>CM028132.1:521682500-531682500 GCA_016271365.2 Neoceratodus forsteri | reverse complement strand
GCGCGCAGAGGTGTGCCAGGCAGTCGAGCAGTGTGAGAGGGGCACTGTGCAGGTCCTAGAGGCTATTTAGCACATGTGGGAGGACGTGACCGCAGCCCTAGATCGCACTGCCAATGCGATCATGGTTGGCATTGCACTGCTGGCTGCCACAGGGTGTGGTCAGCAGCCTCAAACCCCATGCAGTGCTATGTCCACCCCAGAACCCGGTGTTGAGCGACACCCACCCTGTCAGTGCCAGGCTCTGCTGTTGGCATCCCTGGCATGCCTGGGCTGGCCTGTTTGGGTGCCTACACACCCCTGCACGGACCCACAGTATGACCCCATGAGGGGCAGTTGTATACACTCCCTGTGGCCGATGTGCAGCCTGTGGCAGCCGATCAACCCCCGTGCAGCTACCCCCGTGTCCACGGTGGCCATGGTACCAAGCGGCAGATCTGATGTGCATGCTGCCCTGGCTGCAGTCTGCTGTTGCTGCCCTGTGCTCACATGGGCGGCATGTGTGAGTGCATACCACAGTTGTGGCACCTGTGTGTCATGCCACGCGCTGCCTGTGTGCGTGCCTGCCAGGCCGCTGGCCCATGTGGTGTGGGCGTGATGAGAGCGGAATTGCACCGGGTGCACCTGTGCACCAGTGCCCTGTATCTGATCCACGGCACATGCTGATGCCTGGGCACATGTGTGTGTGTGTGTGTGTGTGTGCAGTGCAGACCGCTGCAGTCTGCTGTTGTGTGTGGCTGTGTGGCACTGACACCCCCACCCCAGCACCTTGCCTCTGTGTGCACTTGCCCATTGCCATGCAGGCCCCTGCCCATGTGCCATTCCACTGAGTGTGGCCAATATGTGGGTGTTGCACCACCTACCTGCGAGCACCATAGTGCTCCTGTGTGACTGTGTCCCAGTGCAGGCATGTCATCTGATGGAGCCAGGGGATCCCTCCACCCAGGGGGGCTGCCCACCACCCTCTGGCCCATTGCCCTCGTCATCCCCACTGCTGTCCTTCTCATCGGCTTCGACACCTACAGTATCCCACAGTCTATGGCCATGTTGTGCAGTATGCAGCAGGCCAGGAATAGGCCACAGGCTTTTGATGGGCAGTACTGTAGGGCACTGCCAGACCTGTCAAGGCAACAGAACCATGCCTTCAGCATCCCAAATACACACTCAATGATGTGCCACGTGCTGGCGTGAGCCTCATTATACCATTCCTCTGCTGGGGACAACGGGTGCCAGTAGGGGGTGAGCAGCCAGGGCCTAAGTGGGTAGCCACTGTCACCTGTGTGGACAAGTAAATAGTTAACCATGTGTCCTCTGTTGTTGTGCTCCTCACTGATCCCTGGCACCCTCGCCAGCTCATCCACCCTGCCTGCCCCATCCCATGCCATGCCCAGCCCAGCCCAGCACCCCTTGCCCGTCCCATACTCACCCGCTAGGTGACCCGTGGGGATATCCCCATGCTCAAACCTGTAGCACAGCACAGAGCAGTGCCAGATGAATGTATCATGTGTGCTCCCAGGCTGTGTGGCACATACATTGGTTATGCACCCCGTGGCATTGCACACCACCTGGCACTTGATACTGGGTAGCCCTTCCTGTTGACGTACGCTATGTCCTCAGGGCCAGGTGGCATGTGAATGCCCACATGGGTGCAGTCAATGGCCCCAAGCATGCCAGGCATTCATGCTACCCTGTGGAAGTCCTGCATGGTTGCTCTACACTCTGCCTGTGTGCTGGGGAAATGGATGTATTCTGAAGCATGTGGCAGCAGAGTGTTGAGGAACTATGTGAGGAGGCATGATGTGGCCGACTGGGTTATGCCTGTGGTGTCCCCCTGTTGGTCTCTGGAAGGTGCCCGTGGTGATAAGATACATGACAGCTGTTACCTTCATCTCCACTGACATGACATGGCTCTATCTAGTGGGTGCCTGCATCTCCTTACTGCACAGCTCACAGAGCTGCCTCAGAATTGCCCTGTTCAGGCGGTATTGGCCCACAAGCTGTGTATTGGTGTAGCTCTCGAAGGTGGTACGGGCACGGTGCCACCTTTTCCAGGCATACCGCTGTCAGGCCCTTCCATGGTCATGTCGCTGTTCCTCCTGCCTCCTCACACCCCTCATTATGGCCTCCATCTAGAATGCTGTGCTGGCCATGGACCCCACTGTCCTGTCACCCCCTGGGTGGTCGTCATCTGCTGTGGCCTGTTTGCCGCCCTTGTGCACTGCCTAGCACTGTGCCTGCCACTCCCTGCCACTCCCTCTGCCCCGGCATGCCCTCCTCTGCCACCTCTGTCCCACTTCTCTGTGGCAGCCTGTTCCAGTCCCTTTATCCCTCCCTGACTCTCTCTCCCTTGCACAGTCTGTATCCTCCCTCCACTGTCCAGTTCCTCACTGTTTCTGTCTCTTTCTGTCTGTGTGTCTCTCTCACTCCTTCTCTCTCTCTCTCCCCCACCCTGGCTTAGGTGTTGTCCATGTCCCTTGCCTGTATTTATGGGCTCATGTCTGCTCAGCGCATCTGGGTGTTGCTCTGCACTTGCGCCATGGGTCGGCGGTTGAATATCGCACTGCACCACATATTCATGGGCATGCCCCCTGCCCTTGCACATGCATTCATTAGGGCTGCGCATTGGTGCCCACTGAATATCGCTCTTTGGTGCATTTCCGCAGTTGCACTGGCACATCTCGGTTGCACCATGTGCAACAGCTTTGAATATCCCACCACTTATCTTCAGTCTCAGCTGAGCTGGAGTGATGATGTAATCATAGAACTCTCACAGCAGCATAAGCCACAGTCTCAGCTGGCTTTGGAGTGAATTGGAATGTTCAGTGAGTGGGTAGTAGAGTGGAGTTCAAGGAGGAGGCTGCAGCTGCTGGGCAGCTCCTCAGATTAGCTCTGACAAAGAACTACCCCTTTTTGTTTTTGTGGTAGTTTGTTCTCACCCTAGAAGAAGAACAAAGAAGACAGTTTTCTGAAGTGGTGGAGACCTGTGCCAGAAGGTTTTTCTTGCCCATCCCAGGAGGGATGGGGCGAACTCCAGGATTCAGGGGCAATGTCCATTGATCCATTTGTTTGGTGAAGCTGCCTAATACATCTTCATTGGTTGTGAGTACAGATCTTTTCTGTGACAACCCAGGGGCATCTGAAATACCTTGAGGTGAATTTCTCTGTCAATGGAACCAGTCACCCAGTACAAAGTAAAGTTTCTGCCTATGTTGGAGTCCAAGAATGTGACTGTCCAAGTACAGAACTTTTAACTTTGACACCCAGGGGTGTGTCAGTAGTTTGTTAAGTGTGAGAAACATTTTAAGATGACAACTACAAGTTTTCTTCTGTGTGGGTGTTATTAACCAGATGAATTGGCGAGTAAAAACTTGGAAGCAAAAGGTAGGAGACCCCCTATCTGGAGTAACCAGTTTACCTCTCCAGATTCAGTTTGGGCACCAGTATATTTTCATTTAGTGCATCTGGCCAATGCCTAATGGAAGTAATTACCCCGAGATGTGGGTTTGAAATTTCGGTTTCTTCAGTTTACCCCAGTATAGTAGGTTCTGGAAGAATTGAGCCTGAATGTGCTCAGTGTGGAAATGGGTATCACTTTCATTCCTGTGGGAAATGGGAATAGTACTAGTCCAGCTGTATGTGCCAATCTTCAGTTTCAGAACCAGAGTGGTCACTGTTTTGTGTTTCATCACACAATGCTAAATGAGAATTCAGGAACTTCTGTACCCTGGAGAACCTGCAACACCAGTATGTGTAGCCCCGTGGGGGTCCATCTTCGCTTTGTATTATTCCTACTTTGCTACGTGAATAAAAGCCACACCCTAGCATCCCAACCTGGTTTGGACAGTATTGTTATTGCTTCCATGTGTCTGGATTTACTTGGGTGCCCCCGTCCAGAAGTGCAAACCTAGTGTAATTGTGAGCAAGCATTTTTTCCCAGGGACCTGGGTTGCTGGCCATGGTAACTGGTCCCTACCAGGTGTGTGCCAGGAAGTTGCCACACTTGGTCGACTGTTTTTGTATAACAGTCTGGTCCACCTAGCCCAATGCTGGCCACCTTCTCTGTTTTTCTCTATGTCATTTTTAGTATGTAATCCCCACCCCTCTCTGTTGCCCCTAGACATTTGTGGTGAGAGAAGAAGCCCTGGTGGTTAAACAAGGGGGGCCGGTGGGGGGAGTTACAAAAATGGGGGCTCATCCAAGGATGTGTTTTTGAATTTTGGGAGAAAACAGATTTGGTTTCCTCAAGTTGTGGCTAGTGTTTTGCCTGTCTGGCAGTTTGGCACCCAAAACTGGAAGCTTTGCGAAGAAGGATTTGCCCAGAGTGGTGCCATCCATATATGCCACTGTGTGCTTGCTATTCATGTGCTGCTGTTTGTTGTGCCATTGTTTACCAAGGAGCTGTAAAGCCAAATTGTGTGTGCGCCTTGTTCTGCATCAAAAGAGAGTGTTTACGGAGCTTGTTTCCTCCAGTCTGTGACAGAAAAATATTGTGGACTTTAGGAAACAACAAAACAATTGTGCCCTGAAAGTTTCAAATGCTTGCTGTGTGAACTGGGGGAGTTGCTAAAGAAATAGCCAAGTTCTGACAAGAAATGGTTCAAAATGGCTCTCCTGCCATGAAAAAAGTTCAGTAGAGAAAAAAAGTTGTTTTGCAGTTTAAATTTTGCCTGCTTGACGATCACCGTGGAGGAAGAGCATGAGAGAAGAGAGAAGGTCATTTACATAGCGTCGAGTGATTGGTGAGACTACAATCAGTCCCGCCCCTTAGCCAGCTTCAGAGTGCAGCCCACTGTTCGAGAGGGAGAGAGCAAGTGGTGTGTGAGCTGGTAGTCAGGAGAATCATTGCTGTGACAGTAAACATTCCAAATACTGCGAAATACAGACTTTTTTTGCTAGTTCGGGCTCAACCCGTTATTCAACCGACTGGGAATCAAGCGTGGTGTTCGTAGTGACAATCGGCGGGATCACCAGCCCGATTCAACCCAGAGACCTTCCAGGATTGGCTTTAGGCCAAAATTTTCCAAAGGAGCAAGCCAGCTACTGATTCAGTGAGTACCATTCAGTAAAACTGAGCTCAGACTGTGTTGTGATTTTAACAAAGCCAGCTGGATCTGTGTGTAAACAGTGAGATTGTTTTGCAAAGGACTGTAGAGTATAACCAAAGCAAACAAGAATTCTGAGCAATAGACTGTGAGCATGTATTACGGATTCTGCAACAGTATAATTTTCTGAGCAATCGAGAGACTGTGAGTTGTATGAGAGGCTGCAACAAGCAGACAATCCTGTTCCTAGAAATACTGTGGCTTTTAGTGACTTTGAGCAAGTAAAACTTATTGAAATGCTAATCGAAAAGTCCAAAAATCATATGAATGTGCTGAGAAAGGTGAAAGCAGTGCAATCATAACAGTTTGAGTAAATTATCAGTAGCAGAAGGTTGGATGCGCAGTTGCTTGAGTCAGAGACAGATTTGTTGCTGCAACAGGAGTGCTGCCACCACCATTACAGGGTGGGGCAGTAATGTAAACACAGCAGCAGGGAGCCATTTTGAGAAACGGTTCCAAGTATAGTGAACTCAGTAGCAACAATGAACTTTTAAGTGCTTATTAACAGACATGGCTTAGGGACCATCCCGCTACATGGATCATGCCCAAGCTATGATAACTGAGGAGGCTGCCAAGCTTACAGAAATTGTGCAATGTTTCTACGGTGGAAGTTTGCCTCCTCATGTTGTAATTCCCAACTACTCTGTGAGAGTATGCATAATGTGCCTCAAGGCCGGAAGGGATGTATTCTTGATTCCTCACTGTTCAGGGTGTTTAGAGAAGCAAGGTCTGTCTAGAACACCACAAATTCATTTGGCTCTCACATGGACAAAAGTAGAAAATCCAGCATGTAGCAGCACACAGCACCAGGCTGAACCTGTTGGGGAGGGTCCAGCAGAGTGTGGCCCAAAGGAACAGCGTGTAGATTTACTGGCAGGGCAGATTCCTCATGATGTTTCCACGCCTGTGTCACAGATGGGCAGTGCGGAGGGAGCAACAGTGGATCCATGGAGAGAAGGTCCTAGCCCTAGCCTCATTGGAGAGGATGAGGTTCGAGAAACTCTAAAATGGGAGATGTCTACCTCTGTACCCAGTGAAGAGTGGACTGTTCCAGGAGTGAGGATGACTGCTCACTCCTGGGCCCAAATTGCAAGTGAGGAAGAGGAGGAGGAAGATATGTATCTTTCTGTTGAGGGTCCCAGTCTGTGGCCTCAAGCTCTTGCCTCAGAGGAGCCACAAGAAGAAGTTGGTGACTCCACAACCCTGCCCTCAGAAGTGGTCAGGGACAAGTTCTACGTTGCTCTGAGTATGCGACACTGGCTGAACCAGGACTGACCATCCCCAAACCAGACCGAAGGTCGTACACTGATGAAGTGTAGAAAGGAGGAAAGACTAGTTCATAGAAAGGCCAATGACATCTATGGGTGGTCCTTTCCTACCTTTCCTCTGAGAATCTGGGAGGAGACTGAGCAAAACAGGAGAGCCTGGCTAGTGGAGGAAGCAAGCAAGAATATGCATCCAGGTGCAACCCGTTATGTCAGAAACAAAGTCATAAGAGATAGACTGCAGTTTTGGAAATTGGGCAGGTTGCTGTTCATAGATACTGTGTGGATTGTGGACAACACAGGGAAAGAGACATTCCATTTCATCAATTATGTACGCCCAGATGGGGTCATATTTCATGCACCTGACCCAGAGTGGTACTACCCTCAAGTGTGCCATCTTTCTGAGAATATGCTCGTGTCTACCCAGAAGGAAGCAGAGCAGTGGTAGCTAGTGTCTGCCATCGAGCCATTGTTGTACCCATGTTGTTCTGCCAGACTGGTGTTCCAGGATCCAGGTGCATCCAGATTCATCAGCCTTGCAGTGTGCCTTTCCAATTTTATCACCTGGTCTTCCAGATAGCCGAGATGACATCAGCCCAGCTATTCTCCTGATTCATTGCCTGGGATTTCGGATGACATCACCCAGCTGTCCCTTCCTGTTCCATGTCCTAGATGACATCAATCCAGCAGTTTCCAGTTCACCATCTGTTTTCCGGAAGATTCACGCCCTGCTGTATCGGAAAAATGCTGCCAGGGAGAGTCTTCAGCTGTAGAAGTAGGTGATGTTCATTTTTCGTTCGTCAAGGGACTGGTAAGTCCAGACTTCTTGCTTTATTGACATTGCAATACACATCCTACCCTAAGCAGACTTCAGACTTTGAACTGTCCACAAAGGTTCTCCCCTTTTGGACTACAGGCTCCAAGAACAGTGCTTCAGCAGGCCCTGGCCCAGGACAGACTCTTTTATGGACCCTGCCTTCGGGCACCACTGCTGTCACTAGTTTGGACATTTAGGGCATTCCATCCTCCCAAAAAGGTGTATTGTAAATAAAGTTAGAGATTTTCTGTTGTTTTCTACTTTTCTGAAAAATATTTTTGGGATTGTCCAGTGTTTTGATGGAGGGGTTTATTGTGGTTATACTGTGTGTTTTGCAGATTTGGGGTGTGGTTTTGTCTCTTTTTCTCTTTCAGGTGGTTCCTAATAAAGAAGAGAAGACCAGAAGAGGATGTGGGAACTCAACTGAGTTCTTCTGCTTTTGTAGAGTGTTTAGTAGAATTGTATGGTTAACAGGTGTTAACAGTTTTCCTTCCACAGGGGGATAGTAGGAGTGTAATGCTTATCTTAAAGTGTTAGCTCTGTATTTTTGGTTTGCATGTGTCCTGGGTTGTGGGGATGTTCCCCTTTCAGGTAGGTTTTTGGTTAGATAGGTTTTCTGTAGAGGGCTAGGGGGAAAGACAGGCTGTGGTCCTGACCGGCCTAAGGGGCCACAGGGCTGGTCTGTTAGGGCCATGCTCTGGACAGTTCTTCCAGAGCCACTGATTAGCCATAGTAAGATGGTAGTGTAGAGGCTGATGCATCAGCCAATGGCCTCTGGACCCTTAGTGCTGCCTGCCTGTGCTGACACATGGTAGGAGAGGGCCTGATCACCCCTCTCCGTAGGTAGCACATAGGGTAGGATGGTCCGGTGCCGGGTAGGTAATGACTGGGGACAGTCATTTTCCTAGCTAAGGGTGAGTGTAACCCCCTTGTTCCCAGGGGTTACTAGAATCCCAGTTAGAATCAGTGGCAGGCAGGGAAGGCAGCTTGTGAAATGCCAGGTAAATGGGTTTCACACTGTCACACTGTCTTCAGTCTCAGCTGAGCTGGAGTGAGATATTAATCATAGAACTCTCGCAGTAGCATAAGCCACAGTCTCGGTTGGCTTTGGAGTGAATTGAAATGTTCAGTGAGTGGGTAGTAGAGTGGAGTTCGAGGAGGAGGCTGCTGCTGCTGGGCAGTTCCTCAGATTAGCTCTGACAAAGAGCTACCCCCTTTTTGTTTCATGATAGTTTGCTCTCATCCTAGAAGAAGAGCAAAAAAGACAGTTTTCTGAAGTGGTGGAGGCTTGTGCAAGAAGGTTTTTCTTGCCCATCCCAGGAGGGATGGAGGTGAACTCCAGGATTCAGGGGCAATCCCCCTTGATCCATTTGTTTGGTGAAGCTGCCTTGTACATCTTCACTTGTTGTGAGTACAACCTTTTTTCTGTGTCAACCCAGGGTCATCTGCAATACCTTGGGGTGAATTCCTCTGTCAATGGAACCAGTCACCCAGTACTAAGTAAAGGTTCTCCCTACGCTGGAGTCCAAGAATGTGACTGTCCAAGCACAGAACTTTTAGCTTTGACACCCAGGGTTGTGTCAGTAGTTTAAGTGTGAGAAACATTTTAAGACAACAACTACATGTTTTCTTCTGTGTGGGTGTTATTAACCAGATGAATGGCCGAGTATAAACTTGGAAGCAAAAGGTGGGCGACCCCCCATCTGGAGTAACCAGTTTACCTCTCCGAATTCAGCTTGGGCACCAGTACATTTTCATTTAGTACATTTGGCCAATGCCTAATGGAAGTAATTACCCCTGAGATGTGGGTTTAGAATTTCTGTTTCTTCAGTTTACCCCAGTATAGTGGGTTCTGGAAGATTTGAGCCTGGATGTGCTCAGTGTGGTCATGGGTACCACTTTTGTTCTCATGGGAAATGGGAACAGTACTAGTCCACCCGTGTGTGCCAACCTCCATTTCAGAACCAGAGAGTTTGCTGTTTTGTGTTTATTACCCTATGCTAAATGGGAAGTTCAGGAATTTATGTACCCTGGAAAATCTGCAATACTAGTATGTGTAGCCCCATGGGTGTCCATCATCACTTTGTGTATTATTCCTACTTTGCTACGTGACTAAAAGCCACACCTAAGAATCTCAGCCCGGTTTGGACAGTATTGTTATTGCTTCCCTGTGTCTGAATTTACTTGGGTACCCCTGTCCAGAAGTGCAAACTTGTTTTTTTTTTTTGTGAGCAAAAGGTTTCTCCCAGAGACCTGGGTTCCTGGCCATGGTAATTGGTCCCTTCCAGGTGTGTGCCAGGTAGTTGCCACACTAGGTCAACTGTTTTTGTATAACAGTCTGGTCCACCTAGCTTAATGGTGGCCACCTTCTCTGTTTTTTCTGTATGTCATTTTTTAGTATGTAAACCCCCAACCCTCTCTGTTGCCCCTAGACGTTTGTGGTGAGAGGAGAAGCTCTGCTGGTTAAACAAGGGGAACCCATTGGGGGGTTGCATATGCCTTACCCTACTGACCCACTATCATCTGCAGCCCTCCTCTGGACCTTCCCCAGCAGGTTAATGTTCTTTTTGAGGTGTGGGCACCAGTACTGAACTCCATACTCTAGATGTGTCCTTACCAGTAACCTGTACAAGGGCAGTATAACTTCCTCTCTCCTACTACTGATCTCCCTTGATATGCATCCCAGCATCTTGTTTGCCTTGCTGCTGCTTTCTTGTACTGCATGGAGTGCTTCAGGTCACTACTGATCATCACTCCCAGGCACTTCTCCTCCTCCTAGCCAGAAAATACATTCTGAAAGCCATCAGCAGTACTGGTTACAGCAGTGACTCCCTCGATATAAAGCTGATTGCACTGGTCCTAGAAGAAATCCTAGAACCCTTGACAAAGATATTCAACCTATCACTCAGGACTGCCCAATTCCCAGCCATATGGAAGCAGGCAACTAATACACCAGTTCACAAAAGCGGAGATAGGGCACTGCACACTAACTACAGGCCTATCTCCATCCTCCTTTCCTTATCCAAAGCTCTTGAGTGAATAGTCTCAGACCAGCTAGTCGAGTACCCTGATAAATATGAAATCCAATCCCCTGAACAACATGGCTTTAGAAAAGGACACAGCACCACCACTGCACTGCTGGAATTTACGGGATTCATCCACGCCACTCTGGATCAAGGAAACTGCGTGGGGCTGTGTTCATTGATCTAACTAAAGCCTTTGACACCATAAATCATCCACCCCTACTCAGGCAGCTCTCAAATATCGGTCTCTCCAAAGATGCATTGCCCTGGTTTGCAAGTTACCTCGGAGGTAGGGTCCAATGTGTTAGAATCGCCAATGTCATCTCCAATGAAAGCCCAGTCCTCTCAGAACTCCCCCAGGGGTCCATTCTGGGACCACTGCTCTTCAGCCTCTTCCTGAACAGCCTCCCTAGCGTTTGCCACCAGAACATACTGCTCTACACGGATGACGCTGTCATATACACAAATCACCATGACACTAATCTACTGGAGAGGCAGCTACAGCATGACTTCGAGCATGCTGAGGACTGGTTCAGCTCACACAAAGTTTTCCTGAACTATAGCAAAACAAAAAAAAAGTCTTTCTGCAATACATGAAGCAAGCATAACTCTCGACCCCTCACTATCAGGAACCAAGCAGGGACTACATTCGAACCAGTTCCAGAGTTTAAGTACCTTGGCATCACCCTGGACAGATCCCTCTCCTTTGCACGGCACATTGACAATGTCGCAAAGGCCATGAATATATGGATAGGCCTTCTCCACAGGCACAAACATTGCATGATTGCTGATGCCCTTAGACTGGCGATTAATAGCTCTGTCACTTCTGTCATTGACTATGGCCTAGCTATCTATGGCTCAGCTTCCTCCACTGTCCTTCACAGGATATTGATGGCACTTAACAAATCTTACCAACTCCTAACAGGCACTGTCCATCTAACACACACCTGTGATCTGTACGCCCAGGCTGGGTGGCTACCACTCCTCAGCAGGATCCAATACCAGACCAGCCTAGTAACCAACAAGGTTCTCCTCGGGCTCTTGCCGCCAGGTGTTGTTAAGCTTCTTACTGTATACAACAGCACCCAGATTACCAGAAATGCACAACACCAAATCTACCAGGTCCCCAGATGCCGGGCCACTATGAGTCAGAGGTCTTTCACCTACAGAGTCCCTCTGCGGTATAACTCGCTCAACAAAGAAACACTGCTGCTATGCTTGGCACCTTCAAGAAGCAACTCCGACAGCACCTCACGTCAACCAGTCAGTGTGATTGTTTCCACTAAGAGGATTACCTCTCCTCCCTTGCTGGCCCAAGCTGTCCCATAATCTCCCTAGGGTTGCATTACTTTGGCTCCTTCCTCCTCCTCTTACATCCCTCCCTTCCTCCCTTCCTGCGCCTCCTCTCCATGTCCACCTCCTTCTTCCTTTGGCACTTCTTGGATGTGGGTCCCCTACTATTACTATTAGGCATGCACCCTTCTACCCCCTTGGACAATGCTCCTCAGCCAGCCTACTATTTCTGTACCCCCCCTTACCCTACTGTCACTATCTCCATTGCTCATTTGTTACTTTCGCCTGTTAACCTGCATTTTTCTTGATGTTGTTGATTCTCTCCAAGTAGGAAGGTATCCTTAGCCTAGCCTCCACCGTGCTTAACGTCTGTTAATCCTTGTCAACCTTTGTATGTAAGTTTATTCTCCATCCTCTGACGTGGAACCTTTGTAAATGAGCAGTTCCTGCTCAAAGGTATTTGTAATCCTAGAGTTTAATAAATGAAAAAAAAATAAATAAATAGATACTCAGACTCCACCCAGGTAGTACACTGTCCTGGGATTCTTGGCTCCAATATGCATAACTTTGCATTTCTTGGCATTGAAGCCAAGCTGCCTGATCCTGAACCAGCTCCCCAGCTTTTCAAGATCTTCCTGTAGGTCCTGTATCCCTTCAGCTGTGTCCACTCTCCCGCAGAGCTTGGTGTCATCAGTGAATAGGCACATTTTACCCTTAATGCCATCCTTATGTCATTGATGAAGACATTGAACAACACCAGCCCCAGCACCAAGCCCTGCGGGACCCCACTGGTTACCTCTCAGGTACCAGATAACTCTCCCCCTACAACCACCCTCTGGGTTCTATCCTTCAGCCAGTTTTCCACCCATCTGGTAATCTTTTCCCCAACCATGAGATCCACCAACTTCCTGATCAACCTTTTGTGGGGCACAGAGTCAAAGGCCTTGTTGAAATCAAGATGGAGGGTGTCTACCACTTGACCCCTGTCTACTGTTTTAGTGACACAGTCAAAGAAGTCAATCAGATATGTTTGACAAGATCTCCCCCCCATGAACCCATGCTGCCTTGCATCTTGAAGACCATGCTTCTCTAGATATTCCACCAACCCTTCCTTTAATATGGTCTTCATGAGTTTGCCCACAATGGAAGTCAGACTGACTAGTCTGTAATTCCCTGGGTCATCCTTAGGACTGCTTTTGTGGATGAGCACTGCATGTGCTGTTCCCCAGTCCTGCAATACCACACCTGACTCTAGTAAACTATTAAATATATCTGCCAGTGGCTCTGCCAGCTCCTCAGCCAGTTCCTTTAATACCCTTAGATGTACTCTGTCCGGGCCTGGTGATTTGTCCACCTTCAATGCCGGCAGCCCCTCCCTCACTCTATCCTTCTCTATCACTACATCTGTGTTCCCCTCCCTCCTCTTCTTTTCCCTCCTGAAGGCACTGGTCCATCCTTCTCCCTGGTGAAGATGGAACAGACGTATTTAATTACTATCTCTGCTTTCCCCCATTATCATTCACCCACTCCACCCCTTTCTTAAGCCTAACAATCCCTTCTGTCGTGTCCCTTTTCTCACTTATATTTATTTATTATTTATTTAGTTTTTGTTGACCGTGTAAGTGCACTAGACAAATCCTGCCTATTTTCAGGTACAACCCGGGGGAGGGGGATACAAATGAATGCCAACTGACCTTGAACCAGATTAAGCTGTTAGTGGTATTTTTAGTAAATGAGGGAAATTTGGCCAGGACACCAGGGAAATTCCCCTACTCTTCCAGCAGGGGGCTTGACTTCCTGAGAGCAGAGTGGAAGAGCACAGTTTGGAGCCGGACAGCAGAGGAGGAGGAAGTTCTGATGTGGCAGGGGAGAGGGCCTCCTCCCCTGTCTTGTATACCACTAGAGGCCTAAAATTGAGTTCAGACACTTTTCTGGACCAAGAAGATTGAAGTAAGGAGCTGGAAAGGAAAAAGAAGGAATTAAGAGAGAAAACTTCTTCCGTGGAGATGGAGGGAGGAGATGTTGCAATCGTAAGTAAAAAAAATGTTTTGGAAAATAATCAGCAAAAGAGTAAAGAAATAGGAGGTCTTATAGAGCCAGATATTTCTGTTGTGGAAAAAGAAAATAGGCTGGCCTCCTATCAGGCTAAATTGAGAAGCAATGATGTGGCAGTATCAAAGCAAGCTGCACCTGCTGAGATGGGGAAAAAACAAGTGAAAGTATCAGCACAGAAAGGAAAGGTGAAAGTAAGTCAGAAATGGCTTGGCCTGAAAAGGATTGTAGAACGCAAGATAAAAAGTAAAGAAAGAGCTAAAACAAATAAAGAAAACACAGATTTTGAAGATATTGAGGAAGTCACAGAAAAAAGGGCCCATTAGGAAACAGTAAAGGAGAAAAAAAGGAGGTTTCAGATTCAGAAGAGAGAACTTTTAGCGACTTTGCAGACATACCTGAATGGGTAACAGAAGCCTTATTACAAGCAGGTTGGAAAATAAAGGATGATGGGTCTGGGTGGGAACCAAACAAGCCCAGTACATCAGGAATTAGTAAAAAACAAAAAGAAGACACAAGGGATGTAGAAAGTAAATTTGGGGAAAAAGTGGATGAAGCCGAAAAACAGAAAGATGTAACATCAGAGGCAGATAAAACAAAAGAGATAATTTTTGATGGACTTGATAGCAATAATGAAGAGACATCTATGGAGCTTGAGCAGAAAATGATATTAACAGATAAAGAAACACAGGAGGAAGGGGAAGGCCAGAAGGAGAAACCCTGGGTGGGAATACTAAAGATAGATTATTTACTAAAGATATAAAACCACAGCATGCTAAAAGAAGAAACGTCGTACGCCTGAGATTTAGAGGGCCCTCTGAGGATGTGCCCAACAGAATTTTTATTGGGAAAGAACTCTTAATGAATAAAATGAAGTTTTATCCACATGAAATATATGCCCTTATTCATGTACCAGGAAGTACAGAATTTGACATAAGTTTTAAACATGGAGGATAGTTGGACCGCTTTTGGAAATTATATCAGCAAATGAGATATGCAGACTTATGGAAGGATTTCTCAGTTATTCCCTTATCAAAACCTGCTTTTAAGATAGTGACTGTGTTATTTTGAAATGAAGGCATCAATGTGGTCAACATTAATTTCTGGATCAAGCAGAGGGGTGTGATGCATGGGCCGCTGGAACCGATATTGGATAAAAATGGTCTGTGGACAGGTGGATGGAAATATAAACTAACACTTAAACAAGTAGATGGGGAAATTCAACATTTGCCGAACTGTTTCTTTCTAGGCCAAGATAGAGGCATTGATTTTTATGCAGGCCAAGTGCGGGCCTGCTACAAATGTGGAGAGTGAGGTCACTTAAGTAATGTCTGTGATAGAGTCAAGTGTGGCCTATGTGGGGCTGTTGGGCATTTTGGGGCAGAATGCACAAACCAAGTTAAATGTAGTTTGTGTGAAGAGGAAGGGCACACCTTTGAAAAATGTCCCTGGGCTTCCCATAACAGCCCAGAAACTGGAGAAAGAGCAGAGCAAGATGTTTACCTGGCTGTGACGCAGAAAGAGAAAGAGAAGCAAGATAAGGTAATAAGGGAAGCCATTATCAGAGAGGACATGGAAAAAGGAATAAAGGTACAACCTCAGACTAAAGGGTTGGTAATACCAGAGCAAAAAGAATCAAAAGAAAAAACAGGAACTTTTAAAATGGAAGGAAAGACAGAAAAAGAAACTGGATTTACTATGGTTACAAGATCTAAGAACAAAAAGAAGAGTACAGAAAAACAGATAATTTCATTGGAAAAAGATCGTGAAGGTGTACAGTTAATAAATAAATACACCTTATTACAAGACAAGGAATGGTCCACTATGGAGGAGAGCTCTGATTGGTCCAACACGGATCTTTCTGAAGGTGCAGGAGAGGAAGATGGAGATACAATAGACACGCAGGTGTCAAAGAAAAGGAAAAAATCTAAAGAGGTAGGGTAAAAGTGAGGGGAAAACAAAATAGGAAGTTTAAAATGCCTCACACATAATACAAATAGTATGAAAAATAGAAGGAAGAGGCTGGTAACTTTTAAAATACTATATGACTTGAAAAGTGACTTATATGTATTCCAAGACACAAGGTTACACACTATAGATGAAATTCAGCAAACTCAGAAAGACTGGACATGGGGACCATCCTTATGGTCCTTTGGGATAGATAGGTGTACAGGGGTTGGGGTAGCTTTCTCTTCTCATGATGTTCAAATTTTGAAAGTAATAGATTTGGTACCTGGAAGAGCTATGATTATTGATGTTATCTTAAAAAAGAATTCTATGAAAATTATTGTAATTTATAATCCACAAAGGAAAAAAGAAAGGAATATGCTAATAGATCAAATAGAGACTTATTTGCATACTTCAAAACTTGTGGTGTGGGGGGAGACTTTAACTGTGGGTTATCTAGAGCAGATTGGGGGAAGGCAACATCAATTTTTTTTTGTGATACGACTCACTTGAAAAGAATGTTAGATAAAGCTGGGATGGAGGATGGATTTAAGTTAAAAGGGCAAAAAGGAGAACACACATATTTCAAGGGTTCACATTCCACTCGTATAGATTTCTGGATGGTGCAAAAAAAAGTGGAAGTAGTTGATATTAGGAGTATACCAATTGAGACATCAGATCATATGGCAGTAGAAGTTGAAATTAACTTGGGGAATAGGATGAGAATAGGAAAAGGCTATTGGAGGATGAATACAGCTAAGCTACAAAGAAGATACTTGTATAGAAAAGATTAAAATAATACTGGAAGATAAGTTAACAGTTATGGAATTATAAGATAGTGGAACAGAATGGTGGGAAGATACTAAAAATGAAATCAAACAATATGTGATCGAAGAAGGACAGAAAGTAGATGCAACAAAGTATGGGAAGTATTTAAAATTAAGGGCTAGATTATATAAGCTTATGACAAGGCAGGTTAAAAATAAAGTGGATGAATCTAAACAAATTGAAGAAATTAAGGTTAAAATGAAAGAATACCAATATAATAGGGTCACGTCTTTAATTATGGAACAAAAAAGTGGTACCCAGGGAACAAAATATCTTACAAATCCTTATGATAGTAGTAAAGAAAGAATAGAAAATTGAGTTATGTACAAATTACAGGATGGAAAAGGGAGGATACATGCAAATATAGAAAATATTAAATGTACAGTACAAGAGGTTTTGAAGGAAAAATACCAGCAACAAAGAAGTAGGAAAAGTGAGGATTTTTTTCTGACAATTGAGGTGCCAGAGTTGGAGGAAGATGAGGCAGAGGCGATAAAGGGGGAAATTAAAGAAGAAGAAGTGAAAGAGGCAATAAAATCTTTGTTAAATAACACGGCACCTGGGGTGGATGGGATTCCGAATATGTTCTATAAAATTTTGGAAAAACAAATAGCTCCCATTTTAACAAGAGTATGCAATATTATAATGAATGAAGACAATTTGGCAGAAAGCATGAAAAAAGGAATAATGATTTCTTTGCATAAAAAAGGAGACAAAATACAACTTAAAAATTGGAGGCCCATTTGTTTATTGACTTCAGATTACAAACTTTTAGCCAAAGTAATAAATAATAGGTTAAGGATTTTTTCAGAGAAATTGATAATGCAGTCTCAAACGTGTGTTATTCCTGGACGGAGCATACAACAAAATTTAATTTATATTAGGGAAGTCATAACTAAAGGACAGGAGGATTCTTTGCAAGGGTATTTGTATGCCTTTGATCAAGAAACGGCATTTGATGTTATAAAGCATCAGTATGTATGGGATACCTTAGAAAAGTTTACAATTCCAACATAATTAATTAGTTTAATAAAAACACTATATAAGGAAGCACAAATTTGTCCTATGGTTAATGGGCATCTAGAGACTTCAATGTACATAAGGAATGGGGTTCAGCAAGGGTGCCCATTAAGTCCCCTACTATATGTATTTTGTCTAGACCCACTTCTGATGAGAATAGAGGTAGAGAAAGAGATTTAAAGTATTGTATGGCAAAATAGGGAACTGAATAAAACAAGTGATTATGCAGACGATTGCTTAGTTTTAGTAAAAGATCAGAGTTCAGGGGATAAGTTAATAGAGACAGTAGAGAAGTATAGCCAATATACAGGGATTAAGATAAATAAAGGGAAAAGCAGAATTTATCCATTGGGGGCAGTGGAGAAAAAGAAAAGAGGAGATTTGGAGATAGCAGAAGGAAGCATTAAGGTGCTGGGAATAAGATTTGGAGGGGATGATGCAATACAACAAAACTGGGAAGAAAAGTATCAAATAGCCCAAATAAAAGTACATAAATGGAACAATGGAGTATGACATGAGAAAAAATAAGTTACTTATTAAAAACGTTTATTGTCCCAATATGTTTATTTTTAGCATACATTTTTCCAGTAACATTTCAAATGCAATCCAAAATTCAAAGTCTTTTTTTTTCAGTTATTGAGGGGTAGCAAGTTAAATCATATTAAAAGGAGGATAACGTATAGAACCATAAAAGATGGGGGGTTTAAACAAGATAAATCCAATTGTTTTTTATATTAATATTTTTGTGTTTTCAAATATTGAACTGTCAGTAAAAATTGACAACAAAGCTTGATCTTGGTTAACACAGCAATGGAATGTACCTTTCATTAAATGTATTGGGAAGAAAGGGAATATGGTAGGAGGTAAAGTGTGGCCAATATATATGGAAATTGGAAGGAAGTATTTAACCCAGTGAGGGGGGTAACAATGGATGCTCTAATTAGGGGTAACAGAAAACAGATGTATAAAGAAATTATGGAAAGGAATTTCTGGGAAAAACAAGTTTTTAAGGTAGAAAAAGGAATAAAAGAGCAGGAAATTTTAGCTATTACATTAGAAAAAAGAATTCTGGGAAAATGAAAGATGGTATGATTGAGTAGTCATGGAAGTTAAACATGAGAGGTAAACTACAAACATAAAAAGAATGAGGAAATAATATGTGGAGAAAGAGATTGTGGGACAAAGAGGAAAGCATGCAGCATTTATTTTTTGATTGTGATTTTATTAAACCTTTTTGGGGTATGGTAGCCAGTTATTGGGGGATGCAAGCTTTTAAAAATATGACATACGAGATTTCGATCTATAGTCAGTTAGCAAAAGAATGGGAAAAAGTTAATAAAAAATACAGTCTATGTTATTTTGGCAGTTTTTAAATGGTCTATATGGCAAAACAGATGCTCAAGATTTTTGCAGAATAAGGATTTGACTGTACAGGACTGTTTAAGTTTCAAGATGAAGTAGATAACATTTTTCAAGATGAATGTAAATTATGGGGAGAAGAGAAAGCAAGAGAGCTGTGGCAAAATGTTACTGGAATTGGGTAGATAATATGGATATCATAATGACTGTGTGATTTGTTTTTGTTTTGGAAAAAAAAGTGTGTTTTTGTTTTAATAAAAACTTCCCCTACTCTTTTTGATAAGTGCCATAGGATCTTTAACATCCACCTGAACTACTGCCAATCCAAGCAGATGGGACCTCGGTTTAATATCTCATCCGAAAGACAGCACCTCAGAAGTGCAGCACCCCTCTCATGCTGCACTACAATATTAAGCCATGTGCCAGATGTGGGAACTGAACCCAAAGCTCTCTGATCTCCCGGCCTCAGAGGCGAGTGTGCTACCTACTGAGCCACTGACTCTGCTGTAGAGAAAGAAGGCCTTCTCCCCCTTTTTAATTCCTTCAGCTATCTGCAGCTCCTTCTGTGCTTTCGCTTGCCAGACTTCCTTACTTGCCTCACTAGCCAACGTTAGGTAATTTTCCCTATCCACCTCTCTTTTGGTCTTCCTGAATTTTCTATGGGCCAACCTCTTTTTCCTTACTGCCGGGCAACCCCAGAACTGAACTAGCTGCGAACTTTGGCCCTTGTGTTCTTACCCCTGAGCCTAATGCACTCATCTGTGGCAACCAGTATTCCTTCCTTAATGATGGACCACCTTTGGTCCACTCCATATCTTCTTTGATGCCTACCAGATGGCTCCTTGGCACTTCACCCATTTTTCTGAAGTCCACCCTCCTGAAATCCAAGATTTTGGTCTTTGTCAGGATGCTTTCCCTGCCCATATCCAACTGGAACCACACTGTGCAATGATCACTTCCACCCAGTGGCTCCCTGACCATTATTTCCTATACATGCTCCACATTTGTGAGCACCAGATCAAGAATTGCCTCAGCTCTTGTTGGTTCAGTGACACCCTGAGACAGGAACCCACTCTGCAGTCCTTCCAGGATCACCTGACTCCTAATACATGTTGTGGCGGGTATGCTCCAGTCTACCTTGGGCAGGTTGAAGTCCCCCAATTGCTACCTCTCCTTTCCCTGCAGCTTCAAATATTTGTGAGCTCAGTTCCCTGTCCCTCTTCTCATCCTGATTGGGTGGTCTGTAAACCACCCCAAACCTTACCTTTCTCCCTCTATTGGACCTTAACTGACTCCATAATGCCTCCACCTCCCCGTCCTCTGACTCCTCCCTCGTGCAAGTTATTCCCTCCCTGGTATAAACTGCCACACCTCTCCCCTTCCTGACTACCCTGTCTTTTCAGTATAGTTTATATCCAGGGATCGCGAGGTCTCAGTCATGGTGTGATGTTGCCCAAGTCTCAGTTACTGCAGCTATACTAATAGTGCCTGCAGGTCATCCATCTTGTTTCCAAGACTTCGCACATTCAGAGACACCACCCTCCACCTAGAATCTGAGTTTCCTTCTATTCTTCTATTCACATTTATTCCCTCTGTGCACATCCCTCTATGTACCCTTGTTATGTGTTCCTTTCCCCCTCCACCCTTTGATAACTGTGATCTTGCCCCTTCCACCTCCTCCCTCCAGACCTCTTTCATCACTGTGGGGGAAGGTTCACTGACCTCCTCCTCTTGGAGTCTGTGGGCCTGTACACCCGCTGCCCCTCCCCCAGCAGTTTAAATTAAGTGCAGTGGTTATGTATTCCCCCAGTTTGTTCCTGAGTACCTTCAAACACTCCCTACTGAGGTGTAGCCTGACTGGAGAAAAGAGTGCTTTGTTTGGCCAGGTCTCCTCCAAGTCCCCAATACAGATAAACATCTCCTCCCTGCACCATTTCCTCAGCCAGTCATTAAAATCCTCTATTCTTCTTTTTCAGGCTGTGCGGGCCCTTGGTACTGGTATCACCTCTGAAAAGGCCTTAAACTTCCTTCCTCCTAGATTTTCCTGAGATTCCTGAACCTGCTTGCACTACCTCAGCCTCCTCCCCAGCTAGGTCATTGGTTCCCAAATGTATAACTAAATTAGGTTTTCCTCCAACTGCCCTTACTATTTCCCTTATTCTTGGGCCCACCTTCCCTGCTGTCATCCTTGGCATACAAACCACTCTCCTGCTTGCATTTGGGTCCCCTTTCCTTCCTCAGTGAATACCCCTAATTATGCAGTTCCCTATGATTGCTACCCTTCCATTCCCTGCACCCATGCACCCCATCCTTCCTTTCTTACCTTCGTTACTAGCTCTTCCCCCACCTAACTGCTCCCTCCGCACTCTGGTGAACTTATCTCCACATCCACAATTTATTCCCTTAGCTGTTTTTCTATCTCCCACTCTACCCCTCCCCTTCTGACTATCTGTATCTGCTCTCAGTTTTTCCTCCCCTCTTCCTTTCCTTTTCTCCCCCCGATTCTCCACTCCATTTTGCCTGCCTCCTCTTCCCTGCCCTTCCTGATTAGTTCCCTCTCCCATCCCCAGTACTCCTACTCTCAGCCCTGGCTCAACTTGACCTCCTACCAGCTCAACCTGATCTCCTACCTCACCTCCTGCTGCTCCCTCCCTCCTTCCAGACAGTGGTGCAAATCTATTCAATAAAGGCACCCCTTTAGATTTACTGATGTTACTATCACATTCCTACCCCTTCCCCTTACCACTTGCCATTCCTCCACCCTGGGCTCCCTAGTTCTCTGAGGAAGAGATACTCCTGTATACTGGGTGTTCCTCCCAACTCCCATCCCCTGCCTGATTCTGTCACTCCCTTGGGCATCACCCCTCTGCCTTTCCCTCCACTGCCCTGCTCTTCTAACATCCCACACCGTCCTCCCCAGCTCCCATCTGAGCAGCCTTATTTCAGCCCTTAGCTGCTCCAGGCTCTTACACACAGGACATCCCCATTTACTCCACAACACCTCCAGAAAGACTGCTTCCCCACAGCTACTGCAGTTTACCACTCTCCTGCTTCCCATACATGTACCTATTCCCCCACATCCTCCCAGCCTAGCTTCTCCTAGCCGCCAGTTATACATAACTATAAAATAACTATCAAATTCAAAAATATATAAATTTCTGTCTCACTTTACCATCAAGATGTAACAACAATCTCAATTATAAAAAGAGTCTAAGAAATGGAGCTCTCTGATTGGCTGCAAACATTCTAAACAGCCTTATGTTAATCTTTCATCAACATACATGTAGAGCTTAGCCATATGCTGAGCAAGGTTTAACACTGTTTTATTATAATAGCAATAAGGCACTCCCAGGGATTTATGTTAATGGTCAGTAAATCACCCTCTAGGGGCATGTGGCACTCGGCTACACCTCGTGACACAGTACACCCCTAGAAGGTGATTAACAGACCAGTAACATAACCCTTGCTCATACCTTATTGCTTAATAATCTAGAACTCAGGAGGCTGCTACTTCCAGTGTTCTATCAAAACTAGAACACTATGCCAAGGAAGCTGTTTCTTAGCAACCACCTGATTCTAGCTCAAAAAAATATTTTTAATAAGATAGAGAATAATGGCTATGCAAGTGTGAGTTATTTTTTTTTTTTTTTACACACTCGAGTTGTGTGATGACCCTGTAAACCTTGAGAATGAAGCTCGAGAGGTTTACCTGGTCATCACACAATGAGGGTGTATAAAAAAAACATAACACACACTCGGCATAGATAGTATTTTTATGTTGATTGCACACAGCGCAAGAAACATATTGGGACAGCTTTCTCAGAAGCAAGTTGTGGAGGTGTGGCACTGTTGTGGCCAATGCCACCACAGCCTGCAAAGGCTTGTCCCGCTTCTCCCAATGCCATGGCATGCTGCTGCTACACTAGTTCAGCCAGCATGCCACCAACTTGTGAGAAATTAGCTGCTGCAATCAGGGGCTGCCTCATCATTGCAGCATCAGCCATCTGCTGCAATGAGGGAGCAACCCATCATTGCAGGGCGGGATCTAGAAACACTGATATTGTTTGTGAACATGGCGGTGGCTGGCCGCCATGTTCACAAACAAAATAACCACCCTCCACAGTGTTTAGTTGCCGACGGGGGCCCCAATCCCCATCAGCTTCAGTGCCCCATGTTGATTTTGCTGACGGGGGAGCCCATTCTGTAACCAACCCCCCGCTTTTATTGTCTGCCGATGGGTTGCCCAATCCCGTCGGCATAATCAACCCCCACTTTTGTTGTGTGCCAGCGGGTGCCCAATCCCGTCCGCTACTGCTGCCTCCCCAAAGAAAGACCAGTGGCAGGCTGGGAGCCCACCCCAGCATGCCACATGCTCCTGTGAAATAAAAAAACTATCCGTGATGTGTTTTTTGTTTAACCCTGTAAAAAACTGTCCCTGGCGGTCTCCCTGCCCCCTCCCGCAACCCACGCCCACCACTGCCTTCCTGCCTCCCCACCCCCCCTCACCCCATAGTTACCTCCAGAGCTCGGTGTGGACGATCTTCTGTGGACCGTAACACGCCTGCACTCTTAAAAGCCGACCGCGAACTGAGGGAATGCCGGTAAGCTGTATAATGGAATAAATTGTTTTTCCAACTTTAATGCATATCTCAGTCATTTTTGGAATTTTGGCACCAAATTTTTCAACATGTGGGTTTTGGGACCCCTCCTCATGAATTCTTGAACTGTCATGGCGTTAATCGGCCCTGAAAGGTGATTTCGCGGTAACTGTGTAGAATCACCTTTGGGACAATTAATGAAATGACAGTGCCAGTGTTCACAAGGTGGGCTCTCCAAAAGCGTATGTTGCAAATTTGGTGTAAAATCCCAAATGACTATTTACGCTTTCTGCGCGGTTTCCTTGCGCTCGTAACTGTGAATTTGCAATATTTTCATGCCAGATTTTTAACATTGACATTTTTTCACACCTCCTTGTGAACAGTATAGCTGTTATTGTTCACATCCTGGCAGAAATGTGTTTTCGCATTTCTGGTGCAGAATGGTGCGGTCGCTGTGGGAAGTCGGTGTTTAGGACAGATTAAGAAAATTACAGTGACACTGTTCATGAGTAGAAGTCCTAAAATGCCTATGTTGAAAATTTAGTAATGATACTCCATAAAACGATTGTGTTATGAGCATGCATTGCACAGTTTGCATGCACGCTCGTAACTTCACGAATTTATAATATTTTCACTCCAGATTTCCATCATTGCCATTTTCCCACACCTACTTATGAACAGTGCAGCTGTCATTTTTCCCATCCTGGCTGAAATGTGTTTTCGCACTTCCAGCGCAGAATAGAGTGGTCGCTGTGGGAAATTACTGTCCAGGACAGATTAAGAAAATGAGAGTGATACTGTTCATGAGCAGAGGTCCTAAAATGCCTATGTTGAAAATTTGGTGATGATAGCCCATCAAATGACTGTGTTACAGGTGTGCATTGCGCACTTTCCACACACCCTTGTAACTTTGCAGCTTTGTAATATTGTCATGCCAGATTTTCAACAGTGGCATTTTTTCACACCTCCTTATGAGCAGTACAGCTGTCATTTTTCACATCCTGACTGAAATGTGGTTTCACGGTTGTGGCACAGAATAACGCGGTTGCTGTGGGAAATCAGTGTTTGGGACAGATTAAGAAAATGACAGTGGCACTGTTCATGAGAAGTGGTCCTAAAATCCTTATGTTGAAAATTTGGTGACAAAACTCCATAACATGACTGTGTTACAAGCGTGTGTTGAACTGTTTCCACGCACCTTTGTAACTTTGCAAATTTGTAATATTTTCACGCCGCATTTTCAACAGTGGCATTTTTTCACACCTCCTTATGAACAGTATGGCTGTCATTTTTCACATCCTGGCTAAAATATGTTTCTGCACTCCTGCCAGAGAATAGTACGGTTGCTGTGGGAAATCAGTGTTTGGAACAGATTAAGATTGAACGAGTGAGAAGGGGGCGTGACCGAGCTCAACTGAGCTCTGTCGGGACTGCTGTGGATTTGTTTGTGGGCAGAAAAAGGCCTCAACACAAGAGCCCAGTACAAAAGAGCAGCCTGCAGCACTGGGAGAAACAGAATGAGAGAGTGAGTGAGTGAGGGAGGGGGAGTGAGCAAACTCACCGAAGTGCTGTCAGGACTGCTGTAGATTTCTTTGTGGGCAGAAAAAGGTGTCAATGCAGGCAGGGGCCCAGCAGAAAAGGCCAGCCTGCAGCTGTGGGAGTGAGTGAGACAGGGAGACTGAGTGAACTCAACGGAGCTTTATCAGGACTGCTGCGGATTTCTTTGAGGGCAGAAAAAGGCACCAATGCAGGCAGGAGCCCTGTACAAAAAGGCTGCTTGCAGCACCAGGACAAACAGAATGAGCACGTGACAGAGAAAGACTGAGCGACCTCAATGGAGCTCTGTCAGGACAGCTGTGAATTTCTTTGTGGACAGACAAAGGTGCCAATGCAGCCAGGAGTCCCATACATAAGCGCAGCCTGCAGCGCCAAGAGAAACAGAACGAGTGAGTGACAGAGCGGTAATGAGCAAGCTCAACAGAGCTCTATTGTGACTGCTGTGGATTTCTTTGTGGGCAGAAAATGAAGCAATGCAGGCAGGAGCCCAGTACAAAAGGTCAGCTTGCAGCGCTGGCAGAAACGGAATGAGTGAGTGAGAGAGGGGGAGTGAGTGAGCTCAATGGAGCTGTGTCGGGACTGCTTCAGATTTCTTTCTGGCCAGAACAAGCCACCAAAGCAGGCAGGAGCCCCATACAAAAGGGCAGCCTGCAGTGGCAGGAGACACAGAATGAGCGAGTAAGGGAGGGGGAGTGAGTGAGCTCAACGGAGCTCTGTTGGGACTGCTGCAGATTTGTTTGCAGGCAAAAAAAGGCAGCAATGCACGAGGGGCCCAGTACAAAGAGTGAGGCTGCAGTGGCGGAAAACCAGAATGAGCAAGAGGAGAGAGGGGAGTGGCCCGAGCCTCAATGGAGCTCTATTGTAACTGCTGCAAATTTCTTTGTGGGCAGAAGAAGGCGGCAACGCAGGCAGAAGCCCAATAGAAAAAGGCAGCCTGCAGCACCAGCAGAAACAGAATGAGCGAGCTCAATGGAGCTTTGTCGGGACTGCTGCAGATTTCTTTGTGGGCAGAAAAAGGCACCAACAGAGGCAGGAGCCCAGTACAAAAGCGCAGCCTGCAGCGCCAGGAGAAACAGAATGAGCGAGTGACACAGGGGGAGTGAGCGACCTCAACGGAGCTCTGTCGGGACAGCTTTGGATTTCTTTGTGGGCAGAAAAAGGTGCCAACTCAAGTAGGAGCCCAGTACAAAAGGGCAGCCTGCAGCACCGGGAGAAACAGAATGAACAAGTGAGAGAGGGGGAGTGAGCAAGCTCAATGGAGCTCTATCGTGACTGCTCCGGATTTCTTTGTGGACAGAAAAAGGTGACAATGCAGGCAGGAGCCCAGTACAAAAGGCCAGCCTGCAGCGCCGGCAGAAAACGGAATGAGTGAGTAAGAGTGAAGGAGTCAGCAGGCTCAACAAACCTGTGTCAGGACTGCTGCAAATTTCTTTGTGGGCAGAGAAAGCCACCAACAGAAGCAGGAGCCCAGTACAAAACGGCAGCCTGCAGCTCCAGGAGAAATAGAATGAGTGAGTGAGAGAGGGGGAAGGAGCCACCTCAACGGAGCTCTGTCGGGACAGCAGAAGATTTCATAGTGGGCAGAACAAGGTGCCAATGCAGGCAAGAGCCCAGTACAAAACAGCAGCCTGCAGCACCAGGAGAAACAGACCGGGCGAGTGACAGAGGGACAGTGAGCGAGCTCAACACACCAATGCAATCAACATTCGGCATTGACAAATGCTTGTTTATAATTTGCCGGTGCAAAGAGTTTAGACAAGAGCAGAAGAGAAAACAAGAGACATACTGGGATGGTATTTCTGTTTTCGTCCAAAAGGTTCCTTCTTGTCAGGGTCATGGAGGTGCTGGTTCCGGTGCTAATCAGTGAAGAAACAAAAAAAAAAAAACAGGGAGAACAAACGGAAGCTGCTATCAAGTCAAAAGATAGTGACACTCGCTGCGATTGTTGAATGCTCCGTGGTGCTAACAGCAGTTGCACTGCATCTGTGAGCTTGAGACAGCTGAGTGCCAGTAAAAATTCAGAACTAGCACAGAATGTCAACAGAACACCGTGAATAACCTGGCTGCCCAGTTATTACAGCATTTGAAACAGGAACTTGAGACAGTCATTAAAGGAAGTCAACAGTAATTATTGTCTTTTAAATCATCAGCTCAGAAATCCCATGAAACGGTGAAAAACAAAGTCAAAGTACCACCTAAATAACATACCACCACCCAACAACAAACCAGCTAATCCTGGTGACAATGAAACCCCACAAAATCTCAAACTGCCTATCTACTGTATATAAAAAATGAAACCTACATAAGATATGATTCACCACAGAACGAACATGCTGACTATACTGTTGCCAACAAACATAAAACACACACTTCCCACACCTTCCTGACATCTTGTGTGGTGGACTGTTTGGAGGAGTATGAGTAACAAACAAAGAACATCAGAGGAGGTTATGACCAACTTTTGATTCTTTGTTAAAACACATGACCTTGTCTCCTCCACAACCATTGCCCAGTGGCTCAGATGGGTCACGGACCAAGACAGGATTGATACCTTTTCATTGGGGCTCACTCAGTAATGGGAGCTATGGCCAGCAAAGCAGACTCAATGGAAGCCAGAACGAAAGAGATCCTGAAGGGTACTGACTGGTTAAGGTTTACACAGTTTTTATCTGAAACCTGCATCAGATTCATCTGTGACTAATACTTTTCTAGGGCTTTGAACTAGAAGTAACTGAGGAGCCTTTGTGTGGTGATGTAAAACAGATTTTTTCCAAGAGCAAAGCTTGCAGGAAAGTCATTTTATGCACCCCACAGAGGCAAATCAGTTACGGACCACCCTTCCTGTCCTTAATTTGTGTATTCTCTTCCAGCTCCTTAAGAGTGACTCAAGGATGACTGAATTTGACAAAATGGAATTGGAAACACGTTTTACTGACCAAAGAAAGTGAATGACAGACTGAACAAAATGAATGATGTCATAAAACTGGAATATTACTCACGCTCGAAGAAGAAAAGAGAAAGTGGGATTGCTGACCTCCTTAGCTGCTTGCATAACAGAATTTGTTTGCATTCTTTTTTTGTTTTTTTCACATAACTTTTACCTCACAGGTAGAGATAGGCGAAATCCATGAAATTTCGTTACTCAAAATATTTTGTGAAATTCATGCATTTCGTGAAATATTTTGTGGGTCAAAATGGAAATTCTGCTGCCAAAATGCATTATTTTGCAAAATTGTGCATGTGTGGAATTCAGATTTTCAGACCCGTGGAAATATTTCACAAAATGTGCAAATTTCACAAAACATTTACACAGCTAAATTTGTTATTTTGCGAATTTCAACAGCGAAATTAAATTTCACTGCATCTCTACTTCTGGGTTGCTGACCACTCTGACCCCACTTTCCCCACACTGGCTACCACCTCTTCTGAACTTACTTCTGTGTAAATTTCCCCTCTCCCTTAACAGGTCCGGGGGGGAGAGCCATCCTCCCCCGCAGAGACACATCCAGAATACGCCTAGTTGCCCAGGTGGTGAAGCAGATCCAGAGAGGTGTGTAGTGCACCAACTAACCCTCAGGTCCTGTTTTCCATTTTTTGCCCTTGTGCGAGCAGAGGCAACATGAGTGACCCATGCATATTTAGGTGCACATGTGACTCAGAACCTGCAACTCTCCCCCCACTCCTATGATGCACCTACATTTGCCAATCTGGCATCTGGCACTGCCACCAGACCTCTACTTGGTGGCAGCCAAGAGCTGAGTTGACAAGCCTCCCAGATCTGGGACAGGAGAGCTGCCTGATAGCTGCTACATTCACTCCCAGCCCCCCCCACCAACTTTCAGCAACCCAAGCTCATTCCCAAACTTGGGTCACTGGTGTGGTGCGAGGTAAGGCATTCATCAGCACCTCAGTGATCAGTGCCATGGGACCGGCCTTGTTTGTATTCTCTTTATCAAGGTCCCTGTGTCTTTTGGGTCACTGAAAAGGCATTGCTTCCCAGGATACTGTATACCACTTTAAGTATGACAGGATATTGTAGGCTGTGAGACACCCCCAAAGAATCGCAGAACCACCCAAGTCACATCAAAAGCTTTGTGCCTCTCCCTCAATACATAGCGCAGATTCGGATACATTTAAATTTTCTTTCCTGAGTCCAGTGTAATTGGACCATTTTTCCTCACCACATCCATCTTCAATCACACTTGTGTAATCCTGTTAGAGTGATTAAGAAAATTCTAGCCATATGTTCATTTTCACCCCATTTTGAGGCATGATACAGAAAGCACAGGTCACTGTCAAGACTGGCTTTGTCAAAACTTCCCCAACAAGATCCTGCACTTAACAGGACCATCCTATTCTATGTGTAACCTCCTTGCAAATGGGGGTTCCTAAAAGCTTCCCAGAGCTTGGATAAATGCTCTGTGCCTGGTTAGAGTTCGGCGTTAAAGCTGTTTAAAATGGGGTGGAGCCAGTGAGCGCTTTTAAAAGGCCTCCGTATACTGTCTCTTTAAGGGCTGCTTTGGTTTGCAGTCATAATTGATCAGGGAAGGGGTTTAAGTGTTGCTATGCTCGAGTCCCACCCGGGCTGCTGATTTTTCGCTCCGTTGCTGCCATCGCTAGTGGTGCAGGGGGAGCTCTACAAGGGGATGTGAATGTTGGCTTTAAATACTGGGAAATAGTAATGACAATGTAGTTGTTCTAACCTGCCTTGTTTTGCAGCACAGAAGGTTTCAATTGCCTCCTCCATTTTGGTCCAGAACTAGTGAATTGGACCAATCAGTACCTTGGGACCCTACAGAGCTGGCTGACCAATAGAGGAGCTGTTTGTATCTGAGAAAGGGATTATGGGCTATGGCGCTTTTTCGCACCAATGAGAGCTGGAAAAAGTGACTGGCAGGTCTCACCAGCCAATGGAAGTGGGTAGCGCCCGAACTGAAAGAAGAGCCCCTTGTTGCTGGAGGGCAGATGCGTTGTGGTTGGTGAAGGGAGAGCAGCTGTGTGCTTCTGCGCTGGAGAGTGTTCACGCAGGAAGCGCGTGAAGGCCTGAAGCGGCCGTTTGTGTTTTTGGCTCCAGCGGACTAAATCCGTTGGCGGGCGGTCAGAGGAGGCTGTGCCCTGAACAGCTACCCACCAGGCTCGACCTGTAGGAGGACTGGAGAAAATTGCTGAATTGCGCTCGGTCTGAAGGAAAAGTGGAAGCTGGCTTTGCAGTATCTCAGTGGCTGTGAGTTGGTGGGAGCCTTGGAAGCAGCTGCCTGGTATGGTACCCCTCTGTTGCTGTTTGCCATATAAATGTGTGAGAAGGCTGAGGAAAGTCAGGCTCCATCCTGGTAGTGGTGAAGAAATCGTTATTTGCTGGGGTTGTGAGTACTAATTCAGGGTAGCTCCCTGAAGAGTGTTTACACAGTGGATTCAGTGCACTGTTATATTGCTGACTGCCTACTTAAACTTTTCTCCTGCTTTGACCTGCTCACGACTATTATGTTTATCTGTGCTAAGGGCCCCAACCAGCTGCCACATGTGGACTAGCCATTAGGGCTTGGGTACCCAGGGACAATAAACTGTAGGGTTAGGCCTGTGCACAGAGCCCTAGGTAGATAAGTATAGCTTATAGGATAAGTATAGGATAAGCTAATCAACTTGATTCCCCGTCCTTGTTATTCCCCCTGAACAAATCAGATTGCTTTCATACAGCTACATCCTGGTTATTGTGTACATTACTGGTGAACTGCTGCCTGGTGATTGCAACATAATTGTGCCTTACTTTACAGGGGGTCCCAGAGAGCTGAATATATTATCCGTGGGGTAAGTGTACTGGTGAACAGAATTGTGGGTACCCAGTGTGAGTCACTAGTGGGACGAAAGGGGTTGCAGTAGCCCAGAGGGCTGCTACAGAGGTGGTCTTAATTGTGCTAACCTCAACCTCTGGGTGGAGGCACCCGTCAACAGATCTGGGCCCCTCACCCTGCCTCTGTGGGGGCAGACAGGGGTAGTAGCCCTAAGGGTAGCGCCCCCTGGGGGTTACAAATTGGAGGCACCACTGGGATTTGAGCCCCCTAGTGGCTCAGTGAGGAAATACATCAGAAATGGAGAAAATGGAAGGAGATACGTTGGAAAAAATTAAACTGGGACCTATTAAAACCATGGTACACAGATTGATGGGTTGGGGTGAAGCCGAAGAGCTAGACTCCCAGAAGATTGTATTATTGTTAGATGTGCCCCTGGGTACCTCAACTGTTGATATTGTCTCTGTTGCCGAGAGAGTAAAGTGTTTGGGTAAGGTTGAAGTGAAGGGCGTATGGCTGATCTGCTTCACCAGACACTGCAGGTGTTACTCCTATGCAGTGTGGCCATCGACCCTGAGAAGGTACCTCCTGTGATTTACCCGGAGGGTGCATCCCGGGGTGGAGGTTAATTCATATCCGAAGTGGGTCAGTTACCTCTGGGGGGTCTCCCCAGACGAACAGTTTTAAAGACAAACTGCTTAAATTGTTAGCTGTGGAGGGGAGGACTACCCAGGAATTGTTGCAAGCCTTGGATTTGTCCAGTGATACTAACCCTCGGGGTTCCCCGGGCACCTCCCCTTGCCCGCCCAAAAGCTCCGTGCTGGCTTCTTTGCTCCTAGCAGTCCCCTTCATACAGCTCGATTCCTATCGTAAGTTAAAACTTTTCTTGGGCACGGTACCAGTGCCTTCCGGGGAGGATGACCCGGAGGCTTGGATGGACTATGCTACCCCTTTAGTCCAGGAGTGGCAATGCTCTGAGGGGGAGAAAAGGAAGAGGCTGATGGAGAGTTTGCAGGGTCCTGCCTTGGAAGCCATTGGATTCTTCCGGGCTACCCATCCGGAAGCCACCGCTGCAGAGTATCTCTCTGCTTTAGAAGGGGTTTTTGGGAGTACAGAGACTGATGAAGATTTACTATGGAAATTCAGGTCTGCTAAGCAGTGAAGAAATGAAAAACTATCTGCTTTTGTCACTAGAGTGGAGTGGGCCTTGCAGAAGGCTTATAGAAAAGGGGGGATCACTGCTACAGCCCTGAATCAGGTTCGGTTAGAACATGTTTTAAAGTCTGCCAGATTCTCTAGTGTAACGCTGTTGAAACTCAAGTTGCATGATCGGCGGGCCACCCCGCCTGAATATTGTCAATTGATGAGGGAAATTAGAGAAGTGGAGACTGATGAAGAGGGGTGGGAACCCTGTGGGGGCAATGAACCTAGTGGGACCCCTGAGTCTAATACCCCTGAGGAGACTGGCTCGCCTGGAGGGTCCGAGGGGTCCCCAGATTTCCCAGGTACTGTGGGGATGCGGGCTGTTCCTCTGACCCCTACGTGGAGGGTGAGTTGAGGGCTGAGATCAGGAATTTACAGGAACTGGTGAGGATTTAAAGCAATCAGCTGTGTACCCTATCCGGCCTGGGACCCTGAGTCCTGTGGGGCCCGGAACCCTAGCCCTAGAGATTTCTCCCTCCCTCAGGGCCTCCTCAGAATAGTGATCCCCGGGACCCTAAGTTTTGTTATCACTGTGGGGAAGATGGGCATTTTCAGCCTGACTGCCAGAGGCCGGAGAATTTAAGGAAAGTTAACAGCAGACTGATCGCTCGACACCACCAGACCCAGTCTCGGGCCCCCAAGAAAAGTTTTGTGACTCAGGCCCATGCCCGCCGGGCTACCAATGTTGCTAGCCCCAACTGGTCTGATGTGGTCGGACCGTCTATGGAGACCCGGGTGTGGGTAAATGGAATTCCCACTCGAGCTGTACTGGACAGTGGCTCCCAGGTGACCATCATGTTTCAGGATTGGTACCAAGCACTTATCTGAAGTGCCCCTGCAGCCTCTAACTGGTCTACATGTATGGGGGTTGAGCGAAAAGGCCTATCCATATTTGGGGTACATCCGTGTCTGGTTATCTTTCCCGGCAACTGTGAATGAAATAGATGAGCAAGTGGAAACCTTAGTTTTAGTTTGCCCACCCACTGGACTATACGATGGGGTGCCCTTGTTGATTGGGACAAATGCACACATGTTTGGATGACTGGCCCAATTGTGCTCAGAGAAGCGAGCATTCCAGACTGGGCGAGCTTTGAGCGTATCTGCTGTGATTCAAAAGGTCAGGGCCACTCAGAAGATGGGTAGTCTGGAGGAACCCGAAGGCCCTGTGGGGGTAGTGTGGAAAAAGGATCCAGCTCCGTGGTACTTGCCCCAAATGCACAATGTGTTTTGCATGGAGAAGTACGACTAAAGACCGATGTCAAGAATAAGTTGTTGATGTTGGATGCGCCTGTGGAAGGAGGATTACCTGAGGGTTGTTGCTCAAACCCAGCATCCTGCTGGCTAGAGCCCATGCTTATGTTAAGAGGGTGATGATTCAGTGCACAATGTGTCTGATAAAGAGGTTCGAATAAGAAGAGGGTGTACCCTGGCTAGCATTCATTGTGCAGATACTGCTGTATTACCAAATAGAAAGAGCTCTTAGCCGGGTGATAGAGTTACTCCTGATCTGTTTGACTTCGGTGACTCCCCGCTGCCCGCCGACAAGAAAAGAAGGGTCAGTGAGAGGCTTGCCAAGAGGGACCAGGTTTTTTCCCTGAAGGAGTGGGATGTAGGATGTGTACAAGGTGCTGAGCATCACATTCGACTGCATGACGAAAGACCTTTCAGAGAGAGATCCCGACATCTGGCTCCTGCTGACATAGATGATGTAAGGCGGCATCTGCAAGAAATGTTGGCTGCTGGTGTAATTCAAGAGTCTAGGAGCCCCTATGCCTCCCCATCGTAGTAGTAAGGAAAAGAATGGGGCAGTTCAGATGTGTGTAGACTATCGACTTTGAATAGGCAGAACATTCCGGATCAATATACCATGCCACGCATACAAGCGCCTGATTGTTTGAATGGTGATGAAGTGGTTCTCTGTATTGGATCTTCGTAGCGGATACTACCAGATCCCGATGGCCCCAGACGACTGGGAGAAGACTGCTTTCATTTGCCCCTTAGGATTCTATGAGTTTATTCGGATGCCTCAAGGAATTTCGGGTGCCTCAGCCACTTTTCAGTGCTTGATGGAACGAGCTGTGGGGGACATGAACCTACTCAAGTGCTTGGTCTATTTAGATGACGTTATAGTGTTTGGCCGATCATTGGAGGAACACGAGCAATGATTATTCAAGGTCTTGGATCGGCTGGAGGATTTCGGCCTTAAGTTGTCTATCGACAAGTGTCAATTCTTCCAGACTTCCGTGAAATATGTGGGCCATATAGTGTCCACTGAGGGCATAGAGACTGACCCTGGCAAGGTGGAGGCATTGACCACTTGGCCTCAACCCAGGAATTTAAAAGAGCTGCAACAATTCCTGGGGTTTTGTGGATACTATAGGCGGTTTGTCAGAGACTATTCAAGAGTGATTCACCCCCTCCTTAATCTCACTCAGGGGTATCCACCTACTCACAAAAAGTATAAGAAGGGTGTGCACACTGACATAGAAAATAAGTATTTTCGGCCAAACTATATGTTCGGGGATCGATGAACTGCTGAGTGTGAGGAAGCTTTTCATGACATCATATATCAACTTACCCACGCTCCAGTACTGGCCTATGCTGAGCCAATCAAGCCCTACACTCTTCATACTGATGCCAGTTTACAAGGATTGGGGGCTGTGTTATATCAGGAGTACTCGAATGGGCTGAGACCTGTAGCATTTGCCAGTAGAAGTCTGACGCCTTCAGAGAAAAATTACCCCGTGCACAAACTAGAGTTTTTGGCTTTAAAGTGGGCCATTGTTAATCAGTTTCATGATTATCTGTATGGTGCCAAGATATTAGTAAAGACTGATAACAACCCGCTGACCTATGTACAGACCTCAGCCAAATTGGATGCTACCAGGCATAGGTGGCTCTCTGCCTTGGCCACCTATGATTACGCTGTAGAATACCGGGCGGGTCTAAACCATATAGATGCGGATGCTCTCTCTCGGAGGCCTGCACCCCAGACTGAATGGGTCTGGTTGTCTGAACCCGACATAAGAGCCCTCTGCCAGAAATTTGATAAAGAAGAACAGGTGTCTCCTGACATGGTGGACTGTGAGGTAGACTGTTTGGGACCATCGGAAAACTGTATACCTGCTGCTTACTGTCACTTCTCTGCATTGGACACCAGCTCCTGCAGCAACTCAACAATGATGATCCCAACAGGCTCAATCCTGTGATCCTATGATAAGAACAGCCATAGAGGTTTTGCGGGCCGGAAGGAATTATCCAAACTACGCTCCACTGACTTACGGACTACCTTGTTGTATAAAGAGGGCCCAAATTAAAGCTGATCAACCAACTATTATAGAGACTGTGAATAAGGAGGGCCGGTACACCGACAACAACTGGTGCTGCCATCAGCCTTCCAAGAACTAGTCCTAAGGTCATTGCATAATCAAATGGGGCGCCTGGTATAGATCAAACACTTGACCTGGTATGGGCTCTATTCTATTGGCCGAAGATGAGTGCGGATGTGGAACAGTATGTCAAGACCTGTGGTCATTGTTTGCAAAGAAAAGCGTTACCCCAGAGAGCTGCTCCCCTGGTCAACATTACCACTAGTGCTCCTATGGAACTGGTCTGTATTGATTTCCTGAGTTTGGAGCCTGATCTGAAAAGTGTCAGCAACATATTGGTGGTCACTGATCATTTTACCCGATACGCCCAGGCTTTCCCGACCAAGGATCAGAGAGCAACCACGGTGGCTAAGATACTTGTTGAGAACTTTTTTGTCCACTATGGGGCCCTGCAGCGGATTCATTCCGACCAGGGAAGGGACTTTGAGAGTCATTTGATTAAGGAGATGCTATCTCTGTGGGGGGTATGAAAATCATGAACCACCCCCTATCATCCGCAGAGAGACCCTCAGCCAGAAAGGTTTAATCGTACCCTGCTTGACATGTTGGGCACCTTACAATCAAAAGATAAATCGAGATGGAGCCAACAGATCAGCACTTTAGTTCACACCTACAATTGTACAAAAAGTGATGCCACAGGGTTTCCCCCCTATCGATTGATGTTTGGGAGAGAGGCTAGATTGCCAGTGGATGTGTGTTTTGGGGTTTCCCCCGATGGTGTGTGAGCAGAAAACCATTTACAGTATGTACAGAGATTAAAGGCCCACTTAAACCATGCCTACCAACTGGCCCAGACCATGGCTGCTAAACGAAATCTGGCTAACAAGGAGAGATATGACAAAAAAGTGAAAACAGTAGAGTTGAGAGAAGGGGATAGAGTGCTGTTGAGAAATCTGGGACTGCATGGCAAACATAAGATTGCCGACAGATGGCATCACCTCCCCCATATTGTTGTGGGACAGCTGGCAGACCTACCTGTATATAAAGTGCGGCCTGAAAACAATTTGAAAGATGTGAAAACCATACACAGAAATCACTTGCTGCCAATTGGGCAGATCTTGATTAAGCTTCGATCACTGCCACTCCTTCCGGCCTGTGACTAGATCTGTTGCTAAGAGAAGAACCATGCCCGTGGAGCCTTCAACAAGTCCACCAAGGGAGCCTTGTCCCATCCTCTTGCAGAAGGAGATGATCAACACTCAGTGTCGGAAGATAGCGGTGATATTGAATACTATCCCTCTTATGAACTGAGTCAATTGTTTCGGGGCAATCCCCTTGTTAACTCAGGAACTGACATTGGCCCGTCTGTACTGATTGAGCCCTCTACTTTGTCCCCGGATGAAATGCCTCCAGAAGATGAATGGGGTAGCAGACAAGCTCAAGGGGCTGAGTCCTTAGGCCTGGCTGAACTGTCTGGCCTGGCTGAATTATCTGACTTTTCAGAAGAAGGGAATGAGATGGGGGAACAAGCCAGGGATATGCCTGAATCAGACGAATATTTTGAATGCCCTGATGGTTCCCCTTTAGTACCTAAACCGCCCCCAGGTGAGCCCAGTGGGGTGGGTTCTGGGATAGAAGGTCAAGCCCCTAATAGTATTATGAGCACTGAACCTGTTCCCCTTGAGGACATTCCCGTTGCTAATGTCACTGATACTGAAGTGGAGTCAGGGCCTGGTTTAGGATCCCCCGAGACCCCTAGACGATCCAGCCAACCAATACTGCCAGTAATAAAGTTGAGCTATGAATCGCTTGGTCAGCCAGTGGACCTGCCTTTAAATGTGGTTCACAAGGGGGTATATGTGTCCCCACGTTCCCTGCCTAAGTTAGCCTTGGGGGATAACTCCAGATTGTTAGTATTACCCTTTGAGTGTAGTGCTTCTGCTCAGGGTGACGCACCAGTGACTAGAAAAGAGGGCTCCCCCAGTCCCAGTGCCATAAGCAGGAATTAGTAACCTGATTTGAAAACAAAAGGGAAACTAGAGTTATGTGTACAATGTGTATGAATCATAATATATTGTTAATGTAATATTTCTGTATGTGATTTAAAATGTGATGTAGTGTTAATTGGAGTGTTCACCTAAATGGCCTCAGGGGTAGTTGCTTGACGCGGACGTCAGCTTTTCCAGGCCAGGGAGGGTGTAACCCCCTTGCAAATGGGGGTTCCTAAAGCTTCCCCGGAGCTTGGATAAATGCTCTATGCCTGGTTAGAGTTAAAGAAAGCCGCTTAAATGGGGAGCTAGTGGCTTTAAAAGGCCTCGTATACTGTCTCTTTAAGGGCTGCTTTGGTTTGCAGTCATAACTGATCAAGGAGGTGGTTTGAGTGTTGCTATGCTTGAGTCCCGCCCAGGTTGCTTGATTTTTCGCTCCATTGCTGCCATCGCTAGTGGTGCAGGGGAGCTCTACAAGAGAATGTGAATGTTGGCTTTAAATACTGGGAAATAATAATGACAATGTAGTTGTTCTAATCTGCCTTGTTTTTAGCACAGAAGGTTTGATTTCCTCCTCCATTTTGGTCCAGAACTAGTGAATTGGACCAATCAGTACCTTGGGACCCTACAGAGCTGGCTGACCAATAGAGGAGCTGTTTGTATCTGAGAAAGGGATTATGGGCTATGGCGCTTTTTGCACCAATGAGAGCTGGAAAAGTGACTGGCAGGTCTCACCAGCCAATGGAAGTGGGTAGCACCGAACTGGAAAGAAGAGCCCTTGTTGCTGGAGGCAGATCGTTGTGGTTGGTGAAGGGAGAGGAGCTGTGTGCTTCTGCTGGAGAGGCGTTCATGCGGGGCGTGAAGGCCTGAAGCGGCTGCTTGTGTTTTCGTCCAGCGGACTAAACCGTCGCGACGGGTGGTAAGGAGGCTGTGCCCTGTGAGCAGCTACCCACCAGGCTCAACCTGTGGGAGGACTGGAGAAATTGCTGAATTGCGCCGGTCCGAAGGAAAAGTGGAAGCTGGCTTTGCAGTATCTCAGTGGCTGTGAGTTGGTGGGAGCCTTGAAAGCAGCTGCCTGGTGGGTACCCTCTGTTGCTGTTTCATATAAATGTGAGAAGGCTGAGGAAAGTCAGGCTCCATCCTGGTAGTGGTGAAGAAATCGTTATTTGCTGGGGTTGTGAGTACTAATTCGGGTAGCTCCTGAAGAGTGTTTACGCAGTGGATTCAGTGCACTGTTGTATTGCTGACTGCCTACTTAAACTTTTCTCCTACTTTGACCTGCTCAGGACTATTATGTTTGTCTGTGCTAAGGGCCCCAACCAGCTGCCACATGTGGACTAGCCGTTAGGGCTTGGGTACCCAGGGACAATAAACTGTAGGGTTAGACCTGTGCACAGAGCCCTAGGTAGATAAGTACAGGATAAGCTAATCAACTTGATTCCCCCTGTCCTTGTTATTTCCCCCTGAATAAATCACATTGCTTTTCGTACAGCTACATCCTGGTTATTGTGTACATTACTGGTGAACTGCTGCCTGGTGATTGCAACATAATTGTGCCTTACTTTACAGGGGGTCCCCGAAGGGAGCTGGAATGTATTATCCGTGGGGTAAGTGTACTGGTGAACAGAATTGTGGGTACCCAGTGTGAGTCACTAGTGGGACGAAAGAGGGGTTGCAGTAGCCCAGAGGGCTGCAACCGAGGTGGTCTTAATTGTGCTAACCCCGACCTCTGGGTGGAGGCACCCATCAATGGATCTGGGCCCCTCACCCTGCCTCAGTGGGGGCAGACAGGAGTAGTAGCCCTAAGGGTAGCGCCCCCTGGGGGTTACATATGGCTTCAGGTAATTCCAATATTCGAATATTGCAGGCATTAGTTAAGATTTCAAGAGTCTCTAATCAGTACTTCATGCTTTTATTTTGTTTCATCAGTCCAGATGCAGTTGTGGCTGCCTTTAGTGCTGAGCTGACAGCGTCTTTAGAGTCTTCGTGAGCTTCACGTGTTGTTAGTCAAGAAGAAAACATTACTCACCTTAGTAATGTTGTTTCTTCTAATGGAGTCTTGCTGTATTCTGACATATGCAGTTAGGTCCTGCCTTTCAACTGCCCCGGAGAACAAAGAGTTAAACTTTCCATGGCCTGCATGGAATGTTCATCACGAGCTCAGTTGAAGCCCCTGTCTGCTGTTGTTTAAACTGCAACCGTCAGATCTTTACGAGCAATACTCACCAGAAGTTCTGTGTGGAAACTGTAAAACTCATACTAGCCAACTGGCAACTATATCTATGTAAAAGCGTTTTTGGTTTCAAAAGGAAGACTCAAGTCAGGAAACCCAAAAACAAAACACATCCAAAACACAACCACTCACCCAAACTAAAAGAGGGTGAAAAAGGACACCCTAGGGTGCCAAACACTGATCCTGCCCACCCACATCCCAAAATCTAGGTTCTGAGAGGGAGGCAGGGAGAGATCAGAATACAGCAAGACTCCATTAGAAGAAACAACATTACTAAGGTGAGTAATTTTTTCTTCAAACAACATGAAGTCTTGCTGTATTCTGGCATATGCAGACTACCAAGCAGTACCTCCATGGAGGAGGGACAGAACCTACTTTGGAAACAGGCTCTGAAGTACTGCTGTGCCAAACCGAGCATCGCTCCTAGCCTGGATATCCAGAGAGTAATGCTTGGTGAAAGTATGGACTGTTTTCCAGATGGCTGCTTGACAAATTTCTAAGAGAGGAATATCCCTGGCAGCAGCCAGGGAAGCAACTTTACCTCTAGTGGAATGAGCCCTCAGGCCTGAGGGTGGAGTTCTAGCCAGTTTTTCATTGCAGAATTGTATACAAGAAACAATCCACCTGGCAACAGATCTCTTAGTGGCAGGTTTGCCCTTACCAACTTCTCCATACGTAAGAAACAACTGGAGGGAGTCAAACCTGTGACCCTTGGTATGCTCTATGTAGTAGCTAAGGGCTCTTTTAACATCCAAGCTGTGTAGCCTCCTCTCTCCAGAGGAGGAATGGTCAGTGAAGAAAACAGGGAGAGATATAGACTGGTTGAGGTGGAAATCTGAAACCACTTCAGGTAAAAACTTTCTGTTAGTTCTTAGGATCACTTTATCTCTGTGGAAAGAGATGAAATCAGATTCCACTGACAGGGCTTGCAATTCACTGATACACCTGGCAGAAGTGATGGCTACCAAAAACACAGTTTTCCAAGTCAAGTACTTAAGCTCTGCAGAGGAAAAAGGCTCAAAGGGGGGTTGCATAAGCTGAGCAATGCAAACATTGAGGTCCCAAGCAGGAGCAGGATCCCTAAAGGGGGACTGGTGTAAAGCAATCCTTGAAAACTTACAAAACACAGGATGGGATGGCAGAGAGGAAGGCTTGCCTACTGACAAGAAAGCAGAAACAGCTGCCAAGTGTACTTTTAAGGGTAGCTGATCTGAGGCCTAGGCCATAAGATGGGACCATATAGTCCAGAACCATAGGCAACTCAGCAGAGTCTGGAGAAATATTTTTCTTAGAACACCAAATGCTGAACCTTTTCCATTTGGAGTTGTAAGTCTTTTCTGGTGGAAGGCTTTCGAGAAGCCTAGGATATCCAAACTCCCTGGGAAAGATGCAGATCTGCAAACTCTAACTCTTCAAGAGCCATGCCTTGAGATTGAGAGACAAGATTTGTGTACCAAATCCTCCCTGAGAGGATGTCAACAGGTTGTAATTCCTGGGAAGAGACAAGGGAAGATGGACTTCTAGGGACAGCAACAGGGATATCAGGGCTGTCTGGTCAGTCTGGAGCAATCAGAATCACTTTGCATGGTTGTGACCTTAGCATCCAGGAGGACTGAGCCCAAGACTGGGGGTCTTCAACAAAAGAGAGGAAGTTGGTGATTGTCTGGAGCTGTAAAAAGATCTATCTCTTGAGTGCCTCATCTCGAGAAAATCACTTTCAAAACTAGAGGATCTAGGGTCCATTCATGATGGCCCTGGGATATTCTGCTCAGAGCATCTGCTAGGACATTGTCCTTCCCTGGGAGGTGAACTGCTATCAGAGAGGTTTGCAGGAAATAGGCCAGGGACCACAACTTCATTGCTTCTGTGCACAAGGCCATAGACCGAGTGCCTCCCTGCTTGTTGATGTACCACATTTTGGTGGTGGTGGTGTTGTCTGTTCTGGCCTGGACCACCTTGTTCTGTACAGATTTGGAAAAAGCTTGCAGTGCCAGAAACATTGCTCTGAGTTCCAAGGGATTGATGTGAAGCAGAGATTCCTGAGGTGACCACAGTCCTTGGGTGGTAAGATCCCCCAAATGGGCTCCCCAGCCCAGCAGGGAAGCATCTGTAGTGAGTATCACTGAATGAGACTGAGTGACAAAAGGAACCCCTTGTCTCAAATTGTCCTGATCCTGCCACCACTGCAAGGCCTGGATCAGGGTTCGAGTCACTGGGACTAGTTTGGTAAGGGAATCCTTTCTTTGGGACCAGAAGGCTCTTAAGTGGAACTGAATGTCCCTCATCTGGAATCTTGCTCCTTGGACCACTGCTGTGGAAACTGCCATGTGGCCCAGAAGCTGAAGAAAATGCCTTCCTGGTCGAGACACCTGAGAGGTGAATGAAGAGGCCAGTTCCATAAGGGTCTTTGCCCTTTCCATGGGAAAGAAGGCTCTTGTCTTTCTGTATCTAGCTCTGCACCTATGAAGGTGAGGAGCTGTACTGGTTTAAGAACTGACTTTGGAAGGTTGAGAAGGAATCCTAAGGAAGTGAGCACTGCTGGGTCACTTGCAAATGTGACTTGACTTGGTCTGAGACTGACCTACTATGAGCCAGTCGTCCAAGTATGGGAAGATGGAGATCTTTTTCTACTAGGAAAGCAACCACTACTGTCAGGCACTTTGTGAAAACCCTTGGGGCTGATGTTAGGCCAAAGGGCATTGCTCTGAATTGATAGTGGCCAGAGGGCAACTCGAACCTGAGGTACTTCCTGTGGGAGCACCTGATGGGAATGTGAAAGTAGGCATCTTTGAGGTCCAGGGAGGCTAGCCAGTCCCCTGGCCTTAGAGAGGGAAGGATAATTCCCAGAGTCACCATTTTGAACTTTGGCTTTAAAAGATGTTTGTTCAGATATCTTAGGTCCAGGATGGGCCACCATTCTTCTGTCTTTTTTGGGGTTAGAAAGTACCTGGAGTACCTGGAGTACAATCCTTTGCCCTTGTGTGGGGTGGAACCTCTCTATAGCTCTGAGAGCTGGGAGTTAAGAAACCTCTGCCTCTAGGGCAAGGGTCTGAGAGATTCATGAGTGGAAAGGAGCTGGTTCTCATCTTGGGAAATTTTTGAAGCTGAGAACCAGCCCTGGCTTATTACTTCCAAGACCCACTTGTCTGATGTTAGAGACTTCCAGTCCTGGACAAAGTAAGCCAACCTGCCCCTACTGGTATGGGAGAATCGCCCGGCAGACCCATCAGGGTGTCTGCTTGGCGGGGTTTTAGGCTGAGGGGTGGATGCAGGCCTGCTCATCCCCATCCTCTCCTCTAAAGAACACCCTCTGAGAGAAAGAAGAGGAGGACTGAGCTTGGTAAAAAGGCTTTTGGAAAGGCCTCTGCCCCTTCCCCTGGACTGCTGCCTTTGAGGAGTTGCTTGCCTTTCTTTGGCCTGAGCACTCCTGTAAATGGTCCTGTACTCATCCATCTTCTTCATGTAGTTCTCTGTCTGCTCCTCAAACAGAGAATTACCAATTACAGGAAAATCCACGGCCTTAGCCTGAGTATCCTGTGAGAGGCTAGTACATCTGAGCCAAGCCATCCTCCGAAGAGCCACAGATGTAGCCATGACTCTTGATGAAACATCATTGGAGTCCACAGCAGCATGAAACTGTACTTTAGATGCCTCAATCCCATCTGCAGCCACTGCTCCAGCTCCTGGCAAGCTGGTCAAGGGGCCTGTTTAGCCAGAGCCAGCACAGTGTCCCACCTGGACTTCTGGTATCTAGCTGTATAGACCATATAGTTAGCCTGCCTGAGTCCCAAAGATGCTGCCATGTATTGTTTCTTTGCCATGGCATCAATCTTCCTGGAGTCCTTGTCTGGGGGTGATGCCAAGGGATATTTGCCTTATCACAGGCAGAAGCCTGCACCACCCACACATGGCTGCATTGCTGGAAAAGGAATTCCGTGTCTGAGCCTGAGAGAGTGTTCCTTTTGTCCATTTGTCTGTCCACAGGAGGTATAGAATTAGGAGACTTAAGAATTTTATGTCTGTTTCCCAAAGGATTTGTAGAGTAGACAGTCTCCTGGACTCTCGGATGTCCATCATCTCAACAAAATCAGGCTCCTCCTGATCCTCTGCTGCTTCCTCCACAGGAAGCTGGAGGGTCTCAGCCACTTTTTTTGTAAAAAATATAGTGAGAAGGGAACTCAGAAAGCCTAGGAGGAGAAACACCTGAAGATCTGTCTGGGGAGATGTCCAGGTCAATAGGCACATCCAGACATTCATACTCACCATAATCATCCTCATACTCTCCTTCCTCCTCCTCCTCCTCAGTTCATAAAATTCTTCCAAAGTGTAATCTGGAACCGGGGGAACCAACCAAACCGAACCCCTGCCAGATAGTGCCGGTTCAGTCAGAACTGAAGTAAGCGATTGCACTATCCTTATTGCCTTGGCTATCTCATCGGCGATCGGAGTATGAATTTCTGGGTCCGAACCGGATGATTTATCTTTTCTCTTCCTTTTCACTGGAACTGACTCCTCAGAATTGTCTCTCCTTTTGCCCGAAGAAGTATCGCCCTGGTCAGAGGGCACTCCTTCTGGTTCGGTCGGAACTGAACTGGGCTGGCCATCCGGGTCAGCAGACTTCTCGGCCTCCCTTTTCCTCAATCTACCTAATCTGTTTTCCAAGGTAGATCTGGGAACATTCTTACATATTTGGCAGTCTGAATCGAGGTGGTCAAACCCCAGACAATAAACACAGGTGGTGTGGGGATCAGCCTTGGCAAAGACTTCCCCACACACACTGCAGTGTTGAAACCCAGTGGGCCCGTTTTTTTTCTTGGGTTTCTCAGACATGGCCAATCCTATCCAAAACTTACCATTTTTTCGGCAATCCACCAGGCAAGACTCCCCTATGGGTTCCTTGACCGTGTCACATGGTCTTGGAAACATAATAAAATCTTGTTTTTTTAGAACCGTACAGACCGTTACCACACTCTAAATCAAGCACAAACTTTTTACTCAAACTGATCGGTTCAGTCTAACCGATCCACAATTACAAGTTCCACAGAAACTAAACAGAAATCTAGTACTCACGGTACCATAAACGGAGACTTGAACCGACTGAGCGGTAACAGCAATTTGATAGAAACCGACCGAAAAAAACGACACTTCAACCGACTTTTTTGAACCGAGCAAAGGAGAAATCTCCGGAGTGACTGTTCAGTGAGGCAGAGTAAAGAACCTGACGGTTGCAGTTTAAACAACAGCAGACAGGGGCTTCAACTGAGCTTGTGGTGAACATTCCATGCTGGCCATGGAAAGTTTAACTATTTGTTCTCTGGGGCAGTTGAAAGGCAGGACCTAACTGCATATGTCAGAATACAGCAAGACTTTGTTGCTTGAATTAAAATTGTCCACTTTGTGAACCAGTGCCAGGACCCTCTTGTCTAGGGCCTGAGTTGCTTAAAAGATATCTTTGTTACAGGGTTCTTCTGTGCTTTTCTCCATCTGTGCCACAGGATTGCCACTGCTGCTCGGGCCTGCAGTCTGTTCCCATTGGCCTCCATCCCCTGCTCTTTCGGGGTTTCCCACATTAGGAAGTAGCCAAAAGTTCTTATATTTAGTGAACTGCTAGTCTTGAACAAAGTTGTGCTCAAAGATAGAAAACAGGCTCAGAATTGAACTGCACATGGAATTGGAACAGCTGATTGAGCCAGAGCCCGTGTAAAGTATATCCTCTTGCTATGGCTGGTGGCCACACCTCCTCTGAGTAAAAATCACATTTTGATTGAAAAATAACAACAAGCTAATAAATCATGCAACATGGACAACCTAGAGACAGTCAGCAGACATGTAGTCTTTGACAGACTAAAAGCTGACAATGCCCCAATGTGAACAGAAAATACAGCCCCAAAAAAAAAATGTGTGGCACTTTCCTTGTTTTAGTAATCTGGTTTAAAACAGTTATAAGCACCCATAACATCACATGCATATTTCAACATCATTTCATCATCTCTCTCTCTCTCTCTCTCTCTCTCTCTCTCTCTCTCTCTCTCTCTCTCTCTGTCTCTATACATACATACATACATATATATATGAGAGTATAGCGCTGTGGTTTAAGGCATTGAGCTGCAAATCTGGAAACCTGGGTTTGAATTCCACAGCATCACTTGCATATTGTGTGACCCTGAGCAAGTCACTTAACTTCCTTGTGCTTCCAGGTCGCACCTGTAAGCAAGCTTCAGCTTAGTGTGCCTCTCCTGGTTAAAAAAAAATATATATATATATATTCACTGCAAAATCTTTGTTAATGTACCATTAGGATTGACATCTAAAAAGTAGGGAAATTATATCTTGGGGTTCCCAAGCCTAAGATCCCACCCCAACCTTTGGCTTAACATCCCACACCCACTCCTCAGCTTCTAACCCTGAGGCCCCTCCACCCTGCATGCAGGAATAGGTGTGAAGGGTGTGCTTCAGGGTTGCGAACCCTAACACTCACCCATTCTTTTATTATGTAGCCATGTTAGGCAGTTAACTTTTTAAATAGAGAGAAATGATGAAATGATGTTGAAATATGCATGTGATGTTATGGATGCTTATAACTGTTTTTAAACCAGATTACTAAAACAGGGAAGGTGCCACACATTTTTTTTGGGTGGGGGTTGTATTTTCTGTTCACATTGGGACGTTGTCAGCTTTTAGTCTGTCAAAGACTACATGTCTGCTGACTGTCTCTAGGCCGCCAATGTTGCATGATTTATTAGCTTGTTGTTATTTTTCAATCGAAATGTGATTTTTACTCAGAGGAGTTGTGGCCACCAGCCATAGCAAGTGGATATGCTTTACATGGGGGAGGACCATCTGGCAGAAATTAAATAAATAAATACAGTAGTCACTTGTTATAACGAACACCTTCAGGTCCATCCCATATGCTCGTTATAGCAAGGGTTGGTTACAATGAGAAATTGTAATCAGTACCAGCTGGAATACAGATCTCCTGTTTATGTGCATGTATCTGATATTCCTGCATGCATTTTATCTGCTTTTGGCAGGAGAGGAAAGGAAAGCATTTCTGTAGCTGTGTAGTGGAGAAACGAAAAAGGAAAACTGCTCTACTCCACTTGGACATTCCTCGTTCTGTGCTGCCCTGGAAAACAGATCAGTGGCATGTATGCAGCATTTTCTTTACCTTGCCAAGTGTGGCAAGAAAGTAATGCAAGGAGGAAGTTTGTGGAACCACAGAATATCTGCGTTTCAGTTTTGGGGTAACAGCAGGGCAGGGAGATATTTTTTTTTTCTGTTCTGCAGAGAGGAGGCCTGCAAAAGTAAAATTGCTCCATTCTGCTCAGCCACGTACTGCCCTGGAAAAACAGTTCAGCTGAGTGTATGCAGTATGTTCTTTCAGTTTTAGCAAGTGTGATAATGAGGGGCCACTGTAAATATACTGCCACTGGGGATTGGGGCCCCCAGTGTGCAGATAACAGCCTTAATTTAGCAACAGTCAGAATGACAGGGCTACAGTAATAGTAGCCCCATCCCTGAGCAACTGTACAACCAAGGACAACAGCAGACTGTACTATATGGCACAGATGTCTTTAATAAACAACTGCTGTGTCATATAGTGCAAGTACTATAGGATACAGCTGTCATTTATTATGTTTGCTTGCACGCATGTGCAAGAAACAGTGCCAACATCCGAGATTTCGGAGGTGTGTCGCTCCTCCTCCAATTCAGTCAGTGTGTTGTGGCCTGCCCCTGTAAGCCAGTGCATGCTGGAGCTGTCTATGACAAGCTCCAAAATGCAGTGGCATACAGTTGAAAGGGAGGCTAGCTTCGAGTGAGCAGCGATGAGATGATCGCCTGCTGATGCGCAGCTCCCCTACACACACACACACACACAGAAACGCACGCATACTGAGTGCTGCCCTCCCTCACAGATGGTATAGCCGACGGGGTGCCTAACTGCCGGCTTGTGCTGCTTCCCCAAGTTTTCTGACATGCCACGCTGGGTGCCCACCCCAGCGTGGCAACTGATAGAATAGCCGACGGGGTGCCCAACCCCTGTCGGCTCCACTGCCCTCACCCCCGCCCGAGTAATGGGTGCCATGCTGGGAGCTCACCCCAGCGTGGCAACTGATCATATGGCCGACGGGGTACCCAACTTCGTCAGCTCCACGGCCCCCCCAGCCGCTTTGTGCCACGCTGGGAGCTCCACCCCAGCGTGGCAAAAGTTCCACGTCGCCTCTTTTATTTTTTAACCTGCAAAATAAAAACGGTCCCACGGCGCTTCTCCCAGTCCCCCCTCCCACAACCCGCACCCACCACTGCGTACCCTGCCTCCCCACACACACACCCATACTTACCTCTGGAGCTCGACACGGCGATCTTCGGTGGACCGGGAACACGTCTGCACTCTTCAAAGCCGACCGCGAACTGAGGAAATGCCAGTAAGCTGTATAATGGGCTAGATAGGGTTTTTTCAACTTTGTTGCATATCTCAGGCATTTTTTGGAATTTTTGCACCAAATTTTCAACATGGGGTTTTTGGGACCCCTTCTCATGAATGATGTCATTGTCATGGCGTTATTCGGGCCAAAGGGTGATTTCGCAGTCACTGCAATGTTGAAAATTTGGTGCAAAAATTCCAAAATGACTGTTTTATTTAGGCAGCATTGCAGTTCCTACACAGGCTCATAAGTTCGCGAATATTCAATATTTTCACTCCAGATTTTCAACATTGCCATTTTACCACACCTTCTTATGAGTAGTACAGCTGTCATTTTACATCTCACCCAAAATGTGTTTCTGCCTATGTAGCGCATACAATAGCGAAATGGTGTGAGATCAATGTATGGGACAAATCAAGAAAATCACAGTGACACTATTCATGAGCTGAGGTTTTAAAATGGCTATGTTGAAAAATTTGGTGAAAAAAATTCCAAAAATGACTGTTTTATTTAACGCGGCGCTTGTACAGTTCCACGACGCCTCAAAGTTCATGAATTTTCAATATTTTCACTCCAGATTTTCAACATTGCCATTTTACCACACCTTCTTATGAGTAGTACAGCTGTCATTTTTCACATCTCACCCAAAACGTGTTTCCTCCATGTAGCGCACAATGGCACAGTCGGTGTGCGAAATCAATGTATGGGACAAATTAAGAAAATCACAGTGACACTGTTCATGAGCAGAGGTCTTAAAATGGCTATGTTGAAAATTTGGTGAAAAAATTCCTAAAAATTACTCTTTTACGAGCGCGTTGTAATGGTTCCTACACACGCCAGAATTCACGAATTTCAATATTTTCACTCCAGATTTTCAACATTGCCATTTTACCACACCTCCTTATGAGCAGTACAGCTGTCATTTTTCACATCTTGCCCAAAATGTGTTTCCGCCCATGTAGCGCACAATGGCACAGTCGATGTGCAAAATCAATGTATGGGACACATTAAGAAAATCACAGTGACACTGTTCATGAGCAGAGGTCTTAAAATGGCTATGTTGAAAATTTGGTGAAAAAATTCCTAAAAATGACTGTTTTACGGGCGTGCATGCGCAGTTCCTATGCATGCTCATTAAGTTTGCAAATTTAATATTTTCACTCCAGATTTTCAACATTGCCATTTTATTACACTTCTTTATGAACAGTACAGCTGCATTTTCATATGTTGCCAAAATGTGTTTTCACACTGTAGCGCATAATGGTGCTGTTGGTGTGCAAAGCAATGTTTAGGACAGATTAAGAAAATCACAGTTACACTGTTCATGAACAGAGGTCTTAAAATGGCTATGTTGAAAATTTGGTGACAAAAGTCCATAAAATGACTGTGTTACGAGTGAGCATTAGCAGTTTCCACACACCCTGGTAAGTTCATGACTTTGTAATATTTTCAGTCCAGATTTTCACCAGTGGCATTTTTCCACACTTCCTTATGAACAGTACAGCTGTCATTTTTCACAACATGGCTGAAGTGTGTTTTCACACTTTCAGTGCAGAGATGCGTGGTCGCTGTGGGAAATCATTGTTCGGGACAGATAAAGAAAATCACAGTGACACCGTTCATGATCGGAGGCACCAAAATGCCTGAGTTGACAATCTGCTGTAAAAACATCCCCAACCTAATTATATTACAGGTGTGCGTTGCACAGTTTCTATGTACGCTCGTGACTTCACCATTTTTTGTAATATTTTTAATGCAGATTTGCAACATTGCCATTTTTTACATCTCCCCATCAACAGTACAGCTGTCATTTTTATGTTTGCTTGCACGCATGTGCAAGAAACATAGTGTCATCATCGGAGATTTCGAGGTGTGTCACCTCCTCCTCCAATTCAGTCAGTTATGGGCTCTGTAAGCCAATGCATTTTGAAGCTGTCTATGACGCAGCTCAAAATGCAGTGGCACACAGTTGAAAGGGGAGCGGCGTTGGAGTGAGCAGCGATAAGATAGGCTGCCCACGCAGCCCCCCACAGAGACGCCCGCAGGCGCGTGTCTCCCCGACGCACGCACTGTATAGCCGATGGGTGCCCAATCCCGCCGGCTGTGCTGCGCTCCTTCCGCCTCCCCCCCAAATGCTTGCGAAATGCCACGCTGGGTGCCCACCCCAGCATGGCAAGTAATCATATGGCCGAGGGGTGCCCAATCCCCGCCCGGCTGCACTGTCCTCCCCAGTAGTGAGTGCCGCGCTGAGGCCCACTGGCAAGCAATTCAATGAGCCAACAGGGTGCCCAATCCCCATCGGCTGGCTGGCCACCCCAGCATGCCAGCCGCCGCTGGGAGCCCACCCAGCGTGGCAACGCCCCACGTCGTCCGCTTTTTTTTACCTGCAAAGAAAAACAGTCCAATGGTGAGTCTCCCACCCCCTCCCACAACCCGCACCCACCCACTGCGCACCCAGCCTCCCCACCCCCCTCACCCCATACTTACCTCTGACCTCGCGCGACGATCTTCGGTGGACCGGGAACACGTCTGCACTCTTCAAAGGCGACCACGAACTGAGGAAATGCCGGTAAGCTGTATAATGGGCTGAATAGGGGGTTTCAACTTGCATATCTCAGGCATTTTTTGAACTTTTGCACCAATTTTCAACATGGGGTTTTGAGACCCCTTCTCATGATTGATGTCACTGTCATGGCGTTATTCGGTCCAGAGGGTGATTTGCGCAGTGACTGTGCAGTGACTGCTAAATCACCTTCGGACCTGAATAACACCATGACAGTGACATCAATCATGAGAAGGGTCTCAAAACCCCATGTTAAAAATTTGGTGCCAAAATTCCAAAAATGACTGTTTTAATTGTGCGTTATGCAGTTCCTACGCAGGCTCGTAAGTTCGCGAATTTTCAATATTTTCACTCCAGATTTTCAACATTGCCATTTTACCACACCTTCTTATGAGTAGTACAGCTATCATTTTCATCTCACCCAAAATATGTTTTCACCATGTAGCGGCGCAATGGCGCAGTCAGTGTCTTGAAATCAATGTACGGGACAAATTAAGAAAATCACAGTGACACTGTTCATGAGTAGACATCTTAAAATGGGTATGTTGAAAATTTGATGAAAAAGTCCTAAAATGACTGTTCACTACGGCGTGCATTGCGCGAGTTCCTACGCACGCTCGTCAGGGCGTGAATTTTCAATATTTTCACTCCAGATTTTCAACATTGCCATTTTACCACACCTTCTTATGAGTAGTACAGCTGACATTTTTCACATCTCACCCAAAATGTGTTTCTGCCATGTAGCGCACAATGGCGCAGTCGGTGTGCGAGGTCAATGTACAATGGGACAATTAAGAAAAATCACAGTGACACTGTTCATGAGCAGAGGTCTTAAAATGGCTATGTTGAGAATTTGGTGAAAAAATTCTTAAAATGACTTATGAAAGCGCATGCCCACAGTTCCTATGCATGTCAGTAAGTTTGCAAATTTAATATTTTCATCTAGATTTTCAACATGTCCATTTTATTAAACTTCCTTATGAACAGTACAGCTGCAATTTTCATATAGTTGCCCAAAATGTGTTTTCACACATGTAGCGCACAATGGTGCTGTTGGTGCCGACAGCAATGTTTAGGACAGATTAAGAAAATCACAGTGACACTGTTCATGAGCAGAGGTCTTAAAATGGCTATGTTGAAAATTTGGTGACCAAAGTCCATAAAATGACTGTGTTACAGTGAGCATTGCACAGTTTCCACGCACCGCTAGTTCATGACTTTGTAATATTTTCAGTCCAGATTTTCACCAGTGGCATTTTTCCACACTTCCTTATGAGCAGTACAGCTGCCATTTTCACAACATGGCCGGAGTGTGTTTTCACACTTTCAGTGCAGAGATGCGTGGTCGCTGTGGGAAATCATTGTTCGGCACAGATAAAGAAAATCACAGTGACACTGTTCCTGATCGGAGGCACAAAATGCTTGAGTTGACAGTCTGCTGCAAGAAATCCCCAACCTAACTATATTACGGTGTGCGTTGTACAGTTTCTATGTACGCCGTGACTTCCACAATTTTTAAATATTTTACTACACATTTGCAACATAGCCATTTTACACCTCCCCATGAAAGAGTACAGCTGTCATTTTTACATCCTGTTCGAATATTTTGCACCTGTGGTGCTAAATGCCGTAGTCACTGTGCATAAGCAGCTTTAGCTAACAAACTGATATTCCCCTGTTCATGAGGGTGGGTCACAAAACAAATGTGTTGAAAATTTGGAGTGAAAATACCAAATACCTGAGGTATGAGCTTTTTCAACTATAACCCCACCCTATAGAGAATGACAGGCATCAGGGGTGAGACTTGGGATTCTTGCTTGTGCTGCTCATACCATTCCACACCTGCAGTCACTGAGAGGGCATCGAGGGTATGTCTTGAACTCTTTGGCCCCAAAGTTCACCCCATTCTCCTATACCGCACCCATCCTTTGTACTTCCTAATGGAATGGGGTGTGCATAGGGCCAAAGATCCCAAGGCACACCCGTGACACTGGTCAGTGTCTGCAGGGTGTGTGGTGAAATGGCGGCCATTATGCCTGATGACCCAAAGGCACACCCCTAATGCCTGTTCAGATCTGCAGGGTGGTGGCGGGGTTGGCTTCAGTTCAATACTTCACTGCCATTCCCATTATGCAGCTGTCTAACTCCTACACTACCAATCCCAATGCCAGCAAGCAAACATTCGGCATTGACAAATGCTTGTTTACATCCTGTTCGAATGTTTTTCACCTGTGGTGCTAAATGCCGTAGTCGCTGTGCTAAGCAGCTTTTGGCTAACAAACTGATATTCCCCCTGTTCATGAGGTGGGGTCACAAAAAAATGTTGAAAATTTGGAGTGAAAATACCAACGTATGCCTGAGGTATTAGGGTTTCCAACCATAGCCCAACCCTAGAGAATGACAGGCATCGGGGTGTGACTTGGGATTCTTGCTTGTAATGCTAATACCATTCCACACCCTGCAGCCAGTGAGAGGCATCGAGGCATGCCTTGGACTCTTCGGCCCCAAAGTTCACCCCATTCTCCTATATCACACCCATCTCACGTGATTTCCTAAGCGAAATGGGATGCCAAGGGCCAAAACCCAAGGACACGCGTGACACTTGTCAGTGTCTGCAGGGTGGGGTGTGGTGAAATGGTGTGGCTGCTATGCCTGGATAACCCAAAGGCACACCCCAATGCCTGTCACTCTCTGCAGGGGTGGTGGTGGGGTTGGCTTCAGTTCAATACTTCACTGCCATTCCTATTACGCGGCTCCTGTAACTACACTACCCCTGCCAATGCCAGCAAGCAAACATTCGGCGTTGGCAAATGCTTATTAAGGACAGCTGAGTCATATAGTACTTGCACTATACTGACACAGCTGTCCTTCATTAAAGACAGCTGTGTTGAATGTGTCTCGGTCCCAGAGACAAGTATAGGCTAATGGGAGGTGGGGTGGCTCAGTGGGACAGGAGGGTAGAGGTTAGAGAGATGGCAAGGATGACAAGGGACTGTTTTCTTTGTTTCAAGTAAAAAAAAAAAAAAAAGATGTCGCTGGACTAATACTAACCAGAAAGGAAGTCACTCTTTACGGAGTTGACAAGAGTCCATTCACAGAACAAAGAGTTCTGGAAGAGCTCAACAAGCTGAGAGTGGAAAAGCAATGGGACCCGACGGTATACATCCAAGGATACTCAAGGAACTTGGAAAGGAATTAGCAGCTCTGCTAGCTGCACACTTCAACGAATCTATGGAAAGTGGGGTAGTCCCACAGGACTGGAAAAGTGCTACAGTGGTGCCACTGCACAAGAGCAGGAACAGGGATGAGGCTGGAAACTACCGTCCAGTCAGCCTCACCTCGATAGTGGGTAAGATGATGGAATCCCTTCTAAAAGAGTGAATTCTGTCTTTTCTAGAAGTGAGCGGGCAGGTGGACCCAAAGCAGCATGGCTTTACTGCAGGAAGGTCCTGCCAAACCAGTCTAGTGGAATTCTTTGACTGGGTCACTAAAACAGTGGACCAGGGGGGCGCAGGCAATGTGGTCTGTCTCGACTTCAGCAAGGCCTTTGACTCAGCCCCCACAGAAGATTGATTAGCACACTCGAGCACATGGGAGTTGGCCACAAAATAATAGTCTGGGTGAAAAACTGGCTAAACAGCAGAAAGCAGAGTGTTAGTCAATGGAGCATTGTCAGGGAGGGATGGTGACAAGTGGAGTTCCACAGGGTTAGTGCTGGGACCAATCTTGTTCAATGTGTATATCAGTGACATTGCTGATGGTCTGGAAGGAAAGGTGCGTCTGTTCACAGGCGACACAAAGCTTTGCAGTAAGTCGATTCACAGAGGGTTGCAAAAAAATGAAAAGGATCTGTTAAGGTTGGAAAGATGGTCACGAGACTGGCAGCTGAAGTTTAACATGAAAAAGCACAAGGTGATGCATATGGGAAGAGGAACCCAGGAGCAGAGTACCATCTGGGAGGGAGAAGCTAACAGCTACAAAGCAGAGCGCAATCTGGGAGTCATCATCTCTGAAGACTTAAAGATGGGAAGCAATGCGAGAAGGCAGCTCAGAAGGTGAGTGGCCTCCTTGGTTGTACAGGGAGAGGCATCACTAACAGGAGGTCTGAGGTGATAATGCCACTGTATAGGTCCCTGGTGAGGCCCCACCTGGAGTATTGTGTCCAGTTCTGGAGGCCCCACCTCAAAAAGGATATCAATGGACTTCTGGTTCTGCCACAGCTCCATAGCAAGTGCAAGACTCAAGCACTCCCCTTGGGCGCTTTAAAATCTTCATTTTCCCTGCTAAAACACTTGAACAGGACAGCCAGAATGCCACCAAAGGGGAAAGGGCAACCAAAGCCTACAAAAAATATATACGAGTGTGGACAGACAACACTAGATGGCTCCCAATATCAAATATTACCAGAAGATCGGGATGCGAGCTCACCGCCACCAGAGTCAGCCCTGCAGGCCTCAACCCAGCATACAGGACCTGACCCAAAGAACAAGGCACAACTGGACACAATCCTAACACAGATCTCGGAAATGCGTAAAGAAAATAAGGCTAAATTCTAAAAATTGCATTCCAAATTAACGGATATGGACATGGCCCTCAAAGAGATGGATACACGGGTAACCCAAGTAGAAGACAACTCGGCCCTAAACACAGAGGCCCTAACCACAGTATTGGAGTATGTCGACCAACTACAGGCAAAATGCATTGATCTAGAGGCGAAATCTAGAAGAAACAATCTTCGCTTGTCGGGTTACCAGAAGGCACTGAGGAGGGCAATATGGCCCATTTTCTACAGGACTTGTTACAAGACATCCTAGCTCTCCCATCCACTATGCAAATCAAAATTGAGAGGGCTCACAGAACACTTGGTCCAAAACCAACAGATCCCTCAACAAGATCCCATCAAATTCTGATGAAATTCTCCAGTTATGCTGTAAAAGAAGAGGTACTCCGCTAAGCTTGGCAAATGGGAGAGTTTAAATATAACAGTAATAGACTATACTTGGATCAAGATTACCCACCAGAAATCCAGAAAATGAGAATGCAGTATCGACCAGCCATGAAAGCGCTTTGTGCCAAAAAAATCAGGTTCAGACACCATATCCAGCAAAAATTAGAGTGTTTTGGGAAGAAGGGTCCCAGCTCTACTCTACTCTACTCTACTCACTCTACTCTACTCACTCTCTCCATCACCCAGAGGCCATTGCTGAAGTGTTTAAACAAAGGCCATCACATTGGATCACAACCAGCGATCATTACTAGAAGCGAAGATAGGAACTTGAGAAACCTTAGGGAATATCTTCAAAGGATCAGATAAACTGCAGGACATGCTTATCATGCAGAAATCCTCTGAGAGTTTGAAACAGGCTGCAACATGCCAGAGCACAACAAATGCAGACGCAGCAACAAGATCTGAACACCTGAAGCTTTAACAAGAACCCTTTTAAACACTGGAATCTCAGTCCAAATAGCTTCTTTGCATGCTGACCACTAGAATGGTCAGTAAGCCCCTGTGGCAGGGGACAGAAGCTTTCTCTAAGTTTATACATATAAATGTATGATAACATTTGCAATTGGAAAACGGAGAGAACATTGGACTGAGTAGAGCATATGAAGATAAGCAGTCAAATTACTGACTTTAGCCGAAGTCTAATACCAACTAGACTGTCAACAGTCTTTTATACTACTCACATTTTGCTAAAGCTGTACATAACAAGCCCACAATTTACAGTTTGAAATGGAGTGGCGGGGGGGGGGTTACTTTAAGGGGACCAAATGACCTTAAAAAGTATTACTGAGCTACAAACCCACACCGTAAGGTCATTATGTCACTTGGAAATTGCGCTCAAGGGGGGAGAGAGAACAGAAAATAATTTAAATAATAAAATAACAGTGGTGAAGATTTGAAAGTGAGACGGATACTAGCTGGGAAGTAGTACTCAACAGCTACTGTCTGTGAACCCCACTTGAAGGGGTATTGTACAACACTACATCTCTGGGAAACACCATAGCAGAGAAAGGGAACAAGAATGTTCACCTACCTTGGAAGAAATGTAAAAAGTTATTGTTATCTATGTTGGATGTTAGTTTTGGCTACTATATTAGTTACACAAGTAGCCCAAGTTTGTTTTTTTTGGAACCTAGATATCGGTATATGTTCAGTTCAGATGTGGGTGTGCTGGAAGGAAGAGAAGGGGAAAGAATACAGGCTGATCCACTGTCAGACAGATTATAATCATGAGATAAATGAGGATTAAAGCTTTATCATTTAATGTGAACGGATTAACAAATCCAATCAGAGAAGAAAATAATGAACCATATTAAAAGTTATAAAGTGGACCTAATCTTAATGCAGGTCAGGAGACCCTACCAATCAGATGGAAAACACCTAAAACTGAAACATTTTGTTTTTCAGAAGCCTGCTACTCATCATATGGGGAGGTAGGCGTGAGGGTGGCAATACTTATATCAAGCGCCACTCCATTCGAATTACTGGACTAGATGGCTGATAAAGAAGGCAGATTTGCCCTGATTAAGGGGAACTTAAATGGTAGGCTGCTGACAGTGGTATCAATATATATCCCCCCAGGCTCTCCGTATGATACATATAGGCAGCTTTTACTTAAAATAACGGAAAAAGCTGAGGGAACGATTATAATTGGGGGGGACTGGAATATGGTCCTGAATCCAAGAATAGACACTACCTCGAAAATACCTAGAAAAACAAATAGAGTACAAAAAACAAATAGTGGCCTTACTGGCATGACTAGGCCTGCAGGATGCCTGGACTCTTACAGAGGGGCACACAAAAGCTTTTACCCACTATTCAGCAACGTACCATATGTACTCACAGTTAGACTACTTCTATGTGAATAGTGGGGCAGCCCCAAGAATAAAAAAAATGTGAAATAGGGCCATTTACTTTGTCAGATCACACCCCACTGGTGATCAAGGTGGATCTGGCCCTGCCCCCTCATAATACGTTTTGGAGATTTAACTTGGCATTACTCAGGGGTAAAAAGGTACAGGAACAAATCCCACAGTTAATAACACAAACCTTACATGAGAACGACACTGGGGAAACTAATAAAAGTATAGTTTGGGACACCCTTAAAGCAGTGATCCAAGGAAAACTAGTGGCAGTAGCCTCAGCCAGGAAAAAAAGGAGAAGGGAGAAACAACAGAAGTTAGAAAGTCAGATAAAGGTACTGGAAACACAACAACAGGAAAGATATTTAGCACAAAGAGAGAAGGAATTATTAAAATATAAAAAAGAACTGAACAATATCTTAAATGCTAAGATTGAATTCAATTTACATTATCTAAGGCAAAGCTATTATGAAGGCAGACCATGAGCCTCCAGACGACTGACCATCAGGCTGAGAGCCAAAAGAGCTAGGGCACACATAGTAAAAGTAATGCATCCCCAAACTAAGATAAACAGCCCAAAATTAGAACATATAATGAATGCGTTCCAGACATACTATGAACAATTGTATGCCAAGCCACAAGACCCCCATTAGGAGAGATGCAGGAATTTTTAAAAAAATGTAATTTATCCCAGGTTTCAGACACATGGAAGGCCCGACTATTAAGCCCATTATCAGAATCTGAAATAAATAATTCCACAAAAGATGAGAAGACAGGGAAATCACCAGGGAGTGATGGACTTCCCTTGGAGTTCTACAAGAAATTTCAAGCCACCCTGGCCCCAATAATGAGAACTATTTACCAGGAGATTATAACAGAGGGCTCTACCCTTTCCCCCTCCTTTAGACAGGCAATAATCACCGTTCTCCCCAAGCCCAGCAAGGACCCCATTTATTGTGCTTCATACAGACCCATTTCAATTCTAAATGTAGACTACAAGATATTGACCTCTATAATAGCAAAAAAGACTTCAAAACCTAATACCGACCATAGTACATAGAGACCAAACTGGATTTGTAGCAGATAGGCAGGCAGCAGACAGTGTTAGATGCACTATTCATATTATAGACCACCTGAACTAGCAAAAACCCCAGCAATCATGTTGAGCCTCGACGCCAAAAAAGCATTTGACTGGCTAAGCTGGAATTTTCTATATGAGGTCTTTGCCGGGTTTGCTTTCCCAACTAAATTTATCACATTAATAAAACTTTTCTATACAGACCCAGAGGCCCATATTAATACTAATGGATCATTATCTCAGACAATTAAATTAAATAGAGGTACCCGACAGGGATGCCCCCTATCCCCCATTTTATTTTCCCAATACATAGAGCCACTAGCACAGTGGCTTCACAATGACCCAGGAATAAGAGGAATTACAATAGGGACAAATGTCCACAAAGTGGCACTGTATGCTGACAATGTGTTACTCTATTTAACAAATCCAGAGCCTTCATTAGCGCAAGTCATGGTGAAAATTAAAACCTTTTCTGAGCTATCAGGTTATGCCCTTAATACCAACAAAACTGAAATACTAACATTTAATTATAGTCCTCCACAACACTTCAAGACAAAATATAATATAAAATGGGGCCTCCATACCATAAAGTATTTGGGGGTGACCATAAGAATGTCAAATACGTATCTGTATTTAGATAACTGTAAGTCCTTAGTTCAGCAACTTCAATTAGACATGAAGAGATGGTCAATTCTCCCTTGCCAATGTATGCTAGGAATCAGGCTGTAAAATGAACCTTCTTCTGTGCATTCTATACTTGTTTCAATGTGTTCCAATCACCCCCCAGGAAATGGTTTCAAGAACAGCAAAATAGAATATTTAAATTCATATGAAACAATAATGAGACCTACAGTATGAAGAACTATCCTATTAGCTAATAAACAAAGGAGCAGGAGAGTAGTCCTTAATCTCAAAGATTACTGGATAGCAGCACAAGTGAGATAGGTCTTGTTCTGGTCACAGATGCCCTAAATGCTATTGGCAGGAAATTGAAAAAGTGTATAGCCCAGATTTCCATATACAGACCAATCTGTTCTAACAGAGGTCCACAAAAAATTAAAAGACAGTACCCCTAAAGGAGCAGCTCTAAATGCATGGAATCACTGCAAGCATACCAGGCCCACAGAGAGAGAGATGTGGAGGGTGAGATGGTTCACAACTGCTAAGGACTTCAAACCTGGAAGAGAGGATAAATTGTACAAGAAACAGATGGCCAAGGGGTTCAGGGCACCCATACAGTTACTAAGGGGGGATGTGATACTCTCATTCCTGGAATGTGCCCAGAGGTGGGGATGGACAATTGAGGAGAAACTATTATTTGCAAATGTACAACTACATACAACATAAACTTAGGGACAAAGAAGAAATTACTAGGATGAGCTCAAAGATATCCTTGGGAGATCTTTTCTCACTAGTGAATGCGAAAGGTGCAGTCACCAAGATTTATAAATATCTCAGGGCGCAGAGAGAGGAGGTAACTCAATGGTTACAGACAAAAATGGGAGGGAGAAGTGAGCTTTCGTCTAACCTCCCCACAGTGGGAGACGCTCTTGGACTCCACATCAAGGGTAACCATGTCTCCCCTCTGGCATGAATATATGTGGAATGTCAGAGTACGTTTTTTAACCCCAGACAGAATGGCAAAATATTCCCCTACGGGCTTGGCAAGTTGCTAGCGTCAATGTGGCGAATACCACGCAACCCCCACACATATTTCTTTTGAGTGTGCTAAGTTAGAGCAAATCAGAAAGGAGATAGGAGAGAAGATTGAAGCCTTATTTCAGCTGTCTACCCCATTACAGCAGCAAAATTTAATATTGGGACTCCCACCGGAGGGTTTGAAGGGAAAAGATACATTATATTTGTGGTATATCTGTATAATAATAACTGGTGATCCTTGTTATCAACCCATTTTCAAGTACTGTAAAAAGTCGCATCAACCCGCAGGTTGATACGAAAAAAGTCGTATCAACCCGCGGGTTGATATGACTTTTACAGCCTCGCGCCAAGAAGCCTGCAGCACTCGCATTCCAGAGTAAACAGATTCAAAATAATATGTAACTTAGAGATCCAAATAAGAGCGTAATAATTTTAAATGAACAGAGCAGGTTTGCATAAAAGCATCCTTCCCGATTCTGTAGCTTACCCTCCAGTTTAGATCTGTATTTGTGCAGCATTTATTAAGATATTTTAAAACACTCGTAAAAATCACTGTGGAGACCCATGGCCCAAGCTTCTTCTTCCTTGCTGGTAGGCTGCGCTTCATGCTACGTTATGATGTCAGCCTGGGGGCGTGCCTACTAAAGGAAGTAGGAGCTTTTACCTCGGGTCTCCTCAAGTAATAATTCTAAGAAATTTTATTTAGTACCAGTTATTATATAAATAAAACATATGTGGGGTAGAAATGGAGTTTTTTCACACCTGGTTGTGATAATAGTAAACCTCTCGAGCTCCGCTCTGGGGTTTACATATTATCCACAACTTGGGTGTGTAAAAACCCATATCAACTCCCTACATATGCATTATTCTCTATATAGCATACAATAAAGCGATAACCAGAAACTGGTTACAGCCCACTCCACCTGCTGTAAAGGAGTGGTTCCAGATTGTCAATGAAATACAGCGTATGGAAGAACTAACTTACCAATTGAACGATACCACTGAGAAGGGCCTGAGAAGATGTACAAGGTGGGTGCTCCTGATACAATAAAACTCAGGGGTGAATGGTTGGGATTATTAAGGAGGAAAGGAAAGTAGATTAAACAATAGAAGAAGAAGTAGGAGTAGTGAAATAACTCAGGCAGCCTCATCTGGAAAGCACGCCCTCATCATCAGTATTATTATTATCCTTACTATAGTTTATGTCATGACCACGAGTTCGAAGTTTGAGAACTTACTGATTTTAAAAAATAAGAACAAAATAAAATTGAGTGTAACTATAGAAATGTCTCAATAGGGGAGTGATATAAATATGAACAAATGAAACCTAAAACATTCTACCTAATAATTAATTTAGACTGTATACTTAGGTAATACTTATTTATTAGTAATTCATGTTGATTATATAGAAATGATTGTATGTAGATGAATATGGTCAATGGAATTGAAACTGTATCAACTTAAGAATGTAATTGTTTAACAAAAAAGCGAAAAATTATGCTATTCAGCTAGTAAAGTAAATAAAAAAGGATATCGGTAGGTTGGAGATAGTGCAGAGAAGGGCAACTAAGATGATTCATGACCTACACCATAAGACATACAGCAAAAGACTGAGGGAACTAAACCTCTTCTCCTTGGAAAAAGGATGGAGAGGGAGGACATGATTGAGACCTTCAAGTATTTAAAGGGTATCAACAAGGTACAATCACAGGACCTCTTCCTGGTCAGCAGTTGCAGTAAGACAAGAGGGCATGACATGCGACTAAGGGGGTAGGTTTGGAGTAATAGTAGAAAGTTCTTTTTACTGAATGGTGGTGGACCCATGGAACAGACTGTCTCAGGTGGTGGTGGAGTCAGGCAGTTTAAATCAGCATGGGACAGACACGTCAATGAGTTAACAAGCAATTCAAGTAGGGGGTAGGAAAAACATGGGCAGATTAGATGGATTTCGTGGTCCCCATCTGCTGGCACATTCTATGTGTCTATGTATTCGGGAACTTGAAGTTCTGAAGAAAGGACACAATTTTGGGACACTGGGTGGGCTCCTCAGTGTTCCACACTGCTGGGGGTGTAAATGCTGACACAGGATTGGGCCCATCGATGTCAGTATTTTTAATAAATCAAAGGCTGCACAGGGAGAAAGCATCCAACACTGGGGTGGGCATCATGGTGTCAGCTAAGAATAAGAAAGAAATTAAATAATAAATACACTGCCACTGAGGATTAGGGCCTCCGTGTGCAAATAAGAGTATCATTAAGGCACAGTTAGGCTGGTGGGACTACAGTGACAGTAGCCCTGCCCTGACCTACGAGTGGCGACAGCAGCAGGGGTTGCACTATATGACACAGCTGTCATTTATTATAGACTGCTGTGTTGTATAGTGCAGCCTGCTGCTGTCGAAAAATTTCAGTTATGAATAGAATGTTCATTTTTGGAAATGTGCATGCTCAGAAATGGAAAATTTCTATTAAATATTTTAAAAACAACTTAACTAAGGGACCTAAAAACCACAAACACACACATTTTGGACTAACCTCTCTCAAATCTGAAAGTTTCAGCTTTCAAAGCCTCCTATTTTTTAATTATCAGGTGGCAAAAAAAGTCTTAAAAATGTTCAAAAATTAAGACTTTTGGGGATTTTGCACCTCCGTAACTTTGCCTTCCCTGAAATCATCTACATGAAGTTTACAGGATCAAGATGTCATGTCCCAGAGGCCAAGCTTTCCATATTTCATGTAAATTGGTTGAAAGGGGGCAAAGTTATTAAGGTGTAAACATTTGAGCTTAACATAGAAGTGCTTACTCAATTCTCATATACAGGCATTACCATGCCTGTATAATACTGCATGATTTTGCCAGTATAGTTAGTGTTGCCCGGACACTTCTATGTTAAACCCAAAATTTTGTACTTTAATAACTTTGCAACCATACGAACAATGTGCCTGAAATATTTCATGATCCATCTGGTACCATATATCTCTGGATCCAGCAAGTTTTATTCCAGTCAGTGGTGCAGGTGCAGAGCTGGGAGTGCCAAAATTGTGAAATTTACAATTTAGGTGCAGACTCTTTGCTCAGCCGCATCTCCAAAAGGGCTTTGGATCTGGTCTGAAAGTGTTAGGGCATACGGGGCCTGGGCTGCAGATCTGCCTTTTGAAGGTTTGGTGAAAAAATATTAATCCATTCAAAAGTTATAAAACTTTAAAGTTTCCCATTATAGCCTATGGAAAACATATGTATGCCTCGAAAGCACTTTTTGCTTTCGCGAAAGCACTTTTTACTGCCACGAATGGGTTCAGTAATGTTGTACTGCTGCCAGCTTGTTTTCAGTTAGCGATGGGTAAAAAAATACTGTAATTCAAAAAATACTGCCCCTTTGTAAAAAACAATTTTGTTTACCTAATCAGGGCCTGAGGAACATAGTCCTGGCAATAGTTACCTTTTGATATCTTTTAATGGTAAAGTAAGATAGAAATTTATATATTTTTGAATGTTATAGTTATTTTATAGTTATCTATAACTGGAGGGTAGGAGAAGCTGGGCTGGGAGGATGTGGGGGAATAGGTACATGTATGGGAAGCAGGAGAGTAATAAACTGCAATCGCTGTGGGGTAGCAGTCTTTCTGGGGGTAATGTGGAGTAGGGGATGTCCTGTGTAAGAGCCTGGAGCTGCTAAGGGCTGAAATAAGGCTGCTCAGATGGGAGATGGGGAGGATGGTGTGGGAAGTCAGAGGAGCAGAGCAGTAGAGGCAAAGGCAGAGGGGTGATGCCAAGGGGAGTGACGGAATCAGGCAGGGGATGGGAGTGGGGAGGAGTACTCAGTATACAGGAGTATCTCTTCCTCAGCGGAATAGGGATCCCAGGGTGGAGGAATGGCAAGTGGTAAGGGGAAGGGGTGGGAATGTGAGAATAGCATCAGGGGTGGGAAATTCTAAAAGGGTGCCTTTATTGAATAGATTTACACCACTGTCTGGAAGGAGGGAAGGGGCAGCAGGGGGTGAGGTAGAAGATCAGGTTGAGCTGGTAGGAGGTCAAGTTGAGCCAGGGCTGAGAGTAGGAGTACATGGGAGGGGAGGGGAGAGGCAACTAATCAGGGTGGGCAGGAAGAGGAGGTAGGCAAAACAGAGTGAGGAAGGGGAGATAGAGAAAAGGATAGGAAGAGGGAGGAAAACTGAAAACAGATAAAGATAGTCAAAAGGGGAGGAGCAGATTGGGAGATGGAAAAACAGTTAAGGAGATAAATTGTGTGCCGGCCCGGTGGCACAGAGGGTTGAGGCGCTGGACACCACACCTCAAACCATGGCGGTGACCCGGGTTCAGGAACGGACTCAGGTCGTCGGGGCCGGCTGGTGAAGGAGAGGATAAAGCGTCCAGAGGACTGCTCTCTCACCTGGGGTGGGTTGGTGGGCAGTCTGCCTTGCGCTGCCCCGGTGGAGACCAGAGGCACTACTACGCAGGCAGTGCAGCAGTGCAGGAGGGACAACCAAAGAAAAGCAGAAAACAACTTCTCGTGGCCACCGGATGACGGCTTCTGCATTCTCCACACACCTGTACCCTCTGGGAGCCTGCCCTCCACAGCAGCATCCCCAAGTCAAGTAAAGATAATAGAGTGCTGGGTTTCCCTTACCCAGTGCCTTCCCCACAGAAGAGGGAGACCCACCTGGAGATAGGTTACTCTGGGACATCTCAGAGGGTTGACGCGATGTGCGTGGGTTGGCAGGGCTCAGGAAGGATGGCTGGGGAGTGGAGAAGGCTTGAGGGCCCAAAGGAGAGGCAGACACCAGAGCGTTGTAGAAGGAGGTAAAAAGATCACATAAAAAGGAGATACATTGTGGATCTGGAGATAAGTTTACCAGGATGCAGAGGGAGCAGTTAAGTAGGGAAGCAGCTAGTACCAAAGGTAAGAAAGGAAGGATGGGGAGCACGGATGCAGGGGATGGAAGGGTGGCAATCATAGGGGACTCCACAATTAGGGATATTCACTGGGGAAGGAAAAGGGATCCTTTCTTTTTCTCTTCCTCCCCTCATAATCACCAATAAGGCTGGTGAGCAGATTGAGCAGGTGCACTTGGTCAAGTACCTTGAGTCACCTGATGACTCTTTCCTTATATGCACCACGTAGACTCCTTGTCAGGTAGTATAAACACAATACTCGGGTCCCTCTATGGCATAAGAAATCCTCACCCTGAAGCACTCATCTCAGTCTCCAGCTCCATACTCTCCACGATAGACTACGGGCTGGTGGTCTATGGAGCTGCTACTGACACAGTGCACAAAACAGTCCAAATTGCACTCAATAAGGCTATCGCCTCACCCTGTGCTGAATGCTACACTCATACTTGCACCCTGTGGCGTACAAATTGCCTTAACCTAAAGACAGGATCAAATACCAGATTTGTCTCCTGGGAAAGAAGTCACTCCTCGAAAAAAACACCCTGTATAGGTAACCTGCTCTGAGGCTTCTCTCTCATCACACATCACCAGAGGAAGAAGAAGAAGAATGGAGCACTGTCCATACCATTCCGCCAAACCTCACTAGGACAGTGCGCTTTATCCTATTGGGCCCTCCTCTGATAAACGAACTCCCAATGAAATTACAAACAAAGAACAGCCTGTCTCAGTTCAAAGCAGGCCTCAAACAACACCTAATGTCTAGCTCAAATGCACCTGCTTCTCAGGCCCCACTTGATAGACAGGCCTCACCCCAGAGCACCGCCCAGCAGGGCTACCTAGAGAACCCTGCCTCTATTCCAGCTCTAGCCAAGGGCTTAAGTAAGCTATCAGTCCCTTTAAACGCTCTTGGTACTGCTCCTCCCTAACACACACACACACACACTCTACTTGACAAAACCCTCCGAGCTGCTCCCCATCACAGCCCCCCACGTTTCACTATCCCCCCACCTCTCGCTCTCTGCGGTAAGGTTCAAACCCAATCCACCTTGTTTCACTGTCACCCAGCCTCTCTCCATCTGGGATAGTGTTAAACCCTATGCAGTTACTCTGCCATAGTCTATCAACGGATTTGGAGGTTTCCAGGGGTGTGCTATCTAGGGCAACCAATTAGAAATAGCTTAGTATTCTATTACAACTGCTCTGTTTTTCTCCTATTTGACTAATTCTCATGTAATCGCTCTTTAATGCCTAATGATCAGGCCCCTGTAACCACTGAATATGTGTATTGTCTTATTGTCCACCTTGACGTGGAACCTTTGTAAAACAAGCATTTGTCAATACTGAATGTTGAATGCATTGGTCCGTTGAGCTCGCTCACTGCCCCGTGTCACTTGCTCATTCTGTTTCTCCTGGTGCTGCAGGATGCTCTTTTGTACTGGGCTCCTGCCTGCATTGGCACATTTTTCTACCCACAAAGAAATCTGCAGCTGTTCTGACAGAGCTCTGTTGAGGTGAGTCACTCCCCCTCTCTCACTCGCTCATTCTGTTTCTGCTGGCGCTGCAGGCGGAGCTTTTGTACTGGGCTTCTGCCCCTGTTGGTGGATTTTTCTGCCCACAAAGAAATCTGCAGCAGTCCTGACACTGGCCCATTGAGCTAGCTCACTCCCCCTCTCTCACTCGCTCGTTCCGTTTCTGCCGGCGCTGCAGGCTGGCCTTTTGTACTGGGCTCCTGCCTGTGTTGCCACCTTTTTCTGCCCACAAAGAAATCCACAGCAGTCACGATAGAGCTCTGTTGAGCTAGCTCACTCCCCCCTCTCACTCGCTCATTGTGTTTCTCCTGGCACTGCAGGTTGCCATTTTGTAGTAGTCTCCTGCCTCTGTTGGCACCTTTTTCTGCCCACAAAGAAATCTGCAGCAGTCGCGACAGAGTTCTATTGAGGTTGCTCACTCCCCCTTTCTCATTCACTTATTCCATTTCTGTCTGCGCTGCAGGCTGCCGTTTTGTACTGGGCTCCTGCCTGCATTGCCGCCTTCTTCTGGACACAAAGAAATCTGCAGCAGTCATGATAGAGCTCCGTTGAACTTGTTGACTCACTCCCCCTCTCTCACTCATTCATTCTGTTTCTCCCGACACTGCAGGCTGCCCTTTTGTACTGGGCCCCTGCGTGCATTGCTGCCTTTCTCTGCCCACAAAGAAATCTGCAGCAGTCCCAACAGAGCTCATTTGAGCTCACTTACTCCCCCTTCCTCACTTTCTCGTTCTGTGTCTCTCGCTGCTGCAGGCTGCCCTTTTCTACTGGGTTCCTGCCTGCGTTGCCGGCTTTGTCTACCCACAAAGACATGTGCAGCAGTCCCGACACAGCTCTGGTGAGTCGCTCACTCCCCCTCTCTCACTCGCTCATTCCATTTATGCCAGGGCTGCAGGCTGGCCTTTTGTACTGGGCTCCTGCCTGCATTGCCACCTTTTCCTGCCCACAAAGAAATCCATAGCAGTCACGATAGACCTCCATTGAGCTCGCTCACTCCCCTTCTCTCACTCACTTGTTCTGTTTCTCCCAGCGCTGCAGGCTGCTCTTTTGTACTGGGCTCCTGCCTGCAATGGCACCTTTTCCTGACAACAAAGAAATCCGCAGCTGTCCCAACAGAGCTCCGTTGAGGTCACTCACCCCCGTCTCACTCACTCATTCTGTTTTCTCCTGGTGCTGCAGGCTGCCCTTTTACTGGGCTTCTGCCTCTGCTGGCATTTTTCTGCCCACAAAGAAATCTGAAGCAGTCCCTACAGAGCTCCGTTGGCCTCACTCACTCCCTCCCCCTTGTCTCACTTGCTCATTCCGTTTCTGCTGGCACTGCAGGCTGCCCTTTTGTACTGGGTTCCTGCCTGCGTTGCCGCCCTTTTCTGCCCACAAAGAAATCTGCATCAGTCACGATAGAGCTCCGTTGAGCTCGCTCACTCACTCCCCCTCTCTCACTCATTCGTTCTGTTTCTCCTGCCACTGCAGGCTGCCCTTTTGTACTGGGCTCCTGCATGCATTGCTGCCTTTTTCTGTCCAAAAGAAATCTGCAGCAGTCACGATACAGCTCTGTTGAGCTCGCTTACTCACTCCCCCTCCCTCACTCGCTCATTCTGTGTCTCCCGCTGCTTCAGGCTGCCCTTTTCTACTGGGTTCCTGCCTGCGTTGGTGGCTTTTTCTGCCCACAAAGATACCTGCAGCAGTCCTGACACAGCTCTGTTGCACTCGCTCACTTCCCCTCTCTCACTCGCTCATTCTGTTTCTGCTGGCGCTGAAGGCTGCCCTTTTGTACTGGGCTCCTGCCTGCACTGGCACCTTTTCCTGCCCACAAAGAAATCCACAGCTGTCCTGACAGAGCTCCATTGAGGTCACTCACTCCCCCTGTCTCACTCACTCATTCTGTTTCTCCTGGCGCTGTTGGCTGCCCTTTTGTACTGGGCTCCTGCTTCTGTTGGCATCTTTTTCTGCCCACAAAGAAATCTGCAACAGTCCCGACACAGCTCCATTGGCCTCACTTACTCCCCCTGTCTCACTTGCTCATTCCGTTTCTGCCAGAACTGCAGGCTGCCATTCTGTACTGGGCTCCTGCCTGCGTTGCCACCCTTTTCTGTCCACAAAGAAATCCGCAGCAGTCATGATAGAGCTCTGTTGAGCTCGCTCACTCCCCCTCTCTCATGCGCTCGTTCTGTTTCTCCCACCACTGCAGGCTGCCCTTTTGTACTCAGCCCCTGCATGCATTGCTGCCTTTTCCTGCCCACAAAGAAATCCACAGCAGTCCCAACAGAGCTCCGTTGAGCTCACTCCTCCCCTCCTCATTCGCTCTTTCTGTTTCTCCCGACGCTGCAGGTTGCCCTTTTGTACTGGGCTCCTGCCTGCGTTGTCACCTTTTCCTGCCCACAAAGAAATCTACAGCAGTTCCGACAGAGCTCAGTTGAACTCGATCACTCCCCCCCCAGTCGCTTGATCCTAATCTGTCCCAAACACTGATTTCCGACAGTGACTGCGGTGTTCTGCGCCAGAAGCGTGGAAACACATTTTGGCCAGGATGTGAAAAATGACAGCTGTACTGTTCATAAGGAGGTGTGAACAAATGCCAGTGTTGAAAATCTGGCATGAAAATATTACTAATTTGCAAACTTACAAGGATGCGTGGAACCTGCACAACACACGCTCGTAACACAGTCATTTTATGGAGTTTCATCACAAAATTTTCAACATAGGCATTTTAGGACCTCTGCTCATGAACAGTGTCAGTGTGATTTTCTTAATATGTCCCGAACACTGATTTCCCACAGCGACCGTACTATTGTGCACCAGAAGAGTGAAAACACATTTCAGCAAGGATGTGAAATGACAGCTGCACTGTTCATAAAGAGGTGTAGTAAAATGGCAATGCTGAAAATCTGGAGTGAAAATATTGCGAAGGTACGAGCATGCGTGGAAACTTCGCAATGCACATTCATAACACACTCATTTGATGGACTTTTGTCACCAAATTTTCAACATAGGCATTTTAGGACCTCTGCTAATGAACAGTGTCACTGTCATTTTCATAATGTTTCTCAAACATGGATTTCCCACAGTGACCACAGTGAAAACACATTTAAGCCATGATGTGAAAAATGACAGCTGTACGGTTCATAAGGAGGTGCAGAAGAATGCCAATGATGAAAATCTGGAGTGAAAATATTATTAATTTTGTGAAGTTATGAGCGCATGCAAACCGCGCGAACGACGCTCGTCACATAGTCATTTTATGGAGTATCGTCACCAAATTTTCAACATAGGCATTTTAGGACCTCTGCCCATGAACAGTGCCCTGTCATTTACTTAATCTGTCCTGAACACTGACTTCCCACAGCGACCATGCTATTCTGCGCCGGAAGTGCGAAAACACATTTCAGCCAGGATGTGGAAAATGACAGCTGTACTCTTCACAAGGAGGTCTGAAAAAATGCCAATGTTGATGAAATTATTGAAAATCTGCAACATTACGAGTGGGCGTAGCAACTGCACAATGCACTTTTGTAAAACAGTCATTTTTTTTATTTTTCCCACCACATTTGCAGTATAGGCTTTTTGAGAGCCCACCTCATGGACACTGGCACTGTTGTTTCGTTACTCAGTCCCGAAAGGGGATTCCATACAGTGACCGCGAAATCACCTTTTGGGGATGAATAACGTCATGACAGTGCCAGAATTAATGAGAAGGGGTCCCAAAAACCCCATGTTGAAAATTTGGTGCCAAAATTCCAAAAAAATGCCTGAGATATGCATCAAAGTTGAAAAAACCCTATTTATTCCATTATACAGCTTACTGGCATTTCCTCAGTTCGCGGTCGGCTTTAAAGAGTGCAGACGTGTTCCTGGTCCACCGAAGATCGTCGTGCCAGACTCCGGAGGTAAGTATGGAGTGAGGGTGGGGTGTGGAGAGGCAGGGTGCACAGTGGGTGGGCGCAGGTTGTCAGAGGGGTGCAGGGAGACTGCCGAGAGACAGTTTCCTTTTTTATAGGTTAAAACAAAAAAAAGACATAACAGGACCGTTTTTGATTTTACAGGGGCATATGACACGCTGGGGTGGGCTCCCAGCATGCCAATGGAGTCTTTTTTGGAGGGTCAGTTGTAGCCAACAGGGGATTAGGCACCCCTTCAGCACACAACAAAAGGAGAGGGGTGACATTATGCCGATGGGGATTGGGCACCCCGTCAGCCAACAACAAAAGCGGGGCAGTTACATAATGCTGATGGAGAGTGGGCTCCCCCGTCGGCAGCATACACCTTGGGGCACTGAAGCCGATGGGGTGGGGCCCCATCGGCAAATAAACACGGTGGGAGGCACATGCTGCCAAAGAGTTGGGCACCCCTCGGTGAGGGTTAATATTGTTTGTGAACGGTGGCAAGCTGCTGCCATGTTCACAAACAATAACAGTGTTTCAAGGTCCCACCCTGCAATGACGGATCGCTCCCTCATTGCAGCAAATGGCTGATGCTGCAATGATGAGGCGGTCCCTGATTGCAGCGGCTAAAATCTTACAAGTTGGTGGCACACTGGCTGAACTAGTGTCAGAAGCAGTGTGCCACAGCATTGGGGAAGTGGCCATGCCTTTAAAGGCTGTGGGGGCATTGGCCACAGCAGTGCCGTGCCTCCACAACTTGCTTCTGGAGAAAGCTGCTGAATATTTTCTTGCATGCATGCAATCGACATAACAGCTCACGCTCAAAGGTCTTTCCAAAATACTAATTAAATAAAAATAAATTAATTAATTAAATAAATAAATGCAAGCGAGGGTGGTTTGTATGCCAGGGATGACAACAGGGAAGGTGGGCCCCAAGAATAACAGAAATAGTCTATGGTAACCAGGTAGTAAGGGAGGTTGGAGGAAAACCTAATTTAGTTATACATTTGGGAACCAATGACCTATCTGGGGAGGAGGTGGAGGTAGTGCAAAGTAGGTTCAGGGAGTTAGGGAAGAGCCGCAGGGAGGAAGGAAGTTCACTGGCCTTCTCAGAGGTGATACTAGTATCAAGGGCCAGCACCACCAGGAAAAGAAGACTAGAGGATTTCAATGACTGGCTGAGGAAATGGTGCAGGGAGGAGATGTTCATCTGTATTGGGGACTGGGAGGAGACCCAGTCAAAGTACTCTTTCCACCAGACAGGCTACACCTCAGTAGGGAGGGTTTGAGGGTAGTCGGGGACAAACTGGGGGAATACATAACCACTACACTTAGTTTAAACTACTGATGGGGGACGGTGGGTGTGCAGGCCCACAGACTCCGAGGGGAGGAGGAGGAGGTTAGTGAACCCCCACAGTGATGAAAAGGTCTGGAGGAGAAGATGGAAGGCAAGAACACAGTTAGTAAAGGGTGGAGGGGTGAGGAACATACATAACAAGGGTATGTGGAGGTGCACACAGAGGATAAATGTGAATAGAAGAATGGAGGGAGAGAAGGAAGGTCAGATTCTAGGTGGAGCTGTGTCTCTGAATGCAGAGTCTTGGAAACAAGATGGAAGACCTGCAGGCACTATTAATAGACAGGAGGGTGGATATAGTTGCAGGAACTGAGACTTGGGCAACATCACACCATGACTGGAGGGACAGTAGTCAGGAAGGGGAGGAGGGGTGGCAGTTTATATCAAGGAGGGAATAATTGCACAAGGGAGAGTTGGAGGAAGGGAGGTGGAAGCATTATGGGTTCAGTTAAGGTCCAATAGAGGGAGAAAGGTGAGGATGGGTGTGTGTGGTTATAGTCCACCCAGTCAGGATTATCCGAGGGACAGGGAACTGAGCTCACAAAAATCAGAAGCTGCGGGAAAAGGAGAGGTGGTAATTGTGGGGGACTTCAACCTGCCCAAGGTGGACTGGAGTATACCATCCATGACATGTGCTAGGAGTCAGATGATCCTGGAAGGACTGCAAAGTTGGTTCCTGACTCAGAGCATCACTGAACTAACAAGAGCTGAGGCAATTCTTGATCTGGTGCTCACAAATGGGGAGCATATACAGGAAATAATGGTTAGAGAGCCACTGGGAGGAAGGGACCATTGCACAGTGTGGTTCCAGTTGGATATGTGCAGGGAAAGCTTCCCGACTAAAACCAAAATCTTGGATTTCAGGAGGGTGAACTTCAGGAAAATGGGCGAAGCGCTAAGGAGTCATCTGGTGGACATCAGAGCAGATATGGGGGTGGACCAATGGTGGTCCATCATTAAGGAAGGAATACTGGTTGCCACATGAGTACGTTAGCTCTGTGGTTAAAAACACAAGGGCCAAAATGCCCATCTGGTTCAGTTCTGGTTGCCCAGGCAGTAAGGGAAAAGAGGTTGACCTATAGAAATTCAGGAAGACCAAGAGAGAGTGGATAGGGAAATTACCTAAGGCTGGCTGGTAGGGCAAGTAAAAAATCAGGTGAGCAAAGGCACAGAAGGAGCTGCAGATAGCTGAAGGAATTAAGAAGGGGAGGGCCTTCTTCATGATATAAATGAGAAAAGGGACATGGAGGAAGGGATTGTTAGGCTTAAGCAAGGGGTGGAGTGGGTGGAGGATAATGGGGAAAAGCAGAGGTAGTAAGCAATACTTCTGTTCCATCTTAACCAGGGAAAAGGATGGACCAGTGCCTTCTCAGGAGGAAAAGAGAAATGGGGGGCAGGGCAACACAGATGTAGTGATAGAGGATGATAGAGTGAGGTGGGGCTGCTGGCATTGAAGGTGGACAAATCAGCAGACCCAGATGGAGTACATCCAAGGGTACTAAAGGAACTAGCTGAGGAGCTGGAAGGACCACTCACAGACCTATTTAATAGTTCACTAGAGACAGATATAGTACCACAGGACTGGAGAACAGCACATGTTCTAGGGGAATTTATAGATCAGTCAGTCTGACCTCTATTGTGGGCAAGCTTATGGAGACCATACTAAAGGAAAGGTTGGTGGAATATCATAGAGAAGCATGGTCTTCAGGATGTAGCTAGCATCAACAGAAGCAGGAGCCCAGTACAAAACGCAGCCTGCAGCTCCAGGAGAAATAGAATGAGTGAGGAGAGAGGGGAGGAGCCACCTCAGCAGACTCTGTCGGGACAGCAGAAGATTTCATAGTGGGCAGAACAAGGTGCCAATGCAGGCAGAGCCCAGTACAAAACAGCAGCCTGCAGCACCAGGAGAAACAGACGGCGGTGACAGAGGGACGGTGGCGAGCTCAACACAATGCAATCAACATTCGGCATTGACAATGCTTGTTTATAATTTGCCGGTGCAAAGAGTTTAGATAAGAGCAGAAGAGAAAAAAGAGACATACTGGGATGGTATTTCTGTTTTCGTCCAAAGGTTCCTTCTTGTCAGGGTCATGGAGGTGCTGGTTCCGGTGCTAATCAGTGAAGAAACAAAAAAAAAAAAACAGGGAGAACAAACGGAAGCTGCTATCAAGTCAAAAGATAGTGACACTCGCTGCGATTGTTGAATGCTCCGTGGTGCTAACAGCAGTTGCACTGCATCTGTGAGCTTGAGACAGCTGAGTGCCAGTAAAAATTCAGAACTAGCACAGAATGTCAACAGAACACCGTAATAACCTGGCTGCCCAGTTATTACAGCATTTGAAACAGGAACTTGAGACAGTCATTAAAGGGGAAGTCAACAGTAATTATTGTCTTTTAAATCATCAGCTCAGAAATCCCATGAAACGGTGAAAAACAAAGTCAAAGTACCACCTAAATAACATACCACCACCCAACAACAAGCCAGCTAATCCTGGTGACAATGAAACCCCACAAAAATCTCAAACTGCCTATCTACTGTATATAAAAAAATGAAACCTACATAAGATATGATTCACCACAGAACGAACATGCTGACTATACTGTTGCCAACAAACATAAAACACACACTTCCCACACCTTCCTGACATCTTTGTGTGGTGGACTGTTTGGAGGAGTATGAGTAACAAACAAAGAACATCAGAGGAGGTTATGACCAACTTTTGATTCTTTTGTTAAAACACATGACCTTGTCTCCTCCACAACCATTGCCCAGTGGCTCAGATGGGTCACGGACCAAGACAGGATTGATACCTTTTTCATTGGGGCTCACTCAGTAATGGGAGCTATGGCCAGCAAAGCAGACTCAATGGAAGCCAGAACGAAAGAGATCCTGAAGGGTACTGACTGGGTTAAGGTTTACACAGTTTTTATCTGAAACCTGCATCAGATTCATCTGTGACTAATACTTTTTCTAGGGCTTTGAACTAGAAGTAACTGAGGAGCCTTTGTGTGGTGATGTAAAACAGATTTTTTCCAAGAGCAAAGCTTGCAGGAAAGTCATTTTATGCACCCCACAGAGGGAAATCAGTTACGGACCACCCTTCCTGTCCTTAATTTGTGTATTCTTCCAGCTCCTTAAGAGTGACTCAAGGATGACTGAATTTGACAAAATGGAATTGGAAACACGTTTTACTGACCAAAGAAAGTGAATGACAGACTGAACAAAATGAATGATGTCATAAAACTGGAATATTACTCACGCTCGCAGAAGAAAAGAGAAAGTGGGAATTGCTGACCTCCTTAGCTGCTTGCATAACAGAATTTGTTTGCATTCTTTTTTTGTTTTTTTTTCCACATAACTTTTTACCTCACAGGTAGAGATAGGCGAAATCCGCAAATTTCGTTACTCAAAATATTTTGTGAAATTCATGCATTTCGTGAAATATTTTGTGGGTGCAAAATGCGAAATTCTGCTGCCAAAATGCATTATTTTGCAAAATTCCACTGTGCATGTGTGAAATTCCGTATTTCGCACCCGTGAAATATTTCACAAAATGTGCAAATTTCACAAAACATTTCACACAGCTAAATTTGTTATTTTGCCGGAATTTCAACAGCGAAATTAAATTTCACTGCATCTCTACTTCTGGGTTGCTGACCACTCTGACCCCACTTTCCCCACACTGGCTACCACCTCTTCTGAACTTACTTCTGTGTAAATTTCCCCTCTCCCTTAACAGGTCCGGGGGGGAGAGCCATCCTTCCCCGCAGAGACACATCCAGAATAACCTAGTTGCCCAGGGTGGTGAAGCAGATCCAGAGAGTGTGTGTCAACAACAACCCTCAGGTCCTGTTTTCCATTTTTGCCCTTGTGCGTAGCAGAGGCAATATGAGTGACCCATGCATATTTAGGTGCACATGTGACTCAGAACCTGCAACTCTCCCCCACTCCTATGATGCACCTACATTTGCCAATCTGGCATCTGGCACTGCCACCAGACCTCTACTTGGTGGCAGCCAAGAGCTGAGTTGACAAGCCTCCCAGATCTGGGACAGGAGAGCTGCCTGATAGCTGCTACATTCACTCCCCAGCCCCCCCACCAACTTCTCAGCAACCCAAGCTCATTCCCAAACTTGGGTCACTGGTGTGGTGCGAGTAAGCATTCATCAGCACCTCAGTGATCAGTGCCATGGGACCGGCCTTGTTTGTATTCTCTTTATCAAGGTCCCTGTGTCTTTTGGGTCACTGAAAAGGCATTGCTTCCCAGGATACTGTATACCACTTTAAGTATGACAGGATATTGTAGGCTGTGAGACACCCCCAAAGAATCGCAGAACCACCCAAGTCACATCAAAAGCTTTGTGCCTCTCCCTCAATACATAGCGCAGATTCGGATACATTTAAATTTTCTTTCCTGAGTCCAGTGTAATTGGACCATTTTTCCTCACCACATCCATCATTCAATCACACTTGTGTAATCCTGTTAGAGTGATTAAGAAAATTCTAGCCATATGTTCATTTTCACCCCACTTTTGAGGCATGATACAGAAAGCACAGGTCACTGTCAAGACTGGCTTTAGCCAAAAACTTCCCCCAACCAAGATCCTGCACACTTAACAGGACCATCCTATTCTATGTGTAACCTCCTTGCAAATGGGGGTTCCTAAAGCTTCCCCGGAGCTTGGATAAATGCTCTGTGCCTGGTTAGAGTTCGGCGTTAAAGCCGTTTAAATGGGGAGCCAGTGAGCGCTTTAAAAGGCCTCCGTATACTGTCTCTTTAAGGGCTGCTTTGGTTTGCAGTCATAATTGATCAGGGAGGGGGTTTGAGTGTTGCTATGCTCGAGTCCCACCCGGGCTGCTGATTTTTCGCTCCGTTGCTGCCATCGCTAGTGGTGCAGGGGGAGCTCTACAAGGGGATGTGAATGTTGGCTTTAAATACTGGGAAATAGTAATGACAATGTAGTTGTTCTAACCTGCCTTGTTTTGCAGCACAGAAGGTTTCGATTGCCTCCTCCATTTTGGTCCAGAACTAGTGAATTGGACCAATCAGTACCTTGGGACCCTACAGAGCTGGCTGACCAATAGAGGAGCTGTTTGTATCTGAGAAAGGGATTATGGGCTATGGCGCTTTTTCGCACCAATGAGAGCTGGAAAAAGTGACTGGCAGGTCTCACCAGCCACTGCAAGTGGGTAGCGCCCGAACTGAAAGAAGAGCCCCTTGTTGCTGGAGGGCAGATGCGTTGTGGTTGGTGAAGGGAGAGCAGCTGTGTGCTTCTGCGCTGGAGAGTGTTCACGCAGGAAGCGCGTGAAGGCCTGAAGCGGCCGTTTGTGTTTTTGGCTCCAGCGGACTAAATCCGTTGGCGGGCGGTCAGAGGAGGCTGTGCCCTGAACAGCTACCCACCAGGCTCGACCTGTAGGAGGACTGGAGAAAATTGCTGAATTGCGCTCGGTCTGAAGGAAAAGTGGAAGCTGGCTTTGCAGTATCTCAGTGGCTGTGAGTTGGTGGGAGCCTTGGAAGCAGCTGCCTGGTATGGTACCCCTCTGTTGCTGTTTGCCATATAAATGTGTAGAAGGCTGAGGAAAGTCAGGCTCCATCCTGGTAGTGGTGAAGAAATCGTTATTTGCTGGGTTTGAGTACTAATTCAGGGTAGCTCCCTGAAGAGTGTTTACACAGTGGATTCAGTGCACGTTATATTGCTGACTGCCTACTTAAACTTTTCTCCTGCTTTGACCTGCTCACGACTATTATGTTTATCTGTGCTAAGGGCCCCAACCAGCTGCCACATGTGGACTAGCCATTAGGGCTTGGGTACCCAGGGACAATAAACTGTAGGGTTAGGCCTGTGCACAGAGCCCTAGGTAGATAAGTATAGCTTATAGGATAAGTATAGGATAAGCTAATCAACTTGATTCCCCCGTCCTTGTTATTCCCCCCTGAACAAATCAGATTGCTTTTCATACAGCTACATCCTGGTTATTGTGTACATTACTGGTGAACTGCTGCCTGGTGATTGCAACATAATTGTGCCTTACTTTACAGGGGGTCCCCGAAGGGAGCTGGAATATATTATCCGTGGGGTAAGTGTACTGGTGAACAGAATTGTGGGTACCCAGTGTGAGTCACTAGTGGGATGAAAGGGGGGTTGCAGTAGCCCAGAGGGCTGCAACCGAGGTGGTCTTAATTGTGCTAACCTCAACCTCTGGGTGGAGGCACCCGTCAACAGATCTGGGCCCCTCACCCTGCCTCTGTGGGGGCAGACAGGGGTAGTAGCCCTAAGGGTAGCGCCCCCTGGGGGTTACAAATTGGAGGCACCACTGGGATTTGAGCCCCCTAGTGGCTCAGTGAGGAAATACATCAGAAATGGAGAAAATGGAAGGAGATACGTTGGAAAAATTAAACTGGGACCTATTAAAACCATGGTACACAGATTGATGGGTTGGGTGAAGCTCAAGAGCTAGACTCCCAGAAGATTGTATTATTGTTAGATGTGCCCTGGGTACCTCAACTGTTGATATTGTCTCTGTTGCGAGAGAGTAAAGTGTTTGGGTAAGGTTGAAGTGAAGGGCGTATGGCTGATCTGCTTCACCAGACACTGCAGGTGTTACTCCTATGCAGTGTGGCCATCGACCCTGAGAAGGTACCTCCTGTGATTTACCCGGAGGGTGCATCCCGGGGTGGAGGTTAATTCATATCCGAAGTGGGTCAGTTACCTCTGGGGGGTCTCCCCAGACGAACAGTTTTAAAGACAAACTGCTTAAATTGTTAGCTGTGGAGGGGAGGACTACCCAGGAATTGTTGCAAGCCTTGGATTTGTCCAGTGATACTAACCCTCGGGGTTCCCCGGGCACCTCCCCTTGCCCGCCCAAAAGCTCCGTGCTGGCTTCTTTGCTCCTAGCAGTCCCCTCCATACAGCTCGATTCCTATCGTAAGTTAAAACTTTTCTTGGGCACGGTACCAGTGCCTTCCGGGGAGGATGACCCGGAGGCTTGGATGGACTATGCTACCCTTTAGTCCAGGAGTGGCAATGCTCTGAGGGGAGAAAAGGAAGAGGCTGATGGAGAGTTTGCAGGGTCCTGCCTTGGAAGCCATTGGATTCTTCCGGCTACCCATCCGAAGCCACCGCTGCAGAGTATCTCTCTGCTTTAGAAGGGTTTTGGGAGTACAGAGACTGATGAAGATTTACTATGGAAATTCAGGTCTGCTAAGCAGTGAAGAAATGAAAACTATCTGCTTTTGTCACTAGAGTGGAGGGCCTTGCAGAAGGCTTATAGAAAAGGGAATCACTGCTACAGCCCTGAATCAGGTTCAGTTAGAACATGTTTTAAAGTCTGCCAGATTCTCTAGTGTAGCGCTGTTGAAACTCAAGTTGCATGATCGGTAGGGCCACCCGCCTGAATATTGTCAATTGATGAGGGAAATTAGAGAGTGAGGGCTGATGAAGAGGTGGGAACCCTGTGGGGGCAATGAACCTAGTGGGACCCCTGAGTCTAATACCCCTGAGGAGACTGGCTCGCCTGGAGGGTCCGAGGGGTCCCCAGATTTCCCAGGTACTGTGGGGATGCGGGCTGTTTCCTCTGACCCCTACGTGGAGGGTGAGTTGAGGGCTGAGATCAGGAATTTACAGGAACTGGTGAGGGATTTAAAGCAATCAGCTGTGTACCCTATCCGGCCTGGGACCCCTGAGTCCTGTAGGGCCCGGAACCCTAGCCCTAGAGAGATTTCTCCCTCCCCTCAGGGCCTCCCTCAGAATAGTGATCCCCGGGACCCTAAGTTTTGTTATCACTGTGGGGAAGATGGGCATTTTCAGCCTGACTGCCAGAGGCCGGAGAATTTAAGGAAAGTTAACAGCAGACTGATCGCTCGACACCACCAGACCCAGTCTCGGGCCCCCAAGAAAAGTTTTGTGACTCAGGCCCATGCCGCCTGGCTACCAATGTTGCTAGCCCCAACTGGTCTGATGTGGTCGGACCGTCTATGGAGACCCGGTGTGGGTAAATGGAATTCCCTACTGAGCTGTACTGGACAGTGGCTCCCAGGTGACCATCATGTTTCAGGATTGGTACCAAGCACTTATCTGAAGTGCCCCTGCAGCCTCTAACTGGTCTACATGTATGGGGGTTGGCGAAAAGGCCTATCCATATTTGGGGTACATCCGTGTCTGGTTATCTTTCCGGCAACTGTGAATGAAATAGATGAGCAAGTGGAAACCTTAGTTTTAGTTTGCCCACCCACTGGACTATACGATGGGGTGCCCTTGTTGATTGGGACAAATGCACACATGTTTGGATGACTGGCCCAATTGTGCTCAGAGAAGCGAGCATTCCAGACTGGGCGAGCTTTGAGCGTATCTGCTGTGATTCAAAAGGTCAGGGCCACTCAGAAGATGGGTAGTCTGGAGGAACCCGAAGGCCCTGTGGGGGTAGTGTGGAAAAAGGATCCAGCTCCCGTGGTACTTGCCCCAAATGCACAATGTGTTTTGCATGGAGAGGTACGACTAAAGACCGATGTCAAGAATAAGTTGTTGATGTTGGATGCGCCTGTGGAAGGAGGATTACCTGAGGGGTTGTTGCTCAAACCCAGCATCCTGCTGGCTAGAGCCCATGCTTATGTTAAGAGGGTGATGATTCGAGTGCACAATGTGTCTGATAAAGAGGTTCGAATAAGAAGAGGGTGTACCCTGGCTAGCATTCATTGTGCAGATACTGCTGTATTACCAAATAGAAAGAGCTCTTAGCCGGGTGATAGAGTTACTCCTGATCTGTTTGACTTCGGTGACTCCCCGCTGCCCGCCGACAAGAAAAGAAGGGTCAGTGAGAGGCTTGCCAAGAGGGACCAGGTTTTTTCCCTGAAGGAGTGGGATGTAGGATGTGTACAAGGTGCTGAGCATCACATTCGACTGCATGACGAAAGACCTTTCAGAGAGAGATCCCGACATCTGGCTCCTGCTGACATAGATGATGTAAGGCGGCATCTGCAAGAAATGTTGGCTGCTGGTGTAATTCAAGAGTCTAGGAGCCCCTATGCCTCCCCCATCGTAGTAGTAAGGAAAAAGAATGGGGCAGTTCAGATGTGTGTAGACTATCGTACTTTGAATAGGCAGAACATTCCGGATCAATATACCATGCCACGCATACAAGACGCCTTGGATTGTTTGAATGGTAGTAAGTGGTTCTCTGTATTGGATCTTCGTAGCGGATACTACCAGATCCCGATGGCCCCAGACGACTGGGAGAAGACTGCTTTCATTTGCCCCTTAGGATTCTATGAGTTTATTCGGATGCCTCAAGGAATTTCGGGTGCCTCAGCCACTTTTCAGTGCTTGATGGAACGAGCTGTGGGGGACATGAACCTACTCAAGTGCTTGGTCTATTTAGATGACGTTATAGTGTTTGGCGATCATTGGAGGAACACGAGCAATGATTATTCAAGGTCTTGGATCGGCTGGAGGATTTCGGCCTTAAGTTGTCTATCGACAAGTGTCAATTCTTCCAGACTTCCGTGAAATATGTGGGCCATATAGTGTCCACTGAGGGCATAGAGACTGACCCTGGCAAGGTGGAGGCATTGACCACTTGGCCTCAACCCAGGAATTTAAAAGAGCTGCAACAATTCCTGGGGTTTTGTGGATACTATAGGCGGTTTGTCAGAGACTATTCAAGAGTGATTCACCCCCTCCTTAATCTCACTCAGGGGTATCCACCTACTCACAAAAAGTATAAGAAGGGTGTGCACACTGACATAGAAAATAAGTATTTTCGCCAAACTATATGTTCGGGATCGATGAACTGCTGAGTGTGAGGAAGCTTTCATGACATCATATATCAACTTACCCACGCTCCAGTACTGGCCTATGCTGAGCCAATCAAGCCCTACACTCTTCATACTGATGCCAGTTTACAAGGATTGGGGGCTGTGTTATATCAGGAGTACTCGAATGGGCTGAGACCTGTAGCATTTGCCAGTAGAAGTCTGACGCCTCAGAGAAAAAATTACCCGTGCACAAACTAGAGTTTTGGCTTTTAAAGTGGGCCATTGTTAATCAGTTTCATGATTATCTGTATGGTGCCAAGATATTAGTAAAGACTGATAACAACCCGCTGACCTATGTACAGACCTCAGCCAAATTGATGTTACCAGGCATAGGTGGCTCTCTGCCTTGGCCACCTATGATTACGCTGTAGAATACCGGGCGGGTCTAAACCATATAGATGCGGATGCTCTCTCTCGGAGGCCTGCACCCCAGACTGAATGGGTCTGGTTGTCTGAACCCGACATAAGAGCCCTCTGCCAGAAATTTGATAAAGAAGAACAGGTGTCTCCTGACATGGTGGACTGTGAGGTAGACTGTTTGGGACCATCGGAAAACTGTATACCTGCTGCTTACTGTCACTTCTCTGCATTGGACACCAGCTCCCTGCCGCAACTCAACAATGATGATCTCCAACAGGCTCAATCCTGTGATCCTATGATAAGAACAGCCATAGAGGTTTTGCGGGCCGGAAGGGAATTATCCAAACTACGCTCCACTGACTTACGGACTACCTTGTTGTATAAAGAGGGGCCCAAATTAAAGCTGATCAACCAACTATTATAGAGAGACTGTGAATAAGGAGGGCCGGGTACACCGACAACAACTGGTGCTGCCATCAGCCTTCCAAGAACTAGTCCTAAGGTCATTGCATAATCAAATGGGGCACCTGGTATAGATCAAACACTTGACCTGGTATGGGCTCTATTCTATTGGCCGAAGATGAGTGCGGATGTGGAACAGTATGTCAAGACCTGTGGTCATTGTTTGCAAAGAAAAGCGTTACCCCAGAGAGCTGCTCCCCTGGTCAACATTACCACTAGTGCTCCTATGGAACTGGTCTGTATTGATTTCCTGAGTTTGGAGCCTGATCTGAAAAGTGTCAGCAACATATTGGTGGTCACTGATCATTTTACCCGGTACGCCCAGGCTTTCCCGACCAAGGATCAGAGAGCAACCACGGTGGCTAAGATACTTGTTGAGAACTTTTGTCCACTATGGGGCCCTGCAGCGGATTCATTCCGACCAGGAAGGGACTTTAGAGTCATTTGATTAAGGAGATGCTATCTCTGTGGGTAAGAAAATCATGAACCACCCCTATCATCCGCAGAGAGACCCTCAGCCAGAAAGGTTTAATTGCACTGCTTGACATGTTGGGCACTTTACAATCAAAAGATAAATCGAGATGGAGCCAACAGATCAGCACTTTAGTTCACACCTACAATTGTACAAAAGTGATGCCACAGGGTTTCCCTATCGATTGATGTTTGGGAGAGAGCTAGATTGCCAGTGGATGTGTGTTTTGGGGTTTCCCCGATGGTGTGTGAGCAGAAACCATTTACAGTATGTACAGAGATTAAGCCCACTTAAACCATGCCTACTAACTGGCCCAGACCATGGCTGCTAAACGAAATCTGGCTAACAAGAGAGATATGACAAAAAGTGAAAACAGTAGAGTTGAGAGAAGGGATAGAGTGCTGTTGAGAAATCTGGGACTGCATGGCAAACATAAGATTGCCGATAGATGGCATCACCTCCCCATATTGTTGTGGGACAGCTGGCAGACCTACCTGTATATAAAGTGCGGCCTGAAAACAATTTGAAAGATGTGAAAACCATACACAGAAATCACTTGCTGCCAATTGGGCAGATCTTGATTGAAGCTGAACCTTCCACTGCCACTCCTTCCCGGCCTGTGACTAGATCTGTTGCTAAGAGAAGAACCATGCCCGTGGAGCCTTCAACAAGTCCACCAAGGGAGCCTTGTCCCATCCCTCTTGCAGAAGGAGATGATCAACACTCAGTGTCGGAAGATAGCGAAGGTGATATTGAATACTATCCCTCTTATGAACTGAGTCAATTGTTTCGGGGCAATCCCCTTGTTAACTCAGGAACTGACATTGGCCCGCCTGTACTGATTGAGCCCTCTACTTTGTCCCCGGATGAAATGCCTCCAGAAGATGAATGGGAGGTGACAAGCTCAAGGGCTGAGTCCTAGGCCTGGCTGAACTGTCTGGCCTGGCTGAATTATCTGACTTTTCAGAAGAAGGAATGAGATGGGGAACAAGCTCAGGATATGCCTGAATCAGCGAAATATTTTGAATGCCCTGATGGTTCCCCTTAGTACCTAAACCGCCCCCAGGTGAGCCCAGTGGGGTGGGTTCTGGGATAGAGGTCAAGCCCTTAATAGTATTATGAGCACTGAACCTGTTCCCCTTGAGGACATTCCCGTTGCTAATGTCACTGATACTGAAGTGGAGTCAGGGCCTGGTTTAGGATCCCCCGAGACCCCTAGACGATCCAGCCAACCAATACTGCCAGTAATAAAGTTGAGCTATGAATCGCTTGGTCAGCCAGTGGACCTGCCTTTAAATGTGGTTCACAAGGGGGTATATGTGTCCCCACGTTCCCTGCCTAAGTTAGCCTTGGGGGATAACTCCAGATTGTTAGTATTACCCTTTGAGTGTAGTGCTTCTGCTCAGGGTGACGCACCAGTGACTAGAAAAGAGGGGCTCCCCCAGTCCCAGTGCCATAAGCAGGAATTAGTAACCTGATTTGAAAACAAAAGGGAAACTAGAGTTATGTGTACAATGTGTATGAATCATAATATATTGTTAATGTAATATTTCTGTATGTGATTTAAAATGTGATGTAGTGTTAATTGGAGTGTTCACCTAAATGGCCTCAGGGGTAGTTGCTTGACGCGGACGTCAGCTTTTCCAGGCCAGGGAGGGTGTAACCCCCTTGCAAATGGGGGTTCCTAAAGCTTCCCCGGAGCTTGGATAAATGCTCTATGCCTGGTTAGAGTTCGGCGTAAAAGCCGTTTAAATGGGGAGCTAGTGAGCGCTTTAAAAGGCCTCCGTATACTGTCTCTTTAAGGGCTGCTTTGGTTTGCAGTCATAACTGATCAAGGAGGTGGTTTGAGTGTTGCTATGCTTGAGTCCCGCCCAGGCTGCTGATTTTTCGCTCCATTGCTGCCATCGCTAGTGGTGCAGGGGGAGCTCTACAAGAGAATGTGAATGTTGGCTTTAAATACTGGGAAATAATAATGACAATGTAGTTGTTCTAATCTGCCTTGTTTTGCAGCACAGAAGGTTTCGATTTCCTCCTCCATTTTGGTCCAGAACTAGTGAATTGGACCAATCAGTACCTTGGGACCCTACAGAGCTGGCTGACCAATAGAGGAGCTGTTTGTATCTGAGAAAGGGATTATGGGCTATGGCGCTTTTTCGCACCAATGAGAGCTGGAAAAAGTGACTGGCAGGTCTCACCAGCCAATGGAAGTGGGTAGCACCCGAACTGAAAGAAGAGCCCCTTGTTGCTGGAGGGCAGATGCGTTGTGGTTGGTGAAGGGAGAGGAGCTGTGTGCTTCTGCGCTGGAGAGCGTTCATGCGGGAAGCGCGTGAAGGCCTGAAGCGGCTGCTTGTGTTTTCGGCTCCAGCGGACTAAATCCGTCGACGGGTGGTAAGAGGAGGCTGTGCCCTGTACAGCTACCCACCAGGCTCAACCTGTAGGAGGACTGGAGAAAATTGCTGAATTGCGCTCGGTCCGAAGGAAAAGTGGAAGCTGGCTTTGCAGTATCTCAGTGGCTGTGAGTTGGTGGGAGCCTTGAAAGCAGCTGCCTGGTGTGGTACCCCTCTGTTGCTGTTTGCCATATAAATGTGTGAGAAGGCTGAGGAAAGTCAGGCTCCATCCTGGTAGTGGTGAAGAAATCGTTATTTGCTGGGGTTGTGAGTACTAATTCAGGGTAGCTCCTGAAGAGTGTTTACGAGTGGATTCAGTGCACTGTTGTATTGCTGACTGCCTACTTAAACTTTTCTCTACTTTGACCTGCTCAGGACTATTATGTTTGTCTGTGCTAAGGGCCCCAACCAGCTGCCACATGTGGACTAGCCGTTAGGGCTTGGGTAGCCAGGGACAATAAACTGTAGGGTTAGACCTGTGCACAGAGCCCTAGGTAGATAAGTACAGGATAAGCTAATCAACTTGATTCCCCCTGTCCTTGTTATTTCCCCCTGAATAAATCACATTGCTTTTCGTACAGCTACATCCTGGTTATTGTATACATTACTGGTGAACTGCTGCCTGGTGATTGCAACATAATTGTGCCTTACTTTACAGGGGGTCCCCGAAGGGAGCTGGAATGTATTATCCGTGGGGTAAGTGTACTGGTGAACAGAATTGTGGGTACCCAGTGTGAGTCACTAGTGGGACGAAAGGGGGGTTGCAGTAGCCCAGAGGGCTGCAACCGAGGTGGTCTTAATTGTGCTAACCCCGACCTCTGGGTGGAGGCACCCATCAATGGATCTGGGCCCCTCACCCTGCCTCAGTGGGGGCAGACAGGAGTAGTAGCCCTAAGGGTAGCGCCCCCTGGGGGTTACATATGGCTTCAGGTAATTCCAATATTCGAATATTGCAGGCATTAGTTAAGATTTCAAGAGTCTCTAATCAGTACTTCATGCTTTTATTTTGTTTCATCAGTCCAGATGCAGTTGTGGCTGCCTTTAGTGCTGAGCTGACAGCGTCTTTAGAGTCTTCGTGAGCTTCACGTGTTGTTAGTCAAGAAGAAAACATTACTCACCTTAGTAATGTTGTTTCTTCTAATGGAGTCTTGCTGTATTCTGACATATGCAGTTAGGTCCTGCCTTTCAACTGCCCCGGAGAACAAAGAGTTAAACTTTCCATGGCCTGCATGGAATGTTCATCACGAGCTCAGTTGAAGCCCCTGTCTGCTGTTGTTTAAACTGCAACCGTCAGATCTTTACGAGCAATACTCACCAGAAGTTCTGTGTGGAAACTGTAAAACTCATACTAGCCAACTGGCAACTATATCTATGTAAAAGCGTTTTTGGTTTCAAAAGGAAGACTCAAGTCAGGAAACCCAAAAACAAAACACATCCAAAACACAACCACTCACCCAAACTAAAAGAGGGTGAAAAAAGGACACCCCTAGGGTGCCAACACTGATCCTGCCCACCCACATCCCAAAATCTAGGTTCTGAGAGGGGAGGCAGGGGGAGAGGTCAGAATACAGCAAGACTCCATTAGAAGAAACAACATTACTAAGGTGAGTAATTTTTTCTTCAAACAACATGAAGTCTTGCTGTATTCTGCATATGCAGACTACTAACAGTACCTCCATGGAGGAGGGACAGAACCTACTTTGGAAACAGGCTCTGAAGTACTGCTGTGCCAACGCAGAGCATCGCTCCTAGCCTGGATATCCAGAGAGTAATGCTTGGTGAAAGTATGGACTGTTTTCCAGATGGCTGCTTGACAAATTTCTAAGAGAGAATATCTCCTGGCAGCAGCCAGGAAGCAACTTTACCTCTAGTGGAATGAGCCCTCAGGCCTGAGGGTGGAGTTCCAGCCAGTTTTCATTGCAGAATTGTATACAAGAAACAATCCACCTGGCAACAGATCTCTTAGTGGCAGGTTTGCCCTCTACCAACTTCTCCATACGTAAGAAACAACTGGAGGGAGTCAAACCTGTGACCCTTGGTATGCTCTATGTAGTAGCTAAGGGCTCTTTTAACATCCAAGCTGTGTAGCCTCCTCTCTCCAGAGGAGGAATGGTCAGTGAAGAAAACAGGGAGAGATATAGACTGGTTGAGGTGGAAATCTGAAACCACTTCAGGTAAAAACTTTCTGTTAGTTCTTAGGATCACTTTATCTCTGTGGAAAGAGATGAAATCAGATTCCACTGACAGGGCTTGCAATTCACTGATACACCTGGCAGAAGTGATGGCTACCAAAAACACAGTTTTCCAAGTCAAGTACTTAAGCTCTGCAGAGGAAAAAGGCTCAAAGGGGGGTTGCATAAGCTGAGCAATGCAAACATTGAGGTCCCAAGCAGGAGCAGGATCCCTAAAGGGGGGACTGGTGTAAAGCAATCCCTTGAAAAACTTACAAAACACAGGATGGGATGGCAGAGAGGAAGGCTTGCCTACTGACAAGAAAGCAGAAACAGCTGCCAAGTGTACTTTAAGGGTAGCTGATCTGAGGCCTAGGCCATTAAGATGGACCATATAGTCCAGAACCATAGGCAACTCAGCAGAGTCTGGAGAAATATTTTTCTTAGAACACCAAATGCTGAACCTTTTCCATTTGGAGTTGTAAGTCTTTCTGGTGGAAGGCTTTCGAGAAGCCTTAAGGATATCCAAAACTCCCTGGGAAAGATGCAGATCTGCAAACTCTAACTCTTCAAGAGCCATGCCTTGAGATTGAGAGACCGAAGATTTGTGTACCAAATCCTCCCCTGAGAGGATGTCAACAGGTTGTAATTCCTGGGAAGAGACAAGGGAAGATGGACTTCTAGGGACAGCAACAGGGGATATCAGGGCTGTCTGGTCCAGTCTGGAGCAATCAGAATCACTTTGCATGGTTGTGACCTTAGCATCCAGGAGGACTGAGCCCAAGACTGGGGGTCTTCAACAAAAGAGAGGAAGTTGGTGATTGTCTGGAGCTGTAAAAAGATCTATCTCTTGAGTGCCTCATCTCGAGAAAATCACTTTCAAAACTAGAGGATCTAGGGTCCATTCATGATGGCCCTGGGATATTCTGCTCAGAGCATCTGCTAGGACATTGTCCTTCCCTGGGAGGTGAACTGCTATCAGAGAGGTTTGCAGGAAATAGGCCAGGGACCACAACTTCATTGCTTCTGTGCACAAGGCCATAGACCGAGTGCCTCCCTGCTTGTTGATGTACCACATTTTGGTGGTGGTGGTGTTGTCTGTTCTGGCCTGGACCACCTTGTTCTGTACAGATTTGGAAAAAGCTTGCAGTGCAGAAACATTGCTCTGAGTTCCAAGGATTGATGTGAAGCAGAGATTCCTGAGGTGACCACAGTCCTTGGGTGGTAAGATCCCAAATGGGCTCCCCAGCCCAGCAGGGAAGCATCTGTAGTGAGTATCACTGAATGAGACTGAGTGACAAAAGGAACCCCTTGTCTCAAATTGTCCTGATCCTGCCACCACTGCAAGGCCTGGATCAGGGTTCGAGTCACTGGGACTAGTTTGGTAAGGGAATCCTTTCTTTGGGACCAGAAGGCTCTTAAGTGGAACTGAATGTCCCTCATCTGGAATCTTGCTCCTTGGACCACTGCTGTGGAAACTGCCATGTGGCCCAGAAGCTGAAGAAAATGCCTTCCTGGTCGAGACACCTGAGAGGTGAATGAAGAGGCCAGTTCCATAAGGGTCTTTGCCCTTTCCATGGGAAAGAAGGCTCTTGTCTTTACTGTATCTAGCTCTGCACCTATGAAGGTGAGGAGCTGTACTGGTTTAAGAACTGACTTTGGAAGGTTGAGAAGGAATCCTAAGGAAGTGAGCACTTGCTGGGTCACTTGCAAATGTGACTTGACTTGGTCTGGAGACTGACCTACTATGAGCCAGTCGTCCAAGTATGGGAAGATGGAGATCTTTTTTCTACTTAGGAAAGCAACCACTACTGTCAGGCACTTTGTGAAAACCCTTGGGGCTGATGTTAGGCCAAAGGGCATTGCTCTGAATTGATAGTGGCCAGAGGGCAACTCGAACCTGAGGTACTTCCTGTGGGAGCACCTGATGGGAATGTGAAAGTAGGCATCTTTGAGGTCCAGGGAGGCTAGCCAGTCCCCTGGCCTTAGAGAGGGAAGGATAATTCCCAGAGTCACCATTTTGAACTTTGGCTTTAAAAGATGTTTGTTCAGATATCTTAGGTCCAGGATGGGCCACCATTCTTCTGTCTTTTTTGGGGTTAGAAAGTACCTGGAGTACCTGGAGTACAATCCTTTGCCCTTGTGTAGGGTGGGAACCCTCTCTATAGCTCTGAGAGCTAGGAGTTAAGAAACCTCTGCCTCTAGGGCAAGGGTCTCTGAGAGATTCGCAGGTGGAAAGGAGCTGGTTCTCATCTTGGGAAATTTTTTGAAGCTGAGAACCAGCCCCTGGCTTATTACTTCCAAGACCCACTTGTCTGATGTTAGAGACTTCCAGTCCTGGACAAAGTAAGCCAACCTGCCCCCTACTGGTATGGGAGAATCGGCCCGGGCAGACCCATCAGGGTGTCTGCTTGGCGGGGTTTTAGGCTGAGGGGTGGATGCAGGCCTGCTCATCCCCCATCTGCCTCTCCCTCTAAAGAACACCCTCTGAGAGAAAGAAGAGGAGGACTGAGCTTGGTAAAAAGGCTTTTGGAAAGGCCTCTGCCCCTTCCCCTGGACTGCTGCCTTTGAGGAGTTGCTTGCCTTTCTTTGGCCTGAGCACTCCTGTAAATGGTCCTGTACTCATCCATCTTCTTCATGTAGTTCTCTGTCTGCTCCTCAAACAGAGAATTACCAATTACAGGAAAATCCACGGCCTTAGCCTGAGTATCCTGTGAGAGGCTAGTACATCTGAGCCAAGCCATCCTCCGAAGAGCCACAGATGTAGCCATGACTCTTGATGAAACATCATTGGAGTCCACAGCAGCATGAAACTGTACTTTAGATGCCTCAATCCCATCTGCAGCCACCTGCTCCAGCTCCTTGGCAAGCTGGTCAAGGGCCTGTTTAGCCAGAGCCAGCACAGTGTCCCACCTGGACTTCTGGTATCTAGCTGTATAGACCATATAGTTAGCCTGCCTGAGTCCCAAAGATGCTGCCATGTATTGTTTCTTTGCCATGGCATCAATCTTCCTGGAGTCCTTGTCTGGGGGGGTGTGATGCCAAGGGGATATTTGCCTTATCACAGGCAGAAGCCTGCACCACCCACACATGGCTGCATTGCTGGAAAAGGAATTCCGTGTCTGAGCCTGAGAGAGTGTTCCTTTTGTCCATTTGTCTGTCCACAGGAGGTATAGAATTAGGAGACTTAAGAATTTTATGTCTGTTTCCCAAAGGATTTGTAGAGTAGACAGTCTCCTGGACTCTCGGATGTCCATCATCTCAACAAAATCAGGCTCCTCCTGATCCTCTGCTGCTTCCTCCACAGGAAGCTGGAGGTCTCAGCCACTTTTTGTAAAAAATATAGTGAGAAGGGAACTCAGAAAGCCTAGGAGGAGAAACACCTGAAGATCTGTCTGGGGAGATGTCCAGGTCAATAGGCACATCCAGACATTCATACTCACCATAATCATCCTCATACTCTCCTTCCTCCTCCTCCTCCTCAGTTCATAAAATTCTTCCAAAGTGTAATCTGGAACCGGGGGAACCAACCAAACCGAACCCCTGCCAGATAGTGCCGGTTCAGTCAGAACTGAAGTAAGCGATTGCACTATCCTTATTGCCTTGGCTATCTCATCGGCGATCGGAGTATGAATTTCTGGGTCCGAACCGGATGATTTATCTTTCTTCCTTTTCACTGGAACTGACTCTCAGAATTGTCTCTCCTTTTGCCCAGTATCGCCTGGTCAGAGGGCACTCCTTCTAGTTCGGTCGCGGAATTGAACTGGGCTAGCATCCGGTCAGCAGACTTCTCGCCTCCTTTCCCTCAATCTACCTAATCTGTTTTCCAAGGTAGATCTGGGAACATTCTTACATATTTGGCAGTCTGAATCGAGGTGGTCAAACCCCAGACAATAACACAGGTGGTGTGGGGATCAGCCTTGGCAAAGACTTCCACACACACTGCAGTGTTGAAACCCAGTGGGCCCTTTTTCTTGGGTTTCTCAGACATGGCCAATCCTATCCAAAACTTACCATTTTTTCGGCAATCCACCAGGCAAGACTCCCCTATGGGTTCCTGACCGTGTCACGGGTCTTGGAAAAAAACATAATAAAATATGTTTTTTTTTTAGAACCGATACAGACCGGTTACCACACTCTAAATCAAGCACAAACTTTTTTTAACTCAAACTGATCGGTTCAGTCGAACCGATCCACAATTTACAAGTTCCACACAGAAACTAAACAGAAATCTAGTACTCACGGTACCACAAACGGAGACTTGAACCGACTGAGCGGTAACAGCAATTTGATAGAAACCGACCGAAAAAAACGACACTTCAACCGACTTTTTTGAACCGAGCAAAGGAGAAATCTCCGGAGTGACTGTTCAGTGAGGCAGAGTAAAGAACCTGACGGTTGCAGTTTAAACAACAGCAGACAGGGGCTTCAACTGAGTTTGTGGTGAACATTCCATGCTGGCCATGGAAAGTTTAACTATTTGTTCTCTGGGGCAGTTGAAAGGCAGGACCTAACTGCATATGTCAGAATACAGCAAGACTTTGTTGCTTGAATTAAAATTGTCCACTTTAGAACCAGTGCCAGGACCCTCTTGTCTAGGGCCTGAGTTGCTTAAAAGATATCTTTGTTACAGGGTTCTTCTGTGCTTTTCTCCATCTGTGCCACAGGATTGCCACTGCTGCTCGGGCCTGCAGTCTGTTCCCATTGGCCTCCATCCCTGCTCTTCGGGTTTCCCACATTAGGAAGTAGCCAAAAGTTCTTATATTTAGTGAACTGCTAGTCTTGAACAAAGTTGTGCTCAAAGATAGAAAACAGGCTCAGAATTGAACTGCACATGGAATTGGAACAGCTGATTGAGCCAGAGCCCGTGTAAAGTATATCCTCTTGCTATGGCTGGTGGCCACACCTCCTCTGAGTAAAAATCACATTTTGATTGAAAAATAACAACAAGCTAATAAATCATGCAACATGGACAACCTAGAGACAGTCAGCAGACATGTAGTCTTTGACAGACTAAAAGCTGACAATGCCCCAATGTGAACAGAAAATACAGCCCCCCCCCCAAAAAAAAAAAAATGTGTGGCACTTTCCTTGTTTTAGTAATCTGGTTTAAAAACAGTTATAAGCACCCATAACATCACATGCATATTTCAACATCATTTCATCATCTCTCTCTCTCTCTCTCTCTCTCTCTCTCTCTCTCTCTCTCTCTCTCTCTCTGTCTCTATACATACATACATACATATATATATGAGGCAGTATAGCGCAGTGGTTTAAGGCATTGAGCTGCAAATCTGAAACCTGGGTTTGAATTCCACAGCATCACTTGCATATTGTGTGACCCTGAGCAAGTCACTTAACTTCCTTGTGCTTCCAGGTCGCACCTGTAAGCAAGCTTCAGCTTAGTGTGCCTCTCCTGGTTAAAAAAAAAAATATATATATATATATTCACTGCAAAAATCTTTGTTAATGTACCATTAGGATTGACATCTAAAAAGTAGGGAAATTATATCTTGGGGTTCCCAAGCCTAAGATCCCACCCCAACCCTTTGGCTTCCAACCCAAACATCCCACCCCACTCTCAGCTTCTAACCCTGAGGCCCCCCTCCACCCTGCATGCAGGAATAGGTGTGAGGGGTGTGCTTCAGGGTTGCGAACCCTAACACTCACCCATTCTTTTATTATGTAGCCATGTTAGGCAGTTAACTTTTTAAATAGAGAGAAATGATGAAATGATGTTGAAATATGCATGTGATGTTATGGATGCTTATAACTGTTTTTAAACCAGATTACTAAAACAGGAAGGTGCCCACATTTTTTTGGGTGGGGTTGTATTTTCTGTTCACATTGGGACGTTGTCAGCTTTTAGTCTGTCAAAGACTACATGTCTGCTGACTGTCTCTAGGCCGCCAATGTTGCATGATTTATTAGCTTGTTGTTATTTTTCAATCGAAATGTGATTTTTACTCAGAGGAGTTGTGGCCACCAGCCATAGCAAGTGGATATGCTTTACATGGGGGAGGACCATCTGGCAGAAATTAAATAAATAAATACAGTAGTCACTTGTTATAACGAACACCTTCAGGTCCATCCCATATGCTCGTTATAGCAAGGGTTGGTTACAATGAGAAATTGTAATCAGTACCAGCTGGAATACAGATCTCCTGTTTATGTGCATGTATCTGATATTCCTGCATGCATTTTATCTGCTTTTGGCAGGAGAGGAAAGGAAAGCATTTCTGTAGCTGTGTAGTGGAGAAACGAAAAAGGAAAACTGCTCTACTCCACTTGGACATTCCTCGTTCTGTGCTGCCCTGGAAAACAGATCAGTGGCATGTATGCAGCATTTTCTTTACCTTGCCAAGTGTGGCAAGAAAGTAATGCAAGGAGGAAGTTTGTGGAACCACAGAATATCTGCGTTTCAGTTTTGGGGTAACAGCAGGGCAGGGAGATATTTTTTTTCTGTTCTGCAGAGAGGAGGCCTGCAAAAGTAAAATTGCTCCATTCTGCTCAGCCACGTACTGCCCTGGAAAAACAGTTCAGCTGAGTGTATGCAGTATGTTCTTTCAGTTTTAGCAAGTGTGATAATGAGGGGCCACTGTAAATATACTGCCACTGGGGATTGGGGCCCCCAGTGTGCAGATAACAGCTTAATTTAGCAACAGTCAGAATGACAGGGCTACAGTAATAGTAGCCCATCCCTGAGCAACTGTACAACCAAGGACAACAGCAGACTGTACTATATGGCACAGATGTCTTTAATAAACAACTGCTGTGTCATATAGTGCAAGTACTATAGGATACAGCTGTCATTTATTATGTTTGCTTGCACGCATGTGCAAGAAACAGTGCCAACATCCGAGATTTCGGAGGTGTGTCAGCTCCTCCTCCAATTCAGTCAGTGTGTTGGCAGGCGCGGCCCCTGTAAGCCAGTGCATACTGGAGCTGTCTATGACAAGCTCCAAAATGCAGTGGCATACAGTTGAAAGGGGGAGCTACGCTTCAGTGAGCAGCGATAAGATATCGCCTGCTGATGCGCAGCTCCCTACACACACACACACACACAGAAACGCACGCATACTGAGTGCTGCCTCCCCCCAACACAGGTATAGCCGACGGGGTGCCTCATCCTCGCCGGGCTTGTGCTGCGCTCCCCAAGTTTTCACATGCCACGCTGGGTGCCCACCCCAGCGTGGCAACTGATAGAATAGCCGACGGGGTGCCCAATCCCCTCGGCTCCACTGCCCTCACCCCCGCCCGAGTAATGGGTGCCATGCTGGGAGCTCACCCCAGCGTGGCAACTGATCATATGGCCGACGGGGTACCTAATCCCCGTCAGCTCCACAGGCCCCCCAGTCGCTTTGTGCCACGCTGGGAGCCCACCCCAGCGTGGCAAAAGTTCCACGTCGTCTTTTTTTTTTTAACCTGCAAAATAAAACGGTCCCACGGCGCTTCTCCCAGTCCCTCCCACAACCCGCACCCACCCATCGCACTCCTGCCTCCCCACACACACACCCCATACTTACCTCCGGAGCTCGAGTGCGATGATCTTCGGTGGACCGGGAACACGTCTGCACTCTTCAAAGCCGACCGCGAACTGAGGAAATGCCAGTAAGCTGTATAATGGGCTAGATAGGGTTTTTTCAACTTTGTTGCATATCTCAGGCATTTTTTGGAATTTTTGCACCAAATTTTCAACATGGGGTTTTTGGGACCCCTTCTCATGAATGATGTCATTGTCATGGCGTTATTCGGGCCCAAAGGGTGATTTCGCAGTCACTGCAATGTTGAAAATTTGGTGCAAAAATTCCAAAAAATGACTGTTTTACGAGCGTGCATTGCGCAGTTCCTACACAGGCTCATAAGTTCGCGAATATTCAATATTTTCACTCCAGATTTTCAACATTGCCATTTTACCACACCTTCTTATGAGTAGTACAGCTGTCATTTTTCGCATCTCACCCAAAATGTGTTTCTGCCCATGTAGCGCACAATAGCGCAGTCGGGGTGTGAGATCAATGTATGGGACAAATCAAGAAAATCACAGTGACACTATTCATGAGCTGAGGTTTTAAAATGGCTATGTTGAAAATTTGGTGAAAAAATTCCAAAAAATGACTGTTTTACGAACGTGCGTTGTACAGTTCCTACGCACGCTCTCAAGTTCATGAATTTTCAATATTTTCACTCCAGATTTTCAACATTGCCATTTTACCACACCTTCTTATGAGTAGTACAGCTGTCATTTTTCACATCTCACCCAAAACGTGTTTCCTTCCATGTAGCGCACAATGGCACAGTCGGTGTGCGAAATCAATGTATGGGACAAATTAAGAAAATCACAGTGACACTGTTCATGAGCAGAGGTCTTAAAATGGCTATGTTGAAAATTTGGTGAAAAAATTCCTAAAAATGACTGTTTTACGAGCGCAGTTGTGCAGTTCCTACGCACGCTCGTAAGTTTGCGAATTTTCAATATTTTCACTCCAGATTTTCAACATTGCCATTTTACCACACCTCCTTATGAGCAGTACAGCTGTCATTTTTCACATCTTGCCCAAAATGTGTTTCCGCCCATGTAGCGCACAATGGCACAGTCGATGTGCAAAATCAATGTATGGGACACATTAAGAAAATCACAGTGACACTGTTCATGAGCAGAGGTCTTAAAATGGCTATGTTGAAAATTTGGTGAAAAAATTCCTAAAAATGACTGTTTTAGGAGCGTGCATTGAGCAGTTCCTATGCATGCTCGTAAGTTTGCAAATTTAATATTTTCACTCCAAATTTTCAACATTGCCATTTTATTACACTTCTTTATGAACAGTACAGCTGCCATTTTTCATATGTTGCCCAAAATGTGTTTTCGCACATGTAGCGCACAATGGTGCTGTTGGTGTGCGAAAGCAATGTTTAGGACAGATTAAGAAAATCACAGTTACACTGTTCATGAACAGAGGTCTTAAAATGGCTATGTTGAAAATTTGGTGACAAAAGTCCATAAAATGACTGTGTTACGAGTGAGCATTGCGCAGTTTCCACACACCCTGGTAAGTTCATGACTTTGTAATATTTTCAGTCCAGATTTTCACCAGTGGCATTTTTCCACACTTCCTTATGAACAGTACAGCTGTCATTTTTCACAACATGGCTGAAGTGTGTTTTCACACTTTCAGTGCAGAGATGCGTGGTCGCTGTGGGAAATCATTGTTCGGGACAGATAAAGAAAATCACAGTGACACCGTTCATGATCGGAGGCACCAAAATGCCTGAGTTGACAATCTGCTGTAAAACATCCCCAACCTAATTATATTACAGGTGTGCGTTGCACAGTTTCTATGTACGCTCGTGACTTCACCATTTTTTGTAATATTTTTACTGCAGATTTGCAACATTGCCATTTTTTACATCTCCCCATCAACAGTACAGCTGTCATTTTTATGTTTGCTTGCACGCATGTGCAAGAAACATAGTGTCATCATCGGAGATTTCGGAGGTGTGTCACCTCCTCCTCCAATTCAGTCAGTGTGCTGGCAGGCGCGGCCCCTGTAAGCCAATGCATTTTGGAGCTGTCTATGACCGCCCAAAATGCAGTGGCACACAGTTGAAAGGGGAGCTGCGTTGGAGTGAGCAGCGATAAGATAGGCTGCCCACGCAGCCCCCCACAGAGACGCCCGCAGGCGCGTGTCTCCCCGACGCACGCACTGTATAGCCGATGGGGTGCCCAACTCCGCCGGCTGTGCTGCGCTCTTCCGCCTCCCCCCAAATGTTATGGAATGCCACGCTGGGTGCCCACCCCAGCATGGCAAGTAATCATATGGCCGACGGGGTGCCCAATCCCCGCCCGGCTGCACTGTCCTCCCCAGTAGTGAGTGCCGCGCTGAGGCCCACCCGTGGCAAGCAATTAATGAGCAACAGGGTGCCCAATCCCCATCGGCTGAGCTGGCCACCCCTAAGATGCCAGCGCGCTGGGAGCCCACCCAGCGTGGCAACGCCCCACGCCGTCTGCTTTTTTTTACCTGCAAAGAAAAACAGTCCAATGGTGAGTCTCCCACCCCTCCCACAACCCGCACCCACCCACTGCGCACCCAGCCTCCCACCCCCCTCACCCCATACTTACCTCTGGACCTCGGCGCGACGATCTTCGGTGGACCGGGAACACGTCTGCACTCTTCAAAGGCGACCACGAACTGAGGAAATGCCGGTAAGCTGTATAATGGGCTAGATAGGGGGTTTCAACTTTATTGCATATCTCAGGCATTTTTTGAATTTTTGCACCAAATTTTCAACATGGGGTTTTTGGGACCCCTTCTCATGATTGATGTCACTGTCATGGCGTTATTCGGTCCAGAGGGTGATTTCGCGAGTGACTGTGCAGTGACTGCGAAATCACCTTCGGACCTGAATAACACCATGACAGTGACATCAATCATGAGAAGGGTCTCAAAACCCATGTTAAAAATTTGTGCCAAAATTCCAAAATGACTGTTTTATTTAGCTGCCGTTGCGCAGTTCCTACGCAGGCTCGTAAGTTCGCGAATTTTCAATATTTTCACTCCAGATTTTCAACATTGCCATTTTACCACACCTTCTTATGAGTAGTACAGCTATCATTTTTCGCATCTCACCCAAAATATGTTTTCACCCATGTAGCGCGCAATGGCGCAGTCAGTGTCCGAAATCAATGTACGGGACAAATTAAGAAAATCACAGTGACACTGTTCATGAGTAGACATCTTAAAATGGGTATGTTGAAAATTTGGTGAAAAAAGTCCTAAAAATGACTGTTTTACGAGCGTGCATTGCGCAGTTCCTACGCACGCTCGTCAGGGCGTGAATTTTCAATATTTTCACTCCAGATTTTCAACATTGCCATTTTACCACACCTTCTTATGAGTAGTACAGCTGACATTTTTCACATCTCACCCAAAATGTGTTTCTGCCCATATAGCGCACAATGGCGCAGTCGATGTCTTGGCGAGTCAATGTATCTGGACAAATTAAGAAAAATCACAGTGACACTGTTCATGAGCAGAGGTCTTAAAATGGCTATGTTGAGAATTTGGTGAAAAAATCTCTAAAATGACTTTTACGAGCGCATGGCTCCACAGTTCCTATGCATGTCAGTAAGTTTGCAAATTTAATATTTTCATCTAGATTTTCAACATGTCCATTTTATTAAACTTCCTTATGAACAGTACAGCTGCAATTTTTCATATATTTGCCCAAAATGTGTTTTCACACATGTAGCGCACAATGGTGCTGTTGGTGCTAGCGACAGCAATGTTTAGGACAGATTAAGAAAATCACAGTGACACTGTTCATGAGCAGAGGTCTTAAAATGGCTATGTTGAAAATTTGGTGACCAAAGTCCATAAAATGACTGTGTTACGAGTGAGCATTGCACAGTTTCCACGCACCCTCGTTAGTTCATGACTTTGTAATATTTTCAGTCCAGATTTTCACCAGTGGCATTTTTCCACACTTCCTTATGAGCAGTACAGCTGCCATTTTTCACAACATGGCCGAAGTGTGTTTTCACACTTTCAGTGCAGAGATGCGTGGTCGCTGTGGGAAATCATTGTTCGGCACAGATAAAGAAAATCACAGTGACACTGTTCCTGATCGGAGGCACCAAAATGCTTGAGTTGACAGTCTGCTGTAAGAAATCCCCAACCTAACTATATTACGGGTGTGCGTTGCACAGTTTCTATGTACGCTCGTGACTTCACAATTTTTTTAAATATTTTTACTACACATTTGCAACATAGCCATTTTACACCTCCCCATGAAAGAGTACAGCTGTCATTTTTTACATCCTGTTCGGAATATTTTTGCACCTGTGGTGCTAAATGCCGTAGTCACTGTGCATAAGCAGCTTTCGGCTAACAAACTGATATTCCCCCTGTTCATGAGGTGGGGTCACAAAACAAATGTGTTGAAAATTTGGAGTGAAAATACCAACGAATGCCTGAGGTATTAGGCTTTTCAACTATAACGCCCCACCCTATAGAGAATGACAGGCATCAGGGGTGAGACTTGGGATTCTTGCTTGTGCTGCTCATACCATTCCACACCCTGCAGTCACTGAGAGGCATCGAGGTATGTCTTGAACTCTTTGGCCCCAAAGTTACCCCATCTCCTATACCGCACCCATCTGTGTACTTCCTAATGGAATGGGGTGTGCATAAGGCCAAAGATCCCAAGGCACACCCGTGACACTGGTCAGTGTCTGCAGGGTGGTGTGGTGAAATGGCGTGGCCATTATGCCTGATGACCCAAAGGCACACCCCAATGCCTGTTCGTATCTGCAGGGTGGTGGCGGGGTTGGCTTCAGTTCAATACTTCACTGCCATTCCCATTATGCAGCTGTCTAACTCCTACACTACCAATCCCAATGCCAGCAAGCAAACATTCGGCATTGACAAATGCTTGTTTACATCCTGTTCGGAATGTTTTTTCACCTGTGGTGCTAAATGCCGTAGTCGCTGTGCTTAAGCAGCTTTTGGCTAACAAACTGATATTCCCCCTGTTCATGAGGTGGGGTCACAAAAAAAAATGTTGAAAATTTGGAGTGAAAATACCAACGTATGCCTGAGGTATTAGGGTTTCCAACCATAACGCCCAACCCCGTAGAGAATGACAGGCATCAGGGGTGTGACTTGGGATTCTTGCTTGTAATGCTAATACCATTCCACACCCTGCAGCCAGTGAGAGGCATCGAGGCATGCCTTGGACTCTTCGGCCCCAAAGTTCACCCCATTCTCCTATATCACACCCATCTCACCGTATTTCCTAACGAAATGGGATGCGCGTAAGGGCCAAAAACCCCAAGGACACCGTGACACTTGTCAGTGTCTGCAGGGTGGGGTGTGGTGAAATGGTGTGGCCGTTATGCCTGACAACCCAAAGGCACACCCCAATGCCTGTCACTCTCTGCAGGGTGGTGGTGGGGTTGGCTTCAGTTCAATACTTCACTGCCATTCCTATTACGCAGCTCTGTAACTTCTACACTACCCCTGCCAATGCCAGCAAGCAAACATTCGGCATTGACAAATGCTTGTTAAAGACAGCTGAGTCATATAGTACTTGCACTATACGACACAGCTGTCCTTCATTAAAGACAGCTGTGTTGAATGTGTCTCGGTCCCAGAGACAAGTATAGGCTAATGGGAGGTGGGGTGGCTCAGTGGGACAGGAGGGTAGAGGTTAGAGAGATGGCAAGGATGACAAGGACTGTTTCTTTGTTTCAGCAAAAAAAAAAAAAAAGATGTCGCTGGACTAATACTAACCAGAAAGGAAGTCACTCTTTACGGAGTTGACAAGAGTCCATTCACAGAACAAAGAGTTCTGGAAGAGCTCAACAAGCTGAGAGTGGAAAAGCAATGGGACCGAGGTATACATCCAAGGATACTCAAGGAACTTGGAAAGGAATTAGCAGCTCTGCTAGCTGCACACTTCAACGAATCTATGGAAAGTGGGGTAGTCCCACAGGACTGGAAAAGTGCTACAGTGGTGCCACTGCACAAGAGCAGGAACAGGGATGAGGCTGGAAACTACCGTCCAGTCAGCCTCACCTCGATAGTGGGTAAGATGATGGAATCCTTCTAAAAGAGTGAATTCTGTCTTTTCTAGAAGTGAGCGGGCAGGTGGACCCAAAGCAGCATGGCTTTACTGCAGGAAGGTCCTGCCAAACCAGTCTAGTGGAATTCTTTGACTGGGTCACTAAAACAGTGGACCAGGGGGGCGCAGGCAATGTGGTCTGTCTCGACTTCAGCAAGGCCTTTGACTCAGCCCCCACAGAAGATTGATTAGCACACTCGAGCACATGGGAGTTGGCCACAAAATAATAGTCTGGGTGAAAAACTGGCTAAACAGCAGAAAGCAGAGAGTGTTAGTCAATGGAGCATTGTCAGGGGAAGGGATGGTGACAAGTGGAGTTCCACAGGGGTTAGTGCTGGGACCAATCTTGTTCAATGTGTATATCAGTGACATTGCTGATGGTCTGGAAGGAAAGGTGCGTCTGTTCACAGACGACACAAAGCTTTGCAGTAGAGTCGATTCACCAGAGGGGTTGCAAAAAATGAAAAAGGATCTGTTAAGGTTGGAAAGATGGTCACGAGACTGGCAGCTGAAGTTTAACATGAAAAAGCACAAGGTGATGCATATGGGAAGAGGAACCCAGGAGCAGAGTACCATCTGGGAGGGGAGAAGCTAACAGCTACAAAGCAGGAGCGCAATCTGGGAGTCATCATCTCTGAAGACTTAAAGATGGGGAAGCAATGCGAGAAGGCAGCTCAGAAGGTGAGTGGCCTCCTTGGTTGTACAGGGAGAGGCATCACTAACAGGAGGTCTGAGGTGATAATGCCACTGTATAGGTCCCTGGTGAGGCCCCACCTGGAGTATTGTGTCCAGTTCTGGAGGCCCCACCTCAAAAAGGATATCAATGGACTTCTGGTTCTGCCACAGCTCCATAGCAAGTGCAAGACTCAAGCACTCCCCTTGGGCGCTTTAAAATCTTCATTTTCCCTGCTAAAACACTTGAACAGGACAGCCAGAATGCCACCAAAGGGAAAGGACAGCAAAGCCTACAAAAAATATATGCAGTGTGGACAGACAACACTAGATGGCTCCCAATATCAAATATTACCAGAAGATCGGGATGCGAGCTCACGCCACCAGAGTCAGCCCTGCAGGCCTCAACCCAGCATACAGGACCTGACCCAAGAACAAGGCACAACTGGACACAATCCTAACACAGATCTCGGAAATGCGTAAAGAAAATAAGGCTAAATTCTAAAATTGCATTCCAAATTAACGGATATGGACATGGCCCTCAAAGAGATGGATACACGGGTAACCCAAGTAGAAGACAACTCGGCCCTAAACACAGAGGCCCTAACCACAGTATTGGAGTATGTCGACCAACTACAGGCAAAATGCATTGATCTAGAGGCGAAATCTAGAAGAAACAATCTTCGTTTGTCCGGGTTACCAGAAGGCACTGAGGAGGGCAATATGGCCCATTTTCTACAGGACTTGTTACAAGACATCCTAGCTCTCCCATCCACTATGCAAATCAAAATTGAGAGGGCTCACAGAACACTTGGTCCAAAACCAACAGATCCCTCAACAAGATCCCATCAAATTCTGATGAAATTCTCCAGTTATGCTGTAAAAGAAGAGGTACTCCGCTAAGCTTGGCAAATGGGAGAGTTTAAATATAACAGTAATAGACTATACTTGGATCAAGATTACCCACCAGAAATCCAGAAAATGAGAATGCAGTATCGACCAGCCATGAAAGCGCTTTGTGCCAAAAAAATCAGGTTCCAGACACCATATCCAGCAAAAATTAGAGTGTTTTGGGAAGAAGGGTCCCAGCTCTACTCTACTCTACTCTACTCTACTCTACTCTACTCTACTCTACTCTACCCCAGAGGCCATTGCTGAAGTGTTTAAACAAAGGGCCATCACATTGGATCACAACCAGCGGACTATTACTAGAAGCGAAGATAGGAACTTGAGAAACCTTAGGGAATATCTTCAAAGGGGATCAGATAAACTGCAGGACATGCTTATCATGCAGAAATCCCTCTTGAGAGTTTGAAACAGGCTGCAACATGCCAGAGCACAACAAATGCAGACCGGGCAACAAGATCTGAACACCTGAAGCTTTAACAAGAACCCTTTTAAACACTGGAATCTCAGTCCAAATAGCTTCTTTTGCATGCTGACCACTAGAATGGTCAGTAAGCCCCTGTGGCAGGGGACAGAAGCTTTCTCTAAGTTTATACATATAAATGTATGATAACATTTGCAATTGGAAAACGGAGAGAACATTGGACTGAGTAGAGCATATGAAGATAAGCAGTCAAATTACTGACTTTTAGCTGAAGTTCATACCAACTAGACTGTCAACAGTCTTTATACTACTCACATTTTGCTAAAGCTGTACATTAACAAGCCCAACAATTTACAGTTTGAAATGGAGCTGGGGGGGGTTACTTAAAGGGGACCAATGACCTTTAAAAGTATTACTGAGCTACAAACCCACACTAGTAAGGGTCATTATGTCACTTGGAAATTAGCCAAGGGGAGAGAGAAACAGAAAATAATTTAAATAATAAAATAACAGTGGTGAAGATTTGAAAGTGAGACGGATACTAGCTGGGAAGTAGTACTCAACAGCTCATTGTCTGTGAACCCCACTTGAAGGTATTGTACAACACTACATCTCTGGAAACACTATAGCAGAGAAAGGGAACAAGAATGTTCACCTACCTTGGAAGAAATGTAAAAGTTATTGTTATCTATGTTGGATGTTAGTTTTGCTACTATATTAGTTACACAAGTAGCCCAAGTTTGTTTTTTTTGGAACCTAGATATCGGTATATGTTCAGTTCAGATGTGGGTGTGCTGGAAGGAAGAGAAGGGGAAAGAATACAGGCTGATCCACTGTCAGACAGATTATAATCATGAGATAAATGAGGATTAAAGCTTTATCATTTAATGTGAACGGATTAACAAATCCAATCCAGAGAAAGAAAATAATGAACCATATTAAAAGTTATAAAGTGGACCTAATCTTAATGCAGGTCAGGAGACCCACCAATCAGATGGGAAAACACCTAAAACTGAAACATTTTGTTTTTTCAGAAGCCTGCTACTCATCATATGAGGGAGGTAGACGTAGAGGGGTGGCAATACTTATATCAAACGCCACTCCATTCGAATTACTGGACTAGATGGCTGATAAAGAAGGCAGATTTGCCCTGATTAAGGGGAACTTAAATGGTAGGCTGCTGACAGTGGTATCAATATATATCCCCCCAGGCTCTCCGTATGATACATATAGGCAGCTTTTACTTAAAATAACGGAAAAAGCTGAGGGAACGATTATAATTGGGGGGGACTGGAATATGGTCCTGAATCCAAGAATAGACACTACCTCGAAAATACCTAGAAAAACAAATAGAGTACAAAAAACAAATAGTGGCCTTACTGGCATGACTAGGCCTGCAGGATGCCTGGACTCTTACAGAGGGGCACACAAAGCTTTTACCCACTATTCAGCAACGTACATATGTACTCACAGTTAGACTACTTCTATGTGAATAGTGGGGCAGCCCCAAGAATAAAAAAAATGTGAAATAGGGCCATTTACTTTGTCAGATCACACCCCACTGGTGATCAAGGTGGATCTGGCCCTGCCCCCTCATAATACGTTTTGGAGATTTAACTTGGCATTACTCAGGGGTAAAGAGGTACAGGAACAAATCCCACAGTTAATAACACAAACCTTACATGAGAACGACACTGGGGAAACTAATAAAAGTATAGTTTGGGACACCCTTAAAGCAGTGATCCAAGGAAAACTAGTGGCAGTAGCCTCAGCCAGGAAAAAAGGAGAAGGAGAAACAACAGAAGAAAGTCAGATAAAGGTACTGGAAACACAACAACAGGAAAGATATTTAGCACAAAGAGAGAAGGAATTATTAAAATATAAAAAAGAACTGAACAATATCTTAAATGCTAAGATTGAATTCAATTTACATTATCTAAGGCAAAGCTATTATGAAGGCAGACCATGAGCCTCCAGACGACTGACCATCAGGCTGAGAGCCAAAAGAGCTAGGGCACACATAGTAAAAGTAATGCATCCCCAAACTAAGATAAACAGCCCAAAATTAGAACATATAATGAATGCGTTCCAGACATACTATGAACAATTGTATGCCAAGCCACAAGACCCCCATTAGGAGAGATGCAGGAATTTTTAAAAAAATGTAATTTATCCCAGGTTTCAGACACATGGAAGGCCCGACTATTAAGCCCATTATCAGAATCTGAAATAAATAATTCCACAAAAGATGAGAAGACAGGGAAATCACCGGGAGTGATGGACTTCCTTGAGTTCTACAAGAAATTTCAAGCCACCCTAGCCCCAATAATGAGAACTATTTACCAGGAGATTATAACAGAGGGCTCTACCCTTTCCCCTCCTTTAGACAGGCAATAATCACAGTTCTCCCCAAGCCCAGCAAGGACCCCATTTATTGTGCTTCATACAGACCCATTTCAATTCTAAATGTAGACTACAAGATATTGACCTCTATAATAGCAAAAAGACTTCAAAACCTAATACCGACCATAGTACATAGAGACCAAACTGGATTTGTAGCAGATAGGCAGGCAGCAGACAGTGTTAGATGCACTATTCATATTATAGACCACCTGAACTAGCAAAAAACCCCAGCAATCATGTTGAGCCTCGACGCCAAAAAAGCATTTGACTGGCTAAGCTGGAATTTTCTATATGAGGTCTTTGCCGGGTTTGCTTTCCCAACTAAATTTATCACATTAATAAAACTTTTCTATACAGACCCAGAGGCCCATATTAATACTAATGGATCATTATCTCAGACAATTAAATTAAATAGAGGTACCGACAGGATGCCCCTATCCCCATTTTATTTTCCTCAATACATAGAGCCACTAGCACAGTGGCTTCACAATGACCCAGGAATAAGAGGAATTACAATAGGGACAAATGTCCACAAGGTGGCACTGTATGCTGACGATGTGTTACTCTATTTAACAAATCCAGAGCCTTCATTAGCGCAAGTCATGGTGAAAATTAAAACCTTTTCTGAGCTATCAGGTTATGCCCTTAATACCAACAAAACTGAAATACTAACATTTAATTATAGTCCTCCACAACACTTCAAGACAAAATATAATATAAAATGGGGCCTCCATACCATAAAGTATTTGGGGGTGACCATAAGAATGTCAAATACGTATCTGTATTTAGATAACTGTAAGTCCTTAGTTCAGCAACTTCAATTAGACATGAAGAGATGGTCAATTCTCCCCTTGCCAATGTATGCTAGGAATCAGGCTGTAAAAATGAACCTTCTTCTGTGCATTCTATACTTGTTTCAATGTGTTCCAATCACCCCCACAAGGAAATGGTTTCAAGAACAGCAAAATAGAATATTTAAATTCATATGAAACAATCGTAGACCTACAGTATGAAGAACTATCCTATTAGCTAATAAACAAAGGAGCAGGAGAGTAGTCCTTAATCTCAAAGATTACTGGATAGCAGCACAAGTGAGATAGGTCTTGTTCTGGTCACAGATGCCCATAAATGCTTATTGGCAGGAAATTGAAAAAGTGTATAGCCCAGATTTCCATATACAGACCAATCTGTTCCTAACAGAGGTCCCACAAAAATTAAAAGACAGTACCCCTAAAGGAGCAGCTCTAAATGCATGGAAATCACTGCAAGCATACCCAGGCCCACAGAGAGAGATGTGGAGGGTGAGATGGTTCACAACTGCTAAGGACTTCAAACCTGGAAGAGAGGATAAATTGTACAAGAAACAGATGGCCAAGGGGTTCAGGGCACCCATACAGTTACTAAGGGGGGATGTGATACTCTCATTCCTGGAATGTGCCCAGAGGTGGGGATGGACAATTGAGGAGAAACTATTATTTGCAAATGTACAACTACATACAACATAAACTTAGGGACAAAGAAGAAATTACTAGGATGAGCTCAAAGATATCCTTGGGAGATCTTTTCTCACTAGTGAATGCGAAAGGTGCAGTCACCAAGATTTATAAATATCTCAGGGCGCAGAGAGAGGAGGTAACTCAATGGTTACAGACAAAAATGGGAGGGAGAAGTGAGCTTTCGTCTAACCTCCCCACAGTGGGAGACGCTCTTGGACTCCACATCAAGGGTAACCATGTCTCCCCTCTGGCATGAATATATGTGGAATGTCAGAGTACGTTTTTTTATAACCCCAGACAGAATGGCAAAATATTCCCCTACGGGCTTGGCAAGTTGCTAGCGTCAATGTGGCGAATACCACGCAACCCCCACACATATTTCTTTTGAGTGTGCTAAGTTAGAGCAAATCAGAAAGGAGATAGGAGAGAAGATTGAAGCCTTATTTCAGCTGTCTACCCCATTACAGCAGCAAAATTTAATATTGGGACTCCCACCGGAGGGTTTGAAGGAAAAGATACATTATATTTGTGGTATATCTGTATAATAATAACTGGTGATCCTTGTTATCAACCCGTTTTCAAGTATTGTAAAGTCGCATCAACCCGCGAGTTGATACGAAAATCGACAACCCTGGGTTGATATGATTTCAGACCTCGCCAAGAAGCCTGCAGCACTCGCAGTTCCAGAGTAAACAGATTCAAAATAATATGTAACTTACAGATCCAAATAAGAGCGTAATAATTTTAAATGAACAGAGCAGGTTTGCACTTAAAACGCATCCCTTCCCCGATTCTGTAGCTTACCCTCCAGTTTAGATCTGTATTTGTGCAGCATTTATTTAAGATATTTTAAGAGCACTCGTAAAAATCACTGTGGAGACCCATGGCCAAAGCTTCTTCTTCCTTGCTGGTAGGCATGCGCTTCATGTACGTTATGATGTCAGCCTGGGGCGTGCCTACTAGTAAGGAAGAGCTTTTAACCTCGGGTCTCTCAGAGTGGTAATTCTAAGAAATTTTATTTAGTACCAGTTATTATATAAAATAAAACATATGTGGGGTGAAATGGAGTTTTTTCACACTGGTTGATTGATAATAGTAAACCCTCTCGAGCCGCTCTCGGGTTTACATATTATCACAACTTGGGTGTGTAAAAACCCATATCAACTCCCTACATATGCATTATTCTCTATATAGCATACAATAAAGCGATAACCAGAAACTGGTTACAGCCCACTCCACCTGCTGTAAAGGAGTGGTTCCAGATTGTCAATGAAATACAGCGTATGGAAGAACTAACTTACCAATTGAACGATACCACTGAGAAGGGCCTGAGAAGATGTACAAGGTGGGTGCTCCTGATACAATAAAACTCAGGGGTGAATGGTTGGGATTATTAAGGAGGAAAGGAAAGTAGATTAAACAATAGAAGAAGAAGTAGGAGTAGTGAAATAACTCAGGCAGCCTCATCTGGAAAGCACGCCCTCATCATCAGTATTATTATTATCCTTACTATAGTTTATGTCATGACCACGAGTTCGAAGTTTGAGAACTTACTGATTTTAAAAAATAAGAACAAAATAAAATTGAGTGTAACTATAGAAATGTCTCAATAAGGGGAGTGATATAAATATGAACAAATGAAAACCTAAAACATTCTACCTAATAATTAATTTAGACTGTATACTTAGGTAATACTTATTTATTAGTAATTCATGTTGATTATATAGAAATGACTGTATGTAGATGAATATGGTCAATGGAATTGAAACTGTATCAACTTAAGAATGTAATTGTTTAACAAAAAAAGCGAAAAATTATGCTATTCAGCTTGTGAAATATAGTAAAGTAAATAAAAAAAAGGATATCGGTAGGTTGGAGATAGTGCAGAGAAGGGCAACTAAGATGATTCATGACCTACACCATAAGACATACAGCAAAAGACTGAGGGAACTAAACCTCTTCTCCTTGGAAAAAGGATGGAGAGGGAGGACATGATTGAGACCTTCAAGTATTTAAAGGGTATCAACAAGGTACAATCACAGGACCTCTTCCTGGTCAGCAGTTGCAGTAAGACAAGAGGGCATGACATGCGACTAAGGGGGGGTAGGTTTCGGAGTAATAGTAGAAAGTTCTTTTTTACTGAATGAGTGGTGGACCCATGGAACAGACTGTCTCAGGTGGTGGTGGAGTCAGGCAGTTTAAATCAGCATGGGACAGACACGTCAATGAGTTAACAAGCAATTCCAAGTAGGGGGGTAGGAAAAAACATGGGCAGATTAGATGGATTTCGTGGTCCCCATCTGCTGGCACATTCTATGTGTCTATGTATTTTCGGGGAACTTGAAGTTCTGAAGAAAGGACACAATTTTGGGACACTGGGGGTGGGCTCCCCAGTGTTCCACACTGCTGGGGGGGTGTAAATGCTGACACAGGGATTGGGCCCATCGATGTCAGTATTTTTAATAAATCAAAGGCTGCACAGGGAGAAAGCATCCAACACTGGGGGTGGGCATCATGGTGTCAGCTAAGAATAAGAAAGAAATTAAATAAATAAATACACTGCCACTGAGGATTAGGGCCTCCGGTGTGCAAATAAGAGTATCATTAAGGCACAGTTAGGCTGGTGGGACTACAGTGACAGTAGCCCTGCCCTGACCTACGAGTGGCGACAGCAGCAGGGGTTGCACTATATGACAGCTGTCATTTATTATAGACTGCTGTGTTGTATAGTGCAGCCTGCTGCTGTCGAAAAATTCTCAGTTATGAATAGAATGTTCATTTTTGAAATGTGCATGCTCAGAAATGGAAAATTTCTATTAAATATTTTAAAACAACTTAACTAAGGGACCTAAAACCACAAACACACACATTTTGGACTAACTCTCTCAAATCTGAAAGTTTCAGCTTTCAAAGCCTCCTATTTTTAATTATCAGGTGGCAAAAAGTCTTAAAAATGTTCAAAATTAAGACTTTTGGGGATTTTGCACCTCGTAACTTTGCCTTCCTGAAATCATCTACATGAAGTTTACAGGATCAAGATGTCATGTCCCAGAGGCCAAACTTTCCATATTTCATGTAGAAATTGGTTGAAAGAGGCAAAGTTATTAAAGAGTGTAAACATTTGGGCTTAACATAGAAGTGCTTACTCAATTCTCATATACAGGCATTACCACTGCCTGTATAATACTGCATGATTTTGCCAGTATAGTTAGTGTTGCCCGGACACTTCTATGTTAAACCCAAAATTTTGTACTTTAATAACTTTGCAACCATACGAACAATGTGCCTGAAATATTTCATGATCCATCTGGTACCATATATCTCTGGATCCAGCAAGTTTTATTCCAGTCAGTGGTGCAGGTGCAGAGCTGGGGAGTGCCAAAAATTGTGAAATTTACAATTTAGGTGCAGACTCTTTGCTCAGCCGCATCTCCAAAAGGGCTTTGGATCTGGTCTGAAAGTGTTAGGGCATACGGGGCCTGGGCTGCAGATCTGCCTTTTGAAGGTTTGGTGAAAAAATATTAATCCATTCAAAGTTATAAAACTTTAAAGTTTCCCATTATAGCCTATGGAAAACATATATGCCTCGAAAGCACTTTTGCTTCATGACTTACACACACTGCCACGAATGGGTTCAGTAATGTTGTACTGCTGCCAGCTTGTTTTCAGTTAGCGATGGGTAAAAAATACTGTAATTCAAAAATACTGCCCCTTGTAAAAACAATTTTGTTTACCTAATCAGGGCCTGAGGAACATAGTCCTGGCAATAGTTACCTTTTGATATCTTTTAATGGTAAAGTAAGATAGAAATTTATATATTTTTGAATGTTATAGTTATTTTATAGTTATCTATAACTGGAGGGTAGGAGAAGCTGGGCTGGGAGGATGTGGGGGAATAGGTACATGTATGGGAAGCAGGAGAGTAATAAACTGCAATCGCTGTGGGGTAGCAGTCTTTCTGGGGGTAATGTGGAGTAAAGGGGGATGTCCTGTGTGTAAGAGCCTGGAGCTGCTAAGGGCTGAAATAAGGCTGCTCAGATGGGAGATGGGGAGGATGGTGTGGGAAGTCAGAGGAGCAGAGCAGTAGAGGCAAAGGCAGAGGGGTGATGCCAAGGGGAGTGACGGAATCAGGCAGGGGATGGGAGTGGGGAGGAGTACTCAGTATACAGGGTATCTCTTCCTCAGCGGAATAGGGATCCCAGGGTGGAGGAATGGCAAGTGGTAAGGGAAGGGGTGGAATGTGAGAATAGCATCAGGGTGGGAAATTCTAAAAGGTGCCTTTATTGAATAGATTTACACCACTGTCTGGAAGGAGGGAAGGGGCAGCAGGGGGTGAGGTAGAAGATCAGGTTGAGCTGGTAGGAGGTCAAGTTGAGCCAGGGCTGAGAGTAGGAGTACATGGGAGGGGAGGGGAGAGGCAACTAATCAGGGTGGGCAGGGAAGAGGAGGTAGGCAAAACAGAGTGGAGGAAGGCGGGGAGATAGAGAAAAGGATAGGAAGAGGGGAGGAAAAACTGAAAACAGATAAAGATAGTCAAAAGGGGAGGAGCAGATTGGGAGATGGAAAAACAGTTAAGGAGATAAATTGTGTGCCGGCCCGGTGGCACAGAGGGTTGAGGCGCTGGACACCACACCTCAAACCATGGCGGTGACCCGGGTTCAGGAACGGACTCAGGTCGTCGGGGCCGGCTGGTGAAGGAGAGGATAAAGCGCCCAGAGGACTGCTCTCTCACCTGGGGTGGGTTGGTGGGCAGTCTGCCTTGCGCTGCCCCGGTGGAGACCAGAGGCACTACTACGAGGCAGTGCAGCAGTGCAGGAGGGACAACCAAAGAAAAGCAGAAAACAACTTCGGTGGCCACCGGATGACGGCTTCTGCATTCTCCACACACCCGTAACCTCTGGGAGCCTGCCCCTCCACAGCAGCATCCCCAAGTCAAGTAAAGATAATAGAGTGCTGGGGTTTCCCCCTTACCCAGTGCCTTCCCCCACAGAAGAGGGAGACCCACCTGGAGATAGGTTACTCTGGGACATCTCAGAGGGTTGACTGCGATGTGCGGTGGGTTGGCAGGGCTCAGGAAGAGGATGGCTGGGGAGTGGAGAAGGCTTGGAGGGCCCAAAGGAGAGGCAGACACCAGAGCGTTGTAGAAGGAGGTAAAAAGATCACATAAAAAGGAGATACATTGTGGATCTGGAGATAAGTTTACCAGGATGCAGAGGAGCAGTTAAGTAGGAAGCAGCTAGTACCAAAGGTAAGAAAGGAAGGATGGGGAGCACGGATGCAGGGGATGGAAGGGTGGCAATCATAGGGGACTCCACAATTAGGGATATTCACTGGGGAAGGAAAAGGGATCCTTTCTTTTTCTCTTCCTCCCCTCATAATCACCAATAAGGCTGGTGAGCAGATTGAGCAGGTGCACTTGGTCAAGTACCTTGGAGTCACCACTGATGACTCTTTCACTTATATGCACCACGTAGACTCCCTTGTCAGAGTGGTAAACACAAATATCGGGGTCCTCTATAGGCATAAGAAATCCCTCACCCTGGAAGCACTCCGAATCTCAGTCTCCAGCTCCATACTCTCCACGATAGACTACGGGCTGGTGGTCTATGGAGCTGCTACTGACACAGTGCACAAAACAGTCCAAATTGCACTCAATAAGGCTATGCGCCTCACCCTGTGCACTGATCACTACACTCATACTTGCACCCTGTATGGGCGTACAAATTGCCTTAACCTAAAAGACGGGATCAAATACCAGATTTGTCTCCTGGGAAAGAAGTCACTCCTCGGAAAAAAAACACCCTGTATAGGTAACCTGCTCGAGGCTTCTCTCTCATCACACATCACCAGAGGGAAGAAGAAGAATGGAGCACTGTCCATACCATTCCGCCAAACCTCACTAGGACAGTGCGCTTTATCCTATTGGGCCCTCCTCTGGATAAACGAACTCCCAATGAAATTACAAACAAAGAACAGCCTGTCTCAGTTCAAAGCAGGCCTCAAACAACACCTAATGTCTAGCTCAAAATGCACCTGCTTCTCAGGCCCCACTTGATAGACAGGCCTACCCCCAAGGTAGCACCCAGCAGGGCTACCTAGAGAACCCTGCCTCTATTCCAGCCTAGCCAAGGGCTTAAGTAAGCTATCAGTCCTCTTTAAACGCTCTTGGTACTGCTCCTCCCTAACACACACACACACACACTCTACTTGACAAAACCCTCCGGAGCTGCTCCCCCATCACAGCCCCCCACGTTTCACTATCCCCCCACCTCTCGCTCTCTGCGGTAGGTTCAAACCCAATCCACCTTGTTTCACTGTCACCCAGCCTCTCTCCATCTGGGATAGTGTTAAACCCTATGCAGTTACTCTGCCATAGTCTATCAACGGATTTGGAGGTTTCCAGGGGTGTGCTATCTAGGGCAACCAATTAGAAATAGCTTAGTATTCTATTACAACTGCTCTGTTTTTCTCCTATTTGACTAATTCTCATGTAATCGCTCTTTAATGCCTAATGATCAGGCCCCTGTAACCACTGAATATGTGTATTGTCTTATTGTCCACCTTGACGTGGAACCTTTGTAAAACAAGCATTTGTCAATACTGAATGTTGAATGCATTGGTCCGTTGAGCTCGCTCACTGCCCCGTGTCACTTGCTCATTCTGTTTCTCCTGGTGCTGCAGGATGCTCTTTTGTACTGGGCTCCTGCCTGCATTGGCACATTTTTCTACCCACAAAGAAATCTGCAGCTGTTCTGACAGAGCTCTGTTGAGGTGAGTCCCCCCCTCTCACTCCGCTCATTCTGTTTCTGCTGGCGCTGCAGGCGGAGCTTTGTACTGGGCTTCTGCCCTGTTGGTGGATTTTTCTGCCCACAAAGAAATCTGCAGCAGTCCTGACACTGGCCCATTGAGCTAGGCTCACTCCCCCTCTCTCCACTCGCTTCGTTCCGTTTCTGCCCGGCGCTGCAGGCTGGCCTTTGTACTGGGCTCCTGCCTGTGTTGCCACCTTTTTCTGCCCACAAAGAAATCCACAGCAGTCACGATAGAGCTCTGTTGAGCTAGCTCACCCCCTCTCACTCGCTCATTGTGTTTCTCCTGGCACTGCAGGTTGCCATTTTGTAGTAGTCTCCTGCCTCTGTTGGCACCTTTTTTGCCCACAAAGAAATCTGCAGCAGTCGGACAGAGTTCTATTGAGGTTGCTCACTCCCCTTTCTCATTCACTTATTCCATTTCTGTCTGCGCTGCAGGCTGCCGTTTTGTACTGGGCTCCTGCCTGCATTGCCGCCTTCTTCTGGACACAAAGAAATCTGCAGCAGTCATGATAGAGCTCCGTTGAACTTGTTGACTCACTCCCCCTCTCTCACTCATTCATTCTGTTTCTCCCGACACTGCAGGCTGCCCTTTTGTACTGGGCCCCTTCGTGCATTGCTGCCTTTCTCTGCCCACAAAGAAATCTGCAGCAGTCCCAACAGAGCTCATTTGAGCTCACTTACTCCCCCTCCCTCACTTTCTCGTTCTGTGTCTCTCGCTGCTGCAGGCTGCCCTTTTCTACTGGGTTCCTGCCTGCGTTGCCGGCTTTGTCTACCCACAAAGACATGTGCAGCAGTCCCGACACAGCTCTGTTGAGGTCGCTCACTCCCCCTCTCTCACTCGCTCATTCCATTTATGCCAGGGCTGCAGGCTGGCCTTTTGTACTGGGCTCCTGCCTGCATTGCCACCTTTTCCTGCCCACAAAGAAATCCATAGCAGTCACGATAGACCTCCATTGAGCTCGCTCACTCCCCTTCTCTCACTCACTTGTTCTGTTTCTCCCAGCGCTGCAGGCTGCTCTTTTGTACTGGGCTCCTGCCTGCAATGGCACCTTTTCCTGACAACAAAGAAATCCGCAGCTGTCCCAACAGAGCTCCGTTGAGGTCACTCACTCCCCCGTCTCACTCACTCATTCTGTTTTCTCCTGGTGCTGCAGGCTGCCCTTTTTTACTGGGCTTCTGCCTCTGCTGGCATTTTTTTCTGCCCACAAAGAAATCTGAAGCAGTCCCTACAGAGCTCCGTTGGCCTCACTCACTCCCTCCCCCTTGTCTCACTTGCTCATTCCGTTTCTGCTGGCACTGCAGGCTGCCCTTTTGTACTGGGTTCCTGCCTGCGTTGCCGCCCTTTTCTGCCCACAAAGAAATCTGCATCAGTCACGATAGAGCTCCGTTGAGCTCGCTCACTCACTCCCCCTCTCTCACTCATTCGTTCTGTTTCTCCTGCCACTGCAGGCTGCCCTTTGTACTGGGCTCCTGCATGCATTGCTGCCTTTTCTGTCCAAAGAAATCTGCAGCAGTCACGATACAGCTCTGTTGAGCTAAACCTCCTCCCCTCCCTCACTCGCTCATTCTGTGTCTCCCGCTGCTTCAGGCTGCCCTTTTCTACTGGGTTCCTGCCTGCGTTGGTGGCTTTTTCTGCCCACAAAGATACCTGCAGCAGTCCTGACACAGCTCTGTTGCACTCGCTCACTCCCCCTCTCTCACTCGCTCATTCTGTTTCTGCTGGCGCTGAAGGCTGCCCTTTTGTACTGGGCTCCTGCCTGCACTGGCACCTTTTCCTGCCCACAAATAAATCCACAGCTGTCCTGACAGAGCTCCATTGAGGTCACTCACTCCCCCTGTCTCACTCACTCATTCTGTTTCTCCTGGCGCTGTTGGCTGCCCTTTTGTACTGGGCTCCTGCTTCTGTTGGCATCTTTTTCTGCCCACAAAGAAATCTGCAACAGTCCCGACACAGCTCCATTGGCCTCACTTACTCCCCCTGTCTCACTTGCTCCATTCCGTTTCTGCCAGAACTGCAGGCTGCCATTCTGTGGGCTCCTGCCTGCGTTGCCACCCTTTCTGTCCACAAAGAAATCCGCAGCAGTCATGATAGAGCTCTGTTGAGCTCGCTCACTCCCCCTCTCTCACGCGCTCGTTCTGTTTCTCCCACCACTGCAGGCTGCCCTTTTGTACTCAGCCCCTGCATGCATTGCTGCCTTTTCCTGCCCACAAAGAAATCCACAGCAGTCCCAACAGAGCTCCGTTGAGCTCACTCACTCCCCTCCCTCATTCGCTCTTTCTGTTTCTCCCGACGCTGCAGGTTGCCCTTTTGTACTGGGCTCCTGCCTGCGTTGTCACCTTTTCCTGCCCACAAAGAAATCTACAGCAGTTCCGACAGAGCTCAGTTGAACTCGATCACTCCCCAGTCGCTTGATCCTAATCTGTCCCAAACACTGATTTCCGACAGTGACTGCGGTGTTCTGCGCCAGAAGCGTGGAGACACATTTTGGCCAGGATGTGAAAAATGACAGCTGTACTGTTCATAAGGAGGTGTGAACAAATGCCAGTGTTGAAAATCTGGCATGAAAATATTACTAATTTGCAAACTTACAAGGATGCGTGGAACCTGCACAACACACGCTCGTAACACAGTCATTTTATGGAGTTTCATCACAAAATTTTCAACATAGGCATTTTAGGACCTCTGCTCATGAACAGTGTCAGTGTGATTTTCTTAATATGTCCCGAACACTGATTTCCCACAGCGACCGTACTATTGTGCACCAGAAGAGTGAAAACACATTTCAGCAAGGATGTGAAATGAAACTGCTACTGTTCATAAGAGGTGTGAGTAAAATGGCAATGCTGAAAATCTGGAGTGAAAATATTAGCGAAGGCACGAGCATGCGTGGAAACTTCGCGAATGCACATTCATAACACACTCATTTGATGGACTTTTGTCACCAAATTTTCAACATAGGCATTTTAGGACCTCTGCTAATGAACAGTGTCACTGTCATTTTCATAATGTTTCTCAAACATGGATTTCCCACAGTGACCACAGTGAAAACACATTTAAGCCATGATGTGAAAAATGACAGCTGTACGGTTCATAAGGAGGTGCAGAAGAATGCCAATGATGAAAATCTGGAGTGAAAATATTATTAATTTGTGAAGTTATGAACGTGCGTGCAAACTGCGCAACGCATGCTCGTCACATAGTCATTTTATGGAGTATCGTCACCAAATTTTCAACATAGGCATTTTAGGACCTCTGCCCATGAACAGTGCCCTGTCATTTACTTAATCTGTCCTGAACACTGACTTCCCACAGCGACCATGCTATTCTGCGCCGGAAGTGCGAAAACACATTTCAGCCAGGATGTGGAAAATGACAGCTGTACTCTTCACAAGGAGGTCTGAAAATGCCAATGTTGATGAAATTATTGAAATCTGCAACATTACTAGTGGGCGCAGTAACTGCACAATGCACTTTTAGTAACAGTCATTTTTTTATTTTCCCACCACATTTGTAGTATAGGCTTTTGAGAGCCCACCTCATGGACACTGGCATCTGTTGTTTCGCTACTTCAGTCCCGTAAGGGATTCCACAGTGACCAGCGAAATCACCTTTTGGGGATGAATAATCATGACAGTGCCAGAATTAATGAGAAGGTCCTAAACCTCATGTTGAAAATTTGGTGCCAAAATTCCAAAAATGCCTGAGATATATCAAAGTTGAAAACCCTATTTATTCCATTATACAGCTTACTGGCATTTCCTCAGTTCATGGTCGGCTTTAAAGAGTGCAGACGTGTTCCTGGTCCATCAAGATCTGCCTGCCAGACCCGGAGGTAAGTATGGAGTGAGGGGTGGGTGTGTGGAGAGGCAGGTGCACAGTGGGTGGGCGCAGGTTGTCAGAGGGGTGCAGGAGACTGCCGAGAGACAGTTCTTTTATAGGTTAAAACAAAAAAGACATAACAGGACCGTTTTTTGATTTTACAGGGCATATGACACGCTGGGTGGGCTCCCAGCATGCCAATGGAGTCTTTTTGGAGGGTCAGTTGTAGCCAACAGGGGATTAGGCACCCCTTCAGCACACAACAAAAGGAGAGGGGTGACATTATGCCGATGGGGATTGGGCACCCCGTCAGCCAACAACAAAAGCGGGGCAGTTACATAATGCTGATGGAGAGTGGGCTCCCCCGTCGGCAGCATACACCTTGGGGCACTGAAGCCGATGGGAAGTGGGGCCCCATCAGCAAATAAACACGGTGGGGAGGGCACATGCTGCCAAGAGGGATTGGGCACCCCCTCGGCGGGGGAGGTTAATATTGTTTGTGAACACGGTGGCAAGCTGCTGCCATGTTCACAAACAATAACAGTGTTTCAAGGTCCCACCCTGCAATGACGGATCGCTCCCTCATTGCAGCAAATGGCTGATGCTGCAATGATGAGGCGGTCCCTGATTGCAGCGGCTAAAATCTTACAAGTTGGTGGCACACTGGCTGAACTAGTGTCAGAAGCAGTGTGCCACAGCATTGGGGAAGTGGCCATGCCTTTAAAGGCTGTGGGGGCATTGGCCACAGCAGTGCCGTGCCTCCACAACTTGCTTCTGGAGAAAGCTGCTGCAATATTTTTCTTGCACATGCATGCAATCGACATAACAGCTCACGCTCAAAGGTCTTTCCAAAATACTAATTAAATAAAAAATAAATTAATTAATTAAATAAATAAAATGCAAGCGAGGGGTGGTTTGTATGCCAGGGATGACAACAGGGAAGGTGGGCCCAAGAATAACAGAAATAGTCTATGGTAACCAGGTAGTAAGGGAGGTTGGAGGAAAACCTAATTTAGTTATACATTTGGGAACCAATGACCTATCTGGGGAGGAGGTGGAGGTAGTGCAAAGTAGGTTCAGGGAGTTAGGGAAGAGCCGAAGGGAGGAAGGAAGTTCACTGGCCTTCTCAGAGGTGATACTAGTATCAAGGGCCAGCACCACCAGGAAAAGAAGACTAGAGGATTTCAATGACTGGCTGAGGAAATGGTGCAGGAGGAGATGTTCATCTGTATTGGGGATGGGAGGGAGACCCAGTCAAAGTACTCTTTCCACCAGACAGGCTACACCTCAGTAGGGAGGGTTTGAGGGTAGTCGGGGACAAACTGGGGGAATACATAACCACTACACTTAGTTTAAACTACTGATGGGGGACGGTGGGTGTGCAGGCCCACAGACTCCGAGAGGAGGAGGAGGAGGTTAGTGAACCCCCCCACAGTGATGAAAAGGTCTGGAGGGAGAAGATGGAAGGGGCAAGAACACAGTTAGTAAAGGGTGGAGGGGGTGAGGAACACATAACAAGGGTATGTGGAGGGGTGCACACAGAGGGGATAAATGTGAATAGAAGAATGGAGGGAAGAGAAGGAAGGTCAGATTCTAGGTGGAGGGCTGTGTCTCTGAATGCACGGAGTCTTGGAAACAAGATGGAAGACCTGCAGGCACTATTAATAGACAGGAGGGTGGATATAGTTGCAGGAACTGAGACTTGGGCAACATCACACCATGACTGGAGGGACAGAGTAGTCAGGAAGGGAGGAGGGGTGGCAGTTTATATCAAGGAGGGAATAACTTGCACAAGGGAGGAGTTGGAGGAAGGGGAGGTGGAAGCATTATGGGTTCAGTTAAGGTCCAATAGAGGGAGAAAGGTGAGGATGGGTGTGGTTTATAGTCCACCCAGTCAGGATTATCCGAGGGACAGGGAACTGAGCTCACAAAAATCAGAAGCTGCGGGAAAAGGAGAGGTGGTAATTGTGGGGGACTTCAACCTGCCCAAGGTGGACTGGAGTATACCATCCATGACATGTGCTAGGAGTCAGGTGATCCTGGAAGGACTGCAAAGTTGGTTCCTGACTCAGAGCATCACTGAACTAACAAGAGCTGAGGCAATTCTTGATCTGGTGCTCACAAATGGGGAGCATATACAGGAAATAATGGTTAGAGAGCCACTGGGAGGAAGGGACCATTGCACAGTGTGGTTCCAGTTGGATATGTGCAGGGAAAGCTTCCCGACTAAAACCAAAATCTTGGATTTCAGGAGGGTGAACTTCAGGAAAATGGGCGAAGCGCTAAGGAGTCATCTGGTGGACATCAGAGCAGATATGGGGGTGGACCAATGGTGGTCCATCATTAAGGAAGGAATACTGGTTGCCACATATGAGTACGTTACGCTCAGGGTTAAAAACACAAGGGCCAAAATGCCCATCTGGTTCAGTTCTGGGTTGCCAGGCAGTAAGGGAAAAGAGGTTGACCTATAGAAAATTCAGGAAGACCAAGAGAGAGGTGGATAGGGAAAATTACCTAAGGCTGGCTAGTGAGGCAAGTAAAAAAATCAGGTGAGCAAAGGCACAGAAGGAGCTGCAGATAGCTGAAGGAATTAAGAAGGGGAGAGGGCCTTCTTTCATGATATAAATGAGAAAAGGGACATGGAGGAAGGGATTGTTAGGCTTAAGCAAGGGGTGGAGTGGGTGGAGGATAATGGGGGAAAAGCAGAGGTAGTAAATAAATACTTCTGTTCCATCTTAACCAGGGAAAAGGATGGACCAGTGCCTTCAGGAGGGAAAAGAGAAATGGGGGGCAGGGCAACACAGATGTAGTGATAGAGGATGATAGAGTGAGGGTGGGGCTGCTGGCATTGAAGGTGGACAAATCAGCAGACCCAGATGGAGTACATCCAAGGGTACTAAAGGAACTAGCTGAGGAGCTGGAAGGACCACTCACAGACCTATTTAATAGTTCACTAGAGACAGATATAGTACCACAGGACTGGAGAACAGCACATGTACCAGGGGAATTATAGATCAGTCAGTCTGACCTCTATTGTGGGCAAGCTTATGGAGACCATACTAAAGGAAAGGTTGGTGGAATATCTAGAGAAGCATGGTCTTCAGGATGTGAGGCAGCATGTGTTCATGGGGGGAGATCATGTCAGACAAATCTGACTTATTTCTTTGACTGCATCACTAAGACAGTAGGCATGGGCCAAGTAGCAGACATCCTCTATCTTGATTTCAGCAAGGCCTTTGACTCTGTGCCCCACAAAAGGTTGATCAGGAAGTTGGTGGATCTTGGGGTTGGGGAAAAGATGGCCAGATGGGTGGAAAACTGGCTGAAGGACAGAACCCAGAGGGTAGTTGTTGGGGGAGAGTTATCTGGCACAAGACAGGTAACCAGTGTGGTCCTGCAGGGCTCAGTGCTGGGGCCGGTGTTGTTCAATGTCTTCATCAGTGACATTGAGGATGGCATTAAGGGCAAAATGTGCCTATTCACAGATGACTCCAAGATCTGTGGGAGAGTGGACACAGTTGAAGGGATACAGGACCTACAGGAAGATCTGGAAAGGTAGGGAGGTGGTCCTGATATAGCATGATCTGGCAGCTTGGCTTTAATGCCAAGAAATGCAAAGTTATGCATATTGGAGCCAAGAATCCTAGGACAGAGTACTACCTGGGTGGAGTCTGAGTATCTGCATCAGAGGCGGAGAAGGACCTGGGAGTGATGATCATTAGTGATCTGAAGCACTCCACGCAGTGGAAGAAAACAGCAGCAAAGGCAAACAAGATGCTGGGATGCATATCTATGGGGATCAGTAGTAGGAGAGAGGAGGTTATATTGCCCTCATACAGGTCACTGGTAAGGCCGCATCTAGAGTATGGAGTTCAGTACTGGTGCCCACACCTCAAAAAGGACATCCAGAGGAGGGCTTCAAAGATGATAGCTGGTCAGCATAGTAAGGCATACGAGGAGAAGTTGAGGGCACTGAATGTGTGTTCACCGGAAGACAGGAGATAGAGAGAGAGAGAGAGAGAGACAAGGGACATGACTGGGACCTTCAAGTACTTGAAAGGTATAAATAAGGTTGATAAGGAGAGTCTCTTTAAGCTGAGTGGCAACCATAACATGAGGGAGCACAGTCTTAAGTTGGAGGGTGGGAGGTTTAGGAGGAGGCCAGGAAGCACTTCTTCACAGAGAAGGTGATGCACACTTGCAATGCTCTGCCAGAAGAGGTAATCTCATTGAAGACAGTGGGCAACTTCAAGAGTGGCTTGGACAGGTATAGGGGGAAGTTAAGGGTCATAGGTAGGGAGGATGGGAGGATTGGGGAGAGGGGGCAGGGACAGTAACTCAAGCTGTGGACCCTGCAACATGAGCAGACTTGATAGATCAGATGGCCTTCTTCTGCTGGCTTCTTCATATGTTCGTATGTAGTTTTTAAAAATTGTCTTGGGAAATATGTCGTGTCACAAATTTTCGGCACTACTCTTGCGAAAATACTGCAATTTATGGCAGTTTTCACGTAACTCATGGCACTGTTGTGTGAAAACTGCTGCAAATTTGCGGCACTACTCCAATAAAAAAACATCGGCCCCTGAAAACAGTTAAAAACACTTCTGGCTAGGTTTAAAAAAATGGCAGAATCAGATTCCTCTGCCCCCTTTTAGGTAAACACCTGTTGGTGTTTATCTAATAAAAGGATATTTTATCCTTTTACTGCCTCCAAGGGGCCAATGCATGTTTCAATTACAAAATATGTTTCTGCCAACATGGGGTGCCCAATCCCTGTATTGGCACTATCGTCTCCTCCCCTGCCAGTGTGGGACACTGGGAGCCCACTTCCAGTATCCCCTGTTATGTCCTACCCCCGAACTGTGGGACACTGGGGAGCCCACTCCCAGTGTCCCTTTCTTTCCCTACAAAGGGTTTTGCCAACATCAGGGTGCCTAGTTCCCGTGCTGGCACTACAATCCCCCCACTCACAGTGTGAGACACTGGGGAGCCCACTCATAGTGTCCCAATTATGTCTCTCCCCCCAGTACTGTGGGACACTGGGGAGCCCAACCCCAGTGTCCAGAAATAGTACTTAAATATGTACCTGTGGGGAAAAAAACAGTCCCCTGACAACTTTTATAAAAAATAAAACCTGAAAAAAAGAAAACGGTCCCTCGTGGTCTCCCCATTCCCCTCACCCATCCTGACCTTCCCTTTGAGACCTCACCCCCCCACACACATGCACATCTTTCCCTATACTTCCCTCCGGAAGTCATCTGTGGTCATCTTCTGTGGACTAGGACACATCTGCACTCTTCAAAGCCGAACCACAAACTGAAGAATCAAGGTACAGTAAGTGCTGTATAATGGTTGTCAATGGCGTCTTGATTTTATGTTGACATCTTGGTCATTTTTTTGAATTTTGCACTATATTTTCAACATGGGCTTTTTGGGACCCCACTTCATGAACACTGTCACTGTTGTTTCGTTAATCAGACCTGTAAGGTGATTTTGAGGTCACTGTGCAAAATCGCCTTTCAGGATTGAGTAATAAAATTACAATGTTACTGTTCATGAGGTAGGGTCCCAAAAAGCACATGTTGAAAATTTGGTGCAAAAATACCATAAAACGTCCGAGTTACACGCTGTCATTGAACTTTTTCTACGCACGCATGTAACTTTGGCAATTTGCAATATTTTCACTCTAAATTTTCAACACAACCATTTTTCCACATTGCTTCATGAACAGTACAACTGTCATTTTTCATATCCTGCCCACAACATGTTTTCACACCTGTGGCATGGAGTGGTACGGTCGCTGCATGAAATAACCTTTCAGTATTGAGTAATGAAATGGCAGTGCCCGTGTTTATGAGGTGAGGTCTCAAAAAGGTCACATTGAACATTTGGTCAAAAACATCCTAAATATTCCCGAATTACATGCAGCCATTGAATTTTTTTTTTTATTATTTTAGTTGTTTAACCAGGTATAGCAAACTAAGCTGAAAGTTTTTTTACAGGAGTGACCTGGGAGCACAAGAAGGTTAAGTGACTTGCTCAGGGTCACACAGTATGCAAGTGGAAGCTGTGGGATTCAAACCCAGGTCTGGTCTGCTGGATATCACCAGATTTGTAGCTCAGAGCCTTAGACCACTGCGTTATACTGCCTCAAATTTATTCTACACACGCGCATAACTTTAGCACTTTTTAATATTTTGCTGCCAAATGTTCAACATAGCCATTTTTTCACACCATGTCATGAACAGTAGAGCTGTAATTTTTCACATCCTGTCCAGAATGTGTTGTTTGACCTGCACCTCAGAATGGCGTTGCAGTTGCGCATAATTACATTTTTCCTTGCATTTCACGATTTCTCTGTACCGAGGTACATGAGGTGGAGTAATAAGATGGCTATGCTGATAATTTGGTCACTGTTGTTCAACACATGGATGCTTCCACACCTACATACATATGCACATCTATGGAGGGATTGGAGCTTTGGACCATGCACTCCCATGGTAAAATAAGGATGCTATTATAGTATCTCAAAAAGTAAGGAAATTAATTGCAAAACAACTGTTAATGCATCAGTTAGTGTTCCTATTACAGTGACAAAAGTATGGAAATTCGGTGTTATGGTTCCCAACTCTGCCACCCCACCCCCACACCCTCCACACACAAACAGGTGTTGGGGTGTGCCTTGGGGTCATCGGGCCTAACTCTCATCCCATTCTCCTATACTGTACCATCTCAGCTTCCTTACACAGGAATGACGACTTCAAGGCACACCCTGACACCTGTTCCTGACCTTTGATCTCTACGAGCCCCTCCAGTCTGGTTTTTGTGCAAGGCATAGTATGGAAACCACTCTTGTTAGAGTGCATAATGATCTCTTCAGGGCTAGAGATCAAGGGGAGGGGACAATTCTTATCCTCCTCAATCTCTCTCTCTCTTCAGCATTTGATATGGTAGATCATTGGGTGTTGCTTGATCACCTAAGGGAATTTTGTGGGATCACGGGCACGGTCATCTGCTGGTTTCAGTCCTATCTCAAGAACAGGCTGGCTGCGACTGAACCCTGTTAAGATGGAGGTACTGGTGGTGGAGTCGAACAGAGGGCAGAATAGGATGGCCTTGCTTGTTTCTGGGATCCGTGGCATTGAAGGCCTCCTCAAGGGTATGAAACCTTGGCGTAATCCTCGACAGTGGTCTGACACCTGAGGCTCAGGTGTCGGCCACTGCCCAGACCAGCTTTTACCATCTCAGTAATAGCACCAGGATTAGGCCCCTTGTTCCATCCCTGGACCTCCCCATTTTGGCCCATGCCTTCATATCAACTAGGCTGGACTACTGTAATGCACTCTACCTCGGGGTCTTGGGGGGGTGCCTCCGCTGGCTGCATCTAGTGCAGAACGCAGCAGCCAAGTTGTTGGTTGGGCAATCTAAATTCTGCCACATCACCCTGGTGCTGTGTGAACTGCACTGGCTGCTGGTCAGATGGAAGATCCTCTTTAAGAGGGGGTTATTCACCGTTAAGGCCCTACACAGGTTGGGCCCTTATCTGTCTGACCTTCTGTCACCTGCTGCATCGACCCACTCACTCCGATCCTCCTCAAGGGGCCTCCTAGTGATTCTCAGGACAAGGTTGAAAACAGCTGGTGACAGGGCATTTAGAGTCGTTGGCCCTCTCCTGTGGAATTTGCTTCCACAGGCAATGTGGGAGGCCTCTTCTGTGGAGGTTTTTAAGACCTGCTTCAAGGCTTACCTGTTTTGCAAAGCTTTTTCTGATCCCCCAGACTGAGTTGGGCAGGATCCTTCTTTTCCTCCCTTTATCCTTTTTTGGTTCTACTGATTTTAATATATATGTAATAATCTGTAGATAAGAAATTTAAATTTTTTGTAATTTATGATGGATTTGTTGATATGTGGCACCCAGAGCCTCCGAGATTGGGTGCCTGATAAATAACATTTTCCTTGCCTTGCCTTGGAGGGGGTGGGGGTTGGGTGGAGTGGGGTGGTAGTGTTGGGAACTGTAACACTGAATTTCCATACTTTTGTTGCTGTAATAAGAACACTGATGCATCAACAGAGTTTTTTGCAATAAATATATTAATTGCAAAACACTTTGTTAATGCATCAGTTATTGTTGATAGCACAGCAACAAAAGTATGGAAATGTAATGTTAGGGTTATCCCCCTACCACCCCCACCCTCCACTCACCAACAGACATTGGGGTGTGCCATGGGTCGTCTAGCCCAACTCTTACCCAACTTTCCAAAAGAGCAAAACTCTCTGTTTTTTCAACACTCTATCTCAAAAACTACAAAAGTTATTAAAGTGCAAAGTTTGAGGATTAACATTAAACTGCCCTGCCAACCCTAACTATATTGGTGCTACCGCACTAGTATATATATATATATATATATATATATATATATATATATATATATATAAGAAAATCTGTGAAAATCCAGTCTCCTGATTGGATGAAACACACCATATGACTGTGCATTATTCCACAACAACCACATGCCTGCACTTCTTTTTGTCCCTCAGAACCTTCTGGACATTTTATAAAACAGTTAATCCACTACAGGGTGTGCAGTCGTGTTCTGATTTATGCACACCTTGGGTGGTTGAACACACTGGACCTGTGGCCTCGTGCCTCACAACACACTTATATCACAGCATTACTGCATGCTCTGTAGTGGATTATCTATTTCATATAGATAGATATAATATAATATATATATATATATATATATATATATATATATATATATACATATATATTAAGAGGCAAAAAAATCTGTTTAATGCAACAGTTAGGGTTGTTCCACAGAGACAAAAGTGAGAAATTCAATGTTAGGGTTGAAAAACCCCTTTGACCCACCCCAGCCTTCCCCAGCTGGCACTGGGGTGTGCATTGGGGTCGTTGTCTAACTCTCACCCCATCACATGTGTAGAGAAGCTGAGGTGGTGAAGTATAGGAGAATGGAGTGAGAGTTAGGACTGATGACCCCAACGCACACCCCAATGCCAGCTGGGAGCGGCAGGGTGGGGGGTGGGTCCAAGGGGGGTTTCAACCCTAACATCGAATTTCCTCACTTTTGTCGCTGTGGAACAACCCTAACTAATGCATTAAACAGAGTTTTTTGCCTCTAATTTCCTTTCTTTTTGAGAATGAGGAGTATAAATAGTGAATGGAATGCTCCCACCACGTGAGTTTTTGTGACATAGTAATGGTAACAGCAACGCAAACGGAAGCGGTAACAGTTACGCACATGGTAATGCAAACGTAAATTGTCAAGCAAGTGTTAATAGAAATGCAGGCACAAAGTGACGCCGAAGGGAACAGTGACGCAAATGGAGATGCAAGCGCATATGGAAATGCAACTGGTAACGCGCACGGTCACGGTACCGCTATTGTAAATGCAAATGATAACTGTAACAGCAACAGTAACAGGAAAGGAAACAGAAATGCAAATGCAAGCGTGCATGGAAATGCAAACCGTGACACGCACAGTGACAGTACTGCGATTGTAAATGCAAATGGTAACAGTAGCAGCAACAATAATGCCAAAAAAAACAGTAACACAAATACAAATGGAAACACAAAGGGTAACGCACATGGTGGCGTACACAGGATCGCTTTCGCAAACTGGCATGGAAACACAAGTGTAAAGCCTACGTGTAACAGTAAGTGGAGCGTACACCCTATTTTTCCCCAAAAGCTCCATTGAGAAAGATAGTGAAAACAAAGAATGTATGCATAATAATGGGCCTCGGAGCAGAAAACGATCAGCTGTAATACTAAAATGCTAATATCTCAGTAACCGTACGATGTAGAAAAAAAATTACAATTTCACATCATTCATGAGTTTCTTGGCTAGGTTTACACTGAATGAGAGTGAGTGAGAACTGAGAGTTGCGACAAAAATTCCGTATCTCGCACTGCTTCCGATCCCGAGCTGGCCGGTGGACGCCACCATGTTAGCCTATGGGAGAAAACATCAACCTCGGAGTACCGTAACTTTGCATCCATGCAATATTTTTTCACCAAAAGGCACATCTGTGAGATGTTGGCTGCCTTCCCTCCAAGTTTGACCCAAAAGACCTAACCTTTCTTTTGCAGCAGGGTGGCAAAGAATTCCTGTCATTTTGCCATAGCCTAGAAAAGTAGTGTCGTGATTTGTGACACCTTTCGCAAAAATTTGTGAAAGTGTCTCAAGTGCGACACTACTTTGCGACACTACTTTTCTCAGAAATTTGAAAAACATTTCTGGGGTATTTTACCCCAAAATAAAGACATGGCTAGCATCCTCAGGGCTCGAATAGGTAAACACAAAAAGAATTGTGTCCCTAGATGGTCCCAATTTTAAATGCCAAGCATTTCTGTGATCAGTAACTGAAAACAAAATGGAGGATTTGCTACACTACTAGGGCTATTTGCGACACTAAAAACTGCATTTGTGAAAGTGCTGGACTTTTTAACTTTTCTCATTGACTTATAATGGGAACTTGTTTTTTGAATAACTTTTAAACCATTCAATATTTTTTCACAAAATCTTCAAAAGGCACATCGGGAACCCTGGCCGCATGTTCCCTGAAGTTGTCAGACCGGTCACGCAAACTGTGTGACCTGTAGGTGCGAGCAAAGAATGCACAAAAAAAGGTAATTGTGCGTATGGATGTTGCTTGATAACTCCACAGCCGTATATCTGACCAATACAAAAGTTGTCAGATCCCAAGAACTATGGCTATGCCCCATGCCTGCCAAATTTCAGGTAAATCCATTGAATGGTAGCAAAGTTATGAAGATGCAAAGTTTCACCATTTAACCTTAAAAGGGCTACTCAACCCCAACTATGGTAGCACTACCATGCTACCATAGATAGATAGATAGATATATATATATATATATATAGGGGATACATGATGGGCATGAGTGTGGTATGGCAAATATTGTCACTCCTGCAGAGTGAGCTCTGGATATCTTACGAGTGCCGAAGACAAGAGTGAGATATCAAGCTCAGATGCAGGAGTTATCAATATTGCCATACCCAATCTGCCCATCATGTGATCGACTATATATACAATAAGGCCAAGAGTTTTGAAGTTTTGTTCAGCTGTCTTGAGTTCTGTTCCTGTTAATGTGTTTGCTCATTATGTGTGTGAGCTTTTCTGAATGGGCTGGCAGTGTTATAAACTCTGAGAGACACATGAGTGTGTTTTGCAATGCTAAATGAGTTAGTTTTAGACAGAAATGAGAAACATACTTTTGTGAAGCTGTATTGTGTAGCAGTCTGGCTGCAGTGAAGTTAAACGCATCACAGTAATTGTAATGAACTGAGAGGCAGAGTGTCAGAACAGCTGATACTGTTTTCAGTGGTAATTAAGTTAGCTGCAGGCAGAGTGCAGAGTGTTCTGTGAAATTGTGCTCTTTAGGATTCAGGCTGCAGTGAAGTTAAATTACCACAGTAATTGTAATGGGTGAGAATCAGAGTCTGAGGAACAAGTGAGAGTGTGTTTCAGTGGTAGTTGAGTTAGCTGCAGGCAGTAGTTTAGACTGTTCTGTGAGGCTGTGCTGTTTGGAATTCTGGCTGCATCAAGTTGAGAGCATTACAGTAATGAGCTGGAAGTTGGGGGGAGGGGGGGATAGGTGTGTTTTGTAATGCTCATTGAGTTAGCTGTAGGCAGCAATGAGACCTCTCAGGTAGTTCTGCATTTGAGTCTATGGTAACAGCACAGGTGTTTCTTTCCTGCTGAGGGGAAAGCTGCCTAGGGTGATGATATCAGTGACCTTTTGTGACCTGTGTGTGTAAATGTCTCATATCATCACAGTAGAGCAGAGGGTAAAAATACCACACTGCAGTGGATGATACGCTGTTTTATCTCACTCATTTACCACTCACCCCTATTGTGTATATACATATATATATATATATATATATACATATATATATATGTGTGTGTGTGTATATATATATATATATATATATATATATATATATATATATATATATATATATATTATACAAGTGCCTTCATAAAGTATTCACCCCCTTGGATTTTGTCACATTTTGTTGTGTTACTACCAGAATTTTTAATGCATTGAAATTATTTTTTCCCCCTTGAGTCACACAGCATACTCAACAATTTAAAGGGGCAAAAATATTTATATTGTGTAACAAAAATTTATGAAACATTAAAAACTAAAATATCTTGTTTACTTAAGTATTCATCTGCCTGAGTCAATACTGTGTAGAAGCGCCTTTGTCAGCAATTACAGCTTTGAGTCTTCTTGGGTATGTCTGTATCAGCTTTGCACATCTGGATTTGGGGATTTTTGCCCATTCTTCCTTGCAGATTTGCTCAAGCTCTGTCAAGTTGGATGGGGAGCGTCAGTGAACCGCAAATTTTAAGTCTTTCCACAGATTCTCAATGGGATTCAAGTCTGGGCTTTGGCTGGGCCACTCAAGGACATTTACCTTCTTGTTCTGAAGCCACTCCAGTGTTGCTTTGGCTGTATGCTTGGGATCATTGTCCTGTTGGAACATGAATCTTCGCCCCAGTCCAAGGTCTATTGCAGACTGATGCAGGTTCTCCTCAAGGATGTGCCTGTATTTGGCTCCATTCATTGTTCCCTCTATCCTGACAAGTGCCCCAGTCCCTGCCGCTGAAAAGCATCCCCATAACATGATGCTGCCACCACCATGCTTCATGGTAGAGATGGTGTTACATGGGTGATGAGCTGTGTTCGGTTTGCGCCAGTCATAGCGCTTTGCATTCAGGCCAAAGAGTTAAATTTTTGTTTTATCAGACCAGAGAATCTTTTGCCACATGGTCTCAGAGTCTGCCACGTGCCTTCTTGCAAACTCCAGGCATGCTATTATGTGGCCTTTTCTCAGGAGTGGCTTCCGTCTAGCCACTCCCCCATAGAGACTACATCTGTGAAGTGCTGCAGAGATTGTTGTCCTCTGGACAGGTTCTCCCATCTCAGCCATGGAACTCTGTAGTTCTGTCAGGGTGGTCATTGGGTTCTTGGTCACTTTCCTGACCAAGGTCCTTCTTGCCGGTTGCTCAGTTGGGAGGACGGCCTGCTCTAGGAAGAGCCTATGTAGTTTTGTAATCTTTCCATTTCCTAATGATGGACTTGACTGTGCTCCTGGGAACTTTCAACACCCTAGAAATGTTTTTATACCCCTCGCCAGATCTATGCCTCCTCACAATTCTATCACGGAGTTCTACGGACAGCTCCTTGGTCTTCATGGTAGAGTTTCTGCTCTGACATGCACTGTCAACAGTGGGACCTTATATAGAGAGGTGTATTTCCTCTGAAATCATGTCAACCATTTGAACTGACCACAGGTGGACTCCGTTCAAGTTTTAGAGTGATCTCACAAGGAAATTGGATGCACCTGAGCTCAATTTGGAGTGTCATAGCAAAGGGAGTGAATACTTATCAAATCAAGACATTTCAGGTTTTTATTTTAAATTACATGTACAAAACATTCCAGAAGTTTCATTCCACTTTGACATTACAGAGTAATTTGTGTAGATACGTAACACAAAATCCCATATAAATGTATTTTAATTTGAGTTTGCAACATCACAAAATGTGACAAAATCCAAGGGGGCGAATACTTTCTGAAGGCACTGTGTGTGTGTGTGTATATATAATAGGGGCGTGGTCTGCGCGTTAATAACTTTGCAACTGTTCAACAGATTTGCAAGAAATTCAGTATGCACGGTGTGGGATGGTAGAGCTCTTGATCTGCTAAGTTGTGTTGCGGTCGGACATACAGTTTTTGCACAGCAAAATGCCAAAAATGCACTTTTTTTGCCATTTTGTCCATGGCGCTGCACGGCTGCCATGTTGTCTGCTGGTCAGAAGCTTGAGATGTAGAAAATACTTTTATTGGCGAAAAAATATTAATTCATTCAAAAGTTTCTAAAGTTTGAAGCTCCCATTATAAGTCAATGGGAAAATATATAAGTATGATTTGAGAAAGAATTTTCGGCTGCGATCACGGCCGTTTTTTTTTTGCAGCCTCGCAATCAAAGAACTAAATAACTCTTAAATGGTTTGGTCTTTTTACATGAAATTTTCAGGGTTTTGAGTGGATGTCCTAGAGATGTGACTTAGCTTGTTTAGCTGTTGGAAAATGAATTGGTTGCGGAGATATTCCATGACAAAGTTGACATTTTCCCCATAGGATTACATTGCGTTGCTTTGGTCTTTTTACATGAAGTTTCCAGGGTTTTGAGGGGATGCCCTACTGATGTCAATTATGTTGTTTAGCTGTTGGGGAATGAACTGGTTTCAGAGATATTCCATAACAAAGTTGTCATTTTCCTTATAGGATTACATTGCAGTCTGTGTCATGATTTTCAGTGCCATTATCTCGGAAACAAAGAGGGATACAGACTTTCCACTACTGGCAGCTTAGATCACCTTTGGGTGATCTATGCTGCTGAGAAAAAAATTGAAATGGCAGAGAAAGCCTGTAGTGGAATTTCTTCTATACGTTGCAAGGTTCATGAGATATTGTGAAATTACCATCACAAGGGTTCAAAGAGTGCCTGTCCAGTGCGGTTCTGTGCCCATATCTCAGAAACAATTTAGATGCAAGTGCGATCATTTCTATGCTGCATGCAGTACTCACTGTCATGATTACAATGATGCTGGAATTTTTTTCCTAGCACTTACGGTTCACAAGATATGCACAAATTCCTGTTACACTGGTCTGGTGCCCTATAGGGCTGTTGCATGGCTCCATGGCTTTGCGTAAGTGGGAACGTGGGCTCAGATGCATATTGTTATGCAAAAATTAGCAACTTGGTGGAAGCGGGCTCCGCGTTCCCACCACTTCCTGTTTTTTACTACTTATATTACACTTTTTCAAAAAGTAAGGATAGTGTACGCAAAAAACTGCGTTAATGCATTATTTAGGGTTAAATCAAAAAAAAAGTCAGGAAACCGGACATTAGGGTTGAACCCCTATCTCCCCCACACACACCCCACCTCGATCTTCCATAGACTGACAGACTCCGGGGTTAGTCATTGGGGTCGTGAGGCCTAAAACTCACACAGTTGGACAGGTGTACAGGGTAAGCTAACAGTGCAGCACAGGTCTGAACATTATAGTGTACTGATACATCATTTGCTTTTGCCAGGGTAACATCAGGAGGCATTAAAACACAACAAATATAATCTCAGACAGTATTTTCACTGCCCTTTGTTGTGTGTTAATGCCTCCTGATGGTAATGATAACGCTAATGCTAACAGTAATGGTGATGCAAATGGTAATGCAAACATAAACGGTAATGCAAATGCAAGTGCAAACACAAACACAACCGCTAACACTAATGCAAATGGTAAGGGTAACGCAAATGGTAATGCAGATGCAAATGCTAATGCTAACACCAATGGTTATGCAAATACTAACGGTAATGCTAACGGTAATGCTAACACAAACGCTAATACTAACAGTAATGTTAACGCAAACACAAACAGAAACACAAGCACAAATGTTAACACAAACACAAATGGAAACGGTAATGCAAACACAAACAGACAGGGGCATCAAGAAGAGCAGCGGATATGAAGAATATGGGCATAATAGTGGGCCTCGGACATGAAAATGAGCAATTGGAAGACTAAATTGCTACTATCTTATTAACCGTACGAGGTAGAAAAAAATTTGCATTTCATGTTATTTATGGCTTTCCAGGCTAGTTCTGCACTTAATCCCCTAGGGGGGAACTAAGATATTTTGGGACGAAAAGTCTGTAACTCAAACCATTTTGGAGACACGGGCTCCAAAAGGTGCCACGGACACCGCAATGTTATCCTATAGGGAAATTGTGCAACTTCGAAATGTTGTAATTTTGGGCCCCTTGAGTGTTATATAACAAACCACCAAAAGGCACATCTGTGAGATCAGGACTTTCTACCTTCCAAATTTCAGCCCAAAAGACCAAACCGTTTTGTTGCAGGAGGGTGGCAAAAATGTCCTGTTATTTTGGCTATGGTTTTACAAAGTATTTTTGCAAATCATGACACTTGCACACTAAAAAATCATGAAACTTTCACATTTGCAAAAGTATTTTGTGAAAGTATGTTTCAAAAAAATGTAGCAATTAATTTCTGGGGGGTTTAACCCCTCCCCCCCAAAAAGACATGGCTACCATCCTCAGGACTCGACTAGGTGAACACAACAAGAATTGTTTTCCTAGAAGGTCCCAGTTTTAAATGTCAGGCATTTTTCTGAGCTGTAACTGTAAAAAAATGACTGACTCAAAAAAGTAAAAGGGCCATTTGCTACAGTAAAAACAGCCAATCATGAAACGTTCATGATTTTTGTTAACTTTTCCCATTGACTATAATGGGAAACTTGTTTTTTGAATAACTTTAGAACTGTTTAATACTTTTTTCATGAAATCTTCGAAAGGCACATCAGTGATCTCGGTTGCATGTTCCCTGAACTTTTCGGACCGAACAGATAAACCGTGCGGGCTGTGGGTGCGAGAAAAGAAACACGCAAAAAGTTGTTTTTTTTTTGTGATCTTTGGCATTCTGTAGCTCCGCAACCGTACATCTGATCACAACACAACTTGGTATATCCAGAGAGCGATGATGTCAGACCCCACATGCAACATTTCAGGCAAATTCATTGTACGGTGGCAAACTTACTAAGGTGCAAAATTTGAGATTTTGTATGAAAGTGGTTACTCAACCCTAACTATAGTGGCACTACCGTGCCACTATAATATACATATAGATAGATAGATAGATATATTTTATATATATGTAACCCCTTTGTTACCCGGGGTTGCTAGAATCCCAGTAAGACCTAGTGGTAGGCAGGGAAGGCAGCTTGTGAAACTCCAGTTAAATGGGTTTCACACTGTCTCACTCTGTCCTCATTCACAGCTGAGACTTGAGAGATGACATCATTATAGAACTGTCGCAGCTGCATGAGCCATATTTGGAATCTTCAGCTCAGAGAGTGAAGTTTAGAACTTTGGGAAATTCAAAGTGAGTCTTCCGTTTGTCCTTAAGCAAGAAGAAAGCATTAGTGTGCAGTGTGATTTCTCACTCAGAAAATAGGAACTGTTCCTGTATTTACATAGATACATAGACAGTGTCGGCAGATAAGGGCCTATGGCCCACCCAGTCTGCCCATTTAAGTTTGTAAGTTCAGTTTATGTTTTCCAGGAAGTCTGTTGCCCCTTACCCCTGACCTCCAGAATTCCTTTATGTCTATCCCATGCATTCTTAAATCCTGTGATTGTTTCAGCCCCCACCACTTCCTCTGGCAGGGTGTTCCACTTGTCCACCACCCGTTCTGTGAAGAAATTCTTCCTCACGTTTCCTCTGAATCGTCCTCCTCCAACTTCATCCCATGCCCTCTAGTCCTGGAACATCTTTTGCTTAAAAATAGTGCATTCCTGCACCCTGTTCTCCCTGTAAGATACATGTATGTCTCTATCATATCCTCTCTCCCTCCTCTCCTCCAGGGAGTACATGTTCAGTGCCTTCAACCAGTCCTCATAGGACTTGTGATGCAATCCATGCACCATCTTTGTTGCCCTCCTCTGAACCTTCTCTACCCTGTCTATGTCCTTATGTAGGTAAGGTCTCCAGAACTGCACAGTGTACCCAGGTGCGGCCTCACTAGTGTCTTATATAGTGGAATTATGACCTCCTTTTCCTGCTGGTGATGCCCCTGCCTATGCATCCCAGCATCCTATTTGCTTTACCTGCTGCCTTGTCACACTGTTTCCTGCCTTGAGGTCATCAGAGATGATAACTCCAAGATCCCTTTCCTGCTTGGTGCATGCTATATCCTCACCCCCCAACTGATATATTGTGCCAGGGTTTTTGTGCCCCATATGCATTATCTTGCACTTCCTTGCATTGAATTTCAACTGCCAAACCCCTGACCATTCTTCAAGTTTCTGCAGGTCCCTTCTCATTCTGTCTACACCCTCTGGTGTGTCTACTCTGTTACAGAGCTTTGTGTCATCAGCGAACAGTGAAATTCTGCCTTCTAGGTCCTGTGCAATGTCACTGATGAAGATATTGAATATCTATGAAAATATATGAAAATATGATATTTTACCTTTTTAAAGTGGTGGAGACCGCTCCCCCGGTCTCAGTGCCCCCTCTCTCCGGGGGGGGGGTAGGATAAGTTCTCTGTGGGTTCCAGGGCAATCCCCTTCTCCCACCCTGGCAAGAAAGCTGCCTGTTTTAACTTAAGTTCAGTCTGTTCATGTATAACAGCAAAGGTTACAGTACTTCGCCTGTGGGGCACCTGCAACGAATGGGTGAGTGTTTGGCTCCATTGGAAGGGGCAAACAACTTCTTTTTTTCAGTTGTATTTCAAGTAAATGTGGACTGCTATTTGGGAGGACTATGTCAACTAGGACAAACAAATAGAGCAGTCACCTGTTTAAAGTATTAATGGATTTAAAGTTCACTGTAGAGGGGGTGCTTCAGGTCATCCACCGTTCAATCTACATTTTAAAGTCTAAAGTTTTCTGTGTGTCCAGAGAAATGGCCGGGAATGGGCTGTGGGAGCTGGAGGTGGGAAAACCCCCCATCTTTAGTAACCAGGTCCACCTCTCCGGACTTCTTCTGTGTTTTGCTACTTGCCTCATGCACTTGGCCAGTGAGGGGTGGCAAATTTGACGGGGTCGCAACTTGAAAATCTCTAGGAGTCGCAGACTCTAAGTGGTGGGGGAGCCACAGGATGGGAAAATTACTCTTTGTTTGATGGGAGTCTCCTTGTTTGATGGGAGTTTCGATTGGAAGTACGAAAACAAAATCTCTCTAGGAGTCGCAGACTTCAAGTGGTGTGGGGAGCCACAGTTTGGGAGCCTCCTTGTTTGATGGGATGTCTTTCCAAGTAAAGTTTGGGTTCATTCGCCAAGTGGACCATCAGTCGAGTGGCCGGCAGGGGAGCTGGGCCAGTCGGGCTGTGTATCCAATGCGCATGCAAAGTCCGGGCTGAGTGCCTGGTGGGTCCAAAGCCAGACATCTGTAGTAATGTGTTCATTCCTCAAATGGACCGCTGTGTTTAACCTCTAATCTGCATTACAGTAACGTAGCCCTTTGGGGGACCATGCAGTGCTTTGTTCATGTTCAGTGAGTTAATAAATAAAGCCACACTGAAAAATCCCAATTCTGGTTCTGGACATTACAGTTATTGCTTCCTGTAGTTGGATTTACTTGTGTGCCCCTGTGCAGAGTAGCCAAACCTAGGTCTCTTGTGCCAGGTAACCTCATCCTTCCCCATACCCGTAGATACACTTGTATACCCATGTTACAAAAATGGAGACATATGGTTTATATATATATATATATATATATATATATATATAGTGCGCAGCCAGGAATGACGGCTGCCGCTGCTCGGGAAGCAGTATCGAAAGCATCCATAGCCACTTTAACCTGCTGGTTGTTAGATTCGATACCCCTGGTAATGGTTTGAAGTAGCTCTGACTTTGTGTCCGATTCCGGTAGAGCTTCAACCATTTGTTTGAGTGAGTGAAAAGGATATACTCATATTCAGGGCCAGATCAAGCCTTAGGGGGGCCTGGGACACTCACAACTCAGGTGGCCTTGTAAAACACCGAACATTTCATACTAACATTTTTTATTTTGTGCAACATTTACCAAGCATATTGTTTATTAGTTTTAGTTTATTAACCATAACAACCACCATATGGAGAGACAACTCCCGTTATTCACAGGAGAAAAAAGTATCTTGAGGTATAACACTCTATTGCACACATCCTGTTATGTGACATATGAAGACTGGAGTCTGGGGTATGCCAGGCCCCAGAAGTACTGAGGGTGTAGATGCTCTGTGGTGAGTTTTGGGGCTTTTATTGAAGATAAAACACTTGTTAGGTCTGCCAAACAATTGAATCACCAGCTGCGTAAAGAGACACTGAAAGTTACCCCTTAGGCCTCAAAGTGTAAAACAAAAATACATTTTGATTGTTCACATTCTATAGGGACTATTGATGCAGCTGGTAGTTTATTCACATCCTTTTTTGTTTTAAAGAGTGAGAAACTGACTGCCCACCATACCAGTGTTACGACAGCAAAATGTGTTTGTTTACATTTCTTGACCGCTCACCCTGCCTTATAATCTAAAAAGGCTAACTGAAAATAATTTCCTATTCAGCAATAGGAGTGCTAAACCGGGAGAGTGCATTACCTAAAGCACATAGGCTTTGGAGCATGCACGTGTGTGTGTATGTGTGTGTGTGTGTGTTTATCTCCGCCCATTGCTGTACTTTTGTTAGTGCTCTGTGTTTTATAGCACTGATGTGAAAACGCCGAAACATCCCAAGAAACACAAAATATAGCTGCACAAGGAAAATGTTTAGTGATCGGCATGTCCCCCCCAAAAAAACATACATACTGTAAATAAATAAAATAAAATCAGTGATTAGTCATTCTATGTTAGAGAGTTCTTGTATGTTTTGTAATAATCAGTGATATTAGTCTTTCTATGGGGTGCTCCACCCCAACACCCGTCAGGCATGAACACAACTTCATCAGTGCACCCAGAGTGCCCCCACAGAAAGAATATCACTGATTTACAAAACATAAGAACTCTAACTTCGAGTGACAGCAACTTAAAGCAGCAGTATGAAAAGCAACATGGTTCAGTGATATTATTCTTTCTGTGGGGGCAATCCACACCCCACAGGCACGAACACAACTTTATTGGTGCATCCAGGGTGTGTGTGTGTGTGGGGGGAATGCCCCCACTGAAAGAATATCACTGATTGAGGTTGTTGGCTGAAGGGATACAAGACCTACATGATGATCTGGCAGTTTGGCTTCAAGGCCAAGAAATACAAGTTCTGCATACCGAGCCAAGAATCCCAGGACAGACTCCTACCTGGGTGGAGTCTGCTTCTGCACCAGAGGAGGAGGAGGAGAAGGACTCTGAAGAGGTGATCACTAGTGACCTGAAGAGCACTCCATGATGTGCAAAAAGCAGCAGCAAGGGCAAACAAGATGTTGGGATGCATTAGCTGGGGGCTCAGTAGTGGTTGTGAGGAGGCTATACTGCCCTTTACAGGTCACTGGTGAGGCCACATCTAAAGCACCAAGTTCAGTACTGGTGCCCATACCTCAGAAAGAATATTAACCTGCTGAAGAAGGTACAGAGGAGGACTACAAAGATGATAGCGAGTCAGCAGGGCAAGGTATATGAGGAGAGGTCAAGGGCATTGAACATGCACTCCTTGGAGGACACACACACACACACACACACACACACACACACACAGCACTACATAGGCTTCTCATATTTAACTAGCTAAAAGAACTAAGGGGAGAGCTAGTGACACCACTGACTACCCTTTTTACAAATCATGTGAGGATGGTGTAGTACTCACAGACTGGAGGGCAGATACGATTCCCCTTCACAAAAGTGGGAGCAAAGCAGAGGCAGGAAACTACAGATCTGTTAGCTTGACCTCAGTGGTAAGGAAAATGATGGAATCACTTCTGAAAGAACTGTTGAGCACCTAGAGGCCAGTGGGGCACAGGACCAAAGGCAGCATGGATTCACAGCAGGAAGATCATGTCAGATGAATCTAATAGATTTCTTTGACTAGGTGACCAAAGTAGTAGACCAGGGAGGGGCTGTGGGCATGGCCTACCTAGACTTTAGCAAGGCATTTGACACAGTCCCACACAAAAGATTAACAAAACAAATTAGCCAGCCTGGGAGTGAGTCCCAGGGTGGCAGCCTGGGTAAAACATTGGCTGGACAACAGGACACAGAGAGTAACAGTAAATGGAGTCCACGTTGAAGAAAGAAGTGTTATTAGTGGGGCACCACAGGGTTCAGTATTGGGTCCGGTCCTTTTAAATGTATTTATAAAAGTGACATTGCAGAGGGACTGGAAGGAAAAGTATGCCTCTTTGCAGGTGACACAAAGGTCTGCAACAGGGTTGATACACGGGGGGGTGGCAACGATGAGAAAGGACTTGGCAAGGTTGGAGGAATGGTCAAAAGTATGGCAACTTAGATTCAATGCAAAGAAGTGCAAAGTAATGCACCTGGGAAACAAAAACCCAAGGAAGAGTACACAATGGGGGAGGTAGTAACAACAAAAATAGAAAAGGACCTGGGGTTCATCATATCAGATGACCTAAAGGTAAGCAAGTAATGTGAGAATGCAGTAGGGATGGCTGGGGGTATACTGGGATGTATAGGGAGAGGCATCACCAGTAGAAAACAGGAAGTTGTTATCCTTTTGTACAGACAGTTGGTGAGACCCATCTGGAGTACTGCATCCATTCTGGAGACCTCATCTCCACAAGGACATAGACAGGATGGAGGTGGTTCGGAGGAGGACAACTAAAATGGTGCAGGGTCTGCAACAGAAGCCATACAAAGAGAGACTAAAGTAGCTTAATATGTATACCCTTGAGGAAAGGAGGGAGAGGGGAGACACGATAGAAACTTTTAAGTACCTCAAGGGGAATCAACAAAGTCCAAGAGGGTAGCATCTTTCAGAAAAAGGGATGTGCAAGAACAAGGGGGCATATTTGAGGATAGAAGGGGGACAGCTCAGGCCAGGGGCAATGTGAGGAAGTATTTTTTCACAGAGAGGGTGGTGGATATATGAACAGCCTTTCTGAGGAGGTTGTGGGTTCAAAAACAGTAGGGGAATTCAAGAATGCATGGGACAGACACTTAAGGCAATTCTTGGGGGGGTAGGAAGAAGAAGACTGTTGGTTAACTAGGATCTGCAGCTTATCCAATAGATAGGGAAATGGGCAGACTAGGTGGGCCAAGCGGTCCTTATCTGCCTTCAAAGTCTGTTTTATGTTTAACAGTCTCATAAAATTTTATTTATTATTTATTTATTTAGTTTTTGTTGACTGGGTAAGTGCACTAGACAAATCCTGCCTATTTTCAGGCACGACCCAGGGAAGGGATACAGATGAATGCCAACTGACCTTGAACCAGATTAAGCTGTTGGTGGTATTTTTAGTGAATAGCCCATAATACAGTTATATTTGGCTGTAAAATTTAAAGCCCTCAAGCATCACAGCAGTAGACAGTTTTATTCTTATTATTTAGAAAAAGTTCATAACATAACACTCGGTTACTGTTGCAGCGAATATAACTACAACTATCAGTAGCTACCAAATAAACTAGCCAGCTAGCCTGCCAGCTATAGAAAGAGATTAATATTGCTAGGGTCAGCCTGCCAGCCAATTAGATGTGTGCATAGGTAAACCAAGATTCAGAAGCAAATGATTTGTTACTCTTTAATGGACCAACATAGATGTAACAACAAGAACAGAGTGCTCTAGCTTTTGGACCAACAAGTCCTTCATCAGAAGCATTAACCAAGAAATTAGGCATGAATAAATGCAGCCAGCAGCAGAAAATGTCCTTATTAACCAGCCACAGAACAGAAGGGACGTTGGATGTGGAAATAACTAGTGTTTATATTGTAGCAATGCAAATGACCATCTAATGCAGTTCTTGCATTGTTTTTTCCCCTTCAGATTTGGATTCAAATGTAATCTTGAGTTTATTTTAAGAGAAAAAAACACACAAACTGTGCTTTACTATGATGCATCCTGCTCCTAAAGAAATGTACTTCCACTTCCAACTTGCCTTCTGTTCTGTGTGAAGCCCATCAACGAGGACACATTTTGTACTACTGGTCACATTTGTTCATGCCTGATTTCTTGGTTGGCCTGGGCACACAGCTACCTGGCTGGCAGTCTAGTTTTTGGCAGTTACTGGTAATTCTATTCCATTGCAATGTTAACTGGTTGTTATAACCATTTTGAAATAAAAACTGGTTACTGCTGTGGAAGCGTGTAGGGCTTAATACATTTTGCATCAGAACTGTATTTATATAGACTACTTTAGCATGGAACATTGAAACTGTACACCTCTGGCTCTGTACGATGAATACGTCAGTAACACCCACTTATATTGTTACTATGAAATAGACTAGCTTAGTCAGTTCTTGCATTGTCACCACCCTCCTCCCTTCAGATTTGAGGTCAAATACCACAAGTTTAAAAATAAAATAAAATAAATAGTGCTTTATTATGATGCATGCAGCATCCTACTCCAAAGGACAGTAACTTACTGCATGTACTAATTGTACAGAAGTGTGCAGTTCAATGTACCAATGCCATGACTAAATATACAGATTGCTCTACACACCATTCTTTATGTTTACCATTAACATGAGTGCATGTTATTCTTCTTAGAATAAGCAGATTGCTAGGATAGGCTTACATGGAGCGTGAATCATGGTACATTGGAACTATAAGCATGATGGGGTAAATCACTTTGGTACAGCACCCATCAGTTCTAATGTGCCATATTCAACAGACAATACCAGCACTGCCAGGAAAATAAACAGGGAAGTAAATGTACACAGTGACAGCCATGTAGAAATTTGGTTTTGTTCTGACCCACAAGCTCGGAAGCTAAATTTCATAAGTAATAAGCTCAGAATATGTCATGTCCTGTGGCCATACTAGTATTTAAAGTGAGACCTGAAAATACCTGTATGGAGACTGACACTGTGTGGGTTGGGGGGCACATGTTAACAGTCAGGATCAGCCAGTACGTAACTGAAGCTCATTATGCCTTTCTTGGGGAAAAAATAAATATATTAACAAATATGCAAATAATTGGATGACTGACCCTCCCTATTAACATGTGCCCCCCCAAACCTACAATTTCCATTTGTTGTAACTTTAAATACTAGTATATCCCCCAAAAAACTGACATTTATTTAAAATCAAATAGAAGTTATAGAACAGTTGTATATAAACACCACCAGCCTGAGCAGCTTACCTCAAATAAACTGTTTGTTCCTGTAGTTCTGATAGTCACAAATAGTGTGCTGCTGGCTGCAGCCAAGATAAAGCATATGAGCTCCAAGTTCAGGAACTGTATCGACTGGCAGTCTGTGGCACAAAAAGTGTCCGAGATCCTGGTTCTCTCTATCACCTGGTGGAGCAGAGCTCATCGGTATAGCAATCCGAGAGATCCAGATGATGATGCTCTTCTTCTGGACTGTTTATCTTCTGTTCTTCTTCCTTTAAAGATCATCATGTGATAACAGCTCTGATGCCTGGCTGAATAAGGATTTAAAGCCCCAATTTATAGGGCAGAGTAGCCAAGTCTGTCTGTCCTTTGTTTTACTTTTCCCACCACACATTTGTTTTATTTTTATTTATTTAGTTGTTTAACCAGGTATAGCACACTAAGCTGAAAGCCTTTTTTACAGGAGCGACCTGGGAGCACAAGGAGATTAAGTGATTTGCTCAGGGTCACACAGTATGCAAGTGGAAGCCGTGGGATTCAAACCCAGGGCTGGTCTGCTGGATATCACCAAATTTGCAGCTCAGAGCCTTAGACCACTGCACTATACTGCCTCCTTGAGTTAATGCAGACTTGTGATAGGTTCTCCTAACTAGACCAAGCACAAGTCTGCTCTGCTACCTACTCAATTGGCCCCATTACACTTTTGGAGCTCTGATTGGTTGTCTTTCTAAACCACCATCTGCACCCAAGCTGTCTGCTGCTGAGCTTGGCGCTCCTTTTTAAACTACTTGACCTTCCTTAGTTTAGCAGCAGGCAGCTTAGGAGAGTGCATGGTAGTTCAAGTTTAGCATGGTAGTGGATGGCGTGGGCAAACTGTACAGTACTACCAACTGGGATCGTCGGAGTCCCAACTCGCCTTCCAGAATCAGTGCTGTGGGGCTGGGGCTGGGCTGTGGCCACCAAGAAAGAGAGTGTGGTTAAATTAAATTAAATGAATGACAATGCTAGACTGAGAGATGTAAGAAGAGAAGAAGGCTCCACTCTTGTAATCATATTATGTGGCTGCAGGGGGTCAGGTCGGACAGTGCATCGCATGCACTGCACTTAAAATAAAATGGAAAACTCGGCTGGCTCGGTACCCTGCTAGGTAGGTATTTGTTGTTTTGCTAGCTGACCGGACCCTCACTGTACATGGTGATGGGATCAGGATCGAGGGATCTGCAGTGGAGCCTGGTTCTCAGAGATGACAGCAGTCCCGCCATAGTTTTTAATTTGTGCATGTTTTGGTGTTGTTGTGCTGCTTGTGCAAACTAGTTGTGAGACGTGTACAGTTGCCAGAGTCTGCCGCCTCCATCTCCACTATCTCTTCAGCTAGCTGCTAGGTGGGGGGCCTATCTGTAGTGGGGGCTTTTTTATTATTAAAATGCTTCTCTCCAGTCGCACTCACGCACTGCTTTCATGGTGTTGAAAAATGCTTCTCCAGTCGCGTTGCATTTATAGTGTTTGACTCGTGCTGTCTACACTATAATTTCCAGGCCAGTCTATGCCGGGGGGCCAGTCTGTGGCAGGGGGCCTGGGGCATTTGCCCCATTTGTCCCCCCCTTAATCCGGCCCTGCTCATATTGAGAGAAATAGCCTTGGTAGTTGGCAATATGCATACACAGGGTGGAAGCAGCAAAGACTCTCTTACCTCTTCTTTCATCCTGTCATAGGGTCTGTGTGATGGCTGCCTGTGTTTGTCTGTGTCTGTAGCTTAGTTTTTGTGGATTTATATGGTTTTCTGGTTGGAGTAACTACACCATTCTTGCTCACTACATCCTCGAAAGTCTCCTGGACTGGATTTCTACAAAGCATCATTACCAGGTATCTGCATTTTTCATTTTAAAATCATTTTAAAATCAACTTGTTGGAAGGTGTCCCAAGCAAAACATAAGTGAAGCAAGGAAGTCTGACAAATTCAGTGACACTGGGCCTTGCTTGAATCCACATTTTCGTCTGACCTGACCCATGATCTGTAGTTGGGCTTTTCAAGACCTCTTTGAATGACAAAGACCATACAGACAAAAGGATTTCACATCCTGCATATGTACAGGCAGAGTTCATCCTTTCAGAATTCTAACACATTCTATGACTGTGGACCTCAGCTGTTGATTATTTTTTTAGCTTTTGACTTAACCACCAGGTATCAAACATTTTGAATTGAAAGCAACTCTTAATGTACTTGTCTCTAAGGGCTATCTATCCAACAACCATTTTGAAGAATGCCGCTAGAGCATTCTTTCTGCTAAACTACTTATTCACCTGGCCCGGCAGCTCCTTATGCTAGCTGGATATTGAACCCAACCCTGGCCCTAAAGTTTGCACCTTACCCCCCACAACGGCTGGCACAAAAAACGGACTGGTGATAGCCCATATGAATATTCGAAGCCTCACGAATCACCTGGCTGAGCTCGAAACCTGGACTAAACTGATTGCCCCTGACATATTATGCCTCTCAGAAACTTGGCTGAAGCCTTCTGTACCTGATGCTTCATGTCTTATACCTGGGTATAATATTCTCTGGAGGAGACCGTGCTGGGTCTAGGGGGGTTGCATGATTATATAAAAATCTTCTGTCCCTCAACATCCTACCTGCCCTGATTCCCTCATACCTTGTGAAATGATGCATGCTACCCTGGCACTGGGTTGAAACTGCTGCACATCGTATGTGTATACAACCCACCAACCAGTGGGCTGAGTGGTCTTCAGAACCTACTACAGTATGTCTCTCAGAATACAAAATCAAATGAGGCACTCCTGCTTGGGGACCTGAACCTTAACTGGCTGGGTCCACAGCACAATATTCTTGCATCTCTGATCCAAGTACAATCTCCATCAAATTATTACAGACTGTACCAGAGCTACGACTCCTCACTCAGGGTCACTACTTGACTGGATCCTCACTAATAGGACCGGACCATGTCTCAAGTGCTTCAGTGTTGGCTGATTCAATTACTGATCATTCCCCTACACTCTGTCACTGGCGCTCTGTCCACCACCTCCCTCAACCACAACTGATCACTTTACGAACTATGCTGCCCTGGATAAACAAGCCTTCCTATTGGATATCTCCTGTATTGACTGGACTGACATTTTCACCACTACCAATGTTGATACTGCCTCAACTCATTTCTAACCAAGTTTGGTAATGTTCAAAGAAGCACCTCCCAAAAGCCAAAGGAGAGTTAGAGGCCAGCACTCTAGATGGCTGAAAAAGACCTTCTGCACAAGTTAAAAGTCAGAGACAAGCAGTGGAGGAGATACAAACAGACTGGACTTCAGCCTGATCTCATTCTGTATAAGCAATACAGAAATGACTGCAAAAGGTGCATCAGGCAGGCCAAAAGTAAATACTGCCAAAACCTGCTGGTTAATTCCTCCTATGACCCTCGTAAGTTTTGGGGTCACATTAAGTCCTTCTTAGGATCTGCTAAAGATGTCACTCCCTCTGATATGGTTCTACATGGTGTACACTGCAATGACTCTACCACAATTGCTAATGCATTTAATCAACAGTTTTCGGACTTATCTGCCTACACAGCTTCCCTTCAATCACAATCTCCTGCCTCACAACCTAACTTCTCAGCGCCTGGTGAACCATCTAACCTACCTAACCCCTTCTACTTCAGGGCAGTGTCTAGGCATCAAGTTCTCAAGCTGCTCAGAGCCCTCTCTGACAACACCAGCACTGGCTCCGATGGCTTGGAACCAAGGCTACTAAAATGGCTTCTCACTACATCTCTGGCCCCTAGCAAGAATATTCACCTCTCTCTCTCTCCAATGCGTTGTCCCTGAAGTCTGGAAAGCAGCCAGAATCACTCCAGTATTTAAGAAAGGTAGCAAAATGACACATCTAACTACCGCCTATTGCTATTTTGTCTGTCCTGAACAAAATCCTGGAAAAATAGTATCAACACAAATCACAGAATACATTGAGAACTTCAATCTGCTCAGTCCAGCCCAACATGGCTTTAGAAAGCATCACAGCACCATGACTGCACTTGTAAATTCTCTTCTGACACTGTCACAAACATGGATAGAGGGAAGTTAACAGGGGCAGTCTTCATAGACAACCAAAGCTTTCCGACCTGGTTGATCCATACATTACTCTCTCACCCTCAGTACCTTGGGCTTCTCCCTTCCAGCAACTACCTGGTTTAAAGCTACCTCACCAACAGAACCCAGGCTGTGAAGTTTAATTCAGCGATTTCAGACAGTGCTGTCATCAACATTGGTGTCCCTCAGGGGTCCATACTTGGCCTCTTCTATTTTCATTATTAAATGAAATAATCTCCCAGAGATGGTAACCACTGGTCACTCACTGCTGTGTGCGGATGACCTGGTCATTTATGCTCCACTCTGACAGATTCTGGAACTGAATGCTGCCCTCACTGCTGATTTTCCTCAGTACAACACTGGCTGAACCTCAACGCCTTGTTTTAAAACACAAACAAAACCAAAGTCATGCTATTTGGCTCCACTCACAAGCTCAGATCATGTCCTTTGACTATCTCTGTTCCTGACATTGATGGGAACCCACTAGAACCTGTCACTTCTTTCCATTACCTGGGCATCCACCTCGACCAAACCTTGGACTAAAACACACATCAGGATACTTGCAAGTCAGTCAATTGCAAGTTAGGGCTGCTTACAGAACCAACTACCTCCTTACCCCTGCTGCTAAACTGGCAGTAGCTAGAGGTATACTGTTGCCAACCCTTACATATGGTTGTCCCATTCTTTCTTTGGCCAATAAATCTGCACTGCATCTGTGGGACACTACTTTCAATAATGTATGCAGGTATGCAACCAAAGCACCTCGACTGCAGCATCACTGCCAACTATATCAAGACCTTGGCTAGCTCTCTCCCTCCTCCACTAGACAATACTACCTGTACAATCTATCATATACCATCATAAGGACATCCAAACCTGCTATCCTATCAGAACTCCTGAGACCAGCTATTCCCACACGGAACCTTAGATCTGCAGATCAGACCTTATTATCCATCCCCTCTGTCGGACAAAGGGCATGGACTCCTTCCATTATGCTCCTCACCTGTGGAACCTGCTGCCTCAGGAACTAAGGATGTCCCTACTCATGCAACTTTTAAGGGCAAACTCAGGACTTTTCTTACTGCTTTGGACAAATGTGTTTGCTTTGATCCTACCTGATCCCTTGCTCTTAACCAGTTTTCCCACTTCCTTATTGCTAGCACTTGTGCCTTTCCCAATGGTTGTTTTATGTGGTGTTTTACTATAATTGCTGCTTGAATCTGTTTGACTGTATGCAAATATTAGCTTTGCCATTTACAAGTTGTTGTTACTTCCTGCCACCACTTGGCTTCCCTTGATCCCTGTTCTCTTCTCCCTCACCTCTCAGCCTTCCTTCCTCAACTCCCTGCTCCTCTCTTCCCCCGACCACATCTCCTGCACTCTCCTTTTCCCCCTCCCCCTCTGCCTCCCCTTCCTTTCTCTGCTTGCTTGCCTCGCCTTTACCTCCTCCTGAGTCACCCCTGCCCGTTCGCTCGTCCCACCCTCCCAGCTGAGCATTGTTCCCTATTACCTCCACTTGATGTAAACTTACCTCCTCCTACCAACCTCTTCTTCCCTGCCCTGCCGTCTCTCGGTTCCACTGGCTCGGCTTGGCGTTGTTACCTTTTCCGCTACTGCCATAACTCTTCCTTCTCTCCTCCTCTTGCAGCATCATCACCCTTGCCCTGCTTTCTCCTCGGTTCCAGCAGCCCAGCCGCATTCTGCTACCTTTTACGCTTGTTGCCGTCTTTTGCCATAACCCCTGTCACCCTTTCTCTGCTTGCCGTCTTTCGGCTCCACCGACTAGCCGCAGGTTGGAACTTGTATCGCCGCTGCCGTGTTGCCGGCTTTCTTTTCCCTCCTCCCTCCCTCCCCTCTCCCGGCCATCCTCCTCTACTCCCTCCTACCTCCCTATTCCTGCCACCGCCTCTCTGTCCTTATATTCTTAGCCATTTCTTTAGCCCCCCGTTTTGGCTTGCCCTCTATCCTTCCCTCTATCCTTTCCTCACCTCCTCACCTTCCCCTTTTGTCATTTTCCATCTTTGCTTACCCCACTACCTATCCTCTCCCCTTCCTAGGTCCTTCAATGCACTTTATGTATGCACTCAATGGAAAACGTCCTTGAAATGTATTTTGCCTTGTATTTTCCTTTGTCATGCATTGTATCCTGCCATATGTATCTTCCTGTATTTCTGTGCATCATGTATTTTCGTTATCCTTACTGTATCATTATGTTCTGTAATTTTACCTCCCGGGTCGTGCCTGAAAACAGTCACTTGCTGGCTAGTGCACTTACCCGGTTAACAAAAACTAAATAAATAAATAAATAAATTATGGTAGCACGGTAGTGAGGAGCCATTTACATGTTAAACCCAAAATTTTGCACCTTAATAACTTTGCAAACGTTCAACGGATTTGCCTGAAATTTGGAACACAGAATCAAGACCCATATGCCTTGGGATCTGCCAAGGTACATATCATTCAGATATACAGCTGCGGAGTTATTAAGCGTGATCTGCGCGTGCGTTTACGCTTTTTTGGAATTCTATGGTCGCGCATACAGGTCACACGGTTTGTGCGACCAGTCCAAAATCTTCAAGGAACATGCAGCAAGGGTCCCCAATGTGCCTTTCAAAGATTACGTGAAAAAATATTAAATGGTTCAAAAGTTATTCAAAAAACAAGTTCCCATTATAAGTCAATGGGAAAAGTTAACAAAAAGTTCAACACTTTCGCAAATGCATTTTTACTGTCGCAAATGGCCCTTTTACTATCGCAAAGCTGCCATTTTCTTTTCAGTTAGTGATCAGAAAAATGCTTGGCATTTAAAATTGAGACCACCTAACCATGACCTAATTCTTTTGTATTCACCTGGTTGGGCCCTGAGGATACTGGCATATCTTATTTTGGGGTAAACACCCCAGAAATATGTTTTTCAGATTTCTGGAAAAAGTAATTTTGCGAAGTAGTGTCGCACTCATGAAAGTGTCGCAAATTTTTGCGAAAGCTTTCGCAAATCACGACACTACTTTGCGACATTATGCTCAAAATAACAGTACTTCTTTGGCAGCCCGCTGCAAAAGAACAGTTTGGAGTTTTGAGCTGAGATTTGGAGGGAACGCAGCCAACATCTCACTGATGTGCCTTTCAGTGTTTTGCTGAAAAAATATTACACGGCGGAAAAGTTACTGTACTCCAAAGTTGACGCTTTTTCCCATAGGATAACATTACGGCATACGACGCATTGCAGCAATCGTTTGGCGCCCTGCTATAAAATAACGGTTTGGTCTTTACAGCTGAAATTTGCACGGAACACAGCCAACATCCCACAGATGTGCCTTTCAGTGGTTTGGTGAAAAAATATTACAGGGAGGCAAAGTTATGGCAGTCCGAACTTCTGTTTTTTTCCCATAGGATAACATTACGGTGTTTGCCGCACCTTTCAGGGCCTGTATCTAAAGCGGTCTCGAGATACGAACTTTTATCAAAAAATTCTTAGCCCCCTAACACGCATAAGTACGAAACTAGCCAGGAAAATGATAATACATATGACTTTTAAATTTGTTTTCTATGTCATATGGTTACTGAGATATAAGCAATTTACTATTCCAAGTCCTCATTTTTGTGTTCCGAGAGTCATTATTTTGCATACATTCTTTCTACTCACTGTCTTTCTCTATACAGCTTTTGGGGAAAACCAGCCTGTGCACTTACATTACTGTTACCATTACTTTTTCTGCTTGCGGTTCCGTACCCATTTCACTTACCATTCACGTTCATGCCACCATGTGCGTTACCCTTTGTGTTTTCACTTGCGGTTGCGTTTGCGTTGTTTTTAACATTTCTGTCTACAGTACTGTTTCTCTTTCTGTTTTGCTTTGCGTCACCATGCGCATTACGATTTGCGTTTGCGGGCACAATGTTACTATGTGACAAGACATCACATGGCGGGAGCACGGGGCGCCCACCACTGCATTATGTGGCAGGAGCGTGGGGCCCAAAGGGCCCCATGCTCCCGCTGCAGCATTACATTCACTATTTCTCATTATCATTCTCAAAAAGAAGGGAAATTAGAGGAACAAAACTCCATTTAATGCATCAGTTAAGGTTGTTCCACAGCGACAAAAGCGAGAAATTCGATGTTAGGGGTTAAAACCCTTTACACTCCTCAGCCTCCTCAACTGGAATCAGGGTGCGCATTGGAGTCATCAGTTCTAACTGTCACCCCATTCTCCTATTCCTCAGCTTCTTTCCACATGTGATGAAAGAAACACAGGTGAGGGGGTACAGGCAAAGTGGGCAAGCACTAAGGATGCAATACTTGAAGCAACATCCCATTGTGTTAGACAGAAAAGGAAGTGCAAAAGAAGAAGGAAACCACTTTGGTTCTCAAATACAGTAGCAGAAAAGGTCAGAGCCAAAAGGCTGGCCTTCAGGAAATATAAGGGAATACAGCGGGATGAAGATAGGGAGGCATAGCAAATTGCCCTAAGGGAAGCAGGGAAGGCAGTAAGGCAGGCAAAGTCCCAAACTGAGGAAACAGTAGCACGAACAGTAAAAGAAGGTGACAAGACTTTCTATAGATACATTAGTGAAAGGAGAAAGTCCAGAGGGGGTATTGCTAAGCTTAATGGAGAAAAGGGAGCATGTGAGGAGGAGGACCCTCTAAAGGCATCTATCCTAAATAGATACTTTTTGCTCAGTATTTACTGAAGAGAAGGTGAGGCAGGGCCCACAGCTCAGCATCATGGACACAGTGGGGAGGGAGGTGAGCACTACTCCTTTCACAAAAGAAAGGGTCCTACAAGAGCTTGCTAAAGCCAGGTGGATAAAGGCAATGGGACCTGATGGCATACATCCCAGTGCCTAGGAGCTAAAGGTGGAACTAGCAGAGCCATTAGCAGAACTGTTTAGTGAGTCTCTGAGCACAGGAGAGGTCCCAGAAGACTGGAGAAGGGCTCATGTGATCCCGCTCCACATGAGTGGTAGCTGGGAGGAGGCGGGGAACTACAGACCAGTCAGTCTTACATCAGTAGTGGGCAAGATTATGGAGGCACTCCTTAAGGAAAGGATAGTGCAACACCTGGAATCCATAGGGGCACAGGATCCAAGACAGCATGGGTTTACAAAAGGAAGGTCCTGTCAAGCTAATCTCATAGATTTATTTGACTGGGTAACCAGGGTGGTGGACCAAGGGGAGCAGTTGATGTAATACCTTGAGCTTCAGCAAAGCTTTTGACACTGTTCCACATAGAAGATTGATAAATAAGCTGGGTAGGCTCGGGGGTGGGTCAGAAGTTGGTCAACTGGGTGGCAAACTGGTTGACGAGCAGAAAACAGAGAGTGGTGGTAAATGGTATACAGTCAGAAGAGATGCAAGTCACAAGGGTACCTCAGGGATCAGTCCTTGGGCCAGTCCTCTTCAACATCTTCATTAGTGACCTTGCAGATGGACTAGAGGGAAGGCTTGTCTGTTTGCAAATGACACCAAGATCTGCAACAGAGTAGATGATCCAGATGGGGTGAGCAGAATGAGAAGAGATCTGGATAAACTAGCAAAATGGTCAGAAGAGTGGCAACTGGGATTTATGCAAAGAAGTGCAAAATCATGCACATAGGGAGAGAAACCTGAAGCCACCTATAGGCTGGGAGGAGTTGCTGGCAGTCACAAAGGAAGAAAGAGACTTGGGCATCATCATCACTGATGACCTGAAATCATCAAGCAGACCTCTAAAGCAGTAGGTAAGGCTGGGAGTGTTAGGGTGTATTAGTAGGGGTATCACAAGTCGTAGAGGGAGGTAATAATCCTCTTTACAAGACACTGGTTAGGCCCCATCTGGAGTACCGTGGCAGTATTGGAGCCACACTTTCACAAGGACATTAACCAAATTGAGGCAGTCCAGAGAAGGGCAACCAAAATGGTGCAAGGACTGCATCAGAAGACATATGAGGACAGATTAACAGAGCTCAATATGTATACCCTTGAGCAAAGGAGGGAGAGAGGTGATATGATCGAGGCATTCAAACACCTTAAGGGCATTAACAAGGTGAAAGAGTCTAACATGTTTAAATATAAGAAAAATAGCAGGACAAGAGGACACAGCATGAGATTAGAGGGGGGCCGATTAAGGGGGAATGTGAGGAAATTATTTTTCACAGAAAGGGTGGTGGATGCATGAAATGGCTTACCACAAGAAGTGGTGGCTATGAATACAGTGCAGGGCTTCAAACAGGCATGGGATAGGCATAAGGGAGCAATACAAATGACTATGAATAGATAGGCCACTGACAGAGCAAAGGCCGATGGCACATTTATAAGGTAGAAAAAGAAATGGGCAGACTGGATGGGCCTTGCGGTCCTTATCTGCCATCAACTTCTATGTTTCTATGTTTCTATTATTAAACAAACTGAAGACATGCAAAATGCCCCAGTGCTTTGAACCACACTGGTCCTTCATCAGGGAGATTACAAATGCTTTTTGTGCACCATTTTAGTTTTTGTTCTTTTGTTTTTCTCCTGTCTTGCAGGCAGTAGGTCAAGGAAATAGCACTCTTTGAAATGCAGTTTGCTGCTTGGATTTTTACATTCCATCTCTGCAGCTTCTGTTTGTCTGACCCTGCCCAGCCACATCCTCCCTCTCAAGAGTATCCTGTTGTGCTGTGGCCATAGCATGAGCGACCTCAAAGCCTAATTCCATCACCTCCAGTTTGGCAGCATGAGAACCCAGTCATCCTCTTCAGTCAGCTGGGAAGCATAATGTTTTTTCCCAGAAGTGCTCCCTCATGTGGTCTTTGCTCCCTCCTGGGGAGGCAGGGTAGGATCCCCCTTCTTTCTGATGGGACACCAGAACCTGGACTGCAAAGGTTTCTTGTCCAGCATTACTTCTCTTTCACTTAACGCCCCACCCACCCTCTCTCTTACTCACCAAAAGAGCTCAAAGTGCCTGGAGCTCAAACCTTGAGCCATTGTTGGGCTGAAGACAGTGTGTGTTTCTGGTTGCATTCAGACAGACGCTCAGTGCACAGAGCTCTGCTGGCACTGTAGTTTCCAGGTGGAGGACAGCTTTTAATTAGAGATCCTGAACCTCCTCTGGCAGCCCTCCAATGAGCCCTTAGTGAAGCAGATACAGCGCCTGAGGTCAGTGCATGCAGTTGAGGTGTTGGCAACCTAGTGCTACACAGCCTGGTGCTGCCTTGTGGCTCCAGCTCACTTTGGAGCTGCAGTCTTTTGGTGGCTGCTACAGCCCAAATGTTAAGTTGCTATGTTATTAAAAATACCAAGTCCAAAATTCCTGTGAACTGCAAGATGTGGTGTGGTGCAGACCAAGGGCTGGCAGGCCCAAACTCAACAAGAAAAGTTCCAACAGGTTTGCACTCCAAGGAATAAACACAGCACTCATCCAAATTAAACTTTGCAAGCTTTAATGCACACTAGAAAAGGTCAGTGCTGACAAACATATGGACACTCTGATGAAGGGTTAGGTTACCAGAAGCGCCGGGGCAAGCAGTGGTGTCCATACATTTGTCAGCACTGACTTTTTCTAATGTGCATTAAAGCCTGCAAGGTTTAAATTGAATGAGTGCTGTGTTTATTCCTTGGAGTGCAAACCTGTTGGAACCTTTTTTTTATGTTATTAAAAAGTCTCAAGACACAGGAACTCTGTCAACAACATAGGTATACCCAGCTGGATAGGTGGGAACTGCAGCTTCCCCTTTGGTATCATCTGTTTGTCATCATTCTACTCCGGTCCCAGCCACATTATCATTGGCTATGACATTGTTATGATGGGCAGGGAGCTGGACCCCTGTTGCTCAGTATGGTTTGTCCCATCTTCGTGTTTGCAGTACTTCGATCACCATCTATCCTGGGGCCCCAGGCCATCTATCTTCAGACAGCGTTGCCAAGGCTTATATCCCAGGATATAGTGCATGGACCATTGGTTTCACTTTTCAGCACACCCAGCATTTTCCAGTCTTAGGGTACCTCTCCAGATTTCAGAAGATACTGGGGTATAGAGCAGGGCCTTTGCTGCTTGCTTGGTCTGGTGTGTCCCCAGCTCTCTTCTCAGTTAAGCAATGTTGCTCTCTCTGGCAGGCACTATTGCTGACTGGGATCATGCTGGGATGCTCTAGCATCAGTCCAAGAAGAGTGCATCCTCCCCCATACATGGTGAGACTGGGGGAGCTCTGTCATTGAGGCACAGGTCAGGAAGCACAGGAAAAAAACAGGAGCAGTTGTAGAATTTACAATACTAGCAGTAACATAAAACAAAAAATTGTTCAGAATAACTATTTACAAAGGCAGGATAAACAGAGAAGATCCATCTTAGTTTTCCTTCAATCTCTGTGTCTCTTGCAAGAAATTGCAACTTTGTTTTTCTAAGTCCTTCCAACCCCCCTTCTTAACAAGCATCCTGTGTTTTTTTTCTAAAATGTTCTTGTAAATTTCAGGCGGGTGCCACTATAACACAATGTCTCAGAACTGAGGCCCCTTCTCCACAGCTTCTACAAAAGGCTTAACATTTGCATTTCAGGTTAATCCCTTGAGTTCCCAATAGCTTTTTGCAATCATCTCAAACTATAATTATATACATTTCAACAGTAACACTATATAATTTCTAAACAAAGGGATCCCAATATCAGTTACATTTCCACATAATGATTTGCATATATTTTGATACCAGCAGATATGCAAGAGAGGAAAAGACAGAAACAGCAAGGGAAGACTGAGAGATAGCAAGAGGCAGAGAATTGCAAGATCATCGGGGTGATCAAGTCCTAGGTCTCATGGGAAAATTTGGTTGAGCAACCAGACAGACAAGAGACAGGAAAGGAAAGAACAGAACAGATCACTGAATTCAAACTCTCCACAACAACTAGGACAGGGTCCTATTCAACCCTGTCACATACACCCCCTCCTTAAGAGGGAACCTGTTTTTTTTTTAAAACAGGTTTCCAAAACTTTCTATTAATTCTCTAATAATATTAGCTTCTAACTTTCAGAAATTAAGCACATGTGCATCCTCCTTTTTTCTATAACAGTACAGCACACAGTAAAGTTTAAGCTCATACATCTGTGTTTCAACCTACAGAACCCGCAATTCTTGACCCATATCTTGACAGAAAATCATCATTGCTATTCTCTTTACCAGATTTGTGTATCACCTTGAAGTTAAGTGGCTGTAACGTCAGGTACCACCTTGTGATTCTGGAATTTTTATCTTTCATTTGGTTAAGCCAACAGAGAGTATTGTGACCTGTTACAAGTACAAAAGTCAGTTCCTAGCAAATAAAACTTAAGGGACTCCATGGCCCACTTTGCTGCTAAACATTCCTTTTCAATGATGGAGTACCTTTTCTGTCTGTCATGCAACTTCCTACTTATGCACAGAATAAGATGTTCCATCCCATCTATATTTTGACTCAAGACTGCACCTAGGCCTAGCTCTGATGCATCTGTTTGTAACAAACATGTTTCTCAAAGTCTGGGCTGCTTAAAACAGGGGCTGAACACAATGCAGCCTTAATAGCTAGAAAAGCTTCACCACACTCTCTGGGGTCCTTTTCACATTATTTGGGTACCATTTTTTCATGAGTTCAGTGAGGGGAGTAGCTAACTCAGCAAAGTTGAGAACAAATCTCCAATAATAACCAGCCAGCCCTAAAAATGACCGGACATGTTTCTGTTTAGGGACAGGGCTGTTAGTTACAGCTCCTATTTTACAAATTTCTGGCTTAACATCTCCATTTCCCAACATATAGCCCAAATATCTTGTTTTCTGCATGCCAAATGCATATGTGATAGGATTAATAGTCAGACCAGCATATTTGAAAGCTTGGATAACTGCTCGTAGGTGTTCCAGGTGGCTTTTCCAGTCTGGACTGTACACCATGACATCATTCAGGTACGCGGCACAATAACCAGTGTGAGGGGATAAAATGACATCTATGTACCGCTGGAATGTAGCTGGCGCACCATGTAAACCAAATGGCATGGTGGTGAACTGATAGAATCCAACAGGAGTGTCAAATGCAGTTTTGTCTCTGGATTCTTTAGCTAAAGGTATTTGCCAGTAACCCTTGGTGAGATCGAGGGTACTGATATACTTTGCACTCCCCAGTCTGTCCATCAGATCATCTATGCTGGGCATAGGATACCTGTCAAACTCTGTCACTTGATTAAGTTTCCTAAAATCAAGGCATATTCTAACACCCCCTTCTTTTTTTGTTTACAATTACCATTAGAGATGACCAAGCACTCCTCAACTCTTCTATGATACCCATTTTTTTCATTTTTTGTATTTCCTTAACCACGTCAGCTCTTAACTGCTGTGGTAACCTATATGTCTTTTGCCCAATAGCGTGAGCATTACTTGGCACTATTACATGCTCAACCCCTTTTGCTCAGCCTGGTACTATGATAAAAGTACTGTTAAATGTCTGTAGCAAGTTACAAATGTCTGTGGATTGTTCAGGGGTTAAGAAAACATTCACCTTTACAGCGTCAGCAGTTACAGTTTGTTCCAGTCTATCATAAGCTACATCGATATCTTCTTTATCAGTTTCTGGTAAAACTAGCAAAGCAGCTTTTGGCATTTTTGCAACTCATTTCTTGAGGAGGTTAGCATGGTATAGCTTAGTAGGATTTTTCCTGTCAGGGGTCTCAATCTCATAGTTAACGGTGCCAGTACATCTAAGCACTCTATAAGGCCCTTGCCACTTCATTAACAGTTTATTTTCTGTTGTGGGTAACAGTAGCAAAACCTTTTCACCTGGCTCAAAAACCTTTTCTTTTACCCCATGGCCATGATATACCTTATGCTGGTTTTGAGCCTCTTCCTGATTACTATGGTCAATTTCAACATATTTTGCCAGCTTCTTTCTTAGGGCACACATATAAGACATTACAGATTGTTTCTGAGTGGGGTTATCTTCCTGCGTTTCTTTTATCATATCCAGTGGCCCTCTTGGCTGCCTACCATAAAGCATTTCAAATGGTGAAAACCCTGTTGATGCCTGTGGCACTTCTCTGTAAGCAAAAAGTAGGTAAGGCAAATATTGGTCCCAATCTTTCCCTTCCCATTTTACAAACCTTTTTAACATGCATTTTAGAGTTTGGTTAAAATGCTCAACAAGACCATCTATCTGAGGGTGATAGGGGGAGGTTCTTATGGCAGTGATACCTAGTAGTCTGAATAGCTCCTTAAGTAACTCAGCACCAAAATTACTACCTTGATCAGTAATAATTTCTTTAGGTATGCCCACTCTACTGAAAATTTTTGCAAGCTCTGCTGCCACTTTTGAAGCTGTGACAGTACGTATTGGAACTGCTTCTGGGTATCGAGTAGCATAGTCACATACTACCAGGATAAATCTATTACACTTTTTAATTTTGTCTAAAGGACCAACCACATCCATTGAAATTCTCTCAAAAGGTACATCTATCAAGGGTAGGGGCACCAGGGGCACCTTGCCTTTTCTAGTGATTGGGGCTACTTTCTGACATGCAGCACAGGGATTACAATAGGTAGCAACATCTTCATGAATTCCAGGCCAGTAAAATCTATACAGCAATCTGGCAAGGGTGTGATCCCTCCCTGAGTGACCAGCCATAGGACTATCATGTGCTATCTGTAACAACTCTGTTCTGTACTTTTGTGGTATAACCAATTGTTCTGTCTGTTCCTGTGTCTGAAATTTAATCCAAACTCTGTACAGTAACCCATTACATTTTTTAAACATAGGTTCACACTGTTTTGGTTTTATCCCCAGCTGCTTAAAATAACCCTGGAGAGAAACATTGTTAGCTTGTTCTGAAAGAAAATCACAATCAGTGATCAGTTTAGTTTCAGCATTTTTGTATGTTAACCCCTTATGTCCATCAGTCATTTGTTGCCACAGTTTCTTCAGGCATCGTCTTTCTTTTTTGGGTTTCCAGATCTTGGAGCTGTGCTCAAACAAGTCTGAATCAAAATCAGCAAAAGGAAAAGTGTCCCCACCGTTTGAGATTTTCTTTGTTTGAGCCCTTGTTACCACTGCTGCTGAAACTGCAGGGATCAGTTCCTCTGAGATTAACTCAGTAAATCCTGGACAGTCATTTCCAATAATCACAGGTACAGGTAACTTAGGTACTACCCCCACTTTCATTTGGTGTGACACACCCTTAATGGTCAGAGTCACTTGGGTGGTGGGATAGTATCGAGTGTCCCCATGGATGCAGATGTCACCAGTATCTGGTCATTTTGCACAGTGTTTTCCCAGCACTTCAACATGCACTAGGGTCTGTCTGCTTCCCAAATCAAAGAGTCCCTTTACAGTCTTATCCCCCACCTTCACATCTGTTAAGTACTTGCCCCAATTTGCTAGGGACAAATCTGCTTCAGTGCCACTCTTCTTACGGCAGTTTCTTGCAATATGACCTGGTTTATTACAGTTATAGCAAATAAAATCTTTGGGCACAGATTTGTTACCCCCACCAAAGTTCTTATCAGACTTGGAGTTTAAATGGGAAAAAGAGCGTCTTACCAGTGCTTGGCTGTTACCTCACTGCTGTGGTGTCTGTCTGGCCATTTGATAGTCCTCAGCCAAAGAAACAGCCTTTTCCCCACTTTCTGGTTGGTGTTCCTTTACCTAAAGCTGCACATCTGTAGGCAGGATGTTGATGAATTGCTCCATGGCAAATCTGTCAATGATCTATGGGACTGTTTTGCCCTCTGGTTGGAGCCATTTAATAAGGAGCTCTCTGAGTCGAGTGAAAGCTTCTCGAGGATTGTCGACTGAGTTGTACTTCAAAGATCGAAATCTCTGCCTGTAGGTCTCTCCTGAGATGTCACACCTTTTCAGGATTTTGCTTTTCACCAGGTCATAGTTTTCTGACTGTGCAGTGTCCATATTGTTGTAGGCAAGTTGGGCTTTCCCTGTCAGGTAGGGTACTAGTGTGATTATCCATTGCTGCTTTGACCATTGGCAGGCTGTGGCAATTCTTTCAAAAGTTGTTAGGTATGCCTCAATATCATCTGAAGGACACAACTTTGTAAGTTTAATGGCTTTTAAGTTGCTTGTGTTTTGTTGCTTATCTGGATCGATGCCAAATCCTCTGCCTTTGATAGCTTACAAGGCATCCGGCCATCACTGCTCCTGTCACTGCATTTCTTCTTGCATCTGCTGCTTCTCTTCTCTTCTCTGCTGCTCCTGTCACTGCATCTCTTCTCCTCTATGCTTCTAAACATTGAATTTCTTTTTCTCTCTGCTTCTCCATCTCTTTTTGTTGTACAGCCCACCATTTGAAAAAGTCCATCAGGCTTTCGGGTTCTGTCACTGCCTGTTCTTTTTCCATAACTTGTGCTGGCTGTAAAATCTCAGCTAGGCCTTCTTTCTCTGCTAGTTTGGCTGCCATTCTCCTGGTGACCACTCCTGGACTTGCGGCTGCAGAATCCATACCTTTCTCTATGTTTCCCTGGTACTAGGTCTAGTGCCCATGCATAAAACTCCTGGCTTAGAGTATGCACGGCATAAATCCTACTTATGTTGACATGGTCATCGAGGCACAGGTCAGGAAGCATAGGAAAAACCAGGAGCAGTTGTAGAATTCACAAAAAGTGTTTATTAGTACTAGCAGTAACATAAAAAAATAAAATTGTTCAGAATAACTATTTAAAAGGCAGAATAAACAGAGAAGATCCATCTTAGTTTTCCTTCAATCTCTTTGTCTCTTGCAAGAAATTGCAGCTTTGTTTTCATAAGTCCTTGTAACCCCCCTTCTTAATAAGCATCCTGTTTTTTTTTTCTAAAATGTTCTTGTAAGTTTCAGGCAGGTGCAGCTATAACACAATGTCGCCGAACTGAGGCCCCTTCTCCACAGCTTCTATAAAAGGCTTAAAATTTGCATTTCAGGTTAATCCCTTGAGTTCCCAATAGCTTTTTGCAATCATCTCAAACTATAATTATACACATTTCAACAGTAACAATATATAATTTCTAAACAAAGGGATCCCAATATCAGTTACATTTCCACATAATGATTTGCATATATTTTGATACCAGCAGATATGCAAGGGAGGAAAAGACAGAAACAGCAAGGAAAGACTTAGAGATAGCGAGAGGCAGAGAATTGCAAGATGATCGGGGTGATCAAGTCCTAGGTCTCACAGGAAAATTTGGTTGCGCAACCAGACAGACAAGAATAGGAAAGGAAAGAACAGAATAGATCCCTGAATTAAAACTCTCCATAACAACTAGGACAGGGTCCTATTCAACCCTGTCACAAGCTGCACTATGGCAAGTAAGCATGCCTAGGGGTTTGAGCCCAACGTTATCCTTTTGTAGAGTGTGTAAATGTTTTTTTCTCCAAGTCTCCCTTCTTGGATCCATTACTGCCAAGCTTTCACTGTTCTGCACCCCCCCGGGCCTCTGCAACTGCTTTTCTGATCCCTGCAGTTCCCCAGCTACTCTCAGGTTGCTGAGGGGTCTTTTGGATGTTTGTGTTCCAGTGTCAATGCGAGCTATGGTTTCTGAAACCTGTATCAATAATTTCTTTTAGGCTTGGTGCAAGGTGTTTTCAAACTTTGTGTGCAACATGATGACCTTGAGATACAGAGGTGAACAACAATGCCTGTGGAGTACTGTGATGGCCTCTGGGTGGAACAAAGTCAAGCTCCAGTTTGGTAATATGCTCGCTACAGTAATTAAGGAAGTGCAGAGATTCAAGAAATCAAGCCCCAGAATACCTGTCCAAACTGGTATGTTTCCACTTCATCAAAGACTACCAACAGAGGGTTAGAAGTGGAGGAGGCAGTCGGGGCAGAGGTCAGCAAAACTTTTCCCAGAAATGTTCCACCTCCTCCAGCTGCTATGCCGATGCACCCCTCACTCCTAATCTGCACAATGTTACAATTTTGGTGGGGGGAACTGGGCCACAATTCGCACAGTCCATTGGGCATCAAACATCATTCAACTCAGCTCCATGAGTGACTTCTCCAAATCATCCCATCCATGGTTCTTTGCTCCTCACATGTTGCCAGTGGTACAGAGGAAACATCAGGGTGCAGAAATAATCTCCCTCCTGGACATAAACAGCAGACACTCACAGGATGCTGGCATAGAACATGGCCAGAAGGCACCTTCTTCATGTTGCCTAAGATGTCAGGTGATTATCATCCCATACTGTACCTTACTGTAGCCCTTCTCCAGCACTGTCTGGGAGAGGGCCACAACCCTGCCTTGCAGGCCCGACCAAGGACAAGGGGCCTGGGTTCCCATAGCTGACCTTCCGGGTGTCCTTTCCCAAAACTAGAAATAGAATGGTGGTGCCTCCACCCAGAGTACATATTCAGTGGGTCTGATTGCTGCAGTATGAACCCCTGGGATGTCATACCAACCCACCTCCCCAACAGTTACCCCAACATGGACTTACCAAAATTCGAGCCTCCCCACATTCAGTTACCATTTACCTTTTCCATTTCAGTCAATGACCTGCTCACTAAAATTAGGCTTTGGAATTATCTCTGCTGCAAAACAATAACATCTCAGTTTATTTACAGTGGTAGGGCTAGGATGGGGAAGTGGAATACAGTTCAAGCAAGCATTTTAGGGATTGGCATTTCCACAAAACCACATTTCCCTTTTTTTTATTCCAAACCCATGTTTCAATCAATGAAGCCATCATATCTGTCTAACTAGCTAACTGCTGCAGATGCCCAAACCCACACCCACAGGTCCCAGTCCATTAAAACCCCAAAATCCATTCACTGGGTACCCAAATTTATGTTGCAGGCTTGAGGTGCAGCTGGTAGCCGGAATTGGCATGCTTACTTGAATTAAGTAACTTACACATTTCAACCCTTGGCTTTTTCTCCAGCCCCGCTGTGAGTACTTAAACTGTTTACAGTCCCCAGATGTAGGGCAATTCCTGCAATTTACTCATGGTTCTGCAGAATCAGTCCTTTGATGGGACAGTTCACTGAAGTCCTGGGGAATGGTGGCAACACAAGCAGAATCAGGCTCCAATGCTTGAACATAGAAACACAGAAACATAGAAACATAGACTTTGACAGCAGATAAGGACCACTAGGCCCATCTAGTCTGCCCATTTCTCTACCTACAGGATAGGCCGCAGATCCTAGTTAACCAACAGCCTATTTCTTCCTACCCCCCACAAGAATTGCCTTATGTCTGTCCCATGCATTCTTGAATTCTCCCACAGTGTTAGACCCCACAACCTCCTCAGGAAGACTGTTCCATGCATCCACTACCCTCTCTGTGAAATAATACTTCCTCACATTGCTCCTGAACCGCCCTCCTTCTATCTTTAAATTGTGTCCCCTTGTTCTTGCAAGTCTCTTTTTCTGAAAAATGCTACCCTCTTGGACTTTGTTGATTCCACTGGGGTACTTAAAAGTTTCTATCATGTCCCCCCTCTCCCTTCTTTCCTCAAGGGTATACATATTAAGCTCCTTTAGTCTCTCCTCATATGGCTTCTCTTGCAGACCCTGCACCATTTTAGTTGCCCTCCTCTGGCCTGCCTCTATCCTGTCTATGTCCTTGCGGAGATGGGGTCTCCAGAACTGGACACAGTACTCCAGATGGGGTCTCACCAACTGTCTGTACAGAGGGATAACAACTTCCTGTTTTCTGCTGCTGATGCCTCTCCCTATACATCCCAGTATACCCCCAGCCCTCCCTACTGCCTTCTCACATTGCTTGCTAACCTTAAGGTCATCTGATATGATTACCCCCAGGTCCCTTTCCTTTTTTTGTTGTTACTACCTCCCCACCCATTGTGTATTCTTCCCCTGGGTTCTTGTTTCCCAGGTGCATTATTTTGCACTTCTTTGCATTGAATCCTAGCTGCCATACTTCTGACCATTCCTCCAACCTTGCCAAGTCCCTTTTCATCCTTTCCACGCCTCCTTGTGTATCAACCCTGTTGCAGATTTTGTGTCATCTGCAAAAGGCATACTTTCCTTCCAGTCCTCTGCAATGTCACTGATGAAGACATTAAAAGGACTGGACCCAATACTGAACCCTCTGGTGCCACTAGTAACCCCCTTTCTTCAGAATGGACTCCATTTACAATTACCTTCTGTGTCCTGTTGTCCAGCCAATGTTTTACCCAGGCTACCACCTGGGTCCCACTCCCAGGCTGGTTAATTTGACTATTAATCTTTTGTGTGGGACTGTGTCAAATGCCTTGCTAAAGTCTAGTTAGGCCATGTCCACAGCCCTCCCTGGTCTACTACTTTGGTCCCCAGTCAAAGAAATCTATTAGATTCATCTGACATGACCTTCCGCTGTGAACCCATGCTGCCTTGGGTCCTGTGCTCCACTGGCCTCTAGGTACTCGACTATTCTTTCCTTCAGAGTGACTCCATCACTTTCCCTACCACAGAGGTCAGACTGACAGGTCTGTAGTTTCCTGCCTCTGTCTTGGACCCCACTTTTGTGAAGGGGAATCACATCCGCCTTCCTCCAGTCCTCGGTACCACACCATCCTCCCATGATTTATTAAAAAGAGTAGCCAGTGGTTTCACTAGTTCCTCTCTTAATTCTTTTAGAATTCTGGGGTGAATTCCCTCAGGACCCATTGCTTTGTCCCCCTTCAGTTTTAGGAGTTCTTGCAGAACCCTTTCTTCTGTGAAAGGACTGGGATTGACCCCCCTATCAAGAGTGCTTCTGTTAATTGAATTAGGCACTTCCCCCTCCTCTTTTGTGAATACTGAGCAGAAATATTTGTTCAGTATTCCTGCTTTTCACTGTCCCCTCTGCCCACCCACTGTTCATTCTATTCAGCCTCACTATCCCTCCTTTGTCTTTCTCGCTCCCTGATGTGCCTATAAAGGTTTTATCCCCTTCTTAACTGGGTTGGCTATCTTTTCCTCAGTTTGGGCCTTTGCTATTCTGACTTCCCTCCCTACTTCCTTCTGCCTTAACTGGTACAGCTGTCTGTCCTGCTCCTTCTGTGTTTCCTTATACTTCGGAATGCTATCTTTTCTTCCTGACTTTCACAGCCACCTCTTTTGAGAACCATAGTGGCTTTTTCTTTCGTTTTGATTTGTTTATTTGCTTCACACAAAGGCTTGTTGCCTCTGTGATGGCAGTTTTGATGAGTCCCCATTGTTGCTCCACACCTCCTTCTAGCCTGTTTGCTAGTGCTTTTCTGAGGCACTCTCCCATCTTGCCAAAGTCAGCCCTCCTGAAGTCCAGTACCTTCACTTTTGTATGGCTTGACTCTGTAGCTGAGTTTAACATGAACCACACTGTTTGATGGTCACTTGTCCCCAGATGGCAACCCACTTCTAGATCTGAGATCCTCTCACTGCCCCCGTTTGAGAGTATGAGGTCTAAGATTGCTCCTCACGAGTGGGTTCCAAAACTAGCTGTCTAATGCCTGCCACCTGTAGGGCATCAAGAATGGCCCTGCTCTTGGATGTGGCTGCAGCAAATGTGCTCCAGTTAACATCTGGCATATTCAGGTCTCCCATCAACAGTATCTCCCCTTTCTCTGCCATTCTAAGAATGCCTTCTATCATATCCTTGTCCATTCCTTCCCCCTGATATGGGGGTCTGTACACAACCCCTGTGTGGATTGTGGTGCCCTTTCCAGTCTCCAAGGTGACCCACAGTGCCTCCTCTCCTCCCTGTTTACTCTTTTGTTCAGTTGCTTTTATCCCTTCCTTTACATAGAGAGCTACTCCTCCCCCTCTTCTCCCCTGCCTGTCTCTCCTGTAGGTTATGTACCCTGGTATGTTAACATCCCAGTCATGGTTTTCTGTGTACCATGTTTCTGTGACTGCTACGATATCCAGCCATCCCTCTTCCATTAAGGCCATCAGCTCAGGGAGCTTGTTGCCCAGACTACGGGCATTGGTATTCATTACCCTCCATTTCCTGATGGCCTTACTCCCTTTTGCCCCATCCCTTTCCTTCTTGCCTTTGTCACTTTCTCCATTTACCACTGCCCTTCTCCCTATCGACACCGCTATGTTGGTGTTTGCCACACTTACTACCATGATTATTTGGGGGGGCTAGGATTTTCCTGCTCCTTTCCAGTGCCTCCCCCCTTGGCTAGTTTAAAAGCTTGCCAATGAGCATTTAAACCTATCACCTAGGATCCTGGTTCCCCTCCCGGACAGATGCAGCCCATCATGCCAGTATGAAGCTGCATCACTCCATGGACCCCCAGTCCCCAATGAAGCCGAATCCTGAGCTCCACACCAGTTTTCAACCACTGATTGAATCCCATGGTGTGGAAACACCCTAGCCTCTCCATGCCATAGATGGGTAGCACCTCTGAGAAGGTTACTGCGTGCTACTTGACTAAGGCCCTCCCATTTCACAAACTCTTCCTGCACTTCTCTAATCCCTTTCTTAGCCAGGTCATTTGTCCCTAGGTGGACAATGACATCCAGCTCCCTCCCTGTGCAGCTGCTCCAGCAATCCTGAGGATTGCTTCCTGTCCCTGCAAGCCATGGCGCCAGGCAGGCACCTTACCTCCCTCTCCCTTCCTCCCCAGTTCTACCTTCCTAACAATGGGTCCCCTACCAGGAGTTGTTTCCTTCCCCTGCAGGGTCCCCTGCCACCCTCCTGTGGGTCTCCTTTGTGGACGTTCCCAGCATCCTCCTTGGTCTCTACTGTGGGTGCCTCCATAGAGGAACCACACTTTGCCAGAATGACATAGGAATTGTGGAGAGGTACAGTGGGAGGGATGCACCTCTGTTCCACCACCCTCACCCTCTCTGAGCCCACTGTGGTCCAACCGCTCCTCTTTCTTGGCAACCTCTGAGGCAACGGCAGTGGCACTGGTGGTCTCTGGATGGAAGAGGAGGTCTCACAAATCCTGGCCAACTCAGCCTGGAGATAAGCAACCTCCTCCCTCAGCCCAGAGAGATGCCTGCAGATTGGACAACACCGCATCCTCCAGAACATCTCCTGGAAGACTGCTGCTCCACAGCCACTGCACTGCACCACACCAATCATGTCTAATTTCTGGTCCCTTAACTGTTTGCAATCCTTACTCTTTCCTCTGTTTTTTTTTTCTCTCTCTCCTTACTTTCTGCCTGTGTGCCCTTTAAGCTCCTGATTGTCCTGTTCTGAGACAAGAATATCCTATATTTCGCAGTAGACCACTTACTTGCTCAGAGGCAGACCTCCAGCAGCTAGAGGGGGCTGGAGAGCTACTCTTGCCCTTCTAGGATGGTGGGTCCCTGGTGGTTCTGTGATCACTCACTTTCTGCCCCTAAACAGGAAGTTCCTGTTGTCAGTCAAATTCTGTGCCTATAAAAATAGAACTAGCTTTGGGTGGAGGGGTGGAGGGGAGGGAAGGAGGGCAATACAGTCCCAGCAGAGAAGTTCAGTCACACAGCAGTCCTTTCTCCTGGTGTCTTCTGCCAAGCTATTGAAAACTTTCTAAGAGCAGTCTTTAAATGTAGTTTCCTTCTAGCTAAGCCACTCCCCTACTTACCAGATCTTTCTACAAGTAATTTAACCTCACAGCAGTTAAGTCCTTTCAGTCACCTGAGATTTACACCTAGATAACTCTTCGGATACCCATTCAGTTCAGTTAACCCAAACACACACTTTTTTTTTGTATGTTAGTTTTTTTACCCTAAATTAAAAGTCAAATACAAAAGTTCTTCTACTTTAGTCCCAGCAGAGAAGTTCAGTCACACAGCAGTCCTTTCTCCTGGTGTCTTCTGCCAAGCTATTAGTATGAACAGGGGCACAGAGGCTGCTGCTTGCTCTCTCATTCTCTTGCTTACAGATCTTGCAGCTTGTCCCCTTCAGCCCATTACAGGCCCCATTGCAGGGCATGTGCATAAGGCCTGCCACCTACAGAGGACCCAGACCGGGAAGTGGCCCCATGGCCTGGCTCCCTCTGATCAGAGTGCCATAGCACTCAGGTACAAGACCCATGACCCTTTGCAGCGGCAGACCTCACTCGATGGGGGTTCGTGAGTTCCCCACCTGGCCATGGGTGTCAGCAGAAACATTCATCACATTCTCATCTGCTGCTTCTCTTTCTTTCTCTATCTTTCCTGTCACAGTGTGTAGACACAGCAATCTGCCTATCTCTTTTCCTCACTGTATCTCAGGAGCAGACAACAGACACTTGACCATGAGAGGCACCTGTCCATCTTTCTGCTTTCACAGTCTCTCAACCGCAACATAGCCAACTTTCTCACTCTGGCTCATACATATCACCTACACCACAAAGTCCCTTTTTCTCACTGTGCAGGTACATAGCAATTCTCTGAATCGAAGAGGTTTACTCTTCCTTTGCCTTGTCTCAGCACATTTATATTCTCTTGTTTCTCATCCTCTTTCTCCATTGTTTCCCAGGCTTAGACGTAACCTTCATTCTTTTTCCAGGCTCAGAACACAACCTTGGTCTTTTTCCAGGCTTAGACCCAGCCTTTGTCCTGATATTCAGGCTCAGGAGACAACCTCTTCTCTCTTCTCTCTTCTTTTTTCTCTCACCGTTGTGGTGCAGTTTCAGAGCTACACAGAATATTTAGCATCCTGCAGCTTTAATTTTCTCTTCCAAAGCTGCTGCTTTAACAAACTTTTCTCTTTTTTGTACTCTCCAGCTTTTCTTTTCCTGATAGGGCAAACACTCCCTGCCCTGGGGGACAAATTACTGGCAGCCCCATCCTCTCCAGGGGCAGGAGCCCCCTCCTCCTTCTGGAGGAGCTCCCACTGAACTGACTCCAACTCCAACTGTCCTTGCTTTATTGGGAGCCATTTTCTCGCTCCCCATTGGCTGGAGCCACTGTTCTTAGGCAAAAATTAATATGTATGGGGCTCCCTGGATGCCTCATTGGTGCAGAAAAAGGTGCCTAAACTTTCCCTGGTATTTTCCCCAAAAAGTCCTTTCAATCAGTCCCAGAGTCCTTGGCAAGAATCCTGGCCCAGTGGTTGGCTGGCTGATGTCACATGGCTGCAAAACATGTTAGCCTCTGTAAACAGTGTCCCAACATTTTAACAGTGTTCCAAGTTTTAATTGTCCCCGTAGCCAAACCCTTTATCTTTATTTTACATTAGCCCCAGCATTAAGTTGCCACCCCTGTGCCCTGTTTTCTGACTGCACATTTTAATACATTAGCTCATCCCTAGCTCAGTCACTACTGCCTTTCTACATAGCCCCTAGGCAGTGCACTCTCAGTGCCATTTCAATCCATATGTGCCCCAACTTCCCTTGCAAGCTGCAGTCTGTGTAATCCTTTTTAATTATTTAAACCCCCACAGACTGGCAGCTTTCCCATTGTAGTTGCACACCTCTCTTTATTTTATTTCATTTATCCCTCCTGCTGCCTGTCACTAGTGTCGTTTTCTAGTGCCCCTGCCCTAGGTGCTGGACAGGACTCTCAGTTCTTCAAGAGGATGCCGCCTCATGAATATTAATGAGGTGTATCCCTGTAGCTCGAGCGTGATTGGCGCTCACAAAACTGGCTTTCTCTTTTTCTCTTCCCACTGCCTCCCCAGTTATCCCACCTGTTCCAGTCCCTCTCTTGACTTTCTCTGAGACCAGGACCACTGGAGTGGTCAGCCAAAACAGCCATGAATGGGTAAAACAAAACTGCACTTCTGCACATGCGTGGAGCTTGCCGGCATCATAATGCCTTTTCCAAAGCTGGCGGCTTCACGAACTTGCTCCTCCAGCCCTTCTGTCTCTCTCTCTCTCTCTCTCTCTCTCTAAAACAATGTGGGGGCCGGCAGGAGAGGACCAGGAACATGGGGGAAAAGCCAGAATAACAGGACCCAGGAGGGAAAAAAAATGGGGGATGGAAGCAAAACTCCAGGGAGACTAAGCTTTTTTCGGGGGCTTCCAGGTAAGCCCCCAACAGGGGGGGTTACATTACATATAATCTAGTTTGCTGTTATCAGTGTAACCCCCAATCAGCACTAAACTGAGAGGGCTACTACCCCTGCCTGTGTGGCTAGTAAACAGGTTGAGGGGCCTGGGTCCTATGATGCGGTGCCTCCATTTTTAATAAGTTGAAACTTGGGGAGAAAGGTGTCACTTGGCATGTTGGCTAGGTTTGGTTACTCTGCACAGGGGCCCCCAAGTAATCTAGACACAGGAAGCAATAACTGTAATGTCCATAACAGAAGTTGGGATTCTAAAGTGTGGCTTTTATTCACAATAAAAGGGAACAATAAAGCATAGATGGACCCCCACAGGGCTACACTCCTGGCAATGCAGATTTCTCTTAAAACAGACATTCATCTTCTAAACTTGTAAACCCTCGGGTTTAGAAACACTCAGAGCACTTGGCCCGAACTTGACTCTTCTCTGGTTTCCCTGGCTCGGCTCCCTTGCCGGCCCTTGGACTGTCTCCCATTTATCATGAATAATTATTTGTGGCTCCCCATACCACACATGAGCTCTCCTGGCTCTATCAGGGAATCTTCATCATCAATCCCACGTCTGGGTACTTTCCTCAGGCACTGGCCAAGTACCTGAGAGAAAGCAAACAGGTGTCTCAAAGCGAACCCGTAGAGGTGACTCTGGTCATGCCAGATGGGGGGTCTCCCACCTCTTGTTCCCATAAATCATACCTGGCCATTCCTTTGTTTAAACACACTTCATCGGCTACTGTAGTGCAGACTGTACATGGCTTTGTAATGCAGTAACTGTCTTTCCTTGAAGACCCCCCACATACAACAGTCATTACTGTCTCACTGTCCCATAAGCCCTGGACTTGGCATCCTGACTGACCCACAGCCCCAGAGACTTATTTACTCACTGTTTTGGTGAATGACACTGGCCTTTCATCAAAGCTTCATCACCCTCCACATTGCAGGTGTCCAACCTCTGTAGGAATCTCCATTACTCAAAACTGTAGTGCCCCAGCACTCTCCATCAGGCAGCTTCTTCCTTTTTCCCAGACCAGGGGATTGCCTCTGGGAGTTGGTTCTTTGTGCCTCTCTTATGGTGGAAGCACACACCCTAAGGTAGCTCTGTGACAGAGCTGAGGGTAGGGGGGTCTGCCCCTGCAGGGCACCCCCTCCCTCCACTGTACTACTGGATCTACATCCTTCTCTCTCTTGAACCTTCTTCAGACTTCAACAGACTGACTCAGACTGAATTCAAAAAACCCCAACGTTCTAGCCTAATTCCCTGTTGCAACATTCCAAAATGGCTTATGCAGCTGCAACAGTTCTAAATGAAGTCATAGCTCCAGCTCAGCAGAAACTGAAAACAAAGCAAGACACAGTGAAATCCATTTACTGGAGTTTCACTAGCTGCCTGTCCCTGCCTACCACTAGATCTAACTAGGGTTCTAGTAACCCCAGGTAACAGGGGGGTTACACTCACCCTAAGCCAGGAAAATGACTGTCTGCAGTCATTAGTTACCCAGCCTAGGCCATCCTACCCTATGTGCTACCTATGGAGAGGGGTGATCAGATCCCCTCCTGCCATGTGCTAGGCACAGGCAGGCAACACTAAGGGCCCAGAGGCCATCGGCTGACGCATAAGCCTGTACTCTACCCGCTGACTATGGGTACCCAGTGACTCTGGAAGAACTGCCCAGAGCATAGCCCTAATAGATCAGTACTGCGGCCCCTATGGCCATTCAGAACCACAGCCTGTCTATCCCCAAAGCCCTCTAGGGATAATCTGTCTGCCTCTAACTCAAAATTCCAAAAAATAAAACAACAGGGGACCTCCCCCCAACCCTGGACACCCACAACCATACACCAGGAGCTAATACCATATACAATGCATTACTCCCACGCTCCCCCACAACCATACCTGTGGAAGGAAAACTACATACAGTAATCAACAACAGTACTTTAAACACTACACTCTAAAGTACTACTGAGGAATTCCGCTGAGTCCCTCTTCCTCTTCTTGTCTTCTCTTCCTATCTTCTTCAGGAACCATCTTCAAGAAACAGAGAAAAACCAAAACACACTCCTAATCTGCATATTCAGTCTATCTAACCCTTACCATCTAAACACTGAAGAATCCCAAAAAGATTTTTTAGAAAAGTAGAAAAACAGTAACAGTATAAACAGTAGAAAAAATAGAATATTTACAATACACATTTGCAATTTTGGGGGGATGAAATGACCTAAATGTCTCTTCTAATGACTCACAGTGCCCGAAGGCAAGTCCAATAAAGAGTCTGTCCTGGGCCGGAGCCCGGTGAAGCAAAGTTCTAGCAGGTCAAAGTCCCAAAGGGGAGAATCTTTGAGGACAGTTCACACATTTGAAGTCTGCTGATGTAGGGTGTGTACTGCAAATGTCAGAAATAGAAAAAGTTTGGACTTACCAGCCCCTTGAAGAATGGAAATCATATGAAACCTGTGTACCCGCTGAAGACTCTCCCTGGCAGCATTCTGTCAATACAGCTGGGAGGACATCTACCGGAACACGAACAGGATGGCACATTTGGGAGCAGCTGGGCTGATGTCATCTCTGGAGATGAAACCTTGGAACAGGAACAAAAAAGGAAAACTGCTGGTCTGAAGTCTTCCGATACCCAGCCGATGAATCAGGATACAGCTGGGCTGGTGTCCTCTCTGGATTTGAAGTCATCTGGTGGGCCACGTTGATGGATTCTGGAAAGCCAGTACACTGTAGAACTGTCAAAGGCGGGGCACCTGGGTCCTGGATGTTCATGACTGTCGGAACAACATAGGTACGACAACGGCTGAAATGGGAGCATTGACTACCACTGCTCTGCTCTCTACTTGGTAGGCATGGGCACATTCACAGGATGTTCTTGGCATTGTGGGAAATAGTACAATGGGTCAGGTGCATGAATTATTACCCCATCTGGGAGCTCATAATTCACATCATGAAAGGATTCATGTCCCTTGCTGTCCACGATACGAACAGTGTCTATAAACAATGCCCTGCCTACTTCCCATGTTTGGAACTTTTCTTGCAAGATTTTGTCTCTTACAAATCTGCTGGCACGAGGGTGCACATGTGTCATGGCCTCTTCCATAATCCAGGATTTCCTGCATCATTCTATCTCCTACCAGATCCTTTGAGGAAAGGTAGGAAATGATTCTCCATAGATTTCATTTGCTTTCCTACGAACCAGTCTTTCCTCCTTACTGCATTTGGTCAACCTGCAACCTCTGGCCTGGCTTGAAGGTGGCCAGTCCTGGTTCTGCCAGCTACGCATACTTAACGACACAAAAAATGGATCCCTGGCTCCTTCTGGCACAGCCAGGGCAGTGGCATCACCACCCTCTTCCATGCATTCCTCTAAGCCAGGAACTGGAGGCTGCTAACCCACACCTTCTTCATCAGGCCAAATGGGTTCCCCCTCATCATCTTCACTGAGAATCTGCGTCCAGAAGTGAGCAGTCGTCCTCACTCCTGAGACGGTCCACTCCTCACTAGGCGTGGAGGTCGAAACCTCCCATTCAATGGCCTCTTTTGTCTCATCTTCTCCTTTGAGACTTGGACTAGGCCCCTCTATCCACGGGTCAGCTGATGCTCCCTCTGCACTGTCTCTCAGTGACTCAGACTCAGACACATCAGTCATCTGTGCTGTCTGTTGATCTGCACCCTCTAGCTTTATGCCACACCTTACTGAACTTCCCTCTTCAGATCCTTCCTAGTGCTGTGTGCTGTCAATTGCAGGTTCTTGTAATTTTGTCCATGTGGGAGCCAAACAAATCTTGGGCGCTTTAAACAAACCATATTTCTCTAGGCACCCAGAACAATGAGGTACCATGAAGATGTCCCTTCCAGCATTTAAGCACATCACACATACTCATACTGGATATCCAGGAATCGCCACATGAGGAGGCAGTCGTCCTCCATAGTAGTACTTCTCAATATTTCTCAACTTGTTAACTTCTCCTACGATCATAGCCCGGGCATGATCCAGGTAGCGGGCTGGTCCTGAAATCATGACTGCAGAGAAAACAAACACTCACTGTTATTACCAGTCCCAACTTAAATCGAAAAACTTTTTTACAAAAAGGCTCCTTTGCCGCTGTGTTTACATGCCTGCGCCACCCTATCATGGTGGCAGCAGCACTCCTGCGCATCAACATTCTGTAAATGGGTCAAGCCACTGCGCATCCGATTTACACACAGTACTGATAACGTTGCTCAAACTGCACAAACTTGCACTGTTCTCCTTCCTAGCACATTTATATGATTTACATTGGACCTTTCACTCGCTGAAGACATTGCTGTAGCTTACAGTCCTTTAAAGCCTCAGTATTTCAAGCATAGGATTGCCTGTATTTTTTGCTGCATCTTTCATACAACTAACAGTCTCTCACTTGACTTTGAAAATTATACTGACACTGAATCTATAATTATGCTCACAGTCTGTTGCTTAGAATTCTTGCTTTAGCTGGTAAAACTTAACACAGTCCTTCTTTGCCAAGCGATTACACTGCTACATACAGATTCAGCTGGCTTTTCGGTGAAATCACACAGTTTGAGCTATTTCTGTTGATGGTACTCACTGTTATCAGTAGCTGGTTGTTGTGATGTTAAAAACGGCCTGCAGTCAGTCTTGGAGGCCTCTGGAAGGAAGCAGGTTGGCAGTCCTGCCGATTGTCCCTCGGAACACCACACTCACAGTCCAGTCAGTCGAGATGTGGGTTGAGCCCGAATTTAAATAGAAAAGTCAGTTTTTAAACTTTTTACAGTGATTTCAGTCACCGTGACGCTCCTCCTGGTAAGCCAGTTCTCACACTCCACTCACTCTCCCCCTCGAATGCTGTGCAGTCGCTCTAGAGCTGGCTTGGGGGAGGGATTGATTGCAGTCTCACCAATCACTCGACACCATGCAACATTTCAACCATTTATCATGGCCATTAAGCACAACAAGTCTCTCAGTCCAGACAGAAATCATTTCCAATGTCTAGGGCACAATTTTCCTTTTGCTACCCACAGTTTTCCACACTTTTCTTTGTCACAATTACTTTTAAAAGTTGGCAAACGCTGTAATTTCATGCAGAACAAGGGCATACACACTCGGTCTTTACTACTCCTTGGTAAACAGTTGGCAATATCACAGCAGCACACAGACAACAGCACACAGCGGTACATTTAGTTGGCAATTGCTTCAGATTTTTGGGCTAACCACTGCCAGATAGTCAAAACACTAGCCATCATCCAGTCAACCTTTCTTGTTCCTTCTCCCAAATTTCAACAGAATCCCAGTGGTAGACTCCAAGATGTAACCCCCAGCCGGTGTTAAACTGAGAGGGCTACTACCCCTGCCTGTGTGGCTAGTGAACAGGTTGAGGGGCCTGGGTCCTATGACACAGTGCCTCCATTTTTAATAAGTTGAAACTTGGGGAGAAAGGTGTCACTCGGCATGTTGGCTAGGTTCGGCTACTCTGCACAGGGGCCCCCAAGTAATCCAGACACAGGAAGCAATAACTGTAATGTCCATAACAGAAGTTGGGATTCTAAAGTGTGGCTTTTATTCACAACAAAAGGGAACAATAAAGCATAGACAGACCCCCACAGGGCTACAATCCTGGCAATGCAGATTTCTCTTAAAACAGACATTCATCTTCTAAACTTGTAAACCCTCAGGTTTAGAAACGCTCAGGGCACTCGACCCAAACTTGACTCCTCTCTGGTTTCCCTGGCTCGGCTCCCTTGCCAGCCCTTGGACTATCTCCCATTTATCATGGATAATTATTAGTGGCTCCTCATACCACACACGAGCTCTCCTGGCTCTATCAGGGAATCTTCATCATCAATCCCACGTCTGGGTACTTTCCTCAGGCACTGGCCAAGTACCTGAGAGAAAGCAAACAGGTGTCTCAAAGCGAACCCGTAGAGGTGACTTTGGTCACGCCAGATGGGGGGTCTCCCACCTCTTGCTCCCATAAATCATACCCGGCCATTCCTTTGTTTAAACACACTTCACCAGCTACTGCAGTGCAGACTGTACATGGCTTTGTAATGCAGTAACTGTCTTTCCCTGAAGACCCCCCACATACAACAGTCATTACTGTCTCACTGTCCCATAAGCCCTGGACTTGGCATCCTGACTGACCCACAGCCCCAGAGACCTTTTTACTCACTGTTTTGGTGAATGACACTGGCCTTTTATCAAAGCTTCATCACCCTCCACGTTACAGGTGTCCAAAACTCTGTAGGAATCTCTATTACTCAAAACTGTAGTGCCTCAGCACTCTCCATCAGGCAGCTTCTTCCTTTTTCCCAGACCAGGGGATTGCCTCTGGGAGTTGGTTCTTTGTGCCTCTCTTATGGTGGAAGCACACACCCTAAGGTAGCTCTGTGACAGAGCTGAGGGCAGGGGGGCCTGCCCCTGCAGGGCACCCCTCCTTCCACTGTACTACTGGATCTACATCCTTCTCTCTCTTGAGCCTACTTCAGACTTCAACAAACTGACTCAGACTGAATTCAAAAAATCCCAACGTTCTAGTCTAACTCCCTGTTGCAACATTCCAAAGTGGCTTATGCAGCTGCGACAGTTCTAAATGTGTCATAGCTCCAGCTCAGCAGAGACTGAAAACAAAGCAAGACACAGTGAAATCCATTTACTGGAGTTTCACTAGCTGCCTGTCCCTGCCTACCACTAAATCTAAGCAGGGTTCTAGTAACCCTGGGTAACAGGGGGGTTACATCAGTGCTTCAGGATGTGGCTTCAGTCATTGATAATGGGGGGGTAGGTATTCCCAGGGAAATTTTCCAGGCTCAACAGACCCTAAGAATGCCTGTCACCATACCACAATCTGAACTTCTCTTACCAGTTTCTCTGGTTCACAGTGACAAACAGCACTATCAGCACAGGGCTCACCAGCTTGGCCTACCTTGACCAAGACACAAGTCCTTTTTGCCAGTTATCACTCAAGCAATCAGTTCTGATTGTCAGCCCCTCTCAAGTTGTGGTAGCATACCTGAACAAGCAAGGCAGACCTAGAGTCTGTCTCTGAAAAAGGAGCAATGAAGCTATTTCTGTAAGCAGAGCAGTGTCTACAAACAATAGTGGCAGTTTAACTGAAGGGAAAACTAAGCAGCTGACTGGCTCAGCTGAAATTAAGTTTTAATATTTATTTATTCATGTATTTGTTTACCGGGTAAGTGCATTGATCCCAGGGACCTTTTTCAGGCACAACCCGGGCCATAGAGATGGCACATAGGTAATACAGTTTGGAAAAACATTTTCACAGATATAAAGTTGGTACAGAAATAGGACATGGGATACAAAGTGCATGTGCAAATACAGCATTCATTACAGAAAAGTACAATCCAATAGAATAATCTAACAGCAGGAATATTCAGTGCAGTACAATAGTGTTACAACAGCCTCATAAACAACAGACTTAGAAACTGAGGAAACCACATCAGGGAATATGAAGTCTGGTTATTTCACCCGGGAGGGGGTGGCAAGTACATGTGGCAGAGGCCAGCAAGGTAGATTTATAGTGTGCTTTGAAAGCTAGGTGTGAGTCAAGAGAGTGAATGGGGGAAGGTAGGCTGTTCCACAATCTGGTAGCTACAGAGGAGAAAGATTTACTCCCCAGCCAAGTAGCGATCCATGGGATCACTAAGGGAGGAACACTAGAGGCCTGAAGATTTCGTTGGTAGTTATTTAGTATGATTAAGTAAGAAAAGGGGGACAGGTCACCACTTCTTATAGCATTATCTATAGTGCAGCTGAGTATGTAGTTTTTCTGGCCTGTGGGAGGAGCCAGCCTAGAGACTGTTAGAGGGAGCAATGGCGTGTGGAGTAGGGCACCATTAGCATGAATCTACAAATATTATTGTAGGTGGTAGTTAGCCTTGTGAGAAGCTGGGAGGAAGCTTGAGTGTAGATGGGGGCACAGTAGTCCATAAGATGAAGGAGGTTGTCTTGAGCTATAGCAACCCTGGCCTTTGGGGTCAAGTAGTGTTTTAGACAGAAATCCACTGCTAGTCTTTGGTTGATCCTCCACAGGATGTTGTTGAGGTGAATGGAGAAATTAAGAAGGAGTCAAGGGTGACACCCAGGTATTTGAAGAAGTGTACGTTTTTGAGGGTGGAGCCATCTGGGGGATTGGACTGCCAGAGTCGGTTGAGTAGTTGTCAGTTTAGTGATCTTGGGTTTGGAACCCAGGAGTATGGCCTTAGTTTTGCTTGCATTTACTAGGAGTCTGTGCTCCCAGAACCAGTTGTGGGTTGCACCATAGTTTTGGGTTAGTGAGGAGGAGAGGCTGGTCAGAGACTTAGTACTATGGAACAGCACCAGGTCATCTGCATACAGGATGGCCTCACATAAGAGACTGACTGCAAGTAAGGAATTGATAAACAGCAAAAAGAGGAGCAGCCCCAGGACTGACCCCTGGTGAACACCAGTGGTTACAGCCTTAGCCACTGAGGTAGCACCCCCAATGCTAACCATTTGGGATCGGCCAGAGAGGTAGCTTTGGAACCAGGCAGTCATCCCTGCTGCACAACCAGGGGTCCTCAGCCTGACAAGGAGCAAGATGTGGTCAACCAGGTCAAAGACCTTGGTCAGGTCAGCCAAGACGGCGCCTGTTAGGTTACCTATAACCATATTTCTGAAAACGTGGCATATGAAATTGACCAGGGCCAATGAAGTACTATGGTGCTTCTTAAACCCATGTTGGTGTGGGCAAAGAAGATTATATTTGTTGACATATTCAAAGAGTTGGTGAAGGGCTACCTTCTGAAGGAGTTTACTCAGGTGTGGCAGTAAAGAGACAGGCCTATAATTTACCAAGGACTTGCCCCTCGCATCTGATTTTTTTTTTTCTCATTTTGCTACGGTAATGTTCCCCCCATCGTTATCCTCTCCTTCCCCCAGCTGGTTTCCCTTGTCTACCCCTCTACCCTCCTTGATGTCCCCTCACTGCACCTCATTCATTCAATAATTGCTAAATGATCTGCCTGTTAACTATGATCCATTCCTGCAAGGAGTTGGCTCCAAGGCTACATTAAATTTCTGTACTATGTTCCTCAGATATGCCACTTGTAATTAAATGCATATTCCATAGGTATGATATATTTAACTGTATTTTATGTCACAAATGTGATTGTATGATTATTTATGATATTTTTTAACTGTATGTCTTGTTACAAATGTAATTGAATGTTTAATTTCTTGGATATGTTAAATGGTAAACTGTATGTCTAATTCTTCATCCAATTGTACCCCTCCCCCCCAACCAGGTCACACCGGGAGATGAGCAACTTGTTATTCGGTGTGCCTTCCTGGTGAAACATTTCAATAAATAAATAAATATATAAATAAAATTATCCGTAGACAGAGGTTCACCAAATTTGAAAATGGGGATCAAGTTTACCGAGCAAGAGGCCCCTGCATCAGATCTTCAATGGGATAATGGACCTCTGTTTCCTGTTGGAGGGGAATCTGTTTCCATAAGCCATGTATACAAAACTTCCAAGCTTCTGCACAAGGTTCAAAGACTCATGGGCCATAACCATGGATGCCTTCTGCCTGAACTGGGCCAACAGCACACCATACGCCTCTCCTCTACTCTCGATCTTGCATGGAGTGATTCAGAAAATCATCACAGTCCCCACCAAGCTCATCCTCATAGCCTCATATTGGCCCAGATACCCTTGGTTCACATCACATCTTGGTGTAAAATAGAAACACAGAATTTGTCAGTGGAAAAGAACAACTTGGCCCACTTAGTCTGTCCATATATTTCCTGCCTATTCTGCCTCCGCAAACTGTATCTGGTCTCCGGTGACCCTCCTGACTAACTGCCTTTTTATGTTTGCTTGCACACACAGTGCACAAGAAACATATTGAGGTAAGTAGAGTATTGCAGAGGTGTGGCAGTGTTTGGCCAATCCAACCAACGCTTTCAGGGGCTCAGCCTTCAGCTACCAATCAACAGGGAAGCTGCCGATGATGGACGTTTCAGAGTGAGCGCTGGACTTTAAAGAAATCTGCCACTGCAATCACGGACAGTTTCATCATGGTAGCAGCAGATCCCCCCCCCCACAACCAGGCAAATTCCAGTCATGCGTATTACAGTGCACAGTAATATGCATAGCTGGAAAGAGCAAATCGTTTGCTCAGTGTGCCTTTCCCAGTGAAATAAATAAGCCCCGCCGCATAATTGGCAGCTTCTGCTGCTCATCACACACTCCCCCCCAAAGCCGACATCGGCATGCTCTCCCCCAAGCCCGAACATATATTTTTGCCAACAACAGGTGCCCAATCTCCATGTCGGCATGCCCCCCCCACTATTGTGGCACACTGGGAGCCCATCCCAGTGTGCCAAAGTACTGTACTTATCTTTTTTCTGACACAGGGATGCTCACTCCTGGTGTCAGATGCACCCCATGCCCCTTTATGTCAGTCAACCTCGGGGTGACCAGTCCCCAGTTCGGCACTGATTCCCCCCACATACACACTAGTCTGGCATACTGGGAGCCCACTCCAGTGTGCCAAAATCTGTTTTGGTTTCACCTGTAAAAAAAGAAAACAGTCCCATGACGTACTTTATTTTAAACCTGAAAAAAAAGAAAAAAGTCCCTCGTTGTTCCCGCCCCCAACCCACACCGTCCATCTGTGCACCCCAACTCCCTGCACCCCCCATCACCCATTCTTACCTCCAGAGGTCTGGCACTGTGATCTTCTGTGGACTGGAAACACGTCTGCATTCTTCAAAAGCCAACCACAAAATGAAGAAAATTACAGTAAGCTTTATAATGGCATCAATGGGGGGTTTCAGACTAGGTTGATATCTCAGCCATTTTTTGGAGTTTTGGCCCCAAATTTTCAACATGGGGCTCTTGGGACCCCACCTCATGACCACTTACACTGATTTTGTTTCTCAGTCCTAAAAGGTGATTTCACAGTCGCTGTGTGGAATCACCTTTTGGGATCAATTAACAAAATAACAGTGCCACTGTTCATGAGGTGGGGTCCCAAAAAGCCTATGTTGCAAGTTGGGCAAAAAAAAATCCATAAAAATGACTGTGTTATGAGTGTGCATGGCGCAGTTTGTACACACGCTCATAACTTTGCCAATTTTTTATATTTTCACTCCAAATTTCCAACACTGCCATTTTTTCACACCACCTTATGAACAGTACAGTTGTCATTTTTTGCATCCTGCCTGAAACGTGTTTTTGCACCTGTGGCGCAGAATGGTGCAGTCGTTGTGCAAAATCAACTTTTGGGACAGATTAATGAAATCACAGTGCCACTGTTCATGATGGGAGGTCCCACAAAGACCATATTGACAATTTGGTGAACAAATTTCAAAAAATGACTGTGTTACAAGCGTGCACTACACAATTTCTATGCATGCTCGTAACTTCACCACTTTTTCTTAATTTCACTCCAGATTTTCAACATTGCCATTTCTTCACACCTCCTCATGAACAGTACAGATGTAATTTTTCACATCCTACACAAAATGTCTTTTCGCAGCTGTTGCGCTGAATGGCACATTCACTATGCGAAATCACCTTGCAGGATTGAGTAATTAAATGATAGTGCCACTGTTCATGAGGAGGGGTCCCAAAAAGATCATGTTGAAAATTTGGAGTGAAAATACCAACAAATGCCTGGGGCATTAGGGTTTCCAGCTGTAATGCCCCACACCATACAGACTGACAGGCATCGGAAGTGTGGATTGGGGTCGTCGGTCATAATGCTCACACCATTCCACCCCCACCCCCACCCTGCAGTCACTGAGAGGCATCGATGTGTGCCTTGGATCTTCGGCCCTAACATTCACCCCATTCTCCTATACTGCACCCATCTCAGCTTATTTCCTTGTGGAATGGGGTGAGCGTAAGGGTCAAAGACACCAAGGCACAATGTGACACCTGTCAGTGTCTGCAGGGTGAGGTGAGGTGGAATGGTGTGAATGTTATGGCTGACAACCCAAAGGCACACCCCAATGCCTGCCAGTCTTTGCTGGGTGGGGGTGAAGGTCGGCGTTAGTTCAATACTTCACTGCCATTCCTATTATGCATCTCTCTAACTCATGCAATACCAATGCCAATACCAGCAAACAAACATTCTGCACTGACAAATTCTTGTTTCTAATATATTTCTATGTTTATCCCATGCATACTTGAAGCTCCCTACTCTTCTAGCTTCCACCACTTCCACTGGATCATGTCACCTCTCTATCACATCCCTGTCAGGGTGTACATGTTGAGATCCCTCAGTCTCTCCTTGAAGGACTTCTTGTGCCAACCCTGCACCATTTTAGTTACCCTCCTCTGGATCACCTCCACCTGTCTATGTTCTTTCTGAGGTGCAGCCTCCAAAACTGGACACAGTACTCCAGGTTGGGTCATACCAGTGAGTGATACAATGGCAACATCACCTCCCTCCTCCTGTTGGAGGTACCACTCCCTATTCACCCCAGTATCCCATTAGCCCTACCCACTGCCCTTCCACAAACACTCTCTACCTGGTTGCTCAGGCTTCCAATCTCAATGTCTGACCAGACAGCCCCAACTCTGAAGCCTATGCCTGATGACTTGGAATGTGAATGGACTCTCTGGCACAGCACGGCTATACATCTGAGGTGATAACTGCTTTCCTGAATCCCCACAAGACCTCTGCCAGCAAGGCTTACTATCACATTTGGCAGTTTATTCTGCAATAGAAATGCCAGTTGGTAAAGTCCATCCCCTCAGCAGTGTCCGAAGTCCTTGATTTCTTAGAAGGATTCAGACTGGACCTCAACACAGCAACCCTTCAGGTCCACGCAGCAGCTCTAGTAGTCCTGCTACAACCTCCTACAATTTTTGATTATGCAACCTCTGAATATGCATCCTCTCATAGTGCAATTTTTTTAAGTTAACCTCGAACCTTCTGTCAGTGCAATCCCAGTCTTCCACTGGGATTTTGCTCTGGTCCTCCATGCTCTTACTAGACCTCTGTTTGCATCTTTGTCCCAAGTGTCTCACAGATGGCTTACTCTGAAGGTAACATTCCTGATCATCTTAACTTCAACAAGGACCATGGAAAAACTAGGGGTTCCTTCTACTCAGCAACCATATCTGGTGTGCCACCTGGATAACACGATACTGAGATCTTCCCTGGATCTTGTTTAAGAGATCAACTTTGCACACAATTTTAATCAGGAGTTTTTGCTCCCTTTTTTCTGTCCTCATCCCAGAAAAGAACTGGAAAGACATTTATATACACGGGATATCAAACACACCATCAAGTGTTCTTTGCAGAGATCACAGCCTCACAGAAGATGTCCGGCCTTCTGGCTCTTTGCAACATCAGGAAATCTGACCATACAGCATCCAAACCATCCATCTCGAGAAGAAATACAGAACTACAGAACGTATTATATTTCAGAAGCCTACAAGTCTTCAAGGAACAATCACCAGATGGTCTTAAAGCACATTCCACCAGAACTATGGCAACACAGGTTAGCAGACTGGATGCCTCTGGACAGAGCTGAGGATGGGAATCAAGCCCTAAACTACTTCCTCGCAATCTTTACTAAAGCCTGTGACATCTTTACACCTTATAGATTAAAAAAACACAAGGGAGTACTAACCCCTGGCTCACAGGCTCCATTATTGAGCTCATGAGGGAAAGGGATAACCTCTGGCATAGGGCCAAAACATCTTGCAGTGTACCAGAGCTCATTAAGTATAAGACTGCAAGGAACAACTGCACTAGGCTCATCTGTCAAACTAAGGCAACCTACTACAATAACCTACTAAAAAGGAGCTGGGTGAGTGGAAAGGAGTTCTGGGACTCAATCAGATCACTCACTGGCAAACCCCCTAAAGCTCAGCCAGGCCTAATATTCACTGCAGCCGGGACACTACAGGAGCCAGTTGACATTGCAAATGCATTCAGTCAAATTTTCACTGACCTAAGCTCTGTACTTCCCAGTGACTACCTGATCCCCTCATCCCCAATCAGTGATAACAACCCCCCAAACAGTGGGAAGCCCCCTCCTCCTTTCTACTTTAAGCAGCTGACTAGAAATGACACCATCAAGTATGTGAAGCATGTCCTAGGGAAGACAAGAATGGGGCGAGACCTTGTAGACACGAAAATGGTAGCACTTACTGTTAATGAACTGGCTGAACTGATAACCAAAGTCTTTAATGCCTCACTTAGGTCAGGTGTGTTCCCTGACAAATGAAAGGAGGCTCTCGTCATCCCAGTCCCTAAATCAGGTGATGCAACACACCTTACTAACTACAGGCCCATCTCCATTATCTCTCCCCTGTCCAAAGCATTGGAACGAATTGTCTCTGACCAGCTCTCAGAGTATCTTCTGAAGCATAATCTACTATGTGCTCAGCAGCATGGATTCTAGAAAAAACACTCCATCATTACCACCTTGGTTGACTTCACCACTCAAATCTATGATGCCTTTGATGACAGTCTTGCTGTGGGATCTATCTTTATTGACCTCACAAAGGCATTTGACACTGTCAACCATCAAATCCTCCTTTAATGCCTGAGCTTTTTAGGCCTGTCCATCGACACAGTCACCTGGTTCAAAAGCTACCTCTCCAGAAGGACACAATGCGTCAAAATCAATGGCGCAATATCTGAACCCAGGGAGGTGACTCTTGGTGTCCCCCAAGGCTCTATTCTGGGTCCACTACTTTTTAGCCTCTTCATAAACCCCCTGCCTTCAGTCTGCCAGGACCATATAGTGCTATATGCGGATGATGCGGTCATCTCTGTAAATGGAAAAAACCTACCGGCCATCACCGGTAAACTTGAAACGAATCTCCACAAGCTGGAGGCCTGATTCTCAGCCAATAAACTGCTGCTCAACTATAAAAAAAATAAAAGCATGCTTTTCTCGCTTCAGCAGAATAGGAAAAAAATCAGGAAAATGCTGATACAGACTCACAACGGGCACACCTTGGAACAAGTGGACACTTTTAAATACCTTGGGATTTATCTCAATAGCACCCTCTCACTCACTACTCATGTGGACCATGTTATCAAAATGGCCAATGCAAAACTATGTGTTCTGTATAGGCACCGCCACTACATGCCACCAGAGGCCCTAAAACTTGTCACCTCCTGCTTGGTACTATCTAACATAAACTACAGCCTTTTAATCTACAGTGCTGGCATCGATGCTGCCCTAAAAAGGGTAAAAACACTTCTAAATAAAGCATGTAGGCTGGTCCTGGGTGCAGATCACTGGACACACACATGCGACCTATACGAAGAAACAGGATGGCTACCCCTACACCTCAGGGTCCAATTCCAGACCTGCCTACTGTCTAAGAAAGCCCTACTCAGGCTAACTACTGTATCCACCTCACGTCTCTTCAAAATTGACCAACCTACTATCAATACTCGGAGGGCTTCCAGGTGTGGGCTCGTGGTACCATTCAAGCTTACCTCAACTGCCCAAAGATCCCTATCATTCAGAGGACCCAGTTGGACAAATGACCTCCCACCAGACCTCCTTGAGTGCAATAGGATCGGCAACTTCAAAGCCGGACTTTGGACGCACCTAGCTCTCGATAGGAAATGCGAGTGTCCTTGCTTAACCTGATTTCACCACTTAACTTTGCACCACCCTGAACAACCAAGCAATCTCCTTATGAAGGACTTACCTAATACAATTCCCCCACTCCCAACACACTCCACCCCCTCATGCCCAAGTCCCTCCTTTTACTACCCCGTACTCTCCCCCTCACCCTACCTCCACTCTCCCATCCTCCCACAACTTCCTTCCCCCTCTCATCTCCCTTGGCAACTACCCCCACCTCTCCCTACCCCTCATTTCACCCTCTCCCTTACTCCTATCTTTCCCTTTCCCTGTTCCCCCCTCCTTCCATGGCTAAATCTAATTAGACTGCCTCTCTTGCTTACCCTGAACAAAGCCTCTCTCGGACTGCTTACTCTACTAAACCCCTCGTTACTGCCATTCCCTGGCTATCCATCTGCCAGTGTGCCTAGCCCTGATCTGCCTGCTCCCTACACGCTATTATTCTTTCCCCCATACTAAACTGACAATGAGATCTCATGGTGAACCTCTAGATGATGGTGTTAAATGAGCAACTAACTTATACTGAGGTTGTATCTTCCAGCAAATTTACCAGTTTCAGCCTCATTCCTATGAAATTCTTCTGTTTGTGTTAGTTCTGTACACCACAATGATTATATTCTGTGTACCATTGTACTCTAATGTTGTTTAGTTTTGTCTGTACTGTACTCTGTCTGACGTGGAACCTTTGTAAATGAGCCTTGGCTCGAAGGTCTTTAACCCCAAACTGAAATAAATAAATAAAAAACATCCTGGGCAGAATGAGAAGGAACCCACTATATAAACATTTTCAAGGTGGTTACTTGGGTGTCTCCGCACATCTTTGTCAAGCACTACAAGCGGATGTGGCCTCCTTGGTGGACACAGCTCTTAGCCATAAGAATAAGATTCTCCATTTGGGTTTTCTCTTGTGCTTCTTTATATTACTTATTCTCCATCCCTTGATTCTGAGGATTACTGCTACAGATATCTCACTCGTAGAAGTGACAGATGCAACATGAGCTGGAGAAGTAAAATTTCTTACCTTTCAATCATTTCTTACAGCTGTGCATCTATTGCTCTATTCCCTCCTGTTTATATCCTCTGGATGAACGTAGTTGGGTTACTGGGAACAAAATTTTCACTGTTGTTTTTTCTTATGGTGAAATATTATATACACCCTGGGACTGGTTAGGATAGGGAAGTTCTCTTACTGGAAAGGAAGCCATGGTGGCCTCTCTAGGACACCATGTGGGGTGTCAACACATTTGCAAGTCTCCTGCCTGCCTACAACGAGGGAACATCTACCCACTCACTCACAGGAGGGACAGATGCACAGCTGAAAGAAAATAAATTACTGGAAGGTAAAATATTTATAGCATGTCTGTCACTGTGTTGTGTCATGTCACAACATGTGCTAAAATAACATCAGTGGGGAATATGGCATGTTATTTTCTCTGCTGTGACATCACATGCTTAAATAACATGTTTTATTTGCCAGATTTATTACTTACACAGAATATGTAGTATAGCCTAGAGGTTAGAGTAACGAGCTGTGAATAAGCTTGATACATCCAGCAGACAAGACCTGGGTTTGATTCTCATAACCTCCACTTCCATACTGTGTGACTCTAAGTAAGTCACTTAACTGCCCAGTGCTCCCAGGTCACCTCTGAAACCAGGCACTTGTGCCTAGTGGGCCTTAACCAGTTACCAAAGACTAAAATAAAAAAATGTCTGTTATTCTACACTATTTTCCTCTAGGGTAAATAACATGTTGGTCACCCAAAAAAGCATGTTATTTTTCCTGTAGCTATCAAACTTTTGGTTCTCATGCCCCTTACACTCCCATTACATAAATAAGGCATTCCACAGGGAGTGCAGGAATGAGCTATTTATACCAGGTCACAAATGCTGCCATCATTGCTCTCAGGTACTCATGGCCATGCTTTGGTCCTCCATTCATTACAAGGTAGCAGTGATAGCACGATTCAAGAGGAATAACTTGTTTATGCACTCCCTTCGGAATATCCCCTACATATTCTGCGTAAGTAATAAATCTGGCAAATAAAACATGTTATTTAAGTGTGTGATGTCACAACAGAGAAAATAACATGCTATATTCGCCACTGATGTTATTTTTGCACGTGTTGTGACATGACACAACACAGTAACAGACATGCTATAAATATGTAAGTAATAAGACAAGATAGGGTGTTGGTTGGGCTGCCATAATCACATGCCCAGAAGTGTAGTAAGGCATGAAGTCATACACAGAGTGCCTTCAGCCCCTGGAAGTGTAGTTGTGGCAGCACAAAAACACAGTGTTGGGTAGTAGTACGTTACAAGTAACACGTTACTGTAATCTGACTACATTGTCATGTAATGTCTAACGGTAACGTATTACTTGAAAGAAAATGTAATCTGTAACACATTACAGATTACATTTTCTTTTGAGTAAAGCAGTTACTGTAACGGAATTTATTATATTACTCAGGGCCAGATTACCCCCCCGTCGGCTGTCGGAATCATGGCATAGGCGCTGAGGTAATATGGGTTTATAGGCCCACAATATTTTCTGAAGTGTGCTCATTCCCACCAATGATTTATAACATTAAAAGGCTTTGCTACTTTGGGACCATTTTTTTAAAGTTGGCACAGTTTGGGCGCATGTGACCTGGGCATGGATGCACTCTCTGACTTACTACAGCCCCCCCAAGTGATCCTGTCTAACCCTGAGCCCATTCTTTGGTGGGCTGTGGCATGTTTTTTGAATTTGGCATCTTTTAATCCCAATATGCGCATGTGCACGGCACAACAGAGGGAAGACAAACTGAGACAAGCAGTAGGGAGGACTGCAGTGACTGTGACAGGTCAGGAGGCAGCGCCAAAGAGAAGTAATTCAAGTTGAAGAAGGCAAGGGACTGGGACCAACCAGACTCCACAGTGGCCAGGTGGTCTAGCGGCACAGTGCAAAACTAGTCCCACAACTGAGGGAGCCTAGAGTGCCAGGGAGGTTGTGCAGTGGGCCCGTAGTTAGTGTCAGTGCCGTAGGAAGGGTGGGGCGGGTGGTGCTCCCGCCCCGGGCGCAACCCTCTGAGGCGCAGTTTTCTAAGTCAAAGCTCACTTTTTAATTCACTTGCACTGTAAGCTTCAAGGTTTCTTCTTTTTTTTATATATTTGGTTTTGTAATTACAATTGGCTGTCAGCAGGGGCGCATCTGTGGACCAAAGATCAGCAAATCGGGGGGGGGTGTCACATGGTTGCGCCGTCTGCTGCAGACAATATAATCATGTGGTGGTGGTACAGAGAAAGAGAAACTGTGGGTGGGCCACCGTCACCCAACCCATTAGTATAAAAGGTACTGGGTGGAGCTCCGTGAGCACATGGCACTGAGAGGTGGTTAAATAGAGGCTGGAGATACAGTAGTTTGTTGAGACGAGACAGAAAGAGACTAGCAGCAAAAAACAGCAATAAACTATAGAGTGTAGAGAGGAGAGACGAGACCAAGAGACAGAGAGATATTGGATTTGTGTAAGCAATGCACTACTGTCTTCTGTGATGTCTATAATGTAGTAGTCTGACTGGACTGCATTAAGTAAGAGCAACAGCAAGCATTTTTCATTTCCATCCACATTCATCCTGTGTGTGACCCAAAATGATTTTTTTTTTTAATGAGAACTTGTGTCATAGTGTGTGTCAGTGAGATGAATTATGGTGTACGTGGCAGCAGTGGCGCCAGGTGGGGGGTACTAGACTGGAAAAAATGCAAACTCAGGAAATCTGCTTTGAATTTGATTACTGGGCTGGCTCAGTTGACTGGCTGGCAGCTGCTGTGTATTATTTCATGATCGAGGAGTGCGTTCAGTTCACTTTTGTGACCGTCCGTGTGAAAGAAGTTTTAACCTGTACTGTCCACAGTGAATTTTTTTGCTCAGTATGTTGTTAAGCTAAGTTTTATAATCACACTCCCATACAGTGCTTACTCGTGAGTTTCTTTTGGGAGTGACTGGGAGTGAAGAACAGAAGTCGTTGCCTTCCTAAATTGGCCTGAGTTCCATGGCACGGGCCGCGGGGCACCATCCTCCCGCCCGCATGTTATACGTTTTTAATTTTTCTTCTCCTCTTGTTCCATCCCTTGCACTCCCATTCCATTGCAATTGTTTTTTTTTTCCATGTCTTCCATTATCCCCACCTTTCCTTGGATGGAAGGTGTTAGTTGGCCTGCTGGCAGGCCTGGCTCTGGCTGCTCCAGTTACAGGGTAGGCAGGCTTCCACACTGCTTTCCTAATACTCCAGGTGGGTGGCTTTTGGCAGTGGGCCTTCTCATCCCAGTCCCAGGGCAGACAGAGCCTCCAGACCTGAGACAGTTCTTCATCGTGACTCCACTGCCCTGACTCCCCCTCAACCAGGGACCCCTACTACTACCCTAGTACTCAGTACCTGCTAGGCTGCTACTGAATGAAGAATCAGCTGCAGCAGGCCAGGCAGCCAGCACTGGGAAGTAGCACTTATAGGTAGTGTAGTTAGTTGTATTTAAGACGAGCATAGATATACAATACCCAATACATACAATACAACTAAATCAATCAAGATTTGTTTCTTCTTATTCAGTTAGCCTCCCTCTGCCACCTTAGCTGATATCAGGCAAGTGTAGACTAGTACATTTTATTTTTTGGCTGATCAGCAAAAGAGAACTTCATTTTACAGCTCACACTCTGATGCCAGCCAGCCAGAGTCTTCCACACCTCAGATTCCATGGGAGCAACATTTTCCCTGCAATCAGGGGTAGGGAACATTTACCAAAACTATGTTTTTACCTCATGAAAAGCCCCAAAACTCACCACAGAGCATGTAAACCCCACAGGACTTCTGGGGCCTTGTGGCCCCCAGACCCCTGGCTGTTTTCTGGATAGGGGACACCAAATTAGTCTCTAGCCCAGGGCACCAAAATGTCTTCCTACGGCTCTGGTTAGTGTGAGTCATGTGTCGGTTGGTCCTGTTGTCGTGTGGGCCAGGGAGGGCAGGCAGCCAGCTGCTGAAGAGGATGGAGTGGAGGAGCCGGATACTTGTCAGCAGAGCAGGAGAGAAGAGAGTAGCACTGCACCATAGTCGGATGGTAATTAACGCCGGTAACAAGAGCCAACAGTACAGCCAGTGGTAGCCAGGTAAGGTGGGGATGCAAGAGGAAGATGAGCCGGGCCAGGCCCGACTGGCGGGAGGGAGAGCTGCTCAGCTGATCAGTGCACATTAGCCAGGGAATGACAAGTTTGTAATACTTCCAGCATTAAATTGTGCCAAGGGGTAGGAGTGTATAGCTGTTTTCAGGCATCCTGATGTTGTATCAGTTTGTGCAACCCCCCCCCCCCCAGCCATAGTAGTGGTGAATGGTTTGAAAATTGTTATGCACATGCATCTAATTCCATGCAGGACTGTGTAGAGAAAAGAGCTGTTTCCCTTGACAGCCTTCCTCCAAGATAACCCTCACTGCTGGTGGGGGAGAGGGGTCATATGCCTCCTACACCTCCACAGTTTCAGACGTGTCAGCACTGAAAAGTTTAGCCAAAGAGAGAGCTGTGTTCCCAGCTGTGCTTTTACTGTTAGCTCTCAGCAGGCATTCAGTTTTCACAAACACTTTTATTTTTGGGGGTAATGATGCAACATTGGTAGTTGCTGTCAATCCAGAACAGTTAAGTGTTAGTATTTATGGACAAGTAATTGGATATTCGTTGGCAGCTAACCATAAGTGCAAAAAGAAATGATCCACTGGATTATACAAGGAAAGGTCTCTTCCAAGTTGGACACCGTGGGATGGTACTGCTAACCAAAGCCCAAAACCCAACAAGCATTTGTCAATGTCGAACGTTCATATGTAGGCATTTGCAGTGGTGTTTGGCACGATGGTGCTTTACCCTATAATGCCCTGTGCGATTGCTGGTATTTGTACAATAAATTTTCAGCATGACCTTTTTGTTACCCCATTGTGCGCTACATAGGCGGAAACACATTTTGGGCAGGATGTGAAAAATGACAGCTGTACTGCTCATAAGGAAGTGTGATAAAATGGCAATGTTGAAAATCTGGAGTGGAAATATTGAAAATTCGCAAACCGAAGAGCATGCGTAGGAACTGTGCAAAGCACGCTCGAAAAACAGTCATTGTTAGGAATTTTTTCACCAAATTTTCAACATTGGCATTTTAAAACCTCTGCTAATGATCAGTGTCACTGTGATTTTCTTACTGTGTCCTATACATTGATTTTGCACACCGACTGCGCCATTGTGCACTACATGGGCGGAAACACGTTTTGGGCAGGATGTGAAAAATGACAGCTGTACTGCTCATAAGGAGGTGTGGTAAAATGGCAATGTTGAAAATCTGGGTGAAATATTGAAAATTAGCAAACTTACAAGCAGGAGTAGGAACTGCATAGCATGCATTTCATAAAAACAGTCATTGGAATTTTTTCCCAAATTTCCAACATAGGGTTTTTGATGGCCTACCTTGAACTGTGACACTGTCATTTCGTACATCGGTCCCGAAAGGTGGTTTCGTGCAGTGACTGAGAAATCACCTTTCAGGACTGAATAACAAAATGACAGTGCAAGAATTCATGAGGTGTGGTCCCAAAACCCCCATGTTGAAAATTTGGTGAACAAATTCCCAAAAATGCCTGAGATATGCATCAAAGTTGAAAAAAAACCCTATTCATTCCATTATACAGCTTACCAGCCTTTCCTCAGTTCACGGTCGGCTTTGAAGAGTGCAGACGTGTTCCCAGTCCACCGAAGATCATCGCGCCGGACTCCGGAGGTAAGTATGGGGTGAGGGGGGGTGTGGGGAGGCAGGTGTGCAGAGAGAGTGGGTGGGGAACTTTTTTCTTTTCTAGGTTTTTTTTTTCTTTTAGGAAGATGGCGGACGTTTGCCACGCTGGGGTGGGCTCCCAGCATGGCAGATGGAAGTTTTTTGGGTGGGGCAGTGGAGCCGATGGGGGTGGACACCCCTATCAGCCATAGAGAGGTTTGCCATGCTGGGGTGGGCTCCCAGCATGGCACCTGGAAGGCTGTTTGGGGGGGCAGTGGAGCCGACGGGGAATTGGGCACCCCCATCAGCCTTACAGATTTTTGCTGGCACCTAAAACTCTGTTGGGGGCAGCGCAGTGCAGCCGATGGGGGATTTGTAACCCCCATCAGCCATACTGTGTGTGTGTGGGGGGGGAGTGCGTGAGCACACTGGGGTGGCCCCAGCGTGTTACTTGTTTGGGGAGAGGAGCTGTCTGTGACAGCTCTTTCACTGCAGTGCTGACGTGTAGGCACTTTGCATACTGCCGAAGCAGTATGCAAATTGCCTACATGCTGCAGTGCTTTTCTTTCAACTGTACACCGCTGCATTTGCAAACTCTGTCATAGACAGCTCTTACATTCATTGGCATGGTGGTGCCGCACCTGCAAATGGCAGCAGGGCATTGGAAGTAGGGAGGCACACCTACGAATTCTCGTATGGTGGCACTATGTTTCTTGCACATGCATGCAAGCAAACATAAAAAGGTGATCTTGCCCCCATTTTTTGGTTGCAAAAGTTGAAGCTGCAATTCTAGACATGCACATTAGAGTTGACATTAATGTGCATGACCGGAATCATGGCTTCAGCTCTTGTAACAAAACCAAAATGTGTTTCAGTGCTCATTTTTCAAGGGAAATTACTTTAAATGGATCTGTGGCATGCAAGGTATGACCTGCACTGTTTTATCACTATGAGATCCCAAGTCTGAAACTTGTTCATGAACCAGTTTATCCACTGGCCATGTGCATTTATGGAAGCAGGAGGTTAGGGGCTTGTATGGGTCACAGATAGAGGCTTAGGTGATAGGAGTGACTAGTAAGTACACGGAGGCCAAGGGAGAACATTTTTATTTTGAAAGAAATGAATTCACTGACAAGCACCGATCATCCTTGAGCAAGTTATAAAAAGTAATAGAAAGTAATAGAAAAATAAATATGCTTTACAGTTACAGTTACTCATTACTTTTCATACCCAAGTAATCAGTAACTGTAACTGATGACATTTATTTGAGAGTAACTAGTAACTGTAACTGATTACTTTTTTAAAGTAACTTACCCAACAGTGCAAAAACACCACATCATGTATTTTTGCCCTTATAAAATCAGTTTTTTGTTCAGAAAACAAATGCAAAATGAAAATGTTAAAATGTTTAAACATCAGTAGTTTTGTGTGAGATAGTCCCTCCACAGATGGACTGTCACTACAGGGTGCTAACCTGAGTTGCACTGCATGAGCCACTACATATGGGTTGTTTGCTTTTTGTGTGAACAGTCTCTTGAATGTACACCCCCACCTCCTCAGTTTTAGTACGCTTTTTTTTTCTTTAAATGAAAAAACTCTTGATATTGTTTCACGATGTAGATTTGAAATGTAAATAATTGGCTTCAGGTGTTTTAGTTCAGTAAATGAGTGGTAGCAGTGTGCGTGAAAGCGAAACCTGGATTCAGGATTGCAATACTGGGGAGCAGCACACCAATACTTGTAGTAACTGAACAACATTGGTACTGGGACTTTTTCATACCCATTGATTGTGTGGTCTCAGTCCAGTAGGTAGGAACATGAGTCAGCCAATAAGGAGGCATAGAAACACAGAGTCTGATGACAGATAAGGACTGCTTGGCCCACGTAGTCTGCCCATTTTTCTTACTTACTGTAACACTGAAGACCCTACTTGATCCCCAGCTTTACCTCCCCCTTTCTCTACCACTAAGGTTCCCTTTTGCCTATTCCATGCTTTCTTGAATCCCATTACGGTTTTTGATCCCACCACCTCCGCTGGGAGGCTGTCCCAGACATCGACCACTCCTGTGAAGAAGTACTTCCTTACATCTCCCCTGAGTCTACCTTTCTCCAGCTTCATAGCATGACCCCTTGTTCTTAAGCATCTTTTACTCTGAAAAAGGCTTCCTTCTTGAACCTTATTTATACCCTTGAGATATTTGAAAGTCTCTATCGTATGCCCTCTCTCTTCTCCTCCAGGGTATGCATATTGAGGTCCTTTAGTCTCACTTCGTAGGTCTTTTGATGTAGACCCTGCAACATTTTAGCTGCTCTCCTCTGGATTGCTTTAACTCTGTCTATGTCCTTCTTGAGATGTTGCCTCTAGAACTGGACACAATACTCTAAGTGAGGCCTTACCAGTGATTTATACAGTGGTATCCCACCTCCCTCTTTCTGCTGGTGATACCCTTCTCTGTGCACCCTAGCATCCCACTGGCTCTCCCAACTGCCTTGTCACACTGTGTGGCCTCTTTTATGTCATCAGATATTATTACCCCCCCATCTCTTTCCTATTTGGTGGCCGCCAGTACCACTCCCCCCATTTTATACACTACCCTCATGTTTCTGCACCCCGAGTGTATGATTTTGCACTTCTTCACACTGAAATTTAGTAGCCACACTCTCGACCACTCCTCAAGTTTTACATAGATACATAGATACATAGATACATAGACAGTGTCAGCAGATAAGGGCCTATGGCCCACCCAGTCTGCCCATTTGAGCTTGTAAGTTCAGTTTGTTTTCCTAGAAGTCTGTTGCCCCTTACCCCTGACCTCCAGAATTCCTTTATGTCTATCCCATGCATTCTTAAATCCTGTGATTGTTTCAGCCCCCACCACTTCCTCTGGCAGGGTGTTCCACTTGTCCACCACCCGTTCTGTGAAGAAATTCTTTCTCATGTTTCCTCTGAATCGTCCTCCCTCCAACTTCATCCCATGCCCTCTTGTCCTGGAATATCTTTTTCGCTTAAAAATAGTGTTTTCCTGCACCCTGTTCCTCCCTGTAAGATACTTGTATGTCTCTATCATATCCCCTCTCTCCCTCCTCCAGGGAGTACATGTTCAGTTCCTCCCTGTCTCTCTCTGCTTCTCCTGATACTCCATCCTATCCTCCTTCTCCCCTCTGTGTGTCCTTATACCTCCTGAAGGCTAATGTTTTTGCCTTTACCTTCCCAGGCACCACTTTTGAGAACCATAGCAGTCTGTTTTTATGTTTTCTTGCACACATGTGCAAGAAACATAATGTGAAATTTAGGAGAGAAGTAGATTTTGGAGGTGCAGCACTGTGGTGGCCAATGCCACCACTGCATTTTTGAGCTCGGCCCTCACTTCCCAATGCAGTGGCATGCTGCTGCTGACACTAGTTCAGCCAGCATGCCACCAACTTGAAACAAATTAGCCACTGCAATGATGGAGCAACCCGCCATTGCAGGGCGGTGCCTTACCTGATGTAACATTTAAAAAGAACATGGCGGTGGATGTCGCCATCCACTCACAGTCCCCATAAAAGCTGACAGGGGGGTGCCCAATTCTCCTGTCAGCATGCCCCCACCTCAGTTAATTTGCCAATGGGGGAGCCCAATCCCCATCAGCATAATGTCCCCCCCAATTTGCTGTGTGCCGAGAGGGGTGCCCAATCCCCCTTGGCATCATGCCACCCCGAACAGGCTTTCTTTGCTGACAGAGAGCCCAATCCCCATCGGCTTAAGTCTCCCCATCCCAAAAATGTAGGTGACACACTGGGAGCCTACCCCAGTGTCTTAAAAACAAACCTGCAAAACAAAAGCCTTCCTGTGACGTCTTTTTGGTTTTGTTTTTTTTCCCCCTGAAAGAAAACGGTTCCTCTGTGCACCTCAATCCCCATGTCCCCCTCCCATCCCATACTTACCTCCTGAGCCAGGCGCAATGATCTTCATTAGACCAGGAACACGTCTGCACTCTTCAAAGCTGACTGCAAACTGAAGAAATGCCAGTAAGCTGTATAATGGTATAAATGTTTTTTTTTCAACTTATGTGAATCTCTCGTCCAATTTTTTGCCTTTTGGCACCAAATTTTCAACATGGGGTCCTTGGGACCACTCCTCATGAATCCAGTCACTGTCATGGCATTATTTGGTCCTGAAAGGTGATTTTGTGGTCACTGCGCAGAATCCCCTTTCAGGACTGAATAACAAAACAACAGTGCCACTATTCATGAGGTGGGTTCCCAAAAAGTGTATGTTGTAAATTTGGTGAAAAAAATTCCAAAACATGGCTGTGTTATGAGTGTGCATTGCACAGTTTCTAAGCATGCTCATAACTTTGAGAATTTCTAATATTTTCACTCCAGATTTTCAACACTGCCATTTTTACATACCTCCTTATGACCAGCATAGCTGTCATTGTTCACATGCTGCCTGAAATTTGTTTTCACACAGCCGGCAGACGATGGCGCGGTCGCTGCAGGAAATCAATGTTTGGGACAGATTAAGAAAATCATAGTGACACTGTTCATGAGCAGAATTCCCAAAATGCCTATGTTGAAGATTTGGTGAAAGAATTCAAAAAAATGACTGTGTTACGAGCGTGCATTGCTCAGTTTTCACACATGCTCGTAACTTTGAGAATTTTTAATATTTTCACTCCAAATTTCCAACATTGCCATCTCTTCATACCTCCTTATGAATGGTGCAGCTGTCATTTTTCACATCCTGCCCGAACTATGGTTTCACACATCTGGCTCAGAACGGCACAGTTGCTGTGGGAAATCAATGTTCGGGACAGATTAACAAAATCACAGTGCCACTGTTCATGAGCAGAGGTCCCAAGTGCTTTCATGAGGTGGGGGGGTCACAAAAAAGCCATGTTGAAAATTTGTAGTGCAAATACCAACAAACGCCCAGGGCGTTAGGGGTTTCTAACCAAAATGTCCCACCCTGTACAGACTGACAGGTGTCAGGGGTGTGCCTTTGGATTGCTGGCTGTAATGCTCATGCCATTCTACCCCCCACCCTGCAGCTAGTGACAGGCTTCAAGGTGTGCATTGGACTCTTCAGTCCCAGAGTTCACCCCATTCTCCTATACTGCACCCATTTCAGCATATGTCCTTATGCAATGAGGTGACTGTAAAGCCGAACACCCAAAGGCACACCTCAGCACTTGTTGATGTCTGCAGGACAGGGTGAGGTGAAATGGCATGAGCGTTATGGGTGATGACCCAAAGGCATATCCCAATGCCTGTCCATCTTTGCAGGGTAGAGGTGGGGTTGGCATGAAGTTCAATACTTCACTGCCATTCCTATTCTGCATCTGTCTAACTCCTGCACTTCCAATGCTAATACCAGCAAGCAAACATTTGGCATTGACAAATGCTTGTTCCTCTTGCTTTTGCTTACTTGACTGACACAGAGGTTTGTTGTCGTCATTACCCTCGCTTTTTGTTTTGCCCACTGTTCCTCCACTCTACCTAAGTCATCCCCCCCCCCACCATTACATCCTTGAGGCATTGCCCCATCTTTGTAAAATTAGCCCTCCTGAAGTCCAGGGCCCTCACCTTTGTGGGATTTTTGTGAGGCAGGATTGTTAGTTCCCATTTTATAAAGTGGGACATTGCATAGGCACATACATGACACACACACATATACATGTACACACATGCGTATACTGTACATATAACTAGACATAGGATTTTTCTTTACTAGCAACATTGATGCAGCAGGTTAAATATCCAGCCACAAATGTAAGCAGCCCAAAGCGTAAAAGGATTACAGGAATCAGAAACAGTTAAATGGGCAACGAACTCCCTGGAACCACAGTCATAATTCAAAACTGTGGCATATTGCTAAGCACAGTAAAAAATGGTGACAGTATCTGTCAGTCGAATGGCAGACATGCTGCTTCCTGAATGAGGGAAGAAAGGAATTGCCTTTTATATTGTGGTAACCAGAAAAGATCTGAAAATTCCATAGTGCTCTGAATTTCAGCACCTGTACTTGAGAAGAAAAAATTACTCACCTTAGTAATGTTGTTTCTTCTAATGGAGTCTTGCTGTATTCTGACTATTGCAGTGATCGCCAACCTTTGAGCTGCCCCAGAGAACAAAGAGTTAACTTTCCATGCAAGGCATGGAACGCTGAGCTTGAGCTTGGTTGAAGCCTCTGTCTGCTGTTGTTTGAACCCCAACTGCCAGATCTTTACGAGCTATACTCACTGGGCATTCTGTGTGGAAACTGTAAACTCACACTAGCCAACTGGCAACTAAATTCAATAAAAAGGGTTTTTTGGTTTCAAAGCAAAGACTCAAGTCAGGAAACCCAAAAAACAAAACACAACACACACCCAAAATAAAGGAGGGTGAGAAAAGGGGCACCTCTAGGTGCCAACACTGCTCCTGCCCACCCACATCCCAAAAACCAGGTTCTGAGAGGGGAGGCGGGAGGTGAATACAGCAAGACTCCATTAGAAGAAACATTACTAAGGTGAGTAATTTTTTCTTCAAACAACATGAAGTCTTGCTGTATTCTGACTATTGCAGACTACCAAGCAGTACCTCCATGGAGGAGGGACAGAACCTACTTTGGGAATAGGCTCTGAAGTACTGCTGTGCCAAACCGAGCATCACTCCTAGCCTGGATATCCAGACAGTAATGCTTGGTAAGAGTATGGACTGTTTTCCAGGTGGCTGCTTGACAGATCTCTAAGACAGGAATATCCCTGGCAGCAGCCAGGGAAGCAGTTGTACCTCTAGTACAGTGAGCCCTCAGGCCTGAGGGTGGGGTCCTATCCAATTTTTCGTAGCAGAATTGTATACAAGAGACAATCCATCTGGCAATAGATCTTTCAGTGGCAGGTTTTCCCTTACCGACCTCTCCATAAGTGAGGAACAATTGGAGGGAATCAAACCTGTGACCTTTGGTGCACTCTATGTAGTAGCTAAGGGCCCTTTTTGCGTTCAGGCTGTGCAGCCTCCTTCTCTCCAGAGGAGGAATGGTCAGTGAAGAAAACAGAAAGAGACATAGACTGGTTAAGGTGGAAATCTGAGACCACCTTAGGCAAAAACTTCCTATTAGTTCTTAGGACCACCTTATCTCTATGAAAAGAGATAAAATCAGGCTCCACTAACAGGGCATGCAATTCACTGATGTGCCTGGCAGAGGTAATGGCTACCAAAAACACAGTTTTCCAAGTCAAGTACTTAAATTCTGTAGAGGACAAAGGCTCAAAAGGGGGTTGCATAAGCTGAGCAATGCAAACCTTTAGGTCCCAAGCAGGAGCAGGGTCCCTGAAGGGAGGATTGGTGTGCAACAATCCCTTGAAGAATTTGCAAAATACAGGATGAACTGAAAGAGAAGAGGGCTTGCCTACTGACAAAAAAGCAGAAACAGCTGCTAAATGTACTTTGAGTGTAACTGGTCTGAGTCCCAAGCCATTGAGATGAACCATATAGTCCAGGACTGTAGGCAACCCAGCAGATTCTGGAGAAATATGCTTACCAGAGCACCAAATAGTGAACCTTTTCTATTTGGAGTTGTAAGTCTTTCTGGTGGAAGGCTTTTGAGAAACCTTTAGAATATCCAGAACACCTTGAGAGAGGTGCAGATCAGCAAACTCTAACTCTTCAAGAGCCAGGCCTTGAGATTGAGAGATTTGAGATTCGGATACCAAACCCTCCCCTGAGAGGATGTCTCAACAGGTTGTAATTCCTGGGAAGAGACAGGGGAAGGTGGACTGCTAAGGACAGCAACAATGGGTACCAGGGCTGTCTGGCCCAGTCTGGAGCAATCAGAATCACTTTGAAGGGTTGAGACCTGATTTTGACTAGTACCTTGAACAGGAGAGGGAAGGGGGGGGAGCATACAGGAACTTCCCTTCCCAAATGAGAACTAGAGCATCCGGGGGGACAGAGCCCAATACTGGAGGTCTGCAGCAAAAAAGAGGAAGTTGGTGATTGTCTGGGGCTGCAAAAAGATCTATCTGTGGAGTGCCCCATCTGGAGAAAATCACCTTCAAAATTAGGGGATCTAGGTGCCATTCGTGGTGGCCCTAAGATATCCTTCTGAGAGCATCTGCCAGGACATTGTCCATCCTTGGGAGGTGCACTGCTGTCAGAGAAGTTTGCAGAGAATAGGCCAGAGACCACAACTTCATTGCTTCTGTGCACAAGGCCATAGACCGAGTGCCCCCTTGCTTGTTGATGTACCACATTGTAGTGGTATTGTCTGTTCTGATCTGGACTACTTTGTTCTGAACAGACTTGGAAAAAACTTGTAGTGCCAGAAACACTGCTCTGAGTTCCAAGAGATTAATGTGAAGCAGAGATTCTTGAGGTGACCACAGTCCTTGGGTATTCAGATCCCCCAAGTGGGCTCCCCAGCCCAAGAGAGAGGCATCTGTGGTAAGGATTAGAGAATGAGATTGAGTGACAAAAGGAACTCCTTGCCTTAGATTGTCCTGATCCTGCCACCATTGCAAAGCCTGGATCAGGGTTCGAGTCCCTGGGACTAGTTTGGTCAGGGAATCCTTTCTCTGGGACCAGCAGGTTCTCAAGTGGAACTGAATGTCCCTCATCTGAAACCTTGCCCCCTGGACCACTGCTGTAGAGGCTGCCATGTGGCCCAGAAGCGGCAAGAAGTGCCTTGCTGGTCGAGACACCTGAAGGGTGAAAGAAGAGGCCAGTTCTACTAGTGTCCTTGCCCTGTCCAGGGGAAGGAAGGCCTTTGCTCTTATTGTATCGAGCTCCGCCCCTATAAAGGTGAGGAGCTGCACTGGCTCCAGAACTGACTTTGGGAGATTTAGGAGGAATCCTAAGGAAGTGAGCAGTTGCTGAGTTATTTGGAGATGTGACTTGACTTGGTCTGGAGACTGACCCACTATGAGCCAGTCGTCCAGGTATGGAAAGATGGAGATCTTTTTTCTCCTTAGGAAAGCAATCACTACTGCCAGGCAATTTGTGAACACCCTTGGGGCTGATGGTAGACCAAAGGGAATTGTTCTGAATTGATAGTGACCTGAGGGCAACTCAAACCTGAGGTACTTTCTGTGGGAGCACCTGATGGGAATGTGAAAATAGGCATCCTTGAGGTCCAGGGAGGCTAGCCAGTCCCCTGGCCTTAGAGAGGGCAGAATTATTCCCAGAGTCACCATTTTGAATTTTGGCTTTAAAAGGTGCTTGTTTAAATATCTCAGATCCAGGATGGGCCGCCATTCTCCTGTCTTCTTGGGGGTTAGGAAGTACCTGGAATACAATCATTTTCCCCCTGTGTAGGGCTAGAACCTTTCTATGGCTCTGAGAGCCAAGAGGGAAGAGACCTCTGCCTCTAGGGCAAGGGACTCTGAAGGATTTGCAGGTGGAAAGGATCTGGTTCTCATCTTGGGAAATTTTTTGAAGCTGAGAACCAGTCCCTGGCTTACTACTTCCAGGATCCACTTGTCTGATGTTAAAGACTTCCAGTCCTGGACAAAGTAAGCCAGTCTTCCCCCTACAGGTAGTGGAGAATCGGCCCGGGCAGACCCATCAGGGTGTCTGCTTGGCAGAGGCTTTAGGCTGAGGGGTGGAAGCAGGCCTGCTCATACCCCATCTGCCTCTCCCTCTTAAGAACCCCCTCTGAGCAAAGGCAGAAGAGGAGGCCTGGGCTTGGTAAAAAGGCCTATGAAAGGGCATGCCCCTGCCCCTGGAATGCTGCCTCTGGGGATTGGCTTGCCTTTCTTTGGCCTGAGTACTCCTGTAGGTGGTCCTGTACTCGTCCATTTTTTTCATGTAGTTCTCTGTCTGCTCCCCAAACAGAGAATTGCCAATGACAGCAAAATCCATGGCCTTAGCATGGGTATCCTGTGACAGGATAGTACATCTGAGCCAAGCCATCCTCCAAAGGGCCACAGATGTAACCATGACTCTAGATGAAACATCATTGGAGTCCACAGCAGCATGAAATTGCACCTTGGATGCCTCAATCCCATCTGCAGCCACCCGCTCCAGCTCCTTGGCAAGCTGGTCAGGGGTCTGTTTAGCTAGAGCCATCACAGTGTCCCACCTGGACTTCTGGTATATAGCTGTGTAGGCCATATAATTAGCCTGCCTGAGTCCCAAAGATGCTGCCATGTACTGTTTCTTTGCCATGGCATCAGTCCTCCTGGAGTCCTTATCTGGGGGGTGTGAAGCCAAGGGTATATTTGCCGTATTGCAGGGAGCAGCCTGTACTACCCCAACATGGCTGCATTGCTGGGAAAGGAATTCTGTGTCTGAGCCTGAAAGAGTATACCTCTTGTCCATTGTTCTGTCTACAGAGGGTATGGAATTAGGAGTTTTTAAAATTTTAAATGTCTGTTTCCCAAAAGACTTATGGAGGGGAATAGACAATCTCCTGGACTCTGGGATGTCCATCATCTCAACGAAATCAGGCTCCTCCTGATCCTCTACTGCTTCTTCCATAGGAAGCTGGAGGGTTTCAGCCACTTTTTTGTGAAACATAAAGTGGGAAGGGGACTCAGAAAGCCTAGGAGGAGAAACACCTGAAGGTCTGTCTGGGGAGATGTCTGGGTCAATAGGCACATCCAGACTTTCATAATCACCATCACTATCTTCATACTCTTCCCTCCTCCTCCCCCGGTTCATAAAATTCGTCTAAAGTATAATCCAGAACCGGGGGAACCGACCGAACCGAGCCCCTGACCGATGGTGCCGGTTCGGTCGGAACCGAGGTTAGTGATTGAACTATCCTTATCGCTTTGGCTATCTCATCAGCGGTCGGAGAAAGAACTTGTGGATCCGAACCGGCTGACTTATCCCTTCTTTTTCTTTTAGCTGGAACTGACTCCTCAGAATCGGTTCTCCTTTTGCTCGAAGAAGTTTCACCCTGGTCAGAGGGCATTCCTTCTGGTTCGGCCGGAACTGAACCGGGCTGGCCATCTGGGTCAGCGGACTTCTCGGCCTCCCTTTCCCTCAGTCTACCTACTCTCATATCCAGGGTAGCTCTGGGAAAACTTTTACAAATTTGGCAGTCTGAATCGAGGTGGTCAAACCCCAGACAATAAACACAGGTGGTGTGGGGATCAGCCTTAGCAAAGGCTTCCCCACACACACTACAGTGTTGAAACCCAGTGGGCCCGGTTTTTTTTGGGGGGGGGGGGTTCTCAGACATGGCCAATCCTAACCAAAACTTATCCTTTTTTCGTCAATCTGCCAGGCAAGACACCCCATCAGTTCCTGACCGTGTTACGGGTCTTGGAAAAAAACATGATAAAATCCATTTTTTTTAGAATTGATACGGACTGGTTACCACACTCTAATAAGAATAGAAAACTTTTTCACAAACCTGATCAGTTCAAACCGAACTGATCCAATGTTTACAAGTTCTACACAGAAAACTAATATAGAAAACCTATCTAGTACTCACGGTACCACAGACAGAGACTTAACCGACAGGTTAGAGTGTAGAAATTCAGTTGAAACCGAGAGAAAAAAACAACACTTTAACCGACTTTTTTGAACCAAGCGAAGGAGAAATCTCCGGAGCGACTGTTCAGTGAGGTGGAGTAAAGAATCTGGCGGTTGGGGTTCAAACAACAGCAGACAGAGGCTTCAACCGAGCTCGAGCTCAGCGTTCCATGCCTTGCATGGAAAGTTAACTCTTTGTTCTCCGGGGCAGTTCAAAGGCTGGAGATCACTGCAATAGTCAGAATACAGCAAGACTTCATGTTGCTTGAACATTAATTTATGTGCAGTACCAGTCTCACATTTTTGCTGCAATTGGTGTTTTGTGGCAGAAAAGAGATTTATTAAAATGTATATTTATTGTCATTGTGTTGTGGTTGTAACAGTTGTGGGCCTACTGGGTATTTTAACGCATGCTTGGCTAGTTATGTCTAACTTCTGTGAATAAAAAAAAAAATTTAATATCAACCTCTTCTTTTTCCTGTTTGAGGAACAAGCCCATCTCCACATATTTTTTTAAAGATTATTTTCATTTCCAAATGATGATGTAACTGTGACATACCAAAGCCGTCACACCATATAGCTTAGCAATTCTGTGTCTTGCTTTGGTGAGTTGTGTCTTAAATTGCAACAAACTGACGTAAGTCGTGTCAAATTCAATTTATAGGGTTACAACCCATAACCACAGTTACTGAAAATCTGGTTCTTTCTGCAGTATGGACAAGTATGGAAAAGTATGATTAGTGGGTTTTATAGTATCCTAGTAAACCTCTACCAAGAAACTGGTGCTCAAGACAATAATGGCAGTCTGGTGATTTGTTCCTGGCACAAGTACTGTGTTCTTGTTAACCCAGTTATTCTCCCAGTTCCTTTTTACAACTTGAAGTTTATTGACGTTTTGAGACAAAGACATAGACAGTGCAGGCAATACCTATTAGTAAGCGGGTCAATACTGTCATGTCAATTATAATATCCCCAGCATTTGAAAATTAGATCAAGCCCTTGTACTAGCAGGCAAGCTGCAGTCTATGCCTTTAATTATATGCCCTGCATTTCACAGAAAACACAAAAGAGTGCAACAAAGAACAAAAGAGTGCAGGCTATGTCATAAACAGTTAAACTCCCCAGGATTGTGGGTATGGCTGTGACTGGAAACAGTGCTGTACTGCAATCTATATGTGCAAGAAGACCATGCAGAATAGAGAATAAGAGTGTGGGGAGTTATGAAGGGAAACCAGAGTTAGGGTGCAGCACTTCTGTTAACCAACAAGAAGTTGGAGGCAGTATGGCGCAGTGGGTTAAGGCTCTGAGCTGCAAATCTGGAGACCTGAGTTTGAATCCCACAGCCCCCTAGGTGCAAACTGTGTGACCCTGAGCAAATCACTTAACTTCCTTGTGCTCCCAGGTTGCACCTGCAAACAAGCTTTCAGCTTAGTGTGTCTCACCTGTAAAATAATAATAATTGGTTAAAGTTCTAGACTGGGGTACCTTCTATCTCTTCAATATAATTTGAAAAGAGAAGCTACCTAGTGTTAAATAGGTCTGCTTAAATCAGAACCATCAGAGCTTGCAACTTTAAAACTCCCCGATACAAATAGTGCAGAGGCAGTAAAGTTCAGAGATTCTACAGAAAGCATTCTATGGTCTCAAACTGTACTGTTTCTTTAAGCCCCATATTGCAAATCTCCTGAGATAACAGAGTGTTTGTTAAAGATGTAGAGAGCTGCAAATTGCTGACAGTGTCAGTATAACTCAATTTAGACGCCATTGATCTCTTTACTAAGTCAGTGATGGAAGGGAAAAAGTCTATAAGCACACTGTCCTCCGGGGACAGGGTATGTTTTAGTGAGCAAATCAAAGTATTTCTGTCTTTGGGAAAAAATTAATTTTGTTGCATGTGGATTATTGTCACACATTAGAAATTGCTTGTGTTTGTGTCCCTAATATGAATAGTATACTTCTGTTGATCCCTTTACCTGGTGAAGTCTTGGCTTAAACCTAGTGTGCAGGACTGTGAAATAAATATGATTAATTATAAAGTAGTTAGAAGTGATAGAGCTACAAAGAAAAAAGGGGATGGGGTATTATTATATTTGAAAGAACAGTATATTGTTATATGGATGAATCAGGTTACTCTAAAAATGGCTGTGAGTGGTTAAAAGTCAATGTTATTCTCATCAATTAAAAAACTGGGAGTTTGTGTAATATAAATCCCACCTGGTAGTGATGGGAAAGACTTGAATGACCTACCAAAAAATGACCTACTAACCTTTGAGAATCCTGCCTGTTATCTAGGGAGCAGAGACTGGTGATGAGTATGAACTGGCAACTCATTTTAATGAAAATTTCTTAGGCTTTAGCAAACATGATTCTGTTATTGTGAAACCTGGTTTAAATAGTAGCACAAATGAAAATCCTCAGTGTCTGAGAGTATGTCTGAATAGCTTAAGCTTAAGCTTAAGGTTAGTTATAAAAGGAAAGTTTATCAGTGGCATGCACTGCAATGGTATCATAAAATCCTCAGGAATGCAGCCCTGCAATTGTTAAGTCCAATTACCACATTTTTTTTTTTTTATTTAGTTTTCTGGTCCCCACCGCCTCCTCCCGCCTACTGGTGACAGGGACACATATGTATTTTTTTGGATTTTCTCCCCTGCCTCCCCACCAAGGCCCTCGCACACAGCTGTGTGAGCGTGTGGAGGCACACTTCACACCCCATGGCACCAGCTCAGCCCCTTCCACCTCCCAATATTTTGCTGCCCCCTCTCCACCTACACTACCCACCGGACCTCCACCTGGTGGGAACAGAACTACGAGGGGGCAGCAACCAACCCTCACCACTCTCAGGAGAGGAGAGCTGCCTGCCAGCATGCTCAGTCCTGCTCCACCCCCCCCTCCACACCAGCACCCTGATGACCCAAGGTCATTCCTGAACCCAGGTCACCAGCATAGCACAAGGTAAGGCGTCCAGCATCTCAACCCTCTGCGCCACTGGGCTGGCTCCAATTACCACAATTTTAAATTAGCCTATACAATCAGGTGTCGTTCCTACAAAATGGAAACATTCCATTATCTTTCCAGTTTATAAACCTAATGATAGAAAATCAGGGGATAATTACCTCCTGCTTTTCAATCTTGCCTGCTGTAGCTCAACTATTAGAGAAGTTAATATGTACACAACTTGTGGTACAGTTAGAGGATAACTGCCCATTAGCTCTAGAACAACATGGCTTTGGGGGGCTTGGAACGGTGAGAGCTTTTGTCAGGTTCATGAATGATGTGCGTGTGAACAACGATAGTGAGCATGTTGTGGGAGCTGTCTTTGTAGACCTGACCAAGGCCTTCAGTCCTGTCAACCATGGCCTGCTGAATGAAAAGCTCCAGGCACCGGGTGCTACTCTTCATATGGTGAGTAGTCATAGGTGAAGTGAAGGAAATTCATTTTGCAGTGTTCTTCACCAACTGACCACCCTTTGTTAAGCGCTTCCCAAGCAAAGTAGAGTTTCAGGAAGTGACAAACATGGCCACAAAGTGACTAGAAAATAGGTATGTACCATGTCTTTTGCAGAGTGAAGAAAATACCAGGTCACATGGTGCCACTGCGGCAGAAACAGGCCATGTGAGCCCTATGTTCTCTACAGTCCTTCTTAGAAAGTTAAAGAGAAATGAATCACCTGCTGTTAGAAAATAAAGTCATTCTTAAACAGATCTATTGTTTAGGATCTTGTACATTTCCTGAATTTTATTTTTTAAATTTGTTGACTTTTCTGTGCTTATTTTCCAGGCCAGTGTAAGTGACTGTCTTGTCTTTGGTGGTGGTGGGGGAGGGGTGAGATCCTTTCTGAACTGTCTTTGCTGCAGTCTGAAAATCAAAAGCAATTCAAACAGTTTCTCTTAGGCCCCTTACAGAAAGTGTTAGCAAACTAGCATTTTTTGTGTAATGTACTGCTTTTTATTTTACCCTTTCCTTTATTTTTATACTTTATTATTTGAATTAATTTTTATCCACCATATGCTCCCCGACCTACTGCTATTGGCCTGAGCAACCACTAAGCACTTCTCAATGTTCCAGCCATGCTTGAAATCATTATTGGTTTTGCTACCCACCATGGCAGACTGTTGCACAATTCAGATACCCTTTCTTTACAATAGCACGTTCTCATGTCCCAAATAATAACAAATGAGCCTCCCTGGGAGCCAGAAACTATACAAAAATGAGGGTGTGATCTGGTAAGGATATGGGAGTCAAGGGGAAAGGGAAACAGCCAGTTACCTTTAAGAAAGCAATTTATAATTCACCAGCTGCACCACCACCAGTGTCTATGCTGTCACCACCACAACAATCAGCAGCTGTGGCCCCACTGCCACCCATTCAAGACCAAGGCCCCTAAGGTCCCTAGTGTTGAATTTGTTCACACTAGACCCTGCATATGAAAGTGTTGCAATTTGCCCACTCCAACAGACAAAAGTCAGCCATGAGAAAAAAAGCCACCCATGTTGGCACAGTTGGGGAGCATACCCACCTTATAAGTAAACACAGGTGAGCAGCATGTGGATAAGCATCAAAGTAAGGCAGTGGTGGTGCATTAGGCAAACAATCAGGAGGTCAGCATTCTGCAGATCGATAGATGAGGAGAGGGATATTACTGAGGAGGAAGAGCTTACTAAGGCGGTAGTACAGGGTAGTACTAGTGCAGATGTTCCAAAGACAGTGATAAGAAGCACCCTAGAAGCAAACCTAGTGTCTCAAAATTTCTTGATTTCTGGCCCAGTTTGTTGCATCACAGACTACTGCATGTGTTAAGCAATTCCATGGACCCCAAAACATAAGCAGCCCACCCTTACAACCATTATGTCTCACCCTACTAAGTGTCTTCATAATCCTAGCATGGCTCGGGAACTGAATGCTGCTGCAGCTGAAATTATTGCAATGGATCTGCACCCATTCATTGAAAATAAAGGTTTGCAGTGGCTTATGGCAAAGGTATTTCTTAACAGAAAGTGCCTTCATGTGCGTACATGTCTATGTGAGCAGTTCTCGAGCTATGTAAGGTGGTGAAATGGGCCCTGTCACATTATTGCAATGCTCGATGTGAGATTATGTGCATCTCATTGCAAATATATGGAGCAGTGGGTCAACAGCTGACAGTTTATGCCTTTGTGTAACTGCACGTCATGTGCAACTGCATGGTGTCAGGAGTTCTATGATCAGCAAGTGCTTAAAACTACGTTACACAGGTGGCAGCAGTGCACTAGGAATTCACCAGCATGGACACTGGCGATGAAGAGTATGATGTTTCAGACATGCAGTGGCCTGAGCATTCTCCAATAGCTGATGAGATGAACATCTGGCTACATGCATTGTCACTTAAACTTGGGTTTGAGTGGTGATTCTTCAGGGTTACACGCTTTGCACACTGCTGAAATTTGGTGATCCAGAAATTCCTGTCACAAGGCAATGTCGAGGCTCTGTACACTGTCAGTGAACATGTGGGTATTCTTTACAGTCTGGAAAGGCCTCAGTCAACTGCAGAACCTACAGATTCAAAATGGCCTGCCACAGCACTGGTCAAAGCGTGAGGTTGTGATGAGGTGAAACTCCATACTCTTTATGCTGAAGCAGCTGTATGAACTATACAAGGCTCAAGTGGAATACATGCTCGATCCTACCAGCTGTGATAGCCATGTGGCTTCCATCTCTCGTGCTACCAATCAGTAGCAGCTCATGGATTGCCTGTTAATGATACTTAAATCTTTTGATTATGCCACACAGGCAGTAAAAGGGGACACTGATATCATGAATCAGGCCATCACTCTGTTCTGTGTGCTGAAGAAGACTCTCTGCAATGTTCAGCAACAGCTGGATGCCTCCGGTAATTTAGGAAGCTGTGGTTTGATGGATCACAAGCTTCAGGTCTTAGATTGCAATCAACACCTGCAAGACATAAGGTCATCAACAGGGCTTCAGTTTACAACCATATTGGAACCAAATTATAAGCCAGGACATGCAGCAATAATTGGCTGGGGACATCAGGAGGTGCAGCATCTGAATGCACTGTTCTAAGTCCACAGAGCCATGATGCTAGCAAAGCAGTAGAAAATCAGTGCCAGTTTGAGAAGTCTTCTTGGTAGTAGTAGTAGTGCACATGATCCAGAGGGGACATTATCATCCTCTATTCCCAGCAAGGCTACACTGTCCAAGGCACAGCCAAGAAAGCGCAAGATGTGTCTCTTTGCAGATGACATGAAACTATGTGGCAGGGCAGACACAGAGGAGGCGGTGAGAAAGTTAAAGAGGGATATGGCAAGGCTGGAGAGGTGTTCCAAAATATGGCTGCTAAAATTCAATGGTAAAAAGTTCAAAGTGATGCACACATGGAGGAGAAATCCACATACAGAGTACTGGATGGAGAGGGAAAGATTGGCCACTGCATCCAAGAAAAGGGACCCAGGAGTCATCATTAGTGATTCCCTGAAACAATTTTTGTCAAAGGAGTTCTGTACAATTATTGCACAACAGAACCTTCTTCCTATTCTGAATTATGCCTCTATAATAATTAATGCTTCATCTGCTTCTATTTTTTCCAGGAAGGAGACATTGCTCCAAACAATTGGATAGTTTGCACTTTTGGCACTGCATAGGACACACCACTGTAATATTCTAAATAAACTCATTGGCTATCAGTTCAAAACAACTATAACTTGGTCCTGTCACATTTCATGTTTAAAATATTGCACTTAGGTATTCCTAATACATTATATAAACCTTTTTGTTATTTATAATTCTTCATATGAGTCACGTTCATCCCACAATCTTCAGTTGGTCCTATTCTTGGTATGCACAAACTCAAGGAAAAGATTGTTTGCCTATTGTGCTGCCACTGTGTGGAATTCCCTGCTGAAAAGAGTTAAGCATTCACGTTCTATTAGAACTTTCTCAATGACTGTATGTAATTATTTTAAAAGTATAAATGTGTGTGACTGTGAAAAATGCTTTAGTCGCTGTATTAACATTGCTCTGTGTTTTATTGTAATAGTAAGTTTTATATGTTTATACTTTTGACCTCAGGTCACACCTGAAAAAAATAATTTTATATTACAGTTTACCAACCTGTAGTTCTTAATAAATTAAACGAAAATGAAATGAAATGAAGCCAGCTAGTGTAATAAAGCTCACAGTAAGGCAACAAGAATGCTGGGTTGCACCTCTTTTTGTCACAGCTGAGAACATTTGCTCTAGATATGGTAACCTTGTAACCCATCTCTTCAGAAACAGATCACAGACTGCCAGTGTACCCCTGGTCATCTATACCTGAAATAACTCCATCACAGAAAGCATGAAAGTATATAAAAAAACATTTAATATGCCATGGAGTTTACATATGTTACAGGATACTACATACTAAACACTATGGGGAATACAATATTTCTAGAGATTAAAAATAAGCTTATTTGAAAAGATAGAGGTCACACAGAAAAATGTAGCTCAATGCTAATTAAATTCCTAAGTAGAGTAGAAAAAGCTTACGCCAACTGGGAGCTGGTGAGTTATGCAACCCAAACACGTGATGTTACAAATTCAAAATCCTAGGCATAAATGAACTCTCATTGTATACAAAAGAAATACCTTTGGCTGGCTGGCCCACTATCCTGCATCACTGAGCCAGCCTTTCTGACATCACACTCTTTCTCTGCTTTTGACCTCTGAGGACCACGTTTTTTTCTAGACTGGTCCAAATCAGATTTGTTATTTAGAGCTTGGTACTTTTGTTATCCTTGCCATCTGCCCAGCTGGAAATGTCTGGCCTTACCTAGGCCACTGTTTACATTCAAAACATGTATTTTTTATAAAAGAGACTCAACCCTTTGAAGTTTAACCAAAACAAAAGTCTTTTACACCAAAAGACTTTTGCTACCTACATTCACTTGTTCATACTGGGCCCTAGTCACAAAGGTGCTGAGTGGGCTACGTGCTGCACAACTGAGGCAAATAGCCCACTCCACACCTGCCCATCCCTGCGCACATTCACTGTTCACATATGCCCCCCCACTCACCTGATCCCCTGGCCGATTGTGGAGCTCCACACAGGGGTGGGCCTGGGGGCGGTGCGGGGGGCGAGCCAGCACTCTGCACATTCACAACATTGTGGAGTGCTGTGTGCAGGGACTGCCAGCTCTGTGTCTAGAAGGCAGCCATAAACCACTGGGGTCGGTCACGTGCCCCCCAGAGAGCTGCCGCTGCATGCAGCAGACATGGGGGCAATGGCCACCCCAACAATGTTGCCCCTGCCATCGGGGCACACCAGGAAGATGGGAGTTGGGCAGACAGGGGAAACCCCCCACATCAGCACAGTCAGTGCTCTGCATGCCGGCCAACAACATGACACCCCTTGGGTGTAAGGGATCCACTGCAAGTCCCTGCCTGGGCAGCCAATTGGCTGCCCACCCAGATCTGCTGCTCTGCACCTGCCTGCCACCCACGGACCTGCGCACTAGGGTGGTGAAGCTGTGCATGGGGGCTGGTGTTTGTGAATATGACCCCGGCGTGAAAAACCCACAGATGCAGAGTTGCATGCCAAGATACGTACCTTCAGTGTGCAGTTTTGTGAATAGGGCCCACTGTGAGTACAAAAGGCTTTTAACACAAAAGACCGTTCATACCTAATTTCCCTGTAGCTTGGACCACAGAAGAATGTAATTTTCAGTTTCCACCAGACCTCCCACTTCAGGAAATACTGTATAGAGGTATAGATGATAATTAAAAAAAAAACACCAAAAAAATACACTTCAGGTTGTTACAGTCACCTTATTGTCACATCTCAAACTGCAGCACTGTTCAGGACCACTGTAGGGGAGGATACAGGGCCTGGAGCTTCAGCTGAACAAACAGAGTTGGGAAAAATCTTTTAAGAATAAATCTCCACTGGGGAAAACTCAGATATTGAAGATAGAGAGGGAGGATAAAGTGTGACTCAGGATGAGGGCAAAGACAAGGAGTAGACTGGGCAGTACTGGGTGTGGAAGACGGGAAGTAGATTGGATAGTACTGGATGTGGCAACTTTCCATAAATATTGATGTGAATAATGACATGAAGATACTTGAAAGTACCAGATGACTGCAAAGATAAATGAAAAAACAGATCAACTAAAAGTTAAGTGTGACCAATTTTAACGATCAACCTTAAGTAAACTAAAGTTATGATTTTGGAGTACAATAACATTAGCGAAACTTTTTTTTGGACAGTAATCATATTGAAATAGTATCTTCATATGTTTTTTGCGGAATTAAGTTTTCCACAACTGGTCACTGGGCTTCACACTTTAGAGAGCTAGTAATAAAAGCAAGGCCTGTTGCTAAAGCCCTTCAACATTTTAATTCTAAGTATGGAGGCTTTACTGTGGTACTGCGGTGTCAGCGTGGCTCAGTTGGTAGCACATCTGCCTCTGGACCAGAAGGTCGTGGGTTCTTGTCCCACACCAGGATTGGACTTGCACCTAAAAACCCCTGGCATCCAAGTGCAGTATTGGGGGGTGCTGTACTGCTGGGATGTGCTGTCCTTCGGATGAGACGCTAAACTGAGGTCCCTTCTGCCCATCCTGGTGGGTGTCCAGGTGGAAGTAAAAGAACCCAGGGCACTCTTCGCAAAGAGTAGGGAACATTCCTGGTGTCCTGGCCAACATTCCCCTTCCCATAAAACCGGTTCATGCAATTATCCAGGCTGTGTGTGGGTGATGATGTGTGATATGGCTGCCACCATACATTCAGTCACTTCACTACCAGTCTAGCATTGCTTGTAAAGTGCTTTGGATGTATGAAAAGTGCTATATAAATGCTGATTCTTCTTCTTCTACCTGCTATTACAGCTGGGGAGGCTAAAATCTCACCTCTCCTCTTATATGGAGCTGAAGTTTGGGAAGTTAAAAACATCCCTAATCTGGAACTCTTACTATTATACATCTATCCTACAGGTACCTCTCTCTATGTCTAATTCTATAGTTTGGTCAGAATTGGGTAGAATACCTATTGCATACTTAATAAATCTGTGTTTAGTCTTATCTTGTCTTAAAATTATAGATAATTCATTTAATCTGATTCCCTCAGCCTGTTTAACTGAAAAGAGACAATGGCTCAAAAATGGGTTATCTTCCCCATGTTTAAAAATGCTTATCTCAGTATTGAATAGCATTGATACCATACACCTCTGGAATGACTACCAGATAGGCATATCAATTTCCTCATCTTATAGAAATCGAGTTAAGGCAAAAATATGTTCTTTAGCCCAGAAAAAACAGATGGATCAAGTTAGAACTCAAAAACAAGCCCCTTGGGTAACAAGATTTTATGTAGGCTACAAGACTTTATGAGCTGTGAGTCTATCCGGACAACTGAAAAATAATCTTATTTATACCCATTACTGGGAAAATTTCAAGGATATTTGGAACAAGAGATTAAATAGAGAATTTGCTGAGACTGGTTTGGTGTTTTCACCGTTGATTAAAGAACCTTTGGCCTTGGTTTAATGGTTTGAATCTGGCCTAGGTTAATAATCACTGAAAGTCATTATCATCGGTTAGCTGTTTGACCTAAATATGTAAAATGAATTCCGGTGATTACAGTATATCAAAAATATATCACAACTGTGTAGCTTTATCTTGTTTCTTGTCATGTTTTGATAATATTATTTCAACTTATTTGTCTAGAAAGCTGGCTTACTGTATCTGGACACTACTGTAGACGAGCTTTGCTCAATGGTTTATCAAGAGCAATACTTGCTCAATGGTTTACCAATAACAATAAAATAAAATATCAGCATTTTTTTCTGACTCCTCCAGGAATACCACTGTTGTCTCTTTCTATACCTGTTTGCCCACATGGTAAAAAGGTTGTTTCTTTGTACCTTATCTGGAATTCACAATTAGTTTGGGAGCAGCGTGATCAGTACATTATGCGTGGTCATGCACTTTATTAAATTATTAGCAACAAACAAGACTGCAGGCACATAGAGGTCCCCCATGACTTCGCCTGCTGCTCGCATCATCATCAGGCTGGCCATGGGGGACCCAGGGAACTTCAGTTCATGATCTGGGGGGGGGTGAGGAGCAGAAGGATCAACCAAATAAAAAGCTACTCAACTTTTAAGTAAGTGCATATAAAAAATGATATTACATTGCATTTTGCTTAACTGGGAACTAACAATCCCACAGGCCCCCTTTAACCTGAAGTCCCCAGCCTTGAGAATAGAGACCCAGCCCCCCCCCAATAATGGAAGATTACTCTCCTGCATGGAGCTGAACTCTGATACGGAAGAATGCCCAACCTCTGACCTGTAAGGAGGCCTAAACCTAGGGTGGTGTCATACATTTGTAATTGTATGACCCAAAGAGCCCCCAGGCATGAATGCCACACCCCTGAGTAAATAGTTGAGGGATGTAGTCCCACTGAAGATAGGGGAATGGATAGAGATCAGGCATAACCACAGGAAGGTTTGGGTGACAATTCAGTGTCAAGCAATGAGCTGCTCAAATGCCCCAGGGTTCAAAAGAGTGATACTGTCACAGAGTTACTGCCTCACGGCTACAGGAATCCTGCAGGAGGGTTCCCACTCTTGCAGGCTATATTCAGGCTACAGGATGAGCTTGGTTAATACTTGAACTACAGGACATCTTGGAATAGGACTACAGTACAGAATGAGAACTCTGACTACCACTGATTTGTAATGATATAAACCCCAAATCTAAATCTGCAGGAGTGGAACCGTCCTGTGTGGGGGGTTGGGGGTCTTTAGTCACTCTAATCCTACCAAGTGCCAGACCATCAGCAGAGTTGTTAGAGTTGAGGGCTTAACATTGTCCTGCTCTCCCTCTTTGCATCACCACATCAGCAGCCTAGGATGCCATTCGGGGGACTTCAGGAGGCTGACCCGTCTCCACCACACTGCTGCCAAGTGAGAATGGTCTTGGAAGTGAGGGTGGGGCTTAGTGAATCTCATACAAATTTAAACTATTTCTCCTTACCACTAGCAGTTTATCCTCACTCGCAGCTTTCCCCCACCAAGCACTAGACCATCAGAGGGGTTGTGAGAGCTAAGGGATCGACATTGTACTGTTCTCCCCCCTTTGCATCGCCACATCAGGAGCCCAGGATGCATTCAGGGACTTCAGGAGGTCAACCTTTCTCCACCACACTGCTGCCAATCGAGAACAGGTCTCAGGAATGAGGGTGGGACTTAGCGAAGCCCATGCAAATATGAACTTCAGTATTTCTCCTTGCTGCCAGCAGATCATCCTCAGTTGTCGCGTTCCCCTACCAAGCAACAGACCATCACAGGGGACATGAGAGCTGAGGACTGGACATTGTTCTCGCTTCCCCTTTGCATCACCACATCAGGAGCACAGGATGCCATTCTGGAGACTTCAGGAAGCCGAGCCTGCTCCACCGCGCTGCTGCCAATCGAGTATGGATCTTCGGACTGAGGGCGGGGCTTAATCTCTCCTTTAAAACTGTTATACTCCCGTGGTATGGAGCACTGTGGTCTGGAGCGTTAAGGGCAACAGTGCAAAGGGCACCATATATGCTGGAATCTACCATGAGTGTCAGCCATGGGAGGTAGCCCGCAGCCAGTAATTTAGTTCACTAACACCATACGTTCCTTCCTATGCTAATGCTTTTTGATGGCTAAATTCTTTGATCACTGTTGTAATGCTGTTTCAGGTTGGGTATGCTGTTGGAGTTATTGGAAGTTAAGTTGTAATTGTTATATTAGATGTCAAATAGTTCCTTTAGTTTTGGGTAGAAGACCTAGTGTTTCATGTGTTGCCTAATGCACAGTGCACTTAGCCTGCCACTCCTTATCTGGATACCCATTACAATGTGGTCCCAATAGTAGTCATTACTTGGATTTCTGTAATCTGATTACTGGGTTATTATAGTTCTCCTGTTCATTCCCTATCTGGGTGGCCTTTACATTTTGGTTCCATTCCAAGCCTTTACAGATGTTCCCTTGTCCTGTTAGCAGCCTTAATATAGCGAGCCTAGGCACTCCCCATCTGGGTGGCCATAGCATTGTGGTTGCATTCCAGGCCCTTACAGGTGTTCCCCTGTCCTGTTGACAGCCTTTATATACTGCAGCTATCAATGCCGCAGAAGTCGCTCCACACCGACATGTAACTAGCAGCAACTATGAAAACAAAAAAAGCCAGCACCAGTCATAGGAGTTATAGTGCACTTAGGTTTTACTGTGGCATTCCATCAAAACATGCAAATAGTGCAAACTTAGCTAAACATTAGTACATATGTCAGTGCCTGGAGGTGATTTCGTTTTATGAGTTCTTCATGAGGGTGCATAATCCTCTCCAAAACTCTCAATCATGCACTACTTGCATATATTTAGATAGAATTGCACATTTATACATAAGTGCAATATGATTGCTACGACTGGTGCCGGCTTTTTTGCTTTCATACATACTGTAGCTAGACTAGGTACGCCCTATCTGGGTGTCCATTACATTGTGGTTCCATTACAAGCCTTATACAGTGTTCCCTTGTCCTGCTAGGGGCTTAATTATAGTTAGCCTAGATAAGCCTTATCTGGGTTGCCATTTTAAAGCATAAGCCTGCATTAATTTATAATACAGTTTTCTGATTTCTCTCTGTGAGGTCTTGTTGTGAACAGTCTAACCTGATCACTTTGTTCCTTAGCAGATATGCTTCTTGATCAAGGCATTCATTGTCACAGTGGGTCTGTTACTTTGATCCGTGTTGTGTGCTGTGCGTTTAGGTTATGTACTGCAGTTTATTGACTCCCTGCCTCTCCTGAATCCTCACAATACCAGGTCAAATTATTCCTTAGATTTCTCCATGCCCAATATTCTTGTTCAGAAACAACATATTGCACTCATCCAGTACCCTTCCCCCTCTACATTATAAAGATATCTTTGTTTCTAAAGAGACTTCAGTGGGGTTGCAGTACAGTTTACTGTATATGTACCAGAGATGCTGTCCATTAATTCACCTCTCTGACTGTCCTCTACCCTGCTGGTGATGTTGAGCTGAAGCCTGACCCTCCAGTAGTGCATCCACCTTTACTCCATCCCCTGCCTTTGCAAAATATCACGGGTCTGAAAATAGACATTTCAACATGAGGAGTCTGATTCCTAAACTAGATGAATTAGCAGCTTGGATCAGTTGTTATCAGTCGGATGTGCTAGGAATATCGGAAACATGGCTAAAACCAGCTACTCCTGACAACTTTTCTGCCTTACCAGATTTCAAGCCTTATTTGATGTGATCATACTGCTTCAAAGAAAGGGGGCATCACACTGATCTACTATAGATCACATCTTTTGTTTTTCTCAACTCCTATTATCCGCCTCCCTCCACTGGCAAAGGGGGCATCACACTGATCTACTATAGATCACATCTTTTGTTTTTCTCAACTCCTATTACCCTCCTCCCTCCACTGGCTGGGACTCCCTTCAGCCAATATCCAGCACTTGATCCTGCTCTACTGACAGCCTCCCTAACCAGTGACCTTGGTTCCCCCAGTCCACCTGCGTCTCGCTTCCTAAACAACCCCACAGCTTGGCCCCTGAGGTAGGGTCACCTTCAACTCCGCAGCACTCCTGTTCTTGAAATCTAGTTCCCCAGAAAGTGGCAGTTAAGACCAGAGGAACTGTGGGGCCCAGACAGGCAAGGTCCTGTAATGGGCATGGTGGCGGACAGCAGCATCACCTGCCCAGCCAGTGGCAGTTTCCACTTTACAGCTTCCCCAATGGCAGCAGTTGTGCAATGACATCCTGGAACATTGTGCATGCTTTCCTAAGCAATGAACCAACATTCACCACATCACACCAGTATCAGCACTTGCTAAGACTCCAGGCTAATTACCTCCAACTGCTGCCAGGAGGCATTCTGTTGCCAGAGCCCTACGTCAACCCCAGAGAGGGTGAGCTGTCCATTGGATGGTCAAGCCTCCTCCCCCCCGGCTGGACCTCCAACACTCTGGGCTCATTCCTGAATCCGGGTCATTGGCATTGCAAGCGGTAGTGCTAACCCTACACTGGCAGGCTGGCCCTTATAGATCATATCTTAATGTTACAATTCCATGCCACCCTCTCTCTCTCTATCTCTCTTCTAATCCTTCACTAGAATGTTGTCATGGTGTGCTTATGCTGGGTAATGCAAAAAAGTTGCATCTCTTTTGTATTTATATTCCATCAGCTGGAAGTACACATCTTTTGCCTTCACTGATTAAGTATGTAGGCTCCCTGGTTAAAAATAATGAATTCATCCTGTTTGATGACTTCAATATAAAGTGACCCAATGGTAGTAGTAAAAGTAAGGAACTGGCAGTTAGTAATCTCCATCTGTTGAAAATTATTTCTGAACCTACAAGGTGCTCAAATACTATGAATAGAAAAACCCTAATTGATTACTTGATCTCAGCGTAGACAGAATCAGATGCTCTGGAGTTCTTTCGGATGCCATAAGCAGCCATTCAACTGTATTTTGTCTATGGTGGGCTAAGCTACTAAAATCCACCCCTAGAAGTATTCTGCTTTGAGAGGTTTCTAACCTTGATCCCCAAATATTTAGGCTAGAGGTGTCCCAGATTGATTGGCCTTACTTGCTTGATACTTCTGATGTTAATTTGGCTGTGACCTTGTCTACCTCAGTGTTTACAAACCTGCAGGATAAACTTCCCCCTCACCAGGAGAAGGATACGTAGTCCTGTCACAAAATTGCTAGATCATTATCTCCCAACCATGATCATAGCAAGAAACAAACAAGCATTTGTCAATGCCGAATGTTGTCTTGCTGACATTGGCATCGGTAGCGCAGGAGTTGAACAGACGCATAATAGAAATGGCAGTAAAGTATGAAAGTGACGTCAAACCTCACATCACCCTACAGAGACTGACAGGCACTGAGGTGTGCCTTTGGGCATTGGCCATAATGTTCATGGCATTTCAGCTCACCCGACCCTGCAGTTTGACAAATACTGCGTTGTGCCTTGGGGTCCTCGGGCCTTATGCTCACCCCATTCAGCCATAATGCTCATGGCATTTTACCTCACCCTATCCTGCAGACACTGACAAGTGCTGAGGTGTGCCTTGGGGTGTTCAGCTTTACAGTCACCTTATTTCATAAGGACATATGCTGAAATGGGTGCAGCATAGGAGAATGGGGTGAACTGTGGGTCCGAAGAGTCCAAGGCACACCTCGATGCCTGTCAGTGGCTTGAGGGTGGGGGGGGTGGTATGGTGTGAGCATGACAGCTGGCAATAGAAAGACACACCCCTGATGCCTGTCAGTCTGTACAGGGTGGGACGTCATGGATAGAAACCCTAATCTAATGCCCCAGCCATTTGTTGGTATTGGGACTACAAATTTACAACACCTCATTCTTGTGACCCCCACCTCATGAAACTGGTTGGGACCGCTGCCCATGAATAGTAGCACTGTGATTTTGTTAATCTGTCCCGAACATTGATTTCTCACAGCGACCGCACCATTGTGTGCCAGATGTGGGAAAACACCATTTGGGCAAGATGTGAAAAATGACAGTTGTACCATTCATAGGTAGGAGTGAAGAGATGGCAGTGTTGAAAATCTTGAGTGAAAATATTAAAAATGCTCGACTTTACGAGCATATGTAGAAACTGTGCAATGCAGACTCATAACACAGTCATTTAGTGTAATTATTTCACTAAATTTTCAACATAGGCATTTTGGGACCTCTGCTCATGAACACTGTCACTATGATTTTCTTCATCTGTCCTGATCATTGATTTCCCACAGCGACCATGCCATAGTGCGCCACTTGTGCGAAAATACATTTCGGGCAGGATCTGAAAAATGACAGCTATACTGTCCATAAGGATGTGTGCAAAACTGATAATGTTGAAAATGTTGAGTGAAAACATTACAAATTGTCGAAGCTATGAGTGCACATGGAAACTGCACAACGCATGCTTGTAACATAGTCATTTTATGGACTTTTGTCACCAAATTTTCAACATAGGCATTTTAGGACCTCTGCTCATGAACAGTGTTGCTGTGATTTTTGTACTCTGTCCCAAACACTGATTTCCCACAGTGACCATGCTATTCTGCACCGGTAATGCGAAAACACATTTCAGCCAGGATGTGAAAATGACAGCTGCACTGTCCATAAGGAGGTGTGAAAAAATGCCAGTGTTGAAAATCTGAAGTGAAAATATTACAAACTGGCGAAGTTACGAGTGCGCATGGAAACTGCGCAATGCACACTCATAACAGTCATTTTTTGGAATTTTTTCACCAAATTTGCATAGGTATAGGCTGTACATAGGCTTTTTGGGAGGCCACCTCATGAAGAGCGACACTGTCATTTCAATACTCGGTCTCAAAAGGTGATTCCCTGCAGTGGCCGAAAAATCACCTTTCAGGACTGAATAATGCCATGACAGTGATTGAATTCATGAGGAGGGGTCCCAATAACCACATGTTGAAAATTTCATGCGGAAATTCCCAAAAATGCTGGAGATATGCCCAAAGTTGAAAAAAACCTATTTATGCTGTTATACAGCTTACCGGCATTTCTTCAGTTCGAGGTCGACTTTGAAGAGTGCAGACGTGTTCCCAGTCCACCGAAGATCATTGTGCTGGGCTCCAGAGATAAGTATGGGATGTGGGGAGGTAGGGTGCTAGAGGGTGGGTGCGGTCGGGAGGGGCCAATGACTCAATGAGGGACCGTTTTCTGTTTTACAGGATTAAAACAAAAAAATCATTGCAGGACTGGGGTTTTTTCAGGGACATTTTGCGCTGGGGTGGGCTCTCAGCATGCCACCTTTAAGTTTGATGGGAGGGGTGCTCAGCCGATGGGGGGATTGGGCACCCCACCGGCACATACAGAGGTTGGGGAGTCGATGAGCCGAGGGGGATTGGGCAACTTCAACACACAAGAAATGGGGGTACATTATGCCGATGGGGATTGGGCACCTCATCGGCAAAGCTAAATTAGAGGGGCATGCTGACAGGGGATTGGGCATCCCCGTCAACTTTCAAAGGGACTGTGAATGGCAGCGGCTGTCCCTCAGCTTCTGTGGAGACTGAGAAGCTGATGGGGATGCTGCCACCATGTTGCTTGACGGGGACACCGGACGAGGGAAGCAGTAATTGGCTGCTGCAATCAGGGACCACCCTGTGGTGCTCCTTGAATGTAGTGGCTAATTTCTTTCAGGGTGGTGGCAGGTTTTCTGAACTGTTGTCATAGACAGCGTGCTATGCCGTTGGCACCACAGAGCCCAGCCACAAAAAGCAGTGGCGCCACTGGCTGCAGCAGGACCACACCTCGGAAACCTGCTTCTCCACTGAAGCAACCACAATATGTTGTCCGCGCTGCATGCGCCAGACTACATAAAAATGTTTCTGAGTTTAAGGCCTCTCATCTGCAACTGACTGGACTGAATATAGGGCACTTAGGAATGACATAATAAGGCCTGCTCTGTAAGCAGCTTTTTGACAGCTCCCCATCTAAATGCTGCAGGACCTAAAAGTCCTGATTAAGCAAACTGCAAAAAGAAATTATTTTTTCACTCATTATCGAGTTAGCTTACTTTATAACTTGATAATGAGTGAAATTATGATGACTTAGAGGTTCTAAGATGTCATATTTTAGTAGCTTTTACTTCCCCTTATGAGCATATGACTCGCTCCTCATTCTCTGGGGCTTATCTGTTAATATTTTTAACTCTGTGCATCTCTCACATTGGGCCCACGATATCATTGGGTGGGTGACACCTATCGTTGTTGTTTTTCCATCTTTCCAGGCCATTCCTGCCAAATATACAGGCCCTCAGGAGGACCTTGAGCCTACTGTATATTGGGTTAACAGCCTTTGATGGCACCCATCATGTTGATGCAGGATGGCTGGTGGTGGTGGTGGGGGGGGGCAACTGCCTCACAGACCTGGCTTGCGGGGGTTGGGGGATGCCACCTTGGCTCTCTGCACACTGATCCCTGCAGGAATAATATAGTGGTATGTCTGCCTTCTGGCTCTCTCCTGCCCCTAGACCTTTCTAATACACTGGGAATCCAAAGGACACCCATATAGAGTGCTGGTGCAGCCTATTTTAATCATTAACCAGCTTTAGAAGAATTGCCACGATGTGATACCACTTTTTGCTTGATTATTACTCTCTCCTACCCCTTATTATTCATGCTGGAGGGATATTTAACACATATCTAGCTCCCTTTTCCTTATTATCATCATTCTCCTCAAATTTTTATGCTTCCAGAGGGATACCCCTCCTTAGACTCCTCTCTCTTTGTTTTACCTTCAATTGGGAGGGTTGAGGGCCTAGAATAAGTGACATCCTCGACCTTTGATGACAGTGTATGCCTGGATGGTGATATTCCCTTCTGTTTTCTCCATTCATTCTTTTTCTCAATCCCTCTCTTTCATACCCCCTTCAATGTGCGAGCTGAAGGTCTGTAGTGACAAGCGCACTCACCTTGTGTTCCAACTGTGAAGCGGACCTGCTTAAGGCCCACCCCTGGTGGGACTTGAGAGAGCATTACTACATGCTCTCTTACCTTGGAAGTCACTACCCCTATCCCCACACAAGGGTTTCTGGCACCTTCTTCAGCATTTTCTCTGCCTTGTTGTTTGTTTTTGTTCGGTGTTTATGGTTGCATTGTTTGTTGTTTACGTCTTTGTTCTGGCATCTATCGTGAAGGACATGTTTCAAGCTGTGCATCTTTCTTCCACAGTACTGTGAAATAATTTCCAGCTATTCTTCCACTATACGCTATGTTAGTTTTTGGCTAGTGTGTCCACCCTGCTGCTGAAACATAGGGGATGGACGACTTTATAACTCTAGGTATTGGAAGTTGCTGGCTATACGTTATACTTCTCAATATTTCCATGGCTAGTTATCCTATTCTCATTTACTGTCAAAATGTTAATGAGTTGAACAGCCCAGTTAAGAGGACAAAAATATCAGCAGCAATTAGCAAATCGCATCCTGCCTTTATCCTGCTTCAAGAAACGCATTTGTCTGAAGCACAGCATCAGAAGTTTAATCACCTGGGTTTCAGTAAGTTGGTCTCTACCTTCTATGGAAAAGGGAAAAAACAGAGGTGTGGTAATACTTATCCCCATACAGATTACATTTTATTGTACATTCACATATTCAGATCCACAGGGGAGATTGGCTCTGGCGATGGGAACTTATCTAGATAGGGAGAGCACACTGGCTAATGTTTACATCACCCCCCAGGGCTGCTACCCCCATGACACAGGGCCTCCTTAATACGATCTTCCAATACCAGAGAGGACTCCTTATCATGGGAAGGGATTACATATAAAATAGTGGATGGTTGACCATCCACAACAAGGCTGTGTTTCCATCGAGGGAGTCGATGGTGTCACAGAAACCTCGAGAGCAAAGCTCGAGAGGTTTCTATGATGCCATCGACTCCTGAGATAGAAACACGGCTTTTGTTGTGGATGGTTAACCATCCACTATTTTATATAGTATATGGTTCCTCAACATTTAACAAGGTTCATACCTTGTGTTCACGTTCCTGCATTAAAACTCGGCATTTTGTCATTCTTGCAGTTCCCTACCTAAAGTTGCAGTCCTCCGTGATGCGGTCCTGCTGCAGAAGTTACCGGTTCTCCCAACTCCTCGCTGAAAATCCCACTCTGCTTTGGCATCAGTAACTGTGCCAGTAGATTTAAAAAAATTAAAATACTGAAAACTGACAGTTTGGGCACACGGAGCTGACAATATAGTCCATGTCCAAACTGTACTTGTGAGCTGCTTGCCTGACCACTCTCTAAGTGACGCCGCCATTTTCTCCAGCGTCTTTTGAATCCCCAGTGTAAATCAACCAATCAGGTGGTAGGGCAAGACAGAAAAGTTGTTGTACTATCGATGTGACATCAGAACGATAGTACAACAACTTTTTTGACCTTTGAACTGTCCTACAACAAGAATTTGAAAGCCACTGCTTTCTAATCACAATAAGCCATAACCATATACTATAATTGAATTCTTAATAGGAAGGATACTACTAATCCTTCTTCGCCTCAGGAATCTTCCATACAAAAGAGGGCCCATGTTATATTCAAAGCCAATGGCTGGATAGATGTTTGGCACTGTCTGAACCCCTCAGGCAGGCAATGCACCCATTATTCACACCCCCATAAAATCTATACCCAGATAGAGTTATTCCACGTCTCCCATGAACACATAGGTTTAGTACACCATTGCAAAATACTTCCTATCTATCTGTTGGATCATCATGCCCCAGTGACCATAGAACTTGCATGGGGACCCCCCTAAAGAGACTCAGTTATGGCATTTAAATAATTCCCTATTAAATAATGCTGAGTCTCAAACATATACTGCATAAAAGGTCTCATTACTCAAATTCTCGCTGATAATAATGCTACGGATATTACACCTACTATTCTCTGGGATACATTAAAACCTGTGCTCATAGGGGAATTGTATTAGTTACACATCCTATTTCAATCAATCAATCAATCAAAATCTTTATTTATCCAGGCAGGCACCATTGAGCAAGGCTCATTTGCAAGGTGGACCTGGTCATGAATACTTCAAAGTACAGTACAGAAGCAGGTATACAAAAAGCAATAATATACAAGGAAGAAAAAGTATATACAGTGTATACAGTACAGTACAAGGTTGAAATAAAAAAAAACAGCATTATTTTACAATTGAAGAAGTCAGCAGATGTACAATCAACCATAGGCATACAGGGGTTATAAGGAGAGATCTTTTGAGTGAGGCAGCCGGCAACTACACATATAGGGGAAAGAGGCCGTGTATGGGGTGGCAGGTTAGAGAGGTAAGGAAGAGGAGGGATATATTACCAACGACTGGGGGAAAAAATTGGGCTAAAACCACAGAAAGTGATGATGGCTGTCGTGTACTTATTTATTATGATTAGGATGGAGGAGGGGTAGATAATTGGGACACTACTATGGATGGGGTGGAACTTTAGCCAGGCTGGAGCAGACAGGGAAGGGTGGGTGCAGCAGGAAGAGTTAATAGGGAAAGAGTGAGAGCCAGGGGTAGAAACATGGCAAGTGTCAGGATGGAAAGGGGGAGTTGCGGAATTAGTGGGCTAGCAGTGAGGAAAACATTTGCAAGGTGCTTTCATGTAGCGATCATAGAGTGCCTTGAAGATATTCAGGCTAACAGGGCAGCTCAGCTTCAAGTTCCTTTGTAAACCGTTCCACAATGTGGGTAAAGAGAAGCTTAGAGCAGCTTTGCCGAAATGAATGTTGACCCTTGGAACTTGGAGGGCAATTAGGGAATATCTCCTTAGAATGTAGGTGCCTAACATACTCCAGGGAATACAATCTGAGACATATGAGGGGAGCTTGTTGGTCACTGCTCTGAAGGCCCATAGGGCAGCATTTCTATTCCTTCTATAGTGAAGAGAAGCCCAGCCTAACGATGATTACAGGGAGCAGTGGTATGTGGAAAGTGGAAGGCCAGTAATGAACCTGGTAGCTCTGTGGTAGTGGGTGTCCAACTTAGCCAGTGCAGAGGCAGTGCAGTGGCTGATGAGCAGGTCCACGTAATCTATTAAAGATAGGAAGGTAGTTTGAACCAGTTGAATCTTGGCCTCCTTTGTGAGCAGGTGGTTAATTCTGTAGAATAGTCGTAATCTTTGCCTTAGTTTCTTCTGTAGTTCATCAAAATGGTCGGCAAAGGAAAGTTTATGATCAAGCCAAACTCCTAGATATTTGAATTTAGCTACATACTCTAGTGTTTCTCCAAGAACAGTGGTAATTTGTGGGATAGCCCCCCCCCCCGCATGCAAGGAGGGCAAGAAGAGCATGGCTTTTGTCTTTTTCGCATTGAGAAAAATCTTTTTGTTTATGAGCTGGTATCGTAGAAGGTTAAATTCAGCTTGGAGGTCTTCACGGGCTGCTTCCAGCATGAGACGACTCAAGTACAGTACAGTGTCATCCACGAATATGTGGATGTTGGCTTTTTTGATGGGGTCATTGATGTTGTTAATGTAGACTGCAAAGAAGAGGGGACCAAGGATAGAGCCCTGGGGCACACCCCTCAGCATAGGTTTTAATGGAGAAAGATCACCTTCAGCTTTAACCTTCTGTTTCCGTTCTCCGAGGTAGTCTGCAAACCAGCACATAGATTTATGGTCCAGGCCTAAGGTGCTTAGGGAGGAAAGAAGCAGGCTGTGATCGACTGTGTTGAATGCCTTACTAAGATCCAAGAAAACAGCACAGACATGCTTCTTGTTGTCAAGGTCTAGGAGCCAATCATTGGTCACCTTAGCTAGGGCTGTTATGGTGCTGTGCTTTGCTCTGAATCAAGACTGAACCAGGTTTAATAGGCTTCTGGATTCTAAGTATACCCCTAGCTGGCCACACACTGTTTTTTCTAGTAATTTAGACAGGATGGGGAGGAGGGAGATCGGTCTGTAATTATTTAGATCACAGGGGTCACCTGCTTTTAACAGAGGGATGACATGGGCTATTTTCCATTGAGGGGGGGAAGCTACCCTGGGAGAGTGACATGTTGAATAGGTGGGTGATTGGCACCGCAAGCACATGGTAGGCACATTTCAGATAGTATGGCTCTATGAAGTCAGAGCCTCCTCTCTTCCTGGTGTCCAGTTGCAGCAGTAGGTCTTCCACCTCTTTTAGAGAGACAAGCAGGAGGAGAAGGCCTCCTTGGTAGAGGGGGACTCGTGGGTTGGTGGGCCCTGAGCTGTACGGAGGTCATTGGCAGGGAAGTATCAAATGCTAGCCCTGCCATTGCAAAATGGTTATTGAGGGCTTCCAATATCTCCAATCGATTAGAGATAACACGCCACCGGACTTAATTTTTGCTGGAATGGAATTACCAGGTGTGTGTCCAGACATGTCTTTTAATGTTTTCCAGAGCTTTGAAGGATTTCTTGAGGCAGAGGCTAGCTCTGAACGATAGTAGGCAGCCTTGGCTGCTATGACCAACTTGGTGCACTTGTTAAGTGCTCTCTTAAAAAGACACTATTCCAGTCATTCTTGCTTCTTTGGGCTTTTTTCCATAAAGTATCCTTTCTAACAGGAAGCTTTGAGCTCAGTAGAACCAAGGGCTGAGTGCTGCTCTGACCCTTTTGTAACCAAAAGTGCATGCTTATTTAAAGCCTCATAAAATATCATAAAAATAGTATATGCCTGTTAACCGTTTTGGCTAAAAGAATTCCAGCCATCGCGGTGAATGTTTCAAGTCGTGGTCGTATGCAAGCAAATCGAAGTTGCGATTGCACTTCTTGATAGAGAACTTTGCCACAAACTGTGGGTTGTGCACGGATCTAATGGTGGTGATTATACAATGATCGCTAATGTCTGAGAAAAATGTTCCGACCTCTAATCTAATACCTCCGACCCTTACAGCTTCTGTATTTGAAGAAACAGAGGGAAAAGAAATTACAGGAACTGCAGCAGCAGTTAGCCCAGATGCAAATTCAGCATGCACGTGGGGACAATACATTAGGCCCTCAAATTACCATGTTGCAAAGATAAATGCAAAATATTTTAGATAAACAGATGGAGGCTGCTCTTAAATATCTTAAACAGCAGTTTTATGAAGGGGGCTCTAGGGCCTCTAAGATCTTGGCTTTCTGCCTCTGATGTCAATAGGTACAGAATGCAGTCACTTCTATTAAAGACCCAACTACTTATAAGGCCCTTAATGCTCCCTTCCAAAGTTTGGAAACCTTTCGTCAATACTACATGGAGCTTTGCAGTGTAGAAACTGATCCCAGCCCAGCATCTGTCATCTAATACCTCCAACCCCTACAACTTCTGTGTTTGACAGATGAGGCCACCCAGTCTCTACTAGCCCCCATCTCTAGAGACAAACTTACTTTAGCTATTAAGGCTCTAAAAATCGGGAAAAGCTAGGGCCTAGATGGCAATACTGGAGAAATTTTTCAAACCTTTCAAGATCTTCTGTACTCCCATTAGAACATAAGAACATAACAAAAATGTTGGCAGATGGGAACCGCATGATCCATCTAGTCTGCCCAAAATAGACTATCCCCCCACGTTGCCTGCAACTTAATCTGTTGGCCATACCTATCCTATGCAAGTTTGAAATCTCTAATCATCTTTGATGCTATCAGGTCCTTGGGCAGGCTGTTCCAAGGTTCTACCACTCTCTCCATTAAGAAGTACTTCCTGAGGTTGCTTTTGAACCTACCTCCCACCAACCTCAAATCATGGCCCCTTGTACGTGTTGTTGTGTTGTGCTGAAATGGATTACCTGCCTGAGTTGTGTTTATCCCCTCACATATTTAAATGTTTCTATTATGTCACCTCTGTTTCTTCTTTGCTCAAGGGAGTATAAATTTAACTCCCTGAGTCGCACCTCCTATGTCTCATGGCTTAGACCCTGCACCATTTTAGTAGCTCTTCTTTGCAGCATCTCCAAATGGTCTATGTCCTTTTTGAGGTGCAGTCCCCAGAACTGACCGCAGTATTTCAAGTGTAGCCTTACCAAGGACCTGTAGAGTGACATGATCGCCTCCCGCTTCCTACTAGTAACGCCCCTACTAATATAGTCGAGGATGCCATTTGCTTTCTGTGCTGCCTTCTCACACTGTTTTCCTACCTTTAAGTCGTCAGTGATCACTATGCCAAGATCTCGCTCTGTCTGTGTTTCTTCGAATTGGTGTCCACCCAGTGTATGCTTATTTCTTTGGTTCCACCTACCCAGGTGCATTACCTTACATTTTATGGCTTTAAATTTCAGCTGCCAAACCTTAGACCATTCCTCCAACTTCCTACGGTCAGCTTTCATGTTGTCTGCCCCGTCCTGTGAGTCCACTCTGTTGCAGAGCTTGCATCATCTGCGAACAGGCAAACTTTCCCTTTCAAATCATTTGCAAGGTCCCCTATAAAGATGCTGAATAGTGTAGGTCCCAGCACTGACCCCTGTGGGATGCCAATGGTTACCCTACCTACCCTCGACATAGATCCATTTAACACTCTCTGGATCCTATCATTTAGCCAGTTGTTGATCCAATTAACTATCTTTTGCCTGACACCCACATGTTCCAGCTTGTTTGTTAGCCTTCTGTGAGGGACGGTGTCGAAGGCCTTGCTGAAATCCAGGTATGCAATGTCCACAGCCCCTCCTTGATCCACTATTCTGGTGACCCAGTCGAAGAAGTCAATCATGTTGGTTTGACAAGATTGTCCTGCTGTGAAGCCGTGTTGCCTTGGCTCCATTTTTGCAGTATCTTTCAGGTATGCCACTATCCTCTCTTTTAGTAATGACTCCATAATTTTCCCTACAACTGAGGTCAAACTGACAGTGTGGTAATTTCCTACCTCTTCTTTGCTCCCGCTCTTGTGCAAGTGCACCACTGTTGCCCTTTTCCAATCTTCAGGTATTTTCCCACCGTCTAGTGACTTGTTGAAGAGCTCAGCCAGTGGTGTGGCTAGTTTCTCACGAAGTTCTTTTAAAACCCTAGGGTGTATGCCATGAGGCCCCATGGCCTTATCCGTCTTGAGTCCACTCAGCTCTTCTAAAACCTTCCTTTGTGAAGGGGCTAGTGTCCACTCCCTAACCATCATGCCCTGTCTGACCTAGCTTGGGACCTTTGCCACTGTCTTCAATAGTGGAGACAGCAGAAGAACTCGTATAGTGCTTCAGCCTTTTCCTCGTCCCTCACTGCCATCTTGCCTTCATTGGTCACTATTTTGACTATTCCTCTCTTAGTTTTTCTTTTCTCCCTTATGTATCTGTAGACGGTTTTGTCTACCTTCTTAACATCCTGTGTTATTTTCTCTTCGGTTTGCACTTTTGCCCTTCTGACTGCCTTCCCTGCCTCTTTTGATTTTGTCCTGTATTCTTCTCTGTCTGCTTCTTGTTTTGATCATTTAAATTGTGTAAAGCCCTGCGTTTCTCTTTGATTTTGGTTGCTACTTCATTTGAGAACCAGAGAGGTCTCTTCCTTCTTCTGGACTTGCTGGTCAGCTTTGTGCATTTCGTTGTTATTGTGTGCAGAGCAGTCTTTAGGGTATTCCAGCAGTCCTCCACATCCCCCGAGTTTTTGACTACCATTATGGATGCGAACATAGTTCACATTTTGATGAAGTTAGCTTTTCTGAAATCTATTACCTTGATTTTAGTGTGACTAGTGTCTTCCTCCTGGATTACATTTAATCAAATTGACCTGTGGTCACTGGTCCCCAGATTGGCTCCTACTTGAGCTTCTCAGACCCTAGAGTTGTTTGTGAGCACTAGATCCAATATTGTTCTGTCTCTGGTGGGTGAATTCACCAGTTGATGCAGACCTGCTCCCGTCAGTGCAAAGAGGAAATCTTTGCTCTGATCTTAGGATAGTGAGTATGATGACCAATCCACATCTGGCAGATTGAAGTCCCCTACCAGCAGTAATTCACTGCCATCTGCCATCATCATGATGGTTTCTAAGAGCCCTTTGTCCACATTAGCTTCAGGGCATGGAGGTCTATAGATGACTCCCACCCGAATGGGGGTCTTGTCTCCAGCTCCTAGTGTAACCCAAAGGGCTGCCACAGTACTGTGAGTGCCCTGGATTTCTGTTGCACAGATATCTTCTTTTACATACAATGCCACTCCCCCTCCCTTGTTCCCCACCCGGTCCCTCCAGAACAGCATGCAACCCGATATGGTGACATCCCAGGTGTGGTTCCCAGTAAACCAGGTCCCTTTAACTGTGACCCAGTTCAATTTTGCTTCTGCTATCATGGCTGTGAGATCCATTATTTTGTTTGGCAGACGCTAGCATTTGCACACAGTGCCTTCCATTCTTGTCTTTGCTGGCCCACTGCATGACTAACCCTTTTGAACTGCGAATGTGTGTAGTAATGTCTGGTCTGGGTATTACTGGTATTTAGTCATGCTGGACTAGCAGGTGATAGGAGAGGGGCAACTGGCTGCCGTGTTGATGCTAGGGAATCCTATGCCAACACTCCCCCATCCACTAGTGTAACTGACCTATATGTACATCGCGCTTTTGGCCTAGTGCTCGGTTTCCCTCCTTTGTGAGGTGTAGACCGTCGAACCTAAAGAACTCCCTCTCCCAGAAGTCCTGCCAGTTTCAGATAAAGTGATGACCTTTTTCCTGGCACCAGCTCCTTAGCCAGGTATTAAGCTCCGAGATGTCCCCTTCTTTGATTTTCTGCCTGCTGTCTCCTTTCTTCCAGACTGACAGAATTTCAGAGACGGTAATACCGGACGAAATTGAAGCAATCTTGTTGCCTAACCTGGTGAGGTTTTAATTTATTTCCTCCATTGATTTACTGGCTAGGTTATTTGTCCCTATGTGGAGAATTATCTGTGGGTCTCATTGCATGCTTAGAACGATCTCCTCTATTCGATTGGTGGTGTCACTCCATGCCGACATTCTGGGGAGATACCTAACTGAAATGGAGGCATGGTTCTGCTGGAGGTGAGTTTCTACACCTCTAATCATAAAGTCTCCAGTTATTAGTACCTGTTTCCTATTGTCCTTTTTGTTGGGTTTAGCAGTTGGGTGCACCTTCTTGTGCTGCTCTGGGTGCATGGAACCTTCAACGCTTGTTACTTTAGTTGTTTTGGAAGATAGTGCGGCGTAGTGATTTGACATTTCAATTGGTTTGATGCCTTCTGGCAATGTGGTTTTTGCACCAGTTTTATGATTTCTAACTTGCTGCCAGCCCCCTGGTCTGTTTAACCTTTGGGGTAGGGGTGCTATCAAAGTGCGTCTTGAAGGTAGAAGTGCCACATTGTTACCCAGTGGGTGCTGATTTAGTTTGGCATGGATGTATTTTATCTCAGCCCATGCTGCCTGTAGCTGGGATCTGAGGTCCCTAATCGTGGAGCATGGTGGACAGTGCCCCACTCTGTAGATGAAGGCTTTGGTTAAAAACGTGCCACAATTGTTGCAGTTTATAAGGTCCATAGTGACTTACTTTCTCAGGAGTGAAAAATTGGGTTTGCTGGAGGTAATTGGCACATGAAAAATAAAGAATAACAGATTTTATGCTGAGCTAGATGCAAGGTGTCCTACCAGGGATCTGCTGCTGCCTTGAGATGTGAACAGAGGAAGGAATACACGAACAAAATAGAGGCCAAGGTGTAAATTATTTTTTTATTTAACCTGTCCTCTTCTTCTACTGTTAGAAGTAGGTTGCAAGTACTAGGATGTCGATGAAAAACAAAATTCTGTCGTAGTAAGTAGGTATGAAGGAGTAGGATTGGATGAAGATGAGTGAAGCTGCTGTGGAGTGGATTGAAAGCTTATAGAATATAGTGCAGTACATGATTACTTCCTGCCCTAGGTAGGATGTGGGTGTTAGATCACGATAAGAGGAGCTTCCTGGGGAGGGTAGGATTGGGGAGGGTGGGTGGTTAAACGACCTGCTCCTGTGGGGGACAAAAAAAAACATTCAGGTAAGGTTAGGAAAAAGGAACTAACATGTAGCTATTGGTAGTAGCTGTTTGCCACCCTCCCTTTACCCCATGGAGCTGCTGTCACTGAGTAGAGCCTCTGCTGCCTCCTACGGCTCTAGCTTGAGAAGCATGGGGAGAGTTGTGCAGGAAGCCCAATGCAATGTCAGCAGACCCCAGCCCTGAAACAAAAAGCTGAGCACAAAGGTGCTCCAAAGCAACACACAGCCTTTCCACACAAGCTGAATGTGCAGGTACTAGATGGAGCGCCAACAGACTCTCAGAAGGTAACAGTGCCACCGGCAATGATGTTCTTCCCGCAGCGCACTTCAGTGAAGTGTTCTGAAGTGGCAGAAAGTTGGCGGCAGACACTAGTGTAGGAGATTCGGTGTTTGCAATAACTTTTTGCTCAAAGCCCTCCTAGCCTAGTGGAGTTTGCACGTAAATGCTTCACAGGGGTTATCTTTTAACCCCCCAGTCCTTTTGTCTGAATTTGGTGTCTTCTGCAGAACTACTCCCTATTGGATAGCCCTGCAGCCGGCACAATGTTGTGTTAGGCTCACTTCCAGCTACTGCCAACAATGTCCCGACCTGCTCCTGTGGAGGACGAAAAAAAAAACTATCAGGTAAGGTTAGGAAAATGGAACAAAAGTGTAGTTCTGTTGTTAGTAGCTGTTTGCCACCCCCCCACCCCAAGGAGCTGCTGTCACAGAGTAGAGCCTCTGCCACCTTCTATGGCTCTAGTCTGTGAAGCGTGGGGATAGTTGGGTGTCACCAGAGGTATAAAGTTGGGGGGGCTAATGCCCTACAGTCATAATCCTTAACAAAGCTAAGAGGGTCCCGTGGGGCATGCCCCCCTGGAAAATTTTGAGATTTGTACCTTCAAATGGTGGCTTTTTCTGCATTTTAATGGTGAAATATATGTTTGAGAAGTCTGGTTATCATGGTATTTATTAAATAGTACATGTGCAAAAATGTGGTTACTGGACCAGTGAGAACAGCGGAAAGAGAGACACCATTATACCAGCAGATCTGCTGGGAAGGTTACAGTCCCCCACAGCAAATAAGAGACCATTCAGACACCATTATCCCAGCAGATCTGCTGAAAAGGTTACAGGACTCCAGAGCATGTAAAATACCTGTCAGCAGATACCATTATCCCAGCAGATCTGCTGAGAAGGTTACAGGACCCCAGAGTAAATAAGAGATCAGCCAGACACCATTATCCCAGCAGATCTGCTGGGAACGTTACAGGACCCCAGAGCAAACAGCCACCACTTCCACACTGCATAATGCTGAATGCCACTTAACATTCCTGCCCTTAATCTCTCTGCATGCCCTCTCCCTCGTCAATTTCTGTAGTCTTTGCGTCTCCCTGTGTGCAGCAAACTATCCCTCCCCTTCCCCTCTTCCTGGATTCTAAGGAGTTTGGGGATGGCTTGTATGATTGTGTCTATGTAGGTTGCTATATAAAAAGGCAGCAAAATTCTCTCCTCCCTCCCTCCCTCTTTGGATTGTAAAGCACTCAAGAACATAGTTTGTATGACAGGTGCTATATAAATCAAAATTTCTTTTCACACAAGCCACAGGCACAGGTCTTCCTTCTCTAAACTGCCAAACAACTGTGTAAAGACTGATGCTGCACAGCCTTTTAGATGTGTACCACATCTGTGCCTGTCTGAAAAATATACCTGCTGTACAAGCAATGCCGACTGTGTTAGCATGGCAGTTACTAAACGGTGGTCACCAATTCCAATCCCAGTTTATGTCAGTCACTCCCAGTCCTGTCCAGGTGTTCCCACCTACAAGGCAAGGCATGTCAAACCTCTCATGCTTCTGAACCTACTGAACAGAGTCCAAGAGGCTAGCAGAGGCAGAGCACATTTTGTAACCCCCCCCACCAAGTGCTCCCTGTCAGATTAGGATCCAACTAACCTGGGAGTGATGATGACAAATCCCTGCCCCAAACTCTGAGCTCTCCCATGGTGACGTCCTGACTCCTGTCCCAATGTTCTCTTTGTTGACAGCACAGCACACGAAAGGCCAGCCACCAGTGCACTCAGTCCACTCATGAGACTTACTTTCTTTTTTCTCTATCAGACTTGTGAGTGGAAGAGAGCAGTGCCCCCAAAGCTTGCAAGGCAAGCAGACCAAAGAGGGCTTAGGGAGGGAAAAGGTTAACTCCCCACCAACTCCCATGCACAGCCAGCTGGCTTATTGACTAACCTGGCTGGCTGACCATTTTCTGTCTCTATCCCCTCCCCTTCTGGAGCCTTCTGGCACTGGATCCTTTGTCTTGGCCAGGCCAGGTCTCCGGCCAGTGCCTAAAGGGGCCATAAATCAACCAAATGGGCTGATCTTAGCCCCAGATACCCAATCATCTGTCCAAAAGCAAAGCAAGGTCCACCTCTATGCTAGAAAGGGTCTTTCCTGCTAGCCGGTGGTAGTTCTGGACTGAGTGATTGACAGAGTAGAGAGCACAGGAGTATGGATGCCTAGAAGTTACCTGAAGCTCGGGTTCATAGCTCCTGGGTGGCTGCTCCTCTATAGCCAGTGGTCCTCGGGGGTCTCCAGCAGCAGCAGCAGCAGTCACACCTTAGCTTCAGAAAAGGACCAGCAGTCCTCTTGATGATCAGCAGCAGCAGCAGCAGCCAGTTCCATAGGGTGCACTCCCTTTAGTTGTCTGCTCCCTCATTTTGCAGTTTTTGTATTGGGGTTTTCTGGGGTGTCCTGATGCTGGGTGCTTAGTAGTGCATGTAGCACAAGCATCACATTTCAGATGCAAATTGACGAGGGTAATGCTCGCCCAGGTTCTCTTTTGTTCAAATAAAAATATGGCTTGGCAAGTCTGTTAGTTTGCTTCCTGTTATTCTGCAGAATAAGTGTTGCATGGTTTGTATTTTTGGGGGGCTGCCATTGCAGGTCCCCTGTCTCCCCTTTCCAGTATGCCGACTATTTTTTTTTTTCTGGCATTGACTTTGGGTGTTGCCACACATGGGGCTGCCATTGCAGTCCCTTGTCCTTCCCCTTTGTTTACTGCCTTGAGTGCCACTTGCTGGTCGGCAGGTTGTTGCCCAGCCCAGCTTTGCTGGAGTGGTTATTCTTTTTTATCTTCTTTGTTTTGTTAAATTTCTTTCTCTTCTCTTTTGTGGGGGCTTCAGGTTGCTTCCCATCAATTTGCCTGGCCTTCTGTGCTGGTTGCAGGGTGTGGTGCCCTTTTGGGGAGGGCCTCTTTATTTTCTGCCCTCAGTTTTGCCATTTTTTTTGTTTTTATTTTTATCTGCTTTGTGGGCTTCTTGAACCCCTTTCTTGCTACAGTCCCCTGAGATGACCCTGACTGTGGTCCTTTTCCTGTAGCCTCCCTCCTTAGAAATGAAGTGACAGTGTCCATTTTGTTGGTTGCTGGTGGTGGAGTTCCCCTGCTCAGCTCTCTTCCCCATCTCCCTTCCACAGTAAATTAATGCCACTGCAGTAGCGGACCGGGGCACCCAGCTGATCGAGACCCATGCGGCATTCACCAAGAAGGGACAAGTTTGGGCAGACGGACCATGAGGTGCAGCAGCAAAGTGTGTTTGGGTGGAAACCAGTACCCGGACCACTAAAGTTACACCCTGCCACTGTTCAGGGGCAACCAAAACATTGGGTGGGAGCAGAGCTCCCCGACCTCCACCATTAGCACCACCAACGATTGTAGCAGGATCTGGAGCACCCGAGCCAGGCAAAGAAAAAGGAAAGTGTGCTCCATGTGGTAGAGCTATAAAGCGCTGACTCAAAACCCTGGCTTCTTTTTTTTCTCAGCAAGCTGAGAAGCTGTGAGTCTTTACAATTTCAGGGACAATTATTGGGGGGGGGTTGAGAATACATTAGGGGGGCTTCAGCCTCCCCAAAAACTTGTACAGGAAGCCCAACGCAGTGTCAGCAGACCCCAGCCCTGAAACAAAAAGGTGAGCAGAAAGGTGCCCTGAAGCAACACACAGCCTTTCTACACAAGTTGTATGTGCTGGTGCTAGATGGAGCACCGATAGACTCTCAGAAGGTGGCGGTGCCATTGGCGATTCTGTTCTTCCCACGGTGCACTTCAGTGGAGTGTACTGGAGTGACGGAGAGTCAATGGCAGACACTAGTACAGGAAATTCAGTGTTTGCAAGGATCCCCTTGCTCGAAGCCCTCCTAGCCTATTGAAGTCTGCATTCTTAAAGGTTTGCTACCTGGTTCAAAAAGCAAATCAGTACCCACTTCATGGCAATATGCCACAATATCAACCATCCTAAGACCAAATAAAGATAAAACCTTATGTCCCTCATATCACCCCATTTCTGTATTAAATATTGATTACAAAATGTTTGTTGCAATACTAGATGGGCTGCTTTCCTCATTAATTATTGAGGTTGGGGACCTCAATATAAATTGACTAGCAAGCTCATCGGCCTATGCCAAAAACACCTTTGAGGCCCTAGATATCCCAACTAGTATCCAAACCCACTATGACAAACCCCTCCAATGGGACTCACACTCTATTAGACATCCTTCTCACAAACTGTCCTCACCGTATTGCTGACTTAGTGGTTCTCCCTAATGCTCTGAGTGACCACTCCCCAATCCTGTTCCACTGGTCCTGTCGGATACAGAAACCTCCACCAAACATCACATCCCAGCGCCGATTATGGCTGGGAATTCTGACCAAGCTCAAACAGCACCTATCAAACTGTGACTGGTCCCCCATTTCTCAGGCTTTGCAAATTGATGATGCCCTGGCCTACTTCAGTTGCACCTTCAACAATGCCTGTGGTGCTTTTACGCCCATCATTAAATCAATCTCTAAGAAGCAAAATGCTCCTTGGATAACCCTGCGCTGCTGCAGCAGTTCAAGCTAAGAGACAATCTATGGCACCGTGCCAATGCCTCTGGCTCACAGGTGGATAGGAAAGCTTACAACACTACCCGCAATAAGTGCACATGGGAAATAAGCAAGGCCAAAAGCGGGCCACTATACAACCACCCTGGCCACCTCCTGGGGAAGCTCACGAAAGTTTTGGGATGACATTAAGGACCTTAATGGGAAATCCCGCTCCCCACCACCATCCCAGCTCAGCTATAATGGCGCAACCACCACTGACCCACTATGCATTGCTAACTGCCTCAACTCCACATTCTCCGACCTCAGCGCAGTTCTCCCTAGTAACTTTTTTGACCTGACACCGCCCATCCCTGCCCCAAACCACCAGCGACCCCCTTTCTATCTCAGGATCATTACCCCGTTTGAAGCCAAAGCCTACCTGTCCAAAGCTCTCAGTGGCTTCAGCTACTTTTAAAGACACCTTTGACATGCGAATACTATATCTCGTACTTGACTCGGTCATCTTCCCTCTCACAGACTTACTAAACCGGTCCCTGTGTCTAGGCTATTTCCCGACCTCATGGAAAACAGCAACCATAACCCCTATACTAAAAAGCGGTGACTGCTCTTTCCCAAACAATTATCAGCCCATCTCTATTCTTCTCCCACTCTCTAAAGCCCTTGAAAAAATCCTGGCCGACCAGCTCACTGAGTACCTTCTCACCCACAGCCTATTATGCAGGGAGCAGCATGGTTTCAGAGCAGGTCACAGTGCTACCACTGCCCTAACATAATTCTCTAACTCACTACACTCTGCGCTGGACAAAGAACACCTTGCAGGGTCCATGTTAATAGACCTCGCTAAGGCTTTTGACACGGTCTCCCACCCCCTCCTGCTGGACACTCTGCAATGCATCGGAGTCTCCCAGGGTCCCCTCTCCTGGTTCTCCAGCTACCTGTCTGCTAGGACCCAGTGTGTTAAAATTAACAATACCCCATCCACTCAGCTGCCAGTGTGCTCAGGCATCCCTCAAGGTCCCTTCTACACTCCAACTTTCTCTGCAAAACTCCTTCACACAGATAGAAAACTGGTTTGCTGAACATAGACTAGTTGTCAACGTGAAAAAGACCAAAATTTTGCTCTTGGCCCACTGCCAAAACAGGGCTAAGGACTTTCCCCTGAATATCCTCTCCAGCTCACTCCTTCCTCTGGAGCAGGTTCAAACATATAAGTACATGGGTGTCATTTTTGACACCACCCTCTCGTTCCATGAGCACATCAAAGTGGTCTCCTCAGCCAGGAATACCCGAATTGGTCTCCTATACAGGCACAAAGATTGCCTGAAGCACTTCACTTGGCAGTAACATCCTCAGTCCTGTCACTCATGGACTATGGACTCACGATCTATACTGCCTCAGACCCAACCGCGCTCCACCAAATCCAATTAGCAATCAATAAGGCATGCCGACTCATCTCGGGTGCAGACAAGAGTATGCATACCTGCGCTCTCTATGCAGTCACCAATGTACTCACACTAGAGGAAAGGCTGCAGTTTCAAACCTGTCTCTTTACTAAGAAAATCCACCTGGGTTTAACCCCTGCAGGTGTCACGGCCTCCCTTCAACTGGCCACCCTCTCCGTGGCCACTCGCATAGCCACCAAAACCATATGGAAGGTTCCTAGAGTCAAGTCCAGTCTAGCCCAGCCCAAAGATCCTTCCCTTTCAGAGCTCCATCATGGTATAATGCCCTCCCCCCTGCTATCACTGGCATCACCAAACTAGTTCTTTTTAAGGCAGCTCTGAAAAAAACATATTTTAGCATTATGTAACTGCCAATGTGTCCACTAACCCCACCCTAGGCCATATTACATCACTCCAGGCCGTCCCAAGACTTTGACAATGTCTCGATTGAGACAGCTCGCATTCCACTGCTTCTGAGGCACATGTGCCCTAGGCCTAATTTAGCTAACTATTTGTTCACTCCTATGATAGGACTCTGACAATGCCTTCCTGGATGCAGCATCCCAGGAGACAACTCACTGCAATCTTTCTGTAACCTGTACTGCTGAGTTCAGTTAGCTACCTCTTGTGTAGGCAGTCACCGTTTATAAGTATGTTGCACAGTTTGTAATACCTGTTTACAGGTTAGGCAGCCTCTGTCTAGCTACCAACTGTGTAGGCAATTATCCTATGTTTAGCGGCCACTTGTACAGGCAATTATATTTATGTTTAACTCTAATTCTACTCCTACTTTCTACTTGCACAGCCTCACTTGTATGACTTTACAATATTGTTAAACTGGATTGTCGTTATCTGTATCATTTTGACATGGAGCCTTTGGAAACAAGTCTATGACTCACATGGTTGTAATTCCTACGTTATAAAATAAATAAAGAAAATAGATAGCAATAAAATGGGATTTGTGCATCCTTGACAAATGCAAGATAATATTAAACATACCCTACACATTCTGCACCATGCCATCCAATCACAGCAGCACTTTTTAGTAATAAGCCTGGATGCAGAGAAGGCTTTTGACTGGGTGGCATGGAATTTTTTATTTGTAGTAATGAAGTTTATGCATTTCCCCACCCCATTTATCAAGGTACTGTGATCTACATATAAATAACCTAAAGTCTGTGCTAAAATTAAAGGCAATATCTCTGACACCTTCCCTCTCCACAGGGGAGCCTGTCAGGGCTGTCCCCTTTCACCCCTATTATTCACAATTTATTTAGAGCCCTTGGTGCAAGCCCTGAGACTCCATCCCACTATTCAGGACCCTAAGCTGGGAGGACAGCACCATACTTTAGCCTTGTATGTGGATGACTTGATCACCTAACTCCAAAATGCTCAAATGTCCTTATCCATTTTAACAACATTCGGTTCCTCTCAGGCTACAAACTCAACGTGGACCAAGCAGAAGTCTTACAAATTCGTTATCACCCTAGTGCAAATATAAAGATTCAGTTTAATTTGAAATGATGAAATCTAACCTTGTTAAAATATTTGGGCATCATTATTCCAATTCATTTGACTCAGTTTACTACCTTGAATTACACTCCATTAACTGAACAGTTCATCAAGGATCTTGACACCTGGTCCACAATCCCACTTTCCTTAACACAACGTGTCAACAGTGTCCATACGATACCTCTCCTTCGTATGCTTTATTTGGCACAGACCCTTTCCTCTCCTGCTGCCACCCTCTACATTTAGGAGTTGGTATAAACTGATCTTGTGGTTTATATAGGGGGGGAAGGTGTCAGAAACCTAGAATTAGATTTACCACCTTGCAGCTGGCCAAACACAAGGGTGGCTTAGGCTTGCCCAACTTTGAACTATACCATACCATGATGCTGCTCTGTATAACTCTATATTGGTTACTATCATCATATAATGCCCACTGGAAGGTTCTACAAATATCTGAAGAAGATCTCATCTTACCGCACAAGGTTCAATTAACTACATCACCTAACCCCTTATCCAGCTGACGCTAATCCTTTCACCCATGCCACAATGGTATGTTGGCAAAAATCCTTCATCCATATGGTCTTCTGAGCTACTCAATTTCTAGTCATACCCCTTTCTCAAAATGAAGCTTTTTACCCAGAAAATTGGACCATGCTTTTAAACGATGGGAGCGCTTGGGACTACCCATCCCAGCACAATATTTCCGCAGCCGAGATCTGCTCTCACTGGGGGAGCTGACCCAGATTTATCTCTTGTTTATCTTCGCTAATTTTAGATACATGCAAGTCTGCCATTTCTTAGAGACAAATATTACGGAATTGGCCTGGCGACAGGGATCTCCCCTTATTACAACAGTTAACTATTCAGTAATAAAAGAAGACTCTCTTACATCCATCATCTCTTTCCTCTACCAGGCTGTCCTGGAGTTGAAAGACTACACTGTAGAGATTACCAAACTTGCATGGGAAAAAGATTTACATGTACAGATTGATCCTAAATATTGGAAAAAATATGTTACTTGTGTTTGTCGGCCAACCTCATCCTATATTTGAAAGGAATTTTCCTGGAAATATTTTATCCATTTTTTTCAAACACCACACACCATTGCTAAATATTATCCTGCAAGAGGATCTTCTTGTTGGAGGGGTTGTAATACAGTACCACTTATACCACACATGGACACGTCTTCTGAGCCGGCCCAGATCTGGCACCCTTTTGGGCCCAATTAACAGGTGCCCTACTAACTATTTTCAGATTTGATTTCACTCTAAACTACTGGGCTCTGATCTTTCTGGTGCTTCCTCCCGAGTGTAGGCATCCCTTGACCCAAAAACTAATATAGATTTTCCTATTGGCCACGAAAAAAAGTTAACACCAAACTAAGGCTGACCCCCACAGTACCCCAATTGAATCACTGGTAGGATATGATGTTGCAAATTTATGATATGGAAAAGCTAACTGCTTCTTTAAACCATACTACCAATAAATTTCAATCTCTCTGGCAAAGGTGGATAAACTACATCTTACATGCAAAGCCAGATTTTATTCCTTAAGTGGAAAATTGTAATAAGATGGCACTGAATATGTATTAGACAGCTTGACATGCTGATTTGGACCTCTTCTGAAGCTCAGATGCCCTCGATATTGTTGTATGTCTGCTTATTGCATAATGAAAATTCTTAATAAACAGACATTAAAAAAAAGATGAGTGAAAAATTATTTATTTTTGTAATTTGCTTAATCGGGACCTCTAGGTCCCACAGCATTTAGACGGGTGAGCTGAGGGTTCCGCTTTAAATAAACAATGGGTCTTAAATTATGTGAACTGTAATAGCTCCACCATAGCAAATGCTTTTAATTGCCACGTCATGGATCTTTCCTCATATACCAAGGCCTTTCCTGCCTTGGCTCTCGCCCTGCCTAGTAGGGAATCCCTACTTAACTCTTCTGAGAACCTCCCCTTTCTATTTTAAATGGGCTCAAACTGTTGAGGTTTGTAGAGTCTTCAAGCAAGTACCAGAATCAAAATCTGCTGACTCAGATGGTATTGAGTCTAAGCTTCTCAAGACTGCTGCCCATGAGCTTGCCTACCCTGTTACCATGATGTTTACTCTATCCCTGTGCCTGAACTTTGGAAATCCTCTCACGTAGTTCCTGTGTACAAGAAAGGTAATCCCAAACTCATCAGCAACTATAGGCCTATCACCTTTCTCTCCTAAACAAAACTACTTGAAAAAATTGTTGTCTTTCAGCCCACCAGTTATCTCCCCTCCTATGACTTGATGTTCCCTGCACAATATAGTTTCCAAAAAGGGCATAGCACTTCCAATGCCTTCCTCACCCTTACAAACAGTATTGTCTCTGCCATGGATAGGGGTGGCCTCACTGGTGCAGTCTTCATAGATCTGACAAAAGCCTTCAACCTGGTGGACAACTCACTGCTCTGCTCCAAACTTGCTAGTCTGGGAATCTCATCTACTGTACTTCTGTGGTTTAGTAACCGTCTAACAAAAAGGTCTCAGAGAGTAAAATTTGGGTCCTCCCTCTCAGAACCTGCCCCAGCTTTGGTAAGGGTTCCTCAAGAGTCTATTTTCTGTTTACCCTACAAATAAACTCAATCAATCATAGTCTATCCCTCTGCTCTCTAGTCTTATATGCAGATGACCTGATCCCCTTCACTAGCTCCAGCGATATTAAAAGTATCAATCAGAATCTGTCCAAGGACCTACAGTCCATATATAACTGGTTGACTGTAAACAAGTTGCTTTTGAATACAACTAAAACACAACCCATGCTTTTTGGAATATCCACTAGATTAAGGCTTTGCCCATTCCCCCTCTCTATTGCTTAGCTTGATGGAATGCTAGTCCCTACCGTCACCTCCTTCTCTTACCTTGACGTCACCCTTGACCCCTCTCTTGATTTCTTTTCTCATGTCATGGGTGTCTGTAAAGCTCTTAACTCCTGCTGGGTGTCTCATACAAAGTCAGTCATAATATTACTTCCCAAGCTCACCTGGCCATTGCCTGTGGGATGCTTCTCCTCAAACTCCTCTATAGGGCCCCTGTTTTGCCAGCTGCTTCCAAATCTACCCTTCATAGGTGGGATGTCAACTAATAAAATTTGTCATTTCACATTGGCATCCTGTCAGCTTACCATTAAAGATGTTGAAAAATCAGTCCCCCAATTTATAGTTTAACACAAATAATTCCATTTTTATGTTGTCTTGCACATGCGCAAGCAACATTTTGTGGCAGTAGGAGATGGTAATAGAAGAAATGCAGAGGTGTGTCAGTTTTGGTGAATGCAGGGCACGCTTTAGAAGGTGTATCCCTCATTCACCAATTAGCGAGCATGGTATCGGTGACACAAGTTTTATGCAGTGCCACCAACTTGGAACAAACTTGCCACTGCAATCAGAGACAAGCTCATCATGCAGTGGCACAGATGACACACCTCCCCATGTTCCTTGCCTGGTGAAACATTTCAATAAACATGGCGGTGCCTCGCGCCATCCTCCTCTCACAGTCCCTAGAAAGTTGACTTCAGGGGTGCCCAATTCCCCCTGTTGACATGTTTGTGGCACATTGGGAGCCCACCCCAGTGTACCTCCATGGTGTTCAGATGCCATCCGCGTCGACATGTTCCTGCCCCCGCCCCACCACCAATTTGTGTGCCACACTGGGAGCCCACCCTAGTGTGGCCAACATCACCCCCCCCTTAAAGTCATGGGACATACTGGGAGCCAACCCCAGTGTGAGCAACATTTGTTTTCTTACACCTGTAAAGAAAGAAAACCATCCGCAGTGTTCCTTTTTTTTTAAAGTACCTGAAACAAAGAAAACAGTCCCTTGCTGTCGGCGGCACCCCCTCCCCCAACCTGCACCCACCCTCTGTGCACCCCACCTCCCCACACCCCCCTCACCCCATACGTCCCTCCGGAGGTCGGCGCCGCAATCTTCAGTGGAGTAGGAACATCTGCACTCTTCAAAGCCAACCACTTAACTGAAGAAATGCCAGTAAGCTGTATAATGGCATCAGTGGGGGAGGTTTCAACTTAGATGGATATCTCTGCCATTTTTTGAATTTTGGCTCCAAAGTTTCAACATGGGGTTCTTGGGACTGCACCTCATGAAATCAGTAACTGTCATTTTGTTATTCAGTCCCAAAAGGTGATTTCACAATCACTGCACGGAATCACTTTTCAGGACTGATTAATGAAACAATAGTGCTACTGTTCATGAGGTGGGCTCCCAAAAAGCCTATGTTGCAAATTTGGTGAAAACATTCCTAAAAATGACTGTGTTATGAGGATGCATTGTGCAGTTTCCACGCACACTCGTAACTTCAAGACTTTTTAATATTTTCACTCCAGATTTTCAACATTGCCATTTCTTCACACCTCCTTATGAACAGTACAACTGTCATTTTTTCACATCCTGCCTGAAATGTGTTTTCGCATCTATGGTGCCAAATTGCGCAGTCGGTGTGCAAAATCATCTTTTGGCTAATGAAATGATAATGCCACTGTTCATGAGGTGGGGTCACAAAAAGCCCATGTTAAAAATTTGGATTGAAAATACCAATGAACACCTGGGGTGTTAAGGTTTCCAACTGTAACGCCCCACCCTGTAGAGACTGACAGGCATCAGGGGTGTGACTTGGGATTTTCAGCTGTAATGCTCATGCCATTCCACCCCCACACTCAGCCTGCAGCCACTAACAGGCATTGAGGTGTGCCTTGGACTCTTCAGCCCCAAAGTTCACCCCCTTTCTCCTATACTGCACCCATCTCAGCGTATTTCCTTATGGAATGGGGTAAGCGTGAGGCCGGAAGACCTCAAGGCACACTGTGACACTTGTCGGTGTCTGCAGGATAGGGTGAGGTGAAATGGCATGAGCAATATGGCAGACGAACCAAAGGCACACCCCAATGCATGTCAGTCTCTGCAGGGTGGGGGTGGGGTTGGCGTCAGTTCAATATTTCACTGCCATTCCTATTATGCTTCTCTCTAACTTCTGCACTACCAATGCCAATGCCAGCAAGGCAACATTCGGCATTGACATATGCTTGTTTTTTTTAGAATTTATTTAGTCAGAACACTCCCTCTGAAATGCAGCATCTTTCATTCAGTGTGGGTTGTGTTTCTACCCATAATCCAACTGGATGGACTGAAGCACCGAGAGGTAATGTGGTTTGCTCATGGTCACAAAGTTTGCAGTAAGTGGCTCTAGAAGTACTTGAACCAGAACAGTTCTGCATTATAACAACTAGGCAATGCTGCCTGTTTTGAGTCACAGTCTCATCTGCTTCCAAATATCACTGCTGGTATCCTTTCTGCAAAGCTGCCACGCTAAGATCTTGCAAGACTTATCCGCGAACCCAGAACATTTGTCTAATACCTCAGAAAAGCCACCTTAGCAAGTCTTTTATTGAAACATTTATACCCCTTGTGGAGGATTTTCAAAAGTTCTTAGACCTTGCATGCTATTAAAATAAAGATGCAAACTTTAAAAATATCATACAAGGTCTACATCCTGTGAAAAAACCAAACCAATGAGCTTTGCTAGAACTAAATAATATCTAGCAGACATGTGTTCTACTTTGTTATTTTTTTTATTTTATCAGTTTCGTTCATGTTTATTCAAAATGTTTGGATCAGCTGGATAAAAGGCATTGGACTTTAACAAAGCCCTTCATTTTTGCAAGTAGCACAAGGTTTGATGCTATTGGCATTTAGCATCTACAAACATCCATAACATCTACAAACCTTTTATATCTGAGCAAGAGGGTATTGTATTTCTAGTACCTTACTCAGGGCGTTGTTTCTGAAGGCATACATATCAGAAGCAGGGCAAAACGGTCTGGGATAGTGCTAGGCAAGTAATCACAATCGATCAGTCTGCACAACAACATCCTGTAACGACAGGAAAGATTTATCTGTGACAAGTATGATTGGTATATAGCAATGTGCAGCAAACAGAAGCCTTTCTCAGCTGGGTGTGAAAGCTTATATATTTCACAGATCTTATAAGGTGTTCAACTGCAGCTTGGTTTTATTTTTTATTTATTTTATTGAAAGGTTTCACCAGGAAAGACACACTGAACAATTACAAATTGCTCGTCTCACGAAGCATCTTGGGGGGAGGGGACAATGGGGGTACACATCAACAATTATATTTTTACATACAACTCTATTTACATAATCAGAAACTAGAGACAATGGAGACAGGCACAACATTTAGAGCTATATACAAGAAATAAGGAAAAAAGGAGACTTTGGATAAAATACAATACAGTATAATTTTTACCAATCCAGGGGCCTTGAACATAGGTAACAAACAAGCTACTTTACTGCAGTACAAAAGTGCAATGTGCAGGATTAGCTTGGAGCTTACATTTTAACAGTTCTATTATGGTCAAGCCAAACTCTATCAACTATGGAACCTGGCATGCTGTTAAAATGACTGTCGGGCTGGCTCCATGGCTTCAAGTGGTACAGCAGTTGCTTGCCATGTTGGCAACTCAGGTTCACACCCCAAGCCTGGGACACCAGCAGCAGAGGCCGGTATGGGAGAAATAAGCATTCAATCAAACACTTTACTCTAGGAGGTTAACAGGGTACTGGGCTCCCTTGTAACATTAAACACAGGCAGCACATAAAGACACTTCAGGCTGGGCCGTGGAATGCAGATTGACAGCTGGTGCTTGGAGGAGCAAGGCTCATGGTGCTGTATCTCAGAGAGTGGAGCCAAGCACATGATTTTGCTGCTGGACCAGTCCTATGGCAGTGCTGGCTTTTCACTTCACACCCTGGTGTGAAGGAGCCTACCCCAAATTCTCTGAGGTGAAACCACTGGTTAAGGTAAGCCTCCTGGAAGAAGTAAATGAACTTAGATTTTAAGAGAATGTGTTCCTACCTTACAGATCAAAATCCATAATGGAATCCCACACTGCCTGAACTCCTCAATCACCTATGGGGGTTTACAGATAGTGTTTGTGTTATAGAGTTTTTTTTTTGATGACAGCATTTTGCCAGTTCTCTTTTCTTTCTTTCTTACAACTGTAGAAATAGAAAATGGCGAGGCAAAGAGCCAGCCCGAATATGAAGCATTAAAAAAAATCGGCATCATGCCGGTGACCCAAGTTCAGAAACAGACTCAGATTTCTTGGGGGGAGGGGGGGGCGGCCAGAGAGGGAGAGGATTGAATGACTGCCTGATTGCTCTCCTCTCCTGGTGAGGAGGAACCAATCACACCGCTCCTATATTTCTGCCTTTGGAGGCATGGTGGCAGTACAGTGGGTGTGGCTCAAGGGGCATAGCTGTGGTCTGACACCATAGTGCATGTGCACCTACACATGAGCGCACACCTCATCTCATTGCATGCTGCCGGTCGGGGAGTGAGAACAAGGGAAAAGATATGACAGGTATCAATGACACCCCTGGCCCTGGCCCATACCATGGCCTGGGAGTTCTTGCCTGAACTTCTGGTTGCTGGACTGTGGGGGGAAGAATGGCCCACCTCCTAGCCCCACCATGGGGCAAGACATGGGGGGAATCCCCCAGGCAGGCAGGTCCCAGGGGAGGTAATTGCCAGTCAGAGGAGGTAAAGCAGGAGGCAGAGAAGCAACTCCACACCCTGGGTGGAAGAAAAAAACAAAATCAGCAGGGTGCCAGTGGTAGCGTCACAAATTGACACTAGTGACAATGTTCAGAAGTGAGCCTGGGTCACCTGCGAATGGATGATCATGGTTAGAGTGTGCTGCCGGTAGCAGGGCTTCCCCACCCAAGAGTGTGCAGTGCACAGCAACGCTACTTCAGCAACACCTTGTGTTGCAAGTTAAGGGGGTTTACCTTACAAGGGGAAGCTGCAGCACTGCAAGGATAAGAAAGGGCACAGCTCTGTGCTGGGGGTGGGCCTGGGGTAAGGAGGGAAATTCAAAAAACTGCCACATCTGCTGTCAGATAGAAGGTCCCTAGTACTCATGTGCCCAATGTGCAAGCAGAGTTGGAGCTGGGAGATTGCTGTTGCACCTGAGGAAGGGTGGCATGCCAGAGGATTAACACCTGAGTGAAAAAAAAATCTGAAAACCAAAAATGGAGCTGCACCCATCTAAAGAGAGACTGAGTGTGAACAGTGGGGGAATCCCAGCCAGGATTTTAATTTTTTTTTGCAAGGTACACATTCCCTTCAAATAGCTCTTAGACATACCTGGATTTAAGAGTGCTCAGGGATGTTTCAAAGTTTAAAGTAATAAATATGAAATGACTCTTGTATTGGAGTTCCACCTGATTTTCAAAGGCAACTTCTGGCAATCGCTTTGGGAGAAAATAAACAGAATTAAAATTAATGCTACACCAGGGCTGGCATGCTACCTTAGCTAAATTCCCATGGCAGCACACACATTTTATTCCAGACAGTTTAATAAGATCTGCAAAACCTTCCTTTGTGACTGAATAAAAAGTTTGCCTCTCATTTAAGAAACTTCCACATTGTGTTCAACGTGAGGGAGGGGGGTAATGTCTGTGTCATTTTGAGACAAATCACCCAGTGTTTACATTAAAACAGACAAGACAGTAACATCCCAGACCCGAGCTGTCATACATTGGGTAGTCAAGTAGTGCTGAACATTTGTTTCAGATGCTTCTGCTGGTACACAACTGTCATGTGGCCCAGGGGAAGGAGTTGTGTTTGCAGGAATCTGTGGCTTTAATCAGGGGTGATGAAACCCTGCCACTGATGTGATGCAGGGTGTTGATGTACAGTATGATGAACAGATCAGATATCCTGCCCTGTGCCACTAAGTGTATGTGTCTGTGAGGTGGCAGACGTGTCCCTAGTCCACTTCTAATTGTCATAACAGTCTCCCATCTCAGGTTATGCCAGTAGGGTGGAAGTGAAACACAAGGGGGTAAGAAAATAGGTGGAAAACATCCGTGGCACAAAGGTGGAAAATTACCTCAGGCTCTCCCTGTCTAGTTGTGCCAAACTGGATCCCCTTCTTTCATCTGTCAACAGAAGCATTCCAGCTGACTCTGCTCCCAGATGTTCTTTCCCACTCTGGTGAAGTGAGCCAGAAAAATCATTGGGTGTTTTTGGGTAAATAGTAGGAGATAGAGGAAGTGGGAATATTTGGAATGAATGAGAATCATTTAACTCTGTGACACCAAGTGAAGTGTGCAAAAGACTGTGACTAACAGGCTATTCCAATACACCCACCCAGGTGGTAAGGCAGTTCTTTTCCTATTTGGCTACGTGATGTAATTCTTCACCAAAATGGAGAGGCAGGAGGCATGAGTGGAGAAAAGGAACTAGTTTATTGGCAACTGAATATCAGGTGGGATCACAAAACAGGGACAATCATATATATATACACAACAAGCTACTACTTTACTATAGGCAAGAGGAATGATCAGCTGTAACAGCTACGCTGTAACAGCGTCTTATTTCTATTTCTCTACCTCCCTTTAAGAGGGAGAACTCTACAGCATAGAAATACCAGAATAGATCAATCGACTGTAACAGCCACACTGTAAGAGCGTCTGACTTATCTTCAGGTATCTACTTCTAAACTCTGAGGTGCACCTCTCCCTAAAACTTAGGTTCTTAGAATTACAGTCATTACAATACTACTACAAGAAGAGAGCATGCAACAGAAGATCTTCAGTTGATGCACGTAACTTTCTCTGTCGACAGAAGAAATGTGGAAACACTCCACTGCTTTCCCAGTGCTCACACAGAACCAAGGTGGGAAAACTCAGGATGAAGAGAGAATTTAACAGACCATGGGTCCTCGGCTACACCCCACCTCTCTAGGGTTGCCAGAAAGGAATAACAGATCCAGCCGCAGTCTGCTTCTAGACTGCCCGGAACGAACAGGCGATGCAACCCACTTGGCCACAATCCGCTTCTGGATTGCCAAGTGGAAAGGATCAAGAAGAAGAAGAACCAACCCACAGTCCACTTCTGGACTGCAGGTAACTCTTAGCTGATGAACACACTGGATCGGGCAATCGGAACCTCTGGACCACTCTTGGACTCCAGGCAAGCACTCCCTCTGGGCTGAAGACACACACTGGCGGACGCTCCTACTGGATCAGGACCTCTGGACCACTCTTGGACTCCAGGCAACCACTCTCTCTCTGGGCATCGAGTGCATCGGTCTTCTGAGTTCCAAGGCTGGATGAGCCAAGGCACTCGTCAAAACAATAAAATGTACATCAAACTGTGACCAACTTGGAGTCCACGGCCGGACGAGCTGGGCACACTAAAACAATAAACCAAACGTCACTCGGAGAACTGACACTGATGAGTCAAACGGTACTCTGCTGCGGATGTGAAAACAAGAAAACGGATGGCAGACTTCTGCACTAGGCCAAGCCATACTGGGAAACTGTAAGAGGAAAATAACAAACGGGATGTTGCAACTGTGAGGCGAGTGCAAGACAGCTCTTCTTGGATCAACTGTTGTCAGCTTCAGGATGCACTGTTGGATGATCCTTGGATGATAGGTGAAGACTGATGCAATCACACAGGGGTGAAGTGACTCTGAAGACTGTTGGAAGATTGATTCTGATGGCTATACAGCACCAGGGTGCTGCCACAAAGCGATGCAATATAGTTCTGGCAATCGATAATGTTCGTAGAATGACTGATAAAGCAAGATAATGCAGAAGAGTCTTGATTCCTACTATAGTGGTCAATAAGTATATAGTCTCAGTGTCCAGACCACAGTAAATATACAGGCAAATTATCATACAGACTTTAACCCTAGCTCTGGTGGACCTAACCTTAATGGGGTCCCTTCTAGCTAAATCAGATTCTCCTGTTACTGTGGACACACACTATAGTGGGGAATATGCTGTCAGGAAAGTTCCACCAAAGGCAAGTGACCAGGCCCCTTTAATGATGGAGGGCTTGTGTGGCTAGCTAGGCTCTTATTATCTCTGGGGTCGCTCCTATCGCTGGGCCACTAACACAGCTATAAGCCTATATAGCTCATTACAGGTCCTGGGCCTTGTGATGCCCTTACTTAATTAATTACTAGTTCTAGTTTCCTTCTCTTGGCTGGGCCTTGTGCCCTTACTGTTACCGGGCTGGCTTGCCCTAATCTGCTAGGCCGGGGTAGCCCTTTACTATTACTAGGGTGGCTTGCCCTAACTCACTAGGCCGGGGGTAGTCCTTTACTACTATTAGGGTGGCTTGCCCTAACTCACTAGGCCTGGCACCTACTTACGACTTGGGCCTGGTGCCTTCTTAAATAGCCTGGTCCTGGTGCCCTTAATTACCTGGGCCTGGTGCCCCTATTAAACCCTTGGGCTGGTGCCCTTAATTACCTGGGCCTGGTGCCCTTAATTACCTGGGCCTGGTGCCCCTATTTACCTGGGCCTGGTGCCCTTAGTTATCTGGGCCTGGTGTCCTCTTAAATACCTGGGCCTGGTAGCCCTTATTTAACACAGGCCTTGTGCCCACTTAACTTTTGGCAGGACCCCTTTAAATCTGCTGGCACTCCGAGAGCCTAGTGTCACTCAGTCCTGAGTCGCCGCCCTTAATCCCGCCCCTCCTATAAATATGTAACAGGCTCTTGACTGGCCTCACTTCCCTGGCCCCTCCTATGGGCATTGCTACACCCCGCTTCCCCTCTGAAGAATTAATTCAGGGTCCCACTGACCTGCTTTCTCCTTAGTGCACTCAGCCGCCCTGGTGCACCTTCTGCGTTTTCAAATAAAAATAAAAAACCAAATTTCTCTGGACAGGCAGTCAGCACGTAGTGTGTGCTGCCACCGACTCACTGCTCCTCTAGTTGCTCCGGTGGATCGGGAGGCAAATGGGAGATGGGAGGCATGCAGGCAGTAGGAGGGAGCATTGCAGGCAACTGGGAGGATGACAAGGGGCCTCGGACAGCCTACAGTTGCACAGTCACAATGCGGCTCTTCTCTGCCGCCGACGGGGGAACGGATTTAAACTCTAAAATAAGTGGGAGCCAAAAATAAATAAACAAACGGGGTTCACAGCCCAACAACCGCACCGGATGCACTTTTCTTCTTGTGGTGCCCCGATGGCACCACCGACCACGTCGCACTTCTTCTGAGGCAGTCTTCAGGTGCTGGAGGCAGAGCAGGAGCACAGCCAAGTTCCTGGGGATGGCTTCAACAAGCGGTAAGCCTCTTTTCTTTCCCCTAAACTTGCTGCATCCTTCCTCCTCAACAGCCACCCAGGAATAACAACAGGGGAAAAACTGTTAAAACTTTTGAAACCAGGACTTCTGGTTCCAGAATGGTTAGGGTGGAATGCTGTGCATGAGCTGTTCAGCACAGCATTCCATCCAAGCCATTGTTGCTGCAGGCTTGCATAAATCTTTATTTACTTTATATACAGGGTGCACAGGGCACCTCCAGTGTATACTGGGGAAACTGGAGCCTACTGGGGGAATACTGGGGACCCTCTGACTTTATCAATTGCCATAGCTCCAGGAAAGGGTGCTACCCATGAACATTTGTATTATCCCAAGATTGGGGTGAACCAGGTAGTTAATGGGTGCAGGTCCCACTGCCCCTGTTCCCTCTTCCCTCACAGTCACCAGATATCACACAAGGATGCAGGTATTGTGCTGAATGCCAAGTTTACTGTAGCATTGAAACTTGTAGTTTACAGAAGTCATATAGGACTTGATACATCAGTTACATTGTCCTTAATCATGAATAAAGTGCCACTGAAAATTCCACACAAATAATGAGTGGCCAGCAAGGCACACTTGAACTGAAGCATCAATTGCTCACCACTTTCTTAATGTAGCAGAAATATTAGTCAGCAGCATAATACTAGAGTCACAAATTGCAGGGACATACTGGATCCAAGAATTCCATCCATGCTGTAGAAAACTCTCTTGATGAAAGCATGGGACACAGTGGATCTAAAGAATCCATCTATTCTGCTGCATTCGCTCCCACCGTTATTATCAGCAAATCTCACAGGTGAGGCCATGAGAAACTGCTGGGTCTCAAGAGCACTCCCTTGGGCATAACCTCATAATGGCTGATACACTCATACTGTATGTCTGCTTAATGCTTCCTACAGGCTTTCAGGAATGCTATTGTAACTGCACATGAGCTACACTGCTATGTGGACTACTGCTTGAGGTAATAATTGCTGCCCTCCTCCAAGTGGAGGAAGGAGGGTTTACAGGCAGATGAAGTCAAAGGGACCAAGATACTGGATCTGATTCTCACGTGCTACTGTGGATGCAATGTTTGTGACCATTTTGAGCCGTACTCAAGGGAGTCACAAATTCTTGCATTGGAAACTTGCAAAATTGTCTGTGAGAACCCAGGAAGAAGGTCAGCAGTCCATAATACTATTGGTCTTCATGTCCATTCTCAAAGCATTCTGGCTCTTGCTTACTGATCACATGCTGTAGTATAGCTGCACTTTGTTACACCTTCTGCTAAAAGCAGCCTATAATTTACTGGGACTGCTTGCAACCATGAGAGCCAGGAGGGGGCAGAGGGATACTAAGTACAGGTGGTCAGAGGGAGTGAGGATCAGTGTATGCCAAGGATGACACAAATGTGGGGAGGGTCTCGCATTGGGATTCTACCTACTGCTACAATGAGGGTCGATCCTTCCACTATGGGCAGAATAGGTGGGCTGTATGGTCATCTGCCGACAGATTTATTTATTTATTTATGAGTTTTACCAGGAAGGCATACTGAGCAACATGCTCGATTCCAAATGCGACCTGGGGGCCGAAACCCAACACATAACATGAATTAATACATAAATAGTACAAAAAGAGAAACAAAGGCTTACACCATAAATCATTTGGGAGAAATTACAGACAGGGGTAGAATACATACAGTGTAAAGAATTGGAAGGTAGTGTACTTTCAAATGCATTTAGGTTATAACAACATGGTAGTAAAATTGTTAATTGAAACAGGAGCAGCTGGAGGAGAAGTGAGCTCTGAATAGTCGGTTGCGATGGTAGGGGTTTGGTGCATGTCTTATGGGGGCAAGTAGGGCATTCCAGATTCTACGTTTCTTTATAGAATATCAATTTTTTCTAAGACCAAGGCCTCACATGGCTCGCTCACTGTCTTTCTGCTTCTGGCTGTTCCAAGTATGATTCCACACCAAATGCCTACTCTCAAACCTCTTACCTTCTCAGCTCCTCCCACCCCCATACCCCTCAAAACTTGGAACCAAAAAGGCCTGTCTTGGAACAAATATAGCGAGCTGAACAACCCCCCAACCCCTACTGGTAAGAGGGAATTGTCACACCTGCAAACCAGAAGCCACCAAAAACAAAGAAACCACCAGCCAAAGCCCTGCTCCTAGGGCTGGATTTTCAGCCCATCAGGGATTAAGTCCCAACTCTCAGCCACCGCTGCAGGACAAAATCTCCACACTTGCAAAGATTCATATTTTCAACCAGTGCATCTGCAGCGGATGTTACGCCTGCTCCCAACAGGCATACCATTTTCCCGCAGCTGCGACGGAAGAACAGCTGCAAGCTGCCAGAAATCATGGAGCCATTCACAAACTGGCTCCAATTTTGAAAATACCATAGCTGAGGGGAACAACTGCGGCTCCCTAAGTGGAGACCCACTTGTGCCAGTTTTCCCCACAGCTGCAGGAGCTATAAGGGCTCTGAAAATCCGTCCCCTAGTGTGCAGCCCTAACTGCTCCATGACCTGCATACCTTCAGATATTTTAGCTCCAAAAAAGCTGGTGTGCTGACAATGGGTTGCAAGCCTCAATATATTCAAAGTGTCCAGCCGATTCTAAGCACTCACTGGCAATTAAGTCATATACATCAGTTCATCAATAGATCACAAATGTAAAAGGTTGCTAAATAAGTGGATTTAATTCCAGAACTGAAATACAATCAAATCAAAAGCATGTAGCTACATTAGCCAAGCCACCCCAGCGCTTTGACCATGGGTCTTGCTGAGGGGGTACCCCCACAGGAAGACCCATGGTGCTTAAAATCAGCTGGACTCTTCAGATATTTTAGCCTGCAGCATACAGCAGTAGAGCAGACTTAATCACCTCCCCAGCTGTGTGTTGCAAACAAATTGTCTCCTTATCTTATTTTTAGGTCTGGTTTGCACAGAAGACCAGTTCTTACTGGGTTCAAAGTCAGGGAATGTTTTGCTGCTGTCTCTTTGAAATGCATTGGGGGAACTAAGGCATGCTCATTTATGTATGTTAATATGTCCTCCGGAGCCATGTATTGCTGTATAAGAGTGTTTTTTCACGCACAATCGGCTTGAGCGAGAACAGCGAAGCTGAGCTGTTCTGGTTCAAGCTGAAGGCAAGTGAAACCACTCTGATAAAGGAATGAGTGGCGATGGGGGGCGTATTAGTATGTTATTGATCGAGCGTGATTGAGTGCAATCAATAATATAATTTTTTTTTTAAAACTGTTCCCTAAATGTGCCCATTTCCATGGCATCTGTGATGAGATGCTCTTCACAGAATAAGAATGTCTCACACTCAGAGGAAAGGAGTGCTCCGATTGGTCGGGAGCACTCCCTCGATCTATAATGGCTGTCAATGAGTGAGTGATGGCCTTGTTATTGCTCCTTGCAGCTGTCTGCAATTCTTTGCTAACTTTCTATTGGTTGCAAGGAGGAGAGTGCATGAGGACATGTTCAGCAAGTGGCTAAACCCTCCTAAACATGCAGCTGACCTAGGTGATATGCTGAAGAAGCCCTCAGGTTGTTTAGCTTAGCCCTCCCCCCACTGTAATGACAAAAATTCAATGAACAAAACCCTTGCTGCCATCTGCTGCCGAAATGCTGCCAAAATACAATCCCCGCCTAACACTTTTCCCCTAAAGGCACACATTTATGAATCTGTAAAACATTTTCATAGCATTTAACATTGCTAACTGCTGGTTGCTTAAAGCAGCCCACTCCAGTTATTCTAAACATCAACAGTGCATGGCTATAACCGCATGAGACTGTGGGAATATTAACAATAAATTTTCTTAGACTGCATAATAACAGAGGAAAGTTTGAGCAGATGAATTTCAGTTCCAGTCTGTATGATGGTTCTTAAGTTCTTTAGGACAGAATGCTCAAAGCACTATGTCCAGCCTGTACAAATAAAATTGACTATGCAGTACACATTAACTACTAATAAGAGTGAAGTTAAACAAACAATTAAAAAAAGGGTTGATCGCACACAGTAGCAGTCCTAGTCCCAACAGTCTCTCATCTGCATCTTCAGGGGGAAGATGGTTCAGCGATGGTTCACAGCTGTTTTCAGTCCCAGGTGAAATAATAAGTTGGTGGAGGCTTGGTGGTCACTTGAACGAAGGAGTCCACACCAGTCACATATGTCTTGATCCTTCTCCCCATGAGATCTTGAACCAGGGCATAGGACTTGAACAGGGTTAATCCTTCCCAGGTGTAATTGGTGCACTTGGACTTCGCCGTTTACCCCCCTCCGTCGATGAGCCTTTGGAAGGATTAAAAGAGAGAAGGGCCATTAGTGTTTCTTCTGAGGAGACCGCAGAAAAGGAGAAGGAATGGTGGGCGTGAAGGGGTTGAGTGCTGGGTGTGGGAGGATGAGGAGGGGGCGGAGGTTAGAGAGGAGTTACTTTAGAAGTGCTGTGGCCTGAGATATGGCTAGATGTCAGCCTTGGAGCTGGGAAAAGAACAAAGAAATCAGCACAGGAAAATAGAAGAGTTAGTGAAAAAAATTGGCTAAGAAGACAGTTTTGGGATGTGCAAGCTAGGTGTGGGTGGGTGAGGTCTCCTTACTTCCACTGCTGTCCCTTGGGTTCACCTAGTTGCCTGCCCCCTCAGTACACCTAAGGACCCTAGAATAATTTTTTTAGGGGCCCGCCAAACCTGCCTTGCTGTACTTTGGGGCACTACACCAGTATGTTACTCCTGTACATTGTCAAACACTTCAGGATATAATAAGTATGAAAGTCATGATTTCAAACTAAACTGTTGTATTCTACAGTCCATACACTACCAGAATCCAACTCTTGTGCTTTGTAAAGCTCCAGACATGTCAGACAGTCAAGGGTAAAAGGACAGATTTTATTTATTCCCTGATGGGCTGGTTGGGAACCAGATCATCTTGCACTGGCAGTTTTCATTTGGCACATTAACCCAAGGGGAGTGCTGTGTTCTACTCTGCACTACTTGCCTGCTTCTCTGTCCACATCACCGTCACCGCATGTTTACACAGCAGTGGTTTGCGGCTCTCTGCATTGGTGCTCCCTCTCCTACAGCATTTTAGCAGTACTTCCTTTCAGCCAGAGAGGAGAGATGGGGGAGGGGAAGGAGGCGTACATGACTGGGGACACAGCAGAGCTGAGAACCACGAGGCCCTGGTTCGAACCCTGACAGAGCCACTTTTTCTCTCTGTGAACATGAGCATGTCAAACCACCAAGGAATGGAAACTTGGTTTGGAGGGTGGGATGGCAGCAGAGGGTTGGAGTAGAGGAGGGATCCTTTACAAACATATGAGCATATGATGAAACCAGCAGAATAAGGCCAGTAGTTCTATCAAGTCTGCTTGTATTGCAGGGTCCTCAGTGTCTGCTCTGCTCAAGATGGAGGATCCTTGCCACGAGGCTGCCTGGCTGCTGAACAATGGCCAAAATGGTGACTGCCGCCCTGCTGTCCTACCTCCCCACCTGAAATTGGCGGGAGTTTTCTATGGTGAGTGAACAAAAAGCTGGGGAAAGGCTTCATTCATTTGACTGTTCCCTTTTATTGTGCTGCCTTTCCTTCTGTTTGTATCCCAAGGTTGTGCTTTATATTTCTTTGTGTGTTCCCCCAGGCTTGGCATTTACTATGGTGCCCCTTATTTTTTCTTCGTCTTTGCCCTCAAGCATTTCTTTATGCTGTGCCCTGCCACTGTGTCCACTTTACTGTATTTCTTAATTGCCCCAGTGATTTATTGATGTGCCCTTTCTGAAATTGTCTCTTTTTTGTGTGCTTGCTTTCTGCTCCGTTTCCTTAACGCATTCCAATACAGCAGCTCTGTGTTGTAGTATGGTGAGTCAGAGAGCGGATCGCTGGATTACAGACTCAATTTATTTATTTTTTTATTCTTTTTATTTGTGTGGCTGGGCAATGAACAGGGAGCGGAGGCTCCAGTGCACTGATTTTTTTTTTCCTTTGTGGTTCCATTTGTTTGTGACCATTTCTGAAGCGTGTCCGAGCGGGAGAGGAGTGCTGAGGTGCAGGCAGGGCCCAGGGGCTGTGGTTGTGTTGGAGGAGCAGAGCTGGAGAACCAAGGAGCCGGCCTGCTGCAGATGCAGAAGGGAGCAAAGATCCGTGCAGTGATGTGTGCCAAGGAAGAGCAGTCAGCCATCGGGGAGGAGTGGAGCTCAGCTGCGTAGAGGAGCAAGCTTGAGGGCGGTTTTGTAGAGCAGCGGCCTTCAGTAGAGCAGATTGCCTGGTGCAGTATGTTTATTTATTTATTTATTTATTTATTTTTGTAGTTCTTGAGGAGCGGTCGACTGAGCTGCAGTCTGGCAGCAAGGAAGTCGGGGAGCGAGCTGTAGCTGGCGCGGCAGTTGAGGCCAACGTAGGTGAAGCTAATAATTGGGAGGAAGCAGGCCAGTCTGTGGGGGGTGTTTAGTTCAGCTCAGTGACGCATTGTCCACCATGTATGGCATTTTTTTTGTATGGTCCACCACTAAAAGACCCCTTACCTACTCTGTGGTCTGCCAGCCCCTTCGGTTGCTGCTGGTGCTGCTGGTGAGGACCCCATCTGGACCGAGCATATAACTAGTCGGACACATAAAATAAAGAATAAGGCAGGTTTATTCAGTTCAGTAGGTGTTCTCTTCATGAGGACAAGCCCCACACTGACTAAAACTCTGACTGACAGATCAACATGGCACTGCCCGGCAGTGAAACAATTAGATACATGCAGTTCTAAGTGCTCTTAAAGGGGCAGCAGCTAAACATTAAGCCCCATGCTTAATGTGTGCTTCACAACAGAATCACAAAACAGAAATATTTATAATCTTTAAAAAAATCTCATGGCATTTCAATAAACAGGTAAACAAATTTAAAACTGTTGATTAATCTGATTAATCATACATGAACTGTAGTAAAATGTTCAGGTATTTAAAATATTTGAGTTAGCTGTTTAAGGGGTTGACAGTGCCCCTTTAAATGAAAGCCTAACTGCTGGAAACAGTGGCTTTGAAATTAACATAGAGAATAATATATTGGTAACCATACACAACAAGGCTGTGTTTCCATCAAGGGGTTGAGATGACAGCATATGAACCTTGAGAGCAAAGCTCAAGAGGTCCACGCTGTCATCTCCACCTCAAGATGGAAATTCATGCCGAGTTGTGTGTGGTTGACCTTATTTTATTTTTTAATAGTATATGGTCTTTTACACTAGAGTGACAGACCCCCACTAAAGTAAAAACCAAAAAACTTGCCATTTCTTTGTTCTACTCAAATATCAAAATCAAATTTCCAGACTTTTGAAATGTAAAAGGTATGACTTTGTGCATTGGGTGGTTAGTAAGTAGCTAAGTGTAGAATAAATGAGAAATTTTAAATTGTATGACCTTTGAACTGCGCATAACAACACTTTAGAATGCGCATAATGGTTTAGAATGTGCTTAACAAGGATTTTGAGCAGGCTGATTTTTATACATAACAAAGTGTAACCATATACTATATGGTTATAAATCAAATAGCTGCTCCATTTCAGAATCCTGACTTAAAAGAATGCAGTGCCTTCCAGTTGTTATTTAGCCTGCAGAGACCTGAAAAGTGATTGCTACACAAATCAAACTGTTAAGCTGTTCAAAGTTATTTTGTCTGACACTCCAAAATGAAACTCCGAGCTTCTCTCAAACCAGCAGAGAAATCTCTCTCTCTCACACACACACACACACGCAGTACAGTAGGGCCAGGGAAGAAAAATTCCCATGTGTAAAACTCTGCCCGAACAGTTAAAGGCACACCTTGTTCACTATAGACTAAACTGAAATGAATAACAAGGATTTAAAATGTATAAAAAGCAGCTCTGGTTGCAAAAGAACATGGGCATGAGTAGAGCAGCACATCTTTGAAGCAGCAACCCAAATTTTGGGTCTCCCCTGCTAAGCATCGGCAAAATTGGACCTCACGGAAATAGAATATAAGCATTTCAAATAAAAAGGCATATCTGGTTGTGTAGCACAAAGAACTTCTGCACCTGTGCGATGGGAAGGCAAGGATCAGTATTGCACACATAAGGTGCCTTAGCCAGTACATAAGATTGCAGCTGAAAGGCCTGATATGTTTTGGTTTTAAAATACAGTCCTTTCTCAAAAGCTGATTACTTGCAGCTACTTTCTCCATGAAACCGTCCATTTCTTGGATCATTATTGGAGAATGATAAGGAGTACTGCCATGACTCAAGATAATATCATTTAAAGAGCGTACAATGTTGCAGAATGGGCAACTGTGAGAAACAGGTAATATCTAAACACATACAAGAACAAATTATGTTTCTACAGAACTACTTTCAGTATCAATTATTACATTTTCTCTATGCAGAACATTTGATAGCACAGAGACAAGAGATTAACTGACATTTGCAGGACTTACAGTAACAAATCACAGGCCTTTAAAACATCCTGCTGCACTACAGTCAGGTCACAGAATGCCTGTTACAATGGTTTGCATATGGAGTTCATCGAACTGATACAGGTCAAAAGAAAAATATAAACATTTCACCCTAGTTCATGCTAGTTTTCCACCATATAAACCTTCCTGATTTTTAACTGTAGGCTAAGAGGTCGAGTAGGTACAGTTAAACAGATGTATTTTGACCCACATGATTGTATTCTGTTTTGATCATGGTTTAAAAAAATGGCATGAGCATATAATTTCCCTCCTGACCTTCCTTGACAATACAAAAGTTATGATGTTTAGCTAGAAAATGAGTAGAGTGTATGAAGAAATCATGATCCTATAAACATAAGGAGTCTTTTCAATGGACGTGGAGGACTTGAGCAATACATTTGAAGAAGGCAGGTTTAACTTACTCTAAGAAAATTGTAATTATTTATGAGCTAAGCAAATTCTATGACTGATTAGAGAGGGCTGATTGATACAACCTGCTTACTGTACTTTAACGTATGCGGCTAGGGTGCTTTGGGGTTACTATGAATAATACATAATGAGTTTTAATATTGTCAGACTCGTGTTCACTCAGGTGGGCTAGATGGTGAAAAATGTGACGGTTAGGAAATCCTTGTATAGAAATGGTAATAGTCATGCAATTTATAATTTTATGTTTCTGCATTTTGGATAAGGTATTAAATTGCCATATTGTCTGTTAAATTACAATGATGATCAAGGTGCTGTTGATCTGATGTTTCATTGTGATTTTAACTGATGTGTGTTTTCTGTCTAAATGTTCTTAAATACACCTGTACTGAATGTGACCATGTATAAAATCAGTGGGCGCACTTGACCACCCTACCTGAGGAAGCAGGCATGCCAAAAACTGATCAGGGCTATTACCGAACAGTCTCCTTTTACTCCCTCTTATGGAGTTGAAACCTTAAATAAATTGGTTTTAAAGATGTTGAAGTATATAATCAGCTTTGGTGTTGGTACCAATTTTTTTGTTTTACTTAAAGGTTAAAAACACTCCATAAAATGTTATGCACAGAACTGGATCATGTGTTGTGAACAGTATGCGTTATAGAGAGATGAGACATGGCATTGTTCTTGATCTTATGTCATCATCATCATCATCATCATCATCATCATCATCCCCTTTACTGCAGTCTGCATCTATCCACACACTGTAAGCATGCTATACAGTGTATGTTAACATTATAAAAACAACTCTCACGTTTTGGCTATCTATGTGTCTGTCTGTCTATCTGGCTATCTCTCTGTCTGTCTGCAGTGCGCTTTGAACTCTGCAGTGCCTTTATTTTTTTATTTGATTCTCTTTCATGTATTTTCCACTGTAACCAAACAACAATACAGCACCAGAAAAGCCTCTGTCTTCATTCATAAAACTTTGTCTCCTCGGTTTTATATGTCATATGTGTAATCTGAGTGGTCTTTCATGTATATTTCACTCTAACCAAGCAACGCATGGCTGAAGGAGCCTCTGACTTCATGCATGAATGTGACAAAATGATACAATTTGAAGATGGGGGGGAGTTCAGGGGCAATGTGAGGAAGTATTTTTTTCACAGAGAGGATGGTGGACGCATGGAACAGCCTTCCTCAGGAGGTCGTGGGGTCCAAAACTGTGGTAGGATTCAAGAATACATGGGACAGACATAAGGCAATCTTTGTGGAGGGTAAGAAGAAATTGGCTGTTATTTAACTAGGATCTGCATCTTATCCTGTAGGTAGGGGAAATGGGCAGACTAGGTAGGCCAAGCGGCCCTTATCTGCATCAAAGTCTATGTTTCTGTATTTCTATATGTTAAGTTCTGTGATATGTCCTATTGGGTCAGCTGCAGTGAGTCAAAGGTGAAGAATATATTTTTAATGGAGAAAACATTTTCCTTGCAAGCAGCAATGCACCATTTAATTAATAGGAGTGCAGTATAAACACAGACGCAGATGAGCTTTTTATTACGATACTGTACATCAACGAAAAAAACAGTTTACTTGCTTTTGAGTCCATTTACCATTCCAATGAGTCCAGCTGCAGTGACAAGGTGCTGTTTCATTAATTATTTCCTTTGGGGAGGGGGGGGGGATGAAGGCAACATTTCATTTCTGTGAGCAAAGCCTTTTTTTAAGTAATGCTGTCATTGGTGGGAGAGAAGGCATAACGGATGAATGGGACCATCATTTTATTAAAGAAAATGTAGCTGCATGGCATCCATTTACTATATTTAAGTGGTGCAACTGCAGTAATCATAGCCTTTCTTCATTCATTATTTTTATGAGGTCAGTGAATGGAAACATATTTACTTACATCTACTCTAAAAACAAGGAGTATATTTAAAAAAAGGCTTCATTGCTCTGCAGTCTTTATACGGCATTCTGATGCTGCCACCAAAGTGAGCAAAGCCCTGTTTAATTCATGCTGGCAGGCTTCCAGGTTTGAAATAAAGTTTATGTATATACAGTATATATATATATATACACACAGTATGTGTATTAGTAAATGCCTGTTCTCTCCCCGGCCATTGCCCCAGCCACACCCAAACCAACACAAAAGGCACAAGAAAAAAAATCACAGAATCGGAAACATATTAATTGAAAGCAAATTAATGAAAAACTAAGTGCTGTTTTCTTAATGTTGGCAGTGTTTGAAGTGAGTGCATTAAGGTTGAAGGAGGGAAACATTGATTTAAAACTACTGTAAAAGCAATAGCATGTTAGGGAAAAAATGCTTCATTGCTCTGCAATTATTTTAGGGCATTCCTGGACCACTGATATCTATTCTTCAACACGCTGACCCTTGGGCCCCCCCCACGCACACACACATACACACATACAGTACTGCTATTTGCATATTTGTTTTATCAGGCTTTTTCTGAAGGTTTTTAAAATCCTATGGCTTTTATTATTTGTTTATATTGTTTGTTTTATTGTACAGTGCTTTGGTATTTCAAAGACGCTTAAAAAATGCATTTTACTTACTTACTTACTGTAAGCATGATTTCTAGTCAAACCAGCTGATGATCAGCTAATTGTGCAGGGCTCTAAAAAAGGCAACAGTTTCAAACTCGCCAGCTGTCTTTAAAACAAGCATTTGTCAATGTCGAATGTTGATTGCGTTGGTCTGTTAAGCTCGCTCAGTGGGCATATGTCAGTGGCTCAGTCTGTTAGTCCCAGTGCTGCAGGCTGCTCTTTTGTACTGGGCTGGTGCGTGCGTTGGCACCTTGTTCTGCTGAGGAAGGATTATGCAGCTGTCCCGAGAGAGCTCCATTGAGGTGGCTCACTCCCCCCGTGTCACTCACTCATTCTATGTCTCCTGGTACTGCAGGCTGCCTTTTTATACTGAGCTCCTGCCTGTGTTGGTGGCTTTTTCTACCCATGAAGAAATCCACAGCTGTCCCAGCCGAAGTCCGTTGAGGTCACTCAGTCCGCCTGTCTCACTCACTCATTCCGGTTCTCATGGAGCTGCAGGCTACCCTTTTGTACTGGGCTCCTGTCTCTGTTGGCGCCTTTTTCTGCCCACAAAGAAATCTGCAGCAGTCCCGACAAAGCTCCATTGAGCTCACTCACTCCTCTTCTGTCACTCGCTCATTCTGTTCTGCTGGCACTGCAGGCCGCCCTTTTCTACTGGGCTCCTGCCTGGCGTTGCTGCCTTCTTATGCCCATAAAGAAATTTGTAGCAGTTACAATACAGCTCTGTTGAGCTCACTCACTCGCTCATTCTGGTTTTCGTGCCACTGCAGGCTGCCCTTTTGTACTGGGCCCCTGCATGCATTGCTGCCTTTTTCTGCCCACAAACAAATCTTCAGCAGTCCCAACAAAGCCCCGTTGAGCTCATTGACTCCCTCTCCCTCACTTGCTCATTCTGTGTCTCCTGGCGCTGCAGGCTGCCCTTTTGTACTGGGCTGCTGCCTGCAGTGGCAGCTTTTTCTGGCCAGAAAGAAATCTGAAGCAGTCCTGACACAGCTCCACTGAGCTTGCTCACTGCCCGTCTGTCACTCTTGCATTCCGTTTCTGCCAGTGCTGCAAGCTGGCCTTTTGTACTGGGCTCCTGTCTGCGTTGCCGCATTTTTTGCCCACAAAGAAATCTGCAGCAGTCACACTACAGCTCTGTTGAGCTTGCTTAGTACCGCTCTGTCATTCGCTCGTTCTGTTTGTCTTGGCGCCGCAGACTGCATTTTTGTATGGGGCTCCTGGCTGCATTGGCACCTTTGTCTGTCCACAAAGAAATCCACAGCTGTCCTGACAGAGCTGCATTGAGGTCGCTCAGTCTCCCTCTCTCATCACTCATTCTGTTTGTCCAGGCGCTGCAAGCTGCCCTTTTGTACAGGGTTCCTGCCTGCATTGGCCTCTTTTTCTGCCCACAAAGCAATCCTAGCAGTCCTGACAGAGCTCCGTTGAGCTCAGTAAGTCCCCTTGTCTCACTCGCTCGCACTGTTTGTTCCACCGCTGCAGGCTGCCCTTTTGTACTGGACCCCTGCCTGTATTGATGCCTTTTTCTGCCCACAAAGAAATCTGCAGCAGTCCTGACAGCGCTTTGGTGAGTTTGCTCACTCCCCCTCCCTCACTCGCTCTCTCGTTCTGTTTCTCCCAATGCTGCAGGCTGCCCTTTTGTTCTGGGCTCTTGTGTTGGGGCCTTTGCCTGCCACAAACAAATCCACAGCAGTCCTGACAGAGCTCAGTTGAGCTCGGTCCCCCCCTCACTCGGTCGATCTTAATCTGTCCCAAACACTGATTTCCCACAGTGACTGTGCTATTGTCCGCAGGAGTATAAAAACATATTGTAGCCAGGATGTGAAAAATGACAGCTGCAGTGTTCATAAGCAGTTGAAAAAATGCCACTGTTGAAAATGTGGCGTGACAGTATTACAAATTTGCAAAGTTACAAGGGTGCGTGGAAACAGTTCAACACACGCTTGTAACACAGTCATGTTATGGAGTTTCGTCACCAAATTTTCCAACATAGGGGTTTTAGACCTCTGCTCATGAACAGTGCAACTGTCATTTTCTTAATCTGTCCCGAACACTGATTTCCCACAGTGACCATGTTATTCTGTGCGGAAATGTGAAACACATTCGGTCAGGATGTGAAAATGACAGCTGTACTGCTTATAAGGAGGTGTGAAAAAATGGCACTGTTGGAAATGTGGTGACAATATTACAAATCTTGGGTTACAAGGGTGGGTGGAAAGTGCGCAATGCACACTTGTAACACAGTCCTTTGATGGGCTATCATCACCAAATTTTCAACATAGCCATTTTAGGACCTCTGCTCATGAACAGTACCATTGTCATTTTCTTAATCTGTCCCGAACAGTGATTTCCCACAGCGACCACTCTATTCAGCACCGGAACGGCGAAAACACATTTTGGCCAGGATGGTTAAAATGGCAGCTGTACTGTTCATAAGAAAGTCTGGGAAAATGGCAATGTTGCAAATCTGGAGTGAAAATATTAGAAATTCACGGTTAGGAGCATGCGTGCCAACTGCGCAATGTACGCTCGTAACACAGTCATTTTATGGAGTATCATTACAAAATTTTCAACATAGGCATTTTAGGACCTCTACCCATGAACAGTGTCACTGTCATTTTCTTAATCTGTCCTAAACACTGATTTCCCACAGTGACCGCGCTATTCTGCGCCGGAAGTGCAAAAACACATTTCGGCCAGGATGTGAACAATGACAGCTGTACTGCTCACAAGGAGGTGTGACAAAATGCCAATGTTGAAAATCTGGCATGAAAATATTGTACATTCACGAAGTTACGAGCGTACGTAGCAACTGCGCAATGCACGCTCGTAAAACAGTCATTTTTTGGATTTTTTCCCCCAAATTTGCAACATAGGCTTTTTGAGAGCCCACCTCATGAACACTGGTGCTGTCATTTCGTTAATCAGCCCCAAAGGGTGATTCCGGACAGTGACCGCGAAACCACCTTTTGGGGATGATTAATGCCATGACAGTTCAAGAATTCATGAGGAGGGGTCCCAAAAACCCCATGTTGAAAATTTGGTGAAAAAATTCCAAAATGCCGAGATATGCACTAAAGTTGAAAACCCTATTCATTACATTATACAGCTTACGGCATTTCCTCAGTTCGCGGTCGGCTTTGAAGAGTGCAGACGTGTTCCTGGTCCAGCAAAGATCGTCGCGCCATGCTCCAGAGGTAAGTATGGGGTGGGGGAGTGTGGGGAGGCTGGGTGCGCAGTGGGTGGGTGCGGGTTGTGGGGGAGTGCGGGGAGACTATGAGGGACCGTTTCCTTTCTTTCAGGTACAAGACAACGTCGCGGGACACTTTGCACATTTCAGGGACATGGAGCACGCTGGGGTGGGCTCCCATCGTGACACCAGAGTCTGGGGGACAGCTGTAGCCGACGGGATTGGGCACTCCGTCGGCAAACAACAAAAGGGGAGGATTTATTTCTGCCGGCGGGGGATTAGGCACCCCGTCGGCCAAGTAACTAAAGGGGATTCTTTCTGCCGGCAGGTTGGGCACCCCGTCGGCGAAACAATAACTAAAGGGGATTTATTTCTGCCAGCGGGGACTGGGCACCCCAGCCGGCAAACAACAAAATGGGGGTTCCTTTCTGCCGACGGGGAGTGGGCTCCCCCGTCAGCAAATAAACATTGGAGGGGGTACATAATGTTTGTGAATACAGCGGCAAGCTGCCGCCATGTTCATAAACGATACAACAGATGCTACATCCAGCCCTGCAATGACGGGTCGCTCCCTCATTGCAGCGGATGGCTGACGCTGCAATGAGGAAGGGGCCCCTGATTGCAGCGGCTAATTTGTTTGAAAGTTGTGGCACGCTGGCTGAACTAGTGTCAGCAGCAGTGTGCCATGGCATTGGGGGACGGGGGACGAGCCTTTGCAGGCTGTGGGGGCATTGGGCACAACAGTGTTACGCCTCCACAACCTGCTTCTGCAGAAACCTGCTGCAACAGTTTCTTGCGCATGCGCGCAATCAACATAAAAATGGCCCTCCCATAGCTTTGAGAACTGGAGCAGCACCCTGGGTCAAAGATTGAAAGTTGACTCTGTTCATTTCCAGTGAAATTCAATACTCAAACCAAAAAAAAACATTTCCAAAATGAAATACCAAGTGTGGTTTGACCATTTGAGTGCAAAGCTGTATTCTGCTCAGAAGAGCAGGTGTTTCAAAAACATGCTGTTTGTGTGACACAGATATATATTTTCATTGCTTGTTGTACAGTTTCTACATTGAGTAAAGTGATATTAAAAAAATAGTACAGTGTTTGGAGCAAGTTCAGGGCTCCACTGCCCCCCCCCCCACACACACACACACACACATCAGAAAAATACAGCAGGTATGTTAACTACAACAGATGCCAATCAGTAACATTACTCACTCCCCAAACTGGTAATTGAATAAAGGGATAGCATCCAGAAAATTAAGGAAACACATAAAAAACACTAGATTCCAATACTGGATGACCAGACAGCAAAAATATTCAGATGAGTAGGCAGACACCCAAAGGAAACATTGCCATACACATTTTATCAAAACCCAGCTGAAGTAAGTGGCAGAACAGAACATTTTCTTTTGCATTATTATGTTAACAGACTTTCCATTTACATAATGTGCCTCCTTATATTGGAATCAGTAGTTTATATACACACAGTAATCCCCATACTATTGCCAACTCCCTAAATAATAACTTCTCTGACCTCTCTGCCTTCACAACCCTCTTCTCACCTGATGAGGCTCTGTCCCACCCCCTTCCCTCCACTCTGCTGGAGGGTGACCCTCCTCGTCAAATGTTCCACCTCAGAGCTGTATCAGTTCAGGACTTGCAGAAATGCCTAGCTGGTGTCTCCCAGTACTCCAGTCCTGGCCTAGACAACCTGGAGCCTAAACTCCTTAAGCTTGGTGCTGCACACATTGCCTCACCAGTAGCCTTTATCTTCAACCTATCCCTTGGTCTGGGGACCATCCCAGACATCTGGAAAGAGGCGAGGATTCTCCCTGTACTGAAGCAAGGAAATCCCAAACTACCTGACAATTATCGACCGATTGCCATTCTCCCAATCCTTAGCAAGCTCCTTGAAAAGGTAGTGGCTGAGCAGCTTTCGGAATATATCCACTCTCATGAACTTCTGTCCCCAGCCCAGCACAGTTTTCGTAAGGGACACAGCACCACCACGGCCTTAATCCCGGTTACATCAAGTATCCGGACAGCCATGGACCAGGGCAAACTCTCTGGTGCAATATTTATCGACCTGTCCAAAGCCTTTGACCTCGTTGACCACAAACTGCTTGGTGCACAGTTGTGGTCACTTGGCCTCTCCCCCCATGTCATGAAATGGCTAATGGGTTATCTACATGGCAGAAAGCAGCGTACCTGCTTCAATAAAGTCCTCTCCGAGCCCCTACTGGTGACCTCCAGAGTGCCTCAAGGCTCGGTACTGGGTCCCCTCCTCTTCTCCCTCTTCATCAATCAACTACCCATGGTTACTACCAGCTGTAGTGCCATCATGTATGCAGATGATCTGGTAATCCTGGCTTACTCCCAGAATGCCACTACCCTAAACCAGAACCTGACCGATGACTTTAACAGGGTATTGTTATGGGTTACTAGTCACAAGCTGGTCCTGAACCTAAAAAAGACACAGGCTATGCTCTTTGGCTCAATGGCCAAAATCAAAGCCTCATTGGCCTGCTTACACATCACCAGCGCAGATGGATCCTCACTACCCATAGTAAGCTCCATCAGATATCTGGGGGTAACACTTGACCCCCAACTTGACATGGGTAATCATATCCTTAACATCTGCAGGCGGCAAACTGCAAACTGGGTCTGGCCTATAGGGGCCGTATAATCTTACACTGGCAGCCAGGCTTGCCCTAAGCAAAGGGTGTGCTCCCTTCCCTCCTCAGCTATGGGCTGCACTATTTACTCGCTCTCCAAAGACACATCTCACCCGGTGGTACACTGTTTACAATAACATTTGTCATTTTGCCTGGCTGCCCCGACTCACCCATCGTTTTGGCAGGCTATGAGGGAAACTCTGCTGGCTCTCACCAGCTAGATACCTTGATTTTGGTTTGGGATGCCTCTCTGGGAAAGTTATCAGAACTAGCACCCCCCCAAGGGCTGGCCCTGCTTCTGCCTAAACTGAATCCCACCTCCTACTAACTTAGGTCTCTCACATCAGGGATGCTCAAAGTCCCTCCTACCCGGACCCTCATGGGGGATTGGGACTTTGCCATAAGTGCACCCAGACTCTGGAATTCACTGCCTGTGGATATCCAAGCTGCCCCCTCCTATCTGTGTTTTCGAAATTCCCTGTGGGGTTTCCTAAAACTAGCATCAGAGTGACTGCCCAAACCTCCCTAGAGTAAAGTGTCAAATTGTTTTGTCTGAACCTCCCAGGGTGTCTCCATTGAATTCCTGGAGATATTTTCCCACTGTATCAATGACTTCTGACTACTCCTGCCTAAAAGCCCTAGGCATTTTACACCCATTATTGCTCCATGGTCATAGGCTAACCATGACATATTGCACCTTGGTCACTTGGTAGAAACTTGTACTACCAAGTGTTTCTGTTCTGTCTAATATGTGCATATTTAGAAAAATGTGATGAGCTGTATATACCTGTCCGCGATCCAACTAGCCTAGGGGGTGTATACGACAATGTTATAAGTTATATTATGACCAATCCAGTCCTTGAGCTATGCTCCACTCCTATGTATGATGACCTGTATATATCTGTCAGTTGAACTAGCTAGTCTAGAGTGTATAATCTGAAAAGTGCTTACTACTATATGTTTCTCCTAGTGTCAAATGATGTATTTCCCACATGTTTGTTTACTGTGACAAAAAACTGTACTCTCTTTGCCATGTCTCCTTGACTGTTGTTTCTCATGTTGTACTCTCCCGGGTCATTCCTGAAAATAGGCATAATACTTATCTAGTGTACTTACCCAGTAAACAAAAGCTAAATAAATAAATGTTCACTCCAGATTTTCATCATTGCCATCTCTTCACACCTCCCTATGAATGGTACAGATGTCATTTTTCACATCTTGCCCAGTCTGTGTTTTCGCATTTCTGGTGCAGAATCGTGCGTTCGCTGTGGGAAATCAATGTTTGGGACAACTTACCAAAGTCACAGTACCACTGTTCAGGAACAGAGGTCCCAAATGCTTTCCTGAGGTGGGGAGTCACAAAAAGGCCATGTTGAAAATCCCACCCTGTACAGACTGACAGGAATCAGGGGTGTGCCTTTGGATTTCCAGCTTGTAATGCTCATGCCATTCCACCCCCCACCCCCACCCTGAAGCCAGTGACAGACATCAAGGTGTGCCTTGGTCTCTTTGGCCCCAGAGTTCACCTCATTCTTGTATACTGCACCCATTTCAGCGTAATGTCCTTATGAAATGGGGTGACTGTCAAGCTGAACACCCCAAGGCACACCTCAATACTTATTGGTGTCTGCAGGACAGGGTGAGGTGACATGGCGTGAGCGTTATGGCTGACCACCCAAAGGCACACCCCAATGCCTGTCCATCTCTGCAGGGTGGAGGTGGGGTTGGCGTGAGTTCAATACTTCACTGCCTTTCCTGTTCTGCATCTGTCTAACTCCTGCACACCTAATGCTAATATCAGCAAGCAAACATTCGGCATTGACAAATGCTTGTTTAAAACAACACACTGTGGTTTCTTGAGCTTCCCCCTGCTTTTGCTCCTACCCTGACCTTCCTTGATAGCCAATGGTAAAAATAAAAGTTTAAACATAGTTTAAAAAGTTAAAGTACAGCTGAAAGTTACTATCATGAGACTGCTTGAACTTCTGTAGAAAAGTGTATCTATCCTGAAAGGGGAGATGTGGTGATGGGGTGGCACTGTAGCTAAGCCAGCCTGTCTTGTTTACTGTATGACATCTAGGGAAGAATTAGCCCGAGGAACTTCCTGTAAATAAACTAGTTGCCATCTTACCTTCAACCTGTGTGTGGCATGGTTATTAGCAGCACACACAACAAAAACTGTTTTACTCTTTTAACCATGCTTACTTTCAAGGAGGTATTATTTTCAACCTATCAGATGTCATGCATGCTCACACTACTACTACATTGAAAATTGCCAGTGCAAGAAGTTATAAGCTGGCCTCAGCTAGAGTCATTTTTTGTGTTTGCTTGCATGCATGTGAAAGAAACATAGTGCCATCATCCGAGTTTTCAGAGGTGTGGCACCCTGTCTTTTAATTCAGTCAGTGTGTTTGCAGGTGCGGCCGCAGTTCTCCAATGCCTGCTGGAGCTGTCTATGACAGCTCCAAAATACAGTGGAGTACAGTTGAAAGGGGGAGCTACGCTTCAGTGAGCAGCGATAAGATATCGCCTGCTCATGCGCACTCCTCCTACACACACACACACACACACACACACACACATATATGCTGCGTGCTGCCGCCCCCCCATGCACACACTGCATAGCCGACGGGGGTGCCCAATCCCCCATCGGCTCCACTGTCTCCCCCCCCGAGTACAGGGTGCCATGCTGGGAGCCCACCCCAGCGTGGCAACAGATGTTATGGCCGATGGGAGTGCCCAATCCCTGTCGGCTCCATGATCCCCAACCAGCTGTCCTTTGCCACGCTGGAAGCCACCCAGCATGGCAAGCGTCCCCAGCGTCGTCTCATTAAAAAAAAACCTGAAAATCATGGTCCTATTGTCTGCCCGCCTCGCCCACCCACTGCACACCTGCCCACCCACACCCTCCTCCCATACTCTTACCTCGACCTCGCTGACGATTCAGTGGACCAGGAACACGTCTGCACTCTTCAAAGCCGACCGCGAACTGAGGAAATGCCAGTAAGCTGTATAATGGGACAGATAGGGTTTTTTTTCAACTTTTTTGCATATCTCAGGCATTTTGGGGAATTTGGGGCCCAAATTTTCAACATGGGATTTTTGGGACCCCTCCTCATGAATTATTGCACTGTCATGGCGTTATTCAGGCCCAAAGGGTGATTTTGCAGTCACAGCGTGAAATCACCTTTTGGGACTGAGTGACGAAATGACACTGCCACTATTCATAAGGTGGGCTCTCAAAAAGCCTATGTTGAAACCCCAGTGGAAAAAATGCTAAAAAACTGTTTCTGACGTCGTTGTGCAGTTCTCCTTGCGCGCTAGTAAGTTAGCGAATTTTCAATATTTTTACTCCAGATTTTCAACATTGCCATTTTACCACACCTTCTTATGAGCAGTACAGCTGTCATTTTTCACATCTTGCCCAAAATGTGTTTCTGCCCATGTATCGCACAATGACGCAGTCGGTGTGCGAAATCAATGTATGGGACACATTAAGAAAATCACAGTGATGCTTTTAATGAGAAGAGGTTTTAAAATGGCTATGTTGAAAATTTGGTGAAAAAATTCCATAAAATGACTATTTTACGAGCGCATGTTGCGCAGTTCCTACACACGCTCGTAAGTTTGCAAATTTTAAATATTTTCACTCCAGATTTTCCACATTGCCATTTTATTACACTTTCTTATGAACAGTATAGCTGCCATTTTTCACATGTCGCCCAAAATGTGTTTCCGCACATGTAGCAAACAATGGTGCAGTCGGTGTGCGAAAGCAATGTTTGGGACAGATTAAGAAAATTACAGTTACACTGTTCATGAGCAGAGGTCTTAAAATGGCTATGTTGAAAATTTGGTGACAAAAGTCCATAAAATGACTGTGTTACGAGTCTGCATTGCGCAGTTTCCACGCACCCTCATAAGTTCATGACTTTGTAATATTTGCAGTCCAGATTTTCACCAGTTGCATTTTTTTCACACTTCTATGAACAGTACAGCTGTTATTTTTCGCCAACAGAGCTGAAATGTGTTTCACACTTTCAGCGCAGAGATGCGTGGTCGCTGTGGGAAATCATTGTTCGGGACAGATAAAGAAAATCACAGTGACACTGTTCATGATCGGAGGTCCCAAAATGCCTGAGTTGACAATCTGCTGTAAAAATCCCACATTATTACATTACGGGTGTCGTTGCACAGTTTCTATGCACGCTGTGACTTCACCAGTTTTTTAATATTTTTACTGCAGATTTGCAACATTGCCATTTTTTCCACCTCCCCATGAACAGTACAGCTGTCATTTTTCACATCCTGTTCGGAATGTGTTTTTGCACCTGTGGTGCTAAATGCCGTAGTCGCTGTGCATAAGCAGCTTTCGGCTAACAAACTGATATTGCCACTGTTCATGAGGTGGGGGTCTCAAAAACATGTTGAAAATTTGGAGTGAAAATACCAACGAATGCCTGAGCTGTTAGGGTTTCCAACCATAACGCCCCACCCTGTAGAGAATGACAGGCATCAGGGATGTGACTTGGGATTCTTGCCTGTAATACTCATACCATTCCACACCCTGCAGCCAGTGAGAGGCATCAAGGTATGCCTTGGACTCTTCGGCCCCAAAGTTCACCCCATTCTCCTATACCGCACCCATCTCACTGTATTTCCTGATGGAACGGGGTGCACATAAGGGCCAAAGACCCCAAGGCACACCGTGACACTTGTCACTGTCTGCAGGGTAGGGTGTGGTGAAATGGCGTGGCCGTTATGCCTGACGACCCAAAGGCACACCCCAATGCCTGTCACTCTCTGCAGGGTGGTGGTGGGGTTGGCTTCAGTTTAATACTTCACTGCCATTCCTATTATGCAGCTCTGTAACTTCTGCTCTACCAATGCCAATGCCAGCAAGCAAACATTCGGCATTTACAAATGCTTGTTTTCTTATCTGAAAGAAAAGGAGCAATAAAAAGTGTCAACGCAGTTGTTAGAGTGGTGGAGAGCACTGGGGTGGTGGTGCCTCTTCAAGTGCAAATGTTGAAGAAAGTCAGTGAAGAGCACTCACCCTTGTACATGTGGCAAAGAACAGCAGTCTCACACATAGAGTGGTTTTAAAGCTGATTTAATCTTCCTCAAGCATAATGACAGTGTAAAACAAGATATCTTACGTTTCGCCTGACCATTTGGGCTTCATCAGTGATAGTGAACTTCATACATTCAAAGATTATATAACTTCATACATTCAAAGATTATTTATATATATATATATATATATATATATATATATATATATATAATAGAGAGAGAGAGACAGAGAGAGAATAATGAATAGGTAAGTGTGTGTTATGGATTTTTTTCACACACCCGAGGAGTGTGATGACCCATAAACCTCGAGACCAATGGTTCCCCTCAGCCCAGTCTGTCACGTTAGTGTGATTTGGGCTAGAGGAAGTGAAGATGGTTGAAAAAGATGGTAGCAGTTGTGCAGCAGTAGCTCCATGTCTCCCCTGCAGTGTTTGAGCCCCTCACTGTGACCTGAATGGATGGGCATGGGGAAGCAGTGTTTTACTACCCTGCCTATTCCGCCTTCCACTCACCACTTTGCTGCTCTTCCTCCTGATCTCTGTTTGGCTGAATACACAGGTGAGGCTGCGAACAGGACCATCATGTCATTGGAGAGAGGGGGGTCAGATTTTTCTTATTTGGTAATGGGCCAGATTGGGCACCGGACAGTTAGGATAGTTGAGGAGAGAAGCAGAATTTTTTTATTCCCTGGCAGGTGGGGTTGGGCACAAAACTTATCAGGTTCCTGAGGGAAAAGTCAGGGTTTTTTGTTTGAATACCCTAATGAGGCAGGTTGAAAACAAAGCCTATCATGTTGTTAGAGGGATAGTTTTTTTTCATATTCCCTGATAGGCCAGGTTCCCTGACAGTCCAAGATGGGCACCAAACCTGTCAGGTTGTTGGGGCAAGGGTCAGTTTATTTTTAATGACCTAATGAGCTGGGTTCAACACAGAACCTATCATGTTGGCGTACTTTTCAGGCATCTTTGTAGCCCAATGGGCTGCCTACCGCACCTGCTGTTCACCTCCAGCATGCCTGGACACCACTCTGTGCCTCTCTCAGTGCCAAGGAGCCTGCTGCTACCAGGCCCCTGGAATCAAGCACCAGGCATCCTTGTAGTCCACTGGATTACCTACTGCACCCACAGTTTGCCTCCTGCACACCTGGACACCACTCTGTGCCTCTCTCAGCACCAAGGAGCCTGCTGCCACCAGCCCCCTGGAATCAAGCACCAGGCATCCTTGTAGTCCACTGGGTTACCTACTGCACCCGCAGTTTGCCTCCTGCACACCTGGACACCACTCTGTGCCTCTCTCAGCACCAAGGAGCCTGCTGCCACCAGCCCCCTGGAATTAAGCATCAGGCGTCCTTGTAGCCCACTGGGCTACCTATCTCACCCGTGGTTCACCTCCTGTGTGCCTGGACACAACACTGTGCCTCTCTCAGCTCCAAGGAACCTGCTGCCACCAGCCCCCTGGAATCAAGAGTAACCCCTAGGTGGCACTTTCCCAAGGGCTACTACCCCTGCCTACTTGGCTAGTAGCAGGTTAAGGGGCCTGAATTCTGAAACAGGTGCCTCCACCCACAGGTCAGGGTTGGTAGTTGTCACGCTAACCTGGGCACAGCCCTCCCTGACACTGTAACCCCCCCCTTTTTCCTTACTAGTGGCTGGAACAATACACAATAATCACTTTCATAATACCCCGGATACACCACACAAGTACCCACACTGTTTGCACTTACCACCAGGGCTTTCCTCTGGCCCAGCCCTGGGGACCCCTGCAAAACAAGGTTATACACAGCAAATAGCAGCAGTACAGTACTCTTGCACAAACTGGAACCACAGTCAGGGTAAATGCAAAAAAGAGTTAGATCTGATTTATTTAAGGAACTTGAACAAGGGAAGGGCATAATCAGGTTAATTTGCTTAAAGGCTATATCAATCAAACAGTTATGCATGCACTTCAGGGTTCATAAACAGTCACACACTCTGGGTAACTAGATGGAGAATGGTGGGCTAGCCAGGAACGTTGCAGCTGGTTGGGGCCCTTCGATAGAAGAAAACAACATGCACAACACACACTATTTGTAATCTGGAGCCGGAGGGCGCAGTTCGTGAAAAGAAAACAACAAGACAATCAGACGACACACTTTTAGTTTGGGCTGTTGTTACAGGGAGCTACCTTGATGATTACTCACGATACCTAAGACTGGACACAGGCTGGACAAAAATCAAGACAGCAGGTGGTTAATCTGGAGTGCCAGGAGAAGCTGGGCCCACAAGAATCGCCGAGGCATCATTCTTGTTCAAGCATGGCGCATGGGGCTGATCCCCAGGCAGGTCTCTCATCGATGACTTTGTTTCTGCAGCAGGTAGTCTGGCAGAACCAGCGTGGCATGGCCCATGCTGAATGGAGATGAACACAGATTCAGTCCAATTAGGCTGGATAAAGCTTCCTGCAAGCAGAACACAGTTCACACAGTGGAGAACCAAATCACAACCCACTTTCAATACACAGCACATTTACATGTAAAGGATTCTACGGTACCAGCAAGCAGAACACAGTTCACACAGCGGGGAACCAAATCATGACCCACTTTCAATACACAGCACATTTACACGTAAAGGATTCTATGGTACCAGCAAGCAGAACACAGTTCAAACAGTGGGGAACCAAATCATGACCCACTTTCAATACACAGCACATTTACATGTAAGGAAATTCTACTGTACCAGGCAAACCGCTCTCCGGTCATGATCGCAAAGTCCCTGCACAAACTGGGGATTCAAAAGCAGTTGGAAATCCAACAGGCCGATCGCATTCAGCAAAATCTTCGGTCTTCTTCAGGTATGAGCCTGGTAAAAAATCAGTGGCTTACTTCGTTCTCACAAACTTGGATTTAGTCCAAAATAATTCTCTTGTCTCCCTCACGGGGCCGCAGGCAGACATGCAGGCCACAACTCAGGCCTTTCCACAGTTCTCCTACGCGAAACTACTCAGATGGCTGCTTGACTGTCTCAAGCTGTTGCCTCTTCAGCCCCCTACTTAGATCTAACTCAACTGCCAGCAAGCCTGGGAATTTCCACAAGATCCAAAAGGTTCGGTTGGCTGATTCATCTGTCAGTCACAACAGGAGCTCCCCCTTCAGGTGCAAAAAGGCACCAAAAGCCCAGAACTACAATTCCTACAGATTCTGACTCCAGACAGCTCCTGTAGTCTGGCTCCATCTTAGGCCCCACCAGTAATGATTGGTCCAATTTGGCAGTCCCAGGCCAAGATAGTGGAGATAAACAAAACAGTCCTAGCTGCAAAGAAGGCAGGTTAGACAAACTACATTATCATTATCACTCTAAATGATTTTCAGCAAATAGTTACATCTTTCAACAGAGCTCCCTCTCAGATTACTTATGACTGCAATCCAGGCAGTTTCTAAAGAGACAGTACACAGAGGCTATACAGCCACTCTCTGGCAATCACATTTAAACTGCTAAAACACAGGACACCAGCATGACAGTGAGCATTTAGACAAGCTCAAGGAAGACTTTTCGGGAACCCCCATTTGTAGGGGGTTACACCCGTCCCTGCTTGGAGAAAACCTGGTGTCCATGTCAAGTCTGTACCATCAAAATATTGCAAATGCAAACTATACAGGACATTTATACCATTAGCATGTTATGCAAGTGACATCTGATGCATCAGTCAATGTAAATTTATACCTTTACTATACATATTCTCTACACTTCACAATACTATATCCATTCTAACAGTACATCATGCATATTTCACACAGGTAATTTACACATTACTATGCAGAATCATGTAATAACTTCTTGTACATTACACAATGTAAGAGGGGGCCCTTCCCCATCAGCTAACTTGGGGCTAGATGAGGCAGGGGCACCATACCTAGAAGGCAGAACAATCAACCAGGAATTGGCACTTAAGCTCAGTTTAGGCAGTGAGCTCTGAGAAACATAAACCCCTTTGTGAACCACATTGAGAGGCAAATCCACTGGCCTCCTGAGAGAATCATACCTGAAGTGTACTACTGGCTTGATAGCTCGGCCAGTCTTTCTGAGGGGGACAACTACAGTCTTTGTACTCTCAACACTGGTCTGGGGACTCTCGTCACTTGTGAGGTGTGCCTCTGCCTGGATGGAAACGTCCAAACTTGGGGCACTGTCGACTCCTTGCTCTGCAGGCTCTGTTTCTACAACACTTGACTCATTTTGCAAATGCTCAGGCACAATCAAACTTTGAGGCACTGAAGGGGGGTTGTCAGCACTCTCATGGTGTTCTTCAAGTTCTGGTATGTCACCAGAAAGACTCAAACCCTTTGCTCCCTCTTCATTCAAATCATACAGTTCCACAATACACAGAGACTCAACATCTTCAGATGAGAGACTTTGCACTTCAACTTCTGGGAGCATTGGCTCCAAGGATGAAGCTGGGGGGTAAGGCTGTCCAGAAGGCCCAGATTCATCCCCCCCAGTTAGTAATAGGATTTCCTCAAAACAACTGACTCAATTCATAGGAGGGGTAATAGGCATTGTCACACTCACCATCATCCGAAGTGGACTGACAGTCACTATCATTCTGGGCCTGCTGCGGAGAAAACCTTAAATCTGTGACCACTGAGGTAGGTTAACTGTGTCTCTTTCTTGCAGCAGCATGAGTCATCGACCCAGGGGACTCAATTTCTGGGGGTTCAGCATCAATCATGACTTGGCCAATAGGTAGCAAGTGGTTATGGTGCATGGTCTTGACAGCTTTGGAGTTGTTCTCTGGGCATTCCTTGTACCCAGATAAATCATCCAACTTTCCAACTACTACATGGGGAAGATGGTGCCACCGATCAGCAATTTTGTGTTTACCATGCAGTCCCAAAATGCGTAACAACACACGGTCTCCAGGTCGAAGCTCTTGAGCCTTTACTTTTTTATCATGCCTCTCTTTGTTGGCTAGATTTCTCTTGTGACCATTGTCCGGAGCCAGTTGATAGGCATGGTTCAATTGAGCTTTCAGTTTTTGTACATATTGCAAGTAGTTTTTGGCTCAGGCGCCATCTGGAGGACCCCAAAACAGACATCAACTGGCAGCGGGCCTCTCTCCGAACAAGAGGCAGTAGGGGGAGAACCCAGTAGCATAATTTTTCATGCAATTGTATGCGTGTACCAAGGTGCTAATCTGCTGGCTCCATTTATGCTTGTCTTTTGGGTGTAGGGTGCCTAGCATGTTTAGAAGGGTGCAGTTAAAACGTTCTAGTTGAGGGTCTCCCTGGGGGTGATGGGGTGGTTCTTGACTTTTGCACCCCCATAGAGAGAGCATTTCTTTGATTAGTCAACTCTCAAAGTCTCTGCCCATCACAGTGGATCCACTGGGGGCACCATAGTGGACGAAGACATTTTCCACTAGCACCTTGACCACAGTAGACGCCTTTTGATCTTTGGCAGGAAAAGCTTGTGCATACCATGTGAAATGATCTGTAACCACTAACACATTGCCAATGTTCCGCTGATCAGGTTCTAAACATAAGAAGTCTATGCAGACTAGTTCCATGGGGGTGCTGGTAGTAATATTAACAAGGGGGGCAGCGACAACAGGTCTTTACATGGTGCTTAACATTGGCCCCCAATTTGGTCCAGTAGAAGCGAGATCATACCAGGTCAAGGGTTCTGTCAATACCGAGGTGCCCCATGTGATTGTGGAGGGACCTCAGTACCAAATCTTTAAAGGCCATGGGCAGGACCAATTGTTGCTTGTCTACTTTGCTACTATGATCTACTGTCTCTCCATACAACAATTGATTGAGTAACTTCAATCTGGGGCCTTCTTTAAACAATAAAGCAGTTCACAAGTCAGTGAAACATAACTTAGACACATCTTTCCCCACACGCAGGGCATCAAGTGCTGGCTGAATCATAGGATCTTGGGATTGAGCCCACTGAATGCTGTCATTGTCAAATTGAAGTAGTGCACTAATGTCTAGAGCAGAGAAGTGGCAATAACAGCTGGTATGCAGGTGTCAGAAGAGCCCAAGCAATCTACTAAACAGTCCACTGTGTCCACAGACATCTGTTCATCTCTATCAAACTTTTGGCACAATGCTCGAATGTCAGGTTCAGACAGCCTGACCCAATCACTCTTGGAAGTGGGCTTTCATGATAAGGCATCAGCATCAATATGGTTCAGGTCCAGTCTGTATTCGACAGCATAATCATTGGTTGATAATGCAGAAAGCCACCAGTGCCCAGTGGCATCTAACTTAGCTGAAGTCTGTGCATAGGTTAACGGGTTATTTTCAGTCTTCACCAATAGCTTTGCTCCATAGAGGTAGTCATGAAACTGGTCAACGATGGCCCATTTAAGCACAAGGTAGTTTAGTTTGGATGCGGTCAAGATCCTACTGGTGAAAGCTACTGGTCTCAGGCCATCCTCATGGTCTTGATACAGCACCACTCCTAGACCCCGCACACTAGCGCCCGTATGCAGCACATAGGGTTTGGTGGGGTCAGCATAGGCGAGGATGGAGTCGAGGATGAGCTGGTATATGAGCCCATGGAAGGCTGCTTCACAGTCGGGCATCCAGCAGGGCCCGAAGAGTTCACCTGGGCGGAAGTATACTTTTTCTGGTTCTTTAACTGACCCTTTTTGTATTTACGATTGGTAGGAGGGTAACCCTGGGTAAGGCTGAAGAGTGGGTGAATCACCTTGGAATAGTCTTTTATGAACCTGCGGTAGTAGCCACAGAACCCCAGGAGACGTTGTAGTTCTTTCAGATTATTGGGCTGGGGTCAAGTAGTCAGTGCTTCAACCTTACTGGGATCAGTCTCTATCCCTTTTGTAGATACTACGTGCCCCACATACTTCACAGAGGTTTGGAAAAACTGGCACTTGTCAAAGGACAGCCTGAGGCCGAAGTCTTCCAGTCTGTCTAGGACTTTAAACAGTCGGTTCGTATGCTCCTCTAAGGTGCTCCCAAACACAATGACATTGTCCAAATACACCAGGCATTACAGAAAATTCATATCTCCCACCGCATGTTCCATCAGATGCTGAAAGGTGGCCGGGGCACCTGATATCCCCAGTGGCATCCTTAGAAACTCATAGAACCCCAATGGACAGATGAAGGCTGTTTTCTCATGGTCTTCTGGGGCTATCAGGATCTGGTAGTATCCACTGCAAAGATCCAACACCGAGAACCATTTGCTTCCATTCAAGCAGTCCAGGGCATCTTGTATACAAGGCATAGTGTATTGGTCTGGGATGGTCCACCGGTTCAGGGTTCGATAATTAACACACATCCTCACAGACCCATTCTTCTTATGCACAACCACAATGGGAGAGGCGTACAGGCTCCTGAATTCTTGTATCACACCAGCAGTGAGCATTTCCTGCAGGTGTCTTCTCACATCTTCTATGTCTGCTGGGGCTAGGCATCAGGACCTCTCTCGAAATGGCCATTCATCGTGCAGACATATGTGATGCTCCGCACCCTGGACACATCCCACATCCCATTTCTTCAATGAAAACACTTGGTCTTTCTAGGTAAGTCTCTTGCTAATTCTAGCCTTCCATTCAGCTGGCAACGGGGAGTCACTAAAGTCAAACAAGTCTGGGGTCAGTCTCTACTTCTTACCAGGGTGCTTGTTGCTGGGCAATACTGCAGTGTCTGCATAGTGTACCATAGCTAGGGTGCACCCTCTGTTCACCCGGATGTCCCGATCTGACATATTGTAAATCTGGACCATCACTCGTTGTGCATAGGCATGGGCATGAGCAGGCAAGATGCTGGGCTTGACCAATAATCACTCTGGCTAGTTTCCATTGCCTGGCGCATCCAACATCAGTATTTTGTTCTTGACATCTTTCCAGAGACGGACCTCCCCTTGAATGGTATACTAGGCATTAGGGGCCAGTACCATTGAATCAGGATCCTTCTTCCACACAATCCCCACCGGTTCATCCTGGTCTACTTCCTCGGGTTTCTGTTGAAAATCATAGGCCCTCTTGATCAGTGCCAGAATTATCAGGGCCCTCCCAGTCCATCGCCCTTGTTTCTTGTGACAGAGTTGCGCCAGTCTCCCAAACATATGGGCATTTGTCCCAATTAACAGGGGGACCCCATCATAAAGTCTGGTGGGGGGGACACTAGGGCCAATGTCTCTACTCGCTTCTCTACACCAGTTACAGTTGCAGGAAAAGATAACCAGAGGTGGACATACCCTAGGTAGTGATAAGACTTGTCGCTCAGGCCCCACACATATAGGCCTTCCAGAGATTGCAAAGGCACATCAGATAAGTGTTTGTCATACCAGTCCTGAAATACAATGGTCATTTTTGACCCACTGTCAAGTACAGCCCGAATATGAATACCATTCACAGTCACCGTAGTCTCCATTGAAGGGCCCACTATTTTGAACCAGTCTGGAGAGGCAGTAGCAGAGGCCTGAACAGACGATTTAGCCACATAGAAATTTGAGTTAGGGTTTCTTGAACCCTCACTGCGGTCATTTCGGACACGTCTTGGCCATTGATTTGCTTTTTGGAGCTCCCCTTAGAACTGTTTACTACTCTTTCTAAGTCCTTCTGAGACCTGCATTCTCTTTTCATATGGCCATACTTTCCACAGTTGTGACAAATAATAAACTCCTGGGTCATCCTGGGAGAGAACATTGTATGAGGAACTGAAGCAGTAGTAAGAGATTGGGGTCTAGTATCTGCTTGCAGTGGTGAAACATGTCTTAACAGTTCCTTTAGAGTGGCAGTCAATCTGGTGATCTCAGACTTGGAGCCACCCTCGGTAGCGGATGCCTTAGGGTGCACCCCCACCCCCACAGCACTCACGTCCTGAAAGGGACCAGAATCTTGTTCCACGGGGGAAACCCTTGCAGAGGCACCCATCTTCAACTCTCAGACTTCCTTTAGTAGCCCATCTTTCTACTGCTGGGCCCAGAGCGGGAAGTCCTTTGCATTCTCAGAGTGCTCGTTAAGTGCCAACTTTTGCCCCTGAGCCTCACTTGGCTGATCACTCTGTCACTTGCGCAGCAGCAGCAGATATGGGTGCAATTCCCCCATGGGGTCGCCTTTGCTCAACCCCCCAAATTTCTTTCATTAGCTCGTCATAGCAGGGGGGAGATTCCAGTCAGGTGGCAAGTTGCAACTGAAGCAGCAACAATTCTGAAAACGGAGCAGACTTAAGGATCCGGACCAGCCTAGTTTGATCTAATTCATTTGATGGCAAACTACCCTTTCTAAGGCACTCTTGTAGCAGCTTTTCAAGCCGAGATACATACACAGACAATGGCTCCCCTGAGTACTGCTGAGCGTTTCTTACTCTCCACAACAGATCCTCATCTGAATCCGGGCTCCCATACACATTCTCCAGTGCATCAAGATAGTCCTGTGCAGTTGCTCCGGGGTTATTGGCCCGCTTGGCATGGATGGTAGCCAGGGCAGGACCTTGGAGACTCTCACTCGGCCTCTTTTGTTTCTCTGCTTCTGAGCATTGCCATTCAAGTACTAGAGGGGCATCATAGTCTATCCAGGTCTCCGACTCCCAGTCATCCTCCCCCTGGGGGATGGGGAGGGTGCCCGAGAAGATTCTCAGCCTTCGGTAGGAGTCATGACTAATGGCAGGTAGAGATATAGGGGCCAAAATTGGCATAGGCACAGAAGGCAGGGCAGTTACAGGTGCTGGAGTGGGAGGGGTGTTGGGGAAGGAACACCCCCAAGTGGCAGAAATACTTTCTTACAGTCCTCTATGGTTTTCCCTTCCTCCAGCAACAACTTAGCAAGTTTCTCCTCAAAAGTCTCAGATAATGGTGGTAGCTCATCCTCCCCGGGGTCTTTACTGTCTTTTGTTATCACTCTCCAGGCAGCTGGAACCCCTTCTGGGGCAATAGTCTGTGGCACTTTAGAACTGTCCACAAGGTCACTACACTCTACCAAGGCTATGAAAGTTTGGGCAATTAAATCAGCCTGTCAACCCACCACCACAGGGTTTTTTAAATATTCAGCTTTGGAGAGTACTCCCTCTACAGTGTCCTTATTGGTACCCAGGGGAATATCCAGTATAAGCAGAGCATTTAGGGGGTCAGTCTCCTGCCCAGTACACCACCCCACCAACTAGTGTACAGACATTTCTACTAGGGTAGTAATTAATCTTTAACAATAATTCATAATTTTTGGCCACTAGAAGGCACAAAATCCCAGCTGGGAGCCTCCAAAATGTAACCCCTAGGTGGTGCTATCCCAAGGGCTACTACCCCTGCCTACTTGGCTAGTAGCAGGATAAGGGGCCTGAGTTCTGAAACGGGTGCCTCCACCCACAGGTCAGGGTTGGTAGTGGTCAAGCTAACCTGGGCACAGCCCTCCAGGACACTGTAACCCCCCCCCTTTCCTTACTAGTGGCTGGAACAATACACAATAATCACTTTCACAATACTCCTGATACACCACACAAGTGCCCACACTGTTTGCACTTACCACCAGGTCTTTCCTCTGGCCCAGCCTGGGGAACCCCTGTAAAACAAGGTTGTACACAGCAAATAACAGCAGTATGGTACTCTTGCACAAACTGGAACCACAGTCAGAGTAAATGGAAAAAAGAGTTAGATCTGATTTATTTAAGGGACTTGAACAAGGGAGGGGCGTAATCAGGTTAATTTGTTTAAAGACTGTATCAATCAAACAGTTATGCATGCACTTCAGGGTCCATAAACAGTCACACACTCTGGGTACCCAGATGGAGAACGGTGGGCTAGCCAGGAACGTTGCAGCTGGTTGGGGCCCTGTGATGGAAGAAAACAACATACACAACACACACTGTTAGTAATCCAGAGCCGGAGGGCTCAGTTCGTGAAAAGAAAAAAACAAGACAATCAGATGACACACTTTTAGAATAGGCTGTTGTTGCAGGGAGCTACCCTGATGATTACTCATGATACCCAAGACTGGACACAGGCTAGACAAAAATCAAGACAGCAGGTGGTTAATCTGGAGTGCCAGGAGAAGCTGGGTCCACACAAATCACCAAGGCGTCATTCTTGTTCAAGCGTGGAGCAGGGGGCTGATCCCCAGGCAGGTCTCTCGTCAATGGCTTTCACTGTGCAGCGGGTAGTCTGGCAGGGCCAGCGTGGCATGTCGCAGGCCGAATGAAGATGAATGAGGATTCAGTCTGATTAGGCTGGATAAAGCTTCCAGCAAGCAGAACACAGTTCACACAGTGGGGAACCAAATCACGACCCACTTTCAATACACAGCACATTCACATGTAAAGAAATTCTACTGTACCAGGCAAATCGCTCTCCGGTCATGATCGCAAAGTCTCTACACAAACCGGGATTCAAAAGCAGCTGGAAATCCTGACAGGCTGATCGCATTCAGCAAAATCTTCGGTCTTCTTCAGGTATGCGCCTGGTAAAAAATCAGTAGCTTACTTCGTTCTCACAAACTCGGATTTAGTCCGAAATAATTCTCTTCTCTCCCTCTCAGGGGCAGCAGGCAGACATGCAAGCCACAACTGAGGCCTTTCCACAGTTCTTCTGCATGAAACTACTCAGACTTGACTGTCTCAAGCTGTTGCCTCTTCAGCTCCCAACTTAGATCTAACTCAACTGCCAGCAAACCTGGGAATTTCCACAAGATCCAAAAGGTTCGGTTGGCTGAATCATATGTCAGTCACAACAGGAGCTCCCCTTTCAGGTGCAAAAAGGCGCCAAAAGGCCTAAACTACAATTCCTGCAGATTCTGACTCCAGACAGCTCCTGTAGTCTGGCTCCATTTTAGGTCCCACCAGTACTGATTGGTCCAATTCAGCAGTGCCGGGTCAAGATAGTGGAGATAAACAAAACAGTCCTTGCTGCAAAGAAGGCAGGTTAGACAAACTACATCATCATTATCACTCTAAATGATTTTCAGCAAATAGTTACTGTACATCTTGCAACATAGCTCCCTCTCAGATTACTTATGACTGCAATCCAGGCAGCTCTTACAGAGACAGTACACAGAGGCTATACAGGCACTCTCTGGCAATCACATTTAAACTGCTAAAACACAGGACACCAGCCTGGCAGTGAGCATTTAGGCAAGCTCAAAGAAGACTTTTAGGGAACCCCCATTTGTAAGGGGGGGTTACACCAGCATCAGGCATCACTGTAGCCCATTGGGCTACCTGCCGCACCCGCGGTTCACCCCCTGCATGCAGGGACACCACTCTGTGCCTCTCTCAGTGCCAAGGAACCTGCTGCCACCAGCCCCCTGAAATCAAGCATCAAGCATCCTTGTAGCCCACTGGGCTACCTACCGCACCCACAGTTCGCCTCATGCATGCCTGGACACCATTCTGTGCCTCTCTCAATGCCAAGGAGCCTGCTGCCACCAGCCCCCTGAAATCAAGCATCAGGCATCTTTGTAGCCCACTGGGCTACCTACCACACCCACAGTTCGCCTCCTGCATGCTTGGGCACCACTCTGTGCCTCTCTCAGCGCCAAGGAGCCTGCTGCCACCAGCCCCCTAGAATCAAGCATCAGGTACAGTATATACACAGCCCCAGCCTTACTGGCTGCTGCTCTCGCTGTCAAATTTTTCACTCACCCCCCCCTCCCCCTCCCAGACCACCCTTAAATACACTTAAGCTCCTCCTCCCCTACTCCATCCTGCCCAATTGGCTCTCAGTACTAAGATTCTAAGGAAATGTGGCGCAAAGGGGGCTGTAAGGCCTATAACTGCACCTTATCAATTATAGTATCCTAAGTTTGGTTTATTAAAAATAAATTTATCAAAACTATGTTTAAAGGTATTTTTGTCATTACTGGAGATGATTTCTGATGGTAGATTATTCCAAGGATTAATGATTCTTTTAGTAAAGCAGTGTTTCCTAGCAACATGAACAAACTTAGCCCTATTAATCTGTAATGGGTGACCTCGAATATTAAATATAATTTTTTTTAAACTCAAAACCCAGTTGAAAAAATAAATATGGATCGTTAATTATGTCATACGTGTAAATAAAGTCTCCTCGAAGACGCCTAAAGGATAAGGGCAACAAATGAAATTTTTCCAGATGTAATTCATAAGGACACTTGGAAATACCTTTAATACTTTTGGTAAATCTCCTCTGTATTTTTTCAAGAGAAGTGATCTCATTCTTTTTATAAGGATTCCATAACTGAGACGAATATTCCAAATGGGGTCTAGCATAGGCTCTACATAGGGGCAGCATTATTCGTGGATCTCTAGATTTAATATATCTCTTGATTGACCAAATAACCTTATTTGTTTTTGTACTACTGCTCTGAGCTCAAGGCTTTCTGTCTCCTCATCCCCTTTGTTGATCTTTGTTGATCCTGCCCTCCTCTTAAAGGCATCTTCACTATAAGACACTTTCTCCTTAAAGCCCTGCTCTCTGTTTCCCTGGCTGTGGTTTTACAGCTCTGTTTCATTAGCTATTGTAATAATTCCAAGAGATGGCTTCCACAGCCCCCCTTCTCCTTAATGGCTACATCCTCCTTCTGACAGTGGAGCTAATTTTGGAACCCGGGAAAGATTCATCCTGCCCGAATTCTCCTATAGGACTGGAAAGAAGCCCAGCGGTGTCTGCCAGCCAGTTAACGTCTTCCAAAGGCAGTAATCCTTATATATTTCCAACCCTTTATACCTTCTACTGCCCAACATTCTCTAAGCAGAGCCCCCTTACCCTCTCTGTTAGGGTAGTATTATCTGCTCTGATCAACTTCCGTTGCCCACCAAACTCCCGCTCCACTGCCCTTGATAGTGTCCAAGGCAAACAACCAAACAAAGCCTTCCTAAGATTCCTGGTGAGATGTCTCAGGAAATAATTAGTTCTACTGCTACTCTGTGCATGCAGTGTGGAACTAAACCCGCCCCCCCCCACTGCTAATTGCCCCGGGGGAACTCCCACAGCTAAAGGGTCTGAGCTTCCTGCATATGAACGATGTTCAGCCTTGCCAACAAACTTAACCAGATCCATGCCTGGGTACTACATGCCAAGTCTGATGTAGCAATGCTCTCAGAAACCTGGCTGAAAAATACTTTACCTGACAAAACATTTAACATGCCAGGATACAACTTGATCAGGTGTGACAGGTTGATCAGAGGTGGTGGTGTTGCCATATATATTAAAAATAAATTCCTAATCACCGATATTGTCCGCACATCAATGTCCAAAGAATTTGAATGTCTTGCCTTCAAAATTACCCTCTCGCTTGGTATAGCCTTATTGGTAGCTGCATGCTATAGACCTCCTGCAGCAGGCCTGTGTACACTGCACCATATTCACTCTCTCCTGGAAAAATGGAACACGGAATGCATTATCATGGGTGACCTTAACCTTAATTGGAACAATGCCAGGGCAAACAAGCTTAAGGACTTCTGCGACGAGCATGAGCTCACTCAGATTATTTCTGACATTACACGACCTAAGAAGAAAAATCCCAACTGAAGTTCACTTCTGGACCTTATACTTGTCAACAAGTCACATAATATTTCTCATGCAGGGGTCTTTCACAATTATCTGAGTAATCACTGCACAGTCGCCTGCATTAGGTGCTCCCCACACCTCCCCTCCACCTCTACTTTCAAGCTTAAGCACAACCTAAAATACTTCAGTCTCCCAGCCTTCCTGACAGATCTTGGGAACATAAAGTGGCAGGATTTCTACCTTGCACCCACTGTGTCTGAAGCATTCTGTATATTCCAGTATCTGCTAGTAAACGTTATCAACAAACATGCACCCTTAAGGAAAATCAAATCCAGGAAACTTGCACCTGATTGGTTTAGCCCACTACTTAAGAGGGCCTTACAGCATAGAGACACCCTTTGGAAAAGGGCTAGGAAGTCACAGTCTGACTCAGACTGGCTCTCCTACCAGGTAGCCAGAAATGCCTGCACCAAACTGGTAAGGTTGGAAAAACAAAGATTCTTCCAGTCATCCCTGGAGGCAAACAAAAACTGTTGCACCAATTTTTGGCAGATACTGAGAGAAGTTGAGGCACATTCCCCTGCCACTCCACTACCAGCTAAAATTGTGGTAAATAACACCTCTTACACAGATAGGTCCGAGATCCTCGATCAGCTCAATAACCACTTCGCCACTGCAGGCCTCGCATTCGACATGTCACCTGTTAGTAAACTGAGCACCACAAGCACTGACAGCATATCTACTAGACCAACCATAATCCCCTCTCCCACTGACCACCCCCTTTTCAATTTCCAGCTAGTCTCCTACCAACAAGTGGAGGACCTGCTCCTCTCTCTGGACACCAAAAAGAGCGCTGGTGCTGATTCACTTGAACCCTTCTTCTTAAATGCAGGTTCTTACTATCTGGCAGCTCCAATTGCCCATCTCTTTAACAGCTCATTATCCCAAGGGGAATTGCCACCTAGTTGGAAAACCGCGCACATTATCCCATTGTTCAAGTCAGGAGACCCCACTGACTTGAACAACTATATGCCTATTTCATTGCTTCCTGTTTTATCCAAGCTACTTGAAAAAATTGTAAACTCTCAATTTAAGGGAGTACTTGGATCATGAGAAAATCCTCAATCCAGTCCAATCAGGTTTCAGACCCAAGCACAGTACCATGTCTGCTCATGCCAAAGTGTCAAATGACTGGTTAAAAGCCCTGGACAGTAAACAGCACATCTATGCACTCTTCCTTGACCTCAGCAAAGCATTTGATACAGTTGATCATTCCATACTTCTTGATTACTTGTGTAGCATCGGTCTAACCTCTGTTGCAGTAAAGTGGTTCCGCTGCTACCTCACAAATCGTAAATAGCAACTAAAAAACCCAAGGGGAATTCTCCCCACTAAAATTACTACCCCAAGGGATTCCGCAAGGTTCCATTTTGGGACCTATCCTCTTCGTCCTTTACATCAACTGCATCAACTCTGGCCTGGTTGCCGGAAACGTTCATCTCTTTGCAGATGACACAGTCTTCTACATGACCAACCCCTCCTTGGACATTGCGTACAAGGAGCTACACTAGGATTTTATCATCCTCCAGCACAACCTGCTGAATTTAAAGCTCTTGTTAAATGCAAAAAAAAAAAAAACAAAAGCTATGATTATCTCTCCATCCCACAATACGGGATACCTGGGACTCCACAGATTATTACCCTCCTTAATGAACCACTAGAGTTAGTGGATAAATTTAAATATCTGGGAGTCTGGTTGGATAACAAACTCACCTTTGATGAACATCTAAGTGAGTTAACAAAAAAGCTAAGGCAGCACCTCAGTATTTTATACCGCATAAGATGCCTACTCACCCTGGAAGCTAGAAAATGGCTGGTTCAAACAACCTTTCTTCCCCTGATCGACTACACCAACTTCCTATACAGCCATTGCCCCAAGTATGCACTCCAAAAGCTGAATACACTCTATCATTGAGCACTGAGATTTGTTTTTGACTTGCCCTTGCAGACCCATCACTACTCATTGTACCAAGCATTAGATTGGCCATCCCTCTCCACGAGGAGGCAAATAAATGCCCTCATGTGGCTATTCCGGGCTTTGTCCAACAAACTACCACCCTGTATCTGTGACCTGTTTGAACATTCAAAGGGTGCCTATGGACTAAGGAACTCCTCCTTTGTCCTCCTTAAGCTACCATGAACGAGGACATGTCTTGGCTCAACTGCCATTAGTTCCTTTTTACCAGCGCTTTGGAATCACATTCAAAAAATACTTAAAATCTCCCTGCTGCCCAGCCATTTTATATTTAGGGGGCTGCTCTATAGAGGCCTGAAAACGGCATGTGATTGTTTCAGGTAAAGCCTTACCCCACTCAGCTGAGTCCCTTAACCTCTGTAATCCTGGGCCATCTATTTCCCGTGTCGGCCAGCATCCCTTTAGGGCAACCATCCCCCCCACCTCCCCCCTCTCATCAATTAGCTTCGCGGGGGGCCTCATTCTATTAGGCTGCCCTATTTTCCCTCTCTACTATGTGTCTGATACCTTTTCTTCCCACTGCCCTTCTCTATGTCCCTCCTTCCTCTCCTCACTTATAATAATAATTATAATAATCTTTATTTTTAATGCGCCTTTCAAAAATCAAGGCGCAGAACAGATTATAAAATCACATCAAGATAAAACATTACAATGCAAACCAATAAATAAATCACATCAAACATCATGATAAAACAATAAAATCAAACCAGATCAACATCTTCCCCAAAAGCCCTAATCCATAGAAAGGATTTTAATGCTTGTTTAAAACCCCCCACTGTCGCACACTCTCTAATCCAACGTGGTAGAGAATTCCAAAGGGTCGGAGTCACGAACCTAAAAGCCCGGGCACCTGAAGATTTTAGAACAACCCTCGGAATCTCTAGCAACCCCTCGTTGGCTGAGCGGAGCAGTTGCTTCGGGAGATAGAGAACCAGGAGCTCTTTCAGGTAGTCAGGGCCCAAACCGTGCAGGGCTTTATAAGTCAGCAAGCCGACTTTAAAGGTGATCCGCCACTGAACCGGCAGCCAGTGCAGTGTCCGCAGCACCGGTGTAACATAGGAATAACAAGGCGTCCCAGTTAACAACTGGGCTTCAGAGTTCTGCACCAGCTGCAAGCAGCAGATATCAACCCCTGGAAGCCCAAAGTAAAGAGAATTGCAGTAGTCCAAACGCGAGGTCACAAAGGCGTGGATCAATGTAGATAGGTCCCCGGACGGAACAAGGTGCTTGATGCTAGCGATATTCCTAAGATGGTAAAAGGAGACTTTAACGACGGCCGACACTTGAGCACGTAGTGTCAGCCGATCGTCAAGAATCACCCCTAGGTTCCGTACCTGTTCAGAGATAGGGAGCTCAACATCCCCCAGGAATAAACCTGAGGGATGGTTTGTCCCCCACCCACCCCTGATCCGGCGACCTGGATCCACGACTATCACCTCCGTCTTCCCGGAATTCAACTTCAGCCAGCTGGACCTCATCCAACCTTGGATTTTGCCAAGGCAGTTATTAAACACCGAGAGTGCTCCATTCTGGTCAGGTGCAAAAGATAGATAGAGCTGGGTATCATCGGCATAACAATGAAACTCCAGCCCATACCATCTTACAATGTCTCCGAGGGGAAGCATGTACACCGCAAACAACATGGGGGACAGCACTGAGCCCTGGGGCACCCCACAAGACAGAGAGATAGGATCAGAGGAAAACACCCCTGATACCACCCTCTGAGCTCTACCAGTGAGGAAAGAAGTAAACCATCTGAGGACCAAACCTGAAAGCCCACAGATGATTCTCAGGCTCTCAAGCAGAACCCTGTGGTCTACAGTGTCAAATCCTGATGACAGATCCAAAAGGACCAAAATGGACTGTTTTTTCTGGTCTCTCGCCATCAAGAGATCATTGAGCACCGAAACCAGCGCAGTCTCGGTGCTGTGCCTCTTTTGAAAACCTGATTGGGGAGGATCGTAGATGCTATGGATGGTCAAGTGGTTGTCTAACTGAGTAGCCACTACTTTCGTAATTACTTTCCCAAAAAAGGGAAGGTTTGAGATAGGCCTGTAGTTTCCGAGGAAGTCGGGGTCCAAAGAAGCCTTCTTCAACACTGGTGTCACCACTGCCTCCTTCAGGGAGCAAGGATATTCACCAGAGTCTAAGGAGCACCAGACTATCCTCGCCAGAACCGGGATGATAATCTCCTCACAGCCCATAGTCAAGGCTGTGGGGCCCAGATCTAAACTACAGTATGTAGTGCGCATACCCTGGGCAATCCTCATAACATCTTCAATTTCAGGCCTTTTGAAGAGACTCCAGGAAAAGAGAGGGAATGCGACCGGGGCCTGGTCCACAGCCATTCCCATAGAGAGTGTCGCGCGGGTCTCCACCCTGATGTCATCCACCTTATCTGCAAAGAACCGAGCAAGCTCCTCGCACTGGGATTGCAAAAAAGCTCTACGAACCTGCAGACAGGCTGGGTTGCACAGTCTGTCTATGGTTCGAAAGAGCTGGGCCGGTCGGTTCTGAGCAGCGGCAATTTCCCTAGACAGAAATACTGCCTTCTAATGGGCAATTGCTGACTGATAGAGTTGATAATGCTCTAGCAGTCTAAGATGGTCAGCATCTAAGCCGGATTTCCGCCAACACCTCTCTAACCTGCGTCCAAGTCGTCGCATCTCCCTCAAGTCCCCATCAAACCATGGGGACTGAGGGCGAAGGGAGAAAGGACGCAAACGGATGGGAGCAATAGAATCCAGAGCATTGGTAATAGCCTTATTATACACCAGAACCAAAGCCTCTGAATCCGAGCTCATCACAGGAAATTCTGATAGGTCAAGTACCACAGTTAGACCATTGGGAGTCACATCCCGTAAAGTGTGGTACTTGACCATCTCCACAGGGGTAGATCTACGCAAGGGGGTGCTAAAATTGAATCTCACAGTGTGATGATCCATCCAACAGGTTCCACCCCCATGCCAGAGGCTTCCATCCCCAGGAGGAAAACCAGATCAAGGGAATGGCCACATTTATGAGTGGCAGAGGTAACAACCTGTGAGAGGCCCAATGAATTCATCAATTGGAGGAAGTGCTGTCCAAATTGTGAGAGTTCATCGTCGATCCAGGCATTGAAGTCGCCCAGCACCATCAACCTGGGGGACTCCAATACCAGGTCAACGACGAAGTCCGCCACTTCCTTAAGGAATGGCTTCTCGTCCCTGGGTGAACGGTAGACGAGAGCCAGTCTATAGCCCCCACCTGCCACTACAACACATTCAAATGATCTTGTCTCCTCGACTGGAACACAGGTGAGACCCAATTCAGTCTTAAAACAGACCGCAACCCCCCCACCCCTGCGGTCCAATTTTGGGCGGTGTATCACTGAATACCCAGCTGGAACTGCCACCTCAAGAACTGGGCCAGCATTACCATCCAGCCAGGTTTCGGTGATGCAAGCCAGATCCGCTGTACCCACCAAGTCCGCCACAATGGCAGTCTTGTTTACAATGGATCTGGCATTGCATAAAACTGCCCGAGTTGGACAGAATCCCTGGGATCCCCCAACCACCTGCCCGCCATTACTAGTGGCGGTGCCCTTGGGTATGAGGATCAGACAAGGAAACCCGTTCTGACCTCCATTTTAGCTCAGGCGTCTTCTGAGCCTAAGATCGATTCGATTGCTCCCTCATCCATCCTCCACTGTTCAGGCCCCCCCCCGCCCTCTCCTCCTACGGGCAATTCCCAAAGCCCTACAACATTGGTAAATAGAAAACAGTAAAGGGGGGGAGGGTGGAGGGCACGAAGAGTGGAGAATGAATAGTGCACGACACGGGGGGGAGGTGGGATAATAATACATATCCCCGTCCTTCAACATGGAATAAGACAATAGAGTCCTACTCTCACAGAAATTAACAAACAACAAATCCCCCCCCAAAAATTTAAAAAACACGATTTTCCAAACAAAATTAAAACAGCATAAACCAAAAAAAAAAACTCAAACCCAATTAATCCATATTTCTCAGAATCGAACCTACATTCCAGAAAATAAACAAAACAAAACTAAAACCCAAAGATAAACAAAAAATAATATTAAAATCAAGTAAATAATAAATGATAAATGAAGACGAGGTCCCTCATCTCACAAGGAAATCTTGTCATAAAAACAAATAACATAAATACTTGTACTCTATAAGCTACAACCTGTATGTGCTGCACTTTAAATGCTTATATTTGCACTTGCTTTACATGTCTGATTCATCCAAGTACTGAGTTTGTATATTGTAACTGCCTGTACCGATGTCTACCTTTGTATGAAGTGTTGTCTACTATAAGCAAAAGTGTCCTCTGTGTCCAGGACCATCTTGAAAATGAGCTTGCTCAATGATGTAACTGCCTGGTTAAATAAAGTTTGATTGATTGATGTTGTTAGAGGGATATTTTTTTTATGCAATAGGTGTGGAACCAAAAGCAGTTGCATAAATCCATTTATTTCCACATATGTGGGATAAATCTAACCACCCTAGATTTCTCCCACATACGTGGGATAAATGCAAACTGTCAATCAAAGCTTTTTGGTTCACTTTTTTGACAAACAAATGTGAATAACTTTAAAACGAAAAATGATAGCATAGTACTGTGTGCACGAAAAATGTTCAGGGCAAAAATATCTACAAAATGAGTGATGTTTCATTTAAAGTTACCTTTTAGTTTTTTTATAATTAGCAAAAAACAGCATAAAATCCAATTTTCTTTTCACTTTTCAGACAAACAAATGTAAATAACTTTAAAATGAAAAATGATAGCATAGTACTGTGAGCACGAAAAATGTTCAGCACAAAAATATCCACAAAATGGGTGGTGTTTCATTCATAGATACCTTTTATTTTTTTCTTAATTAGCAACAAACAGCATCAAATTAAATTTTCTTTTCACTTTTTTGACAAACAAATGTGAATCACTTTAAAACTAAAAATCATAGCATGGTACTGTGAGCACGAAAAATGTTCAGTACAAAAATATTTACAAAATGAGTGGTGTTTCATTAATAAATACCTTTTAGGTTTTTTATAATTAGCAAAAAACAGCATAACATTCAATTTTTGTTTCATTTTTTGACAAACAAATGTGAATAACTTTAAAACAAAAAAGGTAGCATGATACTGTGACCATGAAATTTGTTCAGCAAGAAGTTCTCTACAAAATGAGTGGTGTTTCATTTAATAGCAACCACCACGCTAGGTGGACATACACTAGGAAAGTTAACCGAGAGTCCCAGAAATGATCATTTAAAAAAAAGAAGATAAACAGTCAAAACCAAATGTTCCTGCACTGATAAGAAGCATCCCTATTGCATAAATGAAATATACAATGGTGAGCTGTCAGATAAATGATTTATCTACACTTGTGCTGTTTGACCTCGGACACCTCGCTCGTGGCTTACGCCACTCGTGAGGTTACCCGAGGTCAAACAGCACTTGTGTAGATAAATCATTTATCTGACAGCTCACCATTGTATATTTATTTCCTGATAGGCCAGGTTTCCTGACAGTCCAAGACTGGCACCAAACCTGTCAGGTTGTTGGGGAAGGTGATAATTTTTTTATTCCCTGATAGGCCAAGTTGGGCACTGGACCTGTCAGGCAGTTGGGGGAAATGGACAGATGTTTTTATTCCTTGACAGGCTGCACTGGGCACTGGATCTGTCAGAATGTTGGGGGACAAGAGAACACATGCTTTTATTTCCTGACAGGCTGGGTTGCATACAAGACTCACCAGGTAGTTTGGGAGAGAGGGACATTTTGTTATTCCATGGGTTGGGTTGGGTTGGGTATCAGACCAGTCAGGTAGTTGGAAGCAATTTTTTTTATTATTATTATTTCCTGATGGGTTAGGTTGGACACTGCATCTGTCAGGTTGTTGGGTGAGGGGGATGGATTTGTTTTATGCCCAGAAGGGTTGGATTGGGTATTAGACCCCTCATGTAGTAGAGGAAGAAGGTAATTGGGGGTTAGGATTAGGACATTAGGGTGAGGGTCGGGTAGTTAAGGATTTTATTTGTATTCCCTGATGGTCTGGGATGGTCACTGGACCATCAGATAGTTGTGAAAAGGGGCCAGATTTTTTCAAATTCCCTGTCAGGCCAGGTTGGGCACCAGAAATGATCTTATATTCTACATTCCCTGCTATGGAACTCCTGTGCCTTGGAAAACACTTTGGGATACAGTGTGTATGAAAGGCATTATTTGAAACTTTATTCTGTTATAATCTACAGCCACTGCACTACCAGAGTCTAACTCCTGTGCTTTGTAAAGCACCGGACCTGTCATAGTTGGGGGGGGGGGGCAGATTTTTTTTCTTTGCTGGGCTGGGTTGGGCACCAAATCGGTCAGGTAGTTGGGAGAAGGGGGGCAGGTTTTGTTTTAATCCCTGATGGGTCAGGCTGGTCACGGGACCCATCAGGTAGTTGAGAAAGGTGGACAGACTTTTTTTTTATATATTCCCTGTCTGGAAAGGTTGGGCACTGGAAATTCTGTTCTATTCTACATTCCCTCCACTACCAGTGCAAAACACCTGTGCCTTGTAAACACTTTAGGATACAGTGTTATGAAAGTCTTTGTATGAAACAAAATCTTGCTATATTCTACACTCTCTGAGCTACCAGAATCTAACTACTATGCTTTGTAAAGCATCAGACCTGTCATAGTTGGGGGGAGAGGGACAGATTTGTTTCCCTGACAGGCTGGGTTGGGTATCGCATCTATCAGGTAGTTGGGGAGAGGGGGACAGATTTTTTTCCCCCAAAGAAGGAAGGATGGTAAATTGATGATGCACACATTTGCCATTTTTTTTCCCCAAAAGACTATGCTTCAGATGGACACTGTCAGCCAATGGTGGTAGCCCAGAAGCAGGTGCTCCACTACTCAGTATGCTGAGTAGGAGTGTGCATGGCAATGTGAACCCTGTGCGTGTGTCAGGGAGAGTACAGAACTGACATTGATTAGCACAGAAGGAAAGACAGCGAGAGAGGGAGCAACTGGCAGCAGATCAGAGAGCAGAGAGCACGTGTACTTGGATCACAGTCTTGAGTACATACTGTCAGTCTCCCTCTCTAGCAGGCTGGAAGTGCCGGAGAGGCCTAAACTCATTGGTAGGATGGAGTCTCCCGTTGAGTCAATGGATGAGTCTCAGTTACTGTGGGTCCATTGATGGGAGAAGAGCCCAGTCCTGGATGTACATACATGGCCACATATGTGTAACCCTGGTGCCATTATACCAAGGACTACTACCCCTGCCTTGGTGGCCACAACAAGGCTGAGGGGCCTGGGTTCATATTTTTACCATTAAACAGGTTCTTTCCCAAGATAATACATTGTGCAGTGCCTCCACCCAGAGATTACCTTTAAGTGGGTCTAGATTTTAAAATATGCAGCCCTCTGGGAAGCAATATCCACCCACATTACCTTAATGTCAACCCACGCATGACCCAATAAACATTTCCCCATATTTCAACACATTTACATTTAATGACTTGCTATAAATAATATGCTCACGAGACAGGATTATGCTGAAACAACAACAGGTTTATTTACATGGGGAGGGCTGGGAAGGGTACACTGGAGTAGAGGATATGCTATTTACGGTAATCGCATAGCTTTGATTAGGTTTGATTTGGTTTGAATCAACATTTTGCATTCTGATCACATATAACCCCAGCAGTCACCCACCAACCTCTGATGTAGTCAGGTCCCTGACTATCTAGCTAGCTGCATGACTATCAACATATTTATACGGTTTGCCCACACATATACCAGTCCCCAGTATGGTATGAGACCCCACAATCTCACACCTTAACCTGGGTACCAAGTACTTTAAAGTTCTCACAAGTTGCAGGCCTGATTTTTGGTGCAGTTGTACATTGGCTGGCTAGTTGGGGCCCTTAATAAAGAAAGAATGATTAAATGCAGCATACTTGTAAAAGCCAAAAAACAATTGTATCCATGACTGGATGACCCAGTCTGTTTAAACACATTGGCCCAGATATTCAAACTGCGCCCAAAAAGTGTGCAATAGCAGGAGCAAGTGCAAGTCTATTGCGCCCATGCGCAAGAGACGCAATATTCAAAAATGGAGCAGGCCAAATTGCGCCTACAGCCGACAACTGAATATCGCACGACCTGCACCATAGTGCAACTAGGGAGGGGAAGCTGAGCAGAACTGATGCGCCATAGCACGACAAGGGATGTTCAGCTGAGCAGTCCAGCAGTGCCATAGCGCAACCAGAGAGCCCCCCAGCTGCAGAGCAATGTAACTGCACAATCAGGGAGGTAGGGGCCCACCACCCATGCCACAGATGGGCACAGGAACACACAGCGGAACAGACATCGTCCCCCCACACCCCAAGCACAGCACAACTGGGGGAAGGCTGGAATAACCACTGGCCCATGGAGACAAGCAAACAACCCACAGCCTGGCCATGGTGCCCCATCACACCTACCGGCAAGCTGTGACTGGCACACAAGGAGGGAAGACCACCCCGTGCCACACCATCCCCCCAGTGCAGAGCACACTCTGCACCGTGACCCCCAGACACCCCATGAGCAGTGACCACCACTGCAGGAAACCCCATGCATGCCACCACCCCCACTGTGTCAATGCAACCCTGTGCACCACAGAACCATGCAAGCCAGCTCCACCACAAGCACCCATCAGTGGATTGCAGCACACGGCAATGCAACAACGGCAGACAGAGTGCCACCATGCACAATCCCCCTGAGGTACTGCTGAGAAACCACCATGCGTCGGCACAAGAGGTACCCCACATGGGACAGGGCATGCCCTTGACACCACCACCAGTGGCACAGCGCCCTGCACAGTATTCCAGTGACACATCCCAACCCACCACTGGCCACAAACATCCAGCAAAGACACCCACAGTGGTGCCTGGAAGCATGCACCACACTGGATGCCACACAGGGTATGGACAGGCACCCACCCATACCCAAGGGCACACCAACACAAGGACGCAGTGGTGGGGCAACCAAGCCCCCATTGTGGGCCCATGTAAGCCATGTACACACAACCCGCAGTCCACCATGGCACTGGAGTGCCAGCCACCCTGCGCAGGCACTGTGGACCCATACACCACCAGTAGTCACCCGGAGCACAAGCCACAGACAGTGGGGCACATCCCCTGCAACACACACAAGGCAACAGCATGGAGGTGGGACAACGACTGTGGTGCCCACAGTGCCACCTGAGCCAGGTATGCACCACACCAGTGACAGGAGCAACCCAGCAGAGTGATGGGTACAGTGTCTGCCCTGCAGGGACTGCCACCACTGACATGCCAGTGGACCATGCAGATCACAGACAGGCATGTGTGTCGGCTGCACAGGCCATGGACGGGCCGATAGGTGCGCCATGGACACAGAGCACGCGCCATGAACCACCGCACACAGTCATCCAGTGCACAGGAAACAACACACACAACATAGACACTGACTGATATCTACCCCCACACCATAGTCACCGCCACACGGACACACACACATACCCATGACCGCACCACCCCTGATTCCATGCACACCACTGCAGCTGAGCACCTATAGCCCACTGCAAATCAGAGACCACCACAGTATTCATATCAAAATCAAATGTATTGAAAATATAAAAGTGAACTATGTACAAGAATTAAAACTATATACAAGCTTGGGGGGGACACAAACAAGGTGGAGGTGGGTAGGGGGAAGGGGTGGACAAATGGGATGGGATAGGAGGGGTGTGAGGGTGGGTCCAGGGGGTAGGGGAAGTAATGGACCAAAGGACTCCTATCGGGACCGCCGTTCCTGACTCCAGGACCTCTGGCCTCTGTGCCTCCACAGCACCCCCGTCGTGTCCAGCCTCCTTAGGATGTCAAGGGACTCGCGGGCCAGCTGTAGGAGCTCCGGTAAGGCATCCTGAATGTCCCTGAGATGGCGTAAACCTAGGACAAGGGAGCACAGTCAATAGGTGTGAATGCACAACCCCATACAGCCCGCCCACTGTGCATGGCATACGGCCATGGGACATATCACTGTGATGGTGTGTGACCACCAGCAGTGATCACGTCCACAGGACCTGCCCACCCAGGTGCATACAGCCATGCGGAATGCTGCACACACTCACCGGCCAAGTCACACACAGCACCACCGTGGCCGTTTAGTGACATGGCTATGTGGTGCAAAGGCAGTGGCACAGCCATGCACCTGGTGCACGCATGGACCACCAGTGACCCACACCCAGACATGCATTGCCACTGGACAGTGTTGACTGTAACAAGTTGCGTGCATGGCAGTGGTGTCGATGAATGCTGACCATGCCCCGCTGCCCACCCTGTCACACAGCATGCAATACTAATCATGGATGTGTGGTACTCACCCTCATCAGGCCGGTCAGGTGGGCGGTGATGGCCCTCGCCCCACCTGGCTGCATTGTCCTCCCCCCTCCGCCGCACTACCCGCAATCTGCGGAGTTCATCCAGACCTGTGGGGGAAAAAAGGAGAGAAGAACATCAGTACATTCCCGAAGCAAAGTCTTCCTGCCCCAAGGTGTGTGCCCTCCCAGCCAAGACCCACCCACCCCACACCCTGTGAACACGCCACAGCCAACCCATACGGTCCCTCCCCTATGTGCTGGACACATACAACACTGTGACCCATATGGACGACAAAAGTGTGTTGACGGAACCCCTACCTGGATGTGGCACTGTGCCCCTCCTGGCACGTGCCCGCAGTCAGGCCAGTAGCTCCGGCTCCCTCCTCCACAGGTCACCATAGCGGTGCCTGCACTGATCTGCACTACACCCCCATCCAGTGGACTCTTCCAGGGTAGTGGCCACCTCCTGCCACACCTGGATCCTGGCCCTGTCTATGGGAGCCTCCCCGAAGAGAGGCCCATGGTGTGGCTCCACAATGGCCACCAGATTGGCCAGCTCAATTGCTGTCCACTGTGCTGCCCGTCTGCGTGCCATTCTAGCAGCTATAGTAGGCAATATGGCGCTCTGCAGCACGGCTCCCCATGTGCAGATGCTGCGCGGTACAGCGCTGCCATTCCCTATCATGCTGTTCCTGAACAGCGCGATGAAGAGTACTATGCCTGGCCTTGTGGCACCAAGGGGGCAAGGTTGGGCACAGGGTCAAGGGTCTCTGGCGCAAGGCCACGCACAGCGCCATCGGATGACAATGCATGTAGCGCAATTGGCTGCCTGTGTGCCAGCGCCATAGCGGACTACTGAGCAGTTGGGCCATTGCACCTATGATGGCCCAGTGCCACAGCGCCATGTAGTGACCATCGCTATAGCGCCACTGGCACACTGGTGGCCATGCCCTGCATTGCCTACCGCACACAGCACGTCATCAGTGCAGCAGACGCCTGCGTCAACAACCTGGGCATGTGCAGTGAGGTGTACTACGCATGTTACAGGACTGCGCCATTGGCTCAGCACGTTCAACACAATTGCGCAAAGCGCAACAGCGCGATATTCAGCCGTCATATGCAAATCATCTAATCAGCCATTCAATGGCGCAGCACTGCAATTTGCATCTACTTAAAGTTGCTCCTTGCCTCATTTGCATGGATTGTGCTATAAAAGTGTGACGATGTGCTGCAGTAGCCATAGTTGGCTACTGCAGTTTATTGGTGAGTTGCATGCTGTTTGGGAGTGTGGACTGTGGATTCAGGGACATGCAGGGGACTGCACAGTCACAGGTAACAACTGCCATTCTTACAGGCTACATAATGACTGAGCACATTGTTGGAGAGGAGGAAAACAGTGGTGGGAGGAGGAGGAGGCTGAACTTTACAAAGGCTGAAACCGAGGCCCTGTTCGAGGCCTACTTGGATCGGGAGCCACTGCTCAGTGGATGGTGGGGAACCCCTCAGGCCCATGCTGCTGCATGGGAGGAGGTGTCACGTGCCGTGAACCTGCATGGCAGCCATCAGCGCTCCGTGCAGGATTGTATGAAGAAGATGGGCACGGACAGGAGGAGGGTAAAGGAGAAGGTGGCTGCCATCAGGGCAGCACATGCTGCAACAGGTGGGGGACAGCCGGAGGTGGTACAGCTGACCCCAGCAGAGGACAGGCTTGCTGCAAGCATGCAGCACAGTGCCATTGAGGGTGTTCCGAGTGGTGGCTTCCAGACGGGTGGTGGCCCATCACTGCATGGTAAGTCATGGTCTGTCTATGGGGGGGGCAGGGTAGGTCACACGCAGTAACGCGCTTTGCTTTCCCTTACAGATCCTGAGCATCTGCATGGGTCAGCGGTGGTGGGTCTGTCCACTGGGGACAGTCGGATGGAGTCAGAGGTGGAACCATCCACCTCCACAGGTACAGTATATGTGGATCATTGCAACAGTGGGGCTGCCTGGCTGTCCACACTGATGTCGTTGTGACAGGTATGGAGGAAGTCCTGCCTGTGTCCCAGCATGCTGGCGTCCATGGATGCCAGCACGCTGTGGCTGTGGCCGGGGCAGAGTCCGGCACCAGTGATGATGACACGACCATCATGGGCAGTGACACGTGTGTGCCACAGGAAGGACACACAGCAGGGCAATTCGTGCCCATGGCTGTGGGTGGTGCCGCCGTGGAGGCCTACGTGTCAGCACAGTCCCAGGTTGTGCCTGTCAGCACCAGTGGGGCAGCACTGGTGTCTGTTCAGGACAGTGGGACTGTTGCAGCCACTGCGGTGGCACCACTGAGCCCTGGCATGTGGCAGCCAGAGGGGCAGCATCAGCAGTCGCCCACTGGGCTTGGGGGTACAGGGTTCAGCGGTGGCATCTGTGCACTGCCTGTGGACATGCCCAGACCTGGTTCTGGTGTGCAGCACCCACCCTCAAGGGGTGCTGAACATCAGGGCCTTGCACACCCTGAGGGACAGGATGCCAAGGAGGCTGATGACCTCTTGGCCGAGTACACCCGCCTACTGCGAGCATTGGTCCAGCAGCAGATGTGGCTTGCGATGTCCGTGGATGCACTGTGTGTGGCTCTGGAGTAGGCAGAGGAGCGTCGCAGCAGGGACACTGCACTGATCCTGGCAGGGATGGACCGCTTGCGGGAGGATGTGACCGCTGCCATTGACAGGCATGCACAGGCATTCGTTGCTGTCATGGCCACAATGGGCACACAGTCAGATGCCCATGCATCGCGGACACCACGCAGTGCACTATCCCCCCCCCCGTTCCCGGTGTCATGCGACTCCCAGCCTGTCGACACCGGGTTCAGCTGTGGGCATCCCGAGCACTCCTGGTGCAGGCATGTTCAGTGTGCTGCAGACCCCTGCGCAAGCACGGTCGCGTTCACGCAGTGGAACCCCTGGGAGATCATTGGTGCCACCCCATGAGGCCAGTGGTCAGCCTGCCGGTGCTGGCAGGTCTCGGCCGGGCCACCCATGCATCCATGGTGGCCGTGGCACTGTGTCGCGTGACTGACCTGTCTCCCAGCGTGGCTACTGTCTGGTGCTGCCCTGTGTGCATTGTGTGTGTCAGTGGGCAGTGCACGGGTGGGTACCCGGCCCTGCACGCGGACACACAGTCCACCTGTACACCCTCCAGGCTGCTGTCCGTAGTTGCGTGTGCATGATGATGCCTGCATTGCGCTGTACACCAATGTGCAATGGTGCTCAGCATCTGACACACACACATGGACAGGCAGTGGGCGTGGTGGCCTGTGGACATGTGTGTTGCTAGGGTGTGCATTCTGGGTCAGTATGCCTTCTGCCCTCTGTGCACATTTGTTGCGTTGTGTGTGTGTGTGTGTCCTTCAGCATGGCATGTTAATCCTCACCCATCCCTGGTTGTGTGTGTGTGCCTCTGTGCCCTGCCACTTCCCTTGATGGCATGCACCCCCGGTGTGTGTCCATGCATGTTTGTAGGTTGTGCCTTGGCCACTGGTGGTTGCGCATGGCCCCATGACTTACCTGGGTTGGCTGAAGTGCTCCTCCATGATGGTGTCCCGGTGCAGCTGTGCCAGCTGGAGCAGTCAGGGGTCCTGTCGGCCAAGGGGGGGCTGCCCATCACCATCGTCACCGGCGTTCCCATTGTCGCCATTGCTGTCCCCCCTTCGACCTGTATGGCTATCCCACATTCTTTGGCCATGTTGTGCAGGATGCAACAGGCCAGAAACAGCCCGCAGGCCTTTGAGGGGCTGTACTGTAGGGCACCGCCAGAGGTGTCCAGGCAACGGAAACATGCCTTCAGCATCCCGAACACCTGCTCGATGACATTACATGTGGTGGCGTGTGCCTCATTGCAGTGTTGCTGCAATGGGGTCGCTGGACGCCAGTAGGGTGTGAGCAGCCAGGGACGGAGTGGGTATCCACTGTCACCTGTGTGTAGAGGGCGGAGGTTAGTTTGGTGATCAGCATCACCCTGCCCCAGACCATGTAGGCCACTACCCATGCCACCTCTGGCCATGCCCCCCCAGGCCCTATGATTGTCTATGTGGTTTTCATACTCACCCAGTAGGTGTCCAGTGGGGATGTCTCCACTCTCAAATCTGTGGCACAGTGCCGACTGGTGCCAGATGAAAGAATCATGTGCTCCCCCAGGGTGCGTGGCACAGACATTGATGATGCGCCCCCTGCCATCGCACACCACCTGGCAGTTGATGCTAGCATAGCCCTTGTGATTTATGTATGCGGCCCCCTCGGGGCCAGGTAGTATGCATATGACCACGTGGGTGCAGTCTATTGCCCCTAGCATGCCAGGTATATGTGCTACCCTGTGGAACTCCTGTATGTTTGTTGTGAGCTCCGCCGCTGTGCTGGAGAAATGGATGTACTCCTCAGCATGTGGCAGCAGTACGCTGAGGAATTGGGTGAGGTGGCGTGACATGGCCAACTGGGTTATGCCTGTGGTGTCCCCAGTTGGTCTCTGGAAGGTACCTGTGGTGAGCAAGCGCATGCAGGCTGTTACCTTGGTCTCCACTGACAGGACATGGCTCCATCGTGTGGGTGCCTGTATCACATCACTGCACAGCTCACAGAGCCGCCTCAGAATTGTCCTGTTCAGGCGGTACCGGCCCACAATCTCAGTATCAGTGTACAGCTCAAAGCTGGTGCGGGCTCGGTACTGCCTGTTGGGGGCATACCGCCGACGGGTCTTTCCACGGCCACGCCCCTGACGCCCGCCTTCTCACCCCCCCTCATTACGGCCTCCATGTGGAAGGTGGCACTGGCCATGTCCCTGGCTTGTGTTCACCCCCGCAGCTGTTGCTGTATTCCCCCCGCTGTCCTGGCTGCTACCTCCCCTGCACCGGGTTCACCTGCCTGTGCTGGCCTTTGTTCTGTGTGGCTCCCCACACCTTCCCTGTGCCTGGCTGTTCAGTGTGACCTTTCCCTGACCTGCCCTATTTGTGCCTCCTACCCTGTCTGTCTGCCTCTGCCTCTGCCTCTAACACATGTGGCCTCCCTGTAGCGTTCTTGTGCCTCTTCCTTGCTCCTTTTTATTTTGGCTCATTTCCGCTATGGCGCAACTTCCGCTTGCTCCACTATTGCGCATGGCGCAAGTCTTTCAATATCGCACTGTGCTATTTATGCACAGTTCCTCCCCCCTTCGGTTGTGCATGCCTTCATTATCATTGCGCTGTTGCTCAGCATGATTTTGGGGGTGCAACTGCCTCCTGCTGAATATCGCAGAATGGCACAATTTCGGACTTGCGCAGGCGCAACCCTATTGCGCATGGCTCAACTGTTTTGAATATCTGGGCCATTGTCTTTAACACTCTAGCCAGCTAAGTAGATAGCATGCTTTAACTATTTACAAGTCACTTCTTTTGAGACAGGGCAGGACCCTGCATTACTTACAGTTAGACGTCTTCATTGGTCTGTACAAGGCAGGATTAAATGCTCTCAGTAGGTGGGCTCTGTTCCCAGAGGTCAAAGTACAAGCAAGCCAAAAGCCAGGTAACCCCCTTTTTGACTGCAAGATCTTAAAGCTTGACGATGAAAACACTTTAAACTTCTGAAGCAGTGCCCCTTTCTGGGCCAAAAGCACTTCTTAATGCAGACCAGCCGGTCTGGGTAACTCTGTCTTTTACATTCAGCCCATTTAGATTTCTCAAATCTACATTCAGCACATTTATAGTTTAGTCACAGTTTCTTTTCTAGGCGTCCCATTTGGTCATAGCAGACACAGCCCTTTTTCTAGTCAGCTAGAACTTTATAACCATGGCACACTCCCAAGCATTTTAGGAATGAGCACCCACACTCCTACACAGTGTGTGCAACCAGAGCCCAGGTTATGGCTCCCACACGGATTACAGGACACAGTCTCTTAGGTAAACTTTCATCTTCCGTGATAGCTGAAGTTGGAGCTTAAAGCGCAATGGTCATTACCACGCTAGACTGAGCTTGAGGCTTTGGTTCACTACCATTTCACACACTTTGCTTGTTAACAAACAGACACAGTAGACTCTTTCGACGCACACACTTGCACTTGGTAATAAACCTGTGTAACCCCCCTACAAATGGGGGTTCCCGAAAAGTCTTCCTTGAGCTTGCCTAAATGCTCACTGCCAGCCTGGTGTCCTGCATTTTAGCAGTTTAAATGTGATTGCCAGAGAGTGCCTGTATAGCCTCTGTGTACTGTCTCTTTAAGAGCTGCCTGGATTGCAGTCATAAGTAATCTGAGAGGGTGCTCTGTTGAAAGATGTAACTATTTGCTGAAAATCATTTAGAGTGATAATGATAATGTAGTTTGTCTAACCTGCCCTCTTTGTAGCAAGGACTGTTTTGTTTATCTCCATTATCTTGGTCCTGGACTGCCAAAATGGACTGTACTGGTGGGACCTAAAATGGAGCCAGACTACAAGAGCTGTCTGGAGTCAAAATCTGTAGGAATTGTAGTTTTGAGCTTTTGGTGCCTTTTTGCACCTGAAGGGGAAGCCTTTGTTGTGACTGACAGAAAGATCAGCCAACCGAACCTTTTGGATTCTGGGGAAATTCCCAGGCTTGCTGGCAGTTGAGTCAGATCTAAGTTGGGAGCTAAAGAAGCAAGAGCTTGAGACAGTCAAGCAGCCATCTGAGTAGTTTCACGCGGGAGAACTGTGGAAAGGCCTGAGTTCTGGGCTGACCTGCATGCCTGCCTGCTGTCCCTGAGAGGGAGAGAAGAGAATTATTTTGGACTAAATCCAAGTTTGTGAGAACAAAGTAAGCCACTGATTATTTACCAGGCTCATACCTGAAGAAGACCGAAGATTTTGCTGAATGCGATCGGCTTGTCAGGATTTCCAGCTGCTTTTGAATCCCTGGTTTGTGCAGAGATTTTGCAATCGTGACCAGAGAGCAGTTTGCCTGGTACAGTAGAATTTCCTTACATGTAAATGTGCTGTGAGTTGTTAGTGGGTTGTGATTTGGTTCCCCACTGTGTGAACTGTATTCTGCTTGCTGGAAGCGGTATCCAGCCCAAAATGGACTGTATCCAAATTTGTCTTCATTTGGCCGGGGCCTTGCCACACTGGCTCAGCCAGACTACCCGCTGCACAGAGAAAGCCATCAATGAGAGACCTGCCTGGGGATCAGCCCCCTGCTCCACACTTGAACAGGAACAACGCCTCGGCGATTCATGTGGGCCCTGCTTCTCCTGGCACTCCAGATTAACCACCTGCTGTCTCAATTTTCATCCAGCCTGTGTCCAGGCTTGGGTATCATGAGCAATCATCAGGGCAGCTCTCTGCAACAACAGCCTAATCTAAAAGTGTGTCATCTGATTGTCTTGTTGTTTTCTTTTCATGAACTGAGCCCTCCGGCTCCAGATTACAAATAGTGTATGTCGTGCATGTTATTTTCTTCCATCACAGGGCTCCAACCAGCTGCAATGTTCCTGGCTAGCCCACCGTTCTTCATCTGAGTACCCAGAGTGTGTGACTGTTTATGGACCCTGAAGTGCATGCATAACTGTTTGATTGATACAGCCTTAAAGCAAATTAACCTGATTATGCCCCTCCCTTGTTCAAGTCTGTTAAATAAATCAGATCTAACTCTTTTTTGCATTTACTCTGACTGTGGTTCCAGTTTGTGCAAGAGTACAGTACTGCTGTTATTTGCTGTGTATAACCTTGTTTTACAGGGGGTCCCCAGGGCCGGGCCAGAGGAAAGCCCTGGTGGTAAGTGCAAAGAGTGTGGGTACTTGTGTGGTGTATCAGGGGTATTGTGAAAGTGAATATTGTATATTGTTCTGTCCAGTAGTAAGGAAAGAGGGTGGTTACAGTGTCCCAGGGGGCTGTGCCCAGGTTAGCTTGACCACTACCAACCCTGACTTAAGGGTGGAGACACCCATTTCAGAACTCAGGCCCTTTAACCTGCTACTAGCCAAGCAGGCAGAGGTAGTAGCCCTTGGGATAGCGCCACCTCGGGGTTACACTTGTTTACTAGGGCCTTCTCAGACTCAACAAAACAACATGCAGTCCCTTGTGGCCTTTGCTGGTTCTTGCAGCTCCCATGGACAAAATACTGGTCCTCCCAGGCAATGTCAGGAAGAGCCACGCACTCTGGGTACTCTCCTTCCAGTCCTGTAGGCACTTAACAAATCAGACACATTCATATACATTACTGGACCCTTCTCTGGTCTCAAGGCATTGTCCACCCTTTTGGCGCTTTAGTTAAAACTTAGGGTGCAGACAGTCTCTATCAGTACCTTTTAGGCTTAACTACCTTTTCAAAGGTTTCTCGCATTTGCTCTTGGCACATCAGGCACATTCATATACAAGAACTGACCCTTTCCTGGTCATTAAGCAAATGTCCACCCTTTCTGTGCTTGAGTTAAAGCTTAGGGTGCAGACAAACAGTCACTATTGGTAGGCTTTGCTGCCCCTTGCAGATCTTTCTCAGAACTTGTACTTTCAGTAGAAGCATTTACTCATGTAGACTATTTGCAGAAATGGCTTTCTTTTCTCTGAGGTTTCAGGCTTTCATCAACACTCTCACCGTTGAGGCAGATTCAGCTGTTTCACAGCTGCCTTACATCAGGTTACTGGTCGACGTTTTCCCAATTTGAAAAGGTTCTGGCTAGCCCTGGAGGACATTCTCTGGCAACCCCCAGGCTAGCAACTTTAAATGCTGACAGACACTTGTCTCTTGGCAGAAGAACACTCCCTCCCCCCCAGAGGGGCTTGTACTGGATCACTATGCCCATCTTTTGACAAAGGGCCTGGGCCCCCACCCCTGTGGGGACTCCCACACGAAGTGCTAATTTCAGCCTGAACACTGCCTTTTATGGAGTCCTCTCCTGGCTCTCGATTGGCTGAAACACCTTTATACTTCCACTGTACTGTAACTGGCTGATCCTGCCTGTCAGGTCAAAAAAATATAATTCATTAACTTCACTCGATGCACTATAGGTTCCCTGTTTTGGCGCCTGAAATTAGGTCCCTGCAGTTTCCTATAAGCCTTTTGCTCTGTCCCATGAGCTCTCGCAAAAGTCCCACAAGTCATGACTGACAAGCTTTGCTTTCCGATTGGCTGTTGCTACACTAAAATGGCTGCTAGTTACACAGTCCCTTTGCAGATTTAACACAGTCCCAAATACAAAGTCCTGGTGCAGCCAGAATAATTATTCATTTTACTCTCTTGCCTCATAGTCCAGAAACTCCTTTTGTGCCCTCAAGATCACTGCCCAGCTTTATCATTTTGTTTCAGTCCAGAGCCTGTCGCTGCTGCCGAAACCGAGCGACCCCAGGCAGCAGACAGGCTCTCATCTGAGTCCCAGCGTTTTACCCTGGTACAACCAGTAATGTGTCTTTCATTTAAATTGTTTTCCCCTTGGCAAGTAACCCCTTTAGTGTCCTTTGGGAGTGCTGCCCTTAATACACTATTATGTACATTTTTAGACCGGCAGCAACTCCCAAAACTTGCAGCCCTTTACTTTACAGTGAACCTGCTTATGAATATTAATGCCCTGCTCATTAATATTCATAAAGTTGAGCCCAATAATCTTAACGCATGCAGCATTATTTACTGATTTAAATGACGGCTCCCTCCGGTGCATACCAAGTCACCAGCCCCGTTCACCAGCACACAGGGACCGGGACCACCAGAGGAGCCAATCGGTGACCACAGCTCCAGCCAAAAATGAAGTGCACCCTTTGGCACACACATGAGCCTGCCAGCCAGCCCAGAATGCTGGCGGCCCATGATTTAGCTCAGTGAGTCCTTAGCAGACTGAAGAGGCACAGGAGCAAACAAGGGGAGATTGGGGCACAACGAGGAGCGCAGGAGCCATCAGCCAGGCCGTTAAGAGGAGGAGGGAAAATGTGGCAGCTCCTCTAGCTCTGTTTGCCCAAAGAGGGAAAAACAACCCAGGCTGTGGTGGTGAGAAATGGGGAGCTATCCGGGGGACCTGCAGGCAATCGAGAGGCGCTCCACTAATGGGAGTAGGAGAATGGGAGAAATAGCAATAACGTAAGCCCCCATATTTGGGGAGGGGGGGCTACATATATCGCACTGGAAGCCAGGTGAGGCAGGTAGATGGAGCGCCTTGCATGCCAGGCACTTGTCAGCCAAATCTTGTAACCTCGCAATCACAAATTCATTCAAACTGACTGGCAGACATGACACCATTGTGGTCTGTCAGTGGCCATGTTTTCCCAGGTTTTGGAGTTAAGATTTTCAAGATTTTATGGTGGCTTTTAGTGTGTCTTTATAGCACCTCTGTTACGATATCCAGACTGCAGTTCTCTGTAGAAGACAGCTTTCTACAGTTAGGCATATGAACGACATGTCCAGACCAGCACAATTGGATGTTTTTGTTCATGGCCTCAGTTTCAGTTACATTGCAGTGCCCGAAGACATCAGTATTAGGCACCCTATCTTGCCATTTAATACCAGCGATATGTCGTAGACAGCGCAAGTGAAAATGGTCAAGTCGCTAATGTGACGGTCGTAGCGGGTACACAGCTCTGATCCATATAGGAGAGTGGTGAGGACAACAGCTTGGTATATAGTAACTTTTGTTTACAGGCTAACCCCTCATTCCTGCCAGAGTCTCTGCTCACGTTTGCCAAAAGAAGAGCTGGCCCTGCCAGTCCGGTGAGTGACATCATGGTTGATCATGGCATTCTGCAAGAGAACGCTATCAACGTAGCAGAATTTGTCTGTGACTTTAAGTGGTACATTATTGATCATAACCACAGGAAGTGTAACTTGATGACCAGGTATGGGCTGGACCATTACTTCAGTCTTTTATAAGTTGATTGTAAGGCCAAAACACTGTGCCACTCAAGCAAAACAGTTGGATAACATGACAACTGAGAAACCTGCCTGGAGGGTGAGCATAAACCGCTCTCACTCTCGCACTTCAGCCTACTAGCTGATTATGAAAGAATGTTGGGCTTCACGCCTACTCTCCCCTCAGCTGTGGCTGGGGTTCACATAGGGTTCCCTACACACTGGGGGCTGCCAAGCCACCAAGATAAAATAAGACCTCTTCAGCTAGAGACCACTGCACTGGAGAAGGTATAACTAAAACAAAACAAAAAAAAGCAAATCTTCATATCTCCTGGAGGGCGTTACACCAATGGGGGCCAGGGACTTGTTTCAACCTCCTACTGGCAAGCCAACATCCATCCTGGCCCTATGTCCTCATCCCTCACTAGCCACACTCTCCCCTCAGACTGCCTGTACAGTGCCTTTTTTAGGCTGGGGTGGTCCTGGCTTCTGGCCAGGAAATTGGGCCCATTCTCCAGGTGTCAGCCCTCCTAGGGCTAATAATGGGCTTTAGGCCGGCTCAGTGGGATTTATTTATTAAAATGTTTCACCCGGAAGGCACACTGAACAACAAGTTGCTTGTCTCCTGGTGTGACCTTGGGGGAGATTGGATGAAGAATTAGACATACAGTTTAACTTTTATCATATCCCAGGAATTAAACATTCAGTTACATTTGTAACAAGACATACAGTTAAAAATGTCGTAAATAATCATACAGTCGCATTTGTGACATAACATACAGTTAAATTTATCATACCTGTGAAATATGCATTTAATTACAAGTGGCATATCTGAGGAACATAGTACATAGTGGTGAAGGAGGGGGAGATCATGCTGAGAAGCAGGCTGGGGGGGTGGAAGGTTTAATAGGTGATGTGAGTCATGGAGAGGAGCAGAGGCATAGGAGGACAGTTAAGGATGGTTAAAACAGGAGCAGTTAGATGAGAGAAAGTTATGTAAGGCAGAGGCAAGGGAGTAGAAGGAGAAGGAGGAGTGCCATATTTTTTTGAGGTGGGTTCCAGATTTGCGGGAAATGATGGGTAAAGCCTGACTGACCGATGAGAGTGGTTTGACGGGAGACCAACAAAGTGCGATTGTCAGAGGATCTGAGGGAGTTGGGGGGGGGGGAGTGAGCATGAGAGGTAGGAGGGAAGTTCTCCTAACCAAAATTTAGAAGTGAGTTTGGCACAATGAGTGAGGTGCCTGTTGGCAAACAGAGGAAGGGACATGGTGTGGTAGAGGTCACAGTGATGAGTGCATGATGGAGCATCAAGGGCAAATCGACAGAAGGCATTAAATACAATATCCAATCTAGTTAGGGAGGATTTGGAAGTGGCACCATAGACTACATCACAGTAGTCGAAAATGGGGGGGTTTCATCTTTTGGATTAGTTCACGCCGTGCTGTAGGAGGGATGCAACAGTTCCTGAATATGGCACCAAGCTTAGGGAGCAATTTTTTCAGGATGATGTCAATGTGGCCAGAGAAGCTGAGGTGTTGGTCCAACCAAAACTCAAGGTATCTGAATGGGGAGGTATCTTCTGGGATTTTCCCATCAAGGGTATGGAAAGATGGTAAAGGATCAAGCCTGGAGAGTCTCTGCCTAGTACCAAAGGTCATGGAGACAGTCTTTTTTGGCATTTAAGATTAGTTGATGAGAGGCAAACCATAACTGAACCTGGTGGAAGTCAAGCTGAAGGGTGGATGCTACATTGGCAGGGCATTTGCCAGAGGAGAACAGGATGGTGTCGTCAGCATACATATGGATAGAGGAGGAGGGGGGGCAAGTCATTTAGGAAGAGAATGGGTCCAAGCACCGAGCCCTGTGGTACTCCTGTGGAAATAGGGAGGGGGGGAAAGATTGTATCCTGGATCTTGACTGATTGTGTTCTACCTGAGAGGTAAGCTCTAAACCAGTTTTGGGCAGAAACTGATAACCCAGCAGCCATAAGGGAGTCTAGAAGTAGGGCATGGGAGACTGTATCGAACACCTTGGCAAGGTCAACAAAGATGGCAGAGATAATGAGGCCATTATCCATTCCAGTGAGGATGGTGTAATTGAGCCTGAGTAGGGAGGTGGTAGTGGAGTGGGTCTTCCAAAAAACAGATTGGAACGGGGTAAAAAAGGAAGAGTCATAGAGGAAGAAGATTAGTTGAGAGAGGACCTGGTGTTCTTGGAGTTTAGCAAGGGCAGGAAAGCGAGAGACTGGGCAAAGATTTGCAGGGGAGGAGGTGTTACCACCCTTTGGGAGAGGGAGGACTACCCCATGTTTCCAGGATGAAGGGACAGATGAGGACAAGAAAGAAAGATTTAGGATTAAGGAGAGAGGGTCAGCTATAGCAGAAGCTAAAAGGTAGAGGAGTTTAGGGTCAAGATCATCCATCAATGAGCCTTTGGAAGGATTAAAAGAGAGAAGGGCCGTTAGTGTTTCTTCTGGGGAGACCACAGAAAAGGAGAAGGAAGGGTGGGCGTGAAGGGGTTGAGTGCTGGGTGTGGGAGGATGAGGAGGGGGGAGGTTAGAGGGGAGTTACTTTAGAAGTGCTGTGGCCTGAGACATGGCTAGGTGTCAGCCTTGGAGCTGGGAAAAGAACAAAGAAATCAGCACAGGAAAATAGAAGAGTTAGAGAAAAAAATTGGCTAGGAAGACAGTTTTGGGACATGCAGGCTAGGTGTGAGTGGATGAGGTCTCCTTACTACCAGTGCTGTCCCTTGGGTTCATCTAGTTGCCTGCCCCCCTCAGTACACCTAAGGACCCTAGAATAATTTTTTTAGGGCCCCCCCGAACCTGCCTTGCTGTACTTTGGGACACTACACCAGTATGTTACTCCTGTACATTGTCAAACACCTTAGGATACAATAAGTATGAAAGTCATGATTTCAAACTAAACTGTTGTATTCTACAGTCCATACACTACCAGAATCTAACTCTTATGCTTTGTAAAGCACCAGACTTGTCAGACAGTCAAGGGTAAAAGGACAGATTTTATTTATTCCCTGATGAGCTGGTTGGGATCCAGATCATCTTGCACTGGTAGTTTCCAGTTGGCGCATTAACCCAAGTGGAATGCTGTGTTCTACTCTGCACTACTCACCTGCTTCTCTGTCCACATCACTGTCACCGCATGTTTACACAGCAGTGGTTTGCGGCTCTCTGCATTGGTGCTCCCTCTCCTAAAGCATTTTAGCAGTACTTCCCTTCAGCCAGAGAGGAGAAGAGGGGGAGGGGAAGGGAAGGAGGCAGACATGATTGAGGACAGAGCAGTGTTGAGAACCACGAGGCCCTGGTTCTAACCCTGACAGAGCCACTTTTTCCCTCTGAACATGAGCGTGTCAAACCACCGAGGAATGGGAACTTGGGTTGCAGGGTGGGATGGCAGCAAAGGGTTGGAGTGGGGGAGGGATCCTTTACTAACATATGAGCATACGACGAAGCCAGCAGAATAAGGCCAGTAGTTCTATCAAGTCTGCTTGTATTGCAGGGTCCCCAGCATCTGCTACTGACCCTGCCCCCCGACCAGCCCCTTCCCTGCTTCTACCCCCTTTTGACCCTTATTTCCCCCTTAACTCTATCGCAACCCCTCTTGAAGCTGCCCACCTTTTTCAATGAAACAACCTCCTCAGGAAGGCCATTCCTGCCTGCCACCACCCTCTCTATGAAGAAGTGCCTCCTAGCTTCTCTTCTAAACCTCACACCTCAATGTGAGACTGTGTTCCCTCGTGATTTGATTCCCACTGAGCTTGAAGAGACCCTCCTTGTTCATCCTGTTTATTCCTTTTAAATACTTGAATGTCTCAATCATGCCCCACCCCCCCTTTCTCCTCTCCTCTAGGGAGTACATGATAAGGGCCTCCAGCCTCTCCTCGTACGTCCTACCCTGCTGGCCACTGATCATCTTGGTAGCCCTCCTCTGGACCATCTACACCAGGTTTATGTCCTTTTTTCAGGTTCTTCTCCTCCTCGGATGCAACTACCTAGACTGTCATCCCTTCCCCCTCCCATACTCCATCCTTAGGTTCTTGGCTCCAGTATGCATAGCCTTGCACCTCTTTGCAGGGAAGCCACGTTGCCAAATCCTGGACTACTTCTCTAGCTTTTCCAGATCTTCTATTAGGTCCTGTATCCCTTCGGCTGTGTTCACCTTTCCACAGAGCTTGGTGTTGTCTGTCAACAGGCACATTTTGCCCTTAATGCCATATCCAAAATCATTGATGAAGACATTGAAAAGCAATGGTCCAAGCACCGAGCTCTGTGGGACCCCACTGGTGACCTCCCTGCTGCTGGAGAGCTCACCTCCCACCACCACACTCTGGATCCTTCCCCTCAGCCAGTTTTCCACCCACCCAGTCAACTTCTCACCAGCCCTTAGATCCGCTAACTTCCTGATTAACCTCTTGTGGGGTACTGAGTCAAAAGGCCTTGCTGAAGTCCACGTAAATGATGCCTGTACTTGGCCCCTGTCCACTGTTTTAGTGACCAAGTCAAAGTCAATCAGATTTCTTTGACACAATCTCCCTCCCATAAATCCAAGTTGCCACTCATCCTGGAGGCCACTCTTTTCCAAATATTTTATTAACCTTTCCTTAAGTGTAGTCTCCATGACCTTGCACATGATTGAGGTCAAACTGAGTGTCCTACAGTTCCTTGTGACCACTCTTATTGAGGGGCACTACATGTGGCATTCTCCAGTCCTGTGGTATCACTTCCGACTCCAGTAAATTATTAAACAGACCAGCCAGGGGATCTGAAAGTTCCTCCACCAGCTCCCTCAGCACCCTTGGGTATATATCGTCCGGGCCTGGGGATTTATCTACCCTTAATGCTAGCAACCCTTTCCTTACTCTATCCACCTCTATCAAAACATCCATGCTCTCTCCCCCTCCCCATCTCCTCTCCTTCCCTCAAGTGGCACTGGTCCATCTCTCTCCCTGGTGAGGATCAAACAGAAGTACTCATTCAGTAACTCTGCTTTGCCCCCATTCTCCTCTACCTGCCCGTCCTTTTTCCTAAGCCTAACAATCCCATCTTTCTTGTCTCTTTTCTCACTAATATAGTGGAAAAAGGTATTTTCACCCTTTTGATTTCCCTCAGCTAGCTGCAGTCCCATCTGAGCTTTAGCCACCGGACTGCTCTACCTGCCACACTAGCCATCTTCAGGTAGTTCCCCGCTCCTCCTCCTTCCTCTCGGTCCTCCTAACATTTTTATAGGCTGATCTCTTATCCCTTACCACCTAGGTAACTTATGTGCTAAACCAGCTGGGTACTTTGGCCCTTGAGTTTTCCCCCTTGAGCCCAGCACACTCCCCTGTGGCTACCATTATTCCCTTGTTGATGATGGACCACCTTTGGTGCATCCCCATGTCCCCTCAGATGCTTGCCACATGACTCCTTAGCAGCTCACCCTTCTTTCTGAAGTCTATCTTTCTAGAATCCTGAATTTTAATCTTAGTCAAGGCCTTTTCCCTGCTTATATCCAACTGGAACTACACTGTGTGATGGCCACTCCCACCCAGGATTCCTCAAACTTTATATCCTGGATGTGATCCCCGTTTGTCAGCACCAGATCAAAGATTGCTCCCTCCCTAATGGATTGCATGATGCCCTGTATTAGGAACCCACTTTGCAGCACATCTAGGATCACCTGACTTCTGGTGCAGGTCATGGCTGGTACCCTCCAATCCACCTTGGGCAGGTTAAAGTCTTCCACTCTTACCACCTCTCCCTTCCCTGCAGCAGTCTGTATTTGAGAGTTCAATTCTGTCTCTTTCCTTCTCCTGGTTCAGTTGTCTGTAAACCACCCCCAACTTCATTGCCTTCCCTCTACTCAATGGTAATTGACTCCACATTGCTTCAACCCTTCCCTCTTCCAATTCCTCCATCATACAATTTATACTCTCTCTAATTTAAACCACCACCCCTCCCCCTTTTCCTACCTCACTGTCCTTGTCCCTCCTGTATAATTTAAACTCAGGGAGTGAGGGGTCCTAGTCATGATTAGGTGTGCTCCATGTCTCATGACTGCCACAATGCCCACTCCTCTCACCACTAACAATGCCTCCAGGTCTTTCATCTTTGTACATTAAGGGACACCACCTTCTACCTACAGTCTGAGCCTCCATCCCTTTCCATCCATCTGCCTTTCTCATTACTTCCCTTTGCCTGTACCCCCCATTGTTAATCCCTCCACTACCCCCCAGTCCCCCCATACTGGCATGGGGGAGGTCTGCTGACCTCCTCCATCTGGAGACTAGGGGCATGTAGGTCCACTAGCCTCCCCCACCCCGTAGTTTAAATTAAGTTTTTGGTTTATATATCCCCCCACCTTGTCCCTGAGGACTCTCGACCCCCCTCTAGTGAGCTGTAATCTGGTGCAAAAAGTATTTTATCTGACCAGGTTTCCTCTCAGCCCCAATACAGCTGCACCCTTCCTCCTTGCACTACTACTTCAGTCAATCATTGTCTTTACTTGAATGTTCTTGTAGCCATCAGCAGTATTTGTTAGTAACTACTGTACATAGTTTTGTTTTGTTTTTCGCAATAATGTTCATCTGGCAAAAATATCAAGCTACATATTTTGCTTTTTGTTTTCTTTTATTCCTAAACCAATATTATAATAATTAATAAAAATGAGTTTGAAGTTTTAAAAGGTCCCACTTCTGTGCCTTGCCCATCATGAAAAAATTAAATATTTGGCACAGTGTTGTGCTGTTTACTATCAGAAACATGTGGTAGCACCATCCTAATACATCTACAGTATGAACCTAGCATTTACATTCAACAGGTAGCCTCAGCAGATGATATTTTTAAATGCGAGTGGCAGCCATCTTTAATGATGTGAGTCATTAATTGCAAAATTAGCTGTAAAAGCAGTTCTAACAATACCAGAAAAAACTAAAAATATACTGAGCATCAATCTTAGCTTGTCAGAAAGACATTTTTGCTAAAAAAACATAATGACATTTTTTGCCAACTAAATACTGCTGCTTAAAAAGTCCCTTTTCCTTAGTTCTACTTCTGTTAAAACGTATTAGTATCTATACTTAAACTATCATCTTGTAGTTATTTTTGTCTTAATGACAGTTTTGAAATTTGCTGCAAGCCACTTACAAGAATAACAGTTAAGAAAGGAAACCCAGTGCATCAGTTCACAAAGTATATTTCAGTCATAAAGGCATAGAAATGTTTAAAGAGTGCATTTGCTTAACAAAAGGTTGATGAGTTTACTACCTTCTTTGCAATGTCATTTCATTCTTGTACACTGTTTAAACATGAACTATTTGAATTGGGATTTAAGGAGTTTTTGAAAGCTGTAACAGTTTTGAAGCAGTTGTTTTGTCTTTTTATTTTAATTACGGATGTTATTCTTATTCCTGAGACTTTTTTATTTTGTGTACCTGCCAAGCTTTTACAAGCCATGTTCAAAAGTTACATTTTGAAGTTAGAAGGTTTTTGCCTACCCTTAGTAATCCTTGCTTTGTAGCTGTGACGCATGTCTGTTCTTCATGTAAGACAAACGCTTATAAAGCAAGCTATGCTTGCCATCCTGATCTGATTGCACACTAACCCCCCATGACTGCTAAGTTAAGATCTATTTCCCCATGTTAGAGATATAAGTAGACTTAAACTTTATGATAAACTGCTGTAAGCCTCGGTTAAGCCTTGGCGTGGGCTGTTCGACTTTTTTAACCACAATGGCTGAGAAAGAAAAACGTGGCTTTTTATGTTTGCTTGCACGCATGTGCAAGAAACATAGTGCCATCATCCGAGTTTTCCAGAGGTGTGTCAGCTTCTTCCAATTCAGTCAGTGTGTTTGCATGCACGGTCGCAGTGCACCAATCACTGCACCAGCTGTCTATGACAGCTGAAAATGCAGTGGCATACAGCTGAAAGGGAGAGCTCTGCTTCAGTGAGCAGAGCTCCCCCCTCCACACGCACACACACTGCGTGCTCGTGCACTTCCCCTCCCCACACTGTCACTGAGCGGGGGTGCCCAATCCCCGCCGGCTGCACGCCCCCAAAGAGTTCAGGGTGCCACTGGGAGCCCACCCCAGCATGGCAAAAAAGATGTTATGGCTGACGGGGCTGCCCAATCCCCCGTCAGCTCCTGCCCCCCACCAACATCCTTCCAGCTGCCACGCTGGGAGCCTACCCCAGCATGGCAAACATCCCTCGTCGTCTTGGGAAATAAAAAAAACCTGCAAATACAAAAACTGTCCCTCTGCGCTTCTCCCTGCCCCCCTCCCAAAACCCGCACCCACCCACTGCGCACCCTGCCTCCCGCACCCCCACCCTTTACTTACCTCGGAGCTCAGCACGACGATCTTCGGCGGACCGGAACACGTCTGCACTCTTTCAAGCTGACTGCGAACTGAGGAAATGCCGGTAAGCTATATAATGGGATAGATAGGGTTTTTTCAACTTTATTGCATATCTTTATTGCATATCTCAGGCATTTTTTTGAAGTTTTGCACCAAATTTTCAACATGGGGTTTTTGGGACCCCTTCTCATGAATGCTGTCACTGTCATGGCATTACTCGGGCTTGAAGGGTGATTTCGCAGCCACTGAGTGAAATCGCCTTTCTGGAATGATTAATGAAACAACACTGCCAGTGTTCATAAGGTGGGCTCTCAAAAAGCCTATTTTGAAAATTTGGTGGAAAAATTCCTAAAAATTACGGTTTTATGAGCGTGCGTTTCACAGTTCCTACGCACACTCGTAAGTTTGCGAAATTTCAATATTTTCACTAAAGATTTTCAACATTATCATTTTACCACACCTCCTTATGAGCAGTACAGCTGTCATTTTTCACATCTTACCCAAAACGTGTTTCTGCCTATGTAGTGCACAATGGCGCAGTCGGTGTGCGAAATCAATGTACGGGACACATTAAGAAAATCACAGTGACACTGTTCATGAGCAGAGGTGTTAAAATGGCTATGTTGAAAATTTGGTGAAAAAATTCCTAAAAATGACTGTTTTACGAGCGTGCCTTGCAGAGTCCCTACGCACGCTCGTAAGTTCGCAAATTTTCAATATTTTCACTCCAGATTTTCAACATTGCCATTTTACCACACCTCCTTATGAGCAGTATAGCTACCATTTTTCACATCTTGCCCAAAATGTGTTTCCGCACATGTAGAGCACAATGGTACAGTCGGTGTGCCAAAACAATGTTTGGGACAGATTAAGAAAATCACAGTGACACTGGTCATGAGCAGACGTCTTAAAATGGCTATGTTGAAAATTTGGTGACAAAACTCCATAAAGTTACTGTGTTACGAGTGAGCATTGCGCAGTTTCCACGCACCCTCGTAAGTTCATGAATTTGTAATATTTTCAGTCCAGATTTTCACCAGTGGCATTTTTCCACACCTCCTTATGAACAGTACAGCTGTCATGTTCCACAACACGGCCGAAATGTGTTTTCACACTTTCAGCACAGAAATGCGTGGTCACTGTGGGAAATCATTGTTCGGGACAGATAAAGAAAATTACATTGACACTGTTCATGATCAAAGGTCCCAAAATGCCTGTGTTAACAATCTGCTGTAAAAAAGTCCCCAAACTAGTTACATTACGGGTGCGCGTTGCACAGTTTCTACGCACAGTCGTGACTTCACCAGTTTTTTTAAGATTTTCACAGCAGATTTTTAACATTTCCATTTTTACACCTCCCATGAACAGTACCACTGTCATTTTCACAACCTGTTCGAATGTGTTTTGCACCTGTGGTGCCAAATGCCATAGTCACTGTGCAAAAGCAGTTTTAGCTAACAAACTGATATTGCCACTGTTCATGGGTGGGGGTCACAAAAAAACATGTTGAAAATTTGAGTGAAATACCAACGAATGCCTGAGGCATTAGGGTTTCCGACCATAACGCCCCACCCTGTAGAGAATGACAGGCATCAGGGGTGTGACTTGGGATTCCTGCCTGTCATGCTCATACCATTCCACCCCCACCCACACCCTGCAGCCAGTGACAGGCATCAAGGTGTGCCTCGGACTCTTCGGGCCCAAACTTCACCCCATTCTCCTATACCGCACCAATCTCACTGTATTTCCTGATGGAATGGGATGCACATAAGGGCCAAAGACCCCAAGGCACACCGTGACACTTGTCAGTGTCTGCAGGGTAGGGTGTGGTGAAATGGTGTGGTCGTTATGCCTGATGACCCAAAGGCACACCCCAATGCCTGTCACTCTCTGCAGGGTGGTGGTGAGGTTGGCTTCAGTTCAATACTTCGCTGCCATTCCTATTATGCAGCTCTGTAACTTCTACACTACCAATGCCAATGCCAGCAAGCAAACATTCGGCATTGACAAATGCTTGTTTCTTCTGTCTCTAAACAAGTCAAGAACTACAGTACATCAGCATGTGACTTGCTGTGATCTGTAACCTCTACCTTTCCTCTTGACTGCTGTTTTGCCTTTCTGTATTATCAGATCTCTGTTAATAGATTAAAAAACACTTGCAAAGCACTACATAGTGAAATAAGGTGTTTGTGGACATGTAATTACCAAACTTCGAGCAGCTAACTCACTGCAAAGCTTAGATGCACTTTAACATACTTTCTAAATATTGTCCTATGTTGAACTCTGTAAGATAAGAGAACAAACGGGAAGGGAAGGGAAGTGGGGTTGGAGGGTGGGACCAAAGAGATGGAGTGGCTCTGTGCTGATTTCCAGCTGACTGTAGGAAAGTAACTACTAGGAATGGAACAGCACTTGATGAAGTGGGGCTGTACTGATGTAGGCAGAGTGGTTGTACATGCCACCAGAAAAATGCCTGCATTGGTGCAGAAACCTATGAAAACGCTGATTGCTCTGCACTGCGTAGGTGTGCATCACAGCTGCCTGCAACACTCCTCTTGTTAACACTGTCTGGCCTGTACCAATACAACTCATCTGCACCTCTGGCAATAGTGCAGATCAGACAGTGTAAATGGGCCTAGTGTAATAATAGGGTCAGCACGCATGGGGATTTGATAAGGCTGAAGATAATATATCCTTGTAAGCATGGTGAAAAGGTTCAAACTGGTTTTATGTTAGCTAAGTGTTGTTTTTCAAATTGCCTCTCCCTTGACCACCTCTTGCTCCAACAACTCAACCCCCCCCCGCCCCTTGTTTTCCCAGTACCTGGCCAGACTACTCAGAGTGACTGGAAAATCAGCAGTTCTTTCATTATACTGAGAAACTGGGAGAGATAATTTCTAGTTCCTGCAAGCATCAAATGGTGCTACAGCTCTATTTTTTTGTCCTTTTGCACTGCATGAAAACTCTCAGTTTAAAATAGGCAATTTCATTTTTTTCCAGAAAACAAAATACTAACTTTCCATTCACAAAGTTGTGTAGACTGAATTTATTTGTACTTCCTCTGAAAGCTCATTCATTATTATGCTTGTCATCACAGCAGTTGGAGGGGGGGAGGCTAAGCTAAACAATCCAAGGACTTTATCAGTGTATCACCTGCTGTAGGCAGCTGCATATACATTTATTTATTTATTTATTGAGGAGATTAACCAGAAAAACGCACTGAACAACAAGTTGTTCGTCTCATGGTGCGTCCTTGGGGAGAGGGTAGTGGATTACGTAGGTAATATAGTAGCAGTAAAAAACAAGACAAAAATCAAAGATACAGACAGCCTAGAACAGCCTAGACAAACCCACTAATCCAGCAAAATTTCTCCCGAGAAGATAAAAAAAAATCTTAATATCGAGGGATATCTCCACGATCTATGCCACTCTGCACACTGGCAAGATTTCTACCTTACATACTCTGTGGAAATAGCACTTCAGGTGTTAAACAGCATAATCATAGGTGCCCTCAATACTCATGCACCAATCACTAGTGTTAGAGTGAAAAGCAAATCTTGCTGCTGGTTCTCAGCCGACCTTAAATCTGCACTGCTTGAGAGAGATAAGCTATGGAAAATGGCAAGAAAGACTAAGGAACCAAATGACTGGTTGCTGTTCAGAAAAGCCAGAAATATCTGCACCAAAAAAGTAAGGGATGCTAAGGCTGCTTTCTATACGGCTGAACTTGATGCCTCTTACCTCAACCCTGCTAGATTCTGGGGCACCATCAAGGGGATCTTAGGGCAGGACTCTAGCACTTCTCTGCCATCTCAAGTGCACCTTAATAAGGTTGCTATCTCCGACAAACGGGACGTACTAGATGCATTCAACAATCATTTCACAACGGCTGGCCTTGCTTTTGATTCCTCCCCAGCTAATCTACTCGGGCACAACTTAAATCCCAGTCTACTGAGGCTCAGAGGGCTAATTCTTCATTCTCATTCAAACCAATTCTACTGAAGCAAGTAGAGGACCTATTGTTGCATTTGGACATTAAAAAAGTGCAGGTGCAGACTCCCTTGACCCTTTTCTAAAATTGCAATACATGTGCTTGCAGTTCCCTTAACACATCTTTTAATCTATCTTTAGCCTCTGGTTCTATTCCTTCGCTGTGGAAGTCAGCACAGTGTTTCCCTCCTAAAATCAGGGGACCCCATGGACCTCAACAATTATAGACCCATATCCATCTTGCCAGTGCTTTCCAAAATGCTAGAAAAACTAGTGAGCATCCAATTAAGAGACTACCTTGATGTTAATAATCTCTAAACCCTGCTCAATCTGGGTTTAGGAACAGGCATAGCACCACTTCTGCATTAGCAAAAGTCACTAATGACTGGCAAACTGAGCTAGACAAAAAGAACAGCGTCTGGGCTGTATTTCTTAATCTAAGCAAAGCCTTCGACACAGTGGATCATGCGCTGCTACTCTCTTCACTGCACTCCATAGGCCTAGATCCATCCTCTCTTAAATGGTTCAGATGTTACCTCACTGCTAGAATGCAGCAGGTGAAAAATGAAGGCGACCTATCCTCATCAAAACCATTACTAAGAGGAGTACCTCAAGGATCTATCCTGGGCCCTATCCTTTTTGCCATTTACATTAACAACATTGACTCTAATCTCACCAAAGCCAATGTTCACCTCTTTGCAGATGACACTGTCTTATATGTCAGTAACCCATCACCTATAAAGGCCTGTGAAATACTACAACCAGAGTTCTCCCTTTTGCAATACCAACTACTTGAAAAAAAACTCCTCCTAAATGCAAAGAAGACAAAAGCTATGTTCTTTTCCACCAATTACTATACTAACACCTTCTCATCAAGCATTCTTCCCCAACTATCCACCATCCTTGGTGAAAGCCTTGACTATGTTGACAAATTCAAATATTTAGGGGTATGGATTGACAATAGGCTTGATTATACTCAGCATATTGAAGAACTTCTGAAAAAACTCCGCCAGAGGCTCGGCTTTTTCTTCAGAATCAAGCATTATTTAACCAGAGATTCAAGACAGAGACTAATCCAGGCCTCATTTCTACTTACTTATCGACTATGCAGATTTCTATGGCCACTGTACTATTTCCTACTTAAGTAAATTGGATACCTTGTACCATAGAGCTCTAAGGTTCATCACAGATCTTCCATTCAACACTCATCATTGCTCTCTCTATGCTGCAGTTGGTTGGACATCCTTACACCTCAGAAGGAACAACAATGCTGCATTATGGATTTACAAAGCTCTGTCTAACAAACTTCCATCCTATATTTTAGATTGCTTTACACTGGCCACAGCTAGATCATATGTCCTAAGAAGCAAGAACTTCATCACCTTGAAGCTACCCAAAGCCTGCACCCGGCATGGGAGATCTGCAATCAGTTACTCTCTTGCATTGGCTTGGAATTCACTGCAGAAGACCCTAAAGTTGACCACCTTTATACCCCTAACATCCTTTAAAAAGCTCTACACAAGCCTCTTCCCAGAGAAATGCAATTGCTTTCATAAGCCTAGTCCAATCACATTCTTACCTCCACCCCTCCTTCTATGCAGCTTTGCTACCCTTACCAAGACCTCCTCTGCTACCCTGGCACTTACTTCTGCCCCATTCACTCACTACTAGTTGATTTTAGTCCCTATCCAAAACTCCCACCAGCCCCCCCGTGTCATTTTTCAGAGGCTACTATCAACACTTTATTAATCATCAATCATATCTATTTGGATTAGCTTGCCCTGGAGCCTGAATTCTCCAGCTGCACTGCTTGTATATATGTTTATATTATTGTAACCTGTTTACTTAGAAGTGTTTTGTATATGTCTGTTCTTTGTACCTTCATGTTATTCCTCGACCTATCAGGTCCATCTTGTAAATGAGCTTTGCTCAATGATGTCCGCCTGAATAAATAAAGATTTGATTGATTGATTGATTGATTGATTGATTGATAGAAGAGTACAAGGGGGTTACATGGCCCTTGACTGAGCATTTCTAACAACAACTATAAACTATAAACATGTACCTAGTAGAACATGAAAATATATTTGCAAAGACAATGCAATGAACTGTGATGTACAGGACAGGATATGTGTGAACGTGTTTCACTGTACTCATGAGAATAGACAAGAGCAGCTTTAGGGTTAGGAGTTAAGAAGGGCAAGGGTGAGTTATAGGAAGAGGAACATTGCTTTGTAGGTGCAGTCTGAGTACCACTTCCATAATTCTATGAAATTTAAGGGCAAGTGTAGTTAGCGGAATAGAAGATGTGCAGGGCCACTGAAAGGGAAGAGAGGGATGAGGAGTGTCTAATAGAAGCGGGAAGTGAGTTCCAGAGTCTAGGAAAGCGGTAAGAGAAGGCAGCCTGGCCTGTGGAGGTGGATCAGCGAGGAATGGACAAAGTGCAAGAGTCAGCAGATCAAGAGAGTGGAAAGAGGGGGGGGTAGAGCAGTTAGAGAAGAGGCGAGTGAATGGGGGAGAATCCCAAGCCATAATTTCGAGGTGAATTTTGTGCAGTGAGAGAGTCGTCTGCCTTCCAGAGGGGGGTAGTTTAGAGAGTGGTAGAGGTTACAGTGGTGAGTATGGGAGGGACAGTCTAGAGCAAAACAACAGAAGGCATTGAAGAGGGAGTCCAACCTGAAAAGGAAAGACTTGGGAGTGGCACCGTAGACTATGTCACAATAGTCTAAGATAGGGAGGATCATTTTCTGAACAAGGTCATGCCTGGCCAATAGAGGTAAGTAATTTCAGTTCCTGTAAAGTGAGCCAAGCTTAGGGTGCAGTTTTTTCAGGATAGCATTGACATGTTTAGAAAAGTTTAGGTGCTGGTCAAGTCAGACAACCAGGTATCTGAATGAGGTGGTGTTCTCAAATGTGGTCCCGTCAAGGGTGTGAAAGGAGGGCAGGAAGGGCAGCCAAGAGAGTGTCACTGCCTTGTGCCAAAGATCATGGAAACAGTTTTCTTGGCATTGAGGAAGAGTTTATGCAAACTTAACCAGTGCTGAACATTAATGAAATTGAGCTGAAGGCTGGCAATCACATCAGAGGGGGAGTGGCCAGAGATAAACAGGACCATATCATCAGCATACATATTGATAGAGGATGATGAGCATGCAGACAGTAGGTCATTCAGGAAGATAGAGAATAACAGTGGGCCAAGTATGGAGCCATGAGACACACCAGTGGAGATGGGGAGAGGCGGTGACGTGGAATCAGCTATTCTGACTGATTGTGTTCTACCCACTAGGTAGGCATGGAATCAGTTGCAAGCCACCTGGGACAGGTCAGCTGACAGAAGGGTATCAAGAGGAGGGAGTGGGAGACAGTGTTGAATGCCTTGGTGAGGTCGACAAAGATAGCGGATGTAATGAGACCGTTATCCATGGCAGAATGGATTAAATCAGTGAGCCTAGGAAGGGAGGTGGTGGTGGAGTGGTTCTTCCAGAATCCAGATTGGAAAGGGGTGAAGAAAGAGGTTGAGTCAAGGAAGGAGGAAAGTTGTGAGAGGACTAGGTGTTCCTGCAGCTTAGCCAGGGTAGGTAGAAGCAAAATGGGACGATAGTTGCCTGGAGCGGAGAGGTCCCCTACTTTAGATAAGGGAAGGACGATAGCATGCTTCCAGGCAACAGGGACAGTTGCTGAGTGGAATGAGACAGTCACCACTTGCTCTACAGGTTTTCATGCACTCTCCTCCTCTGCAGCCAATAGAAAATTAGCAAAACATTACAACAGCTGCAAGGAGTAGTACCAAGGCAAAATTCACCTCGTGACAGCAATAAAAAGGCATATCCCAGTTACCCAATGAATTTCAATGGGACTACTGCAAAACATTTCCTGACTTTGACACCAATAGGAACTGGTCTGCTATGCAGACCAGCCCTAAACAAAGCAAACAGTTCCAAGCAATGGCGTCGTGATCAGCTCTCCCTCATGGACTGGTGCAGTAGCACAAGGGTGGCTTGCCCCAGACAAACCAACTTTGTTGACCCCAGACACATCTTGTTTGTTTTTTCACTATTTTAGCTTTGCTGACTCTCCTCTGCTGATGTACTAATACAAGTTCCCTAATTAAAATGCCCTTGGTGGACACTTAACCCCATTGCTCCCCTGTGTCCTTACCCTTTCTTATTTAATTGTAATTTTATTGTTTGTTTTTGGTTTGTGTAGGTGCTCCCTGTATTCTGTAATGTATGGATTTCAGCACTCTGAGCCATGGAAGGGCACGTTAAAACTCATTCTCTCCCGGTATTCATTTTGGGTAGGGTTAAGCAATTGATGGTTCCGACACCATATGGTGCTATTGGTAAGAATGGACTGTTAAATAAACCACTACTACTATTACTACTACTACCAAACAACTTCCTCTAGCCCTTCTCCAACTCAGCCTTTCCTAGCTCTTACCTGGCCCAGTCTCTTAAGTGGGAACCTAACCCTTTAGAACTGAAAAATTATGGGCCCACCCCAATGGCCCAGCGGTAGTGTATTCTCCTGCCATGCAGGTGACTCAGGCTTGGGAGCAGACTCAGTCTCTTGGAAGGCAGACCAGGCTACAGGCAGCTGCTGAGTGGCGGCATGTCTCAGCCTGACAGGGATGGCCGCTGGTTCTGGTGCCAAGACAACCCTTGTGAGTAGGCTGGGAATCTTGTTCCTTCAGCAGGAGTGTGCCATGCATGAACAAGGCCAACACCAGCTCAGGCCATGCCATGAGGAAGAGAGAGGAATGCAGGCATAAAACAGGGTGAAAAACACAGACCACTCTATCTTTAGGAAAAAAAAATTAAAATGACAATTTATTATGTTTTATGAAACAGGACTGATGTAACCCCTAGGCGGCACTATCCAAAGGGCTACTACCCCTGCCGGCTTGGCTAGTAGCAGGTTAAGGGGCCTGAGTTCTGAAACGGGTGCCTCCACTCGGAGGTCAGGGTTGGTAGTGGTCAAGCTAACCTGGGCACAGCCCTCCGGGACACTGTAACCCCACTTCTTTCCTTAGCAGTGGCCGGAGCAATACACAATCATCACTTTCACAATACCCCGATACACCACACAAGTACCCACATGGTTTGTACTTACCACCAGGGCTTTCCTTTGGCTCAGCCCTGGGCACCCCCTGTAAAACAAGGTTATACACAGCAAATAACAGCAGTACAGTACTCTTGCACAAACTGGAATGACAGGGTAAATGCAAAAAAGAGTTAGATCTGATTTATTTAAGGGACTTGAACAATGGAGGGGCGTAATCAGGTTAATTTGCTTAAAGGCTGTATCAATCAAACAGTTATGCATGCACTTCAGGGTCCATAAACAGTCACGCACCCTGGGTACCCAGATGGAGAACAGTGGGCTAGCCAGGAACGTTGCAGCTGGTTGGGGCCCTATGATAGAAGAAAACAACATGCACAACACACACTATTTGTAATCCGGAGCTGGAGGGCTCAGTTCGTGAAAAGAAAACAACAATACGATCAGATGACACACTTTTAGATTAGGTTATTGTTGCAGGGAGCTACCCTGATGATTACTCATGATACCCAAGACTGAACACAGGCTGGACGAAAATCAAGACAGCAGGTGGTTAATCTGCAGTACTGGGAGAAGCAGGGCCCACATGAATCACTGAGGCATCCTGTTCAAGCGTGGAGCAGGGGGCTAATCCCCAGGCAGGTCTCTCGTCGATGGCTTTCTCTGTGTAGCGGGTAGTCTGGCAGGGCCACTGTGGCAAGGCCCCGGCCAAATGGAGACAAATTCAGTTACAGTCTGTTTTGGGCTGGATACAGCTTCCAGCAAGCAGAACACAGTTCACACAGTGGGGAACCAAATCACGACCCACTAACAACTCACAGCACATTTACATGTAAGGAAATTCTACTGTACAAGGCAAACCGCTCTCCGGTCACGATCGCAGAGTCTCTGCACAAATCGGGGATTCAAGAGCAGCTGAAAATCCTGACAAGCTGATCGCATTCAGCAAAATCTTCGGTCTTCTTCAGGTATGAGCATGGCAAAAAATCAGTGGCTTACTCCGTTCTCACAAACTCGGATTTAGTCCGACATAATTCTCTTTTCTCCCTCTCAGGGGCAGCAAGCAGACATGCAGGCCACAACTCAGGCCTTTCCACAGTTCTCCCACGCGAAACTACTCAGACGGCTGCTTGACTGTCTCAAGCTGTCGCTTCTTCAGCTCCCAATTTACATCTGACTCAACTGCCAGCAAGCCTGGGACTTTTCCCCAGAATCCAAAAAGTTTGGTTGGCTGATCTGTCTGTCAGTCACAACAAAGGCTTCCCCTTCAGGTGCAAAACGGCTCCAAAAGCCCAAAACTACAATTCCTACAGATTTTGACTCCAGACAGCTCCTGTAGTCCGGCTCCATTTTAGGTCTCACCAATAATAATTGGTCCAATTCGGCAGTCCAGGACCAAGATAGTGGAGATAAACAAAACAGTCCTTGCTGCAAAGAAGGCAGGTTAGACAAACTACATTATCATTATCACTCTAAATGATTTTCAGCAAATAGTTACATCTTTCAACAGAGCTCCCTCTCAGATTGCTTATGACTGCAATCCAGGCAGCTCTTAAAGAGACAGTACACAGAGGCTATACAGGCAATCTCTGGCAATCACATTTAAACTGCTAAAACACAGAACACCAGCCTGGCAGTGAACATTTAGGCAAGCTCAAGGAAGACTTTTTGGGGACCCCCATTTGTAGGGGGGGGTTACACCCTTCTCTGCCTGGAGAAAACTTGGTGTCCTCGTCAAGTCTGTACCATCATGCATCAGTTAACATAAACTTATTACTTTACTACACATATTCACTACACTTCATGATACTATATCCATTCTGACAACACATTGTGCATATTTCACACAGGTAAATTGAACATTACTATACTGAATCAGGTGATAACTTCTTGTACCTTAAACAATGCAAGAGGGGGCCCTTCCCTATCAGCTAACTTGGAGCTAGAGGGGGCAGAGGCGCCATGGTGAGAGGGAAAGACAAGCAACCTGGAATTGGCTGTCAAGCTCATTTTGGGCAGTCAGCTTGGTGAGACATAAACACCTTTGTGCACCACACTGAGAGGCAAATCCACTGGCCTCCCGGGAGAATCATAACTGAGGCATACTACTGGCTTGATAACTCAGCCAGTCTTTCTGAGGGGAACAACTACAGTCTCTGTACTCTCAGCACTGGTCTGGGGACTCTCATCACTTGTGAGCCTCTGCCTGGGTGAGAACGTCCAAACTTGGGGCACGGTTGGCTCCTTGCTCTGCAGGCTTTTTTTCTACAACACTTGACTCATTTTGCAAAGACTCAGGCACAATCAAGCTTTGAGACACTGAAGGGGGTGGTCAGCACTCTGATAGTGTTCTTCAAGTTCTGGTATGTTACCAGAAAGATTCAAATCCTCAGCCCCTTCTTCAGGCAAATCATACAGTTCCACAATACAGAGACTCAACATCTTCAGACGTGATACTTTGCTCTTCACTTTCTGGGAGCATTGGCTCCAAGGACGAAGCTGGGGGGAGGTAAGGCAGTCCAGAAGGCCTAACTTCATCCCTACAATTTATCAAGGGGTTACCTCGAAACAGCTGACTCAGTTCATAAGAGGGGTAATAGGCATGGTCGTATTCACTTTCCTCAGAAGTGGACTGACAGTCACTATCATTCTGGGCCTGCTGTGGAGAAAACCTTATGTAACGCCCCATTACTCGGGGTTACTAGAATCCCAGTAAGACCTAGTGGTAGGCAGGGAAGGCAGCTTGTGAAACTCCAGTTAAATGAATTTCACTCTGTTCTCAGTCTCAGCTGAGACAGAGGGATGACATCACCATAGAACTTTTGCAGCTGCATAAGCCACACTGGAATGTTGCAGTTGGAGGTTAGCATAGAACGTTGGGGATTTTTGAATTCAGTCTGTGTGCAGTCTTGGTGAGAGACAGTAGTACAGCTGTCTGTGTGCAGGCTCTCAGAGCTTTAAGCTCTGTTTTAGAGCTACTGATTAGGAAGGTGCGTGTTTCCACCGTAACAGGAACATAGAAACTGGTAGTTGAAGTGGTGGAGACCGCTGTTACTGGTCCAAGTGCCCCATCCCTGAGGAGATGGGGGGGAAAGGTTTGCCTGTTTTCCAGGGGCAACCCTCCTGGTTTTGGCTAAGGGAAGAAGCTGCCTATTCAAGTTGTGCTGCAGCACCAGAAGCTCTGAGAGAGAAATTCCTGTGGAGGAATCACCTATGGGGCACCTGCAACCAAAAGGTGAGTTCGCTCTGAAAGAGGGCCAAGTGTTTTTTCACCTTAACAGAAGGAAACTAAAGGGGCTGTTACTGTGGGGTCAGGAAAAGACAGCCAAGTACAGTTGTAAAGTGGGGATTGGACTGCTTAATCAGTGAGGGGCCTAGAGCAATGGGCTATGCCAATTAAAAGCATGTTCAAGTCCAGCACAAAGGGAAAGCAAGACAAGTAGAGGAAATGTGACATACATTTAGCAATAATCTACCTTGCCAAGCTTTACAGTATGAGGTGTTTACTGTCCAGAGAAATGGCCGGGTATGAATTGTGGGAGCGAGAGGTGGGAGACCCCTCATCAGTAGTAACCAAATTCACCTCTACGGATTTGCTCTGAGGCATCTTTTACTTTGCAAGTCCGGGCCGTGTGCCCGGTGGGTTCAGAGCCTGAGGGCTAAAGTGTTGAGGAAGTGTTCTTGATTCTTTTAATCTGCATTACCAGGAGTGTAGCCCTCTGGGGGTCCATCTATGCTTTGTTTGTTCTGTTTGGATGTGAATAAAACTCCACTTTAGAACCCCACTTCTGGTATTGAACATTACAGTTATTGCTTCCCGTGTTCGGAATTACTTGGGTGCCCCTGTGCAGAGTAGCCAAACCTAGCCTTTGTGCCGAGTGACCTATTCCTCCCCGAACCCAACCCACCTGGTATTGCTGTCCGATACAAACATCACACCACCTGGGCGTTACAAAATGGAGGCAGTGCTGAAGATTTGAGTTTGAAATTTTAGGGAGGAAAGGTACTTGGGCAAAGGGCTAGCGTTTTGGTTATCTGGCAGGGGGTAGCCCAAAAAGCAGAAGCAAGGTTAACTAATGTGTCGCTGTGTGCTGTTGTCCATGTGCTGCTGTTAAATGCCAACTGTTTACCAAGGAGCAGTAAAGCCTGAGAGAGTATGCCCTTGTCCTGCATCAAAAGTTACAGCATTTTCTCAGCTTTTAAAAACTGTTGTGACAAAGAAAAGTGTGGAAGACTAGGGGTAGCAAAAGGAAAATTGTGCCCTGGACGTTGGAAATGCTTTCTAGTGAAAGGAGAGACTTGTTGTGTTAATGGCCATGAGAAATGGTTGAAATGGGCTCCCGCCGTGGAGTCAATTCAGAAAAAAAAGTGTGGTTTTGCAGTTTAAATTTGCCTGCTTGACAATCGCTGTGAAGAGAAGAGCACTCGAGAGGAAAGAGGCTCATTTGCATGGCGTCATGTGATTGGTGAGACTGCAATCAGTCCCACCCCCAAGCCAGCTCTACAGCGACTGCCCAGCATTCGAGAGGGAGTGTGAGTGGAGTGTGCGTACTGGCTTACCAGAGAAGCGTCGCGGTGACTGAAAGCGCTGTAAAAGTTTAAAAAATCGGACTTTTCTGTCTAAATTCGGGCTCAACCCGCATCTTGATCAACTGGGCTGTGAGTGTGGTGTTCAGAGGGACAATCGGCAGGAGTGCCATCCCGCATCTGTTCAGAGGCCTCCAAGACTGGCTGCAGGCCATTTTTCATCGCAGCACACAGCTACTGATAACAGTGAGTACCAACAGAAATAATTGCTCAAACAAGTGATTTTTGCCAAAAGCCAGCTGAATCTGAGTGCAGCAGCATAGTCGATTTACAATCAAAGACTTGTTAAGTTTCCCAGCAAAAGCAAGCCTTTTAAGCCATTGACTGTGTGCATAGTTATGGGATTCAGCGTCAGTGTAAGTTTCAAAGCCATGAGAGAGACTGTGGGTTGTATCACGATATGCAGCAAGAGTTACAGGCAATCCTGTGCTTGACATACTGAGGCTTTAAGGGACTGTGAGCTAGAGCAATGTCTTCAGCAAGTGAAAAGTCCATGGTAAATCATATAAATGTGCTAGGAAAAAGAACAGTGCAAGTTTGTGCAGTTTGAGCAAACTTATCAGTAGAGTGTGTAAATCGGATGCGCAGTGACTTGACCCAATTTCAGAATGTTGATGCATAGGAGTGCTGCCGCCACCATTCCAGGGTGGGGTAGTAATGTAAACACAGCAACAGAGGAGCCATTTTGAAAGTGAAAGAAAGTGTTCAGTGATGTGGGACTTTCAATAACAGTGAGCGTTTGTTTGTTTTTCTCTGCAGTCATGGCCTCAGGACCAGCCCGCTACTCGGATCATGCCCAGGCTGTGGTAGCAGTAGAAGTAAACAAGTTAAGGGACATTGAGAGATGTTACTATGGAGGACAACTGCCTCCTCATGTGGCGATTCCTGGATATCCAGTGCAAGTGTGCTTAATATGCTTAAATGCTGGAAGGGATGTCTTCATGGTACCTCACTGTTCTGGGTGCCTAGAGAAATACGGTTTATTTAAAACGCCCAAGATTCATTTGGCTCCCACAAGGACAAAAGTTCAAGAACCTGCAGTTGACAGCACACAGCACCAGGCGGAGCCTGTTGGAGAAGGCCCCTCGGGGGAGTGTGGCACAAAGCTAGAGAGTGCAGATTTACAGACAGAACAATGTGCTGATGTTTCGGATTCTGGATCGCAGAGAGACAATTCAGGAAGAGCATCAGTAGACCCTTGGAGAGGGGGGCCTAGCCCAAGTCTCATAGGAGAAGACGAGATGAGGGAGGTCTTTGAATGGGAGGTTTCGACCTCCGCATCCAGCGAAGAGTGGATAGTCTCAAGAATGAGGATGACTGCTCACTCCTGGGCACAGATTCTCAGTGAGGAAGAAGAAGAGGGGGAACCTATGTGGCCTTGTGAAGAAAGAACGGGTACACAGCCTTAAGCTCTTGCCTCAGAGAAATGCATGGAAGAGAGTGGTGATGCCACTGCCCTGGCTGTGCAAGAAGAAGCCTGGGATCCATTTTTTGTCTCGTTGAGAATGTGTAGCTGGCAGAACCAGGACTGGCCACCCCCAAGCCAGGCCAGAGGTCTCAAGTTGACCAAAGCTAGTAAAGAGGAAAGACTGGTTTGTAGGAAGGCGAATGAAATCTATGGAATGTCCTTTCCTACCTTTCCTCAGAGAGTCTGGGAAGAGATTGAACACAACAGGAAATCCTGGATTTGGGCTAAAGCAATGAAATGTGTGCATCCTGGTGCAAACAAGCATGTCAGGAATAGAATGTTTCATGAAAAATACAGCCAGTGGAAAAGAGGCAGGACACTGTTAATGGACACTGTTCGAATAGTGGATGGAGAGGGATGTGAAACATTTCACAGTGTGAATTATGTGCGCCCAGACAGGGTAATAATTCAAGCGCCTGACCCGATGTGCTATTGGCCATGATGCAAAGACCTCCCTGCAAATGTGTCCATGTCTACCAAATGGAAAGTAGAGCAGTGGTAGTCAGTGCTGCCACTCTAGCCATTGCAGTGCCTTTGTTGTTCCACCAGTATGGCTGTCCAGGACTCAGGTGCCCCACATTCATCAGTTCTACAGTGTACTGACTTTCCAGAATCCATCGACTGGCCCACCAGATGACTTCAGATCCAGAGAGGACGCCAGCCTAGCTGTATCCTGATTCATCGCCTGGTAACCGGATGATGTCAGACCAACTGTTTTCCTTTTTGTTCCTGTTCCAAGGTTCCATCTCCAGAGATGACATCAGCCCAGTAGTTTCCAGATATGCCCTCCTGTCATTCCCGGAAGATGTCTGCCCAGTTGTATCGGAAGAATGCTGCCAAGGAGAGTCTTCGGCTGAGGACCAGGTCGATGCCATTGTCGTTCTACAAGGGACTGGTAAGTCCAAACTTTTCTATTCTTATGACATTGCAGTACACACCCTACACTAGCAGACTCCAGATGTTTGAACTGTCCTCAAAGACTCTCCCCTTCAGGACTTTGGCCTGCTAGAACAGTGCTTCACCGGGCTCCAGCCCAGGAGAGACTCTTTAATGGACTAGCCTTCGGGCACTGTGGTCACTAGATGGGACTTTTAGGGCACTCCATCCCCCAATTGGTGTATTGTAAATAATGTCATTGTTTTCTAAATGTTTATACTGTTTTTCTACCTTTTCTAAAAAATATCTTTTTGGGATTCTCCAGTGTTTTGATGGTAGGGGTTTAGATAGACTGTGTATGCAGATTAGGAGTGTGTGTTGTCTTTCTTTTTTCTTGCAGGTGTTCCTGAAGAAGATAGAAGAGAAGACAAGAAGAGGAGGAGGGCCTCATCGGAGTTCCTCACTAGTACTTTAGTGTGTAGTATTTAAAGTACTGTTGTTGTTGTTGTTACTGTGTGTAACCCTTTTCTTCCACAGGTATGGTTGTGGGGGATGTGGGAATAATGCATTGAGCTCCTGGTGTGTGGTTGCATGGTGTCCAAGGTCGGGGAGGTCCTTTGTTTCTTTTGTTTTGGGATTTGAGTCAAAGGCAGATAGGTTTTCTGTAGAGGGGCTAGGGGGGATAGACAGGCTGTGGCCCTGACCTGCAGTAGGGGTTGCAGTGCTGATCTATTAGGGCTATGCGCTGGGCAGTTCTACCAGAGCCACTAGGTAACCATAGTCAGCGGGTAGAGTAGAGTAGAGGCTGATGCGTCAGCCAACGGCCTCTAGGCCCTTAGTGTTGTCTGTCTGTGCTGGCACAAGGTAGGGGAGAAGGTAGCGCTACCTCCCCGTAGTCAACACATGGGGCGAGATGGCCTAAGCTGGGTAAATAATAACTGCGGACAGTCATTTTCCTGGTCCAGGGTGTGTGTAACCCCCTGTTACCCGGGGTTACTAGAATCCCAGTAAGACCTAGTGGTAGGCAGGGACGGCAGCTTGTGAAACTCCAGTTAAATGGATTTCACACTGTCTCACTCTGTTCTCAGTCTCAGTTGAGACTGAGGGATGACATCACCATAGAACTTTCGCAGCTGCAGAAGCCACACTGGAATGTTGCAGTTGGAGGTTAGCATAGAACATTGGGGATTTTTGAATTCAGTCTGTGTGCAGTCTTGGTGAGAGACAGTAGTACAGCTGTCTGTGTGCAGGCTCTCAGAGCTTTAAGCTCTGTTTTAGAGCTACTGATTAGGAAGGTGTGTGTTTCCACCGTAAGAGGAACATAGAAACTGGTAGCTGAAGTGGTGGAGACCGCTGTTACTGGTCCAAGTGCCCCATCCCTGAGGGGATGGGGGGGAAGGTTTGCCTGTTTTCCAGGGGCAACCCTCTTGGTTCCGGCTAAGGGAAGAAGCTGCCTATTCAAGTTGTGCTGCGGCACCAGAAGCTCTGAGAGAGAAATTCCTGTGGAGGAATCGCCTCTGGGGCACCTGCAACCAAAGGGTGAGTTTGCTCTGAAAGAGGGCCAAGTGTTTTTAAACCTTAACAGAAGGAAACTAAAGGGAATGTTACTGTGGGGTCAGGAAAAGACATCCAAGTACAGTTGTAAAGTGGGGATTGGACTGCTTAATCAGTGAGGGGCCTAGAGCAATGGGCTATGCCAATTAAAAGTATGTTCAAGTCCAGCACAAAGGGAAAGCAAGACAAGTAGAGGAAATGTGACATACATTTAGCAATAATCTACATTGCCAAACTTTACTGTATGAAGTGTTTACTGTCCAGAGAAATGGCCGGGTATGAATTGTGAGAGCGAGAGGTGGGAGATCCCTCATCAGTAGTAACCAAATTCACCTCTACGGATTTGCTCTGAGGCATCTTTTACTTTCTCCCAGGTACTTGGCCAGTGCCTGAGGAAAGTACCCAAACATGGGATTAAAAGGAGAATTCCTTGATACAGCCGAGGTGCTCTTAGGTGGTTTAGGGAGCCATCAGAAAATGTTTCCATGACATATGGAAGTGTCCGAGTGGCTGGCAAGGGAGCCAAGCCTGGGAAATCCCAGAACAGTGTACAAGTTTGGACTGTGTACCCAAAGCAGCATGCAAGTCCGGGCTGTGTGCCTGGTGGGTTCAGAGCCTGAGGGCTAAAGTGTTGAGGAAGTGTTCTTGATTCTTTTAATCTGCATTACCAGGAGTGTAGCCCCGTGGGGGTCAATCTATGCTTTGTTTGTTCTGTTTGGATGTGAATAAAGCCCCACTTTAGAACCCCACTTCTGGTATTGGACATTGCAGTTATTGCTTCCTGTGTTTGGAATTACTTGGGTGCCCCTGTGCAGAGTAGCCAAACCTAGCCTTTGTGCCGAGTGACCTATTCCTCCCTGAACCCAACCCACCTGGTATTGCTATCAGATACAAACAGCACACCACCTGGGTGTTACACTTAAATCTGTGACCACTGGGGTAGGTTGATGCTGTCTCTTTCTTGCAGCAGCATGAGTCACCGGTCTAGGGGGAGCAATCTCTGGGGGTTCAGTCTCAGTCATGACTTGGCCGATAGGTAGCAAGTGCTTACGGTGCATGGTCTTGACGGTTTTGGAGTTGTGCTCAGGTACACTGGTTCTTTGTACACTGGTAAATCATCCAACTTCCAACTACTACATGGGGGAGATGGTGCCACCGATCAGCAATTTTGTGTTTGCCATGCAGTCCCAAATTGCATAACAACACACGGTCTCCAGATCGAAGCTCTTGAGCTGGCTCCATTTATGCTTGTCTTTTGGGTGGAGGGTGCCCAGCACATCTAGAAGGGTGCGGTTAAAACATTCTGGTTGAGGGTCTCCCTGTGGGTGATAGGGGGTGGTTCTTGACTTTCGCACCCCCCATAGAGAGAGCATTTCTTTGATTAGTTGACTCTCAAAGTCTCTGCCCTGGTCAGAGTGGATCCGCTGGGGGGCACCATAGTGGACAAAGAAATTTTCCACTAGCACCTTGGCCACAGTAGATGCCTTTTGCTCTTTGGTGGGAAAAGCTTGTGCATACCATGTGAAATGATCCATAAACACTAACACATTGCCAATGTTCCGCTGATCAGGTTCTAAACACAAGAAGTCTATGCAGACTAGTTCCATGGGGGTGCTGGTAGTAATATTAACAAGGGGGCAGCCCTCTGAGGCAGGGCTTTTCTTTGCAGGCACCAACTACAAGTATTTACATGGTGCTCAACATCGGCCCCCATTTTGGGCCAGTAGAAGCGAGATCATACCAGGTCAAGGGTTCTGTCAATACCGAGGTGCCCCATGTGATTGTGGAGGGACCTTAGTACCGAATCTATAAAGGCTGTGAGCAGGACCAATTGTTGCTGGTCTACTTTACCAGTACGATGTACTGTCTCTCTATACAACAACTGATTGTGCAACTTCAATCTGGGGCCTTCTTTAAACAATAAAGCAGTTCTCAAGTCAGTGGAATGTAACTTAAACACACCTTTCCCCGCACGCAGGGCATCAAGTGCTTACTGAATCACAGGATCTTGGGATTGAGCCCACTGAATGCTGTCATTGTCAAATTGAGGTAGTGTACTAATATCTAGAGCAGAGAAGTGGCAATAACAGCTGGTATGCAGGTGTCAGAAGAACCCAAGAAATCTACTAAACAGTTCACTATGTCCGCAGACATCTGTTCATGCCTATCAAACTTTTGGCACAATGTTCGAATGTCAGGTTCAGACAGCCTGACCCAATTACTCTTGGAAGTGGGCCTTCGTGATAGGGCATCAGCATCAATATGGTTCAGACCCAGTCTATATTCGACAGCATAATCATAGGTTGATAATGCAGAAAGCCACCGATGCCCAGTGGCATCTAACTTAGCTGAAGTCTGTACATAGGTCAATGGGTTATTGTCAGTCTTCACCAATATCTTTGTCCCATAGAGGTATTCATGAAACATGTCAATGATGGCCCATTTTAGTGCAAGGAACTCCAACTTATGCACAGGGTAGTTTCGTTCAGATGGGTTCAAGCTCCTACTGGTGAAAGCTACTGGTCTCAGGCCATCCTCATGGTCTTGATACAACACCGCTCCTAGACCCTGCAGACTAGCGACCGTATGCAACACATAGGGTTTGGTGGGGTCAGCATAGGCGAGGATGGGGGCGTGGGTGAACTGGTATATGATCTCATGGAAGGCTGCTTCACAGTCGGGCATCCAGTGGGGCCCAAAGGAGTTCATCTGGGTGGAAGTATACTTCTTCCTGGTTCTTTAACTAACCCTTTTTTGTATTTACAATTGGTAGGAGGTTAACCCTGGGTAAGGTTCAAGAGTGGGCGAATCATCTTGGAATAGTCTTTTATGAACCTGCAGTAGTAGCCACAGAACCCCAGGAAACATTGTAGTTCTTTCAGATTATGGGGCTGGGGCCAAGTAGTCAGTGCTTCAGCCTTACTGGGATCAGTCTCCATCCCTTTTGTAGATACTATGTGCCCCACATACTTCACGGAGGTTTGGAAAAACTGGCACTTGTCAATGGACAGCTTGAGGCCGAAGTCTTCCAGTCAGTCTAGGTCTTTAAACAGTCAGTACTCATGCTCCTCTAAGGTGCTCCCAAACACAATGACATCGTCCAAGCACACCAGGCATTCCATCAAATTCATATCTCACACCGCACATTCCATCAGTTGCTGAAAGGTGGCCGGGGCGCCCGATGTCCCCTGTGGCATCCTCAGAAACTCATAGAACCCCAATGTACAGATGAAGGCTGTTTTCCCATGGTCTTCCAGGGCCATCGGGATCTGGTTGTATCCGTTGTGAAGATCCAACACCGAGAACCATTTGCTCCCATTCAAACAATCCAGGGCATCTTGTATACGAGGCATAGTGTATTGGTCTGGGATGGTCCGTCGGTTCAGGGTTCGATAATCAACACACATCCTCACAGACCCATTCTTCTTACGCACAACCACAATGGGAGAGGTGTATGGGCTCCTGGATTCTTGTATCACGCCAGCAGTGAGCATTTTCTGCAGGTGTCTTCTCACATCATCTGTCTGCTGGGGCTAGGTGTCGGAACCTCTCTCGAAATGGCCATTCATCGTGCAGGCGTATGTGATGCTCCGCACCCTGGACACATCCCACATCCCATTCCTTCAATGAAAACACTTGGTCTCTCTGGAAAAGTCTCTTGCTAATTCTAGCCTTCCACTCAGCTGGCAACGGGGAGTCACCAAAGTCAAACAAGTCTGAGGTCACTCTCTTCTTCTCACCAGGGTGCTTGTTACTGGGCACTACTGCAGTGTCTGTGCAGTGTACCATAGCTAGGGTGCACCCTCTGTTCACCCGGATCCCCCGATCTGAGACATTGAGAATCTGGATCATCACTCATCGTGCATAGGCATGGGCATGAGCAGGCAAGATGCTGGGCTTAACCAATAATCCTTCTGGCAATTTTCCATCACCTGGCACATCCAACATCAGTATTTTGTTCTTGACATCTTTCCGGAGGCAGACCTCCCCTTGAATGGTACACTGGGCATTAGGGGCCAGTACCATTGAATCGGGATCCTTCTTCCACACGATCCCCACTGGTTCATCCTGGTCTGCTTCTTCGGGTTTCTGTTGAAAATCATAGGCCCCCTTGATCAGAGCTGGAATTCTCAGGGCCCTCCCAGTCCGTCACCCTTTTTTCTCGTGACAGAGTTGTGCCAGTCTCCCAAATATATGGGCATTTGTCCCAATTAGCAGGGGGGCCCCATCATACAGTCCGGTGTGGGGACATAATAGGGCCAATGTCTGTACTCACTCCTCTACACCAGTTACAGTTGTAGGAAAAGACAACCAGAGGTGGACATATCCTAGATGGGGATAAAACTTGTCGCCAGGCCCCACACATGTAGGCCTTCCAGGGATTGCAAAGGCACATCAGATAAGTGTTTGTCATACCAGTCCTGGAATACAATGGTCACTTTCAACCTACTGTCAAGCACAGCCCGAGTATGAATACCATTCACAGTCACCGTGAGTCTCCATTGAAGGGTCCACTATTTTGGACCAGTCTGGAGAGACAGTAGCAGAGGCCTGGACAGATGATCTAGCCACAAAGAAATTTGAGTTAGGGTTTCTCAAACCCTCACTGTGGTCATTTTGGGCACCCCTTGGCCATTGATTTACTTTTCGGAGCTCCCCTTGGAGTCTGTTTACTACTCTTTCTAAGTCCTTCTGAGATCAGCATTCTCTTTTCATATGGTCATCCTTTCCACAGTTGTGACAAATGATAGACTCCTGGGTCATCCTAAGAGAGAGAACATCATATGAGGAACTGAAGCAGTAGTAAGAGATTGGGGTCTAGTATCTGCTTGCAGTGGTGAGGGTGGTTCAACGTGTCTTAACAGTTCCCTTAGAGTGACAGTCAATCCTGAGATCTCAGCCTTGGAGCCACCCTCGGTAGTGGATACCTGAGGGTGCATCCCCAACCCCATGGCAGTCACGTCCTGAAAGGGACCAGAATCTTGTTCCATGGGGGAAACCCTTGCTGAGGCGCCCATCTTCAACTCTCGGACTTCCTTTAGTAGCTCGTTTTTCCAATGCTGGGCCCAGGGCAGGAAGTCCTTTGCAGGCTCAGAGTGCTCGTTAAGTGCTGACTTTTGCCCTGAGCCATACTTGGCTGATCGCTCTCGGTCACTTATGCAGCAACAGCAGATATGGGTGCAATTCCTCCATGGGGTCGCCTTTGCTCAACCCCCCCCCAAATTTCTTTCATTAGCTCGTCATAGGAGGGGGGCGATTCCAGTCAGGTGGCAAGGCGCAACTGAAGCAGTAACAATTCTGAAACTGGAGCAGACTTAAGGATCCAGTCCAGCCTAGTTCGTTCTAATTAATTTGATGACAAACTACCCTTTCTGAGGAACTCTTGTAGCAGCTTTTCATGCCGAGGTACATACACAGACAATGGCTCCCCTGGGTACTGCTGAGCATTTCTTACTCTCCACCACAGATCTTCATCTGAATCTGGGCTCCCATACACATTCTCCAATGCATCAAGATAGTCCTGTGCAGTTGCTTCGGGGTTATTGGCCCACTTAGCACAGATGGTAGCCAGGGCAGGACCTCGGAGGCTCTCACTCAACCTCTTTTGTTTCACTGCTTCTGAGCATTGCCATTCAAGTACTAGAGGGGCAACATAGTCTATCCAGGTCTCCCAGTCATCCTCTCCCTGGGGGGTGGGGAGGGTATCCAAGAAGATACTCGGCCTTCGGTAGGAGTTGTGACTAATGGCAGATACAGATGTAGGGGCCAGCATTGGCATGGGTACAGAAGGTGGGGCAGTAACAGATGCTGGAGTGGGAGGGGGTGTTGGGGAAGGAACACCCCCAGGTGGCAAGAATAGTTTCTTACAGTCCTCTACGGTTTTCCCTTCCTCCAGCAACAACTTAGCAAATTTCTCCTCAAAAGTCTAAGATAATGGTGGGAGCTCATCCTCCCTAGGGTCTTTACTGTCTTTTGTTATCACTCTCTAAGCAGCTGGAACCCTTTCTGGGGCAATAGTCTGTGGCACTTTAGAGCTGTCTATGAGGTCACTACACTCTACTAAGGCTATGAAAGTTTGGGCGATCAAATCAGCCTGTTGACCCACCACCACAGGGTCTTTTAAACATTCAGCTTTGGAAAGTGCTCCCTCTACACTGTCTTTACTGGTACCCAGGGGAATATCCAGTATAAGTAGACCATTTTGGGTGTCAATCTCCTGCCCAGTACACCACCCCACCAACTGGTGTACAGCCATTTCTACTGGGGTAGCCATTAATCTTTAACAATAATTCATAATTTGTGGCGACTAGAAGGCACAAAATCCCAGCTGTGATCCTCCAAAATGTAACCCCTAGGTGGCGCTATCCCAAGGGCTACTACCCCTTCTGGCTTGGCTATTAGCAGGTTAAGGGGCCTGAGTTCTGAAACGGGTGCCTCCACCCAGAGGCCAGGGTAGGTAGTGGTCAAGCTAACCTGGGCACAGCCCTCCAGGACACTGTAACCACCCTCTTTCCTTATTAGTGGCCGGAACAATACACAATAATTACATTCACAATACCCCTGATACACCACACAAGTATCCACACTGTTTGCACTTACCACCAGAGCTTTCCTCTGGTGCGGCCCTGGGGACCCTGTAAAAACAAGGTTATATACAGCAAATAACAGCAGTACAGTACTCTTGCACAAACTGGAACCACAGTCAGGGTAAATGCAAAAAAGAGTTAGATCTGATTTATTTAATGGACTTGAACAAGGGAGGGGCGTAATCAGGTTAATTTTGCTTAAAGGCTGTATCAATCAAACAGTTATGCATGCACTTCAGGGTCCATAAACAGTCACACACCCTGGGTACCCAGATGGAGAATGGTGGGCTAGCCAGGAACGTTGCAGCTGGTTGGGGCCCTGTGATGGGAGAAAACAACATGCACAACACACACTATTTGTAATCCGGAGCCGGAGGGCTCAGTTCGTGAAAAGAAAACAACAAGACAATCAGATGACACACTTTTAGAATAGGCTGTTGTTGCAGGGAGCTACCCTGATGATTATTCATGATACCCAAGACTGGACACAGGCTGGATGAAAATCGAGACAGCAGGTGGTTAATCTGGAGTGCCAGGAGAAGCAAGGTCCAGACGAATCACGGAGGCAACGTTCTTGTTCAAGCGTGGAGCAGGGGGCTGATCCCCAGGCAGGTCTCTCATCGATGGCTTTCTCTGTGCAGTGGGTAGTCTGGCTGGGCCAGTGTGGCAAGGCCCCAGCCAAATGGAGACAAATTTGGATGCAGTCTGATTTCAGGCTAGATACAGCTTCCAACAAGCAGAACACAGTTCACACAGTGGGGAACCAAATCACAACCCACTAACAACTCACAGCACATTTACACGTAAGGAAATTCTACTGTACCAGGCAAACCGTACTCCGGTCACGATCGCAGAGTCTCTGCACAAACCGGGGATTCAAGAGCAGCTGGAAATCCTGACAGGCCAATCGCATTCAGCAAAATCTTTAGTCTTCTTCAGGTATGAGCATGGTAAAAAATCAGTGGCTTACTTCGTTCTCACAAACTTGGATTTAGTCTGAAATAATTCTCTTTTCTCCCTCTCAGAGGCAGCAAGCAGACATGTAGGCCACAATTCAGGCCTTTCCACAGTTCTCCTGCATGAAACTACTCAGACGGCTGCTTGACTGTCTCAAGCTGTTGCTTCTTCAGCTCCCAACTTAAATCTGACTCAACTGCCAGCAAGCCTGGGACTTTCCCCAGAATCCAAAAGGTTCAGTGGGCTGATCTGTCTGTCAGTCACAACAAAGGCTCCCCCTTCAGGTGAAAAAAGGCGCCAAAAGCCTAAAACTACAATTCTTACAGATTTTGACTCCAGACAGCTCCTGTAGTCCGGCTCCATTTTAGGTCCCACCAGTACTGATTGGTCCAATTCGGCAGTCCAGGACCAAGATAGTGGAGATAAACAAAACAGTCCTTCCTACAAAGAAGGCAGGTTAGACAAACTACATTATCATTATCACTCTAAATGATTTTCAGCAAATAGTTACATCTTTCAACAGAGCTCCCTCTCAAATTACTTATGACTGCATTCCAGGCAGCTCTTAAAGAGACAGTACACAGAGGCTATACAGGCACTCTCTGGCAATCACATTTAAACTGCTAAAATGCAGGACACCAGCCTGGCAGTGATCATTTAGGCAAGCTTGAGGAAGACTTTTTGGGAACCTCCATTTGTAGGGGGGGTTACACTGATAAATTAAAGAAATGACCTTGACCCTATTTTAGAACTACTACCCTGTAACTGTGCAGTTGCTAATAAAAGTGACGTGCTTAATTTTTTTTTTTTTAAATTGTCATGAATCTCATTCCAGACACCTTTACTATTGTGATGTTTTCTTACTTGTGTTTTCAACTGGCAGCTATCAGGGCGCTGGACTGCTGGAGATAGTTATGCTGATTCATCCCTGAATGTTATGGGTGGCAGAGATCTCTCTGCATCATTATGCCCAGCAGTACATCCCCCAAGGAGCTGCCAATTGCAAACATTGCTCTGAAAGTGCTGGCCTGTCAGCCCAGCAGTAGGGTTAAAGTACAGTTACATAAGAACTTACCATAATAGTAGATCTTTGAAAGACGTTCTTGCTGCAGGCCAACACCGGTAGGACTAAGCAGCCAGGACCACATGGCAAAAACTTTCTAGCTGGATGTCTACCATGAGGGACCACCCACCGCCAACATTAGCCGCTGACATCAGCATAACCTATAAAGGCCGGTGGTCCCCCACACCTACCTCAGTTCTCCTGCCGAAGACCCCGAGCAGGCAGTATTGGAGAACTGAGGAGGTTCCCAAGAGCCAAAGAAGAAAAGGCAGAAGTAGTGCAAAAGGAACAAGGAACAGCAGAGGGAAGGAGGGAAGGAAAGTAAGGCCTGCTGCAAGAGCTTCTCTCGAAGATCTAGTGTTATGGTAACTTCTTAAGTACTGTAACTGTAATAGGAGGGACATGACTGAAACCTTCAAGTACATGAAGGGAGTAAATAAGACGGGCATTTTTTTTTTTTTTGCGATTGTTTAACCTGGAGAGACACACTAAGATGAAAGCTTGTTTATAGGTGCGACCTCAGAGCAAAGGGAAGTTAAGTGACTTGCTCAGGGTCACACAGTATGCAAGTGGGGGCTGTGGTATTCAAACCCAGATCTACAGATTTGCAGCTCAGAGCCTTAAACCACTGTGCTAGACTGCCTCCCCATAGAGGGTCTTTTCAAATTAAGGAGGGGGAAGGACACTCAAAGGCATGATCGGTGATTGGAAGGGGGAAGTTCAGGAGGAAAATGAGGAGACACTTTTTTGCAGAGATGGTGGTGTCTGGGTGGAATGCATTGCCAGAGGAAATGGTATCCTGTAGAACAGTGGGCTGCTTCAAAAGGGGATGGGACAGCGTAAGGGGTAAGGTCACTGGAGGGCAGGAGGGAGGGGAAGCTGCTGTATAAGGGCTTCCTGCTGCACAATTGAACAGACTTGAGAGACCATAAGGCCTTTATCTACTGGCAATTTCATATGTTTGTATGTACTATCTTACTTCAAGGAAGGCTCTTGCAGCAGGCCAACTTTGGTAGGACTAAGTCTCAAGCAGTTCGCAACATGACCAGGAGGAAAACATCAGCAGGAAGACAGATCAGCAGTCACGAGCTCAGGAGAGAGGGCCCTGGAGCACTGCAAGGCCAAAACTGGCCCTGCACCAAGATGCAATGTCCAGACTGTAGTGCTTGGTGAAAGTGTGGACAGAACTCCAAGTGGCAGCAGCACAGATGTCTACAGCAGACACATTTCTACCCCAGCGGAATGGCACTTAACTACTCCCGGAAGATCCTTATTGTACTTCTGATAACCATAAATAATGCAATTGACTAACCACTTCGACAAACACTGTTTGGAAACAGGCATGCCCTCTCTCTTGGGGTGAACAAAACAAACAACTGCTCAGACTTACTAGAAGTCTTGGTCCAGTGCATATAGTACCTCGTGATTCTATATACATCCAAAGTATGGAGCAAAGCCTCCCCCCTAATTAGAGTACTCTGGAAAATAAACTGGAAGGAGGATGAATTGGTTCAACGTAAACTCCGACACCACCTTGGGGAAAAATGTAGGATTAGTACGCAAAGACACACTGTCTTTGTGAAAAACCAAATAAGGCTCCTTACATATAAGAGCCTGCAGTTTGGAAATCCTTTGAGCAGAAGTAATAGCTACTAGAAACAGTGCTTTCCATGACAGAAAGCACAGCTCACAACTCACGACCAATGCAAAGGGCGGTAAAGTGAGTTTCTCCAACATAAAATTGAGGCCCCATGAAGGGACTGGGTCCCGAATGGGAGGTTTCAGGTGCAAGATGCCCCGGCAGGAAGGTGCAGGACACTTCAAGCTGGGCAACAGCTTTGCCCTTGACAGGTGCAAGGTATGCAGAGATTGTGGAAAGATGCACCTTGAGGAAGGAGTACCCCAAGTCGTAGCCCGAAAGGGAAAGGAGGTACTCCTACACCTGATTCACCGGGCAGGTGAATGGGTCCAATTTGAGTGCAGCAGCCCAAAGAGTAAAACGCTTCCATTTTATAGCAGAAGTGGCTCTGGTGGAGGTGTTTTCTAGCAGCCACCAGGACATCTGCGACCCAAGATGAAACCTCAAAGCGGGCAATAGCTAGGTCCGTTGGAGCCATGCATGGAGATGCAGGAACTTTAGGTCTGGATGGACTACCCTAGTCCTTGGAAAGCAAGCCAGTGCACAGCGGCAAGGGCACTGGAGGTTCCACTGCCAGCTGTTGCAGCAAGGGGAACCAAATCTGACATCGCCAGAAGGGAGCTATGAGAATTATCTCAGCTCCTTCCAACTGGAGCTTGAGCAGAACCCTCTGTAGGAATGGGAAGGGAGGAAAGGTGTACAGAAACCTCCCAATCCAGGAGAGAGAGAGATAGTGTGTCTCATCAGAAACCTCCAGGCCTGAGATCAAGCAAGCAGAAAAGCAGCAGTAGTTTTGCACTGAGTGGGGACGCAAACAGGTCCAACTTTGGACGACCCCACCTATTGAAGAGATCTTCAGCCACCGAGGTTAGAAGCTCCCACTCGTGAGCTCGTGACCTGGAGCAGCTAAAAAGACTGTCAGCCAAGACGTTTTGGAAGCCTGGAACATGTAAGGCCAAGAGCTCCAGACCATGCTCAATGGCCCAGTACCAGACTCACATCACCTCCCGACACAGGGGGGTAAGAATGAGTCCCCCCCTGCTTGCTGATGTACTACACCACACACATGTTGTCTGTCTGCACCAGCAGTGAACCAGGGAGGAGATGCGGCTGAAAGGCCTGCAGAGCATAAAGGACCACTCACGTCTCCAGGACGTTAATATGGAGACCCTCTTCTACGTCCATCCAGATACCCTTGGTCTGGTGATTGGCCAGATGAACACCCCATCCCAAGCCGGATGCTTCTGTCATGAGAATCTGATAGGGGGTCAAGAGCTGAAAGGAGACTCCCCGAAGAAGGTTGGCTGAATCCAGCCACCACAATAGAACTCTCTGGACTGGGTCAGAGACAGGACCAACTGGTCCAAGTCGTCTGTGCACTGGTTCCACTGGACCCACAAGGTCCACTGAGGAACTCACATGTGCCGGCGAGCCAGGGGAACCATGGCAATGACTGCTGCCATGTGGCCCAGAAGGTGCAGAAAAACCCTAGTGGGGACCTGATGACTGGAGGAAGCCAGACGGACCTGCTCCATCACTCACTCTGTCCTGTCCATGGGCAAAAAGACCTTGCCCTGGAAAGTGTCCAGGATTGCTCCTCTGTATTAAAGGCACTGGCAAGGAGAGGCAGGACTCTGGCAGGTTGACGGTGATCCCCAAGGCCTGGAAGAGACAGAAGGTGTACTCTAGAGTCTCAATCAAGTGGTCCCTGTAGGGGGCTATTAGCAGCCAATCCTCCAGTTAAGAGAACACATAGAAGCCCTGCCTCCTCAGAGCCACCGCCACTACCACTACTACCAGGCACTTGGTAAACGCCCTGGGGGCTGAAGAGAGGCCAAAAGGGAGGGTACGGAATTGAAAATGGACTCCCTGAAAATGGAAGCAGAGGAAGTTTTGGATGTGCAGAAAGGAATCCTGCATGTCCAGAGAGCAGAACCAATCCCCCTGGTGCAAAAGGGGTAACAGTCCCTGGAGAGTGCTCAAACAGAAGTGTTTGTACTCGATGTACAGATTCAGATGGCTCAGGTCCAGGAGGGGCTGAAGATCTCCAGTCTTTTTTGAGAACGAGAAAGAAGTGGGAGTAAAACCACCTTCCCCACTGAGCCAGAGGGATGGAATCTATGGCCCATTTTTGAAGATGAGCCTGAATTTCCTCCCAGACCAGGGACTGGTGATCTGGGGGATATGAAGAGTTTACTAGAAGATTTTCTGGAGGCCACTCCAGAAACTCCAGTGTGTGACCATGCTCTATGATCAGAAGCATCCAATTATCCGTGGTCACTTCCCACCACTCTGTTAGGTGGAGGGAGAACTGACCCTGACCGCCTCCTCAAGATTGTTGGCCGGAGGAGGGGGGGTTGGGTAAGGAGTCAAGAGGTGGAGGTGGGTATGGGGAGGGTGGCCGCGGGTGCCCGAGGGGCTTTGGTGGCCGAGTTGGACTTGCGCCTTCCCTGGTCTTTGGCAGGCTGGTTTTGGGACTGTTTACAGGAGGACCAATGAATGGACGGATGTTAGCCCGCTCTAGGCTGAGTATGCTAGAGTGAATGAACCATCCTAAGAGCCTGACCCGACTTCTGAAAGGTGGAGATTGTGTCTTGAACATCTCCCTCGAAGAGGACAGAGCCCCAAAAGGGGGCGTCCAAAATGCTGGACTGCACATCCAAGGGCGAACCTGGATAACCGGAGCCACAAATGGTGCTGGAGGCAAACCCCAGCCACTGCCCCTCACCCAGAGGCATCCACAGCATTGTAAGCAGCCTGCAAAATGTGGTTGCCAACGTTAGAGCCTGACTTCAATAGTTGGGTGAGTTGTGTCTTAGACGGGTCTTTGGGTAAGGCCTGCACCAGGTCTCTGGTATGGTCCCAGAGGATATTCATATATTGAATCATATGGGCCAGGTAATTGATGTCCCGGATAGCCAGGGTAGTTGACGCAAAAACTTGCTTACCCATGTGGTCCAACTGCCTGGACTCCCTGTCTGGGGGGACGGTACTGAGGTGCTTTGGCCTTTTGGTACGGTCATGTGCTGCATTTATGATCACTGAATCGGCCTTAGGATGGCCCCCTAAAAATGGCTTAATGGCAGGAGCATGGTAAAGATGGTCCACATTCTTAGGCAACGGAGAGTAGAAGAGGGGTGATTCCATGCAGCCCTGGTGACGTTTTCATAGGAGTCAATCAGGGGTGGCAACACCATCAAGAGGGCATCCCGCTGCCTTAAATAAACAGCCATGTGACACCTCACTGGGTCCTGCTCCTCCATTTCCCAGCCCATAATGGACTGGATGTGGTGCACGATGTCCATAAAAAACGGATCATTGGGGGGGATTTAGAAACCTCCCTAGGAGAGTCTTCGTCATCCGAAGATTCCCCTGCTGAGGAGAAAGACATGGAACAATCTGAGTCATCCTCATTGGTCTCACTGTCTGAGTTAGATGCCAGCGGCATAGGCTCATCTTGGCGAGAGCCAGAGCCAACACTGGGTCGAGACCCAGAGGACCTCAACATATGGGTTTCACTTGGCCCAGCCCAGCCCAGATCCTATGGCAGCGGGTCCCTGGGGGGACTTCTGGGTGAGTGACACCATAGGCAGCCCTTAAGGAGCAGGGATCTGCCTTTGGACAAAAGACCACCATGCTGTGAACAGGGCATTGTATTCCACCAAGTGGAAAATTGTATACTGGCTGAAAGGGATAAGAGGGCACCAGATAAGGGAACGATGGTGGCGGGGCCGGTGTAGGGTGCCCTGGAATAGGACCACCTGGTGCCGGCTGAGGATCTGGCAGTGGGACAGCAGGTGTCAGCTGTCAGCTGTGGGATAGGCTGTGGAAGGGGCAACATGGCATCAGGCCCACAGGCTGGGGCAGCAGCAGTAGTACTGGTGGTGGCCCAACTGGTGTTGGCCAGGAGCAACTGAGAGAAGGATCCACCGGTGCAGGCCTAGCCAAAGAAGCAGGTACCTGGGGGGAAGAAGAGCTCCCAGGCAAAGGCAGTGGCAACACCAGTGTAGAATGAGTGGTGGTAGGGCTGCAGGTGCTGTCTTGCAGAAGTGATGTCAGGCCCCAAGGAGGAGACCGACATAAGTACAGCCTTGGCTGGGGGGGGGCGACAGTGGAGGAAATGATGCCTGAGAGACTAACACTGACCAAGCTGTCTAGTTGAGAGCCGTGAATGAAATGGGCCTAAGCATAAGGGTCTGGGAGACAGGAGACAAAGTCCCCTGTCCTGAGGAGCCACCGTCTGAAATGGCAATGAGGGCAGATGGATGAGCCACTGGGAGCCCAGTAGAAGAGAGGGCTGGCAGGGCTGAAGGGAGCAACCCCCCCGCGTGAGGATGACCTCGATGAGACTGAGGATTTGTGGGGCAACAGCAAGCGGGGAGCAGACCGGTTCCGCTGTTTGTCCTGGTGCTCATGCTTCCCACCAGATTTTTGAGAAGAAGAAGAATAAGTCCTGGAGAACTATGCTGACAAGGCAGAAGAGCTCTTGGCCTGCAGCTCCTTTTCCATTGTGAGCAGCGTCTGCTGTATCAGATGGCTCTCCAGAGTCTTAAGATGACGTATCCAAGTGGTTTGGTTGAATTTCTGACAAATCTGGCAGCCTTCAACATCATAGCTGGGGCCTAGGCAGATAAGACATACAGAGGGCCATCTTTTTTTAGGGAACATGTTTGCCGTGAGGCAATACTTGTAACAGTTGGAAATATGAGTTTGGGTGAAAGAGACATAAACCTGATGGCTGAAACACCAAAAATTCTATGTTAGAAACTCGAGAAAAAAGGAAAATAAAAAAGCACGGCAAGCACAAGTAATGGTGGTTGACTGCAGCTGCTGTGTCCACTAAAGTCCAATGTGCATGAGTCAATGATGAGAAAAGAACTGAGATAGGTGGGGGGGCCGCCCACCTTTATAGGATATGCTGACATCAGTGGCTGACATCGGCGGTGGGCGGTTCCCCATGGTAGATTGCTAGCCAGAAAATTTTCCATGTAGTCCTGGCACCTGGTGGCTTAGTCCTACCAGTGTTGGCCCGCTGCAAGAGCCTTCCTCAAATAAGATCACTTATGACGCTAGCAACCTGAGTTCAGGATAAGCCTGGGGAATCAGAGGCCACTGGGGGGAGGAATATTGAGCATCTGATAGAATGCTATTCTCCTCCAATGAGGGAGGGCAGTATTCTCCACTACAATATTGCCACCTGGGTGATCACAGGTGACAATGCAGACAGAGGAGCTTGAGGGAAGATGTGGTGTAGCTCTGGAGAGCAGCCATGCAGTTGAATGAACCATAGAGTCCTTGCCAGCTATATCCTTAGGGCTGGGAGAAATTATGTGACAAACCTCGCAGCATGCCAGCATAACGCCGGTATACTCATGCTTCATCACTCTGATTGCCCTCTTTGTCCTCTGTGCCTGTGGAATGGAGGGGGGGCACTTCTCTACCAGAACCCTGATGGAATCCACTTTGGGGCAGAATGTCCTGTGGACCACCAGGAAAAGGTAAGTGCCAGAAAAAGAGTTGGATGAAGCCTGGTGTTCGCCAGACAGAGCTGGACAGCTCTGGTTGCCATGTGATAAAGGGATAAGCAAAAAAATAACTGAAAATGGAATGCTAGTATGGATGTTAGGAGTTGGGTTCAGGATTCAGTTTTATTAAAACCAAAATTTTGCCAGCCCGGTGGCACTGAGGGCTGAGGTGCTGGACGTCTGACCTTGCGCTACGTCGGTGACCCATGTTCAGGAATGAGCATGGGCCACCAGGAGTTGGCAGGGGTGGAGAAGGATAGAATGTCTGAGGGACTGCTCTCCTTCTCCGGGGAGAGGGGGCTACCAACAGTCGGTGTTGACTGGCCCCTAGCGGTGATTGGGGGACAGCACACTAATGCTCAGAAAGGGGAGCACATGCGGCAGACACTTGTAGGAGCACTTGCAGATGTGTGTGAGCTCTCGCCATAAGGTGTCATTGCATGCCTCCTCTCCTAAGGGGAGAAGAAATGGAGTAAAAAGTGTCCTGGGTGCAGCAAGATGAAAGCCGATCCCAGCAGGCCCTGCTGCAGTGAATGGTGGTAACCTCTGCTCCAGATCTGTTTTGGCGGGTTGAGGGATCCCTGCCACCCACAACGGGGGACAAGTCATGGAGGAAGCGGAAGGTAGGCCACAAGTGGGGGATAGGGCTGGGGGATCAGGCATGATGGTGTGCCACCCAGGAGGAGGAGGAGGAGGAGAAAGAAATTAACTGAAAAAGTAAAAAAATGTTAACAAGTCTTCCTATATCAGTGTTGGCACAGTTTCTGGTAGTAATTTCTCATATTGAGTCTAATTTTGTTTCAATGCGTAGTGCATAGCATGGTGTTTGTGTATATCCTTGGTCGCTAAGCCAGGTAGCGAATGGAGGGCCCAGCACCAAGGGTGAGCAGAGTGCCGGAGGAGGAGGAGGAGGAGGCAGGGGTGGATGGTGGATGGTGGGTGTTTTAAAATGCACTAAGGGACAGCTGCTGTGGGAGGCTCACCTTTATTAGGAATGTGGGAGGAGCTATTTCCCCCATATTGAACCTCGGGCTTTAGACAACCAATTCAATGTGTAGTGCACAGCATGGTACTTGTGTATACCTATGAACTTGAACTTTGGCCTTTTTCCATTCCCACTCTTGGTAGGTAAGCTGGGTAGCGAATGGAGGGCCCTAAAACAGTAATTCTTTAACAATTTGGAAAATTACTTCCTTCAACTCATGGAGAGTGTGACAAGTAGCATGCAGGAGAGGGGAAAAACCCCGGTTGGGGAAATGTCTGAGGACCCATGGCTACTGACCTGTCCATCCTCCGGGCAATTAAGATTAGATAGTAGAAAAATATTAAGATCTGGTTTTGTTCAGGATGAAAAGATCATGGCATGATGAAGTCTGTCTTCTGGTCTTGATGTTTGTGCAGGTGTTCAGTTTTCTTGAGGTCAAAAGCAATTTTGGTCAGACTTCCGAGTCTTGATTTTTGTATAGTTTGTTCAGTTTTCTTGAGGTAAAAAGCAAATACGATTCAGATGAATAGCCATGTGATAAATATATATATTGAGTAGGGCTGTTAAAGGAAGGTTTGAATGAGATCCATGGTTTAGTTTGGTATTAATTTTATTAAACCACATAAAGGAAACGTGGGTAAGAACATGAGGAATGGATGAGATTGCCTTGCTAGGCGGTCAGACTATGGTATGGTAATTGGATGATGGAAATAGGTTATAAGAATCTCTTATTGTAATCGGTTGGATATTTGCAGATGGAGAAGGCAGCATAAAATAATTGATACTTTTGTAAATTGGTGATCTTGTAGACGTCAGAACAGTTCTTAGAACTGCTTAAGGAAGATAGATGGTGAACCTTTAGGACATATCAGTCCATAGAAGGTTAGATGATTAATTGAATGAACAATGATGTTTAAAATAGAGTCCAATGGTTTGAAGTATGGTATAGTTTTCATGTCTCACTATAAAGGTCTCTATGAAGAGATGACCAAGTCCAGACCAGTAAGGTTTTTGGATACCCAACTGAAGAATGAAACTGGAGGACTGGAGAAGTGGTAACTGCATGATGATGTCTATCTTCCGAGTCATTGATGATTTGTACAGGAAGATGATATTCTTGAGGTTGTAGAAACAGATTTGATTCAGATGAATGTCCAGAAGATGAATATAGATTAAATAAGCTGCAAAGGCGATAAGAGATAAGGCTGGAAGACAGTGATTGTATATGAAGAAGAGCACATGGTAGAACCTGAGTAACTATCACCAATGATTGGAGATGATGATGTAATTCGATATACTGCTAGTGCCACTGTCTGTAAGTAAGGAATGGAGATCTCCTTTAGGAGCAGGTGAAGTATCTTGGTAGGAATGTAGAATCGTATTTCCATTGGAAGAGTATTGGTTCAAAGAAAGCTCCATTATGGAAGGACCTGCAAAGTAAACCAGGAGGCAATGACTTCTGTAGGATTTGAAAATAATTCTTTCTGGAGAGTAGTCCTGCAGAGGTAATCAAAATGCAATAGCTTGTATGCCATTTGGTCCAGTGGAATCCCTAGGAATAAATGAGATAAGACTGATGGAAAGTAATAGTGCTTCTATAGTGTCTGGGTGCGAGATATGGTGCAGGTCGAGGGATGTAGTTAGGTCAGTTTTGTCCCTTTGATGAGAGGACTGCCATTCATTGAAACATTATGCAGTAACAGTAAATGGCAACCATATAAAGAACATGAGGCAGGTCCAGCATGAAGCACAAATAAAATAATGAGTGAGTGCAAGACTGTGGCAGACAGGGAAAATGCCCAAAAGAAAAGACACTGAAGCAAATGAGCCAAGGCCCTGGGGTCTGGAGTGGTGTAAATGGGACATACGACAAAACAATGATCCTTCCAAATGCCAGAGAGTTGCTGGAGTCGTGGAGGAGAGGGAAACAGATCTAGGCAACTGACAGCTGAATGGGGGGATCCATGGGGCAGAGCCAAAACTCACAAGGAGTAAGGAGGCAAGGCTGAGACTGCATCGGGAAGAGAACTGTCAATCAGAGGTAAGGGCAGCTGGCCTGGTGATGCTGAGGGCTGAGGTGCTGGACACCACACCTTGTGCCACGCCGATGACCCGGGGTCGGGAGCGACCTCAGCTGTCGGAGAGTCGGTCAGGGGGAGGAAGGATTGAGCATCCCAGGGACTGCTCTCCTCTTCCAGGTTGGGACAACCATAGCTGTGCTGGCTCCTGGTGGTGGCTGGGGGTCGGTGCAAGTCGGGGGAGTGCTGTCTGTGGTGGTGGGATATGTACCCACTGTGAAGCAGCCGGTGAGAGGAATGGAGGAGGGTGTCAAGCACAGGTACTGGGAGTGGCATGGGCCATGGGTCCAGACGGATAGTTGGGGGATCCATAGGTAACACCCCCCAGCTGAGGAGGGAATAAATAAATAAATATCAGAGGTAAGGGCAGCCAGGAGAGAAGGATGAGGAGGTCACACGGAGATGCACAAGGTCAAACTGGAGGTGCAGAACAGGAGCCAGGAAGAATCCAGGGAAAAGATCAGAATGCTTAGATTCAACGTGCAGAAGTGCAAAGTAATGCAACTGGGAAACACAATCCCAGGGGAAGAGTACACAGTGGGGGTGAGATACTGACAACAACAAAAATTGAAAAGAACCTAGGGGTAGTTATATCAGATGACCTAAAGGTGGGCAAGCAATGTGAGAAGGCATTACGGAGGGTTGGGGGGATACTGAGATGCATAGGGAGAGGCATTACCAGTAGAAAACAGGAATTTGTTATCCCTCTGTACAGACAGCTGGTGAGACCCCATATGGAGTACTGCATGCAAGGGGGCACAATCTGAAGATAGAGGGGGGACAGCTTAGCGGTAATGTGAGGAAGTATTTTTTCACAGAGAGGGTCGTGGATGCATGGAACAGCCTCCCTAAGGAGGTTGTGGAGTCAAAAACAGTGGGGGAATTCAAGAATGCATAGGACAGACATAAGGCAATTCTACGGGGGGGTAGGAGGAAGTAGGCTGTTGGTTAACTAGGATCTGCAGCTTATCCATCAGGTAGGGAAATGGGCAGACTGGGTGGGCCAAGCAGTCCTTATCTGCCATCAAATTCTAGGTTTCTATGGAATGAGGCAGGTAAATCCAGAAGAGTCCCATGCAGGAGCATTGAGATGCCAAAGGGGTCCAAATGGAATCCAAGGAGGAGGTTGCACACAAATGGAAAGCCAACATGCCCATCCGGAGGGAAGCAGAACTTGTTTCAAAGCCAGAGAAGGAAAACAGGAAGTTGTTATCCCTCTGTACAGGCAGTTGGTGAGACCCCATCTGGAGTACTGCAAGCAGTTCTGGAGACCTCATCTCCACAAAGACATAGACAGGGTGGAGGCTGTCCAGAGGAGGGCAACCAAAATAGTGCAGGGTCTGCACCAGAAGACATACGAAAAGAAACTAAAGGAGCTTAATATGTATACCCTCGAGGAAAGGAGGGAGAGGAGGGACATGATAGAAACTTTCAAGTGCCTCAAGAGAATCAACAAAGTCCAAGAGGGTAGCATCTTTCAGAAAAAAGAGATGTGCAAGAACAAGGGGGACAATTTGAAGATAGAGGGGGGACGGCTCAGAGGTAATGTGGGAAAGTATTTTTTCATGTATAGGGTTGTGGATGCATGGAACAGCCTTCCTGAGGAGGTCGTGGAGTCAAAAACAGTGGGGGAATTCAAGAATGCATGGGACAGACATAAGGTAATTCAAGTGGAGGGGGTAGGAGGAAGTAGGCTGTTGGTTAACTAGGATCTGCAGCTTATCCATTAGGTAGGGAAATGGGCAGACTGGGTGGGTCAAGCCATCCTTATCTGCCATCAAATTCTAGTTTTCCATATTTCTATGTTTCAAGGGAATGAGGCAGGTAAATCCAGCAGAGTCCCATGCAGGAACATTGAGATGCCAAAGGGGTCATTGAGATGCCAAAGCGGTCCAAATGGAATCCAAGGAGGAGGTTGCACACAAATGGAAAGCCAACATGCCCATCGGGAAGGAAGCAGAACTTGTTCCAAAGCTGGAGAAGGAAAAAGGCTCAGAAGATCCAGTAGCACTATCCTCGGAGAGTGGAAGCATGGGTGACATGCCCGAGGTACAGGGTATTGAAATAAAGGATGCTGGCAAAATGTAAATGAGTTGGGAATACCAGCAAGTGAAATGATGAAGTAGAGGTAATGTAAGTGACATAGGTATGTAGGAAGCTGAAAATGCTACTGAGGGAGCGGAAGGAGAGAACCCATGCTGCCTGTATTTCAAAGTAATACCCAGCTCGGTGATGTCCCATGCTATGCAGCTACTAAGATGTGGCAGGACACAAGATTTTCCCATATTCAGATTGGATCCTGAGATAGCACAAATGCACCAATAATAGCCAAGTTTTTGAAATGGATATCTTGAGATCTGTAACAGTATCAGAATGTCATCAGCAAAAAAAAGATATCAGGTGTTCCTGATTGAGTAACGTAATGCCCTTGGTGTCCTTCTCCTCGGAGAGTTTTCTTACTAGTGGGTCTATGGTAAGTTTAAACAATAGAGGAGATAATTGGCAGCCTTGTCTGGTGCCTCTGTTTAGATGAAATCTGTCAGAAAGCACCCCATGAGAAATAACTGCAGCGATGGGATTTTATATTTTATGCTGACTATTGCCTATAATAATATTTGTCGATTTTGTTGGATTCCCCTTGTCAAACGCATCATTGTTTTTTGTATTCTCAATTGGGTTGGTTGTCCTTTAAATCTAAGTTTGCTTATTTTTTTGGTTGTTTAATATTTGTCTGTTTTTTCCAGATTTATGTTCCCACTTACAGATTTGATAACTATCCGCAATACCTCCATTAATTTGAGGTCTTCACATGGTATTTCTGTTTAAACTATTGTACATAAGTCACGTTAGGTTCCCGATCCTTTTCAATTGTAGCTCCTTTGTTTTGGAATCATTTCTCTGATAATTTGCACATGGTTTCCTCCTTACAAAGCTTTAAATGTAATTTTAAGCATTATTTATAGGCACAGGGTGTTTGTACTCATTTTATTTGACTTGTTATTGTCTGCTAATCAAGTTTTTGTTATTAATTGTATTTATGTCAGGTCAGAAGCGAAAAAGAACTTGTTCAGTGTCCTATCCCAGTTAACAAAATTTAAATACATAAATGAAAATATAGAAACTGGTCCCATTTGGTTAAAGGCTTGCCTGTAGGTCAGCTTGTAGTGCATTTCCGGTGCACAGTTGCAGAGCTGGAAGCCTGGTGTGACGGATGACGTCACACCCAGGAAGAGCCAGCAGTGCAATGGAGTGGCAGCTGGCAAGGCAGCCTAGAATGCCCCAAAAAGAAAAGCAGGAGACAAAGGAGGCGAGACATCCAATGGGAGCCCAAAACAGAGGGTGAATAATAATGGAATGATCCAGGAAATGGCAGGTAACTGGTGGGACCCAAAGTAGCTTTAGACAGGAGCAACATACTGTGTCAAGTCAGCCATTAAAGAAAGTTAGCCAAGATGGACTAGTTCCTGAAAATTCAGTTACTGTACCAGAGTTCAATTAGATGAAGTGGAAGAGGATGTCAATCTTTCAATCAATCTTTATTTATATACTGGAAAGGCATGTGAGCAGAAATGCCCATTTTCACAAACGTCCAGTGTATAGTACAAGAATACAGAGAGATAACTGAGAACAAAACAAAATCAAGAAAATACATAGTACAGCATGAAAATACAAATATATAAACAGTGGTATGAATGTTATATAATATAACCTGGTCTAACAGATAACATGATGAACTAAGGAAGTGCCATGGTAAAGTGCGGGCAGGGTACAACAGATGAGAGGGGCAAAGTGAAGGAAAAGCAAAAAGAAACAGCAACAACTAGGGTGGCAGTAAAAGGGTGAGAGAGGTGAAATGGCAGAGATGTGGAATCTTCAGGTGTATGGAGAGTAGAGAGCAGTAACCAAGTAAGGGGTGTTTTAAGAGACAAACGGGGGACTAAGTGCATGAAATGGGGATAGTGCATTAGGCTGTACCCAGGCAGAACCCAGAGATATTACATGGAGAAAGGTGCCAGGCTGGGTACAGAGTTAGGACCGTGATGGGCAGCTGCATAAGGGAGGGCTAAGGATGTGGACCTTGAGGGAGGAGTTGAAGGAGTGGATGGAATTACAGGCTTGAATTTCATGGGGTAATCTGTTGTACAGCTTTGTCCCGGCATAGTAGATTGAGTTCTGAGCCAGTTTAGTTTGGACAAATGGGGTGTCGAAGACCATGGTGGTGGATCCACGGGTCAACCATCCAAGTGCTGCTAGCGGGAAGAAGGCATTGATGCTGGGTGGCATCTGTTTGATGTGGATTTTGTAAAGAAAGGAGAGCATTTTAAGGGGAAATCTCCCTTCAAGGGAGGACCAGCAGAGGGATGCAAAGAGGATGCAGTAGTGCATTTTCCAGGGCAGGCCAGTGACGAAGCACGCCATACTGTTGTATGTAACTCTTAGTTTGGAGTAGAGGAGTGAGGATGTTGGAGGGGAAAAGACCAGAGAACCATAGTCGATGAGTGGCAGGAGCAGAGAGATGGCCAGGTGTAATCTGGTGGTGGGAAGAAGAAGCTTATGGATCCTGTAGAGAAGTTCAAATCTGGTGTGGACCTTCTTAATGAGATTGTTAACATGTATATTGTAGGAGAGGTGTGGGTCAAGGTACAGCCCAAGGTATTTGAATTCAGTCACCTGTTCTTGTTCTACTGGGAATACCTGAGTTGTCGACAAGGGTCAGGTCAGTAGCAGGGGCTTTACGAGGTCCAGAGAAGATATTGAATTTGGTCTTTAGAGTTAAGGACCATGCCGTAGCCGGAGAATCATGAGTGTAGCTTACTGAAATCGGATTGAAGATTGTGGAACAAAGTGGCTGGGTTTTCGTTACTGCAGTACAGGGCCGCATCATCGGCGTATAAGACTAGTTGAGCAGATTGGCAGATAGAGGGGAGGTTGTTAATGAAAAGAGAGAAAAGAAGGAGGCCCAGGTTGAGCTCTAGGGGACCCCATATTTGATTGGACAAGCATAGGAGAGGTGACCATCAATGGAGGTTTGATGGGATCTCTCTGAGAGGTATTGACCCAGTTGACAACATTATCTGAGAGATGCAGACCATGAAGGGTGTCGCAGACTAGGGCATGGTCCACAAGGTCGAAGGCTTTAGTCAGGTCAACAAAAATGGATCCTGTGCAATGCCCTTTGTCATTAGCCTTAAGGATGTCATTAGTGAACCTGACCAAAGCTGTTTTGCTGCTGTGACCAGATCTAAAGCCATGTTGGGCACTGGAGAGTAGGCTATGCAATTCAAGGTAGGAGGTGAGTTGAGAGTGCACTACCTTCTCGATAATTTTTGAGAGGGGGGCTAGGAGGGAAATAGGGCAACAGTTTTCAACGTCATTTCTGGACCCAGACCTGAAAAGGGGTTTAATGGTGCTGGTGTTCCTGATGGTTTTCCTTGTGTTAGGGAAAGAGACAGAGCAGAGGGAGCGGTTGATTAGATTGGTGAGAGGAATTGCTGGGGCAGCGATGGACAGTTCAGGATTTTGTGATCAATCCAGTCGGCCCTTTGCTGGGTCTTGGGCTATTCCTCCGAATAGTGTCCGAGGCTTAAGGGCCTTAAAGTAGAAATGTGGGGGATCTGAGGTGTTGGGGCAGGGCTGGGGGGTTGAGGAAGAGGAGAGAAGAGGGGCGGGGGAGGGAGGTTTGTATTTGTCAAGGTTTCCGAAAAAAGAGTTAAAAATGTTCGCCACATCGGTTGGGTTGTTGATGTTACTCCCATCATGGTACAGAGTGATAGGATCAGAGTGTTTGGTCTTGCCCAGTAGCGAGTTTACGGTACCCCAGAGCACATGAGGGTTCGCGGCTTCCCCGAGTTGTTTGTCCTGTAGGTGGTCAATTTTAGCCTTCCTTACAGTGGATTTGCACTTATTGTGGAGAGACCTGTAGAGGAAAGCTGGGTGGGGTCTTTATGCTTCGTGTACTGGGCCTATGCTTTGTCCCTGGTTCTCATCATCTTTAAGATGTCAGGGGTGACCCATTCATTGATTTTACCCCTGTTCTTATTTTTATGAGAGGAGCATGTTCATCACAGATGCTGACAAGGATATTAGAGAATTTCTGAAGGATAGAGTCACAGTCGCCAGGCCCTTCCATGAAGGACCAGTCTATAATGCTTAGATCCCAGGTTATTAGATCAATTTTCTGATCAGTCTCCTAGTGAAGATAAAAGTGGGAGGGTGTTTGGTGGGCAAGCAGACCATTGGCAATAGGTTGCGCAGTGATCGCTGATAGTCTGGTAAGATGCCAGAGTAAGTAATCTGGGTGGGATGTGAGCAAATAATCCAATCTATAAGAGATTGGGTGCTGGTTTTGTAGTTAAGTCTAGTAGGTGAGGCAATGAGCTGGTGGAGACCAAGATTAGCGATGAATGATTTGACAAGGTCAGAGTAGCTGGAGACCCAGTTAATGTTAAAGTCCCTGAGGAGGATCCATTCTCTGTTGAGAGGGAGCATGTGCTTGAGGGCAAGAAGTGACTCCAGGTCAGAGAGCGGGGTTCCTAGGGGAAGATGAGTGGTGGTGAGGGTAATGGTTTTATTAGGGCTGAGGAGGAGGTTGATGGAGAGGGTCTCTAGAAGGGAGAACTCAGTACTGGGTTAGAGTTCAGTAAATTAATATTTTTTTGAATTATAGAACATACATCTCCCTCCTTTTTTCCTGGTTCTGTCTTTCCTGACCAAGGTGTAACCACCAAGCTCAGTCTCATTAACTGGGATCCTGGGGATGAGCCAGGTTTCAGTGAGAGCGATAACATCAAAGTCATTAATGGAGACCCAGGCCTGGAAGTCATCAATTTTAGCAGGGAGACTCTGAATATTAAGGTGGATTGATTAATTGATTTATGTTTTTGGTAACCAGGTAAGTGCACTGATCCAAAGGAATGTTTTCAGTCATGACCCAGGCCACAGTTGTGGCCACAAAAATAAACATAAACAGCATTAACAATGTACAAAAACAGCAATAGCACAGAGTAATATGTGTAATATAGGAATTGGTAACACACCTCAAAACAAGATAAATAACGTGTAATGGAATCAAACAGATTCGCAAGCACAAATTTCAGAATTCAAAAGACTTACAAAAATGCCTACCTGCTGTACCAGCTGACAACAGGCTAAAATAATAACGTGCATAAAAGCTTACAAAGAGCCTACATGCTGTACCACCTGACAATGGGCTAAAATAATAAGGTGCATAGAAACTCAGTCTTGTGAGATAATTCCAATAAATGGATCAGAAGTACTACAAGGAAATCAGAACAGATTAGGAGAGCAGAGAGTACCGAACGGCATGATGCAAGTAGTGAATGCTAAGGGGCAACAGAGGTGGGTGAAGGGAGGGTGGCAAAAGGTTTCAGCACAACAGACAAGTAAAGTACTGAGAAAAAGAAATCCTTTGTCTTGGTAAAAGCAGTTCAGAAGATGGGGCCCATATGTTGAGAACATAAATCAAACATGGCTGGTTCAAACATTCAGAGGTAAACCATGCTTGGAAACCCCATCACGCAGTCACAGCAGAATGAAAGTCATCAGTTTAGATGCTGTAGTGCAATGTGCAGAGCAGACGCACAATAGCAGGCACCGGCAAATAGAGCTAAGCAATCCGAAGCACACAGAAAACTGGGCAGAAGCAGGGCTGCCCAGCAGCAGCGCGTCCAGGCATTGTTTCAAAATCCTCTGAGAGACAGCTGCAGTGTGAAGTTCACCTTTATTAGAAATGTGGGAGGAGTTATTTCCCCCACAATGAACCTTGGGTTTTAGTCCTCCCTAAAAAGGACGATTCTTTCAAGCAGTGTGATTGGCAACCCATAATCATATGGTTTCAGAGATTTCCTATTATTGCAGTTCAGAACTAGCTTCTTGTTTGTTTTTATTTTTATAATAGACCATGTGGGAGGGTGGGTACTGCAGGGAGGGGAGGAAGAGGGAGGCAGTATAGCGTAGTGGTTTAAGGCTCTGAGCTGCAAATCTGGAGACTTGGGTTTGAATCCCACAGCCCCCACTTGCATACTGTGTGACTCTGAGCAAGTCACTTAACTTCCCTGTGCTCCCAGATTGCACCTGTAAACAAGCTTTCAGCTTAGTGTGTCACTCCAGGTTAAACAATTGCAAAAAAAAAAAAAAAAGAAGGGGGGAATCCAGCTTTCTATTCAGAACTGTCAATCTGTTCCTTCCACAATTCCCATCTTATCCACCTGTTCTGCAATACTGGCAGCCTTTGTTGGAGTTTGTAGGTAATTTCCTCCATCTGATATATTTGGGCTACAATCTCCTGCCACTCTTTGCTGTCTGGGAGGTCTGTTTGATACCATTTCCTAGTGATAGTCTTGAATGCTGCAGCAATCAAGACTTGCCATAAGTATATTACGTCTTTACCCTTTAGCAAGATTTGAATTTCAGTGGTTAAAGGGTATTTGTAGCCAAGGCCCCTACTTTTCTGCAGCACTTTGGGACAAAGTTCTGTGGCAGGAATACCATTCGCCACAAAACTTCTGTGACAGTGGTTTGTGATTTCTGAGAAAGTTCTGCGGCACCGATGAACTGCCACATCATACAGCATCAGCTTCTCATCCTGACTTCACATCCATGGCAATGTCTATGGCAAACAGGATGGGGGAACACACAGTAACACTAGTTAAAAAAATAGACTTTTAGAAATCATTTTATTTTTAAAAAGCTAAAAAATAATCTATCACTTAAGGTCCTATCCTATTACATAAATGAAATAAGCAGCGGGGACCTTATGTGATAAATACATTACCTATATAGTCATGCTGTTTACACCACTCATGAGATCCACATTGTGTATCACTTATATATTTATACGCAATCTGTAACATAGTTTTTTTTTAAATAAATTTCTCTTTTGTGGCCATGAAATTGTATACTTCTTCATAAAGGTCCCCTTGGAAGTGGAATAAAAAGAACAGAGGCGATATTGCAAGACTCATTTTTCATGCCAACCCACTTCTTCTGTCACACCACGTAACCCCATCAGGCCATGACATTCAGGTGAACCTCTTGTGAGAGAAGGCTTCCCAGTCCATCACAAGGTTTCATCTGTGTGACAGAACACTGTGCCATACCTTCCCAAGCTCAGAGCGGTGGTGTGTAAGATCCCTCCCCCCATCCTTGTGCAGCCCAGCCAGCTCCCAGAGCTTGTCCCCGAACCTGAGTTGCCCTCATAGAAACACATGTTACCCACTGGCCCAACAGCTGGCCCTGCACACAGCATTTCTTTTTTTTTTTTTTTTAACTTTCTGTTTTTTCCTCCTTACGCCCCCAGTCTCCGACTCTTCAGGGGCACCTGTGAGTCATCCCTCTGCCAGTCACCTCACCCACGAGCCACCCTACGCCCCATAGAGCCACGGCTATACCCCCCAGGTGGGTAATGAGGTGGGGCCCGTACACCCCGAATGCTTACTTGTCTCATCGGGCAAGGTGGTCAAGGCGGGTGAAGGCATATCGAGGGCACGCTCCTGGCATCCCGTCTTCCTGGAGATGGAGGGTTGTTATCCTCCTGTTTTTTTCTCCTTATATGTGGTGCACCCTTGATGTTTGGTGTGATGTGCCGACGTCCACCACACATCATGGCAAGCCTTCCCTGCAATCAGGGCTTGCTGTACCTCGAGCCTCCGCTCGGGGTCACACAAGTTGTGGGCTTTGGCCCCCTCCCTCCCCCCGGAGAAGGCAAGTTGTCGTGGGATGCTCAAGCCTTCTCCCCGGCCAGCCATCCAGCGACCTGAGTCTGCTCCTGAACCCAGGGGCGTCATGGCCCGGAAATCAACCGCTGCGGCGGCAAGCCAGCCCACACACAACATTTCTTCATAGCTTATCGCTAATTCTATTAACCCATGATAACATGTAATCAATAACCCTAGCAAAAATGGGTGGGATACTCAGACTGTGCCAGGCAGGGGCACAAGCCTGGGCGCAGCGCAACTGGGTTCAGTCAGGGCATGGTCCAGGCGATATTCAACGGTGCTGCGCCATGGCACTGCACCATTGAATATGGCACAGAGGGTGCACACACTGCACACGGTGCAGTGGCACTGTGCCAGTGTGACTCGCAGAAGGGGAGCAGGGGGATGCACCAGAGCAAGTGTGGTTGCGCTAGGCGCATGTACCACGATATTCAGCACTGGGCATGCAAATGAGGCCATTATGCATGCAAGGCACAAATGGGGCCATTTGCATGTAATTATGGCCCCATTTGCATGCGGTGTGCCGGTCCCCAGTGACTTGCACCTGGCACCCTACCAGACTGCAGCCGTCAGGAACCGATGCCCCCCTGCCCCTTGGTGGGCTCCACTCCCCTTTGCCTGATCATGGGCATGTGAAAGTAGAAACCCTGGTGGTCCAGTGGACCGATCCCCGTCGCCCGATCGCGGGCATGAATTGAAAATATGCCTGGTGGTCCAGTGGACCACTATCCCTTGCCCGATCACGGGCTTATAATCAAATAATCCCTGGTGGTCCAGTGGACCGCTATCCCTCACCCAATCGCAGGCATATGCCGATATTCAGCCCGGGATGTGCAGCACATATGCCGCGCAACACTGCACTGCACTGCACAGGGGGGCTCAAAGCTGTGCCACAAAAAAAGCAGGAACAAGTTCAGCCACCCACTGGTGGGCTGCTGAATTGCATGGTGCAACACAGCAGCCGCCAGCCATGGGTGGCCACCCGCCCACCTGGAACACTGTTGCTGGGCACACATACCCCCCTGGTGGTCCAGTGGACCCCCCCATATGCCCAATCACAGGCTTTCATAACAATAAAGGATCCCTGGTGGTCCAGTGGTGACCCCCCCTCACCCAATCATGGGCTATTGTAAAATTAAAGAACCCTGATGGTCCAGTGGACCCCCACCCCCCTTCACCTGATCACAGGCTTTTGTAATATGACAGGATCCCTGTTGGTCCAGTGGTAATCCCCCCACCCAAATGCAGGCATTTTTAGTGTGAAAGGATCCCTGGTGTTCCAGTGGTAGCCCCCCCTTTGCATGATCGCGGGCTGCTGTGCAACGTAAGAGTTACCTGGTGGTCCAGTGGTAATCCTCTCCCCACCGACCCACCCAGCACACCCCCTGTCATTGGCAGGCAGCAGCACCCTGCCCGCATGCTGCCCGGTCGCCCGCTGAATGACAACGTACAGTACGATCTGTACGCCTATTGGTCCACTGTGTGGACCAATGTTCATACAGACAATGCTGTACTACACAGGCCCGATATGTAGATAAAATCTTCATTCACATATCAGAACCTGGCATAATTACAGTATAATCTCATGCCATGGACCAATAGATGTACAGATCGTCCTGTACACTGTCATTCGGTGGGCAGCCAGGCAGCATCGGGCAGGGTGCTGTTGCCCGCCGATGACGGGGGGATGCTGGGTGGTGGGGGACCACTGTGGGTGGGTGGGGAGGTGGTTACCACTGGATCACCAGTTAACTCTTATGTTGCACAGCAGCCTGCGATCGAGTGAAGGGGGGCTACCACTGGACCACCAGGTATCCTGTCATATTACAAAAGTCCGCAATTGGGCGAGGGGGGGGTTACCACTGGACCACCAGGGATCCTTCTTTATTACAAAAGCAAGTGATTGGGTGTACAGGAGCGGGGGGGCTGCATTGGCACAACAGGGTGTCGCTCCCCAATGACTGCAGCTTGGCAGGGCACCTGGTGCAATTCACTGGAGATCAGTGCATTGCATGCAAATGGGGCCGTAATGACATGCAAATGGCCCCATTTGTGCCTTGCATGCATAATGGCCTCATTTACATGCCCCAGGTTGGATATCGTAGGTGATGCACCTAGCGCAACTGCACTTGCGCTGGCCATCCTCCTACTCCGTTTCTGTGTCTTGCGCTGGTGCAGTGCCACTGCACCATGCTCAGTGTGTGCACCCTCTGTGCCATATTCGATGGTGCTGGGCCATGGCACAGCACCGTTGAATATCGCCTGGTCAATGCCCTTGCTCAGCCCTGTTGCGCTGCGCCCAGGCTTGCGCCACTTCCCAGTGCAGTCTGAATATCTGGGCCCTACAGTACAGATAAAGTGAGCCAATGAAATTATACACTAAAAGATATGCATATGAAACATTTGGCAATACACATGACAGTGTAAGATGGAGTTACAATGTATTTATTAGCCATTGGTATTTCTTAATATCCTAGTCAAACTATACATAACATATTAAGGTGTACTATATTGTAGAAAGAGTAAAAAAGAAAGGAAACCTAATCTTATGCCTAAACTACTTAATTCTATAATCATAGAGAGAGCTATAAAGAGAATAAATGGATATGTAGAGTGAAAGTATGGCTATGGAGTGTACTAGTGAGTCTGAGCGTACCTATTAACAGAGGTATGTAAGTAGTTTAAAAAGTCCTGCCAACAGAGTCTAAACTCATTCAGTCGGTCTTGTGCCAAATAAGAAAAGCGCTCCAAGGAAGCAATGTGGGTTAGATTATTAAGAATGTCTGTCAGTGTAGGTGTTATCTGGGATTTCCAGCAAATTAAAATTAATCTTTTAGCTTGCATGAATCAGATATGTAACCATCTATGTTGGTGTTTGATAATTTTATATCTTTGTTTATAACACCTAGTAAAAAGCATCTCAGTTCAAAAGCAATGGAGCGTCTGATAATGTTGGAAGCTACTTTGTGGATGGATTGCCATAGTTTAGAGATTGGTTTACATAGCCAGAGTATATGTAGTAGATCTCCATCTGGTGAATTATAACACCAACAATGATCATCGGGGAGTAAACCCATTTTATGGAGACGAGATGGGGTTCTATACCAGAGGTTAAGGATTTTATATTGAATGAGCATGCTTTGAGCATCTTTGAAAGTACTATGGCAGAGTCTCCAACATTCATCCCATTGAGCATCTGTTATGTCAACTTTTAAAACTGTATTCCATTTGTTTTTAGCTGAAAGGTAAGGAGTCTCTAATGTGTTTGTAAATTCTGCTAAGCAAGATGAACTATTGGGCCATACCCTGATGAGGGAAGGAATGCACGGGGCCCTGTTAGTTTGTTGTATTACGGGAAGAGTGGCAGAGCGAACTTGTGAATACTTCCAGAATTCTTGTCTGGGTATATCCCATCTGGCTTGTAGGTTACTTGAAGGAGTTTAAAGTGTTACTACCTTCAGCTAAGATATCTCCCAGAAATAATATATTTCTGTGTTTCCATGAGGTAGAAAATATTGGTTTGCCTTCTAGGGAAATGTTGGGGTTCCCCCAGATAGAGGTGTAAAAGATAGGGGTGGGATGGGTTTTAAGCCATTTATGCATTTTGAACCAGTAGTGTGTAGACATGGCGATAATGGGATGCTTCCTTAAATTGGGAGTAGGGGTTAAAAATATAAAGCTGGGGGGAATCTGTCCTGGAGTCAAAGAGGCTTCCATGTCGAGTCATAGTGGAGAATTATGACTGGGTTTGGAAAACCATTTAATAGTTTGTGAGGCTCTGAATGCCCAAAGGTAGGCTAGAAACCAAGGTAGGCCAAAACCACCATGAGACCAGTGAGAACGTAAATTAATGCAATTAAACCTGGGGATATGGCCTTCCAATAAAAATTCTCCTATAATCTTATCAATTCTAAAGAAAAAAGAAGAAGACATCTTTAATGGGATATTTGCAATGAGATACAGTGTCTTCAGAGTGACATTCATTTTAACAGCTGCAATTTTACCAGATAGAGACAAGTTTAAGGTTTTCCACCTCTCTAAGTTAGTTTTAATGTCTGATAGTAGGGGAGAAAGATTTATGTCCCAGATTTTATTAAAATTAGGTGAAATTTGTATCCCTAAGTAAGTAATACCTTGCGGGGCCCATCGATAGCCAAGAAGATGGTTCATAGGAGGCTTACAGTGTTCGTTTCATGGTAGTATCTCAGTTTTTTGGTAGTTAACTGCCAGCCTAGAAAGCTTAGCAAATGTATTAAGTATATGGGTAAGTGGTTGAGCAGATGACTCTAAGTTTTCTAATAAAATGAGCAGATCATCCACATAGAAGAGTGAGGTATATTGTGTATTAGCTATAGAGATACCTTTGATTTCACTAGTTTGATGTAAAGCAGCAGCTAAGGGTTCAAGGGCTAAGATGAAGAGAGATAGGGTTACTGGGCATCCTTGCCTAATGCCTCTGGCTAGTTTTAAAGGTTGGGATAATCAGTGTTGGGTAAGTTACTTTTTCTATTACTTTCTATTTTGTTTAGAAACTTGATCCAGGAAGCTCTGTGTAGTCACTAGCAAGGATGGAGATGTACTAGAAAAAGTAATACACCTGACAGTTGATTTCTTTTTATATAAAACAATACAGATATAATAAAAAACTATAACAGATGACATTTATTTGAAAGAAATATGTTAGTTACTAGTTACTTTCAAATAAATGTGATCAGTTACCGTTACATATTACTTCTGTATAAAAAGACGTAAGTAATTGTAACTGTAAGGTGCAGTACTTGTTCCAGTACTTCTCCATCCTTGCTAGTGACTGCAAGGAGCTTTCTGGAACAAGTTTCCAAAAGTAATAGAAAAAGTAACTTACCCAACACTGGGGATAATGTGGAGTTTGTAAGCACCCTAGCTGAGGGGGAGGTATCTGTCTAAATAAGCATCAAGTGTAAGGTTAAAATTGCCTCCAATCAGCACAGAGGAATTAGCCAAGTTTTGTGAAGTTAAGAGCTGAGCCAAATTGTGAAAATATTGAGGATTATCAGAATTCGGAGCATGGACATTCATTAGGGTTAGTGGTCCTGTAGAGGTATCAAAAGATACGATTAGCCATCTACCATCCAGGTCTCTTAAAATGCTAGAAGGTTTCCATTTTAAGTTTCTGAGTATTAAAATTGCAACCCCTCTTTTTTTGGAGGGGGTTGATGCAGCATATACTTGACCAACCTAGTCACATTTTAGTCTATCATTATCTGCATCAAGTAACTTAGTTTCTTGCAGAAAGGCAGTTTGTGCCTTATGTTTTTTAAGGTGATTGAGGACCTGTATTCATCCGCTAGACGCATTGAGTCCCCTGACATTCCATGTGTAAAGTGTTAAGTTAGCCATATTTATTTATTGAAATTGATTCACCAGGAAAGGCACACTGAGCAAAACGGTGCTCGTCTCCTGGTGCGACCTGGGGGAAGGGGTACAAGGGGAGGATAACACGCAGGTTATCACAATAGAGATACATTAAACAGATCTACAGAGTAGCATGGAAGTACTTGGTTACAACATTGGTTAAACAGTCAGCTAAAAGCGTATACCAGTGTATACGTACAACTTCAGACATACAGACATACCTACATAGAGTACAGATTGTTGCTGCAGATAACAGTAGAGGTTAAATCTAGGCAGGACAGAGAGAGGCAAGAGAAGGTGAGTAAGTGCCTTTATATGTATATATATATATATATATATATATATATATATATATATATATATGTATAAGCAAAACAAAATGGTTATATTAAATGCATGCTATATATGTATAAGCCAGCTTCCATGGATAGGGCGTGCCGATGGTCAGGCAATGGGAATTTGATGGGGGGGTCATTAATTTAAGGAGTGCAGGCACAGTTTACCATGAGGTAGTTAGCCACTGCAGTTGATAGGGAATGGGTAGAAGATGAGTGATGGATTTGAGGGGGGAGAGCATTCCAGAGTTTCGGGAAACAGTGCGAGAAGGCTGTTTGTCCAGCAGAGGACTTACATCTGGGAATATTTAGTAGTCGGGTGTCAAGGGATTGAAGGGCGTGAGGGAGAGTGGGAGCCAACAACAGTGTGGAGGAGAGGTAGGAGGGGAGGGTGCCAAGCCAGAATTTGAGACAAACTTGGAGCAGTGCAGTAGTCAGCGATTTTCGAGGGAAGGGAAGGTGAGGGAGCAGCAAAGGTCACAGTGGTGGGAACGGGGGAGGCATTGAGGGTGAAGCAGCAGAAGGCATTGAAAAGGGAGTCTAGTTTTGATAAGGTGGATTTTGATGCAGCACTGTAGACTGTCACAGTAGTCTAAGGAGGGAAGGATCATCTTCTGCACTAGTTCACACCTAACTGAAAAAGGGAGGCAAGAGCAGTTCCTATAGAGGGCACCTAGCTTGGGGTGAAGTTTTTTATGATTGCATCGATGTGATCAGAGAAAGTAAGGTGATGGTCAAGCCATACCCCTAGATATCAAAAGGAAGCAACGTCCTCCAGAGTTGTCCCATCCAGAGTGTGGAAGGACAGGAGTGAGGGGAATCGGGATAGCTTCTGTCTCATGCTGAAGGACATGGTGACAGTTTTTTTAGCGTTGAGTGAGAGCTGGTGCAAACTGAACCAGAGTTGAACTTTATTGAAATCGGACTGGAGGTTGGATGCGGCTTCATCCAGGGAGGAGCCAGAGGTGAATAGGATGGTGTCATTGGCATACATGTGAATAGATGAAGCTGTGTAGATTTGTGGCAGGTTGTTGAGAAAAATGGAGAACAGGATGGGGCCAAGGACTGACCCTTGGGGGACACCAGTAGTCACGGGGAGGGGAGAGGATGTGGCATCCGCAATGCTTACTGATTGTGTTCTTCCTGAGAGATAGGCACTGAACCAGTTAGTAGCTGAGACAGTGAGGCCTGCATCTGAGAAGCTTGTTAGCAGCAAGGGGTGGGAGACAGTGCCGAATGCTTTAGCGAGGTCGACAAATATTGCCGAGGAGCTCTGCCCCCTATCCATACTGGAGAGGATGGAATCAGTGAGTCTTAATAAGGAGGAACCAGTGGAGTGGCCCTGTCTGAAACCAGACTGAAATGGCATGAAGAAGTTAGAGTCAGAGAGGAAGGAAGTAAGTTGGGCAAGTACCAGGTGCTCTTGTAGTTTGGCAAGGACTGGGAGGAGAGAGATATGATGGTAGTCTGAAGTGGAGGAGGGGGGCCCCCTTTAGGGAGGGGGATGACAACGGTGTGTTTCCAGGCCTGGGGGACAGCAGCAGTGGTAAAGGAGAGGTTTAGGAGATTGGCTAGAGGTGTTGCTATGGCTGGTGCAGAGAGGAGAAGGAGTTTGGCATCCAGCCCGTCGGGGGAATTACCTTTAGAAGGATTTTGGGTCAGTAGGGCCTGGAGGGATTCAGTTTGAGTAATAGATTGGAAGGAGAAAATGCATGGCCCAAGCGAGTTCGAGGCTCATGCGGTAGTATCTGGTGGAGTAGTAGGGGGCAGGGAGGAGAGGAGAGTCGAGGCACAAGAGGTAAAGTATGTGTTGAACTTGGCAGCCACTGCCCCTGGGTCTGAGATGAGTGTGTTGTTTACGTGTAGGAGCGGTGTGGGATTTGCCGCCATGGGGAGAAGAGAGAGTGGATGACCTTCCAGAATTTGGATGGGTTATTTAAGTTAGACTGAAGGGAGGAGTTGAAGTATTCTGCTTTAGTGAGCCTAGTTGGTGTGGTGCACTTGTTACGCAGCACACGGTATGTGGTGTAGTCTTGTGGGAGGCGCAAAGATTTATGCACTCAACATGCTTTGTTGCGGGCATTTTGGCAGGCTACAAGTTCTTGGGTGATCCATTGCAGGTTGTTACCACATACCCTGGAGCAACACAGTGGGGCATGCTTGTTCCAGACAGCAAGGAACATGTCATATAAGTGAGTGAAGGCATCATCGATGAAGGGGCTGGAGTGGGTGTGGCCCAGTTATCAAGGGCTACGTCTTCAAGCATGGTGGCTAGGTTGAGGGATTTATAGGACCGTTGGATTAGGAACTTGGAGGCAGATGTGGGGTGGTGAATTTTCCTGATCAGGTATATAATGTGGTGGTCACTCAGGGAGTCAGGGAGCAGGCCTGCTTGGATGACCCGGTGGGGTGGAAGGTGAGTTCCCAGTCTATTAGAGAGTGGTTCCCAGATTTGGGGTTTAGACGGGTAGGCTCAGTGATGGATTGCGAGAGGTTTAGAGCCGAAATGTCAGTATGGGTTTTGCTGAGAGAATGAGATAACCAGTTGTGGTTAAAATCCCCCATGATATACAATTCCACTTTCGAGGATAGGGAGAAGATTTGCGTGAGAAGGTCAGTGACAGCTGATACTGGAGTGCCTGGCTGGCAGTATACAACGGCTATGTAAATAGGGAGTGAGAAGGGTAGATCCAGTTGAACCATTATCAGTTCATGGGCTTCTGGTTCAGACTTTGTTAAGAATATGGAGAAGTGTAGTTCGGCATTTACATAAATGGCCACACCACCGCCTGTGTTAGCCCTGTCCTGGCAGGTCATGGTGTAACCTGAGATTGAGACATAGGGCTCAGAGATATTTTTGTTTAGCCATGTCTCGGACAAGATGATGATGTCGGGGGCATAGTGGGTAGCAAGTACCTGGAGGGAGTTGATTTTGGGGGCTAGGCTTCTTATGTTTAGGTGCAAGAGGTGCAGATCACGTGGGAGGGTGGTGCTACTGGGGTTTGAGGCGGAGGATGGGTTTGGAGAGGGTCCAGGTGAATTTAGTAGGGTAGGGGTATGGTGGGGACCTGGGTCCCCAGCTGCGAGGAGCAGGAGGGCAATAGTAAGGTAATGTCCTATGAGTTTCAGCCACCAATAAGTGTTTGAGCATCATCTTGTGTAAGAAAGTGGCTGGCTGTGGGAGGTCCAATGGGAGGTAAGCAGTTTTAGAATTGTCCATATGTGTGGGGGAGGGAGGAAGGGGCAGGGATACGCATTTGAGTGGACCCACATATGGCTGAGGTGAGAAGCATATGCAGAGTATGGGGGGTAGTGGGACCTTATAAGATCAGGCAGGATCAGAGGTTGAATTTGAGGGGAAGTTTGTGGTAAGTTGGAGAGGAGTGGTGGGTGGCAGATGATTATGAAAGCAAGGAGGGACAAGTAACTTAGCAGAAGGGACATGGCTAGTGGCACGCAGCAAGTAGTAATTAGGGAGGGCTTGTGGGCTGGAGGATAGAGAGAGAGAGAGAGAGAGAGGTTGAGGGAAGTGTAGGCTGAGCACTGAGGCTGAGATAACGATGATGCCAGAAGATTAACAGTGACCTCTAGTGGCTAATAAATATAAGGAGCATATGGGAAACCAGGGAGATAGCATTCAACTGAGTCACGCAAGGTCTCACGAGAGGAGGCACTATATAAGTACTACCAGCTAGGGTGGGAGAGTATTGAGGCGGGCGGGGAGCATTTGGAAGTGACTCGAGGGATTAGCTACTGCTGAGTTGAAATAGCGAGGTGAGCTGCTGGAGCTTTTTCCATACCTGGGTAGTTCGGGGGGGTTGGGGAGGGCAGTTCCTGCACGGCCTTCGCAACATGGGACCCTCGGTGGATCCTGAAGCTGTGGAGACAGAAGGGGAGGTAAGCAACTTTTTTATAGCCAACAGAGCTAGCTGATTAGCATACGAGACAGCAGCACACTACTACCTAGTCTGGCGCAGTTTAACAATACATTGAAGGATTAATTGATTATATACAGAAAAGAGCTTTAAAAACGGAGCAGCATTTGTATTTTAAAATCACAGATTTTAAATGGAGCAGCATTTGTACTAAAAATCACATATTTTAAATGGAGCAGCATTCGTACTAAAAATCACAGATTTTGAAATGGAGCAGTACCTAGGAAGGGAGCAGCATTCGTACTAAAAATCACAGATTTTAAATGCAGCGGTACCTAGGAAGGGAGCAGCATTCATACTAAAAATCACAGATTTTAAATGGAGTGGTACCTAGGAAGGGAGCAGCATTCGTACTAAAAATCACAGATTTTAAATGGAGCGGTACCTAGGAAGGGAGCAGCATTCGTACTAAAAATCACAGATTTTAAATGGAGCAGTACCTAGGAAGGGAGCAGCATTTGTACTAAAAATCACAGATTTTAAACGGAGCAGTACCTAGGAAGTCATGCACAGTAGGAATGAATTAGCTGTCTAGCTCCACTACAGTCAAGCACAGAACAGAGGCTCTTAAAGCAACAATTAAAATTATTAATTATTAAGTATAGAAATCACTGCATCCTCTTAAGGCTCTGTTTGGAAAGTGCTGAAAGCTGTGCTGTGATCTTAAGGAGTCCTGGTACAAAAAACTATTTCCATTGTTGTGGTGACCCAAATTCATATTAAAATGGTGCCAACAGTTAGCTACTGCTGAGTTGAAACAGCGAGGTGAGCTGCCGGAGCTTTTTCCATACCTGGGTAGTTCGGGGGGTTGGGGAAGGCAGTTCCTGCATGGCCCTCGTGATCTGGGACCCTCGGTGGATCCTAAAGCTGGGTAGTTCGGGGGGTGGGGGAGGGCAGTTCCTGTACAGCCCTCATGACCTGGGACCCTCGGTGAATCCTGAAGCTGGGTATTTCGAGGTGGGGGGCAGTTCCTGTAGAGCCCTCGCGACCTGAGACCCTCGTGGATCTGAACTCAGGTATTATATGTAATACAGTAGCTGGCATGTCAGAGGGCTTCAATTGCCAAATACCCTAAGCAAAGGTATGCAGATCAGATTGACATATTTAATAATTGTAAATTGTCTGTTGGCAGGACTATATGTAATTTTGAAAAAGGCATAGGGTGGAATATTCAAAAGAGTTGCGCCATGCACAACCCACCAATGTGCCCCGGCATGATATTCAAAGGGGCATGTTGTCAGTAATGTATGCGGCGCAAGTGCGGGGAGCATGCACATGCATATGCGGCACATCCCGATATTCAGCCTGGGATGCGCGGCTCATATGCTGGCACATCTCCTCCTTGCACCACTCGGGGAGGGCACAATGTTGTGCCTGGTAAAACCAGGAGCAAGGCCTGGCCACCCGCAGGTGAGCTGCCATATTGCAGGGTGCAACACAGCAGCTGCCAGCCGTGGGTTGCCACCCACCCACCCAGAACACTGTCCACAAGCTTCCTGCCCTGGGAGTGTTTTGCCCCCCCATCGCCCAATTGCGGGCATAAGTAATCTATATCCCTGGTGGTCCAGTGAACTGCTTTCCATCACCAGATTGTGGGCATATGCACATTAAATCCCTGGTGGTCCAGTGGACACCCTCCACAGCGCCCGATTGTGGGCAGATATAGTGAAACCAATCCTGGTGGTCCAGTGGTTTCCCCTCCCCACCCACCCATTGAAGTCCCCTGCCACCCAGCACCTCCCCAGTCAATGGCGGGCATCGACACCTGGCCCGCATGCCACCCGGCCTGCCACCGACTGACAGCGTACAGTACTGACTGTACGCCTATTGGTCCACTGCGGGGGCCAATGGGTGTACAGACCATACTGTACTGCAGAGCCCGATAAGTGAATGAATGCAGGCAGCTGGGTGGCATGCAGGAGGGTGTCGCCACCCCGCCACTGACTGGTGGGGTGCTGGGTGGCAGGGGCCTCAGTGGGCGGGTGGGGGGTACCACTAGACCACCAGGATTGGTTTCGCCATATCCACCCATGATCAGGTGCTGAGGGGTGTCCACTGGACCACCAGGGATTTAATGTATGTATGCCCATGATCAGGCGATGGAGAGTGGTCCACTGGACCATCAGGGATGTAGATTACTTATGCCCATGATCGGGCGATGGAGAGCGGTCCACTGGACCACCAGGGATATATTAAACATATGCCCGCGATCGGACGTACGGGTGCGGCGTCTGCCAAGGGACTGCAGGGTGTCGGTCCCCAATGGCTACAGCCTGGCAGGGCGCCAGGTGCAAGTTACCAGGGATTGGTGCACTGCATGCAAATGGGGCCATAATGACATGCAAATAGCCCCGGTTGCATCTTGTATGCATAATGGCCTCATTTGCATGCCCAGTGCTGAATATTGCGGTTGATGTGCCTAGCGCAACCGCACTTGCGCTAGCGCATCTCCCTGCTCACTTCCTGCCACTTGCACTGTCACAGTACCACTGTGCCATGCACAGTGCATGTGCCCTCAGTGCCATATTCAATGGTGCTGAGCCATGGCACAGCACCGTTGAATATCGCCTGGCCCATGCCCTGGCGCAGTCCAGTTGCGCTGCACCCAGGCTTGCGCCCCTGCCTGGTGCAGTCTGAATATCCCACCCATAGTATATAGGGAATTTCAGACTCCATATCTTGCAGCTCTCTATTAAAATATTAACTATAATAATTTTTAACATCAAAACTATTAAGCAATATAAATTTAAAGCCATCTAAGATAAACAGAGAAGAAAAGGTCAGTCCTGATGAGAAAAAGGGACCAGGACCACTTCTCTGTTCTCTAGAGCGTGGATTAGAAACCTAAGAAGTTCGGATAAGATTGTTAATAGAATCTGATTCTACTTCTTATCTGTTTGTCATAAAGCAGTATGTAACAGCAGTAAGGATGTTTTTACAATTAAATCGGTAAATAATTCTGGCGCAACTGAGAGAATTAAGAAGATGAAAATATTTATCATATTCTTGCAAATCTAGGGTTTGATTAACTAACAATGAACTTTACTTAATCCATCATCATCTGAATTGTAGAAAAGAAATTAGATATATTTGTCTGAGTAACAGACTACAGCAAGAGAGAGATTAAAAAAACATAAATAAATAAAAGGTTTTCCAGTCTGCAAATGGATTTGTGTTATAAAACTATCATACAGTAAAAGATTTGCCGTATCAAAAACAACATACTTTAGAAATATAGTAAAATCAGGCTTTTAACTTAGTAACAGTCAAGTTATTAAAATTGGAGATGTTAAAAGGGCATAATAGGTCTGTTGCCCCCATTGAGTAATTATGCTTGCTGTGATTGATGAAATACTTAGATAAGGCAGAAGTACTGCCACCGGTTTCAGTCATATTAAACATGTGGAGGGTAATATTTGTCCAATCTTTTAATGCATTTAAAATACAAAAGAAACCCTTAGAGAACAGATTCCGACAGCTAGGTTGCAACCCGCTGTAGGGCACAATAACCATGAACAAGCAATACAATCTGCCCTGAAAATTCCTACATTCAAGTTTTGTTAATTATTTTGTCAGGCACTGTTTCATCTAAATGTATACCACTAGTAAACCGGTACACTAAACGACTTTTGCCCGTGGTGTGGAAGCAACAAACATTACTATTGCAGTAAGGCAACATTTATCACCTCTCAGAGATGAGTGCAACTTAATGTGTAATATCTTGCCTGGCATGTACACAACTGATTGAACTGTGACTTTAAGAGGCTAAGAATATGGCAATAAGTAAATTATAAGCAGTGATTCCTTATTTGCTGAAATTATACGTACCCTCCTGAGTTATTTGACTATGGCATTATCTAAAGACCAGTTCTTGTGGGGCATTGTTTAAAGCTAGAATGAACAAGACATTGGTTAGGCCCCATCTGGAGTACTGCGTGCAGTATTGGAGGCCACACCTTCACGAGGACATTAACCAAATTGAGGCAGTCCAGAGAAGGGCAACCAAAATGGTGCAGGGACTGCATCAGAAGACATATGAGGACAGATTAACGGAGCTCAATATGTATACCCTTGAGCAAAGGAGGGAGAGAGGTGATATGATCGAGACATTTAAACACCTTAAGGGCATAAACAAGGTGAAAGAGTCTAACATGTTTAAATATAAGAAAATAGCAGGACAAGAGGACACAGCATGAGAGTAGAGGGAGGCCGATTAAGGGGAATGAGGAAATTCTTTTTCACAGAAAGGGTGGTAGATGCATGGAATGGCTTACCACAAGAAGTGGTGGCTATGAATACAGTGCAGGGCTTCAAACAGGCATGGGATAGGCATAAGGGAGCAATACAAATGACTACGAATAGATAGGTCACTGACAGAGCAAAGGCCGATGGCACATTTATAAGGTAGAAAAAGAAATGGGCAGACTGGATGGGCCTTGCGGTCCTTATCTGCCGTCAACTTCTATGTTTCTATGTCTATTTGAGAAATTGCATATTTAGATGCTGCCTTTAGTGACTGCAGTTATTTTACTTGACCGCCAGTCTATGTGAAAATACTAGGACTCAACATATAAAAACCAGAGGGCAGAAAGCGCCTCTGAAATGTGTGAGTTCCAGTTGCGAAAAAATTGCCTGTACAGAGGTTTTAATAAGGCACACAGCAAATTTTACAAATATATTGCGACCCGCCAGAACACACAAAGAAACACAGTCCTGTCTATCCAGTAAAATGTATGTAGCCCACAGCCGACCCATACTACTGCAACCAGAGAGCCACATGCTTTGGAGCGTATGGATAGAGGGTATGCAGGGTATTATTTTAACTGATTCGGGGCTGAAGAAGCAAGCTGAGCCCCAACAACGGGCTGATTTAGCTGCAAAGTAATATTATGAACAGTTGTTCCTTATTTGCAGAGTTTATATACACCCATCTGAGTTGTTTACCCATAGAATTATCTGGTGGGCAGAGCTTATAAGGCGCTAGTACATGCCAAAGTGAAACTTAATGTTCACATATTAGATGCCATCTTTTAATAACTACAGCTGCTTAACATGACCGCCAGGCTTCACGCAAATACTGGGACTCGATAGGAAATATAATTTAGATGCCAGAAATCAGCGCATGCAGCTGATATGTTATGAGTTCCAGTGTAAGAAAATTGCCTGTACTGAAGTACTAATAGGATAGCATAGCAGGATTTTTTAGTATTTATGACCAGCACAGACTGCACAAAAGAAGTACAGACCTGACTGTATATCAGAATGTATGCAGTCCACAGCCGATCTATCAGACCACCACCAGAGAGTCACCTGCTTTAGGACCTATGGATAAAAGGTATGCGTAGCAAATTACACTTGGTATGGGGCTGATGAAGTAAGTTGTGCCCGCATATCAATCGATTAAGCTAGATTCTGAGAGACAAAAGACCTGCATTTAATGCGAAGATTTAGGGATTTGCCAAGAAGACTAAGACTTTTTTAAAGGTGTACAGTCCCCTATGTTTTTCCCCTTACTTCGACGTTTCTTTTTCGGTGGTTCGCTGCCCTTAAAGGGCGAACCTGCCACTATGTCTGCCCATGAAGAGTCTGCTGAGGTACAGTCCATCTTGGGAGCCCTGAGGCATTCTCTTCTGTTGAGGTACAATCGCTGAGGTTTTGGGAAGCTAGAAGGTCTTGAAGCATGGCATACTTGTTGTGTAAAGGGATGTGTACAATTGTTGTCTCTGTATAATTTGGCTTCAGGATACTTTTTGATACGTTTTCAGGGCTACATCATCGGGGTTTTGAATGTCCGTTGATAGAAGTTGACCTTTCTTGGATCCAACTGGATTGTCTTCTCGGTTGTTCAGCCTGGTTTTCTGAAACAACTAATTCTTGCACAACAGAGGCAGGGGTGACAGAATGTGTATCAGTCGCTTTGGCGGCCATGATTGAGGAGGATGGCATTGGGTGTTCAACAAAGACAGCAGGTTCGTTAAGATAGGCTGAATTGCAGTTGTGCGGAAAACGCATTAAGGACTCTGGAGTATTAAAATCTTTAGGAGTTTCCAATAAAGATTTGTATAATCGCAGGATGCCTAAGTGAGAAGCGGAGGCCCTTTTGATGCATTAGATGTCTGGCCGAAATGTGAAGGCTTTCCTTTTCAGCGATAACTATCTGGAAAATCACGGTACAAAATCTTGTGTTCTTGCCATGTAAGTTGGCCGATTTCTCTAGATTTTTGAAAGATGAGCTCTGTGTCAGCAAAATTGAGAAATCTGGCAATAATAGATCTGGGTCTTTGTCCAGGAGGTGGTTTGGGGCCTAACGAGCGATGGGAATGCTCTATAGTAAGGCCTTTGTCCGTCAGTAATTTTAGGATCTGTGGTAGAACATGAAGAAGAAAATCAGTGGTGTTTTTAAGCTCCACTTCTTCCGGAAAACCAAATATACGGAGATTATTTCTCTGACTTCTGTTTTCTATATCATCAATTTTGTTTTGAAGATCCTTAATGGTATGGTTTTGCTGTCCAATCGTGGCTTTAAGATCTTGTACTGTTGCTTCATTTAGACAGACTTTATTTTCTGTACAGGCTAGATGAGAATCAGTGGTTTTCAGGTTGAAATATTTTGTTGAGTGGCAATCTTAAGATTGTTCATTTCTGTTGTTAGTTTGTTAAACATAGGTTCTATTTTATCCAGAGGGCTTGAATGGTTGGCAGATACAGCCATGATGCATGGCCTGCAGTTAGCAATCCAGGAAATTTTAGAAACAGCAGTCAAGCAGTAAAAAAAAGGCTTATAGGCTGAGAAAACCTTACAAAACTGCTGTAGAATGTCTCATAAGCTTGTATTTATCCGTAAATCCTCTTAAGCAGGTTTAGATGGTTGCAGATAATGTTAGATTATAGTAAATGTTGAAGAGCTATAAGATCAGATGTCCATGCTGTTCAGTGCCAGGCCAGGCTCCCTCTGCCCACTACTAATTCCCCTGTTTTTCTCCTTCTCTTAGGGGATCCTTGCACCCTCAACAGATCAGCTCCTCCACAACCCTCCAGGCATCAGTCGCCTGCCTGCTCCCCACTGAAGTTGCTTTACTGGACCTGGAGGCAGTATAACAGACTACCTCTCCAGCTAAGAGGTGCCCTCAAACTGTCCCTTTTTATGCTGCTTGCACGCATGTGCAAGAAACATAGTGCCATCATCGGAGATTTCGGAGGTGTGTCACCTCCTCCTCCAATTCAGTCAGTGTGTTGGCAGGCGCTGTCCTGTTATCGCATTTTGAGCTGTCTATGACACGCCCAAATGCAGTGGCATACAGTTGAAAGGGGAGCTACGCCCAGTGAGCACCAATAAGATATCAGCTGCTCTGCGCGCTCCCCCACCACAGACACCCGCAGGCGCAGCGTGCCCTCCCCCCGCACGCATTGGGGAGCAGCCGGGACGGGTGCCCAATCCCCGCCGGCTGAGCCGCGCCCCCCCAGTAAGTGCCATGCCTGGGAGCCCACCCCAGCATGGCAAGTGATCTTTGGCCGATGGGGTGCCCAATCCCCATCGGCTGAATGCCCCCGTGCTGTGCCATGCTGGGAGCCCACCCAGGCGTGGCAACAATGCCATGGCCGACTGGGGTGCTAATCCCCGTCAGCTGAACCCCCAACATCCTTGTGCCATGCTGGGAGCCCACCCAGCGTGGCAAACGCCCCACGTAGTCATTTTTAAAAAAACCTGTAAAACAAAACGTCCCGGCTGCGTCTCCCAACCCCCACTACCCGCACCCACCCACTGCGCACCCAGCCTCCCCACCCCCACCCACCCCATACCTCTGGACTCCGCTGACGATCTTGGTGGACGGGAACACGTCTGCACTCTTCAAAGCCAACCGCGAACTGAGGAAATGCGGTAAGCTGTATAATGGCTAGATAGGGGGTTTCAACTTTGTTGCATATCTCGAGGCATTTTGGGAATTTTTGCACCAAATTTTCAACATGGGGTTTTGGGACCCTTCTCATGAATGATGTCACTGTCATGGCGTGTCGGGCCCAAAGGTGATTTCACGGTCACTGCACAAAATCACCGCTTCGGGCCTGAATAATGTCATGACAGTAACATCATTCATGAAAAGGTCCAAAACACCATTGATAAATGGTATAAAATCAAAAATGACTGTTTTCTGGCGTGCATTGAGCAATTCTCGCGAGGCTCGTAAGTTCGCGAAATTTCAATATTTTCACTCCAGATTTTCAACATTGCCATTTTACCACACTTCTTATGAGTAGTATAGCTGTCATTTTCACATCTCACCCAAAATGTGTTTCCGCCCATGTAGCGCACAATGGCGCAGTCGGTGTGCGAAATCAATGTACGGGACAAATTAAGAAAATCACAGTGACACTGTTCATGAGCAGAGGTCTTAAAATGGCTATGTTGAAAATTTGGTGAAAAAATTCCCTTCAGATGTCCTGCAATATTACTAATGAAGACATTGAACAGAACTGGCCCCAGGACCGATCCCTGCAGCACCCCACTGGTCACCCCTCTCCCTAGACTGCATACCATTTACCACCACTCTCTGCCTCCTGTCTGTTAGCCAGTTTCTAACCCAGTTTACCACCCTTTCCCCCATGCCCAGCCTACCCAGCTAGTTTATCAGCCTCCTATATGGGATGGTGTCAAAGGCTTTGCTGAAATCAAGGTAGCGTTGTCCACTGCCCCACCTGATTCACTTCCTTTGTCACCCAGTCAAATAAATCAACCAGATTTATCTGACATGATGTCCCCACTGTGAATCCATGTTGTCTATGGTCCTGGTTTCGATGGCATCTAGATGCCCCACTATCCTTTCTTTAAGCAATGTCTCCATGATCTTCCCCACTACTGAGGTGAGGCTGAAAGGCCTATTGTTCCCTGCCTCCTCCTGCTGCCAGACTTGTGTAGAGGGACCACATGTGCCCTCCTCCAATTCACTCATGTTGAATGACTCAGTGAACATGGCTGCCAGAGGTACTGCTATCTCCCTTCGCAGTTCTGTTAATATCCTTGGGTGTATGCCATCTGGTTCCATCGCTTTATCTACCTTCAATTTAGTGAACTCCTGCAGGACTCTTTTGCCTTTGAATGGACTATTGTCCACCTCTTCACCCCCTTGGCAACTGCTGTACTGCTGTGGCCCTTGCCCCTCCCACTCTTCTGTGAATACTGAACGGAAAGACACAGTGGATGTCTTGGGAGGAAGGCATGAAACTGTCACTTCCAAATATCTAAACAGCACATACAAGCAAGCAACATTCGGCATTGACAAATGCTTGTTTTATCTCATTACCTTGGGTAAAGTCCTTAAGCAGGGTGAAGAGCTGGGATCACTGCAGCTCTTTCTCTGGGTGATTTTTGGCCAACCCTCACTTCCTTTATTAAATACACTTTCTCTCTCTCCCAGCAACCCGCCCCTTCTCTCAGGTTTCTCTCTCTCTCTCTCTCTCTCTCCCCCTCTCTCTCTCTCTCTCTCTCTCTCTTTCTTCTCTCTCTCTCTATTAAAGGGGTAATACCTCATTCCTGAAGCTTGTGCATCACAATGTTGATTAGGACCTCTGGGACCCTATTATGCATCATCATACTCACTCTGTTATCCCCAACGGGACCTCTGTGCACCAGATTGCCTTCTTCCTCCCATCCAAACCACCAGGAGACAGTCCTTAATGTGAATGTCTTAATCACCTCCCCTACCAGGGATCCAAAAGCTACACCTGGCATGGGCATCCCAGGACCTGATCACAGTGCTGTCACTCAAAAGATCCCTCCTTGGTACCGCTCATCCCTGGATTCATTGCCCACTTTAGCACCTCTAAAGTACTTGCGTCCAGCAAGAGGCAACGGTCAAGAAATTATAAACTCTTACTGGACCACATTACTCACCTGCTGCTACTGCTACTATTACTCCTACTTTCGGGCAATATACACCCAAAACCAGGCCCACCTCATAATCAGAACATGCTGCCACAAAAATCAGCAGGGCTCACGTTGTCGGCTTTAAACATCTGCAGCCTACTTCCCAAATTGGACAATCTGAGAGCATGGGTTACTCGGCATAACCCTGACATCCTCTCAGTGGTGGAAATATGGCTAACACCCAAGATACCAGACGCTGCCATAACACTGCCTGGGTACACCGTATTCAAGCAAGACTGACTCTCAAAAAGAGGTGGTGGCTATGTCGCCTATATCAAGGATTCTCTCCAGGGGCATGTCCTACCCCTCCCCAGCTGCATTGTCAACCTACAAATTCTGCCCATCAAACTTCTGCTGGGAGCTCACAGCAAGGCACGTATGATACTCACAGTCTACATCCCACCCAAAACAACAGTGTCAGGAACCAGTGACCTGATGGACTTTATCAGTACCCTGAGCCTAAACTCTGAAATTCAGCTACTAGAGGACTTCAACATCAACTAGCTCTCCCCTGCTGCTGCCACTGTCAAGGACACTTTTCACTGCCATCCACTTCTCCCAAATGGTCGAGACACCAACAAGAGTCAATTACAAAATGGGTACTGGCACTCTTCTGGACTGGGTTCTTTCCAACTGACCTGCACATACAGCATCTCCAACACCACCATCCTCCCCAATTCCCTAAGTGATCACTCCCCCGTTATATGCACCTGGAACAACAACTACTGCAAACTCCCACCCAGAACTGTAGCCAACAGTGTGCTTCTTAAAGGGCACCTGCGTCAACTAAAAGCAGACCTCCAACGCCTTGATTGGTCTGACCTCTATGGAGCCAGGGACGTGGATGACACCCTCGACCTCTTCATTATGAAATTCAATACCACTTGTGATAAACACCCCCCCCATGAAAACAAGAAAATAAATGGACCCTGCAACCCCTGAATTACTCCAGACCTCCTACTTCAGCTAAGAGCTAGAGACCACCTGTGGCAAAAGGCGTGAGCACATGGTACACCTGCCAACATCCAACAGTATAAAAAAGCTAAAAATTAGTGTATGAAGACTATACGACTCGCCAAATACTTGTACTATAAAGAAGCCATTTCCAACTCCTGAAATAGCAGCAAGTCTTTCTGGGCCAACCTCAATGACATAACGGGTTAGGACCCAAAAACTACTCCAGCTATGCTCATGGTCAAAGATGTACATTCCTTGGACCCTCTCCACATTGCGAACTCGCTGAACAATGCATCCACGGACCTAAGTGGAGTGCTCCTGGCAGACTACTTCAACCCCCCACCCCGGAAGATCCTAATGGCAACTAACTCCGACCAGCAGCCTTCCATTATTTTACTTTAAAGAAGTTTCCAAAACAGAGGCCAGAAAATACCTGGAGAAGGTACTGGGGAAATCAAGACACAGCGGGGACACCCTGGACCTTAAATTTGTTGCCCTGACCCTTGAAGAAGTGCTGAGCCCCTTGACTTCAATAATTAACCCATCCCTCCACCTCTCACAATTTCCCCAGAGATGGAAATCTGTGACTGTAACCCCAGTCCACAAAAGTGGGGACCGGGCATTGCACAACAACTACAGGCTGATCTCCATACTCCTGCCACTTTTCAAAGCACTTGAAGGATTGTAGCAGATCAGCTTGTGGAGTACCTAAGTCTGCACCAACTCCTTTTTTCCAGAGCAGCATGGGTTCTGGGTAGGGCACACGACCATCATGGCTTTGCTGGAATTTACAGGCTTCATCCACCAAGTTTTAGACCAAGGCCAGCTGATGGGGGCTGCATTTATCAACCTATCAAAAACATTTGATACAGTGCATCATGTGCTCCTCCTTGAGCAGCTAACCAACACTGGACTCTCTCCAGATACAGTTCAGTGGTTCAACAGTTATCTCTGCAATCGCTCATGGCAGGTCAAGATTGGGGACGTCATCTCCAATAGCAGGCCGGTCCACTCAGGGGTCCCACAAGGGTCAATCCTGGGGCTCCTAAGGTACAGCATTTTTCTAAACAAACTCCTAGGCTCCTGCCCCAGTCATATGCTCCTGTATGCTCACAAAGAGGTCATTTTCACTAGCAATCCTCACCCTGAGCACCTACAAGCGGACCTCCAACTTGGTTTCTCCTCTGCTGAAGCTTAGTTTAAAGAACACAGATGTAAGAATAAAGACAGCTGCGTTGTGTTTTCTAATTTCAAATAATTCAAGCCACACAGAGTGATTGTTTCCCGTTGGTTTATTTTCTTTGTGAGTTCATCAAATTCAGATACATGTATTCTTGTTTCTTGTTGTGGTGCTGCTCATTCAATTTTTATACAGGGTTTATATAAAGAATTGTTATCTTGAAAAATGCCAACACCCCATTGTAAGCCAATCATATAACAAAATAACATATTAATCTTATGGTGTGGTGTACCTTTTCCTTCAAAACAGAGATATTACTCCATTTCTTACACAACCTCATAGGTGTTTACTACATTTTCCTTAATGCATTTGCCAATAGGTCAACATAACCTAGGCAAAACAATAAGTTTCACTTACACCATAGCAACGTACACCAACTTAAGGCTTGTCTTTTCATGTTGTTCGAAAATTCATTGCCCAAACATGCTGTTATCTAATACATTGCCCAAACATGCTGTTATCTAATGCATTGCCCAAACATGCTGTTATCTAATACATTGCCCAAACATGCTGTTATCTAATACATTGCCCAAACATGCTGTTATCTAATACATTGCCCAAACATGCTGCTATCTAATGCATTGCCCAAACATGCTGCTATCTAATACATTGCCCAAACATGCTGTTATCTAATACATTGCCCAAACGTGCTGTTATCTAATACATTGCCCAAACATGCTGTTATCTAATACATTGCACGAGCATGTTTTCAATAAGGTAAATGCATATCATCCTAAAAAGATTCTTTCTAACATTCTAGCACTCCATTTTAAAGAAGGTTATACACAGACCATTTGGTATTATATGTTTGTGAAATAATCAAATTACAAAAATAATATAAAAGATGAAAGCTAAATATCATTAAATGTGAAATATTACAAATATAAACGTGAGTAAATATTACACTACAATCCATATTATTAAATGTTACACTACAACCCCCCCTTTGTGACTCTCTAATTGGAGATCACATCAGACGATGTTGCCATTATAACATTTGTATTTGTCGAATCGTGTGTCTCATCTTACGATACAATAATAATTGTATGATAACAAGAACACATATTACTGCAATACCGCATATTACCACTATCAGGGTTGGACTAGCACCCAAAGCAGCTGAGCCCCAATCCCACCAGGATATAATAGGGATATAAGAGGATTGCTTTCCTACCTCTTTAGCAGAGGCCTTTTGTAAGAAAATAAGTCCTTTTGTTTGTTGACGATACAACAAGGCACCAAGTGTCATTTTATCAGTTTAGGGTAATTCAAAATGAGGTGGAGTTGCCGAATCAGTGAGTAAATCCAAGGCCAGACTGGAACCATCAATATGGGTAACATTTGTTTGGCTATAGGCAGGATGTTCCCAAAGGGTCCAGTTTGCAACCCACCAGGTTTTGTCACTACACCCCCATATATTTCAAGGTTGACCTGCGATTACACACCATGACTGGTTCCATATCATAGCTTGGTGGTATTCATTTGCAGATGTTAGGGTAAATTTACATTGATCAGGAAACCATGGGGCGGTTGATGTCTCTTCCCCACATATTAAGGTTTCATGTTCTTGTACACACTGTTGCTTGGTAAGACAACATATTCATTGCATATTGTGATAATAGTATCACTTGGTATTTGGAGTCTCATGATCTGGTCATGTATTAATACTCCCAAATTACTGATTTTCCATGATATTTTCGGTTGTTCAAAACATACAGGTATTATCACTAGTATGGGAATCACATGTCGTAGCACTTGTGCATAATGATTTGGTGAATTCCATACTTTTATCATAGCTAAGAATTACATTGGGATGATCCAATAATCTAGTCACATTGGTTTCCCTTATTCCCAAAGGTAACCTATTTGTTTCAATTCTATTCAATTCATTGACTAGATAAGCATGTGCTTCAGCAGCTAATTGAGAGTAAGCCAATACTATATAACTTTCTTTAGACATATTAGAAAGTGAATTGTAAAAACAGAATGCTATTTGAGCAATAACCTTAAAATTCTGTAAGGTTTCTCTATATGCAAACCAATCAATTTCTTCATTATCAGCTACTAATCTCACAGTAGTTGATAATGGTCCAGTAGCCATATCTTTTAAAGTTGTTTCTAAAGAATGAATATGACCCTTTAAAACCACAGAATCAATACCATTAGCAATTCCTAATCCTGAGCCTAACCAGCACCACACGTCTCTTTTACGACGGAATAAGCCTGGTGTTGCTTCTGCAGGAATTTGAAATGACCACATTTTGTGTCTATCATGGTATCGATTTAAAGTATCATTATAATATTATTGCCATACTATCACAGAAGCCCGATTCCTACATTGAAGCGGTAATCGTGGAAAAGGCAAATGTAGCAAAACATTATAATACTGTAATTTACATGGATACTATAGAAGATATATATTTTGTGTCAAAATAATACCATCTGATGGGGCAAGAATTTTTGCCCTGATATACCTTGTTTTTGATACACTATATTCCATGCAGCAAAACTGTGCCATGCTGTTCTATTAACATCACATGCCATACATGGCCATTGTACATCTATAAAATAACGTAAATACATTAACAGTGAATATTCATTTGTTAATAGCAATATTGTAAAAACCTGCTTTAACCCTACTGTTGCTACTTTAGAAGGATTATATAAAAAATGCAACATACTACGTCTTGAACCTTTATCAAATGCATTTAACAACAAAATACTAGCTGGATAATGTAACATGTCTTTTAATTGTATTCGAAATAAATTTTGTTCTTCTTTCATTAAATTCGTAGTATCTCCCAAAGTGGAGCAGATAGATATTCCTTTCTGGGCTGTTGTGTTCACTACACACATCGCCATGCCAGGCCAGGCTTCTGGCGAGCATCCCCATGTTGCATTTTGACAATGTCCATAACAAATAAAGTACCATTTGATAAGAAGATATCCAGTATGTTCATTTTGTTCTCCTAACAATACTAGAATACCTACTGCAGAACGATTGGCATAGTTCTTGTTGTATAAAGTGTTCCATATGTGCCCTGGGCATCCATTGTATCTGTCGGAAGTTGCCAGGATCAGTAAGGTACTCCTCAGTATAAGTACAGGATACATCATTGTACTTCACCTATTGGGAGAAACAGAGCAGTATCAATTGCTATCATTTAAAGGCTGATACAATTTACATTGGTCCACATGGACCCATTTGGTCTCTATAGACCCTTGTCAAATTCATCAGACCTGAATGACCCATGGCCCCAAAACATCAATGTCAGTATTGGGCCCCATCCAATTAGCAGCCTATGGTCCCTTTTGACCAAAATTTTTCACCATGACGTGATGAGCCCTTTCAATGGGCAGTATCACTTTTTACGTTCGCTTGCATGAATGCGCAAAGAATGTATTGGGAGAGTAGCACACTTGGAGGTGTGCCTCTCCCACCCAATGCACTGCTCAGTTGAGCAGGCATGGCGGCCTGCACCAATGGGTGCAGCAGCTCAGTATGACAGCGGTGGTCTTCGCTTCAAAGAAAACCACCGCTGCCATACTGAGCACCGCCTCGCATCACGCCACCTCCCCAAGCACATCCATCACGCGCTACCTCCCCCACGCATGTCCATCACGCGCCCCCAAAGCTTCGTGCCATGCTGGGAGCCCACCCCAGCGTGGCAAACATTGTTGCCGACAGGGTGCCCAATCCCCATCGACTCCATGACCCCCAAAGCCATACTGCTGCCATGCTGAGGAGCCCACTCCAGCGTGGCAAACCGTTTATTTGGATTGCCCGGTAGGGTGCCCAATCCCGTCGGCTCCGCCCCCCAGCGTGGTTTGCCGGCAGGGGTGCCCAATCCTATGGCGCTCCTCGGCCCCCACACATCTTCTGCCATGCAGAGTCCCACCCCAGTGTGGCAAAGTCCTAAATAGTCTTTTTCTTTTTAACCTGTAAAAACAAAAGCGGTCATGGCGCATCTCCCAGCCCCCTCCCCACAACCGCACCCATCCACTGCACACCAGCCTCCCCACCCCACCCCATACCCACCTCCGGACTCCGGCGGCAGATCTTGGTGGACGGGGAACACATCTGCACTCTTCAAAGCCAACGCGAACTGAGAAATGCCTGTAAGCTCTATAATGGGCTAGATAGGGGTTTCCAACTTGTGCATATCTCAGTCATTTTGGAATTTTTGCCAAATTTTCAACATGGGGTTTTGGGACCCCTTCTCATGAATGATGCTGTCATGGCATTATCCGGAAACGAGGTGATTTCCAGGCACTGCGCGCTCACTGCGTGAAATCACCCCCGGCCTTCAATAATGCCACGACGGTGCTCATCATGAAGAATCACTCACCATGTTAATGCTTCAAAAAGAAACATTTTGCGCGGCGGTTCCTCACGAGCTCATAAGTTAGCGAATTTTCAATATTTTCACTCCATATTTTCAACATTGCCATTTTATCACACCTTCTTATGAGTTGTACAGCTGTCATTTTTCATATCTCACCCAAAATGTGTTTCCGCCCATGTAGCGCACAATGGCACAGTTGGTGTGCGAAATCAATGTATGGAACACATTAAGAAAATCACAGTGACACTGTTCATAAGCACAGGTCTTAAAATGGCTATGTTGAAAATTTGGTGAAACAATTCCTAAAATTTACTGTTTTACGAGCATGTGTTGTGCAGTTCCTACGCACGCTTAATGCGTTACAATTTTCAATATTTGCACTCCAGATTTTCAACATTGTCATTTTTACCACACCTCCTCATGAGCAGTACAGCTGTCATTTTCACATCCTGCCCAAATGTGTTTCTGCCCATGTAGCGTGCAATGGCACAGTCGGTGTCTGGAACTGAATGTTATGGGACACATTAAGTAAATCACAGTGACACTGATCATGAGCAGAGGGTCTTAAAATGGCTGTGCTGAAAATTTGGTGAAAAAATCAAAAATGACTGTTTTTATGAGTCTACGTTAGCAGATTCTCATCGCGCTCGTAAGTTTCCGTAATTTTCAATATTTTCACTCCAGATTTTCAACATTGCCATTTTACCACGCCTCCTTATGAGCAGTACAGCTGTCATTTTTCACATCCTGCCCAAAAAGTCTTTCCCCCATGTAGTGCACAATGGCGCAGTCCGTGTGCGAAATCAATGTATGGGACACAGTAAGAAAATCACAGTGACACTGTTCATTAGCACAGGTTTTAAAATGGCAATGTTGAAAATTTGGTGAAACAATTCCTAAAAATTACTGTTTTACGAGCGTGCGTTTCACAGTTGCCACGCACTCTCGTAGGTTTGCCAATTTTCAGTATTTCCACTCCAGATTTTCAACATTGGCATTTTACCACACTTCCTTATGAGCAGTACAGCTGTCATTTTTCCCATTCTGCCCAAAATGTGTTTCCACCTATGTAGCGCACAATGGGGGTAACAAACAGGTCATGCTGACAATTTATTGTGCAAATACCAGCAATCGCACAGGGCATTAGGGTAAAGCACCATACATGCCAAACACCACTGCAAATACCTGCAAGCGAACGTTCGGCATTGACAAATGCTTGTTCATCATGTCTCTGCTTGTTTTTCCAATGAGTCTGTGCCATATTTCTGCCAGCATGGGGTAAATAAACAGCTAACTGTTTTTGTAGCTGTTGCAAGAACATATCATTTTTGATGTAGTCTAACACTGGTGTTGATAGATCTGGATCAGAAGAATAATACAGCCACATATCCCATCCAGTCATCAGAAGATATGGGCTATAGCCAGTACTCTTGTTTTCTGTACCTCTAATACCTATTAGGATTCCTGGCAAGTGTGTCACCCACCCTTTACCAGTATCCAACATTGCCTTTTTCAGTGCATTTTTCCAAGTGCGATTTAAACTTTCCATCATCCCTGATGATTGTGGATAATAGAGTAAATGCAAACATTGAGTGATACTTAAAATATCATACAAATCTTTCATTATTTTTGCTGTAAAGTGAGTTTCTCTATCACTTTCAAGTATTCTGGGAAAACCCCATCGTGAGAACACCTACTCCCATAGGGCTTTTGCAGTGGCTGTAGCACTATCATTTCATATAGGCAACGCTTCTACCCATTTGGAAAATATGTCAATAATGACTAGTTAATATCGAAACCCCCCTTTTGCAGTAGGTAAGGGTCCTAAGTAATCAATTTGTAAACTGGACCAAGGACCGTCCGCCAGAGGTATATGCCCTAACGGAACCCTTTTACCAGGTACTGGAGGATTCATCTGTGCACAGATGAGACAAGCCTCCAGGCATTGTTTGATATCTTTTCCTATTTTGGCCACCAATATTTTTGTGCCAACATTTTATAAGTTTTGTGGAGTCCACAATGACCTCCAATTCTATGATTATCCATTATAATATCTTTTCTAAATGAAGTGGGTGGTATCCACTTCCTAAACCCAGGTTGTCATTCCCATACTACCATATCTTCCCATACGGTAACATGCTTGGTTGCACACTGTCCAGTGTCTTTTCACTGGTTCTGACAACCCGCTATTCAAGCATCTGTATCTTGGATATGCCCTAAACTGGGGACTTGTGAGACAGCAGCCGCCCATTTAATATGGTGTTTGTCAAATTCATCCATCTCCCACAATTGTGTAGAGTCACCTCCTAGAGGGTCTACCCATAAGTTTGATTGTTTGGTGGCAACTTGAGCAAGATTATCCACTAAGTTATTGTTTAACTCATGGATATCCTTTGGATTTTTTTGGTGTGCTCTTACTTTACAAATTGCTATTCTCAAAGGTGTCTGAGCTCCTATATCCCATATATGTTGTAATATGGGAGCAAATGCAACACGTTCTCCAGATGCTGTCCGCATTCCTTGTTTAGTCCAAATTGGCAAAAAGTCCAATAAAGAGTTTACCACAAAAGCACAGTCTGAGAAGATATTATTAGCCTCCTGAGGGTAAGCCATAATAGCTCCATGGACTGCCTCTAATTCCGCTCTAGAGGCAGAAAATGATGATGGGCATCGTACTAATATTTCTTGATTAGTGCTCAGTGTCCATATGGCACATCCTGTGTGGAAATCTCCATCCTCCCAAAAGCGAGAGCCATCTACATAAACATATCTTGCTTCAGTATTTGGTTCTGCAGCAAATATGGGTTTAAAATCGATTCTCATTGCAGTTCCACAATCGTGCCTCTCCCTCCCATGTCATTAATTCAACTAACATAGGTGAGATACATTTTTCTACTGTGATATTTTTCCCTTGTAGAGCTAAAGCCCATTTAACCAATCACTGTGAAGAAACACCTTTCACATCCCTTTCTAATAGAAATTTCAGTGGAGTGTGAGACATTTGCAGGATAATTCTGTTAAACCCCACAGTATGTTCTGTAGCTTATATAGTACAATATACAGCTAACAAATGTTTTACTCTTTCTTCATATGTCTCTTCCACAGGTGTTAAAACATGAGAAAAATATCCCACAGGATGTAAAGTCCCTGCTCTCTTTTGTAACAGTACAGCATTTATCACCTGATCTGTCGCATGTACCTGTATTACAAAATCAGAGGATTCAGAAGGACTAATGAGAGCCGGAACTGTCATTAGTGCTTGCTTTGGAACCGGAAAAGCTATATGATGTTCTGGTTCCCAACTGAGGATATCAGTTTCCTTTCCTCCCTTCAGTAGATTATACAGAGGTTTTGCCATACTAGAGAAGGCTTCAATAAAATCTCTGCAAAATCCTACCATGCCCAAGAACTGTTGTAATGCAGTCTTTGTCTTGGGTCTTGGTAGTTGTTGTATCAAATGATTTTTATTAGGATCTACAATTCGTCCTTCTTTGTCAATGCATATACCCAAAAAAGTAACTTGTGACTGTCCAATTTGTGCTTTTCTGGGGTTCATTTTTAACCCTCCTTTACCTAAGACTGTTAGCAACTTGTTTAATAAACTAACATGCTCTTGGTATGCATCAGTCTGCAATAAAGTGTCATCAACATATTGTATTATTGCTTCTGGTACTGAAAAACCCAATAATATTTCTGCCAAACATTGATGAAATAAAGTGGGCGATGAGTGAAAGCATTGTGGCAAACAGGATGGACAGGGATGGACCAAAAGCCATTTGACACATCCAGTACAGTGTAAACTGTATCCATAGGAGACAACCGAGATATCAAGTCAGGAAGCCTCGATACCACTGGGGTAACCAAGGGCGTGACCTTATTTAACACCCTATAATCCACTGTTAATCTCCAGTACCATTGAATTTTTCTACCAACCAAAGAGGGGAGTTCACTGTTGAACAGATAGATCTAAAGACCTCTTGTGACTGTAACTGTTTCAGTATCACACATATTTCTTCATAAGCTTCTTTAGGAAAAGCATATTGTTTTTGGGGAAGGGGGTCTGGTCCTTCTATTTGGACTTCCATATTTGACACCCTGCCACACTCTGTAGCATTTTTAACCCAAATTGATTCATGCCCTTGTACAACAGATTTTATCCATTGTGGCACTCGTTTCCATAAATCACTCAAGTGATAAATCTTTAATAACTTTACTGTGTACACACTATGTGAGTCACCCACATTCGGTCCTGGGTTAGTAGTGCTTCATTGCCATAGAACCATATTATTCAGATCCACTACTAAACCATGTTGTGCTAGAATGTTCATACCCATGATGGTACCTTCATGTGTATTACATTTCCAAAACATACATTTCAATTGTTCACCTATCTGAACCAAAACTGGTTTAGTTAAATATGCTGTTAACACACCCCATGAGAAACCTTGCAAATTAATTTGTTGTTTTCCGTGAGTTGTTACAGGCATATCACTATCTGTTTTACTAACAGTAGCACCAGTATGAACTAATATCACAGTCTGGCAGCCCCTGACTATTGCTGATATTGTTGGATGCCCTTCCCAATCCTCTTGTAATTGACCAAGGATTTGGAAGGTGGGGGCTTTGTCCTATCATTTCTTTTTCTTCTCATTTCTAGTGAAAAGTTCTTCATCGTCTTCCTCACTATCACTAAGGGCAGTAGGTTCATTTTGAACTGCTGCAACTGTCTTAGTATTAATCAAATTACTAAGCTCTTCAATACATTTTTGTAAGTCTGTCTTACCACCAGGTTTAGCATTATTACCTGGATTTTGAGCTCGTCTCCTCTCTAAGACTGGCTTCTGTTTTCCTTCCATATCTGCACCTTTAGCCCAACAATTGCATTTAAAGTGGCCTTCTTTATTGCAATTGTTGCAGGTTAACCTACCCTTGCCTTCTGTTTTGACAATAGCGGCTACCCTTCATTTGTCCTTGCCCTTTCTGGGGAGTTGATCATCCTGTTGCATTCACCACCAGTCAGTAAGAAACATTTCTTTTTCAGCAGCACCCCTTGCTTGTTTACATGTCGTACATACTGGCACAGGTATTATAGTAGCCTGTCTATCAATTAAACTCAAGAAGGGTTCTGTATTTTTACCTGGGTCTGCTACGCTTCCATATGTTGCATAAGCAGCATACAAACGATTGATAAACATAACCGGAGAGTCACCTGTCTGTAAAGTAATCTCATAGATCTTATTCCAGTTAGTATGTGAGACTCCATGCATAGATTGTAATGCAGTTTGGATTTCATCCACAGTTGCCCAGTTGCTATCAAACTCTGGTCGTGCCTGATTTCCTTTCATCTTGGCAGGTAAACTCTGCAGTAATACTGCAGGAAGTGACAAACTGACTATTTTACAGGCATCTTTGTTAGTCAAATTAAAATTAGTCACTAATGTCTTTAATTTAGAACAATATGGGACTGGATTCTGACCTGGTTCCCATTTTCCCAACTGATCTACCAACTGCATGGATTCTTGTATGGAAAGAGCTCATTGAGAAAACTCCATATGTACCTCTACCTCTTCCATGGCTTCCTCAAACTTTTTTGTTTGAGCTCTGGCTTCCTCGTCTTGCTCATACAACCCCTTGTTGTATTCTAATTGCCCACACTTTAATTTTACTTGGTCAGTTAGATACTTGGACTCCTTTTCTGTCAAATTTGTATCTTTCTGCAAATGTTTTTCCATGTCTTTTATTTGAGCATGCAACAGCTGATCTATTTTTCCTAATTGCTCTTTCTTTTTCCATGTCACTATTTGTCACTATTGTCACTATTGCAATCGGAGCTAGAAAAGGCTCTTGCCCATAATTGCTCCTTTTCTCTTAATAGTATCATAATATAGTACCATTTTGCATAAGATTGTCAAGACCTCTTTTAAATATGACTCTATTTTTACTCTGTATCAAATCTTCTGGTAAACCATTCCATAAATTCACCACTCGCTCAGTGTAAAAATATTTTCTTTTATTTGTTTTCACTCTGTTTCCCTTTACTTGTAATGAGTGGCCTCTTGTATTTGCATCCTTGTTTTTTTAACTCTATATCCAATTCTTGTTTAAGTAGATCACTCTTAATGATATCAAAGTATAAAATTAAGTCTCCTTATATTCGTCTTTCCTCCAGGCTATACAGTCCCAAGGTCTTCATTCTCTCTTCATAAGTCAATGTTCTTAAATCTTTTATTTGTTTGGTCATCCTGCGCTGTACTCTTTCTAATCTTATAATATCTTTCATTTTATAAGGACTCCAAAGCTGACTACAAAATTCCAATTGAGGTCTCACATATGACCTATAGAGAGGCATCAACACTTCCATCGTTCTACTCTTTATATTCCTACATATCGCTCCATATGTCCTGTTTGCCGCTGAAATCACATTTGTACACTGCTTACTAAAATCTAGATTGTTATCAGTATATACCCCCAAGTCTCGATCACCCGTGGAGTTGTTCAATAATGTGTAACTCAGTAAATATTGATTATTTTTGTTCTTTTTCCCGGAAGTATCACACTACATTTATCCGTGTTAAATGCCATTCCTCATTCATATGCCCAGCTAGTTATTTGATCCGGATCATATTGAATTGATGTCATATCGTTATTAGTTTCACATGGTCCTCCCAGCTTAATATCATCTGCGTACTTTGTTAATTTGTTTTTTTGTCCTACTCCGAGGTCAGCCATAAATAACTGAAAAATCACAGGGGCCAAAACTGAGCCCTGCAGAACAGCACTAGTCACTCTCCCAGCCCCAGATAAGACTCCATTTACAGACACTCTCTGCCACCTGTTGTCCAACCAATTTACAATCCAGTTTATTAAGTGTGGGTCAAGTTTCAATGTTTTTAGTTAATATTTTATTGCCCAATATGGTACTGTGTCAAAAGCCTTCGGAAAAGTCCATTAACACAATGTCCACCAGTATACCCTTGTCGAGAAATTTACTTACTGGATCATAAAAACATATCAAATTCATCAAACATGACCATCCTACTGTAAATCCATGTTGTGTAGTGTCCATCGGATTGTGAGATTTAGCAAACTCATTTATTTTGTCCTTTATATTGTCCTTTATGTCAATTTCTTTAACCACTTTCTTTGTAATTGCTACACTTTCTTTCCTTCTCCTTTGGTTTTTGTAATAAAAGGAGCCATTTTCTTTTTACACAGCTGCATATACCCTTCCTCATTCTCTGAAGTAGTAACCTCAGAATCTGAAGAGCTAGCTCATTTTTTTCCATAACATCCACAAGGAGAGGGCATGTGATGTTGTTGTATAGGAGCCTGTTTATACTTTTGTACTTGATGTCTAAGTTCTAGTGAGTTCTGACACTGTACATGGGCTTCTGCCTGTAAGATAAACAAGGACTGTTCTTTGTATGATAATTCTTGGCCATGCTCTTGATTAGCATGGTCTAATCTCTCTACAGCTTGTTGTAACTGCCAAGATAGTTCATTAATCCGGGCTTGACTTTGTTAATAAATTTAACATTTTCTTCCAATCGGTTAATCTTAATCTTTAGCCCACATACCTCTCCCTGTGAGATATTTAACTTTTATTCACCATCTTTAGCTTCAGTAACATACTTACAACACCTAGAAAACTTTTCTTCTCTGTGAAGTAACTGCTTCTTTAATAGACAGGTTCTAGTTGCTATCTCACACTGATACTGTATATACATCTGGCAAACACTGGCAAATTTGCTTTTCTCTGCCTTTACTTTCTCATTTATTTCTAGGCATTGAGTGGATAAACATAAGTACACATCTTCCTGTTGTTCAGGAGAGTGATATGGACCTTCTTTAAGGTATGACTCTAAAAATTTATGTAATATGGGGTCCATACTTATGTCAGTTATCTAGCTGGCAAATCACGTTGGATTTCACACCAATCTGTTTCCTCAAGTCCCTCTTTCGACTCCCTTCTGTACTTGATTGATCAGGTCGGGTGCAGTAAGGCATTCCTCACAGTGGCTTCCTTCTCAGTTTGTTTGATGTCATCAGCAACCATATAGACTGTCTTCAGACATCCGAGTCACGGCACCAATTGTAAGGATAAAGATAGCCGTGTTGTGTTTTCTATCTTCAAATAATTCAAGCCACACAGAGTGATTATTTCCCGTTGGTTTATTTTCTTTGTGAGTTCATCAAATTCAGATACATGTATTCTTGCTTCTTGTTGTGGTGCTGCTCATTCAATTTTTATACAGGGTTTATATAAAGAATTTTTATCTTGAAAAATGCCAACACCCCATTATAAGCCAATCATATAATAAAATAACATATTAATCTTATGGTGTGGTGTACCTTTTCCTTCAAAACAGAGGTATTACTCCATTTCTTACACAACCTCATAGGTGTTTACCACATTTTCCTTAATGCATTTGCCAGTAGGTCAACATAACCTAGGCAAAACAATAAGTTTCACTTACACCATAGCAAAGTACACCATCTTAAGGCTTGTCTTTTCATGTTGTTCAAAAAGTCATTGCCCAAACATGCTGTTATCTAATACATTGCCCAAACATGCTGTTATCTAATTCATTGCCCAAACATGCTGTTATCTCATACATTGCCCAAACATGCTGTTATCTAATACATTGCCCAAACATGCTGTTATCTAATTCATTGCCCAAACATGCTGTTATCTAATGCATTGCCCAAACGTGCTGTTATCTAATACATTGCCCAAACATGCTGTTATCTAATACATTGCCCAAACGTGCTGTTATCTAATACATTGCACAAGCATGTTTTCAATAAGGTAAATGCACATCATCCTAAAAAGATTCTTTCTAACATTCTAGCACTCCTTCCCAAAGAAGGTTATACACAGGGACACTGGTTTACCGGGATTGAGAAAGGGCATATTCCATTTTGCACAATGTAAAAAACGGTATTGTCACCGGTGTCTGCTAAGCCAAAATCCGGTTTTACCGGTGTTTGGCTTTGTGTACTTTATTTAACAATTTTGAACTCTGCTATCATGCATTTTAGCAATTTTGACCTCCACTATTGCACATCCTTCCATCCTTGTACCAATTTAAAGTTATTTTAGGTACAAGATGTGATGCAACAGCAACACTACAACCCCCATCCCTCTGGTGTGATGGCAGCAGCAAAAGCACTACGACCTCACTCGCTCAGGTGTGACAGAAGTAGCAGCACTGTGGCCCCATCCCTTAGGTGTGATGGCAGCAGTACTACGTTCACCATTCCTCAGGTGTGATGGCAGTATCAGCACTGTTGCCCCCATCCCTCACGTGGGACGGCAGTAGTACTACATTCCCCATCCACCAGTGGTGATGGCAGAAGCACTACAGCCCCCACCCCTTCGGTGTGATGGCAGTAGGAACAATGCAGTCCACATCCCTCTGGGGTGATGGCAGTGATGACAGCACTATGATCCCTTTCTTCAACACCCACATCCCACATGCACAAGTTACAAAGGACTTGGTCTCTTTGTATTAGAATTCAGATGTGAATTAATCTGAAGCATCACCGCTAAGGCAGACTACCTTTGTTTTTTTCTATCTATAATTTAACTGCCTGAATTGGATTTCTGCCTGTGACACCACTGACCAGGGTTAGGGAACAGACTTGGATGTTGGAGGGCCAGCTGGTGGATGAAGGCTTGAGTGTCCAGCAACCACTCACCTTCTCCTATGAGGGAGGGTGGGTTCATTGCTCAGCATTTTCTGGCCCCTGGTGGAGGTCAGATGCATGACAACATGTCATCCCTCACTGCAGGAGGAAGTGTGATGGACGTCAGCTTGTGCCTTGACATCACGCCCCAAGAAAATGGGAAAACACCCGCTGACCAACCAAAGGATGGCTATTGGTCCCTCCATAAGCCGGAAGCCCCAGACATGTGTCCGGTCTGATCCCTGCCATGCCCAGGATACTAGGAAGCACTTTGGAGTAATTCTCACTCCTGGTAGCCTCCCACAGGGGTAGGGCCCACTCAATTAAGGGTTACTTTGGGTTACCTGGTAGCACAGCAGTAAAAGGGCAGTGGATGGTGGTGGGAATCAGCAGCGGTGGTAGGGGGCCTTGGCAGGCCTGAAGGAGTGAATTTCCAGGGGTAGGAGGAGCAAAAAAACTGCTTGAATTTGCTTCTTTGAAATAAAGTGTCTTCACCTAAAAACTCACAAGTGATTAGTGGAGGATGTTCAAATGGATTTATGCATCTCCCAGATATGTGGATGCTTTTTTACTTAGTGTCCATGAAAAAGGTGTCTCTCAGTTTTCATGTCTGTTCAGATGTGAATTGAGCACTACTGTGCCCACAGCATTATACAGCCCTGGGGTCTTACCTTCTGTATGTCATTGACTGTGCTTTTAAAATCCACTGGCCAAACATAAGTACACTTAAATACTTAACATTTGCTTTTTGTTGAAACAGTTTATCAGAAAACTTTCTGTTGTCACAGAGACTGAAACAGCAGGTGGGAGAAAAGGTGCAAATTATCCAATTCACCTAAATGGGGTGCTAACTGTGAAGTCTTTTTGTAAGTAGTAAGGCAGTTTCTTCTTTGTGAACATACTTTCATTCAGACTAGTTTTCATTCAAATAACTGAGGATTTTGTATGGCCCTACTGGTTATAAACTTGAATAAGCTAGTTGGTAACAGTGATCCTGCATTTAGCAATCTCACGACCTAGATGTTTATTTGCAAAGAATACAATAAAAACCTGACTAAAATCTAAAACACATAAAATGTATCTGAACATTTATCTTTACCTATACAAAATCATTTCAGCCCAAAGTAAAGCCCAGGTAAATTGCATGATACCCTGACTACTATTCTATGATGTAGTAAATATATATTGGTATTTTTTTTTTATATTCTTTGTAAAGCAGGTAAGGCCCACTAGGCAGAATGTCTGTTTTCAGGAGTGACCTAGAAGCACTGGGGCGGTTAAGTGACTTGCTTGGAGTCACACAGTATGCAAGTGGAGGTTGTGGGAATCAAACCCAAGTCTGCTGGATGTACCCAGTTTATTCACTGTTTGTTACTCTAACCACTAGGCATGGGTGGTTAAACTGAATGGCTGATTACAACAAAGCAGTACGGGTGATTTCCTTACTGACTCTATATGCAGCAAAGCAGAAAGAATGCAAAGCACAGCAGCATTCATTTTAAGATGCTGAAATCTGGGTCAGCCCGCTGGTGCTACGGTAGCACTATTGCTTGCAATACCAGCGACCCAGGGTCAGAAGTGAACTCGGGTTGCTGGAGGTCTGGCCAGGGAAGTAGGATCGAGCACCTGGGGGACTACTCTCCTCCTCCTCTGGGGAGGGTGAGCTGCAGGTCCTGCTCCTTTACCACCACCTGTGTGACCACGGGTGGTGATGCAATGGTGCTGCAGAGTGATCAGGAGGGGAGGATGCTAGCCAGGATCTGGAGCAGTGGCATGTCTCTATGTGACCTACCTTCTTGGATCTCCTCTAGTGCCAGTGCCCTCAGGGACAGAGACCAGAAAACCAATAACAATCATCCCACATTGGCCACTGGCAGAAGGGGCCCAGGTGCCCCAAACCTCATAGCCAGGCTCCATGAGGGACCTGCTGAGCTGCCCAAAACACACTAAGGGAGTGTGGATGGATGTCCTGGGGTCCTCTTCCTTCCTTCCCACCTGGGGGGGGACATAATCCAGGCAGGATGGGGCAGGACCACAGGAGCTCATGAGCGTTACCTGGGGGTGAAGCTAAGGGATACCAGTCTAGGGATCTCTGAAAAGTGGAGACTGATGTTGTGAGAAGGGGACATAGAAAGAGAAAATTAAAACAAATTTAAAAAGATGCTGAAATCTTAGAGATTCTGTGCAGTGACATGCAATTTCCGTGAGGCACCGGTACAAGAATTCAAAATCCGCTAACCAAGCAGTATTCCGTGACTGTTACCGGTGTTACCGGTAAAAATGGAAAACCAGGGTCCCTGGTTATACACAGACCATTTGGTATTATATGTTTGTGAAATAATCATATTACAAAAATAATATAAAAGGTGAAAGTTAACTATCATTAAATGTGAAATATTACAGATATAAAAGTGAGTAAATATTACACTACAATCTATATTAATATGTGTTACACTACAACAGTCTAGTGCTCAACTATAAAAAAAACAAAGACCATGATCTACCCCAGCTCCCTTAGTAAGCATAAGGCCTTCCCCCATCTGTCAAGAATGACAGTGGTGACACACTGGATCTCGCACAGCACTTTAAGTACCTGGGTATCAAAATTGACTCCACCCTGTCCTATGCCCAGCATATAGACAATACTGCAAAAGCCATCAATTCCAGAATCAGGATACTCTACCATCACAAACACAGCCTAACAAATGGAGCCCTGAACCTGGTCAATAGTTCAATTGTCTCCCACTTCGATTATGGCCAGGCCATATGTGGGTCAGCAATGGACACTGCCCTCCGCCACATCTCTTTGGCACTAAATAAGGCCTGCTGCCTCCTCACAAGTGCTGCAAGACTCATGCACACCTGTGAACTCAATGCTCGGGCAGGTTGGCTCCAACTGCAGAATGGAATTAAATACTAAACCTGCCTACTTACCAAAAAAGCCTCACTAAATCTGCTGCCACCAGGAGTTCAGAATCTACTCACACGACACGCAAGTACTAAGATGACCAGAAGTTCTAACAGTCAAATATTTAGTGAACCTAGATGCCGAGCTGCATTGGCACAATGTGCTTTCTCCTATCATGCACCCCACTGGATCAATACTCTTCCACCTGCAATCTCTGGAGTAGCATCTATTGGTGCCTTCAAGTGTAAGCTTCATCATCACCTCATTGCCGAGGATTACTGTGACTGCTTCATCTAACTTTTGGTGCATACAAGTGAAGTCTTTGTCAGCACCTCATTATCAAGGACACCTGTGACTGCACTCACTTACTCCCTCCCATAGTAATCACCTGCTGCACCTAGATGCACCTCTTGACCCAGGGGCACCTCCAAACCTCAGTACTTCATTAAACCCCACCTTGCCCCTGCCCACCCCACCCCACTCCACATCTCATGGCACACCCTCCCACCCCCTCTCCCCTCCATTACTCCACTATGTCACCTTTGTCTGTTACCTTCTCTGTGTCTTTCTTCTCCAGGGTATTTGAACTCACAGACGTAGGCATACGTTGTACAATGCCGCAGCAGTATCTACTTGTGTGAACCTTTCTGTAACTTATTGTACCATCTCTGTAAATTTATAAATTGTTGTTCTCTGCTATTTTCTGTTCAACTGACATGGAACCTACAAAAGACCATCCGCTCACAGATGTTATCCAAGAACTCAATAAATAAATGCCTGAGCACAAACCGGGGTAAATGTAAATGATCACAGATGTTAGTACTGACTGAGACATTTATTTCCTTTAAAAACTTTTTCTGAGATAGTTGCTGGACTGTCTGATGCTAGGCACCTTGCACCACCCCCAGTATTCACCTGAACCCCTCAATAAATTATGTCCTACCACTCCAAGATAAAGATAGACTTGGGCCAGGTGAACTTTGTTAAAACATTCTCCCAGCAGGTCCACACAGAAATTGATGAGCCCCTGTGGTCACAGACTGAAAATATCCACAGGCAACTGGGTTGGAGACTGCATGAATGACAGGAAAAGTGAGGCATATGCTGATAGACTCTGAGTAGAGCCAAGCAGGATGTTAAGCCACCAGAACTGAGTGATTTTGAATTCTTGAAAGACTGTGACTCGTAAGGCCTCTGGCACAGCAAGTATGGAGGATTGAGGGCCTGCCTCATTGACAGTGACAACAGCAAGCATTGGAGAGTTACAATAGTGTGGATCCAGATGGATGGGCTAACCAGTCTCAATCCATATTGAGTAGGTTTTACAGAGCTAAGCAAACAACTGATTAACTGTTACTTTGGAAGCAGGAGGGGAAGGCTGAAAGGGGGGCAGAGGATAGGCAAGAATACATCTGTGTAAGTTTGTAGAAAGAACAATTGTGACATAGTGAATAAGTGACATTTTAGCTGCAGGATATTTACTGTCATTTAATGTTCTGAGGTTCTGCCACAATCTAATTAACAAAATGACACAAAAGAGCAGGCCCCAACGGGTACCAGCACTCTGATAGATGGCTGACTATCACCCTTGCAATACTGGGTAAGATGTATGGATACGAAATTACAAGGGGCAGGACATATATGAGGGGCCATGAGGGAAGAATACCCTGAAAGTGATGAATCCTATAACTAACTGAAGAGCTGGGCATGGGGAGGAGCACATGCTGCCCTGGGAAGCCTTACAGCACAGCAGCACTGATTTTTCCCTGTGGCACATTTCTCAACAGGAGGGCTTGCATCAATCAGTGTTAGACCCCATGCAGGCAAGGAACTGCAACTCAGCAGTTGACCTCCAGGTAGGGGGTGTCACAAACCCACTCAGCAGGTCAGCCCTCTACTCTCAAAGTGCCAACCTCTGAGTGCAGTCTTGTGAACAGTTTACAGAAACAGGTTAACCCTCCTGTCTGTTTTGGGGGTTCAAATCAAACTTTGGTCTCAAGTCTTGGAGGGATTCAAACTGTGAACCTTTTACTAGCGTACTCAATGCACAGGCTCAGATAATTCTGTCTTCGGGGGCCAGATATCTTTGCCTATGGACACCTAACCAGGTGTACAGAAATGAACCCTTAAAAACTATAATAAAGACCTCCAGATTAAAACACTTACCCCTTTCCAGTTTGGTATCACCATTCAAGCTTATGTACAGTGTCTGCTTTAACCATATATGCTTCGTTTGTAAAGGAAAGAAATCAAAGACAGACCAAGTGGGCTCTAAAAATAGAGTTTTACTAAAATAGACAAAAAATATGTAAAACATAAAATACAGAACCATTATCACAAGAACCATACAATATTTTAAAAGAACAAAGTTTTAACAGTGCAATTCCTACCACAGTACTTAGATTTGTCTCTCTCTCTAAATACCTGCTTAAAGTGCTCAAAGATGTTTCTTTGTCAGAGTCTAGATAGAAATGTGTCACTGACGTAAAAAAAAAATATTGTCTAAAAGCTGGCTTTGCCACCTTCTTTGCATGAGGTCACTTAGCTCCTCCCTGTCAGATTATATATAACAATATATATCTATACAAAAACAGGATGTCTTTTCAAAGTATTAAATTCTGTAACCTCAGCATACTCATTTTCTTTTTCAAATGACATTTATTTGATCTTGTGATCAGTTTCCCCTTTCCAGGACATCAAAGCATCTTTTATGACTTTGCACTAAAACGTCGCAACCTGCTCTTCTTCCTCTAAGCATTATAAAAGTTTATGATTTTCCCTCTTAGCAAGTACAGCTATAATTAACTTAGTTAAAGTCTGTAATTAGCTTCTGGCCTTCCAGATAACACCTTGTATCTAAAACTTGTGTGTGTGTGTGTGTGTGTGTGTGTGTGTGTGTGTGTGTGATCTCACACGCTGTTTCAGCATTTCTCATCAGAATTTGGTCCATAACACTTTTTGTTTATATTACAAAAAATGATACAGTGATCAGAACCAGCTGCCTAAGTGTCACAATTCCTCCCCACCTAGACTGAATTTGGGGGCTCTAGCCCCTGCATGGGATGAGCTTCCCAAATTGGTTCACTCCTCATAGACCCTAGACAGCCCATCTGAGTTCTGATTTTTGGCTCCAGCCCTATGTAATATTGTCATATCATACTCTTGCAAAGCAAGACTCCATCTTAGCAATCTACCATTGTTTTTTTCCCATCTGCGTCAGCCAAACCAGGGGGTTGTGGTCAGTCTGCACCACAAAATGCTGCCCATGTAAGTATGGCTCTAATTTCTTTAGGGCCCACACTATGGCAAGACACTCTTTTTCCACCGTGGAGAATGCTTGCTCCCTGGGAAGTAACTTTTTACTTGGGTAGGCTATTGTGTGATCCCTCCCTTGGCTGGATGTCTGACTCAGTACTGCCCCAATACCCGCATTTGAGGTGTCAGTCTGAACTATAAAGGTTTTTCTATAGTCAGGACTTGTCAAAACAGGAGCATTGTACAGTGCCTCCTTTAGTTTGGAAAAGGCTTCCTCACAGGCTGGGCCCCAGGTAATTTTCTTGGGCATCCTTTTCTTTGTCAGGTCAGATAGGGGAGCAGCCAGGGCACTGTAATTGGGTACAAATTTTCTGTAGTACCCTGCTGTCCCTAGAAAACTCCTGCCCTGCTTCTGTGTTTCTAGTCTGGGCCACGCCAGGATTCCTCTATCTTTATTTGGTTAGGATGGAGCTGTCCCCGACCTACCACATACCTGAGGTATGCCACTTCTCCCATGGCCACCTGGCACTTCCTGGTTTTGACAGTGAGCCCGGCCCTCTATATCCTGCCCAGTACTTCCCTAAGGTGGGATAGATGTTCCTCCCAACTGGTACTAAAGATGGCAATGTCATCCAGGTATGCCATGGCATACTCCTCAGCACCATTTAACACCTGGTTCACCAACCTTTGGAAAGTGGCCGAGGCGTTCGTCATTCCGGAAGGCATTACTTTAAACTCAAATAAGCCTATCAGAGTGATGAAGGCTGACCTCTCCCTAGCTCTGTCTGTCAACTCTACCTGCCAATACCCCTTTGTCAGGTCAATAGTCATAAGGTAGGTCACCCCTCCCAACTTGTCCAGGAGTTCATCTATCCGGGGCATCGGGTGGGCATCTGACTTCATGACTACATTCAGTCCATGATAGTCCACACAGAAATGAGTAGAGCCATCTGGCTTAGGCACAAGGACAACAGGTGAGAGCCAGGGGCTGTGGGATCTCTGTATTAGCCCTAAATCCAGCATCTCCTCTACTTCCCTCCTAACGTCCTTTTGGACAGCCTCTGACACCTGACATACTGTCCACTGTATGGGTGTCTGTGTCCCTGTCACCACATCATGCATTGCTAAGGTGGTTAGTCCAGGCTTGGTGCTAAACAATGGGGCAAAGTCTGCTAAAACCTCCCTTACTTTCTGGATCTGGTCCGGGGCCAGCTGGGGAGACAATTTAACTGCCTCCACAGAGGACTCCCACTTACTTTCTTCCAGCAAGTCCAGAAGGGGGTCTCCTTCAGCCATCCCCTCCCCATGACTACACACTGCAAAGACCATGTCAGCCATTTTTCCATATGGCTTCATCATGTTGACATGGTACATCCTTTTGGTCTGTCTTTGGTCAAGTAACTCCACAATGTAGTTCACATCATTTACCTTCCAAACCACTTTGTATGGTTCTTCCCACTCAGCCTGCAGCTTGTCTTTCTGGACCAGAATAAGGATCATGACTTTCTGACCCACCATGTGCGAGCAAGTTCTGGCTCTGCGGTCGTACCACACTTTTTGTTTCTGTTGGGCAGCTGCCAGGTTGCTTTGGGCTTTCCCCATAAGCTCCTTCAGCCTTTCCCTAAACCTAAGGATGTAATCCACAATGGGAGTTCTCTGGGTGGTGTGCTTGCCTTCCCAGTCCTCCCAGATCAAGTCTAGAGGCCCATGTACCCGGCATCCATATAAGAGTTTTTAGGGGGAACATCCTGTCAACTCTTGGGGCACCTCCCTGTAATGCAAACAACAGGTGGGGAAGGTATTTCTCCCAGTTTCTCCCATGCTGTTCAGCAAACACCCAGAGCATTGACTTTAGGGTACCATTGAATCTTTCCACAAGACCATTGGCTTGTGGATGATACGGTGTCGTGCATCCCTCACCACCCCACACTTCTCCAATAAACATTTCATCAGGTCTGACATGAAGGAACCCCCTCAATTGGTGATAACCTCCTGTGCAAACCCAACATGGGAGAAAATCCCAAGTAAAGCATCTGCCACTTTGTCTGTCCTCAGTGAGGATAGGGCGACTGCCTCTGGGTATCGGGTGGCATAATCCACCACAGTCAGGATGAATCTCTTTCCTGAGGAGCTGGGGGTATTTAAAGGCCCCACAATATCCATTCACACCCTCTGGAATGGCTCCTCTACTATGGGTAATGGAATCAGGGTAGCTTGGATTTTCTTACCCATCATCCCTATTTCTTGGCACCGGTGACAAGACCAGCAATACTCCATCACCTGCTGGGTGAAGTTAGCCCAGCAGAAATTCTGAACCAACTGCTGCATCATGTCCGCGATTCCCAGGTGACCAGACAAGGGAATATCATGTGCAATCTTGAGGAAAAGCTCACGATACCCCTGGGGAATGACAAGCTGCCTGCCTAGCATCCCTCCCTCTGTCTGTACTGCCTGAGTATACATAAGTCCATTTTACCAATAAACCTTATGTCTGCCGTCACCTCCCTGTGCACTGTCAGAGTCTGTCCAAGCCCTCAGCTTCTCTAAACTAGGGTCACTTCTCTGAGCAGCTGCAAACCCATCACATATTCCCAAGGTATGGGACAGGTCCCCTTCAGTCACTAAACTAGGGTCTCTAGCACTAGCGTCAGGGCACTCAGGATCACTGTCAATCCCAACCCTCTGACAAAGGGTCACCCCTCCCTCTTCAGAATAACCCTCTGTAGCTGTGTGGTTACTTGCTACTGGGGAAATTTCTACCCCCTTTTCATTAGTCTCTCCAATTGGAGACACAGACTGGGGAATCAGCCTCTCAGTGGTTTCCACAATGGCTTCTGTGGGGTTCAGGGAACTACAATTTTCCCTTGCTGCTTGGCTATGGGTAACTGCACATATCATCCCTTGTTTGAGTTTGTTGCTCAGGATCACATCCATTGCTAATGTTTTAGCTACAGCCACCTGTTGCACAGTTACCCCGGTTTCACTCCAGTCTAGGAGAACACTAGCGAGGGGCAATGTTTTCTCCCCACCTGCAAAGTCCTGTACAGTGATGTATTTATTGGGTACAAGCTGACCTGGCTGTACTAGATCCCATTTCACCAATGTCAGGGATGCCCCTGTGTCCCTTAACCCTTGTGTCTGTACACCATTCACCATGACTGGGTGCATGTGTTCCCTCATGTTCATTGGCATGCTTCCAGGGACACACAAACAACTCACTTCCTTTCTAGCACCCTGTTGTGTATTGCTCACCTTTTTGGGACACTGTCTGGCAATATGCCCAGTATCTTTACACAACCAACATTCATTTCTTCTCTCAGAGAAATCTTTTCTCCAAAACCTGGGACTAGCTGGTTTTGGTGGAGGCAGTGAGGGTTTTAACTGCCCTGAAGGTGCGCTTTTCCCTTTCTGCACTGACACGCCCACCCCATTTGCTCTCAAAGCAGGTCTGCTCTTGGCATAGTGGTCCGAGAGTTCAGCAGCCTCTTGTACTGTTTTGGGATCTCAGTCCTCTAGCCAGGTTTTTAGCTCTGCTGGGCATGCCCAAAAAAACTGTTCTAACAAAATCACATTTTCAATTTTATCAACAGAGTTTGTCTCAATTCCTTCCCACCAGCATTTTAAAAACTGACGTTTCGTGGCTAACTCCTCATAGCTCATGTCAGGGCTTCTCCTGAGTTTATGGAATTTAGTTCTGTATTATTCAGCAGTTAATTCAAATTTCTTTAACAGTGCAGCTTTACGTTTGCTGTAATCATCACTGTCCTCATTGTCCATTTCACCCAATGCATCCCAAGCTTTCCTGGTAAGTAGCTGGGATAGCTGGAAGCTCCAGGGCTCCCTAGAAATTTTAGCCTGAATACAAACTTTTTCAAAAGAATTTAAAAAGGCATCCATGTCCTCCCCCTCTTTAAATTCGGCTATTAATTTGGAGTTCAATTTGTAACCCTGTCCTGCAGTCCCAGTTAAACCCAAGCGACTTACCTGCTCTGGTGTTGCTGGTTGGAGTCATAGCTTCTCCAGTTCATGTTGCCTCTGGTGCTCCTGCTCCTCACAGTCTGTGTCTTGGCATTCATGCTTTCTCTTCTCCTCTGCAGCTCGCTGGCACTCATGCTCCTCACGGTCTACATCTCTCTGTTCTCGCTGTGCCTCACGGTCCACCTCTCTTTGTTCCTGCTCTGCCTCTCGTCTCTCTCATTCTCTCTTCTCCTGGAACTCCATCTCCATCCTCTGCAACTCAATTTGTAGCCTGAGTACCTCTGGATCCAGGATACTGGTGACCTTCCCCTGCTGCTGTGGCCCTTCACTGACAGTGGCCCTGTTGCCCTCCTCACCGAATCTGGGCACTGCACTGGCCACTAGCCCTGCCACACTCAAGGTCTGGTCCTTTTCAGTCATGGTCTGTGACTCACTGCTCTGGGTGTCTGCTACCATCAGGACATCTACGAGGTTCTGCTTGCTGGCTTTCACCTCAAATGGGACTCCTCTGTCCCCACACAACTGTCTTAAGCAGTCTACAGTGTGCCTGCTGTAATTGGAAGCCATCTTCCCTCACTACTGCTACTCTGACTTGCACTTTAGGAAAAAAATAAAACGGGTAGGAACTTGACTGTACACCAAGTGATATAGTTCTGTTTCCTTCTTTTTTAAAAAAGAATTACTGCCTTTTTCTTTCTTTGCAAGTGAGCTTACGGTCTCAGGCTGACATGCTGAACAATAAAAGCTTGTGATACCAAAATTATGCCACCACTGCTAACCAATCTGTCACAAATCCATTCAGCAGTTTAGCCCTCTACTCCCAAAGTGCCAACCTCTGAGTGCAGTATTGTGAACAGTTTACAGAAACAGGGCAACCCTCCTGCCTGTTTGGGGGGTTCAAATCAACCTTTGGTCTCAAGTCTTGGAGGGATTCAAACTGTGAACCTCTTGCTAGCTTACCCAATGCAAAGGCTCAGATAATTCTGTCTTCGGGGGGCCAGATATCGTTGCCTATGGGCACCTAACCAGGTGTACAGAAATGAACCCTTAAAAACTATAATAAAGACTGCCAGATTAAAACGCTTACCTTTTTCCAGTTTGGTATCACCATTCAAGCTTATGTACAGTGTCTGCTTTAACCATATATACTTCGCTTGTAAAGGAAAGAAATCAAAGACAGACCAAGTAGGCTCTAAAAATAGACTTTTACTAAAATAGATAAAAAATATATAAAACATAAAATACAGAACCATTATCACAAGAACCATACAACCTTTTAAAAGAACAAGGTTTTAACAGTGCAATTCCTACTACCATACTTAGATTTGTCTCGCTCTCTCTAAATACCTGCTTAAAGTGCTCAAAGATGTTTCTTTGTCAGAGTCTAGATAGAAGTGAGTCACTGAAGTAAAAAAAAAATATTGTCTAAAAGCTGGCTTTGCCCACCTCTTTGCATGAGGTCACTTAGCTCCTCCCTGCCAGAATATATAAAAAATTATATCTATACAAAAACAGGATGTCTTTTCAAAGTATTAAATTCTGTAACCTCAGCATACTCATTTTCTTTTTCAAATGACATTTATTTGATCTTGTGATCAGTTTTCCCTTTCCAGGACATCAAAGCATCTTTTATGACTTTGCACTAAAACATCACAACCTGCTCTTCTTCCTCTAAGCATTATAAACATTTATGATTTTCCCTCTTAGCAAGTACAGCTATAATTAACTTAGTTAAAGTCTATAATTAGCTTCTGGCCTTCCAGGTAACACCTTGTATCTAAAACCTGTGTGTGTGTGTGTGATCGCACATGCTGTTTCAGCATTTCCCATGAGAGACTGGTCCATAACACATTTTGTTTATATTACAAAAAAATGATACAGTGATCAGAACCAGCTGTCCAAGTGTCACAAGGGGGAGTTCCCTCTTTGAGCTGGCTGTCTCGGTTTTTATGCAGTGAGACCACCCTACACCTGTAGTAATAAAGGAGAGGGAACCAGAGCACCAACTAGTTCAAGTTCTCAGTGTTCATTTAGACTAGTTGTTAGTGTGCATAGTTGTGAGTTTACTCAGTTATTAGGTCGTAGTTAGGCTTGGCAGTTTGCGATTAATATCAATTTCCGTCGATTACTGTCGACTTTTAGAACTTTTGTAATTTCGACGAATTTGATTAAACATCGATTTACCTCGTAAATTCTTTCATTCATGCCCACATAAAACTTTCATGTCAATCATTCAGCATTCACCTATTTTCCTGTGGATTTAATATTACTTTAATTGTTTTGTTTTCATTGCATTCACTCAGTCTATTCGTACTTAATTTACAGGTGCTGCATATCTGTGTGCTTTCCCGTGTGAGCTTCACAGCTCATAATTGCACCATTCACAGTCTGTTCCTTAAGAGTGAAGCATAATATCAGCCTCTCAACCACAAAACATGGGTTGAAAAAAGAAAGTGTGCAGACAAGTACTGCTTTGAGTTCCCAGAACTAGAACTGAAAACAGTAAAAACAACTGGTATGGGGGAAACTGTATACATTTTGCATTGCAAGATTTGTAAAACTGAAGCTGCGGGACAAGCCAACTGCATTTCTGAGCATCTTAGCAGCAGGACCCACCTGAAACTTAAGCAGAGCCAGGACATTATTTCTCAGACCTCAATGGAATCATTTATGGGGTGTTGTATGTGGCAGAAGAAAGAAGAGGCTGATGACTTTCCACATGATCTGGTATGCGCTATATGTTTTGAGGCAATGCCCATGAATGCTGCCAGGGGTTCCAGCTACCTAATGTGTGTTCTGAGAAAATATGCACCAGCAGCCAGACATGCCCGAAAAGACAGTAACTGGAGGAAAAATACTTCCTGAGGTCTGCGTGCACCACAAATCTGCACTGAACAAGCTGCTATCTGGTGAGCAATTCTCTATTGTTGTTGATGAAACCTCTGAGTTGGCAGGTCTACCAGCTATTAATGTTCTGAGAGTTTTTTACTCTCTTAAAAATAGAGCCATAAACTGTCTGCTATTGAATTCTACAGTTGTTCTTCAGCGCAACGCAGGAGTAATCTCGAACTTATTCCACGACATGATGAGAGACTATTCCTTGTCTTGGTCAGATTGTATTTCGATAAACACTGATTCAGCAATGTACATGCAGAGATTGATAAAAGACCTTAGAGACATTTACCACCATTTGCTTCACATACCGTGCATAGCACATCTATTGCACGTTGCTATTGACCATACTATTAAAACCAAGGAACTTGCTGATGTAAATGAAAATGAAATTGTGGTTCACTTTCCAGCACTATTTAAAAGTGCCAATAAACAAAGACGAGCCTTTTTTAAAGTGTATGCTAACAATGGTGTTCCACTTTCCAGTATGAAAGTCCCCCCCAGAGTTGTCTCATGTCAGTGATTTTCTTGGTTAGAAGCAGCACAGTTCATTCATGCCCACTGGGATAGTGTGTGTGAATTTTTAATTAATGAGGAGGTAGAGCCACAGTCAAAAAAAGCATCCAGATTATGTCAGCTTGTCATGGATGATTCGAGTCAAAGAGAGCTGTACTGCAAGCTAACATTTTTGTGCAGTTTCTTGGCTAAAATTCATGTGGTACATGTACAAATGGAATCAAAAGCATCTCTGATCCACAAAATTGACAGACTCCTTAACTGTGATCTCAACGTGGGAAGGGATGTAAAACCATCATTAAAGGAGGTTGATTTAAAATCAATGGGTTCTAAAAGGCAGTCCCTGTCAGCAGCAATGCATTCCTTCTCAAAAAATGTTCATTCTAAGCTGACTGCAACACTGACACGTAATGTACCTGAAGGCCTTTACAGAGCAGGCTCACTGTTTGACAATTGCAAGCTGTTTGACCCTTTTGTTAAGTCACAGCTTTCTAAGGATGTATTCCAGTATGGTACCCTAATAAACACATTTCATTGCAAAGCAGATGATTTTGAGCGGGACTTTTATCTATACATGAAGTTGGATGTTCCCTCTGACAGCATGATCACTCCAATAGAGTACTGGAACAGTGAGATGTAAAACCTACCAGTACTGTGCCAGTAGAGCGCTCATTTAGTCTTTTCCAAAAAGTACATGATAAACTGAGAATGCACCTGTCAGAGAAGAGACTAGGGCTACTAAACATATTTTACCTCAAGGACATAACAGAAACTTTAGCTGCATTTAAAGACACAGACATTAAAAAATTGAATGGTGAACTGCACTGATAAAACCAACATTTACTTAATTGTTATAGAGCTGCATTTATGTACATTTGTATCATCCTGCATGTTTTTCATGTTTTGTGTGCCTGTGTCCTTGTAACCGTGTCTGTGTCAGCGTCAGTGTCAGTGTAATTTTTCAACACTCAGTGCGTGCGATAATACAAAAAGTTTTGCACAAATTAGAGATTGAGGTGGGGGTGGGGTCAATATTGCACAAAACCCAAAATGTACTCGCCTTTTTTAAGTGCTGCACAAGCATTTATGTACATTTACCCCTTGTTGTGTGTCTGTGTATCTGTCTGAGTCTCCATGTCACTGTCATTTTGCAATATTCTTTTGTAATGCAATTTTTAATTGATACATGCCTAATTAAAAGGTATTTTCATAACATTTTTTTACTGCTACAATAAACATCAATATTGATAGAAAAAATGCTTAGAGAATAAACATCGATTTTTTCAGTTGATTTTGACAAAAAATTAAAATTAAAAACTGCCAAGCCTAGTCATAGTTTAATATGTACTATGTGTATTATAAATGTATGTTGGATACAGCATACACAAATACTCGACTACAGGTATCCAGAAGGGCAAGGCTAGAAATCTCAGGGGGAAGGATGGGCCTATATTCCAAGTTGGAGGCAGCACCAGAGAACCACCCGCCAAGAGGGGTAGTACCACCATGAATTAAAGCTCCTTATCAAGACTTAAGGCAAAATCACTTATTAGATACGAACAAGGGATTAATAGATTGGCACAGGAAGGGCCCAATTATATAATATATCGGGACTAAACTGAAAATCGTATCATACAGTGCAAAAGGACAAGGCTCCATAGTAATGCAGGGCAGAGTATTAAAGGAACTAAGGAACTTTCACTGTGATATAGGACTAGTTTAGGAGACCAGACACTCACCTGGAGAACATATGAAAGTCCGTAGACAATGGGTTTGTGAAGTGGTTGCTATTGTCAATGAATCTAATCACATAGCAGGGGTAGCAGTCCTGGTAAAACAAGGGCTGACATGGACCATTACTGCCCACTATGTGGGCAAGGAGAACTGGATGGTCCTTATTTTGATACAATCAGGTAACCAAATGTTATACAATGTGAACATCTAAAGCCCCCAGCTGCACCAAGGTTTTACAGAAAGGTGTTTCAAAAATTGGTATCCCTAAGGCCAGCCTGTTAGTGTAGTGTTAGTACTATTGCTAACAGTGCCGGTGACCCAAGTTCATCAACGAGCTCGGGTCATCAGGAGCCAGCTGGGGGGAGGATGATTGAGCATCCTAGGGTATGCTCTCCTCCTCAAGGGTGGGAGGGTCACTGTCCTCACTGCAGTACTGCCACCTGGATGCCCACAGGTGGCAGTGAAGTTGAGGGCACCATGGGAGGGAGGGACGCAGGCCAAGATCTGGTGTGGCAGCAAGACAATGCGTGCACATACACTTTGGATCTTCTTCTGTGCACGCCTCTGTTCTCAGTGGGGGACAAGGAAAAAACTCACAGTCAGCCTGATGATGACCCTCAGTGAACAGAAGATGGACTGACCCGGAACCCTCAGCTACCAGCCTGATGAAGATTGTTCCGGTAGGGAGGTCCTCCCTCCTTCCCCGCCTGGGTGGGTATGAGACCAAGGCAACAAGGAGGTAGGTGGCTGAAGGGGACTGGAATTCAGCAGATCCAGGCACTTTAAAAGACCCTCAGGGATCAGATTGTCTGTGGTGAAGAAGGGGTCATAAAAGAAAGATTTAAAATAACAAGCATTTGTCAATGCCGAATGTTGTCGCGCTGGCATTGGCAGTGGGAGTGGCATAGCTAGAGATGCATAGTGCTGTGATTTTGTGAATGTGTCTCAAAAGGTGATTTTGCACAGTGAGCACGCCATTGTGCGCCACAACTGTGGAAACATGTTTTGGGCAGGCTGTGAAAAATGGCAGCTGGACTGTTGATAAGGAGATTTGCACAAATGCCAGTGGTGAAAATGTGGCATGAAAATATTGCAGATTGACGAAGTTACAAGGGTGCGTGGAAACTGCGCAATGCACGCTTGCAACACAGTCATTGTATGGAGTTTCGGCACCAAATTTTCAACATGGGCATTTTAGGACCTCTGCTCATGAATAGTGTCGCCGTCATATCCTCAAACTGTCCCAAAAACTGATTTCACACAGCGGCTGTGCAATTCTGTGCCGGACATGCGAAAACACATTTCAGGCAGCTGCAGTGTTCATAAGGAGGTATGGAAAAACACCAGTGATGAACAGCTGGAGTGAAAGTATTACAGATTCACAAAGTCATGAGCGTGCATGCAAACTGTGCAATGCACGCTCATAAAACACTCATTTTATTGACTTTCGTTCCCAAATTTTCAACATAGGCATTTTAGGGCATCTGCTAATGAACAGTGTCACTGTCATTTTCATCATGTGTCTCGAACATGGACTTTCCACTGCGACCACGCTATTCTGTGCTGGAACTGCGAAAACAGATTTTGGTCAGGATGTGAAAAATGACAGCTGTACTGTTCATTAGGAGGTGCAGAACAATGGCACTGTAGAAAATCTGGAGTGAGAATATTAGAAGTTTGCGAACATATGAGCATGCGTGCAAACTGCGCAACGCACACTCGTAACACAGTCATTTTATGGAGTATTGTCACCAAATTTTCAACACAGGCATTTTAGGATGTCTGCTCATGAACAGTGTCACTGTCATTTTCGTAATCTGTCCTGAACACTGATTTCACACAGCAAATGTGCTATTCTGAGCCAAAAGTGCGAAAACACATTTCAGCAAGGATGTGAAAAATGACAGCTGTACAGTTTAAAAGAAGGTGTAGTAAAATGCCAAATTTGAGAATTTGGCATGAAAATATTGCGAATGCACTAAGTTATGAGCGTGCGTTGCACAGTTGCTATGCACGCTCGTAAAACAGTCATTTTATGGAGTATTGTCACCAAATTTCCAACACAGGCATTTTAGGACCTCTGCTCATGAACAGTATCACTGTCATTTTTGTACTGTGTCCCGAACACTAATTTCGCATCATGAACGCGCTATTCTGTGCCAGAAGTGCGAAAACACATTTTGGCCAGGATGTGAAAAATGACAGCTATATGGGTCACAAGAAGGTGTGGTAAAATGCCAATGTGGAGAATCTGGCGTGAAAATATTGTGAATGCACTAACTTATGAGCGTGCGTTGCGCAGTTGCTATGCACGCTCATAAAACAGTCATGTTTTGGATTTTTCCCACCAAATTTGCAACATAGGATTTTTGAGAGCCCCCCTCATGAACAGTGGCACTGTTATTTCCTTAAGCAGTCCCAAAAGGTGATTCCACGCAGTGACTGCGAAATCACCTTTCGGGACCAAATAACGCCATGACAGTGCAAGAATTCATGAGAAGGGGTCCCAAAAACCCCATGTTGAAAATTTGGGGCCAAAATTCGCAAAAATGCCTGAGATATGTACTAAAGTTGAAAAAACCCTATCTATCCCATTATACAGCTTACCGGCATTTCCTCAGTTCGCTGTCGGTTTTGAAGAGTGCAGACGTGTTCCCGGTCCACCGATGATCGTTGTGCCGAGCTGCGGAGGTAAGTATGGGTGAGGGGTGTAGGAGCAGGGTGCGTAGTGGGTGGGTGTGGGTGGGGAGGGGCACAGAGACTACGAGGGACCGTTTTCCTTTTACAGGTTCAAAAGGAAAGAAAAAAACATTGGGACAGTTTTTTCTTCCTAGATCGGCATTGGGGTGGCCTGCATGCCACCTAACTGTTTTGGGGTGGTCTGTAGCCGACGGGGATTGGGCAATTCTCATCAGCAAACAAACACAGGGCAGAATTTATGCCGACGGGATTGGGCACCCCGCCGGCACACAAAGAAGGGGTGAGAGCTGTAGGGGATTGGGCACCCTCAGCATTAAGCAATTGGGGGTTATTTTGCCGATGGGAGTGGGTTCCCGTCAGCACACAAAGAAAGGCGGGGGTAAGAGCTGAGGGGGATTGGGCACCCCTCTGCAATAAACAATTGGGGGTGCTTTATGCCAATGGGGTGGCTCCCCGTTGGCACAGTCCTGAAAGGCAGGGGCAGCTGACAGGATTGGGCACCCCAAAGTCGGCAGTTCTCGGCCAGTGTCCCGCCATGTATGATGGTGGCGAGCACGGCAAGAAAAGGACCGCTGCATCTGGCGAGCTTTGCGCGGATTGCGGCGGACCTTTTCTTAGATGTGCCGCCATTATGTATGCATGGTGGGCGCTGGCATGTAGTCGACTGGGGAATGCGACGCACTTACTGCTGCATGCCCTGCATTCTCCCAACAGCGACCGTGCCTCTAAAGCTGCACTGTCCCACGATGTTGGCTGCGCAAGCGCACCAACATAAAAATGGCATCCCTACCTCTAAGAACCTTAGTACTGGGGAAAGACTGGAATGCCATAGAAACCCCAGGTATGAACAGTTGATCTGGGTACTTACAGCTCTGGACCAACAAGAAAAGCAGCAAGGAGACTACTAAAAGGTTCAAGAGAAGATATAGGATTGGCAGATGTGTCGAGGTAACCGAACCCTAGAATTAGAAATTACTTATTCTATTCCCTACTGAACAGAAGCTATTCTAGTATACATAGGTTGTATATGTCCAAAGCACAGCTCCTCTTAGTAAACAGTCCAGAAATTCTACCCACAGCCCTTTCAGGTCATGCTCATGTCATGCTGGCATTACAGGTGGGCCAGGAGAAAAAAGCTGCCACTTGAAGATTTAATAGCAGCTCACTGAACAATTAAATATTTAAAATTAAAAATAGCAAAGAAAATCTGGGCATACCTTAAGTTTAACACTGAAAAAGATTCTGCACCTAAATTCACATGGGATGGCCTAAAGGCCATCTTAAGAGGGCAAAAAACAAAACAAAATAACAACAAACAAAAAAAACAGAAAAGAATTTCAACTCTGATTCCTGAATCAGAAATATTATGAGTATGGCAATAAGACACGCTATCTACTAGCATTCAGATTATGGTAAAAAGAAGCAGACAGACATATCCCAAAATTTAGAAACATGTAGTACACTATGTAACTATGCTTTCATCGAGGGGCATAGCAGCAGAATGTGAGAAATTGTACACAAAACTTTGCAGTAAAGAACAAGTACGTGGGACAGAAGACAAAATTTGGGAGTTTCTGCTACATGCCAATTTACCCAGATTAAGTCAGGAACAAAACGTGCTTTTACATGCAGTCCTGAACCACTGTCACGTTACCTTCTCAAACCCTTGCAGTACACTCCATTTTGTGCTTCTATTTACATGCGGCTCCTATTTTGGCAAATCTGCCTTTCATTTTTACTTTTTTATCCTGGAATCCCTACAGAAGTGTGATTCTTAATTTGACTTTCTCAGGAGGTAACAGAACCTCCTGATTACATGGTGGGGTGTAACGACACACATCGGGGTGAACCGTGGAAAGCAGGGAATGCGTTTTAGGTGAACATTCGCTGTGGTAGCAGAAAAGATCCACTTTACACACAAATGGAGGTAACATTACACTAGTTCTGTAATGATCATTCCACTACAGACACCATGTGTAAAAGCGCCTTTTAGACATCCTGAATGATTCAGTCTCAGCAGAAGAAATCCAGCAGGGGCTCTACCATGCCGGTTCGACATTATCTCAACCAGTATTTTGCCGACAGGAATCATGTCAGCCGCAAGTTACGGTCGACATGATTCCTATGTGTCTCCCGGTTCTTTTTTTTTTATCAGGGTCTTTGCCCCCTGAACCCACCATCTTTTGGATTCTCAACTCCAGTCGGAGTTGATTCATGGCAGGGGTGCAGGACCGTGAGACAGCATGCTCCTGTCTTGGGCACACCAACACAGTGACCTGTCGGCAAAGTGTTGATTTTGCCAACAGGTATGCATTTTGCTGTGTTGGTGTCACCGTAAGGGTGGCATACCTCCAGCAGGTGATCAAGGGCTTCCCAGGTAATTAGTCCCAGGGCCAGATGGATTCAGTTCAGAATTTTAAAAGGCTTTTGCCTTTCAGTTGATACCAACATTAAAGAATATGTTTAATGGTATCCAGAAGAAATGGGACACACCCCACTCATGGCAGGATCCGACCATTTCCATTCTCTCAAAACTGGAGAAGGACCCACTAAACTGTAGTTCATTCATGCCCATCTCTTTATTAAACCAAGATGATAAGATATATGCAATGGTGCTAGCCAACAGGTTACAGCAAATGGTGAGCTCTATAGTACACCAAGATTAGATGCCGTTTATATGCTAAAGGCATTTATATGATAATACTAGGAGACTGATGAATGTCCTGGCAGCTAAGAAAGAGAGGAGGTCCCCAGCAAGATCCTGGCAGCTGATGCAGAAGAAAAAATGACTCACCTTAGTAATGTTGTTTCTTCTAATGGAGTCTTGCTGTATTCTGACTATTGCAGTGACCTCCAACCTTTGAACTGCCCCAGAGAGGAAAGAGTCAACTTTCCATGCAAGGCATGGAACACCGAGCTCAAGCTCGGTTGAAGCCTCTGTCTGCTGTTGTTTGAACCCCAACCGCCAGATCTTTACGAGCTATACCACTGGGCGTTTGTGAAACTGTAAACCAACACTAGCCAACTGGCAACTAAATTTAATAAAGCGGATTTTTTGGTTTCAAAGCAAAGACTCAAGTCAGGAAACCCAAAAAACAAAACACAACACACACCCCCAAAATAAAGGAGGGTGAGAAAAAGGGGGCACCTCTAGTTGCCAACACTGCTCCTGCCCACCCACATCCCAAAAACCAGGTTCTGAGGGGGAGGCGGGGGGGAGGTCAGAATACAACAAGACTCCATTAGAAGAAACAACATTACTAAGGTGAGTAATTGTTTCTTCAAATAACATGAAGTCTTGCTGTATTCTGACTATTGCAGACTACCAAGCAGTACCTCCATGGAGGAGGGACAGAATCTACTTTGGGAATAGGCTCTGAAGTACTGTCAAGGTTAAACCGAGCATCACTCCTAGCCTGGATGTCCAGAGAGTAATGCTTGGCAAAAGTATGGACTGTTTTCCAGGTGGCTGCTTGACATATCTAAGATAGAATATCCCTGGCAGCAGCCAGGGAAGCAGCTGTTCCTCTAGTAGAGTGAGCCCTCAGGCCTGAGGGTGGAGTCCTACCCAAATTTTCATAGCAGAATTGTATACAAGAGACAATCCACCTGGCAATAGATCTTTTAGTGGCAGGTTTTCCCTTACCGACCTCATCATAAATGAGGAACAATTGGAGGGAGTCAAACCTGAGACCCTCGGTGCGCTTTATGTAGTAGCTATGGGCCCTTTTCACGTCCAGGCTGTGCAGCCTCCTCTCTCCAGAGGAGGAATGGTCAGTGAAGAAAACAGGAAGAGACATAGACTAGTTAAGGTGGAAATCTGAGACCACCTTAGGCAAAAACTTCCTATTAGTTCTTTGGACCACCTTATCTCTATGAAAAGAGATAAAATCAGGCTCCACTGACAGGGCCTGTAACTCACTGATGCGTCTGGCAGAGGTAATGGCTACCAAAAACACAGTTTTCCAAGTCAAGTACTTAAGTTCTGCTGAGGACAAAGGCTCAAAAGGGGGTTGCATAAGCTGAGCAACGCAAACATTTAGGTCCCAAGCAGGAGCAGGGTCCTTGAAGGGAGGATTGGTGTGCAACAATCCCTTGAAGAATTTACAAAATACAGGATGAGCTGAAAGAGAAGAGGGCTTACCTACTGACAAAAAAGCAGAAACAGCTGCTAAATGTACTTTGAGTGTAGCTGGTCTGAGTCTCAAGTTATTGAGAAGGACCATATAGTCCAGGACTATAGGCAACCCAGCAGACTCTGAAGAAATATGCTTACCAGAGCACCAAATAGTGAACCTTTTCCATTTGGAGTTGTAAGTCTTTCTGGTGGAAGGCTTTTGAGAAACCTTTAGAATGTCCAAAACAGTTTGAGAGAGATGCAGATCAGCAAACTCTAACTCTTCAAGAGCCAGACCTTGAGATTGAGAGAGTTGAGATTCAGATACCAAACTCTCCCCTGAGAGGATGTCAACAGGTTGTAATTCCTGGGAAGAGACAGGGGGAGGTGGACTGCTAAGGACAGCAACAGTGGGTACCAGGGCTGTCTGGCCCAGACTGGAGCAATCAGAATCACTTTGCAGGGTTGAGACCTGATTTTGACTAGTACTTTGAACAGGAGAGGGAAGGGAAGCATACAAAAACTTCCCTTCCCAATTGAGAACTAGAGCATCCAGGGGGACTAAGCCCAATACTGGGGGTCTGCAGCAAAAAAGGGGGAGTTGGTGATTGTTTGGGGCTGCAAAAAGATCTATCTGTGGAGTGCCCCATCTGGAGAAAATCACCTTCAAAACTAGGGGATCTATGGACCATTCGTGATGGCCCTGAGATATCCTGCTGAGAGCATCTGCCAGGACATTGTCCTTCCTTGGGAGGTGCACTGCTGTCAGAGAAGTTTGCAGGGAATAGGCCAGAGACCACAACTTCATTGCTTCTGTGCACAAGGCCATAGACCGAGTGCCCCCTTGATTGTTGATGTACCACATTATGGTGGTATTGTCTGTTCTGATCTGGACTACTTTGTTCCGAACAGACTTGGAAAAAACTTACAGTGCCAGAAACACTGCTCTGAGTTCCAAGAGACTGATGTGAAGCAGAGGTTCTTGAGGTGAACACAGCCCTTGGGTGGTAAGATCCCCCAAGTGGGCTCCCCAGCCCAAGAGGGAGGCATCTGTGGTAAGGATTGGAGAATGAGATTGAGTGACAAAAGGAACTCCTTGCCTTAGATTGTCCTGATCCTGCCACCACTGCAGAGCCTGAATCAGAGTTCGAGTCACTGGGACTAGTTTGGTCAGGGGATCCTTTCTCTGGGGCCAGAAGGTTCTCAAGTGGAACTGGATGTCCCTCATCTAAAACCTTGCCCCCTGGACCACTGCTGTAGAGGCTGCCATGTGGCCCAGGAGCTGCAAGAAGTGTCTTGCTGGTCGAGACACCTGAAAGGTGAAAGAAGAGGCCAGTTTTACTAGTGTCCTTGCCCTGTCCAGGGGAGGGAAGGCCCTTGCTCTTATTGTATCTAGCTCCGCCCCTATAAAGGTGAGGAGCTGCACTGGTTCCAGAACTGACTTTGGAAGATTTAGGAGGAATCCTAAGGAAGTGAGCAGTTGCTGAGTTATCTGCAGATGTGACTTGACTTGGTCTGGGGACTGACCCACTATGAGCCAGTCGTCCAGGTATGGAAAGATGGAGATCTTTTTTCTCCTTGGGGAAGCAACAACTACTGCCAGGCACTTTGTGAACACCCTTGGGGCCAATGTTAGACCAAAGGGCATTGCTCTGAATTGATAGTGGCCTGAGGGCAACCTGAACCTGAGGTACTTTCTGTGGGAGCGCCTGATGGGAATGTGAAAATAGGCATCCTTGAGGTCCAGGGAGGCTAGCCATTCCCCTGGCCTTAGAGAGGGCAGAATTATTCCCAGAGTCACCATTTTGAATTTTGGCTTTAAAAGGTGCTTGTTTAAATATCTCAGATCCAGGATGGGCCACCATTCTCCTGTCTTTTTGGGGGTTAGGAAATACCTGGAGTACAAACCTTTTCCCCTGTGTAGGGCTGGAACTCTTTCTATGGCTCTGAGAGCCAAGAGGGAAGAGACCTCTGCCTCTAGGGCAAGGGCCTCTGAAGGATTTGCAGGTGGAAAGGACCTGATTCTCATCTTGGGAAATTTTTTGAAGCTGAGAACCAGTCCCTGGCTTACTACTTCCAGGACCCACTTGTCTAATGTTAAAGACTTCCAGTCCTGGACAAAGTAAGCCAGCCTGCCCCCTACAGGTAGTGGAGAATTGGCCCGGGCAGATCCACCAGGATGTCTGCTTGGCAGGGGCTTTAGGCTGAGGGGTGGAAGCAGGCCTTCTCATACCCCATATGTCTCTCCCTCTAAAGAGCCCCCTCTGAGCAAAGGCAGAAGAGGAGGAGGCCTGGGCTTGGTAAAAAGGCCTATGAAAGGGCCTGCCCCTGGAATGCTGCCTCTGAGGAGTGGCTTGCCTTTCTTTGGCCTGAGCACTCCTGTAGGTGGTCCTGTACTTGTCCATTTTTTTCATGTAATTCTCTGTCTGCTCCCAAAACAGAGAGTTACCAATGACAGGAAAATCCATGGCCTTAGCCTGGGTATCCTGTGACAGGCTAGTACATCTGAGCCAAGCCATCCTCCGAAGGGCCACAGATGTAGTCATGACTCTAGATGAAACATCATTGGAGTCCACAGCAGCATGAAATTGCACCTTGGATCCCTCAGTCCCATCTGCAGCCACCAGCTCCAGCTCCTTGGCAAGCTGGTCAGGGGCCTGTTTAGCTAGAGCCACAACAGTGTCCCACCTGGACTTCTGGTATCTAGCTGTGTAGACCATATAATTAGCCTGCCTGAGTCCCAGGATGCTGCCATGTACTGTTTCTTTGCCATGGCATCAATCCTCCTGGAGTCCTTATCTGGGGGGGTGTGAAGCCAAGGGTATATTTGCCTTATCACAGGCAGCAGCCTGCACTACCCCAACATGGCTGCATTGCTGGGAAAGGAACTCCGTGTCTGAGCCTGAAAGAGTATACCTATTGTCCATTCTTCTGTCCACAGGAGGTATGGAATTAGGAGTTTTTAAAATTTTAAATGTCTGTTTCCCAAAAGACTTATGGAGGGGGAATAGACAATCTCCTGGACTCTGGGATGTCCATCATTTCAATGAAATCAGGCTCCTCCTGATCCTCTACTGCTTCTTCCATAGGAAGCTGGAGGGTTTCAGCCACTTTTTTGTAAAACAGAAAATGGGAAGGGGACTCAGAAAGCCTAGGAGGAGAAACACCTGAAGGTCTGTCTGGGGAGATGTCCGGGTCAATAGGCACATCCAGACTTTCATAATCACCATCATCATCATTATCTTCATACTCTCCCTCCTCCTCCTCCAGTTGATAAAATTCTTCTAAAGTATAATCCAGAACCGGGAGAATCGACCGTACCGAGCCCCTGACCCATGGTGCCGGTTTGGTCGGAACCAAAGTTAGCGACTGAACTATCCTTATCGCTTTGGCTATTTCATCAGTGGTCGGAGAGAGAACCTGTGGATCCAAACTGGCTGACTTATCCCTTCTTTTTCTTTTAACCGGAACCGATTCCTCAGAATTGGTTCTCCTTTTGCCCGAAGAAGTTTCACCCTGGTCAGAGGGCACTCCTTCTGGTTCGGTCGAAACCGAACTGGGCTGGCCATCCGGGTCAGCGGACTTCTCGGCCTCCCTTTCCCTCAGTCTACCTACTCTCTTATCCAGGGTAGCTTTGGGAAAACTTTTACAAATTAGGCAGTCTGACTCGAGGTGGTCAAACCCCAGACAATAAACACAGGTGGTGTGGGGATCAGCCTTAGCGAAGGCTTCCCCACACACACACACTACAGTGTTGAAACCCAGTGGGCCCGTTTTTTTTCTTGGGTTTCTCAGACATGGCCAATCCTAACCAAAACTTACCCTTTTTTCAGCAATCCACCAGGCAAGACACCCCTATTGGTTCCTGACCGTGTTACGGGTCTTGGAAAAAAATGTAATAAAATCTGTTTTTTTTAGAACCGATACGGACCGGTTACCACACTCTAATAAGAATAGAAAAACTTTTTCACAAACCTGATCTGTTCAAACCAAACTGATCCAATGTTTACAAGTTCCACGCAGAAAACTAATATGGAAACCTATCTAGTACTCACGGTACCACAGACAGAGACTTAACCAGCAGGTTAGATTGTAGAAATTCGGTTGAAACCGAGAGAAAAAACGACACTTTAACTGACTTTTTTTAACCGAGTGAAGGAGAAATCTCCGGAGCGACTGTTCAGTGAGGCGGAGTAAAGAATCTGGCGGTTGGGGTTCAAACAACAGCAGACAGAGGCTTCAACCGAGCTCGAGCTTGGCGTTCCGTGCCTTGCATGGAAAGTTGACTCTTTCCTCTCCGGGGCAGTTCAAAGGTTGGAGATCACTGCAATAGTCAGAATACAGCAAGACTTCATGTTGTTTGAAAAAAACTTTCACTCACCTGGATTTGATTTTTCTGGAGAAAAAAAACACTGAAAATGTTCACGGTTGGGGAAGATTCCAAAGAAGGATACAGGCATTATACAGCAGCCCATCAGCCAGGATGAAAGTAAACGGGGTTCTGTCAGCAGCATTCCTGACTGAAAGAGGCACAAGGCAGGAGTGTCCCCTATCACCCTTCCTCTTTGCTGTAAGTAAAGAGCCCCTTGCAGCAGTTGTAAGGGCAGCTCAAACCCTACATGGGATTGGATATGGATAGAAGGAGAAGAGGTGTGTATTGCCCTCTACGCAGAAAACATGCTTTTATTATGTTTGCTTGCACGCATGTGCAAGAAACATAGTGCCATCATCTGAGTTTTCGGAGGTGTGGCAGCCCTCTTCCAATTCAGGCAGTGTGTTTGCAGGCACGGCAGCAGTTCTCCAATGCCTGCTCGAGCTGTCTATGACAGTTCCAAAATGCAGTGGAGTACAGTTGAAAGGGGGAGCTACGCTTCAGTGAGCAGCAATAAGATATCACCTGCTCATGCGCTCCCCCAACACACACACACACACACACACACACATACTGCATACTGCCCCCCCACGCACACACTGTATAGCCCGGGGTGCCCAATCCCCCATCGGTTGTGCTGCACACACCCCCAAAAAGCCTTCCACATGCCACGCTGGGTGCCCACCCCAGCATGGCAACTCATCGTATAGCCGACATGGGTGCCCAATCCCCCATCGGCTGCACTGTCCTCCCCCCCAGAGTACAGGGTGCCACGCTGGGAGCCCACCCCAGCGTGGCAACAGATGCTATGGCCGACGGGGGTGCCCAATCCACCGTCGGCTCCACGCCCGCCCAACCAGCCATCCTTGTGCCACGCTGGGAGCCCACCCCAGCATGGCAAACGTCCCGCGTCCTCATTTAAAAAACCTGCAAATAAAAAACTGTCCCTCGGCACTTCTCCCTGCCCCCCTCCCACAACCCGCACCCACCCACTGCGCACCCTGCCTCCCCACACCCCTCCTCACCCCATACTTACCTCCGGACCTTGGCGCGATGATCTTCGGTGGACCGGGAACATGTCTGCACTCTTCAAAGCCGACCGCGAACTGAGGAAATGCCGGTGAGCTGTATAATGGGATAGATAGGGTTTTTTCAACTTTGCTGCATATCTCAGGCATTTTTTGGAATTTTTGCACCAAATTTTCAACATGGGGTTTTTGGGACACCTTCTCATGAATGCTGTCACTGTCATGGTGTTATTCCGGCCCGAAGGGTGATTTCGCAGTCACTGTGCGAAATCACCTTTCAGACGATTAATGCTAAACAACATTGTCAGTGTTCATAAGGCGGGCTCTCAAGAAGCCTATTTTGAAAATTTGGTGGAAAAATTCCAAAAAATGACTGTTTTACGAGCGTTCATTGTGCAGATACTAAGCACGCTCGTAAGTTCACAAATTTTCAATATTTTCGCTCTAGATTTTCAACATTGCCATTTTACCATACCTTCTTATGAGTAGTACAGCTGTCATTTTTCACATCTCACCCAAAACGTGTTTCCACCATTGTAGCGCACAATGGCGCAGTCGGTGTGCGAAATCAATGTACGGGCAAATTAAGAAAATCACAGTGACACTGTTCATGAGCAGAGGTCTTAAAATGGCTATGTTGAAAATTTGGTGAAAAAATTCCTAAAAATGACTTTTACGAGTGTGCGTTGCACACTCCTCACTAGCGCTTCGTAAGTTCAGGAATTTCAATATTTTCCTCCATATTTTCAACATTGCCATTTTATTACATTTCCTTATGAGCAGTACAGCTGTCATTTGTCACATCTTGCCCAAAACATGTTTCCGCCCATGTAACGCACAATGGTGCAGTTGGTGTGCGAAATCAATGTATGGGACACATTAAGAAAATCACAGTGACACTGTTCATAAGCAGAGGTCTTAAAATGGCTAGGTTGAAAATCTGATGAAATAATTCCTAAAAATGACTGTTTTACGAGCGTGCGTTGCACAGTTCCTACGCGCGTTCGTACGTTTGCGAATTTTCAATATTTTCACTCCAGATTTTCAACATTGCCATTTTACTACACCTCCTTATGAGCAGTACAGCTGTCATTTTTCACATCTTGCCCAAAATGTGTTTCCGCCCATGTAGCGCACAATGGTGCAGTCGGTGTGCAAAATCAATGTATGGGACATATTAAGAAAATCACAGTGACACTGTTCATGAGCAGAGGTCTTAAAATGGCTATGTTGAAAATTTGGTGAAAAAATCCCTAAAAATGACTGTTTTACAAGCGTGCGTTGCGCAGTTCCTACACACGCTCGTAAGTTTACGAATTTTCAATATTTTCAATCCAGATTTTCAACATTGCCATTTTATTACACTTCCTTCGGAGTAGTACAGCTGTCATTTGTCACATCTTGCCCAAAACATGTTTCCTCACCATGTAGCACACAATGGCGAGTCGGTGTGCGTAAATCAAAGTATGGGACACATTAAGAAAATCATAGTGACACTGTTCATGAGCAGAGGTCTTAAAATGGCTATGTTGAAAATTTGGTGAAAAATTCCTAAAATGATCACTTCACGAGCTTAGCGCTACAGTTCCTATGCACGTCAGAAGCTCAAGTAATTTTCAATACTTTTCACTCCAGATTTTCAACATTGCCATTTTATTACACTTCCTTATGAACAGTACAGCTGCCATTTTTCACATGTCACCCAAAATGTGTTTCGCACATGTAGCGCACAATGGTGCAGTGTGTGTGCAAAAGCAATGTTTGGGACAGATTAAGAAAATCACAGTTACACTGTTCATGAGCAGAGGCTTAAAATGGCTATATTGAAAATTTGGTGACAAAAGTCCATAAAATGACTGTGTTACGAGTGAGCATTGCACAGTTTCCACGCACCCTCGTAAGTTCATGACTTTGTAATATTTTCAGTCCAGATTTTCACCAGTGGCATTCTTCCTCACTTCTTATGAACAGTACAGCTGTCATTTTTCACAACATGGCCGAAGTGTGTTTTCACACTTTCAGCACAGAGATGCGTGGTCGCTGTGGGAAATCATTGTTTGGTACAGATAAAGAAAATCACAGTGACACTGTTCATGATCGGAGGTCCCAAAATGCCTGAGTTGACAATCTGCTGTAAAAAATCCCCAAACTAATTACATTACGGGTGTGCGTTGCACAGTTTCTATGCATGCTCGTGACTTCACCAGTTTTTTTAATATTTTTACTGCAGATTTGCAACATTGCCATTTTTTACACCTCCCCATGAACAGTACAGCTGTCATTTTTTACATCCTGTTCGGAATGTTTTTGCACCTGTAGTGCTAAATGCCGTAGTCGCTGTGCATAAGCAGCTTTCCGCTAACAAACTGATCTTGCCACTGTTCATGAGGTGGGGTCACAAAAAAAAATGTTGAAAATTTGGAGTGAAAATACCAACGAATGCCTGAGGTTTTAGGGTTTCCAACCATAACGCCCAACCCTGTAGAGAATGACAGGCATCAGGGGTGTGACTTGGGATTCTTGCCTGTAATGCTCATATCATTCCACACCCTGCAGCCAATGAGAGGCATCGACGTATGCCTTGGACTCTTGGCCCCAAAGTTCACCCCATTCTCCTATACCGCACCCATCTCACGTATTTCCTGATGGAATAGGGTGGCATAAGACCAAAGACCCAAGGCACACCGTGACACTTGTCAGTGTCTGCAGGGTGGGGTGTGGTGAAATTGCGTGGCCGTTATGCCTGATGACCCAAAGGCACACCCCAATGCCTGTCACTCTCTGCAGGGTGGTGGTGGGGTTGGCTTCAGTTCAATACTTCACTGCCATTCCTATTACGCAGCTCTGTAACTTCTACACTACCACTGCCAATGCCAGCAAGCAAACATTCGGCATTGACAAATGCTTGTTAATGCAAGGCCCAGGTAAGATTCTCCTTCCCCTTAAGCAAATCCTAGAGGAAATCAGATAAGCATCTGGATTTAACATTAAGGAAAAATCAAAGGCATTGCTCATAAATGGGACAGTCCCTCAAGACTGGCTGCAAACTTACCCTTATAAATGGATGACTACCCACTTTAGGTATTTAGAAATACAAAATTATAAGGATACCAGGATAATTACACACCACTCCTACAAGTAATGGAAGACGATTTAAAGAGATGGTGAGAACTGTGTCAGTGGGTCAGTAGGTAGCACACTCACCTCTGAGGCCGGGAGATCAGAGGGCTGTAGGTTTAGTTCCCACATCTGGCCCTTGGGTTAATATCCTAGTACTGACACTGTAGTGCAGCATGAGAGGGGTGCTGCACTTCTGAGGTGCTGTCTTTCGGATGAGACGTTAAACCGAGGTCCCATCTGCCTGGATTGGTGGTAGTTCAGTTGGATGTTAAAGATCCCATGGCGCTTATCGAAAAGAGTAAGGAAATTTTATTAGGAAATAAATCATAACATCATACATAGGCATACAGAACAAAATCACAAAGGCCATACAATAGTCAAGCATGTATAAAGAAAATACAATCATTTAAACCAAAAAAAAAAATAGAAAAAAAATAATGTATACAAAGCAAGAAACAATATAAGAAAAATTATAACAAGAAATAAATAGACTTCCATAAAATGTGAAATCGATGCAACGGAAGTCTCTGACGTTCAGATTCCATAATAGTCAATAGAGCATGTTCAATATGCTGTATAATAACAGTTGGTACAGTCTGAATTTGCTGTAATACAAATTGGCATCGAGCTTGCCACATATAATATTTGCATATCATAAAAATAAGTCTAAGGGTACTAGGGTGAAATCTATTCCAAACATCTGAAAATTCCCCCCAATATCAGGACCTGATATGTTATTCTGCTAAGAAAAGGCCATTTCCACTTATTTGCCAAAGTTTTCCAAAATAATAAAGCATCTTGACATTCAAAAAAGAAATGTGACATGGTTTCAACAATATGTACACAGGTAGGTTTAGGGCAAAATCGTTCTTGAGAAGATTTATGTTTAAGATTCCCCCTTAACTTGGAGCTTGCCATGACAACACAGCCAGGACACATCCCACATATGAAGTGGTATTCTTTTATCAGTAAGGATAGACAGGGCACAATTTTGCCTAGAAGGGGAGCAGCAAGGAAAGTGTAACACTGGTCTAGTAATAACTAGAAAGGCCTCATATAGTTGTTTTCTGGATAATGCTAATAGTGAGGATTTACAAAGCTTCCAGATCCTTAACTTGCAAAAGCTGTCTATAGCATATGTGGGATAGCAGGTATGATGAGATGGTATAGGCGGGAGTAAATCCCATTTCTCCATAACTGAATGTAGTGCAAAGTCAATCCAAGCATCACTAATGTTAGATGTATATTTAATACTTTGAAATAGGTGAAAAAGGAAAAAAGAAAGAAAAAAAGCTATAGAATGTATCATACCAAGTCCACCCTGAGAAATCGACAAGTATGTAATATCTCATTTAATGGGGTTAAGTCTGCTACCCCAAACCATCTGAAAACACACACTAAAAATATGGGTTTCTAATTGTTTAGGAGGGGCATAAATATGACTGAGAAACAAAAAGACAGGGAGGATAAACTTTTTAACAACTAAAACTCTCTTCCGTTTGCCTAATTTCCATGATTTCCAGATACTCACTTTACTTTCACCTATATGTAAGCGCTTTTCCCAATTATAAGTAGCAGCCTCATCTACGTTAAACCAAATCCCCAAAATTTTCTGAGGGGAGAGGGATATACGAATACCAGCAACTGTAGCAACAGTAGCAGAGTCTGCATCCAAAGGGATTGAGACACATTTTTGAAGGTTCAGTCCGCCTCCTGAGAAAATCGAAAAATCGTGAAATACTTGAACCGCTTTATTACCAGAGAAAATATCTTGCATAAATAAAACAACATCATCCGCATAAGCTGCAATCTTAACCTTGGGAAGGGAATAATGAGGTGCTGAGCCTATAATTTGGGAATCCCAATTAATTTGTCGTATAATGGGATCTAAGGCGAAAACATATAACAGTGGACTAAATGGGCATCCTTGTCATACCCCAATCTTCTGAAGTAAAGGTTCCCCAATGAAGCCGTTAACCAGCGGGGAAAAATATGCAAAGGAAAAAATATGGGCGATCCATTGTATAAAAGCTGTTGGAATACCATATAAGTGTAAAACCTGAAAGAGATACGAATGATACACTGAATCAAAAGCTTTAGCCTGATCCAGGGATAATACAAATCCCGAAATGTCATTACGGTGTTTCGCCTCAAAAATTTCACGTAAAAGAAATAGATTGGTATTGATGGATCTCCCAGGCACAGCACAAGACTGAGCAGGGTCTATAAGATCTGGAGCTATTCGCTGTAAATGTGTACTAAGTATACAGCGTTAAAATTTTAAAATCAGTGTTCAGAAGGTGAAAAGGTCTCAATTCAGTAGTGAGTGCTTGTCACCTTTTTGAATATAAATTTGAGAAAAGATACCAAAATTCGTTATCGGAGAAGAGTCTCGTAAAACATAGTTGTAAACTTGGGTCAATATTTCCGACAAATCTTCCTTAAATAATTTATAACATTCATGTGTAAGACCATCAGGTCCCAGCGCCACCTGCAATTTAAGATGAGAACTAGCCGAAACAACTTCTTCCTGAGAAATTTGAGCAACAAGCTCTTCAACAAGGTGTAATGGAAGTTGTGGAGCAGGGGCCATAAAAATCTGAGATAAATCAGGAATGCGATGAGGTATAGTACAAAATTGAGAAATTAAATGATCATGAACAATCGAGAGCATACCAGAAACATCTGAAACAACGCATCCTGAGCCATCAAAAAGACCATGCATGACAGTAGCCTGAAGTCTAGAAGCATGAGCGGAAAATGAGTTAGCTGAAGGGGACACTGATGTCCCCACTCTCATAAGAAAATCCAAGGAACGAGCACTCTTATATTGATGTGCAAACATATGACGTTTAACCTTAGCAATTTGTGAGGAATAGTCTATCGAGGAAGATACCGAAAGAGACATTAAGTAATATAGTTGATTCCGAAAATCCAAATAAGTAAAGTAAGAATCACGTGCCATACAACGTCCAATCTTTTGAAAAAGCGTACGTAGATCATGTTTCGTATCCGACCACCATTCCCAGATTGAATCATAACAACAAAGAACCGTGATTCGAGTCTGAAAGAAGGATCTCACTTGTGCTTGAACCACAGGCTTGGTCAATAAGGTATTATTTAATTTCCACTGAGGTGTTGGGGACATAATGGGTAAGGTGTCCAGGGCCGGCATCGGGGGGGGGTGCAAGGGATGCCACTGCACCAGGGCCCAGAGTGCGGGGGGGGCCCAGGTCCCCAGAAGTCAAAATAGTAAATTAATATTACTTTTAATGCTGGCCCGGTTGGCAAAAATGCTAGTGCTTTGCTGTGCTCTCACCTACCTCTGACTCTCAAGCATCACAGCAACTATAGTAAATATACCCGTTCACCGCCCGGCCGGCACCGCCCTGGCCCTCCTCCATCCCCATTCAGCTCTCATCCCTGCCATTTAAACCAACCACAGTCGTGGTAAGAGCAGAAACAGATGAAATTGTACTTGTATCAGGGTCAATAGGTGACACTGGCTGCAAGCCGCTTCACAGGAGGAGCATGCCATGAACAATCCCATCCCACGAGGTCCCGCCTTTGAGGCAGCGTTTCGTGCCATCATTATGTGACTGCAGTCAATTATTGGCTGGGCGGGCCTCAATCATCAGCCATGCTCAGGGCCCACTACTGAGTGAAAGAGCTGTTCCAAAGTAGTCTTCTTGCGAGTCGATGCGATGGAGGGGTTTGAGGTGACCTAACAGAACTGGCTGCTGACAATGGAAGTCTGATGGGGAAAGAATGCCAGTGAGTACAAAGTGTAGTGAAAAACAAATCCTAATAAATGCAAAAATCAGTTTCATTGCAAGACAGCAAATCATCTAGCAAGGATGATGCAACATACATACATTCCGGGACCCATCATATAGGATCGCACTGTGTGGTGTTTACTGTTTAACAAGTCTGGCAGAGAGAATAGACTAGGGATATTTATATTTGAGTACAGGCAGAAATATCATGGTTACATTTAAACAACAAATGAATAATGCAGGCTCATAATTCAAAAGAAAATGCTGACGCTCATTTCCTCGTGATGAAGGGCTATGTTGCTTGCAAGTATACATGTAGAGCCCAAGCCCCAGCTGGGGACGGGAGAGAAGAGATCCAGTCAGCCGACTTGCCCAGGCGGCCTCGGGGGTGTTTTTTGTGTGTCTGTGTATTGAGTTTGAGCCTGAGAGGAGGAGATATAGTTAAGTATAATTAGTTTTTTTTTTTTTTGTGAAATCAAGAAAAGTGGAGGGGGGGGCACTACACGGTCTTGCACTGGGGGGGGCCCACTACACAGTCTTGCACCAGGGCCCAGTAAATCCTAGAACCGGCCCTGAAGGTGTCATTATCTAAGGAAAACTTACAGGACAATAAGAAGTGATCTGAAAGTTCAGTCGGTCTAATGGAAACTGCCAATGGAATACAATATCTAGAGGAAAAAAGATAATCTATACAGGTGTGATATATGGATCTATGGTATGTATGGCCAGGATCTTTATGTAAATATCGGTAAGCATCATGTAAACTAGCTTGCTTGACAATATGAGAGAGAGCAGTAGAATCACAATAAACCTTTTTTCCAGCATCCGTCCTACAAGAAATGTCCAAAGAACAATTAAAATCACCACCCCACATAAGATGTTTCCTGGTACAGAGAAAAGGAGTGACAAGATCTAGTAACTGTATCCGAGCACGCTTCGATTGGGGACCATAAAAGTTTATGAGGCGTATAGGATGTTCCTGAAAAGTACAGTCAAATATTAAAACTCTACCAGGATGAATGTCCAGAACTCGTGAGATCGAAAACGACGTAGAAAAAAATAAAATAGCTATGCCATCAGCATAATCATCTCCAAAAGTCCAGTATGAGGGACCTTTATACCAACCCCGTTTAAGAAGCTGTACTTCAGCAAGCAAGGTGAGATGTGTTTCTTGTAAAAAGAGTACATCCAAGGTGAGAGATGCAGCAAGATGGAAAAAAACATTCTCCGTTTGTAGCTCTTCAGGCTACAAACATTGAAGGAAGCCAAGCGAAGAAGAACCAGTGTGGAGAATAAGCAATCAACCACTTCTTTCCGTAACATTCATATTTTTGCGGTTTTTACTTCCTTTATTGGTCTTAGACATTTTTTTACGAGAAACATCAGGAGGCTTAGGTATAGTAATATCCATATCAGAAGGTAAGACAGACGTTTCTGAATCACCTTCCGAGTCCTCCCTTCCATCTCTCAAACAGTCAAAAGGGTTAGAAAGGGAAACTTCAGGCAGCTTCAGTGATTTGCGAGACACTGCCCTGGTTATTCTCCTGCTAGTCTGAAAACCATCTGAGTCCAACAAGGGAGTATTCTTGGGTTGAGTAGATAAAGATGGCAGAGGATGTGTAGCCAATACCTGAGTAGTGGGAATAAGCTCTACATCCTTAGGAGGGTCTCGTGCAGGTGTAGTGGTAACAGAGGCATCAAGCATATTGGGGGGGGGGTGCAGGCACCTTAGGTACATCAGACAGTGATATCAAATTCATAGATTGATCTTGAGCTTTCTCCTGTGCTTTTTGAACCAGGACAGTGGAATCCCACCCCTTATGTCTATTCTTGCTAGCCCAAGGGCATTGATGATACGCGTGCCCTTTCTCGTCACATAAGTTGCACTGGAATACATTCGTGCAAGACACACTAGGATGTCCAAAACCCCCACATAAGCTACATTTTAGCAAGTCACATGTTGCTACTGAGATGCATCTGGGAGCCACATTTATAACAGGCTCTGGGTTGACCTCCATAAAAACATACCCCTCTATCTTTACCCAAAAAAAAGCTGTTGGGAAGGTGAACAACTTCAGAATTGACTTGAAACAGCTTTACACTAAACTTCCAGCTACCTGTCCAAAGACCTTCCTCGTCTATAACAGCTTCAGGAGGGGATAGGACTGTACATCTATTCTGTAGCCAGTCATAAATATCACTGACACTAACTCCCTCGTTGCGAAACATGATACTTACAGTTCGAACTGCTGGTTTGGTGAGGGGAATGACTGAAAAGGGGACCCATAGAGGAAGTTTTCAGTGTAGCATATTTATTCCAAAATTTATCTAAACCACTAGCATGTTTAAAGCTAATATCAAAGGTTTCCTCCCCAGAAATATGTATTAAAGCATAAATATCAGATGCCTGAAAATGCATATCACCTTTCAATAAGTTTCGGCTACATAATACGGTCAGGAAACACAGAGGTCTCCTTTATAGCATTAGGCGTACTGTATGAGCGTCTGGGGCCTGATCTAACATTTTTAAATAAATCAGACAAGATAGGACCTTTGTCAGATGCTATACCTGGTTGCAATGGGGAGTCAGAAGAGAGGAAGTTCCTTCTCGGATCCATAACAAGAGGTGTAACTGGTGCTAGTATGGAGGGGATGAACTGAGAGCTGGGGGCGAAGTGGGAGTAGACACATTAACCACAGAATGAGGTAGGCCTGAAAGATCTGAAGTAGATAAGTCAGTACTGGATTGTTGTGCTTTCTGGAAAACACCCAGTGTGGAGGAGAAGGAAGGAATATCAGGGAGGGAGGGGATGACAGAAGTCATAGGAGGGGTACCAGAAGATATCTGAGGCCTAGAAGTATCACTCTCCTGAAATAACGGAGTAGGATGAGCATCAGGGATGTCACTAGAAACAGTAGAACCAAGTTTATGCATACCAGTTGCAGACACACTACATGGATCTATAGAATCCATCATATCCCCCCATGTAGTCCCATGAGTAGTATGAGTAGATAATGTAACAGGGGTGGAAACAATACAATCAGTCAAAATAGCAGCTGCAGAGTTAGGTACCTCGGTGGAGCTCATGGTCGTAGGTGCAGGCCTGTGTGGAGAGTAGAGAACCCCGTGTTTATCTGCATCCCACGTCGGGTCTGGTGTCCAAGAATCTGAGTCCATTTTAATCCAACCAGCTTGCGTGAGAGCCGAAGAGACTGACCACGGATGGTTCACTATAGTGTGGTCCTTGTTAATACCAAAACGTGTGCGAATCAATGAGGAGGTAGATACAGAATCAGTACTCACTGTTTTTGGCACTGGGAGTGGAGTAGCAGGCAAGGGAGAGCCAAGTGTAAAATCTACATCCCCTACTGTTTTCAACTGTAAGCCGGTATCCGTGGCATGAGCAGAGAGACAAGCTCCGGAATTGACAGGGGGAAGACAAGGCGCCGTACCAGCAAGCACCAAAGCAGAAGGTTCCATCCTCCTAGGACGTAGCGAAGTCTCCGAAGTGTCCAATCGAGACGCTGAAGGAGATGCAGTACAGGAAACAGCATCAGTGCCTTCCTCGTTGGGTAAGTCGGTCGTCGCTGTTTCAAGCACCTCAGCAGCACATTCAGTCAGTGAAGATGTTCGCGTAGCAGGAGCTTCCAAAACAGTCTCCTGGGTAGTTGTGCAGGCAGGCATCATCTCCGGTAACATCAGCATCGAGGAGGTAAGCTGCTCACCCGAGCATCGCTGGACTCCGACCGAATCCTCCATCTCAGCAGCAGGAAACCCGCCACCGGAAAGAGTAGGGGAGTTTCCCTGGTGTCCTGGCCAAATTTCCCTCATTCACTAAAAATACCACCAACAGCTTAATCTAGTTCAGGGTCAGTTGGTATTCATCTGTTTACCCCTTCCCCGGGTCGTGCCTGAAAATAGGCAGGATTTGTCTAGTGCACTTACCCGGTCAACAAAAACTAAATAAATAAAAAAATAAACTCTCGCAGAGCATAACAGGAAGAGTAGAGGCATTGAGGATGAATATTCTCCCAGTATTTCTATTTCTATTCCTGTTCTCTCATCCCCAATTCCAATTCCTAAAAGCACCAGGAAAAGAATACACAGAGCCTGGTCCAAGTTTACCTGGAAGGGAAATGACCAAGGATACCATGGGCAACCCTTATATTAGATAAAGACAGGGGAGGCCTAAGGGTACCCATTTTACAGGTCTATTACCAGGCATGTCAGATACAACACTTGATGCAGTTCAAGAAACAGGACGTGCCAAGTTGGGTAGCCCTTGAGGGAGATTGGGGATATGTGATGCAAGCTTTTGCCAGACTAAATCCTAGGGAGATAAATCAAACTGTAAACCCCTGAAGCAGAGTAATGCTGGAGATGTGGGAGGAAGCCCTAAGAGAGTGGGGAAACACACAGGGTTATGCCAATACATCCAGATAAGGAAGACCACAGGATATGTCCCAGGGAGAACTGACCCCATGTATTAAAGGTGGAAAAGAGTAAGCAGAGCTGAGGACCTTGGGTCAGTTACAGACAGCAGAACAAAGAACATCATGTATGCAGCTGCAGGTAGAGTTCTCACTCCCCCAGAGGAATTGTTATTGTTATTTACAGGTCAGGAACTTTATGACTAAAGACCCATGCAAAACACAGCTTATACAAGAAATAAGGCCTCTGAGGATTTTGGTTAGGTCTGCAGTAGAGGGTGAACAGATTTCACACCCTGTATCTAAACTACACAGGATAAGCTTAAGGACAGATATTAGGGCAAAGATTAAGTGCCAGGAGAGGTGGCAGGGAGAGGCAGGAGTTAATCTGAGAGAAAAGGAATGGAGAAAATTGCTGGGCAGGAATAGCAAACACCTCAGCCTCTAACAAATGGCAAGAGCGTCAGTGGAAGGTAGTGTCTAGATATTTTAGGACTCCAACTATTGCAGTTCACTTTAGCCAAAATAATTCTGGCAAATGCTGGAAGCAATGTAATCAGAGGGTTCACCACAAACACGTTCTGTGGTGCTACCCAGTCCTTGGGAAATTTTGGGAAAAGATAGCCACAGCAGTGGGGCAGATCTTTTCCATACCACCATCACATAATATAAGATTTCTCTTATGGGGATTAAGACCTACAGTATAAGAATCTCCTCAAAAGGGAAAATATACAACATACTGATAGCAACGTCCAAAACTATTACACAAAAACACTGGCAGCCTGCACCCCCACATGTAGAGGTTGGTTGGGTAACTGTAAGCATACTTTACAGATAGAATGGATTACTGCTAAGCTCAAGATGACAGCTGAGAAAGTGAAATCATATTGGTTGCCTTTTTTGACTATATAGAAGGGATAGCAGGTACCCCCACCCTAGAGCGAATTACCATTCTTGTCCTGAATTGTGAAATCAAGTACACTAAAGGAGGGAGAATGAACCAAAAAGAAGCTGTATTGATTTGACAGCCTGGACACCAAGAAATAGAGTCATAAATGTAAAGATTCTGAGGGCCAATTTTCAAACGGTTACGCATGGTGTAAAGTGACTTGGGCCAACAGGAATGACGCAGGTAGCACTTTGTGCCATTAGTTGCGCCAGTTGGGATTCACAAAAGCAGTCTGAGACATGATGCAGGCTGCGTATGCCAAAGTTGACAAGCACCATGGTTGTGCCATAAACCCCGATGTGACATGGCGCAAGGGGGTTTACAGCAACTGTTGTGCCCTATTCACAAAGGGCAGCTGCCATATTCCCTAATCTGGGATTCTGAAACAACCCCTAGAGGACATTCGTCAAAGTACAGTTACACCAGCCAAAAGCTGGTGTAGCACACTGCACTACAATCCACAGAGGTTGCACCAATATCTCCCCCCATTGTAGTAACACATATGCTCTCATGGGCTACTGCCCCTCCAAGCCCCGATCCCAGATTATTGAAAAAAGAAACCCTTATGGGCTAGTGGACCCCACACAGCCTCAATGCCGATATTAGTAATAATCAGCCCTTATGGGCTAGCGGACCCCCCTTCCCAGCCCCAATCCCCGAATTATTATCATGCCATTGTTTCCAACATAAAAAAAACAGATCCACTGTAGTCCTGGTGGTCTAGTGGCCTCCCACCTGCCACCCCACCTGGCAGTGCCAGATCACCCCGCATACCCCCAACTGTACCCAGCCAGTGACTGGCAAAGCCCACCTCTCACCACCATGGTCATCTGTTGACTGAGCTCTTTTATGGTATGTGCTAGCAAATAAAGTACACACTTGAGTGAATGACGCTGTCATTCACTGGTAGCAATGCTATTAACAATGCGCACTCATGAGAAAGAGCTCAGTGGCGGCTGGCCATGGTGGTGAGGTGAGCTGTGCCAGTCACCAGCTGGGTACTGGAGATGGGGGTGAGGGGTGGTCCGGCACTGCCGGGTGTGGGGGTGGGGGGGCCACTAGACCACCAGGGCTACAGTGGATCTGTTTAATTTTTATGTTGGAAACAATGACATAAAAAAAGATAACTCTCACTAAAAAGATGGCAACTACGCTTAGCTAGCCTCGGAAGCAGGAGAAATATTAGCAGCAGTGACAATTTTAAAATTGTTGTTTTACTTCTTTTGTTCATATCTGTTGTTTATTTTCATGTTTTTATTTTTCGTTTCGTTTATAATTTTTAGTTTTTTGTCTAACGGGTAGCAAACAGTCAGCCTAGTTAGGGATTTTTAGTGAGACGGTTAGTAATAATCTAGCGTCTTCAGTTTAGTTTCGGGAGTATGTGGAATACATTAGACTGCCAAAGTCTTCTTTCGGTATTTTTAAATACGCTATTGTGAAATGCAATTTGTTTAATTGAAAAGAAGATTATTTACTGACCAGTTTCGTACTGTCGAGGGGAGAATGTCTAGTGGACTGTGAGGAGATTTGTGGAGTTAACTGAGGCTCGAGAAGGAACTATATTGGCTGAGTTAATGACTTAGATGGTGCATTTGTTTGAAGAGTTACACTGGAAGACCTTCAGAGTAATGACTGGAGGGGATTGCTGTCTGGATCGGCTGTGGCAGTGAGCAGGCCCTAAGTGGGATTGGAGGTTCATGGGGAGTGTAGGGTTAGGGGCTTCCTTGTAGGCGCTCACCGTGAGGGGAGTCGGGTGCCTAGTCCCAGACGGGAGGTGCATGAAAAGAGTCAGCCAAAGGGCTGGGTCTTCACTTGAATACCTTCTAGGTCTTCGGGGAACGTCCAGTCTTGGCTGGTCGATCCCTTGGGTCTGTGGTTCTTGGAATAATTTGGGGCTGTTCCCCTCCTAGGTGGCGGTGCTCGGGAACTGCCCCCCGCTCCAGGCTATTATCCAGTCCTGCTTGTTGGGTGCTGTCTTGTATTCTATTTGGATGAAGAGGCAGAAGTGTTTTCAGTAAAGAAAGTTTGCACCAAATGGAGGTTTTGAAGGACGGAACCCAGGAAGGAGCTGGAGGAGGAAGGGCCCCCCTGAGAAGTTCTTGCCCAGTCGGTCTCTGCAGTTAAACTTCCCCAGGCATCTGTGAAAGTGGTTTAGGATACTTCTTTTTTTCTTTTCTTAACTGATTCTGTCAAACTAATGCTTAAAGCAGTGAGAGTGCTTTATCTAGCGTGCATATTTTAAATCTGTTAAACTCAATGAAGCCCATGTGAGAGCTGACTGTTTTCTGGATGTGCTACCTGGTGTTCAAACCCTAAGCAGTGAGAGTTCTAGGGTTGTACATTTATACAAACTGTTGCTGAGAGACTGAATATATTACTTGCATGGGCATCTTTTCCTTTAAGCACATCTTTTTTATTTTCTGATATATATTTTACAGTACGTTATGGTTTATTTTAGGGGGTGGGGTGGTGTTCTGTAGGTTGTGGAAACTGTTTATTAGATAACTTAGTGTGAATATTGTTGTGTTGAGTATTGTAAGTCACTGCTGCAGCGGTATTAGTAGGCAGCATGTGTTGGGAGTGTCCTTCGGTGGGCAGGAACTACTCCCCCTCCAGGCTGAGGGGCTTGCGCCCCTTTGACCACCCTCCACTGCAACCTGAGGTTTATATGTGTTGTTGGGCCTTGGAGATAGTGCGGAGGGGTTGGAGGGGTGCAGGCCCCAGGTCTGGTGGGGGGATAGAGCGGGGTGGGCCGATTGGGGTAGTGAGGTCAAGGAGGCGCCCTGGGGTGAAATGGGTTCAGGAAAGGGGGCCCCTCCCACCTGGTTCCCATACCCAAGGGCTCCACTGTCGGTGGGCATTTAATGTGCTCTTCCATGGTGTCTTGTCTGACTCAGGCGATGTTATGCAATGCCAGGTCGATAAAGAACAAGACAGTAATAACTGCTGATCTTGTTGAAACATTGGACCTGGCATTCACCACCAAGACCTAGCTGGATGAGAATGTGAGTCCGGTATTGGCGTCAGCAGTTCTAGCCGGGTACTCGATGATACACTGCCTGAGATTGGATCTTAGGGGCGGAAGTGTCGCCATCTGTTTTAAGATGGAATTGGGCCTTGTAGAGGTACCAGTGGGGGCCACCAAATCCTTTGAGTGTATCATGGGTGCAGGTATGGGGTGCAGGATTCTTCTCATCTACTGTCCCCCCTGAGATGGAAAAGTTTTCCTGCAGGAAGTTGCAGACTTCATGGTCAACATGGTGTTGGAATCCTCTAGGTGGTTGGTCCTGGGGGATTTCAATGCCTGGGTCGACGATGAACTTTCGCCCTTTGGTTGGAACTTCCTCTAACAGGTGATCTCATTGGGCTTCACACAGGAAGTTACCGCTGCAGCACATTATCAGGGTCACTCCTTGGACCTGGTGTTCCTCTTGGGGATGGAGGTCTCTAACCTGGTTGTGGAACCAGTCGGATGGTCCAACCATCACTCTATAGGGTTCAGTTTCGTGGCTCCCCCTAATAAACCTGCCCCTTCGGAGATGGTCCAATACCACCCTTTAAGGGGTGTAACCCCTGAGGTCTAATGGCGGTGCTGTACCTATCGAGTAGGCTATTGGAATGCTCGGCTCCAGGGGACCTGGTATTGTACTATAATAGTGCAGTATCGGGTGCCATGGATTCTATAGCTCCTGTCCGGGTTCGCCCACTCACTCTGCGCCCTCGGTTCCCATGGTTTGATGGGACCTTGAAGGAGCTGAGGAGAGTAGGGCAAAGGTTGGAATGTTGTTGGTGGAAATTGGGCTTGGAGGAGGACAAACTTTGACTGATGGCTCATTATTTGGACTATCAGTCAGCAATCTCCCATAAGAAGGCAGAGTTCCTGTCCAAGGAGATGTCTGCAGCAAGGAATCAACTGGCTCAGCTCTTCCAGACTGTCGATAGGTTGTGCAATCCAGCCTGTCTTCAGGGTCAGAGAGCCTTTTCACAATCTAAGTGTGATGAGTTTGCTCAATTCTTTGCAGATAACGTTGCCACCATCAGGTCGGAGATCTGCTTTACCCATTCAAATGAGTGTTGTGGAGGTCGTTGGTGCGAGATTGCAGGCACCCAGCCAGTCTGGGTAAATTTCGACCAGCCAGTGATCATGGATATCATGAAGACTGTTCAGTGCTTGCAACCGACTTGCTGTAGTTTGGACCCTGGTCCATCCCACCTCCTTGTGGGGTGTGAGGAGGTCAACAGGCCGGTCCTAGTGGAGATAGTCTGGTGCTCATTGGATAAGGGTGTGTTTCAGAGCCCCTTAAAGGAGGCAGTGGTGACACCCCTTTTGAAGAAATCTTTCCTCGACCCAGACTGTCTTGCGAATTACAGACCTGTCTCTAACCTGCCCTTTATGGCAAAATTATTGAGAAAGTAGTCGCGTTGCAGCTCGAGGACTTTCTTACCACCCACGAGGTCTATGATCCTCTCCAGTCCGGTTTCAGAAAGAGGCATAGTACTGAGACGGCTTTGGTTCGGGTGCTTAATGATCTCCTGATAGCGAAAGATCAGAGGAGCCATTTGATCTTGGTCCTTCTTGATCTCTCTACAGCGTTTGACACCGTGGGCCACGGGGTGTTGCTAGAATGCCAGCGGTTATTCTGTGGATTGTCAGGGATAGTCCTCAGGTGGTTCCATTCTTTCCTCACAGACAGGATGCAGAGGGCGGTGTCAGGGATTTTTTCCTTGTCTCCCCTCTTCCTGCCTTGTTGGGTGCCACAGGGTTCTGTGCTGTTCCCCATGTTGTTCATTGTGTACATGCTGCTGTTGGAAAACATTATAAGCTGGTACAGGCTGAGTGTTCACTGCTATGCAGATGATACTCAGCTGTACATGTCCTTCGTACCTGAACAGGATGATGCTGTCTCTATCTTTAACAACTGCCTAGCTGAGATTCAGGATTGGATGAGTGCTAGCTGGTTGAGATTGAATCCAGATTAGACTGAGGTGTTGGTGGTAGACCCAGGTCATCGGGTAGGGGGGTTATCTCCTGGTCAACTGTCTGGCCTTATGATGGAGGGCATCCAGTTGAGATCCTCTGAACAGGTGCAGAATCTGAGCATTGTGTTTGATGGTGAGCTGACTCTTAAATTTCAGGTGTCAGCAGTCGTTAAGTCCTCTTTTTACCATCTGAGGAACATCGCCTGGATAAAGCACCTGGTTCCGGCCGAGGACCTTCCAATGCTGGTCCATGCCTTTGTGACCTCACGCCTTGACCACTGCAATTCTCTATATCTAGGGCTACCGGGGGTGATATCCATTGCCTGCAGATGGTGCAGAACACGGCAGCCAGGTTGTTGATAGGTCTGTCAAGATCTAGCCATGTCTCACCTGTGCTTCACGAACTGCACTGGCTGCCTTTGCGATGGAGGATCATCTTCAAGGTCGCCTTGCTGACCTATAAGGCCCTACACAGACAGGGACCATGTTACTTGCAAGGCCCTATTCAGCCCTACTGCCACCTCCGCTCACTCCGCTCCTCTGACAAGGGATTGCTAGAAATTCCCAGGGTCCATCTTCAGACCTCGGGGGCCAGGGTTTTCTCTTTTGTAGCCCCATCCCTGTGGAATTCTCTACATCGTTGGATTAGAGAGTGCCTGTCCACCAGACTTTTAAGTACTCATTGAAGACTTATTTATTTAATTTGGCCTTTGGGGAAAGTGTCTAATGGGTATTCAATGTGTTGCCTTTTTTAAATTAATGTGTTTTTATCTGAGTATATTTGTGTTTTTATGATGTACAAGCACTTTGGTATTAGAAAAGCCTTTTATAAAAAATATAGTTGACTTGACTTGACATGATAATAATTCAGGGTTCAGGTATCAGGGCTGTGGGGGTAGGTCCGCTAACCCATAAGGGCTGATTATTACTAATATCAGGATCAGGGCTGTTGGAGAGGGGCCGCTAGCCCATAAGGGCTTCTTTTTTCAATAATCGGGGATCACAGCATGAGGGACATTGCTTCAGGGGCTTTTACAGTACATGTTATTGGGGATTGGGGCATGGGGATCTGGGGCATGGGAGGTCCGATGGCCCCGCGGGGCATTTCCATATTTCTCAGTGGGGATCGGGGCATGTCACATTCAGTGCCACATGCTTGCAGCCGCCCGTTCAGGTATGCCCTCCATTTGGCATACTGGTCAGGTTGGCGTAAGTCATGAGACTTAGCCAGGGGGGACCCTGCCCAATACAGAATCGGGCGCAGAGTCTCTGGTGCAACTGGGGTATGCCGCATGCCTTTTATGTCACAACTTGCGACATGTGTAGGGGTGCTTTGAGAATTGGCCCCTCTGTCTCTAGTAGCTTTACCATTTATTGGTTTTAGTTTCTATTTTGTCAGCCTGTATGTGAGGTTTAAATGATTGCATAGCCTAATTTATTTTACTGGACTTTAACCTATATGTCTTACTGAGTTCAGTATGAGATATCAAGTTGGTATGGTGTTAGTCCCTTTGTTTTCTGCATTGTCAGTATATGACTGTGCTTTGTGAAATCAAAAAAATTCAATAAACTTTAATTAAAAAAATAATACAGGAAGGGGCAGTTTGGAGGCTGAACTGTGGCTCTGTTGAGGATTCGTTTGAAGATCTACTTTTACTGGTAAGTAACTAACTTATCTTATTCAAGGACATCTCTCTCCATAAAGCAACACCTTTGAAATTATTCACTAGCAGTACATGACCACAAATTGGGAGGAAGGCCAAACAGTGGGGATGCCAAGGACCCCTATGACAGCAGACCTTGAAGGACAGCAATGTTGAAGCCCACTCCTCTACAAGACAGCAGATCCAAATTGCAGTATTTAGTGAAAGGATGGATCACAGTCCATGTAGTAGCAGAGCATACAGCAGCTGCCAAAACAAAACGAAAACAAGCCATAGATCATCCCAAGGGTGGCAGATCCATGGGCTGAACCAGAAAGCACCTTGCTAGCCTTCTGGAAACAAAATGAAATGCAAGACACCAACCATTCTGGAATGATAGGACACAGAAACAAGGGCACCCACCATCCTTGTGGTGGACAAAACAATAAATCTTGAAGACTGACTGCAGTCTGATGGGCAAGCCAAATAGAAGCATGAAGCTCTATGGGCATTCAGAGAATGTTGGAGAACTACACCTGCATTCAGAGGGTAAGGAAGTAAAACACAGGAAGGTGGAGAGCCTGACGCAGTGCAAAGGCAAACAGCAACTTTGGAAAGAGCCAAGAAGGAGAACAGAGTTAAAACCTCATCCCAGAGAACAATAATGAATGAAGGATCCATAGTTAATACCTGCAGCTCTGAATTCTGGTGAATCAAAGGGATGGCAACCAGAAAAAAGTGCTGGGGAGGCAAGGAAATTCATATATCATAAGTGGCAGTACGTACCAATGGAGCTTGTTTAAGGGACTCCAGAATGAAATGAAGGCCCTATACCATAACTTGTCAATGGACCAATGGGTACAAAAATAGAAGCATTGTAAGGAACCTGCAGGACACCACCAACTGAACTACAGTTGTGCCCATGGATAGGTAGGAAAGGCGGGAAAAGTGCATTCACACTGAATTGCAATGGAAACCAGTGTCTGAGAGGGTCAAGTGGTAAACCAAAGCACACCTGAAAGGAGAGTAGAAGAGTCCAGGGAGCAAGGACACCACATACTGAAACATGGCTGGGTGCTGAGGAGATGGGGACCAAGCCACCAAGAGAACATCCGAGACAGTGTATGACATCCCTGAGCTAGACAGAGCCACAGTGGCAGGAGCCAGGCAAGACATATCAGGGATAGAAGGTCTAGATGCTACAAGCAGCCTGTGGTCAGATAAAAAAAAATACATATGAAGGGAAGAGCAAGAGGGCCCATCTGAGATGGGCCACAGCCATGCCTAAACCAGAAGCTGACCACCAAAATCAAGGTGGCTGGTGCCACGTGTAGTGGTAGTGAATGCTCCAGAAGCAAAGGAGGAAGAATACAGCCAGGAGATGTCCTTGAGTTCAGAAAAACATGAAGTCAAGGAACAAGTCATAGAAGGCCTGGACCAGGATTGATGTTGATGATGGCTAGAGAAACAGGGGCACTGGAATGAAAACCATAAAAACTCAGGCAGTGGGCAGCTTAAAGAGAGGCTGGGAAAGACATGGGGGAAGGTAAGGATTATGCGTAGGGAGGATGGGAAGAGTGGGGAGGGAGGGCAGGGACATTAGCTCAAGTTGTGGACCCTGCAATACGAGCAGACTTGACAGACTAAATGGCCTTCTGCTGGCTTCTTCATATGTTCGTATGTATGTATGTAAAAACTCACAGCGCAAACAGCTGGTGAGACCAGCAGAAGACATCTTATGTACAGGAAGTCTGGAAAAGCACAGAAGCCTATATCTGGGCAGCCCCAAGTCTGCAGGAAAATAAGGAGTAGAGCCAGCTGTAGTGGCAGAATGGATAATACTTTTCAGTACCAGGGCACACAGGCATCACCACTTGACAACAGAGAAGGAGATACCACACAATAATGGGAAGAACACAAAATCTATATCAAAAGCCAAAAAAGCTGAGACAGTATGGAAATGACCCGGCCACAGCAGGACCAGAAAAATCCACCCAAGTCAAACTGATAAAGGGATCCATTGCAGAGCCTGGAAGACCAACAGAGGACACACAGGTGTGCATAGAACCTACGTCCACCTGTAGGGTAGTATTATGTAAAAAGGGAAGGTAGGAAGGGCATAGGGTAGCAACTACCTGAGGGATACCTGAACCCAGGCCAAATGGTACAAGACCAGAAAAGGCAAGGCAGCACCAAAAGCTAGACCATGGCAGTAGAGTCAGGGATGGGCAAACAGGAATATGACCAAGCAGAACCTGGAAAACACAGGGAGAACAAAAAGCATCCAGTGCCAACAACAAAAGGAGGAGACAGAAGCCGCCATCAGCAACTGTGAGTGATAAGTATAAGTCAGGAAAAAATGCCTTAACAATAAGCCTATGGAAACAAAGGCAAAAAAAGCAGACACCCTGTGGCAGCAAGGCACCAGAGACTGTGACAGAGGGCACATTGCACAAAACAAATGAGGTGCTATAGACCTGCCAGGAACAGCCACGAGGGCCACCAAGCTACTTCCAAGCAAAGCAAGGGCAGAAGACAGGATTGGACAAATCCACTGGCCCTGGAACTGCTGGCAAGAACTATGATGGTGCCAAGCAGCCTGGACAACAAACACTGCTCACAGAGCAAGCCCCAGGATGAGAACAGGACATAGAAACTACCACAGTTTCAAGCCTCACACAAGAGTTAGACCATGATTAATACGAGAGATGGCCTACAAGGTCCAGCTCACCACATGTGAAAGAACAGGAGCCACATCCTAATCTCAATACCAGGAGGAGGAAGGGAACAAAATCTCATGTCAAATGGGAAAAGATGGCCAAAACCCCGGCTGTGATGAGATCAGTGAAGGGGCCAAGCTGACAATGAATGTATAGTACAGCAAGTGAGGCTGAAGCCTCTGGATCTATGCAGAGAATGTAGGCAGAAAATGGCAGTATAGGAAGCTGCAGAGACAACATCAGTGGCACCTGCTGAGGAATACTGTGTCACTGATAAAACACTGACAACATGCCTAATAATGAGCAATGAGCCTATAACAGTAGCTGAATAGGAACCAGCGTCTGTCTGGCTAGCGACAGTTTGTACCGGAAAGAGGTGCGTGACCTGAAAGAGGTGCAGATGGTAACGCCAGCAGTGGGAATGATAAAGGGATCAAAGTCCAGGAAGCCCCAACATGGCAACAAAAGTGGTGACTGGGGCAGCAATGACATTGAGACTGACAATGGCAAGAGCAGCAGTTGGCTCAAAAGTAACCCAGAGAATGGGGCCAGTAACCCAACATGTTGGCATGTGTAACTAAATGACAACTGGGCCAGCAGACAGTTACCCAAAGGACAGCAAAAGCAGGCTGCCACCCAGGAAACCCCAGGCTGCCTCATGCCAAATGACAGAAGTAGGAGTGACAAGGGAATGGCAAGCTAAGATAATGTGTGCCATGAAACAAGGCAGGTGTGAAGCTGACAAGAAGAACATTAATGGCAAAGCCAGCCACAGTCCCTGGACTAACATGGAGAAGAGCTGATGAAGCAGCAGAAATGGCTACTAAGTGAAGCCACATGACAACATGCATACATAAAGCTGCAGGATAGTATCAGGGCTTGAGTCAGAACCTGCAACCAACTAAGACATCAGCTGGCATGATATGGAGTGGTACAAATGAGATCAGGAGCAAGAAAGTAAATGACATGAATGGCAACAGCCTGAGAGTAAAACAGAGAAAAGAAGTCAAATAGGAGCAGGAATGATGACAAAGCAAAGCCAGCCAATGACTAGTAAGAAGAGAACTACAGGCCAGCACAAGGACCTGATCACTGGTGGATGTGGGTGATCACAGCATGGTTTCCTTGAAAAGAATAGTGTCTTGATTACAACTGGACACCACCCCTCTCATAGCCAAGCATAGGATAAAAAATCTGGGTGTCATCATGGAGCATAAGCTGATGCTAGAACATCAAATATCAGTGGTGGTCTGTTGTGGATTTTTCCTTCTTAGAAATACCACCCAGATTAAGCGTTGAGTCCCAAGGACCTAAAGACACCAAGTCATGCCTTCATAGCATGTAGATTGGACTACTGTAATGCCCCTTACATCTAGCTATCTGGAGGTTTGACTTACCACTTGCAGCTATTGCAGAATGCTGCAGCTAGAGTGGTGGCAGAGTTTCTTGCTTGAAGCATATCACTCCAGTATGGCAGACACTGCACTAACCATAACATAGAAACATAGAAACATAGAAGTTGACGGCAGATAAGGACCGCAAGGCCCATCCAGTCTGCCCATTTCTTTTTCTACCTTATAAATGTGCCATCGACCTTTGCTCTGTCAGTGGCCTATCTATTCATAGTCATTTGTATTGCTCCCTTATGCCTATCCCATGCCTGTTTGAAGCCCTGCACTGTATTCGTAGCCACCACTTCTTGGTAAGCCATTCCATGCATCCACCACCCTTTCTGTGAAAAGATTTCTCACATTCCCCTTAATCGGCCCCTCTAATCTCATGCTGTGTCCTCTTGTCCTGCTATTTTCTTATATTTAAACATGTTAGACTCTTTCACCTTGTTAATGCCCTTAAGGTGTTTAGATGCCTCAATCATATCACCTATCTCCCTCCTTTGCTCAAGGGTATACATATTGAGCTCTGTTAATCTGTCCTCATATGTCTTCTGATGCAGTCCCTGCACCATTTTGGTTGCCCTTCTCTGGACTGCCTCAATTTGGTTAATGTCCTTGTGAAGGTGTGGCCTCCAAAACTGCCATGAGTACTCAGATGGGGCCTAATCAGTGTCTTGTAAGAGGATTATTACCTCCCTCTTACGACTTGTGATACCCCTACTAATACACCCTAACACCCCCTAGCCTTACCTACTGCTTTAGAGTCTGCTTGGATGATTTCAGGTCATCAGTGATGATGATGCCCAAGTCTCTTTTCTTCCTTTGTGACTGCTAGCAGCTCCCTCCCAGCCTATAGGTGGCTTCAGGGTTTCTCGTCCCTATGTGCATGATTGTACTTCTTTGCATTAAATCCAGTTGCCACTCTTCTGACCATTTTGCTAGTTTATCCAGATCTCTTTGCATTCTGCCCACCCCATCTGGATCATCTACTCTGTTGAGATCTTGGTGTCATCTGCAAACAGACAATACTTACCCTCTAGTCCATCTGCAAGGTCACTAATGAAGATGTTGAAGAGGACTGGCCCCAGGACTGATCCCTGAGGTACCCCACTTGTGACTTGCATCTCTTCTGACTGTACACCATCTACCACCGGTCTCTGTTTTCTGCCCGTCAACCAGTTTGCCACCCAGTTGACCAACTTCGACCCACCCCTAGCCTACCCAGCTTATTTATCAATCTTCTATGTGGAACAGTGTCAAAAGCTTTGCTGAAGTCAAGGTAGGCAACATCAACTGCTCACCCTTGGTCCACCACTCTGGTTACCAGTCAAAGAAATCTATGAGATTAGTTTGACAGGACCTACCTTTGTAAACCCATGCTGTCTTGGATCCCAACCCCTATGGATTCCAGGTGTTTGCACTATCCTTTCCTTAGGAGGCCTCCATAATCTTGCCCACTACTGAGGTAAGACTGACTGGTCTGTAGTTCCCCGCCTCCTCCCTGCTAACACTCTTGTGGAGTGGGATCACATGAGCCCTTCTCCAGTCTTCTGGGACCTCTCCTGTGCTCAGAGACTCACTAAACAGTTCTGCTAATGGTTCTGCTAGTTCTACCTTTAGCTCCTTAAGTACCCTGGGATGTATGCCATCAGGTCCCATTGCCTTATCCACCCTGAGCTTAGCAAGCTCTTGTAGAACCCTTTCTTTTGTGAAGGGAGTAGTGCTCACCTCCCTCCCCCCTGTATCCATGATGCTGAGCTGTGGGCCCTGCCCTACCTTCTCTTCAGTAAATACTGAGCAAAAGTATCTATTTAGGATAGATGCCTTTACAGGGTCCTCCTCCTCACATGCTCCCTTTTCTCCATTAAGCTTAGCAATACCCCCTCTCTACTTTCTCCTTTCATTAATGTATCTATAGAAAGTCTTGTCACCTTCTTTTACTGTTCGTGCTAGTGTTTCCTCAGTTTGGGACTTTGCCTGCCTTACTGCCTTCCTGCTTCCCTTAGGGCAGTTTGGTATGCCTCCTATCTTCATCCGCTGTGTTCCTTATATTTCCTGAAGGCCAGCCTTTTGGCTCTGACCTTTTCTGCTACTGTATTTGAGAACCAAAGCAGTTTCCTTCTTCTTGCACTTCCTTTTCTGTCTAACACAATGGGATGTTGCTTCAAGTATTGCATCCTTAATGCTTGCCCACTTTGCCTGTACCCCTCACCTGTGTTTCTTTTGCCAGGGCTAGCTTAACTCTGTTGGCCATCATATCAAAGTCAGCTCCTCTGAAGTCCCATATTTTTGCCTTGGAATGGGATGATTTAGATGTAGTAGCCAAATTGAACCATACCACGTGATGGTCACTGGCCCCAGGTGACCTCTACCTGGAGATCTGTGATCCCTTCCTGTTAGTCAGTACTAGATCTAGGATAGCCCTGTCTCTTGTGGGTTGCTGTACCAGTTGTTTGAGGCCTCCCCTGCAGGAAATCCACTATGTGTCTAGTTCTGGCAGATGTTCCTGCTGGTATTGACCAATCTGTATCCGGCATGTTGAAGTCTCCCATTATCAGAACCTCCCTTTAGCTGTCATGTTTGTATATCTTCTAACAGTAATGTATCTATGTCCTCCCCCTGGTCTGGGGGCCTGTAGACAACCCCAGTTCTTATTGCTGTTCCATTTCCTGTTTCCAGGGTGACCCACAGTTATTCTGGCTCCTTATGTGTATTCTGAATTTCTGTAGCTTTGATATTTTCATTGACATACAGGGCCACTCCTCCCCCCCTTTTTGTACCTTGGTCTCTTCTGAACAATACATAGCCAGGTACTGAAGTCTCCCAAGTGTGGTTACTGGTAAACCACGTCTCACTAATTGCTACTATGTCCAGTTTAGCCTCTGACATTATTGCCTGCAGGTCTGGGATCTTATTTCCCAGGCTGTGAGCATTTGTGTACATGATTTTCCATTGGCCAGATTTTGGTGTGTTAGTTGTTGGGTGAGGTTTGGCATTACCCCTGTGTGTCGTATGGGGAGACAAACCTTTTTTCTTACCTGGTGATGCAAATGAACTGCAAACATGCTGAATCCCTGTTTGACCACTAGCTGGGGGAGGGTGTTCTTCCTATTCGACGTATGGGGTGCTGCACCCCTCTCCCCATTTGCTAGTTTAAATATTCTGCAAAGACGTCAAACTTCTGCCCCAATGCACTGACTCCCTCCTTAGTCAGATGCAGTCCATCAAATTTAAAGAACTTTCGCTCCCAGAACTGTTGCCAGTTCCCTACAAATCTGTGTCCTTTTTCCTGGCACCAGCCCTTGAGCCACGTGTTTAGTTCCCCTATCTCCCCTTCTCTGACCTTCCGTCCATCTGCTCCCCTCTCCCAGACTGGCAGGATCTCAGAGAAGGAGATGCCGGATAAAATACATGATAGTTTGTCACCCAGCCTGGTCAGGTGCTCCTTGGTCTCCACAACTGACCGGCTGGTGAGATCATTAGTCCCTATGTGTACTAGGACATCAATGTTTTCTCCTGCTTTGTGAACAATTTTAGCAATGTGGTCAGTGTCTCTCCATGCTGATGTACCTGGGAGACATCTGACCATTACCCCTGGCTGGAGATGGGTATTAACTCCCCGAATCATGGAGTCTCCTATGATCAGAAGTTTTTTGGATTTCCTTTTTGCTTTTTTTGTTTTGGTTCCTGATTTGGGTGAGTTTTGTTGTGCTAGCTCATGTGCTGCAGTGTCCTGCTCTGCAGTGTCTTCTGCCTCTTTGTTTGATTTCAGAGATAGAGGCAGATACCTGTTTGTAGTGTTTATATGGTTTTTGGAGGTAATATGTTGGAGAGCAGAGAGTGATGGGGCACCCGATTTGCCCCTCCTAACCACCTGCCAACCTCCTGGACCAACTACCCTCTGCGGTCGAGGCTTTTCTGTTGGATGCTGGGGAAATGGCAGGTGGTTCTTATAATGTATTTCCTCATAAGGTGTCGCACCTCTTTCAAGATAGGCTTGGTAACATAAAAGCCTTCCACGAGCTCGGTCATGGCTACCTGAAAGAGCTCCTCTGTCCTCACGCTTCTGACCAACCTCTCTGTTCTTCAGAGTTGGGCCTCCTGAAGGACCTTAGGTCATGGCTTAGGCTATCAGGGAACTGGGCATTTGCAGCAGCAGTGCCCATTTTCTGGAACCAGCTGCCAGAGGGTCTTAGGGAGGCCCCTTGGTGAAAGTTTTTAAAAGGGGGTTAAAATTCCACCTTTGTTCACAGGCTTTTCCATCTCTTTAATGAATGCTTTCCTGTTGCTGCCGCTGAGGTTATTTATTCAAATTATATCTATTTATAATCACTATAATTTGTGGTTTATATACTGTGATGTATTCTATTGTTGTTGTAAGCAGCCCAGAGCCTGAAGGATTGGACACCAAATAAATAAATACTACTACTATTGTTACAGACTCAACAATCAATTGTGGTGTCATAAGGAGACTCAGTGGCAGGAGCCGATGATGAGGATGGTGATGGCAAAGAAAGCAGCAATCTCTGGAGTAAAATTCAGAGCCAAAGACTACAACAGGAGTATCAGCGCAATTTAGCCAGGTCACAACCAGCAAACAGAGAACTATGGATCATCATAAGGACCAAGCCCAATGCTAGCAACTGACCTTGGTATCACAAAGACAGTCAGAATCGGTCCCAGTATTATCAATTTAATGAGATTTACTTTTGTAGGTTTTCTATAACCCCTTGCCCTAATGGAGGGTTTAACTCTGGTGCCCAGTGGCTCCGGGTCTTCAGCTGCACTTTTGCCCTCCCAGCCCAACAGGACAGCCAAAAGTGAACAGAGTCTGCACTGGCCACTTTGTTTTCTTTGCAAATGGAAGGCACACACTGACTGTGCCCACCATGGTGAGCAGTGAGGGATGGGATTGGGCTTCTTGCTTTATGATCTGTGTCCATTTTTTTAAAATACTTGGCTCCCTGAGAGGAGCTGATGTAGGGAACTGCACTGGAGCTGCTGACAGAGCAGAGAACATGGAGCGTGTCCAAGGCCATTTCCTCCTCTTCGCCTAATCCTAATGGATGGATAAGGGGGCCGGGCAGCAAGCTGAACTGTCACTTTGTTGTTCTGATGCCAGTGGCACCACACAGGTGACAAGAAGTCACAGTGAGGGACAGACTGTATAAAATAAATAAAAGCTTGAAAGCAATGGGCATCACCATCTTGATCCCTCTGGCTCCACAGGACTGTGGCAAGGGGCCAGAGATCACTTCCAAGTCCACACAACTGCAGACATATCACGAAGCCAGACTTACATGTGACAGCCACAGCACATTGGGTGAACATGAGGTCACTTTGAAGATTGCTGGGAAGTGTGAGCAAGAGAGGGAAAGGGGACAAATCTTCAAGCTAATTAGAGAGCTCCTTTGGCTGGGAACCTCCTACTTGTATATTTATTGCAAATGTTTTACCAGGAATGGCATAAGTAACTACCATAGGAGCAGCTTGTTTCCAGATGCATTCTGGGGGAGGGGGGAAAGGAAAAGTGCAAGACAATAATACTATCAATCTGTAAGGTTATAGAGGTAACAAGAGAGCAGTAGTACAAACCAATCTATACTCAATCGTCTATATAACAATCTACAGTATACTTAATCCTTTAAGAAAATGTAGACATCAGAGATGGTATGTGTGACTGTTGAAGAGTGCCAGCACCAATTCAGATTCACCAGATTGTTTAAGAGAGACAGACATGCTTTCTACTAGTCAGTCTTTGGGTTGGGTACTTTGCAGTTCCCTGCCTATGACTGCATTCGGATTCAGAGCCTGAAGGCTGCAGTGCCAACCTAGGACTTCTTCCCTCACAGCAGTGTTTCCTTGCATAAGCTCTGATTCTTTGATAGAAAACAGTCTGCTTTTTCAGATCCTGCTGCAGAGATTTGACGCTGTAGACAGCCTAGCAAACCTAAGCCCTGAGTGACTGCTTGCCTTTGGGCAGGTGAAGAGAATGCAACCTCCGGGCTCCTTGGATGGTCAGGCAAGGGGTGGCCGAGGACCAGGGTGTCATAGTGTAGGAGATCAGATAGCCCCTCGGATGGAAGCAAGCAGGAAAGGTTCTTTGTGCCGAGGGACCCTGTGTGGTCTTGTACTAAAATTTTGTTACAGCTGTGCTGTGATCCCATCTCCCACACTGTAAGATGCGTGGTGCCTATCTTTTAGAGAATAACCAAAACAGAGTCACAAAGCATTTATTGTACAAAGAGCATCCTTCAGACAAACCTGGCAAGTAGGTATTTGAGAAAGCAGTCACAGAGGGGTGTCATAATGCAGCAATTCATTAAACAGATAATAAACCTGATAAAGGTGTTGCTTCACTGAAATTTAAAGGCTCCTCCAGCAGGCACTGTCCTGCATTCTGAGAGTCCAAAATAACTAGCTTTAATGTAAAGCATGTCCATAGTGCTCAGTCTCCCCCCAAAGAAGGGTTGATGTTACCCTGGGAAGGACAGTGATGAAAGCATTAGCATCCTGCCCCGCTGTCCCAGCTTCATAGGTGGCTTCACACAAACATAATCTACAGGGTTTTTCTTCAGGCCTGCAACCTTCAGTTATGTATTATGCACATTCATTGAATTAAGGAGCTCCCAAAAGAATTCTGGGTGCTGGTGCAACAGAGGGAGGGGGTTGTTTCAAACTGTGGGTATTTGTGTTTCAAGGATGAAGGTTTTCAAACCCTGTGACTGTTTATTTGTATTATCTTTCTTGCCGTTTCCTTTGCAGATCCCTGTTCCTATGTTCTTCTCCCCCCCCCTTGATAAAGCTCTCTTTTTTAATTGTATTTCTTGTCTCCATTGTTATTACTGCATTGCGTGTTATCACTATGCAGTATTGTTGCATTTGGTTGGCAGGGTATGTTTTATTGAAAGGCAGCAGATACCCTTATGTCATGGTTGGGATAGTTAATATATCACATCTCCTCTGCCCATATTTAATCGGATAGATGTTTTCTTTCACAAGACAGTTATCTGCTGGTACTTGCTCCTGCTCGAGAGGTCTGGTGGGTTACATTCGAGCAGGCAGCAGCTTTCAGTCCCAAGCAGAGAATGAATACCTCAGACAGCTACCCCCCCCCCCCCCGTCTAGGGGTTTGGTGAAATGCAGCCTCTGGGAAAGGAGGAGGGCACCATCTCGACTGGCGGAGGGCACCATCTCGACTGGCAGCAAATAGTTTGAACACGGTACCTTATTTTTGCTGATAGGGATTCCACTGTGGATGGCTGGATTCCCATCGAGGAGCTGGCTGGATGGATTGTTCCTCCCTTCATGACTGGTGGCACAGGATTGGTTGGATTTCTAGAAAAGCAGTTTGGTTAGGCAAAAGCACAGCATAGCAGATTAGGACTCCAAATGACTTAGTCCAAACTAGAATAGGATGCAATCATACATTTTTATTTTAGTCCAGAAAGCTCAAGCTGACACACATAAACTCCATGGAGGATTCTCATTTAAGTTTGTTACAGTTCCCAATTTTTTACAGCCCTACGCCAAGGCACAGTCTCTTGGGGAACCAGGATTTGAACCTGGACCCTACGCTTCTCCTTCCTCTCCTTAGCAAGTCAAAAGGGTTTCCAATTCTCTTTTGGACATCTTCCCTGTAACCATCTAGTCACCATTTCAAGACCCCCCCTCCAGTGGGAGTGGGATGCATACATTTCTGACCATTTGGAAGCTCTCCTCAGGAGGGGGGGTGTCAGTTCTTATACAGGTACAGTCTTTTCCTCTGTGGCACCTGCACCTGCTGATCCTCAGGCAGGGTTCACACAGGACAGGGCCAACTCTCCCTGAGGCACCAGTGGTCCCCATCTCAGCATAGCAGCACATACCTTGAGTGGACACGGAATTGCACAGGGGTCCTATTTGCCACCTTAAACTCCAACAGAGACGTCACTGCCACCTCTGCCTCTCGGGCCCTCCATGGCAGCCACTCTACTCTGTCAGGATTTGGAGCCTAGCTGGCTCCTGGTGACTTTATACTCTGTTGCTGCTCCTGCTGCATCTGCTGCCCCACTGCTGGCCTGTGGGTGCTCCTTCAGCTACTTTGGGACTGGGGGACAATCTCCCCACCTCAGCCTCGGGCCTCGTTGGCCCAGACTGGAGGCCCTCCCCTCAGGACTTAGAGCAGACATACCCGCTCATCTCAATGACTCTCCACTGACTCCAATGGCTTCTTATCATGCCAGATGGCACTTCACAGCTCTTGCACACTGCCTCAGCCATGCCCACGACCCTGCAGTGCGCGCACCTCCCGATGCCAGCAGGGCATCAACTTGGTAACCCCTCTATCTGGCACAGGGGTTACGTGTGTGTGTGTGTATATCTATATATCTATATATATATATATATATATATATATATATATATATATATTTATAAAAATGGGTAGAAATTGCTGCTCTTTTATTGGAGCCTGAGCACCACATGACCCGTCGTATATCAGGCGCGACCCTCACTTTTACCCCCTCCAAAACAATTTTGACATTTTATAAGATAGATATACCACTCTGAGGGTCGTTCGCACTCTGATAATATTGCACCTTTGGCAGTTGACGCACACCAAGGCGCATGATATCAGAGCGCACCACACACCTCTGAGTGGTATATATTCATTACATACACACATATATATATATATATATATATATATATATATATATATATGTATATATATATATGTGTGTGTATATATAGTCTTTAAAAAACTACATTAATGCAGACATTAGGGTTCTAAAACACAAAGTGCACAAAGACAGGAAATGAAAAAACATTAGAGATTTGGTGTCCAGAGTATTGACGAATCAGTGGTGGGGTCTTACTTGAGGTTGTCAGACTTAATACCCACCCCCCAGCCCATAGCCTCCTGCCCGAAGCACAACGTACAGCTCTAGCCTAGTGCCTCATAGTGATACAGTATGGCCAACATAATCTGTCAGAGTTTTCTTCATGCAGGGCCCATTTGACCTCATCTGATCCAGGGTAGGGATGGGCATTAGGGTTTACAACCCCAAGTAAGACCCCACCACTGATTCGCCAATACTCCAAAAACCCAAATCCCTAATGTTTTTTTATTTCCCATCTTTGTAGGCTTTGCGTTTTACAACACTAATGTCTGCATTAATGTAGTTTTTGCGAAGAATTTCCCTTCTTTTTGTGATAGTGGAATTGTATCCTCATTTGCACATGAGCTAAGTACAATATTGGAGACAGTCCTGATGCTGTGCATGGGCCCAGCAGACCCTGGTACACATATCTCAGAAGGAACTAGAAGGGAAAGGATCAGATTTGTTACAGTACAGTAGCATCTTGTTGTTTTTACATTGTTTCTTGTGGATTTTACTTGGTAGAAGGTTATTTATTTTCTTTCTTACTACTTCTAAGGGGCTAGCAGGGTATTGTTTTGGAGCTGTTGGAATTTTGAAAACTGTTTTGGTGGCTATAAGAGGGCTCATGTGTTTGATGTTTCACTGTGTAGCAGGCTGCATTTAGAGGTCTATTTCTTCTGATTTAAAACCTATTTGTGTGATTTAACTGGGGCTGTTTCTTTGAATCAGAGACCTGTATCTTCTAATTTCAAGCCTATTTTGATGCGTTGTTGGTGAAGCTGTTTGAATTGGAGACCTGTTTCTTTTGGTAGCAAACCTACTTTGGGGGCTTTGAGTAGAATTGTGATTCATTTTTGCTGGCTTCACTAGCTGCAAAGGTTAGTGCATAGTGGGGGAAGGGTACTAATGGTCTGCCAGGTCTCACCCAGCTATGGAGGCGGAGCTGAATCAGATGTGGTGTCAGTTGCTTTGGCTTCTCAGAAGGAACTAGAAGGGAAAAGATCAGATTTGTTACAGTACAGTAGCTTCTTATTGTTTTTACATTGTTTCTTGTGGATTTTACTTGGTAGAAGGTTATTTCTTTTCTTTCTTACTACTTCTAAGGGGCTAGCAGGGTATTGTTTTGGGGCTGTTGAAATTTTGAAAACTGTTTTGGTGGCTATAAGTGGGCTCATTTGTTTGATGTTTCACTGTGTAGCAGGCTGCATTTGTAGAGGCCTATTTCTTCTGATTTAAAACCTATTTGGTGTGATTTAACTGGGGCTGTTTCTTTGAATTAGAGACCTGTATCTTCTAATTTCAAGCCTATTTTGATGTGTTGCTGGTGAAGCTGTTTGAATTGGAGACCTGTTTCTTTTGGTAGCAAACCTATTTTGGGGGCTTTGAGTAGAATTGTGATTCATTTTTGCAGGCTTCACTAACTGCAAAGGTTAGTGCATAGTGGGGGAAGGGTGCTAATGGTCTGACCAGGGGCCTCAGCTACCTGATTGTTTCTGGAAGACTTGGGTTGGTCCCACCCCCAACCCTCACCCCACCCACCCTGGTACATTATTTTCTTTATACCAGGGGTTCTGACATCACTTCCTCAAACGGGCAAAGGATATGCACCTGTCATAGCAGAAGCAGACATCCAGGAAAGGAACAGCTGCAAGTGAAAAGGTGACTGCTATCTCAGTGGAAGGGAAGTAACTGCAAATCTAGGAGCTTTCATTGTTACTTCTTTGCATTGCTATTGCTATTGCATTGTGGAAAGGAGGAGTAGGAGTTTGAAGAAGGTTGTGCAATAGCTGCTTAAAGTCTCTTTTTGAGTTTGGATAGGAAGGTTAGGAATATAAAAAGCAGTTGCTCAATCTATCTAAACATGTACAACAAAGGGGTAAGGGACATTAAGAAAAGAATGTTTTGCACTGATAGAGTGAGGAGAGGGGAGACTTGAGGGAGTGTTTGGTATCCTGCATCTGGAAGGGTGGGGGGGTCACTGGTGGGCAATAACAGCAATGGGTAGGGTGGTAGGCTGCAACAACTGCTGTGCATCAATCTTTTTAACAATTGCCTGGAGTGTGGGAGGATGTTTAGTCTGCAACAACATAGAGAAACTCAGAAAGGAGATTGAGGGTCTGCAGGAGGAACTAAGACAGGCAAGGCAGACTGGGGGTGGGTTTAGCCAAATACTGGAGGGAGGAAGAATGGTAGATGAGGGAGGGCGATTTAAGCCAACTGTGGTGAGGAGAGGGTCAGAAGAAGGAAGCAGGGACAAGGGGGCCCAGGTCAGGAAGAATGATTGCCGGGGAATCCAGGTCAGGAGACAAAAGACAAATGGAAGGAGGAGATAGGGACTTGTGAGGGGAGGTGAAGAAGTGGCAAAAGTCATGGAGTGGAAAGGAGAGAACAGGTTACTACGAAGAGAGAGGGAGAAGGAGAGGGCATTTGTGAAGGGTCTTCAGAAAATAGTTTTGCACTGCTACAGAGGAAGAAGGTGGAGGAGGGAAATGAAATTAGAGGAGTAATTGATAAATGCCTGGACCAAACCGGAGTGGGGGGAAGTTCTGCTGGGAGAATTGCAACAGGGGCAAAATGGGGAAATAATGTGCAGGAGGAAGAAGAGGAGCTGGAAATGAGAGAGGGAGAGGAATGGAAGCAAGCAGGGAGTAAGAGGGGTGGAATCTTAGTGCTGGGGGACTCAATACTAAGAGGAGTCAGGTGGGGTAGCAATGGGGAGAGGCATAGTCGCATTTGGGTGGAGGCCATACCAGGAATGACAGCAGAAATAGTGGTACAATCTATTCTGAAATATGATAGAAGGGGTAGAGACAAGCCTCATTTAATTATACATCTTGGGATGAACGACCTGGCTGACAAGACAGTAAATATAGTCCAGAGGAGGTTTGAGGAACTAGGACAATTATGTGAGGGAGCAGGAAGATTAGTAACTTTTTCGGAGATACTTCCAGTCCCCAAGGCAAGCACAACAAGAAAGCTGAGAATAGAAGAATTTAACGGATGGCTAAGAACCTGGTGTTGTGCTAAAGGGTATGGGCTGTTGGGGGGGTGAGGAGGGACCTGGGAGGACAGTAGTCTCTATGCCAAGGACAGACTACACTTGAGTGAGGAGGGAAAGAAAGTGTTGAAACAGAGGATGGAGGAGTACATAGAGGAAGTAGGGAATTTAAACTAGGAGCGGGAGGTGGCAATTGGGCAAGAGACATGCAGAGACCACAGGTTGGGAAACCATATGAGCTTACCCCCATAACAGTGACAAAGGACAAATGGCAAGTACTATTGGTGATGCTAGTAAATGAGGGCAGGATGGGGGGGGAAGGGTGGAAGGTGGTTACCCTTAATGCTAGGAGCCTTGGGAGGAATACTGCAGAGTTACAGATGCTCATGACAGAGGGAGAGGTGGACATTTCAGCCATCACAGAAACATGGGCCACCCAATACAATGACTGGGACCTGTCTGTACCAGGGTACAGGTTATTTCGTAGGGACAGGGTGATTGGGAAAGGTGGGGGTGTGGCACTACATGTGAAGGAAGGACTGAAGTGTGTAAGGGAGGAGGGTAGTACAGAGTCAATTTGGATGCAAATCCAGGATTCCAAGAATAGGATTCTTAGAATCTTAACCCCCCTGTCTTATCAACACTAGGCCCATCCATCCCCTTATTCTTCCTTTCCCAACCTCGGATAGGAGCTCACTACCCTGGGTTGTGACATCCTACCATGCCCCGTACTTTATAACATTCAATCAGGGGCTCACACATACTCCTTTTCTCCATCCATCTTCTCTAGATCCCGTTTTATCAACTCCTCTCTGTGCACCATGCCTTCCTAGCCTTTCTCCCCTACCTCCCTCCTTCCCCCACCTTCGCCTCTACCTGGTGTATATATATTTTATTTTTTCTTCCATTACTTCCTCCTGCAACCTTAGATAACCTGCTTTATCTTTCTATAGACACTTCTATGTATGTAAATACCGTGTAATCTGTACAATATCTGTATAATTCTATGTACATATGAACTTCTTTCTTCCTCTCTGTAAACAGTATTATCTGTATTGCCTTGTAAATACCTGTGTTGACCTGTATATACAATTGTTCATGCTCCACCCAGGTCCATCTTGCAAATGAGCTTCTGCTCAACGATGAACTCCTGGTTAAATAAAGACTTGATTGATTGATTGATTGATTGAGTGGTGTACAGGTCACCATCTCAGAGCGGAGGAGTTAGACAGAGAACTAGTGGGACAGATCAGGAGGACCTGCAAGAAGGGTAGTGTGGTGATTGTGGGGGACTTCAACATGCCAGGAGTGAACTGGAGTACCCCAACAACCAGGAACAGAAGTGAGCAGGTACTGCTGGATGCCTTCCAGGACAGCTTCCTGCTGCAAATGGTCAGTGAACCAACCAGATTAGGGAATACCCTTGACCTTGTGCTGGCAAATGGGGACTTTGTGAGAGAACTTACAGCGGAGGAACTGCTGTCAAGGAGTGACCACTACTCAGTATGGCTCACATTGGATATGGGCAAGGAAGGAATGGAATCTGGCACACAAGTGCTGGACTTCAGGAGGGCTGACTTTGGGAGGATGGGGGAAGTGGTAAAAGGGTTCTTTGCCAGAATTCAATCTAGTATGGACACTAACCAGAGGTGGGAGCTCATAAAGCTGGGGATAGTGGAGGCAACCAAAACCTGCTGCAAGGCCAAGAGCAAGAAGGCTAGGGCTAAGAAACCAAGCTGGTTGAGCAAGGAGGTCATGGAAAAGGTAAGAAGGAAAAGAGCTACCTTTAGGAAGTACAAGACAACAGGGAGAGGGGAAGACAGGGAGGAGTACTTGATGGAATCGAAGGAGGTGACAAGGGCAGTAAGGGGAGCCAAAGCATCTATGGAACTCAGGCTGGCACAAGACATTAAGAAGGGGAGAAGGACTTCTTTAGGTACATCAGGGAGAAAAGAAGCTGTAAGGACCACATAGTAAGGATTAGGAAGAAGTGGGGTTGGGTGGAAGTAGGGTGCAATAAGGCAGAAGCACTAAATGAGTACTTCTGCTCAGTATTTACTAAAGAGAAGAGTGGGGTGACATCCAAAGGGGTAGAAATGGCAGAAACAGGGGAGGGGAAGGGGTGACAGATGAGGAAATCATGGAGGGCAGAGTTTGGGAGGGTTTGAAGGCACTGAGGGTGGATAAGGCCCCAGGCCCAGATAGCATCCACCCCAGGGTACTGAAGGAACTGGCAGAGGTCCTTTCCGGACCTTTGGCAGACCTATTTAATGCCTCACTACATTTGGGGTGTGTACCTCAGGACTGGAGGATGGCTCATGTGGTGCCCCTCCACAAGATTGGCCCCAAGGATGAACTGGGAAACTACAGACCAGTGAGCCTCACATCCATCGTGGGTAAGCTAATGGAGACAATCCTGAAGGAAAGGCTAGTGGCCCTCCTACAGGCCAAAGGACTACAGGACAGCAGACAGCATGGCTTCATATGGGGCAGATCCTGCCAAACCAACCTGGTGGAGTTCTATGACTGGGTAACTAGGCAACTGGACAGGGGCCATGCAGTGGATGTCCTGTATCTGGACTACAGTAAGGCATTCGACTCAGTGCCTCATGGAAGGCTGGGAAGTAAGTTAGTAGGCACAGGGGCAGGTGCAAAGCTGGTGAAATGGGTGAGAACTGGCTTCAGGAAGGCAACAGAGGGTGGTGGTGGGTGGGAGCTCTCACACCCAAGGGTAGTGACGACGGTGTTCCACAGGGCTCAGTGTTGGGACCAGTGTTGTTTGGGATATTCATTGCAGACATATCACTGGACATCAAGAGCAAGATCAGTCTGTTTGCTGATGATACCAAGGTAGGAGCAGTGGTGGATGACCTAGGGGGATGGCAGGGGTTGCAGGATGATCTGGCAAAGCTTTAAACCTGGTCAGACACCTGGCAACTAGGGTTTAATGCCAAAAAGTGCAAGGTGCTGCATTTTGGGATGAAGAACCCAAGGAGGAGTCACCAGCTGGGGGGAGTGCAGCTAGCCCAGACAGAGGAGGAGAAGGATCTGGGGGTGCTCATTACAGAGTCAATGAACAACTTGGCACAATGTAGGAAGGCAGCTGCAAAGGCCAACAAAATGCTGGGTTGTATTGCAAGGGGTATATATATCTTCGAGGAGGGAGGAGGTGATTCTGCCAAAGTATAGGTCATTAGTCAGACCGCACCTGGAGTACTGCGTGCAGTACTGGTGCCCGTATCTGAAGAGGGACATTAAGTTACTGGAGGGGGTGCAGCACAGGGCATCAAAGATGATCCAGGGGCTGGGGGACTTATCATATGAGAGGAGGCTGAGGGAGTTGAACATGTACTCACTGGAGGAGAGGAGAGGAGGGACGGGGGGACAGGATTGAAAGCTTTAAGTACTTGAAAGGAATAAACAAGACAGGTACAGAGGGGCTGTTCAAAGTAAGGGAGGGGAGGGACACCAGGGGTCATGATATGATACTGGAGGGAGGAAGGTTCAGGAGGAGATGAGGAGATCATTTTTACAGAGGGTGGTGGCTGGGTGGAATCGTCTGCAAAGTGGTATCAGTAGAACAGTGGACTGCTTCAAAGGGATGGAACAGGACAAGGGAAGGGTCAATGAAGGGAAGGGTGGAAGGGAGGGGCAGCTGCAGAATAAGGGGTGCTAGCTAGCTGCACATTTGAGCAGACTTGATAGACCTCTAGGCCTTTATCTGTCGGCAAATTTCATATGTTCGTACATCAATACCTTGTGGGTGAGGTTCCCTCACCCACCACAGTCTAGGGTGTCCACTCCGAAACACTACTCCGTCCCTACCCAGGCTGTGACTGGTGCTGCTGCATGCTGCAGCTCCTCCCCCATCAGCCTTGTCCCAGTAAACTGTCTCACTGAGTTCATACCTGAACTCAGCTCACTGGCACGGTAAATCAGCGTGTTCCCCAAAGTTGTAATGGACATCCCTGCAAACAATGTTACTTATCAAATTCTTTGCTTTTTAATATGGTGACCCCAGACTTTCAACATAGTCTTCTTATGACCCCACTTCATAAACCCCATAGGTGAAAACATTCAAATCCATGCTGAAACGCCATTCCGCGTCACAGGTGCGAAAACACATTTTGGATAGGATGTGAAAAATAACAGCTGTACTTTTCAAGAGGTGGTGTGAAAAAAATGGGTATGTTGAAAATCTGGACTCAAAATATTGTAAATTACCAAAGTTATGCACATGAGTAGAAAAATTTCAATGCATGCCCTTAACTCTGCCATTTTTAGGAATTTTTTGACCAGATTTTCAACATGGTCTTTTTGGGATCTCACCTCATGAACACTGGCACTGTCATTTTGTTAATTGGTCCTGAAAGGTGATTTCACACAGTGACCCGAAATCACCTTCCGGGCCCAATTAACGAAATGAGTGACAGTGTTCATGAGGTGGGGTACCGAAAAAGCCATGTTGAAAATTTGGTGAAAAAATTTAAAAAACCAAATGGCAAAGATATCACCATAGGTTCAAAGCACCATTGGAAATACCTTATACAGCATTTACCTGTATTCCTCAGTTCGCAGTTCAGCTTTCAAGGGTGCTGATGTGTCCCGATCCACAGAAGATGGCATCAGCCAATCTCCAGAAGTAAGTATAGGGTAAGGGGGTGTGTGGTGTAGTGGGTGCTCAATGGAAGGGTTGAGTTAGTGTATGGAGACGGCGGCGATGACAAGGGACAGTTTTCTTTTTTTCAGGTTAAAAAAAACAAAAAAGACATTGCCGGAGTCTTTTTTTCTTTTCACTGTAAACATAAGAGGAATAAAAGTATTTTGAAACACTGAGGGTGGGCTCCCCAGTTTCCCACACTGTTGGGGGGGGTGTAAATGCCGACACGGGGATTGGTCCCCCCGATGTCGGCAGTGGTCATAAATCAATGGGCTGCAAAGGGGGAAAGCATCCAACATCGGGGGTGGACATTCTGGTGTCGGATGACAATACAAAAAAATTAATAAATTCAATAAATAAATAAATACACCGCCACCGGGGGTTGGGGACCCCAGTGTCCAGACAAAATTTTAATTAAGCCACAGGCTGGCTGGGCTACAATGACAGTAGCCCCGTCCCTGACCTACTGCACGAACCTTGACAGCAGTAGCCTGCAATATATGACACAGCTGTCTTTAATAAATGACAGTTGTGTCATATAGTGCAAGTACTATTCAACACCATAGGCACCAACTAAGAGGAGGCTGGGGGGGGCAGAAGCACCACCCTGGGAAGTTGAAATGGGTGCTCTCCACCCCCCCAACCCCAGGCTTGACCTGTGTGTTTTTTGCTTTTTTTTTCTTTCTAATGTTTTTTTTCTTATTAAACTGTTCTGCCAACTCAAACTAGGCAGCTATTTACTCACTCACACTCACATACACACAATAACAATACAATAAGTACAGCAAGCCAAAGCTTTATTATAAAAAAATATAATACAAGGTTATACATCACCCGATTCAATAAAGCATCATCAAACCCTCTTCCAATGGCTGGAAGCCCCTTGTCAGCCTGGTAGGAAGTCTCTCGAACCGGGAACTGGCCCCCACAGCGGTCGTCCACCCTGCAGGAGAGGCTTCTAACCAGGCATTGAGAAAGCTACATTTATATCTTATTCTATGCTAAAAATAACCCGTGCAACCCTCATAGTGTTGTTTTCCCACATTCTAGAAGCTGGCGGGCTCCCAGGATGTTACCAATTCACACCATAGGACTGCTCAGAATTTCTACACCTGCTAGATCACTGTGCTCCAAACACTGGCCGGGTGCCTAGAACACTATGAGCTAAGCAGAAGTTTAAACAAAACTACAAAAACAGGTTGCCTGATAATATGCGACCTTCAAGTCAGCAAAATACACTGTCTGAAGCAAAACATAATAATGAGGCTATCTAAAGAGCAAACACCAATTAAATGAAGCAGCATGTAAAATGGAGTCACACAATACAAAATGGAGTATAAAATGACATACATTACATGAAATAGCACAAAATGGAGGGACAATAATCAACATATTATACTATCACTACATTCGTCCTTTGATTATTGTGAATACGATTTGTATGATATTGGTACCATAGCAAAATTACTTGAATATAACATGATAAGTAACAAGTCCAAATAAGCAAGATAATTGTCACTACAGCAATGATTATGATAGGATGTATCAGAATATTTAACACTTTTGTAGCTGATGGAGACCATCCTGTAAAAATATCCCACCAATAATGAGTAGTCTCTTGTTGAATCTTGGAACTTAAATCAATCATTTTATTTTTAACTATCGTAGTTTGCACCTGACTTTGCACTAATGATTTATTTCTTATTGCCAAATGAGCCTGCATTACATCTGTTTCTGAATTATCTGTTTAATTTTATTTAACGAGATATTCACTTGATTGATCTAAAATATTGGGCTGCCAATACAAAATAAGCTTCTGCTCATTATCAGGAACCTGTGCATTTACTGTGGTGGATGACATTACAATCCAATGATTACTAGGAATCCATGATTTGAACACGGTCCTCCACACATATTCATTATTACTCATTAAATCACTCTGGGCCTTATTTCTTTGCATTATAGAATACATATGTCGCATTGTGCATTCTGTCCAATCAATAAATTGCAAAATATTTTCTGCTACTCCCATTCCCCATACCTGTGAAGCATTAAATAACTGCAAGAACTCAAAATCATAATTCAAAGTTACTCTTTGGGGTAAGAAAACAGTTGGCATCCATTGAGCTTGTAAGTTAATTAAGCTAAATACATCAATTCCTACTGCTTGAAGCCTGTTAGTCAGTGTTTCTATATCAACACTATTTAAAATTCCCATGCCTGCCCCTGCTCCACCTAATAGCGTATCATACCAAGCTCTTTATATTTGCATTTTCTACTAAACAGAAACGTTATGTTAAAATGGATTACATTTTTCTGATACCGCTGCGCTACTGATGTACATGTGGATGGAACCTTAACTATACTATCATTGCTAATTACAGGATGATTTTTCAACACTGTAATGTGATCTGCCCAAGTAGTTCTATTAGTTATTGCAGTAGCATCATGCAGAATAACGTGTCTATGTCAATCAAAGTAATACTTGCATTGAAAATGTCTGTTTGATTCATGCAGCAATCAAGTCTATGTTGTACAGTCACCATGCAACTATTCGGTAAGTTGCAGCATTTAATAGCAGTCTTATTCTGCAAAGAGATTTCATCTGTTTCGTAGGCATATTGTCCTGAGCCACCAGTTGTCATCCAGAGATTGACCCCTGGTGAAAATGTCATGTTCAGTACCACACACTTCTGTCCGGATGGGCAGCTAAAGTTCCCCTGGGTTCTATCTTTGGTATCATTTTTCCAACTCCAGGTTCCTTTACAACCAGTGTCATTACAGTTAACCCTTTGAATCCTTCCTCCAGGGGTAACTAGCTCTGCCAAATGGACCATAAGACACACCAGCATTCCTTTTAAAATCCATTGCTGGACCTAGAAAGACACAAATTTCATTATTCTCGAAGATAACATTTATGTGCAGGCACGTATTTTTCTTTCCCTGATCTGATAATTAACACTGTGTTGTCTTGTCCGGTGGCTATCACCTCAGCTGGTTCAGGAGGGCCATTTGGGTTTGTAACCCATATTTGGCACCATTGTTAAACCTCCTGTAGATCTAAAACCTTTATCCCCTTGCTGTTAAGAGTGTGGGGGCTTGTCCCTTTATAGGGGTCATTTTGTTAACTGGAATAATTAATAATTGAGCCACTCTGTCATACTGTTGAATTAACAGATTTTGTTCTCTACTATTCAACAAAATTACTTTCACTTCTCCTTGGTAATCACAATCAATCACCCTCCCAAAATTTGTATTCCCTTGAGGGCTAGTTCTGATTTAGGTGCTATCAACCAAATGTCTCGTGGAATTTGTATTCCAATACCAGTTTCTATCACTTGAATGTTTCTGCTATTTATTCTGTATTCTTGAAGGGCATGTAAATCAAGTCCAGCAGCTTGGGTTGCCCTGCAAGGAGACAGAGCCCTTGTAATTTCCAATATAACACTGTTTCTGTAGTTGAGTAAGCCTGCACTTGCAAATTAGGAGTTATCATTCGCATTAAGGGGTCTCAGTTTCTCAATTGGTCTATTATTTAAAATCTGTAATGCTTCATGCAAATTCTCTTTCCATTTTCGTAGGCTCTCCCCAATTGTCCTTTCACAATATGAGGATTGGTCTTTGTTGCCCATGTTGGCATATAGGACACTGAGCAATAACAGTTTTAACTAAATCCAATGTTAGGGTACACCCTACTATATGCCCACCTGTAAGTGGCTTTCTCTCCCAAATGTCCACATTTTTGATCTGCCCATTTTGCCAGCCCTGATAACTGCTGACTTTGAGTTTCTTCAATATCCACTGGAAGAATCTTAGCTTTTTCATCTGCAATAGAATTATACCATTGTTCTAGTGTATCTGAAGCACAATGAGCATCAACATGAAAGACAGTGGTCTGAGTATTTTGCACCATAGTCCATATTTCCTGCCACAGTTCTTTTCCCCATATTTCTTTTGAATAAATTTTCCACTCATCCTTAGCCCAAGTGGGCAGCCAGGTTGTTAAACCATTGGCTACAGACCATGAATCAGTATAAATATGACATGTACCTTGCAACCTTTGTGGGTATTACACACTGGAAGGGAGGAAGGTAGCTTACCCCTCCCTCCAAGCTCCTCACTGGTGGAAGACACAGCTCAGTGCAAGAGAGACAGCTCGAATACTGTAGCAATAAAAGGTTAGCTGTGAAACACAGACAAACAACAAAAACAAACACACATCAGTTTAAAAATAAAACAAGATTATTTCCATAGGATAAAAAGACAAGCGTCCCTGGGTTCCTTATCCTAAGCATGACAAATGTCCAGATTGATGGTAATACCATACGTAGCGTATCTCTGTAGATGGTAAACTCTCAAAACAGCTGTAATAGTCCTTTTTCAAAATTGTAAAAGTTTGTTCCTCTTCACTTAGAATACTAGTTTTGCAATAAAAAGTCAAATTACATGGTTCACTCTTGGTGTGCCTTCATGAAAACATACATTTTGTGTGAAAAGTTGTGCTTTAGGCATGGAATACACATCAAGTTTGAATGGTAGTAACATAAAATGTTGAAACACAAGAAGGTCAAATAACGTGCAAAAGGTCACAGTGTGCATGCAAGGGTCATTCAAACCCAGCCATTCCTGTAGTGTCCTTGAACACCACCAATATTAAAATATCTTTACACAATAAAACTGCTGGCCAAGACAGTACACAGACATACACATACACAAAAAGAAATACTTAACACAAAATAAGGCTGACATTGTTTCACACCAATTTGCTGAGGTAATGCCCATAGTTCCATTAGAAAACTGTACGTGGTTTAGATATATGTGCTGCCTCCTGCCTGTCTTGTCACACTGATAATTTTTAAACCAACACATTTATACATATTGCCATGCCAAATCTTTCCAGAACAAAACACTGTTTAAACACATCATCTGTAAGTGAACACATCTCGATAACATGATTACACCTTTTGGCACATAACTAAAATATGGCACTCTGCCATTTTGCAAAAGTTTCTAGTTTTAACTAGAAGTATGATAAAGCCATGTATAGCTGTTAACACATTACATTTTCACCTAGCAGTGGCATGGCACGTTGCTTGCAACTACAACTCTTTCTGCACATTGCAATCTATATGACGTCATAATTCTTCACCATTAACACTACCTGCTCCACCAAGCAAAAGTTCTTCACTGACCCTATCTAGGCAGCACAAATGTTCCATTACAAATAAAGCCAATTAAAACAGTCAGCTATGAGGCAAAGAAGCTTCTTCTTCCTTTTTTTTGTTTCTGTAACCTGTTGTGCACTGAAGGCAGTCAATCCTATCTCGCAACCTTGACAACAGAACATAATTACAGAAAACAGATATAAGCTAGAAAACATGCATGAGAAAGACGGAGCATTACCTTGTTTAGTATACGTATTACAGAAATAAAACAGACAGACATAAAACAACTTTGAATAAAAAATTCAGACTTACCCGGTGCCAAGGTATTTTCTTCTTCTTTTCCTATACACTAGTCTGAGTAAGAAAACTGACTGCAGGACCTTCATGATAATTTCCAAACACTGCAGCTATTAACCCTTTTAAAGGTTTTAACCTTTCAAAGGTTTCTTTGGCCATTTTAGTAACCTGCCAAACCAAGTCTTTTTCAGAGCTCTGGTTTGCAGTTTAAAAACAAAACAAACAAAAATCTCTAACAGTACTAGGTTGAGATCCATCTGGTAGAGGTCCCCAGTACTTGGGTTTAGGATCAAATGTTTCAGCCTCTATAGGAGGCAAGGAACTTGAAATTGATACAGAAAAACTTGGAAACTACACGATAGGCAACATGGGGGAGGATTTCAAATCATCCGGTCTGTAGTCACCTCACTGTGCGACATCCACAGTAGTTTATTTTTCTTTTCTAGATGTTGCTTATCTAACTTTACTTAACCAGCTGCTGCTTTCTCCTAAAGCAGCCTGAACTAATGAAAGCCATCATTGGCTCTAACTAGTATATACTTGCAGCAAGCACAAATTACAGAGTACAAAGGGCAGTTGCCCTTGCTTGTTTGAGCCTTAATACACCTTTAAAAAAGAACTCATCCTTTTCCTAAAATAGACATTTTATTTTCGAATCCTGCCGACTACACCAAAATGTTCTGCCAACTCAAACCAGGCGGCTATTTACTCACTCACACTCACATACACACAATAACAATACAATAATACAGCAAGCCAAAGCTTTATTATAACAAAATATAATACAAAAGGTTATACATCACCGATTCAATAAAGCATCATCCAAGCCCTTCCAATGGCTGGAAAGCCCTTGTCAGCCTGGCTAGGAGTCTCGAACCGAACTGGCCCCACAGCGATGCGTCCCACCCTGCAGGAGAGGCTTCTAACCAGGCATTGAGAAAGCTACATTTATATCTTATTCTATGCTAAAAATAACCGTACAGCCCTCATAGTGTTGTTTTCCCACATTCTAGAAGCTGGCCGGGCTCCCAGGATGTTACCAATTCACACCATAAGGACTGCTCAGAATTCCCTACACCTGCTAGATCACTGTGCTCCAAACACTGGCCGGGTGCCTAGAACACTATGAGCTAAGCAGAAGTTTAAACAAAACTACAAAAACAGGTTGCCTGATAATATGCGACCTTCAAGTCAGCAAAATACACTGTCTGAAGCAAAACATAATAATGAGGCTATCTAAAGAGCAAAACACCAATTAAATGAAGCAGCATGTAAAATGGAGTCACACAATGCAAAATGGAGTATAAAATGACATACATTACATGAAATAGCATACAAAATGGAGTGACAATAATCAACGTATTATACTATCACTACATAAACTCACCTGGCCGTGGACTGATCTCACAGGGAGTGGGGGGTAGGAATCCAGTCCGAATGCATGTGGAGGCAGAGCAGAGCTTAGCCACGTGCATCCACATTGTTTTAATTTAAATTAATTTATGTTGCCGCCTCATGACTGGCCTGGCTGCCCATTGGTGCATTGGGGGGGGTTCCTAATCCAGTCACATGGTGGCAGCACGGCACCCGGCATGAAGCAGGCATGCATGGCACCTCTTTGGCACCAGATCTACCATTTTGTCTCCTCCTCGCAGCCAGCAGCAGCCAGATAGTAGATGAGATGCGACAGCAAGTGGCAGTTTAATTGCGCCGGAGACTCAATGCGGACACAGCGGACTTTCTGTAATTGGGGCAGTTTGGTGGAGGAGGCTTAGTAGCTAGCCTAGTGGGCCAGAAGCCAAGCCAAGGATGGTCGTTGGGTCGTTGGTTGACTCAGGCAGGTGGCACAGTGACAGCTTCATGCGTCGAATCCAGTCATTGGTGTTCGTGTCATCGTCTGTGGGCAGTGCGGCTGGCCGGGCCAGGAGTCAGACTCAGAGGAGCCTAGAAGCAGCAGTGTGTGGTGTGGCAATCAGTCATCGAGGTGACTAGGCAAGGAGCAGAAGGTCACAAGAAACCATGGCGTCTCAGACTACAGTTCATCCACCTGGACTAGAGAGAGTAGTCATGCGGTGCGTGCTGTGGCGGGTCCGGAGTCCTCCAGTTAGCCAGGTACTGTGTCTGTAAAAAAAGCAATGAAATATATGGCACTAGATAACAGAATCTGAATCTGTTATACAAATTTGCAGGTCCCCACCCCGAAAAAGCACCGATTTCCACAGTGTTCTTACTGTTCTGAGTTTTTGCAGTATCCCTAAGAAAGATGTAAAAAATGATGCAGCCACCCTGAGCCCACATTTTGCTTCTTTTAGTCTCAGATTGTAAAGCAGAGAGTGTCTGACATTTACTTTTATTTTTACGGTTTATTGCCCAGGATAGTGCAGCTAAGATGCAATATCCCATTTTTAATAGGTTCCTGTTTTTTCCATTTTTATGGCCAATCAGACTGTAGTGCTGACTGCTCTGCTGAGAGGCTGTGACTTGCTTAGAGAGAGACATTCAATGAGTGGCTGTTGCTTTGAAAGGTGAAATGCTTCTTCAGTCAGGTTTTCACTGAGAGTACAGTTATTGAAATACATGCATCACTAACAATAAAACTTTGGAATTGATGACATGCTTGGGGCCTGTCAAGAGTTGGGAACTTCCATAGAACACTGAGATAAAAAACCTTGAGGTTGCTTATTTATTGATTGGTTGGTTGGTTTGTTTGTACTTCATTTTATTTTTATTGCTTTCATTGACCAGGTAAATACACTACACCTTTGTGCCTATTTTCAGGTACAACTCAGGAGAAGGTTACATAATGGGCAGTATTAAGAATACATATCATATACTGAATGAATGAACGCCCATAGTCTCATAGTAATCATGGAAAATCCCCAGGGTGGGATTGGGTGCTATAAGGGTGAGGGGATAGGGGTTAATTTTAGTGGTTGGGGCTGGAGGGTGGTGAGGGTGCTATAAGGGTGGGAAAAGATTGTTTTGTATAATCAGACTACTGTACATGAAATGGGCACTTCACAAACTAAAGTGCCACAGACAGTGGACACTTTGCCTGCAGAGTGTCCCTTTATGAAATCTTCACCTGGTGAAGTGCCCTCTGCACCATATAAATGAAATGAAATGCCACTTCGAGCTACACAGAGCAAACACTTCACACAGTTGAGTTCTAATGAAATTAGGTTTGCTGGCTTTGTACACTTCTAGTCACATACCTATCCAGTACACTGCCAAGTAACTTTGCAAATCTGCCTGAAAGGGGCAGGGTGCATCTTGTGAATGGCCCACAGGGTCTTTAATAAAGTATGGCAACCCTCACAGAGAGGGAACAGAATTCATCAATACATTTTTTCCTTAAAACTAATAAGGGCTGGCACTAGAGGGAGGTGTTGGTATTCTTGTGCCCAACTTAAGTGGAGCTAGTGGGGCACAAAGATCATCAATGGTATTAAAAAAATTCCTGGCCAACTCTGAGATAGGATGATCAAATGATTTGAATGGCAATATGTGGCATGTGCACTGACTGGGTAAATGTTTTTTTAAAATGTGCGCCAAATCCCAGTTTACTAAATTATATACTTTTATTTTAAATAAACTAGGACCATTTCCTGGCTTTGTGAGTGAGAATGCAAATGTTGGGACTTGTGACTGGTGTGCCCAGATTCACTCAGCAATAATTAAGTTATTAACTTCTTACTGTAACTTCTTAGGTCTTTCTTCAGAGAAAATGTAATTAATTACAGGCAGCTTCATAATAGCTAATTCAGTGTTTGTTTGTGGACACTGGCCACAAACAATGAATAAGCTATTATGAACCTGTAATTAAATTTTCTGAAGAAAGACCTAAGAAGTTACAGTAAGAGCTTAATTGTTGTTGTTGCTGTGTGAATCTTTTCAATCCTTGTGATAGACAAGGTGCACAGTTCTTCTACTGAATTGACCCTGGCCTTGGCAACATGTTGCAGTACAGGAGACTATTATTATTATTATTATTATTATGCAGGGGCTATTATCACAAAATGACAAAAGTGGGTAAATTGTCCTTCTATATCTTTAGAGTCTGAGAGATTAAAACCAAACAAATGATCTTTAATACCAGCCAGTGTCATCCGGAGGATTGTTCCTTCCATATTTGGACAGCCAAAAATGTTGCTGCCCTGCCCCTATTCCTTCCCATGACCCATGCTGAAAGTAGCAGAACACAGTGTATCATATCTGTGCTAGACTACCAGCTCAGTGTTGGAAAGCAGAGGGTTAAAGCCAGATGATGATACTTTGATAGGTTAGAGCTGAAGGAACAGGAGAGGATTCACAAAAGGTCCTCTGACCCAGAGGTCCTGATGCAATCAGTGTCTGTGGGACAAATCAGTTTGTGACCTGGTGGCCAGTTTGGCCACTAGATTTCCAAATCCAGTAGACAAATCAATATCTTTGGAGGCCTTCATTTTTAAAGGTTCAAAAATAATTTCATGGGTAGGTAGTCAGTTGGCCAGTGACATTCTACATCTGATAGCCAAACCTATTTGTTTTGTGGTCATTTGGCAACCTGGCTACCTAATTTGTCACAGCTTGGAACTGGAAGCATTGTTTCTTTTAATTGCATCAGGACCTCTGGGTCACAGGACCTTTTGTGAACCATTAAAATTAGATCTAAATAGGGCTGAATAGAACCTCAAAGATATGATGAGGTCCCCAAGGACTCCTTTTGGAAGGCACCACAGAGTAGTCACATATACTTCCCTATTATCATTCTCCTCTGAGTAGCACCACACCACCTCCATTTGTATGTCTTGAAGCTTGAGGCTCACATCAGCACCCTCAGGGCTCTTGCTTTCTACAGGACTCATTTCTTATCACGAAAATGGAGGCATTTAACTTCACAGCTAATGGCCATCCATCTTCCCCCCCCCATACACACACACACACACACAGAGCATAGAAATATGGTACCCAGAGAACCATGACTGAGATGTTAACATACCAGGGTACACAACCTACAGGAGAGACAGGGAGGGGAGAAGAAGGAGAGGGGCAGGAGTAGCTCTCTATGTAAGAGAAAGGATAAAAGCAACTGAATAAAAGAGTAAACAAGGAGGAGAGGAGGCACTGTGGGTCACCTTAGAGACTGGAAATGGCACCGCAATCCACACAGGGGTTGTATACAGACCCCCATGTCAGGGGGAGGGAATGGACAAGGATATGATAGAAGGCATTCTTAGGATGGCAGAGAAAGGGGAGAGACTGTTGATGGGAGAGCTGAATATGCCAAATGTTAACTGGAGAACATTTGCTGCAGCCACATCCAAGAGCAGGACCATTCTCAATGCCCTACACGTGACATGCCTCGGACAACTAGTTTTGGAACCCACTCATGAAGGAGTAATCTTAGACCTTGTACTCTCAAATGGGGACAGTGAGAGGATCTCAGATCTAGAAGTGAGTACCCATCTGGGAACAAGTGACCATCAAACAGTGTGGTTCATGATAAACTCAGCTACAGAGTCAAGCCATACAAAAGTGAGGGTACTGGACTTCAGAAGGGCTGATTTTGGCAAGATGGGAGAGTGCCTTAGAAAAGCACTAGCAAACAGGCTAGAAGGAGAGGTGGAACAACAATGGTGAAACATCAAATCTGCCATCACTGAGGCAACAAGCCTTTGTGCGAAGCAAATAAACAAATCAAAATGAAAGAAAGCCACTATGGTTCTCAAAAGAGATGGCGGGGAAGGTCAGGGAGAAAAAGATAGCATTCAGGAAGTATAAGGAAACACAGAAGGAGCAGGACAGAGAGCTGTACCAGTTAAGGCAGAAGGAAGCAGGGAGGGAAGTCAGAATAGCAAAGGCCCAAACTGAGGAAAAGATAGCCAACTCGGTTAAGAAGGGGGATAAAACCTTTAATAGCTATATCAGGGAGTGTAGAAAGACAAAGGGAGGGATAGTGAGGCTAAACATAATGGACAGTGGGTGGGCAGAGAGGGACAATGAAAAAGTAGGGATACTGAATGAATATTTCTCTCAGTATTCACAAAAGAGAAGGAGGGGGAGGTGCCTAATCCAAGTAACAGAAGCACTCTGGATAGGGGGGGTCGATCCCAGTCCTTTCACAGAAGAAAGGGTTCTGAAAAAACTCCTAAAACTGAAGGTGGACAGAGCAATGGGGCCTGATGGAATTCACCCCAGAATTCTAAAAGAATTAAGGGGAGAACTAGTGAAACCACTGACTACCCTTTTTAACAAATCATGGAGGATGGTGTGGTACCTGAGGACTGGAGGAAGGCAGATGTGATTCCCCTTCGCAAAAGTGGGACCAAGACAGAGGCAGGAAACTACAAACCTGTCAGTTTGACCTCTGTGGTAGGGAAAGTGATGGAATCACTTGAAGGAAAAATTGTTGAGTACCTAGAGGCCAGTGGGGCATAGGACCCAAGGCAGCATGGGTTCACAGCGGGAAGGTCATGTCAGATGAATCTAATTGATTTCTTGACTGGGTGACCAAAGTAGTAGACCAGGAGGGGCTGTGGACATGGCCAACCTAGACTTCAGCAAGGCATTTGACACAATCCCACACAAAAGATTAATAGTCAAATTAACCAGCCTGGGAGTGGGTCCCAGAGTGGTAGCCTGGGTAAAACATTGGCTGGACAACAGGACACAGAAGGTAATTATAAATGAAGTCCATTCTGAAGAAAGGGGTTACTAGTGGGGTACCACAGTGTTCAGTACTGGGTCCAGTCCTTTTTAATGTCTTTATCAGTGACATTGCAGAGAGACTGGAAGGAAAAGTACAGGTATGCCTCTTTGCAAATGACACAACGATCTGCTACAGGGTTGATACACAAGGAGGTGTGGAAAGGATAAGAAGGGACTTGGCAAGGTTGGAGGAATGGTCAGAAGTATGGCAGCTTGGATATAATGCATAGAAGTGCAAAATAATGCACCTGGAAATCAAAAACCCAGGGGAAGATTACACAATGGGGGGGGTAGTAACAACAACAAAAATGGAAAGGGACCTGGGGGTAATCATATCAGACGACCTTAAGGTTAGTAAGCAATATGAGAAGGCAGTAGGGAGGGCTGGGGGATATTGGGATGTATAGGGAGAGGCATCACCAGCAGAAAACAGGAAGTTGTTATCCCTCTGTACAGACAGTTGGTGAGACCCCAACTGGTGTACTGTGTCCAGTTCTGGAGACCCCATCTCAGCAAAGACATAGACAGGATAGAGGCAGTCCAGAGGAAGGCAACTAAAATGGGGCAGAGTCTGCAAGAGAAGCCATACAAGGAGAGACTAAAAGAGTTTAATATGTATACCCTTGAGGAAAGCAGGGAGAGGGGGGACACGATATAAACTTTTAAGTACCTCAGTGGAATCAACAAAGTCCAAGAGGGTAGCATCGTTCAGAAAAAGAGATGTGCAAGAACAAGGGGACACAATTTGAAGATGGGGGGGGCAGTTCAGAGGCAATGTGAGGAAGTATTTTTTTACAGAGAGGGTGGTGGATGCATGGAACAGCCTTCCTGATGAGGTTGTGGGGTCTAAAACTGTGGGAGAATTCAAGAATACATGGGAAAAACATAAGGCAATTTTTGTGGCAGGTAGGAAGAAATAGGCTGTTGGTTAACTAGGATCTGCAGCTTATCCTGTAGGTAGGGAAATGGGCAGACTAGGTGGGCCAAGCAGTCCTTATCTGCCATCAAAGTCTATCTTTCTATGCTTCTATGTTACAGCACAGCTGAAGAACCTTGTGAGTTACCTCAGGTTCATATCCTATGGTGTGCAGCTAAGTAAGGCCAAGTGTTGCTGCAATCCAATATTCAAATATGGAGAGGTTATTTGTGTCTTTGAGCCCCTCTGTGATTCCAAGAATCTGGAGGTTGCAGTGATGGTATCTTGCAACTAAGTCAATATATTTAGTCTGCAGAGACATGAACACTCACCAGTAAGTGCAGGGGTTGAAATTAAGTTTTGCAGCTACTAGCAAGCAGGGCTAGTGACTGGGAAAATGCACTAGCCCCCAAACATTTCCACTGGCCAGCTGGTGTACTTATTGAAATGTTACCTTCTCCACTGCAAGCCAGCAGGGTTAGTTAAAGGAAAATCTGTTACGTATATCCTCAAAATGCACCACAGAACACCAAAAACCCAGAACTTCTGGGGCTTGGTGGCCCCAGACCACTGGGCATAGTTGACCCCCCAGAAACAAAAGTCGGCCTTATAGTACAACACAGCAGTCTTAATAAATGACAGCTGTGTGGTATAGTATTTAGACATATACCGACACACCTGTCATTTATTAAACACAGCTGTGTCGCATAGTATATGTCTCACCTCTGGAGGTAAGTATAGGGTAAGATGAGGGTGTGGAGTGGTGAGTGCTCAATGGGAGGGGCGGGTGTAGAAAGACAGTGGCAGATGACGAGGGACCATAAGTTATATGGCATTTACCTGTATTCCTCAGTTTGCAGTTCAGTTTTGAAGAATGCAGACGTGTCCCAGTCCACAGAAGATGGCATCAACCGACCTCCAGAGATAAATATAGGGTAAAGGGGGGGTGGGGTGGTGGGTGCTCAGTGGGAGGGTCAGGTTGGGGGTAGAGAGAGATAGTGGCAGATGACAAGGGACCATTTTCTTTTTTTCGGGTTAAAAAAAGGCATAGTGGGACTTTTTTTCTTTTTGGTGAATTTCACTATTTCAGGGTACTGGGGGTGGGCTCCCCAGTGTCACACACTGCTGGGGAGGGTGTAAATGCTGACATGAGGATTGGGCCCCCCAATGTTGGCAATGTTGATAAAGCATGGGACTGCACAAGGGCGAAGCATCCGACACAGGAGGTGGGCATCCCGGTGTCATATAAGACTAAAAGAAATAAACAACAATAAATTAAATAAGTACACTGCCACCAGGGATTGGGGCCCCAGTGCGCAGATAACAGACAGTTTAATTCAGGCACAGTCAGGATGGCAGGGCTACAATGACAGCAGCCTGATCCCTGACAAACAAGTCATGACAGCAGCAGCCTTCGCTGTACAACACAGCTGTCTTTAATAAAAGACAGCTGTGTCGTATAGTGCAAGTACTATACGATACAGCTGTCATTTATTAAAGACAGCTGTGTTGTATAGTACTTGCACTATATGACACAACTGTCATTTATTAAAGACAGCAGTGTCATATAGTGCAGGTGGCTGCTTTCACCAAAATTTCAATTATGAATAAAATATTGATTTTTTTGAACTGCGCATGCTCAGAAACAGAACATTTTTATTAAATAATTTTAAAACTACTTTTTTTTTTTAATTTAGTTGTTTAACCAGGTATAGCACACTAAGCTGAAAGCTTTTTTAAAGGAGCAACCTGGGAGCACAAGGAGGTTAAGTGACTTGCTCAGGGTCACACAGTATGCAAGTGGAAGCTGTGAGATTCAAACCCAGGTCTGGTCTGCTGGATGTCACCAGATTTGCAGCTCAGAGCCTTAGACCACTGTGCTATACTGCCTGCTTAACAGCTGGACCTAAAAATGACAAAACCACATACCTTGGAGCAAGCTTTATCAAACCTGAAAGTTTCAAGTTTCATAGCCCCCCATGTTTGTAGTTATTGGGTGGCAAGAAAAGTATTAAAAGTTTTTAAAAATGAAGACTCTTGGGTTTTTGTCCACCTCTGTAACTTTGCCTCCTCTGAACCTGTCTACATGAAATTTACAGGATCAAGCATTCCTGGCACAGAGGCTGTGCTTTCCAAATTTTATATAAATTGGTTGAAAAGGGGCCAAATGATTAAGGTGCAAACATTTGAGTTTAACATAGAAGTGCTTACTCAGCCCTAATATACAGGCACTATCATGCCTCTGATTGATTTTATATATATATATATATATATATAGATATATATATATATATATATATATATATATATATATATATATATATATATATATACACACACACACACAATAGGGATGAGACAAATGAGTAGTGGATAAATCCATGTATCTTACACACACTGATTTAAATCCTGGTAAAAAATCACAATGTGATAATATTTTACATTTATACATATTGTGCTTACCTCACAGCCTGATACAATCACTATCTTGATCACTTAATGACATCCTGACCAGTCAGAATACAACTGGACTCTGCTGATGTAAATATCATCACTCTAGGCAGGTTTCCCTAACACAGCAATCAGGAACTCCACCAAACCCTCAGTAGCCTAGGAAACTAATCAGTACATCAGTTCCACCTGCAACTCACCTGCTAGCCCTAGAAAAGCACATTGTGTTCCTCCAGAGAATCAAAGCAAGCTAACAGTAGCCAGTTTCATATTAACAAGAAGCCAAAAAAGAGCAAAGCCTTCCACATCCACGAATACCTCAACTACAAATGATTACAGCCTGCTTCATCCCAAATGGCAAATTAGTGTTTCAGCTTGTTTTAGCAGAAGTTTCCTTTTTTTGTCCTGTGTCTTCCTTGTTTATTCCACAAGATAAAGTGAAATAAAAAACCCCTATTGTATAAATCGGACACATGATGTGCAGTCATGTGCTGTGAAAAATATTTTCACTCCTGCATTGTGACCTCTGGATACTCTCACTCGTGCCATCGGCGCTTGTGAGTATCCAGAGGTCACTCTCCAGGAGTGACAATATTTTCCATATCACACTCCTGCCCACCATGTATCCTATACATATGTGTATATATATATATATATATATATATATATATAGCCATGCAACCTAACAATATAATTGTATATATATATATATACTGTAGATATATATAGATATATATATATATATATAACTAGCCCAGTAGAGTCAGTATAGTAAGGTTCCACGGCCACTTCTATGTTAAACCCCAAAGTAGATCTCTGGATCTGGAAAGTTGCGTTCCAGTTGGATGTACGATTGTGGAACTGTAGAGCATCCAAAAAGTGAAAATTACCAACTTTTGCACATTTTTTTTATTGGGCATAATGGACTGAAGAATGCATCTGAGTAGATTCAAATTTGCTTGTCTATATGTGGCCTGGGTTAAACTGGTGCCTTTTGAAGATTTGGTGAAAAAATATTAATCTGTTCAAAAGTTATGCAAGTTTTTCATGTCCCATTGTAGCCTATGGGAAAATGTATATGTGCATTGCGAAAACTTTCGTGATCACATTTTTGTAGTTGGGCTCCCTGAATTTGTTTTCATGCTGCCGCCATCTTGTTTTCAGTTAGCAAGAGACAAAAAACGTAACTCAAAAAAAAAGACCTTTGGTAAACACCAACAGTTGTGTTTACCTAATCGGGCCCTTAGGAACATGACCCTAGCATTAGTTTTTCGACAGGTGGTCTGGAAAAATCTTTTTCAAAGTTTGTCCACCATTCTGCCATTTTATTGTCGCAACAACATTTTTTGTTGTCGCAGCAATGACCACGATAAAAAAAAAAAGGAACTGTGGCTACATTTTTCTGTGCACGACAACATTCCCATTATAGAGATAGGAGTGCCGTGAACACATTGAAGTTATCACAAAAACACTGCACGAAACACATTTTCCCATGTGTTGTTTTCTTTGTCACTTCATTATGCCAAGGTGGATTGTGCTTTTGTAGGCTGAAATTTTCAGGGTGGCAAGCCCTGGTCCCACAGATGTGCCTTTTGGTGGTTTGGTCCCAAAACATTCAACTGGCCCATAGTTACAGTGTTTTGAAATTGAGACATTTCCCATAGGATAACATTTCAGCGCCCATGACATCTTTTCGGCTTCCGTATCTCGAAAATGATTCGAGATATGGATTTTTCGCTACTTGCAGCATGGACTAAACTTGTGAGGAAATTTCAAAGTCATAGATTACATCTGCAGTGGAATTCTTTTCGTAGTTGCTATGATTACTGAGATATTGCCAAATAAGTGTTACAAGGGTTACTTTACAGTACTATGGGGCTGCTGTATGGTTCCGTATTTAAGTGTAAGTGGGAACGGAGAGCCCAGAGGGCCCATGCTCTCACATACACATACCATTACGCAAAAAATGGACAACATGAAGGGAGCGCAAGGACCGGCGGGCCCATGCTACCACAGACACATACCACTAACTACTTACATTACATTTTCTCAAAAAGAAGGAAATTCATTGTAAAAAAACTCCATTAATGCATCAGGTAGGCTTGCTGTCACAATGACAAAAGTTTGTAAATTCGATGTTAGAGTTACCCCCCCTACCCCCCACCAACCTTACAGGCACCAAAAGGCATTGGGGCATGTCATGGAATCGTCAGACCTAACTCTCACCCCATTCTCCTAAATTGTAGTGAGTCAGCTTGTTTACACATGGAATGGGGTGAGAGTTGGGCCTGACAACCCCATGGCACAGCGTTACAATGTTGAGAAATTTCCCATAGGATAACACTGTGGTGTCCGCGGCGCCTTTCAGTATATATGTATTTGGTGTAGATATATATATATACAGTGGATTCCACTTAAATGCACTTTGGATAAGTGCACATTTCGTTTTAGTGCACAACTTTTTAATTTCCCGTGTTTTTTCCTATACCTTCAATGTTAATTAAGCCGCTAAAATACACATCGGATAAGAGCACATTTTGGCTAAGTACACAGAAACTCCAGTCATTCACACATGTCTTTCAATGTAATTAGCACCTGTTAAGTACACAATGGTTTTAATGATGGTGACCGTGTTTCTGTGACAGAGCTAATGATTAGGCAAATAAGCTTAATTAAGTGCTGCTGCTGTATTTAACACATTGCCCTAGTTATTCATTCACTCACCTCATAGCATTCACATATTCGGGCCTGTGTAGCACGGTATTTTCTGCATGCCCATTGGTCCACTCTATGGACCAGTAGGCATACTGCACATACTGTATGCTGTCATACGGCGGGCAGCTGGGTGGTATGCAGGTGAGGTGCTGCTGCCTGCCAATGACTGGGGGGGAGCTGGGTGGCTGGGTGGCTGGGGGTCCTCTGAGAGTGGGAAGGTAGGGGGGACCACTGGACCACCAGGTAATGGGATTCCCTTACTGATGCCTGTGATTGGGCATGATGGTGGGGGGGACCACTAGACACCAGGTTATTCTTGCATGTACATAAGCCCACGATCGGGCATGATGGAGGGGGAGTTGACCACTAGACCACCAGGTTATTACTGCTTGTACACAAGCCCATGATCAGGCACACTGGAGGGAAGGTCACATTGAGCAATGGGGAGGGTGTGTGCTACTGGACGGTGTCCCTGTGGGGTGGGTGGCCACCCATGGCTGACGGGTGCTGCATTGCACCCTGCAATGCAGCAGCCCATCTCTGGGTGGCCAGGATTTGTTCCTCCTTTTCACGGGCTCAACACTGCACCCCCGTATGCGGTGTACATTGGGGTTGTACCAGCATATGTGCCGCACATCCCAGGCTGCATATTGGGATCTGCCGCATATGCATGGGCACGCCCCCTGCATTTGAACCATATACATTACCATTGCACCCCAGCACATTGGGATTTGTACTGCACCTGGCAGCCTTTTGAATATCCCACCGGGGCGCATTGCAGGGTTGCGCCGGCACAAGCACAACTCTGTTGCGCCAGGCGCAACCCCTTTGAATATCTGGGCCATAGTGAATCAAGTAATCACTGATGATTCCTCAGAGTCATCTTATCAGCAATTAGATAGATTATATATGGAATATATGTAAAAGACAAACATAATGCATTATAGTGAGGTATAGTAGTCATGCATGATCTAATCCTATGGATGTAAACATTAGCAAATAATAGCAGCAAAGCACATTATTGGCACTCATGCTTATATGATAGATGCATAAAATCTACATGGTAGTGCAAAATAGCAGTATCACAGTATAACAGACCAGGCATACAGTGTAAGGTATATGTGAGGTGCATGTGGGACGATAGGGGGCATAACCCAGGTGCAACACCTGCGCTCCATTCCCTCCATAGATGCATAGATATAAATGTAGCTGTGGAAACATAGGGCTCTCTGGGCCCTGCGCTTTCATTTATAGGACAACAGTGATCAAATTATCAGCAGAGCCTTCTTATTACCCCACCTCATGCACCTGTTACAGAAAATTTTCAAATCCCCACCAAAACATAATTCTGTGCAACTGCAATGCCATTCCATGCCACAGGTGCAAAAAAACATTTTGTGCAGGATTTGAAAAATGACAGCTATGACATACATGAGGTGGGGTAATAAGAAGGCTATGCTGAAAATCTGGGGTCAAAATATTTAAAATTTCATAAGGTTACAAACAGGTATAGCAAAATTGCAACTTATGGTCATAACTTTGGTATTTTTTATATTTTGACCCCACATTTTCAACACAGTCTTCTTATGACCCTACCTCATAAATCCATAGGTGAAAATGTTCAAATCTGTACCAAAATGCCATTCCATGCCACAGGTGCTGAAACATATTTGGGGCAGGATATGAAAAATGACAGCTGTACTGTTCATGAGGTGGTGTGAAAAAATGGCTATGTTGAAAATTTGGACTCAGAATATTGAAAATGACCAGTTATGCACGTGCATAGAAAGATTTCAATGAAAACATGTAACTCAGGCATGTTTAGGGATCAAAGACAATTAATATGGCCTTTTTGATGAGCACCATGAACACTGGTGCTGAAATTTTGTCATTCAGGCCAAAAAGGTGATTTTGCACAGCGACCACGAAATCACCTTCTGGGTCCGATTAATGAAACAACAGTTGCAGTGTTCATGAGGTGGGACCCCAAAAAGGTCATATTGAAAATTTGGTGAAAAATTTCAAAAAAATGCTAACATTATGAACCTAAGTTCAAAATGCCATTGAAATACACTATACAACACTTCTTGATTCCTCAGTTCGTGGTTCAGCTCTGAAGAGTGCAGACATGTCCTTGTCCACAGAAGATGACAGCCTACAACCTCCGGTTGTAAATATGGGGCAAAGGGGGATATGGGGTGGTGGGTGCTAGCGGGAAGGTAGGGACGAGGGAGTTGGACAGGGTGATAACAAGGGACCATTTTCTTTTTTCAAGATTGAAAAAAAAGATGTTGGGGGACTGTTTTCTTTTTGCAGGTCTAAATAAATAAATATATTGGGGCACTGGGGTGGTTTCCAGTGTCCCACGCTGCTGGGGTGCTACTAAATGCCGATGTGGGGATTGGGCCCCTGATGTCGGCTTTATAATATAAAACAACAGGCTGTTGGGGGGGTCTAACACTGGGGGTGGGCATCCCGGTGTTGGATATTTCATATTAATGATAAGAAGAGTAGAAGATGGTGAACAGATGGTAGGGGGTGCCACTAGACACCAGGGAATATATTAAAAAATAAGCAGGAGCTGGTCTCTTGCTTCAGCCCCCTGCTTATACTTTGTCAGTTCTAGGTGCTCAGGTTTTAAAAGAAGCTGAGGATGTTGCAGCACCAGGACGCACCTTGCCATGGTAAATGGCTAGTACCAGAGGATTGGGCCTGGGTAATGAAATCTGTGATCTAACATTTAGCAACATTTGTTTCCTGCTATTGCAAGATGGCTATGGTCTCAACTGGGGAGAGGTATTTAAAACCATGCTCTACCAAGCTGCTGTTTGTCTAACTGAAAGTTTCAAGAACCTCTGGATGCAGTTTGCAAAAGATGTTTGCCTTCTGCACAGAGTTGCAGAAATGTTTTTGAAAAATGTGTCCCCTTATGTTTTGCTTACGATGCAATATTCTGACAGGCACATGGTGCTATAATAAAATCCTAGAAAACATGGACTTTTATCATTAGTAAAGGGTCACTGGGGACAGTGATCAGAGGGTTGGTGGTGCCTCTAGACACCTGGTAAAATACACAGAAAGGATTCTCGAGTCACTAAAAAGGATCCTTTTTCGTGATACAAAAAAGGATTCTTTTTCGTATCACACAGCTACGAAAAATGATTTTTAACAGTAAATAAAACACATTTTTAGGGCATATTTCTAACATTGAAGTGCAGTATGCACCTAAGTGGGTCTCAATCAGCCAGCTAGGTGTGGTGGTCACTCTCCAGGATGCCATTTTTGTGGCTTTTGAAATTTCTTTTTTTTAATGGAAAACAAGATGGCAGCTGGTGAAAAAGGATTTTTCTCTCACGAAAAAGGATTTAAATCTCACAAAAAAGGAATGGGTCTTGTGAGAGTAAATCCTTTTTCATGAGAACAAATCCTTGGTCGAACTTTTACCATCTATCCTGAAAAGTGATCTTCCTGTTGAAAACAATGGGAAATGAAAACCTTATAACTTCATAACAGATTAATATTTTTTCACAAAACTAAGCATGCCTGTTCTCTTAGCCTAGCTGGTTCTACCATAAAAACATCACACCAAAATTCCACACCGTCTATGTGCAGGGCAGTGAGGAAAAAAATGCAAAACGTGGTGACTTTATGACTTTTTGCACTGTCCGGATCTCAGAATCTCTATATCCAACTGGAACAAAACTTGCCACACCAATAGATGTGCCCCACAGGCTAATTTGTTCCAAATTGTGAGCAAATACATTAATCAGTTGCAAAGTTATTAAAGTGCAAAATGTGAGGTTTAACATTAAACATGCTACTCAACCCTGACTATAGGGGGCATATTTTTGGCAAAAAAAACTACATTAATGCATTAGTTAGGGTTGATATCAAACTTTAAAAAGGAGGGAAATATGACATTAGGGTTTCCAACCCTAACACCCCACCCCCACCCTGCACACACCAACAGGCGTCGGGGGTGTTTTTATTTTATTTATTTACTCCATAGTATCAGAATTACAAACATTTGAGTCATAGACTCATTTACAAAGGCTCCATGTCAGGAAAGACAAGAATACAAAGTATACAGACATAGTTACAGATAATTTGCAGACATAGTTACAAACAATTAACAGACATAATTACAAGTAGTTTACAATAGTTACAATTGTTACAGTGTGCATTGCACCATTAAGATCTTACAATCAAAACAGTTACAATACACAGTATACAGTTTAGGCAGCCCAAGGCAGCTGGGTATGAATTAAAGGAGAGATGACAGGAATAGCTAGTGAAGGCAGGACATAGGTCCATTGTCAGAAAGAAAAGGAGAAAATATGTAAGGGGGCAGGATGGAAGAGGTAGGAGTGCCATAAATGGAAAGAGAGGCTAAAATATCCAAGACTTGATGGTGGAACAGGCAGGTGGGCTCAGAGGGATAGATAGACAGGGAAGAGAAGGAGGAGAAGGTTTTTAGTGGCAGGTACAGGCACGAGAGTTAAACAGATGATCCCGGAGTAGGATTTTGACTTTGGGGTCATCAGCCCTAACACTCAACCCATTCAATATCTAAATAAGCTGAGATGGATACAGTATAGGAGAATGGGATGAGCATTAGGGCAGACGACCCCAAGGCGCACACCGATGCCTGTTGGTGTGTGCAGGGTGGGGTGTTAGGGTTGGAACTCTAATGTCATATTTCCCTCCTTTTTATAGTTTGATAGCAATCCTAACTGATGCATTAATGTAGAGTTTTGCGAGAATTTCTTTTCTTTTTGAGATAGTGTAATCGTAGCCTTATTTGCCTGTGGGAGCGCAGTGTCCTCCGGGTCCTGCACTCCTATCCCTCCATAGATACTTATATGTAGGTTGTTGTTGAAGGGCCCTACACTTCCATTAATAGGACAACAGTGACCAAATTGCCAGCATAGCTATCTTATTACCCCACCTTATGTACCTGGTACAGAAAATGTTTGAATCCCTGCCAAAATGTAATTCCCCACAACTGCAACACCATTTCGCACCACACGTGCAAAAACACATTTTGACTAGGATTTAAAAAATGACAGCTGTGACATACATGAGGTGGGCTAATAAGAAATCTATGTTGAAAATTTGGGGTCAAAGCCTTTTAAATTTCCAAAGTTACGAGCATGCATAGCAAAATTGCAACGAATGGTCATAATAACTTTGAAGATGAAATATATATTAATATGACCACATTTCAACATAGTTTTACGACCACCTTATAAACATTATGACTGTCATCATGCAAATCCTGCCCAAAAGGTGAATTTACCAAGCGACCACAAAATTCACCTTTCAGGCTGGAGTTGCATAATGACACCCCATGTTCATGAGAAGGGGTCTCAAAAAGGGTATGTTGAAAATTTGGTGTCACAATATGCAAAAATGGCAAAGTTATGCACCCAAATTGAAAAATCCTATTGAAATACATTGATTTCCCATACGAAGAAAGATACTTTTTTGTGTCATCATACAAAACAAGATCTTTTTCGTATGACGCCGATACGAAAAAATAATTTCAATGTTAAAATAAAACACATTTTGAGGGTATTTCTCAAGCAGTAAAGTGTAGAATGCGGCTAAGGGGGTCCCAAGCAAGCTACATGTGTTGGTTCCTAACCAGAATATCAGTTTTGGGGGTTTCCAAATTTGAATTTCTCAGGTAAAACTGAAAACAAGATGGCGTCCATACATAAAAGGATTTTCCTCAAATGAAAAAGGATGACGTCATACAAAAAAGGAATTCTTTTTTCATTTCATACAGCTGTCTTTTAGTTCTTACTGAACATACTCAGAAACCATTTTTTCTAATTTTTAAAATGCAATCAAGGGTTCAATTAATTTATTTTCAGTGGAAATCTAAAACCTCTAGGAATCAAAATCTGGAAGTCATTCCAATTTTTTGGAAGTCAAAATACTTCCTGGATCCCACTTTTGGAAGTCAATATTCTAGGAAGGACAAATGTATGGATGTTACGTAAGCAATAACCCACAACAGGGTATGGGGTTATTGGGGATTAATCAACACTCCAGGTGCGTTGTGAGGCATGAAACCACAGGCTGAGTGTCCTCACAGCACCTGGGGTGTTGATTAATCTCCAATAACACCATACCCTGGAGTAGATTACTGTGCTTATAATGTGGGTTGTGTTCAAAACAAGGAGAAAACAACATGAAGGGGTTTTCTCCCTGTTTAAATGCCTAAAAAGGGATTGTATCATGCCATCTGGAAAATAGTCCCCAACAAATATTCCATATGTCACTGCTTTTATGCACATACAAATGTCACATATAAAACAATGACAGGATTTGTTACATTTGTTGTCCATAAAATACTGTCTGACTCTTGGAATGCCCTGCACTGTGCGCCTCCTCCCTCTTGACATTGCCTGTGAAACACAGACTCACATGCTGATCCAGGAGGGGACTGTTCTTCTGACTGCAGTACACGGTAGGAGCTCACACACAAAGCAAGTAGGCAGCAGTACAGCACAAGCACAACAGTAGCGACAGTGGTGCAGGAACACAGCTGCTTCAAAACAGAATAACTTGCGTTCAGTACTGTACTGTATGTGGTTGCTCCGTACCTGCTCCATCTTCATCGTACTGAAACCAGACTGCACTGAGGGATGAAGGGCACTCACAAGCAGCACAGCACGTGACAACAGCTTTCCTGTCACACAGCATGCTCCACGGTGTGGGACATTAACCCACTCCTTCTGAAGGGGCAACAGATTGCTGCCCTGCACTACTGTACTTTTACATACACTGTAATGAGGCGAGGGCCACCATGAGACACAAACATCCAGAAAGAGAGAGAGAGAGAGACAGGGGATACTGCAGGACTTTGTGTAGCACTCTCCCTGTCACTGTTACTCTCGCTGTCTCTGTCGGAACTAACTGTCAGCAGAAGACAGAATGGGGAGACCTTTGCCATGATCACATTGGTGCACAAATTGCACAACTGACAGATCAAGCACCACAATGTGCTCCTCCTCAGATGGCTGCCTGAGCCCCCTTCCTCCCCACCCCCTGTCCATTGGCTGTGACACAGGGCACCCTGGCTTGAGTTTTAGGAGCGAGGGAGGGAGGCAGGGGTGTTCTATTGCTTGCTGATGGGGAGTGTGGGGGCCAGGAACAGATGACAGCCTCCGGGTGGGGTTGCACTCTCTCTCCCTATCCCTTCCATTTACATTCACATCATACATCCCAACAGACAGGTTCTCCAGCATGGCGAGGTATGGGGGCAGGGTTCTATTGCTTTGCTGATGGGGATTGGGGTGGGTGGGCTGGGAAGGATGACAGCCTCAGCGGGCTTTGCACTCTCTCTCCCTGTCTATACCATGTACATTCAGACCATTCATCCCTATTCTGACTCCTTCACTGCCGGTCACTGAAGCAACAGGTTCTCCAGCACGGTGAGATATGCAGACTGCTACCCTTTTTCTCACACCCACAGACACTCAGAAACAGTGTTAATAGGCATGCCCTGGTGATGTGCACATACCAGCTTTGACATCTCTAAACTACATAGAAGACAAGGAATGTGCTCACATTCAGATATGTGCGTAACAAAACCTGCTGATGGCCACTGTGAATATGATTAACAGAGACAAAAGGTGCAGGAGAAATGCCACCATCCCGATCGCTTACTCAGGATTGCAAATGGCTGTCAGCACACTTTCTTTTTTAATGTGCAGAAGAAGAGCCGGCAGTGGATCTCCAGAGTTGCTCTGAGGCACTGTGGATTAATGTTAATTTAATCCATGGCCACACAAAGTCATTCACCCAATTGGGTTGCATATTTCTGTCAACCCATGTTATAATATACTAGTGATAAAATACAATTTCTTTCAGAACAATCCATCATTTCTGACTTCCATGCCTGCAATTTTGGAAGTCATCTAATTTTTGCTTTTGCATCTGGAAGTCAGTGACTTCCTCCCTCTTTATTTTGGAAGTTTTTGCCTTAGTTTTGGAAGTCAGATACTCCCAAAATGGAGTTAACTGAAGCCCTGAATGCAATAGCTTAAAAACGGCTTATTATTTTTTCACCAGGCTTGCAAAAGGCACATATGCAGGCTAGTTCCTTTCTGCCCTGAAAATTTCAGACCAAGATTCCAAATGATCTGGGCTGTAGGCAAGTTCAAAGAAAAATCCCTGCAAAGTCAATGAGCAAAAAAATGCTTTTTTCACCTCTCTGGAACTCAGAAACTACACATCCAACCAGAATATAACTTGCCACATCCAGGGATCTACCCTGGGCAACAGTGCATGTGAATTTGCATGCAAATCCATTGAACAGTTGCAAAGTTATTAAAGTGCAAAAGTTTGACTTTAACATTGAAGTGCCTACTAGCCTAACTATAGGATATATATATATATATATATATATATATATATATATATATATATATACACACACACTCTGGCAGTTTAGGTGTCAAAAGGATCCCCCAGACAGAGGCACTGCACCATCACCATGCCAAATCCCTTTACCACCAAGAAGCCTGGCACCAACCTTCCATGGCTTTAAGACGCATCCCCTCCTTCATTATATCCATCTGTGTCACTCACCTTGAGGATGGGGGTGGTAACACAACTATCATACAAACGTATATTGAAACACATAAACACAGAAAATAACAAAAGAGGAAAAAAGCAAAGAAGAGAATATTGCAATTTAGAAAATGGGCTAAGAAAATCCCGGGTTCTGATTGGCTGATAGCCCTGGCAAGGTGGGCATCTATCAGACAACAGAGCCCGGGGTATTAAAAGCACCAGTCCCAACTGACCTGATTTCACAAATCAAGGTGCCAGAATTTTAAAACTCAATCTGCCGCCATTTTTTTTACTGCCCCTTATGACCCATTGTGGCCGGCCAACGAAGAATTTCAGCTGGCCCTGCTCCTACCCTCAGTTATTCTCCATTTTGTTCAATAAAAACCAAAATAAAATACCCACACACAAAAAAACTGCCTCCTGTTATGGTGCAGCACGTTTAACTAACATTTTTCCTTCCGACACCTCAACGCAACTGCATTTTCATCACACACGACGCGATGCTGATCCACCTCCAGAACCGGAAAACAAGCTACCAACAAGAAGACCGTCATATTTACCAACTCAATTTCTGATTTTTTGAGCCAATCATTGCCTAACTTTAGTACAGCCACTACTAAGATTATTTTATTTAAAAAAAAAGCCACCTTATGAACTGGTGACTTGCACACACATACTGCCTACCCTGCCTCGCCTCGAGCCAAACCGAAACAGCTTTTTTTTCTTTTTTCAATCACCTTAGAGAGGCGCCGATCCTTCAGTCTTTTCTTGGCAGGCAGGCGGGATGCAGGAGGGATGCGCCTGTTGTCCATGATTGCCACTGAGGAAATCCATAGTTTTGCCCTGCCACATGTCAGCCTCCCCTTGCACTTGACTGCTGTCTAAAAAAAACAGAAAGTACTTCATTTATGATCACACTCGCCCAGCGCTATCATGCTCCTGCTGCCATCCCATCACGATTGTCTTCCAACTGCGCTGATCCTCGTCCTTTATTAAATAAATGATAAATACATTCTGTGCATGCCCACGATGAAAGTGCCACTGGTGCGGTGCTGGGGTTGTCTGCTACGTGGGTTTGGGGAAGGGTGACGCAAACAAACAACTCACTGCTGACTGTGTAAATACTGACAGTCTATATCTTTATTACATTAAAATAAACAAAAGTGCTGCTTGTGTGTGTGTGGGGGTGGGATGGCAAACAAAAGAGACACTACAAAAGGCAAGTCATTAGTTAATGTGTGGGGTGGTAACAGCATTCTAATACAGATGGAGGAACTATTTTATTACAAAATAAGAGTTTTAAAATTTAAACAATAACTATTTTTCTTCAAAAACACATATAATACAGTGACCCATTTTCTAAAGCGCAATAATACCTCAGGGTGAGCAGTATTGTGCCTATACAGACCTTCCAAGGCTATAAGGCCCTCCGCCTGCGGCGTCGGGCCCTCATTACGCCCTGGGCTGGGGTCCGGGTATAGCACAACACCGCCCACCTGTTGGGTATTATTGCTTACTAAGAAGAGTTGGATATCAACAATATACACACATAAACAACAGATGGATTTAAAAACAGTTGCTTATAAAGATAACCTAGGTTAGTTGTAATACAATGGAAAGGTAAGAACTAGATGCTAAAAATTAATATTATGGACATAACAGTTGAGCAACCGCTCATCAATCAAATAGTGCAGATGAAGTATATTAAGATCACTAGAGCATCACTTCTGCCCTCAATATACCTCTCAGCTGTCTCTCTTTAGAAAAGATGCCCCATATTTCAACTTGCAAAAACTCGCTGTCCAACACAGAAACAGTATTGGCCAACATTTTTCATCAAGACATTGAAGCAAAAGTTTGTTTCTTTATTTATTTGTTTAGTTTTTGTTGACCAGGTGGGATGCACTAGGCATACATTTGCCTATTTTCAGGCACAACCTGGAAGGGTACAAAGGTAGGATTTTGCAATATTCAGAGAAAACAGTAACAAAGCACCAGGAGTAGTACAGTACACAAGTTGGATGTTACAAGCATTAACATAAAATACAGGGATACATACTATGCAGCTAACAAGCATAACAAAATACAAAGATATTAAATTCATTGCAGCAAGCATATACAACTTTGCAAACTAGCACGGCAGATTCATAAAGGCAAGGGGCAATAGAGATAACTAGGAGTAAGTAGAGAAGTACATAGTAACCTTCACAAACACTAACTCAAGGACGGAAATGAGAAAGGAAAAGTGTGGCCCACTGGGAATTAAACCTCAGACCTCTGGTATGCTGTTCTAGTGCTATAACCATTAAGCTACATGTTCACATGGTCAGAGTGCCTGAGGACTTCCTCAAATCCACACATTCCTTTTCTCAAGTATGTTGTGTAATCCTGCAACTAGGAACATATCAGAAATACAAACCTCTCTCAGTGCATTTTATCCCCTGCAAGGCATATTTTTAAATCAAGGATGGAAATGAGAAAGGAAAAGTGTGACCCACTGGGAAATGAACCTCAGACCTCTGGTATGCCATTCCTCAGGCACTCTGATTATGTGAGCCTGTAGCTTAATGGTTAGAGCACTGGAATGGCATACCAGAGGTCTGAGGTTCAATTTCCAGTGGGCCACACTTTTCCTTTCTCATTTCCATCCTTGATTTAAAAATATGCCTTGCAAGGGCTAAACTGCAATGAGATAAGTTAGTAAACATTAACTCACAAATTCCCAGAGTTTAAAGCTAGTATGTCCATGATTTCATTATGTGTACCACATTCTATCTTTCTTCTACATTTTACAGGCCAGTGTCCCAGATCTGGGTAACAAGAGGTTGAGGGATACATTTGGTCAGTCAGGCCCAGAATAGATAGTCTCAGAGAAATTAGAAATGGGCATTTCACTCTTGACCCATGGAAGCTTTCAGGCTAGTGGACCCTTTTATTTAAAGTACTCTGTGCTGGATGCAGAACCCAAGTCTCAGCGGCACAAGGGAAGTGTATTAATCCACTGAAGTATACTTTTAATAGTTGGGCTTATTTAACAGCAAGTAAACACTTAATTTTCCCTGACTTTAATGCCTTCCCAATTTGGATAATGGATTGCTCAGGTCAGCAGCAAGACAGCAGCACTGTTGAATCATAATTTCACCCAGACACTACTCAGTAAAGGAGATCCCTGTGTCTCCATTTTGAGACAGTCTCCTGTCTACAGTATTACACTAATGAACCCATCGATGAAGAGCACCCTAGGCAGGTATTAAAAAGCACACTCCATCTGCCTATCAGTGTCATTTTTTTTTAAACATAAAAAATCTGCCTACAACAGGCAGTTTGAAATGGATCCCATTGCCATATCTCTGTTCTGACTATGCACAATATGAATTCAAAGCAAGTTTCACTCTGGGCAATTTGAACACCTACAGCATATTTTCATTTCTTTAGATAACACATAATTGCAGTACATCACAGCTATGCTAAGCAATAAAGTTTGGTGACTGTAAAATAAATTAATAATCCATTGTGTTGGCTGTGTACACCATATACACAAGTGGCACATGCATGCAAGTCTCTGACACTACCAAAAGGCAAAACAGTTGTGTTACATATTAGTAACAACAGGTCTTCATGGCAATCTCCTCTGTAAAGCCACACACATTGGACTGTATGACATCCACATCAGGAACCCACGGGAGATGTTTACAGCTCGGGCGGCTCACGTCACTGTGTGACTGAGGTTGTACGTCAGCTCTGCCTATATAATATGGGTGTGCAACATTTACTTCAGTTTCTGCCGGTGATAAGTTGTAGTCTGCTCATACCCATATACCATTTGTACAGTTACAGTATTATGTTTTAATTTATTCTGTATGTACCTTATTATTGTATCTATTGTTTTGCACTGTTGCCCCCTTTACCCCTTACCCCCAGGATCCATATGGAAATAATCTGTTACCAGCTCAATATGTCTATCTTGGTCAAACTTTTTACATGAATAGAGTTCCAAACATTTTCCAACCCAATAAAACAATGCATCATACCCTGATGTGCCATGAATCCTCCTGAGGCCAATCATAACAGGAGCAGCAGGGGAAAAACAGAAACCCTCAGGTTGATAGAAAATCCAAAGGCAGACCGAGGAATGATCATGTAAGGAAACATCAGCCCTTCACCACACAGGAGGCTGGAGGGAGGTAGGGTGTTGTGCAGCTGTATAGAGGAATCACTTGAAGATCTGCTGTTACTGGTAAGTAATGCAGCTGTCTTCTTTAAGGATATCACCTCCACAGTGCCAACACTGTGGACAAGTACAAAGCATTACCCAATCAAATAGGTGGCATGGAACAGAGAAGCAGCACGTCCCTTGGGTCAGTATACCTCTTACAACACAGTCAAACCACACCAAGCTCTTCTAGAGAAAGCTTAAATCCAGACTGTGATGCTTAGTAAAGTTGTGGACTGTACTCCAGATAGCAGCATTACAGACCTTGGCCACAGGGACTGACCGAAAACAAGCCACAGAAGCAGCCATGTCCCTTGTGGTGTGTCCATTGACCCTACCAGCCAGTTCTTTGCTGGACTGCTGGAAACAGAATCCAGTGCAGGAAGACATCCACTAGGAAATACACTGCTTGGAAATTGGTTTCCCCATAGATAATGGATCAGAAGAGACAAACATCTGGGAGAATTGCCCAATATGCATTGTACAATCCAGGTAGAAACTAAGCACCCTGTAAACATTCAGAGAATAAAGGAGCACCTCCCCTGAGTTCTCAGGGCCCAGAAAGAACACAGAAAGGTTGATGGACTGTTTAAAGTAAACCTCAGATGCCACCTTTGGCACAAACTTAGTATGTGTCATAAACACTACCCAGTGCTTATAAAAGTCTGGTAGGGTGGAACAATCGGCAGAGCCTGTAACTCGAATACCCTGTTAGGAGAGATGAGGGACACCACACACACGTTTTTCCAGGTCAGGAATATAAGGTCAGGTGGCCTCTGGATCAAAAGGAGCCATGGTCAGGGTACCAAGAACAGGGAAAAGGTCCCAGGCTGTTATCAGTTGAGAAACTGGGAGTATGTGTAAGAATATCATTCAAGTATCTGCAGAAGACCACCTGCTGAGCAATAGACTCCCAGTCAATAGCTGCCTAAACAGCTGAAATAGCTGATAAATTCCCCTTAATGGAAGGGTACTGCAGACCCAGATGTGAAAGGTGGGGCAACACCCTCTGGAATAACAGTGAAATAGGTCCAAAGAACTGAATGAACACCAGATACTGAGCCGCTTCCACTTATGAGGATATGTGTGTCAAGTGGAAGTATTTCTGACCAGTAGGAGAACATCTGATACCTCCCGTGAGATGCAAAAATAGGTAACCTCTATGTCCTCAGGAACCATATATGGTACTGCAGTAATGGAAGATCTAGGTGCAGCAGCCTGCCCTGATACTGGGGCAGCAGGTCCAAGCTGAGGGGCAACCAAAACAGGTTCCACAGCAATTTTCCAAAGTAGGGAAAACCAGATTTGTCTGGGCTACAGAGGGCACCAAAGAATCTTGGTAGCTGACTTATTCCTGAGCTTAACCTGTGTCCACTGGAGCAGCAGAATTGGAAGGAATACATAAACATTCTATTTTGTTTAGTAAAATTAGTAAGCTACTAGGATGAATATGGTTGCTATCTCTGCACAATAGAATACCCAATGTTGCAGACCTGAATTATTGATTTTTATGCCAAACCTGTTCAGAAATGAGGCATTAAAATTCTTAGAAATAAATAAGGCTTCACATTTGTTCCAATTGACCTTAAATCTTGTGCATGCAGAGTAGTTATCAATTATTTTCATAAGCGGGGATAAAGGGGAGATGGGGTTACTCAGGACCAACAGAATAGCATCTGCATGCACCTTGAACTTTGTATTAATGCCAATTTTAATTCCAGAGATGCTGTCACTTTCTCTAATTTTAATGAGATGTCGTTAAAGGGCCATGATCAACAAGAGTGGAGATAAAGGGCATTCTTGGTGAGTGCCTAGAAAGATTAATGTTTATGAGTTTGGCCCATTAAAGGGAAGCTCCAGAAAACCTAGAAAGTGCAACAGCTGCTACAGAAATGCTTGATTATGATTTTAGCATTCAGTGGAATTTTTTATTTACCCATTGCATTTGTGTTTTACTTTTAAAGAACCACAGTGTCCATAATGTCTGCGGAGATGCCCCAGCCATCTCGCGCACCCCAGGCAGCTTCTAGCACATGAGTTATGCTAACAAAGGCTACCAACTAATGGCGGAGTTGGTAGCCCTCATTAGCATAAGTGTTTGAGCATAGTATTGTGTTTGATTCATGAATATAAGATCAAAGACCTACAAGAAATTGAAAAATCTAAATTTGGCTTGTAGTATCCACATATTAAGATATTTCATCTGTTTGAAATATAGCTATGCTCTCTCAAAAACATGGAGGACAGAAGAATAATATGTCAAACTAGAATAGGAATACACCCTACTACAATTGCTGAAGGAAGTAAAGGGAACAAAAATGTTGTAAACTTAAAGAGCCACTGACACCTCAAGAAGAACTTAGAAGAACATAATATTCAAACAGAAAGCAGCTTATGTTTCTCATTAGATCTGTATTTTTCACTTCCATTATTTATTACTGAGGTTAGATGAATGAAAACATAAGAGTTGTTCCTTCAGGGTTTATCAGCTCCTATTGCTTCATCCCAACCTGATGTCATAATACTGTGTTTGTGACATCACAGTTATTCCCACAGTGACAGACTGTGATGTCACAACAGAGCTTTTTTTTTTTTTGTAAACTCTATTTATCACTCCTGACACTGACCCCCATGCTCTCTCCAGTGGGGACTTTTCAACTCACTTCCATCCCGCCCTGGCCGAGGGCTCAATCCTGCCATTTGGTTGGCCCAGCTCCGTTTCCACCTCTCCTGGTGCCCGTTCCCCTGGATTTAAGTGCCCCAGGGTGGGACCACCATTCTCCTCCAATGATCTTTCTGGAATCTGGACAGGCATCCAGGAAGTATAAGGAGCATGGAAGGCAGTCGATGCACTCGGTGTTGGGTGTGCGGGCTGGTCCCTGGTCCCCACCTTCGCCTACCAGGGATTGGGGATTTTCCTGTTTACTTGTTCCCCTGAGCTCGGTTGTGCAATGATGTCCTGCACATAGTGTGTGTGCTCCCATGCACACTCGTAAGACATCCACCACATCTCGTCCCTTCTTTGCAAGCCGCTGGTTACTGTGACTTCCAACAACCGCTAGGGGCCCCCAGAACAGTGGCTAGCCTAACCCCCCACCCCAGGAAAAGGAGAGCAGTCCTCTGGATGTTCAATCCTTTCCCGCCCCTGCTGACCCTGACATCCCAGGCTCGTTCCCTAACCTTGGTCGCTGGCATGGCATGAGGTGTGGTGTCCAGTTCCTGCAGCCAAGTGACCATCTGCTTGCAGCCCTCATGCTAAGGACACGTGTAAAGGACTGCAACAACTGGAATCTACCTGGAATCAGCCCAGGAGACAGCCAACAGCCAGGAACCCTGTCCATTGGATCACAGGTACAACTAACAACTGTACTGTGTCTGAGATATGCTGCGGTTGAGGGACTGGGAGCTTGCTGCTCACTGTTTCTGGGTTGTACTGTTTTGTGGGGGTGGGGGCTTCCTGCTAAACTGTTTCTGGGTGGTGGTGTGTTTGTGGGGTAGGGGGCTTGCTGCTAACTGTTTCAGAGTAGCTTTATGTTTGTGGGTGTGGGGACTTGCTGCTAAACAATGCTGGTTAGTCTTGTGTTTGTGGGCGAGGGGGGGCTTGCTGCTAAACTGTTCTCAATGGTTTTGTGTTGTGAGTGAGAGGGCTTGCTGCTGTTTCTGGGTGGTATTGTGTTTCTGGGTGAGGGGGCTTGCTGCTGTTTCTGGATAGTATTGTGTTTGTGGGTGAGGGGGTTTGCTGCTAAACTGTTTCTCAATGGTATTGTGTTGTGGGTGAGGGGGTTTGCTGCTGTTTCTGGGTGGTACTGTGTTTGTGGGTGAGGGGGCTTGCTGCTAAACTGTTTCTCAATGGTATTGTGTTGTGGATGGGGGGCTTGCTGCTGTTTCTGGGTGGTATTGTGTTTGTGGGTGAGGGGGCTTGCTGCTGTTTCTGGGTGGTTTGTGTTTGTGGGTGAGGGGGCTTGCTGCTGTTTCTGGATAGTATTGTGTTTGTGGGTGAGGGGGCTTGCTGCTAAACTGTTTCTCAATGGTATTGTGTTGTGGATGAGGGGGCTTGCTGCTATTTCTGGGTGGTATTGTGTTTGTGGGTAAGGAGGCTTGCTGCTGTTTCTGGATAGTATTGTGTTTGTGGGTGAGGGGGCTTGCTGCTAAACTGTTTCTCAATGGTATTGTGTTGTGGATTAGGGGGTTTGCTGCTGTTTCTAGGTGGTATTGTGTTTGTGGGTGAGGGGGCTTGCTGCTGTTTCTGGATAATATTGCATTTGTGGGTGAGGGGGTTTGCTGCTAAACTCTGCCCACTACTGAAATAGTGGTCGGCAACTAGAAAGCTCTCAGACAGAAGCAACAGCTCAGACACAAAGGGTACCCCTCAGAGGTATAAGCCAAGAGCAGTCCAGCCCATAGCTTTACTGTCTGCTGAGCTTCACTGATCTTCACTGACTGCTGTATCCACTGCTGAAATAGTGGTCAGCTAATAGAAAGCTCTCAGCCAGAAACAACCAGAATCAACAGCTCAGACACAAAGGGCAACCCTAGGAGGCATACGCCAAGTGTAGTCCAGCCCTCAGCCTTACTGTCTGCTGAGCGTCACTGATCTTCACCGACTGGGAGAGAGACCAGTCGTGGAGGGAAGGCAGACTCTGACAGGTACAGAAGCAAGGATTCCTTGACAGTAGTTCTACCTTGTTGAATCCTCCTTGGAGTGCACAGTCCAGGCTCCTTTCTCCACTGAGGCGGCTTCTTTTGTCACTTGCTCTGCTCAGACCCGGCCAGCGGCTGCCCTCTCAGCATAAGGAGCTGTTGGAACACTTATCCAGAATTCCTGGCTGCTGTATGTAAATCAGCATTTGTACCACTGTACCCACTAGTGAAGTAGTGGTCGGCTGATAGAAAGCTCTCAGCTGGAAGCAACAGCTCAGACACAAAGGGCACCCCTCAGAGGCATTCACCAAGAGTGGTCCAGCCCCTAGCCTTACTGTCTGCTGAGCTTCACTGATCTTCACTGACTGCTGTACCCACTGCTGAAATAGTGGTCAGCTAATAGAAAGCTCTCAGCCAGAAACATCCAGAAGCAACAGCTCAGACACAAAGGGCAACCTTAGGAAGCATATGCCAAGTGCGGTCCAGCCCCTAGCCTTACTGTCTGCTGAGCTTCACTGATCTTCGCCAACTGGGAGCGAGACCAATCACAGAGGGAAGGCAGACTCTGACAGGTGCAGAAGCAGGGATTCCTTGACAGCAGTTCTACCTGGGTGAATCCCCCTTAGAGTGTACAATCTGGGCTCCTTTCTCCACTGAGGCGGCTTCTCTCCTCGCTCGCTCTGCTCAGACCCAGCCAGTGGCTGCTCTGTAAGCATAAGGAGCTGTTGGAACACTTACTCCATGTCCCATTAACATAAAAAACAACAAGTTTCCTTTCCACCCTATCAGTCCTGCGTGTACTTTGGTTTTATGTGCAATTGATGTAACAAGGACTTGGTACATCTAAAAGGCAAAACATCACTGATTGTTTTTACAGGTAGCAGAAATGAACAAATGCCTTTCTTACAGCAAAGATTCAGGAGACCACATAGCACTATACTCCACTAGCCCCTAAGCATACACCCCAGCCATGGATACCTCTACCACAGAGAGCAACTAAACCCAGGGGCTGGCAGACAGTCAAAAACCATCGAGCTGCACGATCATACCATAAGACAAATGGTCCAATAAAAATGTCAGACAGATTCGAGCCACTGTCACCCATGCCATTCATCAAAGGCAGAGGTCACAGGGAGCCCAGGCCTACCACAGGGCTCATGTGAGCAAAAAACAAGCTACAACACAACACAGGACATAACTGCAATTCACATACTAGTCATAGGGGTTTCTATGATTTGGAGAACAGAGTCTCACCTACAACAGCAAAAATACAAAAGTTGCGATTAGGTGCCTTCCAGCATCATCAGCACACAGAGACACTAACCACATTGAGAAAATTGTACGGGACACGGGGATAAGACCACACGTCTTAGTCCACCTAGGCACCAACAACCTGGCCAATCATTCAGTGGAGGAGACCTAGAGGCATCTGATCTCTCTAAGTGAAAATGTTCTCCTATTTTGTCCACTGTCTCATTCTCTGAGATTCTTCTGGTATGGGAAAAAGGAGCTAGCAGGAAGAAGAGCAGAGATAAAGACATCTCTGAGCTCAGCAACTGGCTCAGAGACTGTTGTACAGAGAGGGGCTACAAATGCATAGGGGACTGGAATACATTCTGGGAAAGGCAGTTCTGTCGATATGATGGCCTGCACCTCACCAAGGCGGACACCCAAGTGCTATGCCAGAAATTTGATGTTTTCATTTCTAATTTAAACTAGTTAATGGAGTGGGCAGAAGCACAGAAGGAACCACAGGGGTTGACTGTTGCCACTCCCCAACAATCTCCTATGAATACACAACCAGATCAAGACAACACTAACACACACCTTATCGGCACACTTAAGAACCCTACAAGGCTACTTAGTATAAAGGCAACGTCTCCTGCAAATATGCAGAAAAAGGGAAGTGCCACAGTGATCAATTCTAACCAAGGAAGGCAAGCATTGTGTGTCAATGCACGTAACCTGGTGAACAAAATCCTGATCTCACCACCATAATGGTGGAGGCAGACCTGAACTGGGTCGCAGTCACAGAGACATGGTTCACCGATAACCACAGCTGAGATGTAGCTATCCCAGGATATGCACTATTCTAGAGACCGCAAAGGTAAGAAAGGTGGAGGGGTAGCAATGTAGTAAAAAACAGCATCAATGCTATGGAAACCCAGGGACACAGCAGCAATGCGGAAGTCCTCTGGGTCACCCTCAGAGCAAGAAGTAAGTACCCTATCTGAGTTGGGGTTATATACAGACCCCCAATGCAGGATTAAGACAGAGAACTCCTAGAAGCCATCCTACAGATGGTAGACAAAGGAGAACTGCTGCTGGTCAGTGATTTCAATCTACCGGATGTGAATTGGCTCTCACACAGCCTCTACGGAAAGGAGCAGAGAATTCCTCTTAGCACTAAAGGAAGCAGGACTAGAACAGTTGGTGACCACACCAACATGAGACGAAGCCATCCTTGACTTCATGCTCACAAATAGCTACAGGATCTCTGACACAACGGTGGGCAGCAATCTGGGTACCAGTGACCATAGGACCATCTGGATCACCATCACCAGTAAAGAGGAAGTCAGCCACAGCAAACTCAGGGTCTTGGATTTCAAGAAAGCAGACTTTACTCAAATGAGGGCTTCCATAAAACAAATACTTAGCTATGAAACAGGGGGCACAGTGGAACAGAGGTGGAAAGCCCTGAAGGAAGCTTTACTCACAGTAACTGCCCAGTGCACAAAGCAGATCTCTAAGTCAAGAAAAAAGAGGAAACCACTATGGTATGCCAAGGATGTGGCAACCAAAATAAAGGATAAAAGGAAAGCATTCAATAGTTTCAAGGATACTAACAATGAGCCAGATATGGAAGTCTACAAAAACCAAGCTAAAAGAAGCAGGGAAGGCAGTAAGGGCAGCCAAAGTCCAGACAGAAGAGAGAATTGCACGAAGAGTGAAGAGGGGCGACAAAACATTTTATAGATACATCAGAGAACAAGCACTTGTCAATGCCGAATGTTGTCGTGCTGGCATTGGCAGTGGCAGTGGGAGTGGCAGTGGTGGAGCTAGAGATGCATAGCACTGTGATTTTGTTAATGTGTCCCAAAAGGTGATTTTCCACAGCGAGCACGCCATTGTGTGCCACAGCTGTGGAAACGCATTTTGGACAGGCTGTGAAAAATGGCAGCTGGACTGTTGACAAGGAGGTGTGCACAAATACCAGTGGTGAAAATGTGGCATGAAAATATTCCAGATCCGCACACTTGCAACACAGTCATTTTATGGACTTTCCGCACCAAATTTTCAACATAGGCATTTTAGGACCTCTGCTCGTAAACAGTGTCACTGTCATTTCCTCAAATTGTACCAAAAACTGATTTTGCACAGCAACCGTGCAATTCTGCGCCAGATGTGCAAAAACACATTTCAGCCAGCTGTACTGTTCATAAGGAGGTGTAGAAAAATGGCAATGATGAACAGCTGGAGTGAAACTATTACAAATTCACAAAGTCACGAGTGTGCGTGCAAACTGCGCAACGCATGCTCGTAAAACACTCATTTTATTGACTTTCCTCCCCAAATTTTCAACATAGGCATTTTGGGACATCTGCTAATGAAGAGTGTCACTGTCATTTTAATAATGTGTCTTGAACATGGACTTTCCACAGTGACTGCGCTATTCTGCGCTGGAACTGCAAAAACAGATTTTGGTCAGGATGTGAAAAATGACAGCTGTACTGTTCATTAGGAGGTGCAGAACAATGGCACTGTTGAAAATCTGGAGTGAAAATATTGTAAGTTTGCGAACTTATGAGTGTGCGTGCAAACTGTGCAATGCACTCTCATAACACAGTCATTTTATGGAGTATTGTCACCAAATTTTCAACACAGGCATTTTAGGACCACTGCTCATGAACAATGTCACTATCATTTTTGTAATGTGTCCCGAACACTGATTTCCCACAGCAACTGCACTATTCTGCGCCAGAAGTGTGAAAACACATTTCAGCCAGGATGTGAAAAATGACAGCTGTACAATTCACAAGAAGGTGTGGTAAAATGCCAATGTTGAGAATCTAGCATAAAAATATTGTGAATTAAGCTAACTTACGGTATCTTATAGCAACATGCAACACATGCTCAGAAATAGTCATTTTGGGATTCCTCACTGAATTGCAAATATAGGCTTTTGGAGAGTCCCCTCATGAACGGTGGCACTGTCATTTCATTACAGTCCCAAAAAGGTGATTCCACACAGTGACTGGAAATCACCTTTCAGGACCGAGTAACACCATGACAGTGACATAATTCATGAGCACAGGTCCCAAAAACCCCATGTTGAAAATTCGGTGCCAAAATTCCCCAAAATGCCAGAGATATGCATCAAAGTTGAAAAAACCCAATTTATTCCATTATACAGCTTACCAGCATTTCTTCAGTTCACGGTCAGCTTTGAAGAGTGCAGACGTGTTCCCGGTCCACCGAAGATCGTTGCACCGGACTCGAATGAAGTATGGGGTGAGAGGTGTGGGGAGGCAGGAGTGCAGAAGGTGGGTGCAGGTGGAGGTAGGGGAGACTACAAGGACAGTTTTGCTTTACAGGTAAAAAAAAATTAAACATCATGGGAACAGTTTTTTTTTTTTAGATTTGGCACACTGGTGGGCTCCCAGTGTGCCACCCATTGTTTGGGAGTTCTGTAGCCACCCAGGGATTGGGCACCCCATCGGCACACAAACACAAGGGGAGGAGGAATTATGCCGACGGGATTGGGCACCCCTACAGCACACAAAGAAAGCTGGGGCAGAGTCAGGGGATTGGGCACCCTCAGCATTTAACAATGGGGAGGTTCTTTATGCCGTGACGGGGAGGGCTCCTCCCTGTCAGCACACAAGGAAAGTGTGGGGGTAAGAACCTGGGGATTCGCACCCTCTGGCATATAACAAATGGGAGTGCTTTATGTCGATGGGGAGGCCCCCCATTGGCACATACATAGGGGCAGGGTAAACTGACAGGAGGATTGGGCACCCCTGAATCAATTGTTTGGCAGCCAGTGTGCCACCATGTTCATAACATCAGTGAACACGTCACGGGAAGGTCTGCTGCGTATGACGAGCTTTGCTCGGATTGCAGCAGACCTTTTCTTAGATGTGCTCACCACATTATGTATGCATGGTGTGGCACCGGCATGCAGGCTGATTGGGGAATGAGGGACGCACCTACTGGTGTGTGCCCTGCATTCGCCCAACAGTGACCGCACCTCCACAGCTGCACTACCGCAATATGTTGGCTGCACAAGCGTGCCAACATAAGAAGGAAAACAAAAGGAGGCATTATAAGAATACCAACTAAGGATGACAAACAGGCATAAAATAATAACAAAAAAGTGGAGATTCTAAACAGTTTCTTCTGCTCAGTCTTCACAAAAGAAGACAACCGCAATGGACCCAAAATGCAGAACACAGGCAGACTCACCATAGAAGCAGATGCTGGACCATTTACAAGAGACAGTGTCATAAAAGAGCTTCTCAAATTAAAAGCAAATAAAGCAATGGGCCCAGATGAAATCCACCCTAGAATTCTGAAGGAGCTGGCACAGGAAATTGCAAGCCCACTGGCAGAATTATTCACACAGTCTCTAGAGAGTGGGGAAATACCTCAGGACTGGAGAAGGGCCACAGTGGCACCCTTGCACAAAAGTGGAAGCAGGGAGGAGGCCAGAAACTACCTGCTAGGAGCTTGACCTCGGTAGTGGGGAAGCTTATGGAGTCCCTACTTAAGGAAAGAATAGTGAAGTTCCTTAGGAAACAGTGCAGCTAAATACTAAACAGCATGTATTTACAGCAGAAAGGTCATGTCAAATGAATATGATCAAATTCTTTGACTGGGTCTCCAAAATAGTGGACCAGAGAGGGGTGGAAGACATAGTCTATCTAGATTTCAGCAAGGCTTTTGACTCTGTCCACCTTAGAAGATTGATCAATAAGCTAGAGCACTCCAGGTTAGGGCACAAAATAGTCATGTGGGTTCAAAACTGATTCCACAATGGAATGCAGAGTGTCATAGTCAATGGAACACTGTCTAGCGAGGGAAGAGTGATCAATGATGTGCCTCAAGGGTCTGTCCTTGGCCCAGTCCTCTTCAATATATTCATCAGCAACTTTGCTGATGGCCTGAAGGGTAAGGTATGCCTGTTCGCAGATGACACAAAGCTCTGCAACAGAGTAGATACAATTGATGGAACGGCAGCAATGGAGGCAGATCTAAAGAGCCTAGAAACATGGTCTAGGGACTGGCAGTTGAAATTCAATGCCAAAAAGTGCAAGGTCATGCACCTAGGTAAAGGAACCCCAAGGAAAACATACACACTCGATGATGAACAATTAACAGAAACAAAACGTAAATGGGACCTTGGAGTACTTATTACTGATGATTTTAAAGGTGGGTAGATAATGTGAAAAGGCGGTGCAGAAAGCTAGTAGCTAGGGTCCCCGAGTTTTCTACGATTCCACGGGTGCAGAAAACCGCGGAAATATCCACGGAATTTGCCCAATCCCCCGTCGGCTTCACTGTCCCCCCCAAAGCTGCCTGGTGCCACACTGGGAGCCCACCCCAGCATGGCAAAAGCTTCCATTGCTGACAGGGGTGCCCAATCCCCTGTCGGCTTCACTGCCCCCTCCCCAAGCTGCCTGGTGCCATGCTGGGAGCCCATCCCAGCGTGGCAAAAGTCCCTCGCTGTGTCTAAAAACAAAAATAAAACCTGAAACAAAAAAAAAATTCCCTCGTTGATTCTTTTTCCCCTTCCCCCAACCCATACCTACCCTCTGCGTACCCACCTCCCCACACCCTCACCTCAACCCATACTTACCTCCGGAGCCCAGCACAACGATCTTCGGTGGACCAGGAACACGTCTGCACTCTTCAAAGCCGACCGCAAACTGAAGAAATGCCGGTAAGCTGTATAATGGCATAAATGGATTTTTTTCAACTTTCGTGCATATCTCAGCCATTTCTGGGAATTTTTTCACCAAATTTTCAACATGGGGTTTTTGGGGCCCCACCTCATGAACTGTGACACTGTTATTTCGGTAATCAGTCCCGAAAGGTGGTTCTGCAGTCACTGCGCAGAACCACCTTTCTGGAATGATTAATGAAATGACAGTGTCACAGTTCATGAGGCAGGCTCCCAAAAACCCTATGTTGAAAATTTGGTGAAAATATTCCCCAAAATGACTGTTTTACGAGCGTGCGTTGAGCAGTTCCTATGCACGCTCGTAACTTTGAGCATTTTTAATATTTTCATTCCAGATTTTCAATATTGCCATTTTACCATTTCCTTATGAACAGTACAACTGTCATTTTCAAATCTCACCCAAATGTGTTTTCGCACATGTAGCAAACAATGGCGCCGGTCGGTAAGTAAATCAATGTTCCAGACAGATTAATAAAATCACAGTGACACTGTTCATGAGCAGTGGTCTTAAACTGGCTATGTTGAAAATTTGGTGAAAACTTCCACAAAATGACTGTTTTACGAGAGTGCGTTGCGCAGTTCCTACATACGCTCGTAACTTCAAGTATTTTTAATATTTTCACTCCAAATTTTCAGTATTGCCATTTTACAACACCTCCTTATGAACAGTACTACTGTCATTTTTCTCATCTCACCTGAAATGTGTTTTTGCACATGTAGCGCACAATGGCGCGGTCGGTGTGCGAAATCAATGTTCGGGACAGATTAAGAAAATCACTGTGATACTGTTCATGAGCAGAGGTCTTAAACTTTCTATGTTGAAAATTTGGTGACAAACGCCCATAAATGACTGTGTTACGAGCGTGCATTGTGTCAGACATGGCAAAAAAAAACAAAAAAAGGAAAAAATGAAGGGTGAAAATGTGCCGCAGAATTGCCACAGAAACTGGTGTTGAGTGCCGTAGAAGTTCTGTGGCAAATGAGAACTCTGCCACAGAACTTTGTTCTGATGTGCTGCAGAAAAATCGGGGCCCTGCTAGTAGCATCCTCAGATGTACTGGCAGGGACATAACATGCAGGAAACGAGAGGTCACACTCCCTCTGTACAGGTCCTTGGTGAGGCCACATCTCAAGTACTGCATATAGTTCTGGAGGCCACACCTAAATAAGGACACAGACTGCTTGGAGGCTGTACAGAGGAGAGCTAATAAAATGGTACAGGAACTGCACCAGGAGTAATATGAATCTAGACAACAGCAACTGCAAATGTACTCCCTCAGGCAAAGGAGAAACGGGGGATAAGATAGAAACCTTCAAATGCATAAAGGGCATAAATATGGTACAAGCAGAAAACCTCTTTCACAAAAACGAGACCCCACGAACGAGGGGCCAAGGTTTGAGACTAACAGGGGGTAAGTTTAAAACCAACATTCATAAATTCTACTTCAGAGAAAGGGTGGTGGACCCTTGGAATAGCTTACCACCACAGGTTGTGGAGGTCAAAACAGTCACTGCTTTTAAGCTAGCATGGGACAAGTACTGTGGTAATCTCAGAAGAAGAACAGTACAGGGGGCAGGCAATCTGTGCAGACTAGATGGATCACATGATCCCCTTCTGCTGGCACATTCTTATGTTCTTATGTTTTAGGGCAGTATTATGTTTGGGGGTGTGGGGGCTTGCTGCTAAAGAGTTCTGGGTAGTATTGTATTCATGGGTGAGGGGGCTTGCTGCCAAATTGTTTCTGGGCAGTATTGTTTTTGTGGGTGTGAGGGCTTGCTGCTACACTGATAGTTATGTAGGGGGGGACAAGAAAAGTTTTATGTAAGTGTTGCTGTTCATAACATACGTGCCTCCATGACATACCTAGGGTAGAGAAAAAAAAGGGTTTTGTATTGTACTTTAGTAACTGGTACTGTGTGCAGCTGAGCCGTACTGGGATCTGGAGAAGAAGAGCTGGAAGCAAAGGGAGAGATGGGTTAGAGAATGTGGGGACTGGTGCAGTGCAGTAGTTGTGGGGCAGCAGTCTTCAGGGAGACCTTCTGGAGACTGTGGTGCTGCCCCATCTACATGCACCTCTCTGGGTTGGCAGAGAAGATATCTAGACTCAAGGTTGCACTGGTTATGAATGAGGAGGAGGTCAATAGATTTGGGGCTGCATTGACTAGGAGTCAGGTGACCTTTTCTCTCACCCAGGATGCATGCTCGAAACTGGTCAGAGCAGTTGAGGAGGGTGCACTCTGCACTAACACTCTGGACAATTGAAGCACTGTAAGAACTAAGAGTTCAGAAATAAATTTAATTGCATTGGGTTTGTTGGTGCTACCTGGACTTCAGCAAAGCTTTCAACACCATCTCAGTAGGAGACTGGTGAGCAAGCTGGGTAGGCTGGGGTGGGTAATAAGTGGTAACCTGGGTTAAAAACTGGTTAGGCAATAGGACGCAGAGGGTAGTGGTATACGGAGTTTGCTCCAAGGAAGGGAGGGTGACCAGCAGGGTTCCTCAGGGATCAGTGTTGGGACTGGTCTTCTTCAATGTCTGACATAGCAGAGGAACTGGAAGGAAAAGTATGCTTCTTTGCAAATGACACCAAGATATGCAAGAGTGGACACTCCAGGGGGGGATGGAAAGGATAGGTAGGGATCTCAAAAGAGAGGAGGAGTGGTCAAGGGTATGGCAGCTGTGTTTTAATGCAAAAAAGGTCAAAATAATGCACTTGGGCCATAGAAACCTGGGAGCAGAGTACAAAATGGGCAGAGTGATACTGACAAAGACCAAGCAGGATAGAGACCTGGGGTAATGGTATCGGATGACCTAAAGGTGTCCAGAAAGTGTGACAAAGCAGTCAGAAAGGCGAGTAAAATTCTGGGATGCATAGGAAGTGGTATCGCTAGCAGGAAGTAGGAGGTTGTGCTGCTCCTATATAGATTGCTGGTGAGACCTCACCTTGAGTGCTGTGTCCATTTCTGGAGACTACATCTTAGGAAGGACATAGAGTGGAGGCTGTCCAAAGGTGGGCTACCAAAATGGTGCAGGGTCTGCATCAAAAGCCCTATGAAGAGAGGCTTAAGGAGCTAAATATGTACACCATGGGGAAGAGAAGGGAGAGGGGGATATGAGACTTACCTTTAAATACCTCACTGGGGTTAATGAGGTGGAGGAGGGGGATATTTTTCAGAGAAAAAGGTGCTCTAGAACACAGGGGCATACTATGAAGCTGGAGGAGGGTACATTTAGGAGGGATGTGAGGAAGTACTTCTTTACAGAAAGGGTGGTGGATGCCTAGAACAGTCTTCCAGCAGAGGTAGTAGGGACGAAAACAGTGCTGGGGTTCAAAAATGCCTGGGACAGGCACAAGGGAATCTAAGGGTAAGGAAGAGAGGGGAAGAGGTGGCATCGTAAATCAGCAGCAGATCCGCAGTACAAATATGAATGTGACATCGGCCTTTATCTGCTGTAACAGTCCATGTTTCTATAATAATTGCCTACAAGATAGCATTGAAATAAGGAAACAAAGAATGTCCAGATTATTTTAATGTTGAATCTTTTTGACTTTGCTGTAATATTATACAGGCATGATAGTGCCTCTATATTAGGGTCGAGTGAGCACTTCTATGTTAAACTCAAATTTTTGCACCTTTATAACTCTGATCCCTTTCAACCGATTTACATGAAATTTGGAAAGCAAAGCCTAAGTGCCAGGATCTCTTGATCCTGTAAAGTTCATATAGATCGGTTTAGGAGAGGCAACATTACCGAGGTGAGAAAAACCACAAAAGTCTCAGTTTTTGAAAATGTCAAAGACTTTTTTGCCACTCGATAACCAAAAAATAGGATGCTTTTAAACCTCAAACTTTCAGGTTTGATAGAGGTTTATCCAAGATGTGTGCTTTTGTGGTTTTTAGGTCCAGCTGTTAAGTAGTTTTTAAAATATTTAATAAAAATGTTCTGTTTCTGAGCATGTGCAGTTCAAAAAATCACCATTCTATTCATAACTGAATTTTTGCAAATGCCACAGCCTGCATTTTACGACACAGCTGTCTTTAATAAATTACAGCTGTGTTGTATAGTACCTGCACTATACGACACAGCTCTCATTTATTAAATACAGCTGTGTCGTACAGTGCTGGCTGCTGCTATTGTGACTTGTAAGTCAGGGACGGGGCTACTATCATTGTAGCCCCACCATCCTGACTGTGCCTTAATAAAACTGTTATCTGCACACCAGGGGCCCCAACCCCTGGTGGCAGTTTATGTATTTATGTATTTTGTATTGTTTCTTTCTTCTCCGACACGGGGGTGCACACCCCTGGTGTTGGATGCTTCCCCCCTGTGCAGCCCCTTTATTTATTAACTCTGCCAACATCATTGGGTCCCAATCCCCATACTGGCATTTACACCCCCAGCAGTGTGGGACACTGGGGAGCCCACCCCCAGTGTCCCAAAATAATGTTGTAAGCCCCCACATCACGGGAGGGCTTATTTTCTGCCCTTAGGGATGCTCTCCCCCCCATTGCTTAGGGAGTTTGTGCATCAGGGGGGTTTCTGTTGCAGTCAGTTGGGGCAGCAGAGAGTGGGTTTATATATATAGAGGGAGATAGGTGGGAAGGGAGAGAGAAGGGAGAGAGAAAGGAGAGACTGGTACATGTGCTGCAGGGCAGTTTGGAGGGCCCCTCCTTAGGCAGGTCGGCAGTTTGGTGATGGTGTGCTGGGTCCTGGGTTCTTGGGATCACCATGGGAGGTGAAGCAGAAAGGCAGCTGTGGTCATTTGGGTCCAGGGTTCCCATGGGATGGGTGGTGAGAGCATCTGTTGGGGCTGTAGAAGCTTGGAGGGCAGGTAGTACAGGACCCCAGGGGCATTTGGCCCAGCTGTGGAGGTGGTGTTTTGGGCCATTGGGGGCTGTCAAGGTTGTGGCAGGGCCTTGGCAGGTGATCAGAGAATGATGGCAGTTCCTCCCGATCCCAGTACCCCAGTGGCAAGTCGGCTCAGGGGACGGATGGTGGGAGTGGGTGGCAGCCTGGACTAGATGGGGCCTGCCATGCCTGTGTCAGGGCCAGGTCCCAGGGTCTACTACTGTGTAGGTCTTTAGGCCAATCATAAAATCATAGAAGCGAGAAGGCAGAAAAGGACCATAACGGCCCATCTACTCTGCCCTTTTTTTCCCCCCTACACCTCCCCCTCCCTGCCAGCCCCTGCCCTCCCCCCGATACTCAGCTCCATATGCTTGTCCCATGCCCTCTTGAATTCTTCCACCGATTTAGCCCCATCACTCTGTCTCGTAGTCTGTTCCAGGGCTCCACCACCCTATCTGTAAAGAAATGTCCTATCACATTGCCCCTGTATCTTTTTCCTTGCAGTCTGAGACTGGTGCTCTCTAATTTTGACCCCCTCCTTTCTCTTAAGTAAACCCTCTTCTCCCACTTTATTGAGCTCCCTTACATATTTAAAAGTTTCAATCATGTCTCCCCTTTCCCTTCTTGTCTCCAGCGTGTACAGATCCAGCTCCTTACACCTCTGCTCAAATGACTTTCCCTGCATACCCTGCACCATCTTGGTTATCCTTCTCTGAACCCTCTCCAATGCATCTATATCCTTGTGGAGATGTGGCCTCCAGAACTGAACCCCATACTCCAGGTGCGGCCTCACCATGGCTTTGTAAAGGGGCATTATTACCTCCCTCTTTCTGCTAGTAATACCCCTGCCTATGCATACCAACATTCCATTGGCCTTTCCTGCTGTTCTGCTACATTGGAGTCCTACCTTAAGGTTTGAGGAGACTATTGTCACAAACGTACTCTAGAGGTCAGGCCCTCTGCTCCCACAGTGCCCAACCTTGAAGTGCAATATGTGAACAGTAGAGAAACAGGGTAACTGTCCTGTCTGTTTTGGGTCTGATCAACAACCAGTCTTGAGTCCTGGGGTCAAATATGAACCCTTTTTCACTAGCACGCCCAGGTAACAGGTCCAAATATCACACCCTCTTCGGGGAAATGCAGTGCAACAGTTAACCCAGCAGGCACACCACTTGGTTCACAATCTCCCTTCTGACTCAATTTAGAGCTTGGTATTTTTCTTACCTTGCTACATATGGTAACACACTGTAAGCACTTAACAGTTCTGTTAGAATTATCAACAGTGTTCCAGCATTCACACTCAAAATGAGAAAAAGGCTCAGGCAGGATTTCAAGGAAAACAAAATTTACTAAAATTAAAAATAGTAAATAAAATACAAAACACAGAACATATAACATTAATGGTACAGTCATAAAAAGAAATGGACAAGTATAAACAAACCGCCTTTTTACTGAGTAATTGATCCTACCCCAGTTTCAGTTAGTAAATAGTGGTGCTGAAATTACCTATCTTTGGTAGAAGTGCTTCTTAAGATTCCAGAAGTAAAAAGTGTCTCTTGAAAGTCCAAACACAAGTTTGCATTGTTCCCTCTGCAGCTTGACAATTTCATTAGGGGAAAAAGGTCCCACCCAGCTTGTGAGGTCACAGCTCTGTGGTGATGCTGGCTGTGAGGTCACTCTCATTCCTGCATACTGAATTAGTCACAGGCATCTGCATATTGCTAAGCATCCCACTTAAAAAAAATATATATTTTTCCTTTTTAATTAGTGAGCCACAGTTTTATGGCAGGTCAGAATTACCCCTTTGATCTTTAGAAGGACATCCTGAAAGCTATTTCTCCTATCTGTGTGAGGATTTTCACAGGTATCTGTCAGAAGTTGCTTTCCTCCCTATAGATCATAAAATGCAGTCTATTATGGCCAGTTTCCTAGATTCAAAGTAAATGCTGGTTTTACAATCTGTTACAACCTGGTGTCTAAAAGAAACTCTTAATTAGATTTTCCACTAGGTCAGGGATAGTGCAGATCCCCTGTTTTCTCTCTGTTCAAAAATCCCATGTGGCTTTGCTGCTCTGCCTGTGTTTCTAAGCAGAAGTCTAAACATGCATTTATCAAGAATATAATACAATAATAACAAGCAGATGGCTATCGTCACATTCATACCTCCTAGACTGAATTTGGGGGACTCTATTCCTAGGCATGGGATGAGCTTCCCAAATTCAGTTCACTGCTCTGACGTGATAGCCCATCTGCATTTGCATTTGCTGCCCCTGCCCTGTGAGTGACAGTCATGTCGTAACCCTGCAAGGCAAGACTCCATCTTAAAAGCCTACCGTTTGTTTTACCCATCTGTGCCAGCCATACAAGGGGGTTATGATCCATTTGTACCTCAAAGTGCACCTGTATAGGTATGACTCTAATTTCTTTAGTGCCTACACTATTGCAAGGTATTCTTTCTCCACTGTAGAATAAGCCTGCTCCCTGGGAAGTAATTTCTTACTGAGGTACACTATTGAGTGATCTTTCCTTTGGTTAGAAGTCTGGCTAAGTACTGCCCCAATACCAACATTTGAGGCATCTATCCAGACTACAAATGATTTACTGTAATCTTGACTGACTAATACAGGAGCACCGCACAGTGCCTCCTTTAGTCGTGTAAAGGCTCGTTCACAGGCTGGTTCCCATGTTACCTTTTTAGGCATTCTTTTCTTTAGCAGGCCAGATAGGGGAGCTGCCAGGGCACTGTAGTTTAATACAAATTTTCTATAGTACCCTGCGGTCCCTAGAAAACTCCAAACCTACTTCTGTGTTTCAGGTCTGGGCCATGCCTCGATTGCCTCAATTTTTGCTTTCTTTGTAACCTGGGGCTGCCCACTTTCTGGTGAGGCAGTGAGGGTTTTAGCTGCCCTGAAGGTGCACTTTTCCCCTTCTGCACTGCCATGCCTGCCCTACTCCCTCTCAGAGCAGGTCTGCTCCTGGCATAGCGGTCCGAGAGCTCGGCAGCCTCCTGCACTGTTTTTGGATCTCAGTCCTCTAGCCAGGTTTTCACTCTGCTAGGCAAGCCCAAAAGAACTACTCCAAAAGTACAACATCCTCAATTTTCTCTACAGAGTCTGCTTTAACCCCTTCCCACCATTTCAAAAACTGATGTTGTTTTGTAGCTAGTTCCTCGTAGCTCATGTCAGGGCTTCTCCTGAGCTTACAGATTTAACTCTGTACACTTCAACTGTCAAGTCATACTTTTTTAACAATGCAGCTTTAAGTTTGCCATAATCATTACTGTCCTGATTGTCCATTGGACCCAATGCATCATGAGTTTTCCCGGTAAGCAGCGGGGATATCTGGAAGCTCCAGGACTCTCTGGGAATTTTTGCCTGAATGCATACCTTTTCAAACGAATTTAAAAATGCGTCCATATCTTCCCCTTCTTTAAATTCAGCTATCAATTTAGAATTTAATTTGTAACCCAGTCCTGGAGGTCCAGGTTCACCCATGCCACTTACCTGCTCTGGCACTGTTCTTTGGAATTGTAGCTTCTCCAGTTCAAATTTCCTTTGGCACTCTTTCTCTTTTCACTCGGCCTCTTTTTGAAGTTGTTGTTCTTTTTCCTCTGCCTCTCTCTGAAGCTGGTGTTCTCTTTCTTGCTTTTCCAGCTCCATCTGGAACTTTCTCTGCTCGAATTCCAGCTCCATTTTCCTCAACGCTAGCTGCAACCTGATCCCTTCTGGCTCCAGCATGATGGTGACCTTCCCCTGCGGTTGTGGTTCTCAGTTCACATTAGTCCTGTTGTCCTTCTCCCTGGGTCTGGACACTGCAGTGGACCCTGGTCCCTTCACGCCCAAGATCTGGTCTCTTTCAGTCACCGACTGGGACTCGAGTCTTGGGCATCGGCTGCCACAAGAGCCTCCATGAGGTGCTGTTTGTTTCAGCCCTCACAATGGACTCCTCTCTCCTGGCACAACTGCCTTAGGTATTCTGCAGTATATTCGCTGTAGGTGGAAGTCATCTTCTTCCCTAATCTACAGCTACACTAGTTTGCACCCAAAAAAAAAATAAAACAGGGAACTTAGACTGTAACCACAATGATATATTTCTTTTCTTTTTTTTCTTTAAATTACTGCCTTATTTTGTGTGTGAACTGTTACAGTTTATCAGTGTGACACACTGGACTGTTAATGCTCATGTCACCAAATAATTTCACAGTATGCAAACAAACCTTTTTGATTGCAACGCTGCAAACCAAATTTTTTAGATCCCACCGCTGCCAACCAGATCTGTCACAAATGCACTCCAGGGGTAAGGCCCTCTGCTCCCACAGTGCCCAGCCTCGAAGTGCAATATTTGGTTGCAAGGGGGTGTAGAGGCCAAGCCCTTGAAAAGCTTGAGATTCAGGACAGAGGAGACATGGGGGAAAACCCAAAAGAACTGTCCCTGGATGTTATTATGGAGTCGGTGGTAGAAGAGGTGAAAAAGGGTTGTGGCAGGAAGTACAGCCATCTGCCCAGCTCCCCATTGCAGACTGCCACTATTCCAGTGGCAGAGGGAGGAGCAGGTGCCTGTATGTGGCATCGGGTGACTCCCCAGGGCCCAGGGAGTCCCCAGCAGCATCTCTGTCCAGCCAACAGCCCATCGGCCCCTCCAACCAAGTCAGAGGTGTCTCCTGCAGTGAGGACCCATCCTGTAATCAAGTTGGGAGTCTCTGGAGTGACTGCTGAGAGAGAGGAGATCCCAGAGGAGTCAGAGTTTGATGAAGATAAATTGCTGTTCAAGCAGCTTCAGTTTGTTGATTATGAAGTTCAGCAGGTCATCCCTTGGCCCTTCCACCACCCTGTAATCACCCTGGCAGACAAAACTCCACACATGGTGGCAAAGAGCAAAGCCTTGAGGGTCTGTATGGACGGATTGATGAGAAGTGACCCTCTAAACATGGCCTACTGAACTGGAGTTTGACTGGAACCTGGAATGGCTAGGAGGACCAGTGTCAGGGAGCTACCTGAATAGTCCCAGGAGGAAAGGTGGATAAGACAAAGGTTCTGCATAGAGTATCCCACTGCAGACTATCCGTATGTATCAGAGAAAATGTGGGATGTAATTAAAGAAATGCATGAGGACTGGGTATACAAAGAGCAACTCCAGAAGCTGAGGTCCAAGCCTCGAAGTTCCCATCCATCCCAGCAACTGTTTCAAAAAGCAAGAACCATGTGTTTCACTGCACCTTGGTCTGGCTTGACTTTATTCAAGCATTTTGCCCTAGTTCAGGACTTGGCAGGCTGCAGGATGAAGCATTATATCATTGCCAAAGACTTGTTTGGGGACCTTATTACTAAACCAGATCCTGACTTCTATTTTGCACAGGGTGGAGGTCCTGCTATTTAGCCCCAGCAAACTGTGAACTGTGCCAGGAAGATTGCTCACCGGAGCAGGATTTGTTCTAAGACTGCATTCTTAGATTACATTTCTAAACTAATGACTCTAGAGATCTGGGACAGTAACCATCTTAATTTTGTTTTAAAAGAACAAATAATAATTGTGCTTCTGATTTTACAAATGCTAGTTTATTCAATTGCACTATTAAGTTAAGGCTGAGTGTTAAAACTCGGTCTTGTGTGAGTGTAAGCATGAGTGTGAATGCTGAAAGGTTAACGATTAAAATGTTTGGGTGTTTGGCAATCTGATTTGGTGGGTGGTATAGGGAAGTGACTTTAAGAGTGCAAAGAAAATTTCCCTCAAATCTACCCCTCCTGGCCTTGACACCCTGGTCTCAATCATCCCACCCTCTATACCAGAGTCTCCAGAAGTGCTTCAAGACCATCCTACACTGTCCCATGTTGCAGAATCTCTCACTGCCAAAGGGCCTTTTTATGTTGAGCTCCCTTATGGCTCAATGAGCACCCCCTGGCCCTCTGTCATATACCCACCCTTGGCCCTTTCAAGTCTGCCCTCAAGTTCCATCTAGTAGAACAATTAGCCTGTGATTGCTACTGACATTTACTGTTCTGGATCTCTGCCATCATTTAATAAGTCCCTCACTGATCCACCCATTTCCTGACTAGTTGGAGTCTTTACTTTGATATATGCTCCTTGACTCTGGGCTTCCATCCTGCGCTACCCCTGTATGTGTCTTGATGTACAACAAGGGACCACTTTTTATTTGGGCCTGCTTCTCACTTGCATATTCTGCCTGTGTTACCAAACCAACTGTGTAACTGTATAATTTCTGCAACTATATAACTGTATAACTTGGGCCACTTAGCCTGTATTATCCACTGCTGAACCCTCAATCTTGCTGTTTGTCATGCCCAACTGTATAACTTGGGCTACTTTGGTCTGTATTATCAAATTGTGTACCCTTGTTTTATCTGTGTATAACTCCTCTATTCTTGGAAGTTGTTGTTGCTGTACAACTCTGTATCTATGATAACTGTTGTCCTCCCTGTAACCTGTGACGAGGGGCCTTTGTAAAAGAGTCTATGACTCAAAGGTTGTATTCTGATGAATTTAAATAAATAAATAAAATATGTGCTTCAATAATCAAGATGCTGATTAATGTTGTTTGAAAGCAGTTAAACATTTAAGGCTTACTGGCACAGGTATGCTTAGTTTCTTTTCTTCTTGGGTGGTTGTTAACGGTAGTTGTGGAAGGCTATTTCCCTTTGGGTCAAATTTTGGTTGGTGCCCCCTTCTTTTTGGTGATTGATTAAAGTTGTTTTTAGTATTACTATTGTTTTATGCTGAGATGTTTGTATGTGTATCATGATTTTAATTATTGTTAAGGCGCCTTGTTTTTTTGAAAGGCGCCATACAAATAAAGATTTTTTATTATTATTCTACATGCTGGGGAGTGTGCATTACCCAGTTTTGTTTGGTTGGGGGCCTGTTGGTCCCTCTGCCCCATTTCTGGGGAAATTTTTTGGTGGAGAGGTAAGCCCTCATGGAGGGGCTTATGTTCTGCTCTTTAGGACCCACCCCATTGCTTAGGAGTTTGTACATCGGGGGTTGTTGTCACCAGTTTGGAAGCAGACAGTGGAAATATATACTATATATATATATATATATATATATATATATATATATATATAGAGAGAGAGAGAGAGAGATATATATATATATAGAGAGAGGGGGAGATAGGCAGGAAGGGAGAGAGAAGGGACAGACCAGCGGGTGTGCTGCAGGGCAGTTTGAGGGCCCCCCCATTAGTTAGGTCAGCAATTCAGCAGCGGTGCACCAGGTTCTGGGTTCTTGGGGTCTCCATGGGAAGTGAAGCAGAAAGGCAATTGCAGTTGTTTGCATCCAGAGTTCCCTTGGGATGGGCGGTGAGAGCATCCATTGGGGCGGTAGGAGCTTGGAGGACAGGTAGTACAGAACCCCAGTGGGTGTTGTGCCCAGCTCTGGAGGTGACATTTTGGGCCAACAGGGACTGTTGAGGTTGTGGCAGGGCCATGGCAGGCAATCAGAGGATGGTGGCAGTTCCTTTTGATCCCAGTACCCTAGTGGCCCATTGGCCCAGGGGATGGATGGTGAGAGTGGATGGTAGGCTGGACTTGATGGTGCCTGCCATGCCCATTTCTGGGGCAGGTCCTGGAACCTACTACTGTGTAGAGCTTTAGGCAATTTGCCCATTTCAGGAAACAGGGCTTAGAGTGGAAGTGAGGGAGCCACTGTAGCTGTTTTGGAGGCTCAGCTCTAGTGAGAACCACGGGGACAATTGCAGGGAGAGAGCACCAGGGACCAGGCTGGTCCAGGACTTAAGGGAGGAACATTCCAGGGAGCAGCTGTGGTAGGTTTCAGGCTGCTAAATTTTTGCCCAGAGTATGAATTAACTCGGGGGCAGCAGAGGACCACATTGTTTCCCTAGGAGGAAAAGGAAAAAAATGGAAAATGGGTAAACAGTTCAGCATAAAGGAAACTATGACAAAGTAAGGCTCTTACCAGTGCCAGAGCATCATCAGGAGCTTCACATTCCTGGAGTTCTAATTAATTCAATCTCTGGTCCTGGGGTTTAAGTTTTGGCTGCTGGTTCTGTTTGACGGAAAATTCATGCCTAAGTAATGACTGTAGCACTCTTTCTCTTTCTCTTGACAAATTGGATATAAAAAGTTTGCCCCACGGAGTTTGAATACTTAAAAGTTTAAGCAACTGTGACCCTGATCTCAGGTAAATATATAAGAGCTTAGGAGAATAAAGCTGATTTGTTGTATAGAAATCAGATTCCAGATTGATTATTGCCACAAAGGGATTTTAATAAATTTAAAGCCCTTTAGTTTTTAGGGTTCTTTGCAGTTTTTCCCTGGGGTCTAAAGTATTGAATCCTATATGCCCTCCTGCTCCAGGTCTGGTAGGGTGGAGAAGCTGAAGAAGAAATGACCAGTCCAAATGCCGGATCGCCTACTGGTGAGATGCTGAACACTTTTGGGGCTCAGTGTCTTCGGGTCTGAAGATGTCTCAAGGTAAGACACCCTTGGTATATTCCAATTTTATTCTGAGGAAAACTGGTGAGGTGCTAGAGTCTGGGACCTCCTTCCTCCCATAACATCTGGCCCTAGACATCAGAAAAGGGGGGGCTGCAGATTGTGGGGGCACATCCAGGATACTTTTCAGCCCCAGCAGATTGTTTTTGCCCCTATCACAGAGACTGGTGGGGCTGGCTGCCTTGGGCCTAGGCAGGTTGTGGCACAGTTTCAGTGGGGTGAAGCAGGGTGGACCTATTTGGGATGACTAGGCCTCAAACCCCCGGTCCCTAGTGATTGCACGCGTGACTAGGAAGTCACGTGCACACCTCAGCCTCTCTGATTGGCTGTTGGTGGGGTGTAAGGAGAAAAGGAATGAGAGTGGGAGCCATTTTGTGGAGGAGACCAGAGAGTTTGGGCACTTGTTGTAGATCTGTTGATCAGTGTTGCAGAGGAGGGAAGGCCTGCATTCATCTAATATGTGTTCCCCCCTTCAATGGAGTAATAAATTAGAGGTTGGATGGTGGTTTAGCTGGCAAAAGTTTAAAAGATGGCTGGCAGAGGGCAAAAGATGGTCAAAGAATTTACTCCCCCAGAGGAACTACAGGCAATGGTTCCCACCTCCCTCTTAACATGGCTGTGGAACTCGGGAGGGAGGGGTCAGGAGGACGAAAGATGAATCGGGTGTGGATTTAGGGGAGAAGAAGTAGTCCAGCTGCCTGTATGTTCAATTTGCTCCAGCTCTGCCCCAAATGTATTTTTGATCATACTCCACCTATTTTCCATTGGGGATATCCTTCCAGTACTTCAGGGGGAACACTATCCATTTGGCCGCAAGGGAGTGTGGAGGCCAGGGACCTTGAAAAGCTTGAGATTCAGAACAGAGGATATGTGGGGGAAAAGCCAAAAGAACTGTCCCCAGATGTTATTGTGGAGTCAGTGGTAGAAGAGGTGAAAGGGGGCGTCGTGGGGAGCACAGCCATCTGCACAGCTCCTCATCACTGGCTGCCTGCTATCCCAGTGGCAGAGGGAGGGGCAGGGGCCTAGGTGTGGCATCGGGTGACTCCCTAGGGCCCAGAAAGTCCCCAGCAGCATCTCTGTCCAGCGGCAGCCCTTCAGCCCCTCTGGCCAAGTCAGAGGCATCTCCTGCAGTGAGGACCCATCCTGTAATCAAGTTGGAAGTCTCTGAGGTGACTGTTGAGAAAGAGGAGATCCCAGAGGTATTGGAGTTTGATGAAGAGAAATTGCTGTTCAAGCAGCTTCAGTTTGCTGACTATGAAGTTCAGCGGGTCATCCCCCGGCCCTTTTAACACCCTGTAATCACCCTGGCAAACAAAATCCCACACATGGCAGCAAAGAGCAAAGTCTTGAAGGTCCATATAGATGGACTGATGAGAAGTGACCCTCTCAATGTGGCCTACCAAACTGGATTTTGGCTGAAACCTGGAATGGCTAGGAGGACCAATGTTAGGGAGCTACCCGAATGGTCTCAGGGAGAGAGGTGGATAAGATGAAGGTTCCGTATAGAATATCTCACTGCGGACTATCTGTATGTATCAGAGAGAATGTGGGATGTGATTGAAGAAATGCGTGAGGACTGGGCATACTATGAGCAACTTCAAAAGCTAAGGTCCAAGCCTGGAAGTTCCCATCCATCCCAGCAACTGTTCCAAAAAGCAGAGCCATGTGTTTCTCCGTGCCTTGGTCTGGCTTGACTTTGTTCAAGAATTTTGCCCTAGTTCAGGACTTGGCAGGCTGCAGGATAAAGCATTATATCATTGCAAAAGACTTGTTTGGGGACCTTACTACTAAACCAGATCCTGGCTTTTATTTTGCACAGGGTGGAGGTCCTGCCATTTAGCCCCAGCAAATTATTAACTGTGCCAGGAAGATTGCTCACTGGAGAAGGATTTGTTCTAAGACTGTTTGCATTCTTAGGTTACATTTCTAAACTAATGACTCTACAGATCTGGTACAGTAGCCATCTTAATTTTGTTTTAAAAGAACAAACAATAATAGTGGTTTTAATTTTACAAATACTAGTTTATTCAATTGCACTATTAAGTTAAGGCTGAGTGTTAAAACTCTGTATGGTGTGAGTGTGAATGCTGAAAGGTTAATGACTTAAATATTTGGGTGTTTGGCAATCTGATTTGGTAGGTGGTATAGGAAAGGGACTTTAAGAGGTTATATATGTGTTTCAATAATCAAAAATTTGATTAATGTTGTTTGAAAGTAGTTAAACATTTAAGGCCTACTGGGCACAGGTAAGCTTAGTTTATTTTCTTCTTGGGTGATTGTTAGCAGTAGCAGGGAAGGGTTATTTCCCTTTGGGTCCAGTTTTGGCGGGTACCCCCTCCTACATGCTGGGGAGTGTGCAGTGCCCAGTTTTGTTTGTTTGGGGGACCTGCTGGGCCCTCTGCCCCATTTCCAGGGAGAACTGTTTTTTGGTGAGGGGAGAGTGTAAGCCCCCCTCTCACAGGAGGGCTTATTTTCTGCCCTTAGGGCCCCCCTTTGATTAGGGAGTTTGTGCATCGGGGGATCTGATGCCACCAGTTGGGGAAGCAGAGAGCGGCTTTATATACTGTGGTTTATACTGTGGTGTTAGGACGGCAGAAGGCATTACACCCATGTGAGTCATCGCCACTTCTCAGTGGTTATAGTTATAGGTTTCAACATCGGTTAGATAAGCATCAAGTTTTCTTTTCAACCCATTAAAGGTTTATTAATCTATTATATCTTGGGGGAGTTTATTCCAGAGTCTAATTGCTCTTGGAACGAATGCATTGTTCCTGTTGTTGGTCCTAGATTCATAGCTCTGGATCTGTTTATTGTGTAATCTTAAATTATAGTTGGCTTTGTATTTAATTTCAAAATCTGATATGTTCTATATCTTGTAGACTTTTGAATAAGGTCAAAATGTCCCCTCTTTGCCGCCTTAGTTTAAGGGGCCATAGTTTAAGTTTTTCCAATTTTTGTTTATATGGAATGTGTTGAAATTAAAAATCTGTTTGGTATATTGCTGCTGGGCTTTTTCTAGGATTTCTGTATCCTGTTTCAAGCCAGAGTCCCATACTTGTGAACAGTAGTCAAAGTGAGGTCATACATACAGTACACTTTATAGAGAGGCATCAGCACTGCTTGTGATTTATTTGAAAAAGATATTTGTATACAACTGGTTAGGTGATTTGCTTTCCTGGCAACACTCCTACATTGACTACTGGAGATTATCACCCCCTAGATCTTTAACTTCTACAATTTTCAGGTTTTTGTCATTTATCTTGTACTGCTGTTTAGGGTTATTTTTATCACAGTGCATGACAACACATTTCTTATAGCTGAATTTCATATTATTATCGTCAGCCCACTGAACAATATGTTCCAGATCATTTATCATATTTAGACAGCTTGATGCATTGGTGACCTTGCCTCCCAGTTTTAGATCATCAGCAAATTTAACAAATATGTTATGACTCTTTATTTATAGGTCATGTATGAAAAGGTTAAACAAAAGTGGTACCAGCACGGATCCCTGGGGGACACCACTGGTCACCCTCCCTTCTGATGATAGGTAGCTGTTAACATGTACTGTTTGAGTTCTACCAATGAGCCATGCTGCAAACCATGAGATTAAGTCATTGCCTACACCTAATTTTTGTAGTTGATCTAATATTCCTTTATGTGGCAGGGTGTCAAATGCTTTATGGAACTCGAACAGTATCACATCTACTGGCTCACTTTGATCCAAGTTTTTTGTGACCATATTATAGAAGCTTAAAAGATTTGCGGTATGACTTCTTTTTTCAGTAAAGCCATGTTGAGTCCTAGCCAGTAATCCTTTGTCTTTTACATTTTTGGTTAATTTGTCTTTTATCATACCCTCAATCATTTTACTAATGATCGAGGTTAGGCTTATTGGCCTGTAGTTGGATGGTTTATTTTTGTTTCCTTTTTTGTAGATTGGGACTACAATGGCCATTCTCCAGTCTCTTGGAACTCTTCCTTCAATAAGAGTTTTATTTCCTATTATTAATATTGACGTCGCCCGTATGCCAGCTAATTCCCTTAATAAACGGGGATGTATCCCATCTGGTCCCTGAGATTTATTGCTATCTAGCTTGTAAAGTTTATTCCTGACCATTTCTGGTTTGCAGAAACTGATTGTCTTGTCCTGTTTTCCCCCCAAGTAACTTTGGGTTAATGGAGCATGGGGACTCAGCGGTAAAGTTGAACAAAAAATATTAATTGACTGTGGACGCCATAGCTTCAGGTTTACAGTAGGTTATGGCATTCAGAATTAATAGATCAATTACCCTAGATGTTCCTCTTTTGGTGTTTATATACGAATAAAAGCCCTTTAAATTGTCTTTAGAGTGGGATAACATAAATTCAGTATCCCTGCATGCTTTGTTTATGGCTGCTTTCAGTTATCTCAGTATTGATTAACATTTTCTTACATTTGTGGTAGTCTGTGTTTTTTTCATGGCTGAAAATAACCTTTTTTTGTTGTTTATTAGTCTTTCTATTTTTTGATTAACACATTTGTTCCCAAAGATGCCATATGGCGTTGGAATCATCCATTGCTAGATCTGACCCAAAATGGCCACCAGGAGCAAATGAGTTAGACCATATTGGTTTATTACCCCTATTGTTGTAAACCTTTTTCTTTGAAATAAACTTCTCTTCTAGTTTTTTTAATGTGTCCACAAATGGTGTCCAGGCTTGATCGGAATGTAGATGTAATATTTTATTTGGAAGATCTATTTCCTGAAATTGTTGTTTGATAGACATCCAGTCGACTTTGTTATAATTAATGAAAAGTGGGCTGCTCTTTGTGTGTATTTTTTTATTTTCTATATTAAAGCTGACTATATTATGGTCACTATTGGATAAAGGTGCACTTAAACTAATGTTAGTAACATTATTTGGAATGTTTTTTTTTTTTGTACTTTCTATTTTTTCCCCTTCCTCTCTCCCCTCAGTTCCAGTCTCCTCAGGAGTACCTAGGAGTCATCCCACTATGGTTTGTTCCTACCTGGTCAATCCTCCATCGCACATGTAGTCTCAGTTTGCCCCCCGGGTGGGAACGGGGTTGGATCCAACACCCCAGAATTCTCTGGCAGCGTCAGTCGGGAGAATGCCACGAGGGCGACTGTGAAATTGTGGGCAAGTTCGGTTCTCCATCTCCACCAGAGCTGAAGGTTTTTTTTCCTTTTCTGGGACAGCACTTGACGTGCTGGCTTCACTGACGCCTGCCACTACCCGCCCCTTTGCTACGCTTCTCTGGTGCTTGCTGTATCTCTGGCTTCCACCAGAGGTCAGCCGAGCGCCAAACAGGGACCTCTGTCCCTTCTGGGAGAGGAGAGCTGTCCCCCGGATGCTTGATCCTCTCCCTCCCCTGCCGATCCCCAGCAACCCGTGTTTGTTCCCGAACCCAGGTCACTGGCATGGTGCGAGGTGTGGCGTCCAGCGCCTCAACCCTCAGCGCCACCGGGCTGGCCCCAGAATATTTGTTATTACAACATCTAATACATTGTTTCCCCTAGTAGGTTCTGATATCATTTGTTGCAATTCTAGGTTTTCCAGGAAGTCCACAATATTTTGGTCTTGCGTACCTGCTGCCTGACCTGTTGTCCAGTTTACATGAGGTAGATTTAAATCACCCATTATTGTAACATCCCCTTTTTCTGTTATATATTCGATCTGTTCCAATAATAGGTTTGTTGACTATGTAGTGATGTTAGATGGTCTATATAGTCCCCCGAGAAAGAAACTTTTTCCTGGCATCCTTGTCACATTGAGCCAGACAGACTCTACCTCAATCCCATCTACTGTACTTGTTTCCACCATATGACATTCGATGTCTTCCTTTGTGTATATGGCTACATTCCCACCCTTACAACCAGTCCTGGGTCTGTTAAATAACTAGCATCCTTGTATCTCTTGGTTCCATTGTCCATTGTTGTCCCACCAAGTTTCTGAAATGCAGATGAAGTCTATGTTGGTAGATATAGTCATGGCGGTTAATTCTGCCAGCTTCTTGCTGTTTAGGCTACGTGCATTAAGGGACATTAGTGTAATCTTATTTTTTAGCTACCTGATCTTTCTTGTTAGCTCTACTCTTATTATTTTGTTGATGTAATATGCCCTTCACCCAGAATTATTCCATTTAAATTGGCCATGGCAGCTCTGACTATGCTTATTCCTAGATTTTTACTGCATTTACGGCTAAGATGCAGTCCATCTCTACAATACATATCTGGTTTGTCACAGAAGTTGTCCCGATGTCTTACAAACCTATATTTTTTTCCATAGACCAGTTCTGCAGCCATTGGTTAACGCATTTAATTTTCTGTTGCCTTCTTTCATTTGATCGTGGCACAGGCAATATTTCAGAACAAAATTAATTTGCACTCTTTACTTTCTAGCTTTTCTGCTAGTTTCATAAAATCACTTTTTGCCTCCTCCTCCATTTTTTTGCCAGTGTCATTTACACCTGCATGTATCACTGCTAGAGGATGTTCGCCTGCCCCTTGAAAAATGTTATCAGACATTTTTGTGATGTCGCTTACTCCTGCCCCTGAGTAACTACATACCATTATATTTTTTTGTCATACTGACAGCTATAGCTGTCAGTATATTTTAATATTGAATCCCCCAAAACTATTAGTTGCTGTGTGGTGTTTCTTTCTACTGGCTGATGTTCCATGGTGGGCTGTCACTCAGTGTTTATGTTGTTTTCATATAAGTCATTTAAAGGGGGGGTATATCTATTTGTGAGCAGGATGCCTTTGTTTTGTACAGGCAGATTACTAAGGCTGTAGGTGTTTAAGCCAGCTAAGGTTCCAGATGTTACATCTTTGATTTCCTGAATGAATGTTTGTAATAAAGGTTGATTAGGTACTGTAAACATCTCTCCCACCCGTTTTTTCCTTTTAATTGTTTGCACCTCATACCATTCATTGTCTGGGTTGCTAACTTTGGGTGTGGCTTTTCTTTTATTGTTGGAAGTACTGGGGTCGTTTGTTTGAATAATCGGGTTAGTTTTAGTCAGGAATGGGTATGCTTTTAACTTGTTTGCTAACTGATCCTAAGTTTTCTCTAAGGCTTCTAGCTGTTTGGAGAACAGCAATAACTGCTCTTTCAGTTGTGTACTGTCTATACACTTGTTACACACATAGTTATCAAGTGTCTGCTCCTTAGTGTATAGTGAATACATATAACAACTGCTGCATTGATAGCCAGTGTCTCCATCGAGAGTCTTAACTTTATTAGCCATTTTTGACATAGGTTTTATTACTGTTCCCCACTTGGAATATTTGGTGACGCTTGTCCTACCTTGTGATCTCTATGTTTAATTTAGTGGTCTGGCCTCCTTCCCCTCTGGACACACCTGACGTACTCATGCACGTGTCTCCGCACATATCGCCACATGTGCTCAGCTCACAGAGGGGTGAGCTAAATACTAGATCGTAACCCGGAAGTGTTCACTGGGTCATGCTCAGTCCCACAATAGCCCAACTTGTAAATTACTTTTATAGCTTGTGAGAACCCTTCATTCAGGGAAATGGCATGTATAGCAAGCTATCAGAACTTAAAAATCCAGAAAGGGGCATCCTCAATAGAATTTGTAGTTCGGCTATGGCTTGGCACAAACTACAACTCTCTCTTCCTGCTTCCTGTTTACCAGGGAACAGGACTCCAATGCTAAAAGTAGTATTCTTTAAAATACACTGCACAGAATAGGAGGCTGAATGTACCCCATGCCATAAAACTGGAAGTACAGCCCCTACACACACAAAGTTGGAAATATGAGTTCCCTGCTCACAGAGGGTAGAGCTAAACACTAGACCATGACCTGAAAGTGCTCATTGGGTCACACTCAGTCCCACAATAGCCCAAATTGTAAATTACATTTATAGCTTGCGAGAACCCCTCATTCAGGGAAATGGCAAGTATTGCAAGCTATTAAAACTTAAAAATCCAGAAACATGCATCCTCAATAGAGTTTGTAGTTCAGCTATGGCTTGGTACAAACTACAACTTTCTCTTCCTGCTTCCTGTTTACCAGGGAACAGGGCTTCAATGCTAAAAGTAGTGCTCTTTAAAATACACTGCACAGAATAGGAGGCTGAATGTACTCCATGCCGTAAGATGGGCAGTATAGCCCCTACACACAAAGTTGGAAATATATATATATCTAGAGGGAGATTGGTAGGAAGGAAGAGAGAAGGGACAGACCAGCAGGCATGCTGCAGGGCAGTTTGGAGGGCTCCCACCTCCTTAGGCAGATTGGCAGTTTGGCGATGGTGCGCCAGGTCCTGGGTTCTTGGTGTCTCTGTGGGAGGCGAGGCAGAAAAGCAGTTGTGGTCTTTTTGGTCCGGGGTTCCCTTGGGATGATTGATGAGAGCATTGGTTGGGGCGGTAGAAGCTTGGAGGGCAGGTAGTCCAGGACCCTGAGGGGCATGCTGTTTTGGGCCATCAGGGGCTGTTGAAGTTGTGGCAGGGGATTGGAGGATGGTGGTGATTCCTCATGATCACAGTACCCCAGTGGCATGTCAGCTCAGGGGACGGATGGTGGGAGTGGGTGGTGGGCTGGACTCGATGGGACCTGCCATGCCCGTGTCTGGGGCAGGTCCCAGAACTTACTACTGTGTAGGCCTTTAGGCCAATATAGGCCATTTGCCCATTTCAGGAAACAGAACTTAGAGTGGGAGTAAGGGAGACACTGTAGCCATTTTGGAGGCTCTAGTGAGAGCTGCACTGACAACCGCAAGGAGAGAGCACCAGGGACCAGGCCGGTCCAGGACTTAAGAGAGGAATGTTCCAGGGAGCAGCCATGGTAGGTTTCAGGCTGCTAAATTTTCACCCTGAGTATGAATTAACTCGGGGGCTGCAGAGGAGCACATCGCTCCCCTGAGGAGGAAAAGGAAAAAATGGAAAATGGGTAAATAGTTCAGCATAAAGGAAGCTATGACAAAGTAAGGCTCTTACCAGTGCCAGAGGGTCATCAGGAGCTTCAAGTTCCTGGAGTTCTAATTAATTTAATCTCTAGTCCTGCGGTTCAAGTTTTGGCTGCTGGTTCCGTTTGATGGAAAATCCATGCCTAAGTAATGCCTGCAGCTCTCTCTCTCTCTCTCTCTCTCTGTCTCTCTTTTTCTTGATGAATCGGATATAAAAAGTTAGCCCCATGGGGCTGAAACATTTAAAAGTTTAAGCAACTGTAACCCTGAGCTCGGGTAATCATTCAAGAGCTTAGGAGAATAAAGCTGATTTCTTCTATAGAAATTGGAGTCCAGATTGATTATTGCTACAGAGGGATTTTAATGAATTAAAATCCTTTAGTTTATAGGGTTCTTTGCAGTTTTTCCCTGGGGTCTAAAATATTGAAGCCTATATGCCCTCCTGCTCTGGGTCCAGTGGGGTGGAGAAGCTGAAGAAGAAACAACCATTCCGCCTGCCAGATTGTTGTTGTTTAATTGTTTTTTTTTTTAACCAGAATTAGCACACAAAGTTGAAAGCTTTTTTACAGGAGTGACCTGGGAGCACAGGGAAGTTAAGTGATTTGCTCAGGGTCACACAATATGCAAGTGGAAGCTGTGGGATTCAAACCCAGGTCTGGTCTGCTGGATGTCACCAGATTTGAAGCTCAGAGCCTTAAACTATATGCTTATACTGCCTCAATATATATATATTGAGCAGTATATATATATATATATATATATATATATATATATATATATATATATATATATATATATATATATATATATATATATATATATATATATAGTGCCTTCTGGTAAGATGCTGAACACTTTTGGAGCTCGATGTCTTGGGGTTTGAAGATGTCTCAAGGTGTCCATTGCACCCCTGGGAAACATGCTGCCTTAACGTGCCAGTGAACTCAAGTGAGCCTGTTTCCTGAGACAAGGTTGATGGAGAAGGTGCTGCAGCATGCAGTGTCAATCATGGTCTGAACTGGGCCGGAGCAGTGTTTTGGCGCAGATGCCACACCCTGTGGTGGGTCATGGAACCTCACCCACAATGTATCGACATGTGTGCCGGAGCCTGCTGGGACCATGCACTGCATCAGAACTGTCTCCAGTATTGTATTTATCTCACTCGGGACCTGCGCAAATGAGGGTACAGTTCCACTATCATAAAAAGAAGGGAAATTCTTTGCAAAAAACTACATTAATGCAGACATTAGCGTTGTAAAAATGCAGTACGCACAAAGACAGGAAATGAAAAAACATTAGAGATTTGGGTCTCCAGAGTACTAGCGAATCAGTGGTGGGGTCTTACTTGGGGTTGTCAACCCTAATGCCCACCCCTACCCTGGATCAGATGAGGTCAAATGTGATGTCTTCATGCAGGACATGTAGGGTCCTGCATGAAGAAAGCTCTGACAGATTATGTTGGCCATACTGTATCACTATGAGGCTCTAGGTTGGAGCTGTATCTTGTGCTTCAGACAGAAGGCTACGGGCTGGGGGGTAGGCATTAGATTTGACAATCCCAAATAAGACCCCATCACTGATTCACCAATATTTTGGAGACCCAAATCCCTAATGTTTTTTCATTTCCCATCTTTGTGCGCTTTGTGTTTTTACAACTCTAATGTCTGCATTAACATCGTTTTTTGCAAAGAATATGTATTTATAAATGCATTGTATTTACATTTGTATGTTGTATTTGTCTTTAAAGATTGTAAAGACTCATGTTGACCAATAAAAGTTGAAAACTAAAATGGAATCATGGAATGATCTAGAGTATTGGCTCTCCTACGTTCAGCATGTTATTTTTTTAATTTTTATTTGTTAAAAAAGCAGCATGTGTAAGTTGGCAAAAATGTTTATTTAGTTTTTCAATAAAAATGTATTTCTTTATTTGATGTTTTATTGTGTTTGGAGGAATAATATATTATAGGGGTGCGGTAGTACCCCTATAGTTAGGGTTGAGATGAGTATTTAATGTTAAATCTCTAACTTTGCACCTTAATAGCTTCAACCCCATTCAACAGAATTGCACAAAAGTTTGCATGTACAGTCTGGAGGGTAAGATCTCTTGTTGTGGCAAGTTTTGGGATGGTTGGATTTTCAGATTCCGAGATCTGGATAGGGCAAAAAAGGAAAAATCAGGGGATTTTGCTGTTTTTTTGTTGCTTTTTTTTTTTTGCTCTCACCTATAGCCCAGGCAGTTTAGAGTTTTGTTCTGAAAATTTTCAAGATAGAAGGAGCTTGTCCTAAAATGGTGCCAAAGGTTCTATAACCAGAGAGAAGATTAATGGAGAAAGGGGGAAGCTCTGTCTCAGTTCCTGTTCTGGCTGACATTTTTCAGAAAGATCTGTGTTAGTCATGATGGTAGCCAAGGGGCTATTACAGGTAAAGTTAACCCAGGATCCAAGCTTTGGCACTAAGCCAGCTGAATTAAAAACAACAATTATAGACTCCCCCCCCCCAATTCGAGCCTATCAAAGGCTTTTTCTGCATTCATTGAAAGCAGTTATATATCTGAGGATTTAAAGTAATCCAATATACTTATTGTATGTCTCATATTGGTAGTCAGTTGCCTCCCTTTAATGAGCTCATTTTGATCTGGCTGAATCAGAAATGGTAAAAATGCGTTCCAATCAATTTGCCAAGATTTCTATTATCTGTTTATGCTCCTGACCATGGCAGGCTTGACTCCTGCACCACCACCACCCACCATCCATCATCTCTCAAGGCTTACCTTGTTTGGCCAGCACCCCCAAGGATTTCCCCCCATGGCAGGGTCAGAAAGGGGGCTGTACTTTCCCTGATGCTTGAATCCAGTTCTGCCGACAGGCACCAATGTGATGTGGCGGATGGGGGCACAGTGTGGGGGTGTCATGAATGTCTGCTGTGCCTTCCATTTTCTTCCTTTTTTTTCTCCCAATCCATCCCTCCATTGTGGCATACTCCAGTAAGTACATGCATGCAGAGAGGCTCATGTGTCCCGGAAAATGACTCCCTCCCCCCACCCCGTGACTTGTGACTGTCGCTCGGGCTCCAGTGGGCTACCACCAGGTCTCAACCTGCTGGCAAACAAGAGGCAAGATGGCTAACCTCCATGATCCGGGAGAGAAGAGTTGCCAGGCAGCCACTCAATCCTCTCCAAGCCCCCTCCCCAACTGCCAACCCCTGGCAACCTGTGCTCATTCCCGAACACAGGTCATCAGCCTGGCAGGAGGTAAGATGCTCAGTGTCTTAGTCCGCCATGGCACTGGACTGGCTCCATTTGCAAAGATTTTTGAAAACAATTTTGGTGTTGGTATTTATAAATTAAATGAGCCTATATAAACCAAAGTTCAAAGGGTCTTTACCTTTCTTAATAAACAACAGTGCATAGTAACATCATAAAATATAGGTGGTGATGGCTAGACGACAAGTTTGTTGAATATTTTAAATAAATGAGGAGTAACCAGCTTGTCAAAAGTTTTGTAAAAATTGATGAGTAGGCCATCTGGGCCTACTTTGCCCCAGGGAGACCCATATTAGGTTTCTAAATTTTTGCCCATGTGAAGTCTGAATCTCAGGATTCAGCAAGGATGAGCTCTAATTTGGGTATATCCAGATTATTAAGGAAATTTTTGATATCTGAGTCTTGCTGTGGTTTAAAGTTTTGGTATAATAATTATAATATACTGAATTAGTTCCCTTCATGGATTTTAATATGGCTCCTGCATCATTCTTAATTTGTATTTATTGTCCTCTCTGCTTGCTCTGTTTTTAGCTGCTAAGTTAATACTTTGTCAGGTTTATCACCCTGGGCATAGTATTTATTACTTGTATATAATATCTGTGTTTCTGCCTTGGTGGATGTTAACTCACTGTGTTTACCATAATTGTGGGTCATTATTGGTGCTATCCAGGTTTTTTATTCTTTTAATTTGATTTTCTAACCTATCAGTCTCTTCTAAATGTTTTTTATCCTTACATTTTGTGTAGGAGATTGGCAAAGCCCCTATTTTAGATGGCACGGGGTCATAATGTCGAAAGACATTATGCCGCATGGCAAAATCACACTGCCAATACAGCATGATATTGCTATATGTCTTTTTTCTAAGAGGGTTCCACCACCCACACCCTTCCCATTATGAGGGGCTGTGCCCCAGACCCTCCCACTAAAGACTGTCAACTCCAGGGGGGTTCCAACTCAGGGAGCGCACAAATTGTGTAAGAAAATAAAATGTCTGGGACCGGGAATCAAACATGGTACCAGGCGCAGTGCCTGGCTTCCTGCTGCTGTGGCTCAGTCCAGTGAGCCACAGCAGCTGTTGCAGAACCCACTCCCAGCAGAGGTCTTGTCCTCTGCCTGGGAGCTGCAGAATGGTGCACACACTGCGCATAGCATACGCAGTATTGCACCATTCGCTGTCATGATAGCGCTCCCTCGGGTTAGCTATAATGTCGTACATTTAATTATGACCTGGTAGGATTTTGGCAATGCCTTAAAGGCTTCCCAAATATGTTCTATTACTATTTTACCCCAACTCCAGCAGGTGCCCCCCTCAGCATACACCTCCAGTCCCAGCACCCCGCCATCCTCAGCACTTACCTCATCCACCAGTAGCCCAATGGCATGCCCCCATTGTAAGGGCACTGGGGCTGACCATGCCTCAGTTGAGACTGAATTCAGTCAGTGGAAAAAGCCTGGTCGGTGAGTGTGGGGCTTGTGAGGTGACAGTATCATCCCCCTGCCCTGATGGGATTAACCACTGTTTCTTTTGTTCCCTCCCTCTGGAGTTAACAGCATAAACGTGCACTTTAGCAAGCAACAGGCATGTGCAAGCCTGCTGACTCCACCTTCGACTGTTGGCCATGCAAACTGCACCTTCTGAGCTACCACAGGAGGTACCCATTGTAGTCAGCTCTCCCTCCCCAGACAGAGAGAGAGAGAGAGAGAGAGAGAGTGTCCTTTGGGATGTTCACTCCCTTTCCCCCAGCCGACCATCCAGCAACCCAGGTTACTGGCATTACAGGCAGAAGCACTGTCATTTTGCCAACAGACTGGCTTAAAGGCTTCCCGAATATAATTAAGTGATATGTCTGAACTGTAGTTATTTTGAAAGTATTGTGACATTTCTGATTTAATTTCATTAATAAATAAAAGAAAATGGTTCAGTCTGAACAGTGGATGGTGTTTATTTTAAGGTTTATGATGATCAGAGAGCAACTGACAGGAAAATACTTTTAATTTCTACAGCTTCAGTTTTATAAAGTACAGATTCTTAGGTAAGAAAAAAGTTAATCCTGGAGTATGATTGATAAACCAGGGGAAAACAGTATTGTCTGCCATTTGGGTGTTTTTGTCTGTAGAAGTCTATTAAATTGAAATCTGTCATAAGTTCTGGAACTGCTCTGACTGTACTCTCTTGGAAGTGGTAGAAGATCTAGGTGCTTTTCAAGAATTAAGTTACAGTAACCCCCTATCAAAAATGTGGCACTGTAGGCTGCAAGGTTAAGAGAAAGGTCACTGAACAAGATGGACTGTTTTCATTTGGGCCACAACATTATTCAATGTCAGTAGCTGCCCATGAACTAACGCTTCACATATGTATCTGCCCTCTGGATCACTGGTAAATTTGTTAATATAAATATCCATATTTCTCTTAAAGAAAATTGCCACCCCTCCTGAATTGCTTTTTAAATGGTGTGTTAATTCATGGTCCCCATTTATTCTTAAAATCAAAGTCTGAATCTGTAAAATGAGATTCTTGAATGATAATACACTTAGCATTATTTCTATTGGCATAATGAAGCACTCTTTTGCTTTTTACCCTGTCCCTCAGACTCTTAACATTTCCTGATAACATGCTCAAATGATTACTCATATTGATAACATTTCAGTATATACTGTAAGATTAAATCACATAGAGGTAGTGTGAGGCTAATATTCACCTTCTTAAATCACATTGAGTACCAGTTTTAATCATGCTTGTAAATTGTGGATATAGTTGTACAAAGAACGAGCCTTTGTTTTCTAACCTAGTGACCCGTAGCCTACAAATACCTAAACCTCTGCTTGCTATACCAGACAAACTTAATTCAGGGCTATTCTGCATATGCCCCCTACCCCCCATCTGAAATTACAGGGTGAAACTGAAGCTCAAAATCATTGAGCTGAATGAGAAAAGATAAAAGTAGCAACCATGCACCAAAATATCTCCATAAACCCCTTATCTCCCTAATAACTCTGTTCCCTCACCCTCCTCTCTGTATGGTCCCATGCATTCACAGAGACAGTCATTGTGGCAGTAGTACTTACCCCTTTATTTTGGCATGCCTCCATTCTGGATTAAGTGGTGATCTACAGACATGGTGAAAAGTGCTTGGGGAAAGTAAAAATAAGTGGTAAAAACGAAAAAAAAAAAGAAAAGAAAATAGAAAATGTATTGCTTAATTTACCAAAGTGACAAGATTATTTTTGCTGGGGTATGGGTGGTGCGTACCTCAAGAGGGGGTGAAAAAAGAAAGATAGTGTGAGTCAATTCCAATTATATTGTTTATAGTATCAGGCTTCAAGCATGCCATAGCCCAGCGTTTTTTGTATGAATTCCTACTCATAGAAGGTTGTGTCAGTTCATACCTAAGATCCCCATATCCCCATCTGGAGCTTGGATACATGGCCTTATACACAACCTTAAACTTATATTTACCTATTATATTTTGCAATATCAAACCTGCCTGCTAACAAAACAAGCTCTGGCAGAGCCACTATGACTGTGAATGCATTAACTAGATAAGGGTGTTTCATGGGCTTAAACATAAACATTTATTTATTTATTTATTTATTTATTTATTTATTGATTGATTTATTTATTTATTTATTTAAAAATATCAGATTTACAAACCTTTGAGTCACAGACTCATTTACAAAGGCACCTCACTGAAACTAATACAAAGATAGCACAATTAACAAGTCCAAAAACAATGACTCGGAGAGCAGACAGTTATAACAATCATTCACTGGAGATACATGGGTAACAGTAGATAAACAGATTACATAGTTTAGGCACAGAGGCACCACATCAAGAAGACCAAAGCAGTTCAAACAATATACAATAGCTTAAGCAAATAGACATCGGGGTTGGATATTCAGACTGTGCCAGGCTATGGCGCAAGCCTGGGCACAGTGCAACTGGCATGCGTCAGTGTATTGACAGGGTGATATTTAACGGTGCTGCACCATGGCTCAGCAACATTGACTATCACTCTGTGGCCACCCATGTCGCGCAAGGTGCAGTGGCACTGTGCCAGCGCAAGTGGCCAGGGAGGAGCAGGGGCTGCGCTAGTGCTGTTGCGCTATGCACAGCATCCGTGACATTCAAAAGTGCACATGCAAATGGAGCCATAATGCATGCAAGGTGCAAATGGGGCCATTCACATGTCATTATGGCCCCATTTGCATGCAGGTGTGCCGATCCTTGGTGACTTGCACCTGGCGCCCTGCCAGGCTGCAGCCATCGGGGTCCAACCCCCTCTGCACAGCACGGCAGAGTGCCCCAATGCCCGATCGTGGGCAAGTGTGACTGCATGCAGCCCGATCACTGGCAAGTGTAAAATAGATCATAATTCCTATATCCCTGGTGGTCCAGTGGACTGCATGCAGCCCGATCGTAGGCAAGTGTAACATAGATCATAATTCCTATATCTCTGGTGGTCCAGTGGACCACATGCAGCCTGATCGTGGGCATGGGTAATATAATATGAATCCCCATATCCCTGGTGGTCGAGCGGTACCCCCTCCCCACCCTGCTCCGCTGAGCACCCAATCCCGATCCCCGCCAGTGGTGGGCGGTAGCTCCCACCCGCAAGCCACCCAGCGCCTGGCTGACTGACTGCATACAGTACGCTGAATGCTCCAGTGGTCCAAGCAGCATGGGACAAAGGGCATGCAGACCGCACCGTACTACACAGTCCAGATATGTGAATGGATCCACCCTCTGGGAAGCAGTAACTATCCACCTTCCTATGCTGGACAATACCACCCCCTGGCGCCCACCAATGGCTGTTACCTTCATCCAACAATAATTCAGTCAGGATGCACAAACTAAATACCCACGCAGTGATAAAATGGAATAAATGAAGCTGCACTTTATTTTGGCACAGAGGCCCAGCAATTGTGGAGAAAGCAGAGATTAGCCAATAACAAGTTGCTGTACGCTCAACCACCCTCATGGAATTCCCCTCAAACCCCACTGCATATACACACCTGCCCAAGCAAGAGGCACATAAGATGGCTATTTTACACAGGGCATGATAGCTTTTATCTGGTACCAATAGTAAAACTATAAGCACAAGTACAATACTAAACATTAGACTCTGGGTACCCAGGTATTGTGACACAGTCCCCTTCAGACCTGAATGAAGAGTTACCTGGGATCTTGCGGTGGTACACTGAATGGAAAATTCAGCAAGCTCACATTTTAAACCCCCTACCACCACCATCACCACCAACCGTCCATAGTGTACCAGCACAAATTTAAAGAGAAATGAAGTCACAACAAACTTGCTTGGATATTTGAACAAACTTGAAACCCCAATTGTAATCCAAACAGGGATGACAGAAATTCAGTCATGTGAGAGGGTGGAATAGGACCCGGTCCCAGTTGTTATGGAAAGAGTTTGAATACAGGGATCTGTTCTGTTCTTTCCTTTCCTGTCTCTTCTCTGTATGGTTGCACAACCAAATTTTCCTGTGAGACCTAGGATTTTATCACCCTGACAGTCTCACAATTATTTTCCTCTCACTGTCTCTCAGTCTTTCCTTGCTTTTCTGTCTTCTTTCTCCCTTGCATATCTGCTGATATAAAAATATATGCAAATCATTATGTGGAAATGTAACTGATATTGGGATCTCTTTAGTTAGAAATTATATAGTGTTACTCTTGAAATGTATAAAATTATAGTTTGAGATGATTGCAAAAAGCTATTGGAAACTAAAGAGGTTACCTGAGTGCAATGTTTAAGTTTTTTGCAAAAGCTGTGTTGATGGGGCCTCAGTTCTGGGACACTGTGTTCCTGCCTGCACCTGCCTGAAATATACTAGAATACTTTAGAAAAAAAATAGGATGCTTGTTAAGAAGGGGGGTTGGAAGGACTTATAAGACAGAGCTATAATTGCTTGCAAAGATGGACACAGAGATTGAAGGAAAACTCTGATGGCTCATCTCTATTTTATTTTGCCTTTGTAAATAGTTATACTGAACAATTTTATTTTTTATGATACTGCTAGTAGAAATACAAATTCTTGTTGTGAATTTTACAACTGCTCCTGGTTCTTTCTATGCTTCTTGACCTGTGTCTCGACAACAGATGGTGTCAGGCTAAGTGGGATTTATGCCATGCATACTCTAAGCCAGGAGTTTTGTGCATGGGTACTGGACCTAGTACCAGGGAAGCATAGAGAAAGGTATGGATTCTGCAGCAGCAAGTCCAGGAGTGGTTACCAGAAGAATGGTAGCCAAACTAGCAGACACAAAAAGCTGAACTTGTACAGCCAGCACAAGTTATGGAAAAAGAACAGGTAGTGACAGAACCTGAAAGCCTAATGGACTTTTTCAAATGGTGGGCTATACAACAAAAAGAGATGGAGAAACAGAGGCGAGATAAGATGCAGTGATAGGAGCAGCAGAGGAGAGAAAAGATGTAGCAGATGACAGAAGAGATGCAGCAACAGAAGCAGCGATGGCTGGATGCCATGCAAGCTATCAAAGGCAGAGGATCTGGCACAGATCCAGATGAGCAACAAAACACAAGCAACTTAAAAGGCATTAAACTTACAAAGTTCTGTACCTCGGATGATATTGAGGCATACCTGACAACTTTTGAAAGAGATGCCACAGCTTGCCAATGGCCAAAGCAGCAATGGACAATCAGACTGGTACCCTACCTGACAGGGAAAGCCCAACTTGCCTACAGCAATATGGACACTGCACAGTCAGAAAACTATGACCAGGTGAAAAGTGAAATCCTGAAAAGGTATGACATCTCAGGAGAGACTGACAGGCAGAGATTTCGATCTCTGGAGTACAACTCAATTGACAATCCTCGAGAAGCCTTCGCCCAGCTCAGAGAACTCCTGATAAAATGGCTCCAGCCAGAGAGCAAAATAGTCCCACAGATCATTGACACATTTGCAAGGAGCAATTCATCAACATACTGCCTACAGATGTGCAGCTTTGGGTAAAGGAACACTGACCAGAAAGTGGGGAAAAGGCTGTTTCTTTGGCTGAGGACTACCAAATGGCCAGACAGATGCCACAGCAGCGAGGTAACAGCCAAGCACCAGTGAGACACTCTTTTTCCCATTTAAACTCCAAGCCTGATAAGAACTCTGGTGGGGGTAACAAATCTGTGCCCAAAGACATTATTTGCTATAACTGTAATAAACCAGGTCATATTGCAAGAAATTGCCATAAGAAGAGTGACACTGAAGCAGATTTGTCCTTGGCAGATTGGGGTAAGTACTTAACCGATGTGAAGGTGGGGGATAAGACTGTAAAGGGCTCATTGATTCGGGAAGCAAAGAGACCCTAGTGCATGTTGAACTGCTGGGAAAACACTGGGCAGAAGGACCAGGTACTGGTGTCATCTGCATCCATGGGGACACTCGATACTATCCCACCACCCAGGTGACTCTGACCATTACGGGTGTCTCCCACCAACTGAAAGTGGGGGTAGTACCTAAGTTACCTGTACCCATGATTATTGGAAATGACTGTCCAGGGTTTACTGAGTTACTCTCAGAGGAACTGAACCCTGCAGTTTCAGCAGCAGGGGTAACAAGAGCTCAGGTAAAGAAAAAGTTCAAATGGTGGGGACTCTTTCCCTTTCACTGATTTTGATTCAGACTTGTTTGAGCACAGCTCCAAGATATGGAAATCCAGGCAAGAAAGACGATGCCTGAAGAAACTGTGGTAACAAATGACATGAGGGACATAAGGGGTTAACATATGAAAATGCTGAAACTAAATTGATAACTGATTGTGATTTTCTTTCAGAACAAGCTAATGATGTTTCTCTCCAGGGTTATTTTAAGCAGCTGGGGGTGAAACCAAAACAGGGTGGACTAATGTTTAAAATATGTAATGGGTTACTGTACTAGGCTAAACCTCAGACACAGGAACAGACAGAACAGTTGGTTCTACCACAGAAGTATAGAACAGAGTTGTCACAGATAACACATGATAGTCCTATGGCTGGTCACGCAGGGAGCGATCGCACCCTTGTCAGATTGCAGTATAGATTTTACTGGCCTGGAATTCATGAAGATGTTGCTACCTACTGTAATTCCTGTGCTGAATGTCAGAAAGTAGCCCCAGTCACTAGAAAAGACAAGGTGCCCTGGTGCCCCTACCCTTGATCGATGTGCCTTTTGAGAGAATTGCAATGGATGTGGTTGGTCCTTTAGACAAAAGTAAAATGGGTAATAGATTTATCCTGGTAGTATGCGGCTATGCTACTCGATACCCAGAAGCAGTTCCAATGCGTACTGTCACGGCCTCAAAAGTTGCAGCAGAGCTTGCAAAAATTTTCAGCAGAGTGGGCATACCTAAAGAAATTATTACTGATCAGGGTAGTAATTCTGGTACTGCATTATTTAAGGAGCTGTACAGACTACTAGGTATCACTGCCATAAGAACCTCCCCATATCATCCTCAGACAGACGGTCTTCTTGAGCGTTTTAACCAAACCCTAAAACGCATGTTAAAAAGGTTTGTAAAAGGAGATGGGAAAGATTGGGACCAATACTTGCCTTACCTTTTTGCTTACAGAGAAGTGCCACAGGCATCAACAGGGTTTTCACCATTTTAAATGCTGTATGGTAGATAGCCAAGAGGGCCACTGGATGTGATAAAAGAAATGTGGGAAGATAACCCTACTCAGAAACAATCTATAACGTCCTATATGTGTGCCCTAAGAAAGAAGCTGGCAAAATATGTTGAAATCACCCACAGTAATCGGGAAGAGGCCCAAAACCAGCAGAAGCTATATTATGACCATGGGGTAAAAGAAAAAGTTTTCAAGCCAGGTGAAAAGATTTTGCTACTGTTACCTGTCACAAACGCACTCAGCAGGTCAGGCCCTCTGCTCTCACAGTGCCAACCTCAGAGCGCAAGAGTGTCAACAGGTAGCAGACAGGGTAACCCTCCTGTCTGCTTGTGGGTCCGAATCACTTTAGTCTCAAGTTCTGGGGGGATTCAAACTCTGAACCTTATGCTAGCGTACCCAAATGTACAGTACAGGCTCAGATAATATTCTCTTCAGGGGACGCAATATATCTTTCACCTAAGGGCACCTAACCAGGTATCCAAAATGAACCCTTAAAACTCTATAAAAGACCTTAGGTGTATTCTTATCTTTTCCCAGTTTAGTAACATCATCAAGCTTTTGAACAGTTATCAAGCTTACTCACATATACATCACATGCAAAAAGAACTTGGAAGGCACACAGGCAGTCTCTGGAAGCAAAGATGTTACTAAAAGATGATAAAAATCCGTAAAATGTAAACACAGAACAATATATCAAAAACCATACAATCCCTTAAAAGAAAAGAAAAGAAATCTACAAAACAAACTCCTACCAATATACAGTTAGATTCTTTTCTATCTAATGTATTACCTCTAAGTGCTTATCAGAGAGCTATCTCTCTACAGTCCCAAGATGGAATATGACAACAAGTTCAGAAACAGTATTCAGTTTAAACTGTGTCTCTCCATACCCCTTCTGTGAGTCATCTAGCTCCTCCTTTTGGACTATAAAAAAAATACAAACATGATGTCTTATCAGGAGGTATATTAAATAATGTCACAACAGAAGGAAAAGCACTTCCTAAATATGACTCCTTAATTAAACATTTTCTCTTTGATCGTGTGTGGTTTCCTGTTCCCATGGCAGATTCAAAGGGTTTTTTCAACTCTACAGTTTGTTACCTGGATGCGAGATAGCTGGCAGGAATCAGCTTAATGATGTCCTGTCCTGTCCTGTAATAAGCTGTATATTTAGCTTCCCAACTTCAAAGCAGCAACAGGTAATAAACAAGGCCATAAAATACAGTTTCTCAAGGAAGTTAATTACATTACAGAGATCTCCTGGTTACTTTAACATACCCATGTAGCTTCACTGAAACCTGGGGGGAAGGGGCACGCATGGAAGCACATGCTGTTTTGTGAGACAATTACATACTGTATTTTTTTATTTTACAAATATCATACAGCAATCATAACCAGCTGTCCAAGTGTCACAATCCTCCCCACCTAGACTGAATTTGGGGGCTCTATCCCCTGCATGGGATGAGCTTCCCAAGTCAGTTCACTCCTCATACAGACGTGACAAGCCATCTGTTTTCTGATTGGTCCCTCCAGCCCTATGTAAAATCATCATGTCATACTCTTGCAAGGCAAGACTCCATCTTAATAGTCTACCATTAGTTTTTCCCATTTGTGTCAGCCAAACTAGGGGGTTGTGGTCAGTTTGTACCTCAAAATGCTGCCCATATAAGTATGGCTCTAACTTCTTTAGGGCCTACACTATGGCAAGACACTCTTTTTCCACAGTAGAGTAAGCCTGCTCCCTGGGAAGTAACTTTTTACTCAGGTATACTACAGGGTGATCTTTCCCTTGGTTAGATGTCTGACTCAGTACTGCCCCAATACCCACGTCTGAGGCAACAGTCTGGTCTATAAAGGGTCTGCTATAGTCAGGACTTGTCAACACAGGAGCATTACACAGTACCTCCTTCAGTCTGGTAAAGGCCTTTTCACAGGGAAGTTCCCAGGTAATTTTCTTAGGTATCTTTTTCTTTACCAGGTCAGATAGGAGAGCAGCCAGGGCACTGTAATTGGGTACAAATTTCCTATAGTACCCTTTTGTCCCTAGAAAACTCCTGACCTGCTTCTGCATTTCTGGTCTGGGCCATGCCTTGATCACCTCTATTTTTACATGGTTAGGACGGAGCTGTCCCTAACTTACAACAAGCCCGAGGTATGCCACTTCAGCCATGACCACCTGGCACTTCTCAGCTTTGACAGTGAGCCCGGCCCTCTGTATCCTGCCCAGCACTTTTCTAAGGTGGGACAGATGTTCCTCCCAGCTGGTACTAAAGATGGCAACATCATCCAGGTACACCACGGCATACTCCTTAACACCATTTAACACCTGGTTCACCAACCTTTGGAAAATGGCCAGGGCGTTCTTCATTCCGAAAGGCATTACTTTAAATTAAAATAAGCCTATCAGAGTAATGAAGGCTGACCTCTCCCTAGCTCTGTCAGTTAAATCTACCTGCCAATACCCCTTTGTCAGGTCAATAGTCATAAGGTATGTCGCCCCTCCCAACTTGTCCAGGAGTTCGTCCGTCCGGGGCATCGGGTGGGCGTCTGACTTCGTGACTGCATTCAGTCCATGATAGTCCACACAGAACGAGTAGAGCCATCTGGCTTGGGAACAAGGACTACGGGTAAGACCCAGGGGCTGTGGGATCTCTGGATTACCTCCAAATCCAGCATTTCCTCCACCTCCCTCCTAATGTCCTTTTGGACAGCCTCTGACACCTGATATGCTGTCCACTGTATGGGCATCTGTGTCCCTGTCTCCACATTGTGCATTGCTAAGTGGGTTAGTCCAGGCTTGGCACTAAACAGTGGGGAAAAGTCTGCTAAAACCTCCTTTACTTCCTGGATCTTGTCTGGGGTCAGCTGGGGAGACTATTTAACTGCCTCCACAGAGGACTACCACTTGCTTTCATCCAGCAAGCCCAGAAGGGGGTCTCCTTTGTCCGTCCCCTCCCCAGGACTAGATACTGCAAACACCATGTCAGCCCTATTAGCATATAGCTTCATCATGTTGACATGGTACATTCTTTCTGTATGTCTTTGGTCAGGTAACTCTATAACATAGTTCACGTCATTTACCTTCCTAACTACTTTGTACGGTCCTGCCCACTCAGCCTGCAGCTTGTCTTTCCAGACCGGAATAAGGATCATGACTTACTGACCCACCGTGTTACGAGCAAGCTCTGCCTCTGCAGTCATACCACACTTTTTGTTTCTGTTGGGCAGCTGCCAGGTTGCTCTGGGCTGTCTCCATAAGCTCCTTCAGCCTTTCCCTAAACCTAAGAATGTAATCCACTATGGGAGTGCCCTGGGTGGCATGCCTGCCTTCCCAGTCCTCCCAGACCAAGTCTAGGGGCCCATGTACCCGGCATCCATATAAGAACTCAAAGGGGGAAAACCCTGTTGACTCTTGGGGCACCTCCTTGTATGCAAACAACCGGAGGGGAAGGTATTTCTCCCAGTCCCTCCCATGCTGTTCAGCAAACGCTTGGAGCATTGACTTCAGGGTACCGTTAAATCTTTCCACAAGCCCATTGGCTTGCGGGTGATAAGGTGTCATGCACCGCTGCACCACCCCACACTTCTCCCACAAACATTTCATCAGGTCCAACATGAAGGAACCCCCTCGATCAGTGACAACCTCCTGCGGAAAACCAACACGGGAGAAAATCCCAAGTGAGGCATCTGCCACTTTGTCTGTCCTCAGTGAGGATAGGGCGACTGCCTCTGGATACCGGGTGGCATAATCCACCACAGTCAGGATGAACCTCTTCCCGGCAAAGCTGGGAGTATCTAAAGGCCCCACAATATCCATTCCCACTCTCTGGAATGGCTCCTCAACCATGGGCAATGGAATTAGGGCGGCTTGGGTTTTCTTACCTGACTTCCCTATTTCTTGACACCAGTGACAAGACCTGCAATGCTCCTTCACCTGCTGGGTGAAGTTGTAACAATAAAACTTCTGGGCCAACCGCTGCGTAGTGCGCGCGATTCACAGATGACCAGACAAGGGAATATCATGTGTAATCTTGAGCAACTGCTCACGATACCGCTGGGGAGTGACAAACTGCCTACCTATCACCCCTCCCTCTGTTTTCACAGCCTGAGTATACATCAGTCCATTTTCCCAATAAACTTTATGTTTACCATCACCTCCCTGTGCTCCGTCAGAGTCTGCCCAAGCCCTCAGCTTCTCTAGACTAGGGTCATTTTTCTGAGCAGCTGCAAACTTCTTACACATTCCCAAGGCATGGGACAGGTCCCCTTCAGTCTCTAAACTAGGGTCTCCAGCACTAGCGTCAGGGCACTCAGGATCACCGTCATCCCTAACCCTCTGACAATGGGTCACCCTTCCTTCTTCGGAGTAACCCTCCGTTGCTGTGTGATTAACTGCTACTGGGGAAATTTCTACCCCCTTTTCATTAGTCTGCATATCAGGAGACACAGGCTAGGGAATCAGCCTCCCAGCGGTTTCCACTCTGGCTTCTATGGGGTCCACGGAACTATAATTTCCCCTTCCTGCTTGGCTATGGGTAACTGCACACACCATCCCATTTGAGATTGTTGCCAAGGATGACGTCAACTGCTAAAGTTTTGGCTACAGCCACCTGTTGCACAGTTCCCCCTGTTTCACCCCAGTCTAGAACACTAGTGAGTGGCAATGTGGTCTCCTCACCAGTGAACCCTTGTACAGTTACAAATTCATTGGGTATAAGCTGACCAGGCTCTACCAGATCCCCTTTTACCAATGTCAGGGATGCCCCTGTGTCCCTTAACCCTTGTGTCTGTACACCATTCACCGTGACTGGGTGCATGTGTTCCCTCATGTTCACAGGCATGCTTCCAGGGACACACAAACAACCCACTTCTTTCCTAGCCCCATTCTGTGTATTGCTCATCCTTTTGAGACACTGTCTGGCAACATGCCCAGTTTCTTTACAAACCCAACATTTGTTTCCTTTCTCAGAGAAATCTTTTCTTTGAAACCTGGGGCTAACTGGTTTTGGTGGAGGCAGTGAGGGTTTTAGCAGCCCTGAAGGCATGCTTTTCCCTTTCCGCGCTCCCACACCCACCCCATTTGCTCTCAGAGCAGGTCTTCTCTTGGCATAGCGGTCCGCGAGTTCAGTAGCCTCTTGCACTGTTTTGGGATCTCGGTCCTCCAGCCAGGTTTCCAGCTCTGCTGGGCATGAAAAAACTGTTCTAACAAAATAGCATTTTCAATTTTATTTACAGTTTGCTTCAATTCCCTCCCACCAACGTTTTACAAATTGACGTTGTTTCGTAGCTAGCTCCTCATAGCTCATATCAGGGATTCTCCTGAGCTTACAAAATTTAGCTGTGTATGCTTCTGCAGTTAAATCAGACTTTTTTAAAAGTGCAGCTTTAAGTTTGCTGTAATCATTACTGTCCTCATTGTCCATTTGACCCAATGCATCCTGAGCTTTCCCGGTAAGTAGTGGGGATAGCTGGAAGTTCTAGGACCCTCTAGGAATTTTAGTCTGACTACAAACTTTTTCAAAGGAATTTAAAAATACATCCATATCCTCCCCCTATTTAAATTCAGCTATCAATTTGTAACCCATTCCTGTAGTTCCAGTTAAACCCAAGCCACTTACCTGCTCTGGTGCTGGTGGTTGGAGTCGTAGCTTCTCCAGTTCATGTTGCCTCTGGTGCTCTTGCTCCTCCCGGTCCACCTCTCGCTGTTCACGGTCAGCTTCTTGCTGTTCTTGCTCCTTCTTCTCCTCTGCAGCTCACTTCTCTCACTCTGCTTCTCCCTGTTCTCGCTCCGCTTCTTGCCGTTCTCGCTCCACTTCGTTCTTCCCTCAGCCTCCTCTGAACTCCGCTCCATTCTGCGCAACTCAATCAGCAGCCTGATTGCTTCTGGCTCCAGAATGCTAGTGATCTTCCCCTGCTGCTGTGGCCCTTCACTTGCAGTAGCCCTGCTGCCCTCCTCACCGGAACTGGACACTGCACTGGCCGCTAGCCCATCCACACCCAAGGTTTGGTCCTTTACAGTCACAGTCTGTGACTCGACGCTCTGGGCATCTGCTGCCATCAGGGCATCCATGAGGTTCTGCTTGGTGGCTCTCACCTTGTGCAGGACTCCTCTGTCCTGGTACAACTTCCCCAAGTAGTTTGCAGTGTACCCGCTGTAGTTGGAAGCTATCTTCTTCCCTAACTATGGCTACCTAGCTTACACTTTAGAAAAAAAAATAACAGGTAGGAACTTGACTGTAAGCAAAATTATATAGTTCTGTTTCCTCTTTTAAAAAATAAATCACTGCCATATTTTACAAGTGAGCTGTACAGTATTAAGCTGACACACTGAACAGTTAAAGCTTGTGTTACCAATTTTTTGCACCGATGCTAACCAAATCTGTTACAAATGCACTCAGCAGGTCAGGCCTTCTGCTCTCACAGTGCCAACCTCAGAGCGCAAGAGTGTAAATAGGTAACAGACAGGGTAACCCTCCTGTCTGCTTGTGGGTCCGAATCATCTTTAGTCTCAAGTTCTGGGGGAATTCAAACTGTGAACCTTATGCTAGCGTACCCAAGTGTACAGGCTCAGATAATATTCTTTTCAGGGGATGCAATATATCTTTCACCTAAGGGCACCTAACCAGGTAGCCAAAATGAATCCTTAAAACTCTATAAAAGATCTTAGGTATATTCTTATCTTTTCCTAGTTTAGTAACATCATCAAGCTTTTGAACAGTTGTCAAACTTAACCACGTATACATCACATGCAAAAAGAACTTGGAAGATACACAGGCAGTCTCTTGAAACAAAGATTTTACTAAAAGATGATAAAAATACATAAAATGTAAACACAGGACACTATATCAAAAACCATACAATCCCTTAAAAGAAAAGCAAAGAAATCTACAGAACAAACTCCTACCAATATACAGTCAGATTCTTTTCTATCTAATGTATTACCTCTAAGTGCTTATCAGAGAGCTATCTCTCTACAGTCCCAAGATGGAATATGACAACAAGTTCAGACACAGTATTCAGTTTAAACTGTGTCTCTCCACACCCCTTCAGTGAGTCATCTAGCTCCTGCTTTTAGAATATTAAAAAAAAATACAAACATGATGTCTTATCATGAGTTATGTTAAATAATGTCACATCAGAAGGAAAAGCACTTCCTAAATATAACTCCTTAAATTAAACATTTTCTCTTTGATCTTGTGTGGTTTCCTGTTCCCAAGGCAGATTCAAAGGGTTTTTTTCAACTCTGCAGTTTGTCACCTGGATGCAAGATAGCTGGCAGGAATCAGCTTAATGATGTCCTGTCCTGTAATAAACTGTATATTTAGCTTCCCAACTTCAAGGCAGCAACAGGTAATAAACAAGGCCATAAAATACAGTTTCTCAAGAAAGTTAATTACATTACAGAGTTCTTCTAGTTAGTTTAATATATCCTTGTAGCTTCACTGAAACCTGGGGGCACCCATGGAAGCACATGCTGTCTTATGTGAGACAATTACATACTATTTTTTTTATTTTACAAATATCATACAGCAATCATAACCAGCTGGCCAAGCGTCATTACCCACAACAGAAAATAAATTCTAAATTAAGTGGCAAGGGCCTTATAAAGTGTTTAGACATACTGGTGTAACCCCTTGATGGCGCTATCCCAAGGGCTACTACCCCATGCCTGATTTGCCACTAACAGGTTGAGGGGCCTGGATCCGATGGCTGGTGCCTCCACCCAGAGGTCACGGTTTGCAATAGTTAAACTAACTTGGTCACAGCCCTCTGGGACACTGTGACCCCCTTTTCTTCCCACTAGTGGCCCACACAATATATCAGAATTACTCCACAGTATACACTTACCCCAGGACTGGTTCAGGCAGTGTGACTCCTGGGACTCCTCAGAAAATAAGATGATACAGTGCAAAACCACAGTACAATACTTTAACATAGAGCGAATACCTCAGGCAGTGTAGCTTTGCTGAAACAAACAGATCTATTTATTTAGGGGGATATAACAAGACAGGGGAAATCAGGTTAATTAGTTTAAACGCATTAATAATCACAGTACTGTGCACATATTTCAGAATCCCAAATGTCCCTAAAGTCACTCTTACTGGTAACTAGGCAAAAGAGGCTAGGCTATTGGTGCAGCTGGTTGGGGCCCTGAAGATGGAAAATGCATGCACAATACCGGTGTAATCCCGGGCCGGTAGGCTCAGTTCGTGAGAGAAAAGAAAGGAAAAGTAATCAGATGGAACACTTGCAAGTAGATGATGGCAGGGAGCTACCCTGATTTGTACTCACAATTCAATGCTGAAACTGAATGGTGGAAGGCAGATTGTCCTGGATTGCCAGGCGTGAGCAGACCATGTGGGACAAGGTCCTGTGACTGGACCCCAAGGCAGTTCAGACAAATGGATGTAGTCTGGATTAAATTGGGTTTACCTGCAGCTTCATGCACTCAATTCACTGTACAGGGATTTGAAACGTGTCCCCACTAGCACTCACACATTGCCGGAAAGAGAAAGTACTATACCAGGCAGGCTGTTTTCACCCTGATCTCACCATGCACAGTACCCGGAGAACACACAGTAGATTCAGTTCCCGACCGACCGAAGCGATTCAGTAATTCTCCAGTCTTCTACAGGGTGAGCCTGGTTTCTACTTTTCAGATCTCCTTGATCCTCTTCACAGATCAGATTCAGTCCAAACTAGCACTTAAACAAGCTGCAGACTGAAACTTGGGGCCTTACACGCTTCCTGACTAAAATCGTACCTTGGGAGCACAGGGCTCCTTCCTCTTCACTGCCAGAGCTAAGCTGAGACTCAGTAGACAAACCGGGCACTTCCTCTAAAATTCCTCCCTGGTTCTTGGCTGGATTGGCTGTCACTCACAGCCAACCTCCTCCTGTTGGTGCAAAAGGCGCCAAGGTCAAACCTACATTCCCAGAGTCACTGCCGCCTGACCCTCTTGTGGCTGGCTCAGATTATGAGTCAAGTTCTGATTCATCCACAGGCACCATTTTAGGCCTCTCTTAACCCACCTGGATTGGTCCAGTTCAGCAGTTCAAAACTAGAGATTGGGGAACTAGGCAAACATACTTCTGATTGCAAAGAAAAGCAGGTTAGACAAACTATTTTCATTATTATCTAAATGATTTCTGGCAACAGATTTACATCTTTCAGATGGGTTCTTTTGCTCTAGTGACTGCAAAAGCAGGGTGAATTGGCAACTTCTTCGAGTGGAACTCAGCTCAGAAGAAACACAGTCCCCATACGAACTGATTATGTCTGCAAGCAAGCTCTTAAATAGACAGTACCAGAGGCTCTAGAACACTACAGATAAATGGCTTGAACGCCAAACACCATTCAGGCTCGAGCATTCTGGCAAGCTCACTTGAGTTTTTGGGAACCCCATTTGCAGGGGTTACACCTTCCTGGTTTGGGAAAGCTTCACATCCACGCTACAACACTTCAGAAGTCGCACTGTAAACTACATACATTTGCATTAGGCTCACATGTAATCATCAGTCAATATATCATTTACAGGAACACATTTCTGAAACGTTGCATTCGTCACTCTTTACACAGTATTACGCACACATTGTACCATAATCAGGTTATTACCTCTTGTACATGAAACCTCAAGAGAGGGGTCCTTTCTATCAACTACCTTGGGGCTGGACGGGGCAGGCACCATACCTGAGAGACCACAAGTAGCTTGGAGTTAGCACTGATGCTCAGTTTGGGCAATGAGCTCAGGGACACATACACTCCTTTATGGACAACATTGAGAGGCAAGTCCACAGGCCTCTATTGAATCATAACTGAGGGTGCACCACAGGCTTTACATCGCTCGACCAGTCTTTCTAGGAGGAACTGCTACAGTCTCGCCTCTGACCTCATTTTTCAGCATTGTCCTCACTTGTCAGGGGGGTCTGCATGGGTAGAGAGGCTTAGAACTTGGGGCACTTTCGCTCCAGGAGTATAGTCTCTGAGTCCACAACATTTGGCTCACATGGAGAGCTTTGGGACACTAGCAGTGGACCATCAGGGCACCTCAAACACTCTTCTTGTTGTGGTGTATCTTGGTCTGTCCCAGTCCATCATTTTCCTCCTTGAAAGCTCAAACAGTTCAACCATACACAATGAGATTCCATTTCATCTGATCTGATGCTTGCACTTCACTTTCTGGGAGCATTGGCCCTAGGGACGAAGCTAGGGCTTAGATAGTCCAGAAGGCCCAGCTTCGCTCCACTATTGACTAGGGGATTGCCCGAAACAATTGACTCAGTTCGTAGAAGGGTAGTATTCAAGTCACACTCACTTTCTTCTGACTGGACATCAATCATGCTCAACTTGGGACTTGTGGAGGAACACTTTAACTCTGCTTCTGTAGGTGCAGACTTTCTTGATCTTTTCTTAGCAGTGCCTAGTCACTTGGTCCAGAGGGGATCTTCTGGGGCTTCAGACTCAATCAAGATTTGTCCAATGGGCAGTAAATGATTTCTATGCATTGTTTTTGCATCTTTTGAATTATTCTCAGGCCTTACTTTGTACTGTGCAGATCATCTAGTTTGCACTATTGCTAATGTGCGGAGATAGTGCCATCTGTCAACAATCTTGTGTTTTACCATGCAGTCCCAGATTTCTTAGCAATACCCACGATCTCCTCCTCAAGATTCCTGTGCTTTTCACCTTTTGTCCATACCTTTCTTTGTTGGCCAGATTTCTTTGGCAGCCATGGTTTGAGCCAGTTAGTACACATGAGTTAGCTGGGCCTTTAACTTTGCACATACTGTAAATAGTTTCAGCTTGAACCCATCAGAGAGACCCCAAAATACACATCTACCGCAGGTCGAGCTTCTTCTTCCAAACATCAGGTGTAGGGGAGAACCCAGTATGGCACTTTGGTGCAGTTATAAGCATGTACCAGGGTGCTAACTTGTTGGCTCCATCTAGGCTTGTCCTTTGGTGTGGGGTGCCTAGCATATCTAGCAAAGTGTGGTTGAAACGTTCAGGCTGTGGGTCCCCTGGGGTGGTAAGGAGTGGTTCTAGGACTTTCACACTCCCCACAGAGCTTATCTCTTTGATCAGACGACTGTCAAAGTCTCTCCCTTGATCAGAATGGATTCTTTGTGGAGCCCCATAGTGAACAAAAAAGTTTTCTACAAGTACTTTGGCCACAGTGGATGCTTTCTGGTCTTTGGTGGGGGGAAGCTTGGGCATATCTCGTAAAATGGTCAGTGACCATCAGCACATTACTGATATTTCTTTGATCTGACTCCAAACTCAGAAAATCAATACAGACCAGCTCCATGGGTGCACTGGTGGTGATGTTAACAAGGGGGGCAGCCCTCTGGGGCAAAGCTTTCCTCTGTAAGCAGCGACTACAAGTTTGAATGTGTTGCTCCACATCAGCCCCCATCTTAGGCCAATAGAATCTGGATCTTACCAAGTCAAGTGTTCTGTCTATACCAAGGTGCCCCATGTGGTTGTACAAGGAACTCAGCACTGAGCCTCGAAAGGCAGTGGGCAGCACTAGTTGTTGTTTCTCTACTTGTCCCCTTCTGACTACTGTTTCTCTGTATAACAGTTTATTGATCAGTTTCAACTTAGGACTTCCTTTGTATAACAATACAGTTCTCAAATCAGTGGAGGGTAATTTGGACACGTCTTTTCTTGCATAGAGGGTTTCTAAAGCTGATTTGATCATGGGATCGCGGGATTGAGCCCGCCAAATACTGGTCATTGTCCAGCTGAGGCAGTGCACCAATGTCTATTGCAGAAAAGTGGGACAAGCAGCAGGTATGCAATTCTCAGAGGGTCCCAAGCAATCCACCATGCAGTCCACTGTGTCCTGGACATTTGTTCCTCCCTGTCAAACTTCTGGCAGAGTGCCCAATATCAGGTTCTGACAATCTGACCCAATCATTCTGGGAACAGGCCTCCGGAGAGAGCATCAGCATCTATGTGGTTCAGGCCTGCTCGAGTATTCAACAGCATAGTCATATGTAGATAATGCAGAAAGCCAACCTATGGCCAATGGCATCCAACTTAGCTGAGGTCTGCACATAGGTCAAAGGATTATTGTCAGTTTTTACTAGTATTTTAGCCATACAAGTACTCATGGAATTGGTCAACAATAGCCCACTTCAAAACTAGGAACTCTAACTTATGTACAGGATAGTTCTTTTAGGATGGGGTCAGGCTTCTACTGGCAAAGGCCACTGGTCTCAGGCCATTCTCGTGCTCTTGGTACAACACAGCCCCAACCCTTGCAAGCTAGCATCAGTGCAGGACATAAGGTTTTCTTGGATCGGCATAGGCCAGCACTGGAGCGAAGGTAAGTTGATATATGATCTCATGAAAAGCAGTCTCATGGTCAGGAGTCCAGCGGGCCCCAGATACTTCACTGGATAAAATACACCCTTTCAGTCTTGAGGACACTGACTTTTTGTATTTTTGTGGGTTGGGGTACACCTTGAGTAAAAAGGTAAAGGAGGATCACCTTGAATAGTCCGATGAACGCCGATAATAACCACAGAATCCTAGGAATCTTTGCAGTTCTTTTTAGATTTCTGGCTGTGGCCAGGTGGTCAAGGCCTCAACTTTACTTGGTCCGGTCTCTATTCCTCGGTGGGTACTATGTCCCACATACTTTACTGATGTTTGAAGAATTGACACTTATCAATGGACAGTTTAAGGCCAAAGTCTTCCAGTCAGTCCAATACCTTAAATAATCTGCTCTCATGTTCCTCCGTGAGCTGCCAAACACAATAACATTGTCTAGTATACCAGGTGCTACTAGTAGTTCATGTCCCCACTGCACGGCTCCATCAATTGTTGAAGAGTGGCTGGGCACCTGAAATCCTTTGAGGCATCCTCATGAATTCATAGAAGCCAAGTGGACAGATAAAGGCTGTCTTCACAGTCCCCTGGAGCCATCGGGATCTGGTAGTACCCATCGCGGAGATCCAGCACAGAGAACCACTTGCCCCGCTTTAGGCAGTCCAAAGCATCCTGAATGCAGGGCATTGTGTACTGATCAGGATAGTCCACGGTTTAAGGTGTGATAATCCACGCACATCCTTACTGTCCATTCTTTTTTCTCACTACCACAATGGGGAAGCATATGGGCTTCTGGATTCTGTATTACACCAGCAGCTAACATCTCTTGCAGATGCCGTCTCACATCATCTATGTAACAGAGGTGCCAGGCGCGAGACCTCTCACAAATGGTTTCGTCATGCAGCCGGATATGGTGCTCAGCTCCTTACGCACATCCCTCGTCCCATTCCTTTAAAGAAAACACTGAGTCTCTCTGGGCAAGCTTCTCACTGATCCTCACTTTCCATTCAGCTGGCAACGGAGTCACGAAATCAAACAAGTCAGGCGTTACTCTGTCCTTCCCCAAACTCTCCCTGCTGGGTAGCACTGCAGTGTCTGCACAATACACATTAACCAGGTGAACCTCTATTTTCGAATTCTCTGTCAGACACATTATGAACTTGAACCATTATCCTTCAGGCATAAGCATGGGCTCTAGCAGGCAAAATACTAAGCTTGACCAGCAGTCCCTCCGGCAATTTTCCATTGCCTGGTGCATCCAACATTAATATTTATTCTTGACATCCTTTCTGATATGGACCTCTCCCTCAAGGTACACTGGGCATTTGCGCCAGGATCAGAGACTCAGGATCCTTCTTCCAGACAATTCCAACCGTTCCTCTGTTCTACTGTTTCAACATCTCTCTGTGCCTCATAGGCCTTCTTAATCATGCCAGAATTTTAAAGCTCTACCAGCCCTTGACCCTGTTTTCATTACACAACTGTGCCAGCCGTCCAAACATATGTGCATTAGTCCCAATTAGTAGAGGAACCCCATCATACAGTCTGGTAGGGGGACACACTAAGGCCAGGGTCTCTACTTCCTCGGCCACTGCAGCCACAGAGGTGGGAAAAGACAGCGAAATTCAGATATATATCCAGAGTAGGGGAAGGCCTTCTCACTTAACCCCCAGACATGCAGCCCCTCCAACGGTTGTAAGGGTACATCAGACAAATGCTTCTGATACCAGTCTTGGAACATAATTGTCACTTGGGAGCCACTGTCTAATACAGCTCTTGTAGAACTCCATTCACTCTTTACAGTGGTCTCCATGGAGGGACCCACTATTCTGGACCATTCTGGAGAGAGGTGTTAGCAGGGGGCCTGGGCAAGTGACCAAGCCACAAAGGAAAGGAGTTAGCATTTTGGGGGCCCTCACTGGGATCATTGTGTATCCTTTAACAGCTGATTTGTTCTCCGAAGCTCTCCTTGTAGCCTATATGTAACTTTGTCTGTGTCTTTTGGGGACTGGCATTCTCTCTCTTCATGTGCTCATCCTTCCCACAATTACAACAAAACATACTTTCGGTGTTTGAGCTGGCCGAGGCATCACACTGGGAGCCAGGGAAGGGTACTACTACTAACTGGAAAACTCCAGCCATCTCTGTTCATGGGCGTGATAAGCATTTGGAGACATTCCGTCAATTTCCCCACTCCATGGTCAACACATCGAGTTTGAGCTGTTGTCAGCAGGAGATGCATGGGTGGGTACCCCCACCCCTAGCAGATGCAGTCGGATGAGGGTCGTGGGGCCTGTACTTGCAGTGGAGCGGCCTTCATAAAGGACTGTTTTACTTCCCCAACTCTCTCTAACAGTTCTCCCCCATCAGGTACATATCTTTCCTTCCCAGAGCACTCATTAACTGCCAACCTCTCGCCCCTGAACTTCTCACTTGATGGGTCACCCTCAGTCACCCGGGTCGTAGCCACAGCTATTGAGCAAGTCCCTCCCAAGGTCACCCTTTCTCAACTCCTCGAATTTCTCTCATTAGCTCATCATAGGAGGGTGGGGATTCCAGTCGATTTTCCAGGCGTAACTGAAGCAACAGCAGTTCTGAGAAGGGGGCAGACTTAAGGATCCTGTCCAGCCTGGTTCGGTCCAGTTCAATCGCTGGCAAACTACCCTTTCTGAGGCATTCTTGCAACAATTTTTCCAGCCAAGATACATACACAGATGACAACTCCCCTTGGTACTGTTGTGCACTTATTACTCTCCACCACAGGTCCTCATCAGAATCTGGGCCCCTACACATTCTCCAAGGCCTCAAGATAGGCCTGTGCAGTTGCTTCAGGGTTACTGGCCCATTTAGCACGGATGGTAGCTGGTGGCAGGACCGGAGGCTCACTTACCCTCTTCACTTTTCGGCTTCCGAGCATTACCATTCTAGCACTTGGGGGGCAAAATAGTCTATCCAGGTCTCCCAGTCATCCTCCCTGGGGGTGGGAGGGTGCCAGAGAAAATCCTCAACCTTTGGTAAGAGTCGTGACTAATGGCAGGTGCAGAAATAGGAGCCTGCATTGGTTCAGCCACCATTACGGGTACTGGAGCGGGAGAGGGTGTTGGGGGAGGAACACCCCCAGGTGACAAGAATAGTTTCTTCAAGTCCTCCACAGTTTCCCTTCCCCAGCAACCATTTAGCAGATTTCTCCTCAAAGTTTCAGTTAGTGGTGGGGGCCCATTCCCCCGGGTCTTACTGTCCTAGTTATCACTCTCCAGGCAGTGAGGCTCCTCTGGGGTAATAGTCTGGCACTTTGAGCTATCTATGGGATCCCTAAACTCTACTAGGGCCAGAAAGTGTGGGTGAGCAGATTAGCATGCCACCACCACCACAGGGTTTTGTAAACCTTCCACCTTGGAAAGTACTCCCTATACAGTGTCCGTATTGATACCCAGGGGGATGTCCAGGATAAGCACAGCATTTTGGGGGTCCCTCTCCTCCCCAGTTCACCACTCCACCAGCCGGTGCACAGCCACTTCTGTCGGGGTACCCATTCATTTATTTTTTTTCCTAACAGTGGTTCGTAAATATGGCCACTAGAGGACACACAATCCCAGCGGTGAGCCTCCAAGATGTAACCCCTAAATGGCGCTATCCCAAGGGCTACTACCCCATGCCTGATTTGCCACTAACAGGTTGAGGGGCCTGGATCCGATGGCGGGTGCATCCACCCAGAGGTCACGGTTTGCAATAGTTAAACTGACTTGGTCAGCCCTCTGGGACACTGTGACCCCCTTTTCTTCCCACTAGTGGCCCACACAATATATCAGAATTACCTTCACAGTATACACTTACCCCAGGACTGGTTCAGGCAGTGTGACCCTGGGACCCTGTAAAATAAGATGATACAGTGCAAAACCATAGCACAGTACTTTAACATAGATCAATACCTCAGGCAGTGTAACCTTTGCTGAAACAAACAGATCTGATTTATTTAGGGGATATACAAGGACGGGGAAATCAGGTTATTTAGTTTAAATGCATTAATAATCACAGTACTGTGCACATATTTCAGAATCCCAAATGTCCCTAATGTCACACTTTCAGTGTACCCAGGCAATAAGAGGCTAGCCTATTGGTGCAGCTGGTTGGGGCCCTGAAGATGGAAAAATGCATGCACAATACCCAAATTGTAATCCAGAGCCGGTAGGCTCAGTTCGTGGAGAAAGAAAGGAAAAGTAATCAGATGGAACACTTGCAATTAGATGATGCGAGGGAGCTACCCTGATTTGTACTCACAAATTCAATGCTGGAAACTTAATGGAAGGCAGATTGTCCTGGATTGCCAGGTGGAGCAGACCATGTGGACAAGGTCCTTGGGACTGGACCCCAAGGCAGTTCAGAGTAAATGGATGTAGTCTGGATTAAATTGGGGTTTACTTGCAGCTTCATGCACTCAATTCACTGTACACAGGATTTGAAACACGAGTCCCCACTAGCACTACACACATTTATATGGAAAAAGAAAGTACTATACCAGGTAGGCTGCTTCTCCATCCCAATCGCAATTACTGCACAGTACACAGGAGAACACACACAGCAGATTCAGTTCCTGACAGACCGAGCGCGATTCAGCAATTTCTCCAGTCTTCTACAGGGTGAGCTTAGTTTCTACTTTTCAGATCTCCTTGATCCTCTTCACAGATCAGATTCAGTCCAAACAAGCACTTGCACAAGCTACAGACCGAATCTTGAGGCCTTACACGTGTTTCCCGACTAAAACTGCGCACCGAAGGAGCACAGGGCTCCTTCCCTCTTCACTGCCAGAGCTAAATTGAGACTCCAGTAGACAAAACCGGGCACTTCCTTTGAGTTCCTCACAGTTCTTGGTTGGATTGGCTGTCACTCACAATAGCCTCCCCCTGTTGGTGCAAAAAGGCACCAAAGTCAAACCATTTCCCAGAGTCACTGCCCATACAATCCTCTTGTGGCTGGCTCCAGATTACAGTCCAAGTTCTGATTCGTCCCACAGGCACCATTTAGAGCTACCTTAACCCACACTGATTGGTCCAGTTCAGCAGTTCAAAACTAGAATGGGAACTAGGCAAACACAGTTCTGATTACAAAGAAAAGCAGGTTAGACAAACTGTATTTCATTATTACTCTAAATGATTTCTGGCAAACAGTTACATCTTTCAGATAGGTTCCCTTTGCACCTAGTGACTGCAAAAACAGAGAATTGGCAGCAGCTCGAGTGGACTTAAGCAGAGAAACACAGTCCCTCCCATACAAACTAATTATGTCTGCAAGCAGACAGCTCTTAAAGAGACAGTACCAGAGGCTCTAAAAAACACTCACAGATAAATGGCTTAAACGCCAAACACCATTCAGGCTCGGAGCATTCAAGCAAGCTCCTGGAATTCTTTTGGGAACCCCCATTTGCAGGGGGGTTACACCGGCACTGTTAACTATGAGACTGAGACCCCTGACAGGAATAATCCTACTAAAATATACCATACTAACTTCAAGAAATGGGTTCAAAAAATGCCAAAAGCTGCTTTGCTAGTTTTACCAGAAACTGATAAGGAAGATACTGATGTAGCTTATGATAGACTGGAACAAACTGTAAATGCTGATGCTGTAAAGGTGAATGTTTCCTTAACCTCAGAACAAACTGCAGACATTCGTAATTTGCTAAAGACATTTAATAGTACTTTTACCACAGAACCAGGCTGAGCAAAAGGGGTTGAGCATGTTACAGGGACAAGGAATGCTCGTCCTATTAGGCAAAAGACATACAGGTTACCAGAGTGGTTAAGAGCTGATGTGGTTAAGGAAATACACAACATTTAAGAATTGGGTATCATAGAGGAGTCAAGGAGTGCTTGGTCATCTCCAATGGTAACTGCAAACAAAAAAGAAGGGGGTGTTAGAATCTGCCTTGATTTTAGGAAACAATCCAATGTCAGACTTTGACAGTTATCCTATGCTCAGAATAGATGATCTGGTGGACAGACTAGGGAGTGCAAAGCATATTAGTACCCTCAATCTCACCAAGGGTTACTGGCAAATCCCTTTGGCTAAAGAATCCAGAGACAAAACTGCATTTGCCAACCCTATAGGAGTCTATCAGTTCACCACCATGCCCTTTGGTTTACATGGTGCACCAGCTACATTCCAGCGGTACACGGATGTAATTTTATCCCCTCACACTGGTTATTGTGCTGCATATCTGGATGATGTCGTGGTGTACAGTCCAGACTGGAAAAGCCACCTGGAACACCTACGAGCAGTTATCCAAGCTATCAAAAATCCTACCAAATGTGCATTGGGCATGCAGGAAACCAGATATTTGGCTATGTGTTGGGAAATGGAGAAGTTAAGCCAGAGGTTTCTAAAACAGAAGTTTTATCTAACAGCTCTGTCCCTAAAACAAAGAAACATGTCAGGTCATTTTTAGGGCTGGCTGGTTATTATCGGAGATTTGTTCCCAACTTTGCTGAGTTAGCTACTTCCCTCACTGAACTTATGAAATAAAGGTACCCAAATAATGTGAAATGGACTACCAGAGTGTGATGAAGCTTTTTGTGCCATTAAGGCTGCATTATGTTCTGCCCCTGTTTTAAGAAGCCCAGCCTTTGAGAAACGATTTTTGTTACAAACAGATGCATCAGAGGTAGGCCTAGGTGTAGTACTGAGTCAATATATAGACGGGATGGAACATCCTATTCTGTATATAAGTAGGAAGCTGCATGACAGAGAAAAGGTACTCCATCATTGAAAAGGAATGTCTAGCAGCAAAGTGGGCCATGGAGTCACTTAAGTTTAATAGGAACTGAATTTGTACTCGTAACAGATCACAATCCTCTCTGTTGGCTCAATCAAAAGAAGGATAAAAGTTCCAGAATCACAAGGTGGTACCTGGCACTACAGCCATTTAAATTCATGGTGATACACAAATCTGGTAAAGAGAATAGCAATGCTGATTTTATGTCAAGATATGGATTAGGAATTGAGAGGTCTGAAGGTTGAAAAACAAATGTATGGCTTTGAACTTAACTGTTTGCTGTACTGTTATAGAAAAAAGGATACTGCACATGTGCTTAATTTCTGAAAGTTAGAAGTGAATATTAATAGAGAATAAATAGAAAGTTTTGGAAACCTGTTTAATAAAACAGGTTCCCTCTTAAGGAGGGGGGTGTATGTGACAGGGTGGAATAAGACCCTGTCCCAGTTGTTATGGAAAGAGTTTGAATGCAGGGATGTGTTCTGTTCTTTCCATTCCTGTCTCTTCTCTGTCTGGTTGCACAACCACATTTTCCTGTGAGACCTAGGATTTGATCACCCTGACAGTCTTGCAGTTCTTTGCCTCTCACTGTCTCTCAGTCTTCCCTTGCTTTACTGTCTTTTTCCACCCTTGCATATCTGCTTATATAAAAATATATGCAAATCATTATGTGGAAATGTAACTGATACTGGGATCTCTTTGGTTAGAAATTATATAATGTTACTCTTGAAATGTGTATAATTATAGTTTGAGATGATTGCAAAAAGCTATTGGAAACACAAGAGGTTACCTGAGTGCAATTTTTAGGCCTTTTGCAAAAGCTGTGGAGATGGGGCCTCAGTTCTGGGACATTGTGTTCCTGCCAACACCTACCTGAAATATACTAGACACTTTAGAAAAAAAATCAGGATGCTTGTTAAGAAGGCGGGTTGGAAGGACTTATAAGACAAAGCTGTAATTGCTTGCAAAGATGGACACAGAGATTGAAGGAAAACTCTGATGGACCGTCTCTATTTTATTTTGCCTTTGTAAATAGTTATACTGAACAATTCTATTTTTTATGTTACTGCTAGGCGAAATAAATATTCTTGTTGCAAATTTTACAACTGCTCCTGGTTGTTCCGATGCTTCCTGACCTGTGCCTTGATGACAAGCCAGCAGCACCAGCATCTGATGAGACCCTTGGATGCAGTAGAACAGAAGCAGAATGGCATTTTAGCAGTAGCAGGGAGCAGCACACCAGAGCAGGAAAACAGCCCCAAAGCCTTGGATTGTTTTGAGCATGCAACAACGGTTCTGTGAATGCAACTTTTCTGTATCAGCTCTCAAGCTGCAGCTGTTCTGGCTCAACTCTCTGAATGCATCCCTTTTAGTTCAAACTTCTTTGCTACAACATCCTACTGGCTCACGCTTCTCCGGATGCAAGACCCATCTGGCACCAATTCTCTGTTCACAGCTCTTCAAAATCACACCCAGGATACAGGAGCACTGTGCAGCAGCTTCCCAGTTCCCAAGGAGCCCAGACCCCAGGAGAGACCCCGCGGTCTGACTCCCCCCAAAGGGTCAAGTACTCTAACACTGGGGCCTTCACCATGGCTCCCTGTTCCCCAATCAACCCCACTTGATAAGGGCTAGCTGACCCCTTACCTGGCTCTGAGGCAGCCTGAACAAGATACAGTCTCTGTTTCCACTTGAATCAGCAGGGGCCCTTTGATTCACACTTTCTACAGGACACTCTGGAAGAGCCTCTGGAAATTGGTGAACCCGGACATAGGTTCACAAGGAAGGAGCCCTGTGGAGAACTACCAGGAATCTTCTGGATGAGCCCTGGGGAGCACTCCAATAACCCTTCAGGACAAGCCCAGGAGAGGACTCAGAGGACATATGACCTGTCTTGGCCACTCTCTTGCACTGCCAATGCCCTTTCTGGTACAATCACTTCAGCTCTGATGATGCCTTTCTGGCACAAACTTCTTCATCTCAGACGGTGTCCTTCTGGTAGAAACACTTCATCTCCCTTTGATGGACTTCAGCCCAGGAAAGGAGCCATGGAACTACTAAGGAGTGGGCCCTGAGGAGGACCCATGTGGAGCAGGCCTGAGGAGGTCCTACTCGCTACAGCATGGCGGCACTGCACTATTTGGCATTCCAGCCAAACTACCCTCTCCTTCTGGAGGGGTCAAACTCTTCTTTCTTTTCCACCTCTAATTGGGCAGACAGGGCTGTCTGTCAGTCCTTCTGCCCTGTCCTGCTCTCTGATTAGCATAAAAAGCCCACCAGTCCAATTGAGAGGAACCTCTTGCATCATCCTCCTACAAACCATTGCTTCTATATTGCTGTCCTCTGATTGGTGGCTGAACAGTTGAGGGGTCATAAAGATTTTGGCCCCTGAACTTGAATGGAGCCCTGTGCTCCAAAAGTCTTTATTTTATTTTATTTCCATTGCTCTTTTCAGTATGCTAGCCCTAACTTCAGTTGCAGCCCCTCCCGGGCTGTTATCCAGTGATGGCATGGGGTGGGTTCAACTCTCGTGCTCTCCATCAGGAGCTCTGTTCTCTGCCTTCCCCTCCCCCAACATAGCTGGCTGACTCTGTGTGCTGCAAGAAGCCACTCTTGTGAATGTGCAGCACACTAAATGTCCCAGTCCTTCCTTCTCTCCCCCCCCAGTGCCTCTGAGCCCCCTGATGTTGACTAAAGTCCCTGGGGCCAGAGCACACTGTGGGAGATGCTGGCTGCTGATATGACTTTGCAGAGCTCTTGGCTGGCAGGTGCTTCCAATGCCAAAACATCCATGCTGCAGCCACAAGTGTGGCATTTTTTTCTGACTGTTCCTCCGGTCCCCATTTCAGTTGCAGTCATGGGGCAGGAGCGAGCAAAGAGAAGGGAACCAAGTTTGAGGCAACACATGAGACTCCAGGTAAGCTCCCCATGCTGGGGGGGGTTACATACTGTTTAAAAAGTGGAATATGGCTGAGGGTTGAGGCACTGTATGCCACACCTCACTCCACGCTGGTGACCCTGGTTCAGGAACAGACTCAAGTCGCTCGGTGGTCGGCTGGGGTGAGGAAAGATCAAGCGTCCACCAACAGCTCTCCTTCCTTGGGGGAGGGGTGACAGTGCAGCGTGCTTTAGACTGACACCCAGCGGTGGCTGGGTGTCGGCACAGGTGCACTGCCCAGAATGGGGAGTGCCCACGTCCAGGGTGTTAGAATGCCTTCGTGGAGGTGGAGACAGTCACCCCACCCACTGCAAGTTCGTGGGCCCCGGGGTGTAAAACTGGAGGAAAAGATGGAGCTGGCAGGCACCATGATGGCCAGCTGCACCTGCGCTGAACCCCGGCAATCCGGATGTTGGCTTCTGGGGGTGGGGAGAGGCCGGCACCTCTCACCACTGGCCCTATCGGGGGGGGACCCATGGGGGATGGCCGGGTGGGATGGGTACTGGGAAGCCTGACCAGGGGAGGGGCCGGAGCCACGTTTATAACTTTAAAGAAGCTGGACTATTAGTAATACTACATGCTACTACATGCTTCACACAGCTTCCAGTTTACACATTTAAACACTGATTAAAACCACAGTTTTTCTGTTATATGGAAACTACGTAACTATTCTGGTCAACAATACTAAACGTTTGGCCAAAACAGGAGAAATTTTAAGATGATGCCACCATAGGGAGACCTAAGTATGATGCTTCAAAACATTTTGGGAAAAAGAAAGGACCTGCAGCCTCACTGAATAGCACAAAGGGCAGCACTGCATCTGAGAAACAACCCGGGGATCTGGAAGCCACAGTTCATGCCATTTTTAAGGCAGTACAGCAGCTCGACAAAAAGGTGGAGACCTTTAATGCCCAGTTGATCCATGTAGACACTAAGGTCACTACACTTGAAACAGATCAAAAGACAATCACGTATGAAATCACAAAAAAATGAATAAATGTAACTCACCCCAAAAACATAAAACAGGAAAGTGTCATTACTGCCTGGGAAGATTTAATGACTGTTCTCTTATATTACTAATATAAACTGTAATAAGAATTTCAGTATGTGGGTCTACAGCCTTTAGAAACAAAACCATACAGTCCAGTGGCATGGCTGCACCATGCTCTATTGTCTCATAGGAGACCCAGCTTCGGGAGCACATTGGGACTTCTATATCTAGCCAGTGGTGATTTGAACTTTAAGCTGTACTGATCCTAAGTGCATATCATTTTTTTGGGGGGGGGGCACATGCACTTTATGTCTCCTGCGTCTACAGCAGTGGCTACTATTTCCTGAGAGATTTAAAACTGCATAGTGCTCCCTATCATGTGCAACTGGGTGTTCATCAAAAGAGCACTGAGAGTTCCTTACACTTGTGCATCCCTGGCAGTACTGTACAGTGCACTTCTTGACTTTAGTATGCCTGGTATACAGAAGTCAAGGTACAAAAGAGAAATTGTGTGAATGGCAACATCTAAGTTTTGGTCATTCCATTTCACAAATGTTTGCTCCAGCTTCTCTGCAATATTCAAATATAGTTTTTTTTAATTTAATTTCTAATGAGGATAGTACAGGACTCAATTGTAGACAGAAGGGCACTCGCCAACCACAAGCAGGACACACAAGCTCCATTAATTCTAAAGGCAAATTTATTCCCTAAACACACAATCTGCACACAGGACTGCACTAAAGAAATCAAAGAGCAAGATCTTCTACTTCAGTCAGCAGAGTACATGAGCATTTTTTAATAAAACTGATAGTAAGATCTACTCTGTTGGATTGGGCACCACTGTATTTGAGTAAGAAAGGAAAGTGTGTTAGGTCCCACATCTTGGCGGTGGATTCACTGGTGGACATTCTTTACCCAGAGCTGCGCTGACAGCTCAGTACTACACTGGTACTTGTCCATTTTATGGCTAGTATACTCATTTGTTAAATTGAATGCAAAGGGACTGACCAAGCAGACAGAAAACAAGCATTTGTCAATGCCGAATGCTTGCTTGCTGGCATTGGCATTGGTAGTGTAGAAGTTACAGAGCTGCATAATAGGAATGGCAGTGAAGTATTGAACTGAAGCCAATCCCACCACCACCCTGCAGAGAGTGATAGGCATTGGGGTGTGCCTTTGGGTCATCAGGCATAACGACCACGTCATTTCACCACACCCTACCCTGCAGACACTGACAAGTGTCACAGTGTGCCTTGGGGTCTTTGGCCCTTATGCGCACCCCATTCCATCAGGAAATATGGTGAGATGGGTGCAATATAGGAGAATGGGGTGAATTTTGGAGCCGAAGAGTCCAAGGCATACCTCGATGCCTCTCACTGGCTGCAGGGTGTGGAATGATATGAGCATTACAGGCAAGAATCCCAAGTCACATCCCTGATGCCTGTCGTTCTCTACAGGGTGGGGCGTTATGGTTGGAAACCCTAACACCTCAGGCATTCGTTGGTATTTTCACTCCAAATTTTCAACATGTTTTTTTTGAGACCCCCACCTCATGAACAGTGGCAATATCAGTTTGTTAGCCGAAAGCTGCTTATGCACAGTGACTATGGCATTTAGCACCACAGGTGCAAAAACACATTCTGAACAGGATGTGAAAAATGACATCTGTACTGTTCATGGGGAGGTGGAAAAAATGGCAATGTTGCAAATCTGCAGTAAAAATATAAAAAGAACTGATGAAGTCACAAGCGTGCATAGAAACTGCAACGCACACCCGTAATGTAATTAGTTTGGGGATATTTTACAGCAGATTGTCAACTCAGGCATTTTGGGACCTCTGATCATGAAGTGTCACTGTGATTTTCTTTATCTGTCCCGAACCATGATTTCCCACAGCGACCATGCATCTCACGCTGAAAGTGTGAAAACACATTTCGGCCATGTTGTGAAAAATGACAGCTGTACTGTTCATAAGGTAGTGTGGAAAAATGCCACTGGTGAAAATCTGGACTGAAAATATTACAAAGTCATGAACTTACGAGGGTGTGTGGAAACTTCGAAACGCTGACTCGTAACACAGTCATTTTATGGACTTTTGTCACCAAATTTTCAACATAGCCATTTTAAGACCTCTGCTCATGAACAGTGTAACTGTGATTTTCTTAATCTGTCCCAAACATTGCTTTACGTACACTGACTGCACCACTGTTGCTACATGCGGAAACACATTTTAGGCGACATGTGAAAAATGGCAGCTGTACTGTTCATAAGAAGTGTAATAAAATGGCAATGTTGAAATCTGGAAGTGAAAATATTGAAAATTTGCAAACTTACGGCGTTAAGTAGAAACTACTTAGCATGCGCTTCGTAAAACAGTCATTTTAGGAATTTTTTCACCAAATTTTCAACATAGCCATTTTAAGACGTCTGCTCATTAAAAGTGTCACTGTAATTTTCTTAATGTGTCCCATACATTGATTTCGCACACCGACTGCGCCATTGTGCGCTACATGGGCGGAAACACATTTTGGGCAAGATGTGAAAAATGACAGCTGTACTGCTCATAAGGAGGTGTGGTAAAATGGCAATGTTGAAAATCTGGGTTGAAAATATTGAACATTTGCGAACTTACAAGCGTGCGTAGGAACTGCGCAATGCACGCTCGTAAAACAGTCATTTTTAGGAATTTTTCCACCAAAATTTCAACATAGGCTTTTTGAGAGCCCACCTTATGAACAGTGGCAGTGTCATTTTATTACTCAGTCCCAAAAGGTGATTTCGCGCAGTGACCACGAAATCACCCTTCGAGCCCGATTAACGCCATGACAGTGCAATAATTCATGAGGAGGGGTCCCAAAAACCCCATGTTGAAAATTTGGGCCCAAAATTCCCAAAAATCCCTGACATATGCAACAAAGTTGAAAAACTCTATCTATCCCATTATACAGCTTACGGCATTTCCTCAGTTCGCGGTCGGCTTTGAAGAGTGCAGGCTGTTCCCGATCCACGAATCATCGCGCCCGAGCTCCAGAGAGTGAAGTATGGGGTGAGGGGTTGTGGGGAGGCAAGTGCGCCAGTGGGTAGGTGCAGGTTGTGGGGGGCAGGGAGACTACGAGGGACAGTTTTGAGTTTCAGGTTGTTTTTAATGGCGACGACCTTGGGGCGTTTGTCATGCTGGGGTGAGCTCCAGCGTGGCAGAAGATAGCTGGTTGGGGGTGTGGAGCCGACAGAGTTGGGCACCCGTCGGCCATAGCATCTGCTGCCATGCTGGGGTGGGCTCCAGCGTGGCACCCTGTACTCGGGGGACAGTGGAGCCGACGAGGTTGGGCACCCGTCGGCTATCATTACCTGAAGCCATGCTGGGGTGGGCACCAGCGTGGCATATGGAACTGTGTTTGGGGCGCAGCACAGCCGGCGAGGGATTGGGCACCTCCATCGGCTATACGTGTGTGCGTGGGGGCAGCACACAGCATGCGTGCGTGTGTGTGTGTGTGTGTGTGTGTGTGAGTGTAGGGGGAGCACACATGAGCAGGCAATATCTTATCGCTGCTCACTGAAGTGTAGCTCCCCCTTTCAACTGTACACCACTGCATTTTGGAGCTGTCATAGACAGCTCCAGCAGGCATTGGAGAACTGTGGCCACACCTGCATACACACTGACTGAATTGGAAGAGGGCTGACACACCTCCGAAAATGCAGATGATGGCACTATGTTTCTTGCACATGCGTGCAAGCAAACATAATGAGGTACTATCTGGCTCAAGCATGCAGCTTCTACACTGGCCTCTAGAGTCACTGATTGAAAGAGCTCCCTAAACAGAGTAATGAGTTCTTAAATCAGCTCCTAGTTTCTGTGAGCACATATCTCCACTGGCAGCTTTGTGATTCATGAGCTACTTGCAAGCACAGCTGACTGCTGTTCTAAGGACCACTGCAGAGTATAATATGTGCAAGTTTGGCATCTGGTTTCAGGTGATGTTTTGGTAGGCCTTCTGGGTGCTGAACTGGTTTTGGAATTTTATGCCCCTTCACAGAGAAAATGTATAGGGTATAGCATTTTAGGCATCAATCAATAGCTTAAAATGGCGGTAAATGAGCTGTTTAAACAATTGCTAGACAAGAAAAGAGAGACCTTGATTCACCACCTGGAAGAAAAAAACAGGGTAACCTCCGCTATTCATGGCAGAAATTTTACAAGCACGGCAGCCGAGCAGGTTAGTTGTCAGCTTGCTAGCTCCATAAACAAGAGGAAAGTACGGCAGTTCCCCATATTAAGTGACCTGGAGATGGGGTCCCTACAATTCCCCCAACACAGATTCAACAGACCTTTGCAAATGTTTACATAGAAACATAGAATTTGATGGCAGATAAGGACCGCTTGGCCCACCTAGTCTGCCCATTTCCCTACCTAACGGATAAGCTGCAGATCCTAGTTAAACAACAGCCTACTTCCTCCTACCCCCACTAGAATTGCCGTATGTCTGTCCCATGCATTCTTGAATTCCCCCACTGTTTTTGACTCTACGACCTTCTCAGGAAGGCTGTTCCATGTATCCATAACCCTCTCTATGAAGAAATACTTCCTCACATTACCTCTGAGCCGTTCCCCTCTATCTTCAAATTGTGCCCCCTTGTTTTTGCACATCTCTTTTTCTGAAAGATGCTACCCTCTTGTACTTTGTTGATTCCCTTGAGGTATTTGAAAGTTTCTATCATGTCCCCCTCCCTCCTTTCCTCAAGGCTATACATTTTTAGTTCCTTTAGTCTTTCTTCATATGTCTTCTGATGCAGACCCTGCATCATTTTGGTTGCCCTCCTCTGGACAGCCTCCACCCTGTCTATGTCTTTGTGGAGATAGGGTCTCCAGAACTGTACACAGTACTCCAGATGTGGTCTTACCAACTGTCTGTACAGAGGGCCAACAACTTCCAGTTTCCTACTGGTGATGCCTCTCCCTATGCATCCCAGTATACCCCCAGCCCTCCTTACTGCCTTCTCACATTGCTGGCTCACCTTTAGGTCATCTGATATGACTACCCCCAGGTCCCTTTGCATTTTTGTTGTTGTCAGTATCTCACCCCCCATTGTGTACTCTTCTCTTGGGTTTTTGTTTCCCAGGTGCATTACTTTGCACTTCTTTGCACTGAATCTAAGCTGCCATACATTTGACCATTCCTCCAACCTTGCCAAGTCCCTTTTCATCCTTTCCACCCCACCTTGTGTATCAACCCTATTGCAGATCTTTGTGTCATCTGCAAAGAGACATACTTTCCCTTCCAGGCCCTCTGGAATGTCACTTATAAATGTAACCCCCAGGTGGCGCTATCCCAAGGGCTACTACCCCTCTCTGCTTGACTACTGACAGGTTGAGGAGCCTAGGTTCTATGGCGGGTGCCTCCACCCAGAGATCAGGGTTTCTAGTGGTTAGACTAGCTTGATCACAGCCCTCTGGGACACCGTGACCCCCTTTGGTTCCCTCTAGTGGCTCACACAGTACACAGGAGTTACAGCCCCAATACCCCACGTATACACAATGTTCACTCATAAAGCACCACTTACCCTCGAGACTGATTCTGCAGCATGTCTTTGAGGACCCCCTGTAAAATAAGGTTAAGCAACATACACAGCGAAATACAATACTGTTTCCATAAGTACCAACACTAGAGACAGTATATAGTATAGCAACAACAAATCTGATTTATTTAGGGGACAATAACACGGGAGGAGGAAATCAGGTTAATTGGAGGCATTAAATCACAGTACTGTGCACACATACAGGGTCTGAAAAGTCACACTCTGGGTACCCAGGTTGGGGGGGGGGGCTAGCCAGGTCTGTTGCCAGGGGTTGGTTGGCAGGTGCAGATGGATAGGGCCCTGTAGAAGAAAATATATGCACAACACCCAATTGTAATCTGGAGCCGGATGGCTCAGTCCATGAAGCAAAGAAACAAGAATTAGATGACACACTTGTGATTGAAAACAGGCTGCAGGGGAATACACTGATTCGTACTCACAATACCCAAGCTGAGAACCGGATGGTGGATGTACTTCTGGATTGTCAGAAACAACAGAGCATGGAGACAAGGTCCTTGTGACTGGACCCAACTGCAGTTTATAGCAAACGGATTTAGTCCGAGACAAGCTGGGGTTTGCTTCCAGCTTCAATACACAGCACACAGCACAGGGGATTGGAAATAGCGATTCCCCACAAGCACTACGCACATTCATATGTAAAAGGAAAGTACTATACCAGGCAGGCTGCTACTCGATGCCGATCGCACTTACTGCAAAATACACGGGAGCACACATGGCAGATTCAGTTCCTGACAGACCAAGCGTGATTCAGCAATTTTTCCAGTCTTCTACAGGATGAGCCTGGTTTCTGTACTTCTGGTGCTTCTTTCTCCTCACAACTTGGATTCAGTCCAAACTGGAACTCACAACGTCTGCACGCTGAAACTCAGGGCCTCACACGCGCTTCCCGCATGAAACTATACACCGCAGAAGCACAGAGCTCCTTCTCGCTTCACTGTCACACCTGATCTGAGCTTTCCAGTAACAGAGCAGGGCATTTCCTCCAAATCCAAAAGGTTCCAGTTGGCTGATCCTCCTTGTCAGTCACTACAGGCTCTCTCTATTGGTGAAAAAAGGCGCCAAGGATTCCAAAACTACATTACCCAGAGGCTTCTTCCATCCAGCCCCTTTTAAGCAAGCCCCAGCTTGTAGTCCCTATTCTGGTTGGTCCAAGCAGTCTCCATATTAGGGCTCTCACATATTGATTGGTCCCACTCAGCAGTCTGGGACTAAAATGAAAGAGTTACACTACACAGTCCTTGCTGAAGGGAAAGCAGGATAGACAAACTGTATTTTCATTATCACTCTAACAGATTACCAGCAGACAGTTACACCTTTTGAAAGAGCTCCCTCTGCACTTTTAACGATGGCAGAAATGGAGTGATTTGGCAGTAGCTCAATCAGGACTCAACAAGAAACACACAGACCCCATCCAAATTAATTATGTCTGCAGGCAGACAGCTCTTAAAAGACAGTCTGTGGAGGCTCAAATAGCACTCACTTGGAACCACATTTAAACAGCTCAGACGCTGAACACCTCCAGACTTGGAGCATTCAGGCAAGCTCCTGGAAGACTTTTGGGAACCCCCATTTGCAGGGGGGGTTACATAAAGACATTAAAAAGGACCGACCCCAGTACTGCACCCTGCGGTAGCCCACTAGTAACCCTCCTTTCTTCACTGTGGACTCCATTTACTATTACCCGCTGTGTCCTGTTGTCCAACCAGTGTTTTACCCAGGCTACCACCCTAGGACGCACTCCCAGGCTGGCTAATTTGTTTATTAATCTTTTGTGTGGGACTGTGTCAAATGCCTTGCTAAAGTCTAGGTAGACCATGTCCACAGCCCCTCCCTGGTCTACTGCTTTGGTCACCCAGTCAAAGAAATCTATTAGATTTGTCTGACATGACCTTCCTGCTGTGAATCCATGCTGCCTTGGGTCCTGTGCCCAACTGGCCTCTAGGTACTCAACAATTCTTTCCTTCAGAAGTGATTCCATAATTTTCCCTACCACTGAGGTCAAACTGACAGGTCTGTAGTTTCCTGCCTCTGTCTTGCTCCCACTGTTGTGAAGGGGAATCACACCCACCCTCCTCCAGTCCTCAGGTGCCACCCCATCCTCCCATGATTTATTAAAAAGGGTAGTCAGTGGTGTTACTAGTTCTTCCCTTAGTTCTTTTAAAATTCTGGGGTGAATCTCATCAGGCCCCATTGCTTTATCCATCTTCAGTTTTAAGAGTTCTTTCAGAACCCTTTATTCTGTGAAAGGACTAATATCAACCCCCCTATCCAGAGTGCTTCTATTGACCGGATTAGGTATTTCCCCCTGCTTTTCCATTGTGAATACGAGCAGAAGTATTCATTCAGTATCCCTGATTTTTCACTGTCGCTCTCTGCCCAACCACCTTCCTATGTTCAGCCTCAGTATCCCTGCCTTAGTCTTTCTTTGCTCCCTAATGTACCTATAAAAGGTTCTATCCCCCTTCTTAACCGAGTTGGCTATCTTTTCCTCGGTTTGGGCCTTTGCTATTCTGACTGCCTTACCCGCTTCCTTCTGCTTTAACTGGTACAGTTCTCTGTCCTGCTCCTTCTGTGTTTCCTTATATTTTCTGAATGCTGTCTTTTTTCCCTTACCTTCCCTGCCACTTCTTTTGAGAACCATAGTGTTTTTTCTTTCGTTTTGATTTGTTTATTTGCTTCACATAAAGACTTGTTGCCTCTGTGATGGCGGTTTTGATGTTTCCCCATTGTTGCTCCACCCCACCTTCTTGCCTGTTTGCTAGTGCTTTTCTGAGGCACTCTCCCATTTTGACAAAATCAGCCCTCCTGAAGTCCAGTACCTTCACTTTTGTGTGGCTTGACTCTGTAGCTGAGTTTGTCGTGAACCACACTGTTTGGTGGTCGCTTGTTCCCAGATGGCTACCCACTTCAAGATCAGAGATCCTCTCTCCATCCCTATTTGAGAGCACCAGGTCCAAGATTGCTCTCTCCTGAGTGGGTTCCAAAACTAGCTGCCTGAGGCATGCCCCCTGTAGGGCATCAAGAATGGCCCTGCTCTTAGATGTGGCTGCAGCAAAGGTGCTCCAGTCAACATCTGGCATATTCAGGTCCCCCATCAGCAATATCTCCTCTTTCTCTGCCATCCCAAGGATGCCTTCTATCATTTCCTTGTCCATTTCCTCTCCCTGAGACGGGGGTCTGTATACAACCCCTGTGCGGATTGTGGAGCCATTTCCAGTCTCCAGGGTGACCCACAGTGCCTCCTCTCCTCCCTGTTTACCCTTTAGTTCTGTTTCTTTGATCCCTTCCCTTACATAGAGAGCTACTCCTCCTCCTCTTCCCTCCCTGTCCCTCCTGTGATTGTGTCCCTGAGTGCGTTGACATATCCAGTCATGATTCTCTGTGTACCATGTTTCTGTGACTGCCACAATATCCAGGCATCCCTCTTCCTCAAGGCCACCATTTCAGGAAGCTTTTTACCTAGACTACGGGCATTGGTACTCATTACCCTCCATTTTTTTATGGCTTTATTTCTTTTTGCCCCATCCCTGTTCCTACTGCCTTTGTCTTTTTCTCTATTTACCCCTGCCCTTCTCCCTATCGACTGCTCTATTTTGGTGTTTACCTCACTAATTACCCTGATTTTTTGGGGGGGGGCTAGGATTTCCCTTCTCCTCTTCAGTGCCTCCCCCCATGGCTAGTTTAAATGCTTGCCACTGAAGCATTTAAACCTATCACCTAGGATCCTGGCTCCCCCCAGGATAGATGCAGACCATCGCACCTGTATAGGCCTGCATCCCTCCAGGTGGAGCCCCAGTCCCCAATGAAGCTAAATCCCTGAGCTCTGCACCAGCTTTTCAACCAGTCATTGAATCTGTGGGGATCTATAGGGAAGAACAGTAGCTGTACCACCTAGATAGTGTACATACTGTAGGGATCTGGAGGAGTTACCTATTCCACACCTTGAGAAGGCTGATAGTATAGCCCTGCAATCTCTGTTTACCCCACAGGAAGTGAGAAAATTAAAGTTCTGAAGTACAGTAAGATTGTGGGCATGGATGGGTACCCTGCTGAATACTACAACGACTTTGAGGGATGGGGACAGATCCCACCTTCCTGGCACCAAGTGCAAATATCAATCATACTAAGACCGGGCAAAGACCTAGAGGTATATGGATCCTACAGGTCCATTTCTTTACTTAATAATGATCTCAAAATGTTCATGAGTATTCTGGCAGATAGACTGCAGGGTTGCATTTCCAAGATTATACAGTACATCATAACAAAACTAGCTTTATTAAAGGTAGATTCATACAGGACAGTATTCGTCGGTTCCTAAACATCATTAGAAATATAGAAACATAGAATCTGATGGCAGATAAGGACTGTTTGACCCACCTAGTCTGCCCATTTCCCTATCTAATGGATAAGCTGCAGATCCTAGTTAACCAACAGCCTACTTCCTCCTACCCCCCCATTAGAATTGCCTTATGTCTGTCCCATGCATTCTTGAATTCCCCCACTGTTTTTGACTCTACAACCTCCTCAAGAAGGCTGTTCCATGCATCTACAACCCTCTCTGTGAATAAATACTTCCTCACATTACCTCTGAGCTGCCCCATCCCCATCTTCAAATTGTGCCCCCTTGTTCTTGCACATCTCTTTTTCTGAAAGATGCTACCCTCTTGGACTTTGTTGATTCCCTTGAGGTATTTGAAAGTTTCTATCATGTCCCCCTTCTCCCTCCTTTCCTCGAGGCTATACATCTTAAGCTCCTTTAGTTTTTCTTCATATGTCTTCTGGTGCAGACCCTGCACCATTTTAGTGCCTTCTCCGGACAGCCCCCCACGTATCTATGTCTTTGAAGAGCTGGGGTCTCAGAACTGTTCACAGTACTCCAGATGTGGTCTTACCAACTGTGTCTGTACAGAGGGCCAACAACTTCTTGTTTTCTACTGGTGATGCCTCTCCTATGCATCCCAGTATCCCCAACCCTCCTTACTGCCTTCTCACATTGCTGGCCCACCTTTAGGTCATCTGATATGATTACCCCAGGTCCCTTTCCGTTTTTGTTGTTGTCAGTATCTCACCCCCAACTGTGTACTCTTTCCCCTGGGGTTTTGTTTCCCAGGTGCATTACTTTGCATTTCTTTGCATTGAATCTAAGCTGCCATACATTTGACCATTCCTCCAACCTTGCCAAGTCCCTTTTCATCTTTTCCACTCCACCTTGCATATCAACCCTGTTGCAGATCTTTGTGTCATCTGCAAAGAGACATACTTTTCCTTCCAGTCCCTCTGCAATGTCACTTATAAAGACATTAAAAAGGACTGGCCCCAGTACTGAACCCTGTGGTACCCCACTAGTAAGCCCCTTTCTTCACTGTGGACTCCATTTACTATTACCCTCTGTGTCCTGTTGCCCAGCCAGTGTTTTACCCAGGCTACCACCCTGGGACCCACTCCCAGGCTGGCTAATTTGTTTATTAATCTTTTGTGTGGGACTGTGTCAAATGCCTTGCTAAAGTCTAGGTAGGCCGTGTCCACAGCCCTTCCCTGGTCTACTACTTTGGTTACCCAAAGAAATCAATTAGATTTGCCTGACATGACCTTCCTGCTATGAATCCATGTTGCCTTGGGTCCTGTGCCCCACTGGCCTCTAGGTACTTAACAATTCTTACAGTGCAAAAAGACAAGAGGGCCTTCTAGACAGCCATAATTATGGATGCTGAGAAGCCATTCGATAGAGTTGAGAGGTAATTTCTCACCTGCACCCTGCAGAAATTTAAATTTGGCACTAGATTCATAGGGGCCATTTCATAATTTTGCAATCCACAGAAGGCAGCAGTCAAAGTTAACAGTCCTCTTTCCAATATGTTTCCTCTAGTGTGGGGATCCCAACAGGGTTACCCATTATCCACATTACTATTTGCCATTAGCATATAACCTTTAGCAATTGATGTCAGATCGGAGTAACATCAGGGGAGTAATGCTGGGCTGGGTAGAACAGAAAGTAGCGCTGTATGCTGATGACTCTCTGTTCTTTCTGGGAGACCCAGTGACCTCCTTGCTGCACCTGCTGAATACTTATGTAACCCCCCAGGTTCTGGGTAGATGTTATTTTATTTAGCGCCACGGTGCCTCCATTTTGTAACCGATTACCTGGTGAGTCTGGATTCGGGGAGAAAACATTCACTCGTTATCAGGGCTAGGTTTGTACTTCAGGACAGGGGCACCCAAGTAACTCCAGACATAGGAAGCAAGAACTGTGACTGTCCAAACCAGGAGTGGGATTATAAAGTGGGGCTTTTATTCACACACACACAGGAATACAAACAGGATGGACCCCCACGGGGCTACACTCACTGGTTGTACAGAACGATTGTGATCAGAAAACATCTTCTTCATCATCATCACTACTACCCTCCAATCCTGAACACACTGGGCTCTCAGCCCAAACTGGTACTCTCACTCTCTCTCTCTCTCAGATTCCCTGGCATGGCACTCCAGCCAGCACTTGGACATTTCTCCATATAGCATGGATATTTATCTGGTGGCTCTCTCTACCACCCACGAGCACTTCCTAGCTCTATAAGGGAAAACATCATCATCAATCCCACATCTGGGTACTTTCCACGAACACTGGCCAAGTGCCCGGAAGAAAGCTATAGGTGCCCAAAGTAAATCCATAGAGGTAAATCTGGATTCCCCAGATGGGGGGGTCTCCCACCTTTTGTCCCCAAATTCATACCTGGCCATTTATTTGGAATCAACACCTTTCCTTGTGAACCTCTTGGTTTGTAGAATGCTATCTCAAAATGTTTGTCACATTTAACAATCTACAGTCTCTGGAAAATAGTGTCCTGACTTGTAACGCTCTTTAAGTGGCTATGTCTATCCCTGTAAACCCCTACTGATTAGATTCATTTCAAGCCACATACAACTCAAGTACTGTACTTGGCTGTCCTTTCCTGACCCACAGTAGCAGATACTTAACACAACAGTCTTGGTGAAACATGGCTCTCTGGCAGAGCAGACTTGCCCTGGAATGCAGGTGCGCATAGGCTTCTCTCTGGAAAAACACAACGACTTCTGGGTGCCTCAGCACAAATCTTCTAGGCAGCTTCTCTTCCTTCAGCAGGGCTAGAGGAATTGTCCCTGATGAGCTGGTCTTGTTCCCCTCCATCCCTCTCAGGGATGAGGCACTGGAACTGGGTGATGGTCTCAACCACTTCAAGCAGGTATCTTCTGTGTCTCTATCTAGGGTGAGAACACACACCCTCTACAAAGGTAGCTCTATTACAGAGCTGAGGGCTATGAGGGACTGCCAACTGCAGTGCACCTCCTCCCTCCACTACAGACTGCACAACACTCTTCTCAAAACTGACTTTGAAAACCCCAATGTTCTAACCTAACTCCCAGCTGCAACATTCCAATGTGGCTTATGCTGCTGCAAGAATTCTATATGATGTCATCCCTCCAGCTCAGCTGAGACAGAGGACAGAGTGAGACAGTGTGAAATCCATTTAACTGGTGTTTCACAAGCTTTCTTCCCTGCCTGCCACCAGGTCTAAATGGGATTCTTGTAACCATGGGTGACTGGGGGTTACACCCACCCTTGGCTAGGAAAATGACTGTCCCCAGTCATTACTAACCCGGCCTAGGCTATCCTACCCTCTGAGCTACCTACGGAGTTGGGTGATCATGCCCTCTCCTACCATGTGCTAGGCACAGGCAGGCAACACTAAGGGCCCAAAGACCATCGGCTGACTCATCAGCCTCTACTCTAAGTTCTTTCTATGGAAACCTAGTGGCCCTGGTAGAATTGTCCAGAGCATAGCTATCAGTAGATCAGTACTGAAACATAGAAACATAGACTTTTACGGCAGATAAGGACTGCTTGGCCCATCTAGTCTGCCCATTTCCCTACCTACAGGATAGGCCGAAGATCCTAGTTAACCAACAGCCTATTTCTTCCTACCCCCCACAAGAATTGCCTTATGTCTGTCCCATGCATTCTTGAATTCTCCCACAGTTTTAGACTCCACAACCTCCTCAGGAAGGCTGTTCCATGCATCCACTACCCTCTCTGTGAAATAATACTTCCTCACATTGCCCTGAACCGCCCCCTCTATCTTTAAATTGTGTCCCTTGTTCTTGCACGTCTCTTTTCTGAAAGATGCTACCCTCTTGGACTTTGTTGATTGCACTGAGGTACTTAAAAGTTTCTATCATGTCCCCCCTCTCCCTTCTTTCCTCAAGGGTATACATATTAAGCTCCTTTAGTTTCTCCTCATACGGCTTCTCTTGCAGACCCTGCACCATTTTAGTTGCCCTCCTCTGGACTGCCTCTATCCTGTCTATGTCCTTGCAGAGATGGGGTCTCCAGAACTGGATGCAGTACTCCAGATGGGGTCTCACCAACTGTCTGTACAGAGGGATAACAACTTCCTGTTTTCTGCTGCTGATGCCTCTCCCTATGCATCCCAGTATACCCCCAGCCCTCCCTACTGCCTTCTCACATTGCTTGCTAACCTTAAGGTCATCTGATATGATTACCCCCAGGTCCCTTTCCTTTTTTGTTGTTGTTACTACCTCCCCCATTGTGTATTCTTCCCTGGGTTCTTGTTTCCCAGGTGCATTATTTGTACTTCTTTGCATTGAATCCTAGCTGCCATACTTCTGACCATTCCTCCAACCTTGCCAAGTCCTTCTCATCCTTTCCATGCCTTCTTGTGTATCAATCCTGTTGCAGATCTTTGTGTCATCTGCAAAGAGGCATCTTTTCCTTCCAGTCCCTCTGCAATGTCACTTATGAAGACATTAAAAGGGACTGGACCAACTGAACCCTGCAGTACCCACTAGTAACCCCACTTTCTTCCGAGTGGACTCCATTTACAATTACCTTCTGTTTCCTGTTGTCCAGCCAATGTTTTACAGGCTACCACCCTGGGACCCCTCCCAGGCTGGTTAATTTGACTATTAATCTTTTGTGTGGGACTGTGTCAAATGCCTTGCTAAAGTCTAGGTAGGCCATGTCCACAGCCCCTCCCTGGTCTACTACTTTGGTCACCCAGTCAAAGAAATCTATTAGATTCGTCTGACATGACCTTCCCGCTGTAAACCCATGCTGTCTTGGGTCTTGTGCCCCACTGGCCTCTAGGTACTCAACTATTCTTTCCTTCGAAGTGACTCCATCACTTTCCCTACAGAGGTCAAACTGACAGGTCTGTAGTTTCCTGCCTCTGTCTTGGTCCCACTTTTGTGAGGGGAATCACATCCACCTTCCTCCAGTCCTCAGGTACTACACCATCCTCCATGATTTATTAAAAGAGTAGCCAGTGGTTTCACTAGTTCCCCCCTTAATTCTTTTAGAATTCTGGGGTGAATTCCATTAGGCCCCATTGCTTTGTCCACCTTCAGTTTTAGGAGTTCTTGCAGAACCCTTTCTTCTGTGAAAGGACTGGGATCAACCCCCCATATCAAGAGTGCTTCTGTTAATTGGATTAGGCACTTCCCCTCCTCTTTTGTGAATACTGAGCAGAAATATTCATTCAGTATCCCTACTGCAGGTCAGAGCCACAGCCTGTCTATCCCCCCAGCCCTCTAGGAAAAACCTAACTGACCAAACCCAAATTACCCAAAAATACACAGGGGAACCTCCCCCCAACCTGGGACACATGCATCCAAACTACGAGGAGCTAATACTATACTCTAGGTATTACTCCCACACTCCCCCACAACCATACCTGTGGAAGGAAAAGTTAAACACAACAACAACACTGTACTTTAAACTCTACTACTTTTAAAGCACACTAAGAACTCCACTGAGTCCCTCCTCTTCTTCTTCTTGTCTTCTCTTCTTGTCTTCTTCAGAAACACCTGCAAGGAAAAAGACAAACAAACCCCTATTCTGCAAACACAGTACTATCTAACCCCTACCATCTAAACACTGAAGAACCCTCAAAATGATTTTTGATAGAAAAGTAGAAAAACAGTAGAAACTGTAGAAAACAATGACATTATTTACAATACACATTAATGGGGGTGGAGTGCCCAAAGAGTCCCATCTAGTGACAACAGTGCCCAAAGGCAAGTCCAAGAAAGAGTCTCTCCTGGGCCGGAGCCTGATGAAGCACAGTTCTGGTAGGACTGTAATCCCGAATGGGAGAGTCTTTGAGGACGGTTCAAACAGTTTGAAGTCTACTAGGTGTAGGGTGTGTACTGCAGTGTCATTAAAATGGAAAAGTCTGGACTTGCCAGTCCCTTGAAGAACGAAATCAATACGGAACCTGGATTTCCACTGAAGACTCTCCCTGGCAGCATTCTTCTGATACAGCAGGGCGGACATCTTCCGGAAAACGACAGGATGGCACATCTGGAAACTGCTGGGTTGATGTCATCTAGGAGATGGAACCTTGGAAACAGGACAGGAAAACAGCTGGTCTGAAATCATCCGAAATCCCAGGCAATGAATCAGGATACAGCTGGGCTGGTGTCTTCTCTGGATCCGAAGTCATCTGGTAGGCCAGTTGATGGAATCTGGAAAGCCAGTACACTACAAGGCTGACAAATCTGGGGCACCTGGTTCCTGGAACGCCAGACTGGTGGAACAACATAGGTAAGGCAATGGCTAGATGGCAGCACTGGCTGCCACCACTCTGCTTCCACTTGGTAGGCATGGGCACATTCACAGGACTTTGTCTGTACTGTGGGAAATAGCACAATGGGTCAGGTGCAAGAATTAGTATCCTGTCTGGGCACTCATAATTCACATTGTAAAAGGTTTTGTTGCCCTCTCCATCCACGATTCGAACACTATCTATAAACAGTGTCCTGCCCACTTTCCACTGTCTGAATTTTAATTGTAACACACTGTCTCTGACATATCTGCTTGCACCAGGATGCACATGTTCTGTGGCCTCTTCCACTATCCAGGCTTTCCTGTTTCTTTCAATCTCCTCCCAGACTCTCCAAGAAAAGGTAGAAAAGGATATCCCATAGATCTCATTCACCTTCCAATGAACCAGTCTTTCCTCTTTACTACACTTGGTCAACCTGAGACCTCTGACCTGACTTGGGGGCGGCCAGTCCTGGTTCTGCCAGCTACACATACTCAATGCAACGTAGATTGGATCTTTGGCTCCTCCTTGTGGGGACAGGGCTGTGGAGCCACCACTCTCTTCTTCCATTCGCTCCTCGGAGGCAAGAGCCCAAGGCTGTGAATCCGTACCTTCTTCATAAGGCCACATCAGTTCCCACTCATCCTCTTTCTTGCTGAGAATCTGAGCCCAGGAGTGAGCAGTCATCCTCACTCATGAGAATATCCACTCCTCACTGGGCGCGGAGGTCGACACCTCCCATTCAAAAGTCTCCGTCATCTCATCTTCTCCTATGAGACTTGGGCTAGGCCCCTCTCTCCAAGGGTCTGTTGATGCTCCTTCCACTATGTCTCTCTGGACTCAGACATGGATACATCAGTACTTTGTTCTGCCTGTAGCTCTGCACCCTCCTTTGTGCCACACTCTACTGAGCCTCCTCCAACAGGCTCTACCCGGTGCTGTGTGCTGTCAACTGCAGGTTCTTGAATCTTTGTCCATGTGGGAGCCAAACGAATCTTGGGTGCTTTGGTCAAGCCATGTCTCTCTAGGCACCCAGAACAGTGAGGAACCATGAAGATGTCCCTTCCAGCCTTTATGCACATTATGCACACTCTTACTGGATATCCAGGAATTGCCACATGAGACGGCAACCGTCCCCCATAGTAACATCTCTCAATATCTTTCAATCTGTTTACTTCTTCTGCTATCATAGCCCGGGCATGAGCCAGGTAGCGGGCTGATCCCGAAGCCATGACTGCAGAGAAATACAAAAGCTCACTGTTAAACACTCTTTCGGAAAAAACTTCTACAAAATGGCTCTTCTGTTGCTGTGTTTACTTTACTACCCCACCCTGTAATGGCGGCAGCAGCACTCCTGCGCATCAACGTTCTGTCTCTGACTCAAGCCACTGCGCATCCAATTTACACACTCCACTGATTAAGTTCACCAAACTGGTTAATTGCACTGTCTGCCCTCCTAGCACATTTATATGATTTCCACTGGACTTTTTACTTGCTGTAACTCACTGTTGTTGCTTAAAAGTCCATAAAGCCACAGTATTTCATTGCACAGGATTGCCTGTATTTCTTGTTGCATCTTTCATACAAACTCACAGTCTCTCACATGGCTTTGAAAATTATACTGTTGCTGAACCCACAATTATGACACAGTCCTTCTTTGCAAAGTGACTGCACTGCTTCACATAGATTCAGCTGGCTTTAGTTGAAATCACATACAGTTTGAGTTGCTTTAGGATGGTACTCACTTGATCAGTAGCTGGTCATTGCAATGGAAACATTTCGGCCTACAGCCGGTCTTGGAGACCTCTAGAATGAAGTGGACTGGCAGTCCTACCGATTGTTCCTCTGAACACCTCGCTCTCTTCTCAGATGAATCGGAATGGGGGTTGAACCCAATTTAAATGGAAAAGTCAGATTTTACTACTTTTATAACGTTTTCAGTCACTGCGACACTCCTCCTGGCAAGCCAGTTCTTACACTCTCTCTCTCACTCCCTCTCGAACACTGTGCAGTCACTCTAGAGCTGGTTTGGGGGCAGGACTGATTGAAGTCTCACCAATCACTCGATGCCATGCAAATGAGTCTTTTTCTTCTCGTGCTCTTCTCCTCCATGGCAATCATTGAGCAGGCAAAATTTAAACTGCATACCACGCTTTTTTTTTCTCAGCTGTAGCTCCTCGGCAGGAGCACCATTTCAACCATTTTTCATGGCATTTCACTTAGCGACTCTTTCTGTCCATACAACAAGCACTTCCAAAGTCTAGGGCACAAATCACTGTTTGTTTTCCACAGTTTTCCACACTTTTCTTGTCACACAACACTTTAAAAAGCTGGCAAACGTTATAATTTTGATGCAGGACAAGGGCATACACTCTCGCGCTTCACTGCTCCTCGGTAAACTGATGATAAAATTACAGCAGCACATGAACAGCAGCACACAGCAGGACATTTAGGTGGCAATGCTTTTACTTTTTGGGCTACCTACTGCCAGACAGCCAAAACACCAGCCCTAACCAGAGCAAATCTTTTGTATTCTCTCCCAAGGTTCCAAACCCAAATCCCAGTGGCAGCCTCCAATTTTGTAACCCCCCAGGTCCTGGGTAGATGTTATTTTATTTAGTGCCATGGTGCCTCCATTTTGTAACCCATTACCTGGTGAGCCTGGGTTCAGGGAGAAAACATTCACTTGGCATCAGGGCTAGGTTTGTACTTCTGGACAGGGGCACCCAAGTAACTCCGGACACAGGAAGCAAGAACTGTGAATGTCCAAACCAGGAGTGGGATTATAAAGTGGGGCTTTCATTCACACACACAGGAATACAAAGCAGGATGGACCCCCATGGGGCTACACTCACTGGTTGTACAGAACTATTGAGGTCAGAACACATCTTCTTCATCATCATCACTACTTCCCTCCGATTCTGATCACACTGGGTTCTCAGCCCAAACTGGTACTCTCACTCTCTCTCGGATTCCCTGGCGTGGCACTCCAGCCAGTACTTGGACATTTCTCCATATAGCATGGATATTTATCTGGTGGCTCTCTCTACCACCCATGAGCACTTCCTAGCTCCACAAGAGAAAACATCATCATCATCAATCCCACGTCTGGGAACTTTCCACGAACACTGGACAAGTGCCCGGAAGAAATCTATAGGTGCCCAAAGTAAATCCGTAGAGGTAAATCTGGATTCCCCAGATGGGGGGTCTCCCACCTTTTGTCCCCAAATTCATACCTGGCCATTTATTTGGAATCAACACCTTTCCTTGTGAACCTCTTGGTTTGTAGAATGCTATCTCAAAATGTTTGTCATATTTAACAATCTACAGTCTCTAGAAAATAGTGTCCTGACTTGTAACGCTCTTTAAGTGGCTATGTCTATCCCTGTAAACCCCCACTGATTAGATTCATTTCAAGCCACACACAACTTAAGTACTGTACTTGGGTGTCCTTTCCTGACCCACAGTAGCAGATACGTAACACAACAGTCTTGGTGAAACATGGCTCTCTGGCAGAGCAGACTCACCCTGGATTGCAGGTGCCCGCAGGATTCTCTCTGCAAAAACATGACGACTTCTGGGTGCCTCAGCACAAATCTTCTAGGCAGCTCCTCTTCCTTCAGCAGGGCCAGGGAAATTACCCCTGAAGATCTGGTCTTGTTCCCCCCCATCCCTCTCAGGGATGGGGCACTGGAACAACTGGGGGATGGTCTCAACCACTTCAAGCAGGTATCTTCTGTGTCTCAATCTAGGGCGAGAACACACACCCTCTACAAAGGTAGCTCTATTACAGAGCTGAGGGCTATGAGGGACTGCCAACTGCAGTGCACCTCCTCCCTCCACTACAGACTGCACAACACTCTCCTCAAGACTGACTTTGAAAACCCCAACATTCTAAGCTAACTCCCAGCTACAACACTCCAATGTGGCTTATGCTGCTGCAAGAATTCTATATGATGTCATCCCTCCAGCTCAGCTGAGACAGAGGACAGAGTGAGACAGTGTGAAATCCATTTAACTGGTGTTTCACAAGCTGCCTTCCCTGCCTGCCACTAGCTCTAAATGGGATTCTTGTAACCTGGGTGACAGGGGGGTTACACTTAGTGTTTTTTTGGGGTCACTGCAGGCTACAGGATCAACTATAGTAAAACAGACATGATGACCCTCAGTGGGATGTCCCCTCCTAGATTTAAATCTAGTTTCCCATTTACCTGGGCTAAACATAATACATTTAGGCCCTGTACACATCAGGCTAGTTAAAACATTTTAAGGTGCTTAAAACGTTTTAACTAGCGCAAACACAGTGCCCGTTCGCATTTAAGCATGGTTTTAAAGCATGTTAGGAAACCGTGCTTAAACCCTGCTGGGAGTTAGTCTCAAGTCCATTTTTAAAAATGGTTTTATGAGGGAAAGCGTGTTACCCTGTAGTGTGGATGGGCATCTGCATATTGCTCCTCCAGGAAGCGTGTTAACGGTTGTGGAGAACACGTTCTTAAAAATGTTACTGGAGGCAGATGCGGACGGGAGTCGGCTGTGGTATAACTGAGTTAAAACTTGGTTGAAGACTGATCTGGACAGGCTGCTGTGGTGAGTTTCAAAATGTTTTTAAAATGTTTTTTAAACCGGTGCAAATCTTCAGCTCTGATGTGTACAGGGCCTTAGATACCTGGGGGAATCTTGTATCAGCACACATTTGTTCTGCAATAACTATGAGCAGTTGTATAATGCTCTCTTAGAAAATGGGCTAGATACAAGAAGCTTCCTCATTGGCTGACAGCTACACGGGGTGGGGAGTACATTAACTTTCAATAGACACCTGCTAGACATCTAATGCCAATTTGGGGTGCCACATTACTTAAGGTATTCTTGTGCACCCCGAACTGGCCAGCCGCCATGTTGATTTTATCTCGCTTAGCGAGATTCATGTCAGCACCCCGGCTCTATACCCACGCTCGTACCTGTACAAGAAAACCTCATGCAATATTTCTTTCAAGTAAACCTAAAAAAACAACCTTTCTTTCTGTTATTCCTCATACCTTGTGCTAGTAACTAACTCCACTGCACAAGTAAATCTCTGCAATCCGGTCGCACCGCTCCAAAGTGAAGTCTGTTCATCTGAATTTCGCTCTTGCTTCTCTGAGATCCAGTCAACGATGAAAATCCCACTCACCATGGCGTTGAAGTTCACGTCAGTCGCTGCAGCTGCTGCTGATCCCCGCTCACTTTCAGCACCCACAACCTGCAAATAAATTAAATAAAAAAGGTAAACCTTGCCTGTATTTTGGGAAATAAAGTTTTTTGTGCTATCACGTTCTACTATACTTCCGGTTTCACTCATGCCCAACGTAATGGCTGATCTCCCCGACTTAATGGCTCCACTGCTACACTAAACAAGAAAAAAATGAAAAGAAAGAGGCTGCAAACATTAAAAAAATAAACAGACCACAAAAAAAAATACTTTCAAATGCAAGCCCTGTATTGGGGGGGGGGGCGTGGAGGAACTATTTTTTTAAAAATACAAATAAAATACTTAAAATATTAAAAGTATTACCATACAAATTTATTTATTTCATGCATTATAAAATACAGTGCCCATTTTCTAAGCGCAATAATACCCTCCAGGGTGGGCGGTATGGGCAATACCGAACCTTCCAGGGGCTATAAGGCCCTCCGCCTGTGGCGTCGGGCCTCATTACACTCCTGGGTGATCCGGTATTGCCCAATACCGCCCACCCTGTCGGGTATTATTGCTTGCATGACAGACTTAGCTAGGTGGAAATTACTAACATACTAACATACTATTTGCCAGCAGATTAGGCCTTACGGTCTATCGAGTCTGCTCGAACCTTAGATCCTTAGTTGGTGCCGAGGCCCTCCCATCCCTTGTGCTCCAGAAACCCCTATCATCCATCCCCACCCCCCTGGGACAGGCCATCATCTGATACATCCACTTTCTGTCTGTCCCACCCTCTTGAAGCCCTCCACTGTGGATCTCTGAACCAGCTCGCCAGGCAGTGCATCCCAAGGATCCACCACCCTCTCAGTGAAAAACCTCCTTTTCCCCCCTCACCCTTCCACCTTTCAACTTCAAACCATGCCCTCTGGTGATACCTCCCTGCTTTAGTCTAAAGATCCCTCCATGTTTACCCTATTTATTCCTTGAGGTACTTGAAGACCTCAATCATGTCCCCTGTCTCTCTCCTCTCCTCCAATGAAAACAGACAGAGCTCCTCAAGTCTGTCCTCATACATCAAATCCTAGCCTCGTATCATCTTAGTTGCCCTCCTCTGTCCCTCTCCAGGAGCTGTATGTCCCTCTTCAAGTATGGTCTCCAGTACTGTACACAGTACTCAAGGTGTGGTCTAACCAGTCCATTGTACAGCAGCAGAATCACTTCCTTGCTCCTAGAGGTGATCCCCCTTACGATGCATCCCAACATCCTGTTTGCCTTGCTAGCCGCTCTCCTACACTGCTCAGAGTTATTCATTCATGCATCCACCATGACCCCTAGGTCTTTTTCCCCTATTGAGGCCTCCAGCGCCTCCCCTCCCAGGGTGTACCTGTGTTTAGGGTTTCCCCGACCAAGATGCAACACCTTGCACTTGGTGATATTACTACCCTTGACACTTATCAAGAAGTATCCATGTAAGCAACATGAATGGCCTCCCTAGGATTTTGTTTTTCTTTCAAACATTTTCCATATTTCTTTACAGTCTGGAATGCTTTCCTTAAAAGACATCAGGAAATTTTTGGGATGGGTAAGCAGCCTTGCATTACTAAAAATATACTGTAATTACCTAGAGAATGAGGTGGACTGGGAATGCATGCTTTTGAAGATATTATTTGGCTGCACAGGTGGCTTTTCTGTGTACTTGGGCAAAGCAAAAGATGTCTTCCAGGTGGCACAATATAGAGGCAGCTATGTTCCCCAGGTATCCACTGTGGGCACTACTAACAGTGGTCTTGATGCCTCTCATCTGGTGCCTGTTTTATAACTCCTGGGCAAAACACGAGCTCCATATCTTGGTAAGAGTATGGAAGATAACCGTTACTCCAAATGATAACAAACCATAACCCTAATCAGACACCAGGAAGGGTTTACCCTGCCCAAGTATCACTTAATTCAATGTAAAGTTCCTCACACAGTCTTATTATACTCTGCCTGCTAAACTACGTGTCAGTACAGATACACTGTCTTGTACCAATGGTGCAGAGTGAACGTTTTTTCCCTTCATCTTCAAACTTTAACAGGTTGCAACCATTGTGGAGAGGTGTGTTTGCTGTGTATGCAGAACTATTTATTAGGTGAAGAGGGAGCTGTTTAACAAGTGCCCTAAGACAGGCTTGCTTTAAAATTACAAAGCAATAGAGGTTTCAGATAAATACACACATCTTTTCAAAAGAATAGTTCACATGGGTAAAAAAATGCGCTGCAGTGCAGTGGAAGTCTGAAACACCACCTATTATAGAGAGATAGTTGACAGAGTTTTGCTGACGCATTCCGTTGGAAAAGTTCGCTGGCCAAGTATGGCAGAAAGGGGAGACCTTCTTCATGATGTGGGCTTTATTCCTAGAATATCTTTGGCAAATACACATTCATAAACTTACTGGAATTACTAAGTTAATTCATTAGCGGCCTTTAGGCCAGAAAGGTGGCACAGGGTAATTGCTTCACATTTTTCTTGACAAGTTTCCAAGGGAGAACCATTATCATAGGATAGCTGACAAAATGTTAGGTAAGAGAGCCTCTATAATATATGGACCTGAAACATGTACAATGGGAATGACATTTCGATTTAAACTTCTATAAAACAATTGCATCATCAACCATTGTTTTCATAGAATAATTTAACTGCAGCAACAAAAAATGTGCAAAACAAGAAAATAATATTTTTCATTGGAGCTTTTGCTTGAGAATTCAGACATACGTTTTCCAGTATTTTGTCTAAATGCTATAAATTATTTACCTACGATAGAACCACTGAGATATAGCATCTCATTTTCAGGGACATCCTACTTCAACCTAATAGTACAGGTGGGTAGACTAATAATACAGAGTGACTTGTGCAGAGTTACAGTATGAAGAGAGTCTACAGTGAGCATGGGATTTGAACTTGGGATCTCTAGGGAATTTGTTAAATTGTGCCTTCATTCACTGCATTTCAGAAAAATGTTGGCACTTGGAGCATCATTTCATACACATTTATCACATCCACAGAAACAATCTGGGCTTGTATCCCAATTTTTTTCAGTTCTATTTTCTTATCCCAGCATACTCCACCCCGTCTTGGTTTAGAACCCTCCTTTTGCCTCCTGTTCGTATCACTTTGTCTCCCATGTGGTGGGAACCCAGTAATAAATAGTCAGCAGGAGGCAGTATAGCACAATGGTTTAAGGCTCTGACCTGCAAACCTGGAGACCTGGGTTTGAATCCCACAACCCCCACTTGCCTACTGTGTGACCCTGAACAAGTCACTTAACTTCCTTGTGCTTCCACGTCGCACCTGTAAACAAGCTTCAGCTTAGTGTCTCTCTCCTGGTTAAAAAAAAAATATATATAGTCACTTTACTACCAGTACTAAATCCTTTGAAGGCTTTTCTTTCCCCCAGTTATGCTTCCTTACCACTACCCCCACCCTGACCCAGATTAAGAACACTGGGGACCCTATGTAATAAAAGTTGAGGAGGCTAGACTTTTTAAGTAGACTGGGGGTCTGAGGGACACCTAGGCTCCTGGAAGCTTAGTTTTTGATGTCTTAAAATTATTTTATGCTTCTCCTGACATCTGCTATCATCTCCCTGATTGCAGATTTTAACATTTCTCACACAGTCCTGCAGCTAAACATCATACACTTCTCCAGTCTGCTCCAGTGGTAAACAGTCTCCCCATCCTGCACAAAAGCCCCCATTATTCTTCTTTGATTTGACTGAAAATTCCGGCTGCTTCACAAGCTCAGCATTATCTGCCTGCGCCACATAGCATAGCATCACATGGAATTGCGGCTTCTCCTGTCCCTGGCTCCCTTGCCTGTTTGCCCTTTATTTAGCAATTTTTCTCCTAATCTTCAGGCCAGACACATCCTCCCTTTCAGTTCTTTACTTCTTTTTCTGTTCCTCCTTACTTTAAAGATGATAGGAAATTATGTTTTGCATAAACTGCCCCCCTTCCCTTTTCCTTTCCATGACAAGTATCCATTCTGATATGATTTAATCAGTTTTTGATCATCTAGATTTGGGGTGCCCTCAGATCTACATAAAATGTCACTCTCCTCAGTAGCTACTGCTCTTTCTTTTTTTATTTCTAAGTCTTTCAAAGACAGCAGTCATACCATCCCATGCTGTTCATCTGAATGGTCTGCAATAGTGTAACTGGTGTTATAGAATAAGGCAGTGTGGACAGAGAAAGCAACAGCTGCTGAGGAAAGAGGGATTCAGTTTAGTTACAAAAGCAAAACAATATTAATTTAACAAACAAGGTCCAAAGATATCAGAATATGTGGGAGACACTAAAACAAAAACAGAAGGGGAATCTAGAGTTATAAAAAAAAAAAATTCCATTACCATTAAAAACCAGCTCCCTTCAGTGTTGGGGGAACACACTGAAACATTAATACTTGAGTGCTGGTTGCTCACTGAACTTCAAAATAAAACACAAAATGGCATTGCACTCCTGAGGAAATAAGTTTGCTTCCACAATCAAATTACTTGAAGTGTGCTTATTTGCCATTAGTCCTAAAAGCTACAATACTTGAGCACAGCAAACTGCCTGTCTCTAGGTGGTAGCCCATAGAGGGGTATATGGGCTACCGCTTAGAGACTGGCAGTTTACTGTGCACAAGTACAGTATTGTAACTTCCGGGCTGAACAAACACCCTTTAAACAAGTAATTTGACTGTGGAAGCAAACTTCTTTCTTTGGGAGTGTGATGCCATTTTGGGTTTGATTTTGCCCAGATGAGGAGTTAGCCACTCCTGCATCTGCACCACTCATTGCTTTCACTGAAGTGGGACTGTGACCTGAGGAGATTACCCAGTGAAACATTACTGCCCTGGTGCTGTCATGCTGGTGCAACCTCCACCCCCATTTTTACGTTTGATGCACTTGTGCATCAAACGTTTTGCTAGAGTGTAAGGGGATTTCAGGGGTGTGTCACTGTAAGCCTATTGAAGTGCAAAACAGTAGGGGCTCTGCAGTCTAGACCAGTAATCATGCACTTCAACTGTGACACCACTCTACTTCAACTGCTTAAACTTCAAAACAGCCAAGTCGCTGAAATCAGAGAGGGCTTCAGCCCTTTGATTCGTATGAAGCCACTCAACAAACAACTGATCAGCTGTCAACACCAGCAGCCTGTCTTTAAAATCCTGTAAAATTAAAGGAAAAACATCTTGAGCAGCAGTGACAACCTGACCAGACTATATGGGAACATCGGGGGCAGATCTACAGAAAGTTTGGACTGTGTTGTGCCAATGTTTTTTTATTCTCACTCTGTACGCAGTTTGAAACTACAGCAATGCTGTCTCAAATTACACCCTTTCTTTCAGCTAAACTAGCAACTCTCTAAAAAAAAAATTAATCCTTGCCTGCCTCTCTGGTTGCTAGTAGTATGGGACTTTGCCTCCTTAATGTGACAACTTTTGCATACAGGAAAACAAATCATAATATACCTCTATTTTGCTCCACCAGCAAGTGTATATTGCAAACAATGTTAACCTAGACAAAGACACATTCATTCTAAACTTTTTTGTGTCTGTATTTATGAATCAAGTTTAAAAGGTGAACCCACACTTATAGAACTATGAGTATATGGATGTCACCAACTTTTGCAATCATCTCCTTCCCCCTCTCCCTTATTTACTTTCTCACCGCCAGTCTTCCCATAACACTTATGTTCCCCGCCTCATGCCCTGCCCTCCATACCCCTCCCCGGTATGCTACCCTTACCCCTCCCTTTTTAGCATTTGCATATATACCAAGACCTGCCATGCTGTCAGTGATGCATAGATCTTAACATGGTTAATCCTTGTTGTTATGATGTTACATATGTTGAAATTCCATAAAAAGAATAACTGGCAGATCCCTACATGTATTCTCCCTTTTTCCTGTGCTCAACTGTTTTGCCTGCCATCCTTCCCGCAGTGATCCCAGTATTTGCCTGCAGTCCATGGTAATCCTCTGCATCAGCCCTCTCTAAGTCTCAAGAAGTACAGTTACGTAAGAACTTACCGTAACAGTAGATCTTCGAGAGGAACTCTTGCGGCAGGTAATACCATTAGGACTGAAGCCGGCAGGCATCAGGACCCCAAGGAAAACTTATAGCTAGCAGTCTGAGGCATGGGACCGCCCCCAACGTCAGCTACGCCAGACGTTAGACATGGTATATAGGGGGCTGTCCCCTGGTGCCATCTCAGTTCTCCCGCCGGAGACCCGGCTAAAAACCAAACTGGAGAACCGAGCAGGAAGTCCTCACCATGTTCTGGTGACATAAAAATCAAATAATAACCCTGGGGGATGGAGGGTGGGAAAGCCACCTGCTGCAAGAACTGCTCTTGAAGATCTATTGTTGCAGTAAGTTCTTACGTAACTGTACTATCTGACTTCGAGGGTGGAGCTCTTGCATCAGGTAATACCATTAGGACTGAGTCCCAAGCAGTACCAAAGGACAGACCCAGGTCTGAGAGGGTGGTAGGGAGAGACGTTGAAAACAGCTGAAGCTGAAAAAAGGCACTTAAGAGAGTAGGCCCTGCAGGATTGCTAGTTCAAAACCTGCTCTCCTTCTGGATGCAATGTTCAGGCTGTAATGCCTGATGAAAGTGTGGACTGAACTCCATGTAACTGCAGCACAAATATCTGCCAAAGAAACATTTTTGAGTGCTGCAAAGGAAGAGGCCACTGCTCTGGTACAGTGGCCCCTGACTGTTCCCGGAAGTAGTTTACTATGATGCTGGTAGCAAAAAGTAATACATTGCACCAGCCAATGGGCTAGTTACTGTTTGGAAACAGGAGCCCCTAGCATTCGTTTGGCGAATGAGACGAACAACTGGTACAACCATCGGGAGGAGTGGGTCCTGTGGCGGTAATACCTCAAAATCCTGTGTACGTGCAAGGTGTGCAACAGCGCCTCACATTGATTGACGAATTCCAGATAATAAACCAGAAGGTTAATGTCCTGATTAAGAGTCAGCATGGACACCACCTTCGGCAAGAACTTAGGGTTCATGCGCAGGGTCACCCTGTCCCTGTGGAAAACTATGTAAGGTTCCTTACACATCAGGGCCTGGAGCTCAGAAACCCTTTGAGTGGAGGTGATAGCTACCAAAAGGAGGGTTTTCCATGAGAGGAAGCTGTTGGCTCGCAGTGGGAAAGAGTGAGTTTCTCCAGGACGAAAAGTAAGTCCCATGGAGGAACGATGTCTCTCTTGGGAGGTCTGATATGTAAACCCCTCTTACAAATGTCTTACAGACGTTGAGCTGTGCCAGTGTTCTATCTCCGAAGGGATCATGATATGCGGAAACCGCACACATGTGCACCTTAACGGAACCTCCTGATTTTTGAAGATGGCCGCCAGGCTGGGCGTGTTGCTATCGTTTGTGTTTTGAGTTCATTTTGAGTTCATTTTTATTCTTCAATTTTTTTAGTTTTTTAGTTCGTTATTAGCTTAATCTTGTTGATTTTGTGTTTAATTATATTTTTCCAAGCTCCACGGTTTTGGTGGTGGTTTTGTCGTCATGGCAGGATCTATACGGTGGAGGGACGCCGGTCGGGCTCTTTGCTTTTTACTTATTCCCCTTTAGACTTCAGTGCAGAGCCCCGGCGGGGGGAACGAGGAGTTTCTTGATCCGTGCGGATGTGAGGATATATAGCCCTGAGGCTTTTTCGGTAAATGAAAAGGACGAGGAGTTTTACTCTGTCTTGTGGACGTTAGGATTATACAGTCCTGAGACTTTCCTGGCCAAGTTTTGTGGTAGAGAAGTGTCTCGTATTCTGGATAAAATAGGGCTTGAAGAGCCCCGCTGTTTCCACGATACGTAGGATACCGTGGTGGGCTCGTTCCAGGAGTGACGTTGGCTGGGTTTGTTCCTCTCTCCTTCCCCTCAAAATACTGGATTCTGGGGTGTTTGGATCTGCTGAGGCCAAGGAATTAAAGTATTGGACAGTTTGTGAAACTCAGAGTTTCGAGGTTCTTCGTTTTGATTGGTGATTTTACCGGAGACTGTCTTCTATCAATTTTCCTTGTGGAATTGCTGGTGTCAGCCTCTGTTGCTAAATGCCCCGGTAGGTGTCTGTTTGGAGCTTTGCTACGCTGCAGGGGGTTTGGGGTATTTTCTTAGTCGGGGAGCTGGCTGGAGTACCCCACTCCCTTGAACCATGAAGACTGCTACATTGGTGGTACTTTTCATGGTTCTTTGGTAAGGGTGGATTAGACTTCTTCTAAAGGACACTCTTTCTGGGAGCTAAGGGGCATGAGAGTGGCTGATTTCTTTTGGATTAAGTTCCATGGATTCCTGAATTACCTTGGTAAAACTTCGTGACTTTTTCTGGTTGTTTTCTCCCTTTGTGCCTTATTTAACTGTCTCCTGCCTGATGTGGATTTATTAACTTCTATGGAACTCTGGACTTTTTGGATTTTATTCAACTATGTTAAATTTTAGCTCTGCATCGAGTGATTGCTGATTATTGCTTTTGGACACTAGGTGGTGAGAGGACTTTGTGCCCTTAAGTTTTATGTGTTTATTTATTTACTTTATTTTTATTTTATTTTCTTTTGATTTATAATTTTGTTTCCTTCCTGGCTGTGGGAAAGAACAAATAACATCACCCCCCAGTTGTGAGAGAACTTGGGAGGAGTTTTAGTTCTTTGTCCTCTGTTCTTATTTCCCATGATGGTTAGGCAGTGAGAGTGCCTTTCCCTCTTCTTCCCGGTGGTGAGTGCAATCCGGGGGGCAGGGAATAGTTCAGGTGAAGACTTTTTTCTTTAAGGTTATATTTATTACGTTTTATTTGTTGGTTGACTGTTAATTTAGTTTGTTTTGGGGTTTTTGGTGTATTGTAGTTAAATAGCAACATGTGCTGGCCTCTAGCTCCCACAGTGGTGCGCTATTCATCCTCCTCCCTTCGCGCCCTCCGCCCCTTTGTTACTCCTCCTCTTCAATTTGATACCTACCAGCGCTGCAGAGCACTGGGTATTGTTCGTGGGAGAGTGGGGGGGTTGGCGAACAGGGGAGGATGAACGAGCGGGTTCATCGTATCAGGGTAGTCAGGTCCAGAAGGCGCCCTGGGGCGAAATGGAATCAGATCGAGGTTCACCTTGCCTGGTATCCATCGCCAAAGGGCACTACTGATTTCAGTAGGCAGACAGGCTCGACAACCTCAAGTTTGTCCAACTCGGACGGTGTTATGCAATGCCAGGTCTGTTAGGAATAAGACCACCATTATTGCGATCTTGTTGGTTGACTGACCTGGCTTGCATCACCGAGACCTGGCTGGACGAAAATTCTGGCCCTATATTGGAGGCCATGATTCCGGCCGGGTATTCGGTGATAGACCGCCCGAGATTGGACCACAGGGGCAGGGGGGTTGCAGTCTGTTTTAAGACTGAATTGGGTCTCATGAATGTAGTAGTAGGTGAGGCTGGGTCCTTCGAGTGCACAGTCATAGCAGGTGTAGGTGTTCGAATCGTGCTCATCTACCGCCCACCCGGAAATGGGAGACGTTTCTTACAGGAAGTAGCAGACTTCCTCGTTGACATGTTGTTTGAGTCACCCAGATTGATGGTTCTGGGTGATTTCAACGCCTGGGTCGACGATGAACTCTCTAATTTTGGTAATCACTTCCTCCAATTGATGTCTTCTTTGGGCCTCACACAGGTGGTTTCCACTGCTACGCATAAATCTGGACACTCTTTAGACTTAGTCTTCCTTCTAGGGATCGATGCATCCGACATAGGGATGGAACCAGTCACCTGGTCTGATCACTACACCGTGAGGTTCAATTTTTGCACCCCCCTGAGAAGACCAGCCCCTGTGGAGATGGTCAGGTACTGCCCATTACGGAATGTTACTCCACAAAGGTCTAGCGGTCCTTGATTCCTCATGCCGTCGGTGAGCAATAGTCCAGAAGCACTGGTGTTGGCCTATAATAAGGCCATCACAGCCCTGGATTCTATTGCTCCTGTTCGTGAGCGCCCACTATCCCTTCGCCCCAGATCCCCGTGGTTTGACGGGACCCTGAGGGAGATGCGGAGACGGGGCGAAAGTTAGAGCGTCGCTGGCACAGGTCCGCCCTTGATGCCGACCACTCTAGATTGATAGAACATTATGTTAGCTATCAATCTGCAATCACCCAAAAGAAGGCAGAATTCCTGTCCAGGGAGATTGCAGTTGCTCAGAATCGACTGGCTCAGCTGTTCCGAACTGTAGACAGACTGTGCAACCCAGCCTGCCTGCAAGTTCGGAAAGCTTTTTCGCAAGTAGAGTGCGATGAGCTGGCTCTATACTTTGCAACTAAAGTGGCCGACATCAGAGCGAACCTGGGTCTGGCAACCTCTAAGGGTGATGCTTTTGGACAGCGTGGGATCACAGTGCCCCATTTCTCCTGGAGTTCCTTTCGTCGACCTGAGTCCGTGGACATTATGAGGATCATCCATACTATGTGTCCCACAAGTTGTAGTTTGGATCCCGGACCGACTCCCCTTATTTTGGGTTGTTTTGATATCATCGGTCCGGTCCTGGCGCAAATAGTCTGGTGCTCCTTGGAGTCAGGTGAGTTTTCCTGCTCCCTGAAAGAGGCAGTGGTGACTCCTCTTTTGAAGAAAGCTTCCTTGGACCCAGACTGTTTTTCAAACTACCGGCCTATCTCTAACCTCCCCTTTATTGGGAAGGTTATTGAGAAGGTCGTAGCTGTTCAATTGGATGACCACTTAACCATCCATAATGTCTACGAATCCTTCCAGTCTGGCTTCCAGAAAAGACACAGCACCGAGACTGCACTTGTTCAGGTGTTAAATGATCTTCTGATGGCGAGGGATCAGAAGAGACGCTCCATCCTGGTTCTTCTTGATCTCTCTGCAGCCTTCGACACTGTGGATCACATGGTGTTATTAGCTCGCCTGGGGCAAATTTGTGGAATGTCTGGAACCGTTTTGCAATGGTTCACGTCATTCCTCACGGAAGATCACAAAGTTGTGTTGGGATTTTCCTCCTGACCCAATTTCTTTGTTGTGTGGAGTGCCTCAGGGATCTGTGCTGTCACCCATGTTGTTTGCAGTGCATATGCTGCCCTCGGAGGTATCATAAGGCGATATGGGCTGAGGTTTCATTGCTATGCAGATGATACCCAGCTCTATCTGTCTTTGCACCCGACCAGGATGGAGCTCTCTCGGTGTTTAACAACTGTCTGGGGGAGATCCAAGACTGGATGGATTCTAGCTGGCTAAAGTTGAACTCGGAGAAAACAGAGGTTCTGGTAGTGGACCCAGGTGGTCGGATTGAGAGGCCGTGTATTGGTGCACCATCTGGAATTTTCCTTGGTGGAGTATCTCTCCTGTCCTCAGAACGGGTGCGTAACCTTGGGTTTATTCTTGATGACAGGCTGACTCTTAAATTTCAGGTGTCAGCCGTTGTCAAGACTTCCTTTTGTCATCTTAGGAATATTGCCAGGGTTAGGTGCCTTGTTCCGTCCGACTCCCTGCCTACTTTGGTCCACGCTTTTGTATCTTCATGTCTGGACTACTGCAGCGCCCTTTACTTTGGGCTTTCTGGGGTTGAAATCCGTCGCCTACAGCTGGTGCAGAACGCTGCAGCCCAGGTATTGACTGGGACAAGTAGGTCCTGTCATATCACTCCCGTGCTGCGCGAACTGCACTGGCTTCCTATGCGGTGGCGGATCACCTTTAAAGTCATTTTATTGACTTTCAAAGCCCTTCACAACCAGGGTCCAGCCTATCTGAATGACCTCCTGGTTCCTTACTGCCCTGTCCGATCACTCCGTTCGGCCGACATGGGGTTGTTAGAGATCCCAAGAGTGAGTCTAAAATTCTCTGGCAGCAGAGCGTTTTCGCATGCTGCACCCACTCTTTAGAACTCTCTACCATGCCGGTTATGGCAGTGCACCTCCGTGGAGTTATTCAAGAAAGATTTGAAAATGTATCTATGGAATATGGACTTCTCTGATAACTAAGTCATTTTATTAATGTTTGGATTTTATTATAAATATGCTATTTTGATGATATGCTGATTTTTTATGGATGTTTTATGATTTTTATTTAGAGTTTTGAATTGTTTTTAAAACTGTTCAGCACCTTGATACATTGAAAGGTGCTATACAAATAAAATTATTATTATTATTATTAATGGCCGAATAGCTCAGTCCTAAGTCCAGAAGGTGACAGAGATATTCTAGTACATGCCTAGCCGGACAACCCAAGGGATCTATGGCATGGGTCATAGCCCAAAGACAGAAGCATTTCCATTTCGGAGTGTAGGTGGCCCTGGTGGAAGGCGTCCTCACTGCCACCAAGATCTCAGCCACCCTGCTTGACACGCCTAGTCTCTCTTCTGCTAGGACTGCAAGAGCCATGCGTGCAGGTGAAGAGAGTGAAGAGCAGGATGGACGAGTGTCCCCTACTCTTGCAAGTGGGTGGAGAGTGGCAACTGTATTGGAGGTTCCAGAGACAGTTGCTGGAGTAACAGACACCAGATCTGGTGGGGTCATAGAGGGGCCACCATAATCATTCTGGCCCCCTCTGACTGCAACTTGAGCGGTACTCTCTGAATGAGGGGAAAAGGAGGGAAGGTGTACAGGAACTTCCCTGTCCAAGAGAGGGACAATGCGTCCCGCCAGAAAACACCAGGCCCTGGAGCAAACAAGCAAAAATGTTGCAGTTTGGCGTTGCATGGGGACGCAAAGAGGTCCAACTCTGGATGGCCCCAGCGACCAAACAGGTCATCTGCGACTTCTTGGAGCAATTCCCACTTATGATTCAGAGAGGCAGAGTGTCTAAGACTGTCGGTGAGAACGTTCTGAACCCTTGGCAGATGAACTGCGATGAGATCCAGTCAGTGTTCTACTGCCCAATCCCACACTCTCAGGGCCTCTCTGCAAAAGGGGTATGAATGAGTCCCCCCTTGCTTGTTGATGTAGAAGACCACTGGTGTGTTGTCTGTCTGCACCAGGAGAGGACCAGTCGAGAATTGGTCTCTGAAAGTGATAAGCGCATTCAGCATGGCTCTCATTGGCAGAACATTTATATGCAGAGTGCTCTCTATGGCAGACCAAGACCCCTGGGCCCTGTGATCCCCTAAATGAGCACCCCAACCAGACAGAGAGGCATCTGTGGTTAAAGTCTGAAGGGGGTAGGGCTCCAGAATGGGACCCCTCCCGCTAGACTGTCGTGACGGAGCCACCACTTGAGAGGGTGGTGTACCACACGAGAAATCAGGATTCAAAGATCCAGATCATCCACCGATTGGTCCCACTGGACCCTGAGATGCCATTGAAGGGTCCGCATATGTAGTCTGGCTAAGGGTACTGCGGCTATGGCAGCTGCCATATGGCCTTGGAGTTGGAGAACAACCCGGGCCGGGGAAGAGGAGGCCTTCTGGAGCCTGCTGGCCAGATCCCAAAGGTGGTCTGCCCTGTCTGGGGGCAGGAAAGCTCTCCCCTGCTCAGTGTCCAGAATAGACCCTATGAATTGCAGCCTTTGTGTCAGCCAAGGATGTAATTTTGGCCAATTTACTGTGATCCCCAAGGAGGAAAATAAATCCTGTGTCTCTCGTAAGGCGATTAGAAGCTCCTCCTCCAACTGAGTGGAGAGGAGTCAATTGTCCAGATAAGGGTAGATGAAGAGGCCTCTCCTTCAGAGGGCCGGCACTACCACCATTAGACATTTGGTGAAGACCCTGGGAACAGAAGAAAGGCCGAAGGGGAGTACTCTGAATTGGTAGTGCTCGTCCTGGAAGCTGAAGTGCAGAAACCTTCTGTGAGACTTCAGGACTTTGATATGCATGTAGGTGTCTTGCATATCTAGGGAGCACAGCCAGTCCCCTTAACGGAGCAAGGGGAAGAGCCCTGCCAGTGTGACCATCTGGAATCTCTGGTATTTTAACAAGAGATTGAGCTGGCTTAAATCCAGAATGGGACGAAGGTCTCCCATTTTCTTTGGGACAAGGAAGAAGCGAGAGTAATAACCCTTTCCCTTCTGGGCCTGTGGGACCCTTTGGATGGCCCTTTTTTCTAGGAGCTGTTGGATCTCCACTTGTAGAAGGAGACTGTGGGCCGATGGACAACAGGCCGGAGTGCGGGGGGTTGTCCAGCGGGATAGAGATAAACTCTATTGTGTACCCTTTTCGAATGGTGTCTAGCACCCATTGGTCTGCCGTGATACTGGACCATTCGAGTGGGTAAAGCACAAACCACTCTCCTACCTTCTCATTCTGCCTGTCCCTGAAGGGAGGAGGGGGACAGAGGGAATCAGCCTGAGGGAGTGGTGGGCCTTGGGCCCTGGAAGTTATGGGCTGCTTGGGGCCCTGTGAACCTTGAGGGGCAGCGTGACCCCGCCTCTTGAGCCCCTTACCGTGGGACTGTTTGCACCCCTGTCCCTGCCCTTGTCCTTTATGAAAAGGGTGTCAGTGGGGTTCCTGAGGCTGGGATTTATACATCTGGTGCACATTGGCCACCACTTTCCCCGACTTCTGGAGTTGCTTGATCATCTCTTCAACTTCCAGGCTGAACAAAACAGGACTCTGAAAGGGGGAATCCAGGACAGACTCTTGTAAGTCCAGCTGGAAGTCCTTGAGCCTAAGCCATGACTGCCACCTCATGCAGACCCCGAGGTGGCTGCTGTGGAGGCCATATCTATGGCGTCATAAGAATACCTCAGGGTGTGTTTGTCAACGTCTAATCCCAACTGGGCACACGCCAGTACTTCCTGCTTTGAGTCGGAGTCTGGCAAAGAGTTGACGAGGTCCATTGTCTTCTGCCACAGCGACTGTTGATAGGTAATCATGTGGGCCATGAAGTTCAAGGACCTGATGGCTCCAGTGGCTGAGGAGAAGACATTTTCGGCCCCAACTGTCTAACATTTTAGAGATGGGGTCCGGAGGTTGGGAACTCAAATGCTTTGGCTGGGAACCTCTGCCATGAGCAGCCGTGAGGACCAAAGAGTTGGCCTTTGGTTGTTCGGATAGAAAAGGTTCGGACCTCAGGGGCTTATAAAATCTGTCAACCTTTCAAGGAACTGCAGGTACGGAGATCAGGATATTCCAGGTCAGGTGGGTCATGTCCTGGAACGGTTCCACAAATGGGGGAATAACCAAAGGTTTGGGTTCCTTCTCTATGAGGAACTTGGCCAGGCGCTTGCACTCTGGATCCAAGTCCTCTGTGTCCCACTCATATATAGCCTGGATGTGCCTCATGATGTCCAAAAAAGAGGGGTTATCGGGGGACCATGAGGAATCTTTAGGTCCCGGGGAAGGAGAACAAAATTCCCCATCTGAGTAAGCTTCTGATTCAATGTCGCCCTCATCTGAGGAGGATGTGACAGGAGGGGAAGAAGGAGACGAAGACAAAAGGTGTTTCATTCTCTTCCCCTTAGGGTCAGGACATGGGTGCTCACCCTCACCACCCTGAGGCCCTGGGGTGGGATGGAGACCCATGGGTGGCGGAGTAGGGACAATGTCTGGGGGTCTATACAGAAGATCCCCTTTTACTGTATTCCATCAGGTAGTAAAGAGATTCCCGATGTCTGCTACTGGGACGACCGCAGAGCCCAGCGCCGGGTTTGAGGGGCCAGGCGTCAGGTCTATAGGGCAGGCGCCTGAGGCTCAGGTTCCTTGGGAGCAGGCAGGCATTGGGTCCGGGATCCCAGCATAAGTGGGCCAACGAATGGTAGTGCCTTCGTCTTGTGGTCTGGCGTCCAGTGTGACCCTGTCAGGCGTCCGGTCCCTCGAAGGAGGGGTGGACGGCTGGTCTTCATCCGGTGATCGCCCCGTGTCAGGCGCTGGGGAGTGGGATGACACAGTAGGCGACCGGCTAGGGTTGCGCTGATCTGAGGGAGGGTGCACCTTAGCTGGAGGAGGTGGAGGCATCTGAGCTCAGGTAGCCTCTTGCCTACCTGAGGGTTCTTCTGAACGCTTGCGCTTGTCCAAAGAACTAGGCCTGTCCTGAGCCTTGGACAGGCTTTCCTGGGTCGACCTTGAAGGTTTGAGGGGGTCAATGTGCCAGGGAAGTGTGGTGTCCCAATGCGGCCGACTCCTGATGTATGCCCTGAGAAGAGGTGGGAGCGGACTTAGACTTACGGGAAGGTTCAGATGACTGGGTCAGAACCGAACCAGACCTCCAGCCGGAGGTCAAGGAAGACAAGGCCTGCTTGGCTGGTGACTTAGGGTGACACTCAGACCTGGCCAGATCCTTATCCCTGTGCTGATGCTTCCCCCCCTGATGACTTATCTTTCAGTGGGGCATCCCTGGCAGGAGAGGATGAGCTGGCTCCTGATCCCTGCTGCATGGCCGCAAACTTCTTCTCGAGCAGAAAGGTCTTGAGTGCATTGGCCCACCTGACACTTATCTTCTGGTTAAACTTCTGGCAATGTGTGCAGGCATTGGGCCGGTGTTCCGGGCCTAGGCAAAGGAGGCAGGCCACGTGGCCATCCTTGGCTGGGATCTGCTTCCCGCAGACACACACATTGCTTTTTGCCACAGTGGGGAGGGCAACAACATACATGAGGCGATGGTTGAAAATGTTGAAGAAAGAAAAAAAAAACTTCTGTCTTTTGTTGGCTGTCGACTGCTAAGGAAGGTGTCTGAGGAGCCGAACTACGCAGGTTGACGGCAGGAAAAGAACTGAGATGGCACCAGGACTGATAGCTGCAAGTTTTCTGTGGGATCCTGACGCCTGCCGACTTTAGTCCTAATGGTACTACCTGCTGCAAGAGCACCACCCTCGAAGTCAGATCAGTTATTATTCTCCTAAATGCCCTGTCTATTCAGTACCTTCAGTATCTGTCTAGATGTAAAAAAAGAAAATGGATTTTTTCCCAAAGTGAATCCCCCACACCCAATGTTGTCCATAGCATCCTGTAAGAGAGCTGTTGGCTGTCCCCAGCATTCCTTGCACTAGCAGCCCAAGTGCCCATGTAACATCTGAGGATGTACTGGTGCAAAGCATCAAACATTCGGCATTGACAAATGCTTCTTATTTCCTGTGCTGGTTTCCCATCCCACCTTTACTGCTCAGTACCCCCACCCACATCTTTGCTGCTTGCTGCCGTTCCAGTCTTTCATTTATACTGCCCTGGTGTTATTGTTCCCCATCCCCATCTTTAATGGCCCAGTGCCAATCCTCCACTCCCCAACTTTCAGAATTGTGGTTTATAGGGCCTTTCAGACAAATTGCATCCCAGTGCTTTACAATCCTGGAGAGGGCAAGAGTCAGCAGGGAGGGGAGAGAGAATGCTTTTGTTATTAGGCATGAGGCCCAGGAGATTCAAACAACAGAGTGAGTCAGCAAGAGAAAAAGAGAGAGGGAGTGAGTTGGGGGAGAGAAAGACTCAGGAGAGATTAAAATACACAGAGGTTAAGAAAAGGGAGATTATGTGGGTCAGTGGTTGGTGACTTGCTATGGTATTTAAGCAAGTGATGGTTGGTTGATGGATTTGAACATGGGACCCAAATTCAATGCTCTAGCTCTAAAAAAAACTATTTCCCCGTCCATGTTATTGGCACCCCTTCCACAGCCTGGTCTCGGTCCCTATCCACCTGTGAGCCATTGCCACATCCCAGAAGATTGTTGTTAGTGAAGACAGGGCAAATCTAAGATCACCGTCGTCTGTACAAACAGATGAACCATGCAGGGAGGAGGTGGGCTAGTTAAGTAATTTCTACTTACTAAAAGGCAAAGCTTCAGACTTATGAGATCAGGATATGAGCAGGGATTTATCTACAGTCACCTTCTGTGGTTGGACGCCCTTAAGTAAATCACACCCCACATCCTGACCTCATTATGTTTGTAGCTCTGACTATTGTTAGCTAAAGATCAATTGACCAGCCCATCACCTCCTCCCTGCGTGGTTCATCTTTTGTCTTCAGGCACTCTGAATCTCTGTTCTGAAGAGTCTGCACTCAGCATACTCGACCAGATACTCCCACCCCCACCCCATTACCATCACCTCCTCCTGCGTGGTTCATCTCTCATCTTCAGGCACTCTGAATTTCTGTTTTGAAGAGTCTACACTCATCCTACTCAACCAGATTACCCCCCATTACCATCACCAACTACAGGGCAGCAGCAGAGGCAGAAAAGTTTTCAGATAAAGATGGGGGCCAGCCCCCCCCCCCCATCCAATATTGGGGCCTTGTGCAAGTGCACTTTGTGCAGAATGAGTAATTTAGGCCTGTCCCCTCCTAGCCCATCCAACCTTGGTTTTGAATCTTTCTTTTGCCTCCTGCTAGTACCAGTTGTCCACAACTTCTCCCTTGTGGTGAGGACCCACTATTAAGTAGTCACTGCACTACCAGAACTGAATGCTTCATTTAAACACTTATTTAGTAAACTGCATAAATATAAACAAAACATTATTACAACCTGCAGAAATTAAAGGTTCAATGGCATATTTGTAAAGATATGTCCAGAAAATGACAATTCAGGTTTGTATTTATGGTCCTCAGTATGAAAATAGCTGCACTGGAAAATTCATGTCACCACCTTCCCCCTCCAGAGTCTACAGCAGATATACAATATATACACTAAACTGATATATACACTTTTTAGCAGATCTTCTTATATGTGTGATATTTATTATGAATGTCTACTGCAATGAAACAGATTGATGCAGTTTTTTAATTTGCTAGATTATGTATGTTTGTAACACAGGGCCCGATTCTCAAACTGCCCTAAGATCAATGTAAGATGTGCCAAATAGCAGCTTGCACTGATGGCTGGTGCACCAGAAACCTTGCTCCTAATTCCCATATGGGAGGGGTCCCAGCACCAAACATGCACAGGTCGCAGCATCCACTCCTGTGCGCCACACAAACAGCGCATGGGGGAGTTTGGCAGAGGGTGTGGCATGCAGGCATGGACTGCTGATCGATCCCACAGCCTGTCCACCACCTGGCACAAGGGCAGGCTGGAGTCCCAGGCAGCTGACACGGGCTGCCATGCTGAAGTGGGAACAGGTAGAAGATGGGGAGGGGGTACGGTGCCATGCCCAGGACATGCGCAGAGATGCTGATGGGCATTCCTAGTACAGGTCCCATAGGCAGTCAGTGCACACATCAGAGGATGGAATGCCAGCGTCCATCTGGTGTTGTCCGTACCTGGCTTCACGTCTCCGGTCCACTGCCGTTAACATCCCACAGATGCCCACTAGTCCGGGCACCAGGCAAGCCCATGCTCTCATCCAGCACTGTCTGCGAGAGTGGAGCAAGGGCCATTAGACCAGCTTTTGGCTGGTCTAAGCTCTGGCGGGTCCTGCCAGCTCTCAGAATCCCAATTATGGAGATGGTGCTACCTGCATCCTCCACAACCCTCTACTGCCCTGGCGCAGGCCTGGCACATAGCCAGTTAGCTGGCATTTCAGAATTGGGAACTCTGCAAGGTTTGATGCAAGGTGCCCCTTGCATCAGTTCTGTTTGACGCAGGTACCTTGTGTCAAATTCAGGACTTTGAGAACTGAGCCCACAGTAACAAAATCGATACTGACCCCGTGTTTATTATGAGTCATATATTTTTATTATTCTTATGATATCTCTTTTTAATTGTGTAACTGTAACACATAAGAACAACTTAATTTTGCATACCAAGGATCTCATTGGAAATGAGCTGTGCCCAACTGAGTTTCCAATTCATGAAAAATGACTAAAATGTTACTACTACAACTACAACAGTTGAACATTTAGAAGAAGTTCAACAGATCTGCATGATGAATGGTATGTTTTATGTAACATTTGAGGAAAAACTTTCAGTGAAACAGAAATGAACGCAACTGTGGATATCACTGCTAACACCAGTAAGGGAGCCTTTTTTCTACACTAAAATGTTTAATGCTGGATTTGTGTTCTAAGATTATGCACTAGGCAGATTTAATATATCTCAACCATTAAGCTCAGGCTGCTCTGCTATAGTCTGCATGGTAGTTCATGAGAAGCAGTGAAGTAAGGGTACTAAAAAATGTATTCAGCCTTTTGAGATGCAGAGTCTAATTTACAATGTGATCCTGCTTCTGAATCACAGAGAGGGTAAGTGACTGGCTGAGCTCTATATAGTAAGTGGCACTGGTGGGATTAGAACTTGTGTCTCCTGGTTCCCAACCTTATGCCCTAACTAGACCACACTGCTTTATGTTTCCTTTTATTGTAGATGTATGCAGTTTTGCTTTATAAATTTAATTGGAACCATTTTTTTTATTATTATTATTGATTAGTAATAACTTCATTCAGTTGTTTGTACATTAAAGGTTTATTTTATCTGGATGATGGGAGCGACCTATGCATCTGTCTTCAACTAGACAAACAGTGTACTGTCGTTGATTGCATCCTGCCACTGATTTTGACTTTTGTTGCACTTGAATCATGTAAAAGCCTACATATTGAGATTTGACAATTGTTCCTGTGATCTCAGCTACTGTGATTAGTTCTTATTCAAGTCCCCTTTCCTTTACAATGGACCAAACACACTACCAAAGGTGTCACTTACATGTTATCTAAACAAATTCTAGTGGGGGACCAGCTACTGGTCCCAGACAACTGCCACTAGTGTGCCAGAAGGCACCAGCTGAGTAAAACTGCATTCTGCTGCGATATTAATTAAATTAACCAAGTACTGATGCTCCACCTAGTGGACAGACAAGATCCTGTATGTTCCTGCAAACTAAAATTGTCATTTATTTATTTTATTAATTTCAGATTAAACACCTTTGAGCCAAAGGCTCTTTTACATAGGTTCCACATCAACGACAAATGAGGGAGATAGGGTACAGTACAGAAAGGTAGGGATTAAACAAACATACAGGTAGCAAAATCGTACAGGCATAACAAAGTTTGTATATACAACAGCATGAGGGTGAAACATTTCTTATTTTTTTTTTGTACACATGTGAGTTGCACAAGATTGTACAATGGCGCAGCCAGAGGCATTGTCAAGCAGGATGCTGTATCTAGGACCAGAGCCTAAATGCACTGGTTCACAACAGTGTCAGGAGTGGAAGACAGGAGGGGGACACCACCAGCAGGTTAATATAGAGCTGGAAGGGTGGACAGGATAGCATGAGAAGGTAGGTGGGGATAAGAGAGATTGGAGGGGAGGTAGAAGTGAGTGATGATAGAGGTGGCTGTGAGGGAAGGATCAGGGGAGGAGGGTGGGGAACGGGAGGCGAACTGGAATGGGAATGGGAGGGGAGGGAGCTGGGGGATAGTAGGGAAGTGGAGTGAACAGGAGAGCAGGGGTGGCAGGTGAGGAATGAAATAGGGATGGGAAAGAGGATTGTGAGGGGGTGGGAGAAGGGAGGCATAATGGGAAGAAGTGGAGGGGCAGGGAGGAGCAGGGGAAAAGGAGGGGAATGACCAAGGGGTAGGCATAACAGGCACAGGTAGCTACTAAAGATATTTTCACAGGGCATCTCTTGAGATATCTATGTTTATTTACAAAAAGAAATGCATCAAGGTCCCTGTGTATGAATGTGGAAGATTAGGACTTCAGATACAGACACAAGCCACAAGAAAAGGCAGTTACATTAATTGTACCTGCAGTTCCACATAAATAATAACTGCTTGGTATTCACACTTGTGAAATATTCCTTGCACATGTGAAGACCTCAAGAGACCCATTAGACAGGCCCTATATAGTGTAGCTATTTACCATAACTAGACTGTCGAAAAAAAAGCACGACTGGAGCTGTAAAACGACAGCATCAGGACCACCCAGAAACTTTTGCCAGTTGCGGCCACCCACGCTGACTCATGTCTATGCTGCCTACGTAACATGGACAATCCATAATTTCTCAGTTCCACACCAGAAACAAGCTCAGAGGGTTATTAGACTGGCAGGGACCAGGAAAACCACAAAAAAAACCAGGCATACAGGAGAGGGCATGGAACTGGCTATAAATGCCTGAATAGAGCAGAGAAGAGCAGGCAGAACGTCCATTCAAAATACCTGAATAAAAAGGGGAAAGGTGAGAGGGTGACCTGTGTTTCAGTGGTGGAGGTTCTCTAGAAGATTTACTGTTATGGTAAGTAACTCCACTGTCTTTTTCGAGGACATCTCCCTCCACTGAGCCACACCACTGGAGCAATTCCCAAGTGGTACCATAAGCACAGTGGGAGGCAGGAAGTATCACTATGACCCTAAGACAGAAGGTCTTGCAAAGCAGTGAGGCCAAATCCAGCTGAACTATAAGAGACGATGTCCAGATTAATGTTTATTGAATGCATGACCAGTACTCCAGGTGGCTGCAAGGCAGATGCGAGTAGCCAAAACATTGTGGAAACAAGCCAAGGAAGTAGCCATGCCAGGAGTTGACAGAACTTGGACAGGACTTGGAAGCTGCTTACTGCACTTGCAGGAACAGAAAACAATACAGGATGCCAACCATGTGGGAAAAGCATTGTTTAGAAACAGGATCCCACCATCTTGGGTGCTGAAAGACACAACGTGTTGAAAAGATTTCCTACAATCCTTAGTAGAATCCATGTACCAAGGCAGAGATCTATGGACATCCAGCATATGCAGCTACAATTCCCCTTTATTTGAAGGGGACAAAAAATAAATGGGATGTTAAATAGTCTGATGCAGTATAAAGTCACAGACAAAATTTTGGAGAAAATGAGGATCTGTCCATAAAGCAACCCGATACTTAAGGGGCACTGCAACCAGAACATGTAATTCAGAAATTCTTCATGCTGAAGTAATGCCACCAGAAACAGGCCTTCCAGGATATAAAACACATTTCCTAGGTAGCAGCGGGTTCAAATAGAGGTGGAGTAAGGGTCTCCAGAACCATGTCATGGTCTCATATTGGAGTTGGTCTACGAATTGGGGTATAAATATGCAGGACACTTCCGAGGAACCTGTGGGACAACAAGTTGGGCAACCAATTTACCATTTATGAGGGCATGAAAAGCTGAAACAGCGGCCAAATGCACCTTCACAGAGGAGCGCTGGAGGCCCAGTTTTGAAATGAGGTGATCTAAAACCTGACTAACTGGACATGTAAAAGGATCCAGGCTAGGAGAAGTACACCATATGTGAAATATTTTTAGTTTTTGGAATAGGCATACCTCTTGGACAGCTTATGAGCTACAAGGAGAATCTCTGAATCTGCAGAGGAAACCCCAAAGTGAGAGAGTTCTATTTTCTTAGGAGCCAGGCATGGAGATTCAGGGATTGAAGACTGAGGTGCATCAAAGAGTTCTGTTTCAGTGACAGAAACCCTGCTCAAAGAGGGAGTAGGACCAGAAGTTCCACTGCCAACAGAAGGAACCACATTTATTTGGGCCACATCAGGCCACTAGAATTAGGGTGTCTGGTTCTGCCTGCAACTTGACTTAAACCCTCTAAATCAGAAAGAATTGAGGAAATTCATATTGGAGCCTCCTTTTCCAGGAGAGGAACAATGTATCTTGCCAGAAAACAACAGGCCCTGGAGGGGGGAAAAAATACTGCAGTTTTGTGTTGTGTGGGAATGAAAAAAGATTTAGCTCCGGATGGCCCCATCTCTCAAAAAGGATGTCTACTACGAATTCAAGCAGTTCCCACTTGTGGAACAATACCAGGGACTGGCTAAGGCAATTCACCAGAACACTAAGAGTGCTAGGCAGAAAGTCAGCAGTGAGAAACACATCGTTTACCATGGCCCAGTACCAGACCCTCATTGCTTCCCTGCAGAGGGGATAGAAGTAAACATTTGTTTGTTGCTATATTGCATCACAGACATATCATCCCTCTGAATCAAAAGGGGATGCCCATGGTGAAGGACAGCAAAGGCCTGTAGGCCAAGAAGAACAGATCTCATCTCCAGAGTGTTGCTGTGGAGAGAGCGATCTAGGGAGGAGCTTGCGTCCAAAATGACTGGACATGAGTACCAAAACTGGAGCTCAAGGCATCCCTCATCGTGATCATCAGGGGCATGGGACAAATAAAAAGAGACCAGGTTGGAGTGGTCCAACCACCACAGGAAAGCCTTCACCAGAATGAGATACTCCACGTCATAAAAATGCTGAATCCACTGCACACACAGGAACCACTGAGGCACCCTCATGTGGGTATCTGGTCATTATAGCGCAACCACAACAGCGCAAGTAAAAATTGCACATACAATTAAGTGCAAGTCAAAAATATCAGCAGTCAAAATAGCGCTATTCCTGAACAGCGTGATGTTTACTAGTTGTTTATGAAACAACTTTTATTGTCTGACAGTGCAATAAAATTCTGCATCCAGAGGCTGCCAACCAAAGCGCCACAGATTCACAGCTCCATCAACACATCGCAGCACTACTTCTACTGACTGTCCTCCTTGTATCTTCCTCACATACCACTGCTTCAAAACATGATGTACGAGAGGGAGAGCAATTGGCAGCACAGCTTGAGGTCCTAAAAGATCCATCAGATGTGGGAATGGCACAAGTTCTTTACTTCAAGACAGATTGTACGAGAGGGAGAGCAATCAGCGGCACAGCTTGAGGTCCTATCCATCAGACGTGAGACTGGCACACTGGTAGTTTAACAGTACCACTCGCTGGTTGTTATGTGCTGCAAGGGAGGGTGGGAAATGGAACTAGATGCTGGGTGAGAGGTGTGCATGGACCATTGATGTGCTTTTTTTACAAGAGTTAACATATGCTATTTAGTGCAGCCGATATTTTGCCGCTACACTATTTTGATGTGGCGCTTTAAAGTACGTGCTCATAAGTGTTGCACTATTGCGGTTGTGCTATTTTAACATTGAACCCCTCGTGCAGGCGAGCCACACGGAAAGTAAGGAGGGCCGCAGCCATCAGCTCTATCTGTCTGAAAGGCATCTTGCCAACACATAATGACTGGATGACACCAGCTAAGCCTGGCAATTAGGGAAGTGGCATGGTTCTCCTGGAGGAAGGCCCGATAAGAAGACGTGTTGAGGGCAGCGCTGATATATTAAAGGTGCTGACAAAGCATCAGAACCAATTTTGGTTCATTGACAAAACTGCCCAACTGCTCAAACAGCTGATGCATCCAAAACAGAATGTAAATTATGGCATCCCAGACTAGGGCTTACAACATCCAGTCATCCAGATATGGGAACACCTGCTGCAAAGCATTTGGTGAAGATATGTAGAACCAAAGATAAGCCAAATGGCAAGACACAAAACTGGTAATGAGAGCCCTCCAGCATAAAGCAGAGGTACTGTCGATGACTGCGAAGTACTTTGATATTAAGGTAAGCATTCTTCATATCCAGGGCACAAAACCAATCCCCCTGCATCAGCACAAGCAGCAGGGACTGGATTAAAACTATACTAAATCTTTTGTATTGGACAAACAGGTTCAAGCCCCTGAGGTCCAGGACAGGACGTAGATTGCGTATGCATTTCAGAGCCAGAAAATATTGGGAGTAATATCCCCAGTTCAGGTCTGCAGCAGGAATAGCTTCTATGGTTCGCTTGAGCAATAACACCTGAACTTCATCCAGCAGGATCGAAAACTGACCCAGAGGGTACCAACTGGGCTGGGAAAGATGTACTGGAGGGCTGGACAACTCCAGGGCATGCCCCTGCTGAACAATGTCCAGAACCCAAGCATCCATGGTAATCCCCCTCCACTTTAACATGAAGATGAAAATTTGTCCTCCCAACAGGATCCCAGGGGCTTTTCAAGGGATCAGGGGAGGTGCTCCGAGCCCCCTGCTCTGGGATACAGGGGTAGCCATGGGCTGGGCGGGAGTAGGGCCTACGAAAGGAATCCCTCTCATGAGCATGAGGCCGCAGGTTAATAAGTGCCTTGAAGGAAAGGGGAGTCGTTTTAGAAGACTTTAGTTCCTGGAATGCCACTTCCACATCCATGCCAAATAACTTTTGTCCATAGAATCTTGCATTTAGAACCGACTGCTTGACATCAATGGCAAAGTCAGCCAGTCAAAGCCAAAAATAACACCAAAGGCATATGCTAGAGGCTTTATTAGGAGATGAAGCAGTCAAAGAATCAGAAGCAGAGTGCAGATGTTTCTATACATCCAGGCCATGGGCAACAGTCTGCTGGACCTCCATTTTAGTGGGCCCAACAGGCAGCCAGTCGGTCATGGCCAAGATGAACTTCCACAGGCTATTCTGATATTTAATTATGTAAGCCTGATAGTTATGCAATCCTAATCCAAGGGACATTGAGGCATACAGTAAGTCCATTTGCCTGTAGCATCCAGCCTCTAAGACTCCTTCTCAGGATACAGAGAGCTCATATGATGAGATATTATAGATCTGTCATGGGCTGCCATGATGACCACTTGAATCAGTCTCCAGTCGAGATGAATAAAAAGGCCTTCATGGTCTGGGCTGGATACTGCTTGTCTGCACATCAGGAAAGCCACTAGACCTATGACAGGCAGCCGCATGGGCATCCTCCAGTGCAGAGTGAAATAGGAGGGATGATCACAGTAGGCATCAATAAACTTCAAGGGACTCATATATAGGTTCCTTTTGGAAGCATCCTCCTCATTGACTGTGGAGCCAAAAGAATCCTGCATGAGCCTGAGGAGAGCCTGAAATGAGGCATCCTCAGGGAGAATGTGAGGTATAAACTACACTGTCCTCACTACAGGATGACAGGGTAGAGCTGGAGTTCATGCCCTCAGTGAGGGACAGATCACCCTCATCCTCATCATAATTATATTCCTTCTCCTCCTCCTCCTCGTCAGCAGGGGGAGGTTGCAGAGGATCTCAATACATTGATGGCAAAGGAGTTGATGGCAAATGTAGAAGGCAAAGAGCAGATGATGGAGGTCGAAAATGTAGGGCCCAAAGCCACCGTTGATGGTGCTGATGGACCAGTCGGAAGCATCAATGGTACTGGTGTCGACAACAGGATCTGAGGAAGGAGCTGCCTAAATTGAACCAACACTGTCTGTAGCAAAGCTGGGGCACTGACATACATAATAGGGGTTAATGGCTTTGTCAACAGGCTGAAGCATGACAGCAGAATTGGCTGCAAGCAGCAGATAGCAAGAGTAGAGCCAAACCTCGACCTTGATGCCTCAGAGATAGAGGGCTGTAGAATCTGAGGTTGTTGAGGCAGCCTGGGTCTTAGTGGACTTACCTTTGTCACCCTTTAACTCATTGGCTATGAGACACATTTTTTAACTGAGGTTAAGCAATGGAATCCCCAGACTTTGAAAAGTGCTACTGGAGCTGGTGAAGAGACAAGGAATGGGTAGAAGAAGTCCCCAACTAGGAATACGTATATTTTCCTATATGGCAGTGCTTTTCCTAATCTTTTGCACATTTGTCCTTAGGCTTTTCCGAAACCTTCAACATCCATGCAGAGATTTCTGCATGGTTACAGACCACCACAGGAAACAGTGGAGGGGGAAGTAAAGCAGGTAGATGAAACTGACATTGAATGCTGTGCACCCTCCATAACCTTCAAAAAGGCTTCTAAAGCCTTGTGGCGATGTCTTCTCATGGACTGCTAAAGCCCTGGCAAATATGGCAAGCCATAATGTCATGCAATAGGTCCAGGCAGCAGACACACAGTGTATGAGCTTTGCCCTTGTAGATTTTAACTTTGCTGCAGTGACAGAGACAGAACAATGACTTTGTCCTTCGACACTGGCATTAAACTACATTTAAAGTAAGAAAATAATAAAAGCAAATTACAAAAAAACTCAGCAAAGGTGACTGCAAGTTGTCAGTGTTGATTCTCTGGCAAGCCAAGGAGTGGCTGATGGCAGGAGAAAGAACTGAGAAATCATGAGGCCTCTCACATTATACAGGTAGTGCCAGCATGCGTTGAAGTGGGTGGTCCCACCTAGCAAAAGTTTCTAGGTGGTACAGACATTAACAGCTTAAAGTTCCAAGGGTGTGGCTTAGTGGAGGGAGATGTCCTCAAAAATCTTTGGGTCTCAGACTTCCGGTGACGTCACCGACCGATATGGCGCCTTGATCAGGGAGCTCCTCGAACCCACAGATAGCAATCCTTCTTAATCGACTCTCAAACAATGGCATCTCCAGCTAAACAAAAGCGGAACAAACCAGGGAAGCCTCTGGCCACCCCTATACAAAAATTGAGAGAAATGCTGCAAGCAGATATAGATGCACTCCCAGAGCCTCAAGGGTCACAATCAAAACCACTGCAGGCCCCGCCACAATGCGACCACCCGCCAGAAGACATCGTAGAAATGATAAAACAAACAGCACGAACGGTGGCAAAAATAGATCACACCCTCACTGACCTCCGCTCGGACCTGAACCAAATAGACCACAAAACCGAGCAACTAGAGTTGGGGCTTACACAGGCAATGGAACAAGCTGACAGGCAGGACTGTCTTATCCTTTACCTACTGGCCAGGGACCATGAGCTTAATCAATGGCTAGACGACCTTGAGGGAAGAAGCAGACGGCAGAACATCCGCATCTACGGGGTCCCGGAGGGTCTGGAGGAAAAAGAAGCAGATGCCGTCTCCTTTATACAAGCTCTCCTCCGGGAATCACTCAGTCTCCCAAAAGAGCTGGATCTCGAGATAGACCGAGCTCACCGATCCCTGGTCCTGTGCCCCAGAAATCCAGATGCGAGGCCCCGATCATTCATTGTGCATCTAACATCATACAGAAGGAAGGAAGACATATTAAGAAAGGCCTGGCAGCAAAACACCCTCTTTTTTAAGGGTCACAGAATAGCACTGGATAATAACCACACTTCTGAGGTCCAGGAGGCGAGAAAGACTATCTGGCCCGTAGTTAAACAGTTGAGGGCCAAAGGCCTCAAAGCGCAGGTCGTGCACCCAGCTAAACTCAAAATCACTACCCAGCAAGGCAATAAGGTCTTTAAGGACCTCCTGGCAGCAACCCCTTTCCTCGAGGGCCTAGGTATCTCCACACCACCAATGGTAAAAGAGAAGCTGGAAAAAGATCTCCTCTCTTCGGCCTGGGCGATCGCATAGAAGGGGACAACAAAAAAAGGCTCCAAGCAACGAAATCCACAAACAACTCTCCGCGCTGATATTGCATCGATGATTCGGAGGTATGGTGACTCAGCCACTGTGAATAAAGGAGCGAGACATCTCCAGCCGATAGAATGACCGGAGGAGGAAGAGGAAACCCCCTTAGCTGAGGAAATGCAAGCAGAGGAACACCAGAGTCCCAGATGACTTGCACATAGCCAGAAATTTCATTGAGCCCTCTACTACACCTATACCCCACAAGAATGGCCCCATCGATGACTCCTTGGCTCCTGATGACTGGTTTTTTGAACACCCTCGCTCGACTCTGCAGTGCGTAAGTACAATCAGGATCTGAAATGCCTGGGGTCGGAGGGTCCCTGTTGATATCTTGTACCGGAATAAGCAGTGCAGACTATTCAAAGATCATACATACCAAAAGCGCTTTATAAGGCCCAGATGATGAGAAGGGGAGGGGGGGGAAGTAGAAGTAAAAAAAAAATAGAAGAGAAGCCTCAAGCCCAGACTGTTCTCAAGACTGCCCTCGGAGAGGTACTCCTCGCAATAGACTTCCTCCTCTGAGACAAAAGAGAACTGGTAAAAGACTGTTAAAGACTTCTGTGTCTAAGTTTACTGTTAAAAATCAAAACTTGAAAATTTGGAGGAGATTGGTAAAATAAGAAGTCATGGGCTCAATCGATTATGCCGTGGGAAGTGGGGGGAAGGGGACGTGTCCGATTTGAAGAGCGGGGGGCGGATTGCCAACCCTTGGACACAAAGCAAGGGGAGTGGTGCAGTGTTGACCCCGATCGTGAGACTTCACTGGATCTGGCCCCACTGATCTGGACCCCCATTGTGGGGGCAAAATAAAAGAACTTGTTGTTGGAAGTGAGAGCGAGACCTGGTCTGATGAGTTGGACCTGGGGTCCCCGCGACTCAGGGACTAGATTGAGGGTTGTTTCATGGGGTCCCTGAGCCGCTGGGCCCTACGTAATGTTCCCCCGATGGTGGGGAGCCGAGGGGCCTGCTCTCAGAAAGATAAGAAAGGGCTGGTCGGGTGGGCGAGGCCTCGGGCCTCCAGTGATCCTAGAATGAAAATGAGGTTTCTCCTGGTATGTCCCAGGACCGCAAGGCCTTCCATGGTGTTCCTTCGGGTTCGGGGGTCCAGGAGAGGCTGGAGCCAGTTGCCTCTGATAGGGTTCGCAGCACACAGCCCTCCCTGAATAAATAAATAAATGAAAATTTCAACTGGTGGAGGTAAGAGAAACGGGTGATGAGCACAGCGAGGATGGATGTTGTGACTGCGGGATGGGGACACGTCCCTGCTGGGAAGGGGGGGGAGAGGTGTCCTGGATTGAAATATTGACTGCTCACTGATACGGCCCCCTGGGCTCTTTCCGGGTGCCCCCTGAGTACAAGATGGGATGCTAGTTAGCTCAAAGGGAAATGATGGAGTTGCGGTGATGGAAGGGTGTACCTGGGGGGGGAGGTAAATCGTAGTGATATGTAATACGGAACAGGCAGAGAGCGGGGGAAGGATAACTTAGAGGAGCGGGGCCTTTTCTGGGCTCTGGTGCAGAGCGGAAATGGCGAGGTAGGCGAAAAGCCCATAAACGGATCCTCGGGATGACCCTGCTCACCTGGGGTGCCTAGACTGAGCACTGCTCTACGCAAACTCAATGTCCTGAGCCAGCGGAGGGATGCTGGATTCCCCTCTGCCCCGGGTGCAGAATGGGTTCATGAGGTCAAAAATAGGGGGAGGGGGGAGGCTGGAAAACGGGCTGACTAAGCTGGGTTTGGAGATGGAGGCCTGCCAAATTTTGGTGCTCCCAGAGGCCTCCTGTCCTCTGGGGGGGGAGGGGGGCCCCCTTGGAGGGAAGGTGGGATCTTCCGGGCAGAAACGCTGATGGTGAACACACATGAGAGTGCTCGGAGGGACCTCACGGCAAATGAGACAGAGGCTGAGAGGAGTCGAACACTGATCTCTGACGCCGATAAACCTGGTGATTCATAGAGAGCAGAACACGAAACAAAGGGGGTACTCTCTCCCTACAACAGAGCCGAAAGTTAAAACAATTGCTAAACAGGGGTGAAGGGGGCGGGGGACTGGGCCAACCACTGGCAGGTAGTTCATCAACTTGAGAAGAAGGGAGACTCTGAAGGGCGTCCGGGTCCACCCTTATAGATGAAGACCGGAGAGTCTTGCTCAAAAAATGGATGCCCGAGGGGGTAATGGGGAATGTTGGGGAATGCGGAACCATAGGTTTAGAGGGCAAACTAGCGAGACTCCGAAGGAGCTGAAGATGCTACAACAGTACTAAGTGGACTTTTTAATATTTCCTTACGCAATTTGAGAGCAATTCATAGTTCGCTTTCCTTCTCCCTCCTTCTCTCGTCCTTTTATGCTGGGGGAGGAGGAGGGGGGGGATGAATAATCCTTGGGAAAGGGTGTCAGTGTCTGGAATGGTGCTATGCCAGAAAGGTGATACGAAGGAGGATGGCCACACCAGAAACCTTCTGACAAGGCCAAAGGGAGGCTTCATTGCACTACTGAGCTCCCTTACAAGTCCAGTAAGGACATTTCCTCCTCCACTGAGGTCCATCACTCAATTACACTTAGGAAGTCCTTCAAAAGGAAACAAGGTCTCATGGCTTCGAGTTTCCCTGGCCATGGACATTAGTTCACTAAATTTGCTTAAGGCTCGATGTTGGATGAGGCCAAAGCAATTTTTTATTTGTTTAATACAATTATTGTTAAATTTATCAGGAAAGTTGATATATTATGAGGTTACATGGTTTATATTTTCGCAAGGTACTTATAATGATCAAATTTGATATCTCAAGAGCGCAGTGTACTTGAGGTTAGCAGCTAAGACAAAAATATGCATAAATGATTAATCACCTTTCAAAGATAGTCTCCATTAACATAAACGGCTGTACGAGCCCTGTTAAGAGGAAAATGATGCAAAGATATCTGAACGTCCAAAAATGTGAATTAGTATTCCTGCAAGAAGCGCACCTCAACCCTGTGGAAGCTCAAAAGCTGAAATGTAAGGCGCTGCCCCAGCTTTTTCGTTCCTCCCTAGCGGGGGGTAGGAAGAGAGGGGTGGCCATTCTGCTTTCTGACACGCTACCTTTCCAGGTACATGAGGTGATTGAGGACCCTGGTGCAAGGTACCTTATAGTAACAGGAACAGTTCAGGACCAGCTGATCACCTTGGCCAATGTATACATCCCTCCGGGGTCCCAGGCCTCCTTTTACTCGGCTCTGCTACAGTTAGTAGCTGAGAAAGCGAAGGGTATAATGGTAATGGCTGGAGACTGGAACATAATCCTCAACAGAGAAATGGGTACCACATCTCAAATACCTAGGCTAGAACTTAACAGGGCCAAAGCATTCAAACTGCTAACACAACAACTGGGCATGGTGGACATATGGACGGAAAGATATCCCACCAGCAAAGAATTCACATGCTACTCCCCAAGGTTTCATATTTACTCGAGGCTCGACATGTTTTTTACTTTCTCAAGGGATCTCTCCTCCTTTTCTTCAATGTGGGTTGGAACCACTGTTTTGTCGGATCACAACCCGCTCTTTTTAGAAGTAGACCTGGGGCTGCCCAAAAGAAAAACTCTTTGGAGACTGAACACTTCTCTTCTCCAAGACAAAGAGATCATTAAAGAACTCAAACAATTCGTCAAAAGATCAATAGAAGAAAATAACACACCGGGTATGTCACCCCAGATCCTATGGGACTCCCTTAAGGCGATTATCAGAGGTAAACTGATTTAAATAGCCACCCATTAGAAAAAGCTGGTAACCCGGAAGCAACAAGAACTAATTTCCCAGATTAAAGACTGGGAAAAGGACCAGAAAACTAAATGGGACCCAGAAAGGGAGAAGAGATTAACTGAAAGCAGGAATCAACTACAAAAAATACAAAAACTAGAAATAGATGTAACCCCTAGGGGGCGCTATCCTAAGGGCTACTACCCCTGCCTGCACCCACTGTAACAGGGTGAGGGGCCCAGATCCGTTGGTGGGTGCCTCCATCCAGAGGTTGGGGCTAGAACAGTCGAGATTGACTCAGTTACAGCCCTCTGGGTCACTGTAACTCCCCTTTCTTCCCACTAGTGGCCCACACAGTTCAATTTCAGTGTCCTTACCATATACACTTACCCCCAGGCTCGAACCAATCAGCTCACTCCGGGGAACCCCTGAAAAGTAAGGTACAGTTACACCATATTCACTGTGCAGTATTTCACCATTAATACACAAACTAGCCAGTGTACTTTTGCAAAACAAGCAATCTGATTTATTTAAGGGGAGACAACAAGGACTGGGGGGAATCAGGTTGATTAGCTTACCACTACAATATATGACTGTTCACCTAGGGCTCTGTGCACAGGCCTAACCTATAATTTACTGTCTATGGGAACCCAAGTCCTAAAGGCTAGTTCCTTGATGCAGCTGGTTGGGGCCCTGACACAGATAAACATTTAATTCCTACTACGATTTGAGGGAGCCAGCAGGCTCAGCTAATGTAGTCAGCAAAGCAACCAGAATATCTTGCCCTGGCTAGGAACATTTAACAGGGAGCTACCCTGATTTAGTACTCACGACTCCAGAAGGAAAAGCGCTCTCACATGACTCGCAGGGCTGAGCCTGAACTTCAGATACTTCTCCACACATTTATATGAAAAACAACAGAGGGGTACCATACCAGACAGCTGCTCCTAGGGCCCGATCAAACTCACAGCTATCGGGAGTCTCACTGCAGCTTCAACTTTCCTGACTGACCGAGCACAATTCAGCAGATTCTCCAGTCCTCTACAGGTTGAGCCTGGTAGGTGGCTGTGCTTATGCACAGCTTCATCTGACCGCTGCCCCGTGGATTTAAATGGCCACCTCAGGCCTTTCACGTGCTTCCCGCGCGAACACTCAACGGCGCAGGAGCTCAGAGCTCCTTCCTCATTCACAGCCACAATGCCTCTGCCCCTTTGCAGTGTGGGGCAAACCTCTCAGCTCGGGCACCACCCGATCCCATTGGCTGGCTACAGATGCCAGTCACTTAATCCTGTCTTCAGTGGTGTGAAAAAGGCGCCAGGGTCCAGCCTTCACTTCCCACAATTACTAGTTGTATCCTCATTGGTCCACCGGCTGCCTAGAGAGCCCTAATCCTGGTTGGTCGCCAGTTACTCCATTTGGGACACCCCTTGCCCCTATTGGACCCTTCGGAAAGTCCTGGTCCAGCATGGAGGGGCACAGCACACACAGTCCCAGCTGCAGCAGAAAAAGGTTAGACAAACTGTAACCCCACCATCAGTCTAACAAATTATGCCCAAACAGTTACATCTTTCAAAAGGGGCTTCCCCTGCGCATATAGCGACTGCCAAATGGGAGCGATTTCACCGCGGCTCAGGCAGGACTCGAACAGGGAAACAGCAGTACCCCCCCATACCAGCCCGCTGAAGCCTGCGAGCAGGCAGCCCTTAAAGAGACAGTACTGGAGGCTTTAAAAGCCTCACAACGCCCGCATTTTGGCGCCATAGCACCGAACACCAGTTAGGCAGGGAGCATTAGGCAAGCTCTGGGAAGGCTTTTAGGAACCCCCATTTGTAAGGGGGTTACATAGAGAAAGCCTTATTTTATTTGAAGCAAAAATATTATGAAGGGGGTCCTAGAGGGACCAAAGTACTAGCCTACAGACTCAGGCAAAGTATAGCAAGGGCGACAATCACTAAAATAATTTCCCCTGATAATAATCAGAAAATCTCCCAGGCCTCACAAATAGCAAAGGCTTTTGTGGCCTATTACACTAAACTATATTCACCCCAGGAGGAAACCTCCCCTCAGGAGAAAAAGAAATACCTGGACTCCCTCCAACTCCCTCCCCTATCCCGGGCCGAAGCAAAGACCCTTTCTAGACCCATCATTCAGCAAGAGATCAAACACACAATAAAAAATTTAAAAACAGCAAAATGTCCAGGACCAGATAGATTCGGCACAGAATTCTATAAAACTTTTGAATCGGAGATCTTCCCTGTCCTCTTAGAGGTGTTTACAGCGGTGTGGACCGGGACTGACCCTATACCTCCCTCTTGGCAATACGCCACCATTTCGGTCATTCATAAGGAAGGGAAAAACCCAACACTCTGTGAATCTTACCGACCCAAATCTCTATTAAACGCAGACTACAAAATGTTCACAGCTATAATAGCTTCCAGGTTAAATCCTATATTACCCAGGTTAATACATATGGACCAAACGGGCTTTATCATTGGCTGTCAGGCCCCTGACAGTGTCAGATCAGCGATAAATCTAATAGATACTATTCAGAGATCCGGTGCACCGGCATGCTTAATGAGCCTAGATGCTGAAAAGGCCTTTGATAAAGTGTCTTGGGGCTTCTTATTTGCAGTACTAGAACACAGAGGTTTCCCCCAACCATTTATTAATGTTATCCGGATGCTTTACTCTAGACCACAGGCCTACGTCCGAGTGAATGGCAGAATATCAGAGAGGTTTAGCCTGGGCAGAGGCACACGTCAGGGGTGTCCCCTGTTCCCACTGCTGTTTGCTCTGTATATCGAGCCGTTCGTGGAAGCTGTGCGCAGAGCAGAGCAGAGGAGGTAAGGGGTGTGATAGTGGGATACCTGCATAAAAAAATATCACTCTATGCAGATGACATTCTCCTGAGTCTCACACAACCTCAACAGTCCATAAAACAAGTCTGGGCAATCCTGACGGAATTTGGCAGACATTCAGGATACTCCCTTAATAAAAATAAGACAGAGGTGCTCACCTTTTTCTATAAACCAAATACAGAGCTGTGTAATCTCTTCCCATTAAACTGGAAGGCATGTAAAATGAAATACCTTGGGACATACATCACAAAACAATATTCCCAACTGTTTGCTGTGAACTACGCCCGCCTAGTAAATAGCTTGCAAAAAGATTTTGAAAGATGGTCTCTGTTGAATTTCCCAATATACTCTGAGATACACACCCTGAGAATGAATGTGTTCCCTAGGTTTTTATATTCGTTTCAATGCATCCCACTCTATGTACACAAATCGACCTTTCAAACATGGAACAGAATGCTCACCAGATTCATCTGGAGTTCCAAGAGGCCCAGAATAGATTTAAGAATCCTCCAAACGCACCGAGAAAAAGGTGAACAATCCCTCCCGGATCTTGAAGATTATTTCCTGGTGGCTCAGTTAAAAAATGCCACAATGTGGTCTAACCTCAATGCCTCTGTGGGATGGCAACTCATGGAAAAAAAAGAAGAGAGAGGGACAGGGTCACAACCTCTGGAAACCAGACTGCTGGTCTCCAATATAAATAGATGTCCACACCCGAGTCTGACCTCAATTAGGGACACAATAAGATTGGTCCCCAGAATATGGCAGAAATGTAAACTTAAAAATTCTACCTGGCCCTTAAAAAGACTAGCATGGGACCCAGATTTTCAAACTAGACGTCTAGATAAAGGGTTTCACATATGGGAGGGGAAAGGCCTGAGATGTCTGTCGCAATTCTGGCAGGAAGAGACTTTTCTAGATTTCGAATCCCTTAAAAATAAGTACGGTCTGCAAAATACAGATCATTTCAGGTACCTACAGGCTAGGAACTATATCTCCACGCTAAAGAAACAAGCATTTGTCAATGCCGAATGTTTGCTTGCTGGCATTGGCAGTGGTAGTGTAGAAGTTACAGAGCTGTGTAATAGGAATGGCAGTGAAGTATTGAACTGAAGCCAACCCCACCACCACCCTGCAGAGAGTGACAGGCATTGGGGTGTGCCTTTGGGTCATCAGGCATAACGGCCACGCCATTTCACCACACCCCACCCTGCAGACACTGACAAGTGTCACGGTGTGCCTTGGGGTCTTTGGCCCTTATGTGCACCCCATTCCATCAGAAAATATGGTGAGATGGGTGCGGTATAGGAGAATGGGGTGAACTTTGGGGCCAAAGAGTCCAAGGCATACCTCGATGCCTCTCACTGGCTGCAGGGTGTGGAATGGTATGAGCATTGCAGGCAAGAGTGCCAAGTCACATCCCTGATGCCTGTCATTCTCTACGGGGTTGGGCGTTATGGTTGGAAACCATAATACCTCAGGCATTCGTTGGTATTTTCACTCCAAATTTTCAACATGTTTTTTTTTGTGACCCCACCTCATGAACAGTGGCAATATCAGTTTGTTAGCCGAAAGCTGCTAATGCGCAGCGACTACGGCATTTAGCACCACAGGTGCAAACACATTCTGAACAGGATGTAAAAAATGACAGCTGTACTGTTCATGGGGAGGTGTAAAAAATGGCAATGTTGCAAATCTGTAGTGAAAATACTAAAAAAACTGGTGAAGTCACGAGCGTGCATAGAAACTGTGCAACGCACACCCGTAATGTAATTAGGTTGGGGATTTTTTACAGCAGATTGTCAACAGATGCATTTTGGGACCTCAGATCACAGTGTCACTGTGATTTTCTTTATCTGTCTCGAACAATGATTTCCCACAGTGACCACGCATCTCTGCACTGAAAGTGTGAAAACACATTTCAGCCATGTTGTGAAAAATGACAGCTGTACTGTTCATAAGGAAGTGTGGAAAAATGCCACTGGTGAAAATCTGGACTGAAAATATTACAAAGTCAGGAACTTACGAGGGTGCGTGGAAACTGCGCAATGCTCACTCGGAATACAGTCATTTTATGGACTTTTTCACCAAATTTTCAACATAGCCATTTTAAGACCTCTGCTCATGAACAGTGTAACTGTGATTTTCTTAATCTGTCCCAAACATTGCTTTTGCCCACTGACTGCACCATTGTGCGCTACATGTGCGAAAACACATTTTGGGCAACATGTGAAAAATGGCAGCTGTACTGTTCATAAGGAAGTGTTTTAAAATGGCAATGTTGAAAATCTGGAGTGAAAATATTGAAAATTCGCAAACTTACGAGCGTGCGTAGGAACTGCGCAACGCATGCTCGTAAAACAGTCATTTTTAGGAATTTTTTCACCAAATTTTCAACATAGCTATTTTAAGACCTCTGCTCATGAACAGTGTCACTGTGATTTTCTTAATGTGTCCCATACATTGATTTCGCACACCGACTACGCCATTGTGCGCTACATGGGCGGAAACACATTTTGGGCAAGATGTGAAAAATGACAGCTGTACTGCTCATAAGGAGGTGTGGTAGAATGGCAATGTTGAAAATCTGGGTGAAAATATTGAAAATTCACTGAAACTTGACGATACTGCGTGGGAACTGTAGCCTTACGTTTTCAAAACAGTCATTTTAGAATTTTTTCACCAAATTTTCAACATAGCCATTTTAAGACCTCTGCTCATGAACAGTGTCACTGTGATTTTCTTAATTTGTTCTGTACATTGATTTCGCACACCGACTGTGCCATTGTGCACTACATGGGCGTAAACACATTTTGGATGAGATGTGAAAAATGACAACTGTATTACTCATAAGAAGGTGTGGTAAAATGACAATGTTGAAAATATGGAGTGAAAATATTGAAAATTCACGAACTTACGAGCGTGCGTAGGAACTGCGCAATGCACGCTCGTAAAATAGTCAGTTTTAGGAATTTTTTCACCAAATTTTCAACATAGCCATTTTAAGACCTCTGCTCATGAACAGTATCACTGTGATTTTCTTAATTTGTTCCTTACATTGATTTCGCACACCGACTGCGCCATTGTGCGCTACATGGGCGGAAACACGTTTTGGGTGAGATGTGAAAAATGGCAGCTGTACTGTTCATAAGGAAGTGTTTTAAATGGCAATGTTGAAAATCTGGAGTGAAAAATATTGAAAATTGCGAACTTACGAAAGCGTGCGTAGGAACTGCGCAACGATGCTCGTAAAACAGTCATTTTAGGAATTTTTAACATTTCTCAACATAGCCATTTTAAGACCTCTGCTCATGAACAGTGTCACTGTGATTTTCTTAATGTGTCCCATACATTGATTTACGCACACCGACCACGCATTGTGCGCTACATGGGCGGAAACACGCTTTGGGTGAGATGTGAAAATGACAGCTGTACTGCTCATAAGGAGGTGTGGTAAAATGGCAATGTTGAAAATCTGGAGTGAAAATATTGAAAATTCCAGCGAACTTCTGACCTGGCAGGAACTGCATAGCACACTTTCGTAAAACAGTCATTTTTGGAATTTTTCTGCAAATTTTCAAAATAGGCTTCTTGAGAGCCCACCTTATGAACGCTGGCAGTGTTGTTTAGTTAATCGGCCTAAAAGGTGATTTCAATGCAGTGACTGCAAAATCACCGGCCCGAATAACGCCATGACAGTGATATCATTCATGAGAAGGGCCCCAAAACCCCATGTTGAAAATTTGCAAAAATTCCAAAAAATGCCTGAGATATGCAACAAAGTTGAAAAACCCTATTTATGCCATTATACAGCTTAATGGCATTTCCTCAGTTCGCTGATTGACTTTGTAGAGTGCAGACCTGTTCCGGTCACGAAGATCGCCTGAGGTCGGAGGTAAGTAGGGTGAGTGGGGGGGTGTGGGAGGCAGGGTGCGAGTGGTGGGTGCGGGTTGTGGGAGGGGCAGGAGAGCGCTGAGGACAGTTTTTAATTTTCAGGGTTTTTCAAATGACGACGGGGACGTTTGCCACGCTGGGGTGGGCTCCCAGGCGGGCACAAGGACGGGTTAGTTAGGGAGGGACGACGGGATGGGCACCCCGTCGGCCAGCATCAGTTGCCACGCTGGGGTGGGGCTCCCAGTGTGGCACCCAGTACTCAGGGGAGGAGTAGGAGCCGACGGGATTGGGCACCCCGCCAAGGCAATGATTTGCCATGCTGGGTGGGCACCCAGCGGGCATGTGAAAGGCTTTTGGGAGGGCGCAGCACAGCCGACTCGGGATTGGGTACCCCGCTGTACAGTGTGTGCGTGGGGGGGGCAGCACGCAGTATGCATGCGTGTGTGTGTGTGTGTGTGTGTGTGTGTGTGTGTGTGTGTGTAGGGGAGCTGTGCATGAGCAGGCGATATCTGATCGCTGCTCACTGAAGTGTAGCTCCCCCTTTCAACTGTACGCCACTGCATTTTGGAGCGGTCATAGACAGTTCTAGCATGCATTGGCGGACTGGGGCCGCGCCTGCCAACACACTGACTGAACTGGAAGAGGGGGTGACACACCTCCGAAAACTCGGATGATGGCACTATGTTTCTTGCACATGCATGCAAGCAAACATAAAAAGACGTGGACTCAGTTAGGGCCCAACAGATCCTTATGGCTATCCAGGAAAGTAGTGGAGCTAGTAAACAAAGAGGGATGATCTCCTTCCTTTATAAAGCTTTATCGACGTTGAAAGGGGATCCACTTATCAAAATAAAAACAAAATGGAGGGAAGAAGCTCCCCAAGATCTAAGAGAACTTAATTCGGACCAAATATTTTTCCTAACTAAAAAAATGACTCAATCACCGTACTGGCAGGAATTCTCGTGGCAAATTAACGTCCGCTACTTCCTGACTCCTTATATAATTAGTAAAAGAGATCCAAATGTCACAGCTCAATGTTGGAGGGGTTGTGGATCACTAGAGGTGGGACATTTGCATATTTTCTGGTCCTGTGGTGCTCTGCGGACCTTTTGGGGTGAAATTACTAGGGCACTTAGAGAAATATTTCCAGCGCAGACACCGCTAGAGTGGCCTATAATGATTTTGGGGCACCCCTCGAAGAGATACAAGATATGGACTCATTGTACCTCTCGTCCATATTAATAACAGCAGCACACAAGGCCATCACGAAAAGGTGGCTGACCCCTAGCCCTCCCACTACACAGGAGTGGATAAGGATAGTAGGCCATGCTATCAGAACTGGAAGAACTCACTTATAAAATTAACAATAGAACTTCCACTTACTTGAGAAGGTGGACTAGATGGGAGATTTGGCGATCCTCCAACGAGACAACACTTGAATGACCAAAAGTTAGTCCTAAGTCAGAAAAGGAGAGATCCACTACTAAAAGGGGAAAAATTAGAGGGGTGGAAAGAATGAAATTGAAACAGGAGGGGCGGGCTGTGATCCGACCTAGGTTAAAGGGAGATGGTGATGAATTTCCTGGAAATCAAAAAATAAAGGAGTCTTTGCTGCTACAGGTAACAATAATGTAGTAACTATTGAAGTACTGAGATAACTGAGATAAACTATATAGAATATTCTAAGAATTAATTCATAACATGAGTTATGTATGGATATTAACAGAATGTACAAAAATGATGTACCTGCTTGATGTTAAGAAACTTGAATTTAAAAAAAAAAAATCTTTGGGTCTCTACCTCTCCGGCCTCCTAAATTTCTTTCCACCAGAAAAAATGATGCCTCATTATTTCTCTAACAGGATTTTGTCGGAGTGTAGCTTTTAGCCATACAGCTGTTGTGCCTATGGATCAGTGTGATCTGAGCTTGGTGTTGTCAGAATTTTGTTTCTGGTGACCATCATTTTGGTGACAGGAGTCTGAGCAGCTTAGGGAAAGTTTAGCTTAGTGGACAGAAGACAGAGCTGTGAACCTGGAGACCCAGTTTTGAATCCCACCACCGCAACATTTTGAGTAATCTTGTGCAGGTCTCTTAACCCCCTCTCCCTCCTTCTCTGTCGATAATCTGCCTAAATGCCCCAGTGCCCATCTAATGGCTGCATTAACGATCAGGATTGGGATACAGTGTGTTTGAAAGCTGCTATATAAAAAAACAAATTACGAGGACTTCAGGTGACATCATCCTCAAGATGGCTGCTTGAAGATCAAGGTGGTGCATTCTTTTCCTCGAAACCCCAGCAAAATGACTAAAAGCAACAGACAATCCTGCAGAGAGACTACTGGGGAGAAGTTGCAGACACCATGGAACAGCAAAGAACCGGTAATTGAGGTGCAGGGCAGGATAGCGAGGGATTCAGAGTGGGTGGCTCCGACAATGAAGATTCCCAGGCCTTGGTCGCATCATCCTGCTTGAGCCAAAAAAAGAACCAGAAAAAGAATAAGGTTAAGTCACCCCCGCCAGAACTGCTGCAAAGAAAACTGGCATTTCCATTTCCGTTTCTCGCTGGTATGATAAGCATCGAAGATGGCTCCCAGGAGGTCTCAGCAGTTGGCATTTATGATGAAGGAAATCATGCAATGAGTGAGAGAAAACAACAATATACAAGAGTGAATTGAATCCCTGGGACTGATGAACTTACTCAACACCTCTTACCATTAATACGGATAAACAGATAAGCCTTCACATTTCTCCCTTCTAACTGATTTGCTCTTGCTGATGTCCCCTCGTCTCGGATTTCTGTGCCCTGGATGTGTTGGGTGGCTCCGCCAGCTGCTTGCAGCCTGGGTATTCTGTGTAATCCTGACCAGAATATGAGTTTTGTAGCCGCTCGGCCCCAAGTCATGCTGGGAGGAGATACACCGGACATGTGGTAGTATGCTGCTCATTGCCAAGTTCTATTCAACAATTTCAGTCTGATTCTGTTTTTAAGATTACACTTAAAAACCACTGTCTTGTAAATGTTCAATGTAAATAGATTGTACAGTACTTAAAAAACATTGCTTGTGTCGGCCCAGTGGTGCTGAGGGCTGAGGTGCTGGATCCGTACCTCGCGCTAAGCCGGTGATCCTGGTTCTGGAACGAGCACGGGCTGTCGGGCATTGGCAGGGGCGAGAGAGGATCGAGTATCCGGAGGACTGTTCTCCTCTCTTAGGGAGGGAGGGATCATTGTCCCACCTGTCAATCACCCTCTGGTGGGGGATGGAGGGTGATGCAGGCAGGGAGGCAGGCAGCTGGCAGGTGTGGCATGCGTGTGCCCCCACATGCACGTGCCTACACCTTACGCTGGGAGGGACACCAGAAGATGGAAAACAGCAGCCGGGGGCTTCACGATGTCCCGACCCCGTTCTGCCAGTCCACCGTTGTGGCCTCCCTAGATTTGGATCACACTCTAGGGAGGAAGGTGGCTCCCTTCCTGGCCCCGCCATGGAGGGTAACCTGTGGGGGGTCTTGGGGATGGTTGGGCTGGTGGATGGGTGGTGCAGGGTGGAGTTCCTGCCCTCGGCGCACCCAGGAGGATAAACAGCTGTATAAAAAAAACCATTGTAAACACTCAATGTAAATGTTTCTCTGTTTAATTGAATACCCTACATTGTATTTACATTCTGATTTCAGAAAAGCACTTATACCCTACATTGTATTTACATTCTGATTTCAGAAAAGCACTTATGTACATAGACTCTTTTAATTTAATTTTAATTACATGTTACTTGTGTTGGGGTCCCCTGTGACAATGGGCTTTATTCATGGCAATGATTGCGCATAGGCTGGATCCCCTCCTACCCTCATTGATACACTCGGATCAGACAGGGTTTGTTCAAGCCCATTAAACTGTGGATAATACTCTCTGCACGCTTCATATGCTCCACCAGATTCATACAACAGTAACCCTCTTCCTGCTAGCCAGTCTTGATGCCAAAACAGCTTTTGATAGGGTGTCATGGCCCTATCTTTTTGCCACTCTCTGGAAGTTTGGTTTCTCTCTAGATTTTACTACCCTCCTGAAGCATATACACACCTCCCTGCAAGCATCTGTCAAGGTATTTATTTATTTAGTTATTTATTTATTATTTATTAGCTCTTGATGACTGGGTAAGTACTTTAGGCAATAACCCTGCCTATTTTCAGGCACAACCCAGGAGAGTACATAATACAATCTTACGAACAGTCACAGGTAGCATACAATCAGTACAAGACAGCATTCAACAGGCATCCACGCAGGGATAGATGGAAATTATACATACAAGCGAAACAAGGTAAATAGGCATATGTCCTTGACTTTCCAGTTGGGCATGGAAACCTGTCAAGGGTGTCCTCTATGTCCTTTATATTGAACACCTGGCCCAAGCAGTAAGGGAGAGTGCTGTGACATGGTGGGGCCTTATGGGGCACACAGAGCATTGGCTTGCACTATATGGGGACAATGTCCTGCCCTGCTGTACACGACAAACCCAGCCACCTCATTACCAGTGCTCTTTTGTATTTTGGAAGATTTTGGCCAAGTTTCTGACTACCATCTGAACACTGCCAAAACAGAGGTCCTTCCCTTGTACTGAGCCCCTTCTATTCCTTAAGAGGTCCATATATCCATTTAAGTGGGACTTACAAGAGATTAAATATCTAGAAATAAAAATCCTGCTTAGTTTAGACAGGTTATATGACTTAAACATAAGACCTCTCTCGACACAACTGCTAGCTGATCTCCAGGACTGGCACAACCTACCCCAAGTCTGATTTGCAGAGTAAATACAGTGCGAATGGTGACACTGCCTTGTTGCCTCTATATATTTCAGAATATCCCGATCCAGTTCCCAGAACAGGAGTGGAAGAAATGGGAGTTAGCCATCTCTTGGTTTGTGTGCGTTGGAGCACAAATCAGAAATTCCTTCTGCACCTTGATGCTCCCCAAAGTAAAAGGGGGTTTGACATTCCCTGATTTTTTAAGCGTAATACACAACCACTCAATTAAGGGTCCTCTTTCCACAGTATACAAAAGAACCCAGCAATGACTTTCCCTAGAATGGGAAGCCCTCCCTTTCTGAGATAAGGCTCGGTGGCTATTCAGGACCCATCCAAGAGATGCTGAACTACAGCCCTTGAACCCATGGATGGAGACAGTAGGATGCTCCTGCAGTGATGTGGTCCATTTGTGGCACCTCGCTCCTGTCCTGATCTGGATCTGCCTTATCACCTACTTCAATGCATTCTTCCCAGCTACTCATGATCTTGTGTTCCAGGGTTGGCAGAGACAGAATCTGACTTATTTAACGCAGTTCCCTGATGGCGTGAGTACAAAGTCTTTCTTTGGGATGCAGGCCCACTATGGTCTAGGACAACGGGCTTTTTAATTGCTACTTACAGGTAAGGCACTACCTAGACTCATGGGTCCCTGCTGTACAGAACTCTTTGATAGCAACCCGAGCCACCTCTTAAGTTACCCAACATCTTATCTCATTGATTGATTTATCAAGCCATCCATGACACACAACTGCACTCTATGCATTATATTGTTGAAAAGTGTGGGACAGAACTGGGGTAGGAACTGTACCTTAAACTGTGGGACAAGGGCTTTATTGAAGTGGGAAGGACAATGTCTCATATTTGAAGGGATTATTGATGGAAACATTTAGTGAGGTATTTTAGGACCCCATTGGTCACAGCTAAATTTGGACAGGGGACCAATGCATCCTACTAGAGAGGTAGTGAAGCTAGGGTGACTCACACCAACATGTTATGGGTCTGCCCCTCACTGCAAGTTTCACCAGGATTTGGAGGCAGTTATCACCACAGTAATTGGGACTGAATGAAAACTGTCAAATTGAGCCTCAGGATTTACGTTTTGTTTCAATACCCCCGCCAGTTCAAGGTAGATAATCTAAGTATTTACTAGGTATTATGTTAGCAGCTGTTCTGAAATGCATCACTAGGAGGGGGCATATACCACAGCAGCCTACCCTTCACCAATTGTGGGACACTGTGAATGGTATATATACCATGGAAAGGATTACCTTTAATCTCAATGAAAGAACCAAACAATTTACGTCCAGGTGGACCAAGTGGATTTCTTCATATTATGCAGCATGTCCCCACCTTTGTCCCTTAGCCAGGTGGGTCCTGCTAAGGGGAATGGGGAGGAGGAGGAGGAGGTATATTCAAGCCGGGGATAGGAGGGTGTGTGTTGTACAGGCTTGATACTATGCACCCCCATATGCCCACTGCACAACCTTTGGGACTGTTGACATAGACACACTAACCTTTAAACAAAGATTGGAGTCTTGACCTCCCCACTGCTGCACTCGGTGGGGGGGGGGGGTTGATGCCAGATTTTTTTTTCTGTTTGTGTATATACCTGCCGTGTCACTGACTAATGCCTATGATATGTCAGTGTACTGTGATGTCAGTATAACTGTATAACCCTGCATTGTTTTCTTACCCAAAAAAGTTAATAAACATATACTTACAAAAACCAAATTACTCCCTTAAATGTTCTGGTAGAAAGTAGCATATCATGAAAATGAAAAAAAATTGAAAAAAAAGCAAGTTCCCAGCTAAAATAAAAAAGGCATATAAATGTACCTGTTACATTTGCTTTTCTAAATGCTTTCTATCCTGTGCACTTTCCAGCTGGGTGGCAGCATATGCAGCACCAACGGAATAGAAGGGAACCCACGTACAGGACGCTGGTGGCGACTTTCTTCAGAGGCAGAGCTCGCACATCGCACCCATTGCATGTATGTGAACTTAGAGCAGAAAACTTGTGGAAAAAATCCCTGGCTGCAGGACGATGACCAACCCTCTGGCAGGCCCCATACCAGCTACTGGGTACCCCCACAGGTTTGTGGCAAAGAACAAAGACAGGAAGGTAGTGCTGGTGAGGGTGGTAGGAAGGGGGCAGCCAGGGCAGAAAGGAGATAAACAGCATATGAAAAAAAACTCAACTAGTTGCTCTCCCACACCCGCACAATCCCTAAATTTCTGCTAACCTGCAGTCAAATTTTTGGTCTGCTCTGATCGCAGGCACTTTTTCCCCTGCATCATTCACTTAATCTGTTCGCACTACTGTTGTGGCAGAAAAGTGACAGCTGTCAGTTTGCACTCAGGATTTGGGTTACAGGACTGGAGTTATGCTGACATTTAGACTGGCCAGTGCCAGCAGTTAGGTGACGGCAAGCCCAGCTGACTAGCAAACTCCATTTAAGACAGGTTTTGGATGTTTAATTTAGAAGCAGCTGAGCAGTGGCAGAGCCAGGTTTGAGAGCCAGTGGGGGAGGGGGGCGCGATTCAGTCAGTCATGGGCTTCACAATGGGCACTAAACAGTGAATAAAGTTGATGGAGTGGCACCACTACTTACACTGGGGCAGCCAGGAGGGGCGACTGCCCCCCAGACTCCCCTTTAGTTCCACCACTGTGAGGGGTGTGTGATGAAAGAATCCATGCTATGATGTAACAGCTGTCCAATTTCCAAGGAATAACTACACAGTTTGGAGGTCGCCTGTTCTGTTGAAAATGCCCTAACACACATTTTCAGAGAACAATTAGTACTGAATGCTCTGATCAGATGAGTTCATCTACAGTATGGGATAAAGGAAATTATTGTAGGATAATAATTCCAAAGTACTGCAAGCTTATTTTCTTTATACTGTATGTGCACCCCTACTCCTGACAAGGATCCATGTTGTAATGCTCTTTATTGGAGCATTGCCTTGGTTTTATCCATCGACTTCAAGTAGTATTAGGATTCTGAGAGTTTTTGAAAAAAAAACAGGAAGACAGTTTTGCCAAGTTGCTACGGTGCAGAGTTGTAACTGTTCGGACCTAGGAGTGAGTCCAATAATCACAATTTACTCACTGTATGACCCTGAGCAAGTTATTTAACCTCCCTATGCTTCATCTCTATATACTCTCTCACTGTCTGAATATCCCTGTTTGCCCCAAATAGCATAACATTCTGTTCCCTTCCTCTTCTGAGTTGTAGAACTAGCAAAGAAAAAAAACGTACACATCCCAGATAATCCAATAACAACTAGTTAATTCACAGCCGAGCTCAAAGAAGGATGCTGTGATTGCAGCCATACAGATTGGCACACACAGGTGGCTTCATCAGTGGGCAGTTAGTTGAAACTGACATTGCTTTTATATCCCAGTTATTGTACATGACACCCCCATATTCACACTATTCCCCTTCTCCACCCCACCCCGACTATCCCATTTTTATCAGTTCTTTTTATTTATTTATTTAAAAGTTGGTAACCAGGAAAGGCACATTGAGCCGAGGCTCGTTTCCAGGTGTGACCCAGGGATAGAACACAATACAGAGTAAAAAGACAGTTGGTACAGTACACAAATTAATACAAGTTAAGAAATTACAGAGCAAAGGTATATACAGAGGCATCAGAGTAATACAATAAAAACAGGTTACTCACCTGTAACAGTAGTTCTTGGAGTGATATATGTTGTTCATCCACACTATTTGGTAGTGTCCTTTCCCTTGAAGATGTGCTGGAAAGTCTTCAAGCTGGCCCCTCCCACCCACCTGGGTGTTAACTCCCTCTGCGCCACCCCATGATGCCAGATCTTGCCCACTGGAAGCAGTGTTGTGCACCAAAGCCAGGGGAGGTCGAGTGGGTCCATGTGGATAAACAACATATACCACTTCTAGAAAGTACAGTTATGTAAAAACTTACTGTAAGAGTAGATCTTTGAGGAGTGTCTCTTGCAGTAGGTAATACTTTTGGGTATCCAGCAGAGGATGATGTGGTGCACGGCAGCTCTTCTAGCAGTTTTTCACCAGGGACCACCCACACATGACATCAGCTTCCTGTTTCCTATAAAAGTGTGGACGATCCCTGGTATCCTCAGTCCCCCCACCAGATTCAACTTACAAAGCGAGGACCAAGGGGAAGCCGAGGTACCAAAGGAGTCCCAACCCTAGTCATTGGACCAGAACTTGCTCTCTTAGAGAAGGAGAGGGATGGAGGGTGGGAACAAACCTACTGCAAGAGACACTCCTCAAAGATCTACTGTTACAGTAAGTTTTTACATAACTGTACTGTCTTCCATGGAGTGGTCTCTTGCAGTAGGTAATACTTTTGGGATGAATCCCAAGCAGTAAAGCCCATGTGGGAGGACAGTTATGATAAGAGACATTGTAGGACTGCACAACCAAAGGCCAGCCTACATCGTGAGGCAATATCCAGATTGTAGTGTCTTGTGAACGTATGGATCATGGACCAGGTAGCTGCATTGCAGATATCTGAAATGGAGGCTCCCTTAAAGCAAGCCGCAGTGGTGGCCATAGCTCTAGTGGAGTGGGCTTGGACAGGTCCAGGTAAAGGCTTATCATAATTTTTGTAACAAAATGAAATACAATGCACCAACCAGGATGAATGAGTACTTGTCGCAACCCGGAGGCCTTCTCGACCCGGGGCAAAAGAGACGAACAATTGAAACGTCTTTCTTATCGATTGTGTCTGATTAGTATAGTAGCGCAGTATACGGTGGACATCCAAAGTATGTAGTAGATGTTCACCTTGATTGGAGTAGTCCGGATAGTAGACCGGAAGCTCCAAGGACTGATTTAAAGTATGTTCGGAGATTACTTTAGGAAAGAAGGAAGGGTTGGTACGAAGGACCACCCGTTCTTTGTGGAAAATCAAGTAAGGTTCCCTACACATGAGGGCATGGAGTTCAGAAATGTGTCGAGAGGAAGTGATAGCCACCAGAAATAGGGTTTTCTAGTAAAGAAAACAGAGTTCACAAGTGGCAGCTGGCTCAAAAGACTCAAGGGTCAATTTTTCTATCATAAAATTGAGATCCCACAGAGGAGTGGGTCTTCTAATAGGAGGTTTATTATGTAACATTCCCTTCAAAAACATCTTAGCTAGATGATCTTGTTACAGTAACCTGCCATCCAGAGGCTGATGGAAAGCGGAGATGGCGACCGAGTGGACTTTAATGGAAGAATAACTTAGACCGGACTAAGATAGTGAGGCCAGGTAGTCCAGAACCTTCATCACTGGACAAGAGTAAGGGTCCAAAGATCGAGAGGCTGACCATATGGAAAAGCTTTTCCATTTTGAATTGTATGTTGCTCTTGTTGCTGGCTTACGGGAGGCCAATAGGATACTAGCTATAGGAGAGGACACTTGTAAGTGAGTTATGAAGGTGTCCTCAGGAGTCAAGCGTGAAGGTGCAGAGCCTTCAGGTTGGGGTGTAGGAGAGACCCGTGACACTGAGTCAAGAAGTCTGGTCTGATTGGCAATGGGACAGGGTCCCATACTGACAGTTGTAGGAGTAGGGGAAACCATATCTGACGAAGCCACATTGGGGCTATGAGAATCATCATGACCAGTTCTAACTGTAGTTTCAGTAGAGTCCGTAGCAGAAGAGGGATGGGGGGAAGCATATAAGAAGAGACCTGTCCAGGGTTAGGACAGGGCATCTATAGGTCATTCCTTTCTGTTCGGGATAATGGAAAAATACCTGGAAAGATGGTAATTATCTGGGGAGGCAAACAGATCCATCTATGGAGTGTCCCATAAGTTGAAGATTTCTTGGAGCACTTGCTCGTGAAGTGTCCATTCGTGAGTTGTGGACTGGCGACTCAGCCGGTCGACTAACTGGTTGCAATGTCCCAGTAGGTGGACAGCTGTTAGCGTCAAATGTTGCCATATAGCTTCTTGCCAAACTGCAAGGGTCTCTCTGCATGGGGTGCAAGACTTTGAACCCCCTTGCTTGTTGAGGTAGAATACTACTGCAGTGTTGTCTGATTGGCTCAGTAACGATCCTGGCTCGAGGCAGGGCCGGAATGCTTGGAGGGTGAGGTGGACCACTCTCATCTCTAAGAGATTGATATGAGACAGATGGGGAGAAGCGGGACATTGGCCTTGGGACTGATAATGACCAAAGTGTGCTTCCCAGCCCTGCAGGGAAGCATCCGTGGTCAATGTTTGAATGGGGGGGGGGACCAAAAAGGCATTCCTTGATTCACATTGATTCTGATTGTCCACCATGTCAGGGAAGACTTCAGAGAGGGAGTGACCCTGATTTTGTCTTTGAACTGCCCTGTTTTTAGGGACCATTGATTCTGAAGGGTCCATTGGACAAGTCTCACGTGGAGATGGGCTAATGCCACCATAGGGATGGCAGCGGACATGTGACCCAGAAAGCGCATTTGTCTAGCTGTGACTGTTTTCTGAGTCTGTATATCGAATGCCAGAGCTACAAGCGTGTCCTGCCAGGTAGGTGGGAGGTAAGGCTTGGCTGTAACTGTATCTAGAACAGCTCCAATGTATTGGAGAGACTGTGTCAGATTTGGACTGGACTTTGGCCAGTTGACAGTGATTCCCAGATCTGCGAACAGTTTCAAGGTAGCATCTAGAGAGGCAAGCAGAGCTACTTTGGAGTCTGCTTTTATTAGCCAATCGTCTAGATATGGAAAGACGACATGCCCTTCTCTTCATAAGGCTGCTGCTACCACTGCTAGGCAGTTGGTGAACACTCTGTGGGCTGATGAGAGGCCGAAAGGGAGTGTTCGAAACTGGTAATTTTTGACCCAGTAGGTTGAAGCACAAATATTTGTGGTGGGCAGGGTGGATGGGAATATGAAGGTAAGCATCCTTCATGTCTAGGGTGCAAAGCCAATTGCCTTGTTTTAGGATCGGCATGATGGCAGGTAGGGTGATCATACAGAAATGTTTGTACTGAATGTAAAGATTCAGTTGTCTGAGATCCAGTATTGCTCTAAGGTCTCCCGTACATTTGGGCACCAAAAAGAAGTGGGAATAAAATCCCATTTGATATTCCAGAAGGGGTACTGGTGTAATGGCCTGTTTGGTCAAGAGGGCCATTAATTCCTCCTGTAAGATGGGTTTATGATCTAGAGGATAATGAATCTGCCATGGAGGGTAAGGGTGTGGGGTGGAGAGAAACTCCAGAGTATGACCCTTCTGTATAATCTGAAGTACCCAATTGTCAGAAGTGATCATTTGCCATGCCTCCAGATGGAGGGCAAAATGACCCCCCACAGCCTCCGAGACCTGGTCGAGGAGGTGGGGAAAAGCCCTAGTGGGTCACTGGGAGGCAGGGCTGCAGCTCCACCTGAAGGGCGGGGGCGGGCACTCCGGGCCGTAGAGGTGTTGTCTCTGGTGGATTGAGCACGACCTCTGAAGCCACCTTTATTATTACCTCTATATTTTCCACCTCTTTTGGAATAAGAGGAGTGTTGAGTATGGTGGGTTGTAGCTGGAGTTTGATGCATGCCATGTACCGTACGGAGAGTTCTGCCTGATGCCTGTAAGTCATCCAGTAGAGTTAGAGTATCTGGCACAAACAGCTTGGATCCGATAAAGGAGACATTAGCTACTTTATGTTGTATATCAGGTGCAAAGCCTGAAATGCGAAGTCAGGCATGGCGATGCAGAGTGATACCAGTGACTGATAGTCGGTCTGAGGTACCTACGGCATCATATCCGGACCTGAGAAGGTGATGGGAGATAGAATTACTAGTTGTCACTGTAGCCAATAATTTATCCCTGTCTTGTGGGGGAGGGAGTTTATTGATTCTCTCAATGGCAGAGGACCCAAGGGTATGATAATATTTAATCATATGACCCATATAATTCAGGATTCTGATATCCATAGCACCTGAGGAAAATACCTTTTCCCCAGATAGTCAATTCTTCGGGATTCCTTATCAGGGGGTAAGGAGCTCATGTGCTTGGGTTTTTTGGTACGGTCATGAGCGGCAGTAATGACCACAGAATCTGCCTCTGGAATACTAGACAGAAAGGGGTGGTTCAGAGGAGCCTGATATAGATGATCCACTTTGTGGGAACAGCTGTAATAGCTGAAGGTTGATGCCAAGCCGCCAGCATGGCATTCTGGTAAGTCGGTATTAGTGGGGGAACCACTAAGACAGGCTCCTCAGGTAATTCAAGATATTCTGCCACATCCTTACGTTGTTTGTCATGTTCAGTAGTAGAGAATCCCATGACCGTCTGGATTTGAGCCATCATCTCACTAAAGGTCGGGTCATCCAGGGGTGAGGCTGCTGAAGGGAGAGGCAGATCCTCATCCAGGGAAGAGATTTCAGAGTAGGGGGATTCAGGATTAGGAGAATCCACATCTTGAAACTCAGCATCCTCAAGATCACCGGTGAAATCAGGCGGCAAATCTTGGTCATCTGACAAATAGTCCTCTATGAATGGAGGAGGAGACCAGGGTGGCATGGTATCCCTGTCACTATGAAATCTTTAAGGTGGAGGAGGGAGAGGAGATTGGCTAGTATCACCCAGCTGTTCAGAGGGCTGAGAATGCCACATGGCACGCAGGACCTGTCAGACTACGTTGGTGAGGTCACTTTCCTGAGAAAGAGTTGGGTTGAGATGGGGAGCATGTTGGGAAACAAGGGGGGGGAGTGACAGAGGGAATGGGATGTGTAGTATGAGTAGGTCTTGCCCCGGGTGGTAAAGACCAGGGTCCCAATTTCTGTCTGCCTGACCCCTATAAAAAGCCACCTGTGTAGGTGGAGGGGCAGTCAGTAAGGCATAAGCCATAGGTTTCCCCTGAGGAATGCGGAGTCTTGTCGACAGGCCTGTAGGAGAAAATGAGTTATTTTCACTCAAATTGTCAGATACCATCGACGGGAGAGGAGCCCCCATCGATGGAGCAGCAGTATATTTAACTGAATGCAAAGCGCTGGAAAGTGTCGTCGATGAGAGGGTATAAGCCTCCATCGATGGTGCAGTCACTATTTGAACTGCATTTAAAACGCTTGAAAGCACCATCAAGGAATGGGTATGAGCCCTGTCGATAAAGAAGTGTTTGAATGATGTCCCATCGATGGAGGAACACCAGAAACAGTGGTCGTCGACAGGTGATGAGGCAGGGAGTGTGAGGAGGGTTTCTCCTCCTTTTTCTGCTAGGAACGAGAACCAGAAGAGGGGGAATTGGTGTCATGTGTGGGTCCCAGACACCTTACACAAAGTATGTGATTGTCAAAACAGTATTTCTTCCTACCGCAATGGCAGGAATGAAATAAAGCTCATTTCTTTGAAGAATCAGAAGACATTCATTTAGTTCCAAATTTCTCGTCGATGACTGCTACACAGAAGTTGAAGCTGAAGATGGTGGGAAAATGAACTGAGGATACCAGGGACCGCGCACACTTATACAGGAAACAGGAAGCTGATGTCATATGTGGGCGGTCCCTGGTGAAAAACTGCTAGAAGAGCTGCTGTGCACCACAGCGACCTCTGCTGGATACCCAAAAGTATTACCTACTGCAAGAGACCACTCCATGGAAAATCTACTGTTACAGGTAAGTAACCTGTTTTTCTAGGGATATGGATATGTTGTTCTACCACACTATCTGGCAGACTTCTACCAGTTCTCTGGGACGAGGGAAGCAAGGCGCACACCCCCTACTTCGGGAACAGAGATTGGAGAACTGAGGCCCCCAAACTAGCATCCCAGTGTAACTCTAGATCAGTGTGGTAATGGGAAATGAAGGTGTGTTCTGACCACCAGGTAGCAGCCCTGAAGACTTCCTGGATAGGGACATCCCTGGAAGTAGCCACTGATGCAGCGGTATGGCGGGTGGAATAAGCTCTTAGCCCTCTGGGAGGCTTCCTACCAGCCAACCTATAGCAGAGATCAGTGCAGGATGTGATCCATCTAGCTGGCCCACCAGTGCAGCAGTTGGAATTCCACTCGCGATGCCAATGACCCAGATTCGGGAATGGACCAGGGAGTCAGAGGACCAGACGGGGATAGAAGAATAGACCGTCCATGGGACTGCTCTTCTTCTCTGGGAGGAGGGGAAGAGTGTACAGCACTTCATTGACCTCTGGTGGAGTCTGGGGGTGCCACACTGCTGGTGCCAGAATATAGGGAGTGGGGCGGATGCTGGTCATCATTGCACGTCCCCACTCCGGAGTATCAGCATGCAAAAATAAATCACCAACCCCTGCCATGAGTGCCCTATCACCGTCCTCAACCAGCTTACATGTCCAGTGGGGGGATCCCTCTCCCATGGCCCCGACTCAGGGGGTAAGCCAGGGCTAGCCTATAATTATCATTGGGGAGGGAAGACCCGGTGGCCTCCAGGGATAAACCTGCATGGGGGGGATGGCAGGCACGGGCAGACATCTGAAGAGAGAGAGGAAAAGGCCAGGGCCAAAAAAAAGGATGTGATCCACCTACCAATCATCCATTTGGCTGCCGGTCTGCCAGGTGCGGCTTCAGCGTAGGTCACAAATAGTTGACGAACCTCTCCCAATCCCAGCTTTGCTTCCTTGTATTGAGTGAGCACTTCTGCCACAGGTCCAAAGTATGAGCCTGTGCTCGGCTGTTTCCAGGTGTGACAGAAGTACACCGAGATTAATCACCTGGTTAAGGTGAAACTCCAACACAACCTTCGGGAGGAACTTCAGGTTGGGACACAGGACAACCTTGTCCCTGTGGACCAGGTAAGTATGCTCCACTTAAAGTGCCTGGAGTTCACTGATCCTTCTGGCTGATGTGATAGCCACCAAGAAGGCAGTCTTCCATGACAGGTGAGAGAGATCACACCTGTGCATCAGTTCGAATGGTTGCCCATGAGCTTTGCCAAAACCACAAACAAGTCCCACGGTGGTGGTGGTTCATGCACTGGAGGGGAAATGTGGTCAAGACCCTTAAAAAAGTGCCAGACCACCTTCTCCTGTGCCACCGACTGCTGACCGACCTGTGCCTGGTAAGCAGAGATGGCTACCAGGTGCACCTTAAGGGTCGTCAACCGAAGGCCCGACTGAGAGAGGGACCAAAGATAATTAAGAATGCTAGCCACTGGACAGGACAAAGGGCCCACCCCCTTGCCCTGACACCAAATGGAGAATCTCTTCCATTTGAAGGTGTAGCACTTCCTAGTCGACTCCTTCCAAGATGCCTCCACAACGGTGAAGACAGCTTCTGAGAGACCCAAGGCCTGGAACTCTAGCTGCTCAGGAACTAGCCAGATGCAAGGATTGAAGGTCCAGGTGGAGTACCTATCCCTGATTGATGGAAAGCAGTTCCAGGCATAGGGAAAGACGCCTTGGGAGCCTGCTGCTGAGGCTGAGGAGAATGGGGTACCAGAACTGGCATTGCCAGTCCAGAGCCACCAGGATCACCTATGCCTTGTTCCTCCTGGCCTTGAGGAGCACCTTGTGGATTAAGAGAATCAGAGGGAAGGCACAGAAGAGGCCTGGGGTCCAGGGCCTCGAGATGGCATCCCCCTGCATCATTCCCTGCTGAGGGGATGGGCACAATACAGCCTCAGCTTTGTGTTCTCCCTAGAGGCAAACAGATACACCTGAGGGGTGCCCCACTGGGAGAACAGACTGTGAACTACCACTGGGTTGAGGGACCACCTGTAAGATGCCTTGCCCACCCAGCTGAGGGCATCCAGCAGCTGACTATAGGCCCCTGCCATATGGATGGCTAGGAGATCTGCAACCACGCTGCGCATGAGGGTCCAGACCCAGAGAGCTTCCTTGCACAAAGATAGGGAGCGTGTCTTGCCTTGTTTGTTGAGGTAGTACATGGTTGTGGTGTTGTCCATCTGGACTTGGACCACCTGACCCCAAATGTGCGGAGCGAATGCAGTCAGCGCTAGCCAAACTGCCTGGAGCTCCAGCAGGTTGATGTTGCATCGTGACTCCTCGGGGTCCAGAACCCATGGACTCTGTGTTCCCCCAGGTGGGCACCCTAGCCCACAAGAGAGGCATTGGTCATCAGGATGACTGTTGACTCAGGGCGGACAAACTGGATCCCTTCCTGCAGATGTGTTGGGACTAGCCACCACTCGATGATGTCTCACATCCGCTGGGTCACCGAGACCAGCTGGTCAAAGTGACCCTTGTGCTGAGACCACTAGCTGGCCAGCTCCCATTGCAGGGAGTGCATCCTCCAGTGGGCCCACCAGACCACGCTGGTGCAAGCCGCCATGTAGCCCAGCAAGCGCAGGAAGTCCCAGGCAGGGCGCAATTGACCAACCCAAAATGATCGGGCATAGGAGGAGAGCACCTCCACCCTGTCCACTGGGAGCTGGACTCTGGCTCTGCAAGAGTCTAGCTCCACCCCGATGCAGTTGATTATCTGTGAAGGCATGAGTTCTGACTTGGCCTCATTGACCAGGAGGCCAAGAGAGATGCAGGTCTGGAGAGCCAGGTCCCTGTACCGCTCCACTTCCTGCCTGGAGGGACTTGCGATCAGCCAGTCATCCATGTAGGGGAAAATCCAGACCCCTTGGCACCTCAGGTAAGCTGCCATCACTGCAATGCACTTGGTGAAGACCCTGGGGCTGAGGAGAGGCCAAAAGGCATGGCCTGGAACTCGTAGAGGGTACGTTTGGCTCGAAAGCGGAGGAACCTTCGGTGAGACAGACAGATTGGGATATGAAAGAACATGTCCTGAAGATCCAGGGAGCAAAACCACATGTTTTGTTCTAGAGGTGGTATGATCTGAGACAGAGTTGCCATCCTGAAGGTGCGCGACCTGAGGAACTTGTTCAGGTCATGCAGATCTAGAATGGGGTGTCAGCCCCCCATCTGCTTTGGCACTAAGAAGTACCTGGAGACAAACTCTGAGTGTTCCGGAGGATCTGTGACAGGAACCACGACCTCCTTGCGGAGGAGCTGGGCTATGTTGTCTCTAAGAGCTGACAGCATGTCTGTGGAAACCAAGTCCTCCCATGTGGCACAGGCTCGGCAAGGAGGGTACTGCTCAAACTCTAAAGGCAGACCCTGATCCACCACTTCTAGAACCTACCTATCCGTAGTGACAGTGGACCCAGCAGAAAGGAAGTGGTGGAGCCGGCCCCCCATGGGAGGACCCAGGGGAGGCGTGATGGGCATGAGGGAGGAACCCCTCATCCCTTCACTGGGTAGGCTTGGAGGAAGAGGAGGGCCCAGCTGAGGTGCCACTGGAGCCTCTCCCTCCTGGCTTATGGACAACTGAGGCCATTGACTTGGGCCAAGGTTGCCAAGCCTGAGCCTGCTGGCCAGCCTGTGGCTGGGCTGGCTTGGCCACAGGAGTGGAGGTGGACCAAAAGGGCTTCTGTTTCTGATACTGCTTGGAGCCCTAGGGGGTCCTTCTGGGAAGATGTCACAGATTCAGCACTAGCACTGGACTTCTTAATGTGTGTGAAGTGACCCTCAATCCCAGGCCCGAACAGGTTGATGCCCAGGAAAGGGACATCTACCTGCTTGTGCTGAGTGTTCATCATGAAGGTTGAGATCCTCAGTCAAGCCCTGCAGCACATGGCCACTGAGGACCCCACGGAGTGGGCAGAGGAGTCCCCAATGTTCATGGCAGTCTGGAGCTGTTGCTTGGACACAGCCCAGCCCTGGTTTTGGACCTGTTTGATTGTGGTCTGAAGGTCTGTAGACCGATAAGGAAGCACCCATCTAAGATAACCAGCAGGGCATGGGAGAAGTGGGCCATGAGGAGGGCTGAGCTTACCTGGCAGAGGCCAAGCGTGGAGGCAGCATAGACCTTCTTAACTGCATGGTCCAACTTCTTGGACTCCTTATCAGGTAGCTTGTCAACATCTCTGGTGTTGCCGGAGTGCCGGAACACAGAGTCGGCCACCAAGTCCTCGGCCGAGTGGTGCTCTGTGAATCCCGAAAGGGATTCAGTGGGCACCACATACTTGTGGCCCATCCAGGCAGAAGGAACAGGGCAGGAAGTGGGGCACTGCCAGAGATCCAGGGCAGTGCCAAGAATGGCTTCTGCCACCGGGAAAGCCTCCATTGGAGAGTCTCCCCGGTCAAGGATCCCGGTTAATAGGTAACAAGCCCATTTCTGGACAGACTCCATCTTCATACCCATTGACACAGAGCTCAGACAGAGGAGACTCATGAAAGAAGATGGACCTTCATCCTTCGAGAGATTCCCCTCGGAGTCCGAAGAGTCGTCAAAGAGCAGTCGACGGCCAGATTCCCCCACTGACCCTCCGCGGACAGTCAGGGGTGATGGTGACCGACAGTCGATGGGGAAGCCTCTTGGCCAGCCGAGACTCCTTAGTTGGAGTAGTGACCATTGGCTGTTTAGGTGGCGATTCCCCCACGATTGGCAGAGAAGCCAGAATCGGCTGAGTTGGGACTGTTTTAATCGGTGCCATTGGAGGAGTCGGCATCGGCCTTTCAGATGACAGACAGGCGATGGCCGGTGTAGAAACCGGGGTCAGTTTGGTGCCGGTAAACACCAACTGTTGCCACATCAAGTCCTCATAGCATCGACACAACTTGCAGCAAAGCCTCTCCTCACCCGAGGAGGATGAGGAATAGAGGCAGCACCACTTCCTGTGGTGCCAAAAGTGGGAGCGCCGATGTCGGCAGGACCGGTTCAACCCACGGGAGGAAGACCTTGACCTCCAGGGGGACTGGCAGTAGGGCTCAGAGAGAGTTGGCGATTGCCGAGGCTCCTCCCATCATGGTCAGGGACCAGAGGCAACAGGTCAGCAGACTATCCGTCCCTCCAATGGTCTGCGTCAGGACTGGAGTCCTAGACAAGGAAGTATCAGCCTCTTCAGTTGACAATTGGTCAGTCAGCTCGAGAAAAATATTGGTTAGGACTTCGACCAGCATCTCAGATGGCAGGCCCGACGGGGTTACCGTGGAGCCAGCAGCCAAGGCCGAAGAGTCGACCAAAGTCAAATCCGGAGAAGCACGGGATTCGGAGGCCCTCAATCAAGAGCACTCCCAATCCCACGATTGGTGACGAGTCTTTTCTTTTTTAGACTCTTTTTCAGATTTAGATTTGCCGGTGCATCCCTGACCGAAGGTCAGCAGAGACTGGCACAGTTCCTTGAAAGAGCCCATAAAAGTTGAGCCCAGCTGAAGCAGCACGAAGGCAGAAGCTGAGGAAGAATGGGCAGTGGCCTGGGCCACCTCCTCTTTGAAGGCCACAAGCTGTTCAGTGGACCCTGTAGCCATGCAGACCACCCAATGGGCATCCTTGGATTTGACCGGCGAGTTCTGTTGTGCCAGGTGGCCCAGTTTCAGGCGGATGAGATGATCCTCCAGAATGGTCAGGTGAAACGAGCAGCAAAATTCGCAGGCCTGGAGATCATGGTCGTGCCCCAGGTAGTAGATGCACATGGTGTGCGGGTTAGTCCTGGACATCTTCTGCCTGCAAGGGCACCGGCAGAACCCGGGAATGAACTTATCGTTCATCACGGTCATGATTGAAGACAAAAACTCATAAGAGTTGAAGATTTAGAAGTAATTCTGAAGAATTTAAGCTCTAGGGCCTACTCGATGAGGGAACAATAAGGAGGGAACCTGCTTCTTCCAGCGGAAAGGAAGATCTGGTGACATTGCCGATGGGGAGGAGGTCAGGGATCTAGCAGTGGAAGCCCCACTGGCTGGTAGTGACCATTCCACTGTGTGTTTTACCTTGGACTTAGGGAAGGTGAGGAACCAAACGAAGACCACAGTAGTGGAATTCAGGAGGGCAGACTTTTGGTGAGATGGCAGATATAATCAGGGAGCATGTAAGGGGAATCGGGGTTGGGATGGACACAGAGGGTCAATGGGATATCCTGAAGCGGGGTATCCTGCAGGTCGCAAAAACCTGCGCCAGGGTACAAAACAAGATGGCCAGAGCCAGGAAGCCTTGCTGGTGGACAAGGGAAGTTCAAGATGATGTGAAGAAAAAGAGGTTGGCCTTTAGAAATTACCCAGTAACACCAGCCTGGTGGCACTGAGGGTTGAGGCGCTGAACGCCACACCTCGCGCCATGTTGGCGACCCGGGTTCGGGAATGGACTCGGGCCGCCGAGGGTTGGAAGGGGAGAGGAAGGATTGAGCATCCCATGACTGCTCTCCTTCCTCTGGGGAGGGTTGGGGCACTGCAGCAGTGACTGGCAGAGGCCAGTAGCACTACAGCAGTGAGCAGCAGAATGGGGGGGAGAGCGCGGTTGGCATCAGCACATATGTGCCTGGACACCATTGCACGTCTGGCTCTCGAGGGCAAGAAAACCAGGCAGAAGATGGCAGAGCGTGAGCTCAGCGGCTGATGGCCGTGCCCAGCACCCGAGAGGATCCTGCATACAGAGTGACGTGAGCAATTAATAGCCAGCTCTGTGGGAGTGCCAGACCGGTCCCGGAGGGTCCTGGTGTCGGAGGCCAGGGGATCGCGGGGATCCACTCCGTGGAGGAGGATAAAGAGAAAAAGAAAAAAAAAATGAAAGTACCCCATAACGAGGCAGACCTTGAGGAATATCATAGGATTTCCAGAAAGGTTAGAAGGGCCAAAGTGGATAAAGAGCTTAGATTAGCAAGAGGGATCAGGGGTGGGAAGAAGGATTTTTTTATATATTAGGGAGCGGAGGAAGGGGGAGGGGCAGATAAGGAAGCTGAGGAAGGGGTGGAGATGGGGATGGAACAGGCTGAAGTGTTAAATGAATATTTTTGCTCAGTCTTCGCTAGGGAAAGGGATGGGCCATTGCATCGGGGGGGGGGAGACTCTTGCAGATGTGGAGATCCCGGTAGGGAGGGTGAGGGAGGTTCTCATGTTCTTGAGGACGGATAGAGCTCCAGGGCCAGACAGCATCCACCTGAGGGTTCCAAAGAAACTGACAGATGTCCTGGTGGCTCCATTGACGGAACTATTCAATTCCTCCCCTCCAATCAAGATGGGTCCCTCTAAACTGGAGGGTGGCCCATGTCATACCTCTTCACAAGAGTGGACCGTGGGATGATCCAGGGAACTACAGACTGGTCAACCTGACATCCACACTGGGGAAAATGATGGAGGTCATCCTAAAACAACAGATGGTGGAGTTTCTGGAGGAAAACGGTTTTCAGGATGAAAACCAGCATGGGTTTGTCCGGGGGAAATCATGTCAAATGAACCTGGCTGAAATTTTTTTCGACTGGGTGTCACGGTCCCTGGATGGAGGAAAGCTGGCTGATGTCCTGTGCTTGGACTTCAGCAAGGCTTTTGACACGGCTCCACACGGAAGGCTAATTTGGAAATTGAGTGAACTGGGGGTGGGAGATAAGCTGGTGGGGTGGGTAGCAAACTGTCTCAGGAATAGACAGCAGAGGGTGGTGGTAGGGGGTGAAGCCTCGGCACCCACAGAGGTCATCAGCGGGGTCCCACAAGATTCAGTTTTGGACCCTATCCTTTTTAATGTGTTCATTGTGGACATCAGGGAAGGGGTTGGTAGTAAAATGAGTCTATTCACTGATGATACTAAATTGGGGGTGGTGGTAGATAGTGAGGAGGGTACGAGGGCACTACAGGATGACCTGGAGAGGCTAGAAACCTCGGCACCCACATGGCAGTTGGGGTTTAATGGGCACAAATGGAGTGTTCTACACCTAGGTGTTAGGAACCCTGGGTTTACCTACCAATTGGGGGGGTGTTATAGCTGACTGTCACAATGATGGCAAAGGACCTGGGTGTAATGATGGATGCTAAAGGGAACCACTTGGAGCAGTGCAGAAGAGCAGTGGCTAAGGCAAACAAAATGCTTGAGTGTACTGTCAGGGGGATATCATCCAGAAGAAGGGAAGTTAAACTTTCCCTGTACACCTCACTGGTGAGACCGCATCTGGAATACTGTGGGCAGTTCTTGTGCCCCTGCCTAAAAAAGGACATTGCACTGCTAGATAGTGGCCTGGAGGGGTTGTCACATGAGGACAGACTTAGAGAATTGAACATGTACTCTCTGGAGGACAGAAGGGATGGGGGGATATGATAGAGACCTTCAAATACCTGAAGGGGTTCGACAGAAAGAACAGGGAGGGGCTGCTCAAGTTGAGGGAGGAAGGGACAACGAGGCACCATAATCTAAAGTTAGAAGGGGGCGGCGGTACAGAAGGGAGGTGAGGGGGCATTATTTCAAAGAGAGGGTGGTGGCGCACTGGAATGCATTGCCGGATGATCTGGTTAAATTGGGAACTGTGGGAGGTTTCAAGAGGGGTTGGGACAGACACAGGGGCAAGGTACAGGGTGGGGGCATGGTGATCACTAAGGGTGTACATGGTGGGGATGTGGGTGGGTGGGGAGAAATAATGGGGGCAGTAGGGCAACACTGTGCATTGCCAGTGAGCTGAGACAGGCAGATAAGATAGACTGTTAGCATTATCTGCTGACAACTATGTATGCATGCATGTATGTATGGGGCGGAGTTGAAGGAGTTATCACCCGGGTGGGTGGGAGGAGCCAGCTTGAAGACTTTCTGGCACATCTTAAAGGGAAAGGACACTGCCAGACAGTGTGGATAGAACAACATCTCCACATCCTTAGAATACATGTTAGTATAATAGTGCATTTATGTACAAAATAATCGCAGTTATGGAGTATCAGCGCTTAGTCAGACAATGACAGTAGGGGAATTCTTGGGAAAAACTAAAAGTTTCAATGGAAGTCTGATCAGGGAGAAACTGAACAATACAATAGGGGTTGGACCAGGGATACTGAGACTCCTTGGGTTGGCAAGGATGCTGTACCTATGAAAGGAGAGGGAGAAGGAGGATGAGGATTGGCAACTGCACGTATTGGCAGGGACATCTCAGAGCAGGGATTTTAGGGCAGAGAAAGTAGCAGAATGGCGACTGCCCCAAGGAAGTTGATTCAAGAGGTAAGGGAGACAGTAAGTAAATGGTGCCTGGCCTGCGCATGTGCAAGGGTTGGGAAGGGAGAACATCCGAGCATCCCTAGATCGAAGAGAGTATGTGGAGGAGCTAGCTGGTGAAAGGCAGGGGTTAAGGTTGGGGGGGGTGGAGTGTCTCAAACCAGAATTTGCCAATGAAGATGAGGGTATGAATCTGGCGCCTGATGGGTAAAGGCATTAGGCAGAGGGAGAAAAGTACAGTTACGTAAGAACTTACCATAATGGTAGATCTTTGAGACAGGCTCTTGCACTAGGTATTCACAAGTAGGACTAAGCCACCAGGCCTCAGGATCCCACAGAAAAATCTCTAGCTAGCAGTCTCTGGCGGGAACCACCCCCACATCAGGTGACCGGCGTCATCCAACTACAGTATAAAGGGGGCAGCCCCAACACCCGCCCTCCAGGTCTTTCCCGCCAAGAGCCAAAGGTCTGACAAGAGAGAAGAGGATATGGCCCCCTATATCTGAAAGAAAAAAATTGAGGGGTTCAAGGGTGGGAAGGTAATATCTACTGCAAGAGCCTCTCTCTAAGATCTACCATTATGGTAAGTTCTTACGTAACTGTACTATCTTACTTCGAGAGGGCTCTTGCAGTAGGTATTCACAAGTAGGACTGAGTCCCAAGCAGTCTGCAACAAAAAGAAAGCGGGAGGAGGAAACACCATCCACAAAGGCTGAGCTTCTAGACAGGGATCATGAGAGGATTCCCTGCAGAACAACTAGCCCAAAACCTGCTCTGCGGCGAGAGGCAATGTCCAAACTCTAATGTTTTGTGAAGGTATGGATAGACATCCAAGTTGCGGCTGCACAAATCTCAGCGCTGACACATTCTTAAAGCAAGCGGCAGAGGCCGCGACCCCTTTAGTGGAGTGGCCTTTGACCTGACCCAGAGGGGTCTTGTGATACTTGTCATAACAGAAAGTGATACAATTGGCCAACCATCTAGAAAGGCGTTGCTTGGAAACAGTATTGCCTTCTCTCTTGTGAGTAAAAGACACAAAAAGTTGGTCTGTTTTTCTGAGATCTTTAGTCCTGTGAGTGTAGCATCTCAGAATTCTATGTACATCTAGGGTATGGAGGAGGTACTCTCCTTGATTGGAGTGCTCCGTGAAGAAGGCTGGAAGCTCAAAGGAATGATTCAGAGTAGATTCAGCTGCCACTTTCAGAAGAAATTTAGGATTAGTACGCATGGCCACTCTATCCCTGTGGAAAATCAAACAGGATTTTACACATCAGGGCATGCAACTCAGAAATCCTCCGAGCTGAGGTAATGGCCACCAGAAATGAAGTCTTTCAAGAAAGAAGCTTTAGCTCTGCCTCCACTGTGTGTTTGAATGGAGGCAGAGTAATCTTTTCCAGAATGAAATTCAGGTCCCAAGGGGGAGCAGGGTTTGCGAATCGGGGGTCTTAGGTGCAAGACCCCTCACAGAAAAGTCTTGGAGACTTCTAGTTGTGCAAACGTCCTGTTCCCGAAAGGGATGTGGTAGGCTGAAATGGCTGCCACATGTACTTTCACTCAAGAATAACTAAGGCCCAAGTCATACAGGTGCCTAAGGTAGTCCAGAACCTTATTGGCTGGACAAGAAAAAGGTTCTAGGTTATTAGAGCCTGTCCAGATAGTGAAGCACTTCCACTTCATGGCGTAAGTGGACCTGGTGGAAGGTTTTCTGGCCTCCACCAGGATATCTGCTACCATGGGGGACACTCCAAAATGCACTTTAGCCATGTCTGAAGGAGCCACACATAAAGGTGAAGAAACTTGAGGCCTGGATGGACCAGGGTCCCCTGCTCCTGGGTCAGCAAGTGTTGTGACAGTGGTAGATGAAGAACAGGTTCCTCAGAAAACTGTTGCAGAAGAGAGAACCAGGCTTGCCTCAGCCAGAAAGGAGTGATGAGGATCATTCTCGTCCCTTCCGAGCTCAGCTTGTTGAGCACTCTCGGGATCAGAGGAACCGGAGGGAAGGCATAAATGAACTTGTCCTTCTAGCACAGAGACAGCTCGTCCCGACAAAAAACGTCTTGCCCTGGAGCGAGCGAGCAGAAGACGGGAAGTTTGGCATTGTCGGGGGAGGTGAAAAGGTCCATTTGAAGGGTTCCCCAATGCTGGAAGATGTTGTTTAGCACAACCTGGTCTAGTTCCCACTCATGAGATTTGGCTGACGAGTGACTTAAAGCGTCCATGAGAGTGTTCTCCATCCCCGGCACATGGGTAGCCATCAAATGAAGGCTGTGTTGGGATGCCCAGTGCCAGATTATTATGGCTTCCCAGCAGAGGGGATAAGAATGAGTTCCCCCCTGTTTGTTGAGGTACCAGACAACACATATGTTGTCTGATTGTACGAGAAGATGACTGGGACGAACAACCGGGAGAGCCTGGAAGGCATAATGGGGTCCCCAGATTGAGGTGATCTGCAACTGTCCAACACTGTAAATCCCTGACCATACGATCCGACACCAGATCTCGTGATCCAGGATGTCCTGGGACTGATCCCATTGAGTCCGTAGGGTCCACTGAGAGATCCTCATGTGGAGATGAGCTAGTGGGACAGTCGGGATGGTGGCTGCCATCAGGCCGAGAAGGCAGAGAACCTTCCTGGCTCCAACCTTTCTGAGACCCAATATGAACCAAACCTGGTTTGACAGTGTCTCAGCACTGTCTGGGAGAAAAAGACCTTGCCCAGGGTCATGTCCAACACTGCCCCTATGAACTGCAGCCATTGGCAAGGGACCAGATGGGACTTGACATGGTTGATTGTAATTCCCAGGTCAGAGAAAACTTGAAGGGTGAGGGAAAGGGAGCCCAAGAGTTCCTTCCTGGACAGGGCTGCCAGAAGCCAATCGTCCAAGTAGGGGAAGACTTGGACCCCTTGGTACGCAGGAAGGCCACCACTACTGCCAGGCATTTGGTAAATAGTCGAGGGGCCGAGGATAGACCAAATGGGAGGGCCCTGAACTGGTAGAGGGACCCTTGAAAACAAAAACAGAGGTATTTGTGGTGGGAGTGGCAAATGGGGATATGGAGGTAGGCATCCTGCGTATCCAGGGTGCATAGCCACAGGCCCGGCCAAAGCATGGGAAGAAGGCTCTGGAGGGAGAGCATTTGGAACCGTTTGTACTCCACAAACTGATTGAAGGAGCTGAGGTCAAGAATGGGCCTCAGATCTTAGGTTTTCTTTGGTACTAGGAAGAAGTGAGACTAGTAACCTGTCCCCTGAAGACGGAGGGGGACAGGTTCTATTGCCTCTTTCAACAGAAGAGAGTGTATCTCTTTCAGTACCAATTGCAGATGAATAGGGGAGTACGATGAGGGAGGGGTGATCTGCGAGGTGGTTTTTGAATGAATTCTATTGAGTGTCCTGCTGCTATCAGCCGGACCACCCAAGCGTCTGCCATTATCCACTCCCAGCCCGGCAGATGGAAGGAGAATCTTCCCCCTACCGGTTCCCCGGAACTGGACAGAGGCAGTGGGAGAGGCAGGAAGTCAGGAGGTGGAGGGCAGAGTAGCAGCCGAGGCCCCGGGAGCTTTCTTGCTGGGGGAGCCTTGGCAGCTGGTGCAGCCTTATGTTTATTGGGACGTCTGGATTGCGTCTGCTTAGCCCTTTGGTGGTTGGGGTGCCGAAAGGGCCATTTCTGCCCTTGAGAGGGTTTGTACATTGTCTGAACAGACTTTAATGCCAAATCTTTCTCCTGTAATTCGGTGATGATGTCCTTGACATCACCACCAAACAGCACAGACCCTCTGAAAGGAGCATCGTGGATAGCCAATTGTACTACAGAGGCCAGACCTGCCACTCGGAGCCAGGCGTGACGCCACTAAGATACGGTGAAGGCCGAGCTCCTGCCTGCTGTGTTCACCGTGTCATATGTAGCACAATGCATGTTCCTACAGGCTGAATGCACGGAGTGGACAAGATCTTCCAGTTCCTGCTTAGTCTGGGAGTCTGGAAGGGAGCCCAGTTTTGATTCCATCTGACTAAGGATAGCCTTCTGGTAATCCCCCATGTGGCCAACGTAGTTGAGGGCCCTCATGCCCAGAGTGGAAGAAGCATAGATCTTCCTCCCATACTGGTCCAGAAGATGGGATTCCTTGTCAGGAGGGGACGAGCTAAGGTGCTTAGGGATGGCTGATTGGTCATGTGTGGGGCTAATCACTACCGAATCAGCCTTGGGGTGAAGGCTGAGGAAGTCCTTCCCCTCAGGAGCCTGGTATAGCCTGTCTGCCTTCTGAGGAAGGGGGGCTAATGAGGAAGGTTGCTTCCAAATAGTGGAAACAAGATCCACGTGAGGCTCTATCCAGGGTGGAATCAGAGTGGGAGAAGTCTCTGGGAGAGCCAGATGGGCCGCGAGCTTCTTATGCTGGGGGTCTGGCTCCACTGATTGCCACTCACAGGCAGCCTGGATTTTCTTCAGCAGCTCCTCAAAGGAAGGACTTTCCAGAGGGGACTTCGGAGAATCTTGAGGCCTGGGTTTATCTGGAGTACGGGGCTCGTCCTCTAGGTCAGAGCATCCGGAATCCAAATCAGACTCTGATGATGCAGAAGAAGAAGAAGAATCCTCCCTAGGAGGAGGAGGAGGATCGCCCTCACTGTGGGTTCCATGGGGGAGCTTGTCCTCCCTGGCCCAAGAGCCAGAAGGTTCAGCTCTGGTAACAGGCAGAGGTAGGGGAGTCTCTTCATGCCGACGTAAGGGGTCCAGCACCAGTATATATTTTTCAACCTCTTGGGTGATCTGTGTTTTAGCCTCAGCCCACCAGGAGGCGAAGAGCTCCCTCAAGTCCACCTGAGGCTGTGGAGAAGGAGGAGGAGGCGGAGGGGGCTCGGATATGGGTAACCTGGAAATCCGTAATAAGGGTATCCATAACTTGACGGCAGGAGGCCCGGCGTCGGGCATAGAGGCACTGGGCACTGCGGCATTGGGTAGTGCATCATCGGGTACTGAGGTGCCGGGTACTGAGGAGCCAGATACTGCAGCATCAGGTATCCTGGTGCTGGGGGCTCCAACAGGGTCAAAGGTCCCAGCGTCAGCCCGGCAGGTGGAGCAGACAGATCAGGCATCGGCCCGGAGGGTATAGGGCCCAAAGAAGGACCTGTCGGTGGGTCTGGGAACCCAGAAGGTTCCGACGGTCTCACGTCAAGAAGCGGTATGCCGGAGGGTGAAATTGGGTTGTCTGGCATTGGGTCCAGCATCTGAGGATCCGGTGTCATGGGGGGGGGCACCCTCGACAGCCGCATTTCAGGCTCCTCGACCCCAGCTGGGGAGGGAGGAGTGAACTCCTTGGAAGGAGCAGGAGGACACACGGGGACTTCAGTAGACACGCAACAGGTGTGCACTGCGGTGACTCTCCGGCATCAGGGGTGGAAGGAGAGCCTGATGACAGGTCGCCGGCTGTGCGGATGTCAGGAGTACCGATGCCCAGCTTATCAGATGCACTCTGACCAGTAGGCCTGGGTTTAGAGGCCATAGCAGGAGTACAGGCCTCCTTTGCCCCAGAAGCTCCCGTCGAGCCCGAGCGCGAGCTGGACGATGGGGTCGATGCTGGCTTAGATACCACTAAAGCAGCCATTAAAGGATAATCCCCCAGAGGGGAAGTTACCTGGAGAGCTGCAACTCCAGCCAAAGTCGCAGCGACTGTGGATGGCGAGTCCCGATCCCTGTGTTTCTCCTTGTCCCTCCTTTTCCTGTGATGGCTCAGGATAAGTTGACGCCTGCCTCAATTTCTTCAGTTCTTTTTCCATGGATGCCATTTTCTTTTTGAGCAAATGGGCTTCCAGGGACTGCTGCCTTAATTTCTGAGTAGCAGCATTGAATTTTCAGCAGTGTTCACACTCCTCCAAGTGGTGGTCTGGACCCAGACAGAAGAGGCAGAGGGAATGGCCATCCTTGTGAGGAAGCTGGGATCCACACGAGTCGCACTTGTTTTTACGCGATTCCAATGGTGTCAGGGTCGACATGCACAGTGAGGTAGTAACACACAATTATCAGAATAAGGAAGAAAATTGTCAAAAAGGGTTTATACTTATCCAAATGGCGAGACAAGCGAGAGCTGTTCTTCCACGAGGTACTTTCGCAAGCCGACAGTGGAAAAGTACTGGAGGGCGGGCATCAGGACCGCCCCCTTTATACTGATGTTGGATGATGCCAGTCCCCTGACATGGGGGCGGTCCCCACCAGAGACTGCTAGCTTGAGATTTTTCCGTGGGGTCCTGGCGCCTAGCAGCTTAGTCCTACTTGTGAATACCTACTGCAAGAGCCCTCTCGATGTAAGATTAGAGGGTACAGTGGTGAGTGGGGGTGAAGTTGCAAAGTGGCAAAATGAGTTGAGTACAGTATCAAGTCTTGCTAGGGAACTAGCAGGAGCAGAGCCATAGAAAATATCTGCATAGTCTATTACAGGGAGAATGGTTTTGATGACTAAGTCTCAGTGATTGGGCAAAGAGAGGTATTCTTTGTGTCAGTAGAGGGCACCGAGTTTAGGGCAAAGTCTGGTGCAAATAGAGTCTATATAGGCTGAAAAATCAAGGCTGCTATCCAACCAGCCTCTAGGTATTTTTTTTTTATAATTATTTATTGAAAGAATAAAAATATACATCACAGACAGTACAGCAGAAATTATTTTTATTTTATTGAAGTCTTACAATTACAACCCTTTGAGACAAAGACTTTTTGCAAAGGCTCCACATCAGATTTACAAACAGACAGGTTACAAAAAAAAAAAACTTACAGGAGATTAATGCAGTACATTATCATAGGATACGAGTATACTAATAATACAGTACATTATACATAAGTGCATCATAAATGAGGGCGGAGTGCATGGCAAAGAGACAACATGGCGAGTAGATTTAAAACAGACCGAATACGAAACATTACAGAAAATTAATACAGTACATAATATAATACATAGGATAAGAGTATACAAGTAATGCAGTGCATTATACATAAGTGCATCATAACTGAGGGCGGAGTACATGATAATGAAACAAACATGGTGCAGGCAGTGCTAGCTAACTATGTAAACAAATAGGAAATTAAAGAAAAGGAACGGAGAACAGAAGGAAGTCAGTTAAGGAGAGTTGTGAGACAGCTGTGGGGGGAGGTAAGGAGAAAAGTTGAGTAGAGGGGTGTAAGGTGTAGAGAATGAGTAGTAGAAAAGAGTGCAGGTAATGGATGAGTAAAGGGCAGGAGGGGAACAGAGTGGGGAGGGAGAAATAGAACAAGATAAGGTGGGGCGAAGCAGGGGGAAATTGAGGGACAAGCCATGAGCAGTCCCAGACTGACCAGTAAAAGCTAGGAGCAGTCACAACTATTCACAGAGAGTAGGTGCTGGCAAAGTTTAGTTTTAAAGGGGCCCAATTTAACTGCGGAGTAAACCAGAGGAGGCAGGCCATTGAGCAGGACAGGGCCCTGCGGAAGAATGCTCGTTGCACTAGGGATGTCTTACGGAAAGAGACTAGGTAAAGGGCCTTATCAGAGCTCCTAGTAAAATGAGGGGTAGGGGCAGGGGAGATGACCTGCTGGATCGAGGGAAGGGAGAGTGAGGTGGTAAGTTGACTGTAACGATTGCAGGTATGGGTTAACTTTGGTGCCCCTGTTATGAGGTGACATGCTTTATTGAGGGAGAGCATTATTCTTTTAAGAGCAGCGTCATACCATAATCCACTAGGGATAGAACGGAAACTAGTGACAGCCAGGAGGAGGACGTCGTTTGTCAGGCAGGACAAGGACCAGGAAGACTACAAAGAAAAACAAAGGGCTGCAAGCAAGGAAATCAGAACAGCAAAGGCAACAACAGAGCAGAGGACAGCCAGAGAAGTCGAAAAGGGAGACAAAACCTTCTATAGATATATTAGTGAAAAAAGAAAGACCACAGCGGGTATCGTAAAACTCACGAAGGAAGATGGAGAGACCACTAAGGATGACAAGGACAAAGCGGAAATCCTAAACAGATATTTCTGCTCCATATTCACAAAGGAGCAGGTTGGCTGCAGACCCACCATTACAGGAGACAATAAAGGTGGTAACGGAGTATACTCAGGACCCTTTACAAAAAAGGAAGTCCTAAAGGAACTGGAGAAGCTCAATACAAACAAATCCATGGGACCAGATGAAATGCACCCTAGACTACTAAGAGAACTAAGAGAAATTGGCGGCTCCACTGGCTGATCTTTTTAACTTATCATTTGAGCTGGGCAAGGTCCCACAAGACTGGAAAATAGCCACAGTTATCCCTCTACACAAAAGCGGTAGCAGACTGAGTGCGGGCAACTATGGACCAGTAAGCCTCACATCAATTGTAGGCAAAACAATGGAAACCCTTCTCAAGGAGAGGATTATATCCTTTCTCAAGGACAACAACAAATTAGACACTAAACAGCATGACTTTACGACAGGGAAGTCATGTCAAACCAATGTACCTGACTTCTTTAACAGGGTAACAAAAATAGTAGACCAGGGAGGTGCAGTAGACGTAGAGTATCTGGATTTCAGCAAAGCCCTCGACTCGGTCCCACATAAAAGGCTACTAAACAAATTAGACAGCATGGTAGTAGATCATCAGGTGGTAAACTGGGTAAGGAGTTGGCTTACTGGTAGGACCCAGAGGGTATTATTGAACGTCTCACTCTCAGAGGAAAGAGACGAAGCTAGTGGAGTACCACAGGGTTCAGTGCTTGGCCCAGTCCTATTCAACATCTTCATTAGTGACATTTCTGATGGACTGGAGGGCAAGGTGAGTGTGTTTGCAGATGACACAAAGATAGCAAACAGGGTGGACACCCCAGGAGGAGTGGAGAAGATGAGGCTGACCTGGAATCTCTAGAAAAGTGGTCAAGAATGTGGCAACTAAACTTCAGTACTAAAAAATGCAAAATCATGCACCTCAGAAGGACTAACCCAGGAGTGGATTATTACCCAGGGAGTGAAAAACTGGAAGCCTCTAAACAAGAAAGGGATCTAGGAATAACTATAACAGATGACCCAAAAATGACCAAACAATGCGAGAAAGCAGCACTGAGGGAAAATGGTATATTGGGATGCATAAGCAGGGGGATTACCAGCAGGAAAAAGGAGGTCATCCTTCCACTCTATGGATCAATGGTGAAGCCACACCTGGAGTACAGTGTACAATTCTGGAGACCACACCTCAAGAAGGATATTACCAGATTGGAAATAGTGCAGACGAGGGCTACTAAAATGATTCATGGATTGCATGACAAATCATATGAGGAGAGGCTGCGTGAATTAAACATGTACTCCCTGGAGCAGCGAAGAGACATAGCAGACATCATCAAGACCTTCAAATTCCTAAAAGGAATAAACAAGGTGCAGGTCCAGGACCTGTTCCATATCAAAAACCACTCAAGAACCAGAGGACGCAACATGAAGCTAGAGGGGGGGCAGATTCAGAGGCAATACATGCATGTTCTTCTTCACCAAGAGAGTAGTTGAACCATGGAACTGCCTTCCACAGGAGGCAGTGGAGGCAAAAACAGTGGAAACTTTTAAGAAGACGTGGGATAGATACAAGGGCACCATAACACTGAAAAGCAGTTAAGGGAAGGGGTAGGATTATGGGCAGACTAGATGGGCTGCATGGCCCCCTTCTGCTGTCACTTTCTATGTTTCTAGCTCCTATGCCTGTAGAGGAGGCCGATTCTGGTGTTTACTGCTTTACAAACCAGATTAATATGTTCTTGGCAGGAGAGGGAGGAGTCTAAGGTGATCCCGAGGTATTTAAAACTCCTAACCTGCTCAAGTGATGAGAGTTGACTATTTCGGATGTTTAGTGACATTCCTTTATTACGTTCGCTTGCGCGCATGCGCAAAGAACATCTTGGGAGAATGGGACACTTTGGAGGTGTGCCCCTCCTCTGCAATCCCCTGCTCCATTGAGCAGGCGTGACAGTCCTGCACCAATCAGACGCAGTGCTGTGTATGACAGCGGTGGTCTTCTCTTCAAAGAAAACCACTGCTGTGTGCTTGCACAGCATCACGCCGCTCCCCCCCCCAAATCTTTGCTGCCACGCTGGAGCCCACCCCAGTGTGGCAAGCCGTCCACATTACTTATAGCGGGGTGCCCAATCCCTCGGGCCCACGCCCAGTCATTCCTTCTGCCACGCCTGGCTTCCACCCCAGCGTGGCAAACGCCCATCGTCGTTTTTTTTAAAAACCTGTAAATTGAAAACGGTCCCACGGCGTCCTCCCAGCCCCCCTCTCACAACCCACACCCACCCACGCGCCCCTGCTCTCCCCACACCCCTCAATCTATATACTTACCCGGAGCTCGGGCGACACTTCGTGGACCGGGAACACGTCTGCACTCTTCAAAGCCGACCGTGAACTGAGGAAATGCCGTAAGCTGTATAATGGGCTAGATAGGGGTTTTCAACTTATTGCATATTTCAGGTAGCTTTTTTGAATTTTTGCACCAAATTTTCAACATGGGTTTTGGACCTCTTCTCATGAATGATTCACTGTCATTGCGTTATTCGGGCCCAAAGGGTGATTTTGCAGTCACTGCACAGTCACTGCATGAAATCACCCTTCGGGCCTGAATAACGCCATGACAGTGACATCATTCCTGAGAAGGGGTCCCAAAAACCCCATGTTAAAAATTTGGTGCAAAAATTCCAAAAAATGACTGTTTTACGAGCGTGCATTGCGCAGTTCCTACGCAGGCTCGTAAGTTCGCGAATTTTCAATATTTTCACTCCAGATTTTCAACATTGCCATTTTACCACACCTCCTTATGAGCAGTACAGCTGTCATTTTTCACATCTCACCCAAAACGTGTTTCCGCCCATGTAGCGCACAATGGCGCAGTCGGTGTGCGAAATCAATGTATGGGACACATTAAGAAAATCACAGTGACACTGTTCATGAGCAGAGGTCTTAAAATGGCTATGTTGAAAATTTGGTGAAAAAATTCCTAAAAATGACTGTTTTCTGAGCGTCATGCTATGCAGTTCACGCACGTTCAGTAAGTTCTGGACTTTTCAATATTTGCACTCCAATGACTTCCAAATACCTAAACAGCACATAGAAGCAAGCAACATTCGGCATTGACAAATGCTTGTACTTCTTTGTCACTGATTTTTTTAAGCCATGTCCAAGTGCCAAATAGCACTGCAAATACCTGCAAGCGAACGTTCGGCATTGACAAATGCTTGTGTTTATTCTGGTGGTTTGCAAACAACATTACTTTGGTCTTTTGTAATTGATGATAAGTTTATGAAAGGAGAACCAGGACTTGATTTGTGTAAAGCTATTTTGCAGGAACTGTTCAAGCATAAGAGGCTCAGGATGACTAGAGAAAATAACTGCATCATCTGTGTGGAGGAGTAGGTTGCCAGAGCAGGCTTGGGGAAGGGTATTTAGAAAAAGACTAAACAGGAGCGGGCCAAAAATTGACCTCTGTGGAACCCTTGAGCAAACTGGAAGAGAGGGTATCTAGGATTTTAACCCTCTGGGACCTCCCTGAGAGGTAACTATCAAACCAGGTAGTAGCATCAGAGGATAGGCCCAGCCCCGAGAGGGAGGCAGAGAGAAGGCCATGGCAAACCATGTCAAATGCTTTTGTTAGGTCTATGTACACAGACCCAACCAAGTGACCCTGGTCCAGAGCTTTGTGTATAAAGCTAGTGAACTCCAGCAGGGCTGTGGAAGTACTGTGGTCCTTCCTGAAGCCGTGTTGTTGGCTACACTGCAGACTACACTTGGCAAAATAGTCAGAGATTTGATCATTCACTATTCTTTCAAAGGCTTTAGAAATAGGGAGAAGGAGAGAGATGGGGCGATAGTTACCATGGGCAGTTCTGTCACCACTCTTGTGAACAGGGGTGACTATCATTGATTTCCACTGGGAGGGAAAGACAGAGAGAAAGATTAAGAATTTTGGTGAGGGGTGGGAGTACTGCTTCAAATGTTAAATTAAGTAATTTTAGATCAAGAGAGTTGCCACTGAATCTGGACTTGCCCAAAACTCATGAAAGGTAGGATCTAGCTTCACTTGGAGCTATTATTCTGAAGTGAAAGAGAGGGATACCGATAGGGGCAGATGACAGGGGGGAATAGAGGAGTCACTGTAGAAATCCGGAGGGAGAACAGTACTTGGATCAGTAATAGCATTATTGAATGTGTCTGCTATGAGCAGTGGGTCTTGGGTAGTAACTCCATTGATATTTAATAGGGAGGGGAGGGAGATGCTAGTTTTATCCGTTAGGTCCTTAAGATTTTGTTAGAACTTAGTCCTGTTACCCTAGGAAGAAGAAGAAGGTTGTACAGTACTCAGCTTTAGCATGTCTAGTTTCCCAAGTACAGACATTTCTGGCTGCCCGATAGCGCTGTCTATCTGCAGGAAATCCAGACCCAAGAGTCTTGTGCCAAAGGTTATTCCAGTGGGCCATTGATTTTAAAAGGGCCAGGGTTGCCCAGGAATTGTCCTGGTTTTTCACCTTATGTGTCACAAAGGGGACAAAAATGTTGCATGCAGAGTGAAAAGTGGAGATAAAGTATGTAAGGGCATCATCAATATTAGTGGCAGTGTAAAAAGGGGACTAATTGGAGTTAAGAAGGTAGTTTTGGAATTGACCAAGCATGCTTTTCTTAAGGGTACATTGAGAGGCAAAATAGGAGGGGTTTTAATGGAACCATTCGACCACTGGCAGAGGGTAGGGGAATAGTCGCTTAACGAGTCAGGTAAGACTTCAATGCAAGAGAGTCTTTCAGGACAATTAGTGAGCATAAGGTCAATGAGAGTGCTTGTTCCTGTTTTATAGAAGACCCTAGTGGGAGAGGATACGACCTGCAAGTTCAGGGATGCAGCTGCATGCCTAAAAAAAGCCATGGCAGGGGCTAACTAGTTAGTGTTGAAGTCACCAAGTAGGATAACCTCGGACCGAAAGGGGAGATGGGAAACCCAGTCCACGACTTCATGAAACCCCAGTTTGGTGGATAGTGGGGGTATACAGACAGAGACCACAGTGAGAATTTTTTCCACTTTTACCAATGACAATTTTAATTGCCAGGACCTGAACAGTGTTGCCGGGTAGGGAGCAAGGGAGCATTTGCCCTAGTAAAGAGCTGGCCAGATAGATGGCACAGCCTCCACCATGCTTCAACCTATCCTCCCTGTAAAGTGTATAGCCGTTTAGGGACTGAGTGAGGTATAGTGGGGAACAGCCAGGTCTCTACCACGGAGAGGATATCCGGTTTGTGAAGTACAACCCAAGCTTGGAGTCGGTCAAGTTTTAATGTCAGGCTACAGATATTTACCGAAGCAAGCTTTAGCCCACCTGCGAGGCGGTTGGAGGGGCAGAGCAATGAGTCCGGTCCCAGGTTACTGTGGCTGTTACCAGGAAGAAGAAGTAGAAGGAGAACCATGTGAACTAACACATGTCTAAGTGATTTAAGGGGGGGGGGGCTGAATTTTACGGGAGTTTTTAGGGACAGTAACAGGAAGAGGAAGAGAGAAAATATGTGGATGCAAAAGGTGACAAAGATGAAATTAAAACTAAAGGTAAGAGCATAAATCAGGTGACCACAGAGGTCATTTCCTATACATATATGACAAGACATATTATGTGATACAGCAATGATTATCAGCGTAATTCAAAATCTAAAATATATCCCTAAAGTTACAGGCTCAGACATTTCAATACACATGAAGGCAGAACCTAAAATGATATCGAATTATGCTCCCAAATACATTAAAAGAAAATAAATGGTCACCTTATAAGGGAGAAACAGGTTATGGGACAAAAGAGGGATTAACATTAAATTGAAAATAGACCCAAGGCCTCCATTTCTCCTGACTAGCACTTTCTAAGTTAAGCTACTTAAAAGACATTTTCTCCATATTATAAATAAAATTAACTATTTCATGCCAACAAAACTGGGTAGGAATTTGGGATTTAAGTCAATACCCTGTGAGAGCCTTTTTTGCACAAAGAATCAATGTCAGAAACAACTTAATCTGATGTTTGGAAAATTTTTGGACAACAGGAGGTATCGACAATAAGACTAGTTTGGGAGTCACATTTAACTGTGGAGAAAAAATCTGCTGGAGGTCTCTTAAAACATCTGCCCAGAACAACCTCAGGTGTGGACTGCCACAAACGCACTCAGCAGGTCAGGTGCTCTGCTACCACAGTGCCAACCTCCGAGCGCAATAGTGTGAACAGGTAACAGACAGGGTAACCCTCCTGTCTGCTTTTGAGTCCCAATCAGCTTTAGTCTCAAGTTCTAGGGGGATTCAAACTGTGAACCTTATGCTAGTGTACCCAGTGTACAGGCTCAGATACATGCCCTCTTTGAGGTTTGCGGTAGAATCTATCGCCAGGGGCACCAAGCCAGGCTTCCAAAATGAACCCTCCCAGTTTAGTAACACCATCAAGCCCTTCAAAGAAGCTGTCAGACTTAGCCACGTATACATCACATGCAAAAAGAACTTGGAAGACACACCCAGGCAGTATCTTGAAAAAGATTCTTTACTAAAAGATGAGAAAAATATGAAAAATGTAAACACAGAACAATATAACAAAAAGCTCACAATCACATAAAAGAACAAGGGAAAAATACAAAACAAAAACTCCTACCACAACACATTTAGACGTTTGCTGTCTAAGGTATTTACCTCTGGAAGTATGTTTTAAAAGTTAGATCAGAGAGCTGTGTCTCTCTAAAGTCCCAACATGATATGACAACATTTCAGACACAAGTATCAGTTTAAACTGTCTCCACACCCCTTCTGTGAGTCATCTAGCTCCTCCTTTTAGAATATAAAATTACAAAAAAAAATATTTCCTATCAGGAGGTATTGTAAACAATGTGACTTCAGAAGAAAAAGACATTTCCTAAATTATGACAGTCTTTAATCAAGCCTTTCCTTTGAACTGGTGGCTGGTTCCTGTTTTCCCAAGGAGATCAAAGGGTTTTATGATATTTTAACACATTGCTGTTATCAATAGGTTCCTCTAGGAAATCATTAAAGTTTATTAGGATTATCCTCTTGCAGATGGCCAGAGCCTTCATTAAGAACAGACAGGAAACTTTAGGTTTCCCCTTAACTGGTCAATTTCACACATCCTCCGGTCAGTTTATATATATCCTGCAGCTTCACTGAAACCTGGGGAGCACCCATGAAAGCACAGGTTGTCTTATGTGAGACAATCACATACTATATTTTTACATTACAAATATCATACAATAATCATAACCAGCTGGCCAATTGTCACACTTCTCCCCACCTAGACTGAATTTGGGGGCTCTATCCCCTGCATGGGATGAGCTCCCTATGTTAGTTCACTTCTCATATAGACGCGATATGCCATCTGCATTCTGATTGGTCGGTCCAGCCCTATGTAAGATCGTCATGTCATACTCTTGCAAGGCAGTACTCCATCTTAATAGTCTACCAGTAGTTTTTCCCATTTGTGTCAGCCAAACCAGGGGTTTGTGGTCAGTTTGTACCTCAAAATGCTGCCCTTATAAGTATGGCTCTAACTTCTTTAGGGCCCACACTATGGCAAGACACTTTTTCCACAGTAGAGTAAGCCTGCTCCCTGGGAAGTAACTTTTTACTCAGGTACACTACGGGGTGATCTTTCCCTTGGTTGGATGTCTGACTCAGTACTGCCCCAATACCCACGTCTGAGGTGTCAGTCTGGACTTTAAAGGGTCTGCTATAGTCAGGACTTGTCAACACAGGAGCACTGCACAGTGCCTCCTTCATTCTGGTAAAGGCTTTTTCACAGGCTTGCTCCCAGGTAATTTTATTAGGCATCTTTTTCTTTACCAGGTCAAATGGGGAGCAGCCAGGGCACTGTAATTGGGTACAAATTACCTATAGTACCCTGCTGTCCCTAGAAAACTCTTGACCTGCTTCTGCATTTCTGGTCTGGGCCATGCCTTGATCACCTCTATTTTTACTTGGTTAGGATGGAGCTGTCCCCGGCCTACAACATGCCCGAGGTATGCCACTTCAGACATGGCCAGCTGGCACTTCTCAGCTTTGACAGTGAGCTCAGCCCTCTGTATCCTGCCCAATGCTTCCCTAAGGTGGGACAGGTGTTCCTCCCAGCCGGCACTAAAGATGGTAATGTCATCCAGGTATGCCACGGTGTACTCCTCAGCACCATTTAACACCTGGTTCACCAACCCTTGGAAAGTGGCCAGGGCATTCTTCATTCTGAAAGGTATTACTTTAAATTCAAATAAGCCTATCGGAGTGATGAAGGCTGACCTCTCCCTAGCTCTGTCGGTTAACTCTACCTGCCAATACCCCTTTGTCAGGTCAATAGTCGTAAAGTATGTCGCCCCTCCCAACTTGTCCTGGAGTTCGTGTGTCCGGGGCATCGGTTGGGCGTATGACTTCGTGACTGCATTCAGTCCATGATAGTCAACACAGAAATGAGTAGAGCCATCTGGCTTGGGCACAAGGACTAGGGTGAGGCCCAGAGGCCATGGGATCTCTGAATTACCCCTAAATCCAGCATGTTCTCCACCTCCCTCCTAATGTCCTTTTGGACAGCCTCTGACATCCGATGTGCTGTCCACCATATGGGCGTCTGTGTCCCTGTCTCCACATCATGCGTTGCTAAGGGGGTTAGTCCAGGCTTGGTGCTAAACAGTGGGGCAAAGTCTGCTAAAACCTCCCTTACTTCCTGGATCTTGTCTGGGGCCAGCTAGGGTGACAATTTAATTGCCTCCACAGAGGACTTCCGCTTGCTTTCTTCCAGCAAGTCCAGAAAGGGGTCTCCTTCATCCATCCCCTCCCCAGGACTACATACTGCAAACACCATGCCAGCCCTATTATTATATGGCTTCATCATGTTGACATGGTACAATCTTTTTGTATGTCCTCTGTCAGGTAACTCTATGATATAGTTCATGTCATTTACCTTTCTAACTACTTTGTACGGTCCTGCCCACTCAGTCTGCAGCTTTCTTTCCAGACCAGAATAAGGACCATGACTTCCTGACCCACCATGTATGAGTGAGCGCTGGATCTGCAGTCATACCACACTTTTTGTTTCTGTTGGGTAGCTGCCAGATTGCTCTGAGCTGTCCCCATAAGCTCCTTTAGCCTTTCCCTAAATCTAAGGACGTAATCCACTATGGCAGTTCCCTGGGTGGTGTGCTTGCCTTCCCAGTCCTCCCAGATCAAGTCTAGGGGCCCATGTACCCACCATCCATATAAGAACTTGAAGGGAGAAAATCCTGTTGACTCTTGGGGCACCTCCCTGTATGCAAACCACAGGTGGGGAAGGTATTTCTGCCAGTCCCTCTCATGCTGTTCAGGAAACGCTTGAAGCATTGACTTCAGGGTACAGCTAAATCTTTCCACAAGCCCATTGGCTTGTGGGTGATAAAGTGTTGTGCGCCTCTACACCACCCCACACTTCTCCCACAAACATTTCATCAGGTCCGACATGAAGGAACCCCCTTGATCAGTGATAACCTCCAGCAGAAACCCAACATGGAAGAAAATCCCAAGAAAGGCATCTGCCACTTTGTCTGTCCTCAGTGAGGATAAGGTGACTGCCTCTGGATACCGGGTGGCATAATCCACCAGAGTCAGGATGAACATCTTCCCGGAGGAGCTGGGGGTATTTAAAGGCCCCACAATATCCATTCCCACCCTCTGGAATGGCTCCTCCACTATGGGCAATAAAATTATGGCAGCTTGGGTTTTCTTACCCACCATCCCTATTTCTTGGCACCAGTGACAAGACCTGCTATACTTCTTCACCTGCTGGGTGAAGTTGGGCCAATAGAAACTCTAGGCCAACTGCTGCATAGTGCACATGATTCCCAGATGACCAGACAAGTGAATAGTGTGTGCAATCTTGAGCAACTGCTCACGGTATCCCTGGGGAATGACAAGCTGCCTGCCTATCACCCTTCCTTCTGTCTTAGCATCCTGAGTATACATTAGTCCATTTTCCCAATAAACTTTATGTTTTCCATCACCTCCCTGTGCTCCATCCGAGTCTGCCCAAACCCTCAGCTTCTGTAGACAAGGGTCACTTTTCTGAGCAGTTGCAAACTCCTTACACAGTCCCAAGGCATGGGACAGGTCCCCATCAGTACCTAAACTAGGGTCCCTAGTACTAGCATCAGGACACTCAGGATCACGGTCATCCCTAACCCTCTGACAATGGGTCACCCTTCCTTCTTCAGAGTAACCCTCCATAGCTCTTTAGTTAACTGCTACTGGGGAAATTTCTACCCCCCTTTCATTAGTCTCCATATCAGGAGACACAGGCTGGGGAACCAGCCTCCCAGAGGTTTCCACAATGGCTTCTGGGGTCCGGGAACTACAATTTCCCTTCCCGCGTGGCTATGGGTAACTCACACACCATCCCTGTTTGAGATTGTTGACAAGATGACGTCAACTGCTAATGTTTTGGCTACAGCCACCTGTTGCACAGTTCCCCCTGTTTCATCCCAGTCTAGAAGAACACTAGCAAGTGGCAATGTTTTCTCCTCACCAGTGAACCCTTGTGCAGTTACAAATTTATTGGGTATAAGATGACCAGGCTCTACCAGATCCCCTTTTACCAATGTCAGGGATGCCCCTGTGTCTCTTAACCCTTGTGTCTGTACACCATTCACAGTGACTAGGTGCACGTGTTCCCTCATGTTCACAGGCATGCTTCCAGGGACACACAAACAACCTTCTTTCCTAGCCCTATTTTGTATATTGCTCGTCCTTTTGGGACACTGTCTGGCAATATGCCCAGTTTCTTTGCAACCCCAACAATCGTTTCTTTTCTCAGAAAAATCTTTTCTTTGAAACCTGGGGCTAACTGGTTTCGGTGGAGGCAGTGAGGGTTTTAGCTGCCCTGAAGGTGCGCTTTTCCCTTTCTGCACTGCCACACCTGCCCCATTCGCTCTCAGAGCAGGTCTGCTCTTGGCATAGCAGTCCGAGAGTTCAGCAGCCTCTTGCAGTGTTTTGGGATCTCGGGCCTCCAGCCAGGTTTTCAGCTGTGCTGGGCATGCCCAAGAAAACTGTTCTAACAATATGACATTTTCAATTTTATCTACAAAGTTTGCTTCAATTCCTTCCCAGCAATGTTTTAAACACTGACATTGTTTTGTGGCTAGCTCCTCGTAGCTCACGTCAGAGCTTCTCCTGAGCTTACAGAATTTAGCTCTGTATGCTTCTGCAGTTAAATCAAACTTTTTTAAAAGTGCAGCTTTATGTTTGCTGTAATCATCCTCTTTGTCCATTTGACCCAATGCATTCCGAGCTTTCCCAGTAAGTAGCGGAGATAGCTGGAAGCTCCAGGACCCTCTAGGAATCTTTTCCTGAATACAAACTTTTTCAAAGGAATTTAAAAAGGCATCCATATCCCCCCTCTTTAAATTCAGTTATCAATTTGGAATTTAATTTGTAACACAGTCCTGTAGTTCCAGTTAAACCCAAGCCACTTACCTGCTCTGGTGCTGGTGGTTGGAGTCGTAGCTTCTCCAGTTCATGTCACCTCTGGCGCTCATGCTCTTCACGGTCCACCCATCACTGTTCACGTTCAGTTTCTCGCTGTTCTCGTTCTGCTTCTCACCATTCTTGCTCCACCGCTCGCCGTTCTCATTCAGCCTCCCTCTGGAACTCCAGCTCCATTCTGCACAACTCAATTTGCAGCCTGATTGCTTCTGGCTCCAGAATGCTGGTGACCTTCCCCTGCTGCTGTGGCCCTTTGCTTGCACTGGCCCTGCTGTCCTCCTCACCAGACTGGGACACTGCACTGGCCGCTGGCCCCTCCATGCCCAAGGTTTGGTCCTTTACAGTTACAGTCTGTGACTCGATACTCTGGGCATCTGCTGCCATCAGGGCATCTATGAGGTTCTGCTTGTTGGCTTTCCCCTCATACTGGACTCCTCTGTCCTGGCACAACTGCCAAAAGTAGTCTGCAGTGTACCCGCTATAGTTGGAAGCCATCTTGTTCCCTAACTACGGCTACTCTAACTTGCACTTTAGAAAAAAAATAAAACAGGTAGCAACTTTGACTGTAAGCAAAATGATATAGTTCTGTTTCTTTTTAAAAAAAATTAAAATCACTGCCTTCTTTTGCAAGTGAGCTGTACAGTACTAAGCTGACACACTGAACAGTTAAAGCTTGTGTTACCAATATTTTTGCACCGCTGCCAACCAAATCTGTCACAAACATACTTAGCAGGTCAGGCCCTCTGCTACCACAGTGCCAACCTCCGAATGCAATAGTGTAAACAGGTAACAGACAGTGTAACCCTCTTGTCTGCTTTTAGCTCAAATTACCTTTAGTCTCAAGTTCTGGGGGGATTCAAACTGTGACCCTTGTGCTAGCGTACCCAATGTACAGGCTCAGATACGTACCCTCTTCGGGGACTGCGGTACAATCTTTCACCACGGGCACCAAGCCAGGCTTCCAAAATGAACCCCTAAAACTACTCTGTAAGAGACCTTAGGTATATTCTTACTTTTTCCCAGTTTAGTAACACCATAAATCCTTTCAAAACAGCTGTCAGACTTAACCATGTATACATCACATGCAAAAAGTGCTTGGAAGACATACCCAGGCAGTATCTCGAAAAAAAGATTCTTTACTAAAAGATGATAAAAATATGAAAAATGTAAACACAGAACAATATATCAAGGAGCTCACAATCACATAAAAGAACAAGGGAAGAGTACAAAACAAAAATTCCTACCACAATACATTTAGACCTTTGCTGTCTAAGGTATTACCTCTGGAAGTGAGTTTTAAAGTTGGATCAGAGAGCTGTGTCTCTCTAGAGTCCCAAAAAGATATGACAACATTTCAGACAGAAGTATCAGTTTAAACTCTGTGTCTCAACACCCCTTCTGTGAGTCATCAAGCTCCTTCTTTTAGAATATAACATTAAAAAAAAAATGATTTCCTATCAGGAGGTATTGTAAATAATGTGACTTCAAAAGAAAAAGACATTTCCTAAATTATGACAGTCTTTAATCAAGCTTTTCCTTTGAACTGGTGGCTGTTTCCTGTTTTCCATGGAGATCAAAGGGTTTTATGACATTTTAACACATTGCTGTTATCAATAGGTTCCTCTAGGAAATCATAAAAGTTTAGTAGGCTTATCCTCTGGCAGATGGCCAGAGCCTTAATTAATAACAGACAGGAGACTCTAGGTTTCCCCTTTACTGGTCAGTTTCACACATCCTCTGGTCAGTTTACATATCCTGTAGCTTCACTGAAACCTGGGGGGGAGGCATGGAAGCACAGACTGTCTTATGTGAGACAATCACATACTATATTTTTATATTACAAATATACAATAATCATAACCAGCTGGCCAAGCGTCACATGGACAACTTCCAAATATATGTTCCTGATCTGCTAAAGACTCTCCAAGACGCCTATTTATTTGAATGAATTGACTGTTTCTAAAGGTGAGCCATCCAAGATCGTGAATGTTGGGGAGTTAAGGGACTTGGACCAGCTGTGCCTCGATCCAGAGAACAGGAGGGAGCATAGCACAGTGGTTTAAGGCTCTGAGCTGCAAATCTGGTGACACCCAACAGATCAGATCTGGGTTTGAATCTCACAGCTTCCACTTGCATACTGTGTGACCCTGAGCAACTCACTTAACTTCCCTGTGCTCCCAGGTCACTTCTGTAAAAAAGCTTTCAGCTTAGTGTGCTACTCCTGGTTAAACAACTAAATAAAAAAAAAAACAATGATACTATTGTTTTGGAGTTTAGTTTTAGCTGGTTTTAATGGAACCATTGCTGCACTTTGTCAAAGTCGCACTGCAGGGTGGGAGATACGTCTGCTGCAGAGGGACCAGAGAAGTATATAATGGTGTCGTCCATGCACATATCGATTTTAGAGGGGGAGCAGATGGATGGAAGGTTGTTTATGAAAATTTATAATAGAATGAGACCCAGAATGGAACCTTGGAGGACAGCGGCTAGGATTGTGAGAGGGAGAGAGGACATTATCTACTTGTACAGATTGCCGTCTGTGTTGAATGTATGACCTGAACCAATCGGTAGCAGCTGGAGCCACACCAGAGGAACAGAGTTTTTGGATTAGAAGGTCATAAGAGACGGAGTCAAAGGCCTTTGCCAGGTCCACAAAAATGGCAGCAGTGACAAAGGCCTTTGTCCATAGCTGACTGGATCAAGTCAGTGACACGGAGCAGGGAGGAAACAGTGGAGTGCTGCTTCCTGAAACTAGATTGGAAGGGAGAGAGAGACTGTCATCTGCAAAAGAGATGTTCCAAAAGCCTCAAGTAGATAAGAGACTCCTGGAGTTTTGCAAGAGTGGGTAGGAGGGAGATGGGCCTATTGTTGCCGGGCGAGTACCTTTATGGAGGGGGAGCACTTTGGCTAATTTCCAAATCTGTGGGATCGTACTGGTAGTGAGGGAAAGATTAAAGAGATGAACGAGGGGGGCGAAAATAGGCGCTGATATTCGAAGAATCTTGGGGTGGAGGTTGTCTGGGCTTCTTTTAGTAGGGTTGAGTGACACAAGTGCCTTGCAAACCTCTTAAGAGGAGACAGAGGGGAAGGAAAAGCCAGATGCAGCAGGGCCAATAGCAGTGGGAGGAAAAGAACTGGGGAGGGGGGGACTTTGGATGACCAGGGAGGGCACAGGTTGTAAAGATGGTGTTGAAGGTATTGGCAATTGAAGCAGAGTCAGAGAATGTCAATCCTTCATATTTTAGCATTAGCGGTGCTTGAGCAGAGGGAGTGTCTATGAGGGAGCAGAGAACTTTCCAAAAGTTAGATGAATAACTGGATCTTGCCTGTGGCTGGGACTTAAACTAAGTTGATTTGGCTTTTCTGATGGCCTTGGTGCAGGCATTTCTATGGGACCTAGAGCCGAAAATGCGAGGGTAGAAGGGAGGCCTTGAATTGTGCCCAGAGTTGGTCTCAGGTTCTGCAGAGGGTGAGGTCTGGTGTTATCCAGGGGAGATGGCGGTGCTTCATTCTTGCCTTTTTTAAGGGGGGCATGGAAATTCCAGATTCTGGTTAAGGTTTCGGTGAATAACTGGAGAGCTGTTTCAATGTTATGGGCTGAATAAAGTGGAGACCAGTCTGCCTGAATTAAATCCTGGAGAAGGGAATTTGAATCCAGAGTGCGAAGTGGGCTAGATCATATATATTTGGGAGCCGAAGCTTTTCTCACACAGAAAGTAATGCAATGATCGCTGAGGGCATCGGGGAGTATTCTAGCGGCAGAAATGCGGTGAAGGTGAGAAGAGAGCACCCAGTCGAGGAGAAAGTGATTTACGGATTTGGTGTCTAGATCTGTTAGCTCTGAGATCAACTGAAAGAGGTTTAAGGATTCAATTTTAAGGATGGAAGATTTGGAGGATGGGACCAATCCAGACTGAAATCTCCTAGCAGGATGAGCTCACCTTTGTCTGAGTGAGAGGTGATGGTGGAGATGCACTCAACAATGGAGTTATGGGATGCTTTGGGTGGGCAGTATAGTACTGCTACAGTATATAGATTGGGAGGGTGGAGGGAAGGGAGAGAAGGACAGCAAGAAGCTCATGGGAGGAGGGATGGGCATCTTGAAGGGAGATGGAGCATTGGAAGAATTGCCTAACGTAGATAGCCATGCGACTGCCATGCTTACTGCAGTCCTACCGGTATAGGTTGAAATCAGGGAAAGACAGGGATGAATCTGGGATCCTGGCAGAGAGCAAGACTTTCCCTGTATATCACTAGTTGGCAATAAAATATAGGCAAGGTTACTGATGTGCACAAACATGATAATATTGGTAATTTGCACAACTGTCTGTGCCCTCCACGTGATGTGACTGTACCATAGTGAAAACATTTTTTTTAAATGTTTTGATTTGTAGAATGAGCCTGAGTCGGCATGGGTCGTGGGGGGGGGGGCAGGAGTTGGATTGAGCAGCCTTAAGGCAGTTCTCCCCTGCCGGGTGGGGATCCAGTCGTGCCTGCTGCAGGGCTGCTCCCGGGTGGAGGCTTGGAAGTAGTGCAGTCGGGAGTGACTAGAGTAGGAAGGGTGCCATGGGTCACTGCATGTGCATGCCTCCACATGTGTGTGAGCAACTGCAGCAAGGGGTGGGGAGAAAATGTATAAAATATGGAGCTGGTAGCTCCATGATGGTCCTGCAATGCTATGCCAGCGCCCGGAGTCTAGATGTTGGTCTCTGGAGGGAAGGGAAAGTCAACGCCCTTCATCCTTGGCCCTGCCACGGAGGGGGGGCAACCCATGGGGGACTGCTGGGAGGGTCAGGTGTGGAGAAAGTGGAAGTCCTGAGACTGAGCCCCTCCGAGGGAGAAGCTGGAGCTGCCTGCCAGCTCCACCATGTACCCCCGTCACCAAGTAGGTTGGAGGTGGTGACAGGGGTCAAACAGATTAATAAAAAAATAAAAAAATGTTTGATTTGTCTATTATTTTAATACACTTTTTATGTTTGTATAACAGAAATGGTATGCACTGTTTGACTATGTACACTATCTATCTACTCTGAACACTTCTGATTTGGTGGTGGCAATTTCATTTAACCAAACAGAACTAGACATGTACAATACCTGGGATATAAAAGAAGTGCCACTTTCAGTTAACTCTGCTCCCTGATGAAGCCACCTGTGTGTGACGATATGTAGGGGTGTTAGTGTAGCATCCTCTTCTAAACTGGGTTCTGAATAAACCCATTGTTACTGGATTATCTGGTGTGTGCAGTTTTTTCCTTGTTAGTTGTATGACTGTCCTTAACTATGGCACCTTTGAGAGCAGTGGTGTGCATTCCTTCACGCACCTCCTTCTTCTAAATTGTAAAGTACTGTGAGATAACGTTTGTATGAAAGGTACTATATAAAACCAAGTTAATTTCCTTTCTTTCCACTCAATCCCTCCTTGGAGTCCATTTTGCAATAAGATTGAGCAATAGAATGGCTGGACTTCTACAATTGCTACTGTAGGAAATTAATCTGTATTGCTTCTTCCATGTAAACATGCATGACTGGAATTCTAAAACCTCGCTTCTCCAGTGGACCATCCTCATATACTTAACAGAAAATAGTGGTCCCTGAACCTTGGACCACTGGGAATTTCTACCCCTTCCCTGAAAAAAAATAAAATGGTATTAATAAGTTTAGCAGTTGTTGCTAACATGGTTATTAACATCCAGCTTTGAGTCTGACTGCAAGTCAACAAAATCAATCCTAGAAAAAGAAAAATTGGCTGTCTCACAACACACACACACACACACACACACACACACACACACACACGGCCAGCACTTTCACAGACACAGACATCAGTCTTGTTTAAATTATTGCAACATGACTACACTGCATGTTAAGAGCTCAAATGCTAGCCAATCGATTCAATACTCAACGTAAATAAATAGTCTTCGGCATTTGTTCCCTGCCTGATACACTGGGTTTAATGTTTGCATAATAGAAAATCCATACCATAAAATTTTACATCTTAGAAATTTGGGGAAGACTGTGTAGCACACAACAAAATATTTCTTGTATAACATGTCCTACAAATATATACCCAAATGCTCTAGGTGTAGGAGGGTTACTTTATAATCAGGCACATTTACAAAACCATAACCAAATAAACTACTGCTGCTGTACATCATGCACGTGTGAATCCCAGCATTGATTTTTGCCCATTTCTTTCATCAGCATACAGTAGTTCAACAGAGATGCACAATCTCTTTGTCCATAGGATCCTGGCTTCCAGATTTACAGCTGGGTGGACTGAAGCAGAAGGATGCCAAGGTCGTCCTTAAGATCCCATAACAGCAAGACAGGGTCTGTAATGAAATTCCAATCCTAGGATCACCTAATTGACAACTCTGTTCTCTAACCACTTGGCCCCCACTGCCTTCCCATGCCTTGGGATTTTAGGTAAGCTATTTGTGAATGCAGGGATTTGAGTATCTCTGTTTTATGGTGTAGCAGACAAGAGAGCATTTTTTACAGTAATGAAACCAGCATGAAGGGATAAGCAGGATTTGCCCCATCTTGCTCTGATCAAGTGAAGCACATGCAGCTTAGCAAGGAGCAGACAAGGGGAAAGGGCCAGATTAAAAGCATTGTGGAAGCTGTGCAATAAAAGTTCTGGGGGCTCCTTAGTCTTTTTAAATAGATCAAACAGAAAAATATTTTTGTTGCCGTATTGATCCTTGTAACAAAATAACAAGAAAAAAATATGATTTGATACCTTTTATTGGACCAACATAGATGCTACAAAAGAAAACTGGTGCTTAAGCTTTCAAATTACATACAGTCCTTCATCAGAAGCTAATGACAGTTGTTTTGGAAGAATACATCATATTAAAGACCAGAGTATACATAAAAAAACAGACAAAATGGTTGTAAAGGATCCCATTAGTCAAAAAATTACATTTAAAAGTTCATTATAGAGAACACTGGCTGACTGTCAGAGATAAACATTCCAAAGTCAAACAGAATGCAGAAGTCCCTTCTAAGAGGAACTCATAAACCATACTAAAGGTTCATTAAGGAAAACAGGTAGAATCAAATTCAAAGGAAACATTACAAGGTCAAAGTTGTAGAATGAGTAACTCTTTATCTGTGTTTTCTCTCAAAGCTATTCATTCTGCAGCGTTGACCTTGCAATGTTTCCTTTGAATCTGATTCTACCTGTTTTCCTTAATGAACCCCTAGTATGGGTTTATGAGTTCCTCTTAGGAGGGAGTTTTCCATTCTGTGACATTTGACCTTGGAATGTTTTTCTCTGACAGTAAGCCAGTGTTCTCTATATTTGACTTTTACATGTAATTATTTTGGCCAGTGGGATCCTTTGCAACCTTTTTGTCTGTTTTTTATGTATAATCTGGTCTTTAATAGGATGTATTCTTCCAAAACAACTGTTATTAGCTTCTGATGAAGGATTGTGTGTAATCTGAAGCCTAAGCACCTGTTTTCTTTTGTAACATCTATGTTGGTCCAATAAAAGGAATCAAATCATCTTTTTTTGATTTCTTAACTAGATCAGAGTCAGAGGCTCACCTAAGCTGATGGAAGTTGTTAGTTTTTTGATGACTTAAAACTATAGGTTAAACACATGTAACCATAGTTCTAACAGTGGTTTACAGTTCACATCCACACAATGTCAGTCTTCCAGAAAACAGCTGAGTCATCAGAATGTATTTAAGTAAACAGGTGGTATATCCTCTTGCTCTACAACGTGACATCGGATCTATTTATGTTGGAAGCAGGGATATGGGTGCCACACTGCCAGGGAAGGTCGGTTGGGTGGCATGGATGCGAACTGTGTAACACTCTAAGAAAGTACAGTTACATAAGAACTTACCGTAACAGTAGATCTTTGAGAGGAGCTCTTACAGCAGGCAATAACCATAAGGACTAAGCCGGTAGATGCCAGGACTCCACAGAAAACTTCTAGCTAGCAGTCTTCAATGGGGACCACCCCCTGACATCGGCCAATGGTATAAAAGGGGTGGTCCCCAGCCCCACCTCAATTCTCCCGCTGGAGACCTAGAGGTTAGGGAAAGGAGAACCAAGGAGATTCAAAATATAATAAAAAAATGCAGAAGAAATACCAGGGGGAAGGAGGGAGGGAAAACAGCACCTGCTGCAAGAGGTCCTCTCGAAGATTTACTGTTATGGTAAGTTCTTACGTAACTGTACTATCTTACTTCGAGTTGGAGCTTTTGCAGCAGGCAATAACCATAAGGACTGAGTCCCAAGCAGTCAAGGAGAAGAGACTGATAAGCATGGGTGGAGGTAAACAATAGCCAGAAGTTCTCTGGACAGCAGGCCTTGGAGTACAGCCAGGCCAAAGTCAGTCCTGTGTCTGGAAGCAATGTCCAAACTGTAGTGCTTCACAAAAGTGTGAATTGAACTCCAGGTAGCAGCCACGCAGATGTCTACTGTAGACACATTCCGTAAGGAGGAGAAGAAGGCAGCCATACCCCTGGCAGAGTGACCTTTCACCGGGCCTAGTAAAGGTCTGTTGTACTTACAATAACAATAAACAATACAGTTAACTAACCACTTAGACAACGTCTGTTTAGAAACAGGAGCCCCTTTCGATCTGGGGGCAAAAGAAACAAACTGATCAGTCTCATGAAGAGGACCGGTACGAAGCATCCTGTGGACGTCCAGAGTATGGAGTAAAGCCTCCCCTCTGTTTGAAAACTCTGGATAATATACCAGAAGATGAATGCCCTGATTCAGAGTAAACTTGGACACCACCTTTGGCAGAAACTTAGGATTAGTGCACAAGGACACCCTGTCCTTGTGAAAAACCACATAAGGCTCCTTACACATCAGGGCCTGAAGCTCAGAAATCCTACGAGCAGAGGTAACAGCAACTAAACAGAACGCTTTCCATGACAGAAAATGCAGCTCGCAATCCATGGCCGGTTCAAAGGGAGGCAAGGAAAGTTTCTCTAACATAAACACAAGATCCCAAGGGGAAACAGGACCCTGAATGGAAGGTTTCAGGTGTAGGATGCCCCGCAAAAAAGTGTGGGACAAATCCACCTGGGCAAGGGTCTTGCCCTCTATCAGTGCATGGTATGCAGAGATGGCAAAAAGGTGCACCTTGATAGAGGAGCAGCTCAGACCAGAGTCAGCCAGAGAGATGAGATAATCTAAAATGGAGTTCACTGGGGAAGAGAAGGGATCGAGGCGGCGAGCAGAGGCCCATAGGCAGAACCACTTCCACTTCATGGCATAAGTGGACCTAGTGTAAGGTTTTCTAGCAGCCACTAGAACTTCAGCTACCCTAGGGGAGACCCCAAATCTAGGAACTGCTAAGTCTTCAGGAGCCATGCATGCAGGTGCAGACTTGAGATCCGGATGGACTAGGGAGCCTTGGTTCTGAGAGAGATCAGGTGTGAGCTCAGAGGCAGGGAAACCGGAGGCTCCACTGCTAACTGTTGTAGTAGCAGGAACCAGATCTGTCAGGGCCAGAAAGGAGCAATGATGATCATCTTCACTGCCTCTGCCTGCAGCTTGAGAAGGACCCTCTGAAGTAGAGGGATGGGAGGGAAGGCATAGAGAAACCTCTCTGTCCAACAGAGGGAAACGCATCTCACCAGAAAACACTAGGCTCTGAATCTAGCAAGCAGAAATTGGGCAGTTTGGCGTTGAGTGGGGGCACAAAAAGGTCCAACTCTGGTCATCCCCATCTGTCGAACAGCTGCTCTGTGACTGACTGGAGTCGCTCCCACTCATGGGCTCTGGATCAAGACCTGCTTAGGCAGTCAGCCAAGACATTTTGGGTACCTGGAACATGCATGGCAGTGAGTTAGAGGTGATGTTCCTGAGCCCAGTACCAGACCCTCATGGCCTCCCTGCAGAGGGGATACAAATGTGTCCCCCCAACACTTGTTGCTGTAAAAGATCACCAACATATTGTCTGTCTGGACTAGCAGAGGGCCTGGAGTGAGGTCCATCTGAAACACCTGAAGGGTGTAGAGGACCACTCGCATTTCCAGCTCATTGATATGAAGGATCTGCTCTACCGAGGAGCATGTTCCCTTGGTGCGCTGATCATCCAAGTGGGCATCCCAGCCCTGGTCCAAGTCATCCATCATCAGGATCTGCCGTGGGGCTCCTGTAGAAAGGGGACCCCTTTGGAGAGATTGACAGGGTCCATCCACCAGTCCAGGACCTGTTGAACTGGGTCAGTGACTGAAACCAGTTGTTCCAGATCATCTGAATGTTGGTCCCACTGCACACTGAGTGTCCACTGTGGGACTCTCAAGTGCAGACGAGCCAGAAAATGGTCGGAATGGCAGCCGCCATGTGACCTTGCAGTAGTAATACTGACCTTGATGGGGTGTGCCTGGAGGCGGACACCATCTGAGCCTGAGACTGAAGGCAGTCTGCTCTGTCTGGCAGTAGAAAGGCTTTGCCCTGTACCGTGTCCTGTAATGCCCCTATGTACTGGAGCCTTTGGCTGGGCCATGGGGAAGACTTCGGCAGATTCACGGTGATCTCCAGATCTCTGAAAAGAGCAAAGATGTCTGCAAGAGTATCTAGCAGCTGAGCCCTCGAAGGTGCTGTCAGGAGCCAGTCATCTAGGTGGGGAAAAACATAATGGCCTTTTCTCCTGAGGGCTACAGCCACCACCGCTAGTCACTTGGTAAATACCCTGGGAGCTGAATACAGGTCGAATGGCAAGGCTTGGATCTGATAATGGTGTCCCTGGAACAGAAAGTGCAGGTACTTTCTGTGTGGCTGGTACACACCAGAATGTGAAGATATGCATTCTGCATGTCCAGGGAACAGAGCCAGTCCCTCTGGTGAAGAAGGGGAATAAGGCCTGGCAGAGTGACCATTCTGAACCTCTTGTATTCAACATATTTGCTTAGATGACTGAGGTCCAGAATAGGGCGAAGATCTCTGGTATTTTCTGGCACGAGGAAGAAATGGGAACAAAATCCCTTTCCCCTCTGATCTGGGGGAATTGGTTCTATGGCCCGCTTTAGAAGAAGCGCCTGAATCTCCTGTTCAATTAAGGCGACACGAGACTGGGGGTAGTGGGAGGACACTGGCAGATTGTCTGGTAGCCTCTCCAGGAACACCAGAGTATGTCCTCTATCTATGATTTGAAGGAACCAATGGTCAGAAATGATTGTGCTCCATCCCTCCAGATAGAGGGAGAAGTGACCCCCCCACTTCCTCTCCCAGGGTCTTTGCTGGGGAAGGGGGGTCTGGCAAGGAGTCAGGCTGAAGCTCCCGGGGTGGGAAGAGCAGCCTGGGAGGACTTAGTAGTTCTGGAAGAGGAACATCCAGGAGTCTGGGAGGTGGCCTTGCGCTTATAATCTCCTTGCTGCTGCTGCTGGTTTCTAGACTACTGTCCCAAGGACCTCTGAAAGGATTGCTTTTTGAAAGGTTTCTGGGTGCCCTTGTAAATTTTATGGACAGACCAGATGGTCTTTCAAGAGTCCTGGAGACAAGTGACGAGTTTTTCAGCCTCATCCCCGAAGAGGACCGATCCCTTAAAGGGGAGGTCCATAATACTCATTTGGAAATCCTGGGTGAACCTCGAGATCAGAAGTCATGACTGGCGTCGGAGGCAGTTACCGGTGACTGCTGCCCTGGTGGCCGTATCAGTGGTATCGTAGGATGTGTGCAAAGCATCAGAGCCAGACTTGAGTAAGTCTAGGAGCTCTGTCTTTTGCAGTGTATCTGGCAGAGCTTGCACCACCTCCATGCTCTTTTCCCACAGGGCATTTTGGTATTGCACCATGTGGGTGAGAAAGTTAAGGGATCTGATGGAACAAGTGGCCGAGGTATATACCTTCTTGCCCAGCTGGTCCAAATGTCTGGACTCCTGGTCAGAAGACTGGTTGTTCAGGTGTTTAGGTTTCTCTGACCTGTCGTGAGCCGCAGTAATCACCATAGAATTGGCCACTGGATGCTCTGCAAGGAAATGCTCATCTCGGGGTGCTCGGTAGAGCCTGTCCACCTTCTTCAACACTGCAGAGGAGGATGATGGATGCTTCCAAGTAAGCCTAGTAAGACCTTGGAAGGTATCCATTAATGAAGGTACCACCAAGGGCTTTGGCTCCTTCTGGCGCAAGTATTTGGCCAGTCTGCACCTCTCAGGATCCAGGTCCTCCATCTTCCAGCCATTTGTGGCCAGGATATGCCTCATGACGTCCATGAATGATGGATCGTCAGGAGGGGATCTTGAAGTGTCCTGGTTATCAGGCGTAAGGGGAACGGAGCCCTGGGTTCTGAGCCCCTGGAAGAGGAGGGAGAGGAGCTTTGACTTGAATCCTCCAAAGAGGAGGAGGACTCGTGCCAACATCCACTGGTGGAGTGGTGCCAACATCAGCTGGATGACTGAGATGAGGAATATTTATGTTATTTATTTAGTTTTTGTTTACCAGGTAGGTGCACTAGCCATAAAAATGACTATTTTCAGGCACAACCCGGGATTTGTATCTGTGTCTATGACTTCTATATTTAGACCTACCCCTGCGGCCCCCTTCAGCTGGAGGGAAAGGGCTTTTACGTAGGGAGGGTAGACTCCCTGGGGTCTGGCTCAGGTTCAACAATGACTGATTTGGCCAGCTTCGGGGGCAGCAGATCCCCCCAGTTTCATTCCAAAAAAAATGAAAGAGGTCTTTCACCTCACTGAGCAGGATTTGAGGATCCACTGGGTCAGCCAGCGCCTGGGGCTGCAGATTGGAAGGCATCAGCACATTAGGCGCCTGTGTATCAGGCGTAGAAGCAGCTGGCATTGGGGCAGCTAGCTTTGGAGCAGCTGGCATGGGTGCAGCTGGCATCAGACTTCTGGGTCCCCAGCCCTCTGGGGTAGGGGCCACAGGTGTCAGATCCTCCAGCATCGGTGTGGGTGAAGTGTTCATGTCTACAGGCAATGCAGGGGCAGATGGCAATGATGGAGGGGTAGTCGGGTTCAATGCCAGTTTATCCGACGCTGAAGTAGCGGGCATCTGCCGGCAATGGTCTGGGGATGCGGCCGGCGCCAGTTTAGCCAGGGCCAGTGGGGGCGCCACATTACAGGGTGACAGAGGTGCCACAGAGGCTGATGAGGCAGGCACATGCTCCTGACGTTGGTGGCTCTTGTCCAAAGATGAAGAGGCCAAAGTCAACACTGGGGCTAACCCTGCCACCTGAGGAAGAACCCGTGGACTTAGGTAGGGCCTTTACCTTCAGGGGCTGCAGGGCCAAGACCAAAGTCCAGGACCCTGTCTGACCTCCGTCAGATGTCAGAACAAGGGCAGGAGGTCTGTCTTCCAGCTGCCCAGAGGAGGTGGAGGGAGGCTGGGCAGGAAGATCTGATCCCTGTGGGAGGAGGAACCAGAGATGGTCTTCTGCTTGTGGGGAAACCATGATCGGGAGCATGTCTGGGTCTTCTCCTTGTCTTTGGACTTGTGCTTCCCCAAAGTTTTCTTCTTCTCCCTGTGGGTCGAGGATGAAGAAGTCCCCAAAATGGAGGAGGAAGAAGAGGAAGGACTCTTCCCTGAGGATTGCTTCTGCATGTCCGCAAGCTGTTTCTCCAAAAGGTGGACTTTAAGGGCCTTTTGTCAGCGAATCCCAGTCCTTTGATTAAAGCTCTGGCAGTGCTGGCAGCCCGCAATGTTGTGGTTCGGGCCCAGGCAGAAAAGGCAGGCCATGAGGTCATCTTTTGATGGGAGTTGCTTGCCGCACGCACACTTAGACTTTCAACATTCAACAGAGGGAGTCGGCAATGAGGGCATGCAGAGAACAGAAAGAAAAAATCACTTTTATAAGGAAAAAAATAAAAGAAATGCATTTGAAAAGCTCAATGGCAGTCGACTGTAGCAGGAGGCAGCTGAGGAGCCGATGCAAATGGGTCGACGGTGGGAAAAAAGGTTGAACTGGTGACCACCCCTTTTATACCACTGGCAGATGTCAGGGCGGGCCAATGTCAGGGGTGGTCCCCACTGAAAACTGCTAGCTAGAAGTTTTCCATGGGGTCTGGTGCCTGCCGGCTTAGTCCTTATGGTTATTGCCTGCTGCAAGACCTCCAACTTGAAGTGAGATCTATGGTTACAGGAGAGTAACCTATATTTTGTGATGAGAAGCTGGAGGATCAAGGACTCATGCAGCATTCCAACAACTCACTACATTGATTAAGTAATGGGACATGAAGGTGTGCACTTTAGACCAGACTGTAACCCTGCATAACTCCACAATGGGGATATCCCTGGAAGTGGTCACCAAGAACAGCCCTATGCCAGGTGGAATGAACCATAAGCCCTTTGGATGACTCCCCACCTGCCAATCTATAGCAGAGGTCGATGGAAAATATTATCCACCTGGCAGCTGTCCACTTTGCTGCTGGTCTGCCAGATGCAGCTTTAACGCAATTGAGAAACAGCTGGTGAGTGTCTCGCCCTAAACTCCAGCCATGTGCTTTTTATAAGACAGCACCCTCTGCTGGTTCAATATATGGAGCCTGAGATCAGCATCTGAGGTTGGATTAAAGAAATACTCCAGAGGGTAATCACCTGGCTGAGGTGAAGCTCTGACATGACCTTTGGAATGAACTTTGGGTTGGGTGAAGGGGATACCTTGTCCTTATGGAAGACCAGAGAGGGAGACTCTACTGAGGGTGCCTGTAGCTCACTAATCCTTCTGGCTGTTATGGCCACCAGGAAGGTGGTCTTTCATGACAAGTGAGACACTTGTGCACAGGCTCAAATGGCTTGCCTGTGAGCACTGCCAACACTAGCAGTAAGTTCCGTGGAGGGGGTGGTTCAACCACTGGAGGGAACAGGTGATTTAGGCCTTTGAAAAAGTGACCGGCTACCTTTTCCTGGGCCACTGTCAGCATACCAGTCTGTGCCAGGTATGCAGAGATGGCTGCCAGATTCACCTTAATGGTTGTTGCTTACAGTCCCAACTGAGACCACCGGGCAGATAAGTGGATCTAGCTTCTTTACCCTGGCACTAGATTCAGAACCTCTACCATTTAAATGCATAGCATTTATGAGTCAGCTCCTTATGGGACATCTCCACGACATGAAGGACATCTTCCAAAAGACCCAAAGGAACTCTAGCCACTCAGGAACCAAACTAAGAGATACAGGGACTGAAGGTCAGGTTGCAGGATTGCCCCTGTTATCTGGTCAGCAGGTTGGGGAGGAGAGACAACCACCACAGGGGCTTGCTGCTGAAGCTGTGGAGATACAGATACAAGAACTGCCTGGACCAGTCTGGTGCTATCAGGACTATCTGCACATTGTCCTTGTGAGCCTTGATCACAACCTTGTGAAACAAGGAAAAGGGCGGAAAGGTGTACAGAAAGCCTGGGGTCCAGGGCTTTGAGAAGGAATTCCCCTGCAGTGTCCCAGACTGAGGGCAGCAGGTGCAAAGTGGCCTCAGTTTTCTGTTCTCTCATGAGGCAAACTGATCCACCAGAGGGCTGCTCCACTGGGAGAATAAGTGGTCTACTACCTCCTAATTCAGGGACCACTTATACAGTGTCTCTCCTATCCAGCTGAAAGCATCTGCCAGCTTTGTTGTCTCTCATGACATGAATCACCTGGAGATCTGCTTCCAGGCTACACACAAGGGTTGAGTTGCAGAGAGCCTCCTGACACAATGGAAAGCAGTACGTCTCGCACTGCCTATTTAGGTAGAACACTGTGGTTGTGTTATCTAAGTGGACCTGGATGACCTGACTCTGAATCAATGGAATGAAATCTGTCCAAGCAAGATGCACTGCATAGAACTCCAGCAGGCTGATGAGGTAACAGGACTCTCAGGGTGACCAAAATCCATGGACCCTGTGGTCTTGTAAGTGAGCTTCCCAACCAATCAGAGATGTGACACAGTTCTGGACAGATAAATGGGACTCCCTCCTCCAGGTTCAATGGGGACTACCACCACTGGATGACATCCCATATCAGCTGGGTCACCAAGAGAGGCTGGTCCAGGTGACCTAGCCATTGGGACCAGCCGACCCAACTTCCATTGCAGGGGGTTCATACTCCACCGTGCCTACCAAACCACACTGGTAGAAGCCACCATCAACCCCAGCAGCTGCAGGAAGTCCTGGGCAGGGTGTGGTTGTCCAACATGAAATGATCAGGCAAAAGAAGTAAGATCCAATGCCCATTTCATGGAGAGGCCGTTCTTGGCTCACAGGGAGTCTAGTTTTGCCCCAATGAACTTGATAACCTGTGAGCAGACCAGATCAGACTTGGCTGGGTTGAGCTGAAAGTTTCAGCGGGTCTGGAGGGACAGATCCATGGGCTGCTCCACAGCCTCCTTGGACTTCCTGGCTATTAGCCAGTCGTCCACATAGGGATACACCTAATGTACTTGCACTGCAGGAATACCACCACCACTGCCATTCACTTGGCGAAGACCCTGGTCATGGACAAGAAGCCGAAAGGCATGATCTGGAACTAGCACGGTATCTCCTCTGCACAGAACCGAAGGTAACGGGATGGACAGACTGGGATGTGGAAGAAAGCATCCTGGAGGTCCATGGAGTAAAACCACATTTCCTGCTCCAGAAATGGAATGACCTGCTTCAGAGTGACCATCCAGAACTTGCATTTCTGCATGAACTGGTTCAGACTGTGCAAGTCCAGTATGGGGTGCCAGACCCACATCCTTTTCAGTATCAGGAAGTACCTGGACACACATCCCTGAGTGGCCTGGGCATCTGGCATGTAAGCTACTGCCCTGTGTTCCAGAAACAGAGCTATGCTGGACCTCAGCATGGACATGTCTTCTGACATCCTGGACTCCCGAGAAGCACTGAGCTGGTAAGATGGGAGAGCCCTGAATTCTAGAGACAATTCCTTGCTGACCACTTCTAGGACCAACCTGTCTGATGTAATGGCAGACCACTGTGGAAGGAAGTGGTGCAACCAACACCCAACTGGGAACTGGGACAGTGACTGGATGGGGGGTGGAATGGTTACCCCCCAACCCATCACTTAGCAGCCTTGGAGGGGGCTCCAACTGCAGGGTCCCCAGGGGAACTGCCCCTCCCCTTTTTTGTCCATGGCTGCCAAGCTTAGTTCTCAGATGCCAGCACTTAATCTGTCCCTGCGGGAGCCGTCGCTGAGACTGCTGTGGCTAAAAGGCCAAAGCTGAAAGACCTTTTGCTTAGGCTTAGGGTTTTTTGAGTCCTTCTTGTATGACGCCACCAAATCCAGGGTGGCACTGGATTTCTCTGTGTGAGTGATATGTCCTTCCACACCAGGGTCAAAGAGGTTGGTGGCCAGGAATGGGACATCGTCTAGCTTGTGATAAGCTTCCACAGTAAAAGTTGGACAGCTTCAGCCAGACCCTGTGATGCATGGCAACTGCTGTAGCCATGGCATGGCAGTTGCCAAGAGTCGCATATGTCCACTGCTGTCTAAAGCTGGTGTTTAGTGAGAGACTTACCCTGATCTCTGATTATCTGGACTACCAACTGCTTATCAGTTGGGAGCAGGGGAGGAGATGCCTCACAATCTCAAAAAGCAGTCTAATGGACTGAAGTGCTGTACACTTAAGCAGACTAGATAGACCATATGGCCTCTATCTGCCGGCAATTTCTTATGTTCATAAAAAAGGAACTGCCAAACTGCACCATCATGACCGAATAGTTAGCCTAATAGAGATCCAAAGAAGCGGCAGCGAACACCTTATTGGCTGCGTAATCAATATTTTTGGACTCTTTGGAGATTTGTCTATGTCCTCTTGGCTTTTTAATTTATGGTAGGCCAAATCTGATACCAAGCCCTCCACAGTAGGGTGTTCAGAGAACCCTCAAAGGGTGCTCATGGGGACCGCATACTTGTGGGCCATGTGGGTACAGGGTGCCGGGCAGGATGTTGCCAAAACTCAAGGGCCGATCCCAAAATGGCTTCTGCCAAGGGAAAAGCAACCCCAAGGGATTGGTCCCTATCCAGGATGTCAGTGAATGGGTGTTTAGCCCATTTCTGGACTGGTTTCAAGGCCACCTTCATGGTTTTTGACATTAACTGCAGCAAAGCCCCAAAAGATATCAGCCTGTGAGCCACAGTGACCTTTTTGACAGATTTCTGGTAGAAGGGTTATCTTGTCCAGTCCATCGACAACTTGACTTCTGATTCCGAAGATTCTTCAAAGACAGGCCTCGACCGATTACTACCATTGACCACTCTGGTATCTTCATCCTGCGCGATCTCTACTGACAACCATCCTGGAAAGTTGGCAGCCTGTTGGGACTCTTTGGTCAAACAGTGGCTGTGGCGGAGGGACCTCCACCCAAAGTAGAGGCGAAGCAGATGTAACAGTCTGCCAAGTCTGGTGGACTGGCACGGGAACAGCTGGAGAAGGCCAAGGGATTGATGATCGCAAGGGTAGAGCCCTACCCCTCCCTGCAATGCTATACTGCTAAGACTAGAAGAAAGGTAGCTCAAGGAAGCACAGTTGGGGCTACAGCTTAGACCAGCATGCCAATTTGACAAAAACAACAGCGCAGTTCTCAACAATAACATCTGGAAAAAATCTCGCCTCCAATGGTGGTTGATAATGATTTTCTTTATTGCGCAAAACAGCAATATTTATTTATTTATTTATTTATTGAAGTCTCGGATTACAACCTTTAACCTAGAAGCCCATTTACAGAGGTTCCATGTCAAAGACAGTACAAGTACGATAATAGGCATCACATACATACAATGTTACTGGAAAAATGAAGACAATAATAAGAATACAAAGCAGGTACTGTTAACAGTCCTAAACAATAAGAGAGGGTACAATATAGAAGAAAATAAATTCAATAAGAAGCCAGATTAGCGGTCAACTGCAGGAAACTAGCAAAGCCGGGAACCATTGTTGGGGGGAGTGGAGGAAGGAAGCTGAGGTAGGTAGATGGATAGGGTAGGAGGATGGAGAAGAAGAGGTAGACAGGGGAAGGGAAAGAGGGTTGGAAAGGAAGGGGGGAGAGGTGGGGGTAAGATAGGAGAGTGGGAGGGTGGGGATGAAAGGGGAAAAAAGAATAAAGTAACTTGACAGGGGTGGGATAAGTGCTAAGAGTTTTGGCCTAAACTTGTGAACCAATGTCAGGTCATGAGAAGCAGGTATAATTCATCCAATTAGAGAGGTATGAGTGGAGTTTTGTTTTAAAAAGGACCACTCTGGAGTTCAGTGAGAATTTACAGCATTTACATTGCAAAGTGCTCCCAGTAGTGGCCAATGTTTCGTGCTTAATCACATTCACCTTGAGAACATGCATGTGATTAAGCATGAACCATTGTCTGCTACTGGGAGCACTTTGCAACTGCTGTAAGTTGCTGTTTTGCACAATAAACAGAAAACATTATCAACCACCACTGGAGGTAAGATTTTTCCAAATCTTATTGTTGAGAGCTGAGCCTTTGTTTTTTCAAATGGTCCTTTGCTGCCAGATGAGCAGTTTGTAACGTAGACTCATACAGCGTCGATGCCTCTGCTCACCTGAGGATGAGGAAGTTGAGGAGCATCGATAGTGCTGCCCCCCTGGTTGAGTGAGATTGACAGCATTAGCAGCATCTCAACCTTGTCTGCAATCACTAGCCAGATGGTCAACAATGATGGGGGTCCTCCGGAGGGTCAGTATAAACCACCTGTTTCAGCAGAGAGATCAGATAGTTTAAGAGGCATGACTGAAGGCAGCTTCTGAGGCAACTCTGTCATGAGTTCTGACCAGTTCTCATCCTCTTGGGTGAGGACAGGGGGCACTGGGGTCTGAGAGATCAACTCTTCTTTGATCTTCTCAGACAACCAGCTGACCAGTTCAAGAAAGATCTTGACCAGCTGTTCAACTGGAGTCAACACCAACAGGCCCAATGGGGTTACCATGGAGCCTTCAACCAAATCCTCGACCAAGGTCCAGCAGTTAGGGGAGTCAAAGGAGCAGGAAGAGCATGCTTGTTCCCAGTCCCACGACCTGCAGCAATGATGCTTCTTTGGCTTCTTGTTGCAGAGAGAAGGGCTCTCCCGAAGGTCTGGAGGGCCATGCACATTTCTTTGAAATCAGAGAAGGATCTGCTGACACTCGACCCAGCCAGAACAGCACCAAGACTGATGAGGCACTCACCACAGCCACTGCCTCTTCCATGATTGCAAGCTGTGCAGCTGACCAGGTAGCCACCGAGGCTAATTTGAAGTGCTTCACCTACCCATGTGTAGTATGAGGCGGCTACAAACAGAAAAACTGGAGCCTCAAGGAAAAACAGCCCAAACAGCAGCAATGAGCTCGGCTTCACAGTGGGCTGACTGCACACATGCTGTGTGTCTTAGTATCTACTGCTGCTGGTCAGATTAAAACATTTTTCTAAATAAAAACAACTTTTATCTCTGAAGCAACTTGAGTGATGACTGTGAAGCCAAGTTCATTGCTGCTGCTTCACCTACCAATGGCCATCCTGGCCATCCATTCATCGATAAAGAGGGCACCATGGTCAGGCACTTGCTGCCATTCTCAACCTCATGACGATCACCTCGGAAGTGAACACATATGTCATGCAGATCCGTGCTGGCCAACATCTTAGAGCAAAGCTGGAAGGCACAGGAGCATCTTTATTATCGAACGCAGACTGAAAAGTCAAAAAGTCACCAAAGTAAAACGCTTAAAACTCTGAACTTCTATGCATGTAGAACTGTGAAGGAGGAGACCTACCCCTTCTAGTGGAAAGCTCTGACATCACAGGGTAGAGACAGAGGATAATCCACTCGGGTGGTGGGAGGAGCTTAGCTTGAAGACATTCTGATGACTCGGCTGTCTCTGGGAAGACTACCATCACGTGGATGGTGAACTGCATTCATGCCTTTAGAAATTATTTTTAGGCATTTCCTGACATCTTCTGCCAGATCACTCTGATCCCAGAATAACCTTCCCAAACAAGCACTGGGAGGTAACTTTGCCTCGGCCCTCACAGAGCCAATCAGGTGCTACAGCTTTGACAGGTAGGGAGCACCTGAGGAAGCTGGTCGAATTGACTGTTGCCTTTCTCCCTCAATGGAAGCCTTGCTTATAGAGCAGAAAGCAGCTAACTAAAAGAAGCTACATTTTCTTATTAATTTAAAACTTATATCTCAGTAGGAGTCAGTGTCTGTTGAGATTAAGTAGACAGATACTTTATTAGGAGTAGAAGGGGTCTTATTTAGGGTTTAAAAAAAAGAAAGAAAAGAAAGAAAGTCAGTGTGTGTTCTGTGCTGGGAAGGGTACTGTATCAGCTGACTTTACTAAACCAGTAGGAGGAAAGAGAGCTTAATTGGGGGGTGTGGCTTAGACACTAAAAGCAGGTGACTCAAATTACAACTTCCTGTTGCTAGCCTTTTTTCTTACTAATTGCCCTCCATCCCACCCACCCTAAGCCAGTTCTACTTTTATAGCCACTGGATTTGACTGTCAACAGGAACTTCCTGTTTGGCAGTAGGAAGGGAAGGATCATAGAGAAACATTGGTTTTGTCAACCCTAAAGGAAAAAAGTAGCTCACTCTCCCCCCGAGCTGCTGGTGGTCTGACATTGAGCAAGGAAGAAGGAGGCTACTGAAGAAGATAGGAAGTTGCTGTCCCAGAACAGGAAGGGTGAGAGCTGTAAGGAGAGGAGAGGGTAAGCATACAGAGAAACAGTAGAGGGGACACAAATAAGACATGATAGGAGTGGTGCAGTGCAATGGCTGTGGGGTGGCAGTGTTCTGGGAGACATTCTGGAGGCTGCGATGCTGCCCTATTTGCAGGCACCTCTCTGGTCTGAGAGAGGAGGTTACCCGTCTCCAGGCTGACCTGGCTAGGATTCGTGAAACCTCCTCCCCCACCCAGGGACCACCAGGGCAATGCCACTACCTCAGAGGTTGCCAAGAAAGAGGAGAGGCTGGACCAGGGGTGGGATCAGGAGGAAGAGGGTGGTGGAACAGAGTTGCATCCTCCAGCTGTACCTCTCCACAATTCATTTGCTCTTCTGGTGGTAGTGGTTCCTCTAGGGAGGCACCTGCAGTGAGACCAAGGAGGATGCTGGGAACTTCACAAAGGAGACCCACAGGAGGGTGGCATGGGGACCCCACAGGGAAGAAACCACCCTGGTGGGGACTCAATCATTAGGGGGTAGAAATGGGGAGGAAGGGAGAGGGAGGTAAGGTGCCTGCCTGGCGCCACGGCTTGAGGGACAGGAAGTTAACCTCAGGATCGTTGGAGCAGTTGCACGAGGGAGGGAGCTGGATGCCATTGTCCACCTAGGGACAAATGACCTGGCTAGGAATGGGATCAGAGCAGTGCAAGAGGTTTGTAGAGTTGAGGGAGGGGCCTTAAGGCAGTAAGCGCATCACAGTGTCTTCTCGGAGGTGCTGCCTGTCTATGGCAAGGGTGATGCTAGGGCACTCCTCACCAGGGAATTCAATGAGTGGTTGAAAAACTGGTGTGGAGCTCAGGGTTTTGGCTTCATTGGGGACTGGGGAGCCACCTGGAGGGATGTAGACCTATACTAGTGCGATGGTCTGCATCTGTCCAGGGAGGGAACCAGGATCTTAGGTGAGAGGTTAAATGCTTCATTGGCAAGTATTTAAACTAGCCAAAGGGGGGGGCACTGAAAAGGAGAAGGGAAATCCCAGCTTCCTCCCCACAAGACATGGTAATTAGTGAGGTAAACACCAAGGTAGAGAAGTTATTAGGGAGCAGAACAGAGGTAAATGTAAAAAAAGGCAAAGGCAGTAAGGACAGGAATGGAGCTAAAAGGGGTAAGGCTATCAAAAAGTGGAGGGTGATGAGTACCAGTGCCCGTAGTCTGTGTAACAAGCTCCCTGAACTAATGGCCTTGATGAAGAGGGTTGCCTGGATATTGTGGCAGTCACAGAAACATGGTACACAGAGAACCATGACTGGGATGTCAACATACCAGGATACACAATCTACAGGAGGGACAGGGAAGGTAAAAGAGGAGGAGTAGCTCTTTATGTAAAGGAAGAGATCAAAGCAACAGAACTGAAGAGTAAACAGGGAGCAGATGAGGCACTCTGGGTCACCCTGGAGACAGAAAATGGCACCACAATCCGCATGGGGGTTGTATACAGACTCCCATCTCAGGGGGAGGGAATGGACAAGGAAATGATAGAAGGCTTCCTTAGAATGGCAGAAAAGGGGAGATATTGTTGATGGGGGACCTGAATATGCCAGATGTTAACTGGAGCACCTTTGCTGCAGGCACATCCAAGAGCAGGGTCATTCTTGATGCCCTACAGGGGGCATGCCTCAGACAGCTAGTATTGGAACCCATTCAGGAGGGAGCAATCTTAGACCTGGTACTCTCAAATGGGGATGGAGAAAGAATCTCAGATTTAGAAGTGGGTAGCCATCTGGGAACAAGCGACCACCAAACAGTGTGGTTCACAATAAACACAGCCATACAATCAAGCCATACAAAAGCAAGAGTATTGGACTTTAGGAGGGCTGACTTTGGGAAAATGAGAGAGTGCCTCAGAAAAGCACTAGCAAACAGGCAAGAAGGAGGGTGGAGGAACAATGGGGAGTAATCAAACAGCCATCACAGAGGCAACAAGCCTTTGTGTAAAGCAAATCAATAAAACACAACGAAGGAAAACCGCTATGGTTCTCAAAAGAGGTGTAGGGAAGGTTAAGGAGAAAAGGATAGCATTCAGGAAATATAAGGAAACACAGAAGGAGCAGGACAGAGAACTTTATCAGTTAAAGCAGAAAGAGGCTGGGAAGGCAGTCAAAATAGCAAAGGCCCAAATCGAGGAAAGGATAGCCAATTCTGTTAAGAAGGGGGATAAGACCTTTTATAGGTACATTAGGGAGTGAAGAAAGACCAAAGGAAGGATACTGAGGCTTAATAAAGGGGAGGGAATGTGGGTAGAGGGTGACAGTGAAAAAGCAGGGATACCGAACGAATATTTCTGCTCAGTATTAACAAAGGAAGAGGAGGGGGAGGTACCTAAACCAAACAAGAGAAACACTCTGAAGACGAGGGTCGATACCAGTCCATTTACAGAAGAAAGGGTTCTGAAAGAACTAATAAAATTGAAGGTGGACAAAGCAATGGGGCCTGATGGATTCACCCAAGAATTCTAAAAGAATTAAGGGTAGAACTAGTGACACCGGGCTGACTACTCTTTAACAAATCATGGAGGATGGGGTGGTACCCAAGGACTGGAGGAGGGCAGATGTGATTCCTCTTCACAAAAGTGGGAGCAGGACAGAGGCAGGAAACTACAGACCAGTTAGTTTGACCTCAGTGTTAGGGAAAATGATGGAATCACTTCTGAAGGAAAGAATTGTTGAGTACCTAGAGGCCAGTGGGGCACAGGACCCAAGGCAGCATGGATTCACGATGGGAAGGTCATGTCAGATGAATCTAATAGATTTCTTTGACTGGGTGACCAAAGTAGTAGACCAGGGAGGGGCTGTGGACATGGCCTACCTAGATTTTAGCAAGGCATTTGATACAGTCCCACACAAAAGATTAATACAGCAGTTAGCCAGCCTTGGAGTGGGTCCCAAAGGGTAGGCTGGATAAAAATTGGCTAGACAACAGGATGCAAAGGGTAGTAGTAAATGGAGTACACAGTGAAGAAAGGAGGGTTACTAGTGGGTACACAGGGTTCAGTACTGGGACCGGTCCTTTTAATGTCTTTATAAGTGACATTGCAGAGGAACTGGAAGGAAAGTATGTCTCTTTGCAGACGACACAAAGATCTGCAACAGGGTTGATACACAAGATGGAGTGAAAAGGATGAAAAGGGACTTGGCAAGGTTGAAGGAATGGTCAAATGTATGGCAGCTCAGATTCAATGCAAAGAAGTGCAAGGTAATGCATACGGGAAACAAAAACCCAGGGGAAGCGTACACAATGGGGGGTGAGATACTGACAACAGTAAAAATGGAAAGGGACCTGGGGGTAATTATATCAGATGACCTAAAGGTGGGCAAGCAATGTGAGAAGGCAGTACGGAAGGCTGGGGGGATACTGGGATGCATAGGAAGAGGCATCAATAGTAGAAAACAGGAAGTTGTTATCCCTCTGTACAGACAGTTGGTGAGACCCCATCTGGAGTACTGTGTGCAGTTCTGGAGACCTCATCTCCGTAAAGACACAGACAGAATGGAGGCTGTCCAGAGGAGGGCAACCAAAATGATGCAGGGTCTGCACCAGAAGACATACTAAGAAAGACTAAAGGAGCTTAATATGTATACCCTTGAGGAAAGAAGAGAGAGAGGGGACATGATAGAAACTTTCAAGTACCTCAAGGGAATCAACAAAGTCCAAGAGGGTAGCATCTTTCAGAAAAAGAGATGTGCAAGAACAAGGGGGCACAATTTGAAGATAGAGGGGGGACGGCTCAGAGGTAATGTGAGGAAGTATTTTTTCACAGAGAGGATTGTGGATGCATGGAACAGCCTCCCTGAAGAGTTTGTGGAGTCAAGAACAGTGGGGGAATTCAAGAATGCATGGGACAGACACAAGGCAGTCCTAGTGGGGGGTCCGAGGAAGTAACCTGTTGGTTAACTAGGATCTGCAGCTTATCTGTTAGGTAGGAAAATGGGCAGACTAGGTGGGCCAAGCGGTCCTTATCTGCCGTCAAATTCTATGTTTCTATGTTTCTAGGCCAGTCCCATATGGAGGTGGCTTCATCGGGGATTTAAGGTCAGATCAAGATGTGAGCAACCTCTTTGACCAGCACCTTCCCTATTGAGGAATCGTGGTTTCAGCCAAAGTTTCTGCATTCCAGGACCCAAGCTGAGACCCTGTGCAGGTATGCCTGGGGTGACGGGTTCAGTGGCTGTAGTTCAGGCAGCTGAAAGGTGGCAGTCCTGAACATGCCAGGGAGGTTACGCTGGGTTATGGTTCATCAATACCTAGTCTGTCAAATGAAAGGCTGTTATAGTGTAACCCCTGGGTGGCGCCACCCCCCAGTGCCTACTACCCTGGACATAGGCTGAGGGGGTTGGGTTCGCTAACTTATAACATTTTTTTAACAACCTCTTGTGCAGTGACTCCACTCAGGTGCTTTATGTGGGTGAGATGGTGCTGGGTGTAGCCCCCTGAGCTGCTACACCACCCACGATGACCAGTTACCTTCCCCAGACATGCCCCAATACACAGTTCCCCACATTTCCACATTTTGAATTAAAGGCTCTCTCTAATAATATGCTCACACAGGATATCCAACAACAAATAACAAGATATTTATTTCAGGGGTAATAAAGGAGCTAGGAAAGGGAAACAGGAGGAGTAGAGGATATCTTACCGTATTTCCACATGTACAGAGATCATTTTGGATTTTGCTGGTGAACCCTCCAGCTGGGTGGCTACATATTAACAGGCAGACATAAATCACATTTTACCATTCAACTTAAGACATCCAGCTCCCTGACTATTTAGCTGCTGATAAATCGGATGTTAAACATAATTATTAATATTACCCACACTGGTACCAGTCCCAGATACAGCAGAAACCCCGCAATCTCATACCATACTGGTTAAACAGATACCACAGTCCAAGATGTTGCAGGCCTGATGGAGCTGCAGCTGGTCAAGGTGGCCGGCTATTAATTTGAGGGTGGGGGCAACTTGGAACCGGATTTTTGTAAAGCAGCAAATTACTATTTACAACCACAGCAGGGATTGCCCTGCACTTTAGCAGATAAAGCAGGGATTGCCCTGCACTCGCAGACAAAGCAGGGATTGCCCTGCACTCGCAGACTTCTGAACATTCCAGAACAAACTATACGGATCTTACATCCAGAACATTCAGCACAATATTTGAAAGTCCCATCCAATGCAATGAGAGTGATGCTTCTGTCAAGCATCCTAAATGCAGTTTAAACACGGTCACATCCAGTACTTTATATACCAAAAGGCATCCATCCAGAGTAAATTGGCAATGACACTTTTATCACGCATCCCATACTTCAGTCACAGGCAGTCACATCCAGTACATTCTATATACCAAGAACATTATCCACAAGCGGAGTCCTATCCAGCACGTCTATCCATTTAACACTTATACCAAGCGCTCTTAGACGAAATTCTGTGCAAACACAGGTACATTCTCTTTAAGGTATCTTAGACATTAATATGCTCTAGGGCCTCCTGTCTCATGAAGTGGCAAGCACGTCTCAGCAGACAGCACCACAATGGCAGGACTCTAACCCATAGCTACACATTTATATGATTCGCTAAGCCCAGCATCTTGCTGCACCTGCAACTTAGCCATTTGGGCCACAGATAAGATGCATCCATTACTTAAACTAGGCAGTCTCTTATGGGGTTAGTAGCCCAGACTGATGACTTCAATACTTCACATTTAACAGCACACATTTCTTAATGGGGCATGGAGCCCCCAAGATTACTTGCTTAGCTTCTCCCTCACACCTGGGGGTTTGAGGGTACTCACTCAGGTCCTCCATGGGTCTCATCCCCAATCGAAGGCATCCTGAAGCCTTCTTCAGCTCTCTCACCGCTGAGGTACTTGGTCAGCGCTCTCACCACTGCATGATATCTTCTGGTCTGGTCAGTGCTCTCACCGCTGCTGGACATCTGAGTCTTCGGTCCACTTCTTTCCCCTGATGTGGGAGGGAAGGCTAGCCTCTGGAGGACAGTACTGGCAACCTCCAGACTAGCTGTTGCAGAAAGCCCAATTATTGTAACTAGTTAATTGTTAACTGAAGAAAATAACAAATGCCCTCTGAAGACTGAAAGGGCTTAAATTAAGTGGCCCAGGCCTGATGGCATGGCTGGAGCCTGAGCCCCTCCCCCATGGGGGGCTCCCAGCAGACTGGAGCCTGCTCTGCTGCTCTCTCTCTCTCTCTCTCTCAGCTCTGCATCTCTGAATCTCCCTCTGAATCGCCAGACAAACTGGCAACATTGTCTCTTTATAGAGCTCCTAGCTCAACTCCTGATTGGTAGCAGGGATGGGGTGACATGTCTCCAAGTTGCTGAAGGACCTGTCAATCAGAACATTCAAGGCACAATTGGGTTGTGGAATTTGCGCCTAAAATAATGTCCCTGTAAGCCCCCATAAGCACTTGGGTGCTTACCCATGAGATGCAGTGAATGTCCCACAAGTCCTGGCTATCTATTGCTGTAATTCCAATTGGCTGTACTGCTGGCAATGGCTGCTTAACCCACTGTCCCTTATAGTAGATTAGATACAGTCCTGAATAATGTCCTAGTGCAGCCAGAAAGAAGTGATTATTTGCCCCAAATGCCCCACAGTTCTATAGCTTAAAGGCTGTACTTGCAGTCGCTGCACAGATGAAAAACATGGCTCTTTTACTTTTCCTGTCACTACTGCACTTATGCAAGCTCCCCTTGCAGCAACTGACAGGCTGCCACACAGAGTCCCAGATACTGGAATTGCCAGGGAAACGGTACTTATTTTAACTTTAAACACTTTTCCCCACATGCACAGTATATTCCCAACAAGCAGCAGCAGTTCCATTATGTAAAACATTTTAATTCTTTACTTTTCAGCTGGAGCTGAACATAGCCACCCTGGAGAAAGCCAGATACACTGTTATGCATTATTCAGATGACCGGGGCCCTGCACAGGCATACTCAAATAAGCCCCGATCAGAACTCCTTTAATTCCCATCTGAGCGGTCCCCCAGCAGGCTGTCCATGGTCACCTGGTCCCAAATAGGTGAAAGGGATCCCGGGACCCATGGCACAGTCCCCGAGGTGACCACAAAACAAGCGGTTCCACATCAAAGGCGCTTTGCGTGCCAACGCGACTCCCACTGCCCTGGAGGCAGCTCTTTTGCAGCGGGAGCCCGCGGTCAGCAGTTTAAGCCCCAAGGGGCTAGATTTTCATTTGACTGCAAGCTGGGGCACACACGAGGGCAAATAGGACATGGGAAGCCAGAAAAATTAGAGGCCAAGTCAGGAGAAGCCCGAGAGACAGCAGGAGAAGGACAGAACAAAACGGGCTAAGGTAAACCCAGACTGGCATTTATAGGAACCCCCATTTGCAAGGGGGTTACAATAGCATGCTTGCAACCCAGTGCGGGCACAAATGCCTTTGCAGCTGTAGTCAATCTGAGTGGAACCAAGTTTTTGACCGAAGTGTGACCAGCTGCCATTAGTGATCTGTCCCAAAATTAGAATGAATGTACCTACTGCCCTAGGGGTCTTTTATGTAATATCTGTAAATGTGTTATCATCTTGCATTTTGTGTATTTTCAAGACCATAGGTAAAAGCTGTAGCTTTTAGACCAAAATGACGTAGTGTTTTGATATTGTGGATTGGTCTAGGGTATTTGGGATGGCACCCCAAAACAAAAACACAAAACATGTAAAATTTCCCAAATCCTATAGAAAAACATCCATATGCTGCTCCAATGACTAACAGTCCCTAGTCTCCACAAAGGACCCCAGCATTCTTAAATGATTTGACTGAAAATTCTAACATCTTCAGAACAGTAATATGCGTCTGTGACCCATGGCTTGGATGGCATCACACAGCTGATGGCTCCTTCCATCTTTGGCTTTCTTGCCTGTTCAATCTTCAACAAATGTACCACTAATTTCCAGAGGAACACTACTGGGTTCCCCTCATCAATACTGCTCAGGTGGTAGCCCACCCACCAAGGCCAAACCCCTAGTGTCTTTTTGTCCTTGACTTCCTTTCATGCTCCTTTAAAAAATGTCTCCCTTATCCTATGGGCCATACATCCGAGTCCTTACTACCCCAGTGCCAGTCTCCATACACAAGCCTGGGGCACTAAAATCCAACTGACGGTGCAGGCTGCAGAAACAAATAGGGCACACAGGTGCAACACACAGTAGAGCAGCAAAAAAGTCAATGAAGACAGATGACTGCAAAAATGGGTTTAATAACCAAACCCCATGCAAAGTACAGAGTTGAGAAATACCCCAGTGCTTTGCCTCCAACATGGGAAGCTTTGTCAGTGGGGCTCCTGGTGAACCCTTGAGTGTTTAGAGTCGAAGCGCTGGGATATCCCGCCCCCCACCCAAAAACAAGATGCAGCACCTCAGTTGGGACATCCTGAATACATAATATGCATTAATAAAAAAATAAATGTAGAATGATGGGACGATTTTAAAAGAAAAGTCTGATTACACTACAAGATTTTGGTCTTATAGATTGAAACTGAGCCAAATGGTGAATTTCTACGCAACGAGTAGTGTACCCCTGCTAGAGCTGCCTTAGTGTGATGCGAAGATAATCATTTCATTCCATTTGAATCAATTGGACTAAAGACTCAATAACTTCAGATTTGCTTCTGTTGGTAAATATTATACAAACCATTTCTCTTGTGATTTTTAAAGAATAAACCTAACCACTGGAGAAAAGGGTAAGCATAAAGTCTACTGACAGTAAAGCCAGGCTTTACTAAAAAAGGACAGACTTGCACATTTCAGATTATGCATCAATGACTATGGGAAATGATTTGCATACATTACCCATGATGCCTTACATTATGGGGTATATGTACTTTTGTATTTTTTTAAAGGTGATAGGAAATTATTTTTACATAGATAACTGCCCTCCCATTTTCTTTTCCATGTTAGTTATGTATTCTGATAGGCTTTAAGCAATTTTTGATAAATAAATACTATAGCTGTAGGTGCCCTCAGATCTTCATTATAGTGTATGGTGGAACATCGTTCTCCACCAAAATCCATCGTTGTCGAAACCTTGTAGTCACACACTAGTGGCGTTAGCAGTGCAACAGAAGGATTTTTCTACTGCACTGTGACGTCACACTGTGTCCTCGAACAGCATTTGACAGTTAGGGCTCACTCCATAGAAAGGACACATAGCGAAAGCAGCAATGTCGGCTGCAGTACTAATGTTTAGTTAAAACATTCAAAATGTAAAGTTCTGAAACAGTTAAAATGTCAAGCGTGAACACGTTCAAAATGTAAAGTTCTTTTTTCCTTCTAGTAACCCAGGAAGAATGTTTGGATGCAGTAATGTGCTGTAGTGATTTTTTTCTCAAAAAACGACGTTCCACCATACACTATAAAGAAAAGTGCATGGGGAACAGTTGACAACAGGGCATCTTTCACCTCGTTGGCACTATGACGACAGGTTACCTCTTGAGCTGCGCTCTCGAGGTAATCTGTCGTCATAGTGCCAACTTGGTGAAAAAATAGGCCTGTTGTCAACTGTTCCCCATGCACTATCCTATATGATTTCCACTTGCCTCACCAGCTACTGCTCTTTCTTTTCATATTTGTAAGACATTCTGTGACATCCATAACACCATTCCATGCTATCCATCTGAATGGCCCGGAATGGTGTTATGGACGTCATAGATTGTTCATGCACAAAGGGAGAACAGCAACTGCTGAGAAATAGATTCAGAGCAGTTACAAAGAATTGAACAAAAAAAGGTCAAAACATATAACAATATTGGACAGACACGAAAAGGAAAACAGATGCATCTAGAGGTGTAAAACATTATAGTGTATGGTGGAACATCGTTCTCCACCAAAATCCATCATTGTTGAAACCTTGTAGTCACACACTAGTGATGTTGGCAGTACAGCAGAAGGGTTTTTTCTACTGCACTGCGAACGTCACACACTGTCCTCGAGCAGCATTTGACAGTTAGGGCTCACTCCATAGAAAGGACACATAGCGAAAGCTGCAGTGTCGGCGGTAGTACTAATGTTTAGCGTTAAAACATTCAAAATGTAAAGTTCTGTAACAGTTAAAATGTCAAGCGTGAACACGTTCAAAATGTAAAGTTCTTTTTTCCTTCTAGTAACCCAGCAAAAATGTTTGGAACCAGAAACATGCTGTAGTGATTTTTTTTCCTCAAAAAACGACGTTCCACCATACACTATAAAGAAAGGTGCATGGGGAACAGTTGACAACAGGGCATCTTTCACCTCGTTGGCACTATGACGATGGGTTACCTCTCGAGTTGCGCTCGAGGTAATCCGTCGTCATAGTGCCAACTCAGTGAAAGAATAGCCCTGTTGTCAACTGTTCCCCATGCACTATCCTATATGTTTCCTATCACCTTTAACACTTGGCTATATAGCCAGTGCAGCTCTAGAGTAACCTAGCTAAGTAGTTTTGCATCATGGAGAACATATACAAATAAATATGAAGTGTAGACTTGCTAAACTAAGTAGGATGGTAAGTTGTCAAAAGGCATCGCAGTGCTAAGGATGGAACAGAAAATCCCTGATACACGCTTCGCCCTACACAATGCCCAGTGGTGGGGGTGAACTCATCTCAGCCCAGCAAAGGAGGTCACCTACTGTACATTATGATGACAAATCTTTGGATTATAGTTAGCTGAAAGGTAAATAATTTTTTTTTCAATTGTTTAACCAGGAGTAGTACGCTAAACTGAAAGCTTGTTTACAGGTGCGACCTGGGAGCACAGGCAATTTAAGTGACTTGCTCAGGGTCACACAGTATGCAAGCGGGAGCTGTGGGATTCAAACTCAGGTCTCCAGATTTGCAGCTCAGTGCCTTAAACCACTGCGCTATACTGCCTCCTTTAATAATAATTTAAGCTGGCTCATCGGCGCAGTGGTTGGATTTCCGCTTCTGACACTGGCGACCCGGGTTCGGGAATGGAACTGGGGTACTGGAGGGCCAGCCAGGGGGAGAAGGCATGAGCGTCGGAAAACTGCCCACCTTCTCCCAGAGGAGGGCAGGGATGCAGCCCAGTGCCTACTGACTCCTGGCGGAGGCTGGGAGCATGGCAGCGCACTGGGCTTGATTGACTGGGGGGGCGTGGAGGACACTGGCGTGGGCCTAGACGTCTGTGGCATGCCATACCCCCGGGGGAAAAACCAGGGAGGAAAAGCAGCTCCTGGGCTGGCCGGATGATGGCTGCCAGCTGCTGCTGACACAGGAAGCCCCGTAGCCAGCCATATCCACCTCAGCTGCAGCAGCACCCAGGGCCAAATAGAGAGTGTGCTGGCTGCCCCACCGATGATTTCCCCCTCGGAGGAGAGGGACCCATCTGGCAAAGGGTTACACTGGGTTACCCTGGGATGTTGGCTGCAATGTGAGGTGGGGCTGGGAGGCAGGGTATCAGGTGGGGGCCTAGAAAGCTCAAAGGAGTGGCAAGTCCAGGGGCAATGGAGCAAAAAATAAATAAATAAATAAATAATAATTGAGTAACTGAAACACAGAAACACAGTGCAAAGGCTTGTGAAGCAAAGATTAGACATAAAAGTCCACGTTTTCAAAGAAGATGCATGGCACAAAGTGGAGATGCACCACACATCTCATAAAATGAGCGGGACCACAATATTCAAAAGGGAGAGGTGCACTGTGCATCACCGGATGCACCATTGTGCATCTATAATGTATGTGGTACATGTAGAGAAGGCGTTCCCATGAATGTGCGGCGCATCCCTATATTCAGCCAAAATGTGTGGCACATCTGCTGCACACCTCAGAGATGAGCCACCGAAAGTTAGGCATGGAAAAAGCATGCCTAAATGGTCAGCCTCCCACAGGCAGGCCATAGGACTGCAGGCAAGCTGTCCGAAGACAGCCCTTGGAGGTGCACCAGGACATGCTCCAGGCACCCACACACAGCAGTCATGCCAGGATGGATGAACCCTAAGCCACAGGTGCGTGTCACCACCGGCACCGTCCAGAGAGCAACCCTCACATTGCACTCTGGATGTAGACACCCAGCAGCCACACACCAGTGCAGTCAGGTGCCCCCTGGACACACCAGCAAAGCGGATAGCCACAATGCAGCAAATGTAGCGCTTGCACCCATGTGGCCTGCAGGGTGCCACCTGGTGGTGGCATGCACACAGGTGCCATCTGGGGCAATGGTGCCCTGGTAGCCTGGTGGATGGGTGGGTGACAGCTTAGCACAGGCCAGGGACTGACCTGTGGCACACACCCATGTGTTACACCATAGGTGCACACAAGTGGAACCCACCCACTAGTGTACCTGGTCACCCTCTGCACACTGTCATTCCTTGCAATCATCACCATGGTCCAGTCATATGGGTGAGGGGAGCACTGCAGGTGATTTTACACTGCATATGGAACTGGTGTATCACATGCATGTGGTATACAGATCAGACTATGTCACCCTGTGCCCTTCCCTGCTGCATGTCCAGGTGGGCCCCTGTACCTTGGTCTGACCCTGTACATGGCTATGGGTAACAGCACTGTACCCAGGCAAATGCAGTCCACCCAACCAACACAAACAGTACGTCACACCAGCCTGATAGGCTGCAGTACCTCCTGTTCACCTTTGTGGGGTGGTGGGGCAGCCCTGCACAGCTGGAACTGAGCATGCTCAGGGTATGCAAATGGCCTGAATACATTCCAGTAATGAGATGTGCATGTGGGAGATGGGCTTGGAATGTGCAATGAGGTCATTTGCATATCCAAGCTGAATACTGCAACTTTGCACATCGCGCAAGTGGCTTTGCATCACGCATTTCCCCATGATCCACATGGGGCTCCGGTCACTTGCTGTTCTGCGCATCTCCTACTGCGTAATCGCGCATCTTTGGGATATTCAGCCAGACATGCACGAGTGCATCTCATTATGCATCTTCTAAATATCTCATTATTTTGGGCCAGCGCATCTCAGGTGCGCGGTGCAGGCACTTGCGCAAGTTTGCAGGGAACTTTTGAATATGGGGGCCAAAGCTTACAGTCAGTAAAGTTATTATGCTCCTGTTACATAAAGCCTCCTAATGCTGCACATCATTGGCAATATATGCAAAACACTATGAAGAACCTTAGTTAGTGTCTCAGCAAATATTTAAAAAAAAATACAATATTTAGTCACTAGTCAGCATGTATTTCACATATTTTTCTGTATTATATTCCTCGTCCAATTTATTACCCAAGATATTTGCATAAAAACAAGTTCTTCGTCCTTGGGGTTCAATTACTTCTGCAACTTCTTTCACATGAGACTTTACAATAACATACACGGCAACAGATTGTGTTGCTATAAGTAGAGTCTTAGACTACAAGTGAGGAATAAGAAGCAGGAGCAGATAAACACTTTGTGAAAAGGTTCGTTTTTCAAACAAATAAACTTAAGAGAAGAAATTTACAGATAATACATAAAATAAAAGCTTAATTGTACCTAAATATTTATGCTTTTCAGTTTTTCCAGTTTTAAGTTGCTCTTTAAAGTGTTTTTCTAAGCTTTATACAGAGACTCCTAAGGTAAGTGATTAAATATTTAAAATATTTGTTACCTTATATTGTACATTACTTCTCCATACTCTGCTTCCAGATACCCAGAGCAAAAACATCTCAAGGCTCGGCTACAATTAATTTCTCCTTCCCTTCCTTATGGAACACCATGCAAAGATCTCTAAAGCTCTCAACCCTACCCGGTCCATTCACCTTCAAAGCACTAATAGCTAAATATCTGAAGAAAACCTGCAACTGCTTTAGGTGACTATGAGCCCTTAGTCTCTGGTGTCCCACACGGATCTTCTGACACTTAGTTACACTCAGTTCCCTTCTCCCCAGTAGGGGGACCCCAGCACTTTGTAATTTCTCATCTTACCTCCCGACCCTCACCGATCTACCTCCCCCCTGTCTCGTATACTCCCCTCTCCACCCCTCCCCCTCCCAAATCCTACAATAGAATACCCACCAGTCCCAAGTCCTATAATAGAATACCACCAGTCTACATATATTAGTGAGTGCCCAGGGTCTAAGCTTCTTTACCCTCCTTGCTTGTTTGTCTAGTGTATTTTAGTTGCATTTAACTGTGTTATCTTTGAATATATAGGCCTGATTTATCTCTCGCATGTATAATGTTTTGTTTTGTATACCATATTCCTGCCTTTGATTTGTATGATGTCCAGGACCACCTTGAAAACGAACTTGCTCCATGGTGTTTATGCCTGGTTAAATAAAGTTTGATTGATTGATTGATTGTAGTCTCCCATCAAGGCCTACTAAAACAAAAAATTAGAAGTTTTTTTTTTTCTGGCTGACATCCTGGTGGCTGTCTGATTACCTGCAGCCCCAGAATGCCACAAGTGATGTCTCACCAAGAGGAGGGGCACCCTAGTGGAGTCATTAATATAGTAATGTAATACCCCAAAGTTACCACAAGCACATGAGGGAAAACCTCAGGGAAAGAAGGTTGCCCCCACCCATCCCATACACAGCCAGCTGGCTGACCAAGCTAGCTGGCTGACCACTTTCTGCCCTTATCCCCCTCTCCTCCTGGAGCCTTCCCTCGCTGTCATCCTTTGTCCTGGCCAGGCCAGCGCTCCAGCCAATGCCTAAAGGGGCCATAAATCAGCCCTAGGAGCTGATTCAAGCCCCAGGGACTCAATTTTCTGGCCAAAAGACAGGTCTGCCCCTAGGCTAGAAAAGGGTCTTCCCTGCTAGCCAGAGCACAGTTCTGGACTGGGTGGCTGACAGAGTGGAGAGCACAAGAGTACGGACGCCTGGAGGCTTACCTGAAGCTTAGGTCTGTAGCTCCTTGGTGGCGGCTCCTCTGTAGCCAGTAGTCCTCTAGGGTTAAGAAGGGGGATAAAACCTTTTATAGGAACATCAGGGAGCATAGAAAGACAAAGGGAGGAATAGTGAGGCTGAATAGAATGAACGGTGGGTGGGCAGAGGGGGACAGTGAAAAAGCAGGGATACTGAACGAGTATTTCTGTTCAGTATTCACAAAAGAGGAGGGGGAAGTGCCTAATCCAATTAACAGAAGCACTCTTGATAGGGGGGTCGATCTCAGTCCTTTCACGGAAGAAAGGGTTCTGCAAGAACTCATAAAACTGAAGGTGGACAAAGCAATGGGGCCTGATGGAATTCACCCCAGAATTCTAAAAGAATTAAGGGTGGGAACTAGTGAAACCACTGGCTACTCTTTTTAATAAATCATGGGAGGATGGTGTGCTACCCGAGGACTGGAGGAAGGTGGATGTGATTCCCCTTCACAAAAGTGGGACCAAGACAGTGGCAGGAAACTACAGACCTGTCAGTTTGACCTCTGTGGTAGGAAAAGTGATGGAGTCACTTCTGAAGGAAAGAACTGTTGAGTACCTAGAGGCCAGTGGGGCACAGGACCCACGGCAGCATGGGTTCACAGCGGGAAGGTCATGTCAGACGAATCTAATAGATTTCTTTGACTGGGTGACCAAAGTAGTAGACCAGGGAGGGGCTGTGGACATGGCCTATCTAGACTTTAGCAAGGCATTTGACACAGTCCCACACAAAAGATTAATAGTCAAATTAACCAGCCTGGGAGTGGGTCCCAGGGTGGTAGCCTGGGTAAAACATTTTCTGGACAACAGGACACAGAAGGTAATTGTAAATGGAGTCCACGCTGAAGAAAGTTTGGTTACTAGTGGGGTACCGCAGGGTTCAGTACTGGGTCCAGTCCTTTTTAATGTCTTTATAAGTGACATTGCAGAGGGACTGGAAGGAAAAGTATGCCTCTTTGCAGATGACACAAAGATCTGCAACAGGGCTGATATGCAAGGAGGCATGGAAAGGATGAGAAGGGACTTGGCAAGGTTGGAGGAATGGTCAGAAGTATGGCAGCTAGGATTCAATGCAAAGAAGTGCAAAATAATGCACCTGGGAAACAAGAACCCAGGGGAAGATTACACAATGGGGGGGAGGTAGTAACAACAACAAAAAAGGAAAGGGACCTGGGGGCAATCATATCAGATGACCTTAAGGTTAGCAAGCAATGTGAGAAGGCAGTAGGGAGGGCTGGGGGTATACTGGGGGTATACTGGGATGCAGAGGGAGAGGCATCACCAGCAGAAAACAGGAAGTTGTTATCCCTCTGTACAGACAGTTGGTGAGACCCCATCTGGAGTACTGTGTCCTGTTCTGGAGACCCCATCTCCGAAAGGACATAGACAGGATAGAGGCAGTCCAGAGGAGGGCAACCAAAATGGTGCAGGGTCTGCAAGAGAAACCGTATGAGGAGAGACCAAAGAAGCTTAATATGTATACCCTTGAGGAAAGAAGGGAGAGGGGGGACATGATAGAAACTTTTAAGTACATCAGTGGAATCAACAAAGTCCAAGAGGGTAGCATCTTTCAGAAAAAGAGACGTGCAAGAACAAGGGGACACAATTTAATGATAGAGGGAGGCGGGCCAGGGGCAATGTGAGGAAGTATTTTTTCACAGAGAGGGTAGTGGTTGCATGGAACAGCCTTCCTGAGGAGGTTGTGGGGTCTAAAACTGTGGGAGAATTCAAGAATGCATGGGACAGACATAAGGCAATTCTTGTGGGGGGTAGGAAGAAATAGGCTGTTGGTTAACTAGGATCTGCGGCCTATCCTGTAGGTAGAAAAATGGGCAGACTAGATGAGCCAAGTGGTCTTTATCTGCCATCAAAGTCTATGTTTCAAGCAGCAACAGAAGAAGCAGTCCTCCAGCCTGCAGAAGTCCAGCAGTCCTTCTGACGTCCAGCAGCAGCAGCCCCATAAGGTAAGCTCCCTTAAGTCCTCTGTCCCTGGGTTGGTGGGTTCCCCTCAGTGCTGGTGGGATTTGTAGGGTCTTGTTGCTGGGCACCTTGGGCTGCACCCTAACTGGATTGCATGTGCAGTACTCCCATCTGTTTCCCCCCTCCAGCTGCCTGTTCCCGGGCTCGGGGTGGTGGACAAGTCCCCATTTGTCCCCTCCGTCTGCTGGTGTTAGGGCCAGCTGACTATCAGCGGACCATTTCCCAATACTGTTCTTGGTTTTGTATTTTATTGCGCCCTCCTACTGGCCCCATTTGCTGCACCTGTCAGGATCTTGGTGTCCACTGCGGGAGAGGGTGAGGGCCCCACGGTAGTCTGCTGCTGGTAGTTTTATTTTAATCTTTTTTTCTCTCCCCATCCCCCTTTGGCTCCGGCCACTCCCTAGCATGGATCCCTGTTGGTGGGCTGCCTTCTGAAGCCTGCCCTGCCTCCCTGCGCCCAAGACCAGGTCCCTCCCGTAATCATGGGAGATCGAGGGAAATTTGCAGCTCCTTGCTGCCTGTCCCCCTTGGAGCACACACAGCACTAGCGCGGTCATGACCTTCTACAGCCTCCAGTAGTCCATGCCACATTAAGGCAGAAGAGGGGCGGAAACAGCTTCTAGACCTCTATTGTTTCACACCAGTGGCCCAGCTGAAAGGCAGCAGACGCCGGTTGGGAGCACAGCTCTCCAGCAACCCTACGAACACCACCAACAATCCCTGCCATATCAGAGGACCTGGGCCAGGAGGTAGATGAGCAGGAAGCCCAAAATTAATTGTAGTGCCGGAGGCGCTTGGGGGAGGGGGTGAACAAGGGCATAAAGTGAAAAGTGGGCAGAGCACACTCTGTGACAGGGTTGAATAAGGCCCTGCCTCATTTGTTATTCAGAAAGAGTTTACAAGACACTGGTTAGGCCCTATCTGGAGTACTGCATGCAGTACTGGAGGCCACACCTCCACAAAGACATTAACCAAATTGAGGCAGTCCAGAGAAGGGCAACCAAAATGGTGCAGGGACTGCATCAGAAAACATATGAGGACAGATTAACGGAGCTCAATATGTATACCTTAGAGCAAAGGAAGGAGAGAGGTGATATGATCGAAACATTCAAACACCTTAAGGGCATTAACAAGGTGAAAGAGTCTAGCATGTTTCAATATAAGAAAAATAGCAGGACAAGAGGACACAGCATGAGATTAGAGGGAGGCCGATTAAGGGGTAATGTGAGGAAGTTCTTTTTCACAGAAAGGGCGGTGGATGCATGGAATGGCCTACCTCAGGAAGTGGTGGATATGAATACAGTGCAGGGCTTCAAACAGGCATGGGATAGGCATAAGGGAGCAATACAGATGAGTATGAATAGATGGGTCATTCACAGAGCAAAGGCTGATGGCACATTCATAAGGTAGAAAAAGAAATGGGCAGACTGGATGGACCTTGCGGTCCTTATCTGCCATCACCTTCTATGTTTCTAAATGCAAGGATCTGTTCTATCCTCTCCTTTTCTGTCTCTTGTCTCTCTGGTTGCGCAACCAAATTTTCTTGTGAGCCCTGGAAAAATACAGTTATGTAAGAACTTACTGTAACAGTAGATCTTCGAGAGGGAGCTCTTGCAGCAGGTAATACCATAGGACTAAGAGTGAGGTGTGAGGACCCCACGGAAATCTTGTAGCTAGCAGTCTGAAGCGGGGGACCGCTGCCAATGTCGACTCCGCCCAATGTCAGGCATGGTGTAAAGGGGCGGTCCCCCAGTGCCATCTCAGTTCTCCTGCCGGAGACCCAGTTGAAAGGAATGGAGAACCGGACTGGATCTCCCCAACCCTGTATAGGGATAAAAACACAGATTACTAGGGGATAGAGGGTGGGAAATCCACCTACTGCAAGAGCTCCTCGCGAAGATCTACTGTTACGGTAATTTCTTTATGTAACTGTACTATCTGATTTCGAGGGGGAGCTCTTGCAGCAGGTAATACCATTAGGACCGAGTCCCAAGCAGTACCCAAAGATAGACCCAGGTCTGACAGATGGGGGGGAAAAAAATAACAGAACAGCCTCATGAGAGTAGGCCTTGTAGGACAGCCAGTCCAAAACCTGCTCTCCTCCTAGAAACAATGTCTAGGTTGTAATGCCTGATGAAGGTGTGGATTGTGCTCCAGGTTGTGGCAGCACAAATGTCTGCCGAGGAGACGTTTCTCAAGGAGGCAAATGAGGTAGCCGCAGCCCTGGTGGAGTGACCTTTGATGGGGCCCAGCAGGGTTTTACCATGGTGTTGGTAACAAAAAGAGATGCAGTGCACCAGCCAACAGGCTAGTGACTGCTTGGAGACAGGAGCCCCTGTCATCCTGTTTACAAAGGAGACGAACAACTGGTCCGTCTGTTGAGAAACTCTAATCCTATGAAGATAATACCTCAGGATTCTGTGAACATCCAGGGTATGTAACAAAGATGCTCCCTGATTTTCAAATTCAGGATAATAAACCAGAAGGTTGATGTCCTGGTTCAAAGTCAGTCCTGACACCACCTTTGGTAGTAACTTACGATTCATATGCATGATCACCCTGTCCCTGCGAAAAATAAGATAAGACTCCATACACATCAAGGCCTGAAGCTCCGAAACCCTTCGAGCGGAAGAAATAGCAACTAAAAGAAGCGCTTTCCAAGAGAGAAAGCGTAGCTTGCATGTCACGGCTGGTTCAAAGGGAGGCAGGGTGAACTTTTCCAGAACAAAAAGTAAATCCCAAGGAGGGACAGGATCCCTCCTGGAAGGTCTGATGTGTAGAACCCCTCTAAGGAAAGTCTTGCATACATTAAGCTGTGCTAGAGTCCTCTCCCCAAACAGTGCATGGTATGCGGAAACCACACACATGCACCTTAATGGACGAGTAGCTAAGCCCCAGGTCCAAGAGATGAAGAAGATAGTCTAGCACATGCTGAACCAGACAATCCAGGGGATCTAGGGCATGAGCAGTTGCCCAAAGGCAGAAACGCTTCCACTTCATAGCATACATAGCCCTTGTAGAAGGTTTCCTCACTGCCACCAGAACTTCTGCCACCCTGCTTGACACTCCTAATCTCTCTTCTGTTAAGACTGCAGGAGCCAGGCATGCAGGTGAAGAGACTGCAGAGCAGGATGGACGAGCGTCCCCTGCTCCGGTGAGAGCAAGTGGGTGGAAAGAGGCAACTGTACTGGAGATTCCAATGACAGCAGTTGGAGCAGAGGATGCCAGATTTGACAAGGCCACAGAGGAGCTACCAGGATCATCCTGGCTCCCTCTGACTGCAATTTGAGCAGTACTCTCTGGATGAGAGGGAAGGGAGGAAAAGCGTACAGAAACCTCCCTGTCCAGGAAAGGGACAATGCGTCCGCCCAAAAAAAAAAAACAGGTCCTGGATCGAGTGATCAAAAATTTTGTAGTTTGGCATTGCACGGGGATGCAAAGAGGTCCAATTCTGGATGGCCCCAGTGACAGAAGAGGTTGTCTGTGACTTCCTGGAGTAGTTCCCACTCGTGGTTCAGAGAGTGAGAGCAACTGAGACTGTTGGCGAGAGCGTTCTGGATGCCTGGAAGGTGTACGGCCATAAGATCCAGGAGATGTTCTACTGCCCAGTCCCTTACTCTCATGGCCTCCCTGCAAAGGGGATAAGACTGAGTACCCCCTTGCTTGTTGATGAAGAAGACAACTGGTGTGTTGTCTGTCTGCACCAGAAGAGGACCCCGCGAAAGATGATCTCGAAATGCCCCGAGGGCGTACAGAATGTGTCTCATTTCCAGAACATAGATGTGCAGAGAACGTTCTGTGGGAGACCAAGATCCTCGGGTCCTGCGTTCCCCTAGGTGAGCCTCCCCAACCTGAGAATGAGGTGTCCATCATCAGTGTCTGAGATGGGGGTGGTCACTGAAAGGAGACTCCTCCCTCTAGGTGTAGGAGGCAAAGCCACCACTCGAGGGAGCGATGGTCCGCCAATGAGACTCGGACTAGCTGATCCAAGTTGTTCATTGCTTGGTCCCATTGGACCCTGAGGTGCCACTGTAGGACCCTCATGTGCAATCTGGCGAGAAGGACTGTGGTGATGGCAGCTGCCATGTGGCCCAGAAGCTGAAGAATTACCCATGCAGAGATTGAGGAGGCTGCTTGAACTCTGCTTGCGAGAGCCCTCAAGCGATCTGCCCTGTCTGAGGGCAGGAAAGCCCTTCCCTGAACGGTGTCCAGGATCACCCCTATGTATTGCAACCTCTGGGAGGGCCAGGGTTGCGATTTTTGCCAGTTTAACGTTATCCCCAAGGAGAGAAAAACCTCTTCTGTCTCCTTTAGGGCGACTCTCAGTTGCTCTGCCAATGGAGCGGAAATGAGCCATTCGTCCAGGTAGGGATAAACAAAGTGGCCGCTTTGTCAGAGAACCGCTGCCACCACTGCCAGAGATTTGGTGAAAACTCTGGGGGCAGATGAGAGGCCGAAGGGCAGAACCAGAAACTGCTAATGCTGATCCTGGAACCTGAACCGGAGGAATCTCCTGTGAGAATGCAGGACTTTGGTATGCATGTAGGCATCCTGCATATCTAGGGAGCATAACCAGTCTCCTTGATGAATCAAGGGTAACAAGCTTGCCAGAGTTACCATCTGAAACCTCTGGTATTTGACTGAGAGATTGAGCTGACTTAAATCCAGAATAGGGCGAAAGTCTCCTGTTTTCTTTGGGAACAGAAAAAAACTGGAGTAAAACCCCTTGCCCCTCTGGGCCGGAGGTACCGGCTGGATGCCATTTTTCTCCAGAAGCTGTTGGATTTCTTCCACCAGAAGCTGGGCATGGACTGGTGGACAATGTACAGGAGGGGGGATTGTCCGGTGAGATGCATAGAAATTCTATCGCATAACCCTTGCGAATGGTGTCCAGTGCCCACTGGTCTGATGTTATGTTGGACCATTCGGCAGGGTAAAGAGAAAATCTCCCTCCAACCTTCTCGTTCTGTATCTCCCGAGAGAGAGGAGGAGAGGCCGTGAGTCAGGCAGTGGAAGGGTTGGGGCCCTGTGCCTTAGAAGCTTTGGGCTGTTTGGGGCCTTGAGGGGCAGGTTGACCACACCCCTTGAACCCTTTGCCTTGGGGATATTTTCTCCCTGACCCTGTCCTTCACAAAAGGGATGGTGGCGGGGTCCTTGAGGCTCTGACTTGTACATACGGTGGACATCCGCCACGGCTTTCCCGGACTCCTGGAGTTCCTTGACCAGGGATTCTACCTCCTGGCCAAAAAGCACTGGTCCTTGGAAAGGACAGTCCAGAATGGAATCCTGGAGATCAGGATGAAACCCAGTCAGCCTCAGCCAAGAGTGCCTTCTCAGACACACCCCCAAGGTGGCTGCCCGGGAGGCCATGTCCACTGCATCGTAAGAACAACAAAGGACATGTTTGTCTACATCCAGACCGGATTGGGCGTAGGCCAAAATTTCTTCTTTTGTGTCTGAGTCCGGCAGTGTCTTGACCATTTCAATGGTCTTTTCCCATAGTGACTGCTGGTATGTCACCATATGGGCAAGAAAATTTAGGGACCAAGTGGAACCCATTGCTGAGGAGTATATTTTTCTGCCCCAGCTGTCCAACTTTTTGGATTCAGGATCTGGAGGCTGGGAACTAAGATGTTTGGGTTGAATACCATAGGCTGTCATATGAACCAACGAATTTGCTCTGGGTTGTTTCCACCCAAAAAGACTCTGTTTTGGGGGGCTTGTGAAGCCTGTCTGCCTTCTTTGGGAATGGCTGAAGTAGACAAAGGCTTGCGCCACATTATTCTGGTCATGTCCTGAAAAGGTTTGACCAAAGGCAGAATGACCAGGAGCTTTCGCTCATTGGACCCTAGGAACCTGGTCAGACATCTGCTCTCTTGGTCCAGTTCCTCAGTATCCCACTCGTGGATATCTAAAAACAAAGGGTCATCGGGGGGAGGACCTTGGAGAGTCCCTGGTGCCCGGAGAAGGTAGGACAAACTCTTCCTCTTCAGAGGAATCTGGAGAGGATGGACTAGCATCTCCGTCATCTGGGGAGGACGGGCATCCGCTCGAGGAAGGAACAGGAGAGGAATGCAGTCTTCTGCGTTTGCCCTTAGGATCCGGATGGGAACCCTCATCTCCAACTGGGTTAGGCAGGGTTGGAGGAGGACCCATGGGTGGTGGAGATGGGGTGGGCTCTGGGGTTCTGTAAAGAAGATCCCCCTTCACAGTGTTCCACCAGGAAGTAAATAAAGACCCGATGTCTGCCACATGGACAACCGTTGGCTGGGCGTTGAGTTTGCCGGACCCGGCATCTGAGGGTCCTGAAGATCCAGTGCCGGATCTGGGGAGCCCTTATCCTTATCCAGATACTCAGTATTGGCATCGCCGGGGGAGCCGGTGTCTGGAGTAGGAGGAGGTGGCTCATCTGGCGTCCGACCCTCGGAAGGAGTGGCGGGCATCCGATCCTCCACCAGCGACCACCTCGTATCTGGCATCGGAGTGCAGGACATTGGCGAAGGAGACTGGCTCGGCAGGTGCTTGTCTGCGGAGGGGTGCATTTTGGCCGGAAGAGGCGGAGGGGGCATTCGATGGCGGACGGTTACCTGCCGCCCCTCAGATTCATCCGTACGTCTATGTTTTTCAGACAAACCAGACTTTTCTCTCGGATTACCTGAGGAATTTCCTTCCTGGGTCAACCCTGAAGTGGATTTGTGGGGTCGGTGAGCCAGGGAATAAAGCGTGGATGAATGCCCAGAAGAGGCTGGCTCCTGGTGTTTGCCCTGAGAAGAGGCGGGAGCAGACTTACTTTTGTGGGAGGACTCGGTTGCTTGGGCCGGAACCGAGTCTGACCTCTGGCCGGAGGTCGAAGAGGATGAGGAGGGCTTCAAAGGCGACTTGGTGCGGGACTCAGACCTAGCCCTATCCTTCTCCCGTTGATGGTATTTCCCTCTCGATGTCTTATCCCTGGGTGGGGAGTCCTTGGCGGGAGAAGAAGAGCTATGATCATAAGTCCGCTGCATAGCCGACACCTTCTGTTCCAGGAAGTATGCATTTTGGGTGTTGGCTCTCCTGATCCTGGTATTTTGGTTGAATTTGCGGCAGTGCGGGCAGTGGGTGGGCTGATGGTCGGGGCCTAGGTAAATCAAGCAGGCCGCATGACCGTCTCTTGCTGGGATTTGCTTCCTGCACGCACACTTGGACTTTTGTCATGGTGGAGAGGATGACAACACGCACAGAAATGATGGAAACTTTGAAAACTATTGAAAATACTCTAATAGTAGAATAGCAGTTGACTGTGAAAGAAGGCATCCGTGGAGCCGAAGTAAGCGGGTTGATGGTGGGAAAAGAACTGAGATGGCGCCGGGTGACTGCCCCCTTTATACCACACCTGACGTCAGGCGGAGCCGACATTGGGGGCAGTCCCCCGCTACATACTGCTAGCTACAAGATTTCCGTGGGGTCCTAATGCTTGGCGGCCTTAGTCCTAATGGTATTACCTGCTGCAAAAGCTCCCCCCTCGAAGTCAGAGCTGATCATTCCATCAGTTTTGCAATTCTCCGCCTCTCGCAATCTCTCTGCCTTCCCTTGCTATTTCTGTCTTTTCTTCCCCCTTGCATATCTGCAGTTATAAAAATATATGTGACTCTTTGTGTGGAAATGTCATGGATACTGGGATCCTTTGTTTAAAACTGTATATAGTTATACTGTTGAAATGATTGCAAAATACTATTTGGAACTCAAGGGGTTAAACTGAGATGCTGGTGTGCAAACTTTACAGAGCCATCAACAAGAGGTCAGTTCTGGTTCATTATGTTCTTTTTGCTGCACCTGCAAGAACATTGGAAACTGACAAGAACATTCTGTGAAAAAATACTGTCTCCTTAACGAGCTCCCTGCAAAGACTTGTTATAAAAAGAGCAGCAATGTTCTGCAAGAGAGAGCAATTGAGATTTGAAACTGAGAAGAAAACTCAGAAGGAGGACTGTTTTCTCTGTACTGCCTTTGTAAATAGTTATACTGAACACATTTTTATGTTGATTGCGAGCAGCGCAAGAAACATATTGCGGCAGCTTTCTCAGTAGCAGGCTGTGGAGGCGTGGCACTGTTGTGGCCAATGCCCCCACAGCCTGCAAAGGCTTGTCCCACTTCCCCAAATGCCATTGCAGGCTGCTGGTAACAGCAGTTTCGAACGTTTGCACTAACTTCAGACAAATCAGCCACTGCGATCAGGGCGCCTCATCATGCCGTGTCATTAGCTATCCGCTGCAATGAGGGAGCGACTACTCATCGCAGGGCGGGATGTAAAACCTTGATATTGTTTAGAACATGGCGGCGGTTGCCGCCATGTTAACAAACAATATAACCCCCACCGTGGTTGGTTTGCCGATGGGGTCCCATCGGTTTGCCGATGGGGGCCCCAATCCTCAGCCGGCCTTGGTGCCCTGTGTTTCTGGTGCCGACGGGGAGCCCACTCCCCATCAGCATTCTGTAACACCCTACCCCCGCTTTCTTCCGGCCGGGTGCCCAATCCCCATCGGGCATAATGAATCCCCCTGCAGCCGAGGGTGCCCAACCCTGTCTACTGCTGCCCCAAAGAAAGTGTTGGTGGCATGCTGGGAGCTCACCCAACCACATGCCTGTAAAGGGAAAAGCGGTCCCACAAAGTCTTTTGTTTCGTTTTACCTGCAAAAAGGAAACGGTTCCTCGTAGTCTCCCTGGCTCCCACCAACCCCATCTACCCACTGCTGCCACTCCTGCTCCCACACCCCCTCACCCCATACTACCCCTCTGAGCTCCGGCGCAGTGATCTTTGGTGGACTGGAACGCCTGCAGTCTTCAAAGCCGACCGCGAACTGAGGAAATGCGGTAAGCTATATAATGTAATAAATAGGGTTTTTCAACTTTAGTGCATCTCTTGGGCATTTTGGGAATTTTGCACCAAATTTTTAACATAGGGTTTTGGGACCCCTCCTCATGAATTCTTTAACTTGTCATGCGTTACTACGGCCGAAGGTAATTTCACAGTCACTGCATGGAATCACCTTTCGGTCGATTAATGAAATGACAGTGAGTGTTCATGAGTGGGCTCTCAAATGCCTATGTTCAAATTTGGTGAAAAATCCAAAATGACTGTTTTATTTAGCTGCAGCGCTGAGCAGTTGCTACGACGCTAGCCGTAACTGAGAATTTGCAATATTGTCATGCCAGATTTTCAACATTGCCATTTTTCATACCTCCTGTGAACAGTATAGCTGTCATTGTTCACATCCTGGCGGAAATGTGTTTTCGCACTTCCAGCGCAGAGTAGCACGGTCGGTGTGGGAAATCAGTGTTCAGGACAGAATAAGAAAATGACAGTGATGCTGTTCATGAGTAGAGGTCCTGAAATGGCTGTATTGAAAATTTGGTAATGATACCCCATAAAATGACTGTGTTACAAGCGTGCGTTGCGCAGTTTGCACGCCGCGCTCGTAACTTCGCAATTTATAATATTTTCACTCCAGATTTTCAACATTACCATTTTCCCACACCTACTTATGAACAGTGCAGCTGTCATTTTTCCCATCCTGGCTGAAATGTGTTTTCACACTTCCGGCACAGAATAGAGTGGTCGCTGTGGGAAATCACCGTCCGGGACAGATTAAGAAAATGACAGTGATACTGTTCATGAGCAGAGGTCCTAAAATGCCTTTGTTGAAAATTTGGTGATGATAGCCCATCAAATGACTGTGTTACAAGTGTGCATTGTACACTTTCCACACACCCTTGTAACTTTGCAGATTTGTAATATTGTCATGCCAGATTTTCAACAGTGGCATTTTTTCACACCTTATGAGCAGTACAGCTGTCATTTTTCACATCCTGACTGAAATGTGGTTTCACAGTTGCGGCACATATTAACACTGTCGCTGTGGGAAATCAGTGTTTGGGACAGATTAAGAAAATGACAGTGGCGCTGTTTAAGAGCAGAGGTCCTAAAAGCCCTATGTTGAAAATTAGGTGACGAAACTCCATAACATGACTATGTTACAAGCGTGCATTGAACGGTTTCCACGCACCCTTGTAACTTTGCAAATTTGTAATATTTTCACGCCACATTTTCGACAGTGGCACTTTTTCACACCTCCTTATGAACAGTACAGCTGTCATTTTTCACATCCTGGCTAAAATATGTTTTAGCACTCCTGTCAGAGAATAGCACAGTTGCTGTGGGAAATCAGTGTTTGGGACAGATTAAGACAGAACGACTGAGGGGGGAAGTGAACGAGCTCAACTGAGCTCTGTCGGGACTGCTGCGGATTTGTTTGTGGGCAGAAAAAGGCCCCAACACAAGAGCCCAGTACAAAAGGGCAGCCTGCAGCACTAGGAGAAACAGAACGAGAGAGCGAGTGAGGGAAGGGGAGTGAGCGAACTCACAGGAGCGCTGTCAGGACTGTTGCGGATTTCTTTGTGGGCAGAAAAAGGCATCAAAGCAGGCAGGGACCTAGTACAAAAGGCCAGCCTGCAGCAGTGGGAGAAACAGTATGAGTGAGTGAGACAGGGGGACTGAGTGAGCTCAATGGAGCTCTATTAGGACTGCTGCGGATTTCTTTGTGGGCAGACAAAAGTGCCAATGCAGGCAGGAGCCCTGTACAAAAGGGCCGCTTGCAGCGCCAGGACAAACAGAATGAGCATGTGACAGAGGGAGACTGAGTGACCTCAATGGAGCTCTGTCGGGACAGCCGCGGATTTATTTGTGGACAGACAAAGGTGCCAACGCAGCCAGGAGCCCCGTACACAAGTGCAGCCTGCAGCACCAAGAGAAACAGAATGAGTGAGGGACAGCACAGTAGCGAGCAAGCTCAACGGAGCTGTATTGTGCCTGCTGTGGATTTCTTTGTGGGCAGAAAATGCGGCAACGCAGGCAGGAGCCTAGTACAAAAGGCCAGCTTGCAGCGCCGGCAGAAATGGAATGAGTGAGTGAGAGAGGGGGAGTGAGCGAGCTCAGTGAGCTGTCGGGATCAGCTTCAGATTTCTTTTCTGGCCAGAACAAGCCACCAATGCAGGCAGGAGCACAGTACAAAAGGGCAGCCTGCAGCGGCAGGAGACACAGAATGAGTGAGTGAGGGAGCTCAACGGAACTCTGTTGGGACTGCTGCAGATTTGTTTGTGGGCAGAAAAAGGCAGAAATGCATGCAGGGGCCCAGTAAAAAAGGGCAGCCTGCAGTGGCAGGAAAACCAGAATGAGCGAGTGAGAGAGGGGGAGTGAGCGAGCTCAACGGAGCTCTATTGTAACTGCTGCAAATTTCTCTGTGGGCAGATGAAGGCGACAATGCAGGCAGCAGCCCAATTGAAAAGGGCAGCCTGCAGCGCCAGCAGAAGAGGAATGAGCGAGTGAGAAAGAGGTAGTCAGCAGGCTCAACAGATCTGTGTCAGGACTGCTACAGATTTCTTTGTGGGCAGAAAAAGCCACCAACAGAGGCAGGAGTTCAGTACAAAAGGGCAGCCTGCAGTGCCAGGAGAACCAGAATGAGCGAGTGAGCGAGGGGGAGTGAGCCACCTCAATGGAGCTCTGTTGGGACAGCTGCAGATTTCTTAGTGGGCAGAACAAGGTACCAATGCAGGCAGGAGCCCAGTACAAAACAGCAGCCTGCAGCACATGGAGACACAGACTGAGCGAGTGACAGAGGGGCAGTGAGCGAGCTCAACACACCAACGCAATCAACATTCCACATTGACAAATGCTTGTTTATTTTGCTGTTAATAATAAAATGCTATTTGTGAATTTTGAAACTGCTCCTGGTTATCCTATGCGCCTGACCTGTGCCACAACAGATGGTGTGAGAAGTGGTATTTACACTGTGCATGCTCTCAGCCAGGAGGTTTTGTGCATGGGTACTAGACCTAGTACCAGAGCAGAAAGGTATCAATTCTGTAGCAGCAAGTCCAGGAGTCATTACCAGAAGAATGGCAGCCAAACTAGAAGCAGAAACAGAAGTCCAAACTGAGACTGTTCAGCCAGAACCAGAGATGGGGAAAAAAAGAACAGGCAGTGACAGAACCTGAAAGCCTGACTGCCTTTTTATGGCTGTGGGTAGAGCATATAGCCATCCTGCTTTCCCCGTGAAAAAAGGTGTTTCTGTGGAACACATCTTTTAGGAGTTTTCAGTGTATCCTTCCATTCGGAAAATATCTATGGCATTTAAATAAATACTCCCTTCTTTCTGGAAACAAATATTGCATTTCAGGCAGCCTGATTTGTGAAATTACTACGCTGAGACCAACATATGGTTTATATCTTGTTATGGCTAATTTAACAGCAGATCTTGAGATCTGACTTCGAGGGTGGAGCTCTTGCAGCAGGTAATACCATTAGGACTGAAGCCAGCAGGCATCAGGACCCCACGGAAAACTTGTAGCTAGCAGTCTGAGGCAGGGGACTGCCCCGGACGTCGGCTATGCCTGACGTCAGACATGGTATATAGGGGCGGTTCCCTGGCGCCATCCCAGTTCTTTTCCCCACCGTCGACCTGCATAGTTCGGCTCCTCAGACACCTTCCTTAGCAGTCAACAGCCAATGAAACACAGAAGTATTTTCATTCTTCAACATTTTCACCATCGCCTCGTGTATGTTGTTACCCTCCCCACCGTGGCGAAAATCAAAATGTGCGTGTGGGAAGCAGATCCCGGCCAAAGACAGCCACGCGGCCTGCATCCTTTGCCTAGGCCTGGAACACTGGCCCAACACCTGCACAAAATGCCAGAAGTTTAACCAGAAGACACAAGCCAGGAGGGCCAATGCACTCAAGACCTTTCTGCTCGAGAAAAAGCTTGCAACCACGCAGCAGGGATCAGGAGCAAGCTCATCCTCTCCTGTCAGGGATTCCCCACCGAAAGATAGGTCATCGGGGGGGGGGCATCACCACAGGGATAAGGATCGGGCCAGATCTGAGTCCCGCCCTAAGTCACCAGCCAAGCAGGTCTTGTCTTCCTCTACCTCCAGCCGGAGGTCTGCTTCGGTTCCGGCCCAGTCGTCCGAACCTTCCCGTGTGTCTAAGTACGCTCCCGCCTCTTCTCAGGGAAAATATTGGGAGTCAGCCACGTCAGGACACCACACTTCCCTGGCCCATTGACCCCTCAAACCTCCAGAGTCAACCCAGCAGCGCCTGGCCGAGGTTCAGGACAGGCCCGATCCTTCAGACAAATGCAAACATTCAGAAGATCCCTCAGGTAGGCAGGAGGCCACCCGGGCTCAGACGCCTCCCCCTCCTCTGACTAAGGTGCGCCCTTCCCCAGATCAGCGCAAGCCTAGCCGGTTGCCTACTCCATTGTCCGCTCCCCGATGCCTGACACGGGGCGGTCTCTGGATGAAGACCAGCTGTCTGCCCCCCCCTCCGAGGGACCGGATGCCTGACAGGGCCACACTGGACACCGGACCACAAGACGAAGGCGCTACTGGTCATCGGCCCATTGACGCTGGGATCCCAGACCCAATGCCTGCCCCAGGGAACGTGAGCCTGAGACACCCACGCCTATAGACCCAACACCCGGCCCCTCAAACCCGGCGCCAAGCCCTGCAGTCGTCCCAGTAGCAGACATCGGGAGTCTCTTTACTACCTGGTGGAATACAGTAAAAGGGGATCTCCTGTACAGACCCCCAGACACTGTCTCTACTCCACCACCCATGGGTCCCCCTCCCACCCCGGGGGGGGTGAGGGTTAGCACCCATGTCCTGACCCTAAGGGGAAAAGAAGGAAATGTCCTTCATCTCTATCTCCTTCTTCCCCTTCTGTCACGTCCTCCTCAGATGAGGGTGACGTTGAATCACAGCCTTACTCAGATGGGGAATTTTGTCCTCCCTCCCTGGGACCTAAAGATTCACCGCAGCCCCCCCCCCCGGATGACCCCTCTTTTATGGACATCATGAGACACATCCAGGCTATATACGAGTAGGACATGGAGGACTTGGATCCAGGGCGCAAGCGCCTGGCCAAGTTCCTTGGAGAGAAGGAACCCAAACCTTTGGTTATTCCCCCATTCATGGAACCGTTCCAGGACATGACCCACCTGACCTGGCATACCCAGTCTTCCGTATCTGCAGTCCCTCGAAAGGTGGACAGACTTTATAAACCTCCGAGGTCCGAACCATCTCTAGCCGAACAACCGAAGGCCAACTCTTTGGTCCTCACAGCCGCGGCAGAGGTTCTCAGCAGAAGCATTTGAGTTCCCAACCTCCAGACCCCGTGTCTAAAAAGCTAGATGGTTGGGGCCGAAAAGTCTTCTCCGCAGCCACTGGAGCCATCAGGTCCTTGAACTTCATGGCCCACATGATTACCTATCAAAAGTTGCTGTGGCAGAAGACAATGGACCTCATCAACTATATGCCAGACTCCGACTTGAAGCAGGAATTATTGGCGTGTGCCCAGTCGGGATTAGACATTGACAAACATGCCCTGAGGTGTTCTTATGACACTGTAGATATGGCCTCCAGAGCAGCCGCCTCGGGGCTCTGCATGAGGCGGCAGTCATGGCTTAGGCTCACGGGCTTCCAGCCGGACTTATGAGTCTATTCTGGATTCCCCCTTTCAGAGTCCCATTTTGTTTGGCCCAGAAGTTGACGAGATAAGCAAGCAACTCCTGGAGTCAGGGAAAGCGGTGGCCGACGTGGACCGTATGTATAAATCCAGCCTCAGGAACCCCGCTGACACCCTTTTCATAAAGGACAAGTGCAGGGACAGGAGAGCAAACAGTTCCACGGTAAGGGGTTCAAGAGGTGGGGTCACCCTGCCCCTCAAGGTTCCCAGGGCCCTAAGCAGCCCAAAATGCCCAGGGCCCACCACCCCCTCAGCTTGACTCCCTCTGCCCCCCTCCTCCCTTCAGGGACAAGCAGAACAAAAAGGTAGGAGGGCGATTTGCGCTTTATACACTCGAATGGTCCAGTATCACAGTGGACCAATGGGTGCTGGACAACATTCGAAAAGGGTATGCAATAGAGTTCATCTCTATCCTGCTGGACAATCCCCCCCCCCACTCCGGCCTGTTGTCCACCAGCACACAGTCTCCTTCTAGTAGCGGAAATCCAACAGCTCCTAGAAACAAATTCTGGTCAGATCTACCACGGCTGCGTAAAGTTAGTGAAGTTGTGTGGAATTGTTAAGGAGGTATGGAGAAACAACACAATGATTTGTAAGTAACAAGATTTGATTTTGTTTCTGTTCTAAGGAAGGCATACACATTATTAGGAAAATATATGGAGGTGTACATTTTAATGTAAGGAATAGGAAGCTTACAAAAGAACCCCAGAGCAAATACCACTGATGTATGTGCTATCCCGGATGATATTGGTTAGACAGCCAAATATTAAAGAAAACACAATTGCACATACTGTTCCTCAATAATGCAAAGCATCAAGGGAAACATATGCAAATCCCCATGATGGTACAGAAAGTGGCAGTACATGAAAAAGTAATGGCTGGCATATGTTCAGCCTTGGAATTATTTACAGTTTTTGTTGTTTTTTTTTTTTTAGAGAAACAGGGTTTTTTGTCCGTGAGGTGATGTAAGTTATATTTAAGTAATCTGTTGATGTCAGGAAGTCAGATGTAATGATGATGGACTGTTAGAGAAAATGTGATATTAACTTTCAGAGGGGGTCGCTTTTGATAAGGGCAAGGTAGTTACGCTTGTGATAATGGGAATATTAGGAAAGTATGAGGTCTATGCAGAAGTGGAGTACAAATATGCACAGTTTCATAAGTATGTGCTCAGAGTGCAGGCAAATGTGATATGCAGGTGTGTTTTAGAAACAGGTAAAAATAGTGATACATGCAATTGATAGAAAGATTGATAACTACATAGACAGAGAGAGAGAGAGAGAGAGAGAGAGACACACACACACACAGGCAGGCAGAAGTGGAATGGCAGTGAAGTACTGAAGTGACGCCAACCCCACCCACCCGTAGACATGGACAGGCATTAGGGTGTGCCTTTGGATCTCGTACCCATAAGCTACACCATTTCACTCACTCACCCTGCAGACACAGACAAGAGTTGAGGTGTGCCTTGGGGTTTTCAGACTTTACACTCACCCCATTCCATAAGGAAATATGCTGAAATGGGTACAATATAAGAGAATGGAGTGAACTTCAGGGCCGAAGAGTCAAAGGCACACCTCGATACTTGTCACTGGCTGCAGGGTGGGGATGGGGGTGGAATGGTGTGAGCATTACTGTTGACAATCCCAAATCACACCCCTGATGCCTGTCAGCCCCTACAGGGCAGGGTGTTATGGTCAGAAACCCTAATGCCCTGGGTGTTACTTGGTATTTTCACTCCAAGTTTTCAGCATGGGCTTTTTGTGACCCCACCACATGAACAGTGACACTATCAGTTCATTAGCTGAAAAGAGATTTTTGCATAGCGACTGTGCCATTTGGCACCACAGCTGCAAAAACACATTTTGAACAGGATGTAAAAAAATGACAGCTGTACATTTCTTGCTTCAGTAACTGCTCAGCACATCTGTTGCATGACCTACTTACTGACATTTTATATCTGCTATGCACTGTACTGCTGCTATGGCTGTATGGCCGAGAGGAACCTGGGGGTGGTGGTGGATGTCAAGATGAACAACTTGGAGACTTGTAAGAGAGCAGTGGCCAAGGCCAACAGGATGCTGGGATGCATCACTAGGGGGATTACTCGAGAAGGAGGGAAGTGATACTCCCTCTGTATAACTGCTTGGTGAGGCCACACCTCGAGTACTGCATGCAGTTTTGGAGGGACACTAAACACCTGGAGAGGGTCCAGAGGAGGGTAACCAAAATGATCTGGGGCTTGGGGGAAAGGACCTATGGGGAGAGGTTCGAAGAGCTAAATATGTACACAATGGAAGAGAGAAGGGACAGGAGGGACATGATAGAGGTCTTCAAGTACATGAAGGGGGTAAATAGGGGAGGCACAGTCATGGTGCTCCAAAGGAAGGGGGGCAACTAGAGGGCATGAGTGGAAGCTGTGCTGCCCAAGGGGGCTGGTAGAGGCAGAGACTATGGAGGTGTTCAAGAGGGGGTGGGACAGGTACAGGGGAAGGGTTGTGGAAGCAATGTCCAATGAAGCGGGAATATCCTGGACTGGGAAGGGAGAAGCCCAAGAGGGCGGAGGGGCAGCAAGGTCAACTCCCAGGGTGGGGGCTGACCAAGACAACTAGGCCTATTCTGCTGGTATTTTAGTATGTTAGTATACTTACTACACCAACATCATGAACCATAAAACAGATGACTGCCATAACTAGGGAGGCAGTATAGGACAGTGGTTTAAGGCACTGAGCTGCAAACCTGGAGATCTGGGTTTGAATCCCACAGCCCCCACTTGCTACTGGGTGACCTTGAGCAAGTCACTTAACTTCCATGTGCTCCCAGGTTGACCCTGTAAACAAGCTTTCAGCTTAGTGTGCCACTCCTGGTTAAATTGAAAGAAAAAAACACAGTGGCCCAGATATTCAAAAGGGTTGCGCATGGCGCAACAGTGTCGTGCCATGCACAACCCACTGATGCGCCCTGGCATGATATTTAAAAGGGAAAAGTGCGCCGCACAAATCCCGATGCGCCAGAGCATATCAGTAGTGAATGCAGGCACAGGTGGGGGGGCGTGCCCATGCATAACCTGCACAGCCCGATATTCAGCCCGGGATATGCAGAGTCATGCATGCGCAACCCCTACCTGCGCCTGTACAAAGTTACGCCAGTGAAAAAAGGAACAAGTGATGGCCACCCACAGGTGAGCTGCCACATTGCAGGGCGCAACACAGTAGCTGCCACCTGTGGGTGGCCACCCGAGTTCCTGCCTCACCTGGCAGCACCCCCCCATTGCCCCATGGCGGGCATCTGTAATTGAACCCCCCCAAGTCCAATATCCCTGGTGGTCCAGTGGACCTCTATGTGCCGATCGTGGGCATCAGTACCAGTCCCCAAGTCCAATATCCCTGGTGGTCCAGTGGACCGCACTGAGCCCAATCACAGGCATCTGTGGCGAACCCCCCAGTCCAATATCCCTGGTGGTCCAGTGGACCGATCAGAGCATCAGTACCTCATCAAATACCCCACTACCCTGGTGGTCTAGTGTACCCCCACCCCACCTGCCCACTGGAGCCCCACGCCCCGCTCCCCCGTCAGCCAGCGGGCAGCACACCACCACGCCTGCTGCCCGCCGCCCACCAGCTCGGTAGGGCTGACGCCCATGGTTCACAGCATGGCCAATGGGCGTGCACTTCACTCCCGATACTACTCAGTCCAGATATGTGAATGAATCATTCCACATATCTGGACTAGCTCATCTGATATGAGCTACGCACCCATTAGCTCATGCTGTGAACGCGTCAGCCCGAACTGTCAGCTCGGCGGGCTGATGGAGGAGCGACAGTGGACTCAGTGGCGAGGCCACTGAACCACCAGGGGTATTGAGGTGTCGAATGACGATAAGTGACGCAGCTGATCGATCCACTGGACCACCAGGGATATTGGACTGAAAGATCTACAGATGCCGCGAATGGGCTCACTGCGTCCACTGGACCACCAGAGATATTACTGGGGTTTGCTTATAGATGCCCGCGATCGAGCTCAGTGCGGTCCACTGGACCACCAGGGATATTGGACGTTTTTTTTTTATATTACAGGAATGCCCATGATCGGGCTGCAGGGGGCGTCAGTCCCCGATGGCTGCTGCCTGGCAGGGCACAAGGTGCAAGTCATCGGGGATCAGCACACCTGCATGCTAATGGCATGCAAATGGGGCCATAATTAGATGCAAATGGCCCCCTGTGCGCCTTGCATAAATTATGGCACCATTTGCATGTCCCCGTTTGAATATCGCAGGTGCTGTGCATGGCACAATGGCACTTGCACCAGCATCCATGCTCCACTCTGGCCACTTGCTGGTGCGGTGCCACTCGCCATGCACAGTGGGAGGCTAACCAGGTGCGATATTCAAAGCTGCTGCGCCATAGCACAGCTCCGTTGAATATCGCCCAGGCCACACCCCTGTGCAACAAAGTTGAGCTGCGCCCAGGCTTGCACCACAGCCTGACGCAGTTTGAATATCCGGGCCAATATATTATTTTTCTTCCTTTATTTTGCTATTACAAGCTTTGACTAATACATCCATCCTTATTTATAGCTTATGTGTCTGTGACCTAGGCAGAACTACACTTAAAATCTCACGCATAAATAAATAATCAGAATAGCATTTATTTTAGTAGTCTCTCATTCCTTTTCAGGTGCCCATTACACAATGTATATGTATTGATATCTTTTAACTTCAAAGCACTAAACCTATTCAAATGTAAAAAACACAAGACTTTATTCTCTTCATACATTACTGTTAAACTTTAGATCCCAGAATGGCCAAGAAACAATTTAGACTTTACTCTTGCATGCCACTGTCACGCCCACTTCTTATGCAAACAACAGTCAATTACAGAAACCCTTTCATTTCTATGCTTTGCACTCACATCAGAGAGACATAAATCTTACAGAACTGCTAAAAAAAAACAAATTTATCAAGACTGGATTTCTGAATTAAAACCTGTCATACGGTACCTATGTAAATAATAGTTTACTGGCTACAAATGATGCTACAGACATGACATTAACAAAATTTCTGTTTTACATGGAAAACATCCATATAATGAACTTGTCATACAGGATTTGTGACCTTCTGTCTGTATGTATCTAACAAAGAAAAAGGCACCTGCTTGATCCTTTTTTTTCTATTTCATTTTTATGCCCAACTTGCCCATACTGTAAGAGCCAAATATTGACATGCTTAGAGTTAAAAAAAAAAAAAAAAATCATGTCTATGTGTATGGTGGGGGGGGGAGGTATGCCTAAATGCAGTTTCAGGCACTCCTTAATTACTTCCTCAGGCAGCTCTGATACTCAGTTGTTCCAGCATGATAGATTCACCTCATGCCCCTCCCACATGAACCAAAAAAAAGGTGGGGTGGATATTTAGTAGCTTCTTGAGTGGAGGTGGGGGTGGATCTTACTCCCCCAAAAAACTAAATCTGCCTCCCACTACTCAGGTTCCAGTTCTTGTACCTCCCATTTAAGAAAGAAAATAGTGCCCTGCAACCATTGACTAACATGAAAGCGTATTTATTTGAGGGCAGAAAACATTTATTGGAAGAGAGTAAGGCAGAGGAGACTATTTATACCTTCAGTCGGTTTCACGGACGGAAAACATGACATTACTCCTTTTGTACATGCAAAATGTCTGCAGGCTTCACCAACTGCAGCTGTAAAAAGGGCCATCTAAAGGGTCACACAGGCCCAGAAGGGAAAGGGTTATTACTCCCGCTTCTTCCTTGTCCCAAAGAAAATGGGAGACCTTCATCCCATTCTGGATTTAAGCCAGCTCAATCTCTTGGTAAAATACCAGAGATTCCAGATGGTCACACTGGCAGGACTCTTCCCCTTGCTCCATCAAGGGGAATGGCTGTGCTCCCTAGATATGCAAGACACATACATGCATATCAAAGTCCTGAAGTCTCACAGAAGGTTTCTGCACTTCAGCTTCCAGGACGAGTACTACCAATTCAGGGTACTCCCCTTCGGCCTTTCATCCGCTCCCAGGGTCTAAACCAAGTGTCTAGTGGTGGTAGCGGCAGCCCTCTGAAGGAGAGGCCTCTTCGTCTACCCTTACCTGGACGATTGGCTCCCCTCTGCTCAGTCCAAAGAGGAGCTTCTAATCACCTTACGAGAGACACGGGATTTATTTTCCTCCCCGTGGATCACAGTAAACTGGCCAAAATCACATCCTTAGCCAACACAAAGGCTACAATTCATAGGGGCTATTCTGGACATCGAGCAGGGAAGAGCTTTCCTGACCCCAGACAGAGTAGACCACCTTCAGGATCTGGCCAGCAGGCTCCAGAAGGCCTCCTCTTTCCCCGTCCGGGTTGTTCTCCAACTCCTAGGCCATATGGCAGCTGCCATAGCCACAGTACCCTTAGCCAGACTACATATGTGGACCCTCCAATGGCATCTCAGGGTCCAGTGGGACCAATCAGTGGATGATCTGGATCTTTGAATCCGGATTTCTTGTGCAGTACACCGCTCTCTTGAATGGTGGCTAAGTCATGACAGTATAGCAGGACGGGTCCCATTCCGGAGCCCCACCCCTCTTCAGACTTTAACCACAGATGCCTCTCTGTCCCATTGGGGGGCTCATTTAGGGGATCACAGGACCCGGGGATCTTGGTCTGCCATAGAAAGCTCTCTGCATATAAACGTTCTGGAAATGAGAACCATGCTGAATGTGCTTATCACTTTCAGAGACCAATTCTCGACGAGTACTCTCCTGGTGCAGACAGACAACACACTAGTGGTCTTTACATCAGCAAGCAAGGGGTGACTCATTCGTACCCCCTTTGCAGAAAGCCCATGAGAATGTGGGATTGGGCAGTAGAACACCAAGTGGACCTCATCGCAGTTCATCTGCCAGGGGTCCAGAACATTCTCGCTGACAGTCTCAGCCACTCTACCTCTCTGAATCATGAGTGGGAATTACTCCAAGAAGTCGCAGATGACCTGTTTGGTTGTTTGGGCCATCCAGAGTTGGACCTCTTTGTGGTACCCATGCAACGCCAAATTGCAGAAGTTTTTCTCGCTCGCTCCAGGGCCTGGTGTTTTCTGGTGAGACGCATTGTCCCTGTCTTGGACAGGGAGGTTCCTGTATGCCTTCCCTTCTTTTCCCCTCATTCAGAGAGTACTGCTCAAGTTGCAGTCAGAGGGGGCCAGAATGATTCTGGTGGCCCCTTTAAGGCCCTGCCAGATCTGCATCCGTTGCTCCAGCAACTGTCTCTGGAACCTCCAATACAGTTGCCACTCTCCACCCACTTGCTTTCACAACAGCAGGGGACACTCATATATCCTGTTCTTCACTCTCTTCACCTGCACGCGTGGCTCCTGCAATCCTAGTGGAAGAGAGGCTGGAAGTGTCAAGCAGGGTGGCTGAAATCTTGGTTGCAGCAAGGAAGCCTTCCACCAGAGCCACCTATGCTCTGAAATGGAAACGCTTCTGTCTTTGGGCTATGACCCGTGCCCTAGATTCCCTGGGTTGTCTGGCCAGGCACGTGCTAGAATATCTCCATCACCTTCTGGACTTACGACTGAGCTATTTGTCCATTAAGGTGCACGTGTGCGGTTTTCGCATATCATGATCCCTTCGGAGATAGAACACTGGTGCAGCTCAACATCTGTAAGACATTTCTAAGAGGGGCCTTACATATCAGACCTCCCAGGAGAGATGTCGTTTCTCATTGGGACTTACTTTTCATCCTGGAGAAACTCACTTTTCCCCCCTGCGAGCCAACAGCTTCCTGCGATCTATGCTTCCTCTCATGGAAGACCCTCCTTTAGGTAGCTATCACCTCAGCTCAAAGGGTTTCCAAGCTCCAGGCCCTAATGTGTAAGGAATCTTACATAGTTTTTCACAGGGACTGGGTGACCCTGCGCATGAACCCTAAGTTCTTGCCGAAGGTGGTGTCCGTGCTGACTCTGAATCAAAACATTAACCTTCCAGTTTATTATCCGGAATTCATCAGTCAAGGTGAAGCACTATTGCACACCTTGGACGTTCACAGGATTTTGAGGCATTACCTCCACAGGACCTGTTCCTCCTGACAGTCAGACCAGTTGTTCATCTCATTCATCAAACAAATACTAGGGGCTCCTGTTTCCAAATAGTCACTAGCCCGTTGGCTGGTGCAATGTATTACTTTCTGCTCCCCGCATCATAATGAACCACTTCCGGGAACAGTCAGGGGCCACTCTACCAGAGCAGTGGCCTCTTCCTTCGCAGCCCTTAAAAATGTCTCTTCGGCAGATATTTGTGCTGCAGCTACGTGGAGTTTAGTCCACACTTTCCTCAGGCATTACAGCCTGGACACTGCATCCAGAAGGAGAGCAGGTTTCGGACTAGCAGTCCTGCAGGGCCTACTCTCTTAAGTGTCTTTTTTCAGCTTCAGCTGTTTTCAGCATCTCTCCCTACCACTCTTTCAGACCTGGGTCTATCCTTGGGTATTGCTTTGGACTCAGTCCTAATGGTATTACCTGCTGCAAGAGCTCCACCCTGGAAGTCAGATAGTACAGTTACGTAAGAACTTACCGTAACAGTAGCTCTTCAAGTGGAGCTCTTGCAGCAGGTAGCTTTCCCACCCTCCATCCCCCAGGACTGTAATTTTGTTTTATGTCACCAGAACATGGTGGGGACTTCCTGCTTGGTTCTCCAGTTTGGTTTCTAGCCAGGTCTCCGGCGGGATAACTGAGATGGCACATGGGGATCTTCCGCTATATACCACGTCTGACATCGGGCGTAGCCAACGTCAGGGGCAGTCCCCTACCTCAGACTGCTAGCTACAAGTTTTCCATGGGGTCCTGATGCCTGCCAGCTTCAGTCCTAATGGTATTACCTGCTGCAAGAGCTCCTCTTGAAGATCTACTGTTACAGTAAGTTCTTATGTAACTGTACTTTATCCCTTCGAAGTTGGCTGGCAGGAGGACAGTTTCATGACCGTAATTAATCAGTCAATCACTAGTTATTCTTCTTAATAGCTTTCAAAGCAGTCCAGGGAGGGGTTTAAAAGGAAGCACTGTTCTTTTATTGAGCAACACTGGTAAAACTGAAAGTACAGTTAAGTAAGAACTTATGGTAACTGTAGATCTTTGAGAGAGGTTCCTCCAGTGGGTCATAACATGTAGGACTGCACCCCCTGGCATCAGGACTGCACAGCAAACTTTTCCAGCAATGTCTGTCAGGGGACCGCCCCCCTGATGTCAGCGCGACCCTATATGGTGAGGGGGGGTCTCTGCGCCCGCCTTCCAGTTCTCCCACCAGAGATCCAAGGAGGATGAGACAGGAGAAAAGGATGAAAATCCTGGAGCCCATTTCAGAATGATCTGAAAGAAATGCAGAAACTGGGGGAAGGAGGGAGGAAAAGTGTGGCCTACTGCAGGAACCTCTCTCGAAGAGCTACTGTCACATTAAGTTCTTACGTAACTGTACTATCTTACTTCAAGAGGGTTCCTGCAGTAGGTCACAACATGTAGGACTGAAGCCCAAGCAGTCACTCTCAGGGAGACCGAGAGAGTCACAACAGGAGGAGAAACTGAGAAAACAGAACAGCACCCGGCTAAGACAGTAGGCCCTGCAGAACGGCGAGGTCAAACCTGGCCCTATGCCTAGAGGCAATGTCCAGACTGTAATGCTTCATGAACGTATGGACTGAACTGCAGACTGCTGCCGCACAAATCTCTGCTGCAGAAACATTCCTCAGGAACACTGTAGAGGTAGCCATGCCTCTAGTAGAGTGATCTCTGATCTCTCTTGGAAGAGGTTTGTCATACTTCTGATAACAGAAGCGAATGCAGTTAGCAAGCCACTTAGATAGGCACTGCTTAGAGACTGCCAACCCCAAGGATTTGGGGGCTAAGGAGACAAAAAGCTGATCAGACTTTCTGGATTCTTTGGTTTGGTGGACATAACACCTCGGGACTCTATGAACATCCAAAATTTGAAGGAGAGCCTCTCCTCATTCAAGTGAAAAGGACAATAAACAGGGAGTTCAACCGTCTGGTTTAAGGTGAACTCAGAAACCACCTTGGGAAGAAACTTAGGATTTGTACGCAGGACCGCCCGGTCCTTGTGAAAAATCAAGTAAGGCCCCTTATGCATCAGGGCTGAAGCTCAGAAATTCTACGAGCGGAAGTAATGGCAACCAAAAATAGTGCCTTCCAGGCAAGGTAGCGCATGTCACAGCTCATTGCTGGTTCAAAGGGAGGAAGTGTATGCTTCTCTAATACAAAATTCAAATCCCAAGGTGGGGTGAGGTTTAAGAGGGAGGATCCCTTTTAAAAAGGTCTTAGAGATCTCCAACTGTACCAGGTGGTTCCCCTCCACTAACACATGGCAGACTGAAATAGCCGTCAAATGAACCTTAAGAGAGGAGTAAGACAGACCAGAGTCAGACAGGTGTAACAGATATTCTATAATCTGTGGAGCTGAGCAAGTAAAGGGATCCCATCCCTTAGACGATGTCCAGATGGAAAAATGCTTCCATTTCATCGCATACGTGGACCTGGTGGAAGGGTTCCTAGCTTTCACCAGGACCTGAGCCACTTTCCAGGAGAAACCAAAGCAAAACTGAATTATGTCTGCAGGAGCCATGCACGAAGATGCAGGGTCCTGAGTCCCGGATGCACTAGCCTGCCTTGATCCTGAGTCAACAGATTGTGTCGGAGAGGAAGAAGAACTAGGGGTTCCACTGCCAGCTGCTGCATTAGTAGAAACCAAACTTGCCTCAGCAGAGAGGAGCTATGAAGATTATCCAAGCTCCCTCTGCCTGAAGCTTGAGAAATACTCTCTGCAGAATGGGAAAGGGAAGGAAGGCGTACAAGAACTTCCCTGTCCAACATAGCGATAACGCCTCACACCAGAAAGCACCAGGCTCTGGAATGAGCGAGCAAAAACTGGGAAGCTCTGCATTGGATGGGGAGGAGAACAGATGTAGTTCTGGGTGACCCCATTTTTAGAAAGAGAAAATCTGCTACTTCCTGACTTAATTCCTATTCAAGTGTGAGAGATGACATCTGATTGAGGCTGTCTGCCAGGACATTGTGAATGCCTGGAACATGCATGGCTGTGAGACACAGGTCGTGCTGGACTGCCCAAATTTCACACCCACATTGCCTCCCTGCACAGGGGGTATGATCAGGTACCTCCCTGTTTGTTGATGTACCAGACCACCGACATGTTGTCTGTCTGGATCAGCAGTGTTCCACTCAATAGGATGGTCTGGAAAGCCTAAAGGGTGTAAAGAACTACCCTCATCTCCAGAATGTTGATGTGCAAGGACATCTCCAACTGGGACCACAAACCCTGAGTTCAATGGTCCCTCAGGTGCCCTTCCCAACCCAGACAGGAGGCATCTGTGGTGAGGGTCCAAAGAGGTTGGAAACTTCAAAAGGGAAGTCCCCTGGACAGATTCAGAGGATCTAGCTACCATAGCAGATCCTTCTTGAGTGTGCTGGAGACCAGAACTGGATGGTCCAGGTCATCCAAGTGCTGGTCCCACTGGACATGTAACGTCCACTGGCTGATCCGCATATGCATCCTGGCTAAGGGTACCATGGAGATGGAGGTTGCCATCAGGTCCAACAAGCATAGCAATGCCCTGTCCAGAAGAAATCTGGAAGTGACTACAAAGTTGACTGCTCCCGAAGAGTCTCTGTCCTGTCCGAGGGTAGAAAGGCTCTGCACTGGACCATATCCAAGAGCGTCCTGATGAACTGAAGGTTCTGAGAGGGGTCAGAGATGACTTGGGGAGATTGACAGTGAACCCCAGTGGTGTGAAAAGGTACAGAGTGACTGTGAGAGAATCCAGAAGACTGTCCCTGGACGGGGCTGTCAATAGCCAGTCGTCCAGGTAGGGGAACACTGCTATGCCCCAATGGCATAAGGCCGCTGCCACCACCACTAGGCACAAGGTGAAAACCCTGGGTGCCGAGAAAAAGCCAAAGGGGAGTGCTGTAAACTGCAAGTGCTCCCCCTAGAAGTAAAACTGCAGGAAATGGCGATGGCCCGGGAAGATTAGAATATGTAGGTAGGCATCCTGCATATCCAGTGCACAGAGCCAATGGTCCTGCTGCAGAAGGGGCAGGAGGCCCTGCACTGTCAGCATGCGGGACCTTTTGTATTCAACAAAAAGGTTCAGACTGCAGAGGTCCAGGATGGGTCTGAGGTTGCCCGTCTTTTTTGGGACCAGGAAAAAGTGGGAGTAAAACCCCTTTCCTCTCCGGGACAGAGGCATGTATTTTATGGCTGCCTTCTGTCTCAGGGTCCTGATTTCTTCCTCGACCAGAGTAGCCTGGTGCGGGAAGTAATGCGAGTGACCTGGTGGAGCGTCTGGAGGGAACTCCAGAAACTCCAAGGTGTGTCCTTTTTATATGAGCTGCAGGACCCATGCATCTGTCGTAATGCCCTTCCACTCCTGCACATGGAGGGTGAACCTACCTCCCACTGGCTCCACATTTAGAGAAGGAGAGGGAGGGCAGTGCAAGTCAGGAAGCTGAGGAACAAGAGGGTTGGGACCCTCCCACCACTCTTTGGGACTTAGCAGCTGGGGGAGAGGAAAAGGAGGAACCCGTGGCACACCTCTTGGTTTGCTTCCTGGAAGTGGGTTGCTTTTCTTGACGCTTAAATTGGAGTTAAAAGGGCTGCTTCTTTTGAGAGCTTGTCCGATACATTGATCAAACAGATCTAAGGGCCTGGCCACTGTCCTGGAGGCCCGTGATTATATCTTTAGTGTCCCCTACAAACAAGATGGATCCCTGGAAGGGGGCATCCTGTATAGCTGCTTGAACATTTGCCGAGAGCCCAGAGATCTGCAACCAGGCATGTCTTCTGAGGCATACAGCAGTGGCAGAGGAGTGGGCCACCGCATCCATCAAATTGTTAGCGGTCCGTGGAACATGCCTGCATGAAACCTTCGATAGACGAAGCTCTTTTCTGAGTTCCTCTTTGAGCTCAGAGTCCTCCATGGCCATGATTCGGGCTTCAGTCTTGGCCATAATAGCCTTCTGAAAAGAAACCATGTGTGCCACATAGTTTAATGAATGTAGGGCGCACATGGCAGAGGAGTATATCTTCTTCTTCCCAAATTAGTCCAGTTGCCTGGATTCCTTATCCGGGGGGGGGGGGTGCTCATGTGCTTGAGAGTGGCTGAGCATTCATGAGCAGTGGCTATAACTATGGAGTCCACCTTGGGGTGGTAATCCAGGAAGGAGACGCCTTCGGGTGAGTGATAAATTCAGTCCGCCTTCTTGGGGACAGCCGGGATAGAGTGAGGTAACTGCCAAATAGTGGTAGTTAGATCTTCATGTGGCGCTGTCCTGGGAGGGACCAGGCTGGGAGAGACAGCCTCTAAGTCTAAATGTTCAGCTAGATGCTTTCTCTTTGGATCCTGCTCCTCTGTGTTCCAACCTGGAATTATATGAATGAGCTCACTGAAGTAGAGATCCTCCATAGGAGATTTGGGTGATTCTTTGCCCTTGTGGGGGGAGACAGTTCATCTGAGGAGGATTCTGGCGTGTCATGGTCAGAGTCAGGAGGATCCTCCCTTTCTGGGATCTCAAAGTCCGGCAGAGTGACCTCCCATGAAGTAGCACCAGAAATGTGCACTGCAGAGTGCTGTGAGCTGGCAGGCGATGAGGAACGGGGGAGGCACGACCACTGGACTTGGCAGCCTGTGTTCTAAGTTGGAAACCAGTTGGAACATGGCGTCCTTCCACCAGGACTGGATCAGTGACTGAAAGTCCTGTTGAGGAGGTGGCAGAGGTGGGTTGGATGGAGGCAGATATAAATGCGCACTCAAACCTGGATACTGTTGGTGAGGGTACCCTTGGTAGTAGGGGTAACCCGGACTCTGGTATCCAGGATAATAAGCCTGGGAGTAGGATCCCATTGCCGGACCCAACAGTGGAAAAATAGGTGCCTGGTGCCCATAAAAATGCGGGAAACCTGGTGTGGGGTCTTGACCCAGTGGTCTGTAATGACCAGGAAATATACCCAACGATAGAATAGAGGACGTCGGGATAGCCACCATTGGAGGAGCCAACGTAAGGGAAGTGTACGTTGGAATACATAACGTCCAGGGATCAGACAGCAGGCCAGACAATGTCAGGCCCTGCATCAGGGGTTGAAAGGAAGGTCCCGATGGAGGAAGCTGATGAAAGGTATCCGAAGGTGCCTCTTGTGTCAGAGGGAGAGGCAGCCAACGGAAGGTGCCCCAAAGTCTGGGTAATGAAAGGATCTGGCATCAAGGATGAAAGTATAGGGGCCCCTGCATGGGAAGCTTTAGGAAGGCATCTGGGGGGGGGATCTAAGGAACCACCACTGGAGTGGGCGAGGAAAAGACCACTTCCAGGGGTCCCTCTTCCTCCTCTGTCCCAGGCGTAGGATCTGGGACAGGAGGGTCCACCTGGGGAGGTGGAGAGGAAGGCTCCCAACCGGGGGGGCCTGGAGGGAAGGCTGACTAAGAGAATCCAGCTTGCTCAACTGGGCATCAGGAATAGCGGCGTCAGCCCCTGACAGGTGAGCGACGTCCGAGTGGTCGCCCAAAACTTGGACGACCAACTGACCAGATGAAACAGGGACTGGGTGGAGGAGGGAAGGACCCTTGACCAGCTTACTGGTCAAAGTCGGGCAGACTTCTGGTTGTTTCTGGTGGGAGTCCAGCTTACCAACAATCGGGCGGGCCCCAGAGAAGCTGGGGTCTGACTTACCGGAAAGTATCAGGCATTTGCCGGAGAAGCCAGCAGATGACTTACCAGTTGAAATCAGAAGGAAGACGGTAGAAGCACTTGAGATCATCCCCGGAGCTGCCTGGGTCACCATGAGGGTGGGCAGAGGGGAAGGACCCTTGCTGGTTGAAGGCCTACTAGAAGAGGATCGGTTCCGGTCCTCTGGGTGCTCCCTTTCCTTGTCTTTCTTTTTCTTCTTCTGCTTTGACTCTGAAGAAGGGGAAGAAGCTGTGTCCCAAAGTTTCTGCATTTCCTTCTCAAGGGTAGCCATTCTGGTTTTTAGGAGATGGGCATCCAGAGTCTGCTGTCGTTGTTTGCGAGTGGCCTGGTTGAAGGGCTGGCAGTCAGGACAGGCTGCAGTGTCGTGAGTCAGGCCCAGGCAGAAGAGACAGCGACAATGACCGTCCTTGTGGGGAAATCTGGGCCCAACACTTGTCACACTTCTTCTTTGCCTTCGGAGTCGTAGGTGGAGAAGACAATAATGGGATGAAGGATTGGACTAAATTCGAGAAAGAAAGAAAGAAAAAAGATGGCGATCGACTAAGCGTAGTTTACCACAAGGTTCCAGTGCAGATCGACGGCGGGAAAGAACTGGAGGGTGGGCACAGGGACCACCCACTGTATAGGGTCATGCTGATGTCCGTCACATGACGTCAGGTGGGTGGTCCCCCGCCAGACATTGCTGGAAAAGTTTGCCGTGCAGTCCTGACACCAGGGGGTGCAGTCCTACATGTCATGACCTACTGCAGGAACCCTCTCGAAGTAAGACCATATATTACTAATCTTGACTACCCCACTCATTTGAAACAAAATATTGTTTTTAAACACAAAAAGGCAAGAAAAAGACTGTATAAAAGATGTACACATAAGTGCAAATTGCCCCATTCATTTCTCTAAGCAAGCTTAAAATGTTGGTGGAAGACGTTAGCTAAACAAAGACAGTCTCACAGGACCACAAGGAAAAGGACTTTAGGTTGACTTAACCCTTTAAGAACAGCACATTGTTAACAGGTGACTGTCTTAATTTTCATTTGCTTTCTCAACTGTTAACCTGTGTTTCTTTTTAAATAAAGATTTGCTCTGCAGAGATATGTTGTTTCTTTTTTTTTTTAAGTTGAATGAATCAAAACCTTAACCACAACACTATACTGCCAACTTATATAGACAATACACATTTTCTGTTTTGGTTCAGACATATATCCACTACATGCAGCATTTCTCTTGCAAAAAGTTTTTTTTTTTCTTTAATACACTATTACACTACATTATAACATGGGCATGTAGGTTTGAGAGAAATTATTGGATGATGCTGATCAGGTGCGTGTTCATTCATTTTTTATATATGAACAACAAGTGGATGTGGTGAGAAGTCGCGGAGGAAGAATGTCAAGAACTGTACCACACTTATTGTGCAGTGGAGTTAAACAAAAGTAAAAGCAGCCATATTGTTGTTGAAGTTAGCGATAGATCCTACCCACCCATCCACCCAATGGACACAGTAAATTGTAGCCCAACTGTTATACCAGGAAGCATAGAAATGCAGCACGTAAGCATGACATACTAGTACAAACGAGACCGAAATACAAAATACACAAGTTAGCATTCAAATGTGCTACAAACGGAGCTTAGCGACCACAGCGTCACTATGTAAAGCATTGTAAGGTATTGGTACAGAGCAGTGGTGACATACCATTCGTTGCATTGCAGCAGCAAAAGTAGTAGCAATAAGATCCCCATGTAAGTGAAATAAGTCAAGTTGTATCCAATATGGTGACCTAGGGGTAATAGTGCAGGAACAGCATGTAGACGCGGTGGTTGTACGATGGCAAGTGAATCCGAGGCACACAGGAGAAAAGAAACAGAGAAGGAACAGATAATGGAGTGGGAAGTGGCATGCAGCGTCACCGATAGCAAAGTAGTTGGGCGGCATGCGAAAATGGTACACAAGCAATCCATATGTGGAACTGTGGGTAGCAGTGAAACATGTGCGGGAGATAGGCATTGGAGTGTTAGGCTAGAAAAAAAGGAAAGCCATAGCGTGACTGTGACATGCAGTGAGCATCACAACAGACACTGAGTGAACAAAAGGTAAGAAGCCCAACTGTTGCAAAATCGCACTGTGAACACATATTAAGGGACCACAGCATATCTACTTGTGTGCATGGAGCAGTACAAGCTGTCTAAGTGCTAGTGGTCCCTCATTATACAGTGTTGTCTGTTTCTGTATTTGGTGGGGGGGCAGTTTTCCAGTCTGTTTCTGTCTGCAAAGCAGCACAGACCATTAACGGGGCATGCTGGCGCTCTGTCTGTGTGTGTCTGTCCCCCTCCCTCTGTACTGTTATGCAAGGTATGTGCAATGTATGTAACAAATGAAAAGTAGCAAAGGTAGATGAGTGTACCCCTTGATACTACTATGTTAGCCTGTTTACCGCAAACTTTTGTAAAAAGCACTATTTTCCTGTGGCAGAACACAGATGGATGTAGTACTGCGGCCAAAAGTAGTGTAGGAACACTAAGTAGTCCCCATGGTTTTTGTCCTGTTAATCCACAACTTTTGGTCTATTTCTCTCAATATGTGGCCCATGTTATAAGCGCAATAACTTAATCAAAGGTGTCGTTTTGAGGATAATCAACACCCGGGTGCTGTGAGGACACCCGCCTGCGGCCTCATGCCTCACAATGCAACCGGGATGTTGATTAATCCCCAATAAACGCACACTCAGTCTTGGGTTATTGCTTACTTAAGTCCTGAATGTCCAAGCAAGAGCTCTTATTTATAGCCAAACTTCATTTAGCAAGCCAATGTACAGTAAAGGAGGGGTGGGGGTTGGAGCTGATGGGATTCAAACCCAGGTCTCTAGCTTTGTAGATCAGTGCTCTTAACCACTACGCTATACAGCTTCCCAGTAAGAAAAATACAGTCTTTCTGTCTGAATCTAAAATAAGTCACATTTGTTATAACAAAAGTAGTACAATGATATAAAAATACCCCTCCATCGATGTCATGTTGAGCAATTGCTGGTAAGATTTAGGATAGCCTACTGTATTAATTTTCATTAAGTATGTGTTACTGGACTAGGGGCACCATGACCATTTCACACTTCAGAGAAAAAGTTCAAAGCATAGCTCATATTTGCTAAACACGTGTGCGTGTGTGTATACAGACACACAGACTGTCCAGTTGAGATGCACCGCCCCGTTTTCAGTGGAGTAATGCTTCTTCTGTTATAAAGTCTGAATAACACATGAATGGTAATAATTTCACACTTTCAAAATCTGGTACTTCTCATTTCTGCATATTTTTTTCCATGAAATCAAGTTAGGGGTTTGTTCACTGTAGCAGGGTAGGGATTTCAGGATAATAAAGTCAGGCAGACCACAGCTCAAGTGCATAAAAAATGTCAGGTGACATTTATCATTTTGTTTTCCTTTCGTAAAATGATTAGTAGTTGAACAGAATTCAAGAAAATTATTAGTTCAGCAGGTTTAAAGTCAAAAGTCACTGTTGTGCCCAGTGGCACACATACAGCATAACTAAGTGTGCAAACACATGCTCTTGCATCAGAGGTCTTACACCTCACACAGTCAGCTCTCCACTGACACCCTATCTATCTTTCCATCACTAGTGGTAGGCTTTTATATGCTTTTACTAATGACTCACTGTCATGTGACATCAATTTATTTTGTACTTAATAATTTCAAAGGTTCCTAGGCTCACAACCTGCACCTATACAAAAACAAGCATTTGTCAATGCCGAATGTTTGCTTACTGGCATTGGAGTGGTAGTGTAGAAGTTACAGAGCTGCGTAATAGGAATGGCAGTGAAGTACTGAACTGAAGCCAACCCCACCACCACCCTGCAGAGAGTGACAGGCATTGGGGTGTGCATTTGGGTTGTCAGGCATAACGGCCACGCCATTTCACCACACCCCACTCTGCAGAGACTCACAAGTGTCACGTGTTCCTTGGGGTCTTTGGCCCTATACCCATTTCATTAGGAAATATGGTGAGATGGGTGCGATATAGGAGAATCGAGGTGAAGTTTGGGGACGAAGAGTCCAAGGCATACCGATGCCTCTCAGTGACTGCAGGGTGTGGAATGGTATGAGCATCACAGGCAAGAATCCCAAGTCACACCCCTGATTCCTGTCATTCTATATAGGGTTGGGCGATTTAGTTGAAAAGTCTAATCCCTCAGGCATTCATTGGTATTTTAACTCCAAATCTTCAACATGTTTGTTTTGTGACCCCACCTCACGAACAGGGGAATATCAGTGTGGTAGCGAAAGCTGCTTATGCACAGTGACTACAGGATTTAGCACCACAGATGCAAACATATTCCGAACAGGCTGTAAAAAATGACAGCTGTACTCTGTCATGGGGAGGTGTAAAAATGGCTATGTTGCAAATGTGTAGTAAAAATATTTAAAAAAATGGTGAAGTCACAAGCATACATAGAAACTGCGCAACGCACACCCGTTATATAAATAGGTTGGGGATATTTTATAGCAGATTGTGAACTCAGGCATTTTGGTGCCTCCGATCATGAACAGTGTCACTGTGATTTTCTTTATCTGTGCCGAACAATGATTTCCCATAGCGACCACGCATCTCTGCACTGAAAGTGTGAAAACACACTTTAGCCATGTTGTGAAAAATGGCAGCTGTACTGTTCATAAGGAAGTGTTGAAAATGCCACTAGTGAAAATCTGACTGGAAATATTACAAAGTCATGAACCAACGAGGATGCGTGGAAACTGCACAATGCTCATCATAACACAGTCATTTTATGGACTTTTGTCACCAAATTTTCAACATAGCCATTTTAAGACCTCTGCTCATGAACAGTGTAACTGTGATTTTCTTAATCTGTCCTAAACATTGCTTTCGCTTCCAACAGCACCATTGTGCGCTACATATGCGATAACACATTTGGGTGACATATGAAAATTGCAGCTGTACTGTTCATAAGGAAGTTTAATAAAATGGACATGTTGAAAATCTAGAGTGAAAATATTAAATTTGCAAACTAACGAGCATGCATAGGAACCGTATAGCATGCGCTCGTAAAAGTCATTTTTAGGCATTTTCACCAAGTTTTCAACATAGCCATTTTAAGACCTCTGCTCATGAACAGTGTCACTGTGGTTTTGTTAATGTGTCCCATACATTGAGGTTGCACACCGACTGCGCCATTGTGCGCTACAGGGCGGAAACGCTTTTGGGCAGGATGTGAAAATGACAGCTGTACTGTTCATAAGGAGGTGTGGAAAAATGGCAATGTTGAAAATCTGGAGTGGAAATATTGAAAATTCGCAAACCTACGAGCATGCGTGGGAACTGTGCAACGCACACTCGTAAAACAGTCATTTTTAGGAATTCTGTCACCAAATTTTCAACATTGCCATTTTAAGATCTCTGCTCATGAACAGTGACACTGAGATTTTCTTAATATGTCCCATACACTGAGTTCGCACAACGACTGCGCCATTGTGCGCTACATGGGTGGAAACACGTTTGGGTGAGATGTGAAAAATGACAGCTGTACTACTCATAAGAAGGTGTGGAAAAATGGCAATGTTGAAAATCTGGAGTGGAAATATTGAATCAAGAAACCTATGAGCCTGCAAGGAACTGCGCAACGACGTCAGAAAACAGTCATTTTTGTGAATTTTTCAATCAAATTTCAACATAGCCATTTAAAGACCTCTGCTCATGAACAGTGTCACTGTGATTTTCTTAATTTGTCCCGTGACATTGATTTGCACACGACTGTGCCATTCTGCGCTACAAGGGTGGAAACACATTTTGGGTGAGATGTGAAAAATGACAGCTATACTACTCATAAGATGGTGTGGTGAAATAGCAATGTTGAAAATCTGGATGAAAATATTGAAATTTCATGAACTTACAAGCCTGCGTGGGAACCATAGCATACAAATTGACAGTCATTTTTTTGAATTTGGCACCAAATTTTCAACATGGGGTTTTTGGGCCCCTTCTCATGAATGATTCACTGTCATGGCGATATTCAGTCCTGAAGGGTGATTTCGCAGTCACTGCGCAGTCATTGCACGAAATCATCCTTCGAGCCCAAATAACGCCATGACAGTAACATCATTCATGAGAAGGGGTCCCAAAAATCCAATGTTGAAAATTTGGTGCAAAAATTCCTCAAAATGCCCGAGATATGCAATCAAGTTGAACCCCTCCTATCTAGCCCATTATACAGCTTACCGGCATTTCCTCAGTTCGGCGTCGGCTTTGAAGAGTGCAGACGTGTTCACGGTCCACCAAGATCATCGTCACTGGAGTCCGAGTAAGTAGGGGTGAGGGGGTGTGGGGAGGCTGGGTGCGCAGGTGGTGGGTGCGGGTTGTGGAGGGGTTCGAGAGACGCTCGGCCAGGACAGTTTTGTTTTACAGGGTAAAAAACAAAAAGGCGCTATGGGATCGCTTTTCGCCACGCTGGGTGGGCCCCAGCGTGGCACAAGGACTGGCGTTACATCGACGGGGATTGGGCACCCCGCCGGCAAAAACAAAAAACGCAGAGGATTGGCTTGCCACGCTGGGGTGGGCTCCCAGCGTGGCACAATGACTTTGGGGAGGGGCGTTCAGCCGACTGGGGATTGGGCACCCCGTCGGCAACGACGGACTGCCACGCTGGGGTGGGCTCCCAGCGTGGCAGCAACAATGGGAGGAGGAGACAAATAGTTCAGCTGATGGGGATTGGGCACCCGTCGGCTATACGCTGCGTGCGGCGCGCACGCCTGCGGCTGGGGGGGAGCTGCGCGTGAGCAGCTTCTTATCGCTGCTCACTCAAGCGTAGCTCCCCCTTTCAACTGTATGCCACTGCATTGTGGAGCGTGTCATAGACAGCTCCAAAATGCATTGGCTTACAGGGGCCGCGCCTGCCAGCCCAGTGCCTGAATTGGAGGAGGAGGTGACACACCTCCGAAATCTCCGTTCATGGCACTATGTTTCTTGCACATGCGTGCAAGCAAACATAATAACTGGTTGCTTCTAAGCCAGGTTATTAGTAGCAAGCATTCCAATGTAACAATAGCATTATGGATTGCATGCTATACACCTCTGAAATGCTCCATAACATTTTACTATCTCATTATATCTATTATTGCACAATTGTACTCGCTCTTCCTTAACTGTTTACTTTGTATCTCTGTATTTTTAAATGGCCAAAATGCTTTCACATATTACTGCTCTGCACTTTAACATAAGCCTGATACAAGTTTACAGGGGCCAAGGAAAGACTCTTTTCTTTACCAGCGCACCTCACCCATGACAGGGAACATTTATTTTAAATGTCATACAAGGTGGCAAAAGGCATGTTAATGGAAGGGGGGAGGATGTAGGAGCATCAGGGTACCCACCTTTGACAGGAGTCACCCTGTCATATTCACTTAAAACAGCAGTATTTGTTAATCAGTTTTATTTTTTAAGAAAGAATGCATTGCATTCTTAATCAGTATATTTCTATCTCACATACTTAAAAGCAGATTTTATAACTATACAGTATTTGCATTTAATGGCTCAAGACATCAGAATGGCTGCCACTGGCAATGCTTAATCTCTGTGGTTGACAGTATCTTATACTGTTGTATTATGGTGTACATTTGGAAAAATGGTTTGTAAAAAATGTCCTTTATACCCTAACAAATGCCTTTCCAATTTTAAGCACCGCCATCTATTTCAATCTTCTGGCACCAATGTCTGCGAGCATTGCTATCTGTCAGAGACACTCTTCCAACTTAGAATTCCTCTAATCAGCAATGGGTAGACTGGATTACATTCTAATATACAGCACAGAGCAAGATGAATTACACTAAAATGTTCAGTAACTGCAGTGTACAATTAGAGATTATGTCTTCATCTTAGACTGCTGGAAGACGTGCAAAGATAACAAAAAATCAAGCATTTGTCAATGCTGAAGGTTTTCTTGCATGGTGTATGTTGGATGGCATTCAGCGGCTCTCATGGTACTTGTTACCTGGTGCTTCTTCAAGCTCCTCACAACCATATTGACTCTGGCTAGAGTTTGTTCAAATGATGGGCTATACAACAAACAGGGACAGAAATAGAGAAGTGAGGAGATGCAACGGAGAGAAAAAGAGATTCAACATTTAGAGGCACAGAGAAAAGAAGAAATGCAACAACTCGAGAAGCAGAGAAAAGAAGAGGCAGCGATAGATGGATGCCTTACAAGTTCTTAAAGCTGGAGGATCTGGCACTGGTCCAGCAGAGCAACAAGACACAAACAACTTAAAACACCTTAAACTTACAAAGTTGTGTCCCTCTGATGATAACAAAGCATACTTGACAAGTTACTTTTGCAAGGGTTGCTACAGCTTGCCAGTGGCCAAAGCAGCAATGGGCAGTCAGACTGGTACCTTACCTGACAGGGAAAGCCTAACTTGCCTACAGCAATATGGACACTGCACAGTCAGAAAACTATGACCTGGTGAAAAGCAAAATCTTGAAAAGGTATGGCATCTCAGGAGAGACCTACATGCAGAGATTTCGGTCTCTGAAGTACAATTCAGTCGAAAATCCTCGAGAAGCTATCACCCAACTCAGAGAACTCCTTATGAAATGGCTCCAACCAGAGGGCAAAACATTCCCGCAGACCATTGAAACATTTGTAATAGAGCAGTTCATCAACATCCTACCCACAGATGTACAGCTTTGGGCAAAAGAACACTGACCAGAAAGTGGGGAAAAAGCTGTTTCTTTGGCTGAAGACTACCATATGGCCAGACAGACGCCACAGCAGTGAGGTAACAGCCAAGCACCAGTAAGACACTCTTTTTCAGATTTAAACTCCAAGTTGGATAAGAACTCTGGTGGGGGTAACAAATCTGCACCCAAAGACTTTGTTTAAATTATAACAAGCCTGGTCATATCGAAAGAAATTGCCGTAGTAAGAAGAGTGACACTGTAGCAGATTTGTCCTTAGCAAATTGGGGCAAATACTTAACAGATGTAAAGGTGAGAGAAGACTTTGAAGGGACTTATAAATTCAGGAAGCCGACAGACCTTAGTGCATACTGAAGTGTTGGGAAAATAATGTCCAAAAGGACCAGGTACTGGTGTCATCTGCATCCACAGGGACACTTGATACTATCCCACCAGCCAAGTGACTCTATCAATGGGGTGTCGCACCAAATTAAAGTGGGGGGTAGTACCTAAGTTACCTGTATCTACTATTACTGGAAATGACTTTCCAGGATTTACTAGGTTAATTAAAGAGGAAGCAACTTCTGAGGTTTCACAAAGATCTGCAACAGGGTTGATACACAAGGGGATGTGGAAAGGAGGAGAAGGGACTTGCCAAGGTTGGAGGAATGGTCAAATGTATGGCAGCTTAGATTCAATGCAAAGAAGTGCAAAGTAATGCACCTGGGAAACAAAAACCCAGGGGAAGATTACAGAGTTGGGGTGGGGATGTAGTAACAACAACAAAAATGGAAAGGGACTTTTGGTAATCATATCAGATTACCTAAATGTTAGCAAGCAATGTGAGAAGGCAGTAGGGATGGGTGAGGGGGGGGGGAGATACTGGGATATATAGTGAGAGGCATCACCAGCAGAAAACAAGAAGTTGTTATCTCTCTGTACAGACAGTTGGTAGGACCCCATCTTGAGTACTGCATCCAGTTCTGGAGACCCCATCTCCATAAGGACATATGATAGAGACAGTCCAGAGGAGGGCAACTAAAAAGGTGCAGGGTCTTCAACAAAAGCCATACGAGGAGAGACTAAAGGAGCTTTATATGTATACCCATGAGGAAAGGAGGTGGGGCATGATAGAAACTTTTAAGTACCTCAAGGGAATTAAAGTCCAAGAGGGCAGCATCTTTCAGAAAAAGAGATATGCAAGAACAAGGAGACACAATTTGAAGATAGAGAGGGGATGTCTCAGGGGTCATGTGAGGAAGTATTTTTTCACAGAGAGGGTGGTGGACACATGGAACGGCCTTCCTGAGGAGGTTGTGGGGTCAAAAACAGTGGGGGAATTCAAAAATGAATGGAACAGACATAAGGCAATTCTTGTGGGGGTAGGATAAAATAGGCTGTTGGTTAACTAGGATCTGTAGCTTACCCAGTAGGTAGGGAAATGGGCAGACTAGGTGGGCCAAGTGGTCCTTATCAGCCTTCAAAGTCTATGTTTCTATGTTTCAGCAGCTCAGGCAAAGAAAATCTCAGATGGTGGGGACTCTTTTCCTTTTACTGATTTTGATTTGGACTTGTTTGAGCACAGCTCCAAGATTTGGAAGTCCAGGAAAGAAAGACGATGCCTGAAGAAACAGTGGCAACAAAAGACTGATGGACATAAGGGGTTAACATATGAAAATGCTGAAACTAAACTGATCACCGATTGTGATTTTCTTTCAGACCAAGCTAACAATGTTTCTCTCCAGTGTTATTTTAACCAGCTGGGGATGAAACCAAAACAGGGTGAACCTATGTTTAAAAAATGTGGGCTGGGCCGGCCCGGTGGCGCTGAGGGCTAAGGTGCTGGACACCACACCACATGCTACGTTGACGACCCATATTTGGAAATGAGCATAGGTCGCCAGGGGTTGGCAGGGGGTGGGGAAGAATCGAGCATCTGGTGGACTGCTCTCCTCCGGGGAGGGAAGGACATCAGCAGTTGGCATGTGGCTGCCCCCTGGTGGAAGCTCGGGGGGCAACACCACCGACGCTGCAAAAGTAAGGGGCAAGAGGAGGCAGACGTCGGGAAGAGTGCATATGGAAGCGTGTGTGCTCCATCCATTGGTGTCATTGCACGCCTCCTCCAGCAGGGGAAACACTCCAAAAGAAAAATCCCCAGCAGCATGAAGGCTGCTTACTGGCGCCGATGTGGTCCCGCACAAGCCAGCTCCCTCCTAGGTCCACCTACTGGTCTCTGCAGTGGTGGCATACGTACCTGCCATGAAGCAACCGGGGAAGGGTAGTGACAGGGAAGTCAGAGCTCTGTCTGGGACCATGGCAGCAGCCAGCCTAGCTGGCTAGAAGGGGGGGAGGAACCAAAGGCACAGCCTCCCCCCCCAGCTGTGGAACTACAAATAAATAATCCAAAAAAAAATGTAACAGGCTACTGTACAGAGTATGGGTTAAATCTCAGACACAGGACCAGACAGAATAATTGGTTATACCACAAAAGTATAGATCTGAGTTGTTACAGGTAGTACATGATAGTCCTATGGCTGGTCACTCGGGGAGGGATCGCACCCTTGCCAGATTGCTGTACATATTTTACTGGCCTGGAATTCATGAAGATGTTGCTACCTATTGCAGTTCCTGTTTTGAGTGTCAGAAAATAGCCACAGTGACTAAAAAAGACAAGGTGCCCCTACCCTTGATAGATGTGCCTTTTGAGAGAATTGCAATGGATGTGGTTGGCCCCTTAGGCAAAAGTAAAAGGGTAAGTGATTAATTCTGGTAGTATGTGACTATGCTACTCAATACCCAGAAGCAGTTCCAATGCGTACTGTCACAGCCCCAAAAGTGGCAGCAGAGCTTGCCAAAATTTTCAGCAGAGTGGGCATACTTAAAGAAATTATTACTGACCAGGGTAGTAATTTTGGTGCAGCATTACTGAAGTTGCTGTACCGACTACTAGGTATCACTACCATAAGAACCTCCCCTTATCAACCTCAGATAGATGGTCTTGTTGAGCATTTTAATCAAACCCTAAAATGCATGTTAAAAAGGTTTGTAAAAGGGGAAGGGAAAGACTGGGACCAATACTTACCTTACCTGCTTTTTGCTTACAGAGAAGTACCACAAACCTCAACAGGTTTTTCACCATTTGAAATGCTGTATGATAGACAATCTACAGGGCCACTAGATGTAATGAAAGAAACATAGGAAGATAACCCCACTCAGAAACAATCCATTATCTCTTATATGTGTACCCTGAGAAAAAAGCTGGCAAAATACGTTGAAATCGCCCATGGTAATCAGGAAGTGGCCCTGCCCCATTTTGTTATGCAGAAAGGGGTTAAATGCAAGGATCTGTTCTATCCTCTTCTTTTCTGTTTCTTGTCTGTCTGGTTGCGCAACAAAGTTTTCTTGTGAGACCTAGGAACTGATCACTCCAACGGTTTCGCGATTCTTCACCTCTCACCATCTCTCTGCCTTCCCTTGCTATTTCTGTCTTTTCTCTCCCTTGCATATCTGCGGTTGTGAAAGATATGTGTGAATCTTTATAAAACTGTGTGTGAGACTGGTATCCCTTTCTTTGAAGCTGTATATAGTTATGCTGTTGAAATGATTGCAAAAAGCTGTTTGGAATTCAAGAGGTTAACCTGAAATGCAATTTTTATGTCTTTTACAGAGATGTAAACAAGAGGTCAGTTCTGGGTCACTATGTTATTTTTGCTAAACCTGCATGAAGCATTTTGTTTTCTTACTGAGTTTCCCGTCGGCTCCGATCCACCGATGAGGGATTGCTAGAGATTCCCAGGGTTCATTTAAAGACATCTGGGGCAAGATCATTGTTTTATGGCCCCAACCCTGTGGAATTCTCTACCTCATCGGGTGAGAGATTGCCTGACTGTCCAAAGTTTTAAGTTAGCCCTAAAGACGTATTTGTTTAGTCTGGCATATTCAGATTTTTAAATATCTTTGATTTATTTTAGGATGTTGTTTTAATTGATTTGTTGTAAAAGTGCCTTGGTTTTGGAAAGGCTCTTTTTAAAAACGAAGTATTCATTCATTCATTCCCAGACACAGACTTATAAAAAGAGTAGCAAGACTTGTGCAAGGGAGAGACAGACTTGAAACTGAGAAGAAAAAACTCAGAAGGACTCTGTTTTCTATGTTTGTACTACCACTGTAAATAGTTATACTGAACAAATGTTATTTTTTATTTTGCTGTTATTAATAATAAAACGCTATTCGTGAATTTTAAAACTGCTCCTGGTTTTCCTGTTTCCTGACCTGTGCCACGACGATACCCACCTATACAAAGGAATAGGGGCACTGCAGACCATGAAACCCAGGATAGTTGATTGTGGTGCCAAATCAGCGCCTCAGTGGTAGGGGATGGGAGGAGAAGGCTAGAAGGGCATAGACAAGACTGGGCAACCCCCAGGACAAAGGGCCCTATAGTGGGTGCAGGGGAGGTGAACTAAGTGACATCCCCGGTTAAATACTGCTCAGGGTGGGGCCAAAGAGGACAGGCCTCATATTTATGTGCTACAGGGGCAGAACTAAGCCCAGGCCCACTGCACAGTAGGGTTGTGGCCTAAAGTTAATATTCATGAAGGGTGGAGCTTTGCCTGGGCCCACTGCGTAGCCCAAATACCACCCCTCATACATATTCCAAGAGTGTGACCCTGACCTAGGCAATCCCCTACTGGCCTGCCAAGAAGAGCGCTCAGGTATTTAAAGGGTCAGTGCCCCATTTTGGAAGGAGTTCGCTAGGGGCCCTAGCCCTTCACCGGGAGCCCCGCTCACCCCCTCTTGGCTGTCCCATTTTCCCCCTAAACTGCTTGCTAACAGTGGATGTGACCTGTGGAACAAGGAGTTGGCCAGGCCTATACTGTGCTGCCTGCCACCTGGACACTGGCCATAGGTAAACCCAGTACCTGGTAAAAAGAAATTGTTTATCATTATTGTGTAAATGCCAATCTCAGTGCTCCTCCTGAGTTATACCCTGGGATGCTATTGAGCCCAAACAACTGAACAGCTGCCATTGGGGCCTAAATGAAAGCACAGCAGGGCCTGAACTGCCTGCCCTGCAGCCACTGAAGACAGCTATCTGCACCGGGGCTGAACTTGCTTGCCCTGCATCTCGACCAGTTGGTTCCTGGACTGTTCCACATGGGGTCTGAACTGCCTGCCCCACCACCAACTGTATTCATCTACCTCAGTTCCCTTTCCTCTCCCAGTTTGAGCTGTTGCCATGGGGGAGCGGACAGACTGTCCAGTTATGGTGGTTCCAACTCCTGAACCATTTGCCCTACAAGAGACTGTAATTGCCTGTACCCAGTTTCAGGGGGCCACCTTCCTTCACCTAGCCAAGCTTCTAGTGCCTTCCGCCCAGCCTGCCAATGACCTATGAAGATGACGAATACTGCAGTAGTCAGCATAGAAATAATTTCCCCAGTTTAGTCAGCCTAGGAGCCACCCTGGCTCCTGGTAGTGACGTTCCTCTCGCAGTATGCAAATAGGAAGCTGACCCATTTTTGTTTTGCTTCTCCTAGGTGGCCATAGCCCCTTCCTTCGGCTGGGTGGCAACTCATCAGTGGCCTTCCAGAGACCCTCCATCACAGCAGAAGGACATCACCTTGACCATCCTCCATCCTTTTGTTTTCTGCATCTTCAGCTTCTGGACCAGCCTTCATCCTGCACCTGCTTCATCCCTTCCACCTTCTTCATCTTGTTGCTCTCAGCCTTCCTGCTGGCCAATGAGACCAATCTGTCACCAAGGTACAGTATCAACCATTCCACCTAGCCACCACCTGCTCCACACCAAAGAGACTGCTCCTCCTACGGGACTGTTATCCTATAAACTGGTGTATTTCTAATTACCCTTGGCCAAGATAGTTAGGTATTGGTAAAGCTAACAACTACTGTAGACATAGGGCACTAGGTGACTTTCAGGGCATATATTGCATATTGATATTACATCTATAATTGCCTATCCATATATCCACTGTGTTTAGTGTGACGCTCTGCCCGCTGCTTATGGCTATTTGTATGATATTTGTATTATAAATAAATGGTCTGTGTATGAAATTGTTTCACAGCTGTCAGCAGTGTGTGAGACTTGGCCTTTAACTTTCAAGGTGTCAGTGGCTGAAACCACAGGATGTTATTAAACTGACCAGAGGAACCATTAATTAAGACATCCTTCTAGAGAGACAGTTTATTATCCTTTATATCCTGCGCATGCCTTTGAAGTTGATTCCCATGTAAGTCTTTATGACCAAGCAGGAAGAAAAGTAATTTGGCTGGTTCCTCTCAATTTTAGCTCACAGCCGAGAAGTAGTGACAGAGTGTGGTATTGCTAAGTTCAAAGAGAAATGTTTGATCCCAGACAGTCATAGTTGGGAAATGGCTTTTTGCTGATGTTCACATTATGTAATATACATCCTTGTAGATAAATTTGCTAAGAATTAACTTCAAGGGAGGATCTAGCTGACCTCACAAAAAGGGAAGGGGAGATGGTGTTTCAAATGAACAGCTAATGGAAACAGTGACATATTATTCCTGGACTCAGAGAGAAATATTTCTCTGAACTTTTGAAAGCACTTAAAGGGTAACACCTAGAATAAGAAAGACTAAGTATTTGTGGTAGGAGTTTATATTCTGTAACTTCCCATTTTTTTATATGACTAAGATTTGTGATATAATTGTTCTGTATTTGATTTTACCTGTTTTTACCATTTTTAGTAAACAACCTTTTCTTTGAAATACTGCCTGTGTGTCTTCTCAGTTTTCCTTTGCATGTAATGCTGAACCTGTGTTTAAGTCTGACAGCTGTTAAAAGCTTGATTGTGTTACTGAGCTTGCTTAAAAGGTAAGAAATACCTAGGTATCTTATAGAGTTGTAAGGGTTCACTTTGGATACCTGGCTGGATGCCCTTGGGCAAAAGATTATTTTGCATCCTTCAAAGAGAGCATTATCTGAGCCTGTTAATTGGGTATGCTAGCATAAGGTTCACAGTTTGAATCCCTCCAGAACTTGAGGCTAGATGGTGATTCAGACCCAAAACAGACAGGAGGATTACCCTGTCTGTCAGCTGTTCACACTACTGCACTCTGAGGTTGGCACCGTGGGAGCAGAGAACCTGACCTGTTGGGTGCGTTTGTGACATTTAGTACCTGTATAGTTGCATTTAATCACTAATTCTGTGTAGTGCATGACAATCACTCTAAGTGTCTTTGCCTTGTATATTGCAACCAAATAACCCCTTATTTTTCCAGTAGAATGAGTGGCTGTTGCAATAAAAAGCTATCTGTTTGTACCTGGAACCATTGTGCCTGCCTTTCCTTGGCAAGAAAGAGACGAACCACCCTACTATATCCTGTCACCACAATAGCACTAATGCTATAACTAGCTCCTACTCCCTCCATGCCCCCACACCAGGTACAGGAACAGTAAGTCCTTTGGTGGTGGTGGTGATATTGGATGTTGAAGTTTGAATACCCCAACAATCAGGACTGTCTCTGGAGAAAAAAAGCTGTTTCCTGATCCCTATGGCTCACTGCTCTTCCTGTGATAACGTGGTGGACAGATTACTATGCAGTGGCTTCAATGAGTGGAAGGTGTTTTAAGAAAAACACAACATGCTGACTGTGTGTGTGTGTGTGGGGGGGGAATTATTTAAAACCTGAGGAACCTAAACGACTCCCTCCCTCAGGGAGTGAAAGTTGGAAAATTCCTTTACAAACCTAGTGTGATATAAAATGTCTTGTGTTTTTTATTAAGATATATTTGGGATATGTTCAGCGTTCCAGACACTTTGACTGGACCTTTTTTTTGAAATAAGAATAAAATCAATCTTTGATAAGCAAGACTGCTTCAAATACAGAAGAACGCTGAATTCCCTGATGCACGGACTGCATCGCCCAAGCTTACTTTCCAGGCTTGGAGCTTTTCCATGTGATGGGCATCTATACTCATGAATAATTTCTTATGACAGTATGGGACCCATCTTCAAAGATTTCAGTTTGTTCCTTGCAAAGTCCCTTTCCACAGTACAACTGGCACAAATTCCCCAAATTTACAATACTCAAACTTTAAGTCTGGAGCAGTGTGAGTGTCCTAAACAAGTTTGAATATAGCACCTTAGGACAAAGCTCAAAGGCACTGAAAGGTGAGCTCAACACAAAGCTGCAGCCCTCCCCCCCCCCTTTGCTGGCCACAGAGAGGAATGTGCCTATACACACCATGGACTGTCAAGGAGCAAAAACAGTCTATCCCAAACCTGTTGGTACATGTGCCCTTATTTGCTATATTCAAAATTTCCCATGAAAATGAGCCCTTGGTGCATACACTAAGCTAAGAGGTCATTTAGATCCCATTATGGCCTCACTGCCTTGTGAGGTGCTAACTTTTGCTCTGTGCATTGCATGAAGGACTGTCCCTCCTCCTAGGCTTCTGTGGTGCTGAGTGTTTTGGAGAAGAAAAACAGTGACTGAGCCCCCCCCCACCCTAATTCCAGTACACATATTGAATCAGATAGTCTAGTGGTCCTCTCTTCCACACCAGATTCCTGTACCAGTATCTGTATTTTACTATTAATGAACACTTCCCTGGTAGTCCAGTGGTCCCCATTCCACACCCGATCCTAACAGTGAGCACAATAGCTCTCAGTGGAAGTCTTTATTTATTGAAATGTTTCACCAGGAAGGCACACTGAGCAACAAGTCACTCGTCTCCTGGTGCAACCTGGGAGGAAGGAGTACAACAGGAATGAGACATTAAACATTCAAGTTACAAGATCAACATTAACATACAGTTGTAAGGCAGGTGTTTCAAATGGTGTTACAACAGTGTTGCACATAACATGCAGAAAGAGTGGAAAATAGTAACTGCCAGGTTAATAAGTAAACAAGTGCTTACTGTACATGAAAGAAAAGGGGGAAGGGGAGGGGGAAGAGTCGTGACCCAAGAGATCCCCTCAGGATGTGAGGAACCCTGCAAGGGGACTGGGAGGACCAGAGAGAAGGGGATAAGGCAGTGTCCAGAGAGACCACTTTGGGATGGTGGGGGAAGGGAGTAGATGAGAGATACAAGCCCCTTGGGGGGTAAGAGAGGGACCCATGGAGAGAATTCGGCATCCTTTACATTCTGTGAGAGATCAAGGGAGGCCAGTAAGGGGGAGCAATTTGGGGGAAAGGGAAGAGGGTTAGAGATTTGGGGGGTGGGTTTGCACAGGATAAAATGAAGGTGGGAGCAGAGGGGTAGGGTTTGTCCAGGGCTTAGAGGAGAGAATTAGGGAGGGACATGGCAGAAGCAGCGAGATGCAAAGTAATTACTGAGGGCAGAGCTGATGGAGTAGGTGGAGGATAAGTGCCGGATTTGAGGGGGGAGGAAATTTCAAATTTTTGGGAGGCAGTGAGAGAAACTGGACTGGCCAATCTGGTGGATCTGCCGGGGGCCAACCAAGGTACAGGAGTCAGTTGATCTAAGAGAGTGGGAGGGTGAGAGGGGAGTGTTAAAAGGAGGAGGTGAGGTAGGAAGGAAGCTCACCCAACCAGTGCTTGGAGGTGAATTTAGCACTGTGGGAGAGTCGTCTATTTGTAAGAGAGGGGAAGGGTAGGGCACGATAAAGATCGCAGTGGTGGGTATGTGAGGGTATCAAGGGCAAAGCGGCAGAAGGAACTGAAGAGGTGTCCTGTCTGGCTAGAAAGGACTTAGTGGCAGCACCATACATTACGCCACAGCAGTCAAAAATGGGCAGTATCATCTTCTGAACAAGTTCACGCCTAGCCATAGGAGGGACGCAACTATGGTTCCTGAACAGGGCACCAAGCTTGGGGTGCAGTTTTTTTCTGGATGGCATCAATATGTCCAGAGAAGTTTCGGTGCTGGTCCAACCAAACACCTAAGTACCTGAAGGAGGATGTGTCCTCAAGTAAAGTCCCATCAAGAGTGTGAAAAGTGGGTAGGGCGGGAAGCCTAGAGAGTCTCTGCCTTGTGCCAAAGGTCATATAGACAGTCTTCTTGGCATTGAGAAAAAGTTGATGGTTAGCAAACCAGAGCTAAACCTTGTTGAGGTCTTGCTGTAAGCTGGTTATAACATCAGGACAGGAGCCAGATGCATACAGGACTGTATCATTGGCATACATACGTATAGCGGAGGATGGGGAGCAAACAGAGGGAAGGTCGTTTAAGAAGATGGAGAATAGGAGGGGCCCTAATACCGATCCCTGGGGGACTCCAGTGCTAATTGGGAGGGGAGGGGAAGGGAAGTGGCATCCAAGATCTTAACTGATTGGGTTCTGCCAGTAAGGTAGGCCTTGAGCCAGTTTGTGGCAGAGGGAGACAGGCCAGCTGCCAGGAGTGAGTCGAAGAGAAGGGAATGAGAGATGGTGTCAAAGGCCTTGGCCAGGTAATTTGGTCATTGTCTAGCCCAGTTAGGATTGAGTTTGTGAGCAGTAGGAGAGAGGTGGTGGTTGAGTGTTTTTTCCTGAAACCAGACTGGAAGGGGGTGAAAAAGGAGGTGTCAGATAGAAAAGAGGTGAGCTGGGAGAGGACAATGTGTTCTTGAAGCTTGGCAAGGGTAGGGAGGAGAGAAATGGGGTGATAGTTGCCAGGGAATGAGGGGTCATCCCTTTGGGTAGAGGGAGGACCACAGCATGTTTCCATGAAGAGAGGACTGAGGCAGTAGAGAATGAGTGATTTAGGATTATTGAGAGGGGGTAGGCAATGACCGAAGTGGAGAGGGACAGGAGATTTGGGTCAAGGCCATCAAGGGAGGCACCTTTAGAGGGGTTGATGATGAGGGGGGCACTTAGGGCATCGTTTGAGGTTACAGTAGCAAAAGAGAAGGGAGGGTGGTGGAGGGGACACACCAGAAGGTGGGGAGGGGGAAGGGTAGGAGGGTAGGGATTTCAGTGGCGCAGGCGGTATAGTAGGAGTTAAATTCTGCAGCTACAGCTGGTGAGTCAGACACTAATGAGCTATTTACTTTAAGTACCGAGGGCAGTGGGCGAGAAGAGGGGGTAAATAGGGTGTGGGCCACCTTCCAGAACTCTGAAGGGGAATTTATGTTGGTGATGAAGGTAGATTTTTAAATATTTGAACTTGGCTAAACTTGTAGCCCTGGTGCAAGTGTTTCTGAGCATGCGGTAGTTTGTGAGGTCACTAGGATGCTGGGTAGCTTTATGATGCTTCCAGGCTCGATATGTGGCCCTGAGGCAGGCCAGAAATTCAAGGGTTATCCAAGGTAAGTGGTTACCTCTGACTCTGGTTTCTTTGAATGGGGCAAAGGCATTCCAGTTTACACAAAAGATTTCTCTGAAGTAGGCAAGGGCCTTATCAACTGAGGGGAAGGCAGTTAGGGGGGGACCAGTCAGTAGTGGCAAGGTTACTCAAGAGAGGTTCAAGGTCAAGAGACCTGAAAGAGCTATCATAGTTGTATGGTTATGTGTGGTGATTTAGTTCTGTGGACTTTCCTAACTATGAATATTGGGTTATGGTCACTGAGAGCATCAGGGAGGATGCCAGAGGTGATGACGCGGTTGGGGTGGGAGGTAAGGGCCCAGTCGAGTAGGGAGTGTTGTGTCTTGTGGTTTGGGCGGGTGGGTTCAGAGATCAGTTGGGAGACATTTAGGGCTCCGATTTCATTTTTAGTTTTGGTAGTGTTAGGTGACAACCAATTTATATTGAAGTTGCCTAGGATGACTAATTTCCCAAAGTGAGCAAGGGAAGTGATGGCGGTTAGAAGGTATAGCGCGACCGAAGGATGGACATTTGGGTGGCAGTATATGCCAGCTATGAAGACTGGGAGAGTGAAGGGGAGGGTCACATGGATAGCTAGGGCATCATGGGTCTCAGGATTGGAGGATGAGTAGATGATGGAATATTGGATGGAGGCTAGGACATAAATGGTCACACCACTACCCCTGCCAGCACAGTCTTGCCTTAGCAGTGAGTAGCAAGGAATGGAGACCGAGTGGTCAGGGATAGTGCTCTTTAGCCAAGTTTCTGAGATGATTAGAATGTCTGGTTTTAGAGTACACACCATGGTCTGTATCTGGTCTATTTTTTGCAATAAGCTGCAGGTGTTTAGATGTAGAATCTTTAAGCCCTTTGGGAGAGCTGAGAGAAGAGAGCGGAGGGAGGTAGTAGGGCAGGAAGTCTAGTGGTCAACACCCTCCCTTAATTCAGAGGGTGGCAGACAGTGGAGGGTTAGTGTCGCTAGACCATCAGGAAGGCCTAATTAGCCCACTAGCAGGATCAAGTGGAGGAGGGGACACCACTAGAGTATCAGGGCAATGTTTAATAACATTAAAATACAGATACTGGCACAGTGATCAGGTGAGGGAGTGGGTACCACTAGCATCAGGGACTGCTTGTATTTTACAATGTATGGCCTTAGAGATGGCCCGCAGGTGCAGTGGTAGGGATATTGCTTGCGATGCTGGTGGCTCCATTTGGTTTGGTTTTATCAACAGCTGTCTCAGGGGAGGAGGAGCGAGTGTCCCAGAGGGCGCTCTCCTGCCAGTGGGTAATGGATTGATCTATACTATTTAAGTACTACCTGTGGGTGCCTAAACTGTGCAGGCTTAGTGGGAATGGCTGTGGGAGATGTGGAGGCCTTGTGGCATGAATGTCTGCTGCATGCTCAGCTGCGCAATCATGGCCGAGCATCTCAAGGAGGGACAAATCAGGGAAGAATGATGCTGGCGCACTTAGGAATTACACCCTTCCACCCAGCAAGTACTGCCCCACTGCACTGAATTTGTGGACTCCAGTTGGGGGGGGGATTGCCTCCCCATCCCCATTTGGTCTAGTGTGGGAGGGTTACTCCACCAGGCAAGTAAGCAGGGCTCTCTGGAGTCTGGGTTAGGCAAAAAGGCTGGATGGTTAACCCAGCAAAGGGGAAGCTTGGCTAGGGGAAGAAAATATACTAATTCCCAGGTTTTCAGACTATCATTAGTGTGTTCTAGGAAAATACACTGGCAATGTGATGGACTGATTTGAGTGAAACTGTAACACTACCTTTAGGAGTAATTTCACACTTGTCCTCAGAATCACCTTTTCCTTATGGAAGACTAAAAAGGACGGATCAATACGTAGTGCTTACAGCTCACTGATTCTATCTGCTGATGCAATATCCACCAGAAAAACAGGTTACTCACCTGTAACAGTAGCTCTAGGAGTGGTATATGATGTTCATCCACACTTCTGGCAGTGTCCTTTCCCTTTAAGAGCTTGCCAGAAAGCCTTCAATCTGGCTCCTCCCACCAACCCAGGTGGTAACTCCCTTGGCTCCACCCCATAACACCAGAGTTTGCCCGCTGGAAGCAGTTGTGTGCACCAAAGCCAGGGGAGGTCGTGTGGGTTCGTGTGGATAAACATCATATACCACTCCTAGAAGAAAAAATTACTTACCATAGTAATCTTCTTTCTTCCCAGTGATGCTCATACATTCATAACTTTGTGCAGTCATCCTGATGGGTTGGACTGCCCGGAGAGATGGAACACATGCAAATGATGGAATTCTTTGCACGTGATCATCTTTCAAATACTGCCTCTACCAACTGTAGTGTTCTAAGCCCTTCAGATTTGTAAGAAGCCTGGAAGTCAGGCAACATGGAAAAATTTCCCATAAATTATTACTAATTAACAAAACATTTTAATAAAACATTTTAGGATTAGCCTAATAATCAACTTACTTGGAAAAAAATCCCAAGGGAGGAGCTATATCTAAATAAAATAATGGTATTCACCATAGCATGAGAAAAACTATTCTGATAGACAGAAAAACTCTGGTAAAAACTCTGTCTAGCATAGAGAAAATGTACCCAGAAGAATATGGCTATGTGGCACTAGCATGCAGAATGCAGAGGCTTAAGTTCTGGAAGGGGAGGATGGGAGGGAGTTATGAATGTCTGAGCATCACTGGGAAGAAAGAAGATTACTATGGTAAGTAATTTTTTCTTCTAACCCCAGTAATGCTCAGACCATCCATAACTTTGTGCAGACTACCAAGCAGTACCCTCAGGTGGTGGGCACAGAACTTATTTTGGAAACAGACTTTGCAGGACTGCTGTGCCAAACTTGGCGTCACTTCTGTACAAAATATCCAAATTATAATGCTTTGTAAAGGTGTGTACTGATTTCCAATAGCTGCTTTACAAATGTCCAACAATGGCACCTCCCTAGCAGCTGCAATAGTGGCAGCTGTTCCCCTAGTTGAATGAGCCCTCAGCCCAGCTTGGGACTGTTTACCCGCTTTACTGTAGCAGAATTGGATGCACTGGACAATCCACCGAGAAATGGATCTTTTTGAGGCTGGTTTGCCCATTTCAACATCCCCATATGTAAGGAAAAGTTGTTTTTTGTCTTGCCTATGGCCTTTAGTAGCTGTCATGTAGTAGCTGAGAGCTCTTTTCACATCCGACTGTGAAGCCTTCTTTCACCAGAGCTTGCATGGTCTGTGAAGAAGACAGGCAGAGTGATTGATTGGTTCAGATGGAAATCTGAAACCACCTTAGGAAGGAACTGTCTGTTTGTTCTGAGGACTACTTTATCCCTGTGGAAGGAAATATAGTCCTGGTCGACACAGAGAGCCTGAAGCTCACTGATTCTTCTTGCTGAAGTGATTGCTACCAGGAAAACTGTTTTCCAGGTAACATACTTTAAATGGGCTGCAGCCATGGGCTCAAAAGGAGCCATAGCCTTGCTATACATACATTAACATCCCAAGCGGGCACTGGTGCCCCTGTGAGGGGCTAAATGCATTAGGCCTTTGAAAAATCTTTGAAAATGGGATCTGATGCTACAGATACCTTTGTCCTAGCAGACAGGTATGCAGTTACTGCTGCAAGGTGGACCCTCAAGGAACTGGGTTGCAGACCTTGTGAATGCAAGTAAGTTAGATAATCCAACACCACTGAAACCCCTGCATCATTTGGGGTGAGGTTTCTAGTAGAGCACCAGAAAGAGAATCTTTTCCACTTAGCAGAATAAGTCTTCTTAGTTGACGGCTTCCTGTAACCTTTCAAAACGTTTAATACAGCGTCAGAAAGGTTCAAGCCTGCATACTCTAACTCCTCAAGAGCCATGCTTTGAGGTGAAGAGACTTGAGATTTGGGAATAGCAATGTTCCCTGATTGGAGGTTAGAAGATTGTGCTGGAGAGGCAAGCTTATTGGCCTGCTCACTTCCATGGAGGGCAGAAGAGAGTACCATTGCTGCCTGGGCCAATCTGGAGTTATCAATATCAGAAAAGCTGAGAGGGATCTGAGTTTCAGTAGCACCCTGAAAACCAGAGGGAAAGGGGGAATGCATAGAGAAACTTGCCCGACCAATCCAGCAGCAAGGCATCCAGAGGGATTGTGCCCTGGGCTGGTGGCCTGCAACAGTACTGAGGCAACTGGTGGTTCTGGTGGGATGTGAACAAGTCTATCTCTGGAACAACCCACCTGTTGAAAATTACCTGTACCACCTGCTTGTTCAATGCCCATTCATGATGGGATTGATTTATTCGACTCAGTGTGTCTGCCAAGATATTGTCCTTTCCTGGCAGATGGATGGCTTGCAGGGACACCTTTAAAGAATATGCCAGAGCCCAAATCCTCATGGCTTCTGTGCATAGGGGACCTGATCTGGTGCCTCCCCTGCTTGTTTATGTAATACATAGTGGTGGTATTGTCTGTTCTGACCTGTACCACTTTGCCCATTACCAGTACAGAGAAAACCTTTAGTGCCAGCCGCACTGCTCTGAGTTCCAGCAGATTTATGTGCTGGAGGGACTCTGCTTCTGACCAAGTACCCTGAGTTGTGTGCTCCCCCTAGATGGGCACCCCAGCCCAGCAGGGATGCATCTGTTGTGAGGATCAGTGAAGGATCCTCCTTTTGAAAGGGGACTCCTTGTCTTAGGTTGAATTCCTTTTTCCACCACAAGAGGGCATGTAACAGGGCCCTTGTCACTGGGATGAGCTTTGAGAAAGGGTCTCTTTTCTGACTCCAATGAGTCCTGAGGTGAAACTGGATGTGTCTCATGTGAAACCTGGAACCCTGCACTGTACCTGTGGATGCAGCCATATGACCCAGGAGCTGCAGAAATTGCCTGGCTGTTTTTCGACCATGCAATTGGAAGGAATTTGCTATGGTCTGAAGACTTTGCACCCTGTCTAGTGGTAAAAAGGCTCTGGCCTGCAGGGTGCTGATTTCTGCCCCTATGAACTGTAAAGTCTGTGTAGGGGCGAAGACAGATTTTTTCTGGTTTACTATGAAACCTAGAGATTCCAGAAGATCCTGTGTAAGCCTTAGAGAGGTTGTGACCTGCTCTGGTGATTTGCCCACTATCAGCCAGTCATCCAGGTATGGAAAGACAGTCAGTCCGTGTCTTTGAAGAAATGCCACAACAACTGCTAGGCATTTTGTAAACACCCTTGGTGCCAAGGAAAGGCTGAAGGGTAGGGTTGCAAACTGATAATGACCTGATGGGAGTCTGAATCTGAGATATTTTCTGTAAGATTCCTTTATGGGGATGTGGAAATAAGTGTCCTGTAAATCCAGAGATGCCAGCCAGTCCCCTTTCTGAATTATTGGTAGAATCCGAGCCAAAGTGACCATTTTGAACTTTGGCTTTTTCAGGTGCTTGTTTGAAGCTCTAAGATCCAAAATTGGCCGCCACTCCCCATTTTTCTTTGTTGTTAGGCAGTATCTGGAGTAAAAACCTCTTCCTCTCAGGATTGCAGGGACTACTTCCACTGCTTTTAGCTGAAGCAGCTTCTGGACCTCTGCCTCTAGCAATGAGATTTGTGCTAGAGGTAGGGAGGCAAAAACCCTGTTTTTTTGTAGAGGAAGAAATTTGAACTGCAGAGACAGACCTTTGCCCACTACCCCCAGCACCCACTTGTCTGTGGTGATGGTTAACCAGCGGGGGAGGTAATGGGACAGTCTGCCTCCAACAGGTAGGGAGGAGGCGGCTTGCATCTCAGGGGTTCTGCTTAGGCTGGGACAAGGCTGTGGCTGAGTCCCTCGCCTAGAGCCTCTTCTGCCCCTACCCCTTGAGCCCTGAGGGGGGTACTGCTGGTAGTGGGACATGGCTATTGGCTGGAAGAAAGGTTGTGATAAAAAGGGATGACCCCTAGCCCCTCTTCCATAGGGCCTAGTGGATGAGGAAGCTATGTCTCTAGCAGAGTTACTTCTGTAAGTGGCCTTATATTCATCCACTTTTTTCATATAGGCCACTGTGGACTCCCCAAACAGCAGATTTCCTTCCAATGGGAAATCCAGGGCCTTTGACTGGTGATCCTGAGGAGGTTTGTGGCCCGGCCGTAACAAACCTCCTCTGAGCCACTGTATTAGCCATCCATCTGGCTGCAGTGTCATTCAAATCAGCAGCCATTTGGAACTGGTACTTGGCCCCTAGCCCAAACCTGGCAGTTCCTGTCGGTCATCTGACAAGGGTGGGTGGCCTTCGTGGACGCCAGTACTGACTGCCACAGGATTTCTGGTACAAGGGCACAAGATTGAAAAGTGGCCTGTCTCATGGCCAATGAGGCTGACAGATAGCCCTTTTTTGCCATACTGTTCAGTTTTCTGAAGTCCTTGTCCGGAGGGTGTGAGGACAGAGGGACCTTATCCTTGTCACAGGCAGCTTGCTGTATAACCCCCTGATGATCAGGGTGGGAGAAAAGGGATTCAGCTCCTTCCCTGTTCAGCTGATATTTTTTATCTATTCTCTTATCAATAAGAGGAATAGAGTTTGGGGTCTGGAGGAGCTTCATAGCATCCTTCTTAAAGAATTTATATACTGGAAGGAGGAGGGCTTTTGTGGGTGTTAAACCCATCATACTAAGGTACTCAATCTCCTCATCTTCCACTTGCTCTGTTGTGTTGATGTCCAGAGCATCTGCCATTTTTCTTTCAAAAGAAAAATTGGAGGAAAAATCCTCAGACACTCTGGGAGGAGAGTCAAATTCCTGCTCAGGGGAAACCTCTGGGGAAATAGGTTCATCCTCCTCATAAATGTCATCATCCCCTTCGAAATATTGTTGCTCTGGAACAGGAGGCAACACAGAAGCAGCAGCCTGGGGACCCTGGGGAGGGGCAGGAGGCTGAGGGAAGATGTTTTGCAGAGCCTGGATAATGTTGAACGCCTGGGCTATGTCTTGAGCTGAAGGCATGACAGGCTGCTGTGCAGAAGTCCCTGGTTTAGCAGGAGAGGGTTCTGCATGTTTGAGCTTTAATTTCTTTGAGGGAACCAGGGAGTCAGACGGTTCTTTCCCTCTTTTTGGCCCTTTTTCGCCTGTATCAGGGGCAGCGGTAGAAGCACTTGTCAATTCAACCACAACAGACTGGGGTGTCAGCTGGTCAGAGCCTGAGGGACCCCTTGGAAACTTTTTGTGAAGCCTTTCAAGGCGTTTTTCAACAGTTTTTTCTGGGAATGTTTTGCATATTTCACATTCCTGGTCCAAATGTTCAAAACCTAGACAAGCTACACATAAGGTGTGCTTGTCTGCCTTGGCAAACACATCTCCACACTTCAAACAGTTTTTAAAATCAGGTTCACCAGTTCTCTTTTTAGGTTTCTCAGTCATGGTGAAATATAAAATGAAAGAACCTCAACCGCTAATACACAGAGCTAATGCGGTTATTAAAACAGCTTAAAAAGCTTTTACTTTTTTTTTTTTTTTTGCAGTCAGTTCAGGAACCGATAGGGAACCGATGGAACCGAGAAAGGAGATGAAATATGAACCGGTTCAGCGGTTCTGTAACCGATGAAAAGTGGTTACAAATAAAAACTTTAAGGACCAAATTTAAATGAAAATGAATAGGTTCTTTAGTTAGAGAACCGAAACAAAGTTATAGCTAGCTCGGATCCCTCACAGTTATACCAAACCACGAGGAACCAAGAACAACAATTTAAACAATAATAAACTATATAAAACTAACAAATTAGTAGAGGCAGTAAAAGAAACTAAAAATACTTATGGTTTTTAAACTTTTTCTTTCTTCTTCACGCGAAAGAGGTGACAGAGACTCCGAGCGACCAGACTTTCAGGCGGAGAGAAAAATCTGAAGGGCTTAGAACACTACAGTTGGTAAAGGCAGTATTTGAAAGATGCTCACATGCAAAGAATTCCATAATTTGCATGTGTTCCATCTCTCCGGGCAGTCCACCCATCAGGATGACTTCACAAAGTTATGAATGGTCTGAGCATTACTGGGGTTAGAAAGTACAGTTACTTAAGACCTTACCATAACAGTAGATCTTTGAGGAGTGTCTTTTGCAGCAGGTAATACACTTGGGTCATCGCCAGAGGTAGCTGTGGTGTACGGCAGCTCTTCTAGCAGTCTTTTCCTGGGGCTGCCCACACACGACATCAGCCTCCTGTTTCCTATATAGGTGTGGGCGGTCTCTGGTATCCTCAGTTTCCCCCGTCGGATTCAGCTCGCTAAGCGAGGATCGAGGGGAAGCTGAGGTAACATAGGTATCCCAACCCATAAGTCACTGGACCAGAATTTGTTCTCTTAGAGAAGGAGGGGGATGGAGAGTGGGATCGTACTTGCTGTAAGAGACACTCCTCAAAGATCCTACTGTTACGGTAAGGTCTTACGTAACTGTACTATCTTCCACAGAGTGGTCTCTTGCAGCAGATAATACACTTGGGATGAATCCCAGGCAATAAACCCAAAAAGCATGGTCATTATGACAGGAGGCCTTGTAGGACAGCTCGGCCAAAGGCCAACCTACAGCGTGAAGCAATATCTAAGTTGTAATGCTTTGTGAAAGTATGAATTGTGGACTAGGTAGCTGCGTTGCAGATATCCATGACAGGCCCATTTAAAGCAGGCCGCAGTAGTGGCCATAGTTCTGGTAGAATGGGCTTGGACAGGTCCTGGTAATGGCTTGTTGTATTCTGAATAACAAAATGTTATACAATGTGCTAGTGAATTGGAGAGGGTCTGTTTAGTGACCAGGAGACCTTCCCTGCCTGAGGCAAAGATGATAAAAAGTTGAGAAGCCATCCTAATCAATTTAGTTTGATTCGTGTAGTACAGTATCGTAATATATGATGGACACCTAGCGTATGTAAGAGCTGTTCACCTCAATTGGAGTGTTCAGGATAATATACTGGTAACTCCAGGGACTGGTTTAAGGTGTGTTCAGATACTACCTGAGGCAGGAAGGAAGGGTTGGTATGAAGTGCCACCCTGTCTTTGTGGAAAGTCAAGTAAGGTTCTGTACACACGAGCACATGGAGCTTGGAAATACGCCGAGTAGAAGTGACAGCCACTAGGAATAGTGTTTTCCAAGAAAGAAAATGGAGCTCACAAGTGGCCGCTGGTTCAAAGGGCTCAAGAGTTACTTTTTCTATTAGAAAATTGAGATCTCATGGAGGAGTGGGTCTTTTGATAGGTGGCTTAATATGTAACATTCCTCGTAGAAACATGTTGGCTAGATGATGTTGATATAGTAATCTGCCATCTAGAGGTTCGTGGAAGGCCGAAATAGAGGCCAAATGGACTTTGATGGAGGAATGGCTTAATCCTGTTTCGACAATCGAGGCCAAGTAATCTAAGACTTTTGTCAGTGGACAGGAATAGGGATCCAATGATCGGGAAGCAGCCCAGATGGAAAAGTGTTTTCATTTGGCATTATATGTTTTCCTGGTTGCTGGTTTATGTGAGGCCAGTAATATACTGGCAATAGGAGAGGACACTTGTAAATGTGCTATGAAAGCATCTTCAGGAGCCAAGCGTGAAGGTGTAGTGCCTTCAGGTTGGGATGTAGAAGGGTCCCTTGGTTCTGAGTCAAGAGATCTGGTCCGACTGGCAATGGAACAGGTTCTTCTATCGAGAACTGCTGAAGTAAGGGAAACCACACCTGCTAAGGCCAGAAAGGGGCCATGAGACGCATGGTGGCAGGTTCGAGTTGTAATTTTAGAAGAGTCTGTTGCAGGAATGGGGGGGGGGGGCATATAAGAAGAGTCCTGTCCACGCTTGGGACAGGGCATCTATAGAGAATCCCTTTTTGCTCTGGATAATGGAATAGTATCTAAGGAGATGGTAGTTGACTGGGGAGGCAAACAGATCCAGTTGTGGGGTCTCCTACAGATGAAAGATTTTTGGAAGCACTTCGTAATGAAGTGTCCATTTGTGTACGGATGACTGGCGACTGAGAAGGTCAGCCAGGAGGTTGTAACGTTCTGGTGGATGGACGGCTGTCAGTACGAGATGTGCCGAATGGCCTCCTGCCAGACTGCATGCATCTCCTTGCACAGAGTACAGGACTTCGTACCTCCTGTTTGTTGAGGTAGAATATCATGCTGTTGTCTGGACAGAATCAGCAACGGTCCCGGAGACAGGTAAGGTTAAAAAGCCTGGAGGGCTAAGTGAACCACCCTCAGCACTAGGAGATTGATATGGGGATGAGGGATAGAAGTGGTCCACTTGCCCTGTGTCCTCTAAGGACCCACATGTGCATCCCACTCCTCCAGGGATACATCTGTGGTTATCTGCGTGGGTAGGGGCGACCGGAGGGGCATGCCCTGACATAGGCTGGCTCAGAGCGTCCACCATATTAGGATGGACCACAATGTTGGAGTGACTGATTCTGTCTTCGAAATTTCCTGCTCTTTGAGACCACTGGTTCTGGAGAACCCACTGGACTGGTCTCATATGAAGATGGGAGAAAGCTACCGTAGGGATGTTAGTGGCCATGTGACTTAGGAAACATAGTATGTGTCTGGCTGTGACAACATTCTGGGCTTGTATCTGCAATGCCTGAGATTGAAGCTTGTCTTGCCTGTCAGACAGAAGGTAGGCCCGGGTGGAGACAGTGTCTAGGACTGCTCCTAAATATTGGAGCGACTGTGTAGGGGTTGGATTGGACTTCAGCCAACTGACCGTAATCCCTAGAGCTTGGAACAGACTTAAGGTTTCTTCTAGGGAGGAAAGCAGAGCAATTCTGGACTCTACTTTGATGAGCCAATCGTCCGGGTGTGGGAAGACAAAGTGCCCGTTTCATCGTAGGGCTGCTGCTACTACCACTAGGCATTTGGTGAACACTCTCAGGCCGATGAGAGGCCAAATGGGAGTGCCTGAAACTGGTAGTGTTGACCCAACAGGTGAAAACAAAGGAACCTGTGGTGGACAGGATGGTTAGAGATATGTAGGTAGGCATCCTTCATATCTAAGGCACATAGCCAATCTCCTTGTTTCAATATTGGTATGAAGGAATTTAGGGTGACCATGCGGAACCTTTTCTACTGGATGTATCGGTTCAATTGTCTGAGGTCCAGTATTGGTCTGAGATCTCCAGTTTGTTTGGGTACCATGAAGAAGTGGGAGTAAAACCCCTTTTGGTGTTCTGTAGGAGGTACTGGGTAAACATCCTTCTTTGTTAAAGTAGCTTGTAATTCTTCTTGGAGGATAGGAATATGGACAGGTGGGCAATAGACAGAGCGGGGAGGGGTATGAGAGGGAGGTCTGGAAAGTAAATCCAGAGTGTGACCTCTGTATGATCTGGAGTACCAACTCACTCGATGTGATCGTTGTCCAGGCCTCCAAGTGGAGGGCAAAACAACCACCCACACCTTCTGAGGCCTGTTCAAGGAAGTGTGGACAGGGCCCCAGTAGGTCATTGGGAGGTGGACTGACCATCCCCAGTAGGAGGGTGGGAGTGAGAACCCCGACAGCAGAGGTGGTGGTTCTGGTAGATTGGAAGCGACCTTGGGATTAGCCTCTATTTGAGCCTCTGTATTTTCCACCTCTTTCGGAATAAAAGGAGGATTGAGGACAGTAGGATGGCTGAGAAGTATGGTACATGCCATGAACCGTACGCAGGGTTCTTTCTGAAGCCTGGAGATCATCTATCAAAATTTCGGTACCTGGCCCGAATAATTTGGACCCATTAAAGGGGGCATTGACTACTCTATGCTGTACATCAGGTGTGAAGCCTGAGACGCAAAGCCAAGCATGGTGACACAGGGTAATGCCAGTTGATGACATGCAGGCTGAAGTATCGACCGCAACATATCCTGAACGAAGTAGGTGTTGGGAAATGGAGTTGCCAGTAGATATTGTAGCCAATAATTGTTCCCTTTCTTGTGAAGGAGGGAGTTTATTGACTAATTCAAGGGCAGAGGACCAGAATGTACACTGGTATTTGACCATATGTCCCACGTAATTTAGGTTTCTGAGATTCATGGTGCTTGCCTGGAAGACCTTTTTTCCCCAGACAGTCAATTCTGCGGGAATCTTTATCTGGAGGTAAGGAGCTCATGTGTTTCGGTCGTTCAGCATGATCATAAGCGGCAGCAATTACCACTGAATCCTCTTCCAGATTGGTAGATAGGAAAGAGTGATCCAGAGGAGCCTGGTATAAGCGATCCTCCTAGCAGGGGACAGCTGTAACAGAAGAAGGCCGATTCCAGGCTGTGAGCATAGTATTTTGGCATGTTTGGATTAGTGGGGGTACCATTAAGACTGGATCCTCTAGTAACTCCAACTAGTCTGCCATATCCTTATGCTGTTTTTCATGTTTGGTAGTAGAGAATCCCATGACTTTCTGAATTTGGACCATCATCTCATGGAAAGATGGGTCATCTGGAGGAGAGGCAGCCACATGCCTGGAGAGGTCCTCTTTCAAGGAGGAGATATCCGAGACAGGGGTTGGAAGTCCATATCTTGGAATTCTTCATCCTCCAGGTCTTTGGTAAAATCTACCAGAAATGCAGGCTCATCTGATAGGTAGTCATCTACATATGAGGGAGGTGACCAGGGCAGAAAAGGATCCCTGTCACCCTGGAATCGTTTTGGCGGAGGTGTAGGGGACCGGGATGGGTGTCTCAGCTCCCCTGGGTTGGAAGGCTGAGCATGCCACATGGCGTGCAAGATGTGCTGTACTACTGAAGTAACGTCCAGTTGAGTTGGGGGGGGGGTTCTGGGAAACCAAGGGGATGGTGGAGGGGATAGGACGCATAGCCTGAGCAGATCTTGCCCCTGGGTGGTAAAGTCCAGTTTCCCAGTCCCTGTCCGCCTGGCTCCTATGGGAAGCCACCTGTGAGGGTGGAGTAGCAGTAATCAGAGCAAATGCAGTAGGTTTCCCCAATTAAATGCAGTTCCTCATCGATGGAACTGCTGGGAACAGTATTATGCAATGTAAATGACAGCCACATCGACGGAAGAGGAGTCCCTGTTGACGGAGCATTGATGGAACCCATAAAGGGTTCATCATAGACAGCCGTCAATGCGCTAGAAAGCACCATCGACGAGAGGGTATAACTCCCTGTCGACAAAGAGGCAGTCTGAGATCGCGCCTTATCGACAGTGGTACCTGTAACGGTGGCCATCGATGAGCTACTTCAGCCACGGGTGTGAGGAAGGTTTCTCCTTCATGCCATAGATAAGAATCGTGGAGGGAAGCTTTGGACAGCCCCCGATTCTATGAGAGACAATTTCTGCTCCATTAAATGGTTCTGATTTCCAGCAACCGTAATCGATGGGTTGCCTGGTTGAAATCCTGACAATGTATGCAGGAACTGGTGTCAGGTGTGGGTCCCAGACACCTTACACAAGTAGTATGGTTGTCGAAGTGATAGATTTTCCTACCACAACGGCAGGAACGAAATAGCGTTATCTTGCTTGATGATTCTTTGGACATTCATTTGTTCAAATTCTCATCGATGACTGCTGTCTAAAGTTGCTCCAGCTGCTGCGTCCGAGCTGAAGACGGCAGGAAAATGAACTGCGAATTTATTTACTTATTTATTTAGTTTTTGTTGACCAGGTAAGTGCACTAGACAAATCCTGCCTATTTTCAGGCACGACCCGGGGGAAGGGGATACAGATGAATGCCAACTGACCTTGAACCAGATTAAGCTGTTGGTGGTATTTTTTTTTAAGGACTGTCCACACTTATATAGGAAACAGGAAGCTGATGTCATGTGTGGGCGGCCCCTTGAAGGCTGCTAGAAGAGCTGCCGTGCGCCACAGCAACCTCTGACGATGACCCAAGTGTACTACCTGCTGCAAGAGACCACTCCATGGAAGATCTACTGTTACAGGTATGTAACCTGTTTTTCTAAGGATGTGAATATGATACTTCTGGCAGACTCCTAGCAGTTCTTCAGGAAGAGGGAAGCAACGTGCACACCCTCTACTTAGGAAATAAGGATTGGAGAACTATGTCCCCCAAACCAGCATCCTGGCGTGATTCTAGGTTAATGTGGTGTGTGCTGATCTACAGGTAGCAGCCCTGCAGATTTTCTGGATAGAGACATTCCTCGAAGCAGCCACTGATGCAGCGGTAAGGTGAGTGGAATAAGCCCTTAGCCCTCCAGGAGGCTCCCTAGCCACGAACCTTAGCAGAGATCAATGCAGGATGTGATTCACCTGCCAATCATCCATTTCGCTGTAGGTCTGCCAGGTGTGGCTTCAACGTAGGTGACAAACAGCTGGTGAACCTCTCCTCGAACTCCAGCTGTGCGCTCTTTGTAATAAGTGAGCATTCACCTCAGGTCCAGAGTATGGAGCCTGTGCTTAGCCTCTGAGGTGTGATTGGTGAAGTACACCGGGAGATTAATCACCTGGTTAAGGTGAAACTCCGACACAAACTTCGGGATGAACTTCGGGTTGGGGCACAGGACAACTTTGTCCCTGTGGAAGACCAGGTAAGAAGACTCCACCGAAAGCGCCTGGAGCTCACTGATCCTTCTGGCTCACGTGACAGCCACCAAGAAGGTGGTCTTCCACGACAGGTGAGAGAGAGATCACATCTGTGCATCGGTTCGAAAGGCTTGCACATGAGCTTTGCCAAAACCAGCAACAAGTCCAACAGTGGTGGTGGTTCACGCACCGGAGGGGAAATGTGGACAAGGCCCTTGAAAAAGCACCAGACAACTTTCTCCTGTGACACCGACTGCTGACCGGCCCATGCCCGGTAAGCGGAGATGGATGCCAGGTGCACCTTAAGGGTCATCGACTGAAGACCCAAATGGGAAGGGGACTAAAGATAGTCCAGAATGCTAGCCACTGGACAGAACAAAGGGTCCACCCCCCTTGCTTTGACACCAAATGGAGAATCTCTTCCATTTGAAGGCATAGCACTTCGTAGTCAACACCTTCTGAGATGCCTCCACAATGGTGAAGACAGCTTCAGAGACCCAATGCCTGAACTCTAACAGCTCAGGAACCAGGCTGCCAAGTGCAGGGATTGAAGGTCCGGGTGGAGTACCTTCCCTTGATTGACGGAAAGCAGGTCCGGGCATAGAGGAAGATGTCTTCAGGAGCCTGCTGCTGAGGCTGAGTAGATCGGGGCACCAGAACTGGTGTGGCTAGTCCGGAGCCACCAGGATCACCTGCGCCTTGTCACTTCTGGCCTTGAGGAGCACCTTGTGGATCAAGGGAATCAGAGTGAAGGCACAGAGACCTGGGGTCCTAGGCCAAGAGAAGGCATCACCCTGCAGCGTTCCCTGCTGAGGGGGGGGCAGGCACAAAACAGTCTCAGCTTTGCATTCTGCCTGGAAGTAAACAGGCCCACCTGAGGGGTGCGCCACTGGAAGAACAGACTGTGAACTACTTCTGGGTGGAGAGAACACTTGTGAGATGCCTCGCCCACCCGGCTGAGGGTGTCCACCAGCTGACTGGAGGCTCCTGCCACATGGATGGCTAGGAGATCTGCCTCCAGGTTGTGCACGACGGTCCAAAGACAGAGAGTTTCCCTGTACAAAGGCAGGGAATGTGACTCGCCTGCTTGTTGAGGTAGTACATGATCATGGTGTTGTCCATCTGGACTTGGATCACCTGACCCTGAATGTGTGGAGTGAATGCAGTCAGTGCCAGCTGAACTGCCTGGAGCTCCAGCAGGCTGATGTGGCATCGAGACTCCTCGGGGGGATCCAGAGCTCATGGACTCTGTGTTCCCCCAGGTGGGCAACCCAGCGCATGAGAGAGGCATCGGTCATCAGAATGGCCATTGGCTCTGGGCAGACAAATGGAATTCCTTCCTGCAGGTGTGCTGGGACCAACCACCACTGTATGGCATCCCACATCCGCTGGGTCACAGTGACCAGCTGGTCGAAGTGACCCTTGGGCTGAGACCTCTGGCTGGCCAGCTCCCACTGCAGGAAGCGCATTCTCCAGTGGGCCCAATGAACCATGCTGTTGCAAGCTGCCATGTAGCCTAGCAAGCGCAGGAAGTCCCAGGCAGGGCACAATTGCCCAACCCGAAATGATCAGGTATAGGAGAGAGCCTCTTCCCTGTCTGCTGGAGCTGTGCTCTGGCTCTGCAAGAGTCAAGCTCCAACCCGATAAAGTTAATCACCTGCGAGGGCACGAGTTCCGACTTGGCCTCATTGACCAGGAGGCTAAGGGAGATGCAAGCCTGGAGGGCCAGGTCCCTGAACCGCTCCACCTCCTGCCTAGAGGGACCTGTGATCAGCCAGTCATCCACGTAAGGGTAAACCCAGACCCCTCAGCACCTCAGGTAAGCTGCCACCACTGCAATGCACTTGAAGACTCTGGGGGCCGAGGAGAGGCCGAATGGGATGGTCTGGAACTCGTAGTGGGCTCCCTCTGCTCGAAAGCAGAAGAACCTTCGACGAGACGGATGGACCGGGATGTGAAAAAAATACATCTTGAAGATCCAGGGAGCAAAACCACGTTTCACTCTAGAGATGGTATGATCTGAGACAGAGTTACCATCCTTAAAGTGCATGACCCGAGAAACTTGTTCAGGTCATGCAGATCTAGAATAGGACGCCAGCCCTCCATCAGCTTTGGCACCAGGAAGTACCTGGAGACAAACCCTGAGAGTTCGGGAGGATCAGCGACAGGAACCACGACCTCCTTGCAGAGAAGCTGACAGCATGTCTGTGGAAACCAAGTCCTCCGGTGGGGCACAGGCTTGGCAAGGAGGGTACTGCTCAAATTCCAGAGGCAGACCCTGACCCACCACTTCTAGAACCCACCTGTACATGGTGACAGCGGACTAGGTGAAAAGGAAGTGGTGTAGCCGGCCCCCATGGGAGGACCCAAGGGAGGTGCGATGAACATGAGGCACCCCTCTTTCCGTCACTGGGCAGGCTTAGATGGGGAGTAGGGCCCGGCTGAGGCACCACCGGAGCCTCTCCCTCCAGGCTTATAGACGATCAAGGCCACCAACTTGGGCCGAGGTCGCCAGGCTTGAGCCTGCAGGCCAGCCTGTTGCTTGGTTGGTTTGGCCACAGGAGTGGAGGTGGACCGAAAGGGCTTCCTCTTCTGCTGCTGCTTGGAACCCTTAAGGTCCTTCTGGGCAGATGTCACAGAGTCTAACGTGGCATTGGACTTCTCAATATGGGTGAAGTGACCTTTGACCTCAGGCCCAAACAGGTCGGTGGCTAGGAAAAGGACATCTGCCAGCTTATGTTGAGTGTCAGCACTAAGATTGAGATCCTTAGCCAAGCCCTGCGACGCATAGCCACTGAGGCTGCCACCAAGCGGGCACAGAAGTCCCCAATGTCTGTGACTGTCTGGAGCTGTTTGGCTACAGCCTGGCCGTGGTCCTGGACCTGACCATGGTCTGAAGGTCTGCAGGCAGATGAGGGAGCTCCTCATCTAAAGTGCCCAGCAGGGCACATGGGAGAAGGGCCTTATGAGGTGGTTTCGTCTGGTGGAGAAACTGAAGCACGGAGGCATAGACTTTCTTAGCTGCAAGGTCCAACTCTTGACTCCTTGTTGGGAGGCTTGTCAACATGCCCAGTGTTGCCAGACCACCTAAATACAGAGTTGGCCACCAAGCCCTTGGCCGAGGGGTGCTCTGTGAATCCTGAAAAGGAACTGGTGGGCAACAAGTATCTGTGGGCCATCTAGACAGAAGGCGCCGGGCAGGAAGCAGGGTGCTGCCAAAGCTCCAGGGCAGGGCCAAGGATGGCTTCTGCCACTGGGAAGGCTTCCGTCGGAGAGTCTCCCTGGTCGAAGATCTCGGTCAATGGTTACTGAGCTCGCTTTTGCGCAGGCTCCATCTTCATACCCGTCAACTTGGAGATCAGACGGAGAAGGCCCAGAAAGAATGTGGGACCCTCACCCATCGAGAAAGTCCCCACCAACTCGATGTTGACCGGACTGGAGTGTAGTGAGGCACCATCTGACTCCGAGGAGTTGTCAAAGAGAGATCGACTGCCAGAGTCCCCGCTGACCCTCTGCAGATGGTCAGGGGTGACGGTGACCGACAGCCGATGTGGAAGCCTGTTGGCGGTCTAGACTTCTTAGATGGAGCACCAACCACCGACTGTTTGGGAGGCGGTTCCACCACAATCGGTGGAGATGCCGGAGGCAGGCGAGCCAGGACCGATTTGGTCGGCTCTGGAGGAGAAGGCTTTGGCCTTTCAGGTGACAGCCAGGTGATGGCCAGTGTAGAAACCGGGCTTGGTTTGGCACCGTTCAACATAAACTGTTGCCACATCAAGTCCTAGTAGCGTTGACGCAACCTGCACCGAAGCCTCTCCTCACCCAAGGAGGACAAAGAACAGCGACGATGCCGCTTCCAGTGGTGCCGAGAGAGGGAGGGAGCGCCGATGACAATGGGACCGGCTCGACCCTTGGGAGGAGGCCCGAGACCTCCGCCACCAGGGGGACCAGCGGTGGGGCATGGAGGGAGTCGGCAATTGCTGAGGCCCCTCCTGGTCAGGGTTAGGGACCAGAGGCGCTGGGTCAGCGGACTGATACGTCCCTCCAATGGTCTGCATCAGGACTGGAGTCCTAGACAAGGAAACATCGTCCTCTTCCATTGACAATTGGTCAGTTGGCTCGAGAAGACTCTCAGCTGGGACTTCGACCAGAGCCTTGGCTGACAGGCCCAATGGGGTTACTGTGGAGCCAGCGTGAGGATTCGACCGAAGTCATATCTAGAGAAGTGCGGGAATTGGAGGCCCTCGACCGAGAGCGCCCCCTTCCCCACGATGGACAAGTCTTTTCTTTTTTAGATTCAGATTTGCCGGTGGGTCCCTGACTGAAGGTCAGCAGAGACTGGCACAATTCCTTGAAGGAGCCTGTAAAAGTCGAGCCTAACTGAATTGGCACAAAGGCAGAAGCCGAGGAGGAATGGGCCGTGGCCTGGGCCGCCTCCTCTTCAAAGGCTGCAAGCTGCTTGGCAGCCCCCGCAGCCATGGAGACCACCCAACGGGCATCCTAGGATTTGACCAGTGGGTTCCGTTGAGCTGGGCGGCCCAGTCTCAGGCGGGAGAGATGGTCCTCCAGGGTGGTCAGGTAAAACAAGCAGTGAAAGTCGCAGGCCTGGGGATCGTGGTCGTGCCCCAGGCAGCAGACACACATGGCATGCGGGTTGGTCCTGGACATCTTCTGCCTGCAAGAGCACCAGCGAAACCCAGAAGCGGACTTACCGTCCATCGCGGTCGCAATCGAAGACTGAGCTGAAGACAAACACTCGAAAGAGTTGAAGTTCTGGAAGAAATTCCAAAGAATTCAAGTGCTAGGGCCTATTTTGCATGGGAGTGGTAAAGAGGGAACCTACTTAGGAAGATCTGGCGTCATGGGGTGGAGCTGAGGGAGTTACCACCCAGGTGGGTGGGAGGAACCAGCTTGAAGACTTTCCGGCAAGCTTTTAAAGGGCAAGGGCACTGCTTGAAGTGTGGACAGAACTTCATATCCACGTTCCTAGAAACAATGTTTTCCAGGTGACATACTTTAATTCAGTGGTAGTCATAGGTTTGAATGGAGGCATCATCATCTTAGAGCAAAGTTTAAGTCCCATGCAGGGACAGGGGACCTTACAGGGAGATGCAGATGCAGGAGTCAACCCTCAGTACCAAAAAAAAAAAACAGTAGATTAATACACAATTGCTTCCACAATTAGATGGCATTTCTCCACACGTTTTCCCAAAAAGCTACTTTATATAAGTCTACCGACTGTGGTGCGAGTTGCAGCAGACGTACATTTTTTTCTTAGTCTGGAAAAGAAAACAGGGTTGTGTTACCTGCTGGCAGGAAACTAGGCTGTTGCCGGTTGTGAGCAGACTGTAGTTCTTTGAGAGAGCATTGAGTAGCACTTGCAACCACATTACAATGAGAGCTGTCAACCTCTCCCAGCCTGCTGCAACTGCCACAAACACAGAATGTGGACTCGTTCGTTCTGTGTCATTTACTTGCAGCCACTTGCTACTGCACATGTGCACGTGAGGTGATCTTCCCTCCAGCCCTCCCGGCATCGTGATGTGCAGCATGGCTCCAAGAGAGCAAAGGGACTATACAACTCAAAATGTTCGGTTCCTCTTCTGTAAGTTTCATTACCCATGATTTCAAATATTAAAAAAAAAATGTAATTAACTTTTTTAAACATAAGAGAGAGAAGGCACTACAGGATGTGGGAATATGGTCAATAATCACATACCTCACAGGTGTTTAAAGGCACTCAGCACAAACGCCTTGTACCTAACAACACCCTTGAGAGGTGTGTGATTATGGGCCTTACAGCATACTTTAAAAATCTCTTACAATACCGCATGTACAAGTACAGACTGACCCAAGGATTCAGGCTTATAGACAGAAATAGCCAACAAACACACAACATAGAAGTTGACGACAGAAGGAGACTGCTACGTCCATTTAGTCTGCCCATTTATTTTAGACCTATTTTGACACTCTAGTAGTCAGGGCTCCCTTGTATCTATCCCATGCATTCCTGAATCTCCACACAACCTCTTGGGGAAGGCTGTTCCAGGCATCCACCACTCTCTGTGAAGAAAACTTCCTGGTGTTCGTAGAGAAAGTACAGTTACGTAAGAACTTACCGTAACAGTAGATCTTCGAGAACAGCTCTTGCAGCAGGTTACACCATTAGGACTGAAGCCGGCAGGCATCAGGACTATGAGAAAAATTCTAGCTAGCGCTATCTTCGAGGACCGCTTGACGTCGGTCCCGCCTCCAACGTCAGACGTAGTACATAAGGGGGCGGTCCCGTCCGATTCCCCAGTTCTCCCGCCAGAGACTTCCGGCCGCAGGCTGACATCGAAATGGGAGACCGAGGATATACCGTCAGAAGTCAAAAGGGAAAAATCCTGTTAGTGAAGGCCTGCCATGCCTCCTCCAAGGGGAAGGTGGGCGGGAAGGTACCTGCTGCAAGAGCTGTTCTCGAAGATCTACTGTTACGAAGTTCTACATAACTGTACTATCTTACTTGAGACACAGCTCTTGCAGCAGGTTACACCAATAGGACTGATTCCCAAGCAGTAACGCTTGTAAACATTCTGGGAGGAGGAAACTAGAATTACATTCCAGGTCCTGAATCTAGGACAGGAGACTGTAGCACCGCCAGTCGAAGGCCGGATTTTGCCGAGAAGCCATGTCCAGACTCTAATGCCTGATAAAGGTATGCACAGAGCTCCAAGTGGCTGCAGCACATATGGCAGAGGTGGAGAAGTTTGCAGTGCTGCAAAGGAGGTGGCCACACCTAGTGGAATGACCCGGACTGATCCCGGAGGGCTTTGTTTGATATCATAACAGTATGAGATGCACTGGACAAGCCAGCGAGACAGGGACTGTTTGGATACTGGTTGGCCCATCATCCTTTCAGAAAAGGAAACGAAAAGTTGCTCCGAACTACGAAGTTGTTTAGTTCTGTTGAGGTAATACCTCAAGCTGCGGTGAACATCCAGGGTGTGGAGCAGTGCCTCTCCTCTATTAGAGTAATTTGGGAAGTAGACCGGCAGGTCAATATCCTGATTGAGAGTGAGTGTAGAAACCACCTTAGGCAAAAATTTAGGATTCGTCCTCAGGTATACTCTGTCCCGGTGGAAAATTAAATAAGGCTCTTTGCACATGAGAGCGTGAAGCTCAGAAACTCTTCTCGTTCGAAGGGGGGGAAGCGTGAGTTGTTCCAGGACAAAGAGCAAATCCCATGGAGGCACTGGGTCCCTAATGGGTGGCCTAAGATGTAACACCCCTCTCAAAAATTCCCGAGAGGCATCTAATTGTGCCACCGTGCGCTGTCCCAACGGAAGGTGGTAAGCTGAAATGGCACAGAGGTGCACCTTAATAGAGGGTAGGCGAGGCCCGAGACGGAAAGGAGAGCAGGTAGTCAACACCGCTCTCACCGGCAACCCTAAAGGGAAAGGTCACGTGCTTGCGACCATAACAAGAAGCGCCATTTTCATGGCGCGCGTGATGTATCGTGCCCGGCTTTCTGGCTGCAGAAAGAACTTCCGCAACCTCTTGCGAGACCCCGTGACGCAAGATGGCTATGTCTCTAGGAGCCATGCGTGAAGGTTCAGTGAGCATAAGTCCGGGTGCACCAGTGAACCTTCCTCCTGAGACAAGAGATGGGAGCTGAATGGCAACAGAAGCGGAGGTTCCTGGGATAGTTGAATCAGTAAAGGGAATCAGATCTGTCTGGGCCAAAAGGAGGCCACAAGGATCATGGTTGCTTGCTCCCTGAGCAGTTTGAGAAGAACTCTCTGGATCAACGGGAAGGGAGGGAAAGCGTAGAGGAATCTGTCCGCCCAGGAGAGGGACAACGCGTCTCGCCAGAAAACACCAGGCCCTGGATCTAGCGAGCAAAAATTGGGCAGTTTTGCGTTGGATGGGGAGGCGAACAAGTCCAACTCTGGAGTTCCCCATCGAAGAAACAGATCCTCTGCTACCTCTTGAAGAAGTTCCCACTCGTGGACTCTGGCCTGGGAGCAACTCAGGCCGTCTGCAATAGTGTCGTCCACCCCGGGAACATGTACTGTGATCAGATTCGCGCCGTGTCGGATTACCCAATCCCACACCCTCATGGCCTCCTGCAAAGGGGTAAGAGTGTGCGCCTCCTTGTTTGTTGAGGTAATACATCACTGCCGTGTTGTCTGTCTGAAGCAGGAGAGTACTCGGCGGGATTTCTGACTGAAAGGCCTGCAGGGCATAAAGGACCGCCCTCATCTCTAGGACGTTGATATGGAGGTGGGCCTCCAGAGGGGTCCACGTACCCTGGGACTTCACCCCGCTCAGGTGTGCTCCCCATCCTAGACCTGAGGCATCTGTGGTGAGGATTACCTCTGGGGACGGCGCTATAAATGGGACGCCCGTGGAGAGTGTCCCTGCGTCTAGCCACCACTGCCAGTCTCGAATCACGGTGTTCGTGATTCTGACTGGACACTGCATGTGGTCTTGCCTTTGATCCCATTGCACCTTGAGCATCCACTGAGTTACCCGCATGTGGAGCCTTGCGAAAGGGACGGTAGGAATGGCCGCAGCCATGTGTCCGAGCAAGCGAAGGACCGACCTGGCTGGGATGGTCTTGTTCGACGAAAGCTCCCTGATGAGGGATCTGATGCGCCCCGCTCTGTCGACAGGAAGAAAAGCTCTTCCCTGAACGGTGTCCAGTACTGCGCCTATAAATTGCAGCTTCTGCGACGGTACCAGGAGAGACTTCTCGTGGTTGATTAGGATGCCCAGAGATCGAAACAGGTCCTGGGTGCTCTGGATCGCTCGTAACAACACCTCTCTGGAGGCGGCCATGAGAAGCCAATCGTCCAGGTACGGGAACACATAATGGCCCTGTCTCCTCAGAGATGCTGCCACGACTGCCATGCATTTGGTAAAGACCCTGGGTGCGGATGACAGTCCGAATGGAAGGGCTTGGAACTGAAGGTGGTGGTCGAGAAACTTGAAGCGCAGTAACCTCTTGTGCATCTGAGCTATAGGGATGTGCAGGTATGCGTCCTGCATGTCTAGAGACGCTAAGAAGGCGTCTTGCTTCAACATGAGAATGAGACCCGGAAGAGTGACCATGCGGAATCTCTTGTAAGCGACCGACACGTTGAGGTCGCTGAGGTCCAGAATCAGACGGCGGTCCCGTTTTCTTTGGAACCAGGAAGAAGTGGGAATAGTATCCTTGTCCTCTCTGGTTCTCCGGGACGTACTCTATCTCTCCCTTTTGCAAGAGCACGAGTATTTCTTGCCAGATCAGTGACTTGTGCTGACCCGGGTACCGGAGGAGCAAAGGAGGCCTCGAGGGTGGCTTTTCTGTGAATTCTATAAAGTGGCCTCTTTCGACCAACTGAAGAACCCACCTGTCGGTGGTTATAGCCTGACATCCCGGCAGGAAGTTCATGTCGACCCCGACCATGATTTCCCGTTGACCGTGGCGGGGTCAGAGAGTCAGGCTGTGGCAGCTGAGGTCCCGCTGGCTGGACCGGCTTGGAAATCACGGGCTTCGGACTGCGGGTTGTTTCCCCAGGCTCTCAAAAGCGGAGCCCTTTGTTGTGGAGCGGGTCAGGACTGTTGTCTCTCTCGTCACCCATGAAATCGGCTTTGGTTCCTACAAAGGAACTAAGCGGTTGGTACATGGCCTGGACCGACCTCACACACTCCGGCCTCTTGAGTCTGGTAATAATCTTCTCTGAGGGTTTACAAACAAAACTTCTCCTCGAATGGGCGTCCATGATATTCTTCTGGAGCGTCTGGGGTGAAACCAGAGACGCGTAACCAAGAGTGTCTCCGGATGCATACGCCTGAAGCAGCTGCTCGGGCCGAGGAGTCCGCGGAGTCATACGCGGCTCGTAGCACTTGGGTTCCCACGTCTGAACCTGTACGAAGAAGCTGAAGCATCTCCTCCTTCTGCTCTCCTTCCGGCAGTTTCTCAGTCGCATCCAGACCCTGTTCCCAGAAAGCATTTTGGAACTGCACCATGTGGGTCAAATAATTCAGGGATCTGATGGCGCAGGTAGCGGAAGCATACGTGCGCCTACCCATGGCGTCCAGCTGTTTGGACTCTGGGTCCGGTGGCAGGGTGCTCAGATGTTGCGGTCTCTGGGACCGGTCATGCGAGGCTGTTATGACCAGAGAGTCGGCCTGAGGATGCTGAGTCAAGTACTGGTCTTCCCTGGGAGCCTTGTACAAGCGATCAGCTTTCTTCGGCATCGCCGGGAGCGAATGTGGACGCTTCCACGCTGCCTTGGTGACGTCCACGAAAGTGTCTACCAAGGGTGGCACCACCACAGGCTTGGGGTCCTTCTGCCGAAGATACTTTGCAAGGCGTAGCCTTTCGGGGTCTAGCTCTTCTGCATCCCATCCCATGTTTTCTTGGATGTATCTCATAATATCCGAGAACGAAGGGTCATCCGGAGGAGACTTTGGCATCTCGCGTGGATCCGGAGAAGGGATGGAGAGGGCAGATGGGGATTTGGATGTTGAGAACTCTGATCCTGTGTCCTCCGTCGAAGGCGATCGTCGGCGTCTTCTGGGTCTCTTAGGACTGGGTGACCTGGAAGAGGATTTGGACGGAGGTCTCCGTTTGTCTGGTCTCCCCCTTGGAGGTGTTCTGTGCTCCCGGGGAGGAGGTAGCCGGCCTGCTGACCCCGATGGAGAGGGGGGCGCAGGAACTGGAGGAGTAACCAGTGTAGGAGGAGGAGGAGGAGGAAGAGGTGGAGTGGGAACCATGTCCTTCTTTATGGTGTCCCACCAGTAAGTAAACAGCTCCTTCACTTCTAACATGGAAAGGCCTGATGACGGCTCCACAGGGGGCTCGGGTAATGGCGAGGGTTCCCTGGGCATCTCGACAGGACCGGGGTCGCCCGTCTGGTCCTCGGGCTGAGTCAACTCCTCCTCGGTGATGGTCTCCTGACCGACGCCGGTCGGAGGCGTCGGGGTCCTCTTCTCGATAGGAGCGGGCGCCGGTCCCCCTACCGGCGTCCGGTGATGCATTGGCCTGGCCGGCGACGGCTCCGCGGACCTGTGGCGAGAAGACGACGATGGAGGCACAGGCGTCAGGGTCCTGCGGCCTCTTCAGAGAGGTAAGCTCCTTAGTCTTGCGAGGAGGCAAGGAAGCAGACCTGACGTCGGGTTCAGAAAGGCGGGAACCCGAATTATGGTGATGGTGGCGATCCCCCGACTTGACCAGGGCCTTGGAGGACGAGGAAGGCCTGGGAGTCTTGGCCTGAGAAGAGGATGAAGACTTTTTAACCACAGCAGGGGGAGGCTGAGAGCTGGCCCTGGAAGGGGAGCGGTCGGACCTGGAACCAGAGCTGCGTGAGTCTGAGGCCCTAGACGGGGACCTGGAAAGGGCCTTCTCCCTATGCTTCTCAGCGTGCTTGTGGGCCTTCTGCGAAGAGTCCCCCTTGGAAGACATGGTCTTGAGTTTTTCTTCTAGCAGGAATGCTTGAAGGGCCTTCTGGCGACGGATCCGGGTTCTGCTATTAAACCCTGGCAAAGGAGCAGGACCGGGTGCCATGGTCTGGGCCTAGGCACGGGCCTTGGGCGACTGCGGAGTCCTTGAAGGGGATCCTGCTTCCACAAGCACACTTCGAGGTGACGGTGGTGGAGAGGACATCAGCGAAAACTTGATTGTAGAAAATCAATTTCCCGTAGGAAAAAACTTAACCATGCGTGTAGCTAGAGACTGAACCAAAGGGTTGGAAACATGCAAGTCGGCGGGGAAAGAACTGAAAATCGGGCAGGACCACCCCTTATGTACTACGTCTAGCGGGACCGGCGTCGGGGGCGGTCCCCGCTGAAGATAGCTAGCTAGAATTTTTCCGTGAGGTCCTGATGCCTGCCGGCTTCAGTCCTAATGGTGTAACCTGCTGCAAGAGCTGTGTCTCGAAGTAAGATCCTCCCTCCTTGCAGCCTGAGGTAATTTCCCCTGGATCTGGAGTCCTTCTTGAAGTGAAAAAGTTCCTGTGTCTGTACCTTGTTAATGCCTTTGATGTACTTAAATGTTTCAGTCATATCCCCTCTCTCTCGCTCTTCTCTGCTCCAGGGACTACATATTCAGTTCCTGAAGTCTTTCCTTGTAGGACATGTACTGCAGACCCTGAATCCTTTTTGTCACCTGTCTCTCTACTGTTTCCACCTGGTCAATGTCCTTCCTAAGGTGAGGCCTCCAGAACTAGACTCCATATTCCAGGTAAGGCCTGACCAGCAGTCTATACAGTGGTAGTACCACCTCTCTCCTCCTGCTCATGATTCCCCTCCCAATGCAGCCCAGTATTCTGTTGACTTTCAATGTTGCCTTCTCACACTGCTTACTAACCTGCAAGTCGTCTTGAGGTTATGATTCCCAGATCTTGTTCCTGGTTTGAGGCCGACAGTCTTTCACCTCCTAGTTAATACTCGTTTCCTGGATTTCTCTTTCCTATGTGCATGACCTTGCACTTTTTGGTGTTAAATCTCAGCTGCCACACTCCAGACCATTCTTCTAGTTTTCTGAGGTCAGCTTCCATCTGGCTCACTCCTTCTGAGGTGTCCACCTTGTTACATATGAAAAAATTACTCACCATAGTAATGTTGTTTCTTCTAATGGAGTCTTGCTGTATTCTGACTATATGCAGTTAGCCCCAGCACTTGAACTGCTCCGGAGAGTAAAGGGTTAACTCTATACCCAGGCATAGAACATTGAGCTCAAGCTCGGTTTTCAAACCTCTGTCCTTGGTACTCCTCAGTGTAACTGTCAGATTCTTACGAGCACTATGCTAACTAATTAACAATATACAAATAGTTTTTAATTTTTTTGCCAAAGGGTAATAAACATATTTTTAGGGTCAAAAAGACTCAAGTCGAGAACCCCAAAAAGAATCCAAGTAGGTAGTGAAACAAAAACAATATCTTCTTGAATAATAACCATAAAGACCTCAAGCTAAAGAAGAGATAACCAAGGTACTCCTCGGGGTGCAGCACTGTGCCTGCCAGACCGCATCCCAAAACAACTAGGTTCCAGGAGGGGAGGCAGGTCAGAATACAGCAAGACTCCATTAGAAGAAACAACATTACTATGGTGGTGTAATTTTTTCTTCAAACAACATGAAGTCTTGCTGTATTCTGACTATATGCGGACTACCAAGCAGTACCCCCTTGGCAGAGGGAGTTACAGAACATATTTTGGGAACAGACTCTGCAGCACTGCTGTGCCAAACCTAGCATCACTTCTTGACTGGATGTCAAGAGAGTAATGCTTGGTAAATGTGTGAACAGTTTTCCAGGTGGCTGCTTTACAGATTTCCACTAAGGGTATGTCTCTAGCTGATGCGACTGAAGCAGCTATACCTCTGGTGGAGTGAGCCCTCAGGCCTGAGGGTGGCTCTTTCCCCAACTTTGAATAGCAGAACTGGATACAGGAAACAATCCACCTAGCAATTGTTCTCTTAGTAGCAGGTTTACTTTTTCCCACTTCTCCATAAGTGAGAAATAGCTGTGAACAGTCATTTCCATGGGCCTTAGTGTGTTCTATATAATAACTAAGGGCCCGCTTTACATCAAGATTGTGTAATCTTCTCTCCCCAGAGGAAGAATGGTCAGTGAAAAATATAGGCAATGACAGACTGATTTAAATGAAAGTCTGATACCACCTTGGGAAGGAACTTTGTCAGTCCGAAGGACCACCTTATCCCTGTGAAATTAAATGAAATCAGGTTCCACTGATAAGACCTGTAATTCACCGATTCTCCTGGCAGAAGTAATGGCTACCAGGAATACAGTTTTCCAAGTCAAGTACTTCAGCTCAGCTGAAGATAATGGTTTGAAAGATGGCTACATAAGCTGTGCAATACATACTGTATATTCAGGTCCCAAATAGGAGTAGGCTCCCTAAAAGGAGGACTAATATGAACCAGACCTGTGAAGATTTTCTTGAAAACTGGATGAGAGGCTAGAGAAGAGCCCTTCCCAGCTGAAAGGAAAGCAGAAATAGCTGCCAAACGTACCTTGAGAGTAGTAGGACGGAGGCCTAAACTGTTAAGATGCACTAAATAATCCAAAGTAGTAGCAATGTCAGCTGAATCTGGCTGAATGTGTCTCTCAGAACACCAGAATCCATTTGGAATTGTAAGTTGTTCTAGTAGAAGGTTTTCTACTAACCTTGAGAATGACCAAGACTGATTGGGAAGGTTGCAGGCTTGCATATTCTAACTCTTCAAGAGCCAGGCTTTGAGTCTGAGAGTCTGAAGGTTGGGATACAGTATCCTACCCTGTGAAGAGGTGAGGAGATTGTTTTGTCTGGGAAGACACAGTGGTATTGTCACTGACATGGACAATAAGAAAAAATTACTCACCTTAGTAATGTTGTTTCTTCTAATGGAGTCTTGCTATATTCTGACAGTAGCAGTGAGTCCCAACCTTCGAACTGCCCTGGAGATGAAAGAGTTAAGTTTCCATGCCAGGCATGGAACGCTGAGCTCGAGCTCGGTTGAGACTCTGTCTGTTGCTGTTTAAACTCAAACCGTCAGATCTTTACGAGCTAAACTCACTAAGGCCCTGTGTGGAAGCTGTAAACCAACACTAGCCAACTGGCTACTAAACATAAAACACATTTTTTGGTCCCAAAACAAAGACTAAAAAAATGAAAAACACACCAACTCACCCCAAAAAGAAGGGGGTGAAAACAAAAAGGTGGGCACCTACTGAGTGCCAACACTGTACTGCCCACCCACTTCCCAAAAGCAGAGGTTCTGAGAGGGGCAGGCGGTGGGGAGGTCACAATATAGCAAGACTCCATTAGAAGAAACAACATTACTAAGGTGAGTAATTTTTTCTTCAAACAACTTGAATTCTTGCTATATTCTGACAGTAACAGACTACAAAGCAGTACCTCCATGGAGGAGGACAGAACCTACTTAGGAAATAGGCTCTGAAGCACAGCTGTGCCAAACTGAGCATCACTCTAGCCTGGATGTCCAGGGAGTAATGCTTGGTAAAAGTGTGAACTGTTTCCAGGTAGCTGCTTGACATATCTCTAGAATAGGGATGTCCCTGGCAGCAGCCAGGGAAGCAGCTGTACCTCTGGTAGAGTGAGCCCTCAGGCCTGAGGGAGGAACCTTATCCGGTTTCTCATAACAAAATTGGATACAAGAGACAATCCACCTGGCAATGGATCTTTTAGTGGCAGGTTTCCCCTTTCCGACCTCACCATAAGTGAGGAACAGTTGGAGGGAGTCAAACCTGTGACCCTTGGTACGCTCTATGTAGTAGCTAAGGGCTCTTTTCACATCTAAACTGTGCAGCCTCCTCTCGCCAGAGGAGGAATGGTCAGTGAAGTACACTGGGAGACACACAGATTGATTAAGGTGGAAATCTGAAACCACCTTGAGGCAAGAACTTCCTGTTAGTCCATGAGGACCACCTATCTCTATGAAGGAGATAAAATCAGGCTCCACTGACAAAGCTTGTAATTCACTTATCGTCTGGCAGAAGTGATGGCTACAGAAACACAGTCTTCAAGTCAAGTACTTAAGCTCTGCTGAAGACAAAGGCTCAAAAGGGGGTTGCATAAGCTGAGCACTGCAAACATTAAGGTCCCAGGCAGGGGCAGGGCCCCTGAATGGAGGGTTAGTGTGAAGCAATCCCTTGAAAACCTGGAGAATACAGGATGAGCTAAAAGAGAAGAGGCTTACCTGCTGAAATAAAAGCAGACACAGCTGCCAGATGCACTTTTAGTGTCTGGTCTCAGCCCAAGCTATTTAAATGGACCATATAATCAAGGACTGTGGGCAGATCAGCAGATTCTGGGAAATATGCTTCCCAGAGCACCATATGGAAAATCTTTTCCATTTGGAATTATAAGTAGCCCTGGTGGAAGGTTTTCTAAAGCCTTCAGGATATCCATTACACCTGGGAGAGGTATAAATCAGCAAGCTCTAACACTTCAAGAGCCAGGCCTTGAGACTGAGAGATTTGAGGTTTGGGTACCAAACCCTCCCTGAGCACAGGTTAACAGGTTGTAATTCCTGGGAAGACACAGGGGAAGATGGACTGCTAAGGACAGTAGGAGTGGATACCAGGGCTGTCTGACCCAATCTGGAGCAATCAGGATCATCTTGCAGGGCTGAGATCTGATTTTGACTAGCACTTTGAACAGGAGAGGGAAAGGGAGAAAAGCATAGAGAAACTTCCCTTCCCAATTGAGAACTAAGGCACCCAGGGGGACTGAGCCCAACACTGGGGGCCTACAACAAAAAAGGGGAAGTTGGTGATTGTCTGGGGCTGCAAAAAGATCTATCAGCAGGGTGCCCCATCTGGAAAATATCACTTCCAAGACCAGGGAGTTCAGTGACCATTCGTGATGACCCTGGGAAATCCTGCTGAGAGCATCTGCCAGGACATTGTCCTTGCCTGGGAGGTGAACTGCCATGAGGGAGGTGTTCAGGGGTAAGCCAAGAGACCACAACTTCACTGCTTGATTGCACAAGGCCATGACAGGTGCCTCCTTTATAGTTGATGTACCACATTGTGGTGGTGTTGTCTGTTCTGACCTGTACAATTTGTTCTGAACAGATTTGGAAAAAGCTTGAAGTGCTAGAAATACTGCTCTGAGTTCCAACAGATTGATGTGAAGCAGAGTTTCCTGAGGGGACCACAACCCCTGGGTGATCAGGTCGCCCATGTGAGCCCCCTAACCCAAGAGGGAGGCATCTGTAGTAAGGATTAAAGAGTGAGACTGGGTGACAAAGGGAACCCCTTGTCTCAGGTTGTTCTGATCCTCCCATCACTGTAGGGCCTGGATCAGGGTTCGAGTTACTGGGATCAATTTGGTCAGAGGGTCCTTCCTTTGAGACCAGAAGGTTCTCAAATGGAACTGAATGTCCCTCATCTGAAATCTTGCTCCCTGCACTACTGCTGTAGAAGCAGCCATGTGCCCCAGGAGCTGTAGAAAATGCCTTGCTGGTCGAGACACCTGCAGGGTGAATGAGGAGGCCAGAGAGACCAGGGTCCTTGCCCTGTCCAGGGGAAGGAAGGCTCTGGCCTTCTCTGTGTCTCGCTCTGCGCCTATGAAGGTGAGGAGCTGGACAGGAACTGATTTGGAAGATTTAGAAGGAAACCCAAAGAAGTGAGCAGTTGCTGAGTTATCTGTAAGTGTAACTTGACTTGGTCTGAGGACTGGCCCACTATGAGCCAGCCATCCAGGTAAGGGAAGATGGCAATCTTCTGCCTTCTTAGAGAAGCAACTACCACTGCCAGGCATTTTGTGAACACCCTTGGAGCAGAGGTGAGGCCAAAGTGCATTGCTCTGAACTGGTAATGGCCTGAGGGCAGCTCGAACCTGAGGTACTTCGATGGGAGCTTCTGATGAGAATATGGAAGTAGGCATCCTTGAGGTCCAGGGACACTAGCCAGTCCCTGGCCTTAGAAAGGTAGAATAATTCCAAGAGTCACCATTTTGAATTTTGGTTTTAAAGGTGCTTGTTTAAATATCTGAGATCCAGGATGGACGCCATTCTCCTGTCTTTTTGGGGTAAGGAAGTACCTGAGTACAACCCTTTGCCCTGGTGTGGGTGGAACCCTTTCCACAGCTCTGAGAGCTAGGAGGGACGAGACCTCTGCCTCTAAGGCAAGTGTCTCTGATGGATTGCAGGTGGAGAGGATCTGGTTCTCATCTTTGGAAACTTTTGAAGCTGAGAACCAGTCCTCGGCTTACTACTTCCAGGACCCATTTGTCTGATGTCAGAGACTCCCAGTCCTGGACAAAGTAAGCCAGCCTGCCCCTACAGGTAGCTGAGAATCGGCCCTGGCAACTCCATCAGGGTGCCTGTTTGGCAGGGGCTTTGGGCTGAGGGGTGGAAGCAGGCCTGCTTGTGCCCGTCTGCCTCTCCTCTAAAGAACCTCCTCTGGGCATAAGCAGAGGAGGCCTGGGCTTGACAGTAAAAGGCCTCGAAAAGGCCTGCCCTGCCCCTGGGAAGCTGCCTTTGAGAGTGGCCTGCCTTTCCTTGGCTTGTGCACTCCTATGGTGGTCCTATCACGCATCCATTTTCTTCATGTAATTCTCTGTCTGCTCCCCAAACAGAGAATTACCCACAACTAGGAAAATCCATGGCCTTAGTCTGGGTATCCTGTGATAGGCTAGTACATCTGAGCCAAGCCATTCTTGAAGTGCCACAGATGTAGCCATGACTCTAGATGACACATCATTGGAGTCTACTGCAGCATGGAATTGCACCTTGGATACCTCAATACCATCAGCAGCCACCTGCTCCAGCTCCTTGGCAAGCTGGCCAGGGACCTGTTTAGCTAAAGCCATAACAGTGACCCATCTGGATTTTTGATACCTAGCAGTATAGGCCATATAACTGGCCTGTCTGAGTCCCAAGGATGCTGCCATGTACTGTTTCTTTGCCATGGCATCAATCCTCCTGGAGTCCTTGTCCGGGGGGGGGGTGTGGAGCCAAGGGAATGTTTGCCTTATCACAGGCTGCAGCCTGCACTACCCCAACATGGCTGCATTGTTGTGTAAGGAACTCCGTGTCTGAGCCTGACAATGTATACCTCTTGTCCATTCTTTTATCCACAGGAGGTGTAGTGTTAGGAGTCTTTAAAATCTTAAATGTCTGTTTCCCGAAAGATTTGTGCAAAGGAATAGACAGCCTCCTAGACTCTGGGATATCCAGCATTTCCACATAGTCAGGCTCCTCTTGGTCATCCACAGCTTCTTCCATAGGAAGCTGGAGGGTTTCTGCCACTTTTATAAAACATGAAATGGGAGGGGACTCAGAAAGCCTAGGAGGAGACACTCCTGAAGGTCTGTCTGGGGAGATGCCGGTCAATGGCACATCCAGACTTTCAAATCCACATTCACTTTCCTCATACTCCTCTTCCTCCTCCTCTGGTTCATAAAATTCCTCTAAATCATACTCTTGAACCGGTGGAACCGGCCAGAACTGGCGCCTGCCTGATGGTGCGGTTCGGTCGGAACGAAGCGACTGAACAATTTTGATCGCTTTGGCTATTTCTTCAGTGGTTGGAGAGGAAAGTTTTGGCTCACACCAGCTGATTTTCTTTTCTAGTTCTTTTAGCGAACCAACTCCTCAGAATCGGCTCTCCTTTTGCCGAAGAAGTCTCACCCTGGTCAGAGGCACTCCTTCTGGTTCGGTTTGAACTGAACTGGGCTGGCCATCTGGTTCGGCGGACTTTTTGGCCTCCCTTTCCCTGAGCCTACCAACTCTCTTTTCTAGGGTAGCTGCAGGGAAACTTACAAATCTGGCAGTCTGCATTGAGGTGGTCAAACCCCAGACAATAAACACAGGTGGTGTGGGGGTCAGCCTTGGCAAAGACTTCCCCACACACACACACTGCAGTGTTGAAACCCAGTGGGTCTGGTTTTTCTTTTGGATTTCTCAGACATCGTGCCAGTCCTATCCAAACTTACCCTTTTATGGCAATCCGCCAGGCAAGACCCTCTTATCGGTTCCTAACCGTGTCACGGGTCGTGGAAAAAAACAAAATAAAATCCATTTTTTTAGAACCGGTAAGAACCTTTAACCACACTCTAAAAGTACAATTTAAGATTTTTTAACAACTTGATTGGTTCAAACCGAACCAATGAACCGTTTACAAGTTCCACACAGAATAGAGTAAAATATAACCTATCTAGTACTCACAAATACCACAAACAGAGACTGAACCGACAGGTTGCGGTTTAAATTCGGTCAAAAAGCGGTACTTTAACCGAAAAACTGAACCGAGCAGAAGGAGAAATCTCTGGAGCAACTGTTCAGTGAGGCGGAGTAAAGAATCTGCCGGTTTGAGTTTAAACAGCAACAGACAGAGTCTCAACCGAGCTCGAGCTCAGCATTCCATGCCTGGCATGGAAACTTAACTCTTTCATCTCCGGGGCAGTTCGAAGGTTGGGACTCACTGCTACTGTCAGAATATAGCAAGACTTCATGTTATTTGAATAGGGGGTACCAAGGCTGTCTGGCCCAGTCTGGAGCCACCAGAATCACTTTGCAAGGCTGAGATCTGATCTTGATCAGGACTCTGAATATCAGAGGAAAAGCATACAGAAACCTGCTTGTCCAATTCAACAGTAGAGCATCCTGGGGGACAGATCCCAGAAGAGGGGGTCTGCAGCAAAACAGAGGAAGTTGGTGATTGTTCAGGGCTGCAAAGAGATCTATCTCTGCAGTGCCCCACCTCTTGAAAATGACCTGAAGAATCAGAGGATTTGGGGCCCATTCGTGATGACCTTGAGAAAGCCTGCTGAGAGCATCTGCTAGTATGGTGTCCTTCTCTGGGAGATGCACAGCTATCAGGGAAACCTGAAGGGAATAAGCTAGAGACCAGATTTTCATGGCTTCTGTGCACAAGGCCGAGGACCGAGTGCCTCCCTGCTTGCTGATGTACCACATAGTTGTGGTATTGTCTGTCCTGATCTGCACCACTTTCCCCTTAATAGTGTTTGAGAATGTCTGAAGTGCTAGAAAGACAGCCCTGAGTTTGAGAAGACTGATGTGCAGAAGAGACTCCTGATGAGACCAGGTTCCCTGAGCAGTAAGCTGGTCCAGATGGGCTACCCATCCCAGTAGAGAGGCATCTGTGGTGAGAACACTGAAGGAGCCTGACTGAGGAAGGGAACACCTTGTCTCAGATTGTCCATCTCCAGCCACCACTGGAGAGCCTGAACCAGAGTTTGAGAAACTGGAACCAATTTGGAGAGAGGGTCTTTTTTCTGAGACCAGTAAGATCTTAGACGAAACTGAATATCTCTCATTTGAAATCTTGTCCCTTGCATCAAATCAGTGGAAGCTGCCATGTGGCCTAGCAACTGAAGGAAGTGTCTGGCTGGCCAAGACACTAGAGGATGAAAAGAAGAAGCCAGAGTGATAAGAGATTGTACCCTTGAAAGAGGGAGAAATGCCCTTGTCTGGACAGTGTCTAGTTCCACCCCTATAAAAGTGATAAGCTGGGCTGGTTCCAGAACAGACTTTTCTAGGTTCAGAATGAATCCTAAGGAGTCCAGAAGCTTTTTAACTTGACCTCCAGAGCCGACTTGACTTGGTCTGAGGACTGACCCACTATGAGCCAGTCGTCCAGATATGGAAACAGCAGGATACCCTGAGAAAGGTCACCACTACTGCTAGACACTTGGTGAACACCCTTGGGGCAGATGTTAGACCGAAAGGCATTGCTCTGAACTGGTAATGACCTGAGGGCAACTTGAACCTGAGGTACTTTCTGTGGGAATGTCTGGTAGGTATGTGGAAGTAGGCATCCTTGAGATCCATGGAGGCTAGCCAGTCTCCTGGTCTCAGAGTGGGAAGAATTATTCCCAGAGTCACCATTTTGAACTTTGGCTTTAGTATATGTTTGTTCAGGTATCTTAGCTCTAGGATGGGTCACCACTCCCCTGTCTTTTATGGGGTAAGGAAGTATCTGGAATACAGTCCTTTTCCCCTGTGACAAAGAGGTACTTTCTCAACTGTCTGAAGAAGCAGTAGAGAGGAGACTTCTGCCTCTAAAGCCTTTGTCTCCAAGGGATAGGGAGGACTGAAAGACTTTGCTCTCAGTTTTGGGAACCTTTTGAAACTGAGAGTAAGTCCCTGGCTCACTACTTCCAGGACCCATTTGTCTGAAATAATAGACTTCCAGGCCTGGAAATAGTGAGCCAGCCTGCCCCCTACTGGAACTGGGGAGGCGACCCTGACCGACACCTCAAGGTGTCTGCTTGGCAGGGGGCTTAGAATGAGTGGATGATGGGGTCCTGGTCATCCCTCGTCTGCCTCTTCCCCTAAAGAACCCCCTCTGCTAGAAAGAAGAGGCCTGGGCTTGGGAAAAAAGCCTGTGAAAAGGCCTGCCCCTGTCAGCCCTAAATTGTTGCTTTTGAGGAGTGGCCTGCTTCTCTTTGGCTGCAGTACTCCTGTAGGTGGTCCTGTACTTGTCCATCTTTTTCATGTAAGCCCCTGTTTGTTCCCACAGAGAGTTACCAGCAACAGGAAAATCCATGGCCTTAGTCTGGGTATCATGTGACAAACTGGTACATCTCAGACAAGCAAATCTCCTCATGGAGACAGATGTAGTCATGACCCTGGAATGCACATAATTCGAGTCCAAAGTAGCATGGAATTGAACTTTGGATGCCTCAGCACCATCCACAGCCACCTGCTCCAGCTCCTTGGCCAGCTGGGGAGGGGCATTCTTAGCCAGCCAGCTCCAGAACCATATCCCACATAGATTTCTGGTATCTGGCTGTATATGCCATGTAACTAGCTTGCCTGAGTCCCAAAGAGGATACCAAGTACTGTTTTTTAGCCATGGCATCCTTATCTGGGGAGTGAGATGCCAGGGGAATGTTAGCCTTGTCACAGGCTGCAGCTTACACTACCCCAACATGACTGCAATGATTTGTAAGGAATTCCGTCCCAGGACCTGACAAAGTATACCTCCTGTCCATCCTTTTACCCACAGGAGGTACAGATGTTGGAAACTGCATCATTTTCTGTGTCTGTTTCCCCAAGGATTTATGCAAAGGGACAGACACTTTCTTTTGACTCTGGGACATCCATCACTTCAACAAAGTCAGGTTCCTCCTGATCCTGTTAAGCCTCTTCCAATGGAAGCTGAAGAGTATCAGCCACTTTCTTGTAGAACAAGAAATGGGAGGGGGACTCAGAAAGTCTGGGAGGAGACACATTGGAAGGCCTATCTGAGGAGATGTCAGGCTCTACTGGCTCATCTAGGCCTTCATCTTCCTCTTCTTCATATTCCTCTTCTCCTTCCCAATCACCCTCATAGAATGCTTCAGGTTCAATTTCAGAAGCAACTATTTCCTACCGAACTGATCGTCTTTGAGTTGGTGTTGGTTCGGTCGGAACCGGGCAAAGCGACTGACCAATAATAATCACTTTAGCAATTTCTTCAGTGGTTGGAACATGGGAACCGAACCAGCCGACTTGCGTTTTGTTTTAGACGGAACCGACTCCGCAGAGTCGGCTCTCCTTTTGCCTGAGGAGATATCACCCAGGTCAGTGGGCACCCCCTCAGGTTCGGTCGGAACAGAACTGGGCTGGCCATCCAGATCAGCAGACTTCTCAGCCTCACTTTCCTTCAGCCTACTTAAACATTTTTCCAAAGTGACTTTAGGAAAGTTTTTACATATTTGGCAGTCTTCTTTGAGGTGGTCAAACCTCAGACAAACACAGACGAGGTGGGGATCAGTCTTAGCGAAGGCCTCCCCACACTCGGTGCAGTGCTGAAACCCAGTGGGACTGGTTTTCTTTTTGGGTTTCTCAGACATGCCGGATTCAAAAAAGTTACCCTAAACAGCGGTTAAGCCAGGCAACTACACACCTATCGGTTCCAACCGTGTCACAGGTCGGTTAAAAAAAAACGAAGAAAGCTGTTGTTTTTTTTAGGAACTGATAAGTACCATAAACCACAACAGTAAATTAACAATTTACAAGAATTAAACCAAATAGAATTTATTTCGGTTCCCAACCGGACCGACCGGGAGAAAACCGAATATAAAAATTTCTAGTAAATAAAACTCTACCTACCTACTAGCTACACTTACTGTACCGTAGACAGAAGCTTGAATACCGAAATAAAAGAAGAAAAATGATTGTAAACTGACAGATTTTACTTTAACCGAACCATAGCGAAGGAGGGATCTCTGGAGCGACTTCACAGTTAGGCAGAGTAAAGAACCTGACGGTTATACTGAGGAGTACCAAGGACAGAGGTTTGAAAACAGAGCTCAAGCTCAGCATTCTATGCCTGGGCATAGAGTTAACCCTTTACTCTCCAGAGCAATTCAAGTGCTGGGGCTAACTGCACATAGTCAGAATACAGCAAGACTTCATGTTGTTTGAACTTGGTGTCGTCTGCGAACAGACACACCTTCCCTTCCAGTCTGTCAGTGATGTCTGCTATAAAAACACTGAACAGCAGAGGCCCCAGTACTGAGCCCTGGGGCACCTTGCTGGTCACCCTGCCTTCCGTTGTTTCATTCCATTAACCTGTACCCTCTGTGTTCTGCCTTGTAACCAGATTTGTACCCATATGACTACTTCTGGACCAACCCCTGTGTGGAACCGAGTCGAAGGCCTTACTAAAGTCTAGGTAGACAACATCTACTGCACCATCATCCACTATTTTTGTAGTATAGTCAAAAAACTCTAGCAGATTTGTCTGGCATGACCTACCTGCTGTGAAACCATGCTGTTTAGGGTCTTGTTGGCTGCTAGTTTCGAGGAATGCTATGATTCTCTGTTTGAGTAGTGTCTCCATTAGTTTCTCTACTATAGACGTGAGGCTCACTGGTCTGTAATTACTGGCCTCTTCGCAACTGCCTGATTTGTGAAGTGGAGCCATTATTGCCTTTTTTCCAGTCTTTGGGTACCACACCTCTCTTCAAGGATTTTGTGAACAGAAGTGCCAGAAGGGCTGTTAATTCTGCCCCCAGTTCCTTAAGGATTCTGGGGCGCATCTCGTCTGTTCCCATGGCTTTGTCTGCTTTTAATTTATTTAGTGCCTCCTGAACTTCAGCTTCTGTAAAGGAACTAGTGCCTACCCCAGTCCTGGGGTGTTGTGTTTTTTCAGGGCTGGGCCTTGCCCTGGATCCTTTCTGGTAAACACCAAGCACTATTTTGAGTGAGGATTTCGGCTTTCTTTGGGTCATGTTCGGTGCATTTCCCTTCTTCAGTAGCAATCTTTACTATCCCCCCCTTCTGCCTTGCTATGTTCTCTAATGTATCTAAAAAATGATTTGCCTCCTGCATTTGCCCCTTCTGGGCTTTTGCCTTTCTAATTTGTTTGACTCTCATTTTTTCCTTATACGACTCCCAGTCTTTCTCAGTTTTGGTTTCCTGGTATATGCTGTACACCTTCTTTTGTGTGCTTCAGTTTATATCTGATAGGTTGAAGTCCCCCACCAGTATTACTTCGCCTTTATCAGACATTTTATGGATTTCCTCTATTAGGTCTTTGTCTCCCTTATCTCCCTGATTTGGGGGCCTGTACGTGACACCAATTCTGAATGGTTTTCCCTTGCCCGTGTCTACTGTTAGCCACAGTGACTCAAAGTCCCCAGGTTGCCCTTTTATTTCTGTGGCTTTTATTTCCTCCCAAATATAGATGGCTATGCCCCCCAACCCTTCTTTTTTTGGCCTGCCTATCTTTCCTGGACAGATTGTAACCGGGAATGGCCGTATCATCTGTGGTTTTCCGTGAACCCATGTTACAGTCACCCAGTCCAACCTTTCTGTTTCCAAGACAGCTGTGAGTTCGGGAAGTTTGTTAAGTTAGGCTCCTAGTATTTGCAACCACTGCCTTCCAGGAATGTACATCCTTTTTGGCATGAGGTTGTACCCTCTTCCTGGACAGCTCCAGTTTGCTCTTTCTGGCCAAAAGATTATGGCGGTTGCTGGTTTGGGTGGATGTTGACTCTGATTTGTTTTCTGGTGATGTATGCGTGCATTTGGCGTTTTGAGGAGCGATGACTACCTCACCGGCGGCAGGGGTGTGAGCTGCGTCATACTGCCCTTTGTTTAAACTACCTTTATAGACACCTAATTTTTGTCCGAGTGCTCGCACATCTCAGTTTAGGTGCAATCCGTTGTATTAAAAACAAAAAAAAGCTTTTTCCCAAAAGTTGTGCCAGTTTCCTACGTAGTGGTATCCCTTGTCTTGGCACCAATCATGCAGCCACGAGTTGAATTTGCCTACTTCAATCTCTCTGACTCGCTTGGTGCTTTTTCCTTTTTCCCACACTGGCAGCACATCTGAGAAGGCTAATTTGGACAGAAAGGAAGAAAGTTTGTTGGCCAGGTCCTCAAAGTGTTTCTTGGCCTCCTGAACTGTGTGACTTGCTAAGTCATTGGCACCAAGGTGTATTGTTATAGGTGTAACATCCCCTGATTCCTGCACAATTGTCTTTATGCGGTTAGTGTCCCTACTTGCAGAGGCTCCTGGTAGACACTTTGCCACATGTTGCTTTTAACATTTTGTGTTAGGTGGTGTTCCACTCGTCGGATCACGGAATCCCCGATTGTGAGAATTTTGCTTTTGTTTATATTTGTGTTGTTTTTATTTTGTTTTAGTATTTTTGTTGTTATTGCAGTTGCTTTTGATATTGTTGTTGGTTATATTTTGAGTATTAGTATTTTTGTTTTTATTGTAGTTTGTATTGGTTTTAATTGGTGTTAGCCTTTTTTGGTGGTTTGATTTCTTTATCTTGTATTACTTTGTGGTTGGTAGCAGTGGAGCAACCTGTTTTTGGTTTGGATGGCTGGGAAGTGCTCCTGGTTTGTGGCTTCCTATGATGCCTCTTTTTTCCTTACCATCTTCCAGTCTCTGGGCCCTGCATAGAGTCCTGACCCCAGGCTGACATGCTCATACTGGTGGTGGTGGCGGGGGGTTGAGGAGGTGTACTATAGAGTTCCCTGTATTGGAGGTTGTATACTATAGTCCAAGCATCCTGTAGTTGGGCTGCAAGATCTGCCACGGCGCAACACTCACGGCAGGGTCCTGGTTGCCATTTGTAGATCCTATTGTACAGTGCACCACAGTTTTTGCAACTGAAATGGTCCATTTTTTTTTTGTTTTACTTGAGAGGTAGTGCTGATTCTGGTTTCTTGGCAGGAAGTGTGGACGAAAAAGAAAACAGAACTGAGTTTTTATTTGTACCATACCATCTCCTATCAGGTGTTGTGGGCGGCATACACGGTTATAAAGCAAGAGCACCCAGGGGAGGTGGGTGGGCATATCCTACTGTTCCCTGTATGCTGCAGAAAAAATCAGGTAGATGTTGAACTGATGAGGTCTAGCTTGTACTCCTGCAAGGTAAAAGGAATCTGGTTAGTAGCTCAATTGTTCTTTCTTTTGGCTCAGAACAGCTCCGTGGAGTCCCTGCTGCTTACAGTAAAAACCCCTGCCTGTGGTCCATGCGTCCCGGCTCCCTGCTGCCGTAAGGGAGTGGGAAGCAATCCACTGGCTGCAGGACAATATCTGCCCTTCTCAAACACTGTACTGCCCAGGGAACTGCTGCAGCAGAAGCCGCCGCCGAGATGGAGCCTGGATGCGGCTATGCTGATGCGAGTTCCACTTGTTGCGTTTCAGTTGGCAGACCTACAGGCAAGAGCATGGGAAAATTTAAATCTCCTACTTGCGCTTCCTTCAGGTGAAGTCTGCTGTTGCTTCCAGCTGAGAGCTTTCTATTAGTCGACCACTATTTCAGTAGTGTTACAGCAGTACAGCTCTTGTACTAGCACCGGTCCTATACAAAGAAGTCCTTAAGTTACTAAGGTCTATCCTGGCTAACGGTAGTGCTGGCCCTGATGGTATTCATCCTGGGATTCTTAGGTAGTTTGCCTCTTGTCTGGTTGTGCCAGTAACCCGGCTTTTCAACCTCTCAATCTGCACTGCCTCAGTCCCCTCGGTCTGGGAAATAGCCAGAACTATACTGGTTTTCAAGAAACGTGATGTCAAAATCCTGTTGAACTACCGTCCCGTTTCTCTCCTGCCTATGCTCAGTTAGCTGCTTGAAAGACTAGTTCATCGGCAGATCTCTGCAGACCTTCTCAATTTTAACCTTCAAGCGCCAATACAACATGGCTTCAGGGCTGGGCATATCAACAACTACTACTCTGACCCAGTTTACTAGTGATGTTAAATGCGACATGGACAAGGGCTTACTTACGGGATCGGTGTTCATCGACCTTTCCAAAGCTTTTGACATTTTACATCACCCCTTACTACTGGCTAAGTTGCAATCTCTTGGTGCCTCCCACTCTACCCTATCGTGGTTTGGCAGCTACCTAGAAAATCGTTCTCAGGCTGTCTCTTTCTGTAAGGTTCTCTCTTCCACTGCCCCATCACCTGTGGGGTACCACAGGGTTCTATTCTTGGTCCCCTACTTTTTTTCTCTCTCTTCCTTAATGACATTCCTAGTCCTTCTCCTCACAGCAGTATGATTATGCACGTGGCTGACCTGGTGCTTTACTCTGCCTCCGGGTCTATTACTGACATCAGTCAGCATCTTTCACTTGACTTCCAGGCCCTCTAATCCTGGTTTTCCACAAACTATCAAATTCTAAACATAGCCAAGGCCCAGGCCATGCTCTTTGGGTCCTCTAGAAAGGTGCCCACTGAATCCCCTAAACTTCTGGTCCGCTGCTGTGATGAGACTGCTGTTTCCAACACCTTATCCTTTAAATATCTTGGGGCTACGCTTGACCCTGTACTTGACTTTGCTGCACATATAAGTGAGGTGCATCGCTCAGTTAATTCCAAGATTGGGGGCTGCCTATAGAGTTCGTCACTCTCTCCCTCTCGCACCCCGGCTTCTAGGATATCTGTAGCAAAAGGTGTGTTACTTCCTCAACTTCAATATACTCTCCCGGTATTCTCTCATGTCAATGTGGGGGTCCTTTACAAATGGGACACCTCCTATAACAATATCTGTAGATTCGTCATATCGGCTCCTCGCCTTACCCATCACTGCCTACTCTATTCGGCCTTAAACTGGCTGTCCCCCAATGCCCTCCATGCTTACGTTCCAGGTTGTTTCATTGACTTCCTAACCAGAACCCCTCATCCCGCCACTCTTGGTGATATGCTTACCTTTGTCTCTCACTCCCTTAGATCCTTCTCCCCCCCCCTTACTCTCTGTGCAGCCCTGCTCCTCTAAAATGGGTGAGCAAGCTTTTTCCTTTTTGCACCTAGGTTTTGGAATTCTCTCCCCCTCCATGCAAAGAACTCCTCATCTCACCTTACGTTTAAGCATGCTCTGTTTTCTCACCTCAGTGCTCTTGGTAACTGTGACTGCCCTTAAATTCTGCATTGTTGCTATTATTGTTCTCCATCTGTGTCTGCGCTCATTTTCTATATGCCTGTTAATTGTCCGTCTTTCTCTCGTTAGGCCATTGTGACTTATCTGATAACTTGTACCATTTTTGCTTGTATCCTGTCTTTGTATAAATTTCAGTTGCCTTTACTGCAGATATATTTTGTCCTGACAGTTTATCTTCATTATATACAAATTGTTGTTCACAGCTGTTTTTCTCATAATGTACTCTCCCGGGTCGTACCTGAAAATAGACAGGATTGTTGCCTAGTGCACGTAACCGGTTACCAAAAGCTAATCAATAAATAAATAAATGATGATTTACATACAGCAGCCAGGAATTCTGGGTAAGTGTTCCAACTGCTCCTTATGCTGAGAGAGCAGTCGCTGGCTGGGTCTGAGCAGAGCAATCGAGGAGAGAAGTCGCCTCAGCGGAGATAGGTGCTCGGACTGTGCACCCTAAGAGAGATTCACCCAGGCAGAACTGCTGTCAAGGAATTCCTGGTTCCACACCTGTCAGAGTCTGTCTTCCCTCCGTGATTAGTCTCTCTCCCAGTCGGTGAAGATCAGTAAGCTCAGCAGACAGTAAGACTAGGGACTGGACCGCACTTGGCATATGCCTCCTAGGGTTGCCCTTTCTATCTGAGCTGAGATTTCAGATGCATTAAGTAATCCAAAATCAATGCAATTCCCACCTCGTGCAGAATCAGAAGTTTGCTTACGCATAATGGGAAATCCTTTCCTTTTTGAGGCACATATTTTCCTAGTAGATGGCTTTCTCGCCCCTCTACTGACTTCAAGGACCTGTACTGAAAGGTTCAATGCTGAGAATTCTACCACTTCAGGGGTTTGCTTTAGGGGGAAGTGCTCCCAGATTTGAGCGAGTCACCTGACCCTTAGAAACTGTCAGCAAGTCCTTTCATCTGGGCAGGATGTAAGACCCTACTGTCTTCTGGAATAGCAGAGTACCATGGCTGTCTGCTAAGTCAGTGCAATAAGGATCACTGCTGTTTTCTCCATTCTCACCTTCAAGAGAACTCCATATCTGGGGCAAAGACAGGAAGGCGAAATTAAACTTGATTCCCCGGTGAAAACTCAGGGTTTCCTCTGGAACAGTGCCCAAATATGGGTGTTTACTTGTTCTGCCAGAATGCTAAATGGTTCACCTCTGGAGTACTCCATACCGAATATGTGCTTCACAACACTGTGCTTCAGTAACTGCTTGTGTGTCACCTGACCCACTCTGCTCAGCAAGTCTGCGAAGGCTTTGCCTTTTCCTGCTACGCAGACTACAGATAGTGTTCTCAGTATGTAGGCTAGGTTCCAATTTTTTTTTACTGCCTCTGTGCGCAGCTTTGAGGACTGTGTGCCCCCTTTCTTGTTGATAAAGTACATTGTTGTGCTGTTCTCTGTTCTGATTTGCAGGACTTGATCCCTGAAAACCTCAAGACACCTCATGGACAGCAACACTGCTCTGAGTTCTAGCAAATTGATATGCACCTGTCACTTTTTTGGCCTCCAAGCTCCCTTTTATGTGTAGTGTAGAATATATCCTCCCCACCCTTGGAGGGAAGCATCTGTGGCTAGGACACTTCCTCCCACCACTGCACTGAGACCACGAGACTCTGGACTGGTATTAGGGCAGTCAGAGGTTGTCTAAGTTGAAACCAGTACTTCTTCAGGTATTACTGGATTGCTCATTTGCTGCCTCGGCCAGGGGACCATGGAGTTTGTAACCGACATAAAGCCTAGTAACTTTAGAAACTCTTGTGCTATCCCCCTTGTATCCTTTTGGAAGGAGGCTGAAAAAAAGGCCAATGGGACGAGACCTGCATAGTGGGAAGCCCGGGGAACAGACAGCCATCATCAGGACGACAAGAGGTGCATTCTTTATGTTTTTGAACCGTCCTTCATGCCCTGCATCCTTTCTGTCATAAGGCAATGCCTATGGTGACCTTGGCAATGCACACTGGCTGAAGCCACCCTCCAGGAGGAAGCAAGCTCCCTGCTGTGCTGGAACAAGATGTCTCCTCACTCCCTGGGCTAGCTTGCAATCCCCTCAGGAGCAATTGCCAAGCCCGCTGCACTGATCTGGCCAACTGAGCTTTTTTTCAAACCCAGGTTGCTAGCATAGACGCACACGGTGTTTCTGCTGAGCCATCGGGCGGCCCTAGCTGTTTCTTTTCTACTGGCTTTACTCACTACTGTACTCTCTAAGAACAGTCATTGACATTCAATGGGGTGGAGTATACCTCCTCACGGGCAATAGCTTGCCTGCATGCTCTCTGGGGGAGGGGGTCAGAGAAAACTGGCTGGCAGGAAGGGGACAAACAAAATAAGTAAAAACAGGTCCTATCATCCCTAAGGGGGACCCTGGAGCACAAAGACTGGGACATCCATTTCTTTAACTACCAGGCAAGCTACAGATGGTGCTCCTGCAGCACACGGGACAACCCACTCTGGAATGCACCTGTGGCTCCAAGGCACTACATACACATGACAGCAGCATTCTCACTTTGATTGTAAAGCATGTTGGGATGTAGTCCTGGTTCCAGTTCGTCAGCCGCCATCCACACATCAGTAGCTTTTTTCTCCCCTTCATTTTGTGAACTGGACTACCTGACAGAGCTTCTGGTACCTTACCGCCCTGGACGATCACTTCGCTCAGCTGGCGAGGGGTTGTTAGAGATTCCAAGAGTGTGCTTAAATCTTCTGAGGCCCGGCATTTATGATGCGGCCCTTCTTGGAATTCCCCACGCCGCCAGTTGGTGGAGGCGACTGTGGAGGGCTTTAAACAAGCCCTAAAAACCCATCTTTGGCACCAAGCTTTCGGCAACTGATTGGATGTATTTATTTTCATTTTAGAAGTTTGTTTAGATGTTTGTATATTAACTAAGCTGCTGTAATGTGTGTCTACGTTTTTAAAATGTGTTTGGTGCCTTGGTTTTGGAAAGGCACCATAAAAATAAAGTTTTATTATTATTTATAACTGTGGTGCATTTTGGGATACAGTGTTTTTCACAAAGGCAGCAATCTCTTCTCTCCATTTCTTGGACTGTAGTGCATTTTGTGATACACTGGTGGTCCCAGTGAGCCTCCCCTTCACTGAGACAACTTGTCAACAGTATTTTCACACAGTGTTGGTCCCAGTCAGACTCACATGACAGCAGCATTCTCTCTACTCCCGCTACTGTATTTAGCATGTTTTAAGATACACTGCTTGTCCCAGTTAGCCTCCTCCAAACACAGACACCACAGTGTTACAAAAAAGCACTTGTGTGTTTTTGGTGAAGTCTCACAATTACCATATTTTTCTCCACAATGCTTCTTAACCCCTAGGTCGCTGGCTCTTCAGCCCCTGCCCACTCCTCTTCCATCTACCACCTTCCTTGGGACCACCCACCACAGAATACCCCATGGATTACTTCCCACGGCAAAGCTAGGGAATGCCATTCCCCCTCCCTCCCTCCCTCCTGGGATACATATTCAGATGGTGGCAGGGGGGCTGAGTGGTGGAGTGGGCTGAAGGAGCTTCATGTGCCTGCTCCCTGTATTTCCATTTTTTTGGTTTCTCTCCAACCAGTAGCGTGCAATAACACTGGAGCGGTATGCGCACGTGAGGCACATGCGCACTACAACGCCTACTGCTGGCCGACCCTTTTCAAGTCATTCCAACTGCCCTGCAATTGTGACTGCAAGTGGAGGAAGTGTAGGAGTAGTGCAGCTTGTCCTCCCTCCCCAGATGCAGAGAGTAGTCAAATGGACGCTCAGTCCTCTCCATCCCAGACTGTAATAGGTGAGGGAAGCCACTGACACTGACCGATCTCAAAATGGCCTGGTCGGGTCAGGGCACAGGTCCACCCCAGCTACAACTTGGTAGGGAACACATGTAATCCGACTACGTCAACCACTCGGAGGTGGATTTTTGTGTGACGCCCAGCCAGCGGGTGTCGGGGGAAGGGGACCTAAGTTCAATTGCTACTAACTGGGAACACAAGGAGAAGCTGACTCTAATGCAAAAACAATGTACAAGTTTATTGAACGTAACAAACTAATATTACACTAAATATCTAAACTTTAAAAGGCAAAAGAACTATAATAACACTAAGTTATTACCCTACATCCCATACTCTAAATCAAGTCGTGAACAATCTCAGCCAGCCACCGTGTCTAAATGGGGAAAGGGGAGGAAGCAAGACAGGGAACCAGCTGTCGAGGGAAGGGGGAAAACACAAAACAGGACACAGGCCTGGACTATTCTGAGGCTGGTGAATCTTCGGCTGAGGTCACCTCTCCATTTTAAGACACACTGCTTGTCCCAGTTAGCCTCCTCCAAACATAGACACCACAGCCTTACAAAAAAGCACTTGTGTGTTTTTGGTGAAGTCTCGCAACTACCATACTTTTCCCACAATGCTTCTTACCCCCTAGGTTGCAGGCTCTTCAGCCCCTGCCCACCCCCCTTTGTCATCTACCACCTTCCTTGGGACCCACGCAGAATCCCCCATGGATTGCATCCCAATGCAAGGTCAGAGAGTGTCATTCCCCTCCACCACCCCAGGATACATATTCAAATGGTGGCAGGGGGGGCTGAGTGGTGGCGCAGGCTGGAGGAACTTCATGTGCCTGCTCCCTGTATTTCCATTTTTCTGGTTTCTCTCCAACCAGTAGCGTGCAGTGACACTGGGCGTGTGTGCACGTGGAGGCACATGTGTACTACAATGTCTACTGCTGGCCAACCCTTTGCAAGTCACTCCAACTGCCCTGCCATTGTGACTCCAAGTGGTGGAAGTGTAGGTGCAATGCAACTTGTCCTCCCTCCCCAGAAGAGGAAAGTAGTCAAATGGACACTCAGTCCTCTCCCTCCCCAGCTGACCCCCAGTGACCTGAGTCTGTTCCTGAACTCGGGTCGTAAGTGTGGCAGGAAGTGTGGCATCCAGTGCCTCAACCCTCCATGGCACTGGGCTGTCTATGCAACTACCATATTGATATACCAGCCAGTATATCAATATTGTAGTTATACAAGTCAGATGGTGGCTGGCCAAAGAGATGAGTGGAGGTTTGTGCCATCCACTGCCTGGGACGGGGGTTGCCACTGGACCAGGGAAACTGTTACAGGGATTGGGAGAAGGAGGGGGTACTTCAGCACACCAGAGAATACTTTCACAAGGATGGGGGAGGGGAGACCAGCATCAATGTGGGTTACAGGTTGGAGCCGGCCAAAGAACAAACACAAAGAAAAGGAAGTGTGGAGCGATCTGATTCCACTTCAGATGATGGAATATAATATGGATTGATTCCGCTTCTGGGTTTCTCTTGTGAATGCATTCATCATGCACAGTTATGCTATGCAGCCACAAAAAAGTAGAAATCTAATCCACACAGCAGGAGCTGTGAAAGAGGATAAGATCTGATTTGAAGAGCTAGGGGTGGAGATCTGTTATTGACTGGATGGTGAGAAGACTCAACTTAGAAACTTTTCAAGAGGCACTAAGCCTGCCCAGTGAAACTGCAATAGTATGGATGGTGACCTGAATCCTGGCAGTTACATCTACTGCTAAAACTCCGTACTTGGGGATATGAAATGAATGGAAAAATGCTTCCATACAAGAATTAAACTACGTATATGAACAATCATTACATATCATCTGCCATGCCCAGTCCCTCTAAGGTGGCCATTTTTAATCAAGGCTAAGCAACAGAATGTTCAAACTTTTGAAAGCGCTATTGGAAAAGATGAGTTAAAAAGCAGGGCGACATTTTCAATCCCCAGCAGGATTTTACTGTAGTTTTAAAAAACAAAAAAGTACAAAGGGCACAATAAATACAGTGTGTGAGGCAGAATATTTTATCACTGGGAGATGGTATAACCTCTGCTGATGCAGCATCAGCACAAATAATACGAGCACATAAATAGATGCAAGCACTGAAAACAAAGCTTTGATAAGCAAAATAAAAATGTTTAGGGTGGTTATCCAAAACCACTTAGCACATGAGAAGCAAAATGCTACTCTAATGCAAGAGATCATGTCCTTATCCCTCACTGAAAGCAAAGGAATTTCTATTATTCCCTCAAGAGATTTGAGAAAGACCAATGTATACTATGATAATTCTTTCTAATCTCCGTAGATTTAGAAGTGTACGTGCTCAGAAAGCACTGCAGATGTTCTGCTATTTTCTTCTTCTACTTTTTGCCATCTCCCAGGATCCACAGTGAACTCCCCTTCCACCAGCTGGAAAGGTGACATAAAGGCCAAGACAGGATCCAGACCAAATGGTGCCCCAAGCAGAAATACTTGTGGTGTGTCCTTAATCACTCGCTCCCACTCACCCTTCTACCCCAACCCACATTCAAAAAGTGATAACAATTCTACGAATACAAGGGCAACAACAAGTTTTTTTTTCATATTGTCACTTTTTGCATTTCAAGCTGATTTCTGCTTCTAATTCTTACAATAATGCATCCTTTCAATGCTGGCGCCCCAAGCAGCCACTTGGTTCCCTTATGTTTAACACCACCTCTGATAATGGCTGCTTTTGGAGAAGATTTCAATATCACTCTTGGGTTGGTTGGCAGGTGATATCCAATATTTGTGTGCCTGGTACCCTCCCCAGCATTTGAATATGATAACTCCATGTCATGATGCAGCTCAGATAACAGTTCTGATGTCACTTCTGAACCCAGTTCACCTTCTGTACAAGCAAGCTGGCCCTAGTTCTGTAGTATTATATGGCAATAACAAACATCACTTACAAACTCACTTTTTCTGCCAGAGGATGGCAAACCTATGGAACAGGGTACCAGCGGAGACAGTGGACATGAAGACAGTATAGGCCTTCAAGGAAAGCCTGGACACATTTCTGCTTACCATAGGAATCTCGGGGTGCCCAGGGTGGAAGAGTGGGTTGAGAATCCCTATAAACTAGTACATGTTTGCACATGTAGAAAAACTGAAAGGCTACTTCCAGGTACGTTGCGGAGCCACTGGTGTGAAAACTGGTGTACATGCACAGTGATGTGGCCAGCATGTAGCCTGGCTTTCTTGTCTTACATGTTTGCATAGCATTCTAAACTCATCCCTACTTACGAAGCAAGGTGAGCGAACAGGATGGACCCAGCGTCCTTTCCCAACTTAAAATTACTATGTACACTCTCCAATTTTTCCATTTTTTCAAGCTTGTAGATAATAAAGATAAACCAAATCCATACTTAAACACAGTGAAAATACTTTATTCACAGTAATAAAGGCACAGTATGTTTGTGTTTGCATATCACAGAGGTACAGAAAATACAGTCCGTGACGGCAGCAGCTTTCAAAGGGTATTTTCGCAGTGTATAACCATTTAAATGCATTTTATTTTAGTTTTGCACATCATACTTTGTGCTTCTTCAGAGATTTGAAACAGATATTCCTTCCTTACAAAAAATGGCAGGATTGTCATTACATTCAAATACAGACAGCCATGAAGGCAAAGTCACAACTAGATATTTATCTTTATGAAAGAGGAATAGCCAGCACTCAGAGCTCCATATCCAAGTGAGGGGCTGGTCTTAACTTGCATGTAATGTGCAAAAATATTATTTTTACCGACCGTTTAATGTAGTACAGTAGACTGGATCAGACTAATTTTGTTTACTTCCAGGTTGACATTTGCGTAACTATAACGCCAGAATCCTCTGCAGCTGACATCAGAGCAGGGCTGTAGCAGTGGGAGATTCAGTAGCCTGCAGTGTATGTTAAGTGTTGTCCTCCTGGGGCTAAGTGCAATCATAGGGGACAGTACTTAGCCCCAGGAGAGCAGCAGGACCTGCAAACACATGACCAGCACTTATAAAAGCTATAACAAGCACTGCAGGCCACTAACTCTTTCAGTTCCGCAGCTCTGCTCCGACATCATCTGCAGGGTATTCTGGGATTTGTAGTTATAGAAAATGTTAGGGACGAAGTAAGCAAAATTAGTCGGATACAATCTGCTATACTAATTTTTGCACACAAAGTGCAAACTGGGACCAGAGGCTCTCTGGGTGCTGACTGTTCTCCCTGAAGTTGAAGCCCTCTACCTCCAAGTACCTGAAAAGCTGCAGTACAATCCATTTCAGTATCCCACACAAAGCTTTCATTAATCCCGTTTCATGTCCCCCCCCAAAAAAGATGCATTTTAGAACTGACTCTTCTTAACAAACGGGCTACACCTGTTTCCTCAATAAAGAGAGTCAGCTACAAGGACAGAGCCAGTTAAAATATGTCTGCCATACAGAATTTCCAGACTGATTCTCAGTGGGAGAAAGGAGTCAGTGGGACCCTTACTCTTGTCAATGCTAATAAAGCTCTAACTGTAGCACTCTCCTGGGCATCAAACCATCAGCTGACTCAGAATAAAATGTTTTATAAAATCTGGTGCTACACAAGGCAGAATGGATGTTGCAGTTCATGTGCTGCGCCATGTAGCAAGTCGATACGCTATACATTTTGGTGCAGCTGCTAACTGTTGTGAAAGCAGTGTGGCAGTGGTTGTGGTACAAAACTTTGGTTCTACACTGGTAGAAAGTAACAGCAGCCCTAATAATCTGAGGATCACACACAAGATGATGTAATGATCTTTCTGAGACAAACTTGGGCAGAAGACAAGACCCCACATCAGACTTTTGGTTAGCTATTCCTATATAAATGAAAAAAAACAAAACAAACAGAGCAAATGACCAGAATGTGTAGCACTTTCTTATTTTAAAGAATAGTATGTCTTACAAATAGTTCAACCCATATGCTTAGTGTTTAGGAATTTTTTTTTATCAAGTTAGTTCAATGATTTAATAATTTGTGTGTTCAGAAATAGATCTATAGGTCTAACATTATTAAGAACATCAGTAAAACTTTTTGGAGCAAGGGTAAATTTAAGTGCAAAAATCATAGCGCTATGCAAAATTCATAACACTTAAGAGGTATGGCGTGGAGGGCTGAGGCACTGGCCGCCTCACCACCTGCCACACCAGCAACCTGGTTTTGGAAGAATCTGGCATCCCAAGGATGGCACCCCTCCCTCAGGGAGAGTGGGAGTCCTTAATTCTGCCACTTGACTGCCAAATGGTGAAGCCTCAAAGGCAGCATGGCAGAACCAGCAGACGTGGGGAGAGTCTGCTGACACAACATGCAAGTCGGCTTGCATCACTCAGACATCAAGTAGTCAGAAAAAGCCCTGGCTCACTCACTGTCCCCCGCAGGCACCAACCTATGTGGCAGGCCACCCACTAATATGGTTCAGGGTAAGTGCTGATTTACCTCTAAGTCCACAAGATGGGCCCGTGTCGGGGCTGAGGGGATGCTGTCAGGTATGGGGACAGCATGAGGGGAAAAACAATAATAATAATAAAGTAAATCTCCCCAGAGTGGTATTTTGTTAAATAAAGAATCAGATTACCCTATTATTATTATAAAACTGCCCCACTAATCTTTCCTCTCCCCACCGTCCCTCTGTGGCGCCTCCCTGTCAGAGCCCACAGTGACACTGCTGTGAACTACCTCATGACAGTGACACAATAGCATTAGTGATGGATGGCTTAACATTCACTGCTTGATGATTAAGGCTGCTACTGGCTTCAATAATAGTTAGTCATACAAACTACAGCCCAAAAATGAAGAGGACTAACCCACTGACACTAGTGGGGAACCATTGTAGCAACCTTTCAAAGAAAGAAAGAAAGATGAGCACAGGGAAATTCAGTGGTTTGCTCAAGGTCAGAGTAAGTGGTAGGATTCATATGTGGGTCTCTAGGTGCACAGCTCTCTTCCCTAATCAGCAGGATACATCTCTTCGATACATATTACTATGACTACAAATGTTGCATCAGAGGTGAACAGGGAAGTAAAAGCAACATACCTGGATAAAACAAAAAGCTGAAAGCAGGGCACAAAAGGAAGTAAGAATGGTTGTCACAAAACTGTGGAAGTGGAAAAGGAAGGGGAGGGTCCACAGCTAGTGGGAAGATGCACTGGGGGGTATATAGATATAAGTCCGTTCACAGTAGAGGGTGCACTAAAGAAACTAGAAAAACTGAAGGTAGATAAGGCAAGGGGGCCTTATGGAATTCATCCCAGAATTCTAAAAGTGCTTAGAAAGGAGCTAGCAGCACCACTGACAGCCTTGTTCAACAAATAGTTAGAAACAGGTGTGGTGCTGGTAGACTGGAAGAGGGAGAATGTTGTCCCTCTCCATATGAGCGGGAGTAGGGAGAAGACTGGTAACTATAGGCCTGTCAGCCTAACCTCATTGTTGGGGAAGATGATGGAATCATTACTCGAGGAAAAGATTGTGACATACCTTGAATCCAACGGGAGTCAGGATCCAAGACAGCATGGTTTCACAGCAGGCAGGTTTTGCCAAACAAACCTAATAGAGTTCTTTGACTGGGTGACAGGGGAGACAGATCAAGGAAGGGCGATAGATATCGCTGGTATCCTGTGATATGGGGCACTAGCGAATGGGCGCCTGCCAAAATGGCGACCCAGTTTCGGCTAGTGCTAGCAACGGGCGGTGGGTGTAGGCGACCGGATGGTGGTTGTAGGGAAAAACTGACAGGATACTGTGCGGGTATACGGTGCAGGGGTGGGGGTGGGAGCGAGCCGATGGACATGGGGCGGACGGTATGTGAGAGGTGGTGCGGGGTTCCAGTGAGCTGACATGGTGGGTCTGCAGGGTTCGGGACTGGGCACCGGTGGTTTTGTTGCGCCTGGCCTGAGGCAGTGATTTATTTTTATTCGCCCGACAGGCACCCCTGGAGTTGAGAATCCTAAAGCGGGGGAAAACAGTTTTGTGCCCCAGGTTTGGTTTGGCTGGGATCCCACATAGCTGAAATTGCCATAATTCGCCCTTATGACATGGTACCGATATGGATTACCTGGATTTTAGTAAAGCCTTCAATACCATCCCACATAAAAGGCTAAACTCACTAAAAATACCACCGACAGCTTAAAAAAATCTAGTTCAAGGACAGTTTGCATTCATCTGTATCCCCCCTCCCCCGGGGTTGTGCCTGAAAATAGGCAGAATCTGCCTAGTGCACTTACCTGGTCAACAAAAACGAAATAAATAAATACACAAATTGAACAGCTCAGGAGTCTGATCAGAGTGGTAAACTGGGTTAGAAACTGGTTGAGCAGTGGGACACAAAGGGTGGTAGTGAGTGCAGTTCAGTCTGCAGAGAGGAAGGTGACCAGCGGGGTACCTCAGTAATCGGCGCTAGGCGCAGTTCTCTTTGATGTCTTCATAAATGACACTGTGGAGGGGCTGAAGGGTAAGGTGTGCCTCTTTGCAGATGACACAAAGGTCTGCAATAGGGTTGACACGCTGGGAGGGGGACTTGGGCAAGCTTAGAATGGTCAAATACATGGCAGCTGAGATTCAAGGCAAAAAATGCAATATTATGTACTTAGGAAGTTAGGGCAGAGAAACCAGAGGAAGGAGTACTCACGGGGGTTACTGTCAGTCACCACACAGGAGAGGGATCTAGGAGCAAGGACCTAAAGGTGGCTGGACCGTGTGAAAAGGCAGTAAAATGGGCCATTGGGATGCACTGGGAGAGGCATCGCAAGGAAAAAAAAGGGAAGTGGTGATGTCACTGTACAGGCCATTGGTAAGACCCCATCTAGAGTACAGTTTTCAGTTTTGGATGCCTCATCTTAGGAAAGAAAGACAGGGTGGAGTCAGTACAGAGAAGGTCTACTAAAATGGTACAGGGGCTGCACCAGAAGTCATATGAGGAAAGGCTGAGAGACCTTAATTTGTATTCTCTAGAAATGAGAAGACAGAGTAGGGACATCATAGAGATGTTCAAATACCTTAAAGGGATAAATAATGTGCGGGGTAGCATCTTTCGGAAAAGAGGAAGCAACAGAACTACGGGACATGACCAAGTTGGAGGGAGGTAGAGTCAGGTGCAATGTGAGGAAGTATTTCTTTACAGAAAGGGTGGTGGATGCATGGAACAGCCTCCCTGCAGGGGTGGTGGGGGCAAAAATGGTGGAGGAATTCAAAAACGCATGGGAAGAGAGAAACAGGTAAGGGTGGGAAAGCTGCAGATCAGCTACAGTCTACAGCGTAAGTAAAGGTAGAAAAAATGGGCAGACTAGATGAGCCAGGTGGTCCTTATCTGCCGACAAATTCTATGTAACTATTTTCAGAAGTGTCCAAAGCATGTAAAGTGTTTTCTACCACATTTCCACTGAAGACTCATGCTTCCATTACACCATTAAGCTGTCTACATTTTCTGGTCCCTCTTGCAATGTGCTGGTCATATCTGATATAGTCAATACTTTGCCCATTTGGAAAACAATTCAGCCTGATGTGTGCTATCAGTCACTTACTGGTTACTGCAGACCACGCTAATGATGACTGTGACCTTCCACCAACCTGGACATGTTCAGGTCTTACACACACCCGACTGTGTGCCTGATCTACAGGATCAGTCCTCTCTTAAGTCTTCCAGATTGGTGAACAGAGTTAAATGCATTATTTGTACATACAACATTCATTTTCTATAGCTAACAGACAAAATGCAACATCCTATCTACAATGAGGTCTTTCTTCTACCCATTTGTTCAACTGGCTAGACTAAACTCTTTGGAGGTCAGTACTACTGCCAAAGACCACAATGTAAGCTTCACAGTCCCTTGCTATAACTATCAAATCATCCCAACTAGTATGGCAAAATTAAATTACATCTGCTGCAATGAATACACTACTAAAGAATTGAAAGCATGCCTCTCATAGGGCCAGGACAGGCAGTGTAAACCTTTTCGATATTTCACCCCATGTGATGCTGCAACACATTCAATGTTGCATCATTAGCACTATGGAATCCACGTGGAAAAATAAGGTTGCTAAACTTGATTCTAAATATAAAATAAATCATTTGGAATTCACATGAAAAAATAAAGCTGCTAAAATTTGACTCTAAATCTAAAATAAATCATTTTTTTCTAGTTATATAACCCAGTAGTGTTTACATGTCTGAATGTGGCAGCAGATTAAGGAAGACACAGTAGCTGAACTTTGTATTGTACCCATAAATATAAAGTGTTTTCTTGAAAAGGTGCTGTCATTCAAAATAAAAATATAAGGGTGGGGGGATATACTAGATGATTAACCCACCTCTCCAGCAGTCAGGTACAAATCAAATTTCTTGAGTCATTTAGTTTTATAAATTAAGAAGAAAAGAAGATGTCAGTAAAGCACAGATTACCACTCTACCCTTTTAGTAAAGCAATCTGTAAAAACAGTAGAGAAACACACAAATGTAAACAAAAAATTCTTAGATTTTTCTGACAAGGCATAAAAAGGGTGATTTGCAGTAAAATTTACACTAGTTTATAACTGTTGTATTCAATCAGTTTCTAAAAGCTGTATATCTGGTATAATTTCTCACAGGTTATTGTTATTTATGCAACATATGTGGACAAATTTGCAATGTAGTAAATCTATGTATTAGCACAAACGTGGGATAAATATGTAAAGCCTCGTTTGTTCCACACCCTGACGTCAATCTCATTGCATTTATCCCACACCCAGACATCAATCAAACACACGAACCCTAATTAACATAAAGTTTGCCCTTTCTTCTTTTCCCTCCATGAAATCATGCCATCTCTTGCATCTGGCACAACGCATAAAGACATCGTAACACTCCACGAGCTTACTGTTGCGGCAAACTCTGTACATCGGAGAACCACGGCGCACAGTCAGCCGACAGAATTTAAAAGAAATAATTCAACAAATAACGTGACTATTCGTACGACATCAAACGAAAACTACATTAAAAAAAAAATAATAAACATGGCAGAGGCACAGAACAGCAGCTTTGAACTTGAGCTGCAAGACATAATAACTCAGCTTGAAATGGACGTGAACCCTCTAGAAGACCCACAATAGCAAACACCTTCAAATAAATCTGGAGCCTTCAATTTCAGCATGGCAATCACCAGCACGCCTCAGAAAAAGGCAAGCACCACAGTCTGCCTCACTAGTCCTTCTCGAAGCTGCCCAATCCAGGTTAGTTATCAACATAAAAGCAATCAACCTGAAACTGCCACCTACAAAACTGAAAATAGCCCTAAAAAGCACCAGCCCAGAAACGATCCACAGCATCAGTCACTACATTCCTCCCCATCACAAACGAGCACCAAGAAATGCCAAGGTCCAGTAAAGAAGTGGATAACACCTGCAGCATAGAAAAAAATCCTCTAACAACCATAGATATAGCAGCAATTTCAGACTTTATTCAAAGAGCCAAAAACAGCAATACACTTAAAAAGACAAACATAGGCTTGAATCTTGTGAAATCATACATACAGCACAACTTCGATATTACCACAGACCTGTACGAACTCAGCCCAGCAATGCTAAATAGTCTTCTCTGTCACTACTTCGTGAATGCAAAAAAAAAAAAAAAAAAAAAAAAAGACAACACACCCTATGAGCCACTAACACTGAGAGCTATTTTCCAAAGCATAGAAAGGCATTTAAAAGAAAACAACTACCCAATCTCCATATCAACTGTGCAACAATTTGAAACTGCCAGGCAAGTACTCAAATCCAAGCAAAAACAGTTAAAAAGCCTTGGTAAAGGGTGCAAGCCAAAAGTTGCTGACGAACTCACAGATCAAATAACTGATGAACTATATAAAAAAGAAAAAAACCTTGGTCCCTACACCCCTGACTCTCTAACAAACACCATGTGGCTAATCATCAGTCTCTACTTTGGGTTTAGAGGCAACACAGAAATGCGCTTTCTCTGTTGGGGAGACACAATTAAACCAAAATGAAGATGGAAAAAAATTCCTAGAATATAACCATGAAAGCCAAACAAAAACCAGAACTGGTGCAAATCCCAAGGAATACCGAAAACTAAAGCCAAGAGCATATGAAATGCCAGAAAACCTGCTCAGATGTCCAGTAACAAACTATGAGGTCCACAAATCAAAAAGGCCAGAAATAACTTTACAACCTGATTCTTTCTTCCTCTCAGCAAACACCTCAGTACAGCAACAACAGGCCGGCTCCTAGTACAAAAATCAACCGATCGGCATAAACAAACTCTCAACCATAGTAAAAACGACGACTGTTGCAGCCAATGTTGAAACCAGCAAAAGACTAACCAACCATTCAGCTCGGAAGCACCTAGTACAAAAACTATGTGACAGTGGAGTAGCACCTACTAAGATAATACAAATATCTAAACATAAACAGCTACAAAGTCGCAATGATTATGCAAAAATAAATGAAACCAAACAACTCCAAACCTGCAAACTAATAAATGGAACGACAACCAATACCACCATTCCACCACCACCGAAGAAACGAAAGCAGCCTCCCACTCCACCTAAATATGACCAACTGCTAGGAACCTGTTTTGACAGGCTGAACATAACAGTGAAGAACATTACCTTCAACATCATACAAGGTAAGCATCATTCCACATAACTTTTCCCGTATTTACCCATCCACACACCACCCACACAACCCACAATCACATTCCCCCAAAAATACTTACCTTCCACCCACCCACACCAGCACCCCCAACACTTCATTCCACACCCACATTACAACAGTATTTTCAACAAAACCAAGTAAATCTTTTTTTTGCTCATTCTTCCACCACAGGAAACAAGTATGACACCATACAGAAAAGAAGATCCCTCGTCATTGACTCTGATAGTGACTCCGACTAATGGGTGCCACACATGCAAAACCATGAAGGCTTCACACCCTGAAGTAAACAAAGAAAGTCAACACCAAAACTACTTCAACAAAAAACAACCTGCACAGCCAAGGACACGCCATACAACAGAAATCCACAGAGCCACTAAAACTTTGCCATTTCCAACAAAGAAACAAACATTGATGGACACATTGCAGAAAAGTAATCTTGGACTTAAGAAAAGAACTAAAATATTTCCAAGCACCATACTTGCATAAAACATGAAAATTGTTTTTTTCCATAATGAATAAACAATGTTCTCCCTAAGAAAAAATAATATAAAACAGCTTCACTGTAATACAACATAGCATTTTCTTTTTAATGGACTACTACAATAGCAAGCCTTTAAACCTCTTCTAAGTAGACATAATAAACCTCTGTTTACAACAATATAACTATCTGTACTTATCACAAGAAAGTGTTTGTAAACTGAAAAAAAGATTCTATAACTCTGCATGAAATACCTATTTACCTAACTACATTTGCATAAAACTTCAGCATCTAACTACTATTAAAAATCTTGAGCAATGTATTTGAGCACTATTTATCATTCTTATTACCTTTAGTACTATATCACTCATAACTTTACAGAATAACTTCTATAAATATCAGTGAAACCATCAGTGAATACTTTAAGTGTGCATAAATAGGATTAAAATGTACCATAAATGCATTGCAATACAAAACATAAGTTACCTTGACCTGTGAAACAAAAGGAGTACTTGTACCAATAGTAAACCTCAAACATAGAGGCATACACATCTGCCTTTCTTTTACTTCACAATAAAATAGTTTGTTACTGCAATTGCCTGTTGATGTCTTCACTGCAGCTCCTTCTATCCATACACAAGCTTTCAGACAGCAGGAGACTCGAACCCGAAGTCTTTGCAAAGTTCCACTTCTATAAACCCTATTTGCCCATATATAAAGTCCACATCGATAACCACAAAAAAACATTCTCCACTCTCCAGGGTCTTCATGTCGTAAATCCCTCAGATTATCAAAAAAAAAAAAGTGCAATATTCCAAAACATGTCTTCGGGCTTTTCATGCTCCACATCCTCCGCTTTCTAAAATACATCTCCTCGATCACTGTCTTTAATATTCATACCCCCGCGACCCCAAACCAAGCCTCCAAACCGCACCTCCACCACCGACTTCTCTTTCAATGTAGCTGACATCCAGATTCGCTCACCCGCCCACGGCGACTTGTACTCTCCCTTCCATCTGTTTTGGCTCCAGCTGTACCAGTCGGGTGCTCGGTGATACACCGCCGAGACTGGATCGTAGAGGCGGGTGGGGGGAAATCTGTTTAGAACGGAACTGAGCCTGATGGAGGTACCAGTAGGAATTACCAACTCTTTGAATGTATCCTGGGTGAGGGTGTGGGGTACAGGATTCTTCTCATTTACTGTCCACCAGGTAATGGGAATGTTTTCCTGCGGGAAGTCGCAGATTTCATGGTCGATATGACATTGGTATCCTCCAGATGGCTGATCCTGGGGGATTTCAATGCCTGGGTCGATGATGAACTCTCGCAGTTTGGTCGAGACTTCCTCCAGCTAATGAATTCGCTGGGCTTCAGACAGGTTGTTTCCTCCTCTACCCATACAGATGGTCATTCATTGGACTTGGTATTCCTCCTGGGGATGGAGATATCTGATTTGGCGATGGAGCCAGTCGGATGGTCTGACCATCACACCACTAGGTTCAGTTTCTTGGCCCCCCAGTAGGTAGGTCTCTATGGAGATGGTCCAGTACCACCCTTTGAGGGGTGTTACCCCAGAAGACCTGATGGCGGTACTGGATCTATCGAGTTTGCCAAGTGAATGCATGGATCCTGGGGACCTGGTTCTTGCCTATAATAAGGCAGTAGTAGGGGCCCTAGACTCCATTGCTCCAGTACGTGTTCGACTCCTCACCCTTCGCCCCAAGTCTCCTTGGTTTGATGAGACTTTGAGGGAGTTGAGGAGAGTGGGAAGAAGGCTTGAGAGATGTTGACGGAAATCGGGTCTGGAGTGTGACAGGCTTAGTTTGATGGACCATTATCGTGTTTATCAATCAGCAATTACCCATAAGAAGGCAGAATTCCTGTCCAGAGAAATTGCTGCTGCATAGAATCGACCAGCCCAGCTCTTTTGGACCATGCACAGACTGTGCAATCCACTCTGTCTTCAGCCTGAGAGAGCATTTTCACAGGAACGGTGTGAGGAGTTTGCTCAATTCTTTGCAGATAAGGTTGCCGCAATCAGGTCTGATCTCCTTCTAACTCTCTCAAACAGGAGTTGTGGTGGTCGGCAGGAGATGTCGGACACCCAGTTTGTGTGGTTTGACTTTGACCGACCCACAATCAATGACATAGTGATGATCGTCCAATCACTGCGACCGATCAACTGTAGTTTGGATCCAGGCCCCACCCGCCTCTTAGTAGGATGTGTGGATAAAATCGGCCCGATCCTTGCCGAGACAGTCTGGTTGTCATTGGAGAAGGGGATCTTTCCTGACCCCTTGAAGGAAGCTGTGATTAGGCCCCTTCTAAAAAAAACCTCCTTAGACCCGGAATGTCTGGCTAACTACAGGCCTGTCTCTAACCTGCCTTTTGTAGGTAAGGTTATTGAGAAGGTGGTTGCGCTGCAGCTGGACGATCATTTTGACCAGCTACAATGTCTATGATTCTCTCCAGTCTGGATTTAGGAAAAGGCATAGTACCGAGACAGCCCTTGTTAGAGTACTAAATGACCTACTAATAGCGAGAGATCGAAAGACTCGTTCCATCTTGGTCCTTCTTGATTTCTCTGCGGCATTTGATACCATTGATCATGGGGTGCTTTTGGAGCACCTGCGAGTTATCTGTGGACTATCTGGTTTAGTCCTCAGTTGGCTTTGATCATTCCTCGAGGGTAGGACTCAGAGGGTGGTGTCTGGGATTTCTTCCTCGGCATCACTCCCCCTATCCTCTGGGGTGCCACAGGGCTCTATTTTAGCACCCATGTTATTTGCGGTGTATATGCTGCCATTGGGAGTGATCATTAGGTGGTACGGCTTGAGTTTTCACTGCTATGCAGATGATACTCAGCTGTACATATCCTTTGTGCCCGACCAGGGTGATGCTGTCTTGGTCTTTAATAACTGTCTTACTGAGATTCAGGACTGGATGACTGTGAGCTGGTTGCGCTTAAATCCCGAAAAAACTGAGGTGTTGGTTGTGGACCCAGGCCATTGAGGGGCGGGTTTGCTGAGTGGGTCATCTTCAGGTCTTTGGCTTGGGGGGACCCAGTTGGCGACCTCAGACCGGGTGCGGAACTTGGGTGTTATATTTGATGACTGTCTGACCCTTAAACATCAGATGTCAGCTGCTGTCAAAACTTCCTTTTACCATCTGAGGAATATAGCCCGAGTGAAGCATCTGGTTCCTGTTGATGACTTTACAACATTGGTCCACGCCTTCGTTACCTCCCGCTTAGACTACTGCAACGCCCTGTACCTTGGGCTACCGGGGGTAGATATTCGCCATTTGCAGCTGGGGCAGAACGCGGCGGTCAGGCTTTTGACTGGTACGTCAAGGACCAGTCATATAACGCCTGTCCTCCGTGGACTGCACTGGCTGCCAATTCAATGGCGAATCACCTTCAAGGTCGGTCTTCTGACCTATAAGGCCCTACACGATCAGGGACTTAGTTACCTGCAAGATCTTCTTCGTCCCTACTGTCCTTCCCATCGGCTCCGTTCCACCGATGAGGGATGGCTAGAGATTCCCAGGGTTCGTTTAAAGACATCAGGGGCAAGATCATTTAGTTTTATGGCCCCAACTCTGTGGAATTCTCTACCTCATCGGGTGAGAGAATGCCCGACTGTCCAAAGCTTTAAGTCAGTCATAAAGACTTATTTGTTTAATTTAGCATATCCAGACTTTTAAAATATATTTATGGATTGATTTTAGGAATTTGTTTTAATTTTATGTATTGATCCGTTGTAAAAGTGCCTTGGTTTTGGAAAGGCGCTTCTTAAAAATAAAGTATTCATTCATTCATCTGCCGCACTCCTGCCGCAATCTCCATCATGACCACTCCCTCTCGAACATTCGACCTGCTCCACTCAGTAACTGCGCCACAACTCCAAAAACACACCCACAACAAAGCAGCCAATCACAAACATTTTCCCATGATATGTCAACCAATAGAAACCACCACAGAGTTTCATTCCACCAAACCTCACAACCAATCCGTCACATACACAGCCAAAGCACATACAGTAAGCCGCCCAAAACAAAAAACGAATCACAAATAGTCCCACATAAAAATAAAAAAAAATACACAAACTTTTAAAACTATAAAACAAACTACGATGTTGCATAAATCGCACATGTGCTGGCCATTCGTGGGATATCTGATTTATTTAAACTCGCAGTCTGTGACCTCGGTACCTCACTCGTTCAACCGAGGCCACAGACTGCTCGTTTAAATAAATCAGGTATCCCATGAATGGCCAGCACATATCCCCTATATCATTTGTGATTATGAACACAGTCTTGAATTATTACTTTTAAGCATTTACATTTTTGTAATTTGTAGTGTTGGCTATTTATCCCTGCTTGCAACTCACTTATTCAATATTGTCATCAATTATACAGCTATTATTTGCCAAATTGTCATCTCCCAGGTTGTGCCTGAAAACAGACAATGTCTTGTCTAGTGTTCTTATCTGGTTAATAAAAAAACAAAGTAAATAAATGTTAGTGAATCAGAGCATCCAAAATAAGAGCAGAAAACAAACCAAAATTATAACATTTTTACAACAAGGTGCATGAATTACCCTGTGGTATAAATGGTAACTGCAGTGGAGGATACCATGATTGGCCAGTATCACTCAACCGGCTCTATAGGTCTGCTCTGGAATCTTGACTCTCTTTCCAAGCATGTAGAAGGAGAAGGCAGTGTTGTGAGATCGTCAGTACACTAAGAAAATTCAAACCAACCAACCAAAGTGACTCAGTTGGTACTAGTTACTAATCTTTGTATTGTTTGCAAGTCATCTTTTTGCTGTGTATATGGTACTTTTTTGCAACAAGTCTGCGCTGAATGTAAGTGAACAGATTTGTGCAATGTGCACAAAAAAAGCCACTCATGATAATTAAGTGCAAATTGCACTTAGCAGGGAGAATTAGGACAAAATGTTTACATCATCCATTTGCACTTATTTCAGTCTTCAGATGCCAGAACTGCTTGCTCCTTGCTTGTGGTTCCCTCACCCACAGAATGTGTGAGGGAATGCTCTTGAATAATGTAGCTATGGCTTAAAATCCATATTAAAATAAAATACTTAGCTGGTCTGGCTCTCAGTGGTAATAAACAATGAAGACAGACAGTAGGCTGAAGACTTCTCTTCTACATATTAGGGAAAGGTACAGGGGACATTGTTCAAAATGGATCAGTGGCTAGATGAAGAGATGGGGTAAAGGAATTAATGGAGAAGCCCTTGAGCTTGGAATAAAGAGAAATACCCCCTTTCCCCAAGAGATGTGTGTTTTATTTTTTTTTTGGGGGGGGGGGGAGATAAAAAAATGGAGTTTAATGCAAAGTTCTCAGCAAGAATAAAATGGATGTTGTATCTTGAATTAGAGTGCATTTTGCTGCCCTCTATTTTTTCCTAAGTTTTCCTCATGTCCCACTCACATTAGCAGGGGTTGCCACTGCTGCAACTTTTCTCTGGCTGAGCAGGCCAGACACTGTCTTTACAGCCAACGCCGCTGCCGCTTTTCCTGAATGTAGGGTACCACGAATCCTCCCTGGGAGGGGAGCAGCTCATCTCAGTGACCCATGCCACCACCTAAAAGCGAAAGCTCAGGATTCTGGGGATTGCTACAGGTACTGAGAGCAGAAGTATTTATATGGACTGAAATAAGAATTTGGCTGCCAAGAGTCAAAGGTACCGCCTATGTTTTCTTGCCACAAGGAGCTACTCCGTTCAGCATGGCAGCTGAATTACAAGGTGAGATTCCTTTAAATATGCAGATGTCTAGAGCTTCTAGAGTTACAGTACAACATGGTCCCCCAACAGCACAGGGAACTGAGAACGCAGGCCCAACCAGGACCCCCTGCTCACCCTTATTTTTTCCCCCTGTATCAATGAGCATGGGGGGGGGGGGACATACAAATGGCAACAACTAAAGAAGTGATACCTTCCAGGATGGACTACATGATGTCCACTATCAAGACAAGAAAACAACCTGAACCAGATTTGCTTTTTTGTGCGTCTCTGTGACTGGTGAATTTGTTTGGTGATATCAGCATCTAACCTGCTAGTGCGAAGGTTCTTGGCCTGGCCTGCACTTGCTCCAAGTAGTATCTCAGTTGTTGTGAGCAGTAAGGCCTTCATTTCACAATGAAAGACAAGCCTTGTGGCAACAATGTGTCTCTTGGAGAGATGGGACTGGAAAACAGACTCAAGCACTGACTGCAAACGCTCACTGTGGCAGCGCCCCTCTCAAAAAAAAAAGATGTGAGGGTCGGGCTCAAAAGCCTTAACTTAATAAAAAAGAAACCTCTGATAACTAAAACACATTTCTTTTATGCACCAGACTCAAATTTTAATCATGCTGTGACATACATGGTCGCTGTGTAAAGCCCTGGAAAGGGAGTAGTAGGGGTTGAGCAACAAGGACCACTTGGTATTTCTTTCTCTGTTGTATTCTAGGACTGACACAGTGCAAAATGAGAGTTTGGCTGTAAAAAGTGATTTCACCACAAGCACAGTGGGTCCCAGCATGTAGTAAAGCTATTTTAAGAAAGCTGGCTTTTTTTTTTTTTGTTAAGCAGAGGGTAGAACAGGAAATGCCAGAGCCCTCCAACATTCATGACTAGTCACAAAGATTTGCCTTTGAGTCCTAACAGGATGTCATAATGCCTTATATTACTATGGAGTTTATTAAATCCGTGTCTTCTAGAGGAGCTGAACATATATGATGCCAACAAGTAATGTACAAACCAAATGTACTCTGAACAGGGAGCGTGTCTTCCCTATCCACATACTACAATATCTACAGTAATGTCAGTTTTGACAATATTGTGTCTGGGTGGCCATGTGATAATCCAGTTAAAAGAACTGGGAAATTTCAACAATAAAAAAAAGGAACTGTGTTGCTTTGAAACAAGTGACACAGACTGGTCCACTTATTGAGTTCTTTTACAGTAGCACAGGAATTCGAATTACTCAGAATAAGATGATAAAATGCCTTGTCAGAAATAACTTTAAAGCTCAATATGTTAAATTGCTGTTTAAGGCTCATTTCTCCTCCAAAATTTGTCAGTAACTTCCTGTATACCTGTTCCCTGAGAGCAGAGTGCTGCAGTCCTGCATACCTATGCAAGGCATGTCCCAAATTCTGTAAAAGAAAACAAAATCAGCCTAGTGATGTGTAACGTAACAATTACACTGCATCACACCACAAGGCCTCTTTGGAAACCTGCACATTAGGATTTCATTGCAGCTGGAGGCTGTGGCAGTGCCTCATACCAGAGGTAGTCGTATCAGATGGATCCTGACAGTGAGGGTCCTGTCTAGAACCACAAAGCAATGTGCAAGGTTGTCATCATGGAACAAATGTAACTGCTTCAGGCAGACCTCAGATGGGGTTGTCAACACGGACTACCCATTGCTGATTGCCAGAAGGTCCAGTAAGTTCAGTAAACAAAGCTCCCATGCAGAAACAGGCAGGTGGTATCTCTTTCAGTATGTAGTGTGTGTACCATTGTAAAATGAACCCATATTGTGTTGTGTGGTCATCAGCTGTCGTGTATTCTGCTGAATTACAAATCCCAGTGGCTGCCAAGTACAGAAGCAATGAACCATATTCCAGGGTGAAAGGAAGGCATTGTGCAACCTACAATAAAGTAAATATAGATATTTTAAGAATAAAAAAGTAAAGACATTATATATCAATATATTTATTTTACTTTTCTTTTCAGTGCTTGGCATACCAGTAATGTGCTGATGGGTGCTCTGACATGCTCTATAGTGGTGGCGATTTATAATCTGTTGTCCAATTAAAATGAATGGGAAAGGAGAGTTAGATCCAAAACAGTTCAGACCAACAGGGAATCCCCATATAATGATGTTTTGGAAATTGGGAGCTGGTCCCGGTGTATGTAGCAGTAAACTAGGAGGGTCAGAGTGAGTTTTTAATATCTTTAGAGCCTGTTGTTAGAAGTTTGTCAGCACACCACTGGCTGTTGCCAGCCTTGCTTGTAGAGCAGAAAGCAGCTAACTAAAAGAAGCTACATTTTTTATTAATTTAACACTTATATCTTAGCAGGAGTCAGTGTCTGTTGAGATTAAGCAAACAGATACTTTTTTAGAAGTAGAAGGGGTCTTATTTAGGGTTTAAAAAAAAAAGAAAAGAAAGAAAGTCAGTGTGTGTTCTGTGCTGGGAAGGGTTCTGTATCAGTTTACTTTGCTAAACCAGCAGGAGAGAGAGCTTAATTGGGGGTGTGGCTTAGACACTATAAAAAGCAGGTGACTCAAATTACAACTTCCTGTTGCTAGCCTTTTTTATTACTAATTGCCCTCCATCCCACCCACCCTAAGCCAGTTCTACTTTTATAGCCACTGGATTTGACTGTCAATAGGAACCTCCTGTTTGGCAGTAGGAAGGGAAGGATCATAGAGAAACATTGGTTTTGTCAACACTAAAGGAAAAAGGTAGCTCACTCTCCCCCCCTAGCTGCTGGTGGTCTGACACTGAGGAAGGAAGAAGGAGGCCACTGAAGAATATAAGAAGTTTGTCCCAGAACAGGAAGGGTGAGAGTTGTAAGGAGAGGAGAGTAAGCATACAGAGAAACAGAAGAGGGACACAAAATAAGACATGATAGGAGTGGTGCAGTGCAATGGCTGTGGGGCAGCAGTGTTCCGGAGACATTCTGGAGGCTGCGATGCTGCCCTATTTGCAGGCACCTCTCTGGTCTGAGGGAGGAGGTTGCCCGTCTCAGGCTGACCTGGCTAGGATTATGAAACCTCCTCCCCACCCAGGGACCACCAGGGCCAATGCCACTACCTCAGAGGTTGCCAAGAAAGAGGAGAGGCTGGATCAGGGTGGGCTCAGGGAGGGCGAGGGTGCTGGAACAGAGTTGCATCCCTCCAGCTGTACCTCTCCATAATTCATTCGCTCTTCTGGTGGATAGTGGTTCCCCTACGGAGGCACCTGCAGTGGAGACCAAGGAGGATGCTGGGAACCTTCACAAAGGAGACCCACAGGAGGGTGGCATGATACCCCACAGGGGAAGGAAACAACTCCTGGTGGGGGACTCAATCATTAGGGGGGTAGAAATGAGGAGGAAGGGGAGAGGGAGGTAAGGTGCCTGCCTGGCGCCACGGCTTGGAGGGACAGGAAGCGAATCCTCAGGATCGTTGGAGCAGTTGCACGAGGGAGGGAGCTGGATGCCATTGTCCACCTAGGGACAAATGACCTGGCTAGGAATGGGATCAGAGCAGTGCAAGAGGAGTTTGTAGAGTTGGGGAGGGGCCTTAGATAAGTAGCGCATATAGTAACCTTCTCGGAGGTGCTGCCTGTCTATGGCAAGGGTGATGCTAGGGTACTCCTCACAAGGGAATTCAATGAATGGTTGAAAAACTGGTGTGGAGCTCAGGGTTTTGGCTTCATTGGGGACTGGGGAGCCACCTGGAGGGATGCAGACCTATACTGGTGCGATGGTCTGCATCTGTCCGGGGGGGAACCAGGATCCTAGGTGAGAGGTTTAAATACTTCACTGGCAAGCATTTAAACTAGCCAAGGGGGGGAGGCACTGAAAAGGAGCAGGAAAATCCCAGCCTCCCCCCACAAACAACAGAAATTAGTGAGGCAAACACCAAGGTACAGTAGTCATTAGGGAGCAGGACAGAAGTAAATGTAAAAAAAGGCAGTAAGGACAGGAATGGGGCTAAAAGGGGTAAGGCCATCAAAAAGTGGAGGGTGATGAGTACCAATGCCCATAGTCTGTGTAACAAGCTCCTGAACTAGTGGCCTTGATGGAAGAGGGTTGCCTGGATATTGTGGCAGTCACAGAAACATGGTACACAGAGAACCATGACTGGGATGTCAACATACCAGGATACACAATCTACAGGAGGGACAGGGAGGGTAAAAGAGGAGGAGGAGTAGCTCTTATGTAAAGGAAGGGATAAAAGCAACAGAACTAAAGAGTAAACAGGGAGCAGATGAGACACTCTGGGTCACCCTGGAGACAGGAAATGGCACTACAATCTGCATCGGGGTTGTATACAGACTCCCATCTCAGGGGGAGGGAATGGACAAGGAAATGATAGGCTTCCTTAGAATGGCAGAAAAAGGGGAGATATTGTTGATGGGGGACCTGAATATGTCAGATGTTAACTGGAGAACCTTTGCTGCAGGCACATCCAAGAGCAGGGACATTCTTGATGCCCTACAGGAGGCATGCCTCAGACAGCTAGTACTGGAACCCACTCGGGAGGGAGCAATCTTAGACCTGGTACTCTCAAATGGGGACGGAGAAAGAATCTCAGATTTAGAAGTGGGTAGCCATCTGGGACAAGCGACCACCAAACAGTGTGGTTCATGATAAACACAGCCATACAAAAGCAAGAGTATTAAACTTTAGGAGGGCTGACTTTGGGAAAATGAGAGAGTGCCTCAGAAAAGCACTAGCAAACAGGTAAGAAGGAGGGGTGGAGGAACAATGGAGAGTAATCAAAACAGCCATCACAGAGGCAACAAGCCTTTGTGTAAAGCAAATCAACAAAACACAACAAAGGAAAAAAACGCTATGGTTCTCAAAAGAGGTGGCAGGGAAGGTTAAGGAGAAAGGATAGCATTCAGGAAATATAAGGAAACACAGAAGGAGAAGGACAGAGAACTTTATCAGTTAAAGCAGAAAGAGGCTGGGAAGGCAGTCAGAATAGCAAAGGCCCAACTGAGGAAAGGATAGCCAACTCTGTTAAGAAGGGGGATAAGACCTTTTATAGGTACATTACGGAGCGAAGAAAGAACAAAGGAGGGATACTGAGGCTTAATAAAGGGGAGGGAATGTGGGTAGAGGGTGACAATGAAAAAGCAGGGATACTGAATGAATATTTCTGCTCAGTATTTACAAAGTAAGAGGAGGGGGAGGCACCTAAACCAAACAAGAGGAACACTCTGAAGACGATGGTCGATACCAGTCCATTTACAGAAGAAAGGGTTCTGAAAGAACTAATAAAATTGAAGATGGACAAAGCAATGGGGCCTGAGGGGATTCACCCAAGAATTCTAAAAGAACTAAGGGTAGAACTAATGACACCACTGACTACTATCTTTAACAAATCATGGGAGGATGGGGTGGTACCTGAGGACTGGAGGAGGGCAGATGTGATTCCTCTTCACAAAAGTGGAAGTAGAACAGAGGCAGGAAACTACAGACCAGTTAGTTTGACCTCAATGGTAGGTAAAATGATGGAATCACTTCTGAAGGAAAGAACTGTTGAGTACCTAGAGGCCAGTGGGGCACAGGACCAAAGGCAGCATGGATTCACGATGGGAAGGTCGTGTCAGATGAATCTAATAGATTTCTTTGACTGGGTGACCAAAATAGTAGACCAGGGAGGGGCTGTGGACATGGCTTACCTAGATTTTAGCAAGGCATTTGATACAGTCCCACACAAAAGATTAATACACAAGTTAGCCAGCCTTGGAGTGGGTCCCAAGGTGGTAGCCTGGATAAAAAATTGGCTAGACAACAGGACGCAAAGGGTAGTAGTAAATGGAGTCCACAGTGAAGAAAGGAGGGTTACTAGTGGGGTACCGCAGGGTTCAGTACTGGGACCAGTCCTTTTTAATGTCTTTATAAGTGACATTGCAGAGGAACTGGAAGGAAAAGTATGTCTCTTTGCAGATGACACAAAGATCTGCAACAGGGTTGATACACCAGATGGAGTGGAAAGGATGAGAAGGGACTTGGCAAGGTTGGAGGAATGGTCAAATGTATGGCAGCTCAGATTCAATGCAAAGAAGTGCAAGGTAATGCACCTGGGAAACAAAAACCCAGGGCAAGAGTACACAATGGGGGGTGAGATACTGACAACAGTAAAAATGGAAAGGGACCTGGGGGTAATTATATCAGATGACCTAAAGGTGGGCAAGCAATGTGAGAATGCAGTAAGGAAGGCTGGGGGGATACTGGGATGCACAGGGAGAGGCATCAATAGTAGAAAACAGGAAGTTGTTATCCCTCTGTACAGACAGTTGGTGAGACCCCATCTGGAGTACTGTGTGCAGTTCTGGAGACCTCATCTCCGCAAAGACATAGACACAGCGGAGGCTGTCCAGAGGAGGGCAACCAAAATGGTGCAGGGTCTGCACCAGAAGACATATGAAGAAATACTAAAGGAGCTTAATATGTATACCCTTGAGGAAAGGAGAGAGAGGGGACATGATAGAAACTTTCAAGTACCTCAAGGGAATCAACAAAGTCCAAGAGAGTGGCATCTTTCAGAAAAAGAGATGTGCAAGAACAAGGGGGCACAATTTGAAGATAGAGGGGTCGGCTCAGAGGTAATGTGAGGAAGTATTTTTTCACAGAGAGGGTTGTGGATGCATGGAACAGCCTCCCTGAGGAGGTCGTGGAGTCAAGAACAGTGGGGGAATTCAAGAATGCATGGGACAGACATAAGGCAGTCCTAGTGGGTAGGAGGAAGCAAGCTTTGGTTAATTAGGATCTGCAGCTTATCTGTTAGGTAGGAAAATGGGAAGACTAGGTGGGCCAAGCGGTCCTTATCTGCTGTCAAATTCTATGTTTCTAAGAACCCAAGCAGAACATCTACTCACAACCTGCACTTTATGGGTCTATAGCTCCAAATCACAGAAGAATGTTTATTTTATTTATTAATGCTTATGTAACAGCCACTACTGAAAGGTTCATTACTTACTAGTAAAAGCAGATCTTCGAGAGAATCACCTGCATAGAGCCTCATAATCTGGACTGTAAGTAAGCGGCATTAGGACCTTGATGGAGACATTTCTTGGGTGGGGATTTCTACATTACTAGACATCCCACTACAATGTTGGACACCTTAGCGTAGTTTCCTATATAATGTGGGTGGATGCAATACACACCGGTTCCCACTGTTGATAAATGGTGTTCCAACATTTAAACAATTGGGCAACTGAAAGGCAGACTGTTCAGTTAAATGTCACTCTTCCCCGCTGAGGGACGGAGGGAGAGAACGGTGTGGCTCTATGGGAGAGATTGTTTCAAAGATCTTCCATTACTGGTAAGTGACAAACGTATCTTCAAGGATATCTCCTTCATAGAGCCACTAATTTGGATGAGTACATAGCAGTACAACATGCCCACGCAGGAGGGATGAAACAGAGGAGGCCAGCGACCCCTAAGGCAGCAGGCATAGTTGCACAGTCAGGCCAAAATCAGTTCTCCGATGTAAGACCAAATTCAGACTGTAATGTTGAGTGAACACATGGATCTTATTCCAGGTAGGGGCCGAACAAATTCTGAATGATGAAACTGACCTGCAACAAGCAACAGAGGCTGCTATGCCACTAGTGGCGTACCCCATAACCTTAACAGGCAGCTCTTTGCCAGCCTTTTGGTAACACAGTGAAATGCAGTAGAATATACACCTGGAGAGAGAGAATGTTTTAAGACACTGGTTTGTCTAGTGTACATGGGGCAATGACTCAGACAGCCAAGGAGACCGATGGATAGCCTTGGTGCAGTCCAGATAGCAGGGAATGCAGGAGCAGCTCTCCTGATCAAGAGTACAGGCAGATTGATGAGCTCATTCACAGTGAACTCAGACACCGCCTTAAAGAGAAACGTAGGGTGAGTCCTAAGCATCACCCTATCTGGATAGAGGGTCTGTTAAAGGGAGTCAAAAACAAGAGTCTAAAGGTCTGACACTAGGTATGCCAAAGTGATTGCCACCAAAAACAGTGTGTTCCAGGACAAAAACCTGAGGCTGTAATAAGCAGTAGGTTTTAACAGACCACTGTTGAGGAAATCCAAGGCCAGGTTCAAAGCCGAGACTGGCTTACAGACTGATCTTTCATGTACAGAATGTCGCTACTTCCAACAGCTCAGTCTGAAGTCTGAACCACCCATTGCTTAACCTGACACAGAATGGCAACCCAGGGTACGAGTTAAGCATCTGAGAAAAAACATCTAGTTCAGCCACACGTTCCCCCCCAATTAGCGCGTGACAGGACGAAACAACCAATAGAAGCATTTTAACAGGAGTACTGAAGTCCTGACTGAGATGAAAAGGGCAGATACTTTAAAACACTCTGCGAAGGGCATGAGAAGGGATCCAGAGCCTTGGACTGACACCAGATGCTAAAGCTTTTCCACTTTAGTGAATGTCTGGTAGATGGTTTCCTAGTAGACAGCAGGACAGCCAGTACCTTAGGAGACACGTCAAACAATGCCAGGTCTATATCCTCGGGAGCTAGGCACACAGCTGTGTGGACAGAAGGTCCGGGTGTAGCAGCCAGCCCTAGAAAAGAGATAACAGACCTGAGCTGAGGGGCAACTGGAACAAAAGTTCCACTGTCACATCTGAGAGCACTGAGAACCAGATCTGTCCCCACAGAGGAGCCAGAAGAATCATGGTGGTCAGCTTGTTATGCAGCTTGACCAGGACTAGCTGTATGACTGAAACTGAGGGTGGGGCAGGGAAAAAGAAAGTGTCCATTGCAGCAGAGAGACAACGTGTCTTGCCAGAAAATTTCATACCCTGAAGCAAGCAAGCAAAAATGCGTCAGTTCTGCAATGACTGTGGATAAAGAAAGGTCCAACTCTGAACGTCTCCACCACGTGAACAGAGGCTTATCCATAGCTCCTATTCATCAGGCTAAGCCACGGAGTGGCTCAGAGCACCTGACCTGCCAGCATATACATTGTGCTGTGTTCTAGCGCCCACTCCCACAACTGTATTACTTCTCGACACGGGGGATAGGAGTGTGTTCCCCTGTATATTCAAGTAGAACGTGACTAACTGGTTGTCTGTCTGAACCAGCAAAGACTGTCCTGGAACCCTGGAGCCAGTGACTGAAGCCTGTGTTAAATTGCCATCTCCGGTACATTGATATGGAGAGGGCATTCTACTGGAAACCAGACATCCCCACTCCCACCAAGTCCCCCCCCCACCCCCAAGGTGGACTTACCACCCAAATACGATGCATTTGAAGCCAGAGTGACCCAAGGAGGGTCCCCGAGAAAAGGTGCTCCCACCTGCAGATGCTGCCTCTTCTGCCACCACCGGGGTGCCCTCCATAGGGGTAAAACGGGAAAGGAAGCGTGTATACTACATTCTATCTGGGGTAGACCTCTACAGAGAAAGTAGGGTTGCAGCTAGTAGGATGGATGGAGAACAGGCAGGTAGGAGGGACAGCTAACTGTAGGGACTGTGGGATGATCATCCTCTAGACTACGGTTTTGAGGACTGGTCATTGACCCATATGCAGGAGACTCGAGAAGTTCCCCATACATTTGCAGGCAGCATGAGGAGAAATACTTGTGCTGTGCAGACAACTGAGCTGGGGTCCTGAACAGCTACCCACTAGCCCCCATCTGCAGAGGTCCACTGGCCTAGGGGGATGGAGGGTAGTGGGAGGAGTTGGGGAGGGAAGCAGATAGTGTGTGCATGCAGATTCCTCCAGCAGAGACCACAAACCATTCTGCATCCTTGAAAGAAGTGCAGTTACCTGACTTAGGGGCGATCAAGAGCCAGTCACTGCTAAAGACCAGGCTGGGAGTGGGACCCAGGGTGTTAGGAGGGCACCAAGCAGGAGTAAGGGAAGGGGTGAGCAGGGTCTTCATAGTCGGGGATTCATTGGTTAGGGGAGTGGAAAGGGTAGTATGTAGGGATGGGTGTACAGGGAGGTATAGGTCAGATGCTTTCCTGCACACTGGCCCTGAGGGATAAGGCCAGGACAGAGAGGATGTTAAGACAAGATGAAGGCGGTTCCACATCTCCTCGTGCACTTGGGAATGAACAACTTAGCAAATCATAGTCTGGAAGTTACCAAGTCCAACTTCTGAAGGCTAGGGAGGGAACTGGGGCGGGGGGAACGGCAGCCACATTGGCCTTTTTGGAGGTGCTGCATTTATGGGACAGGGAAGGAGGTTGGAAGAAACCAAGGCATTTAATGCCAGATTGTGGTAATAGTGTAGGGAGGATGAAAATGGATTTGTGGGGTACTAGGGAGGATTCTGGGACAAAAGGCTTTTCAAGGGGATGGGCTTCATCATACAAGGGAGAGGGCTAGTGCACTGAGGCAGAAAAAAAAAAAAGAGGTCTACATGGACAGACTTTTAAACTGAAGGAGGGGTAGCCGATGCTGGGTACCCCTTTGTAGGTGGCAGATACAGGGTGGGCCCAGCAGAGGCTACCCAGTAATGGAAATAGAGCCAGGGGAAGTCAGCTGTAGCGGGGGTGAGGGGCAAGTATAGGCAGTGAGTGCGTGAGGGTCCAGGAAGTAAATGAACACATATTGGAGGGTGGTGGACAGGATGAGGACAGAATTGATGGCACACGGAGGAAATCACGAAGAGGGGAAGGTGTAAGATGGGTGTGTGCAGGTTGGTTGGTTTGCTTAAACACAAGAAGTTTAAACAACAAGATCAGCGAACTGCAGGTGTTTGTGGCAGAAGGTAACAGATTTAGGGACTGTCAAAGTGACTTGGTCCAGTGGTAACAATGACAGGGATCTAGCAGTTCAGGGGGTACCTTACTTAGGTGAGACAGAGGCATCGGTAAAGGAAGGGGTAGCCATAGTAATTAGGGAAGATATCGAGGAGACAGAGGATGGGACTGTAAAAAAAGGAGAGGGAAGTGGGATTAATCTAGGTGCAGCGGACAACAGCTGTTGGTAGTAGGGTTAGATAAGCGGGTGGGCTACAGACCGCCTGGGCAGAAAAAGGAGGAAAACAGAGAGCTGGGGGAATAAATCAGAAAAGGAGCCACAAAAGGGGCTCTGGTGTTAGCATGGGACCAAAATCTGCCAGATATAGACTGGAATATTTATTTTATTTATTTATTGAAGATATCAGAATTACAAACCTTTGAGTCATAGACTCATTTCCAAAGGCTCCACGTCAAGAAACAAATGCACAAAAACAGTGTGTAAACAGTACAGCAGGGTACAGAGAGTGGTAAAGCACAATAACATAGGTGTAATACAGTAGCATATCACAGAAATATGGCCTACATGCTGTTAGCTAAGCAGGTCCCTGTAACATAGAGACAAGTTATTGTGAAAGGTAAAAAGCAGTCTGGGAGTATAGACTTTGTCAAAGCACATAGGTAAAAGCTATCGATAGTGTGCTGTGGCTTAGGCACAGGTTTGTAGGCAACGGGTGGACCGGTTATAGGCAGGTGCAGGAGAGGAGGTGGCTCCTGAGGGCCGCTTTGAAGGGTCCCAGCTTGGGGAGGCTGGTGACTGATGGGGGAAGGGCATTGTAAAAGGTAGGGGCCCTGACCAGAAAAGATCTCTGCGCCAGGATCGTCCTGACCCTAGAGACCGTCACAGAGGCAGTGTTCGCGCTGCGGGTGTTTACCGTGGGCATATTGGTGTATAGAGAACCTGAGACACCAGGAGGTGTTAGACCTAGGAGGGATTTTATGACCATGAGGCAGGCCTGATACTGGAGCCTCTCGTCGGAGTTGAGGATCTGGGTAAAGGAGTAGAGGGTACAAGTGTGCATTGCACAGCCTGCACCGGACATGAGCCTGCAGGCTTTGTTAATGACCATTTTGATTTTGTTGATAGCCGTGATGTCAGCAGCATCATAGACTAGTAGACCATAGTCTATCAAGGACATGACAGATGAGGTGATGGCTAGCCTCAGCACTTCAGGGGGTAGGCAGTCCTTGTGACGAAAGAGGAGGCCGATGTGGGTGTTAGCAGCAGAGGCGAGTGTGGTGATGTGGGCATGGAAAGTAAGAGCAGGGTCGAAGGTAAACCCTAGGTATTTATAGAAGTAGACCTGTTCCCGGCAGCAAGAAGCACCAGAAGTCAGTCACTGCTAGATATGCTTCAGGACTGTTTACTGGTGTAGTTGGTGGAGAATCATACATGGCAGGATGCCGTACTTGATTTGGTACACATCAATTCAGATATTGGGGGTGGGGTGGGTGACTATCAGGGAACGCTGTGATCCAGTGACCACAACATTGTGTGATTTGAAATGGAAGAGGGGAATACTGGACCTGCCTCACAGGAAGTGGTTCTGGACCTCAAACATTTGGAGTTTAAGATAAGAATGCCTGCAATGCCACACCTGTATACTGGCAAAAAAGGCCCTACTTGGGCTTTGCCCTCCAGGTATCACTACACCCCTTCAACGGGCCTCCCATTCGGTAGTCACCCACAATACTATCAAAGCCACCTTCTAGGTGCCTAGAGCTAGGACCTCGCTCGCCCAAAGGTCTTTTCACCACAGAGCACCTTCCTGGTATAACTCCCTCCCCACGCACATTACAAACATCCCCCAAAATCGGCCCCTTCAAAACAGTCCTATGCAAACACCTCACTGACACCCGGAAATGTAAATGTCCACTATAGAGCTTCCAGGAACAACACTCTGAACTAACCTGTCTCTTTAAGTTATGTATCTACTAGCTTACTTACAATTGCTTGTTGTAGTCTGTACACCACGCACTGTAACCCGTGTGCTCCACTGGGACACTAAACTGCTTAGTTTTATTTTGCACTACTGTTTCTCCCCTATTTGGTCACTGAAACGCCCTGCTTTGTATACTCCTTTGTATCTCGCCTGTATTGCTCTCTAATGTCTTACCTCATAAACATGTCAGTTTTATTTTGCACTACTGTTTCTCACCTATTTGGTCACTGAAATGCCTTGCTTTGTATACTTTTTTGTATCTCACCTGTATTGTTCTCCAATGTCTTGCCTCACAAATATGTTGTCCCCCCTCCCTGTGACGAGGTACCTTTGTAAACGAGTCTCTGACTCAAAGGTTTGTAAATCCGACTTGTGAATTAAATAAAAAAAAAAAAAGATGATGTGGGAACTAGTTAGGGAAAGATGGGCACATGTAGACCAGATCGAGGGGGGTGGAAGAACAGTGGAGCAGGATTAAGGGGGCACTCTTGGAGGCAAATGACTCTTGTGCAAGGAAGGCTGCCAAAAGAAACCAGCACAAAAGGCCAATCTTGATCTTGAAGGTGGTGAGGAAGACTGTAAGGACAATAAGAAAAGCCTTCACGGGGTACAAGAGGAACAAGGAGGATGATGTCTGGCAGGATTATCAGGCTAAACTTGGTGGAGGTTAGAAGGGCAAAGGCAGACATGGAGTTGCAGATACTGAGGGAGGAAAAGGTGGGGAAAAATAATCTTTCAGGTACATAAGGGGAAAACAGGACATGTGGGGTAGTTAGGCTAGCTTCGGGGGGGGGGGGACACTGGAAATTGACAAGCAAAAGGCAAATACATTTACCAACTACTTCTACTCGGTATTCACGGCAGAGGACAAGGATCACCTGCCTGAGAGTGGTAACAAGGCCACCGCACAGGAGGTTCAGGAAATGAGTGGAGCACGGCTTTTAGTTGACAGGGTAAAAAAAAAGAATCTAGAATATCTTAGGGCACACAAGGTGTCAGGTCCAGATGGTCTGAACCCATAGTTACATAGGAAACTGGCTGCAGAATTGGCATTACCCTTAACCCGTTTATTTAATGACTCACCTGAAATCTAGAGTGATGCCAGTGGACTGAAGATCCACCAAAGTAGTACCACTCCGGGGGCAGGGAGGATCCAGGCAAATGACGACCTCTCACCCTTACCCCCAATGTAGGCAAGTTGACAAAGACCATAGTCAAGGAAACCTTGGTGGCCTACTTTGAGGACAACAGACTACAGGACAACAAGCAGCATGGGTTTGTGTCAAGGAGGGCATCCCAAACGAACTTGTTACTGTTTTTCGATTGGGTCACCAAGGTGCTTCACAGAGGACAGGCAGTAGATTTGCTCTACTTCGACTTCAGCAAGACCTTTGATTCAGTAACACACAGAAGACTGCTGAAGAAGTTGGAGGATTTGTCAGTACAGCATAGTTAAATTAGGTGGGTAGGAGGTAGGTTTGGGGGAAGGGAATAGAGAGGGTAGTGGTGAATGGGGCTATAATAACTGGTGTGGTTTTTTCCCATAGGGAAACCTGGTTGTAATTTTCTGTTATAACAGCTAACACAAGCCGGGTTTCCCTCGGACCACGCATGTGCCAATGAGTCACCAGTCTTCCTTTACTCTGTGACAGTCACTGGACCAATTCCAAATAGCCGCACATTTCACAGCCCCTTGCAGTCGTGGTAAGTTGATTTTTTTTCCACTGACCCTTAAACAAACAAACAAAAAAAAAAAAAAAAGGAAAACAAAATGGTAAACATTTCAAACATGCATCAGGTTTCCTTCTCCGCACACGTGAGCCAGCAGGTCTCCCCACCTCTTTCACACAGGATGGACACCGCAACTCCAAAACGGCCCCACTAAAAAACCCAGAAAAATTCAGAAGTTTTTAAACACCTTCTTTTAGTACATCTCCACTTCTTTCTCCCTCAAACAAGTGCAGCACTGTAACTTGGCAGACCGCAGCACAGAATCCCAACTGGCCCATGGCTGTCTAAACACCAGTCTGTTTTATCTATTTTGTATAACTGCCGAGGCGAAAAAGGGCACGTCAGCGATTATATGAAATAAACTATGGGTTGATTGAGTAAAACTCGATTTTACATACACCCTCATTGTGGGATGCATTTCATAAACCCCCGAGGGCGATTATGTAGCATCCTACAACTTGGGTGTATATAAAATCTCGATATACACAACACCCCATACTTTATTCTTTATATAATGGGGGCAGGGAGGTAATGAGCAGAGTGCTGCAGGGATAGGTCCTGGGACCTGTCCTATTCACTATGTCTGTGACATAGTGAAAGTATCCAGGAAAAGTTGTGTCTTTTTGCTGATGACAAAAAGCTATGCGACAGAGTAGATCATGAAGAGGGGGTGTGGGAGCTCCAGATGGACCTACAGAAACTAGAGAGATAGTCTAAGTTCTGGCAGTAGAGATGTGCAAAGCTGGTAAACTTCGCTCCGTGAAATAATTTGTGAAGTTTGCCAAATTTATGAAAGGCGGTGTGCCAACTTTGCAAAGTCTATGGCAGGCTAAGAGGCACTTTTTCAGAGAAGTTATGCAACTAATGGCGGTTATTTGAAATGCGACTTCATGCTTCACAACACTCCTCTATCTGGCAGTTGAGATTCAATGCCATGATGTTAGATCTTGCTATATGAGGAAGGAGGCAGCTTAACTGCCTGAGGTAGGTAGAATATTTCCAACTAGGGGGTAAATAGACAGACACTGTATCAGAATTGTAGGGTCTGCAAGGTAAATTGCGACCTTCAGTCAGGGTATAAAAGAACAGTACTTAGCAGTGTGCTGGTCTGTGTTGGGGGAAGTAGCTGAAAATAATCTCTTCAGTTAGCTGGGGGATAACTGTTAAATGGGGGTGTGTGGCATAGGCAGAAGTGAAGCGGTCACCTGCATTCTGACTTTAGTTAGGTCTTGCTATCAAAGCAAGGAGGTGGCTGAGCTGACTGAAGCAGGTAGAACATCTCTAACTGTGGGCAAGTATACAGACCCTATATTATAAATGTAGGGTGTACAAAGTCAATTGGGACCTTCAGTGAGGGTATAAAAGGCACAGTACTTAATGTGCTGGCCTGTGTTGGGGAAGGCACCTGAAAATCATCCCCATACCTAGCTGGGGGGAATAACTGTTAATGAGAAGTTGTGCCTTATGCAGAAGTGAATCTGTTGTCTGTATTTTAATGTCACTTTAATTAGCTCTTGCTATCAGCATGACCCTTCATGCTTGTGTTCTATCACATGAGTGGCAGAACACAAGCGTTTACTATCATGCTTGTGTCCTATCATGAGAGTGGTACACAAAGCAGTAGTGGGAAATCTGTCTATGTGGCATCAGCAGATAGCCTGCAGGAGACTCTGCTGCTGCGAGGATCAGGTAAGCTTTGAGTGCTGTAACCAGCAGTCCTGATGAAAAAAGGGAACCCAACAACTACCTTTCAGGGATGCACCCAAGTATCTACTGATCCTGAGTAACTGGGCAAGTTACCTCTTGTATATGGCACTGTAATGTAAGAAATGCTGTTAAGATTGTGGTGTTGTACTGCACCTGCTGAAACAAACTAGAATCTCTGGCTAAAGTACAGGGACTGTCCTAGGGACACAGTAAGTTTATGGTAGGTAGCTTCCTTACTCAAACTATCTACATGGGATAAGGGTACAAGGCAGTTATCTAGGAAGGACCACCAGGTAGCAAAGCAGGACAGGAAGCAACAAGTCTGCTTCTAGTCGAAATGCAATAGGCAGTTAAGGAAATCCAGGCTGTTATCTTTAGTCTAGAGTTATCATAGGTTTAGTACAGAGGTGAGGTACAGCGGGGAGCTAGTTCACTGTGGGGCACTGTTCTCCAGAGCTACCCTCTGGGAGGGGGCACTGCCCTATTTGCAGGACCTTTACACAGCTCCATGCTCAGCTGGAGCCCACATCCCACACCCCCAGAGGTCCACTGATCCGGGTTGGGGGGGGGGAGTGTGGTGGGGAGGTGGAGGGGAAGGGAGGGAGGAAGGGGTAGCCACAAGGAAGTTGACCAATTCCACATCCAGACAGCAAATCGCTTTGCACCCTGTAAGAGACTCAGTTACCTAACTCTGCTGGGGGGTAGTAGGGCACTCTGAATCCATCAGGGATAAAGGGCAGGACAACTTGGTGGCACCCAAGGGGACAAGCAGGAGGAAGTCAGTCAGAAAAGTCTTAGTGGTCAGGGACTCAATGATAGGGGGGCAGACAGCGTGGTTGGATGGGAGGGGGGATGGTCAGGTGCTTTCCTGGTGCATTGGCCATCCGGGACACAGACAGGAAAGGGAGGATGGTAGAGTGAGAGGGAGGGAGCTGGTTCATGTGGGTAAAGATGACCCAGTAAAGCAGGCTGGTGGACTGATCAAAGGCACACTTGCTTATCTGGCCTTTTCCAAGGTCGTGTGTGTGTGTGTAAAATAAGGAGGGATGAGACTGAGGAGGTTAATGAGTGGTTAAAGGGATAGTGTCAGGAGATGGGGTACCACTTTGTGGGGGACTTCTGGGACAGGAGGTTCTTTAAAGATGACAGCCTTCACCTGACAAGAGAGGGGGGACCAGTGTGCTTGGGGCAGAAGTTTGATGTCTTCACTGGACAGTTAAATTGACTGTGAGGGACACTGAGGCTAGGGGAATCACAGTAAATGGAGTGAGGGAGAGGACTTTAGCTACCGCTCCTCCTATACTGGGGTCTGGTTGCAGTAAGGTGGGTAAAGGGAAGCAGTATAGCGCAGTGGTTTAAGGCTCTGAGCTGCAAATCTGGTGACATCCAGCAGACCAGACCTGGGTTTGAATCCCACAGCTTCTACTTTCATATTGTGTGACCCTGAGCAAGTCACTTGACTTCCCTGTACTCCCAGGTCGCACCTGTGAAAAAGCTTTCAGCTTAGTGTGCTACTCCTGGTTAAGCAACTAAATAAGTATGGCTGAGGTTCAAAAAACAGTAGTGGAAGAGGCAAGGGGTGGGGGAAGGCCCTCAGGCTCTGAAAGCAATAAGAAAAATAAAATAATGAGAAGGAATGCAGGTGTAGGATCACAAAACAGCAACAGAGGATCCAGAGCTAGTTGGAAGGGGGTCTGCCGTATTGCCAGAAGTCAAGGTAATAACATTTGTGATCTCCAGGCATTGGTGGCAGACAGTGAGGTGGATCTCGTAGCCATCACAGAAACCTGGGACAGACTGAGACTTGCCAGTCCCAGGTTGCAAAATGTTTAGACATGCTATAGTCAAAGGCAGGGGCACAGCCCTATATGTCAGGGAGGGCTCAGAGGCTGTAGAGAACCAGGGGTGTAGCCAGAAATTTCTGTTTTGTACACACACTCTCCAACTGCTGCCTCCCCCCCCCATTAAAACAATGTACACATCCTCTCTAAATGCTGCTCCCATAAACAAATGAGATTGTTGTCAGATGACTCATCCAATCTCTAAGTAGGTGATACACATATCACCTAAACAATAAAAGGTTGAACAGAGACACTGCTCAGAGGCCTACACAAGCAAATACTACGGGATAGATTGATAATGTTAACAAAAAGGCATATGATTTGGGACAGGCACTCAGCAAAACTGTACACAAATGTGTACAGTGAGTATGCCTGTCTACACCCATATGGAGAACAAACACATCTGGGGAAACAAGAGTCGCTGTGGGTTTACCTCATGATGCCCCTAGGTAAGAAAATATGGACAGGGGTTATCTAGACCACAGGGACAAGGGGAAGAGAGAGACATGGAGCTCAGGGAAGAGCTGGCAAGGGGATCAAAGAAGGGGGAGGTGGTGGGGTGATCGGAACCTGCCAGATATCGACTGTGATATTCCAGCGGCCAGGTGCACCAGAAGTCAGGCCCTGTTATATACACTGCAGGACTGTCTATTGGTGCAGCTGGTTAAGGAACTCACTAGACAGGTGGCCATTCTCGATTTGGTGCTCACCAACTCTGAGATGGTGGGTGAAGTGAAGGTAGGGGATCAGCTGGGGTCCAGAGACCACAACTCCATTTGGTTCAGGTTCGTCCTCGGCACCAGAATGTCCCTAGAAAATAAGGAAGTCCTATATTTCAGAAGAGCAGACTTCAATCAGATAAGGGAGTTGGTCCAAGACAAACTGACCAGGGCTGACAGCATCGAAGGTATAGAGGAAAGATTGGGCGCAATCAAGGGGACCATTCTTGAGGTAACATAGTCATGAACGAGAACTGATACAAAACAAAATAGTTACAACAGACCCATATGATTCTCAGAAAGGGTCATGGAAGCAGTGAAGGCCAAGAAAAAGGTTTTGACAAAGTACAAGGAAAAGCAGGGGGAGGAGGAATGGAGAAAGTACCAAATAAAAATTAGGGAAGCAAAGACAATGATCAGGTGGCAAAAGCAGACATGGAGCTGAATGCTGCAGTCAAGAGTGGGGATAAACAATTCTTCAGATATATTAAGGAAAAAACGAAGAAGGGGGGGGTATTGTTAGGCTGCAAGTGGGGGAGGGTACTAGGGGAAGATGAAGAAAAAGCAGCCATCTGTAACAATTACTTGTGCACTGTCTTCACAAAAGACACAAGTGGGGCCCCTGCTTGAAAGTAACATCAAGATGGTTGCCAGGGGTGTTCCAGAAATGATGCAGATGGTATTTATCACAGAAGGGTTGAGAAGGGGCATGTAGCCCTAAAGGTAGATACAGTCCCAGGATCGAATGGGATGCACCCAATGAAACCCAAGGAATTAGCTGTAGAACTGGCTGAAACCCTAGTGTTATTCAATAGCTCAACTTAAGGAGGAGTAGTTCCAAAAGACTGGAGGATAGTGGACATAGTCCTGCCACACAATGGGGAATTATAGATCTGTTAGCCTTACCTTTTTTTTTTTTTAGTCTTTGGTAACCGGTTAAGGCCCACTAGGCACAAGTGCCCGTTTTCAGGGGCGATCTTGGCACACGGGGCAGGTTAAGCGATTTGCTCAGAGTCACACAGTATACAAGTGGAAGTCATGGGAATCAAATCTACATCTGCTGGATGTATACCAAGCTTATTCGCAGCTCGTTACTCTAACCTCTAGGCTATACTGCCAGCCCCCTGTCGTGGGTAAACTGATGGTAGTCACTGATCAAAGAGGACCTTGTGAACTACCTAAAGAGCAACATTCTACAAGATAGTAAACAGCATGGGTTTGTGGCAGGGAGGCCGTGTAAAACCAACCTGATAGTTCTCCTTGAATGGGTAGCAAAGGTAGTAGATAAGGGCCATGCTGTGGCAAGTATTTCAACTCGATGCCACACAGAAGACTGCAGAAGAAACTGGAGGACCTGGGTGCAGCTAGGGACGTAGTTAAATTGATAGGAAACTGGTTGGAGGAGACAGCAGAGGGTGGTGGTAAACGTGGTCAGATGAGAAGACAAGGAGGTCATGAGTAGAGTGCCACAGGGATCTGTTCTTGGTTCTGTCCTCTTCAGTATGTTCATTAGCTGTGCCAGCCCGGTGGTGCTGAGGTGCTGGACGCCTTACCTTGGGGGGGAGGTCAGAGCAGGACTGAGCAAATCAGAAGGCAGCTCTCCTCTCCTGGGGGTGGTCGCTGCCCCCCCCTTCCTGTAGTCCCGCTGTCATTGGGTGGAGGTCTGGTGGTTAGCATAGGTGGCGGGGGCGACACGAAGGGAGGGCACCTTGAGACATGGCGTGCGAATGCCTCCACATGCGTGCACATGTTCAAGATAGGGGGTTTGGGAGAAAAAGACAAAATACCATAAAAATCTGTATGGAAAAAAAAATATGTTACTTAGCGACACTGGAGAGGGTGTTCGGGACAAGTTGTTTCTCTTCACAGATAACATGAAGTTTTGCAGTAGGGCAGATAGTAACAAAGGAACCAGGGAGATGCAGAGTGATCTACAAAGGCTAGAGAGGTGGTCTAAGGTTTGACAGATGAAATTCAACACAACAAAATGCAAGGTTATGTATGGGGGGGAGGAAGGAGTACTGGAGACGAGGGGTTAAACTGAGCACTACAGCAGAGGAAAGGGACCTGGAAGTCATCATTAGTGACTCCCTCAAACAATCAAGCCAGTGTAACAAATCCTACAGTAAGCCTAATAAGATGCAGTGGTGTATGAAAAGGGGTACTGACAGCAGGGAAAAGGAGGTACTACTACCTCCATATAGGTCACTAGTAAAGTCACACCTGGAATACTGCGCACTTTTGTGGAGTCCTCAAATAAGGAAGGACAGGGACAAGCTGAAGTTGTTGCAACATGGGGTGATCGTCTTAACGACACTGTACTCGCTGGAGACCAGGCAAAAGGGAGGGGATATGACCAAGTCCTGAAGGGAATAAACAAGGTAAACTGGGGTGAACTATTTCATATGAGTACAGAGTCAAACACCTGAGGCTGTAAGTCGAAACTGGCGGGGGGAAGGTTTAAGAGGAATGGGGCGGGGGGAGTTCTATTTTATGGAAAGGGTGGTGGAGCTGTGGAATAGCCTGCCAGAGTAGCTAGTGGGTGCCAAGACCATACATGGTTTCAAGCATGGCTGGGACAGAGTGAAGTATATGGTGGCTGCTCAGGTCAGTAGCAATAGGGAGAAGAGCGGGGTGGGACGGGGACCAGGAGGGATAAAACCCTGCATGAAGAATGTTTCTATGACCTGGGCAAATTTACCCCAGAAAGAGAGCAAAATTGGCCAGATCCAGATTGACTGGTGGAAGTTCCAACAGTTTGATGTGCAACTGGGAACTGCTTGGGAGACCAGATTCCTGACCATGTGGTTCAGCAAATAGCCTCCCACCCAATCGGGGAGGCATCTGTCATCAGATGCAACAAGGGCTCCGCTCGTAGGAATGGCATTCTTCCAGGAGGTTCTGAGGCAACAGCCAACAGTGCTGCATGTCCAACAATGGGCTGACTCACCTGAACCAGCGGTAACAGTAGGAAATGGACCTGAGATCACTGCATCACAGTTTCCACTGGAGAAGACACATCTGCCACAGTGCCTACCGACGCATGAAGGTAGTGAATGCAATGTACCCCCAAAGCGGAAGGAAATCCATGGTCAGCTGCAACTGCTCAACCTGACATGATCAGGCAACAGACAAGAAATCCTGTGTCCTGTTGTTCAGCCACCGAGCTCTGGCCTGAAGACTCCAGTTCTGCACGTATTAAAATAATCATTTGGTTTAGTGTAAGCTCTGACTAGTCCCCCTAAGCGGAGGAGAAAACCTAGTGTTGGGAATGTCTTGACTGTCAGATCTCAAAACTGTTCACCCCGAATGAAGAAATGACGCCACCATAAGCACTACTGGTTCAGAGCCATCAATCCAGATGCTGAAGAACTGCCTATAAAAATGTGGAATCAGTATTTGAATGTAAGTGGTCTGGCAGCCCAGGGATCAAAAAATTGTTCCTTGGTCCAGGGTCGAGTTGGTATGATCAGATTCTGTGTGACTATAATTTCCACTTATGGTTGAAGCAGTTGAAAATATGTACTTCCAGGATGGGGCACCCCCCCAACCCCCAATGCACTTAGGTACCAGAAAGTACAGACACACAACCCCTTGCTGAATCTGGTTTTCTGGGACAAGATCTATGGTATGCAGAAAAGGGAGCTTTTAAATATCCTCCTGCAGTGCTAAATAAGTTCTGGGAGATCCTGACCTGGAGAAGTGCACAGGTCAACATAGGGACATCTTTTCAAATTCAGAGAAAAGACCCTTTCCAAACAGTTTTGCCACCTGTTCAACGACACTGACGACCACTAAGGCAGAAAACCAGACCAGGAGCTGCAGCAGGGCTGCGAGGGGGGAGGGGGGTATTTAGATCAAATAGCTCTTCTGTTGGAATGTCAAATCCCCCACCTTCTGCTGTATCTTAGATAATAAGAGAAGCACTCCAAGTCAGGCCTTACAGTCAAGCGTCACTGAAGCTGCAACCACCATCATGCCACAGAGTCTGCCAAGTCCAAAGTCACCTGGAGCTGGTACCTGGCCACCTGTAAATACAAATCATGAATGTTTGGTAAACCCCACTGGCATTCCTCTGTCAGCAAGGGAGCTAAAATTCTTAAACTGCTGTACATTTAGTTGGTCATACAAGCTGCATAGCTGGCTTGTTTGATGCCTAAAGTTGCTGCAGCATAAACGCAGTGACCAATCTGGCCAAGCTTCTTTGACTTCTTGTCCAGACATTAAGTGACTTTCAGACTTAGCCTTATGGAACACCATGTTTGAAACCAGACCCTCAGAAGAGGGATGTTCCAGAAAGATGGGTAATGCTTCTGACGGAACAGCATTTTTGCAGTCTGTCCGCTAAGAAGATGCACAGCAGATTGCATGATAGCAGGGCTAAAAGGATGAGCCTGAAAAGAGTAATCTTCTTTAGAGGGGATGCCCAAAAATGGATTTGTGCCCTCCCACTGTACTTTACACAGGGGACTATTAAGGGCATTGGACATCCTGTTTATCAGAGATGTGAAAGAATGGAATTCCTCTGGAGAGGACATTATATATATATATTTTTTTTTAACCAGGAGAGGTGCACTAAGCTGAAGCTTGTTTACAGGTGCGACCTTGGAGCACAAGGAAGTTAAGTAACTTGCTCAGGGTCACACAGTATGCAAGCGGGGGCTGTGGAATTCAAACCCAGGTCTCCAGCTCACAGCCTTAAACCACTGTGCTATACTGCCTCCATATACTGACCCGGCCCAAGCTGCCTTGAACCTTACATGACTTCAAGTACTTACAGGATGATAATGAAATCACAGTGGGACATCACAGAGCCCTGCTATTCACCCTCAATGTCTGAGGGAAGCAAGTCTGTCCTGGGTGTCCCAACAGCACACCACCCTGGCTGGTGGGATGTCCACTGCCTCTGAAATAACTTAATCAGGAAGGCTGGGGTAAAGGCCCAGGGTCTTAGCCAGAGCCCTTAATAAAGGCTGAACCAGTGAGGTTTTCAAACTGGTGAAAGCTACCTCAGGAAGAGCCAGTAACTCCCTGAGCTCCGTTCTAGAATCCGAAAAACCGGAGCCAGTAGAAATGCCTTACCTTTGGACACTGAGGCCAAACCTCACTGAGCTATGACTATAAAGCCAGGGTCTCCCTGCGGTTCCGGAAGAGTCAAAGGATGTTGACTGGCAAGCTGTATATTGTATGTAGGATATGCACAAAGATCCATCAAGCCCAGTGGGGTGTATTACGAGAATATCAACATCAGTGCCACTGTCAAAAGTCCCAAGATGACTATGAAGACGAAGAGTGCCTAGATAATTTTTCTTCAAATGTCACTGGCAAGGCCAACAATCCTTACTTGGCAGAACCAACATGGTGTACCAGCCTAGTAGTATCCAAAGTCAGGACAAGTGGAACCAAGCTGACTGGACTCTATTTAATTGATGACCGGCTGGACCAAGGGTCCTTATTCAGGTACAATCTTGGCCAGGTAGGCACAAGATACAATTACACCCCCCAGGGCAGAAATGACATGAAAGCAATCAAGTAATCATGACCCAGGTCGATGTCAGACAAGGGGACTTGACCACCTTTCCACAGAGTCGAAGCACTAAGCCCCCTCCATTTTAGGTGGCTATCTAGATTAAACTAGATTAAATCTTGTCAGTTTACAACTGGGAATCATCCACATAAGAGGCATGTATGGAGACCAGCATTCAGAATGGCATCCTTGAATGCTGTGGAGTGCAACAGTGATCTCAAAAACAGTTTCAACTCAGTGACTGATGGCAGTTCTTCTTCCTGGGGCAGATGGATCGTCGTCAAGGAACAGATGACTACCGATTTCAGACACCCTATGTTGAACCTGCCATTGAAAATTAATCTTCTAGAGTCTGTATTGAAGAAACAGGAGTTAGAGTGCAACAACTGTTAAAATAGCTCACCAGCCAACTCAAAGTATTTCTCATCAAACCACGATTTGAGCTCACAGTCATTGAGACTGATCACAGCATAAAGTGGCAGAAAGACAAACTCAACACAGGAACAAGAGGAAATTCTGATGACCACACAATGGCTAGCATTTGAAATACAATCACCCATCAGAACTCTGCATCAAAATACCTGGTATTTTCTGTTCTTGATGTTGTTTCAATTAGCAAAGTAAATTAAACTTGTTAAAAGCAGTTCTGAAATGTCTCTCTCCTGTTAACTAAACCACCTTCTCATAAAACTGTCATTTATCTACCAGACATACCGACGCTGAATGGAACCAAAAAATAAATCTTTGTGTACGCCAGAGCTATCAGTCTCTGTTCTGTAACAGAAAAAAAACATTCTCTCTGAATTAAGTCACAGAATTTGAACAGTCAACTGGAACAGCAGCCAAGCCATTCTCTGGCAAACTAAAAATTACTGTGGCTACTGTTTACAAATGCAAAGGGGCTACCGAAAATTAAATCTATTGCCTTTGCTGGTTTATGTTTAACAATGTCTATTATGTTTCTTATTCATAGGAAATTGCTCTTTGAGTACAAGTGACTGTGTATTAACACTTCTTAATGTGATGACTGTTTTTCTCCCCGATTACGGTAGCAGACAAATAGAGGTCACTTGCTTGTAACCACAGGCCGTTGTTGTCAGTATTATTTTAAGCATCAAGACCCCCTTGGAAGCAATAAAATTATATTAATCACCAGCCACTGCTGCTACATTAATAAAAGTGCTGTTTTCCACATCACTAAATGGGTGGAATACCCATGAAAACTTGCGTCCACTCAATCGGGACCCGTGTGGCGCATCTGTGTTCGCTGAAAAGTTTCGGCAGGGTATTAAAATACAGACATTATTCTGAAAATGATCCTGATAGCAGCCATGGACTCCCGCTGCAGCACAGAAAGGTATGTGGGATGGAAGAGGGCTGCAGCATTTTCTTTGCAGGTCACCTTTAACACCCACACTTAGGCAAGTCTTCCACTGAGCATGCTCAGTCACCAGAAAGAACAGTTACATAAGAACTTACTCTAACAGTAGATTTTTCGAGGGGATCTCAGTCATCAGGTCACACCGTAGGAACTTCACCGTCAGTGAAGCAGGATCCACATGGACGATTTTCAGCAGTACAGCTGGGGCCGCCTGTCGTCATCAACCATAAAAAAACCTGTGCGGCCCCACTCCCTCTTCAGTTCTTTCCTCCCCAGAGACAAAGGGAGCATAGCTCTAGCCATGGGGGACCGAGGAGAGATGGAGAGGGAGGGAGAGAAAGAGAGAGAGAGAGAGAGAGAGAGAGACAGGTGCCTATACGAAAGGCTGGATACACCAGACAGCCAGTTCCAGTACAACAGCCCCAAGAAGGGGGGGATGGTGCGAGGAAAAGCAGACCTGATGAGTGAGATCCTCTTGAAGATCTACTGTTACGGTAAGTTCTTACATGGCTGTTCCATCTTCTTCGGGTGTATCTCAGTCATCAGGTCACACCGTAGGAACGAGTCCTAAGCAGTTACAGGTGCAAACAGACAGTGTGGGAGGATGACCAACAATAAACTTAAAACAGGAGGCCCTGCAGCACAGCCCTGCCAAAACGTGCACAGGCTCTTGAGGCAGTGTCCAGACTGTAGTGCTTGGTGAAGGTATGGATGGCACTCCAGGTGCAGCCACACAGATGTCAGTGGCAAGAGACCCCTCGGAAACAAGCTGCAGAGGTAGCCATTCCTCTTGTGGAATGAGTTTTAACTGCTCCAGGCATATCTCAGCCATACTTGTTGCAGCACAACACAATGCAATTTGCCAACCATTTGGATAAACACTGCTTAGAAACCGAAGCACCCACTCTACCTGGGGTGAAGGAAACAAACAACTACTTCGACTTTCTACATTTCTTGGTTCGCAGCAGGTAATATTTCAAAGATCCGTGCACATTTGACGTATGGAGCAGTGCTTCCCCTGGATTGGCACGCTCTGGAAAATAAACAGGAAGGGGACAGATTGGTTCAGTGTAAACTCAGATACCACCTTAGGAAGAAACTTACGATTCATGAGCAAAATCTTTGTGAAAAATCAAATAAGGCTACTCACACCAGAGGTAGCCTTTCTTGTCCATGCTATCTATTTTCCTCAAATTCTTGTCTGGAGGATGGGAGATTAGTGGGACCCTTGCCTTGTCACAGGCGGCCACCTGCACTACTCCTTGGTGGTCAGGGTGAGAGAATAAAAATTGTGCACCCTGTCTTTCCAGTTGGTACTTTTTGTCCAACCTTTTATCCAAAAGTGGGACAGTACTAGGAGTCTGCAGTATTTTTAAGGCATCTATTTTTAAAGAATTTATTAATGGGGAGAAGAAGCTTTTTGGTGGGTGTTAACCCCATCATTTCCATATATTCTACTACTTCTCATCCTCAGTAACTTCACTTGTGGGGATGTCTAAGGCATCCACCATTTTTCTTATAAAAGTGAAGTGAGAGGAAAAATCCTCTGATGCCCTAGGAGAAGAACCAAATTCTTGCTCAGGGGAAACCTCTGGTTCGATGGGATTCCCTTCCTCCTCAACGTCCAGGTACTCTTCTTGCTCATAAACAGAAGACTGAGAAGAGCGAATCTGTCTGACTGGTGTCTGAGGCAAAGGGGTAGTCAGCTCTTGCAAAGCCTGGATCACATGGAAGGCCTGTGCAATCTCTTCAGCACAAGGCATTTTTATTGCAGGTACAGAAGTCCCCAAAGGCTTATCAGCAGAGGGTTCTTGTGTTTAGTCTTTTTTGAGGGAACCAGAGAGTCAGCTGGTTCATCAAGCCTCTTTGAAACTGCTTGAGTACTCATCTCAGGGGTGGCAGTTACAGTAGTTGAAACTGATGTGGTTTCACCCACAGGCATTGAGGGTGCCGGCTGATCAGAGCCAGAGGGACCCTTTGAAACAGACATCATTTTCTTTAGCTTTTCTAGGCGCTTTTCCACAGTTTTTTCTGGAAAAGTTTTACAAATATCACAGTCTTTTTTTTTGCAGGTATTGTTGTATCCTGGGTCTTCCAGTCAGCCAATCTGTCCTCGCATCCCTTCCTCCGGCCACCGTGTGACTCGTACCAGTCTCTGTGGAGGGCGACCACCCAATTGCCCCATGGCTGGGAGGTAGGGGGAGGCCAATTCCCCCACCTAACATGGATCTATACTTGGCGATTCCTCTCCTGCAGCCAGCACAGGTGATCACAGATGGCCATCAAGCCGCTGTGACTGAAATTCCCTTTTTCCGCTTTTCTCCCCTGCGGGCCGACGGCGTGCAATGACGCCAGTGACTGGGTGCCCGCACGCTCCCGTGTGTGCCCCAATCAAGCATCTGCCGCCTCCTGCCCCCATAGCATATAGCTCGTGCCACGATTCCCAGCCTCCGCTTAGGGGTCAGCTAGCACCGGCTGCAGGAAACCTCCCTCCCCGGAGATGGAGAGCAGTCCACTGGACGCTCAATCCATCTCCTCCCTGCTGACACATGGCAGCCCGTGCTCATTCCTGAACACGGGTCTCCAGCATGGCGTGAAGTGTGGGGTCCAGCGCCTCAACCCTCAGTGCCACTGGGCCGGCCCGCAGTCTGTTTTTAAATGTTCAAAACCCAGACAGACCAAACAAAGGGTGTGCTTGTCTGCTTTAGCAAAAATCTCACCACAATCAATTCAAGGTTTAAAATCAGGTTCACTGGTTCTTCTTTTCGTTTTTTTCAGACGTTCTGAGAGGAAAAACAGAATTAGTAAATAAACACTAAATAAGAAAGGTTTTAAAACCTTAACACTTATTGGAACCGGAACCGAACCAAGAAACCAAACTGGAGTTAGCAGTTTGAGAACCAGGATTAGCAGTTCAAATAAAATATAAAAACTTTAAATAAAACTAACGGAGTTCCTTAGTCTGGGAACTCTGTAAACACTAAAGAAAGCCCCGGTTCCCCACTGGTTATACCGAACCGGGAGAAACCGAGAAAACAAAGAATTAAAAACTAAAACAACGGGTTATTTTATTTTTTCCAGTTGTTTAACTAGGAGAGACACACTAAGCTGAAAACTTGTTTACAGATGCAACCTGAGAGCATAGGGAAGTTAAGTGACTTGCTCAGGGTCACACAGTATGCAAGTGGGGACTGTGGGATTCAAACCCAGGTCTCTAGATTTGCAGCTCCGAGCCTTAAACCACTGCGCTATACTGCCTCATAGAAACATACAAATGTAACCCCTAAGCAGGTATGCCGTTTCCATCTGACAGCACTACCTGGTGGAATGGGTTCGGGGAGAAATGTGTCACTCGGCACATTGGCTAGGTTTGGCTACTCTGCAACAGGGGCACCCAAGTGACTCTGGACAAAGGAAGCAATAACTGTAATGTCCAATACCAGAAGTGGAATTCTAAAGTGTGGCTTTTATTCACATCCAACAGAATAAACAAAGCATAGATGGACCCCATGGGGCTACACTCCTGGTAATGCAGATTTATGGAGATCAGAACATATCCTTATTCACTTTAGCCCTCAGGCTCTGAAACACACTGGGCACACAGCCCGCACTTGTACTCTGCTCAGGGTTTCCTCTGGCTTGGCTCCCTTGCCAGCCCTTTGGACACTTTCCATGGAAACATTTACTGGTGGCTCCCTAAACCACCTATGAGCACTTCTGCTCCATCAGGGAATCTTCCTCATCAATCCCACATCTGGGTGCTTTCCTCAGGCACCAGCCAAGTACCTGAGAGAAAGCAACAGGTGTCCCAGAGCAAACCCGTAGAGGTGAATTTGGTTACTACTGATGGGGGGGGGGGTCTCCCATAATTCATACCTGGCCATTTCTCTGGACTGTAACACCTCATCCTTAAAACACTTTGCTGTGTAGATTCTTTTTAAATGTATTCACATTCAATCTACTGTCTTTACATCCCATTTGTGCTGAACTTGAACATACTTAATAAGTGTCTGTGTCCATTATTCTAGACCCCCCCACAGAGTTAAGTAGTCCAATCCCCACATCTTCCAAACTGTACTTGGCTGTCTTTTCCTGACCCCTCAGTAACAGTCACTTTAGTTTCATCTTGTTTCAGGTGAAAACACATTGGCCCTTTAGCAGAGCGAACTCGCCCCTTGGTTGCAGGTGCCCCACAGGCGTTTTCTCCTCAAAAGAAATCTCGTCCAGAACTTCTGGTGCCTCAGCATGAACTTAAATCAGGCAGCTTCTTTTCCCCTAGCCGGACCGGGGGGTTGCCCCTTGAAACAGACGGATTCCTTCCCCCCATCCCCGCAGGGATGGGGCCCTGAATCACTGAAAGCAGTCTCTACCACTTCAATGTGCTCTTATTGTGTTCCTCTTCAGGTGAGAACACACACCTATAAAACAAAAAATAGTTCTTTAACAGAGCTTAGAGCTCTGAGGGCCTGCTTACAGCAGAGCACCTCTACTACAGACTGCAACAGACTCTACTCTACTCACTTCGAATTCCCAACGTTCTACTCTAACCTCCAACTGCAACATTCCAGTGTGGCTTATGCAGCTGCGACAGTTCTATGGTGATGCCATCCCTCAGACTCAGCTGAGACTGAGAACAGAGTGTGAGAGTGTGAAATCCATTCAACTGGAGTTACACAAGCTGCCTTCCCTGCCTACCACTAGGTCTTACTGGGATTCTTGCCACCCCTGGTAACAGGGGGTTTACACAAACACAGAATTTGAAGGCAGATGAGGACCGCTTGGCCCACGTAGTCTGCCCATTTCCCTACCTAACGGATAAGCTGCAGATCCTAGTTAAACAACAGCCTACTCCCCCCCCCCACTAGAATTGCCTTATGTCTGTCCCATGCATTCTTGAATTCCCCCACTGTTTTTGACTCTATGACCTCCTCAGGAAGGCTGTTCCATGTATCCACAACCCTCTCTGTGAAGAAATACTTCCTCACATTACCTCTGAGCCGTTCCCCTCTGTCTTCAAATTGTGCCCCCTTGTTTTTGCACATCTCTTTTTCTGAAAGATGCTACCCTCCTGGACTTTGTTGATTCCCTTGAGGTATTTGAAAGTTTCTATCGTGTCTCCCTCTCCCTCCTTTCCTCGAGGCTATACATCTTTAGTTCCTTTAGACTTTCTTCATATGTCTTCTGATGCAGACCCTGCATCATTTTGGTTGCCCTCCTCTGGACAGCCTCCACCCTGTCTATGTCTTTGCGGAGATGGGGTCTCCAGAACTGTACACAGTATTCCAGATGGGGTCTTACCAACTGTATGTACAGAGGGCCAACAACTTCCTGTTTTCTACTGGTGATGCCTCTCCCTATGCATCCCAGTATCCCCCAGCCCTCCTTACTGCCTTCTCACATTGCTGGCCCACCTTTAGGTTGTCTGATATGACTACCCCCGGTCCCTTTCCATTTTTGTTGTCAGTATCTCACCCCCCATTGTGTATGCTTCCCCCGGGTTTTTGTTTCCCAGGTGCATTAATTTGCACTTCTTTGCGTTGAATCAAAGCTGCTATACATCTGACCATTCCTCCAACCTTGCCAAGTCCCTTTTCATCCTTTCCACCCCACCTTCCACCTTAATAACATTAGTTAGAGGCAGTATAAGAAAAAGGATAAAAAATACTTATGTATTTTATGAAATTTAACGTGTCAGGACTAGATGGTGAGGAGAGAAACTCCGGGCTTCTGGTCTTGACAGGCTGAAAGAGAAATCTGAAAGTTTAGAACTAAGACAGTTGGTTAGAGGCAGTGTTTGAAAATCAGCATGTGCAGAGATTCCATCATTTGCATAGCATTCCATCTCTCTGGACAGCTCAGTCTTAAAGGGACACTGCAGAAGTTATGAATACCTGAGTATTACTGGGGTTAGAAAGTACAGTTACATAAGAACTTACCATAAGAGCAGATCTTCAAGAGAGGCTCTTGCAGTAGGTAATAACCATTAGGACTACGCCACAGGCACTAGGACCACACGGAAAACTCTAGCTAGCAATGTCTTGTGGGGGACCACCCACCCTATGTCATGTTACTGACGTCAGCGTGACACTATATAGCGAGTGGTCCCCACACCCACCTTCCAGTTCTCCCGCTGGAGACCTAGAAAGGTGCAACAGGAGAAAGGAGTGGGCTCCTGGAGCTATACAGAAGCTATATGAAGAGAAGTAGCAGAAAAAATGCATGGGAAGGAGGAAGGGAAAGAAGTATCTACTGCAAGAGCCTCTCTCGAAGATCTACTGTTACGGGAAGTTCTTACGTAACTGTATTATCTTACTTCGACAGAGCTCTTGCAATAGGTAATAATCATTAGGACTGAATCCCAAGCAGTCAAATTCAGACCAGTCTGAAACATGGGAGGCAGGAAAAGGTCTGCAGTAGGCAGGGATCTAAGATAATAGCCCCTGAAGGACGGCTAAGCCAAAGCCTGTCCTGCGCATAGAAGCAATGTCCAGACTGTAATGCTTAGTGAAGGTGTGGACAGAATTCCAAGTGGCTGCCGTACAGATATCAGTGGCAGAGACATTCGTGAAGCAAGCAGTAGAGGCAGCCATACCTCTGGTTGAATGCCCTTTGACTCCCCCCGGAAGTGTTTTACTATACTTTTGATAAAAATGAATGCAATTTGCCAACCATTTGGACAAACACTGTTTAGAAACAACATCACCCTCTCTTTTGGGTGCAAAGGAAATGAATAACTGACCAGGTTTGTGGACTGACTTCATCCAGTTAATGTAGTAAAGTACAGTTACGTAAGAACTTACCGTAACAGTAGATCTTCGAGAACAGCTCTTGCAGCAGGTTACACCATTAGGACTGAAGCAGTCAGGCGCCAGGACCCCACGGAAATTTTCTAGCTAGCAATCTTCAGCGGGGACCGCCTCCGACGTCGGTCCTGCCCCCGACGTCAGGCGTAGTACATAAGGAGGCGGTCCCCCCACAATCCCCAGTTCTCCCGCCGGAGACTCCCGGTCGCTGGATGACATCAGAAGAGGAGACCTAGGATCTGCCACCAGATGGCCAAGACTAAGAACAGAATGTCCCATCCCGTAAGATGGATGTTTGGCTACGACCTACCTCCACAAGAAGGGGGAGGTGGGCGGGAAGGTACCTGCTGCAAGAGCTGTTCTCTAAGATCTACTGTTACGGTAAGTTCTTACGTAACTGTACTATCTTACTTCGAGATACAGCTCTTGCGCAGTTACACCATTAGGACTAATTTCCAAGCAATAGTGGCAAGCTTACGACACAGGGAGGAGGAAAGGTAGAAGTCTCAATACAACTTGAGCCTAGGACAGAAGTCCCTGAAGGACGGCTAGGCCGAACCCTGCTCTTCGCCTCGATGCAATGTCCAGGCTGTAATGCCTGATAAAGGTATGCACAGAGCTCCAAGTGGCTGCAGCGCAAATAGCTGAGGTGGAGACGTTCTTTAACGCCCAAAGGAAGTGGCCACCCCTTTCATGGAATGACCCTTGACCATGCCCGGTAAGGGTTTATTGCACTTATCATAACAGAAAGTGATGCACTGGATGAGCCACCTCGAGAGAGACTGTTTAGAGACAGGAGCTCCTTTTACTCTGAAGGCAAAGGAGACAAAAAGTTGATCCGCCTTTCGAAACTGTTTGGTTCTGGTCAGATAATATCTGAGGCACCGATGCACATCGAGGGTGTGCAGAAGGGCTTTTCCTCGGTTAGTGTACCTTGGGAAATACACTGGTAAATCAATATCCTGGTTAAGGGTAAGGGCTGAAACCACCTTAGGCAGAAACTTTGGGTTTGTCCTCAGGGATACCCTGTCCTGATGGAAAACTAAATAAGGCTCTTTGCACATTAGTGCATGCAATACGGAGATCCTTCTCGCCGAAGTAACCGCAACTTAAAACAACATTTTCCACAACAGAAAACGTAGCTCACAATCTGCAGCTGGTTCAAAAGGTGGCAGCATAAGCTGCTCCAGGACAAAAAGGGTAAGTCCCAAGGAGGAATCGGATCCTTGATGGGCGGCCTAAGGTGGAGGACTCCCCTTAAACAGGCACGAGTAGTGTCCAACAGGGCCACCGTTCGATGGCCTATGGGGGGCATGGTAAGCAGAAACTGCACAAAGGTGCACTTTAATCGAGGAGTAAGCCAGTCCGGAATGAAAAACGGAAAGCAGGTAGTCCAGAACCAGCTTTTCGGGACATTCTAATGGCGAGAAACCGCGCACTTGAGCCCACAAATGGAATCTATGCCATTTCATGGCATATGTTGCGTGGGTTGCCGGTTTTCTGGCGGCAGAGAGCACATCTGCCACTTCTTGCGAGACCCCGTATCGCATCATGGCTATGTCTCTAGGAGCCAAGCGTGCAGGTTCAAGGAGCGTAAGTCTGGATGAACCAATGAACCCGCCTCCTGAGACAACAGATGGGAACTGATTGGTAAAGGAACTGGAGGTTCCTGGGACAGATGATGCAGGAGAGGGAACCAAATTTGCCTGGGCCACAAAGGCGCGATCAAAATGAGTGTCGCCTGCTCCCTGCGAAGTTTCAAGAGAACTCTCTGGATCAACGGGAAAGGAGGGAAAGCATAGAGGAATCTGCCCGCCCAGGAGAGGGACAACGCGTCTCGCCAGAAAACACCAGGCCCTGGATCTAGCGAGCAAAAATTGGGCACTTTTGCATTGAATGGGGACGCGAAAAGATCTAACTCTGGAGTGCCCCATCTGTGAAACAGATCCTCTGCCACCTCCTGTAGAAGTTCCCACTCGTGGACTCTGGCCTGAGAGCGACTCGGGCTGTCTGCGACGGTGTTGTCCACTCCCGGGACGTGTACTGCCACTAGGTTTGCGCCGTGTTGCAATACCCACTCCCACACTCTCATGGCCTTCCTGCAAAGTGGGTAGGAGTGAGTGCCTCCTTGTTTGTTGAGGTAATACATCACTGCGGTATTGTCTGTTTGTAACAGGAGTGTACCCGGTGGAATTTCCGACTGGAAGGCCTGCAGAGCGTAAAGAACTGCCGTCATTTCCAAAACGTTGATGTGGAGATGAGATTTCTGGGCTGTCCAAAGGCCCTGAGACCGCACACCGTCTAGGTGTGCTCCCCACCCGAGCCCTGAAGCGTCTGTGGAGAGAGTCACTGTCGGAGACGGTGCTGCGAAGGGGACCCCCGCAGAGAGGTTCCCTGGATTTAGCCACCATTGCCAATCCCGAATTACGGCATTCGTGATTCGGATTGGATGCTGCAGATGGTCTTGCCTTTGGTCCCACTGCACCCTTAGCATCCACTGGGTTACCTGCATGTGGAGACGTGCCAGCAGGACTGTTGCAATGGCCGCAGCCATGTGTCTGAGCAGGCGAAGGACCGATCTGGCTGGGACGGTCTTCCTCACCGATAAGTCCCTGATGAGGGATCTGATGTGTTCCGCTCTGTCGGAGGGAAGAAAGGCTCTCCCTCTGACGGTGTCCAGGACTGCTTCTATAAACTGCAGTTTCTGGAACGGTACCAGGGATGACTTCTCGCAGTTGATAAGGATACCCAGTGATTGGAAAAGGGACTGGGTGTCGTGAATGGCTGTCACCAGTGCCTCCCTGGAGGGTGCCATGAGAAGCCAGTAGTCCAGGTACGGGAACATGTAGTGGCCTTGTCTCCTCAGAGACGCCGCTACAACCGTCATGCACTTCGTGAAAACGTGAGGTGCCGATAACAGCCCAAAGGGGAGAGCTCGGAACTGATAATGGTGGCTCTGAAACTCGAAGCGCAGGAACCTCTTGTGCGCTTGAGCAATTGGGATGTGCAGGTAGGCGTCCTGCATGTCCAAAGACGCCAGAAAGGCGTCTCGCTTCAACATGGGAATTAGGCCCGGAAGGGTCACCATGCGGAAGCGTTTGTAAACGACCAACAGGTTGAGGTCGCTGAGGTCCAGAATTGGACGGAGGTCCCCTGTTCTCTTTGGAACCAGGAAGAAGTGAGAATAATACCCTAGTCCTCTCTGGTCCTCTGGAACGTGCTCTAAGGCTTCTTTCTCCAGAAGCGTGAGCACTTCCTGCTGTATAAGCAGGGCGTGCTGACCCGAGTAGCGGGAAAGCAGGGGAGGTCTTGTAATTGGGCTGCCTACAAATTCTATATAATGGCCTTTTTTGACCAGTTGCAGCACCCACCTGTCGGTGGTGATCGACAGCCACCCTGGCAGGTAACATGCGATTCGACCCCCGACCTTCATTTCCCGTTGATCCTGAGGAGGGGCGGGGGCCCGGAAGGAGTCATGCTGTGGCAGCGTTCGATCCAGCAGGCTGGGCCGACTTTGCGATTCGTTGGCCTCTGCCTGGGGATGACTTGGCCTGGGCTTTTCGGGTAAAAGTGCCCCTCTGCTGTTGGCCGGAACGTGGTTGTTGCCTTTGTATCCGGCCGTGAAAGCGGCTCTGGTTCCTACGAAAGGAACTGGGCCTAGACCTGTACATGGCCTGAACAGATCTGACTGCCTTCCCTGCGTCCTGAAGTTTGGTGATCACCTTCTCGGAGGCTTCACCAAATAGGACCTCACCGTTGTAAGGGACATCTAAGATGTTCTTCTGGATGTCCGGGGTAAAACCGGAGACACGGAGCTACGAGTGTCTCGAAGACCTACGCCTGAGGCTGCAGCTCTGGCTGAAGAGTCCATGAGAGTCGTATCTGGCTCTGAGCACCTGGGTCCCCACATCCAACCCGTCGGAGGGAGGTTCAAAGCTCCTCCTTTGGTCGCCATCGGGCATCTTCTCAACCAGGTCCTGTCCCTGTTCCCATAGTCGTTCTGAAATTGAGCCATGTGGGTGAGATAATTCAGTGACCTGATGGCGCAAGTTGCGGCCGTGTATGTGCGCCTACCCAGGACATCCAATTGCTTGGATTCCGGGTCCGGTGGCTGTGTGTTCAAATGCTGAGGTTTCTAAGACCGGTCATGCGAGGCAGTGATGACCAGGGGAGTCAGCCAGAGGATGGTTCGCCAGATACTGGTCCTCCCTAGGGGCCTTGTATAGGCGGTCAGCCTTCTTCGGCACTGCCGGAGAAGAATACGAACGTTTCCACGCAGCCTTGGTGACGTACGCGAAGATGTCCACCAAGGGTGGCACTACCACAGGCTTTGTTTCTTTCTGCCGAAGGTAGCGGGCAAGTCGCTGTCTCTCGGGGTCGAGCTCTTCAGCATCCCACCCCATATTCTCCTGGATGTTCCTCATGATCTCCGCGAAAGAGGGATCATCCAGAGGAAACCTGGGTAGGTCGTGTGGGTCCGGAGAGGGAATGCTGATGGTAGAAGGAGATCTGGAGCACCCTGAGGTGTCAGATCTAGAATCCTCTGCAGATGGGGTGTACTGGCGTCGTCTAGGTCTCTTAGGGCTAGGTGACCCTGAAGTGGATCTTGAGGGAGGTCTTCTTCTATCTGAGGATCTGCCCCTAGGAGGTGGTATTCGCTCCTTGGGGGTTGGTGACCGTCCTACGGGCCCCTTGGGCGGGGGAGGGGGCATAGGCAGTGAAGGAGTGGGTGGAGGCGGAGCCGGAGTAGGAAGAGGGTGCGTGGTGACCACATCTTTCCTGATGTTGTCCCACCGGAAGGTAAAGAGTTCCTTTACCTCTGCCAAATCCAAGCCCGACGACGGGCCGGGTGCCGGTGGCCTGTCGCCGGGGTCGGGCGTCGGGTCCCCGGGGGTCTCCCGCTCTGGGGAAGGTTCCCTTGGGAGCCCAACATCTCCGGTGTCGCCCACCTGGTCCTCTGGCTGAGTGGTATCCTCCTCCGATGAGTCCTTCCGACCAACGTCAGCCGGCGACAGTGGTGCAGTTCTCCTCTTTGGGGTAGCCGATGTCAGTCCCTGGCCGACGTCCTCGGAGGCGAATGCCTGGCCAGTGATGGGTGTTTTGCTGCCGCCGGCTCCTGGGGAGCGTCGGTGATGCTTGGCCGATATCGGGTGGGCCGACGTCGGGTCTGGCGTCCGTTTTAGGGACGTCAGGTCCTTAGTCTTACGAGGGACCGGGTCCGACCCACGCGGAGGCTAGGAAACTGACCTGGTGTCAGCATCCCGACGGCGGGAGGAAGATTTGTGGCACTCCCCAGACTTAGATGAGGCCTTAGATGGAGTGGACAAAGCCGACGGCCTGGAAGTCTTGAGGGGCTGCAGAGAGGAGGAGCCGCTGGAGGATCTGACCTGAACCGGGGGAGGCTGAGATTGAGCCCTGGAAGGAGAGCGGTCTGACCGCGAGCTGGAGCCTCAGGAGTCCGAGGCCCTCGCCGGGGACCTGGGCCTTTCCTTCTCCCGGTGTTTCTCCCAGTGTTTGTGGGTTTTCCCACGACTCCCCCTGGAGGAAGGTTCTCTATCCATGGTCTTCAGTTTCTCTTCTAAGAGAAACGCTTGAAGGGCCTTCTGGCGGCGGATCCTGGTGCGACTATTGAAGCCCTGGCAGAAGGAGCAGGCCTTGGTGTAGTGTTCCGGGCATAGACAGCGCACGCAGGCTAAGTGAGGATCCTTGAAGGGGATCTATTTGCCGCAGAGGCTGACTTGATTGGTGACCTTCCAGAGAGGTGTTTGGAGAGGACATCAGATGAATCCAAATCTGTGAAAAAGGAAAACATCGTAGTTCTAAGTTCGCCATGCGCTAGAAAGGGACAGAGAGGCCGATGCATGGCGTCGATGGCGGGAAAAGAACTGGGGATTGTGGGGACCGCCCTTATGCCTACGCCTTGACGCCGGGGCGGGACCAACGCCGGAGGCGGCGTCCGCTGAAGACCAGCTAGCTAGAAAATTTCCGTGGGGTTCCGGCGCCTGACGGCTTCAGTCCTACTGGTGTAACCTGCTGCAAGAGCTGTATCTCGAAGTAAGATCATAGAATTCTATGTATATCAAGCGTATGTAGAATTGCTTCCTCCTGACTGGAATGCTCAGGCTGAGACCCCCTTTGAAACAGGCCACAGAGGTAGCCATGCCCCTTGTGCAGAGGGCTTTCTCTGCCCTGGCAACTCTTTGCCATCTTTGTTGTAGCAAAACACAATACAATGCGCCAACCATTTGGAAAAACACTGTTTAGAAACTTGAATGCCCTCTCTTCCTGGGGTGAAGGAAAGTCTGTGCATATCTAACATATGGAGCAGTGCTTCCCCTGGATTGGCACGCAACGGAAAATAAACAGGAAAATGGATAGATTGGTTCAGAGTAAACTCAGACAACACCTTCGGGAGATTAGGACTTGTGCACAACGACACCCTGTATTTGTGAAAAATCAAGAAAGCCTCCTCACACCAGAGAGCCTAAAGCTCTGAAATCCTTCGAAAAGAAGTAATAGTAACCAAAAATAACGCTTTCCAAGAAAGTAAGTGTAGCTCGCAAGTCGCGGCTGGCTCAAACGGAGATAGGGTCATTTTCTCCAAAACAAGATTTCAATCCCAAGCCGGGACAGGAGAACAAATTGGAGGTTTCATGTGTAGGATGCCCCTGAGAAAGGTATGGGACACATCTAACTGAGCCATGGTATGACAACCCACGGGCTTGTGAAAGGCAGAAATAGTCGAAAGGTGCACCTTAAAGGAGGAGTACTGGAGGCCTGATTCCGACAGGGAGATCAGGTTGTCCAGAATCTGGCTAACCGGACAGGTAAAAGGGTCCAGATGATGTTTGGCGGACCAGATGGCAAACTTCTTTCACTTTATGGCATAAGTGGTTCGATTGGAAGGTTTCTGAGCTGCCACGAGGACACCCACCACCCTCTGGGGTACTCCAAACCAGGCAATGACTATGTCCTCAGAAGTCAGGCATGTAGACAAAGGGATCTGAGGTTTGGTTGGAGCAGGGTCCCTTGAGCCTGCATCAGTAGATCCCTGCAAAGCGGCAGAGGACCTGCAGCTTCTGCCACTAACTGGTGCAGTAATGGGAACCATATCTGTCATGGCCAGAAGGGTGCAACTAGGATCATGCTGGCCCCCTCCATCTGCAGCTTGATTAGCACCCTCTGAATCAGAGGAAGAGGAGGGAAGGCATAAAGCAAACTCCCGCTCCAGGAGAGGGACAACCTGTCTTGCCAGAAAACTCTAGGCCCTGGACCTAGCGAGCAGAAACTGGGCAGTTTTGCATTGAGTGAGGATGCAAAAAGGTCCAATTCTGGACGACCCCATCTGGCGAACAGATCTTCTGTGATGGATGAGAGAAGTTCTCATTTGTGCATGCTGGACTGGGTCCATCTGAGGCTGTCCGCCAGGGTGTTCAGCACGCCTGGAACATGAGCTGCCAAGAGAACCAGACTGTGGTCCAGTGCCCAGACTCTCATCGCCTCCCTGCACAGCGGGTAAGAATGTGTTCCCCCCATGCTTGTTGATGTACATGACAACACTGAGATTGTCTGACTGGATCAACAGTGGACCCAGAAGGAGATGGTTCTGAAAGTCCAGCATAGCATACAGGACCACCCGTATCTCCAAGACATTGATATGCAGAGATGTCTCGATCTGGGACCATGTCTCCTGAGTCTGAAATGGACCCAGGTGCAACCCCAGCCTGAACTGGAGGCATCCAAGGTGAGAATCTGCTGAGGAGGGGAGATCTGGAATGGGACCCCCTGCAACAGGCTCTAGAGGTCCATCCACCACCGTAGCACTTTACGGACTGGGGAGGAGACCAGCACTAGCTGCTCCAGGTCATCCGTGCGCTGGTCCCACTGCACCCTGAGAGTCCACTGGAGCAACCACATGTGCAGTCTGGCCAGAGGAACTGTGGCAATGGCCGTGGCCATGAGCCCTAATAGCCTCAAGTATACCGCTGCAGGAATACAATGGCTCTGGGAGACTTCCTGAGCCTGGGAAATAAGGAACTCGGCCCTGTTTTGAGGCAGGAAGGCCCTACCCTGTGCTGAGTCTGGGACTGCCCCTATATACTGCAGCCACTGGGATGGGATCAAGACAGACTTGGGCAGAATGACAGTTATGCCCAGGAAGTAAAACAGCTGGAGGGTCCTCTCCAGGGTCTGGAGGAGCTAGTATCTGGACAGAGTTTTGAGAATCCAGTTGTCCAGTAGGGAAAGATGTACAGGACTTCCCTCTGGAGGGCAGCAACTACTGCTGCTAAGCATTTTGTGAAGACCCGCGGCGCAGTGGACAAGTCAAAGAATACCTTGAATTGGTAATGCTTGCCCTGAAAAAGAAACTGGAGAAACCGCCTGTATGGAGGACACACCGAAATATGCAGGTAAGTGTCTTGCATATCAAGGAAGCACAGCCAACTGCCCTGCTTGAGTAGGGGCAGCATGCCTGGCAGAGTGACCATGTGGAATTTTTTGTACTGGATATAAAGACTGAAGTCCTTGAGGTCTAGAATAGGCCTCAGATCTCTTGTTCTTTTGCGGACCAGGAAGAACCTGGAGTAGAAACCCTGTTCTTCTGGTGCCTGGGCACTGGCTTGATGGCCTTTTTCCACAGAAGGGACTGTACCTCCTCCCAGAGAACCATTAGATGGGCCGAGTGATAGGTGGAACGTACTGGATTAATCTCTGGGGGAAACTGTACCAAGCTCCAGAGTGTGACCTCTCTCTATAATCTGAAGATTCCAAGCATCCAGAATGAAGTGGTGGTTCTCCATTGATTGAGATGGAGGGAGAACCAACATCCGACCACCACCTCTTGAAGAGGGGGGTCTGGCAAGGTGTTATACAGAGGCGGATCTGGCCACTGGGGCTGATCCATTGCCCTTAGCGGCAGGGCCAGAGAAGGGGGTAGGCAAGTCAGAGGAAGCTTTTCTTTTGCCCTGGGGATGGGAGCCTGCTCCAGACTTGTGGGACACCTTGCAAAAGGAAGGACATTGTCTGCTCTTAGGCTATGTATGGTAAAGTGAATGGACAGATTTAATAGCCCTACCAGATGCCTGTAGATCACTGATGATGTCCTGGACATCTGGCCCAAATAACTTACAGCCATTGAAGGGGCATTTAACACCTTCTGTTGGACAACCGCTGCAAATACAGGGACCCTCAGCCAGGAGGACCTACAAAGGCAAATTCCTGTGGCAACCACCCTGGCATAAGTGTTGGAAATGTCAATGCTTACTAATATCCTCGGTGGCCTGCAAAGATGTGAGAACCTCCTGTTTCTAGGAACATTCCAGGAGGGCTTGGGCAGCCACCTTGCCCTTCTTCCAAATGGTGTTTTAGTACTTGACCATATGTGAAACATAGTTAGCAATATGAAATCCCAGTAAGGAGGAGGCATAAACCCTCTTATGACAAAGGTCAAGCCACCTGGATTCCCTGTCCGGGGGGAGGGAGCTAAAGTGCTTGGGCACCTTGGACCTGCTGTGAGCAGCTTTAATGACCACGGAATCGGTCTCAGGTTTTGCAGCATAACAGAGTAGGCTCTGAGGGGCATAGCAAGAACCATGTCTGGATGGTGCCAAGCTGCAGTAGTGGCATTCCTCACAGCTGAAAGAATGGGAGGAATGACCTTAGGGGGAGATTCTGGAAACTTCAAGAAGTCCACCAGGTCTCTCCTGGTGACATCCTCTTCCTCAGTGTGGAAGCTCATAGCTAAGGACAGTTGCTTCATGACAGAGAAGATAGGATCTTCAAGAGGGGACCTGGTAGTATTAACAGAGTCCTCACTCACAGAAAAAACAGTAGACCTGTCTGAGTGAAGAGGTTCCTCCTCCTCCTCGACCTGTTCTATCCTGAGGTCTGACAATTGAGGGGCTAATGACGGCCTGCAGGGTGCAGGCCGGGAAGGTATAAGTGGTGTCGATGATGGGACCGTCAACAGCACCAGGAATCCAGGTCTGTAACAGCCCAACTGATGCACCAAGGCTGTAGTTTCCTGGCCAAAAAATCACTGAGGTCGATGGCAACAGAAGGATGCGTCGATGGTGATGCGGTCGCTGGCACAGGGTGCAACGAGCCATCTGTTGGGTCTTGAGAGCATGAGGGCCCCGATGTCTGAAGGCCTGGAGAAGCATCAGGCCATGACAGACGGGCTGGCATCGACAACCCGAGGGTCGACGAATGGGGGCAGAAAACCCGAGGGTTGATGGCTGGCCTCCCTGAGAAGTGGGAGGAGGTGCTGACAGTATGGGCCTGGAAGAAGCAGAGGTCTGGACAGCAGAGAACCTCGGTGCAATCGCAGCCAACGCAGTGCCCCCAGAAAGAGAAGAAGAAGAAGCTGTTGGGGGAAGCGATTCCGTTCGCAGTCTTTTTTGTGACTTTTCCCAGAGGACTTGTCTTAGGCCTTCGAGGCCTGGGAACTTGACGAACCCAAGGGTGACTAAGAGGAAGGGATCCCCAGAGGACCCCTGCTCAGAACTGACTACCTGCAGCTCCATGAGGAATTTCTTTTCAAAACCTTTCTGCAGCGCTCCACAATGTTAATGGGTAATCATAACAATTGGGTATAGTGCACCCCTACCAGGGGAAAGTAAAGTTACGTAAGAACTTACCGTAACAGTAGATCTTCGAGAACAGCTCTTGCAGCAGGTTACACCATTAGGACTGAAGCCGGCAGGCGTCAGGACCCCACGGAAAAATTCTAGCTAGCTATCTTCAGCGGGGACCGCCTGACGTAGATCCCGCAGATTCCCAGTTTTCCGCCGAGACTTCCCGCCGTGGGGCTGACACAGAAATGGAGACTGAGGATCCGTCATGAAGACAGAAGGGTATAAATCCCTGTTCAGAAAGGCTGAAGCCATGCTCCTCCAAGGGGAAGGTGGGGAAGGTACTGCTGCAAGAGCTGTTCTCGAAGATCTACTGTTACGGCAAGTTCTACGTGAACTGTACTATCTTACTGGAGACACAGCTCTGCAGCAGGTTACACCATTAGGACTGATTCCCCAAGCAGTAGCCATGCAAACACTCTGGGAGGAGGAAACTAGAAAGTTCATTCCAGGTCCTGATTCTAGGACAGAAGACCTGTAGCACAGCCAGAGCTTGCTGCCCGCCAAGAAGCTGATGTCCAGGCTATAATGCCTCATAAAGGTATGTACAGAGCTCCAAGTGGCTGCAGCACAAATGGCAGAAGTGGAAACGCTTCAAGTGCTGCAAGGAGGTGGCCACTCCCCTAGTGGAATGACCCCGGACAGATCCCGGGGGGCTTTTGTTTGATATCGTAACAGTATGATATGCACTGGACAAGCCAGCGAGACAGGGACTGTCTGGATACTGGTTGGCCCACCATCCTCTCAGTAAAGAAAACGAAAAGTTGTTCCGATTTACAAAGCTGCTTAGTTCTGCTCAGGTAGTACCTTAAGCTGCGGTGAACATCCAGGGTGTGGAGCAGTGCCTCTCCTCTATTGGAATAATTTGGGAAGTAGACAGGCAGGTCAATATCCTGATTGAGAGTGAGTGTGGAAACCACCTTAGGCAAGAATTTAGGATTCGTCCTCAGGGATACTCTGTCCCGGTGGAAAATTAAATAAGGCTCCTTACACATGAGAACATGAAGCTCAGAAACTCTTCTCGCTGAGGTAACAGCAACTAAAAATAACGTTTTCCATGACAGAAAACGCAGCTCGCAATCCGCGGCAGGTTCAAAGGGTGGGGAGCGTGAGCTGTTCCAGGACGAAGAGTAAATCCCATGGAGGCACAGGGTTCTTAATGGGAGGCCTAAGATGCAACACCCCTCTCAGGAATTACCGACAGGCATCTAATTGCGCCACAGTGCGCTGTCCCATCGGAAGGTGATAAGCGGAGATAGCACAGAGGTGCACCTTAATAAAGGAGTGGGCGAGCCCCGAACAGAAAAGGGAGAGCAGGTACTCTAGCACCGCCTTCACTGGACAACCTAGAGGGGAAAGGCCGCGTGCTTGGGACCATAAACATAAACGGTGCCATTTCATGGCGTATGTAGCATGCGTTGCTGGCTTTCTGGCTGTGGAAAGGACTTCCGCAACTTCGCGACCCCGTGTCGCGAAATGGCGGTGTCTCCAGGAGCCATGCATGCAGGTTCAGAGAGCGTAAGTCCGGTGGGACCAGTGAACCCTCCTCCTGAGACAAGAGATGGGAGCTGAACGGCAACGGAGCGGAGGTTCCCGGATAGCTGCATTAGCAAAGGGAACCAGATCTGTCTGGGCCAAAAGAGGCCACCAGGATCATTGTTGCATGCTCCTCGCAGTTTGAGAAGAACTCTCTGGATCAACGGGAAGGGAGGGAAAGCGTAGAGGAATCTGTCAGCCCAGGAGAGGGACAACGTGTCTCGCCAGAAAACACCAGGCCCTGGATCTAGTGAGCAAAAATTGGGCAGTTTTGCGTTGGATGGGGATGCGAACAAGTCCAATTCTGGAGTTCCCCATCGAAGAAACAGATCCTCTGCTACCTCCTGAAGAAGTTCTCCACTCGTGGACTCTGGCCTGGGAGCGACTCAGGCCATCTGCAATTGTGTTGTCCACCCCGGGAACATGTACTGTGATCAGGTTCGCGCCGTGTCGGATTACCCAATCCCACACCCTCATGGCCTCCCTGCAAAGGGGGTAAGAGTGTGCGCCTCCTTGTTTGTTGAGGTAATACATCACCGCCGTGTTGTCTGTCTGAAGCAGGAGAGTACTCGGCGGGATCTCTGACTGAAATGCCTGCAGGGCATAAAGGACCGCCCTCATCTCTAGGACGTTGATATGGAGGTGAGCCTCCTGAGGGGTCCACGTTCCCTGGGACTTCACCCCGTCCAGGTGTGCTCCCCACCCTAGACCTGAGGCGTCTGTGGTGAGGATTACCTCCGAGGAGGCGCTATAAACGGACGCCTGAGAGAGTGTCCCTGGTCTAGCCACCATCAGTGTCATTAATCACGGTATTCGTGATTCTGACCGGATGCTGCATGTGGTCTTGCCTTTGGTCCCATTGCACCTTGAGCATCCACCGAAGTTACCCGTATGTAGAGCCCTCTGCGAAAGGGATAGCTGGAATGGCCGCAGCCATGTGTCCGAGCAAGCGAAGGACCGACCTGGCTGGGACGGTCTTCTTCGACGAAAGATCCCTGATGAGGGATCTGATGCGCTCCGCTCTGTCATCTGGAAGAAATGCTCTTCCCTGAACGGTGTCCAGCACTGCGCCTATGAACTGCAGCTTCTGCGACGGTACCAGGAGAGACTTGTCGTGGTTGATTAGGATACCCAGAGATCGAAACAGGTCCTGGGTACTCTGGATCGCCAGTAACAACGCCTCTCTGGAGGCGGCCATGAAAGCCAATGCGTCCATGTGCGGAACACATAATGGCCCTGTCTCCTTGAGGCGCTCCACGACTGCCACGCATTGGTAAAGACCCTGGGTGCCAATGACAGCCCAATGGAAGGGCTCGAACTGAAGATGATGGCCAGAAACCTAGCGCAGGAACCTCTTGTCGCTTGAGCTATAGGGATGTGCAGGTATGCGTCCTGCATGTCTAGAGAGCTAAAAGGCATCCTGCTTCAGCATGGAATAAGACCGGAAGAGTCACCATGCGGAATCTTTTGTGGCGCATCGACAAATTGAGGTCGCTGAGGTCCAGAATCAGATGGAGGTCCCCTGTTTTCTTTGGAACCAGGAAGAAGTGGGAATAGTATCCGTGTCCTCTCTGGTTCTCTGGGACGTGCTCTATCGCTCCCTTTTGCAGGAGGGCGAGTACTTCTTGTCTGATCAATGACTTGTGCTGACCCGAGTACCGGGAGTGCAGAGGAGGCCTCGAGGGTGGCTTTTCCACGAATTCTATAAAGTGGCCTCTTCCGACCATCTGGAGAACCCACCTGTTGGTGGTTATAGACTGCCATCCTGGCAGGAAATTCACAATGCGACCCCCGACCATGAAATCCCGTTGATCCTGAGGGGCGGGGGCCGGAAAGGAGTCAGGCTGTGGCTGCTGAGGGGCCCACTGGCTGGGCCGGCTTAGGAGTGCGCTGGCCTCGGCCTGCGGGTTGTTTTCCCTGGGCTCTGCGGAAACCGGAGCCCCTCTGTTGTGGAACGAGGCGGGACTGTTGTCTCTGCGTCCGTCCACGAAATCGGCTTGGTTCCTACGAAAGGAACTAAGCTTGGGTCGGTACATGGCCTGAACCGACCTCACCGCCTTCCCGGCCTCTTGGAGTTTGGTAATTATCTTCTCGGAGGGTTTACCAAATAAAACTTCTCCCCAAATGGGGCGTCCATGATGTTTTCTGGACGTCCGGGTAAAACCGGAGACACGGAGCCAAGAGTGCCTCTCGGAGGCATACACTGAAGCTGCTGCTTGGGACGAGGAGTCCCAGGAGTCGACGCAAGCTCGTAGCACTTGGGTTCCCACGTCGAACCCGTCGGAGGAGCTGCAACATCTCTCCTTCTGCTCACCTTCTGGCAATTTCTCAGCCGCATCCAGACCCTGCTCCCACAGGGCATTTGGAACTGCACCATGTGGGTCAAATAATTTAGGGATCTGATAGGCAGGTAGCGGAAGCATATGTGCGCCTACCCATGGCGTCCAGCTGCCTGGACTCTGGGTCCGGTGGCAGGGTGCTCAAATGTTGCCGTCTTTGGGACCGGTCATGTGAGGCTGTTATGACCAGAGAGTCGGCCTGAGGATGCTGAGCCAAGTACTGGTCTTCCCTTGGAGCCTTGTACAGGCGGTCAGCTTTCTTCGGCATCGCCAGGAGTGAATGTGGACGCTTCCACGCTGCCTTGGTGACGTCCACGAAAGTGTCTACCAAGGGTGGCACCACCACAGGCTTGGGGTCCTTCTGCCGAAGATATTTCGCAAGGCGTAGCCTTTCCGGGTCTAACTCTTCCGCATCCCATCCCATGTTCTCTTGGATGTGTCTCATGATACCCGAGAACGAAGGGTCATCCGGAGGAGACTTTGGAAGCTCACGTGGGTCCGGAGAAGGGATGGAGAGAGGAGATGGGGATCTGGATGTTGAAAACTCTGATCCCGTGTCCTCCATCGAAGGCGAACAGCGGCATCTTCTGGGTCTCTTAGGGCTGGGTGACCTAGAAGAGGATCTGGACGGAGGTCTCCTTTTGTCTGGTCTCCCCCTTGGAGGGGTCCAGGGCTCCCGGGGTAGAGGTAACCGGCCTGCAGACCCCGATGGAGAAGGGGGCGCAGGAACCGGAGGAGTAACCGGTGTAGGAGGAGGAGGTGGGAGCGGCGGTGGAGTGGGGACCATGTCCTTTTTGATGGTATCCCACCAGCAAGGGAAAAGCTCCTTCACCTCTGAAAAAGAAAGGCCCGACGACGGACCGGGCGCCGGTAGTTGGTCGTTGGGTTCCGGCGTCGGCTCCACAGGGGGCTCGGGTTGCGGAGAGGGTTCCCTGGGAGTCTCAACAGGACCAGGGTTGCCCGTCTGGTCCTCGGGCTGAGTCAACTCCTCCTCAGTGATGGTCTCCTGACCGACGTCGGTCGGAGGTGTCGGGGTCCTCTTCTCGATTGGTAGCGGCGCCGGTCCCCCTACCGGCGTCTGGTGATGAGTTGGCTTGGCCGGCGATGGTCTTCTGATGGACGACGGCTCTGGGGACCTGTGGCGAGAGGCCGACGTCGGGCGAACCGGCGTCGGGTCCAACGGCCTCTTAAGTGAGGTGAGCTCCTTGGTCTATCGCTGGGGAGGAGGAGGCAAGGAGGCGGACCTGACGGGTTCAGAATGGCGGGAACCCAACTTGTGGTGATGGTGACGATCCCCCGACTTAGCCAGGGCCTTGGAGGACGAGGAAGGCCTGGGAGTCTTGGCCTGAGAAGAGGAGCCTGAAGATTTTCTCACTGCAGCGGGGGGAGGCTGAGAGCTGGCCCGGGAAGGAGAGCGGTCAGACCTGGAGCCGGAGCTGCGCGAGTCGGAGGCCCTAGACGGGGATCTGGAAGGGGCCTTCTCTCTATGATTCTCAGAATGCTTGCGGGCCTTCTCCGAAGAATCCCCCCTGGAAGCCATGGTCTTGAGTTGTTCCTCGAGCAGGAACGCCTGTAGGGCCTTCTGGCGACGGATCCGGGTTCTGCTGTTGAAACCCAGGCAAAAGGTGCAGGACCAGGTGTCGTGGTCTGGGCCTAGGCACCGGACACAGGCCGAGTGCGGATCCTTGAATGGGATCTGCTTCCCACAGGCGCACTTCGAGGAGTGACCGGAGGTCGGAGAGGACATCAGAGAAAAAGCTGAACGAAGAGAACGAATTTCCCGTAGGAAAACACTTTACCACGCCGTCCGCGGTAGAAATTGGAACCAAGGGTCGAGACATGCAAGTCGACGGCGGAAAAAGAACTGGGGAATCTAATGGACCGCCCTTATATACTACGCCTGACGCCGGAGGCGGACCGACGTCGGGAGCGGTCCCCGCTGAAGATAGCTAGCTAGAATTTTTCCGTGGGGTCCTGACGCCTGCCGGCTTCAGTCCTAATGGTGTAACCTGCTGCAAGAGCTGTGTCTCGAAGTAAGACTGACAAAGCCACATTTTAGAATGTTAGGCACATAAGGATTCCAAGCAGCAGCATCTCTCCAGTCAGCTGTGCCATTTGAAGGGGACAGAGCTACTTTTATCTTCTCTCAAGATTTTCAAGTTTCAAGATTTCAAGACTTCCTTTGAGGCTGCAATACTGCATAGCAGTTTGAGGCTGCCTGTTCCAGAGAGCACCCCTAAATTAAAATTGTGCCTGTTAAGCTGCGGCTTTCAACTTGACTAACCTGCCTTTTTTCTCATTCCTTGTGTGGATCTGGAGCCACTTCTACATTGTTAGATAGTGTTTTAAATGGTTTCCATTTAAAAATAAAAAAGGTGCCACGGATAGGTAGAAATGTTATTTGTTCCTGATACTGTAAGGTCTCTGTGGGGAGGGGGGCGAGGGAGAGAGAAAGAGAGGGAGGAAGGGAGGGAGAGAGAGAGAGAGAGATAGAGAGAGAAGAAACACAAATACATCTTACCATTTTTCTGTGCTGGTCTCCAGGTCCATGGATCTATCAAACGCTGCTGCCCTCTGCAGGATCTGCATAAGAGTTATCTGAATTGGTTTTCTGTCTGTTGTGGATGACAGTGGTGCCCAGGAGGCCTCTTCGTAGCACGTAGGGGCAGTGAGGCCCTGAAGGAATGTCAGCGAAACCTGTAAAGTATCAGTTGCAACAAGATGATGCATTTAGCTACATCTTTACTCATTAATACCGAAATAAAAATGAAATGAACGAATGAAAAGAATATCCACTATGAATCCTCTCACAGACCACAGCTTCACTGCTAGACTGGGCTGCTGGTACTCCTGCAGCCTTTTTGTAGATAATCTTTTTATTAGCTTAGATTTAAATACACTGCGACCAATTTTTAGAATTTCATATTTTTAATGAGATGAAATGCAGACTGTTTATACTGTAACTCATTATACAATTGTATTACCAATAAAGCATAATAAAACCATTTATTCCTAATTTTTTATTAGAAGTTATTGTCAAACTTACAATGCCTTTAATTTAAAAGAGAATTGGATGAATATATTTTGCAGACGAGATTAACTCAATGACCCACTAAATAGTGGGAGACAATCACGATGGGCTTAGGCCTTTTTTTGTCTTCTACACCAAGAAACCAAGAATTTAAGTTTGAAAACACATCTAAAGCCAATGATACATGCCCATGTTACGAATGGTTATTTCTACATGCGAGACTGTCCTTGTTTTCCACGCCTTCTGTAAAAGCAGAGAGATTCCTGCTCATAGAGCAACCAGAGTTTTCAAAAATAAAGTGAAAATTATGATATAGTTTAGCAGTATAAGAAGCTCAGTAGTTTGAACACTTGCCACTGAGGCCAGAAGATCTTGGGTTCTTGTACCTCACTATGAACTTAGGTTTGTAAGTTGGTACAGTCAGAAGGAAACCAAAGTTTTCTCAAGTCCGATCATGGCTATTCGGCACCCATAACCTTCAATTCCCATTTCACTTGTGTGTATGTCCAATCTAGTTTTAAACTGAATAAGACTACCAATGGGGACAATACAGTTAGGTAAGTTGTTCCATGTTTTAATAACTCTCAAGTGCAAAATAGTTACTTCTTTTTTCTGTACTGAAATGTGTCCCCTCCAACTGAAAAAGAACAGTTAGGTACTTACCATAACAGTACATCTTAGAGATAATCTCTTCCCTTAGCCACACTTTTGGAACTATATGTGCATCAGCTCTAGGACAGCACAGAAATATTTGCTAGCTGGGTGCTGCTACAACGACATCATGTGTCAATGTCTACATAAACTTGGGTGGCCCCATCTCTCCTCAGTGCCCCACTGAAGAATGTGCTCGGACAACTCCCAACCAGGAGCTTATACTAATGCCTCTAATATTAGTCAGATGCAGCTGCTGGAGAAAGCAACCATGCAAATTTCCAAGTCAGAATTGGATGCCCTGTTCCCTGTGACGGGTTGAATAGGACCCTGTCCCAGTTGTTATGGAGAGTCTGAATGCAGGGATCTGTTCTGTTCTTTCATTTCCTATCTCTTGTCTGTCTGGTTACACAACCAAATTTTCCTGTGAGACCTAGGATTTAATCATCCCAACAGTCTCGCAGTTCTCTGCCTCTCACTTTCTCAGTCTTCCCTTGCTGTTTCTGTTTTTCCCTCCAATGCATATCTGTTGGTATAAAAATATATGCAAATCATTATGTGGAAATGTAACTGATATTGGGATCCCTTTGTTTAGAAATTATATAGTGTTACTGTTAAAATGTATAAAAGAAAACATTACTTACCATAGTAATAGTGTTTCTTCTAACGGAATCTTACTGTATTCTGACAACTGCAGTATAGTTTCACCATAGGACTGCCCCGGAGCTGAAATGGTTAATAGAACCTATGCTAAAGATGGAATGTTAGGCTCATGCTCAGTTTTCAAATCACTGTCCCTGGTTGCACTTCCTGTAACAGTCAGATTCTTATGAAGCATGCAGAAGCTAAAAATACTAAGCTAACTTAACTAATCTCAATACCCTGACTAGGGTAGGAAAACACCTTCAAATAACAAAGGGCATTGCTAAGACTCAAGTCAACAGATGCCCAAGAAACTAATAGGCACCCACAGGTTTCCGACATGAGTAACAGGCAGTGTGCAGTGCCCTATAGGTCCTAGCAGGGGAGGAAGGGTAGGAGCTCAGAATACAGTAAGATTCCCTTAGAAGAAACAAGATTACTATGGTAAGTAATGTTTTCTTCAAACCCCAGGAAATCCTACTGTATTCTGACAATTGCAGACTACCCAAGCAGTGCCTTTGGAGATGGGCAGAGGACCTATTTAGGGAAACAGGACCTGCAAAATAACAAGTTACTCACCTGTAACAGTCATTCTAGAAGTGGTATATGTTGTTCATCCACACTCTTTGGTATATCCCCTTCCACTTTAAGATCTACTGGAAGTCTTCAAGCTGGCTCCTCCCACCCACCCGGGTGGTATATACCTCAGCTCCACCCCATGACACCAGATCTTAGCCCGCTGGAAGCCATGTTGTGCGACCGCAGCCAGGGTGGTCTGGTGGGTCCATGTGGATGAACAACATATACCACTCCTAGAACTACTGTTACGGGTGAGTAACCTGGTTTTTCTAGGAGCGTGGATATGTTGTTCATTCACACTCTTTGGCAGACTCCTAGCAGTTCTCTGGGAGGAAGGAGGCAAGGCACACACTCCCTACTTAGGGAACAGAGATTGTAGAACTGAGGCCCCAAAACCAGCATCCTGGCATGACTCAAGGGCGATGTGGTAATGGGTAATGAAGGTGTTTGCTGACTTCCAGGTAGCAGCCCAGCAGATTTCCTGGATAGGGATGTCCCTGGAAATAGCCACCGATGCAGTGGTATGGCGGATAGAATGAGCTCTTATGCCTCTGGGAGGCTCCTTGCCCGCCAACTCATTGCATAGACTAATGCATGACGTTATCATCTTGCAATCGTCCATTTTGCTGCAAGTCTGCCAGAAGTGGTTTCAGCGTAGGTGACAAACAGCAGGCGAACCTCTCCCCAAATTTCCGCCGTCCTCTCCTTCTAATAGAAGACAGCCTGTCTCAGGTCCAAAGTATGGAGCCTGTACTCAGCCTCTGAGGTGTAATTAGAGTAGTATACCGGCAGAGTTAACACCTGGTTAAGGTGAAACTCTGACACCACCTTCGGAAAGAATTTCGGGTGCGGGTGTAGGACAACCTTGTCCCTGTGGAAGACCAGATAAGGGGAGTCCACCGAAAGCACCTGGAGCTCCCCTGTCCTTCTGGCAGACGTGATAGCCACCAGGAAGGCCATCTTCCACAACAAGTGTGACAACTCACACTTGTGCATTGGTTCGAATGGCTTGTCCATGAGCTTTGCCAGTACCAGCAGTAGATCCCACGGAGGTGGAGGTTCACGCACCAGAGTGGATATGTGATCCAGGCCTTTGAAAAAGTGCCCGACCACTGTCTCCTGTGCAGTCAGCTGACCAGCCCACACGCCCAGTAAGCAGAGATGGCTGCCAGGTGCACCCTAAGGGTCGATGACCGAATACCCCTTTGGAGAGAGACCAAAGGTAGTCAAGAATGTAAGCCACTGAATAGGACAAAGGGTCCAGGCCCTTGCCCTGACACCAAATGGAAAACCTTTTCCATTTGAAGTCGTAACATTTCCTGGTTGATTCCTTTCTGGATGTCTCCACCATGGTGTAGACATCTTTGGAAAGACCCAAAGCCTGGAACTCTAGCTGCTCAGGTACCAGGCTGTGAGGTGCAGGGATTGATGGTCCGGATGGAATACCTTCCCCTGGGTAAGTGATATCAGGTCTGTGCATGCTGGAAGCCGCTCCGGGGGCCTGCAGCTGAGGCTGAGGAGATCTGGATACCAGAACTGGCGCAGCCAGTATGGGGCTACCAGGATAACCTTCGCCTTGTCCCTCCTCACCTTGAGGAGCACCTTCTGGATTAAGGGAAATGGAGGGAAGGCGTAGAGGAGGCCTGGGGTCCACGGCCTCAAGAAGGCATCCCCCTGCAGAGAGCCCTGCTGAGGGGGGCGGGCATGGAACAGCCTCAACTTGATGTTGTCCCTGGAGGCAAACAGGTCCACCATCGGTTTGCCCCAGTGGGAGAACAGCCTGTAAGCTACCTCTGGATGGAGAGTCCACTCATGGGATGTTTGGCCTAAGCGGCTGAAAGCATTTGCCAGATGGTTTGAGGCTCCTGCCACATGGATGGCGAGATCATCTGCCTCTAATTGGCTCATGAGGGTCCAGATGCGGGGAGTGCCTCCCTGCACAGCATACAGGAGTGCATGCCACCCTGTTTATTGAAGTAGTACGTGGTCGTGGTATTGTCCGTCTGGACTTGAACCACTTGACCCCGGAGCTGAGGAGCGAAAGCTGACAGTGCCAGTCTGACTGCTCTGAGCTCCAACAGGTTGATGTGGCATCAGGACTCCTCGGGGGTCCAGAGCCCGTGGGCCCTTCTGTCCCCAAGTGGGCTCCCCAGCCCATGAGATAGGCCTCGTTCATGAGGATGACCGTCGGCTCGGGGTGGACAAACGGGATCCCTTCCTGCAATCGGTGTGGGGCGGTCCACAGTGGAGAGCGTCCAACATCTTCTGAGTTACAGTGATTCACTGGTTGAAATGACCGTGGCGCTGAGTCCACTGGGTGGCCAGCTCCCACTGATGGGGGCGCATGTGCAACCAGGCCCAATGGACCACTCAGGTGCACGCCGCCATGTAACCCAGAAGACACACAAAGTCCTGGGCAGGATGCAATTACACAACCAGAAATGATTGGGCAAAGGAGGAAAGAACCACCGTCCTGTCCACTGGGAGCCGAGGTCTGGCTTGACAAGAGTCAAGCTCTGCCCAGATGAAGCCCATCACCTGAGAAGGCACGAGTTGGGAGCAGGTCTGGAGGGCCAGGTCCCTAGACCTCTCCACTTCCTGTTGGGTGGAACCTACTAGGAGCCAATTGTCGCGGTAAGGATAAATCCTGACACCCCCCCCCCACACCCGACACCTGAGATGGGCCACCACCACTGCAATGCATTTGGCGAAGACCCGTGGGGCCGATGACAGGCCGAATGGCATGGCTCGGAACTCGTACAGGGTTCCTTCGACCCTGAAGCGGAGGAACCGCTGATGGAACGGACGGATTGGGACGTGAAAGAATGCGTCCTGCAGATCCAGTGAACAGAAAGTACAGTTACGTAAGAACTTACCGTAACAGTAGATCTTTGAGAACAGCTCTTGCAGCAGGTTACACCATTAGGACTGAAGCCGGCAGGCGCCTGGACCCCACGGAAATTTTCTAGCAAGCAGTATTCAGCGGGGACCGCCTCCGACGTCGGTCCCCCAGAATCCCCAGTTCTCTCGCAGGAGACTCCCGGCCGCTGGATGACATCAGAAAAGGAGACTGAGGATCCACCATCACATGGCAAACAGAAAAAAAGGGCTGTGAACGCCTTATCCTAGGAGAAGAATGTTGGAACCAGAATCTACCTCCAGCGGGGATGGTGGGAGGGAAGGTACCTGCTGCAACAGCTGTTCTCGAAGATCTACTGTTACGGTAAGTTCTTATGTAACTGTACTATCTTACTTCGGGAAACATTTCTTGCAGCAGGTTACACCACTAGGACTGATTCCCAAGCAATCCTAGAAATCACACACCACCGGGAGGAGGGAAGGTAGAGATCCTCGAATTATATCGATCCTAGGACAGAAGCCCCTGAAGGACTGCTAGACCAAAAGCTGCTCTTCGCCTCGATTCGATATCCAGGCTGTAATGTCTGATGAAAGTGTGGACGGAGCTCCAAGTAGCTGCAGCACAAACAGCTGAGGTGGATACGTTCTTTAGAGATGCAAAAAAGGTCGCCACCCATCTGATGGAATGATCCTTAACCGTGCCCGGTAGGGGTTTGTTGCGCTTCTGGTAACAGAACGCAATACACTGGATGAGCCACCTGGACAGCGACTGTTTTGAAAGAGGAGCTCCCATCATCCGGTGGGCAAAGGAGACAAAAAGCTGGTCCGATTTTCGGTGGTGTTTGGTTCTGGTCAGGTAGAATCTGAGATACCTATGCACATCTAGAGTGTGCAGAAGGGCTTCTCCTCGATTAGAGTATTTCGGGAAAGAAAAAATTACTCACCTTAGTAATGTTGTTTCTTCTAATGGAGTCTTGTTATATTATAGACATTAGCAGTTTGATCCAGCTCTAGAACTGCCCCGGAGAGAAATGGTTAAAACCATTCCAAAATAGAATTTTGGCACGAGAGCAGCTCTATCTGTGTCATTTCAGACTTAAACTGTCAGATCTTTACGAGCCAAACTCACTAAGGTCTGTGTGGAAGCTGTAACCTACACTAGCCAAATGGCTACCTAAATAATAACAACCATTGATGGTCCCAACACCCAAGACTCAATTCAGGGACCAGAAATACTAACACCATTCTAATAATATGAAAATGGAACATAAGTATAATAAAACACACACAGCGTACACATACACACCCCAAAGTCCCAAAGGGACAAAATGCTAACAGGACATAAGTAGTGCCCACATTAAGTTGCCGCACCCCACCAAGTAGAGGTTCTGAGAGGGGCAGGTTGGGGGGGAGGTCTATAACATAGCAAGACTCCATTAGAAGAAACAACATTACTAAGGTGAGTAATTTTTCTTCAAACAACATGAAGTCTTGCTATATTATAGACATTAGCAGAATACACAGCAGTACCTCCATGGAGGAGAGGGGCAGAACCTACTTAGGGAATAGGCTTTGAAGAACAGCTGTGCCAAACGAGCATCTCTCCTGGCCTGGACATCCAGGGAGTAATGCTTAGGTAAAAGTGTGTACCGCTTTCCAAGTAGCAGCCTGGCAACTTAATAAAGGGATACCTCTGGCAGCAGCTAGAGATTTAGCTGTACCCCTGGTAGAATGAGAGCCTCAAACCGGGGGCTCTGACCACTTTCTGATAACAAATTGGATACAAGAGACAATCCACCTGGCTATTGATCTCTTAGTGGCAGGTTTGCCTTTCCCAACTTCACCATAGGTAAGGAAAAGTTGGAGGGATTCAACCTGTGACCTTTGGGATGCTCTATATAATAACTAAGAGCTCTCTTTAACATCCAGGGCTGTGCAACCTCCTCTCACCAAGAGGAGATCAGTGAAAATACTGGAAGGAGATAGATTGATTAAGATGGAAATCTGAAACCACCTTAGGCAAAACTTCCTAATAGTCCTAAGGACTACCTTATCCCTGTGGAAAGAAATAAAGTCATTCTCCACTGCCAAGACTTGCAATTCACTTATGCGTCTGGCAGAAGTGATAGCCACTAGAAAACAGTTTTCCAAGTTAGGTACTTAAGCTCTGCAGAAGACAGAGGTTCAAAAGGGGTTGCATTAACTGGGCAATGCAAACATTAAGGTCCCAAGCAGGGCAGGTTCCGAAAGGAGGATTAGTATGGAGTAATCCTTAAAAACTTGGAAAACACAGGATGAGAGGAAAGAGGGGATGACTTTCCTGCTGACACAAAAGCAGACACAGCTGCCAAATGAACTCTCAGGGTAGCTGGTCTGAGACCCAAGGAATTAAGATGTACCATGTAATCTAACAAAATGGGCAATTCAGCAGATTCTGGGGAAATATTTTTCCCAGCACACCAAATGGAAAACCTTTTCCATTTAGAACTATAAGTAGCCCTAGTGGAAGGCTTTCTGGAAGCCTTTAGGATCTCAAGAACACCCTGAGAGAGGTGTAAATCAGCAAACTCTAACTCCTCAAGAGCCAGGCCTTGAGGTTGAGGGATTTGAGGTCCAGATACCAAACCCTTCCCTGGGCACAAGTCAACAGATTGTGATTCCTGGGAGGCACAGGGAAGATGGACTGTCAGAGACAGAAGGAGTGGGTACCAGGGCTGCCTGGCCCAATCCAGGGCAATCAGAATCACCCTGCAGGCTGAGATCTGATTTTGACTAGTACTTTGAATAGGAGAGGAAGGGGGTGGGGAAGAATAGAGAACTTCCTCCCAATCCAGAAGAAGGGCATCCAGGGAACTGAGCCAGCACTGGAGGCCTGCAACAGAACAGAGGAAGTTTGTGATTGTCTGGGCTGCAAAAGTCTATCTGAGGATGCCCCACCTGCAAGAACTATCCCCAGCACTTGAGGATCCAGGGACCATTGTGATGGCCCTGGGAAATCCTGCTGAGGCATCCGCTAGAGACATTGTCCTTCCCTGGAAGATGAACTGCTATGAGGAAGTGTTCGGGAATAGGCCAGAGACCACAACTTCATTGCCTTGGTGCACAAGGCCAAGACCGAAGCCCTCCCCCGCTTGTTGATGTACCACATTGTTGTGGTGTTGTCTGTTCTGACTTGTATCACCTGTCGTGAGACAGATGCAGAAAAGCTTGAAGAGCTAAAAAGACAGCTCTGAGTTCCAGCAAATTGATGTGGAGCAGAGATTCCTGGGGACCAAACTCCTAGTGGAAAGGTCACCCATGTGGCTCCCAACCCAGAAGTGAAGCATCTGTAGTGAGAGTCAAGTCGGTGAGAAGGGAAATGAAGGGGACCCCCCCTCTTAATTACTCTGATCCTGCCACCACTGGAGAGCTAGGATCAAGGTTCTAGTCACTGGGACCAACTTGGAAAGGGGTCTCTTCTCTGAGACCAAAAGGTTCTCAAGTGAAACTGAATGTCTCTCATCTGAAATCTGGTTCCTGCACAACAGCTGTGGATGCAGCCATGTGCCCCAGGAGCTGCAGAAAGTGTCTTGCTGGTCGAGAACCTGCAGAGTGAAGGAAGAGGCCAGAGCCACTAAATTCCTTACCCTTTCTGGGGAAGAAGGCTCTGGCTAGCTTTGTGTCCAATTCTGCCCTATAAAGGTGAGTACCTGGACTGGTTCCAGAACTGACTTTTGTAGGTTTAGCAGAAAACCCAGGAGGTGAGAAGCTGCTGGATGACCTGCAGGTGAGATTTTACCTGTTCTGGGGACTGGCCTACAATGAGCCAGTCAACTAGATAGGGAAAAACAGCAATCCTCTGCCTCCTTAAGTGGCCACTGCCACTGCTAGACACTTTGTGAATACCCTTGGAGCAGAGGTAAGGCCGAAGGGCATTGCTCTGAACTGGTAATGACCTGAGGGCAGTTCGAATCTGAGGTACTTTCCGATGGGATCTTCTGATTAGGACATGGAAATAGCATCCTTGAGGTCCAGGGAGGCTAGCCAGTCCCCTGGCCTTAGGGAAGGTAAAATCATTGCCAGAGTTACCATTTTGAACTTTGGTTTCAAAAGATGCTGTTCAGATATCTGAGATCTAAAATGGGCCGCACTCTCCTGTCTTTTTGGGGTAAGGAAGTATCTGAATACAGACCCCTGCCCTGATGCAGGGAGGAACCCTTTCTACTGCTCTGAGAGCTAACAGGGATGAGACCTCTGTTTCCAGAGCGAGGTCTCTGAAGCACTTGCAGGTAGAAAAGTCTGCTTCTCAACTTGGGAAACTTTTTGAAGCTGAGAACCAGACCCCTGGCTTACTACTTCCAGAACCCACTTGTCTGAGGTTAAAGAAGCCCACCCTGACTGAAGTAAGCCAGCCTGCTCCCACTGGTACAGGAGAATGGCCCTGGGCACCCATCAGGGTGCCTGTTTCACAGAAGCTTTAGGCTGGGGGGTGGGAGCGGACTGCCCACCCCTCGCCTGCCCCTGCCTCTGAAGAAGACCCTCTGAGCATGGGCAGAGGAGGCCTGAGTCTGGTAGAAAGGCCTGTGAAAAGGCCTACCCCTACCCCCTGGGCATGCCTTTGAGGAGTGGCTTGCCGCTCCTAGCCTGGGCACTCTTGTAAGTAGTCCTATATTCATCCATCTTCTTCATGTAGTTCTCTGTCTGCTCTCCAAACAGAGAATTTCCCACCACGGAAAAATCCATAGCCTTAGTCTGGGTATCCTGCAGACAAACTAGTACACCTGAGCCAGGCCAACCATTAAAAGCCAAGAGGTGGCCAAGACCCCAGAGGAAACATCATTAACATCCACAGCAGCATGAAACCTGAACCTTAGAGGCTTCAATGCCATCAGCAGCCACCTGTTCTAGTTCATAGCCAGCTGGCCATGGGCCTGCTTGGCCAATTGCATAACAGTATCCCATCTAGATTTCTGATACCTAGCTACATAAGCCATAATTTGCTTGCCTGAGTCCCAGAGAGGCTGCCATATAATGTTTTTTTGCCATGGCATCAATCTTCCTGGAATCCTTGTCAGGAGGATGTAGCCAAGGGAATATTAGTTTATCACAGGCAGCAGCCTGAACTACCCCAACACATGACTGCATTGCTGAGAAAGGAATTCTGTATCAGGGCCTGACAATGTATACCTTCTGTCCATCTTTTATCTCTAGGAGGCACAGAATTAGAGCTTTAAAAATTTTAATTGTTTGTTTCCTAAAAAAGACTATGTAAAGGAATAGACAATCTCCTAGACTCTGAATATCCATCATTTCTACAAAATCAGGCTCCTCTTGCTCATCCACAGCCTCTTCTAAAGGAAGCTGGAGGGTTCCAGCAACTTTTTATAAAACATAAAATGAGATGGGGACTCAGACAGCATGGGGAGATTCTAAGGTCTGTCTGGGGAGACGTCCGGTCAATGGGCACACCCAGACCTTCCCAGCCACATTCATACTGATCATAATCTCCTCCCTCCTCTGGTTCATAAAATTCCTCAATATCATAATCCTGAACCACTGGGACCGGATGAACCAACCTTTACCAGAAAGTGGTGGTTGGACGGACCCTGAGACAGTGACTGGACAATTTGAATGGCTTTTGCTATCTCGCAGCAGTTGGAGAAGGAATTTTGACTCCAGACCTCTTCTGATTTTCTTGTTTTCTTTACTGGAATGGTTCCTCAGAACCAGCTTTTCTTTTGCCTGAGGAAGTCTGGCCCTGGTCAGAGGGCACTCCCTCTGTTGGTTGGCACTGAACCGGGCTGGCCATCGGGTCAGCGGACTTTCGCCTCGCCCTGAGCCTGCCCAATCTTTTTCCAGGGTGGCTGCAGGAAATTTACATACCTGGCAGTCTGACTGAGGTGGTCAAACCCCAGACAATAAACACATGTGGTGGGGTCAGCCTTGGCAAAGACTTCCCACAAACATCACAGCTGCTGAAACCCAGTGGGCCCAGTTTTTCTTTGGGTTTCTAGACATAATGCCAGTGCAACAAAACTTGCCCTTTTTAACGGCAGTGCCAGGCAAGACACCCTTATAGGTTCCTAACCATGTCCACGGGTATTGGAAAAACCGTAATAAATCCGTTTTTTAGAACCGAGAAGAACCGGAACCGCACTCTAAAATAGTAACTTTTAGTTTTAAATGAGTTTTAAACCCACTGATCAGTTCAAAACCGAATCGATAACACAAGTTCCACACAGACAAAACCTTCATTTACTTACAGTTACCACAGATAGAGCTTGAACTGAACGGTTTTAGGTTAAAATAAAACTATTCTCAGTTAAATCCAACCGAGAAAACACTTTTTAAACCGAGAAATGAACCAAGCAGAAGGAGAAATCTCCGGAGCGACTGTTCATTGAGGCAGAGTAAAGAATCTGACAGTTCAAGTTTGAAATGACACAGATAGAGCTGCTCTCGTGCCAAAATTCTATTTTGAAATGGTTTTAACCATTTCACTCCGGGGCAGTTCTACAGCTGGATCAAAGTGCTAATGTCTATAATATAGCAAGACTTCATGTTGTTTGAATACACTGGTAAATCGATATCCTGATTTAGGGTGAGTGCTGAGACCACCATAGGCAGACATTTTGGATTAGTCCTTAAGGATACCCTGTCTTGGTGGAAAACCAAATAAGGTTCTTTGCACGTAAGTGCATGTAGTTCAGAAATTCTTCTGGCCGAGTTAGCGGCAACTAAAAACAGCGTCTTCCAAGAGAGAAGACGTAGCTCGCAATCTGCAGCTGGTTCAAAGGGTGGCAGCATGAGCTGCTCCAGGACAACGGGTAGATCCCATGGTGGAATCGGATCCTTAATCGGAGGCCTGAGGTTGAGGACACCCCTCAGGAAGGCCCGGGTCGCGGTCCAATTGAGCACAGTACGCTGGCCTATAGGGACATGATAGGCTGAGATGGCACAGAGATGTACTTAATCAGAGGTAAGCAAGCCTTACTGGAAAAGAGACAGCAGGTAGTCCAATACCAACTTCTCTGGACAGTGCAAAAGCGATAAACTGTGCTTGAACCCACCAAGCAAAATCGCCACTTCATGGCTAGGTCACATAGGTAGCCGGCTTCCTGGCAGCAGTGAGAATGTCTGCCACCTCTTGCGAGACCCCTTATAGCATCATGGCTTGTCTCTAGGAGTCAAGCATGTAGGTTTAGGGAGCGTGGTCTGGATGGACCAAGAGCCGCTTAACCTGAGACAACAAGTGGCAGAAAGATTATGCGACACTGGAGGTTCCTGGGATAGCTGATGCAAGAGGGAACCAGATCTGTCTGGGCCAAAATGGCGCGATCAGTATCAGCGTTGCTTGCTCTCTGCGAAGGTTTAGAAGAACTCTCTGGATCAACGGGAAAGGGGGAAAGCATAGAGGAATCTGCCCGCCCAGGAAAGGGACAACGCGTCTCGCCAGAAAACACCAGGCCCTGGATCTAGCGAGCAAAAACTGGGCAGTTTTGTGTTGGATGGGGGTGTGAAAAGGTTTAGTTCTGGAGAGCCCAATCTGCGAAACAGATCCTCTGCTACCTCCTGAAGTAGTTCCCATTTGTGGACTCTGGCCTGGGAGCGGCTCAGGCTGTCTGCGATGACATTGTCCACTCCAGGATCATGAACGGCAATGAGGTTTCGCCCGTTGCCAAGACCCAATCCCACACTCTCATAGCCTCCCTGCAAAGTGGGTAGGAATGGGTGCCTCCTTGTTTGTTGAGGTAATACATCACACGGAATGTCTGTTTGTAACAGAAATGTACCCGGTGGAATCTCCGACTGGAAGGCCTGCAGGCGTGAGAACTGCCCTCATTTCCAGGATATTTATGTGGACATGAGACTCTTGGTCTGTCCACAGGCTCTGAGACCGGACATCATTGAGGTGTGCTCACCAACCGAGCCCTGAGGCGTCTGTGGAGAGTGTCACAGTCGGTGGCGGCGCAATGAAGGGGACTCCCGCCGAGAGATTCCTTGAATCTAGCCACCATTGCCAGTCTCGGATTACGACCTTCATGATCCAGATTGGATGCTGCAGATGGTCTTGCTTTTGGTCCCATTGGACCCTTAGCATCCACTGGGTTACCTGCATGTGGAGATGGGCTAGCGGGACTGTAGCAATGGCCGCAGCCATGTGTCCGAGCAGGCAAAGGACCAGTCTGGCAGGAACTGTCTTCTTCGTCGAAAAGTCCCTGATGAGGGCTCTGATGCGTTTCGCTCTGTCCGGGGGAAGGAAAGCTTTCTCTTGGACGGTGTCCAGAACTACACCTATGAATTGCAGAGTCTGGGACGGAACCAGGTGTGACTTCTCGTGATTGATGATAATGCCCAACGTCTCGAACAGAGACTGAGTGCAGTGTCTGGCAGACATCAAGGCCTCCCGAGAGGGCGCCATGAGAAGCCAATTGTCCAGGTAGGGAACACATGAGTGGCCTTGTCTCCTCAGAGATGCGGCTGACTGCCATGCGCCCATTGAACACCCGAGGTGCAGATGACAGCCCAAAGGGGAGAGCTTGGAACTGATAGTGGTGACCCTGAAACTTGAAGCGCAGAAACTTCATGTGCGTCTGAGCAATGGGAATATGCAGGTAGGCATCCTGCATGTCTAGGGACGCTAGAAAAGCGTCCTGCTTTAGCATGAGAATCAGACCTGGGAGGGTCACCATGCGGAAGCGTTTGTTCAGGATTGAGTCGTTGAGGTCCAGTATCGGACGGAGGTCCCCTGTTCATTGAAACCAGAAAGAACTGAGAATGATATCCTAGTCCCCTCTGGTTCCTTGGTACGTGTTCTATGGCTTCTTTTCCCAGAAGCGCGAGCACCTCCTGCTGTATAAGCAGGGCATGCTAGCCAGATGAGAGAGAGCAGGAGAGGTCTTGCAGGTGGGTGGTCAAGAGAATTCTATGAAATGGCCTTTCTTGACCAACTGAAGAACCCACCTGTCGGTGTCGAGCACTGCCACCCAAAAAGTAGCGGCGATCGACCCCGACCTTTCTTGCCCGTTGATCCAAAGGAGGGCGGAGGGGAGTCATGCTGTGGCAGCATTTGTCCCTCGCGGGCTGGGCTGGCTTTCATGTAGCGTTGGCCTCTGCCTGGGGGGACTTGGCCTGGGCTTTCCTGAAAATGCCCTTTGCTGCTAGCGGGCGTGGCTGCTGCCTTTGTTGCCAGCTCTCGGCGTCTCTGGATTCTTGTGAAGGAACTAGCCCTGGATCTGTACATGGCCTGTACAGACTGCACTGCCTTCCCTGTCCTGGGTTTGGTGATGACCTTCTCCGATTCACCAAAAAGTACCTCGCTGTTGTGCGGGGCGTCTAGAATATTCTTCTATACATCCGGGGTAAAAGCCAGAACAGGGCAAGAGTGTCACCAGAGACAAGCGCCGAAGCTGCAGCTCTGGCGAAGGTGCAAATACGTATGTGGCTCTAAGCACTTGGGTCCCCCACATCTGACCCTGTGCGGAGCAGGTTAAGGAGCTCCGCTTTTTGGTCACCATCGGGAAGCTTGTCGACCAGGCCTTGGCCCTGTTCTCACAGGGCGTTCTGAAACTGTACCATGTGGGTAAGGTAGTTCAGAGACCTGATGGCACATGTAGCAGCCGCATACATGCGCCTCCCCAGGGCATCTAATTGCTTGGATTCCTGGTCTAGTGGCTGAGTGCTTATATGCTGGGGTCTTTGAGACCGGTCATGTGAGGCTGAGATGACCAGGGAGTCTGCCAGAGGTTGCTTCGCCAAGTACTGGTCCTCTCTCGGAGCCTTGTACAGGCAGTCAGCCTTCTCCGGCACTGCGTGAGATGGAGTCTGGGCACTTCCGCACAGCCTTGGTGGCGATCTGCAAAAGTGTCCACCAAGGGTGTGACTACCCAGACTTTGGGTATTTCTGCCCGAAGATAGCGGGCAGGCGTTGTGGTTCGGTCAGGTCTTCAGCATCCTACCCATGTTATCCTGGATGTGCCTCATGATCTCAGCCGAAGAGGGATCATCCGGCGGAGACCTAGGGAGGTCATGTGGGTCAGGAGAGGAGATGCTGAGCGGAGAAGGAGATCTGGAGTAGTCAGAGGTGTCAGATCTGGAGTCTTCCCCGGCCAGTATACGGCGTGTCTGGGTAAGCTAGGGCTCGGAGACCCTGATGGAGATCTGGAGGGAGGCCATCTCCAGTCTTTAGATCTGTCACTAGGAGGTGGAGTCTGTTCCTTGGGGGTTGGTGGTCGTCCTGCTGGCCCCATAGGTGGAGGAGGGGGCGTAGGAGGTGAAGGATTGGGAGTAGGAGGAGGAGGTTTAACAGGGACCACATCCTTTCGGATGGTGTCCCACCAAAAAGTTAAGAGCTCCTCTACTTCTTCGATATTCATGCCCGACGACGGGCCTGGCGCCGGTGGTCTGTCGCCAGGAGACAGTACGTCGTCCCCTAGTGTTTCTGGTTCGGGAAGGTTCCCGTGGGAGCTCGGCATCCTCGGTGCTTCGCCTCCTGGTCTTGGGGCAGTGGGTGTCATCCTCAGTCAATTCGGTGACGGCATCCGCCGGTGGAGAGAGGAGATCTTCGCTCGGAGAGTGCGGTGAACAACCGGTCTCCTCAGGAGAACGCCCAACGGTGACTGGTGTCGGTTCCTGGCAGCGCCTGGCGACTTGAATGTTTAGCCAATGTCAGATGTTTAGCCGGCGTCGGGTCAGATGCCCTTTCAGGGACATCAGGTCCTTGAGTCCTTTTGGGGGCTGGATCAGGAACTCTGGGCAGTTGGGAGGCCGACCTGGAGTCGGTGTCCGGCGTCGGGTGGAAGAAGAGGTTTATGGCACTCGAAGACTTGAAGGGCCTTGGATGCCAGAGTGGGAGAAGCCGATGGCCACCGAGGGGTCTTGATCGGCTGGAGGCGAAGAAGCAGCTCTGAAGTCTGGACCTTAACCGGAGGTGGGGGGGGGCTGTAACCAAGCCCTGGAGGGAGACCGGTCTGATTTGGAGCCTGAGCTGCGGGAGTCCGACGCCCGAGGGGATCTGGACCTCACCTTCTCCCAGTGCTTGTCCCGGTGTTTATGGGCCTTGAAGAAGATTCTCCCCTGGAGGAAGGTTCTTGGTCCATGCGCCTAAATTCTCTTCAAGGAGATCGCCTGTAGTGCCTTCTGACAGCGGATCCTGGTGCAGCTATTGAACCCCTGGCAAAGGTGCAGGCCTTGGTATCATGGTCGGACCTGAACAGCACACAGGAAGAGTGGGAACCTTGAAAGGATCTGTTTTCTGCAGGCACACTTAGAAGGTGACCCTCAAGCGATGGGTTGGAGGGACATCAGTTGGCAAAAATACACAGAAAGTTCTGTGAGTGAGTAAATGCGCTAGGTAGAGACCGAGCCGGCAGCTGGCGGAGTCGATGGCGGGAAAAGGGCAAGGGGATTCTGGGGGACCACCTCCTTTTGTCCTCACGCCGGGAAGTCGGGGGACCGGCGACGGAGGTGGTCCCCACTGAATACTGCTAGCTAGAAAATTTCCGTGGGGTCCTGGTGCCTGCCAGCTGCAGTCCTAATGGTGTAACCTGCTGTAAGAGCTGTTTCTTGAAGCAAGATCCTGCATTTCTAGGGACATGGATATGTTGTTCAATCCACACTTACTGGCAGACTCCTAGCAGTTCTCCGGGAGGAGGGAGGCAAGGCGTGCACCCTCTACTTGGGAAATAAAGACTGGAGAACCGAGGTCCCAAAACCAGCATCCCGGAGTGACTTAAGGTCGATGTGGTAGTGGGTAATGAAGGTGTGTGCTGACTTCCAGGTAGCAGCCCTGCAGATTTCCTGGATAGGGATGTCCTTGGAAGCAGCCACCAAAGCAGCGGTATGGCAGGTAGAATTACCTCTTTGGAAGGCTCCATGCCCACCAACCTGTAGCAAAGATCTATGCAGGAGGTGACCCACCTGCCTATCATCCGCTTGGCTGCAGGTCTGCCAGGTGCGGCTTCAGCATAGGTGACAAACAGCTGGCGAACCTCTCCCCGAACTTCAGCCGTCCGCTCCTTGTAATAAGAGAGCGCTCTTCTAGGGTCCAAAGTATGGAGCCTATATTCAAGCCTCAGTGTGACTGGGGTAGAACACCGGCAGAGTCAACACCTGGTTAAGGTGAAACTCCGACACCACCGGAAGAATTTGGTGGGGGCGCAGGACAACCACTGTCCCTGTGGAGAGAGACCAGATAAGGAGACTCAATGGAAAGCGCCTGGAGCTCTCCCATCCTTCTGGCTGATGTGATAGCCACCAAGAAGGCGGTCTTCCACAACAGGTTAGAGATATCAGACCTGTGCATCGGTTCAAATGGTTTGCCCAAGAGCTTAGCCAATACCAGCAGTAGAATCCCACGGAGGTGGGACCTCAACAAAAGGGATATGTGATCAAGGCCTTTGAAAAAGCACCGACCACACCTTCTCCTGTGCCACTGACTGTTTCCGAGCCAGCCCAGTTAAGCAGAAATGGCTTACTGGGTGCATAGTGGTGTCGAGCGAAGCCTAGCTGAGAAAGGGACCTGGGTAGTCAAAATGCTGGCCAAGGAACAGGAGGAAGGTCCAACACCAAATGGAGAATCTCTTCCATTTGAAGGTGTAGCATTTTCTGGTCGACTCCTTATGGGATGCCTCAACAATGTTGAGGACCTCGCCGGAAAGACCCAAGGCCTGGAACTCTAGCCGCTCAGGAACCAGGCCATCAGGTGCAGGGACTAAAAGTCCGGGTGGAGAACCTTCCCTTGGTTGACTGAGATCAGGTCCGGGCGGGCTGGAAGCCGCCTCGGGAGCCTGGAGCTGAGGCTGAGGAGATCTGGATACCAGAACTGGTGGGGCCAGTCTGGGGCTACCAGAATCACCTGCGCCTTGTCCCTCCTTGCCTTGAGAAGCACCTTGTGGATCAAGGGAAATGGGGGAAAGGCGTAGGCGAGGCCGGGGTCCACGACCTCGAGAGGCATCCCCTGCAACAAGCCCTGCTGAGGCGGGCATGAAACAGCCTCAACCTTGCATTCTCCTGGAGCAAACAGGTCCACCTGAGGTGTGCCCCAGTGGGAGAACAGATCGTGTACTACCTCCGGCAGGAGAGACCACTCGTGAGATGCAGCACCTATCCGGCTTAGGGCATTGTCCAGAGTGTTGGAGGCTCCCGTCACATGGATGGCTAGGAGATCCGCCTCCAGTCTGCTCACGAGGGTCCAAGTGCGGAGAGCTTACTTGCACAGGGGCAAGAAGCACATCCCGCCCTGGCGGTTTAGGTAGTACATGGTTGTGGTATTGTCCGTCTGGACCTGGACCACTTGACCCCGTAGAAACGGAGCGAAGGCGGTGAGGGCTAGTCGGACCGCTCGAAGCTCCAGCAGGTTGAGCAATCAGCCAGTCATCCAGGTAAGGGTACACCCGGACCCTTCAGCGCTGCAGGAATGCTTTCATCACTGCCATGCATTTGGTGAACACCCTGGGAGCTGGAGAGAGGCTGAAGGGCATGGCCCGGAACTCGTAAAGGGACTCCTCCGCTCTGAAGCGGAGGAATCGCTGATGGGACAGACAGATTGGGATGTGAAAGAAAGCGTCCTGGAGGTCCAGAGAACAGAACCACATGCCTCGTTCCAAGGATGGAATGATCTGTGCCAGAGTGACCATCCTGAAGGTTCGAGACCTTAGGAACTTGTTCAGGTCATGTAGGTCTACAATGTGGCGCCAGCCCCCTGTCCATTTCGGGACCAGGAAATACCTGGACACAAACCCTGGGTCTGGTGGAGGATCTGCCACCTCTCTGATCACCTCCTTCTGGAGGAGCAGAGCAATGTCAGCTCGACGAGCCAACAGAGAGGCTGTGGACCCCATAGCCCCCCGTGGGGAGACAGCTCAATAGGGTGGAGTCTGCTCGAGATTCTGAGGCAGACCCTTCCCTACCACTTCCAACACCCAGCGGTCCCCGGTGATGCGGGACCAGGCAGAAAGGAAGTGGCGGAGCCATCCCATGCGAAGAGGGAGGCTGGGGGCGACACCCCTCAGCCTGTCACTGGGTAGGCTTGGAGGAAGGACCAGCCGAGGGACCTCCTGGGCTATACCCTCCCGGCTTCCTGCTGGAGGAAGCTGCAGGCTTGGCTTTGGGGTGCCAAGTGCGAGCCTGCTGGCCCTGATGCTGGTGTTGCTGGGCCGGACATACCGCAGGGGCAGAAGGCCGAAAGGGCTTACGCTACTGCTGGCGGCCTTTGTCCTTCTGGGCAGACGTGACCGAGTCCAAGGTGGCACTAGACTTCTCGATCCTCTGCAAATGACCCTCCACCCCAGGACCGAACAAGTCGGTACCCAGGAAGGGAATGTCTGCCAGCTTGTGCTGGGTATCCGCCGTGAAAGCGGAGATCCGCAGCCAAGCTCTGCGGCGCATGGCCACTGCGGCCACTACTGACCGGGCACAAAAGTCTCCAATGTCAAGAGCAGTTTGGAGCTGTTGCTGCCACTGCCTTCCTGATCCCACCTGCTTGACCGTAGTCTGGAGGTCAGCTGGGAGATGAGGAATCACCTCATCCAGGGAGCCCAAAAGGGTGTGGGAAAAGTGTGCCATCAGTACGGCTGAACTGGCCTGACGAAGGCCTAAGGAGGATGCAGCGTAGACTTTACACCTGGAGCAGTCCAGTTTCTTGGACTCTTTATCGGGTGGCTTGTCCACATCCCGGGCGTTTCTGGAGCGCCATAAAACACTGCCAGTCACCAACCCCTCCGCAGAGGGGTGCTCTGAGAATCCGGGTACTGAGCTGGTGGGAGCGGCATACCTCCTGGCCATCCTGGCCAAGGGAGCTGGACAAAACCCGGACGCGCCATGAGCTCAGGGCCGGCCAACAATAGCCCGGCCACAGGAAAGGCCTCCATGGGAGAATCCCTCGTTCCAGTGTCTCCATGAGGGGATACTTGGCCCGCTTTGACAAGGGTTCAAACTTCATCCCAGTAGATTCTGAGATGAGCCGAAGCAATCCCGTGAACGAGGATGGGCTCTCGTCCACTGACTGTCCCCCAGTGGTCTCCAGGTCGAGAGGCCTGGAGAACAGGGAAGAGTCATCGTCAGACTCCAAGGAGTCTGCAAACAGCTGCTGAGGGCCTGACCACCCTCCACCTGCCAAGGATGATCGGGAGTGAGGGTGACCGACAACCGATGGGGCAACCCCTGACCCGACCAAGAATCCTTGGTCGGAGCCCCAGTTTTTGGTTGTGGAGGCGGGGGTTCCACCACAATGGGTGATGCAGCTGGTTTCGGCTGAACAACTGGCGCCGGCTTCGGCTCCTCGATGACAACAAGGGGTTGTTTCGGCCGCTCAGGTGACAGCCACTTAATGGCGGGGAAGGCGACAGAGTCGGCTTTTCCCGATCAAAATGAACTGCTGCCACATCAGATCCGAGAGGACGATGGCGGATGGCTGGCGCGCCACTTCCCTCGGTGCGAGACTGAGACCGCCGATGTCGGCGGGATCGGCTGGACTGAGAAGAGGTCCGAGACCTTCAGTGTTTCCGAGGGTGGGTCTGGGAGGGAGCGGCAGAAACCCGTTCCTCCATCGACTCTGGAACCATAACCGGGGACTCCGGCACAGGAGGCACAGGCAAGTCCTCGGTTTCCACCGGGGGAACTGGTGAAGAAGAGTTGTCAGCTTCTCCAGTCGACAGCCCGTCCGATGGGTCGAGAAAAATCTCGACTGCGTCAACGGGTGTCTCGGCCGGCTGACCTGACGGGGACACCATGAAGCCAGCGGCCTTAGCCACAACCTCGACCGAAGTCAAGTGTCGACTATCCGGGGAAAGGGACCTCTCCCGCTCCCACGAATGTCGACGGTGGGACTTACCCTTTGAGTACTTTTTCTTGGACCGAGAGGAATGTCCCGATAGCCCCTCTCCCTTAGTAGAGAGGGACTGACAAAGCTCCTTGAATGAAGCCGAGTAGGAGGAGCCCAAGGAGAGCGGGATAAATGCCACGACCGAGGAAGAAGAAAATGCGTCCTGGGCCGCCTCCTCCTCGAGGGTAATCATTTACTCAAGTTGCTCAGCCGAGCCTGCCGCCGAGGACACTGCCCTACAGGCCTCCTTCGACTTTACCGGAGGAATAAGTCTCTCGAGGCGCCCAAGTTGAAGTCTGGCAGCACGGTCTTCAAGAACGCTGACCGAGAAGGACTTGCACAATTTGCAGGCCTGCGGATCGTGATCAAGCCCAAGGCAGTAAACGCACGTGGGGTGCGGATTGGTCCGAGACATCTTCTGCTCACAAGGGCACTGCTGAAATCCGGGAGTCGATTTGTCCATCACAGCCGCGAAGGAAGAAAAAGACCGAAGTCTAGTAAACTTACGTATGAGTTTCGGTTTAACCGACGAGTTTGGATCCAGGCCTAAAACACAGAGCGCAAAGGAGGGAACCTGAGCTTCCAAGCGGTAAGGAAGATCTGGCATCATGGGGCGGAGCCGAGAGTTCTACCACCCAGGTGGGTGGGAGGAGCCAGCTTGAAGACCTTCCGGCAAGATTTAAAGTGGCAAGGAACCTGCCAGTAAGTGTGGATTGAACAACATATCCATGTCCCTATAATTTTTTCTTCTAACCCCAGTAATGCTCAGGATATTCATAACTTTATGCAGACTACCAAGCAGTACCACTGGAGGTGGGCACAGAACTTACCTTGGAAACAGGCTCTGCAGGACTGCTGTGCCAAACCTAGCATCACCCCTGGATAAATATCCAGGTTATAGTGTTTTGTAAAGGTGTGTACTGTTTTCCAGGTAGCTGCTTTGCAAATGTCCACCAAGGAAACCTCCCTGGCAGCTGCAAGGTTAGCAGCAATTCCTCTTGTAGAATGCGCCCTCAGTCCAGTTGGGGGCTCTTTACCTGCCTTAGTGTAGCAGAACTGAATACACTGGACTATCCACCGAGAGATGGATCTTTTTGAGGCTGGTTTACCCTTTCCTACATCCCCATATGTAAGGAAAAGTTGTTTTCCATTTTTCCTATGGTCTTTAGTAGCTGTCATGTAATAGCAGATAGCCCTTTTCACATCCAGACTGTGTAATCTTCTTTCATCAGAACTGGTATGGTCTGTGAAAAAGACAGGCAGAGTGACTGATTGGTTCAGATGAAATTCTGAAGCCACTTTAGGGAGAAACTGTCCGTTAGTTCTGAGGACTACCTCATCTCTGTGAAATGAGATATAGTCTGCAATGCAGAGAGCTTGGAGCTCGCTAATTCTCCTTGCAGAAGTAATAACCACTAGGAAGACTGTTTTCCAAGTAAGGTACTTCAAGTGGGCAGTAGCCATGGGCTCAAAGGGAGGGTCCATGAGCTTGGCTATACACACATTCAAATTCCAAGTAGGCACTGGTGCCCTGTGAGGTGGGTGTAAATACATCAGTCCTTTAAAAAATCTTTTGAAACGTCTGTCAGATGCTACTGACACCTTGGTCCCCACAGAAAGGTAGGCAGATACCGCTTCACAAAAGTGGGAGCAAGGCAGAAGCAGGAAACTACAGACCTGTTAGTTTAACCTCAGTGATAGGGAAAATGATGGAATCACTTCTGAAGGAAAGAATTGTCGAGTATCTAGAGGCCAGAGGGGCACAGGACCCTAGGCAGCATGGATTCACAGCAGGAAGGTCATGCCAGACGAATCTGATAGATTTCTTTGACTGGGTGACCAAAGTAGTAGATCAGGGAGGGGCTGTGGACATGGCCTACCTAGACTTTAGCAAGGCATTTGACACAGTCCCACACAAAAGATTAATATACAAGTTAGCCAGCCTGGGAGTGGGTCCCAAGATGATAGCCTGGGTAAAGAATTGGCTGGAGAATAGGACACAGAGAGTAATAGTAAATGGAGTCCACTCAGAAGAAAGGAGGGTTACTAGTGGGGTACCGCAGGGTTCAGTATTAGGACCGGTCCTCTTCAATGTCTTTATAAGCGACATTGCAGAGGGACTGGAAGGAAAAGTATGTCTCTTTGCAGATGACACAAAGATCTGCAACAGAGTTGATGCACAGGGTGGGGTGGAAAGGATGAGAAGGGACTTGGCAAGGTTAGAGGAATGGTCAAATGTATGGCAGCTTAGATTCAATGCTAAGAAGTGCAAGGTAATGCACCTGGGAAACAAAAACCCAGGGGAAGAGTACACAATGGGGGGTGAGATACTAACAACAACAAAAATGGAAAGGGACCTGGGGGTAGTCATATCAGATGACCTAAAGGTGGGCAAGCAATGTGAGAGGGAAGCAAGGAGGGCTGGGGGGATACTGGGATGCATAGGAAGAGACATCACCAGTAGAAAACAGGAAGTTATTATCCCTCAGTACAGACAGCTGGTGAGACCCCATCTGGAGTACTGTGTGCAGTTCTGGAGACCCAATCTCCGCAAAGACATAGACAGGATGGAAGCTGTCCAGAGGAGGGCAACTAAAATGGTGCAGGGTCTGCACCGGAAGACATATGAAGAGAGATGAAAGGAGCTTAATATGTATAGCCTCGAGGAAAGGAGGAGGACATGATAGAAAGCGTTCAAGTACCTCAAGGGAATCAACAAAGTCCAAGAGGGTAGCATCTTTCAAAAAGAGGTGTGCAAGAACAAGAGGGCACAATTTGAAGATGTGGGGCGGTGGCTCAGAGGTAATTTAAGGAAGTATTTTTTCACAGAGAGGGTTGTGGATGCATGGAACGGCCTTCCGGAGGAGGTTGTGGAGTCAAAATCAGTGGTGGAATTCAAGCATGCATGGGACAGTCATAAGGCCATTCTAGTGGGTGGGGGTAGGAAGAAGTAGGCTGCTGGTTAACTAGGATCTGCAGCTTATCCAGTAGGTAGGGAAATGGGCAGACTGAGTGGGCCAAGCGGTACTTATCTGCCGTCAAATTCTATGTTTTTATGTTTCAGCTAAATGAACCTTAAGGGAACTGGGTTGCAAACCTTGTGAGTGCAAATGAGTGAGATAGTCCAGGACAACCGAAACTCTAGCCTTTTGTGGCATAAGGTTCATGCTGGAACACCAGAGAGAAAATCTCTTCCATTTGGAAGAATAAGTTTTCTGTGTGGAGGGTTTTTTATAACTCTTTAAAATATTTAGGACAGCTTCTGAAAGATTTAAATTTGCATACTCTAATTTCTCAAGAGCCATGCTTTGAGATGAAGGGACTTGAGATTCGGGTACAACAATGTTCCCTGACTGGAAGTCAGGAGATTGTGTCCGCAGGGCAATTGTATCGGTTTGCTGACAGACATGGACAGCAGAAGAGAGTACCATAGCTGCCTGGGCCAATCCGGTGCTATCAAGATCAGAGATGCTGAGAGGGATTTTAGCTTCAGTAACACCCTGAAAACCAGGGGGAAAAGCATACAGGTGCCTGCCTGCCTGTCCAATCCAGAACCAGGGCATCCAGAGGAACTGTGCTCTGTGCTGGTGGTCTGCAGCAATATTGAGGTAGCTGGTGGTTCTGGTGGGATGCGAACAAGTCTATCTCTGGAGTGCCCCACCTTCTGAAAATAACCTGTACCACCTGCTTGTTCGGAGTCCATTTGTGATGGGCCTGGTTGATGCGGCTTAGTGCATCTGCCAAAGTATTGTCCTTTCCTGGCATGTGAAATGCCTGTAAAGAGACCTTCAGAGAGTACGCCAGTATCCAAATCTTCATGGACTCTGTGCAGAGGAGGCCTGACCTGGTGCCTCCCTGTTTGTTTAAGTAATACACTGTGGTGATATTGTCTGTTCTTTTTTAATTTTTTACTATTTCTTTATCCTCCTACTACTGCTGCCACTGATCCCTCTCTCAGAGCTCCCCTCGTAGATCCCAATTTGCAGCCCCAAGGAGTCTTCCCCTAGAGTGCTAACGCTACCCTTGTACCTTCAGAGCCTCGAGTTACCCTCCGGGCAGGGCGGCGATCCTCTACATTTCCCCCTGAGCATTGTTGGGAGCGTACACAGCGGAGTCTGCTTCTCGGTTGCTGCCTCGGGAACCAACGCTGAGGCTCGTCGCCTAGATTAGGGTAGGGTTTTTCCAGTGTTCTGATGGATCCCCAACATTGGCGTGTAACGAGAAGCACGGCTGCTGGCGTGCATAGAGACGCATGTCGAAGCCAGTCCTCTGCCAACATCTACCCCTGCGTAGAGAGTCTCCCAGCTGCACCGACCACCCTGAGGTTCCCCCAACAGGTGGCGGTATCGCAGCAGAGAATACGGTCCCCCCTCCCCGGAGAAGGAGAGCAGCCGTTAGGCACTCAATCATTATCCCTCCCGGCCGATCCCCGTCTACCCGAGTCCGCTCCTGAACCCGGGTCGCCAGTGTGGTACGAGGTGTGGTGTCCAGCACCTCAACCCTCGGTGCCACCGGGCCGGCCTGTCTGTTCTGATCGAACCACCCTGCCCATTATCAGTGAAGAAAAATCCTTTAGGGCTAGTAATACTGCTCTTAGCTCCAGTAAATTTATGTGCTAAAGGGACTCTGCTGCTGACCAGATTCCCGGAGTTGTGTGCTTCCCTAAGTGGGCGCCTCAGCCCAATAGGGATGCATCTGTTGTGAGTACCAGACAGGGGTTTTCTCTCTGGAAAGGCACTCCCTACCTTAAATTGGATTCCTGTTTCCACCACAAGAGGGCCCATAATAGTGGCCTTGTCACTGGTATAAGCTTTGAAAAACGGTCTTTTTTCTGACTCCAGTGAGCCCTGAGGTGAAACTGGATGTCTCGCATATGAAGTCTGGATCCTAGAACTGTGCCTGTGGATGCAGCCATATGGCCTAGTAGCTGCAGGAAATGTCTTGCAGTTTTTGACCTGTTCAGGATGAAGGAATTTGCTACTGACTGAAGACTCTGCACCCTCTCGAAGTGTAAAAGGCTCTGCCCTGAAGTGTGTTGATTTCTACCTCTATAAACTGCCAAGTTTGATCAGGGGTTAAAACTGATTTCTTTTGGTTTATTATGAAACCCAGAGACTCTAAGATGACCTGGGTGATTCTTAGGAAGTTCATTACTTAGTCTGGTGAGTTTCCCACCACCAGCCAATCGTCTAGGTAAGGAAAGACAGTCACTCCCTATCTTCTTAGATATGCCACTACAGCAACTAGGCACTTTGTAAATACCCTTAGTACTGAGGAGAGACTGAAAGGAAGAGTTGAAACCTGATAGTGGCCTGAAGGGAGTCTGAATCTGAGATATTTTCTGTAAGATTCCTTTATGGGGATGTGTAAATAGGCGTCTTAAGTCCAGTGATGCCAGCCAGTCCCCTTTTTGGATTATTGGCAATATTCGAGCCAAAGTTACCATTTTGAACTTTGTTTTTTTCAGATGCTTGTTCAAAGCTCTGAGATCCAATATTGGCCGCCACTCCCCACTTTCCTTTGTTGTTAGGAAGTATCTGGAGTAAAAACCCTTTACTTTCAGGGTAGTAGGGAATAATTCCACTACTCAGAGATGCAACAATTTCTGAACCTCTGCTTCTAGTAGCGTTCCCTCTGCTAGAGGAGGTGAGCAGTAAACCCTGGTCTTTTGTGGAAGAAAAGATTTGAAATTCAGAGACAGACCCTGACCCACTACCTCCAGCACCCACTTGTCTGTGGTGATGCTTAGCCAAGCCTGGAGATAGTAGGAGAGTCTGCCTCCGACAAGGAGGGAGGAGGCGGCTTGAGCCTCAGGGGTTTTGCTTTGGTTGGGGCTGAGGTTGGGTTGGAGAGCCCCCTCCTAGAGTATCCCTGTTGTGGATACTGCTGGTACTGGGGCACAGCTACTGGCTGGAAAACGGGACTGGTCATAAAAGACCTTCCTCTGCACCCCTTTCCATAGAGCCTAGTGGATGAGGAAGCACGCTCTTTAGCAGAGTTGCTTCTATAGGTTGCCTTATACTCATCCACTTTTTTCATGTATGCAACCGTGGATTCTCCAAAAAGAGAGTTTCCCTCTAAAGAAAAATCCAGGGCATTGGATTGAGTATCCTGAGTAAGGTTAGTGGCCCTGAGCCAAGCAAACCTTCTCTGTGCCACGATGTTAGCCATCCATCTGGCTGCAGTGTCATTAGAATCAGCAGCCATCTGGAACTGGTACTTAGCCACCTCCAGCCCAAACCTGGCAGTTTCAGCCAGGTCTTCAGACAAGGGTGAGGGGGCTTTCATGGACATGTCCAGTACCGACTGCCACAGGGATTTCTGATACTGGGCAGCATAAGCTTGAAATGTAGCATGTCTCATGGCCAAAGAGGCTGATAAATACAGGTTACTCACCTGAAACAGGAGTTCTAGGAATGGTATATGTTGTTCATCCACACTTACTGGCAGGTACCTTGCTACTTTAAATCTTGCCAGAAGGTCTTCAAGCTGACTCCTTCCGCCCACCTGGGTGGTAAAACTCTCGGCTCTGCCCCACGACGCCAGATCTAGCCCGCTGGAAGCCAGGTTGTGCATCGAACCCGGGGAGGTCGGGTGTGTTGTGCGGGTGAACAACATATACCATTCCTAGAACTCCTGTTACAGGTGAGTAACCTGTATTACTAGGGACATGGATATGTTGTTCAATCCACACTTATTGGCAGACTCCTAGCAGTTCTTCGGGAGGAGGGAGGCAAAGCGCGCACCCACTATACTTACTTGGGAGATAAGGACTGGAGAACCAATGTCCCAAAACCAGCATCCTGGCGTGACTCAAGGTCGATGTGGTAGTGGATAATGAAGGTGTATGCTGACTTCCAGGTAGCAGCCCTGCAGATTTCCTGGATAGGGACATCCCTGGAAGCAGCCACCGAAGCAGCGGTATGGCAGGTAGAATGAGCTCTTATCCCTTTGGAGGCTCCATGCCCGCCAACCTACAGCAGAGATCTATGCAGCAGGTGACACACCTGCTTATTGTCCGCCTGGCTGCAGGTCTGCCAGGTGCGGCTTCAGCATAGGTGACAAACAGCTGGCGAACCTCTCCCCGAACTTCAGCCGTCCGCTCCTTGTAATAAGAGAGCGTTCTTCTAGGGTCCAAAGTATGGAGTCTATGTTCGGCATCCGAGGTGTGACTGGGGTAGAACACCGGCAGAGTCAACACCTGGTTAAGGTGAAACTCCGACACCACCTTCGGAAGGAATTTCGGGTGGGGGCGCCGGACAACCTTGTCCCTGTGGAAGACCAGATAAGGAGACTCGATGGAAAGCGCCTGGAGCTCTCCCATCTTTCTGGCTGACGTGATAGCCACCAAGAAGGTGGTCTTCCACGAGAGGTGGGAAATATCACACCTGTGCATCGGTTCGAATGGCTTGCCCATAACCTTAGCCAATACCAGCAGTAGATCCCATGGAGGTGGAGGTTCTCGCACCGCAAGGGGTATGTGATCAAGGGCTTTGAAAAAGTGCCCGACCACCTTTTCCTGTGACACCGACTGCTTTGCAGCCCACGCCCGGTAAGCAGAGATGGCTGACAGGTGCGCCTTAAGGGTCGCCGAGCGAAGCCCTAGCTGAGAAAGGAACCATAGGTAGTCTAGAATGCTGGCCAAGGAACAGGAGGAAGGGTCCAACCCCTTAACCTTTTTTTTTTTTTTTGAACTTTCTGTTTACTGCTTTTCATATAGTAAAACACTACAGTAGTCATTCTCATGTAAGAACTTCACATATAGAGTAATAGACCTAATTGGAGTAACATACATATGGTCTTACAATCTTTTATATTAGGAGGTGGGGGTATAACCGAGAAGCTGGGCTACCTGAGCCCAGAGTCCATTCAGTCCCAAAATATATGCCAGCCGCTTCAAAGGCTAAGGAAATGTCCGCAGGGAAATATCAAGGAAAAAATGAGACCGCACTAATACAATAGTGCTATATACCTTACAACGTTATTTGTGATCAAGGAAAGTGAAACCCCACATTTCCCCAACCCGCTCCAACTTTAAAAGTAAATGTAACAATAGGCACATTAGGACTGTTTAAACATCAGCAATTATATACTCTCTATAATCAACATTGTCAGGGAGTATCAAACTAGAGGTTAATATTCTTAAGCAACATAAGGATTTATTATTTCAACAAGAACTTTTGCCCTCTTATTAGAGTCTAAATCTTGACATTATTCCCAGGAGGTAAACTTGATTAATTTAAGTTCAATACAGTTAAGTCAAAAGCTAAAGAGTTTACTCAGCCCTGGTCCGAATCCGATTCCTCCATCAATAATCCTTGATGTGGTGGTTTTTGGAATTCCGATTCAGTCTTCTCAATCCATCTGCCTGCATCTTTGGCGTCGTGAAACTGCCAGCTTTTCCCTCCATAGGTTATGCGTAGACGAGCAGGTAGGAGAAAAGAATGCACTATTCCCAGTGTGCGCAGCTTCTGTCTAATGGGATCAAACTGCTTACGTTTTGCCCTGGTTTGGTACGAAAGATCTGGGAAGAACTTTACTTCCTTGCCCTGGCATTCAATCGGGTAAACTGCTCTTGCTGCACCAATAACTGCATCTCTCACATCCAAGCCTGTAGTTTTCAGCAAAATTGTCCTTGGTTGGTTCGTCTCTGTAGGTCACACTCTGTAGTTAATCCTATATGCCATCCGCAGATCCATCCATTCGAACTCCTCAGGCATTTCCAATTTCTCCGCTAGCCAACATCGTAGATAACTCAGGAGTTGTGTTCCTTCTACTCCCTCTGGAAATCCAACGATACGAATGTTTCCTGCATTCAAGGTATTTTCCACTGCCTCTAGCCGTCCCCGTAATTGCTGGTTCTCTTTTGTCAGCAGAGCTACCATTGCTTGGGTTGCTAGTGACCTTTTATCTGCATCTGAGGCAATGTCTTTTATCGCCACCAAAGCTGTTTCTTGCGCTTCCAATTTAGCCAGGGAACACTCTATTTTGGTGTCCATTGCCCTTACAGAGTCTAATATCTTCTGCCACGGAGGTTCTGGAGAGGTACTGGCTACTGTAGGCCCCATAGGAGCTGCCGCATTGTTCACTTCAGTTCGAGATGTTGTAGGCCTCTGAGACGCCGAGGCTTGTTGCGTTTGAGCATTTTTACGGCCCATAGTAAATTTGGTATCTTTCTGCAGGTAGTCGATTGAAGAACCAGAATTTCACCACCAAAATCGAAAATAGTGCCTTTACTCCGAAAATTTTGACTTAGTTGGAGCCTCTGGTGTGGAGCTGTAGGAGAATGCTGCATGCTAGGAAGTCGGCTCTCTGGCGCCCCCCCAACCCCTTATCCTGACACCAAATGGAGAATCTCTTCCATCTGAAGGCATAGCATTTTCTAGTCAATTCCTTACGGGATGCCTCAACAACATTGAGGACCTCGTTGGAAAAACCCAAGGCCTGGAACTCTAGCTGCTCAGGAACCAGGCCATCAGGTGCAGGGATTGAAGGTCCGGGTGGAGTACCTTTTCCTGGTTGACTGAGATCAGGTCCAGGTGGGCTGGAAGCCGCCTCGGGAGCCTGGAGTTGAGGCTGAGGAGATCTGGATACCAGAACTGGCGGGGCCAGTCTGGGGCTACAGAATCACCTGTGCCTTGTCCTCCCTCGCCTTGAGAAGAACCTTGTGGATCAAGGGAAATGGGGGAAAAGGCGTAGAAGAGGCCCGGGGTCCACGGCCTCAAGAAGGCATCCCCCTGCATGAGCCCTGCTGAAGGGGGTGGGCATGAAACAGCCTCAGCTTCGCATTCTCCCTGGAGGCAAACAGGTCCACCTGAGGTGTGCCCCAGTGGGAGAACAGATCGTGTACTACCTCTGGCAGGAGAGACCACTCATGAGATGCAGCACCTATCCAGCTTAGGGCATCGGCCAGAGTGTTGGAGGCTCCCGCCACATGAATGGCTAGGAGATCCGCCTCCAGTCTACTCACGAGAGACCAAGTGTGGAGAGCTTCCTTGCACAGAGGCAAGAAGCGCGTCCCGCCCTGGCGGTTTAGGTAGTACATGGTCGTGGTGTTGTCCGTCTGGACCTGGACCACTTGACCCCGTACAAATGGAGTGAAGGCGGTGAGGGCTAGTTGGACCGCTCGAAGCACCAGCAGGTTGATGTGGCATCGTGACTCCTGAGGGGACCAGAGGCCATGCGCTCTGAGCTCCCCCAAATGGGCACCCCAACCCATCAGAGAGGCGTCGGTCGTTAGAGTGATCGTCGGCTCTGGGCGGACAAACAGGATACTCTCCTGCAGGTGAGCCGGAACGATCCACCACTGGAGAGCGTTCCCCATCTGCTGTGTCAATATCACTGGCTGGCCCAGAGGGCCCAGGGAAAGCGCTAGTGACCATGGCGGAGCCAACCCCCATACTTGAAGGGGACATATATGCCAGTGGGCCCAACGGACCACACTGGTGCAGGCCGCCATGAGGCCCAGGAAGTCCCGGGCAGGGTGCAATTGCCCAATCAGAAGTGATTGGGCAAAGGAGGAAAGAACCTTGGCCCTGTCCGCTGGGAGCCGTGCTCTGGCTCAAAGACAGTTGAGCTCTGCCCCGATAAACTGAATCACCTGCGTTGGCACGAGTTCCGATTTGGCCTCGTTGATGAGGAGGCCAATCTGAGAGCAGATCTGGAGGGCCAGATCCCTGGACCACTCCACCTCCAGCCTGGAAGGGGCTGCAATCAGCCACTCGTCCAGGTAAGGGTACACCCAGACCCTTTGGTGCCACAGGAATGCTGTCACCACTGACATGAATTTGGTGAAGACCCTGGGAGCTGGAGAGAGCCCGAAGGGCATGGCCCGGAACTCGTAAAAGGATCCCTCTGCCCTGAAGCAGAGGAATCACTGGTGAGACGGACGGATTGGGACGTGAAAGAACGCGTCCTGGAGGTCCAGAGAGCAGAACCACATGCCTCGTTCCAAGGATGGAATGATCTGAGCCAGAGTGACCATCCTGAAGGTACAAGACCTTAGGAACTTGTTCAGGTCGGAAGGTCTAGAATGGGGCGCCAGCCCCCCATCCGTTTTGGGACCAGGAAGTACCTGGACACAAACCCTGGGTCTGGTGGAGGATCCGCCACCTCCCTGATCACCTCCTTCTGGAGGAGCAGGGCAATGTCAGCTTGATGAGCCGACGGAGAGGCTGTGGACCCCATAGCCCCCCGTGGGGCGACGGCTCGATAGGGTGGGGACTGCTCGAATTCCAGAGGCAGACCCTTTCCTACCACTTCCAGCACCCAGGGGTACGTGGTGATATTAGACCAGGCGGAAAGGAAATGGTGGAGCCGTCCCCCCACGGGGGGAACCTGGGGAGGAGTGACGAGGTTGGGGGCGACACCCCTCAACCTGTCACTGAGCAGGCTTGGAGGAAGGGCCGGCCGAGGAGCCTCCTGGACCTTTCCCTCCCGGCTTCCTGCTGGAGGAAGCTGCAGGCTTGGCTTTGGGGTGCCAAGTGCGAGCCTGCTGGCCCTGATGCTGGTGTTGCTGGGCCAGACGTGCCGCAGGGGCTGAAGGCCGAAAGGGTTTACGCTGCTGCTGGTGGCCTTTGTCCTTCTGGGCAGACGTGACCGAGTCCAAGGTGGCATTGGACTTCTCGAACCTCTGCAGATGACCCTCCACTACGGGACCGAACAAGGCAGTACCCAAGAAGGGAATGTCTGCCAGCTTGTGCTGGGTATCCGCTGTAAAAGTGGAGATCTGCAGCCAAGCTCTGCAGCGCATGGCCACTGCGGCCGCTACTGACCAGGCACACAAGTCAGCTATGTCCAAGGAAGTTTGGAGTTGCTGTTTGGCCACCGCCCTTCCCTGCTTGACCGTTGTCTGGAGGTCAGCTGGGAGATGAGGAATCACCTCATCCAGGGAGCCCAAAAGGGCGTGCGAAAAGTGTGCCATCAGAACGGCTGAGCTGGCCTGACGAAGGCCTAGGGAGGAAGCAGCATAGACTTTTCGCCCAGAGTAGTCCAGTTTCTTGGACTCCTTATCGGGTGGCTTGTCCACATCCTGAGCATTTCCAAAGTGCCAGAAAATGCTGTCGGTCACTAGCCCCTCCGCGGAGGGGTGCTCCGAGAAACCGGAGAGTGAACCAGTGGGACAGTACAGTTATGTAAGAACTTACTGTAACAGTAGATCTTTGAGAACAGCTCTTGCAGCAGGCTACACCATTAGGACTGAAGCCGGCAGGTGCCAGGACCCCACGGAAATTTTCTAGCTAGCAGTATTCGGCAGGGACCACCCCCGACGTCAGTCCCGCCCCCAACGTCAGGCATAGTACATAAGGGGGCGGTCCCCCAGAATCCCCAGTTCTCCCGCCGGAGACTCCCGGCCGCTGGATGACATCAGAAGAGGAGAATGAGGATCTGCCATCAAACAGCAGTCAGAGAGATGCTGAGAACACCTGCTCCTAGGAGAAGTATGTTGGAACTAGAATCTACCTCCAGCGGGGATGGTGGGAGGGAAAGTACCTGCTGCAAGAACTGTTCTCGAAGATCTACTGTTACGGTAAGTTCTTATGTAAATAACTGTACTATCTTACTTTGAGAAACAGCTCTTGCAGCAGGTTACACCATTAGGACTGATTCCCAAGCAATAATGGAAATCCCACACCATAGGGGGGAGGGAAGGTAGAAATCCTTAATGGAACCAAAGCCTATGACAGAAGTCCTTGAAGGACTGCTAGACCAAAACCTGCTCTTCGCCTCGATGCAATATCCAGGCCATAATGCCTGATGAAAGTGTGCACGGAGTTCCAAGTAGCTGCAGCACAGATGGCCGAGGTGGACACATTCTTTAGGGCCGCAAAGGAGGTAGCCACCCCACTTGTGGAATGACTCTTGACTGCGCCCGGTAAGGGTTTGTTGTGCTTCTGGTAACAGAACGTAATACATTGAATGAGCCACCTGGATAGCGACTGCTTGGAAACAGGAGCTCCCATCATCCAGTGGGCAAAGGAGACAAAAAGCTGGTCCGAGTTTCGGTGGTGTTTGGTTCTGGTCAGGTAGTACTGCAAACACCTATGCACATCTGGGGTGTGCAACAGGGCCTCTCCTCGATTTGAATATTTAGGGAAGTACACTGGTATACTGATGTCCTGATTAAGGGTGACAGCTGAGACCACCTTAGGCAGAAACTTGGGATTAGTCCGTAGGGATACCCTGTCTTGGTGAAAAACCAAATAAGGCTCTTTGCACATGAGTGCATGAAGTTCAGAAATTCTTCTGGCCGAGGTAACGGCAACTAAAAACAATGTCTTCCAAGTAAGAAGACACAGCTGTCAATCCGCGGCTGGTTCAAAGGGTGGCATCGTGAGCTGCTCCAGGACAAAGGGTAGATCCCATGGCGGAATTGGATCCTTAATTGGAGGTCTAAGGTGGAGAATACCTCTCAGGAAGGCTCGTGCCGTGTCCAACTGAGATATGGTGCGTTGGCCTATAGGACAATGATAGGCCGAGATGGCACGGAGGTGTACTTTGATCGAGGAGTAGGACAAGCCTGTCTGAAAAAGAGACAGGAGGTAGTCCAAGACCGACTTTTCTAGACAGTCTAGAGGCGAAAACCCCCGCGCTTGAGCCCATAGGCAAAAACAGCGCCACTTCATGGCGAAGTAGCATAGTGGCAGTTTTCCATGAGTGGCCGGTTTTCCTCGTGGCTGCACCAGAAAGTACAGTTACGTAAGAACTTCATCAGAACAGTGCAGATCTTCTAGAGAGGCTCTTGCAGTAGGTAATTACATATGGACTGGCGCCAGCCGCTGCAGGACCTGGACGGAAAAAATTTCTAGCTAGCAGTCCTGCGAGGGACCGCCTCATCGTCAGGTGACCGGCGTTCAGGAGACGTCGGTATAAAGGGGCGTCCGGATGCCCGCCTTCCAGTTCTTTCCCCTACAGGCCAGATGAGAGAGAAGCAGATGTTTCCATTCCTGGAAAAGAGCTGAAAAGCCTAGGGGATGGAGGGTGGGAAGGTTATCACTGCAAGAGCCTCTCTTGAAGATCTACTGTTACAGTAAGTTCTTACTTAACTGTACTATTTTACTTTGAGAGGGCTCTTGCAGTGTAGGTACATGCCTATAGGACTGAATCCCAAGCAGTCTGGAACAAATAAAAGGCACCGGGAGGAAAACTACTCCAGAAGTAGCAGAAGCCTTGCAATCCTCAAGACAGGAGGCCTTGCAAAACAGCTAGCCCGAAGCCTGCTCTACGGCGAGAGGCAATGTCCAAACTGTAGTGTTTCGTAAAGGTATGGACGGAAGTCCAGGTGGCCGCAGCACATATGTCTGCTGCATACACATTCTTGAAACAAGCTGCAGAGGCCACTACTCCACGAGTTAAGTGACCTCTGACTTGACCCGGAAGGGTCTTGTTGTACTTGTCGTAACAAAAAGTGATGCAATGAGCCAACCACTTCGACAGGCATTGCTTAGAAACAGCATTGCCTTCCCTTTTGTGAGCAAAAGAGATGAACAACTGATCAGTCTTTCTGAGATCCTTTGTCCTGTTGGTGTAGTATCTCAGAATCCGTGAACGCCCATGGTATGGAGTAATATTCCCTTGGTTGAGTACTGCGTGAAAAAGGCAGGTAACTCTATAGACTGATTTAAGGTAGACTCTGCTACCACTTTAGGTAGAAACTTAGGGTTCATGCGAAGAGTCACTCGTTCTTTGTGAAAAATCAAATTGGGGATTTTACACATAAGGGCCTGGAGCTCGGAAATTCTTCGAGCGGAAGTAATGGCCACCAAGAAGAGCGTCTTCCATGAAAGAAACTTCAGATCTCATGTTGCAGCAGGTTCAAAGGGAGGAAAAGTAAGTTTCTCGAGAACAAAGTTCAAGTTCCAAGGGGGAGCAGGAGTTCGGATGGGGGGCCTCAGATGAAGGACCCCTCTAAGAAAGGTCTTAGAGATCTCTAATTGGGCAAATGCTTTATCTGCGAAAGGAACATGGTAGGCTGAAATAGCAGCCATGTGCACGTTCAAGGAGGAATGACCAAGACCCAGGTCGAAGAGATGACGTAAATATTCCAGCAGAACGGCCATTGAACAGGAGAAAGGCTCCATGTTCCCAGAGGCGTCCCAAATAGAAAATCTCTCTTCCATTTCATGGCATAAGTGAACCTAGTGGAGGGTTTTCTAGCCTCCACCAGAATCTCTGCCACTTTTGGAGAGACACCAAAACGAGATTGAGCTAGGCCTGCAGGAGCCATACATGAAGTTGCAGGGACTTGAGGACCGGATGGACCAGGGTCCCCTGATCCTGGGTCAGCAAACCTCGAGATAAAGGAAGAGGAAGAGGAGGAACCTCTGAGTATTGTTGTAGAAGAGAGAACCAGATTTGCCTGGGCCAGAAAGGAGCGATCAGAATCATTCTCGCTCCTTCTATGATTAGTTTCTGCAATACACGAGAGACCAGAGGAATTGGGGGAAAAGCATAGACGAATCTGCCCTTCTAGTCTAGAGGCAGAGCGTTGCTCTAGAAAGTGCCTCGCTCTGGAACGAGCAAGCAAAAGGTGGGAAGTTTTGCGTTTTGGGAAGAGGCGAACAGGTCCACCTGCGGAGTCCCCTCAAAGCTGAAAGATATCATCTAGCACCTTTTGGTCCAATTCCCACTCATGTGGCAGGGCAGAGGAGCGGCTTAGCTTGTCTGCCAGGGTGGTGTTGACTCCTGGAACATGAATCACAGTGAGATGAAGGTTGTGTTGAGTTGCCCAGTCCCAAACCCTCATTGCTTCCCTGCATAGAGGGTAGGATCGAGTCCCTCCCTGCTTGTTGATGTACCACACCACGCACATGTTGTTCATCTGGACGGCTAGGTGACCGGGAAGAATGTATTGGTGAAGGGCTTGGAGAGCATAAAGTATTGCTCGAGCACATTGATGTGGAGGGCTAGTTCCAATCTGGACCATAAGCCCTGGGTTCGGTGAGGCCCCAGATGGGCTCCCAAACCTTTGCCTGATGTGTCTGTGGTCAGAGTCTGGGAGGGGGGAGGATGACAGAAGGGGACCCCCTGAAACAGGTTCTCTCGAACCATCCACCATTGCAAGTCTCATGCCATTGGCGAGGAGATCAGAACTAGATGATCTAGGTCATCTACAAGTTGATCCCACTGGGAGCGAAGAGTCCACTGAGAAATCCTCATGTGGAGTCGAGCTCGGGGGACCATTGGAATAGCGGCCGCCATGAGCCCCAGGAGATGGAGAACCGACCTCGCCGGAACCCTCCTGCATTCTGATAGCAGGGAAATCTGGGACTGAAGAGAGGCCGCCCTGTCCAGAGGCAGGAAGGCCTTACTCATGGTCTTATCGAGGATAGCCCCGATAAACTGTAGCCTCTGGGAAGGATCCAGATGAGACTTGGAATAGCTGATGGTAATACCCAGGCAAGTGAAAACCTGCTGGGTGAGGGAGAGAAAACGCAGCAGTTCCTCCCTGGACGAGGCTGCCAGGAGCCAGTCGTCCAGGTAAGGGAACACCTGTACTCCCATCGTACGCAGGTGGGCCGCTACCACAGCCAGGCATTTGGTAAATACTCGGGGTGCCGAGGAAAGACCAAACGGGAGCACCCGGAATTGGTAATGGTCCGCCTGAAACGCAAACCGAAGATATTTGCGGTGAGAAGGGCGAATGGAGATGTGCAGATATGCATCCTACATATCCAGTGCACAAAGCCATTGACCCGGCCGAAGGAGGGGCAGAAGGGTCTGCAGAGAGAGCATCGTGAACCTTTTGTATTCCACGATAAGGTTCAAGGAGCTGAGATCGAGAATGGGTCTGAGATCTCCTATCTTCTTTTGGACCAGGAAGAAATGTGAATAGAAACTCGTCCCTTGAAGATGAAAGGGAAAGGGAAAGGGTTCTATGGCCCTCTTCGTGAGGAGTGGAAGAGATTTCTTCCCGGACCAAAGGAAGATGATCCCTTGTGTAGGACGACTTCAGAGGTGGGTGGCGGGGTGGTTTCTGTAGAAACTCTATGGAGTGCCCTTCCGCTATAAGCTGGAGCACCCAAGTATCCCTCTCCCAACCCGGAAGGTGGAGGGAGAACCTCCCTTCTACCGGTTCCTCCAGTGTGTCCGGAGGCGGTGGGAGAGGGAGGAGCGGTGGTGTGGGCAGCGCTGCAGCTGGGGCACCCGCTGCTTTTTGGGCGGGGCCTGGCAGCCGCGGGGCCCGACGCTTAGTAGCCCACCTTCCTTGAGGTTTCGCTTCTGGCCGACTGCATCTGCGAAAAGGATGGCGCTGCGGGTGATGGGGACGGTACATGGAATCCACAGATTTCAGAGCCGTCCCCTTCTCCTGCAAGTTGGTGATGATGTCCTTGACATCACCACTGAAAAGCACCGACCCCCTGAAAGGTGCTTCCTGGATCGCGGATTGCACCTCCGGGACTAAACCTGACAGGCGGAGCCAGGCATGACACCGTAGACTCACGGCGAAAGCGGAGCTCCGCCCGGCAGTGTCCACTGCATCGTATGTCGTCCACAGAATGTGGCGACTGGCCGAATGAGCAGAATGGACTAGATCAGCTAACTCCTGCTTGACTTGAGAGTCAGGTAAGGAGTCTATCTTAGATTCCGCCTGGGTAAGGATGGCCTTCTGGTAATCCCCCATATGGGCAACGTAGTTCAGGGCTCGAATTCCCAGTGTGGAAGAGGCGTAAATCTTTCTTCCATATGGTCCAGGAGGCGAGATTCCTTATCCGGAGGAGATGAGCTTAGATGTTTGGGGTGCACTGTCCGGCCGTGAGCGGGGCTAATCACGACTGAATCTGCACGAGGGTGGGAGTCCAGATAGTCTACACCCTCTGGAGCCTGGTATAGCCTGATAGACCTCCTAGGAAGTGGGGCTAACGAAGATGGTTGTTTCCAAATCGTGGAAACAAGGTGGGCGTGAGGCTCGATCCAGGGTGGCACTAAAGTTGGGGCTGTCAGAGGCAGGTCCAGATGTTCGGTGAGTTTGAGTCGCTGAGGATCTGGTTCCAAGGAGTGCCACTGATGAACTTCCTGGATTTTTCTGAGCAACTCCGTGAAGGAAGGATCCTCCGGAGGAGACTTCGGAGGGGTCCTCGGCTGGGGCTTGGATGGAGAGCGAGGCTCGTCGTCTCTCTCGGAGCATCCTTCAGAAGAATCCGAGAGGGAAAAGAATCAGAAGCAGAATAAGACTCCCTAACACGGTTTGGGGTAGGAGCGGGTTCCTTGGGGGGTACCCCTGGATGCATGTCCTGCCCAGAGGGAAGGGCCCTGGAATCTGGAGGCGGTGAGGGAGTGTGCCGCCTCGGACGTACGGGAGCCGGGGGTGGCACCGTCGCTGTAAGGTGGCTCTCTACCTCCTTGGTGAGCTGAGCCTTGGCCTCAGCCCACCAGGAAGCCAGAGTCTCCTGCAGATCCACCGGCCGCCATGGGGGCGGTGGAGGAAGAGGGGGAAAGGCGTGAGGGTTGTACCCATAAGGCGAGTATCTGAAACCCGGCTGCAGGAAAACTAGCGCCGGGTATTGTGGCTTCGGGTTCTGCGGCGTCGGAGGGACCGGCATTGGGTACTGTGGCGCTGGATACTGCGGTCCCGGGTACGACGGCGTCGGATAAGATGGCGGGTACCCGGGCACCGGAGGAGCTGCCGGAGCAGACGGCCCGGATGGTGGCCCCACGGGTGGATCAACATTGAGAGGCCCGGAGGGTGCAGGGCCTGACGGAAGGGGAATATCCCCTGACAGCGTCAGCGGAGCCGGCGTCAGATCAGATTCCTTCGGAGGAGGGTCTGACGGAGGTGGAAGATCCACCACATCGCCCAGGGATGGGGGGGGAGAAATCCCGGGTCAGGCTGGGGTGACTCGCTCAGACGGCAGCGAAGGCTCGCGGGAACCGGGTACGATGGGCGTGGGGGGGGGCCCATCATGAGGGTTCCGGCTATGCGGTTAAGGGTAAGTTCTCGGCGGGCACCGGGGAGCCGCGTCTGTCTTATGGGATCCTTCATCGAGGCGGGCCGAGGTGGAGGAGTGGCCCGTCCGGCGGGACGCGGGTCGGCGCCGCTCAAGGGTTGGGCGCTCTTTCACCTCTCCCGGCGGACGCCGGAGGAGCCGACGCCCGACTTGCGGGAGTCGCCCACGCCAGTAGGGCCGCAAGCCCGCGGCTGAACCGGGGCGGAGGCCTTTTTGCCCGGAGGCGCCTCGGCCCGTGCGGCGAGACAGACGGGTGGCCGACGCCTCCTCCAAATCCCTGAGGCTGCCGCCGGACGGTCCTCTGAGGGGATGTTATGGGCTGACATCCAGCTGGAGTCGCGGAAGAGGAGGCCTTCCCTGCGCTCTCCTGTCCTGCTTTTTGCATGTCCTTCCGAGAAGTGGATGCCTGCCTCAGCTTCTTCAACCCTTTCTCCATCGAGGCGACATCTTTTCTTGAGAAGATGGCTTCCAGGACTGCTGGGATGCTTTTCGCAGTCAGTTGAAGTTGAGGCAATGTGACGAAGCACAAACTTTTCCGCGAGGTGCTGCACGAGCTAACGTGGGAAAGAACTGGAAGGCAGGTCCGTACCGCGACTTCTATACCGACAGATGACGCCGGTCACCTGACATGGGGCGGTTCTCGGCAGGGACTACTAGCTAGAAATTTTTTCCTGGGGTCCTGCCGCCGGCCGTGTCAGTCCTATATGTAATTACCTACTGCAAGAGCCATCTCGAAGTAAGATCGTCAGTTACCTCTTGCCAGACACCGTGTCACAGAATGGCTATGTCTCTAGGAGCCAAGCATGCAGGCTCAGCGAACGAAGGTCAGGATGAACCAAGGAGCCCACCTCCTGAGACAACAAGTGAGAGCTGATTGGCAGAGACACCGGAGGTTCCCGGGATAGCTGATGTTGTAGAGGGAACCAGATCTGCCTGGGCCAAACGGCGCCGAGTATCAGCGTTGCTTTGCCTTCCGCGGTTTCAGAAGAACCTCTGGATCAACGGAAAGGGGAAAGGCATAGAGGAATCTGCCTTCCAAGAGAGGGACAATGCGCCTCGCCAGAAAACACCAGGCCCTGGATCTAGCAAGCAAAAATTGGGCAATTTTGTGTTGATGGGGACACGAAAAGGTCTAACTCTGGTGTACCCCATTTGTGAAACAGATCCTCTACTACCTCCTGGAGTAGTTCCCACTCATGGACTCTGGCCTGAGAGCGGCTCAGGCTGTCTGTGATGACACTGTCCACTCCTGGGACATGAACAGCAATGAGGTTTGCGCCATATTGCAAAGCCCAATCCCACACCCTCATGGCCTCCCTGCAAAGCGGGTAGGAATGGGTGCCTCCTTGTTTGCTGAAGTAATACACGACTGCAGAATTGTCTGTCTGTAACAGAAGAGTACCCGTGGAATCTTCGACTGGAAGGCCTGCAGGACGTAAAGAACTGTTCTCATTTCCAGGATATTTATGTGGAGACGCGTCCCTTGGGCTGTCCACAGGCCCTGAGACTGGACACCGTCGAGGTGTGCTCCCCATCCGAGCCCTGAGGCATCTGTGGAAAGTGTCACAATCGGAGACGGCGCAATGAAGGGGACCCCTGCCGATAGATTCTTCAGATCTAGCCAACATTGCCAGTCACGGATTACGGTCTTCATGATCCAGACTGGGAGCTGCAGATAGTCTTGCTTTTGATCCCATTGGACCCGTAACATCCACTGGGTGACCCGCATGTGGAGACGAGCAAGCGGGACTGTTGCAATGGCCGCAGCCATGTGTCCGAGCAGGCAAAGGACCAATCTGGCAGGAACGGCCTTCTTTGCCAAAATGTCCCTGATGAGGGATCTGATGTGTTCCGCTCTGTCCTGGGGAAGAAAAGTTTTCCCTTGGACAGTGTCCAGAACTGCGCCTATGAACTGCAGAGTCTGAGACGGAACCAGACAAGACTTCTCTTGATTGATCAAGATGCCGAGCGTCTTGAACAGAGACTGGGTATAATGAATGGCGGACATCAAGGCCTCCCGAGAGGGCGCCATGAGAAGCCAGTCATCCAGGTAGGGGAACACGTAGTGGCCTTGCCTCCTCAGAGTCACCGCTACGACCGCCATGCACTTCGTGAATACCTGAGGTGTCGATGACAGTCCGAAAGGGAGGGCTTGGAACCGATAATGGTGGCCCTGGAACTCGAAGTGCAGAAACTTCCTGTGCGCTCGAGCAATGGGTATATGCAGGTAGGTGTCCTGCATGTCCAAGGACGCTAGAAAGGCGCCCTGCTTGAGCATGGGAATCAGACCTAGGAGGGTCACCATGCGGAAGCATTTGTACAGGACCGACTCGTTGAGGTCGCTGAGGTCCAGTATCGGACGGAGGTCCCCTGTTTTCTTGGGAACCAGAAGAAGTGAGAATAATATCCTGCGTCCCCGTGGAATGTGCTCTATCGCTTTTTTTTTTTTTTTACTTTCTCTTTTTCTCCCCCTACCCGCAGCGCCCCCACTCTTCAGGAGACACACATATGGCCTTATCAGTCCCCACCCTCTTACCTGGAGCCTAGCACGGTCCATCCCCCATGTAGCCTTGGTTATACCCCCCAGGCGGGGTACGAGGTGAGGCCCTCACACCTCAAGGTCCTTCCTGTTTTCTTCGGGATGCCGTCACCTAGGGCAGGTAGGGGCACTGGGGATCAGGGCTGTTGTGCTCCATCTACCGGCAGCGCTGCAGGATGTTTTCCCCATTTCTTGGCGTCCTGTATGCCCTGACGTCAAGGCACTAAGCGCCGATGTCCAGCATGCCACCCTTCTCCCTGGCTTGGGCTTGCCATACCTCGGGTCTCCACCCAAGGTCAGACATGCACCGAGCCCTGGATCCCCCCTCCCCATGGAGAAGGCAGCTGCCCATAAGACGTTCAAACCCCCCCCCCGGCCGGCCCGCCAGCTCCCGGGCTCATTCCCGAACCTGGGTCACTGGCGTCGCAAGCAAAAGGCCAACCGCTGCACCGGCCTCTATCACTTCTTTTTCCAGGAGCGCGAGCACCTCCTGCTGTATAAGCAGGGCGTGCTGACCCGAGTAACGGAAAACCAGGGGAGGTCTTGCCGGTGGGTGGTCGAGAAATTCTATGAAATGGCCCTTCTTGACCAATTAGAGAACCCATCGGTTGGTGGTAATCAACTGCCACCCTGAAATGTGGCGAGCGATGCAACCCCCGACCTTTTGCGCCCGTTGATCCAGAGGAGGGGCGGGGGCTGGGAAGGAGTCATGCGTGGCAGCACTGGTCCCTGCAGGCTGGGCCAGTTTAGTGTAGCGTTGGGCTCTGCCTGGGGACGACTTAGCCTGGGCTTTTCGCTGAAAGGTGCCAATTTGTTGCTGGCCGGAACATGACTGCTGCCTTTGATGCCGGCTGCGAAAATGGCTCTGGTTTTGACGAAAGGAACTGGGCCTGGGTCCGTACACGGCCTGTACAGACCTGACTGCCTTCCCAGTGTCCTGAAGTTTGGTGATCATCTTCTCCGAGGGTTCACCAAAAAGTACTTCGCCTTTGTAGTGGACGTCAAGAATGTTCTTCTGTACGTCCGGGGTGAAACCGGAGACACAGAGCCAAGAGTGTCGCCAGAGACAGATGCCAGAAGCTGCAGCTCTGGCAGACGAGTCCGAGGAATCATATGCGGCTCGTAATACGTGGATCCCCACATCAGACCCTGTGCGGAGAAGGTTTAGGAGCTTCGCCTTCTGCTCGCCATCCACAAGTTTATCGACCAGGTCCTGGCCCTGTTCCCATAGGGCGTTCTGAAACTGTAACATGTGGGTAAGGTAGTTCAGAGACCTGATGGCACATGTAGCAGCTGCGTACATGCGCCTCCCCAGGGCATCTAATTGCTTGGATTCCTGGTCCGGTGGCTGAGTGCTCATATGCTGGGGTCTTTGAGACTGGTCACGTGAGGCCGAGATGACCAGGGAGTCTGCCAGAGGTTGCTTCGCCAAGTACTGGTCCTCTCTCAGAGCCTTGTACAGGTGGTCAGCCTTCTCTGGCACTACGGGAGTGGAGTGCGGACGCTTCCATGCAGCCTTGGTGACGTCTGCAAAGGTGTCCACCAAGGGTGGTACTACCACAGGCTTCAGGTCTTTCTGCCAAAGATAACGGGCAAGGCGCTGCCTTTCGGGGTCGAGGTCTTCAGCATCCCACCCCATGTTGTCCTGGATGTGTTCTCAGAGAAAGAGGGGTCATCCGGAGGAGACCTGGGAAGGTCATGTGGGTCAGGTGATGAAATGCTGAATGGAGAAGGAGATCTGGAGTAAAACGAGGTATGTGATCTGGAGTCCTCCCCTGACTGAGTATACCGCTGACGTCTGGGTCGCTTGGGGCTGGGAGACCCTGATGGAGATCTTGAGGGAGGCCTTCTCTGATCTTGGGATCTACCCCAGGAGGTGGAGTCTTCTCCTTGGGGATTGGTGGTCATCCTGCTGGCCCCTTTGGTGGAGGAGGGGGCATAGGAGGTGAAGGAGTAGGAGGAGGGGGACGAGGAGGTTTCACTGGGACCACGTCTTTGCGGATGGTGTCCCACCAGAAAGTAAAGAGTTCCTTTACTTCTTGAATATTCATGACCGATGACGGGCCTGGCGCCGGTGGTCTGTCGCCGGGTCGGGTCCTCGGGTGTCTCCGGGGTTGGCGAAGGTTCCCTCGGAAGCTTGGCATCCTCTGTGTCGCCCGCCTGGTCTTCAGGCAACGCGGTGTCCTCCTCCGTGGAGTCCCTGTGACCGGTGTCTACCAGTGACTAGGGGGCGGTCTTTGGTCGCTTGGCCCACGACTTCGGGTCCGTTGAATGCCTGGCCGACTTCAGGTGCTTGGCCGACGTCGGGTGCTTGACCGACGTCAGGTCCGTCATCCGCTTGAGGGACATCAGGTCCTTCGTCTTCCAGGGTGGAGGATCCGGGCCCTTAGGGGGCTGGGAGACTGACTGGGAGTCGGGGTCCCGACATTGGGTGGAAGAGGAAGACTTGTGACGTTCAGAGGACTTTGAAGAGGCCCGAGAGGGAGTAGAGGAAGCCGAGGGCCTGGAGGTCTTAATGGGCTGAAGAGACGAAGAACTGCTGGAAGCCCGGACCTTGACCAGAGGGGGCTGAGACCTAGCCCTGGAGGGAGAGCGGTCCGATCGAGTGGAGCCTGAGCTCCGCGAATCCGAGGCCCCGTTCGGGGACCAGGACCTTGCCTTCTCCCGGTGCTTGTCCTGGTGTTTGTGGACCTTGGAGGAAGAATCGCCCCTGGAGGAAGGTTCTTTGTCTATCCTATTAAGTTTTTCCTCTAGCAGGTAAGCCTGAAGTGCCTTCTGACGGCAGATCCTGGTGCGGCTGTTGAACCCCTGGCAAAAGGTGCAGGCCTTGGTATCGTGGTCCGGGCCTAAGCAACGCACGCAGAAAGAATGAGGATCCTTGAAAGGGATCTGTTTTCTGCATTCACACTTTGAAAGGTGACCCTCAGATGAAAGAGCTGGAGAGGACATTAGTCATGTAGAAACTCTGGAAGTTCTAAGTCGTCGTGCGCTAGGTAGAGACCGAGAGGCCGATGCTGGCGAGTCGACAGCGGGAAAAGAACTGTACTATGCCTGACGTCGGAGGCGGTCCCCACTGAATACTGCTAGCTAGAAAATTTCCGTGGGGTCCTAGCGCCTGCTGGCTTCAGTCCTAATGGTGTAACCTGCTGCAAGAGCTGTTTCTCGAAGTAAGATCGGCATACTTTTGAGCCATCATGGCCGAAGGTGCTGGACAAGAAGCTGGCTGCTGCCATAGCTCCAGGGCCAGGCCAACAATGGCTTCAGCCACCGGGAAGGCCTCTGTGGGGAAATCCCCTCGGTCCAGTATCTCCGTGAGGGGATACTTGGCCCACCTTGAAACGGGTTCGAGCTTCATCCCAGTGGACTCTGAGATGAGCCGAAGCATTCCAAGGAACGAGGATGGGCTCTCGTCCACCGACTGACCCCCGGTGGACTCCAGGTCGAGGGGCCTGGAGAACAGGAAAGAGTCATCGCCAGACTCTGAGGAGTCTGCAAACAGCTGCCTAGGGCCTGAGCCACCCTACACCTGCTGAGGCCGATCGGGAGTGAGGGTGAGGGTGACCGACAACTGATGGGGCAAGCCCTGACCCGACTGAGAATCCTTGGTCGGGGGCCCCAATTTTAGGTTGTGGAGGCGGGGGTTCCATCACAATGGGTGGCACAGCCGGTTTCAGACGAACAACTGGTGCCGGCTTCGGCTCCTTGATTACAACGAGGGGTTGTTTCAGCCGCTCTGGTAACAGCCACGTAATGGCCGGGGAAGGCGACGGAGTCGGCTTATTCTCAGTCAAAAGGAACTGCTGCCACATCAGATCCTTGTAGCGCCAACGCAATTTGCGCCGGAGCCTATCCTCTGAAGAGGACGAAGACGAGGATGAGCAGCGTCACTGCTTTCCATGGTGCCGAGACAGAAACCGCCAATGTCGGCGGGATTGGCTGGACTGGGAAGAGGTCCGAGACCTTCGGTGTTTCCGAGGGTGGGTCTGAGAGGGGGCGGGGGAAACCCGCTCCTCCCTCAGTTCAGGGACCTTAACCGGGGACTCCGGCAAAGGAGGCACAGGCAAGTCCTCGGTTTCCACCGGGGGAATTGGTGAAGAAGGATTGTCGGCTTCTCCAGTCGACAGCCCGTCCGACTGGTCGAGAAAAATCTTGACTGCACCGACGGGGGTCTCGGCCGGCTGACCTGACGGGGACACCGTGAAGCCAGTGGTCTTAGCCGCAACTCGACTAAAGTCGAGTCGACTATCAGGGCGGACCTCTCCTTCCCACGAACGTCGACGGTGGGACTTACCCTTGGAATCCTTCTTCTTAGACCGAGAGGAATGTCCCGAAGGCCCCTCTCCCTTGGTGTAGAGGGAATGACAAAGCTCCATGAATGAAGCCATGAAGGAGGAGCCTAAAGAGAGCAGGATAAATGCTGCGAACGAAGAAGATGATGATGTGGCCTGGGCCACTCCCTCCTCGAGGGCGATCATCTGTTCGAGCTGTTCAGCTGAGCCCGCCGCCGCGTACACCGCCCAACGGGCCTCCTTTGACTTGACTGGAGGATAACGTTTCTCGGGGCACCCAAGTTGCAATCTGGCAGTGCGATCCTCTAAGACTGGGGCCGAGAGCACTTGCAGAAGTCGCTGGCCTGTGAATCGTGCTCAAGCCCAAGGCAATACACGCACGTGGAGTTAGGATCAATCCGGGACATCTTCTGCCCACAGGGGCACCGATGAAATCCGGGAGTCGATCTGTCCATCGCAGCCGCAAGGGAAGATAAAGACCGAAGTCTAGTAAACTTACGTATGAGTTTCGGTTTAACCGACGAGTTTGGATCCAGGCCTAAAACACAGAGCGCAAAGGAGGGAACCTGAGCTTCCAAGCGGTAAGGAAGATCTGGCATCATGGGGCGGAGCTGAGAGTTTTACCACCCGGGTGGGTGGGAGGAGCCAGCTTGAAGACCTTCCGGCAAGATTTAAAGCGGCAAGGAACTTGCCAGTAAGTGTGGATTGAACAACATATCCATGTCCCTAGAAGTAGACTTTTTTTGCCATGCTATCCATTTTTCTGGAGTCCTTGTCCGGAGGGTGGGAGGACAGGGGTACTCTGGCTTTGTCGCAGGCTGCCTGCTGTATAACCCCTTGAAAGTCAGGATGGGAGAAAAGGAAATCAGCTCCCGTCCTGTCCAACTGATACTTTTTATCTATTCTCCTATCAATAGGAGGAACAGAATTAGGGGTCTGTAGAAGTTTTAGGGTGTCTTTTTTGGAAAATTTGTATACTGGCAAGAGGAGGGCTTTTATGGGTGTCAAACCCATCATATTTTAATATTCAGTTTCCTCCTCATCCTCAATCTGCTCTGTGGTAGCAATATACAGAGCAACTGCCATTCACCTTACAAATGTAAAATGTGAGGAGTAATCCTCGGACACCCTGGGAGGAGAACCAAAATCCTGCTCAGGAGATACCTCTGGAGGAATTGGTTCATCATCCTGAAAAGGATCATCTTCCTCTTCATAATACTGCTCCTCCTGTAAAGAGGGCAACACACCACTGATGGCCTGGGGACCCTTGTTAGGGGCAGGCTGCTGGGGAACAATGTTTTGCAGTGCCTGGATAATTTTAAAAGACTGGGCTATCTCTTGAGCCGAGGGCATAGCAGGCATCTGCGCAGAAGTCCCTGGTTTAGCAGGACAGGATTCTGCATGCTTGTTTTTTTTGAGTTTCTTTGAGAGAACTGGGGAGTCAGCCGGTTCTTTCTCCCTTTTTTCGCCCATATCAGGTGCAGGGGTAAGCAAACTTGTGGGTTCAGCCACAGCAGATTGGGGTGTCAGTTGGTCAGAGCTGGAGGGACCCCTAGGAAATTTTTTGTTTAGCCTTTCAAGGCATTTTTTTCCACGTTTTTTTTTCTGGGAAAGTTTTACAGACTTCACAATCCTGATCCAGATGTTCAAACCCCAGACAAGCCACACATAAGGTGTGCTTGTCTGCTTTAGCAAATATATCTCCACATTTTAAACAATTCTTGAAACCAGGTTCTCCGCTTCTCTTTTTGGGTTTCTCTGACTTGGTAATGTCTGAAAACGAGAAAAAACACTAACCGCTAAGTAAAGAATAAAGTGCAGTTATTTAAAAGTTAAACTTTTTTTTTTTCGGTCGGTTACGTAACCGATAGAAACCAGAGGAACCGAACCCAGGAGATGACAGGTGAACAGGATCAGTGGTTCTGTAACCGATAAAAAGCGGTTACAAAAACAATAAAATAGACTAAAAAACTAAACTAATAATACACCAAAACAAGGCTCTTTAATCAGAGAACCCCGATAACTTAAAACAACCAACCCGCTTCCTCCACGGTTATGCCGAACCGCGAGGAACCGGAAAAAATATGTAATTTTAGCAATAAACAAGATTTACACTAACAATTAGTAGAAGCAATAAAAGAAATAGAAAATAGTTAAGTTTTTTAAGGTTCTGAATCTTCTTTCACAGAGAAAGAGTAAGACCAGACTTTCAGGCGGAGAGAAAAATCTGAAGAGGTTAGAACACCACAGTTGTTAGAGGCAGTATTTGAAAGATGCTCACATGCAAAGAATTCTACTAATTTGCATGTGTTCCATCTCTCCGGGTAGTCCAACCCTCCAGACTTACTGCATCAAGTTATGAATATCCTGAGCATTACTGGGGTTAGAAGTACTCCCAACAGTTGGCCATCATCATGGCATAGCTTGCCTGACGTAGACCCAGAGAAGAGGTGGTGTAGACTTTCTTGGCTGTATGGTCAAGCTTTTTTGGCTTCTTCTCAGAGGGCTTGTCCATGTTCCTGTAGTTTCCAAACTTCTGGAGCTGAGTCTGAGATCAGATACTCGGCCGAGGGGTGGTCCAAGAACCTGGAAAGAGAGCCAGTAGGGAGCATGTACTTGTGGACCAAAGTGGCAGAAGTTGCTGGGTGCTGCCAATGCTTCAGGGCCTGTCCCAAATTGCCTCATCCTTGGGAAAGGCAACCCCCAAGGATTTATCCCTATCAGGGATGTCTGTGAAGGGTTATTTAGTCCTTTTCTAAACAGGCTCCAAGGGGATAGACATGAAAGTACAGTTACGTAAGAACTTACCGTAACAGCAGATCTTTGAGAGAAGCTCTTGCAACAGGTTCCACAATTAGGAGTGACACCACCTGGCGGAGGTTCCGGCAATTTTTTCTTCCAGCAGTACCGTCTGCCGACATCACCCAATATAAGGGAGGAGTTCCCCATGTGCTCCAGTTCTTGTACGCTCCCCCGTCAGGCAGAAATTGGTAACAGGCAAAAGTCAGAAGTATGATAACTAAAGTACAGTTACATAAGACCTTACCATAAATACAGGTTACTCACCTGTAACAGGAGTTCTAGGAATGGTATATGTTGTTCATCCACACTGTCTGGCAGGTTCCTTGCTGCTTTAAATCTTGCCGGAAGGTCTTCAAGCTGGCTCCTCCCACCCACCCGGGTGGTAAAACTCGCTCCGCCCCATGCGCCAGATCTAGCCGCTGGAAGCCAGGTTGTGCTTGTCCGAACAGGGAGGTTGGTGTATGGGATGAACAATATACCATTCCCAGAACTCCTGTTACAGGTGAGTAACCTGTATTTCTAGGGACATGGATATGTTGTTCATCCACACTGTCTGGCAGACTCCTAGCAGTTCTCCGGGAGGAGGGAGGCAAGGCACACACCCCTACTTGGGAAATAAAGACTGGAGAACCGAGGCCCCAAAATCAGCATCCCGGCATGACTCAAGGTCGATGTGGTAGTGGGTGAAGAAGGTGTGCGCTGACTTCCAGGTAGCAGCCCTGCAGATTTCCTGGATAGGGACGTCCCTGGAAGCAGCCATCGATGAAGCAGTATGGCGGGTAGAATGAGCTCTTATCCCTCTGGGAGGCTCCATGCCTGCCAACCTATAGCAGAGATCTATGCAGGAGGCGACCCACCTGCCTATCGTCCGCTTGGCTGCAGGTCTGCCAGGTGCGGCTTCAGCGTAGGTGACAAACAGCCAACGAACCTCTCCCTGAACTTTAGCCGTCCGCTCCTTATAATAAGTGAGCACTCTTCTAGGGTCCAAAGTATGGAGCCTACATTCGGCCTCCAAGGTGTGACTGGGGTAGAACACCGGCAGAGTCAACACCTGGTTAAGGTGAAACTCCGACACCACCTTCGGAAGGAATTTCGGGTGGGGGCGCAGGACAACCTTGTCCCTGTGGAAGACCAGATAAGGAGACTAGATGGAAAGCACCTGGAGCTCTCCCATCCTTCTGGCTGACGTGACAGCCACCAAGAAGGCGGTCTTCCACGACAGGTGAGAGATGTCACACCTGTGCATCGGTTCGAATGGCTTACCCATGAGCTTAGCCAATACCAGCAGTAGATCCCCACGAGGTGAGGTTCTCAACTGAGGGATATGTGATCAAGGCCTTGAAAAGCACCCCACCACCTTCTCCTGCATCATCGACTGCTTCCCGCCCACGCCCGGGCAGAGATGGCTGCCAGGAGCACCTTAAGGGTCGTCGACTGAAGCCCTTGCTGAGAAAGGGACCACAGGTAGTCCTGAATGCTTGCCAAGGAACAGGAGGAAGGGTCCAGGCCCTTGCCCTGACACCAAATGGAGAATCTCTTCCATTTGAAGGAGTAGCATTTTCTGGTCGACTCCTTACGGGACGCCTCAACAACGTTGAGGACCTCGTCGGAAAGACCCAAGGCCTGGAACTCTAGTCGCTCAGGAACCAGGCCGTCAGGTGCAGGGACTGAAGGTCCGGATGGAATACCTTCCCCTGATTGACTGAGATCAGGTCCGGGCGGGATGGAAGCCGCCTCAGGAGCCTGGAGCTGAGACTGAGGAGATCTGGATACCAGAACTGGTGGGGCCAGTCTGAGGCGACCAGAATCACCTGCACCTTGTCCCTCCTCGCCTTGAGAAGCACCTTGTGGATCAAGGGAAATGGGGGAAAGGCGTAGAAGAGGCCCGGGGTCCACGGCCTCGAGAAGGCATCCCCCTGCAGCGAGCCCTGCTGAGGGGGGCGGACATGAAACAGTCCTCAGCTTCGCATTCTCCCTGGAGGCAAACAGGTCCACCTGAGGCGTGCCCCAGTGGGAGAAGAGATCTTGTACTACCTCCGGCAGGAGAGATCACTCGTGAGACGTAGCCCCTATCTGGCTTACGGCATCGGCCAGGGTGTTGGAGGCTCCTGCCACGTGAATGGCGAGGAGATCCGCCTCCAGGCTGCGCACGAGTGACCAAATATGGAGAACTTCCCTGCACAGAGGCATGGAGCGTGTTCCGCCCTGGCGGTTTAGGCAGTACATGGTCGTGGTATTGTCCGTCTGGACCGGAACCACTTGACCCCGTAGAAACGGAGCAAGGCGGTGAGGGCTAGATGAACCGATCGAAGCTCCAGCAGGTTGATATGGCATCGGGACTCCCGAGGGGACCAGAGGCCGTGCGCTTTGTGCTCCCCCAGATGGGCACCCTAACCCATCAGAGGACTCGGTCGATAAAGAGACCGTCGGCTCGGGGCGGACAAACGGGATGCCCTCCTGCAGATGTGCTGGAATGGTCCACCACTGGAGAGTGTTTCACATCCCCTGGGTCACTGTCACTAGCTGATCCAGCAGATCGAAGTGCTGTGACCATTGGCTGGCCAGTCCCCACTGAAGGGTACGCATGTACCAGCAGGCCCAACAGACCTCGCTGGTACAGGCCGCCATGAGGCCCATGAGGCACAGGAAGTCCCAGGCAGGACGCGATTGCCCAACCTGAAATGACTGGGCAAAGGAGGAAAGAATCTCAGCCCTGTCCACCGGGAGCCATGCTCTGGCTCGTAGACAGTCGAGCTCTGCCCCCGATGAATTGTATCACATGCTTTGGCACGAGTTCCGACTTGGCCGCGTTGATGAGGAGGCCAACCTGAGAGCAAACCTGAGGGCCAGATCTCTGGACCGCTCCACCTCCGCTCTGGAGGGGGCTGCAATCAGCCAGTCGTCCAGGTAGGGGTACACCCAGACCCTTCGGCGCCGCAGGAATGCTGTCACCACTGCCATGCATTTGGTGAAGACCCTGGGAGCTAGGGAAAGGCCAAAGGGCATGGCCCGGAACTCGTAAAGGGATCCCTCTGCTCTGAAGCAGAGGAATCTCTGGTGAGACGGACGGATTGGGACGTGAAAGAACGCGTCCTGAAGGTCCACAGAACAGAACCACACGCCTCGTTCCAAGGATGGGATTATCTGAGCCAGAGTGACCATCCTGAAGGTCCGAGACATTAGGAACCTGTTCAGGTCGTGCAGGTCGACGGGTGTCTCGGCCGGCTGGCCTGACGGGGACGCCATGAAGCCAGCATCCTTAGCCGCAACCTCAACCGAAGTCGAGTGTCGACTGTCCGGGGAAGGGGACTTCTCCCACGAACGCTCGCGATGGGACTTAGCCTTAGAGTCCTTCTTTTTGGACCGAGAGGAATGTCCCGATGGCCCCTCTCCCTTCGTGGAAAGGGACTGGCAAAGCTCCTTGAAAGAAGCTGAATACGAGGTACCCAGAGAGAGCTGGATAAATGCCGCGACCGAGGAAAGGATGATGCGGCCTGTGACGCTTCCTCCTCGAGGGCGATCATCTGCTCGAGTTGCTCAGCCGAGCCAGCCGCCATGTAACCGCCCAACGGGCCTCCTTCAACTTAACCGCGGTAGCGCTTCGGGCGCCCAAGCTGTAACCGGGCAGCGCTGTCTTCCAGGATGTTGGCCGAAAACGAACGGCATAACTCGCAGGCCTGCGGGTCGTGTTCTAGGCCGAGGCAGTAGACGCACGTGGAATGCGGGTCCGTCCTAGACATCTTCTGCCCACAAGGGCACCGCCGAAATCCGGGAGTCGATTTGTACATCGCAGCCGCGAGGGAGAAACTTGACCGAAGTCTTGAGAATTTTAAAATAAGTTTCGGGTGAACCGAAGAATTAGGATCCAGTCTACACGCAGAGTGTTACGGAGGGAACCTGAGCTTCCAAGCGGTAAGGAAGATCTGGCGTCATGGGGCGGAGCCGAGAGTTTTACCACCTGGGTGGGTGGGAGGAGCCAGCTTGAAGACCTTCCGGCAAGATTTAAAGCGGCAAGGAACCTGCCAGACAGTGTGGATGAACAACATATCCATGTCCCTAGAACAGTAGATCTTCGAGAGGAGCTCTTGCAGCAGGTAATACCATTAGAACTGAAGCCGGCAGGCGTCAGAACCCCATGGAAAACTTGCAGTTAGCAGTCTGAGAGGCAGGGGACTGCCCCCGACGTCAGCTCCGCCCGACGTCCTACGTGGTATAAAGGGGGCCGTTCCCTGGTGCCACCCCAGTTCTCCCGCCAGAGACCCGGCTAGATAGAATTTGGAGAACCAGGCAGCAAAAAATTCATCATCCTGGTTGGATGGAAACCCAGAATAATAATACTAATTATAATCCCCTAAGCTATCCCAAGGGAAGGAGGGTGGGTAAGCCACCTGCTGCAAGAGCTCCTCTCGAAGATCTACTGTTACAGTAAGTTCTTACATAACTGTGCTATCTGTCTTCGAGGGTGGAGCTCTTGCAGCAGGTAATACCATTAGGACTGAGTCCCAAGCAGTACCCAAGGATAGGTCCAGGTCTGATAGGGCGGATGGAGATATATAAGAAAGTGGAGCGGACATCTATGAGAGAAGGCCTTGCAGGACTGCTAGTCCGAAACCTACTCTCCTTCTGGAAGCGATGTCCAGGCTGTAATGCCTGATGAAGGTGTGGACGGAGGACCACGTGGCAGCAGCTCAAATATCTGCTGAAGAAACGTTCTTCAGTGCCGCAAATGACGAAGCCACCGCTCTGGTGGAATGACCCCTAACAGCACCCGGAAGAGGTCTGTCATGGTGCTGATAACAGAACATAATGCAATGCACTAGCCAATGGGCTAGTGTCTGCTTACATACAGGAGCTCCTAACATTCGATTCGCCAAAAAAACTAACAACTGGTCCAATTTCCTGGAAGAGCGAGTCCTGTGGAGATAATATCGCAAAATGTGATGAACATCAAGGGTGTGCAACAGTGCTTCACCCGGACTGGAAGAGTTAGGGTAGTATACCGGAAGGTTAATATCCTGGTTCAGGGTCAGTACGGTTACCACCTTCGGCATGAACTTGGGGTTCGTACGCAGATTCACCCTGTCCCTGTGAAAGACTATGTATGGTTCTTTACACATCAGAGCCTGTAGTTCCAAAACCCTTCAAGGAGAGGTGATGGCCACCAAAAATAGAGACTTCCAAGAGAGGAAGTGTAGCTCGCAACAGGCTGCCGGTTCGAAGGGAGGAAGTGCGAGTTTCTCCAGAACGAAGAGGAGGTCCCAAGGAGGAACGATGTCTCTCTTGGGAGGTCTGATGTGTAATACCCCTCGAAGAAAGGTCTTGCAGGCATCCAATTGAGCCAGAGTTTTGTCTCCAATTGGGTTATGATATGCGGAGACCACACACATATATGCACCTTGACTGAGGAGTAACTCAACCGTAAGTCCAAAAGGTGCCGGAGATACTCTAGCACGTGCCTGACTGGACAACCCAAAGGATCTAGGGAACAGGCAAACGCCCAGAAACAGAAGCATCTCCATTTCAGAGTGCACAGTCCGTGGCTCTGTTAGAAGGCTTCCTGCCTGCCACCAGAATTACAGCCACTCTGCTTGACACTCCTGATCTCTCTTCCACTAGGACTGTAGGAGCCAAGAATGCAAGTGAAGAGAGTGAAGAGCAGGATGGATGAGAGTCCTCTGTTCTTGAGAGAGCAAGTGAGTGGAGAGTGGCAACTGAACTGGAGATTCCAGAGACAGTTGTTGGAGCAGTGGAAACCAAATTTGACGAGGCCATAGAGGAGCCACCAGAATCATTCTGGCTGCCTCTGACTGCAATTTGAGCAGTACTCTCTGAATGAGAGGAAAAGGAGGGAGGTGTAAAGGAACTTCCCTGTCCAGGAGAGGGACAATGCGTCTCGCCAGAAAACACCAGGCCCTGGAGCAAGCGAGAAGAAATTGTGCATTTTGGCGTTGCATGGGGACGCAAAGAGGTCCAACTCTGGCTGGCCTCATCTGTCGAAGAGGTCATCTGCGACATCTTGGAGCAATTCTCACTTGTGATTCTGAGAGGAAGAGTGACTGAGACTGTCGTGGAGAACATTCTGGACCCCTGGCAGGTGAATTGCGGTGAGGTCAAGACTGCGTTCTACTGCCCAATCCCACACTCTCATGGCTTCTCTGCAAAAGGGGTATGAGTGAGTTCCCCCTTATTTCTTGATGTAGAAGATGACTGGCATGTTGTCTGTCTGCACCAGAAGAGGACCCAGTAGAAGCTGGTCTCCGAATGCCAACAGCATTCAGCACCGCTCTCATTTCCAGGACACTGATATGAAGAGAGCGCTTGGTGACAGAAAAGGACCCCCAGGTCCTGTGATCCCCTAGATGAGCCCCACAACCTGACAGAGAGGTGTCTGTGGTCAGGGTCTGAAGCGGTCGAGGTCTGCGGAAAGGAATGCCACCACTAAGATTATCCATGCAGAGCCACCATTCCGGAGAACGATGAATTGCTCGAGACATCCGGATTTGGAGATCCAGATCATCCACCAACTGGTCCCATTGTACTCTGAGGTGACACTGCAGTGCCCTCGTTGAGTCTGGCTAAGGCTGCTGCCATATGACCTAGCAGCTGTAGAACCACCCGCGCAGGAGAGGAGGGGTTTCGTTGAAGGCTTCTGGCTAACCCTTGAAAGCGTTCTGCTCTGTCCGGTGGCAGAAAAGCCCTGCCCTGTTCAGCATCTAGGATGGCTCCTATAAACTGCAGCCGCTGTGTTGGCCAAGGGCAGAATCGCTTCCACTTCATAGCATAAGTGGAGCGTGTGGAGGGCTTTCTTGCCGACATCAGAACGTCCGCCACCTCTGGAGATACCCTGTACCTGTATTTTGCTATGTCCGAAGAAGCCAAGCATGAAGGTGTAAGGATTGGAGATCGGGATGGACCAGCGAGCCGTGATCCTGGGACAGCAACTGTGAGCATATTGGCAGTGGAACTGGAGATTCCATGGATAGCCACTGAAGTAGTGGGAACCAAATCTGCCGAGGCCATAGCGGGGCGATCAGAATCATTCGCGCCCCCTCGGCCTGCAATTTCAACAGAACCCTCTGGACGAGAGGAAAGGCATAAAGAAACTTCCCTGCCCAGCAAAGGGACAACGCGTCTGGCCAGAAAACACCAGGCGCGGGCTCTCCCGAGCAGAAAACTGGCAGTTTGGTGTTGCGTGGTGAGGCAAACAGGTCCAGCTCTGGACGACCCCATGTGTTGAACAGCTGGTCCGCTACTGATTGCAGTAGCTCCCACTTGTGCGCCTTGGACCGTGACCTGCTTAGACTGTTGGCCAAGTCATTTAAGACACCTGGAACGTGCACCACGGACAGGGAGATGTGCCGCTCCAGCGCCCAATACCAGACTCTCATCGCCTCCCTGCACAGGGCGTAAGAATGAGCGCCCCCTTGCTTGTTGAGATAGAAGACGACCGCCATGTTGTCCGTCTGAACTAGAAGAGAGCCTGGTACAAGGTCCTCCTGAAAGGCATGGAGCGCACTGAGGACCGCTCGCATCTCCAGGACATTGATGTGGAGTTTGCGTTCCTCGAATGCCCAAATGCCCTGCATTTAGTGGGCCCCCAGGTGCGCTCCCCAACCCAAATCTGAGGCATCTGTTGTAAGGGTCTGATTCAGGGGCTCCGGATGAAAGAGGACTCCTTTTTCCAAATTGAGAGGATCCATCCACCAAAGAAGTGTTCTCCTTACTGGCTCTGTGACTCTGCCCATGTGGTCCAGGTCATCTGAACACTGATCCCACTGCACCCTGAGCATCCATTGTGGGATTCTCATGTGAAGGCGGGCCAGAGAAGTAACTGGAATGGCCGCCACCATGTGCCCCTGAAGTCTTAGGAAGGTCCTTGCTGGGACCTGAGGAGTTACTAGAACCGATCCGGCTATTTCCCGCAGGCGATCGCCCCTCTCTCTGGGGGTAGAAAGGCCATGCCCTGGACCGAATCCAGGACCGCTCCTATAAAGACGAGTCTTTGGCTGGGCTCTAGGGAAGACTTTGGAAGGGTCAGGGTGATCCCCAGGTCTCGGAAGAGTGTATAGGTGTCTCCGAGAGCTTGAAGCAGGCGAGACCTTGACGGGGCCACGAGCAGCTAATAGTCCACAAAAGGGAAGACATAATGCCCCCGACGCCTTAGAGCCACAGCCACTACTGCCAAGCATTTTGTGAAGCCTCGAGGAGCGGAGGAGAGGCTGAACGGAAGAACTCGAAACTGAAAATGTTCCCCTGGAAGTGGAACCTCAGGAACTTCCTGTGAGGTGGAAAGACCCCGATAAGCATATACGCATTTTGCATGTCTAGGGAAGAGAGCCAGTTCCCTTGGTGCAGCAGAGGAAGAAGACCTGGAAGGGTAACCATTCGGAACCTTTTGTACTCTATATAAAGACTGAGAGAGCTTAGGTCCAGAATGGGACGAAAGTCCTGAGTCTTTTTTGGGACCAAGAAGAAGTGGGAGTAATACCATTTTCCCTGCTGCTGCAGGGGGACAGGTTCTATTGCCCTTTTTTGCAAGAGGGCCTGTATCTCTCCTTCTATGAGAGGAATGTGAGAAGGAGGATATCTGGAGAACCTTGGTGGAGTGTCTGGAGGAAACTCCGTGAACTCTAAAATGTGTCCTCTCCTTATGATGTCTAGGACCCATTTGCAGTAATTGAGCTCCATCCCTGAAAGTATAGGGAGAAGCGACCCCCTACCACCTCCACTGGGACCTCTGTCAGAGGAGGAGGGGGGTTGGAAAAGAGTCATTGGGTGGAGCCAGGGGTGGGCAGAGAGGCCTGGGAGGACTTGGGCCCACGGGGAGGAGCGCCTCCAGGCTGCTGGTTGCCGGCTCTCCTCCGCAAGCCTCCTCTCTGGCCCTGTTGATTTCCACGGGCTTGACCACCTTCCGAAATGGCCACTTTCGAGGTCTCCGCTGGTCTCCACGGTACATTTGGCAGACTGACCAGATGGATTTACCTGACTCTTGGAGACGAGAGATAAGGGACTCCGTCTCCTGCCCAAACAAAATGGTACCCTGGAATGGTAAGTCCCGGATACCGGACTGCAGATGCTGGTGAAAGCCTGAGACCCTCAACCAAGAATGGCACCTGAGGCAGACACCTGCCGCTCTGGCTGCCGTATCTGCAGTATCGTACGAGGCATGCAACATGACTGCCTACGTCCGAGCCCGATTTTAGGACGTCCAGGACCTCCGTTTTCTTCTTGGAGTCTGGCAAGGCGTTCACCAGCTCTTGTGCCCTCTCCCATAGCGCATTTTGGTACTGGACCATATGCGTCAGGAAGTTCAGGGAATGTACTGAACAACTGGAGGCAGAATACACCTTCTTGCCCACCTGGTCCAAATAACGAGATTCCGGGTCAGGAGGCTGCGAGCTGAGGTGTTTGGGCTGCTTAGACTTGTCATGTGCAGCCGTGATCACTGAAAAGTCCGCCTGATGATGCTCGGCCAAAAATGGTTCATCCCTCGGGGCTCTATACAGCCTGTCTGATTTCTTTGGAACTGCTGGGACCGAAGCCGGACACTTCCAGGTTACTCTGGTGAGGTCCTGGAATGTGTCCACCAAAGAGGCACCACCAAGTGTTTAGGTTCCTTTTGCCTCAGGTACTTAGCCAATCGCGAGCTTCCCGGATCCAGGTCCTCCGTATCCCACTCACTGGAAGCCTGAATGTGCCTCATGACGTCCATGAAAGTGGGATCGTCACGAGGCGAGCGGGGCTGGTCCTTCTCTTCTGGGAAACCCCCCCCATTCCCGAAAAGGAAGAGGTAGAAGATGAAGAAGAGGAAGAAGGGCTACTGGGTGACGAGTAACCAGACCTATCCCTATGGCTAGCCCCACTCGAGTGTCGGTGGCTCACCGACCGATGTTGGTCCAAAGACTGACGCCGGTCACGGGACTGACGTTGGAGCGGTCCTATCTGACAGAACAGGAATGGCTCTTGGTACGAGACCTGACCCGGTGTCGGCTACCTGATCTGAAAGAGCGCCAGTGACGGTCTGCGGACCATGAATGGGAACGAGCCCTGGGAGGAGGTGTAGGCGGCGGCCTCTTGGGGTCTTCCAGGAAGAAGCACCTCCAGGCTGGCGTTCACCTGAAGGGTCCGGGACTGGTGATGGGGCCAACTGGGGCGGAATCTGCTTTTGGACCTGACCCCACCAGAAGTAAAAAATATCCAGGACTCATCCTTCAAAAAGACAGAGGCCGCTTTCCCCGGAAATGGAACATCCGCAACAATGACCTTGGAAGGAGAGCCCCTTTCTGAGCCCCGGGGGGAGGAGGACTTAGGGGATGGGGACGCAGCCCCTTCGCCGGCTGCATCTGGATCCTTCGCCCCATTAGCCGGCGTCGGTAAGGGGACCGATGACAGGGCACTGACTGGGGGCGCCGGGGTGTCCTTCGACTCTGGGGGCACTCTTGACTGGTGGCGCCGAGGCCTTGGAAGGCAGGGACGAAGCTTGCATCTCCGAGGACTTCACGGTGACCCCTAGCGGAGTTACCTTAGGCTTTGCTGGCCTCTCCCCCGAAGGCCCAGCCTTAGCCTGATCTTTAGATTTAGGACGCTCACCTGAGTCCGTCAAACCACGGGCTTTCTTGGGAGAAAGCCGCGAGCAGGAGCGAGACCGGGACCGACTACGTTTTTTCAAGGACCGCTGGTTTGTCTTTCTTCTTTCTTCTCCCCTGAGGTGTGCAGGTCCATTTTTCTCAAGCAGGAACGCCTTCAGGGCCTTCAGATGGCAGATCAGCATTCGGTTGGTCAACTTCTTGCAGGAGCGAACAGGCCGTGGTGTTGTGCTCAGGCCCGAGGCAAAAAAACGCACTGCTGTGACTGTCTTTATGGTATCTGGCCGTGAACTGCCACTTTTACTGACGGGGTCACGGCTATGAGACTGAGGATGGCGAAGACATATGCCGAGGGAAACAAAAGCTGTCGGAATAGTAGAGAAAATTGTAGAAAAATGAGATCTTTTGCTGGGTTGGCAAGCCAGTAGCAGGAACTTTTCACGTGCGCGGCACGCAGCGAGAAAAGAACTGGGGTGGAGCTGGATCCGCCCCCTTTTGTACCAGGGCTGACGTCCGGGTGGAGCCAACGTCGGAGAGGGGCAGTCCCTGCTGGGTATTGCTGGCTAAGAAGTTTTCCAGAAGGTCCTAGTGCCTGCGGCATAGTTCTGATTGTCATAGCCTGCTGCAAGAGCTCGGACGCGAAGTAAGATCTAATGATGTCCAAGTGTGTTCTGAGGAGCTTTCTATAGGCCCTAACACAACCCTCAAAGTCAAAACCTGACCTCAGAGGGTGCTCCGGGTTTGGTACGTTCTACTAGTGCTTGGAGGAAATCCAGAATCTGTGCTACAGACACTTTTTCTTAGGCTTAATCCATGAGCCTCTTGCCCAGGTGACAAAAGTGTTCCAGACTCTCTTGCATGGAGGATGTGAGAGTGCCCTCCACCTTAGCTGAATATCCAAGCTTCAACAGCCCACTCTTCTCAGCAGCCAGGCTGCCAGCTACAGCTTGTCTGGATTCGGATACATCACAGGACCCTGCCCTAATAGATCAGGTCCATGACACAAGGCCTTCTTGGCCAATCTGGAGCTACTAGATGGAAATTTTTGCTTCATACCTGGATCTTTCTTAGCACCACTGGGACAAATGGCAGAGAAGAGACTAGATAAGCCATCCTGAATTCCAAAGTCTGAAACAGTGCCTCCATTGCTTCTGACTGTGGACACGAGAAGCAGCTCTACAACCTAGAAACTTGAGCATTTTTCCTGGAGGCAAAAAGATCCATCTACAGGGTTCTGAAATGTCAAAATAGATGATGGAACACTTCCGGATGCATGGCTTGGTGACTGGGCCAGTCTGCCTGAACATTTAGTTATTTTGCTATATAAACAGCTGAGAGGCAAAAGAAAAAAAATTACTCACCTTAGTAATGCTCTTTCTTCTAACGGAGTCTTGCTGTATTCTGACTATATGCAGTTAGCCCCAGCAGTTGAACTGCTCCGGAGAGTAAAGGGTTAACTCTATGCACAAGCATAGAATGTTGAGCTCAAGCTCGGTTTTCAAACCTCTGTCTGTGGTACTCTGAAGTCTAACCGTCAGATTCTTACGAGCACTAAATTAACTAACTCTATAGTTAGAAATTCTTTCTAAAACTTTTTGCCAAAGGGCATAACAGATTTTTAGGGTCAAAAGACTCAAGTCGAGAACCTGAAAAAGAAAAATAAGTAGGTAGTGAACAACCAAAATATTAAAGATAAACCCTTAAAAGATAAGGCATGCCAAGTACACCTCTGGGGTGCAGCACTATGCCTGCCTGACCACATCCCAAAACACTAGGTTCCAGGAGGGGCGGCATGGAGGGAGGTCAGAATACAACAAGACTCCATTAGAAGAAACAACATTACTAAGGTGAGCAATTTTTTCTTCAAACAACATGAAGTCTTGCTGTATTCTAACTATATGCAGGCTACCATGCAGTACCCTCTTGGAGGAGGGAGTCACAGAACCTATTTTGGTAACAAACTCTGCAGCACAGCTGTGTCAAACCTAGCATCACTTTTTGACTGAATGTCAAGAGAGTAATGCTTGGTAAACATGTGAACAGTTTTCCAGGTGGCTGCCTTACAGATTTCCACTAATGGTATGTCTCTAGCTGCTACGACCGAAGCAGCAGTACCTCTGGTGGAGTGAGCCCTCAGGCCTGAGGGAGGCTCTTTTCCCAACTTTGAAAAGCAGAACTGGATACAGGAGACAATCCACCTGGCAATAGTTCTCTTAGTGGCAGGTTTGCCCTTTCCCACTTCTCCATAGGTGAGAAATAACTGAGAAAGTACAGTTACGTAAGAACTTACCGTAACAGTAGATCTTCGAGAACAGCTCTTGCAGCAGGTTACACCATTAGGACTGAAGCCGGCAGGCGTCAGGAGCCCACGGAAAAATTCTAGCTAGCTATCTTAAGCGGGGACCGCCCCCGACGTCGGTCCCGCCTCCGACGTCAGGCGTGGTACATAAGGGGGCGGTCCCGCCAGATTCCCCAGTTCTCCTGCCGGAGACTCTCGGCCGCAGGATGACATCAGAATGGGAGACCGAGGATCCACCGTCAGAGGAAAATAAGGAATGAAAATCCCAACATGTTGAGGTAAAGCCATGCCTCCTCCGGGAAGGTACCTCCTGCAAGAGCTGTTCTCGAAGATCTACTGTTATGGTAAGTTCTTACGTAACTGTACTATTTTACTTCGAGACACAGCTCTTGCAGCAGGTTACACCATTAGGACTGATTCCCAAGCAGTAACGCTGCCAGAAATTCCGGGAGGAGGAAAATAGGAAAAAACGTTCCAGGTCCTGAACCTAGGACAGGAGACCCTGCAGCACCGCAAGGCCAAAACCAGCCCTACGCCGAGAGGCGATGTCCAGGCTATAGTGCCTGATAAAGGTATGCACAGAGCTCCAAGCGGCTGCAGCACAAACAGCAGAGATGGACACGTTTTTAAGTGCTGCAAAGGATGTGGCCACACCCCTGGTAGAATGACCCCGGATAGAACCCGGGAGGGGCTTCTGTTTTAAATCATAACAGTAGGAAATACACTAGACAAGCCAGCGAGACAAAGTCTGTTTGGATACTGACTGGCCCATCATTCTCTCAGAGAAGGAAACGAAAAGCTGATCAGAACTACGAGAGGGTTTACTTCTGTTGAGGTAATACCTCAGGCTGCGGTGAACATCCAGGGTGTGGAGCAAAGCCTCTCTTCTATTTGAATAACTCGGGAAATAGACCGGAAGGTCAATATCTTGGTTTAGAGTGAGTGAAGAGACCACCTTAGGCAAAAACTTAGAGTTCATCCTCAGGGATACTCTGTCCCGGTGGAAAACTAAATAAGGCTCTTTGCACATGAGAGTGTGAAGCTCAGAAATTTTTCTTGCTGAAGTAACAGCAACTAAAAATAACGTCTTCCACGACAGAAAACGTAGCTCGCAATCCACGGCAGGTTCAAAGGGAGGAAGCGTGAGCTGTTCCAGGACAAACAGCAGATCCCATGGAGGCACAGGGTCCCTAATGGGAGGCCTAAGGTGTAACACTCCCCTAAGAAATTCCCGAGAGGCGTCCAATTGAGCTACTGTACGGTACCCCACCGGGAGGTGATAGGCAGAAATGGCACAAAGATGTACCTTAATAGAGGAGTAGGTTAGGCCTGAATGAAAAAGGGAGAGGAGATAATCCAAAACTACTCCCACAGGACAACCTAAAGGGGAAAAATCACGAGTGCGTGACCATAAACAAAAACGGCGCCATTTCATGGCGCACGTCGCATGCGTTGCCGACTTTCTGGCTGCAGAAAGAACCTCTGCAACCTCTTGTGAGACCCCATGACGCAAGATGGCTATGTCTCTAGGAGCCAAGCATGCAGGTTCAGAGAATGTAGATCCGGATGGACCAATAAACCTTTCTCCTGAGACAGTAGGTGGGAGCTGAGCGGCAACGGAAGCGGAGGTTCCCGAGATAGTTGCACCAACAAAGGGAACCAGATCTGTCTGGGCCAGAATGGGGCCACCAGAATCATGTGTGCATGCTCCCTGAGCAGTTTGAGAAGAACTCTCTGGATCAATGGGAAGGGAGGGAAAGCGTAGAGGAATCTGTTCACCCAGGAGAGGGATAACGCGTCTCGCCAGAAAACACCAGGCCCTGGATCTAGCGAACAAAAATTGGGCAGTTTTGCGTTGGATGGGGATGCGAACAAGTCCAGTTCTGGAATTCCCCATCGAAGAAACAGATCCTCTGCTACCTCTTGAAGAAGTTCCCACTCGTGGACTCTGGCCTGGGTTCGACTCAGGCCGTCTGCGATCATGTTGTCCACCCCGGGAACGTGCACAGTGATCAGATTTGCGCCGTGTCCGATTACCCAATCCCACACCCTCATGGCCTCCCTGCAAAGGGGGTAAAAGTGTGCGCCTCCTTGTTTGTTGAGGTAATACATCATCGCCGTGTTGTCTGTCTGAAGCAGGAGAGTACACGGTGGGATTACTGACTGAAAGGCCTGCAGGGCATAGAGAACCGCCCTAATCTCTAGGACATTGATATGGAGATGAGCTTCCATCGGGGTCCACGTACCCTGGGACTTTACCCGTCCAGGTGTGCCCCATCCAAGACCTGAGGCGCCCATGGTGAGGGTTACCCGGGACGGCGCTACAAACGGGACGCCTTGGAGAGCGACCGGGACTAGCCACCACTGCCAGTCTCGGATCACCGAGTTCGTGATTCTGACCGGATGCTGCAAGTGGTCTTGCCTTTGGTCCCATTGCACCTTGAGCATCCACTGGGTTACCCGCATGTGGAGCCTTGCGAAAGGGACAGTAGGAATGGCCGCAGCCATGTGTCCGAGCAAGAGAAGGACCGACCTGGCAGGTACGATCTTGTTCGAAGACAAATCCCTTATGAGGGATCTGATGCATTCCGCTCTGTTGTCCGGAAGAAAAGCTCTTCCCTGAACAGTGTCCAGTACTGCGCCTATGAACTGCAGTTTCTGCGACGGTACCAGGAGAGACTTCTCGTAATTTATGAGACCGCCCAGAGATTGGAACAAATTCTGGGTGCTCTGGACCAAGAGTAACAACGCCTCTGAGGCGGCCATGAAGCCAGTCGTCGAGGAATCGGGAACACATAGTGGCCCTGTCTCCTCAGAGATGCTGCCACGACTGCCATGCACTTGGTAAAGACCCTTGGTGCGGATGATAGTCCGAACGGAAGAGCTCGGAACTGAAAGTGGTGGTCGAGAATTCAGCGCAGGAACCTCTGGTGCTGCGTGAGCTATGGGGATATGCAGGTATCGTCCTGCATGTCTAGAGACGCTAAAAAGGCGTCTTGTTTCAGCATGGGAATAAGGCCCGGAAGAGTCACCATGTGGAATCTTTTGTAGGCGACTGACACATTGAGGTCGCTGAGGTCCAGAATCGGACGGAGGTCCCCTGATTTCTTGGGAACCAGGAAGAAGTGGGAATAATATCCTCGTCCTCTCTGGTTCTCCGGGACGTACTCTATCGCTCCTTTTCTTAGGAGCGCGAGTACCTCTTGCCAGATCAAATTTTTGTGCTGACCCGGATACCGGGAGAGCAAAGGAGGCCTCGAGGGTGGCTTTTCTGCGAACTCTATAAAGTGGCCTAGACTGACCAACTGCAGAACCCACCTGTCGGTGGTGATGGCCTGCCATCCCGGCAGGAAGTTCGCAATGTGACCCCTGACCACGATTTCCCGTTGATCCTGAGGGGCCGGGGCCGGAAAGGAGTCAGGCTGTGGCGGCAGATGGGCCCGCTGGCTGGGTCGGCCTAGGGGAACGCTGACCTCGGCTGGCGGGCTGTTTTCCCTGGGTTCTACGAAAACCGGAGCCCCTCTGATGTGTAGCGGAGCGGGGCTGCTGCCTCTGTGTCCGCCCACGAAAACGACTTTGGTTCCTACGAAAGGAACCAAGCTTGGGTCGGTACATGGCTTGAACCGACCTTACCGCCTTCCCGGCCTCTTGAAGTTTGGTAATGATCTTTCAGAAGGATTACCAAATAAAACTTCTCCCTCGAACGGAGCGTCCATAATGTTTTTCTGGACATCCGGGGTGAAGCCGGAGACACGTAACCAGGAGTGTCTCCGGAGGCAAACGCCAGGAGCTGCTGCTCGGGCCGATGAGTCCGCGGAGTCGTACGCGGCTCGAAGCACTTGGGTCCCCACGTCTGAACCCGTACGGAGGAGCTGGAGCATCTCCTCCTTCTGCTCACCTTCGGGCAGCTTTTCAGCCGCCTCCAGACCCTGTTCCCACAAAGCGTTCTGGAATTGAACCATGTGGGTTAGGTAGTTCAAGGATCTGATGGCGCAGGTAGCGGAAGCGTACATGCGCCTGCCCAGAGCGTCCAACTGTTTGGACTCTGGGTCCGGTGGCAGGGTGCTCAGATGTTGCGGCCTCTGTGACCGGTCATGTGAGGCTGTGATGACCAGAGAGTCGGCCTGAGGCTGCTGTGTCAGGTACTGGTCCTCCTTAGAAGCCTTGTACAGATGATCAGCTTTCTTCGGCACCAGCCGGGAGCGAATGTGGACGCTTCCATGCTGCCTTGGTGACGTCCACAAAAGTGTCCACCAAGGGTGGTACCACCACAGGCTTGGGGTCCTTTTGCCGAAGATATCTGGCAAGGCGTAACCTTCGGTCTAGTTCTTCTGCATCCCATCCCATGTTCTCCTGGATATGTCGCATAATATCCATGAACGAAGGTCATCGGAGGAGATCTCGGCGTCTCACGTGGCTCCGGAGAAGGATGGAGAGAGGAGATGGGGATCTAGAGGAGGTGTAGACTGATCCGTGTTCTCCGTCGGACGGCGACGTCGGTGTCTCCTGGACCTCTTGGGGCTGGGTGATCCAGAAGAGGATTTCGACGAGGTCTCCGTTTTCTGATCTTCCCTGGAGAGGATCTAGGCTCCCGGGGAGTTAAGCGGCCTGCCGCCCTGAAGGTAAAGGGGCGGCACCGGAGGAGGAGGGAGGAGGAGGAGGAAGAGTGGTGGGGGCCATGTCCCTCTTAATGGTATCCCGCCCAATAAGTGAAGAGATCCTTCACTGCAAGCTAAGAAAGGTCCGACTGACGGCCCAGGCGCTGGAGGGCGGTAGTCAGGTCCCGGCGTCGGCTCCACAGGGGCCTCGGGTAAAGGTGAGGGGGCCCTGGGAGTTTCCGCGAGGCCGGGATCGCCCGTCTGGTCCTCGAGCTGCATTAAATCCTCCTCAGTCAGTGTCTCCTGACCGACGTCGGTCGGAGGCGAAGGAGCCCTCTTCTCAGGAAGAACGGACGTCGGTCCCCCAACCGGCGTCCGCTGGGATGACTTGACCGGCGGCGGCCGTCCGCCAACGGCGGCTCCAGGAGAGGAATGACGTACGGCCCGGCGGCGGTCGAGCCGGCGTCGGGTCCACCGGTCTCTTCAACGGTGTGAGCTCCAAAGTTTTGCGGGGAGGCACAGAAGACGACCGGACGTCGGGTGCCGAAGGGTGGGAACCCGACCTATGATGATGGTGATGGCGCTCCCCGGACTTCACCAAGGCCTTAGAAGAAGAGGACGACAATGGCCTGGCGGACTTGGCCTGAGAAGAAGGAGGCTTAGGTACCGCAGCCGGGGGAGGCTGAGAGCTGGCCCTGGAAGGAGAGCGGTCGGACCTAGAACCGGAGCTGCGGGACTCCGAAGCCCTGGACGGGGACCTGGAAGGGGCCTTCTCCCTTCTTTTCTCCGCGTGCTTGTGGGATTTGGACGACGATTCCATCTTGGAGGACATGGTTTTTAATTTCTCCTCCAACAAAAAAGCCTGAAGAGCCTTCTGACGTCGGATCCTGGTTCGGCTGTTGAACCCCTGGCAGAACGAACAGGCCCGGGTATCGTGGTCTGGGCCCAGGCACCTGATGCAGGCCGTGTGGGGGTCCTTGAAGGGGATCTGTTTCCCGCAAGCACACTTGGAGGGATGACCGGAGGTCGGAGAGGACATCAGCAACAATCTTGCTTGAAGAAAAAGGAATTCCCGGAGGAAAGCTCTGTAACCACACGTTGCGCGCTAGACTGAAAACCGAGGGGTCGAGACATGCAAGTCGACGCGCGGAAAGAACTGGGAATCTGACGGGACCGCTCTTATGTACCACACCTGACGCCGGAGGGGGGACCGACGTCGGGGGCGGTCCCCGCTGAAGATAGCTAGCTAGAATTTTTCCGTGAGGTCCTGACGCCTGCCGGCTTCAGTCCTAATGGTGTAACCTGCTGCAAGAGCTGTGTCTCGAAGTAAGATCAGTCATTTCTAAGGGCCTTAGTATGCTCAACACAGTAATTAATAGCCCTTTTTACATCAAGACTGTGTAATCTTCTCTCCCCCGAGGAAGAATGGTCAGTGAAAAATACAGGCAATGACAGACTGATTCAAGTGAAGTCTGATACCACTTTGGGAAGAAACTTTCTGTTGGTTCGAAGGACCACCTTATCCATGTGAAATGAAATAAAGTCAGGTTCCACTGATAAGGCCTGCAATTCACTGACTCTCCTGGCAGAGGTAATGGCTACTGAATACAGTTTTCCAAGTCAAGTACTTCAATTCAGCTGAGGATAGGGGTTCAAAAGGGGGCTGCATAAGCTGTGCAATATAGATATTCAGGTTCCAGGAAGGGGCAGGCTCCCGAAAGGGAGGGTTAACATGTATTAGGCCCTTGAAAAAAAGTTTGAAGACTGGATGAGATGCTAGGGAAGAGCCCTTGTCAGCAGAAAGAAAAGCAGACACAGCTGCCAAATGTACCTTGAGAGTGGTAGGCCGGAGGCCTAAACTGTTAAGATGCACTAAATAGTCCAATACAGTGGCAATGTCAGCCAGCTCTGGCTTGACATTCTTTTGGGAACACCAAAACCCAAATCTTTTCCATTTGGAGTTGCAAGTCTTTCTAGTAGCAGGTTTCCTGCTACCCTTTAAAATATCCAAGACTGATTGAGAAAGATGCAAGCTTGCATATTCTAGCTCTTCAGGAGCCAGGCTTTGAGCCTGAGAGTCTTAAGGTTGGGATACAGAATCCTCCCCTGTGAGGAAGTGAGGACACTGTACTGTCTGGGAAGAGACAAGGGCATTGTTACTGACGGTGACAACAGTAGAGGACACCAAGGCTGTATGGCCCAATCTGAAGCTATTAGAATCAGCTTGCAAGGTTGAGACCTGATCTTGATCAAGACCCTGAATATCAGAGGAAAGGGAAGAAATGCATATATAAACTTGTAGTAGATCAGGGAGGGGCTGTGGACATGGCCTACCTAGACTTTAGCAAGGCATTTGACACAGTCCCACACAAAACATTAATATACAAGTTAGCCAGCCTGGGAGTGGGTCCCAAGATGACAGCCTGGGTAAAGAACTGGCTGGAGAATAGGACACAGAGAGTAATAGTAAATGGAGTCCACTCAGAAGAAAGGAGGGTTACTAGTGGGGTACACGCAGGGTTCAGTATTAGGACCGGTCCTCTTCAATGTCTTTATAAACGACATTGCAGAAGGACTGGAAGGAAAAGTATGTCTCTTTGCAGATGACACAAAGATCTGCAACAGAGTTGATGCACAGGGTGGGGTGGAAAGGATGAGAAGGGACTTGGCAAGGTTAGAGGAATGGTCAAATGTATGGCAGCTTAGATTCAATGCTAAGAAGTGCAAGGTAATGCACCTGGGAAACAAAAACCCAGGGAAGAGTACACAATGGGGGGTGAGATACTAACAACAACAAAAATGGAAAGGGACCTGGGGTAGTCATATCAGATGACCTAAAGGTGGGCAAGCAATGTGAGAGGGCAGCAAGGAGGGCTGGGGGATACTGGGATGCATAGGGAGAGGCATCACCAGTAGAAAACAGGAAGTTATTATCCCTCAGTACAGACAGCTGGTGAGACCCCATCTGGAGTACTGTGTGCAGTTCTGGAGACCCAATCTCTGCAAAGACATAGACAGGATGGAAGCTGTAAAGAGGAGGGCAACTAAAATGGTGCAGGGTCTGCACCGGAAGACATATGAAGAGAGACAAAAGGAGCTTAATATGTATAGCCTCGAGGAAAGGAGGGAAAGGGGGGACATGATAGAAACATTCAAGTACCTCAAGGGAATCAACAAAGTCCAAGAGGGTAGCATCTTTCAAAAAAAGAGGTGTGCAGGAACAAGAGGGCACAATTTGAAGATAGAGGGGGCTGCTCAGAGGTAATTTAAGGAAGTATTTTTTCACAGAGAGGGTTGTGGATGCATGGAACAGCCTTCCGGAGGAGGTTGTGGAGTCAAAATCAGTGGTGGAATTCAAGCATGCATGGGACAGTCATAAGGCAATTCTAGGGGGTGGGGTAGGAAGAAGTAGGCTGCTGGTTAACTAGGATCTGCAGCTTATCCAGTAGGTAGGGAAATGGGCAGACTGGGTGGGCCAAGCGGTCCTTATCTGCCGTCAAATTCTATGTCTCTATGTTTGTCCAGTTCAGTAAAAGAGCATCCTGAGGTACAGGGCCCAGAAGAGGTGGTCTGCAACAGTAAAGAGGAAGTTGATGATTGTCTGGGGCTGCAAAGAGATCTATCTCTGGAATGCCCCATCTCTTGAAAATAACCTGAAGAATTAGAGGGTTCAATGTCCATTCGTGGTGGCCCTGGGAATCCTGCTGAGAGCATCTGCTTGACTGTTGTCCTTCCCTGGGAGATGCACAGCTATCAGGGAAGTCTGAAAGGAATAAGCTAGAGACCATACTTTCACGGCCTCTGTGCACAAAGCTGAGGACCGAGTGCCTCCCTGCTTGTTGATGTACCACATGGTTGTGGTATTGTCTGTTCTGAGCTGCACTACTTTCCCCTGAACAGCAGCTGAGAATGTCTGAAGTGCCAGAAAGACAGCTCTTAGTTCGAGAAGGTTTATGTGAAGAAGGGACTCCTGGTGAGACCAGGTTCCCTGAGCTGCAAGCTGATCTAGGTGAGCCCCCCACCCTAGTAAAGAGGCATCTGTGGTGAGAATCACTGAAAGAGCCTGACTGATAAAGGAGACACCTTGTCGAAGACTGTTCTCCTCCAGCCACCACTGGAGAGCCTGAACTAGGGTCTGAGAAACAGGAACCAATTTGGAGAGTGGGTCTTTTTTCTGAGACCAATAGGATCTGAGATGAAACTGAATATTTCTCATCTGAAACCTTGCTCCCTGGACCACTGCTGTGGAAGCTGCAATGTGACCCAGCAACTGTAGAAAATGCCTGGCTGGACGAGAAACTAGAGGATGAAAAGAGGAAGCCAGAGTGACAAGGGACTGAACCCCTGAGAGAGGGAGGGAGAAATGCTCTTGCCTGTATAGTGTTCAGTTCCACCCCTATGAACGTGAGGGTCTGAGCTGGTTGCAGGACAGACTTTTCTAGGTTCAGGATAACCTCCAATCAGTCTAGAAGCTTTCGAGTGGCCTCTAGAGCTGACTTGACTTGGTCTGAGGACTGGCCTACCACTAGCCAGTCATCCAGGTATGGGAATAGAATGATGCCCTGCTTTCTGAGGAATGCCACCACCACTGCGAGACACTTGGTGAACACCCTTGGCGCAGATGTTAGGCCGAAAGGCATGGCCCTGAATTGATAATGGCCTGAGGGCAACTCGAACCTGAGGTACTTTTTGTGGGAATGTCTGATAAGTATGTGGAAGTAGGCATCCTTGAGATCCAGAGAGGCTAGCCAGTCTCCTGGTCTCAGAGAGGGAAGAATTACTCCCAGATTCACCATTTTGAATTTTGGTTTTGTTAAGTGTTTGTTCAAGTACCTTAAATCTAGAATGGGTCGCCACTCCTGTGCCTTTTTTGGGGGTAAGGAAGTATCTGGAATATAGTCCTTTTCTCCTGTGACAATGAGGTACCTTCTCTACTGCTTGCAGAAGCAGAAGAGAGGAGACTTCTGCCTCTAAAGCCTTTGTCTCCAAGGGGGAGGGAGGACTGAAGGACCTTGCTCTCATTTTTGGGAACCTTTTGAAACTGAGAGCAAGTCCCTGGCTCACTACTTCCAGGACCCATTTGTCTGAAGTAATAGACACCCAGGCCTGGGAGTAGTGAGCCAGCCTGCCTCCTACTGGCACTAGGGAGGCGACCTTAACCGACACCTCAGGGTATATGCTTGGCAGGGGGGCTTAGACTGAGTGGATGATGGGGTCCTGGTCATCCCACGTCTGCCTCTTCCCCTAAAGCCCCCGCTGGAAAAAGGAGGAGGAGGCCTGAGCTTGGTAAAAAGGCCTGTGAAAAGGCCTGCCCCTGCCCCTAAACTGCTGCCTCTGAGGAGTGGTCTGCTTTTCTTTGGCTGCAGCACTCCTATAGGTGGTCCTGTATTCATCCATCTTCTTCATGTAATTCTCTGTTTGGTCCTCAAAGAGAGAATTACCAGTTACAGGAAAATCCATGGCCTTAGCCTGGGTATCCTCTGAGAGGTTGGTACACCTAAGTCAAGCAAATCTCCTCATGGAAATAGATGTAGCCATGACCCTGGAATGAACATCATTTGAGTCTACAGCAGCATGGAATTGCACCTTGGATACCTCAGTACCATTTGTAGCCACCTGCTCCAGCTCCTTGGCCAGCTGGAGAGGGGCATTCCTAGCCAGCTCTAGAACCGTATCCCACATAGATTTCTGGTACCTGGCTGTATATGCCATATAATTAGATTGCCTGAGTCCCAAAGAGGATGCAAGTACTGTTTTCTTGCCATGGCATCTAGTTTCCTGGAATCCTTATCGGGGGTTAGATGCCAGAGAATGTTAGCCTTGTCACAGGCTGCAGCTTGCACTACCCCAACATGGCTGCTATGATTTGAAAGGAATTCTGTCCCCGGACCTGACAAAGCATACCTCCTGTCCATTCTTTTTTGCACAGGAGGAATGGATGTAGGAAACTGTAAAATTTGTTGTGTCTGCTTCCCAAAGGATTTATGTAAAGGGATAGACACTCTCTTTGACTCTGGGACATCCATCATTTCCACATAGTCAGGTTCTTCCTGATCCTGTTCAGTCTCTTCCGTAGGAAGCTGAAGAGTCTCAGCCACTTTCTTGTAAAACAAGAAATAGGAAGGGGACTCAGAAAGCCTGGGAGGAGAAACATGGGAAGGCCTATCTGGGAAGATGTCAGGCTCTATTGGCTCATCTAGGCCTTCACATTGCTTTTCTTCATAATCTTCCTCCTCCTCCCAATCGCCCTCATAGTATGCTTCAGGATCTATATCAGAAGCAGCTACTTCTGACCGAACCGATTGTCTCTGAACCGATGCCGGTTCAGTCGGAACCAGGCAAAGCGATTGAACTATTGTGATCGCTTTCGCTATTTCTTCAGTGGTCGGAACATGGGGTGTAGGATCCGAACCGGCTGATTTTCGCTTTCTTTTTGACGGAACCGACTCCGCAGAGTCGGCGCTCCTTTTGCCAGAAGAGGTATTGCCCAGGTCAGTGGGCACCTCTTCAGGTTTGGCCGCAACCGAACCGGGCTGGCCATCCGGGTCAGCGAACTTCTCGGCCTCCCTTTCCTTCAACCTACCCAAACATTTATCCAGGGTGGCTTTTGGAAAGTTTTTACAGATTTAGCAGTCTTCCTTGAGGTGGTCAAACCCCAGAAAATACATACATACCAGGTGGGGATCGGCCTTAGCAAAGGCCTCCCCACACTTTGAACAGAGCTGAAACCCGGTGGGACCGGTTTTCTTTTTGGGTTTCTCAGATATGCCGAAAATCAAAAAGTCACCCTTCACAGCTCTTAAGCCAGGTAACTAAGACCTATCAGTTCCAACCGTGTCATGGGTCGGTTAAAAAAATCCCAGAAAAAAATGATTTTTTAAGGAACTGATAAGTACCGGTAAAACCACAATTTTTGTTACTTTATCAGTAAAAAAACAATCAGTTTTGGTTCTAAACCGGATCGACCAGAAAAGAACCGAAGAGAAAAACAATTTTTAACAGTAAAAACAATAGAAACAACACTACCCACTACTATCACTTACTGTACCGGGACAGAGGTAAGAATACCGAATAATGAAAGAACTATGGTTAAAACAACCGACCGAGTCAAACTTTACTGAACCGAAGTGCAGGAGGGATCTCCGGAGCGACTTCACAGTTAGGCGGAGTAAGAAATCTGATGGTTAAGACTTCAGAGTACCACAGACAGAGGTTTGAAAACTGAGCTCGAGCTTAACGTTCTATGCTTGTGCACAGAGTTGACCCTTTACTCTCCAGAGCAGTTCAAGTGCTGGGGCTAACTGCATACAGTCAGAATACAGCAAGACTTCATGTTGTTTGAAGCTTTTCTTGCCTTGTGGAGAACTCTTAGGGCTTCAGTGAGCATGTATTTGATTTTTGCACCTCCCTGATTGTTTACAGTATATACACACCTGTCACTGCATTGTCTGAGCATACCCTCACCGCATGAGACTTGGCCTGTTCCTGAAAATGGTAGTGGGCAAGTGAAACCGCCCTCATTTCAAGAAAACATTGATCTAAACATCCTTCTCCTCCTCCTGATCCCAGATACCCTGAACCAGGATCTGGTCCAGAATTGTGCCTCTACTGTGAAAGCTGGCACCCACTGTTGGTATCACCGCTGAAGGACAGAAGAGGAGAGCCACATTTAAGGGACGGTGGAAGTTCTTCAACCAAGCCAACAAGTGACAAACTGAATGGGAAGCCAGATTGGAACCTGATACAGGTTCTGAATCTGCACAATGACTGGCGAGGAGATGTAGTTGAAGGAGCCTTATATGGAGGTAAGCTCACGATACCAGTTCATTTGCTGCTGTCATCTGCTCCAAAGTCTGGAGGCATTGGTGAGCCGACACAGTCTGGGACCTGAGGTATCCAGTGCCCTGATGGAGATTCAATACCCTGGAGGGAAAAGGAAAACTTTGCAAATCCAGAGAACACTCCATCAGATGTTCCACACTCTGGTACAGCTGGAGAGAGCTCTTCTCCTTGTTCACTGTGTAGTCATGTTGCTCCACAGCTTGCAGTGTCCAGAAAACTGAGTTTCTGGCTGATTGCTATAACAGTGCCCTGCTGAGATCATCACCTAAGAAGGGGTACACATGGTGACCCTCCAGCTGCAAGACAGCTACAGTAACTGTAAAAACTTTGGTAAGAACTCTTGGAGCTGCAGCCAGGCCAAGGGGGAGAAACTGGTACTGGAAATGCTGGTCTAGAACACTGAATCTCAGGAATCCTTGATGTGAGTGACAGATCAGAATGTGAAGATAAGCATTCAACAGATCAATGGAGGCCAGATAATTCCCTGCCCAAACAGCTCTAATTTTCGAATGCAAGGATCCCATCTTGATCTTTGTCTTTATCAGAAACTTGTTTAGCCTGTGAAGGTACATGACTGCAGAAAAAAATCTTGACTTCTGGGACTATGAAATAGATGGACTAAAACCCCTTATCCCTCTCCTGAGGGGGAACTGCTATGATTGCTTCTATATGGGTTAAGTAGGCCAGGGTATGGTTCATTGCCTCCCTGATCTTGGGACTATTTTAAATCGGGGACCAGAAGAACCTGCTTCCAGAAGGCAAGGTAAGAACTCTATTGCACAGCCTGGTGATATAATCTCCTGAACCTGGGAGTCTGTTGTTGTCTGGGACCACCTTTTTAAAAAAAGGTCTGCATGCGTCCTTCCAGAGCCTGGTGGACAAGATGGGCTCGGGAACCCTCACGCTGAAAATCCCCCACTCCTTTGATTTGCAGCACTGAAGAAGTATCTGCAGGATAAATAACCTCTGTTCTGACAGTTCTTGAAACCGTATGATCCTCTTGCACATTGACTGATGTATTCTCGTAAGGAATGAAAAGAGTTTCTTGAGTTGCAGAAACAACCAGAGCCGTAGCCCCTAAATGACAAATTGTGTTCTGCTGACCCTTAGACATGGGTAGCGGGCCCTTCTTACACTTAATGTCTTTGAAGATTTCTTCCAATGTTAGCCTAAATAACATGTCACTGGAATAAGGAACTTCAAATAAGTGTTTTTTGAAAGCCTGGCCTGCTTACCAGTGACTAACAAAATCACTTATATTGTGGCCACAGCTGCAGCAAGAGAACTTAGCTAAAAACTGTGACACATCCACAGCCAAAACCCCAAGAAGGTCAGAACTAGGTTGAGTAAGGGAATAAAATCTTTTACCTTAGAATCTTCAGGAAGGCCATGTGACAACGTGGTTAGCCAACCACAGAGGGACCAAGTCACCATGGTGGAAGCAGAAGCTACTCTAATAGCGGACCCTGCAGCAGAGTACGCTTGCCTTCAAGCAGCATCTATTCTATTATCATTCCCATCTGAGAAAGTGGAAGCTCTCTCAATTGGAATAGTTGTGTTTGATCATATTTGAAACTGCCGCATCAGTGATCGGTGGGGTCTACCTCTTTTTCAACAATGCTTCCTGACCAGGATAGCATTTTGCCCCTCTCTTAGCAAACTGCTTATTTCTGTCCTGGTCACCCCACTATTAGCTGACCACCAACTCAAGATGTAGAAAACTCAGGCAACACTTGAAAAGGGACTGGGTTCACAGACAGAGGGATGGCAAACTGACCTCCCCTCAGCTGCAAGGTTCTATATGTCTCTTTGCTCAAGAAAGAACTAAACAGAGAACTGAATAGAAATAGTACCAAGGCAGAGTCAGTGCCCCATCTTCTACTTCTTCTTCAGACTTTTGATCCTCCTCCTCCTCCTGTTGGATTGCTGGATTCACAAGAGTTTTATTACACCAACAATTTTTTGCAGACCTGGATAAATATCCTTCCTTATCATGCTGTGGTACATCTGCATGTGCCTGCTGTGAGCCCCTTTAGCCTGAGGGGCTTGAATGAGATTCAGATGTTTTCGCAGCAAAGCCCTGTAGTTTTTCGTCCTGGGAAATCTCATTCAGGAGATAAGAGGGACTTGTGTAACTTGTGCCACTGTAAGGCTCAAGCTAGACTTGGGAGCTTGATTAGCAGTGACTATTAATAAAAAAAAGTTTTATTAGCAATCACTCGAGTTTGAGGAGCAATTTGTAACGGTGGTAATGTTTTACTGCAGCATACTGCATCAAAAGTAAATGCCTTTTTTTTTATCAATCAATAAAATAGGCACATTAGCTAAGGTTTTCAGTGATTTTTCTACTTATTTACTCCAAAAGATTTTTTTTTGAAGAGCATAAGTTAAAAAAACGGATTAATATTTTAAAACATAGTCTTTAAAGGACAACTAACCCCCAATTTTGCCCTTAAACAATTTAAAAAAAATCACTTCACAGCAAAGTAAAGGAAAGGCTGCTGTTTACATTGATGCTAAAACTGTATTTATGTAATAAACATAAATGCTGTTTCATAGCATTTCAAAAATCTAAGCAACAGCCCTCTCCTTTCAAAACTCCCACCCAGTCCTCTCTACAAAATGGTCGGCAAACGTGGGACATAATGACGTCACAGAGGCGAGAGCCAGTCAGTGATCTACATTCAGTGCTAATAGCCATGCACCTATTTACTAATATTTCAGTGCATTTGTTAACAGATCAAAATCATGACTTATCATGTGTATTATTCATTCCACTACCAGGCTGACCTATAGTTTTGATCATGTTTTTATATAATTAGTGTTAAATTTATCAAGTTTCACAGGCTTTTGGAGTCGAACAGCTTCAGCGGCAGTACAAGAAAGCTGTTACTCCACCATGCAGTTAGTGCCCCTCACAGCAGGCATACAAAAGGCTAAAGTAACTGTAAACTATAATTCAATGGAATCCAATAAGCTTAAACATTCTAGGAAAGGGATATTGCAAACAGCGTGCAACCATTTGTCCCAGATTCCAACGGCATACAGTTAAGCAAGCTCACACAACGTGTAAGGACCGAAGTTGCGGGTTTCATTTAGTTCACTGATAAGAGTTTAGTGCAATGTGGAAAAGAATAAGTCAATTTCGGTTTTCCGAGTTTCACATTAGAAAAGAATCCAGTGTATGTACTCACACAGTTCATAAACATATTGGTGCAAGGAAATCCCTCCTCTCCCAGCTCTCCATTGTCCGATGAGTTCCTCTCTGTCACGACCAGGTCAGCTTTGGTCCGAGTTTGTAGTCTGACAGCTTCCGAGAGATCACTGAAAACAGATGTGTGGCCATTCCACACCACCTTCGGTCTGTCTGGAATGAGAAGCTGGTGCTGGAGCTTAAGAGAACGCAGAGAAGTACGCACCCTGTCGAATGCCTTTCTGCACTGCCTTGTGGAGTGGGCGAATAGGGAGAGTTCTGTATCTCCATAGTGGAGATGCCTCTTTTTCTTTGCAATAGCCAGTGTCTTATCTTGCATATCTACTCCACTGTATTCCACAAGCAGGGTCTGCAGCCCCACAGCACCTGCTGCAGCCCTGCGTGGTGTAATGTGGTATGCTTTCTGGAGGGCTAAGGTAGAATCCTTCTCCAACATCTCTATAATCTGCGTTAGCACAGTCTGCACAAAGGACAGTGTCTTTCCCCCTCAGCTCGCTCCAGGAGTCCAATGACTCTTACACTGCGCATCTTGACTTGGTGCTCCACATTTTCTAACCTTTGCTTAAGCAGAGAGTTCTCTTTCAGCAACTTGGTAATGGTGCCCATAGATCTGAGTGATGCTTCTTCAGCCCGCTGTACACTCTGTTCAGTTCTATCCACCCGGGTTTCCAACGGCTTGAGGCCTGGGTAGTCAAAGCATCTAACTTTTTGTCCATAACTTGAACAGTCTTCACTAGCATTGCGAGGGTCAAGTTTACCATATTGAGAGACACCTCGCCCAGGCCTGCTCCACCACTATCCAAGGCTTCATCTTGCTGCTGTGGCCCACTGCCTTATGGCTGAGCTGTCTTAGGCTTAAAGAAGTCGTCTGGTGTGGCTGCGTTACCTGGTTTGCCCATCCTCAGCTTCTAGAAGTTAGATGCTGCTACATTCTGCAGAAGGGCATCGAAAAAGTAATTTTAAATAAGTTCAATGGTGAAAACAATCTCAGTCCCTTGAGAACGCTAAAGAGGAACGTCTGCTGCCAAGCCCCTGCAGTTTTATGCAAGAAAAGGGAGCCTGTTTGTCAAAAAAATTAAAACAATTCCCTAGACTTACCTCAGGCTTAGACTCGGAATGCATATGAAATATAACAAAGTCTTTATATTTCTTTTGGCCCCTTACATTATTAATGTAGTCAGAGAGAGCACCACACAGACCTTCACCAACAAAGTCATTTATGAGGAAAAAGGAGGCTTGCCAATTTAAATTTATAGCAGGTATGACTGAATTTATACAGCCTGTCTGTAGAGACAAACAGTATCTTCATGTAAGGGTTACTCTTTTAAGGAGAAGGAAAAAAAGTGTGAAGATTTAGTCAAATTCATGAGCTACTGAAAATGCTGCTGTCCTTGTTCAACGCTAGCAGAAAGACTGATAGAGGAACTCTCCTGCCACCAACATTCCGTTGCTGATGTCACAGCTTTGAGCAGTGCCAATTTGTCTCTAGCAGGAGTGCATCATACCTGTTATTTATTAATTTCAAAGGCTTTACCAGAAAAGACAGGCTGAACTAGTAACTGCTCGTTTCTAGATGTATCCTGGGGGTAGGGGAGAGTAGGAGTAGAAACAATGAGGTCCAATAGGCAAAAACAAAGAAAAAAAAATATATATACATACATACACACACAAATAATATATCAGTAAATGTCAACAAAATTCCTATTCCTCCAGAAGGAATTATTAGTGCTTTTTTGTTATAATTGTTGCTTCTATAATGTCACTATTGTTGCTGTTATCCAGGTGATGTACTATCTTCTGTGGCTGTCCTCCTCCATTGTATTTTGCTAGATAGTTCCACTGTATTATGTACCTGTTTGCTTGTCACTGCTGTACTGTGTTACTGTATTCTTGCTGTATTGTTATACTGTACTCTCCCAGGTGATGGCTGAAAATAGGCAGGATTTGTTGCCTAGTGCACTTACCCGGTTACCAAAAGCAAATAAATAAAATAAACAATTGTGTAAAGGCAGTGATTCTGTGTAAATAAATGCATTACAGTGCAATGAAATGTAGAAGGACAACAATCTGTAGTGTGCAAAAGGCAAGACAGAGTCTAGGGTGGGGGCAATGGTTGTAAATCGGAGAGGGTGTAAGGGGAGCTGCACTAGTGTAAGTGCAGAATGGAGGGGTGGCAGGGTTTGGTGGGCGTGGGCAAGAGCTGAGGGCCCAATATCACGGGCAACTGCAGGAGCGAGAAGAGAAGTCAGGGAGGAGAGATTTGAGTGGAGGAAGGGGGGAGCAGTTCTGACTTCCCAGTGACAGTGTGGAGTGCTACTGAAAATTTATTTGAGAAACTATAACTTGGAAACACTACCACATACTGTAATTTCAAAGCCCTTATGTATGTATGTAGTCTTTCAAATAGTTCTGAGTGCCATCTGGCAGAACTCCATTTGTGTTCCAAGAAAGAGGGTAAACAAAAGGCTTCAGTCTGCAGTGCCACCCGTCCATTAATGATTTTGCCTCAGGTGGGGGTCAGGTTTGTCTAGCCTCAAAGCAGGAGAAAGGGGAGTGCCTACACCCAGAACAGACAGGTACCTCCCTTATACTTAACTGCACAAGGTGGTGAAGATCATGCCCAGCAGAGCTGAGTCTGAGTACTTATTGTGGTCACACTGTTCCCACAGGCCAGAATTTACTGTGTCAAGGAACTGGAGCTGAATTCTCCAATGGAATTCGCGGCGATCTTCTGTTTTGGATACTGGGAGGCCTGCCTAGCAATGCGCCCAGGACAGATAGTGTGATAGTGCTGCACCATAGGTTATCAAGCATCCCAGTGTGAAGTCTCGCCATGGGGTGAGCTACAGCTCTCACTCTCTTGGCACCAGAGGGGAAGGCAGGGTCCTTGAGAAAGACTCCCCTTAAGGCATGTCATACAGCTGCAATGCTTAAGAACATGTCAAAATAGACACATGGCTGTGGCCATTTATACCCAGGGTATGGAGCCATGAACAACCAATAATGTACAAAAAAAAACCAATATCAGTAGAGTTCACTGTGCCCTGTATGTCATCATCACAATTTACAGCAGCAGTGAAAACTGTAACCTGTACTACTTTATTCTATTTTACATGGTCCCTTATCTCCTGCCTTATATAATATAATTTTCCCCTCATTTTGAGTCGGATTCAGTACATTTTCACATTTGACTTAGTAAAAGGAGTGCTCATTTTAACATGGCTCGAACCAGGTTTTCATCAGTATCCTCTGCTGTTTTTGTACACCTGTTGTTCCATAAGGTCAGGGAGCAGTGTCTGCTGCATGCTAATTCATTACAGTCGCAAGAAAAGCGATCAGTAACAATGGGTGTCCAAAAGCAATAGTGAACACTGATAAAAACCTGGTCTGAGCCGTATTAAAAGTAGCACTCCTTTTATTACTGCGACTGTAACAAAAAGTGGTGAAGTGGACTCAAAATGTGAGGGTATCATACAAGTCAGGAGATAGTGGTCCATCTAAAATAGAATAAAAGGGTACACAGTAGGTCAGAAGTTTCACCTCTATCATGCAGTGCCGCTTTTAAAGGCTTTAAGGGTGGGGTGGGGAGGGTTTGTCACCTACCTTTCATGACCACCTCAGGCAGTCCGTATGGCTCGTATTCAGTGTCATCATGAGCCACAGAAACCTGGTTCCGTTTTTTTTTTATTCTAGCTGCTATCTTGGCCGGATCTTCATTCAGTATCCAAGCCTGAGCTTTCTGCCCCACTGTGCTCTCACTTTCTGGGAGTCTCAAGCCTTCTCCATCAGTCTGTGTTTCTATAGTCCGAAAGTGCTTGCTCTCCCTGAGTGTGGGCTCCTGATAGTCACTGCTAAGTGTTGTTGCCTTTTCTGCTACAATGCTGTTTGCCTCTTTGAGTTTTTGATACTGTTCCCAAAGTCTGGAGTAGTTCTGTAAGTTCAGGTCAGCCTCTAAGCACTTCAGCTTTAACTGGTCTTGTACTGACTCCACTTCCTGTTTCAGCTGGTCAAGTGTTACATGATGGATCTCTGCAAACAGAACGTGTCAACAAGATAAGGAAATCATGGAATTAATTGGCTCTGGTCCTGTCAACAGTAATTTCTACACACTGCAAACTTCCTATCCTGTTCAGTGGTACACCCTCCTCCCCATTTTTTTTTCCTTTACACCTTCTGTTAAAAAAATAGTAACACTGTTTAAAAACAAGCATTTCTCAACGCCAAATGTTTGCTTGAATGTATTTGTTGTGTATGTGTTTGGCATAGATAGTGCAAAGGCAATAAGAAAAACACAAGCTGTAACAGTGAAATTGTCATGATTGGGAAATTAAACATGTTGTTAAAAAGTAAAAATATTGCAACATTACGAGTAAACGTTGAAAACTGTCAACCTCTGCCATAATTTTTTCCTTTTCAAATTTGACCTCAAATGTTCAGTATAGTCTTTTTATTACACCACCTTCTGAACATGACAAGTCTCATTTATGAAATCCTGTCCAAAATGTCATTTTGCAGCACAGGTGTGAAAAGACATTTTGAGCAGGATTTGGAAAAAATTAAAATTATGTCCATGACGTGAGGGACAAAAATGACTGTGTAGAAAATGTGGTGCCACGATCTGGTTAAATAGCAACGCCAGGAATGAACACTGAAGAATTTAAATGTTTCTTCATAACTTTGTTGTTTTTTTGAGATTTTGACCCCAAATTATCAACACAGTTTTATGGCCCCTCCTTATGATTAAGACAAGTGGAATTTTTAAAATTCCATCCAAAAGGTGATTTCGAAGAGTGACCATGAAGAAAAAATTACTCACCTCAGGTAATTATGTTTCTTCTATTGGAGTCTTGTTATATTCTAACAAGAGCAGTTTTATTTATTTAGATTTTGTTTACCAGGTAAGCCCACTGAGACCAATGGTCCCTTTTTCAGGGGCGACCCGGGATTAGTTACAGAAAGGACACCGAGAACAATAATTACAGCAGTTAAGTTAGTTACAATTGTTACATCACAGTACAGTGAAGTCATTTGTACAGGGGTAGCAGGAGGGTTCGCATACAGATCCATATTAAAATCAATATGTTAAAATATCACACATTATCTACAGTATGTACATACGTTCAGCCAGAAATCAGAGACCACATTAGCATTTCAGGTACAGTCAGAGATAAAGATTAACCAGTGAAGGGGCCCAGGGGACTGGTCTAGGGAGCTAGCAGTTACAGCCACAGAGACTAAAATTTAGAAGATACAGTTTGAGTCCATTTTTAAACTATGTAAGAGTGGTTGAAGTAGTCAGACCAGGTGGTAGGGAGTTCCATAGGTGAGGGGCAGCAAATTTGAAGGAACGTTTGCCATGGGTTGAGCGTGTTTTAGGGGTGACAAGAGGGTGACTTGCAGATGAGCGCAGGGTTTTGGGTAGAATTCTGGGTGAAAGAAGTCCTCTGAGATGGGAAGGAGGACCTAGGTAAGTAAATTTGAAAACCAGGCAGGCAACAGGATAGAACAGCTTATGCCGGAGAGAGGGCCAATTTAGCTCTTTTAGGGCATTACAGTGATGTTTCCTAGGGGAGGAATTAGTGGCAAAACGGGCCACACGGTTATAGAGCACAGAGAGCTTATTAAATTCCGCCTCACGGAGGAACTGCAGGAGAGGAGCTCCATATAGGACGGATGGCAGGAGATTGCAGCAAGCAGTTAGCCCCATCCTTTAAACTGCCCCGGAGAACAAAGGGTTAACTTCCTATGCTGAGCATAGAATGATGTCTCTGTTTGTTTCCCTTTGAAAACTAACCATCAGATTCTTACGAACAACACTCTAATAGCTATTCTATGTGGAAACTGTAAAAAAAAAAAAAAAAAAAAATTAATAGCCAACTGGCAACAAAAAGTTTTGGATTACCAAAAGAAGCCTCAAGTCAGGAAACCCAAAACTCAAAACCCAAACCAAACAGGAATATAATAAAATAAACACCCAAACAAAAGAAGAGGGTGTTAAAAGAGCACCCCTGAGGTGCAACACTGCACCTGCCCACCCACTTCCCAAAACCAGGTTCTGAGAGGGGAGGCAGAGAGGGAGGTCAGAATACAGCAAGACTCCAATAGAAGAAACATAATTACTAAGGTGAGCAATTTTTTCTTCAAACAACTTGAAGTCTTGCTGTATTCTGACAAGTGCAGACTACCAAGCAGTACCTCCATGGAGGAGGGACAGAACCTACTTTGGGAATAGGCTCTGAAGTACTGCTGTGCCAAACCGAGCATCACTCGTAGCCTGGATATCCAGAGAGTAATGCTTGGTAAAGATATGGACTGTTTTCCAGGTGGCTGCTTGACAAATTTCTAAGAGAGGGATATCCCTGGCAGCAGCCAGGGAAGCAGCTGTACCTCTTGTGGAATGAGCCCTCAGGCCTGAGGGTGGGATTTTTCCCAATTTTTCATAGCAGAATTGTATACAAGACACAATCCACCTTGCAACAGATCTCTTGGTGGCAGGTTTGCCCTTTCCCACTTCTCCATAAACCTGTGACCCTTGGAACGTTCTATGTAGTAACCAAGGGCTCTTTTAACATCTAAACTGTGTAGCCTCCTCTCTCATGAGGAAGAATGATCAATGTAGAAAACAGGAACAGACATAGACTGATTAGGGCAAGAACCTTCTATTGGTTCTAAGGACCACTTTATCCCTGTGAAAGGAGATAACATCAGGTTCCACTGACAGGGCTTGCAGTTCACTGATATGCCTGGCAGAGGTAATGGCTACCAAGAACACAGTTTTCCAAGTCAAGTACTTAAGCTCTGCTAAGGACGTAGGCTCAAAAGGAGGCTGCATGAGTTGAGCAATGCAAACATTCAAATCCCAGGCAGGGGCAGGGTCTCTAAAAGAAGGATTGGTGTGAAGCAATCCTTTAAAAAATTTACAGAACACAGGATGAGAAGATAGTGAGCACAACTTCCCCACAGACAGAAATGCGGAAACAGCTGACAAGTGTACCTTGAGAGTAGCTGGCCTGAGGCCTAGGCCATTAAGATGGAGCATATAATCCAGACCGTAGGCAATTCAGCAGTATCTGGGGAAATATGCTTCTTAGAACACCAAATGCTGAATCTCTTCCATTTGGAGTTATAAGTCTTTCTGGTGGAGGGCTTTCGAGAAGCTTTGAGATTATCCAGAACCCCTTGAGAAAGATGCAGATCTGCAAACTCTAACTCTTCAAGAGCCATACCTTGAGATCGAGAGACTGAAGATTGGGGTACCAAATCCTCCCGAGAGGATGTTAACAGGTTGTAATTCCTGGGAAGAGACAGGGGAAGATGGACTGCTAGGGACAACAACAGAGGGTACCAGGGCTGTCTGACCCAATCTGAAGCAATCAGAATCACTTTGTAAGGTTGAGACCTTATCTTGACTAAAACTTTGAAAAGGAGTGGGAAGGGAGGGAAGGCATACAGAAATTTCCCTTCCCAATTCAGAATCAGGGCATCCAGGGGGACTGAGCCCAAGACTGGGGGTCTGCAACAAAAAAGAGGAAGTTGGCGATTGTCTGAGGCTGCACAGATCTATCTCTGGAGTGCCCCACCTTGAAAAAATCACTTTCAACACCTGAGGGTCCAGGGGCCATTCGTGATGCCCCTGAGAAATCCTGCTCAGTGCATCTGCTAGCACATTGTCCTTCCCTGGAAGGTGGACTGCTACCAGAGAGGTTTGCAGGGAATAAGCCAGGGATAACAATTTCATGGCTTCCGTGCAAAAGGCCGTGGACCGAGAGCCTCCCTGCTTGTTGATGTACCACATAGTGGTGCTGGTGTCCATTCTGACCTGAACCACCTTTTTCTGCACTGACTGAGAGAAAGCTTTCAGGGCCAGAAAAACTGCCCTGAGTTCTAAAGAATGCATGGGACACGCATAAGGCAGTCCTAGTGGGGGGTAGGAGGAAGTAAGCTGTTGGTTAACTAGGATCTGCAGCTTATCTGTTAGGTAGGAAAATGGGCAGACTAGGTGGGCCAAGCGGTCCTTATCTGCCGTCAAATTCTATGTTTCTAGGAGATTGATATGGAGAAGAGATTCTTGGTGGGACCACAGTCCCTGGGCAGTGAGGGCCCCCAGATGGGCTCCCCAGCCCAGAAGAGAAACATCCATGGTAAGGACCACTGAACAAGGCTGAGTGGCAAAAGGAACCCCTTGTCTTAAATTGTTCTGATCCTGCCACCATTGGAGGGCTTGGATCAAGGTCAGAGTCACTGGGATCAGTTTGGTAAGGGAATCCTTCCTCTGAGACCAAAAAGCCCTCAGATGGAACTGAATATCCCTCATCTGGAATCTTGCCTCTTGGACCACTGCTGTTGAAGCTGCCATGTGGCCCAAGAGCTGGAGGAAATGCCTTGGTGGTCGAGATACCCGAAGGCTGAAGGAAGAGGCTAGTTCTGTAAGAACCCTTGCCCTTTACAGGGGAAGAAAGGCTCTTGCTCTGACTGTGTTCCGTTCTGCCCCTACAAAGGTAAGAAGCTGGACTGGTTTGAGAACTGACTTGGGAAAGCTGAGAAGAAATCCTAGAGAAGTGAGCTCTTGCTGGGTCACTTGCAGGTGAGACCTGACTTGGTCTGAGGAGTGGCCCACTATTAGCCAATCATCCAGATATGGAAAAATGGAAATCTTTTGCCTTCGTAGAAAGGCAACTACTAATGCCAGGCACTTTGCCCTTGGGGCTGAGGTTAGGCCAAAGGGCATTGCTTTGAACTGACAGTGGCCTGAGGGCAACTCGAACCTGAGGTACTTTCTGTGGGAGCACCTGATGGGAATGTGAAAGTAGGCATCTTTGAGGTCCAGGAAGGCTACCCAGTCCCCTGGCCTTAGAGAGAGAAGGATTATTCCCAGAGTTACAATCCTGAACTTTGGTTTTAAAAGATGTTTGTTTAGGTATCTTAGGTCTAGGATGGGTCGCCACTCCCCTGTCTTTTTTGGGGTCAAGAAGTACCTGGAGTATAGCCCTTTGCCCCAGTGTAGGGTAGATACTCTCTCTATAGCTTTTAAGGCCAGAAGAGATGAAGCCTCTGCCTCTAGGGCAAGGGTTTCCGAGAGATTTGCATGTGGAAAAGATCTGGCTCTCATCTTTGGAATTTTTCTGAAGCTGAGAACCAGTCCCTGGCTTACTGCTTCCAGGACCCACTTGTCTGATGTAACAGAAATCCAGTCCTGGACAAAGTAAACCAGCCTGCCCCCAACTGGAATAGGAGAGTCGACCCGAGCAGGCCCATCAGGGTGTCTGCTTGGCAGGGGCCTTAGGCTGAGGGGTGGATGCAGCCCTGCTCGTCTCCCTTCTGCCTTTCCCTCTGAAGAACTCCCACTGTGAAAAGGAAGAGAAGGCCTGTGCTTGGCAAAAAGGCCTAAGAAAAGGCCTGCCCCTGCCCCTAGGCTGCTGCCTTTGAGGAGTTACCTGCCTCTCCTTGGTCTGAGCACTCCTGTAGGTGGTCCTGTACTCATCCATTTTCTTTATGTAATTCTCTGTCTGCCCCCCAGAGAATTACCCACTACGGGATAATCCCTGGTTTTAGCCTGGGTATCCTGCGAGAAGCTAGTACATCGGAGCCAAGCCATTCTTCGAAGAGCCACAGATGTAGCCATGACTCTTGATGGCATATCATAAGAGTCCACAGCAGCATGAAACTGAACTTCAGATGTCTCAATCCCACCTGTAGCCACCACCTCCAGCTCCTTGGCTAGCTGGGGGGAGGTCTGTTTAGCCAGTGCCAGTACAGTGTCCCACCTGGACTTCTGGTACCTGGCTGTATAGGCCATATAATTCGCCTGTCTGAGTCCCAAGAAAGATGCCATCTACAGCTTTTTTTGCCATGGCATCAATCTTCCCAGAGTCTTTGTCTGGGGGTGAAGCCAAGGGAATGCTTGCCTTATCACAGGCAGCAGCCTGCACAACCCCAACATGACTGCATTGCTGATATAAAAACTCAGTTTCTGATCCTGAGAGTGTATACCTCTTGTCCATTCTTCTGTGCACAGGATACACAGAACTGGGAGTCTTCAGAATTGTTTGTGTTTGTTTCCCAAAAGATTTGTGGAGGGGAATAGACAGTCTCCTGAACTCAGGGATGTCCACCATTTCTACAAAATCAGGTTCCTCCTGATCCTCCATTGCCTCTTCCATAGGAAGCAGGAGGGTCTCAGACACCTTTCTGTAGAACATAAAGTGGGAAGGGGACTCAGAAAGCCTAGGAGGGGATACACCTGTAGGTCTGTCTGGGGAGATGTCCGGTTCCACAGGCACATCTAGAATTTCACCATCACCATCATCATCATCTTCAAACTCCCCTTCCTCCTCAAACTCCGGTTCATAAAATTCTTCCAAAGCATAATCGTGAACCGGGGCAACCGACCGAACTGAGCCCCTGCCCAAAGGTGCCAGATCGGTCAGAACCGGGTGAAGCGATTCCACAATCCGAATCGCTCTGGCTATTTCTTCGGTGGTCGGAACATGGACTTCTGGATCCGAACCAGACTATTTTTCTTTGCGCTTTCTTTTAGTCGGAACCGAGCCCTTGGGATCGGCTCTCCTTTTGCCCGAAGAAGTATCGCCCTGGTCAGAGGGCACTCCTTCTGGTTCGGTCGGAACCGAACCGGGCTGGCCATCCCAGTCAGCGGACTTCTCGGCCTCCTTTTCCCTCAGTCTACCTAATCTCTTTTCAAGGGTAGATTTGGGAAAATTTTTGCAAATTTGGCAGTCTGAATCGAGGTGTTCAAATCCCAGACAATAAACACAGGTGGTGTGGGGATTGGCCTTAGCAAAGACCTCCCCACACTCACTGCAGTGCTGAAACCCAGTGGGCCCATATTTTTTCCTTGGGTTTCTCAGACATGGCCAACCTAACCAAACTTACCCTTTTTTTTTGGCAACCACCAGGCAAGACTCCCTTATCGGTTCCTAACCGTGTCACGGGCCTTGGAAAAAACATTTCAAAACCAATTTTTTTTTTTAGAACCAATAAGGACTGGTAACCACACATTAAAGTTACACAAGAATTAAGCAAATGATCGGTTCAGGTGACCTGATCCACACTTTTTACAAGTTCCACACAGAAAACACAGTACAAAACCTATCTAGTACTCATGGTACCACAAACAGAGACTGAACCGACTATGCGGGAAAATTTTTCGGTTAGAAACCGACGTAAAAACAGCACTTCAACTGACTTTCGAACCGAGCTGCAGGAGAAATCTCCGGAGCGACTGTTCAGTGAGGTGGAGTAAAGAATCTGATGGTTAGCTTTCAAAGGGAAACACATCAACCGAGCTCGAGCTCAGTATTCTAAGCTCTGCATAGAAAGTTAACCCTTTGTTCTCTGGGGCAGTTTAAAGGCTGGGGCTAACTGCACTTGTCAGAATACAGCAAGACTTCAAGTTGTTTGAAAACATGTTTCAGAGGGGATTTGAAAAATTACACCTGCCTTGTTCATGTGGTGGGGCAAAAAAGGCTATGCTAAAAATCTGTGGACAAACTTTGGAAAAATAGCAGTTATAAGACAACACTGAAGAATTTCCACATTGCTTCACAACTTTGTTGTTTTTTATGATTTTGACCCCAGATTTTCAACAAGACAGTTTTTAATACTCCATCTTATGATCAAAACAAGCATAATTTTTTAAATTCTATCTGAAAGGTGATTTTCTGCCCAGAACCACCTACCCTCTGCTACAGGAGCTCAGCCCCACCCCACCCCATCAGATCATGCCCAGGTTTACCCCAAACCAGATGAGAAAGGACAAGACCAGGCTTACACCCCAGGGTGAGGCCATGGGAGTGGGACCTCCCCGGTGGCAGTGAAAGGGCAGCGGGAACAGCAGCAGAGCGAGGCTTCATGCCAGGGGGACCAGAATTTTGTAATGCTAAATAATGCCAAACTCCCTAACAAACCAATGTGTTAGGACACTGGCCAAAGGGAAAAGAAGAAAGAAACCATTATGGTCCTCTAAAGAGGTGGGGGACAAAGTCAGGGCTAAAAGGCTGAGTTTCAGGGAACATAAGAGGAGCCAAAGTAAGGAGGACAGGGAGGTGTACCTTGAATGTTTAAGGGAAGTATGGAAGGCTGTTAGGAGAGTGAAGTCGCAGATAGAGGAAGGTTTAGCACGGTCTCTGAATAAAGGGGATAAGGCATTTTATAGGTATATCAGTGAAAGAAGAAAACCCCAGGGAAGGGGGATTATAAGGCTCAAAGGGGAGAAGGGAGAGTGTAAGGAGGGGGATCTGAACAAGGCAGAAATACTGAACAAATACTTCTGGCTCAGTATTCACTAAGGAGGGGTAGGGTCAAGGACCACAGTTGGGTTGCAGAGGCAGTGGGGGGGGGGAGAGAAGAGGACACCAGTTCATTCACAGTGGAGAGAGTTCTGGAAGAACTCACAAAGCTGAAGGTGCATAAGGCCATGGGGCCAGACAGCGTCCACCCGAGGATATTAAGGGAGCTGCGAAGGGAACTAGCAGCGCCTCTGGCGGCCCTGTTCACAGAGTCACTCAACGCAGGTGTGGTTCCAGAAGACTGGAGGAGGGCACATGTAGTCCCACTGCACAAAAGTGGCAGTAGGGAGGAGGTGGGGAACTACAGGCCAGTCAGCCTCACCTCAGTGGTGGGAAAGATCATGAAACACTGCTGAAAGAAAGGATAGTGGCACACGTGGAATCCAGGGGTGCTCAAGATCCGAGGCAACATGGATTCACAGCAGGAAGGTCATGTCAAATGAATCCGATAGATTTTTTTGACTGGGTGACTAGGGAAGTAAATCAGGGAGGGGCAGTAGATGTCACCTATCTAGAGTTCAGCAAAGCTTTTAACACCGTCTCACATAGAAGGCTGCTTAACAAGATGGGTAGTCTAGGCATGGGAGACAAGTTGGTGAACTGGGTTAGGAACTGGCTAACAGACAGGAGACAGAGGGTGATGGTAAAGGGGGCACAATCTGGGAAGAAGGAGGTGACCAGCGGGGTACCGCAGGGATTAGTACTAGGACCAGTGCTATTTAGAAACATAGAAGTTGACAGCAGATAAGGACCACAAGGCCCATCCAGTATGCCCATTTCTTTTTCTACCTTATAAATGTGCCATCGGCCTTTGCTCTGTCAGTGGCCTATCTATTCATACTCATCTGTATTGCTCCCTTATGCCTAACCCATGCCTGTTTGAAGCTCTGCACATAGCCACCACTTCCTGAGGTAGGCCATTCCATGCATCCACCACCCTTTCTGTGAAAAAGAATTTCCTCACATTCCCCTTAATCGACCTCCCACTAATCTCATGCTGTGTCCTCTTGTCCTGCTATTTTTCTTATATTTAAACATGTTAGACTCTTTCACCTTGTTAATGCCCTTAAGGTGTTTCAATGTCTCGATCATGTCACCTCTCTCCCTCCTTTGCTCAAGGGTATACATATTGAGCTCCATTAATCTGTCCTCATATGTCTTTTGATGCAGTACCTGCACCATTTTGGTTGCCCTTCTCTGGACTGCCTCAATTTGGTTAATGTCCTTGTGAAGGTGTGGCCTCCAGTACTGCATGCAGTACTCCAGATGGGGCCTAACCAGTGTCTTGTAAAGAGGGATTATTACCCCCCTCTTACAACTTGTGATACCCCTACTAATACACCCTAACTTCCCCCTAGCCTTACCTACTGCTTTAGAGGTCTGCTTGGATGATTTCAGGTCATCGGTGATGATGATGCCCAAGTCTCTTTCTTCCTTTGCGACTGCCAGCAACTTCTCTCCCAGCCTATAGGTGGCTTCAGGGTTTCTCTTCCCTATGTGCATGATCTTGCATTTCTTTGCATTAAATCCCAGTTGCCACTCTTCTGACCATTTTGCTAGTTTATCCAGATCTCTTCTCATTCTGCCCACCCCACCTGGATCATCTACTCCGTTGCAGATCTTGGTGTCATCTGCAAACAGACAAGCCTTACCCTCTAGTTCATCTGCAATGTCACTAATGAAGATACTGAAGAGGACTGGCCCCAGGACTGATCCCTGAGGTACCCCACTTGTGACTTGCATCTCTTCTGACCGTATACCATTTACCACCACTCTGTTTTCTGCCCATCAACCAGTTTGCCACCCAGTTGACCAACTTCTGACCCACCCCGAGCCTACCCAGCTTATTTATCAATCTTCCATGTGGAACAGTGTCTTCATTAATGACACTGCAGAGGGGCTGGAAGGAAAGGTCTGCCTGTTTGCAGATGACACTAAGATCTACAACAGGGTGGATACTCCAGAAGGGGTGCAGAAAATGAAGAGGGACCTGGAGAAGCTTGAAAGGTGGTCGGAGATGTGGCAACTGAGGTTCAATGCAAAGAAGTGAAAAATAGTGCACCTGGATAGATGGAACCCTGGGGAGAGCTGCAGGTTGAAGTGGGAGGAGCTGACTGTCACCAAAGAGGAAAGGGATCTAGGGGTTATCATAAGGTATCAAAGTAGTGTGCAAAGGTGACAGGGAGGGCCAGTGGCATGCTGGGCACAGGCAGGGATATCACTAGCAGGAGGTGGTGATGCCATTGTATAAAACATTGGTAAGGCCTTACCTGGAATACCATGTGCAGTTCTGGAGGCCACACCCGCGCAAGGACACAAATAAGGTGGAGACTATCCAGAGAAGGGCGATATAGATGGTGAAGGGTTTGCACCACAAAACATATGAGGAGACACTAAGAGAACTCAATATGTACTCACTGGAGGAGAGGAGAGAGCGGGGGGACATGATTGAAACTTTCAAGTACCTAAAGGGCATAAACAAGGTGCAGGTGGGAGACATTTTCCAATGTAGGAAAAAATACTAGAACAAGGGGGCACAATATGCAATGGGAAGGGGGTAGACTAAGAGGTAATGTTTGGAAGTTTTTCTACACAGAACGGGTAGTCATTACTTGTAATGGTCTGCCACAGGAAGTAGTGGGGTCAAGCACATGGAGGGATTTAAGCATGCCTGGGACAGGCACAAGGGAACCTTGATACAGGAGGGAGTGATGAAAAGCCATTGATCACATAGGGTCAGTGGCCACATATAATGTATAGGGTCTACGGGCAGACTGGATGGACCTAGCGGTCCTTATCTGCCAACAATTTCTATGTTTCCCTGGGAAGATGCAGGCGCCAGTTGCGGTGGATCCCCTGGCCTCCGCCAGGGGTCCGTATTGCGCCGGACATTCAAACCCTCCCCACCACCACTGGAGAAGGAGAGCTGTCTCTTGGACACTCAATCCTTTTCCCTCCGACCGACTCTCTGACTCCATTCCTGAACCTGGAATGCCAGCATTGCAAGCGGACGCCTTGCCGCTGTACCAGTGGGCTGGCTGCCTGAAAGGTGATTTTGTGGAGCAGCTGAGAAAACAGGTTTTGGAGGGATTTGAAACATTCTTCCTGCCTTGTTCAAGAGGTAGAGTAAAAAAAAAAAAAAAGCTGACTTGAAAATCTGGGGTTAAAATCTCGAAAAATAGTAAAGCTATGAGTAAATATTGTAGACTTTCAATGTTGTTTCATAACTTTGTTTTTTGAGATTTCTGACCACACATTTTCAACAGTCTTATTATTACCCCACCTTATGAGCTAGACCGGTGAAATTCTTAAAATCCTGGCTGAAACATGACTTCACAGAATGACTGTGAAAACAAGTTTTGGGGAACTTGAAAACTTTTACCTACCTAGTTTATGAGATGGGGTTAAAAAAGGCCATCTTGAAAATCTGGGGTAGAAATATTATGGAATGGCAAAGTTATGAATGTAACATCAAAATGCATTAAAAAGCCATCAAGCAAATGTATCTTGTTTTCAGGCACTTCCCGGTGGAGCTCAGAAGCAGCAGGATGTTTGAGAAGGAGCAGCACTAGACTGGATAGGTAAGTATGGGGTTGGGGATGCTGGGGGGATTGGGGTGGGGGCGTGAGCACAGTGGGGCAGAAGACGTCGCTGGATTGTTTTCTTCTTTTATAGATTTATGGACGAGGCACAGTGAAGGTTCTAGAGGTGGGCATGATACTTGGCAGTAGGAGGGTATTTTATTCTATGGATGGGGCATGGGGAAGGATCAGAAGGTGGGAAAGATACTAGGCAGTGGGGGGATGTTTAGTTTTATAGACATGGCACCGGGAGAAGAACTGAGAGGTGGGCGGAATACTTGTCAGTGAGAGGGTGTTTTATTTTTAAGGTCAGGGCACCGGGGGAGGAATCAGAAGTAGGTGAAATACATGGCAGTGGGAGGGAGTTGTTTTTGCATGTCTCTTCTCTGCACAGCAGTGGTGAGCGGGGAGCTTGGAGTTGATCGTGACACCGCTCAGCTACATGCTGGGCGGTGTCATGCAGAGGAAAGGACTGAGCTGCTCTGCAATAGGTGTGACTCACTCTTTTCTACTATACAAAGTTTCCGACCCACAAGCAGAGAACACTGTCATGTTCAGCCTCACTGATCACCAGACTTTCACTGTCGAGACCCCTACAGCTTGAGCTGCACTGGACCAAACAGTGGCATACCTCTGAAACCCAGTATTGTAACAATGTGTTTGCTTTGTGTATGCAAACATAATAAAGGAAAACAATCCTATTACTACAGCTCTTGAGCAGTGGCAAGATGTCAGGAAAGTAACATGTTTTCATGACTGTGATAAAACACGTACATGAGTTTTAGCCAAACCCCACGAAGAAGTTACTAGGCAAACTTCTTTAGATAAAGTATAATATAATCAAGAGTGAAACAGACTTCTAAATTTTATTTTCAATATTTACTTCCTCTGCACTAGGGTTTTAACTCCTCAGTCTCCCTTTTTCCAGGAGATCCCCGACCCGTTCAGGGCTAGTGCTGCTTTTATTTTTTTTGGCACCGACATCTTTGCCAAAATGTTCATCTTTGGACATGATAGTCTGGAGCTATTTTTTTAGCTAAATATCGCCAAATTAATAAAAAAAAAAAAAAGAATAAATATGTACTTACCGTAACAGTAGCTCTTTGAGAGAATCTCCTACATTAGTCCACACCTTTGGAACTGTAGCTGCCAGGCAGTAAGACCACATGGAAACTTTTGCCAGCCGGGGCCACCCATGACAGCATCATGTGTCAGAGTCTATATGAACGTGGGGGGCCCATCACTCCTCAGATCCCCACCAGAGATTAGACTCGGAGGACCTCCAACCACGGGGAACCAGGAGATAAGACCAGCCCAGGCATACAAGGTGCAGCACAGGACTGGATATATATAATGCATATGTTAGATTCAGCTGCACAAAATCTGACACAACCCTCCCCGAAGCAGAAGGTGGATGGAGGGAGGGATGCTGGACTAATGGAGGAGATTCTCTAGAAGATCTACTGTTACAGTAAATATATTAGGGTTACTCACCTGAAACCATAGTTCTAGGGATGGTATATGGTGCTCATCCACACTTAGGCAGCTCTTCCTTTCCCTCTAATTCTTGCTGGAAGGTCTTCAAACTAATCTCCTCCCACCCACAAGGGAGATATCCTCCTCAGCACCGCCCCATGACGTCGGATCTTGCAAGCTGGAAGCAAGGATTCATGTGCCAGTTGCCAGGGGAGGTTGAGTGGGATGTGTGGATGTGCACCATATACCACTCTTAGAACTACAGTCACAGGTTAGTAACCCTCATTTTTACGAATGTGGATATGATGCTCTATCCACACTTAGGTAGACTCCTAGCAGTTTTCTGGGAGGAGGGGGCAAGGATCACACCCTTACTTGGGAGAAGGGGACTGGAGAACTGAGGCCCCATAAACCAGCATCCCTGCTTGACTCAATGTTGATGTGGTAATGGGAGTGTGTGCTGACTTCCAGGTAGCAGCCCTGCAGATCTCCTGGATAGGGACCATCCCTGAAAGCAGCCACCAAGGCAGTGGTATGTCTAGTGGAATGAGCCCTAAGTCCCACGGGAGGCTCCCTAACAGCCAACCTACAGCAGTGGTCAATGCGGAGATAATCCACCTGCCAATGGTCCGCTTAGTTGCTGGTCTGCCAGATGCGGCTTCTGCATAGGAGACAAAGAGCTGCTACATCTCTTCCCAAACTCCAGCCATGCACACAGTGTAATAAGCAACAGCCTGCCTGGTGAAGGTGAAACTCTGATAAAACGTTTGGGAGGAACTTCGGTTTGGGGCAGAGGACAATCTTGTCCTTGTGGAAAACCAAATAAGGATACTCCACAAAGAGCTACTGGAGCTCACTGATCCTCCCTCTGGCTGAGGTGATAGCGACCAAAAAGGCGGTCTTCCACGATAGGTGGGAGATGTGATACCTGTGCCCTGGTTCAAATTGCTTGCTCATGAGCATCGCTAGTACCAGCATCGAGTCCCAAGGTGGTGGGAGTTCATGCACCGGTTGGGACAAGTGGGCAGGGTCCTTAAAGAAGCTCCCGACTACCTTCTCCTGTGTCACTTTTAGCATACCAGCCTGCGCCCAGTAAGCGGAGATGGCTGCCAGGTGCACCCCGAGGGTCGCTTGACCTCAGGCCTGACTGAGAAAGGGACCTCAAGTAGTTCAGGATGCTAGCCACTGGGTAAGACAGAGGGTCTAGCTCCCTGCCCTGACACCAAATGGAAAATCTCTTCTACTTGAAGGCAAAGTACTGGCGAGTTGATGCCTTCCAAGAGGCCTTGACAACATGGAGGGCATCTTCGGACAGACGCAAAACCTAGAACTCTAGCCACTCAGGAACCAGGCTGCCAGGTGCAGAGACTGAAGGTCCGCGTGGAGGACTCTCCACTGAGAGCAAGTCTGGGGTGGAGAGGCAAGTGCCACGGGGGTCTGCTGCTGAGGCTGAGGAGACTGGAATACCAAAACTGGCATGGCCTGTCTGGAGCCATCAGGATCATCTGAGTCTTTTCCCTCTGCAGCTTGAGCAACACCTTGTGGATTAGGGGCAAGGGAAGGAAGGTACATGAGGCCCAGGGCCTCATGAAGGCATTCCCCCATCAGTGAGCTGCACTGGGGCGCACAAACAGCCTCATCTTTGCATTCTCCCGTGAGGCAAACAGGTCGACCAGGGAGTGCCCCACCAAGAAAACAGGAAATTCACCACTTCCTGATGAAGAGACCACTCCCGGGATGCCTCGCCCACTCGGTTCAGGGCATCTGCCAGATGGTTGGAGGCACTGGCCACAAGGATCACCAGGAGACTAGCGTCAAGACTGCATATGAGGGTCCAAATACAGAGGGCTACTCGACACAACCAGAGAGAATGTGTCCCACCCTGCTTGTTGAGGCACTACATGGTTGTGGTGCTGTCCGTCTGGACCTGCACAACCTGACCCCAAACAGCTGGAGTGAAGGCCATCAGAGCAAGACACACTGCACAGAGCTCTAGCAGGTTGGTGTGACATTGGTAGAGTGTGTGGGCCCTATGGGCCTCCAGGTGGTGTCACCATCCCACCAGAGGCGTGTTGGCTGTGAGAGTGACTGTCAGCTCTGAGCGGGACTCCTTCCTGCACATGTTCTGGACAAGCCACCACTAGATGGCATGTCACATCAGTTGTGTCACTGTGACCGTCTGGGCAAGGTGACCAAGGTGCCAAGACCACTGACGGGCCAGCTCCCACTGCAGGGGAAGCATCTACCAGTGAGCCCAATGGACCACACTGGTGCAGGATGCCACATACCCCAGTAGTGGCAGAAAGTCCTGGGCAGGACGCGAGTGCCCACCTGAAATGATCGGGCAAAGGAGGTAAGATACACTGGGAATCAGGCCTTGGCTGGAAGGGACTCAAGCTCTGCCCCAATAAAGTGGATGAACTGCGAGTGGCGGAGTTCCGATCTGGCCAGGATGACAAGGCTAAGCAAGGAAGGCCAAATCCCTGGACCGCTCGACCACATCATGGAACAAACCAGCCATCATCCAGGTAAGGTACAACCAGACCCCTTGGCGCCACAGGAATGCTGCCACCACTGCTATGCACCTGAAGACCCCGGGGCCCGAGAAGAGGCCGAATGGCATGGCGCAGAACTCAAACAGTGTTCCTTCCGAGCTGAACTGACGGAACCACTGGTGGGATGGAGGGATTAATATGGAAGAAGATGACTTGAGGACCACACAGCAAAACCACATGTCCCGCTCTAGGGAAGGAATAATTTGGCTGAGGGTGACCACCCACAACTTGTGCTTCTTCAGGTACTGGTTGAGATCATGAAGATCCAGTATGGAGCACCCCCCAAAATCCGTTTTGAAATCAGGATATATCTGGAGATGAAGCCCGGACCAGCTGTGGAATCTGGAACATGGCCACAGTGCCTTTCTGAAGGAGCTGAGCGATGTCCTCCCAAAGGGCCGACAGCATGTCTGAGGACACCATGAGGCATGGACTCGGAAGGGCAGAAGAGCCTCGAAGTCTAGAGGCAAATAATGACCCACCACGTCATATACCAATTTGTCCGATGTGATGACTGACCAGGCATTTGAGAAGTGGCTGAGCCAACCCCCCACGGGAATTCAAGGCTGGAACAGGACAGGTGGGGGAGTGACCCCGCTCCAAAAAAAACGTCATTGGGCAGGCTTGGTGTAGGCTGCAGTGCTGGCAGCCTAGGACACCCCAGCTCCCCGGCCTCTGGACTTCTTGGAGCCAGAACCAGCCAGCTTAGGCTTGGGCCACCAGGCTTGAGTCTCAGTCCTGCTTGGGGCTCCAGTGGTTTGGATGAAGGTGCTGGGAAGGGCCAAAACTGAAAAGGTTTTTTCTTTTGTTTCTGGCACTTAAGGACCTTCTGACACAACATAATGAAGTCCAGAGTGGTGCTGGATCTCTTGATCCAAGTAATATGACCATCCACCCCATGGACCAAACAGGTCGGCACCCAAGAAGGGGAAAACAGCCAACTTATGTTGGGTATCTGCCATAAAAGTTAAGATCCTCAACCATGCCAAGCACCTCAAGGCAACCATAGCGGACACGGATCTCGTGCACTGGTGCACTGATATCTAAGGAGTTGTTGTTGGGCAGCCAAAAGTCCCTGGTCCCGGACCATCTTGATCGCCAACAGCAAGTCTGCAGGGAGGTGGGGAAGAACCCGGTCAAAAACTCCCACAAGAGCATGGGAGAAGTTGGCCATCATGATGGCTGAACTAGCCTGCTGAAGGCCTAGGGAGGAGGCAGCAAAGACTTTCTTTGCTGCATGGTCCAGTTTCTTGAACTCCTTATCGGGGGGCTTAAACATCCCCAGTGTTGCCCGTCCACTGAAATCCGCTACAACACCGAATCTGACACCAGACATTCAGCCGAAGGGTAGTCAGTGAAACCTGGCAGAGACCTGGTAGGAACCACATATTTGTGGACAATACGGGCATATGGCTCCAGGCAGGAGGCTGGATGCTACTACTGCTCAAGAGCAGCACCGAGAATTGCTGCTGCCACTAGGAAGGCACCCCTAGGAGTCATCCCTGTCCAGGATTTCAGTCAGGGATACTTGGCCCACTTCTGGACCGGCTCCAATAAGATCACCCTGGACTCGGAGATGAAACAGAGCAAAGTCCCAATGGAGACGGGTCCCTGCTCGTTGTTGAGCTCCTCGAAGGATTCCCAGTTGAAGGCCAGGGTCTGAAGGGAGTGCATAGAAGAGTCCTCTGAATCTGAGGAATACTCGAACACCGCCCTCGACCCAGACTCCCCCGGACAACCCACGGCTTGTCCGTGTGAGTGATTTTCACAGAGAGCTGACTGGGGAGGCTGGAAGCAGGGCAGGCAGCCTTGGATGGGGTCCCGTGCAAAGGCTGAGAAGGCAAGGGCTCCACCCAAATGGGAGAGGAAGTCAGCATTGCTCGGCTGGGATAACTGAAGTGGGCCATAGCAAGGACAACCATGGAAATGCCAGGGGCTGAGGTGGGGCACAGCCATGGCCAAGGATTCACTGCTGCCATACTAGCTCTTCATAATGGCGCTGAAATTTGCGGCACAGCCTGTCTTCGTCCGAAGATGAGGAATGCTGATGATGCTCCTTGGTCAACTCCTGAGAGCAGTAATGTAGAGATTCTTTTGATCTTCAGCAACAGCCCAATCAAGACCTCGACTGGGACCTCGGTCACCAATGGTCAGGTCGCTGGGAAGTAGACACGGGGGTTGGGGGCATCCATTGTTCAACCGGAGCCAGGCCCAAGGAACTCCCAAGGAGTTAATCTCCTGAGGGGAGACAGCCGTCTTGGCTTGCCTGTTCCTAAGAGAGGGCTGTGAGGACTTAAGTCCTCAAAAGTGAGTTGTCCTCGCCATCCTCCGACAACAGGTTGACTGGGTCGAGAAAGATCTCGGCAGGTCGGTTCACCTATATTTTGACTGGCAGGCCCGACGGAGACACTGAGGGGCCAACGGCCTGGACTGGGACAACAGAAGCATCAGCCGAAGCCAATGGCTTGACAGCCAGCGAGCCAGAAGCAGAATCGAAGGAGCAGGAGGAGCGGCCTGCTCCTGATCCCATGACCTGTGACTATACTGCTTAGATTTAGAGGCCTTTGAAGAATCAGGCCCTTGAGAAAAGGCCCTCCCTTAGAGTAGGAACAGACTGTCATAAGTCCCAGAACGCTCCAGAGAACAAAGAGCCCAAGCCCACTGGGAGAAACATGGGGATTGAAGCGACACCCACTTCAGCCTGGGCCGCAGCCTCTTCAAAAGCAGCAAGCTGTGCCACCAAACCTGCTGCCATGGAAGCCACCTTACAGGAGTCCCTGGAATGAATGGGAGGATCCCATTCATCCAGGAGGCCTAATATGAAACACAGAAACATAGACATTGACCGCAGATAAGGACCGCTTGGCCCATCTAGTCTGCCCATTTCCCTACCTACAGGATAGGCCGCAGATCCTAGTTAACCAACAGCCTATTTCTTCCTACCCCCCACAAGAATTGCCTTATGTCTGTCCCATGCATTCTTGAATTCTCCCACAGTTTTAGACCTCACAACCTCTTCAGGAAGGCTGTTCCATGCATCCTACCTCTCTGTGAAATAATACTTCCTCACATTGCCCCTGAACCCCCCTTCTATCTTTAAATTGTGTCCCCTTGTTCTTGCATGTCTCTTTTTCTGAAAGATGCTACCCTCTTGGACTTTGTTGATTCCTCTGAGGTACTTAAAACTTTCTATCATGTCCCCCCTCTCCCTTCTTTCCTCAAGGGTATACATATTAAGCTCCTTTAGTCTCTCCTCATATGGCTTCTCTTGCAGACCCTGCACCATTTTAGTTGCCCTCCTCTGGACTGTCTCTATCCTGTCTATGTCCTTGCGGAGGTGGGGTCTCCAGAACTGGACGCAGTACTCCAGATGGGGTCTCACCAACTGTCTGTACAGAGGGATAACAACTTCCTGTTTTCTGCTGCTGATGCCTCTCCCTATGCATCCCAGTATACCCCCAGCCCTCCCTAATGCCTTCTCACACTGCTTGCTAACCTTAAGGTCATCTGATATGATTACCCCAGGTCCCTTTCCCCTGGGTTCTTGTTTCCCAGGTGCATTATTTTGCACTTCTTTGCATTGAATCCTAGCTGCCATACTTCTGACCATTCCTCCAACCTTGCCAAGTCCCTTCTCATCCTTTCCACGCCTCTTGTGTATCAACCCTGTTGCAGATCTTTGTGTCATCTGCAAAGGCATACTTTTCCTTCCAGTCCCTCTGCAATGTCACTGATGAAGACATTAAAAGGACTGGACCCAATACTGAACCCTGCGGTACCCCACTAGTAACCCCTCTTTCTTCAGAGTGGACTCCATTTACAATTACCTTCTGTGTCCTGTTGTGCAGCCAATGTTTTACCAGGCTACCACCCTGGGACCCACTCCCAGGCTGGTTAATTTGACTATTAATCTTTGTGTGGGACTGTGTCAAATGCCTTCTAAAGTCTAGGTAGGCCATGTCCACAGCCCCTCCCTGGTCTACTACTTTGGTCACCCAGTCAAAGAAATCTATTAGATTCGCTCTGACATGACCTTCCGCTGTGAACCCATGCTGCCTTGGGTCCTGTGCCCCACTAGCCTCTAGGTACTCAACTATTCTTTCCTTCAGAAGTGACTCCATCACTTTCCCTACCACAGAGGTCAGACTGACAGGTCTGTAGTTTCCTGCCTCTGTCTTGGTCCCACTTTTGTGAAGGGGAATCACATCTGCCTTCCTCCAGTCCTCGGATACCACACCACCCTCCCATGATTTATTAAAAAGAGTAGCCAGTGGTTTCACTAGTTATGAAGCAGGCATAACGGTCCTCCAATGTGGAAGGTTGAAGGCACAGGCCGCATACCTGTGGATCATGCTAGGCCCCAAGGCAGTGTATGCATGAGGCGTGGGGTCAGAGTACAACATATTCTGGTTACAAGCAGCACACTGCTTGAATCCAGGACCAACTTTTTGGTCGTCGCGCTCCACTGAAAGGTTAATAGTCAAACCGAAATTCGGAACCAAAAATCGAAAGGGTAAACAGTCGAAGACCAAAATCGGCCTATACCTCACGCAGGAGCTGCAAAGGAGAAGACCTGAAGCTTCCAGCGGAAAGGAAGATCTGATGTCATGAGGCAGTGCCGAGAAGGATTCCACCCAGGTGGGTGGGAGGAACTTAACTTGAAGACCTTCCAGCAAGAATTAAAGGGAAAGGAAGAGCTGCCTAGATGTAGATAGTGCACCCATATCCACGTCATTTGACCACTCCTTAAAAAACCTTCTTTGAATTCAGACTGTCCAGCCAACTACAGACCTATCTCTAACCTGCCTTTTGTGGGTAAGGTTATTGAAAAGGTGGTTGTGTTACAGTTAGATGACCACCTCACAAATCATAATATCTATGATGCTCTCCAGTTGGGGTTTAGTAAAAGACATAGCACCGAGACTGCTCTCATCCGGGTTTTAAAGTATCTAATTGCGAGAGATCAAAAGGCTTGTACTATTCTAGACCTTCTTGATCTATCTGCAGCATTTGATACTGTGGACCATGATGTGCTGTTCGAGTGCCTTCGGCTTCTTTGTGGACTGTCTAGCACAGTCTTACATAGGTTTCGATCTTTCCTCATGGGCCGGACTCAGAGGGTTGTCACTGGAATTTATTCCTCTGATGCCATCTCTCTGTCCTGTGGTGTGCCGCAGGGTTCCATCTTGGCACCCATGTTGTTCGCAGTTTACATGCTGCCATTAGGAGATATCATTAGGCGTTACAGTCTGGGTTTTCACTGATATGCAGATGATACCTGGCTGTATCTGTCCTTTACTCCTGGACAGGATGATGCAGTCTCTCTGCTTAATAGCTGTCTAGCCGAAATCAATGACTGGATGAGTGCCAGTTGGCTGAGGTTAAACCCGGATAAGACCGAGGTGTTGGTTGTGAACCTGGGTCGCCTTGAGGCGGGTCATAGGGTTGGGATACCATTGGGCCTTTGGCTTGATGGTGTCCAGCTCTTGACCTCAGGCCAGGTGCTTAATCTGGGCGTTATTATTGATGACGGTCTGACCTTGAAATCTCAGGTATCGGCCGTTGTTAGGTCCTCTTTTTGCCATCTGAGGAATATCGCCCGGGTGAAACACCTGGTTCCTCTGGCTGACCTTCCTATTCTGGTTCATGCCTTCGTGACCTCCCGCCTTGATTACTGCAATGCCCTTTACCTGGGGCTACCGGGAGTTGATATCCACCACCTGCAGCTAGTGCAGAACACAGCAGCCAGGCTTTTGACTGAGACATCTAGAAATAGTCATATCATGCCTGTTCTCGCGCAGGCTGCACTGGCAGCCGGTTCAATGGCGGATTACCTTTAGGCTCGGACTACTAACCTACAAAGCCCTACATGAACAGGGACCACAGTATCTGCAAGATCTCCTTACTCCCTACTGCCCCTCTCGCTTGCTCCGATCAGATGATGAGGGATTGCTAGAGATTCCCAGGGTTCGTTTGAAGACATGTGGGGCACGTGCGTTTTCGTATGCTGCTCCTGCCCTGTGGAATTCTCTACCTCGTCGGATACAAAGCTGCATGACCGTCGAGAGCTTTAAGGCGGAGTTAAAAACATTTCTATTTTTAAAAGCTTATGGTGATTGATTTTATTACTGTTTAATGTTTGTTACTTAATTGTTATTTTGTACAGTGCTTTGGTCTTTGGAAAAGCGCTTAAAGTAAATTTTTACTTACTTACCTAGAAGTAACTGTTCTATCTACTTCAAGGATCTCTCCTCCATTATTCCATACCTTTGGAACGATTCCTAAGCAGTTCGAAACACCAACTGGGAGGTGGTTACAGTCTCTCATATACATACATGTGATCTCTCCCATTTTGCCCAGGAGAGTCCCATTTTTTTAACTGCACTCCTGACCCCCCGCACGGGAAAGCAAACCTCCTGATTTACATAGTGATCCGTTTCACCATCTGGCATCCCAGTATTTCTCTCTCCTTACGTCCCTTTCTCTTCGAATGCCAAGCTTTCCCTTACAACTTGATTTCGGGAGGCTATTCTATCTGTAGAGCGTCGGCGCCATCTAGTGGTGACATTTGGCATGGCACAAAATAACTAAAATAATTTGTACTGTAGTCTGACAGTCAATGTATGAAGCGGTAACTTCCATTTTACAAAAAAAAAAAAAACATTCATTTCTTTGTATTTTGTTATGCCTGCTTCATCCATGTTTATTTTCGGAGAGTGGACTGATTATAGGCATGGATTTATGTTGTCAAAAATAAATAGGTTATTTACACTTCTGTCAGCCAGTTCAGAGAATATGATTTATGGTGGTAAATTATGTGCTGTTGATTTAATGCATAATCTTGTGACACACCATATACAGCTTCCCATATATATATAATACATATGTATATATATATATATATAAATATATATAAATATATTTCCTGTTACTTAATGGCCAACGTGGTGCGTTTACGCATTCTCCCTCCTAAAAGGCCATTCTCCCTCCTAACTTTGCAAAACCTCCCTCTTGCACAGTTTTACATAATCACAGGTATGCATATATTCAGAACAGCAGGCCTTGCAGTACAGCAAGCACTCGAAACCAGTATCTTGCAGATGTGCTATATCCAGACTGTAACGTTTAGTGAAGGTGTGGACTGTGCTCTTTGTGACTGTAGCACATCAGCTGCAGAAATATGTCTAAAACAAGCAACTGAAGTGGCCATTCTACTGGTGTAGTGACCATGAACCGCACCAGAAAGTTCCTAACTGTACTTTTATATCAGAACATAACATAATACAATGTGCCACCTATTTGGACAGGCACTGTTTAGAAACAGGAGTGCCCTCTTTCCCGGGGTGAACGAAACAGAAAGCTGAAAGGACTTTCTAAGAGTCCTTGGTGCGATTCACAAAGAATCTGAGTATTCTATATATGGTACATCGAAAGTATAGAGCAGTGACTCACCCTGATTGTCATGTTCAGGACAATAAACAGGAAGGTGTATCATTTGATTCAGTGTAAATTCAGATACACCTTTGGTAGAAACTTAGGATTTGTATGGAAAGAGACTGTCTTTGTGAAAAATCAAATAAGGAGGCTCACACGCTAAAGCCTGAAGCTCCAAAATCTTTTTGAGCAGAAGTGACTGCAACTGAAAATAAAATTTTCCATAACAGGAAATGTAGGCTACAACTCACGGCTGACTCAAAAGGAGCCAACATCAGTTTCTCAAGCACACAGTTCAATTCCCAAGGCAGGACTGGATTGCAGATAGGAGGTTTCCAATGAAGAATACCTCTCAGAAAAGTATGGGACGCCTATAACTGGGCCACTGTACAACCACCAGTAGGGGCATAAAACCTGATATAGAGACCAAATGCACCTTAATTGACAAAGACTGTAGACCAGAGTCTGACACTGACAGCAAGTATTCCAGCACAGCATTTATAGGACATGTAAATGGATCCAAATTCCTGGAAGCAACCTACAGAGTGAACTGCTTCCATTTCAAGGAGTAGGTATGTCTGGTAGATGGCTTTCTAGCGAGCAATTTTAGGGGAGACCCCAAAATGTGCAATGGCAGTGTCTTCATAAGCCATGCATGCCAATGTAGGGACTTCAGGTTCAGTTGAACCAGGGATCCATTGTCTTCTGACAACAGGCCCCGACATTAAAGGTGGTAAACTGGGTAAGAACTTGATTCTGAGATACGTGACAGAGGGTGGTGGTAAATGGAGTTCATGCCGAGGAAGGGAGGGTGATAAGCGGGGTACCTCAGGGATCACTGCTGGGACTGGTCCTTTTTAATGTCTTTATAGGTGACATTGCAGAAAAGCTGGAAGGTAAGGTCTGCCTCTTTGCAGATCACATCAAAGCTCTGCAACAGGGTGGACACGTTGGGGTGGAAAGAACGAGCAAAGACCTGCAAAAACTCATGGAGTGGTCAAGGAAACGGCAACTGAGTTTGAATGCGTAAAAGCACAAAATAATGCACTTAGAGCACAGAAATCTGGGGGTGGAGTACAAGATGGGTGACTTGACAATTATTTATTTAATTTTATTCACCGAGTAGGCTCACTGGGCCCAAGAGGTCCCTTTTTCAGGAGTGACTCAGAATGAGTTATAGAGAAACTTTGGGTACAGGACATTCCAAGTACTTCAAGTATTAATGACTATGAAGCAGAAAAAAGACATAGTGGTAATCATATCAGATGACCTACAGATAGGCAAGCAGTGCGACAAGTTTGGGAGGGCTAGTGGGATGCTGGGGTGCACAGGAATGGGTATCACTAGCAGAAATCAGGAGGTGGTGTTGCCCCTATATACATCATTGATAAAACCACACCTTGGGTACTGTGTCCAGTTCTGAAGACCACATCTCTGGAGGGACGCAGACACAGTGGAGGCAGTCCAGAGGAGGGCAATAAAATGGGGGGCCTGCATTACATGATCAAATGCCCTGCTAGGAGAGACTAAAGAACCGTAATATGTACACCGAACAGAGGAGAGAGACGGAGGGATATGATAGGGACCTTTAAATACCTCACGGGGGAAATGAGGTACAGAAGGGAAGTTTTCTTTCAGAAAAAAAGGAGCTCAAGAACAAGGAGACATGATATGAAGCTGGAGGGAGTAGATTCAAGAGACTTGTGAGGAAGTACTTCTTCACAGAAACAGTGGTGGATTCCTGGAACAGCCTTCCAGCAGAGGTGGTTGGGCGAAGACAGTGGGGGAGGTTCAAGAGTGCATAAAAAAAGTATGAGGGTATATTACTGGTAAGGAAGGAGGGGAGGGAGAAAGAGCCGGAGATCAAGTAGAGTCTGCGGTGATACTGCAGATAGAGAAAAAACAGAAAGACTGGGTGGGCTGAGTGGTCCTTATCTACCATCAAATTCTATATTTCTGTGACACAGTGGTAGTGGGACAGGAAGTTCCACTGCCACCTGTTGTAGAAGTGGAACCCATATCTGACGAGGCCATAATGGAACAATGAGAATGGTAGTGGCATTCTTCATCTGCAGCTTGAGCAGCACCCTCTGTTTCAGTGGAACTGGGGGAAATGCATACAGAGATTTCCCTTTCCAAAAGAGGAACAATGCACCTCGCCAGAAAACTCCAGACCCTCCAGACCCTGAAGTGAGCAAGCAGAAATGCTGCTGTTCTATGTTGTGTGAGTACACAAAGTCCAACTCTGGATGGCTCCATTTTGGGAAGACGTTGTTTACCGCCAAGGTCAGCAAATCTTACTTCGAGAGGGCTCTTGCAGTAGGTAATTACATATCAGACTGAAGCCGACAGGTGCCAGGACCCCATGGAAACATTTCTAGCTAGCAGACTCTGGCGGAGGACCGCCCCCACGTCAGGTGACCAGCGTCAGATGACGTCGGTATAAAGGGGCAGTCCCCCACGCCCGCCTTCCAGTTCTTTCCCACCATTAGCTTGTGAAAGTGCCTCGCGGTTAAGTTCATGCTTCGTCAGTCAGTTCGTCGGTTTTATTACCATTTTTTCTTGATTTTCTTCCTAAAATCATTCACTATCTGTCGTGTATGTCATCCTGTACTCCATCCGATTTGCGTAAAAATAAGTACAATTCCTGCGGCGCCCAGCTCGTGCACAAGAACGGACACTCCCAGTGCCTCTTCTGCCTAGGCCCGGATCACCCCGTGGAGAAGTGCCAGCACTGCCAGCAATTTAACGCCGCCACCCGCAAACAGAAGCAGCAGTCCCTGGAAGCTCACATCCTGAAGAAGATGTCCTCCATGGAGAAGGAGCTGAAGAAGCTCTGGCAGGCTTTAACTTCCCCTGAGGATCACCGTAAGAAGAAGGAGCTTACCGGGACTCCACTTCCACCGCGACCGGCTGGAGTCGCCGTGCTCAGGTAACGCCCCGAGGAGGACCGTTTCTTCGTCGGGTCGCCTTGGAGGTTTTAAGGTGGCGGCGTCTTCTTACCCGTTGGGCTTGCGCTCTGGCCCACTGGAAGCCTCTGGGACACAGGAGGCAGCCCCTCCCGAGAAGCCCGCCACCATGCGGCCTTCTGGGTCAAGCGGCTCCGGTAAGTTGGGACTTTGGTGCCACCAACGCCAGCGCGGTCAAGGCCACTAAGACGCCCGACTCTCCGGGGCAGAGCACGGCCTTGAAAACTCCCACCAAGACCGCTCCTCCCTCGTGGCCTTCGTCGGGAGTTGGGTCCCATAAGTCGGACGTCGGCTCCTCCAATGCCTGCCCGGACCCCACCGGTAAGGCAGACGTTGTCTCCTCCAACAGACGCACAATGTTAGAGCTAACGCCAGACCCTATCATCCAGTCCGTCATCCCCGGCCCGCCGTTACTGAATGAGGATCCAGCGTCTCCTTTGTTAGACCCCGGGGATTTTAGTCCCCCTTCCCCTGGCGACGAGGATGTTGGTATGCTAGCGTCGGGTCTCCCTCCCGCCGGGCTGGATGACCTGACGTCGGACTTGGATGCCAGCTCTGACGCCAGCCTGTCCGACGCCGGGCAACATCCCCTTACCGGATGCCGTACCCGATGCCCGCCAGGCCTCCAGCTCCTGGTCCACCGGCGGGGCATTTCCCAAGGCCTTCTGCCCTGTCAGAGCCCCTGGTGCCCGGGTATCCGACCCCGTCATATCCATGCCGTCCTACCCGGGATCGTAGTATCCTGCGCCTCAATACCTGACGCTGGCCTATCAGACGCCGCAGTACCCGGTGCCCAGTACCAGACGCTGAGCTTCCGCCATCGGGATACGGATACTCACCTTACGGATATCCACAATATCCGTATACCCCTCCTTCACCGCCCCCTCAGCCGCCGGTGTACCTGAAGGAGACTCTGGCTTCCTGGTGGGTTGAGGCCAAGGCTCAGCTCACCAGGGAGGTGTAAAGCCGCTTGCTGATGCTGAACCCGGTTCCGGACTCCCGGCGTTGCAGACGAGAGACTCCCTCCCCCTTGCCCAATGCCAGAGGTGAGCCCTCAGGCACAGGGGCAGGGGTTCCCAAGGGGTCCGTTCCTCCCCCGTGTCGGGAGGGATATTCTTCTTCCTCTTTGGAGACCTCGGACTCTGATTCCGACAGGTGCTTCGATCCAGACGAGCCACGTACTCCAGACCGTCCCAGGCCAAGGACTCCTTCGAAGTCTCCTCCGGAAGATCCTTCTTTCCTGGAGTTGCTTAAAAAGATCCAGGCGGTCCACCAGTGGCAATCTCTGGAGCTGGATCCACAGCAGAAGAAACTCGCTGCTCACCTGGATCTGACTGAAACTGCTCCGACGTTGATTCCACTCTGGATCGAGCCTCATGCGGACCTTGTTTCCACTATCTGGAAACAACCGTCGGCCTTAGCCCCCCTTCCGAGGAAGGCGGATAGGCTATATCAGTCTCCAGAGGGTGTGGATTCCTTGAATACACACCCCGTAGCTGACTCGGTCGTGATTAGCACAGCTCACAGCTGGTTGGCGAACCCAAAACATCTGAGCTTGTCTCCACCTGACAAGGAATCCCATCTTCTGGACCAGTATGGGAAGAAGGTGTATGCTTCTTCCACTCTTGGAATAAGGGCCCTGAATTATGTCGCACATATGGGGGATTACCAAAAGACGATCCTGAGTGAGGTGGAAGCCAAGTTAGACTCCCTTCCTGAGTCTCAGACTAAGCAGGAAGTGGCTGATCTAGTCCGTTGTGCCCGTTCGGCCAGTCAGCACATGCTTTGTGCCACATACGATGCAGTGGACACTACTGGTTGGGGCTTAGCTTTCGCCGTCATGCCTGGCTCCGAGTGTTAGGTTTGGTCCCTGAAGTGCAGTCTGCCATTTAGGACGCGCCCTTCAGGTGCTGTTCAGTGGGGATGTCGAGGACAACATCACCAACCTGCAAGAGAAGGGCACTGCACTGAAGTCTGTTGACTCTCTGTACAGGCCCCCTCAGGGACAGGGTCACCCTTTTTGCAGACATTCTCGGCCCAAAGCAAAACCTCAGGGCAATCGGGCCAACAAACACATAGCCCCGCCGCCAGCAAGCCCCTCCCGCCCAAAAAAACGGCAGGAACTTCAGTCGCGGTGCTGCCCTACACCTCCTGACTCCTCCCCTCTCCCTCAGCCTCTGGGGCTTCCAGAGGAACCAGTAGGAGGGAAGTTCTCCTTCCATCTACCGGGTTGGGAGAGGATAACATCAGATGCTTAGGTGTTCCAACTGATAGCAGCAGGACACTCAATCGAGTTTCTACAGAAACCACCCAGAAAACCACCCCCCAAGTCATCTTACTCCCAGAACATCTTCCTCTGGTTCAGGAAGAAATATCCTCCCTTCTTTTGAAGGCGGTGATAGAACCTGTCCCTTCCCACCTTCGGGGGACAGGTTACTATTTCCAATTCTCACTGGTTCCAAACAAATCGGGAGACGTGAGGCCCATTTTAGACCTCAGCTCCCTAAACATGTTTGTGGAGTACAAAAGGTTCAGGATGCTCTCCCTGCAGAGCCTTCTGCCCTTACTTTGGCAGGGACAGTGGCTGTGCGCCCTGGACATAGAGGATGCCTACCTGCATATTCCTGTCCACCCTTCAACCGCAAATTCCTTCAGTTTTTGTTCCAGGGGGACCACTACCAGCTGAAGGCCCTCCCATTTGGTCTTTTCTTGGCGCCCAGAGTTTTCACCAAATGTCTTTCCATGGTAGCAGCTCATCTGCGCATCCAGGGAGTGCAGGTTTTCCCGTACCTGGACGACTGGCTCCTGGCGGCCCCGTCCAGGGAGGATCTCCTGCGTTCTCTCCCTCCCCTTACCCTGCAGGTTTTTATCAGCCTGGGTATCACCAACAACCAGGCCAAGTCCCACCTGGTCCCCTGTCAGAGGCTTCAGTTTATCAGGGTGATCCTGGACATGAACACCGGCATGGCTTTTCTGCCACTGGACAAGGTGGATACCCTTTGGGCTTAAGCAAGCCTGCTGCCCAGTCGCAGGCGGGTCAGTGCCCGGTCAGTCTTTCGCCTCCTCTGGCTCATGGCGACTGCGATTCCGACAGTCCCTCACACTCTGCTCCACATGAGGATCTCTTAGTGGATGCTTCGGTCTCAGTGGGATCAGCTGGTGGACGACCTAGACCAGGAAGTCCTGGTCTCCGACCCCAAGGTTTGGGACGTGCAATAGTGGATGGTTCAAGAGAATCTTTGCCGGGGAGATCCCTTCTGCATCAGGCCTCCCTCCCAAACACTGACAACAGACGCCTCGGGAGAGGTTGGGGAGCCCATCTGGGGTCTCACAGGACTCAGGGCTCCTGGTCCAGGCTCGAACGGTCTCTTCACATAAACATCCTTGAGCTCAGGGCCGTGCTGTACGCTCTTCGAGCTCTGATTCTGTATGTGCTTCCTGGTCATCTGGCTGTCCAGACGGACAACATATGTGTAGTGTGGTACATCAACAAACAGAGAGGAACGCGTTCCTACCCCTTTGCAGGGAAGCAATGAGAATTTGGAATTAGGCAGTGCAACACAACCTTCATCTCACGGTGGTTCACGTTCCAGAAATCGTAAACACGCCGGCAGGCCACCTCAGTCGGTCGTCGGCACAGGCTCACGAGTGGGAACTGGAGCAGGGGGTGGTAGACGATATCTTCCTGTGTTGGGGGACACCTCAAGGAGACCTGTTTGCATCTCCTCACAACGCAAAACTTCCCGCCTTTTGCTTGCTCGCTCCAGAGCGAGGTATTTTTTGGAGAGATGCTCTTTCTCTAGATTGGAAGGACAGATTTGTCTATGCCTCCCCCCCCCTTTAATTCCGAGGGTCTTACACAGACTCAGCTCAGAAGGAGCTCGCATGATCCTGATCGCTCCTTTCTGGCCCAGGCAAATTTGGTTCCCTCTTCTGCAGCAGTATTCAGAGGAGTCTCCTCTTCCACTGTTGCAACTTTTGCTGACCCAGGATCAGGGGACCCTGTTTCATCCAGATCTTAAATCCCTTCAGTTGCATGCATGGCTCCTGCAGATGTAGCTCAAGCCCGATTCGGGGTCTCCCCGCTTGTGGCTGAGATTCTAGTGGAGGCTAAAAAGCCTTCCATGAGATCGACCTATGCCATGAAACGGAAGTGGTTCTCTATTTGGGCCTATTCTAGGAATTTTGAGCCTTTTTCGTGCCTTGTCGGGAGAGTTCTGGACTATCTTCGCCATCTCTTTGACTGGGTCTCAGTCATTTATCTCAGAAGGTTCACATGGCGACTATCTCCACTTATCATGTTCCCTTTGGGGACAGAACTTTCGCACAGTTGGAAGTTTCGAAGACTTTTCTTAGAGGGTCTCCTCTGAACCCCTAATCGGCGTTCCATACCCGATTTGAATTTCATTCTCGAGAAGCTTACTCTGCCTCCTTTTGAACTGGCAGCTTCTGTAGACTTGAAGTTCCTCTCTTGGAAGACTCTTTTCCTAGTGGCCATTACCTTAGCTCAACGTATTTCCGAGCTTCAGGCCATGATATGTAAAATTCCTTATTTGATTTTTCACAAGGAACGTGTGGCTCTGCGTACCAACCCTAAGTTTCTCTCTAAGGTGGTGGCAGAATCTACACTGAATCAATCCATTGAGCTACCAGCTTTCTTTATGCAACACTCCAATCAAGGGGAGTACCTCCTGCATACTTTGGATGTTCATCAAATTCTGAGATACTACACCAACAGGACAAAGGATCTCAGAAAGTCTGATCAGCTTTTTGTCTCTTTTGCTTACAAAAGAGAAGGCAATGTTGTCACTAAGCAATGCCTTTCTAAGTGGTTGGCTCATTGTATCACTTTCTGTTACGACAAGTACCACAAGACCCTGCCGGGTCAAGTTAGAGTTCACTCCACCAGGGGTGTTGCTGCCTCTGCGGCTTGTTTCAAGAATGTGTCAGTGACTGACATTTGTGCAGCCACAACTTAGACTTCTGTCCATACCTTTACAAAACACTACAGCATGAACATTGCCTCTCGCCGTAGAGCAGGCTTCTGGTTGGCTGTTCTGCAAGGTCTCCTTTCTTGAGACCCTTACAGCTGGAGGTTCCATGCATGTGTTGGTTTCCTCCTCCCGTGTGCTTCTCCTTCTTCCAGACTGCTTGGGACTCAGTCCTATATGAAATTACCTACTGCAAGAAGCCTCTCGAAGTAAGACAGTACAGTTACATAAGAACTTACCGTAACAGCAGATCTTCGAGAGAGGCTCTTGCAGTAGGTAATACCTTCCTGCCCACCATCCCCCTTAGCTTTTTTCTGCTCCTTTTCCAGGAGGGGAAACATCTGCTTCTCTCTCTGCCTTGCCTTTTTGGCCTTTGGTGGAAAGAACTGGAAGGCGGGTGGGGACCGCCTTTATACTGACGCTGTCTGACGCCGTCACCTGATGTAGGATCGTTCCCCCGCCAGAGACCGCTAGCTAGAAAATTTTCTGTGGGGTCTTGGCGCCTGCCGGCTTCAGTCCTATATGTAATTACCTACTGCAAGAGCCTCTCTCAAAGATCTACTGTTACGGTAAGTTCTTACGTAACTGTACTTTCCCATTTGTGAATCTTGGACTGTAACCTGCTTAACCAGTCTTCTAAGATGTTATGGAAACCTGGGAGATGCACGTCTGACAGTTGGAGGCTGTGGGCCGGGCCAGAGCCAAGTACCATACTCTTATAGCCCACAGGACCCTTATTGTCCACTGAGGAACTCTCAAATGAACACTGGCCAGTGGCACTATCACAATGGCCATAGCCAGGAAACTTAGGAGAGTCCTGTACTCCAAATGTGCTGAGACAATCAGGTGTTCTGCCCTGTCCTGTGGTGGAAAAGCATAATGCTTCTTGGTGTCCAGAACTGCTCCTATGTACTGTAGTGAGTGAGAGGTAATTATACAGACACTGGCACATGAACCTAACTCCCAAATCCTCGCATAAGTGCCTTGTCCGAGACAATGTATGTAGGAGTTTCCTGAACTAGCTTTCAGCAGCCACTGACCCGGGAGCACTAGACTTTCCCTATGAAGGCATGCTGTCACTACTGCCAAGCAGCTGGAAAGATCCGTGGTGCAGAAGCCAAGCCAAAGGGCAAGAATCTGAGCTGGCAGTACCCCTTCCCCAGCACAACCCCTTCCCCAGCACAAAGTGGAGGTATTGCCTATGAGTGTTTCTGATCTTGATATGAAAGTATGCCTCCTTCATGTCCAGGGCACAAAACAGTCCCCTGTCTGTGGCAGGAGAATGAGAGCTTGAATGCTGTGATCTCCCGTTATTGCTTCAGATCCAGGGACAGTCGGCCCCCACAACCACTCCTTGATGTAACACTGGGAGTGGAGTTATATCCTGCAAATAGTCATGCAGAACTGGAGCCAGTGCCATCAGTACCTACTGTGTTGGGTGCCTCTGCATGGGAATCTGTGGGAAGGAGACCTGGCAGGACCCACCTCCCATACTTCTGCCTTACTGACAGTAGGCTCGGCCACCTCTGGCAGCAGGCAGGTGATAGGAGCCCCTCCCACAGCCCTAGCTGGAGTGGGATACAGGGACTTGACAGACCAGAGACATTTTTGATGTCTGAAAACCTTTTAGGGCTTCTTTTCCACATCATAATCAAACAGTTCTGTCCCTCTGAAAACAGCACTGAAAACTGCTTGTTGCACATCATTTGCAAAACCAGCAACCCTAAGCCAAGACTATCTCCTCATAAAAATGCCAGAAGCAGCAGCCCTGGCAGAGGCATCAAAAGCTGAGCAAAGTAAATGTCTGCCAACCTCCGCACCAGATTTCAAAGTTTTAAGTAAGTCATTCTTGGTAGAGCCCTCAGGCAAAGCCTGGGCTGCAGCTTTTGCATATATCAACAAGTTATTTTGGTATTTGATTACATGGGCTTGGTACAGTAGTTTGCAACTGTAGGGCCTAGTGAGGCAGAGGCATACGTGCACCTGCCTATCACATCCAGCCTCCTAGATTCTTTATCAGGAGACAACGTACTAACGTGTCTAGGTGCTTTAAAACTATCATGAACAGCTATTACGACTACAGAGTTAGTTTTTTGGATGGTTAGCATAAGACGGCTTAGCAGATGGGGCTGGATATTGCTTGTCAGCCTTTCTGGGTGCTGCAGGCAATGGATTTGGGCTGCACCATGCAGCAAAGGTAGGTGGAATTATAATGGAGGAGGAGCTGGGCAACTCCAAATATTCCATGAGGTTTCATCTTTGTGGAGTCTTCCTCTTACATAGCAAAGGACATCACAGTTTGCACTTGCTGTATAATGGTTTGAAAAGTAGGATCCCAGGAGGAGACCTTGGAGTACATGCCACTGATTCCTCACTGCAGGATGAGAGTATAGAACTAGATCAAGGTGGCATATATTGTTCTCCTTCATACTCTCCTTCTAAATCGTCCTTTTAACACAATAAGGTCAGGGATTATATTCTACCTATGTTTCCTGACCTGTGCCTCGATGACAGAGTACCACCAACCAACTACATCTTACCTGGAGTGGTCATCCACACCCATAAACCCCTTCCCTGGCAGCTGAACTGTGTCAATCTTTAACAGTTGCTAGGGTGGCATGCTATTACCATGACCCACTGTATACCTGCCGAGACTGAGCATGTCATTATCATATTGTGACTGAACCTCCTGCTGCCAGAAGTGTAAATCCCAAATGCAGAGCTAGATCTGTTATTCACCATTAAAACTAGGAAATACTTTTTAAAAAAGATATTTAAAATGGTTTGGCCCACTAAACTGAAGAACCTAACCTGAAAATGTGCTTTGAAAACTGGGCCTCTGCATGACAGTACTACAAGTTGCTGTGCCATGAGGTCGGCCAGATGTGTGCATAGAAGGTATACATGGAAATGCTAGATGAAAAAAAGATCAAGGGTAAATTGTGTTTGACATGTGAACAACAGATTTCTTATCCATGCACACATCAAGGACATACAGTGGTTCTTGCCTCTCACCTGTTTGAAGTACTGGGTGACTTGAACTCTGCATAGTGTCCTGACTGTCCACCTGACCATGCTGACCTTCTTGCTTCTCACCTTCTGGAAACGCTTGATGACTTGAACTCTGCCGAATCTCCCTGCTGTCTCCTTCTTTCAATTCCCCATCATTTTTAGCAGACAAAAGAACATCTGAGGAATCTGACAGCTGCTTCTCTTTCGTCACCACACTGCTTGATCCAGTCCGACTCAGATCAGTTATCCTTTGCTGTAGCATTCTGTTGGTATCTTCCAGCCTTCCATACCTCTTCAGTAGGTCAGCATAGTTGTTAAAGTTCCTAACAGCTTCCTTCCTTTTGGATTCCAGCTCCATCTTTAGAGCTTCTAGCTCACTCTTCTGCTGGGGCACAGTCACCTGATCTTTTGCTACAGAACCATGTGGAAAAAAAAAAAGACTCTGAAAAGAATTCTATGAAATCAGATTTTATTTAACTTAACCATTTGATCTAAAACTTCTGCAGTGATACCAAGTAGAAGAAAAGCCTAGTGTGTTCAAAGCCTCATGCACCCGAACAACCATTTGGAAATGTGATCTTAACACAACTGTGGACCATATGAAACAAGGCAAGGACCAAAAGTATACTCCTGGCTTGCAGTGCCTGGATTCGCTCTCACTGGTGCCACACTGCAGAAGCACATCAAGCCAAGATGCCGCTGCTACTCTGGCTAGGGTACTGTTCATGATTTTTGCTGGACAAACACATGGGGTGTGTAAGAATGCAATCCATCCAAATTTATTTATAAAATGCCTCTTCCAAAAAGGTTTGAAATGCTAAATAAGGATAAAAACTCAGCACCAATGTACAACAAAAATACATTTACAAAGCATATAAAGAGAAAAATACCCTAAAACAGGGGCATAGTAATAATACATATGTTACGACATACTTTGAGGTACAAGGCAAACCTGAGAGCCTTCAAACATCTGAGAACTGTTGTAAAATCTGACTTACCTACGAACCCAGTAGTGGGTTATTGAACTTATAAAATGGACATTACACAGAAGAAGAAAAAATGACACATAAGAAAGCAAGATCCTAACTGTATAGTAAGATAACCTGTACTACAGTAGAAGCCACTTAATTGGGACACAGATAATCAGAAAGTCCACTTTATTGGGACATCCCTGCAGGAACTGATTAAGCGGCCATTCATTTCTATGGCGTTCCCATCTATGTAATAGGGCCGGGGATGCCTCATTATTGGGAGGATTCAGTCCCATTCACTGTTCTGTGTTACCATTTGAAGCCCTTTAGCCTACCTACTGCTGCAGTTAATGGGCCACTTAACAGGTGTGAATAACGCTGTGAACAGCGCAGTCAGTGACAACCCCCTTGTCCAATCCTTCCTGCTCTCAATTCTCTCTCCTCCCCTTGTACAGCTTTACTCAAGATGAAAGATCACTGCTCTGTTTGCCAATTCTTTCCGGTATCCTTGTTTGGCTCCCTCATCAGGCACAATGAAGGCAGCTCCAGATTCTTTCTAGTGTTTTCGTTTGACTCACAATTCTCCCTACAGGTCTCTTCTCCCGCAGCTCAAGTTTACTCAGACACAACTACCGATTCTCTTTATTGGCATGACATTCTGAAAGGTAAGCCAATGACAACCTTTGCTCAGTAAACTCACATTTCTCTGCCATTCTCCAGCTACTAAGTGTGACAGGGTTGAATAGGACCCTGTCCCAATTGTTATGGAGACTTTGAATGCAGGGATCTGTTCTGTTCTTTCCTTTCCTGTCTCTTGCCTATTTGGTTGCGCAACCAAATTTTTCCCATGAGACCTAGGATTTGATTAGTCAAACAGTCTTGCAATTCTTTGCCTTTCACTGTCTCTCAGTCTTCCCTTGCATATCTGCTGGTATAAAAATATATGCAAATCATTATGTGGAAATATAACTGATATTGGGATCCCTTTGTTTAGAAATTATAGTATTATTGCTGAAATGTATATAATTATAGTTTGAGATGACTGCAAAAAGCTATTGGGAACTCAAGGCGTTAACCCGAGAGTAGTTTTTAAGCCCTTTTTCAGAAGCTATGGAGAAGGAGCCTCAGTTCTGGGCCAAAGTGTCCTTGCTGCACCTGCCTGAAACATACAAGAACATTTTAGAAAAAAATAGGATGCCTGTTAAGGAGGGGGGTTGCAAAGACTTGTAAGAGAGCTGCAATGTTTTGAGAGACACAGAGATTGAAGGAAAACTCAGATGGATCTTCTCTGTTTATTCTGCATTTGTAAATAGTTATTCTGAACAATTTTTTTTTTATGTTACTGCTAGTACTAATAAACACTTTTTGCGAATTTTACAACTTGCTTCTAGTTTTTCCTATGCTTCCTGACTTGTGCCTCGACAACACTAAGACAGACTGAACAAACAGCTTTCAACTTTTGGCTTTCTGGAGGGGAAAATAGCCTGCATAATCTTCAGTTCTGTTAAAACACATTTGTTCCCATAGACACCATATAGCGTCGGAATCATCCATTGCTAGATCCGACCCTAAATGATCACTGAGAGCAAATGAGTTAATTGGGACTGCCACTTAATGGGGATGAAAAGCCTGCCACTGGGCCGTCCCAATTAAGCGGCTTCTACTGTATTTGGTCATGTGATCTATTTCAGCCAATCAGAACATTCCATTTATCTATGCCAGTTGCCACAAAGGAAGGTAACTTACAATAACTCTGATCTTCCAAACTATCTTCCTTTCCTTTTTGTGTCCTCACCTAAGTGGCTTCATGTGAGTGGCCCACAGCTGAGCAGCATAAGCCGAGTGGCAAATCAGCCAATGCAGGACATGCTGACAAATTAAGGCCCACTCAGCTGTGCCTGTGTTTGTGATAGGAGTAGTTCTCAGTTGTAAGTATAGTTACATTGGATGCATTGAGTCTGCTCAGTCATATCTCCTTGGTTCTCCCTTTTCTCCAAAGGGCTCACCCTACTAGATTTGCTCAGTATTGTTCATAACAACTCTGCTGTTCCAGAGTACACCAAAGAACCTAAACTCTTTTGTAGATTTTACTTTCTCAAATGACTTGATGTTCATCGTTCGAGTAAATATAAGTTGCTCATCTTTAACTGTGGTTGAAATAGTGGAACACAGTTCACACCCACACTCTGGCTATTCTGCTGGATGCAGATGTCACTGGACACCTTCAAGCTAAGCTCCTCCCACAACCTGGGTGGCATTTTCTCTGGCTCTGCCCAGTGATGTCAGATCTTAGTATACTGGAAACAGGGGTCCGGGTGCTACTTATTAGGGGAAGGTGGGTGGGCTGAATGGATGTAAACTGTATACCACTATTAGATCTACAGTTACAAGTGAGTACTATATCCTTCTAAAAACACTGATACGGTTCACTGTCCACACTCTGAAAGGCCTCTAGCAATCCTCCAGGAGGAGGGGGCAAGGTGTGCACCCCCATTTGGTGAACAGAGACTGGAGGACTGAGGCCCCACAAGCAGTATCTCAAAAATAACTCAGCATGTTGATGCTGAAGTGGTAGATGAAGGTATGTGCTTTAGCCCAAGCTGCAGACCTGTATGTCTTCTTAATTGCAATATCCCTGGAAACAGCCAAGCCAGCAAACCTATAGAAGAGGTTGATGCAGGATGTGATCCACATGGCAATAAGCGGTATGTCTGGTGGAATGAGCCTTAAGTCTCTTGGGTGACTCCCTACCAACCAACCTATAGCAGAGGTTGATGCAGGATGAGATCCGCCTGGCAACTGTCCGCTTAGCTGCCAGTCTGCCAGGCGTAGCTTCAGTGTATGTGACAAACAGCTGCTGAGACTCACCGCAAACTTCTGCCATGCGCTCTTTATATTAGGACAGCACCATACGCAGGTCCAATGTATGGAGCCTGAATCGGCATCCGAGGTCAGACTGGTGAAGTACACTGGAAGGCTAATCACCTGGTTAAGATGGAATTCCAACACAATCTCAGGGAGGAATTTTGCTTTGGGGCGGACACTCTTGTCCTCTTAGTGAGTGCCTGGAGCTCACTCGCCCTTCTGGCTGACATAATGGCCACCAAGAAGGCAGTCTTCTAAGACAATTTCTTTTGCGGTCAATCCTTTCTATTGAACTCTAAAAACACAAACAGACAACAGGCACAAGTAATGAGGCATTAACTGCATCATTCAAAAGTACAATAAATAGGATTAGAAGAGGTGTTGTTACAGTCCAAATGCACTAAATCAGGCACTGCAGTAGTGCTGCTGGCCTTGGTATTATGCTACAACTAACAAAAGTTCAGAAGGTAAGTGTCTGGTCCATGTTTGGCTTATGATATACTTTCTGAGAAAGCAGCCTGAGGCCCATGAATATCTTGTCAAAGGATTGTCTGGAGTGCTAATTTAGGGAAACCCTAGAAGAGAAAACAGTAACATGGAACCATTGAACGTAACTGAAACACCTGAACAACAGCTACCTTACAGTAAATGATATGAAAAGTACTGCAGGGCTTGCATTAGAGTCGCAGATCAGGGGGTCAGTCTGACCCCCCCCTGCTTTAAAGGAGGGGGCTGGAGGTCAAAAGTTGGGGGTCACCGCGTCACAATCTGGAACAGACGAGAACAAAATAAATGTCTGAATTAAATGCATTATATGTTTCATGCTTGTCTTTTCATGTTGTAAAATTGATATATCTGCCTTTTGCCTTTTTTGTTTTTAAACAGTTTCTGTCAAAAAATAAATGTCTTTGTATTTAATGCATTATATGTTTCATGACAGGCCAGGGACAAAAAAAGGCAGAGGGGTTCTTTTCTACCTCATTTCTTCAAGCAGCATGACAACCCCCTCTCCGGAATGGATCCTGATAGAGTTAATCCTTGGATCCGCAAATAAACTTTACCTGGGCTGTACATACAATCACCCTAAAGGCAGGACGCATAGATTAAACCAATTTATTGATGAGATTGCTAGTCTCTTCCCTGCTAGGCACCTTATTATGATAGGAGACTTCAATCTCAATTGGCTGGAGACAACTCAGATATGCTGAACTCTTAAAACAAATTAACCTAACTCGGATCATCCAATCCCCTACTCACCCCAATCCCAAATCCCATAACCATACCCTTCTTGTCTAGATCCTAACAAACAGAGAGGATAGGATAACCTCTGTGGGGGGTTCTGTCTGACTATTAATGATCATTTCCCCACCTACTGCACCTGGTCCTGCTATTGACCACGTTCACCACCCAAGCTCATCTCGTTTAGAAACTTCTCCAGAGTAGACAGGTCAGCTCTATGGGCAGACCTCCTAGGAGTAAATTGGTCCTCCCTAAATTCATTAACCAGTGTGGATGCAGCCCTAGGGTTCCTCACAGCGGCACTATCCTCCATACAGTACAAGCACTTCCCTCTCCTCTTCCAACATGACATATCAGAGACAGTAATACAAAATGGCTCACCAAGGAGCTGCTGGCTCAAATGAAGAAACAGGACAAATCCTGGGCCTCCTAAAAAGCCACCCCTACACCTGCAAACTGGAATGACTATCAAAGACTCAGACACCATTGTAAATGAGACGCAAAACTCCAAAAGGCCTCCTTTCTCAAGTCTCGGCAAACACGTAACCTAGGTGACCCTCGTAGATTCTGGGCATCAATAAACTCAGTCATGAAACCTGCCCCTAGGGAGAACAATATAAACCTTGTCATGGAAGAGGTGCTCCTGACTGAACCAGAAAAGGTCGCTGACATCTTGAATAACAAATTTATAAATCTTGACTCCTATCTTACACAGCTCCCAACTAGATTGAGTAGACCTCAGTCAGAGTTGGATGGCCATGTGAGACCAAACTGTCCCACTTTCTACTTTAGAGCCACATCCCCCTTAGAGGTTAGGCTTCACCTAGGGGCCCTACCCTGCTCAGGCAGCACTGGGAGTGATGGACTCTGCCCTCAGTTATCGTTGCTAAACCAATCTCCATCATCCTTAACATATACTGTTGACATCCACCATCCCACCACTCATAACCTCCCTTTCCTCTGATTTAACCCCGTTGACCCCCACCTTCTGCTGCCTCTCTTCTAGCCAACTACCCACCCAGTTCACTATGGTTTTAGCCGCACCCAGATCTTCCATCTTTTTGAGCAACCTTTTGTGCAGTACCAAATTAAAAGCCTTGCTGAAATCAAAGTATAACAGATCCACAGCGTGGCCCTTGTCTACTTCCTTGGTCACCCAGTCAAAGAAAAAACATCAGGTTAGTCTGCAAGAGCTTCCTGCCATGAAACTGTGCTGTTTACTGTCCTGGAGCCCACTGTTCTTTAGGTAGTCCACGAGGTCCTCTTCGATTACTGATTCCATCAGCTTCCTCATGATGGAGATCAAACTGACAGGCCTGTAGCTCCCTGGTTGCTCCCTATCCCCCACCACCACGAAGCAGTATAACATCTGCCATTCTCCAATCCCATGGAACTTCTCCAAACCTAAATAAGCTGTTGAACAGTCCAGCCAGTGGTTCAGCCAATTTTGCTGCTAATTCTCTAAGTATCCTTGGATGCATCCCTTCTGGTCCTGGATCCTTATCTATCTTAAGGGCTGCCAGACCTTTCAGGACCCTCTCGCTAGTAAGTACTGGCTGCCTCATTTTTTGGGACTCCCTTAGTGGCTGTTAATTGCTAGCGTGTCTTAATAGGGACAGGAAACCTACATCCTGCTCACCAGGGAACCTTACCAAAGGACTATATAAGAAAACACCAAACAGCAGGCATTATAGTCGATATGAAAGTTCAGGTTCCTGCAGCCTTCACTGCGGGGTACTCTTTCTAAACTTTGGCACTGCTCGAGCCGCTAACAAGAAGCAGGGCTGTGGCCGTGGCTTCCGTCTAGAACTTCAGCTTGGAAGGTGAGAGCACCGGCATTGAGATTTTAGAGGGAGTTGGAGAAAAGCTTAATCTGCAGTCGGGTCCAGTTGTTGGAGAGCTGAGTAACCCCTGGAGTCAGCACTGCGACTCCTGCTGTGCGATCGCAGCTGAAGTGATTTTCCTCCTCTGTCTGTCAGCCCCAGCTTTGTTTATTCTTTTGTTGTTGTGTTGGGGGTAGCTGCCATTGCTCTTCGTCACTAGTTGGCAGTGGGGGTGGAGGGCTGAGTCGCTTGTCCTCTCGCCATTCTGGGGCTGAGGTAGTGTCCACAGCCTGGGCATCTCCAAGATTCTGCTTTGGGGTGGATCTGAACTTGGAGAGGCTGATCTTGAGACAGTGAGTTTTAAAGTATTGCTCTGCAGCTTCTGGTGACATGAAGGACCAGGATACCCCATTAGTGGTGATTCTAACGGTGGCTGGATAGTGAAGTGAGTATTGGAGTACCAACTCTGCGCAGGCCCTGCAGGCTGTAGTGTAAGCCCTGTGACGATCCGAGAGAGCCTGAGAGAAGTATGTGAAAACTTGTATGTAGTGGCCATGCCACGTCTTGCTCATCCCCTGCCAGCTGCATGATAAGCTCCTTATCCTGAAATCTCAGGAAGCTGGCCAGGGTGGGTCAATGGCAGGATCCTGGAGCTGGCTTGGATGAGAAAGGGGTGTGCCTCATCAGTTTCTAGTGGGCCCTGCCATCTGTGGCCTAGGATGTCAGGAAGTGCTTTTGTCCAGGATGTTCTTGCCCTTGCATTCCTCCGGGAAGCCCACCAGACAGAGATTGCTCCTACATCCCCTATTCTCCATGTCCTCAAGTCAGTCCCACAGGATTTGTCTGGTCTGGTCCTGGTCACAGATGTAAGCGATCATTTGGTCCGTACGCTCCTTGGTGTTGGCTATATGTTGCTCCACCACGCTGACCCTTTGAGAAATGTCCACTATATCAGCGTTTATTTTATGTGTGACTAACTGCAGTTTTCCGATTTGAGAGATCAATTGTTCAAACATTCCTTTATCTCTTGTGGGTTTTTGTCTGCAGAGTCCCCTGTGGCTGTTGCCACTGCAGCAGTGTTTCACACACTCAGCTTCAGGAGACAGAATGGAGAGACAATGGTGGCGAACTGTGGCTTACCAACAGGAAAACGCCGACACTTGGTATGTGCAGAACTGGCAAGTATGCGACTATCTGACGGTGTTTAGCATGAACTGGTGGTTGCTTCTGACAGCAATACTGGGTGGATTATGTTAAGGTTGACGAAGAGCTCAATATTAGGTGACCATCTTGGTTGGCTGCCTCTGCAGAGTGCAAGACAAGTTTGACATCTCATACTTATGCATCAGCGCAAATGGCTTGACCACGAACATTGCAAACACCAGCAGCAGGTCCCTCAGAGGCGGTGGTTTGCACACTGGAGGGAGGCAAGTGATCTAGGCTTTTGAAAAAGCGCCTGACCACGTTCTCCTGCACCACCATCAGCACAGCAGCCTGTGCCTAGTATGCAGAGATAGGCTGCCAGGTGCATCTTAAGCCTTGTGGTTTGCAGGCCTGACTGAGACGGGGACCAAAGGTAGTCAAGAATCATGGGAGCTGGCAGGCAAGGGGATCACGGTCCTTCACTGACACTGAAGCAAGAATCTCTTCCACCTAAATGCATATGTTCTGTGAGTTGATGCCTTTTGGGATGCCTCCGAGAGGCCCAAGGACTAGAATCCAACCAGTTCAGGTATTAGGCCAAGACATGCAGGGAATGAAGGTCTAAGTGCAGGACCATCCCTGTTGTTTTATCAGCAGGTCAGGGCAGAGTGGCAACCGCTACAGTGGCCTGCTGCTGAGATTGAGGAGATCCAGATACCAGAACTGCCCCAGACAGTCTTGTGCTATCAAGATCATCCACGTCTTGTCTTTCTGGGCCTTGCTCATGACCTTGTGAACTTAGGGGAAAGGAGAGAAGGCATACAGAAGGTCCAAGGTCCATGGCTGAGAGAAGGCATCACCCCTAGTGTGCCCCCGACTGAAGGGGGGCCAGCACAGAGCAGCTCAGTTTTCTGTTCTCCTACAAGGCACAGATCCACCACAGGGGTGCCTCACTGGGAGAATAGGTGGTCTACCATTGCCTGATGCAGGGACAACTCATGTAATGTCTCTCCGACCTGGCTGAGAACATCTACCAGCTTGCTGTTCTCTCCAGAGACATAGATTGCCTTGCAGGCTGCACACAAGGGTCCAGGTGTGGATTGTCTCCTGACACAATGGAAAGGAGTGTGTCCCACACTGCCTTTTCAGGTAGAATATGGTGGTGATGGTGCTGTCTGTCTAAACCTGAACGTCCTGTCCCCGAATCAACACAATGAATTCTGTCAAAGCCAGATGCACTGTAAAGAGCTTGTGACAGGGTTGAATAAGGCCCTATTCCATTTGTTATGTAGACAGAGTTAAACTCAAGGATCTGTTCTACTGTCTCCTTTTCTGTCTCTTGTCTGTGTGGTTCCGCAACCAAATGTTCTCGTGAGACCAAGGAACTGATGACTCTGTCTCGAGATTCTGTGCCGCTCGCTAGCTCTGTACCTTCACTTGCTGTTTCTGTATCTTCTTCCTCTTGCATATCTGCAGTTATGAGATATATGTGAATCTTTATGTGAAACTGGGATCCCTTGGTTTGAAATGCTTGCAAACAGCTATTTGGAATTTTGGGGGTTAACCTGAGATACAGTGTGAGCTCCTCTCAGGCTTATTTGCAAACTCTTTGGAGAGCTGTCAACAAGAGGTCAAGTTCTGGGTCACCATATTCTACTTGTTGCACCTGCAAGGAAACTGACAAGAACATTTTGTAAGAAACAAGATATCTCCTTAACGAGCTCAGGATGAAGAAGTTAATTATCAGGCAAAGACTTGCTATAAAAAGAGCAGCAATCTTTTGCTAGTGGGGGGAGACTGAAACTTGGAATTAAAGATACCCTCAAATGAACGACTTTGTTTTTGCTGTTTGTAATGCCTTTGTAAATAGTTATACTGAATAACTTTTCATTTTTATTTTACTGTTACTGATGATAATAAAATGTTACTTGCGAATTTTATAACTGCTCCTGGTTCTCCTATGCTTCCTGACCTATGCCTCGATGACAGAACTCCAGCAGACTTAAGTGCCATCGGGATTGTGTGTGGGGGAGACCAGAACATGCAAGCTCTGAGGGCTCCCAGGTGAGCTCCCCACCCCATCCTACCAGAGACCTGTCCATAGAGAGTGTGACACACTGCCCCGGGTGGACAAACAGTATTCCTTCATCCAAGTACTGAGGATACAGCCACCACTTGATGGCCTCCAGTATCAAATGGGCCACTGGGACCAGCTGGTGCAGACAACCAAGGTGTTGGGACCACTGCTGGCCAACTTCCACCACAGGGGCACATCTGACAGTGAGTTCAAAGGATTAGGCTAGAAAAATCTGCCATAAGCCTCAGCAGCTGCAAGAAATCATGAAATAGGTGAGAGCACCCATCAATGATCAGGCAAAGGATGTAAAGTTCGATGCCGTGTCTGCTATCACCTGTGAGGGGACCAGTTCCGACTTGGCCAGGCTGACTAGAAGGCCCAATCCAGATAGGTCTGGAAGACCAGATCCCTGGACTCCTCCATTGTCTAACTTGATGAACTGGCGAGCAGCCAGCTATCTAAGTATGGGTACACCTTAATGCCCTTGTATCACAGGATGACTGTCACTACAGTCATGCATTTGGTTGAGACCCTCGGCATGGATGAGTGGCCGAATTAAATGACCTAGGACTAGTATGAAACCCCTTTTGCCCAGAACTGGAGGTAGCAGCAGTGGGACAAATTGACTGGAATGGGGAAGAACACATCCTGGAAGTCCAGGGAGAAGAACCACGTCAGCTACTTTAGAGATAGTACAATCTGGTTCAGGGTGACCATCTGGAACTTGCGCTTATAGGAAGATAGGAAGTTACGAGTCAATTAGCTAGAGGCCTTTGAGATTCGAGTTTATTTACATCTTACACAACGTCCTGGTACTCTTCATAAATCCATCCAGAGCCGCCTTGAAGGTAAAGAGCTGCATTCTACTACTTTGACGGGCAGAGCATTCCATATTTTTACCACTCTTTGATTAAACCAGTTGCCTCTTTTGTTTGTCTTGTATTGTTCACCTTTCAGTTGGTATCTATGGAATCTATTAGGTTTTACTCCAATATTGCATTCCAACCCCACACACTCTCACAGAGATCCTCATAATGCATAGCCCTATAAACAAGGCAGAGATCTCCACATAGCCTTCTGTACTTTAGGGAGTACATATTTAATTCTCCTAATCATGTAGCATATGATTTTGAAGACATATTATTAATATACCTAGTTGCTCTCCTTTGGACATTCTTAAGTGCTGCAATACTGCCTTTAGTACATGGGGATTTGGGGCTTCCACACAAACTTGTTAAGGTCATGCGAGTCCAGTATAGGGCGCCAGCTCCCCTGTCCATTTCAGTATCAGGAAGTGTTTGGACAAATAGCCCTGTACGACCAGAGTGTCTCGGATCCATTCTATCGCCTTGCACTCTAGAAGATGAGCAATGTCGACCCTTAGTATGAACAGCATGTCCTCCGGCACCTTGGAATCGCAAGGAACTTGGGGTCAGTACAGTGTAACCTCATCAAAGTCCAGAGGCAAACCCTTGCCCATCATTTCTAGCACCCAGTGCACGAAAAAGTGGTGCACCGGACCACTGACCCAGAGCTGGGAAACAGACTGGGTGGGAGACACCCTGAAAACCCTCACTTTGAAGCCTTGGAGAGGGCTCCAGCTCGCTGGGTAGTGGAAGTATCTCAGTACCACCTCCACCCCCTTTTCTGACCCTGGCCGCCGAATGTAGGTTTTGGATGCCAGTGTTGATACTGCCCCTGCTGGGGCTGGTGCTGAGGGTGCTGTGGCTGAAAGCCATGAAACCGAAAGGCCTTTTTCTCAGGTTTAAGCAATTTCAGGTCTTTTTAGGACAACCCCACAGAGTTCAGGGTAGTGCTGGACTTATTCAACATGTGTGAGATGTCCTTCCACCCAAGGGCCAAAAAGGTCGGTGCCCAAGAATGGGACATCCGGCAACTTATGTTGTCTGCCGGAAAGGTGGACAGTTTCAGCCAGGCCTTATGGTACATGGAGACAGCTGTAGCCATTGACTGTGTGCAGAAACTGCCCATGCCCAAGGCTGTCTGGAGCTGGTGAATGGCTAGCATGCAACCTTGTTCCCAGATTTGTTGGGCCACCTGCTGTTTACTGGTAGGAGGCAGAGAGAGGAGGAGCCCAATTAACCCACAGAGAATGGTCAAAGTTAAATCATTATTAAGTAGCTGGCCTGTCAGAGACCAAGCAAGGAAGATACATAAACCTTCTTGGCCGTACAGTCCAGTTTCTTGGGACTCCTTGTCAGATGCCTTATCCATGTCCTCTTGGCCCTTAGACTTGCGAAAGACCAACTGGAGATCAGACCCTCCGCAGAGGGGTGGACCCAGAACCATAAAAGGGTGCCTGTGGGGACCATGTACTTGTGAAACGTACGGGAGAGAGGCATTGGGCAAGATGCTCGGTGCTTTCAAAGCTCCAGAGCCAATCAAAAGATGGCCTCAGCCAATGGGAAGGTGACCTCTGGGGAATCATCACTGTCAAGGATTTCACTGAACAACGGGGAGCTCCTCTCACTCTCAGAGTCTGATGACTCTTTCAACACCACCTCGGTTCTCTTCTTGCCATGGACCACCCTAGTGACCTCCTAGGTGATTTCCACTGCAGGGAGACTTGGTAGTATGGCAGCAGGACAGGACTCCATAATGGGGGCCCCAACACTAGACTGCAGTGGAGGGGAGGCAGACATTGTGGTCTGCTGGGTCACTGTCAGAGGAATGGCCAGAGGTGGCCAAGGGACCTTTGTCCCTGGGAGCATAGCCCTGCCCCTCCCTGCAAGAAACCATTGCTGCCACATAAGGTCTTTGTAGTGTCGACGAAGACAGAGTTCATTCTGATCCTCCAAGGAGACTGATGTTTTCTGGTCCAGCAGGCTTGGGACCATGAGCAGTACCTTGATGTCGATGTAAGTACACTGGGGGATCCAAGCCGACAACGTGCTTTGGCAGCATGACTACCAGGTGCTTCGGAGGCACGACTGGGAGTACCGGCTGAGATGTGTCCTCCTGATTGAGGACCGGGGTCTATGAGACTGAAGACTCCTAGTCGACTTGTTCCAACAGCTGGTCGACTGGCTCGGGAAAAATCTCGACTGACTGGAGTTGGGGTAGAATGAACTGGCAGTGTGACCACAGGAACCTTAACTGAAGGAAGCTCGACCAAGTCCAAGAAGTCAGGGAGAGTTGAGTAAGTGGGTAGAGTGTGATCATTCTCGGTTCCACGACCTTCGACAGCAGTGTTTCTTATGCCTCTTGTGGTGGTCCGGGTTCTTCCCATAGGTCTGGAGGGCCAAGTACATTTCAATTTAATCATCTGCGAACAGCCCTCCAATGAGCCTGCCCTGGATGCTGCAGCCTGCTTTTCCATGGCTGCAAGCTGAGTCACCGACCCAGACACAGTCGAGAGCAGTTTGCGGTTCTTAGGCCTACTGAGGAGATGAGCCTTTCTTTCTTCCAGCGATGAGGGTAGCATCACTCAACAGCAAGATCAAGTGGAGATGTAATGTTCCACACTCAGGCAGTAGACACACATGTCGTGAGTGTCCGTGGCCAACGTATTCTGCCTCCAATGCCTGCACAATTTAATGAATTTCTGCCATTCTATCCCAATCATCATTGATGGAGTGAAACAGGAAGACAAACCACTAACGGGTTAGACAAAAACTTTATTTTGAATCGAAGTTCACCAAGAAATCGTGTTTGAATATTTGGAAATCCTAGCATGCATGCAGAGCTTCTAAGAAGACATGTCCCCTCCCGTGGAAAGAAAGATCTGATGCCACGGGCAGAGCTGGAAAATATACCAGCCCGTTGGTGGAAGAGTACTGCCTGAAGATGTCCAGATACAGCTGTATCCAGCAGAGCTGCCAAAGTGGATAGTGCAACAAATACAAATACTGTAAGCAACACCCTAATGGAAAAAAACAAAGAATGTTTTTTGCTGTTGAAAGACTCATGATTATATTTTGGCAGAGCTCCATGAGAAGCAGTGGCACAAAACTCCGGCACTTCATCAGGGGGTTGGAGTCTGAGGAAACATACACTTAAAAAAGCAAAATCTTAAAGGCACATTGACCAATTATTATCCTTAACCAACAAAAGCCAAACACATTGTAAATACTGATTTATGTAAATCGCCAACCTGTGATAATGTAAAAATAAGGAGCCTGCTACACACACACAGCCAATAAATAAAATACAAAGTACAACATTACATTTTTTAAAACACACTGTTTATATAGCCCAATATAGATACATTAGAGAAAGAAGAAAGAGCAAGGACCAGATTGTGAGGAATAAGAAGGACGGGGGGTGGGTGGAGAAGGGAGTGGATCAGGCAGAGGCATTAAATGAATACTTGCTCTGGGTTAACGGAGGAGAAAGCGAGGCAGATACTCCAAGGGAGGGGTGAGTGGGTAGTGGGGGGGGAAGGGGTAACTGACATAGGGATTAGAGAGGACAGGGTTCTGGAAAGGTTAAGGGCACTGAGGGTGGACAAGACACTGGGACCAGACGGCATTCACTCTAGGGTACTCAGGGAGCTAGTGGAGATCCTGACAGGACCACTGGCTGACCTGTTCAATAACTCACTGGACAAAGGATGTGTACCACAAGACTGGAGGATTGCCCATGTGGTGCCCATTCACAAAAGTGGCCCAAGGGATGAACCAGGCAACTACAGACCACTGAGCCTCACATCAATTGTGGGGAAGCTCATGGAGACAATCCTAAAGGAGAGGCTAGTGACCTTTTTGGAGGACAATGGTCTCCAGGGAGGCCAACAACACAGGTTTGTCTCGGGCTGATCCTGCCAGACAAATCTAATTGAGTATTACGACTGGGTGGCCAGGGAGCTGGACAGGGGCCATGCGGTGGATGTCCTGTATTTGGACTTTAGCAAGGCCTCTGATTCTGGGCCACATGGGAGGCTGGGGGGGAAGCTGGCATACACAGGGGTGGGAACGAAGATGACCAGATGGATCATCAACTGGCTGAATGGAAGGCAGCAGAGGGTGGTGGTGGGGGGGAATTCTCATCACCAAGGGAAGTGACGAATGGAGTGCCACAGGGATCGGTACTGAGAACAGTGCTGTTTGGGAAATACATAGCCGATATCTCACATGGGATCCAGAGTAGGATCAGTCTGTTCGCTGATGATACGAAGATGGGAACTGTGGTAGATGACATCAAAGGGTGGAAGGGGCTGCAGGAGGACCTGACCAACCTACAGGAGTGGTTGGAAACATAGCAGCTGGGGTTCAATGCCAAGAAGTGCAAGGTACTGCATTTTGGAGCTAGAAACCAGGGGAAGAGCTATCAGCTGGGAGGGGTGCTGCTGGAAAGCACCGAGGAGGAAAAGGATATGGGGTGCTTATAACGGGCAGCATGCACAACTCAGCTCAGTGCAGGAAGGCGGCAACAAAAGCCAACAGGATGCTGGGGTGTATAGCAAGGGGACTCTCCTCCAGAAATAGGGAGGTGATCCTTCCCTTGTACAGATCTCTGGTCAGGCCGCACCTGGAGTACTGCGTGCAGTACTGGGGTCCGTTTCTGAAGAAGGACATCAAATTGTTGGAAGAAGTGCAACGTAGGGCGACCAAGATGACCGAGGGATTGGAAGGGAAAGTCTACAGGGATAGACTGGGTGAGCTGAACATGTACTCCCTGGAAGAGAGAAGAGATAGGGGGATATGACTGAAACCTTTAAATACCTTAAGGGGATAAATAAGGCTAATACAGAAGGGATCTTCTAGCTTAGAAGAGGGAGGGATACAAGAGGGTTTCAGCTGAGATTGGAGGGGGGAAGATACAAGAGGGAAATCAGGAGACATTTTTTCACTGAATGGGTGGTGGACAGGTGGAATGCTCGGCCCGAGGAGGTGGTATCCTGTAGAATGGTGGGTGGCTTTAAGAGGGTGGGACAGGGTGGGGGTGCTTGTGATGAAGAGGGTGGGGAGAGTGAAGCAGCTGCAAGCTGAGGCTAGCTGCACAATCGAGCAGACTCTACAGACTGTAAGGCCTGCTTCTGCTGGCATTTTCGCACGTTCGTATAGATAAAAGAGGGGAAGAGGGGGAGTAGTGAAGTGGAATCACAAAAGGAAACAGAAATGAAAGGTGGGGGGAGGGGTAGGGGAATATACACAAAATGGCAAAAGAAAACCAAGGAATGAAAATTAGGAACACCACAAAAAGGGGCTGATTCCATGATACCGTCTGATATATCCACAAGGGAGTGACTTTTAAATAAAGTGCATTGCATACCTAAATTGATGTCAAAAGGAACATATTTCTCACACTAGCTAAAAGAAGGGGGAGGAGGTAGCCGTAGGGAAGTGCACCAACAAAACAGCATCAAGTTAATTAACAAATAGAAAGAAACAGTTACATCACAACAAAATTCATTTATCTTGGCAAAAATGGAGTAATGTCCGAAGTTTCATTTAATTTATTAGGCACAAAAGATCTAAAAGAATAAATCCATATTGTTTCCATCTGAAGTAACGATAAGGTTTGATTGCCTCACCATGGGCGTACTGGTTGTCTTTTTATTACGAAACTGCACAAAATGTACACCAGTAGGAGTGACTGGCATGTCCACTGTTATACACCTCAGGTGTTCTTGAATATGTTTCTTTATGGAACGTACAGTACGACCAACATATATCTTGTTACGAGAACAGGATATAACACAAACTACTAAGTCTGAGTCACATCTAGTGAACTGTTTAATACGCACAATTCTGCCCCCCCAATGGATGCACAAATAGGTTTCCAGTAACACCATATCTACCAATACTGCACCTACCACATTTATGGAAACCCACTGGCAATGGTGGTAGCCAGTTCCTGTGCACTGTTGGATGTTTGTACGTACAGTGTATTACGCCATCTCCTACAGTGGGATCTTGGGTATACGTGATTCTGGGTCTATTGCCTATACAGTTGCTTGAAGCAAAGTAGTGTCACAACTAAGGACATGCCAATGTTTTGTAGTGATGTTTGAAATGTTTGGTGCTATACTGTTATATTGTGTACTGATGGGGAGTTTATTCCTATCCTATTCTGTGTCCCTCATTCCTGGTATCAAAAGGGAAGCTCTATTTAGGTTCCAAGCTTTATCCCTTGCCAAATTCAAAGTCTGTGTTGTACATCCTCTCTCAAGTAATTTCTTGCACAACTCATGGGCCTGAATTTCCAAGACATATATGAGCAATTTCTGCAAAGACAAATTGTCCATAAGACACGGCTTGAAAGGTGTGTGCAGGATATGCACTTGTAGCCACTAGCAATGTATTTCCACTTGCAGGTTTACTATAAGTGCTTAAACTGTTGCTGGTCAACTCATTAACAAAATCTGTTGCTGTACTTTTGTCCCCATCCCTTGGAACAACAATACTGTCAATGTACCTGCCCCAGAAAATAATCTGGGGCAGGTACTGGTTCCTGCCATGGGCAAACATCACGGCATCCTCCCACCAACCTGAAAAACAGGTTACTCACCTGTAACTTTAATTCTATGACTGGTATATGGTACACATGCACACTGGCAGTTCCACTGGAAAGTGTTCGGTGCAGCTAGAAAATGTTGGTCACCAATCCACATGACGCCTGCATGTACTGCCTGGGTGGGCAACACGACACGTCAGGGTGCGGCCTGTGCCTTTCCATACTCCCTGACTCCCTCTAGGACAGAAAGCTCCGGTTAGTCAAGGGCTGGCCATCGGAACAGGATCCAAAGGATCGTTCAAAGGGCGGCAAAAAAGCTTCAGCAGCTGCCAGGTCTGCAGCACAGCTTGCCGCCCTGGAAGTGGAGGCAGCCACAGTGGGCACCTCATTGGCCCCGGTGCTGCTCCTGACTGGAGCCAGCATCAGTGGGAACTTCAAAGGTCAATTCCGTGAATTGTGCTAGTCCCTCCAGTCCTTTGGGGAGAGCCCTATCCCCCATGGCTCCATGTTGAAGGCCAAGTCGAAGGAAGTCGTCTTCACGCCACCGTCGCCAGTCATGGGATGGGGGAGATCACAGTCCTCCTGGTCCCTCAATTCGCGTGACCACTGGGCAAAGGTCGAGCACCCCTAGGTCAAGGGGCAGGCTGAAGGCTCCTAGACCTGGTCGACCCATCATCAGACAAGGTCGAGGATTTGGCCTCACAGACCTCAGCATTCCCAATCCTGACTCAGCTGGACCCAGTGCAATTGGTCTCTCTGGTTAACCTAGTTTGGGACAAGCCTCCCTCCGAAGTCGGGTCCTCCACACCCATGCTGGTGCATATGGGCTGACACGTGGTCTAAGGCCAACCCCAGGATAAACCTACCTGCCGTCAACTGGGTGGTCGACAGTCAAGGTCGCAATTGAGGCATTTGCGCTCTCGATCCCAATCGACCAGGAGGCACCATCAATGGTGCTCCTCTTTCTCCTTATCCTCGGGTGAGGAGAGGCACTGCAGCAAAATGTGTCAGTGCCACGAGGAGTTCCCCTGGCAGCAATGGGCCATCGCGGGGTAGGGTAGGGCGTTACCCCAAGGTCTGATGCTTCCCTGGCAGTTGTCAATGGTTCCCCCACTGGTCCGGCACCATAGGTGTAGCCAACACCAGTCCCTCCATCGATCACAGTGGAGCCGTCATCCCAACAGTTGCCAACTGGCACTCCCTACGGACATACGAATTTGCCAGTGGAAACAGGCCATAATGGTCTATCAAGTCTGCTCGAGTGTGCAGCTCTAATTAGTTCCCTGGAGCTGCCCCCCCGGAGGCCAGCCGTTCAGCCCCTGGCTTGCCAGGCCGGTTGTTGTTGAGATCAATCTGGGTGAGGAGTCCCGGGGGTCCGGGGCGATCTTCAACCAAAGGCTGTCTTTGAGGACTCGATGGCCTCATCTGGGGCTCCATTCTTCTACTGGGAGTGGGTCAAAGAACTTTCCATTGGCCAAGGGCCGGCATTGTTCGGTGGGCAAATCAAATAAGGCACCTTGCACATCAGGGCCTGAAGCTTAGAAATCTTTCGAACTGAACTAACAGCAACTAAAAAGAGTGCTTTCCATGACAGCACAGGTCACAGCCTGTGGACCGTTCAAAGGGAGGTAATGTGAGCTTCTCGAGGATAAAATTCAAATCCCATGGAGGAACAGGGTTCCTGATCGGGGGTTTCAGATGGAGAATCCCTTTCAGAAAGGTTTTGGATACCTCCAGCGAAGCCAAAGTTTTGCTATCCACTGGAGTGTGGTAGGCAGAAATGGCAGATAAGCCACTCCACCCTCATCGGTCAAACTGGTTTCGCCCATTGTTTCTCTAAAATCTGGAATTCCCTTCCCCTGAAATAAGACACTCCTCCTCCAACGACTCCCTTACCTCTGCTCTACACAATTACCATTCCCTCAGCTGTTCCTGCTTTAACCCACCTTAGTATCTACCCACAGTTTCTGCCTTCCTACCATGACCCCCCCCCCCCGGCAGGGTTCTCAACATCTTGAAGGGGGAAATCAGGAAATGGCTACCCCTTCTCCTCATATTCAGTTCTTGCCTCTCCCTTTCTTCTCCACCTGCCCTTCTGGGTCACCAGTGTGCACAACCTAACCCCATCCTTTTTACTCCAACAGCAGTTGCATACTACCTCAAGTCTGCTCCTGATACACTCATGCACTATAAATGGTTCTATCGCATTATCACTGTTTTGTACATTTATATATTCTTTTGTACGATTTTGGACAGGTATTGTAATTTACCCAATGTTCCACTACTGTTTATTGTACAATACCTTGTGTTCCAACTGTTGCACAATCTTACAATGTTGTATTGTTTGTACTACCCACATACTATTGTAACTGATCATCCTTCACAACTCTATGTAACCCCCCCCCCAGGTTGCACCGTGAGACGAGCAACTTGTTGTTCAGTGTGCCCTCCTGGTGATACATTTCAATAAATAAACAAGCGTACCTTCAAAGCAGAGTAACTAAGGCCTAGGTCAGAGAGATGCAGCAGGTATTCCATGACCTGGGGTACCGAGCAAGAAAAGGGGTCCCAGCCCTTAGCAGATGCCCAAATGGAGAATCTATTCCATTTTATAGCACAAGTAGTCCTTGTGGATGGCTTTCTGGTCTCCACAAGAACTTGTGCCACTCTGGAAGACCCCAAAGCTTGCCACAGCTGTCAGCAGGTGCCACGAGTGAAGGTGAAGGGATCTGAGGCCTCGATGGACCAGCTTGCCCTGGTCCTGAGTCAGCAGGTTCTGTCAGAGAGGAAGTGGAACCAAAGGGTCCACTCTCGATTGCTGGAGTGGAGGGAACCACACTTGACGAGGCCAATAAGGGGTCATGAGGATCATTCTGGTCCCTTCTTGTTGCAGCTTCAGCAGTACCCTCTACAATAGTGGAAAGGGAGGGAAGGTGTACAAGAACCTCCCCGTCCAACATAAAGAGAGTGCATCTCGCCAGAAAACAAGCGAGCAGAAACTGGGAAGTTTTGCAGTCGATGGGGAGGCAAACAGATCAAGATCTGGGCATCCCCACTGATTGAGGAGGTCTTCGACTACTGATTGCCTCCGTTCCCACTTGTGTACCCTTGCCTGAGTGCGGCTGAGTGTGTCTGCCAGGACGTTTTGAACTCCTGGAACATGCACTGCTGTGAGCTGCAGGCTGTGCTGTATCACCCGTTGCCATACACGCATCACTTCCCTGCACAGTGGATACGATCGCGTGCCTCCCTGTTTGTTCAGGTACCAAACCACGCACACGTTGTCAGTCTATACTAAAAGAGGACCTGGGAGAAGAGGCTGGAAGGCTTACAGAGTGTAAAGTACAGCCCGCATCTCTTGCACACTGACGTGCAGAGATAGCTCCTGCTGAGACCAGGATCCCTGCGTCCTGTGATTGCCGAGATGAGCGCCCCAGCCCTGACAGGAGGCATCCATGGTCAGGGTCTGAGTTGGCAGCGGCGGCTGAAATGTAACTCCTTTGGTGAAGCTGGACAACTCCTGCCACCAGAGAAGGTCCTAATGCATTGGGCTGGTCACCAGAATCCTGTGATTTAGGTCTTCAGTTTTCTGGTCCCACTGGACTCTGAGGGTCAACGAAGTGATCTGCATGTGGAGCGTAGCCACAGGGAGAGTGGGGATAGCCACTGCTATCAGCCCTAGAAGGCGCAGGACTGAGCGGGCTGGGGCCCATTGGCTGGTTGCCACTTGAATGGCCTGCTGACGCAAGGTTTACGCCCGGTCCAAAGGGAGGAGAGCCTGACCCTGAGCCGTATCCAACACTGCCCCAATGAACTGGAGGCACTAGGAAGGAGCAAGGTGGGATTTGGGGTAGTTTACTGTTATCCCTACTTGCCTGAATAGGTTTAGGGTAGTATGGAGCAAGGCCGCCAGGCCATTCCTCAAAGGGGCTGACAGGAGCCAGTCATCAAGGTAAGGGAAAACGTAAATCCCTTGGCGGCGTAAGGCCACTGCCATCACCGCTAGGCATTTGGTGAAAACTCTGGGTGCTGAAGAAAGGCCAAAGGGGAGCGCTTTGAACTGAAAGTGCTCCCCTTGGAAGGCAAAATGCAGGAAGCGGCGACAGGAGGGGAAAATGGGGATATGCAGGCAGGCATCCTGCATATCCAGGGCACAAAGCCAGTGGCCCTGCTGTAGAAGGGGCAGGAAACCCAGTAAGGTCAACGTGAGGAACCTCTTATATTCCACATACATGTTCGGTGTGCTGAGGTCCAGGATCGGACAGAGATCCCCTGTCTTTCTGGGGACCAGGAAGAAGTAGGAGTAAAACCCCTTTTCTTTCTGGGCCCGCGGAACAGGCTCTATGGCTGATTTTCTCTGAAGAGCCAGAATCTCTTCCCTGACGAGCAGACTGTGGATGTTTGGGTAATGAGAGAAACCTGGAGGGTTTCTTGAAGGGCTCTCTGCAAATTCGATGGTGTGACCTTGAGCAACCAGCTGAAGGGCCCATGAGTTTATTGTTATTGCCTACCACCCGGCCAGGTGTTAGGCAAATCTGCCCCCTATTGGTTCCTCTTGAGCTGGTGGCGGAGGTTGGGGGCTCTGCCACAAGTCAAGAGGCAGAGGGGGGTAGTGGAGTGCTGCCTTGGCAGCCCTTTGGGATTTGGCTGGAGGGGTGGGTCCTGTCGACTGGGCCCGTTTGTTCCGACGTCGGGATGGCTGCTGCCAATTCTGACACCGTTGCTGGTGACGAAAAGGCTGTTTGGGCTTAGTGTTAGAGTGGTACGTGGACTGCACAGAGCGCACTGCCTTGCCACTGTCCTAGAGCTCCGTGATTGTGTCTTTGACGTCACCACAGAAAAGGACAGGTCCCCTGAAGGGGGCATCCTGGATGGCCAACTGAACATCAGGGGCCAGATCAGATACCTGCAGTCAGGAGTAGTGGCGCATGCTGATGGCCCTGGTGGCACTCCTGGCAGAGGCGTCTACCGCATCATACAATGGAGTCAACCACGATGAAGCGCAGTAACTTGCAGTAATGACATGTCACAAAATCCTGCATGACAAAAGGGCTTAATTGCCATTGACCTACAATGGCCCCTGCAGCAAACTGCAGCATTCTGTGATATTCTGCAGCATTTCTGTGTTGCATCCTGACTGTCACATCTGTAGGTCACTCATAGAGAATGATAGCAGGAGATTTTTGCAGTCCTGACCATTTGAACGATTTTGGATTTAGCCTCGGAATTGAGCAATGCCTCAAATTCTGATTTCAACTGTCCCAAAATGGATTTCTGGAGCACAACCATGTATGCCAGATAATTCAGTGCTCTAAGAGTCAGAGTGGAGGAGGAATACACCTTGCATCCAAACTGGTCTATTTGCCTTGACTCCTTATCCTGAGGAGAGGTGCTCATCTGTTTAGACTTGGCCATCCTGTCATGGGTTGCGTTAATTACCACCGAGTCTGCCTTGGGGTGAGACCAAAGGTGGTCCTTACCCTGTGGGGCCCAATACAGTCTATCTGCTTTTTTTGCGACTGCGGCCACTGATGAGGGTTGCTGCCAGACAGTGGAAGCCAGATCCTCATGTGGTCCAATCCATGGGGGGGATGAGCAGAGGGGACAGCTTGGGCACATCTAGGTGCTCCGCCAACCTCTTGCATTGGGGGTCCTGGTCCTTTGTCTTTCAACCATTTGCCTCCTGAATCTGTCTGAGGATCTCTGTGAAGGAGGCGTCCTCTGGAGGAGACTTGAGATAGTCTTTAGGTTTGGGATCCTCTGGAGTGGGGGGTCTCAAATCCTGAGCAGAGGAGTAATCAGAGTCTGAATGCGAGCCCAATGATGGACTTCTGTACAGAGACAGAGCCCATGGGAGCAGAGTCTCCAAAGGGAGACCGTCTGATCCCTGCCTGCACCAACTGCCATGGTAGGACACGTGGTCAGTACCGAGGCAGAAGGGCGAGACTCTACTGGTGAGAGGGACCTCGGTGTAGGATCTGAGTGTGCCGGCGTACAGGCCGCAGCTGGTCCAGTTCAGAGATCAGCTGGGTCTTGGTTATGGACCACCAAGACTGTAAAGCCTCCCTGAAGTCCATTTGAGGCTGAGGCGGTGGGGGAGAGCCGGTAGACTGGCGGGTAACCCTGTAAAGAGAAACCCGATGTCAGGTAGCCCATAATTGGGTAGTGACAGCCCGGCGTTGGGTACCTTGGTGTGGGGTATCCTGGAATGTGATATCCTGGTAGCAAGAACCCTGGCAAAGCATAGTGTGGCGCAGGGAAGCCTGGCATTGGAAAGCCCGGCAAGGGGTCTGATGGCAGAGCTGATGGACCTACCGGAGGCCCTGATGGCAGATAACCCCTCGTGGGACCCAACGGAAGAGCCGAAGGCCCTATCGGGGGCCCCCGACGGTGGATAGCCAGGCATAGGCCCTAAAGGATGGGCTGAGAGACCTGATGGGGGCCTGGACAAAGGGTTTGAAGGGCCCGGCAACGTCAGGTCTGGCACTGGAACGATCAGATACGGTTTGGGTGTTGGCCCCAAAGGGGCCGAGGGTCCAACCGGAGTCTGGGACAGTGGAAGCGGCCCAAACGGGGGAGATTGTGGCGCAGAGAACGTCGGTTCCCAAGGGAGGTCTGGCGTCAGATGTTCTGGCGCTGGGAACAGGGTTATGTCAGAAAGACGCTACTCCTCCTCTGGCTCCGAATGTGCAGGGAAGCCAAAGCGGCAGTGTATGCAGATCCTAAGGATCAGTGTCGGACCTGTTATCGGGGCCCGATGAAAGCACAGTAGCTGTGCGGACGTCAGAGGAGCTGGCGTCCGACTTAGCAGCCAGGGTTGGGCATTAGTCAGAGGACCTGTCAACCGACTTACCGGCTGCGCCACCAGGCTTAGACCCCGAGGTTTTAAGGGGCCCAAGGGTGGCAGAGCTCTCCAATGGATCAGAGGCACCCATATGAACTATTACCACCTCAGGCGGCGGGGGCGAAGGCCGCTCATCACAAGGAGGGGCAGGCTTGGATGGAGAAGCGGTGCCCACACCCGCGGGAGGGAAGGAGACCGAGCACGCCGTCCTCCTTCTTCTTTTTGTGGGAGTCGGAAGAACCCCACCGGTGAGGAGGAGGATGATCCCCGCAGCTTCTACGGCTCCTTCTCCATGGAAGTCATTAAAGTTTAAGAACGTGGGCTTCCAAGGCCTGTTGACGGCATTTCCGTGTGGCCTGGTTAAATTTCTGACAGGCTTCACAGTCCTCGGTCTTGTGCTCTGGGCCCAGGCACAAGAGGCAGAGGGAATGGCTATCCTTGTGAGGGAGCCGAGTTCTGCAGGAATCTAACTTGTTCTTATACGACTCGGAAGGCGTCAGAGAAGACATGCACAAAAAAAGGTAATACTTTTATGCAATTTGTAGAAATAAAGAAAATCAGCTAATACTCATTCAAAAATGGCGGTTGACTGAAGCAGGGTTCTCCGCGAGGTCCAACATGCGCAGGTCGACGGCGGATGTGGGGATCACCCATTGTATAGTGTCACGCTCTTGTCAGTCACCTGATGCTGGGTGGGTGGTCCCCCGCCAGGCACTGCTAGCTAAAGTTTTCCATGTGGTCCTAGCGCCTGACGGCTCTAGTCCTAATGGTTAATACCTACTGCAAGTGCCCTCTCGAAGTAAGATCTTGCACTTCCCCAGGAACTGATTAAGAGCGTGCAGGTATAGTATGGTGAGTCAACCCCCATCTGTTTGGGGACCAGGAAGTAGCTGGACATGAACCCCTAGCTGGCCGTGGCGTGCAGGACATGGCTATGGCTCCTTTCACTAGGAGCTGAGCGATGTCCTCCCTGAGGGTGGACGTGTCCTGCGACATCACAGACTCCCACGGGGCATGGGCTCAGTAGGGTGGTAGAGCCTCAAAGACACAGCTGCCAGAGTGTCCCTGCTGCCCCAACCCCTGGGCTTTTTGCAGCCACAGCTGGCGAACTTAGTTTCAGGGTGCCAGACCTGTGATTGCACTGGCTGGGGCTGCTGCTGTTTGGGCTGTGGGGACAGAAATGGCCAAACCTAAAAAGGCTATTTCTTTGTCTGCTTACCCGACTGGTCCTATTGGCAGGATGTCACACAGTCAATGGCGGGACTGGACTTCTCAGTCCTCGAAAGGTGCCTATCCACCACAGGAATGAAAAGGTTGGTGCCCAAAAAGGAGATATTAGCTAATTTATGCTGAGTGTCGCTGTGAAACTGGAAATTTGCAGCCAGGCCCTGCGATGCATTGAGACTACTGGGGCCATGACCGGGAACAGGTCTGGAGCTGGTGTTTTGCCTGCACTTGACCCTGGTCTCTGACCATCTTAACTGCTGTCTACAGATCAGTGGAAAGGCAGGGAAGAACGTGATCTGCCGGCCTGCTGACACAACGGAACAGCTTCCGCCTGTGGTGCAGACCTTGGAGGGTCGGCCAGTGGGAAGAAGGCTGAGCATCCTAAAGACTGCTCGCCTTCTCCGGGGAGGGAGGGACTTGGTTCCCGGTACATACCAACCCCATGTGTTGACTGGGGTACGGCAGCCCAGGACCACACTTAGAGCTCGAGGTGGCGGGGACCAGTGGACCTCTGCACGTCGCAGGAGCGCCACGAATTGAGCGCCAAGGTCACTGCACAACTGGTCTTGCCACGGATGGCTGGGGGGAATGCACAAGTGAAAAAATCTCTCGGCATGAGCCCCATGACGTCCGGATCCCAGCAAGTGCCGGGATCTAGTCGCCATGAGGAGGGATCTTCATCTGGCAATGACTGAGGGCCCAAAAACAAAAGTGTTAAAAAAAAAAAAAAAGATGTGATTGAGGACTCCCATTAGGGAGTGACTAAAGCTGGCCATCATTAAGGTGCAACTCGCCTGATGGAGACCAAGGGAGACCACAGCGTAAACCTTCCTGGCCTCATAATCCATTTTTTTGACTCCTTGCTGGGGGTGGGGTCCACATCCCCAACACTGGCTGATTTATGAAAGACAGAGTCCATCACCAAGCCCTCAGCTGAGGGATGGTCGGAGAAATTGGACAGCGAGCTGACTGGGATCGAATAATTGTGGACCATGGGGGTCGAGGGTGCCATGCAGGAAGCCGGGCGATGCCACAGCTACAGTGCTGGGCTCCGCCACAGGGAAGATGACCCCTAGAAAATCAAGATATTAGGATCCCTGTGAGGGGGTATTTGGCCGCTTCTGAACTGGTTCCAAGGGGCTCTCCATTGATTTGGAGAGCAACCGGAGCAATGCCCAAAGAGACCGGACCATATTCAGTGGTCAGTTCTTCGGTCATATCACAGTTGAAGCCTGGGGTTCTAGAGAATTTCATAGAGGACCCGTTAGAGTCTGAAGACTCCACAAAGATGCCCTTGGGCGCCTTTCCCCATGGACCACCCAAGATTCGCCTGAATGGGGAGGCTGGTAACCAGGTGGGAGGCCTTGGTAGGAGTCCCCTGTAAGTGCTGCTTGGGTGGCAGTTCCACTCTAATTGGTGGAGAGGCCAGGTCAGAGACACTGGGCTCAGCAGGACTGGGGTGGGCTGGACCTGAGGTGACCAGGGAAGCGCGAGGGCTGGGGCGAATGGGCCTACCTTGTCCAAAGACCTATAACTGCCACAAGAGCTCCTTACAATGCCGATGCAGCTTGCAACGGAGTCTCTCATCGTCCAAAGAAGAGGAGGAGGAGTGCTAATGGTACTTCTGGTTAAGCAGGGAAATGCATGGAGTCCATCAAATGCAATTTCGACTGAGACCCAGAGCGCGACTGATGACAAGAGCGTCAACGGCAATGAGAAGCGGAAGGAGGGGCCCAGTAAAAGACAGGCACTGGCTCATGCCACTGGACCCCAGAAGGAGGTAACTCCTGGGAGGAGACAGTCTGGTTGACTGACTGCTCCTGGGAGAGGGTCTAAAGGACTGGGGTCCTTGAGACCGAGCCATCCTCGATCCCCTCAGACAGGGGGTTGACCGGGTCGAAGAAAATCTCAACTGGCTGGTCAGCCAGCATCCCAGCCAACAAGCCTGATGGGTATACCATGGAGCTTACGACCTGATCCTCGACCAGAAGCGACTCAGCCAAGGCAACTGCAGAAGTGGGAAGAGCATTCTTGTTCCTGGCCCCATGAATAATGGCAGGATTTCTTGACTCTTTTTATCACACCTGGAAGGGCCATCCGTGAGAGTTTGAAAGGGCTGGCACATTTCATGGAACGTGCTCATTAAAAGGATGCCCAGATGCTGGCACCCACTGGGAGCAGTACGGATGCCAACGAAGAACCCGCCGCAGCATGGGCCTCCATCTCCATCTCTTCCATGGCCGTAGGCTGAGTGGCCGAGCCCGCAGCTGTGGACACTGCCTTGAGTGTGTCTTTCGAGTGGACTGGAGGGTCTCATTCAGCCAGCTGACCAAGGAGGAGGTGGGCGTAATGGTCCTCGAGTGAGGACAGCAACAATGATTTGCACAGGCTGCAGGCCTGGGTGTCATGCTCTGCCCTGAGGGTGTAAATGTATGACGAGTTTGGGTCCATCCAGGACATGTTCTGGTTGAAGACAATGCAGTGTTTGATACCGGGACTGGATCAGGCTTCCTAACAATCAATGATGGACAAAGAAATTGAAGAATTCAACGAAAAAACACTATCGGAAGACATAGTGGAAGTAAAGAACTTTAGGGCCTACACCGTCCACGGAGCTGCGAAAGAGAAGACTGTACTCTTCCACGGAAAGGAAAATCTAACATCATGGAGTGGCGCTGAGGAGTATACCACTTGGGTGGGTGGGAGAAGCTTAGCTTGAAGACACTCCAGATGGATTTAAAAGAGAAAGGAAGACTGTCAGAGTGTGGATAGTGCACCATATCCACCCTCCTAGAACTAATTACTGCTTTTAACAAAACTTAAAGTACAGTTACATACTTACCATAACAACAACTCTTCGAGGGAATCTCTTCCCTTAAGCCACACCTTTGGAACAACAGCTGTCAGACACTAGGACCACACAGAAACTTTTGCCAAGCTGGGATTTCCTATGTCGATGTCACGCGTCAGCATGTATACAAGTGTTGGCAAGCACTGCCTCTCCTCAGTTCCCTGCTGGAGATTAGACTTGGCAGGCTGTCCTTTTTGGAGAACCAGGAGACTAAGCCAGCATCAAGCACACCAGGCAAGGCAAGTGCTGGCAGGAGTACCATAGAGAAAAATACCAGTATGAATGCATTTTGTCACCCTAGAGGGATGGTCAGCATGGTTTAAACGAAGAGACTCTCTCGAAGATCTACTGTTACAGTAAGTACGTAACTGTATTATCTTACTTCAAGAATATCTCTTCTTTTAAGCCACACCTTTGGAACGAGTCCCAAGCAATACCAAAAAAGATGGGAGGATGGCAGTCTGTATCAAGAGAGGAGACACTGTAGTACTGCAAGGCCAAAACCAGCATGTTTGTACAAGGTACAGGTAAAGTCCAGACCATAGTGCTTAATGAAGGTGTGGACTGTAGTCCAAGTGGCTGAGGCACAAATGTCAGCAGCAGAGACTTTTTTGAAGAAGATGGCTGAAGTGGCCATACCCCTTGTGGAATGAGCACAAACACCACCACCATTAAGCTCCTTATCATACTTCCTATAACAGAAAGTAATACAATGTGATAGCCATTTGGCTAGACACTGTTTAGATACAGAAGTGCCCTCTTTACCAGGGATGAATGAAACAAAAGCTGAGAGGACTTTCTGCAGTCCTTGGTGCAAGTAATATTGTATCTTTGTGTATGAATATAAGTGTGGGCAGCCCTACCTCTCCTCTGTTCACTGCAGGAGATTAGACTTGGCAGGCTGTCCTTTTTGGGGAACCTGGAGAATAAGCCAGCACCAACTACCCAAGGCGAGGCAAGTGCTGGTGGGAGTACCAGCACGTATGTAAGTGTGGGCAGCCCTACCTCTCCTTAGTTCCCCGCCAGAGATTAGACTTGGCAGGCTGTCCATTTTGGGGAACCAGGAGAATAAGCCAGCACCAAGCACGTTAGGCAAAGCAAGTGCTAGCGGTGTGTTAGACTGAAAATAGGCAGAATTGCCTAGCCCTCCTTTTCCGGTCAACAAAACCTAAATAAAATATCTTAAAATTCTATGTACATCTAAAGCATGGAGCTATGTTTCATCTTGATTGGCATGCTTGGGATAATAAACTGGAAGGTGGTTGGGCTGATTTCAAGTAAAGTCAGACACCACCATTGGTGGGAACTTAGGATTTGTATGTAGAGAAACTCAGTCTTCGTGAAAGACTAATAAGAAAGTTCACACATCAAAGTCTGCAGCTTGGAAATTTGTCGAGTGAAGTAGTAGCCACTAAAAATAACGCCTTCTATGAGAGAAAGCGTAAGAAACAAGTTGCAGCTGGCTCAAAAGAAGGTAATATAAGCTTTTCCAAAATGAAATTCAAGTCCCAAGAAGGGATGCAATTGCTGATAGGTGGATCTTACTTCGAGAGGGTTCCTGCAGTAGGTCTTCACATATAGGACTGCGCCCCCTGGCATCAGGATCGCATGGCAAACTTGTAGCTAGCAGTCATCGTCAGGTGACATGACATCAGTGTGACTATAAAAGGGACAGTCCTCCACCCGCCCTCCAGTTCTTTCCCACTGTCACTCAGTTTGTTTGACAAACGCGGTAGAACAGCATTCAGTTGCCTGCCATTTTAAGCGTATTTTCAGCGATTTCTTTAAAAGTTCTCGGATATTTCTATACATCGCCCGTTATGGTGTATGTCATCTAGTCGGCCCAAAAAGAAGTGCTCCAAGTGCGGTGCGCAGATCCCACATGGGGACGATCACTCTCGGTGCGTCCTCAGCCTGGGGCCTAGGTACAACTTGGCTGAGTGTACCACCTGCCAGGCTTCAACCAGGCCGCACGCACCCATCGCAAGAGGACCCTTGACGCCCATCTGCTAACTCAGAGGCTGGCTTCCATAAAAAAGGAGCTTTAGGAGCTGAGAGAAAGATGGTCGTCGCCGACCTCGGAGAAGAAAAAGGACAAGGATAGACATTGGGAGTGGAGCCGTTCTCCTCAGGGGAAGACCAGCCAGACAACTGACGCTGACCAGGAAGGACCCTCCACTTCAGTGAGTACCCCACCTGTACGGCCTTTGTCTGCTCCGGTGGACTGGACGCCCCCCTGCCCCCACAGTGAGCGGGCAGTCGGGAGGTTTCCTCTTTGGAGGTTTCTGTAAGGTCTCCTGCTCCGAGCACCTGGCCCAGGCCGATCAGCCTGACATGGGTACTTCTACTCTGGTCACCCCGGCTGCATCCAGTAAGCCAGTAGACGGCTCCGACGACAACAGCAGTCAGGCTCCCTTGTGGCCCCCAATGCCGGGACGAGTATGCTCGCAGATACACCTTTATCACCGCGGGTTCTTACTCCCAGGGATTCGCCACTGGTACTCGAATGTTCTGTCTAGTCGGAAACCCTACCTGACCTGTCGTTGGGGGTCCTGCCTGACCCCCCCCCTTCACCAGGTTCTATTCCACCGCCAGATCCTCTCCTTACTGAGGATCCCTCGCTGGACCTTCATGGGCAAGGCATGGACTCTCCTCCCACGGGACCTCTGCCTACCCCGTTGCCAGTCCCGCTTTCCAGCAGGCCCTCCGCGCCTCCTCTCGGGGGCCCCTCTGCTAATCCTGCGGGCCCAGTGGGTGATCTTCTGGGGAATCCCCATGTCCAACAATACCCGTCGCCAGGAGGTCCATCGCTGGGTTACATCCTGCCGACGCTGGGCTATAACTCGACGACGCCGGGTTATCCTATGCCAGGCTAGCTGACACTGGGATACCCAACACCCGGCTACCCGGCGCCGGGATATCCTATACGAGGTTACCAGGGTCAGACCATCTACCAATATCCTTACTGGTACCAGACCCCAGCTACCCCCCTTCACGGAGTACCGGGTTACCAACCTCCACCTCCTTCACCACTGCGGCCCAATCACGAATCCATCCCTGCGTGGTGGAAGGATGCGAAAACTCAGCTTCTTTGAGAGCTGGGTCAGCCTCCGGTCACGGCTGGAACAGCCTTTTTCCATTCCGGCTGTGTCACGTGAAACGGATCAAACTTATTTACCCCCAGAAGGGGTCTCTCATTTGACCTCTCAACCCAAGGCCGACTCCATGATCATTACAGCTGCCCATGACAGATCAGCCCAACCTAAACACCTTAATGCCTCTCCGCTGGATATGGACTCTAAACAGCAAGACCAGTACGGCAGAAAAATCTACGCCTCATCCACCTTTGTCATTAGGTCCCTGAATTATGTTGCACACATGGTGGCCTTTCAGAAGTCCTCCTTGGCAGAGTTGGAGAAAGACCTTCAGGAGATTCCTGACAAACAGCTCAGGAATAAACTCCTGGAAAAAGTCAGGATGAACAAGTCATCCTGTCGCCATGCCCTCCACACCACATATGATTCTGTGGCTCAGGGAGCGGCCACTGGGATATGTCTCGGATGCTTAACCTGGCTTTGTTTGGCAGGGTTGGCACAAGACGTTCAGTCACCTCTTCTGGACACTCCTTTCAGGGGTCCAGTTCTGTTTGGTGGCGATGCCAAAGACATTATAACTGAGCTGCATGAGAATAGCAAGTCCCTTCGGGACGTCCGCTCCATGTACCGTTCCGGTCAGAAACAACGGCAGCAGCCCTTTCGCTGCCAACGGAAGTGGAACAAGAACCAGGGCAAACGATAAAATAAACAATGTGCCTCAAGTTCTGGCGCCGAGACTCCTCAGGCCAAGTTTTCTAAAGCTGCCTCAAGAGGAAAGGCACCACTCCCCTCCGCGTCCTGACTCTCTTCCTTCCTTCCGCTCACTCAGACTCCTTCGGAGGAACCGGTAGGGGGAAGGTTTGGCCTCCACCTAGATGGGTGGAAGGCCGTCACGGCAGATGTGTGGGTTCTTCAACTCATAGAAAGAGGTCACTCGACAGAGCTCCTGGAGAGACCTCCTCCTAACCCTCCGGGAAGGTCCTTTTATCCATCAGGCCAACTTCAACTGGTCAGACAGGAAACACAGGCTCTGCTATAAAAGGCAGCTATAGAGCCTGTTCCTCTGGAACAGACAGGAAGGGGATTCTACTCCCAGTTCTTCCTGGTTCCAAAGAAGACAGGGAATCTAAGATCCATCTTAGATCTCAGCACGCTCAGTCTCTCTGTGGAGTACAAGAGATTTCGGATGCTGACTCTCCAGGGACTGTTACCCCTGCTCCTACCAAACACATGGCTGTGCTCCCTGGATATGCAGGATGCTTACCTCTATATCCCCATGCTACCGGCCCACCGCTGCTTCCTCAGATTCTCCTTTCTGGAGGATCATTTCCAGTTCAGAGCCCTCCCGTTTGGCCTCTCCTCAGCACCAAGGGTTTTCACCAAGTGCTTAGCGGTGGTTGCGGCATTTCTATGCCCAGGGGCCTCTATGTGTTCCCGTACTTGGACGACTGGCTCTTTTCAGCCCCTTTACCGGACAGCCTGAAGGAATCCCTCTCCAGCACTCTGGGCCTCTTTTCCAGTCTGGGAATTTCTATCAATCTCCCCAAATCCCAGCTAGTACCCTCCTAACACCTTCAATTTATTGGAGTGGTGCTGGACACGGTCCAGAGCAAGGCCTTTCTTCCAGTCAATCGAGTGGAGATTTTAATCTCACAAGCCACACTTGTGGCTTCTTCTCGGTCAACCACAGCTCAGGCGGTCCTTTGACTGTTGAGTCAGATGGCGGTGGCCATACCCACAGTTCCTTTGGCCAGGCTACACGAGGGTCACCCAATGGTCTCTCCGAGTCCAATGTGACCAGCGCCTGGATGACATGGACCAGAGAGTCCTCGTCTCCAGCAGTCTTCAAAGGGATCTCCTCTGGTGGAAGGACACTGCCAATCTATTGGTGGGGGACTCATTTTACCCTCTGTCTCCCTCTCAAATCCTTACTTTGGATGCCTCAAACTTGGGATGGGGAGCGCATCTGGGGGACCACAGAACCCACGGCTCCTGGTCTCCCACGGAGGAGAACCTGCACATCAATATTCTGGAGATGAGAGTGGTGCTCTACGCTCTCCAGGCAATCCAATCACTTCCGACTCGGGGAACACTCCACATCCAGACAGACAACATGGCCACTGTCTCGTATCTACACAAACAGGGAGGCACCCGATCGTACCCGCTCTGCAGGGAGGCGATGCGGATGTGGTTCTAGGCAATTCAGCATGGCCTATCTTTGACAGCAGTCCACATGCCGGGTGTTCACAACATTCTGGCGGACAGTCTCTGCCAATCAGTTGCCAGGGCTCACGAGTGGGAACTAAGGCAGGAGGTAGAAGATCTGTCTCTTCATTGAGGTCGACCAGACCTAGATCTGTTTGCCTCTCCATCCAACGCAAAACTACCCAACTTTTGCTCACTTGTTCCTGGGCATGGTGCTTTTTGGTGAGACCCACCGTCTCTATCCTGGATAGGGAAGTTTCTATATGCTTTCCCTCCCTTTCCACTATTGCAGAAGGTTCTGCTGCAGCTCCAAGCAGCGGGGACTCACATGATCCTCATTGCCCCTCTGTGGCCTCAGTAGATATGGTTCCCGCTGTTACAACAACTGGCTATGGAACCCTCAGTACCTCTGCCTCTCTCTCTCACGATCTTCTGTCCCAGGAGCGGGGAACCCTGGAACATCTGTGCCTCAGATCTCTCCATCTTCATGCGTGGCACCTGTTGACGTAGCGATTTCTCGCTATGGAGTCTCTGCCGGGGTAGCTCAGATCTTAGTGGAAGCTAGAAAGCTTTCCAGTAGATAAACCTACGCCATGAAATGGAGGGATTTTCTATCTGGGCCTCCGTGAAAGGCTTAGACCCTTTTTCTTGCTCGGCCTCCCAGGTGTTAGAGTACCTCTTGCATCTTTCAAAGTTGGGCCTCAGTTACTCCTCACTAAAGGTCCATCTCTTTGTGGTGTCGGCCTACCACCTTCTGGTAGAACGCAAAACCCTAGCTCAGCTAGAGGTTTCTAAAACTTTTCTGAAGGGGATCCTTCACATAAAACCTCCAGTCCAGAATCCTGCTCCTCCCTGGAATTTCAATTTTATGTTGGAAAAGCTTACTTTGTCCCCTTTTGAACCGGCAGCAAGCTGTGATATGCGTTTCTTAGCATGGAAAACGCTCTTTTTAGTTGTTATTACTTCAGCTCTAAGAGTTTCAGAGCTTCAGGCTCTGGTTTGCAGAGAGCCTTATTAAATTTTCCACAGAGACCGGGTGGTCCTGCGTACTAATCCTTCATTCCTTCCGAAAGTGGTTTCTGAAATGATTCTAAACCAGAGTGTTGAATTGCCGTGCTTCCCAGAGCACTCCAACGGGAGATCTCCTGCACACCCTTGATGTGCACAGGATCTTGAGGTACTATACCTCTTGGACTAAAGAGGTTCGAAAATCAAACCAGCTTTTTGTCGCCTTTGCCTCCCCGTGTCAGGGCAAGGCGATCACAAAACAGACTCTGTCTAGGTGGTTGGCTAACTGTATTCATTACACTTACCATAAGTACAAAAACCCCCTTCTGGGGGCAGTCAAAGGCCACTTCACCAGGAGTGTGGCCACTTCTACCGCCTTTTTCAGGAATGTGTCCACTGCAGACATCTGTGCAGCGGCCACTTGGTCTTCCGTCCACACCTTCACTAAGCATTACAGTCTGGACATTGACTCTAGGCGTTGGGCTGGCTTTGGCCTTGCAGTTTTGCAAGGCCTTCTGTCTTGAACAGACCCTCAGTTGGCAGACATCATCCTCCTCCTGGAACCTTGTCTCCAACTCCTTTTCTTATGTTACATTGCTTGGTATTCAGTTCTATATGTGCAGACCTAGTGCGGGAACCCTCTCGAAGTAAGATATAGCAGTTACGTAAGAACTTACCGTAACAGTAGACCTTCGAGAGAGAGATTCCTATAGTAGGTCTAGTTTACCACCCACCTTTCCCCCAGCTCCTGCATTTTTACCTTGCACCATATCCAGGAATCTGTCTATTCCAGGGCTCACGGTAACAGGAGTCTATTACTCCTCTTTTCTGCGCTCTTTCTTTAGGTCTCCGGTGGAAAAGAACTGGAGGGCGGGTGGGGGACTGCCCCTTTTATAGACACGCTGACGTCGCATCAGCTGACGAAGGGGGGGCGGTCCCCGCCGACGATTGCTAGCTACAAGTTTGCTGTGTGGTCCTGATGCCAGGGGGCACAGTGCTATATGTGAAGACCTACTGCAAGAACCTCTCTTGAAGATCTACTGTTATGGTGAGTTCTTACGTAACTGCTATTTTCAGATGTAGTATACCTTTCAGCAACGTAAGGGAGCTCTCCAGTTGTGCGACTGTATACCAGTCAATGGGTGCATGGAAGCTGATACAGCTGCCAAATGCACCTTAAGGGATGAATATTGCAGACCTGAGTCTAACATTGATCATAAGTAGTCTAAGACATCCTGCAGCAAATCAGAGAAGGTGTTTAAGTGCCTGGAAGTGGCCCATAAGGAAAAACACTTCCATTTTATTGCATATGTCTGGTGGAAGACTTCTGGGGTACTATGAGCACATCAGTTATTTTACATGATATATGAAAGCGTGCAATGGCTGTGTTCTCAGGAGCCATGCATGAAGATGCAGTGACTTCAGGTCTGTATGTAGCAGGGAGCCCTTGTTATGTTAGAGAAGGGTTTGGCACAGTGGCGAGGGTAGTGGAGGTCCTACCGCTAGCTGATGCAGAAGGGTAAACCAGATTTGGCAGGGCTACGAGGACGAGGGTAGTACTCTCCAGCTGCAGTTTGAGTAGTACTCTCTGTATGAGAAGAACTGGATGGAATGCATACAGGAACCTCACTTTCCAGGAGAGGTACAACACGTCTTACCCAAAAACTCCAAGCGCTGGAGCAAGCAAGCTGAAACACAGCTGTTTTGCGTTGTATGGGGATGCAAAAAGGTCCAGCTCTGGATTACTTCATTTTGCAAATGTCTTCAGCTACTGCGGTCAAGAGTTCTCATTCGTGCATTTGAGATGGTGACCTGCTTAGCTTGTCTGCTAAGATGTACTGGGCACCTGGGAAGATACCTGTACATGGCTGAGAAGACAAAATTACTCACCTTAGTAATGTTGCTTCTTCTAATGGAGTCTTGCTATATTATGACAATTGCAGTATGACCGCAGGTTAGAACTGCTCCGGAGGTGAAATAGTTAACTTTCCATGCAAGCATGGAACTTAGAGCGCGAGCTCGGTTGAAAACTCTGTCTGTTGTGCTTCAAAGGTAAACTGTCAGATCTTTACGAGCTAAAACTCACTAAGGTTCTGTGTGGAAGCTGTAAACCTATACTAGCCAACTGGCTACTAACATAAGCACTCATTTTTTGGTCTAAAACAAAGACTCACGTCAGGAGACCCAAAAAATGCAAAAACACACCACCAATTCACCCAAAAAAATAGGTGAAAACAACAAGGTGGGCATCAAAAAAGTGCCAACCCTGTACTGCCCACCCACATCCCAAAACGGAGGTTCTGAGAGGGCAGGCAGGGAGGGAGGTCATAATATAGCAAGACTCCATTAGAAGAAACAACATTACTAAGGTGAGTAATTTTTTCTTCAAACAACATGAAGTCTTGCTATATTATGACAATTGCAGACTACACAGCAGTACCCCCATGGAGGAGGGACAGAACCTACTTAGGAAATAGGCTCTGAAGCACGGCTGTGCCAAACCGAGCATCACTCCTAGCCTGGATGTCCAAGGAGTAATGCTTGGTAAAAGTGTGAACTGTTTTCCAGGCAGCTGCTTTGACATATTTCTAGAACAGGAATGTCTCTGGCAGCAGCCAGAGAAGCAGCTGTACTTCTGGTAGAGTGAGCCCTCAGGCCTGAGGGAGGAACTTACCCAACTCTCGTGAGCAGAATTGGATACAAGAGACAATCCATCTGGCAATGGATCTTTTTAGTGGCTGGCTTCCCTTTCCCAACTTCGCCATAAGGTATGAACAGTTGGAGGGAGTCAAACCTATGACCCTTGGTACGCTCTATGTAGTAACTAAGGGCTCTCTTCACATCTAGGCTGTGCAGCCTCCTCTGCCCAGAGGAGGAGTGGTCAGTGAAGTACACTGGAAGAGAAATAGATTGATTAAGCTGGAAATCTGAAATCACCTTGGGCAGGAGCTTTCTGTTAGTCCGAGGGACCACCTTATCTCTGTGGAAAGAGATAAACTCCTGCTCCACTGACAACGCTTGTAATTCACTTATGCGTCTGGCAGAGGTGATGGCTATCAGAAACACAGTTTCAAGTCAAGTACTTGAGCTCAGCTGAAGACAAGGGCTGGAAAGGGGGTTGCATAAGCTGAGCAATGCAAACATTAAGATCCCAGGCAGGGGCAGGATCTCTGAATGGAGGGTTGGTGTGCAACAACCCCTTAAAAAACTTGGAAAATATGGGATGAGCTGAAAGAGAAGAGGATTTACCTGCTGAAATAAAAGCGGACACAGCTGCCAAGTGCACCTTGAGGATAACTGGTGTCAGCCCCAAAGAATTCAGGTGGACCATATAATCCAGGACTGTGGGTAGATCAGCAGAGACTGGGGAAATATGCTTTTCCGAGCACCATATGGAAAACCTTTTCCATTTGGAATTGTAAGTAGCCCTGGTGGAAGGCTTCCTTGAGGCCTTCAATATATCCATTGCACCTTGGGAAAGGTGTAAATCAGCAAACTCTAACTCTTCAAGAACCAAGCCTTGAGATTGAGAGATTTGAGATTCAGGTACCAGAACCTTCCCTGGGCACAGGTTAACAGACTGTGATTCTTGGGAAGGCACAGGGGAGGATGGACTGCTAAGGACAGCAGGAGTGGATACCAGGGCTGTCTGGCCCAATCCGGAGCTATCAGAATGACCTTGCAGGATTGGGATCTGATTTTTACTAGCACTTTGAACAGGAGAGGAAAGGGGGAAAAGGCATAGAGAAACTTCCCCTCCCAATTGAGGGCTAAGGCATCCAGCGGGAGACAGCCCAACACTGGGGGCCTGCAGCAAAAAAGAGGAAGTTGGTGATTGTCTGGGGCTGCAAAAAGATCTATCTGCGGGGTGCCCCATCTGGCAAATACTATTCCCAAGACCAGGGGATCCAGTGACCATTCGTGGTGGCCCTGGTAAATCCTGCTGACAGCATCTGCCAGGACATTGTCCTTGCCTGGGAGGTGAACTGCCATAAGCGAGGTGTTCAGGGAGTAAGCCAGAGACCACAATCTCATCGCTTCGGTGCACAAGGCCGTAGACCGAGTGCCCCCATGCTTGTTGATGTACCACATTGTAGTGGTGTTGTCTGTTCTGACCTGAATACTCTTGTTCTGAAATAGATTTGGAAAAACTTGAAGTACTAGAAAACTGCTCTGAGCTCCAACAGGTTGATGTGGAGCAGGGATTCCTGGGGAGACCACAGACCCTGGGTGGTGAGGTCGCCCATGTGAGCTCCCCAGCCCAAGAGGGACGCATCTGTAGTAAGGATTAGAGAATGAGACTGAGTGACAAAAGGAACCCCTTGTCTCAGGTTGGTCTGATCCTGCCACCACTGTAGGGCTTGGATCAGGGTTCGAGTTACTGGGATCAACTTGGTAAGAGGATCCTTTCTTTGAGACCAAAAGGCTCTCAAATGGAACTGGATGTCCTCATCTGAAATCTTGCTCCTGCACAACCGCTGTGGAAGCAGCCATGTGCCCTAGGAGCTGCAGAAAGTGCCTTGCTGGCCGGAGACCTGCAGGGTAAATGAGGAGGCCAGGAGACCAGGGTCTTGCCCTGTCTAGGGAAGGAAAGCCCTGGCTTCCTGTGTGTTCAGCTCTGCGCCTATGAAGGTAAGAAGCTGGACAGGCTCCAGAACTGACTTTGAGAGATTCAGAAGGAAACCTAGAGAGGTAAGTAGTTGCTGCGTTATCTGGAGATGTAATTTGACCTGGTCTGGGGACTGGCCTACTATGAGCCAATCGTCCAGGTAAGGAAAGATGCACCTTTGCCTTCTTAGGTAGGCAACTGCTACTGCCAGACATTTGGTAATACCTTTGGAGCAGAAGTGAGGTCAAGGGCATTGCTCTGAACTGGTAGTGGCCTGAGGGCAGCTCGAACCTGAGGTACTTTCAATGGGAGCCTCTGATGGGAATATGGAAGTAGGCATCCTTGAGGTCCAGGGAAGCTAGCCAGTCCCCTGGCCTTAGAGAGGGTGGGATAATTCCCAGAGTCACCATTTTGAACTTTGGCTTTAAAAGGTGCTTGTTTAAATATCTGGGATCCAGGATGGGCCGCCATTCTCCTGTCTTTTTTGGGGTAAGGAAGTACCTGGAGTACAAACCTTTGCCCTGGTGTAGGGGAGGAACCCTTTCCACAGTTCTGAGAGCCTGGAGGGTAGAGACCTCTGCCTCTAAGGCAAGAGCCTCTGATGGAGTTGCAGGTGGAAAAGATCTGGTTCTCAGCTTTGGAAATTTTTTGAAACTGAGAACCAGTCCCTGGCTTACTACTTCCAGGACCCACTTGTCTGATGTTAAAGAGTTCCAGTCCTGGACAAAGTAAGCCAGCCTGCCTCCTACAGGTAAAGGAGAATTGGCCCTGGCAATCCCATCAGGGTGCCTGTTTGGCAGGGGCTTTGGGCTGAGGGGTGGAAGCAGACCTGCTTGTACCCCGTCTGCCTCTTCCTCTACAGAACCCCCTCTGAGCATAGGCGGAGGAGGAGGAAGCTTGGGCTTGGTAAAAAGGCCTATGAAAAGGCCTCCCCCTGCCTCTAGGAAGCTGCTTTTGAGGAGTGGCCTGCCTTTCCTTGGCCTGTGCACTCCTATAGGTGGTCCTATATTCATCCATTTTCTTCATGTAATTCCCTGTTTGCTCCCCAAACAGAGAATTTCCCACAACAGGAAAATCCATGGCCTTGGACTGGGTGTCCTGAGACAGGGTAGTACATCTGAGCCAAGCCATCCTGCGAAGTGCCACAGATGTAGCCATGACTCTTGATGAAATATCATTAGAGTCCACTGCAGCATGAAATTGCACCTTGGATGCCTCAATACCACCCATAGCCACCTGTTCCAGCTCCCTGGCAAGCTGGTCAGGGACTTGTTTTGCTAGGGCCAGCACAGTATCCCATCTGGATTTCTGGTACCTAGCAGCATAAGCCATATAATTTGCTTGTCTGAGCCCCAAAGATGCTGCCATGTACTGTTTCTTTGCCATAGCATCAATCTTCCTGGAGTCCTTCTCAGGAGGGTGTGAAGCTAGGGGAATATTAGGCTTGTCACAGGCTGCAGCCTGCACTACCCCCACGTGGCTGCATTGCTGAGTGAGGAAATCAGTGTCGGAGCCTGATAAGGTATACCTCTTGTCCATCCTTTATCCACAGGAGGTATAGTGTGAGGAGTTTTAAAACTTTACTGTCTGTTTCCAAAAGATTTATGCAAAGGAATAGACAGTCTCCTAGACTCTGGAATATCCATCATTTCTACATAGTCTGGCTCCTCCTGGTCATCAACAGCTTCCTCAACAGGGAGCTGGAGAGTTTCAGCAACTTTTTTATAAAACATGAAATGAGAGGGGGACTCAGAAAGTCTTGGAGGAGAAACCCCTAGGGGTCTATCTGGAGAGATGTCCGGATCAATGGGCAGATCCAGATCTTCAAAACCATATTCACTCTCCTCATATTCCTCTTCCCCCTCCCTCGGTTCATAAAAATCCTCAAAATCATAATCTTGAACCGGTGGAACCGACCGAACCGGAGAGAGAGACTGGACAATTTTAATTGCTTTAGCTATTTCCTCAGCAGTTGGGGAGAGAACTTTTGGCTCTAAACTAGCTGACTTTCTAGCTCTTTTGATGGAACGCTCTTCGCTTGCTCGAGGAAGTATCGCCTGGTCAGAGGGCATTCCTCTGGTTCGTTGGTACCGAACCGGCTGGCCATCCGGTCAGTGGACTTTTGCTCCTTTCCTGAGCCTACCAACTCTTTATCTATGGTGGCAGAGGAAATTGTGACAAATCTGGCAGTCTGAATTGAGGTGGTCAAACCTCAGACAATAGAACATGTGGTGTGTGGGTCAGCTAGCAAAAGCTTCCCCACAAACACTACAGTGTTGAAACCCAGTGGGTCCGGTTTTCTTTTGGGTTTTCAGACATAATGCCAGCCTAACCAACTTGCCCGCTTATGGCAATCCACCAAGAAGACACCCTTATCGGTTCCCAACCGTGTCACGGGTCGTGGAAAAAAACGTAATGAAATCCGTTTTTTTTAGAACCGATAAGAACCGGGAACCGCACACTAAAAAAGGGCTAGCAGATTTAAATACAACCTGATCGGTTCAAACCGAACCGATAACAAATTACAAGTTCCACACAGGAAAAACTAATGAAAAACCTATCTAATACTTACATTACCACAGACAGACAAAATGAACCGAGCAGAAGGAGAAATCTCTGGAGCGACTGTTCAGTGAGGCGGAGTAAAGAATCTGACAGTTTACCTTTGAAGCACAACAGACAGTTTTTTCAACTGAGCTCTCGCTCTAAGTTCCATGCCTGCATGGAAAGTTAACTATTTCACCTCCGGAGCAGTTCTAACCTGCGGTCATACTGCAATTGTGATAATATAGCAAGACTTCATGTTGTTTGAACTCCAGGCTGTGTTCCAGTGCCCAATACCTGACTCTAACTGCCTCCTAGCACAGGGGATAGGAATGAGTCCTTCACTGTTTGTTGATGTAGTAGACTACACTGATATTGTCCATCTGGATCAACAGAGGGCCTTATTTTAGATGCTGCTGGAATGCGCAGAGACTGTACAGTACAGCATGCATTTTCAGGATATTGATGTGCAGACTGGTTTCCCGTTGGTTCCATGAGCCCTGTGGTTTTTTTTTTCTTTAACCTTGTATTTATGTGCCCAACTACCTCCTCTCTCCACTCTCTCAGACATCCTCTTACTGAACTCTCTGGTCTCATTGAGGTCTGCCCTAGAGTACCTATGGTTCCACTAGCCTAGGTACCCGGATAACCCCCCGGGTGGGGTGAGGAGGACCCCCCCGTTCTAACCTCCCCAGAACCAACATACTGTGTCGTGGATCCTGTACAACGGGGTGTGCCGCTACAAGCCCGAGGGGTTTTTCCTTGTTCCCCTAGATGTCGGCGTGCAATGAGGGCCAATGAGCTAGGAGGCGCGCTGAAACGGGTCTCCTGCTCCACCCCCTGCCGACATCTGCCCAATGCTCTCGCTGCTACCCCAACTACCGCATCTTCCACCCGGGCTCTCCCAGATGGTGGTATTGCGGCGGGAGCATGCAGAAGACCCCCCCCGGAAAGGAGAGCAGCCATTGGGCGCTCCATCCTTCTCTCCCGACTGGCCCCGGCTTGTTCCCGAAAGTGGGTCACCGGCGTGGTAAGCGGTAAGACGGGACGTGCCTCAGCCCTCAGTGCCACCAGGCCAGCCCATGAGCCCTGTGCTTGGTAGGGCCCCAAATGAGCACCCCAGCCGGAGCCAGATGCATCCGTGGTGAGGATCTGTCTTGGTATTGGGAGTCACAAAGGGGACGCCCTTTAACAGGTTGGTGCAGTCCATCCACGATAGAAGGATTTTTCTCAATGGGGATTTTTTTTTTTTTACAGTTCGTTTCTTTTCACTCCTTCCAGGCAGCTCTACATCCTACCCAACCCCACAACCTCGTCTAAAGCTCGCAGCTTACCTTCCACTTTTACCTCCACAGCTTGCCCCCCGTGGCGGAGTGATGGGGATTCCTCAACCTGTCATAATGGATCCGGGGCAGAGGTTGCTGCCTTTTCGTGAGAGCGGAGCCTGCGAGGGTCAGGATTCATGCTGCCATGCCTGGAACACTTTTTTTTTCTCATTTTCTCCCCTTAGGAGAGGAAGCGTGCAATGACGCCCTATTGAGAGGCACGCATGCATCTGTGCGTGCTCCTCCAAGTGTCTGCCTCCTCAACCCCCCCCCCCTTTCTGGAGCACTGGTGTGTTATCCCCCAGCCACCGCTAGGGGCCAGTTGAGCACCGACTGCTGGTGACCCCCTCACCAGAGAAGGAGAGCAGTTCCTTGGACACTCGATCCTTCTCCTCCCCTGCCGAACCCCAGCAGCCTGTACTCGTTCCCGAACACAGGTTGCCAGCATAGTGCGAGGTAAGGCGACCAGCGCCTCAGCCCTCAGTGCCACCAAGCCGGCTTTCTAAATGGGGACGTGACATGGATCAGTTGATCCAGGTCATCCATTAACTGGGTCCACTGAACTAGAGTCCACTGTGGAATGCGCATACGAAGACTTGCCTGAGGTACTGTAACAATGCGCTGCCATAAGGCCCAGGAGACATAAGAAAGATCTGGCTGGGACCTTGTGACTGTTTTAGAGAAGCTGGGCTTCAGCAATAATATGTTCTACCATGGCAGGAAAGCTTTGCCCTGAGCAATGTCTAGGATTGCACCAATGTATTCATCCACTGATAGGGTGTTAGGATGGACTTTGGGATAATGACTATGACTCATAAGTCATAAAAACATAGAATTTGACGACAGATAAGGACCGCTTGGCCCACCCAGTCTGCCCATTTCCCTACCTACTGGATAAGCTGCAGATCCTAGTTAACCAGCAGCCTACTTCTTCCTACCCCCACCCCCTAGAATGGCCTTATGACTGTCCCATGCATGCTTGAATTCCACCACTGATTTTGACTCCACAACCTCCTCCGAAGGCCGCTCCATGCATCCACAACCTCTCTGTGAAAAATACTTCCTTAAATTACCTCTGAGCCACCCTCCTCTACCTTCAAATTGGCGCCTCTTGTTCTTGCACACCTCTTTTTGAAAGATGCTACCCTCTTGGACTTTGTTGATTCCCTTGAGGTACTTGAACGTTTCTATCATGTCCCATCTCTCCCTCCTTTCCTCGAGGCTACACATATTAAGCTCCTTTCGTCTCTCTTCATATGTTTTCCGGTGCAGACCCTACACCATTTTAGTTGCCCTCCTCTGGACAGCTTTCATCCTGTCTATGTCTTTGCGGAGATTGGGTCTCCAGAACTGCACACAGTACTCCAGTTCTGTACTGGAGTCCTTGAAGAGCTGTCTTGTTCAAGACAGAGATCTGCAGAAGACTGTCCCTGGAACTGGCCTTTAGAAGATGCCGCCACAGCTAAGCATTTTGTAAAGACCCGTGGCACAGACTATAGGCCAATACTTTGAATTGGTAATGCGCTCCCCCTTTGCATTATGCAGAGCTATTATCTGCGATTATTTCTGATCCTGATATGAAGAGAAGCATCCTTCATATCCAGAGAACAGACAGTCCCCAGGTTGTAAAACGGGAATGAGAGCCTGAAGGGAGACCACATGAAACTTCTTGTATTTTATGAAGAAGTTGCATCCCTGCTGATCTAGTACAGGCCCCAGATCTCCTGTCCATTTGGGGACTAGGAAGTACCTGGAATAGAACCCTTTGTTCTTCTGGGCTGGAGGAGCCGGTTCTATGACACGTTTGTTGTATCAGAGATTGCTTTTCCTATTTCAGTAACAATACGTGTTCTGGAGGATAACTGGAAGGAGGCGAAGGATGCACTGTAAAAGCTCCAGAGCATGCCCCTTTGCAACTATCTCCAGTACCCAGTCACCTATGGTGACTGTGACAGAGTTCAACAAGACCCTTTCCCATCTGTTATGCAACAAGGGTTAAAAGTAAGGATCTGTTGTATCCTCCCCCTTTTTCTGTCTCTTGTCTGCTTGCGCAATTAAATTTTCTTGTGAGACCTAGGAAGTAATCACTCCGACAGTTTCATGGTTCTGTCCCTCCCATTATCTCCCTGCCTTCAACTTGCTGTTTCTATCTTTTCTTCCCCCTTCTTACCTGCGGTTATAAAAATATATGGATCTTGATGTGAAACTCGGTTCCTTGGTTAGCAAGAGTATATAAAAAAATTACTCACTTTGTTAATTATGTTTCTTCTATTGGAGTCTTGCTGTATTCTGACAAGTGCAGTTTACCCCAGCCTTTAAACTGCCCTGAAGAACAAAGGGTTAACCTTTCTATGCAGAGCATAGAATGCTGAGTTCGAGCTTGGTTGATGTCTCTGTCTGTTTCCCTTTGAAAGCTAATCGTCAGATTCTTACGAGCAACACTCTAATAGTATTCTATGTGGAAATTGTTAAAAAAAAAAATTACCAAAAGAAGACTCAAGTCAGGAAACTCAAAAACCAAAACTAAACAGGAATATAATAAAATAAACACCCACACAAAAGAAGAGGGTGTAAAAAGAGCACCCCTGATATGCAACACTGCACCTGCCCACCCACTTCACAAAACCAGGTTCTGAGAGGGGAGGCAGGGAGGAAGGTCAGAATACAGAAAGACTCCAATAGAAAAAACATAATTACTAAGGTGAGTAATTTTATCTTCAAACAACTTGAAGTCTTGCTGTATTCTGACAAGTGCAGACTACCAAGCAGTAACTCCATGGAGGAGGGACAGAACCTACTTTTGGAATAGGCTTCGAAGTACTGCTGTGCCAAACCGAGCATCACTCCTAGCCTGGATATCCAGAGAGAAATGCTTGGTAAAGGTATGGACTGTTTTCCAGGTGGCTGCCTGACAAATTTCTAAGAGAAGGATATTCCTGGCAGCAGCCAGGGAAGCAGCTGTACCTCTTGTGGAATGAGCCCTCAGGCCCGAGGGTGGAATTTTTCCCAGTTTTTCATAGCAGAACTGTATACAAGACACAATCCACCTGGCAGCAGATCTCTTGGTGGCAGGTTTGTCCTTTCCCACTTCTCCATAAGTGAGGAACAACTGGAGGGAGTCAAACCTGTGACCCTTATACTCTCCACAAAAGGTATCAGTTTTAAACTAAAATTAATGTAATGCTGAAATGTATGGATGTTTGTTTTTTAACCTCCCCAAGGGTATAAGTTGTTTGTTTACAGTATTTTAATTTTTAAGATCAAATGATCTTGCATGGTTCAATAAGCATAAGATACAAAAATGGAATAGGTAAAAAATGTAAATGATGTAATATGGTTATTTTATTCTGGTAATATCTGATAACTGATTCTGTCTATGACACTGTATGTAAGTCATAACCAGAAGTTTTTCGTTGAAAAACACTCAATAAACTAAGTATAAAAAACAAACCAAAAAAAAAATGTGACCCTTGGTATGTTCTATGTAGTAACTAAGGGCTCTTTTAACATCTAAACTGTGTAGCCTCCTCTCTCCTGAGGAAGAATGATCAGTGAAGAAAACAGAAGAGACAGACTGATTTCAATGGAAATCTGAAACCACTTTGGGCAAGAACCTTCTATTGGTTCTAAGGACCACTTTATCCCTGTGAAAGGAGATAAAATCATGTTCCACTGATAGGGCTTGCAGTTCACTGATACGCCTGGCAGAGGTAATGGCTACCAAGAACACAGTTTTCCAAGTCAAGTACTTAAGCTCTGCTGAGGACATGGGCTCAAAAGGAGGTTGCATAAGTTGAGCAATGCAAACATTCAAATCCCAGGCAGGGGCAAGGTCTTTAAAAGGAGGATTGGAGTGAAGCAATCCTTTAAAAAATTTACAGAACACAGGATGAGAAGATAGTGAGGAAGACTTCCCCACAGACAGAAATGCAGAAACAGCTGACAAGTGTACCTTGAGAGTAGCTGGTCTGAGGCCTATGCCATTAAGATGGACCATATAATCCAGAACCGTAGGCAATTCAGCAGTATCTGGGGAAATATGCTCCTTAGAACACCAAATGCTGAATCTCTTCCATTTGGAGTTATAAGTCTTTCTGGTGGAGGGCTTTCCAGAAGCTTTGAGAATATTCAGAACCCCCTGAGAGAGATGCAGATCCGAAAACTCTAACTCTTCAAGAGCCATGCCTTGAGATTGAGAGACTGAAGACTGGGGTACCAAATCCTCCCCTGAGAGGATGTTAACGGGTTGTAATTCCTGGGAAGAGAAAGGGGAAGATGGACTGCTAGGGACAACAACAGGGGGTACCAGGGCTGTCTGGCCCAATCTGGAGCAATCAGAATCACTTTGCAAGGCTGAGACCTTATCTTGACTAAAACTTTGAAATGGAGTGGGAAGGGAGGGAAGGCATACAGAAATGTCCCTTCCCAATTCAGAATCAGGGCATCCAGGGGGACTGAGCCCAAGACTGGGGGTCTACAACAAAAAAGAGGAAGTTGGAGATTGTCTGGGGCTGCAAAGAGATCTATCTCTGGAGTGCCCCACCTTGAAAAAATCACTTTTAACACCTGAGGGTCCAGGGACCATTCGTTTTGGCCCTGAGAAATCCTGCTCAGTGCATCTGCTAGCACATTGTCCTTCCCTGGAAGGTGGACTGCTACAAGAGGTTTGCAGGGAATAAGCCAGCGACAACAATTTCATGGCTTCCATCCACAAGGCTGTGGACTGAGTGCCTCTCTGCTTGTTGATGTACCACATGGTGGCGGTGGTGGTGTCCGTTCTGACCTGAACCACCTTGTTCTGCACTGACTGAGAGAAAGCTTTCAGGGCCAGAAAAACTGCCCTGAGTTCTAGGAGATTGATATGGAGAAGGGATTCTTGGGGGGACCACAGTCCCTGGGCAGTGAGGGCCTCCAGATGGGCTCCTCAGCCCAGAAGAGAAGTGTCCGTGGTAAGGACCACTGAACAAGGCTGAGTGGCAAAAGAAACCCTTTGTCTTAAATTGTCCTGATCCTGCCACCATTGGAGGGCTTGGATCAAGGTCAGAGTCACTGGGATCAGTTTGGTAAGGGAATCCTTCCTCTGAGACCAAAAAGCTCTCAGATGGAACTGAATATTCCTCATCTGGAATCTTGCCCCTTGGACCACTGCTGTTGAAGCTGCCATGTGGCCCAAGAGTCAGAGGAAATGCCTTGCTGGTCGACATACCCGAAGGCTGAAGGAGGAGGAGGCTAGTTCTGTAAGAACCCTTGCCCTTTACAGGGGAAGAAAGGCTCTTGCTCTGACTGTGTCCAGTTCTGCCCCTATAAAGGTAAGAAGCTGGACTGGTTTGAGAACTGACTTGGGAAGGTTGAGAAGAAATCCTGGAGAAGTAAGCACTTGCTGGGTCACTTGCAGGTGAGACTTGACTTGGCCTGGAGAGTGGCCCACTATTAGTCAATCATCCAGATATGGAAAAATTGAAATCTTTTGCCTTCTTAGAAAGGCAACTACTACTGCCAGGCACTTTGTGAAAACCCTTGGGGCTGAGGTTAGGCCAAAGGGCACTGCTTCAAACTGACAGTGGCCTGAGGGCAACTTGAACCTGAGGTACTTTCTGTGGGAGCACCTGATGGGAATGTGAAAGTAGGCATCTTTGAGGTCCAGGGAGGCTAGCCAGTCCCCTGGCCTTAGAGAGGGAAGGATTATTCCCAGAGTTACCGTCTTGAACTTTGGTTTTAAAAGGTGTTTGTTTAGGTGTCTTAGGTCTAGGATGGTTCGCCACTCCCCTGTCTTGTTTGGGGTCAGGAAGTACCTGGAGTACAACCCTTTGCCCCAGTGTAGGGCAGGTACTCTCTCTATAGCTTTGAAGGCCAGAATAGATGAAACCTCTGCCTCTAGGGCAAGGGTTTCTGAGAGATTTGCAGGTGGAAAAGATCTGGCTCTCGTCCTTGGAAATTTTCTGAAGCTGAGAACCAGTCCCTGACTTGCTACTTCCAGGACCCACTTGTCTGATGTAACAGACATCCAGTCCTGGACAAAGTAAGCCAGCCTGCCCCCTACTGGAATAGGAGAGTCGACCCGTGCAGGCTCATCAGGGTGTCTGCTTGGCAGGGGCCTTAGGCTGAGGAGTGGATGCAGCGCTGCTCGTCCCACTTCTGCCTCTCCCTCTGAAAAACCCCCTCTGTGAAAAGGAAGAGGAGGCCTGTGCTTGGTAAAAAGGCCTATGAAAAGGCCTGCCCCAGCCCCTAGACTGCTGCCTTTGAGGAGTTGCCTGCCTCTCCCTGGCCTGAGCACTCCTGTAGGTGGTCCTGTACTCATCCATTGTCTTCATGTAATTCTCTGTCTGCTCCCCAAACAGAGAATTACCCACTACAGGAAAATCCATGGCCTTAGCCTGGGTATCCTGTGAGAGGCTAGTACATCTGAGCCAAGCCATTCTCCAAGAGCCACAGATGTAGCCATGACTCTTGATGAGACATCATTAGAGTCCACAGCAGCATGAAACTGAACTTTCGATGCCTCAATCCCATCTGCAGCCACAGCCTCCAGCCCTCGGCTAGCTGGGGGAGGTCTGTTTAGCCAGTGCCAGTACAGTGTCCCACCTGGACTTCTGGTACCTAGCTGTACAGGCCATATAATTCACCTGACTGAGTCCCAAAGAAGATGCCATGTACAGCTTTTTTGCCATGGCATCAATCTTCCTAGAGTCTTTGTCTGGGGGGGGGTGTGAAGCCAAGGGAATGCTTGCCTTATCACAGGCAGCAGCCTGCACAACCCCAACATGGCTGCATTGCTGATATAAAAACTTTGTTTCTCTGCCTGAGAGTGTATACCTCTTGTCCATTCTTCTGTCCACAGAAGGTACAGAATTGGGAGACTTCAGAATTTTTTATGTCTGTTTCCCAAAAGATTTGTGGAGGGGAATAGACAGTCTCCTGGACTCTGGGATGTCCATCATTTCTACAAAATCAGGCTCCTCCTGATCCTCCATTGCCTCTTCCACAGGAAGCTGGAGGGTCTCAGCCACATTTCTGTAGAACATAAAGTGGGAAGGGGACTCAGAAAGCCTAGGAGGGGATACACTTGAAGGTCCGTCTGGGGAGATGTCCGGTTCCACAGGCACATCTAGACTTTCACCATCACCACCATCATCTTCAAACTCCCCTTCCTCCTCAAACTCCGGTTCATAAAATTCTTCCAAAGTATAATCGTGAACCGGGGGAACCGACTGAACTGAGCCCCTGCCAAAAGGTGTCGGATCAGTCGGAACTGGGCGAAGTGATTCCACAATCCGTATAGCTCTGGCTATTTCTTCGACGGTCAGAACATGGACTTCTGGATCCGAACTGGACTATTTTTCTTTGCGCTTTCTTTTAGTCGGAACCGACCCCTCGGGATTGGCTCTCCTTTTTCCCGAAGAAGTATCGCCCCGGTCAGAGGGCACTCCTTCTGGTTCGGTCGGAACCGAACCAGGCTGGCCATCCGGGTCAGCGGACTTCTCAGCCTCCTTTTCCCTCAGTCTATCTAATATCTTTTCAAGGGTAGATTTGGGAAAAGTTTTTGCAAATTTGGCAGTCTGAATCGAGGTGTTCAAACCCCTGACAATAAACACAGGTGGTGTGGGGATCGGCCTTAGCAAAGACCTCCCCACACTCACTGCAGTGTTGAAACCCAGTGGTCCTGTTTTTTTTCTTGGGTTTCTCAGACATGGCCAACCTAACCAAACTTACCCTTTTCTTGGCAACCTCCAGGCAAGACTCCCTTATCAGTTCCTAACCGTGTCACGGGTCTTGGAAAAAAAAGTTTTGAAACACGTTTTTATTTTAGAACTGATAAGGACCAGTACCACACACTAAAGTTACACAAGAATTAAGCAAATGATTGGTTCAGCCGAACCGAACCACACTTTTTACAACTTCCACACAGAAAACACAGTACAAAACCTATCTAGTACTCACGGTACCACAGACAGACTGAACCGACTATGCGGGAAACGTTTTTGGTTAGAAACCGACTAAAAAACGACACTTCAACCGACTTTCGAATCGAGCTGCAGGAGAAACTCCGGAGCGACTGTTCAGTGAGGTGGAGTAAAGAATCTGACTGTTAGCTTTCAAAGGGAAACAGACAGAGACATCAACCGAGCTCGAGCTCAGCATTCTATGCTCTGCAGAGAAAGGTTAACACTTTGTTCTCCAGGGCAGTTTAAAGGCCTGGGCTAACTGCACTTGTCAGAATACAGCAAGACTTCAAGTTGTTTGAAAGTTATATTATTGAAATGATTGCAAAAAAGCTATTTGGAACTCAGGGGGTTAACCCAGAGACGTAGTTTGACCTCCACAAGCTCATTTGTAGAGCTGTCAACAGAAGATCAGTTCTGGAACACAATATTCTATTTTGCTGCACTTGCAAGGAAATAAACTGACAAAGTTTTGGGACATAATGTGAAAACAGGAAATGTATCTTAATGAGCTCAGGATGCAAAAGTTAATTGCCTCGGCACAGACTTCTTATAAAAAGAGAAGCAATGTTTTTGTTGTGGGAGGGGAGGGAGGAGAGGAGAGAAGGAGAAAGAGAGACTGAGATTTAGAATCAAAGATATCCTCAGATGAAGGACTTTGTTTTGTCTGACCTGCCTGTATAAGAGCTATCCTGTCCAATTTTTTCTATTGTTATTGATGATAATAAAACACAAGTGAATTTTATGAATTCTGGTTTTCCTGTGCTTCCTGACCTGCGCCTTGACGACTAGGTGGGCCAAGCGGTCCTTATCTGCCATCAAATTCTATGTTTCTATGTCTCCATTTTGAAAAATAAAGGGAGCTACAACCCCTACTATCCACCTCTGGAGGTAAATGTGGCTGAGGTGTACAAGGAATGCAGTCAGACTGAACTGGTGGTGGCAGGGCCATTGGTTCCAATGGTCTTTGATGCTCTAGAGTGTGCACCTGGGGAGGGGCCAGGCAAGGCATTACCACCCCTGGTTGTGGAGGGCTAATGGAAGGTGACACGACCACCTCTGGCAGCAGTGTTGCTAAAAGACCCTCTACCTTTTGCAGATGTGGAACAGAGGAACTTAACCGACCTGAAAATAATTTTGGATGACCAAAGACTTCTTAAAGTTTCTTCAGTGTCATAACTAAATAGTTTCTTGCCCTTGAATGGCACATTTAACACTGCTTGCTGGACATCAGTGGCAAAGTCAGCCACTCTTATCCATGAATATTGTCTCATGCAGGTGCCAGAAGTAGCAGCCCTGGCAGAGGCATCTGAGACATCATATGCTGAGTGTTACAGGTGCTTACCCACCTCAGCACCAGCATTTAACTGTTTCAGTAACTCAGTTTTAACAGAACCATCTGGTAAGGCCTGAAGAGCTACCCTGGCATTCTTCTAGATAACATTTTGATATTTAATCATAAGGGCTTAATAATTAGCTATTCTAAGGCCCAAGGAGGCTGATGCATAAGTTCTTTGCCCATGACATCAAGCCAGCTAGATTTCTTATCAGGTGGCAGGAAACTAAGATGCTTGAGCAGCCATAACCACCACAGAATCTGTTTCTGGTTGAGTGTATAATATGGTTTAGCAGCTGGTGCAGGATACTACTTGTCAGCTTTGTGTAGCACTGCAGGGATAGTAATTGGCCTGTGACCGCAGCAAAGGTAGCATCCTCCAAAGCCGGATAAACAGGAGGTATGAAGATGGAGGATGTGCAAGGCACCGCCAAAAACTCCATTAAATTCTCTTTAGTGGAGTCCTCCGCCTCCACTGCAAATCCTAGTTAACTCTGAATTTCCTGCATTAAAGACTGAAAAGAAGGATCCTCAGGAAGAGAACTTGAAGTGTGTAAGTCTACAGTCTTCACTACAGGAACTAGTAGAACTAGAATGGGGATTATATGGCTGTTCCCCATATTCATTCTCCTCACTATAATCCTTCTTCATCATGAGGTCTGGATTATATTCCACTGCATTGCTGGTAGGTCTGTTGACAAGAGAGTGGATGACCAGGCAGCAAAGGTAGCATTCTCAAATTCTTTGTAATTATGTCTACCGCAGTGTTGCCTCCCGCACTTCTGGAACCTTGTATTGTCTATTATCTACTCTTATACTCATCATCTGTATTGTCTATTTGACGTGGAGCCTTTGTAAAAGAGTCACTGATTCAAAGGTTAGTAATTTCGAGATTTAATTAAATAAAATAAATGACCGGGCCGGCAATGCCAGCAGCAGTTGTGAGGAAGGAATAGGCAGTGAAACAGCAGTTACGTAAGAACTTACCGTAACAGTAGATCTTCGAGAGAGGTTCCTGCAGTAGGTCTTCACATATAGGACTGCGCCCCCTGGTGTCAGGACCGTACAGCAAACTTGTAGCTAGTAATTATCAGCGGGGACCGCCCTCTGTCGTCAGGAGACGGACGTCAGCGTGACTATAAAAGGGGCAGTCCTCCGCCCACCCTCCAGTTCTTTTCCACTGGAGACCTATAAAAAAAAAGCAGACAAAAGGAGTGACAGACTCCTGGAACCCTGTGCCCTGGATGAGACGGAGTCCTGAGCAGGGAATAAAGAGAAAAAACACAGGAGCTGGGGGAAAGGTGGGTGGGAAACTAGACCTACTGCAGGAACTTCTCTCGAAGATCTGCTGTTACGGTAAGTTCTTATGTGAACTGTTATATGTTACTTCGAGAGGGTTCCTGCAGTAGGGCTTCACATAAAGGACTGAATAATACCAAGCAGTCTAACGAATAAGGAGGAGTCGGAGACAAGGTTCCAGCAGGAGGAAAATGCCTGCGAACTAAAAGTCTGTTCAAGACAGAAGACCTTGCAGGACTGCAAGGCCCGAAGCCAGCCCTACGCCTACAGGCAATGTCCAGACTGTAATGTTTAGTGAAGGTATGGACAGAAGAACAAGTGGCCACTGTACAGATGTCCGCAGTGGACACATTCCTGAAGAAGGCGGTGGAAGGGGCCACTCTCCTGGTGGAGGGCCCTGTACCCAGAAGGGGCTTCTTGTACTTCTGGTAAATGTAATGGATACAATTAGCCAGCCACCTAGACAGAGTCTGTTTTGTAATAGCCTTGCCCTGGCACTGGGAGGCAAAGGCTACAAAGAGCTGGTTCGATTTTCGAACCTCCTTAGTCCCAGAGGTATAATATCTCAGACTCCTAGGCACATCAAGGGTGTGCAGGAGATATTCCCCCACGTTGGAGTGCTCTGGGACAAACTCCAATTAAGGGTCAATTCCGAAACCACTTTCGGAAGAAAAGAAGGGTTAGTCTACAGAACCACCCAGTCTCTGTGGAAAATTAAATAAAGCTCTCTACAAACTAGAGCCCGAAGCTCTGAAACTCTTCAAGCTGAAGTGATACCAACTAAAAAGAGCGTTTTCCATGCTAACAAAATGCATATCACAGCGTGCTGCTGGTTCAAAGGGGGGCAAAATATGTTTTTCTAACATAAAGTTGAGATCCCAGGGAGGAACAGGATTCTGGACCGGAGGTTTGACATGAAGGATCCCCTTCAAGAAAGTTTTGGAAACCTCTAGCTGTGCTAGGGTTTCACCTTCCACTGGAAGGTAGTAAGCCGAAACTGCAGAGAGGTGGACCTTCAGGGAGGAATAGCTGAGGCCCAAATCTGACAGATGCAAGAGGTACTCTAAAACCTGGGAGGCTGAGAAAGAAAAAGGGTCTATTCCTTTCCCTGAGGCCCAGAGAGAATATCTCTTCCACTTCATGGCATAAGTGAATCTAGTGGAGAGTTTCCTGGCCTCCACTAAGACCTGAGCTACCCCTGAGGAGACCCCATAGCGAGAAATCACTAAGTCCACAGGTGCCACACATGAAGATGGAGAGACTTAAGGCGTGGATGAACCAGGGTGCCCTGCTCCTGGGACAGAAGGTCGTGAGAGAGAGCATGAGGTACTGGGGGTTCCAGTGTCAGCTGCTGTAGCAACGGAAACCATATCTGCCAAGGCCATAGGAGGGCAATGAGGATCACGTGAGCCCCTTCTGCTTGTAGCTTCAGCAGAACCTTCTGCAGAATAGGAAAGGGAGGGAAAGCGTATAGAAATCTCCCTGTCCAAGATAGTGACAGTGTGTCTCGCCAAACACAATGCCAGGAACGCGTGAGCAAAAGCTGGGTAGTTTTGCGTTGGATGGGGAGGCAAACAGATCTAGGTTTGGCCGACCCCACTGAAGAAAAAGGTCTTCTACTACTGCCTGCTTTAGTTCTCACTCGTGAGCCCTGTCGACTGACTGGCTGAGACTGTCCGCCAGAATACTGTGAATGCCTGGTACGTGAACTGCTGTCAAGGATAGGACATTCTGTATCACCCAGTACCACACCCGCATCGCCTCCCTGCATAGAGGGTATGACCGGGTGCCTCCCTGTTTGTTTAAATACCAGACAGTGGCCATGTTGTCTGTCTGGATGAGAAGTGTTAGGAGCAACTGGAAGGAGTGGAGAGCATAGAGCACCGCTCTGATCTCCAAAATATTGATGTGAATGTTCTCCTCCATGGGAGACCAGGAGCCTTGCATTCAGTGGTCTCCCAGATGCGCTCCCCATCCCAAGTTTGAGGCATCGGAGGCGAGAATCTGAGACGGAGATGGAGACTGGAAGAGAACCCCCACTGAAAGGTTGACTGGGTTCTGCCACCAAAGGAGATCCTTTTGGCTGTTGGAGACAAGGACTCTTTGGTCCATGTCGTCCAAACGCTGGTCCCACTGGACTCGAAGAAACCATTGTGTAACCCTCATATGTAGTCTGGCCAAAGGGACCGTGGGAATGGCAGCCGTCATCAGACCCAGAAGTCGTAAGGCCAAACGCTTTGTGGTCCACCAAGATGAAGCAACAAGCATTGCTTGGGAGATTAAAGTCTCTGCTTGGTCAGATGGAAGAAAGGCCTTGCTCTGGACCGTGTCCAGCACCGCTCCAATGAATTGGAGGTGCTGGGAGGGCATCAGCTGGGACTTGGGAAGGTTGACTGAAATACCCAGACTAGAAAAAAGGTCCAGAGTAAATAAAAGGGATTCTTTCAGACTGTCCGGGGAAGGGTTGCAAAGAGCCAGTCGTCCTAAGGGAACACATAGATGCCCCTGTGGCATAGGAACGCCGCAACCACTGCTAGGCACTTTGTTGAACACTAGAGGTGCTGAGGAGAGGCCAAATGGTAGGGCTCTTAACTGGAAATGATGGTCCAGAAAAGAGAACCTCAGGAAGTGGCGGTGGGCAGGTAGAATAGGGATATGAAGGTAAGCATCTTGCATATCCAGGGAGCACAGCCAAGTGTTGGGGAGGAGCAGGGGTAATAGTCACTGGAGAGTCAAAATGCGAAACCTCTTGTACTCTACGAAGAGATTGAGCATGCCAAGATCTAAGATAGGCCTTAGATCCCCAGTCTTTTTGGGAACCAGGAAGAAATGGGAGTAAAATCCCCTTCCTGTGTGTTCTGGTGGAACTTGCTCTATGGCTGCTTTCTGCAGTAGAGCTTGGATTTTCTGTAAGACCAGCTGATGTTGGCCTGATGGGTAAAAGGATCTTCCCGAAGGGTTAGGAGGAGGTCTCCCCAAGAACTCTATGAGTGACCTCTTTCTATGAGTTGAAGAACCCATGCATCTGTGGTGACGGCCTTCCACCCGTCCAGGTGGAGGCCGAACCTCCCTCCCCCACCGGTTCCTCCGAAAGGGTCAGAGGGAGCGGAAGGGGGTGGAGGAAGTCAGGACGTGGAGGGGAGGGGCACCTTTTCCCCAGAGGCAGCTTTGGGAGTCCGGGCGCCGAAGGCCAGGGCACAACGCTTTTTCTGTCGTCTGCCCTGGTTCTGCTTGTTCCATTTCCGCTGCCGACGAAATGGCTGCTGCCATTGTTTTTGACCCGAACGGTACATAGAACGGACATCCTTTAGAGATTTGCCGCTCTCCTGCAGCTCGGTAATAATATCTTTGGCATCACTGCCGAACAGAACTGGACCCCTAAAAGGAGCATCCAAAATAGAGCTCTGTACATCCTGTGCCAATCACGTCAGACAAAGCCAGGCTAGACGTCTGACACAGATTCCCGTAGCTGCTCCTCCAGCCACAGAGTCCACTGAATTGTACGTGGCACGTAGGGCATGGCGGCAGGATGATTTATTCATCCTGACCTTGTCCAGGAGTTTATTCCTTAGCTGTTCGTCAGGGATCTCCTGGAGGTCTTTTTCCAAATCCGAGAGGGAGGATTTTTGAAAAGCCACCATCTGGGCTACATAATTAAGGGAATGGATAGCTCAAGTGGACAAAGAGTAGATTTTTCTACCATACTGGTCCATCTGCTTGGACTCCTTATCTGGTGGAGAGGCACTAAGATGCTTAGGCTGGGCTGATCTATTGTGGGCAGCTGTGATAACAACAGAATCGACCTTAGGTTGGGCAGTTAGGTGGAAAACCCCTTCCTATCAGCCATTTTTGGATATGGCCGGTATGGATGAAGGTTACTGCTAAATGATGGACGAAAGGTCCTCATGCGGTTCCATCCAGGGTGGAATGGGAAGGGGGTCCGCATTGACCAGGTCCAAGTGTTCTGCCAGTCTCCTGCGTTTGGGGTCCAATTCCTGGGAGGTACATCCGCACGATTTTTGAATGGTCCTGAGGAGCTCTGCAAAGGAAGGATCCCCGGGGGGGGATTTTGGGGACTCTTTCGGCTGAGGCTCAACGGGAGAGTGGGGTTCAGACTGGTTTCATAAGTCCAATTCCTCATCAGAATCTGAGGATTCCGGTCTACTGGGCAAGGATGCCTCCTGTGCCGGGCCCGGGAGCCTATGATCAATGAGTCCAGAAGGCAGGACACCCAAGTCTCTGTCAGAGACTCGGCTTGAAGGTGCAGGACTACCTGGAGGCACCCTGATAGATGGGGTGGTCCTGACCACTACCTGTGGTTGACTCAACTCTAGAAGGAGTTGGGACTTGGCATCCTTCCACCATGCAGGGCTGACTTCATGTTCAGGCTGTGGTGGTGGTGGAGCCGGATAACACGGGTGACCTTACATAAGAAGGGTAGCTGGGTGTCTGATACCAATAAAGGTACTGGCAGCCTTGACAGTATGCCTGTCCTGGCGTTGGGTAGCCTGGCGTCGGTGGGGTAGAACCTTGCAACGGACCCCCCCCCCGGCGTTGGGAACTGTGGATATTGAAGGGTTCCAAGAAAGTACCCAGTTGGGCCTGAAGGAGGAACAAAGGGCACCACCAAAGGGAGTGCCGAAGGGACGCTGGGAAGTGAGTTCGGCGATGGGGTAGGCGGAGGAGCTGAAGGTTCTGCAAGAGAAGGGTCCATGCCACCCCCGACGAGGTCCGGCGAGGGATCCGGCAAAAGGTGAGAATCCATTGGCGGGAGAGAGCCCAGCGAGGGAAGGGAAGATCCGGTAAATCCCCCATTGACAGGTCAGAAAGAATATCCTATGGGACGGTAGTCCTGAGAAGGTCGAATAAAGATAGAGAATCCCTGGAGGGAGAACCCTGAGGGGATGAGGAGGGACCTGCGAGCTCTCTCTGCCCAGCGTCTGGGTCCATAAGGGAGTCCAACGGGAGAGAAGTGGCCTCCACACGATAGGTGGAGGAGACGATGACTGATTTACTGGGTGCAGCTGGGCTGACAGAAGCCAGAAGGCTAGGGTCAGGCTGATCGGTGTGGGCCGGGCACCCGGTGGTGGAGCTGGAGGGCGACTTAGTGGCAGAGCTCAAAGCAGGGGACCCTGAATAAACCTCTGAAGAGGCAACCCCCGACTGCCCACTAACCTCGGCAGGGGGAGAGGGTGTCCGGTCTGCCGGAGCACAGGAAGGCCCTACAGGTGGGGTACTCATGGAGATGGAGGACCCACCCTGGTCGGTGTCAGCTGTCTGGCTGGACTTCCCTTGAAGAAAACGGCTCCGCTCCTGGCATCTCTCTTTGTCCTTCTTTTTCTTCTCCGGGGCTGGTGACAATCTTTCCCTCAGCTCCTGGAGCTCTTTTTCCATTGAAGCCAGTCTCTGGGTCAACAAATGGGCCTAGAGGGTCCTCTTGCAATGGGTGCGTGTGGCCTGTTGAAGCCCTGGCAAATGGTGCACTCGGTGGAGTTGTGCTTAGGCCCCAGGCAGAGGACACACAGGGAGTGATCGTCCCCATGTGGAATCTGGGCACCGCACTTGGCACACTTCTTCTTGGGCTAACTAGATGACATGCACAGTAATGGTTGTGAAAGAAACTGAAGATTAGAAAATATTTGCTATAGAAAATGGTGGGCGACTGAAAGTTGTTCTACCGCATTTGTCGAACGATACCATGCGATGGCAGGAAAGAACTGGAGGGTGGGTGGGGGACCGCCCCTTTTATAGTCATGCTGACGTCTGTCACCTGATTATGGAGGGGCGCCAATGATTGTTAGCTACAAGTTTGCGTGCGGTCCTGATGCCAGGGGGCGAAGTCCTATATGTGAAGACCTACTGCAGGAACCCTCTCGAAGTAAGATCCAAAGGTATCAGTCAACGGGGTTGCCTAAACAGCAGTCCTGTCATCTGTGACATGAGCTGTGATGGCAGGCTGACAAAAGGCATTGAATCATCTCTGAGAAAGATACCAGTACTGCCTGAAAGTTGACAGCACCCTGGCCAGGGGCTGTGCTCAGAATGGTTGATGACTGGCCAAGACCAGATGACAACAACATTGTACCAGCTGTAGTAGGCCTGGTAGCGCCAAAGCCTGACCCCAACCTTGGTGTCTGTTCGACAGTCAGGCGGGGGGGGCTGTAGGCAGAATCACTGAAGCAGACGGAGACAAAGAAGGCACTCCTGAAGGCCACAATGTTGCAGGATTCTTGCAGCAGAGGATGTCTTTTCCTTTTCCCTGTGTTTGTGTTTATGAGTCCATGAAGACTGCTGCTTCTCACAATCTTTCTGCTTCGACGACTGTGAGCTCGTGGAAGGAGTGGCTGATACCCGTTTTTCACCTTGGTTGAGTTTCACCATGGTGGCCGCCAACGTTTTCGTAAGTAAAAACTTTTCTAGATCTTTCCAATGGCATTGCCTAGCGGCTTGGTTAAAGTCCTGACAAATCTCACATGCCTGGACATTGAAAGAAAGGCTGTGGCAACAGACACACATCATGGGTGTCGTTCCTACAAATCTTCTCCCTGCAATCACAGTATCGGAAGAGCACAGATGACTAGGAAGCTGACAAGAAGAAACTTTTCGGTACAGAAAAAGTTATGTTTTTATATCGACACTGTTTATACCTCCTTCCTGACGGAGCGGGCTTGACGGGTCGTCCGGCCGCCGGCACCCCCGGACCTGGGTCTGGCCAGCAACACGCTCTCCTCCATGTAGGCTAGCTCGCAGAGTCCCCCCCGATCCAATACCTTGCGGGGGGGGGGGGGCACGCCTCTCTAGGTCCAGGGTCGCGGCACATGGCCATCAGCCACCACGATTGCGCCTGAATTTTCTCCTTGGAGCCAGATGTGCAACGGCGTCAATGCACAGATGCCTGCCGTGCTCCAACCCCTAGCTGTACGCCGTCCCCTGCAGTGCTCTTGACTTCCACCAGTTGCCGCTGCAGAGCGATGTAAACCCCGCACCCACTCCAGAGGGAGAAGAGCTGTCATTGGACGCTCAATCCTCCCCCTCCACTGCCGAACTCCTACAGCCCGAGTCCGTTCCCGAACCCGGGTCACGGGCGTAGCACGAGGTGTGGCGTCCAGTGCCTCAACCCTCAGCGCCGGCTCAGAAAAACTTATGTGATGGTGTCTCCGCAACTGGTCCGACCAGGCTAGTAAAGGGTGGGAAAAGAACTGAGGAGAGGTAGGGCCGCTCACAGTTACATACGTGCTGTCAAAGTAGGTGGCCCCAGCTTAACAAAAGTTTTCAAGTGGTGCTAGTGCCTGACAGATGTTGTTCCAAAGGTGTAGCTGAAGGGAAGAGATATCCTTGGAGTAAGATCTATCACTGTTTTTCAAAACTAGGGGGAGGCAGGTACCAGTACTGGCAGCTCATGTGGAATTGACAGTTGCAGTACAGCATGCTGAATAACTTGGAAGTCACAGTGAAGTCTCCGTGGCCGAGTTCATTTCAGCTGCAGAGACTTGTGGGAAAGCTACTATACTGGAATGGTGGACAAGGCACCCAGGATCAGCAGGATGAAAAATGCATTTTTAACAAACGTGAGTATTCTGCATTTTTAACAAACTAGCCCATCTAGCACTTTGGGGGCAGTTTATTTCATTCTGTACAAATGAGGCAAACTTTTTTTTCCCTTGAAAGGAAAACTACACCCAAAACCTGAAAAAATATATGTTGTGCAGAGTGTTTTAATTTGTATGTGAAGTTCTAATGTTTCCTTCCCTCTGACTGGTATTAGGAGTTTTTCACAAATTAGCCTGCTAGCTTTATGCTAGTTTTACGACCCCTGGGGTTCTCCATACCTGACAGTGTAATTGTATTTCTGGTTCCCACAGTGCATCTTGTCTCACGTGACTGTGATGTAAGAGAGACCCAACATTCAGCACACGCATGCCAAACAAATTAAATATCTTGGAAGCTTTACAAGCTGCACAAAAATTACCAGCAGCAACGTTTTTCAGGACAGCAAAACCTTTAGGATGAGGGTGGTCACCAAGCTGAATTCTACAGATTTTAAAATATAGCCATCTCTGTTGTTGTGAACTGATTGTAACGCAATGCTTTCTGCTAGATTTATGGGCTCTTCTACATCACCATTATATGAAACAAGGTGCACTGTAGGACAAAGAAGTGCAATAAAACTATTTGATATGGTGATCTCCAGGGCTCGAAAAACTACCCTAAAGCTAGCAGGCTAATTTAGGAAAAACTCCTAATACCAGTCAGAGGGAAGGAAACACTAGAACTTCACATACAAATTAAAACACTCTGCACAACATATATTTTTTCAAGTTTTGGGTGTAGTTTTCCTTTAACAGTCAGCCACACATATCCTGCATACTTCGATAGCACTACTTCAGCAAGTGCACCTATTTTCACAGTACCTCTTTGATATAACAAACCATTTGCTTTTAAATACCTAGGGGTCTGGCTGGATAACCACTGAAGATTTCACAACCCACATAGATGCCATCTGCACCAAACTCCGACCTAAGCTTGCAGTTCTCTATCGCCACAAGGACTGTCTCCCTTTCCCCACCCGCCGGGAGGTAGTATCTAGTATCTAAAATGATACTAACTGTCATTGACTATGCTGATGTGGTCTATGGCACGTCCCTCTCCAGACTGGACACAGTTCTAAACTCATTCTACATTTTGCTACTGCTACCCTCCACTCACACACCACTGTTTTCTCTACTCTGCCCTCTCCCTAACACCACTATCTCACAGAAGGAAGATTCACTGTGCCTCCCTTGTTGCTAAGTTCTGGTTCGGGACACCCCTCCACCTGCCCCTCTCAAGCAACCTCTTCAACATACTCCCTACACCACAAAGACCATCGCACCTTCTCTTTCCCTCACCCTCATTCTGCGGCTGACCAAGCTGCCTTCTCCTATTGTTTCCCCACTACTCTGGAACAAACTTCCCTTTGATCTTCACTTATCCTCCTCTTTCTCCTCCTTCAAAAGACTCCTCAGACTTCTCCCCTCCCCATTGTGGTCACAGTGCTCTCTAATTCCCCCCGCCCCCACTACCTGAGCGCCCACCCCCACAGAAGTCAGAGCTCTAAAGTTTACCCCTTCTGATTCCCCCATGCCATGCAAAGTCCTCTGCTCCTGCTAAAACTTTTAGTCAGAGCTTCAAACCTATTTGTCACTTGTCTGTCCTACTCCTGAATTGTTTTTGCATTATTTTTCCTGTATTATGAATCACCTTACCATAACTGGAACTGTATACTGTGTACCTTTCATTGTTCTGTATTCACTGTTGTACTCATATGTTATCCTTACCCCAGGCTGCACCTGGAAATGAGCCTCAGCTTAGTGTGCCTTTCCAAGTTACCAAATTTTAAATCAATAAATTTGCATCTCTGATGTCCCAAATCTCGAAGGGAATTAGAACAATCTGCAGCCAACTACCTTTACTGTATCAAATGTTTTTACTTCCTGTCACGCTTCCTTTTTTTAAACAAAATTGTGATCCTCAAATTCTTGCCCATATTCTGAAATGCTAGATAGTTTCTTCTACACCTGTTGTAAAGACTTTAGAGGTCCAGAAAGCTTGTGTAAAAATTCTTCAGTTAGTCTAATCAAAGGTATTACTCAAGAACATGCTCTAAAGTATCTATCCTAAATATATGAATGAAAAAAAAAATAATATAAACCAATGTTAAATGTTCTAACCTGATTGAAGTAATGTATGGCTCAAATGTTGCTGGGTCACTGCAAAATCTCCTTGGCCTCTCTCTCCCAGTTCTAGTGCTTTTTCAGCAGGCACAAGCAGATTGGGATATTCAGACAGCTGCTTTCTTTCAGTCTCCATATTACTATTTTTATCTAATCCAGTGTGATTTTTTTGATTGCTCACCACACTAAGCATAGTTTCCAGTTTTTTGTTGGACTTTTCCAGCGTTTGATACTTCTCTTGCAGAACTATAAAATTCATAAGGTTCTCAGTAGCTTCTTTTTGTCTTTGATTCTAACTCCATCACTAATGTGCCCAGCTTCTCCCTCTGCTGTTGTAAAGTCACCTGATCATTTAAATCAGAGTTTGCTGAAAGAAAATCAGACACCTGGTAATCTACCTGAACAAACATCACCTAAGAATACAAATGACTAGGATTTTAATTTTTATGGATTCTGAAGCAACATCCATAAACACCTGTTTAAAATAATCCTACTTGTATATTAAATACAATTATAGACTGACTCAGTGTTATTGTTGCAAGATCTATAATGGTTGGCATTTGGGTAAGGGTCCTGTTCCTACCCAGTGGGAGAGATTGAAGGCCTGTTTACACTGCCACATTTGCACCACAGCAACCCGAGTTGCTACAGTGCAAATGTGGCAGTGTAGACACTTACCGGACAGTGGTAAGTTACTCACTATTCTACACCCGCAGCCTCAGAGGAGTTGGAAACATGCAGCGATGCAAGCAGTGTAAGCTACAGTGTGGACTGACAGCATGGCTCGCACTGCTGCGATAAGCCCATTACCTACCAAAATGCACTGTTGGAACCCGTAAGTGTGACCTGCGCACTGCAGGCCCCCCCACAATCTCTGCCAGACCAGCCTAACATGTTGTCATACCCCAATACACTGGCTCCCGCTGTCTAGTCTGCACAGCCCCCACAATCTATGCCCAACAGTTACTGCTATATATCCTGCAAGTGCTGTGAGGAGACAGGTTGCTGATAGCTAACCATATAGGGTGTTGTGGGAAAATGGATAAAATGTAAAAACTAATGTCTGAATACCATATCCTCCTTACATTAATGTCACTGCCAGCGCTTCGAAAACAAGCAGCTGGCTGCCCCCAGTCACACAGCCCCTCTTTAGTGTGGCTTGCATTGGCACAGAGAGGGGTCATGTAAACCTGACCACCGCATGGGTCTGGAAGATGGGAGCAGCACTGGAGTGGAGATCAGATAGGATTGGTGTGACCATGTAAAAACAGCTAAAATAAAACAAGCTTCAGGTAGAGCCAAAATGACTAATGCACTATCCTGATAAGGGATATAGAATGTGTGGATTTTATTGTAATTTACTTGTTGCAATATTGTGATACAATGATCCCACCATTACATCACAATAATAGAAAAACAAAGAAAAAACTTTACACAGCAAGTTTTTATAATGCAGTATCAGTTGTTGGCTCTTGACATACACACACAGACGTACACATACTGTACATACATATACCCACTCTCAAAGGCAGACACTTGTGTGCATTCAGAGACACCCACTACCCCATAACCCAGATGCAAATGTGTGCATGCCTCACTACAGTTGCATGCATGCACACACATACAGATGGCACTGTAAATAGCTTTAATGGCAAACACTCCCTGGACACACTGACCCCCCGCCTCACTCAGTTTCTTCATTAGCAATCCGTAATGTCCACTGGCAGCTCCCTACTCTGTCCCATTCCAAGTATCCATGCCATTCAATGGTGCCCCCCAAACAAATACCCGTCCTATTCCAAGTATCTCTGACATCAAGTGGCACCTACTTCCACATCATGCCCCATTTCAGGAATCCCTGCTATCTAGTTGTACCCCCACCCCGGACAGCAGTTAGGAATACCTTATCTCATCTTCACAACCAGCCGCTATCTGAATCCTGTAATCACAATTTTTCAGTTTCATAATTATTTATCAGACCATGAACTTGCAATCCTATTTTCCAATAAGGATACAGATATTCACTGCAAGACATCTCACGAAGTACAGTTATGCAGGAACTTACCGTAACAGTAGATCTTCGACAGAGGTTCCTTCAGTAGGTCATTACATATGGGACTGGCGCCACCTGGCGCTGGGCCGCACGACAGACTTTTCTAGCAATCTCTGATGGAGACTGCCCACTCGACGTCACATGACAGATGTCAGCATGGCCGTATATGGTGGGCGGTCCCCACGCCTGCCCTCCAGTTCTCCCACCGGAGTCAGGAAGAGGCCTGCCAGCAGGAGCAAACAGGATTTGGAGTCCCTGTGTAAGAAATAAAATGAGGGGAAGGAGTGAGGGGAAAAATATGACCTACTGAAGGAACCTCTCTCGAAGATCTACTGTTAAGGTAAGTTCCTACGTAACTGTGCTATCTTACTTCGAGAGGGTTCCTTCAGTAAGTCATTACCTATAGGACCAAGTCCCAAACAGTCCCTCCAAAGAGAGACCGAGAGAAACAAGGGAGGAGGAGAAAATAACTCCAACAGAAACAGGGAACAAGAATGGACTCAGCCTAGGACAGGAGGCCCTGCAAGACAGCTAGGCCGAAGCCTGCCCTACGCCTAGAAGCAATGTCCAGACTGTAGTGCTTAGTAAAGGTGTGGACAGAACTCCAAGTGGCTGCGGCACAGATATAAGCTGCAGAGCTGTTCTGCAAAAAAGCAGCGGAAACAGCCATGCCCCTAGTAGAATGACCTCTGATGGGACTCAGCAGAGGTTTTTCATACTTCTGGAAACAATACCGAATACAGTTGCCTAAGTATTTGGAAAGGCACTACTTCGAAACCGCTTTGCCCTGTGACCTGGGGGCAAAGGAAACAAAAAGCTGATTGTAGCTACGGAAATCCTTGGTTCAGTGAGTGTGGCACCGAAGGATCTGATGGACATCCATGGTGTGCAGGAGTGCCTCACCTCTGTTCGAAGGGGACGGAAAGTAAACTGGAAGCTCTACTGATTGGTTCAGTGTGGTTTCTGACACCACCTGGGGTAAAAACTTAGGATTTGTCCTGAGGACCGCCTGGTCCTTGTAGAAAATAAGATAAGGCTCTTTATAAACCAGAGTGTGAAGCTCCAAAATCCTTTTAGCTGATGTAATGGCAACTAGAAATAATGTCTGCCAGGAAAGGAAGCACAAATCACAGCTCATCGCCGGTTCAAATTGGGGGAGAGTGAGGTTCTCCAACACAAAGTTCAAATCCCAAGGTAGGGTTGGGCAGCGAATGGGGGGTTTCAGATAGAGGATCCCTTTCAGAAAGGTTTTTGAGACCTCCAACGGAGCCACAGGTTTACCATCCACCAGTTTGTGGTACGCCAAAATTGCCGAAAGGTGGGCCTTCAAGGAGGAATATGACAGACCTGAGTCTGACAGATGAAGGAGGTATTCCATGACTTATGGTGCAGAACAAGAAAAGGGGTTCCACTTCTTGGAAGTCGCCAGATGGAAAAACGTTTCCACTTCATGGCACAAGTGGAATGAGTAGAGGGTTTTCTAGCCTCTAAAAGAACCTGAGCTACTCGAGAGGAGAACCCGAAGCGAGAAATTGCTATGTCTGCAGGAGCCATTTGTGGGAAGATGCAGAGTCCTGAGCCCCGGATGGACAAGGCGACCTTGATCCTGAGCCAAGAGGTCGTGAGTCACTGGAAGTGGAACTGGTGGTTCCCTCGTTAGCTGTTGTAGCAGCAGGAACCAAATTTGTCTCGGCCAGAGAGGGGCAATGAGGCTCATCCTCGCCTTCCCTGCCTGAAGCTTGAGAAGGACCCTCTGGAGAATAGAAAACGGAGGGAAGATGTACCAAATTTCCCTGTCCAGGAGAGGGACAGCGCATCATGCCAGAAAGTACCATGCCCTGGAACGAGCGAGCAAAAACTGTGAAGTTTTGTGTGGTATTGGGAAGCGAAAAGGTCGATTTCTTGATGCCCCCATCTTAGAAAGAGAGATTCTGCCACTTCCTGATTTAATTCCCATTCGTGAGTTAGGGTCTGAGATCTGCTGAGACTGTCCGCCAGAACATTTTGAACGCTTGGAACATGCACGGCCACTAGGGCCAGATCGTGCTGGACTGCCCAGTTCCACACTCGCATCGCCTCCCTGCATGGGGGTACGAGTGAGTTCCTTCTTGTTTGTTGAGATACCAAACAACCGACATATTGTCTGTCTGGACCAGCAGTGATCCTTTGGGAAGTAGGGTCTGGAAGGCCTGGAAGGCGTACAAGACTGCCCTCATCTCCAGAAAGTTGACGTGTAATGATGCTTCCAAGCTGGACCACAGTCCTTGAGCTTGGTGCTCCCATAGATGTGCTACCCATCCCATGTTCGATGCATCTGTAGTTAGGGATGCCAAGGGAGCTGGGCTCCTGAAAGGGAGACCTAAGGGAAGGTTGCAGGGGTCTCTAAACCAAAGCAATTCTTTCTGAACTGCTGAGGACACCAGTACCAGATGATCCAGGTCGTCCAGGAGTTGATCCCACTACACCCACAAGGATCACTGAGTAACTCTCATGTGGAGCCTCGCCAGGGGAACAGTAGTGATGGAGGCAGTCATCAGGCTAACAAGGCGGAGGATCTCCCGGGCTGGGATGGTCCTGGACGAAGCCACCCATGAAACCTGACGGATCAGCGTCTCCACCCTGTCTGGAAGAAAGAAGGCTCTGCATTGGACTGTGTCCAAAACTGCCCCAATGAACTGTAGTCTCTGGGATGGGGTCATGGATGACTTGGGAATACTGACTGCGAACCCCAGCCTGCCAAAGAGGTCCAGGGTAAAGGAAAGAGCCTCCAGTAAAGAGTCCCCGGATGGGGCTGAAATTAGCCAATCATCCAGGTAAGGGAAAACTGCAATATCCTGGCGGCGTAAAGAGGCTGCCACCACTGCCAAACACTTGGTAAGCACCTGAACTGCTGAGGACAGACCAAAAGGGAGCACCCGAAACTGGAAGCGCTCCTCTTGGAATTGGAACCGCAGGAAACGGCAGTGGCTGGGGAACATCAGGATGTGCAGGTAAGCATCCTGCATGTCCAGAGCGCACAACCAATGATTCTCCAGAAGGAGTGGAAGAAGACTCTGGAGCGTCAGCATCTGGAACTTTTTGTACTCGACGAACTGATTGAGGCTGCTCAAGTTGAGAATGGGCCTGAAGTCTCCCGTCTTTTTTGGAACCAGGAAAAAATATGAATAAAAACCTTTGCCCCTTTGCCAGAGAGTAACACGCTCTATTGCTTCCTTGAGCAAGAGGCTTTGAATTTCTTCTCAAATGAGAAGAGCCTGATTCCTGGAATAAGAAGACCTTTTTGGTGGAGATTCTGGAGGAATTTCCAGAAACTCTATAGTGTGTCCAATGGACACCAGTTGCAGAACCCATGCGTCAGAGGTTATTGCCTTCCATTCCTGCGCATAGCGGACGAACCTGCCCCCCACCTGTTCCTCGTCGTGAGACTGAGGGGTTAGCGGAGATAGGGAGTCAGGAAGTGGAAGGACGTTCAGGGGGAGGAACTCCTGCACATCTCTGGTTTTTGGAGGCCAGAGGAGTGGCGGAACCCGTGGCCTTGCGTTTGCCCTGGCGTCGAGCCGGGGCCTGCTTCCTCTGCCTCCAGGTCCTTTTCCGAAAGGGCTGCTGCTGCTGTTGAGTGCCCAATCTGTATATGGACCTCACTGATCTCAGGGTGAGGCCTCTACCCTGATGATCAGTAATAATATCTTTGGTGTCCCCACCAAAAAGTACCGAGCCCCAGAAAAGGGCATCGTTGGCGAGGCCAGACATGCGAAGCCAGGAATGCCGTCTTAAGTCGACGACAGTTCCTAAGGTGCGAGCTACAGAGTTGTATGTAGCCCGCACAGCATGCCTACAGGAGAAGCGAGAGAGGCAAAGATCCTTGGCAAGCTCCTCTTTGAGGCTCGAGGGTTCCATCGACTGGACTCCGGGCTTCTAACCTGGCTAAGGTAGCCTTTTGGTGTGACACCATATGGGCCACATAGTTGAGGGATCTGGGCGCACATGTGGCTGAAGCATAAACTTTTCTGTGAAACTGGTCCATCTGCCTCAACTCTTTGTCTGGAGGAGAGGTGCTCATGTGCTTGGGTGCAGCGGAGCGATCACGAGCTGCTGACGTGATGACACAGTCCGCCTTGGAATGCGTCTTAAGAAAAGGAGATTCCTTCGGTACACGGTATATCCTGTCCACTCTCTTGGGGACAGCCGGGAGAGAATGAGGCATCTGCCAGACCGTAGAGGTGAGGTCCGATCCAGGGAGAAATGGGGACCGGAGACAGAGACTCTAAGTCCAAATGCTCGGCTAGTCTCTGTCTCATGGGGTCTTGTTCCTCTGACTCCCATCTGAAGGAATCTTTCATGGACCTCAGAAGATCCCAGAAGGTAGGATCCTCTTGGTTGGGGGGACTTTGGAGAAACCTTGCCTTTCGGATCCTCTGGTTCCTCCAAGGCATCCTCCGCCGACTCGTTGGCATCCTCGTCATCATCTGCCCCCTCGTCAGGAAGATTACGAATGTCCAGAACGGTAATGTCCTGACGTGCTGTCCCCGAGATGTGTACTGTGGACGGAGAAGAGCTCCTCGGGGACGCGGACCCTGGACAGCATGGAAGTGGGAGTCTTGTCTCCAGGTCTGACACCAACTCCGAGCGCGTCCCCTGCCACCAAGACTGGAATAAGGTCTTGAAGTCCGGCATAGCCGGAGGAGGTGGAAGCGGAGGGGGAGGAGAAGGAGGCATTACCGGTGAGGGTGAGTAATGATACCCCTGTTAACCCTGAAAATGGGGGTAGGGGTTGTAACCAGGGCAGTACTGTCTGAAGGAACTCCACTAAGGAGGAGAACCAGCCATGAAATGGTCCCCAAAGGGGTAATGAGGGACAGTCCAGGGTCTAGTATAAATCCCCGTTGTCAAGTCTGACAGAGGGGGGAACCACGTCAGACCCGCTGTACTGTAAATCGGCGGAGGGTCTGGTGTCGGGACGGGCACCGCCGATACGGCGCCGGAAAGGGATCCGATGTCGGAGGGGCTGGCGTCAGGAGCCGGACAAAGGGGACCAGACAGTTGGACCGGGTCTGGCGCCAGAGCCAGAGGCTGGGGCAGACCACTGGGCCCTAGCTGGCGGAGAGTCGTCTGAGGTTCCGGCGTTGGAATTGGTATCACCGGATCCGATGGTGGGATCGGGACTGGGACATTCGTTGGGTCCGAAGGGATCCCACCTGGAGGAGGAGGAGCTGCCTTCCCCGTGACCCCATCAGGGGAGCACGGGACTAACGACGAGGCATGGTCTACAACGTCGAGGGGTCCCGCACTATCTTCACCTGAGGTACCCACCTGAGAAGGGGAGGGTATAGGCGAGGAAGGAGGGGCATTCTCCCTCTGGTTCTGCCAGACGTTGGGTGAGGCGACAGTAGGTCCCGATTGCAGAACCACGCCTGAGCGGCCATCAGAGATGGACATCTTACCAGACGGAGCCGGGCAGGCGGGGGAGGAGCCCCCGGCCGACTTATCAGCTTGTGCTGGGCGGGTCCCTGAAGGCTGGGGAGCCATCTCACTGGCGGCCAGGCGGTCTCCAGAGGAGCCAGGGACTGACTTAGCGGCTGTAGTGGTGCAGCCATCGGAGGAGCAGACGGTCGACTGACCCGTAGAAGAGATTTCAGACTTACTGTCCGAAGTCTTCTTAGGCTGTGGCTAGGAGGCAGCCTTACTCGTTGAGGGCCGCGAGGCTTCAGGTTGGTCCATGGAGCACTCCCACTCTCGAGATTTCTCCTTGTGGTGTTTCTTGGAAGGAGCAGATTTTTTGGAAGACGACTCTCTGATGCGGTCCATTTGCTTCTTTATTGAAGCGAGATGGACTTTTAGAAGGTGGGCCTCCAAAGCCTGCTGTCTCTGCTTTTTGGTGGCCTGATTAAATGTTTGGCACTCCAAGTAGGATAAGACAAGATGGTCAGGGCCCAGACAGATAATGCACTTCAGATGACCATCCTTATGAGGAATCCATGTACCACAGGATGAGCACTTCTTCTTAGGAGAAGACATAAGCGAGAATTAAGGAAAAAAATGTCGAAGAAATCCGACGCAAGAACACGACAATCGCTACTGGAAGTCTGCTATGCGACTGACACAAGGCGACGGCGGGAAAGAACTGGGGGACTGGTGTGGGGATTGCCCACTATATACAGCCACGCTGACGTCGGTCACATGACGGGTGGGCGGTCTCCCGTTAGGGACTGCTAGAAAAGTATGACGAGCAGCCCGATGCCAGATGGCGCCAGTCCCATATGTAATGATCTACTGAAGGAACCCTCCCGAACTAAGATCTTCTAATACTGTTATAAGAAATAGGATCGCAAGTTAATGATTTCATAAATTCATACCGCAATGGGCACGGGGTCATTATGTTGCAGACGAAACCGTGCACGTCAAACCCGCGCAAGGAAAACAGCGTGTGGCAACGGAGCGGCAGCACATAATGTTGCCATAACAGAAACCGCTCACTTGAACGGTCTCTTTGTTTTGCGGGGGGCTTTGCCCCCCAGAATTATTATAATCAACTCCAAGGGGGTGTGGACACAGGGTCAAGAGGAATATCCCGATCAGCACTTGTCCTCGGAGCATGAACACAAAAAGAAACAAAAAAAAGTAAAAAGGTTCCCTAGCAGAGAATCAAACCCAGACCTTTCCATTGCTGGATCGGGCACTCTCACTACTCCACCACAGGACCAGCTCGACTGAGCACCCGACCGGCAGTGGTTACATCCACTTCCTCTTCCTGTGCAGAGCAACAGCGGTAGCAATACTTGCGTATTGCTCATATATCCCTGTCGCTCTGAAGCACTATGCACTATAGACCATGTGGTTCTTCATGTGTGGTCTAGCCCACAACATAATGACCCGGTACCACTGAAATGTACTTATGAAAACGCAAAACTGCAATTATCGTTTCAAAGATGGAGGCCAGCTGCAGAGGTCAGAGGAGGGTTCTTGCCAGCCACTGCCCAGGGGAGAGGCTGTTTTGCCAGCATGAGGGATAGGCTCTCAGGTACCAGGCTAAAGAGAGTGGGGTGGGGAGAGTCAATCTTTCTTTTTTTTTTTAAATAAATTTTACTGACAATGGGGTGGGCTGCTGTTGTTGGAATTCACAGGGAGGTGTTAAGGCAACAATGGCCACCAGGTATGGGCTTCATTGTCGAATTATTGAGGGAGCATTTCAAGACAGCCCCAAGTATCAGGTGGGCTCCTGGTATTAGAGGCATAAGAGTCAGAAACTACTTCTGCAAACCATGGCTATCACAAGAGGCTCGACTGGGGGCCAGAAACTACAGAGAACTAGTTGCAAACACAGAGAAGATGAAGCAGCAGTTGTTATGCAATGATATAGATCACTTTAAGGTCTGTACCACTGAATTACAGCTGTGCTGTGGTCAGCATCCCACTGAGTTTTTCCCTTGGAGTGAACAAGCAGGGCAATTCAGCTTATCCAGTTTTGACCACGGCCACTACTCCCCCTTTATACTACAAAAAAGCCTGCTTTCTGCTATGCTAATCAGTCATAAAAAATAGTTACAAAAAGGCTCACTGATGGAACCAGAATTTTTTTATGGGGTAGCAGGTTTATCAAGTGGGTAGCACATTCTCCAGAAAATATAAATATTCCCTTTTAAAATTCAGACTTAGGCTACAACAACTACTGTTTGCTGAACTAAGGGAGTAGCGGGTGCTACTTCGCTACACAGTTAGAGCTGCATCCTCACAGCTCACTCTGTGGCTGTGGAGGATCTAATATGTCCACCAGGCTGGGCTGCCCATCTGTTGGGGCTCTTCTTTAACTAAACATTTTTTGAAATAACCCATTGGGTTACAAGTTTTAGCAGAGAATCCTGAGTAATAGCTACAGAGAAGCCAGACTGTGCTTACTTTACCCATCAGTCTAACGTAACAATTTGATCTTTGTAGATTTTAGTTAATGGTAAGAGTATGGCAGACGTTTAGTTAGGGAGCCAATGTGAGGTATCATAGGAGCCAGTTTTATTGCTTTTAGTCAGAAATCCATTCAGTTCTTGGTGCATTATTGGATTACTTTATAAACTGGAAACCTCTTTGGTGCACTGCTGTGGCAAGCGGTGTGAATGAAAATAAGACTCAATGGCTGCCTGCAATCTTGGGGAGATGTATCCTGTGAGAGACAGCTGCGGCTGAATTAGATTGTGGAGCCAGGTAAGGTTCGATGGGACGGATGAGACTCCCGGAGTGAGCTGTTGCTTAAGGAGTAGTACTGGACTCGTGCTGTTGGAGCTGGTGTGTGGTGTACACACTGAAGTTTGCTGCTGTGCGTTGTGTGGTTGCTCTGAGAGTGTGGCCAGGAGCAGGCAGGTTTTTCCATCTTTTTGTCTGCTGGAGGTGAGGAGTGAGCAGCTAGCTAGCTGTTTGATCTGTAAGCGTGTCTCTCTGGGCCGTTGCTGACTGATGAGGCTGTGAATTTTCCTGCTCTTCCCTCCAAGGATTGCTATGGCCATCCGAGAGCAGTGATAGAGCTCTTGGGTCATAAACCATCTCCTGTTTCAAAACTGTACTGGTGGTGGCAAAATCACCACCAGTATTACACTTCTGGCTTACTGTTAATTTTCAGAACTCTTTCTCTGGTGACAGAAGAGGCCAGCATTTCTGCAAGGAGGACTGGTTTTGGACTTACTCTTTACTTCTCACCTGAACTTTTTACTCGGTTCACCCTGAACTGAATGTTTTGGTGGATTCTCCTTTTTGTTTTGTTTTTGTGTATTTGACCATTGTATTTATTTACCAAGGGATTACAATACTGAGGGTGGTGTGGTATGCTGTATAACCGGTTAATTTTATTGTTTTACAATTGTGTGATTCGGGGTGTACTTGATTAGGAACCTAGGGGTGTAATCTGTTGTGCATCACGGTTTGATTGTGGTTGTGTAGTTTAAGAGTTACTGTATATGAGTCAGGTGTTTACATGTTAGTGACTGTGTTGTATTTTGTGTGAATCGGGTTTGATTGTGAGTTGGGTGGTCTGAAAGGATTTTTAGGATTTTATTAGTATTAGCCTAAAATGTGTAGAGGCTTTACAGAAAATAGGTACATCTACTCCGTGAACCACCTGCGGCTGCTTTGACTGTTCGTGGGGGTCACAGTAGTTCTCCCTGCAGAGGTCCTTAACCGCTGCAGAGAACTAGGGATCCTTTGAAGAAGGGGCAAACACTAAAGTGGAGGTCCCAAGTACGATGGTTGGCGTGGGGGTAGGACTGGTGCTGTGCAATCAAGAAGATGCCCGTGGAGGGTATGGAAGCAAGACTGGGGTTTGCCATGCCTGGTTACCCTCTCCAGTGCCCTGCCAAGTTTCAATAAGCAGAAAGTAGTCCGTCCAGCCAACACTGATCCTCTGCTGCAGGCCATTCAATGTAATGCAAGATTACTGAGGAACAAGATGACAGTGATGGAGGGCTTCATCACAGATTCCTCAGCCGACCTTGATTGTACCACAGAGACCTGGTTAGGCGAGGACTCTCAACCAGTGCTGGGGGCATCTGTCCCACCTGTTTTTTTTCTGCCTGAGGAGGGATCACTGGGGGGTTGGGGTGGCATCTGCTTTAGATCCACTCTGTGACTTACTACACTTTCCTGGAGAACTTTCAGATCTTTTGAATGTGTGATGTCTAGATGTGGTCCAGGTGTCAGTGGCAGGATCATTCTCATTTACAGTCCTCTGGGTGGTGGAAGTGATTTCCTGCAGAAGATGCCAGACTTCATTGTTGAACAGGTGTTAAGATGCCCCAAGGTTGCTGGTGCTGGGGGACTTCAATGCTTGGGTCAACAATGAATCCTCGCAATTTGGACAGGAGATCCTCCAGTTGATGTTTTCACTGGGACTGACACAGGCTGTTACCTCTGAAACCCATCAGCACGGTTACACATTGGATCTGATCTTCTCGTCGAGACTTGACATTAGTGCAGTCAAGGTTGGTCTGGTCTCCTGGTCAGATCATAATGCAGTGTCGTTCCATTTGGTGGGGGTGTCCCCTGTTTAACTACACCCTCCTCCAGTGCCATCCAAAACATAATTTAGAGCCTCGCAAACTCCAGCAGGTACCGGATGTTTCGAGTTTGCAGCTGGCATGTGCACAAAGTTCTGAGGTGGTCATGAAGTACTATAATACGGCACTTATGTCTGCCCTAGACTCTACTGCACCTTACTGCGTTCGTCCCTTGACCTCCCATCATAGTACTGTGCTGAGTTACTTGGCGAAAGGCAAAGGGAAGGAGGCTGGAGCATTCTGGGAGAAGCTCCAGGTCAGTGGAGGACAGACTAGCGTGGAGAATTCATTATGCTGAATATCAACGGGCAACTGACCTGAAAAAGGCAGAGTGCCTGTCACAGTCAATTGCTGCAGGGAAAAATCACTCAGCTCAGCTCTTTCACACTGTTGACAGGTTACTGAATCTTCCCTGTCTGCAGTCCTTTAGAGCAGTTTCTGCAGAAAAGTGTGAGGAGTTTGGATGTTATTTCATGGACAAGGTGTCAGCCATTAGGTCTGGAATTTCTTCAAGTGGCCCAGTTTGGGTTGGTAGTGGTCATACTTTTGGTGATGTAGAGCTGCTTGTGTGGGACGAGTTTCAATCCATTTCTGAGGCTGAGGTGCTCCAGGCTGTCGCCAGCTTGCTCCCCACCAACTGTATGCTGGATCCAGGACCAACATGGCTGATTCCCGGCTGTAGCGAGTTCCTAGGTCCAGTGTTTGTGAAGATGATGAATGGGTCATTAAAGGAGGGTGCATTTCCATCTGCCTTAACCCTTGCTGTGCCACGGACTGATATATCAGTCCAGAATTCCTATACGTTTTAATTCTGTCGGCAGTACAAGGGTTAAAAAGGGTGGTGGTCAGACCCCTTCTAAAAAAAAAAAAAAAAAGAAAAATTCTTCCTTGGATCCTGACATTCTAGCGAACTACAGGCCTGTCTCTAACCTTCCCTTTCTAAGGAATGTTACTGAGAAGGTGGTGGTGGAGCAGCTGACCAACTGCCTAGAGTCTCTTTCCATCTATGCTACCAGTCGGGTTTTCGGTCCTGTCACAACACTGAGACTGCTCGTCAGGGTAACCATGATCTCCTCCTTGCGAGAAATTGAGGACAACATTCCATTTTGGTGTTTTTGGATCACCTGAGGAACCATATGGACCTCTTTGGTGCAGTCCTGCACTTGTTCAAGTCCTATATTACTGGGAGAACGCAGAAGAGTGCCCTGGGGAATTTTATCTTGGAGGTATCTGCACTGCACTGTACTGTGGAGTTCCTCAAAGCTAGATCCTCGCCTCCATTCTGTTTACATGCTGCCATGGGGGGGGAGATCATTAGAAGGTACAGTGTTGGGTTTCACTGCTATGCAGGTGATACTCAGCTGTACCAGTCATGTTCTCCTGATGATGTTTCTGTTGCTTTGGTGCTGAGTCAGTGTTTGGCCAAAAATAAACGACTGGGTGGCCTCAAACTGGCTATGTCTCAACCCAGGTAAGACAGAGGTCATGGTGATTGACCTGGGTCACCTAGGTATGTCTGCTTTGGATGGAGTGGCTCTCCTAGCAGTGGATGGTCACTCTCTCATGGCAGCTGATTTGGTGAGGAACCCGGGTGTCATTTTGGACAGCAGACTGACACCTGAACAACAGGTATCATCTGTGGTCCAATCTGGCTTCTACTGCCTGCAGAATATCACCAGTATAATGCACTATCTAGCCCAGGAGGACTCAGTGATACTCAGCCAAGCCTTTGTCTCCTGCAGGTTGGACTACTGCAACACTCTCTACCAAGGGCTATCTGGAGATTTGATGTGATGGCTGCAGTTGGTGCAGATTGCTGCAGTCAAGATGATAGTGGGTTCCTTACGGAGTGACCATATCACGCCCGATTTGCATGTGATGGACTGGCTGCCTTTGCATTCATGCATCAATTTCAAAATCTGCTTGTCAACATACAAGGCCCTACACGGCTCAGGATCGGACTACCTACTACCCAGTCAGCCCTCTCCACTCCACCGATACTGGCCTTCTTGTCGTCCCTCCATCTAGGCCGAAGTCACTAAGTGATAGAGCTTTCTGAGTGGCTGCTCCAATTCTATGGAACTCTCTCCCTCTTTATAGTCATACAGCTAGCACGGTGAAGGCCTCTAAGCCTCCTTAAAGACCTTTTTATTTAACAAAAAAAAAATTTTTTTTTTTCAATTTACTATTTTTTCCGGGCTGGGCTCTGTATTACTTCTGCCCTTGTCACGGCGCCCCGGGGACCTCCACCACCACCTATGGCTGCTGAGATTCCCAGTCACCCCCGGCTTGCCCCCCGGAGGGCGGGGCCATGGCCACCTTCACCTGCACTCACGGGCCTTATATCTAGTCGGAGATCCACAGCGGCGGTGGTGTTTTCCGAGGTCCTCCAGGGAGGGCGTCATATGCACGTTGCCCTTGTCTCGGGTTTTTTCTCCTTTTTATGGAGGCGGGGATGTGCAATGACACGGAGCGTCTGCCCCCGCCTACCAGACCTGGCTCCGTCGGTCGCCTGAGGTCCCCTAGCCTCCGCTTAGAGTCCTCTGGCGCCCAACACTTCCCACGCCTCCCCGGAGAAGGAGAGTCCTTCCCCCGCCGCCTCTTCTGACGATCCGGGTCCATTCTCGAACCTGGTCGCCAGTACGCAAGGAAATCCCACCGCGGCGCCAACGGGCCGGCCTAACCAAAAATTTCTGATTAACTGCTATTTTAAGTGCTGGATTGTCCTATTTTAATTATTTTAACAAATTTATGTCATTATTTATGTTTACTCTGTACAGCACTTAGAGCCTTATTTGGATTGGGCACGTTATAAATAAACTTTGTCTAGTTAGTGCGAAGACAGAGTTATCATGTGTTAAAGACCACAAATTAACTAAGTGCACATTTGAGGAGGCAGGTTATCTCACATTTCCTACTCCTAAACATCGACTATGGGGACTATAAAGATTGGCGCAGAAATCTACTCTGCTAGCCCTAGATCAACTATATAACAAGCTATGGAGGTTTATACTCATGTGACTTTACCACCCATACCATAACTGTACTCTCTTTGACCAGCTCAACTGGCCAAGTCCTTCTAGAAGACATGACTACTACTGGTTCTCTTTGCTACACAACTGTGTGCATGGGAGAGTCCCTGATTATGTCTTACTTTACACAATCAAGAAATGCCTACTTGCTTCACTTATCTGGGGTGCCCAACTTTCCAACTCCCAGAATAAAGCATTATTCTGGTCGAAAGACCTTTGCATACTCTGCTCTGGATTCCTGAATAATGTCCCCTCACAACTTAGAAATACCCTCATTCTACAAGAGATCAAAACCAGTCTCTCTCATCACCTGCGAACCTCTTGTACCTGTTTAGGTCCCGTGTCACCCACACCTGGTCACACTACATTATACATTTATGGCCCAATTTTCCATACAACTATTATTCCACTGACGTCATCTTATAATGTATTACACAGACAATGACAGCAGAAAAAGGCCCAGCAGTCCACCCAGGCTGCCAGTCTTACCTTACGTAACAGCTAGATGCCAACTCACTCCCTTATCCCTACCCTCTTACTATGGCCATGTACCAGTCCCACCCTAGCTTAAAGCCCCCCCCCGGTAACCCATGAAGTGGGAGCATGAGGAAGGATGCCGTCCATCACGGGCGACACCTTCCTCGCGCAATCCAGTCACGGTGACCGGACGGCCTAGGACGACTGGATGAGGAGAGTAAGAACTAGGCGACAGGATGTGCGCTATATGTACACACGGGGTGGAGCATGGTGAGTGGAGAGACTGTAGGGGGTGGCGCTGCGGCGAGGCGTCGGGACTGGGCAATGGGTGGGGTGGCTGAGGTACTGGGTTCATGTCCGGGCGCAGGTGCAATTTTTTTTAACTACTCCTTCCCCTCCCGACATGCACCCCCATGGAGTTGAGAATCCTTAAATAGGGGGTGTGGTGGGTGAGGGGGGTGTGTGTGTGTGTGTGGAGGGGTGAAGCCCCCACAGAAAGTAGTAAAATATGTCCTGGCGCTATTGTGCTGGTGCGCCAGGGTACCGAAATGTGTTTGCACTCTGACTGAGCGATAACGGCGCTCAACTTTAGGCGTACGCCGGTATCACACAGAACTCCCCCCTCCCCACACTCTGTTTTGGCTTTCTCCATGTCTTCGGACAGTCTATAACACTTATCTCAGTGTAGCTCAGTTGGTAGCACATCCGCCTCTGGACCAGAAGGTTGTGGGTTCTCGTCCCACACCGGGATTGGACTTGCACCTAAAAATCGATGGCATCCGAGTGCAGTATTGGGGGGTGCTGTACTGCTGGGGTGTGCCGTCCTTTGGATGAGACGTTAAACCAAGGTCCCTTCTGCCCATCCTGGTGTTGTCCTGGTGGGTGTCCAGGTGGAAGTAAAAGAACCCAGGGCATTCTTCGCAAAGAGTAGGGAACATTCCCGGTGTTCTGGCCAACATTCCCCTTCCCATAAACTGGTTCATGCAATTATCCAGGCTGTGTGTGGGTGATGATGTGCAATATGGCCACCACCACACATTCAGTCACTTCACTACCAGTCTAGCATTGCTTGTAAAGTGCTTTGGATGTATGAAAAGCGCTATATAAATGCTGATTCTTCTTCTACTTCTTCTTATCTGTTAGTCTTTCAATAAAAAAGCACTAGCAAATCATGTACAGTTTGTATCTCACTTGCTTTTACATTGCTATCTACACTATATTTGTGTACTGTTTATAACTGCTTTTCCGCTGTGCTAAGTAACACTATCATGCTGGCTGCTGTTGTCCTCCCTGGGACCCACATGAAAATGAGAAAACTGCATTTCATGGAGTTCTCGCCTGGAAAAATTTAAAATAAATAAATGAATGATAAATAAACATTGCATTCCATTTTACAAACAACATACATCCTACATAGTAAGAGACACGTACTCAAATGGCTTGCCCATGAGCATAGCCAGCACCAGCAGTAAGTCCCATGGTGGCGGTGGTTCACAAACCAGAAGGGAGAGGTGGTCCAGGCCCTTGAAAAAACACCAACAACCTTCTCCTGGGCCACCGTCGGCACACCAGCCCACTTTCAATATGCAGACATGACTGCCAGATGTGCCTTGAGGGTCACTGCTTGCAGCCCCAGCTGGGAGAGAGGCCAGAGGTACTTGGGGATACTAGCCACAGGGCAGGCAAGGGGATCTATCTCCTTGCCCTGACGCCAAACTGAAAATCTTTTCTTTTTAAAGGCGTGGCACCAGTGAGTCGACTCTTTTCAGGAGGCCTCCACAACATGGCACACATCTTCCAAAAGACTCAAATCTTGGAACTCGAGTCACTCAGAAACCAAGCTGTGAGGAACAGGGATTGAAGTTCCAGGTGCAGGACCTTCCCCAGTTGTCTGGTCAGCAGATCCATGCAAAGAGACAACCGCCAAGGAAGCCTGCTGCTGAGGCTGCAGAGATCCGGGTACCAGAACTGCTGTGGCCAATTTGAAGCTACCAGGATCACCCACGCCTTGTCCTTCTGGGTCTTGACCACCACTTTGTTGACCAAGGGGAAAGAAGGAAAAGCATACACGAGGTGTGGGGCATAAGGCCTCATGAAGGCATCCCCATCAGTGTCCCAGACTGTGGGGAAGGCACAAAACAGTCTCTGTTTTACATTCTCCCAGAAGACAAACAGATCCACCAGAGGCAGGCCTCACAGGGAGAAATAGCAGTTACGTAAGAACTTATCGTAACAGTACAGCTTCGAGGAAGGTTCCTGCATCAGGTCTCCGCATATAGAACTGCACTTCCTGGCGTCAGGACCGCATGGCGAACTTGTAGCTAGCAATCATCAGTGGGACCCCACCCCCCGTCATCAGGTGATGCGATGTCAATGTGACTATAAAAGAGGCAGTCCCCCACCCACTCTCCAGTTCTTTTCCACCGGAGACCTAAATAAAGGGAGCAGAAAGAGGAATGACAAACTCCTGGTACCCTGTACCCTGGCAAAGCCAGAGACCTGGACAGGAAATAATGGGAAAACCACAAGAGCTGGGGGAAAGGTGGGTGGGAAACTAGACCTACTGCAGGAACCTCTCTTGAAGATCTACTGTCACAGTAAGTTCTTACGTAACTGCTAGATCTTTCTTCAAGATGGTTTCTGCAGTAGATCTTCACATATAGGACTGAATACCAAGCAGACTAACACAAAAGGAGGAGTCTGAGGCGAGGGTCCAGGAGGAGGAAGATGTCTGCCAACTAAAGGTCTGTTCAGGACGGAAGACCCTGCAGAACTGTAAGGCTGAAGCCAGCACAACGCCTAGAGGCAATTTCCAGACTGTAATGCTTAGTGAAGGTATGGATGGAAGAACAAGTGACCGCTACACAGATGTGCGCAGTGGACACATTCCTGAAAAAGGCGGTAGAAGTGGCCATACTCCTGGTGGAGTGGACCTTAACTATCCCCGGAAGGGGTTTCTTGTACTTCTGGTAAATGTAATGGATATAGTTAACCAGCCACCAAGACAGAGTCTGTTTCATAATAGCCTTGCCCTGGCACTGGGAAGCAAAGGCTACGAAGAGCTGGTTCGACTTTCAAAACTCCTTAGTCCAAGAGGTATAATACCTCAAAATCCTGTGCACATCGAGAGTGTGCAGAAGATATCCCCCCCTGTTGGAGTGCTCTGGGAAAAACACCAGCAGTTCAACACTCTGGTTAAGGGTCAGTTTTGAAACTACTTTCGGAAGGAAGAAGGGTTAGTCCGCAGAACCACCTGGTCTCTGTGTAAAATTAAATAAGGCTCTCTGCAAACTAGCGCCTGAAGCTCTGAAACTCTTCGAGCTGAAGTGATAGCAACTAAAAAGAGTGTTTTCTATGCTACAAAACGCATATTGCAGCTTGCTGCCAGTTCAAGGGGGTAAAGTAAGCTTTTCTAACATAATGTTGAGATCCCAGGGAACAACAGGATTCCGGACCGGAGGTCTGATATGAAAGATCCCCTTCAAGAAAGTCTTGGAAACCTCTAGCTGAGATAGGGTTTTATCCTCCACTGGGAGGTGGTAGGCCGAAACCGCAGAGAGATGGACCTTCAGGGAGGAATAACTGAGGCCCAACTCTGACATATGCAAGGGGTACTCTAAAACCTGGGAGGCTGAGCAAGAAAAGGGATCTAGGCCTTTCACTGAGGCCCAGATAGAAAATCTCTTCCACTTTATGGCATAAGTGGATCTAGTGGAGAGTTTCCTGGCCTCCACTAAGACCTGAGCTATCCCTGAGGAGACCCAATTGCGAGAAATTGCTAAGTCCACAGGTGCCACGTATGAAGCTGGACAGATTTGAGGCTCGGATAAACCAGGGTGCCCTGCGCCTGAGACAGAAAGTCGCAGGAGAGAGGAAAAGGTACTGGATGTACCAGTGCTAGCTGCTGTAGCAACGGGAACCATATCTGCGGAGGCCACAGGGGGGCAATGAGGATCATGTGAGCCCCCTCTGCTTGGAGTTTCAGCAGAACCTTCTGAAGAATAGGAAAGGGAGGAAAAGCATGAAATCTCTGTCCAAGACAGAGACAGTGCGTCTCGCCAAAAAACAGCGTGCTCGGGAATGAGTGAGCAAAAGCTGGACAGTTTTGCATTGGATGGGGAGGCAAACAGATCTAGGTCTGGCCGACCCCATTGAAGAAACAGGTCTTCTACTACTGCCTGCTTTAGTTCCCACTCGTGAGCCCTGGTGACTGATCGGCTAAGACTGTCCGCCATAATGTTGTGAACACCTAGCATGTGGACTGCTGTCAAAGATAGGCTGTGCTGAATCGCCCAGTACCACATCCGCATCACCTCCCTGCTTAGAGGGTATGACTGGGTGCCTCCCAGTTTGTTTAGGTACCAGACAGTGGCCATGCTGTCTGTCTAGATGAGAAGTGTTTCCAATGTTAGGAGCGCCTGGAGAACATAGAGCACTGCTCTCATCCCCAGAATATTGATGTGAAGGTTCTCCTCCAAGGGAGACCTGGAGCCTTAAGTTCTGTGGTCTCCCGGATGCACTCCCTATCCCAAGTTCGAGGCATCCAAGGTGAGAATCTGAGAGGGAGATGGAGGGTGGAAGAGAACTCCCACTGAAAGGTTGGCTGGGTCCTGCCACCAAAGGAGATCCTTCAGAAGACTGCTGGACACAAGGACTCTCTGGTCCATGTCGTCCAACAGTTGGTCCCACTGGACTTGAACAGACCACTGGATAATCCTTATATGCAGTCTGGCCAAAGGAACTGTGGGTATGGCAGCCATCAGACCCAAAAGTTGTAAGATCGAACGCGCCGTGGTCCACCAAGATGAAGCCACCAGCGTTGCTTGGAAGGTTAAGGTCTCCGTTCGGTTGGGCAGAAGAAAGACCTTGCTCTGGACCGTATCCAGTACCACTCCAATGAACTGGAGGTGCTGGAAGGGTATCAGCTGGAACTTGGGAAGATTGACCGAAATACCCAGGCTGGAGTAAGGATCCAGAGTGAAGGAAAGGGATTCCTTCAGACTGTCTGGGGAAGGGGCTGAAAAGAGCCAGTCATCCAGATAAGGGAACACATATATGCTCCTGCAGCGCAAGAACGCCACAACCACCACTAGGCACTTGGTGAACACCCGAGGTGTCAAGGAGAGGACAAACAGCAGGGCTCTGAACTGGAAGTGATGGTCCAGGAAAGAGAACCTTAGGAAGCAGCGGTGGGCTGGAAGAATGGCGATATGAAGGTAAACATCCTGCATATCCAGGGAGCACAGCCAAGTGTTATGAAGAAGCAGGGGTAATAGTCCCTGGAGCGTCAACATGCGAAATCTTTTGAATTCTATGAAGAGACTGAGCATGCTGAGATCTAAGATGGGTCTTAGATCCGTCTTCTTTGGAACCAGGAAGAAGTGGAAGTAAAATCCCCTTCCTGTCTGTTCTGGAGGTACACACTCTATGGCTGCCTTTCGCAGCACAGCTTGTATTTTTTTGCAAAACCAGCTGAAGCTGGCCTAACAGGTAAGAAGACCTTCCTGGTGGGTTGGGAGGAGGTCTCTCCAGGAACTCTATCGAGTGACCTCTTTCTATGAGTTGAAGAACCCATGCATCTGCGGTAACGGGCTTCCACCTGTCCAGGTGGAGGCCGAACCTTCTCCCCACGGGTTTTTCCGAAACGGTTAGAGGGAGTGGAAGGGGGAAGAAGGAGTCAGGACGTGGAGGGGAGAGGCGCCTTTCCCCCAGAGGCAGCTTTGGCGAACTTGGTTTGGGTGGTGGTGGTGGTGGTGGTGGGGGTTTGGCGCCAGAACCCGGGCCATGATGCTTGTTCTGTCGCTTGTCTCTAATTCTGTTTGCTCCATTTCCATTGGCGACGAAATGGCTGCTGCCGTTGTCTCTGACCGGAACGGTACATGGACCGGACATCCCTGAGGGATTTATCACTCTCCTACAGCTCAGTAATGATATCTTTGGCACTGCCGCCAAACAGAACTGGACCCCTAAAAGGAGCATCCAACAGAGAACTCTGAACATCCTGTGCCAATCCCGCCAGGCGGAGCCAAGCTAGACGTCGGAGTCAAATTCCCGTAGCTGCTCCATGAGCCACAGTGTCCACTGAGTCACACGTGGCGCGCAGAGCATGATAACAGGACGATTTATTCATCCTGGCTTGCTCCAGGAGTTTATTCTGTAACTGCTCATCAGGGATCTCCTGGAGGTCTCTTTCCAGTTCCGAGAAAGAGGATTTTTGGAAAGCCACCATATGAGCCACATAATTTAGGGAACGGATAGCGCAAGTGGAAGGTGAGTAGATTTTTCTATCATACTGTTCCATCTGCTTGGACTCCGTGTTTGGTGGTGAGGCACTAAGGCGTTTCGGCTGGGCCAATCTATCGTGGGCAGCGGTGATGACCATAAAATCTGCCTTAGGTTGGGCAGTTAGGTGTGAGACCCCTTCCAGGGGGAAATACGTCCTATTGGCCTTTTTTGTGCAGCCGGTATGGATGAGGGTTGCTGCCAAATGATGGACGCAAGGTCCTGATGCAGACCCATCCAGGGTGGAATGGGTAGGGAGTCCACATTGACAAGGTCCAAGTGCTCTGCCAGCCTTTTGCTCTTGGGGTCCAATTCCTTGGAGGCCCATCCACAGGATTTTTGAATGGTCCTGAGAAGCTCCTCAAAGGAGGGATCCTCAGGAGGAGACTCTTGGGATTCTTTCGGTTGAGGCTCAATCGGGGAATGAGGTTCGGACTGAATATCAGGTTCTGAGCCTTCATCTGAGTGTGAGGTGTCCAGTCTACTGGGCAAGGAAACCTCTATAGGTTGTGTCCAGGGTCTAATATCTCTGTGAGGCAGAGCACCCAAGTCTCCCTCAGAGACTCGGCTAGAGGGTGTCGGATTAGGTGAGGGCACCCTGATAGGAGGGGTGGCCCTAACTGTGACCTGAGGCTAGCCCAAGTCTAAAAGCAATTGGGACCTGGCGACCTTCCACCACGCAGGAATGACGTCACGTTCAGGCTGCGGTGGTGGAGGAGGTGGGTAACCCAGGTACCCTACATGAGGAGGGTAGCTGGGAGGCTGGTACCAATAAGGGTACTAGTAATACGCCTGTCCTGGTGCCCAATAGCCCAGCGTCGGATATCCTGGCGTCAGTGGATTGTAACCCAGCAACGGGCCCTCCGGTGTTGGATACTGCAGAAACAGAGGGTTCCCAGGAAAGTACCCAGATGGGTCCAAAGGAGGGACAGAAGGCCCTGCCGGAGGGGGAGCCGAAGGAATGCTGGGAAGCGGGTCTGGCGACGGGGTAGGCGGAGGAGCTGTAGGTCCCCTGGGAGGTTCCATACCACCCCCGAAAAGATCCAGCTAGGGATCTGGCGATAGGTGAGGATCCGTCAGCAGAGGAGAGCCCAGCGAAGGGGGGAGATCAGGTAAATCCCCCAATGACAGGTCTGGAAGAGTATCTGACAGGAGGGTTGTCCCGGGGAGGACGGATACCGGTAGAGAATCCCTGGAGGGAGAACCTCAAGGGGATGAAGGGCTACCTGTGAGCTCTCTCTGCATAACGTCGGGACCACAAGGGAGTCTAACGTGAGAGAGGATGCATCCACGTGGTCGACGGAGGACCCGTCGAGTCACTTACTGTTTGCAGCTGGGCCGACTACAGCTTTTGGCTAGTGTCAGGCTGATCGGCCTGGGCTGGGCACCCAGTGGTGGAGCCGGAGGGCGACTAAGTGATGGAGTGCAGAGCAGGAGACCATGAAGGAACCTCCGAAGACGTGACACCTGACTGCCTGCTAATCTCAGCAGGAGGAGAGGGCGTCCGGCCTGCCAGAGCAGAAGAAGGCCCTGCAGATGGGGCACTCACAGAAGTGGAAGGCCCACCCTGGTCGGCTGTCTGGCGGGACTTTCCTTAAGGAGAATGGCTCTGCTCCCCGGTGTCTTTCCTTATCCTTCTTTTTCTTTTCCAGGGCTGGTGACAACAATCTTTCCCTCAACTCTTGGAGCTCCTTCTCCATCAAAGCCAGTCTCTGGGTGAGGAGGTGGGCATCAAGGGTCCTCTTGCGACAGGTGCCAGTGGCCTGGTTGAAGCACTGGCAGATGGTGCACTCCGAAGAGTTGTGCCTAGGCCCCAGGCAGAGGACACACCGGGAATGATCGTCCCCATGCGGGATTTGCGCACCGCACTTGGAGCACTTTTTTTTGGGCCGACTACATGACATACACCGTAACGGAGCGTTAGATTAGAAACATAAAAAAAAAAAAAAAAGAAATTCGCTATTAGAAAATGGTGGGCGACTGAAAGCTGTTCGACCACGTTTGTCAAACGATACCATGCGACGGTGGGAAATAACTGGAAGGCAGGCGGGGGATCACCCCTTTTATAGTCACGATGATGCTGCATCACCTGACAATGTGGGCGGTCCCCTGCTGATGACTGCTACAAGTTTGCTGTGTGGTCCTGACGCCATGGGGCACAGTCTTATATGTGAAGACCTACTGCAGGAACCCTCTCGAGGTAAGATCAGATGGCTCACCAGCTCCTGATGCAGGAGCCACTTATGCCACATCTCTCCTACCCAACTAAGAGTGGTCTGCCAGCTGACTGCCAGAGCCGGCGACATAAATCGCCAGGAGATCTGCATCCAGGCTGCTCATGAGAGTCCAGGTGCACACGGCCTCCTGACACAAGGGAAGGGAATATATCCCGCCCTGTCTCTTTAGGTAGAACATGGTCGTGAGGTTGTCCATCTGGACCTGAATGACGTGACCTTAGACTAAAGGAGCGAATTCCATCAGAGCTAGCCACTCTGCATGGAGTTATAGCAGGTCGATGTGATGACGGGATTCTCTGGGTGACCAGAACCCGTGCGCTCCGTGGTCTCCCAGGTGCGCTCCTCATACCAAGACGTGTCAGTAGTGAGAGTGACTGTCTGTTCTGAGTGGACAAACAGGACTCTTTTCTCCAGATGTTCTGGAATCAGCCACCACTGGATGGCATCCCACATCAGCTGAGTCACTGGGACTGGCTGGCCCAAGTGTCCTAGGCACTGGGACCACTGACAGTCCAACTCCCACCGTAGAAGCCACATCCGCCAGTGGGCCCACATACCATGGTGGTGCAAGACTCCATATATATCCCAGCAGTTGCAGGAAGTCCTAGGAATGGCATGAGCGCCCAACCTGAAATGACTGGGCAAAGGAGGTAAGATCCAGTGCCCAGTCTGCAGGTAGACAGGCCTTGGCCCACAAGGAGTCTAGCTCTGTCCCTATGAAGTGAATCACCTGCGAGGGGTCAGTTTGAATTTGGCTGGATTAACCAAGGGGCCCAAGTTTCTACAGGTCTGGAGGGTCAGATCCCTGGACCACGCCATGGCCTCCTTGCATGGCCCAGCAATCAGTCAGTCGTCCAGGCAGGGGTACAATCTGATGACCTTGTGCCGCAGGAAAGCTGCCACCATTGCCATGCATTTGGTGAAGACCCTGGGCACAGATGAGAGGCCAAAGGGCATGACCAGGAAGTGACAGAGAATTCCTTTTGTGCGAAACTGAAGGCACCATCAGTGGGATGCATGGACTGGGATGTGGAAGAATGCATCCTGGAGGTCCAGAGAGCAGAACCACATGTCCTGCTCTAGGGATGGTATGATCTGGTTCAGGGTTAGCATCCAGAAGAAAAAATTACTCACCTTAGTAATGTTGTTTCTTCTCATGGAGTCTTGCTATATTCTGACATATGCAGTGAGTCCCAACCTTCGAACTGCCCCCGAGATGAAAGAGTTAACTTTCCATGCCAGGCATGGAATGCTGAGCTCGAGCTTGGTTGAGACTCTGTCTGTTGTTCTTCAAACTCAAACCGTCAGATCTTTACGAGCTAAACTCACTAAGGTCCTGTGTGGAAGCTGTAAACCTACACTAGCCAACTGGCTACTAAACATAAAACACATTTTTGGTCCCAAAACAAAGACTCAAGTCAGGAGACCCAAAAATGAAAAAACACAACACCAACTCACCCCAAGAAAGAAGGGGTGAAAACAAAAAGGTGGGCACCTACTAAGTGCCAACACTGCACTGCCCACCCACATCCCAAAAAACAGAGGTTCTGAGAGGGACAGGCGGGGAGGTCAGAATATAGCAAGACTCCATGAGAAGAAACAACATTACTAAGGTGAGTAATTTTTTCTTCAAACGCCATGAAGTCTTGCTATATTCTGACATATGCAGACTACCAAGCAGTTCCTCCATGGAGGAGGGACAGAACCTACTTAGGAAATAGGCTCTGAAGCACAGCTGTGCAAAACCCAGCACTCCCAGCCTGGATGTCCAGGAGTAATGCTTGGTAAAAGTGTGAACTGTTTTCCTGGTAGCTGCTTGACATATCTCTAGAATAGGGATGTCCCTGGCAGCAGCCAGGGAAGCAGCTGTACCTCTGGTAGAGTGAGCCCTCAGGCCTGAAGGAGGAACCTTACCCAGTTTCTCACAGCAAAATTGGATACAAGAGACAATCCACCTGGCAATGGATCTTTTAGTGGCAGGTTTCCCTTTACCAACCTCACCATAAGTGAGGAATAGTTGGAGAGAGTCAAACCTGTGACCCTTGGTACGCTCTATGTAGTAGCTAAGGGCTCTTTTGACATCCAAACTGTGCAGCCTCCTCTCGCCAGAGGAGGAATGGTCAGTGAAGCACACTGTAAGAGACATAGATTAATTAAGGTGGAAATCTGAAACCACCTTAGGCAAGAACTTCCTGTTAGTCCTGAGGACCACCTTATCTCTATGAAAGGAGATAAAATCAGGCTCCACTGACAAAGCTTGTAATTCACTTATGCTCCTGGCAGAAGTGATGGCTACCAGAAACACAGTCTTCCAAGTCAAGTACTTAAGCTCTGCTGAAGATAAAGGCTCAAAAGGGGGTTGCATAAGCTGAGCAATGCAAACATTGAGGTCCCAGGCAGGGGCAGGGGCCCTGAATGGAGGGTTGGTGTGAAGCAATCCCTTGAAAAACTTGGGAGAATACAGGGTGAGCTGAAAGAGAAGAGGGCTCACCTGCTGAGATAAAAGCAGACACAGCTGCCAGATGCACTTTCAGTGTAGCTGGTCTGAGCCCCAAGCTATTTAAGTGGACCATATAATCAAGGACTGTGGGCAGATCAGCAGATTTTGGGGAAATATGCATCCCAGAGCACCATATGGAAAATCTTTTCCATTTTGAATTATAAGTAGCCCTGGTGGAACGTTTTCTAGAAGCCTTCAGGATGTCCATTACACCTTGGGAGAGGTGTAAATCAGAAAACTAACTCTTCAAGAACCAGGCCTTGAGATTGAGAGATTTGAGGTTCGGGTACCAAACCCTCCCTTGAGCACAGGTTAACAGGTTGTAGTTCCTGGGAAGACACAGGGGAAGATGGACTGCTAAGGACAGTAGGAGTGGATACCAGGGCTGTCTGGCCCAGTCTGGAGCAATCAGGATCATCTTGCAGGGTTGAGATCTGATTTTGACTAGCACTTTGAACAGGAGAGGGAAGGGGGGAAAAGCATAGAGAAACTTCCCTTCCCACTGAGAACTAAGGCATCCAGGGGGACTGAGCCCAACACTGGGGGCCTTCAGCAAAAAAGGGGAAGTTGGTGATTGTCTGGGGCTGCAAAAAGATCCATCTGCGGGGTGCCCCATCTGGGAAATATCATCTCCAAGACCAGGGGGTCCAGTGACCATTCGTGATGGCCCTGGGAAATCCTGCTGAGAGCATCTGCCAGGACATTGTCCTTGCCTGGGAGGTGAACTGCCGTGAGGGAGGTGTTCAGGGAGTAGGCCAGAGACCACAACTTCATTGCTTCAATGCACAAGGCCATAGACCGAGTGCCTCCTTGCTTGTTGATGTACCACATTGTGGTGGTGTTGTCTGTTCTGACCTGTACAACTTTGTTCTGAACAGATTTGGAAAAAGCTTGAAGTGCTAGAAATACTGCTCTGAGTTCCAACAGAATGATATGGAGCACAGATTCCTGAGGGGACCACAACCCCTGGGTGGTCAGGTCGCCCATGTGAGCCCCCCACCCCAAGAGGGAGGCATCTGTAGTAAGGATTAAAGAGTGAGACTGAGTGACAAAGGGAACCCCTTGTCTCAGACTGTTCTGATCCTGCCACCACTGTAGGGCCTGGATCAGGGTTCGAGTTACTGGGATCAATTTGGTCAGAGGGTCCTTCCTTTGAGACCAAAAGGCTCTCAAATGGAACTGAATGTCCCTCATCTGAAATCTTGCTCCCTGCACTACTGCTGTAGAAGCAGCCATGTGCCCCAGGAGCTGTAGAAAATGCCTTGTTGGTCGAGACACCTGCAGGGTGAATGAGGACGCCAGAGAGACCAGTGTCCTTGCCCTGTCCAGGGGAAGGAAGGCTCTGGCCTTTACAGTGTCTAGCTCTGCACCTATGAAGGTGAGGAGCTGGACAGGCTCTAGAACTGACTTTGGAAGATTTAGAAGGAAACCCAAAGAAGTGAGCAGTTGCTGAGTTATCTGTAAGTGTAATTTGACTTGGCCTGGGGACTGGCCTACTACGAATCAGTCGTCCAGGTAAGGGAAGATGGCAATCTTCTGCCTTCTTAGAAAAGCAACTACTACTGCCAGGCATTTTGTGAATACCCTTGGAGCAGAAGTGAGGCCAAAAGGCATTGCTCTGAACTGATATAGGCCTGAGGGCAGCTCGAACCTGAGGTACTTTCGATGGGAGCTTCTGACGAGAACATGGAAGAAGGCATCCTTGAGGTCCAGGGACACTAGCCAGTCCCCTGGCCTTAGAGAGGGTAGAATAATTCCCAGAGTCACCATTTTGAATTTTGGTTTTAAAAGGTGCTTGTTTTAAGTATCTGAGATCCAGGATGGGCCGCCATTCTCCTGTCTTTTTTGGGGTAAGGAAGTACCTGGAATACAACCCTTTGCCCTGGTGTAGGGGTGGAACCCTTTCCACAGCTCTGAGAGCTATGAGGGAGGAGACCTCTGCCTCTAAGGCAAGTGCCTCTGATGGATTTGCAGGTGGAGAGGATCTGGTCCTCATCTTTGGAAACTTTTTGAAGCTGAGAACCAGTCCCTGGCTTACTACATCCAGGACCCATTTGTCTGATGTCAGAGACTCCCAGTCCTGGACAAAGTAAGCCAGTCTGCCCCCTACAGGTAGCTGAGAATCGGCCCTGGCCACCCCATCAGGGTGCCTGTTTGGCAGGGGCTTTGGGCTGAGGGGTGGAAGCAGGTCTGCTTGTACCCAGTCTGCCTCTCCCTCTAAAGAACCCCCTCTGGGCATAAGCAGAAGAGGAGGCCTGGGCTTGGTAAAAAGGCCTATGAAAAGGCCTGCCCCTGGGAAGCTGCCTTTGAGGAGTGGCCTGCCTTTCCTTGGCCTGTGCACTCCTATAGGTGGTCCTATACTCGTCCATTTTCTTCATGTAATTCTCTGTTTGCTCCCCGAACAAAGAATTTCCCACAACAGGAAAATCCATGGCCTTAGTCTGGGTATCCTGTGACAGGCTAGTACATCTGAGCCAAGCCATTCTTCGAAGTGCCACAGATGTAGCCATGACTCTAGAAGACACATCACTGGAGTCCACTGCAGCATGGAAATGCACCTTGGATGCCTCAATACCATCAGCAGCCACCTACTCCAGCTCCTTGGCAAGCTGGCCAGGGACCTGTTTTGCTAGGGCCATAACAGTGTCCCATCTGGATTTTTGATACCTAGCAGTATATGCCATATAATTGGCCTGTCTGAGTCTCAAGGATGCTGCCATGTACTGTTTCTTTGCCATGGCATCAATCCTCCTGGAGTCCTTGTCCGGGGGGTGTGAAGCCAAGAGAATGTTTGCCTTATCACAGGCTGCAGCCTGCACTACCCCAACATGGCTGCATTGTTGTGTAAGGAACTCCGTGTCAGAGCCTGACAACGTATACCTCTTGTCCATTCTCTTATCCACAGGAGGTATAGTGTTAGGAGTCTTCAAAATCTTAAATGTCTGTTTCCCAAAGATTTGTGCAAGGAATAGACAGCCTCCTAGACTCTGGGATATCCATCATTTCCACATAGTCAGGCTCCTCCTGGTCATCCACAGCTTCTTCCATTGGAAGCTGGAGGGTTTCAGCCACTTTTTTATAAAACATGAAATGGGAGGGGGACTCAGAAAGCCTAGGAGGAGAAACCCCTGAAGGTCTGTCTGGGGAGATGTCCGGGTCAATGGGCACATCCAGACTTTTAAATCCACATTCACTTTCCTCATACTCCTCTTCCTCCTCCTCCGGTTCATAAAACTCCTCTAACTCATACTCTTGAACCGGTGGAACCGGCTAAACCGAGCGCCTGCCTGATGGTGCCGGTTCGGTCGGAACCGGGGAAAGCAACTGGACAATTTTGATCGCTTTGGCTATCTCTTCAGCGGTTGGAGAGGAAAGTTTTGGCCCCACACCAGCTGATTTTTCTTTTCTAGTTCTTTTAGCAGGAACCGATTCCTCAGAATCGGCTCTCCTTTTGCCCGAAGAAGTCTCGCCCTGGTCAGAGGGCACTCCTTCTGGTTCGGTTTGAACCGAACCGGGCTGGCCATCCGGTTCAGCGGACTTTTTGGCCTCCCTTTCCTTGAGCCTACCAGCTCTCTTTTCTAGGGTAGCTGCAGGGAAATTTTTGCAAATCTGGCAGTCTGCATTGAGGTGGTCAAACCCCAGACAATAAACACAGGTGGTGTGGGGATCAGCCTTGGCAAAGACTTCCCCACACACACTACAGTGTTGAAACCCAGTGGGTCCGGTTTTTCTTTTAGGTTTCTCAGACATAGTGCCAGTCCTAACCAAACTTACCCTTTTATGGCAGTCTGCCAGGCAAGACCCTCTTATCGGTTCCCAACCATGTCTCGGGTCGTGGAGAAAAACGTAATAAAATCCGTTCTTTTTAGAACCGATAAGAACCAGTAACCACACTCTAAAAGCACAATTTAAAATTTTAAACAACTTGATCGGTTGAAGCCGAACCGATAAACTGTTTACAAGTTCCACACAGAATAGAATAAAATAAAACCTATCTAGTACTCACAAATACCACAGACAGAGACTGAACCGACAGGTTACGGTTTAAATTCAGTCGAAACCCGAGAAAAGCGGTACTTTAACCGACAAATTGAACCGAGCAGAAGGAGTAATCTCCGGGAGCGACTGTTCAGTGAGGCGGAGTAAAGAATCTGACGGTTTGAGTTTGAAGAACAACAGACAGCGTCTCAACCGAGCTCGAGCTCAGCATTCCATGCCTGGCATGGAAAGTTAACTCTTTCATCTCCAGGGCAGTTCGAAGGTTGGGACTCACTGCATATGTCAGAATATAGCAAGACTTCATGGTGTTTGAATATGTGCTTTCGCATGTACTGATTGAGATCATGCAGATCCACTATGGAATGCCAGCACCCCCATTCGTTTTGGGACCACGAAGTACCCAACGTACCCCTGACTTGCTAGGGTGTCTGGGACATGGGCTATAGCCCCTTTCACAAGGAGCTGAAGGACATCCTCCCATAGAGCGGAGAGCGTGTCCGGCGACACTGAGGACTCCCGAGGAGGGTGGGCTTGGTAAGGCGGGAAATCCTCGAAGTCTAGAGGCAGCCCTCTGCCTACCACTTTGAGAACCCACTTGTCCATAGTAATGACAGACCAGTGTGGCCAGAAGTGGCGAAGCAGAATCCACATGGGGAGCTGAGTCAGGGACTGGACTGGACAAGTGGGAGTGGGACATCCCCCATACCCATCACTGGACAGCTCTGGAGGGGACATCGGCCTCTGAGCCAGAGGAACACCACTACACCTACTCTTGCCATGTTTGGACCCCTGACCAGAGAACTTGGTCTTGGGGCGCCAGGCTTGGTATTATCCCTGCTGGGGCTGCTGCTGCTGAGGCAGCTGTGGCTGAAAGGACCAAAACTGAATGGCCTTTTTTGGTTTTGGGGCCTTTGGGTCCTTCTGGGAGGAAGCCACAGTGTTCAGGTGGCACTGGACTTCTCCATTCTGATGAGATTACCTTCCATCCCTGTACCAAAGAGGTTGACGCCCAAGGAAGGGACATCAACCAGCTTATGCCAAGTGTCCACCGTAAAGAGGAAGAGCCTCAGCCAGGCCCTGTGACGCATCGCGACAGCTACTGCCATGGGATGGGCACAGGAGTCACCCATGTCTAAGGCCGTCTGGAACTGCTGGTTAGTCAGTGTACGATCCTGGTCTCTGAACAACTTCACATGCAGTTGTCTGTTAGCAGGTATGTGTGGAAGGATGTTATCGAACATTCCCAGCAGGGAGTGACCATCATCGTGGCATCACTCACCTGACAGAGATGAAGAGAGAAGGCGGCATAGATCTTTTTGGCCATGTGGTCAAGCTTCTTTGATTCTTTGTCGGGGTTGGGGGCTTATCCATGTCCCCTTGGTTTCTGGACTTTTGGAAAGCAAAGTTCTAGACCAAATTCTTGGCAGAGAGATGGTCTGAGAACCAAAAATCAGGCACTCACCACTGTTTCATGAAAAACTAGCTTAAAAGTGTCATAGAGATGTCCTTCAGCCTGTCCTCAGAGTACTTATGATGCAATCCCTGTACCATCTTTGTCACCCTCCTCTGAACCTTCTCCACCCTGTCAACAATTAAACAAGGTCATGAGTTGTAACACTAAATCCATGGTTAAGGTTTGAACCCTTAAATTCTGGCTGTCTTGGATGCTGACATACAGTTTGAGCCACCAAAGTACACTCTGAGCTACCAAAGTACAGGCGGCATGCCATTCTTTTATAAAAACTTCCAATATCCAACTTTAAAATATATTATTACATATTCTAAATCAATCTAATTTGTTAACTGCTATTGTAGCAGAACATTAAAAACAACTTGAACCCAATCAAAGCAAAACATGTCAGAGTAAATTACCCTTATTACTGAACTTCTAGAGAACATGCAGAAGCAATTAATCATTTTAAAAAAGCTCCCAAATTATAGCCACTATTTAAGCCTAAAAATTCAGTTGCTTTCAGGCTAAAAATCCAAAAGGCTTCTTGTTTCATGACCAGATTATTGAAAGCCTTAAAGGTAAAGCTGTGTGCTTTAGCATAATTTGCTCCCATAATATGCAACACTGTGGCATAGGTGGGATCTCTTTTTTCAATAGCCCTACAATCTTCCCCTGTTCTTAATTTAAAGGTTCCGATTTGTCTTACCTATATAAAAGGCATTACATTTACTTTTTGACATGTAAATAATCCCTATACTATCACAGGCAATCAGTTGTCTAATATCATTCCTCCTGTCTACATTTGGGCTACTGAAAAAAATAATCTGATGCCATGAATTTGCAGTAATAACATTTTTTGCATGGGTAGCATCCTCTAACTCCCCTGTTTAGCCAAGAAATAGGCTGCAAATTCCTGTGACAGCTGTCAACCAGTCTGTCTTTAAGACTACAGTACTAGCTTTTCTATAAACCATTCTAGGTAGATTAACTGCAATTTCTTCCAACCCTCTGTCCCACATGCCAGTGGGACTTAAATAATCTTCTCTACTGTCCTCACATGAGCAGAATGAACAGGTTACTCACCTGTAACAGTAGTTCTAGGAGTGGTATATGTTATTCATCCACACACTTTGGCATGTTCCTTTTCCCTTTAAGGATCACTGGAAGTCTTCAAATTGGCTCCTCCCACCCATCCGGGTGGTATACACCTCAGCTCCGCCCCATGATGCCAGATATTAGCCCGCTGGAAGCCAGGTTGTGTGCATCTGCAGCCAGGGGAGGTCGGGTGGGTCCATGTGGATGAACAACATATACCACTCATAGAAGTACTGTTACAGGTGAGTAACCTGTTCTTCTATGAATGTGGATATGTTTCTTCATCCACACTCTTTGGCAGACTCCTAGCAGTTCTCCGAGAGGAGGGAGGCAAGGAGCACACCCCCTACTTAGGGAACAGAGATTGGGGAACTGAAGCCCCAAAACCAGCATCACGGCGTGACTCAAGGTCGATGTGGTAGCGGGTGATGAAGGTGTTTGCTGACTTCCAGGTAGCAGCCTGGCAGATTTCCTGCCTAGCGATGTCCCTGGAAGCAGCCACCGATGCAGCAGTATGGCGGGTGGAATGAGCTCTTATCCCTCTGGCAGGCTCCTAACCTGCCAACTCATAGCACAGACCTATGCATGGTGAAATCCACCTTGCAATGGTCCGTTTAGCTGCAGGTCTGCCAGAAGCGGATTCAGCGTAGGTGATAAACAGCTGGTAAACCTCTACCTGAACTTCCGCCGTCCTCTCCTTATAGTAGGAGAGAGCACGTCTCAGGTCCAAAGTATGGAGCCTGTATTCGGCCTCCGAGGTGCAATTAGGGCAGTATACCGGCAGAGTCAGCACCTGGTTAAGGTGAAACTCTGACACCACCTTCGGAAGGAATTTCGGGTTGGGGCGTAGGACAACCTTGTCCCTGTGGAAGACCAGATAAGGGAAGTCCACCAAAAGCGTATGGAGCTCCCCTGTCCTTCTGGCAGACGTGATAGCCGCCAGGAAGGCCGTCTTCCACAAGTATGACAACTCACACTTGTGCACTGGTTCGAATGACTTGCCCATGAGCTTTGCCAGTACCAGCAGTAGATCCCACAGAGGTGGAGGTTCACGCACAGGAGGGGATATGTGATCCAGGCCTTTGAAAAAGTGCCTGACCACTGTCTCCTGCACCAACGTCAGCTGACCAGCCCATGCCCAGTAAGCAGAGATGGCTGCCAGGTGCACCCTAAGGGTTGGTGACCGAAGACCCCCTTTGGAGAGAGACCAAAGGTAGTCAAGAATGTTAGCCATTGAACAGGATAAAGGGTCCAGGCCCTTACCCTGACACCAACTGGAAAACCTTTTCCACTTGAAGGCATAACATTTCCTGGTTGATTCCATTCTAGATGCTTCCAATACAATGTAGACATCTTCGGAAAGACCCAAACCTTTAACTCTAGCCGCTCAGGTCCCAGGCAGTAAGGTGCAGGGACTGAAGGTCAGAATGGAATTCCTTCCCCTGGTTAAGTGATATCAGGTCCAGGTGTGTGTAAAGCCGCTCCGGGTGCCTGCAGCTGAGGCTGAGGAGATCTGGATACCAGAACTCGCGTGGCCAGTCTGGGGCTACCAAGATCACCTTCGCCTTGTCCCGCCTCACCTTGAGAAGCACCTTGTGGATTAAGGGAAATGGAGGGAAGGAGTAAAGGAGGCCTGGGGTCCATGGCCTCAAGAGGGCATCCCCTTGCAGTGAGCCCTGCTGAGGGAGGTGGGCATGAAACAGCCTCAGCTTGGTGTTTTCCCTTGAGGCGAACAGGTCCACCATCAGTATGCCTCAACGGGAGAACAGGCTGTAAGGTACCTCTGGATGGAGAGACCACTCGTGGGATGTCTGGTCTAAGTGGCTGAAAGCATCCGCCAGATGGTTCGAGGCTCCTGCCACATGGATGGCCAGGACATCCGCCTCCAACCGGAACATGCCTCCTTGCACAACAAACGGGAGTGCGTTTTGCCCTGTTTGTTGAGGTAGTACATGGTCATGGTATTGTCCATCTGGACTTGAACCACTTGACCCCGGAGCTGAGGAGTGAAAGCTGAAGGTGCCAGTCTGACTGCTCCGAGCTCCATCAGGTTGATGTGACATCGGGACTCCTCGGGGGTCCAGAGCCCGTAGGCCCTTTCGTCCCCCACGTGGGCTCCCCAGCCCATGAGAGAGGCATCGGTTGTGAGGATGACCATCGGCTCAGGGCGGACAAACGGGATCCCTCCCTGCAACTGGTCTGGGGCGGTCCACCACTGGAGAGCGTCCCACATCTTCTGGGTTATAGTGAGTCCACTGGGCGGCCAGCTCCCATTGGAGGGGGCGCATGTGCAACCGGGCCCAATGGACCACTGAGGTGCACGCCGCATGTAACCCAGAAGGCACAGAAAATCCAGGGCAGGGTGCATGTGCCCAACCAGAAATGATTGGGCAAAGGAGGAGAGAAGCTCCGCCCTGTCCGCCCAGAGCCGAACTCTGGCTTGACAAGAGTTGAGCTCTTCCCCCGATGAAGCCCATCACCTGAGAAGGCACGAGTTCCGACTTGGCCTCATTGATCAGGAGGCCGAATTATGAGCAGGTCTGGAGGGCCAGGTCCCTGGACCTCTCCACCTCCTGTTGGGTGGAACTTCCTAGGAGCCACTTGTCGAGGTAGGGGTAAATTCTGACCCCCCCCAATGCCGAAGACAGGCCGCCACCACTGCAATGCATTTGGTGAAGACCCACGGGGCCGATGACAGGCCGAACGGCATGGCTCGGAACTCGTACAGGGTCCCTTCGACCCTGTAGCGGAGGAACCGCTGATGGGACGGACAGATTGTGACGAGAAATAACGCGTCCTGCAGATCCAGTGAACAGAACCACATGTTTCGCTCCAAGGATGGTATGATCTGGGACAGACTGACCATCTGAAAGGTGCGTGAACTGAGGTATTGATTCAGGTCGTGCAGATCTAGAATGGTGCGCTGGCCCCCTCATCTGCTTGGGCACCAGGAAGTACCTGGAGACAAAGCCTGGGTCTGCTGGAGGATCTGCCACTGGAGCTACTGCCTTCTTGAGGAGGAGCTGAGCGATGTTGGCTCTGAGAACTGACCGGGTCTGAGCAGAAACTCATCCCCCCCAACCCCGAGGGGCATGGGCTTGGCTTTGGAGGGTACTGCTCGAATTCCAGAGGCAGTCCCTGACCGACCACTTCCAGAACCCACCTGTCCGTGGTAACAACAGACCAGGCAGAAAGACAGCGGTGGAGCCGGCCCCCCACGGGAGGGCCCCAGAGCTGGCGTGATGGGAGCAGGGGTAGCAGCCCCTGTTCCATCAATGAGAAGGCTTGGAGGAGGAGGAGGAGGATCCAGGACCTGAACCTCGACCTCCCTTACGGACCTGTCGGGGACCCTGCTTGGGCCGAGGGCACCAAGTTTGAACCTGTGCTGTTGCTGCTGTCCGCCTTGAAAGGAGGACTGGTAAGCCACAGGGGCCGAATGCCGAAAAGGCTTTTTCCTTTTCCTCTGTTGGTTCTTGCCCAAAGAACTCTTGGCAGAGGTTGCATCCAAGGTGGCACTGGACTGCTTGATACGCTGAAGGTGATCGGCCACTCCCGGGCTGAACAAGTCAGTCCAAGGAAGGGCACGTCAGCTAACTTATGCTGGGTATCCGCTGGGAAGGAGAAGAGCCTCAGCCAAGACCTGCGACGAGAGGCAACTGCGGCAGCCATCGAACGGGCACAAGAGTACCTAAGGTCCAAGGCTGTCTGGAGCTGCTGTTTGGCAACAGCTTGGCCCTGGTCCCGGACTTGCTTGACTGTGGTCTGCATGTCCGTGGGGAGATGTGGGAGGACTTCATCCAACGACCCCAGAAGGACGTGAGAGAAGTGTGCCATGATGACAACCGAACTTGCCTGATGAAGGCCCAGGGAGGAAGCCACACAGACCTTCCTGGCTGAATGGTCCAAAAACTTGGACTCTATCAGGAGGTCGGTCCGTGTCGGCAGAACTGCCAGTATGCCTGAACACAGAGGCAGTCACCAGGCTCTCGGCTGAAGGGTGCTCTGTGAACCCTGCAAGGGACCCCATGGGCACCGTGTACTTGCGGGCCATATGGGCAGATGGAGCTGGACAAGAAGCAGGACGCTGCCAAAGTTCTAAGGCCAGACCAACAATGGCCTCGACCACAGGAAAGGCCTCTGTCGCAGTAACCCCTCTCTTGAGGATGTCAGTGAGAGGGTACTCTACCTTTTTCTGAATAGGCTCCAGAGGCATCCCTGTAGACTCAGAGATGAGGCAGAGAATCTCCTGAAAGGAAGAGGGACCTTCCTCCGTCTCTAGGTCAGCGGTCAAATCTTCATCCTCTGGATGTGAGTGAAGAGCAGTGACATTCGAATCCGGATATAACGGCCTACCGCCCATGTCACTTTTGACTCGCCAGGGGCGGTCTGGAGTGACTGTGACTGACAAACGCCAGGGAAGCCTGGTGTCCTGTCTGTCGTCCTTGGAAGGAGCCCCTTCCACACACTGCTTGGGCGGCGGTTCCACCACGATGGGTGGAGAGACCAGCGTGGGCCAAACAGGTGGTCTTGCCGGCTCTGCGGGCAGGGGAACTGATTTGATCAGTTCCAAGGGAGTCGGCTTCAGCCTGAGAAGCAAAAGCCAACTAATGGCCGGGGAGGAAGCAGAAGTAGGCTTCTGCCCGGCCAGAATCAGCTGCTGCCACAAGAGGTCCTCGTAGCGCCTACGGAGTTTCTGTTGGAACCTCTCCTAAACCGAGGAGGACGAGAACAAACAATGGCACTGCCTCTTTTTAGAGCGCTTGTGGCTCTTCCTCGGCCTGTTGGACGAGGGGGTCCTGGACCTCGACCTAGATCGGGCAGACCAACTCGGTTAGTTGGGAGACACCGACGGGGCCGGTAACTTCCCAGAGTCCGGGACTGGATCCTCGATGGGGACTCCAGAAGGCTGGGTCTCCTCATTGGGGAAGACAAGGACCAGGGTCCTCTCTAAAGAGTCGTCGACCGGAGTCAGCAACAGGGGATCGATTGGGTCGATGACTATCTCAACCTCCCATCGACATCCTCGGTGTTGCTGGCCCGACAGAGGTCGAGCCAGCGGCTCGAAGCGATCTCGACGAGGCCGAGACTGCATGTTCCTGGGACTGAGACCTCTCTCGGTCCCAAGAGCGCCTTCATTGGGACAAAGACTTGCTTGGGTCCTTATCCTGATGATGGGATTGAGAAGAGTGCAGGCACACATGCGCCTTCCCCTTGTACGGAGAGACTGGCACAATTCCCTAAAGGAACCCGAGAAGGTGCAGCCCAGATTGAGCGCAACGAAGAGGCTCCAGGAAGAGCTTGCAGCGTGAGCCGCTTCTTCCTCGAATGCTTGCATGCGTTCCACTTGCTCAGCGGATCCCGCGGCTTCGGATACCGCCCACCTAGCCTCGCTGCGCATACCGCCCACCTAGCCTCTTTAGATTTCACCGGAGGATTCCTCTTCTCCGGTCTCCCCAGTTGCATATATGCAAGAAGGTCGTCCAGGACTTTGGGATGGAAGGCCAAGCAGAAACTACAGGATGAGGTGTCATGGCCGACACCGAAGCGGTAGGCAACGCTTTTCGGAGTGGGGATTGATGACAACATCTTTAGTGCAGGCGCACCTGTGAAATCCAGGGGAAGATTTTTCTTTCATATTCGAGGTGACGAATTTGCGATCGCTAACGCGAACAAATCAAATGTTCTGTAAAACCGAGGGTTCGAAAGCCAGGGCCAACGAAATGCATGAGCACGAGGGAGGCAACCTGAATCTTCCAGTGGAAAGGAAGATCTGGCATCATGGGGTGGAGCTGAGGTATATCACACCTGGATGGGTGGGAGGAGCCAGCTTAAAGACTTCCGGTGATCCTTAAAGGGGAAAGAGACATGCCAAAGAGTATGAATGAACAACAGATCTATGCTCCTAAAAAGGCTGTTACAAAATTAAACCAGTTCACTTCTTGTTCCACTGCATTCCTCTCTCTGCTGAATATAAGAGCATGCCTTTCCTGGCTATTACTAAATTCCGTGGCATCCACCGAATTATCCCACCTATAGCCTCTTCCAAGAAATCCCTCCAGCAGCTCAACAGCCCCTCTCTCGAAATTATCCTGGCTGCTACAATTTTATCTCAGTTGGAGAAACTGTCCCTTTGGGATGCTGGTGACAGTGTGGCGTGGGTGGCAGCTTGCTGCTTCTAATAATATATCACTGTTTCTTCCTGAAAATATCTGTTATTAATTCCCCATTTTCCCGTTTAATAATCCTAAAATCTAAAAAATACATTGCATCTTTACTTGCATTATATGTAAAATGCAAATGAGGATTAGCAGAATAGAAGTATTCTATGAATGCATCTAATTCTGTCAAAGTTCTGTGCCACACTGCCACATCATCAATAAATCTTCTCCACCCCCCCAGCTGATGAAAAAATATTTTTTTTTAATAAGGATCCTGTACATACTGAATTTTCTACCACCCCAGATATAAATTTGCAAGGGAGGGTGTTACAGTGGCACCCACTGCTGTCCTCTTAGTTTGCAGATAGAATTTATCCATAAACATAAACACATTAAATTTTAAAACATATTCCATTAATTTAATCAGAAATTCTGTACGTGGACTAGCATCTAGGTGTCTTGTATTCAGACAGCAAGCCACTGTGTGCAAGGCTCCTTCTTGGGGTATATTGCTATAGAGAGCTTCAATATCCAGAGTCAGTAGGTACAAATCTTCCTTAATAACCATATTATCTAAAACCTCCAGGATATCTCTAGTATCTTTAAGATAAGACCTTAGGTCAATGACACAGGGTCGAGGATGTAAATCCAGAAATTCTGAAAGCGGTTCTGTGAGAGACCCTATGCTACTGACTATCAGTCTACCTGGGGGCTTACTTAGCAACTGGTGCACTTTTGGAAGCACACAGAACATGGGTCTAAATGGATACTACATGGTTAAAAACATTTAGATTTTGTCTATACGTCCTCATTCGAAAGCCTGTTTAACTGCTTCACCTATGCACCACTTACAATTCATAGTTGGGTTCTTGTTACGTTTAGTGTAAAATTCAGTTATTCAATTCTCTAAAAGCCTCTCGTTCATATTCATTCCTGTTCCAAAGAACACTTCCTTTGTCCGCAGCTTTAATTACTATTCCTTTATCTTCCTGTAAAGTTCTTATCATCACTCTTTCTTCTGTTGTTAAACTCTTTATACCCAAACGTGATAAATCATCAAACAGTTTATAGAACTCACAAGTGCACAAGTCTTCAAGTGTACAGTAAGTATGGCTGTGCTTGCAGGAGGACAAAAAGTGGATATTTTATGAAATTTTGTTAGTTCAATTACTTGATTATTATGTGTTTCACTTGTATTTGCACTCTGCAGAGGTACATCTCTTATACAGACCAGACTTTTCTTGTGGCAAAAATATTTAAATACGTAAATTGTAGCAGGCTACTTGGAGGTCCACAATAGTCTGAAATTTATTAATGGGAGTTGTGGGGACAAATGACAAACCTTTATTAAGGAGACTCTGCTTAGACAAATTAATGATTCTTGAATTTTTTCAATACTGTCTCCCCTGGTACCTCCATCCCTTTTGACCTCCTGGATTCTGTTGGAACTGTGTTTTCTCTGATTTTTAGGTTTAGACTTCGACTGCCTTGACCTTCTTGACCTCCCCATCCTGGTATTCTTCCTTCCTTCCTGTAGACTTCCCTGCTGAAGCTGAAAACCCTGATATCTGTTTTCGCGAACACTACGACTTAGCTGTGGGGGTGGTCCTTCTGCTTTAAAAAAAAAGGCTGGAACTGTCAGAGCTCTCTGCCTCTGTTCCACTGGTTTCAGTGTTTAAATTAAAAGAAACTCTACTTTCTCTTTTCAAAATGCCTGTTTTTGTTGTTTCTTTTTTCCATGAATACACACACACGTTCCAGTTCATAATCTTCCTTGTCTCTAATGAATGTTTTATGTTTTCATTCTTGTAATTCTTTGTCTAAATAGCTATAGAAGCTTTCACTATTTCATTCCACCTTTCTTATTCTTCCTGACCAAATTGAGACAGTACCTCTCTCTCTTTTTCTCTTTTATGTCTTGCCTAAATAAAATATTGTGCTCCTTGCCATGTTCCAAAATCAGTTCCATCAATTTGATACTTGCCTCATGCAAAATTGTTCTCCATCTTCTCATGAAGTTTTCACTGTCAAGGCTATAGGATGGGTTTTTCAACAACTGCAATCCTCTTGGTATCCTGGAGACATGGATATATGATTCTGGACTCATTTTATTCCAGTATATACGTCTGGCTTTCAAAGTGAGTCTCTCAATTTCTTTAAAAGTCTTTTGCAGTGAGAATGCCTTGCTATTCTGTGGAAGTGGAGTGCTGTCATGGGCAAGTGAAAAAGGGTTCGCTGTGGTTGCTGCTGCCAGTAATTTATCAATTAAACCCAATGGCTCATCCAGTGTGGGGTTAATCCTTGGTGTTTGTTCTAATGGCATTTGTGAACCCCCACTAATGGCACAACTTAATCAGAGTGAATACTGGCCTGGATATCACAGTTTTACCCAAAGCTTACTGCCCAAATCAGAACCCGTGAGAAAACTTAAAAAAAAAAAAAAACTTGTAGCAGGAAGCAACAAAACATCCGCACAGGGATGGTGGTGCACGATACACAGTCAATCCAAAAATCAGGCACTCACCACTGCTTCATGAAAAATGGTCACTCCAGTTATTTAAACATACAGTGCATTTACAAGTGCTATACATGTAACCCCTAGATGGCGCTATCCCAGGGGCTACTACCCCTGCCTGATTTGCCACTAACAGGTTGAGGGGCCTGGATCCAATGGCGGGTGCCTCCACCCAGAGGTCAGGGTTTGCAATAGTTAAACTAACTTGGTAACAGCCCTCTGGGACACTGCAACCCCTTTCTTCCCACTAGTGGCCCACTCAATATATCAGAATTACCTTCACAGTATACACTTACCCCAGGTCTGGTTCGGCACTGGGACCTCCTGTGAAATGAGATACAGTGCAACAATCACAGTACAGTACTTTAACATAGACAAATACCTCAGGCAGTATAACTTTGCTGAAACAAGCAGCTCTGATTTATTTGAGGGATATAACAAGGACAGGGGAAATCAGGTTAATTAGCTTATCACTCTAATAATCTACCTATGGCTCTGTGCACAGGCCTATCCCTATCAGTTACTGTCCCTGGGTACCCAAGCCCTAGTGGCTAGTCCAAACCGTGGCAGCTGGTAGGGGCCCTTTCACACAGAGAAAAGGAGAATTAAACAGTCAGCAGTACAGTAATTCCATTTGGATTTAATGTGGCAATTCAACAGGAAGCGACCTGAATTAGTACTCACGACCTCCAAATAAGATAGGGTCCTTCAATGTCAGCAGGGCTCACTTGAGGTACACAAACCTCTTCACACATCCATATAAAAGCACTATACCAGGCAGGCTGCATCTGTATCCGATCGCAATTACTGCACAATACCCAGGAGAACACACAGCAGATTCAGTTCCTGACAGACAGAGTGCAATTTTCAGCAATTCCTCCAGTCTTCTACAGGGTGAGCCTGGTTTCTACTCTTCAGAGATCCTTTGATTCTTTTCACAGGGCATGATTCAGTCCTAACAAGCTGTTACACAAGCTGCAGACCGGAACTCTGGGCCTTACACATGTTTTTGACTAAAACTGCACACTGAAAAGCACAGGGCTCCTTCCTTCTTCACTGAAAAGCTCAACTGAAACTCCAACTGACAAAACCGGGCACTTCCTTTGAGTTCCTCCCAGTTCTTGACTGGATTGGCTGTCACTCACAATAGACTGCTGCTGTTGGTCCAAAAAGGCGCTGAAGTCTAAACTACATCTCCCAGAGTCACTGCCCATACAATCCTCTTGTGGCTGGCTCAGATTATGAGTCAAGTTCTGATTCTTCCAAGGCACCATTTTAGAGCTAGCTTACCCCACACTGATTGGTCCAGTTCAGCAGCTCAAAACCAGAATGGGAACTAGGCAGACACTGTTCTGACTGCAAAAGAAAGCAGGTTAGACAAACTGTAATTTCATTATCACTCTAAATGGTTTCTGGCAAACAGTTACATCTTTCAGATAGGTTCCTTTGCACTCCTAGTGACTGCAAAAATGGAGTGAATTGGCAGCAGCTTGAGTGGTACTCAATCAAAGAAACACACAGTCCCCCATACAAACTAATTATGTCTGCAAGCAGACAGCTCTTAAAGAGACAGTACCAGAGGTTCTAAAAACACTCACTGATAAATGGCTTAAATGCCAAACACCATTCAGGCTTGGAGCATTCAAGCAAGCTCCTGGAAGTCTTTTGGGAACCCCCATTTGCAGGGGGGTTACATACAGATGTAAAAAATCACAAGACGCTTGATGTGTTTCGGATCAGTTAATCCTTTTTCAAAGGCTTACAGAACAAGTGAAAATTGGTGCTTTTATAGGTCACCTAATTATGAAATCAAACTGATGTCACAACAGATATACACGAAGGAATAATTTAATTACAAATATTTTCCCCATATGGATAAGTGTTGCCAAGTACCAATAATTTGCACACCTTTATCGTCATCCAAAAACCTCAATTCCAAAATTAACTGCTAAAATTATTACATTCTTTTATAAAAACATGGTCTGAGAATCCGGAAAGGGACCCTATATTTCTATATAACGCACCAATCACACACACACACACACACAAAAAAAAAAAAAAAACAAGGTGGACAGTTATGTGGGGAGTAGTACACTGTAATGGCTGTGGGGCAGCAGTCTTCCGGGAGTCTTTCTGGAGGCTGAGATGCTGCCCTGTTTGCAGACAACTATCTGCCCTGAGGGAGGAAGTTGCCCATCTTCAGGCCGCACTGGACAGTGGCAAGGGAACCTCCCCCATCCAGGGAGCACCACAGCCACCACCACTACCTCAGAGGTTGCGAAGAAAGCACAGCAGTTGGACCACAGTGGGCTCAGGGAGGGTAAGGGTGGTGGAAAAGAGGCACACCAGTCAGTTGTTACACTCCACAATCCATACACCATTCCTGGGGAGCATAGTTCCCCTATGGATGCACCATGAGAGGAGACTAAGGAGGGTGCAGACAACTGTCACAAGGAGGCCCTCAGGAAGGAGGCAGAGGGCACCACAGGGAAAAAGCAGCTCCTGGTGGGGACTCCAGTTATTAGGGGACAGAACTGGGGAGCAGGAAAACTGAAGTAAGGTGCCTGCCTGGTGCCATGGCTTGGAGGGACAGGAAGTGCATCCTTAGGATCACGAGAACAGTTCTTGGAGGGTCTGAGCTGGACATCATTGTCCACCTAGGGACAAATGACTTGGCACATCATGAGATTAGAGCAGTGCAAAGGACTTTGTAGAGTTGGGGAGGGGCTTAAGACAAGTAGCACACACAGTATCCTTCTCAGAGGTGCTGCCTGTCAGTGGCATGAGTGAGGCGAGGTACTTGCACCATGCAGTTTAACAAATGGTTGAAAAATGGTGTGGAGCACAGGGTTTGGCTTCATTGGGGACTGGGGTTCTACCTGGAGGGACACCAGCCTATACTGGCAGGATGGTCTGCATCTGTCCAGGAAGGAACAAGTCTTTTGGGCAATCGGTTTAAATGCTTCATTGGCAAGCCTTTAAACTAGTCAAGGGGAGAGGCACTGATAAGCAAAGGAAAATCCCAGCCTCCCCCTACAAAACAGGGTACTAAATGAGAAAAATACCAAGGTAGAAAGGTCAGTGGGGTTGCGCTACAGAAGGTAAAGCCGTCAAAAATGGAGAGCAATGAGTACCAATGCCCATAGTCTGGGTAACAAGCTTCCTGAATTAGTGGCCTTGATGGAGGAGGAAGATCTGGATATTGTGGCAGTCACAGAAACATGGTAACACAGAACCATGACTGGGACGTAAACATCCAGGATACACTATCTACAGGAGGGACAGGGAGGGTAAAGAGGAGGAGGAGTAGCCTCTACAAGAGAAGAAATCAAAGCAACAGAACAGAAGGGTAAACAGGGAGGAGAAGAAGCACTGTGGTCAATTTGGAGGCAGGCAATGGCACCACAATCCGCACAGGGGTTGTATACAGAACCCCGATCAGGGAGGAAATGGACAAGGAAATGATAGAAAGTATACTTAGAATGGCAGATAAAGGGGAGATATTGCTGATGGGTGATCTGAATATGCCAGATGTTAACTGGAGTGCAGCTGCAGCAGCCACTTCTAAGAGTGGGGTTATTCTAGATGCCTTAGACAACTGGTATTGGATCCCACTCGAGAGGGAGCAATCTTAGACCTGGTTCTCTCAAATGGAGATGAAGAGAGGATCACAGATGCAGAAGTGGGTAGCCATCTGGGAACTAGCGACCATCGAACAGTATGGTTCACAATAAACACAGCAATAGAGTCAAGCCATACAAAGACAAAGGTACTGGATTTTAGGAGGGCTGACTTTGCCAAAATGGGTGAGTGCCTAAGGAATGCACTAGCAAATGGGCAGGAGGGAGGGGTGGAAGAACAATGGGGAATAATAAAAACTGCCATCACAGAGGTAACAAGCCTTTGTGTAAAGCAAATAAACAAAAGCGAACGAGGTGAAACCACTATGGTTCTCAAAGGAAGTGGCAGTGAAGGTTCAAGAGAAAAAGAAAGCATTCAGGAAGTACAAGGAATCACAGAAGGAACAGGACAGAGAACTGTATCAGTTAAAACAAAAGGAAGCTGGAAAGGCAGTCAGAACAGCTAAGGCCCAAACCGAGGAAAAGATAACCAACTCAGTTAAGAAGGGGGATAAAACCTTTTATAGGTACATCAGGGAGCAAAGGAAGACCAAGGGAGGGATAGTGAGGCTTAATAAAGGAGAGGGAGGGTGGGCAGAGGGTGACTGTGAAAAGGCAGAGATACTAAACAAATATTTTTGCTCAGTATTTATTTACAAAGGAAGAAGGGGAGGTACCTAAAACAAACAGCAGAAACACTCTGGATACAGAAGTTGATACCAGCCCATTTACAGAAGAAAGAGTTCTGAAAGAGCTCTTAAAACTGAAGGTGAACAAAGCAATGGGGCCTGATGGGATTCATCCCAGAATTCTAAAAGAACTAAGGAAAGAACTAGTGACACCACTGACTACCCTCTTTAACAAATCATGGGAGGATGGGGTGGTACCTGAGGACTGGAGGAGGGCAGATGTGATTCCCTTCACAAAAGTGGGAGCAAGGCAGAAGCACGAAACTACAGACCTGTTAGTTTAACCTCAGTGGTAGGGAAAATGATGGAATCACTTCTGAAGGAAAGAATTGTCGAGTACCTAGAGGCCAGAGGGGCACAGCACCCAAGGCAGCATGGATTCACAGCGGGAAGGTCAGGCCAGACAAATCTGATAGATTTCTTTGACTGGGTGACCAAAGTAGTAGATCAGGGAGGGGCTGTGGACATGGCCTACCTAGACTTTAGCAAGGCATTTGACACAGTCCCACACAAAAGATTAATATACAAGTTAGCCAGCCTGGGAGTGGGTCCCAAGATGACAGCCTGGGTAAAGAATTGGCTAGAGAATAGGACACAGAGAGTAATAGTAAATGGAGTCCACTCTGAAAAAAGGGGGGTTAGCAGTGGGGTACCACAGGGTTCAGTATTAGGACCGGTCCTCTTCAATGTCTTTATAAGCGACATTGCAGAGGGACTGGAAGGAAAAGTATGTCTCTTTGCAGATGACACAAAGATCTGCAACAGAGTTGATGCACAGAGTGGGGTGGAAAGGATGAGAAGGGACTTGGCAAGGTTAGAGGAATGGTCAAATGTATGGCAGCTTAGATTCAATGCTAAGAAGTGCAAGGTAATGCACCTGGGAAACAAAAACCCAGGGGAAGAGTACACAATGGGGGGTGAGATACTAACAACAACAAAAATGGAAAGGGACCTGGGGGTAGTCATATCAGATGACCTAAAGGTGGGCAAGCAATGTGAGAGGGCAGCAAGGAGGGCTGGGGGATACTGGGATGCATAGGGAGAGGCATCACCAGCAGAAAACAAGTTATTATCCTCTGTACAGACAGCTGGTGAGACCACATCTGAGTACTGCATAGCAGTTCTGGAGACCCAATCTCCATAAAGACATAGACAGGATGGAAGCTGTCCAGAGGAGGGCAACTAAAATGGTGCAGGGTCTTCACCGGAAGACATATGAAGAGAGACTTAAGGAGCTAATATGTATAGCCTCGAAGAAAGGAGGAGATGGGGACATGATAGAAACTTTCAAGTACCTCAAGGAATCAACAAAGTCCAAGAAGGTAGCATCTTTCAAAAAAAAGAGGTGTGCAAGAACAAGGGGCACAATTTGAAGATAGAAGAAGCGGCTCAGAGGTAATTTAAAGGTATTTTTTCACAGAGAGGTTGTGGATGTGGAACAGCCTTCAGAGGAGGTTATGGAGTCAAAAACAGTGGTGGAATTCAAGCATGCATGGGACAGTCATAAGGCAATTCTAGGGGGTTGGGGTAGGAAGAAGTAGGCTGCTGGTTAACTAGGATCTGCAGCTTATCCATCAGGTAGGGAAATGGGCAGACTGGGTGGGCCAAGCGGTCCTTATCTGCCGTCAAATTCTATGTTTCTATGACCCAGTAGGGAGAGCGTACTTGCAGACCATACAGGCTTAGGGCACCGGGCAGGATGCTGGATGCTGTCAAAGCTCCAAGGCAAGTTTTGAAATGGACTCAGCCATGAGAAAGGCAGCCCCAGGGAATTCGTCTCTATTGAGGATGTGTGTGAAAGGGTATGTGGCCCTGTTCTGAACAAGCTCCAGAACGACAGACATGGACTCTGAAATGACTCAGAGTACAGCCCCAAATTACATCGGCCTATGGTCAGTAGCCACCACAGTTAGAAACATAGACTTTGACGGCAGATAAGGACCACTTGGCCCACCCAGTCTGCCCATTTCCCTACCTACTGGATAAGCTGCAGATTCTAGTTAACCAACAGCCTATTTCCTGCAACCCCCCACTATAATTGCCTTATGTCTGTCCCATGCATGTTTGAATTCCTCCACTGTTTTAGACCCCACAACCTCTCCAGGAAGGCGGTTCCATGCGTCCACCACTCTCTCCGTGAAAAAGAATTTCCTCACATTACCCCTGAGCGTCCCCCCTCTAACTTTAAATTGTGCCCCCTTGTTCTTACACATCTCTTTTTCTGAAAGATGCTACCCTCCTGGACTTTGTTGATTCCCTTGAGGTACTTAAAGGTTTCTATCATGTCCCCCCCGTCCCTCCTTTCATCAAGGGTATACATATTAAGCTCTCTCAGTCTCTCTTCATATGGTTTCTGATGTAGACCCTGCACCATTTAGTTGCCCTCCTCTGGACTGCTTCCATCCTGTCTATGTCCTTGCGTAGATGAGGTCTCCAAACTGCACGCAGTACTCCAGATGGGGTCTCACCAACTGTCTGTATAGAGGGATAACCACTTCCTTTTTCTACTTGTGATGCCCCTCCCCATCCCAGTATCCCCTGGCTTTCCCTACTGACTTCTCACATTGCATACCCACCTTTAGGTCATCTGATGACTCACACCCAGATCCTTTCCATTACTGTTGTTGTTAGTACCTCCCCTGCTATTGTGTACTCTTCTCCTGGATTTTTATTTCCCAGGTGCATTACTTTGCACTTCTTTGCATTAAATCTAAGTTGCCATATGTCTGACCATTCCTCCAACCTTGCCAAGTCCCTTCTCATCCTTTCTAGCCCCTCCTTGTGTATCAACTCTGTTACAGATCTTTGTGTCATCCAAAGAGGCATACCTTTCCTTCCAGACCCTCTGCAATGTCACCTATAAAGACGTTAAAGAGGACTGGACCCAGTACTGAGCCCTGAGGTACTCCACTAGTAACCCCTTTCTTCAGAATGTGTTCCATTCCTATTACCTTCTGTGTCCTGTTGTGCAGCCAGTTTCTACCCAGGCTACACCCTGGGACCCACTCCCAGGCTGGCTAACTTGATTATTAATCTTTGTGAGAGACTGTGTCAATGCCTTGCTAAAGTCTAGTAGGCCATATCCACAGCCCCTCCCTGGTCTATTACTTTGGTCACCCAGTCAAAGAAATCGATTAGATTTGTCTGACATGACCTTCTTGCTGTGAATCCATGCTGCTTTGGGTCCAGTGCCCCGCTAGCCTCTAGGTACTCAACAATTCTTTCTTTCAGAAATGATTCCATCATTTTCCCACCACTGAGGTCAAACTAACAGGTCTGTAGTTTTCCTTCTGCCTTGCTCCCACTTTTGTGAAGGGGAATCACATCTGCCCTCCTCCAGTCCTCAGGTACCACCCCATCTTCCCATGATTTGTTAAAAAGTGTGGTTAGTGGTGTCACTAGGTCCTCCCTTAGCTCTTTTAGGATTCTAGGGTGAATCTCGTCAGGCCCCATTGCTTTGTCCACCTTGAGTTTTAGAAGTTCTTTCAGTACTCTTTCTTCTTTAAATGGACTGGTATCAACCCCACTATCCAGAGTGCTTCTACTGTTTGGTTTAGGTAACTCCTCCTCTTCTTCTTTTGTGAATACTGAGCAAAAGTATTCATTCATTATCTCTGCCTTTTCACTGTCTCCCTCTGCCCACCTCCCTCTCCTTTATTAATCTTCCCTATCCCTCCCTTAACCTTTCTATGTTCCCTAATGTACCTATAAAAGGTTTTATCCCTCTTCTTAACTGAGTTGGCTATCCTTTCCTCGGTTTGGGCCTTTGCTTTTCTGACTGCCTTCCCACTTCTTTCTGCTTTAATTGATACAGTTCCCTGTCGTACTCTGTCTGTGATTCCTTATACTTTTGAATGCAGCCTTTTTCCTTAACCTTCCCTGACACTTCTTTGAGAGCCATAGTGGTTTTTATTCCGCTTTGTTTTCTTTATTTGTTTCACACAAGGCTTGTTGCCTCCATGATGGCAGTTTTGATTTTTCTCCATTGTTCTTCCACCCCCTCCTTTCTGGCCATTTGCTAATGCATTCCTCAGGTATTCACCCATTATGCCAAAGTCAGCCCTTCTAAAGTCCAGTATCCTTGTTTTTGTATGGCTTGTCTCCATGGTTGTGTTTATTGTGAAGCACACTGTGCAGTGGTCGCTTGTTCCCAGGTGTCTACTGACTTCTAAGTTTGTGATCCTCTCTCCATTTGAGAGTACCAGGTCTAATATTGCTCCTCCCAGTGGGTTCCACCACTAGCTGTCTAAGGCATGCTCCTGTGGGCATCGAGAATGACCCTGCTCTTGGATGTGGTTGCAGTCCATGTTGCCCAGTTAACATCTGGCATATTCAGGTCCCCATCAACAGTATCTCCCTTTTTCAGCCATTTTGAGAATGCCCTCTATCATTTTCTTGTCCATTTCCTCCCTTGAGACGGGGTCTGTATACAACCCCAGCGGATTGTGATGCCATTCCCTGTCTCCAATGTGACCCAGAGTTCCTCTTGTCCTCCCCTTTACCTTTAGTTCTGTTACTTTGATCCCTTCCCTTATGTAGAGAGCTACTCCACCTCCTCTTTTACCCTCCCTGTCCCTTCTGTAGATTGTGTACCCTGGTATGTTGACATCCCAGTCATGGTTCTCCGTGTACCATGTTTCTGTGACTGCCACACTATCCAAGTGTTCCACTTCCATCAGGGCTGAAGGTATGTGTCCTCAATGACTGCATGGATGAGACATCAGAGTCATTAGAGGACTCCTTAAAAAAGGCCCTTAATAGTTTGCCACTCTGGACCACCTGAGAGCCATCTGACTGGGTGATTTCCACCGACAAATGGCCTGGCAAGCCAGCTGCAGCATGGAAGTCCTTCATTGGAGCTACCACCAAAGGCTGTGGTGGAGGCAGCTTCATCCACAAGGGTGGTGAGACAGGTGCTGGAGACAACTGTCAAGGATGGACTGGCATGGGCTAGACTGGTGCCTGCCAGTCAACCACATGTGTCGGCGGTAGAGCCCTACCCCCCCCCCCGTCATGGCCCACTGCTAAGCAAGGTGACTTCATTGGGAGAAATTATCCATGCAAGCCTACCTGACTGTAAACAGAGCTCCAAGGGGCTTATGCATCCTAAATCATCCAGCCAAGGGGGAGAAATGGAGTTCCACGGTTCCTAAATACAATACAGTCATGACCGAAGCTACTGACAAACTAATGGAGTTAATTATTGAGGATGACTCAGAACAACAGGAGGAACTTAACACTGAACTAAAAAAAAACAGGAAGAGATCATGGCCAAGCTCGTGGAACATCCGGACTACATTAGATGCCAAAATAAGTTTAAAGAATACTTGACAGCATACGATCTGAAATTACAGGCACAGAAACAGAAGACATTTACCCGAGACACTACTGATTATTTACAGAACCGTATCTTTAATTGGAAAAAACCGAGTCCTGAAACAACTAAACAGACTATGTAATCAGCCCCCGCCCCTCCCCCTCGACTCAGGCACAAACGTCTGAAACTTCTCTGGAGACACTACACTCTATTTTAAAATGGTCGAGAACATTCAACACCTTAACTAACTACAGTACTGGAGATAGTACATCAGAGAAGAGAGCGATGGGGAACCGGATCCTTTTTTAGCATTTACTCCTCCTGGGCGAGGACTACCCAGGAGGACCACTCGTCGCACACACTTTTCAAACCCAGAAGAATAAGGGGGAGAGGACACGGATACGTCCAGGAGGAAGAGATTGAGGACGGGGCTGAGCAATGTACAGGACACAAGCGATGAATTGCCACTGACTGTGCATAATCTGTCCTAGAGGCACTTTACTGGGGATGAACTTCAGGTACTTTCTAAAGGTCTATCATTTGTCCCGACTTGCACTGTTAGAGAATTCGATGCTTTTGTCAACCTACAAATGTTTGCCAGAAAACTCAATTTAAAAATGTTTTGGGGGAAAAGGGATATAGATAAAACTAGTGAACAAGAACCAGTTGATGCAGAATGAAATAATGGACTAATAGATGGATTAGAAAGGGAAGTGGGATCTAGATTTAGAGCGCCTTCAATCTTCAGTCCACCATTACAACTGGCTATAGAAATGTTCTTAAACTGTTGCATTTTTGATTTAGAGCAGCTATATAGTACTAGTCCAAAGCTTCCATATTGTAATCTATCTAGAAAAGAACGAGACATAATCAGTCATTTGGCAAATGATAATACTTAACTATTAAGTCTGCTGGCAAGGGAGGAGGTATTGTCATTCCAGGCACTAGGCAATACACAGCAGAAGTATACAGACAAAGTACAGTTAAGTAAGAACTTACCGTAACAGCAGATCTTCGAGAGAGGCTCTTGCAGTAGGTAATTACATATAGGACTAACGCCGGCAGGCGGCAGGACCCCACGGAAAAACTTCTAGCTAGCAGTCCCTGGTGAGAGGCCGCCCCCATGTCAGGTGACCGCATCAGGAGACGCGGTATAAAGGCAGTCCCGGATGCCCGCCTTCAGTTCTTTCCGCCACAGGCCAAAAGAGGCCGGACGAGAGAGAAGCGGATATTTCTCTTATGGAAAGGAGCTGAAAAAGCCTAGGGGATGGAGGATGGGAAGGTATTCCACTGCAGAGCCTCTCTCAAGATCTACTGTTACAGTAAGTTCTTACGTAACTGTACCATCTTACTTTGAGAGGGCTCTTGCAGTAGGTAATTACATATAGGACTGAATCCCAAGCAATCTGGAACAAAGAAAGGCATCGGGAGGAGGAAACTACTCCAAGAAGTAGCTCTAACCGTGCAAGCCTCAAGACAGGAGGCCTTGCAAAACAGATAGCCCGAAGCCTGCTCTACGGCGAGAGGCAATATCCAAACTGTACTGTTTCATAAAGGTATGGACGGAAGTCCAGGTGGCGGCAGCGCATATGTCTGCCACAGACACATTCTTGAAACAAGCTGCAGAGGCAGCTACTCCTCTTGTGGAGTGGCCTCTGACTTGACCTGGGAGGGTCTTGTGGTACTTGTCATAACAGAAAGTGATGCAATGAGCCAACCGCTTAGACAGGCGTTGCTTGGAAACAGCATTGCCTTCCCTTTTGTGAGCAAAAGAGATGAACAACTGATCAGTCTTTCTGAGATCCTTCATCCTGTTGGTGTAGTATCTCAGAATCCGGTGAACATCCATAGTATGGAGTAAATATTCCCTTTGGTTAGAGTACTGCGTAAAAAAGGTAGGTAGCTCTATGGACTGATTTAAGGTAGACTCTGCTACTACTTTAGGTAGAAACTTAGGATTCGTGCAAAGAGCAACTCGTTCCTTGTGAAAAATCAAGTAGGGGATTTTACACATCAGGGCCTGGAGCTCGGAGATTCTTCGAGCCGAAATAATGGCCACCTAGAAGAAAAAATTACTCACCTTAGTAATGTTGTTTCTTCTAATGGAGTCTTGCTATATTATGACTGATGCAGTTTGTCCCACCATTAGAACTGCTCTGGAGGTGAAAGAGTTAACTTCCATGCAGTGCATGGAACTTAGAGCGCGAGTTCGGTTAAGAAAGCTCTGTCAGGGTAATTTCAAACCGAAACCGTCAGATCTTTACGAGCAGAACTCACTAAGGCTCTGTGTGGAAGCTGTAACCTACACTAGCCAACTGGCTACTAAAATATTCACATTTTCCTGGTCCCAACACCAAGACTCAAGTCAGGGACCAGAAAAAAAGATAAAATAAATAAACACAACACCCAAACACCCCAACAAGAAGGGGTGGAAAACATAAAAGGGGGCATCAATAAGTGCCAACAGTGGACTGCCCACCCCATACCCAAAGTAGAAGCTCTGAGAGGGGCAGGCTGGGGGGAGGTCATAATATAGTAAGACTCCATTAGAAGAAACAACATTACTAAAGTGAGTAATTTTTTCTTCAAACAACATGAAGTCTTGCTATATTATGACTGATGCAGACTACACAGCAGTACCTCCATGGAGGAGGGACAGAACCTACTTAGGGAATAGGCTCTGAAGCACGGCTGTGCCAAACCGAGCATCCCTCCTGGCCTGGATATACAGGGAGTAATGCTTGGTGAAAGTGTGTACTGTTTTCCAAGTAGCTGCTTGACATATCTCTAAGATAGGGATGTCTCTGGCAACAGCTAGAGATGCAGCTGTACCTCTGGTAGAGTGAGCCCTCAGGCCTGAAGTGGGAACCTTACCCAGTTTTTGATAGCATAAATTGGACACAAGAGACAATCCACCTGGCAATGGATCTCTTAGTGGCAGGTCTCCCTTTCCCAACCTCACCATAAGTGAGAAATAGTTGGAGGGAGTCAAACCTGTGACCCTTGGTACGCTCAATGTAGTAACTTAGGGCCCTCTTAACATCTAAGCTGTGCAGCCTCCTCTCACCAGAGGAGGAATGGTCAGTGAAGAACACTGTAAGTGAAATAGATTGGTTAAGGTGGAACCGAAACCACCTTAGGCAAAAACTTCCTGTTAGTCCTGAGGACTACCTTATCCCTGTGAAAGGAAATAAAGTCAGTCTCCACTGATAAAGCCTGTAACTCACTTATGCGCCTGGCAGAAGTGATGGCTACTAGAAATACAGTTTTCCAAGTCAAATACTTAAGCTCTGCCGAAGACAGAGGTTCAAAGAGGGGTTGCATCAGCTGAGCAATGCAAACATTAAGATCCCAGGCAGGGGCAGGGTCCCTGAATGGAGGATTGGTATGAAGCAATCCCTTAAAAAACTTGGAAAATACAGGGTGAGGAGAAAGAGAAGAGGGCTTCCCTGCTGAAATGAAAGCAGAGACAGCTGCCAAATGCACTTTCAGGGTAGCTGGTCTCAGTCCCAAAGAATTAAGATGGACCATATAGTCCAAAACAGTGGGTAAATCAGCAGATTCCGGGGAAATATGCTTCCCAGAACACCATATGGAAAACCTTTTCCACTTGGAGTTATAGGTAGCCCTGGTGGAAGGCTTCCTAGAAGCTTTCAAGATTTCGAGAACACCCTGAGAAAGTTGTAGATCAGCAAACTCTAACTCCTTAAGAGCCAGGCCTTGAGGTTGAGGGATTTGAGATTCGGATACCAGACTCTCCCCTGAGCACAGGTTAACAGATTGTGGTTCCTGGAAAGACACAGGGGAAGATGGACTACTAAGGACAGAAGGAGTGGGTACCAGGGCTGCCTGACCCAGTCTGGAGCAATCAGGATCATCTTGCAGGGCTGAGACCTGATTTTGACTAGCACCTTGAACAGGAGAGGGAAGGGGGGGAAGGCATAGAGAAACTTCCCTTCCCAATCGAGGAGAAAGGCATCCAGGGGGACTGAGCCCAACACTGGGGCCTGCAACAAAAAGTGGAAGTTGATGATTGTCTGGGGCTGCAAAAGATCTATCTGAGGTGCCCCATCTGGCAAAAACTATCCCCAGTACTGGGGATCCAGTGACCATCGTGATGGCCTTGGGAAATCCTGCTGAGAGCATCTACCAGGACATTGCCTTGCCTGGGAGGTGAACTGCTATGAGGGAAGTGTTCAGGAATAAGCCAGAGACCACAACTTCATCGCCTCGTGCACAAGGCCAAGACCGAGTGCCCCTTGTTTGTTGATGTACCACATTGTAGTGGTGTTGTCTGTTCTGACCTGTACCACCTTGTTCTGAACAGATGCAGAAAAACCTGAAGTGCTAGAAAACAGCTCTGAGTTCCAACAGATTGATGTGGAGCAGAGATTCCTGAGGGGACCATAACCCTGGGTGGAGAGGTCGCCCATGTGAGCTCCCCATCCCAAGAGGGACGATCTGTAGTAAGGGTCAAGGAGTGGGACAGAGGGATGAAGGGCACCCCTTGTCTCAGATTGCTCTGATCCTGCCACCACTGAAGGGCCTGGATCAGGGTTCGAGTCACTGGGATTAACTTGGATAGGGAACCTCTTGTTTGAGACCAGAAGGCTCTCAAATGGAACTGAATGTCCTTCATCTGAAATCTTGCTCCTTGCACTACAGCTGTGGAAGCAGCCATGTGTCCTAGGAGCTGCAGGAAATGCCTTGCTGGTCGAGAGACCTGCAGAGTGGAGGACGAGGCCAGGGCCACCAAGGTCCTTACCCTTTCTAGGGAAGGAAGGCTCTGGCCTGCTTTTGTGTCCAGTTCTGCACCTATAAAGGTGAGTACCTGGACAGGTTCCAGAACTGACTTTGGAAGATTGAGAAGAAAGCCCAGAGAGGCAAGTAGCTGCTGGGTAACTTGCAGGTGTGATTTTTCCTGGTCTGGAGACTGACCCACAATGAGCCAGTCGTCCAGGTAGGGAAAGATGGCAATCTTTTGCCGTCTTAGATGAGCAACTGCTACTGCCAGACATTTTGTGAATACCCTTGGGGCAGAGGTAAGGCCAAAGGGCATTGCTCTGAACTAATAATGGCCTGAGGGCAGTTCGAATCTGAGGTACTTTCGATGGGAGCTTCTGATAAGAACATGGAAGTAGGCATCCTTGAGGTCCAGGGAAGCTAGCCAGTCCCCTGGCCTTAGGAGGGTAAAATCATTCCCAGAGTCACCATTTTGAATTTTGGTTTTAAAAGGTGCTTGTTCAGATATCTTAGGTCCAGGATGGGCCGCCACTCTCCTGTCTTTTTTGGGGTAAGGAAGTACCTGGAGTACAGACCCTTGCCCTGGTGTAGGGGATAAACCCTTTCTACAGCTCTGAGAGCCAGGAGGGTTGAGACTTCTGTTTCCAAGGCAAGAGTCTCTAAAGGGTTTGCAGGTGGAAAGGATCTGATTCTCATCTTTGGAAATATTTTGAAGCTGAGAACCAGACCCTGGCTCACTACTTCCAGGACCCACTTGTCTGATGTTAAAGACTCCCAGTCCTGGACGAAATAAGCCAGCCTGCCCCCTACAGGTAATTGAGAGCCGGCCCTGGGCATCCCATCAGGGTGCCTGTTTGGCAGGGGCTTTAGGCTGAGGGGTGAGCAGGCCTGCTTGTACCCCGCCTGCCTCTCCTCTGAAGAACCCCTCTGAACATAGGGCTGAAGAGGAGGCCTGGTCTGGTAAAAGGCCTGTAAAAGGCCTGCCCCTACCCTGGGGGGTTGCGCCTGAGGAGTGGCTTGCCTTGGCTTGTGCACTTCTATAAGTGGTTCTATATTCATCCATTTTTTCATATAATTCTCTGTCTGCTCCCCAAACAGAGAATTTCCCACCACAGGAAAATCCATAGCCTCAGACTGGGTATCCTGTGACAAAGTAGTACACCTGAGCCAAGCCAATCTACTTAAAAGCCACAGATGTAGCCATGACTCGTCTAGAGGATACATCATTAGAATCCACTACATGAAATTGCACCTTAGATGCCTCAATACCATCAGCAGCCACCTGCTCCAGCTCCTTGGCAAGCTGGCCAGGGGCCTGTTTGGCTAAGGCCATGACAGTATCCCATCTAGATTTTTGGTATCTCGCAACATAAGCCATATAGTTTGCTTGTCTGAGTCCCAAAGACGCTGCCATGTATTGTTTTTTAGCCATGGCATCAATCTTCCTGGAGTCCTTGTCAGGAGGATGTAAGCCAGGAATATTAGCTTTATCACAGGCTGCAGCCTGAACTACCCAACATGACTGCATTGCTGTGAAAGAAATTCTGTATCAGGACCTGACAAAGTGTACCTCCTGTCCATCTTTTTATCCACAGGAGGCACAGAATTAGAGCTTTTAAAATTTTTATTGTTTGTTTCTAAAAGATTTATGTAAAGGGATAGACAATCTCCTGGACTCTGGGATATCCATCATCTCTACAAAGTCAGGCTCCTCTTGTTCATCCAAAGCCTCCTCTAAAGGAAGCTGGAGGGTTTCAGCAACTTTTAATAAAACAGAAATGAGAAGGGACTCCAGCAAGCCTAGGGGAGATTCACCTAAAGGTCTGTCTGGGGAAATGTCCGGTTCAATGGGCACATCCAGACTTTCAAAGTCACATTCACACTGATCATAATCATCCTCCCCCTCCTCTGGTTCATAAAACCCCTCTATATCATATTCTTGAACTGGTGGAACCGACCTTTTGCCAGATAGTGGCGGTTCAGAGGGAACCGGGGAAAGTGACTGGACAATCTGTATTGCCCTGGCTATCTCTGCAGCAGTTGGAGAAGAGATTTTTGACTCCACACCTGCTGACTTTCTAGCTCTCTTTGCTGGAACTGGCTCCTCAGAGTCAGCTTTACGTTTGCCCGAGGAAGTCTGGCCCTGGTCAGAGGGCACTCCCTCCGGTTCGGTTGGCACTGAACCGGGCTGGCCATCCGGGTCAGCGGACTTTTTGGCCTCTCGTTCCCTGAGCCTACCAACTCTCTTATCTAGGGTAGCTGCAGGGAAATTCTTGCAAATCTGGCAGTCTGCATTGAGGTGGTCAAACCCCAGACAATAAACACATGTGGGTGTGGGTCATGCCTGGCAAAGGCTTCCCACAGACACTACAGTGTTGAAAGCCAGTGGGTCCGATTTTTCTTTTGGTTTTCTCAGACATAATGCCAGCTTAACCAAAACTTGCCCTTTGTTGGCAGTGCCAGGCAAGACACTTTATCGGTCCCAACCGTGTCACGGGTCGTGGAAAACCGTAATGAAATCTGCTTTTTAGAACCGATAAGAGCCGGAACCACACTCAACAAGTCTTACAACGCTCAGAATGAAGTTTAAATAATTTGATCGGTTCAAACCGAACCGATAAACATTTACAAGTTCCACACAGAAAACCTATTACTTACAATACCATAGACAGAGCTTGAACCGATCGGTTTGCGTGTTAAAATAATGAATATCGCGTTGAATTTAACCTAGAAAACTCTTTAAACCGAGAAATGAACCGAGCAGCAGGAGGAATCTCCAGAGCGACTGTTCAGTGAGGCGGAGTAAAGAATCTGACGGTTTCGGTTTGAAATTACTCTGACAGAGCTTTCTTAACCGAGCTCGAGCTCTAAGTTCCATGCACTGCATGGAAGTTAACGCTTCCACCTCCGGAGCAGTTCTAATGGTGGGACAAACTGCATCAGTCATAATATAGCAAGACTTCATGTTGTTTGAAGACTGTCTTCCACGAAAGAAACTTCAAATCTGCAAAAGCTGCAGGTTCGAAGGAAGGAAGGGTAAGTTTCTCGAGAACAAAATTCAAGTCCCAAGGGGTAGCAGGAGTACGGATGGGGGGCCTCAGATGGAGGACCCCCTCTGAAAAAGGTCTTAGAGACCTCCAGTTGAGCGAAAGCTTTGTCTGCGAAGGGAACATGATAGACTGAGATGGCCGCCATGTGTACCTTCAAAGAGGAATGGCTGAGACCCAGGTCGAACAGATGATGTAAATACTCCAGCAGAAGCCCCGCTGAACAGGAGAAAGGCTCCACGTTCTTGGAGGCGGCCAAATAGTGAATCTTTTCCACTTCATGGCATAAGTGGACCTGGTGGACGGTTTTCTGGCCTCCACTAAAATCTCCGCCACTTTGGGAGACACACCAAAACGGGATTGGGCTAGGTCTGCAGGAGCCACGCATGCAGTTGAAGGGATTTGAGGCCTGGATGGACCAGGGTCCCCTGATCCTGGGTCAACAAACCTCGAGATAGAGGAAGAGGAAGAGGAGGATCCTCTGAATATTGTTGTAGAAGAGAGAACCAGATTTGCCTGGGCCAGAAAGGAGCGATCAGAATCATTCTCGCTCCTTCTGAAGCTAGTTTCTGCAAGACTTGTGGGATAAGAGGAATTGGGGGAAGGCATAGACGAATCTGTCCTTCCAGTCTAGAGACACAGCGTTGTTCCAGAAAGCGCCTCGCTCTGGAACGAGCGAGCAGAAGGTGGGAAGTTTTGCGTTTTGGGGGGAAGTGAACAGGTCGACCTGTGGTGTTCCCCAAAGTTGGAAGATATCGTCTAGGACCCCCTTGGTCCAGTTCCCATTCGTGAGTCAGAGTAGAAGAGTGACTTAGCCTGCCTGCTAGGGTGTTGTCGACTCCTGGAACGTGAATCGCCGTGAGGTGAAGGTCGTGTTGTGTTGCCCAATCCCAAACCCTCATTGCCTCCCTGCATAGAGGGTAGGACCAAATTCCTCCCTGTTTGTTGATGTACCACACTACGCACATGTTGTCCGTCTGGATGGCTAGGTGGCCGGGAAGGATGTATTGGTGAAGGGCTTGTAGAGCATACAACACTGCCCGAAGCGCGAGCACACTGATGTGAAGAGCCTGTTCTAGCCTGGACCAAGAGCCCTGGGTCCGATGAGGGCCTAGATGGGCTCCCCAACCTTCGCCTGAGGCGTCTGTGGTTAGAGTCTGGGAGGGGGGAGGATGAAAGAAAGGGACCTCCAGAAACAGATTCTCTCGAACCATCCACCATTGTAAGTCTCGCATCATCGGCGACAAGATCAGAACTGAATGATCTAGGTCGTCCACTAGTTGATCCCACTGAGAGCGTAGAGTCCACTGAGAGATCCTCATGTGGAGTCGAGCGTGGGGGACCGTCGGTATGGCGGCCGCCATGAGCCCGAGAAGGCGAAGGACCGACCTCGACGAGACTATCCTGCGGTCAGATAACAGACATATTTGGGTCTGAATGGAGGCCGCCCTGTCCGGAGGCAGAAAGGCCTTGCCCATGGTCATATCGAGGATCGCCCAGATGAACTGTAGCCTCTGGGAAGGGTCCAGATGAGACTTGGAATGGTTGATGGTAATACCCAGGCAGGCAAAAACCTGCTGGGTGAGGGAGAAGAAATGCAGGAGTTCCTCCCTGGACGAGGCCGCCAGGAGCCAGTCGTCCAGGTAAGGGAACATCTGTACTCCCTTGGTACGCAGGTGGGCCGCCACCACTGCCAGGCATTTGGTAAATACTCAGCGGGCCAAGGATAGACCAAATGGGAGCGCCTTGAACTGGTAGTGGTCCCCCTGGAACGAAAAACGAAGGTATTTGCGATGGGAGGGGCAAATGGGAATGTGCAGATAGGCATCCTGCATATCCAGGGCACAAAGTCATTGACCCGGCTGGAGAAGGGGCAGAAGGCTCTGCAGGGAGAGCATCATTAACCTTTTGTACTCTACATAAAGATTCAGGGAACTGAGATCTAAAATCCGTCTGAGATCTCCAGTCTTCTTTGGAACCAGGAAGAAATGGGAATAGTAACCCGTCCCCTGAAGATGAAGGGGGATGGGCTCTATGGCTTGCTTCATCAGAAGAGCCGAGATCTCCTCCTGGACCAAAGGAAGGTGTTCCCGTGAATACGACGACTTCAGAGTAGGGTGGCAGGGTGGTTTCTGAAGAAACTCTATGGAGTGTCCTTCTGCTATAAGCTGGAGCACCCAAGAATCTGTGGTTATCCTCTCCCATCCTGGAAGGTGGAGGGAAAACCTCCCTCCTACCGGTTCCTCCGGAGGCCATGGGAGAGGAAAGGAGTCAGGTGGTGTGGGGCAGCGCTGCAGCTGAAGCACCCGCTGCTTTTTTGGGTGGAGGGGGCTTAGCAGCCGAGGGGGCCCAACGTTTTGTGGCTCGCCTTCCCTGGGGTTTCGCCTTTGGCCGATTCCGTCTGCGAAAGGGACGGCGCTGCTGCTGATGGGGACAGTACATAGAATCAACTGATTTAAGAGCCATCCCCTTTTCTTGCAAATCGGTAATGATGTCCTTGACATCACCCCCGAAAAGCACCGACCCCAGGAAAGGTGCTTCCTGGATAGCAGATTGCACCTTCGGGACCAGACCTGACACGTGGAGCCAAGCATGACGGCGTAGGCTTACGGCAAAAGCAGAGCTCTGCCCAGCAGTGTCCACTGCGTCGTATGTCGCATGTGGCGACTGGCCAAACGAGCAGAGCGGATGAGATCAGCCAACTCCTGTTTGACTTGGGAGTCAGGCAAGGAGTCCAGCTTGGCTTCCACCTAAGTAAGGATGGCCTTCTGGTAGTCCCCCATGTGGCCAACGTAGTTCAGGGCCCAAATCCCCAGTGTGGAGGAAGCGTAAATCTTTCTCCCGTACTGGTCCAGAAGGCGAGATTCCTTATCAAGTGATGAGTTAAGATGCTTTGGGTCCGCCGACCGGCCATGAGTGGCGCTGATCACGACCGAGTCGGCTCGAGGGTGAGAATCTAGGAAATCAACACCCTCTGGAGCCTGATATAGCCTGTTCGACTTCCTAGGAAGTGGGGCTAAGGCCGACGGCTGTTTCCATATCGTGGTGACAAGGTCGGCGTGAGGCTCTATCCACGGTGGCACTAGTGTAGGAGCAGTCAAGGGCAGATCCAGATGTTCAGCGAGTTTCAGACGCTGAGGATCTGGTTCCAAAGAGCGCCACTGATGGACCTCCTGGATTTTTCTGAGCAACTCCGTAAAAGAAGGATCCTCTGGAGGAGACTTCGGAGGAGTCCTTGGCTGGGGCTTCGACGGAGAGCGAGGCTCGTCGTCTCTCTCGGAGCAGCCATCGGAAGAGTCCGAGGAGTCCGGGAGTGAAGAGGAGAAAGAAGAAGAGTAAGACTCCCTTTCCCGACCCAGAGGAGGAACGGGTCCCTTGGGTAGTCCCCGGGGATGCGTGTCCTGCCCCTCTCTGGATCCAGACGGAAGAACCCTGGAGTCCAGAGGTGGTGAGGGAGTGTACCGCCTGGGGCGTACAGGAACCTGGGACAGCACTGTCGCCGGAAGGCGGCTCTCGATCTCTTTGGTGAGTTGAGCCTTGGCCTCAGTCCACCAGGAGGCCAGAGTCTCCTGCAGGTCCACCGGCGGCCGCGAGGGCGGTGGAGGAGGAGGAGGCGGGGGATAAGAATATGGGCTACACCCATATGGAGCGTATCCAAAACCCCGCTGCGGGTAGCCCGGCATCGGGTATTGAGACGTCGAGTACCGCGGCATTGAGAAGCCCGTGTTGGGTACTGTGCGCCGATACGTTATTCACGGGTACACCGTGTCAAATAAGACGACGGGTACCTGGAAGCCGGGGGCGGCTGGACCTCGTGAGGCGAGTCCAGAGCGGAGAGCCCAGGAGGAGGGGCCTGATGGGAGCAGGAACTCTCCCTGAGTTGGTAAGACCAACGCTGGGGCCGACGGCGGAGGCCCTGACACCGGGAGGCACTGGCGTTGAGGGGCCGCCAGGTCCGCCGCCCAGATGGAGGAGGGACCAACGGAGGCAAAAGATCCCCAACTGCGCCTGGGATGGGGAACTCTGTTCCCAGATGGCAGCGAAGCTGCGGTGAACCAGGGACGACGGACGTAGGAGGGTCCGTCGTCGGTTCCCTCGCCAGCCGGATGTCGGACAAGCTGACGTGAGGCGTAGAGGTGAGCTCTCGGCTGGCGCTGGAGGAGCCGACGTCCGACTTACGAGAGCCTTCCCCGGAGGCAGGTCAAGAGGAAAGGTCGGCCTGGTCCGGAGGGGAAGAAGCCGTGCGTTGCCCCGAAGGGTTGGACGTCTTACCAGTCCTCTCCGGGCAGACGTCAGAGGAGCCGATGCCCGGCTTACCGGAGTCACCTGCGATGGTAGGCCGCAAGCCTGTGGCTGAACCAGGGGCGGAGGCTTCCAACTGCCTGGAGGCGCTCACAAGGCCCGAGCGTGAGCCAGACGGGTGGGCCGACACCGCCTCAGAAACCTCCGAGGCGGCCGTCGAGGAGCGATCCCCCAGAGGGGATGTTACCTGAATACCTGCAACTCCCGACGGAGACGCGGTGGAGGAGCCTTTGTCCCGGTGCCTCTCCTTGTCCTTCTTCTTTCGATGGCCTTCAGGGGAAGTGGACGCCTGCCTTAGCTTTTTAAGCTCCTTCTCCATAGAGCTCATTTTCTTTTCAAGAATATGGGCCTCCAGGGATTGCTGCCATCTTTTTCGGGTGGCCGCGTTAAAGCTAAGGCAATGCTGGCACTTCTCGACTTGATGATCCGGGCCTAGGCAGAACAGGCACAGGGAGTGGCCGTTCTTGTGCGGTAGTTGGGAGCCGCACGAATCGCACTTGTTCTTGTGCTCGGAGGGTGTAGGGGATCATATACACTGACGTTAGTATTCGACGTTGCTCTAAAAAATAAGATTTTTCGGAAAAAACCACGAAGGTAGGGCTGACTAAGCACAAACTTTTCCGTGAGGAGCTGCACCCAGCTAACGGCGGAAAGAACTGAAGGCGGGATGTCCGGACCACCTCCTTATACCGACATCTCCTGACCGTCACCTGACGTGGGGGCGGTCCCTCGCCAGAGACTGCTAGCTAGAAATTTTTCCGTGAGGTCCTGCCACCTGCCGGCGTCAGTCCTATATGTAATTACCTACTGCAAGAGCCCTCTCGAAGTAAGATCTGAACAACAGAGACTTTTATGAACCACTGTCATTCGACCCCACCCCAAAAATAAAACAAGAGATAGAAAATTACCTGCTGGAAATGTATAGATGTGGTCAAATAGATACTGATGAACTCTGCTATCTTACTGTCCAGAATCCTGTGATTCCGGCCACAAAATAGGACACTAAAACACTTACTGTTTGGTCCTCCATGGTCCCATTAGGTGAATCGCAAGGTTAATCCCATTTTTTTCTGTGTCAGAAACGTAAATTTCAACTTTTAATCCCCATGTTTCTATTTCCTGTTTTGAGTGAAGCAGCTGACCGCGCCACACCGGAAATGATGTCAGCTCCAGAACACACCTATCACAGTGTGTTCTGGATGGTGCAGGAAGCTCAATGCTGCTGAAGCTGTCAGAGGTGTGACTTTTCCCACTGAACTCCCAGTGAGACTTTGTGTGTAGCTTGGAAGCTGTTTTTGAGGGTCATTGTATTTGGCAGTGTACCCCAAGGTGATAATTGTTGTGTGTGCTGCAGTACTCTGTTAAAGCTCAATTAGAGCTGTGAAACTTGGTGAAGGTCTGTAGTTTGCATGGTGTAATTTGCAGTCGGACAGTGGCTGTGGCGGCCACGGTCAGCCTGTAATCACTAGAGAGCTACTGTTGAGGAGTGTTTTATAAATTGGTCCCAGACTGTATCTTTATGTTCAAGGATGTAGGAACCCAGTAATATAGCGTGACTGTAGTGCTTTGATCCTCCTTTTGGTAACAGCGTCACAGAGGTTAGTGGTATAGATCCATAGTAAAATAAAGAGGTTCAGGGCATTTCTCATGTCTGCTGCATTGCCAACAGGAAAACAGTCTGCATTGTGTAAGGTTTCTGAGGTGCACGGTAGTACTTCTGTTTTTATGTGGTCATTGTATTTGTTGGTGCCACACATTTTCATCCCTGCTAAAGGTTTTGATCATTGTCCTGTACCTGTGCCATTTCATTTTGCTTATATGCCACTGACAGCTGTTGTGATTGCTGTTGTAGATCGCAGCAGAAAACGGTGATCTTTTACTTCTTTTGCACTGCTGTAATATCCATAGATGCACATGTGCTTCCAGAGTGTGTAAATCACTGCCTAACCTACATGCCCTTACATTCGGCGGTGTCCATCCCCCCCCCCCCCAGTAGCTGGAGGAGCATCCATTTCACTGTCGAAGGAGCACTGCAACACAACTGCATGGTATGAAGCTTCTGGGGGTTATGAAGTGGAATTTGAGTAAATAGCACTTCACATAAAGGGTGGTACATGCCTGGAACAGCCTGCCAGAACATGTAATGAAGTGAACAAAACAGTGAAGTTACAACCATGCGTGGCATAGGCACTTGGGTCTAACACGTAGAAGTAAGATAGGAGGGTGGAAAACCTGTGTCCCAATAAGGTTTAAGGTTCAATCTTAGACTGAAAAACTAGGGCAGAAAGGATGGGCTTACTGGTCCTTTTCTGACAGTACATGAATTGTTTCTATACACACACACACACACACACACACAGTACTATATAACATTTTGGACACAACACACATTTTCCTTGCTGACTGACAAACACTTGACATTATGTTCTTACATGCCCTTGCCAGGCTTATGAAACTTCACTGTCATTTATTCATAGGGCATAGCAATATATAAGGACTGAAAGCAAGTCATGGCAAACAACATGATACTTCCATAGAAACATGCATCCCCAGTTACAATGCACAAGTGAACACCCTTTAGTATTTGATTGCACTGTAGCTGAACTGTAACACAGCTGCACAGCATGTAAGAGGAATGACTGCGCTGAAAAACATACTTTACACAGCAATCTACCAAAACCAGCAGGGCACCAAAATGGTACAAACTTGGGCGACAAGTACCGAAAGAAGGGCTACACATCAGGTAACTCAGTAAATGATGCTATGCACACTACATTCCTTCCTTCCTATAACCATGACGCAGTACGCATCATTCATAAACTAAGCTGACTGTCCCAGTGTTGCACTATGCTGCCTGACATATTCTGTATTATGTCTATAACAATATAACTGTGACAGTAATATGACTCAGAAAATCAGATATGCACACCATTCACTGTTTCCAACACGGGGAGCAGCACCGACAGATTCAGATGGGCTAGGTGGACAGTCACCAGAGTCACTTGCGAAGGGATCTAGACAGCAGGGATTGTCAAAAATTTGCTCACCATACTGTGAACGAGTGTCTGAGACACTGCTATCACTGCTCGCTGAGTCTGAGATGCTGACACCTACTTCAGCACCTACAGACTCAAAAAACGCTGCCTCAGACTGTTCTTCTGTGGCGAGACACACCAGACAGGCTCTGGAGGTGATGCCACTGGAGCTGTGCATGCACACTAGTGCTTTTTTCAGACTCTGAACAGGGACACAGAAAAAAACAGGAGTAAACAGCTCAAAAGGTAAAAAAACATAAATCTTTACAAATTTCTCACACAGCACACAAATAATAGGTGCCATGACAGACTTATCCATGCCAAGCAGACTGTACCACTGGATTCCCTCTTTAAACCAGCCTTTTATGCCCTTCCAAAGGTACAAAAAGACCTAGGAAAACCTCCAGGTCGCCCAACAGTATCATGCATAGGCGGGGTAACAGAACCGCTGTCTGGCTATGTAGATAGCCACATAAATCCCCTGGTGCCCAACATTAGAGTTATTTAAAAGACACTATTCATGTGCTTACAATCCTAGAAAACATGCATGTTGAACCAGATTGGCTTCTGGTAACATTAGACATCGACTCCCTCTATGCAAACATCCCCAGGGAGAGGGGACTACTGGCCATAGAAAAGACACTATTGGATAACACAAACTTGCCACAAGACAGGATTAATATGTTGGGGAACTTTATTGACTTGGTGATAAAAGATAATATTTTTCTCTTTGAATGGAAATTGTATAAACAGATCAAAGGCACCACAACAGGTGCTACGTTAGCACCCAGTCTTGCCAACATTTATCTAGGAGAATGGGAAAACAGGGTGATATACACTGAAAATCCATTTTTGGACAAAACTGGTGTTTACAAACATTACACTGATATAGTGTTTCTAGTGTGGAAAGGGACTGTTGGGGAACTCACTGAGTCCATCCAGTTCTGGAAACATCTAATGAAAATCTTAGATTTAAAGTAAACAAAAGATCAATTTCTTGGATCTCACCATCTTTAAAAAATCATGATAGTACTTTAATTGCAGATCTATACACTAAGCCCACAGATAAAAACAGCATTTTACATTTTACATGATTATCAGAAATCTACCCAGAGGGCAGTACATTAGGATCAAAATAAGTTGTTCTAATGAAACTGATTTTGAACATAGATCCGCAGAACTGACCAAAAAACTGATAGAGAGGTGCTATAGTGGGTCGATCATTGAGAGAGCAGATGAGCACACCCTGGATACCCCCAGAGTCTTTGTTCCTACCAAAAATGAAAAAAAAAAACAACACAGAGCAATTGACCTTTGTGACCTCCTATGGAGGAGGCAGTAGAGAATTGGTGCAAATTGTTAACAATTTACAAACATTAAGGTGCATTCCTTCATTACGGGATGTTTTTGACCAACCTTTAAGAATTTCCTACAGAAGGGGTAGGAATTTTGGGGACACCTTTACAAATAGCTACTTACCTTCTCCTAGTGCTCACAGAAGAATAAGTGTAAACAGAAGTAAACCCTATGGCCTATGTAAAACCTGCCAATACCTGGAGAATAAAAATGAATTTCTCAACCCAAAAAATGGTACTGTAGAGAAAATCAGGGGCCAGATAGACTGCAACACTGAGAATGTAATTTATATCTTGTCATGCACTTGTGGTAGCTATTATGTAGGGAGAACCAAGAGAAAACTGAGAGAAAGGGTGAATTGGCATACTGCTGCAGTAAGAAATAAAAACAGAAGAGTATGCAATGGCTATGCATGTTAATAGTAACCCAAGAAACACCCACACAGTCTTAGCCATGGGAACTGAAGCAATCCCTAAACATGCAAGAGGTTGTGACTCAGACAATATGCTTAACTGTAAAGAGCAACGATGGATTTTCAAACTGGGGGCCTTAAGACCACTGGGAATTAATGGAAAATTTGAATTGTCACCCTTCTTAAAAAGAAGAAAAAATAACTTCATATTGGCTCCTCCCTTTCAAAAAACATACATAAAATGGCATTAAAAATACTCAGTAAGAAAATTATTTTTGTACTCTGTAAATTAGCATGTGGAATACTGTTAAAATGAAAACTGTATTGAGAAGTGATAAATACTGGTATATTCCTTTATGTGATAAATTAATAAGGAAGGTGATAAAATAAGTGACTGTTTTCAACATCTTACTGCTGTGTTTCAACATTACAGGTTTTCAAGAAGAAAATGATCACAGTGAACTTAAGTACTTACGGCAAAGAATGGAAACATTTATTGTCCATAGTTGATGTCTTTCCTTTATTCACCAGGTGGTGGGTTATGTACTCTTTTTGGTTTTCAAAAACAGTCACATGAAAGGCTGTTTTGTTTTTAAAGCCCAAAATAAGAAAAATAGAGTTACGTAAGAACTTACCTTAACAGCAGATCTTTGAGAGAGGTTCCTGCAGTAGGTCATCACAAGTAGGACTGCACCCTCTGGCGTCAGGACCACACGGCAAACTTTTCCAGCAATGCCTGGAGGGGGACCGCCCACCAGACGTCACGTGACGGACGTCAGCCTGACCCTATATAGCTGTCGGTCCCCACGCCTGCCCTCCATTTCTCCCGTCGGAGATCTACGTAGGATGAGACAGGAGAAAGGATGGAATCCTGGAGCCCAGTTACAAAAAATGCGGAAAGAAATGCAAAAACTGGGGGAAGGTGGAAGGGAAAATGTGACCTACTGCAGGAACGTCTCTCGAAGATCTACGGTAAGTTCTTATGTAACTGTACTGTCTTACTTCGAGAGGGTTCCTGCAGTAGGTCATCACAAATAGGACTGCTGAATCCCAAGCAGTCACTGATAAAGAGACCGAGAGAGTCACAGGAGGAGGAGGAGGAACTGAAAGAACAGAACAGGACTGGCCTTAAGACAATAGGCCCTGCAGAATGGCTAGGCCAAACCCGGCCCTACGCCTAGAGGCAATATCCAGACTGTAATGCTTCATGAAGGTATGGACTGAACTCCAGGTAGCTGCTGCACAAATCTCTGCTGCATAAATGTTTCTCAAGAAGACTGGACGCCGCCATTCCTCAGTGGAATGACCTCTGACCTCCCCCGGCAGAGGTCTGTCATACTTCTGATAACAGAAGCAAATGCATTTAGCGAACCACTTGGATAAGCACTGCTTAGCCATCACTGAACCTACAGATCTGGGGGCTGTCATCAAGGCACAGGTCAGGAAGCACAGGGAAAACCCAGAAGCAGTTGTAAAATTCCACAAAACTGTTTATTTGTAGTTGCAGTAACATAAAAAAATAAACTTGTTCAGAATAACGATGTACAGAGGAATAAAAATAAAATTTTCTTTCAGTCTGTGTCCCTTTTTCTGATAAAAATTTCTCTTGCAGCCCAGCTTAGCTGTTTTATGTCTTTTCAACCCCCATCCTTTGCAAACATCCTGTTTCTTCCACAGTGTTCTGTTCTCATGTATTTCAGGAGCTACTAGAACAGTATGCTTCCTGAGAACCCTTTTTGCAAAAGGCTCAATATTTGCACTCAAGTAACCTCTAGGTTTTTAAAGTCATGACAAAATACAATTAATACACTTTTCAACAGTGATTTTGTTTTCTAAACAATAGGGATCCCAATATTATATACATTTCCATACATTGATTTGCACATAATTTTATATCAGCTGTATGCAAGGAAGAAAAACAGACAGCAAGAGAAAACAGAGAGACAGTGAGAGGCAAAGAATTGCGAGACTGCTCGGGTTGATCAAGTCCGAAGTCTCACAGGGAAATTGGGTTGCGCACCCAAACGGAAGAGACAGAAAAGGAAAGAATATATATCCTTGCATTTACACATTTCTCTATAACAAATGGGACAGGGTTCTATTCTACCCTGTCACAGGAGTTAAAGGAAACTAAAAGCTGATCGGACTTTCTAGAGCTTTTAGTCCCGTGGACGTAACATCTCAGGATCCGGTGTACATCCAGTGTATGAACCTTTGTTAGAATGGTTAGGGTAATACACCAGAAGTTTGATCGTCTGATTGAGGGTGAACTCTGAAACCACCTTAGGAAGAAACTTAGGATTTGTTCGTAAGACCACCCGGTCTTTATGAAAAATCAAATAAGGCTTCTTACACATCAGGGCCTGAAGCTTGTAAATTCTTCGAGCAGAAGTAATGGCAACCAAAAATAGCATCTTCCAGGAGAGATAGCACAAATCACAACTCATCACTGATTCAAAAGGGGGAAGCGTAAGCTTCTCAATAACAGAAATTGAAATCCCAAGGTGGAGTGGGGTTGCGGATAGGGGGTTTCAGATGGAGACTCCCTTTCAGAAAAGTTTTTGAGATTCCCAACTGTGTCGCAGGTTTTCCCCCTACCAAATCATGATAAGCCAAAATGGCCAACAGATGGACCTTGAGGGAGGAGTAAGAGAGACTTGAATCAGACAGGTGCAACAGATATTCCATAATCTGTGGAGCAGAGCAAGTAAAGGGGTCCCAGCTTTTTGGTGCCACCTAAAGGGAAAAACGCTTCCATTTCATAGCATAGGTCGATCTCGTACAAGGTTTCCTGGCCTCTACCAGGACCTCAGCGACCTTATGTGAGACCCTGAATCGAGACTTTATTATGTCTGTAGGAGCCACGCATGAAGATACAGGGTCCTGAGCACAGGATGCACTAACCTGCCTTGATCCTGAGTCAACAGGTCGTGACTGAGAAAGAGGAACTGGGGGTTCCGCTGAGAGCTGCTGCAGAAGCGGAAACCAGATTTGTCTCCGCCAGAAGGGAACAATCAGGATCATCCAGACTCCCTCTACCTGGAGCTTTAGAAGAACCTTCTGCAGAACGGGAAAGGGAGGGAAGGCATACAAGGACCTCCCTGTCCAACAAAGTGACAACACGTCGTGCCAGAAAGCACCAGGCTCTGGAACAAGCGAGCAAAATCTGGGAAGCTTTGCGTTGAATGGGGAGGTGAACAGATCTAAGTCTGGGTGACCCCATCTCAGAAACAGAGAATCTGCTACCTCCTGACCGAGTTCCCATTCATGGGCGAGGGACAAGGTCTGCCTGAGGTAGTCTGCCAGGACGTTTAGATCTCCTGCAACATGCACGGCAGTGAGAAACAGACCGTGCTGAATTACCCAGTTCCACACCCGCATCGCCTCCCTGCATAGGGGGTACGATCGGGTGCCTCCCTGTTTGTTGATGTACCAGACTACTGACATATTGTCCATCTGGATTAGCAGTGATCCTTTTGACAGAATGGGCTGAAAGGCCTGAAAAGCATAAAGAACTGCCCTCATCTCCAGAATATTGATGTGGAGATCCTTCTCCGATTGGGACCACGTTTCCTGGGTACAGTGGTCCCCTAGGTGGGCTCCCCAACCCAGACAAGATGCATTTGTGGTGAGAGTTCAAAGCGGTGGGGGACTTCTGAATGAAAGGCCCCATGAAAGGTTCAGAGGATCTAACCACCAGAGTAGATCCTTCTGGACTGCGTTGGAGACTAGAACTGGATGGTCCAGGACATCCAAACGCTGATCCCATTGGACCCGCAATGTCCACTGGGTGATCCTCATATGGAACCTGGCAAATGGGACTGTGGAAATGGAGGCCACATCAGATCCAAGAGACATAATCATGCTCTGGCCGGAAGGTATCTGGAAGAGATTAGAATATTGCCCTCCTCTCAAATGGTCTCTGTCCTGTCCGGGAGGAGGAAGGTTTTGCACTGGACCATGTTCAAGATGGCCCCAATGAACTGAAGGTTCTGGGAAGGGGTAATAGTCGACTTTGGGAAGTTGGCCATGATACCCAGGTGAAAAAGGTCCAGCATGCATGAGAGAGCTTCCAGAAAGCTGTCCCTGGACAGAGCTGACAACAGCCAGTTGTCCAGGTGAGGAAAAACTGCTATTCCCCGACAGCGTAAAGCCGCTGCCACCACCGCAAGGCACTTGGTAAAAACCAGAGGTGCCGAAGAAAGGCCAAAGGGGAGGGCTGTGAACTAGTGGTTCTCCCCTTGGAAGCAAAACCGCAAGAAGCGTCGGTGGCCCAGGAAAACCAGTATATGCAGGTAAGCATCCTGCATGTCCAGTGCGCAAAGCCAATGATTCTTCTGCAGAAGGGGCAAGAGACTCTGCAGTGCAGCATGCAAAACTTTTTGTACTCCACGTAAAGGTTTAGACTGCTGAGATGCAGGATGGGCCTGAGGTTGCCCGTCTTTTTCGGAACCAGAAAAAAGTGGGACCAGAATCCCTTCCCTCTTTGAGGCAGAGGGACAGGCTCTATGGCTGCCTTCTGGCTTAAAGGCCTGATTTCCTCCTCAACAAGAGAAGCTTGATGAGGAGAGTAAGATGAGTGACCTGGAGGAGAATCTGAGGGGATCTCCAAAAACCCCAGAGTGTGCCCTTTTGATACGAGCTGCAGAACCCATATGTCTGATGTGACATCCCTCCATTCCTGGGCATGGAGGGCCAATCTTCCTCCCACTGGCTCACTGCTCGCAAGTAGAGGAGGGGGAGGTGGTAGCCAGTCAGGAAGCAGAGGGTTGAGTGGGGGAGAGGAGGTCCCTCAGATCCTTGCTGAGATTTTGTGGCGGGGGTGGGGGGAGACGGGGGGCACCCATGGTCTTTCTTTTTCCCTGTCACCAGACGAGGGGTTGTTTTCCCTGCCTTTTGGTCTGCCTCCAAAAAGGCTGTTTCTTCTGGGTTCCCGATTGGTACATGGTCCTCACGGACCTCAGAGCTTGGCCGCTGTCCTGTAGGCCCAAGATAATGTCTTTGGTGTCACCTCCAAAAAGGACTAAGCCTTTAAAAGGGGCATCTTGGATAGCAGACTGGACATCATTAGCGAGGCCAGAAATGGGGAGCCAGGTGTGTCATCTGAGGGACACCGCCACGGCGGCGGAGCGGGCTACTGCATCTACAGTGTCATAGGTAGCCCTAAGTGTGTGGCGGCATGAAATGTTTGATAAACACAGAACTTTTACCAACTCCTCCTTGAGTTCCAAAGACTCCAGGGCCTGGATACGGGACTCAAGTTTGGCCACAGTAGCCTTTTGGAAGGACACCATGTGCACTACATAATTAAGGAAGCGAAGAGCGCACGGAGGAATGTTCGTCCAAGGAATCCTCCGTGGACTCTTCCCCAGAAACGGATGAGTCATTATGGGGGGTTCAAAGTCAGGGAGAATGATCTCCTTAGGATGGGTCCCCGAAACTTGCACTGCCGAGTGAACCGAGCTAACGGGTGATATAGACCATGGGGGAAGGGTAACCACAGGGGCTGGTAGGCGTTTCTTGAGATCAGACACCAGCTCTGATCTGGCCTTCTTCCACCAAGAATGAATCAAGGCCTGAAAATCCTGCGGAGGGGCAGGAGTGGGAGGAGGTGGGGGTGGAGGAGGAGCATGGGCGGGTGAATAGTGGTAGCCTGAAGCACCCTGACCATGAACAGTGTGATGTGGGTAACCCAGATAAGAGGGGTACCCTGAATAATGGTACCCCAAATAAAGGAAGTCTGACGTAGGACCTGACGGAGGATAAGCAGACGTCGGGCTGTGAGGGAAGAAGCCTGGAACATAATGCCAGGACGATTCAGGCATAAATCCCTGTGTAAGGATTCCTGATGTCAGGGGAGCTGACATCAGGGGAATTGTCGTCAGACCAGCTGTCGTATAGGCAGGCAACGTCAGACCCAGCAAGAATAAAGATGTCGTCGTGATCAGACGTGAGGGGCCTGACGGAGGAGCCGACCAAATACAGGTTCGTGCAGTCATCTGGATCAGACGTGAGGGCCCCAACAGAGGGGCAGACCAAACACACATCACAGCCTCTAACGTTAGAAGAGGTGGAGCAGACGTAAAGAGATTTAACGAAGGGTCTGACAATCCAGAGAGCAAGACAGGGAAGTTAGAAGTTGATGTCAGAGCCTCTGGCTTAGGACCTTCTGCAGGCATAAGAGGGATCGATGCTGGGGTGGATGAAGGAGGACCCACCTCCAGGGATCCTGCCCCCTCCTCTGATCCGGTGGTGACCACGGGACACGGAGGGATCACCTGGGAAGGTGGGAGGGAAGGTTCTCACCCAGGCGAAGCCGGGGGGGCGGAGAAGAGAATGGCTAACAGCCACAGCAGTGCTCGTCTGGACATCGGGTGAAATGGCGTGAGCCCCCGATGGGACAGCAGGGTCCAGGCAGACGTTGGAGATGACTGGCTTATTGGACGATGAAGTTAATGGGTGGTGGAGGGAAGAACCCTCGACCGACTTCCCGGTAGAAGCTGGATAAGTCCCAACAGAGCCCTGGGGACTTGATTTAATGTCAGCCGGGTGGGCCCCAGAGGAGCCGGGGCCGACTTATCGGCAAGAACTGGGCGTTCGCCGGCGGACGACTTATTGGTGGATATCGGGAGAAAAGCAGCAGTAGAGGTACCTGGAGGAGCCCCGGGCATGGCCTGAAGAAGCACTAGGGCAGGTGGCGGGGGAGCGGTCTTGCTGGTTGAGGGCCTACTGGAATCCCCTCGGTCCCGATCCTCCGAGCCCTCCTTCTCCTGATGCTTCTCTTTTTTCTTCTTTTTAAACTCTGAAGAAGGGGAAGATGCGACGTCCCTAAGCTTCTGCATCTCTTTTTCCAGCGAAGCCATTCTAGACTTCAGAACTTGGGCTTCCAGGGCCTGCTGTCTCTTTTTCTGAGTGGCCTGGTTGAAGGGCAGGCAGTCGGAGCAGGCCGCGGTATCATGATCTGGGCCCACGCAATAGAAGCATTGAAGGTGGCCATCCATATGAGGAATTTGGGCACCGCACTTCTTCATTTTAGTCATCAGTGGAGTAAACATAAATGAAAATAAAAGATAAACTACTCAAGCGAGAATTCGGGCACAAAATGGCAATCAGCTGGGCAAGTGTAACTGCGAGGTACTCTGTGTAGGTCGATGGCGGGAAAGAACTAGAGGGTGGGCATGGGGACTGCCCACTATATAGGTTCACGCTGACTTCTGTCACATGACGCCTGGGGAGGGGCCCAGGCATTGCTGGAAAGTTTACAAAGGGTCCTGATGCCAGAGGGCGCAGTCCTATTTGTGATGACCTACTGCAGGAACCCTCTCGAAGTAAGATCCATAATTACATACAGATAGAACAGCAACCTTTAGTAATTAATTAAATATATTATCTAACATGAGAAATGTTCTGATTAGCTGTTAAGTATTTGAATGGAAATAAGGAATGTATTTAACACACTGGGTGAGCACTTCTAATAAGCTCTGATGAAGCCCTAAGTGTAGGGTGAAACGCAAGCCAGGCAGGCTCTGTGCTGCCAGTACTTGTATGTTCTTTCCTCTAAAATGGCTATGGATTAAAACCTAAGCATGCACCAAAGCTAAAAGGTTTGAAAATGTTCTTCTTGTGTGAAAGGTGTGTGCATTCTCCTCTTACTGCAGTACCAGAGGAGTTCCTTGCAGTGCCACCACATCCGGCAGAAGAACCTCTCCTCATCTACGGACGAGAAGCTAGAGGACCATTGGCAGCAACGCCTCCCTGTCGAACGAGAACAAGAGCGTGAGTTACGCTTCGACCTAGAGCTTAAACTTGACCTGAGGGCTGATGCCAAGGAAAAGCCACTGGTGACACGTTATAGATCACATGCACTGGCTTTGATGGAATGACCTACAGTGGAGGCTGTTCCTGAGTGGAGCGGGTCAGGGATGCCAACTGATCCATATCCTCCTGAGGACCAGTAAAACTGGGGTCTTGAAGACTGACTCCTTTTCTATCCCTTCTGACAAGTGGTCGACAGGGTTGAGAAAAAATGTTGCCCCCCTGATGGGCCAGTGTTGCAGCTGATATGCCTTTGAGGGGCACCATGGAGCTTGTGACCTGACCCTCACCCAGAAAAGTCTTGACCGAAGTACAGTGCTCAACCCAACTCAAGTAGTCAGGGGAGTCAAGGGAGCGGGAGGATTGCGATCTCTCCCAGTCCCATGACTGGCACCAGCAATGCTTATGTTTCTTACTGTGGGGGTCAGAGCTCCCCCTGAAGGCCTGTCACATCACCTGGAGTTCGCCGCTGAAGGACGCTCAGACGCTGGACAGGGCCAGAAGCAAGGTTGAGGCAGACAAGGTGCCAACCTCAGCAATGGCCACTGCCTTTTCCATGTCTTCACGCTGGGCCACAGACCCCACTGCAGCAGAGGTCTTCTTGTGGCTTTCTGGCTGGAGTTTCGAGTCCCACTTGGCCAGTTGGCTGAGAAAAAGCTGATCTGTGCGATCTTCCAGAGAGGAAGGGAGCATCATCTGGCACAGGCTGAACATCATGTGCAGTCACCAAACAGTATAGGGAAGACACATTTGGGTCCATTCGGGGCATTTTCTGGTGACATGTGATGTAGAACTTGAAGCCGAGAGAAGGCGTCGCTTCCTTGTGTTCCATCTTCTATCACCGAGGCTGGACCCGAACTGGGGAATTCAAAAATATCGAAGAAACTGTAGAAAAAGTGCAGAAACTGCCAATGGTGCACTTAGTATCCTACAATGCGCAGGGCTACAAAGGAGGAGATCAAACTCTTCTAGCGGAAAGGAAGATAGGACACCACGGGGTGAGGCCAGAGGATATACCACCCAGGTGGTGGGAGGAGCTTAGCTCAAAGACATTCCAACCAATTAGGATTTCCAGTGGAACTGCCAATGTGTGGATACTGAACTACATCCATGCCCCTACAATAATAATATATACACGTGAAAAGTAAAAGTGGCAGCAGGATATATTGACAATATGCAAGTGATCAGCAGGTGAAGAAACCGAGGCAATGTGGTACTGAACCAGATGGCAGGTAGTGGGGACCCGGCTGGCTGACATACTGAGGGCAGTAGAGGCTCAGGCTATGGAGGTGTCAGGAGGAATGGTAACGGAAACATGAGAGGTGGGGTTGCAGTTTCAGCTGGTGCCTGAGGGAGCTAGGTGATGAGGAGAGGTGGAGGGAGGAAGGAAGTTGGTTCCAGAGTGAGGGAAGTCAACAGGAGACTGCCCAGCAGAGGAGCAAGGGTGAGGAGTGGCAAAAGTGCAATGGTCTCTGGAACAGAGGAAATGGGATGCAGAAGGGAAGGGACCAAAACCAATATTTGGATATGAAAGAGGTATAGTGAACTTGGTGATGTGAGGGCAGAGGGAGGATGGGTAGGGAGGAGTAGAGGGCACAATGGTAGGTATGGTGGGGGGAGTTGCAGCAGAAGGGCAGAAGGCATTACAGAGGGTATCCAGTCTGGTGAGGGAAGTGGAAGGGGCAGTGCATTGACAATGTCCACTAGTCGAAGACAGGGAGCACCATTCTGGCAACAAGTTCCCTGTAGACATGTAGAGATAAGCAGTCTTTGTTGCAGTACAGGGCACTGAGCTTGGGATGGAGTTTTGCACAGATGGCATCGATGTGGGCTGAGAAGTCAAGCTTACTGTCTAGCCACATACCAAGTTATACCTGAAGTACTGAACTGTTTCAAGAGGAGTGCCGTCCAGAGTACGAGTCTGGCCAATTTTTGACTGGTACTAAAGGTCATGGACACAGTTTTTTTAGTGTCTGCTCTAAGCTGGTTCGATTGGAACTAGTGCAGAACATTGCTGAAGTCCTGCTGGATCAGGTGTTCCACACCTGTGGCGGAAGGACTGGAGGTGAAGATGACTGAGTCATCTGCATACATGTGGATATGTGAGTTGGCACAGGCAGAGGGGAGGTTGTTCAGGAAAATGGAAAAGAAGATAGGACCCAGGATGGAGCCCTGTGGGACTCCAGTCCGGATGGGTAGTGGAGATGACAGGATGCCTCCTACTTGTATCAACTGTTGATGGCCCGTGAAGTATGAACAGAACCAATCAACAGCAGGAGCTGACAGGCCAGCAGAGCTCAGCTTGTCATGGAGGAGTGGATGGGACACTGAATTGAAAGCTTTGGCCAGATCTATGAAAACGGCGGCTACTATGTGCCCCGATCCATCACAGCGAAGATGGAATCAGTGACGTGCAGCAGGGAGGAGACGGTGGAATGGTGTTTTCGGAAACCAGATTGGAAGGGTGAGAGGAAGTTGAAGGATGAAAGGAGGTTGAGCAGTCTGGAATGGACTAGTTTCTCTCACAGCTTTAAGTAGGAGGGGAGAAGAGAGATGAGATGGAAACTGCCAGGGGAGAAGGAGGAGAATAACCTTGGCCAATGTCCAGGAGTGAGGAACAGTGCAGAGGAAGAAGGAACGGTTAAGTAGGTCAGTAAGGGGAGCTGCAATTGCAGGAGCAGACAGGTGGAGCAGGTGGGGTCCAGACCATCAGGGCTGGACTTTGACAGATTGAGAGAGGACAGGGCAAGCAAGGTTTCCTGGATGCTGAAGTGGAAACCCAGTGAGGTGTGGGGAATGGGGGGAGGCAGGTTGTGAAGAACTCAAAGTGAGCAGCAACAGAGATAGGGTCAGACACAGCTGAACCATTTGTCTAGAGGATTGGGGGAGCTGACTGGGCAGGATGGTCGAAAAGGGGGCGAATATCCTTCCAGGATTTAGCTGGGGAGTTGAGTTTTTTTCTGGAGGTTGACCTTGAAATAATGTGATTTCACAGCCCGAACAGCCTTAGTGCAGTTGTTCTTCAGAGCCCTGTATGAAATGAGATCAAGAGAGGAGTGGGAGAATTTATAGTGGACCCAGGCGAGATCACAGGACTTACACAGGTTGATGATTCTGGAGGTAGTCCAGGGGTGGTAGGAAGTTCTGATTCTGGATTTCCTGAGGGTGAGTGCTTGTCCCAGATGGAGGATAATGTGGAGTGGAATAGGGCAATGGCCATGCCAATATGACAGGCAGAGTGGATGGCTGACCAGTCTGTTGCAGCAAGGTCTCTCAGTAGGCACTAAAATTTAGCAACTGGACAGATGCATTCAAGCGAGTGATGCTCCATTGTACTGGCATCCAATGCAGTTCACAGCACACTGGTGTGAAAAGATCAGAGTGGGGTGACCCAACAATTAGCTGGACAGCCTCATTTTGAAATAACTACAAGTGGCACATCAACCCTGCCGAAGGCCCAAGACACAGAGCGTTGCAGTAGTCCAGCCACAAAGTCACAAAAACATAGACTAGGGTTTTCAGCGCATCCATCAACAAATAAGGCTTAACGGGGACAGGGATCAGTTGTTTTTACTGGTAGTATATTTCAATGAGTGCATTTTGCCGATAAACACGTTTTAAGCCCTATTCTTTGTTTTATTTATTTTATTGTAAAGTATTTTTATGTCTACCCTTATTCAATCTGGTCTGCCGATCCACAATATTCTGAAGAGGCTTGTGTCTACTGGACTATGTGGCACATCATTGGATGATGTTAAGTTGGTGCTGCACAGCTGCACACAGTGCATAAACAGAATAAACGCTGCTATCCGAATTAGATCCCGTCACATCTTCCACTTCACAGCTGTTGTAAACTGTGAAATACTGTTGAAAATGTACATCTTATTTTCAGAGTACATCTTTTCATTTATACTAAAATGATGATGAGCACAAGGTAGCCACTCCTCTATGGGAACTATTATCCACTTTTAAAAGTATAGAATAAGTTTGTTAATGTATTAAGAGTGTTGGGTATAGAGGGACAGAGAGAGAGGGGGGGGGAACTAGTGTGTTTTTTTTTTTTTTTTTTTTTTAACCAGGAAAGGAGGGCTAGTAATTCTGCCTATTTTCAGCCTCGGGGAATACAGATGGAAACAAAGTGAAAGTGAACCAGATTAAGCTGTTGGCGGCATTTTTAGTTAACGGGAAATTTGGCCAAGACACCAGGGAAATTCTTCTACTCTTTTCAAGAAGTGCCACGGGACTCTTTAACGTCCACCTGCAGACAGATGGGACTTCAATTTAACATCTCATCTGAGAGCTGGCACCTCAGAAGTACAGCATTCCCCTCATGCTGCACTACAGTGTCAGTACTGGGTTTTACCCCTTGTTCCTGGTATGGGGCTAGAACCCATAACCTTCCAATTTTCTGGCCTCAGACGTGAGTGTGCAACCTGCTGAGCCACTGACACTGCTGTTGTGTTGGGTGAAGTGGTGATTTATTGAATATTGGTGAGGTTGGCATTGCTACATTTTGGTGTGCAGACTTATGATGGGGGGTAAATATGACAGTGTAGTATATACATTATATGGATGATCCGTCTGCTTTAAAGCAAAAAAATAGATTGCTGACCATGTTAGATTTGGAGGGGGGGGGTTGGTTGGTTGTAGGGAGTGTGTAGGCTACTAGGTGGTTGGGATTGAGGTGTACCTACTTGGGGTGTAGGCAGAAGGTGGGATATGAACACTGTCACATTGTAAGTTTCTCACATATGATTTCAGATTTTTGGCAGAAGTACCCAAAAATTATAAATCCTATTTTTTCCCCCTATTATCAGTAGTATCCTTATGCTTAAACGGATATCAGTTACCCTTACTACAGCACCGTACCATGATCCTACTGCTACAATAAATGGAGAGATATCCGTGGTGCTCCTCCAAAACTGTACTGTTTCACAATGCTCTCGTGTACACGGTCCACATATATTATACAGTCAGCATCCAGGTTCATATATACCGTCCAGTGAAAATCCTTTGCAATACAGCCTGTAGCCATTTGTTTGGGTGCTTGTGGTGAGGGATGGGTGCAATGCACCTCATATACTGCTTTTTCTTTCATTATGCATATGTGACAAGTTTAATCTGCGATTTATCAAGGTAACTTTTTTTTTTTTCTTGTTTTTATAGCATTTACATCCCTATCACCCTTCCTTTAGCCTCTATAACAAACGTCTTGACTTCAGGAAGAAAACTATATTCATTAATTCAAACTGAAAGTAACTGATTTTAGTAGCCCTTTTATATATGTGAGCATTAATATTTGCCTTGGAGGAACAACAGTAAAAAAAAAAAAAAAAACTTTCTCTTTTTTTAAATCTCACTATATCTCTCTCAATGGGTCCCTCTTTCTAACTCTCGCACAATTTGTTACCGAGACATTCGATAAACAAGTCATCCTGCAGCAACAGAATATGGAGTTTTATTTCAATAATTTAAGTGTGTGCCCTTCATCAGTTACAGTATTCCTAAACTTTAAATTAGTTATATGAAACTAACAACCAACAGAACTGACTACGATACATACTGTACAATAAGTATGTTTTTATTCTGCTACAGTTGTTTTACTCATTTGATTAAAATTGCCAATGAGAGGTGAAATAAAAGCATGTGCAAATCAGTATCTTTCAGTACTGATCTACTTTATTAACCACTATTTTTCTCCCTTGGATTGATAAAATATTAAGCGCATAAGCATAACAAACTGCAAACAGACTCACTCACAGCATTCAGAGAACTAAAGCAGAAACTGTCTGAATTATAAATCCAGTCATGCTCACTCTGCATTCATATGCAGTATGTACAAAAAAAAAAAAAAACTGCGGAGGAGAGAAATATGAGGATATCAAATGAAGCAAGTTATATAGTGAATTAAAATAAAAATTTTATATTATGTATAATCATGTATCGCATTTTTGTGAAATAACCTATCCATTTAAGCTGCACAAGAAAAAACTGTTAATATATATATATATATATTTTAAATTGTTTGCCCGCAAATCTACTGTGCCAAGAATGCTGATGTCGTTGACATGATTATATTACTGCGGAGCTACAATGGTATATCAGTTTGAGCACCTGGAGCTGGACATGAAATGCAGCTGATTTTTTTTTTTCCCTTCTTTATGCTCCCCCTTCCCGCAGCACTCCCATTCTTCGGGAGACACCTATGGCCTGATTAGTCCTCACTCACCTACCTGGAACCCAGTGTAGTCCATCCCACATGGAGCCATTGTTGTACCCCCCCCAGGAAGGTATGGGGTGGGGGCCCTTACACCCTGATGTGTCTATCTTTCATCGGGATGCCGTCACTGGGGACGGTAGGGGCATTGGGGATTGGGGCCTGGTGCTCTGTCTACTGGGAGTGCTATGGGGGTGTTTTGCGGTGTTCCCGATATGATGTATGCCCTGATATCAAGGTGCTTAAGGGCCGACGTAGAGCATGATGCCCCTATTTTTTGGCTTCAGGCTTGTTATACCTCAGGTCTCTACCCAAGGTCAGACATGTGCTGAGCTCTGGATCCCCCTCCCCCTGGAGAAGGCGAGCTGTCCTTAGGACGCTTAAGCCTCCTACCCCAGCTGGCCCTCTAGTTCCCGGGCTCTAACTGAAGGTGACGCATTCTCCAACGGGCCCAGCGGACCACAGTGGTGCAGAATGTCAGGTATCCCAACAGCTATAGGAAATCCCAGGCAGGGCGCAACAGCCATCCTGAAAAGATTGGGCAAAGGAGATAAGATCCTGTGCCTGGTTTGCCAGAAGGCAGGCCTTGGCCGGCAGGGAGTCTAGTTCTGCCTTGTACAAGTTCTGACTTGTCCGAGTTGACCAACAGGCCCAAGTCTCAGCACGTCTGGAGAGCCAGGGGCTGTAGATCTCGCCACAGCCTTCTTGGATGGGCTGGCAGTCAGCCAGTCATCCAGGTAGGGGTACACCCTGACCACTGTCTAGTTCTGCCCCAATGAATCTGATCACCTGTGTGGGCACCAGGCCGGACTTGTCAGGCTTGAGCAACAGGCCCAAGGCTCAGTAGGTCTGGAGAGCCAGAGCTGTGGATCTTACTACGGCCTCCTTGGACAGCTTGGCAATCAGTCAGTCATCCAGGTAGGGGTACACCCTGACCCCAGGCACCACAGGTGGGCCGCCACCACTGCTACGCACTTGGTAAAGATTCCTGGGAGCTGAGAAGAGGCCGGATGGCATGACCTAGAACTGGTACACAACCCCTTATGCTCGAAGCCGGAGGTTCTGGTGGAGGGACCAGCAGATGGGAATGTAGAAGAATGCATCCTGGAAGTCCATGGAGCGGAACCACATTTTCTATTCCAGGGATGGTATAATCTGGCTCCGAGTGACCATCCGCAACTTGCGCTTCTGCACATACTGGTTGAGATCTTGAAGATCCAGTATGTGGCACCAGCCCCTTGTCTGTTTTGGGACAAGGAGGTACCTGGACATATAACCCTGACTGGCAAAGGTGTCCAGGACCCTATGGCAACTTTGCCAAGGAGCTGAACAATGTCCTACCCCCAAGGGCGGACAGCATATCCTGAGATACTCCGGGAATCTGAAAGTGTGTGGAAGCTGTTGAGCAAGACAGCCTTGAAATCTAGAGACAGTGCTCTGCCCAATCCGTCCAACACCCACTTGTCCACTGTGATAGTGGACCAACATGGCAAGAAGTGACGTAGCTGGCCTCCAATGAGGAGAGCATCCGGGAACATGACAAATGGAGGGATGATACCCCCAATCTATCACTAAGCAACTTTTACAGGGGTACCTGTGGCTGCTCCCAAAGGAGCACCACTACCCCTTCCCTCCCTTTTGGACCTTGACTCTTGATCTTCTTGGGGTGCCAGGTCTAAAACTGCACCTGCTGTTTCCAGGAAGGCTGTGACTGCAAGGACCTGTACTGAATGGCGGGCTTATGCAGCTTTTTCTTCTGGTCCTTCTGGGACGAAGTCATACAATCAAGGGTGCCACTGGACTTCTCAATCCTTGTAAGATGTCCCTCGAACCCTGAGCCAAAGAGGTTGGTGTCCATAAAAGGGACATCGACTAACCTCTGTTGGGTGCCCGCTGTAAAGGTGGACAAATGCAGCCAAGCCCTGCAATGCCTGAAGACAGCTGCTGTCACTGTACAGGCACAACAGTCGCCCATGTCCAAAGCTGTCTCGAACAGGTGTTTAACCAGTGACTGACCATGGTCTATGATCTGCTCCACCACCACCTGTTGCTCTGGGTGGAGCTGGGGGAGACCTATATTAAACAATAACATCATGGAATGGCAATAATTTGCCATCATAATGGCATAGTTAGCCTGATGGATACCCAGGGTAGCCGCAGTGTACACCTGTTTTGCAGCATGGTCAATCTTATGGGACTCCTTGTCTGAAGGCTTGTTCACGTTTCTCTGGTGTCCAGAATTACAGAACACCTAACAATTAGGTGGCCCGATACTATTCTCGCTTTTTATCAACGAGCGCCCCAACTTCTGTGGCAGTGCGTCTGTGCAATTGTATGCTGATGATGCAATCTTATACTGCTCATCTAACAATATAGACTGGCTTAACCAAAGCCTTAACTCTGATTTCATTGCGCTTGAGACCTGGTTCTCTGACAATCTCCTAATACTAAATACAAAAAAAAAAAAACTATGCTTTTCCATAACCCATCCCCCAAACCTACCAAACAGCTCCAGATCAGTACACAGTCAGGAGACCCCATAGAGGTGGTTAGTACTTTTAAATACCTTGGGGTTCACTTAGATACCTCCTTCTCAATGGAACATCATGCAACTCAGCTTACCAAAACAGTAAACCAGAAGCTGGGGTTATTATATCACCTCCGCCTTCTTTTATCCAACGCCGCCTGTAAAAAGATTGCATCAACATCCCTGCCCCCTATTTTGTTCTATGGTGCCCCTCTACTACTCCCCACCCAATCCTCTTCCCTTGCACAGGTGCATCAACTCTATCATAGGATTGGACGTTTTGCCGTTAGAGTGGACTCCAGAAAACACCACTGTGAGGCCCTGTATTCTCTTCAATGGCCTACCTATGACTCAAGGTTACAGTTTCACACCTTATGCCTTATATTCAAACTTAACAAGCTCTTTAATCCCCCTTGCCTAAGGGGAATTGTTTACAAAAATGCATACATGTGATGTCTCCCGTTTTGCCTGGGAGAGTCCCGTTTTTTTAACTACACTCCCGGCCCCCTGCACGGGAAAGCAAATCTCCCGATTTACACAGTCAGTCAGTCACATAAAAAAAATCTCAGTCCATTAAGTTAACAATGCACAATCAGCCACCGTGACTGTAACCATCGCCTGCCAGACCGCAGCAATTATCACCTACGATCTGTGCTTACATCTCAGCAGCCAGCCACAGCTTACCTTACTGCCTCCCGACTGCCTCTATCACTTAGTTAGTGTCCATGGGTGTCTCCTTGTTTGCGCTGCCAGCCCCGTTGTCTACATATGCTGTGGGGACTGGAGGTGCTGTGTAGATAGGTTAAAACTACCAGCCTAGCGGTTTGCAAACGCTGCAATGCCTGTGTGAGCTTTCCTGCAGGATGCCTGCATGTATAGGTGAGCTGGCGTCTGGCTGTTTTGAGTGCTACAGTGCTGAATGTAAAAACCGCTCAGGTCCATATCCCTCTCATGTGCTCTGACCCCTGATCCTTCAGCCACACTAATAGGGAAACCAGAACCACACCGTGAGGGGCAAAATAAAATGATGGTTGGAAGGGAAAGAACTCACTTACTTGTACATTCCACCAAGGCGAGTTTGTGAAATTAGAAAGTATTTATTATTGATTTATCAGTGTGGATTTTTTACACTTTTTTTTTTTTTACACAATTTGAATTTATTTGAGTACACTTTTGTTCTAATTGAATTAATAAAGCGCATTTTATATATGTACTATATATACACACACACACACACATATATATACATACATACACACATATATATATATATACGTACACATACATATATATATATATATATATATATATGTATCTCCCATTACTTAATGGCTAACGTGGTGCGTTTACGCATTCTCCCTCCTAAAAGGCCAATCTCCCTCCTAACTTCACAAAGCCTCCCTCTCGCACAGTTTTATACCATCACATGTATGAAAATACACCCACACATATGCTTAGATCTATTTCCTTACCCTTATTAACAATCCAGAAAACACAATGCCTATTGGGTAAGCGCTCATTTGCCTTCTCAGCTCCCTCTGCTTGGAATTCCCTCCCCCGTAACTCACTCTCCTGCCCCACACTATCTACCTTCAAAAAAGAGCCTGCCTCTTTCCTACTAACCCCCCCTCCTCTGCAATTGCTTTAAATAACCCTTATAGCATCGTTAATGCCTAGTCTATGTTCCTCTGATAGATGTATCTTGTAGTGTTCCTGCTATGTATATATTGTATAATATTAGTCATTCTGTTTATTTACATATGCTTTAATGCCTGATCTGTTTTAAGTTACTTACCTAGCTTTCCACTGTAATAATTTTTGCAGCATTGTTTAATCTCTCTGTATCTTGTATATTATTATTGTATTTATGTATTGTACTGTGTTCATCATTGTCACCCGGGTCATCACTGAAAAAGGGACTGCATGGTCTCAGTGGACTTACCTGATTACCAAAATTCTAATAAATAAATAAATTAGCGTAACAATTCCTCCTCCCTCCCTTCTTTTTTCTCTTGTATATTTATAGAATTGTTTTTTTTATTTATTTATTGAAGAGTTTCACCAGGAAAGGCACACTGAACAACAAGTTGCTTGTCTCACGGTGCATCCTTGGGGGAGGGGTATAGGGATATACAAAGCATAAAGCATACAAGGTAACTTACACATACATAACATACATTATAATACAAGCAGTAACATAACATTAAACAGGTACAGGAGTATGAACGCTTGCAAGTATTTACAATGTGTTGGCAATGTATATGAAAAATACAGGTACAGTACAGTAAAAATACACTTAAAAGTAATAACATTACAGTTACACAGATACAGGAGCAGATAGGCTGACATAATTGTGTAGTAGCAACACCTAAGACACCATTCAAAGCAGTATCTGCAGTAGGAGTGGAACAAACAGGATAGCTACAACATAAGAGCTAGTCTGCTGTAGGCAGACAGGATGACGGTGTGGTTGAGTGCATGCGAAGAGACAGGTGCAATGACTGAAATTTGACTTAGGGACTTACAGAGAGAGAGAGAGAGAGCGCGAGAGAGTTTAAACAGGAGAGATGAGGCAGAGCTGGTGCCAGCAAAGGGAAAAAGGGGGAGGAGACAGATCTAATACCAGCAAGAGGGAAAATGGGGGAAGGTTGGTTGGGGAAGAAGGGGCTGAGTGGGGATAATAGGTAGAGGAGGAAGTAGCTGACAGGTTTAGGGGTGTGTGGCAATCAGGTGCATGAACAGTTGACAGAGGAAGTTGTGTAAGGCAGAGGATATAGAACAGGGGGAGGAGGAGGAGTGGCAGATCTGGAAGGGGAGTGCATTCCACAGTTTAGGAAGGCGATACGAAAAGGCAGCCTGTCCAGCAGAGGTAGTCTGGCCGGGGATTGCCAAGAAACTGGAGTTGATAGATCTGAGGGAGGAGAGGGCGGGGGACTGATAGGAGGGAAGAGAGGTAGGAAGGAGGAACCAAACCAAAATTGAGAGGCAAATTTGGCACAATGATGAAGGCATCTATTTCCAAGTGACAGGAGAGCCAGGGAGTGGTAGAGACGACAGTGGTGTGTGAGAGTATGAGAGTCCAGAGTGAAGCAGCAGAAGATGGTATCCAATCTGGCTAGGGAAGTCTTGGGAGCGGCACTGTAGACTACATCACAATAGTCAAATATTGGGAAGATCATCTTTTGAACAAGTTCACAACTTGCTGGGAGAGGGAGGCAGTTCCGGTTCCTGTGTAAAGCACCAAGATTGGGGTGCAACTTTTTCAGGATGATGTCGACTTGTCCAGAGAAACTGAGGTGTTGGTCCAGCCATACACCCAAATATCTAAATGAGGAGGTGTCCTCAAGAATTGTCCCATCGAGGGTGTGGAAGGAGGGGGTGAAGGGGAGCCTACAGAGTCGCTGCCTTGTGCTGAAGGTCATGAAGACCGTCTTCCTGGCATTAAGGAATAGTTGATGTGAGCCGAGCCAGAGCTGAACCTTGTTGAAATCATGCTGGAGTCTGGCAGCAGCATCGGAAGGGGAGTGGCCTGAGGTGAAGAGAACTGTATCATCTGCGTACATGTGTATGGAGGTAGATGTACAGACAAATGGGAGGTCATTCAAGAAAATGGATAAGAGTATAGGTCCTAGCACGGAGCCTTGAGGTGCTCCAGTGTTAACAGGGAGGGGAAGGGATGAGGAATCAGCTATTCTAACTGACAGTCCAACCTACGAGGAACCAGTTAGTTGCCAGATCAGATAAGACTGCTGAGGAGAGGGTGCTTTGTAATTGTGAGTGGGAGACTGTGTCGAAAGCTTTAGTTAAATCGACAAAAATGGCAGAAGTGATTTGGCCGCTGTCCATTCCTGAGAGGATGAAGTCAGTAAGCCTAATCAGGGAGGTAGTAGTAGAGTGATTTTTCCGAAAACAAGACTGCAAGGGAGTGAAGAAATTAGGAGTTGGAGAGATAGGAAGAGAGCTGATGGAGGACTAGATGCTCTTGTAATTTCGCTAGGGTGGGAAGAAGGGAAATAGGACGGTAGTTTCTGGGAACCGAAGGATCACCACCCTTGGGTAAGGGAAGAACAGCAGCAACAGGACGCAAAGGGTAGTAGTAAATGGAGTACACAGTGAAGAAAGGAGGGTTACTAGCGGGGTACCGCAGGATTCAGTACTGGGACTGGTCCTTTTTAATGTCTTTATAAGTGACATTGCAGAGGAACTGGAAGGAAAAGTATGTCTCTTTGCAGATGACACAAAGATCTGCAACAGGGTTGATACACAAGATGGAGTGGAAAGGATGAGAAGGGACTTGGCAAGGTTGGAGGAATGGTCAAATGTATGGCAGCTCAGATTCAATGCAAAGAAGTGCAAGGTAATGTACATGGAAACAAAACCCAGGGAAGCGACACAATGGGGGTGAGATACTGACAACAGTAAAAATAGAAAGGACCTGGGGGTAATTATATCAGATGACCTAAAGGTGGCAAGCAATGTGAGAAGGCAGTAAGGAAGACTGGGGGATACTGGGATGCATAGGAAGAGGCATCAATAGTAGAAAACAGGAAGTTGTTATCCTCTGTACAGACAGTTGGTGAGACCCCATCTGGAGTACTGTGTGCAGTTCTGGAGACCCCATCTCCAAAGACATAGACAGAGTGGAGGCTGTCCAGAGGAGGGCACCAAAATGGTGCAGGTCTGCACCAGAAGACATACGAAGAAAGACTAAAGGAGCTTAATATGTATACCCTTGAGGAAAGAAGGAGAGAGGGGACATGATAGAAACTTTCAAGTACCTCAAGGAATTAACAAAGTCCAAGAGGGTAGCATCTTCCAGAAAAGAGATGCAAGAACAAGGGGGCACAATTTGAAGATAGAGGGGGGGCACCTCAGAGGTAATGTGAGGAAGTATTTTTTCACTGAGAGGGTTGTGGATGCATGGGCCAGCCTCCCTGAGGAGGTTGTGGAGTCAAGAACAGTGGGGGACTTCAAGAATGCATGGGACAGGCATAAGGCAGTCCTAGAGGGGGGTAGGAGGAAGTAAGCTGTTGGTTAACCAGGATCTGCAGCTTATCTGTTAGGTAGGAAAATGGGCAGACTAGGTGGGCCAAGCGGTCCTTATTTGCCATCAAATTCTATGTTTCTATGTTTCTAGCCTGCAGGGAGATAAATCAAAGGAGAGGTTGAGAGCACAGAAAGGGAGGCAGCAGTGGCTAGAGCCGAGAGATATAACAACCTAGGGTTGAGTCCATCAGGTGAGCTACCTTTGAAGGGGTTTAGTGAAATTAAGGCTTCAAGGGTGTCAGAAGGGGTAATTTCAGAGAAGGAGAAGCCATCTGTCAGGACGGAGTGTGGGAGTCAGTGAGAGGATCAACTATCCTAGTGGCAGGAGTGGAAGATAGGAGAGCGGAAGTGCAAGAGGTGAAGTAAGTACTGAATTCGTAAGCAACACTAGGATGATCCGTTACTAGGGCATTTTTTATTTTGAGAATGGGGGAAGGAGGAGTGAAGAGAGGGGAGAAGAGTAAGTGGATGCCCTTCCAAAATTTAGAGGGGGGAATTAATGTTAGCTTGAAAGGTAGAGCTAAAGTACTTGGCTTTGGCCAAACAAGTGTCCTTGGTGCATTTCTTAGGTACAGATCGACAGGCATCGTAGTCTTTTTGTAGCTTAGTGGTGTTTCCAGGCTAGATCCCTTGCTCTTTGGCAAGCTATGAGTTTCGGAAGAGATCCAGGGAAGGTGGTTTGTTCTGACTTGGCGGATGGGGGCATATCGGTTCCAAATGTCAAGGAATTTGGATTTAAAAAAGTCAGTGGCTGCATCTCCCGAGGTTGCCAAGGCAATAGGGGCCCAGTTAGTGTGAGCAAGGTCTAGGAGGAGGGGAGCAAGGTTTAGTGATTTATATGACAGAGTATGAAAGGTCTTGGAAGGAGCCCTAACTCCGAATTTTACACACCAGAAAGGTCATACGGTGGTCACTTAATGTGTAGGGGAGCACCCCTGATTTAATGACTCTGTACAAGTGAGAAGTGAGGCCCAGTCAATCAGGAAGTGATTATTTTGTCACCGAGTGTGGGTTTAGGATAACACAATTTCAGGCAGACCACACGCCAGGTGCATAAAAAAAAAACACATGGTTGTGTTTATAATTTTATTTTCATCAAGTAAAATATACAGAAAGCAAAATGGTAAGTTGGACAACTGCTTTGCTTCAACAGTTTCCAAGGCTTTTCTTCAGCCTAACATGAATCAACCAGTGTGAAAGCCCACACTACCAGGAGGTCTTCCACCCTCCTCAGTCAGTATCCAACTGGCCACCCTATCTATCCTTTCAGCACTGAGGTAGGGCTTTTTATAAGCTCACTAGAAGCTGGAAACATTTTCTACTGCCTTCTGATTAACAGCTGACATAAAACTAGCTACTAGGGGCCACTGTTGCTCCACAGAGAACAGTTAATTGGCAGTCACCTGGAGCACAAACATAAATGGTTTACAACTTTGGAAAAGGTCAGAGCCGAGGTCAGAACATTCTGTGCTCATCTAAACTCTCCTGCAGGGTCATTTTACCTCTTGCTGTCTGCTGTAAAATATATCTTAGAAGGGGGCTGCCAACATCTAGAAAAAGCAGACACAAGTTTTTTTTTTATTCTTCTATTAAAACTACCCTCTTAAGTTTTATTTCATGGCCAAAGACCCAAGAAGAAAACAATATATAACTTCAATATTCTTTGAGGGGTTTGGCTGGTTTCTAGTTAGCTTTTAGGTAATATGCACAGAAAGCTTTAAAAAAAAAAAAAAACTTCAGCACTTAATTTATAACCAACCAACCAGCATGTTGGACATTATACAAAACATATAAACTGCTTGGGGAAGGGGTTTCAATTTATCCCATGGGTGTCAACTATGACAGGGGTCACCCTGTCACACATCCACTGCATAAGAGGGCCACCAACCTTCGATTGGCCAAATCTCAACTAACCCCCTGGAAAGGTGTGGAGCTTCAGCTCACCCTCACCTGAAGCTTCTGTCTCAGGGTCTCTTTCAAAAAAAATATTTGTAAAGTATCCTTTTCATAACAATACAAATACCTTGAGACAATTTACAAGTTTACTACATTAGTAAACTACAAAACATTACATATACCAGGAGAAAGAGCTATCAACAGTAGTTTTATACTGTTTTCTGATTTTCCCTGACCAGATACATTTGAACGGCAGGATGGCCCATCACCCAGTAGAATTGCTTTTTTTGGGGACTACCCTGCTCTGCTCCCACATAGACATTTAAAGGTAGGCTTGTAACTTACCACGCTGTATGCCTAACAGCCTGTCCCTAACCTCTGGGTTTACTTATCAAATATTGTACACTACTAGTGGTGCTGGCAACTACCTAGTCTCTTCTGTTCTATGTGGGAGTCTCCCCCTCCTCCAAGGGTTCCATCTCTTGCCCTCCACCCGCTTGGCTACTCCACCCACATCACTACCAGAGGTCGCTATCTGTCTGCCACATAACAGGTCTCAAAGTATGCTGCCACCTGCCTATACATGCCTGGCCAATAGAAATACGGGGTTAGTCTAGCCAAAACCTTCCCATGGCTCAGATACCCCGAGTGTCTGGAGTGCACATCCTCCATCACCTTTTTCCTATATGCCACGGGCACCACTACCTAGGCATCCACCTGCTTCGTCCGAGGGTTGGGCCTTATATGATACAGGACTTCCTTCCTAAGTTCATACCACCATAACCTGTTCCCTACACTACCATTAACCTGTCTCCCATCCTTGATTTTTACATACTCCCATAACTGCGTTACTTCAAGATCCCCCACCTGCAACTTTCCCCAGTCAACATCAGGAGAACAATCATTTTTTACAGGAGGAAGTTTAAAACATGCAAAAGTCCCTTCAGCCAAAATGGCTTCTTCTATGTTGCTTGAAGTCTTCTGCCCCAGTAACACACTCTCAATCAAAGTCTTACCTGGGGTCTCCTCTTCTCGTTCGACGTCCTCCACCAAGTAAAAGCCCGGAAAAACAGGCTGCAAAGGAACCTCCAACAAAGTCGTCTGTAAATGTTCCATCAGAAGGGTCCTCCTCCAGAACCCATAGATCCTGCTCCACTGATTCTTCCTCGACATCCTCAGAGTGGGACCTCTCGAGTAGCTCCTGGCATCCGTGCTCTGCCTCTCTCCAGCGTCGACCAGCCTCCAGCCATCTCCCACTCATTCAATGAAGAAGCCTTATCAGGGACTCCATTTGGCCATCTGGTCAGTCTCGTCTCATCCATGGTGCCTCGTCCAGGTCACCATCTCCATCAGGTGCTGTTCTCACCTCTGGGGCCATGCACCTTTGCCACGTATCCTAAATATCAGGTCTGGCACCAAATGACTGGACTACCCATTTCCTTGGACATCCAGACAGATCCCACTACTAACATCATATGTCATCAGGCATGGGTTTAGGATAATACAATTTCAGGTAGACCACAAGTCAGGTGCATAAAAAACACATGGTTCTGTTTATAATTTTATTTTCATCAAGTAAAATATACAGAAAGCAAAATGGTAAGTCAGACAACTGCTTCGCTTCAACAGTTTCCAAGGCTTTTCTTCAGTCTAGCATAAATCAAACAGTGTGAAAGCACACACTACCAGGTCTTCCACCTTCCTCAGTCAGTATCCAACTGACCCCTATCTATCCTTTCTGCACTGAGGTAGAGCTTTTTATAAGCTCACTAGAAGCTGGAAACATTTTTCACTGCCTTCTGATTAACAGCAGGCATAACATAAAACTAGCCACTAGGGGCCACTGTTGCTCCACAGAGAACAGTTATTTGGCAGTCACCTGGAGCACAAACATAACTTGTTTACAACGTTGGAAAAGGTCAGAGCCGCGGTCAGAACATTCTGTGCTCTCCTAAACCCTCCTGCAGGGTCATATTACCGCATGCTGTCTGCTGTAAAATATATCTTAGAAGGGGGGCTGCTAACATCTAGAAAAGGCAGACACAAGTTTTTGTTATTCTTTTATTAAAACTACCCTCTTAGTTTTATTTTATGGCCAAAGACCAGAGAAGAAAACAATATATAACTCCAATATTCTTTGAGGGGTTTGGCTGGTTTCTAGTTAGATTTTAGGTAATATGCACAGAAAGCTTTATAAAAACGCTTCAGCACTTAATTTATAACCAGCCAAGCAGCATGTTGGACATTATACAAAACATATAAACTGCTTGGGGAAGGGGTTTCAATTTATCCCAGGGGTGTCAACTATGAAAGGGGTCACCTGTCACATATTTGTTTTATCATTTATCCTAGTGGGTTCAGAAATGAGTTGGGACATATTATGGGTGGCGATGTCATTTTGTATTTTGTTAAGGGAAGGGGATAACCAATTTGAGCTGAAGTCACCCATAATATACTGTAAACCTCGCCTTAAGAAGTATGGGAGACTAAGGAATCTATAAGTTCTACAACAACAGAGAAGTGTGGATCAGGGTGACAGTAAGCGCCTCCCACAAATATTGGGAGGGAGAAGGGGAAGAACAGCTGCAGTATGAGCAACTTGTAAGCTTTGGTTACAGTGGCAGAAAGGGTGGTTGTGAACTGAATGGCTGAGGAGACATAGATTGCCATGTCTCTTCTTCTCCCAGCCCTGTCTTGCCGGGCAATAGAAAAATCTGGAATAGAGAGAGATGAGTCTGCTATTTTACTATTTAACCAAGTTTCAGTCAGGATGATAACATGTGGGGTCAGCGAAACTACTATAGACTGGAGTAGGTCAATGTTGGGAAGAAGGCTGCAGATGTTTAAGTGGAGAATTTCCAGGCCATGGGGGATGCTGGTTGGATTAGATGAAGTGGCGGCTGGATTTTGGGAAGCAGGCCCCGGAGCAATTAGAGGGCCAGGACCAGGGTTGGGGTTGGGGTTGATGTCGATGTCACCGTCAGATAGAAGAAAGAGTGCTATGATTAAAAAAAATGCAGCTTTGCACTCTTGTACCAGGGGGCAAGCTAGCAAAACTAGTTTTGTGAAGGAGTGGTAGGCGAGGGGGGGACTGAAGCGCAAGAGATGCATTAGTGAGAAGTAGGGGAGTAGAAAAAAGAGAGGCACTAGGGCGGAAAGGTTAGTGCACCCAGGTGAGGGGGGTAAGGAGAGTGGGAGGCAGTAGAGGTAAAGAAGTGGGGAGATGGGGGCTGTAAGAGATGGGCAGTGGTTGCGATCAGGGTAGAGAATAAAAAGAGGAAAGCAAAGGGCAATGAGGAGGGGGGTGGGAAGCTGAGGGCCATAGTAAGAGAGTATGGGAATAGTAATGGAAGGTGGTCACCAAGGGAGACGGGCTTCTCAGGCTACTAGGGACTTATAAGGTCTAATGAATGAATGGGCTTAAAGAGGTGTGACTGTAAGAATATGTGCCCCTAGTGGAGACACAGTATAAGGTGCTAATGAGAGAACAGGCACTTAGTTATTTACAACAGGTCAGGTGATCGTGACAGTCTATATAAGAAATTGCCCAGACAGGGCGGAAGGGTGGGGAGCCAGCACACAGTGCCGACGGGGAAATTATATTACCAGAGTAACAAACAGGAGCAGCGAGCACCAAGCGCTGTTGGAGGCTGAGGAGCTTGAAATCCTGAGCCAGCCAATGGCAGACTCGTTGTACCCTGAGGAGTCCAATCAAATTACTGGCTCTGAAGCTGTGGGGATCCAAGTGGTGTAGTGTACCTGATGTGTTTGGCTTGGGGCGGGAGGGTTGGTGAAGATATGCAGTCAGCTGAGGAAGGAGACGGTGCTATAAGAAGCACAGAAGCTCGCTGAGGGCTTGCCTGAAAAGAAAGAGAGGGGCAAGATTGTGTAGATAAAATCTCCAAGGGTACAGGAAGGCTACATCGGGGCCAGGCAGAGAGAGAGAGAGAGAGAGAGACAGAGAGAGAGAGAGACAGAGAGAGAGAGAGAGAGAGAGAGAGAGAGAGAGAGAGAGAGAGAGAGAGAGAGAACAAAGGCTGAGCGAGTGGGTGTTAGGAAAGGGCATAGAGCAAGGGGAGACAGTAGTTGCACAGTGGGGGGATGGTAGGGGACAGGCGCAACAGTAGCCAAGTGAACAAAGGGAAAGCTGAGAATAAGGGAGAAACGCGGGTTAGGCTAAGAAGAGGGTAAGCAAATTAAGGGATACAGAAATAGTAAGGCCATGTAGAAGCAGCTCACAGTAAGAAGTCAACTAACAGTATAAATTACAATAAATACTAAGTGTAGATTAACATTTGGAAGCAGAGCACAGACTGAATTAGCTAAGCTGTAAAAACACTAATTATCAGCTAAAATAAGACAGCTAAGATTTAACAGTCTGAGAGCGCCTACCCCTCCCTTGACCCCCTCCACAATACACAGCTCTCTGTCTGACTGCTTCTGTGACCAGCCCCTCAGTTTCCCTTGTTCTCATTTGGTATGCTTCCCATTCTTACTCTCGTTTTTTTTCTTGTAGATGGTGAACGCCTTCTTTTTGGCTGTCACTGCTTCCATGACCACTGCAGGGAACAATACTGTTCTCCTGTACCAAAGTAGTACTCCGCCTCCTGACACATACCATCCCCTTCAACCACCCATTAAACTCCTCATTGTCTTCCTTACGCCATCATTCTCATCCCCCCATTCCACACAGGAAGGTCCTTGGAAAAGGCCAGGGAAGCTGAGTATGCCTTCCATCTGTCCCCAGCCTCTCCTCTTCACCACACCATTGTTACCCAAGTATACCAACACCCCCAGCTCCCCCTTCCTGCCATCCTCACTATCCTGGTAGTAAAATGTTTTTATTCATAATAGGTATATGTGACAGCGTTGAATAAGGCCTTGTCCCATTTGTTATGCAGAAAGAGTTAAATGCAAGGTCTGTTCTATCCTCTCCTTTTCTGTCTCTTGTCTGTCGGGATACACTACCAAATTTTCTTGTGAGACCTAAGAACTGATCACTCTGACGGTTTTGAGGGGTCCATCTAACACTGCAGTACCTTGCGCACTGGGGAGGACGGTCTAACTCATCCAAGCGCTGGTTTCACTGTACCTGGAGGGTACACACATGAAGCCTGGCTAGCGGAATGGTGGGTATGGCAGCTGCCATTAGGCTAAGCAATCTGAGGTACACCTTGGCAGGAATGTGCCAGCTCTGAGCGACTTCCTGAGCTTGGGCTATGAGGCACTCTGCCCTGTTTTGGGGGCAGGAAAGCCTTCCCTTGCGCTGAGTCCTGACCCGTCCCTATATACTACAGCCTATGGGATGGTACTAGAATCAACCTGGGCAGGTTGACGGTAATGCCCAAGGAGTGGAAGAGTTGAAGAGTGTGCTCCAGAGTGAGCAAAAGCTGCTCCCTGTATGGGGCCTTTAGGAGCCAATTGTCCAAGTAAGGGAAGACATACAGACCCCTCTCTTCTGAGAGCTGCTGTGACCGCTGCCAAGCACTTGGTAAAGACTCGAGGCACAGAGGATGAGCCAAAGGGCAGTACTTTGAACTGACAATGCTCACCCTAAAAGGCAAAACTAAGAAACTTCCTGTGTGGAGGAAAGACTGACATGTGCAGGTACGCATCCTGCATGTCCAGTTAATACAGCCAGTCCCCTGTCCTGAGGAGGGGCATTAGGCCTGGCAAAGTTACCATCTGGAACTTTTTGTACTGGACAGATTGAAGTCCTTTAAATCTAATATAGGCCTCAGGTCTCCAGTCTTGTTGGGGATCAGGAAAAATCTGGAATAAAACCCCTTGTTTCTCTGGCACCTAGGCACTGGTTCAATGGCCTGCTTGCACAGAAGAGATTGTATTTCCTTTGGGAGAACAGATAAGTGAGCCAGAGGGTATCTGGAAGGTGGAGGCAGGGTGTCTGGAGGCTGCTCTATGAGCTCCAATATGTGTCCCTTTTTTATGAACTGCAGAATCCATGCATCCGAAGTTATGGTTCTCCACTGATTCAGATGGAGGGAGAACCGAACTCCGACCACTACCTCCTGGCCTGGGACCAGGGGAAGGGGGTCTGGCAAGGAGTGAAGCAGGGGCAGAACCAGCCGCAGAGACTGGTCCCTCACTTCTGGGGCACTTGGCTATTGCCCCCACACCGGAGGGGGTGGGCAAGGGGGCCTGACCTCTACATCTTCCTTGGGGATTGGGAGCTGTTCCAGGCCTACTGTTCGGTTTATGAAAAGGAGGCCGCCCTCTACCCATTGCTTGAGGGAATGAAATAATTTGATGGCCCTTCCCAAGGCTTGTAGATCATTTTTGAGGTCCTGGACATCAGGGCCAAACAGCTTAGTGCCACTGAAAGGGGCATTAAACACTTTATGCTGCCCATCAGCTGCAAATCTCGAAACTCTGAGCCAGGAATGTCTACGGAGGCATCTGCTTTTGGCAGCTGCTCTGGCAAGAGTGTCAGACATGTCATAGAGTGCTCTGAGGAGATGTCTGCTAACATCCTCAGCTGCCCAGAAGCACTGAAGTAGCTCCTGCTTTTGAGTGCAGTCAGGAAGGGCCTGGGCCGCAGCCTTGCCCTTCTCCCAACTGGAATTTTGGCACTTAACCATGTGTGACAGATAGTTAGCAAATCCTCAGACTTAAGGAGTAGGAGGCATAAACTCTTTTCCCCTACAGGTCAATTCTACGTGACTCCTTATCTGGGGGAAGGGAACTAAGGTGTTTAGGCACCTTAGATCTGTCATGACCTGACCACTAAATCAGTTTCCACCTGGGCAGCACGACAGGGGAGACCCTGGGAGGCATGATAAAGTTTGTCTGCCCTGCGTGGCATAGCTGGCACCATGTCTGGTCTGTGCCAGGCAGCAGTGGCTGCATTCTTCAAAGCTGGGAGCATTGGAGGAATGATCTGTGGGGGAGATTCTGGAATCTCCAGGAAATCCACCAGCTACTTCCTGGTGGCATCCTTTCCCTCAGTGTGGAAGCAGATGGCAAAGGACAGCCGTTTCATCGCGTTTAAAAATATGAGGTTCTCAGGAGGAGACCTGGGAGTATGCTTCACAGAGTCCTCACTGACAGAGGTGGCTGTAGACCTGTCAGAGTGCAAGACTTCTTCCTCTTCCTCATGAAGAATGAGGTCAGGATGGTACTCCTCCTTGACGTTGACCTCTTTAATCTCTGAGTCTGGCATTGAGTGTGCTGTCCACGGCCCATGGGGAGCTTCCTAGGGACAAGTTGGCATCGGCAATGAAGCTGTCGTCGACGGCATCAGCGAAGGGGGCCTGTTTAAGGCACCCAGTTGCTGCACAAACACATTGGTGAACTTGAGCAGGACTTCACTGAGGTCAACGGTAGGAGTCGACGGAGGGGGGCTCGACGGCACAGGTGTCGCCGACCCCCCCCCACTGTATCCTGAGAACCTGATGCACCTGTAGCCCTAGTGGGAGAAGGAGTAGGTCTCGCCAGGAGGGCCATCAATGACCGAGGGGCCGACGATTGGGCGCCCCGTGATTTGGGCGGAGGTTTTGTTGGTAAGGGTCTGGTGGGCACAGAGACCTGGACAGCAGTTCTCTTCATTGGAGCGGCCACAGCCAACAAAGATCCCCCAGAAGAAGGAGAGGCTGATGGGGAGCTAGGGGGTGCGGTCGGGATTTTGATCTTTCTTATGACTTTTTTCCTCGAGAACTTGTCTCGGATATTGGAGGCCTGGGAGCTTGAAGAACCAGCTTGTGGCTGGGGAACCAGGTCCCCGCAGGACCCCTGCCCAGAGCCGGCTACCTATTGATCCATCAGAACTTTCTTAAGAGCCTTTTTGTGTTGCCGAAGGGTTGTTTGATTAAACTTCTGGAAGAGCTCACAGTCAGAAACTTTGTGATTAGGCCCAAGACAGCAGACACAAATGGAATATTCATCTGTAGAGGCAATTCTTTCCATGGCGGCAGCGATGGAAGAAAGAAGTAGAAGGATTAACTCGACATAACCAAAAAAAAAAAAAGGAGAAAAATTTTTTACAGGGTAAGTGAAAAAAGTCATAGGCTGAAAAAAAAAAAGGTGCAAATCCTGTGAAGGAGCTTCCACTGAGACCCATGAAGCTTGATGTGAGGGGAACGACTGAAGAGGGGAGGGGCCACCCATGCCTATACAGGGTTGGTGACGTTGGTGGATGTCAACAGCATGGGGCGGCCCCAGTTTTACTGCAGAAAATCAAAGGAACTGAGAAAGCTTAGGGGATGGAGGGCGGGAAGGTATTACACTACTGAAAGAGCCTCTCTCGAAGAGCTACTGTTACGATAAGTTCTTACATAACTGTATTATCTTACTTCGAGAGGGCTCTTGCAGTAGGTAATTGCATATAGGACTGAGTCCCAAGCAGTCTGGAACAAGGAGAAGCAAACGGGAGGAGGAAAGCTACTCAGAAGTAGACCCTCTGGTTGTGAAGGCCTTAGGAAAGGAGGCCTTGCAAAACAGCCAACCTGAAGCCTGCTCTACAGCGAGAGGCAATGTCCAAACTGTAATATTTCATAAAAGTATGGACAGAAGTCCAAGTGGTGGCTGCACAAATGTCAGCCGCTGACACACATTCTTAAAAAAGCCGCAGAGGCAGCGACCCCTCTGGTGAAGTGGCCTCTAACCTGACCCGGCAGGTTCTTGTACTTGTCATAACAGAAAGTGATACAATGAGCCAACCATTTTGATAGGCATTGCTTAGAAACAGCATTGCCTTCTCTTTTATGAGCAAAAGAGACGAACAGTTGATCAGTCTTTCTGAGATCCTTCGTCCTGTAGGTATAGTATCTCAGAATTCGGTGAACATCCAAAGTATGCAGGAGGTACTCTCCATGATTAGAGTGCAGTGAAAAAAGGCAGGCAACTCTATGGATTGATTCAGTGTCGATTCTGCTACCACCTTAGGGAGAAACTTAGGGTTGGTATGCAGAGCGACATGTTCCTTGTGAAAAATTAAATACGGGATTTTTACACATCAGTGCCTGGAGCTCGGAAATCCGTCGAGCAGAAGTAATGGCCACTAGGAAGAGAGTCTTCCCAGAAAGGAACTTTAGGTCCACTGAGGCTGCTGGTTCGAAAGGAGGAAGAGTAAGCTTCTCTAAAATGAAATTCAGATCCCAAGGAGGGGCAGGAACCTGGATAGGGGGTCATAAGTGAAGGACCTCTCTCAAAAAGGTCTTAGAGACCTCCAGCAGAGCAAACGTTCTGTCTGCAAAGGGGACATGACAGGCCGAAATGGCCGCCATGTGAACCTTTAAGGATGAAGGGCTGAGACCCAGATCGAAGAGGTGTTGCAGGTAATCCAGAAGTTGGCCGAAAGAGCACGAGAAGGGCTCGTCATCATTGAGGCAGCCCAAATAGAGAACCGCTTCCATTTCATGGCATAAGTAGACCTGGTTGAGGGTTTCTGGCCTCCACCAGAATCTCAGCTACTCGGGGACCCTGAATTAGGCTTGAGCTACATCTGCAGGAACCATGCGTGCAACTGAAGGAACTTGAGACCTGGATGGACCAGGGTCCCCTGATCCTGGGTCAGCAAAAACAGCGACAGAGGAAGAGGAGGTTCCTCGGAGTACTGTTGCAGAAGAAGGAACCAAACTTGCCTGGGCCAGAAAAGAGCGATCAGAATCATTCGAGCTCCTTCCGAACCAAGTTTCTGCAAGACCCTCATAATCAGTGGAATCGAGAGGTAAGGCATAGACGAATCTGTCCTTCCAGTCTAGAGAAACAGTGTCTCTCCAAAAAATGCAGCACCCTGGAGTGAGCGAGCAGAGAAGGGAAGTTTTGTGTTTTGAGGGGAATCAAACAGGTCTACCTGTGGAGTTCCCCAGCGCAGGAAGATGTCATCTACGACCCCCTGATCCAGTTCCCATTCGTGAGCTAGAGCAGATAACCGGCTTAGCCTGTCTGCCAGCGTGTTCTCGACCCTTGAGAGATGAGATGCCATGAGGTGAAGGTTGTGCTGCACTGTCCAATCCCAGACTCGCATCGCCTCTCTGCAAAGGGGGGTAGGAACAAGTTCCTCCCTGTTTGTTAATGTACCAGACCACACTCATATCATCAGTCTGTACAGCTAGGTGACCGGGAGACAGATACAGATGCAGAGCCTGGAGAGCATACAGTACTGCCCTTAGTTCGAGCACATTGATATGAAGAGACTTCTCGAGCTTGGACCAGGACCCCTGGGTCCTGTGAGGACCGAGATGGGCTCCCCAACACTCGCCGGAGGTGTCCGTTGTTAATGTCTGCAAGGGGGGAGGGAGACTGAAGGGAACTCCCTGGCAGAGGTTCTCCTGAACCATCCACCACTGCAAGTCCCAAGCCATGGGAGTGGAGACCAGGACAAGCTGATCTAGGTCATCCACCAGCTGATCCCACTGAGACCGAAGCGTCCACTTAGAGATTCTCATATGGAGCCGAGCGCGATGGACTGTCAGAATCGCAGCCGCCATTAGCCCAAGGAGGCGAAGGACTGACCTGGCGCTGACCCGCCTGCGGCTGGACAACAGGCTGATCTGGGCCTGGAGAGTGGCCGCCCTGTCCGGTGGCAAGAAGGCCATGCCAAAGGTCATGTCCAGGATCGCCCTGATAAACTGGAGCCTCTGGGACGGGATCAGATGGAACGTGGCCTGGTTGATGGTAATACCCAGCCAGGCAGAGAACTGCTGGGTAAGGGAAAGGAAGCGCAGGAGTTCCTCCCTGGACAGGGCTGCCAGGAACCAATCGTCCAGGTACGGGAAAACCTGCACCCCCTGGGTACGCAGGTAGGCCACTGCCACCGAAAGGCATTTCGTGAACACCCAGGGCACCGAGGAAAGACCAAATGGGAGGGCCTTGAACTGGTAGAGGTCCCCCTGGAATGCAAAACGCAGGTATTTGCAGTGGGAAGGGCGGATAGGGATATGCAGGCAGGCATCCTGCATATCCAATGTGCATAGCGACTGTCCCGGCCAGAGAAGGGGCATGAGGCTCTGCAGCGAGAGCATCCTGAACCTCTTGTACTCCATGAATAAGTTCAGAGAGCTGAGGTCGGGAATCGGCCTCACGTCCCCCATTTTCTTCGGGACCAGGAAGAAATGGGAATAGTACCCCGTACCCTGAAGAGGAATGGGGACGGGTTCTATCACCTCCTTCAGCAAAAGTGCTGAAATCTCTTCCTGGACCAGAAGATGATGTTCCTGAGAGTACGACGACCTTGGGGGAGGGTGTTGAGGGGATTTCTGAAGAAACTCTACTGAGTGTCCTTCTGCGATCAGCTGGAGCACCCAGGAATCTGAAGTTATCCTCTCCCAACCTGGGAGGTGGAGGGAAAACCTCCCTCCTACCGGTTCCGCCGGAAGGCCCAGAGGCTGTGGGAGAGGAAAGGCGTCAGGTGGTGTGGGGCAGTGTCGCGGCTGAAGCACCCACTGCTTTTTTGGGCGGAGGGGCTTGGCAGCCGGAGGGGCCCGGCGTTCATATTGCCAGCTTTCCCTGGGGTTTCGCCCTTTGCCAATTTCCCCTGCAAAAGGGACGACGCTGCGTTTGATGGGGGTGGTACATGAAGTCTAGAGTCCACAGACTTCAGTGCAGTTCCCTTCTCCTGCAGATCAGTTATAATGTCCTTGACATCACCACCGAACGGCACCGAACCCCGGAATGGTGCTTCCTGAATAGTAGACTGCACTTCCGGGAACAACCCTGACACACGGAGCCAGGCATGACGCCGTAAGACGACGCCCAAAGCGGAGCTCCTACCAGCAGTGTCCACCGCATCGTATGTAGCACGAAGCATGTGCCAACTGGCCGAACGTGCAGAGCGGATGAGGTCAGCCACTTCCTGTTCGACTTGAGAGTCAGGAAGGGAGTCTAATTTGGATTCCACCTCACTAAGAATTGCCTTCTGGTAATCCCCCATGTGACCGACATAATTTAGGGCCCTAATTCCCAGAGTGGAAGAAGCAAAGATCTTCTTCTCATACTGGCCCAAAAGACGGGATTCTCTGTCAGGTGGAGAAGAGCTCAGATGTTTCGGGTTAGCTGTCCAGCCATGAGCGGCGCTAATCACAGCCGAATCAGTTCGAGGGTGAGAATCTAGAAAGTCAACGGCCTTGGGAGCCTAACATAGCCTGTTCAACTTCCGAGGAAGTGGGGCTAAAGCTGACAGTTGCTTCCAAATAGTGGAAACAAGATCGGCATAAGGCTCAATCCAGGGTGGCACCAAGGTAGGAGCTGTCTCGGGCAGGTCCAGATGCTCAGAGAGTTCCTTACGCTGTGGATCCAGCTCCAAGGAATGCAACTTGTGAACCTCCCGGATTTTGCACAACTCCGTAAAGGAAGGATCCTCCGGAGAGTCCTACGCCTGGGCTTAGACGGAGAGCGTAGCTCGTCGTACGGCCCGGAGCAACCGTCAGAGTCATCCGAGGTGTCTGAGGAAGAAGAAGATGAAGAGGAAGACTCCCTCTCCCAGCGTGGGGGAGGAACGGACCCCTTGGAAGGTCCTCGGGGAAGTGTATCCCGCCCCGCCCTAGAACCAGAGGGCTCACCCCTGGTGTCCGGAGGTGGGGAGAGAGTCTGTTGTCGTGGACATACGGGAGCCAGAATCGGCACTGTCGTCGAGAGACGACTCTCCACCTCTCTGGTGAGCTGAGCCTTGGCCTCAGCCCACCAGGAGGCCAGAGTCTCCTTCAAGTCCACTGGTGGCTGAGGGGGCGGTGGAGGAGGAGGGGGATAAAGGTATTGATTGTACCCATAAGGCGCGTATCCATAACCCGACAGTGGGAAACCCGGCGTCTGGTATTGAGGCGCCAGGTACTGCGGTGTCGGATAGGCCGGCGTCAGGAACTGGGGCGTCGGATACTGTGGAGCTAGGTACTGCAGCGTCGGATACGATGGTGTCGGATACCCGGGAACCGGGGGATCTGCTGGAGACTGCCTGGCTGAAGGGCCCATGGGCGGGTCTGGAGCAGAAGGCCCGGCGTTGGAGCGGCATGTTGCCCTGAGTCAGGTCAGTTGGCCCAGCGGGTGGACGGCCTGACGGGGGTGCAGCAGAAACCTCGGCATCGCCCGGGGATGAAAAGGAAAAATCTCTGGGGTCAGGCTAAGGAGACCCAGGGTCCCGGGAGGGCAGCAAAGGCTGCGGGGAGCCGGGAACGGCGAAAGCGAGAGGGTCTGGCGTCGGCTCAGCTGCTGTGCGGGCGTCGGGCAGGCCGACATCCGACTTATCAGCGGAGTCCGGGCAGATGCCGGAGGGGCCGACGTCCAACTTATCGGACCCATCACCCGAGGCAGGTCGCGAAGAAGGAGCAGCCTATTTGGGTGGAAGAGGGTCCGTGCGCCGCCCCACAGGGACAGGCGACTTTTCAATCATCTTCGTGTGGGCGTCAGAGGAGCTGACGTCCAGCTTACCGGAGCTGCTCAAACCAGTAGGCCGCACGATGGCAGCTTCACGGGGAGCGGAGGCCTCCAATAGCCTGGAGACGCCCGGGCTCCAGCGCGAGCCAGGCGGATGGGCCGAGGCTGCCTTGCAAGCCTCCAAGGCGGCCGTCGTGGAGCGGTCCCCCGGAGGGGACGTTACCTGTAGCACGGCCACTCCCAAAAAAGACGTGGTGGGTAAGGAGCCCCTATCCCGGTGCCTCTCCTTGTCTTTCTTCTTACGATGGCCTTTGATGGAAGTGGACGCTTGGCGGAGCTTTTTTAACTCCTTCTCCATGGAGAACATTTTCTTCTTTAGTACGTGGGCCTCCAAGGACTGCTGCCTCCGTCTGCGGTGGCGGCGCTGAATTTAAGGCAGTGCTGGCACTTCTCCACCTGATGATCCGGGCCTAGACAGAAGAGGCATTGGGAATGGTTGTCCTTGTGTGGGAGTTAGGCGCCGCACGAGTTGCACTTATTTTTGTGCTCGTAAGGTGTAGAGGACGACATACACCGATGAATGCCTGACGATTTAGTCAAAGAATTGAAAAAATATGGTAAAAACTATCGTGAAAGAGCTGATGAGCGTTTAACTTTACCTCGAGGCGCTGACGAGCTAATGGTGGGAAAGAACTGGAAGGCCGGCGTGGGGGACCGCCTCTTTATACTGACGCAGCATGACGTCGGTCACCTGACGTGGGGGCGGTCCCCCACCAGAGACTGCTAGCTAGAAATTTTTCAGTTGGGTCCTGACGCCAGCTGGCATCAGTCCTATATGTAATTACCTACTGCAAGAGCCCTCTCGAAGTAAGATCTGCATGCAGTACCCCAAATGGGGTCTCACCAACTGTCTGTACAGACGGATAACAACTTGCTGATTTTTACTGGTGATGCCTCTCCCTATGCATCCTAGTATCCCTCCAGCACTATATACTGCCTTCTCACATTGTTTGCCTGCCTTAAGGTCATCTGATATGACTACCCCAAGGTCCCTTTCCATTTTTGTTGTTGTTAGTCCCCTGTACTCCTTCCCTGGGGTTTTCTTTCCCAGGTGCATTACTTTGCACTTTTTTGCATTGAATCTAAGCTGCCATACTTTTGACCATTCCTCTAACCTTGCCAAGTCCCTTCTCATCTCTTCCACCCCCCTTGTGTATCAACCCTGTTGAGATCTTTGTGTCATCTGCAAAGAGGCATACTTTTCCTCACAGCCCCTCTGCAAAGCATCCTATAAAGACGTTAAAGAGGACCAGTCTCAGTACTGAACCCTGCGGTACCCCACTAGTAACCACCCTTCTTTAGAGTGTACTCCATTTACTATTACCCTCTGCATCCTGTTGGTCAGCCAATTTGTTACCCACATACAGGTCTGTGGAGTCTGGGTCAAAAGTTGTACCCATTGCAGTACCCTTTATATGTGTATAATACTTAAGGTTGTGAAGAAATGCCCTTGCAAGAAAAACTCTGCCAAATCAAGCAGAAAATCATTTAGAGGCAACATTCCTGGTGGTCACCCGCTCAAATATCTGTCCAAGGATTGCAACACTCAGTTGTGGAGAATGTTTGTTTAAAGAACCTCAAGACCTGCTCTGACTAAAATGATTTTACATAATAATGTAATGTCATTGAAGCAAATGATAGCATTGGTGGTACAGTATCACTTAGACAGTACAGAAGCAGTATTAACCATTTCTTAATAAGAAAACAAAAAGTCCACAAACTAAGACACGTTTTGTGTCAAAATGTAAATACTGGACACAGTGGGTCTGCTGGTGATTTTTGCGAGTGTTTATGAAGCTTAGGCAGCTTGCCTGTTTTGAGTGTTCAGATCAGGCTGGATTTGTCCAAACAGGATGTCGTTTGTCTATGTTAGCTAAGAAGCAATTATCTAGACAGCCTGTAAGTGTTGAACTGTGTAAATCTGGGATCTGTGCTTACTCTTGATGCCAACATCAAGTGTTCACTTTCACCAACCCTTAAAGCTATCTCATCCTCTCTTCAAACCTGTTATTGTCTCTGCATTTACCACCTCTCGGGGAAGGCTGTTTTCTGTGAAGAAGTATTTCATTTCATCCTTCTCTAATCTACACCCCCACCCCCCACACACACACACAGTTTATGACTGTACACTCTGGCTGCTGATCCCCTACAACGTTGCAACAAGTCATGACACTCTATCCTGTTCATTCCACTAGGTTTCTATTACGTCCCCTCTGCCCCTCTTGGTTTTTGTTTCACCCCCAGCTACTTAAAATAACTTTGGAGAGAAACACTGTTAATATGCTCAGAAACAAAATCACAACCTGCTGCCAGTTTAGTTTCAGCATTTTCATACATCAGCCCCTTATGTCTCTTTTTACAAGGTCAGTTTTCTGACTGTGCAGTGTCCGTACTGGTGTCGGCAAGTTCGGCTTTACCCGTCAGATAAGGTACCAGCCTGACTGCCCATTGCTGTTTTGTCCATTGGCAAGCTCTGGCGATCCTTTCAAAAGTTGTCAGGCATGCTTCAGTATCATCCAAGGGACACAGCTTTGTAAGTTTAATGTCTTTTAAGTTATGTGTTTTGTAGATTTGCTGGACCTGTACCAGCTCCTCCAGCTCTGACAGCTTGCAAGGCATCCAGCCAGTACTGCTCCTTTCACTGCATCTCTTCTCTGTTTCTCAGTCTCTGTTTGTTGTATAGCCCACCATTTGAAGAAGGCAGACATGCTTTCAGGTTCTGTTCCTGCCTGTTGTTCTTTCATCGTTGGTGCCGGCTGCACAATCTCAATTTGGACTTTTTTTTTCCTTGCTTCTAGTTTGGCTGCCATTCTTCTGGTAATCACTCCTGGGATTGCTGTTGCAGGATCTATACCTTTCTTCTCTGCTTCCCTGGTACCAGGTTTATTACCCAGGAACAGAGCTCCTGGTATACAGTTTGCACAGTGTAAATCCCACTTCAAAAACCAACTGTCATAGAGGCATAGGTCAGGAAGTATCAGGAGAATAGGAGAGGACAAAACTGATCCTTACTTTTAACTCTCTCTGCATAACAAACGGGACAGGGTCTTACCCAACCCTTTCACACTCCACTACCTTTTCCTCGAAAGGACTGTCTGTTCTGAAAGAAACCTCATCCCTTCCCTCTGAGGATTAGCAGGGGCTGGCCTCAAAGTCACTATAGCCATTCTAGTTTTCTGAGAGGTTTTAAGAGACTTCTTCACCTGTTGTCCAGAAATAAAAGTGCCATCGAATGCCACGTTCATAACCTGCTGTTGGACATCTTGCAAAAATCAAGACGTACGAAGCCAAGAGTGCCTTCTGATATAAATGCCCGCCGGAGCGAAGCAAGAAGTAGTGTCAAAGCCCTTGGCAGCTGCTTTAAGATGATAACTGTTAGATTGAATACCATGAGTAACAGTCTGCAGGATTTTTTGTTTAGTCTAAGAGTCAGGCAAGGCCTCTGCAAGAAACTTAAGTGAGCTACAAAAGGTATATTTGTATTTGGAAAAATGCCCTTGGTAGCTGGCAATTCTCATGCCCAGGGTAGAGGCAGCAAAAGCTTGCTTACCCACAGTATCTATCTTGCACAACTCCTTTTTAATCGGATGTGCACTGACCTCCTGAAGCAGAATGACTTTGTTATTCTCAGTGAGACTAAAATACCATCAGCTACAGGCTGAGAGATATAAACTGATCTAACCTTAGGGACAGTGTACTTCGACCTATCTGGCTACAGACAGATGGAACAGAAGCAGCCTATTCCAAACTGCATCCATAGGGTTTCAAATGCTGGAGGAACAGGGGGAACTATACTGACTGGCATAGTAGAAACATTAATCCACTGCAGATGGAGACTTTGCCTGGGCCAGTAGCTGAAGGCTCAAAATCAAGTGCAGAATGCATATCTTAAACAACACCTGGAAAGTCAAATCCTCCTGAAGAACAGGAGGGGGGCCTGGGTCCAAGGAGTCCAGGCTATAGAAACAGTCATTGTCGACACCCTTGGAAATAATGATTTTGGGGTCAGATTCATCATTTCCAGCTACCCCCCACCTCGGAAGGAGGCTCAGGCAGTGGATTGGATCCTGAGTTCCCAAGGCTAAGGCAACACCAACCACAATTTATGAGGAGTCAGTGTCGGAGGCGACGCCACAGCCAGAACTCGATCCTGGCACCAGGAGGTCTCCCGGCACCAAGGCTGGCACTGACCCTAGCGCCAAGGATCCAGCCAGCACCGATGGGTATGCAGTCAGTGGGACAGAAGACAGCGGTGCAGTCATCGACAAAGGCCCATGGGCTGCTGATGGAGTCAAATGCTCCACCTGGTTTGAAGGCCCCATCTGTGGCTCCAGTACTTCAAGTTGGTTCTGCAGACAGAAGCAAATGCGCCAGACGTTGCACCGATTGGTCCACAAGAGCTGCCTAGTGGTGAAACTGCCCACCAGAGTTCCCAATAATAGACAAGAGGGAATCCGGGCCCAAGACCTCGACGTCCCATGAACGGATGCCCAAGATGATGCTGACGGCACTGGTGAGGGCCTTCTGTTCCAAGACGTCAAGGACCTCATGGCAGACCTCACAGGGGGCAACCTTGTGTGGTACTGTTTCTTCCCCTTCCTACAGTTATGCCTCCAGGAGCACTGTTCTTCCTCCTGGGCACAGGGCTGCCTGTTGTCAGAACCCTCACCCGAACAGGAAGGTGGACCGGATATGGCCCGGCTGTCAGAGCAGCTTGCCTGAGGAGGCTCCCTACCATCATTGTTCATGGCTGTGGATTGTTGGCTCGGCAGAGCTATGAAAGACTGAGAAAAGTACAGTTACGTAAGAACGTACCGTAACAGTAGATCTTCGAGAGAGGCTCTTGCAGTAGGTGATTACATATAGGACTGACGTCGGCAGGACCCCACGGAAAAATTTCTAGCTAGCAGTCCCTGGCGAGGGACCGCCCCCACGTCAGGTGACCGGCGTCAGACGACGTCGGTATAAAGCGGCGGTCCCGGACGTCCGCCTTCCAGTTCTTTCCCGCCACAGGCCCGGAAAGCCCGGATGAGAGAGAAGCAGATATTTCCTTCAATGGAAAAGAAGCTGAAAAAGCCTAGGGGGATGGAGGGCGGGAAGGTATTACCTACTGCAAGAGCCTCTCTCTCTAAGATCTACTGTTACGGTAAGTTCTTACGTAACTGTACTATCTTACTTCGAGAGGGCTCTTGCAGTAGGTAATTACATATAGGACAGAATCCCAAGCAGTCTGGAGCAAATGAAAGGCACCGGGAGGAGGAACTACTCCAAGAAGTAGCGGAAAACTTTGTAGACCTCAAGACAGGAGGCCCTGCAAGACCGCTAAGCCGAAGCCTGCACTATGGCGAGAGGCAATGTCCAAACTGTAATGTTTCGAAAAGGTATGGACGGAAGTCCAAGTGGCGGCAGCACAGATATCCGCCGGAGACACATTCTTGAAACAAGCCGCAGAGGCTGCTACTCCACAAGTGGAGTGACCTCTGACTTGACCCGAAGGGTCTTGTTGTACTTGTCATAACAGAAAATGATGCAATGAGCCAACCATTTTGATAGGCATTGCTTGGAAACAGCATTGCCCTCCCTTTTGGGAGCAAAAGAGACTAACAGCTGATCAGTCTTTCTGAGATCCTTTGTCCTATTGGTGTAGTATCTCAGAATCCTGTGAACATCCATGGTATGAAGCAAATATTCTCCCTGATTGGAGTACTACGTGAAAAAGGCAGGTAACTCAATAGACTGATTTAAGGTAGACTCCGCTATCACTTTTGGAAGAAACTTAGGGTTCGTGCGAAGAGCTACTTGTTCTTTGTGGAAAATCAGAAAAGGGACCTTACACATAAGGGCCTGGAGCTCGGAAATTCTTCGAGCAGAAGTAATGGCCACCAAGAAGAGCGTCTTCCACTATAGAAACTTCAAGTCTGCAGAAGCCGCAGGCTCGAAGGGAGGAAGGGTAAGTTTCTCGAGAACAAAATTCAAATCCCAAGGGGGAGCAGGAGTCCGGACAGGGGGCCTGAGATGAAGGACCCCACTGAGAAAAGTCTTGGATACCTCTAATTGGGCAAAGATTTTATCAACGAAAGGAACATGGTAGGCTGAAATAGAGGCCATGTGAACTTTCAAAGAGGAATGACTGAGACCCAGGTCGAAGAGGTGACGTAAATAATCAAGCAGAATGGCCACAGGACAGGAGAAAGGCTCCAAGTTCCTAGAGGCAGCCCAAATGGAAAATCTCTTCCATTTCATGGCGTAGGTGGACCTAGTGGAGGGTTTCCTAGCCTCCACCAAAATCTCGGCCACCTTAGGAGAGACGCCAAATCTAGATTGGGCTAGGTCTGTAGGAGCCATGCATGAAGTTGAAGGGACTTGAGTCCCGGATGGACCAGGTTCCCCTGATCCTGGGTTAGCAATCCCCGAGATAAAAGAAGAGGAAGAGGAGGAACCTCTGAGTATTGCTGCAGAAGAGAGAACCAGATTTGCCTGGGCCAGAAAGGAGCGATCAGAATCATTCTTGCTCCTTCCATTGCAAGCTTCTGCAGCACACGAGGGACCAAAGGAATTGGGGGAAAAGCATAGACGAATCTGTCCTTCCAGCTTAGAGACAGAGCGTCGCTCCAGAAAGCGCCTGGCTCTGGAGCAAGCGAGGAAAAGGTGGGAAGTTTTGCGTTTTGGGAAGAGGCGAACAGGTCTACCTGTGGAGTCCCCCAGAGCTGGAAGATGCCGTCTAGAACCTTTTGGTCCAGTTCCCACTCGTGTGGTAGAGCCGAGGAGCGACTTAGCTTGTCTGCCAGGGTATTGTCGACTCCTGGAACGTGGATCGCCGTGAGGTGAAGGTTGTGAAGCGTTGCCCAGTCCCAAACCCTCATTGCTTCCCTGCATAGTGGGTAGGATTGAGCTCCCCCCTACCTGTTGATGTACCACACCACGCACATGTTGTCCGTTTGGACAGCTAGGTGACCGGGAAGGATGTATTGGTGAAAGGCTTGGAGAGCATACAGAACTGCTCGAAGCTCGAGCACACTGATGTGGAGAGCTAACTCCAATCTGGACCATAAACCCTGGGTTCAGTGAGAACCCAGATGGGCTCCCCAACCTTCGCCCGATGTCAGGGTCTGGGAGGGGGTTGGATGACAGAAGGGGACCCCCCGAAACAGGTTCTCTCGAACCATCCACCACTGCAAGTCTCTTATCATCGGCGAGGAGATCAGCACCAGATGATCTACGTCATCTACGAGTTGATCCCACTGAGAGCGGAGGGTCCACTGAGAGATCCTCATGTGGAGCCGCGTGCGCGGAACCGTCGGAATGGCGGCTGCCATAAGCCCCAAAAGACGGAGCACCAACCTCGCTGGAACCATCCTGCGTTCTGAAAGCAGAGAAATCTGTGACTGGAGGGAGGCCGCCCTGTCTGAAGGGAGGAAGGCCTTGCACACTGTTGTATCGAGGATTGCCCCGATGAACTGAAGTCTCTGGGAGGGGTCCAGATGAGACTTGGAATGGTTGATGGTGATACCCAGACAAGTGAAACCTGCTGGGTGAGGGAGAGAAAATGCAGGAGTTCCTCCCTGGATGAGGCCGCCAGAAGCCAGTCGTCCAGGTAGGGAAACACCTGAACTCCCAAAGTACGCAGTTGGGCCGCTACCACCGGCAGGCACTTGGTAAAAACTCGGGGAGCCGAGGAAAGACCAAATGGAAGTGCCCGGAATTGGTAATGGTCCCCCTGGAAAGCAAACCGTAGGTACTTTCGGTGCGAGGGACGAATGGGGATGTGCAGATATGCATCCTGCATATCCAGCGCACAAAGCCATTGACCCAGCCGAAGAAGGGGCAGAAGGGTTTGAAGGGAGAGCATCCTGAACTTTTTGTATTCTACATAGAGGTTCAGGGAGCTGAGATAGAGAATGGGTCTGAGATCTCCCGTCTTCTTTGGAACAAGGAAGAAATGGGAATAGTAACCCGTCCCGTGAAGGTGGGGAGGGACGGGTTCTATGGCTTGCTTTGCCAGAAGGGCAGATATTTCTTCCCTGACCAAAGGAAGATGGTCCCTTGAGTAATAGGACTTCAGAGGGGGGTGGCGTGGAGGTTTCTGTAGAAACTCTATGGAGTGCCCCTCCGCGATAATCTGAAGCACCCATGAATCCGATGTTATCCTCTCCCAACCCGGAAGGTGGAGGGAGAATCTCCCTCCTACCGGTTCCTCCGGGGAGTCCGGAGGCGGTGGGAGAGGGAAGGAGTCAGGTGGTGTGGGGCAGCACCGCAGCTGGGGCACCCGCTGCTTTTTGGGCGGCGGGGACCTGGCAGCTGCGGGGGCCTGGCGTTTGGTGGCCCGCCTTCCTTGGGGTTTCGCTTGAGGCCGGCTGCGTCTGCGAAAAGGACAGCGCTGTGGAGGATGGGGACGGTACATGGAATCCACAGATTTCAGGGCCATCCCCTTCTCTGCAGATCGGTGATGATGTCCTTAACATCACCGTCGAAAAGCACTGAACCCCTGAAAGATGCTTCTTGGATTGCTGATTGCACCTCCGGGACCAAACCTGACATGCGAGCCAGGCGTGACACCGAAGACTTACGGTGAACGCGGAGCTCCGCCCTGCAGTGTCCACTGCATCATAGGTCGTCCTCAGAATGTGACGACTGGCTGAACAAGCAGAACGGACTAGGTCAGCTAACTCCTGCTTGACTTGGGAGTCAGGCAAGGAGTCAATCTTAGATTCCGCCTGGGTAAGGATAGCCTTCTGGTAATCCCCCATATGTGCTACATAATTCAGGGCCCTGATTCCCAGTGTGGACGAAATGTATATCTTCCTTCCATACTGATCCAGAAGGTGAGATTCCTTATCCGGAGGAGACAAGCTCAAATGTTTAGGGTGTGCTGATCGGCCGTGAGCGGCGCTAATCACAACCGAGTCTGCACGGGGGTGAGAATCCAAAAAATCTACACCCTCCGGAGCCTGGTATAGCCTGTTGGACTTCCGAGGAAGTGGGGCTAAAGTCGACGGTTGTTTCCAAATCGTGGAAACAAGGTGGGCGTGAGGCTCAATCCAGGGTGGCACTAGAGTAGGGGTCGTAAGGGGCAGGTCCAGATGTTCAGCAAGTTTAACCTGCTGAGGATCTGGTTCCAAAGAACGCCACTAATGTACTTCCTGGATCTTCCTGAGCAACTCCGTGAAGGAAGGATCCTCCGGAGGAGTCCTCGGCTGGGGCTTGGACGGAGAGCGAGGCTCGTCGTCTTTCTCACAGCATCCATCGGAGGAATCCGAGGAGTCCGGGAGAGAAGAAAAAGAAGAATTAGAAGCAAAGTAAGACTCCCTGACTCGTCTAGGGGGAGGAACGGGTTCCTCAGGGGGAATCCCTGAACACGTGTCCTGCCCCTCTCTGGATCCTGAGGGAAGAGCTCGGGAATCCGGAGGTGGAGAGGAAGTGTGCCGTCTCGGGCGTACGGGGGCTGGAGGTGGCACCGTCGCCATGAGGCGGCTCTCGACTTCCTTGGTGAGCTGAGCCTTGGCCTCAGCCCACCAGGAGGCAAGAGTCTCCTGAAGATCCACCGGCCGCCTGGGGGGCAGTGGAGGGGGAAGGGGATAGTTGTACAGATTATATCCGTAAGGCGAGTATCCGTAACCTGGCTGCGGGAATACCGGTGCCGGGTATTGCGGCGTCGGGTACTGCGGTGTCGGTGGAGCCGCCGGGTACTGTGGTGCTGGATACTGCGGACCTGGGTAAGCCGGCATCGGATACGACGGTGGATAGCCAGGTACTGGAAGAGCTGCTGGAGCAGACGGTCCAGTAGGGAGCCCCACGGGTGGAAGCACAGGGATAGGCCCGTGGGGGGGCCCGGCGGAGGAGGAATATCCGTGTCGGTGAGGCCGGTGTCTGGGCCGCGAAGATCCGTTCAATGGGAGGAGGGTCTGACGGGCGAAAAACACCCTTGCATCGTCTGGGACGGAGGGGAAAGTCCCCGGGTCGGCAGGGCGACTGGCTCTCGGACGGCAGCGAAGGCTGCGGGGAACCTGGGATGACAGACGGAGGGGGTCTGTCGAGGCTCCAGCGCCCGGGCGACGCCGGAGGAGCCGACGTGCGACTTAGGGGCTGAATCCCGGCGGACGCCAGAGGAGCCGGCATCCGACTTAAGGGGTCCCTCATCGGAGGCAGGCCGAGGGTGGAAAGCAGCCCGGTCCGATGGGGACACTGCCGTGCGCCGCCCCGGAGGGTCAGGCGTCTTAGCGGCCTTCTCCCAGCGGGCGTCGGAGGAGCTGACGTCTGGCTTATGGGAGGTGCCCGCATCAGTAGGCCGCAAGCCTGCGGCAATACTGGGGGCAGAGGCCTCCTTTTGGCCAGAGGCGCCCGTGGGACCTGAACACGAGCCCGACGGGCGGGCTGACGCTCCTCCAGAGCCTTGAGGGGTTGTCGGGCTATCCTCGGAGGGGACATTTATCTGGAACCGCGGCTCCGGCCGGAGTCGTGGATGAGGAGGCCTTCTCCCTGTGACTTTCTTTGTTCCGCTTCTTGTGTCCTTCTGGGGAGGTCGACGCCTGCTTAAGCGTCTTCAACTCCTTCTCCATTGCAGACATCTTCTTTTTGAGGAGATGGGCTTCCAAAGACTGCTGGCATCGTCTGCGGGTGGCCGCGTTGAAATGTAGGCAATGCGGGAACTTGTCGACCGCGTGGTCGGGGCCTAAGCAAAAAAGGCAAAGAGAGTGACCGTCCTTGTGAGGCAGTTGGGAGCCGCACGAGTCGCACTTATTTTTTGAAGGGGACGACATAAACCGGATGTTCACCTGATGAAATCGTATTTAAAATATTTAAAACTTTCGTAGAAACCGACGTAAATAACAGGGCTGAGCACTAATCTCATCGCGCAGCACTACACGTAGCTGACGAGGAAAGAACTGGAAGGCGGGCGTCCGGACCGCTTTATACCGACGTCATCTGACGCCGGTCACCTGACGTGAGGCGTCCTCACCAGGACTGCTAGCTAGAAATTTTTCCGTGGGGTCCTGCCGCCTGCCAACATCAGTCCTATATGTAATTACCTACTGCAAGAGCCCTCTCGAAGTAAGATCACAGGTTACTCACCTGTAACAGTAGTTCTAGGAGTGGTATATGATGTTCATCCACACTTTCTGGCAGTGTCCTTTCCCTTTAAGATGTGCCGTAAAGTCTCCAAGCTGGCTCCTCCCACCCACCCGGGTGGTTAACTCCCTTGGCTCTGCACCATGACGCCAGATCTTGCCTGCTGGAAGCAGAGTGTGTGCGCCGAAGCTGCGTAGGTTGGGTGGGTCCACGTGGATGAACATCACATACCACTCCTAGAAATAACAGTTGCGTAACAACTTACTGTAACAGTAGATCTTCGAGAAAGGTTCCTGCAGTAGGTCTTCACAAGTAGGACTGCGCCCCTGTTGTCAGGTCCGCATGGCAAATTTGTAGCTAGCAATCATCAGCGGTGATGGACGTCAGTGTGACTATGAATAGGGGTGGTCCCCCGCCCACCCTCCAGTTCTCCCAGCGGAGACCTCTAAAGAGGAAGCAGTAAAGAAAAGAGTACAAACTCCTGGAACCCTGAGCCCTGGATAAAACAAAATCCCGGGAAGGGAACAGAGAGGAAAAAACTCAGGAGTTGGGGGAAGGTGGGTGGGAAATCTAGACCTACTGCAGGAACCTTTCTTGAAGATCTACTGTTACAGTAAGTTCTTACGGAACTGCTATATCTTACTTCAAGAGGGTTCCTGCAGTAGGTCTTCACAAGTAGGACTGAATATCAAGCAGTCAACTAAATAGAAGAAGTTGGAGACTAGGTTACGGGAGGAGGAAAATGTCTGCCAACGACAGTCTTTTCATGACAGAAGTCCTTGCAGGATTGCTAGACCAAATCCAGCCCTGTGCCTAGAAGCAATGTCCAGGCTATAATGTTTCATGAAGGTGTGGACAGAGGACCAAGTGGCTGCTGTGCATATGCCCACAGTGGACACGTTTCTGAAAAAGGCAGTGAAACTGACCACTTCCCTAGTAGAATGGCCCTTGACTGTCCCCGGAAGGGGCTTCTCATACTTCTGGTAAATGTAATGAATACAATTTGCCAGCCACCTAGACAAAGTCTGTTTAGAAATAGCCTTGCCGTGGCACTTGGGAGCAAACGCTATGAAGAGTTGATCTGACTTGTGAACCTCCTTAGTCCTCGAGACTGTGGCAGAGTTAGGCTACACCCTCGGCTGTGACTGATGGACCACTTTTCTATATCCTTATTTCCTAGCAACAGCTACCACTTTTCTCTTTGCTTCTCATTTTTTTCACGCCTACCCTAGGTTGGCCACCTAGCGTAGCTCTTTACTTTCCCTACTAAACTTCCTATTAGTTCTCTCTTTTCATACTTTTTCCATTTCCATCCATCTAGTCCCTGGAATGATGCCAAACACCCGGAGAGGTGTTGGGTAAAGTGCATACGTGCATTTTGTGTACAAAAACATGAAGGCTATTTTTTAAATAGTAATTAATACAGTTAGTAAAGCCTTTTTAAAGAAAAAGGAATCAGAAGTCATATAAAACAATAATAATGTCATGATTAGTACAGTTATAAAAAATCCTAAAGGTATTTTCATAAATTTACATTATAAACTTGTTATTGTATAAGGTTCTATGTATAAACGAGCTTAGTCCCCTGAAATAACCCCTCCCCCCTTGGTTTTGAAACAACATGTTCAGACATGAAACAACATGTCCAGACTTGTAACTAGAAGAAGGCTCAGTCAGATGATGCCACCAAAAAGATATAAATACCTCTTCAGTGAGTTTACTTCAGTTCAGTCCAGTAGGGCTCAGCCCTGCGAGGGAGGAGAGAGGCAGAAAAGCTGTTGAAGGCAGATGAGAAGGGTCCTAGAAGCGTTAAGATCAGGACTGCATTATATGAGAAACTACTTATGTTAAGTTGTGATTTTCTTTGCAATTTTCTTGTTTTTATTAATTACTTTTCGAACTTTTGAAAACTAAATATCACACCAAGGTGTGTTTTAAACCTGTAAATTTGCCTCGTCTGACGTTTATTACCACACGCTGTGACAGAGACGTAATATCTCAAATTCCTGTGCACATCAAGGGTGTGCAAGAGATATTCCCCCCTGTTGGAGCATTCTGGGTAAAACACCGACAGTGCAACATTTTGATTTAGGGTGAATTCTGAAACTACCTTCAGAAGAAAGGAAGGATTAGTTCACAGAGCCACCCGGTCTCTGTGGAAAATTAAGTAAGGCTCTCTACAAACTAGAGCCTGAAGCTCTGAAACTCTTTGAGCTGAAGTGATAGCAACTAAAAAGAGCATTTTTCATGCTAGATAACACATATCACTACTTGCTGCCGGCTCAAAGGGGGCAGGGTCAAAGTAAGTTTTTCCAAAAAAAAAAAAAAAATTAAGATGGGAAGGAGACAGGATTCCAGACCGGAGGTTTGAGGTGAAGGATCCCCTTCAGAAAGGTTCTGGAAACCTCTAGCTGAGCTAGGGTTTTGCCCTCCACCAGAAGGTGGTAGGCCGAAACCGCACAGAGATGGACGTTCAGAGAGGAATAACTGAGGCCCAACTCTGACAGGTGCAAGAGGTACTCTAGGACCTGGGAAGTCGAGCAGGAAAACAGATCTAGGCCTTTGACTGTGGCCCAGATAGAAAATATTTTCCAATTCATAGCATGTGTGGATCTAGTGGAGAGTTTCTTGGCCTCCACTAAGACCTGAGTGACCCTGGAGGAAGCACCACAATGGAAAACCGCTATGTCCAAAGGTGCCACGCATGAAGGTGGAGCGATTTGAGGCTCGGGTGTAACAGTGGTGCCCTGCTCCTGGGACAGATGGTCGTGAGAGAGACGACGAGGTACTGGGGGTTGCAGTGCTAGCTGCTGTAGCAGTGGAAACCATATCTGCCGAGGCCATGGGGGGGACAATGAGGATCATTTGTGCCCCCTCTGCCTGTAGCTTCAGTGGAACCTTCTGCAGGATAGGAAAGGGACGCAAAGCGTACAGAAATCTCCCTGTCCAAAATAGAGACAGTGCGTCTTACCAAAAAACACCACACCTGGGAACAAGTGAGCAAATGCTGGGTAGTTTTGCATTGGATGGAGAGGCGAAGAGGTCTATTTCTTGCCGACCCCACTGAAGTAAGAGATCTTCCACTACACCCTGCTTTAATTCCCACTCATGAGCCCTGGCGACCAATCGGCTGAGACTGTCCGCCAGAATGTTGTGAACACCTGGCACATGAACTGCTGTCAAGGATGGGCTGTGTTGAATATCCGAGTACCACACCCGGACCACTGCCCTGCAAAGGAGGTATGAACGGGTGCCTCCCTGTTTGTTGATGTACCAGACCGCTGCCATGTGCTCAGTCTGGATGAGAAGTGTTCCCAGAGCTAAGAGGGACTGAAATGCTTGGAGGGCACAGAGCACTGCTGTTGTCTCCAGATACTGATGTGAAGATTCTCCACCATGGGGGACCAAGTCCCTTGTGTTCGACAGTCTTCCAGATGGGCCCTCCATCCGATGGTCGATGCATCTGATGTGAGAGTCATGGTGGGGGGATGGACAGTGGAATGGGACCCCCAAAGAGAGGTTGAAAAAGTCCTGCCACCAAAAGAGATCCCTCTGCAGGCTGTTGGAGACTAGCACCATCTGGTTCATGTCATCCAAGCGTTGATCCCACTGGACTCGGAGAGACCACTGGGTCACTCTCATGTGCAGTCTGGCCAATGGGACTGTGGGTATGGCGGCCGCCTTCAGGCCCAGCAGTCGTAAGACACAGCGCGCTGTAGTCTAACGATAGGAGGCCACCAGTGTGGCTTGTAGGATAAGGGTCTCTGCCCTGTTGGTGGGGAAGGAAAGCCTTGCCCTGGACCGTGTCCAGCACTGCTCCTATGAACTGGAGGCGTTGGGAGGGTGACAGTTGAGACTTGGTGTAATTGACAGTGATGCCAAGTCAGGAGAAAAGGTCCAGGGTGAAGGAAAGGGAATCCTTCAGACTGTCCTGGGATAGGGCTGAAAACAGCCAATCGTCCAGGTACGGGAACACATAGAGGCCCTTGCAACACAGGGTCACTGATACCACTGCTAGGCACTTGGTGAAAACTCGAGGTGCCAAAGACAGGCCGAAGGGGAAGGCTCTGAATTGAAAATGCTCCTCCTGGAAGGAGAATTTCAGAAAGTGGTGGTGGGCCGGCAGGACTGGGATATGGCGGTAAGCATCCTGCATATCCAGTGAACACAGCCAATATTGGAGCAGGGACAAGAGTCCCTGGAGTGTCAACATGCGGAACCTCTTGTATTCTACGAAGAGGTTGAGCATGCCGAGATCTAGGACTGGCATGAGATTTCCCATCTTTTTGGGTACTAGGAAGAAGTGGAAATAAACCCCCTTCCTATCTGCTCTGTTGGGACTGCTATATGCCTGATTTTTGCAGCAGAGCTTGGATTTCCTGTAGGACTAAACTTTGTTGACCTGACGGGTAATGAAACCTGCCCAGATGGTTGGTGGGTGGTCTCTCCAGACATATCGAGTGACCGCCTGCGACTAGTTGTAGGACCCACGCATCTGCAGTTACGGCTTTCCAACCTTCCAAGTGGAAGCCACATCTTCCCCCCACTGGTTCCTCTGTGGGAAGAGGAGGTAACCCGGGGGAGGGGGCCGCAAGTCGGGACGCTGAAGGGAAGGGCATCTTGCCCCCAGTGGCTGTCTTTGGGAACTCAGCCTGGGGGGGGGGGGGTTTGAGTGCCAGAGCCAGGGGTCCGTTGCTTGTTTTGGCGTCTGTCCTACTTCTGTTTGTTCCATTGGCGACAAAAATTCTGCTGGGGTTTCTAACCTGAGTGGTACACAAAACGGACATCTTTCAGGAATTTGCCGCTTTCTTGCAGTTCCGTAATTACGTCTTTAGCATCGCCGCCAAACAAAACTGGACCCCTGAATGGAGCGTCCAGAAGTGTGCGCTGTACATCTTCTGCCAACCTTGCGAGACGTAGCCATGCAAGGCACCTTAGGCAGACGCCCGTAACCATGCAACACGCCATCGAATCAATCAAGTCATAGGTGGCTCGTACAGCATGGCGGCAGGACGATTTGTTCAGCCTGATTTTGTCCAGACGCTGGTTCCGGAGTCATTTGTCAGGTACTTCTTGGATGTCCCTTCCAGGTCGGACAGGGCCGACTTCTGGAAGGCCACCATGTGGTCTACGTAGCTGAGTGAACGTATGGCGCAGGTAGAAGAGGTATAGACCTTGTGTCCATATTGGTCCATTTGTTTCGACTCCTTGTCAGGAAGAGAGGCATTGAGATGTTTGGATTGGGCAGACCTATCATGCGCTGCAGTGATGACGATAGAGTCCACATTAGGTTGAGCTGTAAGGTGGGAAACCCCTTCTGAGGGGTGGTAAGTCCTGCGGCTTTCTTTGAAACCACAGGAATAGGTGACGGCTATTGCCAAATTGTAGATATCAAATCTTCATGCAGCCCCGTCCAAGGTGGAATAGGGAAGGGGTCCGCATTAACCAGGTCCAGATGCCCCACAAGTCTTCTGCGTTTAGGGTACAATTCCTGGGACGCCCACCCGCAGGACCTTTGAATGGATCAGAGGAGTTCTGCGAAAGATGTATCCTCCAGAGGTGATTTTGGCGACTCCTTTGGCTGAGGCTCTATGGGACAGTGGGGTTCCGACTGGTCCCCCAAGTCCAAATCCTTGTCTGAGTCAGAGGATTCTGGCCTACTTGGCAAAGAAGTGGCATCTGGAAATGCCTCTGTGACTCTGGTCCCCAGAAAGATTCCCAACGGCAAAGTGCCTGTATCCCTGTTGGAAACTCTGTTGGAAGGAGCAGGGCTTCCTGGTGGCACCCTATGGGATGGGGTAGCCCTGACTACCAGCTGGGACTGACCCAACTCTTGTAGGAGTTGGGACTTGGCATCCTTCCACCAAGCTGGGATGGATTCTTGGTGTTCCAGCTGAGGAGGAGCAGCTGGTGAAGGGTATCCTGGGTACCCCATAGGATAAGAGGGCTAGCTAGGTGGTTGGTACCAGTAGGGGTACTAGTAACCTTGGTACTGAAGAGCCTGATCCGGCGTCGGGTAACCTGGCATCGGAGGCAGGTAGCCTGGCGTCAAACCCCCCGGTGTCGGGTACTGGAAAACTGCGGTGTGTAGCCAGGATAGTAAACCATTGGGCCCGACAGAGGAGGAGCTTAAGGTCCTGAGGGTGGCGGTGCCAAGGCACCCCTTGGGTTTGGGTCCATTGGCAGGTCCGGGATTGGAGGTGGAACCCCGAAGGTCCAGAAAGATTCTGGTCCATCCCACTCCCAAAAAGGTCCGGCGAGGGATCTGGCGTCGGGTGTCTATCCGACAGCGGGACCAAGACTGGTGAGTGGGGTAAGTCCAGAAGGGCCCCCCATCGACAGGTCAGCTAGGAAGGCAGGAGTCTCATGGATGTCTGACGTTAGGGGCTCCTGGAGATCAGGCCCAAAAAGGTCGGGAGGGTCAGTGATTTCCTAGAGGGAGAACACTCGCGGGAAGGTGGGGAACCTGCAAGCTCGCTCTGCCGGACGTCGGGGACCACAAGGTAGTCCAACAGGACAGCAGTCACCATGCGGTCGTTGGGCAAGACAGCGACCAACTTAGAGGTGACGGTCTGGCAGGCATCAGAGGAGCCGACGGTCGACTTACAGACCATAGACGGGCTGACAGAAGCTTGGAGGCTAGAGTCAGGCTGACTGGCCTGGGCCGGGCACCTTGCAGCAGAGCTGGAGGGCGGCTTATCGGCCGAGCTAAGAGCAGGTACCACAACTACTTCTCAGAAGAGGAAACCCTGACTGCCCACTGACCTCGGGGCGGGATGCGTCCGATCCGCCAGAGCGGACGAAGGCTAAGGAGGTGGGTACTACAGGGGTGGAGGCCCCACCCGAGATGACATTGGCTATCTGGCTGCTTTTCCTCTGAGGAGAACAGCTCCACTCCTGGTGTTTCTCCTTCTTTTCAGGGGCAGGTGATGACGATCGTTCCCTCAGCTCCTGGAGCTCTCTTTCCATCGATGCTGGTTGTTGTTTCAATAAATGGGCATCGAAGGTCCTCTGGTGATAGGTGCGCGTGGCCTTGTTGAAGGCCTGGCAGACAGAACAATCTGCGATCTGGTGCTTAGGCCCCAGGCAGAGGACACAGCGGGACTGGTCGTCCCTGTGCGGGATCTGTGCACCGCATTTGGAGCACTTTTTCTTGGGGTGATGACATGCAGTGCTGGAGAATGGAAAAAAACAAATGGTAACTACGCGAAAAAATGGTGTGCTACTGAAGCTGTTTCACCACGAGGTCCAACGATTCAGGTCGATGGCAGGAAAGAATTGGAGGGCGGGCAGGGGACCGCCCCTATTTACAATCACACTGACGTCCGATACTTGATGCCGGGGGCGGTCCCCGCTGATGATTGCTAGCTACAAGTTTGCCGTGTGGTCTTGACACCGGGGGCTCAGTCCTACTTGTGAAGACCTACTGCAAGAACCCTCTCAAAGTAAGATCTACTGCTACAGGTGAGTAACCCCGTGTTTCTAGGGATGTGAATATGATGTTCAATCCACACTTTCTGGCAGATTTCTAGCGGTTCTCTGGGAGGAGGGAGGCAATGCACACACACCTCCTACTTAGGGAACAGACACTGGAGAACTGAGGCCCCCAAACCAGCATCCTGGCGTGACTCCAGGTCAATGTGGTAAAGGGAAATGAAGGTGTGTGCTGACCTCCAGGTTGCAGCCCTGCAGATTTCCTGGATAGGGACATCCCTGGAAGTAGCCACCAATGCAGCGGTATGGAGGGTGGAATGAGCCCTTAGCCCTCCGGGAGGCTCCCTACCTGCCAACCTAAAGCAGAGATCAATGCAGGACACCTACCAATAATACGCCTGGCTTCAGATCTGCCAGATGCGGCTTCAGCATAAGTGATAAACAGCTGGCGAACTTCTCCTTGAACTCCAGCCATGCGCTCTTTATAATAAGCGAATGCTTGCCTCAGGTCCAGATTATGGAGCCTGTGCTCAGCCTCTGAGGTGTGACTGGTGAAGTACACTGGGAAATTAATCAGCCGGTTAAGGTGAAACTCTGACACAATCTTCGGGAGAAACTTCGGGTTGGGGCACAGGACAACCTTGTCCCTGTGGAAGACCAGGTAAGAAGACTCTACTGAAAGTGCCTGGAGCTCACTGATCCTTCTGGTTGACGTGATAGCCACCAAGAAGGTGGTCTTCCACGACAGGTCAGAGAGGTCACACCTGTGCATCGGTTCGAATAGCTTGCCCATGAGCTTTGCCAAAATCAGCAACAAGTCCCACAGTGGTGGTGGTTCACGCACTGGAGGGAAAATGTGGTCAAGGCCCTTGAAGACATGCTGGACCAACTTCTCCTGCACCGACTGCTGACTAGTAAGCAGAGATGGCTGCTGCCAGGTGCATCTTAAGGGTTGTCGACCAAAGGCCTGACTGACAGAGGGACCAAAGGTAATCAAGGATGCCAGCCACTGAACAGGACAAAGAGTCCAACCCCTTGTCCTGACACCAAATGGAAAATCTCCTCCATTTGAAGGGGGAAGCAATTCCCGGTGAACTCCTTCCAAGATGCCTGCACAACGTAAAGACATCTTCGGAGAGACCCAAGGCCTGGAACTCTAGCCACTCAGGAACCAAGCCGTCAGGTGCAAGGACTGAAAGTCCGGGAGGAGTACCTTCCCCTGACTGATGGAAAGCAGGTCCGGGCATACGGGAAGACGCCGCTGCAGCCTGCTGCTGAGGCTGAGGAGATCGGAGTACCAGAACTGGCATGGCCAGTTCGGAGCCACCAGGATTACTTGTGCCTTGTCCCTCCCTCTTGGCCTTGAGGAGCACCTTTTGGATCAAGAGAAGCGGAGAGAAGGCACAGAAGAGCCTGGGGTCCAGGGCCTCAAGAAGGCATCCAGTGGGCACAAAACAGCTTCAGCTTTGTGTTCTCACTGGAGGCGAACAGGTCCACCTGAGGGGTGCCCCACTGGGAGAACAGACTGTGAACTACCTCTGGGTGGAGACACCACTCGTGAGACGCCTCGCCCACCTGACTGAGGGCGTCCGCCAGCTAATTGGAGGCTCCTGCCACATGGAGGGCTAGGAGATCTGACTCTAGGCTGCGCACGAGGGTCCAAACACGGAGAGCTTCCCTGCACAAGGGCAGGGAATGCATCCCGCCCTGCATGTTAAGGTAGTACATGGTCGTGCTGTTGTCCATCTGGACTTGAACCACCTGACCCCGAATGTGCAGACTGATCTGTTCCTCCAGTGGTCTGCGTCAGGACCGGGGTCCCAGACAAAGAAGTATCTTTATTGAATCATTTCCCATCTGATACAGTAGTACAGACATGTAACTCTTTAAAAGTTTATAACACATCAGCTATACAGAACACATCCTCATTTATATACTATAATTAAGTACAGGGTATTTTCCAGTTCACCGTGTCCTCTACCATCTCTATATAATTAACATTTACACTCCGTAACTCTTATCTGGTTTATTCTAATAATAGTTTCAGCCGATTCTTTTATATTTGTTCCCCCCTTTCTTAAAGACAACAGAACTTAACTATTGGTTGCTGCTTCCCATCTAAAGTTACAAAGCATTACAAAGAGGAAACTTAAATAGAAAAAGAAATCATCAATTATCACCTTGTTAATATTTGAAAATTCATGTCCATTTCAAGTTGTGTGTCCAGTTTAACCTGTATATTACCCACCTACAGACTTCTCTCTCTCATTCTGTTCCCTAGTGGTTTCGAACTATTACTTAGAGAGAATTAAAAATTACAATATTTTGTTAACAAGATCACCTACATGAGAGATATAAGAAATACAAGTGATGATAGTGATGTAAGCTGGCCTCGTCCTTATGATTGTCTAATTTTTAAGACATTTATTTTTCATTCTTCTGTTGGTTTCCAACGTCATTCTTTCATTCATTATCTGTATTTAATTCCCACCTGGTCCACCTGTTTTGGAATGCCTCTTGCCTGTTTTGCAAGACAAATGTAATGGTCTCCATCATTTGTACCTGATGTACTTTCTGCTTCCATTTCGCCATCAAGGGGGGAGATGACTGAAGCCAGCATTTTGTGATGGCTTTTAAGGCCGCTAGGGTTAATATTCCCCATAAGTACGTAGCCTCTTTACCCATCAGGGTACTGGGGGGTAATCCCAACAGTAAATGTTCTGGTCCCACCCCTTCAGGTAATATAAATATTCTCTTTAACTGTTCCTGTATCTCCTCCCAGTAAGTGAGGAGCACAGGACATTGTCAAAAGACATGAGCATGTGAGGCTGAGGCCTCCCCACACTGTCTCCAACAACTTGCTGTTCTACCTGGATCTTTGGCACCATGAAGTACTGTATCCTTATTCTCCATCCAAACTCCCTCCAATCAGGCGAAGAAGAAGCAGGCCATGTGTACTTCCAAATTTTTTCCCAGTCCTCCCTTCTTAACTGTATCCCTACTTCTTGCTTTCATTTGTTTTTAACATGTAGCGTGATCGAGCTCTGGACTCTTAAATAATTGTCATACAGCAGTGGCATCGCCCCCCCTACCAGTCTCCATCCCCCATATTTCCTCAAAAGGTGGAGGGGGTAGATCTAGTTCTCTTACTGTAGTTGGTTTGTTCATTTGTGATTGTACATAAGCATGGATTTGATAATATTGATACCTATCCCCTGGAACCCAGGCATACTTCGGAGCAAGGGTTTCAAACAGGCAATCACCCCGCAACTATCTGCTAGGATAGTGGAAAGCTCTACCTGCCTGTTGTTTGAACCAGGTGTCTTGGTTAGATGGCAAAAATTGCTTGTCCCATGCCCACCATCTGTATTGCCATAGAGAGCGAGCTGTTGAGCCCCTCCTAATCCCCAATTTCCATCCCTCCAGGGCTGCTTTTACCCCTCTAAACTGTCCAAGGTCATATTCCCACTTCTGGTGTTGTAAGTATGGGTGTGCTTGAAGGGGTGGTGACTGTACTAATGTTATCTCCTTCTTCTTCCAGTCTGAGACATAATTATTATCTTCATCTGTGCAGAGCACCAGTATCCTGAAAGGGATGGCAAGGCCAATCCACCCTGTTTCTTTGGTAAATATACAACCTGTTGTCTCACCCTGGGTCGTTTAAAGCCCCATAGGTAATGAAGTAATTGTTTCTCCCATACCAGAACGTCTCTTTCAGGCACTATGCAGGGCACACACTGAAACAAGTACAAAAACCCTCGGTAAGATATTCATCTTTGCAGTCTGTGCTCTCGCATGTAATGGTAGTGGAAGCAATGCCCACTGTTTATAGTTTGCATTTATTTCTGAGGTCAAAGAGGGGTAGTTGTCCCTATACAAAGACTCGGCTGACGTTCCAGATATTTCATTTTTTTGCAAGTCCCATCTCATTGGGTATTTGCAGTGTATTTCTCTAGGGGCCTTAAAGTTTACGGATAGAATTTCAGTCTTCGTAGTGTTTAAACTGTACCCTGAAACGACTGAAAACTTTTGTATCTGCTCAAACAGTGCTAAGATAGAGTTCTGGGGATTACCTAGAAATAGTAACACATTGTCTACATACAACCCTATTTTATGAAGTTCCTCCCCCACTATTATACCTTGTATGTTTTTGTTTATTCGAATACTCTGGGCCAAGGGTTCTATATATATAGCGCGAACAGTAAAGGGGAGAGGGGACAACCTTGTCGAGTGCCTCTCCAGTTTAAATGGGGTCGCTATATGTCCATTCACCCGGAGATAACCTACAGGGGATTCATACAGACTTCTAATTAGTTGTGAAAAGGTGTCAGGGAAACCAAACCCTCCTAAAACTGCCATTAAGTATGGCCAAAGGACTTTATCAAAAGCCTTTTCTGGGTCAAGGCTCATTAAACAAAGCAGGCTGTTTGGTGTGGTTCAACTGATCAATAATATTGACAGCCCTGCAGATATTGTCAAGTGCCTGCCTTCCTGGGACAAAGCCAGTTTGGTCTACATGTATGAGTTTTGGAATAATTTTTTTCCAGTATCCTGGTTATCATATCTGTGAATAGTTTATAATCTATATTAAGGATGGAAATTGGCCTGTAAGAGGCACAGTATGTTAGATCCTTGCCCGGCTTAGGTATTACCGCTATTATAGCTTGTGCCCATGAAGGGGCTATTTCTTTATCCTCAGACATTACTGAGTTGTAAGCTCTGCACAGTAATGGAAAAGTACAGTTACGTAAGAACTTATCGTAACAGTAGATCTTCGAGAACAGCTCTTGCAGCAGGTTACACCATTAGGACTAAAGCCGACAGGTGCCAGGACCCCATGGAAATTTTTTAGCTAGCAGTATCCAGCGGGGACCGCCCCCGACGTCGGTCCTCCCCTGACGTCAGGCATCATATAAACGGGGGCGGTCCCCCAGAACCCCCAGTTCTCCCGGACGTTAGATGACATCAGAAGTGGAGACTGAGGATCCGCCATCAAAAGGTATTCAAAACGGTGTTAGAAACACCTAATCCTAGAAAAAAAATATCGGAACAACTCTACCTCCAGAGGGGATGGTGGGTGGGAAACTACCTGCTACAAGAGCTGTTCTCAAAGATCTACTGTTACGGTAAGTTCTTACGTAACTGTATTATCCTACTTCGAGAAACAGCTCTTGTAGCAGGTTACACCATTAGGACCGATTCCCAAGCAATACTGGAAATCCCTTGCAGGTGGGAGGAGGCTAGGTAGAGATCGCGAGTTGGACCGAAGCCTAGGATAGGAGTCCCTGAAGGACTGCTAGACCAAAACCAGCTCTTCGCCGTGATGCAACATCCAGGCTATATGCCTGATAAAGGTGTGCACAGTGCTCCAGATAGTTACTGCGCAGATGGCTGAAGTGGACACATTCTTCATGGCCGCAAAGGAGATAGCCACCCCCCTTGTGGAATGACCCTTAACCGCACCCGGTAAAGGTTTGCTGCGTTTCTGGTAATAGAACGTGTTATAATGGATGAGCCACCTGGACAACGACTGTTTATAAACCAGAGCTCCCATCATCCTATGGGTGAAGGAGACGAAAAGCTTATCAGATTTAAGGTGGTGCCTGGTTCTGGTCAGGTAGTATCTTAGATACCTATGCACATCTAGAGTGTGCAACAGGGCCTCTTCTCTATTAGAGTATTTAGGAAAGTACACTGGTAAGTCGATGTCCTGATTGAGAGTGAGGGCTAAGACCACCTTAGGTAGAAACTTTGGATTTATTCTTAGGGACACCCTGCCCTGGTGAAAAACCAAATAACATTCTTTGCATATCAGTGCTTGAAGTTCAGAAATCCTTCTGGCCGAAGTAACGGCAACTAAAAATAACATCTTCCATGTCACGAGATGTAGCTCGCAATCTGAGGCTGGTTCATAAGGCGGCAGCATGAGCTGCTCCAGGACAAAGTGTAAATCCCATGGAGGAATAGGATCCTTAATCGGAGATCTAAGGTGGAGAACACCTCTCAGGAAGGCTCGTGCTGTGTCCAACTGAGTTATGGGACGTCGGCCTATAGGTATGTGATAGGCTGAGATGGCACGAAGGTGTACTTTAATTGAGGAGTAGGCCAAGCCTGCCTGGAAGAGAGACAGGACGTAGTCCAGGACCTACCTTTCCAGACAATCCAACAGGGGAAAATCCTTGTGCTTGAGCTCAGAGACAAAACCTGTGCCATTTCATGGCATATGTGGTGTGAGTGGCCAGTTTTCTAGCAGCGGCTAGAACATCTGCTACCTCTTGCGAGACCCCGTACCGTATGATAGCTATGTCTCTAGGAGCCAGGTGTGCAGGTTCAGAAAGCGAAGGTCTGGGTGGACCAAAGAACCTGCCTCCTGGGACAATAAGTGAGAGCTGATTGGCAGAGGCACTGGAGGTTCCTGGGACAGCTGGTGCAGCAGAGGGAACCAAATCTGTCTGGGCCAAAAAGGCGCGATAAGTATCAGCGTTGCCTGCTCTCTGCGGAGTTTCAATAGGACCCTCTGGATCAAAGGGAAGGGGGGAAATGCGTAGAGGAATCTGCCCGTCCAGGAGAGGGACAACGCGTCTCACCAGAAAACACCAGGACCTGGATCTAGCGAGCAGAAATTGGGCAGTTTTGCATTAGATGGGGACGCTAAAAGGTCCAGTTCTGGTGTGCCCCATCTGTGAAACAGATCCTCTACTACCTCCTGGAATAGTTCCCACTCGTGGACTCTGGCCTGAGAGCGGCTCAGGCTCTCTGCAATGAGGCTGTCCACTCCTGGGACATGAACAGCAATGAGGTTTGCGCCGTGTTGTAGAACCCAATCCCACACCCTCATGGCCTCCCTGCAAAGCGGGTAGGAATGGGTGCCTCCTTGTTTGTTGAGGTAATACATCACCGCGGTATTGTCTGTTTGTAACAGGAGAGTACCCGGTGGGATCTCTGACTGGAAGGCCTGCAGGACATAAAGAACTGCTCTGATTTCCAAAATATTTATGTGGAGATGAGCTTCCAGGGGTGTCCACGAGCCCTGAGACCTGACCCCGTCGAGGTGTGCTCCCCAAACAAAACCTGATGCGTCCGTGGAGAGCGTCACAATCGGAGACGGTGCAATGAAGGGGACCCCCGCCAACAGGTTCGTTGAATCTAGCCACCATTGCCAATCCCGGATTACGGCATTCGTGATCCAAACTGGAAGCTGCAAATGGTCTTGCTTCTGATCCCATTGAACCCGTAACATCCACTGGGTCACCTGCATGTGGAGCCGAGCTAGCGGGACTTTTGCAATGGCCACAGCCATGTGTCCGAGCAGGCAAAGGACCAGTCTGGCTGGGACAGTCTTCTTCTTTGCCAAGATGTCCCTGATGAGGGATCTGATGTGTTCCGCTCGGTCCTGGAGCTGAAATGCTCTCCCCTGAACGGTGTCCAGAACTGCGCCTATGAACTGCAGATTCTGCAACAGAACCAGGTGTGACTTCTCCTGATTGATAATGATGCCCAGCGTCCCAAACAGGGACTGAGTACAATGAATTGCAGACATCAGAGCCTCCCAAGAGGGTGCCATGAGGAGCCAGTTGTCCAGGTAGGGGAACACGTAGTGGCCTTCTCTCCTTAGAGCCGCCGCTACGACTGCCATGCACTTTGTAAACACCCAAGGTGCCGATTACAGTCTGAAAGAGGGTCGAACTGATAACATGACTAGAAATCCAAGTGCAAGAACTTCCTGTGCGCTCGAGCAATGGGTATGTGCAGGGAGGCATCCTGCATGTCCAATGACGCCAGGAAGGTGCCCTGCTTGAGCATGGGTATCAGACTGGGAAGGGTCACCATGCGGAAGCGTCTGTAGAGGACCGAGGTGTTGAGATCGCTGAGATCCAGTATCGGATGGAGGTCCCCTGTCTTTTTGGGAACCAGAAAGAAGTGGGAATAGTAACCTGCACCTCTCTGGTTCCTTGGTATGTGCTCTATAGCTTCCTTTCCTAGAAGCGCAAGCACCTCCTGCTGTATGAGCAGTGCGTGCTGACCCGAATAACAGGAAAGCAGGGGAGGTCTTGACGGTGGATGGTCGAGGAATTCTATAAAGTGACCTCTCTTGACCATTTGAAGTACCCACCGGTTGGTGGTAATCGACTGCCAGCCTGAAAAGTGGTGAGCAATGCAACCACCGACCTTTTCTGCCTGTTGATCCAGAGGAGGGGCGGGGGCCGGGAAGGAGTCATGCTGTGGCAGCGTTGGTTCCCGCAGGCTGTGCCGGTTTGGTACACCGCTGACCTCTGCCTGGGGAAGATTCAGGTTGGGCCTTACAGTGGAAGATGCCGCTTTGTTGCTGGCCGGAACATGGCTGCTGTCGTTGCTGCCGGCTGCGAAAACAGTTCTGGTTCCTATGAAAGGAACCAGATTTGGTTCTGTACATGGCCTGTACAGACCTTACTGCCTTCCCAGCGTCCTGAAGCTTGGTGATGACCTTTTCAGAGGGTTCACCAAACAGGACCTCTCAGTTGTAAGGGACATCAAGAATACTCTTCTGTACGTCCGGGGTAAAACTGGAGATATGGAGCCAGGAGTGTCTCCAAAGAAAGATGCCTGAAGCTGCGCCCCTGGCGGACAAGTCCGCAGAACCATATGCAGCTCGTAACACTTGGGTCCCCACATCTGACCCTGTGTGGAGGAGGTTCAAGAGCTCCACCTTCTGCTCGTCATCCGGTAGTTCAACTAGGTCCTGACCCTGTTCCCACAGGGCATTCTGAAACTGAACCATATGAGCCAGATAGTTCAGGGACCTGATGGAGCATGTAGCAGCTGCATAAATGCGCCTCCCCAGGCATCCAACTGCTTGGATTCCTGGTCCGGTGGCTGTGTGCTCAGATGCTGTGGTCGTTGGGACATGTCACGAGAGGCCGTAATGACCAGGGAATCAGCCAGAGGTTGTTGCGCCAAGTACTGGTGCTCTGTTGGGGCCCTGTACAGGCGGTCAGCTTTCTTCGGCACCACCAACACAGGCTTAGGGTCCTTCTGCCGAAGGTAATGGGCTAGGTGCTGTCTCTCTGGGTCGAGATCTTCCGAATCCTATCCCATGTTCTCCTGGATGTGCCTCATGATCTCGGAAAAGGAGGGATCATCCGGAGGTGACCTTGGCAGGTCTTGTGGGTCAGGTGATGGGATGCTGATTGGAGGAGGAGACCTGGAGGTATCTGAAGTGTCAGGTCTAGAATCTTCCTCATGGAGTGGACCGCCTACATCTGGGTTGCTTAGGAGTGGGAGACCCTTGAGGGAGATCTTGAAGGGGCCTTCTCCGTTCTTTGGATCTTCCCCTAGGAGGTGGAGCGTGCTCCTTGGGGGTCGGTGGTCTTCCTGCTGGCCCCTGCAGAGAAGGAGGGGGAGTAGGAGGTGAAGGAGTAGGAGGAGGAGGAGGTTTGACTGGGATCACATCCTTCTTTATTGTGTCCTACCAAAAGGTAAAGAGATCTTTGACCTCTTGAATATTTATACCAGACGACGGACCTGGCACCGGTGGTCTGTTGCCGGTATCGGGCATCGGGTTCGCGAGCGTCTCCGGTACTGAAGAAGGCTCCTGTGGAAGCCCAACGTCCTCACTGTCGCCTGCCTGGTCATAAGGCACGTCAGGTCCTCCTCTGTAGAATCCCAGTGACCGATGTCCACCGGTGACGGGGGGAAGGGGTCAGTCTTCGGCTCTGGCGAACATCTCACCGACGTTGGTGTTAACCGACGTCCTGGTCCGACGGGCATTTCTCCGAAGGTCGAAGCCCGCCTCGGGTCCGCCGTCCGCTTTAGGGACATCAGGTCCTTAGTCTCCTGAGAGGGGATCCGACCTCTGGAGGCTGGGAGACTGATCTGGTGTAGGTCCCGTGTCTCTGAAGAAGCTTTGAAGAAGACTTGGACTGGTGACGGTCTGAAGACTTTGATGAGGCCCGGGAAGGTGCTGAGGAAGCTGAAGGCCTGGAAGTCTTGATGGGATGCAGAGAATCCAAAGTGCTGCCTGAAGAATTGACTTTTACTGGAGGGGACTGAGAGCGAGCCCTGGAGGGAGAGCAGTTAGAGCGCATGGAGCCTGAGCTGGTGCGCGATTCCGAGGCCTGGTTAGGGGATCTGGACCTGGCCTTCTCCCGATGCTTGTCCCGGTGTTTATGGGACTTAGAGGTAGACTCACCCCTGGAGGCAGAGTCTTTGTCTATACTTCTTAACTTTTCTTCCAAGAAGAACCCCTGAAGTGCCTGCTGGCAGAGGATCCTGGTGCGACTATTGAACCCCTGACAGAAGCAGCAGGCCTTAGTGTCATGTTCCCGGCCTAAGCACCACAGGCAGGACGAATGAGGATCCTTGAAAGGGATCTGTTTGCCGCTGGCACACTTGGAAGGATGTCCTTCTGAAGAAGGAGATGGAGATGCTGACATTTAGTGGTAAACTGTTAAAGTTCTAGTCGTCGTACGTTAGAGTGGGACCATGAGGCCGATGCTGGTGAGTCGACGGGCGGAAAAGAACTGGGGATTCTGGGGGACCGCCTTTTATATGATGCCTGACGCCGGGGCGGGGACCGACGCCGGGGTAGTCCTGCTGGATACCGCTAGCTGGTAGGGCTTGGGGTTCCTGGCACCAGCCGGCTTGTCCTTAATGTAACCCGCTGCAAGAGCTGTTTCTCAAGTAAGATGTATAGCTACATAAGAACTTACCATAACAGTAGATCTTCAAGAGGAGCTCTTGCAGCAGGTAATACCATTAGGACTAAGGCCACCTGGCGTTAGGACCCCACAGAAAAATATTCTAGTTAGCAGTCTAAGGCGGGGGACCGACCCCAACATTGGCTCTGCCCGACATGGTATAAAAGGGGTGGTCCCCCTGCGCCATCTCAGTTCTCCCGCTGGAGACCTGGCCGAAGACAAAAATACTGGGAGAACGAAGAGGGTCCCCTAATCCCAAAGAAGAAAAGCAATTTGTCCTGGGAGAAGGAGGGCAGGAAAGCCACCTGCTGCAAGAGCTCCCTCTCGAAGATCTACTGTTACAGTAAGTTCTTATGTAACTATACTACCTCACTTCAAGAGGGAGCTCTTGCAGCAGGTAATACCATTAGGACAGAGTCCCAAGCAGTTCCTTAAGAAAGACCCAGGTCAGAAGGGTGGAGGACAAATAAAGGATGAGGCAGTTAGGATAGGAATCCCTGAAGGACTGCTAGGCCGAAACCTGCTCTCCTCCCGGAGGCAATATCTAGACTGTAGTGCATAATGAAGGTGTGCTCTGAACTCCAAGTAGCTGCTGCACAGAGGTACGCTGAAGACACATTCATCAGGGAGGCAAAGGACAAGGCTACTCCCCTGGTGGAGTGACCTTTTACCGGTCCCGGTAAAGGTTTGTTGTGGTGCTGGTAGCAAAAAGTGATGCAATGGACTAACCACTTGGTCAGTGTTTGGTTGGTCACAGAAGCCCCCATTTTCCTGTGTGTGAAAGACACAAACAACTGGTCTGTCTTTCCTGCAGAACTAGTTCTCAAAAGGTAGTAACGTAAAATTCTGTGTACATCCAGAGTGTGCAACAAGGCTTCCCCTCCGTTGGAGTGCTCTGGGTAGTAAACTGGTAGCTGGATGTCCTGGTTCAGTATGAACTCAGACACTACCTTCGGAAGAAACTTAGGATTTGTTCGCAGGGCCACCCTGTCCCTGTGGAAAATAAGGTAAGGCTCTTTACACATCAGGGCCTGTAACTCGGAAATCCTCCGAGCTGAAGTAATGGCAACTAAAAATAACATCTTCCAAGAGAGAAGACGAAGCTCGCAAGTCACAACTGGTTCAAAAGGGGCAGAGTGAGTTTCTCCAAAACAAACAGGAGATCCCATGGTGGTACAGGATCTCTCCTAGGAGGTTTGCTGTGCAAGATCCCTCTTAAGAAGGTCTTGCAGATGTCCTGCTGTGCTACAGTCTTCCCATTTAGTGGTGCGTGGTAAGCTGATATAGCGCAGAGGTGGACCTTGATGGACAAGTAGCTGAGACCCAGGCCTGAAAGATAGAGATACTCTAGCACAGACTCCACTGGACAACCCAGGGGTCTAGAGAGTGCGGAGCGGCCCACAAGCAGAATCGCTTCCACTCCATGGCGTAGTTCGTCCTGGTAGAGGGTTTCCTTGCTGCCACAAGGACCTCCACTACTCTCTGGGACACTCCGAATTTGTCCTGGACTAGAACTGCAGGAGCCAAGCATGCAGGTGCAGGGATTGCAGTGCCGGATGGATTAATGTACCCTGCTTCTGGGAGAGCAACTACGTGGAGCGGGACAATGGGATCGGTGGTTCTGATGCTAGTTGCTGCAGCAAAGGAAACCTGATCTAGTGGGGGCAGAACGGAGCTATCAGAGTCATTCTGGCCTCCTCTATCTGCAGCTTAAGCAGAACTCTCTGAATGAGGGAAAAAGGAGGGAAGGCATACAGGTACCTCCCTGCCGAAGAGAGGGACAATGCGCCTCGCCAAAAAGCACTAGGCCCTGGATCTAGCGAGCAGAAATTAGGCAGTTTGGCATTGTGTGTGGACACAAAGAGGTCCACTTCTGGCTGGTCCCACCTTCCGAAGAGGTCTTCTACGACCTCATGTTGTAGTTCCCACTCGTGGTTCAGAGACCAAGAGTGACTTAGGCTGTCTGCAAGAGTGTTCTGAATACTTGGAACATGCACCACCATGAGCTCCAGGTTGTGGTGTACTGCCCAACACCATACTCTCATGGCCTCCCTGCACAGTGGGTAGGAGTGTATGCCTCCCTGCTGTTGATATGAAAGACCACAGGGGTACTGTCTGACTGGACTGAGAGTGGGCCTGGGCTGATTAACCCCTGGAATGCCTGTAGTGCACACAGCAGCACTCTCATCTCTAGAATGTTGATGTGCAGAGATCATTCGATAGCGTCCCAGGAGCCCCTCGTCTGACGGGCACCTAGATGTGCTCCCCACCCTAGACCCGTGGCATCCGTAGTGAGGATCTGGCTCGGGCTGGAGCGCTGCAAAGTCATTCCAACGCTTAAATGTGCTGGGTTTAGCCACCAAGTCAGAGATCAACTAACTACTGCGGAGACTCGAATGAGCTGTTCTAGTTGGTTTGTACCCTAGTTCCACTGAACTCTTGAGGTGCCATTGGAGGATCCTCAAGTTCAAACGTGCCAACGGGACTGTGGCAATGGCTGCTGCCATGTGGCCTAACAGCTGACGAACCAGTCTTGCTGCAACTAGGTTTGAATCCTGAATCCTGTGAGCTACTTCTCTGAGTCTCTGTGCCTGACCTGTGGGCAAGAAGGCTATCCTTTGCTCAGAATCCAAGACCGCTCCTATGCACTGTGGCCTCTGAGTGGGCACTGGGTGCGATTTAGACAAGTTCAAGGTGATGCCCAGAGATTGAAACATCCTGACCGTTTCTTTCAAGGACTTGGTTAATTGGTCCTCTGACTGGGCAGTGAGGAGCCAATCATCCACGTAGGGGTAAACAAAGTGACCCTTTCTCCTGAGGGACGCCACCACTACTGCCAGGCACTTGGTAGAAACCCCTGGCGTTGACGAGAGGCCGAATGGCAGGACCCTGAACTGGTATTGTTCACCTTGGAAGGTGAAGCATAAGAACTTCCTGTGGGGACGGCAGTGTTTTGATGCACATGTATGCATCCTGCATGTCCAGGAAGGAGAGCCAGTCTCCTTGATGGAGCATGGGCAACAGGCTTGCCAGTGTTACCATCCTGAATCTCTTGTACTCTATGTAATTGTTCAGTTGGCTGCGATCCAGGATGGGGCGAAAGTCTCTCGTTTTCTTTGGGACTAAGAAGAAATGGGAGTAAAACCCTTTGCCCCTCTGAGCAAAGGGGACCTCCTGGATAGCTTGTTTCTCTAGCAGGGCCTGGATTTCTGCTCTTAGGAGGAAGGCATGGGAGGGTGAACAGTGGGAGGAGATTGGAGGGTTGTCCGGTGGAATCCGGGTGAATTCTACAGAGTAGCCTTTCTCCACCGTCTTCAGAACCCATTGGTCCGACATTATATTGGACCATACTGAGAGACAGAGGGAGAACCTCCCTCCTACCATTTCCTCCTGCACTTGCTGCGGAAGGAGGAGGGCTGGAAGGTAGTCATGCCATGGTAGGGGGGTTGGGCAGGGGAGGTCTGGGCACTTTAGGGTGCTTTGGGCCATGGGTGCCTGAAGGAACAGTGTGGACACGCCTCTTGAAGGTTCCCTTTTGCTGAGGTTGCCATTTCCTGTTGTGCTTGCTTACAAAAAGGATGATGGCGACCGGTCTGAGGCTCCGACCTGTACATCTTATGCACCTCAGACACTGCTTTCCCTAAGTCCTGTAGCACTATAATCACTTTCTCTGCCTGTTGTCCAAAGAGGACAGGACCCTGGAAAAGAGCGTCCAAGATGGCATCTTAGAAGTCCTGATGGAAACCTGACACTTGGAGCTAGGCATGCTGCCGCATGCAGATACCAGTGGCGGTTGCCCTGGCTGCCGTGTCTACTGAGTCGTATGAACATCTGAGGATGTGTTTATCCACGTCCATTCTAGATTGTATAATGGCTAGGAGTTCTGCTTGCCCCTCTGACTCGGTCTGAGCTTTGACCAGGTCCATGACCTTCGCCCAGAGTGATTTCTGGTACATCATCATGTGAGCCAAAAGGTTCAGTGAGCGGATTGCACCAGTGGTTGACGCGTAAACCTTCCTACCCATATGGTCAAGCTTCTTGGACTCCGGGTCAGGAGGTTGGGCACTCGTATATCTTGGCTGCTGTTAGCACCATAGAGTCAGCCCTCAGATTTTCCCCTAGGAATGGTCCTCTTTTGGAATCCTATAAAGTCTGTCTGCCTTTCTTGGCACAGTTGGCGTAGTGGCTGGGTGCTGCCAAGTAAGTCTGGTGATGTCTTGGAAAGGCTCCACTAATGGGGGGGATGACCAGAGGCTTCAGGTCAGGGACCCCTAAAAATTTTGCTAAGCGTCACCTTTCTGGGTCCAGCTCCTTTGTGTCCCATTGGTACAGGGCTTGAATGTGCCATGTGATGTCTAGGAAAGTACAGTTACGTAAGAACTTACTGTAACAGTAGATCTTCGAGAGGAGCTCTTGTAGCAGGCTGTAACCATTAGAACTAATGCCGCAGGCCTTAGGACCCACTGGAAAAAACTTAGCTAGCAGTATCACCAGCAGGCCACCCCTGACATCGCTCGCCCTGATGTCTGTCAGTGCCATAAAAGGGGGCGGCCCTAGCTCCACCTCAGTTCACCCGCCGAGGACCCGTGAACGGACCCCAGCAAGCGAACCAAGTGAAGCTTGCCCAGTCAAGCTGATAACTCTCCAGGGGTAAGGAGGGCGGGAAGGCAGATCTATTATTGCGGTAACTGTACTATCTTACTTAGAGGGGGAGCTCTTGCAGCAGGCCATAACCATTAGGACTGAATTCCAAGCAGTCCCGAGCTAAGGAGGTGACTAGCGCCAGTTGGAGGAGGATGACAGGAACTATAATAATGGCACTGCCTAAAAAGGCTGGGAGACAGCACATCAGGACAATAATACCTGAAGGATTGCCAGACCGAAATCAGCTCGGCGCCTGGAAGCAATGTCCAGGCTATAATGCCTGACAAAGGTGCATACCGAACTCCAAGTAGCAGCTGCACAAATGTCACGGACAGAGACATTTTTTAAGGAGACGAAGTTGGTAGAAACTCCTCTGGCAGAATGACCTCTAACCATTCCCGGTAGAGGTTAGCTGTACTTGTTGTAACAGAAGACTATGTAGTGGACTAGCCACCGAGATATAGTCTGTTTAGACACCAGTTTGCCCAGGTGTTGAGGTGCAAAGGCCACAAACAGCTGTTCCGATTTGCGGTGTGCCGCTGTATGCTTGAGGTAGTACCTCAGCGCCCTGTGGACATCCAATGTGTGTAAGAGAGCTTCTCCCCTGTTAAAAGGGGTTGAATAATAGACTGGAAGGTCAACCGACTGGTTGAGAGTTAATTCAGAAAACACGTTAGGTAGGAACTTAGGATCTGTTCTGAGGGAAACCTTTTCCCTACAAAAACCTAAATAAGGCTCCTTGCACATCAGGGCCTGAAGCTCGGAAACCCTTTGAGTTGAAGTAACAGCAACTAAAACAGACACCTTCCAGGAAAGACAACGCAGATCACACTCTGCTGCGGGTTCAAAGGGTAGGAGAGTAAGCTTCTCTACACACAAAAGGAGATCCAAGGGGAATTTGATCCCTCATGGGGAGGCCTCAAATGCAGAATGCCTCTTAAAAGGTGCGGCCACATCCAGTTGGGCTAGGTTCTGTCGCTGAAGAGGACGTGATAAGCAGAAATGGCTCACATATGCACCTTAATGGAGGAGTAACTCAAGCCTTGCTGATATAAGGAGAGGAGATACTGTAATGCTGAGTTCACGGGACAGGTAAGGGAGTCCAGATGATGAGACGAGGCCCATAAGCTAAAACACTTCCACTTCATAGCATAAGTGGAATGAGTAGAGGGTTTTCTTGCTGAAATGTGGACGTCTGCCACCTCTTGGGAGACCCCATACCTTGATTTAACTATATCTGCAGGAGCCATGCATGAAGGTGCAGAGACTTGAAATCTGGATGTACCAGCTTGCCCTGATCCTGGGACAGCAACTGAAAGCATATTGGCAGCGGAATTGGAGGCTCCGACGACAACCGCTGAAGTAGTGGGAACCAAATTTGCTGTGGCCACAGTGGGGCGATTAGGATCATCTGAGCCCCCTTGGCCTGTACCTTCAACAAAACTCTCTGAATAAGAGGGAAGGGAGGGAAGGCGTAAAGGAACCTCCCTACCCAACAAAGGGACAAGCGTCTGGCCAAGAAACACCAGGCGCATGCTCTCGCGAGCAAAGATTGGCAGTTTGGCGTTGTGTGGAGATGCAAAGAGGTCCAACTCTGGACGACCTCAAGTGTCGAAGAGCTGGTCCGCTACTGATTGGAGTAGCTCCCACTCGTGTGCCTTGGACTGAGACCGGCTTAAGCTGTCCGCCAAGGCATTTTGGGAGCCTGGAACATGAACGGTGGACAGAGATGTGATGTTCCAGTGCCCAATACCAGACTCTCATCGCCTCCCTGCACAGGGGGTAGGAGTGTGTTCCCCCTTGCTTGTTGATGTAGAAAACAACAGCCTTGTTCTCCGTCTGAACGAGGAGAGAGCCTGGCACTAGGTTCTCCTGAAAGGCCCGTGAAGCACTGAGGACCGCCCGCATTTCCAGAACATTGATGTTGAGGTTGCGCTCCTCTGGGGACCAAATGCCCTGAGTCTGGCAGTCCCCTAGGTGAGCCCCCCAGCCTAAGTCAGAGGTGTCTGTTGTCAGTGTCCGACTTGGCAGCTCCTATTGAAACAAGACCCCTTTTTCTAGACTGAGGGGATCCAGCCACCAAAGAAGGGTCCTTCTGCTCGGAGATCCTGACCAAATGGTCGAGACCATCGGAGCTTTGGTCCCACTGCACCCTGAGCATCCACTGTGGGACCCTAATGTGGAGGCAGGCCAAGGGAGTACAGGGATGGCCACAGCCATGTGCCCCAGAAGTCTGAGAAAGGTCCTGGCTTGGACCTGAGGGGTTATGAGGACCGTTCGGGCCACTTCTCGCAGGCGATCTCCCCTTTCCTGAGGGAGAAAGGCCATGCCCTGGACCGTATCCAGGACCGCACCTATAAAGACGAGCCTTTGGATGGGTTCGGGGGATAACTTTGGCAGGTTCAGGGTGATGCCCAACTTTCAGAATAGAGTATAAATATCTCCGAGAGCTTGAATGAGGCGCATTCTTGACGGGGCCGCCAAGAGTCAATTGTCCAGGTAAGGGAAGACAAAATGCCCTTTGCGCCTAAGAACCGCAGCTACCACTGCTAGGCACTTGGTGAAGACTCGAGGAGCGGATGAGAGGCCGAATGGCAGAACCCGAAACTGGTAATGTCCCCCTTGGAAGTGGAAAGTACAGTTACGTAAGAACTTACTGTAACAGTAGATCTTCGAGAGGAGCTCTTGCAGCAAGTAATACTATTAGGACTGAAGCTGGCAGGCGTCAGGACCCCACGGAATACTTGTAGCTAGCAGTCTGAGACAGGAGTATACAGGGGGCGGTCCCCTGGCACCATTTCAGTTCTCCCGCCGGAGACCCATCAAGAAACCAAACTGGAGAACCAAGCAGGAAGCCCCACCATGTTCTGGTGACATAAAAAACAAATTACAATCCTGGGGGATGGAGGGTGGGAAAGCCATTTGCTGCAAGGGCTCCTCTCGAAGATCTACTGTTATGGTAAGTTCTTATATAACTGTACTGTCTAACTTTGAGGGTGGAGCTCTTGCAGCAGGTAATACCATTAGGACTGAGTCCCAAGCAGTACCCAAGGATAGACCCAAGTCTGAGAGGGTGGTAGGGAGAGATGCTGAAAACAGCTAAAGCTGATAAAAGGCACTTAAGAAAGTAGGCCCTACAGGACTGCTAGTCCAAAACCTGCTCTCCTTCTGGATGCAATGTCCAGGCCGTAATGCCTGATGAAAGTGTGGACTGAACTCCATGTAGCTGCAGCACAAATACCTGCTGAAGAGACATTTTTGAGTGCTGCAAAGGAAGAGGCCACTGCTCTGGTAGAGTGGCCCCTGACTGTTCCCAGAAGTGTTTTTTATGATGCGGTAGTAGAAAGTAACACATTGCACCAGCCAACGGGCTAGTGACTGTTTGGAAACAGGAGCCCTTAGCATTCGTTTGGCGTATGAAACGAACAACTGGTCCGACTGTCTGGAGGAGCGGGTCTTGTGGAGGTAATACCTCAAAATCTTGTGAACATCCAAGGTGTGCAACAGCGCTTCACCTTGACTGACGAATTCCAGATAATAAACCGGAAGGTTAATGTCCTGATAAAGAGTCAGCACGGACACCAGCTTCAGCAAGAACTTAGGGTTCATGCGCAGGGTCACCCTGTCCCTGTGGAAAACTATGTTTAGGTTCCTTACACATCAGGGCCTGGAGCTCGGAAACCCTTCGAGCGGAGGTGATAGCTTCCAAAAGGAGGGCCTTTCATGAGAGGAAGCGTAGCTTGCAGGAAGCTCCCTGCTCGGGGAGGGGGAGTTTCTCCAGGACAAAAAGTAAATCCCAAGGAGGAACAATGTCTTTCCTGGGAGGTCTGATATGCAAGACCCCTCTTAGAAATGTCTTACAGACGTTGAGCTGTGCCAGTGTTCTATCTCCAAAGGGATCATGATATGCGGAAACTGCACACATGTGCACCTTAATGGACGAATAGCTCAGTCCTAAGTCCAGAAGATGAGGGAGATATTCTAGCACGTGCCTAGCTGGACAACCCAAGGGATCTACGGCACGGGTCGCAGCCCAAAGACAGAAGCATTTCCATTTCAGAGCGTAGGTGGCCCTGGTGGAAGCTTCCTCGCTGCAACCAAGATTTTAGCCACCCTGCTTGACACTCCTAGCCTCTCTTCTGCTAGGACTGCAGGAGCCACGCGTGCAGGTGAAGAGAGTGAAGAGCAGGATGGACGAGTGTTCCCTGCTCTTGTGAGAGCAAGTGGATGGAGAATGGCAACTGTATTGGAGGCTCCAGAGACAGTTGCTGAAGCAACGGATACCAGATCTGGCGGGGCCATAAAGGGGCCACCAAAATCATTCGGGCCCCCTCTGACTGCAACTTGAGCAGTACTCTCTGAATGAGGGGAAGAGGAGGGAAGGTGTACAGGAACTTCCCTGTCCAAGAGAGGGACAATGCGTCTCACCAGAAAACACCAGGCCCTGGAGCGAGAGAGCAAATATTTTGCAGTTTGGCATTGCACGGGGATGCCAAGCGGTCCAACTCTGGATAGCCCCAGTGACCGAACAGGTCGTCTGTGACTTCTTGGAGCAATTCCCACTTGTGATTCAGAGAGGTAGAGCGGCTGAGATTGTCGGCAAGAACGTTCTGGACCCCTGGCAGGTGAACTACGATGAGATCCAGTGTTCTATTGCCGAATCCCACACTCTCATGGCCTCTCTGCAAAGGGGGTACGAATGAGTCCCCCTTGCTTGTTGATGTGGAAGACCACTGGTGTGTTGTCTGTCTGCACCAGGAGAGGACCCATCGAGAACTAGTCTCTGAAAGCGATAAGCGCATTCAGCATGGCTCTCATTTCCAGAACATTTATATGCAGAGAGCTCTCTGTGGCAGACCAAGACCCTCGGGTCCTGTGATCTCCTAAATGAGCCCCCCAATCGGACAGAGAGGCATCTGTGGTTAAAGTCTGAAAAGGGGCGGGGCTCCGGAATGGGACCCCTCCCGCTAGACTGTCGTGACGGAGCCACCATTCAAGAGAGCGGTATACCGCACGAGAAATCCGGATTCGAAGATCTAGATCGTCCACCGATTGGTCCCACTGGACCCTGAGATGCTATTGGAGAGTCTGCATATGCAGTCTGGCTAAGGGTACCGTGGCTATGGCAGCTGCCATATGGCCTAGGAGGTGGAGAACAACTCGGGCGGGGGAAGAGGAGGCCTTCTCGAGCCTGCTGGCCAGATCCCGAAGGCGGTCTGCTCTGTCTGGGGGCAGGAAAGCTCTCCCCTGCTCAGTGTTCAGAATAGCCCCTATGAATTGCAGCCTTTGTGTTGGCCATGGAAGCGATTTTGGCCAGTTTATTGTGATCCCCCGGGAGGAAAATAGATCCCATGTCTCTCGTGAGGCGATTAGAAGCTCCTCCTCCGACTGAGTGGAGAGGAGCCAATTGTCCAGATAAGGGCAGATGAAGAGGCCTCTCCTTCAGAGGGCCGCCGCTACCACCGCTAGACACTTGGTGAAGACCCTGGGAGCAGATGAAAGGCTGAAGAGGAGTATTGAATTGGTAGTGCTGCCTCTGAAGCTGGAAGCACAGAAACCTTCTGTGAGTTGGACTTTGATATGCAGGTAGGCATCTTGCATATCTAGGGGAGACAGTCAGTCCCCTTGACGAAGCAAGGGGAAGAGCCCTGCCAGAGTGACCATCCGGAATCTCTGGTATTTTACAGAGAGACTGAGCTAGCTTAAATCCAGAATGGGACGAAGGTCTCACGTTTTCTTTGGGACAAGGAAGAAGCGCGAGTAATAACCCTTTCCCTTCTGAGCCTGTGGGACCCTTTGGATGGTCCTTCTTTCTAGGAGCTGATGGATCTCCGCTTCTAGAAGGAGACTGTGTGCGGTGGACAACTGGCCAGAGTGGGGGGTTGTCCGGTGGGATACAGATGAACTCTATTACGTACCATTTTCAAATGGTGTCCAGTACCCACTGGTCCGCCGTGATACTGGACCATTCGAGTGGGTAAAGCGCAAATCACCCTCCTACCTTCTCGTTCTGCCTGTCCCTGAAGGGAGGAGGGGGCAGAGGGAGTCAGTCTGAGGGGATGGCGGGGCCCTGGGAGTTTTGGGCTGCTTGGGGTCCTGGGAACCTTGAGGGGCAGGGTGACCCCGCCTCTTAATCCCCTTACTGTGAGACTGTTTGCTCCCCTGTCCTTGCCATTGCTCTTTACGAAAAGGGTCTTGGCAGGGTTCCTGAGGCTGGGGTTTATACATATGGTGCACATAGGCCACCGCTTTCCCTGACTCCTGGAGTTACTTGATCATCTCTTCAACTTCCAGGCCGGACAAAACGGGACCCTGAAAGGGGGAATCCAGGACAGACTCTTGTAAGTCTGTCTGGAAGCCCGTGAGCCTAAGCCGTGACTGCCGCCTCATGCAGACCCCCGAGACGGCTGCTCTGGAGGCCATATCTACGGCGTCATAACACCACCTCAGGGCATGTTTGTCAACGTCTAATCCCGATTGAGCACACGCCAATACTTCCTGCGGCGAGTCAGAGTCTGGCACAGAATTGCTGAGGTCCACTGTCTTGTGCCACAGCGACTGTTGATAGGTAATCATGTGGGCCATGAAGCTCAAGGACCTGATGGCTTCAGTTGCTGAGGAGAAGACTTTTCGGCCCCAACCGTCTTAACTTTTTAGAGACGGGATACGGAGGTTGGGAATGCCAATGTTCTGGCTGGGAACTTCTGCCGTGAGCTGCCATGAGGACCAAAGAGTTGGCCTTCAGTTGTTCGGTTAGAAAAGGTTCGGACCCTGGAGGCTTATAAAGTCTGTCCACCTTTCAAGGGACTGCGGGTAAGGAGAACAGGGTAAGCCAGGTCAGGCAGGTCACATCCTGGAATGGTTCCACGAATGGGGGACTAACCAAAGGTTTGGGCTCCTTCTCTCCGAGGAACTTGGCCAGGCACTTGTGCTCTGGATCCAAGTTCTCTGTGTCCCACTCGTATATAGCCTGGATGTGCCTCATGATGTCCAAAAAAGGGAGTGGAGGGGACCGCAGGGAATTTTTAGGTCCCGGGAGAGAGGACAAAATTCCCCATCTGAGTAAGGCTGTGATTCAATGTAGCCCTCATCTGAGGACGTGACAGGAGGGGAAGAAGGAGACGGAGATGAAGGGAGTTTCCCTCTCTTCCCCTTAGGGTCAGGACATGGGTGCTCACCCTCACCCCCTGGGATGGGAGGGGGACCCATGGGTGGTGGAGTAGGGACAGTGTCTGGGGGTCTATACAGGAGATCCCCTTTTACTGTACTCCACCAGGTAGTAAAGAGACTCCCGATGTCTGCTACTGGGACGACCACAGGGCCTGGCGCCGTGTTTGAGGGGTCAGGCGTCTGGTCTATAGGCGCGGGTATCTGAGGCTCAGGTTCCTTGGGGGCAGGTGTCGGGTCCGGGATCCTGGCATCAGTGGGCCGTTGACCAGTAGCACCTTCATCTTGTGGTCCGGCGTCCGGTGTGGCCCAGTCAGGCATCCGGCTGGTCTTCATCCGGCGGCCGCCCATGTCAAGCGTCGGGGAGTGGGACAACGGAGTAGGCAACCAGTTAGGCTTGCGCTAATCTGGGGGAGAGCACACCTTAGCCAGAGGAGGGGGGCATCCGAGCCCGGGTGGCCTCCTGCTTACCTGACAATTCTTCTGAATGCTTGCATTTGTCCTAAGAACCGGGCCTGTCCTGAGCCTTAGACAGGCTTTCCTGGGTTGACCCTGAAGGTTTGAGGGGTTGATGGGCCAGGGAAGTGTGGTGTCCTGACCTGGCCGACTCCCGATGTTTGCCCTGAGAAGAAGCAGGAGCGGATTTAGACATACGGGAAGGTCTGGACGTTGAAGAAGAGGAGGCCTGCTTGGCTGGCGACTTAGGGCGGGACTCAGACCTGGACCGATCCTTATCCCTGTGGTGATGCTTCCCCCTGATGACTCATCTTTCGGTGGGGAATCTCTGGCGGGAGAGGATGAGCTGGCTCCTGATCCCCGCTGCATGGCTGTAAGCTTCTTCTCAAGCAGAAAGGTCTTGAGTGCGTTGGCCCTCCTGGCGCATGACTTCTGGTTAAACTTCTGGCAATGTGTGCAGGTGTTGGGCTGATGTTCCGGGCCTTGGCAAAGGAGGCAGGCCGCGTGGCTGTCTTTGGCCAGGATCTGCTTCCCGCATGCACACTCTGCTTTTCGCCGCGGTGGGGAGGGTGACAACATACACAAGGTGATGGTTGAAAATGTTGAAGAATGAAAATACTTCTGTCTTTCGTTGGCTGTTGACTGCTATGGAAGGTGTCAGAGGAGCTAAACTATGCAGGTCAACAGCGGGAAAAGAACTGAGATGGTGCCAGGAAAGCGCGCCCTATATACCACGTCTGACGTCGGATGTAGCCGACGTCGGGGGCGGTCTCCTGCCTCAGACTGCTAGCTACAAGTTTTCCGTGAGGTCCTGTCACCTGCCGACTTCCATCCTAAAGGTATTACCTGCTGCAAGAGCTCCACCCTCGAAGTCAAGATTCTCAAATACTTCCTGTGAGGGGGAAGACCCCGATATGCACGTACGCATCTTAAATGTCCAGGGAACAGAGCCAGTCTCCTTGGTGCAGCAGAGGAATTAGACCTGGAAGGGTCACCATCCTGAACCTTCGGTACTCTATATAATCATTTAGGGAGGTGAGGTCCAGGATGGGCCCGAAGATCCTGAGTTTTCTTTGGAACCAGGAAGAAATGAGAGTAATACCCTTTTCCCTGCTACTGCAGTTAGACTGGCTCTATTGCCCTTTTTGCAAGAGGGCCTGGATTTCTCCTTCTATGAGAGGTATGTGAGAAGGAGGATACCTTGAGGACCTTGGTGGAGTTTCTGAGGGGATTTGAGTGAACTCCAGCGTATGTTCCCTCCTTATAATATCTAGGATCCAAAGGTCTGAAGTGATTCTGCTCCATCCCTCCAGGTGGAGGGAGAAGCGACCCCCTACTGCTTCCCCTTGCGCATCCACCGGAGGAGGGGGGTCAACAGGGAGTCACTGGGTCGAGCCGGGGGTTGGCAGAGAGGTTTGGGAGGACTTTGGGTTTCGAAAGGGATCGCCTCCAGGTTGCTGGCTTCTGTCCTTCCTTTTAAATCAGCCTCTCTGGGCCGATTGGTTTCCACAGGCAGGCTGGTCTGAGAACTTACGAAAAGGCCATTTTCTAAAGCGTTTCTGGTCCCCCTTATACATCTGTCGGACGGACCAGTTGGATTTGCCCGACTCCTGGAGACGAGAGATAAGGTCCTCGGTCTCTGATCCAAATAGCACGGAACTATGGAACTGAAGGTCCCTGATTCCAGTCTGCAGATCCTGGGAGAATCCTGAGACTCGAAGCCAGGCATGGCGCCTTAGGCAGACACTTGACACTGCTGCCCTAGATGCCTTATCTGCAGTGTCACACGAGGCACGCAGAACATGGGTGCCTACGTCCGAGCCCGATTTGAGAATGTCCAGGCGCTCCGTTTTTTGTGGGCAGTCTGGCAAGGCACTGACTATCTCTTGTCCCTTCTCCCATAGAGCATTCTGGTACTGGACCATATGCATCAGGGAGTTCAGGGAACGTATGGAGCAGGTGGATGCAGAGTATACCATTCTGTCCAGCTGGTCCAAATAGCGGGACTCCTGATTGAGAGGCTGAGAGTGGAGGTGTTTGGGCTGTCGAGATTTGTCATGAGCGGCCGATATAACCATAGAGTTGGCCTGAAGGTTTTCTGCCAGATAGGGCTCATCCCTTGGTGCTCTATACAGCCTATCCAATTTTTGGGAACTGCCGGGACTGTGACTGGATGTTTCCAAGTTATCCTGGTAAGGTCTTGGAATGTATCAACCAAAGGAGGCACTACCAAAGGTTTTGGCTCCTTTTGCCTCAGGTAACGTGGCAATCTCCGGTGTTCCAAATCCAGGACCTCCGTCTCCCATTCGTTGGAGGCCTGGATGTGTCTCATGATGTCCATGAAAGCTGGATTGTCAGGAGGTGAATGGGGTGGTTCCTTATCCTCAGGAGAACCCCCAACTCCTGAAAGGGATGAGGAAGAAGAGGCAGACCAGCTCTTGGAACGTGAAGAGACCGAACTGTGCCTGTAAGGACTACCCTCCCTAGAGCGTAGGGTACTCCCGGACCGACATCAGTCCTGAGACCGACGATGGCTTGTGGACTGACGACGGAGTGAAGTCTTGTGCCTGTCGGGGGACCGGTGTTGGCTAGAAGAGCAAGCCCGCCTAGAGACAGACCTATGGCGGCTGTGGGATTTGCTCTTGGGCCTGGACTGATGATGGCTGGAGGACCGTGAGCGGTGCCGTTGGCAGTCCCTGGACTAAGACTGAACCACCGAGGGCAAGCGGGACTTGGAAGGCTTATGCCGCTCTTCGGGGTTTTGGATGGCGACCCGACGGAAAGATCCCCGGTGTCCTGGATGCCCACTTGGTCGGGAACTGATGACGGGTCCGGCTTCGGGGTAGCCTTGTCCTTTTTGACTTGGCTCCACTAGAAGGAGAAGAGCTCCTGCAGCTCCTCCTTATTGAAAACAGAGGTCGCCGTCCCCTTTGGGGGAATAGGTGAAGCTGGAAGGTCCGGCAGGGCCTTAGGGGAAGATGGTGAAGAAGAGCCCTCCGGCGTGGAAGACTTCGGGGCCGGCGATGGTACCTTGACCAGCGAAGGCTCACCTTTAGTCACGTCAGCCTTAGACACTGTAGCTGGTGTGGAGGCTGGTGTCTTGGCCAGGGTCGGCTCCGACTTAGCTGATGTGGAAGAGCGGGACCCCAAAGGGGCCTTAGCCTGAGAATCCCGGTCCTTGCCTGACGGCTTACCCGACCCGGGTAAAGCCGTAACCGAGGCCTTTTTCAGCATGGCCGAAGCATGTGCCAAGGTAGAGGCCTTGGTGGAATCCGCAGAGGTAGAAGAGATGCACAGCGGCGTAACCTTAACCTCAGCCGGTTTGTCGGTAGAAGTCCCCACGGGTGCTGGCGTTGGGTGTCTTGGAGGTGGCATCGAGCCTCGACTTTTCTTCACGTCTGGAGTGCTTTGAACAGTCGGAAACCACCCGAGCCAGAAGAGGAGACCTTCCTGTGGGAAGAGTGTGACCTGGACCGCTGGTGGGACCGGCTATGGTCCTTTCTCACGGGACTTGTGGGACTTGTCCTGGTGCTTGCCCTTTTCCCCAGGAGAGCTCTGTAGGATGTCTATTTCCTTCTCTAAAAGGTGGTCTTTTAGGGCCTTCAGGCGCCAGATAAGAGTCCTGCTGGTGAAGCCCTTGCAGATCTTGCAGGAATGAAGGTCATGGTCTAACCCCAGACAGAAGACGCAGGCTTCATGACTGTCCTGCGATGGTATTTGGCGGCCACAGGCACACTTAGTCTTCTTGGGACCAGAGGACGAGACCGATGAAGGGGATGACATGCAATGAAGGAAGAACTAGAGAATGAAGAAAATGAACTGCAAAAATAAGAAAAGCGGAGAGAAAACGAAAATTTGTCACCAAATTTTGCTGGAACTGCTGAAGAACATGCTAAGACTTTCCCAGCGAGAGTAGAACTGCGACGGGAAAATAACTGAGGTGGAGTCTCCAGCTTCTTCGCCGGAGGACATCTGCTACAGGTTATGGATGATGGGTGAAGTTTCCTGCCCCTGGAAGTTGATGGCTGCTGATCTTCATCTACTGGCGGCCAGTGGTTTTTAGGAGGAGGAGGAGGAGGAGGGGGTGGCTTGGGCGAAGGGTCCCTGGGAAGAGGTCATACTGGGGACGGGTCCCTGGGCCTATAAAGCAGATCCCCTTTAACTGTATTCAGCCAAGAGGTGAATAATGCCCCGACGTCCGTTAAAGGGATGACCGGGGTAGGGCGTTGGGATAGATGGACCAGGCATCTGGTCTAGTGGTCCCTCAGGGGCTGCATCTGGTCTATAGGCACCTCCTCTACAGGTGTCTCTGACAAAGGGTCTGGTTCGACCCCTGAGGCAGCTTCTTCCTACAGCCAGTCATCTGATTTGCTGGGCGAAGGGGGCCTTGATTCTACAGGCGGCTTGTCGGTCACTTGATCCTTTGGGGCCAACACCCGCATTTTGACCGGGGCTGTCTGGTCATGGTCCAAGGCAGAGTTGGATGAACCAGTGGTCTGTCGGTGGTCTGAGGCAGACGCCTCCTCATCAAGAGGGGGAGGCGTCTGGTGCCTGACGACCTCCCGGCATCTGGTGGAATCGTCCTGCTTTCTGGACTTATAAGATGAACCACCGTGTTTTCGGGCAATGTCCGAAGACTTGCTTGAGGCAGATGCCTGTCCCTCTTGGGTCAACCCTTGTGAGGACTTGTGGGGTCGGTGGGCCAAGGGGACCTGGGCGGACGAATGCCCTGGGAAGAAGACTCCCTACCTTTTTCATGGGACGAGGAGGATGTCTTCCTAGAAGCAGGCCCCAAAACAGTTTTGGCACCTGGGGTGGGGGGACAGATTCTGACCTGCCACCGGAGGCAGCTGAAGCAGAAGCTCGCTGGGGGGACTTTGGGTGGGATTCTGACCTGGCCCTTTCTTTATCTTGATGGTGGTGTTTCCCCCTCCTGACTTTTTCTCCTTTGGGGGGGGGACTCCCTAGGCGATGAAGAGGAACTATGCCCTGAGTGGGACTTCTGCATAGCGACCACTTGTTTTTCTAGTAGACAGGCCTTCAGCATGTTAGCCCTTCAAATTCTTGTTTTGTTATTGAATTTCTGGGAGTGTGGACAATTGTCGGGCTGGTGGTCTGGGACTAGGCAAATCAAGCAGGCCGAGTGGCTGTCTCTCGCCAGGATGTTTCTCACACAGACACTTCGACTTCTATCAAACGGTAGGTGAAGAAGACACGCAACTCTGTTGATAAAATGACAATTTTTAACTAACTGCGCAAAGGTGCAAAATAAAAAAAAAAAAAAAAAGACAGTTGTCTGCGATACTGAGACATCCGAGGATCCGATCTAAGCAGGTCGACGGCAGGAAAAGAACTGAGACGGTGCCGGGGGACCGCCCCTTTCATACCACGTCCGACGTCTGGCAGAGCAGACATTGGGGGTGGTCCCCCACCTTAGACTGCTAGCTAGAAGATTGTTTCCGTGGGGTCCTAACGCCTGGCGGCTTTAGTCCTAATGGTGTTACCTGCTGCAAGAGCTCCCCCTCGAAGTGAGATCAATCATTCCTTTGAAACATTTATAAAACTCCCCCGAGAGACCATAAGTCCCCGGGCATTTTCCTGTTTTAAGTCTACCTATCTCACCACTAATCTCTAACTCGTAACAGGGGCTGTGAGTATCTGATTATCTTCCCTGGCAAGCTTAGGAAGTTTCAAGGGCATTAGGTATTGCTCATATAAGTTCTTCTCTGGCAGGGTTTCTACTTTGTATAATGTAGTATAGTATTCTTTAAAAGTTAGGGCTATATCTTTGGTTGAAGAGAAGGGGACCTTGGTTTGGGGGTGTAGTATTTTTGTTACCGTGACTAGGGCTCTCCTTTGTCTCAGGCGACTAGCAAATAGTTTAAGGACTCTTGGGCCCCCTTTCACAATATCGCTGCTTTAAGAAAGTACAGTTATGTAAGAAGTTACTGTAACAGTAGATCTTCGAGAGAGGCTCTTGCAGTAGGTATTCACAAATAGGACTAAGCCGCCAGGCGTCAGGACCCCACAGAAAAATTTCTAGCTAGCAGTCTCTGGTGGGGGTTGCCCCCATGTCAGGTGACCGGCGTCATACGACATCAGTATAAAGGGGCGGTCCCCCACGCCCGCCTTCCAGTTCTTTCCCGACAAAGGCCAAAAGAGGCAAGACGAGAGAGAAGAGGATATCTACCCCCCCATGGAAATGAGGCAAAGAAGCTTAGAGGAACGGAGGGCGGGAAGACAATACCTACTGCAAGAGCCACTCTCGAAGCTCTACTGTTACAGTAAGTTTTTACGTAACAGTACTATCTTACTTCAAGAGGAATCTTGCAGTAGGTGTTCACATACAGGACTGAGTCCCAAGCAGTCTGGAACAAGAAAAAGCACTTGGGAGGAGGATTGTGATCCATAGCATGGAACCTCAGGGCTGAACGGGTCTCATGAAAGAAGACCTTGTAGGACAGCCAACCCAAAGCCTGCTTGAGACAATGTCCAAACTGTAGTGTTTCGTGAAGGTACGAACATAAGTCTAAGTAGTGGCTGCGTAGATGTCTGCCGCTGATACATTCTTGAAACAAGCCGCGAGGTAGCAACTCCTCTGGTGGAGTGACCTCTGACTTTACCTGGAAGGGTTTTGTTGTACTTGTCGTAACAGAAAGTGATATACAATGTGCCAACCATTTTGATAGGCATTGCTTAGAAACAGCATTGCCTTCTATTTTGTGAGAAAAAGAGACAAAAACCTGATCAGTCTTCCTGAAATCCTTAGTTCGACTGGTGTAGTATCTCAGGTTTCTGTGAACATCCAAAGTGTGCAAGAGGTACTCCCCTTGATTGGAGTGCTGCATAAAGAAAGCAGGTAGCTAAATAGATTGATTCACCATAGATTCGGCCACCACCTTATGGAGAAACTGTGGGTTGGTGCGTAGTGCCACATGTTCCTTGTGAAATATCAAGTATGGTATTTTACACATTAAGGCCTGGAGCTCAGAAATTCGCCGAGCGGAAGTAATGGCCACTAGGAAGAGTGTCTTCCAAGAAAGGAACTTCAAATCAGCTGTTGCTGCTGGCTCGAAGGGAGGCAGAGTAAGCTTCTCCAGGATGAAATTCAAGTCCCACAGAGGGGCAGGAATGCGGATGGGGGCTCTCAAATGGAGAACCCCGCTGAGGAAAATCTTAGAGACTTCCAGCTGAGCAAAAGTCCTGTCTCCAAAGGGAATATATGGTAGGCTGAAATAGCGGCCAAGTGGAATGGCTGACACCCAGAACAAAGAGGTGACACGTGTAGTCTAGGACTTTATTGGCTGTGCATGAGAAAGGCTCTAAGTCCTTAGAATCTGTCCAAATAGAAAACCGTTTCCACTTCATGGCATTGGTGGACTTGGTGGAAGGCTTCCTGGCCTCTACCAAAATGTCCGCTACGAGAGGAGAAACTCCAAAGCGGGTTTTAGCTACATCTGCAGGAGCCACGCGTATAAATGAAGGGATCCGAGACCTGGATGAACAAGGGTCCCTGATCCTGGGTGAACAATTGTTGCGACAGAGGAAGAGGAAGTGGAGGTTCCTCTGAAAACTGTTGCAGAAGAGAGAACCAAACTTGCCTGGGCCAGAAGGAAGCAATGAGAATCATTCGAGCTCTCTCTGATCTGAGTTTGTTCAGGACCTCGGAATTAAAGGAATGGGAGAGCAGGCATAAACGAATATGTCCCTCCAAGCGGGAGACAGAGCGTCCCGCCATAAAATGTCTCTCCCTGGAGCGAGTGAGCAGAAGGCGGGAAGCTTTGTGTTTTGGGGAGAGGCAAAGGGTCTACCTGAGGTGTTCCCCATCGCTGAAAGATGTCATTTACGACTTCTTGATCCAACTCCCATTCGTGGGACCTGGCTGAGGACCGACTGAGTTGATCTGACGGAGTATTTTCCACTCCCGGAACGTGAACCGCAGTCAAGTGAAGATGGTGCTGGGCTGCCCAGTGCCAGACTCTCATCGCTTCCCAACACAGAGGGCAGGACCGTGTCCTTCCCTGCTTGTTGAGGTACCACACTATGCACATGTTGTCTGATTGTATAAGGAGATGACCGGGGAGGATGAATGAGAGTAGAGCCTGAAGGGCATAAAGGACTGCTCTCAGTTTGAGCACATTTATGTGCAGGTTTTGTTCAAACCTGGACCAGCTGCCCTGAGTCCTGTGAGACCCCAGATGGGCACCCCAACCTTCTCTTGACGCGTCCGTCATCAACGTCTTGGAGGGCAGAATGATGTAGAAATGAACTCCCAGGCACAGATTCTCCTGAACCGTCCACCACTGCAAGTCCCTAATCATGGGATCGGATACTAGAACTTCTTGGTCTAGGTTGTCCCTGGTTTGGTCCCATTGAGACTGAAGCGTCCACTTAGAGATCCTCATATGGAGCCGAGCAAGTGGGACTGTCGAAATGGCAGCTGCCATTAGCCTGAGGAGGTGGAGGACTGACCTGGCTCCGATCCTCCTGCGACCGGACAGAAGACGGGCCTGGTTCTGAAGGGTGTCTACCCTGTCTGGAGGCAAGAAGGCTTTGCCTGTGATCATGTCCAGAATCGCCTTTATAAATTGGAGGCATTGGCATGGGACCAAATGGCACTTGGCCTGATTGATGGTGATATCCAGGCTGGTAAAAATCTGCAGGGAAAGGGAGTGCAGGAGTTCCTCCCTGGATGGGGCCGCCAGGAGTCAGTAATCCAGGTACGGGAATACCTGTACTCCCTGGGTATGCAGGTGGGCCACTACCATAGACAGGCATTTGGTAAACACTCAGGGGGCCAAGGAAAGACCAAATGGGAGGGCCTTGAATTGGTAGTGGTCCCCCTGAAAGCAAAAACGAAGGATTATTGCTGTGGGAATGGCATATGGGGATATGAAGGTAGGCATCTTGCATGTCCAGAGCGTATAGCCACTGTCCCTGCCGAAGAAGTGGTAGAAGGCTCTGCAAAGAGAGCATTCTGAAGCGTTTGTACTCCACGAACATATTCAGGGAGCTGAGGTCTAGTTATAGGCCTCAGATCTCCCATCTTCTTTGGAACTAGGAAGAAATGGGAATAGTAACCTGTTCCCCAAAGATGGGTGGGAACTGGCTCTATTGTCGCCTTCAAGAGAAAGGAGATAATTTTCTCAAGGACCAGAGGAAGATGTTGCTGGGAGTAAGATGACTGGGGGTGGGGTTGGGGGGTGGTTCGGTAGTTTCTGCAGAAACTCTATTGAGTGTCCTGCTGATATCAACTGGAGTACCCAAGCTTCTGAAGTTATCCTCTCCCAGCCCGGCAGATGGGAGGAGAATCTCCCCTCTACCGGTTCCTCTGGAACATCCAGAGGCAGTGGAAGAGGCAGGGAGTCACGAGGTGTGGGGCAGCGCAGTAGCCGAGGCTCCTGTGGCTTTTTTGCTGGGAGGAGTTTTGGTTGCTGGAGGGGTCCAACGTTTGTTGGCACGTTTGCCCTGTGGTTTTTGTCTTTGTCGGTTCTGGTGACGAAAAGGACACCGCTGACCTTGAGGAGGCCTGTACATAGCCTGGACAGACTTGAGTGCAGTACCCTTCTCCTGCAGGTAAGTAATGATGTCCTTGAGATCACCCCTGAACAGCACCGAACCCCTGAAGGGAGCAACCTGAATAGTGGATTGCACTTCAGGGACCAAACCTGACACGCGGAGCCAGGCATGAGGCCATAGGCCTACGGCTAAGGCCAAGCTCCTTCCAGCTGTGTCCACTGCATCGTAAATGGCACGAAGCATGTGCCGACTGGCCGAGCGAGCAGAACGGACAAGATCAGCCACTTCCTGCTTAGTCTGTGATTCAGGAAGGGAGTCCAATTTGGATTCCACCTGGCTAAGGATGGTCTTCTGGAAATCCCCCATATGTGCCACATAGTTAAGGGCCCTAATACCAAGGGTAGAAGAGGAATAGATGATCTTCCTGTATTGGTCCAGAAGACGTGATTCCTTATCAGGCAGAGACGAGCTGATGTGTTTGGGATTGGCGGAGCCGCCATGAGTGGCGCTGATGACAACCGAATCTGCCTTGGGGTGAAGGCTAAGAAAGTCTACACCCTCAGGAGCCTGGTATAGCCTGTCCACCTTCCTTGGAAGGGGGGCTAATGCAGACATTTTTTTTCCATATAGTGGAAACAAGATCTGCGTAAGGTTCTATCCAGGGTGGGATCAGCGTAACAGCGGTTTCGGGCAGATCCAGATGGGCAGCGAGTTTTTTACGCTGTGGGTCTGGCTCCACCGATTGCCACTGATGTACTTCTTGGATTTTCCTCAATAACTCCAGAGGAGTCCTCGGCCTGGGGCGTTCCGGAGTATGGGGCTCGCATTCGGGATCAGAGTGGCTGAACCTGAGTCCGAGTCAGAAGTTTCTGATGAAGAGGAAGAAGACTCCTCCCTACGAGGGGGAGGGATGGTCCCTCTGGGGAGTTTCCAGGGGCGCGTGATATTTCCGCCTCGGGCACCAGAGGGCTCTCCTCTGGTGTCGGGAAGGGAGAGTGGAGTCTCCCGTCTCCGGCGTGGGGATCCTATAGGGTCCGGAGTCATAAGACGACTCTCGACCTCCCTGGTGAGCTGAGCCTTGGCCTCAGCCCACCAGGAGGCCAAGGTCTCCTTCAAAGCCGCCAGTGGCTGAGGAGTGGGCGGCAGAGGTGGGGGATATGGATATTGAGGGTATCCATAAAAGGAATACCTGTAACCCAATGGTGGGTAGCCCGGCGTTGGGTACTGCAGTGCAGGATATTGCGGCGTCGGGTATTGGGGCGCCAGATACTGAGGGGCCGGGTTTTGCAGCACCAGGTATTGCAGTGTCGGGTACCCGGGCACCAGGGGCTCTGACAGAGCAGAGGGACCTAGCAGAGGCCCTGCTGGCAGGCCAGACAGTGGTAATGCTGGCCCTGCGGGCGTCGGGCCCAGCGTGGACATACCTTCAAGAAGGTCCGATGGACCGGATGGAAGAATAGGCCTATCAGCAGGTAAAGGGACGCCGGATGACGTCAGGTCAGCCAGTGTTGGAACTGGCGTCTGAGGATCCGGCATCAGGGGGGCCGACCCGGAGGAGGGTTTCTTAATGGCAGCATCCCGGTATCCTCGGTGATGACTGGGGAAGGAGGATTATAATCCCCAGAGGTCAGTTGAGGAGACGCGGGGACCTCAGAGGGCAACATGGTAAGACGTTGAGGAGAGCCGGGGGCATCAGACTGTTCGATGGGGTCTGGCGCATGCTTCTTGGACAGACAGGTGTCGGTGGAGCTGGCATCAGACTTATTGGCCGAATCCGGGCGGACGTTAGAGGAGCCGGCGTCTGACTTATCGGACTCCCTGCCCGAGGAAGGCCGCAAAGGATATGCGGTCTTGTTGGGAGGTGTTTTGGTGGGGCGCTCCTCTTTAGGGGTAAGCGACTTAGCAGTCTTATCCAGGCGAGCATCGGTGGGACCGACATCCGACTTACCGGACCCGTCCTGACCGGAGGGCCGCGTGGAAGAAGCGGCCTTCATGGTAGTGGAGGACTCCTTTACCATGGAGGCTCCTGAAGGGTCCAAGTGTGAGCCAGACGGGAGGTGCGGCGCCTTCTTGGTAACCACCAAAACAGCCGTTGTGGAGTGATCCCTCGGAGGGGATGTTACCTTGAGTGCCGTGATTCCGGCCGGAGTTGCAGCTGCTGTGAAAGCCAGTTCCCGCTCCCAGTGCTTCTCCTTGTCGTGCTTTTTCTTATGACCTTTGGGGGAAGTAGACGCCTGCCTAAGTTTCTTTAACTCTTTTTCCATGGAGGCCATTTTCTTCATTAGGATATGGGCTTCCAGGGACTGCTGCCTTCTCTTGCGGGTAGCAGAGTTGAACTTCTGGCAGTGTTGGTACTTCTCCATGGGGTTGTCTGGGACCAGACAGAAGAGGCACAAGGAGTGGTCATCCTTGTGTGGAAGTTGGGAATCACAATAGTCACACTTGTTTTTATGCAATTCGGAGGGCGTCGGGGACGATTCGGAGGGTGTTGGGGACATACGCAGCGAATTGTTTGAAAAAATTGAAAATCAGAGAAAACGATTCGAAAAGTTTTAAAACTCAGAGACCGATGAATGACTGACGAGCGCTGTTGTACCACGAGAAACTTTCACATGCCAACAGCGGGAAAGAACTGGAAGGCAGGTGTGGGGGCCCACCCCTTTATACCGACATCATATGACGCCGGTCACCTGACGTGGGGGCGGTCCCCTGCCAGAGACTGCCAGCTAGAAATTTTTCTGTGGGGTCCTGATGCCTGGCATCTTAGTCCTATGTGTGAATACCTACTGCAAGAGTGGAAGAGGGAATCCTGGATATCATGGCAGTCACAGAAACATGGTACACAGAGAATCATGACTGGGATGTCAACATACCAGGGTACACAATCTACAGAAGGAATTGGTTGGGGGAGAGTAGCTCTCTATTTAACAGAAGGGATCAAAGCAACAGAACTAAAGGGTAAACAGGGAGGAGAGGAGGCACTGTGGGTCACCCTGGAGACTGGAAATCGCTCCACAATCCGCATACGGGTTGTATACAGATCCCCATCTCAGGGGGAGGAAATGGACAAGGAAATGATAGAAGGCATCCTTGGGATGGCAAAGAAAGGTGAGCTATTGCTGATGGGAGACCTGAATATGCTAGATGTTAACTGGAGCATCTTTGCTGCAGCCACATCCAAGAGCAGGGCCTTTCTCGATGCCCTACAGGGGCATGCCTCAGACAGCTAGTTTTGGAACCCACTCGGGAGGGAGCAATCTTAGACCTGGTACTCTCAAATAGGGAAGGAGAGAGGATCTCTGATCTTTAAGTGAGTAGCCATCTGGGAACAAGTGACCACCAAACAGTGTGGTTCACGATAAACTTAGCTGTGGTCAAGCCACACAAAAGTGAAGGTACTGGACTTCAGGAGGGCTGATTTTGTCAAAATGGGAGAGTGCCTCAGAAAAGCACTAACAAACAGGCAAGAAGGTGGGGTGGAGCAACAATGGGGAAACATCAAAACTGCCATCACAGAGGCAACAAACCTTTGTGTGAAGCAAATAAATCAAAACGAAAGAAAAAAAAAACACTATGGTTCTCAAAAGTGGCGGGGAAGGTAAGGGAGAAAAAGATAGCATTCAGTAAGTATAAGGAAACACAGAAGGGGTAGGACAGAGAACTGTACCAGTTGAAGCAGAAGGAAGCAGGGAAGGCAGTCAGAATAGCAAAGGCCCAAACTGAGGAAAAGATAGCCAGCTGGGTTAAGAAGGGGGAAAAAAACTTTTTATAGGTGAATTAGTGAGCAAAGAAAGATGAAGGCAGGGATACTGAGGCTGAATAAAGAGGAAGGTGGTTGGGCAGAGAGCAACAGTGAAAAAGCAGGGATACTGAGCGAATATTTCTGCTCAGTATTGACAATGGAAAACCAGGGGGCAGACCGAATCCAGTCAATAGAAGCACTCTGGATAGGGGGGTTGCTATTAGTCCTTTCACAGAAGAAAGGGTTCTGAAAGAACTCCTAAAACTGAAGGTGGATAAAGCAATGGGGCCTGATGGGATTCACCCCAGAATTCTAAAAGAACTAAGGGAAGAACTAGTAACACCACTGACTACCCTTTTTAATAAATCATGGGAGGATGGTGTGGTACCTGAGGACTGGAGAAGGGCGGATGTGATTCCCCTTCACAAAAGTGGGAGCAAGACAGAGGCAGGAAACTACAGATCTGTCAGTTTGACCTCAGTGGTAGGGAAAATGATGGAATCACTTCTGAAGGAAAGAACTGTTGAGTACCTAGAGGCCAGTAGGGCACAGGACCCAAGGCAGCACGGATTCACAGCAGGAAGGTCATGTCAAACAAATCTAATTGATTTCTTTGACTGGGTGACCAAAGTAGTAGACCAGGGAGGGGCTGTGGACATGGCCTACCTAGACTTTAGCAAGGCATTTGACACAGTCCCACACAAAAGATTAATAAACAAATTAGCCAGCCTGGGAGTGGGTCCCAGGGTGGTAGCTTAGGTAAAACACTGGCGACAACAGGACTGGCGGGTAATAGTAAATGGAGTCCACAGTGAAGAAAGGAAGGTTACTAGTGGGGTACCGCAGGAGTTCAGTACTGGGGCGGTCATTTTAATGTCTTTATAAGTGACATTGTGGAGGGACTGGAGGAGAATATGTCTCTTTGCAGATGACGCAAAGATCTGCAACAGGGTTGATATGCAAGGTGGGGTGGAAAGGATGAAAAGGGACTTGGCAAGGTTGGAGGAATGGTCAAATGTATGGCAGCTTAGATTCAACGCAAAGAAGTGCAAAGTAATGCACCTGGGAAACAAAAACCCAGGGCAAGAGTACACAATGGGGGTGAGATACTGACAACAACAAAAATGAAAAGGGACCTGGGGTAGTCATATCAGATGACCTAAAGGTGGGCAAGCAATGTGAGAAGGCAGTAAGGACGGCTGGGGGATACTGGGATGCATAGGGAGAGGCATCACTAGTAGAAAACAGGAAGTTGTTGGCCCTCTGTACAGACAGTTGGTAAGACCACACCTGGAGTACTGTGTACAGTTCTGGAGACCCCATCTTCTCAAAGACATAGACAGGGTGGAGGCTGTCCAGAGGAGGGGAACAAAAATAGTGCAGGGTCTGCACCAGAAGACATATGAAGAAAGACTAAAGGAGCTTAAGATGTATAGTCTTGAGGAAAGGAGGGAGAGTGGGGACATGATAGAAACTTTCAAGTACCTCAAGGGAATCAACAAAGTCCAACAGGGTAGCGTCTTTCAAAAAAAGAGATGTGAAAGAACAAGGGGACACAATTTGAAGATAGAGGGGGGACGGCTCAGAGGTAATGCGAGGAAGTATTTCTTCACAGTGAGGGTTGTAGATGCATGGAACAGCCTTCCTGAGGAGGTCATAGAGTCAAAACAGTGAGGAAATTCAAGAATGCATGGGACAGACATAAGGCAATTCTACTGGGGGTTAGGAGGAAGTAGGCTGTTGGTTAACTAGGATCTGCAGCTTATCTGTTAGGTAGGGAAATGGGCAGACTAGGTGGGCCAAGTGGTCCTTATCTGCTGTCAAATTCTATGTTTCTTAAGAGCCCTCTCGAAGTAATATCATAAGCTTGTGTTCTATATGGTAATCCAATATATCATTAAGTTCTTTTTTAAGATGTTTCAGTTCTGAATCCCTATTTGACTCTATTGCTACTTTTTGGAAGGTCTCTAGTTGGGAGATCCACTGTTGGAGCTGTTCTTTATGGGCTTCCCGCTGCTTATTTTTCCAAATTGAAACTGCTATCAGCTTACCCCTAAGTACTGATTTAATTGTGTCCCATAGTATTGTGGGTGACACCCCTGGTGTGTCATTTTCCCTCAGGGCCCCCTCTTTATAGTTTCTATAAGTGTGTCTTGGGTTTCTCTGTCCTTTATTAATGACAAATTAAGTCTCCAAAAAGTTGTCTCTTTGGGTTGTCCCAAGTCCATGTGCAAAAATATGGGTGCATGGTCTGACAACAGTACGTGTCCTATGTTCACTTTCTTTATCTGTCCCAGTTCCTTTTTATAGACAAAGTAGTAGTCTAACCCTGAATATATTTTATGGACTGCGGAGTAGAATGTAAAGTCTCTACTCCTGCCCTGTTTAAAGTGCCATGTATCCTAAAATCAGATAATAACCTTCCCACTTTATGCGCTACTCTGCAGTTTGCTCGTGTTCCCAGGGATGTTGTGTCTAAGTGAGGGTGGAGGGCCAGATTGAAATCACTCCCATTACCAAGGCTCTCTCTGCCCATTGTACTATCTTCAAGAGAAGGGGTTCTGTAGTAGACATAGTCTGAACCAGGAGGGTCATATATGGAGGCCATGGTTGCCATCTGCCCATAGTATCTGCCCTTTACTAATGCGTAACAGCCCTCTGTGTCAACCATGGAGTCTACGAGCTCAAAAGGTACTCTTCGTGGTATTAAAATTGCCACGCCACGTTTTTGGCCCTTCTTATATGAGGATGCCACCACGTGTTCGGAACCAAATTTCCACAGTTTTTCATGCTCCACATGTGATAAATGTGTTTCTTGGAGCAGTAAAAATCCGCTCTATTTTTTTTTTAACATAAGTAAAGATTTTGCTCCGCTTTACAGGGTTGGTGAGGCCATTTATGTTATAGGAGACGAAAGTTGTATTAGTGTTATTCATTATTATGCCAGGTCTGGACATTATTTACAAAACCATTTCTAACAGGTGACTTTAAATGAAAAATAATAAAGAGCAGCATACTTGAACTCTGTAAAATTATAAACATTCTCAACATTAAACAGTTTTGAACTATATTACAATGATCCAACTGTCTTCCAAGATTGAAGGTCTAAGTTTCCAGACCTCTATTCCCCTCCCACTGAAAACAAGATAGAAGAGGTGCTTCCAGTTGGGACGAGGTGTAATAGGGTCTTTCAACCCCTTGTTGGGGGCCCTCTTGGTGAGCCCTGCGTTGGTTAATTGAGCTCCATATGTATTATTACCGACTTACACCTCACTCAAAGGTAGGTAAAAAGATGAGCAGCAGAGAAAAAAAAAAGCTCCCTTCAACCCCCCAACCCCGAAAACTTGTTCAATCTAAGTTATTTATTAGAATCTAAAACATTTTTCCACTTCTTGTAATTTCTATATATATTGACACTGTGTTCAGTACTGACGGAGATCAGGTATTGTCACAGTTTCAGTGATAGTCATACATGATCTTATAGTTCTTCTTAAATGTACCTGTATTAGCCCATACATTGTACTGTCATTTGTAAAAACCAAAATTGAGGTTTGAAATGTCTCTGCAGCTTGTATTTTCATTTTATGTTTGTAAACATAAATTCTCCATCCTTCTTAGGATGCCCCTGTAGATATTCCAACCTTCATATTTCTACCTGAATTAGCCTTAAAGCAAAACCACTTGGGGGGGGGCATCCCAAATTCTGAGCCAAACACTGAGCCCCACCTCTCACCCAGTGGCCCTTCAGTGAGTTTCTAAGATGGAATTAAATCACCTTGCATACAGTGTGAAGTTCTCTCAGTCCCCCTCCAGCTGCTGTTCTTCCTTCACTGAGCCAGGTACGTTCCTCATGAGCTCCCATAACTGCTGCAGTGCTGGTGAGGCAGAGCAGGGCCCCATCTGGCGGGATTTCTTCTTGTCGACCACTTACCATGCGAATATTGGTGCCTTCTGTTTGATCTGGTCGTCTGGGCCTTCTCCTAGGATCTCAATGCCTCTCTTTGCCATAGCATCTTTGGCGGCCTGAGGTGTATCATAAATTTCTGTGTTGTCCTCCCAGAAGACTCGCAATCTAGCCCGATAGGGCGCCTGGATCTTAATTTATTTCATCCGGAGGGTTCTGATGATTGGCCCATATGCCTGAAGTTGCCGTTGAATCTCTGGCAGGTAGTTCTGGTCAAAATAGATATGGTAATCCAGGTATTTTATCTCCTTCTTCTGCCATGCCCTTCGGAAAATATCCTCCTTAGTACAAAAACTGCAGAATTTCATCACTACCAATCTAGGGCGGGCTCTCATATCTTTCTGTGTCAGCGTGGCTCAGTTGGTAGCACATCCGCCTCTGGACCAGAAGGTCGTGGGTTCTTGTCCCACACTGGGATTGGACTTGCACCTAAAAATCGCTGGCATCCGAGTGCAGTATTGGGGGGTGCTGTACTGCTGGGGTGTGCCGTCCTTCGGATAAGGCGTTAAACGAGGTCCCTTCTACCCATCCTGGTGTTGTCCTGGTGGGTGTCAGGTGGAAGTAGAAGAACCCAGGGCACTCTTCGCAAAAGAGTAGGAACATTCCCGGTGTCCTGGCCAACATTCCCCTTCCCATAAACCGGTTCATGCAATTATCCAGGCTGTGTGTGGGTGATGATGTGCGATATGGCCGCCACCACACATTCAGCCACTTCACTACCAGTCTAGCACTGCTTGTAAAGCGCTTTGGATGTATGAAAAGTGCTATATAAATACTGATTCTTCTTCTTCTTTCGGTTTGGGTACAAGAGCTCTATGAGCTCTTTCAATACGGAGCTCATAGTCTGGTGGTAAGTCCAATATATCTTTAGGCAAGTATATTAAAAATTCTGCCATGCTAGATGTTTCAGCCCCCTCCTTCAATCTGTACATTTGTAGATTATCCTGACGTGAGCAGCTCTCCAAATCAAGGCATTTACTCTCCATGTCTGCTGCATGCTGGAACAGGGCCTGCACTGCATGTCCTAGGTGTATGGTAGTGTCCTCCGTATTAGAGATGCAATCTTCAGTCTCCTGCATTCTCCAATCTAAATGGGACAATTTCTTGTTTAGTTAGGTGAATTTCCTTTTATTTTCGGAGTGCATATCTCTTAGCTCCTTCAGTATTACACCAAAGCGTTGCTGTGAGAGTTGCTCAGTCTCCTCCTCCGTGTCATAATGTGACGTGGTATCACTTTGCTGTGATGGGCTTTTGCTGTGGCCTGGAGTACTTGTGAAGGTTCCTCTGACATCAGTATCTTGTTTCTTCGGATATGGCTTAGATCTAGTGTGACTGCCAGCTTGTAGGTTTTTACCAGCCATTTTAGTTTTTTGCTTTAGGAAAGTACTTTATACAATGTTTTTTGGGATGCGGGGGACGGAGCTCAACTCTCTGCTACTGCATTGGTCGGTGACATCACCGGAAGTCCATAAGTATCAGCCTCTTTGATCGAAAACTGGTTGGTCGGCTCAAGAAAAATCTCGGCTGGGACTCCGACCAGCATCTTGGCCGACAGACTCCATGGGGTTACTGTGGAGCCAGTGGCCAAGGCCAAGGATTTGACCTACATCAAATCCAGAGAAGTGCAGGAATCAGAGGCCCTCGACCAAGACCGCGCCTGATCCCACGATTGACGACAAGTCCTTCCTTTCTTAGACTCTTTTTTTAGATTTAGATTTACCGGTGGGTCCCTGACTGAACGTTGGCAGAGACTGGCGCAATACCTTGAAGGAGCCCGTAAAAGTCAAGCCCAGCTAAAGCGGCACGAAGGCAGAGGCCAAGGAGGAAAGGGCTGCAGTTTGAGCTGCCTCCTCTTCGAAGGCCGCAAGCTGCTTGGTGGACCCTGCAGCCGTGGAGACCATCCAACGGGCATCTTTGGATTTGATCAGCAGGTTCCATTGAGCCGGGCGGCCCTGTTTCAGGGGGTGAGATGGTCCTCTAAGACGACTGGGTGAAATGAGTGGCAAAAGTCGCAGGCCTGAGGATCGTGGTTGTGCCCCAGGCAGTAGATGCATGTGGCATGCAGGTCGGTCCTGGACATCTTCTGCTCGCAAGAACACTGGCAGAACCTGGGAGTAGACTTATCATCCATTGCAGTCATGATCGAAGATCGAGTTGAAGACAAAACTCGGAAGAGTTGGTATGAACGTAATTCTGATGAATTTAGGCGCTAGGGCCTACTCATCGCAGGAGCAGTAAAGCGAGAACCTGCTTCTTCCAGTGGAAAAGAAAATCTGGCATCATGGGGCGGAGCCGGGGGAGTTACCACTCATGTGGGTAGGAGGAGCCAGCTTGACGACTTTCAGGCACATCTTAAAGGGAAAGGACATTGCCAGAAAGTGTGGATACCTAGAGCCCTGTCCATGCCCCTAGAACTTTAAACTTCTTAGCATTAAATTTCAGTTGTCACACCTTGGATGATCCTTTCAGTATTTCAAGGTACCTCTTCACAGCCCTAATCACATCTTCGGTGTGTACCCTGCCGAAGAGTTTAATGTCATCTGCAAAAGAGGCAGATTTTACCCTTGATCCATTCACCTACAGTATGTCGCAGATGAATACAATATACAGTATTGCACTGATCCCTGTGGAACTCCACTTGTGATCCCCCAAGTGGGCTCCCCAGCCCAAGAGGGAGGCGTCTGTGGTGAGGATTACTGAATGAGACTGAGTAACAAAAGGAACTCCCTGCCTTAAATTGTCCTGATCCCGCCACCACTGCAGAGCCTGGATCAGGGTTCGAGTCACTGGGACTAGTTTGGTAAGGGAGTCCTTTCTCTGGGTCCAGAAGGCTCTCAAATGGAACTGAATGTCCCTCATCTGAAATCTTGCCCCCTGGACCACTGCTGCAGAGGCTGCCATGTGGCCCAGGAGCTGCAAGAAGTGCCTTGCTGGTCGAGACACCTGAAGGGTGAAAGAAGAGGCCAGTTCTATTAGTGTCCTTTCCCTGTCCAGAGGAAGGAAGACCTTTGCTCTGATTGTATCCAGCTCCGACTCTATAAAGGTGAGGAGCTGTACCGGCTCCAGAACTGACTTTGGAAGGTTTAGGAGAAATCCTAAGGAAGTGAGTTGCTGAGTTATCTGCAGGTGTGACTTGACTTGGTCTGGAGACTGACCCACTATAAGCCAGTCGTCCAGGTATGTAAATATGGAGATCTTTTTTCTCTTTAGGAAAACCACCACTACTGCCAGGCACTTTGTGAGCACCCTTGGAGCTGATGTTAGACCAAAGGGAATTGCTCTGAATTGATAGTGGCCTGAGGGCAACTCGAACCTGAGGTACTTTCCGTGGGAGCACCTGATGGGAATGTGAAAACAGGCATCTTTGAGGTCCAGGAAGGCTAGCCAGTTCCCTGGCCTTAGAGAGGGCAGAATTATTCCCAGAGTCACCATTATGAATTTTGGCTTTAAAAGGTGCTTGTTTAGATATCTCAGATCCAGGATGGGCTGCCATTCTCCTGTCTTTTTGGGGTTAGGAAGTACCTGGAGTACAAACCTTTGCCCCTGTGTAGGGTAGGAACCCTTTCTATGGCTCTGAGAGCCAAGAGGGAAGAAACCTCTGCCTCTAGGGCAAGGGCCCTCTGATGGATTTGCAGGTGGAAAGGATTTGGTTCGCATCTTGGAAAATTTTTTGAAGCTGAGAACCAGTCCCTAGCTTACTACTTCCAGGACCCACTTGTCTGATGTTAAAGACTTCCAGTCCTGGACAAAGTAAGCCAGCCTGCCCCCTACAGGTATTGAAGAATCGGCCCGGGCAGACCCATCAGGGTGTCTGTTTGGCAGGGGCTTTAGGCTGAGGGGTGGAAGCAGGCCTGCTCATACCCCGTCTGCCTCTCCCTCTAAAGAACCCCCTCTGAGCAAAAGGAGAAGAGGAGGCCAGGGCTTGGTTAAAAGGCCTTTGGAAAGGGCCTGCCCCTGCCTCTGGAATGCTGCCTCTGAGGAGTGGCTTGCCTTTCTTTGGCCTGAGCACTCCTGTAGGTGGTCCTGTATTCGTCCATCTTCTTCAAGTAGTTCTCTGTCTGCTCCCCAAACAGAGAATTACCAATGACAGGAAAATCCATGGCCTTAGCTTGGGTATCCTGTGATAGGCTAGTACATCTGAGCCAAGCCATCCTGCGAAGGGCCACAGATGTAGCCATGACTCTAGATGAAACCTCACTGGAGTCCACAGCAGCATGAAACTGCACCTTGGATGCCTCAGTCCCATCTGCAGCCACCTGCTCCAGCTCCTTGGCAAGCTGGTCAGGGGCCTGTTTAGCTACAGCCAGCACAGTGTCCCACCTGGACTTCTGGTACCTAGCTGTGTAGGCCATACAGTTAGCCTGCCTGAGTCCCAAAGATTCTGCCATGTACTGTTTCTTTGCCATGGCATCAATCCTCCTGGAGTCCTTATCTGGGGGGTGTGAAGCCAAGGGAATATTTGCCTTATCACAGGCAGCAGCCTGCACTACCCCAACATGGCTGCATTGCTGGGAAAGGAACTCCGTATCTGAGCCTGAAAGAGTATACCTCTTGTCCATTCTTCTGTCCACAGGAGGTATGGAATTAGGAGTTTTTAGAATTTTAAATGTCTGTTTCCCAAAAGACTTATGGAGGGGAACAGACAATCTCCTGGACTCTGGGATGTCCATCATCTCAACAAAATCAGGCTCCTCCTGATCCTCTACTGCTTCTTCCATAGGAAGCTGGAGGGTTTCAGCCACTTTGTAAACATAAAGTGGAAGGGGACTCAGAAAGCCTAGGAGGAGAAACACCTAAGGTCTGTCTGGGGAGATGTCCGGGTCACAGGCACATCCAGACTTTCATAATCACCATCATCATCATTATCTTCATCTTCCTCCTCCCGGTTCATAAAATTCTTCTAAAGTATAATCCGAACCGGGGAACCGATCGAACTGAGCCCTGACAGATGGTGCCAGTTCAGCCAGAACCGGTTAGCAACTGAACTATCCTTATCGCTTTGGCTATCTCATCAGCGGTCGGAGAAAGAACTTGTGGATCCGAACCGGATGATTTATCCCTTTTCTTTCTTTTAACCGAACCGACTCGGAATCTGTTCTCCTTTCGCCGTTAAGAAGTTTCACTCTGGTCAGAGGACACTCCTTCTGGTTCGGTCGGAACCAAACCGGGCTGGCCATCCGGGTCAGCGGACTTCTCAGCCTACCTACTCTCTTATCCAGAGTAGCTTTGGGAAAACTTTTGCAAAATTGGCAGTCTGAATTGAGGTGGTCAAACCCCAGACAATAAACACAGGTGGTGTGGGGATCAGCCTTAGCAAAGGCTTCCCCACACACACACTACAGTGTTGAAACCCAGTGGGCCCGTTTTTTTTCTTGGGTTTCTCAGACACAGCCAATCCTAACCAAAACTTACCCTTTTTTGTAATCCGTCCAGGCAAGACACCCCTATCGGTTCCTGACCGTGTTACGGTCTTGGAAAAACATAATGAAATCTGTTTTTTAGAACCGATACTGACTGGTTACCACACTCTAATAAAGGTAGAAGTTTTTTACACAAACCTTGATCGGTTCAAACCGAACCGATCCAATGTTTACAAGTTCCACACAGAAACTAATACAGAAAAACCTATCTAGTACTCACGGTACCACAGACAGAGATTTAAACCGACAGGTTTAGAGCAGAAATTTGGTTGAAACCGAGCGAAAAAACAACTCTTTAACCAACTTTTTTTGAACCGAGCGAAGGAAAAATCTCTGGAGCGACTGTTCAGTGAGGCGGAGTAAAGAATCTGGTGGTTGGAGTTTAAACAACAGCAGACAGAGGCTTCAACCGAGCTCGAGCTCAGCGTTCCATGCCCTGCATGGAAAGTTAACTCTTTGTTCTCCGGGGCAGTTCAAGGGTTGAAGATCACTGCATATATCAGAATACAGCAAGAATTCATGTTGTTTGAAAGTTCTTTCCCCAACTCCCTCAGCACTCTGAGGTGCAGCCCATCTAGTACAAAAGACTTACCTACCTTGAGAGCCCTTAGACCCTTTGTTATCCTCTTCTCTAGTACCAGACCCAAATCCAATTACCTCTTTGCCCCTCCTTTAGCCTACATTCCACTGGTGGAATGGACCCCCTACCTCCACTGTAAAAACTGAGCAACAGTACTACAGTAGTTAAGGATGTTGGCATTTTTCCCATCATCCTCTACCAAACCAGTTCCCGATTTTAACCTCACTATACCTTCTTTGGTCTTCTTCTTCTTTTCCCTTACGTATCTAAAGGCTGCCTTGTCATTCTCCATCACTCCCTCAGCTATCCTCAATTCCATCTCTTCTTTTGCCCTCCTTGTGAGTCTGTTTGCTTCCTTCAGCTTCATTAACTATATCTCACCAATGGTGCCCCCAAAAGATTTCTTGCCAAGATCAGCAATTTCTTTAAAAAAATAAATTTGTCCTATTTACAGACATGAGAAGAAAAACTGCTTGTGCCTGTGCAGCAACCTGCTATGCGGCACTTAGAAATTCTGGTCCTCCCTGTAAGTATGAGCCAGAAGACAGGATAAGCACGGTGAGCCAAAAACGCGTTGGAAAAGTCGAAATTTTGCCAAAGAATTTAGCACTTGAAAATCAGAATCCTCTAACGCATGCAAAGCTGTGAAGGAGGAGACCTGTCCCTTCCAAAGGAAATGAAGATCTGACGTTGATTGGGCAGAACCACAGGATGCCACCACAGGTGGTGGCAGGAGCTTAACCTGAAGATGTCTGAGTGACTCGGCTGTCTCCAGTTAACTGCCAGAGTGTGGACAGTGAACTGTATCCATGATGGTAGAAAACCTGTTTGATAAAAGGGGACTGCAGCAAGAATGAACAAACAAGCAATAAAAAAATAAATAAAAAAAAAATGCTCGTATGTATGCTAATTCTGTATAAAATTTGATGCAGACTTTAAAATGAGACAGTATACGTATGTTGCTACAGGATGTATTTGTTCCATTTTTTTGTACTTCTATAGCTTTCTTCTGTACTTTGACAATTTTTTTTATTGGAATGCTCTTGTAAATAGGTGTTGCACTTACATGAAGCAATCCCAGTGGAAACATTTTAAAATAAAATATTATACTATTGCCCTGCATAAAAGAAAACCAATAAAAAACTGGGAAAATTGCATTACCAGAGTACGACTTGGGTAAACCTCTGCTTTGAAAGTCATGGTTCTGTTCCTCCTGTTCATGGTGCTGTGTCTGGTATTTTAAGGAAGAGGCTGCTGTGTTCTCCCTGCATGAATATTTGACTGTCCAGTGCTCTAACTCCCTGCAAAGGCTCTGCTTCTCATCCAGCAGCTGAGAAACAATTTTCTTTAGTTCATCAAGCTAAACAAAGACACAGAAATAGAGGGTTGTATCTATTTCCTGGACTCAGACATAAAAACAAACTAAAAATATTTAATACATTATTTGCCACGTCACTGGTCCAAAACCTAAAGGCAGACTGTGCTTTACCTGAAAAGTACAGTTACATAAGAACTTACCGTAACAGTAGATCTTCGAGAGAAGCTCTTGCAGCAGGTTCAACAATTAGACTGGCGCCACCTAACGGTGGTTCAGCAACTTTTTCTCGCAGTAGCCGACGTGGGGAACGCCCGGCGACGCCGGCTCCATCCCCACCGACGCCCTATAAAAGGGAGGAGTTCCCCACATGCTCCAGTTCTTAGATGCACCCCCCACCGTCAGGCATGGAAACTGGCAGGTCAGTAACGATAATGGATTGTCAACGGACAACTTTTCAAGAGAAATGAAGCCAACCTGGAAAGGACCTGATCCCTGGGGGAAGGAGGGCAGGAAATATACCTGCTGCAAGAGCTTTTCTCGAAGATCTACAGTTATGGTAAGTTCTTATGTAACTGTACTATCTTGCTTCGAGGAGAAGCTCTTGCAGCAGGTTCAACAATGAGGACTGAGTCCCAAGCAATATAAACTTATGACAACCCCTTGGGAGGGGGAAGAAAAGGAAACAGGGAAAAAACAGAGGGGAGAACCCTCAGGAAACCGGGCCCTGCAGGACCGCAAGGCCAAATCCTGCTCTGCATCTGGAAATAATGTCCACGCTGTAGTAACTGACAAAGGTGTGCATGGAGCTCCAGGTAGCAGCAGCGCAAATATCTGCCGTTGGAACACTTTTTAGTGTGGCGAACGAAGTAGCAATAGCCCTCGTACAGTGAGCTTTAATCGGCCCCGAAGTCGACCTATTGTGCGACTCATAGTAATAGGAGATGCAATGGACCAACCAGCGTGAAACCAATCTCTTTGGTTCTAGCCAAGTAGCACCTGACAGCCATGTGGATGTCCAAGGAATGGAGAAGGACCTCTCCCCTATTGGAATGCTCCGGGTAATAAACCGGAAGCTGAACCAACTGGTTTAAAGTGAGCTCTGAGATCACTTTCCGCAAAAACTTCGGATTTGTGCGCAAATCAACCCTGTCCTTGTGAAAGACCAGATAGGGTTCCCTAGACATGAGGGCTTGCAGTTCCAAAATGCGCCTGGCTGAAGTAACAGCCACCAAAAGCAGTGTTTTCCAGGAAAGAAAACGAAGCTCAGCGCTCATAGTCGGTTTGAAGGGGGGAAGAGAGAGCTTCTCCACGACGAACAGGAGATCCCAAGGAGGAACAGGATCCCGGATGGGAGGTCTGATATGCAGAATGCCACGCATAAAAGCTTTGGAAACTGCCATCTGAGCCACCGTCTTACCCGACACGAAAGAATGGTAAGCGGAGATGGCAGCCAGGTGTACCCTGATGGAGGAGTTACTAAGGCCTTTCTCGAAAAGAAAGAGCAAGTATTCCAGGATGGTGTTAACCGGACAGACCAACGCATCCACCTGCTTAGCTGTGGCCCAAATGCAAAATCGTTTCCATTTCATAGCATAAGTGGCCCTGGTGGCAGGTTTCCTAGCCTCGACCAACACCTGGGCAACCTGATCGGACACCCCAAAACGGATCTTGGCTAAGTCCTGAGGAGCCAGGCATGCAGGTGAAGAGAACGTAGGTTCGGGTGTAACAGGGACCCGTTGTCCTGTGACAAAAGATGTGAGGATAGAGGAAGAGGCATCGGAGGTTCTGCCGATAGACGCTGTAGTAATGGAAATCAAATCTGGCGAGGCCACATCCGGGCGATCAGAATAATGGTGGAAGACTCCGACTGGGCCTTGAGGAGGACCTTCTGAAGAAAAGGGAAGGGAGGGAAGGCATAAAGGAACGTCCCACTCCAGCAGAGGGATAACGCATCTTGCCAGGAAGTACCAGAATCTGGACCTAGCGAGCAAAAACTGAGCAGTTTTGCGTTGTATTAAGACGCGAAAAGATCCACCTCTGGTGTCCCCCACAGGTGGAAGATGCGATCTGCCACATCTTGGCGCAATTCCCACTCGTGAGCTTGCGACCTTGTCCTGCTCAGCGTGTCAGCTAGCATGTTCTGAAGCCCGGGAACGTGAACTGCTGTCAGGAACAGGTGCTGTTCCAGGGCCCAATCCCATACCCGCATTGCTTCCCTGCAAAGGGGGCAGGAATGAGTGCCGCCTTGCTTGCTCATGTAAAACATCACCGAGGTGTTGTCTGTCTGCACCAAAAGATGGCCCGGTGATAGGACCGATACCAAGGCTTGAAGGGCACAGAGCACTGCTCTCATTTCCAGGACACTGATGTGCAGATTCGCTTCTAGGGGAAACCAAGTACCCTGTGTACGATGGTTCCCAAATGTGATCCCCATCCCAGGGACGATGCATGCATTATTAGGGACTGGGCAGGCACCCCCAATTGAAATGGAATGCTCTTTAGGAGATTTTCAGATGACATTCACCAGCGAAGCTCTCGGCAGATTGGCTCTGATATTCTGACCAAGGCATCCAGATCGTCTGACGTCTGGTCCCACTGAACCCTCACGGACCACTGAATGGTCTGCTTGCGGAGACGGGCCAGAGGGACTGACACTATGGCAGCCGCCATGTACTCCAGCAATCTGAGGAGCAGGCGAGCCAGCACCTCTGAGGCTGAAGAGACCTGGGAAGCGATGGTACGAATACGACCCACTCTGTCGCAGGGAAGAAAAACCTTCCTGAGAATGTTATCCAGAGAAGCTCCTATAAACTGGAGTATCTGGGATGGAGACAGATGGGACTTGTCCCTGTTGATGGTGATTCAGAGACTCTGAAACAAAGAGATTGAATCCTTGAGAGTCTCGGACAGGCGGGGCCTGGAATGGGCCAGGAAGAGCCAGTCGTCCAGGTACGGAAACACAAAGTGGCCCCATCTTTGAAGCGCTATGGCTATGACCGCCAAGCACTTCGTGAAGACCCTTGGGGCCGAGGAAAGACCAAAAGGGAGGACTCAGAATTGATAGTCCTTGTTCTCGAACCTGAACCTGAGGAATCTCCGATGGCTTCTGATAATTGGGATGTGCAAATAAGTGTCCTGCATGTTAAGGGACACTAACCAGTTTCCTGCCAAAATGAGAGGGAGGAGAGTGGGTAGAGAAACCATCCTGACTCTTGTAGGAGACCCACTGGTTGAGATTGCTGCGCTCTAGAATGGGTTAAAGATCTCCCGACTTCTTCGGAACTAGGAAGAAGTGGGAGAAAAATTCCTTTCCTGACTCGGCCGGTGGAATCGGCTCGATGGCCCTTTTTTCTAGAAGGGAGGATATCTCCTGTCTGATCAGGGCTCAGTGTTTCTTTGGGTACCAGGATGGGGAGGGGGGTCTGTCCGGAGGAACGGATGTGAACTTTATGGAGTGCCCGAACTCCACGAGTTCTAGAACCCAGTGGTTGGAGGTCACCTGAGCCCATGCATCCACGTAGAGTGAAAAGCGTCCTCTGACCGGATCCCCTGGTGGAGTTACCAGAGGAGGAGGAGGAGGGTCGTCTGAGTAGTCAGGCATTGGGTGGGGAGGGAGGGCGAGCGGCTGCTCTGGGAGGTCTAGAGGCAGATGCCGAACCACCTCTGGCTACGCCCCTACGATCAAAGCCACCTCGTTGAGCATGCTGCTGAAAACGAGGTTGCTGCGACTGGTGTCCCCCACGGCCACTAAAACAAGGCTTTCAGGCTCACCCCTGCTTCGGGCGGTACATGGACTGCACGGAACGGATGGCCTTTCTGGAGTCCTGCAGCCTGGTGATAATATGCTCCCTGTCCTCGCCGAAGAGCACGGAGCCTTTAAAGGGAGCATCCAGAAGACTGACTTGAACATCTGGATCGAACACAGATACCCGAAGCCAAGCATGGTGTCGGAGGCAAATGCCAGTGGTGGCCGCCCTGGAGGAGGTGTCCGCAGTGTCGCAGGCCAACCGCAGAACGTGAGTACCCACGTCTGAGCCGGTCTGCAGTAGCTTGGCGAGCTCAGTCCGCTGAGGACAATGGGGCAGGCTCTGCACTATGTCCAATCCTTGTTCCCAGAGGGCATTCTGGAACTGGACCATGTGGGTTAAGAAGCTGAGACTCCTTATGCTACAGGTGGCAGCAGAGTACACCTTACGGCCCATGGAATCCAGCTGCTTTGATTCTCTATCAGGTGGCTGGGTGCTCAGGTGTTTGGGCCTCTGCGAACGATCATGAGCTGCCGAAATCACCGAGTCTGCAGCGGGTGGTTCAGCCAAAAAGGGATGGTCCACAGGCGCCCAGTAGAGCCGGTGAGCCTTCTTTGGCACAGCAGGGGAGGAATGAGGACGCTTCCAGTTCGCATGGGTGACATCAGCAAAAGGTGTCGACCATGGGAGGGATGACCGCTGGCTTTGGGTCCTTTTGGCGGAGGTACTTAGCCAGCCGCAATCGCTCAGGGTCCAGGGCCTCAGTGTCCCAGCCCATGTTGGCCTGGATGTGCCTCATTATCTCCATAAAACTGGGGTCATCTGGAGGGGATTTGGGAAAGCCCTCCGTGTCCCCAGTATCTGGCGCCGAGTAGACTGAGGAGGTATCTGAGTCTACCTAGGAGGTGGTAGGGGAAGAGGGAGAGGGGCTACGCCTCTTCCCTTTCGGCATCTTGTCCAGAGGAAGAGAAGGGGAACGATAGGAACTGTAAGAGCGGTCCCTCTTGGATTTTTTATCATGTTTTTTAGGAGGCGGCACATCGTCCCCCTCACCACCTGGTTCAACTTGGTCAGGAACTGACTCCAGAGTGGGTGGAGGTACCCCAGCTGGCAGGTCCTTTTTGATCGTGTCCCACCAGTGGGAAAAAAGCTCTTTAACCTGAGAGAGATGCAACTTGGGAGAGTCAGGTGTAGGCTGAGGAGCGCCCGAGCCTGTACCGTCGACGGCCCTGTCTTCTGGGGGCTGGCGTCAGTGTCCGAACCCTTGTCGACTCAGCCGGCCTATGGGATGTCGGTGAAGCGCGTCAGCACCACTGTCGTCGGGGTCCGGCGTCAGGCGGACCGGTGACCGTGGCAAAGGGGTGTCCGAATGGACGTTGGGGACAGAACCAGTGTCAGGCGGGCTGACGTCGGTTTCACTATGACTGGCGGTGGAATAACCTTCGCTGGGACTGGGGTGGAAGGGGTTGCGGGCGGACAAGGGTCCGGTGTCTGCTTCTCCCTGTGACCCGACAGATGTTGTTCCTTTTCTTGGGATGGACGACGGTCGGATTTTTGGCTCGAGGTTTTCTCGGTTGAACACCGGTCAACAGCCGGAGGTTGGCGTCAGTCCGAGGCCTTGTGTTTTGGCGGCAAGGAGGAGGCCCTGTCGGCTGAAGACCCTGAGGCCTTGCTCGACTTCCAGGAGTCGGCTTTTGAGGAGGAAGCCAAGCGGGAGGAGCCCTTACCTGAACCCTTGGGCTTCTCGGAAGACTGAGAGACCTTCAAGGGCTCGAGAGAAGTGAGAGAAGAACCCACCGACGAAGACTTGACCGTCGTGAGGCGGAAGTCATAGCTTGACGATCCGGACTTCGATGCCGAGGACCAATGCTTCGAGTGGGATCTCCCTCTGTCCTGCTCCCAATGTTTTCTATGGTGCTTGTGGGCGGGCTGAGGTTCGGATTACCCCGATGAAGAGGCCCGTTCTATGGCAGCAAGTTTAGTTTCTGTGAGAAAGGCCGCGAGGGACTTCTGGAACCGGATTCGCATCTGTGAACTGAAGGCCTGGCAATGAGGGCAGGCGTCGGTGCGATGGTCAGGCCCCAAGCAGCAGAGACACGCAGAATGTCAGTCTTTCGCGGGAATCTGTTGCCCACAAGCGCACTTGTTTAAATGAGATGACGTAGATATCGAAAATCCAGATTTTGAGTAAGAATCTAACCGGTGGAGAAGAACAATTGGTACTAGCCGAAACGCTAAACTAACCCTGACTGTGTGGCAGGAAAGAACTGGAGTACGTGGGGAACTCCTCCCCTATATAGGGCGTCGTCGGGGGTGGAGTTGACATCGGCAGGGGGAGTTCCCCACGTTGGTACTGCTAGAGAAAAAGTTGCCGGAACCGCCGCCAGTCCTCATTGCTGAACCTGCTGCAAGAGCTTCTCCTCGAAGTAAGATTGTTTTTACATAAGTAAAGTCGAACACTATAGAAAATAATCTGAACTTTTTGTTAAGATGTCATTTTCATTCCCAGGAAGGCTGGTACCTCCTTCAATTCCAGCTGCTCCTGTCCTGATACCCATCCCCTCACAGTTGCTCAAAAAGCCAGCTAGCCACCAGATCCCTTGCGTTACCTCTGCAATCACTGATCCCGTCGCAGTGGGGGTTCAGGCCCTGGGAACAGGCTATTAAATCCAGCCTCCAGTGGTAGTGGGAGGAGGTTGAGATCACTCCCTGTAAGCAGAATCCTGGCTGGTGGGGGTGCTGGAAAGCTGGGATGTCGTACCTCCAGACACCTGCTCCTTTCCTCATGTTTCTGACTGCCCCAAGCCCCATCCAAGATGAAACAAAGGCATTTAGGGACACACTGTAGGTGTGCTGACATACCACACACTTCTTACTCTCTCACCAGAGCTCCTCAGCTCCACTACCACCTGTAGTGGCAGCAAGAGATGCATCCCACCCACTCCATAGGAGGAGAGTGTTCAACAAGCTGCTCGACCCTCCTGCCAGCCCTGGGCTCAGAGTGCAAACCCATGTTCAAAGCAAGTTGCTTAGCCATTGGGCAAGCTCACCGAGAACTAGTGCTGACAAACTCTAAAATGTTCCCTTTTTCTCTAGTGTTATTTCAGTTATGCTGAAGTGTGAAATGGAGACAGAACTGGTGTCAAATGGCATGTTCCCTTCAACCAACAACCATTTGAAGTAAAGAAGTCACAGGTCCCTTTTTCATGGTGATTTGCATATGCTACCTATGATGCTTTGTGTTTGGGAGGTACGTGTAGGAGAAGGCGGAAATGAAATCTCTGCAAACTACTTTTGACCTCCACAAGTGGAATCTTGTCAAACAATTAATATGCAGCTGATCACTGCACTAGCTCCCCACCACAACTACCACCACTGCACCGGTCCTGATCTGTTAAAGGCCAGATCATGACCAGTATAAACAGAACATAAAGGTTTGAAGAACTGACAAATTAAACAGCAAGTGTACACATAAAATACCTTCCCATAAGTAAATAGTATAAAAATGTAGTTTTGTGCCATGCTAAACTTAAAGACCCCCCCGACATGCCAGGGGCAGTTTTGGGAAAACATAATTTTAAATACAATTTTTAATAACAACCATTCTCAATAGCCCGAAAACAGATCACTGCCCTCTAGACTTTTTCTTTTCTGGTTGGTTGTCTTTGCCGGAAATCATAGTCAGTTACACAGCAACAGACTGATGTCACAAGCAAGAGATTGCGATGTCAAGTGTTAAGTTGCCAGTGTACATGAAGTTTAGGGAATAGTGATTCTGTACTGTTAATGCAGTAAAAAAAAAAAAAAAAAAGGAAGCAAAATACAGAATGCAAATCAAATATAAGCTGAATGGTGGATACAAAATTATGATTTTTCAATGTTTCTCCTGTGTTGTCAAGTACTCTCTGATAGCAGAGTGCCATGTCCACTTGGGTGCTTCTCTCGTTCATTTTACATTCCTGTTTATATTTTGCATTTTCAGTATTTAATTTCCAGTTTCTTTATAATAGGGTACATTAAAATGAAAACAGCTACAGTGAACATCACAATCCTCGACTTTTAATATAAAGAATAATGTGTGGGATACATTGGTTAACAATTTTTTTTTTTAAAAACCCATGCCTTGTGAAACGAAATATATTACAAGACCAAAAGTCAAGTGGTTATACTGGTATCACACACAATGAGGGTGTTTAAAAAAAAAAGGAATTTCAAAACTGTAACCCATATTTAACTTTTTATAACTGTTTTTTCCCACCCAGCATGTAGTTCTGATTTCCATCAGTTCTTGGCTGTGATTCTTAATGTGTGTACGAGGTTAATCAACGTTTTTTGCTTGCAGCTCGCTCTCTGCTCAATCTATGTGTTTTCTTTTTAGAGGGAGGGCAGGCTGCGGCTGCAAAGTATATGTTCACTTGCATTATACCTACTTGGGTGTAACTTGGGGCGTGTAACGCAATTTGGCAATGACTGAAATCGGGCTGGTACGGAGGTCAACCAGTAATTATATCATGCTCTGTTACTGCGGAGATGATTATGACGTAACAGAAACTTAGAAAATGTTGGCAGAAAAAGACCATTGGTTCATCCTGTCTGCCCGGTCATACCTCATCCCACACTGGGACCTACTGTCTAGTTGGGGTTACTGTCCTCACCGGCCCCCCTTGCCCCTGACCTACTGCTATCTTCCTGAGTAAACATCAAGCCTTTTACTTGGTCACAGTCCTGCCTGAAATCATTAATGTTTTTTGCACCCACCACTTCTGCTGGTAGAATGTTCCATGGCTCAACCACTCTCTCTAAAATAAAACTTTCTCATATCTCTCCTGAATTCTGCCTCCCGCCTGCTTTCACTCATGTCCCCATGTTTTTGATTTGCCAATCCTGCTAAATATTTCCTTGCAATCTACCTTTTTTGTTCCTTTCAGGAACTTGAAGGTCACTATCATATCCCTTCTGGTCTCCAGTGAGTACATGTTCAGAACCCTAAGCCAATCCTTAGGATCTGCCCCGTTGACCTGTATCATTCTGGTTACCTTACTCTGCACCGTTTCCAGCCTGTCTTTATCCTTTCTTAAGCAGGGACTCCAGGACTAAGCACAGTATTCCAGATGATACCAGTCATCTGTAGAGAGGTACTGTTACCTCTCTCTCTCCCTCTCTTCCTGCTGTTGAACTCCCTCCCAATACAACCCAACACTGTGGTTGCCTTGCTGCACTGGTTAGACTGCTATAGAGAGTCCCTTATGGTAAACTCCCAGGTCCCTTTCCTCAAACATAGGGCCTGATTTTAAAAGCACTTACACTGACCCAAGGGACTTGTGTCAAACGCAATTTTCTATTGCAGCCTGCATCACATCCAGACACTGCTGCGCCAAAGCAAACGACCCAGTGCACCAGGTCACAATGGGGCTTGCATCATGGAGGGGCTACAACATCCCTTTGTTGGGAATTTTAAAAACCCCACCATGGACACAGCAAGGGGCACCACTTAGACTAGCCAGGAGGTGGTCTAAGTGGCTTGTGCCAGTGGAAGTGATCTCACAATGGCTGCCGGCTGCAGAAGGGACATGGGAGGTGTCATGGGGGGCAGCAGTGGGAATGATGGCACCCAGTGCGTTGCGTCTGAATCGTACCATACTAAACAGTATCGGTAGTGTACAGTGTGTACATGATAGGTTTCTGCCCTGGTAGTATTGCACCCCTCAATCCCCGATTTCCCTGAGAAATTAGGTTCTTACCTGGTAGTCTACCACCCCCCCACCCCGATCGCCCCCAAAATCGGTCATGTCATAGTCCATCACGGTCTAGTGTCACCCCACCCTCCAGCCCAGATCTGCCCATAAAATAACATGTGAAGAACATCAGCCCCTGGTGATCTAGCTGCCCCCAGCCCAAAATGCCCGTAAAGTAACATGTTCACTGAAATCAAGTCCCTGGTGATTTAGTGGACCCCCACCCCAGCAGGTAGTGCCCGCCACCCCGCTCGCCCCCCCATCCCGAACTGGCACCGCCCTCCTCTCACCATCAGGGCCAGCTGCCAAATGAGCTGTCACTGAGCACATACTGTATACAGTACGTACTCACTGACTGACAGCTCTGTCAGTCAATGAGCGCATACAGTTTACAGTATGCAGTTACAGCTCAGTCGGTGGCCGGCCGTGGTGGTGAGAGGAGAGCTGTGTTGGTTGCAGGCTTGGGGTTTGGGATAGGGAGCGGAGTGGAGCACTACCGGCTGGAGTGGGAGTCCACTAAACTACAAGGGAATGATTTCAGTGACATGTTACTTTACTGGCATTTCCGGGCTGGGGGAGGGGGGACTGCTAAATACCAAGGGCATGATGTTCTTCATATGTTACTTTATGGACAGATCGGGGCTGGGGGTCCACTAGACCTCCAGGGACTATGACATGACCGATTTTGGGTGTGATCGGGAGCTCTTTAACTATTTCTTGGGGACATCGGGGAGGCTAAACTGCCAAGTAAGAACCTCATTTCTCAGGGACACTGGGGATCGGGGGGTGGGGACACTAGCACACCAGGGAAGATTACTATACTGTATGGGCCACGACTAGATTAACGATACAGTGTAGTGCAGACCAGTGCCATCACTCCTGCTGTTGCTAGCTGTGCCCCCACCACACCGCCCGTGTCCCTCCTGTCAAGCAGCTCCCACTCCCCATCCCGGCCCCACTAGTATTGCACAGGGGGGATCCCTGTGGCAATTCCTGCAGGTGCGCCAACTGCTTGACGTAGCAGGCAACGGGCTGCAAACCTGTGGAGTTTGGTGCTAGGGCCCCATTTTTTTATACAATCGTGTTCAGGGTCTCTGGCACACCTGGAGTTTGCCGTATCCCTAGATCACAACAAACTGCTGCGATCTAAGGGCTTTTCGAGAATCGGGCCCATAGTGCCCAACTGAACCCCTTCCATCCAATATTCCATCCCATAAAGAGACTATGGAGATGTCAGGTGTAGACAAACAGCCAGTGCAGATAAGGTTTAGAAGACAGCGATCATGTTTTTTTGTTAAAGTACATACAGTAGTTAAAGAAAATGGGAAGATAAATTCAGAGAATATGCAAAAAAAAAAACAATTACTCACCGTAGTAAGAACAGGTTACTCACCTGTAACAGTAGTTCTAGGAGTGGCATATGTTGTTCATCCACACTTCTTGGCATGTTCCTCTCCCCTTTAACTCTTGCCGGAAAGTCTTCAAGCTGGCTCCTCCCACCCACTTGGGTGGTAAATACCTCGGCTCCACCCCATGACGCCAGATCTTAGCCCACTGGAAGCAAGGTGGTGCGCCTAAAGCTGGGGAGGTCAGGTGGGTGTGTGTGGATGAACAACATATACCACTCCTAGAACTACTGTTACAGGTGAGTAACCTGTTCTTCTAGGAGCGTGGATATGTTGTTCATCCACACTTCTTGGCAGACTCCAAGCAGTTCTCCGGAAGGAGGGAGTCAAGGTGCACACCCCCACTTGGGAAATAAAGATTGGAGAACTGAGGCCCCAAAACCAGCATCTCGGCGTGACTCAAGGTCGATGTGGTAGTGGGTAATGAAGGTGTTTGCTGACTTCCAGGTAGCAGCCCAACAGATTTCCTGTATAGGAATGTCCCTGGAAGCAGCCACTGATGCAGCAGCATGGCAGGTAGAATGAGCTCTTATTCCTCTGGGAGGCTCCTTGCCTGCCAACTCATAGCACAGACCTATGCATGATGTAATCCACCTTGCAATGGTCCATTTGGCTGCAAGTCTGCCAGAAGCGGCTTCAGCGTAGGTGACAAACAACTGGCGAACCTCTCCACGGATTTCCGCCGTTCTCTCCTTATAATAGGAGAGAGCACGTCTCAGGTCCAGAGTATGGAGCCTGTACTCGGCATCCGAGGTGTAGTTAGGGTAGTATACCAGCAGAGTCAACACCTGGTTAAGGTGAAACTCTGATACCACCTTCGGAAGGAATTTCAGGTGGGGGCGCAGGACAACTCTGTCCCTATGAAAGACCAGATAAGGGTGTCCACCGAAAGCGCCTGGAGCTCCCCCGTCCTTCTGGCTGACGTGATAGCCACCAGGAAGGCCGTCTTCCACGACAAGTGTGAGAGCTCACACTTGTGCATGGATTTGAATGGCTTGCCCATGAGCTTTGCCAAAACCAGCAACAGATCCCATGGAGGTGGAGTTTCACGCAACGGAGGGGATATGTGATCTAGGCCTTTGAAGAAGCGCCCAATTACTGTCTCCTACGCCAATGTCGGCTGACCGGACCACGCCCGGTAAGCAGAAATGGCTGCCAGATGCACCCTAAGGGTCGATGACCACAGACCTCCTTTAGAGAGAGACCAAAGGTAGTCTAGAATGTTAGCTACAGAGCAGGATAAGGGGTCCAGGCCCTTGCTCTGACACCAAATGGAAACCTTTTCCATTTGAAGGCATAACATTTCCTGGTCGATTCCTTACGAGATGCCTCCACCATGGTGTAGACATCCTCGGAAAGACCCAGAGCCTGGAACCTAGCCAGCCAGGTACCAGGCTGTGAGGTGCAGGGATTGAAGGTCAGGATGGAATACCTTCCCTGATTGACTGAGATCAGGTCCGGGTGGGCTGGAAGCCGCCTCGCGAGCCTGGAGCTGAGACTGAGGAGATCTGGATACCAGAACTGGCGGGGCCAGTCTGGGGCTACCAGAATCACCTGCGCCTTGTCCCTCCTCGCCTTGAGCAGCACCTTGTTGATCAAGGGAAATGGGGGAAAGGCGTAGAAGAGGCCCGTGGTCCACGGCCTTGAGAAGGCATCCCCCTGCAGCTAGCCTTGTTGAGGGGGGCCGGCATGAAAGAGTCTCAACTTCGCATTCTCCCTGGAGGCACACAGGTCCACCTGAGGCGTGCCCCAGTGGGAGAACACATCTTCTACTACCTCCGGCAGGAGAGACCACTCGTGGGACGCAGCCCTATCCGGCTTAGGGCATCGGCCAGGGTATTGGAGGCTCCTGTCACATGGATGGCAAGGAGATTCGCCTCCAGGCTGCGCACAAGTGATCAAATGCGGAGAGCTTCCCTGCACAAAGGCTGGAAGCGCATTCCGCCCTGGCAGTTTACGTAGTACATGGTTGTGGTATTGTCCGTCTGGACCTGAACCACTTGACCCCATAGAAACGGAACGAAGGCGGTGAGGGCTAGATGAACCGCTCGAAGCTCCAGCAGGTTGATGTGGCATTGGGACTCCCGAGGGGACCAGAGGTCATGCGCTCTGTGCTCCCCCAGATGGGCACCCGAAACCCATCAGAGAGGCATCGGTCAATAGAGAGACAGTCAGCTCGGGGTGGACAGACGGGATGCCCTCCTGCAGATGTGCTGGAACGATCCACCACTGGAGAGCGTTCCACATCCCCTGGGTCACTGTCACTAGCTGATCCAAAGGATCGAAGTGCTGAGACCATTGGCTGGTCAGCCCTCATTGAAGGGGATGCATGTACCAACGGGCCTAACAGATCACGCTGGTGCAGGCTGCCATGAGGCCCAGGAGGCGCAGGAAGTCCAGGGCAGGGCGCAATTGCCCAACCTGAAATGATTGGGCAAAGGAGGAAAGAACCTCGGCCCAGTCCGCCAGGAGCCGTGCTCTGGCTTGTAGAGAGTCGAGCTCTGCCCCGAGGAATTGGATCACCTGCTTTGGCACGAGTTCCGACTTGGCCTTGTTGATGAGGAGGCCAACCTGAGAGCAAACCTGGAGGGCCAGATCTCTGGACCTCTCCACCTCCGTTCTGGCAGGGGCTGCAATCAGCCAGTCGTCCAGGTAGGGGTACACCCGGACTCTTCGGCGCCGCAGGAATGCTGTCACCACTGCCATGCATTTGGTGAAGACCCTGGGAGCTAGGGAAAGGCCAAAGGGCATGGCCCGGAACTCGTAGAGGGATCCCTCTGCCCTGAAGATGCGGAATCTCTGGTAGGACGGACGGATTGGGATGTGAAAGAACGCATCCTGAAGGTCCAGAGAACAGAACCACAAGCCTCGTTCCAAGGATGGGATTATCTGAGCCAGAGTGACCATCCTGAAGGTCCGAGACCTTAGGAACCTGTTCAGGTCATGCAGGTCGAGCATGGGGCGCCAGCCCCCCGGCTGTTTTGGGACCAGGAAGTACCTGGACACAAACCCCGGGTCTGGAGGAGGATCCGCCACCTTCCTGATCACCTCTTTTTCGAGGAGCAGGGCGATATTGGTTCGGCGAGCCGACAAAGAGGCTGTGGACCCCGTAGCCCCCTGAGGGGCGACGGCTCGGAAGGGTGGGGCCTGCTCGAACTCCAGAGGCAGGCCCTTTTCTACCACCTCCAACACCCAACGGTCCATAGTGATAACGGACCAGGTGGAAAGGCAGTGGCGGTGCCATCCCCCCAAGGGGGGGAACCCGGGGGGGGAGTGATGAGGCTGGGGGCGACATCCCTCAACCCGTCACTGGGCAGGCTTAGAGAAGGGACCGGCCGAAGGACTTCCTGGGCCTTTACCTCCCTGCTTCCTATTGGAGGAAGCCGCAGGCTTGGGGTTGGGATGCCAGCCAGCCTGCTGGCCCTACTGTTGGGTCGGACGTGCCGCAGGTGCAGAAGGACGAAAGGACTTATGCTGCTGTTGTCGGCGGTCCTTGTCCTTCTGGGAGGAGGTGACCGAGTCCAGAGTGGCATTGGACTTTTCGATCCGCTGGAGGTGACCTTCCACTCCAGGGCCGAAGAGGTCGGTCCCCAGGAAGGGGACATCTGCCAGTTTCTGCTGGGTATCCGCCGTGAAGGTGGATATCCTCAGCCATGCTCTGCGACGCATGGCCACAGCGGCCGCAACTGATCAGGCACAGGAGTCTCCAATGTCCAGAGCTGTTTGGAGCTGCTGTTTAGCCACCGCCCTTCCCTGGTCCCGTACCTGCCGGACCGTGGTCTGCAAGTCGGCCGGGAGATGAGGGATAACCTCGTCCAGGGAGCCCAAGAGGGCATGGGAGAAGTGTGCCATCAGCATGGCCGGCTGGCCTGGCGGAGGCCAAGGGAGGATGCAGCGTACACCTTGCGCCTGGCATAGTCCAGCTTTTTGGACTCCTTGTCGGGGGGCTTGTCCACATCCCTAGCATTCCTGGAACGCCGGAAAATGCTGTTGGTGACCAACCCCTCGGCGGAGGGGTGTTCCGGAAAACCGGGCAAAGAGCCGGTAGGGACCGCATGCATCCTGGCCGAAGGCGCAGGACAGGAAGCAGGCCGCTGCCAGAGCTCCAAGGCTGGGCCAACAATGGCTTCAGCCACCCGAAAGGCCTCCATGGATGAATCCCCTCGGTCCAGTATCTCCGTGAGGGGACACTTGGCCCGCTTGGATACGGGCTCGAGCTGCATCCCGGGTGGACTCCGAGATGAGCTGAAGCAGACCCATGAAGGACAACGGGCTTTGGTCCACCGACTGGCCCCAAGAGGACTCCAGGTCAATGGGCCTGGAGAACAGGAAGGAGTTGTCGTCGGACTCCGAGGAGTCCGCGAAGAGCTGCCTGGGGCCTGAGCCACCCTCCACCTGCCGAGGACGGTCAGGAGTGAGGGTGACCGACAACCTGTGGGGCAGGCCCTGACCCGACCGAGAGTCTTTGGTCGGCGCCCCCGATTTCCGTTGTGGAGGTGGAGGTTCCACCACAATCGGTGGGGTAGCTGGTTTTGGCTGAACAACCGGCCCAGGCTTGGGCACCTTGGCTACAGCGAGGGGTTGTTTCGGCCTCTCGGGTGACAGCCACTTGATGGCCGGGGAATGCAATGGCGTTGGGTTGTTCCCGGACAGAAGTAACTGCTGCCACATCAGGTCCTCATAGAGTCGACGCAATTTGCACCAAAGCCTCTCCTCTTCCGAGGAGGAAGACGAGAGTAGCAGCGGCCACTTACTGCAGCCGGACTGAGACCGCCAATGTCGACGGGATCGCTGGATCGAGAGGATGTGGAGACCGAGACCCTCGGTGTTTCCAGGACGGTCTGGGAAGGGGCGGGGGACACACACTCTTCCCTCGGCTCGGAAGCCCTCACCGGGGACTGCGGCACCGGAGGTGCAGGCAGGTCCTCGATCTCCACCGGGGGAACCGGTGAAGAAGGGCTGTCGGCTTCACCAGTCGACAGCTCGTCCGACGGGTCGAGAGAAATCTCAACCGCATTGACGGGTGTCTCGGCCGGCTGACCTGACGGGGACACCGTGAAGCCAGTGGCCTTAGCCGCAACCTCGACCGAAGTCGAGCATCGACTGTCCAGGGAAGGGGACCTCTCCCGCTCCCACGAACGCCGATGGTGAGATTTACCTTTTGAGTCCTTCTTTCTGGACCGAGAGGAATGTCCCGATGGCCCCTCTCCCTTCGTGGAAAGGGATTGGCAAAGCTCCTTGAAAGAAGCTAAATATGAGGTACCCAGAGAGAGCGGGATAAATGCCGCGACTGAGGAAGAGGATGATGCGGCCTGTGCCGCCTCCTCCTCGAGGGCAATCATCTGCTCGAGTTGCTCAGCCGAGCCAGCCGCCGCGGTAACCGCCCAACGGGCCTCCTTCGACTTCACCGATGGGTAGCGCTTCTCGGCGCGCCCAAGCTGTAACCGGGCAGCGCGGTCTTCCAGCACGTCGGCCAAAAACGAACGGCATAACTCGCAGGCCTGCGGGTCATGGTCTAGGCCGAGGCAGTAGACGCACGTTGAGCACGGATCCGTCCTGGACATTTTCTGCCCACAAGGACACCGCCGAAATCCCGGAGTTGATTTGTCCATCGCAGCTGCGAGGGAGAAACGTGACAGAAGTCTTGAAAATTTTAAAATAAGTTTCAGGCAAACTGAAGAATTAGGATCCAGTCTACACACAGAGCGTTAAGAAGGGAACCTGAGCTTCCAAGCGGTAAGGAAGATCTGGCATCATGGGGCGGAGCCGAGAGTTTTACCACCCGGGTGGGTGGGAGGAGCCAGCTTGAAGACCTACTGGCAAGATTTAAAGCGGCAAGGAACCTGCCAGACAGTGTGGATGAACAACATATCCATGTCCCTAGAAGATCCGTTTCCTCGATGGGGACACCAGCGGGCTGGGTCTCCTCATTCGGAAAGACAAGGACTGGAGTCCTTTCCAAAGAGTCGTCGACCAGGGGTCGATTGGGTCGAGAGAAATCTCTATCTTGTCGACCATTTCCTCAGTCCCCTTGTCAGATGGGAGATTCGTAAAGCCGGCGGCTGAGGATACGATCTCGACCGAAGCCAGAGACCGCATGCTCTTGGGACTCTGACCTTTCTCGGTCCCAGGAACGTCTTCGCTTGGACGAGGACTTCAGGTCCTTATCCCTCTTGTGAGGGTGGGAGGAGTGCAAGTCTGAGGGCGCCTCACCCCTGGTGGGGAGAGACAGGCACAACACCTTGAAGGAGCCCGTAAAGATGGAGCCAAGGTTGAGCGGAACGAAAAAGCTTCAATTGGCCAAAGCTTGAGCTGCTTCCTCCTCGAATGCCTTCATCTGCTCCAGCTGCTTGGCGGATCCCGCGGCCGCAGAAACCGCTCACCTCGCCTCCTTCGATTTCACCGGCGGGTTCCTTTTCTCCGGTCTCCCCAGTTTTAGGCGCACCTTGCGGTCGTCCAGGATGTTGGGATGGAAGGCCAGGCAGAAAATGCAAGACGAAGTGTCATGTCCGACACCTACGCAATAAATGCACATTAGGTGGGGATCGGTGCACGACATCTTCTGGCCGCAGGTACACCGGTGAAATCCGGGGGACGATTTATCCTCCATGTCCAATGCGCTACAATCGGAATCGCTAACTCGAACGAGTTTTAAAGCTAGTTTCGGTAAGAACCGACGATTTGAATCCAGGGCCTAAGAATTGCTGTGAGAGCACGAGGGAACCTGTATCTTTCAGCGGAAAGGAAGATCTGGTGTCACTGGGCCGAGCTGAGGCATTTACCACCCAGGTGGGTGGGAGGAGCCAGCTTGAAGACTTTCCGGCAAGATTTAAAGGGGAAAAGGGACATGCCAAGAAGTATGGATGAACAACATATTCACGCTCCTAGAATATTGTTTCTTCCAAGGTGTCCTTTAGTATCAGTAACAATAGCAGCAAGCTGACCAGGTTGAGCTGCCTTGGAGGTGGAGATTATGATAATGAGTATAATGAATTAGCCAATCAGAAAAGAGTCAGAGTGTGTGCTGAGTGGAGCCTGCCCAGAGGGCACCAGAATTTTTTCGGAGGAAGAATGAGAACATGCCCTTTTTTGGTGAACCAAAAGGATTTAAAAAATCATGCAATAGCATGAAGAATGCACAACTGAAAGACATATAAAGTACAGTTACGTAAGAAATGAAAATTACGTACCTACCGTAATTCTTGATCTTCTCTTGTATCTTCACCATTCATTACTGCTTGGGTGTCAGCCGGAGGCGCGCATCACCACGGAAGATTTTTTGTCGGCTCCAACGGCGCCGCCTCACGAGAGCTGACAGCCACAAGGCCATGCACCAGGGCAGCCATTAGGCGCCGCAACTCCTCCTCCACCTCAGTTCTGGTAGTCGGAGAGGCCAGAAAAAGGTTAAAGGAAAAAAAGGGAGAGTGAGGCAAGACAGCCGAGGGATAGAAAAAGGAAAGGATATAAACTGAAAAAGGAATAAGCCGGTAGAGGACAGATGGAAGAGGGAGAATACCTACCCTAGGGGACTGCAGGGCCTCCCATCTGGGGTGGCTCTAAGGGAGGAACAGATAAAGAGAAAAGGAAGAGGAAGCAGAAGAAAGAGAAGACAGAAGGGATGTTGAGAGGGGAGAACACTGCCCATAGGTATATTGGTTGAGAGGGTTACAACCTCAGAACCAAAAACCAAGGGAGCAAGAATCCCTTCTAATAAGACTGAGAAAGGTTCAACTGAATCACTTGTAAGATTGGACACAAGGGCAGGTTCTGTAATATCTCATCATCCTAACCCCCAACACTCTAGCTGAGAGCTTACAGACTGCCCGGACAGAAACTGTTCCGGAAAAAGAGCGCCCAACTATGAGGAGGGGGGTAAGTCCCTTAGCACCTTGTTAAGTGCTAACACCGAAGTGTGTGGGAAGGGGTTAGGCCCTACAAGAGGCAGCTTTGTATGAAGGATAGAGTGGGAACTCGATCGGACTGCCAGAAGCAAGGCTAGGGCAGCAGCTCTAGGTTAAGAAGTGCAGAAGCACCAACCAGAATGAGCTGACAATTAATAATGCCTGCCAGGGGGCACCTTAATTTCTGAGGCTGAGTCAAAAGGGACAGTCTCTTGAACTGTGAGCTGAGCATCGTGGCTAAGGAGCCCAGAGGTCACCCCTAGGGGCAGCCAGAAAGAAAAAATTACTCACCTTAGTAATGTTGTTTCTTCTAATGGAGTCTTGCTGTATTCTGACTACTGCAGTGATATCCAACCTTTGAACTGCCCCGGAGAGGAAAGAGTTAACTTTCCATGCAAGGCATGGAATGCTGAGCTTGAGCTCAGTTGAGACTCTGTCTGTTGTTGTTTGAACCCAAACCGCCAGATCTTTACGAGCTAAACTCACTGGGTGTCCTGTGTGGAAACTGTAAACTTACACTAGCCAACTGGCAACTAAATTTAATAAAAAGGTTTTTTGGTTCCAAGGCAAAGACTCAAGTCAGGAAACCCAAAAAAACAAAACACAACACACACACACCAAAAATAAGAGGGTGAGCAAAAGGGGGCACCTCTAGGGTGCCAACACTGTTCCTGCCCACCCACATCCCAAAACCCAGGTTCTGAGAGGGGAGGCGGGGGGGAGGTCAGAATACCGGAAGACTCCATTAGAAGAAACAACATTACTAAGGTGAGTAATTTTTTCTTCAAACAACATGAAGTCTTGCTGTATTCTGACTATTGCAGACTACCAAGCAGTACCTCCATGGAGGAGGGACAGAAACAGGAACAGGCTCTGAAGCACTGCTGTGCCAAACCGAGCATCACTCCTAGCCTGGATATCCAGAGAGTAATGCTTGGTGAAAGTATGTACTGTTTACCAGGTGGCTGCTTGACAAATCTCTAAGATAGGAATATCCCTGGCAGCAGCCAGGGAAGCAGCTGTACCTCTAGTAGAGTGAGGCCTGAGGGTGGGATCCTACCTAATTTTTCATAGCAGAACTGTATACAAGAGACAATCCACCTGGCAACAGATCTCTTAGTGGCAGGTTTTCCCTTACCAACCTCACCATAAGTGAGAAACAGTTGGAGGGAGTCAAACCTGTGACCCTTGGTGCACTCTATGTAGTAGCTAAGGGCCCTTTTCACATCCAGGCTGTGCAGCCTCCTCTCTCCAGAGGAGGAATGATCAGTGAAGAAAACAGGAAGAGACACAGACTGGTTAAGGTGGAAATCTGAAACCACCTTAGGCAAAACTTCCTATTAGTTCTGAGGACCACCTTATCTCTATGGAAAGAGATAAAATCAGGCTCCACTGACAGGGCCTGTAACTCACTTATGCGTCTGGCAGAAGTAATGGCTACCAAGAACACAGTTTTCCAAGTCAAGTACTTAAGCTCTGCTGAGGACAAAGGCTCAAAAGGGGCTTGCATAAGCCGAGCAATGCAAACATTAAGGTCCCAAGCAGGGGCAGGGGCCCTGAAGGGAGGATTGGTATGCAGCAATCCCTTTAAGAATTTACAGAATACAAGATGAGCTAAAAGGGAAGAGTGCTTGCCTGCTGACAAGAAGGCAGAGACAGCTGCCAGATGCACTCTAAGTGTAGCTGATCTGAGTCCCAAGCTATTGACATGAACCATATAGTCAAGGACTGTAGGCAACCCAGCAGACTCTAGAGAAATATGCTTCCCAGAGCACCAAATAGTAAACCTTTTCCATTTGGAATTGCAAGTCTTTCTGGTGGAAGGCTTTCGAGAAGCCTTTAGAATATCCAGAACACATTGAGAGAGATGCAAATCAGCGAACTCTAACTCTTCAAGAGCCAGGCCTTGAGATTGAGAGATTTGAGATTCGGATACCAAACCCTCCCCTGAGAACATGTTAACAGGTTGTAATTCCTGGGAAGAGACAGGGGAAGGTGGACTGCTAAGGACAGCAAGAGAGGGTACCAGGGCTGTCTGGCCCAATCTGGAGCAATCAGAATCACTTTGCAGGGTTGATACCTTATTTTGACTAGTACCTTGAACAGGAGAGGGAAGAGGGGGAAAGCATACAGGAACTTCCCTTCCCAATTGAGAAGTAGAGCATCCAGGGGGACTGAGCCCAACACTGGGGGTCTGCAGCAAAAAAGAGGAAGTTGGTGATTGTCTGGGGCTGCAAAAAGATCTATCTGTGGGGTGCCCCATCTGGAGAAGATCACCTTCAAAATCAGGGGGATCTAGGGACCATTCGTGATGGCCCTGAGATATCCTGCTGAAAGCATCTGCCAGGACATTGTCCTTCCCTGGGAGGTGCACTGCTATCAGAGAGGTATTCAGAGAATAGGCCAGAGACCACAACTTCATTGCGTCTGTGCACAAGGCCGTAGACCGAGTGCCCCCTTGCTTGTTGATGTACCACATTGTGGTGGTATTGTCTGTCCTGATCTGAACTACTTTGTTCTGAACAGACTTGGAAAAAACTTGAAGTGCTAGAAACACTGCTCTGAGTTCTAAGAGACTGATGTGAAGCAGAGATTCTTGAGGTGATCGCAACCCTTGGGTGGTCAGATCCCCCAAGTGGGCTCCCCAGCCCAAGAGGGAGGCATCTGTGGTAAGGATTAGAGAATGAGAATGAGTGACAAAGGGAACGCCTTGCCTTAGGTTGTCCTGATCCTGCCACCACTGCAAAGCCTGGATCAGGGTTCGAGTCACTGGGATTAGCTTGGTCAGAGAATCCTTTCTCTGGGACCAGAAGGCTCTTAAGTGGAACTGAATGTCCCTCATCTGAAATCTTGCTCCTTGGACCACTGCTGCAGAGGCAGCCATGTGGCCCCAGGAAATGCAGAAAATGCCTTGCTGGTCGAGACACCTGGGGGGGTGAATGGAGAGGTCAGTGTAACAAGGGTCCTTGCCCTGTCCAGGGGAAGGAAGGCTCTTGCCCTTATTGTATCCAGCTCCGCCCCATGAAGGTGAGGAGCTACACTGGCTCTAGAACTGACTTTGAAAGATTCAGGAGGAATCCTAGAGAAGTGAGCAGTTGCTGAGTTATCTGTAGGTGTGACATGACTTGGTCTGGAGACTGGCCCACTATGAGCCAGTCATCCAGGTATGGAAAGATGGAGATCTTTTTTTCTCCTTAGGAAAGCAACCACTACTGCCAGGCATTTTGTGAACACCCTTGGAGCTGATGTTAGGCCAAAGGGCATTGCTCTGAATTGATAGTGGCCTGAGGGCAACTCGAACCTGAGGTACTTTCTGTGGGAGCATCTGATGAGAACGTGGAAATAGGCATCCTTGAGGTCCAGGGAGACTAGCCAGTCCCCTGGCCTTAGAGAGGGTAGAATTATTCCCAGAGTCACCATTTTGAACTTTGGCTTTAAAAGGTGCTTATTTAAATATCTGAGATCCAGGATGGGCCGCCATTCTCCTGTCTTTTTGGGAGTTAGGAAGTACCTGGAGTACAATCCTTTTCCCCTGTGTAGGGGTGGAACCCTTTCTATGGCTCTCAGAGCCAAGAGGGAAGAGACCTCCGCCTCTAGGGCAAGGGCCTCTGAAGGATTTGCAGGTGGAAAGGATCTGGTTCTCATCTTGGGAAATTGTTTGAAGCCGAGAACCAGTCCCTGGCTTACTACTTCCAGGACCCATTTGTCTGATGTTAAAGACATGCAGTCCTGGACAAAGTAGGCCAGCCTGCCCTCTACGGGTAGTGGAGAATCGGCCCGGGCAAACCCATCAGGGTGCCTGTTTGGCAGGGGCTTTAGGCTGAGGGGTGGTAGCAGGCATGCTTATACCCCATCTGCCTCTTCCTCTGAAGTAACCCCTCTGGGCAAAGGCGGAAGAGGAGGCCTGGGCTTGGTAAAAAGGCCTATGAAAAGGCCTGCCCCTGCCCCTGGAATGCTGCCTCTGGGGAGTGGCTTGCCTTTCCTTGGCCTGAGCACTCCTATAGGTGGTCCTGTACTCATCCATTTTCTTCATGTGGTTCTCTGTCTGCTCCCCCAAACAGAGAATTACCAACAACAGGAAAATCCATGGCCTTAGTCTGGGTATCCTGTGACAGGCTAGTACATCTGAGCCAAGCCATCCTACGAAGGGCCACAGATGTAGCCATGACTCTAGATGAAACATCATGGAGTCCACTGAAGCATGAAATTGCACCTTGGATGCCTCAATACCATCTGCAGCCACCTGCTCCAGCTCCTTGGCAAGCTGGCCAGGGACCTGTTTAGCTAGAGCCATCACAGTGTCAAATCTAGACTTCTTGTATCTAGCTGTGTAGGCCATATAATTAGCCTGCCTGAGTCCCAAAGATGCTGCCATGTACTGTTTCTTTGCCATGGCATCAATCCTCCTGGAGTCCTTATCTGGGGGGGGTGTGAAGCCAAGGGTATATTTGCCTTATCACAGGCAGCAGCCTGCACTACCCCAACATGGCTGTACTGCTGGGAAAGGAACTCCGTATCTGAGCCTGAAAGAGTATACCTCTTGTCCATTCTTCTGTCCACGGGAGGTATAGAATTAGGAGTCTTTAAAATTTTAAATGTCTGTTTCCCAAAAGACTTATGGAGGGGAATAGACAGCCTCCTGGACTCTGGGATGTCCATCATCTCAACATAATCAGGCTCCTCCTGATCCTCTACTGCTTCCTCCATAGGAAGCTGAAGAGTTTCAGCCACTTTTTTGTGTAAAACATGAAGTGGGAAGGGGACTCAGAAAGCCTAGAAGGAGAAACCCCTCAAGGTCTGTCTGGGGACATGTCTGGGTCAATGGGCACATCCAGACTTTCATAATCACCATCACTATCCTCATACTCTCCTTCCTCCTCCTCCGGTTCATAAAAATCCTCTAAATTATAATCCGGAACCGAAGGAACCGACTGAACCGAGCCCCTAACCGATGGTGCCGGTTCGGTCGGAACCGAGGTTAGCGATTGAACAATCCTTATCGCTTTGGCTATTTCATCAGCGGTCGGAGAAAGAACTTGTGGATCCGAACCGACCGACTTATCCCTTCTTTTTCTTTTAACTGGTACCGACTCCTCCGAGTCGGTTCTCCTTTTGCCCGAAGAAGTTTCGCCCTGGTCAGAGGGCACTCCCTTCTGGTTCGGTTGGAACTGAACCGGGCTGGCCATCCGGGTCAGCGGACTTTTTGGCCTCCCTTTCCCTCAGTCTACCTACTCTCTTTTCCAGGGTAGCTGTGGGAAAACTTTTGCAAATCTGGCAGTCTGATTATCAAAGGCTTCCCCACACACACTACAGTGTTGAAACCCAGTGGGCCCGGTTTTTCTCTTGGGTTTCTCAGACATGGCCAGTCCTAACCAAACTTACCCTTTTTTCGGCAATCCGCCAGGCAAGACACGCTTATTGGTTCCTGACCGTGTTACGGGTCGTGGACAAAAAACGTAATGAAATCCGGGTTTTTAGAACCGATAAGGACCGGTTACCACACTGCAAAAAGCAGAACAAACTTTTTCAACAAACCTGATCGGTTCAAACCGAACCGATCCAACGTTTACAAGTTCCACACAGAAGCTAACAAGTTTATTAACCTATATAGTACTCATGGTACCACAGACAGAGACTGAACCGACAAGGTTAGATGGAAGAAATCCGGTTGAAACTGAGGGAAAAAAATGACACTTTAACCGACTAAATTGAACCGAGCGAAGGAGAAATCTCCAGAGCGACTGTTCAGTGAGGCGGAGTAAAGAATCTGGCGGTTTGGGTTCAAATAACAACAGACAGAGTCTCAACCGAGTTCGAGCTCAGCATTCCATGCCTTCCATGGAAAGTTAACTCTTTCCTCTTCGGGGCAGTTCAAAAGTTGGATATCACTGCAATAGTCAGAATACAGCAAGACTTCATGTGTTTGAAGAGGTCCCTCAGAATAGGTGAAAAATCCCACTCATTCCTCTTTACCTTGAGGAAAAAAGATCCGTTCAAGAAGAACGGAAACCAGAATGATTTTTTTTTTTTTGCAAAAGGCCAAAGGAAGGGAGAGGGAGACGCTGCAGTAGGAGGCCACTGAGGGGAAGGTGGGTGGGTATCAGTAATGAATGGTGAAGATACAAGAGAAGATCAAGAATTACGGTAGGTACATCATTTTCGTATCTTTCCTTGTCAATCTTCACCATTCATTACTGCTCGGGTGAGTACCAAGCTCCCGGGGAATGGTGAGGGAGCAAGACCCCCAGCCTCCTGTTGGTGAGAAACAGAAAGGGAAGACCCTGGGCTAATCAAGTGAGAAGCCTAAGGTGGGGGAGAGCTAGGAGGTGTCCCCCGAGGACAGGGAGACTGAGAAAGCCCCTGCAGAAGTCTCCTAGCTCTGGAGGAAAAGAGACAGGTCCCCCGGAAAGCGGAGCGAATCACCCTATGCCGGGCCGGGGTGACAACCTTGCTAGACGAAGCCACGCCGTCCGTCTAATACAGATCGCTGTCCCTGCAAGCCTGGAAGCCACCTCATTGGCGTCATAAGATGCCCTTGCTTGGTGTCTTGCCAGCTCCAGGCCTATAGCAGAGAGGGCAATAGGTTGTCTGGTTTGCTCCGTATCAGGCATTGATGCTAAGATTTGGGAAAGCATTGACCACAAATGCCTACTGTAGGCAGCATGGTGAGCCTGATGTGATGCAATGCATAACATCGCACGAGAGGAAGAGAACACTCTTCACCCCCACCGGTCAAATTGTAGAGAATCTGAGTCCGGTGGAGGATCGTGGGCCAGGTGGCGGTGCCCGGAGGGAGTTTCTAGGTATGCCAATCCTGAAGGTGAGTTGGGGAAAGTACCTAGAGATTTCGATGGGGCACAATACCTTTGTTCGCAGTCTGCCAGGGCTGGAGAAAGGGCGGCTGGCGACTGCCAGGAACAGATAGACACCTCCTGGAAGGGGACAGGCCAGGATAGTACCAACAAATGCTGGGCACTGAATTCACCAAGGAATTCACGCGTCTCCCATTCGGTATTGTCTCGCCTAACATAGGAGATACAAAGATCCCTCATCTTCCTTGAAAGGAATCGCTGATATTCAGTGAAATCAGCATTGGAGGAGAGATGAGCAGTGGGATCCTCTCCCTCAGAGGAGAGAGACGAGGATGATGGAGAGCTGGAATGTCCAGAGGACTCCTGTGGTGGTGGGGATAGGCGAAAAACCCGCTCATGCATGTAACTAACATATGAGGGGAAGGCCGCTGCAGAGCTTCTGAATGTCTCCCAGGATAACAGGCCCATGGGACCGGCATGGCTGGGTGAGGGGGTGACTGCAGAGGAATGGGAGAGGGGCACCTATGGTGAGGCAACTGTCCTCTGCTGGGGCTCTGGAATCCGGGGAATGGAGCCTGAACTGTCAGGATCCCGGACAACAAACCAGGTCACAGAACGGAAGGAACCCTGGAGATGCGAAGCCTGGAAGAGCCTAGAAGGGGATCCTCCCCTGTGACAAACCTGGGGCTGCATGGATCCAGAAGAGCAGCCCACAGCAACGCCACCAGAGGAGTCCCTGGGACTCGAGAGGGAAAGACGGGGCCCAGCGCTACGGCTCCTACTCGCTCTCCGAGGGGTGGCAGGTGAAGACCGAGGCGCCTTAACCCTGTCTATCAACCCCTTGGACTCCGAGAACGCCCTCCTCCTCGACCCCAGCGATCCACCACCCCGAGGGGGGTGCAGCAGCACCAGAATCGGCAGCTGCCACGACCCCCTCAGGAGGCAGAGTCCCTCCCTCCTCCTCCGTTCCACCCCCTCCAGGGACCCCAGACCATCCCCAGCCTGGGAGGTCTCAGGGGAGGACAGCAGCGGAGACAGAAGAACAGGCACGCTGGGCCGCCTACCACCTCGTCCAACCGGAGACCCTGACTCCGAAGAGTCAGAGTGCCAGGACAGGTCCACATCTGAATCCTCCTCCTCCGAGGAAGAGACCAGCTGGACCACAATACTGGCAACCCCGGGGGTCTCCAGTGAAACTGCGCCGCCGGATGACCCTGGACCCACTGCAGCACCTAGATCCAGCCCTTACTCCCTAACGGCACCGGCCAGACCCACGGCACCGCCCTCGGCGCCGGGACCCGACTCGGCACTGCCAGAAGAACTGACTGGGCCTGCGGCGCCACTGAGAGCAAACATGGCGCTACGAGCAGCGCTGTCTCGATCACGGTGCACGAGCGGCACGGGATCGAAGCGGCGGAAGGCAGTGTCGAGGGCCACCGCTGCCGGGCCTAGCAGACCTGGGCCTCGATACTGGGAGAGCCTGCACCTCCGAGGAGGTGACTGCTGAGGCGGGTAACCCCGCCGCTGCCCCAGGAGGAACTGCCTCCGACACCGCAAAAGAAGCTTCCTCGCAAGAGAAGATGAGGAAGCCTCCTCCTCTACAAACCGTATAGGCCTGAGAGGGGACCTGGAGGAAGGGTCTAGAGACCTTACCTGGGAATCCCTGGAGCGGCGCCGTCACCTGAAAGTCGGCGGGGCCTTGCCGATCTTAAACGCACGGACTTCCAGGACACGACGGTCCATCGAGAAACAGGCGTCGCACGCATCCATATTGTGGTTGGGTCCCAGGCAACGGAGACAAACATCATGCTGGTCTGTGATGGAAAAATGCCGGCCACAGGAACACTGACGCATAGGGGAGCGGCCCGCCTTCGACTTACATTTTGCCCCCGAACCTGACATGATGAAAAAATATTGGAGCCGACAAAAAAAAAAAAAATCTCCCATGGCGGGTGCGCACCTCTGGCTGACACTCAAGCAGTAATGAACAGTGAAGACTGACAAGGGAAGATCTTATCATAACAGTAGATCTTCGAGAGGAGCTCTTGCAGCAGGTAATACCATTAGGACTAAGGCAGCCAGGTGTTAGAACCCCACAAAAAAAAATTCTAGCTAGCAGTCTATGGCGGGGGACTGCCCCCAATGTCGGCTCCACCCCAACGTCAGATATGGTATAAAGGGGGCGGTCCCCCAGTGCCACCTCAGTTCTCCCGCTGAAAACCCAGCTGGAAAAAGATGGAGATCCGAGGAGGATCTCCTATCCCCAAAGAGAAAAAATTATTATGATCCTTGGGGGCAGGTGGGTGGGAAAGCTACCTGCTGCAAGATCGCCTCTCGAAGATCAAATGTTATGGTAAGTTCTTATGTAACTGTACTATCTCACTTGGAGGGGGAGCTCTTGCAGCAGGTAATACCATTAGGACCCAGTCCCAAGCAGTGCCTAAGAAGAGACCCAGGACAGAATGGTGGAGGACAACAGTGCTAGGCTGTAGGCAATTAGGAGAGGAGTCCCTGCAGTACCACTAAGCCAAAACCTGTTCTCCTCCTGGAGGCAACATCCAGACTATAGTGCTTAGCAAAGGTGTGAACTGAACTCCAAGTAGCGGCCACACAGAAGTCCACTGAAAAATGTTCCTAAGGGAAGTGAAGGATGTCGCTACCCCCCTGGTGGAATGACCCTTAACCGGTCCCGATAAGGGTCTGTTGTGCTGTTGATAGCAGAACGTGATGCAATTCACGAGCCATTTAGTCAGTATCTGCTTTGTCACAGGTGCTCCAACCTTTCTGTGAGCACATGAGACAAACAACTGGTCTGTCTTTCTGGTGGAACTGGTCCTGGCCAAATAGTAACGCAGAATTCTATGTACATCCAGAGTGTGTAACAGGGCCTCCCCTCTGTTCGAATACTCTGGGTAATAAACTGGTAGTTGGATGTCCTGGTTCAACATGAACTCAGACACTACCTTCAGCAGAAAAGTACAGTTACGTAAGAACTTACTGTAAGAAAAAATTACTCACCTTAGTAATTATGTTTCTTCTATTGGAGTCTTGCTGTATTCTAATGCAGTTAGCCCCAGCCTTTAAACTGCCCCAGAGAACAAAGGGTTAAACTTTCCATGCAGAGCACAGAATGCTGAGCTCGAGCTTGGTTGGTGTCTCCGTTCATTTCCCTTTGAAATCTAACCGTCAGACCTTTACGAGCAAAAACTCACTAGCTATCCTATGTGGAAATTGTAAAATTTTACTAGCCAACTGGCAACAAAAAGTTTTGGATTCCCAAAGGAAGACTCAAGTCAGGAAACCCAAAACAAAAAAACAATTCAAATAATAATAACAAAATAAACACTCCAACAAAAAATCAGAGGGATAAAGGAGCACCCCGAGGTGCAACACTGTGTCTGCCCACCCACTTTCCTAAAAACAGGTTCTGAGAGGGGAGGCAGTGGGGGAGGTCAGAATACAGCAAGACTCCAACAGAAAAAAATGAAAATTACGTACCTACTGTAATTCATGATCTTCTCTTACATCTTCACCATTCATTACTGTTGGGTGTCAACCGGAGGCGCGTACTCGCCACGGGAGCTTTTTTTTTTTTTAATAGAGGAGTCGGCATTGACGCCTCCTAGAGTGACGCACTGCGTGGAGCGCGAGGGGTGGCCGTTAGGCGTCGCAGACTCCTCCTCCATCCCAGTTCTGTTAGCCAGAGAGGCGAAATAAGGATCAGAAAAGAGAGCGAGGCAAGAGAGCCGAGGGATAGAAAAAGGACAGGATATAAACTGAAAAAGGAATAAGTCGGTAGAGGAAAGAAAAAAAGAGAGATAAAAATGCTTACCCTATGGGACCGCAGGGCCTCACTTCTGGGGCAGCTCTAAGGGAAGAACAGATAGGGAGCAGAAAGAAGAAAAAGGGGATGTCAAGAGGGGAGAATTCTGCCGTTGAGAGATTGGCTTAGGGTTATAAGCTCGGAACCACAAACAAGGGAGCAAGGATCCCACTTAGAAAAATCGGGGAGAGGCTCAACCGAACCTCTCGCGAAGCTTGGACACCAAAGGCAGACTCTCTAAATCTCCCGCCATCCCTAACCTTTCAGACTCCAGCTGGAAGCTCACAAACTACTAAGGCGGAAATTCTGTTCCAAAAGAGAGCGGCCAACTAGAAAGGGAAAGAAGCCCACTAGCACCTTGCTAAGTGAAAACACAGTACCATGTGAAAGTGGGGGGGAACCCACAGAGGGCACCCCTTTATGAAAAAGACAGAGTGGGAATTCAATTGGACTCCCTAGAGGCAAGGCAGGGAATACCACTTAAGGAAACTGAAGTGCCGGAACAGCACCAAACCAGTAGAGGCTGACATAAAGGGTTAGGGCCTGCCAGAAGGGGCCTGGGAAAGAGAGGTCGAGCCATTTAAGGGACCGTCCCTTTAACTGAGAATTGAAAAACATGGCTAAGGAAGAGCCAAGATATGCCTATTAAGGGTAGTCAGAAAGAGCTCCCTCAGGACAGATAAATTTAGCTTGTTCCTTCTATTCTCAGAGGGAAGAATCCGTTCAGAAGAACAGAAGAAAAGCAAGATAGCTTTTTTTTTTTTTTTTGGCTTAATGGCCAAGGGAGAAGGGGGAGGAACGCATAGGGAGGGGGAGTCGCCAAAGGAGGAGGCCCTTGAGGGGATGGTGGGCTGGGTTCAGTAATGAATAGTGAAGATACAAGAGAAGATCAAGAATTACGGTAGGTACGTAATTTTCATATCTTCCCTTGTTAATCTTCACCATTCATTACTGTTGGGTGAGTACCAAGCCCCCCCTCCGAAGAGGGGGGTAAGAGTAAACCCTGAAGGAACAGATCCCTCAGCCTCCTACTGGTGAAAAGTAGGGCGCGGAAGACCCTAACCAACAGACCAGGAAGTCGAAGGTGGGTGAGGGGGAGGAGGTGTCCCCGAAGGGCTGTGGGAGGGGGGAGGGTCGCCCCTGAAAACGCCTCCTCGCCTTGTGGGAAAAAAGGCGGGTCCCCCGGAAGGCAAAGCTAGTCACCTACGCTGGGCCATGGGTGACAGTTGGGAGAGACGAAGCCATGCTGTCCATCCTAATGCAGATCGCTGTCCCCACTAGTCTGGACGCCACCTCGCTGGCATCGTAGGATGCCCTTGCGTGGTGCCTTGCAAGCTCCAGACCCTGCGCAGAGAGGGCAATGGCTTGTCTAGACTGCTCTGAGTCAGGAAGTAGGGCTAAGACCCGAGCCAGCATCGACCACAGATGCCTATTGTAAGCAGCGTGGTGAGCCTGAGGAGAAGACATGCATAACAATGCACAACCAGAAAAGAAGACCTTCGTCCCCACCGGTTGACTTCAGCAGAATCCGAATCCGGAGGCCTCTCGTGCGCCAGGCGTCGAGGCCCGGAAGGAGTATCCAGGGACGTCAAACCCGAAGGCGGGTGAGGCAGAGAACCTAGAGGCTCGTGGGGGCACAATACCATCTCCTGCAGTCTCCCGGGGCTGGAGAAGGAGTGGCTAGAGACTGCCAGGTGCGGACAGACACTTCCTGGAAGGGAATCGGCCAGGAAGGCACCACCAAATGGCGGGCGCTGAATTCACTAAGGAAAGCACGTGTCTGCCGATCGATATTGTCCCTACGGATGTAGGAAATATGAAGCTCTGAAACCATCCTCGAAAGGAAACGCCAATAGTCAGTGAAATCAGAGTCAGAGGAAAGGTGGACAGAAGGTTCCTCTTCCTCAGCTGAGGAAGACAAGGAGAAAGTGGAGCTCGAATGCCCAGAAGACTCCTGTGGCAGAGGGACAGGCAGAAGACCTGTTCGTCCATGGCTCTGACATAGGACGGGAAGGCCGCCGCAATAGCTCTGAATGTCTCCCAAGATAGTGGCCCAGTGGGCCCTACATGTCCTGGGAGAGAGGGAGGTGGTTGCAGAGGGATGGGGGAAGGGCACTTAATAGCACGTGCCCAACCTCCGCCAGGCTCTGGGATCCAGGTAGCGCCGCCGCCAAGACTGGGGACCCTGAAATTGTGCCAGGTTGCATAGTAGAAAGGGTAAGAGACAACTCCAGAAAGAGCCCTGAAGGGGAATCTCCCCTGTGACGCACTTCGGACTGCATGAGTCCAGTAGGGCAACCCTCAGAACCGCCACCAGAAGACGCTTTAGGGACCTTAAGAGAAAGGCGAGAATCAGTGCTATGACTCCTCCCCGCACCCCGCAGGGCGGTGGGGGTTCGACGCTGCTCCTGACCCCTACCTCTCAACCCTTCAGACTCCGAAGCAGCCCTCTTCCTCGTGACCAGTGGTGGAGGTCCCGGCTGAGCAAGACCCTGAAGGGCACTCGCTAAGGCAGAGTCCTCTTCCCTCTGCTGAAGGACCCGAGCTGCAACAGGAATGGCAGCTGCCTGGGAACTGCAAGAAGAGGGTATCCTCTCCTGAACATCCTAAGGTTCCACCATGGGAGACTCCAGGCCACCTCTAACCAGAATGATCCGGGTTAACCAACTCCAGGTAGTCTGGCAGAGGAACACTGGACCATCTAGCCCTGAGGCCTACAGGAGGTTCAGAGCCAGAAGACTCTAGCCGCTGGTCTGGGTCCTCACCTGAATCGTCTCCCTCCGAGGAGGGGTCGACAAGGGAAGACTCCATCTCAACGGGTGCAGGAACCTGCCCTGAGGTGGCATCAGGCCTGGTACCGCCGTAGGCCGTGATGACAACCACATCCACAGAGTCATCTGCACCCCCTGGCAGTGACAGGTTCCCAGGCTGCACCGCGAACGGTGTTGCCTGAGTCCCGGACACTGTGAACGGCACCGAGATCCAGCACGACACCGCCGACGGCGCTGCCCAAGTCCCTGGCACCGCGAATGGTGCTGAGACCCAGCACGGCCCCACCAATGGCACCGCCCAAGTCCTCGGCGCCGAGACCCAGCGCAGCACCACCAACTGTGCCGCCCGAGTCCCCGGCACCGTGACCCAGAACGACACTGGCGGTGGCGCCGCCTGAGTCCCCGGTGCCATGAGCTGCGCCACACTCCACGACAAGGACAGACGGAAACGAGGGTCCACCAGAGCCGGGCCCCAGAACCAGAGGTCACGACACTGGAGGAGCAGAGGTGACTGCCTGGACGGTGACAATGGTGTGACCCCAGGAGGGATCACACCATTCCTCTGGCGCCGAAGAAGAAACCTCCTCCTCGGCAAGGCTGGAAGTAGAGGAGGCTTCCTCCTCGTCGGGCCCTATAGACCCGATGGGGACCTGGAGGAAGGGTCGAGAGATTTGGCCTGGGAAGCCCTTGGGCGACATCGTCCTCCGGAAGTCGGCTGAGCTCGTCCGACTCGAAACATGCGGACTTCCAAAACACGGCGATCCATGGAGAAGCAGGCACCGCAATGATACATATCATGGTAGGGTCCCAGGCACCAGAGACAAACATCATGAGGGAAAATTGATGGCCACAGGGGCACCGACGCATAGGGGCACGGGCCGCCTTAGATTTACGTTTTGCCCCCGAACCAGACATGATGCTAAACAATTAAGGAAAAAACACAGCAAAGTCTCAGCGGCATCGGAATAATATAGAAAAAGAATGGACTTACCGATTGACGACGTCGAGCTGAAGGACTTCGAGTACTGAGGCATATGACGCAGTATCTATTTCGGCTCCGTGTAGCAGGTGCAATCTCGACGGCGGGAGAAACAGAACTGGGATGGAGGAGGAGTCTGCGACGCCTAACGGCCGCCCCTCGCACTCCATGCAGTGCGTCACTCTAGGGGGGGCGTGTCGTACTCCTCTTAAAAAAGCTTGCGTGCGCCTCCAGCTGACACACAACAGCAATGAATGGTGAAGACTGACAAGGGAAGATCATAATTACTAAAGTAAGTAATTTTTTTCTTCAAACAACATGAAGTCTTGCTGTATTCTGACTAATGCAGACTACCAAGCAGTACCTCCATGGAGGAGGGACAGAACCTACTTTGGGAATAGGCTCTGAAGTACTGCTGTTGCAAACCGAGCATCACTCCTAGCCTGGATATCCAGAAAGTAATGCTTGGTAAAGGTATGGACTGTTTTCCAGGTGGCTGCTTGACAGATTTCTAAGAGAGGAATATCCCTGGCAGCAGCCAGGGAAGCAGCAGTACCTCTTGTAGAGTGAGCCCTCAGGCCTGAGGGTGGAATCTTTCCCAGTTTCTCATAGCAGAATTGTATACAAGACACAATCCACCTGGCAATAGTTCTCTTGGTGGCAGGTTTGCCCTTTCCCACTTCTCCATAGGTAAGGAACAACAAGAGGGACTCAAACCTGTGACCCTTGATACGCTCTATGTAGTAGCTAAGGGCTCTTTTAACATCTAAACTGTGTAGCCTCCTCTCTTCTGATGAAGAATGATCAGCGAAGAAAACAGGAAGAGACAGACTGATTTAAGTGGAAATTTGAAACCACTTTGGGCAAGAACCTTCTATTGGTTCTAAGGACCACTTTATCTCTGTGAAAGGAGATAAAATCAGGTTCCACTGACAGGGCTTGCAATTCACTGATACGTCTGGCAAAGGTAATGGCTACCAAATGGCTACCAAAAACACAGTTTTCCAAGTCAAGTACTTAAGCGCTGCTGAGGACATAGGCTCAAAAGGAGGTTGTATAAGTTGACCAATGCAGACATTTAAATCCCAGGCAGGGGCAGGGTCTCTAACGGGAGGATTGGTATGAAGCAATCCCTTAAAAAATTTACAGAATACAGGATGAGATGATGGTGAGGAAGACTTCCCCACTGACAGAAAAGCAGAAACAGCTGACAAGTGTACCTTGAGAGTAGCTGGTCTGAGGCCTAGGCCATTAAGATGGACCATATAGTCCAGAACTGTAGGCAAGTCAGCAGTATCTGGAGAAATATGCTTCTTAGGACACCAAATGCTGAATCTCTTCCATTTGGAGTTATAAGTCTTTCTGGTGGAGGGCTTTCGGGAAGCTTTGAGAATATCCAGAACCCCCTGAGACAGATGTAAATCTGCAAACTCTAACTCTTCAAGAGCCATGCCTTGAGATTGAGAGACTGAAGACTGGGGTACCAAATCCTCCCGAGAGGAGGTTAACAGGTTGTAATTCCTGGGAAGAGACAGGGGAAGATGGACTGCTAAGGACAGCAACAGGGGGTACCAGGACTGTCTGGCCCAGTCTGGAGCAATCAGAATCACTTTACAAGGTTGTGACCTTATCTTGACTAAAACTTTGAACAGAAGGGGGAAGGGAGAGAAGGCATACAGAAATTTCCCTTCCCAGTTCAAAACAGAGCATCCAGGGGGACTGAGCCCAAGACTGGGGGTCTGCAACAAAAGAGAGGAAGTTGGTGATTGTCTGGGGCTGCAAAAAGATCTATCTCTGGAGTGCCCCACCTTGAAAAAAAATCACCTTCAATATCAGAGGGTCCAGGGACCAGTCGTGATGGCCCTGTGAGATCCTGCTCAGTGCAACTGCTAGCACATGGTCCTTCCCTGGAAGGTGAACTGCTGTCAGAGAGGTTTGCAGGGAATAAGCCAGGGACCACAACTTCATGGCTTCTGTGCACAAGGCCGTAGACCGAGTGACTCCCTGCTTGTTGATGTACCACAAAATGGTGTTGTCTGTTCTGACCTGAACTACCTTGTTCTGTACTGACTGAGAGAAAGCTTGCAGGGCCAGAAAAACTGCCCTGAGTTCTAGGAGATTGATATGGAGAAGGGATTCCTGAGGGGACCACAGTCCCTGGGCAGTGAGGGCCCCCAGATGGGCTCCGCAGCCAAGAAGGGAAGCATCCGTGGTAAGGACCACTGAATGAGACTGAGTGGCAAATGGGACCCCTTGGCTTAAATTGTCCTGATCCTGCCACCACTGAAGGGCTTGGATCAAGGTCCGAATCACTGGGATCAGTTTGGTAAGGATGTTCTTCCTCTGAGACCAAAAAGCTCTCAGATGGAACTGAATGTCCATCATCTGGAATCTTGCCCCTTGGTCTACTGCCGTAGAAGCTGCCATGTGGCCCAAGAGCTGGAGGAAATGTCTTGCTGGTCGAGATACCTGAAGGCTGAAGGATGAGGCTAGTCCTATGAGAACCCTTGCCCTTTCCAGGGTAAGAAAGGCTCTTGCTTCGACTGTATCCAGCTCTGCCCCTATAAAGGTAAGAAGCTGGACAGTCTTGAGAACTGACTTGGGAAGGTTGAGAAGAAATCCTAGAGAAATGAGCACTTGCTGGGTCACTTGCAAGACTGACTCGACTTGGTCTGAAGACTGGCCCACTATTAGCCAGTTGTCCAGGTATGGAAAAATGGAAATCTTTTGTCTTCTTAGGAAGGCAACAACTACTGCCAGGCACTTTGTGAAAACCCTTGGGGCTGAGGTTAGGCTGAAGGGCATTGCTCTGAACTGAAAGTGGCCTGAGGGCAACTCGAACCTGAGGTACTTTCTGTGGGAGCACCTGATGGGAATGTGAAAATATGCATCTTTGAGGTCCAGGGAGGCTAGCCAGTCCCCTGGCCTTAGAGAGGGAAGGATTATTCCCAGAGTTACGATCTTGAATTTTGGTTTTAAAAGATGTTTGTTTAGGTATCTTAGGTCTAGGATGGGTCACCAGTCCCCTGTCTTTTTTGGGGTAAGGAAGTACCTGGAGTACAGACCTTTGCCCCAGTGTAGGGTAGGTACTCTCTCTATGGCTCTTAAAGTCAGCAGAGATGAAACCTCTGCCTCTAGGGCAAGGGTTTCTGAGAGACATGCAGGAGGAAAAGATCTGTCTCTCATCTTTGGAAATTTTTTGAAGCTGAGAACCAGTCCCTGGCTTACTACCTCCAGGACCCACTTGTCTGATGTAAGAGACATCCAGTCCTGGATGAAGTAAGTCAGTCTGCCCCCTACTGGTATAGGAGAGTCGACCCGGGCATGCCCATCAGGGTGTCTGCTTGGCAGGGGCCTTAGGCTGAGGAGTAGATACAGCCCTGCTCATCCCCCTTCTGCCTCTCCCTCTGAAGAACCCCCTCCGTGAAAACGGAGAAGCGGCCTGTGCTTGGTAAAAACGTCTATGAAAAGGCCTGCCCCTGCCCCTAGACTGCTGCCTTTGAGGAGTTGCCTACCTTTCTTTGGCATGAGCACTCCTAAGTGGTCCTATACTCATCCATTTTCTTCATGTAATTCTCTGTCTGCTCCCCAGAGAATTACCCACTACAGGAAAATCTACGGCCTTAGCCTGGGTATCCTGCGAGAGGCTAGTACATCTGAGCCAAGCAATTCTCTGAAGAGCCACAGACGTAGCCATGACTCTTGATGACACATCATTGGAGTCCACAGCAGCATGAAACTGAACTTTTGATGCCTCGATCCCATCTGCAGCCACCTCCTCCAGCTCCTTAGCTTGCTAGGGGAGGCCTGTTTCACCAGTGCCAGTACAGTGTCCCACCTGGACTTCTGGTACCTGGCTGTATAGGCCGTATAATTCGCCTGCTTGAGTCCCAAGGAAGATGCCATGTACTGTTTTTTTGTCATGGCATCAATCTTCCTGGAGTCTTTGTCTGGGGGGTGTGAAGCCAAGGGAATGTTTGCCTCATCACAGGCAGCAGCCTGCACTACCCCAACATGGCTGCATTGCTGATATAAAAACTCTGTATCTGAGCCTGAAAGTGTATACCTCTTGTCCATTCTTCTATCAACAGGAGGTATAGAATTGGGAGACTTCAAGACTTTTTGTGTCTGCTTCCCAAAAAATTTGTGAAGGGGAACAGACAGTCTCCTGGACTCTGGGATGTCCCTCATTTCCACAAAATCAGGCTCCTCTTGATCCTCCATTGCCTCCTCCATAGGAAGCTAGAAGATCTCAGCCACCTTTCCGTAGAACATAAAGTGGGAAGGGGATTCAGAAAGCCTAGGAGGGGATACACCTGAAGGTCTGTCTGGGGAGAGGTCCGGTTCACCAGGCACATCCAGACTTTCACCATCACCATCGTCATCCTCAAACTCTCCCTCCTGCTCAAACTCCGGTTCATAAAATTCTTCAGGGGTATAACCGTGAACCAGGGGAACCGACGGAACCGAGCCCCTGCCAAAAGGTGCCAGATCGGTCGGAACCAAGCGAAGCAATTCCACAATCCGAATCGCTCTGGCTATTTCCTCAGCGGTCGGAACATGGGCTTCTGGAGCCGAACCAGACGATTTCTCTTTGCGTTTTCTTTTTGTCGGAACCGAACCCTCGGGATTGGCTCTCCTTTTGCCTGAAGAAGTATCGCCCTGGTCAGAGGGCACTCCTTCTGGTTCGGTTGGAACCGAACCGGGCTGGCCATCCGGGTCAGCAGACTTCTCGGCCTCCTTTTCCCTCAGTCTACCTAATCTCTTCTCAAGGGTAGATTTGGGAAAGTTTTTACAAATTTGGCAGTCTGAATCAAGGTGTTCAAACCCCAGACAATAAACACAGGTGGTGTGGGGATCGGCCTTAGCAAAGACCTCCCCACACTCACTGCAGTGCTGAAACCCAGTGGGCCCTGTTTTTTTCTTGGGTTTCTCAGACATGGCCAACCTAATCAACTTACCCTTTTTTTGGCAACCGAGGCAAGACTCCCTTATCGGTTCCTAACCGTGTCATGGGTCTTGGAAAAAAAACGTACCAAACACGTTTTTTTTTTTTAGAACCGATAAAGACCGGTAACCACACACTAAAGTAAGATACAAGATTTAACAACTGATCGGTTCAGCCAAACCGATCCACACTTTTACAAGTTCCACACAGAAAAAACAGTACAAAACCTTTCTAGTACTCACGGTACCACAGACAGAAACTGAATCGACTATGCGGAAAATAAATTTCGGTTAAAAACTGACAGTAAACCGACACTTCAACCGACTTTTGAACCGAGCTGCAGGAGAAATCTCCGGAGCGACTGTTCAGTGAGGCGGAGTAAAGAATCTGACGGTTAGATTTCAAAGGGAAACAGACAGAGACACCAGCCGAGCTCAAGCTCAGCATTCTATGCTCTGCATAGAAAGTTTAACCCTTTGTTCTCCAGGGCAGTTTAAAGGCTGGGGCTAACTGCATTAGTCAGAATACAGCAAGACTTCATGTTGTTTGAACAGTAGATCTTCGAGAACAGCTCTTGCAGGAGGTTACACCATTAGGACTGAAGCCGGCAGGCGCCAGTACCCCACGGAAATGTTCTAGTTAGCAGTATCCCTGAGGACCATCCCAACATCAGCCCGCCCGCGTCAGGCATCATACAAAGGGCGGTCCCCAGAATCCCCAGTTCTCCCGCCGGAGACTCCCGGCCGCTACATGACATCAGAAGTGGAGACTGAGGATCTGCCATCAAAAGGTATTCAGAGTGGTGTTAGAAACACCTAATCCTAGAAGAGAGATATCGGAACAACTCTATCTCCAGAGGGGATGGTGGGAGGGAAACTACCTGCTGCAAGAGCTGTTCTCGAAGATCTACTGTTACGGTAAGTTCTTACGTAACTGTACTATCTTACTTCAAGAAACAGCTGTTGCAGCACGTTACACCATTAGGACTGATTCCCAAGCAATACTGGAAATCCCTTGCAGGTGGGAGGAGGCTAGGTAGAGATCACGAGTTGAACCGAAGCCTAGGATAGGAGTCCCTGAAGGACTGCTAGACCTAAACAAGCTCTTCGCCATGATGCAATGTCCAGGCTGTAATGCCTGATAAAGGTGTGCATGGTGCTCCAAGTAACTGCTGTGCAGAAGACTGAAGTGGACACGTTCATCATGGCCGCAAGGAGGCAGCCACTCCACTTGTGGAATGTCCCATAACCACGCCCGGTAAAGGTTTGTTACGTTTCTGGTAACAGAACGTGATACAATGGATGAGCCACCTGGACAGTGATTGTTTAGAAACCGGAGCTCCCATCATTCTATGGGTGAAGGAGATGAAAAGCTGATCAAATTTACAGTGGTGCCTGGTTCTGGTCAGGTAGTATCTTAGTCACCTATGCACATCTAGAGTGTGCAGCACGGCCTCTCCTCTATTAGAGTATTTAGGAAAATACACTGGTAAGTCGATGTCCTGATTGAGGGTGAGAGCTGAGACCACCTTAGGTAGAAACTTTGGATTTGTCCTTAGGGACACCTTGTCCTTGTGAAAAACCAAATAAGGTTCTTTGCACATCAGTGTGTGAAGTTCAGAAATCCTTCTGGCCGAAGTAGCAGCAACTAAAAATAACGTCTTCCATGTCAGGAGACGTAGCTTGCAATCCGCGGCTGGTTCAAAAGGCATCAACGTGAGCTGCTCCAGGACAAAGGGTAAATCCCATGAAGGAATAGGATCCTTAATCGGAGGTCTAAAGGTGGCGAACACCTCTCAGGAATGCTCATGCGGTGTCCAACTGAGTTATGGGACGTCGGCCTAGAGGTGTATGATAGGCTGAGAAGGCACAAAAGGGTACTTTAATAGAGGAGTAGGTCAAGCCTGGCTAGAACAGAGACAGGAGGTAGTCTAGGACCGACCTTTCCAGACAATCCATCGGGGAAAGTCCTCGTGCTTGAGCCCAGAGGCAAAATCTGCGCCATTTCATGTGGCATGAGTGGCTTGAGTGGCTGGTTTTCTAGCAGCCGCTAGAACATCTGCTACCTCTTGCGAGACCCCGTCCCGCATGATAGCTATGTCTCTAGGAGCCAGGCGTGCAGGTTCAGAAAGCGAAGGTCCGAATGGACCAAAGAACCTGCCTCCTGGGATAATAAGTGAGAGCTAACTGGCAGAGGCACCGGAGGTACCTGGGACAGCTGGTGTAGCAGAGGGAACCAAATCTGTCTGAGCCAAAAAGGCGCGATAAATATCAGCGTCGCCTGCTCTCTGCGGAGTTTCAAAAGGACCCTCTGGATCAACAGGAAGGGAGGAAACGTGTAGAGAAATCTGCCCGTCCAGGAGAGGGACAATGCATCTCGCCAGAAAACACCAGGCCCTGGATCTAGTGAGCAGAAATTGGGCAGTTTTGTGTTGGATGGGGACGCGCAAAGGTCTAATTATGGTGTGCCCCTTCTGTGAAACAGATCCTCTACCACCTCCTGGAGTAGTTCCCACTTATGGACTCTGGCCTGAGAGTGACTCAGACTGTCTGCGATGACAATGTCCACTCCTGGGACATGAACAGCAATGAGGTTTGCGCCGTGTCGTAGAACCCAATCCCACACCCTCATGGCCTCCCTGCAAAGCGGGTCGGAATGGGTGCCTCCTTGTTTGTTGAGGTAATACATCATTGCAGTATTGTCTGTTTGTAACAGGAGAGTATCCGGTGGGATCTCCGACTGGAAGGCCTGCAGGGCATAAAGAACTGCTCTCATTTCCAAAATCTTTATGTGGAGATGAGCTTCCTGGGGGTCCACGAGCCCTGAGACCTGACCCCGTCGAGGTGTGCTCCCCAACCAAACCCTGAGGCGTCCATGGAGAGCGTCACAATTGGAGACGGTACAATGAAGGGGACCCCCGCCGACAGGTTCTTTGAATCTAGCCACCATTGCCAATCCCGGATTACGGCATTCGTGATCCGAACTGGAAACTGCAAATGGTCTTGCTTCTGATCCCATTGTACCCGTAACATCCACTGTGTGTGGATGATGGGCTAGCGGGACTGTTGCAATGGCCGCAGCCATGTGTCCGAGCAGGCAAAGGACCAGTCTGGCTGGGACTGTCTTCTTTGCCAAGATGTCCCTGATGAGGGATCTGATATGTTCCGCTCAGTCCTGGGGCAGAAAAGCTCTCCCCTGAACGGTGTCCAGAACTGCGCCTATGAACTGCAGATTCTGTGACGGAACCAGGTGTGACTTCTCCTGATTGATAATGATGCCCAACGCCCCAGACAAGGACTAAGCACAGTGAACTGCGGACATCAGAGCCTCCCGAGAGGGTGCCATGAGGAGCCAGTCGTCCGGGTAGGGGAACACGTAGTGGCCTTGTCTCCTTAGAGCCGCCGCTATGACTGCCATGCACTTCGTAAACACCAGAGGTGCCGATGACAGTCCAAATGGGAGGGCTCGGAACTGATAATGGAGACCTAGAAATTCAAAGCGCAAGAACTTGCGCTCAAGCAATGGGTATGTGCAAGTAGGCATCCTGCATGTCCAAGGATGCTAGGAAGGCGCCCAGCTTGAGCATTGGTATCAAACCAGGAAGGATCACCATGCGGAAGCATCTGTAAAGGACTGAAGCGTTGAGATCGCTGAGATCCAGTATCGGACTGAGGTCCCCTGTCTTTTTGGGAATCATAAAGAAGTGGGAATAGTAACCTGCCCCTCTCTGGCTCCTAGGTACGTGCTCTATAGCTTCCTTTCCCAGAAGCGCGAGCACCTCCTGCTGTATGAGCAGTGCGTGCTGACCTGAATAACGGGAAAGCAGGGGAGGTCTTGACGGTAGGTGGTCAAGGAATTCTATAAAGTGACCTCTCTTGACCAGTTGAAGGACCCACCAGTCGGCGGTAATCAACTGCCATACTGAAAAGTGGCGAGCGATGTGGCCCCCGACCTTTTCTGCCCGTTGATCCAGAGGAGGGTCGGGGGTCGGGAAGGAGTCATGCTGTGGCGGCATCCAAAAGGCTGGGCCGGTTTGGTATACCGCGGACCTCGGCCTGGGGAAGACTTAGGTTGGGCCTTATGGTGGAAGGTGCCTCTTTGCTGCTGGCCGGAACGTGGCTGCTGTCGTTGTCGGCCGTGATAATGGTTCTGGTTAACACGAAAGGAACCAGATTTGGGTCTGTACATGGCCTGTACAGTCCTTACTGCCTTCCTGGCATCCTGAAGCTTGATGATCTTTTCAGAGGGTTCACCAAACAGGAACGCTCCATTATAAGGGACGTCCAGGATACTCTTCAGTACGCCTGGGGTAAATCCGGAGACACGGAGCCAGGAGTGTCTCCGGAGACAGACGCCTGAAGCTGCACCCCTGGCAGACGAGTCCGCAAAATTGTATGCGGCTCTTAACACTTGGGTCCCCACGTCTGACCCTGTGCGGAGGAGGTTCAAGAGCTCCGCCTTCTGCTCGCCATCCGGTAGTTTGTCAACCAGGTCCTGACCCTGTTCCCACAGGGCATTCTGAAACTGAACCACATGAGTCAGATAGTTCAGTGACCTGATGGAATATGTAGCAGCCTCATACATGCGCCTCCCCAGGGCATCCAACTGCTTGGATTCCTGGTCCAGGGGCTGTGTACTCAGATGCTGTGGTCGTTGAGACCCATCATGGGAAGCCGTAATGACCAGGGAATCAGCCAGAGGTTGTTGCGCCAAGTACGGGTCCTCTGTAGGGGCCCTGTACAGACAGTCAAGTTTCTTCAGTACCACGGCGGTGGAGTGCGGACGCTTCATGCAGCCTTGGTGATGTCCGCAAAGGTGTCCACCAAGGATGGCACCACCAAAGGCTTAGGGTCCTTCTGCCAAAGATAATAAGTGAGACGCTGTCTCTCGGGATCAAGATCTTCCGAATCCCATCCCATGTTCTCCTGGATGTGCCTCATGATTTCGGAAAAAGAGGGATCATCCGGAGGTGACCTGGGCAGGTCTCGTGGGTCAGGTGATGGGATGCGGATTGGAGAAGGCGACCTGGAGGTATCTGAGGTGTCAGGTCTACAATCATCCCCCTGCGGAGTGGACCATCGACGTCTGGGTTGCTTAGGACTAGGAGACCCTGAGAGAGATCTTGAAGGGGGCCTTCTCCTTTCTTTGGATCTTCCCCTATGAGGTGGAGTAGGTTCCTTGGGGGTCAGTGGTCCTCCAGCTGGCCCCTGCGGTGGAGGAGGGGGAGTAGGAGGTGAAGGAGTAGGAGTATGAGGTTTTACTGGTATCACATCCTTCTTTATTGTGTCACACCAAAAGGTGAAGAGATCTTTGACCTCCTAAATATTCATACCAGACGATGGACCTGGCGTCGGTGGTCTGTCGCCGGTATCGGGAGTCAGGTCCAAAGGCGTCGCCGGGTTTGGCGAAGGCCTCCTGTGGAAGCCCGGCATCCTCGTTGTCGCCTGCCTGGTCATCAGGTAACGTCGGATCTTCCTCTGTAGAGTCCCGGCGACCGGTGTCCACCAGTGATGGGGAGGCAGTCTTCGGCTCCGGTGAACGTCTCACTGACGCTGGGTGCTTAGCCGACGTCTGGTCCGACGGGCGCTTATCCGATGAAGGGTTGGTAGCCCACTTCCGGTCCGTCGTCCGTTTTAGTGACGCCAGATCCTTAGTCTTCCTGGGAGGGGGATCCGGACCCCTAGGAGGCTGATCTGGCGTCGGAGTCCCGGGGTCTCTCTGAGGAAGCTTGAGGTAGTTTTGAAGAGGACTTGGACCAGTGATGGTCTGAAGACTTCGAGGAGGCCCGGGAGGGTGCTGAAGAAGCCAAAGGCCTGGAAGTCTTGATGGGATGCAGAGAAGCCGAAGCACTGCCTGAAGACTTAACCTTAACAGGAGGGGACTGAGAGCGAGCCCTGGAGAGAGAGCGGTCTGAGCAGGTGGAGCCTGAGCTGGTGCGCAAGTCCGAGGCCCGGTTAGGGGATCTGGACCTGGCCTTCTCCCGATGCTTGTCCCGGTGCTTATGGGACTTAGAGGCAGACTCACCTCTGGAGGCAGGGTCTTTGTCCATGTTTTTCAAGTTTTCTTCTAAGAGGAACCACCCTTGAAGTGCCTTCTGGTGGCGGATCCGGGTGCGACTACTGAACCGCTGGCAAAAGGAGCATGCCTTGGTGTCATGTTCTGGGCCTAAGCACCGCAGACAGGATGAATATAGATCCTTGAAAGGGATCTGTTTGCCACAGGCACACTTGGAGGGACGTCCTTCTGAGGAAGGAGATGGAGATGCTGACATTTAGAAGTAAAAAGTTGAAAGTTCTAGGCGTCATTCGCTAGAGTAGGGCCGTGAGGCTGATGCTGGCGAGTCAACGGCTGGAAAAGAACTGGGGATTCTGGGGGCCCGCCCCCTTTTGTATGATGCCTGACGTCGGGGGCCGGGCCGACATTGGTGGCGGTCCCCGCTGGATACTGTTAGCTAGAAAATTTCCGTGGGGTCCTGGCACCTGCCGGCTTCAGTTCTAATGGTGTAACCTGCTGCAAGAGCTGTTTCTCAAAGTAAGATCTTACAGTTTGTACACAGGGCTACCCTGTCCCTGTGAAAAATAAGATATGGCTCTTTACACATCAGAGCCTGCAGCTCGGAAATCCTCTGAGCTGAGGTAATCGCAACTAAAAATAATGTCTTCCAAGAGAGAAGACGTAGCTCACAACTTGTGGCTGGTTCAAAGGGGGCCAAAGTGAGTTTCTCCAAAACAAACAGGATGTCCCAAGGTGGCACTGGGTCTCTCCTGGGAGGTTTGATATGCAAGATACCTCTTAGAAAGGTCTTGCATATGTCCTACTGTGCCAGAGTCTTCCCATTCATTGGTGCATGATAAGCTGACAATGCACAGAGGTGCACCTTAGTGGATGAGTAGCTAAGGTCCAAGTCCGACAGGTAGAGAAGATACTGCAGCACAGATTCCACCGGACAACTAAGGGGATCTCAAGAATGGGGGAATGCCCACAAGAAGAAATGCTTCTATTTCATGGCATATGTTGCCCTGGTAGAGGGTTTTCTCACTGCCATGAGCACCTCTGCCACTCTGAAGGATACTCCAAATCTATCTCTAGTTAAGAAAGCAGGAGCCTTGCATGCAGATGCAGGGACCGGAGGGCGGATGGACCAACAACCCTTGCTCTTGGGACAGCAAGTGAGTAGAGAGGGGCAACGGAACCAGTGATTCCAATGCCAGCTGTTGCAACAGCGGAAACCAAATCTTTAGAGGCCAGAAGGGCACTACCAGTATCATCCGGGCTCCTTCTGCCTGCAACTTGAACAGGACCCTCTGAAGAAGACGGAAGGGAGGGAACGCATACAGAAACCTCCCTGTCCAAGACAGGGACAATGCGTCTTGCCCAAAAACACCAGGCCCTGGATCTAGCAGGCAGAAATTGGGCAGTTTGACGTTGTGTGAGGATGCAAAGAGGTCCAGTTCCGTCCGACACCACCCTTTGAAGAGGTCGTCTACCACTTCTTGCTGTAGTTTCCACTCATGGTTCTGAGACCGAGAACGACTTAGACTGTCTGCTAGGACGTTGTGAATCCCTGTAACTTAGACTGAAGTGAGATCCAGGCTGTGATCCACTACCCAAGACCATATCCTCATTGCCTCTCTGCATAGGGGATAAGAGTGCATGCCCCATTGCTTGTTGAGATGGAAGACTACTGGGGTATTGTCCGACTGGATCAGAAGGGGCCCAGGAAGGATTACCCCTTGGAGGGCTTGAAGGGCATATAGTACGGCTCTCAACTTCAAAATGTTTATGTGGAGAGACCATTCCGTTGAATTCCAAGAACCCTTCGTCTGATGAGAAACAACGTGCTCCCCATCCCAGTCCCGAGGCATCTGTAGTAAGGATCTGCTGTGGGCTGGGTTGGTGCAAGGGAACTCCTATGCCCAAATGGGCTGGAGTGACCCACCAAGTCAGGGACTGATGGACTATGTTGGAGATCCGGATGGGCTCTTTGAGCTCGTCTGTGCCTTGGTCCCACTGCACTCTGAGGTGCCACTGCGTGATCCTCATGTTCAAGTGTGCAAGGGGAACTGTGGCTACGGCCACGTCATATGGCCTAGAAACTGCAGAATCACCCTCGCTAGGATCAAGTCCGAGTTCATCACCCTGTGGCAACTTCTCTTAGCCTGGTTGCCTGGTCTGCGGGAAGAAAGGCTTTCCCTTGGAAGGTGTCCAGGACTGCTCCTATGTATTGTAGCCTTTGAGCAGGCCATGGGTGTGACTTGGGCAGGTTTAAGGTAATGCCCAGAGTCCGGAACAGACTGAACGTGTCCTCCATCGTCCTGTTCAGTAGGTCTTCTTTTGGAGCTGTGAGAAGCCAATCGTTCAGGTAGGGGTAGACAAAGTGATCCCCTCTCCTGAGAGCGGCCGCCGCTACTGCCAGGCACGTGGTGAATACCCTTGGTGCTGAAGACAGACCGAATGGCAGCACCCTAAATTGGTAGTACCCTCCTTGGAAGGTGAAGCGAAGGTACTTCCTGTGAGACAGCAGAATCTTTATATGCAGATATGCATCCTGCATGTCCAGAGAGAAGAGCCAGTCTCCTTGATGGAGCATGGGCAACAGGCTCGCTAATGTCACCTTTTGTATTCGATGAAAGTGTTCAGCTGACTCAGATCCAGAATGGTATGGAGGTCTCCTGTCTTCTTCGGGACTAAGAGTGGGAGTAAAATCCCTTGCCTCTCTGAGCATAGGGGACCTTCTGACTGGCTATTTTGTCTAGCAAGGCCTGTATTTCTGCCCGCAGGAGAGCTGTGTGGGAGGGTCAGCAGTGAGAGGGGACTGGTGGATTGTCTGGTAGGATAAGGGTAAACTCTGGGAAGTATCCTCTGTCCACTATCTGGATGACCCATTGATCTGACGTGATATCGGACCATCCGGATTGGTAAAGGGAGACTCTCCCTCCTACCGCCTCCCCCTGCACTTCTTCCGGGGGGGAGGGGGGGTTGGCAGGGAGTTATGCTGTTGTGGAAGGGGTAGGCAGGGGAGGTCTGGGCACCTTGTGATTTTTGGGGCCCTGGGCGTGTGAAGGGACAGAGGGCCATCTTCCTTTAAAGCTTCCCTCATGCTGTGTCTGGCATCTTCCCTGCTGTCCCTGGTTCTTTTGAAAGGGATGGCATTGCGTGGCCTGTGGCTCTCACCTGTACATCCTGTGAACCTCAGATACTGCTTTGCCAGAATCTTGTAGTCTCGTAATACGTTTCTCAGCCTCCTGGCCAAACAGGACTGGTCCCTGAAAGGAAGCGTCCAATATAGCATCTTGTAAATCGTGGCTGAAACCAAAAACTCTGTGCCAGGCATGCCTCCACATGCAAATACCAGTGGCTGCTGCCCTTGCAGCCGTATCTGTGGAGTCGTAAGAGCTCCTTTGCACATGCTTGTCTACATCCATACCGGACTGGATGACAGCAAGGAATTCTGCCTTACCCTGAGTCTGGCTGGCCTTGGCCAGATCCATCGCCTTTGCCCACATAGACTTATGATATGTGACCATGTGGGCAAGGAAGTTTAACGACCTGACTGTGCAGGCTGCCGATGAGTATACCTTAAGGCCCATTTGGTCCAGCTTTTTGGACTCAGGGTCTGGGGGGACGAACACTCATGTGTCGTGGTTGTTGTGCCCTGCCATGAGCAGCCATCAATACCACTGAGTTGGCCTTCGGATGCTCGTCCAAGAAAGGCTCCCCTTTAGGAATTCTATAGAGCCTGTCCACTTTCCTAGGTACTGCGGTTGTGGTAGCCGGATGTTTCCAAGTTATTCTGGTGACATCTTGAAAGGGTTCTACCAATGGGGGAATGGCCAAGGATTTAGGGTCAGTAGCCCCCAGAAATTCTGCCAAACGGCACCTTTCAGGGTCCAACTCTTTTGTGTCTGAATGATACAGCGCTTGAATGTGCCTCATGATGTCCAAGAAGGACGGGTCATCTGGAGGTGATCTCAGTGAATCTCTTCTTGGATCTGGAGACGGAATAGGCAACTCGTCCTCGGAGAAGTAGTTGGATAAAGAATCTCCGTCGTTCTCTACTGAGGTCGATCGCGGGTGTCCGCCCATGGACGGGACGAATGACGGGTACCTTTTTCTAGCGCCTGACCCAGGTATCCGCCTATCTTTTTCAGCAGGCGGTGGATGCTTTGTCAGTGGGGAGGTCGCTGAGGTGAATGGTCCCTGGATGGTGGTTGGACCAGGGATGGGTCCCTGGGTTTTGGGAGAAGATCCCCTTTTATGGTGCTCCATTATGCATTAAAGAGCGCTCCCACCTCAGCTAATGGAACAACTGGGGCAAGGGCATCGGGTTTGGGATGCCGGAGGGGCCAGGCGTCGGACCTTGTGGACCTTCAGGTGTCGGCATCTGGTTCTGGGGCACCTTTGCTATAGGTGTCTCAGGCATCAGACCTGACAGGGCCTTGTCTGGTGGAGCAGAACACCCTTGTGATCTGGTGTCTAGCTCATTTGGAGGAGGTGGCTGGACGTCCTGTGCCACTGTAGCTTTTTCCTTTGGGGCCTTGGTCGCCAAGGCCGACAGCCAGTCCTCTGGGGCCGACGGACGCTGTTTGGCCTGCGGCACCTGATCCATCTCTGACACAGAGTCGAAGTGGCTGGCAGTCTGCCTTCCCTCAGAGGCTGACATCACCCTTTCTTCGGGTGGAGGAGGTGTCCAGTACCTGTCACCCTCCTGGCGTCTGGTGGAATCCTCCGACTTTTTATGTCTCTTGGACGAAACAGAGTGCTTATGGGTGACGGGTTCTAAGGGTTTGCCCAAAGCTGGTGCCTGTCCCTCTTGGGTTGACCCATGCGAAGATTTGTGGGGTCGGTGGTTCAAGGGAACTTGGGCAGACAAATGTCCCTGGGATGAAGATTCCCTACCTTTTGAATGCGATGAGGTGGTGGTCTTCTTCTGAGTAACCCTCAAAACTGCTGTGGTACCTGGGGAAACCAACTCCAACCTCCCACTGGAGGTGGAGGTAGCAGAAGTCCTGTGAGGGGACTTTGGGCGGGATTCCGATCTGGCTCTCTCTTTCTCCCAGTGATGGTGTTTCCCTCCCGATCTTTTCTTCTTAGGGGGAGACTCCCTGTCTGAGGAGGATGAACTATGTACCGACAGGGCTTTCTGCATGGCAGCCACTTGTTTCTGTAGTACGTAGGCCATGAGTGTATTGGCGTGGCAAATAAGAGTTTTATTAAACTTTTGGTAGTGCGGGCAGTCATCAAGCCGGTGGTCTGGGCCTAGGCAGATCAGGCAAGCAGAGTGGTTGTCCTTCACCGGGATCTGCATCCCACACCTGCACTTCGATTTTCATCACTGAGAGGTTGATGAAGACATGCACTTTATTGATGAAAAAATTCGAGGAAAAAAACGAACTATGAATAAACTGCGTGAGGCGCAAGATGGCGTTTGACTGCAACAATGGCATTCACTGATCCTATGTTAGCGGGTCAACAGTGGGAAAAAAGAACTGAGAGGTGGCGCCTGGGGCCACCCTTTTTATACCTAAATCTCTGGCTTGTTCGAGTGGAGCAGATGTAAGGCAGTCCCCCGCCATAGACTGCTAGCTAGAAGTTTTTTCCGTGGAGTCCTAACGCCTGGCAGCCTTAGTCCTAATGGTATTACCTGCTGCAACAGCTCCCTCTCGAAGTGAGATCTTTGCTTTAAATGTAATTCAAAAGATCAGGAACGAACCTGATAAAAATAAGAAGCAGAGTCCTCTTCACAAAGGTTATTTGGGGAGGAAGGGTGGGAGCTTACTGATGCTAAAGAACACCTTGGACGAAACAATATTACTATGGTGAGTAATTTTTTCTTCTCAACCCAGGGGGCCTTTAGCATCAGTAACAATAGCAGACTAAAAAACAGTACAGTTGGGAGGTGGGTAGAGAACCTACTTAGGGAAGAGTCTCTGCAGGACCGCTGCCAAATTTGGTATCAGATCTGAACTGTACATCTAGGCAGTAATGCTTTGTGAATGTGTGTACAGTTTTCGATGTGGCTCCTTTGCAGACATCAAATAAGGGGATATTCCTTGCAGCTGCCACTGTGGCAGCAGTACCCCTGGTAGAATGGGCCCTGAGGCTCTCAGAGGGCTGTTTACCAGCCTTGTCATAACTAAACGGAATGCAAGAGACTATCCAGTGGGAGACAGTCCTCTTAGTGGCTGGCCTTCCTCTGCCTACCTCCCTTCCCATAGGTGAGGAAAAGCCGAGTAGCAGAGCCGCTAAACTGCTTGGTGTGTTCCAAGTAGTAAGAAAGGGGTCTCTTGACATCCAAAGTATGGATCCTTTGCTCTCTTGGAGTGGATTTTTCAGAGAAGAACACAGGAAAGGTAATGCATTGATTAAGGTGGAATTCAGAAACCACCTTAGGCAGAAATTTCCTGTTTGTTCTGAGCTCTACCTTATCCTTTGAGGGATAATGTAGTTTGGTTCAATACAAAGTGCCTGCAACTCTGAAATTCTTCTAGCAGAGGTGATGGCAACTAAAAAGACGGTCTTACAGGTGACATGCTTTAAATGGGCCGTAGCCATGGGCTCGAAGGGTGGCTCCATGAGCTTGGCAATGCATAGGTTGAGATCACAAGGGGGAACTGGTTCCCTAATCGGGTGCTGAAGATGGAGGGGGCCTTTTAAAGAACTTTTTGAAGACAGGCAATAAAATGATTGACTTGTCCTTGCCTATTGACAAGTAAGCAGAAATTGCAGGCAGGTGAAGTTTCAAAGATGAGGCTTTGAGAGGATTTATGTGCTTCGTCTTGCACCAAAGAGAAAATCTTTTCCACTTAGCTGCGTAAGGTTTCTTGGTACTAAGTTTCTTGGCATCCTCAGGACTTTAAGGACCTGCTCAGAATACTGAGCACCTGGGTACTCTTACTCTAACTCCTCAAGTTCCAAGCTCTGAGGTGAAGAGACTGCAGATTTGGACAGGACACTCCTAGCTGAGGCAGAGTCAGAAGAGAGTGACTGAGGGGAAGCCGAATAGGCTTGCACTGTAACAGGGCTACCAGGAGAGGATACCAAGGTTGCCTTGGCCAATCTGGTGCCACCAGGACCTTTGTTGCTGGTTGAGCTCTCAACTTCAGCAACACCCTATGAAGCAGAAGAAATGGAGGAAAGACATACAGAAACTTACTTCTCCAATCCAAAGTTAGAGCATCTGCTGGAAGAGTCCCCAGTGCTGGGGGCCTGCAGCAGTACAGAGGAAGTTGATGGCTGAGGTGAGAGGCAAACTGATCTATTTCTGGTGTGCCCCACCTTCTGAAAACTGTAGCAAGGACTTGTTTGTTCAGAGTCCATTTGTTGTGGCCCTGACTGGTGGGGCTGAGAGCATCCGCCAAGGTATTGTCCTTGCCCGGGAGGTGAATGGCTGAAAGACTTGTATTGAGAGAGTAAGTCTGAGACCAAATTTTCATTGCCTTTGTGCAAAGCACAGTTGATCTTGTGCCACCTTGCTTGTTTATGCAAAACACAGCAGTGGTGTTGACTGTCCTGATTTGCAGTGATTGACCCTTTACCTGGGAGGCAAAGGTCTTTGGGGCACGGTAGATGGCTCTGAGCTCTAGCAGACTGATGTGGCTTGCAGATTCCTTGGGAGTCCAAAAGCCACTTACAGAGTGATCGCCCAGATGAGCTCTCCATCCCAGGAGGGAGGCATCTCTAGTAATGATTTCTGTAGGGGCAGACAGCTGGCAGGGGACTCCCACCGAAAGGCTGGCAGAATCCTTCCACCAAACCCAGAGCTCGAAGCAAGGTTTTCGTGACTGGGACCAGCTTGGACAGAGAATGCCTTTTTGGGAACCAGTGTGCCTGCAGATGGTACCGTACCTCCTTAATCTGGAATCCAACACCTGGGGCAACGGCCGTCATGAAGGCCATTTGTCCCACAAGCCTTAGAAAATGTGTGGCTGGCCTGGGCTGATTCAGCATGAAGGACTTTATCACTGATAGCAAATTCTGAATCCTGTTTACTGGAAGAAAGGCCTTGCTCTGCTGTGTATCCACTCTGCTCCTATAAAGGCGAGGGGCCGTGATGGATCCAAGTGGGACTTCTTTTCATTTATAAGAAAGCCCAAGGACTGCAGGGTTTGTTTTGCGTAACCGAGAGCCTCTCTGACTTCCACAGCGGTCTTGCCCACCAGAAGTCAGTCGTCCAAGTATGGGTAGAGTGCAACGTCCTGTTTTGTTCCTATCACAACTGGTGGAGGAACCAACCAGAGAGGGACATATTCTGGACTTGGTGCTGACGGATGGGGACATGGTTAAGGATTTGGTTACGGAGGACCCTCTGGTGGGAAGTGATCACGCCACAGTTTGATTCTCCCTAGACCTAGGCAGGACTGGGACGGTGGTGGATTTCAGGGTACAGATTTTGTGGGCATGGCAGCAGTCCTGGAGAGGCACCTAGGTGGGATTAGTCCAGGCATGGACACAGAGAGCAAGTGGGAAATAATAAAGGGGGGTCTTCTGGAGGTCACTAAAGTGTGCACTAGGGTCGTCCAGAAAAATGCTAGGGCCAGAAAACCTAGCTGGTGGACCAGGGAGGTGTGGGAGGTGGTGAGAGAAAAAGGCTGGCCTTCTGAAGATTCAAGCGGTCGGGAAGGGATACGGACACGGAAGAGTACCAGAGGCTCTCCAGACAGACTGGCAGGGTGGGTAGAGCAGCCAAGGTGGATAAGGAATTGTGGTTGGCACAGGGGATCAAGGAGGGCGAGAAGTGTTTTTTTAGATATATCAGGGAAGGGAGGAAAGCAGTCTGGGGGACAGATTGGTAAGTTAAAAAAAGGGGGAGGGTAGGCTGAGGAAGCGGTGGAGCAAGTTGAAGTACTCAAGTACTTCTGCTCTGTCTTTACTAAGGAGGGGAAGGAACCATCTCCAAAGGGGGTAGGTAGAATGCGGGAGGGGCAGGGGAGGCACTCACGGATGGGGAGATACCACTGGGGAAGGTAAGAGAGGCTCTACACTCCCTGAGGTACAATAAGGCTCCGGGTCTGGATGAGATTCACCCCAGGGTATTGAGAGAAATGTCGGCTGTCCTGGCTGCACCAGTGACGGATTTACTCAACTCCTCCCTTCAAACAGGATGGGTCCCCAGCAACTGGAGGGAGGCACATGTGCCACTCCATAAGGGCAGTCCGTGGGAAGAGCTGGGAAATTACAAAGCGATTAGCCTAACGTCCATGGTGGGGAAGCTGCTGGAAACCATCTTAAAGGAACTGGTGGTGGAGTTCCTAGAGATCCATGATCTCAAGATGAATGACAGTATGGGTTCGTCCGGGGAAGAGCGTGTCATACAAACCTAGTTGAAATCTACGACTGGGTCACAAGGTCTCAGGACCAGGGAAGGCCAGTGGATGTCTTGTATTTGGACTTCACTAAAGCTTTTGACTCAGTACCGCACCGTGGACTGCTGGAGAAGCTGAGGAGCTTGGGACTGGGGAGAAGATACACAAGTGGATTGGGAACTGGTTAACGGATAGGTATCAGAGGGTGGTGGTTGGGGGTGAGGCCTCGTCTCCCAGAATGGTCGTTATTGGGGTCCCCAGGGATTGGTGTTGGGGCTGTTCCTATTGCATTCATCTCAGATACTGGGGTTGGAGTTAGGAGCAGGCTGAGTCTGTTCATGGATGACTCCAAACTGGGAGCAGCAGTAGACAAGGGGGAGTAGGATTCTGCAAGAGGACTTGGAGACACTTGAAAGGTGGTCACACACTTGGCAGCTGAGGTACAACACCAAGAAGTGCAGTGTACTCCATTTGGGGGCCAGGAACCCCGGATACGACTACAGTCTTGGAGGGGAAAAGTTGGTGGTCTCCAGGGAAGAAAATGATCTTGGGGTGGCAGAAGATGCCAAAATGAATAATTCCAAGCAGTGTAGGAGGGCAGCTGCGAAGGCGAATAGGATGCTGGAGTGCATAGCCAGAGGGATAACATCAAGGAGGAGAGAGGTCCTATTACCCCTGTACAACTGCCTGGTTAGGCCACACCTGGAGTACTGTGTGCAGCTGTGATGTCCATACTTGAGGAGGGATGTTGCCCTTCTGTTGCTAGCCTTGCTTGTAGAGCAGAAAGCAGCTAACTAAAAGAAGCTACATTTTCTTATTAATTTAACACTTATAGCTCAGCAGGAGTCAGTGTCTGTTGAGATTAAGCAGACAGATACTTTATTAGAAGTAGAAGGGGTCTTATTTAGGGTTAAAAAAAAGAAAGTCAGTGTGTGTTCTGTGCTGGGAAGGGTATTGTATCAGCTGATTTTGCTAAACCAGTAGGAGGAGAGAGAGCTTAATTGGGGGTGTGGCTTAGACACTATAAAAGCAGGTGACTCAAATTACAACTTCCTGTTTCTAACCTTTTTTCTTACTACTTGCTCTCCATCCCACCCACCCTAAGCCAGTTCTACTTTTATAGCCACTGGATTTGACTGTCAACAGGAACTTCTTGTTTGGCAGTAGGAAGGGAAGGATCATAGAGAAACACTGGGTTTGCCAACCCTAAAGGAAAAAAGTAGCTCACTCTCCCCCCTAGCTGCTGGTGGTCTGACATTGAGCAAGGAAGAAGGAGGCTACTGAAGAAGATAGGAAGTTGCTGTCCCAGAACAGGAAGGGTTAGAGTTGTAAAGAGAGGAGACAGTAAGCATACAGAGAAACAGGAGGCGGGGGGACACAAAATAAAATATGATAGGAGTGGTACAGTGCAATGGCTGTGGGGAGGCAGTGTTCCGAGAGACATTCCGAAGGCTGTGATGCTGCCCTATTTGCAGGCACCTCTCTGGTCTGAGACAGGAGGTTGCCCGTCTCCAGGCTGACCTGGCTAGGATTCATGAAACCTCCTCCCCCACCCAGGGACCACCAGGGCCAATGCCACTACCTCAGAGGTTGCCAAGAAAGAGGAGAGGCTGGACCAGGGTGGGCTCAGGGAGGGAGAGGGTGGTGGAAAAGAGTTGCATCCTTCCAGCTGTACCTCTCCACAATTCATTCACTCTTCTGGTGGATAGTGGTTCCTCTATGGAGGCACCTGCAGTAAAGACCAAGGAGGATGCTGGGAACCTTCACAAAGAAGACCCACAGGAGGGTGGCATGGGACCCCACAGGGGAAGGAAACAACTCCTGGTGGGGGACTAAATCATTAGAGGGGTAGAAATGGGGGAGGAAGGGGAGAGGGAGGTAAGGTGCCTTCCTGGCGCCACAGCTTGGAGGGAAAGGAAGCGAATCCTCAGGATCATGGGAGGAGCTGCACGAGGGAGGGAGCTGGATGTCACTGTCCACCTAGGGACAAATGACCTGGCTAGGAATGGGATCAGAGCAGTGCAAGAGGAGTTTGTAGAGTTGGGGAGGGGCCTTAGACAAGTAGCGCATACGGTAACCTTCTCAGAGGTGCTGCCTGTCTATGGCAAGGGTGATGCTAGGGTACTCCTCACCAGGGAATTCAATGAATGGTTGAAAAACTGGCGTGGAGCTCAGGGTTTTGGCTTCACTGGGGACCCACCTGGAGGGATGCAGACCTATACTGGTGCGATGGTCTGCATCTGTCCGGGGGGGAACCAGGATCCTAGGTGAGAGGTATAATTGCTTCATTGGCAAGCATTTAAACTAGCCAAGGGGGAAGACACTGAAATGGAGCAGGGAAATCCCAGCCTCCCCCCACAAAACATGGTAATTAGTGAGGTAAATACCAAGGTAGAGAAGTTATTAGGGAGCAGGACAAAGATAAATGTAAAAAAAGGGAAAGGCAGTAAGGACAGGAATGGGGCTAAAAGGGGTAAGGCTATCAAAAAGTGGAGGGTGATGAGTACCAATGCCCGTAGTCTGTGTAACAAGCTCCCTGAACTAGTGGCCTTGATGGAAGAGGGTTGCCTGGATATTGTGGCAGTCACAGAAACATGGTACACAGAGAACCATGACTGGAATGTCAACATACCAGGATACACAATCTACAGGAGGGACAGGGAGGGTAAAGAGGAGGAGGAGTAGCTCTCTATGTAAAGGAAGGGATCAAAGCAATAGAACTAAAGAGTAAACAGGAGCAGATGAGGCACTCTGGGTCACCCTGGAGACAGGAAATGGCACCACAATCCGCATGGGGTTGTATACAGACCCCCATCTCAGGGGAGGAAAGGACAAGGAAATGATAGAAGACTTCCTTAGAATGGCAGAAAAGGGGAGATATTGTTGATGGGGACCTGAATATGCCAGATGTTAACTGAAGCACCTTTGCTGCAGGCACATCCAAGAGCGGGGGGCATGCTTCAGACAGCTAGTATTGGAATCCACTCGGGAGGGAGCAATCTTAGACCTGGTACTCTCAAATGGGGATGGAGAAAGAATCTCAGATTTAGAAGTGGGTAGCCATCTGGGAACAAGCGACCATCAAATAGTGTGGTTCACGATAAACACAGCCATACAATCAAGCCATACAAAAGCAAGAGTATTGGACTTTAGGAGGGCTGACTTTGGGAAAATGAGAGAGTGCCTCAGAAAAGCACTAGCAAACAGGCAAGAAGGAGGGGTAGAGGAACAATGGGGAGTAATCAAAACAGCCATCACAGAGGCAACAAGCCTTTGTGTAAAGCAAATCAACAAAACACAACGAAGGAAAAAAAAAACGCTATGGTTCTCAAAAAAGGTGGCAGGGAAGGCAAAGGAGAAAAGGATAGCATTCAGGAAATAAGGAAACACAGAAGGAGCAGGACAGAGAACTTTATCAGTTAAAGCAGAAAGAGGCTGGGAAAGCAGTCAGAATAGCAAAGGCCCAAACCGAGGAAAGGATAGCCAATTCTTTAAGAAGGGGGATAAGACATAGGTACATTAGAGAGCGAAGAAAGACCAAAGGAGGGATACTGAGGCTTAATAAAGGGGAGGGAATGTGGGTAGAGGGTGACAGTGAAAAAGCAGGGATACTGAACAAATATTTCTACTCAGTATTCACAAAGGAAGAGGACGGGGAGGTACCTAAACCAAACAAGAGAAACACTCTCTGAAGACGGTGGTCGATAACAGTCCATTTACAGAAGAAAGGGTTCTGAAAGAACTAATAAAATTGAAGGTGGACAAAGCAATGGGGCCTGATGGGATTCACCCAAGAATTCTAAACGAACTAAGGGTAGAACTAGTGACACCACTGACTACTCTCTTTAACAAATCATGGGAGGATGGGGTGGTACCTGAGAACTGGAGGAGGGCACTGGCAGATGTGATTCCTCTTCACAAAAGTGGGAGCAGGACTGAGGCAGGAAACTACATACCAGTTAGTCTGACCTCAGTGGTAGGGAAAATGATGGAATCACTTCTGAAGGAAAGAACTGTTGAGTACCTAGAGGCCAGTGGGGCACAGGACCCAAGGCAGCATGGATTCACGATGGGAAGGTCGTGTCAGACGAATCTAATAGATTTCTTCGACTGGGTGACCAAAGTAGTAGACCAGGAAGGGGCTGTGGACATGGCCTACCTAGATTGTAGCAAGGCATTTGATACAGTCCCACACAAAAGATTAATACACAAGTTAGCCAGCCTTGGAGTGGGTCCCAAGGTGGTAGTCTGGATAAAAAATTGGCTAGACAACAGGACGCAAAGGGTAGTAGTAAATGGAGTACACAGTGAAGAAAGGAGGGTTACTAGCGAGGTACCGCAGGGTTCAGTACTGGGACCGGTCCTTTTTAATGTCTTTATAAGTGACACTGCAAAGGATCTGGAAGGAAAAGTATGTCTCTTTGCAGACGACACAAAGATCTGCAACCGGGTTGATACACAAGATGGAGTGGAAAGGATGAGAAGGGACTTGGCAAGGTTGGAGGAATGGTCAAATGTATGGCAGCTCAGATTCAATGCAAAGAAGTGCAAGGTAATGCACATGGGAAACAAAAACCCAGGGGAAGAGTACACAATGGGGGTGAGATACTGACAACAGTAAAAATGGAAAGGGACCTGGGGGTAATTATATCAGATGACCTAAAGGTGGGCAAGCAATGTGAGAAGGCAGTAAGGAAGGCTGGGGGGATACTGGGATGCATAGGAAGAGGCATCAATAGTAGAAAACAGGAAGTTGTTATCCCTCTGTACAGACAGTTGGTGAGACCCCATCTGGAGTACTGTGTGCAGTTCTGGAGACCCCATCTCCGCAAAGACATAGGCAGTGTGGAGGCTGTCCAGAGGAGGGCAACCAAAATGGTGCAGGGTCTGCACCAGAAGACATATGAAGAAAGACTAAAGGAGCTTAATATGTATACCCTTGAGGAAAGAAGGGAGAGGGGGACATGATAGAAACTTTCAAGTACCTCAAGGGAATCAACAAAGTCCAAGAGGGTAGCATCTTTCAGAAAAAGAGATGTGCAAGAACAAGGGGGCACAATTTGAAGATAGAGGGGGACAGCTCAGAGGTAATGTGAGGAAGTATTTTTTCACAGAGAGGGTTGTGGATGAATGGAACAGCCTCCCTGAGGAGGTCGTGGAGTCAAGAACAGTGGGGGAATCCAAGAATGCATGGGACAGACATAAGGCAGTCCTAGTGGGGGGTAGGCGGAAGCTGTTGGTTAACTAGGATCTGCAGCTTATCTGTTAGGTAGGAAAATGGGCAGACTAGGTGGGCCAAGTGGTCCTCATCTGCCGTCAAATTCCATGTTTCTGAGAGGGTCCAGAGGAGGGTGTCAAGGATGATTCACGGTCTAAAGGACCTGTCCTATGAGGAGAGATTATAGGATTTGAACATGTAGTCCCTGGAGATCAGGAGGGATAGGGGGTATGATAGAGGTCTTTAAATATTTGAAGGGGATTAACTGGATCAGCTCTGATGGAGTGCTCTAGTTGAGGAAGGACAGAGCCTTGAGGGGACATAGCCTGAGATTGGTGAGGAAGGAGGTTTAAGGGAGAGACAAGGTATCACTACTTCACTGAGAGGGTGGTGGCGCCCTGGAACTCGTTGCCATCGGAGTTGGTGGGGATGGAGACAGTAGGAGGATTCAAGAGAGGGTGGGACAGACACAGGGGTGTAGTCCGGGTGCGGGAAGCGGGGTGTGTAAAGGGTCCGCAGGGGGACAGCCTCAGTGAGTGGACTGTAGGCTGTTACTTGAGCAGACTTGATAGACCACTGGGCCTAATCTGCTGGCAATTTAGTATGTAGTATGTTAGTATGTAAGCTGCCACCACAGCTAAGCACTTGGTGAATACCCTTGGAGCTGATGTTAGGCCAAAAGGCATTGCTGCAAATTGGTAATGTCCTGATGGCAGTCTGAATCTCAAAAACCTTTTGCATGACTGCCTTATTGGAAGATGGAAATAGGCATCTTTTAAGTCCAGGAAGGCTAGCCAGTCTCCTTCTGGTAGAGAATGAATCACCATGGATTAGAGGCCTTTCCCCATCTGAGAAGAGGGAACTCTCTCCACTACTTTTGCTGCTAGCAAGTTCTTTATTTCCAACTCCAATAAAAATGTTTCTGTTGGAGTTAAGAGGTTTTGATGGTAAGGGGCCCCTGAGAGTTAGAAATTTTTTGAACTGGAGGGATAGACCCTTTTCCACTACCTCCAGGACCCACTTGTCTATAGTGATGTGGTTCCAAGACTGGAGGTAGTGGGAGAGCCTGTCCCTTCTTGGACTGGGTAGGCGACCTCACTGCTGCAGACAGGGCTTAGACTGGATAGAAGATGCAGGAGTGGAGGCACTCCTGCCTCTACCTCTGTAGAAACCTCTCATTTAAGAGTAATCAATGGGCGCTGGCACAGGGAAAAATGCCCTAGGACAGAATCCTCTGCCTCCATTTCCTCTGTACTGAGTCCTTTTGGCAGTAGAGGCTTTTTCTTTTGTGGTATTGCTTTCATAGGTGCTTTTATACTCCTCAACTTTTTCATGTATGCTTCAGTGTCGTCCCAGAAAAGGGAATTACTTTCGCAGGGGAAGTCCATAGCTTTGGACTGGGTGTCTTGTGTTAAATTCATAGTTCTGAGCCAGGCCAGACATCTGAGTGAAACAGCCTGAGCCGTGACTCTGGTAGCTGTATCATTATTATCTACAGCCATGTGAAACTGGTATTTAGTGGCTTCTAATCCAGTTTTCACGGTCGCAGCAATGTCTTGAACCATCTTATCTGACATTTGATTTAAGATAGCCAGAACAGTGTTGCACAAGGCCTTCTGATACTTGGCAAAATATGCCAAGTAAACAGACAGGCGCAACAGTGAAGAGAACGTAGTATAAGTTTTCTTACCACAAAGTCCAGTCTTCTGAACTCTTTATGAGGGAGCTGAGAGGTTAGTGGGACTTTAGCCTTCTCACATACCACAGCCTACACCACTCTCTCATGACTAGGATGCATATACAATACAGAAAATCATCATAATTTCTAGCAAGCTGGTATTTCCTGCCAGTCTTTTTGTCTACTCCAGGCAAAGAGGTGGGAGTCTGAAGTAACTTCATAGTAGTTTTCTTTAGAGACTTGTAAATAGGTAACACTATCTTTTTAGGAGGTGGCAGACCCATCATTTCTCTATAGTCTTCATCCTCTTCCTCATCCTCTGTGGTCTCCTGGGTAGGGAGGTCCAGAGTATCAACCATATGCTTAACAAAAGTTACTAGGGAGGAAAAATCCTCCTGGTCATTAGGGAAGTGCCAAACCCTTGGTCCAGTGAGACATCCGGTTCCAAGGGCTGGCCTTCTGACTCATCATCATCTCCATCTCCCATGTCATAGTAATATTCTGGGCCAAAAGAAAGCACAGATGTACTATGATGTATAGGCACAGAACGGGCAGAGAAACTACTGCCCATAATCTGAACAGTTTGAAAAAGGTGCCAAGCCTTGGCCATTTCTTCAACAGGGGGTAAATCCTTTTCCAAGTCAGCTACTTTTTCTTCTTCTGAAAGTGACTGACTGACCTTCTTTTTGTTCTTCTCCTTCTTTATGCTTTTGTGCCACTGGCATCTCCCCTTGCCATGACGCAGAAGGGGCAGTGGTATGTTTTTCTTTAAATTTCTTTTTTGCAGGCACTTCATCAATGACATGTTGCCCTTCTCTCTTTTTTTTTTGTCTGGTCACCATTTTCATTGGTTTTTTATACTTTATTTTTATCAGTTTTCTTCATTTACATGAATGAAAAAGATGTATAAGATTCTTGTCAGGCATCTAGATACACAAAGGAGCCATCCAATGGATCAGGAGCAAGGCCCCTAGAATTCTGCGGCCGCAGAATTTTGCACAGAACTTGCAATCTACCTCAGAACTTCTGAGGTGCCGCAGAATTCATTCTTCTTGGTGATTTTTTTATTAATATTTCTATTTATCCATAGAATCTGGTTCCCTTCACCTCTTTATATGTCCAAAACCCCCATATGCTCAGAATGTGATGCTATCATTGCTATAACATCATACATTTGCTAACGAAATGGCTGCATTCTGCAACAGAAATGAATAGTCACTTATCTGCCAGAGCTCCCACTGCCAGAGACGGTGGCACAGCACATCATGCATGGTGATATTTGCTCAACCTGCACTACAGCCTAATACAGTTTTCAGTCTTAGATTATTGCACTAGGGCCAACTTAAATAAAACCTTGTCAATAGCACAGACCTGTTAACTCTGTACCTCACTTTGTACAAACTTATTTGTGCCTTTAAGGTATAGCGATGCCATCTGAAATGAATAACTGGTAAAATGAATTTAACTGCCATTTTTAAGAAAAATAAAGTAATTATGCCCAGGAAAGTGGAATATAATAATGTGTAGACCTGTTGAAAAAATAACTTGTTAAATAAATAATTGCACTGTACGCATTTTTGCCAGGGTTATTGATTACATATTATCATTGGTTGATAGAATTGCCTAAAAGTTATGAAGAAATGTTGTGTGCAGGGACAGCTGTTGGGCCAGAGGGTAGCATGCTGTGTTTCTGTGCCAGCAACTCAGGTTCAGAGATTAGCTCTGGGAGCTGGCTGGGCAGCACAAGGATTGGTGGAACACATCACTGCTCAGAGCCTGGGAAGGTATGGTGCAGTGTTCTGTCACACGGTGGACACATTGTGATAGACTGGAGAGCTCTGTCTCACAATCAGTTCACATGCATGTCACGGCCTGATGGTGTTACGCAGTGTGTCAGGGAAAGCAGGCTGACATGAAAAATGAATTCTGCAATAACTCCTCTATTCCATTTATTCCATTTCCAATGGGACCTGCATGAATGAGGATGCAAGTTCATGGAAATAAAAAAAAAATATATATATACTGTATATAGGTATTTATATACACACACATACAGTATATCTGTCTCTTTCGCTGTATACACACACACACACACATATTTGTATGTATGTTACTGACTGCATATAAATATATAAGTGATACACAGTGGGAACCTCATGCGTGGTGTAGAAAGCACATACAAATATATAAGTGATAGACAGTGGACACCTCATTAGTGGGATAGATAGCATACATATAGAAATACCTTATTTATCACACAAGGTCCCCTTTGCATGTCATTTATGCAATAGGCTAGGACCTTAAGAGAGAGACATTTGTTTTGCTTTTTTAGGCATAAAATTATTTCTATAAGTCAGTTATTTTTTGAACTAGTGTTACTGTGATTTCCCCCATCCTGATTTATATAACCACTGCCATGAAAGTGAAGTCAGGATGACAAGCTGACACTGTGATGTGGTAGTTTTAGTGCCCTGTAGAATTTCATGAACATTACAAACCATCACTTAAGAAGTTCTCTGGGCAAATGGTAGTCTTGCCGCAGAACTTGGCCCCACTGTGCCGCAGAAAAGTAGGGGCCTTGCTCAGGAGTATGTAAACTAAACAATCTGGAGTACACAATTCAAGGGTATTCCTTATCAAATATGACATTGAACCCCCAAAAAAAAATATTCTGGGATAGTTACACCTTGCAAAGATATGGTGGATTTCCTATTCAGTAAATGCTTCCCAAACATATCTATCACTCAATGATCAAGGCTGACATTACCACCTTCCAAACAGGAACAGAACCAAACATGGTAGTGTCCTCACCTCACCACCCCCAAGACAGTTTATTCCAATTACATGTAAATACAGCAAAACCAAAATTGTCATTAGTAATAACATGTATACAAGAACAATAAGTACCCGAACCATACTGGTTAGAAAAAAAAAAAAGATAAGACTAAGTTTAATACTTTAAGGCATAGGATCCCAAATTGCTAAGACGTTATATCTAAACAGGTCTTGAGCTGAATTAATCCCCCAGCAATAACACAAAAACTGTGTCCCATAATTCAAATTCTACAGTTTGTAAAAACAAAAGATCACCGGGGAAATAGAAATAACTTAAACCATTACCAGCTGCAGCCAACATCAAGGCTCTGTATAAAACAGTACCATTTATATTAACTCAAGTCCCAAGTAGTTTCAAGGTTAGAGTTCAAAGCCTCCACAATCATCACCACCACATAGTCCTTCCATAGAAAGTTCAATTATCCTTGAATTCAGAATCCATCTCCTCTCTTACAAGTCTGTCTTTCTGGGCCGACCTCAAATTCTTTAGCAATAGCCTCCACCTTTTTCCCATATTCGACAGAGTCCGAGAAGTGAAATGTCTGACCACCATAGTAAATCCTCCACTTCGCCGGCATAAGCAAGGAGTGCACCACTCACAAAGTTCGTAGCTTTGCCCATACACCAAATGTTTTCCCACGTGCTCTTGTGGCAAAAGACAGATCAGGGAACAACTGTACCGTCTTCCCATCACAGTTCAGGGAATCAGACTCCCATGCAGCTTTCAATAACATCTCCTTAATGAGGACACCATCTGTGACCAGAAGAGCAGTCTGTGGAAGATCCCTCTGGGCATCCACAGAACGTGGCGCAATACGGTAGGCTGGGACTAAGTGGTCTGCTGTAGATTGATCAAGATGCAGAACTGTTTTCAACCAAGATTTTAGAAATTGTGGTAAATCAGCTCCATCTTGCCCCTCCAGTATCCCAACTATGCGCACATTACCAGCTCGGTGCACATTTTCTAACGCTTCTAATTGGTACCAGAAGAACAGGTTACTCACCTGTAACAGTAGTTCTAGGAGTGGTATATGTTGTTCATCCACACTGTTTGGCATGTCCCCTTCCACTTTAAATCTTGCCAGAAGTCTTCAAGCTGGCTCCTCCCACCCACTCGAGTGGTATATACCTCGGCTCTGCCCCAAGACGCCAGATCTTAGCCCGCTGAAAGCAAGGTGGTGCGCCCGAAGCCTGGGAGGTCGGGTGGGTGCGTGTGGAAGAACAACATATACCACTCCTAGAAAGTACAGTTACGTAAGAACTTACCATAACAGTAGATCTTCAAGAGAGGCTCTTGTAGTAGGTAATTATATATAGGACTGACGCCGGCCGGCGGCAGGACCCCACGGAAAAATTTCTAGCTAGCAGTCTCTGCTGTGGGGACCACCCCATGTCAGGTGACCGCGCCACACGCACGCCGTAGAAAGGGCGAACCGGACGCCCGCCTTCAGTTCTTTTCCTCGCTACAGGCCCGGAAGGCCCGGACGAGAGAAGCAGATATTTCCTCAATGGAAAAGGAGCTGAAAAGCCTAGGGCGATGGAGGGTGGGTAGAGTTATTTACTGCAAGAGCTTCCTATCAAGATCTACTGTTACGGTAAGTTCTTACGTAACTGTACTATCTTACTTCGAGAGGGCTCTTGCAGTAGGTAATTACATATAGGACAGAATCCCAAGCAGTCTGGAACAAATGGAAAGGCACCGGGAGGAGGAACTACTCCAAAAAGTAGCAAACAGTCTAGCAGGTCTCAAGAAAGGAGGCCTTGCAAGACAGCTAACCCGAAGCCTGCTCTACGGCGAGAGGCAATGTCCAAACTGTAATGCTTAGTAAAGGTATGGACTGAAGTCCAAGTAGGCAGCACAGATGTCTGCCGCAGACATTCTTGAAACAAGTCGTAGAGGCGGGCGACTCCACGAGTGGAGTGACTCTGACTTGACCCGCAGGATCTTGTTGTACTTGTCATAACAGAAAGTGATGCAATGGGCCAACCATTTTGATAGGCATTGCTTAGAAACAGGATTGCCTTTCTTTGTGAGCAAAGGAGACGAAAACTGATCAGTCTTTCTGAGATCCTTTGTCCTCATCGGTGTAGTATCTCAGAATCCTGTGAACATCCATGGTATGGAGCAGGTATTCTCCTTGATTGGAGTACTGAGTGAAGAAAGCAGGTAATTCAATAGACTGATTCAAGGAAGATTCCGCTACCACCTTCAGAAGAAACTTAGGATTCGTGCGAAGAGCTACTCGTTCTTTGTGAAAAATCAAATAAGGATTTTGCACATCAGGGCCTGGAGCTCGGAAATTTTGCGAGCAGAAGTAATGGCCACCAAGAAGAGCCGCCTTACACGATAAAACTTCAAGTTCATGAAGTCGAGGCTCAAAGGGGAAGGGTAAGTTTCTCAAGGACAAAGTTTAGTCCCAAGGCGGAGTTGGGGTCCGGACAGGGGGCCTGAGATGAAGGACCCCCAAGTAAAGTTTTGGAGACCTCCAGCTGGGCAAATGCCTTATCAGCAAAGGGACATGGTAGGCTGAAATAGCCGCCATACGGACTTTCAAAGAGGAGTGACTGAGACCCAGGTCGTAAAGATGACGCATGTACTCAAGCAGAATCGTCACAGGACAGGAAAAGGGCTCCACGTTCCTGGACGCAGCCCAGAGAAAATCTTTTCCATTTCATGGCGTAGGTGGACCTAGTGGAGGGTTTTCTAGCCTCCACCAGAATCTCGGCCACCTTAGGAGAGACGCCAAAATGAGATTGAGCTAGGTCTGCAGGAGCCATGCATGGAGTTGCAGGGACTTGAGTCCCGGATGGACCAGGGTTCCCTGATCCTGGGTCAGCAATCCTGGAGATAAAGGAAGAGGAAGAGGAGGAACCTCTGAGTATTGTTGTAGAAGAGAGAACCAGATTTGCCTGGGCCAGAAAGGAGCGATCAGAATCATTCTCGCTCCTTCCAAAGCAAGCTTCTGCAGCACATGAGGTACCAGAGGAACTGGGGGAAAAGCATAGACGAATCTGTCTTTCCAACTTAGAGATAGAGCGTCGCTCCAGAAAGCGTCTCGCTCTGGAGCGAGCGAGCAAAAGATTGGAAGCTTTGCGTTTTGGGAGGAGGCGAACAGGTCTATCTGAAGGGTCCCCCAAATCTGGAAGACGCTTTTTAGAACTTTTTCGTCCAATTCCCACTCGTGTGGTAGAGCCAACGAGCGACTTAGTCTGTCTGCCAGGACATTGTCGACTCCCTGAACGTGGATCGCCTTGAGGTGAAGGTTGTGAAGCGTTGCCCAATCCCAAACCCTCATCGCTTCCCTGCACAGCCGGTAGGACCGAGTTCCTCCCTGCTTGTTGATGTACCACCACACACACATGTTGTCCGCTTGGACAGCTAAGGACCGGGAAGGATGTATTGGTGAAGGGCCTGGAGAGCATACAGCACTGCTCGAAGCTCGAGCACGTTGATGTGGAGAACTATCTCCAACTTTGACCATAGGCCCTGGGTTCGGTGAGGACCCAAATGGGCTCCCCAACCTTCGCCTGAAGCATCCGTGGTCAGAGTCTGATCGGGGGGAGGATGAAAAAAAGAGGACCCCCCAGAAAAGGTTCTCTCAAACCATCCACCATTATAAGTCTCTTACCATCGGTGAGGAGATCAGGACCAGATGATCTAGGTCGTCTACCCGTTGATCCCACTGAGATCGGAGAGTCCACTGAGAGATCCTCATGTGGAGGCATGCGCGCGGAACCGTCGGGATGGCCGCCGCCATAAGCCCCAGTAGACGGAGCACCGACCTTGCCAGAACCCTCCTGTGTTCCGATAGGAGGGAAATCTGGGACTGGAGGGAGGCCCCCCCTGTCCGGAGGCAGGAAGGCCTTGCACATTGTCGTGTCGAGGATTGCCCCGATAAACTGAAGCCTCTGTGAAGGATCCAGGTGAGACTTGGAATGGTTGATGGTAATACTCAGGCAGTGAAAACCTGCTGGGTGAGGGAGAGAAAATGCAGGAGTTCCTCCCTGGACGGGGCCACCAGGAGCCAGTCGTCCAGGTAGGGAAATACCTGAGCTCCCAAAGAACGCAGGTGGGCCGCTACCACCGCCAGGCATTTGGTAAAGACTCGGGGAGCCGAGGAAAGACCAAATGGGTGTGCCCGGAATTGGTAGTGGTCCTGGAACGCAAACCTGAGGTACTTCGTGCGCATGCAATGGGGATGCAGGTACGCATCCTGCATATCCAGTGTACAAAGCCATTGGCCCGGCCGAAGCAGGGGCAAGAGGGTTTGAAGAGAGAGCATCCTGAACCTCTTGTATTCCACATATAGGTTCAGGGAGCTGAGATCGAGAATGGGTCTGAGATCTCCCGTCTTCTTTGGTACGAGGAAGAAATGGGAATAGTAACCCGTCCCGTGGAGGTGAGGGGGGACGGGCTCTATAGCCTGCTTCGCAAGGAGAGCAGAGATTTCTTACCTGACCAAAGGAAGATGGTCCCTTGAGTAAGAGGAGTTCAGAGGGGGGTGACGTGGAGGTTTCTGTAGAAACTCTATGGAGTGCCCCTCTGCTATGATTTGAAGCACCCATGAATCCGTTGTTATCCTCTCCCAACCCGGAAGGTGGAGGGAGAACCTCCCTCCTACCGGTTCCTCCGGGGTGTCTGGAGGCGGTGGGAGAGGGAAGGAGTCAGGTGGTGTGAGGCAGCGCCGCATCTGGGGCACCCATTGCTTTTTTGGGTGGCGGGGGCCTGGCAGCTGTGGGGGCCCAATGTTTAGTGGCCCGCCTTCCCTGAGGTTTCGCTTGAGGCCGGCTGCGTCTGCGAAAGGGACGGCACTTTGGGGGATGGGGACGGTACATTGAATCAACAGATTTAAGGGCCATCCCCTTCTCCTGCAGATCAGTGATGATGTCCTTGACATCACCACCGAAAAGCACAGAACCCTTGAAAGGTGCTTCTGGATCGCTGACTGCACCTCCGGACCAGACCTGACACACGGAGCTACGCATGACGCCAAGACTCACGGCGAATGCAGAGCTCTGCCCTGCGTGTGTCCACTCGCGTCGAGGTCATCCTCAAAATATGACGACCGGCCGAATGAGCAGAACGGACCAGGTCGGCTAACTCCCTGCTTGACTTGGGAGTCAGGCAAAGAGTCAATCTTAGATTCTGCCTGGGTAAGGACGGCCTTCTGGTAATCCCCGTATGTGCTACATAGTTCAGGGCCCTAATCCCCAGTGTGGAAGAAGCGTAGATCTTCCTTCCTTACTGATCCAGAAGGCAGATTCCTTATTCAGGGAGACGAGCTCATAGCTGGTGTGCTGACCGCCGTGAGCGGGCGCTAATCACAACCGAGTCTGCACGGGGATGAGAGTCTAAAAGTCTACACCTCTCGGAGCCTGATATAGCCTGTCTGGACTTCCTGGGAAGAGGGGCTAAAGCCGATGGTTGCTTCCAAATAGTGGAAACAAGGTGGGCGTGAGGCTCGATCCAGGGTGGCACTAGGGTAGGAGCCGTAAGGGGCAAGTCCAGATGTTCGGCGAGTTTTACCCGTTGAGGATCTGGCTCTAAGGAATGCCACTGATGGACTTCCAGGATCTTCCTGAGCAACTCCGAAAAGGAAGGATCCTACGGAGGAGACTTCAGAGGAGTCCTCGGCCAGGGCTTGGACGGAAAGCGTGGCTCGTCGTCTTTCTCGGAACAGCCATCGGAAGCCTCCGAGGAGTCCGAGAGAGAAGGGGAGGAAGAATCTGAAGCAGAGTAAGACTCCCTAACTAGTGTAGGGGGAGGAACGGGTTCCTTGGGGGGAATCCCAGAACGCGTGTCCTGCCCCTCTCTAGATCCCGAGGGTAAAGCCCGGAACCGGAGGAGGAGAGGGAGTGTGCCGTCTGGGGCGTACGGGAGCCGGGGGTGGCACCGTCGCCGTAAGACGGCTCTCGACTTCCTTGGCGAGCTGAGCCTTGGCCTCAGCCCACCAGGAGGCAAGAGTCTCCTGAAGATCCACCAGCGGCCTAGGGGGCGGTGGAGGAGGAGGAGGGGGATAGTTGTACGGAGCAAATCCGTAGGGGGAGTATCCGTAACCTGGCTGTGGGTATACCGGAGCCGGGTACTGCGGCGTCGGGTACTGCGGCGTTGAAGGAGTCGGCACCAGGTACTGCGGCGCAGGATATTGAGGACCTTGGAAGACCGGCGTCGGATAGGACGATGGATACCCAGGCACTGGAGGAGCTGCCGGAGCAGACAGCCCAGCCGGGAACTCCACGGGCGGATCAGCCGGGATAGGCCCGTGGGGTGGAGGGCCCGATGGAAGCGGAATATCCCCCACCCGAGTCGGGACCGGCGTCGGCGGGGCCGGTGTCGGGGCCGGCGTCGGAGGAGCCGGCGCTGGAGCAGGCGTCAGGAGCCGGGCCAGATCCGGCTCTTCAGGAAGAGGATCGACGGTAGCCCAGGGTCCCGAGCCTCGCCTCGGGGACGGAGGGGAAAATCCTCGGGTCGGGCAGGGGGACTGGGGGCCCTGGACGGCAGCGAATGCTGTGGAGCCTGGTACGGACAGACGCAGCAGGGTCTGCCGTGGGCTCCGAGCGCCCGCGCGACGTTGGAGGAGCCGGCATCCGACTTCAGGGTCCCTCATCGATCGACAGGCCGAGATGAGAGGCCCAGTGACGAGGGGCGCTGCCGTGTGCCGCCCAGGGTCGGCGTCTTAGCGGCCTTTTCCCGGCGGACGTCAGAGGAGCCGACGTCCGGCTTAAGGGAGGTGCCCGCACCAGTAGGCCGCAGGCCTGCGGCAGTACTGGGGGCTAGAGTCTCCTTTTGCCCGGAGACACCCAGCGGGCTCAAACGCGAACCCGACGGGCATGCCGACGCCTCCTCCAAAGCCTTGGAGGCTGCCATCGGGCGATCCCCCGGAGGGGATGTTACCTTGCCCGCGACTCCAGCTGGAGTCGTGGAGGAGTAGGCCTTCTCCCGGTGCCTTTCCTTGTCCCGCTTCTTATGCCCTTCAGGGGAGGTCGATGCCTGCTGAAGTTTCTTCAACTCCTTCTCCATCACGGACATCTTCTTTTTGAGGAGATGGGCTTCCAAAGACTGCTGGCATCGTCTGCGGGTGGCCGCGTTGAATCGAAGGCAATGCGGACACTTGTCGACCGCGTGGTTGGGGCCTAGGCAGAAAAGGCAGAGGGAGTGACCGTCTTTGTGAGGCAGTTGGGCGCCGCTGACGAGTCACACTTATTCTTTGAAGGGACAACATATACCGGCGTTCACCTGGCGAAAGAAGTATAAAATACAATACGAAAACTTTTGGAAAAACTGACAAAGTAACAGGACTGGCGATATGAACTTAACCGCGAGGCGCTGCACAAGCTGACGGCGGGAAAGAACTGGAAGGTGGGCGTCCGGGACCGCCCCTTTATACCGGCGTCGTGTGACACTGGTTACCTGACATGGGGACGGTCCCCGCCAGGGGCTGCTAGCTAGAAATTTTTCCGTGGTCCTCGTCGCGCATCAGTCCCATATGTAATTACCTACTGCAAGAGCCTCTCAAGTAAGATCTACTGTTACAGGTGAGTAATCTGTTCTTCTAGGAGCGTGGATATGTTGTTCATCCACACTGTTTGGCAGACTCCAAGCAGTTCTGGAGGAGGGAGGCAAGGCACCCCTACTTAGGAAATAAAGATTGGAGAACCGAGGCCCCAAAACCAGCATCCCGGCGTGACTCAAGGTCGATGTGGTAGTGGGTAATAAAGGTGTTTGCTGACTTCCAGGTAGCAGCCTGACAGATTTCCTGGATAGGGATGTCCCTGGAAGCAGCCAACGATGCAGCAGTATGGCAGGTAGAATGAGCTCTTATCCCTCTGGGAGGTTCCTTGCGTTGCCCGCTAACTCACAGCACAGACCTATGCATGATGTAATCCACCTTGCAATGGTCTGTTTGGCTGCAGGTCTGCCAGAAGCTGCTTCAGCGTAGGTGACAAACAGCTGGTGAACCTCTCCACGAATTTCCACCATTTCTCTTTATAATATGAGTGAGCATGTCTCAGGTCCAAAGTATGGAGCCTATACTCGGCGTCCGAGGTGTAAGTAGGGTAGTATACTGGCAGAGTCAGCACCTGGTTAAGGTGAAACTCTTGATACCACCTTCGAAAGGAATTTCGGGTTGGGGCACAGGACAACTCTGTCCCTGTGAAAGACCAGATAAGGGGAGTCCACCGAAACCGCCTGGAGCTCCCTTGTCCTTCTGGCTGACGTGATAGCCACCAGGAAGGCCATCGTCCATGACAAGTGTGAGAGCTCACACCTGTGCATGGGTTCAAATGGCTTGCCCATGAGCTTTGCCAAAACCAGCAACAGATCCCATGGAGGTGGAGGTTCATGCACCGGAGGGGATATGTGATCTAGGTCTTTGAAAAACACTGGACCGCTGTCTCCTGCGCCAATGTCGGCTGATCATGCGCCCGATAGCTTAAGAAATGGTGCCAGGTGTACCCTAGGGTCGATAACTGTAGATCCTTTGGAGAGAGAACAAGGTAGTCAAAAATGTTAGCCACAGAGCAGGATAAGGGGTCCAGACTCTTACCCTGACACCAAATGGAAAACCTTTTCCATTTGAAGGCGTAACATTTCCTGGTCGATTCCTTTCGAGATGCCTCCTCCACGGTGTAGACATCTTCGGAAAGACCCAAAGCCTGGAACTCTAGCCACTCAGGTACCAGACTGTGAGGTGCAGGGATTGAAGGTCCGGATGGAATACCTTCATCTGGCTCAGTGATATCAGGTCTGGGCGTGTGCAAAGCCACTCCGGAGGCCTGCAACTGAAGCTGAGGAGAGCTGGATACCAGAACTGGTGCGGGGAATCTGGGGCTACCAGGATCACCTTCGCCTTGTCCCTCCTCACCTTGAGTAACACCTTGTGGATCAAGGGGAAATGGAGGGAAGGCATAGAAGAGGCCTGGGGTCCACGGCCTTGAGAAGACATGCTCTGCAGCGAGCCCCGCTGAGGGAGGCAGGCGTGGTACAGCCTCAGCTTGGTGTTCTCCCTGGAGGCAAACAGGTCCACCAACGGTTTGCCCCAACTGGAGAACAGGCTGTAAGCTACTGAGAGAGGCATCGGTCGTAAGGACGACAGTCGGCTCAGGACGGACAAACGGGATCCCTTCCTGCAACTGGTCTGGGGCGGTCCACCATTGGAGAGCATCCCACATCTTCTGGGAACATGTCCTGTAGATCCAATGAACAGAACCACATGTTTCGCTCCAGAGAGGGTATGATCTGGGTCAGAGTGACCATCTGGAAGGTGCGAGACCTGAGATACTGAGTCAGGTCGTGGAGATCTAGGATGGGGTGCCAACCCCCATCCGCTTGGGCACCAAGAAGTACCTGGATATGAAGCCTGGGTCTATAGGAGGATCCGGCACTGGAGCTACGGCCTCTTTGCGGAGGAGCTGAGCTATGTCGTCTCGAAGAGCCGACTGGGTGTAAGCTGAGATCCTTTCCTCCCGAGGGGCATGGGCTCGACTGGGAGGGTACTGCTCGAACTCTAGAGGCAGTCCCTGACCGACCACTTCAAGAACCCACCTGTCCGAAGTGATATCGGACCAGGCGGAAAGAAAGTGGTGGAGCTGACTCCCCACGGGAGGACCCAGAGCTGGCGTGACAGGTGTAGGGGTGGCAACCCCCAACCTGTCACTGAGCAGGCTTAGAGGAGGTTGTTTCTGGACCTGTGCCTCAGCCTCCATTACAGGGCTGTTGAGAGCCCTGCTTGTGCCGCAGGCGCCAAGCTTGAGCCTGCTGCTGTTGCTGATGCCGCTGACCTCGATAGGAGGGCTGCCTGACCGCAGGGGAAGAGTGCCGAAATGGCTTCTTCTTTCTCTTCTGCTGGTTCTTGCCCGGAGAACCCTTAGCAGAGGTAGCATCCAAGGTGGCATTGGACTGCTCTATGCGCTGAAGGTGACCGGCCACACCTGGACCGAACAAGTCGGTGCCTAGGAAGGGCATGTCAGCTAGCTTATGCTGAGTATCCGCCTGGAAGGAGGAAAGCCTCAGCCAAGCCCTGCGGCGAGTGGCCACTGCAGCTGCTAAAGAGCAGGCACAGGAGTCTTCTATGTCGAGGGTCGTCTGGAGCTGCTGTTTTGCAACAGCATGGCCCTGATCTCGGACTTGCTTAACCGTGGTTTGCATGTCCACCAGGAGATGAGGGAGGACCTCGTCTAATGACCCAAGAAGGGCATGAGAGAAGTGTGCCATGATAACAGCCGAGCTGGGATAAAGACCTAAGGAACAGGCTGCATAGACTTTACGGGCAGAATGGTCCATATTTTTGGACTCTTTGTCCGGGGGTCAGTCAGTATCGGCCGAACTGCCAGTATGCCTGAATACAGAAGCGGTCACTAGGCTCTCAGCTGAAGGGTGTTCTGTGAACCCCGCCAGGGACCCCATAGGCACTGCATACTTGTGGGCCACACGGGCAGATGGTACTGGACAGGAAGCAGGATGCTGCCAAAGCTCAAGGGATAGGCCAACAATGGCTTCAGCCACTGGAAAGGCCTCAGTCAGGGTGTCCCTCCCCCCTTTGAAGATATCAGTAAGGGGGTACTCCGCCTTTTTCTGGATAGACTCCAGAGGCATTCCGGTGGATCTGGAGATAAGGCAGAGGATGCCCTGCAAGGAGGTAGGACCTTCCTCCAACCCTGCCACGGACGACATATCATCTCCGGGATGGGAGTGCAATCCAGTGACGCCCGAGTCTGAAGAGTCGTGATACAACGGCCTTCCGCCTATGTCACCCTCGATATGCCGAGGGTGGTCAGGGGTGAGTGTGATTGACAGATGGGAAGCCCGGCGTCTGTGCGGTCCTCTTTCGAGGGAGCCCCTCCCTGAGGCTGCTTAGGCGGCGGTTCCACCCGAATAGGAAGAGAGACCGGGATAGGACGAACCGGGATATGGGCCAGCCCTATGGGCAGAGGAACCGAAGGTTTTGGTTCCGGAGGGGACGGCGTCGGCCTGGAAGGCGGAAGCCAAGTGATGGCCGGGGTAGATGGCGGAGCTGGCTTCTGCCCAGTCAAAATCAGCTGTTGCCACATGAGGTCTTCACAGCGTCGACGGAGTTTCCGCTGAAGTCTCTCTTCGTCCGAGGAGGACGAAGACCGGTAGCGTCGCCTCTTTTTAGAGTGCTTATGACTCTTTCTTGGCCGTTAGGTCGAGGGGGTCCGGGACCTCGACCGAGATTGGGGAGGCTGACTCGGTCGATCAGGAGACACCGGGGTCGGTGAAAACTGAGGATCCGGAACCAGGTCCTTGATGGGGACACTAGCAGGCTGGGTCTCCTCATCAAGGAAGACAAGGACTGGAGCCCTTTCCAAGGAGTCAGGAATAACCAGCGACAAGGGGTCGATTGGATCGAGGACAATCTCGACTTCGGTGACCACTTCCTCAGTCCCCTGGTCAGATTGAAGGTCCATGAAGCTGGTGGCCGAGGAGGCGATCTCGACCGAAGTCGAGCTCAAATGCTCTAGGGACTCGGACCTTTCTCAGTCCCAAGAGCGTCTTCATCGGGATGAAGACCCCAGGTCCTTCTCTCTCTCTCTCTCTTGTGAGAGCGGGAAGAGTGCGAGCCCGAGGGTGCCTCACCCTGGGTGGAGACAGACTGGCACAGCTTCTTGAAGGAGCCCAAAAAGGTGGAGCCAAGGTTCAGCAGAACAAAAAAGCTTCGGGTGGCCGAAGCACAAGCTGCTTCCTCCTCAAATACCTTCATTTGCTCCAGCTGCTCGGCGTATCCCGCGGCTGCGGAAACCGTCCACCTCGCCGCCTTCGATTTCACTGGTAGGTTCCTCTTCTCCAGTCTCCCCAGCTTTATGCACGCCTTGCAGTCATCCAGGACATTGGGATGGAAGCCCAGGCAAAACCCACATGACGAGGTGTCATGACCAACACCTAGACAGTAGATGCAGGTTAGGTGGGGATCGGTGCATGACATTTTCTGGTTGCAGGGGTACCAGCGAAATCCGGGGGAAGATTTTTCCTCCATGTCAGATGCGGTAAAATAGCAATTGCTAACTCGAATGAGTTTTAAAACGATTTTTGGTAAGAACTGACACTTTGAATCCAGGGCCTACGAATTGCTGAAAGAGCATGAGGGAATCTGCATCTTCCAGCAGAAAGGAAGATCTGGCGTCATGGGGTGGAGCCAAGGTATATACCACCCAGGTGAGTGGGAGGAGCCAGCTTGAAGACTTCTGGCAAGCTTTAAAGTGGAAGGGGACATGCCAAACAGTGTGGATGAACAACATATCCACGCTCCCAGAACTGGGCATTTTCTTGTACCAACTTTGTTGTCGTTGCCAGTGCTTGAGATTCTACAGTGGTAGCTGCCCTAGTAGCAAACTCAATTTTATTGTCCTGCTCTCCAAGACGCTGTAGAACAGTGCCCACCTTGGAATCAATAGCCTTCATCAATATTTCTAGAGTTCTCCACGGTGGCTCCACCGTATTGGAAGTAGAGGTAGGCACCACGGCCTGTGACTGTCTGCTGCTGTGGTTTTGGTCCACACATAGCACCTTTATTCTGCCAGCTCATTGCAAAATTGTTGTATTGTTTGATTTAGTTCGGTTCAGAGAATTGAATGCCAGCAGTCTTGATCTGATTTTAACATTTTTCTAGCTTTAATATTTTGAGAAAACTGTCCCGGAGTTGCAGAGCAGGTGAAAGACATGTCTAAATAGCAAGCGTGCTCTCTAGTGCCCTCAACATTTTTATTGTCATTGTATTTATCACACTTATTCTCAGAGGAGTCCCTAGGGGACTTTTCTTTTGATTTAACCTGGGAAGAGGACCCTTCCACAGCAGTTTTATCAGAGGGGGTAGCAGCAGGGATCGACAAATTTCAAAATGGCATGCTAGTCCAGGACAACTGGCCTAGTCAAAAGTGGTAGTCCCCAAGTTCCGGGTGGTAGTCCAGTACATTCCAATGAAAATTTTAAACCAACTTATGTAAAAATAAATTACATGGTGTGGCTGGGGTCCTACTGTAGTATTATGTCATAGGATGGATGTAGATATAAAAGAGAACGGTGTAAATCAGGAAAAACAATACGTCCATCCAATTCCTATACTTTCTGCCATGGGTGTGGGCAGGCTGAAGACTGTTTTATAAGAGATTGGATAAATGTTTCAGTCAAATTAGTTTGAACTGAAGGCCATCAAACAAGCCGTCTGTGAATGCACGCAGCATGACTCATGACTGTCATCAAGGGGTAGGCTGACTAAACTGAGGACAGGAAGAAGGAGATGATGGAGCAGGAGTACTTGCATCAGGATCATCATGAGAAGAAACAGAAGCAGCGGCACCGGAGCAGATGTAGCAGCAGCAAGAGCATGCCCACGAACATGTCTAGTTCCTGGACCAGAGAGCAGCCAGTGGTTAATTGCAGGATCAGGATCAAATTCATGCAGTTCAGGACCTTCTACAGAAATCTGCAGGGGAGACTGTAGTGTGTCATCAGCAAGCCATGTCCTCATTTTTGTTTTGATTAGGTTCTGAATAGAAAAAAACTCCTTCACACTTTGCAGTTGAGACACTCATGGTTATTAGTATTTTGACTAAGTTAAGAATAATGTGCCCAATCTGGGGTGGTTTTTCTTTTAGTAATCTTGCACAAACTTGCAAATAGGGCTTGTCAGCTGAAGATTTAAGCAGTGTTTTAAATGCAGCATAGTCAGACTTTACATGTTTCTGCTGCTCTTCCATGAAAAAAGCAAAGTATTCAACCAAGTTTGCCAGTTCAGAGGTGCCAAACAATGCTAGCTGGTCTCTTGGCAGATCAAACTGCTTAAAATCTAAACAGCTGAACCATTTGAGAGGCACCTCTGAGAAAATTTTAAACCTCTCGTCTATGTACATTATCGCTGTGTCTATTAAAGTCTGCAGCTGTGTATCTTGTACAAAACTGACTTCTGGGCAGTTGCCTCTCAATGGGAAAGGAGCAGTCCTCTCCTCAACTCCCTTCTTTGACACAACATACTCCATATATTTCAGTTCAGGTTTGTAATGGCTGAGAAAAGCTGTCATGCATTTCCCTGGCGTTGTTTTAAGTTCCGTAAGCTGGAGTAGGCAGGTCTCAACAAGTTGTGGAACTTCCAGTATTACTAAGTCATCACTTTTGAAACTGGAGTGACAGTTTTTTTAGTACTGGCAGGAAATCTTGTAGTATACAAAGGGATTTTACAAACTGCTCACTCTGTACTTCTTTTAACAGAGCCTTTGTTCTAGAACCTTCATCACCAGCAGCAGAAGATGCATGTTCTAGGTGTTGAGCAACACTGGGTAGGTTAACCTGAACTGCATGAATTGATCGTGACCTACTGGCAAGCCATCTCACTTGTTTTATAGCACTAAAGTGAGCAAGATCAGTATCCATGTCATTAGCAATTTCTTTTAACGCTCTCATTTTTTTGGGACTGTAATGATAAAAACTTAAATATTCCTTTGAGTGTACTTTCAAGCTTTGATACAAATGGATTTTTTTTTAACACATCGAGAACTGCCAGCTCTAACTTATGGGCATCGCAGTGCATCGCAATTATTTGAGGACAGTGTTCCTGCAACTTTACTATGGTGCCTCCTCTTTCGCCCATCATGACACTGGCCCCATCAAAATTTGCTGAAATAAGGAGCGGCCCTGGATTGTTAACATTTTGTAGGTTACTTAGGGGAAGATTTACTGACTCCAGTGCAGTCGTTATTGCGTGAAATACACCTTCTGCATGTGCATGTTCCAGTGACACGGCTTGGATAAGCAATGTACATACTTGTTTTGAATTTGGGCCAACAAACCATAGGAAAACATTTTCCCACTCAGTCATACTGGAATCTGAACTACCGTCAGCAAGAACTGTCACATATTTAACATCAGTAAGAGTCTGCATCTGGGTTCGAGATATAACTGCTGTTATAGCGCTACAAAAGTCCCTGGCTCGCTTATCATTGATATAATTAGAACCAAGCTTTATCCAATTTTTTTCCTGCAGTTCACAGAGCCACTTCATGTCCAAGAAAGGGCGTAGATTTTTGGCAATGGAGTATGCTGTGTTGAACAGGCGTCGCAATTTGACTTTAGTGCCCTCATCCAACTGTATAAATGCTTGATACGGTGGGGACTCCGTGATATCAAAATGCACTGCACGCTGACCACTGTCTGCAAGATGCTAATACGCAGCACATGTGGATTGGACTTGTCATGTGTACGCAGTGACTCTATCCTGAAATTATTTGAGCCAGTGGCAAACACGTTAGGTTTCTTTGAAAAGGCTGGTACTGCAATAGTTGGGATATTTTTCGCACACTGTGCAATACATCAGTTCTTTTTTTTCATCATATCTCAGCCACTTATAAATGGTTAACCAATGCCTTTGAAACAATCTGGCCCTCTTCTCTTGATCGTATTTATCTTTATTTGGCCTCTTACCCTGCTCACCAAGCACTAAAGTACATTTCTTAGGGAGTGGATGTGAACTTTCAGTTAAGGCTTCAATGGCTTCATTGCTTAATTCAACACACTGATCAGCAGTTATATCCCCTGACAAAGATAAAGTCTCATTTTCATTGTTATTATTACTCTCATATGCACTAGACTCAGAGGTGGACTGTGTTTCTGTTTCAGGTGGTGTCTTGGTACTGCTAGAGGCTGCTGCTGCTACTCGTGAGCCTGAGGCTACTGACCAGAGGGAAAGAAGAGTCTGCTGCTTTCCACTCTTCTTCTGCATATTGTTGCACTTTATTTTTTCCCAATGATAATAAAATATATTTCACCAGTCACTCTGTGGTGTGAGTTTTTGTGTGCCGGGGTTAAACAGCTGGACTGGGGTGGGGCCTGGGGGGGTTTCAATAAGGGCTGGCTGAGTAAATTAAGAGTAAGACAAAGACTAGAGTACTAGTATAATAACAAGATGCTTAGAGCTTAGTTAGCCTTTACATATAGCTATTTATTCAATAAGCATTTGTCAATGCCGAATATTGCTTGCTTGTATGTGCTGTTTAGGTATTTGGAAGTGATAGTTATTGCCTTCCTCCCAAGACATGCACAGTGTCTTTCCGTTCAGTATTCACAGAAGAGTGGGAGGGGTAAGGGCCACAGCAGTACAGCAGCTGCCAAGAGGGTGAAGAGGTGGACAACAGTCCATTCAAAGGCAAAAGAGTCCTGCAGGAGCTCACTAAATTGAAGGTGGACAAAGCGATGGGACCATATGGCATACGCCCAAGGATATTAACAGAACTGCGAAGGGAGATAGCAGTACCTCTGGCAGCCATGTTCACTGAGTCATTCAACATGAGTGAATTGGAGGAGGGCACATGTGGTCCCTCTACACAAGTCCGGCAGTAGGGAGGAGGAGGGGAACACTAGGCCGGTCAGCCTCACCTCAGTAGTGGGTTAGATCATGGAGACACACTGAAGGCGCTGCTCAGCGGGTCTTGGGGACGCTTGCAGGGCAGTGAGAGCCACTGTTTATCTTTGGTTTGTTGTCTTGCTGGGGTCCCAGCTGTGTTCCAAATCAAGTGACACTCTCATGTCTAACCCTGCTGAAACAAGACAGCCACTCTAAAGCATTCTGTAGGACAAAAAAAGTGTCTAGCAGCTGTGGTTGGTAGTAAACTTTAACAAGAATAAGGAAAGCTGAACAAATCTACAGCACATACATTGAAAAAGTAGGATACTAAATGAAGGTGCTGTGGTATATTATACAGCAATGCAAAGTCAAACTGTTGCATAATTATTTACGTTCTCGTGAGTCAGACACCTCATCCATAATGCACTTTAGAAATAAAAAGAGATAGAAGAAAACTGAACACATGCAGAGATGCACCAGCCTGCTAAAGTAATTGCCTTACTAGTGCTGTCAATGCCGTTCAATTAGTTTTACTAGAAATAATCACAGTACATATTTCTTTACCTCCTGTATTATGTAGTGTATAAAAGTGTTAAGCTAACCCTCTTTTTATATAGCATCCGATTCCATCTGTCATTTTATAATCCAGTATCCCGTTGTTTTTGACAAAGTCGTTTAGAAGCTGCATTATCATGCCTTCAAATATATCTAAGCAGTTATGAGTTGGGAGTGGCGTGGATGGACCACTCATGAATAAACTGGATGTTGCAATCTGTCATCTTGATAAACACAATTAAAGGCATTTGTTTTAAACAGCCGACCCAGCATGCATTTTACTTTATCATATCTGTAGCATGCTGTTTGTTTTTGATGCTCAGCTTTTCATATTAACGCAAATGTTTATGCACCACTGAACTTTTTCACAACATAGCATCTCCAGTGTGAGAAACCAGGATGTTTAAACCCCAGTGTTTTTGGCATTATTCTGCTGTCATATACAGTAAAAACGCTGGAATGTGTGACATGGAGACAGCCACGGCGTTATCTCAGCAGTTCCCCGTATACTAAACCCGTTCAGTCAAATAATACTCATTCTGGCTTATTCCAACAGCCAAGGGGTGGATGGATTGTGTTCGTAAGATGATACTGCATATGAACACGAGCACGTTGCTTAAATTTAAATATTTATTGCTAACGCCCACACCTACAGTATATTATACAAACATTTTTTAATGAGAATTTACATTTGTATTGATCCCGAAAGCTGATGTTTGTAAACTCAGTAAAATATCAGTCCTGATTCAAAGTAAGTTTAAAGAGTGATTTAGAAGTCACAACCTACTATAAAACCAGTGGATTTTATTTATGCGGGCACTATCAAGTGACAGGGTTCTTTATGTATCTCTCTTAAGAAAATAGCTTCAGTGTGCTGGATTCGCACCGTGTAGTATTTTAGAACAAATGTGGTGGAATGTACCCTTCCCTCTGATTTCCATCCCCCCCATCATCGCAACTGGAAAAGAGTCCTCTGAGCTCTGGAAAAAAAATGTTTAAATAAATAAATACGTAAGCAGGCACTTTCTAAGTCTCCCAGTCTATTTCATAAACAGCAATGCAAAGTAACTCTTCTGGAGTGAAAAGTTTGTAATGTGTATGCCTGTACTTTTCTCTATAATACAATGTGATAGCACTATAGACCTCCCCCACGTTTTGGGAACCACCATGCATATTATGAATGGTTAATGACAATAATGTGTTCACACATACATAGTACTTAACGGGGGATCCATCATTACAAGAGATAGACAGGAGCAGCGTCTTGTTTGTTATTCGATGTGATGCATTTGGTTACTATTTTACTAACTTGCATTATGCATGCCTTGCTACAGTGAGCAAGGGCTGCAGGTACAATAAATATACTGCCATGTAGCTGGAAAGAGATCCCAAACTGGGAAGTGTTGAACCATCATCCCATTAACTGTGTGCAAGAAAGGAGAATAGACTGTGGATGGACTGAGGGTCAGTGTGTCCAGCGACGGCTGCCACTCGTCGAAATCCACTTCGGCTTTTGTGGGCAGCTACAAAAATCTCCGAAATGTGTTCGTATGCACTTCCAGAGCGATCGGGGAGGTAGAGGTGGGATTGAGGGAATTGAAAGGTTGGAGCCCACTCACTTTTTTTTCATGTTGAGACCTAAGCATTCTTTTCAGTCAGCGATCGGAGACATACCAGATTTGCTACGATCTCACCAGGTGATCATTAATTTTTTTTTGGTCCCCTTCAGTGTTTCACTTGAATCCAGAGAGCCGCAGCTCGGAGAGCCCGACTGGACTGACAGATCCCTCCCCTCTTCTGGCTCGCCTTCGGTAGGTGCAAAAAAACAAAAGGCCTATGTTTGCAAATATGCAGATGCATTCAAGGGAAATATAGTGTGCTGGAGTCTGCATAAAGTTTGCCTCAAATATGGCTAAGTTCGCAGGGATGGGGGCAGCGCTTTCTTTGATTTGGCAAAGCCAAGCCCAGATACTGCAGATGTTTCGGGGCTGCAGACATACTGGTTTCAGATCACTGAGTCCAGACAAAAAGGGGTTTGTGAGCTTTTAAGATAGTGGATGCAAGCGCCTGAACGCATGTGGTCAGTGACTGAGACGGAATTATTGGAAACTTTTTTATGCACAATTTACAGCTGACAATTTTATTTGGTGTAATTTCCCCTTTTGCAGGTTCTTTTTATTTGAACTGTATTAAAGAAGAGTTGGCAGTCTTTTGTATTCCACGGGAGCAATGTAAGTCTAAAATTCGTGTCAGAAGTAAGCAGAGTCTATATTTGATTTTTTCAGAAAATTAAAAAAAAGTCTACATTCTGTTATAGGTTAAGATTTAAAAACGGTGTTCTAAAGCACTTGTAAGTTCCAGTTGATAAATGCCGATTTATGCAGTCCGTCGCCTAAATATTCACATCATTCTTGCATGCTTTGAGATATTGTTTAATGTGATCTCTGTACCCGTCTAATAATACCACAGGTACACAAGAACTGACTGCGGGATCAGTAGGGGGTCCCCTTGTAGCACTCTAGCTAATCAAGCTGCCAGAACCAGACACAGTGCCACTGTCACTGACACAGCTTATGACTTAAAAACCTGAAGAGAACCACCAAACAAAAAAAAACTTGCTTCAGCTTGTAAACACAATACAGTGTGTGCGTGGGGGAGAAGCACAAGCATGCAGTATGCGTGTGGGGGGGGGCGCGCATGAGCACGTGATCTTATCGCGTGCTCACTGAAGTGAAGCTCTCCCTTTCAACTGTACGGCACTGCATTTTCAACTGCTGTCATAGACAGCTGCAGCCTTGACTGGAGAACTGCGGCCGTGCCTGCAAACACACTGACTGAATTGGAAGAGGGCTGCCATACCTCCGAAAACTCGGATGATGGCACTATGTTTCTTGCACATGTGTGCAAGCAACATAAAAATGACTTGAAAGTTGTGATTGTACAAACAAGCAAAAAGGAAGGCAGTCAGTTATGCAGGCCAGGCACACAGTCAGACCAGGACTCGGGACTAGGGCAGTACCACACACAGTCACACACACTATACTCAACTAGCAATCAGGTAAGTAAGGTCACAAGTTAGAAGTCTCAGGACTGTCAAGGTCAGTCACCCTTCTTTATTCTTAATTTTTCATTTTTTTTTTTAATAATCCTGACCTTTAAGACCTTATGCTGTTTTTTTGGGGCCTTTTAATTATTTTCCTCTTGCTCACTTGCAACTGTTGTACAAATGTTAAATGATCTCCTGATAGCGAGAGATCGAAAGGCTTGTACTATCTTAGTCCTTCTTGATCTCTCTGCAGCATTCGACACTGTGGACCATGGTGTGCTTTTGGAACGCCTGCGGTGTTACTGCGGACTGTCTGGTACAGTTCTGCAGTGGTTTCAATCTTTTCTCACGGGGCGGAGACAGAGGGTTATCACTGGAATTTATTTCTCTGATGCCTTCTCTCTGCCCTATGAGGGGTTCCACAGAGGCTCCATTTAGCACCATGTTGTTCGCTGTCTATATGCTGCCATTGGGAGACATTATTAGGCAGTACAGCTTGGGTTTCCACTGCTATGCAGATGATACGTAGCTGTATTTGTCTTTTAGTCCCGGACAGGAAGATGCAGTCTCTATACTTAACAGCTGTCTATCTGAGATCAAGGATTGGATGAGTGCCAGCTGGCTAAGGTTAAACCCGGATAAGACTGAGGTGTTGGTGGTGGACCCAGGTCGCCTTGAGGCGGGTTGTAGGGCTGGGCTTCCTTCGGGCATATGGATCGATGGTGCCCAGCTCTCAACCTCAGACCGGTGCGAACCTGGCGCTATTATTGATTTATGGTTTGACCCTGAAGTTTCAGGTGTCATCCGTTGTCAAATCTTCCTTTATCATCTTAGAATATCGCTCGGTGAAACACCTGGTTCCTCCGGCTGACCTTCTGGTATTGGTCCATGCCTTTGTTCTTCTCGCCTTGATTACTGCAATGCCCTGTACCTAGGGCTACCAGGGGTTGATATCCGCGGCTTGCAGCTGGTGCAGAACGCAGCAGCTGTGCTTCTGACTGGGACATCTATGAGAAGTCATATTACACCTGTGTTGCCAACCACTGGCTGCCGGTTCAGTGGCGGATCACCTTTAAGTCGGGTTACTGACCTATAAAGCCCTACACGAACAGGGACATGCGGTATCTTCAAGATCTTCTTGTTCCCTACTGTCCCTCTTCTCGCTCCGCTCCCACCAACAAGGGATTGCTAGAGGTTCCCAGGGTTAGTTTAAAACCTCTGGAGCTCGGGCTTTTCCTATGTTGCCCCTACCCTGTGGAACTCTCTACCTCGTTGGATACGAGGCTGCCTGACCGTTGAAAGTTTTAAGTTAGAATTGAAAACTTATTTATTTAAACAGGCATATGGAGAGTGATTTTATTGTTTTTATTGTAATCATATTATTATTGTCATTCTATGTTATATGTATGTATTGTAATTGTGTATTTGTACAGCGCTTTGACTTTGAAAAGCGCTTAAAAAATAAATTTTTACTTACTTACTTTACTTACTAGTTAGCACACAGGTTGGTGGCCTACAGGCCCAGACCACAACAGTGCAATCGGCAATGTGTTGATTCTTTTTTCCCTTTAGCACCACTTCCTTTACTTTTTAACTACTACTTCTTTTTACTTTTTCCCCGTGGCAGACATATAGGCAACGCACACAGTCACACCCCCTCTCTTTCTCTCCCAACAGCCCAGCCCCACACCACACACACAGTTAAGTTAGGCTCCTGCTCCTCGTATTTTATGTCTTTCCTAAGGCAGCTGCCTCAGGTCACTAGACAGGCAGGTCACTCCCTTCACTATTTCCCACACACAAACTATCCTTTCTCTTCTAAACACAGTTCTTCTGTTAGGCTTCTTATTTTATGAAAATATTATTTCTTTGTTTAAATAGCCCTTTTATTTTTTGTTCTTTTTTCTTTCCCCCTTTGTTTCACTCCTTTCCACAAGTGACCTTCTGGTCCTTCACTTCTCTCCTAAAAAGCCCAGGTACCTCACTCTGTGTTACTTAGGCTCCTCTTATTTTTCTTACAATCTTTTTTCTATTTGTTTTAGCCAGTTAGTTACACTTCCTTCTTCCACTCTTTTACTATCTTTATTTGTAGTACAAGTGACAGTTTGTGACACTAATTCACTTAGGCAATAGTCAGTAGGCACTGGGCAGGGCACTTGCCAGTAGACTAGAGTAGTACTAGTACACTCACTCACTGAATAAATGAGTTAGAAAGAAGCTTAGCCAGATCTCAATAGCTAGCCTGTTTAGTAAAACTTCTGTCTCTCAAATCTGAGTTTGAGTGTCTGTCACCTTTAAACAAGTCCACTGGCCTGTAATCAGACAGGAGGAATGATCCCCTTGTTTTTTTGATTAATCACTCTTATGCTGCCCTTACTTCAAAGTGTACTTTTCCCCCCAAACTCCCAGTAGACAAGAAAACAACACGCGGCTTGTTCGGTTATATTTAATCCGTTTTATTGTTTTTTAAATATTAGCCCTGACTGACTGTGCACAGTGTGCATTGTGCAGCAGTCACACACACACACACACACACACCACCCGGATGGTTAACTCTCCAACTGGAACTCCCCACCCTTGTAAACCCTTCAGTTCTTTTTTTTCTTTAAAAAAAAAAAAAAAAACACTTCACATTCAGTAAAGTACTGCTTTACACTAGCAAGCCAAGCAACTAGCAACCATCGCGGTCCAGCTGGCTAAGCGAGCCAGAACCCCCTCCTCCAAACTTCACTCCTCCCCATCCCTCAAGATTTTTATTTGTTTCAATACATTCCCTTCGTAGTAGTACACAAGTACAGTACAGATTGCTGTTGTACACGTTTCAACTGACAGATTGCGCAGCAAGCAAGCAAGAAACACTCCCTCCGCTACTTCGGTATATTATGAAATGGCACTTTTCTCCTGCTTCTGTCCCTAACCTCCCGCCCCTACCACCACTGCAGCCAATTCATAGGACTGACAGGTACTCTCCCACATCAGTTCGCTGACTCACCTGTCAGTCCTGGATCCATCAAAGCTGCTCCATTGCCCTGATACGTGGAGAGGGAGATAAGGGAGGAACCGGGGGGGGACACTTCTTGCGCGCTACCACGATTGCTTTCTCGCTCTCCGATTCTTTTCTTCCTGGCAGCCACCAACATGATTAAACCCTCTGGTGAACATGTGATGAGATGGCAGTTTGGGGGCGGCGCGGCGGCACCTAGTGATCCATCTGGTGCACTGAAGGTGTCACTTTAAAAAAAAAAGTTCTGCCTGAGTTGCTTGTCCGGGGGACAACAGCTTCATACTCGGTGCTTGTCCGACGGCAAATTCTTGTAGCCTGGGACGTCGGGCTATGGGATTTGTTGACCCCTAGGTAGCAGACTGAGAAGCCATAACGGCTAGTCTTTTGGCTCTGTTTTTGACAGTTTCTGAACAAATTTTAGTGCAAAGAACACAACAGTGGTCAGGACCTAAACACTGCAAACACAAGTCGTGGCTGTCTGCTTTAGCTACAATTTTATGACACTTTAAGCAATTTTTGAAACCTGTAGGTCCAGTCCTTTTCTTGGGTCATTCTGACATGCCATGACAGTTTGTCAGAAATGACAGAAACTTAGGCTCCCAAATGGGAAAAAATTTGTTTTGAGGTTGGTTCCCTTGTAGAGAAGAACTGCAACTTTCTGAGGTAAAAGTTAAAGAAAAACGAGAACCGCTGGGTAAATAAAATAAAAATCAGTCAAATTACCAAAGACGCGTTATATTTTACTTCAGAAATAAAGAGAGAACCACGGGGGAACTGCAGTTCACAGGGAAAAACACAGTTCCCGGGAACCGAGGGAAACCGCTAAAAATATAAAAGTATAAATAAAAATAGAAATACTCACAACTCAGCACAAAACAAAGAGCTAAAGAGAAAACTTAAGAGAAAATAGCTTTATGGTCAACAGAGAGAGCGTCCCAGAGGCAGTGTTGGTTAGTTAGTCGGACAAAAAATTCTGCTGCCCTCTGGGCAGGCTTCACTTAGCACACCCTCTAACTCTTTTCTGATTGGCTAATTCATTATACTCATTACCATAAACTCCACCTCTGAGGCAGTTTAACCTAGTCAGCTTGCTGATATTGTTACTGATGCTAAAGGATCCCTGGGGTGAGAAATCAGTGAAATGTATCTAAAATTTAATCCCCCCCCATTTCCGCTTTGTTAAAAGGACACTGTCAACCCTTTTTGCAACATACTATTTCTTGTTCAAAAATTCACATTGTATGATTATCTTTTCTAAAATTCATTGGTGCTGTCAGTTGTTTAATCTGTTTCCTGTCTTTGTAGAACTGAAATGCATGCTAATGGGTAATTATACCCAGCCTTATTTTGCTTCAAATTCTTGATATACTTTTACTGCATATTTCCTGAACATTAGGAACACTCCCAAACAGAGCAGTTACATAACGCAATAGTCTCCTCTCCTCCCACTGCTTCCTGAGTGGCTAGACTATGTTGGGGGTGTTCCCAAGTCTAGGAAAGATACAGCTGTAGTTCATTAAGGAATGTAAACAAAACATTTAGGTGTGGTAACACCAGGATAGTGGGCAGTCTGCTTTTCACTTTAAAAAATAAATCTTAATCAAACTACCAGCTACATCAGCACATTCTACAGAATGCGAACAATCATAAAATGAGTTTTTAAACTACAGACAGTTTGAGGCCTGGGGGGAGGAGAGAGGGGTGACACTGTCCCTTTAAAGACTCTTTAAAATAGTTTTATTATAATAAACAGCAAGCACTGACTCCCTTATAATGTACAGGGGTTTGCAGGTTTACTGTGTACAGTCTGCATGCAACAACTGTAGTTAATAAAATCAATTAACTACAAGCTACGCATGCATACTCCTAAGCAGTGCAGCACAAGCTTAACAGTCACTTCAAACAGTCATTGTAGTGACTTCCAAGGTGAACTTACATATCTGTTAGCTAAAATGTTGTTTAAAGCACTTCACATTCCATTTATGGAACATAGAAACAAATTATGTTTTACTAATTACGTCTTATTTAATCAATATCATTAAAACAATTTTCATACCTTTTGTAATTTGCAGCAGTTAAGCCCTACTGACTGAGAAGTGGCATGTTAGGTTGGAAACTGAAACCTCTCCTGCAGTATTTTTGTCCTCCCAGTCAGGAGACAGCAGCTGCAATGTGGAAGCCGCTCCAGTGGCCATGTGAACATGATTCTGCAGAACTAGCAGGCTACGAAAGAGCTTCAAAGTGAAAGCCGCTATCACGGCTCGCAGCTAATGCCTGGACTGTGAATTTTATTTATTTATTTATTTAGACAGCAGTTTGGAAAACCTTTGAGCCATAGGCTCATTTACAAAGGTACCTTGTCACAGTAAGACAAACGAAAATACACAGTATAACAGTATAACACAGTATAACAGTAACTTAAGACATAGATACAAACAAGCTGGTACAGGTAGGATTGATGCAAACAATACCAGAGTTATGTTGTCCTTAGCAGCTTAGTAGTAAGCTTTGTCATTAGTATTGAGTACGGCTTTGACTAGTGGCAATTACAGCTTCGAGTGTTAACAAGGTGGTTCCGAAGGACGCTTTTGAAGCACGATATAGTTGGAGCTTGGAGATGGAGGGGCAGTGTGTTGAACCAGGAGGGGCCCTAAAGCTGAAGGCTCTTGGCCGTGAGAGGTCCTAGCTCTAGGGATAACAGAGAGGTTTTCCCAGAGGTCCGAGTATGAACTAGTGGGACAGAGCGGCAGACGGTGGTGGTCAATCCAGGCGGGGATAGCCCAAGGAGGGTCTTTTTTGTAAGGGTACATTAGTGAATGCTTGGGGCTGTCAGTATAGCCTAGAGGTTAGAGCAACGAGTTGTGAATGAGCTTGGCACATCCAGCAGACCTGGGTTTGATTCCTGTTACCTCCACTTGCATACTGTGCGACTCTGAGCAAGTCACTTAACCTCCCCAGTGCTCCCGGGTCATCCCTGAAAATATGCACTTGTGCCTAGTGCTGTGTGTGTGTGTGTGTGTTTGTACTGTATATGCCATAGCCCTAATGAAAATATCACAATATTTTTCCTGAATGAAGTTTGACCATATGTCATTGGGGTGGTGAAGCCACCAGAGATACCAAAAGGTCAGTCTGCATGAGGGAAAATATCAGTGATGTTTTCATTAGGGCCATGGCACATTTAATTTATGCCATACCTTTTATGTCACAATGGCAAGAAAAAACCCTGTGTCTGGACTGTGCAGTGGACACCTTCAACAATGATGTTAGCCCTTCAACCAACAGCCATCTGTAGTAAACAAGTCACAGGTCTGTTTTCTTTTTTATGGTAATTTGCATATGTTACCCATGAAGCTGGGATGTATGTGTAATTTTGTATTTCAGCTATAAAAAATTAGAGAGCAGAAGCAAAATCTTCACAGACTGCTTTCAGCCTCTGCAAGTGGAATCTTGTCACATAATAACATGCAGCAGGTCACTGCACTAACTCCCCACCATCACCACCACACTGATCCTGACCTGTTTGAAGGCCAGATAAGATCAGGACCAGTATAAACAGACAATAAAGGTCAGAAGAATTGACAAATTAAACAGCAAATGTACACGTAAAATACCATCCCATAAATAAGTAGTATGAAAATGTTCCTTCATGCAATGCTAAAATCAATCCCCAACTGTACATAATAAGGGTGTAACAGAAGCACTCTGGATAGAAGAAAGGGTTCTGAAAGAACTCCTAAAACTGAAGGTGGACAAAACAATGGGGCCTGACAGAATTCACCCCAGAATTCTAAAAGAATTAAAGAGAGAACTAGTGAAACCACTGAATACCCTTTTTAACAAATCATGGGAGGATGGTGTGGTCCTTGAGGACTGGAGGAAAGTGGATGTGATTCCCCTTCACAAAAGTGGGAGCAGGACAGAGGCAGGAAACTACAGACCTGTCAGTTTGACCTCTGTGGTAGGGAAAGTGATGCAATCACTTCTGAAGTAAAGAACAGTCGAGTACCTAGAGGCCAGTGGGGCACAGGACCGAAGGCAGCATGGGTTCACAGCGAGAAGGTTATGTCAGACAAATCTAATTGATTTACTTGACTGGGTGATAAAAGTAGTAGACCAGGGAGGGGCTGTGGACATGGCCTACCTAGATTTTAGCAAGGCATCTGACACAGTCTCACACAAAAGATTAATAGTCAAATTAACCATCCTGGGAGTGGGTCCCAGGGTGGTAGCCTGGGAAAAACATTGGCTGGACAACAGGACACAGAAGGTAATTGTAAATGGAGTTCACTCTGAAGAAAGAGGGGTTACTAGTGGGGTACCACAAGGTTCAGTCCTTTTTAATGTCTTTATAAGTGTCACTGCAGAGGGACTGGAAGGAAAGTATGCCTCTTTGCAGATGACACAAAGATTTGCATCAGGGTTGATACACAAGCAGGTGTGGAAAGGATGAGAAGGGACTTGGCAAGGTTGGAGGAATGGTCAGAATTATGGCATCTTGGATTCAATGCAAAGAAGTGCAAATAATGCACCTGGGAAACAAAACCCAGGGAAGATTACACGGGGTAGTAACAACGACAAAATGGAAAGGGACCTGGGGGTAATCATATCAGATGACCTTAAAGTTAGCAAGCAATGTGAGAAGGCAGTAGGGAGGGCTGAGGGGATACTGGGATGTATAGGAAGAGGCATCACCAGCAGAAAACAGGAAGTTGTTATCCTCTGTACAGACAGTTGATGAGACCCCATCTGAGTACTCGTCCAGTTCTGGAGACCCTATCTCCACAAGGACATAGACAGGATAGAGGCAGTCCAGAGGAGGGCAACTAAAATGGTGCAGGGTCTGCAAGAGAAGCCATATGGAGGAGAGACTAAAGGAGCTTAATATGTATACCCTCGAGGAAAGGAGGAGAGGGAACATGATAGAAACTTTTAAGTACCTCAGTGGAATCAACAAAGTCCAAGAGGGTATCATCTTTCAGAAAAAGAGATGTGCAAGAACAAGGGGACACAATTTGAAGATGAGGCGGTTCAGGGGCAATGTGAGGAAGTAATTTTTTCACAGAGAGGGTGGTGGATGCATGGAACAGCCTTCCTGAGGAGGCTGTAGGGTCTAAAACTGTGGGAGAATTCTAGAATGCATGGGACAGACATAAGGCAATTTTTGTGGAGGGTAGGAAGAAATAGGCTGTTGGTTAACTAGGGTCTGTAGCATATCCTGTAGGTAGGGAAATGGGCAGACTAGGTGGGCCAAGCGGTCCTTATCTGCTGTCAAAGTCTATGTTTCTATGTGTAAAACTACTGAGGGATTCTGGTGGCATTTGTAAACCACAAGGCTGAAGGGCGTGTGCTTTGTATTTGTCACAAGAACCCAGAAACTGTTTTACGGCTTTTTTTTGTGTACAGTCAGACGTAGTTTATTTGTTATTATAAAATGAATATTTAACAACAACAACAAAATCCAAACCTTATCACAGACGTAGGAACCCACACACCAAGTAAGCCATGGCTTACAAGTTGATTTTTGGGGGTTGTGGGGCAGCATTCTGGGCCCTGACCATTGATTTTGGTTACTCCTACTGTTTGATATCCTCTCTTACTGGTGATATAAGAGATATAATATAAATGCATAAAACTAAGTATGGCCATCTTATTTGCTCTTATTATTCAGTTGCTAAAGCATAACTTCAGGTGCATGGGTAAAAAAATATTGGCATGTCTACAATGGGGAGTGCATACGGGAGATTTAATCAATGGTCAGGTGATGCTATTTGACCAATTAGGTTCAGTGGTAAAGCTAAGAAAATAAAACTTTTAAGCCAGGACCCTTTGGTTCCTCTATGCGCGCCCCCCCCCCCACCAACCACTCTAGACATGCCAGTATTTGCTACCCATACCCCTAGTACTTAGTTTTTTGCATTTAATGTTATGTTTAATTCAGAGCACATTTATAGAGGAGGATGATGTGTTTAGGCAGAAGGAGAAACAGCTAGATTAAAAAAGAAAAGGTAAAGTTCATGTGACATTTACTGAGGAAAAAAGGATGAAGTTACCTGGTTTTGAGATGCTGAAAGTCCAGACTCTTTGTTGGTGTCCCTCAGACCTTCCAAAGCATACTGTAGAGCTGTGCATTCTGCCTCAAATGTCTTGTTAGAAATGCCTTGCAATATTCTCTGCATGCTGCTTCTTTTTTCCAACCAGCTGTCCTTTTCAGTGTTCAAAAGGGCAAGCTCTTCAGAAACTCGCTGCTTCCACTGTCTCATTTCTTCTAATTCTGTCTCAAGACTCTTTGCTTTCTTAGCATGCTCATGAAAAAGACTTTCCTTTGCTGCCAACTCAAGCTTCAAGGTTTTATTTTCAGACTGCAGGCCAGCTGCAAACTCTTTGAACTGCAGGAGCTGAAGATTTAGCTGGTCCCGCTCTTCTTGAAAACTAGAACTTCTATTGTTCAGTTTACTGAATTTCAGTTGCTGCTGATCAACTGGTTGCTTGTGCTGGTTTTCACTGGTCTTATTATCTTCTGAAGCCTTTTCTGATTTAGCCGAACTGTAATCAAAATACTGCTCATTTTCAGCCATTTTTTGTATGAAACTGTAGTATCCTGAAGAGGTTACAGTTTCACTTTCAGTCATTTCTTTGGTGTAATTTAATTGACTTTCTTTCTCAGGTTCAGCTGGTGCAAGAGGATAAGGTAGGTCACTTAGCATCTGCAAATCAATGTTATTCCTAATGGCTTCTTCAAATATATCATCTCGAGGGTTGTTTTTATGGTGCTCCTGCAAATGTAGCCCATTGCTCGGCCCTTCCTTCATTATAACAACTTTTTCTGTGTTTTGAAGTTCAGTATTTTCTTTCTTTAAGTTGTCATCTTGTCCACTGAAAGTAGTCATGTTGCTGTACTTCGGTTCTCTTTCATTTCCAAACATTGAGATTTTCTTTTCACCTGTATAATCTAAATAGTCTATATTTTCAGAATCAGTGTAGCACTCCATAGCTGCTGTTGTTGTTTGCAAAGGACATCCTTTGTCAAGTTTACTTTCAGATGCTGTAGCGTCTTGTTTACCGAACCATGCATACTCTTTTATACTTTCTTGTAAAGTTTTTTGGTAATTGTTTTCAAACACTTCATTGCTTTGCTCTTTTAAAACTTGACACAGTTTGGATTTAAGTTCCTGGTTTTCTGTTTGCATTTGTGACAAGCTCATCGTGGTACTTTGCAGCCTTCCATTCAGGTTCTCAATGATGGAGTCCTTCTGTTCTATGTTTAAAAGGAGGTTTTCAATGTTGTGACTCTGGGTTTCGAAAGAAAGAGTCAGCTGTTGTGCCTGGACATTTATTTTGGCTTGCAGATTCTCAAATCTGCACTGGAGCTCTGCTGCTCTTTCTTCTGCTTTACTTTTGTCTGCAGCCAACAGTTCACATCTTTTCTGAAGTTCCTCTAAAAGATGCTTCTGATGTTCCACAAATGGTTCTTCACTATAAACGTGAACACTTTCCTTCTTCAAGTCATTATCGGAAGACTCTTTGATGCTGTCACCATTGTTTTTACAACCAGTATCACGTCTCAATCCATTTTTATTCAAGTTTTCATCATTTTTTACCACAAACCTGTCTTCAGATGCTTCTGTTTTCTCTGCCTCTTTGGACTCCAATAGATCAAAGTCTGCGTACTCTGTCTCAGTCACACTCTTGGCTTTTTCTAGATTTATAACTTTGCTTTCCACCAGGTTGGCTTCATTTTCAGTTTTTCCATCCTTACTGCTTTGTGTCCCTGCTGGCTCACTGAGGTACATGGGTCTGTTCTGCTCAGAAAGCTTTTGCTGAAGTTCCTTAATTGCCTCTTGAAAAACTTGAAAGTTCTAATTCTTTCTGCTCTATAATTGACTCCTTGGACTTCACAAGGTTTGACAATTCATTGGTCTCTGCCTCTAACGCACTACTGGCCTTCTCATACTTAAATATTTTGCTCTTCTCACCTTCCAGCTCGGCCTCCAAACCAGCCACCTTCTCCTTCAGTTCCCCACTCTGTGTCTTCAGACGTTCCATTTCACCCATGTGTTTTTTAGATGCCTGTTTTAATTTCCATTGTGCTTCAGTAAGAACTTTCTGGTTAGAGTTAGACTCTGCAAGTTTCTCATCCAACTTCTCTCTCAATTCTTCTAGCTCAACCTTCAATGTATCATTTTCTTTTTTTAATGCTTTCTTCTCTGTCTCCAGCCCTATGAGCAAGGAACTGCTTTGCTTCTCAAGTTCTTTGGAGGGCAAATATGGTGCTACGTCACCAATATCATCTTGGTATAATATTTCTCCTTTTGTTTGTTTTGGGAAAATAATATTTTGTTCTTCATCAAACTTTTGGTATATTTGTTTTGAATGTACTATATGACTGTCTAACTGAGCATCATCTACCATGCTGTTTCTTGGCACCACAGTTAGCTTTGTCATTTTCTCAGAGTTACTGCCTTGACTCTTATTAAAGGAAATAACATCTGGGTGACTTGATTGCATTTCACAGTGAGCCTGGAGAGCTTTAGTTTGATTTAACTTCTCTGCTGAAAAAGCCATGGCGACAGACATGTCTTGCTGTTTATTTCCGGATGTGAATACCTGATGTTCCGCTGTAACAAGATATAATTGGCAACTATTAACAAAAATTAGGAAAACTAAAGAATATATAAATAAATTAATTAAATAAACAAAGAAATGGGTATCAATACTGATCAGTTATTTACAGCAAATCTTTACATAATCAGTATGTAACAATATGTTTGACTTTAAACCTTTTTCAAAAATTATGGAACTAGGGATGCTCAAGGAGCCTGATGGAGCTGAATGCAAAATATTTCAAATACTGATTCAAATATATTTCAGTGTCTGTAGTCTGGAAATGAAGGTTACTCACCTGTAGCCGTAGTTCTAGTAGTGGTATATGGTGAACATCCACATTTAGGCAATCTTCCTTTCCCTTTAATTCCAGCCATAATGTCTTCAAGCTAAGCTCCTCCCACCCACCCAGGTGCTATCCTCCACGGCTCCACCCTGTGACATCAGATCTTACACGCTGGAAGAAGGGATCCATATGTCACTTATCAAGGGGAGGTCGGATGGGTCGTGTGGATGTGCACCATATACCACTCCTAGAACTACAGTTACAGGTGAGTAACCTTCATTTCTAAATACATGGATATGGTGCACTTATCGACACTTAGGCAGACTCCTAGCAGTTCTCCGGGAGGAGGGGGCAAGGCGCACACCCCTTCTTTGGAAACAGGCATCGAAGAACTGAGGCACCAAAAACCAGCATCCTGGTATAACTCAAGGTCGATGTGGTAATGGGAAATGAAGGTGTGTGCCGACTTCCAGGTAGCAGCCCTGGAGATCTCCTGGATAGGGACATCCCTGGAAGCAGCCACCGTGGCAGTGGTATGTCTGGTGGAATGAGCCCTAAGTCCTATGGAAAGCTCCATACCAGCCAACCTATAGCACAGGTTGATGCAGGATATAATCTACCTGCCAACTGTCCGTTTAGCTGCCAGTCTGCCAGGTGTGACTTCAGTGCAGGTAACAAATACCTGAAGAAGCTCTCCCCGAACTCCAGCCAAGCACTCCGTATAGTAACATGAACACACGCCAATGCGCAAACCAGTCTTATCATGGATCAGTGCTTAAATCAGGCAAATTATTTGTCTACCCTCCACCCTTTGTAACCGACGTGGAGCCTTGCAAAACAGTCTGTGACTCAAAAGGTTTGTAATTCCGATTGTTTCCAATAAATTAAAATTAAAAAAAAATTAAATTAAAAAAATTAATTAAAAATTAATTAATTAAATAAAAAAGCTTCTTCAACAGTAGAGAGGCACAATCACACAAAAAGCTCCGGTGTAAAAACGAACCTTTATTCAGATGGACAGTATAAATTCCCCGTATAGTATGTGAGCGCTCACCTCAAGTCCAACGTGTGGCTGGCCCGCCGGCGCAGAGGTATCACTACCGCTTGCAACGCCAGCGACCCGGGGTCAGGAGCGAACTAGGGTTGCTGGAGGGCGGCTGGGGGAGGAGGATCGAGCACCCGAGGGGCTGCTCTCCTCCTTCCGGGAGGGTGGGCTGCGGGTCCCGCTGCTTTACCACCACCTGGGTGACCACGGGTGGTGGTGCAATGGGGCTGAGAAGACAGGGAAGGGAGGACACTGCCTGGGATCTGGAGAGGCGGCATGTCTCTACGTGTCCCCCCTACTTGTATCCCCTCAAGTGCTAGCGCCCTCAGGCCAGGGGCCAGAAAAGCAGGAAAACCCCGCATCGACTGCCGATAGATGGAACCTGGCTGCCTCAAAAATCAGGCTCCTCGTGGGACCGATTGGACTGCCTGACACACACTCATGGACTGAGGAGGGGACGGCCGGGGGGGGGGTGAGTAAACCGAGGCAGGATGGAGGCAGGTCCAACAGTGCTCCCGGTAGTTACCTGGGGCGAAGCTAGGGGTCGCACAGCCTAGGGATCCCAGAAGGGTGGTGGCTGATGCAGCGAGAAGGGGGGAGTAGAAAGAGCAAATAAAAAAAAGTCCTACATGTGGAGCCTGTGCTCGACCTCCGAGGTTGGATTGGTGAAATACACTGGAAGGTTAATCACCAGGTTAAGGTGAAACTCCGAAACAACCTTCGGGAGGAACTTCAGGTTGGGGCAGAGCACAATCTTGTTTCAGTGGAACACCAAGTATGGAGACTGCAGCGAGAGCGCCTGGAGCTCATTGATCCTTCTGGCGGAGGCGAAAGCCACCAAGAAGGCAGTCTTCTACGAAAGGTGAGAGATATCACACCTGTGCATTGGTTAGAATGGCTTGCACAAGAGAACTGCCAGTCCAAGCAACAAGTCCCAAGGTGGTGGTGGTTCACGCACTGGCAGGACAGATGGTCAAAGCCTTTAACGAAGCACCAGACCACCTTCTCCTGTGTCACCGTTGGCATACCAGCCTGTGCCCAGTATGCAGAGATGGCTGCCAGGTGCAGCTTGAGGGTTGTCAACTTCAGGCTCGACTGGGAGATAGAGCACAGGTAGTCCAGGATGCTAGCCAAAGGGCAGGACAGGGGGTCTAGCTTCCTACCCTGGTACCAAATGGAAAAGCGCTTCCATTTGAAGGCATAGCACTGGCAGAACAACTCTTTCCAGGAAGCTTCAACAACATGGAGAATCTTGTCAGAGAGAGACACAAAGCCTAGAACTTGTAGCCGCTCAGGAACCAGGCTGTTAGGTGCAAGGACTGAAGGGCCACGTGGAAGACCTTCCCCCTGTCGCAGTTTGTACAGGACTTCTTCCAGCTGAAGACATAGCTGGACTTCGTACAAACAGCTGCTTCTACGACCCACAGCCATGGTCTTGCCTTGGACCTAGTATTCTTGCTGTGGCTTGACGTAACTGATCTCAAGACTGATCCGGTCGCATGGTCAGATCACTGCACAATGCAGGTCTTGTTCATACCCCCCCCTCCCCGTAAGCATGTCCCCTGTGGAGTTGGTCCACTACCGCTCTTTAAGGGGACTGTCCTCAAAGGGCCTAATGGCAGTAATGGACCTCTCAGTAGTGAGTGCTGCTTGCATGGTCAGCTCAAGTGAGGTCATGGCAGCCTATAACAGAGCTGTTGCCTCGGCACTCAATTCTGTTGCTCCGGTCCAGATACCACCGAAGTCCTCTCACTTGAGATCTCCCTGGTTTGATGAGGAGCTCAAGGAGATGAAGACCAGAGGTCGGACACTGGAGCGTCATTGGCATAAATTGCAGTCAGAGGACAGGCTACCTGTGAGAACCCATTATAGTGAGTATCAGAGGGCAATCTCCCATAAGAAGGCAGCTTATCTGTGCAGGGAGATTGCTTCAGGGAAGAACAAACTGGCTCAACTCTTCCGGACTGCAGACAGGCTACTCCATCCAGTCTGCCTACAGCCAGATTGAGACGTTTCAGAAGCTAAGTGCAAGGAGTTTGCTCTGTTCTTCTCTGACAGTGTGTCCTCCATCAGGGCCACTATCTCCCCAAACCGGGTACCTCAGTCCGGCGGTGGTACGTCGGATGTCTCTGAGAGCACCCCCTTACCCAGAGCGAGTTCAGACCAATGGGGGTGTAATAGGTCTGTGTGGTGATTTTGAAGCTGGAGCCCACACATTGTGAACAGGACCTGGGCCCAACTCATCTTCTAGTGGGATGCATCTAGTCTGTTGACCCAGTGTTCGCTGAGATAGTCTGCGCTCACTTTCAGAGGGGCTATTTCCAAACGCCTTGAAAGTTGCACTGGTAAAGCCCCTTCCGGGGAAAAAAAAAGAAGTCATCTCTCGACCCTGACTCTACCAGCTGCGCCACCAAGGCAAGTGCACTGGAAACTGGGCTATCCCGGAGCACATCGCACTCTTGTGATTGAAAATGTAATAATATGTGCAGCATCAGGTTGTGCACTGGAGAAAAAGTAATGTGTTCCGGGATGGCCCAGTTTCCGGTTGCCTTGGTGGCACAGCTAGTAGCACAACTGGAACGGTATTCCGAGCGGCCTGGGTTCAAGTCCCAGCTGAGGCAATTCTTTCTCCTCTCTGTTTGTATGTGTTCCATAAATATGCACACCACACTCTTATGATTGAAAATGTAATTCTCTGTGCAGCACCAGGCTGTGCACCAGAAAAAGAGTAATGTGTTCTGGGATGGCCCAGTTGTCCTGGTAGCGCAACCAGAATGGTATTCTGGGCAGCCTGGGTTCAAGTCCCAGCTGAGGCACTTGCTTCTTTCTCTTCTCTGTCATTTTGAATTATCAAAGCGGAGCTTGCCTGTCGGGAGTCTCAGGGAGGATGCAGTGTAAACCTTCTTCGCTGTGTGATCCAGCATCTTGGATGCCTTGTCGGGAGCCTTGTCAACGTCCTCAACATTACCCATCTTGCAAAAGATGGAATCTGCCACCAACCCCTCAACTGAGGAGTGATCGGAGAAACCAAGAAGAGACCTGGTTGGGACCGTGTACTTGCAGACCATATAGGTGGATGGTGCCAGACACAAAACTGGATGCTGCCAAAACTCCAATGCTGGACCCAGCATAGCCTCTAGCACTGGGAAGGCAACCTCCGGTAATTATCCTGGTCAAGGATTTCCGTAAGGGGGGTGTTTGGCCCACTTCTGAGTTGTCTCCAGGGGGAATCTCCACTGACTCAGAGATGAGATGGAGGAAAGCCCTGAAGGAGACTGGACCATGGTAATTTCTGAGCTCTTCAGTCAACTCACGACTGAAGCCCAGAGTCCTAGAGGAGTACATGGAGGACCCCTCTGAGTCCGATGACTCCTCAAATACTGCCTTCAACCCTCTCTCCCTGTGGACCACCCTGGACTCATCAGAGTGGGTGATCTGTATGGACCGAGCAGCCTTGGATGGGGCCCCGTGCAAGGGCTGCTTAGGCAGAGGTTCCACCAGAATCAGTGGGAAGCCAGCATAGGCATGACCGGGCCGTACCGGCGGGGACCAAGGGAGTGCCGGGGTCTGAGGAATAGACCGACCTTGGCCGAGGACCCATTGCTGGCATATCAGCTCTTTGTACCGCCAGTTGCAGTTCCATGTAGGGGGCAGAGCAGCAAGATGGCCGTGGTGCTGCTCCGCTCCATGCTGCTCCCACTTTCTTTTCAAGAAACTGAACTCTATCAGGAAACGTTTTATGTTTAACCTGAGCTTTATTTAAAATGTTTTATTTAAAGTCTGTTTTCTTTAGCCGACAGTTTTAGTATGGTACGGTTGGCAAGCTCTTGTTAATTGTTGGGCATTCTCTGATTTTGGCGAGTCATGCTTTTACAAATGGAGCTGTACTTTTATTACTTACTGCGGTGCACCCCACTATATGGGATAAAGAGACTGGAATTTTTTTTTTTTACAGAAAAACTGTACCCAGAGGATCGGGAGCAATCATTACTGAAAGCAGCAGAATGCAGCGGTGAGACTGACGATACAAAAGGTACTGAAAGGCATCTTTAACAGAGAGGAATTGAAATGGCATGAAGAGAAGCTGGCATGAAAGAATTGGGCTGTGCACTGTGTGTGCTGACTTGCTCATTTTGCTTAATAAAAGGTATGCCACCATTGCCAGGGATGGGGGGTCTTAGTATTCCCGGTGATAAAATTTACTGCACTCAGTGGAGCATTTTTTCATTCTATATTTTACAGGTGTTTTGGAGGTATCAGGAGATTGGAATTACAATGGAAGCACAAATGAAGGAAAATACAATGATGAAGAGACTGGGAAAATGGGGAGAGTTGGACTCCCAGATCATCTGGACCTCTAGTCTAACAGAGAGGAGCTAGTTGATTGTGTTATTTGTCCCCCATATGATCCCCTGTGCTTACTTCAACAAAAACATTGCTTCAGTAGTTGGTGGAAGCTAAATTTGGGGATAATTACCTCTGGAGGTACTGTTTGTGACGTGGACAGCCAGTTCTGTGCTGTATCATTTTTTTAAATATAAAAATGTATTACTGATTGTCTCTCTAAGAAATGTGGTGCTCTTGGAATGACCTCACTCCCCGGTCTCTGCTAAAAAAATGAAAGCAATGAGCTAATTACAGACCAGGTCTTAATCAAGGATCTCCTGTTTGTCTGAGTTAATTATAGCTGTAGTTGCTAAGAGGGAAGATCATATCCATTTTATGACGTTTGGAAGGAAACCCAGGTTATTACACATGGGTACGAAGTTGTAAATGTTCCTTGATGTCTGTATGAGAGAGGAAGCTTATCATAGATCAAAGAGAGTCATTTGAAGAACATGAGTTATGTTGAGGTTGCAGAATTTAATACTTGGAAAAGACATCCTGTTTTTGTATAGATATATTTTTTTATATATTCTGACAGAGGAGGAGCAAGATGACCTCACACAAAGGGGTTGGCAAATACAGTTTTCTTTAAGGAATATTCTGTTTTACTACACAGAGACACTTCTATCTAGACTCTGACAAAGAAACATCTGTGAGCACTTTAAGCAGGTATTTAGAGAGAGAAAAAAATCTAAGTACTGTAGTAAGAATTGCACTGTTAAAACCTGCTTTGTTTAAGAGATTTGTATGTCTTGTGATATCAATCAATCAAATCTTTATTTATTCAGGCGATCATCACTGAGCAAGGCTCACTTACAAGATGGACCTAATAAGGTCAAGGTTCGAGTTGATGCACAGCAATTACATCACATACTTATGAGACAGTTATACATACAGAAGAAAGGAAAATGTTATTTATAACACAATAATATACAGAGAATTCACATGTTAAAGCTTGGCTAAGAGAAAGTTAAACTAACATCTACAATATGTACAGTACATATATATCTCAATGAGGATCATGACAGTCACTCACATAATGAGTACAAGGATGCTGAAGTAAATATTGGGTGTCATATACTGGCGGTGTCTGACTGGAAGGAATATGCCATATGTGATTGGAATATGGTTTTGTGGGATGACTATTCTATCTCTTGCGATAGCAGCTGCATTTCTCTGTAAAGAAGGCTGTACAGTGCTGCTTGAAGGATGTAAATGGAATGATAATGGACAGTTTAAGGGATTTTTGTAGGGTGTTCCATGCTATGGCTAGAGAATAGCTGATTGCTGCCCTCCCTATTTTGGTGCTGACTTTGGGCAATTTGAGCAGGATGATATTGTTGCTTCTTAGGGCATAGGAGCTAGGAGTGGTCAGGTTGAAGCAGTCCAGGATACAGCTTGGGAGTTTTTTTTGATAAAGCTCTGTAGATCCATAGAGCTGCATTTCTGCTCCTCCTGACATGAAGGGAAACCCATCCAGTTGCGTCATAGAGAGAACAATGGTGAGTATTATATGGCAGGTCTGTAATGAACCTTATTGCTCTATGATATAAGGTATCCAACTTTTGAAGGTAGGGAGGGGGCAGTGACTAGAGGAAGTCTGCATAGTCAATGACTGATAGAAAGATGGCCTGGACTAATCTCATCTTTGAATCTCTATTAAAGAAGGGTTTTAATCTGTGGAGGAGGCCAAGCCTTAGGCGAAGCTTTTTCAGCAGTTGTTCTAGATGCAGAGTAAAGTCAAGTCTGTTGTCAATCCACACACCTAGGTATTTGAAATTTTCAACATACTCCAGATTTTCTCCAAGTATAGTGCATAGCTGGGGGAGACTGATTGAAGAGGATGTGTTGGTGAAGGTTGGGTTGTGAACATCATTGCTTTGGTTTTCTTTGCATTTAGCAGAAGCTTTTTCTCGAGAAGCTGATGTTGTAACAGGGAGAATTCTGCTTGTAGGATTTCATGAGCAACTTTAGGCGAAGGGTTGCTAACATACAGTACAGTGTCATCAGCAAAGAGATGTACTGAGGACTTGGTTAGGGTTGAATCAATTTTATTTATATAAATGGCAAAAAGGATAGGACCCAGAATAGAGCCTTGGGGACCCTCTTGACAGTGGTCTTAATGGGATAGGTCACCTTCAGCTTTTACCTGCTGTGATCTACGGAGAGTAGCATCTGAACCACTTAAGGGAGGATGGATCTAGGCCAATGGAGTGTAGGGATGAGAGTAGCAGTTCATGGTCCACAGTGTCAGATGCTTTGCTCAGGTCCAGGAATACTGCATAGACATTGTTCTTTTTATCCAATTCGGTTTGCCAATCATTGGTGACCTTGGCTAATGCAGTGATAGTGCTATGTTTGGCCCTGAATCCAGATTGAGCAGGTTTAATAGATTAGCATTGTCCAGATATTCCTTAACTGAATACTCACTAATTTCTCCAGCATCTTGGATAACACAGGTAGGATGGAAATGGGCCTGTAGTTATTAAGATCCATAGGGTCCCCTGATTTTAGAAGGGGACCACTTGGCTATCTTCCACAGTGTGTGGAATAGAGCCAGAGTTTAGGAAAGGTTAAAGAGGTGAGTTAGGGGGGACTGCAAGCACATGACACGCAATCTTTAGAAAGAATGGGTCCAGAAGATCTGCTCCTGCACTTTTTTGGTATCCAGATGCCATAATAGATCCTCAACTTGTTTCAACAGTATAGGTTTGAAGCTAAAGGAGGAGTCAACTCTTTGATCACCAGTATAATGGGAGCTTAACTGATCCCTTAATAGGTTAGCTGGGGAGGAGTCAAAGGCAAGGCCAGCTGTTGTGAAGTGGTTGTTGAATGCATCCAGGATTTCCATTGTGCCAGTAATGGGGCCATAGTTACTTAGATATAATAGTTCTGTATTTTATGTGTTACATATTTTTATCTATTTTAATAAAACTCTATTTTTAGAGTTTACTTGGTCCGTCTTTGATTTCTTTCCTTTACAAGTAGAGTATATATGGTTAAAGCAGACACTGTCCATAAGCTTGAATGATAATGCCAAACTGGAAAAAGGTAAGTGTTTAAAATCTGAGGTCTTTTATTACAGTTTCTAAGGGTTCATTTCTGTACACCAGGTTAGGTGCCCGTAGGTAAAGATATCTGGCCCCCCGAAAACAGAATTATCTGAGCCTTTGCATTGGGTACGCTAGCAAGAGGTTCACAGTTTGAATCCCTCCGGAACTTGAGACCAAAGGTTGATTCGAATCACAAAAACAGACAAGAGGATTACCTTGTTCTTTTAACTGTTCACAAGACTGCACTCGGAGGTTGGCACTTTGGGAGTAGAGGGCTGACCTGCTGAGTGGGTTTGTGACAGATTGGTGGCAGTGGTGGGATAATTTTGGTATTACAAGCTTTTATTGTTCAGTATGTCAGCTGAGACCGTAAGCTCACTTGCAAAGAAAGAAAAAGACAGTGATTTATTTTTAAAAAGGAAACAGAACTATATCACTTGGCATACAGTCAAGTTCCTACCCGTTTTATTTTCTTTTTTTCTAAAGTGCAAGTCAGAGTAGCAGTAGTTAGGGAAGATGGCTTCCAACTACAGCAGGCACACTGTAGACTACTTAAGGCAATTGTGCAGGGACAGAGCAGTCCCGTTCGAGGTGAAAGCCAGCAAGCAGAACTTCATAGATGCCCTGACTGCAGCAGATATCCAGGGTACCGAGTCACAAACCATGACTGAAAAGGACCAAACCTCGAGTGTGGCAGGGCTAGCGGCCAGTGCAGAGTGCAGTGTCCAGATCCGATGAGGAGGACAACAGGGCCACTGTCAGTGAAGGGCCACAGCAGCAGGGGAAGGTCACCAGTATCTGAATCCAGAAGTACTCAGGCTGCAAACTGAGTTGTGCAAGATGGAGCTAGAGTTCCAGGAGATAAGAGAGACGTAAGGAGCATGAGTGCCAGCGAGCTGCAGAAGAGAAGGCAGAGCGAGAACGCCGAGAGGCAGAGTGAGAACAAAGGGAGGCAGACCGTGAGAAGCGTGAGCGCCAGCGAGCTGCAGAGGAGAAGAGAGAGAGGAGCGCCAGAGGCAACACGAACTGGAGAAGCTACTTACCCCGACCAGCTGCACCAGAGAGCAGGTAAGTGGCTTACTAACTGGGACTGCAGGACTGGTTACAAATTGAATTCCAAATTAATAGCTAGATTAAAGAGGGAGGATATGGATGCCTTTTTAAATTCTTTTGAAAAGTTTGTATTCAGGCTAAAATTTCTAGAGAGTCCTGGAGCTTCCAGCTTTCCCCACTACTTACCGGGAAAGCTTGGGATGCATTGGGTCAAATGGACAATGAGGACAGTAATGATTACAGCAAGCTAAAAGCTGCACTGTTAAAAAAGTTTGAATTAACTGCTGAATCATACAGACCTAAATTCTGTAAGCTCAGGAGAAGCCCTGGTATGAGCTACGAAGTGCTAGCCACGAAACAACGTCAGTTTTTAAAACTCTGGTGGGAAGGAATTGAGGCAAACTCTGTTGATAAAATTGAAAATGTGATTTTATTAGAACAGTTTTTCTGGGCGTGCCCAGCAGAGCTGAAAACCTGGCTGGAGGACTGAGATCCCAAAACGGTGCAAGAAGCTGCTGAACTCTTGGACCGCTATGCCAAGAGCAGACCTGCTCTAAGAGCAAAGGGGGCGGGCATGGCAGCGCATAAAGGGAAAAGTGCGCCTTCAGGGCAGCTAAAACCCTCACTGGCTCCACTGAAACCAGTTAGCCCCAGGTTTCAGAGAAAAGATTTCTCTGAAAAGAGAAGTGAATGTTGGTTATGTAAAGAAACTGGGCATATTGCCAGACAGTGTCCCCAAAAGGTGAGCAATAATATTCAAGGTGGTGCTAGAAAAGAAGTGGGTTGTTTGTGTGTCCCTGGAAGCATGCCAGTAAACATGAGGGAACACATGCACCCAGTCATGGTGAATGGTGTACCGTCAGGGGGTTAAGGACACAGGGCATCCCTAACCTTGGTAAAGGGGGTCTGGTAGAGCCTGGTCAGCTTATACCCAATAAACACGCCACTGTACAGGACTTCACTGGTGAGGCGAAAACATTGCCCTCGCTAGTGTTCTCCTAAGACTGAGGTGAAACAGGGGAACTGTGCAACAGGTGGCTGTAGCCAAAACCTTAGCAGTGGATGTGATCCTGGGCAACAATCTAAAACGGGATGGTATGTGCAGTTACCCGTAGCCAAGTGGCAAGGGAAAACTGTAGTTCCCTGAACCCCATAGAAGCCATTATGGAAACCACTGAGAGGCTGGTCCCCCAGCCTGTGTCTCCTGATATGGAGATTAATGAAGAGGGGATAGAAATTTCCCCAGTAGCAAGTAACCACCCAGCTACAGAGGGTTACCCCGAAGAAGGAGGGGTGACCCATTGTCAGAGGGCCGAGACTGACAGTGACCCTGAGTGCCCCGACACTACTGCTAGGGACCCTAGTTTAGCTACTGAAGAGGACCTGTCCCATGACTTGGTACTGTGTGAGGGGTTTGCAGCTGCTCAGAGGAGTGATCCTAGTTTAGAGAAGCTGAGGGCTTGGGCAGACTCTGACGGAGCACAGGGAGGTGACGGCAGACATAAGGTTTATTGGGAATATGGACTTTATACTCAGGCAGTACAGATAGAGGGAGGGAGGGATGCTAGGCAGACAGCTTGTCGTTCCCCAAGGGCATCGTGAGCAGTTGCTCAAAATTGCACATGATATTCCCTTGTCTGGTCATCTGGGAATCGTGCACACTATGCAGCGGTTCGCCCAGAATTTCTACTGGCCTAACTTCACCCAGCAAGTGAAGGAATACTGCAAGGTCTTGTCACCGGTGCCAACAAATAGGTAAGGCAGGCAAGAAAACCCAAGCCATCCGGATTCCCTCGCCCATAGTGGAGGAGCCATTCCAGAGGGTAGGAATGGATATTGCGGGGCCTTTAAATACTCCCAGCTCCTCAGGGAAGAGATGCATCCTGACTGTGGTGGATTATACCACCCGGTATCCAGATGCAGTTGCCCTATCCTCACTGAGGACAGACAAAGTGGCAGATGCCTTACTTGGGATTTTCTCCCGTGTTGGGTTTCCGAAGGAGGTAATCCCCGATCGAGGGGGTTCCTTCATGTCGGACCTGATGAAATGTTTACGGGAGAAGTGTGTGCAAAGATGCACGACACCATATCACCCACAAGCCAATGGACTTGTGAAACGATTCAATGGTACCCTAAAGTCAATGCTCCGGGCATTTGCTGAACAGCATGGGAGGGACAAAAAAATTACTCACCTTAGTAATTGTGTTTCTTCTAATGGAGTCTTGCTGCATTATGACATACTGCAGTTAGCCCCAGCACTTGAACTGCCCCGAAGATGAAAGAGTTAACTCTATGCTTGAAGCATAGAACGTTGAGCTCAAGCTCGGCTCAAACCACTGTCTGATGCACCTGAAGTGTAACCGTCAGATTCTTATGAGCTACTACTAACTAGCTGCACTCAAAAAGAGGAAATTGTAAAACCATTAGCCAAAAGGCAACTAAGTTTTTTGGATCCCATAAGACTCAAGTTGAGAAACCCAAAAACAAAAACCAGGTAGTGAAGTTAAATAACTTAAATAGAAGTTAAGCCAACACAGCAGAAACTAGTGCACCTCTGGGGTGCAGCACTGTACCTGCGAACCTACTTCCCAAAAAAACATGTTCTGAGAGGGGAGGCGGGGGGAGGTCAGAATACAGCAAGACTCCGTTAGAAGAAACACAATTACTAAGGTGAGTAATTTTTTCCTTCAAACAACATTAAGTCTTGCTGTATTCTGATATATTGCAGACAACCAAGCAGTACCGCCATGGAGGAGGGAATCGAACCTATTTTGAGAATAGGCTCTGCAGCATTGCTGTAGCAAACCTAGCATTACTCCTAGCTTGGATATCCAGAGAGTAGTGCTTGGTGAATGTATGGACTGTTTTTCAGGTGGCTGCTCTGCAAACCTCTTAACAAAGGAATATCCCTGGCAGCAGCCAGGGAAGCAGCTGTACCGCTAGTCGAATGAGCCCTCAGGCCTGAGGATGGCATTTTCCCAGTTTTTCATAGCAGAACTGTATACAGGAGACAATCCACCTGGCAATAGTTCCCTTAGTGGCAGGTTTGCCCTTACCCACTTCCCCATAAGTGAGGAACAACTGAAGGGAGTCAAACCTGTAGGCCTTAGTACGCTCAATGTAGTAGCTAAGGGTCCTCTTAACATCTAAACTGTGAAGTCTTCTTTCTCCTGAAGAAGAGTGATCAGTGAAGAATACAGGGAGACATAGACTGGTTCAAATGAAAATCCGAAACCACCTTAGGCAAGAACCTCCTATTGGTTCTAAGGACCACCTTATCTCTATGGAATAAGATAAAATCAGACTCCACTGACAGAGCTTGCAACTCACTAATATGTCTGGCAGAGGTAATAGCTATCAGAAACACAGTCTTCCAAGTCAAGTACTTAAGTTCTGCTGAAGACAAAGGTTCAAAAGGGGGTTGCATAAGCTGTGCAATGCAAACATTTTAAGATCCCAAGCAGGGGAAGGGTCCCTAAAGTGGGGATTGGTATGAAGCAATCCCTTGAAAAAATTACAGAAACGGGATGAGATGCCAGTGAAGAAGGTTTTCCTACTGACAAAAAAGCAGAAACAGCTGACAAATGTACTTCAAGGGTAGCTGGCCTGAGGTCTAGGCCATTGAGGTGAACCATGTAGTCCAGAACTGTAGACAATTCAGCAGTGTCTGTAGATATACACTTCTTGGAACACCAAATACTGAACCTCTTCCACTTGGAATTATAAGTTTTCCCAGTGGCAGGTTTTCAAGAGGCTTAGAGAATATCCAGAACCCCTTGAGAAAGGTGCAAATCTGCATACTCTAACTCTTCAAGAGCCATGCCTTGAATTGAAGGTTGGGATACCAAATCCTGCCCTTACAGGAGGTTAAGAGATTGTGATTCCTGGGAAGAGACGGGGAAGATGGACTGCTAGGGACAGCAAGAGAGGATACCAAGGCTGCCTGGCCCAATCTGGAGCAATCAGGATCACTTTGCAAGATTGTGACCTTATCTTGAACAGGACCTTGAACATCAGAGGAAACGGAGGGAAAGCAAACAGAAATTTCCCTTCCCAATCCAGAACCAGAGCATCCAGAGGGACTGAGCCCAAAACTGGGGGTCTGCAACAACATAGAGGAAGTTGGTGATTGACTGGAGCTGCAAGGAGTTCCATCTCTGGAGTGCCCCACCTTGAAAAAATCACTTTCAACACTAGAGTGTCCAGGGACCATTCGTGATGGCCCTGGGAGATCCTGCTCAGTGCATCTGCTAGCACATTGTCCTTCCCTGGAAGGTAGACTGCTATCAGAGAGGTCTGCAGAGAATAAGCCAGGGACAATTTCATGGCTTCCGTGCACAAGGCTGTAGACCGAGTGCCTCCCTGCTTGTTGATGTACCACATGGTGGTGGTGGTGGTGTTGTCTGTCCTGACTTGAACCACCTTGTTCTTCACTGACTGTAAGAAAGCCTGTAGAGCCAGGTACACTGCCTGAGCTCCAGAAGACTGATGTGGAGAAGAGACTCCTGAGGGGACCACACTCCCTGAGCTGTGAGAGCCTCCAAGTGAACCCCCCAACCCAGGAGAGTGGCGTCCGTGGTTAGGACCACAGAATGAGACTGTGAAATGAATGGGACCCCTTGCCTGAGATTGTCCTGATCCTGCCATCACTGAAGAGCCTGGATCAGAGTCTGAGCCACTGGAATCAACTTGGTCAGAGGATCTTTTTTCTGAGACCAAAAAGCCCTCAGATGAAACTGAATGTCTCTCATCTGAAATCTGGCCCCCTGGACCACTGCAGTGGAAGCTGCCATGTGGCCCAGTAACTGAAGAAAGTGTCTTGCTGGTCGAGAGACCAGCGGGCAGAAAAAGGAGGCCAGCTCCATAATGGCCTTCACCCTTACCAAAGGAAGAAATGCCTTTGCTTTGACTGTATCTAGTTCCACCCCAATGAAAATCAATAGTTGTATTGGCTCGAGAACTGACTTGGGAAGATTGAGAAGGAAACCTAGAGAAGTGAGCACTTGCTGGGTCACTTTTAGATCTGACTTGACTTAGTCTGGAGACTGACCCACTATGAGCCAGTCGTCCAGGTAAGGGAAAACGGAGATATTTTTTCTCCTTAGAAAAGCCACTACTATTGCCAGGCACTTGGTGAACACCGCTGGAGCTGATGGCAGGCCGAAGGGCATTGCTCTGAATTGGTAATGGCCTGAAGGCAGTTCGAACCTGAGGTACTTTCTGTGGGAGCACCTGATGCGAATGTGAAAGTAGGCATCCTTTAGGTCCAGGGAGGCTAGCCAGTCTCCTGGCCTTAAAGAGGGAAGAATTATTCCCACAGTCACCATCTTGAACATGGGTATTGATAGATGTTTGTTCAGGCATCTTAAATCTAGCATGGGCCGCCACTCCCGATTCCTTTGGGGTAAGGAAGTACCTAGAGTACAGACCTTTGCCCCTGTGGGTTGTAGGAACTCTCTCAATGTCCCCTAAGGCCAGAAGAGATGAAACCTCTGCCTCTAGGGCAATGGTTTCGGAGATGTTGGCAGGTAGAAAAGATCTGGCTGTCAGTTTCAGAAACTTTTTGAAGCTGAGAGCCAGTCCCTGGTTTACTACCTCCAAGACCCACTTGTCTGAGGTAACAGACTTCCAGTCCTAGAAGTTGTAAGCCAGCCTCCCTCCTACAGGAATAGGGGAGTCGACCCGGGCTGACACCTCAGGGTGTTTGCTTGGCAGGGGTCCTGGGCTGAGAGGAGGAGGATGCAGCTCTGCTCACCCCCCTTCTACCTCTCCCTCTAAAGAACCCCTCTCAGAAAAAGAAGAAAGAGGCTTGAGCTTGGAAGAAAGACCTTTGAAAAGGCCTGCCCCTGCCCCTAGACTGCTGCCTCTGAGGAGTGGTTTGCATTTCTTTGGCTTGAGCACTCCTATAGGTGGTCTTGTATTCATCCATCTTTTTCAAGTAATTCTCTGTCTGCTCTCCAAACAGAGAATTACCTACAACAGGGAAATCCATGGCATTAGCCTGGGTATCCTGTGATAGGCTTGTACATCTGAGCCAAGCAATTCTCTGCAAAGCAACAGATATAGCCATGACTCTAGATGACACATAATTGGAGTAAACAGCAGCATGAAATTGGATTTTTGATGCCTCAATCCCCTCAGCAGCCACCTCATCTAGATCCTTGGCCAGCTGGGGGGAAGCCTGCTTAGCCAGTTCCAAAACAGACTCCCACCTATACTTTTGGAACCTGGCTACATAGGCCATGTAATTAGCCTGTCTGAATCCCAAGGAAGATGCCAAATACTGCTTCTTGGCCATGGCATTTATCTTCCTGGAGTCCTTATCCAGGGGGTGTGAAGCCAAGGGAATGCCAGCCTTATCACTGGCTACAGCCTGTACTACCCCAACATGGCTGCAATGCTGATACAGAAACTCCGAACTTCAGCCTGAGAGCATATACCTCCTGTCCATATGTTTGTCCAATGGAGGCAGATAATTTGGGGTTTTTAAAAGTTTATGTGTCTGTTTCCCAAAAGATTTATGCAAGGGAATAGACAGCATCTTGGACTCTGGGATATCTATCATCTCAACGAAATCAGGCTCTTCTTCCTCCTCTACAGCTTCATCCTTGCTGCCTATATAAGTGTGAGTGGTCCTGGTATCCTCTGTTCCCTGCCGGCTTCAGCTCACAAAAGCAAGGACCGAGGGAAACCGAGGTACCAGTGAATCCCAACCCTAGTCCTTAGATCAGGATTTTTCCCTGCTAGAGAAGGTAGGGGGACGGAGGGCAGGACTGTACCTACTGCAAGAGACATTCCTCAAAGATCTACTGTTACGGTAAGTTCTTATGTAACCGCACTATCTTCTATGGAATGGTCTCTTGCATTAGGTTATTACTCTTTGGAGAGTTCCCAGAAGTTATGTCCATGTGGGAGTACAGTTATGACAGGATGCCCTGTAGGACGGCTTGGCTAAAGGCTGTTCTGCGTCTTGAGGTAACATCCAGATTGTAATGCCTGGTAAAGGTAGGGATGGTAGACCAGGTGGCTGCACTGCAAATATCAGTAATGGAGGCACAATTAAAACAAGCCGCAATGGCCGCTACGGCCCTAGTGTGGAATGGGCTTGGACATGACCCGGTAAGGGCTTATTGTGTTTTTTGTAACAAAAGGTAATGCAATGGGCTAGCCAGCACAAGAGGGAGCGTTTTGCAACCGGAAGGCCCTCACGACCTGGGGTAAAGGTGATAAACAGTTGTGAAGTTTTGTGAAGCGACTTAATCCGATCAGTATAATAGCGAAGAATGTGATGAACATCCGTCGTATGCAAAAGATGTTTACCCGGATTGGAGTATTCAGGGTAAAAGACCAGTAAATGCATGGACTGATTCAAGGTTTGTTCGGAAACAACTTTAGGAGAAAGGAAGGGTTAGTGCAAAGCACGACCCGATCCTTATGGAAGATAAGATAAGGTTCTCTACACATAAGGGCACGAAGCTTGGAAATTCGTCGAGAAGACGTGATAGCTACTGGAAATAGCATTTTTCCAAGAGAGGAAATGCAGGTCACAAGTGGCCGCTGGTTCAAAGGGGTCCGCTGTTAGTTTTTCAATCATGAAATTAAGATCCCATGGAGGAATGAGACGTCGAATAGGAGGCTTGAAATGTAATATGCCCTTCAAAAACATCTTAGCCAGATGGTGTTGATAAAAAAGCCAGTCATCCAATGGTTTGTGGAAGGCAGAGATGGCAGCTAAGTGGACTTTAATAGAAGAATAACTAAGGCCCTCCGGGGACAAGGAGGACAAGTAGTCCAGGACCTTCGTAAGAGAAAGCACAGTTACGTAAGAACTTACCGTAACAGTAGATCTTCGAGAACAGCTCTTGAAGCAGGTTACACCATTAGGACTGAAGCAGTCAGGCATCAGGACCCCATGGAAATCTTCTAGCTAGCAGTCTTCAGCGGGGACCGCCTCCAACGTCGGTCCCGGCCCCGATATCAGGCATAGTACATAAGGAGGCAGTCCCGCCAGAATCCCCAGTTCTCCCGGCGGAGACTTCCGGCCGCTGGATGACATCAGAAGAGGAGACCGAGGACTCGCCATCAGATGGCCAAGACTAAAGACAGACCTTTCTAATCTGAAGGATGGGTGTTAGGTTAGAACCTACTTCCTCCAAGGGGGGAATGGTGGGCGGGAAGGTACCTGCTGCAAGAGCTGTTCTCAAAGCTCTACTGTTACGGTAAGTTCTTTCGTAAATGTACTATCTTCTTCGAGATACAGCTCTTGCAGCAGGTTACACCATTAGGACTGATTTCCAAGCAATGGCGACATTGTAAAGCCATCAGGAGGAGGAAAGACGGAGATTAAGACCCCTTCTGAGCTTAAGACAGAAGTCCCTGGAGGACAGCTAGGCCGAAACCAGCCCTTCGCCTTGAGGCGATGTCCAGGCTACAATGCCTGGTAAAGGTATGCACCGAGCTCCAGGTGGCTGCAGCACAGATAGCTGAAGTGGACACATTCTTCAGTGCTGCGAAAGTGGCAGCCACTCCTCTGGTGGAATGGCCCTTGACCACTCCTGGCAAGGGTTTTCTGTGTTTGTCATAACAGAAAGAGACACACTGAATGAGCCAGCGTGAAAGGGTCTGCTTCGAGACGGGGGCCCTTTCATCCTCTCAGCGAAGGATACGAACAGCTGCTCCACTTTCCGGTGCTGTTTGGTTCTGGTCCGATAATATCTGAGACACCTGTGAACATCCAGGGTGTGAAGCAGTGCTTCTCCTTGATTGGTGTACCTGGGAAAGTACACTGGTAAATCGATGTCCTGATTAAGGGTAAGGGCTGAAACCACCTTAGGCAGGAACTTAGGATTTGTCCTCAGGGATACCCTGTCCTGGTGGAAAGTGCATCTGACTCTTTACACATGAGAGCATGTAATTTGGAGATTCTTCTCTTGAATAACAGCAACTAAAAACAACTTTTGGCGACAAACATAGCTCGCAATCATGGCTGGTTCAAAGGGTGGCAATGTAAGCTGCTCCAGGGACGAAGGGCAAGTCCCAAGGAGGGCCAGGATCCTTAATGGGCGGCCTAAGGTGGAGGACCCCCTCAGAAAGGCCAGATAGCATCAACTGGGCCATCATGCGATGGCCTACGGGGGCATGATAAGCTGAGATTGCACAAAGGTGCACTTTGATCGAGGAGTAAGCTAGCCCGGATTGAAAAAGGGAAAGCAGGAACTCCAGAATCAGCTTCTCAGGACAGTCTAAGGGCGAGAAACCGCGTGTCTGAGTCCACAGGCAAAACCTGCGCCACTTCATGGCGTATGTTGCGTGTGTTGCCGGTTTTCTGGCGGCAGAAAGCACGTCTGCCACCTCTTGCGAGACCCCATGTCGCAACATGGCTATGTCTTTAGGAGCCAGGCATGTAGGTTCAATGAATGTAAGTCCGAGTGGACTAGTGAACCCTCCTCCTGAGACAACAGGTGGGAGCTGATTGGCAAGGGAAGCAGAGGTTCCCGGGACAACTGATTCAGAAGCGGGAACCAAATTTGCCTGGGCCAAAAAGGTGCTATCAAAATAAGCGTCGCGAGCTCCCTGCAAAGTCTGAGAAGGACTCTCTGGATCAAATGGAAAGGAGGGAAGGCATAGAGGAATCTGCCCGCCCAGGAGAGGGACAACGCATCTCGCCAGAAAATACCAGGCCCTGGATCTAGCGAGCAAAAATTGGGCAGTTTTGCGTTGGATGGGGACGCGAATAGATCCAACTCTGGAGTGCCCCATCTGTGGAACAGATCCTCTGCCACCTCCTGTAGAAGTTCCCAGTCGTGGACTCTGGCCTGAGAACGACTCAGGCTGTCTGCGACAGTGTTGTCCACCCCGGGAACGTGAACTGCAATGAGGTTTGCGCCGTGTCGTAGTACCCATTCCCACACTCTCATGGCCTCCCTGCAAAGGGGGTAGGAGTGTGTGCCTCCTCCTTTGTTGAGGTAATACATCACCGCAGTATTGTCTGTTTGTAACAGGACAGTACTCGGAGGAATCTCCGACTGAAAGGCTTGCAGGCCATAAAGGACCACCCTCATCTCCAATATGTTGATATGGAGATGAGATTCCTAGGTAGTCCATGTTCCCTGAGACCTCACCCCGTTCAAGTGCGCTCCCCATCCCAGGCCTGAGGCATCTGTGGAGAGTGTTATCACCGGGAACGGCGCTGTGAAAGGAACCCCCACAGAGAGGGTTCCCGGATCTAGCCACCATTGCCAGTCCCGAACCACGGCCTTCGTGATTCTGACTGGATGCTGCAGATGGTCTTGCCTTTGGTCCCACTGCACTCTTAACATCCACTGGGTTACCCGCATGTGGAGTCTTGCCATCGGGACTGTTGGAATGGCCGCAGCCATGTGTCCAAGCAGGCGAAGGACCAATCTGGCTGGGACGGTCTTCTTCGCTGATAGATCCCTTATGAGAGATTGGATGTGTTCCGCTCTGTCTTTGGGAAGAAAAGCTTTCCCCTTGACGGTGTCCAGAACTGCCCCTATGAACTGCAGTTTCTGGGACGGTACCAGGAGAGACTTCTCGTAGTTGATTAGAATGCCCAGAGACTGAAAAAGGGCCTGAGTATGCTGAATGGCCAACAGCAATGCCTCCTTGGAGGAGGCCATGAGAAGCCAGTTGTCCAGGTATGGGAACACATAGTGGCCCTGTCTCCTCAGAGACGCTGCCACGACTGCCATGCACTTGGTGAATACCCTGGGTGCTGATGACAGCCCAAAGGCAGCTCGGAACTGATAATGGCGACCGAGCTTCGAAGCAGAGGAACCTCCTGTGCGCTTGAGCAATAGGGATGTGCAGGTAAGCGTCCTGCATGTCCAAGGACGCCAAGAAAGCGTCCTTGTTCAGCATGGGGATTAGTCCTAGAAGGGTCACCATGCAGAAGCGCTTGTAAATGACCGACATGTTGAGGTCGCTGAGGTCCAAGACTGGACGGAGGTCCCCTGTTTTCTTTGGAACCAGGAAGAAGTGTGACTAGTAACCTGCTCTTCTCTGGTTCCCTGGAAAGTGCTCCAAAGCTTCTTTCTGTAGAAGCGTGAGCACTTCCTGCCGTATGAGCAGGGAGTGCTGAGCCGAATAACGGGAGAGCAGAGGAGGCCTTGTGGGAGGGTTGTCTACAAATTCTATATAATGACCTTTTTCGACCAACTGTAGCACCCACCTGTCGGTGGTGATCGACCGCCACCCTGGCAGGTGGTCCGCGATGCGACCCCCGACCTTCGTTTCCCATTGATCCTGAGGAGGGGCAGGGGCCGGGAAGGAGTCATGCTGTGGCAGCATTGGTTCCTGCAGGTTGGGCCAACTTGGTAGCTCGTTGGCCTCTGCCTGAGGATGTCTTAGCCTGGGCTTTCCGAGAGAAGGAACCCCTCTGTTGCTGGCCGGAATGAGGTTGTTGCCTCTGAGTCCGGCTGCTGAAACGACTCAGGTTCCTACGAAAGGAATTGAGTCTAGATCTGTACATGGCATGGACAGATCTAATAGCCTTCCTGGCTTCCTGCAATTTGATGATCACCTTTTCCGATGCTTCACCAAACAGAACTTCGCCATAGTAAGGAGCGTCCATGATATTCTTCTGGATGTCCAGGGTAAACCCGGAGACACAAAGCCATGAGTGTCTCCAGAGACACACGCCTGAGGCTGCCGCTCTGGCCGAAGAGTCCGCAGAGTGTATGCGGCTCTGAGCACCTGGATCCCCACGTCTGAACCAGTACGGAGGAGCTGCAGGAGTTCCTCTTTTTGGCCACCGTCTGGCAGTTTCTCCACCAGGTCCTGTCCCTGTTCCCACAACGCGTTCTGGAACTGAACCATGTGGGTGAGGTAATTCAATGATCTAATGGCACAAGTCGCGGCCGCGTACGTGCGCCTGCCCAGCACATCCAACTGCTTGGACTCCGGGTCCGGTGGCTGCGTGCTCAAATGTTGCGGTTTCTGAGACCGGTCATGAGAGGCTGTAATGACCAGGGAGTCAGCCAGAGGATGGTTAGCCAGGTACTGGTACTCCCCTGGGGTCTTGTACAGGCGGTCAGCCTTCTTCGGTATTGCCAGGGTCGAATGTGGAAGCTTCCACGCTGCCTTGGTGATGTCCACAAAGGTGTCCACCAAGGGTGGCACTACCACAGGCTTGGGGTCTTTTTGCCGAAGGTAGCGGGCAAGGCGTAGTCTTTCGGGGTCGAGTTCCTCAGTATCCCATCCCATGTTCTCCTGAATATGCCTCATTATTTCGGAGAACGAGGGGTCATCTTGAGGAGACCTAGGGAGGTCGCGTGGGTCCAGAGAGGGGATGCCGATTGGTGAAGGAGACCTGGAGCATTCAGAGATGTCAGATCTGGAACCCTCCGTGGACGGTGAATACCGGCGTCTTCTGGGTCTCTTGGGGCTGGGTGACCCTGAAGAGGATCTTGACCGAGGCCTTCTCTTCTCCAAAGATCTACACCTAGGAGGTGCTGCTGACTCCTGGGGGGAAGGTGCTCGTCCTGCTGACCCCTTGGGTGAAGGAGGGGGTGCAGGCGTCAGGGGTGCAACGGGTGCAGGAGGAGGCTGCGTGGTGACCACATCCTTTTTGATGGTGTCCCACCAGAAGGTGAGGAGCTCCTTCACTTCTGACAAGTTTAGGCCCGATGACGGACCAGGTGCCAGTGGTCTGTCATTGGGGCCAGGCGCCGGCTCCCCGTGGGAGTTCGACGGGTTCGGGATCGCCCACTTGGTCTGCAGGCTGGGTAGACTCCTCCTCCAACAGCGCCTCCCGACCGACATCGGTAGGTGGTGGTGTGGTCCTCCTGACTGCGATATCTGATGCCAGTCCCCCCGCCGGCGCCCTGTGGGGGTGAATGCCTGACCGGCAACGGGTGATGAACAGTCGCGGTTCCCTGGAAGTCTGTGTACCTTGGCCGGCGTCAGGTGGGCCGGCGTCCGCTAAGGAGGTCAGCTCCTTGGTCTTGCGCTGGGGTGGCGGTGGGAGACTGACCGGACGTTGGAGGCGAATGCCGGGAAGACTTGTGGGACTCTCCAGACCTGGACGAGGCCTTAGCCGAGGAAGCGGGCCTGGAGGTCTTGGCAGGCCGCAGAGTACAGGAACCACTGACCGAGTTGACCACAACCGGGGGAGGCTGAGAGCGGGCCCTCGACAGAGAGCAGTCCGATCTGGAGCTGGAGCTGCAGGAGTCCGAGGCCCTGGAGGGGGATCTGGGTCTCACCTTCTTCCGGTGCTTCTCATGGTGCCTGTGTGACTTCCCTGAAGATTCCTCTTTGGAGGAAGGTTCCACGGCCTTAAGTTTTTCTTCAAGGAGGAAAGCCTGGAGGGCCTTCTGTCAGCGGATTCTCGTTCGGCTGTTAAAGCCCTGATAGAAGGAGCAAGCCTGGGTGTCGTGGTCCGGACCCAGGCAACGAACGCAGGCCGAATGAGGGTCTTTGAAAGGAATCTGCTTTGCACAGGCACACTTCGAAGAATGGCCCTCCACTGAAGTTGGGGAGGACATCAGATGAAAAAACGACTGAAGAGAGTTGATTTTCCACAGTTTGAAAGTTTTCCTGGTCGTCACGCGCTAGACTAATCGAGAGATCGAGACATGCAAAGTCGACGGTGGGAAAGAACTGGGGATTCTGGCGGTACCGCCTCCTTATGTACTATGCCTGATGTCGGGGGCGGGACCGATGTCGGAGGCAGTCCCCGCTGAAGACTGCTAGCTAGAAGATTTCTGTGGGGTCCTGACGCCTGACGGCTTCAGTCCTAATGGTGTAACCTGCTGCAAGAGCTGTATCTCGAAGAAGATCAAGAGTAAGGGTCCAGCGATTGAGAAGCGGACCAAATGAAAAAACTTTTCCACTTGGAATTTTTTTTTTGGTCAAACTGTTTGCAGAAAATACAGGATGTGGTGTCGTATGTGGGTCCCACACACCTAACACAATACAGATGATTGTCAAGCTTGAAAATCTTTCTGCAACAAGAGCAGGACGAAATAAGGCTTGCTTGTTTGTAAATCCTTTCTTAGACATTCGTTGTTCAAGTCTCGTCGATGACTGCTTTCACAGAAGATTAAGCTAGCTGCTGTGCAAGCTGAAGCGAGGAAAATGAAGAGAGGCTACCAGAGACCGTCCACACTTATACAGGTAGCAAGGAAGTGATGTCATGTGTGGGCGGTCCCTGGTAAAAGACTGCTGAAGAAGCTGCTGTGTTACAGTGCCCTCTGTTGGAACCTCCCAAGAGTAATAACCTACTGCAAAAGACCATTCCGTAGAAGATCTACTGTTACAGGCGAGTAACCTGTTTTTCTAGGATCATGGATATGTTGTTCTAGCCACACGTGCTGGTAGACTCCTAGCAGTTCTCTGGGAGGAGGGAGGCAAGGCACACACCCCCTACTTAGGGAACAGAGCTTCGAGAACTGAGGCCCCAAAACCAGCATCCCGGCGTGACTCTAGGTCGATGTGGTAGTGAGTAATGAACGTGTTTGCTGACTTCCAGGTAGCAGCCCTGCAGATTTCCTGGATAGGGATGTCCCTGTAAGCAGCCACCGACGCAGCGGTATGGCAGGTGGAATGAGCCCGTAGCCCTATGGGAGGCTCCCGACCCACCAACCTATAGCAGAGATCGACGCATGATGTAATCCATTTGTCAATCGTCCACATTGCTGCTAGTCTGCCAGGTGAGGCTTCAGCGTAGGTGACAAACAGCTGGCGAACCTCTCCCTGAACTTCAGCTGTCCACTCCTTATAATAAGAGAGCGCCTGTCTCCGGTCCAAAATATGGAGCCTGTACGTGGCCTCCGAGGTGTACTTAAGGTAGTACCATACCTCTCAACCTCCTGCCTCATAAATCAAGGACGAGGCTTAAAACACTCGGGGACAAAGGACCAAAATCAGGGACACATTTTCAAAACTGGTGTTATCCACTCAGCAAGTTGGTAGAATAAAGGGCTTAGTATAAAATGCATTTTCTAAGGAAGAACAAATCTGTTACTTTAATGTTTGATATTATTTTGTGCCTACAACCCCCACTGTTTGGTCACGGAAACACAATTTTTAGGAGGGACAGAGTAAAATTTTGAGGCAAAATCAGGGACAGTTGAGAGGTATGGGTAGTACACCGGCAGAGTCAACACCTGGTTCAGGTGAAACTCTGACACCATCTTCGGAAGGAATTTCGGGTGGGGGCGCAGAACAACCCTGTCCCTGTGGAAGACCAGGTAAGGTAACTCGACAGAGCGCCTGTAGCTTCCCAGTCCCTCTGGCTGACATGATAGCCACCAGGAAGGTGGTCTTCCACGACAGATGTGACATCTCATACCTGTGCATCGGTTTGAATGGCTTGCCCATGAGCTCTGCCAATACCAGCAGTAGATCCCATGGTGGTGGTGGTTCCAGCACCAGAGGGGAAATGTGGTCAAGGCCTTTAAAGAAGTGCCAGGCCACCTTCTGCTGGGCCACCATCTGCTAACTGGCCCACACTCGATAATCAGAGATCGCTGCCAGGTGCACCTTAAGGGTCGTAGACCAAAGACCTCCTTTGGATAGACCAAACGTAGTCGAGGATGCGAGCCACCGGACAGAACAAAGGGTCCAGGCCCTTGCCCTGACACCAAATGGAGAATCTCTTCCATTTGAAGGCATAGCAGCTCCTGGTCGACTCCTTCCTAGATTCCTCCACTACGGTGAGTGCATCTTCGGAGAGACCCAAAGCTTGGAACTCTAGCCACTCAGGAACCAGGCTGTCAGGTGCAGGGACTGAAGGTACTGATGGAATACCTTCCCCGACTGATCGAGAGCAGGTCCGGGCATACTGGAAGACACCTCAGAGGCCTGGTGCTGAGGAGATCTGGATACCAGAACTGGTGGGGCAAGTCTGGGGCTACCAGAATCACCTGTGTCTTGTCCCTCCTGACCTTGAGGAGCACCTTGTGAACCAAGGGAAGTGGAGGGAAGGCATAGAAGAGGCCTGGGGTCCACAGCCACGAGAAGGAATCCCCCTGCAGCAAGACCTGCTGAGGGGGAGGGCATGAAACAGCCTCAGCTTTGTGTCCTCCCTGGAAGCGAACAGGTCCACCTGAGGTTTGCCCCAATGGTAGAAGAGTCTGTGAACTATCTCCAGAAGGAAAGACCACTCATGGAACGCCTCGCCCACACAGCTGAGGGCATCCGTCAACTGACTGGAGGCTCCTGCCACATGGATAGCTAGGAGATCTGCCTCCAGTCGGCTCACGAGGGTCCAGATGCGGAGCACTTCCCTGCACAGAGGCCGGGAGTACGTGCCACCCTGCTTGTTGAGATAGCACATGGTCATGGTATTGTCCATCTAGACCTGCACCACTTGACCCCCAAGAAACAGAGCAAATGCAGTCATTGCCAGCTGAACTGCTCAGAGCTCCAGCAGGTTGACAAGACATCAGGATTCCTCAGGGGTCCAGAGCCCATGAACTCCGATTCCCCGTGTGGGCACCCCAGCCCCTGAGAGAGGCATCGGTCACCAGAACGATTGATGTCTCGGGACGGACAAATGGGATCCCTTCCTGCAGATGTTCTAGGATGGTCCACCACTGGAGAGCGTCCCACATCTTCTGGGTCACAGCGACCAGCTGGTTGAAGTGACCATGTCACTGAGTCCACTGGCTGGCCAGCTCCCATTGGAGGGGGTCCATATGCCACCGGGCCCATCGGACCACAGCGGTGCAGGCCACCATGTACCCCAGAAGGCACAGGAAGTCCCGGGCCGGGCATAAGTGCCCAACCAGAGATAATCAGGCAAAGGAGGAGAGAACCTCCGCCCTGTCCATCGGGAGCCTGGCTCTGGCTTGGCAAAAGTCGAGCTCTGCCGAAAAGAAGCAGATCACCTGCAAAGGTACGAGTTCCAACTTGGTCTCGTTGACCAGGAGACCAAGTCTGATGCAGGTCTGTAGAGCCAGATCCCTGGATTTCTCCACACCTGAATGGAGGGACCCGCTATGAGCCAGTCGTCGAGATAGGGGTACACTCTGATCCCTTGACACTGAAGGCGGGCTGCCACCACTGCAATGCATTTAGTGAAAACCTGGGGAGCTGTTGACAGGCCGAATGGCATGGCTTGGAACTCGAAGAGGGCTCCCTCTGCTCGGAAGCGGAGGAACCTTCGGTGAGACAAAGGGATCAGGATGTGAAAACACACGTCCTGAAGATCCAGTCAGCAGAACCACGTTCTGCTCAAGAAATGGTATGATCTGAGACAGAGTTACCGTCTTGAATGTGCGAGATCTGAGAAACTGGTTCAGGTTGTACAGATCTAGAATGAGGCGTCAGACCCCATCTGTTTTGGGACCAGGAACTACCTGGAAATGAACCCTGGGTTGACAGGGGGATCCGTGACTCTGGCCAGTACCTCCTTGTAGAGAAGTTAGGCAATGTCATCTTGGAGAGCCGACTGAGTGTGCAAAGACACCATATCCTCCCATGGGGTGCAGGCTCGGCTTGTTGGGTACTGCTCGAATTCCAGAGGCAGCCCCTGGCCTACCACTTCCAGAACCCACCTGTCTGTTGTAACAGCGGACCAGGCGGAAAGGTAGTGGCAGAGTCGGCCCCCCACGGGAGGACCCAGAGCTGGTGTGATGAGTATGGGGTTGGCAACCCCCATCCCGTCACTGTGCAGGCCTGGAGGAGGAGGATCCGGTTTGGGGACCAGCGGGACCTCTTTCTCCGGGCTTATGGGCCACCGGGGGCCCCGACTTGGGCCGAGGGTGCCAAGGTTGAGCCTGCTGCTGTTGTAGCCCCAACTGGAAAAGGGGCAGCTTGGCCGCAGGGGCAGAAGGCTGAAAAGGCTTTCTTTTCTGCTTTTTGGAACCCTGGGATTCCTTCTGAGCAGAAGTCACAGAGTTCAAGGTGGCACTGGACTGCTCTATGCACTGGAGGTGACCATCGGTACCCAGGAAGGGGACATCTGTCAACTTGTGCTGAGTGTCTGCTGTGAAGGTGGAGACCCTCAGCCAGGCCCTGCAGTGCATGACAACCGCGGCCGCCACCAAGTGCGTGCAGGAGTCCCCGATGTCCAGAGCCATCTGGAGTTGCTGCTTCACAACCACCCGACCCTGGTCAAAGACCTGCTTGACCATGGTCTGGAGGTCTGCAGGGAGGTGAGGGAGGACCTCATCCAGAGAGCCCAAAAAGATGTGGGAAAAATACGCCATGATGATGGCCGAGCTTGTCTGATGAAGGCCAAGTGAAGAAGCAGCACAGACTTTCCGGGCCGAATGGTCCAGTTTCTTGGACTCTTTGTCCGGGGATCTACTGGCGTCTCCCAAATTTCCTGAGTGTCTGAACACAGATTCGGTCACCAACCCCTCAGCTGAGGGGTGCTCTGTGAATCCCAAAAGGGAGCTGATGGGGACCACGTATTTGTGAGCCACTTGGGCTGAGGGTGCAGGGCAGGAGGCAGGGTACTGCCACAGCTCCAAGGCCGGACCAACAATGGCCTTGGCCACTGGGAAGTCCTCTGTCAGAGAATCCCCTCATTTAAGGATATACGTGAGGGGCTATTCGGCCCACTTCTGAATGGGCTCCAAAGGCATCCCCGTGGATTCGGAAAGGAGGCGGAGGATACCCATGAAGGAAGTGGGACCCCTCCTCCGTCGAAAGACTCCCTACGGATTCGTCGTCCAAAGAACAAGAATGCAGGTCAGAGTCCTCGGACTCCGGATAGATTGGCCGGCCACCAGAGTCGCCTTCCACCTGTCTATGATGGTCGGGAGTGAGGGTGACAGACAGCCTGTGTGGAAGGCCCGTATCAGGCCTAGACCCCTTGACCAGAGCACTGGAGGTGGGCTGTTTCGGTGGTGGTTCCACCAAAATTGGTGGAGAGGCTGGTTTTGACAGAGCCAGGAGGGTCTTGACCGGCTCCTCAGATAGAGGAACGGTGTGGACCGGTTTCTGAGGAGTTGGCGTCGGCCTGGCGGGTGACAGCCAAGTAATGGCCAGAGAAGAAGCCGGGGTCGACTTCTGGCTGAACATAATCAGCTGCTGCCACATCAAATCCTCGTAGCGTCGACGCAGCCTGCGTCGAAACCTCTCCTCTTCCGAGGAGGGATGAGGAAGAATGGCAGCGGAGCTGCTTTTTTGGAGCACTTATGCGCCCTTCTTCGGCCTGTCAGTCAAAGAGGTCCGAGACCTAGACTTGGACCATCAGGGTCTTTCGGAAGGAGCCGAGGAAAACCGTGGCTCTTCCAGGTCAGGGACCGGGACTGTGAGGAGGTTCCCAGCTGGCTGGGTCTCTTGCTCAGTGGATCCAGGCAGGACCGGGATCCTGAATAAAGAGTTGTTGGCCTCATCCAGCGATGAAGGGTAACCGGGGTCAACAATTATTTTGACCAGATCATCGTCCTGCATCTCGGCCGACTGGCCTGACAGGAGTACTGTGAAGCCAGCGGCTGAAGCCGCAACCTCAATCGAAGTCGAGAAAGCAGATTCCTGGGACCGAGATCTCTCACGATCCCAAGAACATCATCGGCGAGACAAACGTTCTTTTTTCTCCTTTTTCTTTTTACGGGACCAAGAGACGTGCGCACCCGAGGGACCCTCTCCTTTGGTAGGGAGAGACCAACACATCTCCTTAAAGGAGCCTGAGAAGGTGGAACCCAGATTGAGTGGAACGAAAACTGAGAGGGAAGAGGCCCGAGCAGCGGCCCATGCCACCTCCTCTTTGAAGGCCTTCATCTGCTCCAGCTGCTCAGCAGACTCTGCAGCCACGGAGACCGCCCAATGGGCTTCTTTGGATTTGACCAGTGGGTTCAATTTTTCCGGTCTGCCAAAGTGTAATTGTGTGAGACTATCATCCAGAACAATGGGATGGAACGCGCAACACATTCTGCATGCCTGGGTGTCGTGATTGTGACCCAGACAAGAGATGCACGAGGCATGAGGGTCAGTCCGAGACATCTTTTGGCTGCACGGGCGACAGTGGAAACTGGCAAGGATTTGTCCTCCATCACAGTTTAGATCATGAAGTGATTAGAAGAAACTCGTATGAGTTTTAGTTTTGGTAAATCCGGAGATTTATTCGCCAGGGCCTACAGTAACATGTGAGCGATAAGCAGGGAATCTGAATCTTACAGTGGAAAGAAAGATCTGGCATCAAGGGGCAGAGCTGAGAGATATACCACCCGGGTGGGTGGAAGGACCCAGCTTAAAGACCTTCCGTCAAGATTCTTAATAGGGAGCCGGTCCGTCAGTGCAGCGGTTGGATTTCCGCTTGCGACGCCGGCAACCCCAGTTCAGGAAAGGACCCGGGTTGCTGGAGGGCTGGCCGGGGGAGAAGGATGGAGCATCCTGTGGACAGATCTCCTTCTCTGGGGAGGGTGGGGATCCGCCTGGCACTCAATGGACCCCTGGCGGAGACTGGGCGCCCAGCTGCCGACGAAGCAACAGTACCAAAGGGGCGGGACGGATGCGGGACGTCATTGCACGTCCCTGCCCTCAGTAAAAATTGGAAGAAAACTCCCTCTGTCTGCCAGCTCCGTGAACCCTGCCTTCAGCTTCAATTAGCCTCCTGACTGGCTCTCCCCAGATAGTCACAAGGATCGTGGCACCTGGCCAGTGCCACGACCCCACCCTCTGAGGAGTAAGTCGGAGGTTTCGTGGGGATAAGCACGGTGGGAAGGTGGAAGCCAGATGAAGGTGCTGTGACCAGGCGGATAATCGGCGGCAAGAAAGACGGGCAAAAAGATAAAATTAAAAAAAAAAAAAAAAGATTCTTAAAGGGAAAGGACATGACAACAAGTGTGGGTAGAACAACATATCCACAATCCTAGAACTGAAAGCAGTGGGCCGGGAAGACCTGGATATGAAGATAGGCATCCTGCATGTCCAGGGAGCAGAGCCAGTCACCCTGGTGAAGGAGGGGCAGCAGTCCCTGGAGGGTGATCATCCTGAAGCGTCTATACTCTGTGTAAAGGTTTAGGTGGCTAAGGTCCAAGATAGCTTCAAATCCCGTCTTCTTGGGGACAATAAAGAAACTGGAGTAGAACCCCCTTTCCCTTTGAACTGGAGGCATGAGCTCTTTGGCCCTCTTGTGTAGGAGAGCCTGCATCTCTTCCCAGATGAGGCAGAGGTGGGCCAGAGGGTAATGGGGGGGGGGGGGGCAAAGGAAGGTTTTCCAGACGGTGTTTCAGAAATTCTAGGGTGTGACCGTGCTCAAAAAGCTATAGCACCCATTGATCTGTGGTCACTGCTCACCACCTATCGAGGTAAAGGGAGAACTGACCACCTTCCCCCAAGATCTCTGCCGGGGCAAGGAGTCAGGTGGTGGACCTGAGGTGGGCAGAGCGGCTGTGAGTGCTCGTGGGGCCCTAGGAGCAGCCGCTGTAGCTGGGGAGGCTGGAATCCTGCCCATGAATGGGGCCCTTCGCACGCTGGCCTTTGGAGGGTTGGCGAGAGGACCGATGAAAGGACTGACGATGGGCGGACTGAGGCTGAGATCGGTAGAGGGAATGAACTGATGTAAGTGCTTTGACGAATTGCTGGAAGCAGAAGATGATGTCTTGGGCATCCCCCCAAACAGGATGGAGCCTCTGAAAAGAGCATCCAAGATGCTGGATTGAACATCTGGAGCAAAGCCAGACATCCTAAGCCATGAATGGTGACAAAGACAGATCCCTGATGCTGTCCCATGCCCGGAGGCATTAACAGTATCATTTGCTTCCCGTAGAATAAAATAATAATAGTTTTATTTATAAAGCACCTCTCAATTTTCAAAACTCTGTACAAGTTATTATGGTTGCCCACATCTGAATCTGACTTTAACAGTTGGGCCAACTGAGACTTAGTAGAATCTTCCGGAAGAGTCTGAACCAGATCCCTTGCCTGATCCCAGAGGGCATCCTGGTACTGCACCATATGAGCTAAATAGTTCACAGCTCAAATGGCCAGGATGGCAGAGGCATACATTCGCTTGCCCCACTGATCCAACTGTCTAGACTTCTTGTCGGGAGGGTGGGTACCAAGATGTTTGGGTCTCTTAGATTGGTCATGGGCTGCATTCATGACTACAGAGTCCGCTGTGGGGTGCTCCCCTAAGAAGGGCTTACCTATCAGCACATGGTATAGGTGGTCAGCTCTTCTCGGCAAGGACGGAGTGGTAGAGGGATGGTTCCACGCTGACTTGGTAACATCCTCATGTGAGTTGATTAAAGGAGGTACCACCAAGGGGACGGTATCCTTCTTTCACAGATAAATGACTAAATGCTGGCGCTCCGGGTCCAGTTCCTCTGTTTTCCATCCCATGAGGGAATGGATATGATGCATAATGTCAAGAAAGGTAGGATCATCAGGAGGGGACTTAGGAGCCTCCTTAGGCTGGTTCTGCCCCTCGGAGCCCATGGAAGACTCTGAAGAGGAAGAGTTGTCACCCGACAGGTCACTGTCAGGGACTGGCGTCGGGGGACGACAGTCCTCCAAACGTGAGCTGGAGCCAACGCCAGTCACTCTCCAGAAGATCACGAGGTACGGGAGTCACTAGGTCCTGGTCCCAAGGCGGGAGGTCCCGGGAAGGACGAGGAGAGAGAAGGCCTCCTGGGTGTGTCCTTCTTCTGCATGGAGGACAACCAAGCAGTGAAAAGGGCATTATAATCCACCAGTGGGGGTGGATTATAGACCAGAGGATGAGGGTACTGTGGAGGGAGATATGGGTAAGACAGTGGAGGAGCCGGCGTAAGTCTACCCGGCACCAGCTGTGGATCCTGAGGAGGACCGGCAGGTGTCGGCTGTGGCGCTGGCTGAGGCGACAACAGTTGTGGAGTCGTCGGCTGAGGTGTTGGTGGGGCAAATGCCAGCCTAGACAGCGAAGGCTGGTGACGGTCTGGAGAAGTTGCAGACATTGGCCCCAACGGTGAGAGGGTTCCCCAGGCAAGGGCAGAGGCAATGCCTGCGTAGAGGAGGAAGGGAGCACTTGCTCTGGGCAATGCCTGGAAGGAGTAGCGCCAGCCCCGGAGTCAGGAACTGACGAAGGCAACACCTTGGCCGGGGCGGAGAGGCCAAAGATCCATCGCCAGAGGTTCCAATCCCAGCTGAGCCACCTGGCTGAAATCCCATGGGTGCTTAGGGGTTGGGGACAATGTCTGCTGCCCAGAGGAGCTGCCACCCATAATGGAGATAAGGGCAGGTGGCTGGACCACTGGCTGCCCAGAGGAGGTATGGGTTGATGGGCCAAGAGGGGTGGACCCCCCCCCCCGCAGGAGGAGGACCAAGAGGTGGTGGATGGTCTGTGTGGTGACAGTGAGCGAGAGGCTGACTGAGGACGATCCTAGTGCTTGTGCTTCATGCTTGATTTCTTCTCCTTCTGGAATGAAGATGACGAAACCCGGAAGACTGAGTCCGGGAAGCTGAAGAACTTTTGACCTGTAGCTCCTTCTTCATCACGGCAAATTTCTGCTTAAGCAGGTAGCTAAAGTCTTCAAACACGTCTCCGTGTAGCCTGGTTGAAGTCCTGGCAGTGCTGGCCTCAGTGTTGTGGTCTGGGTCTAAGCAGAGCAGGCAGGAAGAGTGACTGTCCTTAGCAGGAATCTGCTTGCCGAAGGCACACTTCATTAGCAGGTCAGAAGATGAGGCTGGAGAAGAAGACAAACTTAGGGGAGAAAACACAGAAAACTCGATGTTTCGAACAATAAAAAAAAAGAAAAAGAAAAGCACAGGTTAAATATGGGAAAATGGCAGTCGACTTAAGATGGCGCCCATGAAGGTTCGATGTGCACGGGTCAACGGCGGGAAAGAACTGAGGTAGATGTGGGGGACCGCTCCCTTTTGTAGAATAGGTAGACGTCAGCATGCCGATGTCGGCGGGGGCGGTCCCCAATAATAGACTACTAGCTAGACATTTTCTTTGTGGTCCTGGCGCCTGGTGGCTACAGTCCTACTGGTGTTGCCTGCTGCAAGATCCCCCTCGAAGTATGATCTGTTTAGCCCTACTTTCCTGATCAGCAAACCCTAAATAAATAAAATAAAGTGGAAGGGATGCCTTGCAGTAGTTCCAGTTAATATTTTCTTAAACTTATTCTCTTTCTGTATCTGTCTCTCTTTTTTACTTGCCGTCTCTGTCACCTTTAAAAATGGCCCTGTATGTAACCCCTCCTCATGCACCAGTGCATGTTTTCCATCCGACCACAGATGTCATGCCAAGAGAATTTCTGGGGGCACACAATTAAAAATTAATGAAGGGAGACAGAGCACTAAGTTATACTTTTCGAACTACTCCTCCAATAAAAATGTAGTACACTGATGGGAACGACTGTGGGCAGGACAGCCCTACAACCAGAGACATCAGCAGTTGGAATCAACCACTGGTTCCCAATTCTGCTGACGAGTTGAAACCAATAATGCCTTAGGCTGGAACAGCTGTAATGGCACAAAATGTGCACATACTGCCACTTTTAAAGAGTATGGAGAAAGAAAACAAAGATGACAGAGATTTGTTCAGAACCGTGAGCGGACATTTAGACCCCGGACAAAACATCACAGACAAACTGACGCCATCAAAGCATCATGGGGACAAAAGCAAGCCAGACAAAACAAACTTGTAGCAGTCATATAGCTGTCGAGCACAATGATTGCCGGACAAATAGCCGTTAGTAGAGCGGTACATATATCTCACCAACCTCCTTTTATCCAGCTTGTAACTTCCTCTTTGCTTCAAAATGCAATTTACACTAACCTGACTTGCTCCTGTTTTCTCTGACTTTCTATCTCATATGCACTCACCCACTAGTAGAGTGGTACAATTGCCTGGGATTAAAAGAAAACTACTGAGTTAGAATAATAATAGCATTGACAGATATGACGCATGAGCGGTGTACCCCAAAAAGTTGGCATCTTGTTATTTTCTCCCCCCTCTAGCTTACAGCGAGAACCACCAACTGGAGGAGGAGGAGGGCCATGAAGGGGACTTGGAAAAACTTGACTGTCTAAGAGGATGCAGAGAACTGAATCACTATAGCACTCTCCAGACAAAAATAAAAACCCTCCGATTGGGGTTAACTGATAGTTCATAGCCTGCTTTAATTTTACTGTTTCTATTTCTATTAAATAGCAAAAAGTTCTGGCCTCCCCCAAATCAAACGATGTCCCGAGAAGGGGTGCCCACGAGAAGTCATAAAAACAGAGATATTGTCACCCTGGTTCGACCTTTGCAAGACACAAAAGGGAAAACGTAATATTTATTTGAAAACTGCCATGCTGGATAATTATTGCATTTGCATGATCACTGCATTTTTTCATGGCCCGTGGAAACTGCTTTAATATAGGTTCTCCAATCTGTGTAACAAAACTCACTGAACAGCTTCAGGGCCTAAAGCAATAAGACACTGTTTGATTTGAAGCACCAGCATATGTAGCTGCCTTCCTTTTCTCCAGCAATTTGGAGGTAATCTTTATGGTCTTTAACTGCAAATACGTGTTGCAATGCGAGTGGGGCAAATGGGAGCAAGTCAGGCTATAGTCGTAGATATGACTATTCATGTATATGATTTTGTCCGGCTATTTTTTGACCTGAGGACACTTTGACCACGGCAATTTAGCCGCGACATTAATGATGGCGATGATATGTCCGTATGCCATTCAGAACAAGAATGGGGGTAAGTACATATGAACTGGGAATGTGGCTAAGGCTCACAAAAAATTTAGCACTTAGCCCTGCTAGATGCTGTTTTTAAAGACTCCATGCTAAATTTCCTTTGTAAACAGTTCTGTTAATCAGAAGGAAAAAAAAACAGGCTTACTTGTCAGCTCTTGTGCAACCTTCTTCAGTTCTTCCTCCAGCTTAGAGGCCTTCCTATCGCACTGTTCCCTAGAAACTTTTAATTGATCTTTCTCTTGTACTGCTTCCTGAAAAAGACAAAATGTGCATACTCAGAAGCCAAAAAATAACAGTTATGTACTTACTGTAACAGTAGATCTTTGACAGAATCTTTATCCAGGCCGCACCTCTGGAACTATATTACCGCCAGGCACTAGGACCACATGGAAATGTTTTTGCAAGCAGTCCACTAGGGGTCACCCACAATGACATCCTACGTCGACACTTTCCATGTAAACGTGGGTGGTCCCTTCCACCCTCAGTTCCCTGCTGAAGGTCATGCTCAGAGGACCTCCCTCTAGGGAACCAGGAGAGGCCAATGGTTCCAGCTACCAGGAGAGGCTGGAAACAGCAGGAAGACTACCCTGGAGAAAAGCCAGGAAAATAAGCCAAGAATTACAGAGCTCTACATTTAAGGGGGTGGAGGGTGAGCTAGCATAGCCTGATGAAAGAGATTCTCTTGACGATAGCACAGTTATGTAAGAACTTACAGTAACAGCAGATCTTGGAGAGGAGCTCTTGCAGCAGGAAACACCGGTAGGACTGAAGCTGCCAGATGCCAGGACCACACGGAAAACTTCTAGTGGAAAGTCTATCATGGGGAACGCCCCTGTCAAAGTGACAGCATGCTGATGTCCACCTGTCCTATAAAGAGGGTGGTCCCCCACACCTACCTCATTTCTCCCACCGGAGACCCCAAACAGGTGGCGAAACAGAGAAGTTAGAGAACCGAGGTGGGTCCTCAGAGCCGAGGAAAAGGCATAAGCAGAAGAGGTACAAAAAACAAGAAACTATCAGGGGGAAGAAGGAAGGGAAAGCAGTGCCTGCTGCAAGAGTTCCTCTCGAAGATCTACTGTTATGGTAAGTTCTTACATAACTGTATTATCTTACTTTGAGGGGCTCTTGCAGCAGGCAACACCAGTAGGACCGAGTCCCAAGCAGTACCGGAATGGACCAAAAAGGCATCCGGGAGGAGGCAGAAGGTGTCAACAGAAGGCTTAGGAAAGAAGACCCTGAAGGACGAGTCCGAAACGGGCCCTGCATCTGGAAGCAATGTCCAGACTGTAGTGCTGAATGAAGTATGGACTGAACACCATGTGGCAGCTGCACAGATGTCCGTGGCAGACGCATTCTTGAAACAGGCAGTAGAGGCAGTCATACCTCTGGTAGAGTGGCCTTTCACTGTCCAAGGGAAGGGCTTGCTGTACTTGGCAGTAGCAGTAAATAATGCAATTAGCCAACCATTCTGACAAACACTGTATCAAAACAGGTGCCCCTTTTCTCTTGGGGCAAATGAAACAAAAAACTGGTCAAGTTTCCTAACAGTCTGGGTGCAGTTTGTATAATACCGAAGCACCCGATGAATGTCCAAAGTATGGAGTAAGGCCTCCCCCTGATTAGAATACTCAGGTAAATAAACCGGTAGGTGGATGGATTGGTTTAACATAAGCTCAGACACCATTTTAGGCAAAAACGTATGATTAGTACACAAAGACACCCTGTCTTTGTGAAAAAACAAATAAGGCTCTTTACACATCAGAGCCTGAAGCTCGGAAATCCTCTGAGCAGAAGTAAAAGCAAGCAAAAAGAGCACTTTCCATGACAGACTGAACAGCTCGCAACTCGCGGACAGCTCAAAGGGAGGCAGAGTGAGCTTTTCCGGCATGAAAAGGAGGTCCCATGGAGGGACAGGATCCCGGATGGGAGGCTTCAAATGTAGGATACCCCACAAGAATGTGCGGGACACTTCTAGCTGGGCAATAAATGTGCCCTCAATAGAAGCATGGTATGCAGAGATGGCAGAACGGTACACCTTACGAGAGAAGTACCCCATACCTGAGTTTGAAAGGGAGAGCAGGTACTCCAGAATCAAATTCACCAGACAGGTGAAGGGATCCGGATGCTGAGCAGTGACACAGAGGGAGAAGCACTTGCACTTCCAAGGCATAGGGGGTTCTAGTGGAAGATTTTCCAGCAGCCACTAGGTCATCAGTGACCCTGGAAGAAACCCCAAAGTGAGAGACAGCTAAGTCTGCAGGTGCCACGCATGTAGATGCAGGGACTTGAAGTCTCGATGGATATGGGTGCCCTGTTCCTGGGAGAGCAAGCCGGTGCACTGGGGCAAGGGTACTGGAGGTTCCACTGCCAGCTGTTGCAGCAGGGGGAACCAAATCTGACATGGCTAACAGAGGGCTATGAGGATCATTTCTTCCCCCTCCAACTGAAGCTTGAAGAGAACCCTCTGCAAGAGCGAGAAGGAAGGGAAGGCGCACAGGAAACTCCGTTTCCAGGAGAGGGACAACGTGTTGTGCCAGAAAAACTCCAGGCCCTGGATAGACTAAGCAGAAATGAGGAAGTTTTGCGTTGAGTGGGTGACGCAAAAAGGTCCAACTCCGGACAGCCCCACCTGTCAAACAGGTCTTCGACCACCGAGGGCAACAGTTCCTACTCGTGACCCTCAACCTGGACTGGCTGAGACTGTCAGCCAGGATGTTTTGGGTGCCGATAACACGAATGGCCAAGAGTTCTAGTTCTAGTGCTCGATGGCCCAGTACCAGACTCTCATTGCTTCCCGACAAAGGGGGTACAAGTGAGCGTACCCCTGCTTGCTGATGTAGTACACTACAGACATGTTGTCTGTCTGCACCAGCAACAGGCTGTGAAGAACGTCAATCTGGAAGGCCTACAGGGCATAAAGAACTGCCCACATCTCCAACACAATGATGTGAAGATGCTGCTCCGCTTCAGACCCAGTTCCGTGGGTCTGACGATCGGCCAAGTGAGCACCCCAGCCAAGACCCAAGGCATCCGTCATGAGAATCTACTTAGGGGACACAGCTCAAAAGGGGACTCCTCGCAGAAGATTGGCAGGGTTCTGTCACCACACCGAGGTCCTCCTCACTGGATTGGAGACCATTACTGGCTTATCCAGGTTGTCAGTGCGTGACTTCCATTGAACCCCAAGAGTCCACTGGGGAACCCTCATATGCAAGTGGGCCAGTGGAACAGTGGCTATGGTCGCTGCCATGTGCCCCAACAAGAGGAGGAACACTTTGGCAGGAATCTGTCTACTGGAGGAGACTAGACGGGCCTGCTCCACTGAATGTTCCACTCTGTCCACTGGCAGGAAAGCTCTCCCCTTGAAAGAGTCCAGGACCACCCCGATATACTGGAGGCGCTGGCATGGAGAGAAACAAGACTTTGGCAGATTGACCATGATCCCCAAGGCCTGGAAGAACCGAAAGGTACATTCCAAGGTCTGCAGCAAGAGATCCCTGGAAGGGCCTGTTAGCAGCCAGTCATCCAGGTAGGGGAACGTGTAAAAGCCTCATCTCCTGAGAACCATGGCCACCACCACTAGACACTGGGTAAAAACCCGAGTTGCCGAAGAAAGGCCAAAAGGGAGGGCCTGGAACTGAAAATGGTCCTCATTTAAACAAAAATGGAGGAAACAGAGGTGGGTCGGGAAAACCTGACTATGAAGATAGGCATACTGAATGTCCAGGGAGCTGAGCCAGTCCCCCGGTGAAGGAGGGGCAGTAGTCCCTGGAGAGTGACCATCCTGAAGCACTTGTACTCTATGTACAAGTCAGGTGGCTAAGGTCCAGGATCAGCCTCAAATCTCCCGTCTTCTTGGGGACAAGGAAGAAGTGGGAGTAGAACCCCCTTCCCCTTTGAGCTGGAGTGATGGGCTCTATGGCCCTCTTGTGCAGGAGAGCCTGAATCTCTTCCCAGATGAAAGAGAGGTGGACCGAAGGGTAATGGCAGGGCAAGGGAGGGTTTTCCGGCGGGGATTCCAGAAATTCTAGGGTGTGACCCTGCTTGATAAGCTGTAGCCCCCATTGATCTGTGGTCACTGCTCACCACCCGTTGAGGTAAAGGGAGAACCGACCACTGATCACCTCCACAAGATCTCTGCTGGGGGGGGGGTCAGGCAAGGCGCCAGGTGGTGGACCCAGGGGTGGGAAGAGCGGCTGTGGTCACTCATGGGGCCATAGCAGCAGCTGCTGCAGATGGGGGGGAGGTTGAGCCTTCGCCCTTGGCCTGCTGGCCCTTGGTGGGCTGGCGAGAGGACCAACAAAAGGACTGATGCTGGGCAGACCAAGGCTGAGATCGGTAGAGGGAATGAACTGATCCAAGTGTTTTGCCAGACTCCTGGAGGCAGGAGATGATGTCTTCGGCATCCCCCCAAACAGGACGGAGCCTCCGAAAGGGGCTTGCAAGATGCTGGCTTGAACACTGGGAGAAAAGCCAGACGCCCTAAGCAACGAATGGCAACAAAGACAGATCCCTGTTTCGTCCCCACGCCTGTAGGCATCAACAGTATTGTATGCTGCCCGTACACCTGGGTATCCACATCTGACCCTGACTTTAAGAGTTGGGCCAACTGAGTCTTAGTAGAATCCTCAAAAAGAGTCTGAACCAGACCCCTTGCCTGACCCCAGAGGGCATTCTGGTACTGCACCATATGGGCTAAATAGTTCACAGCTCGAATGGTCAGGGAGGCAGAGGCATTCATTCGCTTGCCCCACTGATCCAGCTGTCTAGACTCCTTGTCAGGAGGGTGGGTACTAAGATGTTTGGGTCTCTTAGTGCAGTCATGGGCCGCATTCATGACTACACAGTCCGCCGTGGAGTGTTCCCCTTAAAAGAGCATACCCGCTGGCGCATGGTACAAGCGGTCAGCCTTCTTGGGCAAGGCCGGGGTGGAGGAAAGTGCAGTTACGTAAGAACTTACCGTAATAGTACATCTTCGAGAGAAACTCTTGCAGCAGGTAAAACAGGACTGTAGCCGGCTGGCGACAGGACTCCACGGCAAACTTCTAGCCAGCTATCTATGGTGAGGACTGCCCACCCCCGATGTCATGCATAGTATAAGGGGTGGGCAGTCCTGGATGTGCCCTAGTTCTTCCGCCAGAGACTCTGGCATCCAGACGTACCGTGAACTGAACCAGAGAACCGAGGTCAATATCTCAAGGAACAATATATGAAACAGGCGACGTAGTGTGACAGGGTGACCCCTGTCATAGTGGACACCCCTGGGAAAAATTGAAACCCCTTCCCCAAGCAGTTTATATGTTTTGTATAATGTCCAACATGCTGCTTGGCTGGCTATAACAAAACTAAGAGTACAGTTACAAAACTAAGAGAGTAGTTTTAATAGAAGAATAACAAAAGTTTGTGTCTGCTTTTTCTAGATGTTAGTAGCCTCCTTGTAAGATATATTTTGCAGCAGACAGCATAAGGTAATATGATCCTGTAGGAGAGTTTAGCAGAGCACAGAATGTTCTGACCTCGGTTCTGACCTTTAACAATGCTGTAAACAAGTTATGTAATGTGCTCCAGGTGCCAAATAACTGTTCTCTGTGGTGCAGGTGCAACAGTGGCCCCTAGTGGCTAGTTTTATGTTATGTCTGCTGTTAATCAACAAGCAGTGGAAACATTTTCCAGCTTCTAGTGAGATTATAAAAAGCCCTTCCTCAGTGCTGAGAGAGGCGAGACAGGGTGGTCAGTTGAATACTGATTGAGAAAGGTGGAAGACCTCCTGGTAATATGTGCTTTCACACTGTTTGATTTACGCTAGGCTGAAGAAAGCCTTAGAAACTGTTGAAGCTAAGCAGCTGTCTAACTTACCATTTTGCTTTCTGTATATTTTACTTGATAAAAATAAAATGACAAACGCACTTGTGCGTTTTTTATGCAACTGACTTGTGGTCTGCCTGAAATTGTGTTATCCTAAACCCACGCCCGGTGACATATGGTGTCAGCAGTGGGATCTGTCCAGATGTCCGAGGAAACGGGGAGTCCAGTCATTTGGTGCCAGACCTGGTACTTAGGATACACGGCAGAGGTGCATGGCGCCAGAGATGAAAAGAACAGCAGCTGATGGAGATGGTGAGGAGGACGAGGCACCACGGATGGGACGAGACAGACCCGATGGCCAAATGGAGACCCTGATACGGCTTCTTCACTGGATGCGTGGGAGATGGCTGGAGGCTGATCGACGCCAGAGAGAGGCGGAGTGCAGATGCCAGGAGCTACTTGAGAGGTCCTACTCGGAGGAAGTCGAGGAAGAATCGGTGGAGCAAGATCCAAGGGCTCTGGAAGAGGAGGAACCCCTGTCGGAGCATTTGAGACCAACGTTTATGGAGATCCCATTGTTGCCCATTTTTCTGGGCTACTGTTTGGTGGAGGATGGCAAACGAGAGGAGGAGACCCCAAGTAAGACTTTGATTGGCAATGTGTTACTGGGGCAGGAGACTTCAAGCAAGATGGAAGAAGCCATTTGGGCTGAAGGGACTTTTGCATGTTTTAAACCTCCTCCTATGAAAAATGACTGTTCTCCTGATGTTGACTGGGGAAAACTGCAGGTGGGGGATCCTGAAGTAACCCAGTTAAGGAAGTATGTAAAAATCTCGGATGGGAGACAGGTTAATGGTGGCATGGGGGACAGATTATGGTGGTATGAACTTAGAAAGGAAGTTCTCTATCATGAGGCCCAACCCCCGGACAAAGCAGGTGGATGCCCAGCTAGTGGTGCCTGTGGCATACAGGGGAAAAAGGTGATGGAGGATGCGAACTCCAGTCACTCGGGGTATCTGAGCCATGGGAAGGTACTGACTAGACTCACCCCGTATTTCTACTGGTCAGGCATGTACAGGCATTTGGCAGCATACTATAAGACCTGTTATGGGGCAGACGGATAGCGAACCCTGATAGTGATGTGGGAGGAGTAACCAGAGGGTGAAGGGCAAGAGATGGCACCCTTGAAGGAGGGGGTGACTGCTACATAGAACAGAAGGGCAAGGTGGTGGCCAACACCACTAGTAGTGTATAAGATATGATACATAATCCCAGAGGTTAGGGACAGGCTGTTAGGCATGCAGCATGGTATGTTACAAGCCTACCTTTTAATGTCTAAGTAGGGACAGAGCAAGGTAGTTCTCCCCCTGAAGGCAGTTATACTGGGTGCTGGATGATCCAGCCATTCAAATGCACCTGGTCAGGGAAAGTCAGAAGATGGTATAAAACTACTGTTGATAGTTCTTTCTCCTGGTATATGTACTGTTTTGTAGTTTACTAATGTAGTAAACTTGTAAAATCTCTCAAGGTATTTGTATTGTTATGAATAGGATACTTTACAAATGTTTTTTTTTTTTTTTTTGAAAGGGACCCTGAGACGGAGCTTCAGGTGAGGATGGGCCAAAGCTCCACACCCTTCCAGGGTGTTAGCTGAGATTTGGACAACCGTAGGATGGTTGCCCTCTTATGCAGGGGGGGATGTGTGACAGGGTGACCCCTGTCATAGTGGACACCCCTGTATAAATTGAAACCCCTTCCCCAAGCAGTTTATATGTTTTGTATAATGTCCAACATGCTGCTTGGTTGGCTATAACAAAACTAAAAGTACAGTTACAAAACTAAGAGAGTAGTTTTAATAGAAGAATAACAAAAGTTTGTGTCTGCTTTTTCTAGATGTTAGCAGCCCCCTTGTAAGATATATTTTTCAGCAGACAGCATGAGGTAATATGACCCTGTAGGAGAGTTTAGGAGAGCACACAACATTCTGACCTTTAACAATGCTGTAAACAAGTTATGTAATGTGCTACACGTGACAAATAACTGTTCTCTGTGGTGCAACTAGTTTTATGTTATGTCTGCTGTTAATTAAAAGGCAGTGGAAAAATTTTCCAGCCTCTAGTGAGCTTATAAAAAGCCCTACCTCAGTGCTGAGAGAGGAGAGATAGGGTGGTCAGTTGAATACTGACTGAGGAAGGTGGAAGACCAAGCCAGCCCATCAGCGCAATGGTTCGATTTCCGCCTGTGACGCTGGCAATCTGGGTTCAGTAACGGACCTGAGTCGTCGGAGGGCCGGCTGGGGGAGAAGGATCGAGTATCCTAGAGACAGTTCTCCTTCTCTGGGGGGAGGGCAGGGTGCAAGTCCGGTGCTTGACAGACCCCTAGCGCAGGCCGGAGGTATCGCAGCAACCGGCATCTGAATGCAGTTGGAGAGGTGGGATGGACGCTGGACGTCATTGCACGTTCCCACCCCCATATACAGCACCAAAAAACACTTCCTGCCTGCGGCCCTAGATGAAGCCTGCCCTGGCCTTCATCAGCCTCCAGGACCAACCCTTGGACCTAGTCCCGTCGTGCGGTGCCGTTAAGGAGGTCGGTGCCGCACCCCACCCTGGGGGCAAGCCAGGGGGTATCCGAGGGTAGGGTCCTAATGTGGAAGTGGAGGTTAGGATCCGTGACCAGGCTGAGGTGCCGGGTAGCAGGTAGTGGGGGCCAAAAGCATAATAAATAAAAAAAAAAAAAGAAGGTGGAAGACCTCCTGGTAATGTGAGCTTTCACACTGTTTGATTTATGCTAAGCTGAAGAATAGCCTTAGAAACTGCTAAAGTTAAGCAGTTATCTGACTTACCATTTTGCTTTCTGTGTATTTTACTTGATAAAAATTAAATGACAAACGCACTTGTGCGTTTTTTATGCACCTGACTTGTGGTCTGCCTGAAACTGTGTTAAACCCATGCCCAGTGACACATAGGTCATATGCAGCAGAAAACCTCTTCGGAGGAAAGAGGGCAGGAAATATACCTGCTGCAAGAGCTTCACTCGAAGATCTACTGTTACGGTAAGTTCTTACGTAAATGTACCATCTTACTTCGAGAGTCAGCTCTTGCAGCAGGTAACAGCTAGGACTGATTCCCAAGCAGTACAGAAATTTACCCAACCTGGGAGGAAGGTAAGAGGAGAGTGGAAGGGAGTTCTCTCAGGAGAGGAGATCCTGCAAAACTGCGAGGCCAAACCCTGCTCTACGTCAAGAGGCAAAGGCTGGCGACGGTCCAGGGAAGCAGATGACATTGGCCTCAATAGTGAGGGCGGCGCCTGCAGGGAAGACAGCCCCTGAGGCAAGGGCAGAGGTGACGCCTGCATAGAGGAGGAGGAGGTGAGCACTTGCTCCAGGCGATGCCTGAAAGGACCATCACCGGACCCGGAGTCAGGAAATGACGAAGGCAATGCCTTGGCCGGGGGGGGGGGGTGGTTGATGGTCAAAGATCTGCCACCAGAGATTCCGACCCTGGTCAAGCCACCTGGCTGAGAGTCCATGGGTGCTAAGGGCCTGAGCGTCAGGGGCTGAGAGGCAGAGGACAATGTCCACTGCCCAGAAGAGCCGCCGCCCGAAACAGAGATGAGAGCAGGCAGCTGAACCACTGGCAGCCTGGAGGAGGTAAGGGCTGACTGTGCAGGTGGGGCGGACCTCCTGCGGGAGGAAGACCCAGAGGCGGCAGCCAGTCTGTGTGGCAACTGAGAGTGAGAGGTTGACCGGGGACGGTCCCAGTGCTTGTGCTTACCGATTGATTTCTTCTTCTGGGAAGAAGAAGAAGACGACGAAACCCCGGAAGGTTGAGCTTGGGAAGTTGAAGAATTTTTTGCCTGTAGCTCCTTCTCCGTCGCAGCCAACCTCTGCTTAAGCAGGTAGCTTTCTAAGGTCTTCAAACAACGTCTCCGAGTGGCCTGGTTGAAGTCCTGGCAGTGCTGGCAGGCCTTGGAGTCGTGGTCTGGGCCTAAGCACAGCAGGCAGGAAGAGTCACCGTCCTTAGTGGCAATCTGCTTGTCGCAGGCACACTTTTCGTTGGACGGTCAGAAGACAAGACTGGACAAGAAGACATAAACTTAGCAGAGAAAACACTGAAAACTCAATTGTTTTAAACACTTAAAGAAAAAAAATTAAAGCGCAGGTTAAACGTGAGAAAATGGCGGTCGACTAAAGTTGGTGTCCGTGAAGGTCTGACGTGCTCGGGTGGAAGGCAGGAAAGAACTGAGGTAATTGTGGGGATCGCTCCCTTTATAGGATAGGAGGATGTCAGCATGCTGACATCGACGGGGTTGGTCCCCCGTGATAGACTGCTAGCTAGAAGTTTTCTGTGTGGTTCTGGCACCTGACAGCTTCAGTCCTACCGGTGATGCCTGCTGCTAGAGTCCCCTCGAAGTAAGATCGACTGTTACGGTATGTACGTAAATTTTCAAAGATATCTCTTTCATCAGGCCACACCTCTGGAACGAGTCCCAAGAAGTACTGACAGATAAACAGTCCGGGTGGCTGGAGCCTATAGACCTACGAAAGAAGGCCTTGTAGTATAGCCAGGACAAAGCCAGCCTTTTTTCTGGAGGCAATGTCCAGACTGTAATGTTTAGTGAAGGTGTGGACAGTACTCCAAGTGTCCAGTGCACAAATCTCAGCAGCAGACACATTCTTGAAACAGGCAACAGAAGTGGCCATGGCTCTAGCTGAATGACCACGAACAATTCCAGGAAGTTCCTTACCGTACTTCCTGAGACAGAAAGTAATACAGTTAGCCAACCATCTGGATAGGCACTGTTTAGAAACAGAAGTGCCCTTTTTTGTAGGGGCAAATGAAACAAAAAGCTGCCAGGACTTCCTGCAGTCCTTCGTACGATGTATACAGTACTCAAGTATTCTATATACAGTACTTCTTAAGTATGGAGCAATGCTTCCCCTGGATTGGCATGCTCAGGAAAATAAACTGACAGGTGGATGATTTGATTCAAAGTAAACTCAGGACACCACCTTTGGTAGAAATGCAGGATCGGTATGTAAAGATACCCTGTTTCTGTGTACAATCAAATAAGGAGGCTCACATATAAAGAGCCTGAAGCTCTGAAATTCTTCGAGAAGCAGAAGTAATAGCAACAAAAAATAACACTTTACAAGACAGAAAGCACAGGCTGCAAGTCGCAGCTGCCTCAAAAGAAGCAAAAGTAAGCTTTTCTAACCCAAAATTCAAGAATCAGGACAGGACTGCGGATAGGAAACTTCAAATGCAGAATGCCTCTCAGAAACGTATGGGCTACCTCCAGCTGAGCAACCGTACTACCATCAATAGGAACATGGAAGGCTGAAATGGTAGCGAAGTGCACTTTGATAGAAGAGCATAGCAATCCTGCCTCCGATAAGGACAGCAAATACTCCTGAACCTGGTTTACGGACATGTAAAGGAATCTAGCTGATGGGAAGTGGCTCACAAGGCAAATCACTTCCACATCACAGAAGAGGTGGCTCTGGTTGAAGGTTTTCTGGCAGCCACCAGAACATCAGCCACCTTTTGAGATACCCAAAACCTAGCAATGGCTATGCCCGCAAGAACCATGAATGGAGATGGAGTGATCCGAGGTCCAGATGGACCAGGGTTTCCTGTTACTGAGACAGCAAGCCTTTGCACAGGGGCAGAGGTACTGGTGGTTCCACTGCCAACTGTTGTAGTAAGGGGAACCAGATCTGATGAGGCCAAAAGGGAGCAATCAGTATCAATGTTGCTCCTTTCATTTGGAGCTTGATTAACACCCTCTGGATTAGAGGGAAGGGAGGAAACACATAAAGGAACCTCCCCTTCCAAGAGAGGGACAATGTGTCGTGCCAGAAAACTCTAGGCCCTGGAACAAGCGAGCAGATAAGCAGTAGTTCTGCATTGGGTGGGGACACAAAAATGTCCAACGCTGGTCGATCCCACCTGTTGAACAGGTCTGCTGCCAATGAGGTCAGCAGTTCTCCCTTGTGCATCCTGGACTGTGATCTGCTTAGCCTGTCTGCCAAGACATTTTGGACACTTTGAACATGAACTGCTGAGAGTTCTAGACCCTGTTCCAGAGCCCAATATCAAACCCTCATCGCTTCCCTGCATAGGGGGTAGGAGAGAGTTCCCCCTTGCTTGTTCATGTAGTGCATCATGCTGATGTTGTCTGCTTGCACCAACAGATGTCCCATGCACAGATGGGTGTGGAAGGCTTGCAGACTGTACAGAAAAGCCCTTATTTCTAGGAAATGTATGCGGAGGGTGCTCTCCACCGTCACCATCCACCATGCCCTGTGTCTGATGAGGCCCTAAATGAGCCCCTCAGCCCATCCCGAGGCATCTGTCGTAAGGATATGATGAGAGGAGGGGATCAGGAAAAGAACCCCCTTCAGCAGATGATTGAGTTCCATCCACCACTAAAGCACCTTCCAGATAGAAGATGTTACTAGACCCTTCTGTTTTAGAACGTTGGTGCGTTGATCCCATTGGACCCTTAATTCCATTCAGGGATCCACATACGCAGTCTGGCCAGTGGTATGGTAACAATGGGAGCTGCCATTAGGCCCAACAGTCTCAGGAATGACCTGGCTGTGATATACAGTACCTGTTGAGGTATACCATCTGGGCCTGTGCCATCAGGTGTTCGGCCCTGTCCTGAGGCAGGAAGGCTAAGCCTTGGGCTGTGTCCAGGATTGCTCCTATATACTGCAGGCGCTGGCAAGGGGTCAGGACTGATTTTGGTACATTGATTGTGATGCCTAAGGCATCAAACAACTGCCTGGTGCATGCAACAGTCAAATAAAGCTGCTCTTTGGACTGAGCTTTGAGGAGCTAGTTGTCCAGATAAGGTAATACATATAGTCCATCTCTTCTGAGGGCTGCTTCCACTACTGCTAAGCATTTGGTAAATACCCATGGTGCAGAAGATAAGCCAAAGGGCAACACCCTAAACTGGTAATGCTCTCCCCCCGTTGAAAAGAAATCTGAGATACTTCCCGTTGGTGGTACAAACTCTGATACGCAGGTAAGCGTCCTGTACGTTTAGTGAACATATCCAGTCCCCTTGGTACAGTAGTAGCAACAGGCCTTTAGAGTGACCATTCTGAATTTGTACTGAATTAAAAGGTTCAGATTTTAAGTCCCAAATGTGCCTCAGGTCCCCTGTGCATTTGGGGACTAGGAATTAGTGGGAATTGAAAAGTACAGTTACGTAAGAACTTACCGTAACAGTAGATCTTTGAGAGAGGCTCTTGCAGTAGGTAATTACATATAGAACTACACATATAGGACTGACGGCAGGCGGCAGGACCCTAAGTAAAAATTTCTAGCTAGCAGTCCCTGGTGAGGGACCGCCCCGTCAGGTGACCGGCGTCAGGAGACGTCGGTATAAAGGGGCCGTCCCTGACGCCCGCCTTCCAGTTCTTTCCCGCCACAGCCCAGAAAGGCCGGACGAGAGAGGAGCGGATATTTTCGTCACTGGAAAAGGAGCTGAAAAAAGTCTAGGGGATGGAGCTGCAGGAAATATTACTATCAGCAAGAGCCTCTTCGAAGATTCATCGTTACGTAAGTCTCACGTAACTGTACTATCTACTCGAGAGGCTCTTGCAGTTGGTAATTACATATAGGACTGAATCCCAAGCAGTCTGGAACAAAGAGAGGCACCGGGAGGAGGAAAACTACTCCATGAAGCAGTTCTAGCTGTGCAAGCCTCAAGATAAGAGGCCTTGCAGAACAGCCAGCCCGAAGCCTGCTCTAAGGCAAGAGGCAACATCCAAACTGTAGTGTTTAGTAAAGGTATGAACGGAAGTCCAGGTGGCGGCAACGCAAATGTCTGCCGCAGACACATTTCTGAAACAAGCCGCTGAGGCAGCTACTCCTCTGGTAGAGTGGCCTCTTACCCGACCCGGGAGGGTCTTGTTGTATTTGTCATAACAGAAAGTGATGCAATGAGCCAACCACTTAGATAGGCATTGCTTAGAAACAGCATTGCCTTCCTTTTATGAGCAAAGAGACAACATTGATCAGTCTTTCTGAGATCCTTCGTCCTGTTGGTGTAGTATCTCAGAACCGTGAACATCCATAATATGGAGTAATACTCCCTTGATTAGAGATCGCGATGAAAAGGGGCGGTAACTCTATGGACTGATTTAGAGTAGACTCTGCTACTACTTTAGGAGAAACTTGGGGTTTGTGCGTCGAGCGGCACGTTCCTTGTGAAAAATCAAGTATGGAGTTTTACACATCAGGGCCTGGAGCTCGGAAATTCTTCGAGCGGAAGTAATGGCCACCAGGAAGAGAGTCTTCCATGAAAGGAACTTCAAATCCGCAGAAGTTGCCGGTTCGAAGGGAGGCAGAGTAAGTTTCTCAAGGACAAAGTTCAAGTCCCAAGGGGGAGCAGGAGTACGGATAGAGGGTCTCAGATGGAGAACCCCCCTGAGAAAGGTCTTGGAGACCTCCAATTGAGTGAAAGTTTTATCTGCAAAGGGGACACGATAGGCCGAGATGGCCGCCATGTGTACCTTCAGAGAAGAATGACTGAGACCCAGGTCAAACAGATGATGTAGATACTCCAGCAGAAGCCCCGCTGACCAGGAGAAAGGTTCCGCGTTCTTGGAAGCGGCCCAGATAGTGAATCTTTTCCACTTCATTGCGTAAGTGGATCTAGTGGAGGGTTTTCTGGCCTCCACCAAAATCTCCGCCACTTGGGGAGACACCCCAAAACGGGACTGAGCTAAGTCTGCAGGAGCCATGCGTGCAGCTGAAGGGATTTGAGGCTTGGATGGACCAGGGTCCCCTGATCCTGGGTCAGTAAACCTTGAGATAGAGGAAGAGGAAGAGGATGATCCTCTGAGTATTGTTGTAGAAGAGAGAACCAAACTTGCCTGGGCCAGAAAGCAGCAATCAGAATCATTCGTGCTCCTTCTGAAGCTAGTTTCTGCAAGACTCATGGGATAAGTGTAATTGGGGGAAAGGCATAGACGAATCTGTCCTTCCAGTCTAGAGACAGAGCGTCTCTCCAGAAAGCGCCTCACTCTGGAACAAGGGAGCAGAAGACGGGAAGCTTTGCGTTTAAAGGGGATGCGAACAGGTCACCCTGTGGTGTTCCCCAAAGTCGGAAGATACTGTCTAGGACCCCTTGGTCCAGTTCCCACTCATGAGTCACAGCCAAAGAGCGACTTAGCTTGTCTGCCAGATTGTTGTCGACTCCCGGAACGTGAACTGCCGTGAGGTGAAGGTCATGTTGTGTTGCCCAATCCCAGACCCTCACTGCCTCCCTGCAAAGAGGGTAGGACCGAGTCCCTCCCTGTTTGTTGATGTACCAGACCACGCACATGTTGTCCGTCTGGACGGCTAGGTGGCCGGGAAGGATGTATTGGTGAAGGGCTTGGAGAGCATATACCACTGTCCGGAGCTCGAGCACATTGATGTGGAGAGCTTGTTCAAGCTTGAACCAGGAGCCTGGGTCCGATGAGGGCCTAGATGGGCTCCCCAACCTTCACCCAAGGCATCTGTGGTTAGAGTCTGGGAGGGGGGAAGACGAAAGAAAGGAACTCCCCGGAATAGGTTCTCTCGAACCATCCACCATTGCAAGTCTCGAAGCATCGGCGAGGAGACCAGAACTGGGTGATCTAGGTCATCCACTAACTGATCCCATTGGGAGCGTAGAGTCCACTGAGAGACTCTCATGTGGAGTCGAGCACGAGGAACTGTCGGGATAGCAGCCGCCATGAGCCCGATAAGGCGAAGGATCGACCTTGCAGAGACCCACCTGTGGTCGGACAGCAGACTTATCTGAGTCTAAAGGGTGGACGCCCTGCCCGGTGGCAGGAAGGCCCTGCCCATGGTCGTATCGAGAATCGCCCCAATAAACTGTAGTCTCTGGGATGGGATCAGGTGAGACTTGGAATGGTTGATGGTAATACCCAGGCAGGCAGAAACCTGCTGGGTAAGGGAGAGGCAGCGCAGGAGTTCCTCCCTGGACGAGACCGCCAGGAGCCAATCGTCCAGGTACAGGAAAACCTGCACCCCCCTGGTACGCAGGTGGGCCGCCACCACTGCCAGGCATTTGGTAAATACCCAAGGTGCCGAGGATAGACCAAACGGAAGTGCCTTGAATTGGTAGTGGTCCCCCTTGAACGCAAAACAAAGGTATCTGCGGTGAGACAGGCAAATGGAAATATGCAGGTAAGCGTCCTGCATATCCAGGGCACACAGCCATTGACCCGGCCAGAGGAGGGGCAGAAGGCTCTGCAAAGAGAGCATCCTGAACCTTTCGTATTCCACAAAAAGATTCAGGGAACTGAGATCCAGAATTGGTCTGAGATCTCCTGTCTTCTTTGGGACCAGGAAGAAATGGGAATAGTAACCTGTCCCTTGCAGATGAAGGGGGACGGGTTCTATTACATGTTTCAGCAGTAGAGCTGAAATTTCCTCTTGGACCAAGAGAAGATGTTCCCTTGAATACGACAACTTCAGAGGGGGTGGCAGGTGGTTTCTGAAGAAACTCTATCGAGTGCCCTTCTGCGATGAGCTGGAGCACCCAAGAGTCTGTTGTTATCCTCTCCCAGCCCGGAAGGTGGAGGGAAAACCTACCTCCTACCGGTTCCTCCGGGGAGTCCACAGGCTGTGGGAGAGGGAAGGAGTCAGGTGGTGTGGGGCAGCGCCGCAGCTGAAGCACCCACTGCTTTTTTGGGCGGGGCTTAGCAGCTGTGGGGGCCCAGCGTTTTGTGGCCCGCCTCCGCTGGGGTTTCACCTTGGGCCGATTCCGTCTGCGAAACGGACGACGCTGCTGCTGATGGGGGCGGTACATGGAATCGACAGACTTCAGTGCCATCCTCTTCTCTTGCAAATCAGTGATGATGTCCTTGACATCACCACCGAAAAGCACCAAACCCCAGAAGGGCGCTTCCTGGATAGTGGATTGCACCTCCGGGACCAACCCTGATACGCGGAGCCAAGCATGACGTCGTAGGCCTACGGCGAAAGCTGAGTCATCCAGCAGTATCCACTGCATCGTGATGTTACACGAGCATGTGTTGACTGGCCGAACGGCAGAGCGGACAAGCTCAGCCAACCCTGCTTGACTAGAGAGTCTGGCAGGTAGTCCAATTTGGCTTCCACCTGAGGTCAGAATGGCTTCTCAGTCCCCCATATGGCCAACATAATTCAGGGCCCTAATCCTCAGTATGGAGGAAGCAAAGATCCTCTTCCCATATTGGTCCAGAAGGCGGATTCTTTGTCAGGTGGCTACGAGCTGAGGTAGTTTTGGTTGGCCGAGCACGTGAGCGGCGCTAATCACAACTGAGTCGGCACAAGGGTGAGAATCTAGAAATCAACACCCTGGAGCCTGATATAGCCTATTCGACTCCTTTGAAGTGGGGCTAAGCCGACGGCTGTTTCCATATGGTGGTGACGCAGGTCATGAGGCTCTATCCAGGGTTGCACCAAGGTAGGAGCTGTCACGGCAGATCCAGATGTTCAGCGAAGTTCAGGACGCTGAGGATCTGGTCCAAGGAGTGCCACTGATGAACCTCTCTTGGATTTTCCTTAGCAACTCCATAAAAGAAGGATCTTCCAGAGGAGACTTCGAGGAGTCCTTGACCTGGGCTTCGACGGAGAGTGTGGCTTGTCAGTCCCTCTGAGCAACCTGGAGGAATCTGAGGAGTCCGAGTGGAAGAGGAGGAGGAGAAGAGGAAAAGACTCTTTCTCGACCAGGGGAGGGAATGGACCCTTGGGAAGCCCCTGGGGAAGATGTCCTGCCCTCCTGGACCCAGATGGAAGAGCCCTGAGTCCGAGGTGGTGAGGAGTGTGCCGCCTGGACGCACGGGAACCTGAGACGGCACCGTCATCGTAAGGCGGCTCTACCTCCCTGGTGAGCTGAGCCTTGCCCAGCCCACCAGGAGGCCAGAGTCTCCTGTAGGTCCACCCGCGGCTGTGGGGGCGGTGGAGGAGAAGGAGGTGGGGGATAAGCTACGGGTTGTACCCATATGGAGAGTATCCAAAACCCGGTTGCGAAGGAGTTCGCCGCTGGTACTGCGCCAGATACTGTGGTCCCGGTACATCGCATCTGATAGGACGGAGGGTACCGAGCGGAGTGCCGAGCAGATGGCTCGGCCGCTGCCTCACGGGTGGTCCACGCTGAGGGCCCAGGAGGGGGACATCCGGAAGCGGATGTCGGCTGAGTCGTAGAACCGCGCCGGAGGCCCTGCGCCGAGGATCCGGATGCGTACGCCAGATCCGGGCGCACCTACAGTGGCCATGGTCCGACGGAGGAAGAACCCCAGCATCGCTTCGGGATGGAGGGGAAAACTCGGGTCAGGCTGGGGGGACTCGGGTCCCCGGATGGCAGCAGGGCGTCTGCAGAACCGGGATGACGGACGGGTAGGTCCGTGGTCGTTCTGTCGCCGACCTGGAGCCGTTTTAAGCCGGGTCTTCGTTTTACTGGAGGAGCTGGTGTCCACTGGCGGGAGCCTTCACCTGAGGCAGACTGAGAGAAGGATCAGCCTGGGTCCGCAGGAAGAGAGGCCGACCGCGCCTCAAGGGTCGTGCGCCTTACCGCTTTCCACGCGGACCATCGGAGGGGCCGACGTCCCGACTTACCGGAGCTGCCCACGCCAGTAGGCCGTGAGACTGCGGCCGAACCGGGGCGGAGGCCTCCACTGCCCTGAGGCACCCGAAGGCCCGAGCACGAGCCAGATGGGCAGGCCGACGCTCGGAAACCCTCCGGCAGCTGCCGAGGGGCGGTCCCCGGGAGGGACGCTATCGTGTCCCGCGGCTCCTGAGGGAGACGTGGTGGAGGAGCCCTTGTCCCGGTGCCTCTCCTTATCCTTCTTCTTCCGATGGCCTTCGGGGGGGAAGTGGACGCCTGCCTCAGTTTTTTGAGCTCCTTCTCCATTGAACTCATCTTTTTCTTCAAAATATGGGCTTTCAGGGATTGCTGCCGCCTTTTCCGGGTAGCCGCATTGAAGCTGAGGCAGTGCTGGCACTTCTTGACTGGGTGATCGGGGCCTAGACAGAACAGGCACAGGGAATGGCCGTCTTTGTGCGCGTAGTTGGCGCTAACGGATCGCACTTATTTTTGTGCTCGAGGGTGTAGGGGACGTATACACCGACTTTGGTACTCCTGACGTTAGTCGAAAAAAACGATGAAGATAGGGCTGATTTAAAACTAACTTTTTCCACGAGGATGAGCTGCACGAGCTAACGGGCGGAAAGAACTAGTAGGGACGCCAGGGACCGCCCCTTTATACCGACGTCTCCTGAAGCCAGTCACCTGATGTGGGGGCGGTCCCTCGCCAGGGACTGCGAGCTAGAAATTTTTTCCGTGGGGTCCTGCCGACGTCAGTCCAATATGTGTAGTTCTATATGTAATTACCTACTGCAAGAGCCCTCTCAAAGTAAGATTCACGGTTTCTTTGTTCTCAAACAACTGGCTCTATAGCCCTCTTTTCCATTAGGGTATGTATCTACTCTAGCAGCACTGGTATGTGTGCTGGAGGATAAACCAAAGGGGCTGGTGAATGGTCTAGGGGAAGCTCTAGAAGTTCTAGAGCATGGCCCCTTTCTGTTATTTGCAGGACCCAAGCATCTGATGTGACCTTCCTCCACTGGTCCAGATGGAGAGGGAGGCGAACCCCTACTACCACGTCCAAGAGTTCTGGAGGGTGGGGGTCTATAAGGAGTCATACAGATGCCTATCCTGCGGCTGCAGCTGCACTTCCACCTCTAGGTGGCTTTCGAATTTGCACCTGGGGTGGGTTTTGAGGCAGGCAGAGCCGATTCTCCTCTGTTTTTGCCCTGATGTCCGACTTCTGACCAGTGTCTGTCACTGGCTGAACCAAATGGCACCCTCTGCCTACTTCTGGGTTGTGTACGGTACAGGGAATGTACTTATTTTAGAGTCCTACCCAAGGCTTGACAGGATATCCTGCACATCTGTCCCAAAGAGTCTGTATCCTCGGAATGGGGCATTTAAAATGGATTGCTACACATCATTAGCAAATCTAGCCACTCTCAGCCAACAGTGTCTCCTTAAACAGACACCAGAGGCTGCTGCTCTAGTTGAAGCATCTGAGATGTCATAAGTAAGTAGATCTCAACAGATGCTTACCCACATCTGCCCCTGCTTGGGGGGCCTTTAACAGCTCCCGTTTCAGAGTACCCTCTGGGAGGGACTGGGCTGCTGCTTTGGCCTTTCTCCAGAGGGCATTTTAGTACTTTACCACATGGTCCTGGTAGTTAGTAATTCTGAGGCCCAAGATGGCAGAAACAAGGTCCTTTTCCTCAGGACATCTAACCTCCTGGATTCCCTGTCAGGAGGGAGAGAGTGGAGATGTTCAGGTGTTTTAGACCTATCATGGGCTGCATTTATTACAACAGAATCAGCCTCAGGTTGGCCTGCAAAAAATGGCCTACCAGAGGGAGCCTGGTACTCCTTGGAATGGCAGGGATCACATTAGGTCTGTGCCAGGCAGCCATGGTGGCATCCTCTAGGGCAGGCAACAGAGGGGGAATCATGCTAGGTGGGGAATCAGGTAGCTCTAAAAATTCTATCAAATTCCTTTTGGTGATGTTTTTTTTCCTTTGACTCAAACCCCATGGCAGACTAGAGTTGCTACAGCATGAAGATGAAAGGGGGTCTTCAGGGGGAGACCCCGGAGTATATACAACAGAGTCTTCACTCCCTGTGGGAATAGTGGAGTTTTATCTCTCATAAGCACTCTCCACACAGTCTTCCTCCTCCTCCTCTTCCTCTTGCAGCATGAGGTCAGGGTTGTATTCCTGATCTTCGTCGATGGCTTCTAAAGACCGCAAAGAAGGAATGGAAAAGGGTGTTGACGCCCCAGAAGGCACAGGGTACACTGACTGCCGAGGCATCGGGGCTTGTCTGGGGTGCCCCATCAATACCGCTTCCGTAGCAGGAGGAGGAAGCAGGCGATGTAAAAAGTATGCAAAGGACAAAAATACATCCTGCATATCGCCGTCGGCCTGTGGTACAGGTCTGCTCTGAGACGTTGATGGGGAAGGCGCTGTCCCCAATGTCAGTGGTTCCTTGCCAGCTATGATAGGTCTGACGGAACTCACAGCCTGACCCAACCTGGAGGGGTCAAAGGTCCAGGCGGCTAGAGGAGTCGTCACTGATGTGGTCAACAATGCAGTAGTGGTCGCACTATCTTGCAGGGGTAACCGTGAAAGTATCGGAGAGGATTTCTCCTTACTCCTTTCCCTCTTTCAGTGTTTATGCTTGTGTTGCCCAGTACTTTTATCCCAGGACTTCGATGATCTGTAGCTCGAGGAGCAGGTCAATGATGCGGTGGAGCTCTTCTACTGGAGCTCTTTCACCATCCTGGCTACCTGCTATTTTAAGAGGTGGGTTTCCAGGGCATTCTTTCTGTGTCACTGGGTAGCAGTATTGAACTTAAGGCAGAGTTCGCAGGCCTCAACATTATGGGCTGCGCCAAGGCAGCACACACAGACATCGTGTAGATCACCCAAATAAATCTTTTCACCCACTCGCAGTACCTAAAGAGCTTAGCAGGCTCTTTCAATGACATACACATTAGTGACGATCACTTTTTAAAAAGTGATATCTAACTAGGGAGAGAGAAAATTCAAAAAGGTTAACTTGCAGTTGCTTGAAGTGGCGGCATCTCCGTGGAGGGTCCAGCGAGTATGGTCTATGACGGGAAAAGAACTGAGGAGGGAAGGGGCCACCCACATTTAGATGGGAACTGTCGACATAGGACGTCATTGTGGGTGGCCCCTAGCGGACTGATTGCAAAAAAGTTTCTGTGTGGTCCTAGTGCCTTGGCTGCTATCATTCCAGAAGTGTGGCCTGATAAAAGCGGCATCTTCGAAGAAGATCTTAAATAGAGTTCTTTGTCATAGTCAGAATGTCTACTAACTGATCACGTCTAGCTTTCTATATTTTATTTTAAATATGCAACACCAGTACATTACAGAACAAGAACTGATCTCTATATGGTTTTGCACTCTAAGATAATCATGTCATATGTTTGCTTGGTAGTAAGGGGTGGCAGATTAACTTGCATTATGAAATGGGTTTACAGCATGCTGGCTCCTAATTGGTTGAGAGCTACTTTCACCTGAGCCAATCACAGAACAACAGGCAGGGTGAAAGTAGGTCCTGGCAATCACGACTCAGTACCTAACAAATCCTGCTACGTTCTTTTGTAACAGCGAGTTCCAAATACAAACTGCTTGTCCCACACACAACCCTTACCTTATGTTTGATACCAGGTGCCCATCTCCGGTCCCCAAGTCATCCAGCTCCCACTTTAATCCGGTATTCTTTTCACCACAACTGCTTCGTGGCTTTGTCTCAAAAACTGTACTGCACAAGATGGAAAATACCCGCTGTTTTTTTTTTTTTTAATCCTCTAAAAAGAAAGACTTGCTGGCTCTCCACTGCGGAAACAACCTGCAACTCACCCAATATGACCGGCTGTCTGCTTTATGAGCAGTGGAAAAGGAGGCCTACTATACCCAATCGCCCAAAGCTAACTTGTAGCTGTGATCTGACCAGTGGCCTCCTCTCTCTCGAGACAGAGCTAGTGTGAAGCTAGCATCCAAAACATATCGTCCCCTCCTTCTGCCCTTAATTAACTGCTGCTTGTATGCAGCATCAGCACCACCTGCTGACAGGCCAGCGGACACTTTTGTCCCAACTGGACTATTTTTTTGTGTATGAAACACTGATTGAAATAGTAAACAACATTTTATTTTTTTTTTTTTTAAATATAGTAAAAAAAAAAAAAGTTTTTTTTAAAAACACATTCAATTCACTACAACAGATCCATTTCATAACCGCAATAAGGCATTTCAGGGGGTACATTATGGTGGGCTAATGGCCCTTCTCGGGTGGTGGAAGCACTTGGCTTCACCTTGTGCTTCAAGCTACCTAAGGCGGGCTGTTATCCCACCATAATGCACCCCATCATGCCTTATTGCTTAAATATAGAACAATGGTTGGAAATGGAGCATTCTGATTGGCTGTCAACAATCCGATATCCATACATTAAGCAAGCAATAAGACATGACAGGGTATGCATGGAACAGATTTTATCGCATACCCAGTGGCGTAGTGAGGCGCAAGGCTGCAGGCCGAGTACCTTCAACCCCTGGACGTGTGGTAAAGTACAGTTACGTAAGAACTTACCATAACAGTATATCTTCGAGAACAGCTCTTGCAGCAGGTAACACCATTAGGACTGAAGCTGGCAGGCGTCAGGACCCCACGGAAATCTTCTAGCTAGCAGTCTTCAGCGGGGACCACCTCCGACGTTGGTCCCGCCCCCGACGTCAGACGTAGTACATAAGGAGGCGGTCCCGCCAGATTCCCCAGTTCTCCTGCTGGAGACTCCCGGACGCAGGATGACATCAGAAGGGGAGACCGAGGATCCGCCATCAGAAGAAAAGAGCTAAAGCTCCTGCCAAGGCCTGGTAGTCCGTACCTCCTCCAAGGGGGAATGGTGGGCGGGAAGGTACCTGCTGCAAGAGCTGTTCTCCAAGATCTACTGTTACGGTAAGTTCTTACGTAACTGTACTATCTTACTTCGAGATACAGCTCTTGCAGCAGGTAACACCATTAGGACGGATTCCCAAGCAACAGCGCCTGAAAGCATTCTGGGAGGAGGAAAATAGGAGAGATCTAGAACAAGTCCTAACTCTAGGACAGGAGACCCTGTAGAACGGCCAGGCCGAAACCGGCTCTCCGCCGAGATGTAATATCCAGGCTATAGTGCCTAATAAATGTGTGCACTGAGCTCCAAGTAGCTGCAGCACAAATGGCCGAGGTGGAAATGTTGCACAGTGCTGCAAAGGAGGTAGCCACCCCCCCTTGTCGAATGGCCCTGGACTGAACCAGGGAGGGGTTTATGCTTGTTGTCGTAGCAAAATGAAATACACTGGACAAGCCAGCGAGAAAGGGTTTGCTTAGAGACTGGTTGACCCAGCATCCTCTCAGCAAGAAACGAATAGTTGCTCCGACTTATGGTTGTTTAGTGCTATTCAGGTAGAACCTAAGGAGCGTGAACATCCAGGGTGTGAAGCAACGCCTCTCCTCTTTTAGAGTACTTGGGGAAATACACAGGCAAATCGATGTCCTGGTTGAGAGTGAGGGCAGAGAGCACCTTAGGCAGGAATTTAGGATTCGTCCTCAGAGACACTCTGTCCTGGTGAAAAGTTAAATAAGGCTCCTTGCACATGAGAGCGTGAAGCTTGGAAACTCTCCTTGCTGATGTGACAGCAACTAAAAATAACGTTTTCCACGACAGAAAACGCAGCTCGCAATCTGCGGCAGGTTCAAAGGGGGAAGCATGAGTTGTTCCAGGACAAAGAGTAGGTCCCAAAGAGGAATGGGATCCTTGATGGGTGGCCTAAGGTGTAACACCCCTCTCAGGAAGTCTCGAGCGGCATCAAGCTGTGCCACTGTGCGCTGTCCCACCGGGAAGTGGTATGCAGAGATCGTGCAGAGGTGCACTTTAATGGAGGAGTAGGCGAGACCCGAATGGAAGAGGGAAAGAAGGTATTCCAGCACCCCTTTCACCGGGCAAAGGCGGCGTGCCTGCGACCATAAGCAAAAACGGCATCACTTCAAGGCGTACGTCGCATGCGTTGCCGGCTTCCTGGCCGCGGAAAGGACTTCCGCCACCTCTTGCGAGACCCTGTATTGCATAATGGCTATGTCTCTAGGAGCCATGCATGCAGGTTCAGTGAGCGTAAGTCCGGGTGGACTAGAGAACCCTCCTCCTGAGACAATAGGTGGGAGCTGAAAGGCAACGGAACTGGAGGTTCCCAGGACAATTGCGTCAGCATGGGGAACCAGATCTGCTTGGGCCAGAAAGGCGCTACCAGGATCATTGTTGCGTGCTCCCTGCGCAGTTTGAGAAGAACTCTCTGGATCAACGGGAAGGGAGGGAAAGCGTAGAGGAATCTGTCCGCCCAGGAGAGGGACAACGCGTCTCGCCAGAAAACACCAGGCCCTGGATCTAGCGAGCAAAAATTGGGCAGTTTTGCGTTGGATGGGGAAGCGAATAAGTCCAACTCTGGAGTGCCCCATTGAAGAAACAGATACTCTGCTACCTTCCTGAAGAAGTTCCCACTGCGGACTCTGGCCTGGGAATCCACTCAGGCCATCTGCGATTGTGTTGTCCACCCGGGAACATGAACTGTAATCAGGCTCGCGCCGTGTCGGATTACCCAATCCCACACCCTCATAGCCTCCCTGCAGAGGGGGTAAGAGTGTGCGCCTCCTTGTTTGTTGAGGTAGTACATCACCGCTGTGTTGTCTGTCTGAAGCAGAAGGGTACTCGACGGTATTTCTGACTGAAAGGCCTGCAGGGTGTAAAGGACCGCCCTCATCTCCAGCACGTTGATGCGAAGGTGAGTTTCCTGAGGGGTCCATGTTCCCAGGGACCTCACCCGCTCAGGTGCGCTCCCCATCCCAGCCCTGAGGCGTCTGTGGAGAGGATTGCCTTCGGGGACAGCGTGGTAAACGGGACACCCGCAGAAAGTGTCCCTGGGTCTAGCCACCATTGCCAGTCTCGAATCACGGCGTTCATGATTCTGACCGGATGCTGCATGTGGTCTTGCCTTTGGTCCCAATGCACCTTGAGCATCTACTGAATTACCCGCATGTGGAGTCTTGCCAAAGGGACGGTTGGAATGGCCGCAGCCATGTGTCCGAGCAAGCGAAGGACCAACCTGGCGGGACGGTTCGCTGGAAAGATCCCTGATGAGGGATCTGATGTGCTCCGCTCTTTCGTTGGGAAGAAAGGCTTTCCCCTTGACGGTGTCCAGAACTGCGCCTATGAACTGCAGCTTCTGGGACGGTACTAGGAGAGACTTCTCGTAGTTGGTAAGGATGCCCAGAGACTGGAACAGGTCCTGGGTGCTCTGAATAGCCATCAACAGTGCCTCTTTGGAGGCGGCCATGAGAAGCCAGTTGTCCAGGTACGGGAACACGTAGTGGCCCTGTCTCCTCGGAGACACTGCCACGACTGCCATACACTTGGTAAAGACCCTGGGGGCCGAAGACAGTCCGAACGGAAGGGCCCGGAACTGAAAGTGGTGACCGAGAAACTCGAAGCACAGGAACCTCCTGCGTGTTTGAGCTACTGGGATGTGCAGGTAGGCGTCCTGCATGTCCAGGGACGCTAAGAAGGCGTCCTTTTTCAGCATGGGAATGAGTCCTTGGAGGGTCACCATGCGAAAACGCTTGTAGGCAACCGACATGTTGAGGTCGCTGAGGTCCAGGATTGGACGGAGGTCCCGCTTCTTCGAACCAGAAAGAAGTAGGAATAGTATCCGATCTCATCTGGCTCTCTGGGACATACTCCACCGCCTCTTTGCAGGAGCCGCGAGTACCTCTTGCCTGATGAGTGATCTGTGCTGACCCGAGTAACAGGAGAGCAGAGGAGGCCTTGTGGGTGGCTTGTCCATGAATTCTATAAAGTGGCCTCTTTCGACCAACTGAAGGACCCACCTGTCGGTGGTTATGGACTGCCACCCTGGCAGGTGGTAGTCCACACGGCCCCCGACCTTGGTGTCCCGTTGATCCTGAGGGGTGGGGGCCGGTAAGGAGTCATGCTGTGGCGGCTGAGGGTCCAGCGGGCTGGGCCAACTGAGCTGGTCGTTGACTTCGGCCCGCTGACGACTTCCCCTGGGCTCTGCGGGAGAAGGAGCCCCTCTGTTGCGGACCGCGGACTGCTGTCTCTGCATCCGCTTGAAAACGGCTTTGGTTCCTACGAAAGGAACTAAGCTTGGGTCTGTACATGGCCTGGACAGACCGCACCGCCTTCCCGGCCTCTTGAAGTTTGGTGAGGACTTTCTCCGAGGACTCACCAAAAAGAACTTTTCCATGAAACGAGGCATCCAGGATGTTCTTCTGGACGTCCGGGGTGAATCCGGAGACACGGAGCCATGAGTGTCTCAGGAGGCATACGCCTGAAGCTGCCACTCTGGCCGAGGAGTTCACGGAATCATACGCGGCTCGCAGCACCTGGGTTCCCACCTCCGAACCCGTACGAAGGAGTTGCAATAACTCCTCCTTCTGCTCACCTTCTGGCATCTTTTCCGCCAGATCCAGTCCCTGCTCCCACAAGGCGTTTTGAAACTGTACCATGTGGTCAAGTAGTTGAGGGATCTGATGGCGCAGGTAGCGGATGCATACGCGCGCCTGCACATAGCGTCCAGCTGTTTGGACTCTGGGTCCGTGGCAGGGTGTCGAAATGTTGCGGCCTCTGGGACCGGTCATGAGAGGCTGTAATGACCAGAGAATCGGCCAGAGGATGTGATGCCAAGTACTAGTCCTCCCTAGGGGCCTTGTACAGGCGGTCAGCTTTCTTCGGAATCGCCGGAAGCGAGTGTGGACGTTTCCACCAAGGGTGGCACCACCACAGGCTTAGGATCTTTTTGCCGAAGATATCTGGCAAGGCGTAATCTCTCGGGGTCTAGTTCCTCTGCGTCCCAGTCCATGTTCTCCTGGATATGCCTCATAATCTCTGAGAACGATGGATCATCCGGAGGAGATCTTGAAGCTCACGGGGTCTGGAGAAGGGACGTTGATCGGAGAGGGGATCTGGATCCGCCCGAGAAGTCCGATCCCGTGTCCTCCGTCAAGGCGAACGGTGGCTCTTCTGGTCTCTTGGGCTGGGTGACCCTGAAGAAGATCTGGACGGAGGTCTCCTTTTTCTGTTCTACCCCTAGGAGGATCCGTAGGCCTCCTGGGGAGGTACCGGCCGCATCCCTAGGTGAAGTAGGGGCGCGGGGGCGGAGCTCGCAGGTGGAGGAGGAGGAGGAGGAGGAGTAGGTGTGGAACCACATCCTTCTTTATGGTGTCCCACCAGTAAGTAAACAGCCTTGACTCGGGTATGCTGGAGGCCCGACGACGGACCGGGCGCCGATGGCCGGTCGCCGGGTTCCAGCGCCGGTCCCAGGGGTCTCAGGTTCCGGCAGGGTTCCGGGGCGCGACAGGACCGGTTCGCCTGCCTGGTCCTCGGGCTGGCAGCTCCTCCTCCGCTCATCGCCTCTGACCGACGCCGGTGGGAGGCGAAGGGGTCTTTCTCAGCAGGTACGGACGCCGGTCCCCGCCGGGCGTCGGGAGGCGGAAGGCTTAACCGGGCGACGGACGCCTACCGTCGCCGGGTTCTCGGACCGATGGTGTTTGGCCGACGCCGGTGGGCCGCGCCGGGTCCGACGATCTTCTATGAAGCTGCCTTGGTCTTCTGCTGGGGAGGAGGAGGCAAAGAAATTGACCTGGCGTCGGGTTCCAAATGGCGGGAACCAGACTTGTGATGGTGATGACGGTCCCCGACCTCGACAGGGCCTTAGTGGCTGAGGACAAAGAAGTTCTGGAGGTCTTAGCCTGAGGAAGAGAGGAGGAACCCGAAGGAGTCTTCACCGCTGCAGGGGGAGGCTGAGAGCAGGCCCGGGAAGGGGAGCGGTCGGACTGGGAGCCAGAGCTACGGGAGTCAGAGGCCCTAGACGGGGACCTGGATCTCACTCTCTCCCTATGCTTCTCGAGGTGTCTCTGGCCTTGTCGGAAGATTCCCCCTTGGAGGCTGCATCCATGGCTTTAATCTTTTCCTCGAGCAGGAACGCCTGAAGGGCCTTCTGGCGACAGATCCGGGTCCGGCTGTTGAACCCCTGGCAGAAGGAGCAGGCCCGGTATCGTGGGTCTGGGCCTCAGGCACCGACGCAGGGCCGAAGCGCGGGTCTTTGAATGGGATTTGCTTCCCACAGGCGATTCGACGGATGGCCTTCAACGGAAGTTGAGAGGACATCAGACAGAAACTGAGCAGAAAAACAAACTTTTTCCGAAGGAAGAACTTAACCAGGCATCGCGCTCAGAAACGAACCGAGGGGTCGAGACATGCAAGTCGACGGCGGGAAAGAACTGGTGAATCTGGCGGGACCGCCTCCTTATGTACTACGTCTGACGTCGGGGGCCGGACCAACGTCGGAGGCGGTCCCTGCTGAAGACTGCTAGCTAGAAGATTTCCGTGGGGTCCTGACGCCTGCCGGCTTCAGTCCTAATGGTGTTACCTGCTGCAAGAGCTGTATCTCGAAGTAAGATCATCTGTTCCATGCACATCCACGGAGTGTCTTATTGTGCTTATAAAATGGGCTACATTTTTATTTTACTTTTTTCCTTTAGAAAAAGCATGTTTAAATGCAGACAAACAGATCTGATTATGAAAATTTAAGATAAAATAGTCCTCCCACCCATTAGAAAATGACGTCATTATGGATGGCGCAGTAGAACTGGTTTGATGTTGTTGCCTTGTCAGAATGATGAAGGAGCAATGCCCTTGCAACTCCATGTATTGGTGTGAGTTTTTTTCCCAGACTGGGATTGAGCTCCAGCTGCTATCATGGGCGATAGAGAGAGAGAGAGAGTGCACTGCAGGGGAGGGAGAGATCAGTGTGAGCGTGAACTTTCAAACAGTTTTTTTTTTTTTTTCATTTTAAATCAAGAACAGCCTAGCTGCGCTGGATCTGATCCGAGCGGTTCCTCGGCATAACTGGAATAAATGGCGACGGGATCAAATACATAGCGGCTGGCAGGAGGAGGTCCAATCGAGGTTCACAGTATACAGACAACCAAATGTCAGCATTTTACAAAGGCAGAAGTAATTCCATTTGTCTTGCTGTACATTTATGTAAAGACACACAGAGTCGGGAACGCTGTCGGCATCAGGGAGTGATGGGGAGATGTGATGTAAGAGCAGTAGGCGATCTGCACAAGACGGAACAGAAATAGTTTTAAATGGTTTTACATTACATTTCAATGTGTGGTCAGTGTGGGGCTCAGATTTCATAGCAGACTTTCTCTCAGCTGCCCACTGCACTACCAGCTCACAGTGAACACAGAAGAGAAGTAAGATTAAAAAAAAAAACAGGCAGATATTTTATTGTTTAACTTGAAAACCACTGCCGCTACTGGTTAGTAGATGGTACTCAAGAACTCACGCACTCTCAGCCGTCTGCTCACTACCACCTCAAACTTCTGCCTCATGTGAAGGGAATATAATGAAAATAAAAAGGAAGCAAAAAAATAAACAGATTTAAAACTTTTAATGATTGCATTAGATTGTGTGTCAGTGTTTTGGGGAGGGGGGAATTCCATGTGTTTACCAAGGAGTTTTGGTTCCCCTCGCTAAGACAGAGAAAAAAAAAATGGTGGAATTTCAAAATCCAGCATTCTAATGGCACACTTATTTTTTTATAATGCGGTCCTGCTTTTAGGAAAGTACAGTTACGTAAGAACTTACCATAACAGTAGATCTTCAAGAGGAGCTCTTGCAGCAGGTTACACCACATGGACTGAAGTTGGCAGGTGCCAGAACCCCACGGAAAACTTCTATCTAGCAGTCTATAGCGGGGACTGCCCCCCGATGTCGTCCCGCTGCCGTCGCCCATTGTATAAAAGGGGCGGTCCCCAGCACCATCTCAGTTCTCTTGCCCGAGACCCCAGCAGAAGAAAGAAAAATCAGAGAACCGAGGAGGCTCCTCTGGTTTGAAGAGATGTGATGAAAAGGCTGAAAATGCCGAAGTAGACACCAGGAGGAAGGAGGGAAGGAAAGCAGCAACTGCTACAAGAGCTCCACTTGAAGATTTACTGCTGCGGTAAGTTCTTACGTAACTGTACTATCTCACTTCGAGGGGGAGCTATTGCAGCTGGTTATTACACCATAAGGACTGATTCCCAAGCAGTACAAGACCACACTTTGTGAAAGGGTGGAAAAAAACAGATTGTGAAACTGAATTCCTCATGAAAGAAGGCCTTGCAGGACAGCAAGACCAAAGCCCATCTTGCGCCTAGAGGCAATGTCCAAACTATAGTGCTTACTGAAGGTGTGGACTGAACTCAAGGTGGCAGCTGCACAGATGTCTGCTGCTGACACATTTTTCAGAGATGCAAAGGAGGCAGCAACTCCCCTGGCAGAATGGCCTTTTACCGAGCCAGGTAAAGGCTTGTCGTATTTCTGGTAACAGTAAACAATGCAATTTACCAACCATTTTGATAAAGTTTGCTTAGAAATCAACACCCCCTAAAGTCCTCAGGGCAAAGGAAATCAACAACTGGTCAGATTTTCTAGAATCCCAGGCACGAGTCAAATAATAGCGAAGGACCCGGTGAATGTCCAGAGTATGAAGGAGAGCCTCCCTCGATTTAAATGCTCTGGGTAGCAAACTGGAAGATGGATGTCCTGGTTAAGAGTAAATCTGGATACCACCTTAGGTAGGAAAGTACAGTTATGTAAGAAGTTACCGTAACAGTAGATCTTCGAGAAAAGCTCTTGCAGCAGGCTATACCATGAGGACTATGTTACCAGGCACTAGGACCCCACGGAAAAAACTTAGCTAGGGAGACCTAGCCGGGACCGGCCACCCGAACACGCCGGACCACCCCCTGACATCCACCAATGGTATAAAGGGGGCGGTCCCCAGACCCACCTCAGTTCTCCTGCCAGAGACCCAGCTAACATAGGAATGGAGAACTGAGGCGGTTTGAATAAACCCGCCAAGGGAAAGAAAAAAAGGAAAGAAAAAGAACCAGGGGGAAAGGAGGAAGGAAAAGCAGAGCCTGCTGCAAGAGCTCTCCTTGAAGATCTACTGTTACAGCACATTCTTATTTAACTGTACTATCTTACTTCGAGTTGGAGCTCTTGCAGCAGGCTATACCATAAGGACTCAGTACCAAGCAGTACTAACTGGACCCAGGTTGGAATGGGAGGTGGTAAAGGAAGGATCGCAAGGTCATTCAGCACAGGAGACCCTGACATGCAGCTAAACCAAAACCAGCCCTCCGACGGGAAGCAACATCCAAGTTGTAGTGCTTCATGAAGGTATGCCCTGAGCTCCAGGTAGCTGCCGTGGACAGATGTCTGCTGCAGAGACATTGCGAGAAGCCGAAAAGGAAGAGGAAAAACCCCTGGTGGAGTGACTCTTGACTGAGCCCGGTAAGGGTTTGTCACATTTGTTGTAGTAGAAGGTGATGAAGTTCACCAACCATCTAGAAAGAGTCTGCTTTGCTACTGGAGCCCCAAGAGTTCTCAGGGCAAAGAAAACCAAAAGTTAGTCAGCCTTGCATACGTGCTAGGTGCGGTCAATGTAGTAACAAAGCACCCTATGCTCATCCAGAGTATGAAGAAGGGCCTCCCCCCGATTAGAATACTCTGGGTAGTAAACAGGTAGGTGGATGTCCTGATTAAGGGTGAACTCGGACACCACCTTTGGAAGAAAAGTACAGTTACATAAGAACTTACCGTAACAATAGATCTTCGAGAGAGGTTCCTGCAGTAGGTCATAACATATAGGACTGCATCCCAGGCGTCAGGACCGCATGGCAAACTTTTGCTAGCAATGCCTGGCGGGGGACCGCCCACCTGACATCACATGATGGACGTCAGCGTGACCCTATATAGTGGGCTGTCCTTATGCCCGCCTTCCAGTTCTCCCGCCGGAGATCCAAGTAGGATAAGACAGGAGAAAGGATGAAATCCTGTAGCCCAGTACAGAAAGATCTGTAAGAAATGCAGACACTGGGGGAAGGAGGGAAGGAAAGTGTGACCTACTGCAGGAACCTCTCTTGAAGATCTACTGTTACGGTAAGTTCTTACGTAACTGTACTATCTTACTTTGAGGGTTCCTGCAGTAGGTCATAACATATAGGACTGAATCCCAAGCAATCACTTTCAGAGAGACTAAAAGAAGCAGGGAAGGAGGAAAGTCTGAAAATAGCCAGGACAGGCCTAAGACAGTAGGCCCTGCAAAACGACGAGGCCGAAACCGGCCCTGCACCTAGAGGCAATGTCCGGACTTTAATGCTTCATGAAGGTATGGACACAACTCCAGGTTGCTGCCACACAAATCTCTGCTGTAGAAACATTTCGAAGGAAAGCTGTGGTGGCAGCCATACCCCTGGCAGAGTGACATCTGACCTCTCCTGGAAGAGGTTTTTCGTACTTCTGATAACAGATGCGGATGCAGTTAGCCAGCCATTTAGAGAGGCACTGCTTAGAAATTGCCGCCCCAAGGATTTGGGGGCAAAGGAAACAAAAAGCTGATCTGATTTGCGTGTGTCCTTGGTCCTGTGGCCATAACAATGCAAAATCCTATGTATATCCAAAGAATGAAAGACAGTCTCACCCCTATTCGTATGAACGGGGTAGTATACAGGGAGTTCAACTGTTTGGTTTAAGGTGAACTCAGAGATCACCTTGGGGAGAAACTTAGGATTTGTACGCAGGACCGCCCGGTCCCTGTGGAAAGTCAAACAAGGCTCTTTACACATCAGAGCCTGAAGCTCAGAAATCCTTTGCGCTGAAGTAATAGCAACCAAAAAGAATGCTTTCCAGGAAAGGTAGCGCATATCACAGCTTACACGTCGTTCAAAAGGAGGGAGTGTAAGCTTTTCTAAAATAAAATTTAGATCCCAAGGTGGGATGGGATTGTGGATAGGGGGTTTCAAATGGAGGATTTCTTTCAGAAAGGTTTTGGAGATCTCCAACTGAGTCACGGTTTTCAAATCCACCAGGATGTGGCAGGCCGAAATGGCCGCCAAGTGGACTTTGAGAAAGGGATAGCTTAGCCCAGAGTCAGACAGGTGCAACAGGTAATATATAGCCTGAGGTACCAAGCATGGAGAAGGGGTCATAACCCCTTGGCTGTTGCCCAGATGGAAAATCTTTTCCATTTCATCACATAGGTGGACCTGGTGGAAGGCTTCCGAGCTTCCACCAGGACCACAGCAACCCTCTGGGAGACTCCAAAGCATGACACAATTTCGTCTGAAGAAGCCAAGCATGAAGGTGTAGGGTCCTGAGACCCGAATGCGCTAGTCTGCCTTGATCCTGAATCAACAGCTCATGTTGAAGAGGGAAGGTTAAGTACAGTTACACAAAAACTTACCGTAACAGTAGATCTTCGAGAACAGTTCTTGCAGCAGGTTACACCATTAGGACTGAAGCCAGCAGGCGCCAGGACCCCATGGAAAAATTCTAGCTAGCAGTATCCATCGGGGGACCGCCCCCAATGTCAGCCCCTCCCCAATGTCAGGCATCACATAAAAGGGGGTGGTCCCACAGCATCCCCAGTTCTCCCGCCGGAGACTCCCGGCTCAAGTGTGACATCTGAAGGGGGAGACCGAGGATCCGCTTCCAAAGGAAGGTGTGTAGAAGGCGTCAAAAGACGCTGTAGCCTAAGAATTAGGTCAGAAGACTCAACCTCCAGAGGGGAAGGTGGGAAGGAAACTACCTGCTGCAAGAGCTGTTCTCAAAAATCTACTGTTACAGTAAGTTCTTACGTAACTGTACTATCTTACTTCGAGAAACAGCTCTTGAAGCAGGTTACACCATTAGGACTGATTCCCAAGCAGTAAGGGACCAAGTTGTGATCAGGAGGAGGATAGGAGGAATGCTCCAAGCTTCAGAACAAAAGTCCCTGAAGGACTGCCAAGCCAAAACCAGCTCTGCACCTAGAGGCAATATCCAAACTGTAGTGCCTGATGAATGTGTGTGCAGTGCACCAGGTCGCTGCTGCACAGATGGCTGAAGTGGAGACATTTTTAAGCGCAGTGAAGGAGGTAGCCACCCCCCTAGTAGAATGACCCTTCACCGGCCCCGGTAAGGGTTTATTGCGCTTCTGATAACATAACATGATGCACTTTACCAGCCATCTAGAAATCGACCGTTTAGAAACAGGAGCACCGATCATCCTCTGAGCATAGGAAACAAAGAGCTGGTCCGATTTACGATGGGCTTTGGTTCTGGTTAGATAATATCTGAGGCACCTATGCACATCCAAAGTGTGAAACACGGCTTCCCCTCTGTTACCGTGATTCGGGTAATACACCAGTAGGTCTGTATCCTGGTTGAGTGTGACAGCCGAGATCACCTTGGGAAGGAACTTACGATTTGTTCTTAAGGACACCCTGTCCTTGTGAAAAAACCAATACGGAACATTGCACATGAGTGCATGAAGCTCAGAAATTCTTCTGGCAGAAGAAACAGCAACTAAAAGGAGCGTCTTCCAAGCGAGGAGACACAGCTCACAATCCACGGCTGGTTCAAAAGGAGGCAGCATAAGCTGCTCTAGAACAAAAGGAAGATCCCAAGGTGTAACCGGGTCTTTGATGGGAGGTCTCAAGTGCAGGATGCCACGCAAGAAGCCGAGAGAAGCCTCTAGTTAAGCTAGAGACCTGTGACCTATCAGAGAATGGTATGCTGAAACAGCGCATTGATGGACCTTATTGGAGAAATATGCCAGTCCTGCCTCATAGAAGGAAAGGAGGTAGTCTAAAACAGACCTTACAGAACACTCCAATGGGATCAACGCTCGAGCCTAAGCCCAGATACAAAATCTACGCCACTTCATGGCGTAAGTAGCATGAGTAGAGGGTTTTCTGGCTGCCACCAGAACATCCGCAACTTCCTGAGAGACCCTGTATCTCAGGACTGCTATGTCCTTAAGAGCCAGGCATGCAGGTTCAGAGACCGAAGATCCGGATGGACCAAGAAGCCTGTCTCCTGGGACAGAAGGTGAGAGCAAAATGGAAGAGGCACCGAAAGTTCCTGGGCCAGCTGATACAAGAGAGGGAACCAAATCTGCCTGGGCCAAAAGGGTGCTACTAGAATAAGGCACACTTGTCTTGACGGAGCTTCAATAGAACCCTCTGAATCAAAGGAAAGGGTGGGAAAGCATAGAGGAACCTGCCCGTCCAAGAGAGGGACAACGCGTCTCGCCAGAAAACACCAGGCCCTGGATCTAGCGAGCAGAAATTGGACAGTTTTGCGTTGCATGGGGACGTGAAGAGGTCTAATTCTGGTGTCCTCCATCTGTGGAACAGGTCCTCTGCGACTTCCTGAAGCAGTTCCCATTCGTGGACCCTGGCCTGTGATCTGCTTAGGCTGTCCGCGATAGTGTTGTCCACACCGGGAACATGTACTGCAATAATGTGTGCGCCGTGTTGCAATACCCAATTCCAAACCCTTTGGGACTCCCTGCAAAGGGGGCAGGAATGAGTGCCTCCTTGTTAATTGGGACAGTACATCACCGCAGTATTGTCTGTTTGAACCAGAAGAGTACCCGGCGGAATCTCTGTCTGGAATGCCTGTAGAGCATATAGAACGGCTCTCATCTCCCGAATATTGATGTGAAGATGGGACCCCAGAGACATCCAGGAGCCTTGAGTCCTAACCCCGTTGAGGTGAGCTTCCCATCCGGACCCCGAGGCGTCCGTGGAGAGAGTTGCTGAAGGCAGTGGCGCAGTGAAGGGTACTCCCATCTAGAGGTGGTCTGGGATGAGCCACCAATGCCAGTCTCAGATGACTGCGTTCGTGATTCGGACTGGATGCTGCAGATGATCCTGCTTTTGATCCCATTGTGCTCTCAGCATCCACTGGGTAACCGGCATATGGAGTCGAGCTAGGGGAACCGTCACAATGGCACTCGCCATGTGTCTGAGCAGGCAAAGGACGGTGCAGGACGGTACCGTCTGCTTTTCCTTTATGCCCCTTATGAGGGATCTGATGCGTTCCGCCCTGTCCTGGGGAAGGAATGCCCTTCCCTGACTGTGTCCAGAACCACTCCTATAAAGTGCAAGTTCTGAGACAGAACAAGGCACGACTTCTCCTGACTGATGGTGATGCCCAGCGATAGGACGAGGAACAGGTATCCTGTATTGCAGACATCAGGGCCTCCCGAGAGGGTGCCATGAGGAGCCAGTGGTCTAGGTACAGAAACACATAGTGGCCCCCTCTCCTGAGAGCTGCTGCCATGACCACCATACACTTCGTGAACACCCGAGGTGCCGAAGACAGTCCGAAGAGGAGGGCTTGGAACTGCATCGTGTCCCAGAAACTTCAAGCGCAAAATCTGCGTGTTCGCCTTTGAAGGGATTGGGAGATGTAGGTAGCTGTCCCTGCATATCCAGCGACGCCAGCCATGTGCCCTCTTTGAGCATGGGAATAAGACCCGGCAGGGTCACCATGCAGAAACGCTTGTACAGCACAAAGTTGTTGAGATCGCTGAGATCCAAAATCGGGGTCAAATCCCCTGATTTCTTTGGAACCAGGAAGAAGTGGGAATAGTAACCGTTTCATCTCTGGTTCAGTGGAACATGTTCTATGGCCTCCTTGTATAGGAGGGCCAAGATCTCCTGCTGAATAAGCAGGGCATGATGACCCAAGTAACGGGAGAGCAGGGGAGGTCTGGATGGCAGGTGATCGAGGAACTTTATAGAATGACCTCGTTCGACCAACTGCAACACCCACCGGTCGGAGGTGATCCTCTGCCATCCTGAAAGGTGATGAGAGATGCGACCCCCGACCTTCTCGACCCTTTGATCCAGAGGAGGGGCTGGGGCCGGGAAGGAGTCATGCTGTGGTGGTGTTGGCCCCCGAGGGCTGGGCTGCTTTTGAATACTTCAAGCCCTGGCCCGAGGGGAACCTGGCTTGATTCTTACGGCTAAAGTTGCCCCTGGGTTGCTGGCCGGAACGTGGCTGTCGCCTTTGTTGGTGGCTGCGAAAACGATTCTGGTTCCTACGAAAGGAAACAGATTTTGGTCTGTACATGGCTTGTACAGTCCTGACTGCCTTCCCAGCATCCTGCAATTTGGTGATGACCTTCTCGGACTCCTCACCAAAGAGGACCGCTCCATTATAAGGGACATCCAGGAGATTCTTCTTGACGTCCAGGGTAAATCCGGAGACCCTCAGCCACGAGTGTCTCCGGAGACAAATGCCTGTAGCTGCTCCCCTGGCTGCTGAGTCCACTGAGTCGTAAGTGGCTCGGAGAACCTGGGTCCCCACGTCAGACCCAGTTTAGAGGAGGTTTAGCAGCTCCTCCTCCTTTTCGCCATCTGGTAGATCTTTAAGAAGTCTTGGCCCTGATCCCAGAGGGCGTTCTGAAATTACACCATGTGAGTCAGATAGTTCAAAGACCTAATACAGCATGTAGCAGCCGCATGCACGCGTCTTCCCATGGAATCTAATTGCTTAGATTCCTGGTCTGGAGGCTGGGTGCTCAAATATTGAGGCTGCTGGGACCTGTCATGAGATGCAGTAATGACCAGGGGTCGGCCAGGGGTTGTGCATTCAAATACTGGTCCTCCTTAGGAACCCTGTAAAGGCGGTCAGCCTTCTTGCAACAACCGGTGTGGAATCACGGATGCTTCAGGCTACCAGTGGAGTCCGTAAAGGGTGTCTACCAAAGGCGGGACTACCACAGGCTTCAGGTCTTTCTGCCCGAGGTAATGGGCAAAGCGTTGTCTCTCGGGGTCTGTTTCTTCTGTCTCCCATCCCATATTGTCCTGGATGTGCCTCATGATTTCCGAAAAGGAAAGATCATCCGGAGGCGACCTTGGAAGGTCCCGTGGGTCTGGTGATGGGGGACTGAAGGGAGATGGAGACCTGGAGATGTCGGACGTAATCGGTCTGGAGTCATCTCCCGATGACTGACGTCTGCCCCTTGGTCGCTTCGGGCTCGGGGACCCCGAGGGAGAGCGTGATGGGCATTTCTTGTCTCTCGACCGGCCCCAAGGAGGCGGAGTTGGCTCCTTGGGGGTCGGGGGTCTGTCACCTTCGGCGCCCCTAGGAGGAGGTGGAGGTGGTGGAGGAGGCTGAGGCTTAAGAGGAACCACGTCCTTCTTGATGGTTTCCCACCAGAAGGTGAACAAATCCTTCACCTCCTGGATGTTCATACTTGATGACGGACTCAGCGTCAGTGCAAGCCTGTCGTCAGGGTCGGGCATCGGGTCCCGGGGAAGCACTGGATCAGGCTCCCTGAGCAAGATGGCGTCCTCCGTGTCGCCCATCTGGCGGCGCAGCAGCCTCTTCGCCTGAGGACCCCTGACGTCTGGTGTCCACTGGCGTTGGTGTAGTAGTAGTCGGCCGCTGGGTGCTGGGTCGGACGCTTTCTTGGACTTCGTCGCCCGCCTAAGGGACATCAGCTCGAAAGTCTTCCTTTCAGGTGCTTTAGGAGGTTGGGAGACGGACCTGAAGTCGGTGTCCTGGTGTCAGTCAGACGCACCTCGTGATTTGGAGGAAGACTTTTTGTGCCTGTCCGAAGGAACAGGCTTGGAGGCATCCAACGCTCGAGAGGTCTTGAGCGGGTGCAGGGAGGCGGAGGAGCCCCCTGAAGATCTTACCTTTACCAGGGGGAGGCTGGGAGTGAGCCCGGGAAGGAGATCTATCAGACCGGGCAGAGCTGGAGCTGGTTCTGGACTCTGAGGCCTTGCTTGGGGATTTTGCCCTGTCTGGGTCTCGATGCTTGTCCCGGTGCTTCTCAGATTTATGAGAAGATTCCCCCCTTTGGAGGAAGGTCTTTTCTCCATCTTTTTCAATTTCTCCTCGAGGAGGAAGCCCTGAAGGGCCTTTTGGTGGCAGATCCGGGTCCTGCTATTAAACTGTTGGCAAACTGAGCAGGTCTGGGTGTCGTGCTCCGGGCCCAGACACCTGACACAGGCAGAATGATGGTCTGCAAAGGGGATCTGCTTGCTGCAGGTGCACTTAGAGGGACTTCCGTCAGGAGAAGGAGCAGACATGGATTAAAGTTTTACTAAAAAATAAAGATTTCACGCGTCGTAACAGTAGAGCAGGCTTCCGTGAGGCCAATGCTGGCAAGTCGACGGCGGGAAAAGAACTGGGATGCTGGGGACCACCCCCTTTTATGTGATGCCTGACGTCAGGAAGGGTCCAACGTTGGAGGCGGTCCCCCGCTGGATACTGCTAGCTAGAATTTTTCCGTGGGGTCCTGGCGCCTGCTGGCTTCAGTCCTAATGGTGTAACCTGCTGCAAGAGCTGTTTCTCAAAGTAAGATCTGGGGGTTCCACAGACAACTGCTGAAGAAGTGGAAACCAAATCTGCCTCAGCCAGAAGGGGGCTATGGGAAGCATCTGAGTCCCCTCTGCCTGAAATTTCAGAAGGACATGCTGAAGAATGGGAAAGACAGGGAAGGCGTACAAGTACTTCCCTGTCCAGCAGAGTCACAATGCGTCTTAACAGATAGCACCAGGCTTTGGAACGAGCGAGCAAAAACTGAGTAGTTTTGCATTAGATGGGGAGTCGAAGAGAGCTATCTCTGGTCGTCCCCAATGATAAAACAGAAGTTCCGATACTTCCTGGTGAAGTTCCCATTCGTGAACCAGTGTTGTCGTTTAGCTGAGGCTGTCCGCTAGGATATTGTGGATGCCTGGGACGTGTACGGCTGTAAGGAACAGGTCGTGCTGGACTGTGCAGTACCACAACCGCATCGCCTCCCTGCAAAGTGGGTACGATCGGGTGCCTCCCTGTTGGTTGATGTACCAGACCACTGACATGTCTGTCTGGACCAACTATTCCCGCAGACAGGAGGGACTGAAAAGCCTAAAAGGCATGAAGAACCACTCTCATCTCCAATAGGTTTATATGGAGAGATGCCACCAGCTGGAACCAAGGCCCTTGAGTCTGATGGTCCCCGGGCTCCCCAACTTAGACCAGAGGTGTCTATGGTTAGGGTCCGGGGAGAGGGGAGGGTTCCAAAAGGTAACTCCCGAGACAGACTGTGATCATCCTGCCACCAGGAGAGGTCTTTCTTGAGTGCGCTTGACACCAGAACCGGATGATCCAGGTCGTCCAGGCATTGATCCCACTGGACTCGTAACGTCCACTGGGTGACCCTCATGTGTAATTTGGCCAAGGGGACCGTTGAAATGGTCGCTGCCATGAGGTCCACAAGGAGTAAAAACGCCCTGGCAGGAATATGTTTGGAGAAGAGTAGCAGATTGACTTGCTCCCGCAGAGTATCCACTCTGTCTGGGGGCAAGAAAGCTCTACACTGGACCGTATCCAAGACCACCCCAATCAATTGGAGTCATTGGGAAGGGACCAGGGATGACTTGGGGAAGTTGACTGTGATCCCCAATTGGGAGAAAAGGTCCAGTGTGAAGGACAGTGACTCCTCCAGGCTGTCTCTGGACGGGGCCGCTAAGAGCCAATCGTCCAAAAAAGGAAACACTGCAATGTTCCGACGGCGAAACGCCGCTGCCACCACCACCAGGCACTTGGTGAAAACTCTGGGTGCCAAAGAAAGCCCAAAAGGGAGGGCCTTGAATTGGAAATGTTTCCCCTTGAACAGGAAACGTAGGAACTGGCAGTGGCCTGGGAACATTAGGATATGCAGGTAGGCTTCCTGCATGTCCAGTGCACAAAGCCATTGGTCTTGCTGCAGCAAGGGCAGAAGACCCTGCACAGTTAGCATGTAGAACCTTTTGTACTCTACAAAAAGGTTCAACTGACTTGGGTCCAGGATGGGTCTGAGGTCTCCCGTCTTTTTCGCGACCAGAAAGAAATGGGAGTAAAACCCTTTTCCGCTCTGAGACCGAGGAACTGGCTGTATGGCTGACTTTTGCAGTAGAGCCAGGATTTCCTCCGCAACCAGACATGCCTGATTCGGAGAGTAACGGGAACGACCTAGGAGAAGAGTCTGGAAGGATCTCCAGAAACTCTATGGTGTGGCCTCTTTAGATGAGTTGCAAGACCCATGTGTCTGATGTTATGTCCTTCCACTCTTGCAGGTGAAAGGCGAACCTTCCTCCCACTGGCTACATGCAGTTTAGGGGTGGAGGAAGGAGAGGATCGAATGAGTCAGGAAGTAGAGGGATGGGAGGGGAGAGGTCCTCTGGCTGCTCTCTGTGTTGTTGGGGCAGGAGGGAAGGAGACAGCTGGTCCGTGAGCTCTCCTTTTATTCTGATGCCTGAAGAAGGGTTGCTTGTTTTGTTTCTTCTGCAGGTGCCGAAAGGGATGCTTTTTCTGGAAGCCCGATCTGTACATAGATTTCACAGATATCAGGGCCTGGCCACTGTTTAGAAGGCCCATAATGAGATCTTTTGTATCTCCCCCTAACAGGACAGACCCTTGAAAAGGGGCACCCTGGATGGCTGCCAGAATATTTGCGGGAAGTCTGGAGATACGCAGCCACACATGTCTTCTAAGGCTGACTGCTGTAGCGGAAGAACGAGCCACTGTATCCACAGAATCATACATGACTCTGAGCGCGTCAACAAGAAATTTTAGACAGACGCAAGTCTTTAGATAATTCCGCTCCGAGTTCTGAGTCCTCGACAGACTGGATGCGGGCCTCATGTTTTGCCATGGTGGCCTTTTGAAAAGAGACCATGTGGGCAATGTAATTTAATGAACGGAGCGCACAAGAGTAGGAGGCGAAAACCTTCTTACCGAATTGGTCAAGCTGCCGGGATTCTTTGTCTGGGGGGGGGAAGTGCTCATGTGTTTCAGTTTCACCGAACGGTCATGAGCAGCCTCTATGACAACAGAATCTGCCTTTGGGTGAGAATCTAAGAGGGGAATACCCTCAGGTGTATAGTAGACCCGGTCCATCTTTTTAGGGATGGCTGGGATGGAGCATGGTATCTGCCAAATGGTAGTGATGAGGTCCTCATGCGGGGCTGTCCAAGGAGCAAGAGGAATGGGAGATATCTCCTGCAAGTCTAGATGTTCAGCTACATGTTTACGTTTCGGATCCTGTTCCTTCGCATTCCAACCGTTAGCCTGTTGGATAATGCGGAGTAGCTCTGTAAAAGAAGGATTTGCAGGAGGTGATTTTGGTGACTCCTTGCTCTTGGCAGTGGCTCCAGACTGCACCCCACATGAAGCTTCAGAGGAATATTCCTCAGAATCCAAAGAGCCTTCTTTTCGAGAGTACCTAAGTCAGGAAAGGCGACCTGCAGGTTGATCCCTCCAGAAATGTGCACCGTAGCAGACCTAAGTGAGCTGACCGGTGAAATAGAGCGTGGTTTGGGTGGCACCACTGGGGCCAACAGTCTATTTGCTAATTCGGACACCAGCTGTGATCTGGCATCCTGCCACCAGGACTGAATCAAGGTTTGGAAGTCAGAAGGTGGCGGAGTAGGGGTGGGCGGAGGTTGGTAGAAACATGTGCCCAAACCCGGATACTGAGGAGAAGGGTACCCTTGATAGTAAGAGTAACCAGGAGCTTAATACCCAGGATAATATGTCTGGGGGGAAAAGGAGTCTTCGTCGAACCTGGTGAAGGATAGGCCAACGTCAGAAACCCTAGATAAGGGTTGTAGCCTGATGGGTAACCCTGGCCCACTGGAGGTCTTGAAGAACCTGGAAGATTGACTGGCGTCAGGATAACTGACAACAGGGGGTCTGGTGCCAGGGTTACTGATGCCTGGTCCGGCGTAAGGTTAGCTGGCTCTAGGGGCAAACATAAGGGCCCCGACGGCTGATGAAGACCATCCGACGGAGCCCCATGCAGTGGGCTTGGGATATTCGACGAAAGGAGCTCTGACGGCGGAAGTAAGGTCTGCCCCATCGTAAGAGGGAGAGTTCCCATATCCGGTGTTAGAGCCAGATCAGGCATCAAATTCCGCAGGAGAGCATCCAAGGGGGTGACCGGGGGTACACCCACTGGAGTGGGTGAAGGTAAGATCATATCCAGGGGACCCACTTCCTCCTCCATTCCAGTAGGTATGTCTGGGGATGGAGGTTCCACCGGGGGAGGTGGAAAGGAAGGCTCCTGCCCAGGGGAGGCCTGGGAGGAGGGCTGGCCAGGAGAGGTTAGTGAGCTCAACCGGGCATCAGGTGAAGTGGCATTAGCCCCCAATGGGTGAACGGAGTCCGGGCGGTTGTCAGAAACCCTGACGATTGACTTAACAGACGAAGGGGCCAGGCTGATGAGGGGGACTCCCTCGACTGACTTATCGACCGACATTGTGCGGGTTCCTGCCTGGCGGGAATCCATCTTAGCAGTTACTGGGCATTATCTGGGAAAACGGGAGTCCGACTTATCGGGAAGAACCAGATGTTCTCCAGAGGACGACTTACTGGTAAGAACCGGGCGTTCATCAGAGGAGCCAGCAGACGACGTAGCGGTAGTAAGAGGTTTGAAAGAAGCAGTGATACCTGAAGAGGTCCCGGTCGCGGCATGGACAACCACGAGGGTAGGTGGCGGTGGAGCGGCCTTGCTTGAAGAGACCCAGTCACGGTCTTCCAAATGCTCCTTTTCCCTGTGCTTCTCTTTATCTTTTTTCTTCTTTTTCGATTCCAATGAAGGGGAAGAAACAGAATCCCTAAATTTTTGCATCTCTTTTTACAGAGTAGCCATTCTAGATTTACGAAGATGGGCCTCCAAGGCTTTCTGTCTGCATTTGTGTGCGGCCTGATTGAAGGGTTTGCAATCAGGGCAGGCCACGGTATCGTGGTTTGGCCTAGGTAAAAAGACAGCACCGTGGCCGCCTTTTGAGGGATCTGTGCGCCCGTATTTCGTGACTTCTTTTGGTCTTCAGCGTTGAGATATAGAAGACATAAACTAAAGCGAAAAAATACTAGAATACCGTGGAAAATATAGTAAAACTGAAAATGGCGAGCGACTGGAGCAACATTCACTGCGGAGGTACTTGCGCAGGTCGACGGCAAGAAAGAACTGGAAAGCGGGTGCAGGGACCACCCACTATATAGGGTCACGCTGATGTCCGTCACGTGACGTCAGTTGGGTGGTCCCCCGCCAGACATTGCTAGCAGAAGTTTGCCGTGTGGTCCTGATGCCAGGGGGCACAGTCTTATATGTTATCTGTTATGACCTACAGCAGGAATCCTCTCGAGGTAAGATCTTAGGGTTAGTTCTCAAGGACACCCTGTCCTTGGAGAAAACTAAATAAGGCTCCTTGGACACCAGGACCTGAAGCTCAGAAATCCTCCGGGTAGAAGTGCTGCAACTAAAAGAAAAAATTACTCACCTTAGTAATTATGTTTCTTCAAATGGAGTCTTGCTGTATTCTGACAATTGCAGTTAGCCCAAACCTTTTAACTGCCCTGGAGAGCATAGGGTTAACTTTTCTATGCATGGCATAGAATGTTCATCTCGAACTCGGCTGAAGCCTCTGCCTGTTGTTATTCGAACTGCAACCGTCAGATCTTTACGAGCAAAACTCACTAGGTGTTCTGTGTGGAAACTGTTACATTTTTAACTAGCCAACTGGCAGAAAAATAATGTTTTGGGTCCTCAAAGGAAGACTCAAGTCAGGAAACCCAAAAACAATCAAATGAAATAACATTCCACCCAAAGAGAACAGAGGGTGTAAAAAGGGGGCACCTCTAGGGTGCCAACACTGCGCCTGCCCACCCACATCCCAAAAATCTAGGTTCTGAGAAGGGAAGCGGGTGGGAGGTCCGAATACAGCAAGACTCCACTAGAAGAATACATAATTACTAAGGTGAGTAATTTTTTTCTTCAAACAACATGAAGTCTTGCTGTATTCTGACAACTGCAGACAGGAGGGACAGAACCTACTTTGGGAATAGGCTCTGAAGTACTGCTGTGCCAAACCGAGCATCACTCCTAGCCTGGATATCCAGAGAGTAATGCTTGGTAAAAGTATGGACTGTTTTCCAGGTGGCTGCTTGACAAATTTCTAAAAGAGGGATATCCCTGGCAGTAGCCAGGGAAGCAGCTGTACCTCTTGTGGAATGAGCCCTCAGGCCTGAGGGGGGAGTTTTTCCCAGTTTTTCATAGCAGAATTGTATACAAGAAACAATCCACCTGGCAATAGATGTCTTGGTGGCAGGTTTGCCCTTCCCAACTTCTCCATAAGTGAGGAACAACTGGAGGGAGTCAAACCTGTGACCCTTGGTACGCTCTATGTAGTAGCTAAGGGTTCTTTTAACATCCAAACTGTGTAGCCTCCTCTCTCCTGAGGAAGAATGATAAGTGAAGAAAACAGGGAAAGATCTAGACTGATTCAGGTGGAAATCTGAAACTACTTTAGGCAAGAACTTTCTGTTAGTTCTAAGGATCACTTTATCTCTGTGAAAAGAGATGAAATCAGGTTCCACTGACAGGGCTTGCAATTCACTGATACGTCTAGCAGAAGTAATGGCTACCAAAAACACAGTTTTCCAAGTCAAGTACTTAAGCTCTGTTGAGGACAAAGGCTCAAAAGGGGGTTGCATAAGCTGAGCAATGCAAACATTAAGATCCCAAGCAGGAGCAGGATCCTAAGGGGATTGGTCTGAAGCAATCCCTTGAAAAACTTACAGAATACAGGATGGGATGACAGTGAGGAAGACTTGCCCACTGACAGGAAAGCAGAAACAGCTGCCAAGTGTACCTTGAGAGTAGCTAGTCTGAGACCTAGGCCATTGAGATGGACCATATAATTCAGAACCGTAGGCAATTCAGCAAAGACTGGAGAAATATTCTTCTTAGAGCATCAAATGCTGAATCTCTTCCATTTGGAGTTGTAAGTCTTTCTGGTGGAGGGCTTTCGAGAAGCCTTAAGGATATCCAGAACCCCTTGGGAAAGATGCAGATCTGCAAACTCTAACTCTTCAAGAGCCAAGCCCTGAGATTGAGAGACTGAAGATTGGGGTACCAAATCCTCCCGAGAGGATGTTAACAGGTTGTAATTCCTGGGAAGAGACAGGGGAAGACGGACTGCTAGGGACAGCAACAAGGGATACCATGGCTGCCTGGCCCAGTCTGGAGCAATCAGAATCACTCTGCATGGTTGTGACCTTATCTTGACTAACACTTTGAACAGGAGAGGGAAGGGGGGAAAAGCATACAGAAATTTCCCTTCCCAGTTCAGAATCAGAGCATCCAGGGGGACTGAGCCCAAGACAGGGTGTCGGCAACAAAAAAGAGGAAGTTGGTGATTGTCTGAGGCTGCAAAAAGATCCATCTCTGGAGAGCCCCATCTTGAGAAAATCACCTTTAACACCAGAGGATCTAGGGCCCATTCGTGATGGCCCTGGGATATTCTGCTCAGTGCATCTGCTAGAACATTGTCCTTCCCTGGAAGGTGAACTGCTATCAGAGAGGTTTGCAGGGAATAGGCCAGGGACCACAACTTCATTGCTTCTGTGCACAAGGCCGTAGACCGAGTGCCTCCTTGCTTGTTGATGTACCACATGGTGGTGGTGTTTTCTGTTCTGACTAGAACCACCTTGTTCTGTACTGATTTGGAAAAAGCTTGCAGTGCCAGAAACACTGCTCTGAGTTCCAAGAGATTGATGCGTAGAAGAGATTCCTGAGGCGACCACAGTCCCTGGATGTTAAGTTCCCCCAAATGGGCTCCCGAGCCCAGCAGAAAAGCATCTGTGGTGAGGACCACTGAATGAGTGAGTGACAAATGGAACCCCTTGCCTCAAAATGCCCTGATCCTGCCACCACTGCAGGGCTTGGATCAGAGTTCGAGTCACTAGAATTAGTTTGGTAAGGGAATCCTTTCTTTGGGACCAAAAAGCTCTTAAGTGGAACTGAATGTCCTTCATTTGGAATCTAGCGCCTTGGACCACTGCTGTAGAAGCTGCCATGTGGCCCAGTAGCTGAAGGAAATGCCTTGCTGGTCGAGACACCTGAAGGCTGAATGAAGAGGCCAGTTCCATGAGGGCCCTTGCCTTTTCCAAGGGAAGGAAGGCTCTAGCTTTTACCGTATCCAGCTCTGCCCCTATGAAGGTGAGGAGCTACACTGGTTCAAGAACTGACTTTGGTAGGTTGAGAAGAAATCCTAAAGAAGTGAGCACTTGCTGGGTCACTTGCAGGTGTGACTTGACTTGGTCTGGGGACTGGCCCACTATGAGCCAGTCGTCCAAATATGGAAAAATGGAAATCTTTTGTCTTCATAGGAAGGCAACAACTACTGCCAGGCACTTTGTGAGGACCCTTGGGGCTGATGTTCGGCCAAAGGGCATTGCTCTGAACTGATAGTGGCCTGAGAGCAACTTGAACCTGAGGTACTTTCTGTGGGAGCACCTGATGGGAATGTGAAAGTAGGCATCTTTGAGGTCCAGGGAGGCTAGCCAGTCCCCTGGCCTTAGAGAGAAAAGGATAATTCCCAGAGTTATCATCTTGAATTTTGGCTTTAAAAGATGTTTGTTCAGGTATCTTAGGTTCAGGATGGGTCACCACTCTCCTGTCTTTTTGGGGGTTAGGAAGTACCTGGAGTACAATCCTGTGCCCCAGTGTAGGGTAGGTACTCTCTATGGCTCTTAGAGCTAGGAGAGAAGAAACCTCTGCCTCTACGGCAAGGGTTTCTGAGAGATTTGCAGGTGGAAAATATCTGGCACTCAGCTTGGGAAATTTTTTGAAGCTGAGAACCAGACCCTGGCTTACTACTTCCAGGACCCACTTGTCTGATGTAAGAGACATTCAGTCCTGGACAAAGTAAGCCAGCCTGCCCCCTATTGGGATAGGAGAATCGATCCGGGCAGACCCATCAGGGTGTCTGCTTGGCTGGGGCTTTAGGCTGAGGGTTGGATGCAGGTCTGCTCATCCCCCTTCTGCCTCTCCCTCTGAAGAACCCCCTCTGTGAAAAGGAAGAAGAGGCATGTGTTTGGTAAAAAGCCCTTTGAAAAAGGACTGCCCCTGCCCCGGACTGCTGCCTTTGAGGAGTTGCTTGCCTTTCCTTGGCATGAGCACTCCTGTAAGTGGTCCTGTATTCATCCATTTTCTTCATGTAATTCTCTGTCTGCTCCCCAAACAGAGAATTACCCACTACAGGAAAATCCATGGCCTTAGCCTGGGTATCCTGTGAGAGGCTAGTATATCTGAGCCAAGCCATTCTCCGAAGAGCCACAGATGTAGCCATGACTCTTGATGATACATCACTGGAGTCTACAGCAGCATGAAACTGAACTTTCGATGCCTCAATCCCATTTGCAGCCACCTCCTCCAGCTCCTTGGCAAGCTGGGGGGAAGCCTGTTTAGCCAGTGCCAGTACAGTGTCCCACCTGGACTTCTGGTACCTGGCTGCATAGGCCATATAATTAGCCTGCCTGAGTCCTAAGGATGATGCCATGTACTGCTTCTTTGCCATGGTATCAATCTTCCTGGAGTCCTTGTGTGGGGGGTGTGATGCCAAGGGACTGCTTGCCTTATCACAGGCAGCAGCTTGTACAACCCCAACATAGCTGCATTGCTGAAAAAGGAACTCCGTATCTGAGCCTGAAAGAATATACCTCTTGTCCATTCTTCTGTCCACAGGAGATATGGAATTGGGAGACTTAAGAATTTTTTGTGTCTGTTTCCCAAAAGATTTGTGGAGGAGAATAGACAGTCTCCTGGACTCTGGGATGTCCATCATCTCTACATAGTCAGGCTCTTCCTGATCCTCCACTGCTTCCTCCACAGGAAGCTGGAGGGTATCAGCCACCTTTCTGTAAAACATGAAGTGTGAAGGAGACTCGGAAAGCCTAGGAGGAGAAACACCTGAAGGTCTCTCTGGGGAGATGTCCGGGTCAATAGGCATATCCAGACTTTCACCATCACCATAATCATCTTCCAACTCTCCTTCCTCCTCGAACTCCGGTTCACAAAATTCTTCCAGGGTATAATCACGAACCGGGGAACCGACCGAACCAAGCCCCTGCCAAAAGGTGCCGCATCAGTCAGAACCGATCGAAGCGATTCCACAATACGAATCGCTTTGGCTATTTCATCGATGGTCAGAGAATGAGATTCTGGATCCAAACCGGTCGACTTGTCTTTTCTTTTTGTCAGAACCGATTCCTCGGAATCGGCTCTCCTTTTGCTTGAAGAAGTATCGCCCTGGTCAGAGGGCACTCCTTCTGGTTCGGTCGGAACTCGGAACCGAACCGGACTGGCCATCCGGGTCAGCGGACTTCTCGGCCTCCCTTTCCCTCAGTCTACCTAATCTCTTTTCCAGGGTAGATTTGGGAAAATTTTTGCAAATTTGGCAGTCTGACTCAAGTTGGTCAAACCCCAGACAATAAACACAGGTGGTGTGGGGATCAGCCTTAGCAAAGACCTCCCCACACACACTGCAGTGCTGAAACCCAGTGGGCCCGTTTTTTTTCTAGGGTTTCCTCAGACTTAGCCAACCTAACCAAACTTACCCTTTTCGGCAATCCGCCAGGCAAGACTCCCTATAGGTTCCTGACCGTGAATACGGGTCTTGAAAAGCATACTAAAACCTTTTTTTAACAACCGACACGGACCGTAACCACACACTAAAGTAAAATACAAATTTTACGCTAAAATGATCGGTTCAGCCGAACCGATCCACACTTTTACAAGTTCCACACAGAAAACAGAACAAAACCTATCTAGTACTCACGGTACCACAGACAGAGACTTGAACCGACTATGCGGAAACAACAATTTCGGTAGAAAAACCGACACTTCAACCGACTTTGAACCAAGCAGCAGGAGAAATCTCCGGAGCAACTGTTCAGTGAGGCGCAGTACAGAATCTGACGGTTGCAGTTCGAATAACAACAGGCAGAGGCTTCAACTGCTCTCGAGATGAACATTCTATGCCATGCATAGAAAAGTTAACCCGATGTTCTCCAGGGCAGTTAAAAGGCTGGGGCTAACTGCTATTGTCAGAATACAGCAAGACTTCATGTTGTTTGAAGCAATGCTTTCCACGACAGAAAGCGCAGCTCACAGTCTGCAGCTGGTTCGAAGGGAGGCAACATCAGATTTTCGAACAGAAATAAAAGATCCCATGGGGAAATAGGGTCCCTAATGGGAGGTTTTAGATGTAGCATGCCCCATAAAAACGTATGAGACAGGTCCAACTGGGCAAGGTATTCGCCCTCCACTGGTGCATGATAGGCTGATATCGCAGAGAGGTGCGCCTTAATGGAGGAATACTGGAGGCCTGAGTCTGAAAGAAAAAGGAGGTACTCTAGGACAGTATTCACAGGGCAGTGTAATGTGACCAGCCCTCGGTTAGCAGTCCACAAGCCAAACCATTTACATTTCATGGCGTAAGTAGCTCGGGTGGATGGCTTTCTAGCTGCCACCAAGACCTTGGCCACCCTAGGAGAAACTCCGAATCGGGACGTAGTTACGTCTGCAGGAGCCACACATGCAGATGTAGGAACCGGAGGTCCGGGTGAACCAGAGTGCCCTGTTCTTGCAACAGTAAGTGGGAGGACAAGGGCAGGGGAATTGATGGCTCCACCGCTAGCTGCTGTAACGGGGGGGGAACCAAACATGGTATGGCCAAGGCAGGGCTATAAGGATCATATACGCACCCTCCGCTTGGAGCTTGAGCAAGGCCCTCTGAAGGAGAGGAAAGGGAGGGAAGGCATACAGAAACCTCCCTGTCCAACAGAGAGACAATGTGACTCACCAGAAAACACCAGGCCCTGGATCGAGCGACAAAAACTGGGCAGTTTTGTGCTGCATGAGGACGCAAAAAGGTCCAACTCTGGATGGCCCCATCATTGGAAGAGGAACTCCACCATGGACTGAAAGAGTTCCCACTCATGGGCCCTTAACCGTGACCTGCTTAGGACGTCTGCCAAGGTGTTCTGGACTCCTGAAACATGGACCGCGGTGAGGGACAAGATGTGCTCTCTGGCCCAGACTCATACTCTTATGGTCTCTCGACAGCGAGGATGAGAGTGGGTCCCCTCCCTTGCTTGTTGATGTAGGAGACGATTGACATGATGTCTGTCTGAATCAACAGGGGTCCGGACGGAGGTCCAGTTCGAACGCCTGTAAAGCATACAGAACCGCCCTCATTTCTAGGACACTGATGTGGGAGAGACAGTTCTAATGGTGACCACGTCCCTTGTGTCTGTCGATCTCGGAAGTGGGCTCCCCATCCCAGGCCCAAAGTATCTGTTGTCAAGGTCTGGGAAGAGGGATTTCTTTGAAAGGGGGTTCCCAGCTCCAGATTTTGGGGGCGACAGCCACCACAAGAGAGTTTGGACCACAGTTCCGGAGATCAGGACCAGCTGGTCGAGATCGTCCATCCTTTGATCCCACTGCACTATCATCAAGGCACAGGTCAAGAAGCACAGAAAAAAACAGAAGCAGTTGTAGAATTTGCAAAAAGTGTTTATTAGTACTAGCAGTAACATAAAAAAAATAAAACTGTTCAGTGTAACTATTTACAAAGGCAGAATAAACAGAGAAGCTCCATCTGAGTTCTGATTCAATCTCTGTGTCTCTCTTGCAAGAAACTGCATCTTTTTTTTGTTTTCAAGTCCTTGCAACCCCGCTTCTTAACAGGCATCCTGTTTTTTTTAATGTTCTTGTAAATTTCAGGCAGGTGCAGCTAAAACACAATGTCCCAGACTTGAGGCCCCTTCTTCACAGTTTCTGCAAAATGCTTAAAAATTGCATTTCAGGTTGACCCCTTAAGTTCCAAATAGCTTTGCAATCATCTCAAACTGTGATTATATACATTTCAACAGTAACACTATATAATTTCTAAACGAAGGGATCCCAATATCAGTTACATTTCCACATAATGATTTGAATACATTTTTATACCAGCAAACATGCAAGGGAGGAAAAGACAGAAACAGCAAGGGAAGACAGACAGTGAGAGGCAAAGAACTGCAAGACTGTCAGGATGATCAAATCCTAGGTCTCATAGGAAAATCTGGTTGCGCAACCAGACAGAGAAGAGACAAGAAAGGAAAGAACAGAACAGATCCCTGCTTTCAAATGCTCTATAACAACTGGGACAGGGTTCTACTCACTCCTGTCACATAAACCCCCTGCTTAAGAGGGAACCTGTTTTATCAAAGAGGTTTTCAAACTTTTTATTAATTCTCTAAGATTAGCTTCCAACTTTCAGAAACTAAGCACATGTGCAGTATAAACAGGTTACTCACCTGTAACAGTAGTTCTAGGAGTGGTATATGTTGTTCATCCACACACTTTGGCATGTCCCTTTCCCCCTTTAAATCTTGCCGGAAGTCTTCAAGCTGGCTCCTCCCACCCACCCGGTTGGCAAATTCCGCGGCTCCGCCCCATGATGCCAGATCGTAGCCCGCTGGAAGCAAGGTGATGCGCCTAAAGCCGGGGAGGTCGGGTGGGTGCGTGTGGATGAACAACACATATCACTCCTAGAACTACTGTTACAGGTGAGTAACCTGATTTTCTAGAAGCGTGGAAATGTTCCTCATCCACACTCTTTGGCAGACTCCTAGCAGTTCTCCGGGAGGAGGGAGGCAAGGTGCACACGCCCTACTTAGGAAACAGAGATTGGAGAACCGAGGCCCCAAAACCAGCATCCCGACATGACTCAAGGTCGATGTGGTAATGGGTGTTTACTCACCTGGTAAAGGTGATTGTGTTGGTTGGCATCCATGGCACTCCAGACATTACCTCATGGCTTGTAGCCCACCTGATAGGCTAGTGATGCACATGACCCAGATCAAATTTCTAGCATATCCAGGTCCCAGGAACCCCTGCTCTCCAGTTCGAATCTTCCATAGCTGAAATTAAGGCTAGTTAGTGCAAGAGAAAGAAACATACTGTGCAGGCACAATCAAGTGATGGTAACAAGACAGAGATGATCAAAGACAAGGAAGAATGCGGGCTGCGAAGAGGTATCGAGGGCCCGGAGCTGAGCCCTCATTCTTCTACTATTTACGGACTAGTCTCGGTCCGGAAGGTCCGACAGGTAGATAGTCTTTAAGAAAACATCATGTGGTGTGTCCCCTATTGGGTCTACCATGGAGGAGATCCCCCTTAGATCAGTCCCGGTCACTCTGAGCACTTGGAAGGGAGGGCCTTGGAGTGCCATGGATGCCAACCAACACAATCACCTTTACCAGGTGAGTAAACACCCATTGTGATTGGTTGGCATCCATGGCACTCCAGACATTACCTCATGGGTAGATAAGAAGCAGTGTAGTACCCAAGGGTGGGAACCGAGTGGTCTAAGAGTGAGGGGTTGAGGATGTTGCCGCCGGGACCTGGGTGGCAAGTGGGCTGTCTGGCCCATGACTGGTCCAGCATGAAGTGCCCGGTGAACGTGTGGAGGGAACTCCGCGTGACTCCCCTACCTAGGTCCTCCGAGGACGCAATAGCTCTCTCTATCCAAGAAGTGGCGATCGCTCTGGTGGGTGAGCCTTGATCCCTGGGAGTCATCCGTTACGGAGACGCATTCTGACGACTCTCCTTAGCCATCCCGCAACGGTGGCCTTGGGGGCAGTTCTGCTCTGCCTCTGTCCCTTCGAGATGACAAAACAGTCTCTCTGTCCTGCGGGTGGGACAGGTTCTGGCCAGGTACCCAGAGGGGGCGGATCCAACATCAGGGTAACATGGGACCGCACTGGGGCCCTGCTGGGGCCCTTCCGCAAAGATGGTTAGCTCGATGGGTTGCCCTCTGTGAAAACCGGTGAATACCCTGGCTGGTAGACTGGGACCGATCTCAGACGGACCCCTAACGGGGTGAGCACTATATCAGGTTCCGCGCAGGACAGGGCCCCAAGTCCTCCGACTCTTCTAGCTGAGCAGATTGCCACCAAGAAGCATGTCTTGAGGCAGACCCAGATCAGATCCGCCTCGCGTAGGGGTCCGCGAGGAGCCGAGTTGAGGGACTCTAGCACTAGTGGAAGGTCCCACGGGACCGTGGTCGGTCGCGTCCTTAGTCGGAGGGTCTCTACTGTCCTTAGAGAGCGTGTGGCCTCTGGATGAGCTCCCGGGGTGTGTCCCCCGATGAGGCTCATAGCCGCCCCTACGACTGATAGCTGCACCCTGAGGGCGGAGTGTGCTAGTCTCTCGTCTACTCCCAGTTGGCGGGACAGTAGGATGTTAGCCCTGTCGGTCTGCTCGGGGGCCTCGCCCTGTTCCAGGCACCACCGAGGGAATTGGACCATGTCTCCCGTACGTGGGAGTAAGAGAAGACCGTCTGACTGGGGTGGGGTGCTGATGACGGGATCATGAAACCTGCTGCCCCCAGTCTCCTCCTCTCAGGAACAAGGCCGTGAGCTTCAGGGTCCGTGGTGTTGGTGAAGCCCTGACCCCTGGGAGGGCATGCCTGTTCGGTAGGAATCCTGAAGCTGGCAAGTGACCTCTGTCTGGCCGCTGCGAGCCACGACCTGCGTGACCGGTAGGGTGTCACCCAGGATGACTGTGTGCCATGACTCCTGCATCTTGCTGGGACCGAGGAGTCAGTGGAGCGGTGGGGGAGCTGTCTCGCTCCCCAAGGTTGTGACACGGCCTCAGTTCCCTGGGAGAGGCTGTGACTGAACCGTGAATAGTAACCTCTGACCTAAGCCTTCTCCCGTACTGCCCTGAGGTGTAAGTCACGGTTCCCCATGTCTCTTGGATCATCTGGAATAGGTCCGGTGTAATTGCCATTATCCCTGGTGCACTTGTTGCCTGCTGAGCCAGTCTGCGTGGACATTCAGCCTTCCTGCCAGGTGAGCCGTGCCCAGGCGGCTGGGGTTGGCTTGGGCCCAGTTGAGGACGATCATTGCCCTCCTTAGCATTTCCCTGCTCGGTCCCACAAGCTTGCTGTGTGGGCTAGCTCGATTGTCAGAACCCGGTTAGGACAGATTGATCGTGTACCTGGTGTTTGAAGGTTTTAGGGCATGCACACGGTTCTCGTCTCCAGTATGTGATGGAGAGCCTGACTCCGCAGGCCACCTGCCCTAATGCTGTCGTGTCTCCCAGGCAAGCTCCTCTGCCGGAAAGACTTGGCGTCCTGCTTCGATGGCGGTTGGGCGAGGTGCCTCCTGAGGGACTCCCTTGTCAAGTTCGCTCCACCGTCCATCATGCCCAGGCTATCCTCACTGCGAGGGGCGCTACCATGGCCTGGAGGTTGAGTTCGCCGGTGCCCCCCCGAATCTGCACGTAGGTTTGGAGAGGGCGCATGCGCCACCTGGCCCAGGGTGGGCCTTCATTCAATGGGCCAGGTAATCAAGCTGTGGACTCTCGGGAGTGTTTTTTTTTTGTTTGTTTTTTTTTGTCCCCTCCTGAGTAGAGTTGTGAGTGCTCCCCTTGCTTGACCTGTTGAGTGTGAGTGCGGATGCTCTTCTCTCAGTTTACCATCCAGCCGTGGTCTTGAGTGCCTGTGGGGGCGGAAGCCGTTGAAGTCGGGAGGGATTGTCTGTGTTACCGTCTGATGAGAATATGGGGTGGCGTCCTTGGGGTCTATCGACATCAGGAATCGCCTACCGAATGCATCGGATGGTGGACGGGCGGTCTCCATTTGACGAGGGTGCGATGCCACATAGTGGCTTAGGTTGTTCAACCCAGGATAGGTGGGACCCCCCGACTTCTTGGTATCAGGATGAAGATAGAGGCGCCCATGATTCTGTTCCAAAAACAATGCGGGTGGAGAAGCCCTGTTCTGAACCAGGTCCGACAAGATCTGTTGGGTTGGGTGCGTGACGCCCTTCTCCTGGCTGTGGTGGGGGATAACCCTTGGGAAAATGGGTGCGGGATAGCTCAATGGAGTATCCCTTGGTACCGTGACTTGAACCACTTATCCGAGCTGTGAGGAGTAAGCGGTGCGAGCGGTTGGTCCTTGTCCCACAGGTGGTAAGGGTCCGGGAAGGCGGAGTTCGAACCCACGTGGATCTTCATCCCTTGGACATCAAGTCCTACGCCTGAACTACTCGGCGTCCGGGTTGACTTTAGTGACGTTGCGAGAGGGTAGTCACTGTTGCTTCCCCCTGTAGCTTCTACCTCGTCCTCTGGTTTACTTGCCCCCAGGCTCCGAGGGAGGAGGACTGAAAGCCCTGAGGGTACGGTTCATGGACGTTGGGATCGGGGCCTCTGACTCAAGAGCAGTGGTCTGCTGATGTGAGGCGCATCCCACAGTTTTGGCCGCAGTGCCGTTCGAGCACGGTTGGGGGTGGCAGTAGCCCTGGCATGCGGGCACAGGGTGACTACCGCTAAGTCGGCCAAGAATTTGGCTGCATCAAAGCACATTCCCGCAGTTCTGCCTCCCTGGATTCAGGGGGCTAGCTCCTGAGGGTCCTAGGGCTAGCGGATCCGCTGGAGCCAGTAAGATCGGCTGGTGGCTGCCTAGTGGCGCGTGTCCTCGATTTTGAAGACAAGAACCCTCCTGAGCAAATCTTTGGCCTTCCTGTTCGCCGGTCCCTGGGTGTTATTGTACCGCATGTAGCACCGTCCTCTGCTAGGGGCCGCCACCTGGGGTTCAATGGTGGGTGCCTTGCGCCAGGCGTCTGATTCTCTCCTGGACCCGGACGTCCTGTCCGGTTTCTTGCGGTTTGACATTCTGCCCGAATCAGGGGATGCCATCCCTTACCGAGAATATCCTAGACCGCGGACGCACCGGAAGGCTTCTCTGTGATAGACTATCTCGATTAGATCAAGGGGTCGAGCGGAACTGCGCCTGACTCCTTGATGTCGACCTCCATAGTGGTCTTAGCCTCTTCATGGGCCCTGGGGTCGAGGCGAAGGGGCATGACTTCTTCTCCCTGTCCTCGTACGCGTTGTCACGTGGGATGCCTAGAGCGGTGTCCTCAGGGGTTGGAGACTCCTCTGGCTGCCCCCCCCGACCTGTCTGGTTCCGGGCTTGGCGGTCTTGCCCAGCGTAAGGCCTGCTGGCCCTGCCTCATGGTATTGTGGCCTGCTGTTTCGGAATAGGAGGCGGTGAGGGTGGGGGGGGCGCCGGGGACCATCCCGTAGAGTTGCTGGGCCCCGGGTTGTGGGGGCCCATGGGCGGTGTTGCTCCAGGGAGGATGGACCGAACAGGCAATTTGCCCAGGCGATTCCTTTGCCCCCCAAACCCATTCCTTTTTTTTTTTTTTTTTTTTTTTTTTAAAACTGAAACTGAATGCAGGTTGTGGGGGTGCTATGTGAGGACCCCCGCAACGAGGGCCAAGATGAGGGAGGGTTTGAGTTCAGAGGTCCGAAACCAGGGCTCGCTATGGGAGGGAGCCGTGGAACGACCGGGTGGGAGACTACCTTCTCGGGTCGCTGTGGGAGGGACCAGAGTGGCAGAAGGCAAGAGGGAGGAGGGGTTCCAGAAGGAAAGATGGATAGACTCTGTCGTGGGGAAGCCGCGGAGGGTCGCTGGGAGGGACCCTTCGGGGACCCCAATCATCAGCTGTTGGCCCAGCTAACTAGCCCCGCTTTGAATATAAAATTTTAATAACCAGGTAAGGCCCACTAGGCACAAGAGCTGTTTCCAGGGGCGACCTGGGAGGACTTGGTGGTTAAGTGGCTTGCTCAGAGACAACAGTATGCAAGTGGGGGTTGTGAGCCTCAACTCAGGGCTGGTGTACTTGATGTATCGAGCTCGTTCACACCCTGTTCCTCTACCCTGTAGGCTATACTGCCGGCCCTTTTCATTTTTTTTTTTTTTCTGCTGGGTTTGAAACCCACAACCTTTAAACATCTCTGTACTATGCTTTATCCACTGGCTAATAATTCCCTGTACATGTTCTCTGCACCACAGGAAAAGCATTTTTTAACTGTTGTCCTCCCCCGCCATCTAAGGGTGCCCCTCTCACCCCCACTGCTTCCGTGGGAGTGAGGCAGTGCCCCCCTGGCCAGTGTATTTCCCATTCCCCTCCCTGGGAATGAGGGCCAGAAAAAAAAAAAGGCAATTCGGTGGTCTCCCCACCCCTACAAGACTAGGGCTGTGGGAGGACTGTCTAAGTGAAGACGAGGACTGAAGCAGTTCCTGGAGGAATTGTCGCCCCCTGCCATCCATTTAGAGCCTCCTCAGATTGCAGGCACTGCCTTCCCCTTCTGTGCGACGGTAGGCACTCCCCCGCTCCAGCCAGGCGCACAGGCGAAGAGCGCACTGGCATTCGCGCAAAGGGACAGCTTAGCAGGGAGAGAAGATGCAGGCGGGAAGCAGGATCCCGAGCTGAGGAAGAGAAGCGCCTAGGGGGCAGAGAAGGCCCGACCAGCGCCTCACTGGAAGGCACGCCCAGCGCGAGAGGTGGAAGGTGCCCGCCAGCACGCCCGAGCTGCCATGACTTCCTCCCTTACCCTCATTGGAGAGAGCGGAAGGGAAAGGAACCTTACTTTCAGGAGGCCACGCCGTCGCCACGCGGTCGGACAGGTCAGCCAACCAGCCGGGCGGCCTGAGAGGGCCAATGACTCTCCGGCAACCGAGCAGCCATTACAACTCTCCCCTACCCAGGGAGAGAGACAGGAAGGAAGGAACCTTTACTTCAGGAGGCCACGCGGTCGTCACAAGGTCGGACAGGACACCGACCAGCCAGCGGCCTGAGAGGGCCGAGGATTCTCGAAGTGGGGAGGGTGGCGCTGGGCCAACAAGGCTGAAAGAAGGGAGGAGGGAAGCGAGGGTAGCGAAGGCGCCATGCGGTGCTACGGCGGCTCGCTCCCAACAACGCCCCGAACCTATGGTGCCTACTGGAGACATAGCACTATACGGAGGCAGACACCGAACTTTTGCCCCCTAGCACCAAACAAGCAAATGCGAGTTTATCTTCTGCTGTATGCACGCATACCGTGACCTAATCTACCTATGTATGCTGCCAGCACAAAAGTAATTTGCGAGTGCATTAAGGCACAAAGCTAGCTAACACTGAGGCTGATAGCTAGCTTAAGATATTTCTTTAGTTACAATTTCCTGCAAGGTTTTTTAAAAACTGTAACTGCATACATGTGTAACGCATTGGGTGATAAGAGGTTTATATATATATATATATATCCCATACAGGATCATCACTCTTACCGAGCAGACAGGGATCCCTGGTGTGCTTCCTGCCTGATCAGATGCACGATTCGAAACTGGACAGCAGGGGTTCCTGGGACCTGGATATGCTAGAAATTTGATCTGGGTCATGTGCATCACTAGCCTATCAGGTGGGCTACAACCCATGAGGTAATGTCTGGAGTGCCATGGATGCCAACCAATCACAATGGGTAATGAAGGTGTTTCCTGACTTCCAGGTAGTAGTCCGACAGATTTCACGGATAGGGATGTCCCTGGAAGCAGCCACCGATGCAGCAGTATGGTGGGTAGAATGAGCTCTTATTCCTCTGGGAGGCTCCTTGCCCGCCAACTCATAGCACAGACCTATGCATGATGTAATCCATCTTGCAATGGTCCATTTGGCTGCAGGTCTGCCAGAAGCGGCTTCAGCGTCGGTGACAAACAGCTGGCGAACCTCTCCCCAAATTTCCTCCGTCCTCTCCTGGTAGTAGGAGAGAGCACGTCTAAGGTCCAGGGTATGGAGCCTGTACTCGGCGTCCGAGGTGTAGTTAGGGTACTATACCGGCAGAGTCAACACCTGATTAAGGTGAAACTCTGACACCACTTTCGGAAGGAATTTTGGGTGGGGGGCGCAGGACAACTTTGTCACTGTGAAAGACCAGATAAGGGGAGTCCACCAAAAGCGCCTGGAGCTCCCCTGTCCTTCTGGCTGACGTGATAGCCACCGGGAAGGCAGTCTTCCACGACAAGTGTGAGAGCTCACACTTGTGCATGGGTTTGAATGGCTTGCCCACGAGCTTTGCCAAAACCAGCAAAAGATCCCACGGAGGTGGAGGTTCACGCACCAGAGGGGATATGTGATCCAGGCCTTTGAAACAGCGCACGACCACTGTCTCCTGTGCCAAAGTCGACTCAGCGGCCCAGCCCGGTGGCCGAAATGGCTGCCAAGGTGCACCCTAAGAGTCGATGACCCAGAATCCCTTGGAGAGACCAAAGGTAGTCTAAAATGTTAGCCACAGAGCAGGATAAAGGGGTCCAGACTCTTACCCTGACACCAAATGGAAAACCTTTTCCATTTGAAGGCATAACATTTCCTGGTCGATTCATAAGAGATGCCTGCACAACTGTGTAGACATTCTCGGAAAGACCCAGAGCCTGGAATTCTAGCCGCTCAGGTACCAGGCTGTGAGGTGCAGGGATTGAAGGTCCGGATGGAATACCTTCCCTGGTTCAATGATATCAGGTCCAGGCATGTACAAAGCCGCTCCGGGGCCCCTGCAGCTGAGGCGAGGAGATCTGGATACCAGAACTGGCAGGCCAATCTGGGGCTACCAAATCACCTTCACCTTGTCCTCATCACCTTGGTAACACCTTGTGGATCGAGGGGAAATGAGAGAAGGTGTAGAAGGCCAGACGGCCTGAGAAGGCATCCCCCTGCAGCGAGCTCTGCTGAGGGGGGTGGGCATGGTAAAGCCTCAGCTTGGTGTTCTCCCTGGAGGTGAACAGATCCACCTGAGGTTTGCCCCAGTGGGAGAACAGGCTGTGTACTACCTCTGGATGGAGAGACCACTCATGGGATGTCTGGTCTATGCAGCTGAGAGCATCCGCCAGTTGGTTCGAGACTACTGCCATATGGATGGCAAGGAGATCCGTCTCTAACCGGCTGACGAGGGTCCAGATCTGCAGCGCCTCCTTGCATAGCAGACGAGAGTGCATGCCACCCTGTTTGTTGAGGTAGTACATGGTCGTGGTACTGTCCGTCTGGACTTGAACCACTTTACCCTGGATCTGAGGAGCCAAAGCTGACAGTGCCAGTCTGACTGCTCTGAGCTCCAGCAGGTTGATGTGGCATCGGGACTCCTCAGGGGTCCAGAACCCGTGGGCTCTGTTGTCCCCCATGTGGGCTCCTCAGCCCATGAGAGAGGCAGAGGTTGTGAGAACAACTGTCGGCTCAGGGCGGACAAACGGGATCCCTTCCTGTAGACGACCTGGGACAGTCCACCACTGGAGAACGTCCCACATCTTCTGGGTGACAGTGACCAGCTGGTCGAAATGACCCTGACTCTGAGTCCACTGAGCGGCCAGCTCCCACTGGAGGGGGTGCATGTGCAATCTGGCCCAACGGATCACTGAGGTGCATGCTGCCATGTAACCCAGAAGGCACAGGAAGTCCCGGGCAGGGTGCAAGTGCCCAACCAGGAATGACTAGGCAAAGGAGGAAAGAACCTCCGCCCTGTCCGCTGGGAGCCGAGCTCTGGCTTGACAAGAGTCGAGCTCTGCCCGATAAAGCCCATCACCTGAGAGGGCACGAGTTCCGACTTGGCCTCATTGATCAGGAGGCCTAATTAGGAACAGGTTAGGAGGCCAGGGCCCTGGACCTCTCCACCTCCTGCAGGGAGTGAACCGCCATGGAGCCAATCATCGAGGTAGGGTATTCGAATCCTTGATGCTGTGAGGGCTGCCACCACTGCAATGCACTTGGTGAGAGACCCACAGGGCCAATGACAGGCGACGGCATGGCTTGGAACTTCATGCAAGGGTCCCTTCCACCTGGCGGAGGAACCACTGGTGGGGCAGGCAGTTGGGATAATGAGCTAGCGTCCTGTAGATCCAGTGAACAGAACCACATGTTTCGCTCCAGAGATGGTATGATCTGATTCAGAGTTACCATCCGGAAGGTGCGAGACCTGAGATGTCGATTCAAGATCGTGGAGATCTAGGATGGAGGCAACCCCCGTCTCTTAGGCACCAGGAAGTACCTGGACACGAAGCCTGGGTCTGTAGGAGATCCGCACTGGAGCTACTGCCTCCTTGCGGAGGAGCTAAATGTCAGTCGAGGGCCAACTGAGTGCAAACCCGAAGATCCTTTCCTCCAGAGGGCATGGGCTCGGCAGGGAGGGTACTGCTCGAATTCTAGAGGTAGTCCCGACCGACCACTCCAAGGACCCACCTGTCTGAAGTGATACCGGACCAGGCGGAAAGAAAGTATGAGGGCCGGCCCCATGGGAGGACCCAGAACTGGCATGGCCGGGTGAGGGTGGCCACCCCTGACCCGACCACTGAGCATCTTAGAGAAGGAGGCTCCTGGACCCGGCACCTCGGCGTCCCTTGTGGGGCTGTTGGGGACCCTGCTTGGGCCTAGGCGCAAGCTTGAGCCTTCTGTTGCTGCTGACCTCCCTGAAGGAGGGCTGTCTAACCGCAGGAGAAGAGTGCCAAAAAGGCTTCTTCTTGAGCTTCTGCTGGTTCTTTCCCGAAGAACCCTTTGCAGAAGTGGCATCCAAGGTGGCACTGGACTGCTCTATGCGCTGGAGGTGACTTGCCACTCCCGGACCGAAGAGATTGGTGCCAAGGAAGGGCACGTCAGCTAACTTGAGCTGAGTATCTGCCAGGAAAGAGGATAGACACAGCCATAGAGTCAAGCCATACAAAAACAAGAGTATTGGACTTTAGGAAGGCTGACTTTGGGAAAATGAGAGAGTGCCTTAGAAAAGCACTAGCAAATGGGCAAGAAGGAGGCGTGGAGGAACAATGGGGAATAATCAAAACAGCCATCGCAAAGGCAACAAGTCTTTGTGTGAAGCAAATCAACAAAACGAAGGAAAAAACCACTATGGTTCTCAAAAGATGTGGCAGGGACAGTTAAGGAGAAAAGGATAGTATTCAGGAAATATAAGGAAACACAGAAGGCGCAGGACAGAGAACATTATCAGTTAAAGCAGAAGGAGACAGGGAAGGCAGTCAGAATAGCAAAGGCACAAACTGAGGAAAATATAGCCAACTCTGCTAAGAAGGAGGATAAAACCTTTTATAGGTACATTAGGGAGCGAAGAAAGACCAAGGAAGGGATACAGAGACTTAATAAAGGGGAGTGAATGTGGGCAGAGGGTGACAGTGAAAAAGCAGGGATACTGAACGAATATTTCTGCTCAGTATTCACAACAGATGAGGAGGGGGAGGTGCCTAAACCAAACAAGGGAGAAATTCTGAATAGGGGGGTTGATACCAGTACATTTACAGAAGAAAGGGTTTTGAAAGAACTCTTGAAACTAAGGGTGGACAAAGCAATGGGGCCTGATGGGATTCACCCAAGAATACTAAAAGAACTAAGGGTAGAACTAGTAACACCACTGCCTGCTCTCTTTAACAAATCGTGGGAGGATGGAGTGGTACCTGAGGACTGGAAGAGGGCAAATGTGATTCCACTTCACATAAGTGGGAGCAGAGCAGAGGCAGGAAACTACAGACCAGTTAGTTTGACTTCAGTGGTAGGGAAAATGATGGAATCACTTCTGAAGGAAAGAATTGTTGAGTACCTAGAGGCCAGTGGGGCACAGAACCCAAGGCAGCATGGTTTCACAGCAGGAAAGTCATGTCAGACAAACCTAATAGATTTCTTTGACTGGGTGACCAAAGTAGTAGACCAGGGAGGGGCTGTGGATACGGCCTACCTAGATTTTAGCAAGGCATTCGACACAGTCTCACACAAAAGATTAATATACAAGTTAGCCAGCCTTGGAGTGGGTCCCAAGGTGGTGGCCTGGATAAAAAACTGGCTGGACAACAGGACGCAAAGGGTAATAGTAAACGGAGTCCACAGTGAAGAAAGGAGGGTAATTGGCGGGGTACCGCAGGGTTCGGTACTGGGACCGGTCCTCTTTAATATCTTTATAAGTGACATTGGAGAGCACCTGGAAGGAAAGGTATGCCTCTTTGCGATGACACAAAGATCTGCAACAGGGTTTATACATAAGGTGGGGGTGGAAAGAATGAAAAGGGACTTGGCAAGGTTGGAGGAATGGTCAAATACGTGGCAGCTCAGATTCAATGCAAAGAAGTGCAAGGTAATGCATCTGGGAAACAAAAACCCAGGGGAAGAGTACACAACCGGGGGTGAGTTAACAACAACAACAAAAATCAGAAAGAGACCTAGGAGTAATTATATCAGATGAGCCTAAAGGTGGGCGACAATAATGAGAAGGCAGTAAGGAGAGCTGGGGGGATACTGGGATGCATAGGAGAGGCATCAACATAGAAAACAGGTTGTTATCCCTCTCTACAGACAGTTGAGTGAGACCCCATCTGAGTACTGCGTGCAGATCCTGGAAACCCCATCTCCTTAAAGACATAGACAGAGTAGAGGCTGTTCAAGGAGGAGGCAACCAAAATGGTGCAAGGTTTACCAGAAGACATCTGAGGAGAGACTAAAGCAGCTTAATATGTATACCCTTGAGGAAAGGAGGGAGAGGGGGACATGATAGAAACTTTCAAGTATCTCAAGGGAATTAACAAGGTACAAGAGGGTAGTATCTTTCAGAAGAAGAGATATGCAAGAACAAGGGGGCACAATTTGAAGACAGAGGGGGGACGGCTCAGAGGTAATGTTAGAATGTATTTTTTCACAGAGAGAGTTGTGGATGCATGGAACAGCCTTCCTGAGGAGGTTGTGGAGTCAGGAACAGTGGGAGAATTCAAGAATGCACGGGACAGGTATAATTAGGCAATTCTAGTGGGGGGCAGGAGGAAGTCAGCTGTTCATTAACTAGAATCTACAGCTTATCCATCAGGTAGGGAAATGGGCAGACTGGGTGGGCCAAGCGGTCCTTATCTGCCGTCAAATACTATGTTTCTAACCTCAGCCAGGCCCTGCAGCGAGTGGCCACTGCGGCTGCTAGTGAGCGGGCACAGGAATCTCCAATATCCAAGGCCGTCTGGAACTGCTGTTTTGCAACAGCATGGCCCTGGTCACAGACCTGCTTAACCGTGGTCTGCATGTCCGCTGGAAGATGAGGGAGGACTTCATCTAGCGACCCCAAGAGGCGTGAGAGAAGTGTGCCATGATCACTGCCGAGCTGGCCTGACGAAGGCCCAAGGATGAGGCCGCATACACCTTCCAGGCAGAATGGTTCATATTCTTGGACTCCTTCTCTGGAGGGTGGTCAGTATCCGCTGAGCTACCCGTGCACCTAAACACAGAGGCAGTCACAAGGCTCTCAGCCGAGGGATGTTCTGTGAAACCCGCCAAGGACCCCATGGGTACAGTGTACTTGTGAGCCACGCAGGAGGACGGAGCCGGGCAAGAGGCAGGGCGCTGCCATAGCTCAAGGGCCGGGCCAACATTGGCTTCGGCCACTGGGAAGGCCTCCGTCGGGGTATCCCCCCTCTTAAGGATATCCGTGAGAGGATATTCCGCCTTCTTTTGGATAGGCTCCATGGGCATACCGGTTGACTCTGAAATAAGGTGGAGGATGCCCTGGAAAGAGGAAGGACCTTCCTCCAAGCCTGTCACTGACAACTCATCATCGGGGTGTGAGTGTAGACCAGTGGTATCCGAGTCCAAAGAGTTGGGATATAAGGGTCTCCGCCTATGTCCCCTTCCATGCGTCGGGGCGATCGGGGATGACAGGGCAGGCCCATATCTGTCCAGTCCTCTTTCGAGGGAGCCCCTCCCTGAGGCTGCTTAGGAGGTGGCTCCACCAAAATTGGTGGGGAGACCGGAACAGGCTGAACAGGAATGCATGCCAGTCCTACCGGAGGAAGAACAGGAGTCTTCGGTTCTGGAGGGGTCGGCATCTGCCTAAGAGACTAGGGCCAAGTAATGGCCGGTGTAGCCGGCGGAGGCGGCTTATGACCGGTCAGGATTAGCTGTTGCCATATAAGGTCCTCATAATGCCGACGGAGCTTCTGTCGAAGTCTCTCCTCGTCCAAGAAGGATGAGGATCGGTGGCGACGCCTATTCTGAGAGTGTTTGTGACCTTTTTTCAGTTTTTTGACCGAAGGAGTCCCGGTCTTCGATCGAGATTGACAGGGTCGGCTTGTTCGATTGGGAGAGGCCGAAGTCAGTGAAAACCGAGGTTCCGGCTCCTGTCCCTCAATCGAGATACCTGATGGCTGTGTCTCCTCGTTGGGGAAGGAAAGGATAGGTGTCCTCTCCAATGAGTCAGCGACAACAGCTCAATCGGGTTGAGAGATATCTCGGCAGGTTCGGCTGTTTCCTCGGCCTCGGTGCCTTGGCCTGACGGAAGGTCCGAGAAGCCGGCAGACGAGGAAGCGATCTTGACTGAGGCAGAGACTGCAAAGTCCTGGGATTCAGACCTCTCTCAGTCCCAGGAACGTCTTCTCCGAGAAGAAAACTTAGGGTCCTTGTCCTGTTTTCTAGGGCGGGAGGAGTGCATGCCCGAGGGCGCCTCACCCCTGGTGGGGAGAGACTGGCACAGCTCCCAAAAGGATCCTGTGAAGGTAGAGCCCAGGTTTAGCGCACAAAAAAGATCGGCTGGCCGAGGCTTGGGCAGCTTCTTCTTCAAATCCCGCCATCTGGTTGAGCTCCTTTGCGGATCCCACGGCCGCAGAAACCACCCACCTTGCCTCCTGTGATTTCACTGGTGGATTGCGAAGCTCCGGTCTCCCCAGTTTAAGACGCGCCTTGCAGTCGTCCAGAATGTTGGGATGGAAAGTCAAGCAGAAGGTGCACGGAGAGGGGTCATACACGACACCCAAACAATAAACACAAGAGAGGTGGGGATCGGTGCGCGACATTATCTGTCCGCAGGGACACCAACGAAACCTGGGGGATGACTTTTTCTCCATGTCAGATGCGCTCGGATCGGAATCGTAAACTCGTACGAGTCTCAAAGAAAGCGACTGCGGTGAAAACCGTCGATTAGTATCCAGGGCCTATGATACTGCAAAAGTAGCACAAGGGAACCTGACTCTTCCAGTAGAAAGGAAGAGCTGGCGTCATGGGGCGGAGCCGAGGTATTTACCACCCGGGTGGGTGGGAGGAGCCAGCTTGAAGACTTCCGGCCAGATTTAAAGGGGAAAGGGACATGCCAAAGAGTGTGGATGAACAACATATCCACGTTCCTAGAACCTTTTTTCTATACACAGCGCAGCAAACAGTAAAGTTTAAACTTATACATTTGTTTTTCAACATTCAGAACCCTCAATTCCTGATCCATTTCTTGACAGAAAATCAGCATTGCTATTCCCTTTACCAGATTTGTGTATCACCTTGAATTTAAATGACTGTAGTGCCAGTTACCACCATGTGATTCTGGAATTTTTATCTTTAATTTGGTTAAGCCAACAGAGAGGATTGTGATCTGTTATCAAGTACAAAGTCAGTTCCTAGTAAATAAAACTTAAGGGATTCCAAGCCCACTTTGCTGCTAAACATTCCTTTTCAATGGTGGAGTACCTTTTCTCTCTGTCATGCAACTTCCTACTTATGTACAGAATACGATGTTCTGTCTCATTTATATTTTGACTCAGGACTGCACCTAGGCCTACCTCTGATGCATCTGTTTGTAACAAAAAGGGTTTCTCAAAGTATGTATGGGCTTCTTAAAACAGGGGCTGAACATAGTGCAGCCTTAATGGCTTGAAAAGATTCATCACACTCGGGTCCATTTCACATTATTTGGGAACCGTTTCTTTGTGAGTTCAGTGAGGGGAGTAGCTAACTCAGCAAAGTTGGGAACAAATCTCCGATAATAACCAACCAGCCCTAAAAATGACCTGACATGTTTCTTGGTTTCAGGGACAGAGTTTGACTTCTCCATTTCCCCAAAACATAACCCAAATATCTTGTTTCCTGCATGCCCAATGCACACTTGGTAGGATTAATTGTCACACCTGCCTTTTTGATCGATTGGATAACTGCTCGTAGGTGTTCCAGGTGGCTTTTCCATTCTGGACTGTTTACCACAACATCATCCAGGTATGCAGCACAATAACCAGTATGAGGGGATAAAATTACATCCATGTACTGCTGGAATGTAGCTGGCGCAGCATGTAAATGAAATGGCATGGTGGTGAACTGATAGAATCCAACAGGAGTGGCAAAAGCAGCTTTGTTTCTGGCTTTTTCAGCTAAGGGATATTCCAGTAAACCTTGGTGCGATCGAAGGTACCGATACACTTTGCACTCCCTAGTCTGTCCACCAAATCATCTGTTCTGGGCACAGGATAACTGTCAAATTCTGACACTTGATTAAGTTTCCTAAAAATCAAGGCAGATTCTAACACCCCCTTCTTTTTTGTTTACAATTACCATTGGAGATGATCAAGCACTCCTCAACTCTTCTATGATATCCAATTCCTTCATTTTTCGTATTTCCTTATCTACGTCAGCTCTTAACCACTCTGGTAACCTCTATGTCTCTTGCCTAATCGGGCGCACATTCCTTGGCACTATTACGTGCTCGACCCCTTTTGCTTGGCCTGGTACTGTGGTAAAAGCACTGTTACATGTCTTTAGCACATTACAAATTTCTGCAGGTTGTTCGGAGGTTTAGGAAACATTCACCTTTACAGCATCAGCATTTACAGTTTGCTCCAGTCTATCATAAGCTACATGAATATCTTCATCATCAGTTTCTGGTAAAACCAGCATAACAGTTTTTGGTGTTTTTTCAACCCATTTCTTGAGGAGGTTAGCATGGTACATCTTAGTAGGATTTCTCCTGTCAGGGGTCTCAGTCTTGTAGTTAATGGTGCCAGTACATCTAAGCACTCTATAAGACCCTTGCCACTTCATTAACAGTTTATTTTCTGTTGTGGGTATCAGTAGCAAAACCTTTTCACCTGGCTCAAAAACGTTTTGTTTTACCCCATGGTCAAAACGCTATACTTGAGCCACAACAAGGAATCTTGCAATTGTTAGCCATTACAAAAGGGTCCCTTATTCCTTTTTCTCGACGCACCATGCACATCTCTTGCCTTTGTTTCTTCGTGCCCTATCCCTATCCAGCATCTTGTTCCCCTTCTCCCCACCCTCCCTGTAGTACTCCTGTGTCCTTCCTTTAATCACCTGAAATATGGACTTGGCTTAACTCCAGCTTTCACCTACTCCCGGTCTTGCCGCTTCTCATTCTCATTCCCTGCCCCTTCCTATCCACTTCCCCCTTCCTCCCTCTTTCCCTCCGTATTTTACTACATCTTCCTGCTATGTCCCCCTGTTGGGACCTGGGTGAATCTATCTGGGCCTGGTCTTTATTGGCATCACTGTTTGCTTGTCCATATATCTGCATCTCAGTTGCTCGTTTGTTGGGCACGCTGTTGGATTCACCTAATGTGGCCTCCACCAGCAACACTGCTTGTTGTACAGTTCTCCATTGCACTTGTGTTGTACATTTTGATTGACTGTATAACGCTCTTTTGTACTATATCCTGCACTTATATTTGCACCTGTATTTACATATGCCTTTTGATGTTATATCCATGCATTTGTATTTGCTGCTGTTAGTTTGTGTGAATTTTCGTTTTTCCTACTGTAAACCCCAGGTCCATCTTGAAAATGAGCTCTGCTCAATCGTGTCCGCCTGGTTAAATAAAGATTTTGATTGATTGATTGATAATATACCTTCTGCTGGTTTTGGGCCTCTTCCTAATTACTATGGGCAATTTCAACACATTTTGCCAGCTTCTTTCTTAGGGCACACATATAATACGTTATAGACTGTTTCTGAGTGGGGTTATCTTCCCACGTTTCTTGTATCACATCCAGTGGTCCTCTTGGATTCCTACCATACAGCATTTCAAATGGTGAAAACCCTGTTGATGCCTGTGGCACTTCTCTGCAAGCAAAAAGAAGGTAAGGCAAGTATTGATCCCAATCTTCCCCTTCCCCTTTTACAAACCTTTTTAACATGTGTTTAAGGGTTTGGTTAAAACACTCAACAAGACCATCTGTCTGAGGATGATAGGTGGAGGTTCTTATGCCAGTGATACCTAGTAAGTCTGTATAGCTCCTTAAGTAATGCAGCACCAAAATTACTACCCTGATCAGTAATAATTTCTTTAGGTATGCCCACTCTGCTGAAAATGTTTGCAAGCTCTACTGCCACTTTTGAAGCTGTGACAGTACACACTGAAACTGCTTCTGGGTATCGAGTAGCATAATCGCATACTACCAGGATAAATCTATTACCCTTTTTATGTTTGCTTGCACACAAGTGCAAGAAACATAGTGCCACCATATGAGAATTTGTAGGTGTGCCTCCCCCACTTCCAAAGCCCTGCTGCCTTTTGCAGGCATGGCCACACCGCGCCAATGAATGTAGGAGCTGTCTATGACAGCCGTTCAGATGCAGTGGCGTACAGTTGAAAGCAAAAAACCGCTGCAATCAGCGGCGGTAAGGTGTAGGCACTGCACTGAAACAGCTGTCATAGACAGCTCCATCCCCCCACAATAAGTAGCACACTGGGAGCCCACCCCAGCGAGCTCATCGCTCCCACACACACTGTATGGCCAGCGGGGTGCCCAATCCCCAGTCGGCTCTGCTGCTCCCCAGCCCAACAGAGTTCCAGGTGCCACGTGAGGCCACCCCAGCGTGGCAACAGTCCATATATTTGACAGGGTGCCCAATCCCAATCGGTTCCACTGTATCCCCTCCCAACAGACTTCCAGGTACCACGTTGGGAGCCCACCCCGTGGCAACAGTCCATATGGCCGACAGGGTGCCCAATCCCGTCAGCTCCACTGCCCCCCAAACAGCCTTCCAGCAGCCAGCTGGGCCCACCCCCGTGGCAAAGTCCGCGTCATCTTTAAAAAAAAATGCCCTGTAAGAAAAAGGTCTCTCGCTGACTTTCTTGATCACACGCGCACCCACCCTCTGCGCACCCTGCCTCCCCACACCCCCACATCACCCCATACTTACCTCCGGAGTCCGTCGCGACGATCTTCGGTGGACCGGGAACAGGTTTGCACTCTTCAAAGCCGACCGCAAACTGAGGAAATGCCGGTAAGCTGTATAATGGAATAAATAGGGTTTTTTCAACTTTGATGCATATCTCAGACATTTTTGGGAATTTTTTCACTAACTTTTCAACATGGGGTTCTTGGGATCCCACCTCATGAATTCTGGCACTGTCATTTTGTTATTCGGTCCTGAAAGGTGATTTTGTGGTCACTGCGCGGAACCACCTATCGGGACCGATTTACGGAACAACAGTGACACAGTTCATGAGGTAGGCCCCAAAAACCTATGTTGAAAATTTAGTGTAAAAATTCCCAAAATACTATTTATGGCGTCGTTCGCGGTTCTACCGCTCGTAAGTTCGCAAATTTTTAATATTTTCACTCCGAATTTTCAACATTGCCATTTTACCACACCTCATTACGAGCAATACAGCTGTCATTTTTCACATCTCGCCCAAAATGTGTTTCTGCACATGTAGCACACAATGGTGCGGTTGGTGTGCGAAATCAATGTTCGGGACAGATTAAGAAAATCACAGTGACACTGTTCATGAGCAGAGGTCTTAAAATGGCTATGTTAAAAATTTGGTAACAAAAGTCCATAAAATGACTGTGTTACGAGCAAGCATTGCGCAGTTTCCACGCACCCTCATAAGTTCATGAATTTGTAGTATTTTCAGTCCAGATTTTCATGACTGGCATTTTTCCACACTTCCTTATGAACATTACAGCTGTCATTTTTCACACCATGGCTGAAATGTGTTTTTGCACTTCCAGCACAGAAATGCGTGGCCGCTGTGGGAAATCACTGTTCGGGACAGATTAAGAAAATCACAGTGACATTGTTCATGAGCGGAGGTCCCAAAATGCCTGTGTTGGCAATCTGCTGTAAAAAATCCCCAAACTAATTATATTATGGATGTGCGTTCCGCAGTTTCTACGCATGCTCATGACTTCACCAGTTTTTTTAATATTTTCACTGCAGATTTTCAACACTGCTATTTTTTTTACACCTCCCCATGATCAGTACAGCTATTATTTTTCACATCCTTTTCGAAATGTGTTTTTGCACCTGTGGTGCCAAATGGCATAGTTACTGTGCAAAATCATCTTTCCACTAACAAAATGATATTGCCACTGTTCATGAGGTGGGCGTCACAAAAAATCCATGTTGAAAATTTGAAGTGAAAATACCAACGAATGCCTGAGGCGTTACGGTTTCCAACCATAACGCCCCACCCTGTAGAGACTAAAAGGCATCAGGGATGTGACTTGGGATTGTCGCCCGTAATGCTCATAACATTCCACCCCCACCCACACCCTGCAGCCAGTGAGAGGCATCGAGGTGTGCCTTGGACTCTTCGGCCCCAAAGTTCACCCCATTCTCCTATACTGCACCCATCTCACCATATTTCCTGATGGAATGGGGCGAGCATAAGGGCCAAAGACCCCAAGGCACACTGTGACACTTGTCAGTGTCTGCAGGATAGGGTGTGGTGAAATGGCGTGGCCGTTATGCCTGATGACCCAAAGCACACCCCAATGCCTGTCAGTCTCTGCAGGGTGGTGGTGGGGTTGGCTTCAGTTCAATACTTCACTGCCATTCCTATTATGCAGCTCTCAAACTCCTACACTACCAATGCCATTGCCAGCAAGCAAACATTTGGCATTGACAAATGCTTGTTTACTTTTGTCTAAAGGACCAACCACATCCATTGCAATTCTCTCGAAAAGCACATCTATCAAGGGTAGGGGCACCAGAGGCAACATGTCTTTTCTAGTGACTGGGGCTACTTTCTGACACTCGGCACAGGAATTACAATAGGTAACAACATCTTCATGAATTCCAGGCCAGTAAAATCTATACAGCAATCTGGCAGGTGTGTGATCCCTCCCTGAGTGGCCAGCCATAGGACTGTCATGTGCTATCTGTAGCAACTCTGTTCTATACTTCTGTGTGGTATAACCAACTGTGCTGCCTGTTTCTGTGTGAGGTTTATCCCAAACCCCGTATAGTAACCGATCACATTTTTTAAACATTGGTTCACCCTTTCTTGGTTTCACCCCCAGCCGGAGAGAAAAACAGGTTACTCACCTGTAACAGTAGTTCTAGGAGTGGTACATGTTGTTCATCCACACTGTTTGGCGTGTCCTTTCCCATTAAGAATCTTGCCGGAAGGTCTTGAAGTTGGCTCCTCCCACCCACCCGGGTGGTATAACGCTCAGCTCTGCTCCATAACACCAAATCTTTGCCCACTGGAAGCTCAGATTGTGTGTCGAAGCCAGAGAGGTTCGGTGGGTTCGTGTGGATGAACAACAAATACCACTCCTAGAACTACTGCTACAGGTGAGTAACCTGTTTTTCTAGGATCATGGATATGTTGCTCTATCCACACTGTTTGGCAGACTCCAAGTAGTTCTCCGAGAGGAGGGCGGCAAGGTGCACACTCCCTCTGATATACTTAGTTGGGGAACAGAGATTGGAGAACTGAGGCCCCAAAACCAGCATACCGGCGTGACTCTAGGTCAGTGTAGTAGCGGGTAAAGAAGTTGTTTGCTGTCCTCCAGGTAGCAGCCCTGCAGATTTCCTGGACAGGGATGTCCCTGGATGCAGCCACCAACACAGCAGTATAGTGGGTAGAATGAGGTCTTATCCCTCTGGGAGGCTCCTTGCCTGCCAACCTCAGATCAATGCAGGATGTAATCCAGCTGCCAATCTGCTTTGCTGCAGGTCTGCCAGGGGCAGCTTCAGCGTAGATGACAAACAGCTGGCGACCCTCTCCCCGAACTTCCGCCATCCGCTCTTTATAATAAGAGAGTGCTTGTCTCAGGTCCAGAGTATGGAGCCTGTACTCTGCCTCCGAGGTGTAGTTCAGGTAGAACACAGGCAGAGTCAACACCTGGTTAAGATGGAACTCCGACACAACCTCTGGAAGGAATTTTAGGTGGTGGCACAGGACAACCTTGTCCCTGGGGAAGACCAGGTAAGGAGACTCCACCAAAAGCGCCTAGAGCTCCCCAGTTCTTCTGGCTGACGTGATAACCACCAGGAAGGCAGTCTTCCACGAAAAATGACACATCTCACACTTGTGCACTGGTTCGAATGACTTGCCCATGAGCTTTGCCAGTACCAGCAGTAGATCCCACAGAGGAGGAGGTTCACGTACCGGAGGGGATATGTGGTCGAGGCCTTTAAAAACAACAGAGTACCTTCTCCTGTGCCAAAGTCTGTTGACCAGCCTGCACCCGGTAGGCAGAGATGGTTGTCAGGTGCACCTTAAGGGTCGTAGACCAAAGACCCCCTTTGAACAGAGACCAAAGGTAGTCTAGGATGCTAGCCACTAGACAGGACAAAGGGTCCAGGCCCTTACCCTGACACCAAATGGAAAACCTTTTCCATTTGAAGGCATAGCACCTTCTGGTCGACTCCTTTCTGGATGCTTCCACTACTGTGAGTACATCCTCAGAGAGAGCCAGAGCCTGGAACTCTAGCCACTCACGAACCAGGCTGTCAGGTGCAGGAATTAAAGGTCCGGATGGAATACCTTCCCCTAATTGACAGATAACAGGTCCGGGCGTACTGGAAGACACCACGGAGGCCTGGAGCTGAGGCTGAGGAGATCTGGATGCCAGAACTGGCGAGGCCAGTCTGGGGCTACCAGGATCACCTGTGCCTTGTCCCTCCTGACCTCGAAGAGCACCTTGTGAACCAAGGGGAGTGGACGGAAGGCATAGAAGAGGCCTGGGGTCCACAGCCTCAAGAAGGCATCCCCCTGCAGCGAGCCCTGCTGAGGGGGGGCGGGCATGAAACAGCCTCAGCTTGGTGATCTCCCTGGAGGTGAACAGTTCCGCCTGAGGTTTGCCCCAGAAGGAGAACAGGCTGTGTACTACCTCTGGATGGAGAGAACACTCGTGGGATGTCGTGCCCACATGGCTGAGAGTGTCCGCCAGTTGATACTGAGGCTCCTGCCATATAGTTGGCCAGGAGATCTGCCTCCAGTTGGTTCACGACGGTCCAGATGCGGAGCGCTTCCCAGCACAGCAGCTGGGAGTGCGTACCGCCCTGTTTGTTGAGGTAGTACGTGATTGTGGTATTGTCCATCTGGACCTGCACCACTTGACCCCAAAGGAGCGGAGCGACTGCTGACACTGCCAGTCTGACTGCTCTGAGCTCCAGCAGGTTGATATGATATCAGGATTCCTCAGGGGTCCAGAACCCGTGGGCTCTGTGGTTCCCCATGTGGGCTTCCCAGTCCGTGAGAGGTTCTATCAGTCATGAGAATGGCTGTCGGCTAAGGTTGGACAAATGGGCTCCCCTCCTGCAAGTGATCCAACACGGTCCCCCATTGGAGAATGTCCCACATCTTCTGGGTCACAGTGACCAGCAGGTTGAAGTGACCTTGACGCTGGGTCCACTGGCTGGCCAGCTCCCACCGAAGGGGGTACATTTGCCATCAGGCCCATCGGACCACGGTGATGCAGGCCGCCATATATCCCAGCAGGTGCAGAAAGTCCCGAGCAGGGTCACAAGTTCCCAACCAGAAATGATTGGGCAAAGGAGGAGAGAGCCTCCACCCTGTCCGTCAGGAGCCAGGCTCTGGCTCGGCAGGAGTCAACCTCTGCCCCGATGAAATATATCACCTGTGAAGGTATGAGTTCCAACTTGGCCTCGTTGATCAGGAGACCAAGGTCGATGCAGGTCTGGAGGGCCAGGTTCCTGGACCACTCTACGTCTTGCCTGATGGGACCCACCAAGAGCCAATCGTCGAGATATGGGTAAACTCTGAGCCCCCGATGCCGAAGATGGGCCGCAACCACTGCAATGCACTTGGTAACGACCCGTGGGGGCGATGACAGGCCGAACTGCATGGCTCGGAACTCGAATAGGGCTCCTTCTGCTTGGAAGCAAAGGGACCTCTGGTGAGATGGACGGATCGGGACGCGAAAGAATGCGTCCTGGTGATCCAGAGAGCAAAATCACATGTTCTGCTCGAGGGATGCTATGATCTGGGACAAAGTTACCATCCTGAAGGTGCATGATCTGAGGAACTGGTTCAGGTCATGCAGCTCTAGAATGGGGCGCCAGCCCCCCATCCACTTCAGAACCAGGAAATACCTGGATAAAAACCCTGGGTTGACCAGGGGGGTCCGTGACTCTGGCCACCACCTCCTTGTGGAAGAGTTGGGCAACATCGTCTCGAAGAGCCGACTGAGGGTGTACAGACACCATATCCTCCCATGGGGCGCGGGCTCAGCTTGGAGGGTACTGCTCGAATTCCAGAGGCCGTCCCTGGCCCACCACTTCTATAAGCCACCTGTCCATGGTAACAGCGGACCAAGTAGAAAGGAAGTGGCAGAGCCGGCCCCCCCCCACGGGAGGACCCAGAGCTTGCATGACAGGTATGAGGGTGGCCATCCCCATCCCATCACTAGGCAGGCTTGGAGAAAGAGGGTCCAGACTGGGCACCACCAGAGCCTCGACCTCCAAGCTTACACGCCACCGGAGGCCCAGACTTGAGCCACGGGTGCCAAGACTGCACCTGCTGTTGCTGCCCCGCTTGGAAGTGGGGCTGCTTGGCCACAGGGGCAGAGTGCTGAAATGTCTTTTTCTTCTGCTTTTTGGAAGCCTGGGATTCCTTCTGTGCAGAAGTTACGGAGTACAAGGTGGCACTGGACTTCTCAATGTGTTGGAGGTGACCATCCACACCTGGGCCGAAGAGGTTGGTACCCAGGAAGGGGATGTGCGTTAGCTAGTGTTGGGTGTCCGCCGTGAAGGTGGAAATCCTTAACCAAGCCCTGCGGCGCATGGCAACCACGGCTGCCACCGAAAGGGCGCATGAATCCCAGACATCCAGAGCCATCTAGAGTTGCTGTTTCACAATAGCCCTACCCTGGTCCCAGACCTGCTTGACCGTGGTCTGGAGGTCTGCAGGGAGGTGAGGAAGGACCTCATCAAGGGAGCCCAGAAGGGCATGAGAGAAATGCGCCATGACAACGGCCGAGCTTGCCTGAAGGAGGCCAAGTGTAGAGGTGGCATAGACTTTATGGGCAGAATGGTCCAGTTTTTTGGACTCCTTGTCCGGAGACCTATCTGTATCTGCCAAACTACCCGAGCGTCTGAACACAGATTCGGTCACCAGACCCTCCGCAGAGGGGTGCTCTGTGAACCCCAACAGGGACCCAATGGGCACCGCGCATCTGCGGGCCATATGGGCTGGAGGCACAGGGCAGGAAGCAGGATGCTGCCATAGCTCCAAAGATGGACCAACAACGGCCTCAGCCACTGGAAAGGCTTCTGTTGGTGAATCCCCCCGTTTGAGGATACCCATGAGGGGATATTCAGCTCATTTCTGGACGGGTTCAAGAGGCACCTCTGTGGATTCGGAGATAAGACGGAGGATGCCCATGAAGGAAGAGGGGCCTTCCTCCGTCGAGAGACTACCGAGCGATTCCTCATCCAAGGGACGGGAGTGAAGGACTGAGTTCCCAGACTCCAAGAAATCCGGGTAAATGGGCCAGCCACCCGAGTCTCCCTCCATCCGCCTAGGATGATCAGGAGTGAAGGTAACAGAGACCCTATGTGGGAGGCCCAGAACAGGCCGAGATTCTTTGGCAGGCACCCCAACTGGGAGCTGTTTAGGTGGCAGCTCCACCAAAATTGGTGGAGAGGTCAATTTTAGCCAAACCAGAATGGTTTTGGCCAGCTACGCGGACAAGGAACGGTGCAGGCTGACGCCGTAGGAGTCGGCTTCGGCCTGGGAGGCGACAGCCAAGTAATGACTGGAGTGGAAGCCGGGAATCGGCTTTTGACCAGACAAGATGAACAGTTTACTCATCTGTAACAGTATTTCTAGGAGTGGTATATGTTCATCCACACTGTTTGGCATTGTCTCCTTCCACTTTAAATCTGCCAGACGTCTTCGAGCTGGCTCCTCCCACCCACCCAGGTGGTATATATCTCAGCTCCGCCCCATGACGTCAGATCTTAGCCCACTGGAAGCAAGGTTGTGTGCGTCCGCAGCTGGGGAGCTCAGGTGGGTCCGTGTGGATGAACAACATATACCACTCCTAGAACTACCATTACAGGTGAATAATCTCTTCTTCTAGGAGCGTGGATATGTTGTTCATCCATAATGCTTGGCAGACTCCAAGCAGTTCTCCGGGAGGAGGGAGGCAAGGCGCACACCCCTACTTAGGAAACAGAGATTGGAGAACTGAAGCCCCAAAACCAGCATCCCCGCGTGACTCAAGGTCGATGTGGTAGTGGGTGATAAAGGTATTTGCTGACTTCCAGATAGCAGCCTGGCAGATCTCCTGAATAGGGATGTCCCTGAAAGCAGCCACTGATGCAGCAGTATGGCGGGTTGAATGAGCTCTTATCCCTCTGGGTGACTCCTTGCCCGCCAACTCATAGCACAGACCTATGCATGATGTAATCCATCTCGCTATGGTCTGTTTGGCTGCAGGTCTGTCAAAAGCGGCTTCAGAGTAGGTGACAAACAGCTAGCGAACCTTTCCGTGAATTTCTGCCGTCCTTTCCTTATAATAGGAGAGAGCATGTCTCAGATTCAAAGTATGGAGCCTGTACTCGGCGTCCGAGGTGTAATTAGGGGGTTATACTGGCAGAGTCAACACGTGGTTAAGGTGAAACTCTCACACCACCTTTGGAAGGAATTTCGAGTGGGGCGCAGGACAACTTTGTCCCTGTGAAAGACCAGATAAGGGGAGTCCACCGAAAGAGCCTGGAGCTCCCCTGTCCTTCTGGCTGACGTGATAGCCACCAGGAAGGCAGTCTTTCACGACAAGCATAAGAGCTCACACTTGTGCATGGGTTCGAATGGCTTGCCCATGAGCTTTGCCAAAACCAGCAACAGATCCCATGGAGGTGGAGGTTCACGCACCAGAGGGGATATGTGATTCAGGCCTTTGAAGAAGCACCCGACCACTGTCTCCCGCGCCAATGTCGGCTGACCGGCCCGGTATGCAGAAATGGCAGCCAGGTGCACCCCAAGGGACGATGACCGTAGACCCCCTTTGGAGAGAGACCAAAGGTAGTCACGAATGTTGGCCAAAGAGCAGGATAAGGGTCCAGACTCTTACCCTGACACCAAATGGAAAATCTCTTCCATTTGAAGGCATAATATTTCCTGGTCGATTCCTTTTAGGATGCCTCCACCACGTTGTAGACATCTTCGGAAAGACCTAAAGCCTGGAACACTGGCCGCTCAGGTTCCAGGCTGTGAGGTGCAGGGATTGAAGGTCCGGATGGAAGACCTTCCCCGGGTTCAAAGATATCAGGTCCGGGCGTGTGCAAAGCCGCTCCGGGGGCCTGCAGCTGAGGCTGAGGAGATCTGGATACCAGAAATGGCGTGGCCAGTCTGGGGCTACCAGGATCACCTTCGCCTTGTCCCTCCTCACCTTGAGTAACACCTTGTGGATCAAGGGAAATGGAGGGAAGGCGTAGAGGAGGCCTGGGGTCCATGTCCTCGAGAAGGCATCCCCCAGCAGAGAGCCCTGCTGAGGGGGGCCGGCATGATACAACCTCAGCTTGGTGTTTTCCCTTGAGGCAAACAGGTCCACCATCGGTTTTCCCCAATGGGAGAACAGGCTGTGTACTACCTCTGGATGGAGAGAACACTCGTGGGATGTCTGGCCTATGCGGCTGAAAGCATCCGCCAGCTGGTTCAAGGCTCCTGCCACACGGATGGCTAGGAGATCCACCTCCAACTGGCTCATGAGGGTCCAGATGCGGAGCGCCTCCTTGCACAACAGACGGGAGAGCGTGCCGCCATTTGTTGAGGTAGTACATGGTCCTGGTATTGTCCGTCTGGACTTGAACCACTTGACCCCAGAGCTGAGGAGTGAAAGCTGATAGTGCCAGTCTGACTGCTCTGAGCTCCAACAGGTTGATGTGGCATCGGGACTCCTTGGGGGGGAGGGTCCAGAACCCGTGGGCTCTGTTGTCCCCCATGTGGGTTCCCCAGCCCATAAGAGAGGCATTGGTTGTAAGGACAACCGTCGGCTCAGGGCGGACAAATGGAATCCCTTCCTGCAACCGGTTTGGGGCAGTCCATCATTGGAGAGCGTCCCACATCTTCTGGGTAACAGTGATCAGCTAGTCGAAATGATTGTGGTGATGAGTCCACTGGGCGGCCAGCTCCCATTGAAGGGGGTGCATGTGCAACCTGGCCTAACAGACAACGGAGGTGCATGGCGCCATGTAACCCAGAAGGCGCAGAAAGTCCCGGGCAGGACACAAGTGCCAACCAGAAATGATTGGGCAAAGGAGGAAAGAACCTCCACCATGTCTGCCGGGAGCCAAGCTCTGGCTTGACAAGAGTCGTGCACTGTCCTGATGAAGCCCATCACCTGAGAAGGCACGAGTTCTGACCTGGCCTCGTTGATCAGGAGGCCAAGTTGGGAGCAGGTTTTGAGGGCCAGATCCCTGGACCTCTCCACCTCCTGCTGGGTGGAACCTGCCAGAAGCCAATCGTCGAGATAAGGGTAGATTCTGACTCCTCAACACCGAAGGTGGGCCGCCACCACTGCAATGCATTTGGTGAAGACCCGTGGGGCTGATGACAGGCCAAAAGGCATGGCTCGGAACTTGTACAGGGTCTCTTCGACCCTGAAGCGGAGAAACAGTTGATGGGATGGACGGATTGGGACATGAAAGAACGCATCCTGTAGATCTAGTGAACAGAACCACATGTTTTGCTCCAGGGATGGTATGATCTGGTTTAGAGTGACCATCCAAAAGGTGTGAGACCTGAGAAACTGATTCAGGTCGTGGAGATCTAGAATGGGGTGCCAACCCCCTCCCAGTCGCTTGGGCACCAGGAAGTACCTGGAGACAAAGCCTGGGTCTGTTGGAGAATCCTGCACTGGAGCTATGGCCTGCTTGCGGAGGAGCTGAGCTATGTCGTCTCGAAGAGCCGACTGGGAGGGTATTGCTCGAATTCTAGAGGCAGTCCCCAACAGACCACTTCAAAAAAACCACCTGTCCGAAGTGATAGTGGACCAGGCAGAAAGGAAGTGGCGGAGCCGATCCTCCACGGGAGGACTCAGAGCTGACGTGACGGGTATAGGGGTGGCAACCCAAAACCCAGCACTGAGCAGGCTCAGAGGAGGAGGAGGAGGAGGAAGCTCCAGGACCTGAGCTTCGGCCTCTTTTGCGGGCCTGTTGGGGTCCAGGCTTGGGCCAAGGGGGCCAAGCTTGAGCCTGCTGCTGATGTTGATGCTGCTGACCTCCTTGGTAGGAGGGCTGCCGACCCGAAGGGGAAGAATGCCGAAAGGGCTTATTCTTCTTCTTCTTCTTCTTCTGGTTCTTGCCTGAAGAACCCTTGGCAGAAGTGGCAACCAAAGTGGCGTTAGACTGCTCTATGCGCTGTAGGTAACCAGCCACTCCTGGACCGAACAGATCGGTCCCCAGGAAAGGCACATCAGCTAACTTATGCTGAGTATCTGCCAGGAAGGAGGAAAGCCTCAGCCAAGCCCTGCGGCAAGAGGCCACTGCGGCAGCCATCGAGCGGGCACAAGAATCCCCGATGTCCAGGGCCGGCTGGAGCTGGAGCTGCTGTTTGACAACAGCACGGCCCCTGTTTGACAGTGGTCTGCATGTCCGCAGGGAGATGAGAGAGGACTTCATCCAATGACCCTAGAAGGACATCAGAGAAGTGGGCCATAATGACTGCTGAGCTGGCCTGACGAAGGCCCAAGGAAGAGGCCGCACACACCTTTCGGGCAGTGTGGTCCATATTTTTGGACTCTTTGTCCAGAGGTCAGTCAGTGTCAGCCGAACTGCCAGTACGTCTGAATACAGAGGCGGTCACCAGGCTCTCGTCCAAAGGGTGCTCAGTGAACCCCGCAAGGGACCCCAAGGGCACAGCGTACTTGAGGGCTATGCAGGAAGAAAGTGCTGGGCATGAGGCAGGGCGCTGCCAAAGTTCAAGTGCTGGGCCAACAATGGCTTCGGCTACTGGAAAGGCCTCCGTCGGGGTATCCCCTCTCTTCAAAATATCTGTGAGAGGGTACTCCGCCTTTTTCTGGATGGGTTCCAGGGGCATTCCAGTGGAGTCAGAAATGAGACGGAGAATCCCTTGAAAGGAGGAAGGTCCTTCCTCCATCCCCATGCCAATTGACGACTTGTCATCCCCCGGATGCGAGTGGAGCCCAGTGACATCCGAGTCCGAGGGGTCGTGATACAGCGGTCTACCGCCTAAATCACCCTCGATCCTCCGAGGGAGGTCCGGGGTGACCGTAACCAACAGATGCCGGGGAAGGCCGGTGTCTAGTCGGTCCTCTTTCAAGGGCACCCCTCCCTTAGGCTGTTTAGGAGGCGGTTCCACCGGAATAGGTGGAGAGACCGGGATAGGACGAACTGGAAGGCGGGCCGGCCCCGCCCCACGGGTGGAGGAACCAAGGACTTCGGTTCCGGAGGGGTCGGCTTCAGCCTGGGAGGCGAAAGCCAAGTAATGGTCGGGGTAGGCGGTGGAGCCTGCTTCTGCCCAGTCAAGATCAGCTGCTGCCACATAAGGCCCTCATAGCACCGGAGTTTCCACTGGAGCCTATCCTCGTCCGATGAGGATGACCTGTGGTGTCACCTCTTCTTTAAGCACTTATGGCTCTTCCTCGGTCGTTCAGCCGAGGGGATCCTGGACCGTGACCGAGATCGGGGAGGCCGACTTGGTCAATCGGGAGACACCGGTGTGATCGGTGAATCCCTAGGTCCGGAACCCGGTCCTTGATGGGGACACCAGTGGGCTGGGTCTCCTCATCCGGAAATACCAGGACCGTACTCCGTTCTAGTGAGTTGTCGGCACCTAGCTGGCGACAAAGGATCGATCGTGTTGAGGATCATTTTTACCTAGTCAGCCACATTCCTCGGTCCCCTGGCCAGACGGAAGATCCTTGAAGCCAGCGACCGAGGATGCGATCTCGACCAAGGTCGAGACCACGTGTTCCTGGGACTTGGACCTTTCTCGGTCCCAAAAACGTCTTCGCCAGGACGAAGACAATGGGTCGTTCTCTCTCTTCCAAGAGCGGGAGGAGTGCGTACCAGAGGGCACCTCTCCCCCGGGTGGAGAGAGAGAGAGACTGACACATCTCCTTGAAGGATCCCGTAAAGGTGGAGCCCAGGTTCAGTGGGACGAAGAAGCTTCGATTGGCCGAAGTGCAAGCAGCTTCTTCCTCAAATGCCTTCATCTGTTTCAGCTGATCGGCGGAGCCCACGGCCACGGAAACCGCCCAACTAGCCTCCTTCGACTTCACCGGAGGGTTCCTTTTTTCTGGTCTCCCCAGCTTCAGGCGTGCCTTGCGGTGGTCCAGGACGTTGGGATGGAAGGCCAAGCAAAAGCTACACGAGGAGGTGTCATAGCTGACACCTAGGCAGTAGACGTACAGGAGGTGGGGATCGGTGCCCGACATCTTCTGGCCGCAGGGACACCGGCGAAATCAGAGGGAAGATTTCTCCTCCACGATCGATGTTGCAAAAGCGCGATCGCTAACTTGAACGAGTTTGAGCTTCAGTAAAACCGATAGTTTGAAAGCCAGGGCCTACGAAATGCAAGAGCATGAGGGAGGCAACCTGTATCTTCCAGCGGAAAGGAAGATCTGGCGTCATGGGGTGAAGCCAAGGTATATACCACCCGGGGGGTGGGGTGGGAGGAGCCAGCTTGAAGACTTCCAGCAGATTAAAAGGAGACAATGACAAACAGTGTGGATGAACAACATACCCATGCTCCTAGAACAGCTGTTGCCACATTAGATCTTCGTAGCGTCAACAGAGTTTCTGACGAAGGCTCTCCTAATCCGAGGAGGATGAAAAAGAATGTCAATGATGCCTCTTCTTAGAGCGCTTGTGCGCCTTCTTCGGCCTGTTGGTCGAAGGGGTCTGAGACCTCGATCGCCGGGTGACCGATTAGAAGACACCGGGGGAGACTGGTGGTTCTTCTTGGTTGGGGACCGGTTCTCTGATGGTGTTCCCAGCGGGCTGGGTCTCTTCATCGGGAAGAGGTAGGACCAGGGTCCTGGATAAGGAGCTGTCGGCCTCGTCGGGTGACAACGGGTCGACTGGGTCGAGAATTATCTCAACCAGATTGTCGTCCAGTGTCTGGGCAGGCTGGCCTGACGGTGGAACCGTGAAACCAGCGAACAAGGCCACAACCTCAACCGAAATCGAGACAGGTGATTCCTGAGACTGAGATCGCTCTCACTCCCAGGAACATCGTCGGTAAGATGAAGATGCTCTCGGTTCCTTGTCCTTTTTACAGGACAGAGAGACATGCATGCCCAAAGGCCCCTCGCCCTTGGTGGGAAGAGATTGGCACACCTCCCAAAAGGATCCAGAGAAAATGGAGCCCAAGTTTAGCGGTACGAAAAAGGACTTAGAAGACCGATCCGCAGCCCGAGCCACCTCTTCCTCGAAGGTCTTCATTTGTTCGAGCTGCTTGGAGGACCCTGCAGTCGCGGAGACCGCCCTTCAGGCTTCCTTAGATTTGACCGGCGGATTCTGTTTTTCCGGTCTGCCCAGTTTTAGCCGTGGAGACATTTGGGTGAAATGCGCGGCACCTCTCATAGGCCTGGGTGTCATGGCTGACGCCCAGGCAATGCAAGCACGTGGCATGCGGGTCTGTGTGTGACATCTTTTTCCCCACACAGATAGTGGCGGAAACTGGAGAGGACTAATCTTCCATAGCGGTCAACATCGATTTTTACTAACTCTGACAAGTTTAAGTTTAAGCAAATCCGAAGATTTTGAAGCCAGGGACTACTGAACGTGAGAGCGGTAAGGAGGGAACCTGCATCTTCCAGCAGAAAGCAAGATCTGATGTCATGGGGTGCAGCCGAAGGTTATACCACCCGGGTGGGTGGGAGGAGCCAGCTTCAAGAACTACCGGCAATATTCTTAAAGGGAAAGGACATGCCAAACAGTGTGGATAGAACAACATAGCCGCGATCCTAGAAACATCATCAGCTTGTTCTGAAAGAAAATCACAATCAGTTATCAGCTTAGTTTCAGCATTTTCATATGTTAACCCCTTATGTCCATCAGTCATTTGTTGCCACAGTTTCTTCAGGCATCTTCTTTCTTTCCTGGACTTCCAGATCTTGGAGCTGTTCTCAAACAAGTCTGAATCAAAATCAGCGAAAAGAAGAGTCCCCACCATCTGAGATTTTCTTTGCCCGAATTCTTGTCACCACAGCTGCTGAAACATCAGAATTTAATCCCTCTCTGATTAACTCAGTAAATCCTGGAAAGCCATTTCCAATAATCACAGGTACAAGTAACTTGGGTACTACCCCCACTTTCATTTGTTGCGACACCCCATTAATAGTCAGAGTCACTTGGGTGGTGAGATAGTACCAAGTGTCCCTGTGGATGGAGATGACACCAGTACCTGGTCCTTTTGCACAGTGTTTTCCCAGCACTTCAACATGCACTAGGGTCTGCCTGCTTCCCGAATTGATGAGTCCCTTTACAGTCTTATCCCCCATCTTCACATCTGTTAAGTACTTGCCCCAATTTTCTGAGGACAAATCTGCTCCAGTGTCACTCTTCTTATGGCAATTTCTTGCAATATGACCTGGCTTATTACAGTTACAGCAAATAACGTCTTTGGGCACAGATTTGTTACCCACACCAGAGTTCTTATCAGACTTGGAGTTTAAATGGGAAAAAGAGTGTCTTACCAGTGCTTGGCTGTTACCTTGCTGCTGTGGCGTCTGTCTGGCCATTCGGCAGTCCTCGGCCAAAGAAACAGCTTTTTCCCCACTTTGTGGTCGGTGTTCCTTTACCCAAAGTTGCACATCTGTAGGCAGGATGCTAATGAATTGCTCCAATGCAAATGTGTCGATGTCTGTGGGACTGTTTTGCCCTCTGGTTGGAGCCATTTTATCAGGAGTTCTCCGAGTCAGGTGAAGGCTTCTCGAGGATTGTCGACTGAGTTGTACTTCAGAGATCGAAATCTCTGCCTGTAAGTCTCTCCTGAGATGTCATACCTTTTCAGGATTTTGCTTTTCACCAGGTCATAGTTTTCTGACTGTGCAGTGTCCATATTGCTGTAGGCAAGTTGGGCTTTCTCTGTCAGAAAGGGTACCAGTGTGATTGTCCATTGCTGCTTTGGCCATTGGCAGGCGGCTGTGGCAACTCTTTCAAAAGTTGTCAGGTATGCCTCGATATAATCCGAGTGACACAACTTTGTAAGTTTAATGGCTTTTAAGTTGCTTGCGTTTTGTTGCTCATCTGGATCTGTGCCAGATCCTCTGCCGGCTCTTTGACAGCTTGCAAGGCATCCATCCATCGCTGCATCTCTTCTCTCCTCTGCTGCTCCTGTTGATGCCTCTCTTCTCTCCTCTGTGCTTCTAAACATTGAATCTCTTTTTTTTTCTGCTTCTCCGTCTCTTTTTGTTGTATAGCCCACCATTTGAAAAAATCCATCAGGCTTTCAGGTTCTATCACTGCCTGTTCTTTTTCCATAATTTCTGCTGGATGTACCACCTCAGCTTGGACTTCTGTCTCTTCTAGTTTGGCTGCCATTCTCCTGGTAACCACTCCTGGACGTGCTGCTGCAGAATCCATACCTTTCTCTATGATGCCCTGGTACTAGGTCCAGTACCCACGCACAAAACTTCTGGCTTAGAGTATGCACGGCATAATCCCATTTAGGCTGACACCATCTGTCGTCGAGGTACAGGTCAGGAAGCATAGGAAAACCAGGATCAGTTGTAGAATTCTCAAAAAGTGTTTATTAGCGCTAGCAGTAACAAAAAAAAGATAAAATTGTTCAGTATAACTATTTACAAAGGCAGAGAAACACAGAATCTCCATCTGAATTTTCCTTCAATCTATGTCTCTCTCTCTCTTGCAAGAAATTGCATTTTTTTTTTTTTTAATACAGGTAAGTCCTTGCAACCCCACTTCTTAACAAGCATCCTGGTTTTTTTTTTTTTAATATTCTTGTAAATTTCAGACAGGTGCAGCTAGAACACAATTTTATTTATTTAGCTTTTGTTAGCCGGGTAGGTACACCAGACAAGTTATATGCCTATTTTCAGGAACGACCCGGGAGAGTACAACAGGTATAACAGGGTACATCAATACAGCATAGTAGGTGAGCAAGTACATATACATTTTGTGGTTAGGTACGTTGAGTCAACAAGACAGCGGGCAATATACATTATGTGATTAGGTACATAGTCAGCAAAACAACAGGCATTATACATTTAGTGGTTAGGTGCACTGAGTCAACAAAAACAGCATGCAATATACAGTGCCAGTGGTGTAAGGCAGGTGATGATAGAGTGCATAATGAGCTGGTATAGAACAACGTTGACTATCATTGAATATCTGGGGGCATAAAGAGGTGAAGGAGGAGAGCAGGACAGGGAAATCGGCAGCAGAATTCAATTTCAGTTCAGATTGTGGATTCAGGGAGTAGTGTGCCACATGGCTTGTAATGCCCAGGACTTTGTGCTAAGGGGGCTTTAGGAATTTGCAGCGTGAGGCCAGCTTTAGGTGCTCCCACAGGGAGGACCAAAGGCATTTATGAGAAGGGGCGGTGCGTACCTGCTCGGGGAAGGAGTTCCAGAGCCTAGGGGCGTGTGCTGCGTAGTCCCGGTCACCCATAAGGGTGTGGGTGGAGGGTACATTTAGTAGCCCTGGCCCCTGGGATCTTAGGGGGTAGGGTGGGCGGTCAGCTGGGAGAGGAGCTGAGCCAGTCCGGGGGTGCCAGTGCTGATCACTTTGCTCACAAGGCACCCTATACCAAAGTTTAGGTGATTGGTCGGGGATAGCCAACCTAGCTTATCATAGAGTTCGCAGTGATGGGTGAGGCGGGGGGTGGCCAGAGTGAACCGGCAGATGTTGCTGTACATCAAGTTCCACCTAGTGAGGAGGACCTTTGAGGTACGTGCGAACAGGTGGAGACCATAGCTGAGGGAAGGGAGTAACACTCCCCTGGCAAGAGCCAGACGAGCAGCAGGGGTGAGGTTGAATCTAGCCCTATAGGCCAGCCCCAGCTTGCAGTTTACGCCTCTGCAGACGTTGTGGATGTGACTCCCTAGGTCCAGTTGGGGGTCAAGCATCACACCGAGATATTTGAGGGAGGTCATGGTGAGAAGGGAGGTACCGTCTGCGCAGTCGATTTGCAGAGGGACTGGAGAGGCATGTATTTTGGCTGATATGCCGAATAGTATGGCCTGAGTTTTTTTCTGGTTGAGGACCAGTTTCTGTTGGGAGAGCCAAGCCTGGATATTCTTGAAGTCCTCAGATAGGAGGCGGTTTAGAGTGACTGGATCACGGGAGTGGGCCAAGAGGACCAGGTCATCCGCGTACATGGTGACCCTACACCTGGTAACTACAGCAGGGAGATTGTTAATAAACAGAGAGAAGAGTAGGGGTCCCAGAACTGAGCCCTGAGGGACACCAGAGGTCACAGGTAGGGGGGGCAGAGAGGACTTTATTGAATTTGGTTAACTGCTCTCTACTATGCAGGTAGTCAGTTACCCATTTTAGAGCTGAGGGGGACAAGCCAAGGGACCTCATCTGTGTGCAGAGCAAGTCATGGTCAACAAGGTCAAAGGCCTTGGGTAAGTCGATAAACACTGCTCTAGAGAGTTGTCCCTGATCCATGGCTGCTCTGATGCTGGAAGAGACAGAGATCAGTACCGTGGTTGTGCTGTGCCCTTTGCGAAAGCCATGTTGGGCAGGGGGCAGCAGTTCATGGGTTTGGATATACTCCATGAGTTGTTTAACTACAACCTTTTCCTGGAGCTTGCTGACAGCCAAAAGGATGGCGATCGGCCGGTAGTCGTCAGGGACTTTAGGGTTGCCCTGATTTAGTACAGGGACAACCCTGGCAACCTTCCAGATATCTGGAATCTCACCCGTGGCAAGGGACAGGTTAAAGATGTGGGCCAATATAGGCAATATAGGGGGAGGCAATATAGGGGGCTCCAGGTTATCTTGGCCAGGACTGGAGTGCTGGGAGAGGCCAGTGAGAAGGGACCGTACCTCGTTTACCGACACCGCCCTTAGAAGGAAGGGACAGAACTGAGGCCCCTTCTCCACAGCTTCTGCAAAAGGCTTAAAATTGCATTTCAGGTTAACCCCTTAAGTTCCAAATAGCTTTGCAATCCTCTCAAACTATAATTATGTACATTTCAAAAGTAACACTGTATCATTTCTAAACAAAGGGATCCCAATATCAGTTACATTTCCACATAATGCAAGGGAGGAAATGACAGACAGCAAGGGAAGACTGAGACAGTGAGAGGCAAAAAACTGCGAGACCGTCAGGGTGATCAAATCCTAGGTCTCACGGGAAAACTTGGTTGCGCAACCAGACAGAGAACAGACAGGAAAAGAAAGAACAGAACAGATCCCTGCATTCAAACTCTCCATAACAACTGGGACAGAGTCCTATTCAACCCTGTCACATGCACCCTGAGGGTCCACTGGGGAACCCTCATAAAGAGGCATGCCGAGAGAACTGTCACAATGGCGGCTGCCATGTGGCCTAGGAGCTGTAGCATGGTCCAAGCTGGAACTTGGTGCAAAACAGAGACTCTGTGGGCCAAAGACTGAAGGTGTGTTACCCTGTCTGGTGGGAGGAAAGCCTTTCCCTGCACCATATCCAGGACTGCCCCTATGTACTGTAATCTCTGGCATAGTTGAGGGGTCGACTTTGGTATGTTCAGAGTAACACCCAAGGATCTGAACAGGCGAAAGGTATCCTCCAGAGTGGACAGGGGCCGATCTCTTGTGGCTGCTGTCAGGAGCCAATCGTCGAGGTAGGGGTAAACAAAGTGCCCCTGCCTCCTGAGGGCTGGGGCCAGCACAGCGAGGAAAGATCCAAGGGCAGTGCCCAAAACTGGAATGCTGCCCTGAAAGGTGAACCATAGGAAACTCCTGTGGGCTGTAAGCACTATGATGTAGAGGTAGGCATCTTGCATGTCTAGGGAGCACAGTCAGTCTCCTTGCTGCATCATGGTGATGATGCCTGGCATGGTCACCATCCTGAACCTCCTGTACTCTATATAACTGTTCAGGAGGCTTAAGTCCAGGATCGGGCGTAGGTCCCCTGTTTTCCTGGGAACCAAGAAGAATCAGGAGTAGAACCCTGTCCCCCACTGACGGGCTCTATGGCTTTCTTGTTGAGAAGGGTCTGAACCTCCTCTCAGATGAGTGCAGTTTGGGAAGGGGAAGTAGGCGGACTGGATCCGGGGACTGTCCAGGGAAATTAAGAGGAATTCCAGCACATGACCCTGCTCTATCAACTGGAGCACTCATGCATCTGCTGTGATGGTGGACCATCCTATGAGACAGAGCAAGAACTGACCCTCTACCATTTCCCCCAAGGATTCTGCTGGGGGCGGGGGGCTGGGCAAAGAGTCAGGCGTTGGATCCAGGGAGACCTGGGAGGACAGCGTTCCGAGGTCCCTGTGCGCTACTGGGCTGAGAGGGAGCCTTACATCAGAAGGGGCCTCTCTGCTGCTGTCCCTTGGTCTTTTGTCCCCCTTGGCGACAAAAAGGCATTCGTCTACCTCGGGTAGGTTCGGACCTGTACACCTGGTGTACAGACTGGACCGCTTTGCCCAAATCTTGAAGGGGTGTGATCATTTTCTCAATATCTGGACCAAAGAGCACAGACCCATGGAAAGGGGCATCCAGGACAGCATCCTGGAGGTCCTGCCGAAATCCTGAGATATGAAGCCAGGAGTACCTCCTCATGCAAACACCAGTGGTGGTCGCCCTGGCTGTTGTGTGGGCTGAGTCATAAGAGGATCTTAGCACACGTTTGCCAACATCAAGGCCCGACTGCAAGACGTCCTGCAGCTCCGACTTATTGTCCGAGTCAGGTTGCCTTGGTGCCAACTCAATCACCTTGTTCCAAAGTGACTTCTGGTACTGCACCATATGTGCCAAAAAATTTAGTGAACATATGGTGCAGGTGGCAGAAGAGTACACCTTGTGTCCAAATTAGTCCAGGCACTTGGATTCCTTATCGGGCGGTTGTGAACTCATGTGACATGGCTGCTCAATCCTGCCATGGGCTGCCGTCAGGACAACAGAGTCTGCCTTAGGATGTTCCCCTAAGAACAGTTCATTGATAAGGATTCAATACAGCCTATCCGCATGTTTGGGGATAGCGGAGGCTGTCGAAGGGTGTCTCCATGCCAGCTTGGTGACATCCTAAAAAGGAGCCATAATGGCGACAGTGTCTGGAGGAAGAACTGGACGAGTATCTATAGCAATGATCCCTCAGAGACCGGACGTCCGACGGTGGTGAACGGTTCGACGGGGAGGCGACAGCTTCCTGGGCGGAGAAGGTGGATTCACTGGCTGATGCAGCAAGCCCGCCAGGGCGGGGTTAGGCAGTGGTATGTGGGGCTCCTTAGGGATGAGGTCCCCTTTAACTGTGTTTCACCAGAAACTAAACAAATCCTTGACGTCTGAGAGGGAGACCATGGTCAGCACCGAGGGGCCTGGTATCTGAGGTGGTATGACAGGCGTCTCGCCTGATGGCTGGTCAGGAGCCGACGGTCACTCGGGGTACTTGGGTGTGTCAAGCATCAGTCCCGTAGGCGGCTGTGAACCTGACGTCATGTCAGTGGATTGGCCTGGCATCTGGTTGTCCAATGCCTGCATGTCTAGCGTCAGGGGCAGCAACTCCTTGGCCAGCTGCCCTGCTGGTGGCAGCTTGGGAGAGGCAAGCAGTGGGGGCATAGCCCTGCGAAACCCTGAAGGCAAAGAAGCCAAGGACGATGGGGTCGATCACCAGGATTCTGTTGTCTGGTGCTTGGGGGATCAGACGTCAGAAGGTGGATCCTGCTCCTGGCGCCATTTCCTGATGTCGGACCCTAAAGGATGGACCAACCAAGAGGACGACGCTCCAGCCTGGTGGACGGCAGAACCGAGTCTGCCGCCCACAGACAGTCTGGCTGGATCCCCTGGCTTAAGCCCGAAGGAGTGGCTGCAGGGCCTAAGACTCAAGGGAGGGTCCAAAGGCCCTTGCCCCGAAAATCTACCCAACATCCTCACCAGGGTGGGAGGCTTCAAACCGTAACCCAGAGGGAGCTTGAGTTACGGGGTGGGGGATCCAACCTCTCTTGGGAGTGAGGACCCAAGCTGGCCGTCTTCCTGTGCAGAGCTCTGAAGTGGGAATCCGATCTGGGCCTGTCCTTATTGCAATGGTAGTGTTTCCTGCTGGTCTTTTTCTTCTTATGGGAAGTCCCCGACTGAGCCTGAGGGAGTGGAGGATCCTAGGCCTGACGGGGTCTTTTGCATGGCGGCCAGCTGTTGTTCCAAGAGATGGCTCTTCAGTGCTTTCAGATGATGGATGCAGGTCCAGCGATTGAAGCTGCGGCAGTGCAGGCAGGTCTTGGGAGTCGTGGGTAGGCCCCTAATGGATGAGGCAGGCCAAATGTCCATCCTTGGATGAGATCTGCTTACCACACATGCACTTGGACTTCCGTCGCTGAGTGGTGGAAGACGGAGAAGACTTGCACAAAGAAACCGTTTCTGCTAGAAACATCGCAAGCGAATAAAAAGGCCAAAAATGGTGGTCGACTGGTAGCAGGAGGCGTCCGTGAAGCCGATGTTCACGTGTCAATGGCGGGAAAAGAACTGGGGTGGGACTGGGGACCGCCCCCTTTATACCACTGGTGGACATCGGAGGCGGTCCGACGTTGGGGGTCGGGCCCCACTGGGTACTGCTAGCTACGTTGTTTCTGTGGGGTCCTAGTGCCTGGCGGCATAGTCCTTATGGTATAGCCTGCTGCAGGAGCTACAACTCGAAGTAAGATCTTAGGATCGGCCCGCAAGGACACCTGGTCTTTGGGGAAAACTAAATAAGGCTCTTTACACATCAGAGCCTGCAGCTCGGAAGTCTGCCAAGCAGAAGTAACTGCAACTAAAAATAACGCTTTCCATGACAGAAAGCGTAGCTCGTAATCTGCGGCTGGCTTGAAGGGAGGCAAAGTGAGTTTCTCCAAAACAAATAAAAGGTCCCAAGGAGGAACAGGGTTCTTAATGGGGAGCTTCAGATGCAAGATGCCTTGCAAGAAGGTATGGGGCAGATCAAGTTGAGCAAGGGCCTTGCCCTGTACCGGAGCATGATAAGCAGACAAAGCAGAAAGATGCACCTTAATGGACAAGAAGCTAAGGCCAGAGTCTGAGAGCTACAGGAGGTACTCAATGACTGAGTTTACCAGACAGGTAAAGGAGTCAAGGTGGCAAGCCGAGGCCCAGATGTAAAATCGCTTCCACTTCATTGCATAGGCGGCCCTGACAGCTTTCAGGGAGCAACTAAAACATCTGCTATTCTAGTAGAGACTCCAAACCTAGATACAGCTAAGTATGCAGGAGCCATGCATGCAGGTGCAGTGATTTCAGATCTGGATGGTCTAGTGTCCCTCTCTCCTGGGAGAGAAAGCATGAGCTCAGAGGCAGGGGAAGCAGAGGATCCACTACCAGCTGCTGAAGTAGAGAGAAAGTACAGTTACGTACTTACCGTAACAGCAGATCTTCGAGAGGTTCCTTCAGTAGGTCATTACATATAGGACTGACACCACCTGGCATCGGGCCACACGGCAGACTTTTCTAGCAATCCCTGATGGGGGACCGCCCACCTGACATCATGTGACCGACGTCAGCGTGGCTATATATAGTGGGCAGTCCCCACGCCCGCCCTCCAGTTCTCCCGCTGGAGCCACGAAGAGGACTGACAGCAACAGTAAATAGGATTTGGAGTTCTTATATAAGAAATAAAATGAGGGGAAAGAGAAAGGGAAAAATATGACCTACTGAAGGAACCTCTCTTGAAGATCTGCTGTTACGGTAAGTTCCTATGTAACTGTACTATCTTACTTCAAGACGGTTCCTTCAGCAGGTCATTACATATAGGACAGAGTCCCAAGCAGTCCCTCCAAAGAGAGAGGCTGAGAGAAACCAGGGAGGAGGAGAAAATAGCTCCAACAGAAACTGGGAACCAGAATGTACCCAGCCTAGGACAGAAGGCCCTGCAAGACAGCTAGGCGAAGCCAGCCCTCGCCTAGAAGCAATGTCCAGACTGTAGTGTTTGGTGAAGGTATGGACAGAACTCCAAGTGGCTGCAGCACATATATCTACCATGAGACGTTCATAACAGCAGGCTGTGTACCCCTAGTAGAATGACCTCTGATGGGACCCGGCAGAGGTTTTTGTACTTTTGGTAACAATACCGAAAACAGTTGCCTAACCATTTGGAAAGGCACTACTTGGAAACCGCTTTGCCCTTAAACCTGGGGACAAAAGAAACAAAAAGCTGATCATAGCTACAGAAATCTTTGGTCCGGTGTGTGTAGCACTGAAGGATCCGATGGACATCTATGGTGTGCAGGAGTGCCTCACCTCTACTCGAAGGGGACGGAAAGTAAACAGGAAGCTCTACTGATTGGTTCAGTGTGGCTTCTGACACCACCTTGGGTAGAAACTTAGGATTTGTCCTGAGGACCGCCCGGTCCTTGTAGAAAATAAGATAAGGCTCTTTACAAACCAGAGCATGAAGCTCTGAAATCCTTCGGGCTGATACAATGGCAACTAAAAATAACATTTTCCAGGAAAGGAAGCGCAAATCGCAGCTCATGTCTGGCTCAAATGGGGAAAGAGTGAGCTTTTCCAACACAAAGTTCAAATACCAAGGTGGAGTTGGGCTGCGGATGGGGGGGTTTCAGATGGAGGATCCCTTTCAGAAAGGTTTTTGAGACTTCCAGCTGAGCCACTGGTTTACCATCCACCAGCTCATGGTATGCCGAAATTGCGGAAAGGTGGACCTTCAAGGAAGAATATGACACACCAGAGTCTGACAGATGAAGGAGGTATTCCATGATTTGAGGGGCAGAACAAGAAAAGAGGTTCCAATTCTTGGAAGTCGCCCAGATGAAAAAACGTTTCCACTTCATGGCGTAAGTGGAACAAGTAGGGGGTTTTCTAGCCTCTACAAGGACTTGAGCTACTCGGGAGGAAACCCCAAAGCGAGAAATCACTATGTCTGCAGAAGCCATGCATGAAGATGCAGTGTCCTGAGCCCCGGATGTACAAGATTACCTCGATCCTGGGTCACTGGAAGTGGAACCGGTGGTTCCCTGAATAGCTATTGTAACACCAGAAACCAAATTTGTCTCGGCCAGAGAGACGCAATGAGGATCATCCTCGCCTTCTCTGCCTGAAGCTTGAGAAGGACCCTCTGGAGAATGGGAAACAGAGGGAAGACATACAAAAATGTCCCTGTCCAGGAGAGAGACAGCCCGTCGTGTCAGAAAGCACCATGCCCTGGAACGAGCAGGCAAAAACTGGGAAGTTTTGCGTTGTATTGGGAGGCAAAAAGGTCGATTTCCGGACGCCCCAATTTAGGAAGAGAGATTCTGCCACTTCCTGATTTAATTCCCATTCGTGAGCTAGGGTCCAAGACCTGCTGAGACTGTCCGCCAGGACATTTAGAACGCCTGGAACAAGCACAGCCACAAGAGCCAGATTGTGCTTGACCTCCCAGTTCCACACCCGCATCGCCTCCCTGCACAGGGGGTACGATCGGGTTCCTCCTTGTTTACTGAGGTACCAGACTACCGACATATTGTCCGTTTGGACCAGCAGTGATACCTTTGGAAGGAGGGTCTGAAAGGCTTATAAGGCATATAAGACCGCCTCCAAGCTGGACCAGAGTCAAGAGAAATGAAATACAATCTATACTGAGTTTCCTTAGTGTTGGGTGTTTAAAGTTGTAGCCGAAAGATATATGAGGGGGTTTTCAGACACTAACTTTCAGCCAATGTAACTGCTGCATAACTTTAACTTATTTGATTTTATTTTTTTATATACATAATTTTTATTTATTTATTTAAATCTAGGATTACAATTACCTTTGTGCCAAGGCTCTTTTACAAAGGTTCCATATCAGGAGAGTACACACATGTTAAACAAGATCATACAACATTAAAAAAGAGCATACAACAATATTCATCAGTTCAGGAATGACATCACAGTAATAATAAACATGAGTAACACATATAGGGATCATTTCAGAAACCTAGAAGGAATCGGGGGGAAGGGTGAAAGGATACGGGAGTGGTAGCTGAAAAGAGACAAGAGCAGCTCAAGGCATTGTCAAAAAACATCAGAGAGGGGTGGTATAATGCTTTTATATAAAAAGATTCTGATCATGTGAGATCAGAAGAATATAAAACATGAATCAGTAACTCTAGGCATCCACCACCTAGTGGCAATAATTAAAATTAAATTAGAAAATTGTTGAAAAATGTTAAATACAAATGATGCTATAATGTATAATCATATAATAAAAGACTTTATGTATGTTAACAAACAGATCCTTCCCCTGAAGAAGCCTACTAAGGTGAAACATTGGGTTACAAAGGATCTTATTGAAAGAAAAAATCCTGTGATTGTTTCAGCCCCCACCACTTCCTCTGGCAGGGTGTTCCACTTGTCCACCACCCGTTCTGTGAAGAAATTCTTCCTCACGTTTCCTCTGAATCGTCCTCCCTCCAACTTCATCCCATGCACTCTAGTCCTGGAACATCTTTTTCGCTTAAAAATAGTGTATTCCTGCACTCTGTTCCTCCCTGTAAGATATTTGTATGTCTCTATCATATCCCCTCTCTCCCTCCTTTCCTCCAGGGAGTACATGTTCAGTTCCTTCGACCTGTCAGCTTTACTGTTGTCATCCTCCACGCGGCCCCCATCCTCCCCCTTCAGTCTCACTATCCCTCCCTTTGTCTTTCTTTTTTCACTTATGTACCTGTAAAAGGTTTTGTCCCCTCTACCCACTGATTTTGCAATGTGTTCTTCTGTCTGAGCTTTGGCTTCCCTTACTGACCTCCCTGCCTCCCTTTGCTTCTCCTGGTACTTCTCCCTATCCCCTTCTGCCTGTGTCTTTTTGTATTGCCTGAATGCAATCTTTTGGCTTTCACTTTCTTTGCTACCTCTTTGGAAAACCATAATGGTCTCCTCTTCCTTTTCCTCTTGCTAACCTGCTTAATGCATAATTCTGTTGTTCTTGTAATCCCCATTTTAAATACTGCCCACTGTTCCTCAACCCCTGATTCCTGTCCCATTCCCTTAATGCCTCTTTCAAGTATCTCCCATTTTCCCAAAGTATGCCCCCTAAAATCCAGGATATGTGTTTTTGTGTGGTTTGGTTCTGCTCTTTCTGTGATTTCAAACCACAATGACTGGTGGTCACTGTTCCCCAGGTGCTCCCCCACTGTTACCCCCATCACACTGTCCCTGTTTGTGAGCACAAGGTCCAGTATTGCCTTCTGCCGAGTTGGTTCCATGACCAGTTGCTTGAGGAAGGCACCCTGAAGGGAGTCCAGGATAAATCTGCTCCGAGTTGATGCTGCTGCTGGGATGCTCCAGTCCACGTCTGGAATATTGAAGTCTCCAACCAGTACTACCTCACCCTTGTCTGCCATCCTTTGGATTGCTAGCATCAGCTCCCTATCTGTTTCTTCCTCCTGGGCTGGTGGTCTATAGACCACACCTGTGCGGATGGATGTCCCCATTTTCCTTTCCAGCTTAACCCACAGTAACTCTCCCCCATTTTGTTCCTCCTGGATCTCTGTGGCCCTTATGTCATTTTCACATACAGTGCCACTCCTCCTCCCTTCCTGCCTGCTCTGTCTCTTCTGAATATGTTGTAGCCAGGTATGGCCATCTCCCAGTCGTGGTTATCATTACACCAGGTTTCAATGATATTACAATGTCCAGTCTGTGCACTGACAGCCTCAGATCTTCCATCTTGTTGCTAAGGCTCCTGGCATTTGCACCATAGCTTTCCATGATTTGACCTCCCTAGACTGTTTCGATGTTCTACTCCAGCCCCTTCCTTGGTTGTCCTTTATCCCTGGTTCTCCTTGCTGTCTGCCCTTCTGCTGAATTTTGCCCCTTTTCTGCCTCTCCACCTCTTGGGCACTAATCTCCATCTTTTGTACACTGCTTTGTAGAGATAGCCACTCCTCTGGTTCACTGGTTCTACTGCTAGCTGTAGGGGGTGAGCAAGTAGGTAGGTAAGAGCTGTAGATGACATTGCAGAGGAGGGTGGTAGGTTCAGAGGGACAGGAATATTGTGCACTGAGATGAGAGTACGGGAGGGGGTCAAGAGGAGGGTGGTGACTGGGGTAGGGGTAGGGAGACAGGGAGGTGGAGAAGGGGAGGTGGAAAGTTCAGCAGGACAGGAATATTATGCATAGAGATGGGGTACAGGAAGGGTCTACGGGAGGAGGTGACTGGGGTAGAGGAGGAGTAGGAGGCGGAGGTGGAGGAGGGAAGAAGTGCTGGAGGCAGCATGGATAAAGGGGTTGGGTAGGAATATAGGGGTGGGGAGGAGGGTGAGGAGACAGGAGGTGGAGAAAGGGAAGAAGTGCTAGGAGGCAGAATGGATAAAGGGGTTGGGGTAGGAATATAGGTGGGGAGGAGGAGAGAGGAGGAGGACAGGGAGGTGGAGGAAGGGAAGAAGTGCTAGGAGGCAGAATGGGTAAAAGGGAGGTTGGGGTAAGAATAAAGGGGTGGGTGGGGCAGATGGGTGAGAGTATAGGCTGGGTGGTTGGCGGGGAGACGGATAGGGTGACAAGCAGAAGGGATGGTGAGGATTCATATATTAACTTAGCGTGAAGAGCAGCGGCAGACCACTTCAGATGCTTTCTTGGCTAGGGACTTAAAGCAGTTTAGCATGACTATCTCAGTTAGCGTCATGTTTTTTTGCAGCTGGTTCCATATAGATGGGAGGACGAAACTAATGCCACCTCTGCACTGATTAGTATGTATCCTGGGAGCGTCTAGGAGCATAAAGTCTGGGGTGCGCAGTGCATACACATTGTGAGACTTGTGCACTAGGGAGCATGTGTAATGAGGTAGCTTGCCAGTCAGCAGTTTTAGTGTCCACTGCCCAATATGGAACATACACCTGGTTGATTGTGAGGTCCAGTTCAAAGAAGAGTAGAGGGTACAATGGTGTGTCCTGGCCGGAGCATTTAGTAAGAAATGTAATGCATGATGGTACAGGACATCAAGTTTGCAAGTGCGAGTTGGTGCACTGCAATTGTAAATGATATCCCTGTAGTCGAGGAGTGGTAGGAATGTGGCCTGGACCAGCCTTCTTCTGCAGTCGAGTGTAAATAGGGATCTGTTCCTGAGGAAGAACCCCAGCCTGGCTTTTGGCTTGTTGACAAGGCAGGTAATATGGGAACTAAAAGTTAGTTTACTGTCTAGCCATATTCCAAGATACTTGAATTGATCCACAACCTCGAGGGTGTCCCCGAATATAGTAGTGATGGGCGGTGAGGTGCTCTGAGTACTGAAAGTAGAGGGCATATGGTTTGATGGAAAAAAAAAAATCACCTTTGTCTTCTTTGCGTTTAGGAGAAGTTCTGAACGGGCCACCCATATTCCCCAGTTTGTGTAATAGCCTTCTATGTGGCACAGTGTCAAAGGCCTTGCTGAAGTCCAGATAGGCCATGTCCACTGCCCTTCCCTGATCCACCTCCTTAGTCACCCAGTCAAAAAATTCAATGAGGTTGGTCTGACATGACCTCCCCAGGGTGAAACCATGCCGCCTTGGGTCCTGTAGTCCATTGACAACCAGATGTTCCACCAAACTCTCCTTCAGTAGTGCTTCCATGATCTTCCCCACTACCGAGGTGAGGGTGACTGGTCTGTAGTTCCCTGCTTCCTCTTTGTTCCCACTTTTGTATAAGGGAACTACATCTGCTGTCCTCCAGTCTTTGGGTACCTCCCCGGTTTCCAGTGATCGCTAAACAGGATGAACAGAGGTTCAGTCACCACCTCTCTTAGTTCTATAAGGACCTGGGGTGCACCCATCTGGCCCCATTGCTTTATTAACTCTTATTACTTCCAGTTCCTTCAGGACCCTTTCTGGTAAAGGGACTTGTGTCCATTCTGCACCATTCTCACCCCTTGTGCTCCGTTCAGACCCATTACCCTCCTCTTCATCAGTAAAGACTGAGCAGAAATACCTGTTCAATATGTCAGCTTTACTGTTGTCATCCTCCACACAGCCCCCATCCTCCCCCTTCAGTCTCACTATCCCTCCCTTTGCCTTTCTTTTTTCCACTTATGTACCTGTAAAAGGTTTTGTCCCCTCTACCCACTGATTTTGCAATGTGTTCTTCTGCCTGAGCTTTGGCTTCCCTTACTGACCTCCCTACCTCCCTTTGCTTCTCCTGGTACTTCTCCCTATCCCCTTCTGCCTGTGTCTTTTTGTATTGCCTGAATGCAATCTTTTTGGCTTTCACTTTCTTTGCTACCTCTTTGGAAAACCATAATGGTCTCCTCTTCCTTTTCCTCTTGCTAACCTGCTTAATACATAATTCTGTTGTTCTTGTAATCCCCATTTTAAATATTGCCCACTGTTCCTCAACCCCTGATTCCTGCCCCATTCCCCTTAATGCCTCTTTCAAGTATCTCCCCATTTTTCCAAAGTCTGCCCCCCTAAAATCCAGGATACGTATTTTTGTGTGGTTTGGTTCTGCTCTTACTGTGATTTCAAACCACAGTGACTGGTGTGGAAAAGATCTGGCTCTCATCTTTGGAAATTTTTTGAAGCTGAGAACCAGTCCCTGGCTTACTACTTCCAGAACCCACTTGTCTGATGTAGTAGACATCCAGTCCTGGACAAAGTAAGCTAGCCTGCCCCCTACAGGAACAGGAGAGTCGACTCGGGCAGACCCATCAGGTTGTCTGCTTGGCAGGGGCTTTAGGCTGAGGGGGGATGCAGGCCTGCTTATCCCCCTTCTGCCTCTCCCTCTGAAGAACCCCCTCTGCGAAAAGGAAGAAGAGGCCTGTGCTAGGTAAAAAGGCCTGCCCCTGTCCCTAGACTGCTGCCTTTGAGGAGTTGCTTGCCTTTCCTTGGCCTGAGCACTCCTGTAAGTGGTCCTGTACTCATCCATTTTCTTCATGTAATTCTCTGTCTGCTCCCCAAACACAGAATTATTCAATACAGGAAAATCCATAGCCTTAGCCTAGGTGTCCTGCGAGAGGCTAGTACATCTGAGCCAAGCCATCCTCTGAAGAGCCACAGATGTAGCCATGACTCTTGATGAGACATCATTAGAGTCCACAGCAGCATGAAATTGCACCTTAGATGCCTCAATCCCATCTGCAGCTACCGCCTCCAGCTCCTTGGCTATCTGGGGGAGGCCTGTTTGGCCAGTGCCAGTACAGTGTCCCACCTGGACTTCTGGTACCTGGCTGTGTAGGCCATGTAATTCACCTGCCTGAGTCCCAAAGAAAATTCCATGTACTGTTTCTTTGCCATGGCATCAATCTTCCTGGAGTCCTTGTCAGGGGGTTGTGAAGCCAAGGGAATATTTGCCTTGTCACAGGTAGCAGCCTACACTACCCCAACATGGCTGCATTGCTGATATAAGAAATCCGTGTCTGAGCCTAAGGGTGTATACCTCTTGTCCATTCTCTTATCCACAGGAGGTACAGTGTTAGGAGACTAAGATTTTTTGTGTCTGTTTCCCAAAAGATTTATGGAGGTGAATAGACAGTTTCCTGGACTCTGGGATATCCATAAACTCTACATAATCAGGCTCTTCTTGATCTTCCACAGCCTCCTCCATAAGAAGCTGGAGGGATTCAGCCACTTTCCTGTAAAACACAAAAAATGGAAAGGGGACTCAGAAAGCCTAGGAGGGGAAACACCTGATGGTCTGTCTGGGGAGATGTCCGGTTCCACAGGCACATCCAGACCTTCACTTACATCATAATCCTCAAAATCCCCTTCCTCTTCAAACTCCGGTTCATAAAAATCTTCAAGGGTATACTCTTGAACCGGGGGAACCAACTGAACCAAACCCCTGGCAGAAGGAGCTGGATCATTCGGAACCGGACAGAGCGATTCCACAATCTGAATCGCCCTGGCTATCTCTTCAGTGGTCAGAACATGAACCTCTGGATCCGAACCAGTCGATTTATCTTTGCGCTTTCTTTTTGTCGGAACCGATCCCTCAGAATCGGCTCTCCTTTTGCCCGAAGATGTATCGCCCTGGTCAGAGAGCACTCCTTCTGGTTCGGTCGAAACCAAACAGGGCTGGCCATCCGGGTCAGCGGAATTCTCGGCTTCCTTTTCCCTCAGTCTACCTAATTTCTTTTCAAGGGTAGATTTGGGAAATTTTTTACATATTTGGCAGTCTGAATCGAGGTGGACAAACCCCAGACAATAAACACAGGTGATGTGGGGATCGGCCTTGGCAAAGACCTCCCCACACTCACTGCAGTGTTGAAACCCAGTAGGCCCGGTTTTTTCTTGGGTTTCTCAGACTTGGCCAACCTAACCAAGCCTACCCTTTTTTCAACAACCGCCAGGCAAGACTCCCTTATCGGTTCCTAACTGTGTCACGGGTATTGGAAAAAAATGGTTAAAAACACATTTTTTTAGAACCGATAAGAACCAGTAACCACACACTAAATATAGCAAAATTCACAATCAAATGGTCGGTTCAGCCAAACCGACAGTACTTTTACAAGTTCCACACAGAAATATAGAACAATTCCTATCTAGTACTCACGGTACCACAGACAGAGACTGACCTGACTATGCGGATACTTTTTTTCAGTTTAAACCGACGAAAAACTGAAAACTTTAACCGACTTCGAACCAAGGTGAAGGAGAAATCTCTGGAGCGACCGTTCAGTGAGGCGGAGTAAAGAATCTGATGGTTTGAATTCAAAACACTCCAGACAAGAGACTTCAACCAAGCTCGAGCTCAGCGTTCCATGCCCTGCATGGAAAGTTAACCCTTAGTTCTCTGGGGCAGTTCAAAGGTTGGGAATCACTGCAATTGTCAGAATACAGCAAGACTTCATGTTGTTTGAATGCTGGCCAAGGAACAGGAGGAAGGGTCCGACCCCTTATCCTGACACCAAATGGAGAATCTCTTCCATTTGAAGGCATAGCATTTTCTGGTCGACTCCTTACGGGATGCCTCAACAACGTTGAGGACCTCATCGGAAAGACCCAAGGCTTGGAACTCTAGCCGCTCAGGAACCAGGCCGTCAGGTACAGGGACTGAAGGTCTGGGTGGAGTACCTTCCCCCTGGTTGACTGAAATCAGGTCCGGGCGGGCTGGAAGCCGCCTTGGGAGCCTGGAGCTGAGGCTGAGGAGATCTGGATACCAGAACTGGCGAGGCCAGTCTGGGGCTACCAGAATCACCTGCACCTTGTCCTTCCTCGCCTTGAGAAGCACCTTGTGGATCAAGGGAAATGGGGGAAAGGCGTAGATGAGGCCCAGGGTCCACGGCCCAAGAAGGCATCCCCCTGCAGTGAGCCCTGCTGAGGGGGGCGGGCATGAAACAGCCTCAGCTTCACATTCCCCTGGAGGCAAACAGGTCCACCTGAGGTGTGCCCCAGTCGGAGAACAGATTGTGTACTACCTCCGGCAGGAGAGACCACTCGTGTGATGCAGCACCTATCCGGCTTAGGGCATCAGCCAGAGTGTTGGAGGCTCCTGCCACATGGATGGCTAGGAGATCCGCCTCCAGTCTGCTCACGAGAGACCAAGTGCAGAGAGAGCCTTCTTGCACAGAGGTAAGGAGTGCATCCCCATCCTGGCAGTTTAGGTAGTACATGGTCGTGGTGTTGTCCATCTGGACCTGAACCACTTGACCCCATACAAATGGAGCGAAGGTGGTGAAGGCTAGTTGGACTGCTCGAAGCTCCAGCAGGTTGATGTGGCATTGAGACTCCTGAGGGGACCAGAGGCTGTGCGCTCCGAGCTCCCCCAGATGGGCACGCCAACCCATCAGAGAGGCGTCGGTCGTTAGAGTGACTGTCGGCTCTGGGCGGACAAACGGGATATCCTCCTGCAGATGGGCCGGAATGATCCACCACTGGAGAGTATTCCCCATCTCCTGGGTCACTATCACTGGCTGGTCCAGTGGACTGGAGCGCTGTGACCATTAGGGCTGTGCCCCCCCCCACTGCAGGGGACGCATATGCCATGCTGGTGCAGGCCGCCAAAAGACCCAGGAGGCGCAGAAAGTCCTGGGCAGGGAGCAATGCACAACCAGAAATGATTGGGCAAAGGAGGAAAGAAACTTGGCCCTGTCCACCGGGAGCCATGCTATGGCTTGAAGAGAGTCAAGCTCTGCCCCGATGAACTGGATCACCTGCGTTGGCACGAGTTCCGATTTGGCCTCATTGATGAGGAGGCCAATCTAAGAGCAGACCTGGAGGGCCAGATCCCTGGACCGCTCCACCTTCAGCCTGGAGGGGGCTGCAATCAGCCAGTCGTCCAGGTAAGGGTACACCCAGACCCTTCGGCGCCGCAGGAATGCTGTCACCACTGCCATGCATTTGGCGAAGACCCTGGGAGCTGGAGAGAGGCCGAAGGGCATGGCCTGGAACTCGTAAAGGGATCCCACTGCCCTGAAGTGGAAGAATCGCTGGTGAGACGGACGGATTGGGACATGAAAGAACGCGTCCTGGAGGTCCAGAGAGCAGAACCACACGCCTCGTTCCAAGGATGGAATGATCTGAGCCAGAGTGACCATCCTGAAGGTACGAGACCTTAGGAACTTGCTTAGGTCGTGCAGGTCTAGAATGGGGCGCCAGCCCCCCCCCGTCCATTTTGAAACCAGAAAATGCCTGGACACAAACCCTGGGTCTGGTGGAGGATCTGCCACCTCCCTGATCACCTCCTTCTGGAGGAGCTGGGCAATGTTAGCTCGATGAGCTGACAGAGAGGGCTCGGACCCCATGGCCCCCTGTGGGGCGACGGCTCAATAGGGTGGGGACTGCTCAAATTCCAGAGGCAGACCCTTTCCTGCCATTTCCAGCACCCAGCGGTCCGTGGTGATATCGGACCAGGCGGAAAGGAAGTGGCGTAGCCGTCCCCCCATGGGGGGAACCTGGGGAGGAGTGACGAGGTTGAGGGCAACACCCCTCAACCAGTCACTAGGCAGGCTTGGAGGGAGGGCCAGCCGAGGGGCCTCCTGGACCTTTCCCTCCCGGCTTCCTGCTGGAGGAAGATGCAGGCTTGGCTTTGGGATGCCAAGTGCTAGCCTGCTGGCCCTGATGCTGATGTTGCTGGGCCAGACGTGCCGCAGGGGCTGAAGGCCGAAAGGGCTTATGCTGCTGCTGGCGGCCTTTGTCCTTCTGGGTAGACGTGACCGAGTCCAAGGTGGCACTGGACTTCTCGATCCTTTGCAGATGACCCTCCACACCAGGGCTGAACAAGTCGGTACCCAAGAAGGGAACGTCTGCCAGCCTGTGCTGGGTATCTGCTGTAAAAGTGGAGATCCGCAGCCAAGCTCTGCGGTGCATGACCACTGCGGCCGCTACTGACCGGGCACACGAGTCAGTTGTGTCCAAGAAAGTTTGGAGTTGCTGTTTGGCCACTGCCCTTCCCTGATCCTGCACCTGCTTGACCATAGTCTGGAGGTCAGCCGGGAGATGAGGAATCACCTCATCCAGGAAGCCCAAAAGGGTGTGCGAAAAGTGTGCCATCAGAACGGCCGAGCTGGCCTGATGCAGGCCTAGGGAGGAAGCAGCATAGACTTTCCGCCCGGAGTAGTCCAGTTTCTTGGACTCTTTATCGGATGGCTTGTCCACATCCCGAGCATTTCCGGAGCATTAGAAAACACAGTCTGTCACTAACCCCTCCGCAGAGGGGTGCTCTGAGAAACCGGAGAGTGAACCAGTGGGAACGGCATACTTTCGAGCCATCCAGGCCGAAGATGTTGGACAAGAAGCCGGCCGCTGCCATAGCTCCAGGGCCGGGCCAACAATAGCTTCAGCCACCAGGAAGGCCTCCATGGGGGAATCCCCTCAGTCCAGTATCTCCGTGAGGTGATACTTGGCCCGCTTTTAAACAGGTTCGAGCTGCATCCCAGTGGACTCTGAGATGAGCCAAAGCATTCCAAGGAACGAGGATGGACTCTCGTCCACCGACCGACCCCCCGTGGACTCCAGGTCGAGGGGCCTGGAGAACAAGGAAGAGTCATCGTTAGACTCCGAGGAGTCTGCAAACAGCTGCCGAGGGCCTGAGCCACCCTCCACCTGCCGAGGCCGATCGGGAGTGAGGGTGACTGACAACTGAAAGGGCAAGCCCTGACCCGACCGTGAATCCTTGGTCGGGGCCCCAAATTTAGGTTGTGGAAGCGGGGGTTCCACCACAATGGGTGGCGCAGCCGGTTTCGGCCGAACAACCGGTGCCGGCTTCGGCTCCTCGATTACAACGAGGGGTTGTTTCAACCCCTCTGGTGACAGCAACTTAATGGCCAGGGAAGGTGATGGAGTCTGCTTTATCCGGTCAAAAGAAGCTGCTGCCACATCAGATCCTCGTAGCGCAGACACAATTTGCACTGGAGCCTATCCTCCAAAGAGGATGAAGACGAGGCAGAGCGGCGCCCAGACCGCCGATGTCAGTGGGATCGGCTGGACTGGGAAGAGGTCCAAGACCGAGGCCTTCAGTGTTTCCGAGAGTGGGTCTGAGAGGGGGTGGAGGAAACCCGCTCCTCCCTCGGTTCAGGGACCTTAACCGGGGACTCCGGCACAGGAAAGTCCTCGATTTCCACTGGGGGATCCGGTGGAGAAGGGTTGTCGGCTTCTCCAGTCGACAGCACGTCCGACGGGTCGAGAAAAATCTGGACTGCGTCAATGGGTGTCTCGGCTGGCTGCCCCGATGGGGACACCGTGAAGCCAGTGGCCTTAGTCGCAACCTCGACCAAAGTCGAGAGTCGACTATCCGGGGAAGGGGACCTCTTCCGCTCCCACGAACGTCGACGGTGGGACTTACCTTTGGAGTCCTTTTTCTTGGACCAAGAGGAATGTCCCGAAGGCCCCTTTCCCTTGGTGGAGAGGGACTGACAAAGCTCCTTGATCGAAGCCGTGTAGGAGGAGCCCAAGGAGAGCGGGATAAATGCCGCGACCGAAGAAGATGATGATGCAGCCTGGGCCGCTTCCTCCTCGGGCGATCATTTGGTGAACTGTTAATCCGAGCCATACCGGCGGACAGCGTAGCGGGCCTCGCCCGACTTGACCGGAGGATAACGTTTTTTGGGGCGCCCAAGTTGTAATCTGGCAGCGCGATCCTCTAAGACTGTGGCCGAAAAGGACTTGCACAAGTCGCAAGCCTAAGAATCGTGTTCAAGCCCAAGGCAGTACACGCACGTGGAGTGCAGATTGGTCCAGGACATCTTCTGCCCACAGGGGCACCAACAAAATCTGGGAGTCGATTTGTCCATCGCAGCCACGAGGGAAGATAAAGACCAAAGTCTTGAAAATTTAAGATTAGTTTTGGGTAAACTGAAGAGACTGGATACAGGCCTAAAACGCAGAGCGCAAAGGAGGGAACCTGAGCTTCCAAGCGGTAAGGAAGATCTGGTGTCATGGGGCGGAGCCAAGAGTTTTACCACCCGGGTGGGTGGGAGAAGCCAGCTTGAAGACCTTCCAGCAAGATTTAAAGTGGCAAGGAACCTGCCAGTAAGTGAGGATTGAACAACATATCCATGTCCCTAGAACTGGCCCTTCATCATCACCCACCCAGGTTTCCGTGATGCAAGCCAGGTCGACCGATGCAATAAAATCTGCTATAATTGGGGTGTTATTTCTGATCAATCTGGTGTTGCACAGCACTGCCCTAAGGGGGCTTGCAGGCATTGCAGCCCCACTGGCTACCTGCCCACTTGGCCTGGTGGAACCCATGGGGATGGGGATCAAACACATCTGGCCTCTCTCTAGGTCCCGTCTAACCCCAGGGTACCTCCTGCACCTAACCACTTCTATCCTACTCCCTTCGGGGACACACACATTAAGCGCCCCGCCACCACTGACAAACTTGGTGCCTTCCTATTTTGATCTCCCAACATCGACGTGCTGTCGTGGCTGACATTGGGAAGATGGTGAAAGGACAAAGGTCAAGTAGCTGGGATTTCTCATAGGTGATCTAAGCCCACCCTAGACCCTTACACATCCCGGACTACTAGCCTGAAACCTGTAGTAAACCACCCGGCACACTATTTGTGCTAATTAAAAATACTATCAATCACACACCAAACACAACACTAATACAGAGCAAAACCTAGAACATTCACACAAACCACATCTACTAATTAAACAGCTAAAATCCATGCCCCCCCCCTCCCCCCAGGGCAGGAAAAGGAGAGCAGGCTTTTTGCTTAATATGGAGAGCTATTTCAAAGACCACAATGAGCAAGGCAGAGCCCAGGAGGGCATATCCAGAACAAAGCAGAAAAACATGCAAAAACAGTCAGTGAATGAAAGAAGAGTTTTTAAGTTTCGAGCCCAGATCTAAGTAACCGGGGGCCCTCTCACCAACCCCAGTTACAGTTGGACAGTTATTGTAGGAACCAAGTCCCACTGTTGGGAGTACAGATGAGGGGAGCCACCCCAATCAAACTTGGGGCCTCTCTCACAGGCTCCGGTGGTGGTGGCTCAAACAGAAAAAGAATTAGGGTTATCACCAGTGAAGGAAAAATGACCAGCTCACCCACACAGTAGCACAGAACCAGTGCCTCTCTCACCAGCATGGCTGTGCAGAACAACCTTTCTTCCTCCTCCATGGGCCAGGACAGCCCCTCCGTTGGTAAAAAGCGGCTTCCACAGGACGATAGAGTGTGTCCCCACAGATCCAAGGTAGACCCCCGAAAGTTCCAACAGAAAACAGACCAGAATCCACTGAAAAAAGGGTCACGGAAAGACGGGCAAAGATTCCTCCATGCATGGTCTTCCTGTATGACCCGGGAGGCATAGTATGGTCACCGCATTCCAGGCACCAGAAAACAGTCCGTCCAGGGAGCGAGTCCAGCACAGTTTGGCCGCAAAGCATCGCCCACTCTCGTAAATGTCAAAAAGGCAGCCGGCAACCCAAATCAGGGTGTCGGTGAAGTTCTCCAATGGTCATTGGAAAAGTGGTCGTTGTGGAAGAAACCAGGAGGCAGTGAATCACTGGAGGCCCTCAGGCTTGGCGGCTCCAACACCAGGTAAGGGTAGTGATGGCGACCGGTGATAGCTCTCACTAAAAAACTAAAAATCTTACTCCTGAAACTACCTCACTAAACCCGGCCCTGCCTGTACTAAAAGCCCTAAACTTAACACCCAAATAAAAGCATTTTTCCAAAGCTATTAAATGTTTTGGATTCTTGGGTCATATAATGTGACCACAAGAATCATACATCAAATGTAGCTCTCCTTTAAAATGAAATAGAGTATCAGGGGAGGACTTAATAATGGAGTTTTTGCTCTCTAGCTAGAGAGCTTGCAGACTGCAGCCCAGTGTGGCCACCATCTTGCCTCCTCTATACTCCCCCCCACCCCAAACACTGATTCTCTCTACTGTGCCTTCCTCCCTCCCTCTCCCCCTCGATCGAGGGGGTGAAACTCTCACTCTATTCTCCTCCTCCTCCTTGCTGGCAACACTGAACCCAACCCCGGCCCCCTTTCTCCTTCCTCTCTTCCCACAGGCCTCATCATTTTCCACCTTAATGCTAGGAGTTTCCTGCTTAAGCTCGACACCCTTAAAGTCTGGATCTCTCAGTACTCTCCTGGCCTCTTGTGCATCTCTGAATCTTGGCTCTCCTCTAGGGTATCTCACTCCAGCCTGGCTCTCCTGGACTACTACCTCCTCCAACAGAACGGAGGCAAATGTGGTGGTGGTGTTGCCTTGTATGTCTGCCACATCTTCCTTTCCAGCTTCAGAATTAAAGGGAAAGGATTCTGCCAGAAGTGTGGATAGTACACCATATCCATATCCCTAGAACCCTCCCTTTCCTCTCTCCCTATCTTCATCTGTGTTTTCTTTGCCTGTCCTGAAGTCTCTCCCGTGTCCCTTGCTGACTCCCTCTCATACCTTTTTTCCCTTTCCGCCTCCAGTAAGCTCATCCTCCTTGGGGACTTCAATATAAATTGGTTGTACCCTGCCTCCAGATCCACCATCCACAGGACTGAGTCCCTAAACTTCTCACAGCTTATCACTGAAACCACCCGGCTCAACCCTCACTCCTTAAACCATTCCCTTCTGGGCTGCATATTCTTCTCCTACCCTCACCGTATCTCTGCAACAGGCATTCTACCACATAACTTCAGTGATCACTGTGAGGCCCATTCATTCTGCCCGTAAGTACATTTGGTACAGATCTCTCAGGGTACTTGACAATAATGCCCTCCTAACTGACATAGCTGCCTCTGACTGGTCCCCATCTACTCCACCCCAGACATCAGCATGGCTCTCTTACTTTGCCAAGCCATACATAGCCACACCTGGAACATTCATGCCCCCTTAAAAAGTCCAGGGTTAAATGCTCTCAACACCACTGGATTACTTCTGACCTCATCAATTTATGCAAGTTCTGGGACCAAGCTTGGGCATGTTACAAATCCTCCCTTCCCCTGTCTGACCTCCTATCCTACAGGTCTCTCAGAATTCCTGCACAAAGGCAGTCTGCACTGCTAAGGCCCACTACAATAACTCTCACCTTAATTCCCCATCTAAGTTCTGGAAGGTTATCCACCCCCTATTTGACCCCCTAGCCCAGTCCACCCCTCCAGCCCCAGTCTCCAGGTGGACAGCTCATTGTTGCACATTTTAATAACTTCTTCACTACCTGTGCACTACCCTCTCCTCCATCTCTTGATCACGATCCCTTTCTGCCCCCTGCTGCCACCTCTGCACCCCACTCATCTGAAGGTTTCCAATTTTCTCCTGTTTCTCCTCAAGGGGGTCTTCCTCACTCTTACTTCACTTAACCCTTCTAAGTATAGCCCTCATGGGCTGGACCCCAAACTTCTACATATCTCTGCTCCAGCCACTGCCTCTCCACTAGCTCATCTTCTGAACCTCTCCTTCTCCCTCCACGCTGTCGTGCTGGCCCTGAAGCCTGGAAGGTTGCAAGGGTCCTGCCTCTGCATAAAGGGGGTGAATACTCCTCCCGTGGAAACTTCCGGCCGAGCTCTCTCTTCCCCTCACTTGCTAAGTTTCAGGAGTCCATTGTATATTCTAGACTCACCAACTTCCTTCATTCTTTTAACTTCCTCTCCCCTTCCAGTCTGGCATTAAGAAGCACCACTCTACCAGCTCCTCCCTGCTGGGTATAACTAACTCTGTCCTCACCGGGATGGATCAGGGACATATCACTGCAGAAATTTTCATCAGTCTAGTCAAACCTTTTGACTTGGGGTCATACCCGCTCCTCCTGGACAAGGTGAGCTCTGTTGGCCTCTCAGCATCCGCTGTTGACTGGTTCCGCTCATACCGAATGTGCTGCCGACTGGTTCCACTCATACCTCACGGGCTGCCAACAGTTGGTGTATGTGGGTAGTGGCCTCTCTACTCCCCTCCCCATTCCAACTGGGGTCCCTCAAGGCTCCATCCTGAGCTCTATCCCATTTTCAATTTTCCTAAATGACCTCCCTTCTGCTTGTGTCTCTTCGCATATCCACATGAATGCGGGCGACGCTGTCATTTACTACTCCGACTCATCAACTTCAGCTGTGGAAGGTCCACTCCAGCTGGACTACCACAATGTGCTGTGCTGGTTCCACACCAACCAGCTCAGGGTCAACACCAAGAAGACTTTGTCTATGACCTTTGGCACTAACCAGAAACTGGCCAGGCTCTCGCCCTTCCCTATCTTCTCCACTTTGGACAGCACTCCTCTGGGGGCAGTCCCTACTTTGAAATACCTTGGTGTGTTGCTTGATATCAAGCTTGACTTCTCTGCGCACAGACGCCGTCCATACCAAACTCCACCCTAAACTCTGTGCCTTTTACCACAATAAAGACTGCCTCTCCCCCCAGATCCACCGGAAATTGGTAACCAAAATGGTTCTCCCAGTTTCTGACTGCACGGATGTGGTCTATGGCATTGCCCCCTCCTCTTCCCGTGCCAGACTGCATGCCCTCTACAATGCCTTCTGTCATTTCGTTATCAACTCCTCCCTGTACACACCACCGTTCCCTCTATTTCTCCCTCTCCATCCTCCCTCTACCCGCGTGTCGCCACCCCCACTGCACCTTCATTTTCATTGCCAAATACTGGTTTGTGTCGTGTCCCTCCCCTCCTACCTCTCACCACTCCTCTCCCCTGTTCCCTCCTCCTCTTAAGCTCTCTGCTCAAGAGATTCCCATACCTTCTCTATTCCCCACCCTCACTCCTGTGCTGGATAAGCTGCCTTCTCCTATCACCTTCCTTCCCTCCCTCTGGAACCTTCTGCCCTCTTCCCTCTGAACCCCCCCATTCCCTGCCTTTAGATACCTGTCAAAGCATCTTCTCCTCCTCCATGTACCTGGCAACCACCCTTCTGATCTCCCTTCCTTTTTCACTTGACCCCTTTCTGCCTTTGACTCCCTAATCCAACGTTAACTTCAGCTTCTAGCAGCACTCTGTTTCTATTACCCCAATAACACTGTCTGTCTCCCACCCAAATATGAAAATGAGAACTTTTACTGTTTCCTACTTCACCTGTCTATGTTACTATCATTCCACTTGAAGTAGCACAATCAATTCTTGCTGCTGTGGTGCTGCCTATGTAAATGCAATCTGTTGCACTGTAAATGGTATGCTTCTGTACTCCCCTTCCCACCCCCACCTCTGGGTCACACCTGGAAATGGGCCTCGGCTCAGTGTGCCTTTCCCAGTAACCAACCTTTAAATAAATAAATATGTAATCCAGTAGTTAGAGGACTGTGAATTAGGAACTCCTGGCTCAAGTTACACCAGAGCCCCAGGATCAGTGTACAAACTTCGGGAAGGTGTTTACCATGGCTTCTCTAGTAACAGCAGGAACACACTTGATCCAAGATGATCATGTTAATTAAGTGTAATAAAATAGTCTTATTTTCCAAACCAGTGGCACTGGAGGTAGCACACTGTGCCACCACTTAAGGTGACCCAGGTGTGCACCATCATCTTGACACCTCTCACTGGGCCAGAGGGACCAGGGTCTATGCTACAGAGGTAGTGTACTCAGGCTCAGGGGAGAGTGTTTTGCCCATCCTGTAACTTCAGAGCCTCCTTCAGTGTACAAAAGCAGTGGCTGTGACCATCGTGGGTGACCACCCCCAACCCCCTGCTTTGGGTGGCCACACATGGATGGACAGCAGCATGGACTAACATGGGTAAACAAAAAAACAGGAGTGGCATGGTAGGATGCTGCCTACAGTGTCTACTTTCCAGGAACCTGTCAATATCCCGTTGAAACCACTGCCCATACTCTGGATTACAGGATATGGCAGGGTTCTCCCATGGCAGGATAAAAGCTGCAGCAGCCCATCAAAAGCAAGCAAGCAAACTGTATTTATATAGCGCCTTTCATAACCAAGGTGCTGTACATAATGTAAAATGACAGCATAAACCATAATATAATACATTTTAAGGGGAGCCATCTAAAGGGGAGGTAATCTGCAGTGCAGCTGGAGAGGCATTTGCCAACACTTGTTAAGGGAATTAGGACACAGTGTAAAGCACATCAGCCCCCAGAGAGGAGAAACGATCAAAAAGGCCCAATTTATAGGTAGTCCCCTTCCAATCTGGAAGCACCATTCCATCTATGTTAAATATTCAATACTTTTCATTTGATTGCAGTGTAAAGTAATTACTTTTCCTTTATAATCAGATGCTGACATTTGAGGGATGGTTCTCACTACAGTTTAGACCAATCACACTTAATGCCTATGAACTTTATCAAGCTTGACTGGCCTTATCTGCAGCAGTGCCAGCATCAAAACTGCAAACTGAACATTATTTACTTTACAGTTAAACTGAATAAAAAGTACAGAACTTGAAAAGAACAGAGCTCTGAAAAGGGGAGAGAGACACCGTTCAACTAGGTACATTTATTAACAATAATAAAAAAAAACTAACATGGACGGTTTCTTTTCTTGTGCTATTCCAGATAAATAAAGCCACAAAACAATATTTTAAATATAGAGAAAAATCGAATATTTTACATTTCTGCCACTTACTTGTGCTTGTTCTATCACTTGTGCTACCTGGAGACTGTCTGAAGCCGTACATAAATCTGCAGCTTTAAGAAACTGGCCTACAGTTAACAGTATAGTTTTGACTGTGCCACCTCAAAGGCCCTAGAAAGCTGGACGTGAAGTCCAGAAGTCTGCTCCACAATTATCCTTATGAATGACAGAAAGCTGGTCTATTCAAAGCGGGGACACAGGTCGGATAAAGAGCAGTTCTACCACAGTTTCCTTACACATGTCACACCACTTCCTGCAACATCATCATCTACGTTATATATCCACGTGTTATCTGCATTGAAAAAAGGTTACTTGCCAACGCAATGTCTTCACTCTGAAATTTTCACAGGGAGGAAAATGTTCATAACTAGTGCATACAGTAGGAGTACGCCACCTACCACAGCCTTTATGGCCTTAAGTGATGATCAACATTCAGAATAACCTGCTAAATGTTTTTATTTCTATGTGGACTGGAACAGCAGTATTTAAAATGTGATTCTAGTATATAGTTCCATTTTTTGTCAACGCTGCAGTGTTTTTTAACTTACATGTCTCAAGACATACAATATTTACAATTATACATTGTGGTTCTGAATTAGTTTCCACTTCCTCCACATCGGTTTCATGAAAAAGTTCCACTGCCCACAGATGGATTATTAGGTCTTATTTGAACTCCCTGTCTGTCCGTCTTTCTCTCTGTATATATATACATATATATAGGGGTGTATAGGCTGGGGAAGCCATAAGGAGGTTGCCTAGCCCATCACCAACCACATGGCCAACCACTTTGCACCCCTAGAGGAGGCTCAGGCACCTGACTCTGCTGGAGGGGACTCTAAGTCAGTCAATAGGAAAGGGCAGGACAACGTGATGGCACCAAGGGGAGTAAATCTACTGGGAGAGGCTTACTAGTCGGGGACTCAATGATTAGGGGTGGTGGAGGGGGAGGGTTCAGGCAGGCTAGGGAGGATGGCAGACAGGGAGCAGGGGAAGCTGGAGGTGCTGGTACACCTGGGTACCAATGATCTGGTGAACCAGTTGGTGGAGATGGTGAAGCAGAGGTGAAGTGGAACTTCCATAGACTGGGGGATAGACTGGTGGTGCACACAGTCTCCCTGGCCTTTTCCAAAGTCCTCTCTGTGTGGGGCCGGGAGGGAAAGCAGGAGAGAATAAGAAGTGATGTAACAGAGGAGATTAATGGGTTGTTGGATGGCATTCGGAGAAGTGGTACCACTTTTTGGGGGACTGGGAGGACTTCTGGGAGAGGAGACTCTTCAAGGGTGACAAACTTCACCTGACAAGAAAGGGGGCCTGTGTGCTGGGGCAGAAGTTGGACACCTATATTAGACATTTACACTGACCGTGGAGGAGACTGGGGGAACCACAGTGGCAGGTGGGGGGAAGGGGATCCTAGCTAGTAATCCCCCACATCTGGGGGCTAGTAGCAGTATGGGGGTACAAAGAGAGCTGTGACCTTAACTAGACTAGGTAAGGGGACATAAGACAGGGGGAACACAAAGCCTGCAAACACCAAGAAACACAGGTTGAGAGGACAAGGAAAGCACAAGGGTAGTAGCAAAGTAAGATCAGGGGTCAGATGGAAGGGGGTATGCCTTAACATCAGGAGCCTGGGTAACAAAATCAGCGAGCTCCAGGCACTGATGTTGGACACTGAGGTGGATCTTGCAGCCATCAGAGAAACGTGGGCTTTGGAAAATAACCACTGGGACTGTGAGTACTCAATGTTCAGGAGGGATAGAAGAAGAGATATGGAGCAGGAGTAACCCTTTTGGCAAGGATGGCATTGAGGCGGCAGAAGATGGGTGCATCAGGGGTAATAATGGGGGAGACCTAATCGTTGTGGGTACAACTCATGGCAGCCTCTGGCAAGAAGTTTTGCTTGGGGTGCTCTACAGACCTCTGGGTCAAGGGTAAGAGAGGGAAAGAGAGATCAGGGAAGAACTTGAAGGGGGTTCACAAAGGGGGACATAGTTGTGGTGAGTGATGTCAACCTACCAGACATCAAATGAGATGTTCCAGTGGCCAAGCAGCACCAGAAGTCAAGCCTTGCTGGACACTCAGCCAGGACTGTCTACTGGTACAGCTAGTTAAAGGAACCCATCAGGCATTGTAATTCTAGATGTGGTGTTCACCAACTTGGAGGTGATAGCAGCTATGAGAATAGGAGAGCCACTGGGAAACACTGACCATAACTTCATTTGGTTCGAACTGGCCCTTGGGTTTGGAAAACCCTAATTTGAGAGCTGAAGTCCTTGATTTTAGAAGGGTGGACTTCAACAAGCTGGTGGAACTGGTCAGGGAAAAGTAAGAGTAGACAGTACAGGTGGGGATGGAAGAGAGATGGGGGCAATTAAGGAGGCCATTTTCTAGGCATCTAAGTTATGCATAAGAACAGTAACCAAAAAGAACAGGTTCAAGAGACCATTATAGTTCTCAGCAAGAGTCAGGGAAGCGGCGAGGGCCAAAAAAAAAGGCCTTCTGCAAGTATATAGGAAAGCAAGAGGAAAGAAGAATGGGAAGAATATTTACTGAAAAACAAGGAGGCAAAGAGGACGGTTAGGGAGGTAAAAGCAGACACAGAGCTGCGTGGAGAGGGTCAAGAGCAGAGAAAAACAGTTCTTCTAATATATTAGAGAGAAAAGGAGGGGGAACTGTAAGGCTAGCTGAGGGGGGTAGGGTGATAGAGGAAGATGTGCAAAAGGCTTTCATCTTTTATGATTACTTTTGCTAAGTTTTCATAAGGAAGGACAATGGGCCAAAGTGGCCACTAAAGGGGTCCTGGAGATGAGGCAGCAAATAATTACAAGCGAAAGGGTCCAGAAAGGGCTGGCAGCTCGAAAGATGGGTAAGGCCGCAGGACCAGAGGGGTTGCATCCAAGGTTACTCAAGGAACTGAAAGCACCCCTGGTAGGTCTATTCAACAGCTCACTAAGGACGGGGGTAGTTCCAAAGTATTGAGGGTGGCTTAATCGAGTTCCGCTTCCACGGGGACAAGGAGCATGCTGGTAACTATAGACGGTCAGTCCACCTCTACTGTAGGAAGATGATGGGAATCACTGATCAAAGAGGACCTCGTGAACTACTTGCCGAGCAATGGTCTCCAGAATAGTAAACAACACATATTCTTGGCAGGGAGGTCTTATTTTTTTATGTTAATTTCTTTATCCTCCTTACCTGACCGGTTGGCCCACGTTCTTGCTGACCCTCCAGCCCCGTCCCCCGACCATGGCAAGCTCTACTCCCTTCTTTCCCCCATGGTTATACCCTTTGTGGCAGGATAACGGGGAACCCCATATCCCCACCGAGTAAGGATCCTGATTTCCGGGAGGGCTCCTCCTGTTGAGGGCAGGGCCTGCGAAGGTCAGCAGTCATCCAACTCACCTGGCCTTATTTCCTCAGGTTTTACTTGTTCTCCCATAGGTGGAACGTGCAATGATGGCAATGGCTGTGCTGTGCGTGCGTCTGCCCACAACATATCAGCCATCTGTTCCACCTCCCCTGCTTGTTGGAGGGACCTTGCGTGCCAGCATCCAGCCACTGCTAGGTGTCAGGCTCATGTCAGTCCCCGCATCCCTCCCTCCCCGGGAGAGGAGAGCTGTCCTCCGAATGCTCGATCCTCTCCCACCCCGGCAAACCTGCTCACACAGTGAACTCGGGTCACTGGTGTGGCAGGAAGTAAGACATGATTCCTCAGCCACTCACACCACTGGGCTGGCGGCAAGGAGGTCTTATAAGACTAACCTGATAGACCGGTCCGGTGGCACTGAGGGTTGAGGCGCTGGATGCCACACCTTGTGCCATGCCGGCGACCAGAGTTCGGGGAGCGAGCTTGGGTGCCAGGGGTCGGCAGGGGAGAGACTGGATTGAGTGCCCGATGGGCTGCTCTCCAGTCCCGGGGGGAGGGCATTGGGAAGCTCGGCGCTCCGGAGGCCCCTGGTGGAGACTGGGAGCGCCGCAGCAGCATGTACATTAGCATGCCTGACGCTGGCAGGGTTGCCGCATGCGCCAAACGTCAGAAGCGTGCACCACGCTGGGGGATAAGGAACAGAGGAAAACCCGGCTTGTGGGGCGACGCACCAGTCCCCCATGCCCTCCGGGCTCCGCCTCGGATGGCCTTCCAGTATCCTCCCCCAGGTGCCTATCTGCAGTTGGAGTCTGAGTCACAAGGAGCCCAAGAGGCGCAGGGCTACCCTCCTCAGGCAGGTTAAACCGAGGGTGCCAGCTGCAGATGGGGGAAGGGGAGAGGTACAGTCCAGAGTGGGCCTCAGGCGGGCAGGACAAGGATCAGTTGCCAGAGAGAGGTCCTCACGAGCCGTGACCAGAGCGAAAGAAAGTTGAAAAAAAAAAAAAAAAGACTAACCTGATAGTTTTCTTTGACTGGGTGATGAGGGAATTGGATGAGGATCATGCTGTGGATACGCTCTACTTCGACTTCAACAAGGCTTTCAACTCGATGCCTCACAGATGCTTGCTGAAGAAGGTGGCGGATCCAGGTGCAGCTAAGGTCACAGTAAACTGGGCAGGTAACTGGCTAAAGGGGAGGCAGCATAGGGTTGTGGTCAACAGGGTCAACTCATCAAAAAGAGGGAGGTCATGAGCTGGGTACCACAGGGATCTATCCTGGGTTCAATCCTCTTCAACATGTTCATCAGTGACACTGGTGAGGGAATCCAGGGTAGGTTGCGTCTCTTCACAGGTAACACTAGGTTCTGTGGAAGGGTAGATAGCAATGAGGAAATCAGAGAACTACACAGTGACTAACAAAAAGCTGGGGGGGGTATAAAGTTTGGCAGCTGTAAATATAATTTTCATGAAAACTTTTCAGTTTTCAGCAACCATAGGTACATGAAGTTGGTAATGCATACAATTCAGTAAGCAATCTTAATCAGATCCAACAGTACAGTGAGACATGCTAGGCCTACAGGGGAACCCAAAATAACAACTCCACCCCCCCTTAAGGACAGCGTGGGGGGAGAGCAGTACTTTACAGTTGGTCTTATTACCCCGACACAACCCATTCGATAGGCATGCTGTATTCTGGGGGGGAAGGGGGGTGAAGAGCCACAGGGACCGGTCCATTGCGCCACCAGACACTTGGGGTTTAAGAAAGTAATAAGTGAATAGCAAATCAGATGTGGTACTGGGAAAATTTGCCTTTGATGGGTAATCTAATTGTGTTAAAATAGGCAGGGATAAAATCCACTAGAGAGAAAAGCAGGTGTAAGTCCAGATAAACTTTTCCATCAAGGTACAAAATCTGGATCTTTGGTCATCACGTGCAGGGATCCATCAATTCCATCTAGAAGCACAGACAAATTGTGGGCTAAATTTAAATCCTCCTCCCTTCACTCAGACTGGGTTACTTATCATACTATGAGGAACTCTTGCAAAAAAATAAATTAGATTGGCCAAAAGTAAATATTGCAGGGATTTTCTCCTTGCCCCGCCAGAGATTCCAGAGTTTCTGGTCACAAATTACGGGGGTTCTAGGCAATTCTAAAGGCCAACCCTCCTCCCCAATATGGTCACTAGTGATGTAAACTGCAACAATCCTACTACTATTGCCAATGCTTTTAATTCTTTTTCTCTGATCTCTCCTGTTTCCAGTCTCTTTGGTCCTGCCTTTGCAACCCCCCCTTACTGCCCCTCTATACCCTCACTGCATCTTCGGGGAGTATCACACAGTGAAGTCTTGCATCTTCTTAACTCTATCTCTCCCTTTGGTAGCACTGATCCAGACAGACTTGAACCAAGATTACTTAAGCTGGATACCCCTCTCCTCACCTCCCCTCCCCCATCTCTCAACTCTTTAACTTCTCTCTTACCACCTCCGCTGTCCCTTGCAAATGGAAAATGACCAAGATAATACCCATCTTCAAGAAAGGTGATCCAAAATCAATAACTACTGCCCGACTGCCATCCTAACCCACCCTCAGTAAGCTCCTGGAAAAGATTATCTACTTCCAGGTCTCTGACCACCTACTAAATCATAATCTGCATCTCCTACTGTAGTACCATCACTGCCCTTGCCCAATTCACCAGTGACATTAAATCCATCATAGACAGGGGCATGCTCACAGAGGCCATTTTCACTGATCTTATTAAGCCTTTCGACCTGGTTAACCACCCCCTCGAATTACATAAACTGGAATCCCTCATTGCCTTCCCCTCCACCATAACAAGGTTCTCTAGCTACAGTACCTCAATAACTGCCAACAATTTGTCTCCTTCAACAAGGCCTTCTACTTCTCTGCTTCCATCAATGTTGGGGTTCCCCAAGATTCCATTCTCACCCCTCTGCTCTTCACTATATTCATAAATAATTTGCCGAACATCCCTTCCCACTGTCAAACTGTGCTATAGGCTGATGACCTAGTTCTTTACTCTGGTTCTAAGTCCCTGACCAACATCAATTCCCAACTCACCTCAGACTTCCATAACGTTCAAACATGGTTCTCCCACAACTGCCTTGTCCTAAATGTCGACAAGATTCAGGCCATGCTCTTTGGATGCCCACAAAGGGTCTGTGCTAATGCCTCTGGCCTAGACATCTGATGTCTTGACAACTCCCTCATCTCCGTTACCGACAATTTCAAATATCTAGGTGTCACACTTGACCCTGCCTTGGATTTCTCTCAGCATATCTCCCACATCTGCAAATCTGTGAATACCAAACTTGGACTTGCCTACAAGATCTGATATGCCCTCACTCCCGCTGCAGAATAGCCACTGCCCGGGGAGCAGGGTGGGACAAATCAGTTTGGAGCTAGTGGTCAGTCTGTCCACTAGCTTTCTAAATCTGATAGCCAAATCAATATTTTTAGTGGCTATCCTTTTTAAGGGCTCAAAAATCATTTTGGGGGCAGGTAGCCATTTGGCCAGTAACTTTCACAATCTAGTAGCCAAACCAGTCTTTTCAGTGGCCCCTGGCCACCTGGCTACCCAATTAGTCCCACCCTGCTGGGGAGTCTTACTTCCCAACTTGTGGTATGTGATCACTGCCTTGTATCTAGCCAACGCCAGCAGCTTCCAAAAATGAAACGTTTCATACAATAATGCTTGCAGATTTGCCAGAACTTGGAACCTCCTCTCGAAGATCTACTGTTACAGTAAGTTCTTACATAACTGTACTATCTTACTTCGAGGGGGCTCTTGCAGCAGGCAACATGGGTAGAACTGAGTCCCAAGCAGTACCAGAACTGACAGAGTCAGCTGGGAGGAGATAGAGAACAAGAGCAGACTACTCATGAAAGAAGGCACTGAAGGACAGCTAGTCCGAAATTGGCCCTGCGTCTAGAAGCACTGTCCAGACTGCAGTGGCGGACAAAGACGTGATTCGAGTTCCAAGTGGCAGCTGCACAGGTGTCTTCAGCAGACACATTCCTGAAACAAGCAGAAGAGGCAGCCATACCTCTGGTGGAGTGACCCTTAACTGCACCAGGCAAGGGCTTGTTGTACTTACAGTAACAGTAAACAATGCAGTTTTGCCAACCATTTGGACAGACACTGTTTTGAAACATGTGCCCCTTCTCTCTTAGGGGCAAACGAAACAAACAACTAATCAGTCTTTTGAACCTGTTGGTACAATTCATGTAATAGTGGAGCACCCTATGACTGTCTAAATGTATGCAGTAAGGCCTCCACCTAATCTGAACGCCCTTGAATGCATCATAGACAATGCCATTAGAAGTGGTATCCTGTCTCCCTACTAATCCCTGATCACACACAAAGCCGTGTCCAGGTGCCTCCAAGAGTCCGCAGTCCCACCTCTTAAAGTTCCTAGGATTTCCATCTGTCTAGGTAGCTTCTGGTCAGATAGTATCTGAGGCATCGATGCACGTTGTGAGTGTGCAGAAGGGCTTCTCCTCGATTAGTGTACCTTGGGAAATACACTGGTAGATCAATATCCTGGTTAAGGGTGAGGGCTGAAACCACCTTAGGCAAAAAAGTACAGTTACGTAAGAACTTACCGTAACAGTAGATCTTCGAGAGAGGATCTTATCTTACAGTAGGTAATTACATATAGGACTGATGCCGGCCGGCGGCAGGACCCCACAGAAAAATTTCTAGCTAGCAGTCCCTGGCGAGGGACCGCCCCCACGTCAGGTGACCGGCGTCAGACGAAATCGGTATAAAGGGGCTGTCCCGGACGCCCGCCTTCCAGTTCTTTCCCACCACAGGCCCGGACGAGAGACGAGCAGATATTTCCCTCAGTGGAAAAGGAGCTGAAAAAGCCTAGGGGGATGGAGGGCGGGAAGGTATTGCCTACTGCAAGAGCCTCTCTCAAAGATCTACTGTTACGGTAAGTTCTTACATAAAGTACAGTTACGTAAGAACTTACCGTAACAGTAGATCTTCGAGAACAGCTCTTGTGGCAGGTAACACCATTAGGACTGAAGTCGGCAGGCGTCAGGACCCCACGGAATTCTTCTAGCTAGCTAACTTCAGCGGGGACCGCCCCCGATGTCGGTCCCGCTCAGCGTCAGGCGTGTAGTCATAAGGGGCGGTCCTCGCCAGATTCCCCAGTTCCTGCGACTTCCGTCCACAGGACGACATCAGAATGGGAGACCGAGGATCCACCATCAGAAGACAAGAGGCGAAGCCCCTGCTCAAGGCTCGGTAAGCCATGCCTCCTCCAAGGGGAAGGTGGGCAGGAAGGTACCTGCTGCAAGAGTTGTTCTCGAAGATCTACTGTTCATGTAAGTTCTTACGTGAACTGTACTATCTTACTTGAGATACAGCTCTTGCAGCAAGTAACAATTATTAGGGCTGATTTCCAGCAATAACGCTTGTAAGCATTCTGGGAGGAGGAAACTAAGAAAATCCATCCAAGTCCTGATTCTAGGACAGGAGACCCTGCAGCACGCTTGCAATAAACCGGTCTTCGCTGCGTGAAGCAATGTCCAGGCTGTAATGCCTGATAAAAGTATGCACAGAGCTCCAAGTGGCTGCAGTACAAATGGCAGAGGAGGTGACGTTGCAAAGTGCTGCAAAGGAGGTAGCCACCCCCCTAGTGGAATGGCCCCGGACTGTACCCGGGAGGGGCTTCTGCTTAGCGTCATAGCAGTATGATATACACTGGACAAGCCAGCGAGAAAGGGACTGCTTCGATACTGGTTGGCCCATCATCCTCTCAGTGAAGGAAACAAACAGTTGCTCCGACTTGCGAAGCTGTTTAGTCCTGCTCAGGTAGTACCTAAGACAGCGGTGAACATCCAGGGTGTGGAGCAGCGCTTCTCCTCTATTAGCATATTTAGGGAAATAAACAGGCAGCTCAATGTTCTGATTGAGAGTGAGTGCAGAGACCACCTTAGGCAAGAACTTAGGATTCATCCTCAGGGACACTCTGTCCTGGTGGAAAATCACATAAGATTCCTTACACATGAGAGCGTGAAGCTCAGAAATTCTCCTTGCTGACGTAATAGCAACTAAAAATAACGTTTTCCATGACAGGAAACGCAGCTTGCAATCCACGGCAGGTTCAAAAGGGGGAAGCGTGAGTTGTTCCAGGACATAGAGTAAGTCCCATGGAGGAACAGGGTCCTTAATGGGTGGCCTAAGGTGTAACACCCCTCTCAGAAAATCTCGAGAGGCGTCAAGTTGCGCCACTGTGCGCTGTCCCACAGGGAAGTGGTAAGCAGAAATAGCGCAGAGGTGCACCTTAATAGAGGAGTAGGCGAGACTCGAATGGAAAAGGGAGAGCAAGTATTCTAGTACCGCTTTCACCGGGCAACCTAAAGGGGAAAGGCCGCGTGCTTGCGACCACAGACAAAAACGGTGCCATTTCATGGCGTACGTCGCATGCGTTGCCGGCTTTCTGGCCGCGGAAAGGACTTCCGCCACCTCTTGCGAGACCCCGTGTCGCAAAATGGCTATGTCTCTAGAAGCCAAGCATGCAGGTTCAGTGAGCGTAAGTCCGGGTTGACTAGAGAACCTTCCTCTTGAGACAAGAGGTGGGAGCTGAAAGGCAACGGAATTGGAGGTTCCTGGGACAGCTGCGTTAGCAAGGGGAACCAGATCTGTCTGGGCCAGAATGGGGCTACCAGGATCATTGTCGCATGCTCCCTGCGCAGTTTGAGAAGAACTCTCTGGATCAAAGGGAAGGGAGGGAAAGCGTAGAGGAATCTGTCCACCCAGGAGAGGGACAACGCGTCTCGCCAGAAAACACCAGGCCCTGGATCTAATGAGCAAAAATTGGGCAGTTTTGCGTTGGATGGGGAAGCGAATAAGTCCAGTTCTGGAGTACCCCACCGAAGAAACAGATCCTCTGCGACCCCTTGAAGAAGTTCCCACTCATGAACTCTGGCCTGGGAGCGGCTCAGGCCGTCTGCAATTGTGTTGTCCACTCCGGGAACGTGAGCTGCAATCAGGCTCGCGCCGTGTCGAATTACCCAATCCCACACTCTCATGGCTTCCCTGCAAAGGGGGTAAGAGTGTGCGCCTCCTTGCTTGTTGAGGTAATACATCACCGCCATGTTGTCTGTCTGAAGCAGAAGAGTGCACAACGGGATTTCTGACTGAAAGGCCTGCAGGGCGTAGAGGACCGCCCTCATCTCCAGCACGTTGATGTGGAGGTGGGCTTCCTGAGGGGTTCATGTTCCCTGGGACCTCACCCCGTTCAAGTGCGCTTCCCACCCTAGCCCTGAGGCATCTGTGGAGAGGATTATCTCTGGGGACGGCGCTGTAAACGGGACACCTGCAGAAAGTGTTCCTGGGTCTAGCCACCATTGCCAGTCTCGAATCACGGCATTTGTGATTCTGACCGGATGCTACATGTGGTCTTGCCTTTGGTCCCACTGCACTTTGAGCATCCACTGAGTTACCCGCATGTGGAGCCTTGCCAAAGGGATGGTCGGAATGGCAGCAGCCATGTGTCCGAGCAGACGAAGGACCAGCTTGGCAGGAATAGTCTTCTCACGAGAGATCCCTGACTAAGGGATCTGATGCATTCGGCCTGTCGCCTGGGAGAAAGCTTTCTGAACAGTGTCCAGAACTGCACCCATGAACTGCAGCTTCTGTGACGGGACGAGGAGAGACTTTCGTGAGGTTGATTATAGTGCCCAGAGACAGTCAAGTCCTGAGTGCTCTGAATATTAGGCAACAACGCCTCTGAGGCGGCCATGAGAAGCCAATCGCCCAAGTACGGGAACACATAGTGGCCCTGTCTCCTGGTTAGGACTCTGCCACGACTGCCATACATTTGGTAAAGACCCTGGGGGCAAGCGACAGTCCGAACGGAAGGGCTCGGAACTGAAAATGGTAGCTGAGAACTCTCGAAGCGAGGAACCTCCTGTGCGCTTGAGACACCGGGATGTGCAGGTAGGCGTCCTGCATGTCTAGTGGACGCTAAAAGGTGTCCTGCTTCAGCATGGGAATGGGAGGTCCCGAAGGGTCACACCATGCGAAATCATTTGTAGGCGACCGACATATTTAGGTTGTTGAGGTCCAAGATTGACGGAGGGCTCCTTGTTTTCGGGAAACCAGAAAGAAGTGGAATAGTATCTGGAATCTATCTGGTTCTCCGGAATGATACCCACCGCTTCCCTTCTGCAGGAGCGTGAGTATTTCTTGGCCTGATCAATCTGTGCTGACCCGAGTAACGGAGAGCAGAGGAGGCAGTTGCGGGTGGCTTTCCACTCTATAAAGTGGCCTTTTTGACCAACTGGAGAACCCACCTGTCAGTGGTTATGGACTGCCATCCTGGCAGGTATTCTCATACGACTTCGACCTTGATGTCCCGTTGATCCTGAGGGCGCGCCGGGAAGGAGTTGGGCTGTGGCGGCGGAGGAGCCGCGGCTGAGCCAGCTTAGCTGGGCGCTGACTTCTGCCTGCGGCTGTCTTCCCTGGGCTCTGGGAACCGGAGCCCTCTGTTGTGGACCGCGGGACTGTTGTTTCTCGTCTGGCCACGAAACGTGCTTGGTTCCTATGAAAGGAATCAAGCTTTGGTCGGTACATTGCCTGGACCGACCTCACCGCCTCTTCCCGCCTTGGAGCTTGGGCGAACCTTTCTCAGAGGGTGCACCAAAGAGAATCTTCCTTCAAAGAGGCGCCCATGATGTTCTTGTGGACGTCCGGTAAACTTAGACGCCGCTGGCCATGAGCGCCTCGAGGCATACGCCTGAAGCTGCCGCTTCCGGCCAGGAGTCCCATGAATCACGCGCGTTCAGTAGCACCTGGGTTCCCACGTCCGAACCGCGACGGAGGAGTTGCAACATCTCCTCCGTCTGCTCACCTTCTGGCAATTTCTCCGCCAGATCCAGTCCCCGTTCCTACAAAGCATTTTGGAACTGGGTAACGCATGTGGGCCGGCGAGTTCAGGGATCTGATGACCAGGTAGCGGAATGCGCGCCTGCCCATAGCGCGCCCAGCTGTTTTGGAATCCGGGTCCGTGGCAGGTTGCTCAAATGTTGCGTGTCTCTGGGACCGGTCATGAGGGCTGTTATGACCAGAGAGTCGGCCAGAGGATGTTGGAGCCAAGTACTGGTCCTCCTTAGGGGCCTTGTACAGCGGTCGCTTTCGCATCGACGGAGCGAGTGTGGACGCTTTTCCACGCTGCCTTGGTGACGCTCCACAAAAGTGTCCACTCAGTGTACCACCACAGGCTTGGAGTCCTGCCAAAGATATCTAGCAAGGCGTAATCTCTGGGGTCTAACTCTTCCGCATCCCAGCCCATGTTCCTCTGGATATGTCTCATGATTTCCGAGAACGGTGCGCCACCCGGAGGAGACTTAGGAAGCTCACGGGGTCCGGAGAGGGATCTGAAGGGAGAGAGGGATCTGGATCTTGTCGAGGACTCCGATCCTGCATCCTCCGCAGGTGAACGTGCGCTGCCTTCTGGGTCTCTTAGGACTGGGGTGACCCTGAAGAAGATCTAGACGTAAGGTCTCCTCATCTGGTCTTCCCTTGAGGGTCCGTGAGGCTCCGGGGAGGTGCGACGGCCCGCTGCCCCGGATGGGGAAGGGAAGCAGGGGCAGAGGGGGCCTAGGTGGTGGAGGCTGAGGAGGTAGGGAGGAGGTGGTGTGAGAACCACATCCTTTTAGTGGTATCCCACCAGTAGGTAAAGAGCCTTCACCTCAGAGAAAGAAAGGCCGACGACAGACCAGGCACCGTGGCTGGTCGCCGGGTTCGCGGCCGCTCCTCAGGGGCCTTGTGTTGCGGGAGGGCTCTTTGGAGGCTCGACAGGACCGGTTCGCCCATCTGGTCCTCGCTGCGCCAGTTCCTCTCGTGATAGTCTTCTGACCAACGCTGCAGGGAGGCGTTTGGGGTCCTCTCTTCAACTCTGGCGGGCGCCGGCCCTCCTGCCGACGACTGAGAGGTGCGGGCCCGACCGCGACGTGGGCGCCTGGTCGGGCGGCCCTGGGACTGTGAGAGGAGGGCTTACGCCAGGTCCGGGCGCGGCTCTTGAGCGCAGGTAAGCTCCTTAGTCTTCCGCTGGGGAGGAGGAGGCAGGAGGCAGACCTGACGTCGGGTTCAGAATGGCGAACCCGACTTCGTGTGATGATGATGGTCCCTAGAACTAACCTAGGGCTTTGGAAGAAGAGGACGAAGAGGGCCTGGAGGTCTTGGCCTGTGAGGGAGGAAGAGGAGCTCTGAAGGTTTCTTCACTGCAGCGGAGGGAGGCTGAGAGCGGCCCGGGATGGCTAACGGTTGACCGAGAGCCAAAACTGGCGGGAGTCGGAGGTCCAGACGGGACCTGATGAGCCTTCTCCTGCGTTTCTCAGAATGTTTCCGGCTTTCTCAGCAGAACTCCCTTGAGGTGTCCATGGCCTTAACTTTCTCTCGAGCAGGAACGCCTGCAGAGCCTACTGGCGCGGATCCGGGTCTGGCTGTTAAACCTCTTGGCAGAAAATGCAGGTCCGGTGTCGTGGGTCTGGCCTAGGCACCGGACGCAGGCCGCATTGCAGATCCTTGAACGGGATTTGCTTCCTACAGGCGCACTTCGAGGATGGCCTTCAAATTGAGGTTGGAGAGGACATCAGAGAGCAATTAGCCGAAAATTGAACTATTTCCAAGGAAGAATTGACTACGCGCCGCGAAACGGACCAAGGGTCGGTGACATGCAAGTGTTTACAGCGGGAAAAGAACTGGGGAATCTGGCGGACTGCCCTTATGTACTACGCCTGACGCCGGAGGCGGGACCGTGCGTCGGGGTGGTCGACGCCAGTTAGCTAGCTGTATAGCACCTGCGGTCCTGACGCTTCGCCGGGCTTCAGTCCTAATGGTTACCTGCCGCAAGAGTGTATCTCGGCGCAAGATCTGTACTATCTTACTTCAGGCTACCTTGCAGGTAACAGGTTACAGGATAAATCCCAAGCAGTCTGGAAGAAAAGAAAGGCACCGGAGGAGGTGTAGTACTCAAGAAGTAGTAAAGAGACCTTGCAAGCCCCAAGAAAGGAGGCCTTGCAAGATTGCGTAACCCGGCCTGCCTCTACTGCGTAGAGGCAATGTCCAAACTGTAGTGTTTAGGACCGGTAGGGTCTTATTGCTCTGTCATAACAGAAAGTGATGCAATGGGCCAACCATTTTGATAGGCATTGCTTAGAAACAACGTACCGTCTTTTTGTGAGCAAAAGGGCGAACAACTGATCAGTCTTTCTGAGATCTTTAGATCCGATCGGTGTAGTATCTCAGAATCCTGTGAATATCCATGGTGTGGAGCAAGTGTTCTCATGGTTGGAGTGCTGCATGAAAAAGACAGACTGATTTAAGGTGAGTTCCATACCACCTTGGAAGAACTTGTGAATTCATCACGAAAACAACTAGATTCTTGCAAAAAAATCAGATAAGGATTTTGCAATATCAGGCCTGAAGCTCGGAAATTCTGCGAAATGGAAGTAATAGCCACCAAGAGTGTCTTCCACGATAAAAACTTAAAGTCTTGATGACATAGCAGGCTCAAAGAGAAGGAAAGTAAGTTTCTCAAGGACAAAGTTTAAGTCTCAAGAGAGGCTGGAGTCTGGACAGGGGGCCTGAGATGAGGACCCCTCTGAGAAAAGTTTTGGATACCTCCAGTTGGGCAAATGCCTTATCAGTGAAAAGGACATGGTAGGCTGAAATAACCATGGACTTTCAAAGAGGGTGACTGAGACCCAGGACAAAAAAGATGCAGTATAATCAAGCAGAATGGACGCGGGACAGGAGAAAGGCTCCGTTCCTGGAGGCAGCCAAATGGAAAATCTTCCATTCATACAGCGTGGGAGCTGGACCTACAATGGAAGACTTTCTATCCTCACTAAATTTCGACCACCTTAGGAGAGAACATAAAAGCGAAGATTGGGCTAGGTCTGCAGGAGCAATGCATGAAGTTGAAGAGACTTGAGTCCCAGATGGACCAGGGTCCCCAGATCCTGGGTCAGCAATCCCTGAGATAAAGGAAGAGGAAGAGGAGAACCTCTGAATATTGTTGTAGAAGAGAACCAGATTTACCTGGGCCAGAAAAGGGCGATCAAGAATCATTATCGCTCCTTCAAAAGCCAGTTTCTACTGCACACGAGGACCAGAGGAACTGGGGAAAGGCATAGATGAATCTGTCCTTCAACTTGAGAGACAGGCGTCGCTCAAGCATCTCGCTCTGGGCAAGCTGAGAAACAAGGTGGAAACTGCGTTTTTTGGGGAGGAAGGCGAACATGATCTATCTGAGGAGTCCTCCAAGCCTGAAGATACTTCTTGAACTTTTTTAGGTCCAGTTCCCACTCTGTGGTAGAGGCGACCTGACGACTAGCCTGTCTGCCAGGACGTATGCGACTCCCGAACATGGATGGCTGTGGTGAGTTGTGAAGAGTTGCCCATTCCCAAACCCTCATAACTTCCCTACTGTGGGTGGACCGAGTCCCTCCTGCTTGCTGATGTACCACTGCCTTTTATGTTGTCGTTTGGACAGCAAGGTGGCAGGAAGGATGTATTGGTGAAGGGCCTGGAAGCATACAGCACTGCTATCATGAACGAACACGCTGATGTGAGAACTACTCGATTTTGACCATAGGCCCTGGGTTCGGTGAGGACCCAGATGGGCTCCCAACCTTCGCCCTGAAGCATCCGTGGTCAGAGTCTGAAAGGGGAGGATGAAAAAGGGACCCCCGGAATAGGTTCTCTCGAACCATCCACCATTACCAAGTCTCTTACCATCGTGAGGAGATCAAAACCAGATGATCTGGATGCGTCTACTGGCTTGATCCTACTGAGGCGGGAGGGTCCACTGAGAGATTCTCACATACAGGCACGCTGGCAAGGAACCGGCCGGATGGTCGCCGCATATGCCCCAGTGAGCAAGGTGCACAACCTCACTGGAAACCCTCCTGTATTCCGATAGAAGGAAATCTGGGACTGGAGGAGCCCTGTCGGAGGCAGGAAGGCCCTACATAGTCGTGTCGAGATTGCCCTGATGAACTGGAGTCTCAGAAGGATCCAGGTGAGACTTGGAATGGTTGATGGTGATACAGGCCAGGAAAACGCTGGGTGAGGAAAGTAAGGTTCCTCCTGGGCCAGGGACCAGGGGAGCCCGTCGTCCAGGTAGGGAAAAACCTGAACTCCAAGAAATACGTGGTGGGCGCTACCACGCCAGGCATTTGATAAGGGCTGGGGAGCGAGGAAAGACCAAAAGGAGAACCGGGTGGTAGTGGTCCCCTGAAGCACAAACCTGGGGTGCTTTTTGGTGCAAAGGCGAATGGGGATGTGCAGGTACGCATCCTGCATATCCAGTGCACACAGTCTTTGGCCCGGCCGAAGCAGTGGCAAAAGGGTTTGAAGGGACAGCATCCTGAACCTGTATTCCACATATAGGTTCAGGGAGCTGAGATCGAGAAATGGGTCTGAATCTCCCGTCTTCTTTGGTACAAGGAAGAAATGGGAAAGTAACCGTCCGATGGAGGTGAGGGGCAGGCTCTATAGCCTGCTTAGCGAAGAATGAGATTTCTTCCTGACCAAAGGAAGATGGTCCCTTGAGTAAGAGGAGTTCAAGAAGGCGGTGGCATGGAGGTTTCTGCAGAAACTCTGGAGTGCCCTCTGCCATGATCTGAAGCACCCATGAATCGATGTATCTCTCCCAACCAAGGTGAGGGAGAATCTCCTCCACCGGTTCCTCCGGGTGTCTGGAGGCGTGGGAGAGGGAAGAGTCAAGGTGGTGTGGTGCCAGCGCGCAGCTGGGCACCCGTTGCTTTTTTGGTGGCGGGGGGCCTGGCAGCTGTGGGGGCCCGACGTTTAGTGGCCCGCCTTCCCTGAGGTTTCGCTTGAGGCCGGCTGCGTCTGCGAAAGGGACGGCGCTGTGGGGAATGGGGATGGTACATTGAATCAATAGATTTAAGGGCCATCCCCTTCTCCTGCAAGTCAGTGATGATGTCCTTGACATCACCGCCGAAAAGCACAGAACCCCTGAAAGGTGCTTCTTGAATTGCTGACTGCACCTCCGGGACCAGATCTCGACATACGGAGCGCATGACGCCCTAAGACTTACGGCCAATGCAGACTGCCTCTGCGGTGTCCACTGCACCGTAGGGGTCATCCTCAGAATATGACGACTGGCCAAACGAGCAGAACGACCAGGTCGGCTAACCCTGCTTGACTTGGGAGTCAGGCAAGGAGTCAATCTTAGATTCCGCCTGGGTATGGACAGCCTTCTGGTAATCCCCCATATGTGCTACATAATTTAGGGCCCTAATCCCCAGTGTGGAAGAAGCATAGATCTTCCTTCCATACTGATCCAGAAGGCGGGACTCCTTATCCGAGGGAGACGAGCTCAAATGTTTCGGGTGTGCTGACCAGCCATGAGCGGCGCTAATCACAACCCGAGTCTGCACGGGTGAGAGTCTTAAGTCTACACCTCTGGAGCCTGGTATAGCCTGTTGGACTCCTGAGGAAGTGGGGCTAAACCAGCGGTTGTTTCAAATAGTGGAAACAAGGTGGAAATGAGGCTCGATCAGGGTGGCACTAGGTAGGAGCAACAAGGGGCAAGTCCAGATGTTCAGTGAGTTTAACCCATTGAGGATCTGGCTCTAGGAACGCCATGATGGACTTCCTGGATCTTCCTGAGCAACTCTGTGAAGGAAGGGTCCTCCGGAGGAGACTTCGGAGGAGTCCTCGGCCGGAGCTTGGACAGAGAGCGCGGCTCGTCGTCTTTCTAGGAACACCCATCGGAGGCCTCCGAGGAGTCCGAGAGAGAAGAAGAAGAATAATTCTAAGCAGAGTAAGACTCCCTGACTCGTCTAGGGGGAGGAACGGGTTCCTTAGGTGGGATCCCCGAACGCATGTCCTGACCCTCTCTGGATCCCAAGGGCAGAGCCCGGGAATCCGGAGGCGGAGAGGGAGTGTGCCGTCTGGGGCGTACGGGAGCCGGGGGTGGCACCGTCGCCGTAAGATGGCTCTCGACTTCCTTGGTGAGCTGAGCCTTGGCCTCAGCCCACCAGGAGGCCAGAGTTTCCTGGAGGTCCACCGGCGGCCTAGGGGGCAGTGGAGGAGGAGGGGGATAGTTGTACGGATTAAATCCATAAGGAGAGTATCCGTAACCCGACTGTGGGAATACCGGAGGAGGGTACTGCGGTGTCGGGTACTGCGGCGTCAGTGGAGTCGGCGCCGGGTACTGCGGCGCAGGATACTGTGGACCTGGGAAAACCGGCGTCGGATAGGACGGCAGATACCCAGGCACCAGAGGAGCTGCCGGAGCAGACGGCCCAGCCGGGAACTCCACGGGCGGATCAACCGTGACAGGCCCGTGGGGTGGAGGCCCGATAGAGAGATATCCCCACGGCGTCGGAACTGGCGTCGGTGGGACCCGGTGTTGGGCCGGCACCGGGGAAGCCGGCGCCGGGGCTGGCGTCGGAGCTGGTGTCAGGGGAGCCGACGTCAGATACGGCTCTGTAGGAAGAGGATCGGACGGTAGCCCAGGATCCCGAGCCTCGTCCGGGGACGGAGGAGAAAAATCCCTGGGGTCAGGCAGGGGGGACTCGGGCTCCCCTGACGGCAGCAAAGGCTTTGGGGAACCTGGTACGACAGATGAAGCAGGGTCTGCCGTAGGCTCTGAGGCCCGGCGCACGTCGGAGAAGCCGACGTGTGACTTAGGGGCCGAGTCCCATGACGCCCAGAGGAGTTGCCGCCCGACTGGGGTCCCCGCCGGAGATGGGCCGAGATGAGAAAGGCCCGGTCCGATGGGGACACTGCCGTGCACCGCCCCAAAGGGTCAGGCGTCTTAGCGGCCTTCTCCCGGCGGACGTCGGAGGAGCCGACGTCCGGCTTATGGGAGGCGCCCGCACCAGTAAGCCGCAAGCCTGAGGCGGTACTGGGGGCTGGAGCCTGCTTTTGCCCGGAGGCACCCGGCGGGCTCGAACGTGAACCCGACGGGCGGGCAGACGCCTCCTCCAAAGCCTTGGAAGCTGCCATCAGGCAATCCCACGGAGGGGACGTTACCTTGCCTGCGACTCCGGACGGAGTCGCGGAGGAGAAGGCCTTCTCCCGGTGCCTTTCCTTGTCCGCTTCTTATGCCCTTCAGGAGGTCAGACGCCTGCCGAAGTTTCTTCAACTCTTCTCCATCGCGACATCTTATTCTTGAGGAGATGGGCTTGAGAAACTGCTGGCGTCGTCTCTGCAGGTGGCCAGTGAAATGAAGGCAGTGCGGACACTTCTCGACAGCGTGGTGAGGCCTAAACAAAAGGCAGGAGTGACCCGTCTTTTGTGAGGGCAGTTAGGCCGCATGAGTCGCACTTATTTTTGAAGGGACTGACATATACCGATGTTCACCTGACGATACAAAATACTAAAACTTTTCAGAAAAAACGACGAAGTAACAGGACTGAGCGAAAGGAACTTCACAGCGAGGCGCTGCACAAACTGACAGCGGGAAAGAACTGGAAGGCGGGCGTCCAGGACCGCCCCTTTATACCGACGTCGTCTGACGCTGGTCACCTGACGTGGGGGTGGTCCCTCACCAGGGACTGCTAGCTAGAAATTTTTCTGTGGGGTCCTGCCACTGGCCGGTGTCAGTCCTATATGTAATTACCTACTGCAAGAGCCCTCTCGAAGTAAGATCTTTGGGTTTTTCCTTAAGGATACCCTGTCCTGATGGAAAACCAAATAAGGCTCTTTGCACATAAGAGCATGCGATTCCAAGATCCTTCTAGCCGAAGTAACGGCAACTAAAAATAACGTTTTCTGAGAGAGAAAACGTAGCTCGCAATCCGCGGCTGGTTCAAAAGGTAGCAGCGTAAGCTGTTCCAGGACAAAAAGTAAGTCCCAAGGAGAAATTGGATCTTCGATGGGTGGTCTAAGGTGGAGTACTCCCCTTAAGAAGGCACGAGTAGTGTCCAGCTGGGCCACCGTCCAATAGCCTACTGGGGCATGGTAAGCCGAAATTGCACAAAGGTGCACTTTAATCGAGGAGTAAGCCAGTCCGGAGTGGAAGAGGAAAGCAGGTAGTCCAGAACCAGCTTTTGGGACAGTCCTAGCAGGCAAACAAACCGCTCTGAGCACAAACAGAATCTACACCATTTCATAGCGTCGTTGCATGGGTTGCTGGTTTCTGGTGGCAGAGAGTAGTTCTGCTTCTTAGTAGACCCAGTATCGCATCATGGCTATGTCTCTAGGAGACAAGCGTGCAGGTTCAAGGAACGTAAGTCTGGGTGGACCAATGAACCCGCCTCCTGAGACAACAGATGGGAGCTGACTGGCAAAGGAACTGGAGGTTCCCGGGATAGCTAGTGCAGCAGAGGGAACCAAATCTGTCTGGGCCAGAAGGGCACGATCAAAATGAGCGTCGCTTGCTCCCTGTGAAGTTTTAAGAGAACTCTCTGGATCAACGGGAAGGCATAGAGGAATCTGCCCGCCCAGGAGAGGGACAACGCGTCTCGCCAGAAAACACCAGGCCCTGGATCTAGTGAGTAAAAATTGGGCAGTTTTGTGTTGGATGGGGACGCGAAAAGGTCTAACTCTGGAGTGCCCCATCTGTGAAAAAGATCCTCTGCCATCTCCTGTAGAAGTTCTCACTTGTGGACTCTGGCCTGAGAGTGGCTCAGACTGTCTGCGACGGTGTTGTCCACCTCGGATGTGTACCAGTAAATTAGGCTGGCGCCTGTGGTTGCAATATCTACCCACATTCTCGGTGGCCTCCCTGCAAAGCAGGTAGGAGTGAGTGCCTCCTTGTTTGTTGAGGTAATACATCACGCGGTATTGTCTGTTTGTAACAGTAGTGTACCCGGTGGAATCTCCGACTGGAAGGCTTGCAGAGCATAAAAGACTGCCCTCATTCCCAAAATGTTGATGTGGAGATGAGACTCCTGGGCTGTCCACAGGCCCTGAGACTGAACACCGTCCAGGTGTGCTCCCAACCCAAGCCCTGAAGCGTCTGTGGAGAGTGTCACAGTCAGAGCCGGCACTGTGAAGGGAACCCCCGCGGAGAGGTTTCCTGGGTTTAGCCACCATTGCCAATCCCGAATTACGGCATTCGTGATTCGGATTGGCTGCTGCAGATGGTCTTGCCTTTGGTCCCATTGCACCCTTAGCATCCACTGGGTTACTCGCATGTGGAGACGTGCCAACGGGACTGCTGCAATGGCCGCAGCCATGTGTCCGAGCAGGCGAAGGACCGATCTTGCCGGGACGGTCTTCTTCACTGACAAGTCCCTGATGAGGGATCCGATGTGTTCCGCTCTGTCCGAGGGAAGGAAAGCCTTCCCTCTGACGGTGTCCAGAACTGCTCCTATAAACTGCAGTTTCTAGGATGGCACCAGGAGTGACTTCTCGTAGTTGGTGAGAATACCCAGTGACTGAAAAAGGGACTGGGTGCAGTGAATGGCCATCATCAGTACCTCCCTGGTCTTGCGAGGAACTGGATCCGACCCACGTGGAGGCTGGGAAACCAACCTGGCGTCGGAGTCCCACGGGCGGGAAGGTTTATGGCGCTCCCCGGACTTCGACGAGGCCTCAGATGGAGTGGAAGATGCCGCCGGCCTGGAAGTCTTCAGGGGCTGCAAAGAAGAGGAACCGCTGGAGGATCTGACCTGAACCGGGGGAGGTTACCAATGAGCCCTGGAAGGAGAGTGGTCCGATCGCGAGCCGGAGCTTCGGGAGTCCGAGGCCCTCGCAGGGGACCTGGGCCTTTCCTTTTTCTGGTGTTTCTCCCGGTGCTTGTGGGCTTTACCCGATGACTTCCCCTGGAGGAAGGTTCTTTGTCCATGGTTTTCAGTTTCTCCTCTAAGAGAAACGCTTGAAGAGCCTTCTGGCGGCGGATCCTGGTGCGACTGTTGAAGCCCTGGCAGAAGGAGCAGGCCTAAGTGTCATGTTCCGGGCCTAGGCAGCGCACACAGGCCGAGTGTGGATCCTTGAAAGGGATCTGTTTGCCGCAGGCATACTTCAATTGGTGACCCTCCAGAGAAGTATTTGGAGAGGACATCAGCTGAATCCAAAGTCGTGAAGAAAGACAAAATCCTCATAGCTCTAAAGGTCATCGCATGCTAGAAAAAGGACCGACAGGCCAATACTTGCGATGTCGACAGCGGGAGAAGAACTGGGGATTGTGGGGGGACCACCTCCTTATGTACGCCTGACGTCGGGGGCGAGACCACTGTCAGAGGCGGTCCTCGCTGAAGACTGCTAGCTAGAAAATTTCTGTGGGGTCCTGACGCCTGCCGGCTTCAGTCCTAATGGTGTAACCTGGTGCAAGAGCTGTATCTCGAAGTAAGATTCCCTGTTCGTGAGCTTAAATCCTTGTATGAAACTGCACAGCTATCCAAAAGACTGAACTGAGCATACTCAGAACCCGAAATTTCAAAATTGAATAACTTTGGAATGGAATAATATTTTTTTCACCAAACCAATGATGACTTGTTTTTTGGGGCAACCTCTTTCTTCCCTGATAATCTCAGGCCAAAATTCCTAACAGTGTAGCTGCAGCACGATAAGGAAAACTCAGCAAACATGGGTGAAAAAAAAAAGCAACTGTTACACTTTTTTCACTATGTGCTGCGCAAAGATCGCATATCCGATCAAAACGAAACTTGGCATGTCAAGAGATATACCCCATAGGACCGTGCATACCAAATTTTGTGCAAATCCAATGAACGGTTACAAAGTCATTAAAGTGCAAAATTTGGGGTTTAACATTAAACTGCGTACTCAAACCTTACTATAGTGGCGCTGTTGTGCCACTAATGTATGTATATATACATACGTATACACACACACACACAAACATATATACATATATATATATATATATACCAGACAAAGTTCTGTATGTTTACATCTTTAGGAACAATTTTTTCATTTGTGAAACAGAAATATTATTGTATACTATCGCCATCCATTGTGGATGAGACTCTACAACAAAAGTACAAACTTCCTTTCATCTAACATTATAAAACTGCAATCTGTCCATCGGGGGGAGTTGTGCAGCAGAAGACTGCGTTGTCACCTAGGAATCCTCGGTCATGCACTGACTCCCCCGCCAAGCCTGCAGGTATGGTCCTCCAGGTATTTACCCTCCCCCAGCTGGCCGATCATAAAGCAGAACTGTCTTTAGCTTTGAAGGCAGCTAGTTGCTCATCCCGCCCCACGGTCAGAGGAAAAACTGTGGACATGACCCCAAATGGGAAATGGTTAGTGGGTGTCTGGCCTCCAAAAAACAATCTACCCTTGAAAGGAACCAACATTTATGTTTTCCACTACCAAGGGAAAGAATAAATTTAATATGGTAACAGCTTGATGTTACTGGCTATGTGTAACTATAATCTATTTGAAACCTATTCACATTTAGTGAAAATAGTTTTAGCTTCTTTCTCTCATCTGAATTTTGGCTCCAAGGGCCTGTTTAGGGATCACAGGAAAACTGACTGGTAAGCAATAAGAAAAAATTACTCACCTTTGTAATGTTGATTCTTCTAATGGAGTCTTGCTATATTCTGACATATGCAGTGAGTCCCAACCTTCGAACTGCTCCGGAGGTGAAAGAGTTAACTTTCCATGCCAGGCATGGAACGCTGAGCTCGAGCTCAGTTGAAACTCTGTCTGTTGTTCTTCAAACTCAAACCGCCAGATCTTTACGAGCTAAACTCACTGAGGTCGTGGTGTGGGAAGCTGTAAACCTACACTAGCCAACTGGCTACTAAACATAAGAACACATTTTTGGTCCCAAAACAAAGACTCAAGTCAGGAGACCCAAAAATGAAAAACACAACACCAAATCACCCCAAGAAAGGAGGGTGAAAACAACAAGGTGGGCACCTACTAAGGTACACTGCACTGCCACCCACATCCCAAAAACAGAGGTTCTGAGAGGGGCAGGCAGGGAGGTCAGAATACAGCAAGACTCCAGTAGAAAAATATAATTACTAAGGTGAGTAATTTTTCTTCAAACAACATGAAGTCTTGCTATATTCTGACATATACAGACTACAAAGCAGTACCTACATGGAGGAGGGACAGAACCTACTTAGGAAATAGGCTCTGAAGCACAGCTGTGGCAAACCGAGCATCACTCCTAGCCTGGATGTCCAGGGAGTAATGCTTGGTAAAAGTGTGAACTGTTTTCCAGGTGGCTGCTTGACAAATTTCTAAGAGAAGGATATCCCTGGCCACAGCCAGGAAAGCAGCTGTACCTCTTGTGGAATGAGCCCTCAGGCCTGAGGGTGGAGTTTTTCCCAGTTTTTCATAGCAGAATTGTATACAAGACACAATCCACCTGGCAATATATCTTTTGGTGGCAGGTTTCACCTTTCCCACTTCTCCATAAGTGAGGAACAACTGGAGGGAGTCAAACCTGTGACCATTGGTACGCTCTATGTAGTAACTAAGGGCTCTTTTGACATCAAACTGTGTAGCTTCCTCTCTCCTGAGGAATAATGATCAGTGAAGAAAACAGGGACAGACACAGACTGGTTTAAATGGAAGTCTGAAACCACTTTGGGCAAGAACCTTCTATTGGTTCTAAGGACCACTTTATCCTTGTGAAATGAGATAAAATCAGGTTCCACTGACAGGGCTTGAAATTCACTGATACGCCTGGCAGAGGTAATGGCTACCAGGAACACAGTTTTCCAAGTCAAGTACTTAAGCTCTGCAGAAGACATAGGCTCAAAGAGGGGTTACATAAGTTGAGCAATGCAAACATTCAAATCCCAGGCGGGGCAGGGTCTCTAAAAGGGGGATTGGTGTGAAGCAATCCTTTAAAAAATTTACAGAACACAGGATGGGAAGATAGTGAGGAAGGCTTCCCCACAGACAAAGATGCAGAAACAGCTGACAAGAGTACCTTGAGAGTAGCTGGTCTGAGGCCTAGGCCATTAAGATGGACCATATAATCCAGAACCGTAGGCAATTCAGCAGTGTCTAGAGAAATATGTTCCTCAGAACACCAAATGCTGAATCTTTTCCATTTGGAGTTGTAAGTCTTTCTGGTGGAGGGCTTTCGAGAAGCCTTGAGGATATCCAGAACCCCTTGGGAAAGATGCAGATCTGCAAACTCTAACTCTTCAAGAGCCATGCTTTGAGATTGAGAGACTGAAGATTGGGGTACCAAATCCTTCCCTGAGAGGATGTTAACAGGTTGTAATTCCTGGGAAGAGACAGGGGAAGATGGACTGCTAGGGACAACAACAGTGGGTACCAGGGCTGTCTGCCCCAATCTGGAGCAATCAGAATCACCTTGCAAGGTTGAGACCTTATTTTTACCAAAACTTTGAACAGGAGAGGGAAGGGGGAAAAGCATACAGAAACATCCCCTCCCAATTGAGGATCAGGGCGTCCAGAGGGGGAGAGAGCCCAGGACTGGAGGTCTGCAACAAAAGAGAGGGAGTTGGTGATTGTCTGGGGCTGCAAATAGATCCATCTCTAGAGAGCCCCACCTTGAAAAAAATCACTTTCAAAACCTGAGGGTCCAGGGACCATTCATGATGGCCCTGAGAAATCCTGCTCAGTGCATCCGCTAGCACATTGTCCTTGCCTGGAAGGTGAACTGCTACAAGAGAGGTTTGCAGGGAATAAGCCAGGGACCACAACTTCATGGCTTCTGTGCACAAGGCTGTGGACCGAGTGCCTCCCTGCTTGCTGATGTACCACATGGTGGTGGTGTTGTCTGTTCTGACTTGAAACACCTTGTTCTGAACTGACTGTGAGAACGCTTTTAGAGCCAGAAAAACTGCCCTGAGCTTTAGAAGACTGATGTGGAGAAGGGATTCTTGGGGGGACCACAGTCCCTGGGCAGTAAGGGACCCCAGGTGGGCTCCCCAGCCCAGGAGAGAAGCATCTGTGGTAAGGACCACTGAACAAGTCTAAGCAACAAAAGGAACACCTTGCCTTAAATTGTCCTGATCCTGCCACCACTGGAGGGCTTGGATCAAGGTCAGAGTCACTGGAATCAGTTTGGAAAGGGAGTCCTTTCTCTGAGACCAGAAAGTTCTCAGGTGGAACTGAATATCCCTCATCTGGAATCTTGCCCTTGGACCACTGCTGTTGAAGCTGCCATGCAGCCCAAGAGCTGGAGGAAATGCCTTGCTGGTCAAGATACCCAAAGGCTGAAGGAAGAAGCTAGTTCCATAAGAGCTCTTGCCCTTCCTAGAGGAAGAAAGGCTCTTGCTCTGTGTGTGTCCAGTTCTGCCCCTATAAAGGTGAGAAGCTGGACTGGTTCGAGAACTGACTTGGCAAGGTTGAGAAGAAATCCTAGAGAAGTGAGTACTTGCTGGGTCACTTGCAGGTGATACCTGACTTGGTCTGGAGACTGACCCACTATTAGCCAATCATCCAGATAAGGAAATATGGAAATCTTTTGCCTTCTTAGAAAGGCAACTACTTCTGCCAGGCACTTTGTGAAAACCCTTGGGGCTGAGGTTAGGCCAAACGACATTGTTCTGAACTGACAGTGGCCTGAGGGCAATTCAAACCTGAGGTACTTTCTGTGGGAGCACCTGATGGGAATGTGAAAGTAGGCATCTTTGAGGTCCAGGGAGGCTTCCCAGTCCCCTGGCCTTAGAGAGGGAAGGATTATTCCCAGAGTTATCATCTTGAACTTTGGTTTTAAAAGATGTTTGTTTAGTATCTTAGGTCTAGGATGGGTTGCCACTCCCCTGTCTTTTTGGGGGTCAGGAAGTACCTGGAGTACAGTCTTTTGCCCCAGAGTAGGGTAGGTACTCTCTCTATAGCTCTCAAAGCTAGGAAAGAAGAAACCTCTGCCTCTAGGGCAAGAGTTTCCGAGAGATTTGCAGGTGGAAAAAATCTGGTTCTCATCTTTAGAAATTTTTTGAAGCTGAGAACCAGTCCCTGGCTTACTACTTCCAGGACCCACTTGTCTGATGTAATAGACATCCAGTCCTGGACAAAGTAAGCCAGCCTGCCCCCTACTGGAACAGAAGAGTCGACCCGGGCAGGCCCATCAGGGTGCCTGCTTGGCAGGGGCTTTAGGCTGAGGAGTGGATGCAGGCCTGCTCATTCCCCTTCTGCCTCTCCCTATGAAGAACCCCCTCTGAGAAAAGGAAGAAGAGGCCTGTGCTTGGTATAAAGGCCTTTCAAAAGGCCTGGCTCTGCCCCTAGACTGCTGCCTTTGAGGAGTTGCCTGCCTTTCCATGGCCTGAGCACTCCTGTAAGTGGTCCCGTACTCATCTATTTTCTCCAAGTAATTCTCTGTCTGCTCCCCAGAGAATTACCCACTACAGGAAAATCCATGGCCTTAGACTGGGTGTCCTGCGAGAGGCTAGTACATCTGAGCCAAACCATCCTCTGAAGAGCCACAGATGTAGCCATGACTCTTGATGAAACATCATTAGAGTCCACAGCAGCATGAAACTGAACCTTAGATGCCTCAATCCCATCTTCAGCCACCGCCTCCAGCTCCTTGGCTAGCTTGGGGGAGGCTTGTTTAGCCAGTGCCAGTACAGTGTCCCACCTGGACTTCTGGTACCTGGCTGTATAGGCCATGTAATTCGCCTGCCTGAGTCCCAAAGAAGGTGCCATGTACTGCTTCTTTGCCTTGGCATCAATCTTCCTGGAGTCCTTGTCAGGGGGGTGTGAAGCCAAGGGAATATTTACCTTGTCACAGGCAGCAGCCTGCACTACCCCAGCATGGCTGCACTGTTGATATAAGAACTCTGTGTCTGAGCCTGAAAGTGTATACGTCTTGTCCATTCTTCTATTCACAGGAGGTATAGTGTTAGAAGACTAAGATTTTTAGTGTCTGCTTCCCAAAAGATTTATGGAGGGGAACAGACAGTCTCCTGGACTCTGGGATATCCATCATTTCTACATAATCAGGCTCCTCTTGATCTTCAACAGCCTCCTCCATAGGAAGCTGGAGGGTTTCAGCCACCTTTCTGTAAAACATAAAGTGAGAAGGGGACTCAGAAAGCCTAGGAGGAGAAACACCTGAAGGTCTGTCTGGGGAGATGTCCGGGTCAATAGGCACATCCAGACTTTCACCATCACCGTAACCATCCTCATACTCTCCCTCCTCCTCAAACTCCGGTTCATAAAATTCTTCCAAGGTATAATCCAGAACCGGGGGAACCGACCGAACCGAGCCCCTGCCAGAAGAAGCCGGATCGGTAGGAACCGGACGGAGCGATTCCACAATCTGAATCGCCTGGGCTATCTCTTCAGCGGTTGGAGCATGAACCTCTGGATCCGAAGCAGTCGATTTATCTTTACGCTTTTTGTTGTAATCGACCCCTCGGAATTGGCTCTCCTTTTGCCCGAAGTATCGCCCTGGTCAGAGGGCACTACCTCTGGTTTGGTCGAAACCGAACCAGGCTGGCCATCTGGGTCAGCAGACTCCTTTTCCCTCAGTCTACCTAATCTCTTCTCAAGGGTAGATTTGGGAAAATGTTTACATATTTGACAGTCTGAATCGAGGTGGTCAAACCCCAGATAATAAACACAGGTGGTGTGGGGATCGGCCTTAGCAAAGACCACCCCACACTCACTGCAGTGTTGAAACCCAGTGGGCACGTTCTTTTTCTTTGGTTTCTCAGACATGGCCAACCTAACCAAACTTACCCTTTTTTCAGCAATCGCTAGGCAAGACTCCCTTATCGGTTCTTAACCGTGTCACGGGTATTAGAAAAAACCGGTTAAAAACATGGTTTTCTTAGAACCGATAAGGACCGGTAACCACACACTAAGTATAAAAAAATTCACAATCAAATGGTCGGTTCAGCCGCACCGACTGCACTTTTACAAGTTCCACGCAGAAAAATAGAACAATTCCTATCTAGTACTCCCGGCACCACAGACAGAGACTGAACTGACTATGCGGATACTTTTTTTCGGTTTAAAACAGACGAAAACTGAAAACTTTAACCGACTTTCGAACCAAGCTGAAGGAGAAATCTCCGGAGCGATCGTTCAGTGAGGCGGAGTAAAGAATCTGACGGTTTAAGTTCAAAACACTCCAGACAGAGACTTCAACGAAGCTCGAACTCAGCGTTCCATGCCCTGCATGGAAAATTAACTCTTTGTTCTCCAGGGCAGTTCAAAGGTTGGGAATCACTGCAATTGTAAGAATACAGCACCTGCTTCATGTTGTTTGAAACACAAGGGTGGCATACAAAATGGGGGGGGGGGGTGTTACTGACAGCTACCAAGCAGGAAAGAGACCTGGGAGTAATAATTTCAGATGACCTAAAGGTGGCCAGGCAGTGTGATAAGGCAGCTGGGAGAGTAACTAGGATGCTGGGGTGCATAGGAAGCGGCATCAGCAGCAGAAAGAGGGAGGTGGTGTTACCTCTGTATAGATCACTGGAAAACCCCACCTAGAGTACTGCAACCAGTTCTGGAGGCCACATCTCAGAAAGGACACAGTGTGGAAGCAGTCCAGAGGAGGGCAACTAATATGGTGCAGAGTCTGTGTCAGAAGCCCTATGAGGAGAGATTAAAGGACCTAAATATGTATACCCTGAAAGACAGTGGCGATGAGGGGGGGATATGATAGAGACCTTTAAATACCTCATGGGGGTAAACAAGGTACAAGAAAGCCAGCCCGCTAGTATAGGGGCAGGCTGCCTACCTGTGACACTGGTGACCCGGGTTCGGGAACGGACGTCGTGGGGTTGGCCGGCGGAGGAGGACTGAGTGTCCGATGATTGCTCTCCTTCTCCAGGCGGAAGGACGGCAGAGTGCTCAGCGCAATACGGACAACTAGCAGAGGCTGGGTGTACTGATCACGCCAGCACCAAATAGTTCAGGGAGGTGGGACGGACGCTGGATGTTACTCCATGTCCCCGCCTCCGCATATCGGGTTAAAATGCTGCTGGCCACCCTTAATGAAGCCCACCTCGGCTTCAATCAGCTCCCAGGCCGTCTCCTCGACCTATCCCATCATCTGTGGTACTATAGGGGTTCAGTGCCGCAACCCTGCCCTGGGGGGTAAGCCAGGGGGTATTGAGGGGCCGCGGCCAAATGTGGGAGTGGAAGCGGGGGTTCGTGACCAGGTGGAGGCACCAGGCGGCTGACGGCAAAAAATTAAAAACAAACAAACAAAACAAAACAAAACAAAACAAAAAAAACACCAAGGTATGAGAAGGCAGTATTTTTCACAAAAAAAAGGTGTTCAAGGACAAGGGGGCATGATAAGAACCTAGAGGGGGTTGATTCCGGAGAGATGAGAGGAAGTACTTCTTCAAAGAAAGAATAGTGGATTCCTGGAACAGTCTTCTAGCGGAGGTGGTGGGGGCAAAAACAGTGGTCAGTTCACAAACGCATGGGATAGGCATAAGGGAATCTTAGGGAAGGGGGGGTGAATGGGCTGGAGATCATGTAGGATTTGCGGTGATGCTATGAGCAGGGAAAAATGGGTAGACTACAAGGGCTAAGTGGTCTTTATCTGCCGGCAAGTTTTGTTTCTATGTTTCTGTAAGGAGGATAAGGGGAAAGAAGGCTACGGATATGGGCACTAGGCCAGAGAGGACTGGCTGGCAAGGACAGAAGAGTAGGGAGCAGGACAGCAGGGACTGTTATCTCTAGTGGTAGGGATGGGGGGAGATGAAACAGAGCGTAACCATAGTTCTAGGAGTGGTATACAGTTTACATCCACCCACTGGCTGTCCCACCAGAAAATACAGTTACGCAAGAACTTACCGTAACAGTAGATCTTCAAGAGCAGCTCTTGCAGCAGGTAATACCAATAGGACTAAGGACACCAAGCATTAGGACCCCAAGGAAAAATCTTCTAGCTAGCAGTCTGTGGTGGGGGACCGCCCTCGACGTCGGCTCAGCCCGTGGTCAGTCGTAGAATAAAGGGGGCGGTCACCCGGCACCATCTCAGTTCTCCCGCCGGGGACCTGGCTGACAAACAGGATGGAGAACCGAGGAGGGTCTCCCATACCCAAAGAGAAAGGAAACAAATTTGTTCCTGGGTTTTGGAGGGTGAGAAAGCCACCTGCTAAAAGAGTTCCTCTCGAAGACCTACTGGTACGGTAAGTTCTTACGTAATTGTACTATCTTACTTCGAGTGGGAGCTCTTGCAGCAGGCAATACCAATAAGACTGAGTCCCAAGCAGTGCACAAAGAGAGACCCAGGTCAGAAAGGAGGTGGACATAACTGATAAGATGGAGCTAAGGGGAGGAGACCCGACGGGCTGATAGTCCAAAGCCTATTCTCCTCCTAGAGGCAATGTCCAGACTGTAGTGCCTGACAAAGGTATGGACTGAGCTCCAAGTAGCAGCTGCAGCACAAAGGTCTACTGAGGACACATTTCTGAGAGAGGCAAAGGAAGTTGCCACCCCTCTGGTAGAGTGGCCCTTAACCGATCCTGGTAAGGACTTGTTATTGTGCTGACTGCAAAAGGTAATGCAATGCACTAACCATCTGGTCAGTGTTTGCTTGGTGACAAGAGCCCCTGTCTTCCTATAGGCAAAGGAAACGAACAACTGGTCCATCTGCCTAACAGAACTAGTTCTGTCAAGGTAATACCTGAGGATTCTATGTACATCCAGAGTATGCAACAGAGCCTCCCCTTTATTAGAATACTCGGGAAAATAAACTGGAAGCTGGATGTCCTGATTCAAGGTAAGTTCGGACACCACCTTTGGAAGAAACTTAGGGTTTGTACACAGTGCCACCCTGTCCCTGTGGAAAATGAGGTAAGGCTCTTTACACATCAAAGCCTGGAACTCAGAAACTCTCCGAGCAGAAGTAATAGCAACTAAAAATAACGCCTTACAAGAGAGAAACCGAAGCTCGCATGTCGCGACTGGCTCAAAAGGGGGCAGGGTGAGCTTCTCTAAAACAAAAAGATCCCATGGCGGGACAGGATCCCTCTGTGGGGGGTCTGATGTGCAAGACTCCCCTCAAGAAGGTCTCGCACACATCTAGCTGTGCTAGAGTCCTCCAGTTTATCGGTGCGTGGTAGGCTGACAAGAGCGCAGAGATGCACCTTAATGGATGAGTAGCTGAGGCCCAAGTCCAAAAAATGGAGAAGGTACTCCAGCACAGATTTTACCGGACAACCCAAGGGGTCCAAGGAACGGGGTGTTGTCCATAAACAAAAACGCTTCCACTTCATGGCATAGGTTGCCCTGGTGGAGGTTTTTCTCATTGCTACTAGGACCTCTGCCACTCTACGTGACACTCCCAATCTTTCCCCGGTTAGGACTGCAGGAGCCAGACATGCAGATGCAGGGATTGCAGAGCTGGATGGACTAGCATCCCTTGTTCCTGGGAGAGCAAGTGAGAGGAGAGGGGCAACTGAATAAGAGGCTCTGTGGCCAGTTGCTGCAACAGCGGGTACCAGATCTAATGAGGCCAGAGAGGGGCTACCAGAATAATTCTGGCTTCCTCCACCTGCAACTTGAGCAGGACTCTGAAGGAGATGAAAGGGAGGGCAGGCATATAGAAACCTCCCTGTCCAGGAGAGGGACAACGCGTCTCACCAGAAAACACCATGCCCTGGATCTAGCGAGCAGACACTTGGCAGTTTGGCACTGTACGGGGACACAGAGAGGTCCAGCTCTGGTCAACCACATTTTCCGAAGAGGTCTTCTGCCACCTCTTGGTGCAATTCCCACTTGTGATTCAGAGATCAAGAGCAACTTAAACTGTCGGCGAAAACATTCTGGACGAACTGTCGGTGAAAACATTCTGGACGCCTGGGAAATGCATCGCCATGATGTCCAGACTGTATTCTACTGCCCAGGACCACACTCTCACGGTCTCTCTGCATAAGGGATATGAGTGTGTGCCCCCTTGCTTGTTTAGATGAAACACTACAGGGGTATCGTCTGACTTGAATTAGGAGTGGGCCCCGGCAGAGTTGACCTTGGAAGGCCCGATGGGCATACAGTACAGCTTTCATTTCCAAAATATTGATGTGGAGACACCACTCGACTGCATTTCAAGAACCTTTTGTTCGATGCACATTCAGATGGGCTCCCCAGCCTAGGCCCGAGGCATCCGTAGTGAGGATCTGCATTGTTTCGGCCACTGAAAAGGGAACACCTACCTCAAGGTTGACCGAATTTAACCACCATAACAAGGATCGATGGGCAGCCTCTGAGATCTGAATAGGCTAGTCCAGCTCATCTGTGCCCTGGTCCCACTGAACTCTGAGGTGCCACTGTAATATCCTCATGTTCAGCTGTGCCAAACAGACCGTGGCTATGGCGGCTGCCATATGCCCTAGCAGTTGAAGGATCACCTTTGCTCCGATTCGGTCTGAGGACTGCACCCTTCGAGCGACTTCTCTCAGCTGCTCTGCTTGGTCTGGTGGCAGAGAAACCTTGCCTGGGATGGTACCTAGGATCACCCCAATATACTGAAGCCTTTGGAAGAGCCAAGAGTGTGACTTGGACCAGTTCAGAGTGATGCCCATGGACTGGAACGTCAAGATTGTCTCTTGCAAGGCACTGTTCAGCTGGTCTTCTGACTCGGCAGAAATAAGCCAGTCATCCAGGTAAGGGTAAACAAAATGGTCCCTTCTCAGGGCCGCTGCTACCACCGCCAGGCATTTGGTGAAGACTCTTGGCGCTGATGAGAGGCCGAACGGGAGTACCCTGAACCAATAGTGCTGACCTTGAAAAAGGAAGCGCAGGAACTTCCTGTATGAGGGCAGGATCCTGATGTGCCTGTATGCATCCTGCATATCTAAGAAGCACAGCCAGACTCCTTGATGGATCATGGGCAACAGGCTTGCTAAAGTCACCATTCTGAATCTCCTGTACTGGATATATTCATTCAGCTGACTGAGATCCAGAATGGAGCGGAGGTCTCCTGTTTTCTCGGGAACCAGAAAGAAATGTGAGTAGAAGCCTTTGCCCCACTGGGCAGGTGGAACTACCTGGATAGCCTTCTTCTGCAGAAGGGCCTGTATCTCTGCTCTTAGAAGAAGGGCGGGGTGAGCAATGGGAAGGAATTGGGGGGGGGGGTGTCCAGAGGTCAGCTCAAAAACTCTAGGAGTACCCCCTCTCTACTGTCTGAAGGACCCATTGGTCTGAGGTGATACTGGGCCACCCTGACAGGTAGAGGGAGAATCTCCCTCCTACCATCTCCCTCAACGGCATCTGAGGGTTGGGGGAGTGGACAGCAGGGAGTCATGCTGTATTAGGGGGATTTGGCAGGGGGGTTCGTGGCGCCCTGGGGTGTTTGGGGCCCTGGGCGCCTAAAAGAACAGGGTGGCCGCGTCTCTTAAAGGTTCCTTTGGTCTGAGGTTGCCTTTTCCATTGTTGTCCTTGGTTTCAACGAAAAGGACGATGACAGGAAGTGTGAGGCTCTGTTTTATACATTCTGTGAACATCAGCCACTGCCTTGCCAGAATCTTGAAGCCCAAGGATGACCTTCTCAATCTCTTGTCCAAAGAGGACGGAGCCCTGAAAAGGGGTGTCCAGGATGGCATCCTGCAAGTCCTGGCGGAAATCAGATACCCTGAGCCAGGCATGTCTCCTCATGCAAATGCCCGAGGCTGCAGCCCTGGCTGCCATGTCTGCAAAATTGTAGGAGCACCTGAGCACATGCTTATCTATGTCCATGCCTGAATGAATATAGGCCATGAGCTCATTTTTACTGTCGAAATCTGGCTGAGCCTTTACCAGGTCCATGGTCTTTTCCCAGAAGGACTTCTGATAAGTCACCATATGGGCTAAGAAATTAAGGGAGTGAACAGCACCAGTGACCGACGTCTAGACTTTCCTCCCAATGTGGTCCAGCTTTTTGGACTCAGGGTTCAGAGGCTGGATGCTCATGTGCTTAGGCTGCTCAGCTCTTCCATAAGCTGCTGTAAGCACCATGGAGCCTGCTTTAGGATTCTCTCCCAAGAATGGTTCTCCTATATAGCCGGTCTGCCTTCCTTGGTACTGCGGACGTGGTGGCAGGGCGCTGTCAGGTGAGCCTAGTAACGTCTTGAAACGGCTCTACCAGAGGTGGAATGACCAAGAGTTTAGGGTCCTTGGATCCTAGAAATTTTGCTATGTGGCACCTTTCTGGGTCAAGTTCCTCCGTGTCCCACTGATACAGGACTTGTATGTGCCGCATAATGTCAAGGAACAACGGGTGGTCGGGGGGAGGGGGACCTAAATGAGTCTCTTGACCCAGGGGAGGGGATCGGAAGAGCTTCCCCAGGAGAACAGTCTGAGGATGAGTCCCCTGCGTCATCACTCGAGGACGACAGCGGACGACCACTGGAAGAAGGTACCAACGACGGGTGTCTTCTTCTACCTACGGGACCAAGCGGACTTCTGGTAAGTCACCATATGGTCTAAGAAATTAAGGGAGTGAACAGCACCAGTGGCCGACATGTAGACTTTCCTCCCCATGTGGTCCAGCTTTCTGGACTCAGGGTTCGGAGGCTGGACACTCATGTGCTTAGGCTGCTGAGCTCTTCCATGAGCTGCTGTAAGCACCATAGAGTCTGCTTTAGGATTCTCTCCAAAGAATGTTTCTCCCTTGGGTGTCCTATATAGTCGGTCTGCCTTCCTTGGTACTGCGGACGTGGTGGCGGGGCACTGTCAGGTGAGCCTGGTAACGTCTTGAAACGACTCTACCAGAGGTGAGATGACCAAGGGTTTAGGGTCCATGGATCCTAGAAATTTTGCTAAGTGCTGCCTTTCTGGGTCAAGCTCCTTCCCCAGAAGAACAGTCTGAGGATGAGTCCCTGTGTCATCACCAGAGGACGACGGCGGACGACCACTGGAAGAAGGCACCGACGGGTGTCTTCTACCTACGGGACCAGGTGTCAGATGAGAGCCTTCATCAGGCTCCCGACCGCCAGAGGGCGGAGGAGACGCTGCAGGGGGTTCTTTGGTGAAGGCTGTGGAGGTCTTAACAGTAGATCCCCTTTAACAGTGTTCCACCAAGAGGTGAACAACGCACAGACGTCCGCTAGGGGAATGACCGTGGTGTGGGCGTCGGGTCTTGAGGAACTTCTGGGGCGGGCGTCCGGTCAAGGGACTCCTCAACCAAAGTATTGGGCTGCAGGTCTGGTTAAGTATCAGGAGCAGACCTGTTGTCCGACCCTGCATTCGGCTTTGGATGCAAATCATAGGGCGACTGATCCCCAAGAGTAGGCGCAGACGCCTGATATTTAGGGACCAACGGCCTCTTGTCAGCTGAAGGTGCCTGGTCATGGCCCGAGGGTGAGCTAGACTGGCTTACAAGTCGTCTGTCACCCGTGGAAGGTTTTCCCTTTGATGCACGGGGCAGAGGCGTCCGATGCCTGATGACCTCCTGGCGTCTGGTGGAGTCGTCCGCATGCTTGTGTCTGTTGGACGAACCACTGGACTTAACGGCCTGCTTCTGAAGACCTGCCTGAGGAAGACACCTAGCCCTCTTGGGCCGAACCATGAGAAGGCTTATGGGGTCAGTGAGCCAAGGGGAGTTCGGAGGATGAACGCCCAGGAGAAGAAGACTCCTTGCTTTTGTCGAAGGAGGAGGACACCTTCTTGGAAACAGTCCCAGAGGCGGCCGGTGGGACCAACCCCGACCTCCCGCCAGAGGCCGAGGAAGTAGAAGCCTTATGGGAGGACTTAGGGTGGGACTCTGACCTGGCCCTGTCTTTCTCCCGGTGATGATGTTTCCCTCCCGATGACTTCTCTTTGGGGGGGGGAGACTCTCGAGTGGGGGACGATGAACTATGTCCCGATGGAGATTTCTGTATGGCTGTTTCTCTAGAAGATAGGCCTTCAGGACATTGGCTCTTCTGATTAGGGTCTTGCTATTAAACTTCTGGCAGTGTGGGCAATCGTCGGGCCGGTGGTCTGGGCCTTAGCAGATCAAGCAGGCCACGTGGCCGTCCTTGGCTGGGATCTGCTTCCCGCATTGACACTTTGACTTGCGCTACGTGGAACAGGGAGAAGACATGCAAATGCGTCAAAGAACGATGAAAAACACTGAAATCAAGCAGTTAGATGATTGGGAAAAAAGCGCAGTCAACTGCGAAAACTAAGGCATCCATGGAGCCGATGTAAGCAGGTCGACAGCGGCAAAAGAACTGAGATGGCGCCAGGGCAACACTCCCTTTATATTAGGGCTGACGTTGAGCAGAGCCGACGTTGGAGGCAGTCCCCCGCCACAGACTGCAAGCTAGAAGATTTTTCTGTGGGGTCCTAATGCCTGGCGACCTTGGTCCTATTGGTATTACCTGCTGCAAGAGCTCCCCCTCAAATTAAGATTTGCTGATTCATCAGAAAGTCTTCAAGCTGAGCTCCTCCCACCACCCAGGCAGTAAATCCTCTGGCGCCACCCCACGACATCAGATCTTGCACACTGGAAACAGGGATCTGTGTGCCACCTGCCAGGGAAGGCCGGGTAAGTGGTGTGGATGTGAACCACATACGACTCCTAGAACTATGGCTATAGGTGAGTAACCTATTTTTTTAGGAGCATGGATATGGTTCATTATCAGCACATTAGCAGATTTCCAGCAGTTCTCTGGGAGGAGGGGGCAAGGTGCACACCTGTATTTGGTGAACAGAGACTGCAGAACCGAAGTCCTAAATGCAGCATCCTGATAAGACTCTAGGTTGACACTGTAATGGGAGATGAAAGTGTGTGCCGACTTCCAAGTGGCAGTCCTGCAGATTTCCTGAATAGGAATGTCCCTTGATGCAGTTATCGAGACAGCGGTATGTCTGGTGGAATGAGTCCTAAGCCTTGCGGCAGGCTCCCTGCCTGTCATCCAACAGCAGAGGTCGATGCAGTATGTAATCCGCCTGCCAATCATCCACTCTGCTGCCAGGCACGGTTTCAGCATATGTTACAAAAAGCTGGCGAGTCTCACCCCAAACTCCAGCCATGCACTCTACATAGTAAGAAAGCGCCCTCCGCAGGTCCAAAATATGAAGTCTGCAGTTGACCTCCAAAGATGGGTTGGTAAATACACCAGAAGGTTCATCTCTTGGTTAAGGTGGAACTCAGTTGCAACCTGCAGTAGGAACATCGGGAAGGGGTGAACGACGACCATGTCATTGTGGAAGACAAGATAGGGAGACTACCTTCAGCACCTGGAGTTCACTGACCCTTCTGACTGATATGATAGTCACCAGAAAGGCCATTTTCCACAGCAGGTGTGATACCTCACACCTGTGCACATATTCATATGGCTTGCCCATGAGCATAGCCAGCACTAGCAGCAGGCCCCATGGTGGTGGTGGGTTACACACTGGAAGGGACAGGTGGTCCAGCCCTTTGGAAATGCACCAGACCACCTTCTCAGCCACTGTCGACATACCAGCCCGCGCCTAGTATGCATAGATGGCTGCCAGGTGCAGCTTGAGGGTTGTCGCAGCCCCAGCTGGAAGACAGACCAGATGTACTCGAGGATACTAGCAACAGGGCAGGCAAAGGGGTCAAGCTCCTTGCCCTGACACCATATGGAAAACCTTTTCCATTTCAAGGGGTAGTGCTAGTAAGTCGACTCTTTTTGGGAGGCCTCCACAACAGGAAGCACAACTCCCCAAAGACCCAAGGCCTAGAACTCTAGCTGCTCAGAAACCAGGCTGTGAGGTACACAGACTGACAGACTGGGAGCAGGACCATCCCCTGTTGTCTGGTCAGCAGGTCAAGTCAAAGTGACAACCACCACAGAGGCCTGCTGCTGAGGCTGAGGAAATCTGGGTACCAGAACTGCAGTGGCCAGTCTAGAGCTACCAGGATCATTCGCACTTAATCCTTCCAGGCCTTGGCCACCACCTTGTGGATCAAGGGAAAGAAAGAAAGAAGGAAGGAAGGAAGGAAGGAAGGAAGGAAGAGGAAGGAAGGAAGGAAGGAAGGAAGGAAGGAAGGAAGGAAGGAAGGGAGGGAGGGGAGGTAACTAAGTACACAAGGCCCAAAGCCCAGGGCTCCATGAAGGCATCCCTCATCCGTGTCCCAGACTGTGGGGGGTGGGCACAAAACAGCCTCAGTTTTGCCTTCTCCCAAGAGGCAAACAGATCCACAGGAGATGTGCCCCACAGGAAGAACAGGTGGTTCATCATCCTGATGCAGCGACCACTCGTGCAACGTCTCTCCCACATGACTGAAAGTGTCTTACCAGCTGATTGTCTATTCCGGTGACATGCATCACCAGGAGATCTGCACCCAGGTTGTCCATGACAGTCCAGCTGTGTAGGGCCTCCATACACAAGGGAAGGGAGTGCGTGCTGCCCTGCCTGTTCAGGTAACACATGGTTGTAGTGTTGTCCGTCTGGACTTGCATGGTCTTACCCCTGACCAAAGGAGCCAATTCCATCACAGCTGGCCGCACTGCACAGAGCTCCCGTAGGTTGATGTGGTGACAAGACTTCCTGGGTGACCACAACCCATGGGTCCTGTGACTTCCAGGTACACTCCCCACCACAACAGAGATCCGTCTGTTGTGAGGGTGACAGTTCTGGGCGGACAAATGGGACTCCTTCCTCCAGATGTTCTGGGATCAGCCACCACTCGATGTCATCCCACATCAGCTGGAACACTGTGACTGGCTGGTCCAAGTGTCCCAGGTGCTAGGACCACTGATGGCCCAACTCCCACTGCAGGTGTTACATCCGTCAGTGGGCCCTCCAGGCCCACACTGGAGCAGGACACCATGTTCACCAGCAGCTGCAGGAAGTTTCATGGATTATCGGCCGGGGGGTGGGGGGCAGTTCAGATTTGGCCATGTTGAACAAGAGGCCTAAAGTTGCTGCAGGTCTGGAGGGCCAGATCCCTGGACCACTCCATTGTCTCCTTGGATGGTCCGGCTATCAGCCAGAAGTCCAGGTAGGGGTTTATCCTGATGCCCCTGTGCCACAGAAAACCTGCCATCACTACCATGAATGGCCTGAAACTGTTCATGTCCTGTACTGACATTGGTAGCTATGCAAAGCTCTGTACTTGCTTTGGCTACTCTAATCATTTTTTAAGTTTCCTTGCTACTAAGTCAGGTATTCTTCTCATAATCTGTCAGTTGGATTTTATTTATTTATTTTTTTTTAAAGTCATGGAAGGCTTTACGCTTTGATTTAATGGCCACTTTGATATTGGTATTTAACAACAATGGTACCTTCCATTTGTATTTCTTGGTAACAGATTTTCTTGGTTAGAACAGTTTCCACAATAGCCTACCTAATATCAGTCCAAAGTTCATTTACCTCTGACTGATAGTTGATAGAACCCAATTTATTCTTGATGTACTCCCTCATGTAGTTGAAATTGGCACAGTTGAAAGAGCACCGTAGCCTTCGATCATGAAGACTTGATCTTGTTCAGTAGTGGTTATCAATACTGATGCAATATTCCTTTGGTTTCAGTACATGTCCATTATTTGATGCTGCATTTGTATTTAAGAGCTTAGGTGTGTTAGTTTGCCGTTTCTGTGTATACTCCCAGTTTATGATGATATTGTACTCACAGTGCCCTGTATTTTGCTTAGTGAACTTAATAAACAAAACAATTAAAAAGTGTTTAACGGCAGAAACAAGTTGAGATTAAAACAGCTGAAGAGGTGTGATTGATGGGCACGATTATGCCATGCCTTTTACAATTTTTTTTTAAACTAGAGCAAGAACTATAAAAGTTAACATTTATAATACTCTAAAGTTCAGTGCTCCCACTAAAGCATCACGTAGTTGGTGGATCTATGGCTCCTGGTGGTGCTGTTACGCCCCCATATTCATTACAGGATGTCTTTGCTCCTGGGGCTTCAATTCTCAATCAGGCAAGAAAAGTGTTGTTAACTATGATACCATATTTCAAGTCCACTGCTTATGCAGAAGCTCCTACCATTATGTGTGAAACAGGAAAAGAAAGAAAAAGAAAAAAACAAAAAGACTAAAATGGTTTAGAAAAGATAATTAAATTGGAAAGTACCACATCCTGAAGTGTTACCTGAAGGCTCTTTTTTAAGCTCCTCCTCCTTTCTTTGGTAGTTCTGAATTTCCTCCTCTGCCCACTGCAGCTTTCTCCTGGTTTCTTCCAGCTCCTTATCGGAACACTGCTTCTGAACTGCCAGCTGTTAACACAATCAAGAACAGAAACAGCTCTGTCGTGCAAATCACATAGTATACTCCACATCCTCTTCAAGGAAAACACATGCTCGGAGGTGCATTTCTTTTCAAACCATTTACCGTTTCCAAGTCCACATACTGTACATTACTTCTTTTAATCAGAAACACAGAAACATATTGTGTAGGCAGAAAAGGACTGGTAGGTCCATCTAGTCTGTCCTATTTCCCCTGCCTATTAGTTTACAACACCCTGGACCGTAACAGGTGTCCCCTTCCTCCTCTCTTACCTCTACTTATTATAGCCATGTGCCCATTCCATGCACATTTGAAGCTCCCCATTATCTTCGCCTCTACCACCTCTTCTGGCAGGCAGTTCCAGGCATCCACCAGCCTTTCTGTGAAGAAGTATTTCCTCACATCCCTCTTAAACTCCCCTCCTGAAACTTCACAACATGCCCCCTTGTTATGGCGTTCCTCCTCCAGTGAAAGACACTTCCCTCCTGCACCTTGTTCACCCCCTTGAGGTACTCATAGGTCTCAATTATGTTACCTCTCATTCTGCTCTCTTCCAGGGAGTATATGCTGAGCTCCTGCACCCTCTCTTCATATGGTTTGTCATGCAATCCCCACATCATTTTGGTGGCTCTCCTCTGGACCGCTTCTACTCTGTATGTCTTTGCGGAGCGGTGGCTTCCAGAACTGGACATGGTACTTCAGGTGGGGTCTCCCCAGTGAGCAGTACAATAGCAACATCACCTCCCGTCTCCTGCTAGAACTCCCGTCTCTATTCACCCCAGCATCTGGCTAGCCTCGCTTACTGCCTTGTCACACTGCCCTGCCAGCTTGAGATCATCAGATACGATTACCCCAAGGTTCCTCTCTTGCTTGGTAACTGTAATACCTCTCCTCCATCTTATACACAGCCACCGGGTTTCCCTGTCCAGGTGCATGACTTTGCACTTTGTGGCACTTGAACCCCAGCTGCCACTCCCTAAACCACGCCTCTAGTTTCCCCAGATCCTTTTGCATTCTCTCTACCCCTCCTGGGTGTCCACCCTGTTGCAGATTTCTGTGTCACCAGCAAAGAGAAACACCTCCCCCTCCAGTTCTTCACCAATGACACTTATGAAGACATTGAAGAGGACAGGATCCAGTACTAACCCTGTGGTACTCCACTGGTCACTCTCTCGTCCACTCTCTTGTCCTCTGAGTGACTGCTGTTTACCATCACCATCTACCTTCTGTGTTTCAACCAGTTAGATACCAAGCTCACCACCTTTTCCCCACCCCCAGGTTGCCAAGTCTCTTTATCAGCCTCCTGTGTGGTACTGAATCAAAGGCTTTACTGAAGTCCAGACAGGTCACATCCACAGCCCTCTGCTGATCCACCTCCCTAGTTACCCAGTCAAACAAATCTATAAAAGATTTGTTAGACATGACCTCCCCCTTCTGAAGCTGTGCTGCTGGTTGTCCTGCAGCCCACTTGTCTCCAGGTAATCCATCAGTCTCTCCTTCAGCAGGGACTCCATTACTCTCCCCACCACTAATAAGAGACTGACTGTTCTGTAATTGCTAGTCCCACCCTGCTGCCACTCTTGTGCAGAGGGACATCGCCCTCCTCCAATCCTCTAGAATCACCTCAGTTTCCAATGGGAGCGTGTCAATTCGCTCCCTGAAAATCAGCTCCCGACAATACGCTCCTGACAACTCACTCCCTTGTGCATTTCGCTCCTCGCCTTTTTGCTCCCATAAAGAGTCACCTGCTATTAAACCCTGATTGGTCGCAGCTCCATTAAAGCTTCAGTAGATTGGCTACACCATCTAGCCTTAGTCTTGCTGGCTCAGCTGTTCCCCAGCTCAAACTTTTAATTACATATCTTTTTATTTGATTATCTTTGCATTTCTCTGCTTATACTCACATCTGCTCCACTCTTGCTTGGCTAAATCTATTAAATTTTAGAGTCTGTTACCACTGTGAAATTACTGTATTTAACAGCCTTCATTTTAACTGCATCTAATTTTACGTAACGGCTAATTTATTGCCTGCTATTAACTGTGTCCTCAGTTGTGCAAGTGCTGTTTTTTTACCACTCTGAATCAGGCTGTAGTTTCTATTGTTTAAGTTTATCTACTAACTCCTAGCCTTAAAATCCTTTCTACCTCTCTTCTAGTTTCTCTGTTTCCCTGCCCCCAGAGGCTCAGCAAGACTGCTCAGTCCAAAACCAAACGGCTGGCTCACGGTCTATTGTTTGATCTGGTGGACAGGTCTCCTGCATGTTATAGCCAGGGGGCAGACAGTGGCAGCATTAATTACCAACCCTTGCCTAACCTATCTAGAATGAAATAGGTAAAGAAAGGGAACGATCGTTCTCAATCCAGTTGAGCAGCCAGCAGGCATATAACTTAAATGGTCTTGGTCAAGAGAGAAATTTAGCAAAAAAGTCGCCACTTCAGTCTTACTCACCTCACCACCATCGAGGAGGACAACTCTGCTGCTCTCAGCTCTCTCACTCCCACTCCTGACTGCATACTGACAGATGATGTATGTAGAACAGGACCGAACAGAGGCAAAGAACGTTCAGTGCAAAGTGATGGGGAGTGAAAAGACGCGGAGCGGGAAGTACAGGAGCTAACTGTCTTGTATACGAGTTGTCGGGAGCGAGTTGTCGTGGCGCGTATTGACGGGAGCGAACTGTCATTGACCCGTTTTCAAAAAGGTGCTGAATAGCACTGCAAGAGGGGTGGCTAGCCCACTCCTGGGTGTCCACCCTGTTGCAGATTTTTCTGCCATCTGCAAAGAGACACATCTCCCCCTCCAGTTTCACAGCAATGTCACTTATGAAAACACTGAAGAGGACAGGACCCAGTACCAATCTCTGTGGTACTCCACTGGTCACTCTCTCATCCTCTGAGTGACTGATGTTTACCACCATGGTCTACTTCCTATCGTTCAGATCACATTTTTTGTGCTAGCCTCCTCCTTGCTGCCGCTCTTGTGCAGATGGACCACATCGCCTTCCTCCAGTCCTCTGAAACTACCTCAGTCTCCAATGAGGTGCTGGACAGTGTTGCCAGAGGGATGGCTAACACCATACTCACTTCCGTAGTACCCTTGGATGGGTCCCATGTGGCCCCATCGTCTAGTTTTCCTTTATGGATTCCAATCCTTGGCAGACTCTCGCTTCCATACATGGACTTGTATCCAGTCCCCCCTCTTGCCTGTCACTGCATGACGGTCAGTCCCTTCCCCCTTCCACTGTGAAGACCAAGCTGAAGTACTCATTTAAAATGTTAGTTTTTCTTAATCTTCCTCTGAACAGTCCCCACTACACCCGCCTTGTCTCCTGATCCTCACTATATCACCCCTTGACTTCCTCTTTTCTTTCATGTAACTGAAAAAAGTCTTATCCCCATTTTTGATCTCCTGGGTGATCCTTTCCTCAGTTTCAGTCTTTCCTGTCCTTACCCCACGTCCTGCCTCCTTTGGTTTATCTAGATATACCTCCCTGTCCGCCTTGGTTTGGGGTCCTTGTACATCCTGAATATTTTTTTCTCTCTTATTGCCTCCGACTGCACTTTAGAGAAGCACAGTAGTCTCTTTCTCCTTTTACCTTTGCTAATTACCTTCAAACAACTTGCTGTTACCTTGGTTATTCCCTCCTTTATCACTTTCCATTGTACTTCCACCCCCCCACCCAGCTATACCTCCACTCTTCAACGTATTTCCTGAGGCAGTCTCCCATTTCTTTAAAATCTGCTCTCCTGAAGTCCAGGACATTCGTCCTAGTGTGGTTTTACTCCTGTTCAATCCATATGTCAAGCCATACTCTATGATGATTGTTTGTACAAGGGGCTACCTTCTGTGATGTCTGCAATGCTGTCCCTATTCGTAAGTACCAGATCCAGCACTAACCCACCTCTAGTGGGATCTTTAATCAGTTGCCTAAGAAATGCCCCTTGCAGGGAGACGTGGATGGCCCTGCTCCTAGTGGTAGCTGCGAACAGAATGCTCCAGTCTAAATCTGGCACTTTAAATTCCCCCACAATCACTACTTCCCCTTTGCTTGCCATTTTTCCAGTGGCCTCCCCCAAAACCCTGTCCAACTCCTCCCCCTATGTTGGTGGTCTGTACACAACCCCCATGGGGATAAAGGTCCTGGATCCTGTTTCTAAGCCAACCCAAAGAACCTCCAGCCCCTCTTTTCCCCACTGTGTCCTTGCATCTCCATGGTCTTTATACTTTCCCTTAAATATAAAACAACCTTCCCCATTTCCTCCCTGCCCTATCCTTTCAAAACACATTGTAACAGGTATGGCCACTTCCCAGCTGTGGTGATTGGTACACCATGATTCTAGTATGGCCACTGGATCCAGGTTTGCCTCCACAATGGTAGGCTCCAAGTCAAGAATTTTGTTTTCTAAGCTGCTTGCATGGATACATGGCTCTCAACTCTTTATGTCCCTCCCTGCACCTACTCTGCTACTCTGCCTTTCCAGAGTCTGTCTTCCACCCTTCTCTTTTCCTTGCTACTATCCTTCCCGTTTTTACCCTCCCTCTATCCACCCTCCCTAGCTTTTTCTCAGCCTTAGATCCACCTCCTGACCCTCCCATCCCTTCCCCCCTGCCCCTACGCCAGTGGAGAATTTATTTCCCCTGGTATTTTCCTCTCTGCTGCTCCATTTTCAGGGGAGTCTGAGGAGGGGGCACTCACTGCCTCCCTCATTTTTTCTGCCTCCCCCTTTGGCTAGTTTAAATGCCCACTAAAACAGCATTTAAACCTTCCACCAGGACTGCCGCTCCCCTCCTGGATGGACGGAGGCCATCTCCTCTGTACGGGTCCTTATCCCCTCAGGTAGGACCTCAGCCCCCACTGTAACCAAACCCCTCCTCCCTGCATCATGGCCTCAACCAGTCACTGAAGATCGTGGTGCAGATATTCCCTCCCCTTTCCTCCTCCCCACACTGTACACAAGTAGCATCTCAGTGAATGCCAACATGTGTGCTACCTGCTTCGGGCCCCTCCCTAGCTCCCTAAACCTATCCTCCCTTGCCAGGTTAACTATTTTGTTATTTCATCTTTTAAAAGCACTAAATGAAAGCTTTTTTTGTGTGCTAAGAGGGCAAATATGGTAATTTGTACCTGTCATTCTCAACAGGTGTGTAACAATTTCTGCTTCTGTTACCTTGTCCAGGTTTGCCTGCATGGCGTGGTATTCCTTCTTGGCCTGCTGAATCTCCATGTTTAGCCTGGCACTGTCTTTGTGATGCTGCTGTTCCAGGTTCTGGAACATCTTCTGCAGCTGAGCTGCCTCCTACAGTAATAAAATTAAATCAATATTTATTTTTTAATTGCAGCATTCTTGGCAGCTAGGAGCAAGCTACACTGATGTAACTGACTCAGTGAATGTTAACTGGCAATGGATGATTAAAATATATAGTATACCCTGAATAGAGAAACATGAGCCTGTAAAAAATATTGCTAGTCCGTTTGTTTAGATATCAGAAATAAGTAAGTAATATCACCATCTAATCGCCGACTTGTCACTCTCTGAACACCATGATCATGCAGCACCAGCATTGTTCTGTTCCACAATAATGGATAGACAGCAGTTCTGCACATCCAAATTCAAGATTCCTGCAGTAGCTAAACAAACCAGGCGAATGATAACATTCCACCTGCTAACCATTGCCAAACTGAAACACAGTGCTCCCTCACTATAGAAAACCTCATTATAACGAAACCCCCGTTATACCAAATGGTATCTGTGGCTCCCATGAGAAGTTGTTGTAGGCTGACGCAAATCCCGACCTTCTCCCGGCAGACTTACACATTTTGTCTGTGCTTCAAACTCTAAGTACTGTGACAAAACAAAAAGTTAGGCAGACACAATCTGTTGGACATTCCTGGGTGAACAGCCTGATCCATGCATGACACACTGCGAATGTCTGGTGTTTGCAGCATGTCAGGTGATCAAGAGGGGTCAAAACGGCTTAGAGAGCTGCCACAGCAAAAGAGCAATTTGGTATGACAGGTGCTTTTATCTTAACATTTTGAGATGGCATGGTGGCAGTCTGAACACTGGGAGTGGGGTAAAAGTTCTGTAGTCAGAATCAGTCAACATGGCTTTTCAGAAAGATGTCAGTGAGTTCAGTTTGAGATCGGGGACGAGGGGGACAGAAATGTGTTTTCTTTACAGGGCACGCCCACTACCCATGGTTTCACTTTTTCTGTGATCAAGGAAGCATCTTTTTTTTTGGGGGAATAGGTGAGGGCCATAACAGAGAGAGGCAGCCACACTGACTGACACAGCATAAGCCCTTTTGGAATCTATAACACAGCTGCCTGCATTTTCACTTTTCTTTTTAGCATTTATAAAATGTAAGTATTAGAATAAAGAAGCAGTAGGGCAGGATGATTATCTAGTCACAGGTGTAGGAAAAGGTGCTGAAAATGTAATCACGCCTCATTAAGTGCTCGTTAACTGCCCTGCATTTAAGCGGTTTCGCATTCCCACCTGTTTAGTATCTCTCTGGAGCGCTTGGTTTGCAGGATGGCATCTAAAAGCAACAAAAGAGTCGACCTCCCACTGAGTGAGAAAATAAAAGTTATCGAGGCTTTACAGCTGCCCAACTCCTCTCTCTCAAAAGTTGCTAAGTGATTTTAATTAAATTTCAGTGTGTTGTTTTCCCCCAATAAATAAAGACTAAATCAAGAGCCAAACCAAATACACTTTTACAAAAAGGAGCTGTAATGATAAAAAGTACTGGAATCCAGTATTCTTGATGTTTTGTTTTCTCTGTTTTGTTCATTACTGTAACGTGCATGTTTATCTCATGAGCAAAGTCTTTTCCCAGCTGCGATAGAAAAAAGGCTGCTTCTGATAAACGGGACGGCCACTTAAAGGGGACGAAAGGGCATCCACGGAGATGTCCCCTTTAAGAGGCTTCTACTGTATTTTTTTTAATTGAATTATTTATTTTAAAAATTGTTGATCTTACAGTTTTGGAAGCCTGGGGACACATCAAGAAAAGGAGGGGAGCAAAACAAGTTCATACTATGTTAGTCCCAGTGGCATTCAACCTGGACTTTTTGCCAGGGCTTAAAGATGATGGGTTCCAGATTTGACAGGACAGTGGGGTTTGATGTGTAGGAGACCTCCTCACCTGGGAAGGAATACGCACATTTGAGGACCTACAGCTGGGGTTGGGGATACCTGTCTCACACTTGTTTGAGTTCTTTCAGATCAGGAATTACTGCCAAAAACTAAACAGGGTTTTGACAGCGGACACCCCTTTAACAGGGCTAGAGAAGGAAATACTAGGGGGCCCTCTCAAGTGTTTGTAGCTGGAGATTCATCCTTGAGTCAGGGGTGGCCATACTAATTAAGAGGAATATTTCCTTTCAAGTGGAGATGACCTTTACTGATTCTAAGGGGAGATATGTTTTAGTTAAAGGGATTTTGAATAGTAGTACAGTGGTTTTGGGTTCGACATATGGCCCACCGGGAAGTGACCCAGATTTCTTAATGGAACTGGCTAATAAAACAGCACCATGCTTACCTTCCCCTCTGATTTTCGGTGGGGGGATTGGAATATCTTACCTACCCAGGATCTGGATAGGACATATAGACTGTTGAAACCGCTCTCGCCATCACAGAATGCACTGAAGGATTTAATGGTGTTGCTGGGGCTGTGTGACCCATGTCGGACAGTGAATCCTTCACAGCAGCTCTATACATTCTACTCAAGTATTCATCAATCGTGATCAAGATTAGATTATTTTTTAATTAGCTGTTCCCTTATGCCTGGACTCTGTCAATCTGGTATTGAGCCCATAGTCATATCTGACCATTCAGTAGCCTGGATAGTTATCTCTCTGGATTCTCATGCCCAGAGGGATACGGTCTGGAAGCTGAATACACAGATGTTAAAGGACAATTCCACCGTTCCCATATTAAAACTCTGATTTCTACTTTTATGGAACATAATGGAGATTTCGTAACAAGAGGGGACCGTTTCTGGTGTACCCTAAAATGTTACCTCCGGGGAAAGCTTATTAAGACAGCTTCTAGGAGGAAAACGTTTAGGGAGGCTAGGGCTTTATATTTACTAACTCAGATTAAGGAGAGAGAAAATTCCTTGGCCTCCACTACATCCCTGGCAACCCTAGAAGAGTTGCTGGCGTTGCGTAACGAATATGCTGACCAGAAAAAGGAGAAGGTAGAATATACCCTTTTTAAGACTCAGGCCAAATATGTCAACTAAGGTGAAAAGGCCGGAATGTTGCTGGCTTTAAGGCTGCGCCAATTAGAGAGCTCCGGCCTAATTCCCTCCATTCGGTCCTCGGATGGTTCTATAAAAACTGAACCCCGGGAGGTCGCCCAGGTTTTTGAAGTATTTTATAAAACACTTTATGGAAAATATCCTCTTCAAATACTGCCCCAAGATATAGACGCCTATCTGGATTCTCTGGATCTTTCCGTCTTAGATGACATATCTCAGGCTTCTTTGGTTTCCCCAATAACTATTGATGAAATCGAAATGGCTATCAACAGCCTCGCTCTGGATAAAGCGCCCGGTCCCGATGGGTTTCCTTCAAATTTTTATAAAACATTTTCTAAGGAGCTATCCCCTCTCTTGCTTAATTTATATAATTATATGTTTAAGGCAGATAAGTTGGACCCAACCCTTTTGGAGGCAACAATTATCCTCTTGCTCAAACCAGATAAACCCCATTTAGATCCAGGTAGTTATCGGCCGATCTCCCTTTTGAATTGTGACATTAAAATTTTAGCCAAGGTACTTTCGCTTTGGATAAAGGCCTTATATGGACCACAGCTCTTAAGCCGAACAAGTAGGGTTTGTGCCAAGCCGCTCTTATTGAGATAATTTGAGAACCTCACACATATTTTTCAAGCGGCCCAAGCTTCTCAGTTTCCAATGGCCCTAATTTCTCTAGATGCTGAGAAAGCTTTTGATAGAGTGTATTGGGAATTTTTATGGATAACCTTGAAGAAATTAGGTTTCCCTTCCCCTTTCATTGTAATGATTCAGTCAATATATTCCTCTCCCTCGGCCAGGATCTACTGTAATGGGGTTTTCTCTGCTAGATTTCTATTATTTACTGGTACTAGGCAGGGGTGTCCCCTTTCACCCTTTTTCTTTAATCTTTATTTAGAACCCCTCCTTCGTCATATAAAACAGTTCCCTCAAATTAAAGGTATCCCAATCTTCAACCAGACCTTAACACTCTCGGCATATGCAGATGATATTCTTCTTCATCTGGAGCAACTGGCACATTCCTTGGAGCATGTGCTAGAAGTCATTGGCCAATATGGCAGGTTATCTAATTATAAACTGAATATTTCTAAAACGGAAATTTTTCCGCTCAACAGCTACACGGTGAAATCGGATTTTGTTCATTTGGGCATTACATGGTCTTCCCAGGCAATCAAATATCTCGGCATATACCTAACTAGGGACCCCACTTATACCAAGAAACTCAATCTGGACGATTTAGTGGTGACCATTCAGCAAGATCTCCAAAGATGGCAGAAATTACCCTCATCTCTATGGGCTCGGATTAATGTGACCAAGATGAATGTTTTGCCTCGTTTCTTTTATCCCTTAAACCTGTTGAATTTGTGGCTTCCGACATCCCTTTTCAAACTATTACATTTCATGATTTCTACGTTTATTTGGGTGGGCAAACATACCCACCGTGCTTTTTGCAAACTCAGTATGCCTAAGGCCTTGGGGGGCCTTTGTCTTCCCAATTTTCTGTATTATTATTGGGCAAGTCACTTAGCCAAGTTGGGGAGATGGTTTTCTCAAAGGGATATGATTTATACTCCTATTTGGCTCCAGATAGAGAATAGTCTCTTAAGCTCTAATGCCATAAACCTCTCCACTGTTTTCTATTTGCCAAAAAATTAATTGCCTGCGGCATTGCGCGACTCGGTAATTGCTACCTCATTCAAAGTCCTGTCTCAATGCTGTGCATATTTCAAGATGCCCCTTAAATATGATATGGCGCAGCCGATTCTAGTAAATCCTAATATAGAATAGGTAGTTCCTGGCTCCGATTCAATGGCTCCCTGAATTACTGAGGCGCGGGTGGAAGACCTGTTTTCTCAGGACAATCTCCTTTCCTCCCCTGAAATTCTTTCTAAATTTGATATTCCAAGGAACCAGATATTTAAGGTGTTCCAATTAAGACACTTTATAGGTGCATTCTTTGGCTTCAAGCCTAGTATATCAAGGGCTAGACCCCTATTGGCTCAAGTATCCGATTATGCTTCGAAACCACACTACGTTTCTGCAATATATACCCTCCTTTTGACTACTGCCGGCTCCAATCCTCTCCCTGGCTCATCAATCTGGAGTACCTTACTTCCAGACCTGAATCTTGATTGGGCTCAGATCTGGAAGGATCTCCACTTATACCATTCCCAAGACAGATTCAGACTTACCCAATATCATATACTGAACAATATGTACTATACGCCTACTAGATTAGCCAAACTGGGTAGGCTACCGGACTCTAACTGTACTTGATGTGGCAAAGCGGTGGGCAATATAGTACATATATTCTGGTATTGTGAAAAGGTATTCTCGGTTTGGCAGGAAATCCGATCCAAATTGGATCCCCGGTTAGGGTTGGAAGACCTTTTCACAATTGAAGTCTGTCTGTTAGGTAAATATTCAGGTATCCAAGTCAAAGAGCGTAGATTCCACATAGCGTTGATATCTATTATTGTTAAAAAGCTAGTTCTTAAGCATTGGACGGACCAGTTAACCATTTCCTATAGCGAATGGTTAAATGACATTTCTGTGTTTTTTTTTTAGGACAGAATGACTAACTGCAGGATTTCGCAATAACATGTTAGGCTTCGATAGGAAATGGGGTAAATTATGTGCGTTATATTTAAAATAAGAGTGCTGTAACTTAGATGTACTTAAGGTTAATGGGTTGCATTGTTTTTCAGGTATCATGATTACCAAGATGAAAGGGTCTCTTTCTCCTCTTTTATTACTAGCTTTGGCACACTCCTAGGGTGGGAATGGGAGGGTTTGGGAGGAGGGATGGGGGAGGAGGGGGCTGTGATTTGCTTGATTTATTTGATAAGACTAATGTTGATCCACTACTGATGTACTCATGTGTACTACCTTTCATGTATATGTAACATGTCCCTTCCTTGGATAAATTTAATAAAACTTTTAAATTTCAAAGGAAATACTAGGGGTCAACAGAAATGAAAAAGGGCTGATGGGAAGGGTAGCAAAACTAGATAGGAGCTTCTTTCAAGAAGACACTCAGCGGGTAAAACAATGGTGGGAACTGGATCTGGGAAGACAACTGGAAACTACTACTAGCTTCTCATATGGGGCTCCTCCTCTGTAATGAGTTCAAAGGAATGCAGTATAAATTCCTACACAGGCTATATTATCCACCTAGCATGGTTCATAAGTTTTACTCAGGTGTGTCTCCCAACTGTGTGGGGAGGCTAGGGGTACCTGTTTCTATCATTACTGGGAATGTCACCATTTGGTGGCATATTGGAAGGGCACTGCACATGAGCTAACCAGAAGAGAAGGGCATACAACTGAGATTACTCTGCGGACATTGCTGTTGGGAGTGGAGGACCTGGGAGGAGTGGAGCGCGGACTGTACCCCCGGTGGTTAAGAGTCCTGCCTGTGGCTGCTTAACAAGGTATACAGAACCTATGGATAATTAGCTCAGTCCCAATGGTGGAGCAGTGGTAGGGACTGACCATCAAAAGTACTGGCAACATATAGGTTAACATATGTGTTGAAGGGTAGGGAAGAAATGTTTATGAGCAACTGGGGCAAATTTCTGACAGCCCTCACCCTGGGAGAGGCAATGTTGTTAAGGGAAGGGGAACAGCATAAGCTCTTTTCCTATGGGCGTTTGAGGCTGGAAATAGCATGGGGACACTGGGCAAATGATACTGAGCCATACATATGATAGACTGCACAATATAAAACTGTGAAGATGGATTTGTTATCTGAGCAATAGAAATGGAAATTACATACCTACCGTAATTGTTGATCTTCTTGGACAGTCTCCATCACTCATTCACACTAATGGGATAGCGCCAGAGGCGCTAGGACCAAGCAGGAGCCAAAAATTTTCTGAAGGGTCGCCACCAGGGTAGTACCGCGCATGCACGGCACCGCAAGACTGACTCGCGCCTATGTAGGCTATCTCGGTGTTGACCCTCCAACCACCTGAGTACCTTTTCAACCAAGGAGGTGCAGCGTAACTAATGAGAATAACTCATTTTGAGTTTCTGGGCCTGAGAGGGCCCAGATGGCCTTTGTAAGAAAGGTCAAAGAACAATGTCTTCACAGTCCTAACCATAGGCCATGAAGACCAGGAAAGAAAAACGAGTGAACCCAGGGGATGTTGGGTGGGCATGTGAATGAGTGATGGAGACTGTCCAAGAAGATCAACAATTATGGTAAGTATGTAATTTCCATATCTTCCTGGACTAAGTATCCATCACTCATTCACACTACTGGGAGAGTACCGAGCTAAAACCCACAACCCTGAGTAGGGTGGTAGGAGAAAGGGTTCACCCAGAAAGTATGGCCAAGGACTGTCCTGCTAATAAAAAGAGCAGTCTTGTAAGAGCATCCAGAACATGATGCTTACAAGATAAGCGCTCGAACTGTAACTCATCACTTTGCAGACGACAGCAATGGGCACAAAATGAAACTCTGCCAGGAAGCCGCAACCACTCTGAGAGAGTGGCGAAAACCCGGACTCACAATTTGGTATAGGACCAAAACTAATAGTGTCACAGACATGTACTAATCTAATGTAAAAGGACCTCAGAACTGCAAGAGCCGGAGGTAAAGTCTATAGGTTCAGGGTAGACTGAAAAGCGGAGACGGAACCCCCACTACCAAGTATGGCTGACCTGCAAACAACAGGTCCGGAGCACTTGAACCCCTTATTTGGTGAGCAAAAGAAGGTCCAGGTGGTGTTAACCCATCAAGGTGAATGGTTTTCACTTAGTCACTGAAACCCTCCTGATGGAAGGCAAAGCACAACTTAGAAGCCTCTTGTGGTGGTCTAGCAGAATCAAATCCTAGTCACTGCATACTCCAAAAAGGAATCATCCTGCCCCTGTGTGTATAACTGTGTATAACTTCCCTGAGTCTCTGAACTCAGGGAAGAAAGGAAAAAGTGTACAGGAGGACGTGTCCACAGTGGAAAAAAACATTTCGACAGAAAAAAACAGGTGCTGGATTTGTAATGCAAATGTGCATCGAGGAGGGACACAGCAGGACCAAGTTAGGGCTAACCCATTCGTTGAAGTGACCGAATAGCGGCAGAAGTGGCTCAATGCGGTGAGACACTACTTACTCTGCCCTCCCTGAAGGAAGTAGGAAGGACTTTAGTTTGCTTTGTTGAAAAAAACAAACACCACTGCTCCGTCACACAGTCGGAGAGGACAGCTTCGAGAGCTACTGGCACGGAACCAGTGCGCAGGAACTGAAGGTGTGAATATTTGAGAAGCTATCTCGGAAAAAGACCTACCTGACCTATGGTCAAGAAAGAAGCATGTCGTCTGTTAAGTTGAAGCAAGCATGGAAGTAGGAATCTAAGTTCCAACTCGCTGAAGAGTCACTTCTGTTGCTACGAGGCTCTGATCAAAAGAAGAAAGCCTGATTTAAAAAAAGAAGGGACTAACAGACTGGTTAGATTCCTAGGTTTTGGAAATATCTCGGAATAAGAGAAATCTCTCTAGAGAAAAGAGGTGAGCTATACCACTGCTGGATCGGACTGCCCCTAGGGGCAGAAGAAATCAGGTACTCTTTACCAAAGTTTAGAGACAACCGCCTCAGGGTTGAGGCGGAACCTGACCAGATCCAAAGTGTGGTATCGGGAAATTCCAACTAGGCCCCCCCCCTTTTTTTTTTAAATTATCATTAGTCCGAGCCCCACAAGGTTGCAGGCTGCTATTTCGCAAGGATTGCCTGATACAGAAATGACAAGCATGTCACTCCTCTGAGGAGCAGGAGGAGCCTTAGGATCCATAACTGAACTCTTGACTGGACTAATAATAATAGCTAGACAGATGTTAACCACCTGTGCCGAAGCAGCCACCAGATGGGGCAGCATAAAAAGAGGGCTGTATATCCCCATCAAAGAAGCGGAACAGTCTGTGCGGCTCCAGACCATTGAATTAGAATGTTCCGCAGAGTGTAATTGTCTTGACGACTGAAAGAGTCTAGATGCAGAGGTGTATGGTCCCCAGATCCAGTCTGAACACTATGGTGAACCACATTAATGTGGAATTACTGAAAAGAGCTTCCATCATAGACTCTGATGATAGAGAGGGCGTGTCCTTCAGTATATAAAATGAGTCATCCGCTGTATCACTGACCAGGAGGACAGGGAGAGACTCATCTAGATGCCCTTCTACTGCAGAATGACCCCAAAAAGAGGTCTAGGTCAGAGCCACTACAGACTCCGCCACCAGGAAGGGTGTCGAGGAGCTTGGCACCATGTAGGTAGCTGATAAAGTGCTGAGCGGAAAGAGAGATTCTGCTGGCAGAACAGAACAGAAGCGTCCCATCAGCAGAAAACCGCTGGATGCCACAAGACCCGATGCAGACCGCCACCCACTAAGATGTGTGGAAAAAATACTCCACAGAACAGGATTTCATTCTGCAGAGACATCCCGCCACAAGTCCAGCAGAAGAAGAGGTCCACAAACGGAGATCTTTCCCTAGTTCTGTCGGACAGCACCAACTGGCACCCATGGCATGCAAGGGCACCCTGACGCCCATGGCCCCCAAGAAACCCATGGCAGCAATGGCACCCACGGGCATCCATGGCAACATGGCACCCATGACACCCGTGGGTGCCAGGCACCACCCCCGGGTGCACGGTGCCACCCACAGCACCCGAGGTGCTCGGCTCTGCCCCGGCAGTCTGCGGTCAAAAGTTAAAACCCGCCGGGTGCCTGGCACCGCTAATTCATGGCACCCGTGGGTGCCTGGCGCTGCCTGAGGCACCCGCAGGTGCCCGCAACACCCACGAGCACCTGTGGGCATCCGTGGGACTGAGAGACACCCACAGCACTGCCAGCGGTGCCGGCAATAAAGGCAACAATGACAGCACCCACGGCGCTGAACAGAGCACACCAGCGGCGCCGCCTATGGCACCAATGCCAAACCAGTGGTCACAGCGCGTACCTGCAGTGCCATCAAGGTGTCTGACACAGCGCCAGGAAAAACACCATGGAAAAGCCAATGGAGAAGATGAGAGAAGGAGAAAGGTGGTGCCCATGCCAACCCCAGCATGGAAAAGGAAGAGGGGGGTAGGCACAAGGGTAGACACGATGGCGAAGGCACCAAGAGAGCACCGTGCTCATTCTGATCCAACTGACCCAGCTCCGGTCCAACGGCTCCGAGGCCCGGAGGCCTCGAAAACAGGGACACAGCCAGGAAAAAAGGAAAGTCAAACCCCCTGCTCCACAGGAGTGGCCCAGAGGCGAAACTGCTCACCGGAACTCCAACGAGGATAGAGATGGAGTCCGGAGTAGAAATGTGGCAGTTAGGAGGCGGGGCCAGGGAACCCCACAGTCGGTTTCAGGCCTATCGCCCTTTCCAACGAACAATCCTCGTGCAGACGTACCAACGGGCAACCTCGAGCGGCACCGATTCTTCTTCCCCAAATGAGGAAAAAGGGCTCCAGGCTAAGCGGAGCCGGATCCCTGGCACCACCAGATTCGTGCTTCAGTGGACTGTCCTCCCCCCCCCAGCACAGGACTGTCTGTAGCCAGACCCTCCCCCATTACTTACGGGTGGCAGACCGGGCACAGCCCCTCTGCCATAACAACTTTCAAACAAAGTCTTAATACTGTCACCGCTACCATCTATGGACGACTCCGTTGATGGCAGGAAATAATATATTTTTCTTAATAATCTTCTTTTCTTGTTCATAAAATAAGAAATTACTACTAAATAGTTAAATTAAACACTAAAAGCTGTTGTCGTATAGACGAAAACTTTGACTCCGGCAGACGAGCGACGTCGACATCCAAGCGCACTTGACAGCGGGAGAAAAGGAACTGAGGCGGTTGGAGGGTCGACGCCGAGATAGCCTACACAGTCTGTAGAGTCAGTCTCGCGTTGCCGCGCATGCACGGTCCTACCTCGGCGCCGACCGTTCAGAAAATTTTTGGCTCCCGCTTGGTCCTAGCGCCTCCGGCGCTATCCCACTAGTGTGAATGAGTGATGGATACTTAGTCCAGGAAGATCATATCAATTTCTCACATTATTTAGCTATAAAATGTGTGATCTGAACATACTTAGTTTAGAATGTTGTTTGTAGTCCTGCTGGGACTTTTATAGCTTTTACCTTATATTTTCCTTCATATGCTAGTTGGTCAAGGCTGAATAGGTCTGTCATCCATAAACTGCACTACTATAAATGATGACTAAGGAAAATGTATATGAAATGTGCAATTTGTACTTTTTTATGTTAGCATATGTCAATGGAATGTTTTTTTTCTCTTTGAAAGTCTAATAAACACATTATATATAAAAAAAAATGTGTTGATCAAGAAGCCATACAAACAGAAAAGAGAAAGAAATATGTGCCTTAGCTGGAACCTGAACCCAGGCTGCTCAATATACCGTTCCAGTAATGCTACCAGCTGCACCACCAAGGCAACTGGAAGCCTGGGACCCCCTAGAAGCACCAAGCTGCTCCTTTAGTGTATAACCTGGTGCAGCACAGATAACTACATTTTTGTCATTCACAAGAGTGCAGTGTGCATATATATTTGAACCCAAATAGAGAAGAGTAAGAAATAAGTGCCTTAGCTAGGATTTGAACCTAGGCCACATGGAATATGGTTGCACTCCCAGCGGCACCACCAAGTCAAATGGAAAGTTGGGACTCCTACAAGCACCTTACTCCTTCTCTAATGCTGCATAGATAATTACATTTTTTGTTATTTACAAGGGTACAGTGTGCATACATATATATCTATCTATATATATATATATATATATATATGTATATGGAACTCAGAAGAGAGAAGTGTCTGAGCTAGGATCAGGAAGCACATACTGAGCTGAATTAGTTATTTTTCAAATGCATTCGGGGAGAATGAGAACAAAATATAAACTGACAAAAAGAAGTACTTCTGAAACAATGAACTTCAGACCATCTTTGGTAAGTTACCTGCCCCAAGAGCAGGACAGCAGTAGGTTGGCTAACATGGTTATCCAGCTCTGATGAAGTAACAGCACTATGTTAATGTCTGTACTGCTTGTCTGTCAATATGGAAACTACAGAATGTCTACATTGATCAATCATCTCCCGGCACAGCCACATAAAATGCAGTTTCCTAAAAAAAAAAGTATGCATTTCAGATTAAAGACACTGGCACACAAAACTGTCTTTGGGTTAAGAAACTATTTAGGGTACAAGTGATAACTTTTCATTTTTCCACTGTTTTGCAGATTTAAACTTCCACATCAGATCATCCCCCCGGCTCGGTGCTACCAAATACTCCCTTCAAGGCAGAGAGGTATTCAGCGGCCGTGGCCTCCGGGCTGGTGGATCGCAGGAAGTGAATGGCCTCCAGTGCAGGGCCCCTCAAGCTTTCCATGAGCCTCTTCCTCTTTTCCCCCCTCAGCCCACTGCCACTCCTTGACCAATGGGGTGGCGTAGTCCATCCACGTTTCCAGATTGTCCTCCCCCATGGGCACCAGGACAGTGTCCGAAAAGAGCCCAAGTCTGCGGTATGAGTCCAAATGTACAGTAGGTATCACTATAGGGGAAGAAACTGTAGGGGTGGCAGGAGAGGCTATGAGGGACTGCTCGGGAGGGACATCCTCAGAAAGCTCTAACATTTTCACTAGCTGTGTAGCAGAGCACCCCTCAGAGGCTAACAGTTTAAGCAGCTTGTCTCTAAATCCCTCTATGCGGGTGGGGGAGACCCTCCCGGAGCAGCCGGGTCGCTATGCAAGTGAATGACCCTCCGCCCCTTTTGGGACCCTTCAGGCAAAATGACAGGGTGTACCTTCTCTGGTTCAATGGGCAGGCTGCAGGAGAGCAGGGCCAGCATAGTTTGATCAAACAGGTCGGAATCCCTTCCTTTTACCTCAACCTTCCCCAAACACTTACCTTGTTCAACAGTCTCTATAATAGTTGCATTAGTGGTCCCTAACAGGATGTCCATTAACAAAATGGCTTGTTGAGGGTCTACCCCCTGTGCCTCGCTCCACCCATCATACGGTGCACTAGCAGCTTGAGGGGAGCAAGTTTAAACTTGGGAGTAGTGAGCGCCTCAATTTTACCACAATTTTTAAGTGAGGGGTTGTAGTATCCACTTCTGACCACTAGAAGGTGCAAATCCCAGCATTGGTGCCTCCAAGATGTAACCCCTAGGTGGCACTATCCCAAGGGCTACTACCCCTGCCTGCTTGGCTAGTAGCAGGTTAAGGGGCCTGGGAACTGAAATGGGTGCCTCCACCCGGAGGACAGTGTTGTTAGTAACAAGGCTAACCTGGGTACAGCCCTCTGAGACACTGTAACCCTCCTCTTTCCCCTCTATTGGCCTAGACAATATGCAACAAACACTTTTGCAGTAGCCCATATTCAGCACAGAAATCCCCACAATGTTTGCACTTACCATCAGGGCTGGCCTCACCAGTTCGACCCTAGAGACCCCCCTGTAAAACAAGGTTAGGCACAGCAAATAACAACAGTACAGTGCTTTTGGTACAAACTAGAACCACAGTCAAATTAGATGCAAAAAGAGTTAGATCTAATTTATTCAGGGGACTTGAACAAGGGAGGGGCATAATCAGGTTGACTGATTCTGTAACTGATCTAGTCAGGCAATTATGCATGCACTTTTTAGTCCCTCAACACAGTCACACACACGCTGGGTACCCAGTTGGTGAGATAGAATAGCCTGATGCATTGCCCGGGGTAGGCCAGCATCGCAGCTGGTTGGGGCTCTGTGATGAAAATAAAAGGCATGCACAACTACACACAACTTGTAATCCGGAGCCAGGAGGCTCAGTTTGTGATGAGCTGTTTTTGCAAGGAGGTACCCTGGTGTTTATTCACACTACCCAGTACAGGACACAGGTTGTACGAAATGGAGACTGCAAGATGACTTGCTGGTTTGCCAGGAGAAGCAGGGTCCACACGATTCACCGTGGTGTTGTTCCTGTTCGTGATGTTGAGCAGGGGGATGATCCCCAGGCAGGTCTCTCACGGATGGTGTTCTCTGCGCCTGAAGTAGTTGGCTAGGCCAGTGTGGCAGGGCCCAGGCCAGGTAAGACAGTTCGGATATCAGTCCGGGAATGCTGGATGCAGCCTCCAGCAAGCGTGGCACAATTAAACAGTGGGGAACCATATCGTGACCCACCAATAGCAAACAGCACATTTATAGTAAAGCAATCACCATACCACAAGGTGGATAGCAGTCCAGCAGCAATATCAGTGTCTCTGAGCAGAACCAGGAGTTCTACAGTGAATGGATCTCCTGACAGGCCAACTGCGTACAGCAAGTCTTCGGTCTTCCTCAGGTTTAAATCTGGTCACTCTTCAGTGGCTTTGTCACACTCTGATTCGGATACAGTCCGATTACTAAGCCTTTTCAAAGGGTTCCCTCTGGAGAGACAGCAGGCAGACAGGCCAAACTCAGCCTTTCCACCAATCTCCCGCGTGACCTACGCAGAAGCAGCTGCTCGAATCACTCAAGCTGTTCACTCTCCAAACTCTACCTCCAGACTAACTCACTGCAGCAGGCAGCTTGGGAATTTCCCTTCGGTACAAAAGGTTCTGGTTGGCTGATCCATCAGTCTGTCAAAGCAAGAGCTCCCCTGCAGATGCATTTAGGCGCCAAAGTCTCAAAACTACAATTCCTACAGAAATTCACTCCCACAAGACCCTTGGGGACAGACTCCATTTTAGGGTCCCCAAGGGTACTGATTGGCCCATTCTAGCAGTCTAGGACCAAGATGGTGGTAATAAACAAAACTGTCCATGCTGCAAAGATGGCAGGTTAGACAAACTACAATATCATTACTATACTAACAGAAAATCAGCAAATAAGTACTGCTTCTAACCAAGCTCCCTCTGCGCAAATAGCGATGGCAGAATGGAGCTATTATCTGGCAGGCTGGGCGGGACTCCAGCATAGAAACACTCAGCCCCTTCCCAGATTAAATAAGCACCACGTTATAGGCAGCTCTTAAAGAGACACAGCACACAGGCATTAAGGCACTCTCATACAAACACTTTTAAAATGCTAAGACACAGGATACCAGCCTGGCAGTGGTCATTTAGGCACACCCAAGGAAGACTTTTGGGAACCCCCATTTTAGGAGGGTTACACAAGCACTGTTTATTTAATATTTATTTGGTGACCAGGTAAGTTCACTGGACTAGAGGTCCTTTTGCAGGAACAGCCAGGATGCTTTACAGCAACAGAGTACGTAACAGAAAGTACAGATGCGTAAGAACTTACCGTAACAGTAGATCTTCGGAGAATCTCTTGCAGCAGGTCACACTTATAGGAACTTCCAGCCGTAGGTGCTGTTTCCAGTTGGAGGATTTTTCAAGCAGTCGACCAGGGACCACCCACGAAGACACCACGTGTCATGTCCTGTGAGGTATAAAAGTGGGTGGTCCCAGATACTCCTAGGTTCTTTTCCTCCTTACCAACCGTATGTCACTAGTATTCTGCAGGAAATCTCCGAAGTGAACCGAGGAGAAAATAGGAGCGCCTCTCAGTAAATTAGAGAGCTGCAGCAAGTTTTCCCTCCTAGAGCGGGAAGTGAGGGGGATGAAGGGAGGGGCAGCACGACCTGCTGCAAGAGATTCTCTCAAAGATCTACTGTTATGGCAAGTTCTCACACAACTGTACTATCTTCATCGAGGATATCGCTTGCAGCAAGTCACACGTATAGGAATGAGTACCTAGCAGTTGGGAGAAAAATCCATGCAGACGAACAAAAAACAAAATACTACTGGATTAGGACAACAGGCATTGTAGTAGTGCACGGCCAAAACTGGTCCTTCTCTTGAACACTATGTTCAGACTGTAATGTTTGGTGATGGCATGTACTGTTAACCATGTTGCCACCCCACAAATTTCTGTTGTAGAGACACCTCTAAAGCATGCCACTGAGATGTCCATCCCACATGTCGAGTGAGGCTTCACCACAGCTGGAAGTTGTTTATTATATTTTTTATAAAAGTGATACAGTTAGCCAACCACGTGAACAAGAACTGCTTTGAAACTGAACTGCCCTCTCTTTCTAGGGTAAAGAAAACAAAAAGCTGCGCTGTCTTGCACTTTTAGTTTTTAATAAGTAATATCTCAAAATTCTATGTACATCTAACATGTAAAGTAATGCTTCCTCTGGGTTTGCAGGTTCTAAATAGTAAACTGGTAGGTGGATAGTTTGGTTTAGGATGAACTCTGACACCACCTTTGGGAGAAAATTAGGATTAGTTCATGACGACACTCTCTTTATGAAAAGTCAAATAAGTTTTCTTAGGTTCTTTATATTTAAGAGCTTGTAACTCAGATACACGTCTAGCTGATGTAATGGCAACTAAAAAAAAAGAGCTTTCCAGGAAAGATATTTCAGGTCACAGTCAGCCGCTGGTTTAAATGGCGGTAAAGTACGTTTTTCAAGTACGAAGTTCAGATCCCATGGCAGAAGGGGATCGCACATAGGAGGTTTTAAGTGGAGAATACCTCTTAAAAATGTTTTCATCATCTCCAACTGAGTTAGAGGGCAGTTTTCTACTGAAATGTAAAAAGCCGAAATGGCAGACAGATGCACTTTTATGGATGAATATTTTAATCCTGATTCAGAAAGAGACAGTAAGTAATCCATGATTTGTTGTGGTGGACAAGTGTAAGGATCTAGTAGGTGATCCAATGCCCATATCATAAATCATTCCCACTTCACTGCATGAGTGGTCCTGATGGAAGGCGTATGAGCCGCCCTCAAGACCTCTGCCACTTGAGGAGAGACTTGGTACCTAGATAGTACTATGTCTTCAGGAGCCAAGCATGTAGATGTAGGGATCGAAGACTGGGATGAAGAAGCTTCCCCTGTGCTTGGATGAGAAGGGAAGGGCACGTGGGAAGAGGAAGATTTTCCAGCATGGACAGTTGTTGTAACAGAGAGAACTAGACTTGTCTCGGCCAAAGAGGCGCTATGAGAATAGTGGATGCCTGGTCTCTGATTAGTTTGATGAGAACCCTCTGAATGAGAGGAAATGGAGGAAAAGCATCAAGACATTTTCCTGTCCAGGAAAGACATAATGCACCAAGCCACACAACCCAGGACCTGGCTCTAGCGAGCAGTACTGTGGCAATTTTGCGTTAAGCGGAGAGACAAACAGATCTAGTTCAAGGATGACCCCCGAGAAGAAGGTCTTCGACCACTTCTTGAAGTAGTTCCTTATCATGTGGTCTGGTTTTTGAGCAGCTGAGTACATCTGCAAGAGTGTTCTTTTCTCCTGGAACATGCACAGCTATCAAACGTAGCTTGTGTTGAATAGCCCAGTACCAGATTCTCATGGTCTCCCTGCATAAAGGGCAGGAACGTGTGCCACCTTGCTTGTTCAAATAATGAACTACTGTGGAGTTGTCCATTTGAATCTGAAGATATCCTTCTGGGAGAACAGTCTCGAATGCCTGTAGGGCATAGAGAAAGTACAGTTACGTAAGAACTTACCGTAACAGTAGATCTTCGAGAGAGGCTCTTGCAGTAGGTAATTACATATAGGACTGACGCCGGTCGGCGGCAGGACCCCACGGAAAAATTTCTAGCTAGCAGTCCCTGACGGGGACCGCCCCCACATCAGGTGACCGCGCTATACGACGTCAGTATAAAGAGGCGGTCCCGGACACCCGCCTTCCAGTTCTTTCCCGCCACAGGCCCGGACGAGAGAGAGAAGCAGATATTTCCCTCGATGGAAAAGGAGCTGAAAAAGCCTAGGGGATGGATGGCGGGAAGGTGTCACCATCAAGAGCCTCCTCTCTCAAGATCTACTGTTACGGTAAGTTCTTACGTAACTGTACTATCTTACCGAAGAGGACTCTTGCAGGTAATTACATATAGGACAGAATCCCAAGCAGTCTGGAACAAAAGAAAAGGCACCGGGAGGAGGTACTACTCCAAGAAGTAGCAAGGAAAACCTTGCAAGCCTCAAGAAAGGAGGCCTTGCAAGACAGCTAACCCGAAGCCTGCTCTACGTCGAGAGGCAATGTCCAAACTGTAATGTTTAGTAAAGATATGGACGGAAGTCCAAGTGGCGGCAGCACAGATGTCTGCCGCAGACACGTCCTCGAAACAAGCCGCAGAGGCTGCTACTCCACGAGTGGAGTGACCTCTGACTTGACCCGGTAGGGTCTTGTTGTACTTGTCATAACAGAAAGTGATGCAATGGGCCAACCATTTTGATAGGCATTGCTTACAGACAGCATTGCCTTCTCTTTTGTGAGCAAAAGAGACGAATAACTGATCAGTCTTTCTGAGATCCTTCGTCCTATCGGTGTAGTATCTCAGAATCCTGTGAACATCCATGGTATGGAGCAGGTATTCTCCTTGATTGGAGTACTGCGTGAAGAAGGCAGGTAATTCAACAGACTGATGTAAGGTAGATTCCGCTACCACCTTCGGAAAAAACTTAGTATTCGTGTGAAGAGCTACTCGTTCTTTGTGAAAAATCAGATAAGGATTTTGCACATCACGGCCTGAGCTCAGAAATTCTCAGTAGCAGAAGTAATGGCCACCAAGAAAAGCCGCCTTCCACGATAAAACTTCAAGTTCATGGAAGCCGCAGGCTCAAAGGAGGAAGGTAAGTTTCTCAAGGACAAAGTTTAAGTCCCAAAGGGAGCTGGAGTCTGGACAGGGGCCTGAGAGGAAGGACCCTCTGAGGAAAGTTTTGGATACCTCCAGCTGGGCAAATGCCTTATCAGTGAAAGGGACATGGTAGGCTGAAATAGCCATATGGACTTTCAAAGAGAGTGACTGAGACCCAGGTCAAAAGATGACGATGTACTCAAGTAGAATGGTCACAGGACAGGAAAAAGGCTCCACGTTCCTGGGACGGCCCAGATGGAAAATTTTTCCATTTCATGGCGTAGGTGGACCTAGTGGAGGGTTTTCTAGCCTCTACCAGAATCTCGGCCACCTTAGAAGAAACGCCAAAACGAGATTGAGCTAGGTCTGCAGGAGCCATGCATGAAGTTGAAGGGACTTGCGTCCCGGATGGACCAGAGTCCCCTGATCCTGGGTCAGCAATCCTGGAGATAAAGGAAGAGGAAGAGGAGGAACCTCTGAGTATTGTTGTAGAAGAGAGAACCAAATTTGCCTGGGCCAGAAAGGAGCTTTCCGAATCACTCTCGCTCCTTCCAAAGCAAGCTTCTGCAGCACACGAGGGACCAGAGGAATTGGGGGAAAAGCATAGACGAATCTGTCCTTCCAGCTTAGAGACAGAGCGTCGCTCCAGAAAGCACCTCGCTCTGGAGCGAGCGAGCAAAAGATTGGAAGCTTTGCATTTTGGGAGGAGGCGAACAGGTCTATCTGAGGAGTCCCCCAAATCTGGAAGATGCTTTTTAGAACTTTTTTGTCCAATTCCCACTCGTGTGGAAGAGCCGACGAGCAACTTAGTCTGTCTGCCAGGACATTGTCGACTCCTGGAACATGGATCGCCGTGAGGTGAAGGTTGTGAAGCGTTGCCCATTCTCAAACCCTCATCGCTTCCCTGCATAGCGGGTAGGACCGAGTCCCTCCCTACTTGTTGATGTACCACACCACTCATATGTTGTCCGTTTGGACAACTAGGTGACCGGGAAGGATGTATTGGTGAAGGGCCTGGAGAGCATACAGCACTGCTCGACCACAGGCCCTGGGTTCGGTGAGGACCCAGATGGGCTCCCCAACCTTCGCCTGAAGTGTCCGTGGTCAGAGTCCGATCAGGGGGAGGATGAAAAAAGGGAACCCCCCGGAATAGGTTCTCTCGAACCATTCACCATTGCAAGTCTCTTACCATCGGCGAGGACATCAGAACCAGATGATCTAGGTCGTCTACCTGTTGATCCCACTGAGATCGGAGAGTCCACTGAGAAACTCTCATGTGGAGGTGCACGCGCGGAACCGTCGGGATGGCCGCCGCCATAAGCCCCAGTAGACGGAGCACTGACCTCGCCAGAACCCTCCTGTGTTCCGATAGGAGGGAAATCTGGGACTGGAGGGAGGCCCCCCTGTCCGGAGGCAGGAAGGCCTTGCACATTGTCGTGTCGAGGACTGCTCCGATGAACTGCAGCCTCTGTGAAGGATCCAGGTGAGACTTGGAATGGTTGATGGTGATACCCAGGCCAGTGAAAACCTGCCGGGTGAGGGAGAGAAAATGCAGGAGTTCCTCCCTGGACGGGGCCGCCAGGAGCCAGTCTCCAGGTAGGGAAAAACCTGAACTCCCAAAGTATGCAGGTGGGCCGCTACCACCGCCAGGCATTTGGTAAAGACTCTGGGAGCAGGAAAGACCAAAGGAGCGCTTGAATTGGTAGTGGTCCCTGAACGCAAACCTGAGGTACTTTCGGTGCGAAGGGCGAATGGGGATGTGCAGGTACGCATTCTGCATATCCAGTGCACAAAGCCATTGGCCCGGCCAAGGCAGGGGCAAGAGAGTTTGAAGGGAGAGCATCCTGAACCTCTTGTATTCCACATATAGGTTCAGGGAGCTGAGATCGAGAATGGGTCTGAGATCTCCCGTCTTCTTTGGTACGAGGAAGAAATGAGAATAGTAACCCCTCCCGTGGAGGTGAGGGGCAGGCTCTATAGCCTGCTTCGCAAGGAGAGCAGAGATTTCTTCCCTGACCAAAGGAAGATGGTCCCTTGAGTAAGAGGAGTTCAGAGGGGTGACGTGGAGGTTTCTGCAGAAACTCTATGGAGTGCCCCTCTGCTATGATCTGAAGCACCCATGAATCTGATGTTATCCTCTCCCAACCCGGAAGGTGGAGGAAGAACCTCCCTCCTACTGGTTCCTCCGGGACGTCCGGAGGCGGTGGGAGAGGGAAGGAGCCAGGTGGTGTGAGGCAGCACCGCAGCTGGGGCACCCGTTGCTTTTTTGGGCGATGGGGGCCTGGCAGCTGTGGGGGCCCGACGTTTAGTGGCCCGCCTTCCCTGAGGTTTCGCTTGAGGCCGGCTGCGTCTGCGAAAGGGACAGCGCTGTGGGGGATGGGGACGGTACATTGAATCAACAGATTTAAGGCCGTCCCCTTCTCCTGCAAGTCAGTGATGATGTCCTTGACATCACCACCGAAAAGCACAGAACCCCTGAAATGTGCTTCTTGAATTGCTGACTGCACCTCTGGGACCAGACCTGACTCAAGCCATGCATGATGCTGAAGACTTACGGCGAACGCAGAGCTCCGTCCTGCGGTGCCCACTGCATCGTAGGTCGTCCTCAGAATATGACGACTGGCCGAACGAGCAGATCGGACCAGGTCGGCTAACTCCTGCTTGATTTGAGAGTCAGGCAAGGAGTCAATCTTGGATTCCGCCTGAGTAAGGACAGCCTTCTGGTAGTCCCCCATATGTGCTACATAATTTAGGGCCCTAATTCCCAGTGTGGAAGAAGCATAGATCTTCCTTCCATACTGATCCAGAAGGCGAGATTCCTTATCTGGGGGAGACGAGCTCAAATGTTTCGGGTGTGCTGACCAGCCGTGAGCGGCGCTAATCACAACCGAGTTTGCATGGGGGTGAGAGTCTAAAAAGTCTACACCCTCTGGAGCCCGGTATAGCCTGTTAGACTTCCGAGGAAGTGGGGCTAAAGCCGACGGTTGTTTCCAAATAGTGGAAACAAGGTGGGCGTGAGGCTCGATCCAGGGTGGCACTAGAGTAGGAGCTGTAAGGGGCAAGTCCAGATGATCGGCGAGTTTAACCCGTTGAGGATCTGGCTCTAAGGAACGCCACTGATGGACTTCCTGGATCTTCTTGAGCAACTCCGTGAAGGAAGGATCCTCCGGAGGAGTCCTCGGCCGGGACTTGGACAGAGAGCACGGCTCATCGTCTTTCTAGGAACACCCCTCGGAGGCCTCCGAGGAGTCCGAGAGAGAAGAAGAAGAAGAAGAGGAATTTGAAGCAGAGTAAGACTCCCTAGCTCATCTAGGGGGAAAAACGGGTTCCTTAGGGGGGATCCCTGGACATGTGTCCTGCCCCTCTCTGGATCCCGAGGGCAAAGCCTAGGAATCCGGAGGCGGAGAGGGAGTGTGCATCTGGGGCATACGGGAGCCGGTAGTGGCACCGTCGCCGTAAGATGGCTCTCGACTTCCTTGGTGAGCTGAGCCTTGGCCTTAGCCCACCAGGAGGCCAGAGTTTCCTGGAGATCCACCAGCGGCCTAGGGGGTGGTGGAGGAGGAGGAGGAGGAGGGGGATAGCTGTACGGATGAAATCCGTAGGGAGAGTATCCGTAACCCGGCTGCGGGAATACTGGAGCCGGGTACTGTGGCGTCGGGTACTGCGGCGTCGGTGGAGTCGGCGCCGGGTACTGCGGCGCAGGATACTGTGGACCTGGGAAAACCGGTGTCGGATAGGACGGTGGATCCCCAGGCACTGAAGGAGCTGCCGGAGCAGACGGCCCAGCCGGGTACTCCACGGGAGGATCAACTGTGATAGGCTCGTGGGGTGGAGGGCCCGATGGAAGAGGAATATCCCCTGCCAGCGTCGGAGGGGCCAGTGTCGGAACCGGCGTCGGCGAGGCTGGTGTTGGAGCCAGCGTCAGGGGAGCCGACGTCAGATCCGGCTCTGTAGGAAGAGAATCGGACGGTAGCCCAGGATCCCGAGCCTCATCTGGGGACGGAGGAGAAAAATCCCCAGAGTCGGGCAGGGGGGACTCGGGCTCCCCTGACAGCAGCGAAGGCTGCGGGGAACCTGGTACGACAGATGAAGCAGGGTCTGCCGTAGGCTCCGAGGCCTGGCGCACATCGGAAGAGCTGACGTGTGACTTAGGGGCCGAGTCCCGGCGGATGCCGGAGGAGCCGGCGTCCGACTTCGGGGGTCCCTCGTCGGAAACGGGCCGAGGATGAAAAGAGGCCCGGTCCAATGGGGACACTGCCGTGCGCCGCCCCGAAGGGTTGGGCGTCTTAGCGGCCTTCTCCCGGCGGACGTCGGAGGAGCCGACGTCCGGCTTACGGGAGGCACTCCGCACCAGTAGGCCGAGAAGCCCGCGGCAGTACTGGGGCTGGAGCCTCCTTGCCCAGAGGGCACCGGGCGGCTCAACGCGAACCCGCGGGTGGGTTGACCGCCTCCGAACCTTGAGGCTGTCGCCGGGCGATCCCGGAGAGGATGTTACCTTGCCCGCGACCCGCCGAATCCGCCTGTGCCCTTCAGGGAGGTCGATGCCTGCCGGTTTCTTCAACTCCTTCCATCGCGACATCTTCTTCTTGAGGAGATGGGCTTGAGAGACTGCTGGCGTCGTCTGCAGGTGGCCACGTTGAAATGAAGGCAGTGTGGACACTTCTCAACCACGTGGTCGGGGCCTAAACAGAAAAGGCAGAGGGAGTGACTGTCTTTGTGAGGCAGTTGGGCGCCGCACGAGTCGCACTTATTTTTTGAAGGGGACGACATATACTGACGTTTACCTGACGATAGAAAATATAAAATATAAAATACTGAAACTTTTCGGAAAAACCGATGAAGTAACAGGACTGAGCGATAGGAACTTCACCGCAAGGCGCTGCACGAGCTGACGGCGGGAAAGAACTGGAAGGCGGGCGTCCGGGACTGCCCCTTTATACCGACGTCGTATGGCGCCGGTCACCTGACTTGGGGGCGGTCCCCGCCAGGGACTGCTAGCTAGAAATTTTTCTGTGGGGTCCTGCTGCCGACCGGCATCAGTCCTATATATAATTACCTACTGCAAGAGCCCTCTCGAAGTAAGATCTGCCCATATCTCCAGAATGTTGATGTGGAGACACGCTTCCATCAGGCTCCACAGACCCTGGGTCTGGAGATCATTCAGGTGAGCTCCCCAGGTTTAGGAGGCATCGGTAGTCAGGATAAATTGTGGAATGGGTTGTTGAAATAGGGCTCCTTTTAACAGGTTGTCTCTGTTCTAAAGAAAAAAGAAGTCTGGTAACTCAAAGGACCACATCCACTATAAACTGAAGTGAAAAATATCTAAATTTATTATAAATACATAATATTGTAGTAGGCGCAAAAATATTACCACAGTGCAAACAACACCATAACAAACATACACACCAATGTTTCACGTTTTCCAACGCTTTATCAAGGTAAAACGTGAAACGGTGTGTGTGTTCGTTATGGCATTGTTTGCACTGTGGTAATATTTTTTTATGCTACTACAATATTATGTATTTATAATAAATTTAGATATTTTTCACTTCAATTTATAGTGGATGTGGTCCTTTGAGTTGCCAGACTTCTTTTTTCTTTGGCATATATTTTATTTTGTCCGAGCACCATTAATTCCAGTAGCCACCTTTCCTCTTTTTTCTGTCTCTGTTCTGCCACCATTGAAGGACTCTTACTGCGGCGGTCGAGACTAGTACTGTCGCTTCTAGTTTGTTTGTTGTTTGATCCCAGTGAACTCTTAGGGTCCATTGCAATGTCCGCATATGTAAGCAGGCATAAAGAACTGTCAGAATGGCAGCCACCATGTGTCCCAGTAGCCTGAGATACTCTCTTGTTGTAACATACTTGTTGTCTCATGAGGTATGATGCCTGATTGATAATTTTTCTGCTCTGTCTTGGGTAGGAAGGCTAGGCTGACAGAAGTGTCCAGTACGGCCCCTATGTACTGGAGACTGCTGAGTAGAATCCCAGCTTGGATTTTGGTATGCTGACCGTGATTGCCAGAGACTGAAACATCTTGAGGGTGCTGGAGAGAGTTATAGTCAGATGTTGCATGGACGAGGCCTTGAGAAGCCAGTGGTCCAGGTAGGAAAGCACACAGTGGCCAGACCTCTGGAGAGCAGCTGCTACTACTGCTAGGCATTTTGTTAAAACCCTGGGAGCCGATGCCAACACGAAGGGAAGGGCTCAGAACTGACAGTGATGACTTTGAACACAGAAGCAGAGAAAACGTCTGTGCGCGGATTGAAATCATAATGTGAAGGTATGCATCCTTCATGTCCAGGAAACAGAGCCAGTTGCCCTTGTTCAGCAGGGGCAGGATGTTTGAAGAGTAACCATCCCGAATTTTTTGTACTCTACAGTATATACAGGTTTAACTTTCTGAGATCTAGAATGAGTCGGAGATCTCCTGTCCATTTTGGTACTAGGAAGAAGTGGTACTAGCACCCCCAGCTCTGTTGACAAACGGGGACTAGCTCAATCGTCTTTTAGGTTAACAGAGCTTGAATCTCTGTGGCTAGAAATTCTTCATGATTCGGGGGTAAAAAGAGGTACTTGGAGGCATACTTGGAGGTGTGTCTGTCAAGTCCAGAGTATAGTCCGAATCTATCAACTGAAGGACCCAGGCATCTGATGTTAGTTTCTGCCAACCCTATACATACTAAGAACATTTGCCCTTTACCTCCATAGGTCGGGGCTCGGGCCCACATGCTCGAGGGGCATCTAGGTTGTGGGATGACCCTGTTGAGGGCCAGAGGGTTGGATCGAGATGTCTTTGGGGCTTGTATGGGTCCAGGCAGAGAAACTGTGGCTTTTTGTTTGTTGGGCTGCCTAGACACAGGCCTCTGTCTGCTGGCAGGCCTCCAAAAATTCCCTCTATAAGAGGGTTTGTTTCTTGGTTGATTGTGATACAGTAATTGCACTAATTTCAAAGTGTGACTGGAGGTTTGAAGGTTAGTTCAAATGTCCTGGGTTTGGGGAGTGAAAAGGTGATGACCATTAAAAGGTGCATTCAGAAGGGAATGTTGGATATCCGGGGCAAAGCCAGAGACTCTCAGCCTGGAATGTCTCCTGAGACAAATACCAGTAGAGGCAGCACAAGCTGAAGAGTCAACAGCATCGTAGGCCACACAGAGAAAATGCCAACCAACAGCTGCGGCAGTCTTAAAAGTATGGGTAAGCTCTTCTTTGGGAGTTGTGTCTGGAAGGGTTTGTATTGAGGCCTAAGCTGATTTCCATAATTCCTCTTGGTATTTGAGAAGATGACCCATATAGTTCAGAACCCTTAAAGTCATGGCAGATAAGGAAAACATTTGTTTCCCCATAACATCCATTTTACAGGATTCTTTATCCGGAGGCTGGGCACTAAGGTGCTTTGGTCTCACTAACCTATCATGGGCAGCACTAATCACCACTAAATCAGCCAGTGGGAGGGGATGAAAAAAAGGGAAATTCCATCAGGGCTTGATATGTTCTATCAGCCTTTCTAGAATTAGAAGGGATATTATTTATTTGTTATTTATTTATTAAACTCTAGGATTACAAATACCTTTGAGCAGGATCTGCTTATTTACAAAGGTTCCACGTCAAAGGAAGGGGGGAAGCATACAAACAGAGGTTGGAAATGGTATACAATCAAAACACAGGCATGGTTGACATAGTTTTACAGTTGTAACACACTTAAAAGTAAAAGATGTTACTAGACAGCAACTTAATATTGGTAGCTAGATGAGGTGACAGAGAAAGGAATTAAGAAGCAGATGGAGCATCAGCGAGAGATAGTGAAGAAGGAGGACAGAAAGAAGTAGGCCGGCTGAGAGGCCATTGTCAGGGGGGCAGGGGAGGTGGTCTAGGACAGGGGAATATGGGCAACAGTCAAAGGGGACTAGAGGGGAATGTGGTAATAGGTTTGTTGGGGAAACGTAGGGGTGTGGGGGAAGGGATGGAGATGGAAAAGGGTAGCGAGAAGCAGGAGTCATGGAGGCTAATGTTCAGGACGGAGGTAGGTTACAAGTTTTGAGCAATTAGGCGGTGGAGCAGACCTTTAGAAGAAGCAATCACACTCTGTGGTAGAGGTGAGGTAATGTCGGAGATTCCATTTAAAGGGTCCAAGCGTTGCAGAGGAAAGTGATTCTTTGTTGAGGGAACTGAACCACTGTGGAGCCCTATGGGTAAAGGACCGCTGACCCATGGAGGTATGACATCTGGGAACCAGGAAGGTTTGGTATTGAGCACTACGTGTATGATGTTTACCACTGAAGGCAGCAAGGAGCTTATTAACACCAGGAGGCATGAGTCCAAGGAGAATCTTTTTGGTTAGCAGGCAGGTCTGGTATTGTATTCTGCTGAGGAGTGGAAGCCAGCCAGTCTGTGCGTAGTGGTCACAGGTATGTGTAAGTCAGGCAGCGCCCGTTAAAAGCCTGCAGGCTTTGCTGAGTGAGATTGAGATCCTGCGTAGGGCAGTTGTAGAAGCGGAGCCGTAGATGGCCAGACCATAGTCAATAACAGAGGTGACAGAACTGTAGATGGCCAGCCTAAGGGCATTCTCAGACTTACAGTGCTTGTGCTTGTGCAGTAGACCAATCTGGATGTTGGCGGCCTTGGCAACAGAGTTAATATGCCCCGTGTAAGAGAGGGTACTATCCAGTGTGATGCCAAGGTACTTGAACACCGAAACATGTTCAAGCAAGTACCCAGTGTTGTTCTTGATAGTGAAGGAAATAGATTTGTGCCTGCTCCGTGGATTACAGAAGGTCATAACTTTGGTCTTACTATAGTTCAGGACGAGCTTATGCGTTCTGGACCAGTTTTCAACACGTTGTAAGTCTAGCTGCAGTTGGGTTTTGAGGATTTTGGAGTTATGGTGGCTAAAGAACAGGACAGCGTCATCCGCGTAAAGAAGTATTTTTTGCTGGCAGACACTAGGGAGACTGTTGAGGAATAGGGAGAAGAGTAGTGGGCCAAGAATGGACCCTGGGGGACTCTGGAGAGGACTGGCTTTAGATCAGATGTAACACCTGAAATCCTGATACGGACCCGGTTCCCGAGGTAACTAGCAAACCATGGTATGGCATCATTAGACAGCCCGATGGAGGATAGTTGCCTGAGAAGTAGAGGGTGGTAAACAGTGTCGAAGGCCTTAATCAGGTCTATGAAAACTGCTCCCCCCCAGTTTCCTTTGTTGAGCATGTCGTGGATGAAACTTGTAAATTCCAGAAGGGCCGTGGTGGTGCTGTGTCCTTTTCTGAAGCCATGTTGTTCTGGGCATTGGATTTCGTACTTATCCAGGAATTCAACTAATTGGTCTGAGACTATTCGTTCCAACGCCTTGGATAATGGGGGAGGAGTAAGATGGGTCTGTAGTTGGTATGAAGAGACCTATCCCCATTTTTGTGCACCGGTGTGACAGTTGCCTGTTTCCAGAGAGAGAGAGAGGAATTGGCCCAGTCTTAGAGACAGGTTAAAGATCTTTGTCAGGGGTTCAAGAGTTTCGTCCAGAACTTGAAACAACAATTTTAGGTCAAAGGAGTCTCCACTGTACCCAGACTTGCAGATGGCCTTGCGGATATAATTACAGGCCACTTGTGGAGGAACCTCTTTGAAGAAGAATTGTGGAACTGTATGAACATGTTGGGGGTGACGTGGGGATTACTGGGGGGAAGAGTCATCAAAGAAATCAGGAGTAAGGACACTATTCAGATTAGAGAATGCATTATTAAAGGTATTGGTAATGGTGCCAAGATTGAGCGTTGGAGTGCCAAGAATATTGAGCACGGTGGGAGGTGCTTTAGGATCCTTGCCTATCAGCTATTTCAGGTTGTTCCAGAAGTTTTTCCCGTCCCCCCAGAAGTTGGTCAGTGCCTCCTTGTAATATTTGCTTTTAGCATTCCAGATCTGTCGAGTGCATTCATTTCTGGCTGCTTTGTATTTTACCTTGCATTGGAGTAGCATGAGAACAGTGCCAGAGATGGTCCCTGTGCTTAAGAAGAGTTACAAGTTCTGTAGTAATCCAGGAGTTAGACCATCCTTTGAACTTCATCTTTTTCAGTGTCGCACAGATATCCCAGGCAGTATTAAAGCATTTGATGAACAGATCCAAGGCTTTATTAGTGTCACTGAGCATGTCAATCACAGCCCAGTCAAGACTGTTTAGATGGGATTTTAGCAGCTGTAGGTGCCCTTGTTTAATTACCCTAGCGTAGATTAGTTTGGGAGGGGGTTTGTGGAATTTGTTGGTCGAGAAGCAGATGAAAGGTTGCTGCCATGCTATTAGAATAGCATCTTCATATGCCTCTAATAGAGGAGGGATAACCAGAGATGGAGTTTTGGGTAATCCCAAATAACTAGCAAAGTTTGCGCCTAGAAGTGTCTTGCAAGGTCTCTGGAAAAACAAGTTTTCCGGAGATGCTGCACAACATTTGCAAATGGATCATCTGGAGGGGAATATGGAAGGTTTAGAACAGGCTCTTCAATTAAAGAGGAGATCGAGGAAGCAGGGGAACGTGAAAGATTTCCTTGCTCCATGCCCTCTTCCTGTTTCTCCAGTTCCTATTCCTGTAAGTAAGGGTCTTCCATTTCAATATCCTGGGGAAGACTCAAAGAAGCTGGTGAATTACTGGCAGTTCTAGAGGCAGAGGAGCGTCTAGAAGGAACTGAAATAGGAGCTGAGGTGGCTACCTGTGGTGTATTTTTCTTGGTCAGATCCAAGATAGTAGACACCAGTTGGCTGACATCCACCATGGCTAATTATGGAGTGTCAGTAGTCACAGGGTTATTCTTTGTTGACCATATTAGAATAATGGATGCGTCTGGAGTGGGTTTCGGCACCAAACGACTTGTTGCCATTATGTTTTGATGGGAATCCCTAGCTGTTGACAGGTAGGCCATTGACAAAAGAGGAATGGAACATACAGACAAATGCCCGTCCCCTGGAAGAAGCATCAACAACAACCAGGTGGAACCCAATGGAGGGTTATATAACGAACCCCTCAACGGGGAAGGCAATGATGGCAGCTGCAGTTTTATGCCCCCTTGAGAGCTCCTCAATGAAGAGGCCGCTGATGAGCGTGAGGAAAGAGATAGGCTGGGCATCGTCGACTGTGTAAAAGACGACAGAGCAGCAGCTTCAGAAAGAGCAGCTAGGACCGCTCTAGTGTTCAGTATACTCTGGGGCACTGAAGTAGTCATAGTGGATGTCAACATACAGATGACCAAGGGAGAATGCTTACTCTTGCTAGAGTGTTTATGTTTCTCGTTTTTAACTCTTGCCTCCATCCACAAATGGTCTCTGTCAAAAGGGTGGGAGCCGGAGGACAACGACGAGGATTCGCGAGACACTTTCGATTGGTGTTCCTGTTCTAGGAAGGCAACTTTTTGCTCCGTAAGATGCTCTCTTACTTGTTGTAGTCATCGACATTTTGTGGCTTTGCTGAATCGTTGACACAGGACACAAGCACGGGTATCGTACTACAGGCCGAAACACTTCACACACCGTTTATGAAGGTCCTCGGTAGCTGTCTTCTGGCCACAGGCACACTTTCTAAATAAAGCATCTGAAGATGACATGAGGAGGGTGCGACGAAAACCAGAAAATGACGTGCCAAAGAAGGTTTTAATTGCATATTCTTTTACTTCCTCGACTGAAGCTAAACTCCTACTGGATGTGTAGCATGCAGGTTGCGGTGGAAAAAGAACTGAGTAGTATCTGGGACCACCCACCTTTATACCTCACAGGACATGACACGTGGTATCTTCATGGGTGGTCCCTGGTCGACTGCTTGAAAAATCCTCCAACTGGAAACAGCGCCTGCAGCTGGAAGAGCCTAGAAGTGTGACCTGCTGCAAGAGATAACCTCGCTGAAGATGGTTGGATACAATGAGATTAGACTGATTACAGAGATCAGACTGATTACAGAGTATCAGACATCACCATCTGTTAACAAGTGAAGCAGTTCAACGCAACTCACAATCATGAGGTACACTGACAGAGGAAGAATTATGCATCAGGTAGTCCAGTAAGCCCCTTTTAAACAAGGTGTGGCTTAGTGCAACTTGCAGGGAGCGTGAAAAGCTGATCCACAGTCTAGGAGTTCAGTAAGAAAAGGATCTTTGATCCACAGCTGATGAAGCAGAAAGCAGTTCAAGGAAAATATTAATCAGTAGAGCTTACACTCTTAGCATAGCTCTTAAAACTCACTGAGCTCCACATTGCACCTGTAAATGGCACATATGGAGCTAAGGACATACAGCCGACCAACTGAGAGTCATTTGGTCACAAAGTTTTATCAATTAAGCAGCCTAAGAGAGAGACTCTTCTAGCACCTGGGGACAACCAATTCAGCTTGGAGTAAAGACCACAATGATAAGTTCTAAAGTAGGCAAGTAGGGCAGATATCATTGTAGACCATGTTGAACTGCTTTAGATCGGTTGCTGCAGCATTCAGAAAGAGAGTTGAGAAGAGGAAGGAGACAACTATTAACAACAGCTAGCTGAGCCTTAGGGGAAGGTTAATACTTTTGCTTATATATGTTGCCCGCAATTTCTGTCTGCTGAATTTAGATGTTGGCAATATAGTCAGAAGAGGAAAGCTAAGGGTACAACATAATTCCTAAATTCATAAAGTTGGCCACTTGCTTAAGGATCTGAATGGTCTGACTGGATGGGCCAAGCAGTCCTTATCTACCATCAAATCCTGTTTCTAAAATATCCAGACTGGAATTTAGAGTCTCAGTATGGGACAGGACCCAAATACCCTTGATTTGGTTTCACCAGAATAGTGTAGGAGTCAACTGTTCAAAAGAGACTCCTGCAGGGACTTAGAATTCTGATTTAGAGATGATAAGATATCACTGGGAGACTCTGAGCGTTGATAAAGGATTACATCATTGGCATATAATAATAAACTGCAAGAATGGAGACAGTAATAGTATTGATAAACATCGAGGATAATAAAGGCCCTAATATTGAGCCCTGGGGGGACATCTCCAGTAGCTTGAAGAAAATCAGAGACAATTACCAAAACAAACTTGCAGAGACCTTCCAGAGAGAAAGTTCTGAAACAAAGACACAAAGAATGTAACCTGGAGAGACAGAGGTCATCGGCAACCAGGGAAATGCCTTTGTCAGGTCAGCATCAGTTGAACAGCTGCTGTTCACAGCCATACACATGTAACCCTCCCCCCGACCAATTTTGGGGTTTACCTTAATGTCTTCCTGGGCTCCTCAATGCCCACTGTCAGGCTGGTGTCCTGTCTTTAAGCATTTCAGTTAATTTGTGTGAGAGTGCCATATTAAGCCTACGCACCTGTTCCTTTAAGAGACTAGCTAATCTGTGTTAAGTAATTGATCTGTGCTGGGTCCAAGCGATTCAGGGCTTGCGATCGGCCAGACAGTGCCCTGTTTTGCTCCACTCTGCAGTCGCTACTTGAGCAGAGGGAGCCTGTGCAGGAACTGTGCTTATTTACTGTTTGTGCATTGTTGTATTTGAGACAGAAATGTTTGTCTAACCTGCTTTATTTGCAACTGGTTTATCTGAATGGGAGCCACCAAGTTGGGTTCGGGACTTCCAGTAACTGAACCAATAGAACCACTGGGGACCTAAAATGGATCCGAACCCCTGTGGTGGGAAGGAAAATCTGTAGCCTTGTAGTTTTTTTAGTTGGTGCCAAATTAACCTGGAAGGGGGCCCTAACTGTGACTGACAGCTCCTTCAGCAAACCAAACTGCTGGAGTTACAAGGGAAAGCCCCTATGTGCCAAGGGACAGTGGATCAGTTAGAGTTGGCAGCTGAAGTGTGAACACCTCGTGTTTTTGAGCAGCTGCTCCCAGAAGGAATGTAGGGGAATTGGCAGGAAAAGGCCTAACTTGCCTCCCTGCCACCTTTCTCCTACATTGAGACTGCCTATAGCAGAAGTCAGACTTGTCCGATTCCAGCCTGGAACCACGGCAGAAGAAAAAAGAAGTTTATCAGTGCTACTTGCAATTTGGACCGAAGACTTGCTCCTGAAGCGATTGGCCCAGCTTGTGTGCCAGATGTACTCTGATCAAAAGGTCTGCTCAATAAATCTGCTGAACTGCAACTGGACTATATCTAAACTGTACCCTGAGATAGCTGTTTATTTTGAATGTGCTGAATGTGTTGCATGGGTCGAGACCTGCTTGCCCACGGCCAAACCTGTTACGCCAGCTAGAGGCTTCACCAGCAGAAGATTACGAACTTTGCCACACTGCTCATCCTGCCTGGGCCTTGCCAATTCGGTCTAGGCCACTACTCCTGCACCTGAGACTTTCAGCAAAGAGACCAGCTCCAGGATCCAGCCCGGCACAGAAACATGCAGGTTGCGGGCACCTGGAGGAAAGGCTGTGAAGAGGAGGTGTGTCGGGTCGGCCCTGTTTCCCCATGCCCATCGGTCATCACCACGAGGTCTCCATATTGCCTGCCTTTCAGCAGATTCCTGGTAGCGTGAGTACAATCAGGGTAGCTCCCTGCAACAAGTGTTTCAATCCTCTGTGGTACCATCTAATTGTTTCAATTTCTTGGGTTTACAAAGGATTTAGCCAACCAGCTCGGATTACAAATAATCTGGTTGTTTTGCATGTTAACTGCCTTTCTTTCCACCAAGGGCCCCAACATCATCTGCAACACTGGCCACCCCGGGCAATGCCTCTGGCTAGCCAGACTTACCATCCTGGGAGCCTAGTGTTGTGTGACTGTCAGTTTGGGACAAAAGTGCATGCAATCACTGAACAAAGTCAGATTTCAAATCGTTTAACTAGATTCACACCCTTTCCCTGTTCACTGCCTCTAAATAAACCTGATTGTCTTTCTTCACGTTTAACCTGGCTAGTGTGCATATTATTAGTTGGGTTACAGTGTTAAGAGTGTGCTACTGTATTGCTAACCTAACTTTATAGGGGGTCTCCAGGGAACTTGCTGCAAATCTAACCCTGGTGGTAAGCGTGAATGGTGTGTGCATATTATTACTGTCTGTGAATTTATTACTGCATCGGGTACTACATCACTTGGAGGGCTGGTGGGTGATTATAGCTTCCCAGAGTGCTATAGCAGAATAAACATCCCCAATACCGTTACTCTGGGTGGAGGCACCTTGTTAGTGAACCCAAGCCACTCAACCTCTGCATAGCGATAGAGGAACGGGTAGTAGCCCTTGGAATAGCACCGTCTAGGGGTAACACACACATTATCAGTGAACTGGATCAAGGCAGGATTGATGCCATGACTGCCTCTGAACTAGTGCCGTAGTGGTGTGTAAGTACAGTATGCTGTATTAGTTGATGCAGTCACTATACTGAGTAAGCATCATTTTCTCAAGACATTTGCTTAATGGCAAGAGAACTGATATGGGATGGCAGCTGTCAACTGAGACAGGAGTGCCACCCTTGAAAACTGAGACTATACTAGCAGATTTACATAACCTAGGCATAGAGGACATATTACATGCCACTAACCTGAGGATTCTATGGTCAAGTTCATTACTACCAACACCAGACCAGGGAGATAGGAATGTAAGGGTTATAGGTATAATTTTGACATTTTGAAAGATTATGGTACCTTAAAGTAACAGGCATTTGTCAATGCCGAATGTTGATTGTGTTGGTGTGCTCAGCTGGCTCACTGCCCCTCTGTCACTCGCTCAGTCTGTTTCTCCCGGTGCTGCAGGCTGCTCTGTTGTACTGGGCTCCAGCCTGCACTGGCACCTTGTTCTGCCCACTAAGAAATCCATAGCTGTCCCGACAGAGCTGCGTTGAGGTGGCTCACTCTCTCTCTCTCTCTCACTCGCTTATTCTGTTTCTCCTGCCACTGCAGGCTGCCCTGTTGTACTGGGCTCCTGCCTGTGTTGGTGGCTTTTTCAGCCCACAAAGAAATCTGCAGCAGTCCCAACACAGGTCTGTTGAGCCTGTTGACTCCCCCTCTCTCACTCACTCGTTCCGTTTCTGCTGGTGCTGCAGACTGGCCTTTTGTACTGGGCTCCTGCCTGCGTTGGCACCTTTTTCTGCCCACAAAGAAATCCACAGCTGTCCCGACAGAGCTCCACTGAGGTCAGCTCACTCCCGTGTCACTCACTCATTCTGTTTCTCCTAGGCGTTGCTGCCTGCCCTTTTGTACTGGGCTCCTGCCTCTGTTGGCACCTTTTCTGCCCACAAGAAATCAAGCAGCAGGCACGATAGAGCTCAGTGGGCTCGCTCCTTCCCTCTCTCCTTTCCTTTCGTTCGCGTTTCTCCCAAGCGCTGCAGGCACGCCCTTTTATGCTGGGCTCCTGCCTGCATTGGCACCTTTCTGCCCACAAAGAAATCCACAGCTGTCCCGACAGAGTTCCACTGAGGTCGCTCACTCCCCCTGTGTCACTCACTCATTCCGTTTCTCCTGGCGTTGCTGCCTGCCTTTCTGTACTGGGCTCCTGACTCTGTTGGCGCCTTTTTCTGCCCACAAAGAAATCTGCAGCAGTCCAGACAACGCTCCGTTGACCTTGCTCACTCCCCTTCTCTCACTCGCTCATCCCGTTTCTGCGGCGCTGCAGGCTGCCCTTTTCTATTAGCTAGGCTCCTGCCTGTGTTGCCGCTTTCTTCTGCCCACAAAGAAATTTGCAGCAATTACAATACAGCTCTGTTGAGCTCGCTCACTCCCCCTCTCTCACGCACTCATTCTGGTTTTCCCGCCACTGCAGGCTGCCATTTTGTACTGGGCCCCTGCATGCATTGCTGCCTTTTTCTGCCCAAAAACAAATCTGCAGCAGTCCCAGAGCTCCGTTGAGCTCACTCACTCCCCCTCCTTCACTCACTTGCTCATTCTATGTCTCCTGCCGCTGCAAGCTGCCCTTTTGTACTGGGTTCCTGGCTGCGTTGCCACCTTTTTCTGCCCACAAAGAAATCCGCAGCAGTCACAATAGAGCTCCGTTGAGGTTGCTCACTACTGCTCTGTCACTGGCTCGTTCTGTTTCTCTTGGCACTGCAGGCTGCGCTTTTGTACGGGGCTCCTGGCTGCAGTGGCACCTTTGTCTGTCCACAAAGAAATCCGCAGCTGTCCCGACAGAGCTCCGTTGAGGTCGCTCAGTCTCTCTCTCTCTCTCACGCGCTCATTCTGTTTAACCTGACACTGCAAGCTGCCCTTTTATACGGGGCTCCTGCCTGCACTGGCGCCTTTTTCTGCCCACAAAGACATCTGTTGAGCTCACTCAGTCCCCCTGTCTCACTCGCTCGTACTGTTTCTCCCACCGCTGCAGGTTGCCCTTTGTACTAGGCCCCTGCCTGCATTGACACCTTTTTCTGCCCACAAAGAAATCTGCAGCAGTCCTGACAGCGCTCCGGTGAGTTTGCTCACTCCCCCTCCCTCACTCTCTCTCTCGTTCTGTTTCTCCTAGTGCTGCAGGTTGCCCTTTTGTATTGGCCTCTTGCACTGGGGCCTTTTTCTGCCCACGAATAAATTTGCAGCAGTCCCGACAGAGCTCAGTTGAGCTCGGTCACTCCCCCTCTCACTCGCTCGATCTTAATCTGTCCCAAACACTGATTTCCCACAGCGACCATGCAATTCTCCGGCAGGAGTGCAAAAAAGTACAGTTACGTAAGAACTTACCGTAACAGTAGATCTTTGAGAGAGGCTCTTGCAGTAGGTAATTACATATAGAACTGACGCCGGCCGGCGGCAGGACCCCACGGAAAAATTTCTAGCTAGCAGTCCCTGGCAAGGGACCACCCTCATGTCAGGTGACCGGCGTCATACGACGTCGGTATAAAGGGGTGGTTCCGAATGCCCGCCTTCCAGTTCTTTCCCGCCACAGGCCAGGAAGGCCCAGACGAGAGAGAAGTGGATGATTCCATTCCTGGAAAAGGAGCTGAAAAAGCCTAAGGAGGATGGAGGGCAGGAAGGTATTACCTACTGCAAGAGCCTCTCTCGAAGATCTACTGTTACGGTAAGTTCTTACGTAACTGTACTATCTTATTTCGAGAGGGCTCTTGCAGTAAGTAATTACATGTAGGACTGAATCCCAAGCAGTATGGAACAAAAGAAAAGGCACCGGGAGGATGAAAACTAATCCAAGAAGTAGCTCTAGCCGTGCAAGCCTCAAGATAGGAGGCCTTGCAAAACAGCTAGCCCGAAGCCTGCTCTACAGCGAGAGGCAATGTCCAAACTGTAGTGTTTCGTAAAGGTATGGACGGAAGTCCAGGTAGCAGCAGCACATATGTCTGCTGCAGAAACATTCTTGAAACAAGCCGCAGAGGCAGCTACTCCTCTCGTGGAGTGGCCTCTGACTTGACCCGGGAGGGTCTTGTGGTACTTGTCATAACAGAAAGTGATGCAATGAGCCAACCACTTGGACAGGCATTGCTTGGAAACAGCACTGCCTTCCCTTTTGTGAGCAAAAGAGATGAACAACTGATCAGTCTTTCTGAGATCTTTCGTTCTGTTGGTATAGTATCTCAGAATCCGGTGAACATCCATAGTATGGAGTAAATATTCCCCTTGGTTAGAGTACTGCGTAAAAAAGGCAGGTAGCTCTATGGACTGATTTAAGGTAGACTCTGTTACTACTTTAGGTAGAAACTTAGGATTCATGCGAAGAGCAACTCGTTCTTTGTGAAAAATCAAGTAAGGGATTTTGCACATCAGGGCCTGAAGCTCGGAGATTCTTCGAGCTGAAGTAATGGCCACCAAGAAGAGCGTCTTCCACGAAAGAAACTTCAAATCTGCAGAAGCTGCAGGTTCGAAAGGAGGAAGAGTAAGTTTCTCGTGGACAAAATTCAAGTCCCAAGGGGGGGGCAGGAGTATGGATGGGGGGCCTCAGATGGAGGACCCCTCTGAGAAAGGTCTTGGAGACCTCCAGCTTAGCAAAAGCTTTATCTGTGAAGGGAACATGGTAGGTTGAGATAGCCGCCATGTGAACCTTCAAGGAGGAATGGCTGAGACCCAGATCGAACAGATGACGCAAGTACTTCAGCAGAAAGGCTACTGAACAGGAGAAAGGCTCCACGTTCTTGGAGGCTGCCCAAATAGAGAATCTCTTCCATTTCATGGCATAAGTGGACCTGGTGGATGGCTTTCTAGCTTCCACTAAAATCTCCGCCACTTTTGGGGAGACCCCAAAACAGGATTGGGCTAGGTCTGCAAGACCCATGCATGGAGTTGAAGGGATTTGAGCCCTGGATGCACCAGGGTCCCCTGGTCCTGGGTCAGCAAGCCTCGAGATAGAGGAAGAGGAAGAGGAGGATCCTCTGAACATTGTTGTAGAAGAGAGAACCAGATTTGCCTGGGCCAGAAAGGAGTGATCAGGATCATTCGCGCTCCTTCTGTGGCTAATTTACGTAATACTCGTGGGATCAGAGGAATTGGGGGAAAAGCATAGACGAATCTGTCCTTCCAGTCTAGGCACACAGCGTCGCTCCAGAAAGCGCCTCGCTCTGGAACAAGCAAACAAAAGGTGGGAAGTTTTGCGTTTTGGGGGTAGGCGAACAGGTCCACCTGCAGAGTCCCCCAAAGCTGAAAGATGTCGTCTAGTACCCCTTGATCTAGTTCCCACTCGTGAGTCAGGGCAGAGGAGTGGCTTAGCTTGTCTGCCAGAGTACTGTCGACCCCTGGAACATGAATCGCCGTTAGGTGAAGGTCGTGTTGTGTTGCCCAATCCCAAAACCTCACTGCCTCCCTGCATAGAGGGTAGGACCGAGTTCCTCCCTGTTTGTTGATGTACCACATTACGCACATGTTGTCCATCTGAATGGCTAGGTGGCCGGGGAGAATGTATTGGTGAAGGGCTTGGAGAGCGTACAACACAGCCCGAAGCTCTAGCACATTGATGTGGAGAGCTTGTTCCAGCTTGGACCAGGAGCCCTGGGTCCGATGAGGTCCCAGATGGGCTCCCCAACCTTCGTCTGATGCGTCTGTAGTCAGAGTCTGGGAGGGGGGAGGATGAAAGAAGAGGACCCCCCGAAACAGGTTCTCTCGAACCATCCACCATTGCAAGTCTTGCACCATCGGCGATGAGATCAGAACTAATTGACCTAGGTCATCACAAGTTGATCCCATTGAGAGCAAAGAGTCCACTGAGAGATCCTCATGTGGAGTCGAGCTCGGGGGATCGTCGGAATGGCAGCCGCCATGAGCCCCAGAAGACGGAGGACCGATCTCGCCGAGACCCTTCTGTGTTCTGATAGCAGGGAAATCTGGGATTGAAGAGAGGCCGCCCTGTCCGGAGGCAGGAAGGCCTTGCTGACAGTCGTATCAAGGATGGCCCCGATGAACCGTAGTCTCTGGGAAGGATCCAGATGAGACTTGGAATGGTTGATGGTAATACCCAGGCAGGTGAAAACCTGCTGGGTGAGGGAGAGAAAATGCAGGAGTTCCTCCCTGGACGAGGCTGCCAGGAGCCAGTCGTCCAGGTAAGGGAACACCTGAACTCCCATTGTATGCAGGTGGGCCGCTACCACAGCCAGGCATTTGGTAAATATTCGGGGGGCCGAGGATAGACCAAAAGGGAGCGCCTTGAATTGGTAGTGGTCCCCCTGAAACGCAAAACGAAGATACTTGCGGTGAGAAAGGCAGATGGGAATGTGCAGATAGGCATCCTGCATATCCAGTGCACAAAGCCATTGATCCAGCCGAAGGAGGGGCAGAAGGCTCTGCAGAGAGAGCATCCTGAACCTTTTGTATTCTACATAAAGATTCAGGGAACTGAGATCCAGAATTGGTCAGAGATCTCCCGTCTTCTTTGGGACCAGGAAGAAATGGGAATAGTAACTCGCTCCCTGAAGATGCAGGGGGACGGGCTCTATCGCTTGCTTCAAGAGAAGAGCTGAAATTTCTTCCCGGACCAAATGAAGATGTTCCCTTGAATAGGCCGACTTCAGAGGTGGGTGACGGGTGTTTTGGAAGAAATCCTATGGAGTGCCCTTCGCTATAAGCTGAAGCACCCAAGAATTGCGGTTATCCCTTCCATCCCGAAGGTGGAGGGAAACCTCCCTCCCACTGGTTCTCTGAAAATCCAGAGGCTGTGGAGAGGAAAGGAGTCAGGTGGTGTGGTCAGCCGCAGCTGAAGCACCCGCTGCTTTTTGTGGGCGAGGGGCTTAGCAGCTGCGGGGTCTCGACGTTTGGTGGCCCCGCTTCCTGTGGTTTCTCTTTCGGCCAATCCATCTGCGAAAGGGACGCGCTGCTGTTGTTGGGGACGGTACATGGAATCCACGGATTTCAGAGCCGCACCTTCTCTCCTGCAATTGTGATGATGTCCTTGACATCACCCCTAAAAGCACTGACTCCTAAAAGGTAGCTTCCTGAATAGCGATTGCACCTCTGGGACCAAACCTGACACGCTGAGCCAGGCATGACGTACCCACGGCCAAAGTGGAGCTCCACCGCAGTGTCCATTTCTATCATATGTCGCCCGCAATGTGGCGACTGGCCGAACGAGCAGAATGGACAAGGTCGGCTAACTCCTGTTTGACCGGGAGTCAGGCAAGGAGTCCAGCTTGATTCCACCTGCAAGGACAGCCTCTCGTAATCCCCCATGTGGGCTGAGCGAATTCAGGGTCCGAATTCTGCGTGGAGGAGGCGTAAATCTTTCTTCCATACTGGTCCAGAAGGCGAGATTCCTTATCCGGAGGAGACGAGCTCAGATGTTTGATGTGCCGACCGGCCATGAGCGGCGCTAATCACGACCGAGTCGGCCCGAGGGTGAGAGTCTAGGTAGTCCACACCCTCAGGAGCCTGGTATAGCCTGTTTGACTTCCTGGGAAGTGGGGCTAACGCCGACGGTTGTTTCCAAATAGTGGTAACAAGGTCGGCGTGAGGCTCAATCCAGGGTGGCACTAACGTTGGAGCTGTCACGGGCAGATCCAGATGTTCGGCAAGTTTAAGTCGCTGAGGATCTGGTTCCAAAGAGTGCCACTGGTGTACCTCCTGGATTTTCTAAGCAACTCGTGAGAGATGGATCCTCCGGAGGAGACTTCAGAGGGGTCTCGGCCGGGCTTAGACGGAGAGCGGGCTCGTTGCCTCTCGGAGCATCCTCGAGGAGTCCGAGGAACCGAGAGGAAGAAAGGTAAGACTCCTTACGTGACTTGGGGAGGAACGGTTCCTGGTGGTACCAAAACGCGTGTCCTGTCTCTCCTGGACCCAGAGGGAAGAGCTCTGAGTCCGTGAGGGTGGTGAGGGAGTGCTGTCTCGGACGCACGGGTTTCAGTGGCGGCACCATCGCCGAGGCAGCCTTCACCCCTGGTGAGCTGAGCCTTGGCCGCCCACCAGGAGGCCAGAGTCTCTGCAGATCCACCGCGCTGCGTGGGGCGGTGGAGGTGGAGGTGGAGGAGGAGGAGGAGGAGGGGGAGTGCACGGGTTATACCCGAAGGTGAGTATCCAAAACCCGGCTGCGGAAACCCGGCGTCGGGTACTGCGGCGTTGAAAAGACTGGCATCGGGTACGGCGGCGCTGGATACTGTGGTCCCGGCTACGACGGCGTCGGATAAGATGGCAGGTACCCGGGAGCCAGGGGGGCTGCCGGAGCAGACGGCCCAGTCGGTGACCTCACGGGCGGGTCCACATTAGAGGGCCCGGAAGGCGGAGGGCCCGACGGAGGGGGAACATCAGGAAGCGGGATGTCTCCTGGGGCCGATAGAACCGGCGCCAGAGGAACCGCCAGGCTACGCTCGAGGCACCGCAGAGTACCGCGCCGGGTCAGCGCCTGGGGCCAACGCCAGATCCGTTCACGGAGGAGGGTCTGACGAGGAGGAAGATCCCCGCATTGTCCGGGATAGAGGAGAGAAATCCCAGGGTCAGGCTGGGGTGACTCAGGTTCTCAGACGGCAGCACAAGGCTGCGAGACCGGTACGACGGACTGGAAGAGTCCGGCCATCGGTTCTGTCGCTGGCAAGATGTCGGAGGAGCCGACATGCGCTTAGGGCAAGTTCCCGGCAGGCGCCGGAGGAGCCGGGCGTCGCTTACGGGAGCTCCTCACCGGAGGCGGGCTTGAGGGGAGGATCAGCCCGTCCGGGGTAGTGGCCGTGCGCCGCCTTCAAAGGATTGGGCGCTTATCGACTTTTCCATGCGACGCTGGAGGAGCTGACGTCCGACAGAGAGTCGCCCACCAGTAGGTCAGAAGCCTGCGCGCCGAACCGGGGCGGAGGCCTCTTTCGCCTGAGAGGTGCCCGCAAGGCCAGAGCACGTGCGCCAGACGGGCGGGGTGACGCCCTCCAAAACCTGAGGCGCCATCGAGCTGCTCCGGGACATTACTCGTCCCGCGCCTCCACCGGAGACGGGTAGAGGAGGACGCCTCCCGTGCCTTCCTTGTCCTTCTTTTTCCGATGTCCTCGGGGAAGTAGACGCCTGCCTCAACTTTTTTCAACCTTTCCATAGAAGACATCTTTTCTTGAGGAGATGGGCTTCCAGGGACTGCTACTGCGACGGTAGCCTGATTAGAAGTTGAGGCAATGCTGGCACTTCTCGACCGGATGATCGGGGCCTAGGCAGAAAAGGCACAGGGAATGGCTGTCCTTGTGTGGCAGTTGGGCGCCGCACGAGTCGCACTTGTTTTTGTGCTCGGAGGGTGTAGGGGATGACATCCACCGACGATGTACCTGAGTATTGATAAAAAGAATAACTATTTTCGGTAAAAACGACAAAGTGTAGGGCTGACAAAGCACTAACTTTACCGCGAGAGCTGCACGAGCCAACGTGGAAAGAACTGGAAGGCGGGCGCCCAGGACAGCCCTTTATACCGACGCTGTATGACGCCGTCACCTGATTTGGGGCGTCCTCGCCAGGGACCGTTGAAGAAATTTTTCAGGGGGTCCTGCCGCCAGCCAGCCAGTCCTATATGTAATTACCTACTGCAAGAGCCTCTCCGGCAAGATCATATTTTAGGGCAGGATGTGGAAAATGACAGCTGTACTGTTCATAAGGAGGTGGAAAAATGCCACTGTTGAAAATGTAGCCCAAAATATTACAAATTTGTGAAGTTACAGTGTGCGGAAACAGTTCAACAAACGCTAGAACACAGTCATAAAGAGGAGTTGTCACCAAATTTTCAACATAGGGATTTTAGGACCTCTGCTCATGAACACTGCCACTGTCATTGTCTTAATGTGTCCCGAACACTGATTTCCCACAGCGACCGCGTTATTCTGCGCCGGAATTGAGAAAACACATTTCGGTCAGGATGTGAAAAATGACAGCTGTACCACTCATAAGGAGGTGTGAAAAAATGCCACTGTTGAAAATCTGTCGTGACAATATTACAAATCTGCGAAGATAGAAGGGTGCGTGGAAAACGCACAACGCACACTTGTAACACAATCATTTGATGGGCTATCATCACCAAATTTTCAACATATGTATTTTAGGACCTCTGCTCATGAACAGTATCACTATAATTTTCTTAATCTGTCCTGAACAGTGATTTCCCACAGCGACCGCCATATTCTATGCTGGAAGTGCAAAAACACATTTCGGCCAGAATGGGAAAAATGACAGCTGTACTGTTCATAAGTAGGTGTGGGAAAATGGTAATGTTGAAAATCTGGAGTGAAAATATTACAAATTTGCGAAGTTACGAGCGCGCGTGCAAACTGTGCAACACACGCTCGTAACACAGTCATTTTATGAAGTATCGTTACCAAATTTTCAACATAGGCATTTTAGGACATCTACTCATGAACGGTGTCACTGTCATTTTCTTAATCTGTCCTGAACACGGATTTCTCATCGTGACTGCTCTATTCTGCGCCAGAAGTGAGAAAACACATTTTGGCCAGGATGTGAACAATGACAGCTGTGCTGTTCGCAAGGAGGTGGGAAAAAATGTCAATGTTTAAAATCTGGCGTGAAAATATTGCAAAATTCGTGAATTTACGTGTATATGTAGCAACTTCGCGAACGCACGCCAGAAACAGTAATTTTTTATTTTTCATTAAATTTGTAACATAGACTTTTGAGAACCCACCATGAACACTGGCACTGTCGCTTTATTAATCGGCACCAAAAGGAGATTCCGCAGTGACTGCAAAATCACCTTCCGGGGCTGATTAACGCCATGACAGTTCGAGAATTCATGAGGAGGGGTCCCAAAACCCCATGTTGAAAATTTACCAAATAAAAATTACTGAGATATGCATTAAAGTGAAAACCCTATTTCTACCATTTTACAGCTTACCGGCATTTCCTCAGTTCAAGGGTCGGCTTTGAAGAGTGCAGACGTGTTCCCGTCCACTCAAGATTGTCGCTCCGACTCTGGAGGTAAGTATGAGGTGGGGTGTGAGAGGCAGGGTGCGCAGTGGGTGGGCGTGGATTGTGGGTGGGGGGGCAAGGACAGCGCCGAGGACAGTTTCCTTTGACGGGGGCGTCGCGGGACCGTTTTTACTTTACAGGGGCATGTGGCACGCTGGGGTGGGATCCCAGCGTGTCACCGGAGGCTTTCTGGTTTTTTTGGGTATAGAAATCGATAGGGATTGGGAACCCCGTCGGCACACAACAAAGGGGGGGTATCATTATGCCAATGGGGATTGGGCACCCAGTCGGCAGACAATAAAAGTGGGGTTATTTCTAATGCCGACGGGAGGGCTCCCCGCCGGCAACAGAAACACGAGAAGAGTGAAGCCGACGGGACTGGGGCCCCGTCGACAAGTAAACACGGTGGTGGCGCGCTGAGTTATTTGTGAACACGCTACAAAACTGTCACCATGTTCATAAACAATATCAGTATGTGAAGATCCCGCCCTGCAATGACGGGTCGCGCCCTCATTGCAGCGAATGGCTTACACTGCAATGATGAGGTGGCCCCTGATTGCAGCGGCTGATTTGTCTCAAGTTGGTGCCAACGTTCCAAACTATTGTCAGCAGCAAAGTGACACGGCATTGGGGAAAGCGGGACAAGCCTTTGCAGGTTGTGCGGGCATTGGCCACAACAGTGCCGCGCCTCCACAACCTGCCCCAATATGCTTCTTGCACTGCGCGCAATCAACATAAAAAGGAGGGTAATTAGGGCTAGGATCAAGGTAGCTGGAGAAATTTTCAGACAGAGTACCAGCATTAATGTGTGGATAAGATTTTATTATTTGGACAAGTCCGTAAAGCTTATATAAAACTAACTTAAAATGACACTCTGATTGGCTTCCTTTGCCCGAGGAGGTATTGCCCGGGTCAGTGGGCACCTCCTCAGGTTCGGTCGGAACCAAACCAGGCTGGCAATCCGGATCACCGGACTTCTCGGTCTGTCTTTCCTTTAGCCTACTTAAATGTTTTTCCAAAGTGGCTTTGGGAAAGTCTTTATAGATTTGGCAGTCTTCTTTGAGGTGGTCAAACCCCAGACAATATACACAGATTAGGTGGGGATCAGCCTTGGCAAATGCGTCCCCACACTCGGTACATTGCTGAAACCCAGTGGGACCGGTTTTCTTTTTGGGTTTTTCAGACATGCCTAAAATTTTTAAAGTTACTCTTTTTAGCCTTCGAGCTAGGTAACAACAGCCTATCGGTTCCAACCGTGTCACGGGTCAGTTAAAAAAAAAAAATGGGGGGAAAAAACACTGTTTTTTTTTAGGAATCGATAGGTACCGGAACACCACACCAAATATCACAATAAAACAGAAACAAGAATCGTTTCGGTTCCCAACTGGACTGACCGGAAAGAAAAACAATTTCTTAACAGAAACACCTCAGTATCTATCTATAACACTACCTGTACCATAGACAGAGCTCTGACACCGAAAAATAAATGAAAAGATGGATGAAACCGACCGATTTTACTTTAACAGAAGCAGCGAAGGAGAATTCTCTGAAGCGTCTTCACAGTTAGGCTGTGAAGGGAGATGTGGGTATGGGGTATATCTGATGGTTACACTGAGATGTACCAGAGACAGAGGTTTGAAAACGTTCTATGCTCTGGCACAGAGTTACCCCTTTCCTCTCCGGAGCAGTTCAAGTGCTGGGGCTAACTGCATATAGGCAGAATACAGCAAGACTTCATGTTGTTTGAAAGGAGACAGGGTTGTTTGAATGTGTGGCAGTGAAGGGAGATGTGGGTATGGGGTGCGTGTCAGATTCTCCTTCTTGAACTCCCTCCAGGGTGGGAATATGGGGTTCTTACAGGAATTTTCAGATTTCATTGTCAACATAAAGTTGAATGCTCCCAACCGAATTGTGCGGGGGGATTTCAATATATGGGTTGACAATGAATCCTTGCAGTTTGCTCAGCAGTTTCTCCAGCTGACAGATTCACTGGGCTTTACACAGGTTGTTTTCACCGCCACCCATGAACTTGGCTACACCTTTCATATCGCCTTCTCTCTGAGGCTGAGCATCTCTGATGTCAAGGTGGATCCAGTGGGGTGGTTGGCTCACCACGCTGTTAGCTTTCTTGCAAACATCCCCCAGACATCATCCAACCTGCGAAGATGATTCAATACTGTCCAAGACATGTTCTCGAGTCCTAAAAACTTCTGGCAGTATAGGACATCTTGGAAATGGAAACAGCATGCCATAGAGGAGCACAAGCAACCGTGGATGGCAATAATTCAGCCAATACCCTTTACTCCATGTCACCGATCCATGTCTGCCCACTGACCTCCTATCACAGCTCACCATCATATACGATAAGTTGAGGCAGTTGAAGGCAATTGGGCAGAGGCTGGAGCATTCCTGGAAGAGGACCTGTTCATTAGAGGACAGGATGGCTCTGAGGTCACATTATAGTAATCATCAGCGGGCTAAAACTCTGAAAAAGGCACAGCTCCTGTCACAGATTCTAGCTTCAGGAAGGAAAAGGCCTGCCCAGCTCTTCTGCATTGCAGACAGGTTAATCCATCCTTCCTGTCTATAGTCTAGAGCAGTGTTATCACAAGAAAAGTGTGAAAGTGTGAGAAGCTGGAGTATTTTTTTCTGGACAGAGTGTCCTCCATTCAAGATGGGATCTCTACAGCTGGCCTGTCTGTCGTCAAGGCATAGATCAGGAAGCATAGGAAAACCAGGAGCAGTTATAACATTAGCAAGAAGTGTTTTATTATTCTTAATAACAATAGAATAAAAAAATTGTGCAGTGTTTTTTTTAACATAGGCAGTTCAAACAGAACAGAGTCCTTCCTCTGAGGGTATTTCTAATTCTAAATTTCAGTCTCCTCTCTAACAAACATTGCTGTTGTTTTTGTAAGAAGTCTTTGCCTGCCATTAATTTCTACATCCGGATTTCATTAACAGACACATCCTGTTTCTTACAAAATGAGTTCTTGTCAGTATATTTCCTGCAGGTGAACAAAATAGAACATGATGTCCTGAAACTAATCTCCTGCTGACAACTACACAAATGAGCTTGTGCTGCATCTCAAGGTTAAGCCCGAGTTCCAAATAGCTTTTTGCAACCATTTCAACAATACAGTTATTTACATTTGCAAACAAAGGGATGCCCGTTTCACATACAGATTCTCATATATTTTTGTAACCAGATAAGCAAGAAGGAAGAAAATAGCAGTTATGTAAGAACTTAGCATAATGGTAGATTTTCGAGAGAGGTTCCTGCAGTAGGTCTTCACATATAGGACTGCGCCCCCTGGTGTCAGGTCTGCATGGCAAACTTGTAGCTGGCAATCTTCAGCGGGGACCGCTCCCCGTCATCAGGTGACGTAACGTCGGCGTGACTATAAAAGGGGTGGTCCCGCGCCCACCCTCCAGTTCTTTTCCACCGGAGACCTAAGTAAAGGGAGTAGAAAAGAGGAGTGACAACTTCTGGTACCCTCTGCCCTGGCAAAGACAGAGACCCGGACAGGAATAAGGAAGCTACAGGAGCATGGGGAAAGGTAGGTGAAAAACTAGACCTACTGCAGGAACCTCTCTCGAAGATCTACTGTTACGGTAAGTTCTTACGTAACTGCTATATCTTACTTCGAGAGGGTTCCCGCAGTAGGTCTTCACATACAGGACTGAATACCAAGCATTCTAACACAAAAGAAGGAGTCGGAGATGAGGTTCTGGGAGGAGGAAGATGTCTGCCAACCAAGGGTCTGTTCAAGACAAAAGACCTTGCAAAACTGCAAGGCCGAAGCCAGCTCAACGCCTACAGGCAATGTCCAGACTGTAATGCTTAGTGAAAGTGTGGATGGAAGACCAAGTGGCAGCTGCACAGATATCCGCAGTGGACACACTCCTGAAAAAGGCGGTAGAAGTGGCAACACTCCTCGTGGAGTGACCTTTGACTGCTCCCAGAAGGGGATTTTCATACTTCTGGTAAGTGTAATAAATGCAGTTAGCCAGTTACCTAGACAGAGTCTGATTCGTGATCACCTTGCCCTGACACTGGGAGGCAAAGGCAACAAAAAGCTGGTTTGACTTACGAACCTCTTTAGTCCGAGAAGTATAATACCTCAAAATCCTGTGCACATCAAGGGTGTGCAGGAGATCCCCCCCCCCATTGGAGTGCTCTGGGAAAAACACCGGTAATTCAACACTTTGATTTAGAGTAATCTCCGAAACTACTTTTGGAAGAAGTGAAGGATTAGTCCGCAGGACCACCCGGTCCCTGTGGAAAATTAAATAAGGCTCTCTACAAACTAGAGACTGAAGTTCTGAAACCCTTCGCACTGAAGTGACAGCAACTAAAAAGAGCATTTTCCACGCTACAAAATGCATATCGCAGCTTGCTGCCAGTTCAAAAGGGGGAAAAGTAAGCTTTTCCAACATAAAACTGAGATCCCAGGGAGGAACAGGATTCCAGACTGGAGGTTTTATATGAAGGATCCCCTTCAAAAAAGTCTTAGAAACTTCTAGCTGAGCTTGGGTTTTTCCCTCCACCGGAAGGTGGTAGGCCAACACCGCAGGGAGATTGATCTTCAGTAAGGAATAGCTGAGGCCCGACTCTGATAGATGTAAGAGGTACTCGAACACCTGTGGGGCCAAGCAAGAAATTGGGTCCCAGCCTTTTGCAGCGGCCCAAATAGAAAATCTCTTCCATTTCATGGCATAGGTGGATCTAGTTGAAAGCTTCCTGGCTTCCACCAAGACCTGAGCTACCGGGGTGGAAACTCCATAGCGAGATATCGCTATGTCCACAGGTGCCACGAATGAAGATGGAGAGACTTGAGGCTCGGATGGACCAGGGTGCCCTGCTCCTGGGACAGAGGGTTGTGAGAGAGAGAGAGAGAGAGAGAGGCAGAGGGACTGGTAGTTCCAGAGCTAGTTGTTGCAACAACAGGAACCATATCTGCTGAGTCCACAGAGGGGGCAATGAGAATCATGTGAGCCCCCTCAGCCTGGAGCTTCAGCAGAACCTTTTGTATTAGAGGAAAGGGAGGGAACGCATACAGAAACCTCCCTGTCCAGGATAGAGACAATGCGTCTCGACAAAAAGCACCATGCCCAGGAAAAAGCGAGCAAAAGTTGGGTAGTTTTGCGTTGGATGGGAAGGCAAACAGATCTAGGTCTGGCCGACCCCATAGAAGAAACAGATCTTCCACTACCTCCTGCTTTAGTTCCCACTCGTGAGCCCTGGCGACTGATCGGCTGAGACTGCCTACCAGTATGTTGTGAACCACCAGCACATGGACTGCTTTCAAGTATAGGCCGTGCTGAATCACCCAATACCACACCCTCATTGCTTCCCTGCAAAGGGGGGTATGATTGGGTGCCTCCCTGTTTGTTCAGATACCAGACAGTGGCCATGTTGTCTGTCTGGATGAGGAGTGTTCCCAGGAGAAGAAGCGACTAGAAAGCCTGAAGAGCATAGAGAACTGCTCTTGTCTCCAGGATGTTGATGTGAAGAATCTCCTCCACAGGGACCAGGAACCCTTGCAATGGTGGAAAAAAACTGGAGGACGGGTGCGGGACCGCCCCTTTTATAGTCATGCTGATGTCGCATCACCTGATGATGGGAGGCGGTCCCCGCTGATGATTGCTACCTACAAGTTTGCTGTGTGGACCTGACGCCAGGGGGCACAGTCCTATATGTGATGACCTACTGCAGGAACCCTCTCGAAGTAATTTCGACAGAAACGGCAAGTGAAGGCAGAGAGATAGCAGGAAGCAGAGAATTGCGAGACTGTCAGAGTGATCAGTTCCTAGGTCTCACAAGAAAATTTGATTGCGCAAACAGACAGAAGAGGATAGAACAGACCCTTGTGTTTAACTGTTTATGTATAACAGATGGGACAGGGCCTTATTCAACCCTGTCACATACCCCCCTCTTTAACAGGGAACGTGTTTTTATAAATAAGTTTCCAAAACTTTCTTTTAATTCTCTTCCAACATTACCTTATATCCTTTACAGTTCTCCGCATATTCAGTATTCCTTTTCTGTCAAAGCTGTCAAAATCCCTGTTTGTGAGGGGACGGCCAGAAGGCCCTACCTTACGAACAGGAATTTCTCATTAACAGGGATTCTGACACCCCACGAACAGGGATTTTTAAAAACTGATGTTTCTTTGCCAATTCACTGAAAAGAAACACTTAGGACTTTTGGCTTGCAATTTGCAGGGTACAAAGGGGGTGTCTCACAAATGCCACTTATACTGGTTTGGTGTAAAAATGTGCATTGGTTCCATAGTTATGCCATTCTGAAGTTCAGAAATTTCCCATAGGATACAACTGTGACGAACATGGTGCTCAGTGCCTGTATCTTGAAAACGGTTTATGATATGAATTTTTCGTGAAGTGTAGCTATGTACTAAGCATGCGTGCAGGTTACCAGTCCATGATTACAACTGCAGTGGAATTCTTTCCAAGGTTGTTAGTTACTGAGATATTGCACCATTTGCAGCACAAGGGTTACTTGGAACGTGCCTAGGCCTGCGCTGCATCTCTACAATTACAGGTAGGTGGCAGCCCACATATGGATACCATTATGCAGTAATGGGACTGCTGGGTCATCCATTATGTAATACTGGGAGCACAGGGCCCTCTCACAGGGAGATGACAGTTCATTGCAATGTCTGTGCACTTATGTATAGATGGAAGAGCAGGGACTGTAGGGCCCTGCACTCAAAAAAACTGATAGCATGGGAGTGCAGGGCCCTTATAGGTAGATGGGAGTGCAGGGCCCTTTACATATGGATACTATTATGCAGCAATGGGACTCCTGGGCCATCAATTATGCAATACTGGGAGCACAGGGCCCAGAGATGACAGTTCATTACAATGTCTGTGCACTTATGGGACCTGCACTCCAAAAAAATGATACCATGGGTGCGCAGGGCCCTTATAGGTAGATGGGACGCTCCCACATATGGATACCATTATGCAGTAAGGGGACTGCTGAGCCATCCATTATGCAATCGGGGTCCTGCGCTCCCACAGGGAGATGACAGTTCATTACAATGTCTGTGCACTTATGGATAGATGAGAGCACATGCGCTCCAAAAAAAACTGATGCCATGGGAGCGTAGGGCCCCTATAGGTAGATGGCGCTCCAAAAAACTGATCCCAAAACCATATAAGAGTATGATTACACTAGCTCAAAAAGTAAGGAAATTCATAGCAAAAAAACTTTAATGCATCAGTTAGGGTTGAAGCGACAAAAGTAGGGAAATGAGGCATTAAGGTTGACACCCTAACAACCCCTGCACCCTACCACCCCACCCCTACCCTCCACAGACCAACAGGTGATGGGGTGTGCCTTGGAGTCATTGGGCCTAACTCTCACCCCATTCTCCTATACTGTACTATGTCAGCTTTCTTACACATGGAATGGGGTGAGTGGGCGACGACCCCAAGGCACACCCCGCCACCTGTTGGTCTGTGGAGGGTGTGGGTGGGGAGGTGTTAGGGTATCAACCCTAATGCCTCATTTCCCTACTTTTGTCGCTTCAACCCTAACTGATGCATTAACAAAGTTTTTTGCAATGAATATGCAATTATATATCTTCAGCACCAAAAACCTAACGAGACCAGCTCATCTGTAAATTCCTACAACTGTCTAATTAGAACATCTTTCCTTCACTTTGACCTGGACTGGATCGGAGAATAAAAATATTAATGTATTTCACAACTGCATCATCAATTCCCTTGATGATAAAACGTTTATTGTAAAAGTTGCTAGCTTGCTCTCTAACCTGCTGGAGCTCCTTCTCCCGATCTCTCATTCTGTGCTCCATGTTGCTGCGAGAGGTTTCAGAGTTTTGCCGCTGGCAATTTAACTCTTCAGACAACTGCTTTATTTTCTGCTCCAGAGAGGCACACTGTAAACACACAGAGAATGGTTAGACATGAGCTAGGGGTTCAGTATTAGTTTCTTAATATCTTGACTAGCTATTGCCCCACAAAACTGGTAGACAAGTAATGATCAGGCATTTTTTTTGGAACAGGCATACACTAAACAAACAGCAAGTTACAGTGTAATTATTTTCTTGAAAATTGTAACCTGTACATTCCAGCTTGTCTTCAGCAGTAAAGTGATCACACCATTTCTCCAATGACCAAATACAAATTATATTATAAATTAATGTAGCCAGCCCAATCTATGAAGTTACTGATAACGATGTTAATATCATCCTAAATTCAATACAATAACCCTTAATGAATAAGATTAGCTTTTTTCTTTCCTGGACTGCTGCACAGAGTAGTAAGTACATTGTCTAGCAGTAGTTTACTAGGAGAATGGATTGTTTAGAGGCCAGACTACTGAGGGATGCTTCTGACATATTTGCTTACCCTACTAAAACAAATTATAAATTGAAGGTGAGCTAGCCACTTCCCAGATTGCAGAAAACTATCCAAAGTTGTTCCTGTTTTTAAGGGGGGGGGGGTGGAATCCAAATAAAGTTAGGAATTATTGTCCCAACACACTATTTATCTTTAGCTTCAAAATTATTTGAAAAGTACATAAGCAACTTTACTTTTATCAACTTTTAATAAGCTAGCCCTCAGCAGTCTGGTTTCAGGGCAGGACATTCAGCCACTACAAGCTTGTTAGATTTCAGGGACATGGACTTGGGGGGGGTTGGCCTAAGGTGTGTAGGTGGTTCATCTCTTAAGTGGAAGCAAACAATTAGTTTATATCAACAAAATAATTAAATTCTTCATACTTACTATAATTTCCTTTTCTGTTAGCTCCTACATTGTCGATGGGATTCAGTACTAATGGGTTATGCACCCCTATTAGGGGAAATGGCACAGTGCAAGGCTGTAATCAGGATAGAATACTGGGCACCAGAACATTCCAGACAGCAGCACTCTCCAGACACTATTATCCACGCAGTGCCTCTAAATATGGAAAAAATATATCCACATAGATCATACTGGTCATCTTGAAACAAATCACACATATTCAGTTGCCCACACAGAGAGGACCCATAGAGGCCCCAAGGGCTGACACCTGACCTCTCAAGGTGCTCAAAGCCAAACCCTTCTCCACTCATTCCTGCAGAAAATCCATAATCTGCAGAACCATGGCTTCAGAAGGCCAGATATCTTTTTCTCTGGCCAAGGCTGAAAAGGTGGTCTATACGCGAGCATAAGTTGCAGACGTGGAACTCTTTCTGGCAGCCATCAGGGTGTCCACTACCTTCTTAGAGAAACCCTGTTTCAGAAGTCTCCTCCTTTCAGGAGCCAAGCTGCGAGCTGCATTGCTCCCAGACTTGGGTGTAGAATGGGACCTTGAGAAAGAAGGTCCCCCCACACCGGAAGGCGAAATGATGCATGCTGAGCCAGGTTCACTAAGTCCGAGGAACCACAGCCTTCTGGGCCACTCTGGAGCTATCTGAAGAAAGCTTCCTCTTGAGTGCCTTATTCTGTGAATGACCCTGGGAGGAGTGGCAGAGGAGGAAAGGCATACACTCTGCTGAAATTCCATGCTTGTGACAAGGCATCCACTGCCTCCACCTGTGGACACCGGTAGTGGCTGAGAACCATTGTACTTGCGCATTCTGGCTGGAGGTGAACAGGACAATCTGTGAGCAACCGAATCTTTGACACAGAAGGTCGAACACCTCCAGGTTCAGCACCCACTCCCCTGGATGGACATTCTCGTGGTTTAGCCAATTGGCCTGAAGGTTCAAATCCACCCCCCCCAGCGAACTGCTCACAGATAGAGAAGGTTCTCCTCTGCCCACAGCAGCAGATTGGTGGCTTCTTCTAACATCTTTCTGCTCTTTGTGCCCCCTTGATTGTTTGTTTATGTACGTCACCGTGACAGCATTGTCTGACCTTATTTTCACGACTTTTGACTGCACCTGACTTTGAAAATGAAGGACAGCGAGAATATTTATGTGTAGGTACCTGTTCCTACACTGATCAAGTCCCCTGAATGGGAAAGTGGTCCAGCACTGCTCCCCAACCTGACAAGCTGGCATCAGCTGTCAGAATTAATTTTGGGGGGACTTACAAGAGAGATCCCTTGCTCAGATTGTCCAAACTCACCCACCAACTCAGAGACTTACGTAGAAGGGGGGAAACTGGGATCCTGGCCTGATAGTCCTCCAAGGTCAGATTCAAGGCCAAAAGCAACTCTATCTGTTAGGGTCCACATGTGTAGGTGAGTCCACAGAACCAGTTCTATCATCGTCGTCATGAAGCCCAGAATACATAGACACTATCGGCAGATAAGGGCCTATGGCCCACCCAGTCTGCCCATTTGAGCTTGTAAGTTCACTTCGTTTTTCTAGAAGTCTGTTGCCCCTTACCCCTGACCTCCAGCATTCCCTTATGTCTATCCCATGCATTCTTAAAGCCCATGACTGCTTCAGCCCCTACCACTTCCTCTGTCAGGGTGTTCCACTTGTCCACCATCCTTTCTGTGAAGAAATTCCTCACGTTTCCTCTGATTTGCCCTCCCTCAAACTTTATCCCATGCCCTTTAGTCCTGGAGCATCTTTTTCACACCTTGTTTCTCCTTGTAAGGTACCTGTATGTCTCTATCATATCCCCTCTCCTCCAGGGAATACATATTCAAGTCCTTCAGCCTGTCCTCATAGGACTTGTGATGCAATCCCTGTATCATCTTTGTTGCCCTCCTATGAACCTTCCCTACCCTGTCTCTGTCCTTACGTAGGTAACTGTACATTGTACTCCAGGTGGGACCTCACTAGTGTCTTGAATAGTGGAATTATGACCTCCCTTTTCCTGCTGGTGATGCCCCTGCCTATGCATCCCAGCATCCTATTTGCTTTACCTGCTGCCTTGTCACTGTTTCCCTACCTTGACGTCATCAGAGATGATAATCCCAAGGTCCCTTTCCTGCTTGGTGCATGCTATATCCTCATCCCCAACCCGACATGTTGTTTCAGGGTTTTTGTGCCCCATATGCATTATCTTGCACTTCTTTGCATTGAATTTCAACTGCCAAACACTTGACCATTCTTCAAGCTTCTGCAGGTCCTTCCTCATTCTGTCTGCACCCTCTGGCATGTCCACTCTGTTACAGAGCTTCATGTCATCAGCGAACAGGGAAAGCCTGCCTTCTAGGTCCTGCGCAATGTGACCAGCACTGTTCCGTAGAAGGCTGTGAGCTGAAGCTGATGACTGGCTCCTCAGTCACTGAACCTCTCTCAACAGGGTCACCTTCCTGGCTGGAGAAAGGAAGACCTTCCCCTCATCCATCTTGAGCACAACTCCCCGGTGCTCCAGGGTCTGTGACAGCTCAAGAGGGCATGTCTCCTGCTTCGTCCCCCAGCCGTGCTACTCCAAAACCTCCAGAGTCCTGGTTACTGACTTCCTCACCAATAGCGCAGATGGTGCTCAAATGAGCAGATCCTCCAGGTAGGGACAGACATGCTGTCCTTCCTGCCAGAGTGGAGCCACCAGAACTATGAGCACCTCCGAGAAAACCCTGGGGGCTGTTGCTAGTCTAGATGGGAGTGCCCTGTACTGGAAATTCTGCCCCAGAACCACGAACCTGAGGAACCTCTGATGAGACTGCTGGATGGGAACATGGACACACTCAGCACTGAGATCTATGGATGCTAGGTAATCCCCTGGCTGGACAGTCTGGAGGATTGTACGTAAGGACTCCATCTTGAAGGTCATATGGAGAACAAACTTGTTTAGGTGTTTCAGATCCAGAATAGGCCTGAAGCCTACTGACTTCTTGGGAACTATAAAACAAAATCAAGTAGAACCCCCGGCCTTGCTCGCTGAGAGGCACCCAGGCCTGTCCTTGATCTGTGTGGAGGTGGTCCAGTGTCTGCAACACTGCTTGCCTCTTCTCGGGGTCTTTGGTACCGGCGACATTTGAGGGAATGGTTGAGAACTCTACTGCATAACCTATAGGCAGAATTTCAAGAACCCAAGCATCCGAAGTTATCTGGGCCCATCTTGGGTAAGAATTATGCAGTCTTCCACCAAAGGAAGGGAGGCAGAGATGGGCCCGTGAACCCTCACTGTGAGGTGCGCGTTTCCAGCCTGGACCTCTGTTGCATCTTTGGGGAAAGGGCTCCTCTGCTACTACTGCAGCTGAAACCACAATAGGATCCTTTACTCCTCTGGCTCACAATGTTCCGAAAGGGACGAACCCCGATACTGCCTCTGTTGGCTGCTTCCTTGACCTTTTTTGAGTTGAACCGGCGTTTGGCTGTTGCTGAGACAATGGAAGGTGGCCCTTTTTGTCCTGGATATCCTTCAAAATATCATCCAGGCCAAAACCAAATAACAAGCCTCCTTCAAAGGCTAAGTTAAACAGATTGGTCTTCAAAGCCTAATCAGTGAACCAATGCCGAAGCCACACACCTCGAATAACAGACACAATGTGATAAGTGAAGCAAGCCGACATGCATAAATTCTCCATTTTGGCATCCCCTAAGAAGGTGGAGGCCATAGATACTCATTGCAAAATGCTCACCCTCTCCGAATCTGGGGAATGAAGCTGCCCAGGTCATAACCCACAAGTTTAAGGCTCTGGCAACAATAAATGAGGTATAGTAGATGCAGCGGTTTGCACTGTTGGAGGCGAAGGTTCTCCTGCATGAAGCATCCACTCGCTTGTTGTGCAAATCCGGTAAGGTCAAGGACTCTTCAATAGGAACAGTAGTGTGTCTGATGGAATTATGTACAGCCTTATCGGTTTTCGCACTTGCGGATATTTTCTTCCAAAAAAGGGAAACACGGCACTTTAGGCCTCAGCAGATACTTTCTTTGGTCAGCACCTGCCCATTCTTGTTCAATAATCTGGTCACAGTCAATAAAGTTAGGAAAACACTTGTGAGTGGAGGAGGACATGGACAGGATAAGATTTACATCTAAAGCCTCCATAGTTTGCACCTCCTTCAGCTGTAATGTCCTACAAGCCTCAGTTATCAGATAGGAAAAAGATTTGGCATCAAACAGGGGAGGGACAAGAATCATCCTTTTCAACTCTGTCCACTCTCCTTCCTCAGAGGGTTCTTCCTCATCATCATAAAGCAACTTCTTTAGGTCAGGATTATCCCCAAGATCCTGGATATCCTCATCCCAACTCTCTGTATGGTCTGGGTCAGGGTCTGCTTGCACGTCTAAATTAGCAGCCTTGCTCTGCTTCAGCGTACCTGGACGTGCCTACATCATGCCCCCCTGACCTGAGGGGCCCATTTTGAGTTGGGTGTGTCTTATGCAATGTCCTTCGGAACAAAGGAGCCCAAAAGCTCTCTTAAGAGCAACAAAAAGAATCTACATAATTCTGCTTTGCCACCATCAGCTGGTACACTAGGTGTCCCCCCAACTCAGACTGATGACTGGGGGGAATCGTAAGAGACATATTAGCTTGAGTAACACAATGGGTCAAATATGAACCCAGAGGAGTGGTTTGCATTACCCTTTTGCAGGTCTTACATCTTTTTAACATTAGATGTCTCCAATAAGCTATGGTGCCCAAAACAAGTCCTGTGTATGCCCAAACCAGCAAAAAACGTAAGCTGACCAACAGTGACTGAAAAGACTACTGCCACAACTCCACACCACCAGAATAAAGTTCACTAACAGTTGGAACAAGAAAGATTACTGCCGTGATCCCCACCTTGATTGTGAGTGAAACAAAACAGAATAAGCACTGCCACCAGCTTTTCCCTTCAGTTAGTCAGGTTGGCTTGGAAAAGACATAAGGCAGAGCCGCTGCATCTAGCACTTAAAAAGGTGCAGGTGCGCGTACGTTCTCTGGAAAGTGCATGTGCGGGATGCCGTGATGGTACATTGCAGGGGGACACGCACCCAATCACAGGTGCGCAAAAAGTGCCCACAGATTAAGGAAGCTTGTAGAGAACAAAGGCATGCACACCCAATTGATAGGGCTAAGGCTAAAAGCAGAGGGAAGCCATACTGCATAAAGAGCTGCTGAAAATGAACCCCCACACAACCTGTCATGACCAAAGGCCCAGAAATACATAAAACAGCTCTGAACTTCCATAGCCCACCCTCGACTGACATCTTTTTTGCCGAGTAATAATTAAAGGGGAAATGTCCCCAGAAACAGAAGAGAAGAATTAAAGGGGCAATGTCCCCTCCAACAGAAAGCAAACACACCTATTTAAAAAAAAAAGTCACCCTAAGCCCTCGGGAACCGATGCTCCAAAGACGGAGGGGGGACTAAAGGAAAGCACAGTTACGTAAGAACTTACTGTAACAGTAGCTCTTGAGAGAAGCTCTTGCAGCAGGCACACATATAGGTCTGCATCCGCAGGAACCCACGGAAAACTTCTAGTTAGCAGTCTATGTATGCCCCCGCCGGCCTGCCCTCGAAGTCCTGTATGGTATAAAGGAAGGGCGTCCCCAGTGTCCTCAGTTCTCCCACTGGAGACCCGCATCAAGGATGGAAGGTGATCAGGAACAGAGAACCGAGGCAAATACCACATAGAGCAATCATAACATTGCCAATGTAACCCAAGTGCAGTAAAGAGTCCCCTAAGGGGAAGGTGGGCGGGAACATACATACGAACAAGCCAGCAGAAGAAGGCCATTTGGTTTATAAAGTCTGTTTGTATTGCAGGGCCCACAGCTTGAGCTAATGTCCCTGCCCTCCCTTTCCACGATTCTTACCTTCCCCCTATGCCTATCCCAGCCTCTCTTAAAGCTGCCCACTGCCATCAACGAGATGACCTCTTCTGGCAGCGCATTCCAAGTGTCCACCACCTTCTCTGTGAAGAAGTGCTTCCTGACCTCCCTCCCAAACCTTCCACCCTCCAGCTTAAGACAGTGCCCCCTTGTGATATGGTTGCCACTCAGCTTAAAGAGATTCTCCTTATCAACCTTAATTATCCCTTTCAAGTATCTGAATGTCCCAATCATGTCCCCTCTCTATCTCCTGTCTTCCAGGGAGTACATGTTCAGTGCCCTCAACCTCTCCTCATATGCCTTGCCCTGCTGACCGACTATCATCTTTGTAGCCTTCCTCTGTACCTTCTCCAGCAGGTTAATGTCCTTTTTGAGGTGTGGGCACCAGTACTGAACTCCATACTCTAGATGTGGCCTTACCATACCTGCTGCAAGAGCTTCTCTTGAAGATCTACTGTTACAATAAGTTCTTAAGTAACTGTATTATCTTACTTCAAGAGTCAGCTCTTGCAGCAGGTTCCACATATAGGACTGAGTCCTAAGCAGTAAAGGAGACTCACACTAGGCTCGGGTGGAGGAAGCAGAAAAATATGCATAGGAAAGTGCCTCAGGATAGGAGTCCCTGCAGAACCGCAAGGCCAAAGGCCACTCTGCGTCTGGAGGCAATGTCAAGACTGTAGTGTCTGATAAAGGTATGAACAGAATTCCATGTGGCTGCCGCACAAATGTCAGCCGCAGACACATTTCTAAGGGCGTCAAAAGAGGCCGCTACTCCCCTCGTGGAGTGACCCTTCACAGAACCCGGCAAGGGTTTGTCATACTTCTGGTAACAAATGAAATGCAGTTAACAAGCCATTTAGAAGGAGTCTGTTTGGCTACAGGAGCCCCCTGGATCCTGGGGGCAAAGGAAACAAAAAGCTGATCAGAATGTCTAAATTATCTCGTTCTGGAGAGACAGAAATCACAAAATGCGATGAACATCTAGCACGTGGAAAGAGCCTCCCCCCTGTTTGAGTGTTCAGGATGAGTCACTGGGAGGTGTATGTCCTGATTTAGTCAACTCGGACATCACCTTTGGTAAGAACTTAGGACTGGTCCTCAAGGCCACCCGGTCCTTGTGGAACACCAAATAAGGCTCCTTACACATCAGGACCCGAAGCTCAGAAATTCTTTGAGCAGAAGTAACAGCAACCAAAAACAACGCTTTTCAGGAAAGAAAGTGAAGCTCACAATCCGGGGCTGGTTCAAACAGTGGTAAGGTGAGCTTTTCCAACACAAAAAGCAAGTCGTAAGGAGGGACAGGATTCCTGATGGGGGCTTCATATGGAGAATGTCCCACAGAAATGTGCGGGCTACTTCCAACTGTGCCACAGTTCTGCCTTGAGAACAGGGACATGGTAGGCAGAAACTGCACACAAATGCACTCTGATGGATTAACAGCCCAACCCTGAGTCCAAGAGCGACAACAGATACTCAAGGAGCGAGCTCACTGGACAGGCCAAGGGATCAAGATGGCGGGCAGCAGCCCAGAGGCAAAAGCGCTTCCATTTCATGGCGTAAGTAGCTCTGGTGGAGGGCTTTCTGGCGGCTACCAGAACGTTCGCAACCCTGTTCAAGACCCCAAAGCATGACTTACTTAGGTCCTCAGGAGCCAAGCATGGAGATGCAGAGACTGAAGGTTCAAATGAATCAAGGTCCCGTCATCCTGGGAAAGCAAGTGAGTGCTCAGTGGTATGGGAATCAGGGGTTCGGCAGCCAGTTGCTGCAGCAGTGAATACCAAATCAGTTGTGGCCACAGTGGGGCCACAAGGATCATCACTGCTCCTTCTGCTTGCAACTTGAGAAGAACTGTCTGAAGAAGCAGGAAGGAGGGGCACAAAGGAACCTCCCTTTCCAGGAGAGGGACAACATGTCTCACCAGAAAACTCCAGGCCATGGATCTAGCGAGCAAAAACTGAGCAACTCTGCGCAGGCAGGGGATACAAAGAGGTCCAGCTCCGGTCTGACCCATCTGTCGAAGAGATCGTCTATGACAAACTGTAGAACAGCCCATTCATGTGCTCTGGACCGAGTCAGCTGAGAGCATCGGCCAGGGTGTTTTGAACCCCTGGAACATGAACCGTCGAAACATCTAGGCAGTGGGATATGGCCCAGTTCCAGACCCGCATAGCCTCCCAACAAATGGGGTAAGAGTGGGTGCCACCTTGGTTGTTGAGGTAATACACCACTGCCATGCTGTCCGTCTGGACAAGAAGGTGTCCCGGGCGAAGCACCATGCTGAAAGCCTGTAAGGCACAGAGGACTGCTCTCATTTCCAGAATATTTATGTGGAGAGTCTCCTCGGCCACAGACTAGGTGCCTGTGCCCTATGGATGTCCAGATGTGCACCTCAACCTATGCCTGAGGCATCTAATGTCAAGACTTGATCTGGCGCTGTTTTCTGAAAGGGCATCCCCTCTGCGAGGGTGGCAGATGTCATCCACCAGCTGAGTTCTTGACGGACCGTTTCTGTAATAGAGACCAGTTGGTCCAGATCATCCCATCTTTGATCCCACTGGACTTTCAGAGTCCACTGAATCATACTCATGTGCAGTCTGGCTAGAGGGACCGTTACGATGGATGCGGCCATATGGCCTAAAAGCCGGAGCAGTGTCCTGGCTGGGACCATTGGGAGGGATGAGACAAGGTGTGCCAAGCCTCAAAGGAGAAGTGCCCTGTCCTGTGGCAAGAAGGCCTTCCCTCGAGTGGTGTCGAGCAGTGCTCCTATGAACTGCAGGGATTGAGTCAAGAGCAAGGAGGACTTTGGAGTGTTGATGGAGATACCCAGATCCAGAATTGTTTGGCGCAGCTGTTCACCAGACGGAACCGTCAAGAGCCAGTTGTCCAGGTAAGGAAAAACATAGTGCCCTTTCCTTCGGAGAGCCACTGCCACCACCACCAGGCATTTGGTAAAAACCCTTGGGGCAGAGGATAAGCCAAAGGGTAGCGCTCTGAACTGGTAATGCCTCCCTTGGAACTGGAATCTGAGAAACCTCCTGTGAGGCTTGGCCACTAGGATGTGGAGATAGGCGTCCTGCATGTCCAGTGATGTCAGCCAATCCCCCTGATGGATCATAGGTGGCAAACCCTGCAGAGTAACCATCCGGAACCGTTTGCATTCCACAAACTGGTTGAGGTCACCGAGGTCCAAAATGGGGTGCAGATCCATGGTCTTTTTGGGCACAAGGAAAAAATGTGAATAGAAGCCCGTGCTCCTCAGAGAGGGTACAGGCTCGATAGTTCTTCTGAGCAACAGTGCCTGAATCTCTGCTTGGATGAGCCCGGCATGAGCCGGGGAACAGTGGGAGGAAGGGGTTGGGGCCTGTCGGGTGTCATCTGGATGAACTCTATCAAGTGTCCGTTGTCTATCATTTGCAGGACCCACTGGTCTGAGGTGATCTCTCGCCAGCCCTTGGTGAGAAAAGCAGCCTCCAACCACCTCCACTGTCAGGGTCACGGGAGGGGGTAGATCCAACAAGGAGTCAGGCAGTTGTGGGAGGGGGGAGAGCGGCTTGGGCTGATTTGGCGGCCCTAGAGGCAGGTCCTGCAGCGCCTCTGGAGGGGCCCTAACAGCCGTAACTACCTCGCTGTTGCTGCTGAGGCTGAAAGTGAGCTTGCTGTCCCCTCTCCATCAAAAGCGAGGCTTTAGAAAAGGCCTTTTCTTCAGTTTATACATGGAGTGCACTGACCGAACGGCCTTACAGTTTGGTGGTGATCTTTTCAGAGTCTTCGCCAAAGAGGACAAAACCCTGGAAAGGTGCATCTAGGATATCATTTTGCACATCCTGTACGAGACCGAAGACCCAGAGCCATGAATGCCTGCGGACGCACACTCCTGTGGCTGCAGCCTTTGCTACCATGTCTGCCGAATCGTAGGCTGAATGGAGGACATGCTTGCCCACATCCGAATCAGTTTGCTGAAGCTTTTCAAGCTCTGCTTTCTGCGGACAATCTGGGATCTCTTTCACAATATCAATCCCCTGTTCCCATAGCGCATCCTGGAACTGTACCATATGGGTAAGGAAGTTCAGGCTCCATATAGTACAGGTGGTGGAAGAGCAAATTTTCCATCCTATGGAATCTAGTTGCTTAGATTCTTTATCCGGGGGCTGAGTACTGAGGTGTCTTGGCCTCTGGGACCTAAAGTGGGCAGCCGAGATAACCACTGTGTCTGCCAAAGGTTGTTCTCCCAAAAAGGGTTGCTCCTTAGGAGCCCTGTAGAGGCGGTCCGCCTTCTTGGGTATGGAGGTGGACGTATGGGGCACTTCCAAGCTGCCTTAGTGACATCCGTGAAGGTATCCACTGGAGCGGGATGACATACAAACATACAAAACTGCTAGCAGGAAAGACCATTTGGTCTATCGAGTCTGCTCGATTTTGCAGTTAGCACCCTACTCTGCAGCTGCCCTCCACCCTACCCCCGGCCCACCCTCCTGCCCTATTCCAACCCCTCTTGAAGCATCCCACTGCTTTACAGGCCACCACCTTGGCCGGTAGTGCATTCCACTCTGCTACCACCCATTTAGTAAAGAAATGCCTCATCTCCCTCCTAAACCTTCCACCCTCCAATCTCATGCCATGACCCCCGAGTGTCTCTCCCCACCTTCCCCTTGAACAGTCCCTCCATGCCTGTCCTGTTTATTTCCCTCATGTACTTAGAGGTCTCAATCACATCACCCCTGTCCCTGCTCTCCTCCAGAGAGTACATGTTCAACTCCCTCAGTCTAACCTCATATAACTCCCCCAAGACTCAGGATCATCTTTGTTGCTCTGCGCTGCACCCCTTCCAGCAATCTAATGTCCCTCTTTAGGTAAGGGCGCCAAGATTGAACGCAGTACTCCAGGTGGGGGTCTGACCAGTGAGCTGTATAATGGCAGAATTACCTCCTTCCTCCTAGAGGTTATACCCCTTGCAATACAACCCAGCATCTTGTTGGCCACTGTGGCTGCTTTCCTGCATTGTGTTGAGCTGTTCATTGCTCCCGTAATGAGCACCCCCAGATCTTTCTCCTCCTCAGTCACAGCTAGCTGCACACACCCCCAGATGGTAGCTCCTCTTTGGATTCTTTGTCCCGAAATGCAGCACCTTGCATATTTTGGCATTGAAACCAAGTTGCCAGGTGTCAGACCATGTCTCCAGCCTTGTTAGACCTTCCTGCAATCCCTGCCACCCCTTCGTCATCCACCACTGCTCCCATCTTAGTATTGTCCACAAATAGACTGATCTTGCTATTTACGTCTACCGATATATCTGCAATAAATACCCCACATAACACCGGCCCTAACACTGACCCCTATGGGACCCCGCTCATCACTGCCCTTGGGGATGATAATTCACCTCCCACCACCACCCTCTGCTGCCGTCCCTGCAGCCAGTTTTCCACCCATCACACCAACTCTGCCCTCGCCCCTGTGCCTCTTAGCTTACATGCTAGTCTCCCATGTGGCACCGAGTCGAATACAATAGTGAAGTCCAGGTACATGACATCCACCGCATGCCCTTTTTCCATTTCCCTAGTCACCCATAGTAGCCAACTAGGTTGGTCTGGCAGGATCTGCATTTGACAAAGCCATGCTTCTGACTGTCAGCACGGATTTAGGGTCCTTTTGGCATAAATATTTTGCCAAGCGGAGCCTCTCTGGGCCCAGGTCCTCCGTCTCCCATCCCATATTGGTTTGCACATGCCACATGATTTCCATGAAGGAGGGGTCATCTCACGGGGATTTGGGAGTATCTCTTGGGTCTAAGGGGAACAAGTCCCCAATAGACGATACGTCAGAGGAGGACGTGTCCGAGGAGTGGTCCAAGTCTGCTGATCAGGAGGAGGACCAAGACCTGTTTGCCATCGCTTGTGCCTGTGGCGGTCTGGGGAGGTGGAGGAACTTGAGCTCCTGGACCGAGATCTGGAGCGGCGCTTATGAGCAGCCTTATTCTTGTCTTTGCACAGAGGAGGGGTAGGCTCTATACCCATACGTAAAATGTAAGACAGTGGTCCTCCTGATCACTTCTCATCTGTATTGTCATGCTGCACCAATGGAGAAAATAAATTTGATGGCATAACACATTAGGGGTGAAGCGCCTTCTTTCTTCAGTTCTACCAGCAGGGGTGAGCACTCTTCACTAGCTTTTCTGCACCCATACCCTTGCCCAAAGGTGGGTTGGGATCCACCAGAGTAGGGGCCCCTGTATCTGCAGAAGGCCTCACTCCATGGAAGTTTTGGTCGGTGGGAGGAGATCTGTCCAGATGTTCTCCCTCCAGTACCTGAAAAGGTCCTTAACCTGAGACAAGTTCAGCTTTGGGTCTGAGTCAGTCGTCAGACCTGACGATGGTCCAGCGCCTTTATCCGGTGTAGTGCCATGGTCTGGCAATGGTGGGCAGACAGGAGGCGATGTCTGGGGTCATGTTCATAGGCCAGACGCCGGATTTGAGGCTGTCGTCTGGCGGTCCTCGGAAGAGTTATTACCAGGCTGATCGTCCACTGGTGGCGGGAGAGATACCAGTGACGTCGGGGGCAGTGTCGGTGGCTGAACTGCCTTAGCAGCAACATCGGTCACCTGACATCGGTGGGGATCCCCACCAGACGAATTGTGCATCGGCAGTCGCCTGTCCACGGCAGCTTAGGGGGCCTCGGCGGTTGACAGGCAGTTCTCCTGGTGAAGTGCCCCAAGGCCTTATGCCTGTCCTGGGAGTCGGTACCAGAGATGGAGGCCGACTGGGAGTGGGATGACGTCGGACCTTTCGCAACATCAGTCAGCCTGCCTGAGGACTGATCGGGTGGCCAGACCTTCAGCGGCTACAGGTTGGGGCCAGAGGACTTGAGTCACGGTCCTCAGTACCCGACGCCCAGGCCAAGGCGGGGGACTTGACAACCATGATCCTGGAAGGAGAACAGGTCACCTGAGAGGCTGAGTCCAAACTGCCCCTGGAGGCAGAGTGGGAGCCTGAAGATTTAGATCTGGAGGGGGACCTCTCCTTCTCTCTCTGTCCTTCCTCTTCTCCTTGTGCTTCCCCAAAGATTTATGATGGGAAGAACTCCTCCCCGAAGAGAAATCTCTCTTCATGGCAACCAAATGCTGCACAGTGAGGTAGGCCTGCAGGGTCTTCTGGTGGCGGATCCTCATCCTGCTGTTTAAACTTCTGACAGTGCTGACAGGCCTGGGTGTCGTGGTCAAGGCCTAGGCACAGCAAACAGGCAGAGTGCCTATCCTTGGACGGTATCTGTTTGCTGCAGGCACACTTAAGAGGGGTGCCTTTCAATGGAGGACATCAGAGAAGACGACATACAGAAACAATTTGGAAGAAAAAGCTAACTTTTTCGGTAAACTAAGAAAAGGAATCAGTCAAAATGGTGGTCGAACTAGTGAGAAGCAATCCGTGGAGCCGATGAACATGAGTTGATGGCAGGAAAAGAACTGAGGGACACTGGGGACTGCCCTCCCTTTATGTCTCACGTGATGTCAGGGGATGGGCCGCCGTCAGGGGGACGGTTCCCGCCATAGACTGCTAGCTGGAAGTTTTCTGTGGGGTCCTGCTGCCTACAATCCTATATGTGTTACCTGCTGCAAGAGCTTACTCTCAAAGTAAGATAGCCCTAATCCAATATCAAACAGAAGGGTACTTACCTGCGGCACCTTAAAAAAAAAATAAAAAATTCAGAGACCTACTAGCAGAAACATCCCAGAGCTGTTGTGGCAGATGTACCCACCCCCCAAAAAAAAAATCCATGCACAGGCAGTAGAAATGGGGAAAAAGGCAGATTAGCCAATTTAAAAGCCACGGCTTAACCGGCAGAATTTTAATTAGTGAGTGCATCCTGTCACTAGGTAGCCCAACCCTGCTATGCAGAATTGCAGCCCCACAAGGTAAATAGTCAAAGAGTTGTTTCCTTCTGGAGAAAAATGTTTATTTTGTTTCCCCTTCGATAGCACATCAAAGACTGGAGAGTGCTGGTGTCCGGAATGTTGAGGTGCCCCAGATTCTATCCTGGTTACAGCCTTCGGCAGTGCCATTCCCCCTAGTAGGGATGCACATAACCCATCAGTACTGAATCCCATCAACAGTGTGGAGCACTACAGAAAACAATTTTATTTATTTATTAAATTTTGATAATTGGGTGAGCCCGCTGGGCCCCAAAGGTCCCTTTTTCAGGGGCGACCCGAGGGTTACATTAAACATGACATGGGATTGGTTTGACAAAATACATAGCCAGAATCAAGATAACAAGAGTCATACGTTATTACCCGGGATAGTGAACAGCAAGGTACATAACACAGACTCATTCGTTATTAAAATAACAAGAGTCATACGTTATTACACGGGATAGTGAACACCACGGTACATAACAAGCGTCACCTGGATATACTGAGGTTGTATTACAAGTGCAAGCGAATCAAGGAGTGAGAAGACCTTGGAGTACATATCCTAGCAATTACAGTTTGTGGAGGTAGCCAGGTACTCCTTAAGCCTGGTGCGGAAGGTGGAGGTGGAGGTGGATTCCTGGATGCCTTGGGGCAGGGAGTTCCATAAAGTGGGAGCAGTAGAGCAAAAGACCCCCACCTTTGTTCTGACCCTGGGGACGGGGGCGTCCTATCAGTAGTCATGAATACAGCCTGAGGTTCCTTTACAGGAGATGAGACCAGCGAGGCTGGGAGGAGGTGGGGAGGAAGAAGTTTGTGGGTGAGGCAGAGCAAGGGATTGCCAAGCCTGCCTCCCAGGAGAGCCAGTTAAGGTGGGATGGCGTGTTACAGTAATAGTGGTTCGGGCCTGTTGAAGAGGCAAAGCAGGGCCACTTTGTGATAGAGAACCTGTAATTTATTTAGCTCTTGTTTGGCTGCTCCCTGGATAACAGGGGCTCCATAGGTGAGGAGGGCAGGAACACTCGTATGGCAATGAGCCTTGGGCACATGGTGTCAGCTGGTCTTTCAGTCTGTACAGGGTCCGAGTTTAGAGTGGATGTTTTTGGTTACCTGTTCAACATGCCCTTTGAGGGTGAAGCCCTGATCCAGGGTAAGTCCCAGGTATTTTATGGAAGGGACCACCTCAAGCTTCTTACCTGAGGTGGACATCAGTTTGAGGAGTTGACTTCTGTCCCGGTGGCCGGGACTGGGGCCAAACAGCATGGCCTTGGTCTTGTTAGGGTTGATTACCATTCTGTTTGTGACTAGCCAATTCTCTAGGGATATCAAGTCTACTTGGAGGCCAGAGCAGAGTTCTCCCATGTTGGAGGAGGGCCGATAGAGGACTGCATCGTCAGCATATTGTACCACTGAACTCCCCCCACAGTGACTGCTGAGGTCATTGGTGTATAGCGAGAAGAGAAGTGGGCCAAGTATTGACCCTTGGGGCACCCCTTCAGTTAGGGGAAGGGGCTCAGATAGGGAATCTTTCCATTTTACCCTCTGTGACCTGCCAGAGAGGTAGCTGAAAAACCATAGTAGGGAGTGACTGTCTAAACCAACCAGTCTCAGTTTGAAGAGCAGTAGGTTGTGGTTAACGAGGTCAAAGGCTCTGGATAAGTCAATGAAGACTGCCCCTGTGGGGGTACCCTTGTCCAGCTCTCTGAGTATGTCTGTAGAGAACTTGATGAGGGCAGTGTCAGTCCCGTGACTGGTTCTGAAGCCATGCTGTGAGGGGGCTAGAAGTTGGTGGGTTTCGAGGTAGTCCCGGAGTTGACCATAGATCAGTCTCTCTTGTATCTTACCAAGACTACAGAGTAGGGAGGTGGCCTGTAGTTGTTGTGGTGATTCCTCGTGCCTCCCTTATGGACCCAGGGACTATGTGAGCCATTTCCAGGTATTGGGGATGGCCCCTTCCATGAATGGAGGCGGTTGAGGAGCCAGGTTAGGGGCCTCGAGGTGCGGAGGCCCCTTCCTTGAGGATTCGGGAGGGAATCCATCAGATCCTGTGGGTCCCGTTGCTTTAAGGGCTTTTAGTAGAGGAGGACTTCATGAGGTCTGACTAGTCTAAGGTGGAAGGAGGGACGGTCATGTGAGATGGGGGTCGAGAGGACTGGGGGTGGGAGGCAGACCAGATTTGATCTGTTCTAGGTTGGTAAACTGACGGTTGAGTGCCATAGCGATGATGGTGTCATCGCTGGTTAGCTGGCCATTTACCTCCATGGGGCCATGTTCAGCCTTGCTGGTGCCCTTTAGAAGCCCATTTAAGTGGGTCCAGAAAAGTCTAGGGTTCCCTAGATTCTTTTTCTGTAGGTCAGTGACATATTCACGTTTTGCCACTTTAATGGCCAACTTACATTTATTCCTAAGGGCCTTATAGGTTGTGAGATCAGCTGGTATAGAGGACAGTTTGTATTTCTTCCAGGCTGAGTCCCTGTGTTTCATAAGGGTTTTCACATCGGGGGTGATCCACTTATAGCAGGTCCCCTTGGTACGGAATTTCTTTATAGGGGCCAGCCGGTCAGCCACCAGAGAGTGCTCCCTGGAAAAAGGCAGTGGCTTCATCCAGTGACGGGAGGAGTTTGATGGGACTCCAGTCTATACTGTTAAGGCATCCTAGCAGGTGCTCTGTCCGCATGTGGGAGAAGTCACGTGCCACCAGGATTCGCGGGCGGGCTCTGGGGGCCCTGTTTTTCCAAATGCAGAAAATGGGGGAGTGGTTGCTCAGTGCATCAGTTAGTATGCCTCCCGCCTGGACATTGGAGGGTTTGCTTGTGAGTATCCAGTCAAGGGTGGTGTGGTTACCCGTTTTATAATTCATGCGGGTGGGTCCAGCGATAATCTGTTCAAGGTTGGCATCCTGGACCAGTCTTATTAAGGAAAGGCTGTCTTGAGGGGCCCAATTTAGGTTGAAGTCCCCCAGTAGGAGTAGTTCGGTGGATAACTCCTCATCCATGTCCTTAAGGAGGGCTTCGAGGGAGATCCTCGCGTGCGAAGGGGGGTTGTAAACACATCCTATGTTGAGGTGTTTACAGGGTCCAAGGGTGATCCTCACAAAGGTAGCTTCGCTATCCATACTGGTGGATAGTTTCGGGGATATCTGTATGGCGTTCAGGGTGTCAGCCATTATGGAAGCTGATGGGGGGGGGATCTGCAAGGGTCCATTTTAAACCCCTTACTTTTTGTAACCTTTGTAAATCAACTCACAGCAATAGCAACAAATATTTCACTGCTCCAACCCTTTGGAATTCCTTACCTATGTATGTGTGTCAATTAAACTATTTCATAGTTTTCTGTCAAGCACTTGAAACTTATTTGTTTAATCTTTCTTTTTTAAGTATCTGTGAATTTTTCCTATTGTTTTATGCTATTTGTAGTACTATGTTGCTATATTATAATGTTTCGGTAGATTTTTGCATGCAGCATATTGATAATTCAACTGTGCTTTATAAATATACATAAACATTTTCATGTATGAAACTATATGCTTATGATACCATTTTTTTGGCTAAGGCTCTTCTTCCACGGAAAGTCATGAAAACAGTTATAGGTTAATTTCATCAGTCTTCAAAAATGGCTGACAGCAAGCAAACTTATAATCAATAGCAACAAAAAAACTCAATGGTATTTTGGCCTCCAAATAAGTCTAAAAGTAGCAACTTGACCCAGTACCAGCTTCAAACAATTGAAGGCATTCATATTGCCCAGTAGAGAGATAAAAGTACCTTGGGGTAGGGGTGGACAGAACCCACATTTAAAATTTTGACTTCCACACACAGTCTGTAACAAGGTTTCTCAGAAACTGGGTGCTCTGAGGGGGCACTGTCACAATCTTTGTTCCAACAGAAGACAGAGAATTGTAAAGCAAACCTTGCTTCTAATAATGGATTACAGCTCTCTAATTTATTGCACCACCAACTCTATAGATGTTTTGAGACTGAATATCATTTAATCTAAGGTTCCATGATTTGCTTTCTGTTGCTTTGGTCCCTGCTCTGAAAACACACCGCTGATCTCTCATGACACACTGGAGATGGGTTTCCATTCCAAGTCCATCACGACAGACCTGCAGAGGTTATAATTTTCTAGTTAAATGTGCCAACTATGTCTTTTTTTCTTAACTATTGCGCACTCATTATTCACCTAGAACAGTCACTGTCCGGGAATTGGTCTTGCCCGAAGTTGGGACTTGCTATGGTTAAATGACCCTTGCCTATACAGCTGATACCTCCTGGAATAAGTTATCAACTACATCTGAAAACCAAGTTCTTTAACTGCTTTCGGCAGTACCACCAAGGCATTTATATGTAAGTGTACAGGACTAATATATTGGGTAATTAGTGAGTGCTATTATCCTGTTAAAGAGCAGCTGACGCCTTCAGGAGAACTTTTTTTTTTTATTTTGCTCTTTTTCCTGCCTACGGCCTCCGTCCAGTCACGGACTCTTGCGCTCCCACTTCCATATCGGCCTCGACTCCCTCGACACCCCTGGCTTTTCCTCCAGGGTGGGGTTGCGGCACCGGGGCTAATCCTGGGACTAGATCGGGGAGCCTACCTGGAAGCTAATCGAAGCCAAGGGCAGGCTTCATTCATGGTGGCCGTAAGAAAAAATTACTCACCTTAGTAATTATGTTTCTTCTAGTGGAGTCTTGCTGTACCCTGCCTTTCAACTGCCCCAGAGAACAAAGGGTTAACTTTTCTATGCCTTGCATAGAACGTTCATCACAAGCTCAGTTGAAGCCCCTGTCTGTTGTTTAAACTGCAACTGTCAGATCTTTACGAGCAAAAACTCACTAGGTGTTCTGTGTGGAAACTGTAAAATTTTTATTAGCCAACTGGCAAATATATATATATTATGTTTTTGGTTTCAAAGGAAGACTCAAGTCAGGAAACCCAAAAACAAAAACACATCCAAAACACAACATTCCACCCAAACAAAAAGAGGCTGTAAAAGGACACCCCTAGGGTGCCAACACTGCTCCTGCCCACCCACATCCCAAAAACTAGGTTCTGAGAGGAGGCGGGGAGGTCAAACAGCAGACTCCACTAGAAGAAACATAATTACTAGGTGAGTAATTTTTCTTCAAACAACATGAAGTCTTGCTGTATTCTGACTACTGCAGACTACTCAAGCAGTACCTCCATGGAGGAGAGACAGAACCTACTTTGGGAATAGGCTCTGAAGTACTGCTGTGCCAAACCGAGCATCACTCCTAGCCTGGATATCCAGAGAGTAATGCTTGGTGAAAGTACAGACTGCTTTCCAGGTGGCTGCTCGACAAATTTCTAAGAGAGGAATATCCCTGGCAGCAGCCAGGGAAGCAGCTGTACCCTCTTGTGGAATGAGTCCTCAGGCCTGAGGGTGGAGTTCTACCCAACTTTTCATAGCAGAATTGTATACAAGAAACAATCCACCTGGCAACAGATCTCTTAGTGGCAGGTTTGCCTTTACCAACTTCTCCGTAAGTGAGGAACAACTGGAGGGATTCAAACCTGTGACCCTTGGTACGCTCTATGTAGTAGCTAAGGGCTCTTTTAACATCCAAATTGTGTTGCCTCCTCTCTCCCGAGGAGGAATGGTCAGTGAAGAAAACAGGAAGAGATATAGACTGGTTGAGGTGGAAATCTGAAACCACTTTAGGTAAGAACTTTCTGTTTGTTCTAAGGACCACTTTATCTCTGTGAAAAGAGATGAAATCACTGACAGGGCTTGTAATTCACTGATATACCTGGCAGAAGTAATGGCTACCAAAAACACAGTTTTCCAAGTCAAGTACTTAAGCTCTGCTGAGGACAAAGGCTCAAAGGGGGGGTTGCATAAGCTGAGCAATGCAAACATTAAGGTCCCAAGCAGGAGCAGGATCCCTAAAGGGGGGGATTGGTGTGAAGCAATCCCTTGAAAAACTTACAGAATACAGGATGGGATGACAGAGAGGAAGACTTGCCTACTGACAGGAAAGCAGAAACAGCTGCCAAGTGTACCTTGAGGGTAGCTGATCTGAGGCCTAGGCCATTAAGATGGACCATATAATCCAGAACCGTAGGCAATTCAGCAGAGTCTGAAGAAATATTCTTCTTAGAACACCAAATGCTGAATCTTTTCCATTTGGAGATGTAAGTCTTTCTGGTGAAAGGCTTTCGAGAAGCCTTAAGGATATCCAGAACCCCTTGGGAAAGATGTAGATCTGCAAACTCTAACTCTTCAAGAGCCAAGCCGTGAGTGTGAGAGACTGAAGATTCGGGTACCAAATCCTCCCGAGAGGATGTTAACAGGTTGTAATTCCTGGGAAGAGACAAGGGAAGGTAGACTGTTAGGGACAGCAACAAGGGATACCATGGCTGTCTGGCCCAGAATGGAGCAATCAGAATCACTTTGGATGGTTGTGACCTTATCTTGACTAACACCCTGAACAGGAGAAGGAAGGGGGAAAAGCATACAGAAGTTTCCCTTCCCAGTTCAGAATCAGAGCATCCAGGGGGACTGAGCCCAAGGCCGGGGGTCTGCAACAAAAGAGAGGAAGTTGGTGATTGTCTGGGGCTGCAAAAAGATCTATCTCTGGAGTGCCCCATCTCGAGAAAATCACTGTCAAAACCAGGGGATCCAGGGCCCATTCATGATGGTCCTGGGATATTCTGCTCAGTGCATCTGCTAGGACATTGTCCTTCCCTGGGAGGTGAACTGCTATCACAGAGGTTTGCAGGAAATAGGCCAGGGACCACAACTTCATTGCTTCTGTGCACAAGGCCGTAGAACGAGTGCCTGCTTGCTTGTTGATGTACCACATGGTGGTGGTGTTGTCTGTTCTGACCTGAACCACCTTGTTCTGTACAGATTTGGAAAAAGCTTGCAGTGCCAGAAACACTGCTCTGAGTTCCAAGAGATTGATGTGAAGCAGAGACTCCTGAGGTGACCACAGTCCTTGGGTGGTAAGATCCCCCAAATGGGCTCCCCAGCCCAGCAGGGAAGCATCTGTGGTGAGTATCACTGAATGAGACTGAGTGACAAATGGAACCCCTCCTCTCAAATTGTCCTGATCCTGCCACCATTGCAAGGCCTGGATCAGGGTTCGAGTCACTGGGATTAGTTTGGGATGAGTAATGGACTCCTTTCTTTGGAACCAAAAGGCTCTTAAGTGGAACTGAATGTCCCTCATTTGGAATCTTGCTCCCTGGACCACTGCTGTGGAGGCTGCCATGTGGCCCAGTAGCTGAAGGAAATGCCTTGCTGGTCGAGACACCTGAAGGGTGAATGAAGAGGCCAGTTCCATAAGGGTCCTTGCCCTTTCCAGGGGAAGGAAGTCTCTTGCCTTTACCGTATCCAGTTCTGCACCTATGAAGGTGAGGAGCTACACTGGTTCGAGAACCGACTTTGGTAGGTTGAGAAGGAATCCTAAGGAAGTGAGCACTTGCTGGGTCACTTGCAGATGTGACTTGACTTGGTCTGGAGACTGACCTACTATGAGCCAGTCATCCAAGTATGGGAATATGGAGATCTTTTGTCTTTTTAGGAAGGCAACAACTACTGTCAGGCACTTTGTGAAGACCCTTGGGGCTGATGTTAGGCCAAAGGGCATTGCTCTGAATTGATAGTGGCCTGAGGGCAACTCGAACCTGAGGTACTTTCTGTGGGAGCACCTGATAGGAATGTTAAAGTAGGCATCTTTGAGGTCCAGGGAGGCTAGCCAGTCCCCTGGTCTTAGAGAGGGAAGGATAATTCTCGGAGTACCATTTTGAACTTTGGCTTTAAAAGATGTTTGTTCAGATATCTTAGGTCCAGGATGGGTCGCCACTCTCCTGTCTTTTTGGGGGTTAGGAAGTACCTGGAGTACAATCCTTTGCCCCTGTGTAGGGTGGAAACTCTCTCTCTATAGCTCTGAGAACTAAGAGAGAAGAAACCTCTGCCTCTAGGGCAAGGGTCTCTGAGAGATTTGCAGGTGGAAAAGATCTGGCTCTCATCTTGGGAAATTTTGAAGCTGAGAACCAGTCCCTGGCTTACTACTTCCAGGACCCATTTGTCTGATGTAAGAGACATCCAGTCCTGGACAAAGTAAGCCAGCCTGCCACCTACTGGTATAGGAGAATCGACCCGGGCAGACCCATCAGGGTGTCTGCTTGGCAGGGGCTTTAGGCTGAGGGGTGGATGCAGGCCTGCTCATCCCCCTTCTACCTCTCCTCTAAAGAACCCCTCTGCGAAAAGGAAAAGAGGAGGCCTGAGCTTGGTAAAAGGCCTTTGGAAAGGCCTGCCCTTCCCTGGACTGCTGCCTTTGAGGAGTTGCTTGCTTCTTTGGTCTGAGCACTCCTGTAAGTGGTCCTGTATTTGTCCATTTTCTTCATGTAATTCTCTGTCTGCTCCCCAAACAGAGAATTACCAATTACAGAAAAATCCATGGCCTTAGCCTGGGTATCCTGTGAGAGGCTAGTACATCTGAGCCAAGCCATTCTCTGAAGAGCCACAGATGTAGCCATGACTCTTGATGATACATCAATGGAGTCCACAGCAGCATGAAACTGTACTTTCGATGCCTCAGTCCCATCTGCAGCCACCTCCTCCAGTTCCTTGGCAAGCTGGGCGGGAGCCTGTTTAGTCAGTGCCAGTACAGTGTCCCACCTGGACTTCTGGTACCTGGCTGTATAGGCCATATAGTTAGCCTGCCTGAGTCCCAAAGATGCTGCCATGTATTGTTTCTTTGCCATGGCATCAATCTTCCTGGAGTCCTTGTCTGGGGGGTGTGATGCCAAGGGAATGTTTGCCTTATCACAGGCAGCAGCCTGCACAACCCCAACATAGCTGCATTGCTGAAAAAGGAATTCCGTGTCTGAGCCTGAGAGAGTGTATCTCTTGTCCAGTCGTCTGTCCACAGGAGGTATAGAATTAGGAGACTTAAGAATTTTTTGTGTCTGTTTCCCAAAGGATTTGCGGAGGGTAATAGACAGTCTCCTGGACTCTGGGATGTCCATCATCTCAACATAATCAGGCTCTTCCTGATCCTCTACTGCTTTCTCCACAGGAAGCTAGAGGGTATCAGCCACCTTTCTGTAGAACATGTAGTGTGAAGGTGACTCAGAAAGCCTAGGAGGAGAAACACGTGAAGGTCTGTCTGAGGAGATGTCCGGGTCAATAGGCACATCCAGACTTTCACCATCACCATAATCATCCTCATACTCTCCCTCCTCCTCAAACTCTGGTTCATAAAATTCTTCCAGGGTATAATCCAGAACCGGGGGAACCGACCGAACCGAGCCCCTGCCAGATGGTGCCGGTTCGGTCGGAACCAAGCTAGCGACTGCACAATCCTAATCGCCTTGGCTATCTCATCGTCGGTCGGAGTACGAGATTCTGGATCTGAACCAGTCGATTTGTCTTTTCTTTTTGTCGGAATCGGCTCTCCTTTTGCCCGAAGAAGTATCGCCCCGGTCAGAGAGCACTCCTTCTGGTTCGGTCGGAACCGAACCGGGCTGGCCATCCAGGTCAGCGGACTTCTCGGCCTCCCTTTCCCTCAGTCTACCTAATCTCTTTTCCAGGGTAGATTTGGGAAAATTCTTGCAAATTTGGCAGTCTGAATCGAGGTGGTCAAACCCCAGACAATAAATACAGGTGGTGTGGGGATCAGCCTTGGCAAAGACCTCCACAAACACACTACAGTGTTGAAACCCAGTGGGCCTGTTTTTTCTTGGGTTTCTCAGACATGGCCAACCTAACCAAAAACGTACCCTTTTTTCGGCAATCTGCCAGGCAAGACTCCCCTATCGGTTCCTGACCGTGTCATGGATCTTGGAAAAAAACATAATTAAAATCCGTTTTTTTTAGAACCGATCCGAACCGGTAACCACACTCTAAAGTAAAGCACAAGTTTTTACCTCAAATTGATCGGTTCAGCCAAACCGATCCACAGTTTACAAGTTCCACACAGAAAACAGTACAAAATCCTATCTAGTACTCACAGTACCACAGACAGAGACTTGAACCGACTATGCGGAAACAACAATTCCGTAGAAACCGACTGAAAACCGACACTTCAACAGACTTTTGAACCGAGCAGCAGGAGAAATCTCCGGAGAGACTGTTCAGTGAGGCGGAGTAAAGAATCTGACGGTTGCAGTTTAAACAACAACAGACAGGGGCTTCAACCGAGCTCGTGATGAACGTTCTATGCAAGGCATAGAAAAGTTAACCCCTTGTTCTCCGGGGCAGTTGAAAGGCAGGACCTAACTGCAATAGTCGGAATACAGCAAGACTTCATGTTGTTTGAAGCATTATTTTCTAGGTTTTACCCCCAGGGGCGGGGACGTACAATGATGTCCTGCGTCCGCCCCGTCCCACCTGGTTCCAGGTGCTGATTACCTGAGGTTTTCCCGGCCTCCGCCTGGAGTCCCCAGAGCACCGGGCACTCATCCCACCTTCCCCCCTGGAGAAAGAGAGCAGTCCCTGAAACGCTCAATCCTTCTCCCTCGGCCAGCCCTCCAGTTCCCCGAGTCTGTTCCCGAACCCGGGTCACCGATGTCGCAAGCAGAAATCCTACCGCTGCACTGGTAGGCCGGCGCCTTCAAGAGAACTTTAACAAAAAATAATATTTAGACATAGTTTAGCTTGTATTTCACATTGGTCCTGTATTGCACCTCCCCATTATTTATTACTGAGGTCATTAACATGAAAACAGGATCTTTGCTCCTGAAGAGTTCATCTATTTCTGTTACTTTTTCCCTACCTGAGGTCATAATGCACTGCTTGTGACATCACAGTTACTCATGGCAACAGATTGTGATGTCACAACAAAGAATTATTACATGAAGTAGGGAGTAAGCTATAGAGGCAGATGAACTCTAAGAGTTGAAGATAATGTATTCAGGCACATTTCCTCAGTAATAAATAATGGGTAGGAGAATAATATAAATGGAATGCAAGCAGAATTATACCCAATTATTATTTTTTGTTAACGTTTTCTTTGAGGCGTCAGTAGCCCTTTGAGTTATGTAATATATGTAACTGTAATACACAGGACAGTTCCTGGAAATAAGCTACACTCAGCAATCGCTATCCTGTACAAAAATCAACAAATCTGGTTTGAGTTGACACAGCAAATGCACTGGCACAGCCTCTGCATATTTATTGCCTTGCAAGTGGAGGATAAAAGGATTAGTAAAGGAACTGAGCAAAACAAACAAAAAAAAAAACACAGCACTAAATACTTCTTACTGTAACTGCAATTAACGTTATTAACGAAGTGCAGAGTGCATAAAAAGTAACAGATAATAGCCTGTAGCTGAGAGACACACACCCCCAACCAGTTTCCTACAGTACATGTGCTCTTCCTCGGGGAAAACAGAGCATGCTCAATCAGCTACTGAGGATGCCCTCACAGATAGCAAGTGGGCATTGCCAATTCCATGTAATTTTCTTTATGTTTCCTGCTTGCCCCTGATCAGGCATACTCATCTCACTGTCACGCTTCGAGCCTTTGCTGCGCTGGCTTCCAGTCAAGGCACAGGTATTGGTCTCCCACACTCCATCCAAGGCCTTTGCCATTACAGCCACACACACACACACACACACAAACATTATTGTGAAAAGGGCCTGATTTCAGTTCTACCCAGCAGCCTTCCCCTCAGGATTACCTGTTCGAGCAGAGGGGGCAGAGGGAAGTCAGGTACAGTTCTGAACCCAGTTGCTGTACGGGCCCACTGGTGTTAGTCATTAACCAGCTGCCAGTAAGACACTGTGGAAGAAGTGCTCTCAAACTCCAGGAAGGAGAGAAATGACATCCACTCTCGGAGCATCCCCTATATCAGATGCCAGCACAGCTTTGTCAATGAGGCTGACCACACATTGCCAGCTGAGGGTATGCCTCTAGGAGCAGTATGGCATAGCATACTGCATGCTGTGGCCAGGCCTTGGGAAGAAAACCAGGAAATAAGTGCAGGTCTATCAGATGACAGCCGGCTGCCCCATGTCAATGTGTGGCAGCAAGAAGCCCTGAACATAGGTTACACTGGATACATCAGATGGCAGATCCAACTCTGATGTCTGCAGGAGACTCTGGATGACTGTGGTGTAACATGGCGGGAATGGGTCCAGGACAAGCCTGTTAATGTTACATACCAAGGAGTGGGAGGAGATAAAATGCATCAAATTATTGCTATATACTTGACGGACTGAGTAGGATAGGATTCTGTATATAGGGGATGTTACTTTTCAACAGTGTATTTTCACCCAAGTAAAAAAGATTTTAAGGCAGTTTCATTTTAAAAGAATTTCCATTCTTGTACCAAAATGACAAGAAGAACAATTTATTTATTCCATCATTGCCCCTGCCCCCAAAAGCAAATCAAACCTGTTTTTCCAGCTCTACAATGTAAAATGCTCTCTGTATAGTTTCACATTGGAAATAACAAAAATACAGCAGACTGTTGGCAGAGAGTCAAAGGCAGCCAACAACCAAGTCTGTTTTCATTTTTCTAGGCTGGCCGTTACATACTGTCAAACATGCAAAGATCTTACTTTCTGAAAAACAGAGTTATACAACACTGCAGCCTCTCTTTCAAGGCAACCAGTTATCAGGGTACTGCTTAGACATTTAAGGGGAACTCTCAGCTCCCTAGAACAAAAACAGCAGGACCTAAAGGTCCCCAATTTATAAAAACACAAAGAGTGTAATTTTTTAGCCACTTACATGTCTGTCATATTCATATTTATGAATTTATTTAGTTCAAGAGTTTCACCAGGGAAAGCATAATGAGTTAAACATTACAATTTTATGTGGCTGATCCTGTGCCCCCCCCCCGGCCATTACCAGCATCTAGTACTCCTAGAGTCCTCTCTGGCCAGCCCTCTGATGACGTACATGATGAGATAACAAATGGGTTCAACTATGTGCCTTCATGCACACAGTAACTCTGAACACTTACTCAGTGCACAATCACACTTATATTACCAGTATCAATCAGCCAAGGAAAGCGCTTTCCTCAACTAGTACCAGTAATACAGGTGTGATTATGCGCAGAATAAGTGTTTCAAAGTTACTATATACATAAAGAGCAACTCTCTACTATAATAAAACACTTAAAACCACTAGATTTAGCCAGCCCACTGGCACAGCACTAGCGCTACTGCTTGCAATGCCGACAACCTGGGTTTGGAAGCAAGCCTGGATGTCGGAGGGCCGGGCGGTGGGGGGGGGGTCTCTTCCTCCAGGGGGGTCCCAGTGCTCGTTCGATCTCTGGTGGAAGTCTGGCTGTCCAACAGCCTGGTGCTCGTAGTTGCTGGAGGCAGGGCAGACATTGACATATGCACCCTGGCATCGCTGCACACCCTGCCTCCTGGGGAGGAAAAGCGGAAAAGTAGGCCATGCAAGATGCCGCCCGCCTCACGCTGCAGGTCCCGCACCACTGACCCGTGACACTGCTGGAGCCGCATCCCGTCTTCCTACGGCAGAGAAAACCCCCTCCTGAAGGCCCCAGTGGGTAATCCAGGGAGTAACTCTGGCACAGAGGCGTCCCGGGGCCGTATTCCGCCATCCGATGGCAGGACAAGCTCTCTCCTGCGGCCCCGCTCTCCGGCTCGTGTACGTCCCGGGTAGTGGGTGACAGGGCTGGGCGTGGGGCAGGGCCAATGGGGGCCAGTCCTTCAGAAGGAGTCAAAAAGTAGAATTTAAAAAAAAAAAAAACACTAGATTTACAACAATTTTGTTTTAACTTTATCATTTTCTAGTTCTTTGTATTTTTCTTTACTTTTCTCTCCTGGTCTACTTAATATTGCAGATTACGAGTACTTATTTCACAGAGTCTTTCAAAATGTATGCGACTCTCCCCTGCTCACCTCTCAACTGCTGTTTGTGGCATCATTGTCTGTTTTCATGGTGAACACTGTGATGTTATATACATAGGCACTGTGAGGTTAACAGGAAAGAGGCAAATGTTTTTTATATAGAATTTTTAGACAGACTGCAGTAAATATTGGAAAGGAGCACTGACAAAAAATAAATTGTCTAGTGAACTGTAACAGAGGAACCATCTCATTTATGGAAGTACATGCTGAAATGCAAAGTTGCTGTTTAAAGGCATATAAGTGTCCCCTGCAACTTAGCCCACTGTATGCATCATCTGAGGAGTGGCCGCAGGGGACTCTGGGAATATTAGGTGCCAGTAATGGCCGACTAGGGGACTGTATGATCACCAGATAAATATTAATATAGCAGACATGTAAGTGGTCACAAAATGTACACTCTTGTTGTGTTTTTGTAAATAGAAGCATATAGGTCTCGCTGCTTTTGTGCTAGGGAGCTGAGCGTTTCCCTTTAAAAGTTTTGCACTACTATGTAGCCTGAACCACATACAGTTAAACTCCTGCAAGAGTAACAAAAGTATATACGGTATGTGGGAAACAAAACATGAAAGGGTGTGTGTTGACTGGGAGATACAGGCACATTTCTGGTTCGTGCGGAGGCACAAGGCTGCAGGCAGAGTGCTTCTCAGCACTTACCACAGGAAATCTTGTTATCTCTCAATGAACACGGTACCCTGGAGTGTGTTACTACACCTCATCTCCATTTGGGCTGTACCTATGAAGTACAATTACAAAAAAAAAGCAAATACCAGTACTCCTCAGGGAAACTTTTAAGCTCAATACTTTATTTTATAAAATGCAAGGATGCCACAAACACAACATCACTCGTGTAGTCCTCTACTGGTTTCGCACGTTTGTGTGCGTCATCATGAGGTCCTCCTAATGACACACATGTATGTGCGAAAACCGGTAGAGGGCTACACAAGTGATATTGCATTTGTGGAGTCCTTGCATTTTATTAGATAAAGTATTGATCTTAAGAGTTTCCCTGAGGAGTGCTGGTATTTGCTTTTCTTTGTACTGTTCCAGTGTACCAGGCACCCTCCTGAGCGGTAGTGGAGCTCTTTTGCACTGCATTAAAGTACAGTTACGTAACAACCTACCGTAACAGCAGATCTTCGAGATGAACTCTTGCAGCAGGCTATTACAATTATGACTATGCTGCAGGCACTAGGATCCATCAGAAACCTTTAGCTAGCAGTCTCCAGTGGAGGCCGTCCCAGACGTCTGCTCCACCCCGATGTCGCCAATGGTATATCGGGGGCAGTCCCCAGCCCCACCTCAGTTCACCCGCCGGAGACCTGTGAATAAGGACCGGCAGGCAGACCAGGCGGAAGCTTGCAGCAAAAATGATGCAACAACAGCTCACCAGGGGGAGGGAGGGAAAGCAGCGCCTGTTACAAGAGCTCCTCTCGAAGATCTACTGTTACGGTAAGTTCTTGCGTAACTGTACTATTTTACTTTGAGTGGCAACTCTTGCAGCACGCTATTATAATTAGGACTGAATCCCAAGCAATCCCACAAAAAGGAACATGAACTGTGAGGTGGCTGTAAGCACCAGTGCTAATAACAGGGTACTTTTAAGAAAGTAGGCCCTGAAGGACCACTAGGCCAAAGCCTTCACTTCCCCCAGACCATAGTGTTTATTGAAGGTATGCACTGAGCTCCAGGTAGCCGCTGCACAAATGTCTCCGATGGAAATATTTCACAAGGATGCAAATGAAGTAGCCACTCCCCTGGTAGAATGACCCCTAACCGAGCCCGGTAGGGTTTTGCTGTACTTCCTGTAACAGAAAATAATGCTATTGACCAGTCATTTTGATAAGGTTTGCTTTGACACTGGAGTGCCTTGACATCAAGGCACAAAGGTCACGAACAACTGCTCCGTTTTACAGTGTGAAGCAGTGCGTTTCAGGTCTCAGTTCCCTGTGGATGTCCAATGTATGCAGAAGTGCTTCCCCTCTATTCGAGTGATCCAGATAATATACCAGAAGACTGACATCCTGATTCAACCCAAGTTCAGACACCATATTGGGTAAAAACTTAGGATTGGTTCTTAAGGACACCTTGTCCCTATGAAAAATTAAATAAGGCTCCTTACACACCAGCGCCTGAAGCTCGGAAACTCTCCAAGCAGAATAAACTGCAACCAAAAATAACACTTTCCATGAAAGAAAGCGAAGCTCGCAATCCGTAGTAGGCTCGAAAGGGTAAGCTTCTCCAGCAGAAATAGGAGATCCTGGGGGGGTACTGGGTCTCGGACGGGAGGCTTAATGTGTAAAATGCCCATCAAAAAGGTACAGGACACATTCAGTTGGGCGAGTGTTCTCCCTTCCATTAGTACATGGTAAGCAGAGACTGCTGACAAACGTACCTTTATGGAGGAGTAGCTCAAGCCTTGATTCAATAAGGAGAGAAGATACTCTAATATCGAGTTCACTGGGCAAATGAGAGGGTCCAAGTGACGAAGTGAAGCCCACAGACAGAACTGTTTCCACTTCATGGTATAAGTGGATCTAGTTGAGGGCTTTCTCGCTGCTACGAGAACGTCCACCACCTCCTGGGAGACCCCAAACCTGGAATTGACTAAGTCTGCAGGAGCCAGGGATGAAGATGCAGGGATTTGAGCTCCAAGTGGACCAATGTTCCCTGATCCTGGGACACTAAGTGCGAGCTCTGCTGCAGCTGAATTGGAAGTTCCACTGCCAGCTGCTGAAGTAGTGGGAACCAAATCTGCCGAGGCCAGAACGGGGTGATGAGGATCATCTCTGCTCCTTCGGCCTGAAGCTTCAGAAGAACCCTCTGAATAACGGGGAAGGCGTACAGAAACCTCCCTATCCAGCAGAGGGACAACGCATCTGGCCAGAAAACACCACGCGCAGGCTCTCGCGAGCAGAAACTAGGCAGTTTGATGTTGAGGGGAGACGCAAAGAGGTCCAACTCTGGATGGCCCCACCTGTTGAACAGTCAATCTGCCACTGACTGGAGCACCTCCCACTCATAAGCCTTGGACCAAGATTTCAATTCAATTCAATTCAACTTTATTTTTAAAAGGCGCTTTTCTTAAATCAAAGCGCCTGTACAAATAAATATAACAATAACTATAATAAATCAGATTAACAAGAATCCTTAAAAGCTATATTAAAAAGGTGGGTTTTCAGCGCTCCTTTAAAACTAAGGACGGTCGGGCAATCTCGCACCTGACGAGGTAGAGAGTTCCACAGGGTAGGTGCCATAAAACTAAACGATCTAGCACCAGATGTTTTCAAACATACCCTGGGAATCTCTAGCAATCCCTCGTCAGTGGATCGGAGGGGCCGAGAGGGACTATAGGGGCACAGGTGCTCTTTCAGGTAGGCAGGTCCCAGATCATGTAGGGGCTTTTACAGGTCAGCAACCGACTTTGAAGTAATTCGCTGAACATCATAGCCAAAGTGGCTCATGGAGCACAGGCATTATGTGACTGGAACTAGAGACTCCAGTCAACAGCCTGGCTGCCGCATTCTGCACCAGCTGCAGACGGCGAAGTTCAACCCCCGATAGCCCTAGGTATAAAATTGGCTTAGACCTTTGGCCAAGATGTTTTGGATGCCTGGAACATGAACAGCAGTGAGATCTAGGTGGTGTTCCAGTGCCCAATACCAGACTCTCATCACCTACCGGCATAGGGGGTAGGAATGTGTGCCCCCCTTGTTGACATAAAACACTACCGACTTGTCCGTCTGGATGAGAAGAGGGCCTGGCGGAAGGTCCGTTTGAAATGCACGCAAGGTGTTCAGGACCACTCACACCTCAAGAATGTTGATATGGAGCTGTGGATCGTCTGGAGACCATGTCCCCTGGGTTTGTCCATCTCCCAGATAAGCGCCCCAACCAAAACAGGAGGCGTCTGTCATTAGGATACGTCTCAGGGCTCCTGACGAAAGGGGACTCCTTGTTCCAGGTTGGAGGGGTCCAACCACCAAGAAACCATCCTTCTTACCTGGTCGGAGATCCTGACCGGCTGGTCCAGATCGTCTGACCTCTGGTCCCACTGCACTCTGAGCATCCATTGTGGGACTCTCATGTGGAGGCGGGCCAAAGAGGCTGTAGGAATGCCGCCGCCATGTGCCCTAGAAGTCTGAGGCAGGTTCTGGCTCAGACCTGTGGAGCCATGGATACTGTCCATGCTACGTCCCTTAGACGACCCCTGTCCTGCGGGAGGAAGGCCATGCTCTGAACTGTGTTGAGGACCACTCTGCTGAATAGGAGTCACTGACTGGGTTCTGGGGAAGACTTTGGAACAGTCACGGTGATCCCCAGCTCTCGGAAAAGCGTAAAGGTGTATTCGAGAGTGTGAAGTAGCTGAGCCCTTGAAGGCACTGCCAGAAGCCAGTCACCCAGGTAGGGGAAGACGTAATGGCCCTGGCATCTGACAGCTGCAGCCACCACTGCCAGGCATTTGGTGAAGACTCGAGGAGCAGAGGAGAGGCCAAACAGTAAAGCTTGAAACTAATAATGTCTCCCATGGAAGTGGAACCTCAGGAATTTCTGATGGGAAGGGAAGACCCTTATAAGCATACAGGCATCCTGCATATCCAGGGAGCACAGCGAGTCCCCTTGATGCAAGAGGAGAATGATGCCTGGCAGAGTGACCATCCTGGACCATTTGTACTCGATGAAAAGATTTAGAAAACGGAGGTTCAGGAATGGTCGAAGGGCCCCGGTCTTTTTTGGAACCAGGAAAAAATTGGAAATAATAGCCCTATCCCTGTTGTCCCTAGGGGACCGGCTCTATCACCCATTTCAACAAAAGGGCCTGGATCTCTCCTTTTATCAGAGGAATGTGCGAAGGTGGATAACGGGAGGACCCTGGTGGTTTTTCTGGAGGGATCTGGATGAACTCGAGAGTACTGTATGTCCGCTACTTATTAGGTCTAGAACCCAGAGGTCTGTTGTGACGCTGTTCCATCCCTCCTGATAGAGAGAGAAGCGACCCCCTACTGTTTCCATCGCCTCCACCAGAGGGGCGGTTCAGTAGCGAGTCACTGGGTAGATCCAGTAACTAGCAGAGAGGGCTGGGAGGACTTGGGACCTCTAGAGGTCGAGCTCCCAGAAGCTTGGGTTGTAGCCTTTCTCTTAAAGCCACCTCTCTGCGGGAATTGGCTGCGGGGATTTTGCCCTGAGGGCTTATGAAATGTCCATTTGTGGAAAGGTTTCTGGTCCCCCTTATATAGCTTTCGGACAGACCAGATGGACTTCCCAGAATCTTGGAGGTGAAAGATGAGTTTCTCCGTCTCCTCCCCAAAAAGGACGGAATCTTGGAATGGAAGGTCCAGGGTGTTCCACCAGAAAAGACTCCTCCCCCAGGGCTCAATATAGCCTGTCCGATTTCTTGGAAACTGCTAGGGTGGTGGAGGGTGTTTCCAAGTGATCCTAGTAAGGTCCTGGAAGGTATCCACAAGAGGAGGAACTACCAAAGGCTTTGGCTCCTTCTGCCTCAGGTATTTTACCAACCTCCGGCGCTATGGATCCAAGTCATCCGTCTCCCATCTGTTGGAGGACTGGATGTGCCTCAAGACGTCCATGAAGGTCAGATCATCAGGAGGAGATCTGGGAGTGTCCTTCTCGTCCAGGGACACTGGCCTTTCCATGAGAGAGAACGGTAGGACCCAGAGGAACTAGGATATGAACCGTGGCCTTCACAGGAGGAGGAGGCTGATCTTGAACAAGTGGGGGATCTGCTCCTCTCATATGAACATCGCCTGCTGTCAGACCCACATCGGCTATGGGACTGGCGACAGCCGGTCGAGCACCGAGGACAACTGTCAGATCGGTGTCGGCTATGTGACCGTCTCCTGCTAGGGGAGTGGCAGTGGGTGGTGCTACTAGACCTGCAGCGTCATCAGTGCCAACATTCCTTGTGTAAAGTCCGGCCATGTGTATCCACTCGAATGCGTGATCAAGATTTGTGCTTTGGCCTAGGAGAGAAACTTTTAGGCACAGGAGAAAACGGTTTTTCAACCCGGCCTTTGTCCTTAACCTCCTCCAGAGTTGGATCAGGCTGTGGTGGGAGTACATCCTTTTTAACCGGACCCCACCAGAACTGGAAAAGTTCTGTGAGCTCCTCCTTGGTAAACTGGGCGGTGGCAGACCCCGCCGGAAGGCTGGGTTTGTCCAGTGTGTGAGGATGGAAGGTCAGGCAGGTTCCCTGGAAGAGGAATCATCTTCCTGATTCTCAGGAGTGGAGGCCCTACGGACCAGCAGACGTTCGGAGACACCTTGGCCAATGTCAGTTCCTTTTCTTGCGCCATCAACGGTTTGGAGCCGTCCAGCTTGGAAACCATCGTTGGCTTCGGTTTGGACAGCTGAGCCACAGAGGGGCGGTGAGCCAATGCCAGCTTTGAACCTGGCTCCCGCTCACTGTGTTCAGATGTCTTGCCTGGAGCCCAAGGAACAACCAAAGTCGGGATTTTCCTCGGCGAGGCCGAAGCCCCGGAAGAAGAAGAACCAGAGGTCCCAACTCCGGAGGTGGAAGATGGCCGCAAGGGTGCTGCTTTCACCTTCCGGGGTGGAAGAGGCCAGCACGGAGACCAGGCTCTGACTACTGCTGCCCGACATCGGTGGCTTGGCGGTAGTGGTAGTGTCTTGCCACCCAGTGGAGTATTGGGAGTGGCAAAAATGATTCAAACTGCCCGACCCAGAGGAGGACTTTTTCCTATGGAGTGAACGGGAGCACGAACACCCCTTTGACTGGCCCCGTCCTTTTCACAGGACTTACGTTGGTCAGAGTCTAGTTTCTTTTCTTTGTGTTTAGTGGACCGGGAAGAGGAAGAGGACTTAACCGCTGGCGAGCGTTGCATCACGACCACCTGTTGTTCAAGAAGACGGGCCCTGAGAGCCTTAAGGTGGTGATTTCTGGTCCTGCCTGTAAAGCCGCTGCAAATTGAGCTGGCCTTGGTGTCGTGGTCCAGCCCGATGCAAAAGACGCAGGCCTTGTGGGTGTCCTTCACTGGGATCTGGCATCTACAGGCGCATTTTGTCCTCTTTTTTTCGGATGAGGAGACCGACAATGGTGAGGTCAACATGCAGTAGTAGGCGTGAAGAAACGAAAAGTGGACTTTTCGAGAAATACAGCAAGAAAAAAAAAGACAAACTTTGCTGGAAACTACCAGACTTCATTCTAAAGGCAACTGAAGAGCCGATGGAAGCGGGTCTGTGACGGAAAAAGAACTGAGGTGGGTCTGGGGACTGTCCCCTAATATATCACTGGGCGACGCTGGGGCGGAGCCGACGTCAGGGGCGGCCCCTGCTGGAGACTGCTAGCTAAAGGTTTTCAGTAGGTCTTAGTGCCTGCGGCATAGGCCTAATTGTAATAGCCTGCTGCAAGACCTCCCACTCTAATTAAGATTTTACCATAACAGTAGATCTTCGAGAGGAGATCTTGCAGCAGGTTACACCATAAGGACTGAAGCAGGCAGATGCCAGGACCCCACAGAAAACTTCTAGCTAGTAGTCCATAGTGGTGATCCACCCCCAATGTCGCCTATGGTATAAAAGGGTCAGTCCCCTTGCACCACCTCAGTTCTCCCGCCGGAGACCCCGGGCACAGTCAGAAATCGGAGAACCAAGGAGACTCTTCTGGTTGATGAGATATGATGAAAAGGCTGAAGAAGCAGAAGTAGATACCAGGAGGAAGGAGGGAGGGAAAGCAGCACCTGCTGCAACAGCTCCTCTCGAAGATCTACTGTTACAGTAAGTTCTTACATAACTGTACTAACTCACTTCGAGGAGGAGATCTCGCAGCATTTTCTGAAGCAGCCTTTCCCTGGATGGGGCTGTGAGGAGCCAGTCGTCCAGATACAGGAAGACGTAGTGACCTTTCCTCCATAAGGCTGCTGCTACTACCGTGAGGCACTTTGTAAAAAGTCGAAGTGCCAAGGACAGGCCGAACGGCAGAGCCCGGAACTGGTAGTGGTGTCCCTAGAAGAGGAATCACAGGAACCTTTGGTGGGGCTGGGTAATCAAGATGTGAATATACACATCCTGTATGTCGAGTGAGGACAGCCACCCTCCTTGATGGAGAAGAGGAATCATGCCTGGAAGGGTCACCATTCTGAACTGCTTGTAGTCCATGAATTTGTTCAGGTTGCTGAGGCCCAAGTTGGGGCACAGATCCCTGGTTTTCTTGGGAACCAAGAAACAGTGGGAATAATATCCCTTTTCTCTCTGGGAAGCTGGAACTGGCTCTATAGCTCACTTCTCCAGCAGAGCCTGAATTTCCTCTTGAATGAGGGCTGCGTGGGATGGGGAATAGTGGGAGGGCAGCTGAGAACTGTCTGGTGGTACCTCCAGGAACTCTATTGTGTGCCCTTTTCTTATCAGTTGCAGGGCCACTGATCGGATGTGATCCTGCTTCAACCTTCTAGACAGAGGGAGAAGCGACCCCCCCACCGCCTCTCCCAGGGTTTCGACTGGGGGAGATGGGGGTCGGGCAAGGAGTCAGGCAGCAGCAAGTGGAGTAGACAGAGCAGCCTGGGAGGACTTGGCAGCTCTGGGAGTGGGACTGCCAGGATTCTGAGAAGTGGCCTTATGCTTAAAAGCTCCTCACTGCTGCTATTGACTTCAGGGTTGCTGTCCAGAGCAGCGTTGAAAAAACTGATGCCTGAAAGGCTTTTGATTGGACTGGTACACAGTGTGCATGGGACAGATAACCTTACCCGAATCTTGGAGATGAGTGATTATTTTCTCAGACTCCTCTCCAAAAAGGACCAGGCCCTTAAAAGGCGTGTCCACGATACTGCCCTGCACATCCTGGGTAAAACCTGAGACCTGGAGCCAGGAGTGTCTTCTTATGCAAACCCCAGTGGCCGAATCATAAGAGGACCGTAGCACATGGGTGCCAACGTCCAATCCAGACTTGAGGAGGTCGAGGAGCTCTGCCTTCTGGGGGATGTCAGGCAGGACCTGACCTAGCTCCATGCCCTGCTCCCAGAGGGCATTCTGATATTGGACCATGTGTGTAAGGAAATTGAGGGAGCATATGGTACAAGTGGTAGCGGTATATAACTTCCTGCCAAATTGGTCCAGTTGTTTAGAATCCTTGTCTAGAAGCTAACTGCTCAGGTGACTGGGTCGCTTCGACCTGTCATGGGCAGCTGTGATCACCACAGAGTCTGCCAGGGGTTGTTCGCCCAAAAAGGGCTCTTCCCTGGGGGCCCTGTAAAGGCGGTCTGATTTCTTCGGCACTGCTGAAGAACTAGATGGATGCTTCCAGGCGGTCCTGGTGACATCCTGGAAAGTGTCGACCAGAGGTGGCACCACTATAGGTTTCAGAGCCTTCCAGCAGAGGTACTTAGCCAGGCGGCACGTCTCAGGATTCAGATCTTCTGCATCCCATCCCATGCTGTTCTGTATGTGCCGCATAATGTCCACGAAAAATGGATCATCAGGCGGAGACCTAGGGGAGTCCTTATAATCAGGAGGGGGAAGGAGCCCCTCCCAAGGAGGAAGATCTTGAGGAGGAGGAAGAGCTGCAGCTGGAATCCTTGGAGGATGTAGACCTAGAATACAAAAATCGAGGCCGACGACCCCTAGAGCGACGTTGGTGCCTGTCCAACGATCTGGAGGAGGAGTGGCGTCTCTTGCCTTTACGGCCATGATTGCGCCCCTGTCCGAGTCCTCAGGCAGTGAAGTGGCTTCCTTCAGCTGAGGAGTGGGCTCCTTGGGCTGAGGGGGTAGGCTGTTTTGGAAGTACCTGAGAAGGTGTAGGCTCCTTAACCAGTGAGGAAAGTCTTGGTGGAAGGAGGTCACCCTTGATAGTGTTCCACTAAGACGAAAAGAGATCCTTTACCTTCGACAGCGGGATCCTGGGCTCTGTGGGAGCATCCAGTGTTGCCCCCCGACGGTCCTGGCATGGGGCCTTGAGGCAGCGCCGGTATCTGTGACTTGGGAGCATCCAGCGTCAGCGATACCAAGGTAGTGCTGTCGGGTATAGTCGGTTGATTGGACAGCAGTGCCACTGGCATCAGCCTGGGTTCTGGTCATCCAGCGACGTATGCGGGTCCAGCGATGCTGGGTTAGAGGCCACTGGAACAGACGCCAGGGATACTGGTATTGAAGAGACGACCATATGGTGACAATGGTCCAGGGTAGCTGCCGACATCGGCTCCGAAGAGGCCCATCAAGGGGAGCCAAGTCCCGAGGGGGGCAGAGGGGTCACTCTCAGTGGGGAGGTAAGCTCATGCCCCCAACGTCGGTCCAGGGAGTCAGCGCTGGAGGCAGTTGATGACTTGGACGTCTTGGCCGGTCTGATGATGGGTAGGGACCCGCCACCCAAGGAGGAACCCGCCGTGCCACTGGCTGTAGGCCCGAAGTCTGAGAGAAGGGCCAAAGATTCAGTGGCTGAAGGGCCGAGGACTTGGTCCTAGACTCAGATGAACCTCTGCCCATCAGTACCAGGGCAGGAGACTTGACCACAGGTAGCCTGGAAGAGGTGAGGGCGGCCTGGGTAGATGTGTCCATCCTCCCACGGGAGGAGGACCCACAGCCAGACTTGTGTGGGGACCAGGAGCGGGAATCCTTGTCCTTGTGCATCTCCTTGTGGTGATGCTTCCCTGACGACTTTTTATGGTGATCCTAGGACGTCAAATCCCCTGAGGGTGAAGAAGACGAACCCTTCCTTTTGGTCTCCTTCTGTATGTCTGTCATTTGTTTCTCTAGCAAGAAGGATTTAAGGGCTTTCTGGCAGTGAATCCTAGTGCTGCTGTTGAACTTCTGGCAATGCTGGCAGGCCTCGGTGTTGTGGTCTAGGCCTAGACAGAAGAGGCAGACCAAATGGCCGTCCTTCAATAGGATGTGTCTGCCACAGGCACACACAAACTGGCGCCGCTCAATAGATGAAGAAGGGGAAGTAGACATGCAGAGAATAGAGGCTAAATACTTAAAAACTAGAAAATAAAAAAAAGCGCTGAACATGCGGTAGAAATGGCGGTCGACTTGAGCAGAAGGCGTGTGTGGAGCTGATGTACATGGGTCAACGGCGGAAACAGAACTGAGGTGGTGCTGGAGAACCTCCCCTTTTATACCATAGGCGACGTCAGGGTTGGGGGGGATCCATCGCTATGGACTGCTAGCTAGAAGTTATCTGTGGGGTCCTGGCGCCTGCCAGCTTCAGTCCTTATGGTGTAACCTGCTGCAAGAGCTACCCCTTGAAGTGAGTTCATTAGTTAAAGCAGAAAGATACATACGTCTATAAGAGTTGTGACTAACATAAGAAAATGGAGTTAGCCCACTTCTACATCGTGTGTACCTGTAATCTGCTTAAAAGTATTGTTCCAAGATTAAGAATGTAAAAATAATGTGCTTTTTCAAACCTATAATTCCTCATCTTGAGCCAGCGCAAGTCATGTAAGAGAAAAATGATAATTTTTGCTGATGCCCCTCTTCCGGAGGGAGAGGATCACAAGCTGATCCAAAGAGACAGACAGCCAATACCTTCCACTTCCTTGTGCGCCAACCCCAACCCCGTGCTCAGATGTTCTGTGACATCTAACCAGGGACAGTATGGGCGCACTCCACAAAAATTTCAGTTCTCCACCAGAAACAAGCTTGGAGGATCATCAGACTTGGCAGGGACCAAAGCAAGGCACACAGGAGAGGATATGGAAACCTTAGTAAACATGTCAAATTAAGCAGGAGAGGAGAACCAACGAGTGAAAGCAGGCAGGATAATCATCCAGCGGGGAGGAGAGATGTGGCTCAAGGGAGGAGATTCTCTCAAAGATCTCCTGTTATGGTAGGCAACCAATCTAGTTTCTTTGGTTTGAAACTCTTTTGTATTTGCTGAATACATTCAGTCCTCAAAGGTCTAGTAATGGCCTTAACACTCTGAGCTCGGGAAAGTAACTTAACAAATGACTGGCTACTACTACAACTGTTACTATTAAAAGATTCATGAATATAGTTCAGAGAGTATAAACAGATGGAACAAGCACCAAAGGAAAATATGGAAGCATTCCAACTTATTAAATCCTCGGTCCATTTTGGTACCAGGAATAATAGCACAGGTTATGTTCAGGAACCAGGGCGGACTCTACAGCCCTCTTGCAGAGAAGGGTTGTTTGTTTGTTTTATTAAGAATAATCATTGAGTAAAAGCTCATTTATAATTTACTTATTTAGTTTTTGTTGACCGGGTAGGGTGCACTAGTCATGGCAATTACTTTTTTCAGGCACGACCCGGGAGATTACAGAGACAGTTACATTAGATACAAGAAACAGCAGTGTGGTCATTTACACAATTCATAAATTATACACCAGAAATTACAGTACCATCAGGAGAAAGCAAACAGGCACAATTTGAGTGCATAGCAATGAATAAAGAAGAATGTAATCAATACAAAACAGGACCGAATAACGGGTACAATTTGAGTGCATAGTAATGTAAAAAGAAGATGTGATAAAGCAGTACAAAACAGGCAAAACATTCAAGGACAAAACTGGTAGGATAGTACAAAGAGTACTGTAGTACTATTATTGTCACAGCAGGAGGGATATTGGAGGATGGGAAAGCAGAGAGGAGTAGGGATGATAGTTTCGGGAAAATGGTTAGGTGGCGAAGGAAATTATTGCAGGAACAAGAGAAGAGGACCAGACAAACAGAAAGGCAGGGCAGTACGGTGGCAAGGGGTAAGTGCTGGGCGCATTGGTAGGGGCAAGATTCTGATATAGGCAGTCTTGTGGGTGCAGAGGTTGGATCGAGCTGTTAGAGCTAGGGAGGTTTAAAACATGCAAGTGCAGGATTAAGACACATCAATTCATTCCATACAAAAATTTAAAAATTACAAATTTACAAAATAGACATCATTAGTTGAAACATTTACAGACATCAACATTCAATAACAGATGATTTTTTAAAAAGTAAGTTGTCAAAGCTTTAATTGAATGTACCCTAAAATACTTACGTAACGCACTTCAAAATTGTGGGACCATGTAACTGAAGAAAAAATTACTCACCTTAGTAATTATGTTTCTTCTATTGGAGTCTTGCTGTATTCTGACAAGTGCAGTTAGCCCCAGCCTTTAAACTGCCCCGGAGAACAAAGGGTTAATCTTTCTATGCAGAGCATAGAAATGAAAATTACGTACCTACCGTAATTCTTGATCTTCTTGGACGAGTCTCCACCACTCATTCACACTATTGGGATCTGCGCCGGAGGCACTAGGACCCATCGGGAGCAAACTTTTTGCTGGGGAGTCGATGCCAGAGATGGCGCCACGAGCCCCAGCTCGTGCGGCACTGACTATCTCGGTGTCGACTCCCCAACCGCCTCAGTACCTTTTTTACCAAGGAGGTGCAGCGTAACTAACCTAGAAGGGTAGCCTAACCTAAAAACCGGACATAAGATAGTCCGGACGACCCGTGTAAGAAGGGTCAACAAAGAAGTCTTCAAGGCCTAAAGATTTGAGGGAGTGAAGACCAACAAGAGAGTGAGCTCGGGATGAGGAGGGCGTGTGAATGAGTGGGAGACTCGCCCAGAAGATCAAGAATTACGGTAGGTACGTGCACTTCATATCTTCCTGGACATAAGTTTCCACCACTCATTCACACCATTGTAGAGTACCGAGCCAATAATCCCCAAGAGGGCAGCAGGAGAAACCAAGAGCTCAAGTTTCTTAAGACAGAAGTCCATTAAGGATGGCTCTGCCAAAGGAAGAATGTCATCTGGCATGGACATCGAGTGCATAATGCTTAACGAAAGTATGCACTGAGCTCCAGGTGGCTGCATTGCAGATGTCTGCAATGGGCACATTGCGGATTTCCGCTAGGGATGCCGCTACCGCTCTGGTAGAGTGAGCGTAAACTCTACCCTCCAACTTAACCTGCGCCATGGAATAGCAGTGACGAAGGCACGCCACTAGCCATGCTGAGATACATCTAATAGCGACAGGTTGACCCAGCCGGGCCTCACTGAAGGAAATGAACAGTTGCTGGGCTTTACGAAAATCCTTGGTTCTATCTAAGTAGAAACACAAGGCCCTCTTAACATCCAGAGAATAAAGAGAGCGTTCCCCTTCATTTTGGAAGTTCACAAAATAAGAGGGAAGGACCAAAGGTTGGTTAAGATGAAATTCTGACACAACCTTAGGAAGAAATTTAGGATGAGTACGAAGGACTACTTTGTCCTTATGTAACACAGTATACGGAGGGTCTGTGACCAGGGCATGTATCTCAGAGACCCTACGGGCTGAGGTAATGGCCACTAGAAGGCAGTCTTCCAGGTGAGAACTTTAGTTCACAGGTAGCTAGAGGCTCAACAGGTTTCTGGGTGAGCATGTCTAGCTCACAAGATTAATGTCCCAGGCTGCAACCGGACGTCTTGTAGGGGTCTGTGTGCAGAATGCCTTAAGAAATCTCTTAACCATAGGTAACTGAGCCAGTGAAAGAGAAAAACGGCTCATGATACGCTGAAATGGCACTAATGTGAACCTTAACTGTAGAGTACTGAGACCTGAATTTGAGAGGTCCAAAGGTACTCAAAACTTTATCTGGAGGGCAGGAAGGGATTCAAGAGGACTTTGCACACCAGAGGAAAACGCTCCACTTAGCCGTGTAAGTTTTCTGAGTGGCTGGCTTCACGCAGCCAGAAGGATATCAGAAACTCTTCGAAAGACATTGAACCGATTTACTTCTACCTCTTCAGGAGCCAAGCGTGAAGGTGAAGGGATCTCAGATTGGGATGGACCACCGGTCCCTGAGTTAAAAGGTTCATCTGCAGGGGAAGTGGTCTGGAGGAACTGCCAACATACTGCTGAGAATGGAAACCACAGTTGAAGCCAAAAGGAGCAATGAGAATCATCTTGTCTCCTGAGACTTGAACTTGAGGTGTACTCTCTGAATTAGAGGAAGAGTCGGAAAGGGCGAAGAAAGCGTTTTGTCCACCGCAGCCTGAACGATCCTGACAAAAATGCCAGGCCCTGGACTCTGGAGCAGAAGAGAGGCAGTTTTGCATTGAGTGGGGAGCATAAGGTCCAGGACCAGAGTTCCCACTCTTCGAATAGTGACTGAACTATGGTTGAGTCTAGAGACCACTCGTGAGGATCTGTCTCTGTTCTGCTTGAGACGGTCTGCCAGTCGTTCTGTACACCTGGCAGGTAGATTGCTTGATAGACCCTTGTGCTCCAAGCACCATTCCCAGACCCTCATCGCTTCTCTGCATAAGGGGAGAATGAGCACCGCCCTGCTTGTTGATGTAATACATCACTGCTTTGTTGTCCGCTGGAGGAGAATATTCTTGTGACAGAGAATGTCCTTCAAAGCTCGGACCGCATAAAGGACGGCTCTCATTTCTAGGACATTTATGTGAAGCTGGGACTCGAGCTGAGTCCACACACCCTGAGTGTGGAGAGCCTGACAGTGAGCTCCCCACCCCATTAGAAAGCGCTCTGTGGTAATGGAGATCTGATGGTCCAGAGGGGCAAGGGGTATCCTTGCAGGAGATTGTCTCTTGAGACCACCAGGTGAGAGACCTCTTTAAGGGTTCTGTCACCTTGATGAGATAGGACTGCGGGTGAGTGGTTGGAGCCACTGGAGTACTGAGCATCCACTGGGAGGTTATCATGTGCAGGCGGGCCAGAGGTACAGTGAACACTGAGGATGCCATGAGGCCCAGCATCCGTTGCATCGAAGCGCTGTAACTGATGTGTTCTCTCCGATGTAACGGCCATCTGAAGGATATACGTTCCTTCTGTCCTCTGGGAGAAAAGCCTCCACTAGGATGTGTCCAGAAGGGTCCTATGAAAAAAGCCTCTGGGAGGGCTGCAGCTGCGATTTCTTGAGGTTTAGCAGGACTCCCATGGACGAAGGAGGCGAGAGGTCGCCTCTACTGACATCGAGTCCCTTGCCTGGAAGGACTTGCCAGAAGCCAATCGTCCAGATAAGGGAACACCTGTATTCCGAGTTTTCTGAGGTGCGCTACGAGAACTGCACAACACTTTGTAAAACTTCGGCGCCAAGGATAGCCCAAAAGGCAGGACTCTGAACTGATAATGTTGTCCCAGAGCCACAAACCTCAGGAATTTGTGATGCCTCGGTGAATGGGAATGCTGGTAAGCAGCCTGCATGTCTAGGAGGCTAACCAGTGCGTGCTGATGAAGCAAGGGCAACAGGGTTCCTAGAGAATATTCTGAATTTCTCCTTGGGGAGAAATTTGTTTAGCTCTGAGATCTAGAATGAGGCGCATTCCCAGACTTCTTTGGAACCAGAAAGTAATGAGAGTAGAACCCCATGTTTCGTTGATGCAGCGCAAGTTCTACTGCCCTGTTGTTTAGAAGGCCCAGAATCTCGGCGAGAGAAGCTCTGACTGAAAGGCAGACAGCCTGGGCTGCCATTTGGGAGGAGCGATCCGGAGGGTTTCACAAAATTGAGTGAGTACCCTCAGGATTATCCGAAGGACCCATTTGTCTGAGGTTATGGACTTCCACTGGCTGTAGAAGTGCATCAGCCGACCTCCCACCGAGAGAGAAAAAGTCCACCTCGGGCAGCTGAGGTGGGACTTGAGCCAGCAATTTATAAGGTAGCACTGGGCGCTTTGGGCCCTTGCGCTTTCTGTTGCGCCTTCTTTTGAGGTTGGGCAGGTTGGTTCTTATGGAAACTTCCTCTGCCTCTGCCTCGAAAGGACTGACGGTTATGAAACTGACGTTTACTGGCATGCCCTCGAGAGGGGGCAGGAGGGGGTCTAGCCACCTTAATGGCTGACCTAGTCTTTGTGTAGCTTCTAGAGCTTGCTCGACCTGAGGACCAAAAGATATGCACCATCAGGGCAATGCCATTACCTGTTGTTGCGCATCATTGGTGAAGCCTGAAGTGCGCAGCCAGGAATGGCGGTGCAAATACCAGCAGCTGCTGAACGGAAGCCGAGTCGAAGCGTCCATGGCTGCTTTAACCTGTTGGTTGTTAGATTCAATACCCCTGGTAATGGTTTGAAGAAGCTCTGGTTTTGAATCCGACTCTGGAAGAGCTTCAACCATTTGCTTGAGAGAGTGCCACAGGATATACTCGTACTGAGAAAAATAGCCTTGGTAACTGGCAATACGCATACTTAGGGTAGAAGCAGCAAAGACTCTCTTACCTAATGTGTCTATCTTACGAGATTCCTTGTTAATAGGTCAAGCTGTGGTGGTTTGAGGAAGGACGACCTTATCATTCTCTGCCAGGACTACAATAGGATCCGCAAAGGCTTGAGATGCCAAAATAGGACGATCCTTGGGGGCTGAATATTTTCTATCAATGGATTTAGCCACCGATGAAGAGAGAGCAGGATTATTCCAAACCATTTGAGACAGCGTCTCGAAGGAAGGCTGAATCGGAGGACTCAAATCCGTAGTGATCTCCGATGCGTGAAGGTATTGGAGTCTTAACAATTTCCCAGGATCGATGTCTGTAGTCTGGAGAGAAAGTGTGGAAATCATATTCTTCAGCAGAGACTTAAAAGACAGGTCCTCGACCACAGGCTCTGCAGCAGTAAAAGATCCTGCTTCGTCCACCTCATCGCCCAGCCGAAGGTCTGGGTCAGGCTCAACGTCATCTCCTGACAGTCCGGGAGGGACTGTATGGACAGGAAAGGGATGAAAGCCAGAAGAGGAAGGAAAAAGAGACAAAGGGAAGTCCTGAGAGCCCCGGCCAGGAGGTGGACGGCGCCAAAAATGGCCGAGGAACCGACGTGGCACCAAGGACGCGCCAGAGCCAAATGAGCCAGAGGCGATTACGCCGATAGCCATGGCTGCACCGCTGGTGATGTCACAAGAGCTACCGGCCACCGTAAGACACTCCCAGAGACCCAAAAACAGGTTTTGAAGGAAAAGAGCAGGAGATAAGGGCATCAGTGTGGCCCCTGCGCCGAAGCCATGTGGGGGACACCTGACATCGAGTCGACAGCACAAAGAAGTGCCGTGCGACCAGGAAAGTCCAACCGCCTACCTGAGCCGAAGGCCCATGAGCGATCGAGCCAGGTAGCGAACCAACCTCCGAGCCCATTGCTCCATAACAGCGGCCCACTGATGAAACTGCTCATCTGAAGACCTACCTGCGGGCGGGTAGGACTCCGATGTCGAAGCGTCGGCTACCAAGCTCCGCTGTTGGCGACTGAGGAGGAGCCGGCAACTAGCCCGATAACCCGAGCGTCTCGGCGCAGGCGTATCGAGTGCGACCTCAGTGATGCCTTCTCTTTTTAGACCTGCGGGCCGAAGAAGAGCTCGAGGCCGAACGGTGCCGAGAATGCGACCGTTTGGCTTTATGCTTCTGCGGGGACCGCCCATCCCCCCGGGCATTTGACTGACCATTATCAGACCCCCCTTCCGGAGAAGGCGGCGGACCGGACCCAGCCTGACTGACTGAACAGCTTTCATACGAAGTCTCCCTACCGTCACCTGACCTGCTCATGGTCGACTCCGTCAGTGTAGGCTGAGACTTCTTTATCGCTTTTATTTAAAAATAAAAATAACTAGCGATACTGAATCGAGATAAAACTACAAAATAATAAAAACTGAAAACTATGCTGCTAGTTTGAAGTTTGACTCCGACTTAAGGCGATGTCATCACTGAAGCGCACTCTGACAGGCGGAAAAAAGGAACTGAGGCGGTTGGGAGTTGGCGCAAGATAGTCATTGCCGCCGACTGAGGCTCGCTCCGCGCCGTTCCTCACGGCGCCATCTCTGGCATCGACTCCCCAGCAAAAAGTTTGCTCCCGATGGGTCCTTGTGCCTCCGGCGCAGATCCCAATAGTGTGAATGAGTGGTGGAGACTTATGTCCAGGAATATTGCTGAGCTCAAGCTCGGTTGATGTCTCTGTCTGTCTCCCTTTGAAAGCTAACCGTCAGATTCTTACAAGCAAACACTAATAGCTATTCTATGTGGAAATTGTAAAAAAGATTTTAATAGCCAACTGGCAACAAGAAGTTTTGGATTACCAAAAGAAGACTCAAATCAGGAAATCCAAAATTCAAAACACAAATCAAACATGAATATAATAAAATAAACACCCAAACAAAAGAAGAGGGTGTAAAAGGAGCACCCCTGAGGTGCAACACTGCACCTGCCCACCCACTTCCCAAATCCAGGTTCTGAGAGGGGAGGCAGGAAGGGAGGTCAGAATACAGCAAGACTCCAATAGAAGAAACATAACTACTAAGGTGTGTAATTTTTTCTTCAAACAACTTGAAGTCTTGCTGTATTCTGACAAGTGCAGACTACCAAGCAGTACCCCCATGGAGGAGAGACAGAACCTACTTTGGGAATAGGCTCTGAAGTACTGCTGTGCCAAACTGAGCATTACTCCTAGCCTGGAAATCCACAGAGTAATGCTTGGTAAAGGTATGGACTGTTTTCCAGGTGGCTGTTTGACAAATTTCTAAGAGAGGGATATCCCTGGCAGCAGCCAGGGAAGCAGCTGTACCTTTTGTAGAGTGAGCCCTCAGGCCTGAGGGTTGAATCTTCCCAGTTTTTCATAGCAGAATTGTATACAAGACACAAACCACCTGGCAATAGTTCTCTTGGTGGCAGGTTTGCCCTTTCCCACTTCTCCATAAGTGAGGAACAACTGGAGGTAGTCAAACCTGTGACCCTTCGTATGCTCTATGTAGTAACTAAGGGCTCTTTTAACATCTAAACTGTGCAGCCTCCTCTCTCCTGAAGAAGAATGATCAGTGAAGAAAACAGGAAGAGACATTGACTGGTTTAAATGGAAGTCTGAAACCACTTTGGGCAAGAACCTTCTATTGGTTCTAAGGACTACTTTATCCCAGTGAAATGAGATAAAATCAGGTTCCACTGACAGGGCTTGCAATTCACTGATACGCCTAGCAGAGGTAATGGCTACCAAGAACACAGTTTTCCAAGTCAAGAACTTAAGCTCTGCTGAGGACATAGGCTCAAAAGGAGGTTGCATAAGTTGAGCAATGCAAACATTCAAATCCCAAGGCAGGGGCAGGGTCTCTAAAAGAAGGATTGGTGTGAAGCAATCCTTTAAAAAATGTACAAAACACAGGATGAGAAGATAGTGAGGAAGACTTCCCCACAGACAGAAATGCAGAAACAGCTGACAAGTGTACCTTAAGAGTAGCTGGTCTAAGACCTAGGCCATTAAGATGGACCATATAATCCAGAACCGTAGGCAATTCAGCAGTATCTGGGGGAATATGGTTCTTAGAACACCAAATGCTGAATATCTTGCATTTGGAGTTATAAGTCTTTCTGGTGGAGGGCTTTCGAGAAAATCTGAGAATATCCAGAAACCCCTAAGAAAGATGCAAATCTGCAAACCCTAACTCTTCAAGAGCCATGCCTTGAGACTGAGAGACTGACGATTAGGGTACCAAATCCTCCCCTGAGAGGATGTTAACAGGTTGTATGAAATTCCTGGGGAGAGACAGGGGAAGATGGACTGCTAGGGACAACAACAGGGGGTACCAAGGCTGTCTGGCCCAATCTGAACCAATCAGAATCACTTTGCAAGGTTGAGACCTTATTTTGACTAAAACTTTGAACAGGAGGGAAGGAGGGATGCATCAGAAATTTCCTTCCAATTCAGAATTAGAGCATCCAGGGGACTGGATGCCAAGACTGGGGGGTCTGCAACAAAGAGAGGAAGTTGGTGATTGTCTGGGGCTGCAAAGAGATAGTACAGCACGTAAGAACTACTGTTAAACAGTAGATCTCTAGGAGAGGCTCCTTGCAGGTAATTACATATAGGAATGACGCCGGCTGGTGGCAGTGACCCCAGCGAAAATTCTCTAGCTTAGCAGTCCCCTGGCGAGGGACCGCCCCATCGCCAGGTGACCGCGGCCATAAGACGCCGGTATAAAGGGGCGTCCCGACCCTTTCCAGTTCTTTCCCGCCACAGGGCCGAGAAGAGAAGCAGGTATTTCCTCAATGGAAAAGGAGCAGAAAAAGCCTAGGGGATGAAGGGCGGAAGGTTGATTTACTGCAAGAGCTCTCTTGAAGATCTACGTTACAGTGGTTCTTGCATGAACTGTACTATCTTCTACCGAGAGGGCTCTTGCAGTAGGTAATTACATATAGGACAGAATCCAAAGCAGTCTGGAACAAATGAAAGGCACCGGGAGGAGGAACTACTCCAAAAAGTAGCAAATAATCTAGCAGGTCTCAAGAAAGGAGGCCTTGCAAGACAGCTAACCCGAAGCCTGCTCTACGGCGAGAGGCAATGTCCAAACTGTAATGTTTAGTAAAGGTATGGACTGAAGTCCAAAGTGGCGGCAGCACAGATGCCTACCGCAGACATGTTCTTGAAACAAGCCGCAGAGGCTGCAACTCCACAAGTGGAGTGACCTCTGACTTGACCCGGGAGGGTTTTGTTGTACTTGTCATATCAGAAAGTGATTCAATGGGCCAACCATTTTGATAGGCATTGCTTAGAGACAGCATTGCCTTCTCTTTTGTGAGCGAAGAGACTAACAACTGATCAGTCTTTCTGAGATCCTTCGCCCTATCGGTGTAGTATCTCAGAATCCTGTGAACATCCATGGTATGGAGCAGGTATTCTCCTTGATTGGAGTACCGCGTGAAAAGCAGGTAATTCAATAGACTGATTTAAGGTAGATTCCGCTACCACCTTCGGAGAAACTTAGGATTCATGGAAGAGCTACCGTTTTGTGAAAAATCAGATATGGATTTGTGCACATCAGGGCCTGGAGCTCGGAAATTCTGCAAGCAGAAGTAATGGCCACCAGGAAGAGCATCTTCCACGATAAAAACTTCAAGTCTGCGAAAGCCGCAGGCTCAAAGGGAGAAAAGGTAAGTTTCTCGAGGACAAAGTTTAAGTCCCAAAGGGGAGCTGGAAACCGGACAGGGGGCCTGAGATGAAGGACCCCTCTGAGGAAAGTTTTGGATATCTCAGCTGGGCAAAAGCCTTATCAGTGAAAGGGACATGGTAGGCTGAAATAGCCGCCATATGGACTTTCAAAGAGGAGTGACTCAGACCCAGGTCGTAAAAGATGACGTGATGTACTCAAGCAGAATGGTCCAGGACAAGAAAAAGGGCACCACGCTCCGGACGCAGCCCAGATGGAAAATCTTTTTCCATTTCATGGACGAGGTGGACCTAGTGGAGGGTTTTCTGCCTCCACCAGAATCTCGGCCACTTAGGAGAAACGCCAAAACGAGATTGAGCTAGGTCTCGCAGGAGCCATGCATGAAGTTGAAGGACTTGAGTCCCGGATGGACCAGGGTCCCCTGATCCTGGGTCAGCAATCCTGGAGATAAAGGAAGAGGAAGAGGAGGAACCTCTGAGTATTGTTGTAGAAGAGAGAACCAGATTTGCCTGGGCCAGAAAGGAGCGATTAGAATCATTCTCGCTCCTTCCAAAGCAAGCTTCTGCAGCACACGAGAGACCAGAGGAATTGGGGGAAAAGCATAGATGAATCTGTCCCTCCAGCTTAGAGATAGAGCGTCGCTCCAGAAAGTGCCTTGCTCTGGAGCGAGTGAGCAAAAGATTGGAAGCTTTGCGTTTTGGGAGGAGGCAAACAGGTCTATCTGAGGAGTCCCCTAAATCTGGAAGATGCCTTTAGAACTTTTTCGTCCAGTTCCCACCAGGTGATAGAGCCGGCTGCATGACTTAGTCTGTCTAAGCAGGACATTGTCGACTGGAACATGGATCATTGCAGAGGTAAAGATTGTGAACCTGCTGTCTATTCCCAAACTCTCATCGCCTCTGCGCAGCGTGGTAGGACCGAGTCCCTCCCTGCTTGTTGATGTACCACATCACACACACTGTTGTCCGCTTGGACAGCTAGGTGACCGAAGGATGAACTGGTGAAGGGCCTGAGACACAGCACTGCTCGGCTCGAGCACGCTGATGTGAGAACTATCTCCGAGTTTGACCATAGACCCTGGGTTCGTGAGGACCCAGATGGGCTCCCCAACTCGCCTGAAGCGCCCATGGTCAGAGTCTGATCGGGGAGATGAAAGGTGGGACCCCTCGAAAGGTCTCCTCGAACCATCCACCATTGCAAGTCTCTTACCATCGGCAAGGAGATCAGAACGAGATGATCTAGGTCGTTCACCATGATCCCACTGAGATCGGAGAGTCCACTGAGAGATTCTCATGGAGGTGCGACGGAACCGGCCGGGATGGCCACACCATGCTCTTCCCAGTAGACGGAGCACTGACTCCTGGAACCCTCCTGTTTTCCAATAGAGGGAAACTGGGACTGAGGGAGGCACCTGTCCAGAGGCAGGAAGGCCCGCACATTGTCGCTCGAGGATTGCCCTGGCGAACTGGAGCCTCTGTGAAGGATCCAGGTGAGACTTGGAATGGTTGATGGTAATACCCAGGCCATGAAAACCTGCTGGGTGAGGGAGAGAAATGTAGGAGTTCTTCCTGGACGGGCTGCCAGGAGCCAGTCGTCCAGGTAGGGAAAACCTGAGCTCCCAAAGAACGCGAGGGTGTCGCTACCACCGCCAGGCATTTGCAAAGACTGGAGCCGAGAAAGACCAAAAGGAGCGCCTTGAATTGGTAGTGGTCCCCTGAACACAAATCTGATATACTTCGTGCGAGGGAATGGGGATGCAAGTACGCATCCTGCATATCCAGCACAAAGCTATTGACCCGGCTGGAGCAGGGGCAAGAGGGTTTGAAGGGGAGAGCATCCTGAACCTCTTGTATTCCACATATAGGTTCAGGGAGCTGAGATCGAGAATGGTCTGAGATCTCCTGCCTTCTTTGGTACAAGGGGAAGAAATGGGATAGTAACTCGTCCGTGGAGGTGAGAGGGGACGGGTTCTCAAGTGGCTCAAGCCTTCAGCAAGGAGAGCAGAGATTTCTTCCCAACCAAAGGAAGATGGTCCCTGAGTAAGAGGAGTTCAGAGGGGGGTGACGTGGAGGTTTCTGCAGAAACTCTATGGAGTGCCCCTCTGCTATGATCTGAAGCACCCATGAATCCGATGTTATCCTCTCCCAACCCGGAAGGTGGAGGGAGAACCTCCCTCCTACCGGTTCCTCCGGGCGTCCTGAGGTGGTGGGAGAGGGAAGGAGTCAGGTGGTGTGAGGCAGCGCCGCAGCTGGGGCACCCGCTGCTTTTTTAGGCGGTGGGGGCCTGGCAGCTGTGGGGGCCCGACGTTTAGTGGCCCGCCTTCCTGAGGTTTCCTTGAGGCCGGCTGCGCTCAAGAGTGGACGCACTGTGGGGATGGGGACGGTACATTGAATCAACAGATTTAAGGGCCGTCCCCTTCTCCTTCAAGTCAGTGATGATGTCCTTGACATCACTGCCGAAAAGCACGGAACCCCTGAAAGGTGCTTCTTGAATTGCTGACTGCACCTCCGGGATCAGACCTGACACACAAAGCCATGAGTGATGGCAAAGACTTACAGCGAACGCAGAACTCCGTCCTGCGGTGTTCACTGCATCGTAGGTCGTCCTCAGAATGTGACGACTGGCCGAACGAGCAGAACGGACTGGTCGGCTAACTCCTGCTTGACTTGAGAGTCAGGCAAGGAGTCAATCTTAGATTCCGCCTGGGTAAGGACAGCCTTCTGATAATCCCCATATGTGCTAGCATAATTCAGGGTCTCTAATCCCAGTGTGGAAGAAGCGTGATCTTCCTTCCATACTGATCCAGAAGGCGAGATTCCTTATCCGGGGGAGACGAGCTCAAGTGTTTCGGGTGTGCTGACCGGCCATGAGCGGCGCTAATCACAAGAGAGTCTGCACGGGGGTGAGAGTCTAAGAAGTCTACACCCTCCGGAGCCTGGTATAGCCTGTTCGACTTCCTAGGAAGTGGGGCTAACACCAATGGTTGCTTCCAAATAGTGGAAACAAGGTGGGCATGAAGCTCGATCCAGGGTGGCACTAGGTTAGGAGCCATAAGGGGCAAGTCCAGATGTTCGGCGAGTTTAACCCGTTGAGGATCTGGCTCTAAGGAATGCCACTGATGGACTTCCTGGATCTTTCTGAGCAACTCCATGAAGGAAGGATTCTCCGGAGAAGACTTCGGAGGAGTCCTCAGCCGGGGCTTGGACAGAGAGCGCGGCTCGTCGTCTTTCTCGGAACCCCCATCGGAGGCCTCCGAGGAGTCCGAGAGAGAAGAAGAAGAGGAATTTGAAGCAGAGTAAGACTCCCTAGCTCGTCTAGGGGGAGGAATGGGTTCCTTAGGGGGAATCCCAGGACACGTGTTCTGCCTTCTCTGGATCCCAAGGGCAAGCCTGAACCGGAGGTGAGAGGGAGTATGCCATCTGGGGCGTGGGAGCCAGTGGTGGCACCGTCCGTGAAGACGGCTCTCGACTTCCTTGGTGAGCTGAGCCTTGGCCTCAGCCCACCAGGAGGCAAGAGTCTCCTGGAAATCCACTGGCGGCCTAGGGAGCGGTGGAGGAGGAGGAGGGGGATAGTTGTATGGATTAAATCCGTAGGGAGAGTATCCGTAACCCGGCTGCGGGAATACCAGAGCCGGGTACTGCGGCGTCGGAGGAGTCGGCGCCGGGTACTGCGGCGCAGGATACTGAGGACCTGGGAAAACCGGCGTCAGACAGGATGACGGATACCCAGGCACTGGAGGAGCTGCCGGAGCAGACGGCCCAGCCGGGTACTCCACGGGCGGATCAGCTGGGATAGGCCCGTGGGGTGGAGGGCTCGATGGAAGAGGAATATCCCCCGCCAATGTCGGAGGGGCCGGTGTCAGAACCGGCGTCGGCGGGGCCGGTGTCGGAACCGGCGTTGGAGGAGCCGCGCCGCATCGGAGTTGGCTTCAGGGGAGCCGCGCCAGATCCGGCTCTGAAGGAAGAGGATCAGACGGTAGCCAGGGTCCCGAGCCTCGTCCGGGGATGGAGGGAAAAATCCGGGGTCAGGCAGGGGACTTGGGCTCCCCTGGCGGCTGTGAAGGCTGCGAGAACCTGAGTGCAAAAGGCGAAGCGAGGTCAGCCCATGGCTCCGAGCCCAGCGCGCCACGTCAGAGGGGCTGATGTGGCTTAGGGGCGTATCCGGCGGACGCCAGAGGAGCCAGCGTCCGACTTCGGGAGTCCCTCGTCAGAGACGGGCCAAGGGTGGGAAAAGGCCCGGTCCGAGGGGGACACTGCCATGCGCCACCTCGAAGGGTCGAGCGTCTTAGCGGCCTTCTCCCAGCGGATGTCGGAGGAGCCGACGTCTGGCTTATGGGAGGCGCCCGCACCAGTAGGCCGCAAGCCAACGACGGTACCGGGGGCTGGAGCCTCCTTTTGCCCGGAGGCACCCGGCGGGCTCAAGCGCGAACCCGACGGGTGGGCCGACGCCTCCTCCAAAGCCTTGGAGGCTGCCGTGCAGGCGTCCCGGAGGATGTTGCCCCGTCTCCGGCCGAGGTGAGGAGGAGGCCTTCTCCGTGCCTTTCCTTGTCCCGCTTGTGCCCTTCAGTGCACGAGCTGACGGCGGAAAGAACTGGAAGGTGGCGCCGGACCGCCTTTATACCGATCATGCCGTATGACACCGTCACCTAACGGGGGCGGTCCTCGCCAGGATCAAGTAGCTAGAAATTTCCATGGGGTCCTGCCGCCGGCTGGCGTCAGTCCTATATGCAATTACCTACTGCAAGAGCCCTCTCGAAGTAAGATCTATCTCTGGAGAACCCCACCTTGAAAAAATCACTTTTAACACCTGAGGGTCCAGGGACCATTTGTGATAGCCCTGAGAGATCCTGCTCAGTGCATCTACTAGCACATTGTCCGTGCCTGGATGATGAACTGCTACCAGAGAGGTTTGTAGGGAATAAGCCAGGGACCACAACTTCATGGCTTCTGTGCACAAGGCCGTGGACCGAGTGCCTCCCTGCTTGTTGATGTACCACATGATGGTGGTGGTGTCTGTTCTGACTTGAACCACCTTGTTCTGTACTGACTGTGAGAAAGCTTTTAGAGCCAGGAAAAACTGCTCTGAGCTCTACAAGACTTATGTGGAGAAGGGATTCTTGGGGGGACCACAGTCCCTGGGCAGTGAGGGACCCCAGATGGGCTCCCCAGCCCAGGAGAGAAGCATCCATGGTGAGGACCACTGAACAAGGCTGAGTAACAAAAGGAACACCTTGTCTTAAATTGTCCTGATCCTGCCACCACTGGAGGGTTTGGATCAAGGTCAGAGTCACTGGGATCAGTTTAGTAAAGGAATCCTTCCTCTGAGACCAGAAAGCTCTCAGGTGGAACTGAATATCCCTCATCTGGAATCTTGCCCTTTGGACCACTGCTGTTGAAGCTGCCATGTGGCCCAAGAGCTGGAGGAAATGCCTTGCTGGTTGAGATACCAGAAGGCTGAAGGAAGAAGCTAGTTCCATAAGAACCCTTGCCATTTCTAGAGGAAGAAAGGCTCTTGCTTTGAGTGTGTCCAGTTCTGCCCCTATAAAGGTAAGAAGCTGGACTGGTTCGAGAACTGACTTGGGAAGGTTGAGAAGAAATCCTAGAGAACCGAGTACTTGCTGGGTCACTTGCAGGTGAGACTTGACTTGGTCTGGAGACTGACCAACTATTAGCCAATCGTCCAGATATGGAAAAATGGATTTCTTTTGCCTTCTTAGAAAGGCAACTACTACTGCCAGGCACTTTGGGAAAGCCCTCGGGGCTGAGGTTAGGCCAAAGGGCATTGCTCTGAACTGATAATGGCCTGAGAGCAACTCGAACCTGAGGTACTTTCTGTGGGAGTACCTGATGGGAATGTGAAAGCAGGCATCTTTGAGGTCCAGGGAATCTAGCCAGTCCCCTAGCCTTAGAGAGGGAAGGATTATTCCCAGAGTTATCATCTTGAACTTTGGTTTTAAAAGATGTTTGTTTAGATATCCTAGGTCTAGGATGGGTCGCCACTCCCCTGTCTTTTTGTGGATCAGGAAGTACCTGGAATACAGTCCTTTGCCCCAGTGTAGGGTAGGTACTCTCTCTATGGCTCTTAAAGTTAGGAGAGAAGAAACCTCTGCCTCTAGGGCAAGAGTTTCCAATAGATTTGCAGATGGAAAAGATCTGGCTCTCATCTTTGAAAATTTTTTGAAGCTGAGAACCAGTCCCTGGCATACTACTTCCAGGACCCACTTGTCTGATGTAAAAGACATCCGGTCCTGGACAAAGTAAGCCAGCCTGCCCCCTACTGGAATAGTAGAATCGACCCGGGCAGGCCCATCAGGGTGTCTGCTTGGCAGGGGCTTTAGGCTGAGGAGTGGATGCAGCCCTGCTCATCCCCTTTCTGCCTCTCCCTCTGAAGAACCCCCTCTGAGAAAAGGAAGAAGAGGCCTGTGTTGATAAAGGCCTTGAAAAGGCCTGCCCCTGCCCCTAGACTGCTGCCTTTGAGGAGTTGCCTGCCTTTCCTTGGCCTAAGTACTCCTGTAAGTGGTCCTGTACTCATCCATTTTTTCATGTAATTCTCTGTCTGCTCCCCAAACAGAGAATTACCCACTACAGGAAAATCCATGGCCTTAGCCTGGGTGTCCTCAGAGGCTAGTACATCTGATCCAGCATCCTCCTCAAGAGCCACAGATGTAGCCATGACTCTTGATGACACATCATTAGAGTCCACAGCAGCATGAAACTGAACCTTAGATGCCTCAATCCCATCTGCAGCCACCGCCTCCAGCTCCTTGGCTAGCAGGGGAGGCCTGTTTAGCAGTGCCAGTACAGTGTCCCACCTGGACTTCTGGTACCTGGCTGTATAGGCCATGTAATTCGCCTGCCTGAGTCCCAAAGAAGATGCCATGTACTGCTTCTTTGCCATGGCATCAATCTTCCTGGAGTCCTTGTCAGAGTTGTGTGAAGCCAAGGGAATATTTGCCTTGTCACAGGCAGCAGCCTGCACTACCCCAATATGGCTGCATTGCTGATATAAAAACTCTGTGTCTGAGCCTGAAAGTGTATACCTCTTGTCCATTCTTCTATCCACAGGAGGTATAGTGTTAGGAGACTAAGATTTTTTGTGTCTGTTTCCCAAAAGATTTATGGAGGGGAATAGACAGTCTCCTGGACTCTGGGATGTCCATCACCTCTACATAATCAGGCTCCTCTTGATCTTCCACAGCCTCCTCCATAGGAAGCTGAAGGGTTTCAGCCACCTTTCTGTAAAACATAAAGTGAGAAGGGAACTCAGAAAGCCTAGGAGGGGAAACACCTGAAGGTCTCTCTGAGGAGATGTCCAGTTCCACAGGCACATCCAGACCCTCACTTACATCATCCTCCTCAAATTCCCTTTCCTCTTCAAATTCCGGTTCATAAAAATCTTAAAGGGCATAATCTTGAACCGGGGGAACCAACCGAACCGAGCCCCTGCCAGAAGGAGCCGGATTGGTCAGAACCGGACAGAGCAAATCCACAATTTGAATCGCTCTGGCTATCTCTTCGGCGGTCAGAACATGAACCTCTGGATCCGAACCAGTCGATTTACTTTTGCGTTTTCTTTTGTGGAACCGATCCTCGAGATCGGCTCTCCTTTTGCTCGTTCCTGGTCAGAGGGCACTCCTTCTGGTTCGGTCGAACCGAACTGGGCTGGCCATCCAGGTCAGCGGACTTCTCGGTCTCCTTTCCCTCAGTCTACCTAATCTCTTCTCAAGGTAGATTTGAGGCGATTTTTACATGTTTGGCAGTCTGAATGTTGGTCAAACGCGAGACAACAAACACAGGTGGTGTGAGGATCGACATAGCAAAGACCTCCCCCACTCACTGCAGTGTTGAAACCCAGTGGCCCGGGTTTGTTCTGGGTTTCAGACATAGCCAACCTAACCAAACTTACCCTTTTTTCGGCAACCGCCAGGCAAGACTCCCTTATCGGTTCCTAACCGTGTCACGGGTGTTGGAAAAAAAACATTTTAAAACACGTTTCTTTAAGAACCGATAAGAACCGGTAACCACACACCAAGTAAACATACACATTTCACTATCAAATGGCCAGTTCAGATGAACCAAGCCGCACTTTTACAAGTTCCACACAGAAAAACAGAACAATTCCTATCTAGTACTCACGGCACCACAGACAGAGACTGAACTGACTACGTGGATAACTTTTTTGGTTTAAAAAAACAACGAAAACTGAAACTTAACAGACTTTTGAACCGAGCTGAAGGAGAAATCTCCGGAGCGACCGTTCACTGAGGTGGAGTAAAGAATCTGACAGTTTAGGTTTGAATCACTCCAGACAGAGACTTCAACCGAGCTCGAGCTCAGCATTCTATGCCCTGCATAGAAAGTTAATTCTTTGTTCTCCGGGGCAGTTCAAAGGTTGGGAATCACTGCAATTGTCAGAATACAGCAAGACTTCATGTTGTTTGAATGCAGTTTTCTTCTTATTTTTTTTTCCCTATCAGTAATCTGTTAATCTCCCGGTACTAACCTCTATCTGGCTTTGGTCTGTCCAGCTTCATCACCCCGCCATCCCTAGGACTTGTCTCCCCCTCTGGTGAGTCCCACACAAATTACTCCTCTTGGCAATGCTGTCAGGGCTAGATAGGCCCCTCCAGAGCACAATCCAAATTAGCTGTGAAGGTGGGCACCTTGTCGGTGGGTGTGAGCCCTGCGGCATACTGAAACGTCACCCTGCTCGGTCCCCTCCATTCTTCCTTATGTTTTCTCCCCAGCTGCCAAGGGTGTAGTGACGTAAGCATAACTGCATGGGAGGCAGACACAAGCTTCATGCCTGCTGGCAGTCCGCCCTACCCAGTGCCCTCCCATCCAACCTTCCCTAGGTGGTAGGCATAAAGCACAGCAGTGCCTCCTCCCCCGGGGAACAGGACAGCAGTCACTAGGACATTCAGCATGGCAAGCAGTAGCCCTACTGCTAAGCCACTGGGCCAGCAAAAAATGTGTTTTTTCATGACAAATGAGACATCTTGCACTTGTCTATGGGCCGGAACAGTTCACCCATCAGGCACTGTACCCATTGGTAGCAGACATCTTCTGTCTGCAGAGTATATACATGGCTTCTTCTGATCCATCGCAAAACCAATGACAAGACAGGAGTCAGTGTCAGGAGAGAAGAATCAGTCAAAAAAATTGGGGGCTTTTTTGAAAATAATCTCAAAATTTGCTTGGGAACTATCAGAATACTCAGTCACCAGCAGGAGTTGGAATGTAAGGAAGGAGACCTGTTCCTTCCAGCAGAAGACATGATCTCAGTGCAGAGGGGGGTTGAACTAGAGGACCACAATACTGAGTGGAAGGAGAAGTCAAGCTTGAAGACTGTGTAGGAACGAAACGTAGTTATTAAAAATGTTATTATATTTTATTATCATTATTATTTTTGCCTTATTTTAATTACTATTTTATATTCTTTATAAATGCTTAATTATTAAGTTAAGGGAGCCATACTAGAAAACATCTGGTCAGAACTGCTTTCTACATGCTGCAAGCAAGGAGAAAAAAAGGTCTGCTTTCAACTTTTTTTTTTAAGTGCATTCTGTCTAACTAAAAAGGGACACAGCATCCATGCCATTTAAGGAAATAGGTTTCACTTTTCTGAAGCTACAGATAAGAAGATAGTTGCTATGGACACTTGACAGGTGGTAGATTTGTACTGGTGTTACAGATTGGTACAAGTCATGGTGGAGAAGAAAACAATGCATTTTTTTTTTCAAAAGTGCATTAACTTTCTTAGAGAAGAAAAGACTTTTACCAATTGCAAAGCTGTTTTAAATCCTATTTAGGCCAAACTACACCATCTGATAGGGGATCTGGGAATCTATTAAATGGTTGAGTCTAAAGTCTGCAGCATCTATGCCAGCCTTGCTATCTGCAGAACATTGAGGTATCAAAACTACCAAGAATAAACAAAGTTGTTTAGTCTTAAATGAAAGCTGGTCTCATAGAGAGAAGTGGTTTTAAACAAAAATTTTGTTCTAAGCTGAGTGACTTTAAAAAAAAAAAGTTATTCAGGGGAGTGTAAAACCACACCTACACCATCTGCAAGGACCAATCAGAACTGGCAATGATGTCACTCTCAGTCTGAGAGAGATATACCCAAATCCTGCCAAGTCCACTCAGAATTTCTGAAATATTGGAGCTGTATGGACCTATGCCACCTGGACGAAGTAATTTTGTAGTTTTGAGACCCTTACTAGGCTGAAAGCCTATAGCCATGCCTAACTTGAATGTCTTGGACCAGTTTTGATTAAGCCAGTGATGTGTCCACCAAGGGTGCTGAGGACAAGCCTGGGAGCTGACACAAAATTACAACAAGGACCAGCTACAAGAATATAGCTTGTTACAAAGGACTTTTCCAATACTGGATGGAGCAAAGCTGTGATCCGTGTACTGGACAGCTTGACTGGAGTAATGTTTTGGGATTTCTGCTAAAGCCAAGCATAAAGAAAGACTAACTGTTAATTTCATCAGCCAGAGCAAGTCTACAGCGTTGTTTGATAACAGATGAGTCCGAGGTCTTGAGTTCGAGTAGAAATGAATAAAAAAAAAAAAAAAGTCATAAAATCCAGTTGCCAAAAAAGAACTTTGCTATCCACAAGGAAATCCTTTTTCTACAATTAACTGAGATGGTAAGGGAATCTACCATTGTGCAAACATGGACAGAGACTTAACTGTTAAATTTATCAACCAAAGCAAGTCTGCAGTGCTGTTTGACAACAGATGGGTCCAACGTCCCAGGTTCATGTGGAAATGAATTGAAAAACAGAAACAGTCATAAAATCCATTTACCAAACAAGAGCTTTGAAATCCTTTTCTGCAAACAACTGAAATGCGGAAAGAATCTATGGTTGTGCTGCTGAAGTGTTGGTATCCTGTTGCATGATTTTCCCACCAAAATACTGATGAACTGATGTTAGAGAAGGCCAAGGTCTCGGGTTCGAGGAGGAGAAAGGACAGAAGACCACAGTAAAGCCAGCTATTAAAGAACTTTTATCATCCAGAATTATAAATTTTCGCCAAGATTTTTAAAGTTAAAAGGAAAGAAGATCCAGCTTCTTCAATTAACCATAAGTTTTAATATTATTTTAATGATCCTACTTTCTAATATTTTAATTTGTCTTATCTGGGGAGCTAACAGAATTAACTTAATTTTTTAAATATAAAATCTTGGGATATAGTTTAAGCTCGATTTGAAATAAAAGATCAACATTTTTGTATGCTGCAAAGCATTGAAATAAGCTTTAAATAGAAACAGAAACACTAACGTAATGAGTTTGCAAGTTCTCATACTAAAAGGTTCTGCTATTTACAAGCATGCTGAAAGCATAGTATAGTTAATATAATTCCTTGTGTTGAATACTGCTATTCCTTCGTGTTAATTGTTCTCTAAAAATTGTTTTGTTTTTGTTTTATTTCTTTGTTTTATCTGATTTTATGAAACTTTTGTTGTTTGAGGTTACAGTGTTTTTTTATTCTGTTTACAAGGTATATTTATGCAAATTAGGAATACTTAGAATTTGTGTACAGGTATTAATAACATTTATTTTTCATACTTCTTGGTGTGGCAGAAACATGTTTTCTGTTATCCAGAACCTTCACAATAGGCAGAGTGTAAGATGTGAATTTTATAATTATTTATATGATTTTTGAAAATTCTGTGGTGTAAGGCCCGAGACATAAGCGAAGTGCCCATAATAAAAATTGCTGTAATTACCCAATCACTGGCAGTGAATTGACTCAAAGTAGTCAGGAACATTTTTTTTTTTTTTTTTTTTTTGAGGTTTGTGCTTCAGTTGGTTTTCGTGTGTCTGCCTGTTTCGCTTTGGGGGTCAATCTATGTGCATATCAGTATAACATGAGCTGAGCAAGCAAGTTAACTCTAGCTTACTTTGGTTATTCACTAGTGTCAATACTTAAGCAATAAGAATCAATGAAGTAGTTCTTTTTTAGTCAAAGATTAATCTTTACAGTAAGTAACCATGACTTTGCCTAGGGAACCTATCTACCCTAGTCAGCATCATCCTGACTGATAAAGGACCCCCCCTGCTGCCTTTAAACATGCATAATTTTTTTCTGATTATACTATTTCCTGGCAGCCCTTCTGTATCTGGAGTGAGCTTTCCTTCTTGTTGCACATTCTCATCTCCCGGTGAAAACATGCATAAACGCTTCAGGTACAGACTGTGAGGAAGTACCTATTGAGTAAGGAGCCCCTTTTGAGGAAGGTCATGGACTCACATACCACACAATTTTGTCCCCTTTAGAACGCCTCCAGATTCCATCCCACTGGTTCTTGAGCTGCCATGTCTGCACCATGCCCCACTGGTTGTGAAAGCTGATGCAGTAATGTTACAGGATCCATCGTGAATCTGTCAGACTGTTCACACAACAGTATGTCAGCACCCCCCAAACCAATTATGTCAGTTCTGTAATGATACCCAAGATAGTAGTTCCTGCCTCAGACATTAACCCCAGTCTCACTGATTTATCGAGTCAGTTAAAATCAGACTTTTATACATGAACCCATCATTGATTGGGCATATGTTAAATTTAATTTGGAACTTTTTTCTTGTAATTCAGTTTATATTAGAGTAGTACAGTGAGAACACAATACAGAAAATAGAAAAGGAAATATGTCAGAGTTACAAATGCTTACAGCACAACTACTTAAACCAATAATTTGGAGATTCCTCTGAGATGAGGCCAGGGTGAGTACAAATGGCCAGGGCAGCACAGAGTAATAGGATGGGATGGGAGGACAAGCCAGAGTTATCTCAAATGTATTTTTTCCCTTTTGTACTTTATATTTTATTCACTACGTTTCCAGGCTTGCTCTAGAGGTCTTCCCTTCCTCCCATCAGTCCCAAGCCTGTATCCAGTACCCCACCCTCAATTCCAGTCTTCCTTACATGGCAAAGCTCCAGATCCAAAGTATCCAAGAACTTCTCCCCCATATGAAGGACCGCAGGGGACTTATTCATGTCCCCAAGAATAATCTCACGCGACTGGTGGGGCCGATTGGGAGGCATTGGCAAGGAAAGGACAGAACCTGATGGATACACTGTGGACGTGGGAAGCAGAGACACTTCATCCACTAAGGACCTCCATTTCCCGATTTTCTCCCCAGAAACCTCTTCATCCCTCAATCAGGGGTACAGTTTGAGAGGAAAACCCAGCACAGTGTCTTCTACACATACATCTGTAACTATCCTGCTGGCCCCACTCTGCAAGCATGACATTTCCACATCATGCATCACTCTAGCGAGGATGCAATCTGAGTCTCCTCCAGAACCTTCTTCCTTTACGGCCCCTCACCACCTGGATAATTAGTGGGCAGTCATATGGCCCCCCAACACCACCAGGACAACTAGTGAGCAGTCATGCAACGGAAGGGACAACCCTATCAAAACAGAAGATGTACGTGACAGACCCCTACCCTACCTCCGGCCAGTCAGCTCTTCATATCCCAGGCCTCAGGTGAAAACCAAGGTCACAGGCATGGCAAGCAGCTAATACAGGTGCTGCACTACTGAAACACACTTTAAGCCAGAATAATTTTGTTAACATCTTAAAGATAAACAGTTCTTTTAAGAGAAACTTTATTAATGTACTTACCGTATTTCATGGTTTAAAAGCCATGAAAGTCTTAGGACTGAATGAATTAAACTAAAACTTAAATAAAAACATCATGGCCAGTTTAAAATGAACCACATGCCCTGCTCCAGGAATGGTATAAGCTGGCTTACAGTGACCATCCGGGTATTTGTACTTCCACATGAACTGGTTCAGGTTGGCAGATCCAGTATGGGACACCAGCCCCAACCCCCCACATCTGCTTCAGGACCAGGAAGTACCTGAACACATACCCCTGAGTTGCCATGGCATCCCGTCACAAGCTACTGCTCCATTCGCAAGGAGCTGAGCAACATCCTCCCTTAGGGCAGACAGCGTATTCTATGACACCGAGGACTCCAGAGGAGCATGGAGCCAATAAGGAGGAAAAGCTTCAAAATCTAGAGACAGCCCTCTGCCGACCTACTCCAGTGCCCACTTGTCCATAATAATGACGGACTGATGTGGCCTGAAGTGGCATATCAGACCCACAACAGGGAGCTGGGTCAGGAACTGGACAGGTAGGAGGATGATACCCCCTCCACATCACTGGGCAACTCTGAAGGGGGCACCAGCCACTGGGGCCAGAGCAGTGCCATTTCCTCTACCCAGTCTCTTTTCATCCCCTGGCCGCCAAACATGGGCTCTGGATGCCAGGCTTGGCAGTGCCCCTGCTGAGGCTGCTTTGGTGCTGCTATGGCTGAAAGGATCAATATTGGAAGGTCTTTTTCTTAGGCTTCTGAGGCTTGGGGTCCTCCTAGGATGATGCCACAGAATTTATGGAGGCGCTGGACTTCTCAATCCTGGTGTGATGTCCCTCCACCCCAGGGTCAAAAAGGTCGGTGCCCAGGAAAGGGACATTGGTCAGCTTGTGCTGGGTATACACTGTGAAGGTGGAAAGCGACAGCCAGGCCATGTGACACATCATGACGGCTGATGCCACGGCACAGGTACAAGAGTTGTCCATGTCCAAAGCTGTCTGGAACTGGTGTTTAGCCAGTGTTTGACCCTGGTCCCTGACCAACTTCACTTCGAGCTGCCGATCTACAGGAAGGTGACAGAGGACATTATCCAACACTCCCAACAGGGAGTGACCAAAGTTGGCCCTCACAATGATGCAACTCACCTAGCAGAGACAACACAAAAGAAGCATGGTCAAGTTTCTTAAGACTTTTTGTTGGGGTGGCTCATCCATGTCTGTCCCCTTAGCCATTAGACTTCCAGATGGCCAAGTCTGAGATCAACCCTAAGGCCAAAGGGTGTCCAAGAACCCCAAAAATGACTCTCAAGGGACCATATACTTGCAGACCATACAGTTTGATTGTACCGGACAGGAGGCTGGATGTTGCCTAAGCTCCAGGGCCAGTTCCAAGATGGACTCAGCCACAAGGACAGCACCCTTCCCCCCCGGGGATTTGTCCCTGTCCAGGATGTCAGTGAAGGAATACTTAGCCCTCTTCTATACTGGCTTCAAGGCCACACGCATGGACTCCAACATAAGGAAGAGACCCAAAGGACACCAGCACATGATCAGTGTACACATCACTGACCCTACCAGGTTCAAATGTGTGAGTACTCGATGACAAATTGGACGACCTCTCGAAGCTGTCACAGGACTCCTCAAAAATGGCCCTCGACTATTTGCCATTATGGACCACAAGAGTGTCCTCAAGACTGGATGATCTCCACTGACACACAGCCTAGCAGGCCAGACGCATTATTGGAGGCCTTAAACAGGGCTCCCACCAAGAGCTGCTGTGGTGTCAGCTACACCCTCGGGTGGAGAAACCGATACTGGGGACATCTGCCAAGAATGGACCAGTGAAGGCATAACTGGTGGCTGCCAAGTGACCAAGAGTCCAGAAGGTAGCGACTTACCCCTGCTCCACGACAGTCCATTGCTACCAGAGGAGCTACTTGTAGTGCCACCGCATCCTGTGGAGGTGCCTCTCTTCACCCAAGGATGAGGTGGTTGAGGAGTGCTGATGATGGCGCCACCCGGTAAAGCAGAATCATAAGCGCGAGTGGTGCATCAACATCAACCACAATCTAGGGGCCAATGTCGAGAGGAAGCCTCCGGAGGACCATGACAGACCACATACCGAGCTATATTTAAAAGCATCAGCTTTGGAGGCACAACCACTGGTAGAATCTGGTTCGGAATGGAGCCAGTCGGGGATGTGGACCGAACCACGCCCTTCTGAGTGAGGACCAGGAGAATCGGGATCTGGGAGATCGATTCCTCATGGAGTTCCTCCTACAGCTGGTCACCAGGCTTGAGAAAAATCTCAGCAGCCTGCTCGACTGGAGTGGAGATCTATAAGCTTGACAGGGACACTTATGAGCTGTCAACTAAAACATTGACCAAAGGCAGTCTGACAGCAGTAAACATCCAATTAGAGTCGAGCAGTCAGGGGAGTCAAGAGACCGGGAGGATCGCAGTCTCTTCCAGTCTCATGACCTGCACCAGCAGCACTTGTGCTTCTTGCTCCACTGAGAAGGGCTCTCCCCAAAGGTCTGGAGGACATGATACACTTCACAGAAATCTTCCATGAAGGACCCTCTGACACTGGTCCCAGTCGGAAGCAGTGCCGAGGCTGATGAGGTGCTCACCACAGCAGTCGTCACCTCCTCCTCCTCCTCCCCGAGAGCTGCAAGCTGAGCAGCGGACCCAGTAGCTGCCAAGGCCTTCTTACAGCTCTTAGGTCGATCCTTTGGGTGCCGATCTGCAGGACAACCGAGGATGAGTCTGGTGTTACAATTTTCCAGCAGTACTGGCAGCATCGCCTGACAGAGGCCACAGCCCTTCATGTTGTGCTGCCCTCCAAGGCAGTATAGGCAGAGCATGTGGGGGTCAGTTTTCAACAGATTCTGTCGACAAGTCACACAGAACTTGAAACAGAGAGAAGACTTTCCCTCTTCTATGCCGAGATTGCTCACTGAAGACAGAGGAAGAATTAAACGAAGTTTTGATAGAGTATTTTTTGCCAAAGCACTAACTCTCAAGGACATCCTCACTCGAACGCTGCAGAGCTGCAAAGGAGGAGACCAGTCCCTTTCAGTGGAAAGAAAGATCTGACATCATGGGGAGGATATATTGCCCAGGTGGTAGAAGGAGCTTAGCTTGATGATGTCCAACAAATCAGGCCATTCTAGTGTAACTGCTAGGGTGTGGATAGTGAACTGTGTCCACACACTTAGAACCCAGGTTTACGCCTTAAGCCCAGGACAGCAGGAGATGCAAGAGTCCCATCGGATGTTCATATCCTCTAGGGTAAGTCAGTGTGAGATCCTGCCACCTGACTGTCCTCTGCTGACCAGGGACAGTGGGAGTCAGAATAAGGAACAATATCCAAAGTAAAATGACCGCGAAGCCTCAGTGCAAGGCCGGTGCAGAGAACGGGTGGCTAGCCCAGCTGGACAAACAAAGTCAATGAACCTGTACTCGAAAGTAAAATAAAGAACTAACTTCACGGGGGCCCTGACAAAGAGTGTTTACTCAGAATGCTGGGGCAGTCAGTGGAGTGCAGTAATGTATGTGCACTTACTTCTATTTATGCATTAAAGCATCAGATCCTAATACCATGAAGTTTGTGCTTTGTTTTACTTTCGAGTGCAGGTTTCTTGACTTTATTTGGAGTCATAATAAGGCAGGATGTGGAGGGGCAACTTGGAGGCATCCAGACAGCAAACGTGCTGTTTTTGGGCACAACTACTTTGAAACACAGGGAGTTGAAAAATTAGAAAAACTAAGGTAGGTGCTCCACACAAATGACGGTTGCGCCTCTTGCAAAATATATATCCACACACGGTTTTGCAGGTATTTTACTTGAGCCTGTCCCCTTCCTCCTCAGCTAGATTCAGTCTTCTGACTGTGGGTTACTTTGACAGGTTAGGAAAGGGATATAATTCTGAACAAAAAAAAGAAATGCATAAAAGGAATTCTACCTTTGCAGATGCTTGATCATTCTGGGTTGTTTTCCTGCTGAGCTCATCCCTGCACTTGTTCAGGCCCTGCTCTTTTGCTGCCAGCTCAATCCTGGTTTTCTCCACCTGGGCCTGTAGCTCTTGGGATTTCTTCACGTGGTTCTTAATCTCCTTTTCTTGTGCTTGGACCCAGACCTCTAGCTCAGACACTGTACTCTTCAGCACTGTAGATCACAGAACCAATACAGAGGCCAGTTTAAGAAACAAGACAGATGGAGCTAAAATCACAGACACCTTTACTCAGGACAGTTCGGGGGGGGGGGTTATTAAACAAGCTGGTTTGTCAGCGCACTGATCAGTTAGGGTTGTGCCTTTTGATAATCTACTACTAGATGCATCAATATTCTCTCTAGGATGATGAAAAGGCATAACAAGATCCCAGCCTGACAAAAGCCAGTGCTCCCCACCCGGAGTTACTGTCCACCAGATTTTATTCAAACTTGGTAACATTTACTTTTCCACGTACTGTAAATTCTCCTCTGCACCTTTCTCCCAGCATACTCTGGAAGCAAACTAGCAGTCATCAGCTCAGTAGGCACTTCCTGGTGGAACTTATCTAAATAAACAACATCTGTAATCACTTGAAGTTATGCTGCACGTAGGGGTGCCAAGAAAAATCCATTCCCTACTTTGAAAACATCCGAGTGTTTTTTCACTGGGGAATATGAATTTTTATACATTCTCATAGTTAGGGCCAATATATGCACACATTTCTGGCTGTAAGCTTTGCCAGCAGCACTTCAAACATGGTTATAGCCCAGTTACTAAATACTAAATTTAGTGGTCCCAGGTTACTTCAAACAGCATGGGAAGAACACTCAAAGTCAAGTAATATAAAGCTCCTGTTTAGATATGGTTTTGAAAACAGTGGTAAAAGATCTAGCTTGGAAGCAACAACCTGATGATGTAGAGACAATAAAAGGCCCCTAATCATACTGGTGGCTGGTGATCAGGATCCTTTTAGTTTTTTTTTTTAAAGTAGGGGACTGGGACTGCCAAAATAGTCTACTGATCTGGCAGGTGGCAGCTATCTAAGGCAGCACCGTCAAAGCCCCTCTGGAACACATGGTGATGAACCTTTGTGTCATGTAAATACAGGTGATAGGAGACCAGTGTGCATGTTCAGCAGCAGGTCCAAGGAGCAAAACCAACGCCCACTCCAGAAAAACAGGTTACTCACCTGTAACAGTAGTTCTAGGAGTGGTATATGTTGTTCATCCACACTCTTTGGCATGTCCCTTTCCCCTTTAAATCTTGCCGGAAGTCCTCAAGCTGGCTTCTCCAACCCACCCAGGTGGTATACACCTCGGCTCCACCCCATGAAGCCAGATCTTAGCCCACTGGAAGCAAGATGATGCGCCTAAAGCCGGGGAGGTCAGGTGGGTACGTGTGGATGAACATATACCACTCCTAGAACTACTGTTACAGGTGAGTAACCTGTTTTTCTAGAAGCGTGGATATGTTGTTCATCCACACTCTTTGGCAGATTGGAGAACCGAGGCCCCAAAACCAGCATCCCAGCATGACTCTAGGTCGATGTGGTAGTGGGTAATAAAGGTGTTTGCTGACTTCCAGGTAGCAGCCAGACAGACTTCCAGGACAGGGATGTCCCTGGAAGCAGCCACCGATGCAGCAGTAAGGCGGGTAGAATGAGCTCTTATCCCTCTGGGAGGCTCCTTGCCCGCCAACTCATAGCACAGACCTATGCATGATGGAATCCATCTTGCAATGGTCCGTTTGGCTGCAGGTCTGCCAGAAGCGCATTCAGCGTAGGTGACAAACAGCTGGCGAACCTCTCCCCGAATTTCCGCCATCCTCTCCTTGTAGTAGGAAAGAGCACATCTAAGGTCCAGGGTATGGAGCCTGTACTCGGCATCCAAGGTGTAATTAGGGTAATATACCGGCAGAGTCAAGACCTGGTTAAGGTGAAACTCTGACACCACCTTCGGAAGGAATTTCGGGTGGGGGCGCAGGACAACTTTGTCCTTGTGAACTCCCCTGTCCTTCTGGCTGACGTGATAGCCACCAGGAAGGCAGTCTTCCATGACACGTGTGAGAGCTCACACTTGTGCATGGGTTCGAATGGCTTGCCCATGAGCTTTGCCAAAACCAGAGGAAGATCCCACGGAGGTGGGTGTTCACACACCGGAGGGGATATGTGATCCAGGCCTTTGAAAAAGTGCCCAACCACAGTCTCCTGTGCCAATGTCGACTGACCGGCCCACGCCAGGTAAGCAGAGATGGCTGCCAGGTGCACCCTAAGGGTCAATGACCGAAGACCCCCTTTGGAGAGGGATCAAAGGTAGTCTAAAATGTTAGCTTACAGAGGCGTCTCGCTGGCGCAGCAGTTGGATTGCCATGACCAGCGACCCGGTTCGGGAATGAGCCCGGGCAGGAGCTGAGGCCGCCGGGAGAGGACTTGAGCGCCCTAGGGACCGCCTGGCCCTTCCGGGGAGGGGGGGTGCCAGAGCTCTGCTCTTGTCTGGCCCGGGGTGGAGACCCGAGGTACAGCAAGACCGATGCTTAACAAGGAGACTTGCCAGGCGATCCGTGCTTCAGCACCTTGGCGATCGAGGACATGGCACGCAGAGAGAAAGCAGCAGAGCAGCCTCCCAGTAGACAGAGCACCAGGCCCCGACCTTCAATGCCTCTACTAGGCCCGGAGACAGCATTCCGACAAAATACAGATGTCTCGGGGTGTAAAGCCCCGGCCCCGTACCTGCCTGAGGGGGTATAACCACGGTTCCATGGGGGACGGACTGCACTGGTCACCAGGTAGGTGAGCAAGGGCTGAAAAGGCCATAGGTGTCTCCCGAAGAGGGGGAGAGCTGCGAGGAGAGGGGAGTATAAAAATAAATAAATAAAATGTTAGCCACAGAGCAGGATAAGAGGTCCAGACTCTTACCCTGACACCAAATGGAAAACCTTTTCCATTTGAAAGCATAACATTTCCTGGTCGATTCCTTATGAGATGCCTCCACCATGGTGTAGACATCTTCGGAAAGACCCAGAGCCTGGAACTCTAGCCGCTCAGGCACCAGGCTGTGAGGTGCAGGGATTAAAGGTCCGGGTGGAATACCTTCCCCTGATTCAATGATATCAGGTCCAGGCATGTACAAAGCCACTCCGGGGCCCTGCAGCTGAGGTTGAGGAGATCTGGATACCAGAACTGGTGGGGCCAATATGGGGCTACCAGGATCACCTTCGCCTTGTCCCTCCTCACCTTGAGAAGCACTTTGTGGATCAAGGGAAATGGAGGGAAGGCGTAGAGGAGGCCTGGGGTCCACGGCCTCGAGAAGGCATCCCCCTGCAGCGAACCATGCTGAGGCGGGCATGTTACAGCCTCAGCTTGGTGTTCTCCCTGGAGGCAAACAGGTCCACCAACGGTTTGCCCCAATGGGAGAACAGACTGTAAGATACCTCTGGATGGAGAGACCATTTGTGGGATGTCTGGCCTAAGCGGCTGAGAGCATCCGCCAGTTAGTTCGAGACCCCTGCCACATGGATTGCAAGGAGATCCGCCTCCAAGGGGCTGACGAAGGTCCAGATCTGGAGCGCCTCCATGCATACCAGATGGGAGTGCGTGCCACCCTGTTTGTTGAGGTAGTACATGGTCGTGGTATTGCCCGTCTGGACTTGAACCACTTGGCCCCGGAGCTGAGGAGCGAAAGCTTACAGTGCCAGTCTGACTCCTCTGAGCTCCAACAGGTTGATGTGGCAAGGGGACTCCTCAGGGGTCCAGAACCTGTGGGCTCTGTGGTCCCCCATGTGGGCTCCCCAGCCCATGAGAGAGGCATCGGTCGTAAGGACGACCATTGGCTGGGGGCGGGCAAATGGGATCCTTTCCTGCAGATGACTTGGGACAGTCCACCACTGGAGAGCGTCCCACATCTTCTGGGTGACAATGACCAGCTGGTCGAAAAGGCCTTGACGCTGAGTCCACTGAGCAGCCAGCTCCCACTGGAGGGGACGCATGTGCAACCTGGCCCAACGGACCACTGAGGTGCACGCCGCCATTTAACCCAGAAGGCACAGAAAGTCCCAGGCAGGGCACAAGTGCCCAACCAGAAATGATTTGGCAAAGGAGGAAAGAACCCCGGCCCTGTCTGCCGGAAGTCAAGCTCTGGCTTGACGAGAGTTGAGCTCTGCCCCAATAAAGCCCATCACCTGAGAGAGCACGAGTTCCGACTTGGCCTCGTTGATCAGGAGGCTTAATCGGGAACAGGTTCAGAGGGCCAGGTCCCCGGACCTCTCCACCTCCTGCAGGGAGGAACCTGCCAGGAGCCAACTGTCGAGGTAGGGGTATATGCGAACCCCTTGACGCCATAGATGGGCTGCCACCACTGCAATGCATTTGGCGAAGACCCAAGGGGCCGATGACAGGCCAAATGGCATGGCTCAGAACTCGTACAGGGTCCCTTCGACCCTGAAGTGGAGGAACCGCTGGTGGGACGGACGGATTGGAACGTGAAAGAACGCGTCCTGTAGATCAAGTGAACAGAACCACATGTTTTGCTCCAGAGATGGTATGATCTGGTTCAGAGTTACCATCTGGAAGCTGCAAGACCTGAGATATTGATTCAGGTTGTGGAGATCTAGGATGGGGGCGCCAACCCCCCGTCCGCTTAGGCACCAGGAAGCACCTGGACACAAAGCCTAGGTCCGCAGGAGGATCCGGCACTGGAGCTACTGCCTCCTTGTGGAGGAGCTGAGCAATGTCGTCCTGAAGGGCCAACTGAGATCCTGTCCTCCCGTGCGGCACGGGCTCGGCAGGGAGGGTACTGCTCGAACTCTAGAGGCAGTCCCCAACCGACCACTTCCAGAACCCACTTGTCCGACGTGATATCGGACCAGGCGGAAAGAAAGTGGCGGAGCCGGCCCCCCATGGGAGGACCCAGAACTGGCGGGAGTAGGGGTGGCAACCCCCGACCCATCACTGCACAGGCTTAGAGGAGGAGGAGGCTCCTGGACCAGCACCTCGGCCTCCTTTGCGGGGCTGCTGGGGACCCTGCTTGGGCCTAGGGCACCAAGTTTGAGCCTGCTGTTGCTGCTGACCTCCCTGATAGGAGGGCTACCTAACTGCAGGGGAAGAGTACTGAAAGGGCTTCTTCTTGCGCTTCTGCTGGTTCTTGCCAGAAGAACCTTTTGCAGAGGTAGTATCCAAGGTGGCATTGGACTGCTCTATGCGCTGGAGATGACCTGCCACTCCGGGACCGAAGAGGTTGGTGCCAAGAAAGGGCATGACAGCTAATTTATGCTGAGAATCCGCAGGAAAAGAAGATAACCTCAGCCATGCCCTGTGGCGAGTGGCCACTGCGGCTGCTAAGGAGCGGGCACAGGACTCTCTAATGTCCAGGGCCATCTGGAGCTGCTATTTCGCAACAGCACAGCCCTGGTCATGGATCTGCTTAACCGTGGTCTGCATGTCCACTGGGAGATAAGGGAGGACTTCATCTAGTGACTCCAAGAGGGCATGAGAGAAGTGTGTCATGATTACAGCCGAGCTGGCCTGATGAAGGCCCAAGGATGAAGCCGCATTAACCTTCCGGGCAGAATGGTTCATATTTTTGGACTCCCTGTCCGGAGGGCGGTCAGTATCCGCTGAGCTGCCCGTATGCCGAAACACTGAAGCAGTCACAAGGCTCTCGGCCGAGGGATGCTCAGTGAAGCCTGTCAAGGACCCCATGGGAACAGTGTACTTACGAGCCATGCGGGCAGACGGAGCCGGGCAGGAGGCAGGGCGCTGCCATAGCTCAAGGGACAGGCCAACAATGGCTTCGGCCACTGGGAAGGCCTCCATCAGAGTATCCCCCCTCTTAAGGATATCCGTGAGAGGATATTCCGCCTTCTTTCGGATAGGCTGCAATGGCATACCCGTGGACTCACTTATGAGTCGAAGGATGCCTTGGAAGGAAGAAGGACCTTCCTCCAGGCCTGTCATTAACAACTCATCATCAGGGTGTGAGTGAAGACCAGTAGTATCCGAGTCTGAGGAGTCAGGATACAGGGGTCTCCTGCCTACATCCCCTTCAATGCGCCTAGGGCAATCAGGAACCACAATGATGGACAGACGCCGGGGCAAGCCCGTGTCTTCACGATCCTCCTTAGAGGGGGTCCCTCCCTGATGCTGCTTAGGCGGTGGTTCCACCAGAATTGGTGGGGAGACCGGAACAGGCCGAGCAGGAATGCGTGCTAGTCCTGCCGGAGGGAGAACCGGAGTCCTCTGTACCGGAGGAGTCTGTGTCGGCCTAAGAGGCTGGGGCCAAGTAATGGCCAGTGTAGCCGGAGTAGCCAGCTTCTGACCGGTCAGAATTAGCTGCTTACACATGAGGTCCTCATAACGTCAACGGAGCTTCCGTCTAAGTCTCTCCTCATCCGAGGAGGATGAGGAACGGTGGCGGCGCCTCTTCCGGAAGTGTTTATGACCCTTTTTCGGTTTCTCGACCAATGGGGTCCTACTCCTCGATCGAGACCGACGGTGTCGGCTCTGTCGATCGGGAGAGACCGGATTCGCTGAAAACCAAGGATCCGGCTCCTGTCCCTCGATTGGGATGCCAGCAGGACGGATCTCCTCATCGGGAAATGAAAGGATGGGCATCCTTTCCAAAGAGTCATCGATCGGGGTCGGTGACAATGGCTCGATTGGGTCGAGAGAAATCTCGTCCGGTTCTGCCGTATCCTCAGCCTCGGTGCCTTGGCCTGACGGAAAGTCAGAGAAGCCGGCAGCTGAGGAAGCGATCTCGACCGAGGCAGAGACTGCCTGGTCCTGTGAATCGGACTGCTCTCAGTCCCAGGAACGTCTTTCTTTGGCCAGAAGAAGATGATTTAGGGTCCTTATCCCTTTTCTTGGGGCGGGAGGAGTGCGAGCCCAAGGGCGCCTCACCCTTGGTAGGGAGAGACAGGTACAGCTCCCAAAAGGACCCAGTAAAGGTGGAGCCCAGGTTGAGCGGCACGAAAAAACTTTGGCTGGCCGAAGCTTGGACAGCTTCCTCTTCGAAAGCCGCCATCTGCTCGAGCTGCTCGGCGGATCCCACGGCTGTGGAAACCGCCCACCTGTCCTCCTTCAATTTCAACGGTGGATTGCGAAGCTATGGTCTCCCTAGCTGTAAGCGTGCCTTGCGATCGTCCAGGACGTTAGGATGGAAGGCCAGACAGATGGTGCAAGCAGTGGTGTGATGCACGACACCCAAGCAATAAATGCACGAGAGGTGGAGATCGGTGCAAGACATTTTTTGTCCGCCAGGACACCGGCGAAAACCGGGGGACGACTTGTCCTCCATGTCGGATGCGCTCAGATTGGAATCGTAAACACTTACAAGTTTTAAAGAAAGCAAACACGGCGAAAACCGTCAATTAGACTCCAGGGCCTACGGTACTTGTGAAAGTAGCACGAGGGAACCTGAATCTTCCAGTGGAAAGGAAGATCTGGCATCATGGGACGGAGCCGAGGTATATACCACCCGGGTGGGTGGGAGGAGCCAGCTTGAAGACTTCCGGCAAGATTTAAAGGGGAAAGGGACATGCCAAAGAGTGTGGATGAACAACATATCCACGCTCCTAGAAACAGTATTATCTCGTTAATGGCGACCATATGTTCAAGTTCGAGTTTACTGACAGGAAAAAACTCCATTGAGCAGGCTCATTTATAAGGATGTCCTGGTGGACAGCATATAAATACATAATTTAGAGTACAAAGCAAAAAGTGATAGTACATAAAGTTTGTGAGTACAAAGCCAAAGTGATACTGGTATACAATAAGAGTGTGGGTATCTATAGCATGATTCTATACAGTATTGTTCACTAACTTGCTCAGGGCACTGTTATCCATGGTCTAGCACCCCTGATTGTACCCCTACCTCACGGACAGCAACACAGATGTAGGTATATGTACTAACCTTAGGGCGAGGACACTTCTCGTATAAGCATAAGTATCAGGATCTGTGTTCTACTGTACTTTACTAATACATACTATGCTCCATTATGTTTTACTGTTATAAGAGATGCTTTTCACTCTGTTTTTACTGTATTCTTATAAGTAAGGCAACAGTGCCATCTTTATTGCTCGTGCATCACTGTAACTGCAACTGACCTTGGGACTTATAGAAGCCTTATTGTATTACATTATCTATGCAAGCTAAGCAACTTCTTATGTTAGGATAGTTACTCATGCCACCTGTTTTTGGCCAATTACATACTGTTTTTGTATCTTCTTTAGTAGTTGCTATGGTAATTATTGAGGTACGAGACCCTGTATAGCATGTAGCTTCTCTGAGATGAGAGACTGCTTTACCTAGGTAAGGAAAACTGGTTAGTTCACCCAGTGATTACACTGTTGGTAGTAAATCTGTATTATTTATTTATTTATTTATTTTTAATTCTATTTTTAACACCGACTCGGGGAACTCTCTCAGGCATCCTCCGTATCACCCTGCTCTACCTCCATGCCTGAGAAGCCTCCGATTTCCTGGCACCAGCCTGGCTATCCCCCCCGGCTCTAAGCCCCCCGAGGTAGGGCCGCCCTATCCGCCCAGGGCGCTCTATCTATTTTAATTCAGACCAGACTGGGCTCGGCCCAGGAATGAAGGATGACTGGCGGTGGAGTGTGGTTGGGTGAACAGATGTGCCGTCGCCTATCCCCGAGATGGGGATTTTCTTGTTATGTTTTCCCGGGAGTGCAGCATGCCATGACGTCCACGCAAGGCTGCCTGCTGACGTCTGCCGCACTCTCGCCCCCTTCGTCTGACTGGTGATCCCTGCAATACTCCCGATCTCCATCGGGGGTCGCGAGGGCACCGAGCAGCCCCAGGATCCTCCTCAGGGAGAGGAGAGCTGTCCTCCGGACGCCAACCTTCCTCCCCTGCCGCCGACCCCGCCCTCGAGTCCGTTCCCGAACCCGGCTCGCCGGCGCGGCGCAAGGTGTGACATCCAGCGCCTCAACCCTCAGCGCCACCAGGCCGGCAAGTCTGAATTATTGATCTGTAATAAATTTCATTTATTACATGAGTACCACTTGTCTGTCGTCTCTTCTTTTGTGCCGTTCTATCAAGAACATGAGAAAGGTAATTTATTGCCAAGTTACAGCACACAGGTCAAGAATGGGGCACCAGCCCCCCGCCCTTTTTGGTACTTAAAAGTAACAAGACTCGAACCCCTGCGAGGCTAGGAGTCCAGAACGACCTAGAGGTTCAATAGAACAGGCAGCTGACATTCTGTATTTGGATTTCAGCAAGGCCTTCAACTCAGTATCCCACATGAGGCTGATCAGGAAACTGGAGGATCTATGGACAAATTGAACAAGGGGGCGGAGAACTGGCTCAGCAGAAGAACACAACATGTGGTGGCAGGGGACAGCTATCATATAGGAGGAAAGTACCAGTGGGATCCCGCAGGGGTTAGTGCTAGACCCAGTGTTGTTTAATACATAGAATAATACATGGGGTATATTTAATGAGAATTTTACACACCTGAAGTATTGGATGCTACATAAACCCCCAAGGGAGCAGCTCAAGGGGTTTATTTAAGCATCCAACATTGAGCGTGTGTGTAAAATTCGAGTTCTACACACCACCCCACGTTTTATTTTATATAATTACTGGAGAGTGTTTTTTACACCACAGCAATTATATAAAATAGAAACACATCGCTGTGCAGCTGCAGTCCAGTCGGGTTTAAGCATGGTCTGCAAGGGCTGAAGTGGCTGTTGAAACGTTTCCTTTTTTTTTCTTCTTTGTAAAAGAGGTTCATCCTAAGAGTGTAGTTAAAAATGCCGAGTTCTCTTTTTTTTTTTTTTTTTTTATTTACTTGCCACCGAGTTCGAGTGGTGGTGAAGTGCTCGGCGGCAACAACAGAAAGACGGGGGCTGGCGCATGCATGGAGTGAGGCAAACCCGGCACATACTTGCCGTTATAACGGCGAATTATAACCAGGTTTCCCAATGGGAAAAAATGCTCACCAGTTATTTTATATTCATAAATGACATTGGTGAAGGCATTAAACGTAAGCTCTACCTTTCTGCGGATGAAACCAACCTCTGTGGGAGGGTGGACACAGATGAAGGGATGCAGGATCTAAAGGAAGACCTGGAAAAGCTGGAAACGTATTCTGGTGTATCACAACTCGGGTTTAACATGAAGAAGTGCAATATTATGCCCATAAGAAGAAAGAACCTGAGGACTGAGTACAGTTTACGGGGGTGCAGCAAGGTCACCAAATCGCAGAAGTAAAAGGACTTGGGGGTAGCCATCAACAGTGAACTTAAGCAAGCTAGGTAGGTTAGCAAGGCAACAACCACGGAAAACAAAATGCTAGGGTATACGGCTAGAGGGTTCACGAGCAGAAGAGAGGAGGTTATACTGCTGCTATACACCTTGGTAGGACCTCACCTGGAGTATGATGTGAAATACTGAAGCTACTACCTAAAAAAGGAAGGTAACCAGCTCGAGTCAGTTCAAAGACGGGCACCAAAGATGGTTCAGGGTCAGCAGGACAGGGCATATGAGGACAAACTGACAGAAAATGACATATATTCACTGGAGGAGAGAAGGAAGAGGGGGTCATGACTGTGACCTTCAAGTACTGTACTGAGAGGTATAAACAAAGTGGTTATTGGGTTTTTTACTCAGTGAAAACAAAACCACCACTGGGTACTGTTATAAGATGGAAGAGGGAAGGTTCAAGAAAGAGGTCAGAAGGCACTTCTTTACAGAGAAAGCAATGTCGACATGGAACAAACTCATAGATAAGGTTGCCATTCAAAAGACAATTGGGGGGTTCAAGAGAGGGTGGAAGAGGGCAAAGAGGAGGGTCAGGATTGGAGGGGGCAGGGCCCACTGTAATCTCTGTATTATGGGCTCCACAATCACGTCGACTCAAACTTGTAAGGTCTTCTTCTGCTGGCTGTTTTGTATGTTTGTATGTATATTCGTATGGAGAGTCTGGAACTCCAGAGACAGACCCAATCTCAGAACTTCCAGGACCTACTTGTCAGATATTATGCCAGACCACGGTGGTAAGAAGTGGGATATTCAACCCTACACTGGGAACTTCTTACTCTTGGAGGGAGTTTCACAGGCCTGCCCATCGGAAGCACCACAGCCCCACCATTTTTCTGACACTGACCTCTGGTCTTGTTAAGCTTAGCAGGATAGCAGTGTTGGAAATGTTGCCTCTACTGTTGCTGGTGGCCTGAGCCATGAAAGGAACTTCAAAAAGTGCCCTGCTGCTTGGGCTTTGACAGTTTTTAAGCCTGCTGGGCAGATGCCACCAAATCTAAGGTGACAATGAACTTCTGGATCCAGCTGAACTGATCCTCTACCCCAGACCAAAAAAGGTCTGTGCTCAAAAAAACATCTGCCAGCTTGTGCTGGGTCTCCAAGGTAAACGTGGGGAGAGACAGCCAAGGAAATCCTGCTTCCTTAACTCCTTGTCTGGCAGCTTATCAGAGTCACCCTGCACCTTCACCTTGAGAAAGACCACATGTCCCTTGGTGGAAGGATATGCACAGAACCTGGAGAGCTGTAAAACATGGGACTGCATACCTGAGGTTCATCATGCTGGTAGGCACTTTGCATGAGGCTGGGTGTTGCCAAACGCCAGGCCCCGAACAACTTTGGCAATCAGAAACACCACCCTAAGTAAGGAATCCTACATCAGGATATCCATGGGGGGGTGAGACTCCAGCTTCTCCACCTCTACGGGAATGTCCAGGGATGCAGACATTTGTTGAAACAACACAAAGGACATTGAGTCAGTGGAGCTGACCACCTGTACAAAGTCTATATCCATACAACTCTGGGACTATGCCACCGATGAGTCTTACAAGTCTGAATCACAGTCCCAGAACAGAGATTCGAGATGCCACTCAGAAGTATGGCCCATACTCTTCATAGGGGTGACAACCACTGACAGGAGCTTAGGTAGCCCAGACTTCTGCCCACAGTCCTTCACACCACACTACCATGACTGTGGAAGGGGTGGCTCCATAATAATCAGCCTTTGCAGTACTGTCAGAACCTCAGAAGGGGGAAAACAAAAATGGTGCATCAACAAAAGAAAGCGGTGAGGTGGTCAGCAATACTGGTCGACCTTGACCTGACCCACTGACCCATAGGTACAGGGTTGCCACGTTACCGCTTCATACAGCACACACAGTCGACATCCATGTGGCTCTGGGAAGATGCTATCGACAAGTCCTCTGAATGACAGGTATGGAACAGTGGCTCCGGGCATCACTCAGGAGTATGGACTACCCGCTTCAATGGGGTAACCACCACCGATAAAAAGCTTATGCAGCTCGGTCTCATGCCTGGAGTCTTTTCTTAGAAAATCTTCCGGCGATAATCCGCCACTGCAGTACTGCTGGTAATACACAAGAGGGAATGACCACTGGATGCTGCACTACTGTTGTAGACAAAAAAGGCATCCAAGACAGGGTCGAGGTGACTAGTAACATATGCTGACCATAACACTGGCTCAAAGCTTCAGTGTTGTCACATTGCCTCCTCATACTTTTTTTTTTTTTATGTTCTCTGATCAGCCCCCATCCCCCAGACACCCGAGCTCTGTCACCCCAACACCCACTGGGGGCTTAACTACCAGCTGTTTTCCTCTAAGGCTTAACCCCCCCCCCACCCCCAGCAGGGCTCCCTAACTTCCTCCATCAAGCAAGATCCAGTTCTGCTGGCAGGCTGGAACAGTAGGTTACGGGGTGTGCGGGTGTCTGACATCATCCTGCCGGCCAGCATTTTCTCCCTCGTTTTGTTCAGAGAGGGTGGGGCATGCAATGATGTCATGATGCATGCCAAGTGCTCCTGTATGTCAACATCTGCCGTGCCCCCTTGCTCTCTGGTGGTCCTGAAAGTACAGTTAAGTAGGTAATTACTGTAACAGTAGATCTTCAAGAGAATCTCTTCCAGCAGGTCACACATATAGGAACATCCAGCTGCAGGATTTCACTAGCAGTCGACCTGGGACCACCCACGATGACATCATGTGCTGTGCTATAGGGTATGTAGGCATGGGTGGTCCCAGATTAACATACTAAAATGCCAGCAGAGTAGGCCTCATGGTCTATCGAGTCTGCTCAAGAGTCAGTACCCGTGATGGGCACCGCTGCCACCCTCCTTACCTCCCCCCAGGATCCCCACACCCCCACCGCCAGAGATCCCCCCCCCCCCGGTTGCCATTTCTCAGCTTCGCCCATCTCCTATACCTGTCCCTAGCCTCTCTTGAACCCCCCACAATAACTGCTTCAACCAGCTCCTCAGGCTGTGCATTCCATGGGTCCACCATCCTCTCCATAAAGTAACACCTCTTTCTCTTTCCCCTGAGTCTCCAACCCTCAAGCCTCCAACTGCGCCCCCTTGTGTCCTCTCCAAGATTCTCCTTGGTTCTTTTCCGGTTGGTGACCAAGTGCCACTCTGGGCTCGCAGTAAGTCTCCAAAGGGAACCAAGGAAGAAATAGGAGTGTCCTGCCTTCATGGGAGCAGAAGGTGTTCTCCCCCCTAGAGCGGAAGTTTCCAGTATGAGGCAAGGGTGAAGGAGGGAGAGACGGCTTGACCTGCTGCAAGAGATTCGCTCAAAGATCTGCTGTTATGGTAAGTACCCACGTAACTGTACTATCTTCTTCAAGGATATCGCTTGCAGCAGGTCACAGATCTAGGAATGAGTCCCTGGCAGCTGGGAGAAGGGTGGTGGAGTCCTGATAACAGACTCTGCAGAACTGCACTGCAAAAGTTGGCCCGTCTTTTGGAAATTATGTTCAGGCAGTATTTGTCTGGTAAAAGTATGGACTTTCGACCAAGGTAGCCGCCTTGCAGATCTCCGTGGCTGAGACTCCTTTAAAGCAAGCTACAGAAGTAGCCATTCCCAGTATGGAATGAGGTTCCACCACTCCGGGAAGTTCTTTGCCATATTTTTTGTAACAAAATATAATGCAGTTGGCCAGCCATCTGGAAAGGCACTGCTTAGAAACTGGATTGCTCTCGCTACCTGGGGCAAAGGAAACAAAAAGCTGCGCTGTCTTGCACGTATCCTGGGTATGAGATGGTATCTCAATATTCTATGTACATCCAAGGTGTGGAGCAATGCTTCCTTTGGACTGGCATGCTCCACGTAATACACTGATAGTTGGAACGATTGGTCTAGAGTGAACTCTGAAACCACTTTAGGAAGAAATTGAGGGTTTGTGCGTAATCAAACCCTGTCTTTATGAAAGACTAAGTAAGGCTGCTTACACATCAGTGCCTGTAGTTCAGAAATTAGTCTTGCAGATGTGATTGCCACTAAGAATAGGGTTTTCCATGATAGGTAATGCAGTTCACATGTAGCCGCAGTTTCGAATGGGGGCAGCATGAGTTTCTCCAATATGAAATTTAGATCCCATGGAGGCAGTGGGTTTCTCACCAGAGGCTTAAAGTGTAGTATACTCCTTAAAAAGGTCTTCATGACCTCTAACTGTGTCAGGGGTGGTCAGCAACCGGGATGTGGAAAGGGGGGATCGTCGATAAGTGTACTTTCAGGAAGGAGTACTTTACATTGGTATCTGAGAGTGACAGCAGGTAGTCAAGGATTTATTGCAGATGGCAGGTGTACGTGTCCAGCCCTTGGTCTGTTGCCCACATTGCTAAAGGCTTCCACTTCATAGAATATGTACCCCTGGTTGTTGGTTTTCGGGCTGCTCGCATGACTTCCACAACTTGGGGCAAGACGTGAAATCTCACTAGAGATACGTCCTCAGGAGTCATGCATGCAGATGAAGTGAGTGGAGGCTGGGGTGTGCTAAGGTTCCCTGATCTTGTGTGAACAGGGTCGGAGAGATGGGGAGGAAAATGGGATCTTGAACTGCTAACTGTTGTAACAAGGGGAACCATACCTGACTAGGCCAGAGAGGGGCTATCAGGATCATGGTTGCATGATCCTAGAGCAGTTTAAGTAGCACCTCTCTGTATAAGTGGGAATGGAGGAAAGCTATAAATGAATCTTCCTGTCCAAGAGAGTGTTAACACGTCTAGCCAGACAACTCCAGGTCCAGGCTCTAGCGAGCAGCAATGTGGCAATTTTGCGTTGTGAGGGTAGGCGAAGAGGTCTAGCTCTGGGCGTCCCCAGTGGTCGAAAAGGTCTTCGGCAACTGACTTAAGGAGCTCCCATTCGTGTGTGCGGATTCTGGAGCAACTAAGAGCATCTCCTAGTATGTTCGTGTTGCCTGGGATGTGTACTGCAAAGAGGTGTAATCCATGTTCTATCGCCCAGTACCAGACTCTCATCACTTCCTTGCACAGTGGATAAGAGTGAGTGCCCCCGTTTGTTCAGGTAATGGACCACTGTATTGTTGACCATCTGTACCAGAAGACTGCCCGGCAACAGTACGTCTTGAAAGGCTTGTAAAGCATAGAGGACTGCATGCATCTCCAAAATGTTCATGTGGAGATGGGCCTCCACAGGATGCCAAGTGCCTTGGGTCTGCATGGTGTCTAGACGGGCTCCCCAACCCTGTGCAGAGGCATCCGTGGCCAGGGTTTGCTGCAGACTGGGAATATAAAAGGGGACCCCCGTAATAAATTGTCTGAAGTCATCCACCACTGCAGAACTCATCTCGCTGAGGTTGAGACCATGACATCTGTGTCCAGATCGTCTGACTTCTGGTCCCACTGTACCCACAGAGTCCACTGTAAGATGCGCATATGCAAACGGGTGTGGGGTACCGTGGGTAATGCTGCAGCCATGTGGCCCACTAGCCTGAGGTAGCAATGGGCCAAGACATACCTGCTGTTGCTGACATAGGATGCCAGGTTGATGAGTTTTTCCGCCCGATCCCCAGGCAGGAATGCAGAGCCTATGAAAGTATCCAGTGCAGCCCCAATGTACTGGAGACGTTGACAGAAGTCCATCTTGGACTTTGGAAATCCGACAGTTATGCCCAGAAAGAAGAACAGCACAAGTGTTTGGGGGAGGGTTGCTGCTAGTTGGTGTTTTGACAAGGTTTTCAGGAGCCAGTCGTCCAAGTAGGGGAAGACATAGTGTCCTGCTCTTCGTAAGGCCGCTGACATCACTGCCAGGTACTCTGTGAACAACCACGGGCCGAAGACAGCCCAAAGGGGAGTGCATAAAACTGACAGTGGTGACGCTTGAAAGAGAAGCGGAGATATTTTCCGTGAGCCGGGTGTATCATTACATGCAAGTATGCATCTTTCTTGTCTAGACAACAGAGCCAGTCTCCCCTGTTCAGCAAGGGGAGGAGGGTTAGTAGGATAACCATTCTGAATTTCTTGTATTGTATGAAAAGATTTAATTGCCAGAGGTCTAGAACCAACCGGAGGTCCCCCATTACTTTCAAGCCGACGAAGAAGTGGGAGTAGAAACCGCAACCCTCCCAGTGAGGAGGTACCAGTTTTACAGCTTTTTTGTTTAAAAGTGCTTGAATCTCTGCTTGCAGAACTGCCTCATTATTGGGTGGGTAGGTAGTTTGTTTTGGTGGTATTTTGGGGGGTGCACTTGTCAAGTCTAATGTGTGTCCAAACTCTATTAGTTGAAGCACCCAGTTGTCAACTGTTATTGACTGCCATCCCTGAAAATACAGGGAGACTCTTCCCCCTACCTCTGTGGGCTGGGGCACTAAAATCAAAGGCTCAGGGGAATCCTCATGTTGGGGCAGGTTCCTGGGGAGGGACAGCAGGGACTAGGCGGGTGGACTTGGTGGCAAGTGTAGGTCCCGGTAGCAAGTGTAGGTCCTCGCAGGGAGACGGTGGCCTTTTGCTTGGTGTGCTGCTTGGAAGCGGGTCTATGTTTAGTGCTAGACTTCCGAAACATGCCTTTATAGAATGGTTTTAGTTGGGTATGGCACATAGAGTGTACCGATTTCAGTGTGCGTCCCGACAGCTGTGAGGACATCAAAATATCTTGAGTAGGGTCCCCAAAGAGTTTGTGACCCTTAAAGGGAGCAATAAGTATGCATTGTTGCATACCAGTGCAAATCCAGAGAACTGCAGCCACGAGCGTCTCCTCAAACATATGCCCGAAGTGGATGCCTGAGCTGTAAGACAATGGCATCATATGCTGCCCACAGCAAATGGCGGCCCAGTGCTGCAGCAGACTTTAATGTTTTCATCAATTTCTGTTTGGGTGCAGTATCTGGCAAGGCTCATGTGGAAACCTGGACCACCTTCGTTACGTATTAGTATGTAGACTTAGGGATGTCTCTTACGGGATAAGAAGGTTCTCTCGTGCTGGTTGGGGTGAGAGGACCGTGAAGCGAAGATGAACGGTTCTGTCAGCCCAAACCAGCATGAGAGAACCTTCTTATTCCATAAAAGACATCCCTAAGTCTACATATTAATATATTATGAAGCAGTCTAACTGCTTCATGTTGAAAGAAAGTCATTAAAGTATTTTTAAAATGAACTGTCTTTTCCCTTTGTTTTCTATCCCCCTCCGATTACAGTGAGAAATGGTTTGTCCCCTCTCACAGAATGCAGAACGTCCTGAAACCACCCATTTCAACAATTTCTCTTCTCTGTTTCTTTTTCCATTTGTAAACTGCCCCTAAACAAAAAAGTGTAAGTAAAACAGACCAGTTCTGGATTTTCATGGTTGAACTGTAGCCCTTGTGTTTACAGACCTGCTTCAGAGGGGACTGAGCGGAAAGTGTTATCGTGGTGAGAAAACAGCTGATCGGGCAGCGCGAGGAGACATCTGTACCCCACATAAGAGGTAGGCTGATCCTTTGCGCTGACTGGCTGTAGCAGTTAGACCGCTTTATAATCATCTTGATACTTCAGGAGGTGGCCGGTATAGCTCAAGATTCGCAAGGTAATGGTCAATGAGGAGAACACCCGTTTGTCCATAGCATCCAATTTCCTAAACTCTTTGTCTGGGGGGAGAGCACTTAAGTCATACTGACCTACCATGGACCGCACTAAAAACCACAGTGTCTGCCTGTGGAAGTGCAGCAAAATACAGATGTCCTTCCTCCTGGCGCCTGATATATCCTGTTTGCTTTCCTAGGAGCTGAGGGAATTTTTTTTTTTTATTATTATTTATTTATTGAAATTTCGGATAACACCTTTGGGAACAAGATCATTTCATAGGTTCCACGTCAGACGGCAATACACATTGGAAAAGTATGAGACGGAGAACAAACAAAACAAGGAATTATACAAAACATTACAAGAGTATATAACTAGAGAAGTTCCAATATATGTGGCATTGTTCAATGTATGCCAAGGTGCACATCTGATTAAAAGCTGGAATTCAAAGGGTCGTATTAGAGGGGGTGGATTCTTATGAAACGACCCTTTACAGTTAAATGAGAACAGACTCAGCCTGATATCTAATAACCAACAAAGTAAAGGATTGCATCAGCCCAGGGGCCTCGTCAGAGGAGTAAAGGTATGGGACAAAGTATTTTAAAGTGAGCAAGGAGCTCAGGAGATATAATGGGGGAGGAGGATGGGGGAAAAGCCATAGAGGGGTGAGGGGAAAGAGTGGAAGGGATCGAGAGGAAATGTGAAAGGAGAATGATTAGCAAATCAGAACAGTTATTTACATGCTGAGAACAGTTATGCATTAGGTCAGGATAGCATAAGGTTAGAATAAGTGTTGGTCACAAGAAGGAAGGTTATTGGAAGCAATCACAACTGGCATCAGCAACTAGCTGCTGCTTAAGATTAACCTTGAAAGAGCCCAAGGTGGATGATGAAGTGATGTCATGGTGGAGAGAATTCATCCATAGCGGGGCACAGTAGGCAAAGGACCTTTGTCCCAGAGAAGTGCGACAGCGGAGTATATTAAAATTCTGGCTAGTAAAGCTTCTGGTACAACGACGGTTGATAGTGGGGGTAATAAGTTTTTGCACACCAGGGGGCATTTTGTCTAAGCTTACTTTTTTGGACAGTAAGAAAAAATTACTCACCTTAGTAATTGCTTTTCTTCTCATGGAGTCTTGCTATATTATAACATTAGCAGTCAGCCACTGCAGCTGAACTGCCCCGGAGAGGAAGGAGTTAACTCCAGAGGATCTGAGTTCTACAGCGGGCGCTAGTCTAAAGTTTATCTGGCAGTTTCAAATGAAACTGTCAGATCTTTACGAAGCTAACATCAAAGAACAGAAAGTCTGTGTGAAAAACTACACTAGCCCATGGCTACCTACTAGTAGTAGTAACAACAATATGAACAGCAAAGAACACCCAGAACCATAATAACAAAATTGATGGTATTATGGTTCGCTTTACCACCCTTGACAAGCACATTATGAACCCCCCTTCCCCCAAGACTCAAGTCCAGGAAGGGGCAATAAATAACCTAAATGAAAGCAACCAGATCCCTAACCCAAAGGAAAGAGGGTAAAGGATAACTACAATGGCATGACACAGTGCTTGCACCAATTCGCCACCCCTACCCAAGTAGAGGTTCTGAGAGGGGCAGGAGGGTGGTGGTTATATTATAGCAAGACTCCATGAGAAGAAAAGCAATTACTAAGGTGAGTAATTTTTCTTCAAACACCATGAAGTCTTGCTATATTATAACATTAGCAGATTACACAGCAGTACTCTCCATGGAGGAGGGTCAGAACCTACTTAGGAAATAGGCTCTGAAGCACAGCTGTGCTAAACCGAGCATCTCTCCTGACTGGACATCCAGGGAATAATGCTTGGTAAAGGTGTGAACTGTCTTCCAGGTAGCAGCTTGACAAATTCCAGAATGGGAATGTCCCTAGCAGCCAGAGACGAGCTAAACCTTTCAGGAGTGGGCCTCAATCCTGAGGGGTACTCTACCTAGTTTCTGATAACAGAATTGGATACAAGAAACAATCCACCTCGCAATTGTTCTCTTTAGTGGCAGGTTTTCCTTGCCAACCTCGCCATAGGTAAGAAACAGTTGGAGGATTCGAACCTATGACCTCTGGTGCTCTAAATAGTAGCTTAAGGCTCTTTTGACATCCAGCTGTGCAGTCTCCTCTCACCTGAGGAAGAATGCTCAGTGAAAAATACTGGGAGAGAGATAGATTGATTCAGGTGGAAATCAGAAACCACCTTAGGCAAAAACTTTCTATTAGTCCTAAGGACTACCTTATCTCTGTGGAAAGAGATAAAATCTTCTTCCACTGACAGGGCCTGTAACTCACTTATCGTCTGGCAGAGGTGATAGCTACTAGGAAACAGTTTCCAATTTAAATACTTGAGCTCTGCTGAAGACAGAGGCTCAAAGGGGTTGCATTAACTGAGCAATGCAAATATTCAGGTCCCAGGCGGGAGCTGGTTCTCAAAAGGAGGGTTAGTATGAAGTAACCCTTTAAAAACTTGGAGAACACAGGGTGAGAAGAAAGGGAGGCAGGCTTCCTGCTGACACAAAAGCAGAGACAGCTGCCAGATGAACCTTCAGGGTAGCTGGTCTAAGGCCTAGGGAATTCAGATGGACCAAATATTCCAGAAGAATGGGAAGATCAGCAGATTCTGGGATAATCTGCCTCTCAGAGCACCAGATGGAAAACCTCTTCCACTTAGAATTATAAGTGGCCCTAGTGGAAGGCTTCCTAGAAGCCTTTAAAATACCATGACACCTTGAGAAAGGTGTAAGTCAGCAATTCTAGCTCCTCAAGAGCCAAGCCTTGAGGTGGAGGGATTTGAGGTCCGGATACTCACTCTCCCCTGTGCACAGGCCAGTAAGTCGTGGACTCTGGGTAGGCTCAGGGCAGGGTGGACTGCCAAGACAGAAGCAGAGGGTACCAGGGCTGTCTGGTCTAATCTGGGGCAATCAGAATCACTCTGCAAGGTTGAGATCTGATTTTACTAGTACCCTGAAAAGAAGAGAAAGGGAGGAAGGATACAGGAACTTCCTTTCCAGTCCAACAGAAAGGCGTCCAGAGGACTGGAGCCCAGTACTGGAGGCCTGCAACAGAAAAGAGGAGTTGATGGTTGTCTGGGGCTGCGAAAGATCTATCTGAGGAGTGCCCCATCTGGCAAAAGACGGACCCCAGCACTTGTGGATTCAGAGCCCATTCGTGATGGCCCTGAGAAATTTTGCTGAGGGCCCGCCAGGACATTGTCCTTCCTGGGAGGTGAACCGCTATCAGGGAGGTGTTCAGGAGTAGGCCAGAGACCACAACTTCATTGCTTGGTGCACAAGGCTGAAGACCGAGTGCCCCTTGCTTGTTGATGTACCACATTGTGGTGGTACTGTCTGTCCTGACTTGAACCACTTTGTTCTGGACAGAATCTGAAAACACCGAAGAGCTAAAAGACAGCTCTGAGTTCCAACAGATTGATGTGGAGCAGAGATTCCTGAGGAGACCACACCCCTGGGTGGCAAGATCACTAGGAGCCCCCCCCCCAACAGGGAGGCATCCGTGGTGAGGGTGAGGGAGAGAAATGGGAATGAAGGAACCCCTGTCTTAAATTGCTCTGGACCTGCCACCAGTGGAGGGCTAGGATCAGAGTTTGAGTAACTGGAACCAGCTTGGTAAGGGGTCCTTCCTTTGAGACCATTAGGCCCTCAAATGGAACTGAATGTCCCTCATCTGGAATCTTGCTCCTGCACGACAGCTGTGGAAGCAGCCATGTGCCCAAGGAGTTGCAGAAAATGCCTTGCTGGTCGAGAGACCCGTAGGGTAAAGGAGGATGCCAGGGCGATGAGTCTGTCCACCCTTCCGAGGGAAGAAAAGCCCTGGCTAACCTTGTGTTCAATTCTGCGCCTATGAAAGTTAGGACCTGAACCGTTCCAGAACTGACTTTGGTAAGTTTAGCAGGAATCCAGGAAGTGAGAAGCTGCTGGGTGACTTGCAAATGGTTTCACCTGACCTGGAGACTGACCCACAATGAGCCAGTCGTCCAGGTAGGGAAACACAGCAACCCCTTGCCTTCTTAAGTGAGCCACTACTACAGCGAGACATTTTGTGAATACCCTTGGCGCAGAGGTCAGGCCGAAGGGCATTGCCCTGAACTGGTAGTGGCCTGAGGGCAGTTCTGAACCTGAGGTACTTTCGGTGAGAAGGCCTGATCAGAACATGAAAATAGGCATCCTTGAGGTCCAGGAAGCTAGCCAGTCCCTGGCCTTAGGGAAGGCAATATCATTGCCAGAGTCAACATTTTGAACTTTGGTTTCAAAAGATGCTTGTTCAGGTACCTTAAATCTAGAATGGGCCTCCATTCTCCTGTCTTTTTTGGGGTAAGAAAGTATCTTGAATAAAGCCCCTTGCCTGATGGCAAGGAGGAACCCTTTCCACTGCTTTGCAGTCCAGAAGAGAAGAAACCTCTGCTTCCAAAGCAAGGGCTTCTGAAGGATTTGCAGGTGGAAAATGTCTGGCTCTCATCTTTGGAAAGTGTTTGAAGCTGAGAACCAGACCCTGGCCTACTACCTCCAGAACCCATCTGTCCGTGAGTTAGGGACAGCCAGTTCGGCTGAAATAGGCCAACCTGCCCCCACTGGTACAGGAGAATCGGCCCTGGGCACCCCATCAGGGTGCCTGCTGCAACAGCCTTAGGCTGAGGGAGGGACGGTCTACTTGTGCCTCGTCTACCCTGCCTCTGAAGAAACCCTCTGCAGACAGCAGAGGAGGCTTGAAGTTGGTAAAAGGCCTGAAAAGGCCTGCCCTTCCTCTGGGAGCATGCCTTTGTGGCATGGCATGCTTCTCCTTAGCCTGGGCACTTTTGTATGTAGTTCTGTATTCATCCATCTTTTCATATAGTTTTCTGTTTGCTCCCCAAACAGAGAATTTCCCACTACAGGAAAATCCATAGCCTTGACTGGGTATCTTGGGACAGATTAGTGCATCTGAGCCATGCCAACCTACTGGAAAGCTACAGAAGTGGCCATGACCCTAGAGGAAACATCATTAACATCAACAGCAGTATGAAATTGAACTTTAGAGGCTTCAATGCCATCAGCAGCCACCTGTTCCAACTCACTAGCCAGCTGGCCATGGGCCTGCTTGGTTAACTGCAATACTGTGTCCCACCTAGATTTCTGATATCTAGCACATAAGCCATATAATTTGCCTGCCTGAGTCCCAAAGAAGCTGCCATATACTGTTTCTTCGCCATGGCATCAATCTTCCTGGAACTTTATCAGGAGGATGTGAGGCCAGAGGAATATTAGCCTTGTCACAGGCTGCAGCTTGTACCACACCTACATGACTACACTGTTCAGTAAGAAGTCTGTATCCAAGCTGACAAAAGTATACCTTCTGTCCATTTTTTATCTACAGGAGGGACAGAATGAGGATTTTTAAAATCTTTGTTGTTTGCTTCCTAAATGACTTATGCAAAGGAATAGACAACCTCCTAGACTCTGGAATATCCATCATTTCCACATAATCAGGCTCCTTTGCTCATCCACAGCCTCCTCTAAAGGAAGCTGGAGGGTTTCTGCAACCTTTTGTAAAAATAAAGAAAGAAGGGGACTCAGACAGAATAGGAGGAGATTCTAAAGGTCTGTCTGGAGAAATGTCCGTTCAATGGGCACGTCCAGACCCCCAGCCACACATATATTGATCAAATTCCTCCTCCCCTCCTGTGGTTCATAAAAATCCTCAACTTCAAAATCCTGAACCACTGGGACTGACACGAACCAACCTTTTACCAACTGTTGGTGGTTCTACAGATCCCTGAGACAGTGACTGGACAATCTGAATGGCTTTAGCTATCTCTGCAGCAGTTGGAGACACAATTTTGGACCCAAACCTACTGATTTCCTTGTCTTTTACTGGGACTGGTTCCTCTGAACCAGCCTTCCTTTGCCCGAGGAAGTCTCGCCCTGGTCAGAGGGCACTCCTCTGGTCCAGTGGGTACTGGACGGGCTGGCCATCCGGTCAGCTGACTTTTTGGCCTCTCGTTCCCTAGAGCCGCCCAATCTCTTTCCAGGGTGGCTGCAGGGAAATTTTTACACACCTGGCAGTCTGACAGGAGGTGGTCAGCCCCCAGACAATAAACACAAGTGGTGTGTGGGTCAGCCTTGGCAAAGGCCTCCCCACAGACATCACAGTGTTGAAACCCAGTGGGCCCGGTTTTTCTTTTGGGTTTCTCAGACATAATGCCAGCCTAACCAAAACTTGCCCTTTTGATGGCAGTGCCAGGCAAGACACCCTTATCGGTTCCTAACCGTGTCACGGGTATTTGAAAAAACCGTTATAATTCTGTTTTTTTTAGAACCGATAAGAACCGGGAACCGCACTCTAAAACCCACTGTACACTTTTAAAATGTAGAAATAACAAACCGATCGGTTCAAAACCAAACCGATAATTAATTTTCCACACAGACTTAAAATTTAGTACTTACGGTTACCAGATAGAGCTTTAAAACCGAAATGCGGTAAAAATAATGACTTTTGCCGGTTCAAATGAACCGAAAAATACTCGCTTGAACCGAGAATGAACGAGCTGAAGAAGCTGATCTCCGGGCGACTGTTCAGTGAAGCGGAGTAAAGAATCTGACAGTTTCATTTGAAACTGCCAGACAGAGCTTTGGGCACAGCGCCCTTGCGCTGTAGAACTCCAGATCCTCTGGAGTTAACTCTTTCCTCTCCGGGGCAGTTCAGCTGCAGTGGCTGACTGCTAATGTTATAATATAGCAAGACTTCATGGTGTTTGAAACATGTTTGGTACATGAGTCTACCCTTGAATTGGAGCCAGTTAGCCTGAGCATACATGTCGCAGGTATGGGACAGATGGGCTGAGCTGGTAAGGAGCCAGCATGCTTTGTTGAGTGCAACTATGATGCGGCGCAGAGTTGTTTCAGTAGCTGATCCGTAGTTTGGTAAGCTGTAATCAGTAAGCAAGACAAGACAGCTATGAATGGCCAGGTTAAGAGCCTCTGGGGTCAAACATTGCTTATGCCTATAAAGTAGCCTAATGCAGGTGTTAACAGCCTTAGCAATGTTGTCATTGTGATAGGCATAGGTCATCGTACTATCAGCTGTAATCCCCAGATAGTTAAAGAGCTGAACTAGCTCCAGGGGAGATCCCTCTTCTTGGTGATAGAAAGAGGGTAAGTTCTGTGCCTATTTTGGGAACTGGAGAACAGCACTGCTTTAGTCTTGTTGTAATTCATAACTAATTTGTGCTTATGGAACCATCTTTCTATAACTACGAAATTACTGCAGCCTGGATTCAAGAACCTTAGAGTCTGGATCACTGGTAAACAGGACAGCATCGTCAGCATATAAAAGGATGTGATCCTGACAGGAGTAAGGAACACTGTTGAGGAAAATGCTAAATAAAAGACAGCCCAAGATGGACCCTTGAGGAACTCCAGATAGGACAGGTCTGCTATCCAAGAGGGTGTTACCAATCTTCACCTGGTGTGTATGGTTTTGCAGGCAGCTTTCAAACCAGGCTACGCTGTCACGAGCTAGGCCAATGGTGGCAAGCTGTTCGACCAGAAGGGCATGATTCACTGTGTCGAAAGCTTTGGTTAAATCAATGAAAGCAGCACCGACCAGGTGTCCTTGATCTAAGGAGTGGTGAATAAAGCCTGTGAACTCCAGAAGGGCGATAGTGGTACTATGACTATTTCTGAACCCGTGTTGTTGCGGGCATTGTAGCTGATATTTTTCTAAGTATTCAACTAGTTGGTCTGCCACTATACGCTCAAGAGCTTTCGAGAGTGGGGGCAGGATAGAGATACGCCTGTAGCTCCCAGTAATTGTGTGATACCCACATTCATGAACTGGTGTCACAGTGGCAGATTTCCATTTCTGAGGGAAGTAAGTGACATGTTAATAATATGTGTTAGAGGTGACAGAATTTCATCCAGTGTAATGGCTACAAACTTACGATCCAGGGTGTCACCACTAAATCTTGATTTCCCTAATACCTTGAGTAGGTAATTCCTGGCTTCATGGTCTGAAAGGGTTTTGAAGCAGAAAGGAGGATGAGAAGGGTGCTGAGTCTCTTTCCCAGAGGAGTCACTTGTGAGGGGGTGAGAGAAGTAGCCAGGTGGCAGAACACCACTCAGGTCCATGAAGGCATTATTAAAAGTGTCAGCAATAAGTTTGTGGTCGAGTGATGGTACACCATCAATGTTAAGCATGGTAGGGGCAGATCTGAGGTTTCTCCCAGTGACCTCTTTAAGGTAAGTCCAAAGTTTTCTGCCATCATTCCAGGTCCGAGAGAGCATTTCCTTATAATATTGATTTTTAGCTGCATGAATAGCCCTCGTGCAGTTGTTTCTAGCCACTTTGTACCTCTGGATGTCGGCCTGATTACACAAGGACCTAGACCTGTGCCATACATGGTCCCTGGCATTCAGAAGCTCAAGGAGGTCTGGAGAAAACCAGGGATTACAGCTGCCTTTGATTTTACACTTTTTATGGGGGCGTGCCTATCACATATCACACTGAACTGAAGAATGAATTGGTAGAGGGCAATGTCAGCATTGTTAGTAGTGTAAACCATTGACCAGTCCTGATTATGCAGGTCACCTTTTAGTGATTCAAGATGCCCACGGATGAGTATCCTGGTGGTAACTGTTCTAGCGGGTGGTTTAGAGAATTTGTTCGACCAATGAAACAAGACTGGGGAGTGGTCACTGAAGGCATCTGGGAGTACGATTGTGTCAGATATATGATATCAGGGTGGTTAGAGAGCATCCAGTCCAGAAAGGTACCTGTCCCAGTTTTATAGCTGATTCTAGTGAGGGACTCGACTAGCTGGGTGAGGTGAACTGCTGAAACTGCATCTTTGAAAGGGCTTGTGTCAGGAGAGAACCAATTGATACTGAAATCTCCTAACATGATAATTTCTGAATTAAGACTCAGAGAGCCAAGACACTCTAAAAGCGAATCAAAGCAGGAGGCCGTCTGTCTGGGAGGAATATAGATTAGATTAAATATATAGATTAAAAACACAGTAAGGGTTTTATTGAGTGCACCTAGAAGGACTTTTATGGCAAGGGGCTTGCATATGGTCATCAGTTTTGGGCAGAGTTAGGATGAGACCTTGAAGGTTGTTTTGGAGGTAGATCGCACAACCGCCCCCACTCTTGGAGAGAAGATTCTGTCTAAAGACGGCATAGCCTGGGATGGAAACTGAAGCATCTGCTACTTTTGGAGACAGCCATGTTCTACGACTGAGAGGATGTTTGGGTTATGTTGTAAGATCCATGCATTCAGTACATCCATTTTGGTGGGGAGGCTGCATATATTAAGTGAGGCAATTGTAATGCTGCCAGAATGGCATCTTCGTAGGCTTCCATCAGAGGTGGGATTACGGGGAGGGGGTTCTGGTAATCCCAAGTAGTGAGCCAATTTTCACCTAGAGGCATCCTGTTCAGTTTCCTCAAAACCAAATGTTTGTTGAAGATGTTGCATGATGTCAGTGAAACTGGGATCACTAGGAGGTGAACAAGGGAGGTATGGAGTTCTCTCCTCTCCTGGTGAAGAAGCAGTGGATGCAGTAACTTCATCCATTTCTTCTTCCTCTTCTTGATCCCAGTCCCGATCATACTGTTCCCCTTCCATGTCAACATTTGGAAAAGAAGCAGGGGAAACCAAGGAGGCACTGGCAGTAAGGGAAGTGAAAGGACACCTTGGTGGGGCTGGAGGCAGTGCCAGAGAAGTCACACTTGTAGTGGTGGTGGCCCTCTGGGTCAAATCCAGGATGGTACTTACCAGATCCTGGATATCAACCATTGTCATCTGGGGTTGCGTGGTCATTGAAGATGCGATATTAGTAGGCCCTATTGGGATTATGAAGGAAACTGGTGGCGGCTGAGGCACCAAATGTTACGTCCAGAAAAACACCTTGCCGACGAAGAAACCGGCTTAGGTACCAAATGTACACACAAAAAATGGGTCATTATAATGGCTTCCTCATCAACTGGACATGAAATCCTGACCCACAGAGGTTAAGTCCATCTCCTAGGGACATGGTCGTCAACAAAGTACGGCCTGCAGGGGGGTTGCATAAAGCCCCCCCGAGATGGCGGAGGCAACTGAGGGAACAGACTTACTGGTGTTCCCAGTGGTATCGACGAGTGAGCCGTCGACAGGCCCGCAGTCGCCAACAAGGGCCTGGATGATTGCACAAGGATCATCAACAGAGCCGAAAGAACGGCTCTTGTATTTAAAATTGCCTGGGAGACAGTATTAGGTAATGTTCTCATCAATGGAGACGATGTTCTTGACGGAGTCTGGTGCTTTTTCACTCATGGGAGTGCTTATGCTTCTCGCTGCAGTCAGCCTCATCTGTTGACAAATGTTCTCTTTTTGAATGGTGAGAACTGGAGGATGACAAGGTGCAGGATGATTTTAACTGGAGTTCCTGCTCTAGGAGGGAGATTTTTTGCTCAATCAAGTGCTCCCTCAGTGTTTGAAGGCACTGTGGTTTGGTAGCTTTATTTAATCTTTTGCACAATGTGCAAGCATGGGTGTCATGCGAAGGTCCAAGGCAACGCACACAAAGCAAGATCCACCATTGCAAGCTTTTGTCCACAGGCGCAGGGCCTAAATAGCCAGTCGGAGGAAGACATCAAGTGACTAAAGAAGTGACGCTACTCTGCAAAGTGTCGGTCAGGGTTAAAAAGTTAAGTAACTTCAGTGAAGTTGTTCGTCAATTGTGACTATACTCCTTCGGGAGGTGTAGCATGCAGGTTGGCAGCAGGAAAAGAACTGAGGAGGATCAGGGACCACCCACACTTACATACCCTATAGGACAGCACGTGTGGGCTTTCCCAGGTCGACGATTAGTGAAATCCTCCAGCTGGATTCAGTGCCTGTGGCTGGATATTCTTAGATGTGCTACAAGAGATATCCTCAAAGATCTGCCTTTCCCCCCATTCTGCTGCAAACATTCCCCCACAGAGGAGAGCAGTCCCTTCAGGCGCTCAATCCTCCTGCCCCCTGCCGACCCTTGGACACGCAGAGTTTAGTGAGGCAGTATAGCACAGTGGTTTGAGGCTCTGAGCTGCAAATCTGGTGACATCCAGCAGATCAGACCTGGGTTTGAATCCCACAGCTTCCACCTGCATACTGTGTGACCCTGAGCAAGTCACTTAACTTCCCTGTGCTCCCAGGTCGCTACTGCAAAAGAGTTTTTAGCTTAGTGTGCTACTCATGGTTAAACAACTAAATAAAAGAGTTCACTCCCAAGCCCAGATCATAGGTGCTGCAAGTGGTAAGGTTACCGCTGCACTGGTGGGCTGGATCACCTCCTCATACCTGCAGTGCAGTTGACCTCATCTATGCCCAACCGATGAAGAGCTCTAGCTGGATAATGACCACTTGCCATAATGGTGATAGTGTCGACTAAAGTGAGATTGAGACACTGACCGGAACCTTGATCTCGACCCTAAGTACTGATATGAAGATCAACAACGGCCCGATTATGGTGGAGCAGAATACACTACCTGCCTGGGCACCTGCACCACGACGGATGGAATCCAAGTTGATATTGGCATAGGGACCACTAGTAGAGGCTGCAAGGTGTGGGCCTGGTCTTGCCTGGCTCCTTGCTCGGGAGAGGTACTAACAGCCACTCCCCCCACCCAACTCTAGGTAGACTCATTCGATGACTATCTCAATGTGCTTCCCTCTTGTTCTTTCTCCTGTCCATGACACACCTAAACCTTATCCCCTCTGACTTCAGCTGTTTTAAGCTTCACCTCCACTTTGGTTCTCCTCACTGCTTTACTGGACTCCTTCAACTTGCTGAGGAAGGAGCTCCCTGTTAAGTTCCGAATGGCTGGCGTTATACCTCGGATATTCAACTTACTGATCTGCACTGCTTCACAACCCCCACCCCACCCCAGAAAACCAATTCCTCACTGCTTTACCCACCTCTCTAGAAAACCATATAGGCCTTTTGTGCCTCCTCCCTTTCCCTACCTGCCTAAGGAATGCCTTCAGTACTCCAAGAATCCCCTGCCTGATAGACTCCCACTCTATTTACACTATGACCCTTCTAGTTGGTGATACCTCTGGAGCCTCTCCCTTAGCTCCTCCTCCATTTACCTGATGTCAGCACTCCTATACTCCAGGGCCAGTGTCCGAGACTTCTGCATTAGAGCTTCTAAGGTTATGTCATACCACACTGTTGTGGTCCCTTGAACTGAGAGGCCCTCTACTGTTCAGCACCACATGCTGTCCCGGTCTGACAAAACTAGATCAAATATGGCACCATCCCTAGTCTGCTCCTCCACGTGATGAGTCAGGATACAGTCCTAGAAGGTATCCACCAGCTCCTCGTTCTTGGTACCTTGTGTCCCAGGAATACTCCAGTCTATAGTAGCCATACTGACTGCTCCTTACAGGATGACTTTCTCTCCGGCTGCTGCCCTCCTGATCATCTCAGCAAGTACCCTGTCCAATTCTTCTAACTGACGACAGGGTCTGTAGATCACCCCCATAAATACAGACTCCCTCCCCCCCCCATCAGATGAACCTAGAATGATTCCGCTTTGCCCCCTCCCCCAGACCCCTTATCTTTTAACTCCCTGCTGCCTTGCCTGGTGTAAAGTGGAATCCCTCTCTTTCTCCTCCTAAGCAGCACATAGTCAAGGACTGTGAAGGCCCAGTCACTGATAGGCACTGCCTATGTTTCAGTTATGGCTGTTATATCTAGGAAGCACTCTGATGCCATAGCTTGGAGATTTTGTTCCCAAGGCTTTTGGCATTTAAGCAGTCTGCCTTACAGGAACCCTACCTCCTACCCTTAGCCTGTCTGCTGACCAGAAAAATCTTCTTTATTCCGTGTTTTGTTGCTTTTCTTACTCCCATGCTCACCATGGTCCTCACTCTCTGGAATATGCCCCTTCCATATTCTCTGTTATCCCTGCCCCTTGGTGGCACTCGCTAGCTGGGAGAGTGCTACCTAGGCCTACCTCACCAGAGTCTACCTAGTGGATGTCCCTAACCCCAGCCTCCCCCTTTCTAGTTTAAATGCCTAAATAATGCCATATGTGGTAACAGGCCTTGTGGTGGAGTCCTTTCATGATTTAAGGAGTGTTACAATCACATCCAATAAGAAGCCACATTGCTCCAGCGTTTGACATTTACGTTCAGGCCACTATTCGAAGGCAGCTGAGGTCAGATGTCTGGCAGTGTCCTGAAACAGGCTTGGACACAAGGGAAGACTGACATGTGGTTGTGCAGAAATTCTCATGAGCAATGTGAGCCAGGAGGAAGCTATGATGACTCTGGATCTGCCCAGGATGCCTTTTTGTATTAATGAGACAAGAAAGAGCTTGCGCTCAGCGGTACTTCAACCCGTTGCCAACACTGGGTGACCAACGCAACAAGTACAGTACTATACCAAACAAGCAATGGTGCACTCAAAAACAAAATACTCAGACAAGAATAACCTGCAATTGTGATTTGCGTAGTGTGTAAAAGTGTATGACCTTGGATTTGGCTAAATAAATCTTTTCAGCATCTCAGCTTTATTCTGTTCTGTTTTGTTTTAAGTGTGTCTTTCTTTGACTGGCATAACTTTTTATATTACTCTGTCCGGCTCCCCCTGACCACCAGCACCATCAACTTGCCTGACAAGGCTGTTGAGAACTGCAGGAGAGCCAGCCAGACTGACTGTAGCTCCATTATGTTGTTATAAATCTTACGGTCACACACAGACCACAGTTCCTGGGCTGTAATGTGCCTCGCAGTGGACTACCCCAGCTTCATACGATGGCATCTGTGAACAGGCAAATGGGGCAGGGGAGCTACAGACGTGCTGCTCTCATAAGAGTCTCAGACCTGAGCCACCATTATACCAACAACTTTACTGAGTGTGGAAGAATCCAGGTTTGGGATGGAACCCCCTATCTTCTGCTTCTAGCAGAAATAAAGGAAATTCTGGCTTTTCTTGAGATGGGAGCACCTCATAAGACTACTTCTGGCATGAAACCATGGTTGATGCACAAAAAGAAAGATGGTCCCCTACTGGAAATCACCGCCAAAATATATCTCTTCTAGGTGTGAAACATACCCCTGGTGAAATTGCTTCAAAAGGTCAGAAGGTCAGGCTGCTCTGGGCATGAAACCGTGCCACTACATTTATAAGCATCATCAGATCCTCTTTCATTATTTACAAACCTGTCCCAATGTTTCACCAATTTAATGACTTTCTCGAGGGACTGTTCTATAAAATACTAAAACCAGAATCTAGATCATGAATTTTCAATTTTTGAAAACATATGGAGGTACATTCCAAGTATATGATGGACTCTGTTTACCTTTCAGTATATTATTTAAAGGTGACTCTTTAATACATATATTCAAAATAGCTGTCTCTACAATAGAAAAGTACAGTTACGCAAGAATTTACCATAACAGTAGATCTTCGAGAGAGGCTCTTGCAGTAGGTAATTACATATAGGACTGACGCCGTCAGGCATCAGGACCCCATGGAAAAATTTCTAGTTAGCAGTCTCTGGCGGGAGACCGCCCCCACCTCAGGTGACCGACGTCAGCATAAAGGGGGAGTCTCCCACGCCGCCTTCCAGTTCTTTCCCACCAAAGGCACAAAGGCGAGACGAGAGAGAAGCGCATATTTCCCATCCTGGAAAAGGTGCTGAAAAAGCTTAGGGGGATGGAGGGCGGGAAGGTATTACCTACTGCAGGAGCCTCCCTCGAAGATCTACTGTTATGGTAAGTTCTTTCGTAACGGGACCATCTTACTTCGAGAGGGCTCTTGCAGTAGGTAATTACATATAGGACTGAGTCCCAAGCAGTCGGGAACAAGGAGAAGCAAACGGGAGAGGGAAAACTACTCAGAAGTAGACCCTCTGGCGGTGAAGGTCTTAGGAAATGAGACCTTGCAGAACAGCCAACCCGAAGCCTGCTCTACGGCAAGAGGCAATGTCCAAACTGTATTGTTTCGTAAAGGTATGGACAGAAGTCCAAGTAGCGGCTGCACAAATGTCAGCCGCTGACACATTCCTGAAACAAGCCGCAGAGGCAGCAACCCCTCTGGTGGAGTGACCTCTGACCTGACCTGGCAGGGTCTTGTTGTACTTGTCATAACAGAAAGTGATACAATGACCCAACCATTTATACAGGTATTGCTTGGAAACAGCACTGTCTTCTCTTTTATGAGCAAAAGAGACAAACAGTTGAACAGTCTTTCTGAGATCCTTTGTTGGTGTAGTATCTCAGAATCCGGTGAACATCCAGAGTATGCAGGAGGTACTCCCCTCAACTGGAATGTTGCGTAAAAAACACAGGCAGTTCCATAGACTGATTCAGCATAGATTCCGCTATCACCTTAGGGAGAAACTTAGAGTTGGTACACGCAGAGCCACATGTTCCTTGTGGAAAATCAAGTACGTGATTTTGCACATCAAGGCCTGAAGCTTGGAAATTCATCGAGCAGAGGTAATAGCCACCGGGAAGAGAACCTTCCAGGAAAGGAACTTAAGGTCTGCTGATGCTGCTGACTCGAAAGGAGGCAGGGTAAGCTTCTTGAGAATGAAATTCAAGTCCCAAGGAGGGGCAGGTGCGCGAATGGGGGGTCTCAAGTGGAGAACCCCCTCTAAGGAAGGTCTTAGCAACTTCCAGCTGTGCAAAAGACCTGTCCCCAAAAGGAACATGGTATGCGGAAATAGCCGCCATGTGAACCTTCAAGGAGGAGTGACTAAAACTCAGATTGAAGAGGTGATGCATGTAATCCAGGAGCTTCCCGACAGAGCAGGAGAATGGCTCGAAAGCTCTGGAAGAGGCCCAAATAGAGAACCTTTTCCATTTCATGGTGTAAGTGAAACGCGTAGAGGGCTTTCTGGCCTCCACTAGAATCTCCACCACCTGCGACGAAACCCCAAACAGGGTTTGAATCACGTCTGCAGGAGCCACGCATGCAGCTGAAGGGATCTGAGTCCGGGATGCACCAGGGTCCCCTGATCCTGGGTCAACAAAAGTTGCGACAGAGGAAGAGGAGGCTCCTCTGAGTACTGTTGCAGAAGAGAGAACCAAATTTGCCTGGGCCAGAACGGAGCGATGAAGATCATGCAGCTCCTTCTGAACAGAGTTTGTGTAGGACCCTCGGGATCAACGGGATCGGGGGGAAAGCATAGACGAATCTGCCCTTCCACTTTAGAGACAGAGTGTCTCTCCAAAAAACTCCGTGCCCTGGAGCGAGCAAGCAGAAGACTAAGGAAGCCTTGCATTGAGAGGAGAGGCAAACGGGTCTACCTGAGGGGTTCCCCAGCATAGGAAGACATCATCTACTACCCCTTGATCTAGTTCCCATTCATGCGCTTGGGCAGACGACTGGCTGAGGTAGTCTGCCAAAGTGTTCTCAACCCCTGGAACACGAACCGCCATGAGGTGAAGGTTGTGAAGTATTGCTGAATCCCAAACCCACATCACTTCCCTGCAAAGAGGGTAGGGACGGGTTCCTCCCTCTTTGTTGATGTACCACACTACGTACGTGTTGTCAGTCTGAACGGCCAGATGACCGGGAAGCAGGTACAGATGCAGAGCTTGTAAGTTGTACAGGATGGCCCTCAGCTCGAGTACATTGATGTGAAGAGTCTGCTCAAGCCTGGACCAAGAGCCTTGGTTCCGCTTGAGATCCCAGGTGGGCTCCCCAACCCTTGCCCGAGGCGTCTGTCGTCAGGATTTGGGCGGGGGGAGAAAGACAGAAGGGAACTCCCCGGCAAAGGTTCTCCTGAACCATCCACCACTGCAAGTCCCGAACCATCAGAGAGGAGACCAGGCTCTCCCAATCCAAGTCGTTCACCAACTGATCCCACTGAGACCGAAGCGTCCACTGAGAGATTCTCATGTGGAGTTGAGCGCGAGGCACCGCCGGAATGGCAGCCGCCATGAGCCCGAGGAGGCGAAGAACTGACCTGGCAATGACCCGCCTGTGGGTGGACAAAAGGCTTGCCTGAGCCTGAAGGGTGGCCACCCTGTCCAAGGGCAGGAAGGCCATACCGGAAGTCGTATCCAGTATCGCCCTGATAAACTGGAGTCTTTGAGATGGGATCAAATGGGACTTGGCCTGGTTGATGGTAATACCCAAGTTGGTGAAAACCTGCAGGGTAAGGGAAAGGGAGCGCAGGAGATCCTCCCTGGATGGGGCCGCCAGGAGCCAATCATCCAGGTAAGAGAAAACCTGAACCCCTGGGTACACAGGTGTGCTGCAACCACAGAAAGGCATTTGGTAAATACTCAGGGGGCCGAGGAGAGACGAAATGGGAGGGCCCTGAACACGTAGTGGTCCCCCTGAAAAGAAAATCTAAGGTATTTGAGGTGGGACGGGCGGATAGGGATATGCAGGTAGGCATCCTGCATGTCCAGGGTGCACAGCCACGGTCCCAGCCGAAGGAGGGTCAGAAGGCTCTGCAGAGAGAGCATTCGGAACCTCTTGTACTCCAGGTTCAGGAAGCTGAGGTCCAGGACTGGCCTCACGTCGCCTGATTTCTTCAGAACCAGGAAGAAATGGGAATACTAACCCGTCCCCCGGAGATGGAGAGGGACGGGCTCTATCGCCGCCTTCTGAAGAAGGGCGGAGATTTCTTCCTGAACCAGAAGAAGGTGTTCCGGGGAGTAAGATGACCTTGGAGGGGGTTTTCTGGGAGGCTTCTGAAGAAACTCTATTGAGTGCCCTACCACTATCAGCTGGAGCACCCAAACGTCTGACGTGATCCTCTCCCAACCCAGTAGATGCAGGGAGAACCTCCTCCTTACTGGTTCCTCTGGAAGACCCAGAGGCTGTGGGAGAGGAAAGGAGTCAGGTGGTGTGAGGCAGCGCCGCAGCTGGAGCCCCCACTGCACGTTTGGGTGGGGTTGGGGGGTTCACAGGCTGAGGGGCCCGGTGTTTATTGTCCCGCTTCCCTTGTGGTTTCGCCTTGGCCCGTGCCCGCTTGCGAATGGGACGGCGCTGCGGTTGAGGGGCTCTGTACAAGGCGTCGACTTCCTTGAGAGCAGTGCCCTTCTCTCTCAGGCCGATGATGATATCCTTGACATCACCACCGAACAGCACCAAACCCCTGAAGGGCGCATCCTGGATGGCAGACTGCACTTCAGGGACCAAACCCGACACTCTGAGCCAGGCGTGTCGCCGTAAATCTATGGCTCCTACCCACAGCATCCACTGCATTGTATGAAGCGCGAAGCATGTGCCTACTGGCCGAACGAGCAGATTGGACTAGGTCTGCCACTTCCTGTTTGGTCTGTGACTCAGGAAGGGAGTCCAGTTTAACTTCCACCTAGCAAAGGATGGCCTTCTGGTAATCCCCCATGTGGGTGACACAGTTCAAGGCCCTAATACCCAGAGTGGAAGAAGCGAAGACCTTCTTCCCATACTGGTGCAGAAGGCAGGATTCCTTATCGGGGGGTGACGAGCTCAAATGCTTTGAATTGGCCGTCTGGCCGTGGGCGGCGCTGATCACAACTGAGTCAGCCTTGGGGTGAGAGGTAAGAAACTCAACACCCTCCGGAGCCTGATACAGCCTGTCCACCTTCCTCGGAAGGGGGCTATGGCGGAGGGTTGTTTCCAGATAGTGGAAACAAGGTCCGCGTGAGGCTCAATCCAGGGTGGAACCAAGGTAGGAGCGACCTCGGGCAGATCCAAATGGGCAGCTAGCTTCTGCCGCTGTGTATCAGGCTCCAAAGAGTGCCACTGATGGATAGCCTGGATTTTGCACAGCATCTCCATAAAGGAAGGATCCTCCGGAGGGGACTTCGGAGGGGGTCATCAGCCTGGGCTTATCCAGAGAGCGCGGCTCATCGTCCAAATTGGAGCGTCCATCGGAGTCGTCCGAGGGATCCAAGGAAGATGAAGAAGAGGAAGACTATCTCCTGATGCGGGAGAGGAACGGACCCCTTGGGAAGCCCTCGGGGAAGCGTATCCAGCCCTGCTCTGGAACCAGAGGGCTCGCCTCTGGTATCCGGAGTAGGGGAGGAAGTCTCTTGTCTCCGACGTAGGGGGTCCAGAACCGGGACCAGCGTCAGAAGACGGCTCTCCGCCTCCCTGGTGAGCCGAGCCTTGGCCTCAGCCCACCAGGAAGCCACAGCCTCCTTCAAATCCACTGGCGGCTGAGGGAGCGGTGGAGGAGGAGGAGGAGGAGGATACTAAGGTATCCGTAGGGTGCATATCCGTACCCTGATGGCAGGTAACCCGGCGTCAGGTACTGAGACACCGTGTACTGTGGCGTCGGGTCAGCCGGCGTCGGATAGGACGGAGTCAGATACCCAGGAACTGGGGGGTCTGCCAAAGCAGAAGGTCCCGGCAATGGCCCAGCGGGCGGACCAAGAACAAGTGGCCCAGCAGGCAGCAGGCCTAGCATAGGGACGGCATCTGGAGGAGGGATGTCGCCCAGCGTCGGCGCCGGCGTCCAAGAAACCGACATCAGGTCATCTGGCGGCGGGAGGAAGACCTGACGGGAGCGTGCCCACATCCTCGGCATCCCGGGAGAGGAGATGAAAATCCCTGATATCAGGCACGGGAGATGCTGGATCCTCGGAGAGCAGCGAAGGCTGTGGGAAGCCAGGGACGGAGGACAGGACATCAGGGTCGGCGTCTGCTCCGGTGCCGTCCGGTCATGGAAGGTCGACGGTTGCCTTACGGCACAGTCCGGGCAGGCGTCGGAGGAGCCGTCTTCGGCAAGTGGACCCCAGCGCCCGAGGCAGGCGCGAAGGGGGCAGCCTGGTCAGGCAGAGTAGTGACCATGCGCTGCCCCTAAAGGTCGGTGACTTAGGTCTTCTCTGGGCGGACGTCAGAGGCCAATGTCCAGCTACCAGAGCCACTCAAAATAGAAGGCCACACACCAGTTGCCTTGCCAGGAGGGAGCCTCCTTTGACCTGGAGGCACCAGAAGGACCCAAAGCGAGCCAGCCCGGTTAGTCGACACGGCTTGGAAGCCTCAAGAGGCCGTGGGAGCGGTCCCCGGGGACATTACCTTGACTCTGGCTGACTCCAGCCGAAGTCACGGTGGCCGAGGAAGAGGTCCGGTCCCGGTGCTTCTCCTTGTCCTTCTTTTTTCGGTGTCCTCGGGCGAAGTGGAGGCCTGTCGAAACTTCTTCAGCTCCTTTTCCATGGAGGTCATTTTCTTTTTAAGGATAAGGGCCTCCACGGACTGCTGCCTCCTTCTGCGGGTGGCGGCGTTGAATTTCAGGCAGTGCTGGCACTTCTCCACGGGGTGATCCGGGCCCAGACAGAAGAGGTACTGGGAGTGACTGTCCTTGTACGGGAGTTGGACCCCGCACGAGTCACACTTATTCTTGTGCTCGGAGGGTGTAGGGGACGACATACACCACCACGATGACTGACATGAATTTAGTAGAAATTCGAAGAAATGGAAGAAAAAACGACGGTAAAATTACCAACGACAGACTGACGAGCAGGTGAACCTAACTGCGAGGTGCTTTCACAAGCTAACGGCAGGAAAGAACTGGAAGGCGGGTGTGGGGGACCGCCTCTTTATACTGGCGTCACAGCGCATTCGATTACCCCTGGCGTGGGCGGTCCCCCGCCAGAGACTGCTAGCTAGAAATTTTTCCGTGGGGTCCCGACGCTGCCGGTTTCAGTCCTATATGTAATTACCTACTGCAAGAGCCCTCTCGAAGTAAGATGAAGCATTTGCAATTAATTTATACTTTTCTTTTTCACCCTTGTGTTTTAAATAAACTCAGCCATGGTCTTTTCTTGACCTCTCTTACGGTCTTGCCCACATAGTTCACAAGGACACACACACCCACTGCTGCACTCATATCTGTGGTCGGCGCAGCATACTGTTCCTTTGAGCAATGGTGAGTTTTGATTCTAAACTATTGCAACATAATTTAAAACAGCTAATTTGACTTTTGAAACTCAAGTATATCTTAAAGTATCAGGTCTCTAAAAACTCACCTTTTTCAGTTTTTAGTGAATTTATAGAAACACACACACGTATACATATGTATGTATACAGAAATATTATATATGTATATATATATATATATATATACACACACACACACACACACACACACACACATATACGTATGTATGAAAAACACAGCAACAAGCGCTACGAGGAATATGAATGAGTAGCTGGAGTTTTCCAGCACACTTTTCAGAATTGTACCTCATTTGGGTGACAGCCAGATTTGTGGCAGAGCTCATTTAAAATACCAGAGTGAAAAAAAAGAGTATACATTAATAACAGCTTTTTCTCTCTATTGTAGTGGCAGCCACATCGAATATAGGTGCTAAAGAATATACTGAAAGGTAAACACAGTTCATTAAGTTCATTATATATGTGGAATGTGCCTCAGTATGTTTTTAAAATGGAAAACTCCATTTAAATTCTGATTTTATTTATTTTATAGAACAGTCTCTTGAGAAAGCTGCTAAATCGGCAAAACGGGACATGACTGTAAATAATAAAAGTGGAGCTGAAGAAGCTTATACGTGTAGTGGCATTGCTTCATGCCCAAAGCAGCCTGATTTTCTGACCTTTTGATGATAGCATGGTTTCCAGCAGTTGCCTTAAGTTCTGTGTGGAGACCACCCAACGTTTGAGGAACTGCACATTGTCCAATGTTTGAGGAACTGCATCATTTGGTTTTCAACCCTTTGAAGCCTGTCCTGGGAGAGTGAGATGAGGGCCCTGATGGTATCAAAGTGAGCCCTAGATGGTCCAATGATACAGATGGCCAAAGAGAAATCTTCTGGTGGCTGATTTCCTATCTGAAGGACTCCAGGTTCTAAACAGCATAGCACACAGTCTGCTCTGCTTCCTAAGAGGACAGTGCCTTGATCAGCATATCATCCACTTAGGAGTGGAGACGCATCCCCTACTTCCTGAGGTGTGCCACCAGCATAATAAGGACTTTAGTGAAGACCCCCGGGCACCAAGGAGATGAGTGTTCTCCACTGATAGCAAACCTGAGGAACCTGTAGTGGTAGGTTCCTAATGAGATAAGACAGGCTTCCTTGAGATCTACTGCGCACAAGATATCCTCTGGGAAGATGTCCCACATGATGCGTGTCAGTGATTCCATTTTGAACCTTTGATACCTGATCAAAGGAGTCACGTATTTCAGGTTCATAACTGGTCTGTTGCCACCTGACTTCTTTAGCACAATGAAGAAGGTCAAACAGATGCCCAGACCCTCTTCTTCCTGGAGTACCTGTTGAAACAGAGTAGACACACCAGAGGGTGTAGACAGAATGAGAAGGGACCTGCAGAAACTTGAAGAATGGTCAAGGGTTTGGCAGTTGAAATTCAATGCAAAGAAGTGCAAGATAATGCATATGGGGCACAAAAACCCTGGCACAATATATCAGTTGGGGGGTGAGGATATAGCATGCACCAAGCAGGAAAGGGATCTTGGGGTTGTCATCTCCGATGACCTCAAGAGTAGGAAACAGTGTGACAAGGCAGCAGGTAAAAGCAAATAGGATGCTGGGATGTATAGGCAGGGGCATCACCAGCAGGAAAAGGAGGTCATAATTCCGCTATACAAGACACTAGTGAGGCCCCACCTGGAGTACAGTGTACAGTTCTGGAGACCATACCTACGTAAGGACATAGACAGGGTAGAGAAGGCTCAGAGGAGGGCAACAAAGATGGTGCATGGGTTGCGTCACAAGTCCTATGAAGACAGGTTGAAGGAACTGAACATGTACTCCCTGGAGGAGAGGAGGGAGAGAGGGGATATGATAGAGACATACAAGTATCTTACAGGGAGGAACAGGGTGCAGGAAAACACTATTTTTAAGCGAAAAAGATGTTTCAGGACTAGAGGCATGGGATGAAGTTGGAGGAGGGCGATTCAGAGGAAACATGAGAAAAAATTTCTTCACAGAGCAGGTGGTGGACAAGTGGAACACCCTGCCAGAGGAAGTGGTGGGGACTGAAACAATCACGGGATTTAAGAATGCATGGGATAGACATAAAGGAATTCTAGAGGTCAGGGGTAAGGGGAAATAAACTTCTAGGAAAACAAACTGAACTTACAAGCTCAAATGGGCAGACTAGGTGGGCCATAGGCCCTTATCTGCCGACACCGTCTATGTATCTATGTATCTATGTATCTATGAACCGCTCCTATCTCATCCAAGTGTGCTATGGTGATTGTCACCTGTTCTCTACTTTGTTTGGACGCAGAAATATGTGGTGCAAAAATCATGGAGGGGAGGATTTCTGAGAACTTAAGCAGATATTCTGACTGAATGATCTCCATGACCCATTTGTCTGCAAAGATTGTGGCCCACGTACCCACACAAGAGCTTACCTCTTATCTACTTAAACCTCCACACTGCACCTGCTTTAGCTAATCAATACCTTCTCTGTACCATCTGATGCTTAGTGTATATTACTCCTGATGCTACTACAGTGTTTAGCCCATGTGTTTATAAAAATGTACACTTCAGGGTATTAATTTGTATATATAAACCACCATTTTGTTTATGCTCAGTGTAAATATTATGGTTGTTTTGGTGAGATCTACTATCTGTTGAAGTCTCTGTATTTCCATTGAATCATTGTTTATCCTTTGTACTTTCATATATCCTTATATTTATCAGTTGTATTGTGCTGTAAGTGTCTCCCGGGTCATCACTGAAAAAGGAACTGCATGGTCTCTGTGGGCCTACCCGGTTACCAAAATTCAAATAAATAAATAAATAAGCTGTGGACATCCTCCAGTGTGAAGCAGGAAATAGGTTGTCACGTCTTCAGAAGAAGCTGGAGAAACAATAGTTAGAACTGTGTTTGCTCTAGCCGGTCCAGTGGTGCTGAGAGTTGAGGGGCTGGATGCCACCTCATGCCACACTGGCGACCCAGGTTCGGAAACATGCCTGGGATGTCAGAGAGGTCTGCAGGGGGAGGGGGCGGGGATGAACTGAGCAGCCATAGGCTGCTCTCCTCCCAACTCAGGTAGGGACCCAGTCGCCCACTGCAAGGCTGCCCCTGGATGGAGGCCAAAGGCTAGCACAGGGAGGAGTTACATAAAATGCGCTGCATGCATATCTCCCACATGCACATGAGCAACCCTGCGGCAAGGGGAAAATGGAGCTGGCAGGCTCGCAGTGGCCGGGCGCCTACAGTCTGGATGCTGGTCTCAGGGGGTGCGGTGGAATCGACACCCTTACGCCCTCGTCTCTGTCACGGGGGCAACTCGTGGGGGATTGCTGGGAGGGTCAGGTGCGTGAGAGTCAGAGACCGGAAAGTGAACCCCTCCGAGGGATGGGCCAGTGCCACCTCCCAAGCTTGGCGGGAGCATGAAACATATATAGAAAAAATATCTCTGCCAATTGCTTTATATCACTTTTGGGAGTGTGACTCCAAACGAGTTTGCAATCATAAGGAGCCAAAAGCAGGAGTGCTTTAGACAGCTAATCAGCTTGCTGATGACATCACTGGGCCTCATACAGGCAGTAGCCTCTGGTATCCACCAGAATGGCAATGCCTTGAACTTGGTTTTCTCATTGGATCTTTACATTAGTAACATCAAGGTTGCTCAGGTAGCTTGGTCTGACCAGTACGCTATGCTGTTCCTCTGTAGGGACCTCTGATTATATTCCTCTTCTGTGGAGATGGTCAGACACTGCCATGTTTGTAATTTACAGACTGAATCTCCTAGCAGTAATGAACTCTATGGGGATAGTGACTGCATGTGCTGTGGGAGCCGAAGAGGCCATGTAGAGGGACAACACGACTTGTAAAACCATCCTCAATTCCCTGGCACCTTTCCATGTTTGTCCCCTGATTTCCTGCCACAGATCACCTTAGTATTACACTAATCTGAGGTGGTTGCAGACGTAGGGACAGAGGTTAAAGCGTTCTTAGCAGAGATCCTAGTAGACTGAGGATAGACTGGCAATGAGCTCTCACTGCGGTATCAGTGGGCAATCACTCTGAAAAAGTCAGTATTTATGTCACGGGTGGCTGCTGCTGAGAAGATATGACCAGCTCTTCCACACTGTAGACAGACTGCTAAATCCCATCTTTATGCTGTATAGTAGTTTTTTTCCCTGTGATAAATGTAAGGAGTTTGATCAGTTCTTCCTTAGCAAGGTACCCTCTATCAAGGCTGTGATCTCCACAAGTGGTCTGTCATGGGCCAGCAGTCTCCTCTCAACAATCAATGCAGGTACTCCCTCTTCTCTGGGTTGAGTTTGTCAGTTACGGTGGAAGAGTATTCCAGGTAATCTTGGGGCTGTGCCCTACCTATTGTACTTTGACTCTACTGCCTAACCAGCTTCTTCTGAGGTGCTGGGATGCCTTGGGCCTGATTTTTGCTGAGATTATCAGGTGTTCCTTGTTGGAAGAGGTCTTTCCTTCTGCTCTGGAAAGGGTGAAGGTCAGGCTCTTTCTGAAAAGATGCTCTCACAAATTACAGGCCCATTTCAAATATCCTCTTTTTTTGGAAATATATTAGTAAAGGTGCCAGAGGTATAGCTGGAGTGCCACTTGTAACAGTAGGACATCTATAAGCTTCTACAGACTGATTCCAACCTTGTAACAGTGCCAAGATCGTCTCTGTCAAGGTGTTCCATGATCTCTTCCTGGTAAGGGACAGCAAACTTAGTTTTACCTTGGTTCTGCTCGACCTTTCTTTGGCATTTGACAAGGTGGACCATGGAGTGCTGTTGATATGTCTGAGGCACTATGTAAGGCATTCAGGGATGGTGTTAGAGTGGTTAGAATCCTATTTGTCCAGCAGGAGGCATCAGGTGGTGTTGGGTTCCTACATCTCAGGTAGCATGGCACTCTGCTGAAGCGTGTCTCAAGGAATCCACACCATCATGCTGTTAGCCATATACATGCTGCGATAGAGCAGTTCACTGGATGTTATGGGTGGGATTTTCATTGTTATGCTGGTGATACCCAGCTGAATCTCTCCTGTAAACCTGATGGGCAAGATGTGATCTTGAGGCTGAACAAGTGGCTTACAAAAATTCATAACTGGATGGTTCCCAACTTGCTGAACCTTAATTCATCAAGAACAGAGTTGTTATTGGTGGAATCTGGTCAATATGGGTCAGCAATGAACAGGGTAGATGCAGCTTTACATACATTAAATGGTGTCACGCTGAACTGTGGATAAGGTTAGAAATTTGTGGTCACGATAACATCACGTGTCAACTGTAGTGCACAGTGCCTTTTTCCATCTTCAAAACATCATCCAGATCAAGCCCTTTCTTGTGCCAAATGACCAGTCCACACTGGTACATGCCTTCATCACATTTAGATTAGACTAAGACTACTGCAACGCCCTTTACCTAGGGTTATCTGTGGGGATAATACATCACCTGCAGCTAGTGCAGAATGCGGCAACCCAGCTAACTGTTGGGACCTCTCAGTCCAAGCATATTACATCGGTACTCTGTGGTCTACATTGGTTGCAAATTTGGTGACATATCAGCTTCAAGGCATGCCTGTTGACTTATACTACCCTGCGTGGTTTTGGCACTGGCTACCTGAAAGACCTCCTGATCACTTACACCTCTGGCCGCCCTCTTCATTCCACAGAGGTGAGCCTCCTTTATATCCCCAGGTACAGAATGGGATCTTCTCAGGTACCATGCTTTTGGAGTAGCTGCATCACTGTTATGGGATGCACTACCCCGGACGTAAGGGAAGCCCCTTTAGTAGACATTGTTAAGGTTATGGGTCTGGTTGATAGTTTTAAAACTGTACTTATTAATACTGTTTTTACTTGTGTAAGGTGCCCAGAGCCCCTGGAATTGGGTGCCCTAAAAATAAATTTGTCTTGCCATTGTTTAAGCCAGAGTTTCCTTCTGGTGACAGTATCTGGTGACCTTAGTGTGGGAATAATCGCGGGTTTGCATTGCAATTTGCGACCCAAGAATCGGGGAATGCAACTAAATTGCCAGCATGATTAGCAGTCACTGCTAATCATTCAAAACTGGCAGTAGTTCCTTTAAAAATGGCTTTTTTGGGCACTGCATCTTTAATAAAAAATTTTCTGTCAAAATAACATTTCATTCGTCCTCCGCCACCTGTTCACCCAGCCATCTGTTAACGGTGAGAAGGACATTTCGGCTCCCCCCACCCACCTGCTCTCAGCACGGGAGAAACGTGATTCGGTCCTTTACTGCGTCAGCATCACTGGTGGCAGAAGCTGGTTGGGGAGCAGGTCAGAGTTTCAGTGTGTCGAGTACAAAGTTATTTTTTTTTTGGGGGTAGGGCTTTTTTATTTGCTCGTCTTGTTTTGCGTGCAATAGTAAGTAATTTTTTTCTTCTTAGCAGGGTAGAGGGAGCCAGGAGGAGTGACCAACCCGCAAACGACCCGAGGAGGCCGAGACCACAGACAGCCCAGGAGCTGGGGAGGCCAAAAGCTCGAGAGGAATGGAGTGGAGATGAGAGTGCCTGAGATGCGGTGGTGAACAGGCTGAGGTGCATTTTTCAGCGGCGTAGCATAGCAGGAGGATCAGGGACTCTACAAAAATATAAGTATATACTTTTCATTCTTTATGGGCAGGGATCCATTTAACTGCAGGAAGAAACAAACACAGGGAACTTGACTTGACATGCAAAATTGGTGGGGGGACTGTTGCACAAACGGAAAGAAGGGCACACTTGTCTGGCAAGGCCAAAGGACTGGAACACTTAAGCAAGCACAAGGGGGGTGGGCAGCTGAATCAAAGAGCCGATCAATGCTCCAAGGGAACAGCCAGCAACTCGCACACTTTTCAAGAATCAGGACAGTTCTAGTGAACAAAATCTGTGCCAGCTTGGGTTGGGAGTAATGTGCCCTGCAAATGCAGAGACTGGGTATCAGCCTCCTCGGCAAACCAAACAAATAATCACTGCACTGCTGCAGTGCAGAGAATTTGAGGACAGATTACAAAGATAAAAGTTGGTGTCCTGCAGAATTCGCAGCGAGTAGGAAAAAAAAACAAAAAACTTTTCACTCTGAATTTAAAAACTGAGTTAAGCGTTGTGCCCTGTCTTTGCAGTGAAAAAAGGATTGTACTCTCCGTCAAGTGTGAAAAATTAAGTTGTGCCTTGCATCTTGTGCCCTGTAAATACAGACAGGAATATTGGACATCAGTCTCCATGCTGACTCAGTGCAACCATGTGAAAGAACACTGTGCCCTGCTTAAATGAGACAATTTAAAGTTTATGCCCTGCTCTTCACAGTGATTGGGGGAAAAGAGACATTACATACAGTTTTGAGCTGCTAGGAGTGGTGCCCTGCTGTTGAAGTGATGGGAAGAGACATTTACTGAGCTGCTAAAAGTATTGTGCCCTGCTTTTGCAGTGATTGGGGTGGGGGGAGACACATTTACTGAGCTGCCAAGCATTATGCCCTGCTTCTGAAGGAAAGAATTGTCGAGTATCTAGAGGCCAGAGGGGCACAGGACCCAAGGCAGCATGGATTCACAGCGGGAAGGTCATGCCAGACAAATCTGATAGATTTCTTTGACTGGGTGACCAAAGTAGTAGATCAGGGAGGGGCTGTGGACATGGCCTACCTAGACTTTAGCAAGGCATTTGACACAGTCCCACACAAAAGATTAATATACAAGTTAGCCAGCCTGGGTTTGGGTCCCAAGATGACAGCCTGGGTAAGAATTGGCTGGAGATGGTACACAGGAGTAATGAGTAAATAGAGTCACTCTGAAGAAAGGGGGTTACTAGTGGGGTCCATGAGGTTCAGTATTAGGACCGGTCCTCTTCAATATCTTTATAAGTGACATTGCAGAGGGACTGGAAGGAAAAGTATGTCTCTCTGCAGATGACACAAGGTCTGCAACAGAGTTGATGCACAAGGTGGGGTGGAAAGGATGAGAAGGGACTTGAAGGTTAGAGGAATGGTCAAATGTATGGCAGCTTAGATTCAATGCTAAGAAGTGCAAGGTAATGCACCTGGGAAACAAAACCAGGGAAGAGTACACAATGGGGGTGAGATACTAACAACAACAAAATGGAAAGGACCTGGGGTAGTCATATCAGATGACCTAAGGTGGCAAGCAATGTAAGAGAGGGCAGCAAGGAGGGCTGAGGAGATACTGGGATGCACAGGAGAGGCATCACCAGTGAAAACAAGAGTTATTATCCGCTGTACAGACAGCTGGTGAGACCCCAGCTGCAGTACTGCGTGCAGTTCTGAGACCCAAGCTCCGCAAAGACATAAACAGGATGGAAGCTGTCAGAGGAGGGCAACTAAAATGGTGCAGGGTCTGCACGGAAGACATATGAAGAGAGACTTAAGGAGCTTAATATGTATAGCCTCGAGGAAAGGAGGAGAGGGGACATGATAGAAACTTTCAAGTACCTCAAGGGAATCAACAAAGTCCAAGAGGTAGCATCTTTCAAAAAAGGTGTGCAAGAACAAGGGGCACAATTTGAAGATGAGGCGGCTCAGAGGTAATTTAAAGGTATTTTTTCCAGAGAGGGTTGTGGATGCATGGGGCGGCCTTCGGAGGAGGTTGTAGAGTGAAAAACAGTGGTGGAATTCAAGCATGCATGGGACAGTCATAAGGCAATTCTAGGGGGTGGGGGTAGGAAGAAGTAGGCTGCTGGTTAACTAGGATCTGCAGCTTATCCATTAGGTAGGGAAATGGACAGACTGGGTGGGCCAAGCGGTCCTTATCTGCCGTCAAATTCTATGTTTCTATGTTTATATTTCTTTTGCAGTGATGGGAAAAAGTGACATTTACCAACTGCTGCTAAGTACTGTGCCCTGCTTTTGCAGTGATGGGAAAAAGCGACCCATACTGACTGCTGCTAGGCAGTATGCCCTGTTTTAGCAGTGACGGGGGAAAAAAACAAAACAAAACACAGGTTACTCACCTGTAAAGTACAGTTACGTAAGAACTTACCGTAACAGAAGATCTTCGAGAGGAGCTCTTGCAGCAGGTAATACCATTAGGACTGAAGCCGGCAGGCATCAGGACCCCACGGAAAACTTGTAGCTAGCAGTCTGAGGTAGGGGGACACCCCCCCGACGTCGGCTCTGCTTGACATCTTACGTGGTATAAAGGGGGCGGTCCCCTGGCGCCACCCCAGTTCTCCCGCCAGAGACCTGGCTAGATAGGAACTGGACAACCAGGTAGCAGAAAATTTCACATCCTGGTTGGATGGAAACCAAAGTGATGACGACAACAATAATCCCCTAAGCTATCCTGGGGGAAAGAGGGTGGGAAAGCCACCTGCTGCAAAAGCTCCTCTCGAAGATCTACTGTTACGGTAAATTCTTACATAACTGTACTATCGGTCTTCGAGGGTGGAGCTCTTGCAGCAGGTAATACCATTAGGACTGAGTACCAAGCAGTACAATGACTAGGGGCTTCGGTTCCTTTTCTCCTAGGAACTTAGCCAGACGTTTCAGTTCCGGGTCTAGGGCCTCGGTATCCCATTCGTAGAGGGTCGAATATGCCTCATATCGAGGAAGGAAGGATCATCCAGGCGGGACCATGGAGAGTCCCTGGGTCCAGGAGAGGGAGGTAAAAACCTGTCCTCTGAGGAGACAGAGTCGTCGCCTGCCTCGTCCGAGGAGGACGTATGTGGGGGTGATGAAGTAGACGGAGAAGGAGATCTCTTTCGTTTTCCCTTTGGACGTGGAGCTGGGTGATCATCAGGTTGTGGGGTAGGAGGAGGACCCATCGGTGGTGGAATGGGGACCTTGTCTGGAGGTCTGTAAAGAAGGTCCCCTTTGACCGTATTCCACCAGATGCTGAATAAGTTTCTTATGTCCGCCACTGGGACGACCGCTGGGGCCGACATCGGGTCGGAAGGACCAGGTGTCAGGTCCTTAGGAGCGGGCACCTGGGGATCAGGATCTGGAGTGGCAGGCGTCAGGTCCAGAAGGCCAGCGTCCGGTGTCTCGAGGAGTGACGAGTGGCGTCTGGTCTTGAGGTGTGTCGGCTGGCGTCTGGTCTGTAAGTGCAGAAGCAGACGGCTGAGCCTCATCCAGCGACCGCCCCGTGTCTAGCGACGGAGAGCGAGTCATTGGGGTAGGCGAGTGGCTAGGTGGGCGGACGTCTGGAGGATGGCGTACCTTGGCCTGGAGGGGGGCGTCCCCCTGCCTACTGGAATGTTCCTCGGAACGTTTTCTCTTCTCTGAGGTGCCAGGCCTGTCCAGAGCCCTGGGCAAGCCTTCCTGGGTCGACCCTGTTGATTTATGAGGTCGGTGGGCCAGGGAAGAAAAGCGATGTCCCGCTGATGCCGACTCCTGGTGATGACCCTGAGAAGGGGGGAGCGGACTTGGAGGAGCGGGAAGACTCTTTTGCTGGAACTGAGCCCGATCTTTTGGAAGAAAACGAACAAGACAATGCCTGTTTAGCTGGTGATGGATGGTGGTATTCAGACCTGCCCCTATCTTTCTCCTTGTGATGTTTCCCCCCCACCGAGGCCTTGTCCTTGGGAGGGGATTCTCGAGCGGGAGAAGATGAGCTGGCCCCAGAACCTTGCTGCATGGCCGCAAGCTTTTTCTCAAGGAGGAAGGTCTTCAGGGCATGGGCTCTCCTGGCGCGCGTCTTCTGGTTAAATTTCTGGCAGTGGCTGGTACTTTGTGCCTAGGCAGATGAGGCAGGCCACATAGGCGTCTTTAGCAGGGATCTATTTCCCGCAGGCACACTTGGATTTTCATTGCGATAAGAGGAAGCTACAACATAAACGAGGCGAAAAGCAGATTTACTATAAAAACATAGAAAAAAACGACTTGACTGACGTTCGAGCTGTCGACTGCAGAGAGAGGCGACCGTGGAGCCGAACCGTGGGTCGACAGCAGGAAAAAAGAACTGAGGTGGCGCCAGGGGACCGCCCCTTTATACCAATGACGCCAGGGTGGTGCAGACGCCGGGTCGGTCCCCTGCCCCAGACTGGTAGCGCCAAGTTTACGTATCCTGACGCCTGTCGCATCAGTTCTAATGGTATTACCTGTTGCAAGCTCTCCACTCTCGAAGACAGATCAGTAGTTCTAGGAGTGGTATATGTTGTTCATCCACACTGTTTGGCATGTCCCTTTCTCCTTTAAATCTCACCGGAAAGTCTCAAAGCTGGCTCCTCCCACCCACCCAGGTGGTATTCCCTTGGCTCCACCCCACGATGCCAGATCTTTGCCTGCTGGAAGCTAAGTTGTGCGTCAAAGCCAGGAAGGTCGGGTGGGTTCGTGTGGATGAAAAACATATACCACTGCCAGAAAGTACAATTACGTAAGAACTTGCTGTAACAGTAGATCTTCGAGAGACGCTCTTGCAGTAGGTAATTACATATAGGACTGATGCCGGCAGGCGTCAGGACCCCACGGAAAAATTTCTAGCTAGCAGTCTCTGGTGGGGGACCGCCCCGACGTCAGTATAAAGGGGCAATCCCCCACACCCGCCTAATTACATATAGGACTGAGTCTCAAGCAGTCTCGAACAAGGAGAAGCACACAGGAGGAGGAAAATATAGGTTACTCACCTGTAACAGGAGTTCAAGGAATGGTATATGTTGTTCATCCACACTTATTGGCAGGTTCCTTGCCGCTTTAAATCTTGCCGGAAGGTCTTCAAGCTGGCTCCTCCCACCCACCCGGGTGGTAAAACTCTCGGCTCCGCCCCATGATGCCAGATCTGGCCCGCTGGAAGCTCAGGTTGTGCGTCGAAGCCAGGGAGGTCGGGTGGGTCGTGTGGATGAACAACATATACCATTCCTAGAACTCCTGTTACAGGTGAGTAACCTGTATTTCTAGGGACATGGATATGTTGATCATCCACACTTATTGGCAGACTCCTAGCAGTTCTCCGGGAGGAGGGAGGCAAGGCGCACACCCCAATACTTACTTGGGAAATAAGGACTGGAGAACCGAGGCCCCAAAACCAGCATCCCGGCGTGACTCAAGGTCGATGTGGTAATGGGTAATAAAGGTGTGTGCTGACTTCCAGGTAGCAGCCCTGCAGATTTCCTGGATAGGGACGTCCTGAGCAGCCACCGATGCAGCAGTATGACGGGTAGAATGAGCTCTTATCCCTCTGGGAGGCTCCATGCCCGCCAACTTATAGCAGCAATCTATGCAGGAGGTGACCCACCTGCCTATCGTCCGCTTGGCTGCAGGTCTGCCAGATGCGGCTTCAGCGTAGGTGACAAACAGCTGGCGAACCTCTCCCCGAATTTCAGCCGTGCGCTCCTTATAATAAGCGAGCGCCCTTCTAGGGTCCAGAGTATGGAGCCTATATTCGGCCTCCGAGGTGTGACTGGGGTAGAACACTGGCAGAGTCAGCACCTGGTTAAGGTGAAACTCCGACACCACCTTCGGAAGGAATTTCGGTTGGGGGCGCAGGACAACCTTGTCCCTGTGGAAGACCAGGTAAGGAGACTCGATGCAAAGCGCCTGGAGCTCTCCCATCCTTCTGGCTGACGTGATAGCCACCAAGAAGGCGGTCTTCCACGACAGGTGAGAGTTCACACCTGTGCATTGGTTCGAATGGCTTGCCCATGAGCTTTGCCAGTACCAGCAGTAAATCCCACGGAGGTGGAGGTTCCCGCACCGGAGAAATGTGATCAAGGCCTTTGAAAAGTGCCCGACCATTCTTTCCTACGCCATCGACTGCTTCCGCCCGCGCCTGTAAGCAGAGATGGCTGCCAGGTGCACCTTTAGGGTCTGCGAGCCTAAGCCCTTGACTAGAAAGGGACCATAAATAGTCAAAATGCTTGCCACAGAAAAGGAGGAAGGGTCCAGGCCCTTGCCCTGACACCAAATGGAGAATCTCTTCCATTTGAAGGTGTAGCGTTTTCTGGTCGACTCCTTATGGGACGCCTCAACCACACTGAGGACCTCGTCCGAAAGACCCAAGGCCTGGAACTCTAGCCGCTCAGGAACCAGGCCGTCAGGTGCAGGGATTGAAGGTCCGGATGGAACACCTTCCCCTGATTGACTGAAAGCAGGTCCCGGCGAGCTGGAAGCTGCCTCGGGAGCCTGGAGCTGAGGCTGAGGAGATCTGGGTACCAGAACTGGCGGGGCCAGTCTGGGGCTATCAGGATCAGCTGCGCCTTGTCCCTCCTTGCTTTGAGAAGCACCTTGTGAATCAAGGGAAATGGGGGAAAGGCGTAGAAGAGGCCCGGGGTCCACAGCCTCGAGAAGGCATCCCCCTGCAGTGAGCCCTGCTGAGGGGGGCGGGCATGAAACAGCCTCAGCTTCGCGTTCTCCCTGGAGGCAAACAGGTCCACCTGAGGTGTGCCCCAGTGGGAGAACAGATCTTGCACTACCACTGGCAGGAGACACCACTCGTGAGATGCAGCCCCTATCCGGCTCAGGGCATCGGCCAGGGTGTTGGAGGCTCCTGCCACATGAATGGCTAGGAGATCCGCCTCCAGGCTGCACACGAGTGACCAAATGCGGAGAGCTTCCTTGCATAGAAGCATGGAGCGCGTCCCGCCCTGGCGGTTCAGGTAGTACATGGTCGTGGTATTGTCCGTCTGGACTCGAACCACTTGACCCCGGAGAAACGGAGCAAAGGCGGTGAGAGCTAGGCAGACCGCTCGGAGCTCCAGCAGGTTGATGTGGCATCGGGACTCCACGGGGACCAGAGGCCGTGCACTCGGTGTTCCCCCAGATGGGCACCCCAACCCATCAGAGAGGCTGTCGGTAGATAGAGAGACCGTCGGCTCGGGGCGGACAAACGGGATACCCTCCTGCAGATGAAATGGAACGGTCCACCACTGGAGAGTGTTCCACATCTCCCGGGTCACTATCACTAGCTGGTCCAAAGGATTGCAGTGTTGTGACCACTGGCTGGCCAGTCCCCACTGAAGGGGGCGCATGTGCCAGCGGGCCCAATGGACCACGCTGGTACAGGCCACCATGAGACCCAGAAGGCGCAGGAAGTCCCGGGCAGGGCGATTGCCCAACCAGAAATGATTGGGCAAAGGAGGTAAGAACCTCGGCCCTGTCCGCCGGGAGCCGTGCTCTGGCTTGAAGAGAGTCGAGCTCTGCCCGATGAACAGGATCACCTGCTTGACTCAGTTCCGACTTGGCCTCGTTGATGAGAAGGCCGACTTGAGAGCAAACCTGGAGGGCCAGATCTCTGGACCGCCTCCACCTCCGTCTGGAGGGGCTGCTACTCAGCCAATCGTCCAGGTAAGGGTACACCCAGACCCCTCGGCGCCGCAGGAATGATGTCACCACTGCCATGCATTTGGTGAAGACCCTGGGAGCTGGAGATAAGCCGAAGGGCATGGCTCAGAACTCGAAGAGGGATCCCTCCGCTCGAAAGCAGAGGAATCTCCAATGTGACGGACGGATAGGGACGTGAAAGAACGCGTCCTGTAGGTCCAGAGAGCAGAACCACACGCCGTGTTCCAGAGATGGTATTATCTGTGCCAGAGTGACCATCCTGAAGGTTCGAGACCTTAGGAACTTGTTCAGGTCGTGTAGGTCAAGCATGGGCGCCAGCCCCGTCCGTTCGAACCAGGAATACCTGGACCTGAACCCGGGTCTGAAGGGGGTCCTCTACCTCCGTGATCACCTCCTTTGGAGGAGGAGGCGATGTCGGCTCGGCGAGAGACGCCAGTGAGCTGCGGACCCGAGGCCCCGTGGTGCTGACGGCTCTGAAGGCGGGGCCTGCTCAATTCAGAGGTAGGCCTTTCCACCACCTTCCAGTACCCACCTGTCCGTGGTAACAGCGGACCAGGCGGAAAGGAAGTGTCTGAGCCGTCCCCCCACGGGGGGAACCAGGGGTGAGGTGACAGGGATGGGGGCGACACCCCTCAGCCCGTCACTGGGCAGGCTTGGAGAAGGGACTGGCCGAGGGACCTCCTGGGCCTTTACCTCCCTGCTTCCTGTTGGAGGAAGCCGACGGCTTGGGCTTGGGACACCAAGGTCGAGCCTGCTGGCCCTGACGTTGCTGGGCCGGGCGCGCGCAGGGCGAGAAGGACGAAAGGGCTTAGGCTGTGGCTTGCGGCCTTTGTCCTTCTGAGTGGAAGAGACAGAGTCCAAGGTAGCATTGGACTTCTCGATCCTCTGCAGGTGACCTTCCACCCCAGGGCCGAAGAGGTCAGTCCCCAAAAAGGGAACATCCGCCAACTTGTGCTGGGTATCCGAGGTAAAGGTGGATATCCTCAGCCAAGCCCGACAACATATGGCCACTGCGGCCGCCACAGACCTGGCACATGAGTCCCCGATGTCTAACGCAGTCTGGAGCTGCTGTTTAGCCACTGCCCTGCCCTGGTCCCGCACCTGCCTGACCGTAGTCTGCAGATCTGCGGGAAGATGAGGGACAACCTCATCCAGGGAGCCCAACAGGCGTGAGAAAATGTGCCATGAGAGACGCCGAACTGGCCTGATGAAGGCCGAGAGAGGACGAGCATAGACTTTCGCTCCGGCATAATCCAATTTCTGGATTCCTTGTCGGGAGGTTTGTCCATCCCTGGCGCTCTCGCACGCCAGAAAACGCTGTCGGTAACCAACCCTCGGCCGAGGGTGTTCAAAACCGGACAGGGAACGGTAGGGACATATCTTCCTGGCCAACCTGGCTGAAGGTGCAGGACAGGAAGCAGGGGCGCTGCCAAAGTTCAAGGCGGACCCACTATGGCCTCGCACCGGAAGGCCTCGTGAGAATCCCCTCGGTCCAGAATCTCCGTGAGGACACCTGGCCCGTTTAGAAGCGATTCGAGCTTCATCCGGTGGACTCGAGATGAGTCGAAGCAACCTAAGAAGGACGAAGGGCTATCGTCCATTGACTGCCCTCGAGGACTCCAAGTCCATGCGCTTGGAGAAGGAGGAACCATCATCGGACTCAGAAGAGTCCTCAAAGAGCTGCCTCGGCCCTGAGCCACCCTCCACCTGCCGAGGTTTATCGGGAGTGAGGGTGACAGACAGCCTATGGGGCAAACCCAAAGCCGACCGAGAATTTTTGGTCGGAGCCCCAACTAATGGCTGTGGAGGCGGAGGTTCCACCAGAATCGGTGGGGCAGCTGGAATTGGCCGAACAACTGGCCTGAGAACAGGCTCCTCGACTACAACGAGGGGTTGTTTCGGCTGCTCCGGTGACAGCCACTTAATGGCCGGGGAAGACGACTGGGTCGGCTTATTCCTGGTCAAAAGGAGCTGTTGCCACATAAGTTCCTCGTACCTCAGACGCAACTTGCGCCGAAGCCTCCCCTCGTCCGAGGAAGAGCGGCAGCGCCGCTTGCCGCGGTCCGAGACCGCCTAAGGCGGCGGGATCAGGTTGGACACGAGGATGTCCGAGACCGAGAGTCTCGACTAGGCCGAGGAGGTGAGGGAAGTGTCGGAATCGGCACTCCTCAGCTCAGGACGATCCACGAGCTCCGGAACCGGAGGCACAGATGAGCCGAGGATCCTCAACTCCCACCAGGGAACGGGAGAGAGTTCTCAGCTTCTCCAGCCGATAACCCGTCTAACGGGTCGAGAAAAATCTCGACCGCGTCAACAGGCGTCTCGGTCAACTGGCCTGACGGGGACACCGTGAAGCCAGTGGCCGAAGCTGAGGGGTCGACCGAAGTCGACTGTCGACAAGGGAAGGGGGATCTTTCCCGCTCCCAAGAGCGTAGACGGAGAGACTTACTTTTGCTCTTTTCGACCTGGAAAAGGTCCCGAAAGTTGGACCCTCACCTTGGTCGAGAGGGTCAGACAAAGCTCCTTAAAGCGGTACAAGGCACCGAGAAGGCGGGACAAATGCACGCCTGATGAAGCGGCCCGCGCCGCCTCCTCTTCAGGTGATCATCTGCTCTAGCTGATCCGCCCGACCCTTGCCGCAGACACGTAATGGGCCTCTTTAGATTTCACGGTGGAATTCTTTTCTCAAGGCGCCCCAGTTGTGTCAGACAGCCACGGTCTTCAAGGGCGTGGCGAAAAGGAAGAGCATAAGTCGCAAGCCTGCGGGTCGCTCAAGGCCCAGGCAGTAGGCATACGTGGTCTTGGATCCGTCCTAGACATCTTCTGCCCGCAAGGGCACCTCAAAGCCGGGGTCGATTTGTCCGCCGCGGCCAGAGGGAGAAGAAGACCCGAAGTCTTTAGTAAAACTTTTTAATTTGAACTTTTAGAAGAATTAGGAACCAGTCTTAATCACAATGGTTAAGGAGGAACCTGAGCTTCCAAGCGGTAAGGAGATCTGGAGTCATGGCGGCGGACCGAGAGTTTACCACCCGGTGGGTGGGAGGAGCCAGCTTGAAGACCTTCCGGCAAGATTTAAAGCGGCAAGGAACCTGCCAATAAGTGTGGATGAACAACATATCCATGTCCCTAGAAATGGAAATTACGTACCTACCGTAATTCTTGATCTTCTTGGACGAGTCTCCACCAGTCATTCACACTAATGGGATCTGCGCCGGAGGCACTAGGACCCATCGGGAGTAAACTTTTTTATTAGAAGGTCGGTGCCTGAGACAGAGCTGCGAGGAGCGGCACTGCGAGCCTCGGCTCGCGCGAATCAAAGTATCTCGGCGTCGACCTTCCAACGCTCAGTACCTTTTTTCCGAGAAGGTGCAGTGTAACTAACCTAGAAGGATAGCTAACCAAAAACTGGACATAAGATAGTCCGGAAGACCCGTATAAGAAGGGTCAACAAAGAAGTCTTCACAGCCTAAGGATTGAGGGAGTGAAGACCAACAACAGAGGTGAGCTCAGGGGATGGAGGGTGGGCGTGTGAATGAGTGGTGGAGACTCGTCCAAGAAGATCAAGCATTACTGTAGGTATGTAATTTCCATATCTTTCTGGACATAAGTCTCCACCACTCATTCACACTAATGGGAGAGTACCGAGCTAATAATCCCCCGAGAGGGCGGCAGGAGAGACCAAGGGCTCACAGTTTTAGGACAGGAGTCCATTAAGGATGGTTCTGCCAAAAGAAAGATGTCGTCTGGCATGGACATCCAGGGCACAGTGTTTGATGAAAGTATGCACTGAGCTCCAGGTAGCCGCACTGCAGATATCTGCAATGGGCACGTTGCGGATTTCCACCAGAGATGCCGCGACCGCTCTAGTAGAGTGAGCATACACTCTGTCCTCCAGCTTAACCTGCACCGTGGAATAACAGTGGCGAAGGCATGCCACCAGCCATGCTGAGATACATCTGATAGCGACAGGGTGACCCAGCCGGGTCTCGCTGAAGGAAACAAACAGTTGCTGAGCTTTACGAAAGTCTTTTGTTCTATCTAGATAGAAACACAAAGCTCTCTTGACATCCAAGGAATGAAGAGAACGTTCTCCTTCATTTTGGAAGTTCGCAAAGTAAGAAGGAAGGACCAAAGTTGGTTTAGATGGAATTCCGAAACAACCTTAGGGAGAAACTTAGGATGGTTCTAGGACTACTTTGTCTTTATGGAACACAGTACACGGAGGGTCTGTGACCAAGGCATGTATCTCAGAGACCCTGCGGGCTGAGGTAATGACCACCAGGAAGGCCGTTTTCCAGGTGAGAAATTTTAGCTCACAGGTAGCCAGAGGTTCGAAAGGTTTTCGAGTGAGCATGTCTAGCACAAGATTAATGTCCCAGGCTGCGACTGGACATCTTATAGGAGGTCTGGTATGCAGAATTCCCTTAAGAAACCTCTTAACCACAGGTAGCTGACCCAGTGACAAGGAAAGTATTGGCTCATGATAAGCTGAAATGGCACAAAGGTGAACCTTAACTGTAGAGTACTGCAGACCTGAATTTGAGAGGTCTAAGAGGTACTCTAAAACTTTATCTGGTGGGCAGGAAAAAGGATTTAAAGAGGATTGCGCACACCAGAGCGAAAAACGCTTCCATTTGGCTGTGTAAGTTTTCCTAGTGGTTGGCTTACGCGCAGCCAGAAGAATATTTGAAACCTGGCGAGAGACACTGAACCTGTTCACTTCTATCTCTTCAGGAGGCAAGTGTGAAGGTGAAACGACCTCAGGTTGGGATGGACAACAGGCCCCTGAGTCAAGAGGTTCATCTGAAGGGGAAGTGGTTTCGGCAGAGCTGCCGACATACTGTTGAGTAGTGGAAACCACATCTGTTGAGGCCAGAAGGGAGCAATGAGGATCATTTTGTCCCCAAGGGATTCGAACTTGAGAAGTACTCTCTGAATTAGAGGAAGAGGAGGAAAGGCGTATAGAAAGTGTTTTGTCCACTGCAGCCTGAGCATCCTGACAGAAAATGCCAGGGCCCTGATTTCTGGAGCAGAAGAGAGGCAGTTTTGTGTTGAGTGGGGATGCAAAGGTCCAGGTCTGGAGTTCCCACTCAACTAACTATTGACTGAACTAAGGCTGAGTCAGAGACCATTCAGTGAGGATCTGTCTCTGTTCTGCTGAGGCGGTCTGCCACTTCGTTCTGCACTCCTGGCAGGTAGACCGCTTGAATTAGAGACTTGTGCTGCAAGCACTATTCCCACACTCTCATTGCTTCTCTGCATAAGGGGTAAGAGTGAGCACCGCCCTGTTTGTTGATGGAATACATCACTGCTTTGTTGTCCGTTTGAAGGAGAATGTTCTTGTGACAGAGAATGTCCTTCAAAGCCCAGACTGCATAAAGGACAGCTCTCATCTCTAAGACATTTATGTGAAGCTGGGACTCGAACTGAGTCCACGTACCTTGAGTGTGGAGAGCCTGACAGTGAGCTCCCAACCCCATTAGGGACGCGTCTGTGGTAATGGAAATCTGATGATCCAGAGGAGCAAAGGGATACCCTTCTAGAAGATTGTTCTCTTGCGACCACCAGGTGAGTGATCTCTTTAGAGGTTCCATCACCTTGATGAGAAAGGACTGCGGGTGAGTGGTTGGGGACCACTGAGTACTGAGCATCCATTGAGAAGTTCTCATGTGAAGGCGTGCTAGGAGTACAGTGAACACCGAGGATGCCATGAGACCTAGCATCCGCTGCATCGAGAGAGCTGGAACTGAGTTGCTCTCCCCGATGTAACGGGCCATCTGAAGGATATTGCTCCTCCTGTCCTCTGGAAGAAAAGCCTTCGCGCAGGAGGTGTCCAGAAGAGTTCCTATAAAAAGGAGCCTCTGGGACGGCTGCAGTTGCGATTTTTTGAGGTTTAGCAGAACTCCCATGGACGTGAGAAAGCGTGAAGCAGTGGCTATGGCGTCCAGAGTTCCCTGCCTGGAAAGACTTGCCAGAAGACCGTCGTCCAGATAAGGGAACACCTGTATTACGATGTTTCTGAGATGCGCTGCGAGAACTGCACAACACTCTGTAAAATCGCGTGGCGCCGAGGATAGCCCAAAGGGCAGGACTCTGAACTGATAATGCTGTCCCAGAGCCACGAACCTTAGGAATTTGTGATGTTTTGGGTGAATAGAAATGTGCTGGTAAGCATCCTGCATGTCTAGGGAGGCTAACCAGTCGTGTTGATGAAGCAAAGGTAACAGGGTTCCTAGTGATATCATTTTGAATTTCTCCTTGGGAAGAAATTTGTTTAGTTTTCTGAGGTCCAAAATGGGGCGCATGCCCCCGGTTTTCTTTGGAACCAGAAAGTAATGGGACTAGAACCCTGTGTTCCGCTGATCCAGCGGAACTACTTCCACTGCCCTGTTGTTCCGAAGGCCCTGTATCTCGGTGGCGAGAAAATCTGACTGAAGGGTTGACAGCTTGGGCTGTCATCTGGGGGGACGATCCGGAGGGGTCTCCACAAGATTGAGTGAATACCCTTCGTGGATTATCCGGAGGACCCATTTGTCTGAGGTTATGGACTTCCATTGATTGTAGAAGTGCGTCAGACGACCTCCCACCGCTGAGGAAGAGTCCACTTCGGGCAGCTGAGGTGGGACTTGGGCCAACAACTCAGAAGGCGGCACTGGGCGCTTTGGGTCCTTGTGCCTTCTGCTGTGTTTTCTTTTGAAGCTGGGGGGCTTGGTTTTTATGAAAATGTCCCCTGCCTTTGCCTCGAAAGGACTGACGGTTATGAAACTGGCGTTTATTAACACCCCCTCGAGAGGGGACAGGAGGAGGTCGAGCCACCTTAATGGCTGACCTAGTCTTTTGTGTAGCTTCTAGAGCCTGTTCAACTTGAGGGCCGAAGAGATACACACCATCAAAAGGCAACACCATTACCTGCTGCAGTGCGTCATTTGTGAAGCCTGAAGTGCGCAGCCAGGAATGACTGCAGGTACAAATGCCCGCTGCCGCCACTCGGGAAGCAGTATCCAAAGCATCCATAGCTGTTTTAACTTGCTGGTTGTTGGATTCGATACCCCTGGTAATGGTTTGAAGTAGCTCTGAATTTGTGTCAGATTCCGGTAGAGCTTCAACCATTTGCTTGAGTGAGTGCCAAAGGATATACTCATATTGAGAGAAACAGCCTTGGTAGTTGGCTATACGCATACCCAGGGTGGAAGCAGCAAAGACTCTCTTACCTAAAGTGTCTATCTTACGAGATTCTTTGTTAATAGGTCAAGCTGTAGTAGTCTGGGGAAGGACGACCTTATCATTCTCTGCCAAGACTACAATAGGATCCGCAAAGGCTTGGGACGCCAAAATGGGTCGATCCTTGGGGGCTGAGTATTTCCTATCTATGGACTTAGCCACTGAAGGAATGAGAGCAGGATTATTCCATACCATTTGAGACAGCATCTCAAAGGAGGGCTGTACCGGAGGGGTCAAATCCATAGGGATCTCCGGAACATGGAGGTATTGGAGTCTTAACAACTTCCCAGGATCGATATCTGTAGTTTGGAGAGAAAGAGTGGAAATCAATTTTTTCAGCAGAGACTTAAAAGACAGGTTCTCGACCACAGGCTCTGCAGCAGGAATAGATCCTGATCCTTCCACTTCATCACCCAGCCTAAGGTCTTGGTCAGGCTCAATGTCATCTCCTGATAGTCCAGGAGGGACTGCATGGACAGGAAAGGAGTGAAAATCAGAGAGAAATGAGGAAGGAAAAGAGTTAAAGGAGGAGTCCTGAAAGGTGGACAACGCCCTAACAACCTCCGGTGCTGAAAACGACAGCGCTGACGGCGCGACGGTGCTGACAAGACGCACAGCGCCGAGAGGCCAGACGGTGCCGCGAAGCACACGGGCGCCGAAAGGCACAGCGCCTGGCCAATGAGCGGCACCAAGAAACTAACGGGCGCTGATAGACGACTGCGCCAAGGGCCGAAACACTCCAAGACTCCGAAAAACAGGATTTGAGGAGAAAGGAGGAAGAAAAGCAGGAGATAGAGGCATCGGTGGGGCCCCCTGCGCCACAGCCATATGGGAGGGGGGACACCTAAGCACAGAGTCGACGGCACCGAATATGGTGCCGCGCGACTAGGGAGGCTCAACCGCCCTACCTGATCTCCCAAGAAGCCCGAAGGCCCGAGTGACCGGGCCAGGCAGCTGGACCAACATCCGAGCCCACTGCTCCATAAGAGCAGCCCACTGATGAAACTACTCATCTGAAGACCTACCAGAGGGCAGGGTAGGGCTCCGATGTCGAAGACGTCGGCTACCAGAAACAGAAGCTGGCGACTCCGAAGGAAGAGACCGGCAACTAGCCCCAATAACTGACCATCTACACGTAGACATATCAGAGGGCGACCTCGAGTGATGCCTTCTCTTTTTTGACCTGTGGGCCGAAGAAGAGCTCGAGGCCGAACGGTGCCGAGAATGCGACCGTTTACTTTTATGCTTTTGAGGGGACCGCTAGCCCCCTCAGGCACTGGACTGACCGTTGCCAGACTGAACAGCTTTCATACAAAGTCTCCCTACCATCATCTGACCCGCTCAAGGTCGACTCCATCAAAGTAGGCTGAGACTTCTTTGGTAAACGAGAATAAACTAAGCGAAACTTATTTGAGATATTACTACAAAACAACAAAACTGAAAACTATGCTGCTAGTTTGAAGTTTGACTCCCGGAGGGCGAGCCACGCCATCACTGAAGTGCACTATGGTGGGAAAAAAGGAACTGAGGCAGTTGGAAGGTCGAGACGCCGAGATACTCATTTCACACGAAAGTCGAGGCTCATGGGCAGAGATCCTCGCTGCTCCATCTCAGGCACCGACCTTCTAACAAAAGTTTGTTCTCGATGGGTCCTAGTGCATCCGGCACAGATCCCATTAGTGTGAATGAGTGGTGGAGACTTATGTCCAGGAAGATACTACACATCCACAGAACCTCTGGCTGTAAGGGTCTCAAGAAAGGAAAACTTGCAGAACAGCCAACCCGAGGCCTGCTCTACGGCGAGAGGCTATGTCCAAACTGCAGTGTTTCGTAAAGGTATGAACAGAAGTCCAAGTTGTGGCTGCACAAATGTCAGCCACTGACACATTCTTGAAACAACCCACAGAGGCAGTGACACCCCTGGTGGAGTGACCTCTGACTTTACCCGGCAGGGTCTTGTGATACTTGTCGTAACAGAAAGCAATACAATAAGCCAGCCATTTAGATTGGCATTGCTTGGTAATGGTGTTGCCTTCTCTTCTGTGAGCAAAAGAGACAAAAAACTGATCAGATTTCCTGAGATCCTTCGTTCTAGTGGTGTAGTATCTCAAGATTCTATGAACATCTAAAGAATGCAAGAGGTACTTCCCTTGATTGGAGTGTCACGTAAAGAAAGCAGGAAGCTCAATGGATTGATTCAGCGTAGCTCTCGCTACCACCTTAGGAAGAAACTTAGGGTTGGTGCGCAGAGCCACACGTTCCATGTGAAAAATCAAACAGGAATTTTGCACATCAAGGTCTGAGGCTCGGAAATACATCGAGCTGAAGTAATGGCCACTAGGAAGAGAGTTTTCCAAGATAGGAACTTCAGATCTGCTGAGGCTGCCGGTTCAAAAGGAGGCAGGGTAAGCTTCTCAAGAATAAAATTCAGATCCCAAGGGGGCAGGAACATGAATGGGGGTCTCAAATGGAGAACCTCCTCTAAGAAAAGTCTTAGAGACTTCCAGCCACGTGAAAGTTCTGTCCCCAAAAGGAACATGGTAAGCGGAAATAGCCGCCATGTGAACTTTCAGACAGGAATGGCTGAGACCCAGGTCAAAGAGATGACGCATGTAGTCCAGAATTCTCCCGACAGCGCACGAGAAAGGCTCGAAATCCTTGGAAGAGGCCCAGGTCGAGAACCGTTTCCACTTCATGGCGTAGGCAGATCTAGTGGAAGGCTTTCTGGCCTCCATCAGAATCTCAGCCACAAGCGGGGGAGACCCCGAATCAGGCTTGAGCTACATCTGCAGGAGCCACGCATGCAACTGAAGGGATCTAAGACCTGGATGACTCAGAATTCCCTGATACTGGGTTAGCAAAAGTTGCGACAGAGGAAGAGGAAGTGGAGGTTCCTCTGAATACTGCTGCAAAAGAGAGAACCAACCTTGCCTGGGCCAGAAAGGAGCGATCAGGATCATGAAAGCTCCTTCTGAGCTGAGTTTGTGTAAGACCTTGGAATCAAGGGAATCGTTGGGGGAAGGCATAGACGAATCTGTCCTTCCAGTCTAGAGACAGAGTGTCCCTCCAAAAAATGCCTCGCCCTGGAGCGAGTGAGCAGAAGGCGGGAAGTTTTGCGTTGTGAGGAGACGCAAACAGGTCTATCTGAGGTGTTACCCAGAGCAGGAAGAAATCGTCTACTACCCCCTCATCCAGTTCCCATTCATGAGCCTGTGCTGATGACCGACTGAAGTGGTCTGCCAACATGTTTTCGACCCCCGGAACATGAACCGCTGTCAGGTGAAGGTTGTGTTGCACCGTCCAATCCCAAACTCTCACTGCCTCCCTGCATAGAGGGTAGGAAAGCGTTCCTCCCTGCTTGTTGATGTACTAGACTACATACATGTTGTCCATCTGGACAGCCAGATGACCAGGAAGTACATACAAATTCAGAGCTTGGAGAGCATACAGCACGGCCCTGAACACGAGCACATTTATATGAAGAGTCTGTTTGAGCCTGGACCAGGAGCCTTGAGAGACCCCAGATGGGCTCCCCAACCCTCTCCTGAGGGGTCTGTTGTCAATGTTTGTGAGGGAGGTTTGAGGCAGAAGGGAACTCCCCGGCAAAGGTTCTCCTGTACCATCCCCCAATGCAAGTCCCGAACCATGGGACTGGAAAACAGGACTTCTTGGTCAAGGTCGTCCAACATCTGGTCCCACTGAGACCGAAGTGTCCACTAAGAGATCCTCATATGAAGCCGAGCATGAGGGACTGTCGGAATAGCAGCCGCCATGAGCCCGAGAAGGCGAAGGACTGACCTGGCACTGACCCGCCTGCGACTGGACAGCAGGCTTGCATGGGCCTAGAGGGTGACCACCCTGTCCAGTGGCAGAAAAGCCATGCCGGTGGTCGTATCCAGGATCACCCCGATGAACTGGAGCCTCTGAAAGGGGACCAGATAGGACTTGGCCTGAGAGTCAACAGACTTAATTAAGCGCAGTGCCCATCTCTTCCAGGTCGATGATGATGTCCTTGACATCCCCACCAAACAGCACAGAACCCCTGAAGGGCGCATCCTGAATAGCGGACTGCACTTCAGGGACCAAACCTGACACCCGGAGCCAGGCATGACGACGAAGACCTATGGCGAAAGCCGAGCTCCGACAAGCACTCCATGCCACTGCATCATACGTGGCATGGAGCACGTGCCAACTGGCTGAACGAGCAGACTGGACTAGATCAGCCGCTTCCTGCTTTGTCTGAGACTCAGAAAGGGAGTCCAACTTGGCTTCCATCTCACTCAGAATAGCCTTCTGGTAGTCCCCCATATGTGCAACATAATTCAGGGCCCTTATCCCCAGAGTGGAGGAAGCATACACCTTCTTTCCGTACTGGTCCAGAAGAAAAAATTACTCACCTTAGTAATGTTGTTTCTTCTAATGGAGTCTTGCTATATTATGACAATTGCAGTGAGTCCCCATCTTCGAACTGCCCCGGAGGTGAAATAGTTAACTTTTCCATGAAGCATGGAACTCTGAGCGCGAGCTCGGTTAGAAAGCTCTGTCTGTTGTGCTTCAAACATAAACTGTCAGATCTTTACGAGCTAAAACTCACTAAGGTTCTGTGTGGAAGCTGTAAACCTACACTAGCCAACTGGCTACTAACCTAAACACACATTTCCTGGTCTCAAACAAAGACTCAAGTCAGGAGACCTAGAAAAGGAAAAACACAACACCAATTAACCCCAAAAGAGGGTGTAAAAAACAACAAGGTGGGCATAAATGAGTGCCAACCCTGTAAGGCCCAGCCACACCCCAAAACGGAGGTTCTGAGAGGGGCAGACAGGGAGGGAGGTCATAATATAGCAAAACTCCATTAGAAGAAACAACATTACTAAGGTGAGTAATTTTTTCTTCAAACAACATGAAGTCTTGCTATATTATGACAATTGCAGACTACACAGCAGTACCCCCATGGAGGAGGGACAGAACCTACTTAGGGAATAGGCTCTGAAGAACAGCTGTGCCAAACCGAGCATCACTCCTAGCCTGGATGTCCAGGGAGTAATGCTTAGTAAAAGTGTGAACTGTTTTCCAGGTAGCTGCTTGACATATTTCTAGAATAGGAATGTCTCTGGCAGCAGCCAGAGAAGCAGCTGTACCTCTGGTAGAATGAGCCCTCAGGCCTGAGGGGGGAACTTTACCCAACTTTTCGTAGCAGAATTGGATACAAGAGACAATCCACCTGGCAATGGATCTTTGGTGGCTGGCTTCCCTTTACCAACCTCGCCGTAAGCGAGGAACAGTTGAAGGAATCAAACCCTGACCCTTGGCACGCCTCTATGGGTAACTAAAGGGCTCTTCACATCTAAGCTGTGCAGCCTCCTCTCACCAGAGGAGAAGTGGTCAGTGAAGTACACTGGAAGAGAGATAGATTGATTGAGGTGGAAATCTGAAACCACCTTAGGAAGGAACTTCCTATTAGTCCGGAGGACCACCTTATCTCTGTGAAAGGAGATAAAATCCGGCTCCACTGACAACACTTGTAATTCACTTATGCGTCTGGCAGAGGTGATGGCTACCAGAAACACAGTCTTCCAAGTCAAGTACTTAAGCTCAGCTGAAGACAAGGGCTCGAAGGGGTTGCATAAGCTGAGCAATGCAAACATTAAGATCCCAGGCAGGGGCAGGGTCCCTGAATGGAGGGTTGGTGTGAAGCAACCCCTTAAAAAACTTGGAAAATACAGGATGAGCTGAAAGAGAAGAGGACTTACCTGCTGAAATAAAAGCAGACACAGCTGCCAAATGCACCTTCAGGGTAGCTGGTCTGAGCCCCAGAGAATTCAGTTGGACCATATAATCCAGGACTGTGGGTAGATCAGCAGAGTCTGGGGAAATATGCTTTTCCAAGCACCATATGGAAAATCTTTTCCATTTGGAATTGTAAGTAGCCCTGGTGGAAGGCATCCTTGAGGCCTTCAATATATCCATTACACCTTGGGAAAGGTGTAAATTAGCAAACTCTAACTCTTCAAGAACCAAGCCTTGAGATTGAGAGATTTGAGATTCGGATACCAAACCCGTCCCTGGGCACAGGTTAACAGACTGTGATTCCTGGGAAGGCACAGGGGAGGATGGACTGCTAAGGACAGTAGGAGTGGATACCAGGGTTGTCTGGCCCAATCCGGAGCTATCAGAATGACTTTGCAGGATTGGGATCTGATTTTGACTAACACTATGAACAGGAGAGGGAAGGAAGGGAAGGCATAGAGGAACTTCCCTTCCCAACTGAGGGCTAAGGCATACAGGGGGAGTGAGCCCAACACTGGGGGCCTGCAGCAAAAAAGGGGAAGTTGGTGATTGTCTGGGGCTGCAAAAAGATCTATCTGCGGGGTGCCCCATCTGGCAAATACTACTCCCAAGACCAGGGGATCCAGTGACCATTCGTGATGGCCCAGAGAAATCCTGCTGAGAGCATCTGCCAGGACATTGTACTTGCCTGGAAGGTGGACTGCCGTAAGGGAGGTATTCAGGGAGTAAGCCAGAGACCACAACTTCATCGCCTCGGTGCACAAGGCCGTAGACCGAGTGCTCCCTTGCTTGTTGATGTACCACATTGTAGTGGTGTTGTCTGTTCTGACCTGTACAATCTTGTTCTGAACAGATTTGGAAAAAACTTGAAGTGCTAGAAAAACTGCTCTGAGCTCCAACTGGTTGATGTGAAGCAGAGATTCCTGGGGAGACCACAGATCCTGGGTGGTGAGGTCGCCCATGTGAGCTCCCCAACCCAAGAGGGATGCATCTGTAGTAAGGATTAGGGAGCGAGACTGAGTGACAAAAGGAACCCCTTGTCTCAGGTTGCTCTGATCCTGCCACCACTGTAGGGCTTGGATCAGGGTTCGAGTTACTGGGATCAACTTGGTCAGAGGATCCTTTCTTTGGGACCAAAAAGCTCTCAAATGGAACTGGATGTCCCTCATCTGAAATCTTGCTCCCTGCACAACTGCTGTGGAAGCAGCCATGTGTCCTAGGAGCTGCAGAAAATGCCTTGCTGGTCGAGAGATTCTCGACCTGCAGGGTGAATGAGGAGGCCAGGGAGACTAGGGTCTTTGCCCTGTCCAGAGGAAGGAAGGCCCTGGCCTCCTGTGTGTTCAGTTCTGCGCTTATGAAGGTAAGAAGCTGGACAGGCTCTAGAACTGACTTCAAGAGATTCAGAAGGAAACCTAAAGAGGTAAGCAGTTGCTGCGTTATCTGAAGATGTAAAGTGACCTGTTCTGGGGACTGGCCTACTATGAGCCAATTGTCCAGGTAAGGAAAGATGGCAACCTTTGCCTTCTTAGGTAGGCAACTGCTACTGCCAGGCATTTGGTGAATACCCTTGGAGCAGAAGTGAGGCCGAAGGGCATTGCTCTGAACTGGTAATGGCCTGAGGGCAGCTCGAACCTGAGGTACTTTCGATGGGAGCTTCTGATGGGAATATGGAAGTAGGCATCCTTGAGGTCCAGGGAAGCTAGCCAGTCCCCTGGCCTTAGAGAAGGTAAGATAATTCCCAGAGTCACCATTTTGAACTTTGGTTTTAAAAGGTGCTTGTTTACGTATCTAAGATCCAGAATGGGCCGCCATTCTCCTGTCTTTTTTGGGGTAAGGAAGTACCTGGAGTACAAACCTTTGCCCTGGTGTAGGGAAGGAACCCTTTCCACGGCTCTGAGAGCCAGGAGGGTAGAGACCTCTGCCTCTAGGGCGAGTGCCTCTGATGGAGATGCAGGTGGAAAAGATCTGGTTCTCAGCTTTGGAAATTTTTTGAAGCTGAGAACCAGTTCCTGGCTTACTACTTCCAGGACCCACTTGTCTGATGTTAGAGACTTCCAGTCCTGGACAAAGTAAGCCAGCGTGCCCCCTACAGGTAGAGAAGAATCGGCCCTGGCAACCCCATCAGGGTGCCTGCTTGGCAGGGGCTTTGGGCTGAGGGGTGGAGCAGGCCTGCTTGTGCCCCGCCTGCCTCCCTCTAAAGAATCTCTCTGGCATAGGCGGAAGAGGAAGCTTGGGTTTGGTAAAAGGCCTATGAAAAGGCCTGCCCTGCCTTTACGGTTGCTTTTGAGGAGTGGCCTGCCTTTCCTTGGCCTGTGCACTCCTATAGGTGGTCCTATATTCATCCATTTTCTTTCATGTAATTCTCTGTTTGCTCCCCAAACAGAGAATTGCCCACAACAGGAAAATCCATGGCCTTAGACTGGGTATCCTGAGACAGGGTAGTACATCTGAGCCAGGCCATTCTCGCGAAGAGCCACAGATGTAGCCATGACTCCTGATGAAACATCATTAGAGTCCACTGCAGCATGAAATTGCACCTTGGATGCCTCAAAACCATCCATAGCCACCTGTTCCAGTTCCCTGGCAAACTGGTCAGGGACTTGTTTTGCTAGAGCCAGCACAGTATCCCATCTGGATTTCTGGTACCTAGCAGCATAAGCATATAATTTGCCTGTCTGAGTCCCAAAGATGCTGCCATGTACTGTTTCTTTGCCACAGCATCAATCTTCCTGAGTCCTTCTCAGGGGTGTGAAGCTAGGAATATTAGCCTTGTCACAGGCTGCAGCCTGCACTACCCCCACATGGCTGCATTGCTGAGTGAGGAAATCAGTGTCGGAACCTGATAAGGTATACCTCTTGTCCATCCTTTTATCCACAGGAGGTATAGTTTGAGGAGTTTTTAAAACTTCTACTGTCTGTTTCTGAAAAGATTTGTGTAAAGGAACAGACAGTCTGCTAGACTCCGGAATATCCATCATTTCTACATAGTCAGGCTCCTCTTGGTCATCAACAGTTTCCTCAACAGGGAGATGCAGAGTATCAGCAACTTTCTTATGAAAAATGAAATGAGAACGGGACTCAGAAAGCCTGGGAGGAGAAACCTCTAAGGGTCTATCTGGAGAGATGTCCGGTTCAATGGGCACATCCAGATCTTCAAAACCATATTCACTTTCCTCATATTCCCCTTCCCCCTCCTCCGGTTCATAAAAATCCTCAAAATCATAAACTTGAACCGGTGGAACCGGCCGAACCGAATGCCTCCCTGATGGTGACGGTTCAGTCGGATGGGAAAGAGACTGGACAATTTGAATTGCTTTAGCTATTTCTTCAGCAGTTGAGGAGAGAACTTTTGGCTCTACGCTAGCTGACTTTCTAGTCCTTTTTGCTGGGACCGGCTCCTCAGAACCGGCTCTTCGTTTGCCCGAGGAAGTATCGCCCTGGTCAGAGGGCACTCCCTCTGGTTCGGTTGGTACCGAACCGGGCTGGCCATCCGGTCAGCGGACTTTTGGCCTCCCTTTCCCTGAGCCTACCAACTCTCTTTTCTATGGTGGCAGCAGGGAAATTCCTACAAATCTGGCAATCTGAACTGAGGTGGTCAAACCCCAGACAATAGACACATGTGGTGTGTGGGTCAGCCTTAGCAAAAGCTTCCCCACAAACACTACAGTGCTGAAACCCAGTGGGTCTGGTTTTTCTTTTGGGTTTCTCAGACATAATGCCAGCCTAACCAAACTTGCCCGTTTATGGCAATCCACCAAGAAAGACACCCTTATCGGTTCCCAACCGTGTCACGAGTGGTGGAAAAAACCGTAATGAAACCCGTTTTTTTTTTAGAACTGAAAAGAACCGGGAACCGCACTCTAAAAAAGGACTAGCAATTTTTCAAACAACCTGATCGGTTCAAACCGAACTGATAAATGTGTACAAGTTCCACACAGAAATTTCAATGTAAAACCTATCTGTTACTTACGTTACCACAGACAGAGCTTGAACCGACCGGTTGCGGTTTAATTTCAGTTAATTTTCACTAAAAACTGATAAAATAACACTTTTTAAACCGACAAATGAACCGAGCAAAAGGAGAAATCTCCAGAGCAACTGTTCAGTGAGGCGGAGTAAAGAATCTGACAGTTTATGTTTGAAGCACAACAGACAGAGCTTTCTAACCGAGCTCGCGCTCAGAGTTCCATGCTTCATGGAAAAGTTAACTATTTCACCTCCGGGGCAGTTCGAAGATGGGGACTCACTGCAATTGTCATAATATAGCAAGACTTCATGTTGTTTGAATGTGGGATTCCTTGGCTGGCTGAGACGAGCTGAGATGTTTAGGGTTTGCTCTCTGGCCGCAAGAGGCACTAATCACGACAGAGTTGGCCTTGGAGTGTGTATTCAAAGAATCCACACCCTCAGGAGCCTGGTATAGCTTATCCGCCTTCCTCGGAAGAAGGGCTAATGCGGACAGCTGTTTCCAAATAGTGGAAACAAGGTCCGTGTGAGGTTCAATCCAGGGTGGAATCAATGTCGGAGCAGTTTCGGGCAGATCCAAATGAGCAGCGAGTTTCTTCCGCTGTGGATCTGGCTCCAGAGACTGCCACTGGTGGACCGCCTGGATCTTTTTCAGCAACTGCAGAAAAGAAGGATCTTCCGGAGGCGACTTCAGAGGAGTCCTTGGCCTGGGTCGGTCTGGAGTGCTTGGCTCGTCGTCTGGATCAGAGCACGCTTCCAAATCGGATTCCGAGGACTCCGAAGAGGAAGAGGAAAATGCCTCCCGGTGCGGGGGAGGAACGGACGCCTTGGGCAACCCTCGAGGAAGCGTGTCCTCCATGGCCCTGGCACCCGAGGGCTCACCTCTAGTGTCAGGTAAGGGGGATGGAGTCTCTCGTCTCCGTTGACGAGCATCCGTAACTGGGTCCGGCATCAGCAGATGGCTCTCCACCTCCCTGGTAAACTGAGCCTTGGCCTAAGCCCACCAGGAAGACAGAGTCTCCTTCAGATCCACTAGTGGCTGGGGGGGCGGTGGAGGAGGAGCGGGATACGGATACTGAAGGTATCCGTAATGCGATTATCCGTAACCCGATGGCAGGAAGCCAGGCGTCGGGTACTGAGGCACTGGGTACTGCGGCGCAGGATACTGCATCCCGGGTAGGACGGCGTCGGATAGGACGGGGTCGGGTACTCAGGAACCAGGGCCTCTGACAGAGCAGAAGGCCCTGGGAGAGGTCCAGCAGGCGGGTCAGGTACAGGTGGCCCAGTGGACGTCGGGTCCGGCGTTGGGACGGTGTCTGGTAAAGGGAAGTCACCCGCCGTTGGATAGGCCGGCATCAGAGCCGGCATCCGAGGGTCCAACATCAGGTCATCTGGTCCAGGAGGCGGAAGACCTGACGGGAGCGTACCTGCGTCCTCTGTGTCACCCGGGGAAGGAGGACTAAAATCCCTGGGGTCCAACAGGAGAGACGCTGGAGCCTCCGTGAGCAGCAGCGAGCCGGGGACAGCAGGCTGGTCGGTCAGGTCCAGTGTCGGCTCTAACGCCGTGCATCTGGAGGTGCCAACATCCGCCTTACCGGCAGCATCCTGGTTGCCGTCATAGGAGCCAGCGTCCGACTTATAGGAACCGACGCCAGACGAAGGCCGCAAAGGAGGAGCGGTCTTGGCGGGCATTGTTGAGGCCGTTAGTGGCCTTAACCGTGCGGGCATCGGAAGCACCAACATCCAGCTTACCGGACCTGCTCGACCTGGAAGGCCGCATGGTGGCAGCCTTCCCGGGAGCGACAGCCTCCTTTGTCCCGGAGGCTCCCGACAGGAGGGATGAGGCCACCTTGGAAACCTCCAAGACAGCCGTCGAGGAATAGATGTTACCTTGAGCACAGCGACTCCAGCTGGAATCGCGGTGGCCGTGGAAGTAGAGTCCCAGTGCTTTCTCCTTCTTGCTGTGTCCCTCAGGGGAAGTTGAGGCCTGCCGAAGCATCTTCAGTTGCTTCTCCATGGAGGACATCTTTTTCTTCAAAATATGGGCCTCCAAGGACTGCTGCCTCCGTTTGCGGGTGGCGGCGTTAAATTGTTGGCAGTGCTGGCACTTCTCCAAGGATAATCCAGGCCTAGACAGAAGAGGCACAGGGAGTGACCGTCCTTATGCGGGAGATGGGCACCGCACAAGTCGCACTTGTTCTTATGAGAATCGGGTGGAGTAGAGGACAACATACACGGCAGATATTGAATATTTTTTTGAGAAAATCGAGGAAAAAAATGCGGTAATAAACCACCGACAGACTGACGAAGCAAAGTGAACTTAACCACGACGCGCTTACATGAGGTAACAGCGGGAAAGAACTGGAAGGCAGGTGTGAAGGACCGCCTCTTTATACTGACGTCGCATGACGTTGGTCACCTGACATGGGGGCGGTCCCCTGCCAGAGACTGTTAGCTAGAAATTTTTCCGTGGGGTCCTGACGCATGCCGGCATCAGTCCTATACGTAATTACCTACTGCAAGAGCCCTCTCGAAGTAAGATCCTGCATTTCTAGGGACGTGGATATGTTGTTCTATCCACACTGTTTGGCAGATTCCAAGCAGTTCTCCGGGAGTAGGGAGGCAAGGCGCACACCCCCTACTTGAGAAACAGGGATGGTGAACTGAGGCCCCAAAACAAGCATCCCGCCGTGACTCTAGGTCGATGTGGCAGTGGGTAATGAAGGTGTTAGCTGTCTTCCAGGTAGCAACCAGACAGATTTCCTGGATAGGGATGTCCCTGGAAGCAGCCACCGATGCAGCGGTATGGCGGGTGGAATGAGTGCTTAACCCTCTGGGAGGCTACTTGCCCGCCAACCTGCCAACCTGCAACAGAGATCGATGCAAGATGTGATCATCTGCCGATCGTCCACTTTGCTGTAGGTCTGCCAGGTGCAGCTTCAGCGTAGGTGAAAAATAGCTGACGAACCTCTCCCTGAATTTCCACCGTTCTCTCCTTATAATAGGAGACAGCTTGTCTCACGTCCAGGGTATGGAGCCTGTACTCGGCATCCGAGGTGTAGTTCGGGTAGAACACAGTTACAGTCATCACCTGGTTGAGATGGAACTCTGACACCACCTTCGGGAGGAATTTCGAGTGGGGACACAGGACAACCTTGTCCCTGTGGAAGACCAGGTTAAGGAGACTCCACAGAAAGCACCTGGAGCTCCCCAGTCCTTCTGACTGATGTGATAGCCACCAGGAAGGCAGTCTTCCACAACAAGTGTGACATCTCACACTTGTTCATCGGTTTGAATGGCTTGCCCACGAGTATAGCCAAAACCAGCAGTAAATCCCACGGAGGTGGAGGTTCACGCAGCGGAGGGGATTTTTTTTTTTAATTTAATAAGCTTTATTGAATTTTCAACAAATACATGAATAAAAATAGAAGTAAAAATGAACAGGCCAAACAAGGAAAATTACCCCTCCCCCACTCCTAACTTGCACCTCCTAACCCACCAACCCTTCCGTCCTCTGAGTCTTTATTACTAAGCGTGCTTTGTCTTGGAGTAGTAAAACATAAAAGAAAGGCAAAAAATAAGTGATCATAGTAACAATGTCAATTAAGGAGAGCAAGAGAGGACTAGAGGTGGCTTAATGCAAATATAATGCACAGAGCTTGCCACACTTCTTATTGAACAAAGGCAATTTATGGTGAATACTGGCAATCAGGCACGCTGTCCTAAGACAGAAGGATAACTCATGTAACCACTCACTGTATGACAGGACAGACTGATCTAACCAATGCTTAAGTGAAATTAGAGCAATATCATATCTTCGTTCTTTAATCGTGATCGGCTCATAAGCCCAGTAATACAAACCTCTGGGAAAAATAGACCTTCCAAGCCTAACAGAGGGTCAAGCCAGGACTCAATCAAGGTTCAGAGTGGGGATACATTTTCACAAGACCAAAAGATGTGCAAAATAGTGCCCTCAGCTTTAGCTCATCTGGTACATGTAGGAGAATTAAGGTGCCCTATCTTGAATAATTTGACCGATGTGTAATACAAATTATTTAAAATGTGAAACTGAGTGAGTTGGAGACGATCTTGAGTGATGTACTGTACCTGTACCTGTATAGGTCCCTCCAAACATGTTCCCAATTAAAATTATAGTTTGGCAATAAAGTTTCCCATATTTTGGAAGCCCCACAAGAAGCGAGAGACATCTTATCAAGACAAAGAGAGTAACAAACGGCAGTACCATGGGGTTTGAATGTGAGGTCCTGCAATAAAGCAAGTAAGCTGGAGAAATCTGAATGTATGGGGGAAGAACCAAACTATTTAAGTAATAAATATCTAAGTCTGAAGATGTGTAAGGGACCCAACTGAAAGTGGCGCAGAATTTCAGGTGATAAGAGAAGGGAACCTTGGGGATAAAAGTCTGAAACGCTGGGGTCTGACAACTGTGGAAGCCAGAGGGGAGAGAGAGTGTACGACCACCGATTTTAATGTTGTTGTTTAGAAACAGGGGTTGCGAGGTATCCCTGTTGGGGGAAATTTTAAAAAAGTTACAAAATTGTGAAAAAACTTTAATGGAGACCCCCCACCACGGACTCTCGGAGGGCCCTGGCAGGGATTTCCAGGAGGTGAAGAGAAGGGATGAACCTGAGAGGCCAAAGCAGAGATGGAAGAAGACTATTTCTAGCCAAGAAGGTATGTAGCTCTCATCTAAGCTCGTTGCGGATCTAGCCAGCCATCTGGTGCATTTGGAAAGATGACTGGCCCAGTAACAGAGTAAGAAATTAGGGAGATGGAGCCCCCCTTTTCTTTGGGAAGACCCAACTTGGTGTAAGAACAGCTAGGGGATTTATCTAGCCATATAAAATTGGTACAGAGGGCATGGATCCGTTTAAAGAAAGAAACTGGGAGCCAAATATTTAGCATATTTAAAGAGTAGACAATGCTGAGAAGAATATTCATTTTTATTATGTTTATTCTGCCCCATAGGGAAATCGGGAGAGCTTTCCATCTAAGAAGGTCTTGTTGGAGATTACTGATTAGGTCCTCCAGGTTGAGCTTTTTAAGAAGGGAATGATCCTTGGAGAGAAAGATCCCCAAGTATTTAATATATCTAGGAGTCCACTTCATGCCAAAATGTTCATAATCTGCCCTCTGGGTGTGTCCATTAAGAGGGAATATCTCAGTTTTACTATAATTAAGCTTGTAATTAGAAAGCACACTGTACTTATCTATGACCTTGAGGGTCTCGGTGAGAGAGACATTAGAGTGTGCTAGATGTAGAAGAATTATCATCAGCATAAACTGATACGGTCTGGACTGTCCCCTCGACTGGGATACCAGCAATGGTAGGAGAGAATTTAACTTGTCTGATTAGTGGCTCAAGATATAAATTAAATAAAAGGGGGGAATAAAGGGCAGCCCTGTTGGGTGCCTGAGAAAAGAGGGAATTGGGAAGAGAAAACACCATTACAGTAAATTCTGGCAGTGGGGGAAGAGTAAATAACTCAGATCCACTCTAAAAATTCTAGAGGGAACCCCATACCTCGTAGTGTAGCTCGTAAAAAGGACCAGTCCACTCTATCAAAGGCCTTTTCAGCATCAACAGAAATTAGGGCCATAGGGGTAGGGAGATCTCTAGCAGCAGCAAAAATGTGGGCCAATTTACGCAAGTGATCAGCTGAGGAATGCCACGGACAAAACCAACTTGCTCTAGGCAGAGGAGACCTGACCACATAGAACTAATCCTAGTGGCTAGGACTTTTGTAAGTATTTTAATGTCATAATTAAGAAGGGAAATGAGGCAGTTACTAGATGGATGGGAGGGGGACTTATCTGATTTCAAGAGGAGAGTGATCGTGGCTTCCAGAAAAGAAGAGTCTAGTGAATCAGTATATGTAACGGAAAAGACGTAATAGAACAGGGAGTTCTTTGGAGAAAACTTTGTAAAAAATTAGAAGGGCAGCCATCAGGGCCAGGGGATTTATCTAATGCTAGACTGTCTATTGCCATGGTAATGTCCTGAAGTGAGACTGGGGAGGACACCTTGCTGGGAATCTGACAGACGGGTAGAGAGTTTGTGTTTAGGTAAGTCACTATCTCATCTTCACTAGGGGGGAGATGGCCGAAGACCATACAGTGCGCTATAAAAATCTTTAAATACCTGCACTCTCTCTCTACGGTGAGTTTTCAGAGCGCCGTCTGGGGCGGCGATAGCAGCAATTATTCTGAAACTTTCTAGTTTCCGTAAACAAAGGGCTAGCAAACAACCCGCTTTCTCCCCTTGTTCAATGTACTTAGACTGGGTCTTTAATATGAGATATTCAGCATTATCTTGTAAAATATCAGAATATTTGTCCTTGAGAGTCAAAAGAGTATTCAGAGAATCAGGCGAAGACGAAGGGGAGACGGAATTCTCTAGTTCCCGTATACAAATCAAAAGGGAAAGGGCTTCCCTATCCCGAGCTTTCTTTTATTTAGAAGCAGTCGAATAAATTTCCCTCTGAGGAAACATTTGAGAGCACACCATTCCTGATCTCCAAGAGGGATAGAATTTAGATTAGTATCGATAAAAGTCTGAATAAGGGATTTTATTCTAGCGACCACAGACTCATCCTGCAGTAACTGCGTATTTAATTTCCAGGCAGTACCTCTTTGTAAATCAGACAATGGATTAAGCATGAGTCAGACTACAGCATGGTCAGAAAGTAACTGGGGTTCAAGATCAGCATTACATACTAAAGGTAAGACTGACAAACTAATCAAAAAGTAGTCAGTCCTAGACAAGATATGATGGGCAGCAGAGCGGAAAGAGAAACTATGAGCAGAAGGGTTAAAATTCCGCCAGGGGCCACAAAGCCCAAGTGAGCCCATTAGATCAACAAGAGCTTGCAGAGAAAGGGTTGAAGGATGGAGGGGGGGTGGATTAGAACGGTCTAAATCTTGTGTAGGAGGAATATTCCAGTCCCCCCAAGGATTAAAGGGGTGGGCAGTAGGGGAGCTAGTTTATCTGCAAGTTCCATAAGAAAACAGGGATCTCCCCACACTGGTCCATAGACACTACCAAGGATAACTTCATTATGGTCCAGGAGGCCCTTATCAAAAATGAAGCGGCCCTGGGAGTCCAAGACGACCTGACTGGCCTGGAAGGAAATAGATTTTAAAATTAAGATGGCTACCCCTCTACTCGAGGTAGAGTCTCCAGAGGCAAAAATTTGACCTACTGATTGCCTGCGCAACCAGTTAGCTTCCTGACTGAGCAGGTGAGTTTCTTGTAGAAAGATAATCTTGCCCTGAAGCAGTGAAATATGTTTGATTATTTGATACCTCTTTACTTGCTCCCGTAACATTCCACAACAGAAACTTGATAACACTACTGGCCATAAGCATAACAGAAGAGTACTATTGGTCTTAAACCCTTGTAATAAGGGCGCACTCCATCCACCCACCAACCCTCCCCACCCAAACCAGAATTACATTCACCAGGTATTACTTGAAACAGTATAAGATGAGCCGTAAACATCTGTAACAGTGCAATTGCTAAGAAGAACACAAGAAGTAAACCCCGGTGAGTAACTAGCTTAAACTGAGCCAAGGTATCCCCCACTTAATTTCCATAAAATGTGAACCCCCCCCCGCCTAAAAAGACCATACCTGCCGAGACATTAACAAGAGAAGTAATAGAGAATCACCCCCTCCCTCAAATGCCCCAAAACCCAAATAATATGTTTATTTTATTTTTCATTTATTCAGAGATCAGAAAGTACCTTTGAGTCAGAGACTCATTCACAAAGGTTCCACGTCACATATATTGAACAGTACAAAGTTAAGGTAACATACAGAGCAGGGAATAGAAACATAGATTTTGACGGCAGATGAGGACCGCTTGGCCCACCCAGTCTGCCCATTTCCCTACCTAATGGATAAGCTGCAGATCCTAATTAACCAGCAGCCTACTTCTTCCTACCCCCATCCCCTAGAATTGCCTTATGACTGTCCCATGCATGCTTGGATTCCACCACTGTTTTCCACACTTGACACATGGTAAATGTAAAAAATGAGGCTCGCAGTCATCACCTAACAGACTTAAGGAGGCACAGATAAGCATCTAGTAAGAAAGAAAGAAAGGAAAATATGGGGGCGCAACAGCCAGAGGCCGTTGGTCATTGCACGAGCACTGGTCCTTAATAAAAGAAATCCCGAACATTTGCAGTGAAAGGGACCAGAACCTAGTAATCCCAAATTCAGCCCACTCGATCAAAACCCACCCCTCCCACATAAGCCACCCAACAACTGGAAACAGTAGCCAGGGAATAGGACAACCTTCCCCCTCCCTGATAACCCAAAATTGCAAAAACTATGTACAATAGTCCTCCCCAGAGCAAAGTAACAAACTATGTATACTGAAGAGACAACTAGGAAAGACCAACCCCTCAAGCTCAATTCTACCCCATTCAGGTAAGAGGTTCCCAGAGGAGGGACTGAAATACACCGGCAAGCAAAAACTGTATCGAGGGATGCCAGGAACCAAGAGGATTGTCAGAGCACTGAAGACCTTCATTATCCAGCATTGTTCCTCCCGATGACTGGACTGCCATGGTGCAGTGCTCAAGATGAGGAAGAGAAGGCGAAACCTACCTCTTATCCAGTACATGGTGAACCACAACTCTTAGGTAATACCAGCAGACAGACAGACCCCCCACCCCACCGAGAGAGATACCAAGTGAAAATAAATCAATTGGGAAAATCCTTACAAAAAAAGAGACTTACCGGTAATGAGGAGCAGGAGAAACAGAAAACGTCTGACCCGCTCTATTTTGGCGCAAACTAAATGAGTGGCTAGACCATAGTGCAATGCATACTAGCCCATATACCGTCGGTAGCTGGCGATCCAATAAACAACACCATCAGGTCAGACCAAGCAGTCCAACCAAAAGGCGAACCGGAATAAGCTCTAAGGAGCACTTTAAGAAATTACTACTGCAGCTCCCGCCATTAAAGATTGTGGAACCGACTTAAAAAGCGGTTGGGAGGTGAAAGGGAGCGTTCAGCTTATTCCAGCAGTAAAAAAAGGAGAATAGTCAGGCTATAAAAATTATACCCCCCCCCCCAGAAGCAAAATACTCACACTGGTAAGAGCACATCCAGTGGGACTCAAATTAGGAATGGGACAGTAGCCCATTAAAATGTCCCCCCACTGCGAACTTGAACTCCTCCTAGATTGGACCTAGCATTATGGATGAGTAGAGCCCAGAAATGTCGGAGCCCTACAAAATAAAATAAAACACACCCGAATCATGAAAGAGACACCAACCTGCTATGGAGCACCGCTAGCTAGGAGATGCTCCCCAAGATCGAAGTATAGGATCTGTACAAGACAACCAGCCAGGGAGAAAGGAGCCCCCCCCCCCCAGCATACGAGGGGCAGAAGGAGGAGAGTCAGAACATGCCAAACTACAAGTAAGTGCACTTTAACAATAACTAACAAAACCCATCCCAGCTGAGAACAATAAGTTCAAGTGTCCATAAATAGATTCGGTAGGTGCTAAGAAAGTTCTTTCCTGGCTATGTCACGGGTGTCAAAGGAAAGCCAGGAACAGTCTATGGAAGCTTGCAATCGGGCAGGATAGGCCATCTTAAATTTAATCCCAGAGGCGATCAGCTTGCTTACAATGGGATGAAAAGTTGCTCTCTTCTGGCGAGTCTCACTAGGAAGGTCCTGGGTCAGCCACAGAGATTTCCCATCCCGGAGTATAGCCTGTAGCTCCCGAGCCTTATTCAGTACATGCTGCTTTTTCAGATAACTCAAAAATCGCAGTATGATGAGTCTGGGGGAGCACTGTCAGGAGATTTTGGACGAAGGGAGCAGTGGGCCTTCTCATTTGGTACGCAGTGCTGAAGGGAGATGGACCGACTACCTTGTGAAGGAGCTTCTGCACAAAAGCAATCGTGTTAGGGCCTTCTTACAATTTGGACAAGCCGAAAATCAAAATATTGTTCCTATGACTACGACCCTCCAAATCCTCCATTTTCAGCTATAGCTTGGGTATTTGCTGCCATAGTCTGATGATTTCAGGGTCGATTTTGTCCTTCCAGGTCTCTAAAGAGGCTGTACGAGCTTCTGCATCCCCAACTCTGTGGCCTAAATCTCCCAAATCTGCCCAGAGCGACTTTAGATCAGAAGAGATGCCAGATAAGGTTTCTTGGAATGGAAGCAGCTCTTGAAGGAAGCAATCTTCCGTCAAGGGGACGGCAGAAGTAGGTTGAGCTGGCTGACAAGTCATTTGTGACCCCTGTGCTTTAGATTTCTTAGGGCCCTTTACTGGCAAGGTTGGTAGAGTACGGTGCGGCGGGGTCTGCCGCATATCAGCTTCCATCGTGGCAAATTCTTGCCAATCACAATGTAAAAGAGGAAGAAAATAGCAGCTGCAGGCAGGCGACCACTATCTGTATAAATATTAAGGATCAAGAAGGTTCCCAGCAGTGAAACAATGTACATAGGAAGGTGAGGAGGCAGGAACACTGGAGCTAGGCTGCTACCGAGCAGTAGACATCACGTGATCTCCCCATCGGAGGGGATATGTGATTGCGGCCTTTGAAGAAACGCCAGACCACGTTCTCCTGCACCACCGTCTGCAGACCGGCATGTGCCCGGTAAGCAGAGATGGCTGTCAGGTGCACCTTAAGGGTCGTAGACTGAAGACCCCCTTTGGACAGAGACCAAAGGTAGTCTAAGATGCTAGCCACTGGACAGAACAGAGGGTCCAGGCCCTTGCCCTGGCACCAAATGGAAAAATGCTTCCATTTGAAGGCATAACACCTCCTGGTCGACTCCTTTCTGGATGCTTCCACAACTGTGAGCACATCCTCAGAGAGATTCAAAGCCTGGAACTCTAGCCGCTCAGGAACCAAGCTGTCAGGTGCAGGGATTGAAGGTCCAGATGGAGTACCTTCCCCTGATTAAATGAAATCAGGTCTGGGTGTGCTGGAAGATGCCTCGGGAGCCTGTTGCTGAGGCTGAGCAGATCTGGATACCAAAACTGATGTGGCCAGTCTGGGGCTACTAGGATCACCCGCGCCTTGTCCCTCCTCACCTTGAGAAGCACCCTGTGGATCAAGGGAAATGGATGGAAGACGCAGATGAGGCCTGGGGTCCACGGCCTCGAGAAGGTGTCCCCCTGCAGCGAGCCCTTCTGAGGGGAGGTGGGCATGAAACAGCCTCAGCTTGGTATTCTCCTTGGAGGCGAACAGGTCCACCATCGGTTTGCCCCAGTGGAAGAACAAGCTGTGTGGTAGCTCCGGATGGAGAGACCACTCGTGGGATGTTTCACTCACACAGCTGAGAGCGTCAGCCAGTTGATATGATGCTCCTGCCACATGGATGGCTAGAAGCGCTACCTCCAGTCGGCTCACGAAGGTCCAGATGCGGAGCGCTTCCCTGCACAGCAGCCTGCAGTGCGTGCTGCCCTGTCTGTTGAGGTAGTACATGGTCGTGGTGTTGTCCGTCTGGACTGGAACCACTTGACCCCAAAGGAGCTGAGTGAATGCTGACAGCGCCAGTCTGACCGGCCTGAACTCCAGCAGGTTGATATGTTATCAGGATTCCTCGAGGGTCCAGAACCCATGGGCTCTGTGATTCCCCATGAGGGCTCCCCAGCCCATGAGAGAGGCATCGGTCGTGAGGACGACCGTCAGCTCGGGGCGGACAAACGGGATCCCTTCCTGCAGATGGTCCAGGATGGACCACCACTGGAGAGTGTCCCACATCTTCTGGATCACAGTGATCAGCTGGTAAAAATGACCTTGGCGCCGAGTCCATTGGGCTGCCAGCTCCCATTGAAGGGGGCGTATATGCCACCGGGCCCATAAGACCACGGTGGTGCAGGCCGCCATGTACCCCAGAAGGTGCAGAAAATCCCAGGCAGGGAGCAAGTGCCCAACCAGAAATGAGAGCAAAGGAGAAGAGAACCTCCACCTTGTCCGCCAGGAGCCGGCTCTGGCTCAGCAGGAGATGAACTCTTCCCCGATGAAGCATATCACTTGTGAAGGCACAAGCTCAGACTTGGCCTCGCTGATCAGGAGGCCAAGCTGAGTGCAGGTTTGGAAGGCCAGGTCCCTGGACCTCTCCACCTCTTGCTGGGTGGAACCCAAGAGCCAATCGTCGAGGTAGGGATAGACTCTGACCCCTCAACGCTGAAGGTGGGCTGCCACCACTGCAATGCCTTTGGTGAAGGCCTGTGGGGCTGATGACAGGCCAAATGGCATGGCTCGGAACTCGTAAAGGGTTCCCTCTGCTCGGAAGCAGAGGAACCGCTGATAAGATGGACGGATAGGGACGTGAAAAAACGTGTCCTGGAGATCCAGTGAGCAGAACCATATGTTCTGCTCAAGGGATGGTATGATCTGGGACAGAGTTACCATCCTGAAGGTGCGTGGCCTGAGAAAGTGGTTCAGGTCGTGCAGATCTAGAATGGGGTACCAGCCTCCCATCCGCTTCGGGACCAGGAAGTACCTGCTAGTCTGCATGGACACCATCTCTTCCCATGGGGCATGCCTCAGCTGGGAGGGTACTGCTCAAATTCCAGAGGCAGACCCTGGCCAACCACTTTCAAGACCCACCTGTCCGTGGTAACAGCGGACCAGGCAGAAAGAAACTTGTGGAGCTGGCCCCCCCATGGGAGGACCCAGAGCTGGTGTGACGGGAATAATGGTGGCCACCCCTATCCCGTCACTGAGCAGGCTTGGAGCAAGAGGGTCCAGATTGGAAACTGCCTGAACCCTGACCTCCCTGTCTGCAGGCCACTGGAGGCCCAGGCTTGGGCAGAGGGTACCAAGCCTGTGCCTGCTGTTGTTGCTCACCCTGAAAGAAGGGCTGCTTGGCCACAGGAGCAGGGTGTTGAAATTACGTTTTCTTCTGCTTCTTGGTGCCTTGAGCATCTGTCTGAGCAGAAGTGGCAGAGTCCAAGGTGGCACTGGACTTCTCGATCCATTGTAGGTGACCGCCCACACCTGGGTCAAAGAGATTGGTGCCCAGGAAAGGAACATCGGGTAAGCTTATGCTGGGTATCTGCTGTAAAGGTAGAGAGCCTTAACCAAGCCCTGCGGCGCATGGCAACCCCGGCTGCCACCGAGCGGGTGCATGAGTCCCCGAGGTTCAGGGCCATCAGGAGTTGCTGTTTGGCAACAGCTTGACCCTGGTCCCAGACCTGTTTGACCATAGTCTGAAGGTCCACAGGGAGGTGAGGGAGAACCTCATCCAAAGAGCCCAGAAGGTCGTGGGAGAAATGTGTCATGACGACGGCTGAGCTTGTCTGATGGAGGCATAGAGAAGAGGTAGCATAGACCTTCCTGACAGAGTGGTCCAACTTTTCGGATTCCTTGTCCGGAGGTCTGTCTGTGTCTGCCAAGCTGCCTGTGCATCTGAACATGGAGTCGGTCACCAGATCCTCCGCAGAGAGATGTTCCGTGAACTCCGAGAGGGACCCAATGGGCACTGCACACTTGCGAGCCATCCAGGCAGATGGTGCGGGGTAGGAGACAGGGAACTGCCAAAGCTGCAAAGCCTGACCAACAATGGCCTCAGGTACTAGGAAGGCTTCAGTCAGAGTGTCCTATCTCTTAAGGATGTCCATAAGAGAGTATTCAGCCAGTTTCTGGACAGGCTAAAGGGGCATCCCCGTGGATTCAGAGATCAGGTGAAGAATCCCCAAGAAGAACAAAGGGCCTTCCTCCATCGAGAGACTGCCAACCAACTCATCGTCTACCGGACAACAGTGTAGGTTGGAGTCATCAGAATCCGAAGTATCCAGATAAATCTGCCAGCCACCAAGGTCCCCCCACATGCCTGGGGTGGTCAGGCGTGAGGGTAACTGACAACCTACAGGGAAGACCCGGAACAGTCCGAGATTCCTTCATAGGAGCCTTCCCAAAGGCTGTTTAGGGAGCGGCTCCGCCACTATTGGTGGAGAGATCGATTCTGGCCAAACCAGGGCGGGTTTCACTGGCTCCATGGGCAGGGGAACCATTTTAATTGGTTCCAATGGAGTCTACTCCGGCCTAGAAGGCAAAAGCCAAGTAATGGCTGGTGTGGAAACATGGCCAGTTTCTGACCAGACAATATCAGCTGTTGCCACATAAGATCTTCCTCGCATCAACAGAATTTCCGCTGAAGCCTCCCCTCATCCAAGGAGGACAGAGACAAATGGCAGCAGTACCTTTTCTTGGAGCACTTATGCGCCTTCCTCGGCCTATCGGTCGAGTTGGTCCGAGACTTCGACCTTCGAGGTGATGACTGGGTCACTCAGAAGACACCGGGGGAACCAGTGATTTTCCTTGATCTAGGACCGGCTCCTCGTCTCCTCATCAGGGAGAGGCAGGACCGGGGTCCTAGTGAGAGAGTTGTTGGCCTCGTCGGGCAATAACAGATCGGCAGGGTCGAGAGTGATTTCAACCATGTCGTCGAGCGAGACCTCGACCAGCTGACCAGACAGCAGGGCTGAGAAGCTGGCGGCCGAAGTCATAATCTCGACCACGGTCGACACTGGAGATCCGTGGGACACAGACCGCTCTCGATCCCAAGAACGTCTTCGCCAAGATGAAGAATCTCTCGGATCCTTGTCCTTTTTACGGGACTGGGAGACACGCAAGCCTGAAGGTCCCTTGCCCTTGTAGGGGACAGACTGGCACATCTCCTGAAAGAAGCCCGAGAATGTACAACCCAGATTGAGCGGAACAAAAATCAGCCGAGAGGAACGATCTGTGGCCTGCACCGCCTCTTCCTCGAAGGCCTGCATTTGTCCAAACTGCTCAGCGGAACACACAGCCACGGAGACTGCCCACCGGGCCTCTATCAATTTGACCAGTGGATTCTGTTTCTCTGGCCTGCCCAATTTTAAACGTGCGAGACAATCGTCAAGAACGTTAGGGTGGAAAGCGAGACATCTCGCAGGCCTGGGTGTCATGGCGACACCCAGACAGTAAACGCATGTGGCATGCGGGTCTGTGTGAGACAGCCTCTGTCCGCATGGGCAACAGCAGAATCCGGGAGAAGATTTCTCTTCCATCGCGGTCAAGACGGCAAACTTGCGATCCCTAACTCTAACTAGTTTAATCTTCAGAAATTCCGAAGTGTGAGAAGCCATGGCCTACAGAGCGCTGGAGCAGTAAGGAGGCAACCTGAATCTTCCAGCAGAAAGGAAGATCTGGCGTCATGGGGTGGAGCAAAGGGTTAGACCACCCAAGTGGGTGGGACGAGCCAGCTTTGAGACCTTCTGGTAAGATTTAAAGGGGAAAGGGACATGCCAAACAGTGTGGATAGAACAGCATATCCACGTCCCTAGAAAAGAGACATTTACTGACTGCTGCTAAGTATTATGCCCTGCTTTTGCAGTGATTTGCGGGGGCTGGCAAGTGATGTGCCCTGCTTTTACAGTGAAAAAATTGTACTGTGTGTGGATATTATTGTGCAAACCCAGTGTGAAAAATTAAGTAATGTGCCTTGCAATGCAGTGTGATCAAAACCATGACTTCTGCCCTACACAACAGCATATCATGGAAGTGATGCCCAGCCAGCCAAGGATGGGAGGGTTGGGGCATCCCGTGATGATGGCAACCGCGACTGGGCATCTGCTGAAAGGGTGACTCGATCGCGGTGTCTGTGGATAGGGCGATTGGGGAAGCTGGGCGACCGGATGGTGGGGGTGGGCGAAATAGTGACCAGATATCGCTATATGTTTACGCGGGAGGGGGCAAGCACACCGAGCGTGGGCTGGGAGGGAACGGAGGAGCTGTAGGGGGTGGCGCTGCAGTGAGCAGCCAAGTTGTGTTGTGGTGTCAGCGGTTGGTCCGCGGGTATAGTACCGGGTTTGGGTCCAGGCGTGGGTGCCTTTGTTGTGTCCGGCCAGTTTTTTTTGCAGGTTGCCCCGAGTTGAGAATCTTTAAGTAGAGGGGTGTGGGAGGCACAGCCTCCTGCATAAACAGCAAAACTCCAAGTCCCCGGTGCCGTGTTGCTGTGCGCTGGGGAGACCATCGCCGGAAAAAAAACTTTCGGCGATGTGACTTCGCCCTAACGGCGATCACTCATCGTCGATCTCCGTTATCACATAGAACCGAGGATTGGGGATTTAACAAATGTGTCTAGTGCCAGCCTATCCTTTTTGACATGTCGTCACACCCTGAGGCTCTCGAATAATATTGTACTGTGCTGCATCTCCTCAGTAAACTGCTGTTTGTGTCAAATATGGCTAAAAATAAACAGATTATGTCTGAAACTATGTGTACAATGTGTATTTTATCAATATATACAATATGTAGATATTACAGAGTTTAAAGTAAAAATACCCGTGTTTTGAAACTACTAATCAGCTTCAGCCAATTACTAATCATTTTTAATTTTGACTAACAAAGGCAGCTAATCAACTCTCAGACACTAATTTATGCCTTGCAATCCCTGCAGGCAGTTTAGTCAGTGCCAACCGCACGTCTTACTGTTAGCTGTCCTAGAAGAGAAGTTCTGCTGTTGAATCCACAGGAGTTTACTGCTGACTGGAAAAGGAAATCGGCATTGGGAAACACAGACGATTCCATATAGTGAGGGCACTCGGAAGGGGTAGGTGTCTGAAAAAAAAAACAGTCATGCAAACTGCAGCCAAAAGCAGTCTTCTGGCAGCTTTGCAGCTTTTTTACTCTGTCTGGGAGTGAGGGGAAGTTGTCTGCTGACGAAGCTTCGAAATAACAGTTTTTGTCATTTCCCTAGGTTCACTGATCTGACTCACCTTTCACAGGGAAGATGTGGCCCAAAACCAAGGGAGCAGTGGAGGAAAAATATAAGGATTTAAATGGAGAAATCCCTAACCAAACTCAGAGCTCATATTTCCATTAACTTACAGCTTCGAATGCAGGAGATAAACCGGGGACAAAACTACAGTGGTCTTAGTAGGACACCATGTGGGGTGCCTGCACCATAGTCTCGTGCGTGACAAAAGCAGCGAGTGATCTACCCACGTCAGAAGTGATAGATTCACCCTCTAAGATGGAGAAATAATGCTATTGAGAGGGGCTAATGATCTAATAAACCACATGCCGGGGGGGTGAGCGGCCATATGAGCTCTTTAACACCTCACAATAACAGTACTTCATGATTACTCAGCTCTTTCATGTTATTTATTTCACATAATACATTTGTTGAGTCAAAAAAAGTCTTGATTCCAAGCTTTTTTTTAAAGATTCTAAAATGTTTCCAGTAGTGAAGAGGTTAAAGCTTGTTAAGTAGTTATGAGATGTAGATTGTTGCCATGGTTGCTGATTGACAAGCTGCAGTTACAGCTTCAGTAAGCTGACTGCTGCTATGGTTGTTGATGGTGAAGATAGAGGATGTAATTCAGTCATCTGGTTCATTTCAAATAATTTTGTTCAATCATAAAATAATTACAAAATAATTTAAAATACATTTAACAGATGTTTTGCTAAAAGAAAAAAAATTTAAGACACATTTCACACAATAACACATAACACTTCTGAAATTATACAACAGACTTGTTTACAAAGTAGCCACATCTATATACAACATACACAAGGAGCTATTATACAGAGGCCTTAGATAGTAGTTACGCAATAACTTACCATAACAGTAGATCTTTGAGAGGAAATCTTGCAGCAAGCTATAACAAATAAGACTATGCTGCAGGCACTAAGACCCATTGGAAACCTTTAGCTAACAGTCTCCAGCAGGGGCCGTCCCCGACATCGGCTCTGCCTCAACATCACACAATGGTATATCAGGGGGCGGTCACCAGCCCCACCTCAGTTCACCCGCCGGAGACCTGTGAGCAAGGACTGGCAGGCGGACCAGGCAGAAGCTTGTCTTAAGAAAGGATGCAAAACAGCTCACCAGGAAGAAGGAGGAAGGGAAAGCAGCACCTGCTGCAAGAGCTCCTCTCGAAGATAGTACAGTTACGTAGGAACTTACCATAACAGCAGCTCTTCAAGAGAGGTTCCTTCAGTAGGTCATCACATATAGGACTGGCGCCACCTGGCATCGGGCCACATGGCAGACTTTTCTAACAATCCCGGATGGGGGACCGACCACCCGACGTCATGTGACTGACATCAACATGATTGTGTACAGTGGGCGGTCCCCATGCCCACCCTCCAGTTCTCCCGCTGAAGCCAGGAAGAGGCCTGACAGCAGGAGCGAACAGGATTTGGAGTCCCTGTAAAACACAAAATGAGGGGAATGAGGGAGGGAAAAATATGACATACTGAAGGAACCTCTCTTGAAAATCTACTGTTACGGTAAGTTCCTATGCAACTGTACTATCTTACTTCGAGAGGGTTCCTTCAGTAGGTCGTCAGATATAGGACAGATTCTCAAGCAGTCCCTCCAAGGAGAGACCGAGAGAAACTAGGGAGGGGGAGAACTAACTCCAACAGAAAAAAATGGAATCCGGAATGGACCCAGCCTATGACAGAACGCCCTGCAAGACGACTAGGCCGAAGCCAGTCCTCCGCCTAGAAGCAATGTCCAGACTGTAATGTTTGGTAATAGTATGGACAGAACTCCAAGTAGCGGCGGCGCAAATGTCAGCCGCAGACTCGTTACGCAAAAAGGCCGCGAAGGCAGCCATGCCCCTAGTAGAATGACCTCTAACGGGACCCGGCAGAGGCTTTTCATACTTCTGGTAACAGAAACTAATGAAGTTGCCTAACCATCTGGACAGGCCCTGCCTAGAAACCAGTTTGCCCTTTGATCTAGGGGCAAAGGAAACAAACAACTGGTCGCAGGTACGGAATTCTTTGGTCCGGTGAGTGTAACACTGGAGAATCCGATGAACCTCCATCGTGTGAAGGAGTGCCTCACCTCTGTTAGAGGGGGATGGGTAATACACAGGAAGCTCTACTGTGATTCAACATGGCTTCTGACACCACCTTGGGAAGAAACTTCAGATGTGTTCTGAGGACCGCCCAGTCCCTTTGGAAAATCAGATAGGGCTCCTTGTAGACTACAGCGTGAAGCTCAGAAATTCTTCAGGCTGAAGTGATAGCCACAAGAAAAAGCGCCTTCCAGGAAAGGAAGCGTAACTCACAGCTCATAGCCAGCTCGAAAGTAGGAAGGGTGAGCTTTTCCAAGACGAAGTTCAAGTCCCAAGGAGGAGGAGTTGGGCTTCGGATGGGGGGTTTCAGATGGAGAATCCCTTTCAGAAAGGTTTTTGAGACCTCCAACTGAGCCTCAGGTTTACCATCCACCAGCTCGTGGTACACCGATATAGCTGAAATGTGGACCTTCAAAGACGAATACGAAAGACCGGAGTCTGACAAGTGAAGGAGGTATTCCATGACTTGTAGGACAGAACAAGAGAAGGGGTTCCAACCCTTAACGGTCGCCCAGATGGAAAACCGTTTCCACTTCATGGCATAAGTGGAACGAGTAGAGGGTTTTCTGGCCTCAGTGAGGACTTGAGCAACCCGGGAGGAGACCCCGAAGTGAGAGATCGCTATGTCTGCAGGAGCCACGCATGAAGATGCAGAGTCCTGAGCCCCGGATGTAACAATCGACCTTGATCCTGGGTCAGGAGGTCGTAGGTCGTGAGTCACTGGAAGTGGAACCAGTGGTTCCCTGGAGAGCTGCTGCAGCAGCGGGAGCCAGATCTGTCTCGGCCAGAGAGGAGCAATGAGGATCTTCTTTGCCCTCTCTCCGCCTAAAGCTTGAGAAGGACCCTCTGCAGAATGGGAACTGGAGGGAAGGCGTACAAAAATGTCCCTGTCCAAGAGAGAGAGAGACAATGCATCATTCCAAAAAGCACCGTACCCTGGAATGAGCGAGCAAAAGCTGGGAAGTTTTGCGATGGATTCTGAGCCGAAGGGGTCAATTTCCGGATGCCCCCTAACGTAGGAAAATGGATTCCGCCACTTCCTGATGCAGTTCTCACTCATGAGCTAGGGTCCGAGACCTGCTGAGACTGTCCACCAGAACATTTAGAATGCCTGGAATGTGCACGGCCACAAGGATCAAATGGTGTTGGACTGCCCAGTTCCACACCCGCGCCACCTCCCGGCACAGGGCGTACAACCGGGTTCCCCTTTGTTTATTGATATACCAAACCACCGACATATTGTCCGTTTGGATTAGCAGTGATCCCTTGGGAAGGAGGGACTGAAAGGCCTGTAGGGCATACAGGACTGCCCTCATCTCCAGAACATTGATATGCAATGAAGTCTCCAAGTTGGACCATAGTCCCTGGGCTTGGTGCTCCTCAGATGTGCTCCCCATCCCATATGCGATGCATCCATGGTGAGGGAAGCTGAGGGTGCCGGGCTCCGGAAGGGGAGTCCCAAGGAAAGATTGCGAGAATCCATCCACCAATGCAACTGTTTCTGAACTGCTGAGGAAACCAGTACCGAGTGGTCCAAGTCGTCCAAGAGCTGATCCCACTGCACCCGCAAGGACCACTGAGTGACCCTCATGTGAAGCCTTGCCAAGGGAACGGTCATGATGGAGGCTGCCATCCAGAAGGCGCAGGACCTCCTGAGCCAGGATGGTCCTGAGAGGAGCCACTCTGGAGGCCTGACAGAGAAGTGTCTCCACCTTGTCTGCAGGAAGAAAGGCTCTGCACTGGACCGTATCCAGGACTGTCCAAATAAACTGAAGTCTCTGGGCAGGACTGAGGGAGGACTTGGGAACACTGACTGTGATCCCTAGTCTGTTGAAGAGGTCCAGGGTGAAGGCAAGAGCCTCTAGTAAAGAATCCCTGGACGGGGCTGAAATCAGCCAGTCGTCCAAGTAAGGGAAAACTGCAATAGCTCTGTGGTGCAAAAAGGCCACAACCACCACCAGGTACTTGGTAAACACCCATGGTGCCAAGGACAGACCAAAAGGGAGCGCTCGAAACTGAAAGTGCCCCCCCTAGAAACGAAAGCGCAGGAATCGGCGATGGCTGAGGAAGATGGGGATGCACAGGTAGGCATCCTGCATATCCAGAGCACAGAGCCACTGGTTCTCCATAAGGAGTGGGAGGAGGCTCTGGCGTGTCAGCATCCGAAATTTTTTGTACTCAACAAACTGATTTAGCTGACTTAAGTCGAGTATGGGTCTGAAGACCCTTGTCTTTTTTGGAACCAAGAAAAAATGGGAGTAAAACCCCTTTCCCCTTTGCTAGAGGGGAATGTGCTCTATTGCTTCTCTGAGTAAGAGCGAGTTTACCTCTTCGCGAATGTGGAGGACCTGATCCTTCAAGTAAGAGGACTTCTTTGGTGGAGTTTCCGGGGGAATTTCCAGAAACTCTATTGTGTGTCCAACGGACACTAGTTGCAGGACCCATTCGTCGGAGGTGACCGTCCTCCACTCCTACGCGTGGTGGGCGAACCCCCCCCCACCTGCTCCCCGTCGAGAGACTGAGGAGGCAGTGGAGATGGGGAGTCAAGAAGTGGCAGGACGTTCAGGGGGAGGACCCCCTGAATGTCTCTGACTTTTGGAGGCAGGAGGGGTGGTTGTACCCGTGGCCTTACGCTTCCCCTGGTGGCGCGCCGGAGCGTTCTTTCTCTGCCTCCAGGTCCTTTTCCGAAAGGGCTGCTGCTGCTGGGAACCCAATCGGTACATTGACCTCACAGACCTAAGGGCAAGGCCTCTGTCCTGTAGATCTGTGATAATGTCTTTGGCGTCCCCACCAAAGAGCACCGCGCCCCAAAGGGGGGCGTTCTGAATCGCCGACTGGACCTCGTTGGTGAGTTCGGAAAGGCAAAGCCAGGAGTGCTGTCTAAAGGCAACGGCAGTTGCCGAGGTCTGTGCCATCAAATCAACAGAGTCGTAAGTGGCGCGTAATGCGTGCCTACACAAGACTTTGGAGAGGCAAAGATCCTTGGCAAGTTCCTCCTTTGAAGGCGAGGGGTCCATGGACATGGACTCGCGCTTCAAGCCTGGCCAAGGTAGCCTTTTGGTGGGACACCATGTGGGCCACATAGTTAAAGGACCGGAGGGCACATGCGGCCGATTAATAAATCTTTCTCCCGAACTGGTCCACCTGCCTTGACTATTTGTCCAGAGGAGAGGTGCTCATGTGCTTTGGCGCTGAGGAGCGATCATGAGCCGCAGAGATGACCACAGAGTCAGCCCTGGGATGAGCCTTCAGGAACAGGGCATCCTTCGGCGCCCGGTAAAACCTGTCCATCCGTTTGGGGACAGCTGGGAGGGAATGAGGCATCTGCAGATAGTAGTGGTGATGTCTTGGTGAGGTGACATCCAAGGAAGAATGGGGACCGGGGACAGAGACTCTAGGTCGAGATGTTCCACGAGCCTCTGTCTCATGGGGTCCTGATCCTTGGACTTGCAGTCGAAATAATCCTTCATGGACCTCAGAAGGTCCAAAAAGGCAGGGTTCTCTGGTGGAGATTTCAGGGAAACCTTGCCTCTCGGACCCTCAGGCTCCTCCGGTACCTCCTCTGAAGAGTCGTCAGTCCCCTCTGAGCTATCGTCATCGTCCGCCTCCTCGACAGGACGGTGTTGGGTATCGGGAAGGGAAATATCCTGATGAGTATTCCCAGAGATATGGACAGTAGCAATAGAGGAACTGCTCGGGGAAGGGGACCTGGGAGACCGTGGGTGTGGGAGCCTAGTTCTCCAGGTCTGAGACCAACTCTGACCAAGCCCCCTGCCACCAAGACTGAATTAGACATTTGAAATATGGAGCAACCGGAGGAGGGGGGTGGAGTAGGCAGAGGCTGAGGGGAAGGGGGAGGAGAAGGAGGAGGAGGAATAACTGGTGGAGGGTAGTAGTCCTGGAATCCCTGATAAGTAAAGTAGGGATTAAACCCAGGGTAGAACTGTCCAAAATGACTCCAGTCCGGGGGACCCGCTGGGTAGTGGTCCCCAGGAAACCCCTGCGGGTAATGCAGGACAGTTCGGGGTCTAGAGTACATCCCCATCGTCAGAGGTACCCACGTCGGACCTGCCGTTGTATACATAGGCTGGAGGTCCGGCGTCGGGACAGCCCACCTCAGGGGAACAGACGTCGGGACCCGCACCACCCGATCCGGCGCTGGAAGGGGATCCAGCATCGGAGGGGCCGGTGTTGGGGCCGGACAAAGGGGCCCTGGTGGCGGGACCTGATCCGGCATCGGGGTCAATGGCTGAGACCGGTCAACTGGTCAAGGCTGCGGGACTGTCGTTGGGACGTCCGGAGTTGGAGAGGCTTCCACGGTAAGGCCTGCTAGTTGAGAAGCCTCCTTCTCCTTGACCCCGAGAGGGGAACGTGGAGCTGACCCAGAAGCATCGACTACGTCGAGGGGTTCTCCGGCATGATCACCAGAAGTACCCACTGGAGAAGGGGAGGGTACAGGCGAGGGAAGAGGAGGGAGAGGGGCTTTCTCTCTCTGGTTCCGCCAGACGTCGGGTGAGGCACCTTTAGGCCCCAACGGGGGAACCACACCCGTGCTACCATCAGGGACAGCCGTCTTAGCAGGTGAAATCAGGTGGGCAGGGGAGGAGACCCTGACCGGCTTACCGACCGGTGCCGGGTGAGTGCCCACATCCTGAGTAGTTTGCTTACTGGCCGCCGCGCGATCCCCAGAGGAGTCAGGGGCCGACTTATCGGCTGAAGCATTTGTCAGAGGAGCTAGACTCTCCGTCCGATTTTCTGGGTGGCAGCTGGGCCTTGCTCGTCGAGGGCCGCCCGTCGTCCACAGAGCGCTCCCTGGATTTCTTCTTATGCTTCTTGGAAGGAGAAGATTTTTCGGTCGAGGACTCTCTCTTAACTGGTCCATCTTCTTTTCAAGGGGAGCCAGGCGGGCTTTTAAAAGATGGGCCTCCAAAGCCTGCTGTCTCCTTTTCTTTGTGGCTTGATTGAAGGTCTGGCACTCAGGACAGGAGGAAACAGGATGGTCCTAGCCTAAACAGAGGAAGCACTTGAGGTGACCGTCTCTGTGTGAGCTCTTCGTGCCACAAGACGAGCACTTCTTGGGTGAAGACATCAAGGAATAAGTCAATAAAGCGAGGAAACAAAACCACGCAAGAAACTTTCACGACAATCACTAATGGAAGTCTGCAATGCGACTGACATGAGGCGACGTCGGGAAAGAACTGGAGGGCGGTGTGGGGACCACCCACTATATACAGTCATTTGACGTCGGGCGGGCAGTCCCCGTCAGGGATTGCTAGAAAAGTTTGCTGTGCGGCCCGAAGCCAGGTGGCGCCAGTCCTATATGTGATGACCTACTGAAGGAACCCTCTCGAAGTAAGATCTACTGTTACAGTAAGTTCTTGCGTAACTGTACTATCTTACTTCGAGTGGAAGTGCTTGCAGCAGGCTATAACAGTTAGGACTGAATGCCAAGCAGTCCAGCAAAAAGGAACAAGAACTGGGAGGCGGCTGTAAGCACCAGTGCTAGAAACAGGGCACCTTTAAGAAAGGAGGCCCAGAAGGACCACTAGGCCGAAGTCTGCCCTTCGCCTGAAATCAATGTCCAGGCTGTGGTGCTTAATGAAGGTATGCACTGAGCTCCAGGTAGCCACTGCACAGATGTCTCCGATGGAGACATTTCGCAAGGATGCGAAGGAAGTAACCACTCCCCTGGTAGAATGACCTCTAACCGAGCCTGTACTTGTTGTAACAGAAGACAATACAAATGACCAGCCATTTTGATAGGGTTTGCTTTGACACTGGAGCGTCTTGACATCAAAGTGCAAAGGCCACGAACAGCTGCTCCATCTTACAGTATGAAGTAGTGTGTTTCAGATAGTACCTCAGCGCCCTGTGGATGTCAAAAGTATGTAGGAGCACTTCCCCTCTATTCGAGTGATCCAGATAATATACCAGAAGACTGATATCCTGATTCAGCGTAAGTTTGGATACCACTTTGGGCAAAAACCTAGAACTGGTTCTTTAGGACACTCTGTCCCTATGAAAAATTAAATAAGGCTCCTTACACATCAGGGCCTGAAGCTCATAAACTCTCCAAGCAGGAGTAACTGCAACCAAAAATAACACTTTGCAAGAAAGAAAGCAAAGCATCGCAATCCATGGCAGGCTCAAAAGGGGGAAGGGTAAGTGTCTCCAGCATAAATAGGAGCTCCCAGCGGGGTACTGGATCTCGGATGGAAGGCTTGATATGTAAAATGCCCATCAAAAAAGTATGGGACACGTCCAGTTGGGTGAGTGTTTTCCCTTTTCATTGGTACATGGTAAGCACAGATTGCTGACAAATGTACTTTTATGGAGCAGTAGCTCAAGCCTTGATTCAATAAGGAGAGAAGATACTCTAATATCGAGTTCACTGGGCAGCTAAGAGGGTCCAAGTGACGGGGTGAAGCCCACAGATATAATCGCTTCCACTTCATGGCGTAAGTGGATCTAGTTGAGGGCTTTCTCACTGCTACAAGAACATCCGCCACCTCCTGGGAGACCCCAAACCTGGATTTGACTAAGTCTGCAGGAGTCAGGCATGAAGATGCAGAGATTTGAGGTCCGGGTAGACCAATGTTCCCTGATCTTGGGACAGCAAGTGCGAGCTCAGTGGCAGCTGAATTGGAGGTTCCACTGCCAGCTGCTGAAGTAGTGGGAACCAAATCTGCCGAGGCCAGAACGGGGTGATGAGGATCATCTCTGCTCCTTCGGCCTGAAGCTTCAGAAGAACCCTATGAATAATGGGGCAAGGAGGGAAGATGTACGGAAATCTCCCTGTCCAACAGAGGGACAATGCATCTGGCCAGAAAACTCCAGGCGTGGGCTCTCGCGAACAGAAACTGGGCAGTTTGGTGTTCAGTGAAGACACAAAGAGGTCCAACTCTGAATGGCCCCACCTGTTGAACAGTCGATCTGTCACCAACTGGAGGAGCTCCCACTCATAAGCCTTGTACAGAGTCCGGCTTAGGCTGTCGGCCAAGACGTTTTGGACACCTGGAACATGAGCAGCAGTGAGATCCAGGCGGTGTTCCAGTGCCCAGTACCAGACTGCCATCGCCTCCCAGCATACGGTGTTGGAATGCGTGCCCCCTTGCTTGTTGACGTAAAACACTACCAACGTGTTGGCCATCTGGATGAGAAAAGGGCCTGGTGAAAGGTCAGTCTGAAACACCCACAAGGTGTTCAGGACCACTCGCAAATCTAAAATGTTGATATACAGCTGTTGCTCATCTGGAGACCACGTCCCCTAGGTTTGTCCATCTTCCAGATGAGCGCCCCAACCAAGACAGGAGGAGTCTGTTGTTAGGATCCGTTTCAGGGGCTCCTGCCAAAAAGTGACCCCTCGTTCCAGGTTGGAGGGGTCCAACTACCAAGAAAGAGTCCTTCTTACTTGGTCGGAGATCCTGACTGGCTGGTCCAGATCATCTGACCTCTGGTCCCACTCCATCCTAAGCATCCATTGTGGGACTCTCACGTGGAGGAGGGCCAAAGGAACTGTGGGAATGGCCGCCGCCACGTGCCCCAGAAGTCTGAGGAAGGTCCAGGCTGGGACCCGTGGAATCATGGATACCGCCCAGGCTACGCCCCTTAGACGATCCCCTCTGTCCTGCGGGTGGAAGGCCATGCCCTGAACTGTGTCGAGGACCGCTCTGATTAATAAGAGTCGCTGACTGGGCTCTAGGGAAGACTTTGGAAGGTTCAGGGTGATCCTCAGTTCTCGGAAGTGAATAAAGGTGTCTTCGAGAGTGTGAAGTAGCTGAGCCCTGGAAGACGCTGCCAGGAGCCAGTCGTCTAGGTAGGGGAAGACATAATGGCCCTGGCATCTGAGAGCAGCAGCCACCACTGCTAGGCATTTGGTGAAGACTTGAGGAGCAGACGACAGGCCGAACAGTAAGGCTCAGAACTGATAATGTCTCCCCTGGAAGTGGAACTTTAGGACCCTCCGATGGGGAGGGACAACCCTTATGTGCATATAGGCATCCTGCGTATCCAGGGAGCAGAGCCGGTCCCCTTGGTGCAAGAAGGGAATGATGCCTGTCACAGTGATCATCCTGAACCGTTTGTACTCTATGAAGAGATTTAGGTAACTGAGGTCCAGGATGGGCCGAAGGTCCCCGGTCTTTTCTGAAACCAGGAAAAAATGAGAACAGTAGCCCCATCCCTGTTGTCCCTGGGGGACCAGCTCTGTTGCCCGCTTTAGCAAAAGGGCCTGGATCTCTCCTTCTGTCAGAGGAATGTGTGAAGGAGGACAATGGGAGGACCCTCGTGGTTTTTCTAGAGGAATCTGGAGGAACTCAAGAGTATCTCCTCTCCTTATCAGATCCAGAACCTAGAGGTCTGTTGTGACACTGCTCCATCCCTCTAGGCAGAGGGAGAAGAGACCCCCCCCACTGCCTCCCCCATTGCCTCTGCCGGGGGGGGGCTGGTAGTGAGTCACTGGGTAGATCCGGGAACTGGCAGAGAGGGCTAGGAGGACTTGGGGCCTCTAGAGGTAGAGCTCCCAGAAGCTTGGGTTGTAGCCTTTCTCTAAAAGCCACTTCTCTGCAGGAACTGGCTGCGGTGATTTTGCCCTGAGAGCTTACGAAATGGCCATTTGCAGAAAGGTTTCTGGTCCCCCTTATATAGCTTTTGGATGGACCAGATAAGACTTCCCGGAATCTTAGAGGGAAGAGATGAGTTTCTCTGTCTCCTGCCCAAAAAGGATGGAACCCTAGAATGGAAGGTCCAGGATTCTGGACTGCAGATCCTGGGAGAATCTGGAGACTCTAAGCCAGGCGTGACACTTAAGGCAAACGCCGGAAGCCGCTGCCCTCAAGGCCGTATCTGCAGTGTCAGATGAGGCTCTCAGAACGTGAGTGCCTACGTCCAAACCCGACTTCAGCTGGTCCAGAAGTTCAGTCTTTTGCGCCAAATCTGGTAAGGCTTGAGCCACTTCTAGGCCCTTCTCCCACAAGGCATTCTGGTACTGGACCATGTGCATGAAGAAGTTCAAAGAATGGATGGAACAGGTGGAGGCAGAATACACCTTCTTGCCCACCTGATCCAAGAATCTGGACTCAACATCGGGAGGCTGGGAGCTGAGGTGCTTATGCTTTTTGGCTTTATCGCGGGCAACCATAATCACAATAGAGTCCACCTGAGGGTGTTCCATCAGAAAAGGCTCCTCCCTCAGGGCTCAGTACAGCCTGTCCGATTTTTTGGGAACTGCCGGGGTGGTGGAGGGATGCTTCCAAGTGATCCGAGTAAGATCCTGGAAGGTATCCACAAGAGCAGGAAAATACAGTTACGTAAGAACTTACCGTAACAGTAGATCTTCGAGAACAGCTCTTGCAGCAGGTTACACCATTAGGACTGAAGCCGTCAGGCGCCAGGACCCCACGGAAAAATTCTAGCTAGCTAACTACAGCGGGGACCGCCCCCGACGTCGGTCCCGCCTCCGACGTCAGGCGTGGTACAAAAGGGGGCGGTCCCGCCAGATTCCCCAGTTCTCCTGCCGGAGACTTCTTGCCGCAGGCTGACATCAAAATGGGAGACCTAGGATTCGCCGTCAGAAGACAGAAAGATAACAATTCCTGCTCAGAAAGACTGAGCCATGCCTCCTCCAAGGGGGAAGGTGGGCGGGAAGGTACCTGCTGCAAGAGCTGTTCTCGAAGATCTACTGTTACGGTAAGTTCGTACGCAGAATTGTACTATCTTACTGACACAGCTCTTGCAGCAGGTTACACCATTAGGACTGATTCCTCAAGCAGTAACAGCTGTCAGAAAATCCGGAGGAGGAAAATAAAGGATAAATACCAGGTCCTGAACCTGGGACAGGAGACCCTAAGTACGCCAGCCAAAACCAGCCCTTCGCCGAGAGGCGATGTCCAGGCTATAATGCCTGATAAAGGTATGCACAGAACTCCAAGTGGCTGCAGCGCATATAGCAGAAGTGGAAACATTTTGGAGCGCTGCAAAGGAAGTAGCCACCCCTCTAGTGGAATGACCCCGGACTGTACCGGGAGGGCTTTGTTTGATACCATAACAGTGAGAAATACACTGGACAAGCCAGCGAGAAAGGACTGTTTGGATACGGGTTGGCCCATCATTCTCTCAGAGAAGGAAATGAAAAGTTGCTCAGAACTCACGAAAGGACTGAGTTCTGTTGAGTAAAACCTCAGGCTGCGGTGAACATCCAGGGTATGGGGCAGAGCCTCTCCTCTGTTGAGTAGCTTCGGAAGTAGACGGAAGGTCGATATCCTGGTTCAGAGTGAGTGAAGAAACCACCTTAGGCAAGAATTTAGGGTTAGTCCTCAGGGATACTCTGTCCGGTGGAAAACTAAATAAGGCTCTTTGCACATGAGGCGTGAAGTTCAGAAATTCTTCTTGCGAGGTAACAGCAACTAAAAACAACGTTTTCCCGACAGAAAGCGTGCTTTCGCAATCATGACGGTTCAAAGGGGGCGTGAGCTGTTCAGGACAAAGAGCAAATCCCATGGAGGCACAGGGTCTGTAATAGGAGGCCTAAGGTGTAACACTCCCTAAGAATTCCCAAGAGGCGTCCACCTGAGCCACTGTGCGATTTCCACCGGGAGGTGGTAAGCTGAAATGGCACAGAGGTGCACTTTAATAGAGTAGGCTAGACCCGAATGAAAGAGGAGAGCAAATATTCTAATATTACTCCCACAGGACAACCTAAAGGGGAAAGTCGGCGTGCTCGTGACCATACACATAAAAACGGCGCCATTTCATGGCGTACTCATCGCTTGTCCGGCTTTCTGGCTGCAGAAAGGACTTCTGCAACCTCTTGCGAGACCCGTGGACGCAAAATGGCTGTGTCTCTAGGAGCCAAGCCTGCAGGTTCAAGGAGCGAGGTCCGGGTGGACAAGTGAACCCTTCTCCTGAGACAGTGAAGTGGAGCTGAGGCAGCAGGGGCGGGGTTCCCAAGATAGTTGAATCAACAAAGGAACCAAATCTGTCTGGGCCAAAATGGGGCCACCAGGATCATTAGTGCGTGCTCCCCGCGCAGTTTGAGAAGAACTCTCTGGATCAACGGGAAAGGAGGGAAAGCGGAGGAATCTGTTCGCCCAGAGAGGATAGCCGCTCCGCCAGAAAACACCAGGCCCTGGATCTAGCGAGCAAAATTGGGCAGTTTTGCGTTGGATGGGGAGGCTGAACAAGTCTAGATCTGGAGTTCCCCATCGAAGAAACAGATCCTCTGCTACCTCTTGAAGAAGTTCCCATTCGTGGACTCTGGCCTGAGAACGACTCAGGCCGTCTGCAATCGTGTTGTCCACTCCGGGAACGTGCGCAGTGATCAGATTCGCGCCGTGTCTGATTACCCAATCCCACACTCTCATGGCCTCCCTGCAAAGGGGGTAAGAGTGTGCGCCTCCTTGTTTGTTCAGGTAATATCACCGCCGTGTTGTCTGTCTGAAGTAGAAAGAGTACCACGGTGGGATAACTGACTGAAAGGCCTGCAGGGCATAGAGGACGCCTCATTTCCAGCACGTTGATGTGAAGGTGAGCTTCCATCTGGGTCCCACGCCTGGGACTTTACCCCATACAGGTGTGCCCCCACCCAAGACCGGAAGCGTCCGTGGTGAGGGTGACCTCGAGGACGGCGCACTGAACGGGATGCCTGATGAGAGGACCTGGGGCTAGCCACCACTGCCAGTCTTGAATCACTGAATTGGTGAGTCTGACGGATGCTGCAAGTGGTCTTGCCTTTGGTCCCATTGCACTTTGAGCATCCACTGAGTAGTGCATGGGAGTCTTGCGAAAGGACAGTAGGAATAGCCGCAGCCATGTGTCCGAGCAAGCAAAGGACCGACCTGGCAGGTACAACCTTGCTTAATGATAGGTCCCTTATGAGGGATCTGATGCGCTCGCTCTGTCGGGCCGGAAGAAAGGCTCTTCCCGAACAGTGTCCAGAACTGCTCTATGAACTGCAGTTTCTCTGACGGTACCAGGAGAGACTTCTTGTAATTTATGAGAATGCCAGGGATCGAACAGATCCTGGGTGCTCTGGATTGTAAAGCAACGCCTCTCTGGAGGCGGCCATGAGAAGCCAGTCGTCCAGGTACGGAACACGTAGGGTGGCCCTGTCTCCTCAGAGACGCTGCCACAACTGCCATGCACTTGGTAAAGACCACCTGGTGCGGAAGACAGTCCGAAAGGAAGGGCTCGGAACTGAAGGTGGTGGTCGAGGAAACTCGAGCGTGGGAACCTCATGTCGCCTGAGCCATGGGATGTGCAGGTAGGCATCCTGCATGTCTAGAGAGCGCTAAAAGGCGTCCTGTTTGAGCATGGGGATAAGACCGGAAGGGTCACCATGCGAATCTCTTGTAAGTGACCGACACATTGAGGTCGCTGAGGTCCAAGATTGGACGGAGGTCCCCTGTTTTCTTGGGAACCAGGAAGAAGTGGGAATAGTATCCTAGTCTCTCTCTGGTTCTTTGGGGCGTACTCTATCGCTCCCTTTCGTAGTAGCCGAGTACTTCTTGCCAGATCAAGGCTTTGTGCTGACCCTGATACCGGGAGAGCAAAGGAGGCCTCGAGGGTGGCTTTCCTGCAATTCTATAAAGTGGCCTAGACTGATCAACTGAAGAACCCACCTGTCGGTGGTAATGGCCTGCCATCCCGGCAGGAAGTTCATGTCGACCCGACTATAAACTCCCGTTGATCCTGAGGCTGGGGCGGAAAGGAGTCAGGCTGTGGCGGAGATGGACCCGCTGGTTGGGCCTGCCTAGGAGAACGCTGGCCTCGGCTGGTGGGTGTTTGCCCTGGGCTCCTAGAAACCAGAGCCCCTCTGAGGTGCAGCGGAGCGGGTCTGTTGCCTCTGCGTCCGCAAGACGAACGGCTTTGGTTCCTAGAAGGAACCAAGCTTAGGTCGGTACATGGCCTGAACCGACCTTACCGCCTTCCCGGCCTCTTGGAGTTTGGTAAGGATCTTTTCTGTAGGATTACCAAACAATACCTCTCCTCAAAAGGAGCGCCCAAGATGTTCTTTTGGGCGTCGAGTGAAACCGGAGACGCCAGCGCAACCAAGAGTGTCTCCGGAGGCATCGCCGAAGCTGCTGTCGGGCCGATGAGTCCGCGGAGTCATACGCTGCTCTTAGCACTGGGTCCCCACGTCTGAACCGTGCGGAGGAGCTGAAGCATCTCCTCCTTCTGCTCACCTTCGGCATCTTTTCAGCCGCTTCAGACCCTGTTCCCACAAAGCGTTCTGGAACTGAACCATGTGGGTTAAATAGTTCAAGGATCTGATGGCGCAGGTAGCGGAAGCATACGGCGCTCTACCCACGCGCGCTCCAGTTGTTTGGACTCTGGGTCCGTGGCAGGGTGCTCAAATGTTGTGGCCTCTGTGACCGGTCATGTGAGGCTGTGATGACCAGAGAATCGGCCTGAGGATGCTGCGTCAAGTACTGAGTAGTTCTTAGGAGCCTTGTACAAGCGATCAGCTTTCTTCGGTCTCGCCGGGAGCGAGTGTGGACGCTTCCACGCGGCCTTGGTGACGTCCACGAAAGTGTCAACCAAGGGTGGTACCACCACAGGCTTGGGGTCCTTTTGCCGAAGATATTTGGCGAGGCGTACCCTTTCGGGGTCTCAGTCTTCAGCATCCCATCCCATGTTCTCTTGTATATGTCTCATAATATCAAGGAACGAGGGATAATCCGGAGGAGATCTAGGCATCTCACGTGGGTCCGGAGAAGGGATGGAGAGTGGAGATGGGGATCTAGAGGTGGAGTAGTCTGATCCCGTGTCCTCCGTTGAAGGCGATCGTCGGCGTCTCCTGGATCTCTTGGGGCTGGGTGATCCAGAAGAGGATTTCGTCGGAGGTCTCCGTTTATCAGGTCTCCCTCTGGGAGGGGTTCTAGGCTCCCGGGGAGGAGGAACACGGCCTGCCGACCCCGATGGCGAGGGGGGGGCAGGAACCGGAGGAGGAGGGGGAACCATGTCCTTTCTAATGGTATCCCACCAGGAGGTGAACAGATCTTTCACCTCCGCTAGAGAGAGCCCGGCCACGCCCGGTGCCGTGGGGCGGTCGCCGGGTCCCTCGCGCCGGGCTCCACAGGGGCTCTGGGTAATGGCGTAGGGTTCCTGGGGAGTACCTGACGGACCGGGTCGCCTGGCCTGGTCCTCGGGCTGCTCTAGGTCCTCCTCCGATAGAGGCTCCTGACCGACGTCGGTCGGAGGCAACAGGGCCTTCTTCTTCTCAGGAGGGGCGGGCGTCGGTCCCCCTACCGGCGTCCGCTGGGATGCAATGGCCGGCGTCGGTCGTCGGGCCGACGGCGGCTCCAGGGAAGCAGGGCGCACGGCTGACGGCTGTCGAGCCGGCGTCTGGGCTACAGGCCTTTTTAAGGGCGTGAGCTCCAGCGTCTTGCGTGGAGGCACCGACGAAGACCTGACGTCGGGTACCGAGGAGCGGGAACCCGACTTGCGGTGGTGATGGTGTCGTTCCCCGGACTTCGCCAAGGCCCTGGAAGGGGAGGAAGGCCTGGCGGATTTTTCCTGAGAGGAAGGCTTCCTCACTGCAGCCGGGGGAGATTTCGAACCGGAGCTACGGGACTCCGAACCCCTGGATGGGGACCTGGAAGGGGCCTTCTCCCTATGCTTGTGGACCTTGGAGCTTTCCCCCTTGGAGGACATGGTCTTCAGTTGTTCCTCCAGAAGAAACGCCTGCAAAGCCTTCTGACTCCGGATCCGGGTACGGCTGTTGAACCCTTGGCAAGAAGGACAGGCCCGGGTATCGTGGTTCGGGCCCAGGCACCGGACGCGAGCGTGTGGGGTCCTGAACGGGATCTGCTTTCCACAAGCGCACTTCGATGGATGGCCAGAAGTTGGTGATGACATCAAGATCTTGCTTGAAGAGAATTCTGAAAAATTTGTCGAAAGAGAACTATTCTTGGCGTCATGCTAGACTAGTAACGAAGGGTCAGATAGCTAAGTCGTGGCAGGAAGGAACTGAGAATCTGGCGGGACCGCCCCCTTTTGTACCACGCCTGACGTCGGAGGCGGGACCGACGTCGGGGGCGGTCCCCGCTGTAGTTAGCTAGCTAGAATTTTTCCGTGGGGTCCTGGCGCCTGACGGCTTCAGTCCTAATGGTGTAACCTGCTGCAAGAGCTGTGTCTCGAAGTAAGATCTACCAAAGGCTTTGGATCCTTCTGCCTCAGGTATTTTGCCAACCTCCAGCGCTCCAGATCCAGGTCCTCCGTCTCCCATCCACTGGAGGACTGGATGTGCCTTATGATGTCCATAAAAGTCGGATTGGGGGTGTCCTTCTCGTCCGAGGACACTGGCCTTTCTCGTGAGAGAGAACAGTCAGACGCAGAAGAACTGGGACGTGAACCATGGCCTTAAGAGGAGAAGGAGGAGGCTGATCTGGTACGAGTTGGGGATCTGCTCCTCTCACAAGATCGTCGTCTACTGGCAGATCGGCATCGGCTATGTGACCGACAATGGCTGTGAGACCGGCGATGGCTGGTCGAGCGCCAACACGGCTTTCAGACCGACGCTGGCTACATGATCATCTCATGCTAGGGGAGCAATGGTGAGTAGTAGACCTGGAGCGTCGTCTATGCCGACGTCCCTTATGCATAGTCTGGCCACGGGTATCCACTGGAGTGCGTGACCGTGACTCCGGCTTGGGTTTTGGAGTGGAACTTTTAGGCATGGGAGAAGACTGCTTTTCGACCCAGCCTTTGTTCCCTATGTCCTCCGGAGTCGGAGTTGGGTCCAGATGCAGTGGAAGCATATGTTTTTTTAACCTGACCCCATCAGAACTGAAAAAGTTCTGTGAGCTCCTCCTTCGTAAACTGAGCTGTGGCAGACCCCACCAGAAGCCTGGGTTTGTCCGGTGTGTGAGGAGCTGTGGGCGAGGATGGGAGGTCAGGTAGGTCCCTGGAAGAAACATCTTCCTGATCCTCAGGAGTGGAGAACCTATGGACCGGCGAACATTAGGCATCCAGCGACGCCTTGGCCACTGTCTGCTCCTTCTCTTGCGCCGTTGATGGTTCGGCACCATCCGGCTTGGAAACCGTCGTTGGCTTTGATTTGGAAGGCTGAGCCGTAGAGGGGCAGTGAGCCGATGCCGGCTTTGAACCTGGCTCCCACCCCTTGTGTTCAGAGATCTCACTCAGAGCACCAGGAATGATCAAAGTCAGGATTTTTCACGGTGGGGCCAAAGACCCAAAGATCACGACAACCGAGGTGGAGGGTGGCCGCAAGGGTGCTGCCTTCACCCTCGGGGAGGAAGAGGCCGGCACGGAGACGGGACCTTGACTACCACTGCCCGACGTCGGTGGTTTGGTGGGAGTGGTAGTGGCTTGACGCCAAGTGGAGTGCTGCAAGTGGTGGGAACAATGGTCTGAACCACCTGACCCAGAGAAGGACGACTTCTCATGGGGTGACCAGGAGTGCAAACACCCCTTAGGCCGGCCCCGGTCCTTTTCAAGGGACTTACGTTGGTCCAAATCCAGTTTCTTTTCTTTATGTTTTGTGGACCGGGAAGAGGACTTCTCTGCTGATGAGCGTTGCATCACGGCCACCTGCTGTTCCAAAAGATGGGCCTTAAGAGCCTTAAGGTGGTGAATTCTGGTTCTGCCTGTAAAGCTGCTGTACATTGGGCGGGCCTTGGTGTCGTGGTCCGACCCGAGGCAAAGGACACAGGCCTCATGCTTGTTCTTCGCTGGTATCTGGCGGCCACAAGCACACTCTGTTCTCTTTTTCTTGGATGAGGAGCCTGACGATGATGAGGTTGACATGCAGAAGTAGGAAGATGAAGTGAAAAGCTGACTTTTCAAGGAAATAAAAACAGAGAAAAACTTTGCTTGAAACCTCTAAACCTTGGAAAAGAACTGAGGTGAAGCCAAGGATCGCCCCCTGATATACCACTGGGCAACGGGGCAGAACCGATGTCAGTGGCAGCCCCTGCTGGAGACTGCTAGCTAAAGGTTTACGATGGGTCCTAGTGCCTGCGGCACAATCCTAATTGTTATAGCCTTCTGCAAGAGCTCCCACTCGAAGTAAGATCTTTCATTTCTTATCTAATTAATAAAACAGAAATAATTTGCCAAGCGAGTTATAATCACCCTCCACCATCATAAACAGGGAGACCAACTCCCTGTTGTCCAGATTTGTTAACTTCAAAATATATCCTAACCAGTAGTTCCTTGCTTTACTGCACCATGGACATAATAAAGTTATACAAGAACTTAAATGTTAACAGCAGATCTTCCAGAGGATCTCTTGCAGCAGGCCACACCAGTAAGACTTTGTCGCTAGGCACTAGGACAACACAGAAAACTCTTTTTTTTTTTTTTTTTTTAAATACAGCTTTCATCATCCCCGAGACAAGAACAGTAGCACCATGCTGCAAAAGCTGGGGCAGGGTGCGGTGGGGCTGCAAGCCCTAAGCACCACGACTAAATCCAAACCACCACACACTCCAGAGTCAGGAGAGATGCTAACTCCCCAGAGAAGGTTAAAAAAATACCAAGATTTTTACTGAGATGCAAAATATATTTAATTTATAACACACATAAATCGAAGATGGATACAGGCACAGCAAACTGTGTGCAAGGTCCCCAGTGCTTCGCCAGTTAACTGGGGACCTTGCACGCGGTTTGCTGTGCCTGTAACCATCTTCGATTTATGTGTGTCATAAATATATTTTGCATCTCAGCAAAAATGTTGGTATTTTTTGAACTTTTATCCTCTCGAGCCCTGGCAAGGGCTTTGGTCCTTCGAGGGAGAAACTCTCTCTCGGGTCCCACCACACCGCACTTAGCCAACCCCAGAAATTCACCCACGGTTTGCTCCCCGTGATGGGGCCAGGAAGGTGGCACCCCCTTCCTGGGGACCCAATCCAGAAGCCAGGGGTCGGCCCTCGGTGTGGCGGACTGTCATGAAGCTCTGCCAGGCTCCTTTTTCCTGTTTTCATCCCGTCCCCCTTCCCTACCAACGTAACCACATCAGAGCGCACCTCCCGACCTGTATTGCCCCCCAGTCACCACCAGAGAGCAATCAGCAAGTGGGACGACGTGGGACCCTCCCTTCCCCCAAGAGAGGACAGCAGTCCTCCAGATGCTCAATTTTCTCTCTCCCCGGCCAACCCCGGCGTCCCAGGCTCATTCATGAACCCAGGTTGTCAGCATGGCACGAGGTGTGGCATCCAGCGCCTCAAACCTCAGCGCCAACGGGCTGGCTACAGAAAACTTTCTAGCTAGCAGTCTACCAGAGAGGGCCACCCACCTCTGACATCGGCTTATCCTATAAGTGTGGGGGGGCCCCCATAGCCTCCTCAGTTCTTTTCCTGCCATCGACCAATGCACATCGGACTTCTGGAAACCTACGCAGCTTCAGTCGACCGCCATTTTCGCATGCTTTCTGTGTTTCTATTTAATTTTTTCTCATCGTAGTTCCTTTTCATTATTTTTCTCTTTTATGTCTTCTAAACCGTCATTGAACTCTGGCCACTCCAAGACCAAGTGTGCCTGCGGTAAACCGCTCCCCGAGAAGAACGGCCATTCTGCTTGTGTCTGCTGCCTAGGTCCAGCTCACGATGTCCAAGCCTGCTAGAACTGCCAGGGATTCAACCAGGCCACCCGGCACCGCCACCAGCAGACCTCAGAGAACTCTTCTTCTGCAGCAGATCGCCTCCATGGAATGGAAGCTGCAGGCCAAGAGCTCCTTGTTCTCCCCTGCCCAGTTTTTGGGCTCTCAGTCATCAAAGTTCCGGGACAAGGCTAGTAGGAAACACAAACACTGGGAAAAGGACTGGGATAGGCCCCAATCCCCCTCCTCCTCCTCTCAGTTGTAGTCCCTTCATCGTTCGTTGAGGGGGCGGGCGGCCTTGTCCACCATGCATGCCCTCTCTCCGACAGGGCTACCAACGGCGCTGCCTTCCATCAATGTTACTACTGGGGGTGGAGACTTTTTGGGTCAGGGCTCTCTCCCGGCCCCCCAGCCCACTGCTTAGGCCCTACCTATCTTCAGGCAAGCGATACCCTCAAAGTAAGATCAACACATACACTAGGTTCTCTGTTTCCTTAAAGTTGCAATCACGATTCCTGACCTGTGGTCTATATTTTTTAATATAACAGGCCATCAAGTTCTTGCTCATGAAAGTTTAAAATCTATAATTTGTAAACAACTTCCCCTTGAAGGGATCATTAATGACGTACAAAGAGTACCTAAACTTGTGGCTGTTGTCATCTGCCACCAACCAGGGTGAAAATTCTGACCCACTAATTAGTCATTAGGTAATGAAATATTGTGTCAGTGGAATAAAGATGGTTTACATCAGTTTTTCTGTGTTTGTAGCTCCTCTGCTATTTCAAATTTGGAAGTTGTTTTCTGGAGGTTAATGGCTTCTTTTTGTCAAAAATGTGTTTTGTAGCTGGCCCAGTGGCGTAGAGGTTTGAGGTGCTGGTGCCTTACCTCGACCCACGCCGGCGACCCGGGTTCAGGAACGGACTCGGGGAGCCGGGGGTTGGCAGGGGACGGAGAGGGCTGCGCATCCGGTGGACTGCTCTCCTCTCTGGGGGTGGGATCCAGGGACACATCGCTCAGCAGCGGCCTCCAGTGGAGACTCGGGGCACTGTCTGAGCATGCACTGATTGGGCAAGAAAACCAGGGAAAATGGTGCCTGGAGCGAGCGGCTTGATGGCCCTCCGCAGGTTTCACCCAGGCACCCGCCTTGATCCGTGCCCACAGGGAGTACATGGGAGCCCTATCTGCGGCCCCACTGCAGGGAGGAAGCTGCAGAGTCCGGTGTCCAAGGCAGAGTCAGCTGGATGTCCCCTGATGGGGGAAGCAGGTCAGGTGGCCAGGAGGGAAAAAGCATCACAAAAAAAAAATAATGTTTTTGTAGTTAGTCATACTGAATTTGAAAGTATGTTCTTTCAGTTTTAAGTGTTTTTTGGTACAGTTTCTTAATGTGTGTTTGAAGCTAGAGAAAAGCCCAAGGAGTTTTATAGGAGTATGTCATTCTTTAGCGTCTGTCAGAAAAAGAGATGTACAAGAACAAGGGGGCACAATTTAAAGATAGACGGGGATGGCTCAGGGGTAATGTGAGGACGTATTTTTCACAGAGAGGGTGTTGGATGCATGGAACAGCCTTCCAGAGAAGGTTGTGGGGTCAAAAAACAATGGGGGAATTCAAGAATGCATGGGACAGACATAACCCAATTCTAGTGGGGGTAGGAAGAGGTAAGCTCTTCATTAACTAGGATCTGCAGCTTATCCAATGGGTAGGGAAACAGGCAGACTGGGTGGGCCAAGCGGTCCTTATCTGCCGTCAAAGTCTATGTTACTGTATTTTTTCTATCTTTGGCAACTGCTTGTACTGCAGGAGGCAGAAACTATTTAAATCCCTAGAAGTAGTCCATTATACGTTAGTTAATGTTGTTTTCCATATTGAAATGAAAAAGCTGTCACTGTAATAATCTGTTAATTCTAACCCGTGACTAAGGGGTGCGGTTAATCGAAACTGTTGAGAAATACTTTTCTATGAAACTCTTTTGTTTTTAAACATAAGAATGTGCATTTCGGAGGGGGTAAGACTCAAACTGTTGGTGGGGGAAACTTAGAATTGTTGTGAATCTTTTATTTATTTTTTTTTCTATTAAAGTTTGGTTTCCAGGTAAAATGTAAACAATTTAAAAATGCCAGTTAGTGGTGTCATAGTCATAGTTGTTTTATTTATTATATACAACAGATTTAATGGTGCCAATTTATACTTTTAATGGAACTTCATTGATGGGTGTATGGTGTGGTAAACATGCAGTTTTCCTAAGCAAAAAATGCCTAGCCATGTATTAAACAATAGATGGCAGAGTCATAGACAAAGACATTATGTTTCCATATAATATGTAGGTGTTGGGAAATGTGTCTGTACCGCCATACTCGGCATACTTTAATGTATTACAATTGTAATCCACCTATGGGCAAGAACCATTTGTAAACCAGCTAGCAAAGTCAACTGGGATATTCTGTTGAGTATCTTTTGGTAAACTACACAAATAAAGTCTGCGTTGGGGTGAAAGTTTGGCTCCAGATATTCAAAATATTTGCAAAACAAATGTAACCCCCACCCCCCACCGGCCCCCCGTGTTTAACCAGCAGGGCTTCTCCTCTCACCACAAAACGTCTAGGGGCAGAGAGGGGTGGGGGTTTATATACTAAAACAGACATATACAAAAAGATGAATGTGGCCACCATTAGGCTAGGTGGACCAGACTGTTATACAAAAACAGTCAACCAAGTGTGGCAACTACCTGGCACACACCTAGTAGGACCATTTACTATGACCAGCAACCCAGGTCCCTGGGAGAAAACGTCTGCTCACAATTATGCTAGGTTTGCACTTCTGGAAAGGGGCACCCAAGTAAATCCAGACACAGGGAAGCAATAACATTACTGTCCAAACCAGGCTGGGATTCTAGAGTGTGGCTTTTATTCACATAACAAAGTAGGAATAATCACAAAGCGAAGATGGACCCCAGTAGGGCTACACAGACTAGTAATGCAGATTTCTGAGGTACAGACATTCCTGAATTCCCATTTAGCATAAGAAGAAACACAAAACAGCAAACACTTTGATTCTGAAATGGAGATTGGCACACACGGCCAGGTACTGGTACAGTTCCCATCGACTAGGCACACACGACCAGTACTAGGACACTTTCCCATATTTCGTGAGGAATGACGGTGGTACACACGACCACAAAAGAGCACATCCAGGCTCAAAATCTTCCAGCACCCACTATACTGGGGTAAACTGAGAGAAAACAACCCACATCTAGGGGTAAACACGTTTCTCAGGTATTGGCCAACTGCACTGAAGAAAAAGTAATAGGTGCCCTTCAGAACCCGTTGCACTGAAGAAAAAGTAATAGGTGCCCTTCAGAACCCATAGAGGTAAACAGGTTCCTCCGGGGGGGGGGGGCAGGGGGTCTCCCACCTTTTGTTTCCAAGCTTATACTTGGTCATTCATCTGGTTAATAACACCATACAACTGTAGATACAGTCTTGAAATGTATTTCACACTTAACATACTACACACACACATCTCTGAGGTGTCAGAAGTTAAAAGTTCTGTACCTGGACAGTCACATGCTGGACTCCAACGTAGGCAGACTCTTTTAAAACAGAGAGTCTAGGTGACAGAGTCCCTTTGTAAGAGAAATTCACCCCTAGGTATTGCAGATACTCCTGGACTTACACGAAGAAACTGTACTCACAACAAATGAAGGTGTCAAAGGCAGCTTCACAAACAAGTGGATCAAGGGGATTGACCCCCCGAATCCTGAAGTTTGGCCCCATCCCTCCTGGGATGGGCCAAAGGAAACCTTCTTGCACAAGTCTCTACCACTTCAGAAAAACTGTCTGTTGTTGTTCTTCTAGGGTGAGAACAAACTACTACAAAACAAAAAGGGGTAGCTCTTTGTCAGAGCTAAAAATGAGGAGCTGCCCAGCAGCTGCAGCCTCCTCCTACTCGAACTCCTTCAGAACTAACTCAACATTCCAATTCACGGAGCTGGGTAACCGGGGGCTGGCAGGGGGAGGGAGGATCAAGCATCCCTCCGGATGCTCTCCTCCCTCAGGGGTGGGATACCCGGGACGCACCAGCATCCGGCACTCCCGCAGAGAGTCGGTGGAAGCACCGGTCCTTGAAGGATGGCGGCTCCGATACTAAGTCGGGGCAGAGGGATGTTATGGGTGCAAGAGAGCTAGGACGTGCGTCAGCACGTCACCTCACGGGACTGAGTCCCAAGCGCCAGCGTCACCAGGGGGATGGGACAGGGGGACAAAAACAGAAACAAGGAAAAATCACCCTCACGGTCTTGGATGATGACCTCTCCGCTCACCTAAGACCACCGACACCAGACAGACCCCATTGTGCAGAGAAGGGGAGGAGGCACTCTAGGGGCAGATCATGGGTCCAGGATCTGGCAGTGAACATTGAGAGGCCTGAAGGAGAGGATCAAGAGGGTAGGAAAAACCAGGAGGAAAAAGGAAAAGTATAAAAACAAACAAAAAAAATTTCAATTCACTCTAAAACCAGCCGACAACTGTGGCTTATGCTGCTGCGAGAGTTCCATGATTACATCATCACTCCAGCTTAACTGAGACTGAAAACAGACTGCGACAGTGTGAAACCCATTTACCTGGCATTTCACAAGTTGCCTTCCCTGCCTGCCACTGATTCCAACTGGAATTCTAGTAACCCCATGGAACAAGGGGGTTACACATATATGCTTGCTCCAAAACCAGCACATTTCAGTTTTTATTTGCCACAAAAACCCTTGGCTAGAATTGCTAGAGGCATCTCTAGTATTTACAATAGGGACACAATCGGCTGATATCCCTGAAGATTGTGGATAGCCTTTTTTAGGACCCACGATCAATAGGGACACAATCGGCTGATATCCCTAGAGACTGTGGAAAGCCATTTTTAGGACCCACAATCTTCTGCGAACCCCTACACCCCAAAACTAGACTATGGGGGGAAGTAAGGAACAATATTTGTTTTTTAATTTTTGCTCTACGTTTAGTATTTTGCACCAATTTATGGTACAAAACCCCAACTTGTTCCAAAGTTTTGCAAACACACGCATACTCAGTATAAATTTTTAATGCCCCCCCCTCCCGAAAAAGAAAAAAAAAAAAAAAGTTTTGCCCACATTATCTTATCATGCACACACACACACAAAAAAGAAAACTCACTTGGGGCCAATGTTTTGTACCAAAAATTATTTGTGCAGATTAAAGTCTTGTAGTACTGTATGACACTAAAGCTATCATCTGTCACGCAGGTGACTGGGGTTCTGGAATGATCCCAGGTCCTTTAGGACTTGCTGGGGGAGAGAGGACTGAGAGTCCAAGAAACTGCTCTCCTCTCTCGAGGAGCCGGATTCAGGCATCCAGTTCAATAGTTACCACCTAGGTGGACACCAGGTGGTAAGCGCAGCAGGGATTGCCTCAGAAGGTCAAGGGCCGCACTCTGTGCCAATACGGGGCACGTCATTGCATGCTATGGAGCATAATGGTGGAAAAACTCTGCCTGGCAAGGTAAACTCTGGACCATCACATGCCACACACCATGGACTAGGCAGGCTCTGGATCTGGATTTAGCCATCAGGATGAGAAAAGGACCCTACCCTTCTATGGTCGTGCCATGGGGTATAATCTGTGGGGGACTCATGGAGCAGGTTAGTCCCAGAGAAAGTGGGTGACGGGACTGGTAGAGCCAAGGATAATGGGCGCCAGTCGAGAGAAGGAGCATAAACACCAGGATTAAAAAAAAAAAAACTATGCCTAATTTTTGTGAAAGCATGCTGACTGCCCATGTGCTTTATAACCTGTTACCTTATGGCCGCGATTATCCCTGAAAAAAGTTAAATTTTTTTCCTTAGTCTATTTTGGAGGGGACAGGATTGTATATCTCGCCCAAAGGACAGCCATCTGATCCCTTCCATTTCCCGGTCCACCAGCCCCGCCCCATGCTCAGATATTTTATGATGTCTAACCAGGGAGAATGTGGGGACATGCCCCATTGTAGTCTATGAGGGGAAATTTCAAAACATTTTTATATATGCTGAAGCAATGTCTTATACAAATAAAAGTCACCACTCAACTGATACAGTCCCTATCAGATGAGTGGTGGCTTTCATTTATTTAAAATGTTGCTTCAACATATATAAAACATTTTGAAAATGCCCCACGCGGACTACAATGGGGCACGTCCCCGCACTCTCCCTGGTCAGACATCATAAAATGTCCACGCTCGGGGCAGGACCAGCAAATAAGGAAGTGGAAGGGATTGAGTGGTTGTCTGTCCGGCGAGATATATAATCACTTCCCTTCCAAACCAGACTGATGAAAAAATTAAACTTTTTGTAGGGAATGACTTTCATGGCCATTAGGTAACGGGCTATAAAGCCCATAAGCAAATTATAACAAGCTGGAAATTTCCTTTAAGGTTTGTTTCTGTAAAAAAAAAAAAAATGTTTTAACATTTGCAAGAGCAACCAAATTATTTGTGTACATGTTTAAAATAGCTAGTCCTTGATATTCAAAGCCATCACAGAGAGTGTTACTCCACTTTTTTGCATTGTAGCCCAACTCATGTTCAGAATTTACAGGTCTTTATACGATATGAGTGTGTAGTGTAACCCAATGATGGGCTCCTGTTGTCATCAGTTAGAATAGAGGTGGACGGTGAGGACCACTGCAACACTGGGGATGGGTTCTCAATGATAAAAATCAATTGTATGTGTATTATAAAGTTTACCAGGGATGACTTCACTGCTGGTTCTTGTGCATTTTTTATGCCCTCCCCTGCAACCCTTCCCCCCAACCTCCCACTCCTTATGGCTGCTCAACATCCCTTTCTGCCTGCCAGTCTCAACTTTCGCTGCCGCTACCTGCCACGTAGCTACTCAGACTGTCCCTGTATCCTCGGCGGGCTTGGATTATCCCTGATGAGATGCCCCACCCCCCCACCCGGAGAGTAGGGGATAACATTCCTGAGGTTCTCAGAGGTATGCAGGGCTGGGGGGGGGGCAGGAGCGGTGAACTGGGGAACTGTGGCATGAAAGGACTAGGCAGATGTAATCTGACAGGCTGAGACAGGTGCTAGTTTTGGTTTTCTGGGCCCCTCCCCACACCCCAACAGCATGCACTACAGCGATGTCCTGGAGGTGGAGTCAGCCAACATGTGGTCACCCACGCTAGCAAGGCTCCAAACACCACCAGGTGTCGCTCTCCGAGCGAGACTCTGCAGCACCTTCCCCCAGGAGGCGAGCTTCAACGTTCATGCTCTATCACCCTCCCTGCTGGCTTCTGCTCCCAAGGTATTCTGGTTCCTGGTTTTAAAAATATGCAACAGTAAAAATGGCAAAAGGGATGGGCTTCTGGTGCCACATTTAGGAAGAGGTGAGGGAAGGTTCATTCTGCCACCAGACGTGAGACTTTCATGCACCTGTAATTGCTGGATGAAATTACAGACGTGTGAAAAGACATAGAAAATAAAATGAAAAATGTAACTATGCATGTATAGCTAATTGCTGTTTTCTTTCAAATTTACATATTTTTAAAACCTGCCATTTCCAAAACTACAAAAGGCATTCCTCTGTCACGGGATCCAACAAAGAAAGTTACACGATTCAAATCATTACTGTTATTTGAGAGCTAAAGCTGCATCTTACAGATCAGTTCATGTTTTCAGCCCCCTCACAACTTTACAATTAGCTTTCCAAACTAAACCAAATGTGGCAGGTTTCGGGATAATGCCTCAAAGGCTGTGAATGCCAGTTTTCAAGTCCTTGGGTCAAAAAGAAAAAAATTACTCACCTTAGTAATGTTGTTTCTTCTAATGGAGTCTTGCTATATTATGACAGTAGCAGTTTGTCCCACCACTAGAACTGCTCCGGAGGTGAAATGGTTAATACCATTCCAAAATAGAACTTTGAGCACGAGCTCTAAGAAGCAGCTCTATCTGTGTAATTTCAAACCTGAACTGTCAGATCTTTACGAGCAAAAACTCACTAAGGTCTGTGTGGAAGCTGTAACCTACACTAGCCAAATGGCTACCTAAATATTAACAACCATTGCTGGTCCCAACACCCAAGACTCAAGTCAGGGGACCAGAACTACTAACACAATTCTAACAACATGAGAATAAAACAACAGTATAATAAAACACACACACCCCAAACTCCCAAAAGGGAGAAAGCCTAAAGGGCATAAAACAGTACCCACACAAGTTGCCGCACTCACCCAAGTAGAAGTTCTGAGAGGGGCAGGCTGGGGAGGTCATAATATAGCAAGACTCATTAGAAGAAACAACATTACTAAGGTGAGTAATTTTTCTTCAAACAACATGAAGTCTTGCTATATTATGACAGTAGCAGACTACACAGCATTACCTCCATGGAGGAGGGGCAGAACCTACTTAGGGAATAGGCTCTGAAGAACAGCTGTGCTAAACCGAGCATCTCTCCTGGCCTGGACATCCAGGGAGTAATGCTTGGTAAAAGTGTGTACCGTTTTCCAAGTAGCAGCCTGGCATATCTCTAATATAGGGATGTCTCTGGCAGCAGCTAGAGACGCAGCTGTACCCCTGGTAGAATGAGCCCTCAAGCCAGAGGGGGGATCTCTGCCCAGTTTCTGATAACAAAATTAGATACAAGAGACAATCCACCTGGCAATTGATCTCTTAGTGGCAGGTTTGCCTTTCCCAACTTCACCATAGGTAAGGAAAAGTTGGAGGGATTCGAACCTGTGACCTTTGGTACGCTCTATATAGTAACTAAGAGCTCTCTTAACATCCAGGCTGTGCAACCTCCTCTCACCAGAAGAGGAGTGATCAGTGAAAATACTGGAAGGGAGATAGATTAGTTAAGATGGAAATCTGAAACCACCTTAGGTAAAAACTTCCTATTAGTCCTAAGGACTACCTTATCCCTGTGGAAAGAAATAAAGTCAGTTTCACTGACAAGGCTTACAACTCACTTGTCGTCCAGAAGTGATAACCCTCAGAAAACAGTTTTCCAAGTTAGATACTTAAGCCTGCAGAAAACAGAGGTTCAAAAGGGGTTGCATTAACTGGGCAATACAAACATTGTATCCCAGGCAGGGCCGGTTCCAAAGGGTGGATTAGTATGGAGTAATCCCTTAAAAACTTGGAAAACACAGGGTGAGTGGAAAGAGGGATGACTTTCCTGCTGACACAAAAGCAGATACAGCTGCCAAATGGACTCTCAGGGTAGCTGGTCTGAGACCCAAGGAATTAAGATGGACCATGTAATCTAATACAATGGGCAAATCAGCAGATTCTGGGGAAATATTTTTCCCAGCACACCAAATGGAAAACCTTTTCCATTTAGAACTATAAGTAGCCCTAGTGGAAGGCTTTCTGGAAGCCTTTAGGATTTCAAGAACACCTTGAGAGAGGTGTAAATCAGCAAACTCTAACTCCTCAAGAGCCAGGCCTTGGGGTTGAGGGATTTGAGGTCTGGATACCAAACCCTTCCCTGGGCACAAGTTAACAGGTTGTGAATCCTGGGGAGGCAAAGGGAAGATGGATTGTCAGTGACAGAAGGAGGGTACCAGGGCTGCCTGGCCCAATCCGGGCAATCAGAATCACCCTGCAAGGCTGAGATCTGATTTTGACTAATACTTTGAATAGGAGAGGGAAGGAGGAAAGCATAAAGAAACTTCCCCTCCCAATCCAGGAGAAGGGCATCCAGGGGGACTGAGCCCAACACTGGAGGCCTGAAACAGAACAGAGGAAGTTTGTGATTGTCTGGGGCTGCAAAAAGATCTATCTGAGGGGTGCCCCATCTGGCAAAGACTATCCACAGCACTTGAGGATCCAGGGACCATTCGTGATGGCCCTGGAAATCCTGCTGAGAGCATCCACTAGGACATTGTCCTTCCCTGGAAGATGAACTGCTATGAGGGAAGTGTTCAGGGAATAGGCCAGAGACCACAACTTCATTGCCTCGGTGCACAAGGCCGAAGACCGAGTGCCCCCCTGTTTGTTGATGTACCACATTGTTGTGGTGTTGTCTGTTCTGACTTGTATCACCTTGTTGTGGACAGATGCAGAAAATGCTTGAAGAGCTAAAAAGACAGCTCTGAGTTCCAGCAAATTGACGTGGAGCAGAGATTCCCGGGGGGACCACACTCCCTGAGTGGAAAGGTCGCCCATGTGGGCTCCCCAACCCAGAAGGGAAGCATCTGTAGTGAGAGTCAAATTGTGAGCAGGGGAATGAAGGGGACCCCCAATCTTAAATTGCTCTGATCCTGCCACCACTGGAGGGCCTGGATCAAAGTTGAGTCACTGGGACCAACTGGAAAGGGGTCTCTTCTCTGAGACAATAGGTTCTCAAGTGAAACTGAATGTCTCATCTGGAATCTTGCTCCCTGCACAACAGCTGTGGATGCAGCCATGTGTCCCAGGAGCTGCAGAAAGTGTCTTGCTGGTCGAGAGACCTGCAGGGTGAAGGAGGAGGCCAGAGTCACTAAGTCGTCACCCTTTCTAAGGGAAGAAAAGCTCTGGCTAGCTTTGTGTCCAACTCTGCCCCTATAAAGGTGAGTACCTGGACTGGTTCCAGAACCGACTTTGGTAGATTTAGCAGAAAGCCCAGGGAGGTGAGAAGCTGCTGGGTAACTTGCAGGTGAGATTTTACCTGTTCTGGGGACTGGCCTACAATGAGCCAATCGTCTAGATAGGGAAAAAACAGCAATCCTTTGCCTCCTTAAGTGAGCCACTGCCACTGCTAGACACTTTGTGAATACCCTTGGGGCAGAGGTAAGGCTGAAGGGCATTGCTCTGAACTGGTAATGACCTGAGGGTAGTTCGAATCTGAGGTACTTTCGATGGGAGCTTCTGATTAGGATGTGGAAATAGGCATCCTTGAGGTCCAGGGAGGCTAACCAGTCCCCTGGCCTTAGGTGGGGTAAAATCATTGCCAGAGTTACCATTTTGAACTTTGGTTTCAAAAGATGCTTGTTCAGATATCTGAGGTCTAATATGGGCCGCCATTCACCTGTCTTTTTTGGGGTAAGGAAGTATCTGGAATACAGACCCCTGCCCTGGTGCAGGGGAGGAACCCTTTCCACTGCTCTGAGAGCCAACAGGGTTGAGACCTCTGCTTCCAGAGCAAGGGTCTCTGAAGCACTTGCAGGTAGAAAAAAGTCTAGCTCTCAACTTGGGAAACTTTTTGAAGCTGAGAACCAGACCCTGGCTTACTACTGAACCCACTTGTCTGAAGTTAAAGAAGCCCAGTTCTGACTGAAGTAAGCCAGCCTGCCCCCTACCGGTAAAGGAGAATCTACCCTGGGCACCCCATCAGGGTGCCTGCTTAGCAGGAGCTTTAGGCTGAGGGGTGGGAGCAGGCCTGCCCACCCCTCGTCTGCCTCTGCCTCTCAAGAAGCCCCTCTGAGCATAGGCAGAGGAGGCCTGAGTCTGGTAAAAAGGCCTGTGAAAAGGCCTACCCCTACCCCTGGGGGTATGCCTCTGAGGAGTGGATTGCCGCTCCTTAGCTTGGGCACTTTTGTAAGCAGTCCTATATTCATCCATCTTTTTCATGTAATTCTCTGTCTGCTCCCCAAACAGAGAATTTCCCACCACAGGAAAATCCATAGCCTTAGTCTGGGTATCCTGTGACAGACTAGTATACCTGAGCCAGGCCAACCTACGAAAAGCTACAGATGTGGCCATGACCCTAGAGGAAACATCATTAACATCCACAGCAGCATGAAACTGTACCTTAGAAGCCTCAATGCCATCAGCCACCACCTGTTCTGGTTCAGCTAGCCAGCTGGCCATGGGCTTGCTTGGCTAATTCCATAATAGTATCCCATCTAGATTTCTGATACCTAGCTACATAAGCCATATAATTTGCTTGCCTGAGTCCCAGAGAGGCTGCCATATACTGTTTTTGCCATGGCATCAATTTTCCTGGAATCCTTGTCAGGAGGATGTGAAGCCAGGGGATATTAGCTTTATCACAGGCTGCAGCCTGAACTACTAACATGACTGCATTGCTGAGAAAGGAATTCTGTATCAGGACCTGACAATGTGTACCTTCTGTCCATCTTTTATCTACAGGAGGCACAGAATTAGGAGCTTTAAAATTTGTATTGTTTGCTTCCTAAAAGACCTATGCAAAGGAATAGACAATCTCTAGACTCTGGAATATCCATCATTTCTACAAAATCAGGCTCCTCTTGCTCATCCACAGCTTCTTCAAGGGAAGCTGGAGGGTTTCAGCAACTTTTTTGTAAAACATAAAATGAGATGGGGACTCAGATAGCATAGGGGGAGATTCTAGAGGTCTGTCTGGGGAATTGTCCGGTTCAATGGGCACACCCAGACCTTCCCAGCCACATTCATACTGTTCATAATCATCCTCCCCCTCCTCTGGTTCATAAAATTCCTCAACATCATATTCCTGAACCACTGGAACCGGACGAACCGACCTTTTGCCAGATAGTGGTGGTTCGGACGGAACCTGAGAAAGTGACTGGACAATTTGTATGGCTTTTGCTATCTCTGCAGCAGTTGGAGAAGGGGTTTTGGACTCCAAACCTGCTGACTTTCTTGTTTTCTTTACTGGAATTGGTTCCTCAGAACCAGCTTTTCTTTGGCCCGAAGAAGTCTCGCCCTGGTCAGAGGGCACTCCCTCCGATCCGGTTGGCACCCGGGCAGACTGGCATCCGGGTCAGTGGACTTTTTGGCCTCTCGTTCCCTGAGCCTGCCCAATCTCTTTTCCAGGGTGGCTGCAGGGAAATTCTTACATATCTGGCAGTCTGACTGGAGGTGGTCAAACCCCAGACAATAGACACATGTGGTGTGTGGGTCAGCCTTGGCAAAGACTTCCCCACAGACATCACAGTGTTGAAACCCAGTGGGCCAGGTTTTTCTTTTGGGTTTCTCAGACATAATGCCAGCCTAACCAGAAAAACTTGCCCTTTAAACGGCAGGTAGCCAGAAGACAACTTATCGTTCCTAACCTAATCATGGTATGGAAAAAAACGTAATAAAATCCGTTTTTTTTAGAACCGATAAGAACCAGGAACCGCACTCTAAAATGTTAAACTTTAAAGTTAATAAGTTTTAAACCCAGCTGATCGGTTCAAAACCGAACCGATAAACTTACAAGTTCCACACAGACAAAACCTTTAATTTACTTACGATTACCACAGACAGAGCTTGAACCGAACGGTTTTGCGGTTAAAATAAAACTATTCTCGGTTGAATCAAACCGAGAAAACACTGTTTAAACCGAGAAATGAACCGAGGAGTAGGAGAAATCTCCGGAGCGACTGTTCACTGAGGCGGAGTAAAGAATCTGACAGTTCAGGTTTGAAATTACACAGATAGAGCTGCTTCTTAGAGCTCGTGCTCAAAGTTCTATTTTGGAATGGTATTAACCATTTCACCTCCGGAGCAGTTCTAGTGGTGGGACAAACTGCTACTGTCATAATATAGCAAGACTTCATGTTGTTTGAAGATAAGAGTTTTAAGCAATAGTGCCTACTCAACCATAACTACAGTGGTGCTGCCTTACCTGAGCAGGCTGGGTGGGCCATACGATATTTTTCTGCCAACAAATTCTAGGTTTTGTATAATATATGTGACCAACTGTAACCATGCACTTACTGAGCACCTTTCCTTTTAAAATGTATTTTTTATTGGCAGTCAAGCTTGCAATTACTTCAAGCTTCATTTTACCCCTCTCACACGATTATTCACCTTAGCGTACCAGTCCCTGATCCTCTCCTGCTCTGGACTACCTTGTGGCTTGTCCTCCACAACAGAGTCTCAGTGACCAGCCAGCGCACAGTTAGCAACCGAAGAGTAGCCACAGTGCATCAGGCATTTCAGTAGTGTCTGTGGTGGGCAGGGATTAGTACGGTCACTCATGCAGCTGATTGGAATTTTCCCCCAATACAACCTTCCCTCTTCCCTGGCATCCACCATCTGCACCTGGGATGCTCTCCTATAGTTAAGGGATGGCTGACAAGTGGTCACCCACAATGCCAATGCCACCACTGCTACCACAGTAGAAGGTGCTCTCACAGCAAGATGCACATCTCCCTCCTCTTGGGGTTGTGTGCTCCAAACCCCACTGGCCCAGGGCGGGGCAGTTAGATCCACTGCCCAAAACCGGGTCTCCATGGTGAAGTGTGATGTGTCTCCAGCCAGCATCACCAGGCCTTTTTGAGTAACTTCAGTAAATTATTAGTCACACCGAAGAGGAAAGCCAGAAGGCAAAGAGCAGCAAAGTATATGATTTTGATACCTGCCCACGACTTAGACCACCATACGTTACCTTCATTTTCATTTCTCAACAAGTCATCTGTGGATGTTACATTTCCATTTCCAAGACTCTGACTGACTGCGTTGGGACTTCTCTGCGATGGGGACCTCAAGCCCTGGTGAGCAGGTGTCTTCTCCTTTTCCCAAGGCAATGAAACAGAGGGTCTGCCTCTTTTGACTGGTGTCTCACTCTGTCGGGGCCGGGGTTGGATTGGTGTTAGATCTTCTTGCCATGCAAACAAAGGGGGTTCCTTCTGATTTAGATTCTCTTTGGGACTGCTACTGAACTGCAGCTTCTGCTACACATGAAAGGGAAAAAAAACATAGTATTGTCCTTGACAGAAGTGTCCCTGTCTGGAATACTACTCTACCATTAATACAGAGATCAAACCTACTGTGCATTTCTGTAACCATCTATGCTACAATGTAGAGTTAAGAATTTAACAGTTCTGGGGAGAAAAAAAACTACTACGTCTACCAACTTCAACCCAGCTGTTCATCAATCAAATGTTCAACTGAAGCACATTCCTCATACTGCAACACTGATGTAGAAAGCTAATTCCTATATCAAATCCAGAACATAAACATGGGATTCAAGGGGAAGGAAAAAAAAAGACCAAATGGTCCATGTAGTCCACTCTTCCTGCTATCTCAGCAGATGTACTCATTTTGTGATCTGCTGTAGTTGTAAAATTTCTGTAAGTAACAAAATAATGTTTTATTTTCATTATGTTCCTGACACAGAGGAGAGAGGGAAGCCTCTGTGGCAGAATACCATGGGAAACAAAGGTTCAGTGGATCCACTTGTTCCTCCCAGGAGTACTACAATAGTATTGTTAAAATGCCGATAAAGAACTGCTGCACAAAGACAACAGTTACATGCACCAGAATGGCAAAAGTGCAAGCTGACCAGAAATGACCCCCTTTCTCCTAATGACCCCCCCTTTCTCCTTGCCAGTGGGTCCACAGAGATGCACTGTGACCTGCTCAGTAACAATACCTGAAAGAAGGAAATATGAACAGTTAAATGCTTTTCCGAACCCTTTCAGCTGCTTTACGCTACTCTGCTGTTCTTCAAGGACATCTCCCTCTACAGAGCCACAACTCTGGAACCAGACGCAAGCAGTACAAAGAACAGAGTGGGAGGAAGGCCAGAAAGCAAGGACAGGTAAGACCCTAAGACAGCAGGCCGTGGAGGACAGCAAGGTTGACTCCAAGCAATCTACAGTTCACCAGATCCAGACTGTAGTGTTCGGTGAAAGCACAGTTAGAACTAAATGTCAGCTGCTAAGACTGAACGAAAACCAGTTACAGAAGTGTCCCTGCCACTGGTGGCATAGCCACAGACAAGGCCAGGAAGCTCCTTACCATACTTCTGGTAAGAAAAAGAAATGCAAGATGCTAAACATTTGTTTAGAAACAGGAACACCCATCATCCTGGGGGCAAATGAAACAAAAAGCTGTGAGAACTATCTGCACTCTTTCGTATGGTCCAAACAGAAGTGTATAGTCCCATGAACAGCGAAATAATGTAGAATAACTTCAACATTCTGAAGGGAAACAAAAACAAAACACAGGAATGGGGATAGTCTGATTCGGTTTGAATGCAGAAACCACCTTAGAAAGGAAAAGAGGATGGGTACATAGTGAAACCCAATCATGGTGAAACACAAAGTACTATGGATCTGCAACCAACACTTAAAGCTCAGAAACCCGTCAAGCAGAGGTAATTGACACCAGAAAGTGTTTTCCATAAAAGGAACTAAAAAGCACAAGTGGCAATAGGTTCAAAGGGAGACTATGTACACGACTCTAAAACCAGGTTAAGGTCCACACTGGAACCAGCCTACAGACTGAAGGATGCAGATGCAGAAGTCCTTTGAGGAACATCTCCAGCTGGGCCACAGTCTTATCTCTACTTGTAACATGGCACAAAAAAGAAAAACAAAATGAAGCACTCAGATAGGTGCAAACACACCATGTGGTACAATAGAAACCATGGTCTAATACCATAGTAGATCATGGTTTGTATTGTAATACCTTAGCAATCCACTACAGGTAAAAAGCAGTATACAAGTGAAAGCAATATGCAAATAGCTTGTAGTATGTAGCTGTCCCAACTTGTATTTACTAAGAATTTTCCTGGCACAGGGTTTTTGACTTTTTCAAGATTGTCCTATATTGTAACTACAACAGAAGTTCATGAGTTACTAAAGATTGCACATTTAAATTCTACATATACTGTTAATTATGCTGCATCAATATTTCTGTAGAAATGAACAGTTACATACTGTTACCATCCCTTCTGATCTACTGCTTTCTAAGCAACTGTGGGTGCAATGCATTGTGGATGACTGAATAACATTATCTGGTCTAGCCTTGTCTTGGTGAATACACAGTGGTAAAGATGAGCATGCAGCTTCTACAACCGAAAGCAAAAATAACAGACACTGAGATAAACAAAGCAAAATTAAAGAGAGAGAATACTTCTGTGGGTGAAAAGAAAAATAAATTGAGAGAAACAAAAATAAATCAAAGAAACAGACTAACAATAGTAGTCAAAACAAGTATTTGAAAGGTGAAAGCAGTAAACGTTATGTTCTATGTCCTGCTGAGTTAGGTAGTTTAGAGGGGAAAAAAGTGAAACTAATATTCCGCAAAATAGTAGTTGTTCAATAAAGTGTTTTTCAGATTGGCTTAATTCAGTACATTTGGAGAAAAGGTGCTTGTGCTACTAGGATTGTGTGACAGCCACCTATTGGTCTGCAAAGGAACTGGAGGAAGAAAACTAAAATGTACCACAGCACACTCCCATCATGCAGTGCAGCCCGTATCTTCTAATACATAGAAAGGAAAATCAAAGCACCTAGAATAGAAAGTGAATTGCGCGTTTTTGAGAAGTTGTAAAATATGTTTTGACGTTAGAAAGCTTAAAGCTTGTAATGAAAGTTATTTTAACAAAAGTGAAATAGTAGCCATGATATTTCCAATAGGTGTGCTCCAATTGTTCTCAAGTATATAAATATCATGTTTAATAGCTCAATTTATAGTATACTGAAAGAAAAGCAGTGTGATTGTGCTCATTTATTCAAAGACTATTAGTCATATATTCATTGCCATGTTACAAGCGGATTAAGCCACTCGAAAGGATGGGTCTACAGTGGAATTAATCCATGGTTGGTTGATTGGACCCACTTCGGCCTTGACCTCGTGGTCCAACCCCCCAACCATGGATTAATACCACAGATAGACCCATGCTCTACGTGGCTTAACCTCATTGAGGCATAGGCCAAAAGTACATTTTCACAGAAGAGTACTGAATCCCTGAGTCTGATAGGGATGGAAGGTAGTCAAGTCCGGCTGCATTGGACAGGAAAACAGGTCCAGAGAGTACAAGGCACACAAAACATTGAAACATTTGTATTTCATGGAGTAAGTGTGCAAGGTTGACAGCTTACCAGCTGCCAGAATAACATGAAAAATTGCTCAGGAGACCCTAAAGCAAGGCAGTTTTACCTCCTCAGGAAACAGCCATGAAGCTGCAAGACTGAAGTTCCGAGTACAACAGAATGCACTGGTCCTGCAATAACAGACTCTGCCAAAGAGGGAGTGGGACACAGGTTTCCACTGCAATCTGCCTGAGTAAAGGGAAGCCAGTGTGTCTGGGGCCTGAAGGAAGCTACTAATATCAGTGTGGCCCCATCCACCCAAAGTTTAACCACAATACCTGCTGGATCAGAGGAAAAGTGTGCATAACCCTCCCCTTCCAGGAGAGGGACCACATTGTCAGTGTCAGTGGCTCAGTAGGTAGCACACTTGCCTCTGAGGCCAGGAGACCAGAGGGCTGTGGGTTCAGTTCCAACCTCTGGCACTTGGGTAAATATCCCAGTACTGACACTGTAGTGCAGCATGAGAGGGGTGCTGCACTTCTGAGGTGCCATCTTTCGGATGAGACATTAAACCAAGGTCCCATCTGCCTGGATTGGTGGTAGTTCAGGTGGATGTTAAAGATCCCATGGCACTTCTCAAAAAGAGTAGGGGAATTTCCCTGGTATCCTGGCCAAATTTCCCTCATTCACTAAAAATACCACCAGCAGCTTAATCTGGTTCAAGGTCAGTTGGCATTCATCTGTATCCCCTTCCCCTGGGTCGTGCCTGAAAACAGGCAGGATTTGTCTAGTGCACTTACCCGGTCAACAAAACCTAAATAAAATAAATAAATATCTCAACAAAAAGCCAGCAGAAACAAAGCAGACTTGCATCGTGTAAGGACACAGAAAGGTCCAACTCAGGACAATCCCAATGGGGAAAGAGGTCTCTGACCATGTCATCCAGGAGTTCCCACTTAAGGCACAGAGCAACCAACCTTCTGACAAAGTCCTAAAGGATATTCAGACAGCAAAGGATACATTATGTGCCAAGACCCACTCCCACATAGCTTCTCATTAAAGGGATAGGAGTGCATACTGCCCTGTTTCCATCGAAATCATCAGAGGACAGCCCTGACTGTAAGGGTGAAGGCTCATAGGTCAAGAATAACAGCCCTCATTCTCCAGAATATTGATGTGGTCAGAGTGTTCTGAGAGGAATCACAAACCCCGGGTCTTCAGTGCACCCAGATGGGCCCACCAACCCATCCCAGAAGCATCGATGGGAAGGATCACCTGAGGGGGAGTGACAGAAAAACAGGGACCACAGAAGCAGATGGGAGTGGTCTTTGGGGACATGTCAAGTCGTCCTGATCATCTTGCTGCACGACACCTTGCTCCTGAACTCTTAGCTTCAGCGTGAATCACCAGCCTGCAAAATTCATCTCCGGATGAGTTTATTTTATATTTACACTAGGGGCGAATTGTCCGGGGACGAATTTATTTATTTATTTTGTTTAGTTTTTGTTGACCGGGTAAGTGCACTAGACAAATCCTGCCTATTTGCAGGCACGACCCAGGGGAAGGGGATACAGATGAATGCCAACTGACCTTGAACCAGATTAAGCCGTTGGTGGTATTTTTCATGAATGGGGGAAATTTGGCCAGGGCACCGGGGAAATTCCCCTACTCTTTTTGAGAAGTGCCATGGGATCTTTAACATCCACCTGAACTACCACCAGAACAGGCAGATGGGACTTCGGTTTAACGCCTCATCCGAAAGATGGTACCTCAGGAGTGCAGCACCCACCTCATGCTGCACTACAGTGTCAGTATTGGGATATTAACAGGTTGCATATTATGCAGGGTGATGATTCATGCCGGAGCAGAGTGATGATTCATGCCGGAGCCAAGAGTTTGAGGCAACATGACCGGCATGGCTCATCATGTAGCCCTGGTCTTGCCACCAGCAAAGGGCTCTGTGTAAGGTATACACGACCATAACAGGCTAATTCAGGGGCTGGAAAGAGTGGGCCCACCATACACGAATCATCCACTGGGGAATGGGTCAATGGAACAGTCAAAACGACAGCCGCCATGGGGCCCAGAAGCCGAAGCATGGTCCATGCAGGGACTTGTGTACTGGAAATGCCCAGCATCGTCTCGGCTGTTAAAGTTTTGGGACAGGAATACAGAACAAATGCCCAAGCCACAGTTGTGTCCAAGACAGCGCCTATAAACTGAAGGTGCTGGCAAGGGATCAGAACAGATTTGGGTTTGTTAACCAGGAGACCTAGTTGGTTGAACTGCCAAGTCTGATACAATGTCTGTAGAATCCCAGACCTGGAAGATGCTTTCAGAAGCCAATCGTCCAGGTAAGGGAAGACATGTAGGGCTTCTCAACGTAAGGCCTCACAGCTAAACACTTAGTGAAGACCTACAGCTCCAAAGTTAAGTAAAAGGGCAAGACACAGAATTGGAATTGCTGCCCCCCCAAAAATAAGTAAGTGCAAGTACTGTTGATGGCTGCACTGAATTTTGATGTGCAGGTATACATCCTGCTTTTTTTTTTTTGTTTCTGCTTTTGCTCGTTGGCAATGGATCACAGATATACCCCACATCTATCTGCTGGGTCCCCAGAGGGATCCCAGATTCATGCTGCTTCTCCCTGAGAGTTTTTTCTCCTTTTTGTGCAGTTTCCCCATGGCCTCAGTGACCAGAGAGAAGGTCATGCAATGACCTCAGCACAGTCTCTCCCGCTTGGCCTACATGCTGGTTCCAGACCTGCCTATCCCCCCCGTCAGCACTAGAGGTCAGTAGATGTTGAGCACCAGGTCCCCTGCCTCCCCAGAGAAGGAACGCAATCTTCTGGATGCTTATCCTTCAACAGCCCTAAGCCTGCTCCCAAACCCCAGTCATTGGCACCACAAGCATACATCCTGCATGTCCAGAGAGCAGAGCCAGTCCAACTGCAACAGCAGAACGAAGTGGAGCTAGAGAGAGCATGCAAAACTTTTTGTAAGCAATGTATTCATTCAGACCAATGAGGTCCACGACGGGGTGAAGATAACATGTCTTCTTCTGAACCAGGAAATATCTTAGATAAGTTCAGCCAGGGACTGAGTGTCCTGTTTGTACAAGAGAATACGAACTTCTGTCCAAAACACTAAGTGCTCTTGAGGATAGTCATAAGGGCTGGGAGAAAGCACCGGAGGGTGTGCTCTTAATCCCAGTGCATGACTATCTCGAATAATAATCAAGGACCCACTAGGTCATACATGATCTCTTGAGATGTCACCAGGAAAAGGGAGATAGAAACATAGAAACATAGAAGTTGTCGGCAGATAAGGACCTCAAGGCCCATCCAGTCTGACCATTTCTTTTTCTACCTTATAAATGTGCCATCGGCCTTTGCTCTGTCAGTGGCCTATCTATTCATAGTCATTTGTATTGCTACCTTATGCCTATCTCATGCCTGTTTGAAGCCCTGCACTGTATTCATAGCCACTTCTTGTGGTAAGCCATTCCATGCATCCACCTCCCTTTCTGTGAAAAGAATTTCCTCACATTTCCCTTAATGGACCCCTCTAATCTCATGCTGTGTCCTCTTATCCTGCTATTTTTCTTATATTTAAACATGTTAGACTCTTTCACCTTGTTAATGCCCTTAAGGTGTTTGAATGCCTCAATCATATCACCTCTCTCCCTCCTTTGCTCAAGGGTATACATATTGAGCTCTGTTAATCTGTCCTCATATGCCTTCTGATGCAGTCCCTGCACCATTTTGGTTGCCCTTCTCTGGACTGCCTCCAATTTGGTTAATGTCCTTGTGAAGGTGTGGCCTCCAATACTGCACCGAGTACTCCAGATAGGGCCAACCAGTGTCTTGTAAAGAGGGATTATTACCTCCCTCTTACGACTTTGATACCCCTACTAATACAACCCTAACACCCCCTAGCCTTACCTACTGCTTTAGAGGTCTGCTTGGATGATTTCAGGTCATCAGTGATGATGATGCCCAAGTCTCTTTCTTCCTTTGTGACTGCTAGCAACTCCCTCCAGCCTATAGGTGGCTTCAGGGTTTCTCTTCCCTATATGCATGATTTTGCACTTCTTTGCATTAAATCCCAGTTGCCACTCTTCTGACCATTTTGCTAGTTTATCCAGATCTCTTCTCATTCTGCCCACCCCATCGGGATCATCTACTCTGTTGCAGATCTTGGTGTCATCTGCAAACAGACAAGCCTTACCCTCTAGTCCATCTGCAGTGTCACTAATGAAGATGTTGAAGAGGACTGGCCCCAAAACTGATCCCTGAGGTACCCCACTTGTGACTTGCATCTCTTCTGACTGTATACCATTTACCACCACTCTCTGTTTTCTGCCCGTCAACCAGTTTGCCACCCAGTTGACCAACTTCTGACCCACCCCGAGCCTACCCAGCTTATTTATCAATCTTCTATGTGGAACAGTGTCAAAAGCTTTGCTGAAGTCAAGGTAGGCGACATCAACTGCTCCCCCTTGGTCCACCACTCTGGTTACCCAGTCAAAGAAATCTACGAGATTAGTTTGACAGGACCTTCCTTTTGTAAACCCATGCTGTCTTGGATCCTGTGCCCTATGGATTCCAGGTGTTGCACTATCCTTTCCTTAAGGAGTGCCTCCATAATCTTGCCCACTACTGAGGTAAGACTGACCGGTCTGTAGTTCCCCGCCTCCTCCCTGCTACCACTCTTGTGGAGCGGGATCACATGAGCCCTTCTCCAGTCTTCTGGGACCTCTCCTGTGCTCAGAGACTCATTAAACAGTTCTGCTAATGGCTCTGCTAGTTCCACCTTTAGCTCCTTAAGAACCCTGGGATGTATGCCAACAGGTCCCATTGCCTTATCCACCCTGAGCTTAGCAAGCTCTTGTAGGACCCTTTCATTTGTGAAGGGAGTAGTGCTCACCTCCCTCCCCCCTGTGTCCATGATGTTGAGCTGTGGGCCCTGCCCTACCTTCTCTCAGTAAATACTGAGCAAAGTATCTATTTAGGATAGATGCCTTTACATGGTCCTCCTCCTCACATGCTCCTTTTCTCCATTAGGCTTAGCAATACCGCTGGACTTTCTCCTTTCACTAATGTATCTATAGAAAGTCTTGTCACCTTCTTTACTGTTCGTGCTAGTGTTTCCTCAGTTTGGGACTTTGCCTGCCTTACTGCCTTCCCGCTTCCCTTAGGGCAGTTTGGTATGCCTCCCTATCTTCATCCGCTGTGTTCCCTTATATTTCCTGAAGGCCAGCGTTTGGCTCTGAACTTTTCTGCTACTGTATTTGAGAACCAAAGTAGTTTCCTTCTTCTTTTGCACTTCCTTTTCTGTCTAACACAATGGGATGTTGCTTCAAGTATTGCATCCAATGCTTGCCCACTTTGCCTGTACCCCCTCACCTGTGTTTCTTTTGCCAGGGCTAGCTTAACTCTGTTGGCCATCTTATCAAAGTCAGCTCCTCTGAAGTCCCATATTTTTGCCTTGGAATGGTATGATTTAGATGTAGTAGCCAAATTGAACCATACCATGTGATGGTCACTGGCCCCAGGTGACCTTCTACCTGGAGATCTGTGATCCTTCCTTGTTAGTCAGTACTAGATCTAGGATAGCCCTGTCTCTTGTGAGTTGCTGTACCAGTTGTTTGAGGCCCTCCCCTGCAGGAATCCACTATGTGTCTGGTTCTGGCAGATGTTCCTGCTGGTATTGACCAATCTGTATCCGGCATGTTGAAGTCCCCATTATCAGAACCTCCCTTTAGTTGTCATGTTTTGTATATCTTCTAACAGTAATATGTCTATGTCCTTCCCTGGTCTGGGGGCCTGTAGACAACCCCAGTTCTTATGGCTGTCCATTTCCTGTTTCCAGGGTGACCCCAGTTCTTCTGGCTCCTTATGTGTATTCTGAATTTCTGTAGCTTTGATATTTTCATTGACATACAGGGCCACTCCTCCCCCCTCCCCCCTTTTTGCACCTCGGTCTCTTCTGAACAATACATAGCCAGGTACTGAAGTCTCCCAAGTGTGGTTACTGGTAAACCACGTCTCACTAATTGCTACTATGTCCAGTTTAGCCTCTGACATTATTGCCTGCAGGTCTAGGATCTTATTTCCCAGGCTGTGAGCATTTGTGTACATGATTTTCCATTGGCCAGATTCTGGCGCATTAGTTGTTGGGTGAGGTTTGGCATTACCCCCCGTGTGTCGTATGGGGAGACAAACCTTTTTTCTTACCTGGTGATGCAAATGAACTGCAAACATGCTGAATCCCTATTTCACCACTAGCTGAGGGGGGAGGGGTGTTCTTCCCATTCGACGGATGGGGTGCTGCACCCCTCTCCCCATTTGCTAGTTTAAATATTCTGCAAAGACGTCAAATTGCTGCCCCAATGCACTAACTCCCTCCTTAGTCAGATGCAGTCCATCAACTTTAAAGAACTTTCGCTCCCAGAACTGTTGCCAGTTCCCTACAAATCTGTGTCCTTTTCCGGCACAGCCCTTGAGCCACGTGTTTAGCTCCCTATCTCCCCTTTCTGACCTTCCGTCCATCTGCTCCCTCTCCCAGACTGGCAGTATCTCAGAAAGGAGATGCCAGGCAGAATAGATGATAGTTTGTCACCCAGCCTGGTCAGGTGTTCCTTGGTCTCCACAACTGACCGGCTGGCGAGATCATTAGTCCCTATGTGTACTAGGACATCAATGTTTACTCTTGCTTTGTGAACAATTTTAGCAATGCGGTCAGTGTCTCTCCATGCTGATGTACCTGGGAGACATCTGGCCATTACCCCTGGCTGGAGATGGGTATCAACTCCCCGAATCATGGAGTCTCCTATGATCAGAAGTTTTTTGGATTTCCTTTTTGCTTTTTTTTGTTTTGGTTCCTGATTTGGGTGAGTTTTGTTGTGCTGGCTCCTGTGCTGCAGTGTCCTGCTCTGCAGTGTCTTCTGCCTCTTTGTTTGATTTCAGAGATAGAGGCAGATACCTGTTTGTAGTGTTTATATGGTTTACTGGAGGTAATATGTTGGAGAGCAGAGAGTGATGGGGCACCGATTTGCCCCTCTAACCACCCGCCAACCTCCTGGACCAACTACCCTCTGCGGTGCGGGGTTTTTCTTTTGGATGCTGGGAAATGGCGGGTGGTTCTTATAATGTATTTCCTCTTGAATATGAAATCTGAGGCGTGCAATCTCTGCCCATGCTGCCCGGAGCTGAGCCCTAAGATCTCCAAAGGCCCAGCATGTAGGACAGTGTCCTAAATCCTGTAAGACTGTCCTTCTGAAAATAGTTCCACATTACCTGCAGTTAATGATATCCATTCCAGATAAGCTGCTGGGTTTATAACCTAGTCAGAGTAATTAGAAGGAAAAAAAGAGGAAAAAAATGCAAGTAATGGTTTGATTGTGTTTTGTTTAACTTGTTATAACAAGTTAAATTACTAGTGCCCTGTAAATGAGCTCACCTTGTGGAGGCCCCACTGATCCACCCCTTCCTGCTCTGCCACAGGATATGTCACAACTGTGGTACCCTATAAAAGGAGTGTAGTGTGGGGTGGTTGGGGATGGGTGGGTGGCTGGGCCCTTCCCTGCCGAAAAGAAGAACCACGGATGAAAGAACAAGGAGGTAAGAGCAGAAACAATCAGTCAACAACAAATGCAGTAACCAAAGCTTATCCTAATGTTAGATAAAACTGTAAAACCTGTAAAGCACCACCTGTAATAATTTCAGAGAAGATATACGCTGTAAGAAACACTTTGCTACAGAGAAAAATAAAACAATGAAATGTTAGCAACAAATAGTAGCAATCCCTGTGAGTAAAAAATAAAAACAACACCACACAGTAAATCTGCTTAGCCAAAATAAGTCTTAATCCTTTTCCCTTGCTCTGGTAAGTTTCTCTACTCTGCCTTTCAAGCAGTCTTAGAAGGAAAGAGCTCAGGTGAAGCTAGGTGCCTTGGCCAGCAAACCAAGTCTGCTCCCTGCCACTCACTGGAGTAAAGTACTTATTCACCAGTGTATGTAATCAGATTTTTTTATTGAAAATCACAGTATAGGCCAAAAGACATGTGGAATCAATCAATGTTTCATGTTTCTTAATGACCACTTCATCAGAATACCACATGCCTAACAATCCTGATGAAGTGGTCAATACAAAATGCTAATTAATAAATTTCTTTTTCTTCATATTGCTTTTTCCCCTCGACGGGAGGCTAGCAGGCAAGGCTTCAGCTCTTCCACTTGAGAGGGCTCGATTCAGCCCGTCAGGGAGTCATGGAACCTGCGAGCGCCCCCTTTTGTTTTCTCCCTCCCCCCTCCCAGTTACTGGGGCGCCCACATCAGTGCGTGTACGTGGAGGTGCACGCACACTGCAGAGTCCCGCAGCACGCTCCCGTCTTTACCATCCTAGACCTGCACTACCACCAGGCCTTCACCTGGCAGCAGTCATTTGGTGGGAACGAAAGTCACCCACCCCGGGAGAGAAGAGCAGTTCTCCAGACGCTTGATCCTCTCCCTCCACAGCCAACATGGGTGGCGCCTCAGCCCTCCACACCACCAGGCCAGCATACACCGATTGATTTTACACGTCCCTCAGCCTGTAATCAGATTCTGAATAGAAGATTCTGATCATATACACCCAACAGTGGGTCCTTTATAGTCACTGAGTAGTAGTGTTTCATATGAGGTTTATGGAGCAGACCCCCGATGTTTCTTATTTTCTGCTAGGTACTAGAGAGCCACACTGCTCCTCAAAAAATGGAGGGGTGGTAGGGGCTCCATGGCAGCAGGACCTTTAGGGCCCTTAAAATGACCACCTGAGGGCTGGGTCTTATGACAGAGGTCCCAGTGGCAGACCGGCATGAAGCCTGCAAATGGAAGGACCAGGAGCCTCTGCAATAGGAACTGCCACTAAGCCCACGGGAAGGCAGGCAGCAAGGGATTTCAAGGTGCAAGGATTCATCTTGGAAGACTAAGTCCTTAAGTGTGAGTGATACATTGTGGTCGAATAGTTTCTGGCTGCAAAAGGATAAATTAAGAATTGACTGTTGAACATCAGTAGCAAAACAAGCCCTCGCAGCCAACTACAGGCATGGAGGCAAATGCCAGAAGCAGCTGCCCGAGTGGAATCATCAAAGTCATTGTAAGCAGAACGCAATAAATGCTTACTGACCTCTGAATTGTGTGTAACACACTGCTGAACTTCTGTCTCAGCAGAACCATCAGGTAATTTATTCACCACAGTGAGCAAAGACTTGACAGGCTATTCTGATATTTAACCATATAAGCCTGATAACTGGCACTATGGAGGCCAAGTGAGCCTGAAACGCATGTCTGTTTACATATAACATCTAGCTTTATGGATTCCTCGTCAGGGAATAGAGAGCTCATATCACAGGGAGCCCAAGACCTATAATGAGCAGCTATAATAACCACCAAATCAGTCTCAGGCTGGGTGGCATAGAAGGACTTGGTAGTCAACTAACTAGAAACAAAATTAATTTAAAAAAAAAAAAGGGCATATTATTATTCACAGAGAATCATTAATCCTTGGAATTCCTCATCTACTACCGTAGTTATAAGTGAATCTAAAAACATATTTAAAAACCAGTTAGATAAATTTTTATTATCAAGTAACAGCTTGTTTTATTATAAGTAGCTAACTGGAGCAGACCACGAGTATTTTTGTCCTTTGTGCTCCGTATACTTCCTTAGTATGATCCTTAGTATAAGGGGCTGAGTATAGTTTGTTAGCCTTGTAAGGGACTGCAGAAAACGTACTGGGCCTGTGCCAGGCAGCCATGGTAGCATCATCCAAAGCAAGTTATATGGGATGAATGGTCATGAAAGGAGAAGTAAGGACTTTCAGGAATTCATACGGATTCTCTTAGTGGAGTCCTCCAGTTCAGCAGTAAAACCTAGCTTGCCCTGCACAAGGCGTATTAAAGCCTGAAATGAGGCATCCTCAGGGAGACCAGGACATATAAACCACAGTGTCTTCACTACAAGAGAAAACAGCAGAACTGGAGTCAAAGCAATAAACATGCTGCAGTTCCTCAACATCCTCCTTCTCCACATCAAGGAGGTCAAGTTTACTCTCATCCAATGAACACTGTCTTTCTCTCAGGTTGAGACGGAAGAGAAGGAACTTCTGGCCAAGGCACCTAGCTTCACCTGAGCTCTTTCCTTCTAAGATTGCTTGAAAGGACAGAGCAGAGAACCGTACCAGAGCAAGGGAAATGGATTAAGACTTCTTTTGGCTAAGCAGATTTACTGTGTGTTGTTATTTTGTACTCACAGGGACTGGTACTGTTTGTTGCTAACATTTCATTGCTTTATTTTTCTCTGATTCAAACTGTTGTTGCTGGTATGCCTTCTTCTGCATTATTACAAGGTGTGCCTACAGGTGTGTGCTAACAGATTACTGCTGTAATCTTCTGATTCAAATTGTCTTTTGCAAGGTATATCTTCTGTTACTGCTTTATTTTTCTCTGTAGCAAAGTGTTTCTTACAGGGTATATCTTCTCTGAAATTATTACAGGTGGTGCTTTACAGGTTTTACACTTTTATCTAACATTAGGATAAGCTTTCAGGGTTACTGCATTTGTTGTTGACCGACTGTTTCTTTTGTCCGTGGTTGTTCTTTTTCGGCAGGGGAAGGGCCCAACCATCACACACTACACTCCTTTTATAGCGTACCATAGTTGTGACATTTCCTGTGGCAAAGCAGGAAGGGGCAGATCAGTGGGGCATCCACAAGGTGAGCTCATTTACAGGGGCACTAGTAATTTAACTTGTTATAACAAGTTATTTTTATTTAGTTTTTGTTGACCGGGTAAGTGCACTAGACAAATCCTGCCTATTTTCAGGCACGACCCAGGGAAGGGGGATACAGATGAATGCCAATTGACCTTGAACCAGATTAAGCTGTTATATGAAAACAAAACACAAAATCAAACCATTACTTGCATTTTCTTCCTTCTGATTACTCTGACCAGGTTATAAACCCAGCAACTTATCTGGAATGGATAGCATTAACTGCAGGTACTGCAGAACACTTTTCAGAAGGACAGTCTTACAGGACTTAGGACACTGTCCTACATGCTGGGCCACTGGAGATCTTAGGGCTCAGCTCCGGGCAGCATAGACAGAGACTGCGCACCTCAAATTTCATATTCAAGAGGAAATACATTATAAGAACCACCCGCCATTTCCCCAACATCCAACAGAAGAACACTGACCGCAGAGGGTAGATGGTCCAGGCGGTTGGCAGGTGGTTAGGAGGGACAAATCGGGTGCCCCATCACTCTGTGTTCTCCAACATATTACCTCCAAAAACCATATAAACACTACAAACAGGTATCTGCCTCTATCTCCGAAATCAAACAAAGGGGCAGAGGACACTGCAGCACAGGAGCTAGCACAACAAAACTCGCCCAAATCAGGAACCAAAACAAAAAAAGCAAAAAGGAAATCCAAAAAATTTCTGATCATAGGAGACTCCATGATTCGGGGAGTTGATACCCATCTCCAGCCAGGGGTAATGGTCAGATGTCTCCCAGGTACATCAGCGTGGAGAGACACTGACCAAACTGCTAAAACTGTTCACAAAGCAGGAGAAAACATTGACGTCCTGGTACACATAGGGACTAATGATCTCACCAGCCGGTCAGTTGTGGAGACCAAGGAACTCCTGACCAGGCTGGGTGACAAACTATTATCCATTTCGTCCGACATCTACTTCTCTGAGATCCTGCCAATCTGGGAGAGGGGGGCACATGGATGGAAGATCAGAGAAGGGGAGATAGGGGAGCTAAACATGTGGCTCAAGGGCTGGTGCCAGGAAAAAGGACACAGATTTGTAAGGAACTGGCAACAGTTCTGGGAGCGAAAGTTCTTTAAATTTGATGGACTGCATCTGACTAAGGAGGAAGTCAGTGCATTGGGACAGCAATTTGACGTCTTTGCAGAATATTTAAACTAGCAAATGGGGAAGGAGTGCAGCACCCCATACGTCAAATGGGAAGAACACCCCTCCCCCCTCAGCTAGTGGTCAAACAGGGATTCAGCATGGTTGCAGTTCATTTGCATCACCAGGTAAGAAAAAAGGTCCTTCTCCCCATACGACGCACAGGGGAAATGACAGACCTCACCTAACAACTAATACACCGAAATCTGGCCAATGGAAAATCATGTACACAAATGCTCACAGCCTGGGAAATAAGATCCCAGACCTGTAGGCAATAAAGTCAGAGGCTAAACTGGACATAGTAGCAATTAGTGAGACGTGGTTTACCAGTAACCACACTTGGGAGACTTCAGTAGCTGGCTATGTACTGTTCAGAAGTGCAAAAAGGGGGGGTGGAGTGGCCCTGTATGTCAATGAAAATATCAAAGCTAGAGAAATTCAGAATACACATAAGGAGCCAGAAGAACTGTGGGTCACCCTGGAAACAGGAAATGGGACAGCCATAAGAACTGGGGTTGTCTATAGGCCCCCAGACCAGGGGGAGGACATAGACACATTACTGTTAGAAGATATACAAAACATGACAACTAAAGGGGAGGTTCTGATAATGGGAGACTTCAACAAGCCAGATACAGATTGGTCAATACCAGCAGGAACATCCACCAGAACCAGACATATGGTGGGCAGGGGGAGGGCCTCAAACAACTGGTACAACAACCCACAAGAAACAGGGCTATCTTAGATCTAGTACTGACTAACAGGGAAGGGATCACAGGTCTCCAGGCAGAAGGTCACCTGGGGCCAGTGACCATCACATGGTATGGTTCAATTTGACCACTACATCTAAATCATCCCATTCCAAGGCAAAAATATGGGACTTCAGAGGAGCTGACTTTGATAAGATGACCAACAGAGTTAAGCTAGCCCTGGCAAAAAGAAACACAGGTGAAGGGGTACAGGCAAAGTGGGCAAGCATTAAGGATGCAATACTTGAAGCAACATCCCATTGTGTTAGACAGAAAAGGAAGTGCAAAGAAGAAGAAACCACTTTGGTTCTCAAATACAGTAGCAGAAAAGGTCAGAGCAAACGCTAGCCTTCAGGAAATATAAGGAACACAGCGGGATGAAGATAGGGAGGCATACCAAACTGCCCTAAGGGAAGCAGGAAGGCAATAAGGCAGGCAAAGTCCCAAACTGAGGAAACACTAATACTGAACAGTAAAGAAGGTGACAAGACTTTCTATAGATACATTAGTGAAAGGAGAAAGTCCAGAGGGGTATTGCTAAGCTCAAAGGAGAAAAGGGCATGTGAGGAGGAGGAGGACCCTGTAAAAGCATCTATCTTAAATAGATACTTTTGCTCAGTATTTACTGAAGAGAAGTTAGGGCAGGGCCCACAGCTCAGCACCATGGACACGGGGGGGGGGGGAGGTGAGAACTACTCCCTCCACAAATGAAAGGGTCCTACAAGAGCTCGCTAAGCTCAGGGTGGACAAGGCAATGGGACCTGATGGCATACATCCGGGGGCACTTAAGGAGCTAAGGGTGGAACTAGCACAGCCATTAGCAGAACTGTTTAGTGAGTCTCTGAGCACAGGAGAGGTCCCAGAAAACTGGAGAAGGGCTCATGTGATCCCGCTCCATAAGAGTGGTAGCAGGGAGGAGGCAGGGAACTACAGACCAGTCAGTCTTACCTCAGTAGTGGGCAAGATTATGGAGGCACTCCTTAAGGAAAGGATAGTGCAACACCTGGAATCCATAGGGGCACAGGATCCAAGACAGCATGGGTTTACAAAAGGAAGGTCCTGTCAAACTAATCTCATAGATTTCTTTGACTGGGTAACCAGAGTGGTGGACCAAGGGGGAGCACTTGATGTCGTCTACCTTGACTTCAGCAAAGCTTTCGACACTGCTCCACACAGAAGATTGATAAATTAGCTGGGTAGGCTCGGGGTGGGTCAGAAGTTGGTCAACTGGGTGGCAAACTGGTTGACGGGCAGAAAACAGAGTGCTGGTAAATGGTATACAGTCAGAAGAGATGCAAGTCACAAGTGGGATACCTCAGGGATCAGTCCTGGGGCCAGTCCTCTTCAATATCTTCATTAGTGACACTGTAGATGGACTAGACGGTAAGGCTTATCTGTTTGCAGATGACACCAAGATCTGCAACAGAGTAGATGACCCAGATGGGGTGGGCAGAATGGGAAGAGATCTGGATAAACTAGCAAAATGGTCAGAAGAGTGGCAACTGGGATTTAATGCCAAGAAGTGCAAGATAATGCACATAGGGAAGAGAAACCCTAAAGCCACCTATAGGCTGGGAGGGGAGTTGCTGGCAGTCACAAAGGAAGAAAAAAACTTGGGCATCATCATCACCAATTACCTGAAATCGTCCAAGCAGACCTCTAAAGCAGTAAGTAAGGCTAGAGGAATGTTAGGGTGTATTAGTAGGGGTATCACAAGTCGTAAGAGGGAGATAATCCCTCTTTACAAGACACTGGTTAGGCCCCATCTGGAGTACTGCATGCAGTACTGGAGGCCATACCCTCACAAGGACATTAACCAAATTGAGGCAGTCCAGAGAAGGGCAACCAAAATGGTGCAGGGACTGCATCAGAAGACATACAAGGACAGATTAACGGAGCTCAATATGTATACCCTTGAGCAAAGGAAGGAGGGAGAGAGGTGATATGATCGAAATATTCAAACACCTTAAGGGCATTAACAAGGTCAAACAGTCTAACACGTTTAAATATAAGAAAAATAGCAGGACAAGAGGACACAGCATGAGATTAGAGGGAGGCCGATTAAGGGGAAATGTGAGGAAATTATTTTTCACAGAAAGAGTGGTGGATGCATGGAACGACCTACCTCAGGAAGTGGTGGCTAGGAATACAGTGCAGGGCTTCAAACAGGCATGGGATAGGCATAAGGGAGCAATACAGATGAGTATGAATAGATAGGCCACTGACAGAGCAAAGGCCGATGGCACATTTATAAGGTAGAAAAAGAAATGGGCAGACTGGATGGGCCTAGCGATCCTTATCTGCCGTCAACCTCTATGTTTCTATGTAGGAACCACAAAAGTCACAGGTTGCAGAGGCAATGATGGTAGTGACAGAGTCAGGAACAGAAGTCCCAGACAAAGTAACAGCTGATGCTGACTGGAGCAATGGCGATGGCTGGGCAGTCGACACAGTAATCGTTGGCGGCACAGATAGCACCAGTTGCCAAAATAATTAAAACTACAGCACAAGTGTCAACAGCGCCAAAGTTGACTAAAATGATGGGACAGTAACTGACAATGACGTACTATAAACAGGCTGCACAGAGCCAAATGTGGGAGAGCTAGAGCCTACACTAAACCTTGATGTCTATGTGATCATCAGACCAATGACAGGTACAGAAGATGAAGCCACAGACTTAACGACAGAGGGATTCAGCAGCAATCCTGACTGGAAGGGAGACTTGCAGCAACTGCGATGACACTCTGAAGAAGTCTTTATTGACTACTTCTCCTTAGATGAATGGCACTTTTTCCCACAATGGCGACAGCGTGGCCACATAATGGGGGCACTGGTAGGTTTCCCAAGGGACAGATTCAGCGGAGTGAGTAGGGGACCATGGGACAGAAGCTGAAGCTAGCAGCTTGGCATTCTCCATTTTCTGCAGAGAAGTCTCTAAAGCCTTCCAGCGATATCGCCTCATGTCCAGACTGAAACCTTGGCATATGGTACAGTTCTTAATGTCATGCAACAGGCCCAGACAGGCAACACAAAGTGTGTGAGCATTGTTATTAAATATTTTCATGCTGCACTGACATGAAAAAGTGGAGGCTTCTCTGGGAGAAGCAATGACAGCATGCAAAAACAGGTTACTCACCTGTAACAGTAGTTCCAGGACTGGTATATGTTGTTCGTCCACACTTTTTGGCAGTGTCCCTTTCCCTTTAAATCAGCCAAAAAGTCTTCAAGTTGGCTCCTCCCACCCAGCCGGGTGGTATAAACCTTGGCTCCGCCCCATGATGCCAGATCTCAGCCCGCTGGAAGCCAGGTTTGTGCATCCGCAGCCGGGGAGGTCAGGTGGGTCCGTGTGGATGAACAACATATACCACTCCTAAAACTACTGTTACAGGTGAGTAACCTGTTTTTCTAGGATCGTGGATATGTTGTTCATCCACACTTCTTGGCAAACTCCTAGCAGTTCTCCGGGAGGAGGGAGGCAAAGTGCACACACCCTACTTGGGAAACAGAGATTGGAGAACTGCAGCCCCAAAACCAGCATCCCGGTGTGACTCAAGGTCAATGTGGTAGTGGGTAATAAAGGTGTTTGCTGTCTTCCAGGTAGTAGCCTGACAGATTTCCTGGACAGGGATGTCCCTGGAAGCAGCCACCGATGCAGCGGTATGGCGGGCAGAATGAGCTCTTATCCCTTTGGGAGGCTCCTTGCCCGCCAACTTGTAGAACAGACTAATGCAAGATGTAATCCATCGAGCAATCATCCACTTTGCTGCAGGTCTGCCAGAAGTGGCTTCAGCGTAGGTGACAAACAGCCGGAGAACCTCCCCCTGAATCTCCACCGTCCTCTCCTTATAATAAGAGAAAGCTAGTCTCAGGTCCAAAGTATGGAGCCTGTATTCGGCCTCCAAGGTGTAATTGTGGTAGTACACTGGCGGAGTCGACACTTGGTTAAGGTGAAACTCTGACACCACTTTCAGAAGGAATTTCGGGTGGGGGTGCAGGACAACCTTGTCCCTGTGGAATATCAGATAAGGGGAGTCAACAGAGAGTGCCTAGAGCTCCCCTGTCCTTCTGGCAGATGTGATAGCCACCAGGAAGGCCGTCTTCCATGACAAATGTGACAGTTCACACTTGTGCACTGGTTTGAATGGTTTGCCCATGAGCTTTGCCAGTACCAGCAGTAGATCCCACGGAGGTGGAGGTTCAAGCATCGGAGGGGATATGTGATCCAGGCCTTTGAAAAAGCGCCCGACCACTGTTTCCTGCGCCAACATCCAATGACTGGCCCATGCCCAGTAAGCAGAGATGGATGCCAGGTGCACCCTAAGGGTCGATGACCGAATACCCCCTTTGGACAGAGACTAAAGGTAGTTGAGAATGTTAGCCACTGGACAGGACAGAGGGTCCAGGCCCTTGCCCCGACACCAAGTGGAAAACCTTTTCCATTTGAAGGCATAACACTTCCTGGATGCTTCCACAACTGTGAGGACATCCTTGGAGAGACCCAAAGCCTGGAACTCTAGCCACTCAGGTACCAGGCTGTCAGGTGCAGGGATTGAAGGTCCGGATGAAATACCTTCCCCCTGATTGAGTGAGATCCCATCCGGGCATGCTGGAAGCCACTCTGGGGGCCTGTTGCTGAGGCTAAGGAGATCTAGGTACCAGAGCTGGTGTGGCCAGTCTGGGGCTACCAGGATCACCTGTGCCTTGTCCCTCCTCACCTTGAGGAGCACCCTGTGGATCAGGGGAAATGGAGGGAAGGCATAGAAGAGGCCTGGGGTCCATGGCCTCGAGAAGGCATCCTCCTGCAGCGAGCCCTGCTGAGGGGGGTGGGCATGAAACAGCCTCAGCTTGGTGTTTTCTCAGGAGGCAAACAGGTCCACCAATGATTTGTCCTAGCGGGAGAACAGACTGTAAGCTACCACTGGATGGAGAGACCATGGGATGTCTTGCGTATGTGGCTGAGAGCATCCGCCAGTTAGTTTGAGGCTCCTGCCACGTGCATGGCTATGAGATCCACCTCCAGACGGCTCACGAGTGTCCAGATGCGGAGCACTTCCCTGCATAGCAGACAGGAATGTGTGCCGCCCTGTTTGTTGAGGTAGTACATGGTCGTGGTATTGTCCACCTGGACTTGAACCACTTGACCCCAGAGCTGAGGAGCGAAAGCTGACAGTGCCAGTCTGACTGCTCTGAGCTCTAACAGGTTGATGTGATAACGGGACTCCTTGGGGGTCCAGAACCCACGGGCCCCATTGTCTCCCATGTGGCCTCCCCAGCTCATGAGAAAGGCATCGGTCATAAGGATGGCTGTCGGCTCGGGGCGGACAAACAGGACTCCTTCCTGCAACCGGTCTAGGACGGTACACCATTGGAGAGCGTCCCACATCTTCTGTGTCACAGTGATCAGCTGGTCGAAATGACCATGGCGCTGAGTCTACTGGGCGGCCAGCTCCCACTGGAGGGAGCACATGTGCCACCGGGCCCAACGGACCACGGAGGTGCATGCTGCCATGTAACCCAGAAAGCACATAAAGCTCCGGGCAGGGCTCAATTGCCCAACCAGAAATGACTGGGCAAAGGAAGAGAGAACCTCCGCCCAGTCCGCCGGGAGCCGAGCTCTAACTTGAAGAGAGTCTAGCTCTGCCCCGATGAAGCACATCACCTAAGAAGGCACAAGTTCCAACTTGGCCTCACTGATCAGGAGGCCAAGTTGGGAGCAGGTCTGGAGGGCCAGGTCCCTGGACCTCTCCAGCTCCTGCTGAGTGGAACCTGCTAAGAGCCAATCTTCCAGGTAGGGGTAAATTCTGACCTCCCCCGGACGCGTGAGGTGGGCTGCCACCATTGCAATGCATTTGGTGAAGACCCGTGGGGCCGATGACAGGCCGAATGGCATGACTCAGAACTCGTACAGGGTTCCCTCATCTCTGAAGCAGAGGAACCGCTGGTGGGACAGACGTATTGGGACGTGCAAGAATGCATCCTGGAGATCCAGTGAGCAGAACTACATGTTTCGTTCCAGGGATGGTATGATCTGAGACAGAGTGACCATCCGGAAGGTGCGTGACCTGAGATACTGATTCAGGTTGTGCAGATTTAGAATGGGGCACCAGCCCCCTGTCCGCTTGGGAACCAGGAAATATCTGGAAAAAAAACCTGAGTCTGCTGGAGGGTCCTCCACTGGAGCTACTGCCTCCTTGAGGAGAAGCTGAGCAATGTCATCTTGGAGGGACGACTGAGTGTGGGTGTATACCATCTCCTCCCGTGAGGAGCGGGCTTGGCTTGGAGGGTACTGTTCGAATTGCAGAGGCAGTCTCTGGCTGACCATGTCTAACACCCACCTGTCCATGGTAACAGCAGACCAGGCGGAAAGAAAGTGGCGGAACCGGCCCCCCACAGGAGGACCCAGAGCTGGCATAATGGAAGTAGGGGTGGCAGCCCCAACCCCGTCATTGGGCAGGCTTGGAGGCAGATGGTCCAGAGCCTGAACCTCAGCCTCCCTTTTGGGCCTGGGAGGGTCCAGGCTTGGGCCTGGGGCACCAAGCTTGAGCCTGCTGCTGCTGCTGCTGCTGCCCCCCTTGCAAGGAGGACTGTTGAGTCACAGGGGAAGAGTGGTGAAAATGCTTCTTCTTCTGTTGCATCTTCTTGGGACCAGAAGAACCCTTAGCAGAAGTGGCGTCCAAGGTGGCACTGGATTGCTCAATGCGCTGAAGGTGACCAGCCACACCTGGGCCGAAGAGATCGGTGCCCAGGAAAGGCACATAAGCTACTTTGTGCTGAGTATCTGCCGGAAAGGAGCAGAGTCTCAGCCGAGCCCTGCGACGAGAGGCAACTGCGACTGCCAACGAATGGGCACGAGTCCCCAACGTCCAGAGCCATCTGGAGCTGTTGTTTAGCAACAGCATGGCATTGGTCCCGGACCTGCCTGACTGTGGTCTGCAAGTCCATAGGGAGATGTGGGAGGACTTTGTCCAAGGACCCCAAAAGGGCACGGGAGAAGTGTGCCATGATGACGGCCGAGCTTGCCTGATGGAGGCCTAAAGACGAGGCCACATAGACCTTCCGGGCAGAGTGATCCAAATATTTGGATTCCTTCTCAGGAGGTCTGTCTGTATCGGTAGAACTACCAGTACGCTTGAACACACAGGCAGTCACAAGGCTCTCGGACGAAGGGTGCTCTGTGAACCCAGAAAGGGACCCCATGGGCACCACATACTTGTGGGCCATATGGGCAGACGGAGCTGGACAGGAAGCAGGGTGCTGCCAAAGTACTAAGACCGGGACAACAATGGCCTCAGCCACAGCAAAGGCTTCCATCAGGGTATCCCCTCTCTTGACAATGTCAGTGAGAGGGTGCTCTGCCTTTTTCCGGATAGGTTCCAGGGGCATCCCTGTGGACTCAGAGATGAGGCGAAGAATGCCCTGAAAGGACGAAAGACCTTCCTCCATCTCTATCCCGTCAGACAATTCATCATCCCCTGGATGAGAATGGAGGCCAGTTTCATCCAAATCCGAGGTATCCGGATACAGCGGTTGACCGCCCACATCACCCTCGACCCACCGGGATGGTCAGTGGGTGACAGTGACCAATCTAGCTTCCTTAGAAGGAGCCCCTCCCACAGGCTGCTTGGGTGGCGGTTCCACCAAAATCGTTGTAGAGAACGGTTTAGGCCGAACCAGAGATTTCACCGGCTCCACAGATGGAGGAACCAGCTTAATCAGCTCCAGAGGAGTCGGCTTCGGCCTGGGAGGCAAAAGCCAAGTAAAGGCCGGGGTAGGCTTGTGCCCGGACAAAATCAGCTGTTGCCACATGATGTCCTCGTAGCGCTGATGGAGCTTCGGCCGGAGCCTCTCCTCATCCGAGGAGGATGAGGACGATCGATGGCATTGCCTCTTTTTAGAGCACTTATGGCCCTTCCTCGGCCTTTCGGTCAAGGGGGTCAGAGATCTCGATCGAGATTGGACGGGCCGACTCAGTCACTCGGGAGACATCAGTGGGACCGGTGACTTCCCGGGGTCAGGGACCACCTCCTCGGCAGGATTCCCAGCAGTCTTGGTCTCCTCGTCGGGGAAAGCAAGGACTGGAGTCCGAGTAAAGGAATCGTCAACAAAGGGTCAATCGGGTCGAGAATTATCTCAACGTCGTCGATCGACACTTTGGTCGACTGTCCAGATGGCAAGGCCGAGAAGCCAGCTGCCGAAGATGGCCGGTTTCTGGGACCGAGATCTCTCCCGATCCCAAGAGCGTCTCCGTCAAGACGAAGACGGTCCCGGGTCCTTCTCCTGCTTACGGGACTGAGAGGAGTGCATGCCCACAGGACTCTCACCCTTAGTTAGGAGAGAGTGGCGCAACTCTCAGAAGGAACCCAAGAAGGTGGAGCCCAGGTTGAGTGGAACGAAGAAGCTCCGAGAGGATGAATCCGTGGCATGAGCCACTTCCTCCTCGAAGGTTTGCATGCGCTCCAATTGCTCGGCAGATCCCGCAGCCACGGAAACCGCCCACCGGGCCTCCTTGGAGTTCACCAGAGAGTTTCGTTTTTCGGGCCTCCCCAACTCAAGGCGTGCAAGGCAGTGCGTCGGGGCGTTAGGCTGGAACACAAAGGCAAAACTCACATCGTTGTGGTGTCATTGCCACGCCAAACAGTAAATGCACGGCATGTGATGTCGGTGTGTGTCTTCTTCTGGCCACACGAACCTTGGCGAAATCCAGGGGAAAACTTGTCTTCCATGATCAAGAAAAAACAATTGCAATCACTAAGTGAACAAGGCGAAGTTTCAGAATATCCAAAGGTTTTGAAGCCAGGGCCTACAACACATGAGAGCACGAAGGAGGCAACCTGAATCTTCCAGTGAAAAGGAAGATGTGGCGTCATGGGGCGGAGCCGAGGGTTATACCACCCGGGTGGTAGGAGGAGCCAGCTTGAAGACTTTCCAGCTGATTTAAAGGGAAAGGGACACTGCCAAGAAGTGTGGATGAACAACATATCCATGACCCTAGAATAACATTTAACAAGGAAGTATACCATAGAAGAAAAAAAAAACATTTTTTTTTCTATTTTAGCCCCCACCACCCGGTACTGTACCCAACTCCCCTACCTGCCACCGTCCGTGCAAAGTCTCCCCCATGGAGCACTAGCTTACCTCCCAGGCGAGGTCAGCCACGGAGACTCTATTCCTCACCCCCAGAAATCAGAGTCTTAACGCCTGGGACCTGTGCGGTGAGGCGGCTTGGCTGGGGAGGACCCACTCTGTGGGCCCATCGCTCAGTGTTGCTCCAGATGCTGTATTTTGAATGTACACACCCCGAGTATGATGTACACGCGACGCCATGGCTCAGCCGCGTCCGCTATGTTCCCCATTGGTTGGGCACCGGGCTGGCGATACCTCTGGCTGGACGCCAGAGGTCAGGCCATCCCAGGGCCAGGACCCCCGGAAGAGCTGAGCAGTCCGGCAGGACGCTCAGACTACCTCCCTGGCTGTCCCTCTGGCACCCGGGTCCGCTCCCGAACCTGGGTCACCAGCGGAAATCTAACCACTGCTCCAGCGGGCCAGCTTAGAAAAAGACATAACATTGACTGAAACTGATGCAGGCATTTTCCACTATGTGATGAGCAGGTGGCGGCGGGAGAAAAATCTTAGAAGATATAGGGCCTCCCTTTGAATGGGCTTTTCTTTCCAAAACCTCCACCTCTCCTGTCTGCCTAGTTGGGTTCTGGTTTCTCATTTTCTGTTGGTATACTACAACAAGTCTGTCTATGGTGGGAAAACTAAAGAGGTATGGCGCCACCCATGCTATATGGGCAGCGCTGACACATGTGAACATGGGTGGCCTCAGCTAGGCAAATGTTTCCAAGTGGCCAGAAGGCAAAGGCTCGAAGTTACAAGGTGCGCTGTGGCTCTATAGAGGGAGATGTCCTTGAAGATTCCCTGTTATCTTCCCATACTGCCCATTTCCAATACAGGAGCAATAAATGCCCAAAGAGTCTCTGCTAGACAATTTTTGGGAAGAGACTGCGCTGTCCCTTGCATGGTTCTCAATGGCTGCATGAAAATTTTAGGTATCTTACTGCAGTAAAATAACTTCTGTCCACACAATATCTGTGACACAATCATGTCATAGAACACTACTTCACATTACCCATCAGCCTTGAAGAAAGGGTGCACTTAATGCTATAACAATTTGCAACAGAACAGTATAACAAAAAACCTTTCAAAGGAAATAGCAAAAGTGTGTTGTCAGTTAACATTGTAGCAGCAATGTAAATTCTTCAACGAAACTGGGTATTACTGTATGTTAAGAATTTTTTTGCCTGTCATCCACAAAACCTGATGCATTTTTACCTTTATATCACCTTTACAAGTCTTTAAATAAAATATCCTATTGTTGCACATCACTTCAGACTGTAATACTCTTCAATGAACGGGGCAAGACAGACTATCTACTACGGGAGTACCCCATCGTAGCTGATTTAGAGAGGCTCTAATGTAAAGACATTGAGGATTACAGTTCATGCAAAGAGGAACTAGGCAAAAAGGAAAAACAATGGTGAGTAGGATGAGAGCTTGGGAAAGCTGACCCCACAGTATCAAGGACTCTGACCCTACCTTGCTGCCTTAAATTGATTTTGTCCAAAGTATGCGCCCATTCTTGAGACAACGGTACTAGCAGATGAAGGGAAAACCTGCGCTAGAACCACTGAAATAAAATAATAAAAAATCCACACGAATGCAAATCAACAGGTTTAGCCGAAACAAGCACTTAACTTCACCACGGAACCACATGCTTATCTCATTGAGGGAGTCAGGCAAAGGGTAAAGATTAAAGGGAAACTCTTTAAACACATCCAAGAACTTGTTTCCATGGGTGACGTCTCAATTACCATAACTGGTATCATGACTATAGTAGGAAAAAAGTTATGTGATCTTGAGAACCAAATAATTTTTATACTTACTTTTGTATGACAAGCTTTTAATTCATCGTCTGTTCTTCGACTGCCACCTGAAGTTTTACTATGCTTTCCAACCTCTTCCCATTTAGAATCTACAAAGCATGAATAACAGTGAATATCAAAAAGCAATGAATGATTGAAAAAAAATGGCTCTATACTAACAATCAAGGGGTGCAGATCTGTGTGACAACAAAACAGATTTCCAAGGCATAAGTAACTTCACATGCATTTTGCACATGGACACGGATGAAGTGTATAGATAAAAAAAGAGAAATAAAAGGAGCAAGATAAGGACAGCATCAGGATTCTTATTTCTTTCCAGATACAATTTGTTTTAAATGCTTGGCACAGACTAATACAGCTCCAGTGACTGATTAATACTCATACAAGTAAAACTAAATATTAAAGGTAGCAGATATGATTCATCCCAGGATACTGAAAAGTGTAAAATCTTGAAGTTCTCAACCAGGTATGGGGCTGTGGTAGTACAAGGAGAGTTCAGAAAGAGGGGCCTAAGAGAAGAAGCACGAGGTGCTACCCATCTACAGCGAGGGGAGGATAGGGTACTCCGCACCAGGAACTTCAACGCTTGGTTGAAAGAATGGTGTAGGGAGGTGCATTCGGCTTCACTGGGGACTCGGGGAAAACTTGGAAGGATATGGGTCTATGGAGAGGTGATGACCTGCATCTTTTTGGGAAGGGGACCACAGTCCTCAGTGGAAGGTTTAAATGTTACTCTGATGAACATTTAAACTAGCTGAGGGGGAGGCAGCAATACAAGAGGAGACACAACCTGCCCCACCAAATGAAGCAACAAGAGGTGAGGGACCAAGGGAAGGAAACTCCCCCGGGGCACAAGTTAAAGGAGAGAGAAGCACAGGAGGAGACAAGGGGAACAAGAAAAGAAGATGGGAAAGGTAGGTATTCAGGAGGCAAGGCACGAAGAGGATGGCGGGGGAGGAGAGAGGGTAGTTTAAAGTGGCAGCACAGGCAGGAAGGGGGGTCGCAGGCAGAGTGGAAGCAAGGTATGTACAGCCATGTGGGCCAACGCAAGGAGTCTTAGAAACAAAATTCCAGACCCAGAGACCATCACGGCAGAGGCAGACCCAAATCTTGTGGTCTTTACTGAGTCGTGGTGCACAGGGAGCCATAACTGGAACATGGCCATACCAGACTACACTCAGTTCACGGAGGACAAAGAGGGGAGAAACGTGCAGGGGTTGTGCTGTATGTGAGGGAGGGTAGCAGAGAGACAGAAGTGCAAGGGAACCTAGGGATAAAGGATGGGTTGGATGTGCTGTGGGTCACCTTGGAGACAGGAGCCGGAGCCACTATAGCTGACAAATCCAACGTGGCAAAACACTGAGTAGCTAGTGTGTATTTGCTTGCATTGCTTATTTAGTTAGTTTTTGTTGACCGGGTAAGAGCACTAGACATGAGTGACCATTTTCAGGCCCGACCCGGGAGGTTACATAGTACAGGCAGTTAAGAATACAAATGACAATAAAGAACAAATTGGATAAGATAGAAAATACAAGGTTACAGCATTACAATGGATAACATATTTTCAGAAAATGTAGGAACAAAAATGCAGTCAAGCTAAAACAAGGGCAGAATACACTGCAACTCAGTTAAGTGTCAGGGAAAATAGTGCCCAACAAGCTATTAAGGACAGCATGCAAACAAAATATAATGATAGAATTGCAACCCTAAAGTAAGACCACAGCCTAGCCTCAGGACCAGTGTGGGATGGGCAAGTAGGCCAGATTTGGGGGTAGTGAACTTGAAGAGGGTTAGGTGGAGGTATAGGTGACAACTGTTACCAGTGCTTCCAAGAAGGAAAGACTTGGAATGTGAGTGGCAGCGGCAGGTCATTTAGGGAGGCTTGAAGCAAGTACAGGGGGCACAATTTGAAAGGAGAGACCGATGCCTCTTTTTGAATAGTGCATGACTCCGTGCAAGCCAGACATCCAGTGGTAGAGAGTTTTAATAATTTGGAGCCACAATGAAGAAGGCACTAGTGCCCTTTGTTGTTTTAGCTCTTGGCACTTGTAACATGGATTTTTCAATGGACCGTAGTCCATAGGAGGATGTTTGAGGGAGCAGCAGAGAGACGAGCTTGACAGGTATTTTAGACCTAATAATACTATCTATCAGTGATCCCAGGGCAAGGCGATGGCAAGCAGAGGGGGAGAGCCAGTTGAGATCGTAATAAAGCTGACAATGATGTTTTAGTCATGGGAACGATGAGGAAAAACTACAGATATTATTGTAAGCATATAACTGTGCTTTGACTGAGCAGTGGTGTTTGTTGCACCAGTAAACGCTAACCAGCTCATAAATATACCTATCTGTGTGATTTTATATATTGTAAATGTTTATTTCGCCTAACGTGGAGCCCTGCTACATTACAGGAACCAGGAAGAGGAGCTGTAGTTTCAGAGGATTTCTCGAAACTACAACTCTAACTGTGGGGCACTTTTTTGGTGTTTGAGACATTAGAACAGCTAAAATACCAGATATATACCTGTAAATTGGGGATATTCCAGTTTTTAATTTGTTTTTAAGCAGACTACTCTTATCCCTCGATCCTGTGACCTCAGTTGCACTTCCGGGTCACTACAGCCCATTTATCTCGAGCCCTGTGGCGAGCGTTTCAGATATTAATGTGCTTTGACTGAGCAGTGGTGTCTGCTGCACTAGTAAATGCTAACCAGCTCATAAATATACCTATCTGTGTGATTGCATATATTGTAAACATTTATTTCGCCTAAACTTGGAGCCCTGCTACATTACAGGAAGTAGGAAGAGGAGTTGTAGTTTCAGAAGATTCCTCAAAACTACAACTCGAACTGTGGGGCACTTTTTTGGTGTTTGAGACACTAGAACAGCTAAAATACCAGATATATACCTGTAAATTGGGGATATTCGAGTTTTTAATTTGTTTTTAAGCAGACTACTGTCATCCCTTGATCCTGTGACCTCAGTTGTACTTCTGGATCACTACAGCCCATTTAACTCAAGCCCTGTGGCGAGCAGGGTGAGCGCACTCTGCGAGCGTCTGGCGCATGTTTTGCGTGTTTGGCGAAAGTTAACCGAAGAGAGAGAACTTCGTGAGTACACTTATTGATGGGCTGTGCTGAAAATCAAGTAAAACGTGGACTTGACCACCTAGTAGCGATTAGTGTAGGCTGTAGTTTGCTTGTATGATACACGGTGTGTTTTAAACACCACACCATTTATAATAAACCTGCTATTTTAATTAAAAAAAAAACCAGTTGTAAAATGGCAGAATGCGATAGTCTAACCATCATGACGTTAGATGGGGATATTGGTATTAAATGTAGATCTTGCAGTATGTACCAACTCGTTCAAAAGTTCCCTTGTTCTACACGTATTTATACATGAGATAAACGTGTAACCCCTAGGTGGCGCTATCCCAAGGGCTACTACCCCTGCCTGCTTGGCTAGTAGCAGGTTAAGGGGCCTGAGTTCTGAAACGGGTGCCTCCACCCGGAGGTCAGGGTTGGTAGTGGTAAAGCGAACCTGGGCACAGCCCTCTGGGACACTGTAACCCCCCTCTTTCCCCTCTAGTGGTCTGAACATTGTACAATAATCACTTTCACAATACCCCTGGTACACCACACAAGTACCCACAATGTTTGCACTTACCACCAGGGCTGGTTCCTCTGGCTCAACCCTGGGGACCCCCTGTAAAACAAGGTTATGCATAGCAAATAGCAACAGTACAGTACTTTGAGCACAAATTGGAACCACAGTCAGACTACATGCAGAAAAAGTTAGATATGATTTATTCAGGGGACTTGAACAAGAGAGGGGCAAAATCAGGTTAATTAGCTTAAAGGTTATATCAATCAAGCAGTTATGCATGCGCTTTGAGTCCCCCCACACAGTCACACCTCTGGGTACTCAGGTGGAGAAGAGATGGGCTAGCCAGGACTGTTGTCCGGGGTTGGCCGACGTCGCAGCTGGTTGGGGCCCTGTGATGGAAAACACAACATGCACAGTACACAATATTTGTAATCCCGAGCCAGAGGGCTCAGTTCGTAAAGGAAACGAAACAACAAGACAATCAGGTAACACACTCAGATTAAGCTGTTGTTGCAGGGAGCTACCCTGGTATTTACTCACAATACCAAAGACTGGACACAGGCTGGACGAAAATCGAGACTGCAGGTGGTTGATCTGGAATGCCAGGAGAAGCAAGACCCACACGAGTCGCAGAGGCGTCGTTCCTGTTCAAGTGTAGAGCAGGGGGCTGATCCCCAGGCAGGTCTCTCGTCGATGGCTTCTCTGTGCAGTGGATATTCTGGCTGGGCCAGTCTGGCAAGGGCCAGACCGCATGGAGACAAATTCGGATGCAGTCCGTTTTGGGCTGGATACAGCTTCCAGCAAGCAGAACACAGTTCACACAGTGGGGAACTAACTCACAACCCACTAGCAGCTCATAGCACATTTACATGTACGGGAATTCTACTGTACCAGGCAAAGCGCTCCCCAGTCACAATCGCAAAGTTTCTGCACACACCAGGAGCTTAGGGGCAGCTGGAACTCCTGACAGGCCAATCGCATTCGGCAAAATCTTCGGTCTTCTTCAGGTTGAGCCTCGCCCACTTCAGTAGCTTACTTTAGTCACACAAACTTGGATTTAGTCCAAAGTAATTCTCTTCTCTCCCTCTCAGGAGCAGCAGGCAGACATGCAAGCCAAAACTCAGCCCTTTCACAGTTTTCCCATGCGAATCCGCTCAGGATCGCTGCCCAAAATACACTTGAGCTCTTCTCATTTCACTTCCTAGCTCAGAACTAACTGAAAATTGCAAGCAGCCCGGGACCTTCCCAAGAGCCAAAAGATCTGGCTGGCAGATTTGGCTGTCAGTCAAAGCAAGAGCTCACCCTTCAGTTGCAAAAAACTCCAAACTACAGTTTCTACAGATTTTGAATTCAGACAGCTCCTGTAGTCTAGCTATATTTTAGGTCCTACCAGTACTGTTTGGTCCAATTTGCAGTCCAGGAACAAGATAGTGGAGACAAACAAAACAGTCCTTGCTACAAAGAAAGCAGGTTAGACAAACTACATTATCATTATCACTCTAAATGATTTTCAGCAAATAGTTACATCTTTTAACACAGCTCCCTCTCAGAATACTTAAGCTGCAATTAGGCAGCTCTTAAAGAGATAGTACACAGAGGCTATACAGGCTCTGGTAATCACATTTAAACTGCTAAAACGCAGGACACCAGCCTGGCTGTGAGCATTTAGGCAAGCGCAAGGAAGACTTTTTGGGAACCCCCATTTGTGGGGGGGGGGGTTACAAATGCACCAGCAATGCCCTATTGAAAGATGAAATAGCCCTATTTGGTACACGGCTATTAGTTTTAGAAAATAGTCGGGCTGACATGTTAAGAAGATACAATGAACAAGAAATACAGGTTACTCACCTGTAACAGGAGTTCTGGGAATGGTATATGTTGTTCATCCACACTTCATGGCAGGTTCCTTGCTGCTTTAAATCTTGCCAGAAGGTCTTGAGCTGGCCTCCACCCACCGGGTGGTAAAACTCTCGACTCCGCCCCATGATGCCAGATCTAGCCCGCTGGAAGCCAGGTTGTGCGTAGAAGCCGGGGAGGTTGGGTGGGTTGTGTGGATGAACAACATATACCATTCCTAGAACTCCTGTTACAGGTGAGTAACCTGTATTTCTAGGGACATGGATATGTTGTTCAATCCACACTTCATGGCAGACTCCTAGCAGTTCTCCGGGAGGAGGGAGGCAAGGCGCACACCCCCTAATTAGGAAACAAGGACTGGAGAACCGAGGTCCCAAAACCAGCATGACTCAAGGTCGATGTGGTAATGGGTAATGAAGGTGTATGCTGACTTCCAGGTAGCAGCCCTGCAGATTTCCTGAATAGGGACATCCCTGGAAGCAGCTACCGAAGCAGCAGTATGGCGGGTAGAATGAGCTCTTATCCCTTTGGGAGGCTCCATGCCCGCCAACCTATAGCAGAGATCTATGCAGGAGGTGACCCACCTGCCTATCGTCCACTTGGCTGCAGGTCTGCCAGGTGCGGCTTCAGCATAGGTGACAAACAGCTGGCGAACCACTCCCCGAACTTCAGCCGTCCGCTCCTTGTAGTAGAAGTGCTCTTCTAGGGTCCAAAGTATGAAGCCTATATTCAGCCTCCGAGGTGTGACTGGTGGTAGAACACGGCAGAGTCAACACCTGGTTAAGGTGAAACTCCGACACCAACTTGGAAGGAATTTGGTGGGGGCTAGGACAACCTTGTCCCTATGGAAGACCAGATAAGGAGACTCGATGGAAAGCGCCTGGAGTTCTCCCATCCTTCTGACTGACGTGATAGCCACCAAGAAAAGGCGGTCTTCCACGACAGGTGAGAGATGTCACACCTGTGCATCGGTTCGAATGGCTTGCCCATGAGCTTAGCCAATACCAGCAGTAGATCCCACAGAGGTGGAGGTTCTCGCACAGGAGGGGATATGTGATCAAGGCCTTTGAAAAAGTGCCCGACCACCTTCTCCTGCGCCACCAACTGCTTTCCAGCCCGCGCCCGGTAAGCAGAGATGGCTGCCAGGTGCACCTTAAGGGTCGTCGACCAAAGCCCTTGCTGAGAAAGTGACCATAGGTAGTCCAGAATGCAGGCCAAGTAGCAGGAGGAAGGGTCCAAACCCTTATCCTGACACCAAATGGAGAATCTCTTCCATTTGAAGGCATAGCATTTTCTGGTCGACTCCTTACGGGATGCCTCAACAACGTTGAGAACCTCGTCAGAAAGACCCAAGGCCTGGAACTCTAGCCACTCAGAAACCAGGCCATCAGGTGCAGGGATTGATGGTCCGGATGGAGTACCTACCTCTGGTTGACTGAGATCAGGTCCAGGCAGGCTGGAAGCCGCCTCGCGAGCCTGGAGCGGAGGCTGAGGAGATCTGGATACCAGAACTGGCGGGGCCAGTCTGGGGCTACCAGAATCACCTGCGCCTTGTCCCTCCTCGCCTTGAGAAGCACCTTATGGATCAAGGGAAATGGGGGAAAGGTGCAGAAGAGGTCCGGGGTCCACGGCCTCGAGAAGGCATCCCCCTGCAGCGAGCCCTGCTGAGGAGGCCGGACATGAAACAGCCTCAGCTTTGCATTCTCCCTGGAGGCAAACAGGTCCACCTGAGGTGTGCCCCAGTGGGAGAATAGATCGTGTACTACCTCCGGCAGGAGAAACCACTCGTGAGATGCAGCACCTATCCGGCTTAGGGCATTGGCCAGAGTGTTGGAGGCTCCCGCCATATGAATGACTAGGAGATCCGCCTCCAGTCTGCTCACAAGGGACCAAGTGCAGAGAGCTTCCTTGCAAAGGGGCAAGGAGTGCGTCCCGCCCCGGCAGTTTAGGTAGTACATGGTAGTGGTATTGTCCGTCTGGACCTGGACCACTTGACCCCGTACAAACGGAACAAAGGCAGTGAGGGCTAGTCGGACCGCTCGAAGCTCCAGCAGGTTGATGTGGCATCGAGACTCCTGAGGGGACCAGAGGCCATGGGCTCTGTGCTCCCCCAGATGGGTACCCCAACCCATCAGAGAGGCATCGTTCGTTAGAATGACCGTCGGCTCGGGGAGGACAAACGGGATGCCCTCCTGCAGATGAGTTGGAACGATCCACCACTAGAGAGTGTTCCACATCTCCTGGGTCACCGCCACAGGCTGGGCCAGAGGACCGGAGCACTGTGACCACTGGCGGGCCAGCCCCCATTGAAGGGGATGCATGTGCCAGAGGGCCCAATGGACCACGCTGGTGCAGGCTGCCATGAGGCCCAAGAGGCACAGGAAGTCCTGGGCAGGGCGCAATTGCCCAAACAGAAATGACTGGGCAAAGGAGGAGAGAACCTCGGTCCTGTCCGCTGGGAGCTGTGCTCTGGCTCGAAGAGAGTCAAGCTCTGCCCCAATGAATTGAATCACCTGCATTGGCACGAGTTCCGATTTGGTCTCTCGTTGATGAGGAGGCCAATCTGACAGCAGACCTTGAGGGCCAGATCCATGGACCGCTCCACCTCCAGCCTGGAGGAGGCTGCAATCAGCCAGTCATCCAGGTAAGGGTACACCCGGACCCTTCGGCACCGCAGGAATGCTGTCACCACTGCCATGCATTTGGTGAAGACCCTGGGAGCTGGAGAGAGGCCAAAGGGCATGGACCGGAACTCGTAAAGGGACCCAACCGCTCTGAAGCGAAGGAATCGCTGGTAAGACGGACGGATTGGGACATGAAACAACGCATCCTGGAGGTCCAGAGAACAGAACCACACGCCTCGTTCCAAGGATGGAATGATCTGTGCCAGAGTGATCATCCTGAAGGTTCGAGACCTTAAGAACTTGTTTAGGTCGTGTAGGTCTAGAATGGGGCGCCAGCCCCCCCCGTCCGTTTTGGGACCAGGAAATACCTGGACACAAACCCTGTGTCTGGCGGAGGATCCGCTACCTCCCTGATCACCTCCTTCTGGAGGAGCAGAGCAATGTCGGCTCGACGAGCGGACAGAGAGGCTGCGGACCCCATAGCCTCCCGTGGGGCAATGGCCCGATAGGGTGGGGCCTGCTCGAATTCCAGAGGCAGACCTTTCCCTACCACTTCCAACACCCAGCGGTCCGCAGTGATTGCGGACCAGACAGAAAGGAAGTGGCGGAGCCGTCCCCCCACAGGGGGAACCCAGGGTGGAGTGACGAGGCTGAGGGCGACACCTCTCAACCCGTCACTAGGCAGGCTTAGAGGAAGAACTGGCCGAGGGACCTCCTGGGCCTTTTCCTCCCTGCTTCCTGCTGGAGAAAGGTGCAGGCTTGGCTTTGGGGTGCCAAGTACATGCCTGCTGGCCCTGATGCTGGTGTTGCTGGGCCGGACGTGCCGCAGGGGCAGAAGTCCGAAAGGGCTTACGCTGCTGCTGGCGGCCTTTGTTCTTCTGGGCAGACGTAACCGAGTCCAAGGTGGCATTGTACTTCTTGATCCTCTGCAAGTGACCCTCCACCCCGGGACCGAACAAGTCGGTACCCAGGAACGGAACGTCTGCCAGTTTGTGCTGGGTATCCGCCGTGAAGGTGGAGATCCACAGCCAAGCTCTGCGGCGCATGGCCACTATGGCCGCTACTGACCGGGCACAAGAGTCTCCAATGTCGAGAGCAGTTTGGAGCTGTTGCTTTGCCACTGCCCTTCCCTGATCCCGCACCTGCTTGACCATAGGCCGAACTGGCCTGACGAAGGCCTAAGGAGGACGCAGCGTAAACTTTACGCCAGGAGTAGTCCAGTTTCTTGGACTCTTTATCCGGTGGCTTGTCCACGTCCCGAGCATTTCTGGAGTGCCGGAAAACACTGTCGGTCACCAACCCCTCCGCAGAGGGGTGCCCTGAACCGAGAGTGAGCCGTGAATGGCATACTTCCTGGCCATCCTGGCCGAGGAAGCTGGTCAAGCTGGCCGCTGCCATAGCTCCAGGGCCGGGCCAACAATGGCTTCAGCCACAGGAAAGGCCTCCGTAGGAGAATCCCCTCGGTCCACTATCTCCGTGAGGGATACTTGGTCGCTTTGACCAGGTTCGAGCTTCATCCCAGTAGATTCTGAGATGAGCCGAGTAATCCCATGAGCGAGGATGGGCTCTCGTCACGACTGTCCCCAGAGGACTCAGGTTGAGAGGCCTGGAGAACAGGGAAGAGTCATCGTCAGACTCCGAGGAGTCTGCAAAGCAGCTGCGAGGCCTGAGCCACCCTCCAGCTACTGAGGCCGATCGGGAGTGAGGTGACCAGACAACCCGATGGGGCAGCCGTGACCCGACCAAGAATCCTTGGTCGGGCCCCAGTTTTGGTTGTGGGCGGGGGTTCCACCACGATGGGTGGTGCAGCTGGTTTCGGCTGAACAACCAGCGCCAACAAGCTCCTCGATGACCATGGGGTTGTTTGAGCCACTCCGGTGACAGCCACTTAATGGCTGGGGAAGGCGACAGGGTCGGCTTGTTCCCAGTCAGAAGGAGCTGCTGCCACATCAAGTCCTCATAGCGCTGACGCAATTTGCGCCGAAGCCTTTCCTCCGAGGAGGAAGAAGACGAGCAGCACCGCTGCTTTCCTCGGTGCCGAGACCAAGACCACCAGTGTCGACTCTCTGGGGAAGGGGATCTCTCCCGCTCCCACGAACGCCGACGGTGGGACTTACCTTTCGAGTCCTTCTTCTTCTTGGATCGAGAGTAATGTCCCGTTGGACCCTCACCTTTTATAGAGAGGGACTGACAAAGCTCCTTAAAAGAAGCCGTGTAGGAGGAGCCCAAGGAGAGCGGGATAAATGCCACGACCGAGGAAGACAAAGATGCGGCCTGGGCCGCCTCCTCCTCAAGGGCGATCATCTGCTCAAGTTGCTCAGCCGAGCCCGCCGCCACGGACACCGCCCAATGGGCCTCCTTTGACTTCACGGAGAACACCGTCTCTCGGGCACGAGTTGGAGTCTGGCAACCTGGTCTTGAGGACATTGGCCGAGAAGGACTTGCCTGAACCATGAGCCCTGCGGATCATGATAGAGTCTAAGGCAATAAGCACTTGCGTGAGTGCCGGATCGGTCAGAACATTTTCTGCCCACGACAAAATCAAAGAATTCGACTTATCCCCATGGCGCAGCGAGGGAAGAAACAGACCGAAGTCTAGAAAAGAAATAAGAATAAGTTTCGTTTAACCGACAAGTTTGGATCCAGGCCTAAACGCAGAGCGCTAAGGAGGGAACCTAAGCTTCCAAGCGGTAAGGAAGATCTGACGTCATGGGGCAGAGCTGAGAGTTTTACCACCCGGGTGGGTGGGAGGAGCCAGCCTGAAGACCTTCCGGCAAGATTTAAAGCGGCAAGGAACCTGCCATGAAGTGTGGATTGAACAACATATCCATGTCCCTAGAAAAATGTTTTTCCCATACAAGGTCTTTAAAAAAAGTCAGTAGTAATATTTCTACCCAAACTGACACTACCTTAGTTGAATGTGTATTAAAAATGGGAACACCAAATGTTCTGACTAGTAGTCAATTACCCATAAGAAAACAAGGGACAGAGGGCGACACAGAACAAGACTCAGACTGGTCATCTGTCTCTTCCTCTAGGGCTTTAAAAAAAGGGCAAAAAGCACAACAGTTCTCTATTTCAACACATAACTCCTTTGCTCCACTCCTTACCCATCCTGATACAGATACTGTTATAGCAGAAAAAATTACAAATAACACAGATCAGCATAACTGTACCCCAGTAGTCAATGATAATGGTCTCTCAGTAACTACACTTATATCTCTGGATCCGTATCCCCCCCTTACAAAATAAAAAAATAAATATAGATGTATCTCGTGAAATTAATTCACCCTTTTCACCCCCAAAATCACCTAAAGCTCAGGTACCTCCCCTTACCCAGACTATTATTCCAATAGACACTTCCAACTCCAGCACCCCTTTAGCTCCTACTAGACAGGTTTTTGTCTTAGGGAATTCAATAATAAAACATCTTGATATGGTAATCTGTAACCCAGACAAAACAAACCGTACATGCTCAAATTTCAGGGGGGCTAAAGTGTCTGACATAACGAACATGTTAAATAACATTCTTTCTGGTTCAGGTCATAACCCGCTGGTAGTAATCCATGCAGGAACTGATATTATCCAAACTGACACCGCACAGCTTATGGAAGATTTTGTCGCACTTAACAATATACTTGTAGAAAAAGGATGTACGGTTTGCTTTTCGGAAATCCTTCCTGTACCAAGAGCTAGTGAGTACAGTGTTCCACCATTCATTGTTTTAGCGCGGTGGGCCACCACCCTATATTTTTTTACCACCACTCTATATTTTTTACCACCACCCTATATTTTTTGCCACCACCCTATATTTTTATCCATTATTGTTTTGGTTTTTTTATAAAATCCTCCAAAATTTTCTTTTATTGACATCTTTTATTGCACTGCTACCCATTTAATACCAGAACACTATATGTTACTTAAAATCTACTTATGCACATGTACAGTGCATACAGGAGGTCCAGAAAAATAACACACCTTTTGACCCGATCACCACTACCACCGCCCTGTATTTTCAGAGAGTGGGGAACCCTGGAGTATATAACAAATAAAATTAAACAAATGAACAATTGGTTGAGGAAATGGTGCCTTAAACAGAATATTTATTGTATTCCACATTGGGAGAGATTTTGTGATAGGGACTCTCTTTTCTGTTGGGATGGGCGCCATCTCAGCAGAAGAGGACGCACCATACTGAGAAAAACTCTGGCCTCAGTAATAGAAAATCATTTAAACTAAAGTTTAGTGGGGAGAATGGGAAGGATCCTAGATCTCTAACAATTGGTAGTAAATATAACCAAGGTGGATCTTGCAAAATACCACCTTATAATGCAATATCCTTAAATAACATTAACATATCTGAATTACAGGTTAAATGTATTCTTCAGAAGCTGGGTATTATTGTGGTTACTGAAACTTGGTGGGACCCTTCTATCAAGTGGTCCAGAGATATTACAAATTATACTTTAAAGATAGAGAGAACAGACTAGGTGGAGGCGTACGTCTGTATGTAAGAGATGATATTCCATTTTATGAAATAAACCTATCTGATAATCTAGAACATCTCTGGGTGAAAATTCAATTAAAAGGTAAACCCAAATTAATTGTCGGAGTTTGCTATAGACCACCTTCTGCAGATCTCCAATATACAACAGATATGATTAAAACTATCTCGGATATGGTTAATAATGGTAACACTCTTGTCCTGGGCGATTTTAATATGCCAGGTATTAACTGTGAAACATTTACAGCCAGAAATGTACAAGAAAGATTTTTAGCAACTTTTTGTATAGATACTGGACTTGAACAATTGGTATGTTTGCCAACAAGGGGAACAAACATATTTGATCTTATTATTACAAATGCGGAAAATATATTTTCAGATATAAGTATCACAGCCCCAAAAGTAACAGCGATCATAACTCAATTCAATTTAATTTATATACAAAATATGTCAAACATATGATAACTACAAAACTGAAAGATTACAATAAAGCAAATTTTAATTTGATAAATATCAAATTAAATTTAATTGGGAAGAAACATTTAAGAACAAATTTAAACAAATTATTTTTTAATTGGAAGATAAATATGTTCCTACAAAATCAAAATACAATAAAAAAGGTAAAATTCCTATCTGGTTTACTAAATCAATACACAGACTGATTATAAAAAAAGAATGTTCCTTTAAAAAACTGAAAAGAAATCATACCATGAGTAATATGTATAAATACAAAACAATAGTGTTTTTATTAAAAAAAAATAAATTAAGCTAAACTCAAATCTGAATTTAAACTAACTCATACCAAATCAAATCAGAAATCCTTTTCTCCACACATAAACAGTAAAAAGTGCAACACTAAGATAACAGGCACTTTGGTTGACAATGGAAGCATTATTATAAATAATTATGTATCAGTAAATTTATTTACTAAATACTTCTGTTTTCAATAAATCAGATTTAAATTCCCCAGTAACTAATAAAGTATCTATTATACATCAACTTGAATATTCAGAGATAAGGAAGGCCCTAGCACTTATTAAAAAATCAGCTAGTTCAGGACTTGATGATATTCAATAAATATTTTGGGCTGAAAAAGCTGATTCTTTAGTCTCACCACTTACACTACTTTTCAATAAGTCACTTATGGAAAATGACATACCAGACGACTGGCGAAAAGCCATAGTGATCCCTATTTTTAAGAAGGGTAATAAATCAAGTAACCAAAATTACAGACACATTAGTTTGACATCTATTATAGGGAAAACTATGGAACGACTGGTTAAATCATTAATAGTCTCTGAAAGGCAACAGTTAGGTATTGAGGATATATCACAACATGGTTTTAAACCAGGCTCCTCTTGTACAACAAACTTGGTATCCTTTTATAATAATATTAGTAGTTATTTGGATAAACATACTTCTTCACACATAATCCTCTTGGATTACAGTAAGGCTTTTGACAAAGTGTCCCACACATTGTTAATTGAAAAACTGAATACACTCGGATTCTCCCAGTATTTGATAAACTGGGCAACAAGCTGGTTGCATAATAGGACCCAGATTGTAAAAATAAATGGAGTCCTGTCTGAACAGGGCCGAGTTACAAATGGGATACCCCAGGGTTCTGTTCTGGGGCCTATACTCCAACATTTTTATTAGTGACCTTAATGTCTCTTCACTTAATCATATATCAAAATTTGCCGATGATACAAAGCTTGGTGGTAGAGTAGATACATTACATTATATACATATATATTAAAACAAGATCTTATTACCATTGAATCATGGGCAAAAAGAAATCTTATGACATTTAATACAGATAAATGTATGGTCTTACATTTTGGTACAAAAAAAAAAACTCAAATCAATTACTCTTTAAATGGTACACTTCTTAAAAAAACAAATTGTGAAAGAGACCTGGGTATTTTGGTAAATAACAATCTTCTTCACATTGCAATAAGATAGCAAGAACAACCAACACATTATTAAAACAAATTAATAAATCATTCATTAATAAATCAAAACAGTGTTTAGTCCCATTATTCAGATCATACATTAGACCGCATTTAGACTATGGATCCAAGAAAGGAGAAGAGGGTGATCCACAAGATTGAAAACTTTTGTGAGGTCAATAAAAACTGCATCTGTTAGCGAGCCAGAGTCCAAAGCAGTCAGAGCATCATTCGAGAGCTGGAGTAGGGCAGTGGAGGTGCTATGACCTTTGTGAAAGCCATGTTGATTGGAAGAGGGGAGATTATGCTTATTAAGATAATCAAGTGTTTGAGCTGCCACTAGTTTTTCAAGTAGCTTTCTCAGAACTGAAAGTACAGCTACGGGCCGGTAATTTGAGATAGATTTTTTTATCTCCTTTCTTAAAAACTGGCATGACTCTTGCAGTTTTCCAGATATCCGGGACATAATTATGAAAGAGAGATAAGGTGAAAATTTGAGACAGGGAGCAGCAATAAAAGGGGCAGCTAATTTCAAGAGCTTGGGTTTAAGGTTATCAGAGCCCACGCTAGTGGTGTCAGAGATTTTATTAAGGAGTATGAGGAGTCGGCCCGTCGGCGCAGCAGTTGGATTTCTGCTCGTGATGCTGGTGACCCAGGTTCGGGAATGGACTCGGGTCATCAGAGGGCCGGCCAGGGGAGAAGGATGGAGCATCCACAGACAGCTCGCCTTCTCTGGGAGGAGGGTGGGGATGCGAGCAGGGCACCTGCTGGCCCCTGGCGGAGGCCGGGAGCACAGCAGAACATCAGGGCTGTAATTGCTGGGGGAGTGATGGACATCGGCGTTCGCCTTGACATCAAGTGGCATGTCACTCTCCAGGGGAGAAAACCAGGAAAAAGCTCCTTGGCTAAGCCGGTTGACAGTCTCAGGTCCCCGCTGCCCTTGAGCTTCACGACTGACCACGCCTCAGTGACACCTGGAGCCAAATGCGCGACAGTCACGCTGGACAGCCCCACCAGTGCCTTCCCTCTCGGAGGAGGGACCCACCAGCGAAGGATACACGGGCTACCTCCAGGGTGTCGCAATATGACGTAAGGGTCGGCGTTGGAGATGGCGGGCAGATGGAAAGGACCAAGGAGGCCCAAAGGAGGGGCTGGCCAGGAGGAGCAGAGGAGCAAAAAAAAAAAAGGAGTTTGAGGACTTCCGTTTTGGTGATCGCCCTGAAACGAAAGGGTAAGTAAGGCAGTGTAGGGCCAGTTGAGGACAGGTGTGGCGAAAGTGGTGCAGTAGAGAATGAGGAGGTGAAATCAGAAAGATTTGAGAAATGTTTATTGAAGGCATTAGCGATGGTTAGAGGATCATTACAATGAGCACCATTAAGCACCATGTAATTGGTGGGGAGTTCTTGTTTAAACCCCAGGAAGAATTTCACAATTCCAGAACTTCCTGGAGTCATCGTCGGCATCCAATAATAGTTCTTTGTAATAAGATAAGAACTTTTGGCTAGTCTTAGTTGCCTCTCACAGGAGTTTCTCAGAGCTCTGTGGGTGTTGTAATCAGATTCTAGGCCAGACTTTTTAAAGCATTACCAGCTTTTGTTTCTGGCATGGAGAGAGGCCAGGAGTTCTTTGTGAAGCTATCTGGTTCGCTTACCCCAAACATGATATGTGATAAGGGGTGTATGCCTATCCTGAAGAGCACAGAAATGATAATGAAAAAAATCGAGGGCATCCTGGGTATCCTGCGCCTGGTATATGTAGAACCAATCAATAGTGGAGATCTCATACAGGAGTTTGACTTAGTTAAGATTAGCAAAATTACAGAAGGTAATGTACCGAGGTAGTGGGGATGGGGTAAAAGAGGGAGCACCAGGTGCAGAAAATGGGAGAGTGGTCACTTATTACTTCTGGTAGGGCACCCGCAGTTCCTAGTCTGTCCATACGATTTGTTAAGATCCAGTCAATTAGAGTACCAGCGTTCTGAGGGGATGTCACCCTAGTCAGGTCAGTTATGACTTGGTGCAGATTATAGCTCTGTATTAAGGAGAGGAGGTTGTTAGCCCTTTCTTGTTCCTAGTTTACAGTTCTTGGGTGCCCATTTTTTTTTCTTGATTTCGTTTTAACTGGTTGCACCAGTGTCTCCTTTAGTGGCTCTGTTAGCCAACAAACAGACTCAGTCATCTAGCTTTTTGGAATGCTTCCAGCTACAGATGAGCCCAATAACGCATTTGATACAGCTTTTCATGGACTTTCAAACTATATCAACCACTCTACATGAATATTTTCCTTTAACCTTCCTGCGCTCCTGGGTTGCACCAGGAAGCGAGCTTTGGCTCAGTGTGCCTTTCCCGGCCAAAAATTCTAACAAAAAAAAAAAAAATTCTGGTCAGAGATGATACGGTTGTGCCAAGCTTTTACAAGCGCCGCCATGCACAAGATGGCGGCAATAACAGAACTGTGAATGTGAGAGTAGTCTGATTCAGCGTCATCATGTTGTAAACGGTGGTCGTCACTTCTGCAGTTGTGGAACAAAAAGAAGTGCCCACAAAGTGGGTGTGTTTATGTGGCCAGCGGAGGTGAAGGATCATATGAACACAAGCACTGGAAACTGTGCCACCACAGCACCGTGGAAGCACACTGGACAGCAGTCCAGTAACACGTTTGCACAGTGCTCTTCTCAGATGTTGGCATAATGATCGCAGAGCTCCACCCATGTAGCAGTAAAAAATTAAAATGCATTGGCTCACTGCTGTAGGTCAGACATCTTCTGGCACTGGGCCCATGGAAAAAATAGAATTACATTATAATCGCATCTTCTTACGAAGAGTTTTATAGCCAGGCAGCCTATTCTTGCTCAATTTCATTTATTTAAAACTTTGATAACCAAGTGAAAACCCAAGGACAAGCATCATCTATTTTTTTTTTTGGGGGACCAAAAAGTACAGTTACGTAAGAACTTACCATAACAGTAGATCTTCGAGAGGAGCTCTTGCAGCAGGTAACACAATTAGGACTATGCCACCAGGCACTATAACCCCATGGAAAAATTTATAGCTAGCAGTGCAAGGCGGGGGACCGCCCCCTGATGTCGGCCTGTCCCCAGTGTCCCGCATGGTATAAAGGGGGCGGTCCCCCAACACCACCTTAGTTCACCCGCTGGAGACCCGGCTTACATACAAGATGGGAAACCGAGGAGGATCCCCCATACCACAGAGAAAAGTACAGTTACATAACCCTGGGGGAAGGTGGGAGGGAAATCCACCTGCTACAAGAGCTCCTCTCAAAGATCCACTGAGTTCTTACGTAACAGTACCATCTTACTTCGAGAGGGAGCTCTTGCAGCAGGTAACACCATTAGGACTCAGTCCCAAGAAGTACAAGAAGTGACCCAGGTCAAAAGGGTGGCAGACTAGTAAAAACAGTGTCCTTAGCACCCCTTAGGAGAGTAGTCCCTGGAGGACTACAATGCCAAAACCTGCACTCCTTCTGGAAGTAATGTCCAGACTGTAGTGCCTAATGAACGTGTGGACCAAACTCCAAGTAGCAGTTGCACAGAGATCTGCTGCAGACACATTTTTGAGGGACGCAAAGGAGGTTGCAACCCCTCTGGTGGAATGACCCTTGACCGGTCCCAGCAAGGGTTTGTCATACTTTTGATAACAGAATGTAATGTAATTGACCAACCATTTGTCCAATGTGTGCTTGGTCACTGGAACCCCTAAAATTTTTTTGGGCAGAGACAAACAACTGGTCTGTCTTCCTTGATGAACGAGTACCGTCTATACAGTAACAAAGGATTCTATGTACATCTAGAGTATGTAACAAGACCTCCCATTTGTTCGAGTACTCAGAGTAGTAAACTGGTAGTTGAATGTCCTGATTTAACGTGAATTCAGACACAACTTTTGGAAGAAACTTAGGATTTGTACACAGGGCAACCCTGTCCCCGTGGAAAATAAGATGAGGCTCTTTACAAATCAGAGCATGTAGCTCGAAAATCCTTTAAGCGGAAGTAATAGCAACTAAAGCGAACACTTTCCAGGAGAGGAATCTTAGCTCGCAGCTTGTGGCTGGCTCAAAGGGAGGCAACATAGGTTTTTCCAACATAAAAAGACGGTCCCATGGAGGGATGGGGTCCCTCCTGGGAGGTTTGATGTGCAAGATACCCCATAGGAAGGTCTTGCACAAATCCAGTTGTGCAAGAGCTTTCCCATCCATCAGTGCATGGTAAGCTGACAGCGCAGAAAGGTGTACCTTAATGTATGAGTAGCTGAGCCCCCTGTCTGATAGGGAAAGAAGGTACTCCAGTACAGATTCCACCAGACAGTGGAAGGGGTCCAAGGAACAGGGGAATGCCCATAAGCAGAAATGTTTCCATTTTGTGGCATACGCTGCTCTGGTCAAGGGCTTTCTCGCTGCCATGAAAACCTCTGTCACTGTAGAGGATACCCCAACTCTTTCCCTGATAAGATCTGCAGGAGCCATGCATGTAGATGTAGAGACCGAAGGTTCAGATGTAATAGGATTCCTTGCTCCTGGGACAGCAAGGGAGTAGACAGGGGGCAACTGGACCGGTGGTTCCGGTGCCAATTGCTGGAGCAACAGAAACCAGATCTGACGAGGCCAGAAGGGTACTACAAGTATCAGACGTGCGCTCTCTGCCTGCATCTTTAGTAGTACTCTCTGAAGGAGTGGAAAGGGAGGGAAGGTGTACAGGAACCTCCCTGTCCAAGAGAGGGACAATGCGTCGTGCCAAAAAACACCAGACACTGGATCTAGTAAGTAGAAATTTTTGCCATTGTGTGGGGACGCAAACAGGTCCACTTCTGTCCGACCCCACCTTTCAAAGAGGTTGTCTACGACCTGTTGCATTAGCTCCCATTCATAACTCAGACCGAGAGCGACTTAGACTGTCTGCGAGGACACTGTGAATCCCTGGAACGTGAACCGCAGTTATTTCCAGGCTGTGATCCACTGCCCACTGCCAAACTCTCATGGCCTCTCTGCACAGGGGGGTAAGAATGTGTGCCCCCTTGCTTTCTGAGATAGAAGATGACTGGAGTGTTGTTGACTGGACTAACGGAAGACCTGGCATGAGCACAGACTGGAAGGCCTGCAGGGCATACAGGTCGGCCCTCAACTCCAGCATGTTGATATGGAGATTGCATTCCATGGAGGTCCAAGTGCCCCTTGTTTGGTGGGATGCCAGGTGTGCCTCCCAGCCCAGCCTCATGGCATCCGTAGTGAGGACCTGCTGAGGACTGGGGGATTGAAAGGGAACCTCGATGTCCAGTTGAGAAGGGGTGAGCCACCATTCTAGAGTACAAAGTACTGCTTTGGAGATCATGACTTGTTGATCGAGATAGTCCTTGCATTAGTCCCATTGAACCCTGAGGTTTCATTGCAAGACCCTCATGTGCAGACAGGCAAGGGGAACTGTGGTGATGGCCGCAGCCATGTGGCCTAATAGCTGCAGCACCACTCTGGGCCGGGATCGGATTTGTAAAGATGACCCACTAAGCAATTGCCCTTAACTTGTTTGCTCAGTCCGAGGGGAGAAACAGACAGAAGGTCTCCTCTATTGAATGACACAACTGTTCTTCCGTAGAGGCTGTAAGGAGCCAGTCGTCCAGGTAAGGTAAAAATGATGACCCCTCTTCCTGAGGGCTGCTGCCATGATTGCCAGACACTTCGTGAAGATCCTTGGTGCTGACGAAAGGCCGAATGACAGTGCTCTGAACTGATAGGGTTCTCCCTGGAAGATGAAGTGGAGATACTTTCTGTGGTACAGCAGGATATTTATGTGCATGTAGGTGTCCTGCATATCCAGGGAACACAGCCAATCCCCTTGATGAATCATGGGCAGCAGGCCAGGCAAAGTCACCATCTTGAACCTTTTGTATTTGATAGAAGTTGTTCAGTTGGCTCAGCTCTAGGATGGGACTGAGGTCCCCTGTCTTCTTTGGCACAAGGAAAAAATGGGAGCAGTATCCTCTTCCTCTGTGACCTGGAGGTAATGTCTGAATCGCGCTCTCTCTCTTCCAAAAGAGCTTGAATTTCTGCCCTTCTGAGAGCCGCGTGAGATGGGGAGCAGTGGGTGGGGATAGGTGGGATCTGTGTGAACTCCAGGGCAGACCCTTTTTCTATTAGCTGGAGTACCCACTGATCCGTGGTAATATTGGACCATCTGTTGAGGTAAAGGGAGAATCTCCCTCTTACTGCTTCCCCCGAGACTCCGCTGGAGGTGGGGAGGCAGGGAGTCATGCCGAGGCAAAGGGGATAGGCAGAGGAATTCTGGCATTTTTTGTACTTTTAGGTCCCTGGGTGCCTGAAGGCAGGGGTGGGCCCCTTCCCTTGAAACCCCGTTTTGGTTGCTGACACCTTCCCTGTTGGCCCTGGTTTTTATGAAAGGGATGGCATCTGGTAGTTGCTGGTTACGATTTATACATTCTGTGAACCTCGGAAACCGCTTGACTGGAATCCTGTAGTCCGGTGATCAGTTTCTCGGTATCCAGACTAAAGAGAACCGACCCCTGAAAGGGTGCATCCAGGATTACATCCTGCAGGTGCTGCCAAAATCCTAAAACCTGTAGCCAGGCGTGGCGCCTCATACATACCCCTGTGGCAGCTGACCTGGTGGCCATATCTACAGAGTCATACAAGTTCTTTAAAACATGCTTGCCAACATCAATGCCAGACTGAATGACTGCCATGAGCTCAGATTTGCTGTCAGAATCAGGCTGAGCCTTGCCTAAGAAGTCCAAGACCTTATTCCACAAGAACTTTTGGTACATTACCATATGTGCCAAAACGTTGAGTGACCTTACTGTACAGGTGGCCAAGGAGTACACTTTGCGGCCCATCTGGTCGAGTTCCTTGGGATTCTGGATCCGATGGCTGGGAACGCATGTGCTTTGGTTGCTGTGCCCTGCCATAGGCGGCCGTCAGCACCATGGAGTCTGCCTTTGGTTGCTCACGCAGGTGAGGTTCTCCTTTCGGCATCCTGTAGAGGCAGTCTGCCTTCCTGGGGATGGCCAAAGTGATGGAAGGATGCTTCCAGGTCAGTTTCGTGACATTCTGGAATGGCTCCACTAGTGGAGGGACAACCAAGGGTTTGGGATCATTCACCCCTAAGAACTTTGTCAAACGATGGCGTTCACGGTCAAGTTCCTCCATGTCCCACTGGTTAAGGTACTGGATGTGCTGCATCACATCCAAAAATGAAGGGTCGTCTGGGGGAGACCTGGGACAGTCCTTCTTACGATCCGGCAAGGGTAGAGGCAGCTCGTCCTCGGAAGAGTAGCAGGAGAAGGAGTCCCTTGCATCTTTGTCTGAGGATGAACGTGGACATCCCTTGGATTAGGGTATGGATGACATGTGTCGACCACGGCCGCTCTGTGCTGGAGATCCCGGTCGTTGTACCCTGACGACGGGCGATCTGGCATCAGAGGTGGTCTCAGAGGTCTCTAGGGTAAGGCTTCCCTGGGTGAAACTGGGGGCAGGAGGCCTCTAGGGCTAGGGGACTGCTCCTGTGACCTAGGCAGCAGATCCCCTTTATGGTATTCCACCATGAATTACATAAAGCTCCTACCTCCGCCAACAGGACAACAAGCTGTGCTGGCAGTGGAGTGGGGACGTTCAAAATCCCTGCCGGTGGCCCTTGCAGTGTGTCCGGTGGGGTCGTCTGGTCCACCGTCTCTCTGCCTTCAGGCATTGGGACCGGTGGCACTGTTCCTTCAGTGGTAGTGTCCCCCAGAGGTTGGACATCTGACTTCATGGGAGGAGGCGGTGACGACGGGTTTAAACCTCTTTTGAGAGGCCTGGACGTTTGGTCCTCAGGCATGACCTGTCGCCTGCTCTGACGTCTGGTCCTTCGGAGTAGACGGCCGTTTAGGAGGGGGCATTTGGTCCAGTTCTGATGCTGAATCAGAAGGATCCAAGGTCTGGCGTCCTTCTGAAAGCGGTAAACGCCCTGTCACGAGGCGGCAGGTGCTTCTGATGGTGCTCCAATTCCTGGTGTCCAGTGGTGTCGCCCGACACCTTCGACTGTCAAACGATGGCAATTTCTTGCGGGCGGAAGACTCCGACTTGCCACCCAAAGAAGATGCCTGTCCATCTGACTTAGACCCTAGTGACTGCGTGTGGGGCCTTAAAGCCAGGGACACGGGGAGGAGAAACACCCATGCCCAGAAGAGTCCTTGCCGTGCAACTGGGAAGAGGCAGGAGTCTTCTTCGTGGAAACCCCAGGCAGAGTCAAAGGGCTGGTGGGGATGACAGATTCTGACCTCCCTACGGAGGCAGAGTATGTGGAGGTCTTGTAGGGGGACCTGGGGTGGGATTCGGACCTGGCTCGATCCTTGTCCCTATGATGGTGCTTCCCGCCCGAGTTCTTCTCTTTTGGCGGAGGATTCCCTGGCTGGGGAAGAAGAACTATGTCCCAAATGGGTCCTCTGCATGGCGGCCACTTACTGTTCTGGGAGGTATGCTTTTAATGTCTTGAGTCAGAGGATTCTAGTTTTCTTGTTAAACTCTTGGCAATGCGGGCAGTTATCCAGCTTGTGGCCCAGGCCCAAGCAGATAAAGCAAGTTGAGTGACCATCTCTAGCCAGGATCTGCTTGCTGCACGCACACTTAGACTTCCACCACCGTGACAATAAAGAAGACATGCACAAAATAAGAAAAATGGGGAGGAGAAAAAAACTCTAATGAACAGTAACTGCGCGAATCGCAAAAATGGCGGTCGACTGCAAGAGGCACGTCTGTGGAGCCGTTACTAGCGGGTTGACAGTGGGAAAAGAACTGAGGTGGTGCTGGGGAACTGCCCCCTTTATACCATGCGGGACTGCTAGCTAGAAATTTTTCCGTCGGGTCCTAGTGCCTAGCGGCATAGTTCTAATGGTACTACCTGCTGCAAAGCTCCCTCTCGAAGTAAGATCAAAGAAAACAGAAAATGTATAATAAACGCAAAACATCAACTAAAATATTTACAGAAGCAATTAGCCAATAAATAAGATTTGTAGTGAGATTTAAGTGCAATAACATTCCTGATATCAACCTATTACGTGAAAAATATTAGGAATTTTTTTTTTTTTTTTTATGGCTTCCAGTGACGTCATCGTCCTGATGGCCAGCTTTGCCTAGAGCTCCTGCACTCCTACTCAGAAATCTCCCCCAGACCAGTGTTAAAACTCCAGTATATTCATTAAAATGGCATCTGAGATATCTGGAGTGAGAACATATAGCAGATCTTGATCTAAAAGCACCAAAAGAAGCAGGATGGCAACAGATTACCTGACCAAGATGTTGGCAGCCGGTGCTCATAACCAGCCAGCAGCGCAGCTTTAGATATGGATATCGACCAAGAGAGCGCACGCTTGTCTAGGTTCCGATTTGAGACCCTTTTAACTGAAATAAATGCTTTCAGAGCGGAGAACAAGCAGGAGTTTCAGATGCTCTAAATTCGGATGTAAGTAGTCTAAGAAAAATTTGAAACATCAGAGAGGTGAACGGAGGAGATCGGAGAGGAGACACAACAGCTGCACCATGCGGTCGATTTCCTCATCGATAACCAGGAGACCATGCAGGAAAAATTACTGGATCTGGAGGCCCACTCTCAGAGAGATTATCTCCGCATCTATGGACTCCCGGAGGGAGCAGAAACCGGTAAAATGGAAGAATTTTTGGAGGACCTACTAAGAGATGTCCTGGATTTGGCTCCCACTTTTCAGTTCCGTATTGTGTGAGCACACCGGGCCTTGACACAAAAATTGAAAACCCGACTGCAAGACCCGTTCTATTGTCTTGAAGTTCTCCAACTACCGGGACAAGGAATACATCCTTTGTACGGCCTGGTCTAAAAAATCCATGCAGTATAACACCGCCAGACTGTTTTTTTAAAAAGGACAGTAACTGCGTGAGAAAATGCGACAAAGGTCAGCTAAATCACCAATATTAAGAATCTTAAGAGAACATGGGGTACGCTTTCAGACCCCATACCTGGCGAAGCGCAGTGTCTTCTGGGATTCCGGCACCATTCTTTATTCCAATCCAGAAGAGGCCCAGCAGGAACTGAAGAGAAGGTGCTGGAATTCCCATCTGGACCACCAGAACAGTCAGCGCCTCCGTCCACTTCGCTCGCAGTGGCAAGTGAGTGCTCGACAACGGGGAGGAAGGAGGCCCCAAACTGGATCCTTTAAATCGTTACAAGAAGTTAAAGTTGTACTGAAGAAGATCAGGACTGGGAAGGGAATGGAGGCCTCTTCTCAGAATCTCCCTGCAACTTGAAGGACTAACAATTCTCTTTACGGTGGATTTAATTTTCTACGTTAGATTCCCGTGTGGGCTAGGGAGGGGAGCGAGGGAGAGAGGGCTGGGTTTACAAACGAGAGGTTTTGCGCGCTCCATAACCCCAGTCTCCTAATAGCACTCCTTTAGTTCAGCCAGAGATAATTACATGAACATTTGGACATATTGTCGCCCTCTGAATTGAACATTAAATATATTTTAGAATAAAGGCACATCAACGAGGAGTGGGGAGAAGGACTATAGGAGGGGCAAGAATGTCTAAGATAATATTTGTTAGTCAGTTAAAGATGAACATGCCCTCCCATACTATCAACAAACTGAAGAATTTGCTTTTTTAAGCGCCCCCCCCTCAACAGCACTTCAGTTATAATTAATCTCAGCTATCCTGCAATTGATGAGCCATATGTTGTCAAACAGGCTTACTGATATGAAGGAGATCAAGCAATTGTTACATTATATTCATTTTGTTGCGTGGGAGGGGCAGAGGTTTAATAGCTATTGTATAACTTAGAGGGCCTCTGTAGCCCCCTTGTTGAGTCCTCAGGGTGATGACGTACTTACTCGATTCCAAGATCTGGAGGGATCTGGGAGGCCTGACAAATACCCTAGCCACTTTACCTCCCAAAGGGAGTGGACCCCAAACAGGGGCCCAGTACCCGAACTACAGAGGGCAAATTTCTGAGCCCTCCTTTGATGGAAGTGATACTTCAAATAAGGTACACTACCTGTTATATTGGTGGGTTATTGTGTGTTTAAAGTTGATCTTTTTGACTTTATATGTTAAGCTTGACTGTAGAAAAAAATATTGCTATGTCCTCGACGCAAAGTAAATATAAGCAATAATGATGCAGCTAGAAGTACCCTAATGCTGGCAGTGGGAAATACTGGTGGGAGAGGGATGTATGAGATCCATTTAAGAACCAGTTCAGACAGGCACGAACCAACAGTCAAAGATGGGTCGTAATCCCCCAGTGGTTATTTACTCTCATAATGTCAATGGGTTGAATAATCCAATCAAACGGTACAAAATTGTATCCCTGATTAAAAAACAAAAACAGCATTTGTATTGCTTCAGGAGACACACCTAGATGAGGCAGAACATTGTAAAATTAACCAAATTTGGATACAGCACAGTCGTGGCCTCATCCTATAATGGTGGGAAAAGACGGGGCACTTGTTATGGTTCCGATGTTTACCCCATTCAGGCTAACGGCTTCATACTCAGACGCAGAGGGCCAGTTAGCAATAGCGGCAGGGTCACTCGAGGGGCAGTTGATAACACTAGTATCTATTTACATACCCCCAGGGTCTGGGGCGGAAGTGGTTAGAGCATTATTTAGGAAAATTACAGAGACATATTAAGGGGTATTAGTAATAGGAGGGGATCATAATTAGATATTTTCACAATTAGACACCTCGCACCCCTGAGTTCCTAACAAAGCTACCGCGCAAACAGCAGCCCATACTTACCACTCAGAGGCACAGTGGGCACATGTTTGGCAGTCCCTACACCCGTATAAGCGAGAATATACACACTTCTCAGCCCCACACAGGGTGTATACACGGATACATTATTTCCATATCACCAAAGAGCATTTGCATAATGTGACAGAATGCCCCCAGATGCCTTCCACCCTGTTGGACCATTTTCAGCTGATCTTTAAGATGGAATGGGAAGGGGAGAGAATGGAGACTATGTGGCGATTAAATAACTTTCTACTAAACATAAAAGACTTTATGGAAATGACTGAAGAGAGAAATACACAAATCATACAAGAGAACTAAGCCCCAGACATATCGACACACACTTTAAGGAAGACGCTTAAAACAGTTCTAAGAGGGGAAATAATAAAATATGCCTCCCTTTATAAAAAACAGCAGCAGGGAAGGTTGGACCGGCTCCACTGACAGCTTAGAGAGCTTCAGACTCAACATGCAGCTGGAGACAAGGGAGTCCTGCCCTTATTGCAAGTTACAAAGGAACAAATTCAAAAGATGATAGATACACGAACTGAACAAGCCCTGCCATTCTTAAGACAGAAATATTATGACGGAGGCCCAAGAGCCACCCTGTTGCTGGCCCATAGGCTTAGGCAACGAAAGACCCAGACTAACATTACCCAGGTTAGAGACCCGGAGACAGGTAAGATGGTCAAACTATCCCTACAAATTAAACAAGCTTTCTGGAAATTTTATAAGAAATTGTATACCCCGGATCATAGAGTGTACCTAGGGGAAGCACGTACCTTTCTGGAGGGCCTTGACCTTCCTGGCCTTACACAAGAACACCACCAGATGTTAGATTTACCAATTTCAGAAAGATAACTAAATCATGCAATTACTAATCTGAAGTCCTTCAAGAGCCCTAGACCCGATGGTTATACCGGGGAATTTAACAAAATGTTAAGCAGTAAATTACTTCCCACTCTGCTGGCCACTTGTTGTGGGGCCTAGGAGGGAGAAGGAGTACAAGATACTTGGCGTTTTGCTATTATCTCAAGCATCCTAAAACCAGGGAAAGACGGTGCATCCTGTTCCTCCTACCACCCCATCTCGGTCCTTAATATTGACTATAAGTTATTTACCTCAATTCTAGCTAAGAGGTTGGAGTCCATCTTGCCTTTATTAATAAACCCGGACCAAACAAGCTTTGTACCTGGCAGGCAAACACAAGACAACATTAAGAGAACGCTGCAACTGTTATACCACGCCATCCGGTCGGATACCTCATTCTTGCTTAGAAGCTTGGACACAGAAAAAGCATTTGGCTGGGTGGCGTGGACCTGTAAAGAATGGGACTTATACAGGGATTCACCCAGATAATCTCCTCCATATACTCTCACCCCATGGCATATATTAAGATGAACGGTTCTATCTCAACCCCAATCCTGTTGCAGCAAAGCACAAGGCAGGGATTCCCGTTGTCACCCCTGCTATTTGCCCTGTATCTGTACCCTCTTTACCAGGCCATCAAACAAACTGAACAGATAAGGGCTTCATGGCGGGGGGGGGGAGGACACATAAAGTTAGCTTTATACTCTGACGATTTATTGATCTATATGACGGACCCAGAATGGTCCTTGGGGCCTCTGTGGCAGCTGCTGAGCACCTTCGGGAAAATAGCGGGATATAAAATTAATTCTGCAAAGACAGAGGTGCTCAGAGCAAACTACGACCCCTCAGCTTGCATTTTGTCCACATTCCCCTTCCATTGGAATTTAAAACATATAAAATATCTAGGTATTCAGTTAGGTTTAGAACAGACGAATCTATTCGACCTCAGTGATACTCCCCTATTAAATAGATTAATTTCAGATTTGGAGAGATGTAGGGTACTCCTTCTTCCTCTGATGCAGAGGATAGAAACAGTCTGAATGGTGGTTCTGCCACAGTTTCTCTATTTGGCTCAGACCCTCCCAATTCAACTACCAGAAGAGTACCATCGGACCTTAAATAGGAAAATCAGCTACCAAAAAACCTTGGAGGCCTAGCACTCCTACATTTAAAATATTATCATCAACCAGCTCAGCTCAGAACCGTTCTATACTGGTTACACCACGGTTACACTGCAAGGTGGAAAACACTGGAAAAACAGAAGGAGGATCTTTGGAATCATGAATAAACTGCTCTTATCACACTCACCCATTACAAACTTAGAAAATATAACCAACTCCTATACATGCAACAGCATACAGTGCTGGCAGACAGTCTTAGCCATGAAACGACTTATTAAATGGAGACCTCTGTTACTCTCAATACCCTATACAGGACAATTCTTGCCTGCTAGGATGGATATGGGCTTTTATAGCTGGGAGAGGTTGGGACTACATTTAGTATATCAATTTGTACAGCATGGCGCTATCCTCAGTCAAAAGGACTTGGAGCAAAGATTTGGGATTTCTCCCAAAGACAGATTTAGGTATTTCCAAGTAAGGGATTCTATAAAGTCTCTCTCTCAGGGAATCTATGAGTTGACGTCCCAACTCCCCAACTGATACCCATTCTGTGCCTGGCATTGCAGGGCAAGGCCCCACTAACTTATAAGATCTCCTATCTATGTGCAGCACTAAGATCACTAGAGGAGGATTCTCTTGAGTCGGTCAGACGGGCATGGGAGAGGGATCTGGGTCTACAAATCTCAATGGATACATGGGACAGACACACACAAACCATACATTGGGGTTTGTCATCCAAAAACTGGAAAGAATTCTCCTAGAAGGTGGTAGTTAGATATTTCAGGACCCCTGCAATCCAGACAAGCTTTCCCCAAGGTAGGGAGGTGAAATGTTGGAGAAAATGTGGATACTCTCCGGCATCATATGCTCATATCGTCTGGCACTGCCCAAAGATCAGTCCCTTCATTCCCGATTTACAGGAAACCTTAAGACAGATGTTGACGCCTTGACTGCAGCTTACCCCGTTGCTATATTTTTTCTCAGATTACCCCCCCCAGAATGCAGAGACCCCCAAACAAAAACATTACTGAAGATAGCAATATTAGCTGCCAAAAGAGCTATAACTAAACTTTGGCTATCGCCTAGTCCGCCTACATTGAAGCATTGGCAGGATATAATGATAAACATATACAAAATGGAAAGAATAACATCCATTTTAAATAAAAACAGGAACAATTTGAAATATTCTGGAGACAACGGGTGCTATATATAAACCCTAACATATCAGACTTTATCCCATAAAAGGTCATTGCCATGATACTCTGATGTATACGGCATAGCTGTACAGACAAGCATCCAGGTATAAAATAATACAATAATATTATACAACTCATTATGTACTACCTGATTGAATTCTTGTTAAAACTATCCAATGCAAGGTTATCACGCAAGCAATAAGACACGACGAGGTGTGGGTTATCTCCTGATAAGAGCACGTCCAGGTGCGTTGTTAGGCACGAGGCGCTTTCGCCTCGTACCTTATGTACCTGGGCATGCTCTTATCAGGAGATAACCCACACCTTGGAGTGTCTTATTGCGCTTATAAAATGGGTAGAAATAATAGATGAATAGAGACAAAGTTTGTTTTTATTAAAGAAATTTATTCAAGTAATTTTTTGGTTTTTTTGGTATGTGGGACATAAAATTGTCCCTTACAAGAGTAACAGTAACATTTGAACTGATTTGTTAAGTGTAATACATTAACTTTTGGCTTAGGATAGTACATTTGTAAACTGCAGAACATTTAAACTGCAGAAAATAAATACATGTTGGCTTTGGTTAGTATATTCAGTGCACTGAACATTCAGTAAATAGGTTTTAAACGGTAGTTTTTTTTTATTTTTATTTTTTTCTTCAGGATTTTTTGTTGTTACTTTGAGAAGGTGATGAATTCTATGTGATGCATCACGCAGTTTTGAATGAGAAATGGAGTATTGGTGGTGGTGTCTTTAAATTTGTTGTATCTCTGTCGTTGTGAAGGGTGTGCTGTCTTCCGATTGGTTTCTGTTGTCAGGTGTTGCGTCTGTTTCTGTGCGCGGTGGCTGATGCTCTTTGCTGCAGCATGGGTGATCGGGGAAGAAACTTGCCGAAGTGAATAATTCGCTGATTTCGGACTGTTTTCTGGAAGTTGAGTGATCGGGGCTAATGCTTTTGAAATTGGTTAGGTTTTGCACGTTGTGTGTTGATTTTTGGCAAGATATTTCCGTGCAGGATGGCTCATCACGAGGAAGCATGTTGGATTTCTTGGGAGAAGTGCTGCAAGATGGACGGTTCTGGAGGATCGGAGTACAGTTTGGGATGTTTTCGGCTATGTCTTGCTTTCTGGGACAATATGTTGCTCCATTTTCTTCGGTCTTCTGGCTTGGCTGCCCAGTAGGAGCGGAGACTAGATTCGCCTTGTGGCCTGTGACGGCCATGATTTCTCAGGAGTCTAGGCCAGCGCGGGATAGGAGCTGCACTGCTGTTGCATGGACTCAGTGGTTGGTGTACCTTCTGCTCAAGTTAGCTTCTTCGCTAATTTTAGGCATTATGTTGGCTAGGTTGCTTATGCCTAATGGTTCTCTTGTGAACCAGGTTTGTGCAGTTTTTAGTAAAGACTCTGGAATTCGTCTTGGATGAAGGTAGAATGCAGGAGGGTCGGGGGCAGCATTTCGATATATTTTTTAAAAGATGCAACGGGGCAAAGTGAATTTTGTGAAAGTTGGTATATATGGCCACGATGTTGCTGTTTTGTACAGTCATTTTTTTAATGGTTTTTGGTGTACTCATTAAATGTGAGTGTCACGAACTCTAGGCCATTTTCATCTGTTTGGATTTGAAAATGTTCCGGTTTCAGTTGGCGTAGTCCCTCTCTGCCTCTACGTGCCATGCATAGTTGGATATCGAGCCAGACCTTAAGGAGTAAGCCTCGGGGTGTGTTTGGAGATAGAGCTGCGGAGGTTCGAAGCTTGGCTAGGTCCTGTTCGTTGATTACTGGGTGACGTTCAGCTCGATCTTTGCTTTCCCTTCTGTATTTTTTTTAAACACTGCTGTAAATATATTGTTGGCAAGGTTCAGGTCTGAGTGGCTGTGTAGATTTATGTTTCTACTTAGAGGTGGTGCATTTATATGGCGATTTAGTCCTGCTCGTAGTGAAATTAAACTTGCTACACTATATTGTGTGCCATCTGCTTGACAAACTTCTGCATAGTATTTTCACAGTAGTGAACACAGCTCCGTTGTTGTAGTATTTTTTAGGTCTACTTGAATTCCTTTTGTACTACACCAGCTTTCGAATACTGATACTGCCCAAGTAGTTGTTTTTTGTGTATTTAATTCATCTTTCTGTTTCTCTAGCTCCTGCAGTTCTTCATTTGATAGTTCTGGGTATGTCTCTAGGTGCTTCATTTTTCTTTTCTTTTTCCTAGGTTCCAGTGATGATGCAGAGGTGCCTGGACATTTGCTGCTCGAGGAGGTGGACTCCGTCTCCAGAGAACAGGAGCTCGGCTCAGGTAAGACATTTGATGTGCCCATTGAAGTTTCTCTGGCTGTTATAACAGGCTGTTGATTGGAGGAATTGCTAAGGTGGGTGTTGCCAGTGTATCGACTGTCAATTGAGAGGTTGTTTATGCTGGCAATTTAATTCGTATAGTATGAGGCACTGTCCCTTATGCCCGTCTGTGTAGGTGTTGTTGCGGTTTCCGGAATCTCATCAGCCGGGTGGACAGTGCTACTAGTGGCTGTGGTTTCAGCCCTGTTGTGTGATGATGCTTCGACTGAGGTAACAGATCACTGTGTGACAGAATTTCAAGATTTCTTAGCGTTTCGCTGAAGTCTAGGATGAAGCTGACTTCCGACATGTTTACTGTCGTTTTGTGTGGCCGTTTCTCTTACAGCTTTCAGGTGCAGTTCCGTGTCGGCGCTGACAGGCTGGATCGTCGTAAATTCCGTTCGTATTGACAGTTTTATGTGATGGGTCACTCCGTGAGTATTTCTGGACGGTTGTTTATGCTTTTATTTCTTTCTGAGATGGTACCGTGACGATTTGATAGGTGTGTGGTTTTGTATGGATTTTTGTTTCCCGCTAGAGATCATTCAGCTGTCATAGGTTTGTTTTTCTTGTCATGCTGCTCAGTGATTTGCTGGTGCTATGTGGTCACTGGGCAGATGTTAGTACCGGTTGGCTATGATACTTGCTGATAAGGACATGGCTGAGAGGGTCATCTAGCCAATCAGATCTTCCCTTTTTTTTTTTTTACCTATTTTATAAACATGATTAAAACTCTTAACATGATGTATATGAAGTGACAAGCTTATTATTGTAAATTTTGTTACATATATTGTGGTTTTACACATTATTTGTTGAAAGTACAGTTATGTAAGAACTTATCGTAACAGCAGATCTTTGAGAGGAGCTCTTGCAGCAGGCTATTACAATTAGGACTAACACCGCAGGTATTAGGACCCACGGGAAAACGTCTCAGCCAGCAGTAACCCAGCAGGGACCGCCCATCCCTACATCAGCTCCATCCCAACATCAGCACTGGTACACGACCGGCCCTGGACCGACGGCACTCCTCAGGCCACCGCCCAAGTTCTCCTGCCCAGATCCTCAGCCTTCCAGCTGGGACCTCTCTTCTAGGGACTGCAGGCTCAACCGCCGACCCGCTCGGCCCCCGGACCGACGGCACTCCTCAGGCCGCCGCCCGAGTCCTCCTACCTGGATCCTCCGCCTTCCAGCTGGGACCTCCCTTCTAGGGACCGCACGCTCAACCGCGGACCCGCTTGGCCCCCGGACCGACGGCACTCCATAGGCTGCCGCCCGAGTCCTCCTGCCAGGATCCTCAGCCTTCCAGGTACTGCACTTGCCGTCAGCCAATCGGAACGTGAGTGCCTTTCCTGGGCCGGCTCCGATTGGTCCGGTGCTCTCCCTGGTCTCTGCGCCTGCTAAGCCGCCAAATTTGCTCAATATTACAAGAGTCTATCAAAATGTGTGCTCAACTGTAACTGTTTTAGAGTTTAAGCTGTTAAAATATTCTGAAAAGGGCTGTGATTACAGATCTCCTAGGGAATTGGTGCTGCTCCACTGAAGTCTAAATTTTTTGGTGCCCGATCTCTGGTCCCATTGTTGTGTTAAGTGGGCTCCCTGCTGTGCTGTCTGCGCCTCCTGCATTCGGCCAGCTACTTAATCTCTACAGTTGGGGCCTCCCTTCTAGGGACCGCAGGTTCAACCGCTGACCCGCTCGGCCCCCGGACAGTCGGCGCTTCTCAGGCCGCCGCCCGAGTCCTCCTGCCTGGATCTTCAGCCTTCCAGGTCAGGCACTTGTCGCCAGCAGCCAATCGCCTATCAGCCCCGCCTGTGCACCACACAGGCGCACGGCTCCCCACCTCCCACCCGTGTGGTTGACACTTATAGTTACTTGTACTGATCACCTGACCGGCTTTTTTTCTATCGGCTCAATTTCCCATTGGCTCCTTAAATTTCTCTGCCACTAGCGGCATCAGGCTGTGGCTCCCTCCTCTTGAGCCGCTGCTCGCTTACTCTACTGATCAACCTCCTGTGTTCTCTCGCCATCACTGGGTGTACTATGGAAGTCCTGGCAGACTTCAAAATTGTGGCTCATCCCGTTCATACTTCTGCCAATCTGTACTCAGCTGCCGTCAGACCAACCTAGTCTGCAAGCGTCCCTTATGGTGGTTGACAATTTGGCATGCCCCACTGGTACAATGCCCCACCTGGTTGCTACCTCCCTACCCCACTGCCATATACTCCCTTGCGACATGATCACGTCGGCACACACTCAGTTTATTACCCTCAAGATAGCATCCTTGCCTATCATTATGACTCTTCCCCCCTAAAAGTAGTAAACAACTTCTCTATCGCTCTCCCAAGGGATGCAGACTCCCACAGCTTCTTATTCTTCTGCTCCTTTTAGCATCCCGGCGACATCCACCCAAACCCTGGTCCTGCACTTGCCCATCCTCCAGCTGGTGCCCAGCCAGGCACAAACCCACTCTACCAAACGGACTTAAAACCATCCACCTAAACATAAGAAGTCTTGCTCCCAAAATCTCCCTTTTACAACCCTTAGTCCAGGACTACGCCCCGATATCACTGTGATCACTGAATCCTGGCTATCCAAATCCATTCCTGATCAGGAAATAGCTATCCCTGGCTTTACTTTATCTAGACAGGACAGGTCCGGACGAGTCGGCAGGGTGGCTATTTATACCTTCTCCACCCTCCAAATCACTCCCTCCTTCACCACTTCTGTCCAGTCATCTCACGAGGCTCTCCTTTTAAAAATCCCCTATCCCCACACAGCCCCCATTTTTATTGCAGGAGTTTACTGTCGCCCTGGTCAACCACATTCCAACATCACTGACTTGGTCTCTAAGCTCTCCTCGCTTGCCTGCAGTGGCAAACTTTTCATCTAGGGAGATTTAAATCTAAACTGGCTGGCCCCATCACTGGCTAACATCCGCTCCACTATCAAAGCCTTAAACCTCCATCAGCTGATCCAGAAACCCACTCGTCTAAACCTTAAAACACTAAACCACTGGACCTGGTCCTCACTTCCCATCCACACCAAGTAGAGGCCTCAGGGCTACTTCCTGACTCTATTAGTGACCATCATATGACATTCATAGTGCAGAAAAAACATAGGCCTAAATTTCCTCCTAAAATTATTCTCATTCGTCCCTTTGCATCACTCAACCTGCAATCCTTGCTTCATGACCTTACGCAAACTGACTGGTGCCCCTTATCACAGCAGCTTCTGTGCACAATGCCCTTGCTTACTTCACCTCTAAATTTCTGCAGGTTTGGAACTCCCATCGCCCCAAAACCAAGGTTTGCGGCAGTCCACCTCCTGGGTCACCCTGAGCCTCTAGCCTGCCAGCGTGCTTGCAACCTGGCATGGCGCTAAGCCAAAGCTCCAACTGCCCCGGAGATCACTAATGCTATCGAGACCAAGTGGAATGGCTGCACTAAAGCACTACTTGCTAAAGCAGAGCATTTCAAATCCAACTTCCAAACCAATACAAAAAGCCCTTCTAAATTCTGGAAGGTTGTTCACTCCCTTTTCTCATCTTCCTCCACCCCCCACCTTCAGGCACAACCATTCTGTTCTCTCAGAACCTATCGATATGCTGATTGCTTCAACTCCCACTTCGCTACCTGTGCCTCTTCTCTGCTATGTACCCTCCCAAGCACTTCCCCTGACCAGTTGGCCCCTCTGCACCACACTGTCCCCACCCTACTCCTACTCCCATTCCCTCGCCCCAGACCACCCCTCCTCCCATCCTCCTCTGCTCCTCTGCCCCATCCCCTCCTCAGACACCTTACACCCCCCCATTCTCCTTCTCCCCATCACCCCTACTTCTACCCTTCAAGCTCTCCTGCCCCTAAACCCTACCAAAGGCTCCTCGCCTGATGGCCTTGACTCCAGGCTCCTACACATCTCTGCTCCTGCCATAGCCTTCCCACTCTCCCTGTTACTAAATCTCTCCTTTGCAACTGCCACTGTGCCCTCTGTCTGGAAACATGCTGTTGTCCTACCCCTCGCGAAGGGTGGCGACCCCTCCACCCCTGGTAACTATCATCCTATCTTCCTACTGCCAACCTTAGCTAAACTACAGGAACACATAGTACTCGAACAACTCTCTCTGTTTCTCTCAGACTCCGCTTTTTTCCACCCCCTTCCAGTCTGGCTTCAGGAAATCCCACTCTACCACAACCTCACTCCTAAGATTAACCAACACCATCTGTTCAGGCTTTGACAAAGGGCATATTACCTCAGCTATCTTTGTAGACCTGGCTAAAGCCTTTGACATGGTTTCTCATCCCCTCCTCCTTCACAGCCTTTCAGCTGCTGGTCTATCCCCGTCTGCTACGGGATGGTTCACCGCCTACCTGTCCGGCAGGTCGCAATCAGTAAGAACTGCTGACGCTATCTCTTCCCCCCTACCTATAACCACTGGAGTCCCACAAGGCTCTGCGCTAGGCCCCATTCTGTTCTCCATCTTTTTAAATGACCTCCCCCGGGTTTGCACCACACATCTAGCACCCACATGTATGCAGATGATACAGTATTGTTTACCTCTGGCAATACTGTTGCTGATGTTACTACCAGGCTTCAGTCAGACTTCACCAAAGTCCAACTCTGGTTTAGTTCTCATCAACTCTTTCTAAATGTCAAGAAGACAGTCTCCATGTCCTTTGGCACAAGGCAGAGACTTGCTAGGCTAACTCAACTCCCTTCCTTCCACACCCTCGATGGGACTGCTTTAGAGGACTCATCCTCTTTCAGGTATCTCGGCATCTGGCTGGACAGACACCTTAACTTCTCTGTACATATTGATGCCGTTCTGAAAAAACTAAGGCCTAAGCTTGCGGCACTTTACAGAAACCGCAGATGCATCCCGCTCGCCGTCAAGTGTGAGCTGGTACAGAAGATGATCATACCCTTTTCGACTACTGCGACATAGTCTACGATGCTGCCCCACAGTCCCACCTATCCAGATTGGACTCTCTCTTTAACTCCTTCTGTCATTTTGTTCTTGATGCCCCCTCCCATACCCATCACTGTGAGCTCTACCACACTCTCAAACTTCTTCCCCTACACTCCCGGCGCACGCTTCATGGTGCTAAATTCATCTCTAAATTCTGGCTTGGTTCTCTCCGCTCATATATCTCCTCCTCCTCTCTTAGCACCCCTTCCCTCTCCCTCTATTCCCTGAGATCCCATGCTGACACTCGCACCCTATCATTCCCCTGCAGAACCACTACCTCTGGCCAAATAGCCTTCTCCTACCAACTGCATAAAATGTGGAATGCTCTCCCTACGCAAATCCGTCACTCCTCCTCCTCCTCCTCCCTCCATTCCCTTACCACTGCGTTGCACAACTAACTCACACCCTCTCTTGCACCTGTTCCTGACCCCCCTTCCTTTATCTGTCTCCCTCTCTGTCTTTCTCTCATCTCCCTCTCCCCCACTTGCACTAATACCTATAGACCAGCTCTTAAGTAAGTGTGACTGGTTCCTACGTGCTCACCCTGCTGCATACTGCACTAGTGTACTGTCTGCAATTTATGCATTGTCAACCTTGTATCCTATGTATTGATTCTACTTTGTATGCTGCTCCTAAGATCTGCTTGCACTAAAACACTACAAAAGCCTTTATTGTCTCAAGTGCCTTGTTCCCGTTTTATAACTGTATGTATAATTATACCATCTGTATGTATTTACCTGAACTTGTACTCTGTATATCTGTACTCTATACATCCCTTTCCCCTTCCCCCAGGACGTACCGTGAGACGAGCATTAAGTTGCTCAGTGTATCTTTCCTAGTGAAACAATTCAATAAATAAATAAAATAAAAAGGGAGTGGACCCAGCTCCACCCCAGTTCCCCTGCCAAGACATGCAAACGGGCCCTGACAAGAGAAGGAGGCAAAGCCTGAAGATGACGATCTGCACACCTCATTTGGGGGATGGAGGGCGGGAAAGCAACGCCTGTTGCAAGAGTTCATCTCGAAGATCTACCATTACTGTATGTTCTTACGTAACTGTACTATATTACTTCGAGTGGAAGCTCTTGCAGCAGGCTATTACAATTAGGACTGAATCCTAAGCAGTCCTTCACCAAGGAGGTATCTAATCCCGGGAGGTGGAAGATAATAAGCTGGAAACAGCAAGTCAAGACAAGAGTCCCTGAAGGACTGCCAGGCCGAAGCCGGCACGGTGTCTGGATGTAATGTCTAAGCTATAGTGCTTTACAAAAGTGTGCACAGAGTTCCAGGTAGCAGCCACACATATGTCCCTAATGGAGACATTCCGCAGAGCGGCAAAGGAAGCAGACACTCCTCTGATGGAGTGATCCCTAACCGGACCCAGAAGGGGTTTATTGTGCTTCTCATAGCAAAATGTAATGCAGTGGACAATCCACTTGGAAATAGTCTGCTTGGACACTGGTTTACCCAAGTGTTGTGGCGCAATGCCACAAACAGTTGCTCCGATTCTCAGGTGAGTAGCCGTGCGCTTAAGGTAATATCTCAGCGTCCTGTGGACGTCCAGAGTGTGAAGGAGAGCTTCTCCTCTATTAGAGGGAGAAGGGAAATAAACTGGAAGGTCAACCGATTTTTTGAGGGTCAACTCCAAGACCACTTTAAGAAGGAACTTAGGATTCGTTCTTACCCTATGAAAATTTAAATATGGCTCTTTACACATCAGAGCTTGGAGCTCAGAAACTCTTCGAGCTGAAGTAACGGCAACTAAAAAACAAACCTTCCAGGAAAGGTAATGCAGCTCACAGTCAGCTGCAGTTTCAAACCGAGGAAGAGTAAGCTTCTCCAACACAAACAGGAGGTCCCAGGAAGGGATAGGATCCCGAATGGAAGGTCTCATGTGTAGAATCCCCCGTAAAAAGGTGCGGGCCACATCCAATTGGGCTAAGGTTCTGTCTCCCAAAAGGCCGTGGTAAGCAGAGATGGTCCACACATGCACCTTTATGGAAGAATAGCTCAAGCCTTGTTGGTATAAGGAGAGGAGATACTGCAATGTTAAGTTCACCGGACAGGTAAGGGGTTCGAGACTGTGAGACAACGTCCATAAGCAGAAACGCTTCCACTTCATAGCATAAGTGGAACGAGTAGAGGGCTTCCTTGCTGAAACAAGTACATCCGCCACCTCTTCGGGATACCCCATACCTGGATTTTGCTACGTCCGAAGGAGCCAAGCATGAAGGTGCAAAGACCGACGATTGGGATGGACCAGCAAGCCCTGATACTGGGACAGTAACTGCGAGCATATTGGCAGCAGAATTGGAGGTTGCTTGGACAACTGCTGAAGTAGTGGGAACCAAATCTGCCGAGGCCACAGAGGGGCAATTAGAATCATCAGAGCCCCTCAGGCCTGTAACCGAGAAAGAACTCTCTGGAGCGAGAGGAAGGCGTAAAAACCTCCTGCCCAACAAAGGGACAATCGTCTGGCCAAGAAACACAGGCACGGGCTCGTGAGCAGAAAAATACAGGTTACTCACCTGTAACAGGAGTTCTAGGAATGGTATATGTTGTTCATCCACACTGTCTTGCAGGTTCCTTGCCACTTTAAATCTTGCTGGAAGGTCTTCAAGCTGGCTTCTCCCACCCACCTGGGTGGTAAAACTCTCGGCTCCTCACCCCATGGCGTAGATCTAGGCCCGCTGGAAGCCATGTTGTGCGTCCCGAAGCGGGAGGTCGAGTGGTGCGGTGGATGAACAACATATACCAATCCGAGACCTCATGTTACAAATGGTATTTCTATTTCTAGGACATAGATATGTTGTTCATCCACACTGTCTGGCAGACTCCTAGCAGTTCTCCGAGGAGGAAGCAAAGCGCACCCCTACTTGGGAAATAAAGACTGGAGAACCGAGGCCCAAAACCAGCACTCGGTGATGACCAAGGTCGATGTGGTAGTGGGTGATGAAGGTGTGTGCTGACTTCAGGTAGCAGCCCTGCAGATTTCCTGGATAGGGACATCCCTGGAAGTAGCCACCGATGCAGCGATATAGTGGCGGGAGATGCCAGCTCTTATACCTCTGGGAGGCTCCATGCCCGCCAACCTATAGCAGAGATCTATGCAGGAGGTGACCCACCTGCCTATCGTCCGCTTGGCTGTGGGTCTGCCAGGTGCGGCTTCAGCGTGGTGACAAACAGCTGGCAAACCTCTCCCGAACTTCAGCCGTCCGCTCCTTACTTAGTAGCGGCTCTTCTAGGGTCAAAGTATGGAGACTATGTCGGCCTCAAAGTGTGACTGGGGTACAGAACACCAGCAAGTCAACACCTGGTTAAGGTGAAACTCCGACACCACCTTGGGAAGGAATTTGGGTGGGGGCACAGGACAACACTTCTCCTGTGGAGAAGACCAGATAAGGAGACTCGATGGAAAGCGCCTGGAGCTCTCCCATCCTCTGGCTGGCGTGATAGCCCCTGAAGGTGGTCTTCCACGACAGGTGAGAGAATGTCACATCTGTGCATCGGTTCCGAATAGACTTGCCCATTGAGCTTAGCCAATACCAGCAGTAGATCCCGGAGGTGGAGATTCTCGCACTGGAGGGATATGTGATCAAGGCCTTTGAAAAAGTGCCCGACCACCTTCTCCTCGCGCCACTGACTGCTTCCCGGCCGCAGCCCGGTAGCAGAGATAGCTACCAGGTGCACCTTAAGTAGTCAAACGAAGCCTTGCTGAGAAGGGACCACAGATGAACCAGGATGCTTGCCAGGAACAGGAGGAAGGGTCAGGCCCTTGCCTGATACCAAATGGAGAATCTCTTCCATTTGAAGGTGTAGCATTTTCTGAGTGCGACTCCCTTACAGGACACCTCAACGATGTTGAGGACCTCGTCGGAAAGACCCAAGGCCTGGAACTCTAGCAGCTCAGGAACCAGGCGTCAGGTGCAGGAGATTGAAGGTCTGGATGGAATACCTTCCCCTGACGTGAGATCCAGGTTCAGGCAGACTGGAAGCCACCTCGGAGAACCTGGAGCTGAACTGAGGGATCTGGATATCAGAACTAAGCGGGACCAGTCTGGAGACTACCAGAATCACCTGCGCCTTGTCCCTCCTGCGCCTTGAGAAGCACCATGTGGATCAAGGAAAATGGAAAAGGCATTAGAAAGAGCCGAGGTCCACGGCCCCGAGAAGGCATCCCTACAGCGAGCCCTGCACGGGTGGGCATGAAACAGTCTCAGCATAGCATTCTCCCTGGAGGCAAGACAGGTCCACCTGAAGCATGCCCCAGTGGGAGAACAGATCTCGTACTACCTCAGACAGAGAGACCACTCAGTGGGGCAGCCCCTACCAGCTTAGGGCATCGGCCCAGAGTGTTGGGGCTCCTGCCCACATGGATGGCAGGAGATCAGCCTCCAGGCTCTGACGCAGTGACCAAATGCGGGAGAACTTCCCTGTACAGAGGCATGGAGCACATCCTGCCTAGGCGGTTTAGGTAGTACATGGTCGATGGTATTGTCCGTCTGGACCTGAACACATGACCCCCATAGAAAGGCTTGTTGAGGGGCTAAAACGAACCGCTCGAAAGCTCAACAGGTGATATGTCGGGACTCGAGGGACCAGAGGCGTCGCCCTATCTCCCCCAGATGGGCACCCCAACCCATCAGAGAGAGCATCGCTCGATAAGAAGACCGTCAGCTTCGAGGCCGGACCCAGATGGGATGCCCTCCTGCAGATGTGCTGGGCGGTCCACCACTGGAGGCGTTCCACACCCCTGGTCACTGTCACTAGCTGATCCAGTGGATGAAGTGCTGTGACCACTGGCTGACCAGTCCTCTTTGAAGAGGGCATGTGACCAGCCGGGCCAAGCGGACCACGCTGGTGCAGGCCACCATGAGGCCAGGAGGCAGGGAAGTCCCGGGCAGGCGCAATTGCAACCTGAAATGATTGGGCAAAGGAGGAAAGAACCTCAGCTCTGTCCGCTGGGAGCCATGCTCTGGCTCGTAGAGAGTCGAGCTCTGCCCCGATGAATTGGATCACCTGCTTTGGCACAAGTTCCGACTTGGCCTCGTTGATGAGGAGGCCAACTGGAGAGCAAACTTGGAGAGCCAGATCTCTGGACCGCTCCACCTCCGTTCTGGAGGGGGCTGCAATCAGCCAGTCGTCCAGGTAGGGGTACACCCAGACCCTTTGGTGCCACAGAAATGCTGTCACCACTGCCATGCATTTGGTGAAGACCCTGGGAGCTAGGGAAAAGCCGAAGGGCATGGCCCGGAACTCGTAGAGGGATCCCTCTGCCCTGAAGCGGAGGAATCTCTGGTGGGACCAGACGATTGGGACATGAAAGAGCAGCGTCCTGAAGGTCCAGAGAACAGAACCACATGCCTCATTCCAGGATAGGATTATCTGAGCCAGAGTGACCATCCTGAAGGTCTGAGACCTTAGGAACTTATTCAGGTCGTGCAGGATAGAATGGGGCACCAACCCCCATCCGTTTTGGGACCAGGAAGTACCTGGACTCAAGCCGGGTCTGGGAGGATCCATGCCTTCCTGATCACCACTTTTTCAAGGGTAGAGCGATATCAGCTGGTGAGGCGACAAAGAGTTTGAAGACCCATTAGCCCCAAGGAGGCGGCTGCTGGCTCAGGCGGGGCCTGCTACGAACTCCAGAGGGCAGGCCCTTCCTACCACCTCAACACCCAGCGGTCCGTGGTGATAACGGACCAGGCGGAAAGGAAGTGGTGGGCCGTCCCCACAGGGAGACCCAGGGGAGTGACAAGGCTGGGGTGACACCCTCAACCAGTCACTGGGCAGGCTTAGAGGAGGGACCGGCCCAGAGGACTTCCTGGGCACTACCTCCCTGCTTCCTATTGGAGGAAGCTGTGAGCTTGGGTTTGGGATGTCAGCCTTGAGCCTACTGGCCCTGGTGCTGGTGCTGTTGGGCGGATGTGCATGAGCGCAGAAGAGAGACGAAAGGATTTATGCTGCTGTTGTCGGTGGCCCTTGTCCTTCTGGGAGGAGGTGACCCGAGTCAGAGAGGCATTAGACCTTCGATCCGCTGAAGAGGACCTTCCACTCCATGGCGAAGAGGTGCGGTCCCCAGTAAGAGGGACATCCGCCAGTTGTGCTGGGTATCCGCCGTGAAGGTGAATATCCTCAGCCATGCTCTGTGGGCATGGCCACGCGCGGCCCCACCGATCTGGCACAGGAGTCTCCAATGTCTGAAACCGTTTGGAGCTGCTGTTTAGCCACCACCCTTCCCTGGTCCAGTACCCTCTGGACCGTGGTCTGCAGAGTCGGTCGAGGAGATGAGGGATCACCTCATCTAGAGACCCATGAGCGCGGGAGAAGTGTGCCATCAACACGGCTGAAGCTGGCCTGGCCCGGAGCCAAGGAGCATAGCGTATACCTTAGCGGCATAGTCCAGCTTTTGGACTCACTGTGGGGGGCTTGTCCACATCTCTAGCGTTCCGGGCACGAAGCACTGTCGGTGACCAACCCTCCTGCGGAGGGTGTTCTGAAAAACCAGGCAAACAGCGGTAGGGACCGCATACTTCCTGGCCATCCTGGCGGCGCAGTACAGGAAGCAGGCCACTGCCAGAGCTCCAAGGCTGGGCCAATAATTGCCTCAGCCACTGGAAAGGCCTCCGTGGGTGAATCCCCTCAGTCCAGTATCTCCATCAGGGGATACTTGGCCTGAGCTGCATCCCAGTGGACTCCGAGATGAGCCCAAGCAGACCCATGAAGGACGATGGGCTGTCGTCCATCGACTGGCCCCCGGAGGACTCCAGGTCAATGGGCCTGGAGAACAGGGAAGAGTCGTCATCGGACTCCGAGGAGTCCGCGAAGAGCTGCCTGGGCCCTGAGCCACCCTCCACCTGCCGAGGACGGTCGGAAGTGAGGGTGACAGACAACCTGTTGGGCAGACCCTGACCCAACCAAGAGTCTTTGGTCAGCATCCCCGATTTCGGTTATGGAGGCAGAGGTTCCACCACAATCGGTGGGGCAGCTGGTTTCGGCCGAACAACCGGCCCAGGTTTGGGCACCTCGGCTACAGCAAGGGATTGTTCGGCCGCTCGGGTGACAGCCACTTGACGGCCGGGGAAGGCGACGGCGTCGGCTTATTCCTGGACAGAAGTAACTGCTGCCACATCAGGTCCTCGTAGTGTTGACGCAATTTGCGCCCAAGCCTCTCCTCTTCCGAGGAGGAAGACGAGGACAAGCGGCAGCGCCACTTACTTCGGTGCCGAGACCGAGACCACCGATGTCGGCGGGATCAGCTGGACCGAGAGGATGTCCTAGACCGAGACCCTCAGTGTTTCCAAGGACGGGTCTGGGAAGGGGCGGGGGACACCCGCTCTTCCCTCGGCTCGGAAATCTTAACTGGGGACTGCGGCACCGGAGGCGCAGGCAGGTCCTCGGTCTCCACCGGGGGAACCGGTGAAGAAGGGTTGTCTGCTTCACCAGTCAACAGCCCGTCCGACGGGTCAAGAAAAATCTCGACCGCGTCAACGGGTGTCTCGGCCGGCTGACCTGAAGGGGACACTGTGAAACCAGCGGCCTTAGCCGCAACCTCGACCGAAGTCGAGTGTCGACTGTCCAGGGAAGGGGACCTCTTCCGCTCCCATGAACGCCGACGATGGGACTTACCTTTTGAGTCCTTCTTTTTGGACCGAAAGGAATGTCCCAATGGCCCCTCTCCCTTCGTGGAAAGGGATTGGCAAAGCTCCTTGAAAGAAGCTGAATATGAGGTACCCAAAGAGAACGGGATAAATGCCGCGACCGAGGAAGAGGACTATGTGGCCTGTGCCACCTCCTCCTCGGGCGATCATCTGCTCAGTTGCTCAACCCGAGACCAGCCTTGTGTAACATGCATGGGCCTCCTTCGACTTCACCGATGGGGTAGCGCTCAGGGCGCCCAAGCTGTAACCAGGCACGCGGTCTTCCAGGACGCTGGCGAAAATGAACGGCATAACTCACAGGCCTGCGGGTCATGGTCTAGGCCGAGGCAGTAGACACACGTGGAGTGCGGGTCCATCCTGGACATTTTCTGCCCACAAGGGCACCGCCGAAATCCAAGAGTCTACTTGTCCATTGCAGCCACGAGAGAGAAACTTGACCGAAGTCTTGAAAATTTTAAAATAAGTTTCGGGCGAACCGAAGAATTAGGATCCAGTTTACATGCAGAGCGTTAAGGAGGGAACCTGAGCTTCCAAGCAGTAAGGAAGATCAGGCGTCATGGGGCAGAGCCGAGAGTTTTACCACCTGGGTGGGTGGGAGGAGCCAGCTTGAAGACCTTCCAGCAAGATTTAAAGCGGCAAGGAACCTGCCAGACAGTGTGGATGAACAACATATCCATGTCCCTAGAACTGGCAGTTTGGCATTGCGTGGTGACACAAAGAGGTCCGGCTCTGGACAACCCCATGTGTTGAACAGCTGGTCCGCTACTGATTGCAGTAGCTCCCACTCGTGCACCTTGGACTGAGACCTGCTTAGGCTGTCGACCAAGTCGTTTAGGACGCCTGGAATGTGCACTGTGGACAGGGAGTTGTGCTGCTCCAGTGCCCAATACCAGACTCTCATCGTCTCCCTGCATAGGGGGTAAGAGTGAGAGCCCTCTTGCTTGTTGATATAGAAGACGACCGCCATGTTGTCCGTCTGAACAAGAAGAGAGCCTGGCACAAGGTCCTCTTGAAAGGCATGCAGCGCACTGAGGACCACTTGCATCTCCAAGACATTGATGTGGAGTTCGTGTTCTATGGGGGTCCAGGTACCCTGCGTTTGGCATGCCCCAGGTGTGCTCTCCAACTCAAATCCGAGGCATCCATTGTAGGAGTCTGATTTGGGGGCTCCAGACGGAAGGGGACCCCTCTTTTCAGATTTAGCAGGTCCAACCACCAAAGAGGTGTTCTCTTTACTAGCTCTGTGACCCAGACCATGTGGTCTAGGCCGTCTGAGCATTGATCCCACTGCACCCTAAGCATTCATTGTGGGATTCGCATGGGGAGGCAGGCCAGAGGGGTGACGGGAATGGCCACCGCCATATGCCCCAGAAGTCTGAGGAAGGTCTTGGCCTGGATCTGTGGGGTTACTAGGACCGATCTGGCAATCTCCCTCAAGCAATCGCCCCTCTCTGGGGGCAGAAAAGCCATGCCCTGGACAGAATCCAGGACCACTCCTACAAAGACGAGTCTTTGGCTGGATTCTGAGGAAGACTTTGGAAGGTTCAGGGTGATCCCCAGATCTTGGAACAGAGTATAGGTGTCTCTGAGAGCTTGAAAAAGGTGTGATCTTGACGGGGCCGCAAGCAGCCAATCGTGCAGGTAAGGGAAGACATAATGTCCCTGGCACCTTAGAGCCGCAGCCACTACTGCCAAGCATTTTGTGAAGACTCAAGAGGAGAAGAGGCCGAACTGGAGAATCCGAAACTGATAATGCTCCCCCTGGAAGTGGAACCTCAGGGACTTCTTGCATGACTAGGGAACAGAGCCAGTCCTCCTGGTGCAGTAGAGGAAGCAGCCCTGGAAGAGACACCATCCGGAACCTTCTGTACTCTATATAAAAGTTTAAAGAGCTGAGGTTCAGAATGGGACGAAGGTCATGTGTCTTTTGTGAAACCAGGAAGAAATGGGAATAATACTCTTTCCCCCGTTGCTGCAGGGGAACTGCTTCTATTGCCCTTTTTAGCAAGAGGGCCTGTATCTCTCCTTCTATGAGCAGAATGTGAGAAGGAGGGTATTTTGAGGACCTTGGTGAGGTGTCTGGAGAAATCTCTGTGAATTCTAAGTATGTCTCTCCTTATGATATCAAGGACCAAGTTGTCCATGATAATAAGCTCCATCCCTTTAGATAAAGGCGACTTTCCCTACCTCCATGAAACCTCCGCCGAGGGGGTCGGGAAGAGTCATTGGGCGGAGCCGGGAGTGGACAGAGAGGCATGGGAGGACTTGGGGCCATGGGAAGGAGGGCCTCCAGGCAGCTGGTTGCCGGCTCTCCTTCGAAAGCCACCTCTCTGGCCTGTTTGCCACGGGCTTGGGCACCTGAGAGCTTACGAAATGGCCATTTCCTTGGTCTTCTCTGTATATCGGATGGACAGACCAGATGGATTTCCCTGACTCCTGGAGATGAGAGATGAGAGATGAGTGACTTTGTCTCCTGCCAAAACAAAACAGTACCCTGGAACGGTAGATCCCAGATCCTGGACTGCAGATCTTGGTGAAAGCCCGAGACCCTCAACCAAGCATGGCGCCAGAGACAGACCCGACACTGATGCTCTGGCCGCCATATCTGCAGTGTCGTACGAGGCACGCAAAACATGTGTGCTGACGTCAGAGCCCGACTTAAGGACATCCAGAATCTCCGTCTTCTGTGCGGAGTCTGGCAAGGCATTCACAAGCTCTTGTCCCTGCTCCCAGAGCGCATTCTGGTACTGAACCATATGCATCAGGAAATTTAGGGACCTAATGGAGCAGGTGGAGGCAGAATAGACTTACTTGCCCACCTGGTTCAAACAGCGAGACTCAGGGTTGGGAGGCTGTGAGCTAAGGTGCTTGGGCTGCTTGGATTTATTATGGGCAGCCGTTATCACAGAACAGTCTGCCTGAGGGTGCTCAGCTAGAAAAGGTTCATCCCTCGGGGCTCTGTACAGCCCATCCGATTTTTTCGGGACCAAAGCTGGGCACTTCCAGGTGATCCGGGTGAGACCCTGGAAGGTGTCCACCAGAGGAGGCACCAAAAGAGGTTTGAGCTCCTTCTGCCTCAGGTACTTGGCCAGTCGACAGCGTTCCGGATCCAGGTACTCCGTATCCCATTCATTAGAGGCCTGGAAGCGCCTCATGACGCCCATGAAGATTGGATCATCAGGGGGTGAGTGGGCTGGTCCTTTTCTCCTGGGGAACCCTGATTCCTGAGATGGAAGAAGAAGAAGAGGGCGACCAACTACTAGGTGTCGAGTAGCCAGACCTGTCCCTGTGACTAGCCCCACTCGAACATCGGTGGCTCTCCGACCGTCATCAGTCCGAGGACTGACGTTGGTCACGGGACCGACAGAGCGGGGATCGACATCGGGAGCAGGCCCGCCGATCAGAACGGGAACGGCTCCTGGTGTGAGACCTGACCCGGCGTCTGCTACCAGACCGTGGTGAGCGCCGGAGTCGGTCTGCAGACTGAGATCGGGAACGGGCCTTGGACGATGGTCGAGGTGGCGGCCTCTCGGGGGTCTTCTGTGGTGAAGACACACCCTCTGGCTGGGGTTTGCCCAATCTGTCCGGTACCGGTGACAGGGCGGCTTGGGGGTTCACTCTGGACCTGACCCCACCAAAGGAAAAGAGATCCTGTAGCTCATCCTTTGTTCAGCACGAGGCTGCTGCCCCGGAAAGGACCTCAAAGTATCCGGCCTTGAAGGGGAGCCACCTCGAGAGCCCCGAGGAAAGGAGGACTTGGGGTATAGAGAAGCTGTTCCCTCTCCGGCAGCATTAGGATCCTTCGCCCCTTCTACCAGTGTCGGTACCAGGACCGGCAATGGCTTCACGCGGGGGTGGGGGGGCGCGCTGGAGTGTCCTTGGGCTCCAGGGGCGTGGCCTTGGAAGGTAGGGCCACAGCTTGCGCCTCCGAGGTCTTAGTGGTGACTCTTAGCGGAGCTACCTTGGGCTTGGCTGGTTTCTCCCCTGATGGACCAGCTTTAGCCTGTACCTTCTTAGAGGATTTAGAATGCTCACCTCAGCCCAGGGAACCGCTGGCTTTCTTGGGAGAGGGCTGCGAGCAGGACCGGGACCTGGACCGGTGTCGGGACTGACTACAGTCCTTGTCGTGGGACCGCTTGGATTTTTCTTTACTGGAATGTCTGGCCTTCCCCGGAGGTGTGTAGGTCCATCTTCTGTTCAAGCAGGTATGCCCTGAGAGCCTTTAGGCGGCGGATCCTGGTCCTACTTGTAAAGCCCTGGCAGGTGGAACAGGCCGCAGTGTCGTGGTTAGGCCCCAGGCAGAAGACATACTTGGTGTGGCTGTCTTCGGCTGGAATCCGACGGCCGCAGCTACACTTGTTGCGATGGGATCCCGATGAGGAAACAGAGGACGGGGACGACATACGTCGGTACTAAAAAAAACCGTCAGAAATACTGAAGAAAAAGGCGAAAAAACTGAGTTTTTTGCTGGAGGCTGGCAAGCCAAGAACTTTCCACATGTGCGGGTTGCGGCGGGAAAAGAACTGGGGTAGAGCTGGGTCTGCCCCCTTTGTAACAGGGGCGTCAGGGTGGAGCCAATGTCGGGGTCCGCTGGGTACTGCTGGCTGAGAAGTTTTCCAGTGCGTCCTAATGCCTGTGGCGTTAGTCCTAACTGTAATAGCCTGCTGCAAGAGCTCCCACTAGAAGTAAGACTAGATCTACTTGTTATATATCTTAAAATCTTATTAAAGTATAAAAAAAAGAATTTTTTTTTTGAGTTTATAATTACAGGAAAAAACTATAATTGTTTATTAAAGAAGTAATGTCATTAACATATCAGACTTATCGTGGTGTGAATCATGTTTTTCTCATAGTGGCTAGATTTTTTTTTTAGGTCGCTTTAGCCACAGTGGCTAATATTAGCAAAATCTTAAGGGGAACATGGATCACTACACATTTTTGCAATCGCTGCCAAGTCATCATGGAGTTCCTGTGGCACAGGCTGTGAGAGGGGCTGCTAGCTCAACCAGACAAAGGAGGAGTGCAGTCACAGATGACTCAACAGTCAGAGGTGGGTGAAATGGGAAATGGGGAAAACAGGGAATAAAGTAATAAAAAACTGCCTTCGTCCTCACATTTGGTGGTGATCTCAGCAATCTATGTTTAGAATTTGAAATGAAGCTTTTATCACTTTTATTCAAGAGACAGTACTCTACAAAAGAAATAAAAGTATCAATGGTACTGACTGGCATCAAGCTGCCCTAAACAAAAGCAGGACAACACTGGAAATGAGATGTGGCACCTCATCTAGGCTATCCTGTGTAAATAAACTATATGTAAAGCAATTTGGGATGCAGTGTATGAACACTGCTACATACACAACTCAAAATAACCAGCTGTATGCTTGTCTGGGGCAACCATTTTTTACTTGGGGCAGCTATTTCTTCTTCTTAGCCTGCACCTGGGACAGGCAGTACCAGAAGGCAGTGTAGCACCACAATGCCGCGTTAGGACCCCGTGGAGCTCATTTAGTCAGCTGCTACAAGTGAGGCCATCAGACAGTGATGTATGTGCAAAAGCACATTCTGTGCACTATCTTTATCTTACCTGGCGTCATGTGATGAATTTTCGTGCAGGCAGCCGACTGCACTCAGAGATACAGCAAGCCTCCGATGCTGTAGTACTTGCAACTGTGCATGCAAATCTGCTATTTGTGCACCATAGGCACAGCGGCTCATTCCTTGGCCTTGTTTGCCTCTGCTGTGTTGTGTCCTTGAGGTTGCAGCTCTTTTTTGTCTGCAATGTATCTAGCACACAAAGGAGAGAGTCTTTTGGGCTACACCAGATTGGGCATCTAACCCTATATTAGGCATGCACGTGGGGGCTTATATCCTGAGGTTAAAGGGAGTAGTAGCAGGCTCCTACTGGGGGACAGAAATAGACATAAAGTAAGAAGAGTAGTAGGGAAGATATAATGTGGGGAGTGGTGCAGTGTAGTGCTTGTGGGGTGGCAGTGTTCCAGAGCACCTTCTGGAGACTGTGCTGCTACCTTATTTGCTTGTACCTCTCTGGACTAAAGGAGGAGGTCACCAGACTCTGGGCCGAACTGCTTGGGTCAGAGAGACCTTCCCCACCACCCAGGGACTACCTAGTCCACCACTACTGCCTCAGAAGTTGCCTAGAAAAAGGGGCGAGGGGCGGATGGACAACAGTGAGCTCGGGAAAGGTTAGGAAGGTTGACAGCAGGTGCACCCCAGAACCCATTCCACTGCAAAACTCGTACGCCACTCTGGTGGAGCAAGAATGCCCAGCAGAGCAACCTGCAACAGTAGTCTGAGGGGATGCAGGGAACCTCCAAGGTGGAGATTGGGGGGGGGGTAATGGGGGACCCCACTGGAGGAGGAGGAAGCGAATTCTAGTGGGGGACTCCATTGTAAAAGGGAATTAAGCTGGGGACAGGTAGGGATGAGGTTAGAGAGGTTCAGTGCCTGTGTGGCACCACTGCATGGAGGGATGGAAGGAGGCTCCAAAGGATCACTGGGGCAGTAGGCAGGAAGGGGGAGCTTGGCATCACTGTCCACCTGGGAACAAATGATCTAGCTCAGAGCGAGCCAACAGTAGTCCAGGAGGATTTTAAGGAAATGGGAAGGGGTCATAGACAGGTGGCACAATCCATAACCTTCTCGGAGGTGTTACCAGTCTATGACTGGGGAAAGGACAGGACTTGTCGCACCAATGAATTCAACGTTTGGTTGAAGGATTGGCGTGGAAGGGAGGGGGTTCAGTTTCACTGGGGAATGGGGTGGCACTTAGAGGGATGCAGGCCTGTACTGCAGGGATGGCCTGCATCTTTCTAGGAGGGGTTCTAATGTCATCAGTGAGAGGTTTAGAGACTTCATCGGAGAGCATTTAAACCAGCCAAGGGGGAAGGCAGAATAGGGCAAGGTTACATGCCGCGCGCACACACACACACACACACACACACACACACACACACACACACACAGGATCAGGAGTGGAACTATTATAATCAAGAGAGAGTAAAACAACAAACAGAAACAGGAAATAGTGAAAAACAAGGGGCAAGAGGAGGCAATGGTACAGAGAAGGAGAGTGGGACAAATAAGCAAAATGTAGCATATACAATAAAGGGGAGTGATGCTGCACACTGGAAAGCAATGTGTGCAAATGTTCGTATCCTTGGTAACAAGCTGGCAGATCTAGAGGACACTGTGCAGAGGCAGACCTGGACTTAGTAGCCATCAGAGAGACATAGTGCAATGAAACCCAGGACTGGAATCTGGCTATCCCAGGGTATTCTCTGTTTAGAAGGGACAGGGAGGGAAGGGGGGGGGGTGAGTAGCTCTTTATATGAGGAACAGCATAAAGGCAGTTGAAGCACAGGGAACAAATGGGAGGGCAGAGAGACTGTGGGTCAGCCTGGAAAAAATGTAGGGGGATGTCATCCGGACAGGGTCATCTACAGACCCCCTCTACAGGAGGAAGAAGTGGATGAGGAGTTAACAGAAGAAACTCGGAACATGGCTCAAAGGAGGAGGTACTACTAGTCAGGGACTTCAATCTACCAGACGTAGATTGGAGTCTGTCTACAGCAGCAACTGCCAGAAGCAGGAATGTAATCAATGCTCTGTTAGGTGCCTCCTTCAGGCAACCAGTAGATGAACCCACTCGCGGAAGGTCAGTGTTGGACCTAGTGCTGAACCTAGTATTGACAAATGGGGATGGCATTACTGATGTCAAGGTGGCAGATCACCTGGGAACCAGCGACCACCGCACAGTACAGTTCATTTCATTTTATTTTGGTAACCAGGTAAAAAAAGCAACTGGGCCACATGACCCTTTTACAGGCTTGATCCGGTTGAGAGTCAAAGACACTCAAGAACATATTACAACAAGAAATAAAATGCAATAAGGTGCACATACAGGTACAAATGTACAGAGATAAAAACATAGCAACGACAATAATGAATAACAAATGTAACGCACAAGCAATTCAAGCGTATAAATTATGTGCAGGAACATACTGATCTTAAGAAAAGATCCTTCTTTACAATATTTCTAAACTGTTAAAAAGTTGGGATATTTTGTGTCTCAGCTGCTAGTTCATTCCAAATTTTTATGGTACATTGTTTGAAAGATTTTTGATATTTAACGGTTTAACAGGTTGGGGCTAAAAGCTGGATCGAATTTTCAGATCGTAACCTTCTAGGTAGCACTCTCTGTTGAAACAAGTTTAGCATAGGATTTGATCCAATGCAAAGGACTGATTTGTACACAAAGCACAATTTCTGGAATGTGTCTTTATGGTCCAGGGGTAACCACCCCAATCTATTATATAGACGCAGTGGTGTTCCCTGGACTTTGCCCTTAAGTCAAACCTACAAATAGTATTATTCAAAGTTGTTCTGATCTTCTCAGATGCACCTCCCCAAACTAGACTTCTGTTATCTAATACAGGCAACAAACAAGCAGCAGTAAATGCTCGCCTGGTGTCAACGGCCAAGTAATCTCTGACAGCATAGAGTGACCCTAATTTTCTGTACAACTGCTTAGTTATATTGTCAGTATGCAATAAGGGCTAGGGCAGAAGTAAACAACACCAGAACTAGGGTTCTGGACTTCAAGAGACCCGACTTTGAGGTAATGAGGAAATCTCTCAGTGATGCTCTGGTAGGGACAGGAGAACTGGAAGGAGTGGAGGGCCAGTGGGCTAAAATAAGGGAGGGTATCAACAGGGCTGCAAGTCTCTGTACTCAGTAGGTTAGCAAGGGTAAAAGGAAAAGAAGACCACACTGGTTCACAAGGGAGGCAGCGGAAAAGGTGAGGGCAAAAAGGCAGGCCTTTGTGAGATACAAAATAACTCAGAAGGAGGAGGACAGGGAAAACTATCAGAAAAAGCAAAAAGAGGCAGGGTAGCAGTCAGGAGGGCTAAAGCACAGACAGAGGAAATGATTGCCACATCACTGAAAAAGGGGGATAAGACATTCTTCAGATACATAGGGGAAAAGAGGAAGGCTAAGGGAAGGATAATTAGGCTGAAGGGGGAAGGAGGGGTCTGTGTGGAGGAAGATTATTAAAAAGCAGGTATGCTAAGTTAGTTACTTCTGCTCAGTATTTACGGTGGAAGGGTCAGGTAATGGACCAGTGTTAGAAGAAAAGGGCGCAAGGGTATCGGTGAGGGACACAAGACCTTTTACGGCAGGTAGGGTCCTGAGGGAACTATCACGACTTAAAGTGGATAAGGCAATGAGCCCTGACGAGTACACCCCAGGGTACTGAGGAAACACAGGAGGAGCTGGCTGCACCCTGATGACCCTTTTAACCTTTCTCTGGAGACAGGTAGTTTCTGGAGACTGGAGGAGGCTGATGTGGTCCACTGCACAAAAGTGGAAGCAAGAGAGGAGTCAGAAAACTACAGACCTGTCAGTCTGACCTTGATAGTGGGCAAGGTTATGGAGTCACTGAAGGAGAAAGGTTGGTGGAGTATCTGAGGCCAACGGGCTGCAGGATCCAAGACAGCAGGGATTCATGAGGGATCCTGCCAGACTAACCTGGTCAAGTTCTTTGACTGGGTGACCAGGGTAGTGGATCGGGGGGGGGGGGGAGAGCAGTGGATGTGGCAAACCTGGATTTCAGTAAAGCCTTCAACAGTGTCCCACACAGAAGGCTGGTGAATAAACTAAATGGCCTGGGGTGGGACGGAAGGTAGTTAGATGGGTAAAAAACTGGCTAAAGGATAGAAGTCAGAGAGTGGTGCTAAATGGTGTACACTCAGGGGAAGCAAAGTGTTCAGCGGGGTGCCACAGGGTTTGATGCTAGGTCCAGTGCTCGTCAATATATTTATCAGCAATATCGCAAAGGGGTTTGTAGGGAAGGTGTGACTGTTTGCGGATGATACCAAAATCTGCAACAAGGTGGGCACTCAAGGGGGGTGGAACAAATGAGGGAGGATCTTAGCAAGCTGGGGAAGTGGTCAAGGGTCTGGCAACTGGGAAATGTAAAATCATGTACCAGGATCACAGGAACCCCAGCTAAGTACCATCGGGCGGGGGGACTAACAGTCACAAGAAGAAAGAGACCTGGGGATAATGATTTCTGATGATCTGAAGGTGGCTAAGCAGTGTGATAAGGCGGTGGGTAAAGCTAGCAGGATGATGGGGTACATAGGTAGAAGGATCACCAGCAGAAGGAGGGAGGTCATAATACCCCTATACAGGTCATTGGTTAGACATCACCTTGAATACTGAGTACAGTTCTGGAGGCCTTACCTTCGAAAGGACAGACAGGGTCAAGAGGGTTCAAAGGAGGGCAACCAAGACGTTGCAGGGCCTACACCTGAAGCCCTAAGAGGACACACTCAGACAGTTAAACATGTACTCTCTGGAGGAGATGAGGGAGAGACATGATAGAGACATATAAATATCTCACGGGAGTGAATAAGGTGCAGGAAGGGAGTATTTTCCAGAGAAGTTATGCAAGAACTAGGGGTCATGCAATGAACACAACAAGAGAGGTGTGCAGCGATCAGCGTTTAAACAATGGGTGGTACTGTAAAGTTAGGGCAGCCAGCCTGCAAGTGAACACAGTCTAGAAAACCAGCACTCCAAGCCTGTAATGGAGATAACTCCAGGTCCAATCCATATGCAGTAAATATTCTGATATTTTATTCAGTGCACATGCACAAAACAGAACCAACAGGCATACAGACAGAGAAAAGCTTACTAGCCCCAGCGCTTTGACTCAAAGCTGAGTCGAAGTGCTCGGACTAGTAAGCTTTTCTTCATCTGTATGCCTGTTGCCCATTACAGGCTTGGAGTGCTGGTTTTCTAGACCGTGTCATGCAATGAAGCTTGGGTGGGGGAGAGAGAGACTGAGGAGGTAATGTCAGGAAGTTTTTCTTCATGGAGAGGGTGGTAAGAGCTTGAAACAGACTCCGGAGGACATGGTGGAAGCTAAAAGGATCACAAGCTTCAAGAACGCATGGCATAGGCATAAGAGAATCCTAGCACCAAGGCAAATGTGGGCTGAATCTGAGGACTTACAGGGGGCTGAGGAGGTGCTACAGCAGGGCAGACTTGGTGGGGCAGACGGTCCTTATATGCCGACAACTTCTATGTTTCTATGTAAGGTAAGCTCTCTTGACAGCAAGATTTTTTTTTCTGGGGGGGCCTTGTTAGGGTTACAGCCATAATTTTCAAAAGTCCTCAGGACTAACAGCATGAGGCAATAGTTTTAAGAAGGAGGCCACAAAGACAGTAATACTGAATTAAAATCTTTTTCAGGACTAGGAGAAGGAGCTGTCGTGTGGCAGGCAGATGAGGCATGGTTGTGATCACTCAATTACAAACAGCAGGTACCAGCTAGCATGCGTTGCAGCAAAGGACTGAGAAAGCAAAAGAAAATCTATACAAATGAAAATCCATTTCAGGACTAAGATGAGGAGAGAGTGGTATGGCAGGCAGTCTCATGATCACCAGCAGTAGCATGTGGACAAAAAAAGTGCAGACCCAGTTGTGACTGGGTGTGGACAGAATAACTGAAAGCACTTTTCAGGGCTGAGATGAGCAGCAGACTACGAGCCAAGTCAAGAGGTTATAAGGCCCAGCAACAGGATTATGTTAAGGCAACAGCCAGCAAGACAATTGACAACCCCAAGGTTAGGGCTGTGCAGGTGTACAGCAGGGACTCTGTAGTCTAATTAAAACCCCTTTTTGGACTCAGCACCAGATTTTGGGGGGGGTGGGTGTCAGGCAGTCTATTAGCCCAGCTTGGCAGCAGGGTTTCTTTCTACTTTTTACTAGGACACTGAATAAACAGGTACAGATTTTGTGGGACAGGCAACATTTATATTCCACCTTGTCACTTGAACAATCATCTGAAAAAGGTTATTTCTAGCCAAGACTACATAAATGTAAATTCTATCCTATTCTTCAGTCCAAGCTCTACCAGAAGTTAATCAAAGTGCCAATGGTACTGAGATGTGCCGAAGCTTAAATGACTAGAAGTTAACTAAATGTAAAACAAGAGTTGGCTGAGGCAACAAGCTATCAGTGGCTTGTAATTGTGAGGGAAGTGTACATCCTGGGAACCTTCCTGATCTTTGTCAGAAACTGTTCTTTAAATGCTAAGCCCCACAGAAATAAGACATGGAATGCTAGAGTGCTCGGACGTCTACAAAAGTAGGAAACAAGCTGCTGCATTTTGCACTAGCTGCAAGGGTCAGATCTGGCCATAGGACAGACCCTTGTAGAGCCCACTACAGTACTTGAGACACTAAGCAATTAAAGACTATACCAGTGTGACAAACCCCCAACTAAAGCCAATGCCAGCCTTATAATTGTGAACAACTGCCCCAACTAAAGCCAATGCCAACCTGAGTGTTGTGAACAACCCCCAACTAAAGCCAATGCCAACCTGATTGTTGTAAACAATCCCCAACTAAAGCCAATGCCAACCTGATTGTTGTAAACAATCTCCAACTAAATCCAAGGCCAACCTGATTGTTGTAAACAATCCCCAACTAAAGCCAATGCCAACCTGAGTGTTGTGAACAACCCCCAACTAAAGCCAATGCCAACCTGATTGTTGTAAACAATCCCCAACTAAAGCCAATGCCAACCTGATTGTTGTAAACAATCTCCAACTAAATCCAAGGCCAACCTGATTGTTGTAAACAATCCCCAACTAAAGCCAATGCCAACCTGATTGTTGTAAATAACCCCCAACTAAAACCAATGCCAACCTGATTGTTGTAAACAACCCCCAACTAAAACCAATGCCAACCTGATTGTTGTAAACAACCCCCAACTAAAACCAATGCCAACCTGATTGTTGTGAACCCCCAACTAAAGCCAATGCCAACCTGATTGTTGTAAACAACCCCCAACAAGTCAATGCCAACCTGATTGTTGTAAACAACCCCAACTAAAACCAATGCCAACCTGATTGTTGTAAACAACCCCCCAACTAAAACCAATGCCAACCTGATTGTTGTGAACAATCCCCCCAACTAAAACCAATGCCAACCTGATTGTTAACACTTCCCCCCCCACCCCAACTAAAGCCAATGCTTTGGATTCAAGGGTTAGACTTTCATCAAGATTACAGTAATCCCAGAAGTAAGCCCTTTCTAAACATCAGAAGAATCCCATACCAAATAGACAGCTTTTACTGATTTAGTCCACCGTGATATTAAAACCAGAAAATATAACAAAAAAACAAACATGAATTCTGCTTGTAGTGAATACAAATAAGTAAACTAATTCAAAATAAAAAAGAGGAACAACAATACAGTGTACGGTGGAATACTGTTCTGTACAGAAATCCATGCCTAGAACAGCACTGTGCTGCAATAGTGACATTGCGATGCTGGTGTGTGTGCTGCACTAGCAATATCAATACTGCAACACAACAGAGTAGAACACTTTTACGCACACACAGTACGTGAGTTGCGGCTGCCATCGTTAGTGCTGTCAAGTCATCTCATCAGTTACAATCCGTGCTAACAGCAATGGCAGCTGCGGTTCCCTCATAAATGGCATACATTCATCTTCTTGCACACTATGGTTGCCCAAACACTACAAAAGATTGTGTATGAGCAACCATACACATACAAGGCTGAGTTTTAATCTCAAGGTTTCCATGGTAATAAGAGATCTCTCAAGCTGCGCTCTTGAGAGGTCTATTGTTATACGGATAAAAACACAGCCTTGTTGCGTATGGTTGCGCACACACAATCCACTATATGTAGGGCAAATAAAATGATAAAAAGAAGGCAGATACTTTCTAATTTGTGTGGTTTCTATAAACACACAAAATCAGAAGCCTCAAACCCAGCACAAAGCATCATGGATATGAAAATCTGTGGGAGTGTGGTTAAACTGACTAGAAGTCTCAGCTGCTACTGAATTCTGCTTGCCATGTCACCACTAAGACATCACCACAGCAGACACACACACACACACCTTAAAATCTACACAAAAAGTATGCACAACTACAAGAGGTGCTGTGAGCTATCACTTGCAGTCTAAAAACTGAATTAAGGGGGCAGAGCCAGGATCCCAATTTTGCACAAGCAAACCATGTTTTGCGCCCAGTTGGTATTCACAAAAGCCTGGTTTACATGCTCAAACTGGGTTTTGCACTAAGGCAAAGTGTGGAGGGGGACACAGTGCAAATGGGGGTGAGCGGGCATGAATATCGTCGCTGTCTGATTCACAAAACATTTGCTCTACGCAAGGAGCATGAGCAAATAACGCCAACCGAGACCTTGTCTTATCCTGCGTAACTGTAGTAGTTGGCAGAGGTACTGCGCCCCCAACCAACCCGACCGGGTAATAAAGCCACTGTATTTCCCTGGTGCTAGTGTCCCCCCTGCGTGATCGCCAGAGAGATTGTGAAAATTGTACATTCCTTGGTGTCCAGTAACCCTTCCCCCGCCGATCGCCAGACCAATTGTATAAATAAAACTTTTCCCTGGTGTCCAATGCCCCCCCCCCATTGGACCCCACACCCAATGTAAGAAGAAATATTCCCTGGTGGCCAGTGGTCCCTGCCCCTACCCAGTGCTCACCCCAGAAACAGATATGTTTCTCCCTGGCATCTAGCAGTCACTCCCCCCACCCAATGCCTCACCCGATGTCACAATACTGTTACTCGGTGGCCAGGGGTCCCTCATCCTGCACAATCACTCACCTGACCTGTAAAACATATTCCCTGGTGACTAGTGGACCCTCCCCCCTATCCCCAGCCCCAAATTTGACATCCCCCCAAAAAAAAAAACCACAGCGGTCCTGTCTTGCGATCTTCCCCCCCAAAAACTGCCCCATTAGTGGCCGGTGGCTCCCTCTCCCCAAACTACTCGTATACGTACATTAACTTTCCAAGTGTCTAGTGGTCCCCCCTCCCCCAAACCCAATCTGCGGAATAATCAATAACTACACTCCCTGGTGCCACTGCCACCCAGCCCTGGCAGGTAGTGCCCTCCCCACTCTGCTTCCCTGAGCCGGCGACCGGCACAGCCCTCCACTCTCCACCAAGGCCAATTGCCGACTGAGCTGTCAATGAGCGCATACTATCGGGGTTGAGAGAGGGGGCCACTAGACACCGGGGAAATTAATGTACATATACAAGCAGATCGGGGAGAGGGCTTCACTAACCACCAACGCAAGACTGGCTTGGGGGGTGGAGATCACAGGACGGGACCAGGGATGGGCTGTGTTTTTGTTTTTTGAGGGGGGGAGGGTGAATGTGTCACACTGAGGCCAGGGATCAGGCCTGGGGAGGATCCACCAGACACCAGGGGATATGTTTTACAGGTCAGGTGAGGGATCAGGCAGGGGTAGGGACCACTGGCTACCAGGGAAAAATGTATCTGTTTCTCGGGAAGATATCAGGTGGGGGGAGTGACCACTGGCCACCAGGGAATATGTTTTCTTACATCGGGTGAGGGGTCGGGTGGTGGGGGGAGACAACTGGACACCAGGGAATACTTTAATTTTTCACGATCGCTGTTCGCGAAGTGGCTGGGCAGAGAAAGTACAGTTACGTAAGAACTTACTGCAACAGTAGATCTTCGAGAGAGGCTCTTGCAGTAGGTACTAACATGTAGAGGTAGGACTGAGTCGCTAGGCACTAGGACCACACAGAAAACATAGCTAGCAGTGTCTGGCGGGGGACCGCCCACCTGACGTCACGTGACCGACATCAGCGTGGCGCTATATAGTGAGTAGTCCCCACACCCGCCCTCCAGTTCTCCGGCCAAAGACCTAGGAAGGTGCGACAGGAGATAGGAGTGGGCTCCTGGAGCTATAAAGTTATGAAAGGAGAAATAGCAGAATAAACCCAGGGAGAAGGTGGGAGAAAAAGCAGTACCTACTGCAAGAGTCTCTCTCGAAGATCTGCTGTTATGGTAAGTTATTATATAAGTGTACTATCTTACCTTGAGAGGGCTCCTGCAGTAGGTATTAACCAGTTGGACTGAGTCCCAAGTAGTCACAATCAGACAAGTCTGAGACATGAGAGGTAGGAACAAGTCTGCAGGAAACAGGGATCTTAAGAGTCCCTGAAGAACAGCTAGGCCAAAGTCTACTCTGCGCCTAGAAGCAATGCCCAAACTGTAATGTTTAGTGAAGGTATGGACAAAACTCCAAGAGGCAGTCGCACAGATATCTGCATCATAGATGTTCCTGAAACGAGCAGTGGAGGCAGCCATGCCCCTGGCTGAGTGCCCTTTGACTTCCCCTGGAGTGGTTTGTTATACTTCCGATAACAAAAGGTTATGCAGTTTGCCAAGCATTTGGACAAGCACCGTTCTGAAACCGTAGCGCCCTCTCTTTTGGGTGCAAAGGAGAGAAATAACTGATCAGTTTTATGGACTGATTTCATCCTGTTATTGTAGTAACAAAGAATTCTATGTACATCCAGAGTATGTAGAATTGCCCCCGATTGGAATGCTCAGAGTAGTACACTGGCAAATGAATGGTCTGATTTAAGGTGGACTGTGAAACCACCTCAGGTAAGAACTTAGGATTTGTACGCAGAGCCACCTGGTCTCTGTCAAAAATCAAATAAGGCTCCTTGCGCATCAGGGACTGGAGATCGGAAATCCTTTGAGCAGAAGTAATAGCAACTAAAAAGAGTGCTTTCCACAAAAGATAGCTCATGTCACAACTAGCAGCAGGGCTCCTGACTCGGGGTTTTAAATGAAGAATGGAATGTCTTGGATACTTCCAACTGAGCCACGGTTTTGCAATCCACTGGAATGTGGCAGACCGAAATGGCAGATAAGTGGACCTTCAAGGTCGAGTAGCTGAGTCCGAGGTCAGAGAGGTGCAGCAGATATTCCAAGACTTGCGGAGAAGGAGGAGAAGGGGTCCCACTCTTTAGACGTGGTCCATATGGAAACCTCTTCCTTTTCATAGCACAGGTGGATGTAGTAGACAGCTTCCTTGCCCTCACTAGTACCTGTGCCACCCTAGTGGATACTCCAAAGTAAGTGGTGGCTGTCAGTAGGTGCCACGCATGCAGGTGAAGGGACTGAAGGCCTGGATGAACCAGGGTGCCCTGTTCCTGAGTCAGAAGGTAGGGAAACTGGGGGTTCCACTGTCAGTTGTTGAAGCAGAGAGAACCAAATCTGATATGGCCAGTAGGGAGCAATCAGGATCATATGTGCTCCCTCTGCCTGTAGTTTCAGTAATACCCTCTGTAGTCGTGGAAAGGGAGGGAAGGCGTACATGAATCTCCCTGTCCAGCACAGAGACAGTGCGTCTCGCCAGAAAACCCACACCCTGGAGCAAACAAGCAGAAAGTTTGTAGTTTTGCAAACTGAATGGGGATGTTAACAGATCGAGGTTTGGTAAACCTCAACGTACACATATTTCATCTACCACTGACTGTCTCAGCTCCCACTCGTGAGCTCTGGCTTGAGTGTGGCTGAGTGTATCCGCTAGGACGTTTTGAATGCCGGAAACGTGCACTGCCGTGAGGTGGAGGACTGTGCTGAACTGCCCAGGACCATACTCATTGCTTCGTGACAGAGTGGGCATAAACAAGTGCCCCCTTGTTTATGTACCAGACAACACACATCTTGTCTGTCTGGATCATGAGCGATCCCGGCTGGAAGGCTTGTAGGGCATACAGCACAGCTCTCATCTCCAGCATGATGATGTGGAGCATAAGCTCCCTCCGAGCACAAGAACCCTGGTCTTGTGGGTTCCCAACTGGGCTCCCCATCCCAGTCCCTATGCGTCCATCGTCAGGGTCAGGGGGGGATGAAAAGGGACAGCTCCTCAGAGGTTGTCTGGGGTTCTGACACAAGAGGTCCCAAGCCATCGGGTTGGAGACCAGGATCATGTGGTCCAGGTCGTCTGATTTCTGTTCCCACTGTACTCTTGACAGTCCATCGCGTATCCTGCATATGGAGCCTGGCCAGATGTATGGTTGGAATGGCAGCTGCCATAAGACCTAACAGGCAAAGGACCGACCTTGCAGGGGTCCGCCTCTGGGAAGCCACCATGTGTGCTTGTTGATGGAGAGTCTCCGCTCTGTCTGGCAGGAGGAAGGCTCTCCCCTGGACTGTATCCAACACTGCCCCAATAAACTATAGGTGCTGTAAAGGGATAAGGTGGGATTTGGGATAACTGACCGAGATGTCCACCTGCCTGGGCAGGTGCTGAAGATGGTGGCCACGCTGGGCTAGTCGTCGGAAGCAAGATTAGAGTTTCTGTTTATTTTGTTTTTAGCCATAAGTTCATTTTGTTTTTAGTCGATCGTTTCTTTATTGCTCCGGCTTGTAATTGTGAACTATGCCCTTTTTTTCTTCAAAACGGGAAACTGGAGTAGCAGATGACCTATCGTTAACTGGCGTAGCAGATGTTCTATCACTATCAGTGCCCTATCTGTGATTTGTCTTCAATTTGGAATGAGAAAGGAGTCATTATCTGTGGAACCCCTGATAGTGCTGCGGAAAGGGGTGTGAAGAGCAGGGTGGGAGTGCGGAGAGCAGGGTGTGGAGTCTTGATGGTAGAACGAGCAAACAGTGACCTGAATTAAGCAGCACCTAACTGGGAGATAAACGTTAGTGAACTGCAGAGAGGAGCTTCTTCCTGGCCCCGACCTCGATCTGTGGTGTGCTATGGTGCTGCTGCCGTAGGGCTGCTGTATCCGTAGCACTTCCAAGTCTGCTGCTCGGTAGCTGGTGGGCAGTCATAGCAGGGAGCTGGTCTAGGAAGAGGTTCTTGGGGTCCGGGCAGGTTCTTTCAGGATTTCCTGAAGAATCAATCCGGATTTAGACATTTTTTGCACCTAAAAGTGCTGTTTCAGCCCTGTTATCGACTGATGTGAGGAATTCGGTGGAGTGGTGAAATGGAATTTTGGTTCCTGGGTGCCCTGGCTGGTTTTCCCTGCTCTCTGACCTGGATTGCACAGTGAGTTTTGTTTTCGGCTACAGACTGTATGTGCTTCTCCCGGGATTTAAGATTTCTGTTTGGGGCTCGGTTGATTCTCAAGTGGTAGCGAGAGCCCATGAGTGAGATTGAACTGAGGTACCTCTCCCTGGAGGTGAGAGCTCCTGGGTACATTCCGTGACTAGTAAAGGGGTTTGCCTTTGCCTTTTACTGTCTGCTATTTACGGTTTGTTGATTCGGCTTTCACCCGTGAGAGGGGTGAATTACCTTTTGGCCGACCCTGTGCTCCAATCAACCTGTGACTCTCTGTTACTCTCTTTTTCTCATTCCTTATTGGGAACAGGCAGTTTTTGGGCCCTTTCTTTATCCCATCTCAGAGATTTAGGTTTTCATCTGTTCAGATCTGGACCTGGATTATTTGTTTGTGAATCTATCTACGTATTTCTTTTTCTTTTGAACGAGTTTTGTTTTGTTGTTTGTCTTTTTATACTGTGTTGAGATTTCTTTTTGGGGGGGGGGGGTTGACAGTACTGAGGTATTTTAAAATACAGTTGTTGGGTGGGTTTTAAAGTTATTAGTACAGTATATGTGTGGGCGTATGAGAGGAATGAGTGGTGTAGAGTGTGTTTCTGAGTTGTATTTTTGGGCTAAAGTTTAAGTAATTGGCAGGGATGTGTCTGGGAAGGTATGAGGGACTGGGGTGGGCTAGGATTGTGTATGGGGCCCCCCAGCTATACGATCTACGGCCTTTTGTCAGCCTCCCAGTGTCTGCTAATACGGTCAGGCGCTGTAAGGAGGTTGGAATAAGGAGGAATCGTTTGACTCGTTCGGGTGGGGGTGCACCATGCACTGCAGTTGGTGGTAGGACTGAGATAGTGGGATGCAGCAGGCACCCTGGGGTTAGACGGGTTCTGGAGAGATGCTAGATGTGTTTAGTTCCCGTCACTAGGGTTCCTACCAGACCGAGTGGGCAGGTAGCCAGAGGGGCTGCACTATCCACTATTCCCCTGAGGGCAGTGCTTTGCAATGCCAGATCGGTCAGAAACAAGACTGCAATTATAGTAGACTTGGTTACTTCAGTCGATCTGTCTTGCATTACGGAGATCTAGATTGGTGATGATGCTGGTTCGGATATACTGTGGTACACTGCCCCAGAGTGAAAACGGGGGTGGGAGGGGGATAGCCATCTGTTTTAGATCCGAACTAGGCTTCACCCTACATCCAGTGAGAACACCACATTCATTTGAATGTGTAGCCATCCATGGGGGTCCGGGCACAGGTTACCTGATTCTTTTGATTTATTGCCCCTCTGGGACGGTGGAGGACTTCCTTCAGGAGGTGGCTGATTTCGTGGTCGGTGAGATGCTGGAGGCCCCCAGATGTTTAGTGCTGGGGGACTTCAATGTCTGGGCCGATGATAAGTCGTCTACGCTGGGTTCCAACTTCCTCCGGATGATGTCTTCCCTGGGCTTTACGCAGGGTGTTTCCTCCATAACTCATTTGGGTGGCCACTTGTTGGATCTGGTGTTCTCACTGGGGCTTGAGATTAATTGTTTCAGGACTGATTGGCTCGTTTGGTCCGATCATTATATGGTGAAGTTCTCGGGTAGCCTTCCCCCTGCTGAGATGGTCAGGTATCGCCCTTTGCAGCGGCTGACCCCTGAGGGTTTTCTAGCAGTAGCTGACCTATCTAGTGTGGATGGTGCATGCAATGGGGGTTTGTGCGTGGCAGTGGATGCCTATAATAAGGTGCTTGCTGATGCACTCGACTCCCTCGCACCAGTCCGTGTACGACCCAGGTCTTCTCCTGAGGTCCCCTTGGTATGATGGTGAACAGGGGTTGAAGACTCTGGGTCGGAGATTAGAGCGCTGTTGGCGGAAGTCTGGCCTGGAGGTGGACAAACTGGCCCTGCGTATGCACTATAGTGCATACCAGGGAGCAATCAACCGTAAGAAGGCAGAATTCCTGTCCAGGGAGATTGCTGCCGGGAGGAACCGACCAGCTATGCTCTTTCGGACTGTGGACAGGCTTCTCCATCCTTCCTGTCTACAGCAGAAGGTAGCTTTTTCTAATGCATTATGCAAAGAGTTTGCTCGGTTCTTCTTGGACAGGGTGTCCGCCATCAAGCAGGGGGTTCTGCCAGTGGGTCAAAGTTTAGTCGACAGTGGTCGCTATGGGCGCCCGGAGAGCTCTCCGCCTGGTTGGGGCGAGTTTACACCGGTGGAGGTGGCTGAGGTCATTAAGATTGCCTCCAGGCTTCAGCACACCTTTTGTGAACTGGACCCAGTATCAACTCATTTCTTAATGAGATGTGTTGACTCCGTTAGCCCGGTATTTGCCTTGATTGTCCCGTGTCCCTTGTCGAAGGGGGTCTTTCCTGATGTCTTGAAGGAGGCATTGGTGAGACCCCTTCTGAAAAAAACATCTTTGGACCCTGAGATCAAGGCGAATTATCGTCCTATCTCTAATCTTCAATTTTTGGGCAAGATTGTGGAGAAAGTGGTGGCGTTTCAGCTTGAGGAGCATCTCATGGCCCATGATTTATACGAACCTCTCCAGTCTGGGTTTCATGCGAGGCAGAGCACAGAAACTACGCTGGTTCGGGTGCATAATGACCTCCTTAGGGCTAGAGATCGAGGAGAGGGGACAATTTTTGTTCTCCTCAATCTCTATTCAGCATTTGACATGGTTGACCATCAGGTGTTACTTGACCTGCTAAGGGAATTCTCCAGACTTACCGGCATAGTCATCTGCTGGTTTGAGTCCTTTCTAACAGGAGGCAGAGGGTGGTGATGGGGAATTTCTCCTCCTCCTCCCCTGGCCACTTGTTATGCGGGGTTCCCCTGGGTTTGGTCCTGTCGCCGATGTTGTTTGCCATGTACATGCTACCCCTGGGAAAGCTCATTAGGAAGTACAGCTTGGATTTTCATTGCTATGCCGATGATACCCAGCTGTACTTTTCCTTTGCCCCCGGAACATCTCGTGCAGTGGAAGTGCTTAATAACTGCCTCGCAGAAATCAATGACTGGATGGCCTCCAGCTGGTTGTGACTGAACCCCGATAAGGTGGAGGAACTGGTGGTGGAGTCGAACAGAGGGCATGATAGGTTGGCCTCTGGTGTGGAGAATGGGCTTTTTCTTGGCTCTGTACCATTAAAGGCCTCCTCTAGGGTGCGGGATCTTGGCGTTATTCCGGACAGTGGATTGACACTTGAGTTTCAGGTGTCTTCCACAGTCCATACCAGCTTTTATCATCTGAGGAATATCACCAGGATAAAGCCCCTAGTTCATCAGAGCATTTAGTGTCGCCGCTCCTGTCATGTGGAACTCACTTTCTCCAGCTGTGAGGGAGGCTCCTTCTGTGGAGGTTTTTAAGGCCTGCCTCAAGACCTTCTTATATAATCAAGCCTTCCTGGATTGTTTACCATAGTCCTTGCTGCTTCAGAAACTATGCCAGGCTAGTACTAGCCTTTTCAGGTATTGTTTTTTTTACCTAAGCGATTATATTTATATATTGCGCTATATTTATGATATTGTTATGTTTTTATTTAGAATGTATAGTATGTATTTTTTTTTAAATGTTTGGCACCCAGAGCCTCCAGGATGGGTGTCTCAAATAAAATTTGCCTTGCCTTGAAAAGGTCCAGGGTACTGGATAGGAATCCGATTAGGCTGTCTCTCGACAAAGCTGAAAGGAGCCAGTCGTCGAGGTAAGGAAACACACAAATACCCTATCTGTGTAAGGCCGCAGCAACCACCGCTAGGCACTTCGTGAACACTCCGGGTGCCGATGGCCAACGACAGGCCAAAAGGGAACTGAAAATGTTCTCCCTGAAAACAGAATCTGAGAAAGCGGCAGTGAGATGGGAAAACTATTTATTTATTGAAATGTTTCACCAGGAATGCACATTGAGCAACAAGCTGCTAGTCTCCCAGTGCGACCTTGGGGGAGGGGAACATGAGGATAGTAAACAAGGTTTCGGTACACAGTACAGAAACACAACTTGAATAAATTCAATCGTACACAGAGATTTGGTAAAAACTATAGGCATACAATTTGATTACATACAACACAGTGAGTGGTCGATTCAAGTACTGAAAGGAGGATGTTAACATGTATGAACTAGATGGAATCGGAGCAACAATGGAACTAAATAGGAACAGTAACACAACTTACATTTAGCAACTCATGGTGAGGCATAGTTTTGTCATTAGAAAAATGGCCGAGTGGAATCGGCAGGATTGAAATAGGACAAAGTGAGGGGAGATGCAGACAACAAGAATTACAGGTGAACAGGAGTGCAGGTGTGAGTTTGGGTAGAAGTGCTAGTGGTAGCCCAAACTAGGGTTAGTTAACGGACGGCATGAGGGTTGAAAAGTAGAGGCAGGGGCAGTGGGGAAAGGAAGGAAAGGGAGGGAGAGGGAAGGGGAGGGGGAGAGGGATGGGCTATCCCCGCCAGCGTGCTGGGGAACCTGCCTGCACAAGGCAGTGGTCAAGCATGACAAGAGGGAAGCAAGTTGAGGGTAGTGGAGTTTAGAGTAAAACAAGGAGGCATGAAGGGGAAGGAATGGTCAGCTGGTGCCGGCCACGCCTGTACGGGGCAGAGGTAGAGAATAGAGAGTGGGGTATCGGGTATCAGGTGGGGGAGGAATAAGTGGAGGGGGGAGAATGGCAGATTAGGAGGTAAGGAGGCAGGGGATAGATCATGGTCCAAATTGCATGGGTATAGGGGGTGGAGGTTGAGGGGCTTGTGGGCTGGTAGACTGGAAGGAAGAGGGTCAAGGGATGGATCCAGGTCAAACTGCATGGGTATAGGGGAGGAGGTTGAGGGGCTAATAGGGGCTAGGGGTGGAGAGTTAGGGAGGGTCAAAGCAGGAACAGCTAGGTGCAGTGAAGTTTTTGAGGGCTGAGCTGATGGAGTAGCAGGAAGATGAGTGACAAATTTGAGGGGAAGGAATCACATTTTTGGGAGGTGATAGGAGCAACTCAATTGACCAATGAGGGTGGTGTGGCGGGGAACCACCAGGGTTCGGGAGTCGGTTGATCTTAGAGTGTGTGATGGAGGGGCGGTGGTTAAAAATAGAAGAAGAGCAGTAAGAAAGAAGTACACCCAGCCATTGCTTGGAGGTGAATTTGGCACATTGGGAAAGTCTACTTGTGAGGGAGGGGAAGGATAGGGCATGATAGAGAGCATAGTGGTGAGTGTGGAAGGGAGCATCGAGGGCAAAGCGGCAGACGGAGTTGAAGAGGGTATCCAATCTGGTCAGAGAGGACTTGGGAGCAGCACTGTAGACTATGTCACAGTAGTCGAAAATGGGTAAGATCATCTTCTGAACAAGCTCACACCTGGCCGTAAGAGGGATGCAGTTACGTTTCCTGAACAATGCACCAAGTCTAGGGCGCAATTTTTTCTGGATGGCGTCAATATGAACAGAAAAGTTTTAGGTGTTGGTCCAGCGAAACGTCTAAATACCTGAAGGAGGATGTGTCCTCAAGTAGAGTCCCATCAAGGGTGTGGAAGGTGGGCAGGGAGAGAAGCCTAGAGGGTCTCTGCCTTGTGCCAAAGGTCATGGAGATAGTCTTCTTGGGGATATGCAGGTATGCATCCTACATATCCAGAGCACACAGAAGAAGACCCGGCAGGGATAGCATGAGGAACCTCTTGTACTCTACAAAGAAGTTCAGACTGCTGAGGTCCAGTATTGGTCTGAGGTTGCCCATCTTCTTGGGGACTAGAAAGAAGTGGGAGTAGTAACCCCTCCTCATCTAACTCTGGGGAATGGGTTCTATAGCTGCTTTCTGCAGCAGAGACTTGATTTCCTCTCTAACCAATTGGATGTGACCTGGAGGGTAATAAGAGGAACCTGGAGGATGCTCTGGTGGTGTCTCCAAAAAACTCGATTGTGTGCCCTTTGGCTATGAGCTGAAGTACCCACAAGTCCGCTGTGCCTCCCAACCCCGTAGGTAGTTTGCAAACCTTCCTCCTACCAGTTCCCCCTGACCTGCGTTTAGGGGAGTGAGTCAGTAGACAGCACAGTTCCTGAGGCTCTGTGAGATTTAGCCAGGGGAGCTCTGCCCGCCGAGGGCGCCTGACGTTTGTTCTGATGTTACCTTTGCTGTTGTCATTGCTGTAGACGAAAGGGTTGCTTAGGCTTCTGAGGGGGCTTGTACATGAACTGGACAGAGCGCAAGGCTTTGCCCTTGTCTTGTAGATCAGTAATATCATCTTTGACATCCCCTCCAAAAAGGACAAGACACCGGAAAGGGGCATCCTGGATGACCGATTGAACCTCAGGCACCAGGCCGGATATCCTCAGCCATGAGGGCCTTCATAAGCTAACAGCGGTAACCGTACCCCTTGCGGAGGCATCCACCATGTCGTAGGTGGCCATCAGCATGTGCCGGCTAGCAGATCTAGCTGACCTCACCATACTGGCCATGTCTTCCTTAAGCTCGTAGTCAGGGATTTTCTCCAGTTTAGATTCTAGTTGACCCAGAATGGATTTCTGGTAGACTACTATATCAGCAACATAATTTAGTGCTCTAATGGATAAGGTGGATGAAGAGTAGAATCTTTTCCCAAACTGGTCCAGTATCTTCAACTCTTTGTCTGGAGGAGAAGTACTGACGTGTTTTAGTTTGGTCGAACGATCATGGGTGGTACTAATGGTTACTGAATTGGCCTTGGGATGAACACTAAGGCGGTCCTTCCCCATCCTGTCTGCTTTCCTAGACACTGGTGCTAGGGAAGCAGGTTGTTTCCATATCGTGGGGGCCAAATCCTCATAAGGGCCTATCTACGGTTGGATGAGAGTCGGAGACTGATCAGACAATTCCAGATGCTCCGCAAACCTCTGGCGCTGGGGATCTTGTTCCTCAGCGCGCCAGTCGTAAGCTGCTTGGATCTTCCTGAGGAGCTCCATAAAGGAAGGATCCTCAGGAGAGGACTTTGGAGAGTCCTTCGGTTTCGCCTCCTCCGGGGAAGGGGACTCGTAATCCGATCCAGAGTGGGCAGATTCAGATTCCGACATCAGGCTTTTGTCAGGAATATGGAGTCTGGGCAGAGGGTTGTCCACAGGTCTCGATAATTCTATGGGTCGCTCTGGTAGAGGCATAGGTTCAGCGGAATGCCTGATGTCAAAGGTCTGGAGTCCGTCGACAGAGGAGGTCTGTGCGTCAGCTCTCTGGTGACCAATGCAGGGGTGACCGGAGGGTGATGTTTCTCAAGTTCTGATGTGAGCTGAAATTCTGCTTCGTCCCACCAAAAACAAAGCATCGCCTGCAGGTCCACCTGGGCAAGGCTGGAGGTGGAGGCTGATGTCCGTACCCTGGTGTCAGACAGCCCAGCACCTGGTAATAAGGTGACAGGAATTCCATCGTGGGGTAACCCAGCCTCGGGTGCCCCAGAGTTGGATACCCCAAAGGGTAGTGTGACACCAAATAGCCAGGCGTGTGATAGCTCAGTGCAGCACCCAAGGGGCCCAGCGAAGGTCCTGACAGAGGGGCCACTGGGCCTGGCGGAGGACCCGACAGCACAGCTAAGGGGCCCAGAGTTGGGCCAGACAGTGGGTCCAGAGGGCCTGAAGGAGGGCCTGACGGCCTTTCTAAAGGGCCCATAGGAGGGGCCGGCATCAGACCTGACGGTGGCCCAGAGGGACCCGAAGGACCCTGTGGGACTGGTATTATCGTCATCGGGCCCGGAAGCAGGCCAGGTGTAGGGCAATCCAGAGTCCGCAACGGAATGGTGTCTGACAGAGGTCGCTCTCCCTCCTCCGGATCCCGTGGTACTGGGGAAGCCAGAGGGACCACCTCAAGAGGCGGAGGGGGAGAATCCCAAGGGGAAGGACCCTCTGGGATCAGCTGCAGCTCAGGCGGCAACTGGTCCGGACCCTCGAAGTCAGGCCTGTTGTCGGGGCCTCAAGGGCTTGGTGGATGTCAAAGCAACCGACTTGTGACTTATTAGCCATGGTCGCATGTTGAGGGAGCATGGCTGACTTCATCGGGGCTGTACTACTCGCCAGTAGACCCCATAGTCTTGAAGGGTCTAAGGGTAGGTGTCTCCTTTACCCCAGAGACTGCCGTCGGAACCGAAATCAGTCCTAGCTGGGGGGGGGCCAACGGCTGCTCCACGGTGGAAGAGGTGGCCTTGGCTGGAGGGCCTCTGTGTCCGTGGCTCCAGGAGGGGGCTGCAGATGGGATGGAGACTGTTCCCAGTCCCAATGTCTCTCCCTGTCCCGCTTCTTCTTGCGATGGCCCTCTGGGAAACAGGATGAGCTCCTAAGTTTCTTCAGCTCCTCCTCCTCCATGGATGCCATTTTTAATTTCAATGAACAGGCTTCCAGGGTCTGCTGATGGCGTTTCCGTGTGGCCTGGCTGAAGTTCTGGCAGGCCTCACAATCCACTGTCTTTTTTTTTTTTTTAAGCTTTATTTTTATTTCAATAAATACTAATAATATACAAGGGGTATACTGACATTAAAATAATTTCATCCTGAAGATACATCCTCATAGCTGCATCAATATCAGAAAAACATGCTCTGCTTAATGAGTACAACGGTTAGCTAATAATTTCCCTCCCGAAGGAAAGGCCTTTAAAGCTAGGATCAGGACAGGAACCAAAAATCGTTCTTTCCAATGTTACTCAAAATGGGGGTGGTGTCAGGCTCCTCCAGTTATAACTCCGGCAATGCTCATTATGTCCCAGTGAACTTCATGGGACAAAGGAGGCGTCCCTCTCTGAAATGTAAAAGACCCAGGCCCTCCACCTGATCTTAAATTGAGGTATTCTGCCCCTACATCTGGCCACCAGTCGTTCCAGGTAATAGAACTCTATCATAATAGTCTGCCAATCCAGAATGGAGGGAGGGAGGCCTTGTCTGCTGCCACAGGCCTGTAATCACTTTTTTGGCAACCAAAATATAAGTGGGAAGGATCGAGCCACGAGATATACGCAGGCCTTCAGAGGGGACAGTTAGAAGCACCAGCTCTGGAGTGAGAACAGCGGCTTCCCCCACCAACTCCTTAAGTGCCTCAGCCAGCTCCTGCCAAAATGTCCTCAACTGAGGGCAAGTCCAAAAAACATGCACACGATCAGCTAATGTTTCCCCACCAAGCCTCCAGCAGTGCCCAGCTGGGTTCAGAAGAAATTCTGCTAACTTGGCTGGGGTTTTAAAATAGCAGTTGCAAATCTTCCATGCAAATTCTAGCCAGTATGGGGCAACAGATATCCCCATTGAAAGGTGTGTATATTTAAGCCAAGTGTCATATGGAACCAGAGCTGGTAAAGTACAGTTACGAAAGAACTTACCGTAACAGCAGATCTTCGAGAGAGGCTCTTGCAGTAGGTAATTACATATAGGACTGATGCCGGCAGGCGTCAGAACCCCACAGAAAAATTTCTAGTTAGCAGTCTCTGGCGGGGGACCGCCACCACGTCAGGTGACTGACGTCATGCGACGCCAGATAAAGGGCGGTCCCCACCCCCTTTAGAAACACAGAATCTGACGGGCACAGAAGGACCGCTGGCCCACCTAGTCTGCCCATTTCCCTACCTAACGGATAAGCTGCAGATCCTAGTTAACCAACAGCCTACTTCCTCCCACCCCCACTAGAATTGCCTTATGTCTGTCCCATGCATTCTTGAATTCCCCACTGTTTCTGACTCTCACGACCTCCTCAGGAAGCTGTTCCTGTATCACAACCTCTCTGTGAAGAATACTTCTTCACATTACCTCTGAGCCGTCTCCTCCCATCTTCAAATTGTGCCCCTTGTTTTTGCACATCTTTTCTGAAAGGTGCTACCTCTTGGACTTTGTTGATCCCCTTGACGTATTTGAAAGTTTCTATCATGTCCTCCCCCCCTCCTTTCCTCGAGGCTATACATCTTTAGTTCCTTTAGTCTTTCTTCATATGTCTTCTGATGCAGACCCTGCATCATTTTGGTTGCCCTCCTCTGGACAGCCTCCACCCTGTCTATGTCTTTGCGGAGATGGGGTCTCCAAAACTGTACACAGTACTGCAGATGTGGTCTGTAGAGAGGGCCAACAACTTCCTGTTTTCTACTGGTGATGCCTTTCCTTTTGCATCCCAGTAACCCCCCAGCCTTCCTTACTGCCTTCTCACATTGCTGGCCCACCTTTAGGTCGTCTGATATGACTACCCCCAGGTCCCTTTCCATTTTTGTTGTTGTCAGTATCTCACCCCCATTGTGTACTCTTCCCCTGGGTTTTTGTTTCCCAGGAGCATTGCTTTGCACTTCTTTGCATTGAATCTAAGCTGCCATACATTTGACCATTCCTCCAACCTTGCCAAGTCTCTTTTCATCCTTTCCACCCCACTTTGTATATCAACCCTGTTGCAAATCTTTGTGTCATCTGCAAAGAGACATACTTTCCCTTCCAGTCCCTCTGCAATGTCACTTATAAAGACATTAAAAAGGACCGGCCCCAGTACTGAACCCTGCGGTACCCCACTAGTAACCCTCCATTCTTCACTGTGGACTCCATTTACTATTACCCGCTGTGTCCTGTTGTCCAACCAGTGTTTTACCCAGGCTACCACCCAAGGACCCACTCCCAGGCTGGCTAATTTGTTTATTAATCTTTTATGCGGGACTGTGTCAAATGCCTTGCTAAAGTCTAGGTAGGCCATGTCCACAGCCCCTCCCTCGTCTACTGCTTTGGTCACCCAGTCAAAGACATCAATTAGATTTGTCTGACATGACCTTCCCGCTGTGAATCCATGCTGCCTTGGGTCCTGTGCCCCACTGGCCTCTAAGTACTCAACAATTCTTTCCTTCAGAAGTGATTCCATCATTTTCCCTACCACTGAGGTCAAACTGACAGGTCTGTAGTTTTCTGTCTCTGTCTTGCTCCCACTTTTGTGAAGGGGAATCACTTCCGCCCTCCTCCAGTCCTCAGGTACCACCCATTCTCCCATGACTTATTAAAAAGGGTTGTCAGTGGTGTTACTAGTTCTTCCCTTAGTTCTTTTAAAATCCTGGGGTGAATCCCATCAGGCCCCACTGCTTTATCCACCTTCAGTTTTAAGAGTTCTTTTAGAACCCTTTCTTCTGTGAAAGGACTAATATCAACCCCCCTATCCAGAGTGCTTCTATTGACCGGATTAGGTATTTCCCCCTGCTGTTCCATTGTGAATACTGAGCAGAAGTATTCGTTCAGTATCCCTGCTTTGTCACTGTCGCTCTCTGCCCACCCACCTTCCTCTTTGTTCAGCCTCAGTATCCCTGCCTTAGTCTTTCTTTGCTCCCTAATGTACCTATAAAAGGTTTTATCCCCCTTCTTAACCGAGTTGGCTATCTTTTCCTCGGTTTTGGCCTTTGCTATTCTGAGTGCCTTACCCGCTTCCTTCTTAACTGGTACAGTTGTCTGTCCTGCTCCTTCTGTGTTTCCTTATACTTCCTGAATGCTATCTTTTTTTCCCCTTACCTTCCCCACCACTTCTTTTGAGAACCGTAGTGGTTTTTTCTTTCATTTTGATTTGTTTATTTGCTTCACACAAATACTTGTTGCCTCTGTGATGGCGGTTTTGATGTTTCCCCATTGTTGCTCCACCTCTCCTTCTTGCCCATTTGCTAGTGCTTCTCTGAGGCACTCTCACATTTTGACAAAATCAGCCCTCCCGAAGTCCAGTACCTTCACTTTTGTGTGGCTCGACTCTACAGCTAAGTTTATCGTGAACTACACTGTTTGGTGGTCGCTTGTTCCCAGATGGCTACCCACTTCAAGATCAGAGATCCTCTCTCCATCTCCATTTGAGAGTACCAGGTCTAAGACTGCTCTCTTCCAAGTGGGTTCCAAAACTAGCTGTCTGAGGCATGCCCCCTGTAGGGCATCGAGAATGGCCCTGCTCTTAGATGTGGCTGCAGCAAAGGTGCTCCAGTCAACATCTGGCATATTCAGGTCCCCCATCAGCAATATAGTACAGTTACGTAAAAACTTACGTAACAGTAGCTCTTCGAGAACAGCTCTTGCAGCAGGTTACACCATTAGGACTGAAGCGGCAGGCATCAGGACCCCACGGAAAATTCTAGCTAGCTATCTTCAGCGGGATCGCCCCAACGCCGGGTCCCGCCTCCGACGCCAGGCGAAAATACAAGGGGCGGTCCCACGATATTCCCCAGTTCTCCGCCTGAGACTCCGTCCGCAGGCTGACATTGAAATGGGAGACCAAGATCCACCGCCAGAAGACAAACGGGAAAATCCCTGTTAACAAAGGCTTAAGCCATGCCTCCTCCAAGGGGAAGGTGGCGGGAGGTTTGCTGCAAGAGCTGTTTCGAAGATCTACTGTTACGGTAAGTTCTACGTAACTGTACTATCTTACCGAGACACAGCCTTGCAGCAGGTTACACCATTAGGACCGATTCCCAAGCAGTAGCGCTTGCAAACACTCTGGGAGGAGGAAATAAGAAAGAACGCTCCAGGTCCTGAATCTAGGACAGGAGACCCTGTAGCCCTGCCAGGCCGAAGCCTGCTCTTCGCCGTGAAGCGATGTCCAGGCTATAATGCCTGATAAAGGTATGAACAGAGCTCCAAGTGGCTGCAGCACAAATGGCAGAAGTGGACGCTTCGAGTGTTGCAAAGGATGTGACCACACCCTAGGTGGAATGGCCCCAGATTGCTCCTGGAGGGGCTTGCTTGATATCATAACAGTAAGAGATGCACTGGACAAGCCAGCGAGACAGGGACTGTTTGGATACTGGTTGGCCCATCATCCTTTCGGTAAAGGAGACTAGAAAGTTGTCTCAGTACGGTTGCTTAGTTCTGCTCAGGTAGTACCTTAAGCTGGTGAACATCCAGGGTGTGAAGCAGCACCTCCTCTGTTAAAGTAATTAGGACGACCGCAGGTCAATATCCTGATTGAGAGTGAGGTGGAAACCACCTTAGGCAAGAATTTAGGATTCGGCCCTCAGGGATACTCTGTCCCGTGGAAAATTAAATAAGGCTCTTTGCACATGAGAGCATGAAGCTCAGAAACTCTTCTCGCTGACGTAACAGCAACCAAAAACAACGTTTTCCACGACAGAAAACGCAGCTCGCAATCCGCGGCAGGTTCAAAGGGGGGAAGCGTGAGTTGCTCCAGGACAAAGAGCAAGTCCCAAGGAGGCACTGGGTCCTTAATGGGCGGCCTAAGGTGTAACACCCCTCTTAAGAATTCTCGACAGGCATCTGACTGTGCCACTGTGCACTGTCCCACCGGAGGTGATAAGCTGAAATGGCACAGAGGTGCACCTAATAGAGGAGTAGGCTAGACCCGAACGGAAAAGGGAGAGCAGGTACTCTAACACTGCTTTCACCGGCAACCTAAAGGAAAGGTCGTTTATGCTATCTATAGACAAAAAACGGGCGCCATTTCACGGCGACGCCGTGACCTGTTGCGGCTTTCTGGCTGCAGAAAGGACTTCCGCAAATCTCTTTGCGAGACCCCGTGGACGCAAGATGGCTATGTCTCTAGGAGCCATGCATGCAGGTTCAGTGAGCGTAAGTCCGGGTGGACCAGTGAACCCTTCTCCTGAGACAAGAGGTGGGAGCTGAATGGCAACAGGAGTGGAGGTTCCCGGGACAGCTGAATTAGCAAAGGGAACCAGATCTGCCTGGGCCAGAAAGGGGCCACCAGGATCATTGTTGCATGCTCCCTGCGTAGTTTGAGAAGAACCTCTGGATCAACGGGAAGGAGGGAAAGCACAGAGGAATCTGTCCGCCCAGGAGAGGGACAACGCGTCTCGCCAGAAAACACCAGGCCCTGGATCTAGCGAGCAAAAATTGGGCAGTTTTATGCTGGATGGGGAAGCAAACAAGTCCACCCTGGAGTTCCCATCAAGAAACAGATCCTCTGCTACCTCCTGGAGAAGTTCCCACTAGTGGACTCTGGCCTGGGAGCGACTCCAGGACGCCTGCAATTGTGTTGTCCACCCCGGGAACATGTACTGTGATCAGGTTCGCGCCTGCGTCGATTACCCAATCCCACACCCTCATGGCCTCCCTGCAAAGGGGGTAAGAGTGTGCGCCTCCTTGTTTGTTGAGGTAATACATCACCGCCGTGTTGTCTGTCTGAAGCAAGAGAGTACTCGGCGGGATCTCCGACTGAAAAGCCTGCAGGGCATAAAGGACCACCCTCATCTCTAAGACGTTGATATAGAGGTTGGCCTCCAGAGGGGTCCACGTACCCTGGGACTTCACCCCGTCCAGGTGTGCTCCCCACCCCAGATCTGAGGCGTCTGTAGTGAGGATTACCTCCGGGGATGGCGCTATGAATGGGACGCCCATAGAGAGTGTCCCTGGGTCTAGCCACCACTGCCAGTCTCAAATCACGGTATTCGTGATTCTGACCAGATGCTGCATGTGGTCTTGCCTTTGGTCCCATTGCACCTTGAGCATCCACTGAGTTACCCGCATGTGGAGCCTTGAGAAAGGGACAGTAGGAATGGCCGCAGCCATGTGTCCGAGCAAGCGAAGGACCGACGTGGCTGGGGCGGTCTTGTTCGACGAAAGCTCCCTGATGAGGGATCTGATGCGCTCCGCTCTGTCGTCTGGAAGAAATGCTCTTCCCGAACGGTGTCCAGTACTGCGCCATGAACTGCAGTTTCATGACGGTACCAGGAGGGACTGTGGGTTGATTAGGATACCCAGAGATCAAACAGGTCCTGGGTGCTCTGATCGCCAGAATAACGCCTCTCTCTGGAGGCGCTGATGAGAAGCCAATCGTCCAGGTACGGAACACATAATGGCTCTGTCTCTTAGAGACGCTGCCACACTGCCATGCATTTGTAAAGACCCTGGTGCCGATGACAGCCCGAATGGAAGGGCTCAGAACTGGAAGACGATGGCCGAGAAACTGAAGCGCAGGAACCTCTAGTGCGCTTTGAGTTATAGGGATGTGCAGGTAAGCGCCCTGCATATCTAGAGACGCTTAAAAGCCGCCCTGCTTCAGCATGGGAATAAGACCCCGAAGAGTTACCATGCGGAATCATTTGTAGCATCGACAAATTGAGGTCGCTGAGGTCCAGAATCGACTGTGGTCCTGCTTTTGGAACCAGGAAGAAGTGGAATAGTATCCGTGTTCCTCTGGGATGTACTTATCGCCTCCCTTTTGTAGGAGCGCGGTACTTCTTGGTCTAATCAATGACTTGTGCTGACCCGGTACCGGAGAGCAACGGAGGCCCCGAGGGTGGCTTTTCCGCTAATTCTATAAAGTGGCCTCTTCCGACCAATCTGTAGAACCCACCTGTCGGTGGTTATAGCCTGCCATCCCGCAGGAAATTAGAATGCGACTTCCCACCATGACGCCCCTGATCCTGAGAGGGTGGGGCCGGAAGGAGTCAGGCTGTGGCGGCTGAGGGTCCCGCTGGCTGGACGGCTTAGGAGTGCGCTGGCTTCACCTGCGGGTTGTTTTCCTGGCTCTGGAAAACCGGAGCCCTCTGTTGTGGAATGGGGCGGACTGTTGTCTCTGCGTCCGCCCACGAATCGGCTTTGGTTCCTACGTAAAGGAATTCAAGCTTGGGTCGGTACATGGCCTGAACTGACCTTCACCGCCGCCCGGCCTCTTGGAGTTTGGCAATTATCTTCTGAGGGTTTACCAAACAAAACTTTCCTCGAATAGGGCGCCCATGATGTTTTTCTGGACGTCCGGGGTAAAACCGGAGACACGGAGCCAAGAGTGCCTCCGGAGGCATACGCCTGAAGCTGCTGCTCGGGCCGAGGAGTCCGCGGAGTCGTACGCGGCTCATAGCACCTGGGTTCCCACGTCCGAACCCGTACGGAAGAGCAGCAACATCTCCTCCTTCTGCTCACCTTCCGCAATTCTCAGCCGATCCAGACACTGCTCCCACAGGCCATTTTGAACTGCACCATGTGGGTCAAATAATTCAGGGATCTGATGGCTTAGGTAGCGGAAGCATACGCGGCACTCACCCATGGAGTCCAGCTGCTTGGACTCTGGGTCCGTGGCAGGGTGCTCAGATGTTGCGGTCTCTGGGACCGTCATGAGGCTGTTATGACCAGAGAGTCGGCCTGAGGATGCTGGGTCAAGTACTGGTCTTCTTTGGAGCCTTGTACAGCGGTCATCGCTTTCTTCGGCATCGCCGGGCCGAATGTGGACGCTCCACGCTGCCTTGGTGACGCCCACGAAAGTGTCTATCAAGGGTGGCACCACCACAGGCTTGGGGTCCTTCTGTCGAAGATACTGCATGCAGCCTCGGGTCTAACTTTTCCGTATCCCATCCCATGTTCTCTTGGATGTGTCTCATGATATCCGAGAACGAAGGGTCATCCGGAGGAGACTTTGGCAGCTCACGGGTCCGGAGAAGGATGGAGAGGGAGATGGGGATCTGGATGTTGAAAACTCTGATCCCGTGTCCTCCATCGAGGCGAACGGCGCCTTCTGGGTCTCTGGGACTGGGTGACCTAGAAGAGGATCTGGACGGAGGTCTCCTTTATCTAGTCTCCCCTTGAGGGGTCCTGGGCTCCCGGGAGGAGGTAACCGCCTGCAGACCCAGACGGAGACGGGGCAGGAACCGGAGGAGCAACCGTGAGGAGGAGGAGGAGGGGAGGAAGCGGAGGGGAGTGGGACTATGTCCTTTTGATGGTATCCCACCAGTAAGTGAAAAGCTCCTTCACCTTCTGAAAAGAAAGGCCCGACGACGGCCCGGCGCCAGCAGACAGTCGCCGGGTCCCGGCGCCGCTCCACAGGGGCTCGGGTTGTGGCGAGGGTTCCCTGGGAGTCTCAACAGGACCGGCTGCTCTGCCTGGTCCTCAGGCTGAGTTAACCTCCTCAGTGATGGTCTCCAGTCCGACGCCGGTCGGAGGCATCGGGTCCTCTTCTCACTGAGCGGGCGCCGGTCCCCTACCGCGCCCAGTGATGAGTTGGCCTGGCTCGGGCGCAGTCTTCTGACGGACGACGGCTCTGGGGACCTGTAGGCGAGGCCGACGCCGACAAGCTGGCGCCGGGTCCTCGCGGCCTTAAGTGAGGTGAGCTCCTGGCTTCCAGTGAAGAAGAGGAGGCAAGGAAGCAGACCTGACGCCGGGTCAGAATGGCGGAATCCGACTTGTGGTGATGGTGGCGATCCCCGACTTAGCCAGGGCCTTGAGGACGAGGACGCCTGGGAGTCTTGGCCTGAGAAGAGGAAGAAGATTTTCTCACCGCAGAGGGGGGAGGCTGAGAGCTGGCCCGGGAAGGAGAGCGGTCAGACCTGGAGCCAGAGCTGCGCGAATCGGAGGCCCTAGACAGGGACCTGGAAGGGGCCTTCTCCCTGTGCTTCTCAGCATGCTTGCGGGCCTTCTGCGAAGAATCCCCCTTGGAAGCCATGGTCTTGAGTTGCTCCTCTAGCAGGAATGCCTGTAGGACCTTCTGGCGACGGATCCAGGTTCTGCTGTTGAAACCCTGGCAAAAGGAGCAGGACCGGTGTCGTGGTTCAGGCCTAGGCACTGGACACAGGCCGAAAAGCGGATCCTTGAATGGGATCTGCTTCCCACAGGCGCATTTCCGAGGAGTGACCGGAGGTCGGAGAGGACATCAGAGAAAAAACTGAACTCGAGAATGAATTTCCATAGAAAACACTTTACCACACGTCACAAGGCCAGAAACCGAACCTAAGGGTCGTATACATGCAAGTCGACGGCGGAAAGAACTGGGAATCTGGCGGACCGCCCTGTGTACCACGCCTGACATCGGAGGCGGACCGACGTCGGGGGCGGTCCCCGCTGAAGATAGCTAGCTAGAATTTTTCCGTGGGGTCCTGACGCCTGCCGGCTTCAGTCCTAATGGTGTAACCTGCTGCAAGAGCTGTGTCTTGAAGTAAGATCTCACCTTTCTCTGCCATCCCAAGGATGCCTTCTATCATTTCCATGTCCATTTACTCCACCTGAGGTGGGGGTCTGTATACAACCCCTGTGAGGATAGGATTGTGGAGCAATTTCCAGTCTCCAGGGTGACCCACAGTGCCTCCTCTCTTCCCTGTTTACCCTTTAGTTCTGTTGCTTTGATCCCTTCCCTTACATAGAGAGCTACTCCTCCTCCTCTTCTTCCCTCCCTGTCCCTCCTGTAAATTGTGTACCCTGATATGCTGACATCCCAGTCATGGTTCTCTCTGTACCACATTTCTGTGACTGCCACAATATCTAGGCATCCCTCTTCCATCAAGGCCACCATTTCAGGGAGCTTTTTACCTAGACTATGGGCATTGGTACTCATTACCCTCCATTTTTTTTATGGCTTTATTTCTTTTTGCCCCATCCCTGTCCCTACTGTCTTTGTCTTTTTCTCCGTTTACCCCTGCCCTTCTCACTATCGACTGCTCTATTTTAGTGCTTACCTCACTAATTACCCTGATTTTGGGGGCTAGGATTTCCTCTCCTCTTCAGTGCCTCCCCCCTTGGCTAGTTTAAATGCTTGCCAGTGAAGCATTTAAACCTATCACCTAGTATCCTGGTTCCCCTCCAGGATAGATGCAGACCATCACGCCTGTATAGGCCTGCATCCCTCCAGGTGGAGCCCCAGTCCCCAATGAAGCCAAATCCCTGAGCTCTGCACCAGTTTTTCAACCAGTCATTGAATGCCATGGTGCAGAGTGCCCTAGCCTCATCCATGCCATAGACAGGTAGCACTTACAAGAAAGTTATGGTGTGTGCTACTTGTCTAAGGCTCCCATGATCCTGAGGATTAGTTTCCTGTCCCTCCAAGCCTTGGCACCGGGCAGGCACCTTACCTCCCTTTCCCCTCCCTCCCCCAGTTCTACCCCCCCTAACAACCCCCCACCAGGAGTTGTTTCCTTCCCTTGTGGGGTCCTGGGCCACCCTCCTGTGGGTCTCCATTTTGGAAGTTCCCAGCATCCTCCTTGGTCTCCACTGCAGGTGCCTCAATAGAGGAACCATGCTTCATCAGAGTGTCGAATTAATTGTGGAGAGGCACAACTGGAGGGATGCACCTCTGTTCCACCATCCTTACACTCCCTGAGCCCACCGTGGTCCAACCACTCCTCTTTCTTGGCAACCTCTGAGGTAGTGGCAGTGGCCTGGGTGGTCCCTGGGTGGGGGAGCAGGTTTTCCGAATCCTTGCCAGGTCAGCATGGAGACAAACAACCTCCTCCCTCAGACCAGAGAGGTGCCTGCAAATAGGGCAGCAATGCAGTTTCCAGAATGTCTCCAGGAAGACTGCTGCTCCACAGCCAGTACATTGCACCACTCCCCACATGTCTGTGTCCCTTCCAGTTACAGATGCTTTTTTGTTTTTTGTTCTTGTTTTAGTGTGTGTAAGCTTGTGAGTGTCTCTACCCCTTATTCAGTGTGCTGTGCTTTTAAGGATATGAACAGGTGTATGCTGTTAGCTGTTTTGAGGAAGTGATATCAGAACCCCTGCTATAAAGGAACTTATGCGCTTGGGCGGTGGGTGAGGGAAGGGTGGGTGGGAGTAAACCTATGTTGTCCAGAAACAATCACCTACAACTCTTACTCTCCACCCCGGGGAGTGCTTTCCTTCCTTTCAGACACCTAGTTCACAAAGGCTAAGTAACAGGTCTAGTCACAACTGACTGCAAATATCTCCCAGCTACAGTTCCTCCCTGGCAAATTAAAGTTAAAACTAAGAAATGTCCACCCCAAAAAAACAGAATCAATACTAGTTACTTACACAGGTCCAAAAAGTAATAATTCAGTTCAGTGTAGTCTAGAAAATAGCATAGGGGGATGAGGGCGGGAAGGTATTACCTACTGCAATAGCCTCTCTCGGAGATCTACTGTTATGGTAAGCTCTTACATAACTGTACTATCTTACTTCGAGAGAGCTCTTGCAGTAGATAATTACATATAGGACTGAGTCCCAAGCAGTCTGGAACAAGGAAAAGCAAACGGGAAGAGGAAAACTACTCAGAAGTAGACCCTATGGCTGTGAAGGTCTTAGGAAAGGAGACCTTGCAGAACAGCCAACCCGAAGCCTGCTCTACGGCAAGAGGCAATGTCCAAACTGTAATGTTTCATAAAGGTATAGAAAGAAGTCCAAGTTGCGGCTGCACAAATGTCAGCTGCTGACACGTTCTTGAAACAAGCCGCAGAGGCAGAGACTCCTCTGGTGGAGTGGCCTCTGACCTGACCCGGCAGGGTCTTGTTGTACTTGTCATAACAGAAGGTGATACAATGAGCCAACCATTTAGACAGGCATTGCTTGGAAACAGCATTGCCTTCTCTTTTGTGAGCAAACGAGCCAAACAGTTGATCAGTCTTCCTCAGATCCTTCGTCCTGGTGGTGTAGTATCTCAGAATTCGGTGAACACCCAGAATATGTAAGAGGTACTGCCCTTGATTTGAGTGCTGCATAAAGAAAGCAGGTAACTCTATGGATTGATTCAACGCAGATTCCGCTACCACCTTGGGAAGAAACTTAGGCTTGGTACGCAGAGCCACACGCTCCTTGTGAAAAATCAAATATGGGATTTTACACATCAGGGCCTGGAGCTCGGAAATCCATCGAGCAGAAGTAATGGCCACGAGGAAGAGAGCCTTCCACGAAAGGAACTTCAGGTCTGCTGAGGCTGCCAGCTCGAAAGGAGGCAGAGTAAGCTTCTCAAGAATAAAATTCAGATCAGCCCGGTGGCGCAGACGGCCAAGGCGCTGGTGCCTTACCTCGCGCTACGCCGGCGACCCATGTTCAGGAACGAGCACAGGCCATCGGGGGTCAGCAGGGGAGGAGAGGGATTGAGCATCCGATGGACTGCTCTCCCTCTCCGGGGAGGGGGGTTCCTGGTGGTCGGCGCTTGTTCGCCCCCCCCGGCGGAGGCTGGAGGACAAGGCGCTACACCACAAGTTGGGGAGGAGTTGGGCCAGATGTCTGGAGGGAGTACGAGCAGATGCGCGCGCACTCCCCTCCGCTGACGACCTTGAACGGTCCCGACTCCTGGGGAGAACAGCAGAAAAAAAACACTGCCATGGGAGGGCGCCTCGCAGGCTCCGCCTCCAGCTAGCCACGGTGTTGGCCAACTAAATCCGGTTTTGGTGGGGGAGTCCGGGACCTCCGCCCACCCCACCGGGGGGGTAAGCCCTGGGATCAGGTCAGCGTCAGCTGGTGGACGGGGCTGGGGATGCCCTCCTGAAGGTACAAGCCAGCAGTAGGACAGCAAAATAATAACTAAAAAAAAAAAAATAAAGAATAAAATTCAGATCACAAGGAGGAGCAGGAACCTGGAGAGGGGGTCTCAAGTGGAGGACACCTCTAAGAAAGGTCTTAGAGACCTCCAGTTGAGCAAACGTGTTGAAAGTGGCCAGTGGCCAAGGTTTTACTAACCAGTGACAAAACTTTTATCAACAATATGTAATTGGCTAACCAAAAGGGTTGAGGAGATAGAAAGGTATAAAATGGCTAGTGTAGATTGCTAAAGACCTAGTAAAAGGTGAAGATGGCTAGTAGATGACTAAATGATGCCAACATGTGAATTGGTATATCTAGTAGCAAAAAGGCTGCAAGTGGCTAAATACCACCATGTCGGTTAATGTGCATGCATGTGTAAGACTTTAAAAGGTTAATGGTTGAAATGAAGAAAATTAAATAATTCAAGAAGCACAAAGCAGAGGTCTAACTTGGAATTGCCCTATTCAGCAGAAAATATTGTGTACCAAAACATGTTTTTTTTTTTTTTTTTTAAACGGTTACAGCTAAGATAAGGATGCAGCTGTTAGTAACCACGGCTGGCCTTGATGATTGAGTTTCCCAATTGGGCCACTGTCTGGGTTTTATCTGTAAGCTGAGTATTTTTAAAACAGTCACATCCCCTTGCATGTATTCTGTATCCTGAAGTAAGTATTTTTGATAAATAAAAATCCCCTGATTACTTGTTTTTCCATTTAAGAATGACCGTATGTCTCGGCAAAGTGTCAAAAGTATGACCGAGGTATCTTATGGCCAATGTATTTTTGAACCCGAGTCTTATGACTTGTTGAATTACATATTGTCTGTGTTTAAATCTGCTGTCGTAGTTTTTAGGAAATTCTAGCCTTGCATTTTTTTTCTAAGCTTGCTACACATAAATATGGGACCTATGGTTATGTCCAGCATCCCTTCAAGAAGACGCAGTCTCGGACAATCTGCAGTCTGAGACTATCCATAGATTGCTCGGGGATCCAGAGATGTATGGTTTCATGTGTCTCTGACATTCTGTAGCCCTGTAATGCAAATATTACTAGCTGTCTAGATTGCATGTTAGAAATAACCCAATGGACTGTTTCATTGGCTGTAAGATTAAATTGTATCAGGTACACTCGGGTAGTAGCAGGCTACCTGATGCCTAGAAATGATAGACTATCTCAATAAATTACAACCAATTTGGCAAAGAAATAGTGTGATAGCTTTATTGAATTACTGAGAACCAGGAACCTGTATAAACTGTATAATTGGGTCCGTTTAACATAATTGGCGAGCCTGCCCCGAGCTGGTTTGGTTGTAATTCTGGTAATTTGGTAAAGTTTTTTTTGTAATCTAGACAGAGTCCACGCAGGTAAGGGTCATAACCTAACTGTGGGGCTGGGAAAAAGAGTCTAATGGACTCTGCATGTTCGAGTGGACTTGAACCTACAGATTAAGGTCTATGGAGCAGCTATAAGCTGGGTAAGGGTAATGTATATTTATGTGGGGGTCTGAAGACCCCAGGTTTAAGGATATGTGGAGAGATGTAGTAAGGAAAAGTCTCTCAAACAAGTAAGGGCAACTGCCCTTGTAATTTGTGCCTCCTATATAGCATGTCAATGGAAAGGGGAAGTGTATACTGTTAGAGCCGAGGAAGGCTTTCACAGTTCAGGCTGCTTTTAGTAGAAAAGCAGCGGCTGATTAAGTAACGTTAGATAAGCAACAGTTAGAGGAAGGAAAATAAACTACTGTGGATGCATACACAGTAGGTGTGACTATAGATGGGTTAATTTGAAAATCCCCCAATGTTCCCTATCGGTGTAATTTAAAGTTTTTTTTTTTACCGTAACAGTAGATCTTCGAGAGAGGCTCTTACAGTAGGTAATTACATATAGGACTGACATCGGCAGGCGGCAGGACCCCACAGAAAAATTTCTAGCTAGCAGTCCCTGGCGGGGACCGCCCCCACGTCAGGTGACAGGCGTCAGACAACGTCGGTATAAAGGGGCAGTCCCGGACGCCCACCTTCCAGTTCTTTCCCGCCACAGGCAAGGAAGGCCCGGACGAGAGAGAAGCAGATATTTCCCTCAATGGAAAAGGAGCTGAAAAAGCCTAGAGGGATGGAGGGCGGGAAGGTATTACCTACTGCAAGAGCCTCTCTCGAAGATCTACTGTTACGGTAAGTTCTTACGTAACTGTACTATCTTACTTCGAGAGGGCTCTTGCAGTAGGTAATTACATATAGGACAGAATCCCAAGCAGTCTGGAACAAATGAAAGGCACCGGGAGGAGGAACTACTCCAAGAAGTAGCAAACAATCTTGCAAACCTCAAGATAGGAGGCCTTGCAAGACAGCTAACCCGAAGCCTGCTCTACGGCGAGAGGCAATGCCCAAACTGTAATGTTTCGTAAAGGTATGGACGGAAGTCCAAGTGGCAGCAGCACAGATGCCTGCCGCAGACACATTCTTGAAACAAGCCGCAGAGGCTGCTACTCCACGAGTGGAGTGACCTCTGACTTGACCCAGTAGGATCTTGTTGAACTTGTCATAACAGAAAGTGATGCAATGAGCCAACCACTTTGAAAGGCATTGCTTGGAGACAGCATTGCCTTCCCTTTTGTGAGCAAAAGAGACTACAACTGATCAGTCTTTCTGAGATCCTTCGTCTATCGGGTAGTATCTCAGAATCCTGTGGACATCCATGGTATGGGCAATTTCCTTGGTTGGAGTACTGCGTGAAAAAGGCAGGTAACTCAATAGACTCGATTTAAGGTAGACTCGCCTACCACTTTCGGAGAAACTTAGATCAGGCAAAGAGCTATCGCTCTTTGTGAAAATCAGATAAGGGATTTTACACATAAGGGCCTGGAGTCTCGAAATTCTTAAGGAAGAAGTAATGGCTACCAAGAAGAGCATCTTCCATGATAAGAACTTCAAGTCTGCGGAAGCCGCAGGCTCAAAAGGAGGAAGGGTAAGTTTCTCGAGGACAAAGTTCAAGTCCCAAGGGGGAGCCGGAGTCCGAACAGGGGGCCTGAGATGAAGGACCCTTCTGAGAAAGGTCTTGGATACCGCCAATTGGGCAAATGCTTTATCAGCGAAGGGAACATGGTAGGCTGAAATAGCAGCCATGTGAACCTTCAACGAGGAGTGACTGAGACCCAGGTCGAAAAGATGACGCAAATAATCAAGCAGAATGGCCACAGGACAGGAGAAAGGCTCCACATTCCTGGAGGCAGCCCAAATGGAAAATCTCTTCCATTTCATAGCGTAGGTGGACCTAGTGCAGTTTTCTAGCCTCCACCAGAATCTTGGCCACCTTAGGAGAGACGGCAAAACGGGATTGGGCTAGGTCTGCAGGAGCCATGCATGAAGTTGAAGAGACTTGAGTCCCGGATGGACCATGGTCCCCTGATCCTGGGTCAGCAATCCTCGAGATAAAGGAAGAGGAAGAGGAGGAACCTCTGAGTATTGCTGTAGAAGAGAGAATCAGATTTGCCTGGGCCAGAAAGGAGCGATCAGAATCATTCTCGCTCCTTCCAATGCAAGTTTCTGCAGCACACGAGGGACCAGAGCAATTGGGGGAAAAGCATAGACGAATCTGTCCTTCCAGCTTAGAGATAGAGCGTCGCTCCAGAAAGCACCTCGCTCTGGAGCGAGCAAGCAAAAGGTTGGAAGCTTTGCGTTTTGGGAGGAGGCAAACAGGTCTATCTGTGGAGTCCCCAAATCTGGAAAATGCTTTTAGAACTTTTTTGTCCAGTTCTACTCATGTGGCAGATTCCAAAGAACGACTTAGCTTGTCTGTCAGTGACATTGTCGACTCGAACATGGATCGCCGTGAGGTGAAGGTTGTGAAGCATTGCCCATTCCCAAACCCTCATCGCTTCCCTGCACAGCTGGTAGGACCGAGTCCCTCCCTGCTTGTTGATGTACCACACCATGCACATGTTGTCTGTTTGGACAGCTAGGCGACCGGGAAGGATGTATTGGTGAAGGGCCTGGAGAGCATACAGCACTGCTCGTAGCTTGAGCACATTGATGTGGGAGAGCTAACTCCAATCTGGACCATAACCCTGGGTTCGTGAGAACCAGATGGGCCCCCAACCTCGCCTGATGTGTCCGGTGGTCAGAGTCTGGGTGGGGGATGAAAGAAGGGGACCCCCGGAACAGGTTCTCTCGAACCATCCACCACTGCAAGTCTCTTGTCATCGGCGAGGAGATCAGCACCAGATGACGTAGGTCGTCTACAAGTTGATCCCACTGAGAGCGGAGAGTCCACTGAGAGATCCTCTTGTGGAGGCACGCACGCGGAACCGTCGAGATGGCAGCCACCATAAGCCCCAGAAGACGGAGCACCAACCTCGCCAGAATCTTCCTGCATTCCGAAAGAAGGGAAATCTGGGACTGGAGGGAGGCCCCCCTGTCCGAAGGCAGGAAGGCCCTGCACACTGTCGTATCGAGGATTGCCCCGATGAACTGGAGTCTCTGCGAAGGGTCCAGATGAGACTTGGAATGGTTGATGGTGATACCCAGACTAGTGAATACCAGCTGGGTGAGGGAGAGAAAATGCAGGAGTTCCTCCCTGGACGAGGCCGCCAGGAGCCAGTCATCCAGGTAGGGAAAAACCTGAACTCCCAAAGTACGCAGGTGGGCCGCTACCACTGCCAGGCATTTGGTAAAAACTTGGGGAGCCGAGGAAAGACCAAAAGGGAGTGCCCGGAATTGGTAATGGTCCCCCTGGAACACAAACCTGAGGTACTTGTGCGAGGGCAATGGGAATGTGCAGGTATGTATCCTGCATATCCAGTGCACAAAGCCATTGGCCCGCCAGAGAAGGGCAAGAGGGTTTGAAGGAGAGCATCCTGAACTCTTTTGTATTCCATAGAAGTTCAGGGAGCTGAGTCGAGAATAGGTCTGAGATTTCAGTCTTCTTTGGTACAAGAAAGAAATGGAATAGTAACCCATCCCGTGAAGGTGAGGGGGACGGTTCTGGGGCTTGCTTCAGGAGAGCAGATATTTCTTCCCTGACCAAAGGAAGATGGTCCCTTGAGTAAGAGGAGTTCAGAGGGGTGACGTGGCGGTTTCTGCAGAAACTCTATAGAGTGCCCTCTGCTATGATCTGAAGCACCCATGAACTGATGTTATCTTCTCCCAACCCGAAGGTGGAGGGAGAATCTCCTCCACGGTTCCTCCGGGAGTCCGAGGCGGTGGGAGGGAAGGAGTCAGGTGGTGTCAGGCAGAGCCAAGAGCTGGGCACCCGCTGCTTTTTTGGGCGGGGGGCCTGGGCAGATGGGGCCCGGATTAGGTGGCCCGCCTTTCCCTGGGGTTTTAGCTTGAGGCCGGCTGCGTCTGTGAAAAGGACAGCGCTGAGGTGGATGGGGATGGTACACGGAATCCACAGATTTGAGGGCCGTCCCCTTCTCCTGCAAGTCAGTGATGATGTTCTTGACATCACCACCGAAAAGCACCGAACCTCTGAAAGGTGCTTCTTGAATTGCTGACTGCACCTCCGGGACCAGACCTGACACACGGAGCCATGCGTGACGCCGAAGACTTACGGCGAACACGGAGCTCCATCCTGTGGTGTCCACTGCATCGTAGGTCATCCTCAGAATGTGACGACTGGCCGAACGAGCAGAACGGACAAGGTCAGCTAACTCCTGCTTGATTTGGGAGTCAGGCAAGGAGTCAATCTTAGATTCTGCCTGGGTAAGGACAGCCTTCTGGTAATCCCCATATGTGCTACATAATTTAGGGCCCTGATCCCTAGTGTGGAAGAAGCATAGATCTTCCTTCCATACTGATCCAGAAGGCGAGATTTCTTTTCCGGGAGAGACAAGCTCAAATGTTTCGGGTGTGCTGACCGGCCGTGAGCGGCGCTAATCACAACAGAGTCTGCACGGGGGTGAGAGTCTAGAAAGTCTACACCCTCCGGAGCCTGGTATAGCCTGTTGGACTTCCGAGGAAGTGAGGCTAAAGCCGACGGTTGTTTCCAGAATGGTGGAAACAAGGTGAGCATGAGGCTCCGATCCAGGTGGCACTAGAGTAGGAGCCGTAAGGGGCATGTCCAGATGTCCGACGAGTTTAACCCGCTGAGGATCTGGCTCTAAGAAACGCCACTGATGGACTTCCTGGATCTTCCTGAGCAACTCCGTGAAGGAAGGATCCTCCGGAGGAGACTTCGGAGGAGTCCTCGGCCGGGGCTTGGACGGAGAGCGAGGCTCGTCGTCTTTCTCGGAGGAATCCGAGGAGTCCGAGAGATAAGAAGAAGAATTTGAAGCAGAGTAAGACTCCCTAGCTCGTCTAGGGGGAGGAACGGGTTCCTTAGGGGGGATCCCTGGACGTGTGTCCTGCCCCTCTCTGGATCCCGAGGGGAGAGCTCGGGAATCTGGAGGCGGAGAGGGAGTGTGCTGTCTGGGGCGAATGGGAGCCAGAGGTGGCCATCACCGGGTGAGGCTCTCGACTTCCTTGCAGAGCTGAGCCTGGCTCAGCTTTACCAGGAGGCCAGAGTCTCCTGAAGATCCACCGGCAGCCTGGGGGGTGGTGGAGGGGGATAGTTGTACGGATTATATCCATAAGGTGAGTATCCGTAACCCGTCTGCAGGAATACCGGAGATGGGTATTGCGGCGTCGGGTACTGCGGCATCAGTGGAGTCGGCGCCGGGTACTGCGGCGCAGGATACTGTGGACCCGGGTAAACCAGCGTCGGATAGGATGGCGGATACCCCAGTGCTGGAGGAGCTGCCAGAGCAGACGGCCCAGAAGGGAACTCCACGGGCGGATCAACCGTGATAGGCCCGTGGGGTGGAGGGCTCGATGGGAGAGGAATATCCCACGCCAGCGTCGGAACCGGCGTCGACGGGGCCGGTGTCGGGGCTGGCGTCAGATCCGCCCTGTAGGAGGAGGATCTGACAGCGGAAAAGCATCCCAGCACGCCTGGGGACGGATGAGAGAAGTCCCCGGGGTCAGGCAGGGGGGACTCGGTCTCCTCGGACAGCAGCGAAGGCTGCGGGGAACCTGGAACGACAAACGATGGAAGGTCTGTCAAAGGCTCCGATGCACACTGCACGTCAGAGGAGCCAACGTGCGATTTATGGGCCGAATCCCAGCGGACGCCAGAGGAGCCAGCGTCCGACTTAGGGGGTCCCTCGTCGGAGGCAGGCCGAGGGTAGGAAGCGGCCCGGTCCGAGGGGACACTGCCGTGCGCCGCCCCGGAGGGTCGGGCGTCTTAGCGGCCTTCTCCCGGCGGACGGCGGAGGAGCTGACATCCGCTTATGGGAGGCACCGCAGACCAGTAGGCCGCAAGCCTGCGTAGTACTTTGGGCAGAAGCCTTTTGCTCCGAGGCACCCGGCGGTTTCAAACGCAAAACCCGACGGGCAGGCAGACACGCCTCCAAAGCCTTGGAGGCTGCCGCCGGGCGATTCGGGGACGTTATCTTAGCCGCGCTCCAGCCGGAGTCGTGAAGAGAGGCCTTCTCCCGGTGCCTTTCTTTGTCCCGCTTCTTGTGTCCTTCTGGGGAGGTCGACGCCTGCCTAAGCTTCTTCAACTCCTTCTCCATTGCGGACATCTTATTTTTAAGGAGATGGGCCTCCAAAGACTGCTGGCGTCGTCTGCGGGTGGCTGCGTTGAAATGCAGGCACTGCGGGCACTTGTCAACCGCATGGTCGGAGCCTAAACAAAAAAGGCAGAGGAAGTGACCATCTTTGGCAATTTGGCGCCGCATGAGTCGCACTTATTTTTGGAAGGGGACTACATAAACCAGCGTTCACCTGACGAATAAATTGTAAAATACTGATATTTTCGGTAAAAAAACAACGAAGCAACAGGGCTGAGCACGAACTTCACCTCACGGCGCTGCACGAGGCTGACGGGCGGAAAGAACTGGAAGAGCGGGCGCCCAGGACCTCCCTTTATACCGACGTCAGCCTGATGCCAGTCACCTGACGTGGGGCGGCCCAGGGACCGCTAGCTGAAATTTTTTCTCTGTGGGTCCCACACCTGCTGATGTCAGTCCTATATGTAATTACCTACTGCAAGAGCCCTCTCGAAGTAAGATCATTTGATCCCAAACCCAGGTACTGGGGATCTCCACCAGTTGCATCTCAACCTAGTACCTAGTACTGCTACAGATTTTTTAAAACTGCAAACCAGAGCTCTGGAAAAGACTTGGTTTGGCAGGTTAATGAAATGCCCAAAAGCAAACCTCTGAAAGAGTTAATAGCTGCAGCGTTTGGAGACTATCATGAAGGTCCTGCAGTCGGTTTTCTCAATCAGACCAGTGTATCAGAAAAGAAGAAGGAAAATACCTTGGCACCGGGTAAGTCTGAATATTTTTTATTTAAAGTTTTTTTTTGTCTGTCTGTTTTATTTCTGTGATACATATACTAAACAAGGTAATGCTCCGTCTCTTTCTAGCATATTTTCCAGCTTATATCTGTGTTCTGTAATTATGTTCCATTGTCAGAGTTGCAAGATAGCATTGACTGCCTTTGGTGCAGAATATGTTACACTAAAAAAAGAAGAAGAAGCTTCTTTGCCTCATATCTGACTGTTTTAATTAGTTTTATTTTTAGTGGAACATTTATGCTGCCTCGATAGGGTCAGTGAAGAACTTTTGCATGTAGTTGCTGGTTAGAGCAGGTAGTGTTGATGGTGAAGAGATATGACGTCATAGATTGCAATGTGCAGAAAGATTTGTAGTTTGCAGGCAAAGTGCCAAGCCACTGCTAGGTGAAAATGTAATGTGTTAACAGCTATGAATAGCTTTATCATACTTCTAGTTAAAACCACAAACTTTTTGCAAAATGGCAGAGTGCCACATTTTGGCTACGCGCCAAAAGGTGTAACCATGTTATACCAGATGTGTCAACTTACAGATGGTATGTTGTGCTGTATTTTAAAGGAGTTGGAAGGTGTTTAAAAAATGTTTTGTTCTGAAAAGATTTGGCATGGAGATATCTATAAATTTTTTGGTTTAAAAGGTTGTCGGTGTAACAAGACAGGCAGGAGGCAGCACATATATCTAAAAACACAGTGTTCTAATGAAACTATGGGCATTACCTCAGCAAAATGGTGTCAAATAATGTCAGTCTTATTTTATGTTAAGTATTTCTTTTTGTGTATGTGTATGTACTGTCTTGGCCAGCAGTTTTATTTTGTGCTCTATTATTATTTAAAGATATTTTAATATCAGTAGTGTTCAAGGACACTACAAAACAGCTGGGTTTGAGCGACCCTTGCATGCACATTGTGTGACCTTTTGCATATTATTTGACCTTCTTGTCTTTCAACATTTTATGTTACTACCAGTTCAAACTTGATGTGTGTTCCCTACCTAAAGCACAACTTTTCACAGGAAATGTATGCTTTCATGAAAGCACACCAAGAGTGAACCATGCAATTTGACTTTTTATTACAAAACTAACATTCTAAGTAAAAAGGAACACACTTTTTTTTTTCTCTTCTCCTTTCTTCTGGGCTTGCAGCCAACACAGGCAATGCTCAAGGCCTTCCTCCCACAAACATTTGGTTGTAAGCACAACTCCTTTGTTCCTGAATAATATCACGGGATTCCCATACTATACAAGGCACTCCAGCTGGAAAGGGAGAATTATTTATCACCTCACCATACTTTTTTTTTTTTTATCTATCTATCTATCTGTCTATATATATACATACATATATATATATATATATATACACATATTCACACAGTACACTTTAAAAAAAAAAAGGACTATTACACCTGTTTTCAAGAGTTTATCATCTACAGTTGTCAAAACATGACAGCTAAAGGGGAGGTTCTGATAATGGGAGACTTCAACATGCCAGATACAGATTGGTCAACACCAGCAGGAACATCTGCCGGAACTAGACACATAGTGGATTCCCTGCAGGGAGAGGGCCTAAAGCAACTGGTACAACAACCCACAAGAGACAGGGCTATCCTGGATCTAGTACTGACTAACAGGGCAGGGATCACAGATCTCCAGGTAGAAGGTCACCTGGGGGCCAGTGACCATCACATGGTATGGTTCAATTTGGCTACTACATCTAAATCATCCCATTCCAAGGCAAAATATGGGACTTAGAGGAGCTGACTTTGATGAGATGGCACAACAGAGTTAAGCTAGCCCTGGCAAAAGAAACACAGGTGAGGGGTACAGGCAAAGTGGGCAAGCATTAAGGATGCAATACTTGAAGCAACATCCCACTGTGTTGGACAGAAAAGGAAGTGCAAGAAGAGAAGGAACCACTTTGGTTCTCAAATACAGTAGCAGAAAGGTCAGGAGCTCAAAAGGCTGGCCTTCAGGAAATATAAGGGAACACAACGGGATGAAGATAGGGAGGCATACCAAACTGCCCTAAGGGAAGCAGGAAAGGCAGTAAGGCAGGCAAAGTCCCAAACCAAGGAAACACTAGCACGAACAGTAAAAGAAGGTGACAAGACTTTCTATAGATACATTAGTGAAAGGAGAAAGTCCAGAGGGGGTATTCCTAAGCTTAATGAAGAAAAGAGAGCGTGTGAGGAGGACCATGTAAAAGCATCTATCCTAAATAGATACTTTTGCTCAGTATTTACTGAAGAGAAGGTAGGGCAGGGCCCACAGCTCAGCACCATGGACACGGGGGGGGGAGGTGAGCACTACTACCTTCACAAAAGAAAAGGGTCCTACAAGAGCTTGCTAAGCTCAGGGTGGATAAGGCAATGGGACCTGATAGCATACATCCCAGGGTACTTAAGGAGCTAAAGGTGGAACTAGCAGAACCATTAGCAGAACTGTTTAGTGAGTCTCTGAGCACAGGAGAGGTCCCATAAGACTGGAGAAGGGTTTGTGATCCCGCCCACAACAGTGGTGGCAGGAGGCGGGAACTACAGACCAGTCAGTCTTACCTCAGCAGTGGGCAAGATTATGGAGGCACTCTTAAGGAAAGGATAGTGCAACATCTGGAACCATAGGGGCACAGGATCCAAGATAGCATGGGTTTACAATGGAAGGTCCTGTCAAACTAATCTCATAGATTTCTTTGACTGGGTAACCAGAGTGGTGGACCAAGGGGAGCAGTTGATGTTGCCTCCTTGACTTCAGCAAAGCTTTTGACACTGTTCCACATAGAAGATTGATAAATAAGCTGGGTAGGCTTGGGGTGGGTCAGAAGTTGTCAACTGGGTGGCAAACTGGTTGACAGGCAGAAAACAGAGAGTGGTGGTAAATGGTATACAGTCAGAAGAGATGCAAGTCACAAGTGGGGTACCCTAGGGATCAGTCCTGGGGCCAGACCTCTTCAACATCTTCATTAGTGACCTTGCAGATGGACTAGAGGGAAGGCTTGTCTGTTTGCAGATGACACCAAGATCTGCAACAGAGTAGATGATCCAGATGGGGTGGGTAGAATGAGAAGAGATCTGGATAAACTAGCAAATGGCTCAGACGAGCGGCAACTGGGATTTAATCGCAAAGAAGTGCAAGATCATGCACATAGGGAAGAGAAACCCCAGTATCACCCATAGGCTGGGAGGGAGTTGCTAGCAGTCTAAAGGAAGAAAGAGACTTGGGCATCATCATCACTGATGATCTGGAAATCATCCAAGCAGACCCCAAAGCAGTAGGTAAGGCTAGGGGGGAGTTAGTGTATTAGTAGGTATCACAAGTCGTAAGAGGAGGTAATAATCCTCTTACAAGACACTGGTTAGGCCCCATCTGGAGTACTGTGTGCAGTATTGGAGGCCACACTCTTCACAAGGACATTAACTCAAATTGAGGCAGTCCAGAGAAGGGCAACCAAAATGGTGCAGGGACTGCATCAGAAGACATATGAGGACAGATTAACAGAGCTTAATATGTATACTCTTGAGCAAAGGAGGGAGATGGGTGATATGATCGAGGCATTCAAACACCTTAAGGGCATTAACAAGGTGAAAGAGTCTAACATGTTTAAATGTAAGAAAAATAGCAGGACAAGAGGACACAGCATGAGATTAGAGGAGGAACGATTAAGGGGAATGTGAGGAAATTTTTTCACAGAAAGGGAGTGGATGCTATGGAATGGCCTACCTCAAGAAGTGGTGGTTGGAATACAGTGCAGGGCTTCAAACAGGTCATGGATAGGCATAAGGAGCAATACAAATGAGTATGAATAGATAGGCAACTGACAGAGCAAAGGCTATGGCACATTTATAAGGTAGAAAAAGAAATGGGCAGACTGGATGGGCCATGCGGTCCTTATCTGCCGTCAACCTCTATGTTTCTATGTTACAGTTAAAAAACAATGGCTTTTGTTTTTATGTGTGACCATGGTGTAATCATTTTTTTTTTCTTTTTAAAATGCATTCTAAGAAATGCGTACGTACAGTATTACCATCAATCCGGATCTTTTATAAACTTAGCGGACATTTTGTCATGCTTAGGATAAGGGAACCCAGGATGCTTGGCTTCTTTTTATCCTATGAAAATAATCTTGTTTTTATTTTAGACTTGTGTGTTTGTTTTGTTGTTTGTCGGTGTGTTTCTTCTCATTCTTCTAGAGAAAAAGAAGTTCCCATCTTTATAGTAAGGTATGAAACTTACTAAACTAATTGTAATAGTATCTATTGTAATATTGCCTGTCTCATGGCAAGGGTGATAGGGCACCTCACCAGGAATTTAATGAGTGGTTGAAAACTGGTGTGAGCTCAGGGTTTGGCTTCATTGGGGACTGGGAGCTATTTGAGGGATGCAGACCTCATACTGGTGCGATGGTCTGCATCTGTCCAGTGGGGAACCAGGATCCTAGGTGAGAGGTTTAAATGCTTCATTGGCAAGCATTTAAACTAGACAAGGGGGGAGGCACTGAAAAGGAGAAGGGAAATCCTAGCTTCCCCCCACAAAACATGGTAAGTATTGAGGTAAACACCAAGGTAGAGAAGTTATTAGGGAGAAGGACAGAGGTAAATGTAAAAAAAGGCAAAAGCAGTAAGGACAGGAATGGGGCTAAAAGGGGTAAGGCTATCAAAAAGTGGAGGGTGATGAGTACCAATGCCCATAGTCTGTGTGTAACAAGCCTCTGAACTAGTGGGGCCTTGATGGAAAGAGGGTTGCCGGATACTGTGGCAGTCACAGAAACATAGTACACAGAGAACCATGACTGGGATGTCAACATACCAGGATACACAATCTACAGGAGGGACAGAGAGGGAAAGAGAGGAGGAGTAGACCTCATGTAAAGGAAGGATCAAAGCAACAGAACTAAAGAGTAAACAGGGAGCACAGGAGGCACTTGGGTCACCCTGGAGACAGGAAATGGCACCACAATCCGAAGGGGTTGTATACAGACCCCATCCTCAGGGGAGGGAATGGACAAGGAAATGATAGAAGACTTTAGAATGGCAGAAAAGGGGAGATATTGTTGATGGGGACCTGAATATGCTAGATGTTAACTGAGCACCTTGCTGCAGGCACATCCAAGAATAGGGTCATTCTTGATAGTCCTACGGGGCATACCTTAGACAACTAGTATTGGAACCCACTGGAGGGAGCAATCTTAGACCTGGTACTCTCAAATGGGACGGAGAAAGAATCTCAGATTTAGAAGTGGGTAGCCATCTGGGAACAAGCGACCACCAAACAGTGTGGTTCACGATAAACACAGCCATACAATCAAGCCATACAAAAGCAAGAGTATTGGACTTTTGGAGGGCTGACTTTGGGAAATGAGAGAGTGCTCAGAAAAGCACTAGCAAACAGGCAAGAAGGAGGTGGAGGAACAATGGGAGTAATCAAAACAGCCATCACAGAGGCCATAGCCTTGTGTAAAGCAAATCAACAAACACAACGTGCGAAAAAAACGCTATGGTTCTTTAAAAAGAGGTGCAGGAAGGTTAAGGAGAAAAGGATAGCATTCAAGAAATATAAGGAAACACAGAAGGAGCAGGACAGAGAACTTTATCAGTTAAAGCAGAAAGAGGCTGGGAAGGCAGTCAGAATAGCAAAGGCCAAACCGAGGAAAAGGATAGCCAATTCTGTTAAGAAGGGTAAGACATTTTATAGGTACATTAGGGTGCTAAGAAAGATCAAAGGAGGGATACTGAGGTTTAATAAAGGGAGGGAATGTAGGTAGAGGTGACAGTGAAAGCAGGGATACTGAACGAATATTTCCTGCTCAGTATTCACAAAGGAAGAGGAGAGGGAGGTACCTAAACCAAACAAGAGAAACACTCTGAAGACAGGGGTCGATACCAGTCCATTTACAGAAAAAAGGGTTCTAAAGAACTAATAAAATTGAAGGTGGACAAAGTAATGGGGCCTGATGGGACTCACCCAAGAATTTAAAGGAACTAAGGTAGAACTAGTGACACCGCTGACTACTCTCTTTAACAAATCATGTGAGGATGGGTGGCACCGAGGACTGGAGGAGGGCAGATGATTCTCTCTCTCAAAGTGGGAGCAGGATAGAGGTAAGAAAGAAAAATTACTCACCTTAGTAATGTTGTTTCTTCTAATGGAGTCTGCCATATGACATATGCAGTGGTCCCTCACCGAACCGTCTGGAGGCGAAGACTTAACTTCTTCCATGCCAGGCATGGAACGCTGAGTCGAGCTCGGTTGAAACTCTAGTCTGTTGTTCTTCAAACCAAACTGGCCAGATCTTTACGAGTTAAACTTACTGAGGTCCTGTGTGGAAGCTGTAAACCCATACTAGCCAACTGGCTATTAAATAAGAACACATTTTTGGTCCCAAAACAAAGACTCAAGTCAGGAGATCCAAAAAATGAAGACAACACCAAGTCACCTGCAAAAAAGGAGGGGTGAAAACAACAATGGTGGGAATCTACTAAGTGCACTGCACTGCCCACCCACATCCTAAAAACAGAGGTTTTGAGAGGGGCAGGTAGGTTTAGTAATATAGCAAGACTCATTAGAAGAAAACAACATTACTAAGGTGAGTAATTTTTCTTCAAACAACATGAAGTCTTGCTTATTATGACATATGCAGACTACAGCAGTACCTCCTGGAGGAGGACAGAACCTACTTAGGAAATGGGCTCTGAAGCATAGCTGTTAAACCGAGCGATCACTCCTAGCCTGGATGTCCAGGAGTAATGCTTGCAAAGTGTGAACTGTTTCCCAGGTAGCTGCTTGACATATCTCTAGAATAGGATGTCCCTGGCAGCAGCCAGGGAAGTGCTGTACCTCTGTAGAGTGAGCCCTCAGGCCTGAGGGAGGAAGCTTTTCATAACAGAATTGGATACAAGAGACAATCCACCTGGCAATGGATCTTTTAGTGGCAGGTTTCCTCACCAACCCTACCATAAGAGAGGAACAGTTGAAGGAGTCAAACCTGTGACCCTTGGTACGCCTATGTAGTAACTAAGGGCTCTTCACATCTAAGTTGTGCAGCCTCTCTCTCTAGAGAGGAAATGGTCAGTGAAGTACACTGGAAGAGATATAGATTGATTATGGAAATCTTGTAACCACCTTAGGCAAGAACTTCCTGTTAGTCCTGAGGACCTCCTTATCTCTATGCAAGAGATAAAATCAGGCTCCACTGACAAAGCTTGTAATTCACTTATGGCCTGGCAGAAGTGATGGCCACCAGAAACACAGTCTTCCAAGTCAAGTACTTAAGCTCTGGCTAGACAAGTGGCTCAAGGGGAGGTTGCATAAGCTAAGCAATGCAAACATTAAGATCCTGGTCAGGGGCAGGGTCCCTGAATGGAGGGTTGTAAAGGAAGCAACTTAAAAAACTTGGAGAATACAGGATGAGCTGAAAGAGAAGGGGTTTACCTGTTGAAATAAAAGCAGACACAGCTGCTAAATGTACTTTTAGGGTAGTTGGGTCCAGCTCCCCAAGGTATTTAAATGGACCATAATCCAGGACTGTGGGTAACCAGCAGATTCTGGGGAATATGCTTCCTAGAGCACTATTATGGAAAACCTTCCATTTGGAATTATAGGTAGCTCCTGGTAAGGTTTGTAGCTCTTCAATATATCCATTACACCTGGGAGAGGTGTAGATCAGCAACCTAACTCTTCAAGAGCCAGGCCTTGAGATTGAGAGTTTGAGGTCAGGGATTCAAACCTCCCCCAGAGCACAGGTTAACAGGTTGTGATTCCTGGGAAGACACAGGGGAAGATGGACTGCCAAGGACAGGAGTGGGATGTACTTAGGTTGTCTGGCTCTAATCTGGAGCAAATCAGGATCATCTTGCAGGATTGAGATCTGATTTTGATTAACACTATGAACAGTGAGAGGAATGGGGGAAAGAGATGAAACTTCCTTCCCACCTCTAGGAACTAAGGCATCCAGAGGGACTGAGCCCAACACTGGGGCCTGCAGCAAAAGGGAAGTTGGTATTGTCTGGGGCTGCAAAAGATCATCTGCGGGTGCCCCATCTGAAAATATTACCTCCAGGACTAGGGTGCCAGTGACCATTCGTGATGACCCTTGGGAAATCCTGCTGAGAGCATCCGCCAGGACATTGTCCCTTGCCTGAGTGTGAACCGAAGGGGAGGTGTGCCCAGGGAGTAAGCCAGAGACCACAATCATTGGTTTGCAAAAGCTCAGACCGAGTGCCTCCTTGCTTGTTGATGTACCATTGTGGTGGTGGTGTCTGTCTTGACCTGTACAACTTTGTTCTGAAACAGATTTGGGAAACCTGCTAGAAAACTGCCCTGAGTTCCAACAGATTGATGGAGTGAGGATCTCTGAGGGGACCAATCCCTGTAGAAGTCGCCCATGTGAGCTCCCCACCCAAGAGGGATGCATCTGTAGTAAGGATTAAGGAGTGAGACTGAGTGACAAAGGAACCCCTTGTCCAGATTGCTCTGATCCTGCCACTGTAGGGGCTTGGATCAGGGTCTCGAGCATTGGCATCAATTTGTTAGAGGGTCTTCCTTTGAGACCAAAAGGCTCTCAAATGGAACTGGATGTCCTTCTATTTGAAATGTGCTCCTGCACTACTGCTGTAGAAGCAGCCATGTGCCCCAGGAGCTGTAGAAATGCCTTGCTGGCTGAGAGACCTGCAGGGTGAATGAGGAGGTCAGAGGACCAGGGTCCCTGCCCGTCCAAAGGAAGGAAGGCTCTGGCTTCTTGTGCCTAGCTTCTTGCCTATGAAGGTGAGGAGCTGGACAGGCTGTAACTGACTTTGAAAGATTCAGAAGGAAACCTAGAGGGGTGAGCAGTTGCTGAGTTATCTGTAGATGTAATCTTGACTTGTCTCCTGAGACTGGGCCTACTATGAGCTAGTCAGTCTAGGTAAGGGAAGATGGCAATTGTTTGCCTTCTTAGGGAAGAAACTGCTACTGTCAGGCATTTTTGTGAATACCCTTGAGCAGAGTTGAGGCCAAAGTGCATTGCTCTGAACTGGTAATGGCCTGAGGCAGCTCATGCTGCATCAGCAGGCCAGCTGCTACAAAGTTTACTCTTCACATACTGCAGGGTGAAGTCCATGGTGAAAAGTCCAGTAAGTTGGCACCTGATGACTGTTAACACGCAGTGTCCAGTACTTTGCAGGTGAAGTGCAGGTTTAACACACACACAAAAAAACCCATACACAATATCCTTTAGTCACCATGGTCATAGTAAAAAACTGAAATTTCCCCATACCCCGTCATTTTGCACTCCCACCATCACTACCCCATGGTATTGGGCTGGCAGTATAACCTAGAGGTTAGAATAACGAGATATGAATGAACTTAGTACTTCCAGCAGACCTGGATTTGTTTCCCACAACTTCCACTTGCATACTGTGTGACTCTGAACAAGTCACTTAACCACCCAGTGCTCCAGGGTAACCCCTGAAAACAGGCACTTGTGCATAGCGGGCCTTACCTGGTTAACAAAACTATAAAATAAAAAAATGATCTGTCCTAGAAAAACACATTGTAAAACCAGTAACACACGAAAAACAAGGTCGCAAAGCTCACCTACACTGTACTGGGTAAATGCAGTATGAAACTGTAAAATCAGGACCCCGCCCCCTGCGAATTACATATTGCATCTCATCTGGTCTCTCTTGGCTTAATAAATAGCAAAAATGTGTACAAGCAGGACCCAGTAAAACAGCAATACAAGCGAACATTTAGCGTTGACAAATGCTTTTTTTTATTCTGAGCTAGTCTGCCTTGTTAGCCTTCTTACTGTGTTGACTTCACTATGATGCAGTTCAAGATGTGACAAGTCAGTTTTTGAGACTGTCAGGTGATGATTTATAGTACTGCTGATATTTCTTAGTTCTGTGGTATTTTCACTTACTGTGACAGGATTTTCCATTTCCACAGCTGTTTCCATAGTGTTCTGTTCTTGAACCTTCTTGTTGAATATCAGGAAACAGATCGCAGTTGAGCATTTTCACACTTCCTGACACTGAGTTATGGTGATGGCTGAAGAATAGAATGTTCAGTTCTGTGTGGTGCGCAGTGATTTGTTGTGAGGTCACTTTAATGTCAGCATGCTGTTGAGCTGGGATAATGGCCCTAGTCATCTAGCAGACTTGACAAATCAGACTGCAGTATTTTTTACGTCCATTTCATGATTAAGCAATAAGGCATGACAGAAGGGTATGTTGTGTTGGGGCAACAGTACACCTTGGATGGGCTGAGGCCTAGTGCTTCTATCACCTGCGTAGAGAAGATATCCTACAACATGCCCCCTGGAGTGCCTTACTGTGTTTATGAAATGCATTCCATGACAAAAAAATTTGAAGAAACAATGTGTCAGCAGAAAAGGACTGCTTGGCTCACCCACTCTGCCCATTTTTCCCCACCTACAGCATCACTGTAGCCCCTAACTGATCTCTGCCTCTTCCCCTTCATTCCTTTCCAGTAAGATTCCCTTATGCCCATGCATTCTTGAACCCCACCACTGTTTTCACACTATCACCTCTGCTGGAAGTCTGTTTCACAAATCCACCACCCCTTTGGTGAAGAAGTACTTCCTTACATCTCTCCTGAATCTATTCCCCCCTCCAGCTTCATAGCATTTCCCTTTGTTCTTGTGAATCTTTGTTTCTGAAAAATACTTTTCTCCTGTACCTTATTTACCCTCTTGAGGTATTTGAAGGTCTCTTTTATAGCTCTCTCTCTCTCTCTCCCTCCTTTTTTCCAAGGTGTACATACTGAGTTCCTTTAGTCTCTCCTCAAAGGGCTTTTGATGCAGACCCTGCACCATTTTAGCTGCCCTCCTCTGGATCACCTCTACAACTGTACAGTATTCTGAATGAGGTGTTACCATCGATCTATACAGAGGCAGCACCACCTCCCTCCTTCTGCTAATGATACCTCTCCCTATGCATCCCAAAGAGCGACACAAAGTGAATCAAAAAAATAAAGTTTATTTATTTAGGGATTCGGATCATACCGTGGTACTCAGAGCTCTTTTACGAAGGTTCCATGTCAAACAGTGACAATGACAACAATAACAAACAGTTTATATACAATACTCGAATAGTAGATAGCTAGTATACAATAAGGTTACAATGTCATTCATAGTACCAATGGTGATAGTACAGCATCAAGAGCATTCAACTAGGGTAAAGGACAGTGTTTGTATGTAGCAAAGGAGATAAAGAGGTGTGACACCTAGTGTGAGAGTCTGAGGAGGAGTCAAGGTGAAAAGGAGGGGAGACGGGGGGAGAGTGGGCGGCCAAAAGAAGTGGCTTTGTCTAGGAGGTTGGGAGGTAGTAGTAGTAGGTTGGTTATAGGGTTGATCCAGTGGGGGAAAAGGCAAAGGGGGAAAGGAAAACAGAGGGACAGGGCAAGGGGGAAGAGGAAGGAGAGTGTGGGTGAGTGGGCATTATGGGTGTTAAGAGTCCTAGTGGCAGTCACAAACTGTCCTAGTAAGGAGGTGTTGCCTTAGGCCATTTGTGAATTGTGAGATGCATTGGGAATTTAGAATGTGCACTGGGATTTCATTGAGCCATTGGGGGGCCCTATAGCTGAAAGCATGCTGTCACTGCACAGTTCGACGGAAAGATGTTGACAGGGCCCCCCTCATCCTGCCTCTATTAGATATGTGTACTGTATTTATGAAGTTTTGGGACAAAAAGCACATAAGGTAGTCCCTTGTTTAACATTTAAAAATGAAACTTTCTTTATAAGCATTGTTAAAATCAATAAATAACATTAACACAACAAATAAAATATGCTGGTTAGGTTAAAAGTCAAACAGGCATTGTTTTTTTGGGGGGGGGTTTGGGAGAAGGGCAAAACAGTTTTCAGGAAGGAACACTTTTTAAACTATTCTGTTATATTACTGCTCTTATCTTCCACAAGGTGTTTATTTTTGTTGTACTAATACTGTATAATCTATGTATAACCCCCCTGCAAATGGGGGTTACCAAAAGACTTCCAGGAGCTTGCTTGAATGCTCCAAGCCTGAATGGTGTTTGGCGTTTAAGCCATTTATCAGTGAGTGTTTTTAGAACCTCTGGTACTGTCTCTTTAAGAGCTGTCTGCTTGCAGACATAATTAGTTTGTATGGGGGACTGTGTGTTTCTTTGACTGAGTACCACTCAAGCTGCTGCCAATTCACTCCATTTTTGCAGTCACTAGGAGTGCAAAGGGAACCTATCTGAAAGATGTAACTGTTTGCCAGAAACCATTTAGAATGATAATAAAATTGCAGTTTGTCTAACCTGCTTTCTTTTGCAGTCAGAACAGTGTCTGCCTAGTTCCCCATTCTGGTTTTGAACTGCTGAACTGGACCAATCAGTGTGGGGTAAGCTAGCTCTAAAATGGTGCCTTGGACGAATCAGAACTTGGACTCATAATCTGAGCCAGCCACAAGAGGATTGTATGGGCAGTGACTCTGGGAGATGTAGTTTAGACTTCAGTGTCTTTTGGACCAACAGCAGCAGTCTATTGTGAGTGACAGCCAATCCAGTCAAGAACTGGGAGGAACTCAAGGAAGTGCCCGGTTTTGTCGGGTTGGAGTTTCAGTTGAGCTTTGGCAGTGAAGAAGGAAGGAGCCCTGTGCTTTTCAGTGTGCAGTTTTAGTCAAAAACGTGTGTAAGGCCCAGAGTTCCGTCTGCAGCTTGTTAGGACTGAATCGTCCTGTGAAGAGAATCAAAGGATATCTGAAGAGTAGAAACCAGGCTCACCCTGTAGAAGACTGGAGGAATTGCTGAAAATTGCACTCGGTCTGTCAGGAACTGAATCTGCTGTGTGTTCTCCCGGTATTGTGCAGTAATTGCGATTGGGATACAGATGCAGCCTGCCTGGTATAGTGCTTTCTTTTATAAATGTGTGAAGAGGTTTGTGTACCTCAAGTGAGCCCTGCTGACATTGAAGGACCCTATCTTATTTGGAGGTCGTGAGTACTAATTCAGGGTCGCTCCCTGTTGAATTGCCACATTAAATCCAAATGGAATTACTGTACTGCTGACTGTTTAATTCTCCTTTTCTCTGTGTGAAAGGGGCCTCACCAGCTGCCACAGTTTGACTAGCCACCAGGGGCTTGGGTACCCAGGGACAGTAACTGATAGGGATAGGCCTGTGCACAGAGCCATAGGTAGATGAGTAGAGTGATAAGCTAATTAACCTGATTTCCCTGTCCTTGTTATATCCCCTAAATAAATCAGAGCTGCTTGTTTCAGCAAAGTTATACCGCCTGAGGTATTTGTCTATGTTAAAGTACTGTACTGTGATTGTTGCACTGTATCTTATTTCACAGGAGGTCCCAGTGCCGGAACCAGTCCTGGGGTAAGTGTATACTGTAAAGGTAATTTGATGTATTGTGTGGGCCACTAGTGGGAAGAAAGGGGTTGCAGTGTCCCAGAGGGCTGTGACCAAGTTAGTTTAACTATTGTAACCCTGACCTCTGGGTGGAGGCACCCGCCATTGGATCCAGGCCCTCAACCTGTTAGTGGCAAATCAGGCAGGGGTAGTAGCCCCTGGGATAGCGCCATCTAGGGGTTACATATGTCTTATGTTTTGTATGCTATGTTGAATCTGTATCCTCACATGAACTGTAACATGTCTAATTTGTACAATGTCGTTGTATGTACCTAAATCTATTATTCCTGTACTCTCCTGGGTCGTACCTGAAAATAGGCAATTGTCTTGTCTAGTGTACCTACCTGGTTAACAAAAGCTAAATAAATAAAATAAATAAATATATAGCAAATCAGGCTTTTTTATGTTTGCTTGCACGCATGTGCAAGAAACATTGTGCCATCATCCGAGTTTTTGGTGGTGTGGCACCCATCTTCCAGTTCAGTCAGTGTGTTTGCAGGCACGGCCGCAGTTCTCCAATGAACACTGCAGCTGTCTATGACAGCAGTTGAAAATGCAGTGCCGTACAGTTGAAAGGGAGAGCTCCACTTCAGTAAGCAGCGCTCCCCTCCATGTGCACACACAATGCATATATATTGCGTGCTCGTACGCTTCTCTACCACGCACACACTGTATGGCCATCGGTGTGTCCAATCCCCGTTGGCTCCATGCCCCTGCCACGCCTAAGAGCCCATCCCAGCATGGCAAAATTGTTATGGCCGATGGGGTGCCCAATCTGCGTCAGCTCAGGCTCCCAAACAGCTTCCAGCTGCCATGCTGGAGCCCACCCACTAGTGGCAAACGTCCGTGTATTCTTCCCAAAAAAACCTATAAACAAAGTCCCTCAGCAGTCTCACTGCCCACCCGCGCCTACCCTCTGCGCATCCTACTCCCCACACCTCCCTCACCCCATACTTACCTCCGGAGGCCAGCGAGACGATCTTCAGTGGACCGGGAACACGTCTGCACTCTTCAAAGCCGACTGCGAACTGAGGAAATGCTGGTAAGCTGTATAATGCAATAAATAGGGTTTTTTACAACTTCAATGCATATCTCATGCATTTTTTGGAATTTTGGCACCAAATTTTCAACATGGGGTTTTTGGGACCCCTCCTCATGAATTCTGGAACTGTCATAGCGTTAATTGGGCCCAAAGGGTGATTTTGCAGTCACTGCACGAAATCACCTTTCTGGATCGATTAACAAAATGACAGTGCCAGTGTTCATAAAGTGGGCTCTCAAAATGCCTATGTTGCAAATTTGGTGGCAAAATTCCTAAAAATTACTGTTTTATGAGTAAGTGCTATAAAGCAGTTCCTACGACGCCAGTAAGTTTGTGAATTTTAATATATGCACTGGATTTTCAACATGCCATTTTACCACACCTCCTTATGGAGCAGTACAGCTGTCATTTTTCACATCTCGCCCAAAATGTGTTTCCGCGCATGTAGCGCACAATTTATTTATTTTTATTTATTTGCTTTTGTTAACCAGGTAAGCACACTAAACAGCCAAATGCCTATTTTCAGGGGCGACCGGGGAGGATTACAAGGTATATACATTCAAGAACAGTAGGATGAGTCAAAGTTAACATAAAGAAAATATCAGGCATTAACAGATTAATAGGTAGCTAACAGCATAAGATGCTATAGGCACAAACAGATAATGTTTAGATATCTGCATGAGATACATGCTAAATGATTAGGTAGTGAACAGCATAATAAATGTATAGTACGGTCAGTGCCAACAGAGCAAACAATGTAGGGTAAACCATACCTGTGGGGGGGGGGAGCACAAGGTGGGTAAGCAGGAGGAGTACAAACTGCAGGAAAGAGACCTGGGAAAGAGGGGTGAGGCAGGGTACCCTACTAGGATAGGTGGGCAGGGAGTGGGCCCAGTGCAAAGACGGCAAGTTATTGTCGGTAGCCGGTGTGCGAAATCAATGTATGGGACACATTAAGAAAATCATAGTGACACTGTTCATGAGCAGAGGTCTTAAAATGGCTATGTTGACAATTTGGTGAAAAAATTCCTAAAAATGACTGTTTTACGAGTGTGTGTTGCACAGTTCCTATGCATGCTAGTAAGTTCGTGAATTTTTAATATTTGCACTCCAGATTTTCAACATTGTCATTTTACCACACCTTCTTATGAGCAGTACAGCTGCCATTCTTCACATCTTGCCCAAAATGTGTTTCTGCACATGTAGTGCACAATGGTACAGTCGGTGTGCGAAAGCAATGATTGGGACAGATTAAGAAAATCACAGTGACACTGTTTATGAGCAGAGGTCTTACAATGGCTATGTTGAAAATTTGGTGACAAAAATCCATAAAATGACTGTGTTACGAGTGAACATTGTGCAGTTTCCACGCACCCTTGTAAGTTCATGAATTTGTAATATTTTCAGTCCAGATATTCACCAGTGGCATTTTTCCACACCTCCTTATGAACAGTACAGCTGTTATTTTTCACAACATGGCCGAAATGTGTTTTCACACTTTCGGTGCAGAAATGCGTGGTCGCTGTGGGAAATCATTGCTGGGACAGATAAAGAAAATCACAGTGACACTGTTCATGATTGAAGATCCCAAAATGCCTGTGTTGACAATCTGCTGTAAAATATCCCCAAACTAGTTACATTATAGGTGTGCGTTGTACAGTTTCTACGCATGCCCGTGACTTCACCAGTTTGTTTTTTTTTATATTTTCACTGCAGATTTTCAACATTGCCATTTTTTACACCTCCCCATGAACAGTACAGCTATCATTTTTCACATCCTGTTTGGAATGTGTTTTTGCACCTGTGGTGCTAAATGCTGTAGTCACTGGGCAAAAGCAGCTTTTGGCTAACAAACTGATATTGCCACTGTTCATGAAGTGGGGGTCACAAACAAACTGTGTTGAAAATTTAGAGTGAAAATACCAAAGAATGCCTGAGGTGTTTGGGTTTCCGACCACAACGGCCCACCCTGTAGAAAATGACAAGCATCAGGGGTGTGACTTGGGATTCTCACCTGTAATGCTCATACCATTCCACACCCTGCAGCTAGTAAGAGGTAGCGAGGTGTGCCTTGGACTCTTCAGCCCCAAAGTTCACCCCATTCTACTATACCAAACCCATCTCACCGTATTTCCTGATGGAATTGGGTGCGCATAAGGGCCAAAGACCCCAAGGCACACCGTGACACTTGTCGGTGTCTGCAGGGTAGGGTGTGGGGAAATGGCATGGCCATTGTGCCTGATGACCCAAAGGCACATCTCAATGCCTGTCAGTCTCTGCAGGGTAGTGGTGGGGTTGGCTTCAGTTCAGTACTTCACTGCTATTCCTATTATGCAGCTCTGTAACTCCTACACTACCAATGCCAATGCCAACAAGCAAACATTTGGCATTGACAAATGCTTGTTTGTTTAGTTCTGGTAAACCAATCAGTTTTTTCCCCCCCAATTCTTTTTATCGCTCTCCCTACCTGAACTCTCTCTCTCCAGAGAGGTCTCACAGGGCCTGCCTTTATGCCGCCTGCCTGAAGCTCTTTTCCTCTCGCTCCTCTTGGGCCCGGCTCTCCTGACCACTACCCAGCCACCCAGCCCCCTAGTCCCCTGGCTCTGAGTCCCCTGGGGTGGGTGACCACCAGATTACTTCTACTGGTGCTCTATGAAGAATCTAGATAGATGACCAGGCACAGAGGAGAGCGGAGGAGACGAGACGAGGAGCTCAACATTGGGCATGGTTGGCTGACCCATCCTGGACCCTCCTTTGCCTATCAGGAAGCAGAGGGTATTTTTACTTGTTTTTCTCCACGCCCTCCAACCTCCCATGGAGCCCAGTTGTGCAATTATGGCCAGCATCTGCCGAGCTCCACCTCAGTGCTATAGCATCGCAGGATCCAGGCCACCCCCGACTAACACCAGTGGTCGCTCAGGAGCAACGCAGAACCCTATTCCCTTCCCGTAAAGGGAGAGCCATCCATCAGACACTCAATCCCTCCCCACCCCTGCCGACCCCTGGTGGCCCAGGCTCATTCCCGAACCTGGGTTGCTGTAGTGAAGCGAGGTGAGGTGATTAGTGCCTTAACCCAGAGCGAAACCAGACCAGCTAAACCAACAAATTGTACATGTCAATATGTAAACAATAATGCGCTCTAGGGTGTGTGATTATGGGTCAATAATTACACACCTCTCAAGGGTGTTGTTTGCACCAGGCACTAGTGCAAAGTGTCTACACCACCTGAAAGAGGTGTGTGATTATGGACCATAGTTACAGACCCCAGACTGCTTAGTCTTGCCTGCTAGACTTATAACAATGTGTAGAAAAATTCCACAAAAATTCTATAAATAAAAATCTTAGACACACACACACACACACTGTTTGCTTCTTTGGAACAGTTTTACTGGACAGAATGATAAGTGATATAAAATAGTTTCTAACTCATTTTAGCTTTTCAAGAAATTGCTAAAGCTTTTGTCATTTAGAACAACAGTTGAGATGTGTTCCTTCATAATCAAACAGTCCAGTTTTCTAATTAGTTTACCTGCAGTTTAGTTGAAAGTAATGATAGTTGCAGTTAACCTAGTCAATCGGTGTGACTGTGATGAGAGGATAAGGGGCACAAAGGAGACTCCTAACCCTAGGACTAGGTACGTGGCCATGAAGTACAGGTCTGTTAAGTGGCGGGTCAGCATTACAACTCCATGGAATACCCTTATCTTCTACCCATGACAATTCTCCCTTCCTGCAGGGTAAAGGGAATATAGATATGGTGGCACATTACCAGTTGTGGTTCTCAGTTGATCAAGCCCTCCATCCATTTTTTTCCAATAAGAAAATCTTGCAGTCTCTAGCAAGCAACTGGAGCCTAGATAGGGACATGGCGGCAGCATGGTAGGATCCCGCGGAACTCTAACCAGAGTGTGAGGGTGCCTGGTCATGCTACTATCGGTTGAGGAGAGAGTGTGTAATGGCTGCAGCTGTGAATTTCCTCTGATGTTGCCACCAAGCATGTTGCTCCAGCACAGTTTCAGTTCTCATGCCTTGTACTGAACTGACAGCTTGGGTGACAGCTCCTGTCAGAATGTATGAAATGTACTGAAGCTTGTTATTGGGTTTCAATGGCAGTATGCAGTTCTGGCATGTAATTATGGGTCAATAATTACAGAACTCAGACATACTTTTAACCAATCAAATAATCTGAATTTTTCTACATTATACGTCAACACAACAAATAAATATGCTGCTTACATTAAAAGCCAAACAGGGCAGTGTTCTGCTTTTTCCTGGGGTGGGGGATAGGGGGTTAAGAAGGTAAGTGAAAACAGTGCCAAGAAAGAAAGTACAGTTACGTAAGAACTTACCGTAACAGTAGATCTTCAAGAGAGGCTCTTGCAGTAGGTATTCACAGATAGGACTAAGTCGCCAGGCATCAGGATCCCACGGAAAACTTCTAGATAGCAGTCTCTGGTGGGGGAACTGCCCCCACTCCAAGTGACCGGTGTCAGACAATGTCAGTATAAAGGGGCGGTCCCCCATACCCACCTTCCAGTTCTTTCCTGCCAAAGGCCAAAAGAGGTAAGACGAGAGAGAAGAGGATATGCCCCCACGGAAAGGAAGAAAAGAGGCTTAGGGGGATGGAGGGCGGGAAGGTAATACCTACTGCAAGAGCCTCTCTCAAAGATCTACTGTTACAGTACGTTCTTACATAACTGTATTATCTTACTTCGAGGGGGCTCTTGCAGTAGGTATTCACAGATAGGACTGGGTCCCAAGCAGTCTAGAACAAAGAGAAAACTGGGAGGAGGATTGTCATCCACACATAACCCTCAGGGCTGAGCAGGTCTCATGAAAGGAGACCCTGCAGAACAGCCAACCCAAAGCCTGCTCTACGGCAAGAGGCAATGTCCAACCTGTAGTGTTTCGTAAAGGTATGGACCGAAGTCCAGGTTGCAGATGTGCAGATGTCTGCCATGGACACATTCCTGAAACAAGCAGCAGAGGTAACTACTTCCCTAGTGGAGTGACCTCTGACTGAAATAGCTGCCATATGGACTTTTAAAGAGGAATGGCTTAGACCCAGGTCGAAGAGGTGATGCATGTAATCCAGGACTTTGTTGGCTGGGTACGATAAAGGCTCTACATCTTTAGAATCTGCCCAGATGGAAAACCGTTTCCACTTCATAACGTAGGTGGACCTAGTGGAAGGCTTCCTGGCCTCCACCAAAATGATTGCTACTAAAGGAGAGACTCCGAAGCAGGCTTTGGCTATGTCTGCAGGAACCATGCATGAAGATGAAGGGATTTAAGGCCTGGGTGAACAAGGGTCCTCTGATCCTGGGTCAACAAGTGCTGAGACAGAGGAAGAGGATGTTCCTCTGAAAACTGTTGCAGAAGAGAGAACCAAATTTGCCTGGGCCAGAAGGGGGTGAGAATCATTTGAACCCCTTCTGATCTGAGTTTGTTCAGGACCCTCGGAATCAAAGGAATCAGAGGGAAGGCATAAACGAAGACACAGCGTCCTGCCAGAAAACGTCTCACCCTGGAGCAAACGAGCAAAAGGCGGGAAGTTTTGCATTTTGGGGGGAAGCAAGGAGGTCTACCTGACGTGTCCCTCACTGCCAAAAGATGTAATTTATGATCTGTTGGTCTAACTCCCATTTGTGAGCCCTGGCTGAAGATCAACTGAGTTCATCTGCCAGGGTGTTTTCCACTCCCGGAACATGAACTGCGGTCAGGTGAAGGTTATGCTGGGCTGCCTAATACCAGACTCTCATCACCTCCCGGCAGAGGGGATAGGAACGTGTTCCTCCCTGTTTGTTGAAGTACCAGACTACACACATGTTGTCTGATTGGATAAGAAGATGACCGGGAAGAATGAAGGGAAGAAGAGCCTGCAGGGCATATAGGACTGCCCTCAGTTTGAGCACATTTATGTGCAGTTTCTGCTCGAACATGGACCAGATGCTCAGAGTCCTGTGAGACCCTAGGTGGGCATCGCAGCACTCCCCTGACACATCCGTTGTCAACGTCTGGGAAGGAGGAACGATGCAGAATGGAACTCCAAGACACAGGTTCTCCTGAACCATCCACCAGTGCAAGACCCTGCTCATGGAATCCAACACTAGCACCTCTTGGTCTAGATCATCTGTGCTTTGGTCCCATTATGACCAAAGCATCCATTGAGAGATCCTCATATGGAGTCAAGCAAACAGAACTGTCAGAATGGCAGCCACCATGAGCCCGAGGAGGCGGAAGACTGACCTGACTTGACTCTGACCCGGCTGCGACTGGACAGAAGACGAGCCTGATTCTAAAGGGTCTCAACCCTGTCTGGAGACAAAAGAAAAAATTACTCACCTTAGTAATGTTGTTTCTTCTAATGGAGTCTTGCTATATTATGACAATTGCAGTTTGTCCCACCATTAGAATTGCCCCGGAGGTGAATGAGTTAACTACCATTCCAGGAATGGAGTTTAGAGCGCGAGCTCGGTTAGAGAAGCTCTGTCTGGATGATTTCAAACTGAAACTGTCAGATCTTTACGAGCAAAAACTCACTAAGGTTCTGTGTGGAAGCTGTAACCTACACTAGCCAACTGGCTACCTAAATATTAACACATATTCCTGGTCCCAACACAAGGACTCAAGTCAGGGACCAGAAAATAAAATAAAGTAGAATAAAACACCACACCCCAACACCCCAAAGGGGTGAAAACATCTAATGGGCATAACCGGTGCCTCACTGGACTGCCCACCCCATACCCAAGTAGAAGTTCTGAGAGGGAAGGTTGGGAGGAATAATATAGAAGACTCCATTAGAAGAAACAACATTACTAAGGTGAGTATTTTTTCTTCAAACAACATGAAGTCTTGCTATATTATGACAATTGCAGAATACACAGCAGTACCTCCATGGAGGAGGGACAGAACCACTTAGGAATAGGGTTTGAAGCACGGTTGTGTTAAATCTAGCATCCCTCCTGGCCTGGATATCCAAGGAGTAATGCTTGGTGAAAGTGTGTACCGCTTTTCCAGGTAGCTGCTTGACATATCTCTAAGATAGGATGTCCCTGGCAGCAGCAGACGCAGCTGTACCTCTGGTAGAGTGAGCCCTCAGGCCTGAAGGGGAACCTTTGCCAGTTTTTATAACAAAATTGGATACAAGAGACAATCCACCTGGCAATGGATCTCTTAGTGGCAGGTTTATTTTCCAACCTCACCAAAAGTGAGAAAAGTTGAGGATTCAACCTATGACCCTTGGTACGCTCTATATAGTAACTAAAGGCCCTCTGAACATCTAACTGTGCAGCCTCCTCTCACCAGAGGAGGAATGGTCAGTAAAGAACACTGGAAGGAGATAGATTGGTTAAGATGGAAGTCTGAAACCACCTTAGGCAAAACTTCCTGTTAGTCCTAAGGACTACTTTATCCCTGTGAAGGAAATAAAGTCAGTCTCCACTGACAAGGCTTGTAACTCACTTATGCGCCTGGCAGAAGTGATGGCTACTAGAAAAACAGTTTTCCAAGTCAAATACTTGAGCTCTGTGGAAGACAGAGGTTCAAAGGGAGGTTGCATCAACTGAGCAATGCAAACATTAAGATCCAGGGTCCCTGAAAGGTGGATTAGTATGAAATAATCCCTTGAAAAAACTTGGAGAAAAACAGGGTGAGAGGAAAGAGAAGAGAGCTTTCCTGCTGAAATAAAAGCAGAGACAGCTGCCAAATGAACTTTCAGGGTAGCTGGTCTCAGGCCCAAAGAATTAAGATGGACCATATAGTCCAAAACAATGGGCAAATCAGCAGATTCCGGGGAAATATGCTTACCCGAGCACCAGATGGAAAACCTTTTCCATTTGGAATTATAAGAGGCCCTAGTGGAAGGTTTCCCAGAAGCCTTCAGGATGTCGAGAACACCCTGAGAAAGGTGTAGGTCAGCAAACTCTAACTCCTCAAGAACCAGGCCTTGAAGTTGAAGTAGTTGAGATTCGGATACCAAACCCTCCCCTGGGCACAAGATAACAGATTGTGCCTCCCGGGGAGGCACAGTGGATGGACTGCTAAGGACAGAAGGAGTGGGTACTAGGGCTGCCTGGCCCAATCTGGAGCAATCAGAATCATCGTGCAAGGCTGGGATCTGATTTTGACTAGCACCTTGAATAGGAGAGGAAAGGGGGGGAAAGCATATAGAAACTTCCCTTCCCAATCCAGGAGAAAGGCATCCAGAGGGACTGAGCCCATCACTGGGAGCCTGCAACAAAACAGTGGAAGTTGGTGATTGTCTGGGGCTGCAAAGAGGTCTATCTGAAGGGTGCCCCATCTGGCAAAAACTATCCCCAGTACTTGGGGATCCAGTGACCATTCGTGATGACCCTGGGAAATTCTGCTGAGAGCATCTGCCAGGACATTGTCCTTTCCTAGGAGGTGAACTGCTATGAGGGAAGTGTTCAGGGAATAAGCCAGAGACCACAACTTCATTGCTTCGGTGCACAAGACGGAAGACCGAGTGCCCCCTTGTTTGTTGATGTACCACATTGTGGTGGTGTTGTCTGTTCTGACTTGTACCACTTTGTTCTGAACAGATGCAGAAAACACTTGAAGTGCTAGAAGGACAGCTCTGAGTTCCAGCAAATTGATGTGGAGCAGAGATTCCTGAGGGGACCACACTCCCTGAGTGGAGAGGTCGCCCATGTGAGCTCCCCATCCCAGAAGGGAAGCATCCGTAGTGAGGGTCAAGGAATGAGATAGAGGGATGAAGGGAACCCCCAGTCTTAAATTGCTCTGATCCTGCCACCACTGAAGGGCCTGGATCAGGGTTCGAGTCACTGGGATTAACTTGGGAAGGGGATCTTTTCTATGAGACCAAAAGGCTCTCAAGTGAAACTGAATGTCCCTCATCTGAAATCTTGCTCCTTGCACTACAGTTGTGGAAGCAGCCATGTGCGCTAGGAGCTGTAAGAAGTGCCTTGCTGGTCGAGAGACCTGCAGAATGAAGGAGGAGGCCAGAGCCACCAGGTTCCTTACCTCTCTAAGGGTAGGAAGGCTCTGGCCTGCTTTGTGTCCAATTCTGCACCTATGAAGGTGAGTACCTGAACAGGTTCCAGAACTGACTTTGGAAGATTGAGCAAGAAGCCCAGAGAGGTGAGCAGCTGCTGGGTAACTTGCAGGTGTGATTTGACCTGTTCTGGAGACTGGCCTACAATGAGCCAGTCGTCTAGATAGGGAAAGACAGCAATCCCTTGCTTTCTTAAATGAGCAACTGCTACTGCCAGACTGTCACAGAGTGGCTCTGTGAGGTTTGAAATTCCAAGGTTAGAAATATGGGGCTAGAGAATTGTTTTTCCTTTTCCTAGCACATATGGAAGTCCCCCCAGAGAGGAGGCAGTATAGTGCAGTGGTCTGGAGCTCTGAGCTGCAAATCTGGTGATATCCAGCAGACCAGACCTGGTTTGGGTCCTGCAGCTCGGCTAGATACTGTGTGACCCTGAGCGGTCACTTGACCTCCTTGTGCTCCCAGGTCGCTCCTGTAGAAGAGCTTCAGCTTAGTGTGCTATACCTGGTTACATAATAACTTCATTGTCCTGATTATATTGAGTGTGGATAAGAGAAGAGGAGATCTCCCGTAGAAGCAAAAAGCAGTAGTGCTTTCCTACTACATTTAGAGTTATGGTAGAGACTTAGGTGGGAAATTATGTTTGGGGACTAAATGGTTGTAAAAGCTGTTTTCAGGCTAGGTGGGTGTTTTAGCAGCTGTTAGTACTTTGGTTCTGGGCTGCTTTTAACAGAGTACATTGCGACTATAGATGGCTGTGAAGGCATTTAGCCTTCTAATACTGTTTAAATGGAATGACTTTATTCTAAAATTATTAGGGACAGCTCTGAATATCCTCCGGAGTGGAGGTTGCTTAATTTTGAGTAGTTCTGAGATTTTCTTAGAGCGAGGGAGTTATGGCGTTTTGGGCATTTTGGAGCCCTGAAATCTAATTACTTGCGGTTGCAGCTCACTATTAAGTGAAGGCTGGCCACAAGTGGTATTTGTGGTCATTATTAGGGGAAATGGGTGATTTTGTTACCCTGAGTTAGTGCAATTAGTAATTGCACTGTTGTGAGGACATAAGGCTTATTAGCGCTTTAAAACTTTAAGCTTTAGACATTTAAAATAAGGAGATTTATTTCTGCTTACCTATTGAAGATGAATTCCCTTTGTTTTGTTTTGGCTTTGAAACCTGGGGTTTTCGGTGTTTGTGGAGCTTTGGAGTTGTGCTTTCAACTGCCAGCGTCCTTGTTTGTTCTAGGAGCCGGCTGTGCACGCCCTTCTTAAGTATTGTTAGGAAGGGGGTGGTGCTTCTTGCCTTGGAAAAAGAAGTTTAAAATGTTCAGAACAGAAATAACTTATCTCTGAGTGAGGAATAAGTTACTAAATGAGTTAAAATACATAAGCTTGTTGGAATAAAATAAAGGATTAGAATACAAGATAAAGTAATTAAAAGTTGTAAGTGAAGGTGGAGTTTGAAGGTCACCTGACTCTAGTTGGATATAAAAGGGTGAACCTTTGACTCAGTAGGGAGATTGTCAGCACAGATGGCTAGAGGTGAGATTCGTCAGAGAGGTGTAAACAGGTGGAGACTTAAATCCTGTTGTAGTGAGCCTAGATGTGTGCTCTAGATGCTGCTGAAAAGTGCTCTATGGAGTTATTTGAAAAACTGTTTTGATTCATGTTCCAAATGGAAGATTTAAAACTGCCAGAATATCCTGTGTGAGGTTTATGCCTTTATATTGTCTCACCTAAAGACTTATAAAGAATGAGATGATGCCAGATGCTCTAATGTCTGCTATCGAAATTGAAGTGAAAATGAGAAAATACTGTGCCATTCTGATGTTATCCTGATATGAGTGATGTTTGAAAGAAGAATCAATTAAAATTGAAGAAAACTGCAAGAACTGGTGAGACATTTTTCCTTTAACTGCCCACATAAACCTGCGCCCTACCACATTGGTACCAGAAGTGGGGTAATTTGTACTGTGATCTGCATAAGGTCTGGTGGGCAGTAAATCTGGCATGATGGTACTTTGAACTGGTTCCTGTTTACTGGTTATTGCTGAGAGAATTTTGTTTCCTGTGAAACAATCCAGTTGAGTGATAATTCTGGGTTGGTGGCAAAGCCTGCTCTAAACAAGCTATATGAAGATGATGGAAGAACGACGAAAGACAAGTCCTCAGGTGTGACTGTTTTGTTAACTGGGGTGAAGAATGCAAGCAAGACAGAAGAGGCAGTAGGTGCTGAAGGGACTTGTTCAGTGACTTATAATAATGTTGATAATAAAAATGTCATTAATTTTTCTGCTGCAAACTGGAAAATTTTACAAGCAGAGGATCCAGAAATTCAGCAGATAAGAAGTTATGTTATTTTGAATAAAGATAGAATAGATATGGATGGGGGTAAGGACAGTTATGGTGGTATGAAATAAGAGGTGAGGTATTATACCACATGAGACCAAACCCCTGACAAAACAGATAGACTCTAGGGTAGTGGTACCTTGTAGATATAGAAAGGGTATTTTAGATGCTTTATATTGCAAAACCAAACATATGAGTCAAGAAGAAATGTTAAAATGTCTCATTCCTTCCTTTTATTGGCCTGGGATGTATAGTCAAGTGGCTTTATATTTAAAGAAGTGTGTAGCCACTCAAAGGAAGGAAAAAGACTGTAATTGGCTTCCTTGAAAAAGGGAAAGTGATTTACAGAGATATGAGTAAAAGATGGTAAAAGTTTACAGTACTGGACTACTTGTGTAGTGAGTGGAAGGGGTTAGAGGAATAGCTCATATAGATAGTATATACAAGTAACTTTCTAGTAAGGGCTCTAACCCTAGTATGTTTCGGGTATAGAGAGAATAAAAAGGTGCCAGATAAAAGAGCATAAGATAGAAGGTTATCAAAATAAAGTATTTGGGGAAATTGTTTGAAAAATTATAAAAGTGCACATATTGACATCTTAAAATAAGTTTTGGAAAAAAAATGAGATCAATAGGAAGGAAAACATTTAATGGAAAATAATTTGATGTAGTTAAATAAAGAGTAGGAGTAGTGTGGAGTTTTTCCTAAGTTCAGAGTAGATGATTAGGAGAAGTAAAGTAAAGGGTAGTTGATTAGGTGAAGTAAAGAAAAAACTATAGATTTGAGTTTGATTCATATGAAGGAATACATTCTAAAGCAACAAGCTTAAAAGCTAGGAGCTATTTCTTGTAATTTTTTGTTTAAGACTAGAGGGTTGGCCACCTGCAGTTGAATTTATAGTGTTACCCCCCTTTTTTCCACAGTCTGATGTTGTATTTGTCTGTTTATTTTTAAAATATAGCTACAGATAGTATGTTTGTTAGGAGAGGATACACAATGAATGTTACTATTCTAATTTTGTTGATAGTGAAATTGAGATTACTAATGTGAGATAGAATAAAATCATGTGTTCCAGAATGTGAGGGAGCTATAGACTATAATGACAGTTCTGAAAATGTAAGCTGTTGATCTGGAATATATTTTATATGTGTATGGAAGTTATATTTCTCAAACAAAATCTAAATATTTTATTTATGAATGGTGCATAGAATTTGATGGATGTTGCTATGTGAAAAAAAAAATCAAATTCATGTAAAATAATTTAGATATGAAATCTTATGTTATTGGGGAATACTTAAAAACTGACTAAGTTTGGCAATAGTTAGATACTTAATATGGTTCATAATCTGGGATATAGAATATGGACACAAAATATTTAGTGTAAGATGCAGGATAAAATAATCTTGAGTATTTTCTCGAGGTAAAATAATTGATATGGTAAGGGACTCTTGGGTTAGAGTTTCAAGAAGTGGGTGGGCCAGGGCTCTGGTAGGTTAACCACCCTCTTTTATTTCAAGCAAAAGAATTTGATAAATTGCCAACCAAAAGATTTGGTTGCCCTCTTAGGTGGGAGGAATGTCACAGAGTGGCTCTGTGAGGTTTGAAATTCCAAGGTTAGAAATAGGGGCTAGAGAATTGTTTTTCCTTTTCCAGCACATATGGAGTCCCCCAAGAGGAGGCAGTATAGTGCAGTGGTCTGGAGCTCTGAGCTGCAAATCTGGTGATATCCAGCAGACCAGACCTGGTTTGGGTCCCAGCTTCCGCTAGGATACTGTGTGACCCTGAGCGTGGTCACTTGACCTCCTTGTGCTCCCAGGTCGCTTCCTGTAGAAGAGCTTTCAGCTTAGTGTGCTATACCTGGTTAAATAATAACTTCATTGTCCTGATTATATTGAGTGTGGATAAGAGAAGAGGGAGATCCCCGTAGCAAAAAGCAGTAGTGCTTTCCTACTACATTTAGAGTTATGGTAGAGACTTAGGTGGGAAATTATGTTTGGGGACTAAATGGTTGTAAAAGCTGTTTTCAGGCTAGGTGGGTGTTTTAGCAGCTGTTAGTACTTTGGTTCTGGGCTGCTTTAACAGTGTACATTGCGACTATGCGCATGGCTGTGAAGGCATTTAGCCTTCTAATACTGTTTAAATGGAATGACTTTATTCTAAAATTATTAGGGACAGCTCTGAATATCCTCCGGAGTGGAGATTGCTTAATTTTGAGTAGTTCTGAGATTTTCTTAGAGCGAGGGAGTTATGGCGTTTTGGGCATTTTGGAGCCCTGAAATCTAATTACTTGCGGTTGCAGCTCACTATTAAGTGAAGGCTCACTACAACATTCATTACAGATCTTCCCTCCAGCACCCATCATTGCTCTCTCTACAATGCAATCAGTTGGACACCCCTGCAACACAGAAGAAACAAAAATGCTGCTGTCTGGATCTACAAAGCTCTGACAAACAAACTCCCTTCCTACATCTCAGACTGTTTCAACCGGATCACATCCAGGCCTTACACCCTAAGGATCAATAAACTCATCATGCTGAAGATTCCTATCACCTGCACCCGGTATGGAAGGGCTGCAATCAGCTATTCCTAGCACTTATCTGGAATTCTCTTCAAAAGACCTTGAAATTGGATACCTCATTCCTTTAACATCCTTCAAAAACTGTACACTAGTCTATTCCCAGAATCATGCAACTGCTTCCATAAGGCCTAGTCCTCCCACACCCCTCCTTCCCCACCCCTTTTTATGCTACCCCTATTTTCTATCGTTCTTTAGCTTGTTCTCCAACCAACTTCATACAAAATGCCCACCCAAGTCCAACTATCCGAGCTTTATCCCTACTATACTGTTTGTTTCTTTCCTTTTAATATGATTTAGGTTTATTGTCATTTTGCCTTGTATATATGTAAATATTTGTATATCTGTCTCATTCATAAATCATTGTATTTGTGTTTATTCAGTACCATGTTTTTGTGTAAAATTTGTAACCTTATATTGTTATGACCACTTAGGTCCATCTTGTAAATGAGCTATGCTCAATGGTGTTCGCCTGAATAAATAAAGATTTTGATTGACTGATTGATTGAAGGCTGGCCAGAAGTGGTATTTGTGGTCATTATTAGGGGAAATGGGTGATTTTGTTACCCTGAGTTAGTGCAATTAGTAATTGCACTGTTGTGAGGACATAAGGCTTATTAGCGCTTTAAAAACTTTAAGCTTTAGACATTTAAAATAAGGAGATTTATTTCTGCTTACCTATTGAAGATGAATTCCCTTTGTTTTGTTTTGGCTTTGAAACCTGGGGTTTTTCAGGTGTTTGTGGAGCTTTGAGTTGTAAGCTCAACTGCCAGCTCCTTGTTTGTTCTAGGAGCCGGTTGGCCATGCACGCCTTCTTAAGTATTGTTAGAAGGGGTGGTGCTTTCTGCCTTGGAAAAAGAAGTTTAAAATGTTCAGAACAGAAATAACTTATCTCTGAGTGAGGGAATAAGTTACTAAATGAGTTAAAAATACATACGCTTGTTGGAATAAAGGATTAGAATACAAGATAAAGTAATCAAAAGTTGTAAGTGAAGGTGGAGTTTGAAGGTCACCTGACTCTAGTTGGATATAAAAGGGTGAACCTTTGACTCAGTAGGGAGATTGTCAGCACAGATGGCTAGAGGAGATTCGTCAGAGAGGTGTAAACAGGTGGAGACTTAAATCCTGTTGTAGTGAGCCTAGATGTGTGCTCTAGATGCTGCTGAAAAGTGCTCTATGGAGTTATTTGAAAACTGTTTTGATTCATGTTCTAAATGGAAGATTTAAAACTGCCAGAATATCCTGTGTGAGGTTTATGCCTTTATATTGTCTCACCTAAAGACTTATAAAGAATGAGATGATGCCAGATGCTCTAATGTCTGCTATCGAAATTGAAGTGAAAAATGAGAAAAATACTGTGCCCTTCTGATGTTATCCTGATATGAGTGATGTTTGAAAGAAGAATCAATTAAAACTGAAGAAAATTGCAAGAACTGGTGAGACATTTTTCCTTTAACTGCCCACATAAACCTGCGCCCTACCGCACAGACATTTTGTGAATACCCTTGGGGCAGAAGTGAGGCTGAAGGGCATTGCTCTGAACTGGTAATGACCTGAGGGCAGTTCGAATCTGAGGTACTTTCGGTGGGAGCTTCTGATTAGAACATGGAAATAGGCATCCTTGAGGTCCAGGGAAGCTAGCCAGTCCCCCAGCCTTAGAGAAGGTAAAATCATTGCCAGAGTCACCATTTTGAACTTTGGTTTCAAAAGGTGCTTGTTCAGATATCTTAGGCCTAAAATGGGCTGCCATTCTCCTGTCTTTTTTGGGGTAAGGAAGTACCTGAAGTACAGACCCTTGCCCTGGTGTAGGGGGGAAACCCTTCCTACAGCTCTGAGAGCTAGGAGGGTTGAGACTTCTGTTTCTAAGGTAAAGGTCTCTAGAGGGTTTGCAGGTGGAAAAAATGTGGCTCTCATCTTTGGAAATGGTTTGAAGCTGAGAACCAGACCCTGGCTTACTATTTCCAGGACCCATTTGTCTGATGTTATAGACTCCCAGTCCTGGACGAAGTAAGCCAGCCTGCCCCCTATAGGTAGTGGAGAACCGGCCCTGGGCACCCCATCAGGGTGCCTGTTTGGCAGGGGCTTTAGGCAGAGGGGTGGGAGCAGACCTACTTGCACCCCGTCTGCCTCTGCTTCTGAAGAACCTCCTCTGAGCATAAGCAGAAGAAGCCTGGGTTTGGTGAAAAGGCCTACCTCTACCCCTGGGGGTCTGCTTCTGAGGAGTGACTTGCCGCTCCTTGGCTTGTGCACTCCTATAAGTTGTTCTGCATTCATCCATTTTCTTCATGTAATTCTCTGTCTGCTCCCCAAACAGAGAATTCCCCACCACAGGAAAATCCATAGCCTTAGTCTAATCCACAGCAGCATGCCTTGGAAGCCTCAATACCATCAGTAGCCACCTGCTCCAGCTCCCTGGCAAGCTGGCCAGGGGCCTGTTTGCCAAAGCCATGACAGTGTCCCATCTAGATTTTTGGTATCTTGCCATGTAATTTGCTTGTCTGAGTCCCAAGGACGCTGCCATGTATTGTTTTTTAGCAATGGCCGCAATCTTCCTGGAGTCCTTGTCAAGAGGATGTGAAGCCAGGGGAATGTTAGCTTTATCACAGGCTGCAGCCTGAACTACCAACATGACTGCACTGCTGTGAAAGAAAGTCTGTATCAGGACCTGACAAAGTGTACCTCCTGTCCCTCTTTTTGTCAACAGGAGGCACAGAATTAGGGGCTTTTAGAATTTTTATTGTTTGCTTCCTAAAAGACTTATGTAAGGGATAGATAATCTCCTAGACTCTGGGATATCCATCATTTCCCACAAAATCAGGTTCCTCTTGCTCATCCACAGCTTCCTCTAATGGGAGCTGGAGGGTTTCAGCAACCTTTTATAAAACAAAAAATGAGAAGGGACTCAGAAAGCATAGGGGAAATTCTAAAGGTCTGTCTGGGGAGATGTCCGGTTCAATGGGCACATCCAGACTCTCAAAGTCACATTCACACTGTTCATAATCACAAACCTCAGACACAAACACATGTAGTGTGTGGGTCAGCTTGGCAAAGGCTTCCCCACAGACACTACAGTGTTGAAACCCAGTGGGCCCGGTTTTTCTTTTGGGTTTCTCAGACATGATGCCAGCCTAACCAACAAACTTGCCCTTTTAACGGCAGTGCCAGGCAAGACACCCTTATCGGTTCCCAACCATGTCACGGGCCGTGGAAAAAAACGTAATGAAATCCGTTTTTTTTAGAACCGATAAGAACCGGGAACCGCACTCTAAAAGCTTTAAAATGCTTATACTTTAAAGTTTTAACCAAACCTGATCAGTTCGAACTGAACCGATAAACATTTACAAATTCCACACAGAAATAAAAACCTGTCTATTACTTACAATACCACAGACAGAGCTTGAACCGATCGGTTTGCGGTTAAAATAATAATACTCACGGTTGAATTTAACCAAGAAAATACTGTTTAAACCGAGAAATGAACCGAGCAGTAGGAGAAATCTCCGGAGCGACTGTTCAGTGAGGCGGAGTAAAGAATCTGACAGTTTCAGTTTGAAATCATCCAGACAGAGCTTCTCTAACCGAGCTCGCGCTCAAAACTCCATTCCTGGAATGGTAGTTAACTCTTTCACCTCCGGGGCAGTTCTAATGGTGGGACAAACTGCAATTGTCATAATATAGCAAGACTTCATGTTGTTTGAAAGGCTTTGCCTGTGGTTGTGTCCAGTATCACCCCTATAAATTGGAGGCGTTGGCAAGGGACCAAGTGGGACTTGACCTGGTTGATAGTAATACCCAGGCTGGTAAAAACCTGCAGAGCAAGAGAAAGGGAGTGCAGGAGTTCTTCCCTGGACAGGGCCACTAGGACCCAATCGTCCAGGTACGGGAAGACCTGCATGCCCTGGGTACATAGGTGGGCTACTACCACCGACAGACATTTGGTAAATACTTGGAGAACTGAGGAGAGACCAAATGGGAGAGCCTGGAACTGGTAGTGGTCCCCCGAAAGTGAAAATGGAGGTATTTGCAATGGGAAGAGCATATGGGGATATGCAGGTATGCATCCTGCATATCCAGAGCACATAGCCACTGTCCTGGCTGGAGTAACGGTAGAAGGCTCTGCATTGAAAGCATTCTGAAGTGTTTGTACTCCATGCATATGTTCAGGGAGCCGAGGTCTAGGATTGGCCTCAAGTCTCCTGTCTTCTTTGGAACTAGAAATGGTAATAGTAACACGTCCCCCAAAGACGAGTGTGGACTGGCTCTATCGCCGCCTTCGACAGAAGGGATAGGATTTCTTCTAGAACCAGAGGAAGATGTTGCGGGGAGTAAGAAGACTGAGGGAGTAGTTTTCGAGGAGGTTTCTGTAGAAACTCTATTGAGTGTCCGACAGATATTAGCTGGAGCACCCAAGCATCCGATGTTATCCTCTCCCAACCTGGCAGATGGGAGGAGAATCTCCATCCTACCGGTTCCTCTGGAATGGCCAGAGGCAGAGGGAGAGGCAAGGAATTAAGAGGTGTGGGGCAGCGCAGCAGCCGAGGCTCCCACATACTTTTTGCTGGGGGAGTCTTGGTTGCATGAGGGCCCGACATTCGTTTGTGCACTTTCCTTGATTGGGCTTTTGTTTTTGTCAGGTTTGATGACGAAAACGATGTCGCTGCCCCTGAGGGGGCCTGTACAAAGTCTGAACTGACTTTAGTGCAATGTCCTTCTCCTACAGTTCCGTTATGATGTCCTTGACATCACCCCTGAACAGCACAGAACCCCTGAAGGAAGCATCATGTATAGCAGACTGTACTTCAGGGACCAATCCTAACACACGGAGGCAGGCATGATGCCGTAGGCCTACGGCAAAAGCAGAGCTCCTGCCAGCTGTGTCCAATGTGTCATAGGTGGCATGAAGCAAGTGCCTACAGGCTGAATTAGCAAAACGGACCAGGTCTCCCAGTTCCTGCTTAGTTTGTGAATCGGGCAGGAAGTCCAGCTTGGATTCCACCTGGCTAAGGATGGACTTCTGGAAATCCTCCATATGGCCGATGCAGTTGAGGGCCCTGATGCCTAGGGGTGAAGAGAAGTAAATCTTCTTCCCATACTGATCCACATGTCAGGATTCCTTGTCAGGCAGGGACAAGCTCAGATGTTTGGGGTTGGTGGATCGGCCATGGGTGGCGCTGATCACAACTAAATCCGCCTTGGGGTGAAGACAAAGGAAGTCTTTACCCTCCGGAGTCTGGTATAGACTATTCACCTTCCTCAGAAGGGGGGATAACGCGGATGGTTATTTCCAGATAGTGGAAACAAGATCGGCGTGAGGCTCTATCCAGGGTGGAATCTGTGTGGGAGCGGTCTCAGACAGATCCAGATGAGCAGCGATCTTCTTATGCTGTGGGTCTGGCTCCACTGATTGCCACTGACGTGTCTCCTGGACCTTCCTCAAGAGCTCCAGAAAAGAAGGGAACTCTGGAGGGTCCCTTGGCCTTGGGCGTTCTGGAGTATGGGGCTTGTTTCCATGATCAGAGTGGTCGGACTCAGAATCTGAGTCAGATGACTCTGAGGTAGAAGACTCCTCCATGGGAGGGGGCGGAATGACCCCTATGGGGAGCCCCTGGGGGTGCGTGTCCTTCCCACCCCGGGTGCCAGAAGGTTCTCCTGTGGCATCGGGTAAAGGGAGGAGTCCACCATCTCCAACGTAGGGGGTCTGGTGCAGGGACTGACATCAGAAGACACCTCTTGACCTCCTTGGTGAGCTGAGCCTTGGCCTTAGCCCACCAGGAGGCCAAGGTCTCCTTCAGATCCACTGGCGGCTGTGGAGTGGGCGGCGGTAGAGGAGGAGGGGAGCTCAGATATGGGTAGGATGGGTACCCGTAATAAGTGTATCTGTAGCCCGACAGCGGGAAGCCCGGCATTGGGTACTGTGGTGCCGGGTAATACGGCATTGGGTACTGCGGCATCGGATACTGAGTAGCTGGGTACTGTGGCACCAGGTATTGCGGTGTTGGGTACCCGACTTATTGGACTCCCTGTCTGAGGAAGGCCGTGAAGGAGTGGTGGCCTTGTTGGAAGGGGGGTGGGCTGGGCGATCACCCAAGGAGGTGAATGGCTTAGCAGCCCTGCTTGGGCGGGGGTTGGTGGGACAGACAACCGACTTACCGGACCCACTCGGACTGGAAGGCTGCAGTGGAGGAGCGGCCTTGATGGGAGTGGAGGCCTCCTTTGCCCCGGAGGCTCCCGAAGGGCCCGAGTGAGAGCCGAATGGGAGAGGTGATGCCTCCTTGGTAGCCACCAAGACAGCAGTCAAGCGGCGATCCCCTGGAAGGGATGATACCTGTAAGACCGTGACTCCAGCCGAAGTCACAGCTGCTGTGGAAGATGAATCCCACTCCTGGTGCTTCTCCTTCTCATGCTTCTTTTTGGGGCCTGCAGGGGAGGTTGATGCCTGCCTAAGTTTCTTCAACTCCTTCTCCATGGATGTCATTTTCTTTTTGAGGAGATGGGTTTCAAGGGACTGCTGCCTTTGCTTGCGGGTGGCCGAGCTGAATTTCTGGCAGTGCTGGCACTCCTTCATGGGGTGGTCTGGGCCTAGACAGAAGAGGTACAAGGAGTGGCCGTCCTTGTGTGCAAGCTGGGAACCACACGAGTTGCACTTGTTTTTATGTGATTCAGAGGGCATTGGGGATGACATACACAGCAGATAGTATGAGGAGAAAACAAGAAATTCAAGAAAAAAGGTAGAAAAAGTTGAAAACTTGACAACCAATGATGGTACTGACAAGCGCTGTTGTACCACCAGGAACTTCACAAGCCGACGGTGGGAAAGAATTGGAAGACAGGTGTGGGGGACTGCCCCTTTATACTGTCGTCTGACGCCAGTCACCTGATGTGGGGATGGTCCCCCCCAGAGACTGCTAACTAGAAGTTTTCCATGGGGTCCTGATGCCTGGCGGCTTAGTCCTATCTGTGAATATCTACTGCAAGAGTCCTCTCGAAGATGGATCACTTTTTTAAACTCAGCTTTATTGTGAGAAAGAACATCATACAGCATTTCATACAATTTCATTCAGACGATAGCTTCCAAGACAATGTTTACAGAAGCAAAATGAAGTTTTAAATGACAGAGTCTCTAATTCCAGTCCTGTTAAAGATCATGTCCAGCTGTATGTATCAAGCAGACTCTAGTGATTGAATAGCTGTAAGATGAACATATCTGGATACGAATCTCCTAACAGAGATTTTCCACTTTCAACAAAAAGCTGTACGTAAACGTCTGGAACCTCTGGGATTAAAACTGCCCAGATGAAAAGGGAACAAAAGGGACATTTAAAAAAATAAAAGGATCCTAAAAAAGGAAATTAAAACTTCTGTCAGGTTTGACTCAGCCAATAGATAAATAACCCCCCCCTCCATTCCACAACCTCAAAGTCACCATGATTCACAATTTATATTAATAGTCTATGGTACAACTCATATTCCCAATTTTAACAAAATAGTCATGTAATCCCACCACAAATCTATTATGTTCTTAGGTTAGGCTTCTTGTGTTGGACCAGCCCGGGGTGTTCTGGCCATAAGCCAGGACTCCCAAGCCCGCCATCTTTGCTCATGTTGTTTATATCTGAGGCGTAGCCTGGCCGTTAGTGCCTCCATTGATAATACACCATTCATCTTCTCCACCCACTCCTCAGGTTCAGAAGGGTCTGGCCGTAACCACCTGGCAGTGATACATTTGAGGGCAACTACTATAAAAGTCAATAAGACTTTCCTCGTGTCCCCCTTAAAATTAATATCCCCTGGAAATCCAAGCACCCATTCTTCAAACTATAAGGGGAGAAGTAGCCCAGTTATGTCATGTACTGCCTGTTGGATCGAATGTCAGAAAGTAGTAAGAACTGGACACCCCCAAAAGATGTGCCAATGATTTCCAATCTGGCTGCAGTTCCTCCAACATTTGTTAGAGCGGGAACTGCTGTAGTGATACGCAATTGTTGGTGTTTGGAAAAATCAGACCAGGATTTTTCAGAAGAACTCGCGCCACAAGGGGGCTGATGTAACCTTCCTCCCCAACTTTAGCCTACGATCCCAAGTGGGTTTGTCTATCTCTACACCCAATTCCTGTTCCCAGGCCTTTCTTTGTAAGTCAAGGGATGAGCCCACTGATTTCCTCAGGATTTTGTATATGGCAGAAATATGACGTTCAATTCCCTTAATGGTGACTACCCCATAAAGGAAACCTTCCCAGTCTGTGTATGGTCTAGTTAAACAGTGGATGTAGTAAGTAGTAGTAACATTTTTTATTCAATTGACAAGCAAAAGAATAGGAGACTCGACTGAGACAAGCTCATTTCCAGCGAGGTCCTTATGTTCAGGATGTTATCTCCTGAATAAATAAAATGCCTAACCTGCATGTACCGGAGGAATTCTGAGTTAGGCCAGCCAAACTTTTCCTTGGCACGCTGGGAGGATATACACTCCTGACCTTTAATAAGCTGTATGAAACGAAATGGACCTTTCCTGCTCCATGCACTGTATCTTATATCCAGGGTTGGGGGGAAGAAACTCGACTAATGTCTAATAAGGAAACGTGGGCCCAGAGTTTCTGGAGTGAAAGTAAACTTTCTAATCTTCTGGAGTATCCGGAGACTATGTTGGACCCACCTATTTCTAATGGTTCTGATTAGGTCTAAAGGGGTGTTAGTTAAGGCCAAAGTATACAGGGGCTGAAAGCCTATACTTGTGTCCTCTATCTGGTACCAAAGGGAAGAGGCATGCTGCCGTGCCCAGGTTACTAGCATTGAGCACTGTGCTGCCAGATAATACTGAGGAAGGTCTGGTAATAACATCCCTCCCGACTCTCTAGGAAGTTACAGTGTTGTCCTGGCTACCCGGAGCCTTTTACCATTCCAAATGAACTTGGAAATATGTCCCAGAATTTTATTCCAGAATATATTCAGAATTTTAAGTGGGAGAGAGGAATACAAAAAAAGAAATCGAGGGAGTTTATTCATTTGAATTGTAGTGACCCACCCCACTAAACCTAGAGGTAACAATTTCCATCTTGCTAGATCTCTTGTGATGGTGGACCAGAGTGGTTCATAATTCACTGCAAACAGCTTCGTAAGATCAACCACCACTTGGATTCCCAGATACCGAATTTGGTTTTTGGGGGCCCATTTGAATGGAAAGTCTTTCTTGAAGGGAATTGGACAAGCGCCACTCAATATAAGGGTTTCTGACTTGTGAAAATTAGTTGTATACCCTGATATTATCCCAAAGGTACCTAAAAGTTCCACTGGGGGAGGGGGGGTAGTGATCTCTCCAGGGAAGACAGGAAGAACAGGGAGTCATCTGCATACAAGGACATTTTTTGTTCAATTCCTCCAGCCTTTATTCCCTTAATCCTTTCATCTCATCGAACTCGGACCACCAATGGCTCCAGGCTCAGAGCAAAGAGGAGGGGGGACAGTGGACAACCCTGACGGGTTACCAGAGTCAGGAGGAAGGGTCGAGAACTGATGCCATTTGCTCTCACCAATGCCATGGGGCCAGTGCATAATTTAGAAATAACAACCAAGAATTTAGGGCCGAAATTCATACGATCCATGGTTGCTTTTAGAAAGTGCCAATTAACCCTATCAAATGCTTTTTCTGCATCCATGGATATAGCAATCTGGAAACCTTGTACTGATTTTGGAGAGGAAATAATATCCAAAAGCCTCCGAATATTGTCGGATAGATACAGAAGTGGCCGGTAACAAAACCAGTCTGGTCTTCATTTATCAGGGAAGGGACTACTACCTGTAAGCGACCCGCTAAGAGGCCTGTAAAGAGTTTTAAATCTACATTCAGGAGGGAAATGGGTTGATAAGACCTGCACTCTGTGGGGTCTTTCCCTTCTTTAAGCAGTACCGAAATTTGGGCTTCCTTCCAAGATTCTGGGATTGCTCCCGTTGCCGTAATTTCTTGCTACACTGGAACCAGAAAGGGAATCAGCTGGGCCTCAAAGGCCTTGTAAAATTTGGCAGAGGAGCCATCTAACCCAGGGTATTTTCCATTTTTGTTTCTTAATTTGTATTTGTACCTCTGTTGCTGTAATATCAGCATCCACTGATTCCCGACCTTCCTGAGCCAGGGCTTGGAGGGCTGTATTTAGAAAAAAGTCCTTAAGCCATTCCCCAAAAGCAGGGATGCTCTCCTGAGAGTATAAGGTTTTATAGTAAGTTGCAAATATTTTGGTTATTTCTTCCAGTTTACTTGTTAGAGTTCCCCCCCGCTAGGGTCCTTAATCTTAAGAATCAGTCTACTTCTCTGTTCTTCCCTTAATCTGGCTGCCAATAATTTCCCCGCTTTATCCCCACCCTCATAATATCCTTGCTGGATCCATCTATGTTTTCCCTCTAATTGGGCTTGTAATTCCTTTTCTAGGACTGCACGTCTGTCCTCCAAATGTTTTTTTGTGTCTGTGTTCAGTGTTATTTAGTGATGGAACTTGAGCAATCTTACTTCCTCTTCTAAGGCACTGATCTTACCTTCCCATCTCTTTTTTAGCTCAGAGGCAAATTTAATAATCACTCCCCTCAAAACCACTTTAAGGGCGTCCCACTTCATCGCCTATGAGGTATCACCTACTGCATTCTGTTCATCGTATGTTTTGATGATGTCACAAATTCAGTTTTTGAACTCTTGGGAGTTTAGCAGGCCCACATTTAGTCTCCAGTGGGAATTTTGGGCTGCAGGGGACAGGGCTAACTCCAACCTCACTGGTGCATCATTAGAAAGAGAGTGGGTTAAAATTTCACAGGAATTAATGCTATGTATCCATTCTTCTGACACAAACAACATGTCGATCCTGGTATAGCATCTGTGTCTGTCCTAATAATGAGTATAATCTCTCTCCCAACCATGTAAATCTTGCCATGTCTCCTGCAGACCTGCTAAATGGGGACATCTGGTCAGCATAGAACCTGCCCTGTGCCCCAATGTCTATCCAGCATAGGAGTGAGCATTGTATTAAAATCTTCCCCAAGAATACAAAGTCTATTTCCCAGGTCCATTAACCTTCCCAACAGGGTTTTGAAAAACCAGGCAGCCTTTCTGTCCTCATTCGGAGCATACAGATTTACAGTAACACAGGGGGTATCTCTGTACACTGCCCAGAGCTTAATAAACTGGCCATCCAGATGTACTACTACATTCTCAATTTCCAGTGGACGATCTCTATGTATTCGTGTCTGGTGGACACTAAAATTGATTGAAGGCCAGCCCAGAGCTCAGTCTATCCCAGCCAAGATAATTACAAATTGGAGGGTGGTGTAAAACAATTCCCTAATTCTCGAAGAACTTAATTCACACTTTGTTACCACTGGACTTGCATTTGACTCCTCACCCTACGCAAACCATGCAAACAAATGTGTTAGTGCTACTTCTGCCACCTGCACTCCATCCCACCCCTTTCAACTGTGTACTATTACCTATAAAGAAGTTGAAGATTCACTCCTCCACCTAGATCACAGGAAGAGTGCTGGAGATGATGGACTTGAACCGTTCTTCCTGAGACTAGGTTCTGCCCATCTCACTGCCCCTATCCTTCATATTTTCAATCTATCCATTACTTCTGCCTCTGTTCCAACCTTCTGTAAATCTGCTCACATTCTTCCTCTTTTCAAATCAGGAGACCCCTGCGACCTAAACAACTAGAGGCCCATTTCCATCCTGCCTATCCTCTCCAAAGTCCTTGAAAAGCTAATCTATAACCAGTTGAAACAACACATTGAATTCCACTCTCTCCTAAACCCTGCCCAGTCTGGCTTCAGGTCTCAACACAGCACTGTTATAGCTTTGGCTAAGGTCACCAATGATTGGATCTCTGCTGCGGACTCCAAGAAGATAACTGGCACAGTCTTCTTGGATCTTAGTAAAGAATTTGACACTGTTGATCATCTCCTCCTAATTAACTGCCTTACTAACCTAGGTGCCACTCCATCTACCGTACAGTGGTTCACCAGTTACCTCTCTGGTAGGACACACAAAGTCAAAGCAGATGGTCTCCTCTCAGTCTCCCTTCCGATTACTAGGGGAGTTCCTCAAGGCTCCATTTTAGGACCGATTCTATTCTCTATTTACATCAATGCCTTGATTCTCGTATAACGAACTCCAATCTTCACTTCTTCACAGATGTCACTGTCCTGTACACCTCTGGCATTTCCCTAGCAGAAGTTAGGGAATTTATGCAAGCCGACTTTGCACAGCTTGAATCTAATCTCATCAATGCTAAGCTCCTTTTAAATGCCTAAAAAAACAAGGCAATGATCTTTTCATGTGGTTCTTTCATTTGTACCCCCCCCTTTGCTTCCAAAGAACTTCATTGTAACCTCTCTGGTTGAACCCCTAGAAGTCGTTACTAAATTCAAGTATGTTGACTTCTGGATAGACAATAAGCTCTCTTTCAATGACTACACTGAAGACTTATCTAGGAGGCTAAAATCACGGCTAGGGTTTTTCTTTAGAAATAGGTCCCTCTTCCCTCTTGCGATCCGAACAAGGCATGTAATGGCTACATTTCTTCCCCTACTAGATTATGATGATTTTATATACACCTCCTCTGCAATTTCTAGTCTAAGTAAGCTGGATGTCCTCTATCACCATGCCCTACGGTTCATCACCAGTTCCCCTTATAGAACCCACCACTGCGACCTGTATGCAGCTGTGGGCTGGTCTTCACTTGTTACCAGACGCTTGCTCCATGCTGGTATCTGGACCCTCAAGTTACTTCTTCATAAAATGCTGAATTACTTAACGTCCCTTATTCGCCTCTCCTGCAGCGTATACTCACTTAGGAAATCAAACCTCATCCTGCTTGATGTCCCACGAACTCGTACTACCATTGGTCAACGAGCCGTTTCATTCTCCCTACCCACTTCATGGAGCCAACTCCAATCCGAACTGTAACTAACCAGCACAGTTTCAATTAATCTCTACAAAGCTTTAGCATCATCCAAAATAAAAGATATCTGTAGCTGCCACTGACCCTTCCCCTTTCCCTTATGTTATTCACTCGGGTACTGTCTGCTCGTGTTCGGCCCAACCCTGGACCATAACTGATGAAAATAATTTGTCATAGTGTTGATACCCAGCTTTTGCTTATTCTGTCCTTCACCTCCCTAACTCCTAGCTCCCCCCACTTGTTCTTAATCCACAATTATACCTGTTCTCTTATGCTCTCTCCGCCATCTGCGCACACTAATCATTTCTTTAGTTGCACCTAACTGTATTAGCTGGAAAACAAATCAGTTTACTGTCTGAATCCTGCCATGTATGTTGTGTCCATTCAAGATTTGACAGTGATGAACTTTGTACGCACTTGATTTTTTTTTTTACTGTAACAATACCTTGTATGTAGTGTTCATATATCTGTGTAAATGTTCCAGGACCTCCCTGTGAATGAGTTTGCTCAATGGAGTTTTCCTGCAATAAACTTGAAACTTGAATATGGCTGTGCCCCTCCTGTGAGGATGTGTAGTATAAGAGGAGGCATACACAGAGCCCACCCAGCCCCTGCGCAGTTTCATATGCTCAGAGGCCGTGAGGTGGGTCTCCTGCAAGACAGCCACTTAGATGTTTGCTTTCTGGCATTCCTGTAAACTCTGGGAATGTTTTATGGGATTATTAAGGCTCTGGACATCATATGTAGCTATCTTAAGATTATTCATGAGGAATGTATGTGAACACCATGTTTCTGAGTCGGTATCTTCTGGGGGTGTCAATTTGAACAATCTCCCTGGTATAGGCAGGGTGGGGTAAGCATACCCCCGGCTGGTCAGTAATTACTATTGAAGAAAAAAAACATAAGAACAATTTAACCAACATGTGGAACACATAACTGCAACTTTGAAACATTTCTTGACTCCCATAAGATGGAAATTCACAATAAGAAATCCCAATTGACTCCCAAGGTTTCACTGTAAGCCCGTCATTCAGACGATTTAACATGATGGCGGGTAGTGCTAGAGCGTGCTCTGCACTTCACTGCTCTATTAGTGACCTGCTGCCACAGTGAGTTCGCCAAAGCTTCAATCCTAAGCTTTTCCCTTGCTCCCCCTCTTCACTCTATCTATCTGTATGGCAGGGGTCTATTGTGTCCCCCATTCTCATCACTGAGTTTGCCTTACCCACCCCACCAGAATCTGAGCCACACATTTCCTAAAAAAGAAGCAGGATAGGGTGTTCCAAATAGTAAACTGCTTACAAGCTTTTCTACTGCATATACATCGTTAAAGGTCCCCCCCGCCCCTTCATACTGTCTTAATGCATCTTTACCCTTATACAGCCACCAGAAAAGTAAGTGCCATTGGCATTTTGTAAGTAAACACAAAAGAAACCTCTCTCTGCAAACTGAGAGATATATTTGAGTGCTCATGGTACATGAAGTCCTTATTAGGCCTGTTAAACTCTCTGTCTCCATCTCGTTCTTCAGGCCTAGGTGCAGCCCTCCTCTTCCTATGGGGTGAAGACCCTGCTGATCGGATTTGGGATCAAGTACCAGCTGCTCCGTTTTCTGCATACTTTCTACCGTGTGATCATGGACCTGGCCCTCCCGCCAGCTGCCACTGACACTTCTGAAGGCCCTTCACAGCTCCTGGATCTAAAAAATCATTGATCTGTATTTCCAATGAGACAAGGTACTTCTTGGCATCTTGGGGACTTTCAAGCACTTTAGAGCTTGTATTGGAGGTAATGCATAGCTTTGCAGGAAAATCCACTCTGGTCTTGAGCCATTTGCTGCATAGCTGTTTAACCAGGGGAAACCACAACTTTCTCCAGGCCATAGTGGTTGGTGCATAGTCAGGCTCTAAAATAGCTTTTTGTCTCCGAAAATTAGCTCCCTGCATGCCCAGGCCTTTCATAATACCATTTCTTTAATTAGATAGTCTAGGAAGGCCATCACTATTGAGCACGGCCATGCCTTGGGGTCTTTGGGTGGGGCAGCCAGAGCTTGATGTGCTCTAATGATATTTAAAGGGGTATTTTTGTCCAAATCCAGCAATTCTTGAAGTAGACTCTCCATGTAAGCAGTCATCTCTCCTGTTTCAGTGAATTCTGGCAAACCATGCAAATGGTGATTCACTCGACATGAATGATTTTCTAAGTCCTCTAATTTCTCTATTAAAAGCGGAGTACGATCGTATAATTGCAGCAAGGCCCCATTGTGTAAATTGAGGGATTCAGCATGCTCTGTAAGGTGTGTTTTGATCTCGTGGAACTGCTGATCATGCTGCTGTATTTTTTGGCGATTTTCTTTGACATCTGAGCTGATAGTGTCCAGGGCTTTGGTTAATCATCAGAGCTCCCGGCATAGCTGTTGGGAAGTAATTGTGAAGTCTTCCCATTCCTCCTCAGACTCACTTGAAACTACTGGCTGCACATTCTCTGGTGGCCTAGTCGGTGCATCTCCCTTCATGGCAGGCGGGGGTAGCAAATTCAGTTTCTGATGTTTTAGAGCAGATCCCTGCGTAGCCCGATTCCTAGAACGAGCCGCCATCGAGACCACAAGTAACTGATTACTAGTTTCAGATGGTAACCTGGTGGGGTAAGGTTTAAAATCGATTATCTGAGGGAATCAGCAGGAGCTGATTGATCCTACGTCCTCATAGCTTGGCGTCCCAACTGGAAGTCTGTAAGATCACTTTTTAAACTGCAGCTCAATTTATTTTTGTATAACTAATCAGCTGCAGCTGGTAACATTTTTGTACATTGCTACTAATCTGGTAATTCAGTCCTCTGTTTTTTGTTTTTTTTTGGCATAATTTTAGATATTCAGCTGAATGTTGCCATACAGACTACCCACAGTGAGATAGTTGGATAGTGCAGACTGCTGATTGGGGGATCCAGTTTCTTTGTTTTCTGTAGGATTTAGAACTTGCACAAATGCCCTGGTTGTAGTTGAAGAAGTGTGCTGCCACCATGTCAGAACCAGCTCAAGCTGGAACTTTAAACTGTAGTAGGAACTGTGCTTAACCATGCAGTTGTGCTGTCATCACAAAGCCACCCTGTGAATGTGTGGCACAGATTCGCTGAGCTGGCAACTGAAGAGCAGAGCAGAAAGTCATGCTGGCTACTCGTAGATGGAGTTGAACAGTGCTGTTTGCTGGGCTGGACACAAGGTACTGTAGGGGGCAGAATTTTAGAGGTAAGAATTTTTGACCAGTGGCATCGATCTTCCAATGAGGGGCCCCAGTGATGACTCAGAATGATGGCTGGTAACGACCATTATCTCTCACAATTCCAGGCCCACTGAAGTACAGCAGTGCTTCATAGGGACTGATCTGTGTATGCTGTCTGCAAGTTGGCTAACTTGCAGATTTATGGGAGCATCAATGCTAGTTCCCCCGCATTGGTTCATTTGTGAACCATACTTGTTCAAACTGTAGCTGTGAATCAGGGATTCTTCATGGGTGGAGGTAGAGGACCGTGGCACTGGTCAGTATTTTGGCTTAAGTATAGTTTGAGGAAGTGGTCAGAGTGGGTCTCCAAGCAGCTCTCCCTTGTAGACAGGATGTTCAGTGCGGTGGCTGTCATGGGGGTTCCATGATTTTTAGTTGCCTAACTGAAAGCCACTGTTGCATAATGGAGGTTATTTTCAGCAGTCTGTATCTGAAAACCTGTGGGGGTGGGTAAGAGATCTCAGTCCCTCACGGCCACAGCAGGAAAATAACAGATGGATATCTTGGATCAAGGGCAGCCCAGCTCTGGATTTTCTGAAGATCTGAGGCAGGAAAAATGGCTTACCATAGTACTCTTGTTTCTTCCCAGTGATACTCAGGTATTCATAACTTTCTACAGTAAGCCTTCTAGGTAGGACTGCCAGGACAGAATGGAACACATGCAAATGATAGAACTCTTTACACATGATAACTTTTCAAATGCTGCCCTGTACTAACTGTCAGTGTTCTAAACTCCTCAGATTTCCTATGAGCCTGAAAAGGCAGACCCATGGAAGCAGAATACACAAGTACTAACAATTGATATAATTTAAGATTTGAAAAATCCCTACCTCGTAACAACAACAAAAAAAAAACCCAACTGGAGGAAAAACGCTACAGCTAAAGAAACCTCAAGAAATGTCAGAAACACCTGAAAAAGGGATAAACACAATGACCATTGTTTCTGAAATTGCACCTGAATGTGGTACATACATATTTATATAGATATACCTTGTTTTGGTAGCACAGCATGCAGGAGTGCAGAGGCTGATATTCTGGAAGGGGAGGTAGGGTGGGAAGTTATGAATACCTGAGTATCACTGGGAAGAAACAAGATTACTATGGTAAGTATTTTTTCTTCTAACCCCAGTAATGCTCAGGTATTTATAACTTTCTGCAGACTACAAAGCAGTACCACTGGAGGTTGGCACAGAACATTCATTTTGGAAACAGACTTTGCAGGTACTGCTGTGCCAAACCTAGCATCACTCCTGGACTGAATATCCAGGTTGTAGTGCTTTGTGAAGGTGTGTACTGTTTTCCAAGTAGCTGCTTTATAGATATTGTCTAATAGGACATCTCTGGCAGCTATTAAAGTAGCAGCTGTCCCTCTGGTAAAGTGGGCCCTCAATTCCATTGGGGTCTGTCTACCAGCTTTGGTGGAGTAGAACTCGATACACTGGACTATCCAGCGAGAAACAGACCTTTTAGAGGCTGGACTGCCTTTTCCCACATCCCCATAAGTCAGGAACAGCTGTTTTCTGTCCTGCCTATGGTCCATAGTGGCTGTCATGTAGTAGCAAAGAGCTCTCTTGACATCCAGGCTGTGAAGTCTTCTTTTACCAGAAATGGAGTGGTCAGTGAAAAAGACAGGTAAGGTAATGGAGTGGTTAAGGTGGAAATCCGAAACCACTTTGGGGAGGAATTTGCTGTTTGTTCTAAGGACTACCTTATCCCTATGAAATGAGATATAGTCCTGTTCAATGCAGAGAGACTGAAGCTCACTGATTCTTCTTGCAGAAGTCACTGCCACTAGGAAGACTGTTTTCCATATGACATACTTCAGGTGAGCTGTAGACATGGACTCAAAGGGAGGGCCCATAAGCTTGGTTATACACACATTAAGATCCCAAGCTGGCATTGGCTCCCTGAGAGGGGGATGCAGATGGACCAGGCCCTTAAAGAACCTCCTAAAGATAGGTTCTGAGGTTAGTGTAACCTTTGCTCCAGCAGAAAGATAACCAAACACCACTGCAAAGTGAACCTTCAGAGAGCTGGGCTGTAGTCCCAGAGAATGTAAATGAGAAAGATAGTCAAGAGCAGCAGGAATTCCAGCCTGCAGTGGCAACAAATCTCTAGTTGAACATACCAGATTGAAAACCTTTTCCATTTGGAAGAATATGTTTCCTTAGTGGAAGGTTTTTTGTAACCTCTCAGGATGTCTAGCACTGTTTCAGAGAGGTGTAAATTAGCATATTCTAGTTCCTCAAGAGCCAAGCCTTGAGATTGAGAGACTTCAGATTTAGGTATAGAAGGGTTCCCTGGTTGGAGCTCAACAGATTGTGCCTCCCAGGGGGGTGTATTGGTTTGGCTACAGACATGGACATCAGTAGAGAGTACCATGGCTTCCTGGGCCAATCTGGAGCTATCAAGATTAGAGATGCTGAGTGGGATCTAAGCTTGAGCAAAACCTTAAATACCAGGAGAAAAGAAGGGAGGGCATACAGGTACCTCCCTGACCAATCCAGGATCACAACATCCAGGGGAAGTGTACCCTGATCTGGTGGCCTGCAACAATACTGTGGCAGGTGGTGGTTCTGGTGGGATGCAAACAAGTCTATCTCTGGAGTGCCCCGCCTCCTGAAGATCACTTGCACCACTTGCCTGTTCAAGGTCCATTCGTGATGGGCCTGGTTGATTCACTTAAGGCATCTACCATGGTGTTGTCCTTTCATGGCAGATGGACTGCCTGCAGGGATACTCCCAAGAAGTAAGCCAGAGTCCAAATTTTCATAGCTTCTGTGCAGAGAAGGCCTGACTCTGTGCCTTCCTGCTTGTTTATGTAGTACATGGTGGTGGTGTTGTCTGTTCTGACTTGCACCTCCTTTCCCTTGCACCAGTGCTGAAAAAGCTTTTAGAGCCAGAAACACAGCTCTGAGTTCTAATAAGTTTATGTGCTGAAGGGACTCTGCAGCTGACCAGATGCCCTGGGTCATATGTTTCCCTAGATGGGCACCCCAACCCAGAAGAAATGCACCTATTGTGAGAACCACTGAGGGTGACTCTCTTTGAAAAGGGACCCCTTCTCTTAGGTTGGGTTCCTCCTTACACCACTGAAGTGCGTGTAACAAAATCTTTGTTACTGGAATGGGCTCTGAAAGAGGGGTCTTTTCTTTGGCTCCAGTGAGCCCTGAGGTGGAACTGGATGTCTTTCCTCTGGAACCTGGAGATCAACACTGTGCCTATGGCTGCGGCCATATGGTCCAGTAACTGCAGAAACTGCCTTGTAGTTCAGTGTGTGCAAGCTGAATGAATTTGTAATCATCTGGAGACTTCTGATCCTGTCCAAAGGCAAATAGGCCCTGCCCTGCAGGGTACTGATCTCTGCCCCTATGAACTGTAAGGTTTGTGCAGGAATGAGGATGGATTAGGAACTCCAGGGACTCCAGGAGCCCTTGGGTAATCTGTAGGTACTGTCTGACCTGGTCTGGTGATTTCCTTACCACCTGCCAGCCGTCTAGTATGGGATTACTGTAATCCCCTGCCTTCAAAGGTGCACCACTACTGCTGCCAGGCACTGTGTGTACACCCTTGGGGCTGAGGAAAGGCCAAAAGGCAGGGCTGAAAACTGGCAATGCCCTGAAGGGAGTCTGAACCTGAGATATTTTCTGAAGGACTCCCTTATGGGGCTGTGGAAATAGGAAAGTACCCCTGTTGTGGATACTGTTGGTACTGGGATATGGCCACTGGTTGGAAAAAGGGCATGGTGTGGAAGGACCTGCCCTGGCCTTCCCTTCCATAAGGCCTGGTGGATGGTGAAGCCTTCTCTTTGGCAGAGTTGCTTCTATAAGTGGCTTATACTCATCCACCTTTTTCATGTAGGCTATAATAGATTCCACAAACAGAACATTCCCTTCTAAGGGGAAATCAAGTGCCTTGGATTGGGTGCCCTGAGTGAGAGTTGTGGCCCTGAGGCAGGTAAATCTCTGTGCTATCATGTTGGCCATCTACAGCAGTCATCTGGAACTGATACTTAGCCACCTCCAACCCAAACCTAGCAGTTTCAGCTATGTCATCTGACAGAGGTGAGGGGGCTTTCTGAGCCATGGCCAGTGCTGACTACCAAAGTGACTTCTGGTACTGAGCAGCATAGGGCTGAAAATTTGCCTGTCATATGGCCAGAGAAGCTGACACATACCCCTTCTTAACCATACTGTCAATTTTCCTAGAACTGTCTGGAGAATGAGTGGACAGAGGGACCCTAGCCTTATCACGGGCAGCTTGCTGCACGGTTCTGATAGTAAGGAACTTTGCCCCTTCCCTGTCCATTTGATATTTCTTATTCATCCTTTTGTCAAGAGGAGGGATAGAACTGGGGGTCTGAAGGAGTTTCAAAGCATCCTTCTGAAAAAACTTATTCACAGGTAGGAGGAGAGCTTTTGTGGAGGGCTAACCCCATCATTTCCAGATACTCCACTTCCTTCTCATCCTCACTGTCTTCTGTAGTGGTGATGTCCAGAGCATCAGAGCCATCTTACAAATAAAAGAGAAATGAGAAAAATAGTCCTCAGACACACTGGGAGGAGAACCAAACTCCTGCTCAGGGGACACCTCGGGTTCAATAGGTTCCCCCTCATCCTCACATATACCATAATCTCTTCCTCTTGGAAAGAAGATTTTCCTGCAGTGCCAGCCTGGGTACCCTGAGTCGGGGCAGGAGGCTGCTGAGGTGGGCTAGTAAAGACCTGTAAGGCCTGAATGATTTTAAATGCCTGGGCAGTTTCTTCAGGTAAAGGCACTGTGAGGTCAAACACAGGAGGTCAAACACAGGAGTCCCCAGTTTAGAAGGCAGGGGTTCAGTGTTCTTGAGCTTTTTGGTTTTCTTAGAGGGAACTGGAGAGTCAGCCAGTTCAGTAGCCCTCTTTTCGCCCTTGTCACCCATCTCAGTGGTAGAGGCAACAACAAAAGTGGTTTGACCCACATTAGCAGGGGGTATCGGCTGGTAAGAGCCAGAGAGACCCCTAGGTTGAGCAAGCTTCTTTTTGGGCATTGCTCAACAGTCTTGTCAGGGAATGTCTTACAGACCGCACATTCCTCTTTTAAATGCTCATAGCCAAGAGAGGCAACACACAAACTGTGCTTGTCTGCCTTGGTAAAAATGTCCCCACACTAGGTACAAATTTAAAACCAAGCTCACCTGTTTTCTTTCTAGGTTTCTCTGACATTTTGGTTTAAAAAAAAAAAAAACACAGGCCCCAAAAACGCGTGACTCAAGGTGGATGCTGTAATGCAAGATGAAGGTGTATGCTGACTTTCAGGTAGCTGCCCTACTGATCTGTATGGGAATGTCCCTGGAAGCAGCCAACAAGGCAACATTATGTCTGGTGAAATGAGCCCTGAGTTCTACGGGAGGCTCCCTACCAACCCACTAATAGCAAAGGTAAATGCAGGAGACAATCCATCTGCAAATCGTCCTCTTAGCTGTCTGTCTGCCAGATGCAGCTTCAGTGTACGTTACAAACAGCTGGTGCATCTCACCCCAAACTCCAGTCATGCACTCTTATAATAAGAGAGCGCCTGAGGCAGGTCCAAACTATGAAGCCTACTGTTGGTCTGCGAAGACTGGTTGGTTATACAGGAAGGTTAATCACCTGGTTAAGGTGAAACTCCAATACCACTTTTGGGAGGAACTTAAGGTGGGAGCAAAAGACTACCTTGCCCTTGTGGAAGACAAAGTATGGAGACTCCACCGAGAGCACCTGGAGCTCACTGATCTCACTGGCGGAGCTAATAGCCACCAAGAGGGCTGTTTTCCATGATAGGTGTGACATCTCACACCTGAGCACAGGCTCAAAAGGCTAGCCATGAGCACTGCCAGAGCCAGCAACAAGTCCCAAGAGGGTGGTGGTTCATGCACTGGCAGGTTCAAGTCATCAAGGCCCTTGAAGGAGTGCCCGGCCACCTTCTCCTGCACCACCACCATACCAACCCACGCTCAGTGTGCAGAGATGGCTGCAAGGTGCACATTGAGGGTCATCGATCTTGGCCCCAGATGGATCATAGGTAATCCAAGATGCTAGCCAAGGGGCAGGTAAGAGGATAAAGTCCTTTTCCCTGACACCAGATTGAAAATCTCTTCCACTTGAAGGCATAGCACTGGCAAGTCAACTCTTTTGAGAAGCCTCTACCACGTGGAGCACATTTTCCTAAACACTCAGAGTCTGAACTGTAGTCACTCAGGAACCAATTTGTGAGGTACGGGGATTGAAGTTCCAGGTGCAAGATCATCCCCTGACAAGACAGCAGATTCAGGCACAGAGGGCTGCTGCTGCGGCGATCATGATACTAGAACCAGTGGAGCCAGTCGGAAACTATCAGGGTCATCCATGTCTTATCAGTTTAAGAGAATACTCATACTCCAACAGCTTAAGGTGCAGTGCAGACCAGGTAGACAGCCGGAGTCCATAAACTTGAAGTCACAAACATCCGCACACCAAACCCAGGCAAACTGCACAGCTGATTGATGCAAAAAGTCAAATTTAATGGTGCAAATATCAGTTACAACTACTGGCAAAACCTCTGCTAGATGCCCCTGTGCTTCAACTGTTGGGTCTGCCTTGTCCCTCTGCACCTTGACTACCACCTTGTGGATCAGGGGAAAGTGAGGGAAGGCATACAGAAGGCCTGGGGCCCAAGGCTTTGCGAAGGCATGCCCCAGCAGTGCGCCCCTGACTGTGTGTGTGTGTGTGTGTGTACAAAACAGACTCAGCTTTGTGTTCTCCTGGGAGTCAAACAGATATGTGAGAGAAGTGTCCCCCAGGAAAACAGGTGGTCCACCACCTTCTGATGCAAGGACCACTCATGCAACATCTTGCCCACTTGACTGAGGGCATCTGCTAGCTGGTTGTTGGCTTCTGCAACATTATCACCAGGAAATCTGCACCCAAGCTGCGCACGAAGGTTCAGTTGTGGAGGGCCTCCCAACACAAAGGAAGGGAGTGAGTGACACCATGCTTGCTCAGGTAGAACATAGCTGTGATATTGTCCATCTGGACTTGCATGACCTGTCCGGGAAAAAAGGACCAAATTCTGTCAGAACTAAACACACTGCCCAGAGCTCCAGCAGGTTGAGATGGTGACGGGACTCCCTGGTGGTCCAGAATCTGTGGACTCTGCCCAGGTGCGCTCCCCATCCCACCAAAGTCACATCTTTTGCAACAGTGACTGTCAGCTCTGGGCAAACAGGAATCCTTTCTCCAGAAGTTCTGGGATGAACCACCCCTGGATGGGATCCCATATTGTTCTGGGTTACCATGACCGGTTGGTCCAAGTGACCAAGGTGCTGGGACCACTGATGGCCCAGCTCCTACTGCAGGTGGCACATCAGCCAGCAGGCCCATAGGATCATGCTGGTGCAAGATGCCAGGTACCACACCAGTCACAGGAAGATCCAAGTGGGACACCCAACCTGAAAGATCAGGCAAGGAGGTAAGATCCAGTGCATGGTCTGCAGGGAGTCAGGTATTGACCCGAAGTGAGCCTCACTCTACCCCAATTAAGAGAATCATCTGTGAGTGGTTCAGTTCAGACTTGGCTGGATTGACCAGAAGGCCTAAGTCTCTGCAGGTCTAGAGGGCCAGGTCCCTGGACTGTTCCACAGCCTCCTTGGAGGGCCCAGCGATCAGCCAGTTATCCAGGTAGGGGTATACCAACCCCTTGGCACCACAGGAATGCTGCCACCACTGTCATGCACTTAATGAAGACCCTGAGTGCCGATGGGAGGCTGAATGACATGACCTGGAACTGCTACAGAACCTCTTCTTTGTGGAACTGGAGGTATTGCCAGTGGGATGGATGGACTAGAATGTGGAAGAACCGTGTCTTGGAGGTCCAGGGAGCAGAACCACATGCCCTGCTCCAGAGGTGGTATTATCTGGTTCAGCGTGACCATCCTGAACTTGCACTTCCTGAGAAACTGGCTCAGACTGTGAAGATCCAGTATGGGGCACCAATCCCCCATCCATTGTAGGACCAGGAAATGCCTCGACATAAAGCCCTGGCCTGCCACGGAGTCTAGGACATGGGCTATGGCTACTTTCTTGAGGAGCTGAGCAACGTCCTCCCTCAAGGAGGACAGTACGTCCTGTAGCACCACAGACTCCCTTGGCACATGGGGTTGGTAAGGTGGGAAAGCCTTGAAGCAGAGAGGCAACCCTCTGCCAACTTCTAGGACCCACTTGTCCAAGGTCATTATGGAACAATTGTGCCAGAAGAGGAGACGTCGACCCCCCCCATAGGGAGCAGGGGCAGGGACTGGGTGGGTGGTAGGTAAACAACTCCCAACCCATCACTGGGCTGCTTTGAAGGGAGCACTGGCTGCTACCACTGGAGGGGCACCACTATCCCTGTCTCCTCCCTTTTTTGGAGCCCGGACCAGGGAACTTAGTCTTGGGTGCCAAGCCTGGGACTGCCCCTGTTGGGGCTGCTGCTGCCTAGGTTACTGTGATGGAAAGGGCCAAAACTGAAAGTCTTCTTCTGTTTCGGCCCTTTCTGGTCCTTCTGAGAGCAAGTCACAGAATCCAAGGGGGCACTGGACTTCTCGATCCTAGTGTGGTGTCCTTCCACCCCTGGTCCAAAGAGGTTGGTGTCCAACTTGTACTGGGTGTCCACTGTAAAGGTGGAAATTCGCATCAGTGCCCTGCTGCCACAGAATGGGCATAAGAATCGCCAATGTCCAAGGCCATCTGAGGCTGGTGTTTGGCCAGCGCGTGACCCTGACCTTGGACTGTCACTGCCAGCTACTTGCCGACAGGGAGGTATAGGAGGACATAATCCAGCATCCCCATCAGGGAGTGACCGAAGCGGGCCATCATCAGTGCCTAGCTTGCGTGAGGAAGACCTACGGAAGATGCAAAGTAGACCTTCTTCACCGCACGATTAAGCTTCTTAGAGCTCTTTGGGGGGGGGGGCTTGTCTATGTCTCCAGTATTGCCAGATTTATGAAATACTGAGTCAGACACCAAACCCTCGGCTGAGGGGTGGTCTGAATATCAAGACATGGTGCCAACAGGAACTGCAACTTTGCAGACCATATGGGCACAGGGTACCAGACAGGAAGCTGGTTGTTGCCAAAGCTCCAGTGCCAGTACCAGGATGGCCTCGGCTGCCAGGAAGGCAACCCCTGGGGATTCATCCCTATCTAGGATCTCAATGAAAGCGTATTTAGCCCTTTTCTGGACTGGTTCCACAGGAACCTCCATGGACTTAGACATAAGCCTGAGGAGAGCCATGAAAGACACTGCCCTGTGGTCAGCAGTCAGTTCTTTGGCCGAATCACAGCTGAATGCATGAGGCGAGGACCCACGAGAGTCAGAGGAATCCTTGAAAATGGCCCTCAGACTTTTGCCGCAGTGCACCACTCAGGACTCATCCGAATGTGTGATTTCTACAGACAACTGGCCTGGCAAGCTGGTATCTGGACAGGAGTCCCTAGAAAGGTCTCTCTGCAAGGGCCATCATGGAGACGGTTTCAGCTGAATTGGTTGCAAGACTTGTGTCGGGGACAACTGTCTTGACAAGACCAGTATGGGCTGGTCTATTGACAACCAGGTGATCCCAGGGGTTGAGGTTAGAGCCCCACTGCTGCCAAAGGAGCTCTTCATTGCACCACCTGCCAGTTGAGTGAGACAGAGTGTGAGGAATCCCTCAAACTCGATCTGGATCTCAACTTGGACCTTGAATGTCGACATGGCTGTCAACAATGAGGAGATACAGCCAGAGGGTCAGTGCACACTACCCATATCAGAGTCAGCCATTTAACCCGGTGGGAGGCAACTCCTGAGAGGAGACAGTCGAGTATGTCAACTGGTCCTGGCCCTCTTGTGTGAGACCTGACAGGACTGGGGTCCTGGAGATTGAATCATCTTCGATCCCCTCTGAAAATGGGTTGACAGGGTAAAGAAAATTCTTGGCCGCCTGTCTGACTTGTGCTGAGGCCAACAAGTACGATGGGGTCACCATGGAGCCAGCTGCCTGTCCCTCAAACAAAACGGGCTTAGCCAAAGCCAAGCGATCAAAAGCTGTCGAGAGGTCGGGGGAGTAGAGGGAGCAAGAGCAGCACACACTTTCCCGTTTCCACGACTGATGGCGAATTTCTTCAACAAAAAGACACAGACAGAAGGGGATAGGGAGAAGTACCAGGAGAAGCAAAGGGAGGCAGGGAGGTCAGTAAGGGAAGCCAAAGCTCAGACACAAGAGCACATTGCAAAATCAGTGGGTAGAGGGGAACAATACCTTTTACAGGTACATAAGTGAAAAAAGAAAGGCAAAGGGAGGAATAGTGAGACTGAAGGGGGAGGATGGTGGCCGCGTGGAGGATGATAATAGTAAAGCTGACATACTGAACAGGTATTTCTGCTCAGTCTTTGCTGAGGAAGAGGAGGGTAATGGGTCTGAAGGGAGTACAAAGAATGGGAATGGTGCAGAAATGGACATAAGTCCCTTTACATGAGAAAGGGTCCTGAAGGAACTGGAAGTAATAAGAGTTGATAAAGCAATGGAGCCAGATGGGGTGCACCCCAGGGTCCTTAAAGAACTAAGAGAGGTGGTGACTGAACCTCTGGCAATCCTGTTTAGCCGATCACTGGAAACAGGGAGATACCCAAAGACTGGAGGACAGCAGATGTAGTCCCCTTATACAAAACTGGAAAGAAAGAGGAAGAAGGGAACTATAGACCAGTTACCCTCACCTCGGTAGTGGGGAAGATCATGGAAGCACTACTGAAGGAGAGACTGGTGGAACATCTGGTTGTCAATGGACTACAGGACCCAAGGCAGCATGGTTTCACCAGGGGGAGGTCATGTCAGACCAACCTCGTTGAATTTTTTGACTGGGTGACTAGGGAGGTGGATCAAGGGGAGGGCAGTGGACATGGCCTATCTGGACTTCAACAAGGCCTTTGACACGGTGCCACATAGAAGACTATTACACAAACTGGGGAATATGGGTCTGGGCAGGACAGTAGTGTGGTGGGTAGGTAACTGGCTGGGTAGGGCACAGAGGGTGGTGGTAAATGGCTGTCACTCCACAGAGGGAAGAGTGACCAGTGGGGTACCACAGGGATCAGTGCTGGGACTGGTCCTATTCAACATCTTCATCAGTGACATTGCGCAGGACCTAGAAAGCAGAATTTCCCTGTTCGCTGATGACACAAAGCTCTGTAACACAGTAGACAAACCAGAGGGTGTAGACAGAATGAGAAGTGACCTGCAGAAACTTGAAAAATGGTCAGGGGGTTGGCAGTTGAAATTCAATGCAAAGAAGTGCAAGATAATGCATATTGGGCACAAAAATCATGGCACAATATATCAGTTGGGGTGAGAATATAGCATGGACCAAGCAGGAAAGGGATCTTGGAGTTATCTCTGATGACCTCATGGTAGGAAAACAGTGTGACAAGGCAGCAGGTAAAGCAAATAGGATGCTGGGATGCATAGGCAGGGGCATCACCGGCAGGAAAAGGGAGGTCATAATTCCACTATACAAGACACTAATGAGGCCCAACCTGGAGTACAGTGTACAGTTCTGGAGACCTTTCTTACAAAAGGACACAGACATGGTAGAGAAGGTTCAGAGGAGGGCAACAAAGATGGTACATAGATTGCATCACAAGTCCTATGAGGACAGGTTGAAGGAACTGAACATGTACTCCCTGGAGGAGAGGAGGGACAGCGGGGATATGATAGAGACATACAAGTATCTTACAAGGAGGAACAGTGTGCAGGAATACACTATTTTTAAGCAAAAAAGATGTTCCAGGACTAGAGAGCATGGGATGAAGTTGGAGGGAGGATGATTCAAAGGAAACATGAGGAAGAATTTCTTCACAGAATGGGTGATGGGACAAGTGGAACACCCTGCCAGAGGAAGTGGTGGGGGCTGAAACAATCACGGGATTTAAGAATGCATGGGATAGACATAAAGGAATTCTGGAGGTCAGGGTTAAGGCGCAACAGACTTCTAGGAAAACAAAGTGGATTTACAAGCTCAAATGAGCAGACTGGGTGGGCCGTATGCCCTTATCTGCCGACACTATCTATGTAACTCTTGACTTATTGTGGTGGGCAGGACTCTTCTCGCAGGTATGGAGGGTCCTGAAAATTTCACAAAAAATTACCTGTGAAGGGTGTTCTAACACTGGCCCCTAACAGGAGCAGTACCGAGACTGGCAAGATGCTTTCTGCAACCTTGGCCGCTGCCTCTTCCATTGCTGCCAGCTGGACTGCAGACCCCACATCCACTAGGACTGCCTTGTGAGCTTCTTTAGATTTCACTGATGAATCCTGTACAGCCAAGATGAGCGCAACAGTCTTCAAGGGAAGTGGGGAGCATTGCTTGACAAAGGATGCAGGCAGCGACAGTGTGCTTTCACCCAAGCAGTAAATGCATGACACAGGCAGATCTGTACGAGACATCTTCCGATTGCACTGGACACACCGTTTGAAGCTGGGAGCTGGCTTATAATCCCCGCGTTCCATGTATACGTCGACAAATGAGTGAAACTGAAGAATAAATCCATAGAGGTTTGTAATCAAATGAGAAAGTTTGCCAAATAGCACACAAAGAGTTTGGGGCTACACCATGTACAAAACTGAGAAGAAGGAGACCTGGCTCTTCTAGCAGAAAGGAAGATCTGATGTCATGGGGTAGAGCAGAGGGATACACCGCCCAAGTGGTGGGAGGAGCTTTTCTTAAATATGGTCTAGCAAATCAGCCTCAAAGGAAAACACAGGAAAAGACACAGCTTTCCTCAGACACTACATAAACTCTCAATTAGTGCTTTCAGACAATAACAACTTTTTTAATGATTTAAAACAGCTACCCACAACTTCCACTTTCTGTTGCTGGCAGCCATCTCATGAGCAGCAGTGAGATTCCTGAGCTCACTGTATGCTAATATGCCTGTTTGACCTCTGCTATTGGTTGACAGGACATATTAGCATAAAGTGAGCTCAGGAAGCTCTCTGCTGCTCATGAGATGGTGGCTGCCAGCAATAGAAAGTGAGAGTTGAAGTCTACTGTTTAAATCACTAAAAAAAGCAATTAGAGGTAATTAAAAAAAAAAAACTGTCTGAAAGCAATAATCGGGCATTTTTGTAGCACCTGGATAAAGCTGTGCCTTTTCCAACGTTTTCCTTTAAAAGGAGGCTACCAGTAGTGTGGATAAATTAACCATATTCACATCCCTAGAAGATGAATTATATATTTACTTTGTCTCCTTAAGGTGTTAAGGATTCCCATAAAAATGCTGGAGAAGTGAATTCTGTATCTTAATTTAACTACTTGGCTCAGGGAAGGGTTGTTAAAATGGCTGTTTATGTCTGCTCTTAATGGGGCAGAAAGTACAATTATTTAAGAACTTACCGTAACAGCAGATCTTTGAGAGAATCTCTTGCAACAGGCCATCACTGGTAGGACTAAGCTGCCAGGCACTAGGACCACACAGAAACCTTCAAGCTAAGCAGACTACCAGAAGGGGTTACCCACCTCTGACATCAGCACCTGAAGTCAGCCTAGCCTATAGAGCCAGGTGACCCCCACACACTCCTCAGTTGTCCCGCTGGAGACCATAAGCAGGATGCCAGAAAGGGGACCAGAAGAGGACTCCAAGGCAAAGAAAAATAAGAGCAGAAGGCTTGCCCCTATGTAAGGGGAGAGAGATGGGAGGGAGGGAGGGACAGAAACCAGGGCCTGCTGCAAGAGATCTTCTGGAAGATCTATGGTTATGGTAAGTTCTTACATAACCATACTATCTTACTTTGAGGGCATCTCTTACAGCAGGCCATCACCGGTAAGACTAACCCAAAAGCAGTTTTGGCACTCCAGACAGGCCGGGTTGTAGGCAAAGGAAATAACTGCCTAAGAATGGAGGACTTGAAAGAGAGCTAGATCGGAGTTAGTCCTACGTCTACAGGCGATGTCCAGGTTGTAATGCTTCATAAAAGTGTGGACAGTGCTCCAGGTGGCAGCAGCATAAATGTCAGCAGCTGACACATTACAAAAGCATGCCACTAATGTGGCCATTCCTCTTGTGGAATGGTCTTTAACCCCTCTAGAAGGTTCCTTGTCATACTTCTGGTAACAACAGACAATGCAATTGGCAAACCATTTAGACAAACACTGTTTGGACACCAAGGCGCCCTCTTTTCCAGGGGCGAACAAAATAACTGATTGGACTTCGGGGAGTCCTTAGTCCGATGTGTATACTACTGCAGGATTCAATGCACATCCAAGGTATGGGGCAGTGCCTCCCATTGATTGGAATGCTCCGGATAATAAACAGGCAGGTGGATGGACTGATTCAAAGTAAACTCTGACACCATCTTAGGAAGAAACTTAGGATTCACATGCAAAGACACCCTGTCTTTGTGAAAAACTAGATACGGGTTCTTACACATGAGGGCCTGAAGCTTGGAAATCCTTCAAGCAGATGTAATGGCAACTAAAAATAATGCTTTCCACGACAGAAAGCATAGCTTGCAAGACGTGACCAGTTCAGAGGGAGGCAGCGTAAGTTTTTCCAACACAAAATTAGGGTCCCTGACTGGGGGCTTCAAATGCAGGATGCCCTGCAAGAATGTGCAGGACACACAGAGTTGGGCCACTGAGCACCCATCCACAGGTACTTGATATGCAGAGAGATGTACATTAACAGAAGAGAATCACAAACCTGAGTCAGAGAAGGACAGAAGGTACTCCAAAAAGTACAGTTACGTAAGAACTTACTGTAACAGTAGATCTCCGCGACAGGCTCTTGCAGTAGGTAATTACATATAGGACTGAAGCTGGCAGGCATCAGGACCCCATGGAAAAATTTCTAGCTAGCAGTCTCTGTTGGGGGATCGCCCCCATGTCAGGTGACTGGCGTCAGACGACGTTGGTATAAAGGGGCGGTCCCCCAACCCGCCTTCCAGCTCTTTCCTGCCAAAGGTCAAAAGGCAAGATGAGAGAGAACAAATCTTTCCCCATGGAAGAGCTGAAAAAGCTAAGGGGATGGAGGGCGGAATAGACATTCCACTGCAAGAAACCTCTTGAAGATCTACTGTAAGTTCTTACTTAACTGTACTATCTTATTTCGAGAGGGCTCTTGCAGAAGGTAATTACATATAGGACTAAGTCCCAAGCAGTCTGAAACAAGGAGAAGCACACGGGAGGAGAAAAACTACCTATCCATAGATCCTCTGGCTGTGAGTCTCAAGAAAGGAGACCTTGCCGAACAGCCAGCCCGAAGTCTGCTCTATGGTGAGAGGCAATGTCCAAACTGTAGTGTTTCATAAAGGTATGGACAGAAGTCCAAGTTATGGCTGTGCAAATGTCAGCCACAGACACATTCTTAAAACAAGCTGCAGAGGCAGCGACACCCCTGGTTGAGTGGCCTCTGACTTGACCTGGCAGGGTCTTGTGATACTTGTTGTAACAGAAAGTGATACAATGAGCCAACCATTTAGATAAGCATTGCTTGGAAATGGCACTGCCCTCTCTTTTATGAGCAAAAGACACAAAGAGCTGATCAGACTTTCTGAGATCCTTCGTCCTGGTGGTGTAGTATCTCAGAATTCGGTGAACATCCAAAGTATGCAAGAGGTACTCCCCTTGATTTGAGTGTTGCGTAAAGAAAGCAGTAAGCTCAATGGATTGATTCAGTGTAGATTCCACTACCACCTTAGGGAGAAACTTAGGACTGGTGCGCAGAGCCACTCATTCCTTGTGAAAAATCAAATACGGGATTTTGCATATCAAGGCCTGAAGCTCGGAAATCCTTCGAGCTGAAGTAATGGCCACTAGGCAGAGAGTCTTTCAGGACAGGAACTTCAGGCCTGCTGAGGCTGCCGGCTCAAAAGGAGGCAGGGTAAGCTTCTCAAGGATGAAATTCAGATCCCAAGGAGGAGCAGGAACATGAATAGGGGGTCTCAAGTGGAGAACCCCTCTAAGAAATGTCTCAGAGACTTCCAAATGTGCAAAGGTTTTGTCCCAAAAGGAACATGATAAGCGGAAATGGCCGCCATGTGAACTTTCAGAGAGGAATGGCTGAGACCCAGATTAAAGAGATGGCGCATATAGTCCAGAATTCTCCCAACAGGGCATGAGAATGGCTTGAAACCCTTGGAAGAGGCCCAAATAGAGAATCTTTTCCATTTCATGGCGTAGGCAGATCTAGTGGAAGGCTTTCTGGCCTCCACCAGAATCTCAGCCACAAGTGGGGAAACCCCAAACTGGGCTTGAGCTACTTCTGCAGGAGCCACGCATGCAACTGAAGGGATTTGAGACCCGGATGAACCAGGGTCCCCTGATCCTGGGTCAGCAAAAGTTGCAACAGAGGAAGAAGAGGAGGAGGCTCCTCTGAATACTCTTGCAGAAGAGAGAACCAAACTTGCTTGGGCCAGAAAGGAGCGATTAGGATCATGCAAGCTCCTTCTAAGCTGAGTTTGTGTAAGACCCTCGGAATTAAGGGAATCGGGGTTGGGATGGGGGAGGCATAGATGACTCTGCCTTTCCAGTCTAGAGACAGAGCATCTCTCCAAAAAAAGGTCTCGCCCTGGAGCGAGGGAGCAGAAGGTGGGAAGTTTTGCATTGTGAGGAGACGCAAACAGGTCTGAGGTGTTCCCCAACGCAGGAAGATATCGTCTGCCACCCACTTGTGAGCTTGGGTAGATGACTGACTGAGGTGGTCTGCCAACGTGTTTTCGACCCCTGGAACATGAATTGCCATGAGGTGAAGGTTGTGTTGCACTGCCCAATCCCAAACCCGCATTGCTTCCCTGCAAAGAGGGTAGGAACGAGTTCCTCCCTGTTTGTTGACGTACCAGACTACACATGTTGTCTGTCTGGACCGCCAGATGACTGGGGAGCAGATACAGATGCAGAGCTTGAAGAGCATACAGCACGGCCCTGAGCTCGAGCACATTTATGTGAACAGTCTGCTCGAGCCTGGACCAGGAGCCTTGAGTCCTGTGAGACCCCAGATGGGCTCCCCAACCCTCTCCCGAGGCATCTGTTGTCTATGTTTGGGAGGGAGGTGTGAGGCAGAAGGGAACTCCCTGGCAAAGATTCTCCTGAACCATTCACCATTGCAAGTCCCGAACCATAGGGTTGGAGACCAGGACTTCTTGATCTAGGTCGTCCACCAATTGGTCCTACTGAGACTGAAGCATCCACTGAGAGATCCTCATGTGGAGCTGAGTGCGAGGGACTGTCTGAATAGCAGCCGCCATGAGCCCGAGGAGGCGAAGGACTGACCTGGTGCTGACCCACCTGCGACTGGACAACAGGCTTGCATGAGCCTGGAGGGTGGCTGCCCTGTCCAGCAGCAGGAATGCCATGCCAGAGGTCGTGTCCAGCATCGCCCGATGAACTGGAGCCTCTGGGACAGGATCAAATGGGACTTGGCCTGGTTGATGGTAATACCCAGGCTGGTAAAAACCTGCAGGGTAAGGGAAAGGGAGTGCAGGAGTTCCTCCCTGGACAGAGCTGCCAGGAGCCAGTCATCCAGGTACAGGAAAACCTGCACTCCCTGGGTACGCAGGTGAGCCACTACCACGGAAAGGCATTTGGTGCACACTCGGGGAGCTGAGAAAAGACCAAATGGGAGGGCCTTGAATTGGTAGTGGTCCCCCTGAAACGAAAAATGAAATTATTTGTGGTGGGAAGGGCGAATAGGGATATGCAGGTAGGCATCCTGCATGTCCAGTGCCCACAGTCACTGTCACAGCCAAAGTAAGGGCAGAAGGCTCTGCAAGGAGAGCATTCTGAACCGTTTGTACTCCACGAACAGGTTCAGGGAGCTGAGGTCTAGGATAGGCCTCACGTCTCCAGATTTCTTCAGAACCAGGAAAAATGGTAGTAGTAACCTGTCCCCCGAAGGTTGGTTGGGACAGGCACTATCGCCGCCTTCAGCAGAAGGGAGGATAGTTCTTCTCAAACCAGAAGATGATGTTCCGGGGAGTAAGATGACCTGGGGGGAGGGGGTTCCAGGTGATTTCTGTAGAAACTCGATTGAGTGTCCTGCTGCTATCAGTTGGAACACCCAAGTATCTGAAGTGATCCTCTCCCAACCCGGTAGATTGACGGAGAACCTCCCTCCTACTGGTTCTTCTGGAAGGTCCGGAGACTGTGGGAGAGCAGAGGAGTCAGGAGGTATGGGGCAGAGCCGCGGCTGAAGCTCCTGCTGCTTTTTTGGGCAGGGGAGACTTGGCAGCCGGAGGGGTCTGATGTTTGTTGGCCCACTTGCCCTGAGGTTTCCCTTTGGGCCAAGAATGTCTGCAAAAAGGGCAATGCTGACCCTGAGGGGGCCTGTACATAGAGTAGACATACTTTAGAGCAGTACCCTTCTCTTGCAGATCGGTGATGATGTCCTTGACATCCCCACCGAACCCCTGCAGAGCGCGTCCTGGATAGCAGACTGCACCTTCGGGACCAAACCTGACACTCGAAGCCAGGCATGACACCGCAAACCTATGGTGAAAGCTGAGCTCTGACCAGCAGCATACACGGCATCGTACGTGGCACGAAGCATGTGCCGACTGGCCGAACGTGCAGAATGGACTAAATCTGCCACTTCCTGCTTAGTCTGAGACTCAGGAAGGGAGTCCAACTTTACGTCCACCTCACTCAGGATCGCCTTCTGGTAATCCCCCATATGTGCGACATAATTTAGGGCAGTTATTACCAGAGTGGAAGAAGCATAGACCTTCTTCCCATACTGGTCCAGTAGGTGAGATTCCTTGAAAGGTGCAGACGAGCTGAGATGCTTAGGGTTAGCCGTACGGCCGTGAGCAGCGCTAGTCACGACTGAGTCAGCTTTGGGGTGTGTTTTCAGGGAATCCACACACTCCAGAGCCTGGTATAGCCTATCCGCTTTTCTCGGAAGGGGGGCTAATTCCGACAGTTGTTTCCAAATAGTGGAAACGAGGTCCACATGAGGCTCGATCCAGGGTGGAATCAGTGTTGGAGCAGTTTTGGGCAGATCCAAATAAGCAGGGAGTTTCTTCCGCTGTGGATCTGGCTCCAAAGATTGCCACTGGTGAACCACCTGGATCTTTTGCAGCAGCTCCAGAAAGAAGGGATCTTCCGGAGGTGACTTTGGAAGAGTCCTAGGCCTGGTCTGGTCTGGAGTGCATGGCTCGTCTGGATCAGAGCACCTGTCGGAATCATCCGTGGTCTCTGAAGAGGAAGAAGAAGACTCCCCCTGGCACGGGGGAGGAACGGACCCCTTGGGCAACCCTTGGGGAAGTGTGTCCTCCCCTGCCCTGGCACCTGAGGGCTCGCCTCTAGTGTCGGGAGGGGGGAGGGAGTCTCTCGCTGCCACCAAGAGTCCGGAACCAGGTCTGGCATCTGCAGATGGCTCTCCACCTCCCTGGTGAGCTGAGCCTTGGCCTCAGCCCACCAGGAAACCAGAGTCTCCTTCAGTTCCGACAGCGGCTGAGAGGACGGTGGAGGAGGTGGGGGATACAGATATTAGGGGTATTCATACGGCGAGTATCTGTAGCCAGATGGTGGGAAGCCCAGCGTCGGGTACTGCAGCGCAGGATACTGTGGTGCCGGGTAGGATGGCATTGGATAAGATGGGGTCGGATACCCGGGCACCAGGGGCTCTGATGAAGCAGATGGAATTGGGAGAGGCCCAGCGGGTGGGCCAGGTATAGAAGGCCCGGCAGGCATCGGGTCCGGCGTAGGGATGGCGTCTGGCAAGGGAATGTCGCCCGGCGTCGGATAAGCCCACGCCGGAGCCAGTGTCCGATGTCAGGTCATCTGGCCCAGTGGAGGGAGACCCACGGGAGCGATCTCCGGCCACCGGGGAAAGAGGACTGAAACTCCGGAGTCCATCAGGGGAGATGCTAGAGCCTCGGAATGCAACGGCGAGCACTGTGGTGAGCCACGGATGATGGACTGATCAGTAGAGTCCATTATTGGCTCTAACGCCGTGTGTCCGTTGGAGGGTCTGACATCCGCCTTACAGGCGTGGTCCAGGCAGGTGTCGGAGAAGCCGGCGTTCAACTTATCGGAACTGATGCCCGACGAAGCCCGCGAGGGAGGAGCGGTCTTGGCAGGCATTTTGGAGGCTGTGCGTTGCCCTGAAGGGTCGGGAGTCTTAGCAGCCTTGTCCATGCGGGCATTGGAAGGACTGACATCCGGCTTACCAGAGCTGCTCAACCCAGAAGGCCGAACGGTGGCAGTCTTCCTGGGAGCGGCTGCCTCCTTTGACCCAGAGGCTCCTAAGGGACCGAGGCTAAAGCTCAACAGGAAGGTCGCCATTACTTTAGAAGCTCCTCCAAGATGGCTGTTGATGAACGGGTCCCCCGGAGGACGCATTCTCAGCAGGGCGACCCGCCGGAGTCACAGTGACTATGGAAGAGGAGCCCCGATTCTAGTGCTTCTCCTCCTTTTTGCAGTGACCCTCAGGGGAAGTAGATGCCTGCCGAAGCTTCTTCAGCTCCTTCTCCATGGAGGACATCTTCTTTTTCAAAATGTGGGCCTCCAGAGACTGCTGCCTCCGTTTGCGGGTTGCGGCGTTAAACAGTTGGCAGTGCTGGCATTTCTCCATGGGGTGATCCGGGCCTAGACAAAATAGGCACTGGGAGTGTCTGTCCTTGTGCAGGAGCTAGGCTCCGCAGGAATTGCACTTATTTTTATGCTCGGACGGAGTAGGGGACGACATACACGGCAGATGCTGAAGAGATTCTGAGAGAAATTGAATAAAATCAAAAAAGAGAACGGTAATAATACAGACGATTGACTGACAAAGCAGTGAACTTAACCGCAGGGTGCTTTCACAAGCTAACAGTGGGAAAGAATTGGAAGGCGGGCGTGGGGGACCGCCCCTTTATATCGACGTCGTCTGACGCCGGTCACCTGATGTGGGGGCATCCCCCGCCAGAGACTGCTAGCTAGAAATTTTTCCGTGGGGTCCTGATGCCTGCTGGCTTCAGTTCTATATGTAATTACCTACTGCAAGAGCCCTCTCAAAGTAAGATGCTGATTTACCGAACAGGTGAAGCGATCTATATGGTGTAATGCAGCCCAAAGAGTGAAGTGCTTCCATTTCATAGAATAAGTGGCTCTGTTGGAGGACTTCCTGGCCACCAAGTATCTGCTACTCTATGGGAAACCCCAAATTTGTCAATGGCTATGTCCTCATGGATGATGCATGTCATGTATGGAGATGGAGGGACTTGAGGACCGGATGGACTAGTTTGCCCTGGTCCTGAAGAGCAAGTCTGTACACAGGGGCAGAGACAGTGGAGGTTCAACTGCCAGTTGTTACAGCAAGGGGAACCAGATCTGACGGAGCCAGAAAAGGGGGTGAGGATCATTGTAGCTCTCTCCATCTAGAGTTTGATCAGGGCTCGTTGAAGGAGTGGAAAGGGAGGGAAGGCATACAGAAACCTCCTTGTCCAGGAAAGGGACAATGTGTCTTGTCAGAAAACTCCAGGCTAGCGAGCAGAAACACAGCGGTTTTGCATTGTGTGGGGATGCAAGAAGGTCCAACTCGGGCTGACCACATCTGTTTAAGATGTCTTCTACCACTCAGGTCAGAAGTTCCCACTCATGAGATCTGGACCGTGATCGCCTTAGGCTGTCCACCAGGATGTTATGGTTGCCGGAAACATGGATGGCTAAGAGTTCCACGCTGTGCTCGATGGTCAAATACCAGACTCTTCACTTCACTGCACAGGGGATAGAAATGAGTGCGCCCTGCTTGTTTATGTAATAAATTACATACATGTTGTCAGTCTGAACCAAGAGCAGACCTGTGGAGAGTGGAGTCTGAAAGGCCTGCAAGGTGTACAGAACTGCTTGCATCTCCAGGACATTTATGTGGAGATCCTTGTCTATCTTGGACCATGTCCCTCGGGTTTGGTGGGTCCCCATGTGGGCTCCCCAACTGAGACCTAATGCGTCCATCGTAAGGACCTGCCAAGGGGGAGATATGCAAAAAGAACTCCCCAAAACAGGTTGCTGGGCTCCAGCCACCACAACAGCACCTCCTTGACTGGATCCGATACTAACATTGGCTGATCCAGGGCATCCATGCTTTGGTCCCACTGGACCCACAGTGTTCATTGAGGGATTCATATTTACAGTTTGGCCAGGGGATCCGTGACAATGGATCCACAAAGAGAAAGACGCAGTGCTCAAATCACCAAAAAACTTGCCAGACTAATGTGTAGTCTATAAATGCAAGTGCTGTTTACTGTGGAGAGCCAAAGGCAAGTACCAGAACAAATTTCCTGGCACTTCAAACCTACGCGATTCTTCCTCAGGGAAGTGGAAGCAGTGGAAACATTGGTGGGAGGTGAAGACCTTGATATGCAGGTAGGGATCCTGACTATCCAGGGAACAAAGCCAGCCCCCCCCCGATGTAGCAGGGACAGTAAACCCTGAAGGGCGACTATGTGGAACCATTTATACTCTTATAAACAGGTTCAGCTGGCTAAGGTCCAAGGTGGGCCGAAGATCTCCAGTCTGATTGGGGGCCAGGAAGAAGTGGGAGTACAACCCCCTTCCCTGCTGGTTCCACAGAACTGGCTCTATGGCCTTTTTTTGAAATAAAGCCTGAATTTCCTCCCTGATGAGAGAAGCGTGGCTGGGAGGACATTAGGAATTGCCCGGAGGCCACTCTATGAACTTGAGAGTGTGGCCATGCTCGATAAGCTGCAACACTCAGTTGTCTGTGGTGATCTCCCTCCACCTGTCCAGATGCAGGAAGAAGTGACCCTCCCCATGACCGCCTCCTGTAGAATAACTGGGGGGAGGGGGTCTGGCAAGGAAAAAGGAGCAGCCACTGCTGGGGCTACTGCTGCACCTTGGGTGCTGCAGGTGGCAGCACAAGAGGAAGTGGAGTAAGCTACCCCCACTTTATGCTTACCATGGGTTTTTGGAGAGGGTTGGGCCTGTCTGCAGGAGGAGTGATGAAAAGGAGCCTGCTGCCCCAACTTCGGTTGGATATGGTACATGGAATGGATGGATTTGAGAGCCCGTCCTGAGGTCTGGCATTCATTGTTGATATCCTGGACATCTCCTCCAAAAAGTTTGAAACACCTTTATGTTAGATAGGATGTCCTGCGTGAAACCAGAGACTCAAAGCCAGGAGTGGCGCCCCATACAGATGCCAATGGTGGCCACCCAGCCTGAGGCTTCTACTATATCATAGGCAGCCCTGAGGACATGGGTACTGACATCCGAGCCCATTCTGAGGGCCTGAAGGGTCTGCTGCTTGAAGAGACCATTCCACATGACTAAGATAGCCTCCCTGGATTAGTCCCATAGCAGGTTCTGGTATTGTACCATATGGGCCAAATAACTGATGACCCTAATGGCCAGAGTGGTGGTGGCGAAGACACGCTTGCCCATCTGGTGAGACTCCCTGTCTGGGGGAAGGGAGCTTAGGTGCTTCGGTCTCTTGGTGTGGTCAAACGCTTCACTGATAATGACCGAATCAATCTTGGGCTGTTTACCAAAGTACGGCTTGCCAGGTGGGGCGTGGTAAAGCCCGTCAGCCTTCTTGGACACCATGGGGCAGTTCCAAGCAGCAAGGGCAATGTCCTTACAGGAGTCAATAATTGGGGGGACCACCAGAGGAGGGGCATCAGGCTGACGTGAGCAGATCAGCTGATGCCTCTCTGGATCCTGTTCTTCCTTCTCCCACCCCCTAGTAGCCTGAATGTGCCTCATTATGGCCATAAGAAAAAATTACTCACCTTAGTAATGTTGTTTCTTCTAATGGAGTCTTACTATATTATGACATATGCAGTATAACCCCAGGTTAGAACTGCTCCGGAGGTGAAAGAGTTAACTTTCCATGCAGGGCATGGAATCTTGAGCGCGAGCTCTGTTGAACACTCTGTCTGTTGAAGCTCAAACTTAAACTGTCAGATCTTTACGAGCAAAAACTTACTAAGGTTCTGTGTGGAAGCCGTAAACCTACACTAGCCACTGGCTACTAACTACAAAAACACCCTTTTTGTTCTTGATCACAAAACAAAGACTCAAGTCGGGGAATTCAAGAAAGAAAAATTAAGTATAACACCTAAGCACCCAGAAGGGTGAAAATAAAGTGGGCATCAATGAAGTGCCAACATTGCACTGCCCACCCACATCCCAAAAATAGAGGTTCTGAGAGGGGCAGGCTGGGAGGTCATAATATAGCAAGACTCCATTAGAAGAAACAACATTACTAAGGTGAGTAATTTTCTTCAAACAACATGAAGTCTTGCTATATTATGACATATGCAGACCACACAGCAGTACTTCCATGGAGGAGGACAGAACCTACTTGGGAAATAGGCTCTGAAGAACAACTGTGCCAAATCGAGCATCACCTTAGCCTGGATATCCAAGGAGAATGCTTAGTAAAAGTGTGAACTGTTTTCCAGGTAGCTGCTTGACATACCTCTAGGATAGGAATGTCCTGTACCTCTGGTATAATGAGCCCTCAGGTCTGAGGGAGGAACCTTACCCAGTTTTTCATAACAGAATTGGATACAAGAGACAATCCACCTGGCAATGGATCTTTTAGTGGCAGGTTTCCTTTACCAACCTCACCATAAGTGAGGAACAACTGGAGGATTCGAACCTGTGACCCTTACAGTACGTTCTATATAGTAACTAAGGGCTCTTGACATCTAAACTGTGCAATCTCCTCACCAGAGGAGGAATGGTCAGTAAGTACACATGAAGAGACATGGATTGATTAAGGTGAAAGTCTGAAACCACCTTAGAGGCAAAACTTCCGTTAGTCCTGAGGACCACCTTATCTCTATGAAAGGAGATAAAATCAGGCTCCACTGGACAAGGCTTGTAGCTCACTTATGCGCCTGGCAGAGGTGATGGCTACCAGAAACACAGTTTTCAAGTCAAGTACTTAAGCTCTGCTGAAGCCGTATGGCTCAAAAGGGGTTGATAAGCTGAGCGATGCAAATATTAAGATCCCAAGCAGGGGCAGGGTCCCTGAACTGAGGGTTGGTGTAAGCAACCCCTTAAAAAACTTGAGAACACAGGGTGAGCTGATAAAGAAGAGGCTTACCTGCTGATAAGAAGACAGACAGCTGCCAAGTGCACTTTTAGGGTAGCTGGTCTCAGCCCCAAGGAATTCAAATGTACCAAATAATCCAGGATCGTGGGCATCCAAGCAGATTCTGGGAAATATAAGTTACCAGCACACCATATGGAAAATCTCTTCCATTTTGAATTATAGGTAGCCCTGGTGGAGGAAACTTCCTAGAGGCCTTCAAAAATATCCAATACACCTTGAGAAGGTGTAGGTCAGCAAACTCTAACTCTTCAAGAGCCAAGCTTTGAGATTAGGATACCAAACTCTCCCCTGGGCACAGGTTAACAGGTTGCGATTCCTGGGAAGACATAGGGAGAGTGGACTGCTAAGGACATGAGGAGTGGGTACCAGGGCTGCCTGGCCTAATACGTGAGCAATCAGGATCATCTTGCAGGATTGAGATCTGATTCTGACTAGCACTTGAAAAGAAGGGGAAGGGGAAAAGCAGAGAAAAGTACAGTTACGTAAGAACTTACCGTAACAGTAGATCTTCAGAACAGCTCTTGCAGCAGGTTACACCATTAGGACTGAAACCCGTCAGGCGACAGGATACAAAGGAAAATTTCTAGCTAGCTATCTTCAGCGAGGACTGCCCGGCGTCGGTCCCGCCTCCGATGTCAGGCGTGTGGTACGCAGGGGCGGTCCATGAAAATCCCATTCTCCCTCGGAGACTCCCGGCCGCGGGATGACATCAGAAGGGAGACCAAGGATCCGCCGTCAGAAGGCAATAAAGGAGAAAATCCCAACCAAAGCGTTTCTTTTCTTTTCCTCCATTTCAATCATCCATGACATATTCTTCTGCTTTAACCTTTCATTTTTTTTTTTTTTTAAGCAGGCAATGCCTCCTCTAAGGGGAAGGAGGGGCGGGAAGGTACCTGCTGCAGAGGCTGTTCTCGAAGATCTACTGTTACAGTAGGTTCTTACGTAACTGTATCTCTACTTGAGATACAGCTCTTGCAACAAATTCCAATAGGACTGATTCCCAAGCAGTAACACTGCCAGAAGATCGGGAGGGGCATAGAGACAAAAGAAAAAACAATCCAAGTCCTGACTCAGGATAAGAGACCTTGCAACACCGCTAGGCGAAACGGCTCTATGCCTAGAGGCTATGTCCAGACTGTAATGCCTGATAAAGGTATGTACAGAGCTCCAAGTAGCAGCAGCGCAAATAATGAAATAGAGACATTTCTAGAGCTGCAAAAGAAGTGGCCACACCTCTGGTAGAATGACCCTGGATAGAACCGGGAGGGTTTTGTTTAATCTGGTAGCAGTCACGAGATACACTGGACAAGCCAGCGTGACAAGGTCTGCTTGGACACGGTTGGCCTTCCATTCTCTGAGAAAAGAAGACGAAAATGCTGGTCAGAAGCCCCAAGGGTTTAGCTCCTGTTAAGGTAATACCAGGCTACGGTGAACATCCAAGGTATGAAGCAAAGCCTCTCCTCTGTTGAGTAATCTCAGTAGACCGGAAGGTCAATATCCTGATTTAAAGTAAGTGTCGAAACCACTTTAGAAACAAAACTTTGGGTTCGACCCGTAGAGATACTCTGTCCGGTGGAAACCAAATAAGGCTCTTTACACATGAGAGCATGAAGCACAGAAATCCTTCTGGCTGGAAATAACGGCAACTAAAATAACGCCTTCCACGACAGAAAACGTAGCTCGCAATACGCAGCAGGCTCAAAAGGAGGGGTGTAAGTTGTTCCAGGACAAAGAGTAGATCACGGAGGCACAGGGTCCTAATGGAGACCTAGTGCAACACTCCTCTAAGAAACTCCCGAGAAGCGTCAAGCTGAGCAATAGTACAGTGCCCCACGGAAGATGGTAGGCGAAATAGCACAAAGGTGCACCTTAATAGAGGAGTAAGCTGGCCAGAATTGAAAAAGAAAGGAGGTAGTCTAGAACCACTCCCAGCAGGACAACCTAAAGGGAAAGGTCACGAACCTCGTGACCATAGACAAAAACGACGCCACTTCATGGCGTAAGTAGCATGCGTTGCCGAAGCTTTCTAGCCGCGGAGAGAATCTCAGCAATCTCTTGACAGACCCTGTGGCGCCAAAATGGCTATGTCTCTAGGAGCCATGCATGCAGGTTCAAGAGCGGAGATCCGGATGAAGCAATGAACCTCTCTCCTGAGACAGTAAGTGGGAGTTGGCGAGCAGCGGGAGTGGGGGTTCCTTAGATAGCTGTGCCAGCAAGGGAACAAATCTGTCTGGGCCAAAACGGGGCCACCAGAATCATTCTTGCATGCTCCCTGCGCAGCTTGAGAAGAACTCTCTGGATCAACGGGAAGGGAGGGAAAGCATAAAGGAATCTGTTCACCCAGGAGAGGGACAACGCGTCTCGCCAGAAAACACCAGGCCCTGGATCTAGCGAGCAAAAATTGGGCAGTTTTGCGTTGGATGGGGATGCGAACAAGTCCAGTTCTGGAGTTCCCCATCGAAGGAACAGATCTTCTGCCACCTCCTGAAGAAGTTCCCACTCGTGGACTCTGGCCTGGGAGCGACTCAGGCCGTCCGCGATCGTGTTGTCCACTCCGGGAACATGTACAGCGATCAGGTTTGTGCCGTGTCCGACTACCCAATCCCACACCCTCATGGCCTCCCTGCAAAGGGGGTAAGAGTGTGCGCCTCCTTGTTTGTTGAGGTAATACATCACCGCCGTGTTGTCCGTCTGAAGCAGGATCGTACAACGCGGGATCATGGACTGAAAGGCCTGGAGTGCATAGAGGACTGCCCTCATCTCTAGGACGTTGATATGGAGATGAGCCTCCAACGGGGTCCATACACCCTGAGACCTCACCCCGTCTAGGTGTGCTCCCACCTGAGACCCGAAGCATCCGTGGTGAGGGTTATCTCTGGGGACGGTGCTGCAAACAGGACGCCCTTGGAGAGCGACCCGGGGTCTAACCACCATTGCCAGTCTCGAACCACGGATTTCGTGATCCTGACTGGATGCTGCAAATGGTCTTGCCTCTGATCCCATTGCGCTTTGAGCATCCACTGCGTTATTCGCATGTGGAGTCGCGTGAGAGGGACAGTAGGAATGGCCGCAGCCATGTGTCCGAGCAGACGAAGGACTGACCTCGCTGGTACATAGATACATAGACAGTGTCGGCAGATAAGGGCCTATGGCCCACCCAGTCTGCCCATTTGAGCTTGTAAGTTCAGTTTGTTTTCCTAGAAGTCTATTTCCCCTTACCCCTGACCTCTAGAATTCCTTTATGTCTATCCCATGCATTCTTAATCCTGTGATTGTTTCAGCCCCCACCACTTCCTCTGGCAGGGTGTTCCACTTGTCCACCACCCGTTCTGTGAAGAAATTCTTTCTCATGTTTCCTCTGAATCGTCCTCCCTCCAACTTCATCCCATGCCCTCTAGTCCTGAAACATCTTTTTCGCTTAAAAATAGTGTTTTCCTGCACCCTGTTCCTCCCTGTAAGATACTTGTATGTCTCTATCATATCCCCTCTCTCCCTCCTCTCCTCCAGGGAGTACATGTTCAGTTCCTTCAACCTGTCTTCATAGGACTTGTGATGCAAACCCATGCACCATCTTTGTTGCCCTCCTCTGAACCTTCTCTACCCTGTCTATGTCCTTACGTGGAATGGTCTCCAGAACTGTACACTGTACTCCAGGTGGGGCCTCACTAGTGTCTTGTATAGCGGAATTATGACCTCCCTTTTCCTGCTGGTGATGCCCCTGCCTATACATCCCAGCATAGTACGGTACGTAATATGGTACGATCTGGTTCGTCGATAAGTCCCCTATGAGGGACCTTATGCGTTCCGCCCTGTCGGCTGGAAGAAAAGCTCTTCCCTGGATTGTGTCCAGCACTGCTCCTATGAACTGCAGGTTTTGCGACGGTACCAAGACGGACTTCTCTCGATTTATAAGAATGCCCAGCGATCCAAATAGGTCTTGGGTGTCCTGGATCGCGCAGAAGCAGCCTCGCTGGAGACGCTATGAGAAGCCAATCGTCGAGGTACGGAACACATAGTGGTCCTTTTCTCCTTAGAGACGCTGCCACGACTGCAATGCATTTGTAAAGACCTGCAGCGGATGACAGTCCGAAGGGAGAGCCCGGAACTGAAGTGGTGCCTACAGAAACTTGACGCAAGGAACCTCTGATGCGCTTTGAGCTATGGGGATATGCGCAGGTAGGCGCCCGCATGTCTAAGGACGCTAAATAGGCGCCCTGCTTTAGCATAGGGATCAGGCCCGGAGGGTCACCATGCGGAATCTTTATGTCGACCGACATGTTGAGGTCGCTCAGGTCCAGGATTGGACGGAGGTCCCTGTTTCTTGGGAACCAGGAAGAAGTGAGAATAATACCTAGTCCTCTCTGGTTTCCCGGACGCTCTACTGCCCCTTGTTCACGGCGTGAGTATTTCTTGCCAGATTAAGGTGCCGTGCTGACCGAATACTGGGAGGCAGAGGAGGCCTCGAGGGTGGCTTTTCCGCTGAACTCTAAAAAAGTGGCCAATGCTGACCAACTGAAGAACCCACCTGTCGGTGGTGATTGCCTGCCATCCCGGCAGGAAGTTCGCAATGCGAACCCCCGACCATAACATCCCGTTGATCCTGAGGGCGGGGCCGGAAAGGAGTCATGCTGTGGCGGCAGACGGGCCCGCTGGCTGGGTCGCTCTAGGGGTACATTGACCTCTGCTGCGGGCTGCTTCCCTGGTTCTCACGAAACCAGAGCCCCTTCTGTTGTGTGGCGGAGCGAGGTTGTTGCCTCTGTGTCCATTACAGACGGAAACCAGGCCCTTGGTGCCTACGAAGCGACCCAGGCTCAGGCTGGTACATTGCCTGGACCGCCCTCACTGCCTTTCCAGCCCTCTTGCAGTTTGGTAATAATTTTTCCGCAGGATTACCAAACAACACATCTCCCCCTCAAAGGCGTCCATAATGTTCTTCTATGGACGTCCGGGGTGAAGCTTGAGGAGACGGAACAAGGGTGTCTCCGGAGACAAACTGCTGCAAGCTGCTGCTCTGGCCGATGAGTCTGTGGAATCATACGCGGCTCTAAGCACTTGGGTCCCCACGTCTGAACCCGTGCGGAGGAGCTGGAGCATCTCCTCCTTCTGACCACCTTCAGGAAGCTTCTCAGCTGCCTCCAGACCCTGTTCCCACAGTGCGTTCTGGAATTGAATCATGTGGGTCAGATAATTCAGGGATCTGATGGCGCAGGTCGCCGAAGCGTACGTGCGCCTGCCCAGAGAGTCCAACTGCTTGATTCTGGATCCGGTGGTAGGGTGCTCAAATGCTGTGGCCTTTGGGACCGGTCATGTGAGGCTGTTATGACCAGAGAATCGGCCAGAGGTTGGTGCGTCAAATACTGGTCCTCCCTAGGGGCCTTGTATAGACGGTCAGCTTTCTTCGGCACCGCCGGTAACGAATGTGGACGCTTCCACGTGGCCTTGGTGACGTCCACAAAAGTGTCCACCAAGGGTGGCACCACCACAGGCTTGGGGTCCTTCTGCCGAAGATACTTAGCCAGGCGCAATCTTTCGGGGTCTAACTCTCAGATTCTCCACCCCATGTTCTCCTGGATATGGCGCATGATATCCATGAATGAGGGTCATCCGGAGGAGTCCGTGGAGTCTCACGGTGGGTCCAGAGAAGGGACTGAGATGGAGATGGAGATCTGGAAGTGGAATACACAGATCCCTCGTCCTCCGTCGGCAACGACGTGGCGTCTCCTGAATCTCTTTGGGCTGGGTGATCTGGAAGGCGAGGATCTAGGCGGAGGTCTCCTCTTTGCACCGAGCCCTGGGAGGATCTGGACCCCTGAGGACAGTAGACGCTGCCAGCCGACCTCCGCAGGCGAAGGGGGCCGGAGCCAAGGAGGAGGAGGAGGAGGAAGAGCGGGGGCGCCACGCCCTTCTTGATGGTGTCCCACCAGTATGTAAAGAGATCCTTTACATCCGTAATAGATAATCCCGACGCGGCTCAGACGCCGAGGTCAGACGCTGGTCCCGCGATGGCTCCACAGGGACCTCGGGCGGCGGCGAGGGAGCCCTGGGAGACTGCGCAAGGCCGGGATCGCCCGTCTAGTCTTCGGGCTGTGTCGAGTCTTCCTCCGTAAGGACTCCTGCCCGACGACGGTCGGAGACGCAGGAGCCCTCTTCTCAGGTGCCGCGAGCGCCGGGCCCCCTGCCTGACGTCCGGTGATGGAATTTGACCGGCGACGGTCTGACAGCCGACGACGGCTCCGAGGAGCGGTGAAAAATGGCCGACGGAGGTCGAGCCGGTGTCGGGTCTGCCGGCCTCTTCAGAGGGGTAAGCTCCAGGGTCTTCCTCGGCGGCACTGAAGAGGACCGGACGTTGGGTACAGACGAGCAGGAGCCCGACTTGTGGCGATGGTGATGATGCTCCTCGGACTTCGCCCCGGCCTTAGGGGTGGAGGACGACGAAGGCCTGGCGGTAGGGGCCTGAGAAGATCGAGAAACGGCCACCGCAGCCGGGGGGAGGGAAGAGGCCCTGGACGGGGACCGGTCCGACTTCGATCCGGAGCTGCGGGACTCGGAGGCCCGAGTCGGAGACCTGGAAGGGTCCTTCTCCCTTCTCTTCTTTTCGGCGTGCTTGTGAGAAGATTCCCCTTTAGAGGACATGGCTCTAAGTTTTTCTTCCAGGAGGAACGCCTGCAGAGCCTTCTGTCGCCGGATCCTGGTGCGGCTGTTAAATCCCTGGCAGAGGGAACAGGCCTGGGTAATCGTGCTCTGGGCCCAGGCACCGAGCATGAAGCATGTGAGGGTCCTTAAAGGGACCTGTTTTCCACAAACACACTTAGACGTATGCCCGGAGGTCGGTGAGGACATCAGAGAAGAAAAATCTTTGAAATGAAGCAATTTCCCGTAGGAAGTTCAACAACCACGCGTCGCGCGCTAGACTGAGACCGAAGGGTCGAGGCATGCAAGTTCGACGGCGGGAAAGAACTGGGGATTCTGGCGGGACCGCCCCCTTATGTACCACGCCTGACGTCGGAGGCGGAACCGACGTCGGGGGCGGTCCTCGCTGAAGATAGCTAGCTAGAAATTTTCCGTGGGGTCCTGGCGCCTGCCGGCTTCAGTCCTAATGGTGTAACCTGCTGCAAGAGCTGTATCTCAGTAAGATCCTCCTTCCCAAATGAGGAGGAAGGCATCCAGAGGACTGAGCCCAACACTGGGGGCCTGCAGCATAAAAGGGAAGTTGGTGATTGTCTGGGGCTGCAAAGAGATCTATTTTCGGGGTGCCCCATCTGGCAAATACTACCTCCAGTACTAGGGGATCCAGTGCCCATTCGTGATGGCCCAGGGAAATCCTGCTGAGAGCATCCACTAGGACATTGTCCTTGCCTGGGAGGTGAACTGCCGTAAGGGAGGCGCTCAGCCATAAGCCAGAGACCAACTTCATTGCCCGTGCACAGGACGTGACCGAGTGCCCCTTGCTTGTTGATGTACCACATTGTAGTGGTATTGTCTGTTCTGACCTGAACCACCTTGTTCTGGACAGATGTGGACAAAACCTGGAGTGCTAGAAAAGCTGCTCTGAGTTCCAGCAAATTGATGTGGAGCAGAGATTCCTGAGGGACCACAGCCCCTGGGTGGAAAGGTCATGTGAGCTCCCCACCCCAAGAAGGATGCATCTGCAGTAAGGGTCAAAGAATGAGACTGGGGAGTGAAGGGAACCCCCTGTCTCAGATTGTTCTGATCCTGCCACCACTGAAGGGCCTGGATCAGGGTTCGAGTCACTGGAATCAATTTGGTTAGGGGATCTGTCCTTTGAGACCAAAAGGCTCTCAAATGGAACTGAACTCATCTGAAATATCGCTCCCTGCACCACTGCTGTAGAAGCAGCCATGTGCCCCAGGAGCTGTAGAAAATGCCTTGCTGGTCGAGAGACCTGCAGGGTGAAAGAGGAGGCCAGAGACACCAAGGTCCTTGCTCATTCCAGAGGAAGGAAGGCTGTGGCTTCTTTTGTGTTCAGTTCTGCGCCTATGAAGGTGAGAAGCTGGACAGGTTCCAGAACTGACTTTGGAAGATTGAGAAGGAAACCTAGAGATGTAAGCAGTTGCTGGGTTACTTGTAAATGTAGTTTGACCTGTTCTGGAGACTGGCCTACAATGAGCCAGTCATCCAGATAAGGAAAGATGGCAATCTTTGCCTCTTTAAATGAGCAACTACTACTGCCAGGCATTTTGTGAACACCCTTGGAGTGAGGTGAGGTCAAGGGCATTGCTCTGAACTGGTAATGGCCTGAGGGCAGTCTGAATCTGAGGTACTTTCGATGGGAGCTTCTGATGAGAACATGGAAGTAGGCATCCTTGAGGTCCAGGGAGGCTAGCCAGTCACCTGACCTAGAGAGGGAAAATAATCCCCAGGGTCACCATTTTGAACTTTGGTTTTAAAAGGTGCTTGTTTAGATACCGGAGATCCAGGATGGGCCGCCATTCTCCTGTCTTTTGGGGTAAGGAAGTACCTGGAGTACAACCCTTTGCCCTGGTGTATGGGAGGAACCCTTTCCACGGCTCTGAGAGCCAGGAGGGAAGAAACTTCTGCTTCCAGGGCAAGTGCCTCTGATGGGTTTGCAGGTGGAAAAGACCTGGATCTCATCTTCGGAAATTTTTGAAGCTGAGAACCAGTCCCTGGCTTACTACTTCCGGGACCCACTTGTCTGATGTTAAAGACTTCAGTCCTGGACAAAGTAAGCCAGCCTGCCCTCTACGGTAGTGGAGAATCGGCCCTGGCTACCCCATCAGGGAGCCTGTTTGCAGAGACTTTGGGTTGAGGGGTAGAAGCAGGCTTACTAGGAACCTCTTCTGCCCTTCCTCTAAAGAACTCCCTCTGGGCATAAGCAGAAGAGAGGCCTGGCTGGTAAACGGCCTATGAAAAGGCCTGCCCCTGCCCTGATATGCTGCCTTTGAGGTGACTTGCCTTTCTTTGGCCTGTGCACTCCTATAGGTGGTCCTATACTCATCCATTTTCTTCATATAATTCTCTGTCTGCTCTCCAAACAGAGAATTTCCCACAACAGGAAAATCCATAGCCTTAGACTGGGTATCCTGTGACAGGGCAGTACATCTGAGCCAGGCCATTCCGCGAAGACACACAGATGTAGCCATGACTCCTGATGAAACATCATTAGAGTCCACTGCAGCATGAAATTGCACCTTGGATGCCTCAATATCATCCGCAGCCACCTGCTCCAGCTCCCTGGCAAGCTGGTCAGGGGCCTGTTTTGCTAGGGCCAGGACAGTATCCCACCTGGATTTCTGGTACCTAGCTACGTAAGCCATATAATTTGCCTGTCTGAGTCCCAAAGATGCTGCCATGTACTGCTTTTTGCCATGGCATCCATCCTCCTGGAATCCTTTTCAGGAGGGTGAGAGCTAGGGAATATTAGCCTTGTCAGGCTGCAGCCTGCACTACCCCACATGGCTGCACTGCTGGGATAGGAACTCCGATCAGAGCCTGATAAAGCATACCTCTAGTCCCATCCTTTATCCACAGGGAAGATAGAATGAGGAGTTTTCAGAATTTTTACTGTCTGTTTCCAAAAAGATTTATGCAAGGGAATAGACAGTCTCCTAGACTCTGGAATATCCATCATTTCCACAAAATCAGGCTCTTCTTGATCATCAACAGGGAGTTGCAGAGTCTCAGCAACTTTCTTGTAAAACAAAACATGAGAAGGGGACTCAGATATCCTGGGAGGGGACACTCCTGAGGGTCTGTCTGGAGAGATGTCCGGTTCAATGGGCACATCCAGACTTTCAAAATCACACTCACTCTCCTCGTACCCCTCCTCCCCTTCCCCCGGTTCATAAAAATCCTCAAAATCATAATCTTGAACCGGGGGAACCGACTGAACCGGGCGCTTCCCTAATGGTGCCGGTTCGGATGGAACCGGGAAAGAGACTGGACAATTTGAATAGCTTTGGCTATTTCCTCAGCCAGTTGGAGAAAGAACTTTTGGCCCCAAACTAGCTGACCTTCTAGTCCTTTAGTTGGAACCAGCTCCTCAGAGCTGGCTCTTCGCTTGTCCGAGGAAGTATCGCCTGGTCAGAGGGCGAGTCCTCAGGTTCAGTTGGAACCGAACTGGGCTGGCCATCCGGTCAGCGGACTTTTGGCCTCTTTCCTGAGCCTACCAACTCTTTTCCTTCATGGTGGCAGCAGGAAAATTCTTACAAATCTGGCAGTCTGCATTGAGGTGGTCAAACCCCAGACAATATACACAAGTGGTGTGTGGGTCAGCCTTAGCAAAGGTTTCCCACAGAGGCCACAGTGCTGAAACCCAGTGGGTCCGGTTTTTCTTTGGGTTTCTCAGACATAATGCCAGCCTAACCAAAACTTGCTCGTTAATGGCAATCCACCAAGCAAGACTCTCTTATCGGTTCCCAACCGTGACACAGGTTGTGGAAAACCATAATAAAATCCTGTTTTTAGAACTGATAAGACCCGGGAACCGACTCTAAAGGACTAGAAGGTAATTTAAAACCCATCTGATCGGTTCAAACCCGAACCGAAAAAGACGTTACAAGTTCACACAGAAGAAAAATAATAAATAAGCCTATCTATTACTTACAATACTACAGACAGAGCTTGAACCGACGATTGCGGTTAAATTTCGGTAAAATAAACCGAGAATTACACTTTAAAACCGACAAACAAACCGAGCAGCAGGAGGAATCTCCGGAGCGACTGTTCAGTGAGGCGGAGTAAAGAATCTGACAGTTTAAGTTTGAGCTTCAACAGACAGAGTGTTCAACCGAGCTCGTGCTCAAGATTCCATGCCCTGCATGGAAAGTTAACTCTTTCACCTCCGGAGCAGTTCTAACCTGGGGTTATACTGCATATGTCTTAATATAGCAAGACTTCATGTTGTTTGAAACATGGGGTCATCTGGAGTGGGGGGACTTGGGGACATTGTTCCATGCCTCTTCCCCTTTCGGAGGATTCTGGACCCAAGGAGGAAGACTCACTGCTGAGTCTCTGGTCAGCATCATCTGCATCATCGTCCCTGCCGTCCTTTGGCTGGCAGAGCATCCGGCTGACCTAGTGTCAGGCCTATCCCTGGGTGTGTGAGGAGTGCTGGGCCTGGTGAACAGGGACCAGGGAAATGGGTCCAAAGGAGGCCCTTGGGGTGGCTGGGGCCGGTGCCCTCGTGGCCGGGACTTGTGCCTGCATAAAGGACCACAGGGCTGAGATCAAACCATGGTAATCCAAAGGGCCCAGCGTTGGTTCCCTAGACATCAGGTAAGTGGGGCTGCGATGGTCCCACAGGAGCCAGGTATGGGTAAACTTCTGATGATGTAGCTCTTGCTATGAAACTGGTAGAGGAATTGCCTGAGCTGCGGTGTTTGTTTTAACTCTCACCACTGTAGTTTAAGCTGAATAAAAGCCTTTTTACTTAAACAGTAGTGCTGGTATTTGCTGCTACTTCAGTCTGGCGCAAGTCCGCCCAGCACCAGGTAGGGGTACAGGTACTGGACCAGAAGCAGCCGGCCACAGGGTACCGGTAGGGCTGGTCCTGTGGGCAAAGATTGTGGCAGGACAGGCGTTGGACCCTCTAGAGTGGGTGGCAGAAGGACGGGTCACGCGGCACTGGCAGATTGTCAGGGTCAGCGTGGGTCCCACAGGCTGCGGCAGAGGAAGGACCGGCACAGGTTCTGCAGGTGTTGGCTGAGGCAACGCCTGAGGGGTGTCCATGGGTGCTGACTGTGGGGAGAAAAGGTGCTGGAGTGGAGGGCAACCCCAACCCCCGACACAGGCTGAGGAGAAACCGGGCTTGGAGAGGTGCCGGTGTCCTGCAGCATCTGCCCTTGAGGAGGAGAAGCAGAACCAGCGGTGGTCCCAAAAGATGAAACCGGTGTTGGTGGCATGGGTGTTGGGGAGGAACGGCAGCTGCGAGACTGATGCTAGCCACACCTCTGCCAGCCAGAGCTGCCTGTGAACCCGCAGAGAACAAGGGCATGGAACAAGAGGAGCTGGAAGTGGGGGGGGGGCAGAATACAGAGTACTCTGTCTCAAACAGCCACCATCTGTGAGGGAGACTTGGGCGGTAAGGGCCACTGGTATCCCTGTGGAAGTTAGGGCATGTTTGGCATAGGTGGTCGAACCCCTTCTCCGAGGAAGGAAGACCGTTTTGGGGTCGAAGACTGCTTGTGTGGGGACTGTGAGTGGGAGGCAGACCGGGGTCAGTCCCGGTTCTTGTCCATATGCTTGTGTTTCCTGGTAGATTTGTCCTGGGACTTCAAAGATAAAGACCCCGAGGACTGGGCCAGGGAAATGGAGGAGCTCCTGGCCAGCAGCTCCTGTTCCATCGAGGTGCCCTTGTACTCAAGGTGGTGATTCTCCAGCATTTTCTGGCAACATCTGTGGGTGGCTGGGTTGAACTTCTGGCAGGCCTTGCAGGCTTAGATGCCGTGGTCTGGGCCTAGGCACAAGACACAGGCAAATGGCCGTACTTGTCTTGGATCGGTTTGCTACAAGCACACTTGGTGAAGCAAGCTGAAAGATGAGGAAGGTTTTGAAGACATAAACCGTAAGGTGAGAACACAGAAATTTTGACGTTAAACTGAATTAAAACAGAAAAATAATAAAGCATGGTTAAACGTGGGACCATGGCAGTTGACTGTAGATGCGGCAGTATCAGTAGTCCTACATGTGTTGATCGATGGGAAAGAACTGAGGAGGGTGTGGGGCTGCCCGCTTTACAGGACAGGCTGACATCAGGTGCTGACATTGGAGGTGGGTTGCCTCGCGTACACTGCTAGCTAGAAGGTTTCAGTGGTCCTGAGACAATCCCACCGTGATGGCCCGCTGCAAGAAAGACTCGAGAAGTGAGATTTTGAAATGCTGTAGATCTATCCCATTCCTTTTGATGTGGCATATAGCTCCCTCAGGATGGCATTTAATTCTGTTTGGTGATGGCCTCATAGTTGAGGTTTTCATTTCTTTTGATCAATCTGATGATTGATTGCTCAGTTTACCTAATTCATTGTATTCAGCTTATTTCTGTCCATTTCTAGCTGATTCACAGTAGTTTCTTGGACAGTCCCACCAAGGTTCACCGTTTTCTGCCTTTTCAGGTTCTGGAACAGTGGCAGATTATGAAAGATCATCTGTGGTGATGTTTTCCTGTGCAGTTTCATTCAGGATGTCAGCAAATAAATCAGTCTACAATTTTCACTTGTTTTTTCCTGTCAGAATGGCACAAAAAAGTAGTTACGTAAGAACTTACAGTAACAGTACATCTTCAAAAGAGGTTCCTGCAGTAGGTCATTACACATAAGAACTGCGCCACCTGGCGCCAGGACCGCACAGCAAACTTTTCCAGCAATGCCCGGTGGGGGACCGCTTCACCAGACGTCACGCCAAGATGCTGCTGACCCCACAGTAGTGGGCGGGTCTCCACACCTGCCTTCCTCCAGTTCTCCCGCCGGAGATCCTAAAAGGAAAGACAGGAGAAGGAAACAGATTCTGGAGCCCAAAAGAAAATTGGGGGAAAGGAGGGTGGGAAAACCATGACCTACTGCAGGAACCTCTTTTGAAGATCTACTGTTATGGTAAGTTCTTACTCAACTGTACTATCTTACTTTGAGAGGGTTCCTGCAGTAGGTCATTACACATAGGATTGAATCTCAAGCAGTCCCTCAGAAAGAGAGACAGAGAGAAACACGGGAGGAGGAGCAACTGAAAGGACAGTACAGGACTGGCCTAGGACAATAGGCCCTACAGCACGGCTAGACCAAACCCGGCCCTATGCCTACAGGCAATGTCCAGACTGTAATGTTTGGTGGAGGTGTGGACCGAACACGAGGTAGCTGCTGCACAAATCTCTTCTGCAGGTACATTCTCAAGAATGCTGAGGACGCAGCCATTCCCTGAATGGAATGACCTCTGACCTCTCCCTGCAGAGGTTTGTCATACTTCTGATAACAGAAGCGAATGCAGTTAGCGAGCCACTTGGATAAGCACAGCTTAGACACAGTTGAACCCACGGATTTGGGGGCAAAGGAAACAAAAAGCTGATCGAACTTTCTGGAGCTTTTAGTCTTGTGGACATAATGCAGGATTCTGTGTATGTCCAGCACATGAAGAAGAGCCTTATCTTTATTAGAATGGTTAGGGTAATACACCGGGAGTTCAACCGTCTGAGGGTGAACTCTGAAATCACCTTGGGAAGAAACTTAGGATTGGTTCGTAAGACTGCCCGGTCTTTATGAAAAATCAAATAAGGCTCCTTACACATCAGGGTCTGAAGCTCGAAATCCTTCTAGCAGAAGTAATGGCAACCAAAAATAGCGCCTTCCATGAGGTGGTGCAAAGTCACAGCTCATTGCTGGCTCAAAGGGGATGCATAAGCTTCTCGATAGCAAAATTTAAATCCCAAGGTGGGGTTGGGTAATGGATCGGTGGTTTCAGATGGAGATCCCTTTCAGAAAGGTTTTTGAGATTTCCAGCTCGCCATAGGGTTCCCCCCTATCATATCATGATAGGCTGAAATGGCCGAGAGGTGTACCTTGAGGGATGAGTAAGAGAGACCCAGATCAGACAGGTGCAACAGATACTCCATGATCTGTGGTGCCGAGCATGTGAAGGAGTCCTAGCCTTTAGGTGCCGACCAAATGGAAAAGCACTTCCATTTCATAGCATAGGTAAATCTAGTAGAGGGCTTTCTGGCCTCTACCAGGACCTGGGCGACCTTCACGTGAGACCCTGAAATGAGACTGTATTATGTCTGAGGAGTCACGCATGAAGATACAGAGTCCTGAGCCCGGGATGCACTAATCTGCCCTGATCCTGAGGTAACAGGGCGTGACAGAGAGGAAGAGGAACTAGGGGTTCCATTGATAACTGCTGCAGAAGTGGAACCCAGATTTGCCTCGACCAGAGGGGAGCTATGAGATTAATCATCCTGGCTCCCTCTGCCTGGAGTTTCAAGAGAACCCTCTGAAGCATGGGAAGTGGAGGGAAAGTGTACAAGAATTTCCATGTCCAACAAAGTGACACCACGCTGTGCCAGAAAGCACCACGCCCTGGAATGAACGAGCAAAACTGGGAAGTTTTGTGTTGGATGGGCAGGTGAACAGGTCAGGTTCCGGTTGCCCCCACTGCTGAAAAAGGGAGTCTGCCACTTCCTGACTTTATTCCCATTCATGAGCGAGGGTGTAGGTTCTGCTAAGGCTGTCCACCAAGACATTTTGAACGCCTGGCACGTGGACAGCTGTGAGTGACAGACTGTGTTGGACTGCCCAGTTCCACACTCACATTACCTCTCTGTTTGTTGATATACCAGACTACTGACATGTTGTCCATCTGGATAAGCAGAGATCCCCCTGGGAAGGATGGACTGAAAAGCCTGAAGAGCGTACAGGACTGCCCTCATCTCCAAGATGCTGATGTGCAAGGACATCCTCGAGTTGGGACCACAGACCCCACGTTTGGTGGTCCCCTATATGAGCTCCCCAACCCTGGATGGAAGAGTCTGTGGTGAGAGTGCACCTGGGAGCAGGCCTCTGGCAGGGAAGGCCCTGGGACAAGTTCGAGGGATCCCTCCACCATGGCAGATCCTTCTTGACTGCACTGAAAATCACGATCGGATGATCCAGATCGTCCCTGAACTGATTCCACTGAACACACAAGATCCACTGAGAGATTATTATGTGTAACCTGGCGAGGGGGAACTGTGGAGATGCAGACCACCATCAACCCCAAGAGCTCTGGCTGGGAGGAAATTGGAGGATCAACAAAGGTCGCCTGTTCTCGGAATGGCCTGCATGGAGGAGAAAGGCCTTGCACTGGACCATGCCCAACACAGCTCCTATGAACTGAAGTCTCTGAGAAGGAGTAAGCATGGGCTTGGGATATGGACTAATCCCCATAAGAGAAAAACAGGTCCAGGGTATGCGAGAGAGCCTCCAAAAGATTCTCCCTGGATGGGGACGAAATTAGCCAGTTGTCCAGGTAAGGAAAGACCACAATGCCCTGATGACACAGGGCTGCTGCCACCACTGCTAGGCACTTGGTAAAAACCCTGGGTGCTGAGGAAAAGCCAAAGGGGAGTGCCGTAAATTGAAAATGCTTCCCCTGGAAACAAAAGCGCAGGAAGCGGCAGTGGGTGAACTTTTGGTACTTGACGAACAGACAGAGTCTGCTGAGGTTGAGTATGTGTCGGAGGTCGCCTGTCTTTTGTGGAACCAGAAAAAAGTGGGAGTAAAACTCCAATCCCCTTTGATGAAGGGGAACTGTCTCTATTGCCACTTTTTGCAGTAGAGCTTGAACTTCCTCACTTACTAGAAGAATCTGGTGGGGCATGTAAGATGAGCAACTTGGTGAAGATTCCGGGGATTTTGAGGAACTCCAGAGTGTGTGCCTGTGAGACAAGTTGGGACCCATGCATCAGGAAGTTATGCCTCCATTTCTGTGTGTGGAGGGTGAACCTCCCCACCAGCTCCTTGCTCTGGGGTTCAGGAGAGGGAGGAGGTAAGGAGACGGGAAGTGGCAGGGCCAGCAGGGGAAGGGCCCCCTGAATGCCTCTGGCATGTGGAGGCCGAAAAGGGAAGAAAAGGAAGCACCTGTGGCCTTTCTCTTGCCCTGAAAGCGGGTCTGGGTTTGCTTTACGGGCCTCCTGGTCTGTTTCTGAAAGGGCTTTCTTTTGTACACCCGTTTGGTACACAGAACTAATGGACCTCAGGACCTGGCCCCTGTCCTGAAGATTCATTAAGATGTCCTTGGTGTCCCCTCCAAAAAGGACCGAGCCCCAAAAGGGGCATCGTGGATTGCGGTCTGGATCTCGTTAATGAGCCCAGAGATGTGCAGCCAAGCATGCCGCTGAAGGGAGATGGCGGTTGCTGAGGTATGGGCCACTGTGTCGACCGAGTCATAGGTGGCTCGTAGGGCATGCCTGCAGGAAATTTTGGACAGGTGTAAGTCCTTGGTGGATCCTCCTTGAGGTCTGAGTGATCCATAGATTGGATTCAGGCCGATAGCTTGGCCAGGGTCGCTTTCTGAAGGGACACCATATGAGCTATGTAACTCAGGGAATGGAGGGCACACATAGCTGAAGAGTACACTTTCTTGCCATATTGGTCAATCTGCTGAGATTCCTTGTTGGGAGGTGAGGTGCTCGTGCTTTGGGGCAGTTGAGCGATCATGAGCCACGGAAATGATGGCCAGGTCGGCCTTCGGGTGCGAATTTAAAAAGGAAGCACCCTCAGGAGCCCGGTAGATTCAGTCAGCCTTCTTGGGGACTGCCGGGATGGAATGTGGCAGTTGCCTAATTGTGATGGTGAGGTCTTCACGGGGCCATATCCAGGGAGGAACCGGGAATGGGGAATAAGACTCTAGGTCCAGGTGCTCTGCAAGTCTTTTCCTCATGGGGTCCTGCTCCTCAGTCTACCAATTATAAAATTTCTGGATGGCCCTGAGCAAGCCCGAGAAGGAAGGGTCATCAGGATGGCATTAAGAAGAAGCCTTCCCTTTAGGGTCTGGGGACTGTCCATCTAAGTAGTCCTCCAAAGTATCCTCCCGAATCCGGGTTGTCCTGATCATCCAAAGGTTCAAAATCCAGAGATGGACCTCATAAGGGGTAGCCCCTGAAACGTGAACAGTGGGAATCAAGCTCACAGGGAACAAAGACCTGGGAGGGGGGTAGGAGCCTGCATAGAGAGACGGCTCTCCAGGTCTGAAACCAATTCATCCTTGCCTCCTTCCACCAGGACTGGATCATTGTTTGGAAGTCCTGAGGTGGAGCTCGAGAAGGGGGAGGAAGAGGGGGAGGAGTAGGGGTAGGAGGCACATGGGTAAGTGGGTAATTGTACCCATGGACACCTAAACCTTGATAATGGAGAGGAGGGTACCCTTGGGAAAAGGGGTATTCTGGATAGTGATGTCCAGAGTAATACGGATCTGGGGGAACACCGGCCGTGGGAAGGTCCGGTGGGAACTCATGAGTGTAGCCTGGGACATTAAAAGGCCTAGAATGACCTGGGAGATTTCTGTACATCAGGAGACCAGACGTTGGGGGAATCAGTGCGAACCATGCCGTTGTGTAGAGAGGAGGTGGGGCAGGCGTCTGCAAAACAGTCGTTGGGACCGCTGATGTCAAGGCTGGTGTTGGAGATGGATCCGGCGCCGGAGGGGCAGGAGTTCTGGCCGGACATAGGGGGTCAGACAGCGGAGCCCGGTCAGGCACTGGGGAAGGTGTCAGAACTGGATGAGAGGGCTCCGGTGCAGGGTCAGGCCCAGACATCGGAGGACTAGGAGATGGGTCCGGCGTTAAAATAGGTGTTGGAGCCGGATGAAGGGGTTCTGATGGCTGTACCAATCTTTCTTCCGTCGGGGGTGCCGAGGGAAGGAGGACCGACATAAAGGTGTCTCAAGGAGCCTCCAGCATAGGGACAATCATCAGTGGATGTGCTGCTAACCCTTCATCCCCCGCGAGGGACTGATGAACGGAAGCCGGAGTAAAGGTCACGTCCAGCTGTTCATCACTCTCTTCGTGACCCGGGGTGGCAGGTAGTGAAGCCAGATCCACCAGGGGGGTAAAGGGAAGATTTGGGGCTCATCTGGGTGCTCAGTCGGACATCGGGTACATCGGCAGAAGCCACCGACAGACTATCAACGTCTGGGCGGGTACTAGAGGTGGCCAACTTATTGGACAAAGCGGCCGGGTGGGAGATGGAGGAGCCCCCTACCGTCTTATTGGCAGAGACTGGAAGAATCCCTGAGGAGCGGGGGCTTGACTTACCGCAGCCAAATGGGTCCTGGAGGAGTCGGGAGCTGACATCGGCGGATACTGGGCATCCACCGGAGGAGCTGCCGGGCTACTTACCAGTGGAGATTGGGAGCAGTGCAATGGACGGGCCTGGAGTGTCCCCAGATGCAGCCTAGACGACCACTAAGGGAGGCAGTGGGGGAGAGGCCTTGCTGGTAGAAGGCCTACCAGAGTCCGGACAGTCCTTGTCCTCAAGGTGCTCCCGTTCCTGATGTTTGTCTTTTCTTCTTGGCCTCTGGGAAGGTGAAGACACGGATTCCCAAAGGTGCTCCATTTCTTTTGAAGCATGGCCATCCTATTTTTTAAGGATGGGCCTTGAACTCTTCCTTCTCTCAGTTGCTCTCGATTGAAGGGCTGGCAGTCTGGGCAAGCCATGTGTCGCGGGTCCGGGCCTAGGCAAAAAAAAACACCTTCAGTGACCGTCCTTGTGTGGAATTTGAGCACTGCAATCCTCACACTTCTTCTTGGCCTTAGATGATGGAGAAGACAAGGAGAAGAAAAGACTCAAGTTTTAAATGAAAAAAAAAAAGTGGATTTTAAAGGCAATCAACTGGGCAGTTTACTGCAAGGTACCATGCACAGAACAATGACAGGAAAGAACTGGAAGGCGGGCATGGGGACCGCCCACTATATGGGGTCACACTTATGTCGTCACTTGATGTCAGGTGGGCGGTCCCCCGCCGGGCACGGCTGGAATAGTTTGCTGTGCGGTCCGAACTCCAGGTGGCGCAGTTCTTATGTGTAATGACCTACTGCAGGAACCCTCTCGCAATAAGATCAATGGCTGCCACATACTTTCAGTTCTGTAAGAGTGAGAAGAGTACATAAGAAAGCTGTAGAGTGCCAGCCTGCCTTTGTGCCAGGACAACAGCCTTGTTGCCAGGGCTTCTCCGTCAAACAGATTACAGGATTTTATAACCCATTTCATAATCCTTCATAATGCACCCAACCTTCTGGATATGGATCATGACCTGCTCAAGTTCAAAAATAACATGCAATTTTTGAAGGTTTGTTTGTCTGAGGTAAAAACACTGAGCCAAAGCTCATTCACAGTGGTGACCTTATGATACACTACAATATATATACACAATTACTACATAATACATATAATTATCTTCCTAGATTACAATCAAGTAAAACAATTACAGGCTCTCTGAGCAGATATAAGATAATGTTTCAGTACTGAAATGGAAGGCGGTTTACTGTGAAATGATTAAAATTCAGAAGGAAGTTTGTTCCAATAGATGGAAACAAACTGGCCATATGAAAAAAATAATAGCTGTGTGTGTTGGGGGGTAAAAATATATTAACTTTGTTCCTCTTCTAATTGTTAATGTTTAAAAAGGGAAGTTTGCATGTTGCATTTGTAATGTTTGATGCAGATCGGAACCAAACAGTTTAAGGAAGGATACGTGGCTAATGGAATTTAACATCGCAAATCTAAGATAATACACCTTGGGAAAAGGAACAAACAAACAGAACCAAAGACTTTCCAGTAGGGAGACTGAGCAGGAAAGGAGCCTGGGAGTCATCAACGATTCCTCCCCTTAAGTGCTAGGAACAGTGCCTGGCAGTAACTGGAGGGCAAAGGAATGCTGGCTTGTTTAAACAAACTCTGGCCAGAGCCGATAGGACTGCGGGTGAGGAAACTGGGGTAAAGATATTGAAAATTATCTAAGTTACAAGCCTCTGTTAGCAAAATGTAACGTAGGCTCATAAATTTGTTGTTTTTGTAATATTTTTACAGCAAATTTTCAACATAGTCTTGTTATGACCCTGTCTCACGAAGAAGGGCAGAGCAAATGTTCAACTCCTGCCTGAAAGGTGCTTTTGCGTAGGGACTGCAAAATCAAGTTTCGGGACGCAAAAAGACATTTTAGTCAGAGTTGAAAAATTACAGCTGTCGCACTCATGAGGTGTTGTAAAGAAATGGCTATGTTGAAAATTTGTGGTAAAAATATTGAATATTTACGATCCTGCGTTTGCAAAATTTGACATAGCCTCATAACTTTTTTGTTATATTTTTATACAAAATTTACAGCATAGCCTTCTTATGACCCTACCTCATGAACAATGGCAGAGAAAATTTTCAACTACTGCCCGAAAGGTGATTTCGCGCAGGGACCGCAAAATCAGCTTTTGGTATGTAAAAAACCCATTTTGGCCAGGACTGACAGCTGGCACGTTCAAGAGGTGCTGTAAAGATATGGCTATGTTGCAAATTTGGGGTACAAATTTTGAAAATTACCAAAGTTATGAGCCTGCATTTGCAAAATTCAACATAGGCTTGTAACTTTGTTGTTTTATAGTATTTTTACTCCAAACTTTCAACATAGCCCTCTTATGAGACTACCTCAAGAACAAGGGCAGTGAAAATGTTCAACTCCCTGTCTAAAAATGATTTCATGCAGGCACTGCAAAATCACCTTTGGGACAGATTTGCATAATAACAGTGTCATCGTTCTAGGTAGAGTCCCAAAGAAGGCATGTTAAACTTTTGGGCCAGAAATATGCAAAATGCCCAAGTTATGCCACTATATTCAAACACCATTGAAATACACTGAACCAGATACCTGTTTCTTGAGTTCGTGGTCCGGCTTTGAAGAGTGAAGATATGTCTATGGTTCAGAGAGAATTATGGCGTTGGATCCCTGATGGATAAGTAAAGGCTTGGGGTGGTGCTGGGTGGTGGATGCCGAGTGGGAGGACTGGGTGGGGAAGGGTAACGGCACAAAAGACATTGACGGATGTTTTTTTTCTTTTTACAGTGTAAAAAACAAACAAAAAAAAAAGGACAGAGGAATTGCCATCGTGACACTGGAGGATTAGGCGCACCCGGCCCCCCCGTGTCACTGTTATGTTTCTTGGGTGTGTGTGTATGTGCTGAGAGGGAGGGTTGTGTGGGGGATTAAAAAAAAGGGGGCATAGAACACGATTGCAACACTGAGGGATTGGGCACTCCGCTGTCACTGTTATGTTTCTGGGTGGGGGGACGTTTGGGGTGGTGGGTGCTGCGAGGGAGGGTCAGGTGGGGGGATAAGCATAATATAAAAAAAAAGAACTTGGTGGTCACAGTGGAATACGGCACACTCCACCATGACCAAGATGGCCAGCGCACTAGTCTGCGCATGCACTGGTCGCTCATGTGCAGTAGAGTGTGGTGCCCATCTTAGACATGGTGGAGTGTACAGTGTTCTGCTGTGACTGCAGTTTTTTTTAAATTAGAGATATCCCCCACCCAACCCTCCCTCTCGCATCCCCCCGAAGCATAAGAGTGACACTGGGGTGCCTAATCCCCAGTGCCACCATTAGAACTGCCAATTTGTTTTCTCTCACATAAAAAATAGTGCAGTGCAAGTGGAGTGCCCCATGGATGCAGAGATGACTGTGGTTCAACTTGCAACATGTTGTTCAGTTGCAAAGAATGCAAGGAATGCGGAGCCCTTTTCTGAAAGCAAGTGGTCTACAGGACTCCACCCACTGCAGCCATAAAAATGGAATCGGAGCCTGACCGCTCTGGGGCCTGCGCCATTATATTATAAATCACTACTGTGATTTTAGCCAATTAGCATGCTGAGCCACTGTACCTCTTACCCTGTTTACAGAGTGCACCTGTGTAGGAGCATTAGGAAGGAGGGAGTGCTCTTCACCGACACGGTAGGGAGGATGATATAATAAAATAAAAAAAGAAACTTATTACTAATCAGTCAAGCTAAACTACAGTGATTCATATGTTAATAGGGGCTCTGAGGGGTGTCTGTTATGGTATCAGACAACTGGACTCATTCCTTGCTGAGCATGAGCTGTAAATGTGTAATAGTGGCAGTGCAATGAGTTTAAGGGATGGCTAGTCCCTATGCTTAGATGTACCTAACTCAAACCCTTCAACTCATGCACTCAAAAAATAGCAAAAGGGTTAACAGTTAAAGTCTGGCAACAGAATAAATACATGACCCATTCATCCCTGCCCCAAATGATTTTTCAAGAAACTTGGAATATATCTATAAAGTGCTTTATTACCTAGTGCAGATCATGTACAGACATCAGCAGCAGTTGCCTTACATATGGTTAAAAAGTCTAAATTAGACTAGCTTCATCCATTTCTGCTATTACTTTTTTTTTTTTTTATTTATTTGAAAAGGTTTTCCAGGAATGACAACATCAGCTGTAAAAGCAGCTTATTCCAGAAGCATCCTTGGGGGTGGGGGAGAGATACATAATGGGAAGAAGGGTAGGCAAAAACATAGTAGAATAAAATACACACAGTGCAAATACAAATACATAGAGTGAGGTACTAATACAGAACAAATCAAACCTAGGCAAACAGACAGTATTATATTACAAAACAAAGTAGAAAGTCAGAGACATATGGTGAGGCATACTGGGGTGGATAGGAAATATCAGATATAATGTATATAGTGGCAATCCAGGAATAGGAAGACAGTAAGGTATAGGCCAGATGGAGAACGAAAAAGTGGCAGACTGAGTACAGGAGTTATTAAGTGCTAATTTAGGTTAGAAAGGATTATTAAGTGCTGTGGGGATATAGAAAACAAAAGTTGGGAACACAAGTAGTGTGGGGGCAGGACAGAAGGGCTATGCCCTTCTCTCCTTCTTACTCGGTGGAGAAAGGAAAGGGGGGGCAAGAACTAGTCCCCATCAGGGTGCAGGGAACCTTGCAACAGGAAAGGACTTGGCAGTGAGGGTGGAGAGAGAGAGAGAGAGGAGAGTGAGAACTATTCCCCTTCAGGATGCTGAGAACCCTGCAAGGAGAAGGATGGGTTGCAAGGGAGGGGCAAGCTGAGAACTATTCCCCTTCAGGATGCTGGGAACCCAGCAAGGTACCGCACCTGGCAAAGAAGGAGAAGAAAAAGGGGGAGGGGAAGAGGTAACCCAAAACTATTCCCTTTCAAGATGCTGAGAATTCTGCAAGGGGAAAGGACCCGGCAGTAGAGGAGAAGGAGAGGGGAAGGGGAAGGGGCAGGCCAGAACATTTCCCCTTCAGGATGCTGGGAACCCCGCAAGGGGACAGGGCCCGGCAGAAAAGAAGAGAAGGAGAATAGAGAGGGGAGGAAGAGGCATCCAAGAACTATTCCCTTCAGGATGTTGAGAACCTGCACGGGACAGGACCCTGCAGAAAAGGAGAGAAGAGGAAGAGAGGGTGAGGGGGTAGTAATGGGGGAGGGGCATGTGGGAAACTAGTGCAGGAGGCTACAGCTAGGGTAATTTAGAGATGGAGAGTAGGCATTTGGGGAGGAAAGAGGGTGGCGATGGGGAGAAGACGAGAGGAGGCGATGGGAGGTTAATAGGAGAGAAGGGTGATTAGGTGCAATAACAGACATGAACAGTGTGCTTATGGAGGATGAGTGAAAGGGAGTGTCGGGATTGTGCAGAGCAAATTTCTAGAGGGACAGAGTTCAAGATATCGGGAGACTTATATGAGAAGGCTGAGTGACCTGACAAAATGCACCTGGGAGGGCGGGCAAGGGTTCTGTGGGTGGATGTGTAGAAGGCATAGCAGGATGGGAGGGGGGTGATAAGAGGGAGGACAAACAGGGCAGCAAAGAACTGAGCCAGAACTTCCCAATTAGATTAGCAATGTGCAACAAATGCCGGGCATAGAGAGAGGGAAAAGAGAGTGAGGAGTAAAAGTCACAGTGATGAGTACGTGGGGAGCAGCAGAGAATGAAGCGGCAGAAGGAACTGAAGAGAGTGTCCAGTCTGGATAGGGTGGTTTTAGCGGTGGAGCTGTAGACTATGTCCCCAAAATCAAGGACAGGAAGAATCATCTTTTGGATGATTTCTCTCCTGGCTTGCTGAGGGAGGCAGCTACGGTGTCTGTACAGAGCAGAGAGTTTAGGGCATAATTTATTGTCAATGTGTACCGCGAAGTCAAGATTCTTGTCTAGCCATAATCCACGGTACTTAAATGTGGCTACATCATCCAGCGTTAAGCCAGAGAGGGTATGGAAGGTGGGAGTGATATCCAGTCTGGCCAGTTTTTGTCTGGATCCAAAGGTCATAGATACAGTTTTTTTTGATGTTCATGGACAGTTGGTTTGCATTAAACCAGTGTCGGACATAGTTAAAATCCAGCTGAAGGCTGGTGGCCACCTCAGAGGGGGAGTTGCTGGAGGAAAATAGTACAGTATCGTCTGTGTACGTGTGTATACAAGAAGTTGTGCAGGCACTGGGGAGGTCATTTAGGAATATAGAAAATAAAACAGGACCAAGTACTGAGCCTTGGGGGGGGAACCGGTGTTGACTGGGGGAGAAGGGGAGAGGGAGTTGCCTACCCTGATGGACTGGGACCTGCCTACGAGTAGGGACCAGGCCAGCAGCAGATAGCTTGCTGAGGAGAAGGGAGGGAGACAGTACTGAAGGCTTTGGCCAAATCAACAAAGGTGGCAGAGGTGATGCGTCCCTCATCCATGCCTGAGAAAATGGAGTCAGGGAGATGGTGATGGAGTGGTTTTTGCGAAACCCAGACTGGAAAGGGGTGAAAAAAAAAGAAGAGTCGGAATGAGGAGAGTTGTTTCAGAGCCAAATACTCTTGAGTTTTGCGGAGTAGGAGATGGGGCGGAAGTTGCCAGCGTTGGAGGTGTCCCTGCTTTTAGGGAGGGGATCACAGTAGCAGGCTTCCAAGCATTAGGCACTGTGGAGTGAGAAAGAAAGGTTCAGAAGATAAGTCAATGGAGAGGTAATAGAGTAAGCAGATAGGTGGAGTAGCTTGGGGTCGAGGCAATCATGGCTTTTGCCCTTGAATAGATTCAGAGCAAATGTCGCTGCGACAGTGTCCTCCGGGAGGACAGGCTTGAAAGAGAAGCATGGTGAAGACTTGGGTGGGAGGGGGGTATGGGGAACTGTAGAGTCACCGGAAGCAATGCGGAAAAGATGCAAGGAGGAGGAGGCAAGCAGTGAGGTAATTTTGAATTCAGCGGCCACTGAGGAGGGTCTACAACTGTGTGGGTGCCAATGTTTAGGACAGGAGAAGGAGGTGCCAGGGGAGAAAATACGGCATGGATAATCTTCAAGAATTTGGAAGAATTACTGATGTTTTTCTGGAAGGAGGTTTGGAAGTACTCCGCCTTAGCGAGGCAGATGGCCTTGGTGGAAGTGTTGCAGAGCGAGCGATAGCGGTGTAGGTTGAGGGGGGTGCTAGAAGTTTTAAACTCAGCCCATGCTTGGTCTCTAGCAAGTTGGCACGCTATGAGCTCAGCAGTGACCCACGGAAGGTGATTCCCACAGACCCTCACCTTCCTTAAAGGTGCATGACGGTCCTGCCACAGATCATATGATTCACTAAAGTATACCTGCCCGAGAAAGTGAGGTCGCAGATCCTCAGTTGCCAGCTGTATCAAAGAGATAATTTAAAATAGAACAGCGCCCAAAAGACCAGAACTAGATTCAAATAAAGTTCATAGATCTTATTTTCCAACCATGTATGACAACACACGCCACACTGCCCAGCGCCGCAACTTGCCTTAAATTATCACAGATCATATGATCCCGGTCTCACAATATCACCAGCTGTTCCTTTAATACTCAAACAACAAAGCAACTTTGTAATTTTTTCCATCTCTTCACAAGACTAAAAAGTAACATTATCTAACAAAGTGTAAATTAGCACAAGGAGGAGCCATATGCTGTTACCCTACATTCAATCCAGCCTAATCATACAGCCCTGGCGCTTCACTCCTCTCGAGCTTTATCAGAGGGTTTAGCTTCACTTTGCGGTTTTTCACCCATACCTCATGCTCGGAGTCTCTTATACTAGGAAAGATTCCCCATGGAGGCCTATCAACTTATATTAATATGCAAGTGACCCAGGTTCACGTTGTGAGCCTAACTTTCATCCAATATTTGTTTCACTTCGCAAGTTAATAGGTGTTTGAAAGAGGCTACCAAAGGACATGCCAGAATGTGCTGCTTAAGTCCAACCTGCATAGATTATTATGGGGCAATGCTATTTCTGGTTACTACTATCAGGATAACTGGGAGACAGACACAAGGGACCCATGCCCTTCTTTCTACATTTCTGCCTTCCATGTATCCATTAACAACAGGGACACTGACATTTTAAAATATAGCTTTTTATTTGGCAATTACTTGAGAAACATTTAAATGTTAAAATACTCTATGTTCTGCACACTCTAAATCATAAATATTCTCTCCAGATGATCAGAGTCATTCAAATATACTATCTCTCTCTCTCTCACGTTCTCTCTCTCTATATACATATATACTATATATATATATATATATATATATATATATATATATATATATGAGATGGGTTTGCATACACAATTTATTTGAACGAGCAGTGAGTGACTTCAGATGACCTCACAGTGACTGCCCAAGGTCCAACAGCTCTAGTGAAAATAAATCATTTATTCCACAGGTCCCTGTTGTGTAGCTATATATATACAAACATATATATATATATATATATGACACAGACACATATATTTAATTATATAACATAACACATATAGAAAAAGATCAAGCAATATCAGTTGCTTTTCAGTGGCAGAATTACTGCAACAATTAGGCACTAAATATATTCATTCCTGTCCCTAGTATCATTGGAGCTCTAGCCAGCACTTATCATGCCTGCTTCCTTAATAAAATATAGAGGAAACAGATGCACGTAGTGCTATTGGTTAGCACCCATCATCTTCCATCTTTGGGAACTAGCCATAAAGGGGGATGATTAAGGTGTGTACTGCTGCTAGTTCAAAAAGTGTCAGCAAGGTTTCAGACATTCATTTGACATTCAGCTAATATTACTCCCTCGCTTAGTGCTCTGGACCAACTGGTAAAACTCTCCCTGAGCTGCTAGAGTTCTGTATTCTATCTCTGGGGAGTGTATATGACTGTGGATGTGTATTTTGCCAAATGAAACATTGATTTTAACTGTGACTTGGAGTCCTGTTCTGTAGCAGAAACAGGAAGAGGGCTGGTAGTTTTTTTAGCTATTCAAGCGAACTACTACCTGGTGTGCACCCCTTCTATTTATTTAAAACCAGTCTGGGCATTCTAAAAACTACACTTGAGCCTCACAGCAGAGGCAAATATAAATTTTAAACCTATTTTAAGGGTTTTGGTGTTCAGCCTCGCTGCGTGACCTCCGGAGCTACTTACGGGTCATGGATCAGTATATCTACTAGACCTGCGGCAAGCGACTTGTAAAACTCTCCCTGAGTTGCTAGAGTTCTGTATTCTATCTCTAGGGAGTGTATATGACTGTGGATGTGTATTTTGCTAAACGAAATGTTTTCAACTGTGACTTGGAGCCTTGTTCTGTAGCAGGAACAGGAAGAGGGCTGGTAGTTCTTTAGCTATTCAAGCGAACTACTACCTGCTGTGCGCCCCTTCTATTTATTTAAAACCAGTCTGGGCATTCTAAAAACTACACTTAAGCCTCAAAGCAGAGGCAAATATAACTTTTAAACCTATTTTAAGGGTTTTGGTGTTCTGCCTCGCTGCGTGACCTACAGAGCTACTTCCGGGTCATGGATCAGTATATCTGCTAGACCTGCGGCGAGCAGGGTGAGCTGAGCAGGGCGAGCATGCGTGAAGACGTGTGCAAAGACATACACATCTGCGCATGTTTGGCGAGGAGTGGAGGAGTAGAGAGACTTAAGCTGCCGCATAAGGTAATAAATAGTTGAACAACTACACAATTGCTGGACAGTGTATTGCATACCAGACAGTACTAAGGTACAGAGTATTGTCTTCAGTAACAAAACTTTCTGAATGATAAACACAAGAGATGGAAGGCAGAATTAAAACTACTGAAGGGAAAATTGGGGAGATGTGCATATTGTGCTTTATGTATAAACTAGACCCTGACCCTATGAATAGTGAGCAATACATATACACAAAATGTAAAGAGAATACTGAACTAACAATGATGGTGAATGAGTTCAACTTAAGATTAATCGAATTAGAAAAAAGCCAAAAAGACATGGCAAATAGATTTAAAGAACACAATACTGATTATGTTAGTGAATCAGTCATTAGTACTACACCAACTCAAAACCAAAAGGCCAAGAAAGGCAAACCAGTGAAACAAAAGACCACTAATAAAAAGATCCAGAGATGAGGAAACATCTATTAATGCAGAGGATGCATGGTTTCAGTACAGAGTTCAAAAATTACTAAGCAGGAAGGGAAGAATACTGATGTTTTCAACATCTCCCTCCAGGGATTTATATAACTCCAAAATTGATTAGCGTTTTGCTCATAAAAGTGCTAAAACATTGTGGAAATGCATAGCACTTGCCTCACTGTGTTTAACAAACATAACACTTCTAGAAAACCTATATAAATACTTTATGTACAGTTAGCATTGTCCCAAGAAAAAAACTGCTAATCAACTATTTAAAACCCTGTCCCTCTAAAATATCTTTGACCCCTTAGTCCAACAAGACATACCTAACACTAGCACCAATGATGCACAAGGTGAACAGACTATAATAAAACATGCAGGGCCTTATCAAACAGAAACAAACACTACTGTACCGTTGGTTATGCTTGAACCAGAAATAGATATTACTAAACAAACTGAGGATTTAAATATCCAAATGGATAGTGTTGATGGTCCAAGAGATGCAGAAAATATGGACTTAGGAAGTGAGCCCTTATTAAGCAAAAACAAATTTGTTTTAGGTGACTCCTAGTCAAAGGACTAGACAGAGCTATATGCGATGAAGATCAAGCAACACGAACTTTATCATGCTTTAGAGGGGCAAAGGTACCTGACATTAACCAAATGACAAATTAAATACTGAAACATGATGCACGTAACTCTTCAGTCATAATTCATGCTGGATCCAATAATATATTCTCTCAAAATGAACAGCAAATAAAACAGGAACTTGTGGACATGACTAATAAATTAGTGGAACTAGGCTGCGATCTTGCATTCTCTGAAATTTTGCCAATACCTAGGGCATCCCAAGAGCAAACACTAAAATTAAAAAAGGTAAATAATTGGCTAAGAATGTGGAGCCTGAGACAAAAGGTTGGATATATAATGCACTGGGAAGAATTCAGTGTTAACTATGAATATTTCTGTAGGGATGGGTTGCATCTTCCTAACAAAGGCAATCAAAGGTTAGGTATGCACCTGAAAATACACATTACTACTTATTTAAACTGGATACAGGGGGTGAGAGGGTTCACATAAGTAATAAACCAACTAATGGTACTAAAAGAGTACACAAACAAATAAAGACAGGCAAAAATGAAGTTAAACAAAGGACTCAAAAAGATATAAACATATCACTTAATACTGGGAGCCTAATTAATAAAATGGATGAACTGAGATACAACCTAGAAAATAAACACATAGATGTGTGTGCTATATGTGAAACATGGTATACAAGTAATGATAGGGGCACTGATATCCCGGGATACATAACATTTACTAAAAGTAGAAAACAAAAAAAAAAGGGTGCGGCATTACATTATATGTATTAGAAAGTATAAAAACTGAAATCAGAAAACTAAGGGACAATGATACCGAAGTTCTGTGGGTTGATCTTCATACAAATAATAAAATGCTGACTTTAGGATTGGGATACAGCTCTCCCAGTTTGGATTTACAAGGAAATAAGACCTTCCTTAATGAAATAGAAAGTGTGGAAGTCTCTAATGAATATATCCTTATGGGGGATTTTAATCTGCCCAACATAAAGTGGGCTTCACTTGAGGCTACAGGATATCTCGAAAAAAGGTTCCTAGAAATTACACTCCAACAAAATCTTGAGCAATTAGTTCAGAAACCGACCAGGGAAAATAATATATTGGATTTAATCTTGACCAATATTAGAAACATTGAGACAGAACCGGAAGTATTACCTCCGCTAGCAGATAGTGATCATAACATGATACAGTTTAGAGTAAACACAATAATTAAAGGTAATAATAATGGAATAACAAAAATCCGAGATTATAATAGACCTGATTATGACAGTATCAAAAATTACTTAAATAATTGGAATTGGGTTCAAGAATTAGACAGGAACTTAAACCTTCAGGAACAATGGGACATAATACCAAGATTACATATTGTATAAAAACATAGGTACTCTTAAGGACAAAATATAATAATAGAACAAACAGAATTCCTTTATGGTGGACAAACAAAATAAAAAAAATCATAAGGTGTATCGCAAATATAAGAAATCATTGAATATAAATCATCTGATAAAATACAAAATGTTTGTACAAAAAACTAAAAATCTTATCAGGAAAAAGAAACAGGAACTTGAGATCCGACTAGCAATTGACTCAAAACATAATAAAAAGGTTTTTTTTTAATTACATAGGATCCCTGAAGGGTAATCAGAGCAGCATAGGACATTAAAAATAAATGATATAGTAGACAGTAAGGAAATTGACATGGCTAATGAACTAAACACTTACTTTTTTGAATGTGTTCCTTCCTAATGAGTACATTGAGACAGAGAAACAAATACTATAGAAACAGTAAAATTATTAACTATAAAAGAAGTGAAGGATAGTATTGCAAATTTGAAGGACGACTCGGCACTGGGCCCTGATGGTATAGCCCCAAAGTTCCTGAAAAATTAGTTAATGAATTATCAGGTCCACTGGCAGTGTTATATAACACATCCTCAAAACCTGGGAATACTATAAAGGACTGGAGATGTGCAAATATTGTACCTATACACAAAGGATGTAGTAAACAGCATGTGGGGAACTATAGGCTTATTAGCTTTACCTCTGTGACTGGCAAGATGATGGCGAGAATAATTCAAACTAGAATGATGGAACATATAGGTAATACTGTTAATTGTATATATCACAGCATGGTTTTACTTCAGGCAGATCATGTCTAACTAATCTAATTTGTTTCTTTGAACCGGTTAGTGAAGCTCTGGATGTGGGAATGCCGGTGGATGTAATTTTTTTGGACTATGCCAAGGCATCTGATACAGTGTCACATAAAATCTTATTGGAACAACTGCTTAAAATAAACTTGAACAAAAATATTATTAAGTGGATATCCTCGTGGTTAAATGGTAGGGAACAATGGGTTGTATTAAAAGGACATGAATCAAGTTGGGGCCAAGTGACAAGTGGGATCCCTCAGGGTTCGGTACTGGGCCCCTTGCTGTTTAATATTCTTGTGTCAACAATGCAAACAAATGATCAAGTCTGGATTGGTAAATATGCAGACGACTGAAAAATCGGCTGCACAGTCAATAACCAAGAATTGGATGAAAGGTTCCAGGATTGTTTAAATAATATATGCATATGAGCCAGGGAGAATAAAATGACATTTAATGCATCCAAGTGCAAGGTGATGCACTTTGGAAAAACAACATGAAGCTAATTATACTTTGAATAATACAATAATTCAAACAACTATGGAAGAAAAGAGATCTGGGCGTGACCATTACCAGTGATCTAAAATTTGACATACATGCAAACAAACTGTCAGGAAATGTTACTCTTTATTGGGATGCATACACAGTCACATTAAGAGTAAAAAAGCTGAGGTCCTGATGCCTCTGTATACAAGTCTTGTCAGGCCTCACTTGGAGTACTGTGCTCCCTTCTGTGCACCAACCACAGTAGGAGGTCTGAGCATGGTGGAAAAGGTACAGAGAAGGGCTACAAGGAGAGTAAAAGATCTGGCAAATCTACCATATGAAGACAGACTGAAGTCATTAGATCTGTACTCACATGAGTACCGACTGTTAAGATATATATATACATATATATATATATATATATATATAAAAACACAATACATAAAGGAGAAACATTAGATGTTATATGCCTTGGGAAATTGGTTGGTCTAAATAACACTAGATCACATAAGGATAGAATTAAATGCCCCATTAATAAAACCCAAACACGACAGGGGTTCTTCACACAGAAGGCGCCACCGTTATGGAACATACTACCTAAATACATTATTGCCAGTGACACTGTGGAATCTTTTAAACACGTATCACATGACTATATGGGGAATGAAGTATGAATGCCACCATTGACAACATAGTGGCGAGTTCATTATGGGCCTTGGCCTTACAAACTTGTATTTCTACTATGAAACTATGACTGTTACACGACAAGTTGACTACAAGGTCTTTTAATTAGCATATGAAGCCCTGTGTGCTAACCCCATACACCCCTGAGTGGGCAAGCCCATGGGGCAAAAGATTCTAAGGGTCTTGACTCACGCAGTTGTTTTCCCAGTTCTTTGTAGTTATTTGTAACTGTTTAACTATGTGCCTTGTGACCGTATCAGTTTTTTTCAACTATTCTATCTTGTTCACATGGTACTGTACCAATTTTGTATTCTCTATTTCTTGCCTATATTGCTACTGTTACCGAGTGCTCAGAACTTCAGAAGGACATTCTATAAATAAATATCTAATACTACTACTATGGTCATATGATTGGATATAGTTACTTGAAAATTGGTGCAGAAGGATATTTCTAGGAAGCTACTGTCGTTTTTGTGCTGGGGAGGGCTTAATGTACTGCCAGAATTTCCACATACCCCTCTAGTTAAAAGGCAGTGTAATCCAATGTTTAGGGCAGCTAGCTGTCATACAGAAGCAAGCTGGTTTAAAATCCCATCACAGCCACTGGCTCACTTTAACACCCTTTCAGCAAGTCACTTGATCTCATTCTATGCTTCATTTATCCTAGCTGCACAATTCAGTAGAAGCAGGGCCCCAGTAAAATCAACATGTTGCACCTCTGTGGGGCTATCCTGGGGTGCAAAAATGGTAAAATAAAAGTTATGAATTAGGAGAATGGAGGCAGTCACAGTTAAAGTTGACAGAATTACAAGCCCCCCGACCCCAAAGTATTTTTTTAAGCAGTAGCTGGCAGCATCCCGATACAGTGCTTTATACTTCGTTACTTGACTAAAGCACCATGATCCACAAAATCCAGATCACATCTGCTCAGACTAGCAGAAGGTCCATTTGGATGGTCATAGGTGGACTACTAACAACTGGTCTCTCAACATTATTATTTCATAGTGAAGGTTTGCCAGCATTCATACTGTTGAAAAGTCATGTCATCTGTTATTAAAAGTGGAGCACGAAACAGGCAGGAACTGAGCATACACAGTCCACATGTTTTTGTCGATTGTCCTTTCTTCCATATGTATTTTGGATGTTTCAGCAAAATCCCAACACAGTTTTTTATTTTTCTAAATGACATTTCATTCCACCAGTGCTTATACATCCGAAAGCATTTTTACTTTCTGTAACTTTTGTCTATAGGATACACCACTGTCAAACTTGCAGGGAGAAAAAAGACTTTGCCTTTCTTGACAACATTTAAAGAAATATTGTACAATCAAACCTAATGTTATTTTTTCAGACCCTAGGTTAACAAAGCACCATCTGATGACAAGGCTTGGCCTTCTGCTTTACTGTTATTAGATGTTTCATAAAGGCTAAGCTTAAAGTAAGAGAAAAGGGAGTTAGTAAGGACTGGGTCAGATATGAATCACACGAGGGCGAGAGTCTTGGACTTCAGGAGAGCAGATTTTAAGAAAATGGGAGACTGCCTGAGGGAAGCCCTGGTGGGAATAGGAAAACTTGGGGGAGTCGAGGAAAGGTGGGCAAAAATAAGAGAGGGTATTAGGCAAGATACAAACCTCTGTGCAAGGCAGGTAAGCAAGGGCAAGAGAAAAATGAGACCACTATGGTTCTCTAAGAAAGTAGCAGAAAAGGTAAGAGCAAAAAAGGGCATTTAGAACGTACAACCCCAAGAACAAAGGGGATATGGAGGCTTACCAAGAGAAACAAAGGGAGGCAGGGAAGGCAGTTAGAAGTGCCAAAGGCACAGACAGAGGAAAGGATTGCCAAGTCAGTGACAAAGGAGAATGAAACATTTTTTAGATGCATAAGTGAAAAAAAGGACAAAGGGAGGGATAGTAAGACTGAACGGGGAAGGAGGGTGCAGTGTGGAAGAGGACCACCAAAAAGCGGATTAAACAACTATTTCTGTTCAGTATTTATGGAGGAGGGGGAAGGAAATGGGCCAAGGGTATAAAGGGACAGGAAGTGGACACAAAACCATTTACAGGAGAAGGAGTGCTTAGGGAACTATCAAAAGTAAAAGTAGACAAAGCAATGGGTCCAGAAAAGGTGCTTCCCAGCATACTGAGGGAACTAAAAGAGGAGCTAGTTGCACCTCTTTTTTTTGTCAAGTTCCTTTCTCGCCAGTCATCACCGACTGGGGCCCCTTTGGTCGACCTACCTTATCCCCTCCAGCCTGAGGTCCTCCCATCTGTGCCTGGATACCCAACTCGCCTGTGGCCTTGCCTGATGGAGCCAATACCCCGTGAATGCACCCCGGTGGGGGCCACCTTCTGCCCCACGGCGCTTTCATCCAAGCGCCCATAGATGGAAGCGAGTGTCGTGGGCCCAGGACACAGTGGGCAGGATCCGGCAGTGGAGGTGGGGGTAGGCGACGTCTACCCCCAGTCAGTGGGAAGATCACTTGTTCTAGCGCTCCCACTGGGGACTTGGCGTGCAGTGCCATCCAGTGCTGCTTGGCGTACTCCACCCGGCAGCTCGCGGATGGCTGCCAAGGCTCCTCCCTGCACCTAGCGTGTTCCCCAGACTGCGGTGCTCCCAGCCTCCTCTAGGAGCTGCTCACACCAGGAAGTCATCCACCCACCCTCCCCGGGAGAAGAAAGCTGTCCTTCGGACGCTCAATCCTCTCCGTCCCCTGCTGACCCAAGCTTGCTCCCAAATCCGGGTCATCGGCGTGGCGTGAGGTGTGGCGTCCAGCACCTCAAACCTCAGTGCCACCGGGCTGGCTAGTTGCACCTCTGACAGCCCTTTTCAACATGTCATTAAAAACAGGGGAGTTACCGGGGACTGGAGGAGGGCAGATATAGTCCCACTCCACAAAGGTGGAAACAGGAGGCAGGAAATTACATGCCAGTCAGCTTGATGTTGGTAGGAAAGGTAATGGAAACACTATTACAGGAAAGAATTGGGAATACCTAGTTACCAATAACCTGCAAGATCAGAGGCAGCATGGGTTCACATAGGGGAGGTCCTGCCAGACAAACCTGATTAAGTTCTTTGATTGGGTGACAGGGAAGTGGATCAAGAGGAAGCAACAGACATTGCCTACCTGGATTTCAGTGAGGCCCTCGACACTACTCCATATAGAAGGCTGTTAAATAAGCTGGGAAGCCTAGGAGTAGGACCTAAAGTAGTAAAATGGGTGGAAAATTGACTGGGCAATAGGAATCAGAGGGTGGTGGTAAACAGCAGTTACTCCGGAGTAAGCAAAGTGACCAGTGAAGTACCACAGGGATCAGTACTAGGGCAGTTTAATTCAATGTAGTCATCAGTGACAATGCAGAAAGGCTAGAAGGAATGTATGCCTGTTTGCAGATGACACAAAACTCTTCAACAGAGTAGACACACCGGGAGGAGTGGGAAAAAAATGAGATGTGATCTTGAAAAGTTGGAAGAAGGGTCAAGGGTTTGGCAGCGGGGTTTTAACGCAAAGAAATGCAAAATAATTCACTTGGGACATAAGAACCTGGGGGCAACATACCAACTGGAAGGAGAGGTATCAACAGTTACAAAGCAGGAAAGGGACCTACGGGTGATCATTTCTGATAACCTGAAGGTAGCGAAGCAGTGTGACAAAGCAGTGGGGATGGCTGGAAGGATGCTGGGTTGCATTTAAGGGGAATCAGCAGCAGAAGGTGGGAGGTAATAATACCGCTATACTGATCACTGGTTAGGACGCACCTGAAGTACTGTGTACAGTACCGGAGGCCCCACCTCCGTAAAGACATAGAGAGGGCGGAGGCAGTACAAAGGAGGGTAACCAAAATGGTGCATGGCCTGCATAAAAAGCCCTATGGGGTAAGACTTAAGGAACTTAACATGTACTCCCTGGAGGAAAGGAGGGATATAATAGAGACAAATACCTCACAGGCAAAAGCAAGTTACAGGAGGGAAGCATTTTCCACATAGAAAGATGCTCAAGGACAAGGGGCTATGCTGTGAAGTTAGAAGGAGGGAGGATCCGAGGAAATGTGAGGAAGTACTTCTTCATGGAGAGTGGTGGACGCATGGAACAGCTTTTCAGCGGAGGTGGTGAGGACGGAAATGGTGACATGGTTCAACAACGCATGGAACAGTCACAGAGGGATCTTAGTGGTGGTGTGTGTGTGTGTGGGGGAGAAGCAGGAGACTGAGTAGGGTCTGCGATGACACTATAGGTAGGGAAAACAGGGCAGTCTACATGGGTCATCAGGTCCTTATCTGCTGACAGATTCTATGTTTCTATGTAGCTAACTTTGCTGAAATACATTCTGTTTGCAAGATGCCTTGTACAAGTTATAGTTAAATGAAACCTAGCTGATAAAGTGTCTGGCAGTTAGTCATCTACTACCAGTCACGGGGTGGGAGGGTTGCACCTGTACATTTATATTATTAACTCATGTTCAAAACTAGCACAGGCCCATTAGCCAAATGCTGGTACATTTTTTAAAGGGGCTAGTGAAATTTTCCTTTAACTTGCCCTGCTGCCTTGTACTGGAGAAGGTAACATTTCGAAAACTACAGCAGTTGGGCTTGTGGAAACTTTTGAGGCCAGCAATTTTTCCCATTCAATAATGTAGCTGGCTGCAAAACTTAATTCTGACCCCTTACTCTATTGCACCTTGAATTACAGACACAGTTTTATGTCCTGGAGGGAAAGTTTACTTTTCCAAATTTAAATGCAATGTTAGAAAACACAGAATCGAGAATACAGAATGGTACAGGAATAATATGTAAAGATACTGAGAGAACATTATAGTCATCTATCTGCTCAAGCCCAAGGCTAGGACTGGAACAAAGGTCATGATGCAGAGCACTGGCAAACCAGTGATAGCCTCCAGTGTGTTCAGCTAGATGGCTAAGTGTTTGTTTTTTTTCTTCAGTCTAGTGTTTTTCCCCTCGAACAAGGGATTTACCAGGGAATTTTTCTCCCAATTCCTCCCTCCACCCCTGTGACATGAGTGGTCCCTCCACTGGCCTCATAGTCACAGCGTCCCCACAGTGAGAGGCAAGCATTATGGCCCAGCCCTAGCAGTCACTTTGTTGCTGGAACTCGCAGTCACCTTTCCCTAAATGAGGAGCACTGCTGAGTGGCAGCTACCTCAGCCAGGTCTGGCCCCTGACACAGCAACCCAACTCCTCTCCTGAAGCTGGGTTGTCTGAGCGGTCAAGCGACACACTACTGTTGGGCCATCCAGTGGCCTAGATGGCCACGTTTAAATCACATCTTCACTCCCCAACATAGCAAGGCCTGGAAAAAGATAAAAAAAAATAATCATTCAGACATTAAGACTTCCAACGCTGTCCACTTTAGATATGCAAAATTTAGTAGCTCAGAAGCTTAACATTGACTAAAGGGGCCCCTCACAGAAATCCCGTTTATCTTAACAATCCCACTCTTCCTTTTGGGAACAGGAATCCAGTTACTCAAGACACAGTTTAATTCTCTGCGTGAAGGAAGCAGCATAAATAATGGGGCCTAATGGACACTGTAAGGAGGCAATAAATGTTATTTAAAATGACTGAACATGTTTAAATTGGTATCAGAATAAAAAAACGGGGTTAAAATGGTGTTCAAGCTTACGTGTTTCTATTTCAATTCATGGAACGGGTTAACAGCTCAGATAGCAACATTTAATTTGGCAAGTTCAAATTACAATATCAGTAAAGACAAGTGTTTGGCAGCAGGTTTAGACCAGCCTTAAAAAACTCTGCACCTGACATTTTTTTTTTTTAAACCAGAGTGTTAAGTTTAAAATAGCCTGCCCGGGCTATACAAACCTGGCAAACAAAGTGTAAAGTCTGGAGAATCTCTCCACAGCAAAAAGGAAAATTGTCAAATTCCTGTAAACTATATTAGCAAGATTAGCTTTCCTGTGATAGATTAGTTACAGCACCCAATAATTTACTCAAACATCATAGCGTTTTGTTCTGTCCCCCCACACACACACACACTTCTCGCCATGCTTGTGGAGAAGCAATATGAGAGATAACAAGTCATGCCCAGTTTGGGTTACCGTCCATTAATCTAACTCAGAGAAGGGACTTGGGACATGAGGCTGGTACTGCTATGTCTTAGGCCACTAGATTTCTAAAGGTAATCCAGTCATTGGCAGATCTCAAATTTCTGTAGGGAGGCAGTAATTTTGGCAAGGGGTAGCACTTCCCAGGAAAGGGAAATGTTCTATTTTAAAACTTAGATGAGACTAAAACAGCTACTGTTTGCTGGTCTAAGGGATAGCGGATGCTACTTCACTACACAGCTGGATCAGCTAGTGAACCCAGCCCTTGAGTGCTTCAGTGCAATTATTAAAATTAAAATATTTTCAATTTTTTAAACTGAATGTTTTAATAGTTAAAATTCTAATTGTTTTAATGTACATGACAGTTTCCAGCCATTACACTAACCCTTTTAGTATGTTGTCAGGCAATCAGAACGATCCAGCTCCAGCCATTCTTTTATATTTGTTATTTACAATGGTCTTCCAAATATGCAGAACTCCAGCTTATTACTCTGTCATCATCCCATTCAGGAGAGAGAGAGAAACAAAAGTCCTTGATCTCACAAGTTGATCCTACCTGGGTATAGGCTTTCTGAATTCTCAAGCCTCACTCTTCCACCCCGCTTTGCTCTGCAGTCGCACTATTCTGGCATGTGATGCACAAGGGTTGTTCAGATTTTTTCATCCAGTACAATCTAAATGAGTCCTAACATCAAACTAATGGGACTCTACAGCAGTACCCCTCTTTAGCTTGCAGGTTAGAAGTGTAATAACAGAGTTTATTAAACTTGAGTTTAATAACAACTTTGGTAGCACTGGTTTCTGTTCATTCAATACATTCTTAGATTACTCAAAGGCTTACATATTTTGAGTTAATTGTTTTACTAAAGCAGAGTGAATATTCACTTCCACCCAACAGTTAATATACCCTCTGAAAATACTAATACTTTTTACAAGTACCCAATTGGTACTTTTTATATCTTAAGCACTTGTGATGGGCAGTTAAGTGCACTACCTGGAGGCTAACAAATCTAGTTCTATTACCCTTTACTCCCCACCAGCCATTGTGACCCCACTGATTATGACACCATGACTGGTCAAGGACAGACACTCACCTACTGCCATACTGGTCATCAGCAATGATCACAGTAAATGAGGTCACTGGGACATCACTGATGTCGCAATGCTGATGATATGAAGGAATAGGACTTCTGTAGATATGTCAGTTTTCAGATAAGGTACTGTTCTGTACATTACACCTAGTACAACTAGATACAAAAATATTTTACCTGGCTAAAGGGATACTGCTTCTAAAACAAAAAGAAACAACTGGCTATTTTAAAAAATGATTTTACATTTTTGGTCTGTTTGTTTTGGCAGGACTAGCGTTTTAAGGCTCAGTCTGCGATTAATAAGATCTTGTTTGACATCCAACAACATGCTGTATATGTCTGTCAGTCGTGCTTTTCAACACAAGGCTGGACTCATCGACTTAAAAGTGGCCCACAATAACGTAGCATAATTCAGAGAAATATAGGTGCTCAATCCCTGTGATATGCGCCATGCGCAGGTTTCTGATGTTACTGTAGCAAAATACTGAACTATTAACCTGTCCTGGGGTACAGTAACCAAAAATCCATCTTGAACTCTAATTAAATTACAAAGCTTCAATTTCTGCAATTCTCAGTAAAGCCAGTGGCTTGCTTTTCCAGGATCTAATGAAGAACAATAGCATACCATGGACAAGAAGCAAAAAAATAGAAATAAATTCTGCACAAGCACTGTAAGAGTATCAGTGCTGAAATAAAGGCTCTTAAAGTGCTGGTGGGCAAAATTTGGAAACTAAACATATTTTAGTCATTTCTTGTCATTTCTGTCTGTATCTTCCATATTCTCTATTACTAAAGAAATGAGTATGCAATCAGGATCAATATCATTTGGAACGTAATCTGTTCCTGCTGTTTATCTACTTGTAATGTCATAATCTCCTGCTTTTGACATCATAATCACTTCTATAGCAACAGATCATGATTCATAATGAGATGACTGTGTCACCACACACAGACCAGGAAGTAGGAGTAGCTAGAGTATGAGGGACAAGGATCATATTTTTAAGCAGATGTCCTAAGCAATAAAGCAGGATGGGAAGATAAGCACAGGAAATGTGAAATATAAAACAGAAGTGAGTAAATATTAAGTTTTTCATAAGTTCTCCCACATATGTCATATGTTCTTTAAATAGTTCAAGAGCAATAAATGACTATGTATAGCAAGACAAGAGCCATAAACCTGCTGGTAGACATAACAGCTGTGTTACGCTGGTGTTAGATGAGTATTACAGGTGTTTTTATGTTTGTTTTTTTCACTTCAATACATACATCTTAACCCTTTATTCCCCATAGCCCAAACAGATGCAGTAGAAGAGCTTCAAATGTCAGAAAAGGGGAACTGAACTCGCAACACACACAAAACTAGTGCCAGTGGAAAGTAAGAATGTCTGCGAAGTATTGTCTAATACAGTAATGAATAAGGTTTACCATTACTGTAGTCAGTTAAATATCAGTTTCTACTTTTAAACCTGGCTACATGATGCAGAGGTAACATCCTCGGGCAGAGTGCATGTGGGACAGAGGAAACCATGGAGAGGTAAGGCAGGTCAAGTAGCCCACCCGTAACACGTCACATGAAGTAACAATACATTTCTACACTCCTGAATTTTAAATTCACAATTATGTATTTGAATGCACACATGCAATCTCCCTGGCCCATGTGTTCCTGTCCTTCTAGTTCATACCAGTACACAAGCATGCAAAGCCCAAAGAGTACTTGGTCACTGTTACAAGATATTAAAAGTTAGTTAGCAGGAGTTACCAAATGAAGACAGAGATTCCATGCAGATGCTGTCAGAACTACAGAAGATCCATAAATGGGCTTTATCTGTTACCAAGGGAAACAGGGCTAGAAACATTTTCATTGGTAGTCAATCAAAGTAATGATCCATTCTGCAAATACGTACTGGCCCACTTGTGCAGTGGATCAAAGTACTGTGCAAGACACACCTGACCTGCATGGATCACCAGCAGCTAAAGCAATGTCATCCATCTTAGAAAACAGATTCAGGCTGTGGGACCAGTGCTTAATTATAGCCCTCAAGAAGAGGGGGCAAAGACAGCGGACTGATCCAACTCCGAAAGGGCTGTTCAACACAGGATTGGTATTACAGTGTAGGATGTTCTGCACAGCATTACGTCTGTGGTGTAGAATACAGGCTGTGGTGATGGTTGTCTTGAACAATGTCCCTGTTGAACAGCAGTGGCGCCGTCTGATTTTGCACAAACCAGTCATGATCAATGCCACTCCTACCCATGGCGCCATACCAGCTGCTACCCTGGAGACTATCAGTTAGGCTGGAAGAGAAAGAGAGTGCAATTAGATGTTTAAACACAGAGAAGATGCAACAGCATTTTTGGCAGCATCTCGTTTTACTACAAAAATATGATACAAAGAAAATATAGCAGCCATTTTTTAAATGGGCAAACTTCAATATGGCATGTCTTCCACATACTACCCCCCTGCACCCTTCAAATAATATAATTTGTTTAGGTCTTTACAGTTTAAAGACAGCTTACCATTGTTTTTTTTAAAGAAAGAACCTGCCTTCATCTAAAGAAATGGGCAAGGGCAGACCCAGGGATCTACTGCCCGATCAGACTGACATCAGTGCTGGGTAGGGCTGTGCGAACCTCCAAAAGTTCTACCTTGTGAACTTTCTGAGTAGAACCCAACACATTTCTACCAGGCAGAACTGGGTTCTACCAGCTATGACCAAATTCTACCAGCTATAACCAAGTTCTACCAAGTAAAACCAGGCTCTACAATATATAACCAAATTTTACTTGGTTCTACTTAATTAAAAAATCCACAGAAGTATTTTTTGCATGTTTGGGAAAGTATATGTAGTACTAAGAATGGTATGTTTTGCTACATTTTGGTGCAGAGGATTCTGTCTCCATGCACCAAAACTTTGCAAAACATACCATTCTTAGTATCCCAGTACTACATGTTGGAGGCAGTATAGCGCAGTGGTTTAAGGCTCTGAGCTGCAAAGCTGGAGACCTGGGTTTGAATCCCACAGACCCCACCTGCATACTGTGTGACCCTGAGCAAGTCACAACTTCCTTGAGCTCCCAGGTCGCACTTGTAAACAAGCTTCAGCTTAGTATCTCTCTCTCCTGGTTAAAAAAAGAAAACAAAACAAAACACATGTACTTTCCCAAACATGCAGAATATGTGGAGTTTTTATTCATGCAAAACCAGGCAGAACATGAAAATGAAGCGCAAGGGGACATGCTATAAAGCTGGAGGGGGTAGATTCAAGAGGGATGTGAGGAAGTACTTCTTCACAGAAAAGGTGGTGGATTCCTGGAACAGCTTTCCAATGGGGGTGGTGAGAGCAAAGACAGTGTGTGGGTGGGTGGGGTTCAAGAAAGCATGGGACTGGCATAAGGATATCTTCATGGAAAAGACAGGGGAGGGGGATCAATTAGGGTTTACGTTGATAGTATGGGTGGGGAAAAACATGGTGACTGGGTGGGCCAAAGTAACATTTAAGCAATATACCACAACAAGGTGTGGGTTATGCTGGGATTTACCCATACCTGGTGTGGTTCGGTCATGAGGCTGCAGGCCAAGTAAGTAAACCACACCAGAAGTGGGTAGAGCCCAGCATAACCCACATCCTGGAGCGGTATATTGTGATTATACCATGTGTAAAATAAAGAAAAGATTAAAATTCTAGGTGTCGAGCTTTCTATTATATTTTTTATTAATAAACTAGAGGAGATACACTTCCGTAGACAAAAAAATAGTCCTGTGTTGCTAGGCTGTACATGGAAGGCTGCTGTCACCAATTTCTTTTTTTATTTAAGCAGTATCTGTTAGTTGAGGCAACTGCCATGTAGAAAGTTTCGTTCACTGGGTGGGAAAGGTAGACTGGACTGCATTAGCATGAGCTGCATTTATTTTTATAGAAAGAGGCGAGAGAGAAGTTTTCAGCTTTTTTTTTTTTTTTTTAATTTAAATTTAAAGTGATGGGAGACTGAGAGTGCAGGACTGCACCTAAGAGAGAGACTGGAAAATGAATGGAAAGAGAGCCGGAGTAGACTGGAAAGTGTGCCAGCGGTGAGGTGGGTGCAGACTGGGACTGGAGTGCACAGGGTACAAGATGAGGTAAGAGAAAAGAAAACAAAGTTTGTTTATAAATGATGGGAGAGAAAGAGAACAGGAGTGCACCTGAGAGTGTGAATGGGAACTAAATGGAGCCAGATCAAAGTGGAGCGGTCCAGTTGAAGAATGAGTGAAAAAGAAGGCGGTGCATGGAGTATACCTGAGACTGTGATCGGGAAAGGACTGGTGCCAGATCGAGAGTGCAGCGTCCAAGGAAGAATGAGTGAGAACAGGGTAGGTGCCTGGAGTATACCAGAGACTGTGACTGGGAAAGGACTGGTGCCAGATCGAGAGTGGAGCGGTCCAGTGAAGAATGAGTGAGAGATAGGGTTAGGTGCATGGAGTATACCCGAGACTGTGATCGGGAAAGGACTGGTGCCAGATCGGGAGTGGAGCAGTCCAGCAGAGAATGCATGAGATGGGGTGGGTACAATCTGGGAGCATAGTGAAAAAGTAGAGATTTGCTTTTGTAACTGGTACAGAAGTGACAGCTTTACTTTTTTATCAGATACTTTCGGGGGAACTTGCAAGCCGCGTGGAAGCAGTTATAAAGAACATTTTAAAAAATGCTGTTTCCGCTCACATACTGCTTGTACGAGTGTGTCAGAAACTTATTGTGGCTCACTGTAAATGTTTTACTTATTTTCAATCTTGGTGAACTTTATTTTTGTATGTTGTGCTGGGAGTTGTGGAACACTGGTTTTGGTAGGGATGTGGGTCCTAAAACTGTGGGAGAATTCAAGAATGCATGGGACAGACATAAGGCAATTCTTGTGGGGGTAGGAAGAAATAGGCTGTTGGTTAACTAGGATCTGCGGCCTATCCTGTAGGTAGGAAATGGGCAGACTAGATGGGCCAAGCGGTCCTTATCTGCCGTCAAAGTCTATGTTTCTGTTTCACATGGTGTCTTTTCATTTTGCTGTTCAGGGGTTGCATGGATTTGGAACATGACTGAGATGTGGCTGGCTTATACTTTTTACTGTCGGGTGATAGCATGATTTACAAGGTGTAACTCGTGCCAGCCAGCCAATCAGGAGCCAGAATTTTTTTATGCCATTGTAAAATTCTGTATAATGCTGCCTTGTATTACTGTTTGCTTCTGAGAGCCAATGCAACTCTGATAATTTTTCAGACTTTATGATTTGATAAAAGATGAAGAGCATAATTTAACACGTGTATTGGTGAAACAGTACACATGCCAAGTCATGATTCTGATCTTTTTGATAAAGCTTTACTGCAACTCAGCATTTAAAAAAAATGGTATAGCACTGCAGAGAGAGAGAGAGAGAGAGTGTGAGAGTGAGAGAGCCATCTAGCTCTCACTCCTATGACATCATTACATCTCACATTTGAGGACCATGTTGTAGAGCAGATAGAGTGGGCTTTTTGAAAGGAGAGGGCTGTTCACATTTTTCACATGCTACAAAACAACACTCATGCTATTACATAAATACAGTTTTAGCATTAATGTAAATAGCAGTCGTTCCTTTACAGCTCTATGGAACTGTTTTCTTTAAACAGTGTAAAGGCAAAATAAGGAGTTTACTTTTAAGAGAGTTGTGAGGAAATAATTCTTCACTGACAGGGTGGCAGACATTTGGAACAGACTGCCAGCAAAAGTGAAGGAGACAAAACCACTGGGGGCTTCAAGCATGTCTGGGATAGACATAGGGTGCATCAGAAAACAGGCAGGGGAAGGGAGGGTCGCCAGAGACCATTAAGGGTTTGCGGAGACAGATTAGGCAGGGAATATCTGGGCAGACTAGATGGGCCAAGCTTTCCTTTTCCGCTGACAAATCCTATGCTTCTATACATACATAAATATATACAATCAGGAGAGAAACAAAGCGAGAATCTTTTTGCTAGGTAAAGATAATACCTTTTTTAGGCTAACAAAAAGCTAAAGATTCAAGCTTTTGAGGCCTATAGTACTGCCTCTTCTTCAGGTATGTTACAATGTAGGCTGAGCTGTCATTTGTAGGAACTTGGTTTTGATTAGCAATGCAAGAAAAAACTGCAGAGGTTTGTGTAAGTTTTGAAGTACTAATTAATATTATACAGTGTGAGTTCCTGTGGGCTCCTGTGCAATTCAACCCGATACTATAAAATGGGTAGTAAAACACTCAAAACCAAGCTGGTTAAATAGCATCACCTGATCATTGATTAAACCTATTTAATCAACAGTTCGACAACCAAACTCCTTACTATCTTGATTTAGAAGATGCATAACAAAAACTGTATCAGTATCACCACACATCTGAGCCATGTAACAGTTTATAAACATTCACAATGTTTTCATATTTCACAGCAGATGTTTTGAATGTTTAAACAACTACTTTACCAGGTGGATCAACACACAATAAATTGTTTTAATGTTTTTCCACCCAAAAAATGACTTTCTTCTAATTTTAACCCATTTATAAGCACAATAACCCACTCCAGGGCACAAGATATGATAAATGAATGCACTTCCTGCATGCTGGAGGACACTCTGCCTTGTGCCTTAACGCACCCAGGCGTGCATTAAATTTCACCATAATCCATGCCATATAGTGTGTTATTACTTACTCAAAGAAGTTGGAATAATGTCACTATTTACGTTCTTGCTGTTGACACAGTAGAAACAGGAAAGAAATGAAAATTACGTACCTACCGTAATTCTTGTTCTTCTCTTGTATCTTCACCATTCATTACTGCTTGGGTGTAAGCCAGAAGCACGCTTCCATACGGGAGGGTTTCCCCAGAAGTTGGCGCCGAGAGTGATGCATCGCATGATGTGTGAGGGCGCCTGTAGGGCGCCGCAGACCTCCCACATCCCAGTTCTGTTAGCCGGAGAGGCGAAGTAAGTACAAGAAAAAAAGAGCGAGGCAAGAGAGCCGAGGGATAGAAAAAGGAAGAGACAAACTGAAAAAGGAACGCCTACTCTAAGTGACCGCAAGGCATCACTTCTGGGGTGACTGCAAGGGAGGAACAGATATAGGAGAGAAAGAAGAAGAGAGGAAAAGAGAAAGAGGGATGTTGGGAGGGGAGAACTCTGCCAATTGAGAGATTGGTTTAAAGGTTTATAAGCTCGGAACCAAAAACAAGGGAGCAAGGATCCCACTTGATAAAACTGAAGAGAAGGTTCAACCGAACCGCTTGCACAGCTTGGACTGAAAGGGCAGATTCTCTATACCTTCCGCTATCCCCAACCCCTTAAACTCTAGGTGAGAGCTCACAGACTGCCAAGGCAGAAAATCTGATCCGAAAGGACAGCACCCAACTAGGAAGGAAGAAGCCTGGCAGCTTGTTAAGTGCTAGCACAGATGTGTTTGGGAAGGGGGTATTTGAAGCCATACAGAGGCACCTCTTTACGTGAAGGACAGAGTGGGAACTCAATCAGACTCCCTGAAAGCAAGGCAAAATATTACCAGCTCAAGGTAATTGTAGTGTCAGGACAGCGTTAAACCAGTGGAAGCTGACACAATAGGAGACCTAGAAAGAGGGAACCGAGCCATTTAAGGGATGGTCTCTTTAACTGTGAATTGAACAACATGGCTAAGAATGAGCCAAGCGGTCACCCCTAGGGGCAATCAGAAAGAGTTTCTTCAGGATAGAGATAAATCCTACTCGTTCCCCTTTTTCCCCCTGGAAATTGGATCCGTCCAGAGAAGAATGGAAAAATCAAGATTTTTTTTTTGTTTTGGCTTACAGGCCAAAGAAAAGAGGGAGGAGCGAGCAGGAGGGAGGCAGAAGTAGGGAGGCCCTGTGGGGAAGGTGGCGGTATCAGTAATGAATGGTGAAGATATAAGAGAAGATCAAGAATTGTAGATACGTAATTTCATATCTTTCCTTGTCAATCTTCACCATTCATTACTGCTTGGGTGAGTGCCAAGCCCTTCCCCTCCCGAAGAGAGACAAGAGAAACCCTGAAGAACAAGACCCTCAGCCACCTGCTGGTGGAAAACAGAAGGGAGAGACCCTGGGCTAATCAGGCGAGAAGCCTAAGGCTTGTGAGGAGCTAGGAGTGTCCCCGGAGATGAGGAGACAGAGGAAGCCCTGGCAGAGCCTGGCCTAGTGGAAAAAGGACGGGTCCCTCGGAAGGCAGAGCGAATCACCCTATGCCGGGCCAGGGGTGACAATCTTAATCTACGAAGCCATGCCATCCGCCTGATGCAGATCGCTGTCCCTGCAAGCCTGGAAGCCACCTCACTGGCATCGTAAGATGCCCATGCCTGGTGCCTTGCCAGCTCCAGGCATATAGCAGAGAGGGCAATGGCCTGTCTAGATTGCTCCATGTCAGGCACTGATGCTAGAAGCTGAGATAGCATCGACCATAGATGCCTGTTGTAGGCAGCATGGTGTGCCTGATGTGATGCGTTGCACAACATCGCACGAGAGGAAGAGAACACTCTTCGGCCCAACCGGTCAAACTGTGGGGAATCTGAGTCCAGTGGTCAGTCGTGGAGCCAGGCAGCGGCACCCGAAAGAGTCTCTAGGGACACCAATCCTGAAGGCGGGTTTGGAAGAGAACCTAGGGACTTGGATGGAGCACAATACCTCCTCCTGCAGTCTGCTGGGGCTGGGATAGGGTTGGCTGGAGACTGCCAGGAACGGACAGACGCCTCCTGGAATGGAATAGGCCAGGATGGCACCACCGGATGTTGGGCACTGAATTCACTGAGATTTAGGCGTCTCCCGCTCAGCATTGTGCGCCCTAACACAGGACATAGGAGGTCCCAACCATTCTCAAAAGGAAGCGCTGATATTCCTTGAAATCAGCCGGAAGAGAGGTGAGCAGGGGGTTCCTCTCCCTCCGAGGAGGATGGAGAACTCGAATGCCAAGAGGAATCCTGTGGCAGTAGATAGGCGAAACACCCGCTCATGCATATACAGTATCTAACATATGAGGGGAAGGCCGCCGCAGGACCTCTGAACGTCTGCCAGGACAACGGACTTGTAGGACCGACATGGCCCTGGAAAGAGGGGGGTGGCTGCAGAGGAACGGGAGAGGGGCACCTACAAGTAGGTAACTGACCTCTGCTAAGGCTCTGGAATCCAGGGAATGGGGTCCCGGATAAAAAACCAGGTCACAGAACCCTGGGGATGTGAACCTTGGAAGAGCGTGGAAGAAGGGTCCTCCCCTGTGATGTACCTGGGGCTGCAAGGACCCAGAAGGGCAGCCCACAGCAAAGCCACTGGAGGGGTCCCTTGAGCCTACAAGGGAGAGGCAGGGCTCGGCACTACGGCTTCTACCTGCACCCAAAGGGGTAGCAGGCGGAACTCGGTGTGCCTCACTCCGGCCCCTCAACCCTTCAGACTCTGAGGACGCCTTCCTCCTCTACGCCAGCGACAGAGCTCGTCGATCCGGGGGTTCTCTCAGGGGAGCCCACTGAAGACAGGGCCCCCAGTTCTCCCTGAGAAGGTGCAGCTTCACCGGGGACAACAGCTGCCACAGCTCCTTCTGGGAGAACAGACCCCCCCCCCAATCTCCACGCCAGTCCCGTCCCCCACGGGACCCCAGGCCACCCCCAGCCTGGGAGTCCTCAGAGAAAAGACTGTTGTGGAGACTGAGGAATGGGTGCGCTGGGCCATCTGGCACCGTGTCCCACAGAAGACTCCGATCCAGAGGAATCGGGGAGTCAGGACGGGTCCATGTCTGAGTCGTCCGCTTCCGAGGAAGAGCAAACCAGAAGGACCTCAATACTGGTCACCCCAGGAGCCCCTGAGAAACGGCACTGCAAATGTGGTGCGGTTCACACTTACTTCAGCGCCGACGCAGCGCTGAACACTGGAAGCTGACCTAACTCGCCCGCAGCTCCAGCAGAGTCTCCTGGCACCGCCTCAGCACCAGGGTCTGACACGGCGCCGCCAACTGAGTCAACCGGGTCCGTGGTGCCGCCAATGGCGCAGAGAGCCAAAACTGGGATCCGAAGCGGCACCGGAAAGCAGCATCGAGGGTCTGCCCACACCGGGCCCAACAACCACGGGCCACAACACTGGGGGAGCCTGCACCTCTGAAGAGGTGACTGCTGAGGTGATGTCTCCGCCGTGGCCACAGGCGGGACCACGATGTTCCCCCGACACTGAAAAAGAGGCCTCCTCCTCGACAAGACTTGAAGATGAGGAGGCCTCCTTCTCTCCAGACCGTATAGACCTGGGAGGGGACCCGGAGGAAGGGTCTAAAGATCTGACCCGGGAGGCCTGAGAGCGACGCCATCCTCCAAAAGTCAGCGGCCTTGCCAATTTTGAATGTGCGGACTTGAGAACACGGCGGTCCATCAAGAAACAGGCATCACATCTATCCATATCATGGTTGGGTCCCAGGCACCGAGGCAGACATCATGCCGGTTTGAAAACGGAAAATGCGGCCACAGGAGCACCCGATGCACAGGGCACATTCGCTTTCAACACCATTTAGCTCGAACCAGACATGATCATAACTTTGTAAAACAGAAAGCTCCGGTGTCATCGAAAATAATAAACAAAGCGGTCTTACTGGACAGGCAGACGATGGGAAACAAACCAGGATGCAGGGAGATAACACGGCGTCAAGTTCGACAAAATGGCCTAGTAGGCGCAGTAAACTTATCCGACACTCCAGCACCAGTTTGCAGCCTCGATGGCGGGAGAAACAGAACTGTGATGTAGGAGGAGTCTGCGGTGCCCTAACGACCACCCCTCGCATCACGCGTGCATCACTCTTGGGGGCAGTGCCGCCAGCGCAGACTCTCTGGAAAACAAACAAACAAAACTCCTGTGGTGGTGCGCGCCTCTGGCTTACACCCAAGCAGTAATGAATGGTGTAGACTGACAAGGGAAGATCAGTTATGTAAGAACTTGTAACAGTAGATCTTGAGGAATCTCTTTTATCAGGTCACACCTCAGAAACTTAGCTACCAGGCACCAGGATCCCATGGAAACCTTTTGTAGCAATCCACTAGGGGCAGCCCATGCCAACTTCATGAGCTGATGTCACAACTCTATATAAGCATGGGTGGCCCCACTCCTCCCTCAGTTCTTTCCTCGGAGACCACATGAGCTAGGCCTCCCTAAGGGACCGAAAGAGGGACAAGATGCCCAGATATACAGCAGGCTGGAGCAACAAAAGTGACAGTGAGGAAACAAAGACACACGGGAATGAGGGATGGCATGACCTGATGAAAGAGATTCCTCAAGATCTACTGCTGTAAGCGCCATGAATTTTTCTTCGGGGAGATTTCTTTCATCAGGTCACACCTATGGAACAAGTCCCAAGCAGTTCTGACAGCAAGACAGTCTGGGTGGCAGGAGGCCAAGAGCCTAAGAAAGAAGGCCTGGAAGCAGGGACGGACCCAGGAGTCCTATAGATGGGGGAGCTCAAGTCAGAGAAAAAATAAAAATAATAGGCTGGGTTTCTGATGGGCTGCCTAGGCCCCCAGAAATTTTTTTTTTAACATGTTGGTGCATTCTGGTGCATTTTGGAGGGAATTTCTACTCATTTCCTCCCTCCCCATGTTTTGTTAATTGCACCCACCCTAGCACCACCCCCAGAGTCCCCACAGTCCCCATGACAGTATGCTGTCCAAAATACCCTTCCACCCCCAAAAAACAAAACAAACAAAAAAAAATACCAAAAGACTGCAGCTGGGCAGCAGCACATCCGAAACACATAACAATGAGAACAGTTAAAAGAGACTTGGTGATAAAGACAAACTACAGACAAATTAATGACAATCCAAGTAAACAAGTTCACAAATGTCACTCACTCAAGCACATTATGACATTATCATAAGGCCAACCCACCCCAGTTTGTCCTGCAGTACAGATTAACACATCCCCCAACCTTATCTCAGTAAAAAAAAAAAATACAATAACTATAGAAGTATGGGAAGAAAGTCATTTTGCTATTTAGTTTCTGAAAATATCATTTCAAGTCTGCTTGCTATTTTTGCAAAACATATGTTATTCTATATAACAATTTATTCCAAAGAAAATACATTTTTAAATAAATAAAATATTTTTTATTGTTTTAAAATGTCCTTTACTGGGATAACCCCATGGTATGAAGCATCTCATTTTTATTATAGGCCCAAGAAGTCAGTAAGCAGACAGAAAAACAGTTTTTAAACAAATATAAAAATGCATTTTTTTTTATTAGCAACAGCACTTGCTTGGGTACATCACAACTTGCACCCCAATTCAACACTTAGAACTACATAAACCAAATATTTGATTCTATCACTTTTTTTCCCAGTTTTGTAACTGCCTGTGTCAATGAGCCAAACAAGGTCTTATGACTTCTGTTGCCAATTTTGCTCTCCTGCACATGCCATAACATACAGCAGAACACCTTCAAAGTCCCCATGTCTATTAATTCCCTCTGTGCTCATTCACGCTGTACAACCACGACTGAAAAGACAACACAGATTAGACATACAGTACATGCTGAAGTTTTTACCTCAGTTGAAAGGTCTCATGTACCAGTTTCTGCCTCTCCTGGTTCATGCTGTCGCTGAGACCAGACCTGCCCCAGCATTAGTTTTGTACCATTCCTAGCATGCTACAGGCAGAGGGCACTACTCTCCAACTCCCTCTCCTGCAAATCTACATCAAAATCAATTTGCCATAAGGACAAAACTAGCAGTGACCTTAAACAATTTTAATGTCATGAATTTAAGCTCCCATACTAGAAATTAATAACACTAGTACTACATTTATTACACACCCAGTTTGATGGAACACAAATGCCCTGTCCCATCCCAGCAGCTGCCCCCCACCCACCACAGTTTGTGACTGTGAAAGTATTTTGTTTTTAAAGCAAGTACCACCTGATTAAATGAAGACTGAAAGCAAGACTGGAGATCTGCACAGGCATGGAGATCTGCACAGGCATGCGAGTGGAAGTGAGGAAGAGGAAGGGAGGATAAGCAGTGGACTAATCAGGACAGCGATCTTGTGATACTGATGACTTGGGAGTTCAAAAGGCTTTTGCTATAAGAACTTTCTGCAGCGTTTCCTCTAAAGCATTTATGCCTTGTGGCATCTTTTAGCAACACCCCCATGCTTCCCCATGTTTAAAGCAGAGCCTTGTTCCCCAATACTGATACAATTACAACATTTGGGGGAACTCACAGAAGAAAAAGGTAAAGAAAAGATGATTGAACTACAAAAAGCTGCAGAAATAAAATGAAGTGAAAGGATTCTGAGAAGAAATGGGAGAGAAAGCAAAGATCCAAGAAGTGGACTGTGTGCCTGTGTGGCTTGACAAATACCCCATCCTTTTAAATTGTTTGGGAGGAAACACTGTTTCTACACTGTGCCATCAAATCCAATACATTTTAAGGTAAAATGAAAAACAAACTGAAGAAAACATGGTGCTATCATCCCTGCACATCTATCTAGAGCCCTACCAATTTAACGGTGGAAAAACGCAGGGGAAGACCACAGAAAGGGCGAGGTCCCTTTATACTGTTCATTTGAAAAGACTCTGGTAGAATGGGCTTGTTGTGGGGGGCTGGGGGTTGCTGTGGTGGTGGCTGTTTGGGGGGTCGGCTGTTAGGCGTATGAGCTTCTGGGGGAGGGTTTTTTGGGTGTGGCTATTAGGCATATGGGCTTGTTGTGGGGGGTTGGGGGGGTTAACAAAAAACTTGGATGGAAATCAGAGAAGGGAGTACCAATGTTGTACAAAACACAGAGGTGGTCTGTGACAGTATAAATGCCATGATTAGTGCCTGTGCTTTGCTGAAATAAATGTTTGCTGAGGCTGGGGACGTAAAGCAAATAACTCCCTGATCCATTGGTTGTATAACTGCTATGAGTAGTGGTGAACTGCAATAACTATGGTGGGTGTCAGGTCTCTGAAATAAGTTGTGTTTTTTCCTTTTTTGGCTGTTTCTTTAAACTGTCCCTAGCAACCCAGAGTTGCTAAGGCATGCACAGCAGGGACGGGACATTGGAGCACTCTTCCAGAGTGCACGAGAGGTCAGCCAAGGTAAACACACAGGACGTGTAATGACGTCGCGCAGTAAAAGGGCTCTGGAATACATACAAAGAACATTTTGGAACAAGACGGCAAAAGTAAGTCGCTACTGATTTTTTTACCTAAGCGACTAGCAAAGCGATAGTGCTGGCAAGAAATCACAGTGAAAGGCGCGAAAACATCCTTGAGGACACTGTGAGAGATGTTTAATTTTCTGCTGCCTCACTGTTCCCCTGAGGGTAGACCAATGGACGTCTCCCACAGCGTAATGATAACTTGCGGATCAGAGTGCAATAGGAGTGGTATTCAAGCTCAGAATATGCCTAGGGAAACAGAAACGAACCAAAGTAAAGATTCAGAAGCAATGACGGTTTGAGAAAGGCAGGGTGGCCAGACAAAAGTGATTCTGAAGACCCTGTATTGAAGCATTTTTGACATTTCCACGGTTTCCCTTTAATTTTTATGCAATGCACGCCTATTTATGCGTGAATGGGAACATTGGAACAGTGCCACCACATGGTCGGAGCCAGTACTGCACACAAGTGACAGAAAAAAAATCTGGTATTTCATATGGAGCACCAGGGCTCGAATTTTGCATCTGCATGAGATTTGGTGCCCAAAATGTACCAGAATACCACTAAATTCGAGCCCTGAGACTTCATTTGCAAGTCAGACATTAACTCTGACAAAGCTTCATTTAAGCAGGATTTGACATAAATCACAGGTCTCCTCAGTTACCATCCTTGGCTGTTGGAGGTTAAAGGCATTTTCCTAAAGAATCCAGTGACATGCAAAATAAAATGACATACCTGTTGTGCTCCTCAGAGCGAGGACATCCACTGAGCACCAGCTCATCTTCAAACTGCTGAGGGTTATCAAAGAAATACGATCGAGTGCCGAAATTCTGACTGTTAATAATGCCATTTCTAGTCTGTGAAAACATGAGAACAGAAGTCAGACTCTGCAGATTCCCAGCAAAGATAAATCAAAGGGACAGATATTAAAAAAAATAACTATGACACAGCATAGCTGAACAGTGGCCATGGTTTTACAATCCGTGGATGGGACTGTGCACTGAATAGGGGAATTTTTGAAATATTCCCTAGTGGTCTAGTAAGTACTGATGAAGTAGTCATTAAAAAAAATTAAAAAAATTGACTTATGGAACTAGTATTTAGATCCAAGCCCAACTTAAATGAGTGGGAGGTGTTCTACAATAATATTTATAAACTGCTTGAAAATGAGGGTTACTCACCTGTAACTAGTTCTAGGAATAGTACATGGTGCACATCTACACTCTGGCAGTCTTCCTTTCCCTTTAAATCCGTCCAGAATGTCTTCAAGCTAAGCTCCTCACACCCACCAAGGTGGTATACTCCTTGGCTCTGCCCCATGACATTAGATCTTGCATGCTGGAAGCACAGATATGTGGGTCACTTGCCAGGGGAGGCTGGGTGGCCTGTATGGATGTGCACCATATACCACTCCTAGAAATATGGTTTCAGGTGAGTAACCTTCATTACTAGGGGCATGAATATAGTGCACTGTCCACACTCTGGCAGACTCCTAGCAGTGCTCCTGGAGGAGGGGGCAAGGTGCACAGGGATCGGAGAACTGAGGTCTCAAAACCAGCATCCCAGCATGACTCAGAGTCGATGTGTGGCAGTGGTAAAGGAAGGTGTGTGCTGACTTCCAGGTAGCAGCCCTGCAAATCTCCTTGATAGGGACACCCTTGGAAGCAGCCAGCAAGGCAGCAGTATATCCAGTGAATGAGCCCTAAGCCCTAATGGAGGCTCCCTACCCGCCAACCTACCTCAGAGGTCAATGCAGGGGACAATACATGCCAATCATCTGCTGTGCTGCAGAGTTCCACCAGGTGCAGGTTCAGCATGCGTTACAAATAGCTGGAGAACCTCTCTCTGAACTTCAACTGTGCACTCCTTGTAATAAGCAAACGCCTACCTGAGGTCAAAGGTGTGGAGCCTGTGCTCCGCCTCTGAGGTTGGACTGAAGTACACCAGGTGGTTTATCACCCGACTAAGGTGACACTCCAACAAAACTTTCGGGAGGAACTTAGGGTGGGGGCAGAGGACAACTTTCTCCTTGTGGAACACCAAATATGGAGACTCCATCATGAGCACATGGAGCTCACTTATCCTTCTGGTGGAGGTGACAGCCACCAAGAAAGTGGTCTTCCACGACAGGTGTGACATGCCACACCTGTGCATCAGTTCGAATGGCTTGCCCATGAGCAATGCCAGTACCAGTAACAAGTCCCAAGGTGGTGCGTGGTTCATGCTCTGGTGGGGACAGGTGGTCCAGGCCCTTAAAGCGCACCTGACTCCCTCCTCCTGTGCCACCACTGGCATACTAGCCTGTACCTGGTATGCAGAGATGGCTGCCAGGTGCATCTTGAGGGTCATCAACGTCAGGCCCAACTGAGACAGGGACCATGGTAATCCAGAATGCTAGCCAAAGGGCAGGCAGGGGTCTAGCTCACTGTTCTGGCACCAAATGAAAAACCTCTTCCATTTGAAGGAGTAGCACTGGTGGGTCAACTCTTTCTAGGAAGCTTCCAAGACATGGAGAACCTCTTTGGAGAGATCCAAAGCCTGGAACACTAACTGTTCAGAAACCAGGTCGTCAGGTGCAGGACTGAAGGTCCAGATGCAGGACCTTCCCTTTGTGACAGGAGAGCAGGTCCATGCAAAGGGAAATTGCCACAGAGGCCTGCTATCAAAACTGTCGTGACCAGTCCGGGGTATCAGGATCATCTTAGCCTTGTCCCTCTGCACCTTGACCAGCAATCTGTAGGTCAGGGAAAGGAGGAAGGCATAAAAGGTGGCCAGGGATCCAGGTCCTCACAAGGATCCCCCACCAGTGTCCCACACTGTGGGGGGTGGGCACAGAACAGCCTCAGCTTGGTATTCTTTCAGGATGTGAACAGGCCAACAAGGGGAATGCCCCACTGGGAGAACAGGGAGTATGGGACCCCTTCCTTCAAATGTTCTGGGATGAGCCACCACTAGATGGTATCCCACACTGGTGGAGTCACTATGACCGACTGGTCCAGGTGACCTAGACGCTGGGACCAATGATGGGCCAGCTCCCTCTGTGGGTGGCGCATCCACCAGCAGGCCCATCTGACCGTGCTGGTGCAGGATGTACCCAGCAGCTGAAGGAAGTCCCAGGCAAGCGCAAGCACCCAACCTGAAATACTAACATACATACTAAGATGCCAGCAAAGCAGGCCCAAAGGCCTATCGAGTCTGTTCGAGAATCAGCAAAAGAGGTAAGATCCAATGCCTCATCTTCAGGGAGTCGGGAGGTGGCCCGGAGGGAGTCTGGCTTTGCCCCGATGAAGTGGATCACCTACAAAGGGTTGAGTTCTGACTTAGCTGGATTGACCAGAAGGCCCAAGTCTCTGCAGATCTGGAGGCCAGGTCCTGGGCAGCTCCACTGTCTCTCTGGGTACCCCAGCTATCAGCCAGTCATCTAGGTATGGGTAGACCCGGACTCCTCGGCACTCCAAGAATGCTGCCACCACTGCTATACACTTGGTGAAGACCATGGGGCTGAGGAGAGGCCAAAACACATAACCTGGAACTTGTAGAGAACCCCTTCCACGCGGAACTGAAGGTACTGCCAGTGGGATGGATAGCCTGGAATGTGGAAGAAGGCGTCCTGGATGACCAGAGACCAGAACTACATACCCTGCTCCAAGGATGGAATGATTTTGGTTCAGAGTGGCCATCCAGAATTTGCACTTCCTCAGGAACTAATTGAGATCCTGCAGATTCAGTATGGGGAGCCAACCCCCATCCTTCTGGAGACCAGGAAATACCTGGACATGAAACCCTGGCCAGCCATGTCACCTGGGACATGGGCTATGGCTCCTTTCTCTCGGAGCTGAACGATGTCCTCTCTGAGGACAGACATGTCCTGCAACATCACAGACTCCTGTGGAGCATGGACTTCGGAGGGCTGGAAAGCCTCATATTCCCGAAGCAATGCGCTGCCACCACTTCCAGCATCCAGTTGCCCAAGGTGACGGTGGACCAGGCACACCAGAAATGACAGAGCCAATCTCCCATGAGGAGAGGCAGAGACTGGATGGGTGGTAGACAGATACTTCCCCGATCTGTCACTAAGCAGCCTTTGAGGAGACACAGCACCAGCCGCCGGTGGGGCCTTGCAGCCCCAAGCTCTGGGCTTTCTGGAGCTCAGGCTGGCGAACACGGGTTTAGGGCATGGGGCCTGGGATTGCCTCGGCTGGGGTTGCTGCTGTTTGGGCAGCTGGGACAGAAAGGGCTGAACCTGAAAATACTTTTTCTTCAGCCGCTTACCCACCTGGTCCTTCTGAGAGGATGTCACTGAGTTGAGGGCAGCAATGGACTTCTCAGTCTTCGTAAGGTGCCCATCCTCCCCAGGGCTGAAAAGGCTGTTGCCCACGAAGAGGACATCAGCCAATTTATGCTGAGTGTCTGCCATGAAGGTGGAAATCTGCAGCCAGGCCCTGTGGACTGGGTGCAGGAGTCTCTGATGTTCAATCAGTGCTTGACCCTTGTCTCTGACCATCCTATCTGCCATCTGTAGATCAGCAGAAAGGTGGGGAAGGATGTGATCAAGGACAGACAGCAGTGAGTCACCAAAGCTGGCCATCATCAAGGTGTAACTCGCCTGATGGAAGCCTGAGGAGGCTGTAGTGGAAACCTTCTTGGCTGCGTGATCCAGTTTCTTGGACTCCTTGTCATGGGGTCTGACACTACCTGTCTAACAGAAGGCGGAATCCGCCATCAAGCCCTCAGCCAAGGGATGGCTGGAAAAACCAGACAGCATACTGGTCGGGACCACGTGCTTGCAGACCATGCAGGTCGACAATGTCACACAGGAACTTGGGTGCTGCCATAGCTCCAGTGCTGACCCTAGAATAGCCTCTGCCACAGGGAAGGTGACCCACAAAGAATCCTCCTGATCCTGGATCTCTGTGAGGGGGTATGTGGCCCACTTCTGGACTGGCTCCAAGGGGATCTCAACTGACTTGAGATCAATTGGAGCACTGCCCCGAAGGAGACAGGCCCGTGTTCAGTGGTCAGTTCCTCGGCCGATTCACCATTGAAGCTGGGGTCCTCAAGGATTATTTAAAGAACCCAGAGTCTGAAGACTCCTCAAAGGCTGCCCTCAGCCACTCTTCCCCATGGATCACCCTAGACTCGTCCAAGTGGGCGATCTTGACCGACAGCTGATTGGGAAGGCTGGTAGCCAGGCAGGAAGTCATGGTAGGAGCTCCCTGTAAGGGCTGCTTGGGTGATGGTTCCACCTTAATCAGTGGAGAGATCTGGGCCAGAGACACCAGGCTCAGCAGGACCAGGGCAGGCCTGACCAGGGGTGACTAGAGAAGTGCAGGGGCCTGGAGGAATGGACTAACCTTGCGCAAGGACCCACTGCTGCCACATGAGCTCCTCATAGCACCAACGCAACTTGCGATGGAGCTTCTCATTGTCTGAAGACAAAGAGAAGGAGGAGCACCAGTGGCGTTTCCTGGTTGAGGATCGAGCGCGGGAATGCACGGAGTCCCTTGACTGCGATCTCGACAGACAATGAGAGTGTCAAAAGTGAGGACAAGCAAGAGGAGGGGCTGTGTGCAGAATACACACTGGCTCATGCTGTGGGACCTGAGAAGGAGGTAACTCCTGGGAGGAGACAATCTGGTTGACCGACTGCTCCCGACCCTCCTGGGAGAGGTTGACAGGACTGGAGTCCTTGAGACTGAAGTCATACTTGGCGCCTTCAGATAGCAGGTCGACCGGGTCAGAAAAATCTCAACTGGCTGGTCGACCTGCATCACAGCCAACAAGCCAGAGGGGTACCATAGAGCTAGTGGCCTGACTCTGGACCAGTACTGGCTAGGCTGACGGTGAGCTCTTGAAGGCCATCGAGAGGTCAAGGGAACAGGAAGAGCATGCTCGTTCCTGGTTCCATGATTGACAACTGGACTACTTAGCCTTCTTTTTATCACCATGGGAAGAGCCCTCCCCGAGAGTTTGAAGGGACTGGCACATTTCATGAACATGCTCATGAAGGACATCACGGCACTGGCACTGACCAAGAGCAGCGTGGACACCAAAGAAGAACCCGCAGCAGCCTGGGCTGCTACCTCTTCCTTGGCACGAAGCTGAGTTGCCAAGCCTGCAGCCATGTAAACTGCCTTGCATGCATCCTTTGAGTGGACTGGAGGGTGGGGTGTCACGTTTATCTGGCCGACCGATGAGGCGGCGTAACAGTCCTCGGTGATGAGGGTAACAGTGACTTGCACAAGTCGCAGTCCTGGTGTTGTGCTCTGCCCGAGGCAGTAAATGCACATGACTGTGGGTCTGTCCGGGACATCATCTGGTTGCAGGTGATGCAGCGTTTAAACCCGGACCGACTGGGCTTCTTCTTGATCCACAATGAACAAGGAAATCAAAGAATTCAAAGAAAATGTAGATGAAGTGGAAGTAAAGAACTTTAGGCCTCACCTCGCAGATAGAGCTGCGAAGGAGAAGACCAGACTCTTCCAGCAGAAAGGAAGATCTGACGCCACGGCATGGAGCCTAAGAGTATACCACACCGATGGGTGGAAGGAGCTTAGATTGAAGGCATTCTGGCTGTATTTAAAGGGAAAGAAGACTGCCAGAGGTAAATAGTGCACCATATCCATGCCCCTAAAAACACTGATTATTGTAGGATGCTTCCAAACTGTAATATAGGGAGTCTTACACAGTGTTATTTATAAATTGTCTAAAAACATAAATAAAGGTATGGGGGTGGAGACTGTTTGTAATTGTGCCACTGCTACCTGACACTTTGGTTCTTCTAGGTACAGACTGCAGTGAATTTATTTTCTTCCTTGTTCTTCTTTTCTGCCCTTCCCCCTAGGCCTCCACAGCAGCAGTATCCTCTGGTTGGGAGACTGGGTGAGGGACTAACTACACAGTGGACATGGACAACACTGCTGTGCTTTAATGTCATTACTGCAGCACACTCATGGTACACACTAAGGGGAATGCTGAATGCTGATACTGGGCTGTAGAACTTGGGTTTGCAGTATGCCTGAGACAATCTGTTGCCATGGCAAGTTATTCAAGCCAAGGGTTATTTTAAAGCACAACTTTACATTTTAGTAAACATTTTATTTACCCAGCAGAGCTTGGTTGTTTGATCTTCCATTCCCTGAGCCTGAGTGCATTACCACAACAGCACACCAGTGGACCACTGGCCAGTGTGGTAGTGGTACATCCGTTTCAAACACTGGTCTCCTGTATGGCAGATCACTGCACTACCCTCAGTGCCACTGGATAAGACAACATCTCATGTTTAGACAGGGTCTGCTTCTACCCTATTTTACAGTTGGGATGACTGATGCACAGTAAAGATTTCTGCCTCAAACTTGCGTGTTTTGGGGGTCATTTAATGCAGCCTACTACACATGGGGTGCATGTCCATTTTTTAATTTCACCAGGTCTGTCTTTTTATTTAAAGCTTTGGTGCAGAACAGTAAAACAGAAACCAAGACAATTACAGGCAGCAACACAATGTATCTTACACAATACAAGTACCAGAATATCTGATCACATGATGATTCATCTCATGCTGGTGCACAGTTATAGACTGGTGTAACAAGGAGTACATCAGGGGGAGAAGGGAAAGTCCACACATAGGGAGCTAAAGCAAGAAAAAATGTAAGTAGGCAGACAGAAAAACAGAAAGGGGAGTCTAGCATTATGCAGTGAAGATGGACCTGTGAAGAGATATACAATATCCACAGCAGTCATTTGTATAGTTAGTATGTCCCCCAGAGCTACTGTTTGCTGTATAAGAGTGGTTTCACATGCATTCAGCTTAAGCGAGAACAGCAAAGTGAAGCTGAGCTGTTCTGGCTCAAGCTGAAGACGGGTAAAAACCACTCTGATACAGTAAAGAGTGGCGAAAGGGGACATATATTACTACTGATATTATTACTGTTCAAGCGCAATCAATAGGAAAAAAATTACTTACCATAGTAATGTTATTTCTTCCAAGGCAGCATTATTGACAGGTGCAGTATGCCAGCTGGGTTAAACTGCCTCGGACAGGTGGAGTCAATGTAAATGAGAAAGAAGACATTGACTAATCAGAATAGAGAGAGAAGAGAGTACTGCCTGCAGTCAGCCTGTAGGATTTCAGAATTGTTTCAAAGCTGAAAAAGAGCAAAAACTGTGCCCAACAGGGGCAAATACTGTTAAAAACAAACTGAAAATTCCAAACCACTATTGTGAAACGAATCAACAAGAAAACCAGTAAAACTAAGCAAATTTGGTTAAACACCATAACAGAGCCGTCCCCAGACAGGTTTCACAGGGGAGGATGGGTGTGAGTGTGAATAATGCTGAAGAATCCCTTGGAAGAAATAACATTACTACGGTGAGTAATTTTTTCTTCTCACTCCAGGAATTCTTCAGCATGTACTGACAGATGCAGACTACAAAGCAGTACAAAGCTCTGTAGCACAGCTCTGCCAAATCTGGCATTAGATTTGGACTGCATATCCAAGCAGGAATGCTTTGTGAATGTGTGAACCGTTGTCCAAGTAGCCGCTTTGCAAACTTCTAGCAGAGGAACGTTTCTTGAGGCTGCCACAGAGGCAGCGGTACCCCTAGTAGAGTGGGTTGTGAGCCTGAGAGGGGGTTGCTTATTAGCTTTGCTATAACAGAACTGGATACAAGAAACAATCCAGTGGAAATGGATCCTTGGTGCCAGTTTCCCTCTGCCCACTTCACCATAGGTGACAAAGAGCTGAATGTGCTAGTCTCTGAATTGCTTAGTACGATCTAAGTAATAAGACCTTGCATCACAATGAGAACCTCTTCCACTTGGAAGCATAAGTTTTCCTAGTGCTAGGTTTATTAGCCATTCGCCAAATTTTTCAGGACCTGCTTAGAAGTACTGAGATTCAGGAAACTAGCTCCTCAAGAACCAGGCTTTGAGATGAAGAGACTGGATGTTGGGGAACATTATTCTGGTCTGAGCAAGAGTCAGGAGACTGTGGGATGAGAGCAGTCTGATGGGCTTCCTGATTGACAGGGTAAGGAGCAGAGAGTAACAAGGTTGTCTCACCTAATCCAGCCCTGAGCTTGAGAAGGACGCAAATCAGAGGAAAGGAGGAAAAGCATAGAGGAACCTCCCTGCCCAGTCCAGGGTCAGAGCACCCACTGGGATGGTCCACAACAACGGGGCCTGCAGCAATACTGAGGTAACTGGTGGTTGAGGCTGGATGCGAACAGGTCCAGATCTGGAAGCCCCACCTTCTGAAAACTGTGCCAAGGACCTGTCTGTTAAGAAGCCACTCATTGGCCTGACTGATGCAGCTTAGCACATCCGCCAGAGTGCTGTCCTTGCCTGGAAGATGGATGGCCGACAGGGACATGTTCAGGGAGTAGGCCAGGGACTATTGCCTCTGTGCAGAGTTTGGTTGACCTTGTGCCCCTGTTTGTTGATGTAGAACGTGGCAGTCGTATCGTCCATCCTCATCTGGACTGACTGTCCTCCGAGCTGGAGCGAAAGCCTTGATGGCCAGGAACACTGCTCTGAGTTCCAAAGACTGATGTGGTGTGAGGACTCTGGGCATCCAAGTGCCACTTATGGACAGGTTCCCTAGGTGGGCACCCCAACCCAGAAGGGAAGTATCCGTAGTCAGGATCTGAGAGGGTTGCTGAATCTGAAAAGGAACCCCTACCCTGAGATTGTTAGTTTCCTTTCACCAGTCCAGAGCCATAGAAGATTTTGTGACTGGTACTAGCTTTGTGAAAGAAGCTTTTTCTGGGACCAATGAGATCTGAGGTGGTACTGAATGTCCTCATCTGGAATCTGGGTGCCTGGGACTACTGCGGTCATTGAGGCCATGTGGGCAAGTAGTCCGAGGAAGTGTCTGGCCAGTCTCGGTTGGCCTAGATTGAACGAATTAAGCAGAGTGAGAAAATTTTGAATTTTGTCTGCAGGAAGGAAAGCCTTCCCCTGCAGTGTGTTGAGCTCTGCTCCTATGAATTGCAGGATTTGGGCAGGCTGGAATTAAGATTTTTCTTTGTTGATAATGAAGCCCAGAGACTATAGAGTGTTTGCTGTCTGGTTTAGGGCTTCTGAAACAGCCTGAGAATTAGCCACGATCAGTCAATCATCCAGGTAGGGAAAAAATACAGGTTACTCACCTGTAACAGGAGTTCTAGGAATGGTATATGTTGTTCATCCACACTCATTGGCAGTATCCTTGCCGCTTTAAATCTTGCCGGAAGGTCTTCAAGCTTGCTCCTCCCACCCACCCGGGTGGTATAACTCTCGGCTCCGCCCCATGCGTAGATCTGGCCGCTTGGAAGCTCAGGTTGTGCCACGTGGAGAAGTCGGGTGGGAGTGTGTGGATGAACAACATATACCATTCCTAGAACTCCCTGTTACAGGTGAGTAACCTGTATTTCTAGGACATGGATATGTTGTTCATCCACACTCATTGGCAGACTCCTAGCAGTTCTCCGGAGGAGGGGAGGCAAGACGACACCTCTACATATACTTACTTGGGAAAGAGAGACTGGAGAACCGAGCCCCAAAACCAGCATCCCGGCGTGACTCAAGGTCGATGTGGTAGTGGGTAATGAAGGTGTTTGCTGACTTCCAGGTAGCAGCCTGCAGATTTCCTGGATAGGGACGTCCCTGGAAGCAGCCACCGTTGCAAGCAGTATGGCGGGTAGAATGAGCTCTTATCCCTCTGGGAGGCTCCATGCCCGCCAACTTATAGCGAGATCTATGCAGGAGGTTACCCACCTGCTTATCGTCCGCTTGGCTGCAGGTCTGCCAGATGCGGCTTCAGCGTGGGTGACAAACAGCTGGCGAACCTCTCCCAATTTCAGCCGTGCGCTCCTTATAATAAGCGGCGCTTCTAGGGTCCAGAGTATGGAGCCTATATTGACCTCCGAGGTGTGATTGGGGTAGAACGCGGCAGAGTCAACACCTGGTTAAGGTGAAACTCCGACACCACCTTCGAAGGAATTTGAGTTGGGGGCGCAGGACAACTTGTCCCTGTGGAAGACCAGGTAAGGAGACTGGGATGGGCGCCTGGAGCTCTCCCATCCTTCTGGCTGACGTGATAGCCACCAAGAAGGCGGTCTTCCACGACAGGTGAGAGAGAGCACACCTGTGCATAGGTTCTAATGGCTTGCCCATGAGCTTTGCCAGTACCAGCAGTAGATCCCACGGAGGTGGGGTTCCCTTGCACTGGAGGGAAATGTGATCAGGCCTTTGAAAAAAGGCGCCAGACCACCTTCTCCCTGCGCCACCCGACTGCTTCCGGCCAGCGCCCGTTAAGCAGAGATGGCTCTAAGGTGCACCCTTAGGGTCGTCGACTCCAAGTCCCTTGAACTAGAAAGGGACCATAAATAGTCCAAGATGCTTGCCAAGGAACAGGAGGAAGGGTCCAAGCCCTTGTCCTGACACCAAATGGAAAACCTTTTCCATTTAGAGCATAGCATTTTCTGGTCGACTCCATACGGGACGCCTCAACTACATTGAGGACCTCGTCGGAAAGACCCAAAGCCTGGAACTCCTAGCGCTCAGGAACCAGGCCGTCAGGGTGCAGGGATTGAAGGTCCGGATGGAACACCTTCCCTGATTGACTGAGAGCAGGTCCGAGAGGCTGAGCTGGAAAGCACCATGGAGTCCTGGAGCTGAGACTGAGGAGATCTGGGTACCAGAACTGGCGAGGCCAGTCTGGGGCTATCAGAATCACCTGCGCCTTGTCCTCCTCGCCGAGAAGCATGCTTGTGGATCCAAGGGAAATGGGGAAAGGCGTAAAAGAGACCCGGGTCCATTGCCTCGAGAAGGCATCCCCTGCAGCGAGCCCTGCTGAGGCGGGCATGAAACAGACTCAGCTCGCGTTCTCCATGGAGGCAAACAGGTCCACCTGAGGTGTGCCCCAAAGGGAGAACAGATGCTGTACTACCTCCTGCAGGAGAGACCACTGTGGGATGCAGCCCCTATCCGGCTCAGGGCATCGGCCAGGGTGTTGGAGGCTCCCGCCACGTGAATGGCTAGAGATCCGCCTCCAGGCTGCGCGAACGAGTGACCAAATGCGGAGAGCTTCCTGACAGAAGCATGGAGCGGCCCCGCCCCTGGCGGTTTAGATAGTACATGGTCGCGGGAGGTCCGCCTGACTCGGACCACTTGATCCGGAGGAACGGAGAGGCGGTGAGAGCAGCGGACCGCCGAGCTCCAGCAGGTTGATGTGGCATCGGACTCCGGGGACCAGAGGCCATGAGCCCGGTGTTCCCCCAGATGGGCACCCCAACCCATCAGAGAGGCATCGGTCAGAGAGACCGTCGGCTCAAGCGGACGAACGGGATGCCCTCCTGCAAATGATCTGGAACGTCCACCACTGGAGAGCGCTCCACATCCCCTGTGTCACCGACAAGCTGGTCCAAGGGATCGCAGCGGCAGACCACTGGCTGGCCAGTCCTCACTGGACGGGACGCATGTTCCAGCGGCCCAACGGACCACCGCTGGTACAGGCCGCCATGAGACCCAGGAGGCGAGGAAGTCCCGGCAGGGCACTGCCCAACCAGAAATGATCGGGCAAAGGAGGAAAGAACCTCGCCCCTGTCCGCTGAGCCGCGCTCTGTCAAGAGTCGGCTGCGCCCGATGAATAAAATCACCTGTCAGTTCTAGTTCGACTTCCCTGGCTCTGGATAAGGAGGCGCCCAGTTGAGAGCAGACCTGGAGGCCAGATCTCTGACCACTCCGCCTCCTTCCTGAGGGGAGCTGCCATCAGCCAGTCGTCCAGGTAAGGGTACACCCGACCTCGCGCCGAGAGGAATGCTGTCACCACTGCCATGCATTTGGTGAAGACCTGGGAGCTGGAGACAAGTCAAGGGCATGGCTTGAACTCGAGAGAGATCCTTCCGCCGGAAGCGGGCGAATCTTGGTGAGACGGACGGATAGGGACGTGAAAAACGCTGGCCCTGCAAGTCCAGGAGAGAGCAGAACCACACGCACGCTGCTCCAAGGATGGTATTATCTGAGCCAGAGGACCATCCAGACGTTCTGAGACCTTAGAACTTGTTTAGGTCGTAGGTCGGTAGAATGGGGCGCCAGCCCCCCGTCTGCTGAACCAGGAAGCACTGGACACAAACCCTGGGTCTGAAAGAGGTCCACCACCTCTCTTACCACCTCCTTCTGGAGGAGGAGCTACGTCGCCTACCGACGAGCCTCCAGTGAGCTGGGGATCCCGGCCTCCGAGGGGCACGGCTCCTGAAGGGTGGTGCCTGCTCAATTCCAGAGGCAGGCCTCTTCCCACCACCTCCAAGACCCACCTGTCCGCGGTAACAGCGACCAGGCGGAACGGAAGTGCCGAGCCGCCCTCCACGGGGACCCAGGGGTAAGGTGACGGGATGGGGCGACACACCTCAGCCCGTCACTGGCAGGCTTGGAGGAGGGACCGGCCGAGGGACCTCCTGGGCCCTTTCTCCCTGCCTCCTGTTAGAGGAAGCCGCGTTTGGGTTTGGGATGCCACGCCGAGCCTGCTGGCCCTGACGCTGTTGGGTCGGGCCTGCCGGGGCACAGAAGGCCAAGCGGCTTAGGCTGTGGTTTGCGCCTTTGTCCTTCTGGAGCGGAAGAGACCGAGTCCAAGGTGGCATTGGACTCTCGATCCTCTGCAGGTGACCTTCCACCCCAGGGTCGAGAGAGGTCAGTCCCCTGAAAGGAATATCCGCCAACTTGTGCTGTATCCGGCAAAGGTGGATATCCTCAGCCAAGCCCTCGCCGACGATAGCCACTGTCGTCGCCGCCAATCGATCCACATGAGTCCTCAGGTCCAAAGCAGTCTGGAGCTGTTGTTGGCCACTGCTCTGTTCCTTGTCCCGCGACCTGCTTAACCGTAGTCTGCAGATCGGCGGAAGATGAGGGATGACCTCATCCAGGGAGCCCAACAGGGCATGAGAAAAATGTGCCATGAGGACGGCCGAACTGGCCTGACTTTAAGGCCGAGAGGAGGACGCATGTGACTTTTCGCCCGACTATAGTCCAATTTCTTGACCCTTGTCAGGAGGTTTGTCCACATCCCTGCGCGTGCTACGCGCCGGAAAACGCTATGTCGGTAACCAACCCCTCAGCAGAGGGTGTTCCAAAACCTGACAAGGAACCCTAGGGACCGTGATACCTGGCCATCCTGGCCGGCTCAGGGCAGGAAGCAGGGCGCTGCCAAAGTTCCAGTGCTTGACCCACTATGGCCTCGGCCACTCGGAAAGGCCTCCGGCCGGAGAATCCCCCGTCCAGAATCTCCGCGAGGATACCTGGTCTGCTTGGAACGGGTTCGAGCTCCATCCCGTAGACTCGAGATGAGCCGAAGCAGTCCAGGAAGGACGACGGGCTATCGCCCATTGGCTGACTCTCCTGAAGACCCAAGTCCAGTCGCTGGAGAAGAAGGAGGAATCATCTTCGGACTCGGAAGAAGTCCTCAAGAGCTGCCTCTGGCCTGAACCACCCTTCACCAGCCGAGGTCGGTCGGGAGTAGGGGTAACTGACAGCTGGGGTAAAACCTACAGCTCATCGAGAATCTTTGGTCGGAGCCCTTCAATTGGTGGCTGGAGGTGAGGTTCTAACGCTAATCGGTGGAGCAGCTGTCACGAACAACCGCCTGGGTATAGGCCTCGGCAAGTCGAGGGGTTGTGTCGGCTGCTCCGTGACAGTTACTTAATGGCCGGGAAGGCTTCGGAGTCGGCTTAATTCCCGCCAGGAGGAGTTGTTGTAAATATAAGGTCCTCATCGCCGCATTTAATTTACGCCAAGCCTCCTCATCCGAGGAGGAGGACGAGGACTGACGGGCGACGCCGCTCACCGCGGTGCCGAGACCAGACCGCCCATGACGGTGGGAACGGCTGGACCGCCGTAAGAGGTCCGAGACCGAGACCGCAGAGTCCCGAATTTCGGGTCGTGCAGGGAGGTGTCGGCCGAACCGACACCCTTCGCTCGCGAAGGTCCATCCGGAGGCTCCGAACCGGAGAGCACAGGCGAGCCCATCGGATCTCAACCTCCCGGGGAACCGGGAGAGGGGAATCCTGCTAAAGGCGACAGCTCGTTCAATGGGTCGAGAAAATCTCGACTTCATCAGTGGAGTCTCGGTCAACTGACCTGACGGGGACACCGTGAGGCCAGGTGGTCGGCCGAGGGTCAGACCAGGCCGGACGGTCGACGGCCCGGGAGAGGACCTTCCCGGCTCCCAAGAGCCGCCGACGGAGGGACTTTACCCTTGTCCTTCTTTTGGACCGAAAAAGGTCCAGCAGACGAGGCCCTTCTCCTTTAGTGGAGAGGGACAGACAAAGCTCCTAAAGGAAGCCGTGTGGAGAAGAACCCAGAGAGAGCGGGATAAATGCCTGGCCGAGGAAGATACGTCCGCCGCCTCCTCGAGGCTACCATCCGCTCGAGCTGATCCACGAAAGCCCGCCACAGGTACACCGCCAACCGCCTCCTTGGACTTCCACCGGAGGGGAACGCTTCTCGGACGCCCAGTTGCAATCGGCAGCACGGTCTTCGAGGGACGAGGGCCGAGAAAGATGAGCACAGGTCGCTAAGCTCGCGGTCGTGGCCTGGCCTAAGCAGACACACGTGGAGTGTGGATCCGTCCGAGACATCTTCTGCCCGCATGGGCATCTCCGAAATCCGGGAGTCGATTTATCCATCGCAGCCGCTAGGGATCGAAGACTGAAGTCTTTTGCAAAATATTATTTTTAAATCCGCAAACGGAGAAATAGGAACCAGTCACAAACGCAGAGCGTTAAGGAGGGAACCTGAGCTTCCAAGCGGTAAGGAAGATCTGGCGTCATGGGGCGGAGCCGAGAGTTATACCACCCGGGTGGGTGGGAGGAGCAAGCTTGAAGACCTTCCGGCAAGATTTAAAGCGGCAAGGATACTGCCAATGAGTGTGGATGAACAACATATCCATGTCCCTAGAACTGAGATTTCTCGTCTTCTGAGATGAGCTGCAACCACTACCAGGCACTTGGTAAACACCCTGGAAGTGGATGTTAGCCTGAAAGGCATGGCTGCAAACTGGTAATGTCTGGAGGGCAGCCTGAATATGAGAGATTTTCTGTGGGATTGCCTTATTGGAATATGAAAGTAGGCATTCTTTAGGTTTATTTATTTACTTAGCTTTTGTTGACTGGGTAAGTGCACTAGACAAATCCTGCCTATTTTCAGGCACGACCTGGGGGAGTGGGATACAGATGAATGCCAACTGACATTTGAACCAGATTAAGCTGTTGGTGGTATTTTTAGTGAATGAGGGAAATTTGGCCAGGACACCGGGGAAATTCCCCTACTCTTTTCGATAAGTGCCATGGGATCTTTAACATCCATCTGAACTACCACCAATCCAGGCAGATGGGACCTCGGTTTAACGTCTCATCCGAAAGACGGCACCTCAGAAGTGCAGCACCCCTCTCATACTGCACTACAGTGTCAGTACTGGGATATTAACCAAGTGCCAGATGTGGGAACTGAACCCACAGCCCTCTGATCTCCCGGCCTCAGAGGCGAGTGTGCTACCTACTGAGCCACTGACACAGACAGATCCAGGGGGACTAGCCAGTCCCCTTGCTTTAGAGAAGGAATGACCTGAGTCAAGGTTACCATCCTGAACTTTGGTTTCAGCAGGTGCTTGTTCAGGTACCTTAGGTCCAGAATAGGTCACCACTCCCTGTTTTTCTTCAGGGTTAGGAAATACCTGGAATAGAGACTCTTTCCCCACTGGGGAAGAGGTACTCTTTCTATGGCTTTGTCCTCCAATAGATTCTTGACCTCTATTTCCAACAGCTGTTTTTCTGTTGGGGTGAGAGGTTTGAGAGTTTGTGATGATGGAGGAAGGGACATTTTCTTTTTTTTTGAAGTTACTATTTATTCGCCTTCCTGCCTGCCATTCCCGACCCTTCAAGACCCCAGGTAGACATCCCTCTGCCTTCCACCTGCCCGTATGACCCCACAGGAACCCCATGAAGCTTCGGTTTACCCCAGGCGGGGATAGGGCAGGGCTTCTGCCCCAACAATCAACCTGTTGTTGGTCTAGGGAATGTGGTGAGTGAAGAGCTTTATCGAGCACGTCTCCAGGGGCTCCATCTTCCCGGCGATGGCAGGCGTTTCCGCTTTCTCCCACCCCCTACAGTGTAGGACCCCTGACGTCAAGGTGCTGAGCGCTGACGTCACGCTGTATGTCGGCAGCCCTTCCCCTTAACATTGGGGGCTTGTAGTACTCAGAGCCTCTTTCGGAGTCAGACAGAGTGTTCGGGCTGTGCCTTAACCTCCCTGGAGTAGAGAGAGCTGTTGTGGGGCAGCCTCAAGCCTAACTCCCCTGGCTACAACCCTGTGACCCGCGTCCCGAATGCGGTGTCAGCAGGCGAGGTGTGGCGTCCACGCCAACCTCGCGCCACCGGCGCGAAGGAACATTTTTAGAACTGAAGAGAGAGGCCCTGTTCCTCTACCTCTAACACCCACTTGTCTGAGATGATCTGCGCCAGGATTGAGGTAGTGGGTAAGCCTGCCCCTGCAGGGAGAGGGAGGTGACCAAAGCGGAGTCAGGATGACTGCTGTCTGGACTGAGCAGAGGTAACAGAAGTGGGGTTGGCTCTCCTCTGACCTCTCCTACCTCTACCTCTGAAAACAAACTCATGAGAAAAATCCAGACATTGGCATACAAAAGAATGTCCTAGGAAAATAACCCCTGCTCCCCCTGCTCAGAGATTTCCCTGAGGAAGAGGGCTTTTCTTTAGTGGAGTTACTGTTGTTAGTAGTTTTGAACTCATCCATTCTTTTCATGTAAGCCTCAGTTTGGTCCCTAAAAAGGGAGTTGTTGCCGACCCATCGGTGCAGCGGTTGGATTTCCGCTCGTGACGCTGGCAACCCAAGTTCAGGAGCAGACTCTGGTCACTGGAGGGCCAGCAGGGGCAGAAGGCTTGAGCATCCCATGACTGCTCGCCTTCTCCGGGGAAGGGAGGGGGCCAAGGCCCACAGCTTGCCTGACCCCGAGCGGAGGTACAGCAAGTCCTGCTTGTAGGAGGGGCCGGCCGAGATGCACGCTGGACGCCGCACATAGCACCTGACGCCAGGGCACACACCATATGTAGGGAAGGAAAGAGGTAAAATGCCTCCCACATCCGGGAAGTTGGAGCGCCGGAGCATGCCCTCAATGTGCCACCACCCGGTTGGCTGCCTTGATCGATGCAACCAGATGTACAGCTGTTCGGGCCCCACCTTGTCCCTGCCGGGGGGCAATCTGCGGCTCCATAGGGATCAAGGTAGGGTGGTTGGCAGAGGGATGACTCCTAGGCTCTCCCGAAGGGTCGGAGATGTGGGGGATGTAGGAGGGGATAAATAGAAAGTTAAAAAAAAAAAAAAAAAGAAAAGGAAGTTGTTCTCACAAGGAAAATCCATAGCTTGCAACTGGATATCCTGAGTGAGACTGGTAATTCTTAACCAAGCAAACCACCGGAGAGAAATGGCCTGTGCCATGACCCTCGAGGCTGTGCCGTTATTCTCTACAGCCATGTGAAACTAATACTTAGTAGCTTCTATGGCCTGCTTCAGTCTCAATGACATCCCTGAGCATAGTGTCTCCTCCATGTTTCACTATGGCAAGGATAGATTTCAATAAAGCTCTCTGATATCTAGCTGTATACGCCATGTAAGTAGACAGGCGTAACAGCAAAGATGCAACAGTATATGATTTCTTACCCACAGAATCCAGTTTTTTTTTTCTTTCTCTGGAGGGAAAGCAGATAGTGGCACACTAGCTTTGTCACAGGCTGCTGCCTGCACCACCTCTTTATGGTCTGGATGTGTACAGAGAAAATCAGCAGTACACTTACCGAGCTGGTATTTCTCTCTCAATCTTTCTGTCCACCCTGGAGGCAGATGAAGGTTTCAGAATTTAAAAATTGCTTTCTTCAATGTATTATGTATGGCAAAATCAATTTTTTCCAGGAGTATGACCCATCATTTTACAAAGTCCTCCTCCACCTCTTGACCGGTGTCATCTTGAGAGGAAGTTCCAGGGTGTCCACCATCTGCTTAAGAAATGTAAAGAAAAACTTCATCGCTGTCATCATTTAAGTCAGCCCCAGGGTGGCAGTCTGCGTCTAATGGGTCACCCTGTGGCAATTCATCATCATCCTCCTCCTCCACCTCCTCCTCTCCTTCATAATAAAAGCCTTGGACATAACTAGAGTCATGGAGGGTACTAGGCCCCAAAGGAGCAGAAAATATTGCCCAGAGTGTAACGTCTGATATAAATGCCAAGCTTTAGTTATTTCATTTGCAGAGACATATCTTTATCACCCACTGATGTCTCCCTAGGCCTTTCGGGAAGGGAAGTGGTGTGGTCATCTTTCTTAGTCTTTTTAGTAGGGACTAGGTCAGAACACTGCTCACTTTGTCTTTTAAAGGCTTGACTAGAATTTTTACTTTTATCAGATTTATTTTCATTAGAGTCCTTCAAGGACTTATCAGTACTTTTGTGTTGACTTGAGGTACCCTCCTCAGCGCTTTTAGAGGAGGAGGAGGTGGCAGACTGAGACACCATGATAATGAGTGTTTGGCCAAAAAGCTAAATCTATTGAAATTAAACTTGCTAGAGTTTTATCTTTTTTTTTTTCACAAATACTGGAAAGGAAAAACAGTAACCACCTCCACACCTCTTGGCAACTGCAGCCCACTGCACAATACAAGCAGGTTTTAGCCCAGAGAAAAGAGGGGAATTACCCTTCAAACAAAGTTATATGCAGAGAAAAGTGGTTCCAGGAAACAGCACTAATGCAGGAAAAAATTACCGCTGAAGCACAAATAAAAATACTCATTTTGACGCAAATGCAGTAAAATTACAAGCTTACAGACTAAACACTATCGAATAAAATAAAAACAATGCAATTTTATCGCACATGCGGTAAACTTTTACCTCAGAAAAAAATTAAAAAAAAAGCCAAAGCAGGAAAAACTGTAAAAATCCTGCAACCAAACGCAGCTGCGTTAAAAATGGTAAAAAATAAATACCTCAAAGCAGCACTCAAAAGTAAGAAAATCTCACAGGAAGGTCTCTGAAGAGAGAGAGAGAGAGAGAAGGCGACTCGGGCAGCGTTGCCAGTTCAGCGAAGAAAAAGTTCTGAGGTCCTTCAGGCTGACTGCAGGCAGCACTCTCCTCTCGCTCTATTCTGATTGTCAATGTCTTTCTCATCTACACTGACTCCACATCTCCAGGGCAGCTAACCCAGCTGGCAAACTACACCTATCAATACATGCTGAAGAATTCCTGGGTGAGAACAAATTTTTTTTTAAAGCGTTCCTAAGCATGCCCATTTGAGGCACCTGCCATGAGGCGTTATTCACAGAATAAGACACTGTGTCCCACCCTCTACTTATCACTGCGCTTCAACACCTTGGCCTATCCAGTGGACCTCTTGCCTGGTTCACTGGCTACCTCAAAGCCCAGTGACAATGCGTCAAAATACACACCACCAGTCCTCCTCCTTGCCAGTCTGTTCTGGGGAACCACAGGGCTCAATTCTTGGCCCACTGCTGTTCAGCATCTACCTGAACCCCTGCCCAAGTCTTGCCGGTAATCTGTTGCTGTATGCAGATGGCCTTGATTCTCTTTGCCTCACAGAAGATCCATGTTCACTTAAACCATCCTCCAACATGCATATAACCAAATGAGAACTGGTTCACAGACCTAAGACTCATAGTTATTGAGAAAAAACCAAAGCCATGCTCTTTGTCCACCATCAGAATAAGGCCAAAAATATGCAACTATCTATCCTCTCCCGCTCTCCTTCCCTAGAGCAGGTACACACATACAGACACCTAGGTATAACTTTTAACTCCCACCTCTCCTTCCACTCACACATAAACAGCCTGTCGTCAGCCATCAATGCCCGCATAGGGCTTCTGTACAGGCACAAAACCTGCTTACCCCCTGAAGCCCTTAACCTGGCTGTCACCGCATCAGTCCTCCCTCTTGTGGACTATGGGCTAACCATCTACTCAGCTGCCGATCATATGGCACTGAACAAAGTCCATCTGGCCATAAATAAAGCGTGTAGACTCCTGTCTGGTGCAGATAAGCATACCCACACCTGCACCCTGTACTCCTTTACAAACCTCCTAGACCTGGATGAGAGAACATGTTACCAAACCTGTCTCCTTACAAAGAAAATTCACCTGGGGCTTTCCCACTGGGAATACCTGCTGCACTCCAATGTTCCACCCACGGTAAATACTCGCTCCATCAGCAAACAGGTATGGTCTATCCCTAGAGAGGACCTCACTAGCTCAAAGGTCCTTCTCCTTCAGAGCACCAACCTGGCACAATGAACTCCCCTCTGATATATCCTCCATCTCCAACCTAGGTCCTTTCATAGTAGCACTCAAAGAATATATACTCACCTCGCAACGATGCAGATATACCCACTGATTAGGCCCTACCCTACGGCTACATCACTGTCAATCCTCCGGACAACGCCTTTGTTGTGCTGCTTGCATTCATTTGCTTAACTGCACTAGTCTTCCACTCCACTATAGGGCAGTTAGATCTAGTTAGTGCCTCAACGTTTGATATTAACAGATTGACAGCTGATAATGACAACTACTGAACTCTGCCTTATTATTCGGACTGCTGCTTTGAAACTTGGCTGTATGCAACCATAATCATGTACAACTGCTGTAATCTTAATTTCGTATGTGTAACCTTATTGTAATTCCCTTTTATTTTTACTATGTATTCTGTAAATTCTGTTTTTTCTCTCTGACGCGGAGCCTTTGTAAATGAGTCCCTGACTCAAAGGTTGTAATCCTAAAGCTTTTTTAAATAAATAAATAAATAAGAGTGTCTCATGCGCGGAGGAAAAGAGAACTCCGATTGGACGGGAGCACTCCCTCCATCTATAATGTTCTAAAAAAGCAATACGCTGATCCTGTTAATTATGTGTCAATGTATCCAACAAATCTGGTAAGACTATGGAATAATATGTGGAATTCCAGCTTGTCAAGAGAATTTAGTAGTAACTTAATAAGCCTCAGCTATCATTAATGTTAGGGAGAGGGAGGGATGGACCACATAAAGCAAACAGGCCCTATATGAGGGATATCAAGGAAGCATACTGACTGCCCTTTGCAACTCCTCCCAAAGGGTTGGATACAGGGCATAAGAAAAATTACTCACCTTAGTAATTGCTTTTCTTCTCATGGAGTCTTCTATATTATAACAATAGCAGTCAGCCACTGCAGCTGAACTGCCAGAAGGAAGGAGTTAACTCCAGAGGATCTGGAGTTCTGCAGCCAGCTGTGCCCAAGCTCTATCTGGCAGTTTCAAATGAAACTGTCAGATCTTCTGACTAACATCAAAGGACGGAAAGTCTGTGTGGAAAACTACACTAGCCCATGGCTACCTACTAGTAGTAATAACAACAATATAAACAACAAAGTAACACCCAGAGCCATAATAACAAAAATTGATGGTATTATGGTTCGCTTTACCACCCTTGACAAGCACATATGAACCCCCTTCCCCAAGACTCAAGTCCAGGAAGGGGCAATATAAATAACCTAAATGAAACAATCTAGATCCCTCACCCAAAGGAAAGAGGAGTGAGGATAACTACAATGGCATGACACAGTGCTTGCACAATTCGCCACCCTACCCAAGTAGAAGTTCTGAGAGGGGCAGGAGGGAGGGTGGTTATAATATAGCAAGACTCCATGAGAAGAAAAGCAATTACTAAGGTGAGTAATTTTTCTTCAAACACCATGAAGTCTTGCTATATTATAATAATAACAGATACACAGCAGTACCTCCATGGAGGAGGGTCAGAACCTACTTAGGAAATAGGCTCTGAAGCACCACTGGCAAACTGAGCATCTCCTGGACTGTACATCCAGGGAATAATGCTTGGTAAAGGTGTGAACTGTCTTCCAGGTAGCAGCTTGACAAATCTCCAGAATGGGAATGTCCCTAGCAGCCGCTAGAGACGCAGCTGTACCCCTGGTGGAGTGGGCCCTCAATCCTGAGGGGGGTACTCTACCCAGTTTCTGATAACAGAATTGGATACAAGAAACAATCCACCTTGCAATTGTTCTCTTAGTGGCAGGTTTCCCTTTGCCAACCTCGCCATAGGTAAGAAAGAGTTGGAGGGATTCGAACCTATGACCTCTGGTGCGCTCTAAATAGTAGCTTAAGGCTCTTTTGACATCCAAGCTGTGCAGTCTCCTCTCACCTGAGGAAGAATACTCAGTGAAAAATACTGGGAGAGAGATAGATTGATTCAGGTGGAAATCAGAAACCACCTTAGGCAAAAACTTTCTATTAGTCCTAAGGACTACCTTATCTCTGTGGAAAGAGATAAAATCTTCTTCCACTGACAGGGCCTGTAACTCACTTATGCGTCTGGCAGAGGTGATAGCTACTAGGAAAACGGTTTTCCAAGTTAAATACTTGAGCTCTGCTGAAGACAGAGGCTCAAAGGGGGAAGGTAATAACTGAGCAATGCAAATATTCAGGTCCCAGGCGGGAGCTGGTTCCCAAAAGGAGGTTAGTATGAAGTAACCCTTTAAAAATTTGGAGAACACAGGTGAGAAGAAAGGGAGGCAGGTTTCCTGCTGACACAAAAGCAGAGACAGCTGCCAGATGAACCTTCAGGGTAGCTGGTCTAAGGCCTAGGGAATTCAGATGGACCAAATAGTCCAGTAGAATGGGAAGATCAGCAGATTCTGGGATAATCTGCCTCTCAGAGCACCAGAAGGAAAACCTCTTCCACTTAGAATTATAAGTGGTCTAGTGGAAGGCTTCCTTGAAGCCTTTAAAATATCCATGACACCTTGAGAAAGGTGTAAGTCAAATTCTAGCTCCTCAAGAGCCAAGCCTTGAGGTGGAGGGATTTGAGGTCCGGATACCACACTCTCCCCTGTGCACAGGCCAGTAAGTCGTGGACTCTGGGCAGGCTCAGGGCAGGGTGGACTGCCAAGGACAGGAGCAGAGGGTACCAGGGCTGTCTGGCCCAATCTGGGGCGATCAGAATCACTCTGCAAGGTTGAGATCTGATTTTTACTAGTACCCTGAAAAGGAGAGGAAAGGAGGAAAGGCATACAGGAACTTCCCTTTCCAGTCCAACAGAAAGGCGTCCAGAGGACTGGCCCAGTACTGGAGGCCTGCAACAGAAAGAGGAAGTTGGTGGTTGTCTGGGGCTGCGAAAAGATCTATCTGAGGTGCCCCATCTGGCAGAAGACAGACCCCAGCACTTGTGGATTCAGAGCCCATTCGTGATGGCCCTGAGAAATCCTGCTGAGGCGTCCGCCAGGACATTGTCCTTCCTGGGAGATGAACCGCTATCAGGGAGGTGTTCAGGAGTAAGCCAGAGACCACAACTTCATTGCTTCGTGCACAAGGCTGAAGACCGAGTGCCCCTTGCTTGTTGATGTACCACATTGTGGTGGTATTGTCTGTCCTGACTTGAACCATTTTGTTCTGGACAGAATCTGAAAACACCGAAGAGCTAAAAGACAGCTCTGAGTTCCAAAAGATTGATGTGGAGCAGAGATTCCTGGGAGACCACACCCCCTGAGTGGCAAGGTCGCCCAGGTGAGCCCCACCCTAACAGGGAGGCATCCGTGGTGAGGGTGAGGGTGAGAAATGGGAATGAAGGGAACCCCTGTCTTAAATTGCTCTGGACCTGCCACCAGTGGAGGGCTAGGATCAGAGTTTGAGTAACTGGGACCAACTTGGTAGGGGGTCCTTCCTTTGAGACCAATAGGCCCTCAAATGGAACTGAATGTCCCTCATCTGGAATCTTGCTCCTGCAAGACAGCTGTGGAAGCAGCCATGTGCCGAGGAGTTGCAGAAAATGCCTTGCTGGTCGAGAGACCCGCAGGGGGTAAAGGAGGATACCAGGCGATGAGTCTGTCCACCCTTTCCGAGGAAGAAAAGCCCTGGCTAACCTTGTGTTCAATTCTGCACCTATGAAAGTTAGGACCTGAACTGGTTCCAGAACTGACTTTGGTAAGTTGCAGGAATCCCAGGGAAGTGAGAAGCTGCTGGGTGACTTGCAAGTGGATTTCACCTGACCTGGAGACTGACCCACAATGAGCCAGTCGTTCAGGTGAGAAACACAGCAACCCTTGCTTCTTAAGTGAGCCACCACTACAGCGAGACATTTTGTGAATACCCTTGCGCGAGGTAAGGCCGAAGGGCATTGCCCTGAACTGGTAGTGGCCTGAGGGCAGTTCAACCTGAGGTACTTTCGTGAGAAGGCCTGATCAGAACATGAAAATAGGCATCCTGAGGTCCAGGGAAGCTAGCCAGTCCCTGGCCTTAGGGAAGGCAATATCATTGCCAGAGTCAACATTTTGAACTTTGGTTTCAACAGATGCTTGTTCAAGAATCTTAAATCTAGAATGGGCCGCCATTCTCCTGTCTTTGGGGTAAGAAAGTATCTTGAATAAAGCCCCTTGCCCTGATGGCAAGGAGGAACCCTTTCCACTGCTTTGCAGTCCAGAAGAAAGAAACCTCTGCTTCCAAAGCAAGGGCTTCTGAGAGGATTTGCAGGTGGAAAATGCCTGGCTCTCATCTTTGGAAAGTGTTTGAAGCTGAGAATCAGACCCTGGCCTATTACCCCAGAACCCATCTGTCCGTAGTTAGGGACAGCCAGTTCCAGCTGAAATAGGCCAACCTGCCCCCACTGGTACAGGAGAATCGGCCCTGGGCACCCCATCAGGGTGCCTGCTTAGCAGCAGACCTGGGCTGAGGGAGGGACGGTCTACTTGTGCCACGTCTACCCCTGCCTCTGAAGAAACCCTCTGCGAGACAGCAGAGGAGGCTTGAAAGTGGTAAAAGGCCTGGAAAAGGGCCTGCCCCTACCTCTGGAAGCACGCCTTTGTGGCATGGCATGCTTCTCCTTAGCCTGGGCACTTTTGTAGGTAGTTCTGTATTCATCCATCTTTTCATATAGTTTTCTGTTTGCTCCCCAAACAGAGAATTTCCCACTACAGGAAAATCCATAGCCTTTGACTGGGTATCTAGGGACAGATTAGTGCATCTGAGCCATGCCAACCTCGAAAGCTACAGAAGTGGCCATGACCCTAGAGGAAACATCATTAACATCAACAGCAGTATGAAATTGAACTTTAGAGGCTCAATGCCATCAGCAGCCACCTGTTCTAACTCACTAGCCAGCTGGCCATGGGCCTGCTTGGCTAACTGCAATACTGTGTCCCACCTAGATTTCTGATATCTAGCCACATAAGCCATAATAATTTGCCTGCCTGAGTCCCAAAGAAGCTGCCATATACTGTTTCTTAGCCATGGCATCAATCTTCCTGGAATCCTTATCAGGAGGATGTGAGGCCAGAGGAATATTAGCCTTGTCACAGGCTGCAGCTTGTACCACACCTACATGACTACACTGCTCAGTAAGGAAGTCTGTATCCGAGCCTGACAAAGTATACCTTCTGTCCATTTTTATCTACAGGAGGGACAGAATGAGGATTTTAAAATCTTTGTTGTTTGCTTCCTAAATGACTTATGCAAAGGAATAGACAACCTCCTAGACTCTGGAATATCCATCATTTCCACATAATCAGGCTCCTGTTGCTCATCCACAGCCTCCTCTAAAGAAGCTGGAGGGTTTCTGCAACCTTTTTGTAAAAATAAAGAAAGAGGGACTCAGACAGAATAGGAGGGATTCTAAAGGTCTGTCTGGAGAAATGTCCGGTTCAATGGGCACGTCCAGACCCTCCCAGCCACACATATATTGATCAAATTCCTCCTCCCCTCCTGTGGTTCATAAAAATCCTCAACTTCAAAATCCTGAACCACTGGGACTGAGCAGACCAACCTTTTACCAACTGTTGGTGGTTCTACAGATCCCTGAGACAGTGACTGGACAATCTGAATGGCTTTAGCTATCTCTGCAGCAGTTGGAGACACAATTTTGGACTCAGACCTACTGATTTCCTTGTCTTTTACTTGGGACTGGTTCCCTGAACCAGCCTTCCTTTTGCCGAGAAGTCTGCCCTGGTCAGAGGGCACTCCCTCTGGTCCAGTGGGTACTGGACCGGGCTGGCCATCGGTCAGCAGACTTTTGGCCTCTCGTTCCCTGAGCCGGCCCAATCTCTTCTCCAGGGTGGCTGCAGGAAATCTTTACACCTGGCAGTCTGACAGGAGGTGGTCAGCCCCCAGACAATAAACACAAGTGGTGTGTGGGTCAGCCTTGGCAAAGGCGTCCCCACAGACATCACAGTGTTGAAACCCAGTGGGCCCGGTTTTTCTTTTGGGTTTCTCAGACATAATGCCAGCCTAACCAAAACTTGCCCTTTTGATGGCAGTGCCAGGCAAGACACCCTTATCGGTTCCTAACCGTGTCACGGGTATTTGAAAAAAACGTTATAATTCCGTTTTTTTTAGAACCGATAAGAACCAGGAACCGCACTCTAAAACCCACTGTACACTTTTAAAATGCAGAAAAAACCAACCGATCGGTTCAAAACCGAACCGATAATTAATTTTCCACACAGACTTAAATTTTAGTACTTACGGTTACCAGATAGAGCTTTAAAACCGAAATGCGGTAAAATTAATGACTTTTGCCGGTTCAAATGAACCAAAATACTAAACGAACGGCGAGAATGAACTGAGCTGAAGGGAGCTGATCTCGGGCGACTGTTCAGTGAAGCGGAGTAAAGAATCTGACAGTTTCATTTGAAACTGCCAGATGAAACTTTAGGCACAAGCGCCCTCGCTGCTGAACTCAGATCCTCTGGAGTTAACTCCTTCCTCTCCGGGGCAGTTCAGCTGTAGTGGCTGACTGCTATTGTTATAATATAGCAAGACTTCATGGTGTTTGAACCAAAAAAACATGTGCATGGTCAGCCAGTCTGTCAGCACACTCACCATCAAGTAGCAGAATGTGTAGGAAAATAAATGACTTCGGGGAGACTGCCCTGTTTAACAGAAAAATTAAATCTGACATTGGAAAGCAGAGGGAAGCGTGACCACACAGCAGAGTCTGAAATTAATTCTAACATTTCATAATTGTTTTTTTTCTTTTTTGATGAAATAGCTCAGAGCATGGGTGCATCAATCATCATGTTGTTTCATGAAGATATACATCTCTCTATCATTGCTAAGTCATCTCAAACCGCATCAGCCAAAACAGGTTGCCAAATTAACTCTCTCAGCTACTGACCGTGCAGACATGTGAACGGCCGGGGCTACCTGGGCCAGCCGCCCACGCCACCACTGCTCACCACCAAGGAACCAACCTCTTGCTGATCTCTCAGCCCCTGACCAGGCAAAGATCCAAGCAGATGGGGCTACCTGGGCCAGCCATGCGCCACCACTGCTCACCACCAAGGAACCTCCTCTTGCTGATCTCTCAGCTCCTGACGCGGGCAAACATCTGAGGCGGCAGGGCTACCTGGGCCAGACACCACACTACCACTGCTCACCACCAAGAACCCTCCTCTTGCTGGTAGCTCCCAGGCGAACCAGGAAGTGCTAAAAGGCTCCACTGGCCACTGCCTACTGCTTCCATCTCCTATTGGACTGTTGTGCTCCATGGCCACTGATTGGCCCTGCATCAGCAGAACCCCATGGATGTAAGGCGAGGCCATCTCTCACGTCAGGTCCCTTGCCTGGAAGGCTTGCTAGAAATAATCGTCAGATAAAGAACACCTGAATCGAACTTTCTGAGGTGTGCTCGAGAACTGCACAACTTTATAAAAACCAGTGGCGCTGAGGATAACCCCAAAGGCGGACCTGAACAGATAATACTGTCCCAGGGCCAAAACCTAGAATTTGCGATACCTCAGGTGAATAGGAATGTGCAGCATCCTGCATGTCAGGGAAGCTAGCCAGTCATGTTGATGAAACAAAGGTAACAGGGTTCACAGAAATCATTTAGATTTCTCCTTGGGGAGAAATTTATTTATTTCTGAGATCTAGAATGGAAGCATTCCCCGGACTAACTGGAACCAGAAAGTAATGGGAGTAGAACCCGTGTTCCGTTGATGCAGCGGCACCACTTCTGCCCTGTTATTGAGAAGGCCCTGAATCTCGTGAGGCGAGAAGGTCTGACTGAAGGGTTGACAACCTGGGCTGTCATTTGGGAAACCCGATCGGAGGGTCTCAGAAGATTGGTGAATACCCCACGCAAATTATCGGGACATTTGCCGGGGTTATGGACTACTGGCTGCAGAAGTGCATCAGATGACCTCCACCTGAGAGAAAAAGTCCACCTCGGGCAGCTGAGATGGGACTTGGGCCACCAATTCATAAGGTAGCTGGGCTGGGGCTAAACTTTCTACTGTCTTCTTTTGAGGTTGGGCGGGTTGGTTTATAGAACCTCCTCTGCCTCGAAAGGACTGACGATTGAGCTGACGTTTATTGACATGCCCTCGAGGGGGGCAGGAAGTAAAACAACAATAGCTGACCCAGTCTTTTGTGTAACTTCTAGAGCTTGCTCTACGAGATCAAAGAATATACACCATCAAAGACACTGTCACCTGCTGCATTCGTGAGCCTAGGCAGCGCAGCCAGGAATGGCAGTGCAAATACCAGCAACAGCTGAATGAAAACAGTCTCAAAGCATCCATGGCTGCTTTAACCTGCTGGTTATTAGAATACCTCTGGTAATGGTTTGACAGCTCAGCACGAATCAGATCCGGAAGAACCAACCATCTGATTAAATGCCAGTATACTCTACTGGGAAAATAGCCTGGTAACACAACAATCATACTTAGGGTAAACAACAAAGACCTCTAACCTAAGGTGTCTATCTTAAGATTTTAATAAATTGAGCTATAGTATTTGAGGAGAACAACCTTATCATTCTCTACCAGGACTACAATGAGACCACAAAGCTTGAGATGCAAAATGGGACGTCCTTGGGGCAGATATTTCTATCAATGGATTTGACCGAGGGTGTAGCAGGATATTCATACCATTTGAACAGCGTCTAGAGGAAGAGCTGAACAGAGGTCAAATCAGTAGGATCTCCAGGGCATGAAGGTATTGAGTCAACAATTTCCCAAGATTGATGTCTCCAGTGGAGAAGTATGGAACTCAGATTTTCAGAGACCTAAGACAGGTCCTGACCACAGCACTGTGTAATAGATCCTTAAATCACTTCATCACAACCCGAAGGTCTAGGTCAGCTCATCATCTCCTGACAGTCAGGAGGACTAAATGGACAGGAAGGAATGAAAATCAGAGGAAAAGAAGAAGGAAAGAGGTCCTGAAAGTGGAGGCACACAGAGCCTAGCGCAGCGAGGCCACGGCACGAGAATCATGAGGACCCGGCACAGCAACACCGGACCATGGCACAAACGGCACAGCCGCATGACACCAGAGGATGACGCCAGAAGAACCACGACGCCGTGCAGCACCCAGACTCTGAAAACAGGTGTTGAAGGAGAAGAGCAGGAGATAAGGGCAGCGGTGGGCCCCCTGCCCGTAGCCATGTGAGGGGGGCATCTGGCGGAGTTGATGGCACCGAAGAAGGTGCAGCGTGACCAGGAAAGTCCAACTGCTCTACCTGGTCACCCAATGAGCTCGAAGGCCCACGAGTGACCGAGCCAGGTAGCTGAACCAACCTCCGAGCCCATTGCTCCGTAAGTGCGGCCCACTGATGAAACTGCTCATCTGAAGACCTACCTCGGGCGGGTAGGGCTCAGATGTCGGGCTGTTGGCTACCAGAAGCAGAGGTTGGCGATCTGGCGAGGAGACTGGCAACTAGTCCGATAAGCGAACTACACGCAGACATATTGCAGGGCTACCTCGAGTGATGCCTTTTCTTTTGACCTGTGGGCCAAGAAGAGCTCGAGGCCGAACAGTGCCGAGAATGCACCGCTCATTTTATGCTTCTGCGGGACCGCCATCCCCCGGCATTGGACTGACTGTTGTCAGACCCTCTTCCGGAGAAGGCGCGGACCGGACCCGCCCAACTGACTGAACAGCTTACACGGGTCTCCCTACTGCACCTGACCTGCTCGACCACAAAGTAGGCTGAGACTTCTTTTATTTTTAAACAAGAATAAACTTGCTTATACTTATCGAGATATTACTACAAAATAACAAAACTGAAAACTATGCTGCTAGTTTGAAGTTTGACTCCCGGGCGGCAGCGACGTCGCTACTGAAGCGCACTCAACGGGCGGAAAAAAGGAACTGAGGCGGTTGGAGGGTCGACGCCGAGATAATCATTACCGCGCAAGCCAAGGCTTGCGGTACCATTCCTCGCGGCTCCATCTCTGGCGCCAACCCTCCAGCAAAAAGTTTGCTCCCGATGGGTCCTAGTGCCTCCGGCGCAGATCCCAATAGTGTGAATGAGTGGTGGAGACTTATGCCCAGGAAGATCCACGTTTTGTTCCAAGAATGGTATGATCTGGGACAGAGTGACCATCCAAAAGGTGCGTGACCTGAGATACTGATTTGGGTCATGCAGATCTAGAATGGGGCGCCAGCCCCCTATCCACCTGGGCACCAGGAAGTACCTGGAGACAAAGCCTGGGTCTGCTGGAGGATCCGCCACTGGAGCTACTGCATCCTTGTGGAGGAGCTGAGCGATGTCGTCTCTGAGAGCTGACTGAGTATGGATGGATACTCTGTTCTCTTGAGGGACATGGGCTCGGCTTGGAGGATGCTGCTTGAATTTCAGAGGCAGTCCCTGACCAACCACTTCCAAAACCCACGTCTTTGGTGATAATGGACCAGGCGGAAAGAAAGTGGCGGAGCAGGCCCCCCAGAGGAAGTCCCAGAGCTGGCATGATTGGAGAGGGGGTGGCGGTCCCTGCCCCGTCACTGAGCAGGCTTGGAGGAGGATTCAGGACTTGAACCTCGGCCTCCTTTACGGGCCTGGGGGCAGTGCCAAGCTTGAGCCTGCTGCTGCCCTCCTTGAAAGGAGGGTTGCTGTGCCGCAGGGGAAGAGTGCCGAAAAGGCTTCTTCCTTTGCTGTTTCTTGCCCAAAGAACTTTTAGCAGAAGTAGCATCCAAGGTGGCACTGAACTGTTCAATACACTGAAGGTGACCAGCCACACCTGGGCCGAAAAGGTCAGTGCCCAGGAAAGGCACATCAGCTAGTATACGCTGAGTATCTGCCAGGAAAGAGGAGAGTCTCAGCCAAGCCCTGCAATGAGATGCAACTGCAGCTGCCATTGAGTGGGCACAAGACTCCCCAATGTCCAGGGCTGTCTGAAGCTGCTGATTGGCAACAGCCCATCCCGGATCCTGGACCTGCTTGACTGTGGTCTGCATGTCCATGGGGAGGTGTGGGAGGGCTTCATCCAAAGACCCCAAGAGGGCATGGGAGAAGTGTGCCATGATGACAGTCAAACTTGACTGATGAAGGCCTAAAGATGAGGCCACATAGACCTTTTGAGACAAATGATCCAAGAGTTTGGATTTTTTTTGGAAGGTCAGTCAGTGTTGGCAGAACTGCCAGTACGCCTGAACACAGAGGCAGTCACCAGGCTCATGGCTGAAGGGTGCTCTGTGAACCCCACAAGGGAGCCCATGAGCACTGCATACTTGCGGGCCATGCGGGCCGACGGAGCTGGACAGGAGGCAGGGCGCAAGCAAAGTTCTAAGGTCGGGTCAACTATGGCCATGGCCACAGGAAAGGCCTCCGCCGGGGTATCCCCTTCTCTTGAGGATGTCCGTGAGAGGGTACTCTGCCTTTTTCTGGATAGGTTCCAGGGGCATCCCTGTAGACTCAGAGATGAGAAGAATGCCCTGAAAGGATGAAGGACCTTCCTTCCATCTCTATCCCACCAGCCGATTTCGTCATCCCCAGGATGAGAATGTAGGCTGGTCTCATCCGAATCCGAGAAATCCGGATACAACGGTTGACCGCCCACGTCATCATCAACCCGCCGAGGGTGGTCCAGGGTGACAGTGACCAAATGATGCCAGAGAAGCCCAGCATCTGGTCTATCTTTCTTAGAAGGAGTCCCTCCCACAGGCTGCTTGAGCACTGGTTCCACCACGATCGGAGGAGAGACCAGTTTAGGCCGAACCAGAGGTTTCGCCGGATCCGCGGGCCTGGGAGGCAAAAGCCAAGTAATGGCCGGGGTAGAAGCTGGGGTCAGCTTGTGCCCAGACAAAACCAGCTGTTGCCACATGAGGTCCTCGTAGTACCGACAGAATTTCCACCGGAGCCTCTCCTCATCCAAGGAGAATGAGGACGACTGATGGCGTGGCCTCTTTTTTGAGCGCTTGTGGCTCTTCTTCGGCCTGTTGGTTAAGGAGGTCATAGACCTCAATTGACATCGAACAGGCCAATTCGGTCGCTCAGGAGACACTGGCACGACCGGTGATTTCCCAGGGTCAGGGACGACTTCCTCGACGGGATTCCCAGCGGGCTGGGTCTCCTCATCGGGGAAAGAAAGGACCAAAGTTCGATTGAGAGAAATGTCGACTGGAGTCAGCAACAATGGCTCGAGCGGGTCGATGATTATTTCAACCTTGTCGATCGACACTTCGGTCGACTGTCCAGACGGCAAAGCCGAGAAGCCAACGGCCAAAGAGGCAATTTCAACCGAAGTCGAGACTGCTGGTTCCTGGGACCGAGATCTCTCCCAATCCCAAGAGCGTCTTCGCCAAGACAAATACGATCCCGGGTCCTTTTCCTGCTTATGGGACTGAGAGGAGTGCGTGCCCACAGGACCCTCTCCCTGAGTCGGGAAAGACTGGTACAACTCTCGGAAGGAACCCGAGAAGGTGGAGCCAGGTTGCTGGAACAAAGAAGCTCCGAAGGAAGATTCCCAGCACAAGACACGTCCCCTCAAAGGCTTACGTCATTCTAATTGCTCGGCGGATCCCACAGCCGTGGAAACGCTTCTTCTAACGAGCCTCCTTTTGATTTCACTGAGGGTTCTGTTTTTTCGCCTCCCAACTTCAGGCATGCGAGACAGTTGTTGAGGATGTTAGGTGAAATGCAAGACAAAAATTGCACTTCGGAGTGCCATGGTCGACACCCAAACAATAGACGCACACGGTGTGGGGACAGGTGCGCAACATTTTCTGGCAGCGTGAACAATGGCAAAATCCAGGGGAAGACTTGTCTTCCATAATCGAAGATATGCAGTCACGATCTCTAATGTGAACTAGACGAATTTTCGGAATAACTGAAGGTTTTGAAGCCAGGGCCTACAAAATGCGGGAGCACGAAGGAGGCAACCTGAATCTTCCAGCGGAAAGGAAGATCTGGCGTCATGGGGCAGAGCTGAGGTTATACCACCCAGGTGCATGGAAGAAGCTAGCCTGAAGACTTCCAGTGATACTTAGAGAGGAAAGGGACATGCCAATAAGTGTGGATGAACAACATATCCACGATCCTAGAATAAATGTATTCTGTGCAAACATGCAAATATAGGAGGATGCGGGACATTTATGTATGGTATTTAAGGCACACTACAACCAGGACATTTGGGCATGTATAAGATTAGAGGTAAAAGAACATTATAGAGACACAGGGTTCCTGGGAATGTATGGGATTAGATGCAAAAGGACATGATAGAAACACTAGGTTCATGGGAATGTACTGTATACTTTTAGAGGCAAAAGGACATGCTAGAGACACTAGGTTCCTGGGAATGTATAGGATTAGAGAAAAAAGGACATGATAGAGACACTAGGTTTCACAACAGGCAGTTAACGGGTAAAATTTACAGGAAACAAGAAGAGCATGAATAAATCAAGAGTGGTCTCAACTTGGAGCGTTCTACCAGATCAAGTGGTGAACAGTCCTAATATGAAGCAGTTTAAGGAATCCTTAGATTCTAATTTTACTGGTAATGGAAATTCTGATTATGCATAAGCACATATCAAATCAAAATGGCTGAATGCCAATGGAACTGTATTAATCCTATGAACCCTATGCACTAATTCATAGGAATTCCCCATGCACTGTGCAGGGTACCGGTTGATTCCCTTGGTTAGCTTTAATCCGTTCAGGCTTACCTTGAGGGGCCTATATTGTATTTATTTCCACTGTCTCATTGATGTACAGTACAGAATTTCTATATTTTTTCTCTGTACAACTCTACTGCATCCAGGTACCCGGGTGAATACTACTGCTAGGAATATGGCACAATCTCACTCGCCATAGAATCTGACAAAATGCAGAAGGCCCAAGCACCTCTTATGCAGCATACATTTTCGTGCTCCAACTTACTCACCTGCTACATCTCACATACCTCAGGTACAATATCTGCATAATAATAAAATAGCATGCACATGTAAATCATCATCATTTGCATGCTATAACCACTTTCATGCTGTAACAAATACTCAAGCAGTTACTGTAATATGCATACTCTATAGGTGTAACTAACTGTTTACTAACAATTGCTCTGATAATGTGCTTCAATGACATGTTAAATGTATGCACCTTATTATGATAACCCGATAAAGAATTTGGCATAAAAAAGAAGCATAAAGAAAGACAATGAACTTAATCTTTCATCTTGGTGTGTTGTTGACAGGCAGAAAGTATGCCAATACTTGTATCCCAAAAATCCAATTTTATTGCATTTACATAGTTATAATATTATTCCACAGAAAATTAGATACATCCTGAAAATGTTCCCTTTGATCAACAGTGTTCACCCTTTAGATACCAAAGAACACACACTTTGTACAGCAAAGATACAGCAGGAAACGTATAGTATAAATCCCTCTTATTTTACAAATGTAGCATACCATACAGAGAATCAGTACCATTAGGGGAGGAGCAAGTTATGAAACAGCGAGGGGGAAATGTGTATTGTATGTGTGTAAGAGATGTTGTGAATTAAAATTTTGCTGGCATAGTTGCTGCAAAGCAGATACAATTCACTTTTACAGAGTTTCTGTGTACTCTAGGAAAGTGCCATTTTTTGACAGAGTGGCCACTTTGTGAGCCAATTTTGTCAATTCACCAAAAAAACATTAACTTTGCAAATTCCATTGAATCATGAATTTTGGACACTTAGCCATCCCTAATGTAGGCGTGCATTTATATTTATTAAACCCTTGAAATTTGCAAGCCAATTTTAACCCATATGATATTTTACAGTGTTCTAGTGACCTCTTTCAGGGCACTAGTCTTCTGAGCCTGATCAGTGTGCTCTATGAGGGATAGTGTCTTCTAATCCTGTTCTGTGTACTCTTAAAAGCAGCAATACATGACACTGGGAAAATATTAGCGTTGCATGGAATTTTCAAATTCCAAAGGAATGGAATTCCACAGAATTTTAGGGAATTCTACTTAATTCTGTGGAATTCCATCAGTAGAATTCTGAAATTGGAATGTTTCTCGCAGATAAGTAATCTGCAGTTTACATTAATTGCAGTTTCTTTTTCTGCACTCTGAGGAATATTATCCTGTGGTTTATATGATCCATGGAAAATTAGTCCATGGTTTATTTAGAAATTCTTTTTCCTATAGGCTGAATTCTATATTCTGCACAGCTCTAAGAAAAGATTATATCTGTACCATAGCTATGTACTCTATTTTAGACTGCCTTTTTTCCTCCTGCACTGTAAGATGCTCTTTTCCCAATTTTGAGTCTGCTTAAGCAATTTTCTTAGACCTGAAATAATGAACGTGCTCCTCTAACTACGGCTATCCTCGGGTTCTCAACTGTCCCCAATTTTTATGGAAGTTCCTGATTTTGCTTTGCCTTAAAATCTACCTCTGTCCCTCCTAAAATTTGTGCTTCTGTGACTGAACAGTAGGGATTATAAGCACAAAATAATGCTAAATATTAGAGATATAGGCTTGTTCTTCTTCAGAAAATATGTTTTAGACTAAGCCCTTTATTCTACTAGCTTCCTGAGAGGATACCATCAATTTCTAAGATGTGTCCCTGATTTTCATCCTGTGTCTCAAATTTCTTTTTACGCTCATCTCAGATTTATGAGGCTGAGAGCTATGGTTGTATACCATCATGTCCCTTATGACTAAAGTGAAGTAGCAGACAACTGACACTGTTTCTTGACTTTATGGGACACTAGGAATTCAAAAACAGCTGACAATACTGATGAAAACCTGGAGCTGTCCACATTTAAAGGAGCGCTTCTTTGATTATTTAAAATATAAAAACAACTGCTAAAGAAGACCCAAAATGGGGGCATCTCAGAAGAACATGACAAATTTTAAAATAGGATAAAAAGAATAGGTACATTTTACCATAACTTGCAGTGCTGCTTTAATGTTTTTTAGGAACAGAAAGTCCCAAGCCAATACAGAGGCTCGCCAAACAGAGCCATAAAAAGTTGGATTCAAATTGTTTTTAAAACCTTTTTTGGTACTTCTAATTTAAAAAAAAAAAGGGTTTAAAAATATAGACTGCAGCTGTTGACTAATATTTGAAATCTACAGTGAGAACTGAGGACTTCAAGCAAGCAATAATGCCCAATGCAATTTTAACCACCCCTTGGACAATAGCTTTCCACTAGAACCCTCAACTCCAGTCCATACTTGGATAATTCATTTGTGTGTGTATACAGATATATACACACAAGCGCACATACAGGATATATACACATACAAGTATATAGTTAACAGATCCACTGTAAAATAAAATCCACATGCCCAGTTCTAAATATTTCATTTAAACCCCTACTGTATGTTGTCATTATTCTGAAATAATCTTACCAGGATGTGTACATTTTTCTATTACAAATACGTTGACTTCAGATGAACCACTTTTCATAGTTTTATTTTTTTTCAAAGAGCAACATTATTTTTATGAATAACTGTAAAAAAATGTATTTAGTTTTACTGTAAAATATTCTTTGAAAGGCAAAGCAGTTTCTAGGACACCTCATTTTAAAATGTGTTTCTGCTTTCAGGTCACAGACTGATGACATTATACTGGGAGAGTACTGCAACTGGTCATCATGTCCACTGGACTGTTTAGGAACTTTGGAGTTTCTGATTCCTAATCGGATTCTGATTCAAATCCTAAGTAGACCTCAAAATTGGAATACGATTTGGAATCTTAAACCCTAAACTATAATTAAGAATAGGTTTTGGGATTACATTTAAGAATTCAGATGTTCAGACTGCAATTCGGAAAATCCCAATTTTGAAAATCCGATCAGAATTTTATGACTCGGATTCTGTTTCAGTGGATTCTGAGCAACTCTACTAGAAGTGCTTATGCTACTGCTACCAAATTATATTTAAGCCAGTCTTAATTTCATTTCCACCTAGTTTCACAATGGGATGTGTGGGACAACAATGATCACAGAACAGCCTCAGACTCTCCGTGACACAGCATGAGGTGCCTATTCAAGTACAGAAGGGAGCAGGAGGAGCTTGCTTGCAAACAATAACAAAGTTTCAACTTTCCGAAAAACATCTGGCAAACATTGCAATTTAGGTTTGAAGAATAGAGATTTCTAAAGCCTTATCGATGTGCTTCCTGTACCCCAGCAGTTTTAGTGCACGTCACCTCACATTACCCAAAAATACATTATCTGCAGCTCATAGTCCTAGTGTAGGACAGGGCACATTCACCTCACAGTATTTTAAATACAGGCTGGGAATGCAAAACTCTATATTATTTGAGTCAGAAACAAAAATCCCTTGTAAGACAGTAATAAAAGAAATTGAAGGCATTCGCATTCTGAATCCATCATGCTTGAAGCGTTTGCCAGTACAGTGTATGGAGTTAAAATGGTCAATGGAAGCATCACAATGTCCCAATCCAAATCCAGACTGGTCAAATTTGGAGACTGAGCCCACCTCTCTGTCAGTGACCTGGTCCCCTGGAATGCCTTCCTAAGGAAAATGCACCATCCATTGATGGTTTTAAGAGGTTATTAAAAACTCAACTGTTCACAGTGGCATTTTAAAACTGCTAATTATTTGTGTGCTTTCATGTTTATTCCAATATATACTGCTGTCTTTGACTTAGAAATGTAAAGTACTTTACACTGTTCTGAAAGGCACTACATGAATAAAACTGATAATGATAGCTAGGGCTGAGCCCTTGTCATGAAAGTCATGTATACCATGAATCTGTTCCCCAATGTAATGACAATCTCATGCTTCGAGAGTTCCCATAACATTATGATTTTGTGCCATTTTCCATAACAACGCTGTGGTCTCCGGCATTTTCTAGACAAGCCCAGGTTTGCGTTCCTCACCTTTAGTGATGAATTAGGCCACCAGCCAGTCACAGTGAGGAATTCCAGGGCTTTCACATATACCCCAGTTTAACAGGTGACAGCACTAACAACTTCAATCCACCACTGGGACAGCCCTTACATGTAATTTTTAACGCATTTAAACCTTTGCTGATGTGTGTAATAAAAATGTGCTAAAACACAGTGAACTATACAGAAACACAGTAATGTAACCCCTGTAATTAAACCTGCAGTATTGTGTTAGTTGACAAAAAAGGTCATACTATATTTTTTTTGTGTGTGTGTTATTTTTTTTCCCCTACATGCTACCGCTCTCAGCCACTTCTTCAGACTGTGCCAAGGCACCTCCAATCCATCCTGTTCCCGTGCCCCATCCCTCACATTTGCAGTCATCCCCAGGGTAACCTGGACATGACCCTTTACCAGATGGGCGCCCCTCCTCCAAAAGAGAGGCATCTGGGGTACTGCTGAGGGACGGATGGCTCCCAGGGCACTGACAGCATCAAACTGCCAGGCGGCCGTCATCTGGTTGAGTGCGTAGCCAGTTTCCGTTTTCTGGTGACATTCCCTCTCTTGCGCGCATCTGTGTTACCTCAGGTCTCCACCGGAGGTCACTGTAGGGCGACACACTCCCACAACCACCCCAGGAGAGGAAAGCAGTCCTCCAGATGCCTGATCCTCTCCCCTGCCGACCCCCGGTGCCCCGCATACTATAGTTTTAGCAAGAATGTATTTCTGACATCCTTAGAGTCACCCTCAGTGTCTTTTCAATTTTCTTACATACTTTTAAAACAGCTTAAATGGCTAAATGTGTAATTAATGACTCAAGTCATTAAAAATGGCCACCATTTAGAAGTTTTAAAACATTTCTTCTGTTAAGGCTGCCTTCTGAATGTACGCACTAGATTCATACCATTCTTGTGACTGTCTTAGGATGGTGATAACTCACATTTCTGATGGTGAACAGCATAACACTGTAGCCAACTATTTAATTTGTATATGGCAGGCATGGGCACAGGAGTGAGAACTTTTAAAAACTTCAAAATCACATATCTTCATTCAGGGATTATGTGAAATGAAGAAGAAAAATGTATATATTGATGTTTTTTGCCAGAAAAAAATATTACTACTGAAAAAATAAAACTACATGGTGATTAACACATACTGTTGCTTTAAAACAGAAAGGATCCATTACGTTTCAGGACTTTCATAATGTTCTCCATGATTTATGTTCCTTTGATCATGACAATACCATCATTTTCTCCAAAATCAACACTGACAAAAACCCAGCCTTAATAACAGCAGTAGATAAGCACAGTACCATTCATTAAAGAACAATTTTCTAATTGAATATTAGTATTTAGACACTTGTGTAGGGAAGGGGTAGGAAGGGGGCTCACTCGTTAATGCAGCAGCAGGGGTCCTACTTGCCATGATGGTGGCCAAGGTTCAGTCCAAAATGTGGAAGCCCTACTGTCAGCCAACTGGTAAAGAAGTGTCTGACAGGGTGCCCTCCATTTCCAGGAAGGAGTGGGGGGTAGGAGGAGACTATTCCAGCACTATTTGAAGGAGAAAAAGAAGACAGCTTGCTTCTCAGGATCTCCGGTACAGATTAAGAAGGGGAAAAATCCCATACACTAGACCACAACCAAACTAATCACTGATAACAAGCATGCAGTAGAACAGCTAACAGGCAGTACAACAGCAAGCAGGCAGTATAACAGCAAAGCTGAAGTGCTCTGAAAATGTATTTATTACAAGTGCAAAAAGATGCATTAAAGCATATACCTTACAGAGCAAAAATATTCACAGGGCAGGAGGAGATGTACAGGCAGACCACCACCCTAGCATTTTGTCTCTAATCTGGGACTTCAACAGGGGTCCCTGTGAATACTGAGGCTCTACAAGGATGCATCTTTTTGCACTCGTAATTAATATATTTTGTTCAACATGTTAACCTTGCTGTTGCCATTGATTTGTTTGGTTGTGATCCTAGCATTACCTGTCTTCGTTCTGGTAGTCCAGGTAGGTGCATCAAGCAAAGATATGCATGCCTGAAGTAGGTGTGTGTGTGTGTGTGATGCACAGTGAGGGTGACAAGCTGGTTTCTAAAGGGGGTTACCTACAGTGAGAGCTGGGGAATGTCAGACAGCCAAAGAAGGTTGCCTAGGTAACCCATGGTAAAAAGTAAAACAAAAAGAAACTTATGGGGAGGTATTTTGTTCAGATTTTAAAAGAGAAGCAGAATGAAAGGACATTCCCCAGAACATTTCCTAATGTCAGCTTTGTAAAGGACAGGAGCCAATTACTGGAAATTGCAGTTCCATATGAGCCAATGGAAAGCCATATCGAAATCTGACAAAGTGACAATTGTAGGGAAGTTCTGAAGCAAAGATGAAGATGCTTTATGAGCTTGTAAAACATCAAGTGTAGGCTGTAACTTTTCATGGTGGGGGTTAAGAATTTTAAAAGAATACTTAAAAAAATAAAATCAAAGCAGGAAATCAAATTATTTTTTAAAAACACGTTTGTAAAACATTAAAAATAATTTCTTTGGGCTGACCCACAAAATGAGGGCATGCTTTGTTGACTGTATTCTGCACCACCATGTTGCCTGCATGAACACATTATCTGAAACCTCTGTTTAGTAGTAATGTTTAAGTAGTATGGTGGCCTGGGATGAGGCTTGTCATGCCAGCATGTCTAGCTCATGCCCCAAACCTGGAATCCAGTAGCTACAGGAAGAGGACTGAGCACCTGAAGGGTCCTCTCCTTCTCTCAGGAGGAGGAACCTCCACCACAGGGCTGCACTCCCTACCCCATGTTCCCAGGAAGCAGTGCTGGCAGGCAGCTACAGAGGTCAATGGGCAGGGATTTTTTGCTCTGTATGGAATGAGGAGACAGCAGGGAAGGGTCCAGGAGGAAGTAAGTATCTCAAGCATATAATACTTCAGTGTCCCCCAAATCTGTTGGGGACACTTTGCCCGCTCAACTGGAGTGCTCTGCTTCCTCTCTGACTGAATCCCTGCCCTTTATTGTCCATTGGTGAGCCAAAATAATGCAATTAGCCCCATGAATCCTTGCATCTTCGGCACATCTGTCTTCTAGCTGGCATGGCAGGAGGATTTCAGAGTTTGTTTACATCAGACTCAAGAAAAGTAGTTTCTTACCTAAAGAATAAGTCAGTGTGATTTCTACTGTAAGAGATGTCTGCCAAGAGTACCCAAAATATATGTACAGGATATAAAACTGCCAGATGACAGTGGGAGTTGCACTGAACATGGAGGATTTTTTTTCACAATATTGTGCTTTCTGAGCCTGATAACTGGGGTGTCCCAGGTGAGGAGGTGCTGATAAGTGATGCCGTACTGCCTTCTAAGCTCCTCTTGCTTGACCAGCTCACCATGTTCTTTGTGAAGGACGGTGTACTATGAGCAGAGGGAATGTCAGTGCTGGAATGCCCATTGTTGTAGGTCTCCATCTCGGGTCGGCCATCTGCCTCCCACTGTAGGAATTTCCGAATATCCTGAGGCATCATCTGTAACTCGGTTTCACACTCCTGCTCAAGTAGGCTCCATTGCTGTGGGGAAAGAAAAGAGGCACAAAAACAAAATAAAAAAAAAGAGTTCCAGCAGAAACTAAGAAAAATCAATAACACTATTCCTTTTAAAATTGTAAGCTTCAGGGAATGCTGCTCTGGTGAAAGCAGCATTCTGATTGATTGTCTTATAGTCAGTAACTTACTAATAAAGCGCCTCAGGCATACACAGACAACTGTATCATGTCTGTAAACTCATAAGAATGCAGCCATAATCAAAGAGAGTCACAGTACAGTAATACTTAACATAGTAACATAGTAATTTATAGTCAGAAGAGACCACAAGTCTGTCATGTCTGCCCTTGAGAAGCCAGATTGCTATCAGCATGTCAGCGTGAAATGCATTACAATATGTAATTAAAAACGAAAAACATATTCAGGCACACAGGTGACCCTGCAGCTGAACTCACCCTCATGTCATCAGGACTGCTCAATTCAGGGTCTCTGGGAGCCATCATGGCAGGCAGAGGTTCACAGGATCAACCAGATCAAAAAGTCTATAACACAAAAAGTGATATATAAATTAATTTAATGTGGAAATGTTCTAAATCAGGATCTTAAGGTTCCAACATATTAGTTTGAGGGGCATGAACTTTACCCTTTAATTTAATAGTCACAAATCTATACAGGGGCAAGCTGGGTGAAACAAACAGCCAAAAGCCATACCTTGTATTATTCCTAAACTCAGCAAGAAACAAGTAGACATTTGGTTTCCTTTTCCCTGACCCCCCTCTTTGGTTACCACAGCTGTACCCTTCCTCTCGCACATGGAGGGTGGGCAACAGACTACATTCACTGCCCCTGACAATGGTGCTCCTTGGTCAGGAATTGTCAGCAGCATCAAATGCAGTTGACAATGCCGCTGCTTGGTTGGAACAGCTGGTGGCAGAGAATGCACTAGAAAATATTGTTCCTTGGCCACCACTGGGGCCAATGAATGCAACAATGCCATTCCTTGGCTGGAACTGTCAGTGGCAGTGAACGTAGCTGACAATCCTGCTCCTTGGTTGGAAATGCTGGTGGCAGTGAACGCAGTCAACAATGCCATACCTTGGTCGGTTCAGTATGAGTGAACACAGTCAACAATGATGCCCCTTGGTCGGAACTGTCGGCAGCAGTGAATGCAGTGCTCAGTGTCGCTCCTTGGTCGGTACTGTCGGCAGCAGTGAATGCAGTGCACAATGCCCTCCTTGGTTGGTACTGTCAGCATCAGTAAACACAGTTCACAATGCCACTCCTTGGTTGGTATTGTTGGTGGCAGTGAATGCATACAACCATGCCGCTCCTTGGTCGGCTGGCATGCCACACTGCTGACAGACTTCCCAATCTGGGAGGAAGTTCACTTGAAGTCAGTATTTGAAAAATCGATAGCAATTTATTGCAATACAGAACACAAACAGCACAAGAAAAAGATAGCCAGACTGGTGAAGAAGCACTCTCCACTGGCTAGGTGCCCCTGCGCTTCACTGAGTGGAGCTCCCTCGAATATTCTGATAGCTTTCTCTGGCTATCAGAACCACTCTTCTACCTTTGGCTTCTGTTCCATTTTGCACTGTTTACTGTACCTCCCACCAGATGTAACCCACACCACCCCCCAAAACCAGGCATACCAGGACATTTGCCTCAGCTCAGCGTGCTTTCCCTGCAACAAATTTCAAATAAATGACAGGGGCACGTGAAATGCCAGAGATTAAGTGGGTGTTCATAAGTCTCAAGTTTAAAGAATTTTGGTTACATCAGTCATGCAACTAAAAGGCAGGCAATATAGCGCAGTGGTCTAAGGCTCTGAGCTGTAAATCTGGTGACATCCAGCAGACCAGACCTGGGGTTTGAATCCCACAGCTTCTACTTGGATACTGTGTGACCCTGAGCAAGTCACTTAACCTCCTTGTGCTCCCAGGTCGCTCCTGTAAAAAAGCTTTCAACTTAGTGTGCTTTACCTGGTTAAACAACTAAATAAATAAAAATAAAAAAATAAAACAGTTATTAAGTCTGCATAGCCAGAGTAATGACTTTTGCTGTCCCTCATCATGACAGCTATAGCACCCTTGTTCAAGCTTTTCAACTTCAGCACCTAAATATCATTTTGAAGCAGGTGTGCCTGAGCAATATTATTTCACTCTGCCACCAGGGGAAGAGTACTGGGAAACACTTTGTCAAGTGAAGAACCCAGCAAGCCTGTTCTCTGCCGAGGTTATAAGCTGATTACACATACCCTTGGTTCCTCCTCTTCTATCTGTTGTAGTTTTTCTTTTTGGTTCAATATCAACTTCTCTTGGCGCTTTGCTTGAGCCTCTTCCAGCTTTCATGGGACAAGAAAAAAGAAACAGAGGGTCAGAACACAGATGGGAACAAACAAGTACAGTTACGTAAGAACTTACCGTAACAGTAGATCTTCGAGAGAGGCTCTTGCAGTATGTAATTACAAATAGGACTGAAGCCGGCAGGCGTCAGGACCCCACAGAAAAATTTCCAGCTAGCAGTCTCTGGCGGGGGACCGCCCTCAAGCCAGGTGACCGATGTCAGTATAAAGGGGAGGTTCCCCCATGCCCGCCTTCCAGTTCTTTCCCGCCAAAGGCCAAAAAAGCCAAGACGAGAGAGAAGCAGATGTTTCCTTCACTGGAAAAGGAGCTGAAAAAGCTTAGGGGGATGGAGGGCGGGGAGGTATTACCTACTGCAAGAGCCTCTCTTGAAGATCTACTGTTATGGTAAGTTCTTACCTAACTGTACCATCTTACTTCGAGAGGGCTCTTGCAGTAGGTAATTACAAATAGGACTGAGTCTAGGGTTGCCATCTATCTGGTTTTTGACCAGATAATCTTGTTTTTAGGGTCCTTATCCAGTCATCCGGTTTTGATTAAATGTAGTCCAGTTTTGGGGCCATTTTTGAGTGCTCATATACTCTTAAAACTGTTGTATCAACTCAGTCACTGTTTTGGCTGCATTGCATGTCCAGATTACAAAGAAATTCTGATGTCATTCAGACCTGCCTTTATTTGTAAAACCAGTCTGTCTCGGAGGTGTAATGTATGGCCATTAAAATCATTAGCAGTAAATTAACCTAATCTTTTCCACTCTGAATTTTAAGTATTGTCTTTACTGCTGTGACAGGAAACAGCTTTTACATCTTTATGTGCTCTCATGTGTTTCTTGTTTGCCCTATATTCTGGTATGTATTAGACCCATTTTGTTAAATTAATAATCTAACTTTTATTGCCTTTATCACTACATCTGTCTAATTTTTGTATTACCTCAACATTCCATGATGTCAGCTACACTTTTAAAGGTCATTCAGATAAACATCTTGGAATGGTGTATCTGAAATTGTGGAATGTCTTAGAAATACGAAAAGAAACAGCAGTAGCTGCTGAGGTAAAGGGAACACAGTGCAGTATAAAGGGTACCACCATACCTCTCAAACTCCTGTCTCATAAATCAGGGACAAAAAGGACCAAAATCAGGGACACATCTTCAAAATTAGTGATATCCACTCAGGAAGTTGATAGAATAAGGGCTTAGTGTAAAATGCATTTGCTAATGAAGAACAAGTCTATAACTTTAATGTTTGACATTATTTTGTGCTTACAACCCCCACTATTTGGTCATGGAGGGACAGAGTAAAATCCTGAGGCAAAATATGAAAATTACGTACCTACCGTAATTCTTGATCTTTTTGGACGAGTCTCCACCACTCATTCACACTATTGGGATCTGCGCCGGAGGCACTAGGACCCACCAGGAGCAAACTTTTTGCTGGAGGGTCGGCGCCAGAGATGGAGCTACGAGGAACAGCACCGCGAGCCTCAGCTCGCGTGGTAATGACTATCTCGGCGTCAACCCTCCAACCACCTCAGTACCTTTTTTACCAAGGAGGTGCAGCGTAACTAACCTAGAAGGGTAGCCTAACCTAAAAAACGGAAAAAAGACAGTCCGGGTGACCCGTATAAGAAGGGTCAACAAAGAAGTCTTCACAGCCTGAAGATTTGAGGGAGTGAAGACCAACAACAGAGGTGAGCTCGGGGGACGGAGGGTGGGCGTGTGAATGAGTGGTGGAGACTGCGTCCAAGAAGATCAGGAGTATAGTGATTCGTGGTACCATATCTTCCTGGACCAAGTCTCCACCACTCATTCACACTATTGGAAGAGTACAGAGCTAACAATCCCCCGAGAAGGCGTCAGGAGAGACCAAGAGCTCACGTTTCTAGGACAGAAGTCCATTAAGGATGGCTCTGCCAAAGGAAGAATGTCATCTGGCATGGACATCTAGTGCATAATGTTTAACAAAAGTATGCACTGAGCTCCACGTGGCCACGTTGCAAATATCTGCAATGGGCACGTTGCAAATGTCCGCTAGGGATGCCGCGACCGCTCTAGTAGAGTGAGCGTAAACTCTACCCTCCAACTTAACCTGCGCCATGGAATAGCAGTGGCGAAGGCATGCCACTAGCCATGCTGAGATACATCTGATAGCGACAGGTTGACCCAGCCGGGTCTCGCTGAAGGAAACGAACAGTTGCTGGGCTTTGCGAAAATCCTTGGTTCTATCTAGATAGAAACGCAAGGCCCTCTTAACATCCAAAGAATGAAGAGAACGTTCTCCTTCATTTTGAAGTCCGCAAAGTAAGAGGGAAGGACCAAAGGTTGGTTTAGATGAAATTCTGACACAACCTTAGGAAGAAATTTAGGATGAGTATGAAGAACTACTTTGTCCTTATGGAACACAGTATACGGAGTGTCTGTGACCAGGGCATGTATCTCAGAGACCCTGCGGGCTGAGGTAATGGCCACTAGGAAGGCAGTCTTCCAGGTGAGAAATTTTAGCTCACAGGTAGCCAGAGGTTCGAAAGGTTTCCAAGTGAGCATGTCTAGCACAAGATTAATGTCCCAGGCTGCAACTGTAGAAGGTCTGGTATGCAGAATTCCCTTAAGAAATCTCTTAACCACAAGTAACTGAGCCAGTGTTAAGGAAAAAAACAGCTCATGATATGCTGAAATGGCACTAAGGTGAACTTTTACTGTTGAGTACTGCAGACCTGAATTTGAGAGGTCCAAAAGGTACTCCAAAACCTTATCTGGTGGGCAGGAAAAGGGATTCAAAGACAACTTTGCACACCAGAGCGAAAAACGCTTCCACTTGGCTGTGTAAGTTTTCCAGTGGCTGGCTTCCGCGCAGCCAGAAGAATATCTGAAACCCTGCAAGAGACATTGAACTGGTTTACTTCTACCTCTTCAGGAGCCAAGCGTGAAGGTGAAGCGATCTCAGGTTGGGATGGACCACGGTCCCTGAGTCAAGAGGTTCATCTGCAGGGAAGTGGTCTCGGAGGAACTGCCAACATATTGTTGAGTAGTGGAAACCACAGCTGCCGAGGCCAAAGGGGCAATGAGGATCATTTTGTCCCCTGAAATTCAACTTGAGGAGTACTCTGAATTAGAGGAAGAGGTGGAAAGGCGTAAAGAAAACGCTTTTGTCCACCGCAGCCTGAACGCATCCTGACAGAAAATGCCAGGCCCTGGATTTCTGGAGCAGAAAAGAGGCAGTTTTGCGTTGAATGGGGATGCAAAAAGGTCCAGGTCTGGAGTTCCCCACTCTTCGAATGGTGACTGAACTATGGTTGAGTTGAGAGACCACTCGTGAGGATCTGTCTCTGTTCTGCTGAGACGGTCTGCCAATTCATTCTGTACACCTAGCTGGTAGACCGCTTGAATTAGAGCCTTGTGCTCCAAGCACCATTCCCATACCTCATTGCTCCTCGCTGAAGGGGTAAGAATGAGCACCGCCTCTGCTTGTTGATGTAATACATCACTGCTTTGTTGTCCGTTTGAAGGAGAATGTTCTTGTGACAGAGAATGTCCTTCAACGCCGGATCGCATAAAGGACAGCTCTCATTTCTAGGACGTTTATGTGAAGCTGGGACTTGAGTTGAGTCCACACACCTTGAGTGTGGAGAGCCTGATAGTGAGCTCCCCACCCCATTAGGGATGCGTCCGTGGTAATGGAGATCTGAAGGTCCAGAGGAGCAAAGGGATATCCTTCCAGGAGATTGCTCTCTTGAGACCACCAGGTGAGTGACCTCTTTAAAGGTTCTGTCACCTTGATGAGATAGGACTGTGGGTAAGTGGTGGGGACCACTGAGTACTGAGCATCCACTGAGTGGTTCTCATGTGCAGGCGTGCTAGGGGTACAGTGAACATTGAGGATGCCATGAGGCCTAGCATCCGCTGCATCGAGAGAGCTGTAACGAGCTGTTCTCCCGATGTGACGGGCCATTTGAAGGATATCATTCCTTCTGTCTTCTGGAAGAAAGCCTCTCACAGGATGTCTAGAAGAGTCCCTATAAAGGGAGCCTCTGGAGGCTGCAGCATTTTTTTTGAGGTTTAGCAGAACTCCATGAAATATGAGCAGGATCGTCTCTGGCATCCAGAGTCCTGCTCTGCGTGTCAAGGTCTAGAAGCCAATCGTTCAGATAAGGAACACCTTTATTCCAACCTTTCTGAGGTGTGCTGCAAGAACTACACAACACTTTGTAAAACCTCATGGCGCCATGGATAGCCCAAGGGGAGATTCTGAACTGATAATGTTGTCCCAGAGCCACGTAACCTCAGGAATTTGTGATGCCTCGGGTGAATAGGAATGTGCTGTGAAGCATCCTGCATATCCAGGGAGGCTAGCCAGTCGTGTTGATGAAGCAAAGGTAACAGGGTTTCCAGAGAAATCATTTGAATTTTTCCTTGGGGAGAAATTTGTTTAGCTTTCTGAGATGTAGAATAGGCGCATTCCCGGACTTCTTTGGAACCAGAAAGTAGTGGGAGTAGAACCCGTGTTCCGTTGATGCGGTGGCACCACTTCTGCCCTCTGTTGTTCAGAAGGCCTTGAATCTACGGCGGAGAGAAGGTTTGACTGAAGGTTGTTAGCCTGGGCTACCATTTGGGAGGACTGATCGGAGGGGTCTCCACAAGATTGAGTGAATACCCCTCGCGAATTATCTGAAGGACCCATTTGTCTTGAGGTTATGGACTTCCACTGGCTGTAGAAGTGCATCACACGACCTCCACGGAGAGGAAAAGTCCACTCGGGCAGCTGAGATGGGACTTGGGCCAGCAATTCATAAGGTAGTGCTGGGCGCTTTGGGATCTATGCGCTCTGTTGAGCCTTCTTTTGAGGTTGGGCAGGTTGGTTCTTATGAAACCTTCTCTGCCTCTGCCTCAAGACTTTAGCAGAATGTAAAACTGGACGTTTATTGACATACCTCCTGAGGGAGCAGGAGGGGTCGAGCCACTTAATGGCTGACCTAGTCATTTGTGTAGCTTCTAGGCTTGCTCTACCTGAGGACCAAAAGATATGCACCATCAAGGGCAACGCCATCACCTGCTGCTCTTGCGTCATTTTGTGAAGCCAGTGCGTAGCCAGGAATGACGGGTGCAAATGCCAGCAACCGCTGAATGGGAAGCAGTGTCAGCATCCATGGCTGCTTTAACCTGCTGGTTGTTAGATTCAATACCTCTGGTAATGGTTTGAAGAAGCTCTGGCTTTGAATCCGACTCCAGTAGAGCTTCAACCATTTGCTTGATAGAATGCCACAGGATATACTCATACTGGGAAAAATAGCCCTGGTAACTGGCATTACGCATACTTAGGGTAGGAGCAGCAAAGACTCTAATACCTAAGGTGTCTATCTTACGAGATTCTTTGTTAATAGGTCGAGCTGTAGTAGTTTGAGGAAGAACAACCTTATCATTCTCTGCCAGGACTACAATAGGATCCGCAAAGGCTTGAGATGCCAAAATGGGACGATACTTGGGGGCTGAATATTTCCTATTAAATGGATTTAGCCACCAAAGGAGTGAGAGCAGGATTATTCCATACCATTTGAGACAGTGCCTCGAAGGAAGGCTGAACCGGAGGAGTCAAAACCGTAGAGATCTCCGGGGCATGAAGGTATTGGAGTCTTAACAATTTCCCAGGATCGATGTCTGTAGTCTGGAGAGAAAGTGTGGAACTCAGATTTTTCAACAGAGACTTAAAGGACAGGTCCTCAACCACAGGCTCTGTAGCAGTAATAGATCCTGCTTCGTCCACTTCATCACCCAACTGAAGGTGTGGGTCAGGCTCAATGTCATCTCCTGACAGTCCAGGAGGGACTGTATGGACAGGAAAGGAATGAAAATCAGAAGAGAGGGAAGAAGGAAACGAGTGAAAAGAGGAGTCTTGAAAGCAGAGGAGCCCCGAGGCCCCGGCACCGAGGAGGCACGGCACTGGAGAACGACGCCGAGACCACGCACCGAAAACGGCCGAGGACCATGCGAGACGACCACGGGCGCCGAGAACAGCACCGGAGTCAGACAGCCGCCAAAGATGGCGCTGAGAAGCCACACGGTGTCAAGACGACACCGAAGCACCACCGCACCGAAGACGGCACCGAGAAGCCAGACAAAAACACCTCAGACTCCGAAAAACAGGTTTTGAAGGAAGAAGAGCAGGAGATAAGGGCATCGGTGTGGCCCCTTGCGCCATAGCCATGTGAGGGGGGAACACCTGAGCGAAGTCGATGGCACCGAAGAAGGTGCCGCGCGAACAGGAAAGTCCAACCGCCCTACCCGGTCGCCCAATGAACCCGAAGGCCCATGAGCGACCAAGCCAGGTAGCCGAACCAACCTCCGAGCCCATTGCTCCATAAGAGTGGCCCACTTTTAATGAACTGCTCATATGAAGACCTAATGTATGAAGGGTAGGGCTCGATATCAAAGCCATTGGCTACCAGAAGCAGAAGTTTCAATTCCTTTTTTTTCATCAATATTTCAACAGAAAAATTTAACAACTTCAAAATTTGATTTTGATTACACTGTGGAAATAAATATAGATCAAGTTACTGTATTAAATGAACTAAATAAACTTCGTACTTTTTCATCAGCAGGACCTGACAATATCAGCCCAATTGTTTGGAAAAAAATTGCTGATATAATAGTACAGCCTCTTACACTTTTGTTTAATAAATCCCTTATGACTGGTGACATTCCTATTGATTGGTTAACTGCTATAGTTGTTCCGATTCATAAAAAGGGTAATAGATCCTGTGTTTCCAATTATAGGCCCATCAGTTTGTTGCAAATTATTTGAGAAAATAATTAAAAGTCAAATTGAACTTGAAATATCTTCATTGGGATTGGAGGATATGATGCAGCATGGGTTCAAAAGAGGCTTTCATGTAACACAAATTTGATCACTTTTATGATTTTGTTAGTAGTAAATTGGATAAAGGTATACCAGTGGACGTGATTTTTGGATCTAGGAAAGGCTTTAGTTCTCGCACCTACTATAAATTAATTATCAAATTACAAATTTTGGGATTAAACGGTTTTGTCTTGAGATGGATTAATAACTGGTTAAGTAATAGAAAACAAAAGTAATAATAAATTCAAGACTATCTAGTGAGGAACTGTTACCAGCGGAGTTCCCAGGAATCGTGTTGGGACCTGTATTGTTTGGATTATACATGAGTGACATGGGGAGAGGCTCAATTAGTAAAGTGACTAAATTTGCTGATGACACAAAAATTGTGGGGGTGTTTGTTCCCTTTGAATATCAACAATTATGTAAAGACCTTCATTCTATTGAATTATGAAATTGAAAATAATATGAAATTTAATGAGGACAAATGGTCGATTGTTGCATTTGGAAATAAAACCCTAAATATCAATATTTTTTAAATAATAAGGTACTTAAGGTTAATCCGTGTGAAAAAGATCTAGGAGTATGGATGGATTCAAATTTTTCTTCCTCAACACATATTAAAAAACTTTTTGTTAAATGTAATCGAATAATACATAGATACATAGACAGTGTCGGCAGATAAGGGCCTATGGCCCACCCAGTCTGCCCATTTAAGTTTGTACATTCAGTTTATGTTTTCCAGGAAGTCTGTTGCCCCTTAACCCTGACCTCCAGAATTCCTTTATGTCTATCCATGCATTCTTAAATCCCGTGATTGTTTTGGCCCCACCACTTCCTCTGGCAGGGTGTTCCACTTGTCCACCACCCGTTCTGTGAAGAAATGCTTCCTCACGTTTCCTCTGAATAATCCTCCTCCAAATTCATCCCATGCCCTCTAGTCCTGGAACATCTTTTCGCTTAAAATAGTGCATTCCTGCACCCTGTTCCACCCTGTAAGATACTTGTATGTCTCTATCATATCCCCTCTCTCCCTCCTCTCCTCCAGGGAGTACATGTTCAGTGCCTTCAACCTGTCCTCATAGGACTTGTGATGCAATCCATGCACCATCTTTGTTGCCCTCCTCTGAACCTTCTCTACCCTGTCTATGTCCTTACGTAGGTATGGTCTCCAGAACTGCACAGTGTACTCCAGGTGCGGCCTCACTAGTGTCTTGTATAGTGGAATTATGACCTCCCTTTTCCTGCTGGTGATGCCCCTGCCTATGCATCCCAGCATCCTATTTACTTTACCTGCTGCCTTGTCACACTGTTTCCTGCCTTGAGGTCATCAGAGATGATAACTCCAAGATCCCTTTCCTGCTTGGTGCATGCTATATCCTCACCCCCAACTGATATATTGTGCCAGGGTTTTTGTGCCCCATATGCATTATCTTGCACTTCCTTGCATTAATTTCAACTGCAAACCCCTGACCATTCTTCAAGTTTCAAGAGATAGATTAAGTATTTTGAAATTGTACAAAACATATGTTTTGCCACATCTTGATTACGGAAGTCCACTCTGGAGCCCTTATCTTCGTAAGGATATTAGATTGGTGGAAAAAATCCAGAGAAGAATTACTAAATCAGTTTGTGGGTTAAAGAACTATGAATATAGTAATAGATTAAAGATACTTAATTTGTATTCTTTGGAGACTAGAAGAAGTAGGGGTGACTTGTTGTTATTATATAAATTTATACATGACCCTTGTTGAGAGAAAATTGTGGTTTTAAATTAATTGAGAGGAGGTTAATCTTAGGTCACATAATATGCAAATTAAAGCCCCTAATGTATTAACAGTCAGATGACCAAATTTTTATAATGTGTGTACTGCTAGATTGTGGAATTCATTACCAAATTATATTGTAGAAACATCAACATTTGATCAATTTAAAATAAAATTGGATGGTTATTTGTTAAAGTTACAATAATCCCACTATGTAGTGGGAGACAATTAAATGGGCATTTTTTTGCCTACTTTGTCTAACTAAACCAAGACTCCGAAGGAGGAGTCCAGCAACTAGCCCTGATAACCGAAAGTCTATGCGCAGACATATCAGAGGGCAACCTCGAGTGATGCCCTCTCTTTTTTAGACCTGTGGGCGAAGAAGGCTCGAGTGAGCGGTGCAGAGAATGTGACCGTTTATTTTATGCTTCCATGAGAGCCACTCCATCCCCGGGCATTGGACTAACGTTGTCAGACCCCCCTCCGGAGAAAGCGGACGGACCCAGCCCTCTGACTGAACAGCTTTCATCGAAGTCTCCTACCATCACCTGACCTGCTCATGGTTGACTCCGTCAAAGTAGGCAGAGACTTCTTTATTTTAAAAATAAGAATAAACTTAAGCGATACTTTATCGAGATAATACTACAAAATAACAAGACTGAAAACTATGCTGCTAGTTTGAAGTTTGACTCCCGGCGGGCGAGCGACATCATCACTGAAGCGCACTCGACGGCGGGAAAAAAGGAACTGAGGCAGTTGGAGGGTCGACGCCGAGATAGTCATTACCGCACAAGCTGAGGCTCGCAGTGCCGTTCCTCGCGGCTCCATCTCTGGCGCCAACCCTCCAGCAAAAAGTTTGCTCCCGATGGGTCCTAGTGCCTCCGGCACAGATCCCAATATTGTGAATGAGTGGTGGAGACTTATGTCCAGGAAGATCAGGGACATCCCTGAAAATCAGGGACAGTTGAGAGGTATGGGTACCACAAGCACCAATAATTAAGTTATCAAACATTGGTCAAAGCATATCAGAATACATGACTGACATGGAAATGAAAATGAGATAGTGTTTAATAGAGGGTTGAGCAATAAGCTGTGAATGAGCTTTGCATATCCAGCAGACCCAAGTTTGATTCTGTAAAATGAACTAGGAGCCTATTGGAGTTAATCTGGTTGTCAAAGAATAACAACAAATAACAATAAATAAATCAAATAAATAACAGTATAAAAATGATTTCCTATCACTAGTAATGTCTATTTCGACATTACAAATTACTTTGGAGGAGGAGCGATATACTCAACAGTCTTAAGAAGGGGGTGGAGCCAGAGGCAGAGTTTGGGGTGTGGTTTAGCATCCAGTTTTTACCTCATCCAAAGGTGGTGACCCTGAATCCCAAGCAGTCTGGAACAAGCAGAAGCAAACAGGAGGAGGAAAACTACCCAAAAGTAGACCCTCTGGCTGTGAAGGTCTTGGAAAAGAAGACCTTGCAGAACAGCCAACCCGAAGCCTGCTCTACGGCGAGAAGCAATGTCCAAACTGTAGTGTTTCATAAAGGTATGGACAGAAGTCCAAGTAGCAGCTGCACAGATGTCTGCCGCTGACACATTCATGAAAAAAGCAGTGGAGGCAGCAACCCCTCTGGTGGAGTGGTCTCTGACTTGACCCAGGCAGGGTCTTGTTGTACTTGTCATAACAGAAAGTGATACAATGAGCCAACCATTTAGATAGGCATTGCTTAGAAACAGCATTGCCTTCTCTTTTTCGAGCAAAAGAGACAAACAGTTGATCAGTCTTTCTGAGATCCTTCGTCCTGGTGGTGTAGTATCTCAGAATTCGGTGAACATCCAAAGTATGCAAGAGGTACTCCCCGTGATTTGAGTGCTGCGTAAAGAAAGAAGGCAACTCTACGGATTGATTCAGCGTAGATTCTGCTACCACCTTGGGAGAAACTTAGGGTTGGTACCCAGAGTCAGACGTTATCTGTGAAAAATCAAATACGGGATTTTGCACACCAGGGCCTGGAGCTTTGAAATCCTTTGAGCAGAAGTAATGGCCACAAGGAAGAGAGTCTTCCATGAGAGGAACGTCAGGTATGCTGAGGCTGCTGACTCGAAAGGAGGCAGAGTAAACTTCTCAAGGATAAAATTCAAATCCCAAGGAGAGGCAGGAACCCGAATGGGGGTCTCAAGTGGAGGACCCCTCAAGAAAGGTCTTGGAGACCTCCAATTGTGCAAAGGTTCTGTCCCCAAAAGGAACATGGTAAGTCGAGATGGCGCCATGAACCTTCAGAGAGAATGAGTGAGACCCAGATCAAAGAAGTGTTGCAAGTAATTCAAAGCCACCCAACAGAGCATGAGAAAGGCTCAAAATCTTTGTAAGCAGCCCAAATAGAGAACCGTTTCCATTTCATGGCATAGGCAGATCTAGTGGAGGGCTTCCACCAGAATCTCAGCCACCAGCGGGGAAACCCCAAATCGGGCTTGAGCTACATCGGCAGGAGCCACATGTGCAACTGAAGGGACTTGAGGCCTGGATGCTACCCCCGATCTAGTTCCCACTCGTGGGCATGAGCAGATGACCGACTTAGGTGGTCTGCCAATGTGTTCTCGACCCCCAGGACGTAAATGGTAGTGAGGTAAAGGTTGTGCTGCACTGCCCATTCTCAAACCTGCATCACTTGCCTGCAAAGAGGGTAGGAACGAGTTCCTCCCTGTTTGTTGATGTACCAGACTACACACGTTGTCCGTCTGGACAGCTAGATGCCCGGGAAGCAGATAAAGATGTGGAGCCTGAAGAGCATATAGCACAGCCCGAAGCTCGAGAACACTGATGTGGAGAGATTTTTTGAGCTCGGACCAGAAGCCCTGGGTCCTGTGAGGCCAGAGGTGGGCTCCCCATCCCTCACCCGAGGTGTCTGTGGTGAGCGTCTGGGAGGAGGGAAAAAGGCAGAAGGGAACTCCCCAGCAAAGGTTCTCCAGAACATACCATTCAAGTCGACCAAAGGTTAGAACCAGACTAGATGATCTAGGTCATCCACCAGCTTCAATCCCACTGAATCGTCCAGAGAAGGGCAACTAAAATGGTGCAGGGACTGCATCAGAAGACATATGAGGACAGATTAACAGAGCTTAATATGTATACTTGAGCAAAGGAGGGAGATGGGTGATATGATCGAGGCATTCAAACACCTTAAGGGCATTAACAAGGGTGAAAGAGTCTAACATTGTTTAAATGTAAGAAAAATAGCAGGACAAGAGGACACAGCATGATGAAGAGGAGGAACGATTAGGGAATGTGAGGAAATTTTTTCACAGAAAGGAGGTGGATGCATGGAATGGCCTACCTCAAGAAGTGGTGGTTAAGGAATACAGTGCAGGGCTTCAAACAGGCATGGATAGGCATAAGGGAGCAATACAAATGAGTATGAATAGATAGGCAACTGACAGAGCAAAGGCCGATGGCACATTTATAAGGTAGAAAAAGAAATGGGCAGACTGGATGGGCCATGCGGTCCTTATCTGCCGTCAACCTCTATGTTTCTATGTTACAGTTAAAAAACAATGGCTTTTGTTTTTATGTGTGACCATGGTGTAATCATTTTTTTTTTCTTTTTAAAATGCATTCTAAGAAATGCGTACGTACAGTATTACCATCAATCCGGATCTTTTATAAACTTAGCGGACATTTTGTCATGCTTAGGATAAGGGAACCCAGGGATGCTTGGCTTCTTTTATCCTATGAAAATAATCTTGTTTTATTTTTAGACTTGTGTGTTTGTTTTTGTTGTTTGTCGGTGTGTTTCTTCTCATTCTTCTAGAGAAAAAGAAGTTCCCCATCTTTATAGTAAGGTATGAAACTTACTAAACTAATTGTAATAGTATCTATTGTAATATTGCCTGTCTATGGCAAGGGTGATGCTAGGGCACTCCTCACCAGGGAATTTAATGAGTGGTTGAAAAACTGGTGTGGAGCTCAGGGTTTTGGCTTCATTGGGGACTGGGGAGCCACCTGGAGGGATGCAGACCTATACTGGTGCGATGGTCTGCATCTGTCCAGTGGGGGAACCAGGATCCTAGGTGAGAGGTTTAAATGCTTCATTGGCAAGCATTTAAACTAGACAAGGGGGGAGGCACTGAAAAGGAGAAGGAAATCCTAGCCTCCCACAAAAACATGGTAAGTATTGAGGTAAACACCAAGGTAGAGAAGTTATTAGGGAGAAGGACGAAGTAATGTAAAAAAGGCAAAAGCAGTAAGGACATGGGGCTAAAAGTAGCAAAAAGTGGAGGGTGATGAGTACCAATGCCCATAGTCTGCAACAAGCCTCTGAACTAGTGGCCTTGATGGAAAGAGACCTGGATACTGTAGCAGTCACAGAAACATAGTACACAGAACCATGACTGACAAGTCAACAGGATACACCCACAGAGGGACAGAGGGAAAGAGGAGGAGACCTATATAAGGAGGATCAAGCAACAAACAAGAGTAAACAGGGAGCACAGGAGGCACTCTAGGTCACCCTGGAGACAGAAATGGTACCACAATCCGAAGGGGCTGTATACAGACCCCATCTCAGGGGAGGGAAATGGACAAGGAAATGATAGAAGACTTCCTTAGAATGGCAGAAAAAAGGAGATATTGTTGATGGGGACCTGAATATGCCAGATGTTAACTGAGCACCTTTGCTGCAGGCACATCCAAGAAAGCAGGTCATTATTCTTGGATGCCCTACGGGCATACCGTGACAACTAGTATTGAACCCACTGGAGGAAGAATCTAGGACCTGGTAATTTCTCAAATGGGGACGGAGAAAATCTCAGATTTAGAAGTGGTAACCATCTGGGAACAAGCGACCACCAAACAGTGTGGTAAATATAAACACACCATACAATCAAGAAAACCATACAAAAGCAAGAGTATTGACTTTAGGAGGGCTGACTTTGGAAAATGAGAGTGCCTCAGAAAAGCACTAGCAAACAGGCAAGAAGGAGGGTGGAGGAACAATGGGAGTAATCAAACAGCCATCACAGAGGCAACAAGCCTTTGTGTAAAGCAAATCAACAAAACACAACGAAGGAAAAAACGCTATGGTTCTTAAAGAGGTGGCAGGAAGGTTAAGGAAAAGGATAGCATTCAAGAAATATAAGGAAACACAGAAGGAGCAGGACAGAGAACTTTATCAGTTAAAGCAGAAAGAGGCTGGGAAGGCAGTCAGAATAAAAGGTCAAACCGAGGAAAGGATAGCCAATTCTGTTAAGAAGGGTAAGACATTTTATAGGTACATTAGGATGACAAGAAAAGATCAAAGGAGGGATACTGAGGTTTAATAAAGGGAGGGAATGTAGGTAGAGGTGACAGTGAAAGCAGGGGACTGAACTAATATTTCTGCTCAGTATTCAAAAGGAAGAGGAGAGGAAGCACCTAAACCAAACAAGAGAAACACTCTGAAGACAGGGAGTCGATACAGTCCATTTACAGAAAAAAGGTTCTAAAGAACTAATAAAAGTGAAGGTGGACAAAGCAATGGGGCTCTGATGGACTCACCCAAAATTCTAAAGGAACTAAGGGTAGAACTAGTGACACCGCCACTACTCTCTTTAACAAATCATGTGAGGATGGGGTGGCACCGAGGACTGGAGGAGGGCAGATGTGATTCCTCTTCTCAAAAGTGGGACAGGACAGAGGCAGAAGAAAAAATTACTCACCTTAGTAATGTTGTTTCTTCTAATGGAGTCTTGCTATATGACATATGCAGTGAGTCCCTACTCGAACTGCTCCGAAGGCGAAAAATAACTTTCCATGCCAGGCATGGAACGCTGACTCGAGCTCGCTGAAACTCTAGTCTGTTGTTCTTCAAACTCAAACTGGCCAGATCTTTACTAGTTAAACTCACTGAGGTCCTGTGTGGAAGCTGTAAACCCATACTAGCCAACTGGCTACTAAACATAGAACACATTTTTGGTCCCAAAACAAAGACTCAAGTCAGAGATCCAAAAATGAAAAATGACTAACACCAAGTCACCCCAAAAAGGAGGGTGAAAACAACAAGGTGGGAATCTACTAAGTCCCAGCACACTGCCCACCCACATCCTAAAAACAGAGGTTTTGAGAGGGGCAGGCAGGGAAGATAATATAGCAAGACTCCATTAGAAGAAACAACATTACTAAGGTGAAGTAATTTTTCTTCAAACAACATGAAGTCTTGCTATATTACTATCATATGCAGACTACATGCAGTACTCCTGGAGGAGGACAGAACCTACTTAGAAATAGGCTCTGAAGCTGTGTAAAACCGAGCATCACCCCAGCCTGGATGTCCAGGAGTAATGCTTGGTAAAAGTGTGAACTGTTTTCCAGGTAGCTGCTTGACATATCTCTAGAATAGGGATGTCCCTGGCAGCAGCCAGGGAAGCAGCTGTACCTCTGGTAGAGTGAGCCCTCAGGCCTGAGGGAGGAAGCTTTTCATAACAGAATTGGATACAAGAGACAATCCACCTGGCAATGGATCTTTTAGTGGCAGGTTTCCCTTTACCAACCTCACCATAAGAGAGGAACAGTTGAAGGGAGTCAAACCTGTGACCCTTGGTACGCTCTATGTAGTAACTAAGGGCTCTTCACATCTAAGCTGTGCAGCCTCCTCTCGCCAGAGGAGGATAGTCAGTGAAGCACACTGGAAGAGATATGATTGATTAAGGTGGAAATCTGAAACCACCTTAGGCAAGAACTTCCTGTTAGTCCTGAGGACCTCCTTATCTCTATGAAAAGAGATAAAATCAGGCTCCACTGACAAAGCTTGTAATTCACTTATCGCCTGGCAGAAGTGATGGCTACCAGAAACACAGTCTTCCAAGTCAAGTACTTAAGCTCTGCTGAAGACAAGGCTCAAGGGAGGTTGCATAAGCTAAGCATGCAAACATTAAGATCCAGCAGGGCAGGGTCCCTGAATGGAGGGTTGATAGTGAAGCAATCCCTTAAAAAACTTGGAGAATACAGGATGAGCTGAAAGAGAAGGGGTTTACCTGTTGAAACAAAAGCAGACACAGCCGCCAAATGTACTTTTAGGGTAGCTGGTCTCAGCCCCAAGGTATTTAAATGGACCATATAATCCAGGACTGTGGGTAACAAGCAGATTCTGGGGAAATATAGCTTCCCAGAGCACCATATGGAAAACCTCTTCCATTTGGAATTATAGGTAGCTCCTGGTGGAAGGTTTCTAGAAGCCTTCAATATATCCATTACACCTTGGGAGAGGTGTAGATCAGCAACCTAATAACTCTTCAAGAGCCAGGCCTTGAGATTGAGAGATTTGAGGTTCAGGTGCTCAAACCTCCCCTGAGCACAGGTTAACAGGTTGTGATTCCTGGGAAGACACAGGGAAGATGGACTGCTAAGGACAGTAGGAGTGGATACCATGGTTGTCTGGCTCAATCTGGAGCAAATCAGGATCATCTTGCAGGATTGAGATCTGATTTTGACTAACACTATGAACAGGAGAGAGGAATGGGGAAAGCAGAGAAACTTCCTTCCTAATTTAGAAACTACAGGCATCCAGAGGACTGAGCCCAACACTGGGGCCTGCAGCAAAAGGGAAGCAGGATTGTCTGGGGCTGCAAAAGATCTATCTGCGGGTGCCCCATCTGAAAATATTACCTCCAGGACCAGGGGGTCCAGGACCATTGTGATGACCCTTGGGAAATCCTGCTGAGAGCATCTGCCAGGACATTGCCCTTGCCTGGAGGTGAACTGCCGTAAGGGAGGTGTTCAGGGAGATCAGAGACCACAACTTCATTGCTTGTGCACAAGCGTCAGACCCGAGTGCCTCCTTGCTTGTTGATGTACCACATTGTGGTGGTGGTGTCTGTTCTGACCTGTACAACTTTGTTCTGAACAGATTTGGGAAAACTTGAAGTGCTAGAAAACTGCCCTGAGTTCCAACAGATTGATGTGGAGCAGAGGATCTCCTGAGGGGACCACAATCCCTGGGTAGTGAAGTCGCCCATGTGAGCTCCCCACCCCAAGAGGGATGCATCTGTAGTAAGGATTAAGGAGTGAGACTGAGCGGACAAAGGAACCCCTGTCTACAGATTGCTCTGATCCTGCCACCCTGTAGGGGCTTGGATCAGGGTCTGAGTTACTGGCATCAATTTGGTTAGAGGGTCTTTCCTTGAGACCAAAAAGGCTCTCAAATGGAACTGGATGTCCTTCTATTTGAAATTGCTACCTGCACTACTGCTGTAGAAGCAGCCATGTGCCCCAGGAGCTGTGAAGAATGCCTTGCTGGTCGAGAGACCTGCAGGGTGAATGGAGGAGGCCAGAGAGACCAGGGTCCTTGCCCTGTCCAAAGGAAGGAAGGCTCTGGCTTTCCTCTGTGCTCAGCTCTGGCGCTCTATGAAGGTGAGGAGCTGGACAGGCTCTAGAACTGACTTTGAAAGATTCAGAAGGAAACCTGAGAGGGTGAGGCAGTTGCTGAGTTATCTTGTAGATGTAACTTGACTTGATCCTGGAGACTGGGCCTACTATGAGCCAGTCATCCAGGTAAGGGAAGATGGCAATTGTTTGCCTTCTTAGGGAAGAAACTGCTACTACCAGGCATTTTGTGAATACCCTTGGAGCAGAGTTGAGGCCAAAGGGCATTGCTCTGAACTGGTAATGGCCTGAGGGCAGCCCTTAACTTGAGGTACTTTCGATGGGAGCTCTGATGAGAATATGGAAGTAGGCATCCTGAGGTCCAGGGACGCTAGCCAGTCCCCTGGCCTTAGAGAGGGTAGAATAATTCCCAGAGTCACCATTTTGAATTTTGGTTTTAAAAGGTGCTTGTTTAAATATCTGAGATCCAGGATGGTCAGCCATTCTCCTGTATTTTGGGGTATGAGAAGTACCTGAGTACAACTTTCGTTCTGTTTAGGGGTGGAACCTTCCACAGCTCTGAGAGCCAGGAGGGAAGAGACCTCTGCCTCTAGGGCAAGTGCCTCTGGTGGATTTGCAGGTGGAAAGGATCTGGTTCTCATCTTTGGAAATTTTTTTAAGCTGAGAACCAGTCCCTGGCTTACTACTTCCAGGACCCACTTGTCTGATGTCAGAGACTTTCAGTCCTGGACAAAGTAAGCCAGCCTGCCCCCCAGGTAGCTGAGAATCAGCCCTGGCAACCCCATCAGGTGCCTGCTTGGCAGGGGCTTTAGGCTGAGGGGTGGAAGCAGGCCTGCTTGCCACCCCTGCCTGCCTCTCTAAAGAACCCCTCATGAAGCAGAAGAGGAGGCCTGGTTTGCAAAAAGGCCTTTGTGAAAAGGCCTGCCCCTGCCCCTGGAAAGCTGCTCTTTGAGGAGTGGCCTGCCTTTTCCTTGGCCTGTGCACCCTATAAGTGGTCCTATATTCATCCATTTTTCTTCATGTAATTCTCGTCTGCTCCCCAAACAGAGAATTACCCACAACAGGAAAATCCATGGCCTTAGTCTAGGTATCTCCAGACAGGCTAGTACATCTGAGCCAAGCCATTCTGCAAGTGCCACAGATGTAGCCATGACTCTTGATGACACATCATTAGAGTCCACTGCAGCATGGAATTGCACCTTGATGCCTCAATACCATCAGCAGCCACCTGCTCCAGCTCCTGGCAAGCTGGCTAGGGACCCGTTTTGCTAGAGCCATAACAGCATCCCATCTGGATTTCTGATATCTAGCAACATAAGCCATATAATGTGCCTGTCTGAGTCCCAAGGATGCTGCCATGTACTGTTTCTTTGCCATGGCATCAATCCTTCTGGAGTCCTTGTCAGGGGGGTGTGAAGCCAAGGGAATATTTGCCTTGTCACAGGCTGCAGCCTGCACTACCCCAACATGGCTTCATTGATGTGTAAGGAACTCCGTATCAGAGCCTGACAATGTGTACCTCTTGTCCATTCTCTTATCCACAGGAGGTATAGTGTGAGGAGTTTTTAGAATTTTTACTGTCTGTTTCCCAAAAGATTTATGCAAAGGAATAGACAGTCTCCTAGACTCTGGGATATCCATCATTTCCACACAGTCAGGCTCCTCTTGATCATCCACAGCTTCCTCCATAGGGAGCTGAAGGGTTTCAGCCACTTTTTTATAAAACATAAAATGAGAAGGGGACTCAGAAAGCCTAGGAGGAGACACTCCTGAAGGTCTGTCTGGGGAGATGTCCGGGTCAATGGGCACATCCAGACTTTCAAACCATATTCACTCTCCTCATACTCCTTCTTCCCCTCCTCCGTTCATATCATTCCTCTAAATCATACTCTTGAACTCGAGGAACCGCCTAACCGTGACGCTATTTGATGGTGCCGGTTCGTGGAACCGAGAGGTACAGGACAATTTTAATCATGGCTATTTCTTCAGCGGTTGGAGAGGAAAGTTTTGGCTCCACACCAGCTGATTTCCTAGTCCTTTTGCTGGAACCGACCTCAGAGTCGGATCTCCTTTGCTCGAGGAAGTCTCGCCTAGTCAGAGGGCACTCTCTGGTTCGTTGGAACCGAGCCGGCTGGCCATCCGTTCAGTGGACTTTTTGGCCTTCCTTTCCTGAGCCTACCAACTCTCTTTCCAGGGTAGCTGCAGGAAATTTTACAAATCTGGCAGTCTGCATTGAGGTGGTCAAACCCCAGACAATAAACACAGGTGGTGTGGGTCAGCCTTGGCAAAGACTTCCACAGACACTGCAGTGTTGAAACCCAGGGGCCCGGTTTTTCTTTTGGCTTTAGACATAATGCCAGCCTAACCAAACTTACCCGCTTATGGCAATCCACCAGGTAAGACCCTCTTATCGGTTCCCAACCGTGTCACGGGTCGTGGAAAAAAACATAAAAAAAATCTGTTTTTTTTAGAACCGATAAGAACCGGTAACCACACTCTAAATGACAGATTAATATATTTTAAACAACCTGATCGGTTCAAACCGAACCGATAAACCGTTTACAAGTTCCACACAGAATAGAAATTAATGTAAAACCTATCTAGTACTCACAAGACCACAGACAGTGTCTGAACCGACCGGTTGCGGTTTAAAGTTGGTCGAAAACCGAGAAAAACAATACTTTAACCAACAAAATGAACCGAGCAGAAGTAGAAATCTCCGGAGCGACTGTTCAGTGAGGCGGAGTAAAGAATCTGACGGTTTGAGTTTGAAGAACAACAGACAGAGTTTCAACCGAGCTCGAGCTCAGCGTTCCATGCCTGGCATGGAAAGTTAACTCTTTCACCTCCGGAGCAGTTCGAAAGTTGGGACTCATTGCATATGTCATAATATAGCAAGACTTCATGTTGTTTGAACTACAGACCAGTTAGTATGACCTCAGTGGTAGGGAAAATTATGGAATCACTTCTGAAGGAAAGAACTGTTGAGTACCTAGAGGCCAGTGGGGAACAGGACCCAAGGCAGCATGGATTCACGATGGGAAGGTCGTGTCAGACTAATCTAATAGATTTCTTTGACTGGGTGACCAAAGTAGTAGACCAGGGAGGAGCTGTGGACATGGCTTACCTAGATTTTATCAAGGAATTTGATACAGTCCCACACAAAAGATTAATGCACAAGTTAGCCAGCCTTGGCGTGGGTCCCAAGGTGGTAGCCTGGATAAAAAAACTGGCTAGACAACAGGACGCAAAGGGTAGTAGTAAATGGAGTACACAGTGAAGAAAGGAGGGTTACTAGCGGGGTACCACAGGGTTCAGTACTGGGACCGGTCCTTTTTAATGTCTTTACAAGTGACATTGCAGAGGAACTGGAAGGAAAAGTATGTCTCTTTGCAGACGACACAAAGATCTGCAACAGGGTTGATACACAAGATGGAGTGGAAAGGATGAGAAGGGACTTGGCAAGGTTGGAGGAATGGTCAAATGTGTGGCAGCTCAGATTCAATGCAAAGAAGTGCAAGGTAATGCACATGGGAAACAAAAACCCAGGGGAAGAGTACACAATGGGGGGTGAGATACTGACAACAGTAAAAATGGAAAGGGACCTGGGGGTAATTATACCAGATGACCTAAAGGTGGGCAAGCATGTGAGAAGGCAGTAAGGAAGGCTGGGGGATACTGGGATGCACAGGAAGAGGCATCAATAGTAGAAAACAGGAAGTTGTTATCCTCTGTACAGACAGTTGCGAGACCCCATCTGAGTACCTGTGCAGTTCTGGAGACCCCATCTCTGCAAAGACATAGACAAAGTGGAGGCTGTCCAGAGAGGGCAAACCAAATGGTGCAGGGTCTGCTCCAGAAGACATAATGAAGAAAGACTAAAGGAGCTATTAATATGTATACCCTTGAGGAAAGAAGGAGGAGGGACATGATAGAAACTTTCAAGTACCTCAAGGAAATCAACAAGTCCAAGAGGGTAGCATCTTTCAGGAAAAGAGATGTGCAAGAACAAGGGGCACAATTTGAAGATAGAGTGGGACGGCTCAGAGGTAATGTGGAGAAGTATTTTTCCACAGAGGGCTGTGGATGCATGGAACAGCCTCCCTGAGGAGGTCGTGGATCAAGAACAGTGGGGGAATTCAAGAATGCATGGGACAGACATAAGGCAGTCCTAGTGGGGCATAGGAGGAAGTAAGCTGTTGGTTAACTAGGATCTGCAGCTTATCTGTTAGGTAGGAAAATGGGCAGACTAGGTGGGCCAAGCGGTCCTTATCTGCCGTCAAATTCTATGTTTCTTTGTTTCTATCTTGTTATAATTTAAACTGTGGTAGGTGGGGACTGCAATGGGGAGGACTGGTGTGAAGCAATTTTTTAAACAATTTACAGAACACAGGATAGGAAGATAGTGAGGAAGACTTCCCCACAGACAAAAACGCAGAAACAGCTGACAAGTGTACTTTGAGAGTAGCTGGTCTGAGGCCTAGGCCATTAAGATGGACCATATAATCCAGAACCGTAGGCAATCCAGCAGTGTCTGGAGAAATATGCTTCTTAGAACACCAAATGCTGAATCTTTTCCATTTGGAGTTGTAAGTCTTTCTGGTGGAGGGCTTTCGAGAAGCCTTGAGGATATCCAGAACCCCTTGGGAAAGATGCAGATCTGCAAACTAACTCTTCAAGAGCCATACCTTGAGATTGAGAGACTGAAGATTAGGGTACCAAATCCTTCCCTGAGAGGTTGTTAACAGGTTGTAATGCCTGGGAAGAGACAGGGGAAGATGGACTGCTAGGGACAACAACAGGGGGTACCAGGGCTGTCTGGCCCAATCTGGAGCAATCAGAATCACCTTGCAAGGTTGAGGCCTTATTTTTCCAAAACTTTGAACAGGAGTGGGAAGGGGGGGAAAAGGCATACAGAAACTTCCCTTCCCAATTCAGGATCAGGGCGTCCAGAGGGACTGACCCCAAGACTGGAGGTCTGCAACAAAAGAGATAGAGTTGGTGATTGTCTGGAGCTGCAAAGAGATCTATCTCTGGAGTGCCCCACCTTGAAAAAATCACTTTCAACACCTGAGGGTCCAGGGACCATTCGTGATGGCCCTGATAAATCCTGCTCAGTGCATCTGCTAGCACACTGGCTTTGCCTGAAAGATGAACTGCTACAAGAGAGGTTTGCAGGGATAAGCCAGGGACCACAACTTCATGGCTTCTGTGCACAAGGCCGTGGACCAAGTGTCTCCCTGCTTGTTGATGTATCACATGGTGGTGGTGGTGTCTGTTCTGACTTGAACCACCTTGTTCTGTACTGACTGTGATAAAGCTTTTACAGCCAGAAAAACTGCTCTGAGCTCTAGACGATTGATGTGGAGAAGGGATTCTTGGGGGGGAACCACAGCCCCTGGGCAGTAAGGGACCCCAGATGGGCTCCCCAGCCCAGGAGAGAAGCACCCGTGGTAAGGACCACTGAACAAGGCAGAGTAACAAAAGGAACACCTTGTCTTAAATTGTCCTGATCCTGCCACCATTGGAGGGCTTGGATCAAGGTCAGAGTGACTGGGATCAGTTTGGCAAAGGAATCCTTCCTCTGAGAACAGAAAGCTCTCAGGTGGAAGTGAATATCCCTCATCTGGAATCTTGCCCCTTGGACCACTGCTGTTGAAGCTGCCATGTGGCCCAAGAGCTGGACGAAATGCCTTGCTGGTCGAGATACCCGAAGGCTGAAGGAAGAAGCTAGTTCCATAGGAACCCTTGCCCTTTCTAGAGGAAGAAAGGCTCTTGCTCCGAGTGTGTCCAGTTCTGCCCCTATAAAGGTAAGAAGCTGACTGGTCCGAGAACTGACTTGGGAAGGTTGAGAAGAAATCCTAGAGAAGTGAGCACTTGCTGGGTCACTTGCAGGTGAGACTTGACTTGGTCTGGAGACTGACCCACTATTAGTCAATCGTTCAGATATGGAAAAATGGAAATCTTTTGCCTTCTTAGAAAGGCAATTACTACTGCCAGGCACTTTGTGAAAACCCTTGGGGCTGAGGTTAGGCCAAAGGGCATTGCTCTGAACTGATAATGGTCTGAGGGAAACTCGAACCTGAGGTACTTTCTGTGGGAGCACCTGATGGGAATGTGAACGTAGGCATCTTTGAGGTCCAGGGAGGCTAGACAGTCCCCTGGCCTTAGAGAGGGAAGGATTATTCCCAGAGTTACCATCTTGAACTTTGGTTTTAAAAGATGTTTGTTTAAATATCTTAGGTCTAGGATGGGTCGTCACTCCTCTGTCTTTTTGGGGGTCAAGAAGTACCTAGAGTACAGTCCTTTGCCCCAGTGTAGGGTAGATACTCTCTCTATGGCTCTTAAAGCTAGGAGAGAAGAAACCTCTGCCTCTAGGGCAAGGGTTTCCGAGAGATTTGCAGGTGGAAAAGATCTGGCTCTCATCTTTGGAAATATTCTGAAGCCGAGAACCAGTCCCTGGCTTACTATTTCCAGGACCCACTTGTCTGATGTAATAGACATCCAGTCCTGGACAAAGTAAGCCAGCCTGTCCCCTACTGGAATAGGAGAGTCAACCCGGCAGGCCCATCAGGGTGTCTGCTTGGCAGGGGCTTTAGGCTGAGGAGTGGATGCAGCCCTGCTCATCCCCCTTCTGCCTCTCCCTCTGAAGAATCCCCTCTGAGAAAAGGAAGAAGAGGCCTGTGCTTGGTAAAAAAAGGCCTATGAAAAGGCCTGCCCCTGCCCCTAGACTGCTGCCTCTGAGAAGCTGCCTGCCTTTCCTTGGCCTGAGCACTCCTGTAAGTGATCCTGTACTCATCCATTTTCTCTTCATGTAATTCTCTGTCTGCTCCCCAAACAGAGAATTACCCACTACAGAGGCTAGTACATCTGAGCCAAGCCATCCTCCGAAGAGCTACAGATGTAGCCATGACTCTTGATGACACATCATTAGAGTCCACAGCAGCATGAAACTGAACCTTAGATGCCTCAATCCCATCTGCAGCCACTGCCTCCAGCTCCTTGGCTAGCTGGGGGGAGGCCTGTTTAGGCAGTGCCAGTACAGTGTCCCACCTGGACTTCTAGTACCTGGCTGTACAGGCCATGTAATTTGCCTGCCTGAGTCCCAAAGAAGATGCCATGTACTGCTTCTTTGCCATGGCATCAATCTTCCTGGAGTCCTTGTCAGGGGGGTGTGAAGCCAAGGGAATATTTGCCTTGCCACAGGCAGCAGCCTGCACTACCCCAACATGGCTGCATTGCTGATATAAGAACTCCCGTGTCTGAGCCTGAAAGTGTATACCTCTTGTCCATTCTTCTATCCACAGGAGGTATAGTGTTAGGAGACTTTAAGATTTTTTGTGTCCGTTTCCCAAAAGATTTATGGAGGGGAACAGACAGTCTCCTGGACTCTGGGATGTCTATCATCTCTACATAATCAGGCTCCTCTTGATCTTCAACAGCCTCCTCCATAGGAAGCTGGAGGGTTTCAGCCACCTTTCTGTAAAACATAAAGTGAGAAGGGGACTCAGAAAGCCTAGGAGGGGAAACACCTGAAGGTTTGTCTGGGGAGATGTCCAGTTCCACAGGTACATCCAGACCTTCACTTACATTATTATCCTCAAATTCCCCTTCCTCTTCAAATTCCAGTTCATAAAAATCTTCAAGGGCATAATCTTGAACCGAAGGAATCAACCGAACCGAACCCCCGCCAGAAGGAGCCGGATCGGTCAGAACCGGACAGAGCAAATCCACAATCTGAATAGCTCTGGCTATCTCTTCCGTGGTCGGAACATGAACCTCTGGATCCGAACCGGTCGATTTATCTTTGGGTTTTCTTTTTGTTGGAACCGATCCCTCAGAATTGGCTCTCCTTTTGCCCAAAGAAGTATCGCCCTGGTCAGAGGGCACTCCTTCTGGTTCGGTCGAAACCGAACCGGGCTGGCCATCCGGGTCAGCGGACTTCTCGGCCTCCTTTTCCCTCAGTCTACCTAATCTCTTCTCAAAGGTAGATTTGGGAAAGTTTTACATATTTGGCAGTCTGAATCGAGGTGGCCAAACCCCAGACAATAAACACAGGTGGTGTGGGATCGGCCTTGGCAAAGACCTCCCATACTCACTGCAGTGTTGAAACTCAGTGGGCCCGCTTTTTTCTTGGTTTCAGACATGGCCAACCTAACCAACCACTTTTTTCGGCAACCGCCGGCAAGACTCCTTATCGGTTCCTAACCGTGTCACAGGTGTTGGAAAAAAACGTTTAAAACACGTTTTTTTTTAGAACCGATAAGAACCGGTAACCACACACTAAGTAAAATACATAAACTTCACTAACAAATGGCCGGTTCAGCCAAACCGAGCTGCACTTTTACAAGTTCCACACAGAAAAAACAGAACAATTCCCATCTAGTACTCACGGCACCACAGACAGAGACTGAACTACTATGCGGAAACTTTTTTCGGTTTAAAAACCAACAAAAACTGATACTTTAACCGACTTTCGAACCGAGCTGAAGGAGAAATCTCCGGAGCGACCGTTCAGTGAGGCGGAGTAAAGAATCTGATGGTTTAGGTTTGAATCACTCCAGACAGAGACTTTAACCGGGCTCGAGCTCAGCATTCTATGCCCTGCAAAGAAAGTTAACTATTTGTTCTCCGGGGGAAGTTCAAAGGTTGGGAATCACTGCTATTGCTAGAATACAGCAAGACCCCATGTTATTTGAATGAGTGTCCTTCTGCAATCAGCTGGAGCATCCAAGTGTCTGAAGTGATCCTCTCCCAATCCGGTAGGTGGAGGGAGAATCTCCCTCCTATCAGTTCCTCCGGAAGGCCCAGAGGCTGTGGGAGAAGAAAGGAGTCAGGTGGTGTGAGGCAGTATTGCCAGTGAAGCCCCCGCTGCTTTTTTGGGCAGGGGGGCTTGGCAGCTGGAGGGGCCCGACGTCTATTGGCCCGCTTTCCCTGAGGTTTCGCTTTTTGTCAATTACATCTGTGAAAGGGATGATGCTGAACCTGAGGGGGTTGTACATGGAGTCAACTGACTTCAGTGCAGTAGCCTTCTTCTTCAGATCGGTGATGATGTCATTGACATCGCCAACGAACAGCACCGAACCCCTGAAGGGCACGTCCTGGATAGCAGACTGCACCTCCAGAACTGATCCTGACACATGCAGCCAGGCATGATGCCGCAAGCCCACGACAAAAGCTGAGCTCCTACTGGCGGCATCCACTGCATCGTACGTGGCATGAAGCAATTCCCCAGCTGACCGAACGTGCAGACTGGACTAGTCAGCCACTTCCTGTTTTGTCTGAGATTCAGGAAGGGAGTCCAGCTTAGATTCCACCTCACTAAGGATCACCTTCTGGTAATCCCCCATGTCACCAACGTAATTCAGGGCCCTTATACCCAGAGTGGAAGAAGCATAGACCTCCTTTCCGTACTGGTCCAGAAGGCGGGATTCCTTGTCAGGTGGCGACGAGCTCAAGTGCTTTGGATTAGCCGTCCGTCCGTGAGCTGCGCTAATCATGACCGAATCAACTCGAGGGTGAGAATTAAGGGAGTCAGCACTCTCGGGAACCTGATAAAGCCTATCCGACTTCCTAGGAAGAGGGACTATGGCCGACGGTTGCTTCCAAATAGTGGAGACAAGGTTGGCGTGAGGTTCAATCAAGGGTGGCACCAGGTTCTGAGTGGTTTCGGGCAGATCCAGGTGAGCAGCGAGTTTGTTACGCTGTGGATCCGGCTCCAAGGAACGCCACTGATGAACCTCCTGGATTTTGTGCAGCAACTCCGTGAAAGAGGGATCCTCCGTAGGTGACTTCGGAGGAGTCCTCAGCCTGGGCTTATCCGGAGAGCGGGGCTCGTTATCCGGGTCGGAACAACCATCGGAGTAGTCCAAGGATTCCGAGGAGGATGAAGACGACGACGACTCCTCCTCCTCCTACCAGTGCGGGGGAGGAACGGACCCCTTAGGAAGTCCCTTCGGAACCGTAGATCCGCCCTTATCCTGGAACCGGAGGGTTCGCCTCTGGTATCAAGGGGTGGGAAGGGAGTCTCGCGTCTCGGACGTACAGGGAACGAAACCGGCACCGTCGTCGGAAGACGGCTCTCTACCTCCCTGGTGAGTTCAGCCTTGGCCTCAGCCCACAAGGAGGCTAGAGTCTCCTTCAAATCCACCGGCGGCTGAGGGGGCGGTGGAGGAGGAGGAAGAGAGGGGTACAGATATTGGGCATATCCGTACTGCGCGTATCCAAATCCCGACAGCGGGAAACTCGGCGTCGGGTAGTGAGGCACCGTATACTGCGGTGTCGGATATGCTAACGTTGGGTACTGGGGCGTCGGATACTGCGGACCTGGGTATGACGGCGTCGGATAGGACGGAGTCGGATACCCAGGAACCGGAGGGGTCTGCCGGGGCAGACGGCCCAGGAGGGTGCCCAACAGGCGGGCCTGGGACATGAGGCCTGGCGGGCGGCAAGCCATGAGTGGGGGCGGCATCCAGAAGAGGCAGAGGGATGTCGCCTGGCGACGGGAGGACCGGGGTTGGCGTCCGAGGAACCGATGTCAGGTCGTCCGACCCGGCAGGAGGGAGACCTGATGGAAGCGTGCCAAGGAGGAGAAAAATCTCTGGGATCTGGCTCAGGAGACGCAGGTATCTCTGAATGCAGCGAATGCTGCGGGGAGCCGGGGACGGCAGACAGCGACTTAGGGTCCGGCGTCAGCTCCGATGCCTAGCGAGCGTTGGAGGGTCCGACGTTCGACTTACCGAGGGAGTCCGGGCGGACGTCTGAGGAGCCATCGTCCGACTTAGCAGAATCATCGCCCGAGGCAGGCCTCGATGGGGGTGCAGCCTGGTCGGGCAGGATAGGGGCCGTGCTGCCTCAAAGGGTTGAGTGGCGTGCCTTCCCTCGAGCGGGCGTCACAGAAGCCGACGTCTCGGGTTACCAGAGCCATCAAGACCAGTAGGCGCGCGAGTGGCGGCCTTTGCTGGGAGGGAGGCCTCCTTTAGCCCGGAGGCACCCAAGAGCCCGAGCACGAGCCAGACGGGTGGGCCAACGCCGCCTGGAAGCCTCTAGATGACCGCTATGGAGCTGAACCTGTGGGATGTTCACCCTAAACATGGTGACTCAGCCAAGTCGCGGTGGCCAAGGGAAGAGGAGTCCCAGTCCCGGTGCTTCTCCTTGTCTTTCTTTTTACGATGACGCTTGGGGTAAGTTGAGGCCTGACGAAGCTTTTTCAGCTCCTTTTCCATGGAGGACATTATATTTTAAGGATGTGGGCCTCCAGGGACTGCTGCCTCCATCTGCGGGTGGCAGCATTGAATTTCAGGCAATGGTGGCACTTCTCCACAGGGTGATCCAGGTCCAGACAGAAGAGGCACTGGGAATGACCGTTCTTATGCGGGAGTTGGGCACCACACGAGTCGTACTTACTGTTGTGCTCGGAGGGTGTAGGGGACGACATACACCACTGAAATAGTGAACAAAATTCGAGTTAAATCAAAAAAAAAATGACAGTAGAACTACCGACGACAGACTGACGAGCAGTTGAACTTAACCGCGAGGTGTTTACATGAGCTAACGGCAGGAAAGAACTGGAAGACTGCTAGCTAGAAATTTTTCCGTGGTGTCCTGACGCCTGCCGGCATCAGTCCTATATGTAATTACCTACTGCAAGAGCCCTCTCGAAGTAAGATCTCCCTATTCCAGTGATCTAAAATTCCCTGTGTCAAGTCCATTACGTATTCTCTAAATCCTCTGTACAAAAGGTCAATCACATGTTGCCAGATTGTATCTCTCAGGGGGGACATAAACATGTTGAGCAAGAGTGGCAAGGGCTCTGGGAGATTACTCCTCTGTGGGCCCTTATGTAGCAGAAAGGTCTATACTTGTAAATACCTAAAATATTTAAGCAATAAGGCACGACGGTGCGTGTTATTGTGTAATAACATCACACCTCGGGTGGTTGAAGCACGAAGCCGTAGGCCAACAGCATTCAACACCCAAGAAGTGACATTATTACACAATAACACACATCCCTGGAGTGCCTTATTGCTATTATACAATTGCTCACTTGTAAAGAAAAATCATACCTAAAATATATTTTTCTTTGATTTTTGGTGTGTGTAGGTATATCTTTTCAAAAAAAAAAAAAAAAGTCCACAGTTTCTGTTCTGTCCACTAGATGGTGCTGCCACTGTATACTGCTATCTGTTTTCGTCCCTGGTGGTTTGCTTCAGTCCATCCTGGTACACAGGTCTGTGATTCTTCCTGAGTGTCATACTGCCATATCATCTGCTGGCTCGTGTCTCTTAGTGCAACATTTTTTTTTGGTTTTGTTCTTCCGTTGGGAATGGTGCTCTTCACTGTGGATGTCAAAAGTAATTGAAGGAGCATTAGCCGATCGTCCAGTGCAGGTACCGAGCAGGAGCCAATGGGCGAGTGCAGGTACCGCGGCTGTGTTGTTGAGAAGAAAGCCAATTATAGGTACGTCCATCTTTTCCTTTTCATTTATTTTAATTTACTTTTTTGATGTTCTGCTGACGAAGTGGTCTTTGTGCAGTGACTGGCTAGTGGGGCGAGGACGGCGCTGTTGCATGCCCACGCTGCAACGGCCGCTCTTATATAATACCGGGTTGGTCGGCCACACTGTGAAAAGAAAAAAAAAAAAAGACAGGTTTTGTGTTTCAGGGACACTGTTTGATGTTGTGACTGGGAAGTTTTGTGAGTTAAATGTACATGCTCGGGGGGGCTGCAGTTATTTACAGTGACGGGAGGAAGGGTTGGTAACTTGTGGATGGGAGGCATGATTTCTGCCTCAGTCACAGTCATGTGGGCATGTGTGTGCCTGGACTTCACACAATGATGTTACTGTGTAATAACATCACTGTGCCAGGCACTCACTGACCAATCAGTGGACAGGAAATTTCTTTGCCACTGTATAATCCCTATTAGTGAGATCATGTGCCTCTTGGAGCACAGTAAATGTTACCACCCCCCTGGAATCCAAAAATTGAAGATAAAAGGCAGACCACTCATATGCCATCCTCAAAATCCTCGGTCTTGTGCTCTCTCTCCACCAGTTACCTGCACATTGGCTGGGGACCACACCTTAAGTCAATTTTAGGCTGATGCACCCTATAAAGGTAAGCCATTTGAGGCAGATGCAGTCTAGAGTAGGGACCCAGCTGATGGTTGGTGTACCTCAACGCTGGTAGCTAGGTGACTTCACAGCAGGGCCTTGAGGTAAATACCAAGAGACCCCAACTCCTTTTGAAATCAAATTAGTAAGTTGCCAATCCAGACTGAAAAAATGTTTATTGTTACATTTACCTGGGGGTGTCAGGGTGTGCTCAGACTTGTTTTTTTGATGTATGCTATATAGTAGCACCCCTCATTAGAATCCAATTTTTGTGAATGAGCAAGGGTGGGGCAATTAACACTGGATAAAGAAGAGGCAAAGGAATGGCCGTCTTTGTGAGGGAGCAGAGTTCCGCAGCAGTCGCACTTATTTTATGCGAATCGGGAGGCCGGAGACAACATATATGATGTGAAATACACTAATACTTTATAGAAAAATAAACTAGTAGAGCGGCCAGTGGTACTGAAGGCGCTGGATGCCACCTTGCGCCACGCCGGCGACCTGGGTTCGGGAACGAGCTCGGGGCGCCAGGGGTAGGCAGGGGAGGAAAGAGATTGAGCGTCCAGAGGACTGTGCTCCCTTCCCCGGGAAGGGACGGGGATGTGACCGCTCAAAAAGCGACCTCTGGCAGCCCGCCGGAGGTAGCCCAAAGAGGCGCAGTGGCGTATACGCCTGGGGGTGGAGCCGCAGCAGCACATTGCCATGACAGCTGGGCTCCACAGGGGACTTACAAGCTAAAAAAACACCCACCCTCCTCCCTCCGATAGGCGAAGGTGCCTCCCACCCAAGGGCCACACTCCCGAAGACGGATGCGTCTCTCTCTCCTCGCCCCACCTCCTCGGCCCGGTACTCAATACTATAAGAAAGAATGCCCTGGGCGGGGGTGGCCCTTCCCCGGAGGGTAGACCTGGCGGATGCCCGGTGCCGGGAGTGGAGACGAGCCAGATCACGCAAGGAGGTAGCGTCCGTGGCATGAAAGATTGCTGGAGAGAGTTCGGGGTCAAAAGACAGGGTGGGGGAAAAAATAAGAGGGAGTAGAAATACTCATCCAACACGACGCTGACAGAAGCAATGTTCTCCGCGAGGTCCAACATACACAGGTCAACGGCAGAAAAGAACTGGAAGGCGGGCATGGGGACCGCTCACTATACAGCGCCCCACTGACCGTCACGTGATGTTGGGTGGGCGGTCCCCTACCAGACTCTGCTAGCTAAGTTTTCCATGAGTGTCCTAGCACCTGGCAGCTTAATCCTGTCTGTTAGTACCTACTGAAAGAGCCTGCTCGAAGTAAGATCAACTACCACCAGGGAAATACAGTATAGTTTTATTACCTTTCGGCCGAGATCAGCAAAGGCAGGGGGGAGGGTGGGAGAACCACTAGCACAAGGGAAATACAATGGTTTTATTACCTATTGGGCCAGTGATCATGGGGGAGGGGGGAATATAGGTTACTCACCTGTAACGGGAGTTCTAGGAATGGTATATGTTGTTCATCCACACTGTCTGGCAGGTTCCTTGCCGCTTTAAATCTTGCTGGAAGGTCTTCAAGCTGGCTCCTCCCACCCACCCAGGTGGTAAAACTCTCGGCTCCGCCCCATGATGCTAGATCTAGCCCGCTGGAAGCCAGGTTGTGCATCGAAGCCAGGGGAGGCTGGGTGGGTCGTGTGGATGAACAACATATACCATTCCTAGAACTCCTGTTACAGGTGAGTAACCTGTATTTCTAGGGACATGGATATGTTGTTCATCCACACTGTCTGGCAAACTCCTAGCAGTTCTCCGGGAGGAGGGAGCCAAGGCGCACACCCCCTACTTAGGGAATAATGACTGAGAACCGAGGCCCCAAAACCAGCATCCCGCATGACTCAAGGTCGATGTGGTAGTGGGTAATGAAGATGTGTGCTGACTTCCAGGTAGCAGCCCTGCAGATTTCCTGGATAGGGACGTCCCTGGAAGCAGCCACTGATGCAGCGGTATGGCGGGTAGAATGAGCTCTTATCCCTCTGGGAGGCTCCATGCCCGCCAACCTATAGCAGAGATCTATGCAGGAGGTGACCCACCTGCCTATCATCCGCTTGGCTGCAGGTCTGCCAGGTGCGGCTTCAGCGTAGGTGACAAACAGCTGGCGAACCACTCCCCGAATTTCAGCCATCCGCTCCTTGTAGTAAGCGAGCGCTCTTCTAGGGTCCAAAGTATGGAGCCTATATTCGGCCTCCGAGGTGTAATTGGGGTAGAACACTGGCAGAGTCAACACCTGGTTAAGGGGAAACTCCGACACCACCTTCGGAAGGAATTTCGGGTGGGGGCGCAGGACAACCTTGTCCCTGTGGAAGACCAGATAAGGAGACTCTATGGAAAGTGCCTGGAGCTCTCCCATCCTTCTGGCTGACGTGATAGCCACCAAGAAGGCGGTCTTCCACGACAGGTGAGAGATGTCACACCTGTGCATCGGTTCGAATGGCTTGCCCATGAGCTTAGCCAATACCAGCAGTAGATCCCACGGAGGTGGAGGTTCTCGCACCGGAGGGGATATGTGATCAAGGCCTTTGAAAAAGCACCGACCACCTTTTCCTGCGCTAATCGACGCTTCCCGGCCCACGCCCGGTAAGCAGAGATGGCTGCCAGGTGCACCCTGAGGGTCATCGACTGAAGCCCTTGCTGAGAAAGGGACCACAGGTAGTCCAGAATGCTAGCCAAGGAACAGGAGGAAGGGTCCAGGCCCTTGCCCTGACACCCAATGGAGAATCTCTTCCATTTAAAGGCGTAGCATTTCCTGGTCGACTCCTTACGGGACGCCTCAACAATGTTGAGGACCTCGTCGGAAAGACCCAAAGCCTGGAACTCTAGCTGCTCAGGAACCATGCCGTCAGGTGCAGAGATTGAGGGTCCGGATGGAATACCTTCCCCTGATTGACTGAGATCATGTCCAGGCGGGCTGGAAGCCGCCTCGGGAGCCTGGAGCCGAGACTGAGGAGATCTGGATACCAGAACTGGTGGGGCCAGTCTGGGGCTACCAGAATCACCTGTGCCTTGTCCCTCCTCACCTTGAGAAGCACCTTGTGGATCAAGGGAAAAGGGGGAAAGGCGTAGAAGAGGCCCAGGGTCCACGACCTCGAGAAGGCATCCACCTGCAGTGAGCCCTGCTGAGGGGGGGTGGGCATGAAGCAGTCTCAGCTTCGCATTCTCCCTGGAGGCAAACAGGTCCACCTGAGGCATGCCCCAGTGGGAGAACAGATCTTGTACTACTTCCGGCAGGAGAGACCACTCGTGGGACGCAGCCCCTATCCGGCTTAGGGCAACGGCCAGAATGTTGGAGGCTCCTGCCACACGGATGTCAAGGAAATCCGCCTCCAGGCTGCGCTCGAGGGACCAAATACGGAGAGCTTCCCTGCACAGAGGCATGGAGCGTGTCCCGCCCTGGCGGTTTAGGTAGTACATGGTCATAGTATTGTCCGTCTGGACCTGGACCACTTGACCCCATATAAACGGAGCGAAGGCGGTGAGGGCTAGATGAACCGCTCGAAGCTCCAGCAAGTTGATGTGGCATTGGGACTCCTGAGGGGACCAGAGGCCGTGCGCTCTGTGCTCCCCCAGATAGGCACACCAACCCAACAGAGAGGCATCGGTCGACAGAGAGAGACCGTTGGCTCGGGGCAGACGAACGGGATGCCCTCCTGCAGATGTGCTGGAACAGTCCACCACTGGAGGGCATTCCACATCCCCTGGGTCACTGTCACTAGCTGATCCAAGGGATTGGAGTGCTGTGACCATTGGCTGGCCAGCCCCACTGAAGGGGACGCATGTACCAACAGGCCCAATGGACCACGCTGGTGCAGGCTGCCATGAGGCCCAGGAGGTGCAGGAAGTCCCGGGCAGGGCACAATTGCCCAACTTGAAATGACTGGGCAAAGGAGGAAAGAACCTCCACCCTGTCCGCCGGGAGCCATGCTCTGGCTCGTAGAGAGTCAAGCTCTGCCCCGATGAATTGTATCACCTGCTTTGGCACGAGTTGATGAGGAGGCCAACCTGAAAGCAAACCTGGAGGGCCAGATCCCTGGACCGCTCCACCTCCATTCTGGAGGCAGCTGCAATCAGCCAGTCGTCCAGGTAGGGGTACACCCGGAACCTTCGGCGCCACAGGAATGCTGTCATCACTGCCATGCATTTGGTGAAGACCCTGGGAGCTAGGGAAAGGCCGAAGGGCGTGGCCCGGAACTTGTAGAGGGATTCCTCTGCCCTGAAGCAGAGGAATCTCTGGTGGGACGGATGGATTGGGAAGTGAAAGAACGCGTCCTGGAGGTCCAGAGAACAGAACCACGTGCCTTGTTCCAAGGATGGAATGATCTGAGCCAGAGTGACCATCCTGAAGGTTCGAGACCTTAGGAACCTGTTCAGGTCGTGCTGGTCTAGAATGGGGCGCAAGCCCCCCATCCATTTCAGGACCAGGAAGTACCTGGACACAAACCCCGGGTCTGGTGGAGGATCCACAACCTTCCTGATCACCTCTTTTTCGAGGAGCAGGGCAATGTCAGCTCGGTGAGCCGACAGAGAGGCTACGGGCCCCGTAGCCCCACGAGGGGCGATGGCCTGAAAGGGCGGGGCCTGCTCGAACTCCAGAGGCGGGCCCTTTCCTACCACCTCCAACACCCAGCGGTCCGTGGTGATAGAGGACCAGGCAGAAAGGAAGTGGCGGAGCCGTCCCCCCCACGGAGGGAACCCAGGGGGGAGTGACGAGGCTGGGGGAGACACCCCTCAACCTGTCACTGGGTAGGCTTGGAGAAGGCCCAGGGACCTCCTGGGCCTTTTCCTCCCTGCTTCCTATTAGAGGAAGCCACAGGCTTGGCTTTGGGATGACAAGCGCGAGACTGCTGGCCCTGATGCTGGTGTTGCTGGGCCGGGCGTGCCGCAGGCGCAGAAGGGCGAAAGGACTTACGTTGCTGACGACTGCCCTTGTCCTTCTGGGCGGAGGTGACCGAGTCCAGGGTAGCGTTGGACTTTTCGATAAGCTGGAGGTGGCCTTCCACTCCAGGGCTGAACAGGTCAGTCCCCAAGAAGGGGACGTCCGCCAATTTATGCTGGGTATCCGCCGTGAAGGTGGATATCCTCAGCCATGCTCTGCGGCGCATGGCCACTGCAGCCGCTACTGATCTGGCACAGGAGTTTCCAATGTCCAGAGCCGTTTGGAGCTGCTGTTTCACCACCGCCCTTCCCTGATCCCGCACCTGCTTGACCATGGACTGCAGGTCGGCCGGGAGATGAGGGATCACCTCATCCATGGAGCCCATGAGGGTGTGGTAGAAGTGTGCCATCAGCACGGCCGAGCTGGTCTGGCGGAGGCTTAGGGAGGACGCAGCGTACACCCTGTGCCCAGCATAGTCCAGCTTTTTGGACTCCTTGTCGGAGGGTTTATCCACATCCCTAGCGTTCCCGGAGCGAGGCATGCTCGGTGACCAACACCTCCAGAATGGGTGCTCGAAAACCGGACAAAGAGCCAGTGAGACTGCATACTTCCTGGCCATCCTGGCCGGCGCAGGGCAGGGAAGCGGCCACTGCCAGGCTCAAGGCTAGGTCAACAATGGCTTCAGCCACTGGAAAGGCCTCCGAGGGCAAATCCCCTCGGTCCAGTATCTCAGTCAGGGGATACTTGGCCCGCTTGGATACAGGCTTGAGCTGCATCCCGGTGGACTCCGAGATGAGCCGAAGCAGACCAATGAACGAAGATGGGCTCTCGTCCATTGACTGCCCCCCCCCCCGGAGGACTCCAGGTCAAGGGGCCTGGAAAACAGGGAGGAGTCGTCATCAGACTCCGAGGAGTCCGCAGAGAGCTGCCTGGGGCCTGAGCCACCCTCCACCTGCCGAGGACGGTCGGGAGTGAGGGTGACTGACAACCGGTGGGGCAGACCCTGACCTGACCAAGAGTCCTTGGCCGGCCCCTCCGATTTCGGTTGTGAAGCCGGAAGTTCCACCACAATCGGTGGGGCAGCTGGTTTCGGCGAACAACTGGCCCAGGCTTGGGCACCCGATTACAGCTAGGGTTGTTTGACCTTTCGGGTGACAACCACTTAATGGCCGGGGAAAGCGACAAGCGTGGCTTGTTCCGGACAAAAGAACTGCTGCCACATTAAGTCCTCGTAGCATTAGCGCAATTTCGCGAAGCCTCTCCTCTTCGAGGAGGAAGATGAGGCGCATGCGCCCGCCACTTTCCTCGTGCGAGACCGGGAACCGCCGATGTCAGTGGAATCGGCTGGACCGAGATGAGGTCCGGACGAGACCCTCGGTGTTTCCAAGGGTGGGTCTGGAGACAGCAGGGGACACCCGCTCTTCTCTCAGCTCAGGAGCCTTGACCGGGGACTCTGGCACAGGAGGCGCAGGTAAGTCCTCGGTCTCCACTGGGGGAACCGGTGAAGAAGGGTTGTCTGCTTCACCAGTCGACAGCCCGTCCGACGGGTCGAGAAAAATCTCAACCGCGTCGACGGGTGTCTCAGCCGGCTGACCTGACGGGGACACCGTGAAGCCAGCGGCCTTAGCTGCAACCTCGACCGAAGTCGAGTGTCAACTGTCCAGGGAAGGGGACCTCTCCTGCTCCCAGGAATGTCGACGGTAGGACTTACCCTTCGAGTCCTTTTTTTTGGACCGAGAAGAGTGTCCCGGTGGCCCCTCTCCCTTCGTGGAAAGGGACTGGCAAAGCTCCTTAAAAGAAGCTGTGCAGGAGGATCCCAGAGAGAGCGGGATAAATGTCGTGACCGAGGAAGATGAGGATGCGGCCTGGGCCGCCTCTTCTTCGAGGGCGATCATCTGCTCGAGTTGCTCAGCGAGCCAGCCGCCACGGACACCGCCTTGGGCCTCCATGGACTTCACGGTGGTAGCACTTCAGGGGTGTCAAGCTGTAACAGGCAGTCTTGGTCTTCTAGGGCGTGGCGAAAACTATCGACATAACTATCGCAGGCCTGCAGGTCGTGATCTAGGCCAAGGCAGTAGACGCACATGGACTGCGGGTCTGTCCTAGATATCTTCTGGCCGCATGGGCACCGCCGAAATACAGGAGTTGATTTGTCCATCACAGCCGCGAGGGAGTAATTAGACAGAAGTCTTGAGAACTTTAGAATTATTTTCGGGCGAAGCGAAGAATTGGGATCCAGTCTATCCGCAGAGTGTTAAGGAGGGAACCTAAGCTTCCAAGCGGTAAGGAAAGATCTGGTGTCATGGAAGTGAGCCGAGAGTTTTACCACCTGGGTGGGTGGTGGGAGGAGCCAGCTTGAAGACCTTCCAGCAAGATTTAAGCGGCAAGAACCTGCCAGACAGTGTGGATGAACAACATATCCATGTCCCTAGAAGACCACTATACACCAGGCTGCCTCTGGGGCAGAGGGGCATGCTAAACTTCGGTGCAGCATATGTAAATTGGCCCATAATGGGCATACAAATCGCCACATAGCGCCTTGCATGCCCAATGGGCTCATTTTCATAGCTGCTTTTGTGAATTGGGAATAGTGCACTTGCGCAATGCACTGCAGGGAAATAACTCCTGGCTGCATGTAGGGGCAGTGCTAGTGGGGTAGCGCTGGCAGTCCTGGGGTTACCACTGGCTCAACCCAGCCCTATTCACAGTCAGATAGCACCATGTGCCATCTGTCTGTAAACTGAATTTTTTAACACCTGGACAAATTCAAAATGCAATGCAAACTTTTGCACTGTGCTTTGCAATTTTTTGTGACTCTAGACCCAGATCAGGGAGGCAACGCAATTAGCATGCTGAAGCCAGCTCATAATATGAGCGCTACAACTGCTTGTATTCAGACATTACTGCTAATATATACTATAAATATTTTATCAAAATAACAGAAAGTATAGAAAATGAGTTAGTACTGCAATAATTCATCTTTCAGGTTTTAAGATGCAACTTGCCAAACTGCATTTATTTTCTTTACTTTTTGTTTACCAGGTAAGTGCACTAGAGAACAAGCATCGTTCATTTTCAGACACGACCCGGGAAAATTACAAAGTCAGCACATCATATCATAACATGAGAGGTTACAGTCAGCAAATAACACAACAAAAATCAGTGGCTTACAGGATTATCACAAAGAATACAATGGGTAGACCTGATGACAAGTATTACACAGATTACAGAAGACAGAAACTACCCCAAGTAAGTACTGAGAGCATATAATGGGCAAAAAGATGGGAGAAACATCCACCAGAGGACTAATGGTGGGAGGCAACACCTCAGTATTTAGGATCTTCGAGCAGTGAGCTGGGGCCCTAGAAGTGCTGAAGGGACAAAAGGGAAGAGATAGGGCTCGATTTAGGACTAAGTGTCATTTAGGAACAAGAGCACTTGTCTTGGATTAGTAGATGTCTTTTGAGGCTGTTTTTAAGGATCTGGTGGGACTGAGCGCTTTTCAGCACGTTTGGGACAGAGTTCCAGAGTTTTGGTCCAGAAGTCTCATACATCCTGGTACTGCATTTGGGAGTTTCAGTAAAGAGTTGTCTGTTGATCGCAGGGAGTAGGTCTGTGAATAAGGTTTGAACCAGCAAACAATTGTTTCAGGGAGGCCCTCTCTAATTAATTTGTCGATAAGATCGGCAAGACGAGGGGGAGAGCCAGTCAAGGTCGGCTTAGAGCACACAGCGATGTGTGCGCTTTGACCTGGATAGAGCAAAGTGGCAGATGCTGTTGTAGCAGGTCTCCCATTTGCTTAGAGCAGTTTTAGATGAACCCATGAAGGATAGGAGTCCATATGCGAGTCCTGGCCTTAGTACACCCTGAGAGATGGCGAGTCTTGCAACGGTGCTAAGGTAGCAATGTGTTTTATATGCAATGCCCAGTTTAATATGGACTGACTTACATACAGTTGATATATGGAGACTGAAATCAAGAGAAAGGTCAAGAGTGATGCACAGGTACTTAAAAGATTCCACCATGTCAAGGGAGGGGCCTCCAGGCCCCCTGATAGAGAGCAAAGAAGGACAGGCTCAGAGTCTGGGTGCTGAGTCAAAGATCATGGAGACTGTTTTTTTGGTGTTGAGAAGGAGTTTGTTGCACGATAACCAAGAATGGATGGTGGCAAAATCCAAGTTGAGCTTAGTGTTGATGTTGGTGATGATGGCTGCACTGGTGTATAGGACCATATCGTACACATACAGGAGTGCATTTCATGAGCAAAAAGAAAAAATTACTCACCTTAGTAATGTTGTTTCTTTTAATGGAGTCTTGCTATAATATAGACATTAGCAGTTTGATCCAGCTCTAGAACTGCCCCGGAGTGAAATGGTTAAAACCATTCCAAAATAGAATTTTGGCACGAGAGCAGCTCTATCTGTGTCATTTCAAACTTGAACTGTCAGATCTTTACGAGCCAAACTCACTAAGGTCTGTGTGGAAGCTGTAACCTACACTAGCCAAATGGCTACCTAAATAATAACAACCATTGATGGTCCCAACACCCAAGACTCAAGTCAGGGGACCAGAAATACTAACACCATTCTAATAATATGAAAATGGAACATAAGTATAATAAAACACACACACGCATACACATACACACCCCAAAGTCCCAAAGGGGACAAAATGCTAACAGGACATAAGTAGTGCCCACACTAAGTTGCCCGCACCCCACCAAGTAGAGGTTCTGAGAGGGGCAGGTTGGGGTCTATAATATAGCAAGACTCCATTAGAAGAAACAACATTACTAAGGTGAGTAATTTTTCTTCAAACAACATGAAGTCTTGCTATATTATAGACATTAGCAGAATACACAGCAGTACCTCCATGGAGGAGGGCAGAACCTACTTAGGAATAGGCTCTGAAGAACAGCTGTGCAAACCGAGCATCTCTCTGGCCTGGACATCCAGGAGTAATGCTTGGTAAAAGTGTGTCCGTTTCCAAGTAGCAGCCCTGTGCAAATCTCTAATAAAGGGATATCTCTGGCAGCAGCTAGAGGCAGCTGTCCCTGGTAGAATGAGCCCTCAAACCCGGGGTTCTGCCCACTTTCTGATAACAAAATTGGATACAGAGACAATCCACCTGGCTATTGATCTCTTAGTGGCAGGTTTGCCTTCCCCAACTTCACCATAGGTAAGGAAAAGTTGGAGGATTCGAACCATGTGACCTTTAGTCGCTCTATATAATAACTAAGAGCTCTCTAACATCCAGGTTGTGCAACCTCCTCTCACCTGGAGAGGAGTGATCAATGAAAATACTGGAAGGAAATAGATTGATTAAGATGGAAATCTGAAACCACCTTAGGCAAAACTTCCTATTAGTCCTAAGGACTACCTTATCCCTGTGGAAAGAAATAAAGTCAGTCTCCACTGACAAGGCTTGCAATTCACTTATCGTCTGGCAGAAGTGATAGCCACTAGAAAAACAGTTTTCCAAGTTAGGTACTTAAGCTCTGCAGAAGACAGAGGTTCAAAAGGGGTTGCATTAACTGGGCAATGCAAACATTAAGGTCCCAAGCAGGGGCGGTTCCGAAGGAAGGATTAGTAAGGAGTAATCCCTTAAAAACTTGGAAAACACAGGATGAGAGGAAAGAGGGATGACTTTCCTGCTGACACAAAAGCAGACACAGCTGCCAAATGAACTCTCAAGGTAGCTGGTCTGAGACCCAAGGAATTAAGATGTACCATGTAATCTAACAAAATGGGCACTTCAGCAGATTCTGGGAAATATTTTCCAGCACACCAAATGGAAAACCTTTCCATTTAGAACTATAAGTAGCCTAGTGGAAGGCTTTCTGGAAGCCTTTAGGATCTCATGAACACCCTGAGAGGTGTAAATCAGCAAACTCTAACTCCTCAAGAGCCAGGCCTTGAGGTTGAGGGATTTGAGGTCCGGATACCAAACCCTTCCCTGGGCACAAGTCAACAGATTGTGATTCCTGGGGAGGCACAGGGAAGACGGACTGTCAGAGACAGAAGGAGTAGGTACCAGGGCTGCCTGGCCCAATCCAGGGCAATCAGAATCACCTGCAAGGCTGAGATCTGATTTGACTAGTACTTTGAATAGGAGAGGAAGGGAAAGCATGGAGGAACTTCCTCCCAATCCAGAAAGAGGGCATCCAGGGAACTGAGCCCAGCACTGGAGGCCTGCAACAGAACAGAGGAAGTTTGTGATTGTCTGGGGCTGCAAAAGATCTATCTGAGGGATGCCCACGTGGCAAAACTATCCCCAGCACTTGAGGATCCAGGGACCATTCGTGATGGCCCTGGGAAATCCTGCTGAGGGCATCCGCTGGGACATTGTCCTTCCTGGAAGATGAACTGCTATAAGGGAAGTGTTCAGGAATAGGCCAGAGACCACAACTTCATTGCCTCGGTGCACAAGGCCGAAGACCGAGTGCCCCCTGTTTGTTGATGTACCACATTGTTGTGGTGTTGTCTGTTCTGACTTGTATCACTTTGTCGTGGACAGATGCAGAAAAAGCTTGAAGAGCTAAAAAGACAGCTCTGAGTTCCAGCAAATTGATGTGGAGCAGAGATTCCTGGGGGGACCAAACTCCCTGAGTGGAAAGGTCGCCCATGTGGGCTCCCCAACCCAGAAGGGAAGCATCTGTAGTGAGAGTCAAGTCGTGAGAGAGGGAAATGAAGGGACCCGTCTTAAATTGCTCTGATCCTGCCACCACTGGAGAGCTAGGATCAAGGTTTGAGTCACTGGGACCAACTTGGAAAGGGGTCTCTTCTCTGAGACCAAAGGTTCTCAAGTGAAACTGAATGTCTCTCATCTGAAATCTGGCTCCTACACAACAGCTGTGGATGCAGCCATGTGCCCCAGGAGCTGCAGAAAGTGTCTTGCTGGTCGAGAGACCTGCAGAGTGAAGGAAGAGCCACAGCCACTAAATTCCTTACCCTTTCTGGGGAAGAAAGGCTCTGGCTAGCTTTGTGTCCAATTCTGCCCCTATAAAGGTGAGTACCTGGACTGGTTCCAGAACCGACTTTAGTAGGTTTAGCAGAAAACCCAGGGAGGTGAGAAGCTGCTGGGTGACCTGCAGGTGAGATTTTACCTGTTCTGGGGACTGGCCTACAATGAGCCAGTCGTCTAGATAGGGAAAAACAGCAATCCTCTGCCTCCTTAAGTGGGCCACTGCTAGACACTTTGTGAATACCCTTGGAGCAGAGGTAAGGCCGAAGGGCATTGCTCTGAACTGGTAATGACCTGAGGGCAGTTCGAATCTGAGGTACTTTCGATGGGATATTCTGATTAGGACATGGAAATAGGCATCCTTGAGGTCCAGGGAGGCTAGCCAGTCCCCTGGCCTTAGGGAAGGTAAAATCATTGCCAGAGTTACCATTTTGAACTTTGGTTTCAAAAGATGCCTGTTCAGATATCTGAGCTCTAAAATGGGCCGCCACTCTCCTGTCTTTTTTGGGGTAAGGAAGTATCTGGAATACAGACCCCTGTCCTGATGCAGGGGAGGAACCCTTTCTACTGCTCTGAGAGTTAACAGGGATGAGACCTCTGTTTCCAGAGCGAGGGTCTCTGAAGCACTTGCAGGTAGAAAAGTCTGCTTCAACTTGGGAAACTTTTGAAGCTGAGAACCAGACCCTGGCTTACTACTTCCAGGACCCACTTGTCTGAGGTTAAAAGCCGAATTCTGACTGAAGTAAGCCAGCCCCCCCCACTGGTACAGGAGAATCGGCCCTGGGCACCCCATCAGGGTGCCTGTTTAGCAGGAGCTTTAGGCTGGGGGGTGGGAGCAGGTCTGCCCACCCCTCGTCTGCCCCTGCCTCTGAAGAAGCCCCTCTGAGCATAGGCAAGGAGGCCTGAGTCTGGTAGAAAGGCCTGTGAAAAGGCCTACCCCTACCCCTGGGGGCATGCCTTTGAGGAGTGGCTTGCCGCTCCTTAGCCTGGGTACTCTTGTAAGTAGTCCTATATTCATCCCTCTTCTTCATGTAGTTCTCTGTCTGCTCTCCAAACAGAGAATTTCCCACCACAGGAAAATCCATAGCCTTAGTCTGGGTATCCTGTGACAAACTAGTACACCTGAGCCAGGCCAACCTACGAAAAGCTACAGATGTGGCCATGACCTAGAGGAAACATCATTAACATCCACAGGCATGAAACTGAACCTTAGAGGCTTCAATGCCATCAGCAGCCACCTGTTCTAGTTCACTAGCCAGCTGGCCATGGGCCTGCTTGGCCAATTGCATAACAGTATCCCATCTAGATTTCTGATACCTAGCTACATAAGCCATATAATTTGCTTGCCTGAGTCCCAGAGAGGCTGCCATATACTGTTTTTTGCCATGGCATCAATCTTCCTGGAATCCTTGTCAGGAGGATGTGAAGCCAAGGAATATTAGCTTTATCACAGGCAGCAGCCTGAACTACCCCAACATGACTGCATTGCTGAGAAAGGAATTCTGTATCAGGGCCTGACAATGTATACCTTCTGTCCATCTTTTTACTACTGGAGGCACAGAATTAGGAGCTTTTAAAATTTTAATTGTTTGTTTCCTAAAGACTTATGTAAAGGAATAGACAATCTCCTAGACTCTGAATATCCATCATTTCTACAAAATCAGGCTCCTCTTGCTCATCCACAGCCTCTTCTAAAAGGAAGCTGGAGGGTTTCAGCAACTTTTTATAAAACATAAAATGAGATGGGGACTCAGACAGCATAGGGAGATTCTAAGGTCTGTCTGGGAGATGTCAGTTCAATGGCACACCCAGACCTTCCCAGCCACATTCATACTGTTCATAATCCTCCTCCCCTCCTCTGGTTCATAAAATTCCTCAATATCATAATCCTGAACCACTGGGACCGGACGAACCGACCTTTTACCAGATAGTGGTGGTTCGGACGGACCCTGAGACAGTGACTGGACAATTTGTATGGCTTTTTTATCTCTGCAGCAGTTGGAGAAGGAATTTTGGACCCAGACCTGCTGATTTTCTTGTTTTCTTTACTGGAATTGGTTCCTCAGAACCAGCTTTTCTTTGCCGAGGAAGTCTGGCCTGGTCAGAGGCACTCCCTCTGGTTCGGTTGGCACCGAACGGGCTGTGCATCCGGTCAGCGGACTTTTGGCCTCTCGTTCCTGAGCCTGCCCAATCTTTTTCCAGGGTGGCTGCAGGGAAATTCTTACATACCTGGCAGTCTGACTGAGGTGGTCAAACCCCAGACAATAAACACATGTGGTGTGTGGGTCAGCCTTGGCAAACTTCCCACAAACATCACAGTGTTGAAACCCAGTGGGCCTGGTTTTCTTTTGGTTTCTCAGACATAATGCCAGCCTAACCAAAACTTGCCTTTTAACGGCAGTGCCAGGCAAGACACCCTTATCGGTTCCTAACCGTTGCTAAAATAGTAACTTTTAGTTTTAAATGAGTTTTAAACCCACTGATCGGTTCAAACAGCAACCGATAACTTACAAGTTCCACACAGACAAAACCTTCATTTACTTACGGTTACCACAGATAGAGCTTGAACCGAACGGTTTTAGGTTAAAATAAAACTATTCTTGGTTAAATCCAACCAGAAAACACTTTTAAACCGAGAAATGAACCGAGCAGAAGGAGAAATCTCCGGAGCGACTGTTCACTGAGGCGGAGTAAAGAATCTGACAGTTCAAGTTTGAAATGACACAGAAAGAGCTGCTCTCGTGCCAAAATTCTATTTTGGAATGGTTTTAACCATTTCACTCCGGGGCAGTTCTAGAGCTGGATCAAACTGCTAATGTCTATAATATAGCAAGACTTCATGTTGTTTGAATACTTGGGCAGATTTTTTTTGTTTTTTTTTTTATTTAGTTGTTTAACCAGGTATAGCACACTAAGCTGGAAGCTTTTTTACAGGAGCAACCTGGGAGCACAAGGAGGTTAAGTGACTTGCTCAGGGCCACACAGTATGCAAGTGGAAGCTGTGGGATTCAAACCCAGGTCTGGTCTGCTGGATGTCACCAGATTTGCAGCTCAGAGCCTTAGACCACTGCGCTATACTGCCTCCTTAGATTGTTGATAAACAGAATAAGAGTGGCCCAAAGATGGACCCCTGGGGCACGCTGACCTCTATGGAGGCAAGATCAGATGTGGATCCACTTATTTTGACAAACTGTCGTCTATCAGCCAGGTTACTTTGAACCCAAGACAGCGAGAGAGGTAAGAAACCGACAGCAGTCAGATTATCAAGCAGCAAAGAGTGATCAACCAGGTCGAATGCTTTGGTTAAGTCTATGAATATCGCTCCTGTGAGCATCCCCCTGTCCATGGCAGTTCTAATATCATTTGTCAGTTTTACAAGGGCTGTAGTGGTTCTGTGTCCACTCCTGAAACCGTGCTGGCAAGGGGTAAGCTGTCTGGCTTGTTGAAGAAAGTCTGTGACCAGCGAGGCGACAATTTTCTCCAGCAGTTTGTTGAGGGTGGAAAGTACTGCGATGGGCCGATAATTATCCATGCATCTGGTGTCACCTTTTTTGTGAACAGGGATGATCCGCGCAGTCCTCCAGAGTGCAGGCACTGACCCTAAGGTGAGAGACAGATTGAACAGTCTGGTGTTGGGGGCAGTTATGAGGGGGGCAGCTAGTTTGAGAAACCTCGGGAGAAGCCCATCCAATCCAGCAGAACCATAGCTGGGGATGGATCTGAGAAGCCAAAACACTTCTTTCCTGATAACCGGCTAAAGGGCGAGGTGAGAGGAGCTTGGGACTCATCGATCCAAAGGAGAGGGTGGATCCTGATCAAATTGGCAGGAGAAACAGGAAAGGTCTGAGAAGTGGTTATTTAGGGCACTGGCAATGGTAGTCAAGTTGTTGCAGTTGGTGCCATCCAGGGTCATGTCAGTCACTGTCGTGTTATTACCCTGACCCATGCTGGATTTCATATGGTTCCAAAAACTGTGGGGATCACACGTAGATGAGCGGAGGAGTTAAATAGGAGCTTTTGGCTTTGTGGATGGCTATCTTGCATTCCTTTCGCAGTTGTCTGTATGTAGTCCAGTGGACATGAACCTGGGTGCATTTAGCACTGGACCATGCTTTATCCCTTTTTTTTCGTTAGTGCCAAAAGCTGGCTGTTTATCCATGTTTTTAGACCCTCTGACACGCTGCTTTTTGAGGGGAACAAGCGCATCTTGGAGATTAAGAAGGGTGGTATGTAGGAAGTTGAAAGCTTCCTCTACGTTAGAGGTCTGATAGATTGGAGATCAGTCAATATGTTGGGCAGCTAGAGACAGGGATCCATAGATAAGGTTGGAGAAGTCCCGGAACTGGATTTCCTTGGGAGGAGGTTTTACTGAGCATGCACTCCATGCACAAAAAAAACTGGTGCGTGGTCACTGACAGAGTTGGGCAGCATTCCGGCATTAATGATCCTATCCTTCCTATTTGTGAGAATCCAGTCCATAAGTGACTGATGGTTATTGTTGGTTGCAACTCTGGTCAGACTTGTTACCATCTGAGAGAGATATAGCTTTCCTAGGAATTCCTCCAATTGACTGTTATTGTGCCCAAGCCAGTCCAGGTTAAAATCCCCAATGACGAGTAGTTCTGACTTCCCCTTCAGTGCTGCTAGGTACTGTGTGACATCCATTAGGCCTTTAAGTCCATTGTTTGTAGGGTTGTAATTACATAAGATGTTCAGTTTCTTGGAGTTCCCCAGCAAAAGCACAGCATGCAACAGTTCACAGCCTTTACGAGGTGACTCAGGTGCAGGGTGGATAGAGAGGTGCTCTTTATAGTAGAGTGCCACGCCTCCCCCACATTTAGATGTAGAACGGTCAGCCCTCAAAAGCTTGTACCCTCTTAGAACACACAGGGGTCAGGTAAGGTCATCTAAGCCAGGACTCTGTAAGGCCTAGTATGTCTGCGGAGTAATGGATGACCCAAGCTTCCAACTCAGCAAGATTAGCAGTGAGGCTTCAAATATTCATATGAGCAATTTTTAGACCCTTAGAGGAGAACCACATAGGGGTTTGCTGAGGTGAAGCTACAAACGGGGGACCAGGGTTTTATTCAACATCCCCAGCCCGGGTAATACGTAGCAGGTGGAGCCAGATTTCTCTGTACCATTTGAGGTGAGTGTGTCTCCGAGAAGTAAGCCATGGGTAATTGGAGAAATAATACAATATGTGAGCAGAACTGATGAAGCCCAGGAAACTATGGCTGCACGGGAGGTAAGATTTCCCCAGCAGAAGGTTAGAGAATTTGAAAGAGTTCTCCACTGAGTTCACACATGTTGCACTGCAGTAAGCAGGGCCACTAAGATGTCCACGCAGGCTAGTACCAGAGTTAGCCCCAACATAGCAACACAGGATCCAAGCAGCTTCATTTTAGGGTGAAGCTTCAATTTCCTTGTGGCCTGGTGGAGGCAAAATAAAGGATGTGGAACTAGGTGCAGGCTGGGGGACAGGCCAGTTCTCTCTTTAACCAGGCACAGTCACAGGTGCTCAGAGATATCAACCCAAAGCCACTTTCAGTACACACAGTAATTACAGTATCCTAAAGTTCCATATACTATATAACAGCACACCGATCAGAAAGATGCTGTTCAATAACGTCACCACCTAGTTAATCCCTAATGTAAGAAGGGTCAGGAAATAAATGTCAGAACGGAGTAAATTCAGAAGGTAGAGCAACACAGGACAGACACAAAGAAGTTAAAAGAAGTACTCTTTGTTCTTTATTTTGTTCTATATATTTAAGTGGATCTAGGCATTTTTTTTTAAAAGGGATAAGCATTATGGAAAGCCCTCTAGTGGTTGACCAGTATAAGGAGCCAATGGAAAAGTGAGGGGATGAACTAATCAATGATTGGCCAACACACGCTATAAATCAAAATGCCCAGATAGGGTGGGTGGGGAGACGCCGAAGGCGTCAGGGATCTTAGAGCAGGAATTAAATTAAGCAGCAGGAATTACATTTAGCAATGGCTCAGCCTTCCTAATCATCAGCTAAAATGAAAATCATCAGCTAAAATGACGATTTATTTAGCATCAGCTTAGCTTTCAAATCAGCATTAAGTTCTGCAACAAGTTAGGGCAGGCTAAGGAATAAATTTAAATGTAGCAGCAGGGGACCTGAAAATGCCGTCTGAAGCACTACAGTTACAGTTTACCGCACTCTGTAGAGGGAGGGCTTTTTTTTTATTTTTTTTTTAATAAAAGCAGGCTGTGTGCTCAGGAATACATTTGCAGCATAATGCAGCCTGAACAAATTAATTTCATTTAAAAATTGTAGCAGTCCAGTAGTTAAAAATTAAGAAATCTAAGCCAGGAGAGATAGAGGACTACAGGTGTGGGTAGACAAGGTCCTGGGCACTGGGCGAGTCACAGAGAGCTGCAGAAAAATTGCGCCAAATTCAAAATTCTAGTAGGATCTGACAAGGCGCCTCGAGGATGCAGATTCCGTACCTTGTAGTTTGTGCAGGTGGCGGCCGTGGAGCAGCTCCAAGCAGGCGTGTAGCCCGGGGCAAAGGAGGGCAGCTGGGGAGAGAAGAGAGGTATAAATTAAGTGGAGGCTGGGCGGAGGGAGAGGACATGAGACAAAGGAAGGGTGTGGTGAGACAAAAGAGTGAAAGAGATGGTGTGGTAAGGTGAAGAGATTTAAGGTCAGTGACAAGGAATGGGGGGGCGTCACAGCAGGAGACAGTAATCAGGGAAGACTTGTGTGCAGGCATTACAGAGAGAATTAAGATTGCGGACAAAGTTGGGGTGGGGTGCAGCTAGAGTCAGTGAGCAGGGGGTGAGACAGATTAAGTGGAACAGAGCAGAGGCACAGGGAGGAAGAGTACTTAAGTTATGAAAAGCACTATGCAATCAAGGAAACACAGATTCAGCTAAAACCTGAGGTGCAAGTTTGCTTCAACTTAAAATAAAAGCACTGTGCAACAAAAACAGATAGATCACTGTGAAATACACTCAGTTACAGTTAAACAAGCTTAAGTTAATAAACATGCGCTAGGCCGGAACCGACAAGCACACAAAATACTTGTAGCAGTGCTTGTCCTAAATTATCATCATCTTAGAGCACGAATTAAATTAAGCAGCAGGAATTACATTTAGCAGTGGCTTAGCCTTCCTAATAGTCAGCTAAAATGATTTTGTTATTCATTTCTGGATTTTGCCACTTTTTCTGGGCTACACGTCACCAAATATTGATGCTGATGGCTGCTTTGTGTCTAATTAAATGTAACATTTGGGTCTGGCTACTGATTTGGGGATTTCACTATAAAATTTCAGTTAATTAGCCAAAAAACAAGGGCCCAGATAGTCAAACTGCGCCAGGCTGTGGCACAAGCCTGGGCGCAGCTCAACTTTGTTGCGCGGTTTGCGCCTGTGCGATATTCACGGGCTGCGGCTATGGCGCGGCAGCTTTGAATATCGCACCTGGCCACCCCACTGTGCATGGCGCGGTGGCACCGCGCCAGCGCAAGTGGCCAAAGTGGAGCATGGAGATCGCGCTGGTGCAAGTGCCATTGCGCCATGCACAGCACCTCACCCGATATTCAAAGGGACATGCAAATGGGGCCATAATTCATGCAAGGCGCACAGGGGGCATTTGCATCTCATTACGACCCCAATTGTACCAATGCTGTCTGGTTCGCCGATCTCCGACGACTTGCGCCTGGCACCCTGCCAGCGGCAGCCGTCGAACAGCGACGCCCTGCAGCCCGATCGCGGGCATTCTGGTAATGTAAAAACCCGTCAATATCCCTGGTGGTCCAGTGGACTCTGTGCCCGATCGCTGGCATCAGTATAGTCCCCCCATCCAATATCCCTGGTGGTCCAGTGGACCTCTATGTGCCTGACTACGGGCATCAGTATAGTTCCCCACGCCCAATCTCCCTGGTGGTCCAGTGGACCTCTATGTGTATAGCCCCCTCCAATATCCCTGGTGGTCCAGTGGACCGATCAGCGCCCGATTGCAGGCATCCGTAACACATAACAGAACCTACACCCTGGTGGTCTAGTGTACTCCTCCCCACCCGCCCACTGAGCCCACTGCCCCCCCCCGTCAGCGGGCGGCGGCAGCACCTACCACCTGCTTGCCCGCCCGCAGCAACTTCGGTGAAGGCTGCCGCACTGGTTCTGGCGTGAGCCAATGGGTGTACAGCCCATACCATACTACTCAGTGGACTGAGTAATGCGGTATGGGCTGCACGCCCGATGGCTCACGCGCAAGCATGGTGCAGCCCTACCGAGCTGTCAGTCGGCGGGCAGCGAGCGGCAGGCAGGTGGGGTGCTGCCGCCAGCTGGCGGGGAGCGGGGCGGTGGGTCTCCAGTAGGCGGGTGGGAGGGGATACACTAGATCACCAGGGTGGTAGGGGTCTGTGCGTTACGGATGCCAGCAATCAGGCGATCGGTCCACTGGACCACCAGGGATATTGGAGGGGGACTATACTGATGCCCGCGATCGGCCACAGAGGTCCACTGGACCACCAGGGAGATTGGACATGGGGAACTACACTGATGCCCGCGACTGGCACATAGAGGTCCACTGGACCCCAGGGATATTGACAGTGAGGGGAAACTATACTGATGCCTGCGATCGGGCACACAGAGGTCCACTGGACCACCAGGGATATTGGGCAGGGGATTCGCTCCAGGATGCCCGCAATGGGGCATGAGGCGCCCGCCAGAGTGCGCAGAATGGGTGGCCACCACAGGTGGCAGCTGCCGTGTTGCGCCCTGCACGCGGCAGCTCACCTGTGGGTGGCCATCACTTGTTCCTTTTTTTTTGGCTTAACTTTGTGCAGGCGCGGGTAGGGAGTTGCGCATGCATGACTCTGCACATCGGGCTGAATATCGGAGCTGTACAGAGTTAGCCATAGGCATGCCCCCCACCTGTGCCTGCATACATAATACTGATGCGCCCGCAAGAGCGGGATTTGCGCGACTTTTCCCTTTCTGAATATCACGTCAAGATTGGTGAGTCTGCATGGCACACCCTTTGAATATCTGGGCCAAAAGTTTTAAATTTCCAGCTTATAGTCTGATCTTTCCATTCATGATTTGTGGCAGAAATAAAACAAGCATTTGTCAATGCCAAATGTTTGCTTGCTGGCATTGGCATTGGTAGTGTAGGAGTTAAGAGAGCTGCATAATAGGAATGGCAGTGAAGTATTGAACTGAAGCCAACCCCACCACCACCCTGCAGAGACCGACAGGTATTGGGGTGTGCCTTTGGGTCGTCAGGCATAACAGCCACGCCATTTCACCACACCCTACCCCGCAGACACCGACAAGTGTCATGGTGTGCCTTGGGGTCTTTGGCCCTTATGCTCACCTCATTCCAACAGGAAATACGGTGAGATGGGTGCTGTATAGGAGAATGGGGTGAACTCTGGGGCCGAAGAGTCCAAGGCACACCTCGATGCCTCTCACTGGCTGCAGGGTGTGGAATGGTATGAGCATTACAGGTGAGAATCCCAATCACACCCCTGTTGCCTGTCAATCTCTACAAGGTGGGGCGTTATGGTCGGAAACCCCAATGCCTCAGGCGTTCATTGGCATTTTCACTCCAAATTTTCAACTTGAGTTTTTTGAGACCCCCACCTTATGAACAGTGGCAATATCAGTTCGTTAGCCGAAAGCAGATTTTGCACAGCGACTACGCCATTTGGCAGCACAGGTGCGAAAACACATTTCGAACAGGATGTGAAAAATGACAGCTGTACTGTTCATGGGGAGGTGCAAAAAATGACAATGCTGAAAATCTGCAGTGAAAATATTAAAAAAGCTGAAGTCACGAGCGTGCATAGAAACTGCGCAACGCACACATGTAATGCAATTAGTTTGGGGATTTTTTTTTACAGCAGATTGTCAACACAGGCATTTTGGAACCTCTGCTCATGAACAGTGTCACTGTGATTTTCTTAATCTGTCCCGAACAGTGATTTCCCACAGCGACCCCGCATTTCTGCGCTGGAAGTGCGAAAACATATTTCAGCCACGGTGTGAAAAATGACAGCTGTACTTTTCATAAGGAAGTGTGGAAAAATGCCAGTGGTGAAAATCTGGACTGAAAATATTAGAAATCCATGAACTTACGAGGGTGCATGGAAACTGCGCAATGGTCGCTCGTAACACAGTCATTTTATGGACTTTTTTTCACCAAATTTTTAACACAGCCATTTTAACACCTCTGCTCATGAACAGTGCCACTGCGATTTTCTTAAACTGTCCCGAACATTGATTTTGCACACCAACTGCACCACTGTGCGCTACATGCGCGGAAACACGATTTGGGCGAGATGTGAAAAATGACAGCTGTACTGCTCATAAGGAGGTGTGGTAAAATGTCAATTTTGAAAATCTGGAGTGAAAATATTGAAAATCCTCGAACTTATGAGCGTGCGTAGGAACAGCGCAACGCATGCGCCGTAAAAGTCATTTTGGTGAATTTTTTCACCAAATTTTCAACACAGGGTTTTTGGGGGCCTACCTCATGAACTGTGACACTGTTGTTTCGTAAATTGGTCCCAAAAGGTGGTTCCGCGCAGTGACCGCGAAATCACCTTTCAGGGCCAATTAACAAACTGACAGTGAGAGAATTCATGAGGTTGGGTCCCAAAAACCTCATGTTGAAAATTTGGTGAATAAATTCCCAAAACATTTCTGAGGTATGCATCAAAGTTGAAAAAAAAAAACCTACTTATTCCATTATACAGCTTACCCGCATTTCCTCAGTTCGTGGTCGGCTTTGAAGAGTGCAGACATGTTCCTGGTCCACCGAAGATCGTCACTCCGGACTCCGGAGGTAAGCATGGGGTGAGGTGGGGGTGTGGGGAGGCAGGGTGCGCAGAGGATGGGCGCAGGTGGGGGAAGGGGGCCAGGACATTCAGCGAGGGAAGGTTTTTTCTTGCAGGTTTTTTTTTTTTTTTCTTAGACGACATGGGACTTGTGCCACGCTGGGGTGGGCTCCCAGCGTGGCAGCTGGAAGGCTGTTTGGGGGGGCAGTGGAGCCGACGGGGGACTAGGCACCCCCGTCAGCCATATGGACTGTTGCCACACTGGGGTGGGCTCCCAGCATGGCACCCGGTAGTCTGTTGGCAGGGGGCGGGGCAGTGGAGCATACAGGGGATTGGGCACCCCCGTCGGCCATATGGACTGTTGCCATGCTGGGGTGGGCTCCCAGTGTCGCACCTGGATCTCTGTTGGGGGGGGGAGGGCAGCAGAGCCGACAGGGGAATTGGGCACCCCCGTTGGCCATACAGTGTGTGCATGGGGGGAGCCCATGAGCACGCAATATGCGTGCGTGTGGGGGGCAAGCGCATGCACGCACTATCTTATCGCTGCTCACTGAAGCGGAGCTCTCCCTTTCAACTGTACGGCACTGCATTTTCAACTGCTGTCATAGACAGCTGCAGCATTCATTGGTGAACTGTGGCCACACCTGCAAACACACTGACTGAATTGGAAGACGGGGTGCCACGCCTACAAAAACTCGGATGATGGCACTATGTTTCTTGCACTTGCGTGCAAGCAAACATAATAACTGTATTATTTAGAAGCACCGATGTCAGAGTAGCAGCAGTAAAGCCACCAGCCCACCTTTAACATGGTAGTATACATCCTGCCTCCATATCTGGTTTCCTTTTTTTTTTTTATGTTTATTAATTTAATTTTCAAGTAGACATAAAATCAACATCCCGATGCTCATACAGGTTAAAGGTGGAAATACACAATATACACACAGCAGCATACTACAGGAGGCAGTATAACACAGTGGTTTAATGCTCTGAGCTACAAACCTAAAGACCTGGGTTTGAATCCCACAGCCCCCACTTGCATACTGTGTGATCCTGAGCAAGTCACTTAACTTCCTTGTGTTCCCAGGTCGCACTTGTAAACAAGCTTTTAGCTTAGTGCATCTCTCCCGGTTAAAAAAAAGCAGTTTAATAATGCAGATAATCACTTGTGTCCCTATAATCTGTCACAACAGGAGTGGGAAGGGGTTCTGATTAACTTTACTGTTGTCTAAAAGAGAACTAAGAATATGCTAGCCTCTTTTGGGGTTATCGGTTGTACAGTAAGTAGACTTAAGGGAGTGTGAACAGCAGTCTTGGACAATTGCTATTTAACTATTTGATAGCTAGGTAGTTATAAACAGGAAGAAAAACTACCAAAACCACTTAACTGTTTTTTTGTTTTAGCTCAATAACACAGACATTTAACCTAACTTGTTAAATGTAGTGACAACTGATGCACTATAACATGAACATGGAAAGAGTAGTGAGCAGAGTACTTGTCTTCACCAACATGGGTGAACTACCCATGCACTCTGGCTATATGACATGAACAGAGTGGCACAAGGAAGAAATCTGAAGTGGTGGCCTCAGCCACCACGACCATATGGCCACTTTCCCCAGACTTTAATAGACAGTATGAAAAAAATCCCCCACCACAGCCATTCAGCCCCAAATCCATAATTAAAGTTTAAGAAGTCCCTCTTACTACCTAGAATGGAAACAAAAGAGCATTAGCAATATTAACTACAGTACCACAGGTATAGGACATTTTTAGTAAAATACGTCTCACAGCACTCACTACTTGTCAGATTCCGATTAAGGGGCCTCCTGAGCTGTTGACCAAGCTGTAAATTCATCCCAGTTTTTTCCAGCCAGTGACCACATCCTGGGGGGCAGAAAACTGCCAGGTTTTGCCACCATGCACAATGTGGAGGCTGGCCGGCAACAGAGAGTCCAGGGCCCCGAGAAGTTGTCACATGGCATAAAATATTTTTCTCCAGGCCCTAGTTTTGAAGGATAGGTCTGGGAAGAGTTTATGCCTGTCCCGTTAATCTTCATGTGGTAGGCTGTTCGTGCTGCTGCCAGTACCAGATCACGAACCTCTGAGCCAGAAGTCCAACAGGATCAAGTTAGGCTGAGATGGAGTTCAGTTAAGAAGACCATGCCAGGCTTAGCTAGAGTCATCGACTAGACTTAAGGATCTACTCTATACCCGCTTCTCAGGACAGACCAATCAAAATTTTCAGGTATCATTATTGCTCCCTGCAGCCAATGAACCAGGTAGTCCAGTTGGTCCCCTCGGTGCCCTACAGGACACCAACAATACTGAGGTTGTCAGCCTTGATTTCTTTTTCCAGGGCCTCCGTCCGGCAATGGAGCTGTCCATTTTCTTTCGTGAGGGTTGCCACTGTTGTCAGGGCTGTCGTAGTTTATTTGTTGGAATCTGCTACAGTCTCGGTAAGCACTTTAATAGCAGAGTTGTGGGCTTCAGGCTTTTGTTAAGTCTTTATTTTCCAGTTCACAGCCCACATGGACTCGAGCATTGTTTGCCACACGGGTTTTGTTGTTGAGGTCAAGTTGCTGGCTCCAGCACTGCCAGACATGTCCGTGGCCTTTTTAGGGGTTCTGCAGCAGAGCTTTCAACAGTCCCAGCGGCCGAGTTTTTGGTCAGCCCATCTGAAGTTTGGAACCGTTCTGTTAGGACCAGTTGCTGCAATTAAACATACAACTTTGGTAGGGAAATATCCACCTTAAATACCATTTGTACCCAGAAAAGTAGGTATGGGGTGGAGAGCTTACAAAAGGTGCTTCCTGTCTGGAAGATCAATCAATCAATCAAATCTTTATATAACCAGGCGGAACACCGTTGAGAAAAACTAATTTTTGAGGTGAACCTGGACAATAGACATATTCAGTACACATATATACATACAATATACATATTTTGTTCAAAAACATACATACACAAACATTTTACAACTTCAGTATTTCTAGTAAAAAAATTTAAATACAATGTATATATAGTAAAAAAAATTAAGTACAGTATATACATGTTCAAGTTCAGTTCATATTTTAAATTGTGCATACTTTATATATGACAGAACACATGGTAGGCAATGCCCACAACAGTACACAAAGGGACTGGCTCCAACTTGAGAATATGACAGAGATCAATATACTAGACTAATACAGGCAGTCAAAATAGTGCTGAGTATTAAACAGGCAGGTACCTAGAGAAGCATATATGTTAACATGGAATTAGATGGGATCCTTGAGCGAGAAGAACAAATGGTAAGAACAGAGGATAATATTGTGGGGGTATGCTTGGGGCGTACATAAGGGGGGAGAGGCAGGGCAAATCAAGGATACCCGAGGAAGAAGGGGAGCAGTATAGCAAACCGCTTAAAGAAATGGACAAGTGCGACCATAGGGGGAATGTTCACCAGCTCCATGGTGAGACACCTGTTGTACATTTGGATACCTATAGGGAGGGAGGAGGATAGGGGGTTTGGTGGATAGCATAAACCAGATGTCTCCCTAGCGCCCAACAGATGTGGTTTCCAATTTAATTCCTTATTTACTTCTTGCTGAATTAAAGTGATAAAACCACTACTAAATATTATAAAGAGAAGAAAAATATAGATGCCAGCATCAAACAGAGTAAAAACTATGTCAAATTGTAGTTTACTGTAACTCTGCAGTTTGCAAATATAATTAAATAAGCCCCCCAACCGTGAACCTACTGAGCCTGACACCCAACTCCCTTGGTTCCAACCGATCACCAGCACAAAGACATATTTTCTCAAGTAAATTATACACAAGTGATCCAGCACAGATAGTATGATAGCACTTGCTGTTATCAAGAGAGCAAAATCAGAAACACAGGTATTTCTATTACTAAACCTAAGCAAGGAATACAAAACCAAAGAGCATTCACAAAAATGTGGTGGCAGATGTCATTTAAATTTACATCACAAACAGAAAGACAAGATTCTAATCTTGATGTGGCTGATGTTCCAAGTCCTGCTGGCCAATAAATCCGGTTTGCCCAGTTTCGGCCAGGTTCCTCTCAATCGGCACATTCTCCTTAAAAGGACATTTCCCAGCACCACCTTAGTAAAAGCACTGTTTGCTAAATTACGTATGGAGGAGGGTAGAATTTGAGAGTTCATGTAGAGAGCCAACTACAAAAACAATACTTAATACGTAACTATAAATATACAGGTGCGCACACAGCAAAGTTTTAGAAACACACATGACAGTAGTTACTAATATTCAGCATAAATGCTTATTTGTTGTTCTGGAGGAGTAAGAGTCATAACACAAGATTTGTTCAGTCTAAAACCAGTTACAGTTCAAGTGTGGGACTCAGCAGATTTTTTTTGTTTGCATCACTACTGCTTTTTGAAAAAGTTACAACACAAAAGGGAAGAAAATGTGGGTAGCAAAACAAAACAAAGAGCCACAAACAATTCAGATCTACAGTATATATAGTTACCACCATAAACTGTAGTTCACTAGTACACAGCAATATCTAGCAGTAACCCCTAATTATAATTCAATCAGAGACCAATCAATTAAGGTTAGTAAAGCAAGAAAAAAAGCACAACTAACTTTCACACGCTGCTGCATAAGGCTGGCTGCCAAATAAGGACAGAAAGCAAATGTAACATGTATACCAAGAAAGTACAAAACTATACATCTACCCAAGGACAAAAGTCGTCTTAGGCCATGCCAAACACTGAATTCCCACAGAGAGTACTTGTAGCAGGACTCTTCTGCTGACCAAACACAAACGTCAGTGCTTTCATGGGACAATCTGGGCCTTTCTGAAGATTATGTTGCCAGATCAGCTTATCAAAATCCTTTCTGGCAAGAACATGTTCTTGCAAAGTATGCTGTGTTTTAACAGTGTGGAGAAACTGTAAATTGTTTGGAGGCATTCTGGGGGGTCTCGCTTACTCTTCAGTTAGGCAATGGCCAGGACAAACTGTTTATATAAATACTAGTGAGTAACTAACAGTGACTCACAATCTACTTTTTGTTTCTAATAAGGGTACCAAAATGATGTCAAAAGGTGTCAGTCAGCTCTATAAAACTTGCCTTGAGCTTATCTGTAATATAATCTGTGTGATTACATAACAGGGTTCGAAATTTGTAGTCTACTGGCCAAATGCTTGTAGATTTTGTATTAAGCTGGTAACACTTTCCATTTACTAGACTTAGCTGTTTGTACTGAAGGAGGTAACATTGCAATAAGCACACTTGTTGGGCCAGTGGAATTTCTGTATGGACAGAGATTTTCCAAACCACATCTGGGTTGGCTACAAATCTTAATTTCTACCCCTGCTTATAAGGGTACTGGTAGAAATGTTATTGCGACCACAAGCTGCAGGGGGAAATCTTTATGGCTGTCTCTCTATAGCAGACGCACCTTGTCTCTTTATTACAAGACAATTGGAATATTCTGCAAACATCCAAGCCTGTTTTTTACAAATCTGAATAGACTCTGAAGCACTCTGATGTTTAGACAGACTATTCTTTTTGTCTCATTTGAATCAGTATCCAGCTTGTGTATTTCGCATGACATTTAGCTCAGTTTCCACTGGCCTGATGAAGAATAACTCATGAAAGCTAGTCTCAAAATAAATTTTGTTAGTCCAATAAAAGGTATCACCTGAAACAGATTTGTTTTCTTTCCTGCATCTTCGACTGGACTAACAGCCACTACAGTTCTTTGAAATGCAAAGTATAATCACACAAGCTCTAAGCCCCTTCCCCCCTCCCAACAGACACACACAATGAATATTAATTCCTCCTTACTTTTTTATCTTTGCCCGGGAGTGGGGTTGATTCCATTGCATCATATTTACTTTCCCTACTAAATGGGGATGAAACTCAATGTCATAAGAGCCTAACTGGAATCCTGATTACCTCTCCTGTATACTGTTTCTATTCTACACTTGTGTATGTAATATAACTACTGTAAATAACTGCTTGAGCCTGTATACTTTCCCTACTAATTGGGGATGAAACTCGACGTCATAAGAGCCTGACTGGAATCCTGATTACCTCTCCTGTATACTGTTTCTATTCTACACTTGTGTATGTAATGTAACCACTGTAAATAATGCTTGAGCCTGTGCTGTGAACCTTACTTTACCCCTGTATACAGTCGCTAATATCTATTTGTGTAACATATGTAACTACTATAAAAAAATAAAAAAAAAAAACTGTTTCTAAATGTCTATTTCTGTAACTAATTCCGTGTCACTCCTGAAAAAGGGACCTCTGGTCTCAGTGGGCTTACCCGGTTACCAAAATCTAAATAAATAAATAATAAATATTCAGATTACCTAGCCTGTTACTGTACATACAGGAGTGTTATAGACTGTCACATTTGTTTTTTAACTTTGTACATATTGGGGTGCGAGATCTCATCTGCATGGGGGTCCTGGACAGATCTTTTTACATTAGGCTAATATTGTAGTAAATTGTGGAAATTTAGGTATGTTAGACCTCTGGTCTTATACACATACTTTATATTTACTTCTAGTTACCTTATCCCGGGGAGGGTAGCAGTTTTATTTCACTGTAGTTCTATCCAGAATCCTTGGAAATGTTACTATGCAGATAGTATGGTTAAATAGTGTCACATTTTTGCTCTGTAGGTATTAGGACACATGAGCCCTTTTACTTAGGATTTCATGACAAGTTGAATTCCTTTGGGGAACAATTGCAGCGACTGATGTGAATAAAGGTTCATTAGGAGTGTGTGTGTGTGTGTGTGTGTGTCTCTATGAGAGAGAGAGAGCGCATCTCCTTAAAGCTAGGTATCCCCCACACACACACATTATGGTGATGTGGGGTGGGGTAGGGTGTGTTGTTTGTGTGAAGAGGAGGAGGAGAGAAATTATATTTTTATCTCTTTTTCAGATTCCTTAGACACTTCTGGTACATCAAGGTGTTATATTCTCAGTGTATACTGACATCAGTACATATCAGGTTACATGGTCTTAATTCCTTGGTGGTCCTCGACTAGAGCTTTTTGTTTGACACTAATACTATCAATTTATATTTAAAATTATCATTTATAAAGTCCTGTCACTACACTATAGAGGTTTTTGAAATTTATGGGGCATGATATCTAGCTGGCAAGTACAGCTGGGTGACAGGTTCAGCTAGGTTTTACACATCATACAGTGTGCACAGATGTTTTTAAGACAACTTTACTGGTAATTTCTTGTCTATCATGCATGCATTGAAACTTCTTGGAGTCCTAAGACAATCTTAGTATGTCTTTAATCTGGGTGGGGGTTGCTTTTCAGTAATCACATCCTTATACAAACTGTGACACTCCTAGCTTGATTTAAGAGTCATCTGCTCCAGCAGTGTTATCTTATGTCAATTAAATTTATACATAGTAGGATTCTTTGTATGTGTGTTCCACCAAACACCTTTGACCCGGGGACCCTCCTGGCTGAAGACATTATGGTACTGTTAAACTTCTTTGACATCATCTTCTGTATTTTTTTTAAATGAGTATTTTAAACCAATGGGGATTTTTTTCTGTTTTCTCTGCATGATCTAGCTGTTAAAAGTATTGTGTTTTCTCTAAACAACTGCCATTAGCTTCTGAAGAAGGACTGGTTGGTCCGAAAGCTAGAGCACTTTGTTCTTGTTGTTACATCTATGTTGGTCCATTAAAAGGTATCAAATCATTTGCTTCTGGATCTGTTCTTGCAAGGACCACTAAGGCAACTACTAAATCTAGATTCCCTCCCAAGATAAATGTCAAAAGATTTTACCAACTATGACCAGATTTCTTTTAATCTTATTACATCAGTGCGGTCTTGGAGTTTCATACCTTCCCTGCATTGTGGAGGAAGTCCTGAGAAACTCCAAGAAGGAGTTAAAAAGGGCTGTGATTCTCCTAATTGCTGGGCACTCTGAAGCTTTTCCAGTTCTGCTTGGCACCTGAAACAGAACACAAAAGAAACACTGCAGTACAATTCAGTAACTGTTTTATTTGCTGGATTACTAATTCCTTTGGTGCCACTATTAATAAAAGGACTAGATTTAAAGGGCACACTGAACCATTCACACAACCCATCAGTTTAAAAAAAAAAAATGCATTATTCTATTTGTTGTAAAGAAAAAAGGTCACACACTACAAGGACAGATACAATATTTCAGTTATTGTAATCAGAAGATAGCTTCAAATGTGTGCAGAGGTACAACTTGCAACTGTGTTACATGGTCTTATTCTGCTTAGTAATATGATTAAAAATGTGAGCAATCACAAAAAGCAACATCAAATCTCCTTCACATCCATGCAAAGTGTACTTTGGTCTTACAGAACAGGAAGGAATACAGAAACTTTTTTTGGGCGGGGGGCAGTAGTCCATCGAGGCTTCCCCCAACCTATTAATTTAGTCCTGATGCCAGTTCCCCCCTAATGTCAACTTGAGTCGAATGATCACACCTGGAACTTGGCCAAAAAGTCACCCATTAACTCTGGCACAGAGCTTCACCACCTTCAGGGGGTCAGTGTGGCTCAGTTGGTAGCACATCCGCCTCTGAACCAGAAAGTCGTGGGTTCTCATCCCACACTGGGATTGGACTTGCACCTAAAATGCTGGCATCTGAGTGCAGTATTAGGGGGGTGCTGTACTGCTGGGGTGTGCCATCCTTCGGATGAGACGTTAAACCGGGGTCCCTTCTACCCATTCTGGTGCTGTCCTAGTGGGTGCCCAGGTGGAAGTAAAACAACCCAGGGCACTCTTTGCAAAGAGCAGGAGACATTCCCGGTGTCCTGGCCAACATTCCCCTTCCCATAATCTGGTTCATGCAATTGTCCAGGCTGTGTGTGGATGCTGATGTGCGATATGGCTGCTACTACACATTTAGTCACTTCATTACCAGTCTAGCATTGCTTGTAAAGCTCTTTGGTATTCGCTGTGTATGAAAAGCACTATATAAATGCTGATTCTTCTTCTTCACTGTACCTTGGAAATCACAACTGTTTTGGCTAAGATAGTATCTAAAGTAATACAAGTCTGTTGCTTAATTCACACTAAGTATTCAAACCCATTTTTTGACAAGAAACTGCTGAAATGGGGTCAGGTACATGCATGGTGCAGAGCAGTGGGGGACTGTTCTGACAAGTTAATAACCCGGGTTCACACCATACGCCCTTGACATTATGGGTGGAGGCCACATGGGAGAATTCAGAGCATCTGCTCTCCTCCCAGGAGGGGAGTGGGCAACAGGCACCGCTAGTGAGAAGCTCCTGGCACTGGCTTTGCCCCAAGTATTTGGCAGAATGTGGAAGAATGTGCCCTCATGCGCTTCCATCCCACGATGCTGTGGGGGGCAGTAGGAGGGTAAAAAGACAGAAGCAGAATGCCCCATCTCAGATGCTCTGATAATGGTCTCTACTCCACCCCACACCATGGACCCTCCCAACACATGTGACTCTGCCACTCCCAGCTGATGTCCCACATTCAGATACTTGTGTTCCTCCCAAGGCAGCAGCAAGAGAAGGGTGGACCCTTTACAGGGTGACATCCAGAGACTGGGGACATCAGACCACCCAGAGGATAAAGAAGGCATGAATCAGACAGCGAGACAGGAGTTTGGCGGCAAGCAGGGAGTGTTACAAAAATTTGAGGGAATAAGTTGGAGCCCAGGAAAAAAGAGGTAAGGGTAAGGAGCACAAATAAAAGACTAATAAAAAAAAAAAATGTTGAACTGTACCACTGTCTGTGTCATATCACTGCCACTACTGCCAACAACCACCACCAGTATAAACAACTGATGTCTTCACAAATCTCTTTCTCTCCAGTGTACGTCACGTACAAGAATGTACTCACACACACAGACACACACACACACACACACACACACACACACACTTTTCTTCATAAAGGGCAGATACTACAAATAGAGTACAGACCTGAAGTGGCATTATGTAAGCAATAATACCTGACAGGGTGGGCGTTATTGGGATATAACGGACCGCCCAGGGGCGTAATGAGGCCCGACGCCGCAGGCGGAGGGCCTTATAGCCCTGGAAGGTCCGTTATATCCTATAACACTCCACCCTGGAGGGTATTATTGCATTAAAAATGGGTTATAGGTGGCATTTTGCTTAATATTTAAAAAAAATAAAACATAAATATACAGTCAATTATAAAACAGTGAAAAGTTAGTTTTACTGTAAGTAGTACCTGTGCTTGTGCCAGCAGAGGCGCTGATGCCATTTAAATTAGCATTTTCACTTTTGCTTTGTTGTCTCCCGGTTTTTCTAAGAATCACTAAAAAAAATGTTTGGTGTCCTTTTTAGAGCTTTTGGTTCTACCTTCCACAGTACAGCACCGTAGTTACCCAAATTGCTCTCATTGCTGTTTTTTCTGTGTGTTTTGTTTGGGTTTAAAAGGACCTGCCCTTTGACACGGAGGTAGCTGTCCCTTCTCTCCTGGGATTTCTTGTGCAGTGAAGAAGTTGCTGGATATTGAGAGTTCTCTCACCTCCCTGCCTTGGAGTTTTGTTTACTTTGTGTTTTTGGCCAGTGCATGCTTTGCTGTGAGTCTCTTCAGAAAAATACCGGAAGATCGAAATGGGTTACCACGCCTCTAAGTGCAGCGCGAGTGTTGAGTGTCTAGCACTACGGTAGGCACAATATCATTTTCCTACCGAGTTTGTGACAGGAACAGTCCCTAGTTAAAATAATTAAAAAGAGTCTGCTTTCTGCACTGTCCCCATTACTTTGTATTCAGTTTAGCAGTGCGTAAGGGGAGGTAGGCGGTTCGCCGTTCACCAACTAGCTCAGTAAGCGATAGGGCAAAAAAATGGCAGATGGCGAATTTGAAAATTCAGGGTGCCCAGTAATAGCCTAAGTGATGCGGGCACCCCGAACTGGAACTTGTTTTAGAGCGGGCGTTGTTAAGAAATAACAGACCGGGTGACAGGGTGTTTCAGCCAATGAGAATGCGAGTTTTACTTTAGCCATTTTCTAAGTAACTATAACAACTGGGGATTGCTTTTTCCCATAGGAAAGCGAGTTATAATTCCCGTTATAACCCACGAGGTTACTGCAGGTCTGAATCTTTGCTCTTCCGGTCTTCTTCACTACACACCACCTCACAGTTCGCCGCCAGTTGGAATCGTCGGTACGTTAATTTAAAAAATAAATAAAATTTTCTAATGACAGCTTCCCAAACTGCCTAACATGAGGGGATTTTTACCACGAGCTCTGGACCACGTAAAACTCAACCAAGTGCACGGCTCCATGGGGATCTCTTTATTTTATATAAGTGCTGAGGCGAAAAAGCGATCCCCAGCAATTACATAAAATAAAAGCTGGGGAGGTGTGGTGAAGCTTGAATTTTATACACCCCTTCGGTGTGGGATGCCTTTACTAACCCCTCGAGCTTCGCTCTTGGGGTTTATATGGCATCCCACACCTTGGGGGACTGTAAAATTCTCGTTATAAACACCTCCCCAGCCATTACTCTATATGTTGGGGGTCTCAGAAGAAAAAAACACTCACCTTAGTAATTATGTTTCTTCTACTGGAGTCTTGCTGTATTCAGACAAGTGCAGTTAGCCCCAGCCTTTAAACTGCCCCGGAGAATAATGGGTTAACTTTTCTATGCAGGAAATAGAATGTTCATCTCGAGCTCGGTTGCTGTCTCTGCCTGTTGTATTCTGAACTGCAACCGTCAGATCTTTTCGAGCAAAACTCACTAGGTGTTCTGTGTGGAAACTGTAAAATGTTCTACTAGCCAACTGGCAGAAAAATAATCTTTTGGGTTCTCAAAGGAAGACTCAAGTCAGGAAACCCAAACACAAAAACCAATAAAATGAAATAACATCTCACCCCATGAGAAACAGAGGGTGTAAGGGGGCACCCTTAGGGTGCCAACACTGCGTCTGCCCACCCACATCCCAAAAAATCTAGGTTCTGAGAGGGGAGGCAGGGAGGAGGTCAGAATACAGCAAGACTCCAATAGACGAAACATAATTACTAAGGTGAGTAATTTTTTCCTCAAACAACATAAAGTCTTGCTGTATTCTGACAAGTGCAGACTACCAAGCAGTACCTCCATGTAGGAGGCACAGAATCTACTTTGGGAATAGGCTCTGAAGTACTGCTGTGCCAAACCGAGCATCACTCCTAGCCTGGATATCCAGAGAGTAATGCTTGGTAAAGGTAGGGACTGTTTTCCAGGTGGCTGCTTGACAAATTTCTAAAAGAGGGATATCCCTGGCAGAAGCAAGGGAAGCAGCTGTACCTCTTGTGGAATGAACCCTCAGGCCTGAGGGGGGAGTTTTTCCAAGTTTTTCATAGCAGAATTGTATACAAGACACAATCCACCTGGCAATAGATCTCTTGGTGGCAAGTTTGCCCTTCCCAACTTCTCCGTAAGTGAGGAACAACTGGAGGGAGTCAAACCTGTGACCCTTGGTACACTCTATGTAGAAGCTAAGGGCTCTTTTAACATCCAAACTGTGTAGCCTCCTCTCTCCTGAGGAAGAATGATCAGTGAAGAAAACAGGGAGAGATATAGACTGGTTCAGGTGGAAATCTGAAACCACTTTAGGCAAGAACTTTCTGTTAGTTCTAAGGACGACTTTATCTCTGTGAAAAGAGATGAAATCAGGTTCCACTGACACGGCCTGCAATTCACTGATACGTCTAGCAGACGTAATGGCTACCAAAAACACAGTTTTCCAAGTCAAGTACTTAAGCTCTGCTGAGGACAAAGGTTCAAAAGGAGGTTGTATAAGCTGAGCAATGCAAACATTAAGATCCCAAGCAGGAGCAGGGTCCCTAAAGGGGGGGATTGGTGTGAAGCAATCCCTTGAAAAACTTACAGAATACAGGGTGGGATGACAGTGAGGAAGACTTGCCTACTGACAGGAAAGCAGAAACAGCAGACAAGTATACCTTGAGGGTAGCTATTCTGATGCCCAGGCTAGTAAGATGGACCATATAATCCAGAACTGTAGGCAATTCAGCAGTATCTGGGGAGATATGCCTCTTGGAACACCAAATGCTGAATCTCTTCCATTTGGAGTTATAAATCTTTCTGGTGGAAGGCTTTCGAGAAGCTTTGAGAATATCCAGAACTCCCTGAGACAGATGCAAATCTGCAAACTCTTAACTCTTCAACAGCCATGCCTTGAGACTGAGAGACTGAAGATTGGGGTACCAAACCCTCCCCTGAGAGGAGGTTAACAGGTTGTAATTCCTGGGAAGAGACAGGGGGAAGATGGACTGCTAGGGACCACAACTTCATTGCTTCTGTGCACAAGGCCGTAGATAGAGTGCCTCCTTGCTTGTTGATGTACCACATGGTAGTAGTGCTGTCTGTTCTGACCTGGATCATGTTCTGTACTGATTTGGAAAAAACTTGCAGTGCCAGAAACACTGTCCTGAGTTCCAAGAGACTGATGTGTAGAAGAGATTCCTGAGGCGACCACAGTCCCTGGGTGGTGAGGTCCCCCAAATGGGATCCCCAGCCCAGCAGGGAAGCATCTGTGGTGACGACCACTGAATGAGACTGAGTGGCAAATGGAACCCCTTGCCTCAAATTGTCCAGATCCTGCCACCATTGTAGGGCTTGGATCAGAGTTCGAGTCACTGGGATTAGTTTGGTAAGGGAATCCTTTCTTTGGGACCAAAAAGCTCTTAATTGGAACTGAATGTCCCTCATCTGGAATCTTGCACCTTGGACCACTGGTGTAGAAGCTGCCACGTGGCCCAAGAGCTGAAGGAAATGCCTTGCTGGTCGAGACACCTGAAGGCTGAATGAAGAAGCCAGCTCCATGAGAGCCCTTGTCCTTTCAAGGGGAAGGAAGGCTCTTGCTTTTACCGTGTCCAGCTCTGCCCCTATGAAGGTGAGGAGCTGCACCGTTCGAGAACTGACTTTGGTAGGCTGAGAAGAAATCCCAAAGAAGTGAACACTTGCTGAATCACTTGCAGGTCTGACTTGACTTGGTCTAGGGACTGGCCCACTATGAGCCAGTCGTCCAAGTATGGAAAAATGGAAATCTTTTGTCTTCTTAGGAAGGCAACAACTACTGCCAGGCACTTTGTGAAAACCCTTGGGGCTGAGGTTAGGCCAAAGGGCATTGCTCTGAACTGATAGTGGCCTGAGGGCAACTCGAACCTGAGGTACTTTCTGTGGGAGCACCTGATGGGAATGTGAAAGTAGGCATCTTTGAGGTCCAGGGAGGCTAGCCAGTCCCCTTGCCTTAGAGTGGGAAGGATAATTCCCAGAGTTATCATCTTGAACTTTGGTTTTAAAAGATGTTTGTTCAGATATCTTAAGTCCAGGATGGGTCGCCACTCTCCTGTCTTTTTGGGGATCAGGAAGTACCTGGAGTACAGTCCTTTGCCCCAGTGTAGGGAGGTACTCTCTCTATAGCACTTAAAGCTATGAGATAAGAAACCTCTGCCTCTAGGGCAAGGGTTTCTGAAAGATTTGCAGGTGGAAAAGATCTGGCTCTCATCTTTGGAAATTTTTTGAAGCGGCGAACCAGTCCCTGGCTTATTACTTCCAGGACCCACTTGTCTGATGTAACAGACATCCAGTCCAGGACAAAGTAAGCCAGCCTACCCCCTACTGGGATAGGAGAGTCGACCCGGGCAGACCCATCAGGGTGTCTGCTTGGCAGGGGCTTTAGGCTGAGGGGTGGATGCAGACCTGCTCATCCCTCTTCTGCCTCTCCCTCTGAAGAACCCCCTCTGCGAAAAGGAAGAAGAGACCTGTGCTTGGTAAAAAGGCTTTTGAAAAGGCCTGCCCCTACCCCTAGACTGCTGCCTTTGAGGAGTTGCCTGCCTTTCCTTGGCCTGAGCACTCCTGTAAGTGGTCCTGTATTCGTCCATTTTCTTCATGTAATTCTCTGTCTGCTCCCCAAACACAGAATTACCTACAACAAGAAAATCCATGGCCTTAGCCTGGGTATCCTGTGAGAGGCTAGTACATATGAGCCAAGCCATTCTCCGAAGAGCCACAAATGTAGCCATGACTCTTGATGAAACATCACTGGAGTCCACAGCAGCATGAAACTGAACTTTTGATGCCTCAATCCCATCTGCAGCCACCGCCTCCAGCTCCTCGGCTAGCTGGGGGGAAGCCTGTTTAGCCTGTGCCAGTACAGTGTCCCACCTGGACTTCTGGTACCTGGCTGTATAGGCCATATAATTCGCCTGCCTGAGTCCCAAGAAAGATGCCATGTACTGCTTCTTTGCCATAGCATCAATCTTCCTGGAGTCCTTGTCTGGGGAGTGTGATGCCAAGGGAATGTTTGCCTCATCACAGGCAGCAGCCTGTACAACCCCAACATGGCTGCATTGCTGATAAAGGAACTCCGTATCTCAGCCTGAAAGAGTATACCTCTTGTCCATTCTTCTATCCACAGGAGGTATGGAATTGGGAGACTTAAGAATTTTTTGTGTCCGTTTCCCAAAAGACTTGTGGAGGGGAATAGACAGTCTCCTGGACTCTGGGATGTCCATCATCTCTACATAGTCAGGCTCCTCCTGATCCTCTACTGCCTCCTCCACGGGAAGCTGGAGGGTATCAGTCACCTTTCTGTAAAACATGAAGTGCCTAGGGGACTCAGAATGCCTAGGAGGAGAAACACCTGAAGATCTGTCTGGGGAGATGTCCAGGTCAACAGGCACATCCAGACTTTCAACATCACCATATTCATCTTCCAACTCTCCCTCCTCCTCAAACTCCGGTTCATAAAATTCTTCCAGGGTATAATCGTGAACCGGGAGAACCGACCGAACCGAGCCCCTGCCAAAAGGTGCCGGATCAGTCGGAACCGGGTGACGCGATTCCACAATATGAATCGCTTTGGCTATTTCTTCGGCGGTCGGAGTAGGAGATTCTGGATCCGAACCGGTTGATTTGACTTTGTGTTTTCTTTTTGTCGGAACCGATTCCTCAGAATCGGCTCTCCTTTTGCCCAAAGTATCGCCCTGGTCAGAGGGCACTCCTTCTGGTTCGGTCGGAACCAAACCGGGCTGGCCATCCAGGTCAGCGGACTTTTCGGCCTCCCTTTCCCTCAGTCTACCTAATCTCTTTTCAAGGGTAGATTTGGGAAAATTTTTGCAAATTTGGCAGTCTGAATCGAGGTGGTCAAACCCAGACAATAAACACAGGTGGTGTGGGGATCGGCCTTAGCAAAGACCTCCCCACACACACTGCAGTGCTGAAACCTAGTGGGCCCATTTTTTTTCTTGGGTTTCTCAGACATGGCCAACCTAACCAAACTTACCCTTTTTTCGGCAACGGCCAGGCAAGACTCCCCTATCGGTTCCTGACCGTGTCACGGATCTTGGAAAAAAAACATACTAAAACCTGTTTTTTAATTTTTTTAGAACCGATACAGACTGGTAACCACACGCTAAAGTAAAATACAAATTTTACCTGAACGATCGGTTCAGCCGAACCGATCCACATTTTTTACAAGTTCCACACAGAAAACAGAACAAAACCTATCTAGTACTCACGGTACCACAGACAGAAACTTGAACCGACTATGCAGAAACAAAATTTCGGTAGAAAAACTACCAAAAACCGACACTTCAACCGACTTCGAAACGAGCTGCAGGTGAAGCGGAGTAAAGAATCTGACGGTTGCAGTTCAAAATACAACAGGCAGAGACATCAACCGAGCTCGAGATGAACATCCTATGCCCTGCATAGAAAAGTTAATCCATTGTTCTCCGGGGCAGTTTAAAGGCTGGGGCTGACTGCACTTGTCAGAATACAGCAAGACTTCATGTTGTTTGAACAGGAATTGACAACTACACCAAAATCCTGGTAAGCTATAATAGTTTTCTACTTAATTTAAATGACACACATTAACATTAAAAGTAAAGCCAAGTGCATTCCACTGTCCCACAGATATTTCATAATAATGTTATTTTGAATCACTCCTCCAGGTACTTTTTTCTGTAGACGTGCTCTAAATCAGAACTTGTCACAGGGCTCTGATAAGAGTCACTGAAATTACATAGCTCAGACCTTTTACCTCAGATTGAAAAAAATAGAGGCATTGACCAGGGTTCATGTCAGGTTTCTGCCTATCTGGGACACTGATCCACTTGGTATAGATCAGGGTTTCTCAAATGGTGAGGCCAGCTTTCCTGGAGAGGCGCCAACCTCTTCCAGGGGACGCTCAAGCAATACATTTTGAGTTTTAGATATTTTGTATTTATTTATTTTTATTTATTGAATTTTGTTGACCCGGTAAGCCCACTGGGCCTAGAAGTCCCTTTTTCAGCAGCGACCGGGGGGAGGAGGGATACAGATGGTAAGCAACTGAAATTGAACCAGACCATGCTGTTGGTGGTATTTTTAGAGAATGGGAGAAATTTGGCCAGTACACCAAGGAAATCCCCCCCCCGCCGGACTCTTTTTCGATAAGTGCCATGGGATCTTTAGCATCCACCTGAACTACCACCAATCCAGGCAGATGGAACCTCGGTTTAACGTCTCATCCGAAAGACAGCACCTCAGAAGTGCAGCACCTCCCTCATGCTCCACTACAGTGTCAGTATTGGGATATTAACCCAAGTGCCAGATGTGAAAACTGAACCAACAGCCCTCTGATCTCCCGGCCTCAGAGGAGAGTGTGCTACCTACTGAGCCCACTGACACTGTAAGAAGGGATGAGGCAAACTAAAAGAGGATATTAGGAAGCGACTTTATCTATTTATTTATTTACAGATCGATGACCGGAAATAAGGTACACTGAGCCAAGACTAATTTTAGGTGTACCCGGGAAGGGTAGGGAGTGAATAAAATTCAAAAAGGTGACTTCAGAACAGTCATGAAATACAAAATTAATAGTGCGAACAAACAGGAACAATGAGATGGCAACAATGCTGCTGCTGCCTGGGGAGGAACACAAGAAATGAGAGGCAACAACTGCACAATTAAACTGGTGGCAGAACAGCCGAAATATACAGGTTACTCACCTGTAACAGGAGTTCTAGGAGCGGTATATGTTGTTCTTCCACACTTATTGGCAGGTTCCTTGCTGTTTTAAATCTTGCTGGAAGGTCTTCAAGCTGGCTCTTCCCACCCACCCAGGTGGTAAAACTCTCGGCTCCGCCCCATGACTCTAGATCTAGCCCACTGGAAGCCAGGTTTCGCGACAAAGCCGGGGAGGTCGGGTGGGTTGTGTGGATGAACAACCTATACCACTCCTAGAACTCCTGTTACAGGTGAGTAACCTGTATTTCTAGGGACATGGATATGTTGTTCAATCCACACTTATTGGCAGACTCCTAGCAGTTCTCCGGGAGAAGGGAGGCAAGGCGCGCACCCCCTACTTAGGGAATTTGGACTGGAGAACCGAGGTCCCAAAACCAGCATCCCGGCATGACTCAAGGTCGATGTGGTAGTGGGTGATGAAGGTGTGTGCTGACTTCCAGGTAGCAGCACTGCAGATTTCCTAGATAGGGACGTCCCTGGAAGCAGCCACCGAAGCAGCGGTATGGCAGGTAGAATGAGCTCTTATCCCTTTGGGAGGATCCATGTCAGCCAACCTATAGCAGAGATCTATGCAGGAGGTGACCCACCTGCCTATCATCCGCTTGGCTGCAGGTCTGCCACGTGCGGCTTCAGCGTAGGTGACAAATAGCTGGCGAACCTCTCCCTGAACTTCAGCCATCCGCTCCTTATAATAAGAGAGCGCTCTTCTAGAGTCCAAAGTATGGAGCCTATAATCGGCCTCCGAGGTGTGATTGGAGTAGAACACCAGCAGAGTCAACACCTGGTTAAGGTGAACCTCCAACACCACCTTCGGAAGGAATTTCGGGTGGAGGCGCAGGACAACCTTGTCCCTGTGGAAGACCAGATAAGGAGACTCTATGGAAAGCGCCTGGAGTTCTCCCATCCTTCTGGCTGACATAACAGCCACCAATAAGCCAGTCTTCCACGACAGGTGAGAGATGTCACCCCTGTGCATCGGTTCAAATGGCTTGCCCATGAGCTTAGCCAATACCAGAAGTAGATCCCACGGAGGTGGAGGTTCTCGCACCGGAGGGGATATGTGATCAAGTCCTTGGAAAAAGCACCTGACCACCTTCTCCTGCGCCGACTGCTTTCCAACCCGCGCCCGGTAAGCAGAGATGGCTGCCAGGTGCACCTGGAGGGTCGCTGACCAAAGCCCTAGCTGAGAAAGGGACCACAGGTAGTCCAGAATATTAGCCAATGAACAGGAGAAAGGGTCCAACCCCTTGCCCTGACACCAAATGGAGAATCTCTTCCATCTGTAGGCATAGCATTTTCTGGTCGACTCCTTACGAGATGCCTCAACAACGTACATGGTTGTGGTGTTGTCTGTCTGGACCTGGACCACTTGACCCCGCACAAACAGAGCGAAGGCGGTGAGGGCTAGTCGGACCGCTCGGAGCTCCAGCAGGTTGATGTGGCATCGAGACTCCTGTGGGGACCAGGGGCTGTGGGCTCTGAGCTCCCCCAGATGGGCACCCCAACCCATCAGACAGGCGTCGGTCATCAGAGTGACCATCTGCTCGGGGCGGACAAACGGGATACCCTCCTGCAGATGAGCTGGAACGAGCCACCATTGGAGGCTGTTCCACATCTCCTGGGTCACTGTCACTGGCTGGTCCAGAGGACCGGAGCGCTGTGACCTTTGGCGGGCCAGCCCCCATTGTAGGGGACGCATATACCAGCAGGCCCAACGGACCACGCTGGTGCAGGCCGCCATGAGGCCCAGGAAGTCCCAAGCAGGGCGCAACTGCCCAACCCAAAATGACTGAGCAAAGGATGAAAAGACCTCGGCCCTGTCCGCTGGCAGCCGTGCTCTGGCTCGAAGAGAGTCGAGCTCTGACCTGATGAAATGAATCACCTGTGATGGCACGAGTTCCGACTTGGCCTCGTTGATGAGGAGGATGTTGATTCCTGCTGGAGGAAGCAGCAGGCTTGGCTCTGGAGTGCCAAGTACGAGCCTGCTGGCCCTGATGCTGGTGTTGTTGGGCCGGACGTGCCGCAGGGGCTGAAGGACGAAAGGGCTTGCGCTGCTGCTGGTGGCCTTTGTCCTTCTGGGCAGACGTGACAGAGTCCAAGGTGGCGCTGGACTTCTCGATCCATTGGAGATGACCCTCCACCCCGGGTCCGAACAAGTCGGTACCCAGGAAGGGGACGTCTGCCAGCTCGTGCTGGGTATCAGCCGTAAAGGTAGAAATCCGCAGCCAAGCTCTGCGGCGCATGGCCACTGTGGCCGCTACTGACCGGGCACATGAATCAGCGATGTCCAATGAAGTCTGGAGCTGCTGTTTAGCTACCGCCCTTCCCTGATCCCGCACCTGCTTGACCGTCGTTTGAAGGTCAGCAGGGAGATGAGGAATCACCTCATCCAGGGAGCCCAAAATGGCGTGTTAAAAGTGTGCCATCAGAACGGCCGAGCTAGCCTGACGAAGGCCTAGGGAGGAAGCAGCATAAATTTTCTGCCCTGAGTAGTTCAATTTCTTAGACTCCTTATCAGGCGGTTTGTCCACATCTCGAGCGTTCCCGGAACGCTGGAAAACACTGTCGGTCACTAACCCCTCCGGAGAGGGGTGCTCCGAGAAACCGGAGAGTGAACCTGTAGGGACCGCATATTTTCTAACCATCCTGGCCGAAGGTGCTGGACAAGATGCTGGCCGCTGCCACAGCTCCAGGGTTGGGCCAACAATGGCTTTGGCCACTGGAAAGGCCTCCGTAGGGGAATTCCCTCAGTCCAGTATCTCCGTGAGGGGATACTTGGCCCGTTTTGAAACAGGTTCGAGCTTCATCCCAGTGGACTCGGAGATGAGTCAAAGCATTCCTAAAAACGAGGATGGGCTCTCATCCACCGAATGACCCCCTGTAGACTCCAGGTCAAGCGGCCTGGAGAACAAGGAGTCATCCTCAGACTCCGAGGAGTCTGCAAACAGCTGCCGAGCACCTGAGCCACCCTCCACGTGCCGAGGTCGATTGGGAGTGAGGGTGACAGACAACCTATGGGGCAAACCCTGACCCGACCGAGAATCCTTGGTCGGAGACCCAGTCTTCGGTTGTGGAGACAGAGGTTTCACCACAATAGGTGGAGCAGCCGGTTTCGGCTCCTCGACTACGAGGGGTTGTTTTGGCCGCTCAGGTGACAGCCACTTAATGGCCGGAGAAGACAACGGAGTCGGATTATTCCCGGACTATAAGAGTTGCTGCCACATTAAATCCTCATAGCGCCTTCGCAACTTGCGCGGAGCCTATCCTCCAAAGAGGACGATGAGGATGAGCGGCGCCGCCGCTTTCCATGGTGCCGAGACCAAGACCGCCAACGTCGGCAGGACCGGCTGGACCTGGAAGAGGTCCGAGACCGAGACCTTCGGGGATTCCAAGGGTGGGTCAGAGAGGGGACGGGGGAAAACCCGCTCCTCCCTCAGTTCAGGGACCTTAACCGGGGACTCCAGCACAGGAGGCACAGGCAAGTCCTCGGTTTCCACCAGGGAACCGGTGAAGCAGGGCTGTCAACATCACCAGTCGACAAACCGTCCGGGTCGAGAAAAATCTCGACTGCGTCAACAGATGCCTCAGCTGGCTGACCTGACGGGGACACCGTGAAGCCAGCGGCCTTAGCCACAACCTCGACTGAAGTCAAAAGTCAACCATCCGGTGAAGGGGAACTCTCCCGCTCCCACGAATGTCGATGGTGAGACTTACCTTTGGAGTCCTTCTTTTGGACCGACTGGAATGTCCCGATGGCCCTTCTCCCTTGGTGGCGAGGAACTGGCAAAGCTTCTTAATAGAAGCTGTATATGAAGAGCCCAAGGAGAGCAGGATAAATGCTGCGACCGAGGAAGAAGATGATGTGGCCTGGGCCACCTCCTCCTTGAGGGCGATCATCTGCTGCAACTGATCCGCGGAGCCCGCTGCCGCAGACACTGCCCAGCGGGCCTCCTTCGACTTGACCGGTGGATATCATTTTTCAGGGTGCCCCAAAAGAAGTCGAGCAGTGCGGTCCTCCAAGACTGAAGCCGAAAAGGATTTGCACAAATCGCAAGTCTGCGAATCGTGGCAGAGTCCTAGGCGATAGCGTGGAGTCTTGAGTTGATCCGGGACATCTTCTGCCCACAGGGGTACCGAAGAAATCCGGGAGTCGATTTGTCCATCGCAGCCGTGAGGGAAAAAGAAAACCGAAGTCTTGTAAATTTGAGAAAAAGCTTCAGATTAACCGAAGAGTGTGGGTCCAGGCCTAAAACGCAGAGCGCTAAGGAGGGAACCTGAGCTTCCAAGCGGTAAGGAAGATCTGGAGTCATAGGGCAGAACGAAGAGTTTTATCACCCGGGTGTGTGGGAGGAGCCAGCTTGAAGACCTTCCGGCAAGATTTAAAGCGGCAAGGAACCTGCCAATAAGTGTGGATTGAACAACATATCCACATCCCTAGAAATAAGGGTTAAGCACAGATGTACTAGGAGCAAAAGCAGACGGAAGCAAATGTCTGTTAGAAGTTGTTTTAAGAGGGACTCCGGAGTTAACAGGGCAGAAAATGTTGAGTCTACCCGCTGTACAGGGACGCTGTATCTAAAAGGACTGCAATGAGCCCTTAATATTCCATGTTGTAGTTTTATTGTTATTTAACTTTTCTCAAGCCGACTAAGACCAATGGTATGCCACCACGTCCTGCTGGCTGCCAAAACGGAAATGATCTCCGTATCAGAAGGTGCCCTGACAGCCCATTCATTCAGCGGGAAAACTGAATCAGTGCTGTCTGCACTGTCGGAAGACTGCTCCAGTACTATTTATTGTCACGCCACAAATATTTTAGTTACAAATTAAAATAAAAAAAAGAAAAGTTGCCTTTGCTTGTGCTTTACATTCCGTTTGCTACTGAAGAAATTATGATTGTACAGAGCTGTCAGCATATGCCTACGTTAATTGTAATTGACAGCTATTGATCTAGTTTTTAAAAATCACTGCTGTTTAACAAATAAAAAAATAACTAACACAGTTCAATTTTATATATACACATTTATTGTTGTTAGCTACTGTTTTTCCCCAGGCTGCGTCCCTACTCATATTTTGTTAGCACTGTACATATAGTATCTGCTGTGCTGCATATAATGCTGCACTGTTGGTCTACATGTAATGCTGCACTGTTGGTATCAGCATGTCCTAACTGTGTGTACTATGCTGAATTTGATAAAAACAATATTGTTGCCCTTCTTTTTATGAAGTTATTTTTTATTGAGTGGTCAGTCCACGGGAGTTGGGGTGGTGCTGGTAACTTTTTTTTTTCTGTCCGCATTTTTTATGCTCATTTTATGACACTGCCAGCAGAAGCAAGATATGACCCATAAGTTTATTTGAAGTCTTGGAATTACACCTTTGAGCTGGAAGCTTGTTTACAAAGGTTCCACATCAAGTCTATTGCAGGCCTACCTGTACTGTTGTACTCTTGCATCTACTGTCTATTTGTCTGTATATACATGCATTGTTACTTGACTTGTGTAATGCAGGTCCACCTTGTAAATGAGCTTGCTCAATGGTGTTCACCTGGATAAATAAAGAGTTTGATTGATTGATTTGACTGAATTCAAACAAAAAGAAACACAGTACATGAAGAAATGGAACAATGAAAAAACAGTATGCGTGCAGTGTTACACAGTCTAATTAAACATACAGGTGGATACATATTTAACAAACATAAGATGCAGTCAGAATATTGAGCTTTGTCTGGAGTCGTAGTAGGATGGGGGGTTAGAGAGGAGAGGGGCGGTAAAGTAAGTGTAATGTTGGTGGGGGGAGCCGGATAAGCATGGGAGGTAGGGCAGGGAGGAAAGATGTTTGGTTGAGCAGGCAGGAGTGTGATGGAGGGGAGAGAGGCGGGGGTGAATACTGCAGCAGCTGGGGGGCAACAGATGAGTGACAGGTAGGGTTAGTAGTCCTTACTGAGCTGTTGTGTTGTGTAGCCTCACACACCAAGAACCAATACACAATCTCAGAAAAATAACTATAATAAAGAGGAGCAACAATATTGTTTATATATCAGATTCAGTACAGTACACAGAGTTAGGACACACTGATACTTACACCGTGACATTACATGCACCAGAGCTAATACTGTAGGTACAGTACTAACAAAATACGAGTAGGGACGTAGCCTAGAAGCTGAAACAGTAGTTAATAATAAAAATATACATGAAATTGAACTGTGTTACTTATTTTCATTTGATAAACAGCAGTAACCTTTAAAGAACAGGATGAATAGCTGTCAATTAGTGTTTTTTTTTTATTTTTACCTTTTTAGCTGGGGGGGGTGGTAGTCCTATGGTTCCCCTCTTCAGGCGTCCTTTTCTCGGTTGCTGCCTCAGACCCAGTCAGAGCTCAAACCCTTTTGCCCAGTCATCCCAGGTCGCTTCACAGCGGGGATTTATCCTGCACACTGCGGAGACCTGGAGGCCAGGGGCTGAAAGTGAGCTGACTTAAGTGGGTTCACCATGGCACCGATGATATCTGCTGTCCCTCGCGCAGGACGATTGTTTTTTGTCCCTTAGTCCCCCCCCATGGCATGAGCGTGCAATGGCATCAAGGACGCCCGCGCACACGCTCGCAGCAGAACGCCCGATGCCTGCTTGCACCAGCCCACATTGATCCTCGAGCCTGCACTATCACCCAGCCACCGCCAGAGCCAGAAGCTCAGCGATTCTCCCACCCTCCCTCCTGAAGGAGGAGAGTAGTCCGTGGGGCACTCGATCCTCCCCCTGGCCAACCTTCTGAGACCGGAGGTCGCTTCAACCCCAGGTCATCGGCGTGGGAAGCGGTAAAACTACAACATGGAAAATTAGGAGCTTGTTGCAATTCTTCTAGATACAGTGGGCTCCATTTTCAAGGGTCGACACAGGGCTTGCGTCAGGCCCTGTGCCAACCCCGTTCATTGGTACAGCTGCACCAAACTCCACTGATGCAACTGCACCCGCTTTTACCACACCAGGTGCAGTTGTGACAGTTTTCACATTTATGGCAGCTTGCGCCAAATATTTGGCCCAAGCCCTGTACAAAGGGTCCCCCAAATTGCGCAAGTTAGACCAGGGAAAAATGGTCTAACTTGTGGCATTTGGCCCTCGGGATTGAAAATCCCGATGGGCATCCAGAAGAATGCCGCAGGCCCTGTGCGCCAAACGATCAGCGCACCAGGGGCTTGTGGCATTCTCTGGGCTCTGAAAATCAAGCCCAGTGTCCTTGTAGGGCAGGTAGGCTAGAAATTTTCTGCATTGTTACCTCTGGAGTCCCTCTTTAAGAGCGGTGGAAGAGGCAAAGGTGAGTAAGAAGGTTATTTCAGATACAGCGGTAAAAAACAGAGAAAGCAATCTGACCCACGAAGGTACTGCAACAATAGGTAACAATGGTTTGACTATCAAAATGGCGGAGCAAGTAGGCTGGCCTGAGGATGGGGGTTGGGGGGGGTGGTACAATAAGCTGAATAAAATGACAGCCAACTACTCAAAGGAGTTTCACTTTATTCCTGATGTACTGTGCAAAGTATGCTGCATTTCTCTAGGGAAGCCCAAGATTATTTCAATATTTGTGGGAGTCCCACTATGATAGTCAGAGAACTAATGGTATAGAAAGTAGGAGGTAAATGAAAACAGAAAGTGTCACATTGTTCAACCGAACCCAGAGTCTTAAAGCAGCAGTGTAAAACCTCTGAAACAGTGAGACAAACTGACCCTAAGGGAAGAAATGGAAGGTAAAAAATTGCAAACAGTGTGACAATTGTCCCAATCCCCCACTCTGAAATGAACACTGATTGAGGCTGGAAGGGTCAACAACCACTCACACTAACAGACACCAGTGCTGATACCTTTTTAGCTCCTGCTCAAGATTCTCAAGTTGCTTCTTGGTGGAGGACACCTGCCCCTCCAGGCAGCAAATCCGGGAATCCTTCACCTGGACTTCATGGCTGAGTCGTTGTCTTGTTTTCTCCAAGTTGTTGCAAGACTCGGCAAGGCCCTGATTCTCTCGCTTCACTGAAGCTATTTCACGCTTTGCTTCATCCAACTTCATGCAAAAAGGAAAAAATGAAGACCAACTATAACAACCAAAATGCAAAACCAACCATGCCGCATGCAGTAGGGGTCCTCGGGGAACAATATTCATTTGCAAAAATGGTTCTCTAAAATATGTAGGGATCTACAGGACGGAGCTCAATTTCCTGGTGTGCCCCATCCCAAAACTCAAATAAATAAGAGATATGCAATAAGGCCATATTAGATACATTTATTTTTTGTCCATGCAAGCTGTGGTGTCCTCGGATGACATCATGAGTGGCAGAGCACAGCACCGCTATGAGTGAAGTGTCTCTGAGGTCACAACAATGAGCACATACGAAAAATGTATCCAAAAACTCCTCATATTGCATATTTGATTTATTTAGTGTAGTTTACTGTTGTATGGATTCTTTGACAATTGTAAACTAAATCCATGGAGCTACAGGTATGTAGCGTACAGTACAGCCTTTAAACAGATGTCTGTTGAAATACTGCTGTACCACAGTTCAATGGTCATGGAATGTGACTGTACCCTTCTGGGATACAACAGCATTCTGGTGCCTCTAGAGACAGCTCAAGCCGCTCTGCTGAATCGCTGCATGCTCTCCCAGCACCAATAAAAACGTCTGAAGAGATAGCTGTGACTTTTCCAAACACAGTTCGCCGAGGAGGTGGGTGGGGGAGTAATGACAGCTCCACTTTCACTTTGCCGCTTGCTCAGGGATCCCAATCAAAATAAAAATTATATGCTATACAAAATACCCGGATGGGCAACCTCATGCCCAACCCGCCTGTGCTGCCACCTAGGGTTTCTGATTACTTCGGACCTCTCGAGCTTTACTCCTGCGATCTGAGATAATAATAACCCCTCTGTGGCAGCACAGGCTGATGTGCATGGTTGCCCATTCAGTATTCTCTACGCTGTTAATTTGTCAGCATTGTGCCACTGTACACAAGTTTTTGAATGGGAGGAATATAGAGCCCACGTAATGTTGGAATCTGACTGTGATCCAATAGCTGCTTCCGGGACTAGAGGGCTGTGACATGTGGGTAAATTTGCACAATGAATAAACTGTTTATTCTCATTTTGAATGTAGAACCTGGCCAGATAAATTATTTATCCTGCCTGTTTTGTCTCACATACAATGAATAAATATATCTCAAAACACTGAAATGCTGGTCTACTGCACAATATACAATACTGAAACTATGTAAATGCATTTTATTAGACATAAAAAACACATTTTCTGTTTGATCAAAACAAAAATTCAAGAATGGGGGGGGTGGTAATGTTCTGCAGCCAAGTGGGTCAGTATTACAACTGCACTAGCACTATACACAAGTGAAATGGTTTTGGCGTCACATGGGTTGAGAAAATGTGATTGGCTCTTGGGTTTCCAAAAGGAGTGTGTTTATTTTGGCAGTCAACCACATTACATCATTAAATCCTTACACATGAGCCAGCTAAAAATACCTTATTCACAAGGGCTGGTGCTGTGCGCTCGAATAAGGCTCAAGAGTGTTTATTTCCAAGATGGCATAGTATGTACCATATCATGCTGTGTTTCAGAGAACCTCGACTCACCCAGAAAGTTTTTCCATTGTTTTTTGTTACTAAAAATATGGCTAGCTCCGTAGCTGCCAATGCTAAGCAACCAAGGATGGCTACCTGGCCCAGTCTACACCAGTGGATATGCTTAACGAGGCCCTTCTCCTCAGATATCCCAGGCTGCCTCTGGCCCAACACAGCACTGCCCGCCCTCCCTGCATGTCTTCTTCAATGCATTACAGGCCCTTTTAGCCACTGACAAGTTGTGCTGGACTTTGATAACAGGTAATTTATTTATTTATTGAAATTTGTTGACCGGGTAGGCTCACTGAGACTAGTTTGTTTGTTGAATTTTGTTAACCCGGTAAGCCCACTGGGCCTAGAAGGGGGAATACAGATGGTAAGCAACTGAAATTGAACCAGATTAAGCTGTTGGTGGTATTTTTAGTGAATGAGGGAAATTTGGCCAGGACACTGGGGAAATTCCCCTACTCTTTTCGATAAGTGCCATGGGATCTTTAATATCCACCTGAACTACTACCAATCCAGGCAGATGGCTAGTGTCCCATTTTCAGGGGCGACTCAGAGTTAATTCACATACAGTACTGTATAAACAAAGTAACAACATACCTGTCATATCTTTGACACCCCTTTTTACTGCACCAAGCATGCACAGAACTCCATCACATACAAGGGCCCTAAATGTTACAATAAACTGCCCCCTGAACTTCAGGCCTGTAGTTCAATTGGCTCTTTCACCTCCTCCCTCAAGGACCATATCCTCCAATCCACCACTTGAGCCTGCCTCGGTAGGCAACCCCCCTGAATGTCTACCAACCCTCTGAGTTACCTTAGAGTTTATATGTATCTGCATATTGGCTCTACTGTTGTGTGCTCTGTATTTGTATTTTTTTGGTTTTTTTAATCTAGATGATCCTGTCATATACACTGTTCCCCACTGTAAATATTGTAAAATATTGCCAATATTGTTTTTACCTTTTTCTCTGTATCATTGAATTTATGCTCCACTGTACGTTTGTGAAAATGGCCATTTTTGCTCACTTTTTTTTTTTGTTAACCGGGTGAGTACCATAGCCAAAACATGACTATTTTCAGGCATGATCCGGGAGATTACAATGCCACAGGAATACAGTAGTTTCAGGGTGAGACACAGGAAATCTATTTACAGTACGAGTGTATAAAAACAAGATAGGACAAGAATTCAATAACACAATGACAATAAGTCGTAAAAACATAACCAGTTAGAGGAATTTTGTTTGGGGTGCGGATGCAACAAACAGTAGTGAGACATAAGTGCAAGTACAAAGAACTAAACGACAGAATAGGTGGAGATAAAAGCAGGGAGGAAAAACTGTGGAACTTCAGGGGGGATAGAAGCAGGAGGCCTGGCTAAAGAGGAAATAACGATATTTGTTTCTGAACTGAGCATGACTGGAAGCAAAGCGAACATCAAGAGGCAGGGAGTTCCACAGTTTGGTCACTGAGCGGGAGAAGGCTAAGGCACCTTGAAAGATTTGCTCCTGGAAACAAGTAGTTGAGATTTATCAGCTGACCAAAGGCCATGGGAGGAGGGTAGTGGACATAGCAAAGAGGCAAGCGAGACAGGGATACCTGTTCTAAGAATATTATCAGTTAGGGAGGCTAGGGCATGGGTATGAGCGGAAGAGGGTGGTAGCCAGTTTAGCTCAGCACAGAGCTGGCAGTGGTGTTTTGACCAAAAGGAGGCAGAGGCATATCTACAGATACTATTGTAGGTGACATCCTATTTCCTAAGAAGGGTTTTAGATGCATTAAGGTAGGTTACAACCTCATAGGATAGTGATGGCAGCAGGATTCCACGGGCTATAGCGAGTCTAGCAGACTGTGTAAGGGCATAGCTAGTTTTGCAGGCAACCCCAATCTTAGAATTCACCGATTTACACGCTGACGTGATGTACTTATCAAAGTTAAGATTTTCGTATGGAAGACTCCGAGGTATCTAAAATAGCATACAGATTCCAGAAACAACCCATCCTGATCAGATATCTTGAACTGCGCTCGGTTGGTTTTTAATTTGACGGTAAAGCCCAACATCATCGTTTGCATTTTAGTGACATTCAGTATTAGCTTATGTCGGTCTAGCCAAGATTGGATAGACATAAAAGTGGAGGACAGAGTAAGGTTGATGTGGTGTATATACCCCTATTACTGCAGTACAGAAGTAAGTCATCAGCGTATAAGATGGAGGAGCAGTCAGGGATACAGGACGAGACACTGTTAATAAAAACAGAGAAAAGAAGGGGGCCTAATATGGATTCCTGGGGAACTCCAAGATTAATGGATCTAAGGCCAGACAAGGCAGAGCTGAATAGTCTGGGTTCTATTAGCTAGATAGCTACTGAACCATGTCACCGAGTGGGGGAAGAAGCCAAAGGTAAGAAGGCTATCTAGGAGAAGAGGATGATCAACAATGTCAAATGCCTCGGTAAGGTAGATGAAAACAGCACCAGTAAGGAGGCCAGAGTCCATGGCAGCTAGGGTATCATTTGTAAAATGGAGCAAGGCAGTAGAGGTGCTATGCCCTTTTCGAAAGTCATGCTGAACAGGTGACAGGAGATTATACTTAGTTAGGAATTCAGTGACTTGGGTTGGTACTCATTTTTCAAGTATTTTGCTCAATACTGATAGTATAGCAATAGGACTATAGTTTGCCATATCTTTTCTATCACCTTTCTCAAAGACTGGCGTGACTTTAGCCATTTTCCAGATATCAGGAACGACACCATTACAAAGGGAGAGGGTTAGGATCCAAGATAGAGGCTGGGCAATAAATGGTGCGGCCAGTTTTAGAAGGTTTGGCTCAATGCCATCAGAACCCACACCAGTATTACCGGAAATGAAGTTCAGTAGTCCAAGAACTTCAGATTTAGATATGGACTTAAAATAAAAAGGAGGGTGTGGACCAGATGGGGTTAGGGGAGAGGGTAGATGAGGGGTCCGAGAAGGGAGGAAAGACAACGTGAAGTTGGACAGGTCAGAGAATTGCTTATTAAATGCTTCAGCAGTGGTCTTAGGACCACTGCAATGGACTCTGTCAATAATCATTTCATTGGCAGAGAGAGTTTGTTTAGACCCTAGAAAGGTTTTTACATAGGCCCAGAATTTCCTGGAGTCGCCAGATGCATCAAGTAAAAGTCCATTGCAGTAAGAGCTCTTTGCAAGCCAGATTTGTTTTTTACATGCATTCCTCTGAGCCCTATAGGTTTGGTAGTCAACTTGGAGGCCAGATTTTCTAAAACACCTCCAGCTCTTGTCTCTGGCATGTAGTGTGGCCAGCAGATGTTTGTGAGCCACCTTGTGGGTTTGCCTCGGACACGACGGGTCACAAGGGGTGCGTGCCTATTCTGAACAGCAGAAAATTGGTCTAAAAAATAGTCAAGAGCAACCTGGGCATCCTGAAACTGATAAAGATAGATCCAGTCAATAGACGATATTTCATACAGGAACTTAGCCCGATTCAAGTTTGCATAGTTCCTAAAAGTAATGAAGCGAGGCGGCTGAGGCAGGGAAATGGAATGTTGCCACACACAGAAAGTGGGGGAATGGTCTGATACAGCATCAGGTAAGATACCAGCAGTCACAATTCTGTCTGCCCTATTGGTTAAAACCCAATCAAGTAGTGTGCTAGATGTAGCATTCAGGGTTATCCTGGTGGGCATAGTTATGACTTGGTGCAGGCTATAGCTCTGAACTAAAGATAGGCGAGAGCTATGGGCGTTTCCAAGCCAGTTTAGATTAATATCGCCAAGAATAAGTAGTTCATTATAGTCAGCAGTTTTTACCGAATCTTCCAAAAATTTAGTGAACCCAGCTATTCCACTCTGGGGATGGTTATAGGCAACAACTATGTGTAGATTTTTTGCTCACATGTGGAGGAGGACATGAAGGGATTCACACGTGGAGATTGAGAGGCTTTTTTTTTTTTTTTTTTTTTGAGAGATATTTAGATGCTTTTTATAAAACTGCGCAACTCCCCAACCCCACTTTGAAGACAACCGGTCATTTCTGATGAGATTATAGTTACTTAACGAGCAGATCGAGTCAGGGTAGTAGGCTTGAGCCAAGTCTCAGAGATACATAGTATATCAGGGTTATGGGTGGAGACCCAAGCTTCCAGCTCAGTGAAATTGTGCGTCAGGCTCATAATATTTAAATGAGCTATGCGGAGACCTGCAGTATTAGCCCAGGATGCATCAGTGCAGGGCTGATGATGAGAGGAACCAGGGTTCACTTCAACATCACCCGCCAACAGGATAGCGAGTAACAGAAGATACCAGAGTTTACGATGACTAAAAGGAGTAATAAGTGTGGATTTTGTGCGAAGCTTAAGATCTAAGTAAACGGTCATGAGATAGCTAAGGAACCTTGGAATTACCAGTGCAGTGAGGTCTGAACAGGCATTTGTTCTGATCAGCATGTTTGAGAAGTAAAAATCTTGAACATGGTAGTGCTGCAGGAACTAGGATAGGAGCCTGGGACCAAAGGGAGCCTTGCTAGTGTAAGTAGCAGCAGGGTGGTTATCAACGTTTAAAAAAAATACCACCAACTGCTTAATCTGGTTCAAGGTCAGTTGGCATTCATCTGTATCCTCCTCCCCCGGGTCGTGCCTGAAAATAGGCAGGATTTGTCTAATGCACTTACCCGGTCAACAAAAACTAAATAAATAAATAAATAAAGCCAGCAGTACAACATTATCCATGATTTACAAAAATTGCACACAAAGATATAACTCTTAAGAGAGGGACCAGAACTAAGTACAAGAAGCAGTCTGTGTGCAAGCACTCTGAAATATTATCAATGAGCACTAGTCAGTTTCCAAAAACGCCCCTAGTGGTAAGATTTTATAAGGAGCAAATGGTAGATCAGCCTGTTAGACATATGAATGAAACTGACTAAAATGCGCCGGCAGGTTATCGGTTGTGGTTACAAGGTGCCAAGCGAGTTAAAGTTCAAGCTCCAGAGTGGCGGTGGTAAGTGCTCCAAAGGACAGAGTGATTGCAATACCTTGCTTGCTGTCTGTTTTTCGAGTGAAGCGGTCGGTCTCCTGCTCACAGGACCGCCGGGGGCACTGGGCAGAGAAGTCTCAGGGCCATGGAGGATCCAGGTCATGCCCGAGGCAGGCGGTGAGATCCTAGTGGAGACAGGAGGGGAAACGAGGTTAAGAAGGGAAAGCTTGTGGGCAGGGCTGTATTACGCAAAGGAAATAGGGCGGGTATAGTCAGGAGAGATTGCAATAAGCTGAATCAGGGCAAAGGGGACAGGAGAAAGGAAGGCAGCAGATTTGAACAGGCAAATGGAGAAGACTAAGAAAAATAAAGAACACGCAGTTTAAGTTTGCCATTAAATGGGACAGTTTAGCCCCAGCTTATAATCAATTAGGCTAACCCACAAGTGAAAAAGACTGTGCAGAATTAAAACCCAGTAGTATAATTCTGCTTCTAAATGGGACTGTGCAGACTATAAACAGAACTGATAATGATTTTATGTAGCCCCAGCTTAATAATCAATTTAGCTAATACACAACCGTGACACAGGCTAGTAGAACTAAAAAATTAAAAAAAGATTGGAATAAATGCAAGCATATAATGAAATATATCCTTTGGTGGCCTTGGGTTTTAACAGTAGCAATTAAACAGTTAAGGGAGCTGCTCCAGACACCCACCGTGCATTACAAAAGGGACTGTCACCAACGGCTAGATTTAAAATAACAAAGGTACCAAGAAACAAAATCCTCCGCTTGCAGTTATCAGCTGTGCTTACAAGGCGCCAAGCGAGTTAAAGTTCAAGCTTCAGAGTACATGGCACGTGCGGGCTCTGGAGGACGGAGTGATTCAATACCCCGCTATTGTCTGTTTTTAGGTGAAGCGATGTCCTGCTCACAGGATCGCTAGGGCACCGGGCTGAGAAGTCTCAGGGCCGTGGAAAATCCAGGTCGCGCCCGAGGCAGGCAGGGAGATCCTTGCTTGCTGTCTTTCGGGTGAAGCGGGAGGTCTCCTGCTCACAGGACCGCCAGGGGCACCGGGCAGAGATGTCTCAGGGCCGTGGAAGATCCAGGTTGCGCCCAAGGCAGGCGGGCAGATCCTTGCTTGCTGTCTGGTTTTCAGGGAGAAGCAGGCGGTCTCCTGCTCACAGGACTGCCGGGGCAGAGAAGTCTCAGGGCTGTGGAGGATCCAGGTCGTGCCCAAGGCGGGCAGTGTATAAAAAAAGAAAACTGAAAATTGAAAAACATACGATACAGATGCTCAGAAAAAATACGACTCATGTTACCAGTCACAGTACACTTTACAATCAGCACCCTTGTTTAAAAAACATAAGAATTAAAATTAAATGAATCTGAAATGAATGAGTGAGCTTGGGTATAAGTATGTGATAATCTACATTAGCCAGGGATACAGGACCATGGGTGGAAATAAAGGTGCTGACCGAGCCTGAAGGAGACATAAGGCAAGGAGCCAAAAAAAGATACAGTATATATGTATATATTTGGAGCCCTGCCTCATGAACAGCACCTTGGTGCCTGTAAAGAAAGAGAAGCAGTGATGATGTACAGTTCAATTCCACAGTACAATAGGATAGCTACAGGGGCAAATTATTACAGGGGTGGGGGTACCTCTATAGATACATGATGAAGACTCTGTAAGGCAGTCAGATCAGATTGTGAAACACTAGCAGGGGCAAGATCACAATAAAATCAGAGGCACACAATTTATTTTCCCCAGTTTGGGCCACTTCTTACTCCAGCCTTGAATGAAGGCTGGACCCCTACCCCCTCCACTACAAGTCCTCCTTGACTTGCAGTGAGGCACAGTGCAGGATACAGGTCTCCAAAAATATAAGCAAAAGGACACTTCACAGCTGGGTCAGAGGTCACCGACACACAGCATTCCATGAGGTATTGGGACACCATATTGAAATTCTGCATTCCAAGCCTAACTCCTGCACACAGCTCTGCCCCAGTGAATAAGGTAGACATAAACATGTTACAGACAGATAGACAGACAGACAAATATTGCAATACATCTACATTAATGCATCTGTTAGGGCTGAAAAACACAGTGGGCAAAATACACAAATTAAAAATTGAGGTTCAAACTCTTGTGAGGGTTGGCAAATTGGTGACCTTGTGTCACTCAGGGATTTCAACCTTAATGACCCCCCCGCCCTTTGCCGTGTGATGTAAGGTCAAGCTAAAATCCAGGCATGCCCCGTGGGTCTGCTGGGTCAAGCTACAGGTCCAGAGTCACGCCTGCAACTCTGCTGATCCACACAGGGGATCATGCACAACTTTTTTCATGCAGATTCCTGTTCAAAACAGAAAATTAGTCAACAGCCCCAAACCTGTAGCTTATCCTTGGGTCATGAGCCGGTTGCTAGGGGAAGGAGGGTGAATATTAAAGCTGAAGACCCTGAGGAACAGCACTCCACTCGTTTGCCAAGACTCATGAGACCTGAGTTAGTATCTGCTTGCAATTAATATCAACTGTCAAGCTACTGCTTCCTGAAGTATTTTTTTCCTTTTCCCTTTGTTAATTAAATTTTCTATCTGACAGTACTTGGTGTGATGTGTGGAACAGCCCTACACCAGGAGATTGCCACAGTCAGTTCTATATCTCCTTATAAAATTTTCAGCACTGTGACCCTACTGTGACCTCACTAGTAACCAAGAGAAACCGATCTCCTGCTGCTTGATTTGTAACTTGGGACACGTCTCCAATCAGGCAGCAGGACCTGTGTTGTAACAAACAGTGAGGTTACATGCTGATGATGTAGTGGGAGAGACAGAACTGGACACGTCAGCTTCAAGGCTGCACAAGGGATCCTAGAGATACCCTATCTAGGGTAGCTAAATACTGCATTTTGTACTACATAACTGCAGTAACTGTGTAAATTATGTATTGTGGCAAATTCCCTGTTTAGGGTAGGGTGATTTATGGAATTTACTAAATGGATTCATGCAGTTAGTTAAGCAATAAGGCATGACCAGGTGTTACGTTAATGGTTTGTTAATCACCTCTTAGGCGTGTAATGTGGCACGAGGCATAGCCGAGTCCCACATGCCCCTAGAAGGTGATTAACTGACCATTAACATAACCCCTGGGACTGCCTTATTGCTATTATAATAAAAACATGTTTTTAAATAGTGTTAAACCTTCTTCAGCATATGATTAAGCTCTACATGTTAATAAAACATTAACATAAGGCTGTTAGAATGTTTACAGCCAATCAGAAAGCTCCATTTCTCAGACCCTTATTATGATAAACAGTAAGGTTAGTACCAGGGAGTTACAGGAAAAACTCAAGTAGGTATTGTGTAAAGGCAATGGCAGACAGCATGAAGCACAGGATCAGAGGGAAGACAGCTACATAGACTGTGGGGCACTGATCTTCCAGGTTAGCTCTGGAGGTGGGGACACTGTGCCATGCAGAACAGTTACATACACGCAACACTTGACTTGGAGCACTCCATTCCCCCTACCTCAAAGATCCACATGACCAAGAGGCTGGAAAGTGGTAAAAAGAGGACATGGGAAACCAACAATGAAAAGCATGGACAAGACAACTCGCGACACCCCAATTAGGACAACAAATTGCTTTGAGCTATTAGCAGAAAGGAATCAGTCAGCTCCGCTTAGGGAGGATGCTAGTCCTGTCAAGGGGGTGAAGACTGCAGCAACCTCAACAAACAGCAGCAGACCTCAGCAGGTCAGTCAAGGAACTATCAAAGGGACGAAGGGTGCAGCAACCTCAACAATCAGCAGCAGACCTCAACAGGCCAGTCAAGGAACCAAAAACTATCCTGGTAGTCTGCGACGCCATGATCAGAGGAATGGAATCTAGGATGCACAAGTACTCACAGAAGGGGATGACAGTCAGATGCCTTCCCGGTACCTCAGCAACAAGAACCGGTGAGCGCACTGGGAGAACTGCAGACAGGGAGGAAGGAGTCATGGGAATACTGGTACACACTGGAACAAACAAACAATCTGGAGAATGCGAAACAAAGTATCGAGAAGCTGGGAGATCGGCTTTCAAGAATGACGACCACAGTAGCCTTCTCAGAAGTCTTGCATGTATGGGGTAAAGATGGCAGCATGGAAAGAATGAGTCTGGAGGAAATAGACAAATTCAACAACTGGTTGAAGAGCTGGTGCCAGACAAGAGGCTTCCATTTTATCGGATCCTGGGGGAATTTCTGGGATAGATCACTCTTCAAACAGGTTGGACTTCACCTCACACAAGAGGGAACAAGAGCACTGGCCCAGAAGATGAAAGTATACTTGGACCATTTAAACTAACCGGAGAAGAGGAGGCTAAGGCATGGAAACAGGTAGTGCGCCATGCCAACACCCCCCCCCCCCAAAAACAGGAAAACTGAGAGCAAACGTAAGTGCACTAATCACACTAGGACAGACAAAGCATACAACAAAGGGCCAGCATCAGAAAAACGACACAAGGAACAACCAACAGATAAAAGGGAAACAAAATCGCCCAACAAGAATCATGATGCTAGCTCATATCGAGGAGTCTGCCTCAATGCTAGAAGCATGGGCAACAAGATCAGTGACCTCCAGGCTCTAGTGGCAGACACAAAGGTTGATCTGGCAGCTATTACCGAAAGCTGGGCCATGGACAACGAATGGGACCTGGCCATCCCAGGCTACACACTGTTTAGAAGGGGCAGACAGGTGGCGAGAGATGGAGGGGGGGGGTGCACTCTATGTGAGGGAGGGCATCGATGCAACGGAGAATAAAATCACCAAGGCTGGTGGGGGCTTGGAGTCACTCTGTGTCCACTTAGCCACCAATGCAGGAAAGAATACTGTGCATGGGAGCGATATACAGACCCGCAGGACCAGGAGAGGGGAAAGATGAACAAGTAGCTGAGAAGTTACAAAAGATGTCTGGTAAAGGTGACATAGTGGTGGTTGGGGATCTTAACCTGCCAGATGTGGACTGTAATATCCCATCAGTGAAGAGCTCCAGAAGTCAGGCTTTACTGGACACATTCTGGGACTGCCTGCTGTCTCATTTTGTAAACTACACAGCCGGGGGGATGCCATCTTGGATCTGAGCCTCACAAACTCTGAAGAAATGAGATCCATGAGGGTGGAAGAATCTTTGGCAAATAGCGAACACAGTACAGTCGGGTTTGAAATAACCATGGGCGCTACTAAAACCACCTCAAGCAAAGAGGTGCTGTGCTTTCAGAAGGCTGATTGTGGTAGACTGAGGCAAATAGTGAGGGATAAGCTAACAAACATCAGAGACAAGTCAGACGTAGATGAAATATGGAAAGATATTAGGGATACCATTCTAGAGGCAGCAAGAGACTGCATCAGGACTACAACAAAGAAACATAAGTTTTAAAAAACACTGTGGTTCTCCCATCCAGTAAGAGAAGCTATCAGGGCCAAACAAAATGCATTCAAATGGTTCAGGCAACATAAAGGGGACAGGAAGTGGGAGAATTACACTCAGAAAAGTAAGGAGGCCAGGAAAATAGTGAGGGAGGCCAACGCAGCAAAAGAGCTGCAAACTGCTCATGGAGTCAAATCAGGGGAGAGAATCTTGTTCTGCTATATCAGCGAAAAAAGGAAGAAAGGAGGAGAAACTGTAAGGTTAGAAGTAGGGGATGAGGCTCTGGAGAACAGCGGACAAAAAGCTGAGGCCATAAATGAATACTTTTGCTCGGTATTCACGAGGGAGAATCGGGGAATACTGCCAGACAGTGGTATCAGAGCCAAGACCAGAGGGGTTCAGAGAATGTGCACCCAGGAGTTCCCACTGACACGGTCAGGAATGGTCTTTCAGACATCAGACCCAACAAGGCACCTGGCCCTGATGGTTTACACCCTAGAGTGCTCAGAGAGCTTGCTTGCACCCATTCAACAGGCCACTGGAGCCAGGGAAAGTTCCAGGCGACTGGAGGGTGGCTGACGTGGTGCCACTGCACAAGAGTGGAGACAGGGAAGATACAGGTGACTATAGGCCAGTCAGCCTCACATCAGTAGTGGTAAACTTACGGAGGCCCTTATCAAGCAAGATCTAGTGGAATACCTCAAAGTAAATCACCTCCAGAACTACAAACAACACGGGTTTGTAACAGGCAGGTTATGTCAAATGAACTGTATTACGTTCTTTGACGAAGTGACCAAGGAGATGGACAGGGGTCATGCGGTGGACTTGTTTTACTTTGACTTTAGTAAGGCATCTGACACAGTCCCGCATAGACGCCTCTTAAAAACCTAGAAGACCTTGGGGTAGCAGAACAGATGGTAAAGTGGGTACAGAGTTGGCTGAGGAACAGAAAACAAAGGGTGGTAGTAAATGGGGTGAAATCTAACGAGAGGCAGGTCACTGGTGGGGTGCCTTAGGGGTCAGTCCTGGGGCCAGTCCTCTTCAATGTATTCATTAGTGACATCAGCGAGGGCATAAATGGCAACATCGCCCTGTCTGTGGACGACACGAAACTCAGCTGAAGAGTGGATAGCACGGAGGGAGTCAGACAACTGCAGGAGGACCTTAAGAAGTTGGAAAGATGGTCACAAATATGGCAATTAAACTTCAGTGCTAAGAAGTGTAAGGTGATGCACCTGGGTAGGGCCAACCCCAAAGAAGAATACTATCTAAACAGGGTCCAGCTGAGCTCCTCTGCTGAGGAACGTGACCTGGGAGTCATCATTAGGGACAATCTCAAGCAGCAAAGTCAGTGCAATAAGGCTTACAGCAGGGCTAGCAGGGTGTTACGATGCATTGGCAGGGGGATAGACAGCAGGGAAAGGGAGGTGATACTACCACTTTACCGGTCATTAGTGAGGCCTCATCTGGACTACTGTGTACAATTCTGGAGGCCTTACCTAACAAAGGGCATTGATAGATTGGAAGTGGCCCAAAGAAGGGCAACAAAAATGAGACATGGCCTTTAGGAAATCACCTATGAAGAGAGGCTTCGGGCTCTGAAATCGTACTCACTAGCGTCTAGGCGGGAGAGGGGGATATGACAGACCTTCAAGTGCCTTAAAGGCATCAACAAGGTGCCAGAAGCGCAGCTTTTGACCAGGAACGTCAGTTCTACCACAAGAGGGTAGAGTGGAAATTGAAGGGTGGAGTGTTCAAGAGGGACATCAAAAGGTATTACTTCTCAGAGAGAGTGGTGGAACCTTGAAACAGATTACCTCCTAAGGTGGTAGCTGCAAAGTCAGCTTTAAGCACAGGCGAAAAAATTACTCACCTTAATAATTATATTTCTTCTAATGCAGTCTTGCTGTATTCTGACAATTGCAGTGATTCCCAACCTTTGAACTGCCCCAGAGAACTAAGGGTTAACTTTTCATGCAGAGCATGGAACGCTGAGCTCGAGCTCGGTTGAAGCCTCTGTCTGGAGTGTTTTGAACTCAAACCGTCAGATTCTTACAGGCCCAACGAAACTAAAAATTCTATGTGGAAATTGTAAAAATTCTACTAGCCAACTGGCTGAAAAGTTTTGGATCCCCAAGGAAGACTCAAGTCAGGAAACCCAAAAAGTAAACCCCAAAAATAACAATAATAAATAAGCACCCAAACAAAAAAGGGAGGAGGGTGCCAGCAAAAATACACCCTGGGTGCAACACTGCACCTTCCCACCCACTTCCCAAAAACAGGTTCTGAGAGGGGAGGCAGGGAGGGAGCTCAGAATACAGCAAGACTTCATTAGAAGAAACGTAATTACTAAGGTTAGTAATTTTTTCTTCAAACAACATGAAGTCTTGCTGTATTCTGACAATTGCAGACTACCAAGCAGCACCTCCAAGGAAGAGGGACAGAACCTGCTTTGGGAATAGGCTCTGAAGTACTGCTGTGCCAAACCAAGCATCACTCCTAGCCTAGATATTCAGAGAGTAATGCTTGGTAAAGGTATGGACTGTTTTCCAGGTGGCTGCTTGACAAATTTCTAGGAGAGGGATATCCCTGGCCGCAGCCAGGGAAGCAGCTGTACCTCTTGTGGAATGAGCCCTCAGGCCTGAGGGGGAGTTTTTCCCAGTTTTTCATAGCAGAATTGTATACAAGACACAATCCACCTGGCAATAGATCTTTTGGTGGCAGGTCTGCCCTTTCCCACTTTTCCATAAGTGAAGAACAACTGGAGGGAGTCAAGCCTGTGACCCTTGGTACGCTCTATGTAGTGACTAAGGGCTCTTTTGACATCTAAACTGTGTAGCATCCTCTCTCCTGAGGAAGAATGATCAGTGAAGAAAACAGGGAGAGACACAGACTGGTTTAAATGGAAGTCTGAAACCACTTTGGGCAAGAACCTTCTATTGGTTCTAAGGACCACTTTATCCCAATGAAAGGAGATAAAATCAGGTTCCACTGACAGGGCTTGCAATTCACTGATACACCTGGCAGAGGTAATGGCTACCAACAACACAGTTTTTCAAGTCAAGTACTTAAGCTCTGCTGAAGACATAGGCTCAAAGGGGGGTTGCATAAGCTGAGCAATGCAAACATTCAAATCCCAGGCAGGGGCAGGGTCTCTAAAAGGGGGATTGGTGTGAAACAATCCTTTAAAAAGTTTACAGAACACAGGATGGGAAGATAGTGAGGAAGGCTTCCCCACAGACAAAAATGCAGACATAGCTGACAAGTGTACCTTGAGAGTAGCTGGTCTGAGGCCTAAGCCATTAAGATGGACCATACAATCCAGAACCATAGGCAATTCAGCAGTATCTGGTGAAATATTCTTCTTAGAACACCAAATGCTGAATCTTTTCCATTTGGAGTTGTAAGTCTTTCTGGTGGAGGGCTTATGAGAAGCCTTGAGGATATCCAGAACCCCTTGGGAAAGATGCAGATCTGCAAACTAACTCTTCAAGAGCCATGCCTTGAGATTGAGAGACTGAAGATTAGGGTACCAAATCCTCCCGACAGGATAGTAACAGGTTGTAATTCCTGGGATGAGACAGGGGAAGAATGACTGCTAGGGACAGCAGCAGGGGGTACCAGGGATGTCTGGCCCAATCTGGAGCAACCAGAATTACCTTGCTAGGTTGAGACCTTATTTTGACTAAAACTTTGAACAGGAGTGGGAAGGCGGGAAAGGCATACAGAAACTTCCCTTCCCAATTCAGAATCAGGGCGTCCAGGGGAACTGAGCCCAAGACTGGAGGTCTGCAACAAAAGAGAGGGAGTTGGTGATTATCTGGGACTGCAAAGAGATCTATCTCTGGAGTGCCCCACCTTGAAAAAATCACTTTCAACACCTGAAGGTCCAGGGACCATTCGTGATGGCCCTGAGAAATCCTGCTTAGTGCATCTGCTAGCACATTGTCCTTGCCTGGAAGGTGAACTGCTACAAGAGAAGCTTACAGGGAATAAGCCAGGAACCACAACTTCATGGCTTCTGTGCTACAAGGCCATGGACCAAGTGCCTCCCTGCTTGCTGATTTACCACATGGTGGTAGTGTTGTCTGTTCTGACTTGAACCACCTTGTTCTGAACTGACTGTGAGAACACTTTTAGAGCTAGAAAAAGTGCCCTAAGCTCTAGAAGATTGATGTGGAGAAGGGATTCTTGGGGGGACCACAGGCCCTGGGCAGTAAGGGACCCCAGGTGGGCTCCCCAGCCCAGAAGAGAAGCATCCGTGGTAAGGACCACTGAACAAGGCTGAGCAACAAAAGGAACACCTTGCCTTAAATTGTCCTGATCCTGCCACCACTGGAGGGCCTGGATCAAGGTCGGAGTCACTGGAATCAGTTTGGTAAGGGAGTCCTTTCTCAGAGACCAGAAAGCTCACAGGTGGAACTGAATATCCCTCATCTGGAATCTTGCCCCTTGGACCACTGCTGTTGAAGCTGCTATGTGGCCCAAGAGCTAGAGGAAATGCCTTGCTGGTCGAGATACCTGAAGGAAGAAGCTAGTTCCGTAAGAGCCCTTGCCCTTTCTAGAGGAAGAAAGGCTCTTGCTCCGAGTGTGTCCAGTTCTGCCCCTATAAAGGTAAGTAACTGGACTGATTCGAGAATGGACTTGGGAAGGTTGAGAAGAAATCCTAGGGAAGTAAGCACTTGCTGGATCACTTGCAGGTGAGACTTGACTTGGTCTGGAGACTGACCCACTAATTGCCAATCGTCCAGATAAGGAAATAGGGAAATCTTTTGCCTTCTTAGAAAGGCAACTACTACTGCCAGGCACTTTGTAAAAACCCTTGGAGCTGAGGTTAGGCCAAAGGGCATTGCTCTGAACCGATAGTGGCCTGAGGGAAACTCGGACCTGTGGTACTTTCTGTGGGAGCACCTGATGGGAATGCGAAAGTAGGCATCTTTGAGGTCCAGGGAGGCTAGCCAGTCCCCTGACCTTAGAGAGAGAAGGATTATTCCCAGAGTTGCCATCTTGAACTTTGGTTTTAAAAGATGTTTGTTCAGATATCTTAGGTCCAGGATGGGTCGCCACTCTCCTGTCTTTTTGGGGGTCAGGAAGTACCTGGAGTACAGTCCTTTGCCCCAGTGTAGGGTAGGTACTCTCTCTCTATAGCTCTTAAAGCTAGGAGAGAAGAAACCTCTGCCTCTAGGGCAACGGTTTCTGAAAGATTTGCAGGTGGAAAGGATCTGGCTCTCATCTTTGGAAATTTTTTGAAGCTGAGAACCAGTCCCTGGCTTACTACTTCCAGGACCCACTTGTCTGATGTAATAGACATCCAGTCCTGGACAAAGTAAGCTGGCCTACCCCATACTGGAATAGGAGAGTCGACCCAGGCAGACCCATCATGGTGTCTGCTTGGCAGGGGCTTTAGGCTGAGGGGTGGATGCAGACCTGCTCATCCCCCTTCTGCCTCTCCCTCTGAAGAACCCCCTCTGAGAAAAGGAAGAAGAGGCCTGTGCTTGGTAAAAGGGCATTTGAAAAGGCCTGCCCCTGCCCTGCTGCCTTTGAGGAGTTGCCTGCCTTTCCTTGGCCTGAGCACTCCTGTAAGTGGTCCTGTACTCGTCCATTTTCTTCATATAATTCTCCATCTGCTCCCCAAACAGAGAATTACCCACTACAGAAAAATCCATAGCCTTAGCCTGGGTGTCCTGTGAGAGGCAAGTACATCTGAGCCAAGCCATCCTCCGAAGAGCCACAGATGTAGCCATGACTCTTGATGACATCATTAGAGTCCACAGCAGCATGAAACTGAACCTTAGATGCCTCAATTCCATCTGCAGCCACCGTCTCCAGCTCCTTGGCTAGCTGGGGGGAGGCCTGTTTAGCCAGTGCCAGTACAGTGTCTCACCTGGACTTCTGGTACCTGGCTGTATAGGCCATGTAATTCGCCTGCCTGAGTCCCAAAGAAGATGCCATGTACTGCTTCTTTGCCTTGGCATCAATCTTCCTAGAGTCCTTGTCAGGGGGGGTGTGAAGCCAAGGGAATATTTGCCTTGTCACAGGCAGTAGCCTGCACTACCCCAACATGGCAGCATTGCTGATATAAGAACTCCGTGTCTGAGCCTAAGAGTGTATACAGTGCCTTCAGAAAGTATTCACCCCCCTTGGATTCTGTCACATTTTGTGATGTTGCAAACTCAAATTGAAATACATTTATATAGGATTTTTTGTCACGTATCTACACAAATTACTCTATAATGTCAAAGTGGAATGAAACTTCTGGAATTTTTTGTACATGTAATTTAAAATAAAAAACCTGGAATGTCTTGAGTTGATAAGTATTCACCCCCTTTGCTATGACACTCCAAATTGAGCTCAGGTGCATCCAATTTCCTTGTGAGATCACTCTAAAACTTGAACGCAGTCCACCTGTGGTCAGTTCAAATGGTTGACATGATTTCAGAGGAAATACACCTGTCTATATAAGGTCCCACTGTTGACAGTGCATGTCAGAGCAGAAACTCTACCATGAAGACCAAGGAGCTGTCCGTAGAACTCCATGATAGAATTGTGAGGAGGCATAGATCTGGGGAGGGGTATAAAAACATTTCTAGGGTGTTGAAAGTTCCCAGGAGCACAGTCAAGTCCATCATTAGGAAATGGAAAGATTACGGAACCACCCAGACTCTTCCTAGAGCAGGCCGTCCTCCCAAACTGAGCAACTGGACAAGAAGGACCTTGGTCAGGGAAGTGACCAAGAACCCAATGACCACCCTGACAGAACTACAGAGTTCCATGGTTGAGATGGGAGAACCTGTCCAGAAGACAACAATCTCTGCAGCACTTCACAGATGTAGCCTCTATGGGAGAGTGGCTAGACAGAAGCCACTCCTGAGAAAAGACCACATAATAGCACGCCTGGAGTTTGCAAGAAGGCACATGGCAGACTCTGAGACCATGTGGCAAAAGATTCTCTGGTCTGATGAAACAAAAATTGAACTCTTTGGCCTGAATGCAAAGCGCTATGCCTGGCGCAAACCGAACACAGGTCATCACCGTGTAACACCATCCCTACCATGAAGTATGGTGGTGGCAGCATCATGTAATGGGGATGTTTTTCAGCTGCATGGACTGGGGCACTTGTCAGGATAGACAGAACAATGAATGGAGCCAAATACAGGCACATCCTTGAGAAGAACCTGCATCAGTCTGCAACAGACCTTGGACTGGGGTGAAGATTTACGTTCCAACAGGACAACGACCCCAAGCATACAGCCAAAGCAACACTGGAGTGGTTTCAGAACAAGAAGGTGAATGTCCTTGAGTGGCCCAGCCAAAGCCCAGACTTGAATCCCATTGAGAATCTGTGGAAAGACTTAAAGATTGCGGTTCACCGACGCTCCCCATCCAACTTGACAGAGCTTGAGCAAATCTGAGGAAGAATCGACGAAAATCCCCAAATCCAGATGTGCAAAGCTGATACAGACATACCCAAGAAGACTCAAAGTTGTAATTGCTGCCAAAGGCGCTTCTACAAAGTATTGACTCAGGGTGGTGAATACTTAAGTAAACAAGATATTTCAGTTTTTAATGTTTCATAAATTTGTGTTACACAATACAAATATTTTTGCCCCTTTAATTTGTTGAGAGAGCTGTGTGAATCAAGGGGGAAAAAATCATTTCAATGCATTAAAAATTCTGGTAGTAACACAACAAAATGTGACAAAATCCAAGGGGGGGTGAATACTTTCTGAAGGCACTGTACCTCTTGTCCATTCTTCTATCCACAGGAGGTATAGTGTTAGGAGACTTTAAGATCTTTTGTGTCTGTTTCCCAAAAGATTTATGGAGGAGAACAGACAGTCTCCTGGACTCTGGGATATCCATCATCTCTACATAAATCAGGCTCTTCTTGATCTTCCACAGCCTCCTCCATAGGAAGCTGGAGGGTTTCAGCCACTTTCCTGTAAAACATAGAGTGGGAAGGGGACTCAGAAAGCCTAGGAGGGGAAACACCTGATTGTCTGGGGAGATGTCCGGTTCCACAGGCACATCCAGACCTTCACTTACATCATAATCCTCAAATTTCCCTTCCTCTTCAAACTCCGGTTCATAAAAATCTTCAAGGGTATACTCTTGAGCCGGTGGAACCAACCAAACCAAACCCCTGCCAGAAGAAGCCGGATCGGTCGGAACCGGACGGAGCGATTTCACAATCTGAATCGCCCTGGCTATCTCTTCGGCGGTTGGAACATGAACCTCTGGATCCGAACCGGTCGATTTATCTTTGTGTTTTCTTTTTGTTGGAACCGATCCCTCAGAATCAGCTCTCCTTTTGCCCGAAGAAGTATCGCCCTGGTCAGAGGGCACTCCTTCTGGTTCGGTCGAAACCAAACCGGGCTGGCCATCCGGGTCAGCGGACTTCTCGGCCTCCTTTTCCCTCAGTCTACCTAATCTCTTCTCAAGGGTAGATTTTGGAAAATGTTTACATATTTGGCAGTCTGAATCGAGGTGGTCAAACCCCAGACAACAAACACAGGTGGTGTGAGGATCGGCCTTGGCAAAGACCTCCCCACACTCACTGCAATGTTTTTTTCTTGGGCTTCTCAGACATGGCCAACCTAACCAAACTTACCCTTTTTTCGGCAACCGCCAGGCAAGACTCCCTTATCGGTTCCTAACCGTGTCATGGGTATTAGAAAAAAAACAGTAAAAACACTTTCTTTTTTTTAGAACCGATAAGAACCGGTAACCACACACTAAATATAGCAAAATTCACAATCAAATGTGAACAATTCCTATCTAGTACTCACGGCACCACAGACAGAGACTGAACCGACTATGCGGATACTTTTTTTCGGTTTAAACCAACGAAAATTTTAACCGACTTCGAACCGAGCTGAAGGAGAAATCTCCAGAATGACCGTTCAGTGAGGCGGAGTAAAGAATCTGATGTTTTGAGTTCAAAACACTCCAGACAGAGACTTCAACCGAGCTCAAGCTCAGCGTTCCATGCTCTGCATGGAAAGTTAACCCTTAGTTCTCCGGGGCAGTTCAAAGGCTGGGAATCACTGCAATTGTCAGAATACAGCAAGACTTCATGTTGTTTGAAGGGACAAGTATTGGGAACAAACATATGGCACTGGCAAGGACTAGGCTGGGTGTCTAGGAGGACAGAACACCGGTGCACAATAGGTCCCAGGATACCTTGCTTGGGCAGACTCGACGGACCACAGGTCCCCTTCTGCCGTTATCTTCTATGTTTCTATGTAAGAACTTACCATAACAGTAGATCTTCGAGGGAAATCTCTTTCTTCAGGTCACACCTATGGAACATTAGCCATCGGGCTCTAGGACCAGATGGAAACTTTTCCAAGCAGTATCACTTCAACGTCACTCTCCCTACAAAAGTGTGGGTGGCCTGGACTCTCCTTAGTTCCCTGCTGGAGATCGTGCTCAGAGGACCTCCCCATAGGGAACCGAGAGAGGAACTACAGGTCTGCCTATAAGCAAAGGCAGAAAGCAGCAGAAAATCCTGAAGAAGAAGAACAAGCATTTGTCAATGCCGAATGTTGGCTTGCCGACATTGGCACTGGTAGTGCAGGAGTTAGAGAGATGCATAATAGGAATGGCAGTGAAGTACTGAAGTAACGCCAACCCCACCCCCACCCTGCAGAGACTGTAAGGCATTGGGGGTGTGCCTTTGGACCAATCGGCCGTAATACTTATGCCATTCCACCTCACCCTACCATGCAGACACCGACATGTGTCACGGTGTGCTTTGGGGTCTTCAGCTCTTGCGCCCACCCCATTCCATAAAGAAATAAGCTGAGATGGGTGCAATATGAGAATGAGGTGAACGTTAGGGCCGAAGCCCCAAGGCACACCTCGATGCCTGTCAATGACTGCCGGGTGGGGGTGGAATGCAGTGAGCATTACGGCCGAAGAAACCAAGTCACACCAACGACACCCGTCGGTCTCTACAGGGTGGGGTGTTACAGTTGAAAACACTAACGCCCCAGGCATTGGTTAGTATTTTCACTCCAGATTTTCAACATGGGCTTTTTGGGACCCCACCTCATGAACAGTGGCACTATCATTTCGTTACTCAATCCTGAAAGGTGATTTCTCACAGCGACTTGCACCATTCGGTGCCACAGGTGCGGAAACACATTTCTGGCAGGATGTGAAAAATGACAGCGGTACTGTTCATCAGGAGGTGTGAAAAAATGGCAATGTTGAAAATCTGGAGTGAAAATATGAAAAACTGGAGAAGTAAAGAGCATGCATAGAAAATTGCAGTTACGTAAGAACTTACCCTAACAGTAGATCTTCGAGAGAGGTTCCTGCAGTAGGTTGTCACATATAGGACTGCGCCCCCGGCATCAGGTCCGCACAGCAAACTTGTAGATCGTAATCATCAGCGGGAACCGCCCCCGAAGTCGGGGCGTCGTGATGTCAGCCCGACTATAAAAGGGGCGGTCCCGCGCCCGCTCTCCAGTTCTTTCCCAACGGAGACCTAAAGAAAGGTAAGGAGAAAACCGGAGTGAACTCCAGAGACCCTGCTTCCACTCTAGTCCCGCAGGACTAGATAGGATGGAAAATAAATCATCCAAAAACTGGGGGAAGGAGGGAGGGAAACTAGACCTACTGCAGGAACCTCTCTCGAAGATCTACTGTTACGGTAAGTTCTTACGTAACTGCAATATCTTACTTCGAGAGGGTTCCTGCAGTAGGTCTTCACATATAGGACTGAATACCAAGCAGTCCCAAAGAAAAATAAGGCACAGGTGCATCCAGGAGGAGGAGGAGAAGTCGCCATGAGTAATCATGACAGAAGGCCTTGCAGGACCGCAAGACCAAAGTCAGTTCTGCGCCGAGAGACAATGTCCAGACTGTAATGCTTAGTGAAGGTGTGAACAGACGATCAGGTGGCTGCAGCACAGATTTCTGCCGTGGACACATTCCTAAAAAAGGCAGTAGAAGTCACCATGCTATGGGTGGAGTGGCCTTTGACTGCCCCCGGAAGGGACTTCCCATATTTCGTGTACGAAAAATGGATGCAGTTAGCGAGCCATCAGGAGATGGTCTGCTTGGAAATAATCTTGCCCTGGCACTGGCACTGAGGAGCAAAGACTATGAACAGTTGACTAGATTTCCTAACCTCTTTAGTCCTGTTTGCGTAGTACCTCAGGATCCGGTGCACGTCGAGGGTGTGCAGCAGGTGCTCCCCCGTTGGAACAGTGTGGATAGTATACCGGCAATTCCACGCTCTGGTTCAAAGTGGTTTCTGACACTACTCTGGGCAAAAAAGAAGGGTTAGTGCGAAGGACTACTTGGTCCTTATGAAAAATCAATTAAGGTTCTTTACAGACGAAGGCCTGTATTTTGGAAACCCTTCTGGCCGAAGTGACAGCGACTAAAAATAAGGTCTTCCAGGGAAGGAAGCGCAAGTCGCAAGAAGAAGCTGGTTCAAAAGGAGGCAAGGTCAGCTTGTCGAGCTTGAAATTCAGGTCCCAGGGAGGACAAGGATTCCGGATTGGAGGTTTCAAATGAAGGATGCCTTTCAAAAAGGTTTTGACAACCTCCAGATGAGCCACGGTTTGGCCCTCCACCGGGAGGTGGTAGGCAGACACCGCAGAGAGGTGGCCCTTAATGGAGGAATAGCTAAGGCCTGCCTCAGACAGGTGTGCAAGGTACTCTAGAACCTGGGATGCCAAGCACGAAAATGGATCCCAGCCCCTTGCTTGGGCCCATATCGTGAATCTCTTCCACTTCATAGCGTAGGTGGATCTAGCGGAGTGTTTTCTGGCCTCCACTAGAATGTGCGCAACCTGCGAAGAGACCCCATAACGAGAAATCGCTATGTCCACAGGTGCCACACATAAAGGTGGAGAGACTGAAGGCTTGGATGCACCAGGGTGCCCTGCTCCTGAATCAGAAGGTCGTGGGAAATGGGCAGAGGAACCGGAGGTTCCAGTGCCAAGTGTTGCAGAAGATGGAACCACATTTGGCGTGGCCAAAGAGAAGCAATCAAGATTGCATGGGTCCCCTCTTGTTGAAGTTTCACCAGAACCTTCTGAATGAGAGAAAAGGGAGGAAAGACGTATAGAAACTTCCCTGCCCATGAAAGAGACAGCGCATCTCGCCAAAAAGCACCACGCCCGAGAACGCGCGAGCAGAAGACGGGTAGTTCTGCGTTGTAGAGGTGAACAGATCCATCTCTGGCCGACCCCATCGAAGAAAAAGATCTTCTACTACCTCTGACTTTAGCTTCCATTCATGGGTCCTGGCCACTGATCGGCTGAGACTGTCCGCTAGGACGTTGGAAACACCCGGAACATGAACTGCTGTCAGGTAAAGGCTGTGCTGAATCGCCCAATACCACACCCTCATTGCTTCTCGGCAAAGAGGGTATGACCTGGGTCCCCCCTGTTTGTTTATGTACCAGACAGTGGACATGTTGTCCGTCTGTACCAAGAGAGATCCCGGAACCAGCAGCGACTGGAATGCCTGGAGTGCGTAAAGGACCGCCCTGGTCTCCAGAACACTGATGTGGAGCATCAGGTCCTGGTTGGACCAAGACCCCTGTGTCTTGTGAGACCCCAGATGAGCTCCCCTACCCAGATCTGAGACGTCCGTAGTGAGAATTTGAGACGGAACTGTCAGAAGGAAAGGAATCCCCTTTGACAAGTTCAAGAGATCCTGCCACAAACAGAGATCTCTCTGGAGGCTGTTGAAGATCATGACTTTTTGATTCATGTCGTCCATCCTCTGGTCCCACTGGACTCGAAGAGACCATTGGGTGACCCTCATGTGAAGCCTGGCCATTGGGACCGTCGAAATGGCGGCTGCCATCAGTCCCAATAAACGAAGCATCGAGTGTGCTGGGATCCATCGGGCCTGTGCCACAAGTGTGACTTGAGAAGCAAGGGTCTCGGCCCAATCCAATGGCAGGAAAGCCTTGCCCTGAACTGTGTCTAGTACAGCTCCAATGAACTGGAGCCTCTGTGAGGGTGCTAGCTGGGACTTGGGAAAATTGACAGTTATGCCTAGTAAAGTAAACAAGCTCAGAGTGAAAAAGAGAGACTCTTTCAGGCTGGTAGGAGAGGGTGCTGAGAGGAGCCAGTCGTCCAGGTACGGGAAGACATAAATGCCATGGCGGCTACAGAAAGGCCACCACCGCCAGGCATTTGGTGAACACTGGGGAGAAAGGTAAATGGGAGTGCTCAGAATTGGAAATGCACCTCCAGGAAAACAAAGCAGAGAAAGCGGCGGTGGGCTGGGAGGATAGGGATATGCAGGTAAGCATCCTGCATGTCTAGGGGCACAGCCAAGAATTTTGATGGAGCAGGGGAAGGAGCCCCTGAAGGATCAACATACAAAACTTCTTGTACTCGACAAAGATTTTTAGTGTGCTAAGGTCCAAGATCGGTCTCAGGTCGCCCGTTTTCTTTGATACAAGGAAGAAATGGGAGTAGAATCCCCTTCCTATTTGGCTTAATGGGACGGGCTCTATGGCCTTCTTTAAGAGAAGTGCCTGGTTCTCCTGAGAGACTATGGGGACCGTCCTGGCAGATGAGGGGCTGAAATTTCACTGAATTTTATCGAATTACCTTGTTGGATAAGCTGAAGCACCCAGTTTTCTGTGGTGACGGACCTCCAGCCTTCCAGGTGGAGGCTGAACCTCCCTCCGACCAGTTCCTCCTGAGGTACTGGAGGTAACGGAAGGAGGAGAAAGGAGTCAGGATGCTGAGGGGAGGGGAGCTTTTGCCCCAGAGGCTTGCTTTTGAAATTTGGTCTGTGAGGTTTGAGCTCCCGAGCCAGGTGCGCGTTTCTTTGCCCGACGCTTAGCCTGGGATTAGTTCCACCTTCTTTGGCGGTGAAAAGGCTGCTTTTTCTGGCCTGCCTTGTATAAGGAATGGACGTCCCGCAAGGAGCATCCGCTCTCCTACAGCCCGGTAATGATGTCTTTCGCGTCACCGCCAAAGAGGACAGAACCCCTGAAAGGGCGTCCAACAGAGAGGACTGCACGTCCTGCACCAGTCCCGTTATACGGAGCCAAAAGAGGTGTCAGAGGCAGCTCCCCGTGGAAGCTGCTCACGCCACTGAATCCACAGAGTCTTAAGTAGCCCGAAGGGCGTGCCGACACGAGGACTTCCCCATCCGCACTTTATCCAAGAGCTTCTTCCTCAGGGTTTCATCTTTAACATCCTGGAGGTCCCTTTCTAAATCCAAAAGAGAAGCTTTTTGAAAGGTGACCATGTGCGAGACGTAATTGAGGGAACGTATCGCTCAAGAAGAAGAATAAATTTTACGCCCAAATTGGTCGAGTTGACGCGAGTCCTTGTCAGGAGGCGAAGAACTCAGATGTTTGGGCTTGGCTGAACGGTCATGAGCTGCCGTGATGACCATAGAGCCAGCCTTGGGATGGGAGTTCGGGTGAAGGATCCCTTCCAGGGGATAACAGGTGCGGTCAGCTTTGCGTGAGACCGCTGGAATGGAGGACGGTTGTTGCCAGACTGTGGTTACAAGGTCCTCGTGAGGTCCCATCCACGGTGGAATGGGAATAGGGTCTGAGGTGGCCAGATCCAGGTGTTCCGCCAGATGTTTTCTTTGTGGAGCAACCTCTTTGAACGGCCAACCACCAGCCGCCTGAATAGAACGTAACGGGTCTCTGAAAGAAGGATCCTCTGGAGGGGACTTTGGGGAGTCCTTCGGAGGGACATCCACGGGAGAGCTGGGGTCCGACGCGTCTGAGTCGAAACCAGTGTCAGAGGAATCGGAGCCACTAGGAACGGAAGGGTCTAGTTCTGTAATGCCGACCGAGATAGAGGTAGTGGCTCTGGTAACAGGAGGCGGTGGAGAGGCCACCCTGATGGAGGATGTCTCCCTCACCGGTTGTCTTAACTCTGACACGAGCTGCGCTCTAGCCTCTTTCCACCACAGGGGGACGGACTCATGTTCCAGCACCAGAGGAGGTGGCTGATAACTCGGATAACCCGGGTACTGAGGATAGTGCCAGGACGGATAATACGAGTACCCAGGGTAACCCGGTGTGGGATGTCCTGGAGTAGGATAACCAGTTGCGGGAATGATGAATCCGAAGTCCACGTCAGAAACCCCGCATCTAAGAAACCAGCAACGGAGGCACCTGGCCTGCATTGGATATTGATGGACCGACAGAGGGCCCACAGGAAGGAAAAGAGGGTTCCTGCCCTATGAACCCTGAAGGCCCCGCAAGGGGAGGTGCCGTGGCGCCAGAAGAAGGTGTCGGGTCCGGGAACGCACCCGAAGAACTGGGGGGTGGAAGTTCCATACCCGGATCCCCTGTCGGCAGCGGAATGAAATCCAGCGACGGAGGAAGGCCTGGTGGGGGGGGAGAGACACAAGGGCCCCCCGATGGCAGGTCTGAACACAACTTTGCTAAGGCAAAAAGCAAAGGATCAAGTGGCGAGTCTCTAGGGTGGAGAACCCTGGGAGACGCCGGGTCAACTAGTCCCTCACTCTGTCCGGCATCGGGGGCCAAACTGGAGCCCGACGGGAGAGTGGACAGATCTATGCGGGCATCGGAGGAGCCGGCGTCCAAAGCAACAGATCCGGCCGGGCTACAGACAGCTTGAAGACTGCTGCTAGGCTGATTGGTGGAGGCTGTGCGCCCTTCGCCGGAGGCGAGGGGTGACATCAGCAGGATCAGGTCGACAAAATTACCACCTCCAAAGAAGCAACCCCCGACTGCCCGCTCACCTCGAAAGAAGCAGACGGGGCGCCTTAAAAAGTACTCACAGTTGCAGGCCTCTCCGGCAGTGACGGACTCCTGTCCCGACGCTTTTCCTTAAGGGCCGGTGACGACGGCCTTTCCCTTAGTTTTTGGAGCTCCCTTTCCATAGACACCAAGCGTCAGGTCAAAAGATGGACTACAAGGGACTTCTTGCGCCTGGTTCTGGTCGCCTGGTTGAAGGCCTGGCAGATGGAACACTCCTAGACATCGTGCTTCGAACCAAGGCAAAGGAGGCAGCAGGAGTGGTCGTCCCTGTACGGGATTTGAGCGCCGCACTTAGAGCACTTTTTCTTCTGTCTAGAAGACACCAAATTGCAGAAAACATTTTTGAGAAATTTGCAAGATGCGAAGAAACACTTCGACAAATATAACACGGACGTTAGATTGCTGTTCTGACATGGGCCGAACGTGACTGAGGAGACAGCAGGAAAGACTGGAAAGCAGGCGCGGGACTGCCCCTTTTATAGTCGGGCTGACGCTCACGACGCTCGACATCGGGGCGGTCCCCACTGATCACTGCTATCTACAAGTTTGCCATGCAAACTTGACGCCAGGGGGCGCAGTCCTATATGTGAAGACCTACTGCAGGAACCCTCTCGAAGTAAGATCTGCGCAACTCACGCCTGTAACACAATTGTTTGGAATTATTCCACCAAAGTTTCAATTTGGGCATTTTGGGACCTCCTCTCATGAACAGTGACACTGTGATTGTGTTACTCTGTCCCAAAAGTTGATTTCCCACAGCGACCGCGCCATTCTGCACCACAGGTGCGAAAACACGCTTTGGGCAGAATATGAAAAATGAAGGCTGATAAGGAGGCATGAAAAAGAAGAAGAGTCACGAGGGTCCAGCAGCAGCCTTCCCCAGCCATTTGATCCATGGCGGCCCCACAAAGGACAAGCAGAAGAAGGGTCGCGAGGGTCCAGCAGCAGCCCTCCCCAGCCGCTTGCAACAATACGCCTCAAGGACAAGCTTAAAGGTACAGACGTCAGTGGGAAGCTCTGCACCTCAGGCAGTTAGCGCCCCGCCACCCCCACCACCACCCTTGCTGAGCTCCTAGATATATAGCAATCACTCACGTGACTCCGGTGACTCCACAGCCTATCAGCCTACTCTCCCATTTGCAGCTTATCAACTACAACCTCTAGTGGCTGCTATTCCTCTGCTCCACCTTGCTCTACTCTTTCACCACGATGTTACCTCTCCTAACCTTGCTATTCTTCCCCTCTAGCCTCCCTTCCCCCAGCTATCCTCCCGCAATGGCAACCACCCCCATCCATGTCCCCCTCCATTATCCCCCAGCCCACCTATGCCGACACCCCCCACCTGCTATCCCACGCTCATCTGCACAACTGGGCCATTAGCACCACCATCCTGCTCCCCTCTTTCCACCCAGGTCATATGGTCCTCCACCTCCCAGCCATATGTAGTCCTCCGTCCACCCCCCCAGGTCCCACCTCAGCCCCAAGACTCAAATCCCTCTGGCATAAATCCAAACAGTATATCGAACTGCTCCTCCTCCTCTCAGGGGATATTGAAGCCAACCATGGACCCAACCCCCCTCCAAACTCTTCCAATCCGTTTTCTTTTCCAAAAGGCCTCAAGCTCCTGCACCTCAACTCCTGCAGTTTACTAAGCAAAATAACCACACTGCAACCCATTGCTCTATCTCTTTGCCCTGATATCCTGATTATATCAGAAACCTGGCTAAAACCACACCACACTGATGCAGAGGTATCCATCCCTGGTTACTCACTCATCAGACACGATCGGCAAGGAAAAAGGCGAGGCGGTGGAACTGCCATGTATATCCTCCAGGTTACAGTTTACCATGGTGCAAATCCCCTCCCCTACAATTTACATCGACTCTCTTCTAATCAAACTCTCACTACCGCGCACCACCCCAGCGTACGTGGCCGGCTCCTACTGTGCCCCCGGCACCACCCTTCCTAACATCCTAGACCACCTGGACACGCTAAAAATCGCAACTTCTGGAGGCGAACATCACACCTTCCGCGATTTTAACTTCAACTGGCTAGCCAAAGATAATGCCCAGCTCAGCACAAAAATCAAGGCACTAAACCTCACCCAACTAATCGTGAACCCCACCGGGCTTAACCACAAAACGCAAAATCACTCACTCCTGGACTGGGCCCTATCCTCCCACCCCCACAGGATTCTAAGGGCAGGCTTGCTCCCAGACTCCCTAAGTGACCACCACATGATCTACATGATCAGGAAAGTGCACAGGCCCACTGCACCCCCCCCCCATCCAAGATACTGCTCACAAGGTCATATAATTCCCTGGACCCAGTATCGCTCTTGCAAGAACTAGGACGCGTAGACTGGTCCTTCATCCCAGCGGCTCCATCTACTGACTCCGCATTCGCAACCTTCAAGGCCAGATTCCTAAAAGTGTGGGACTCCCATGACCCCCTGCACACAAAAAGGGTCAGAGGCACCCACCTTCCCCGGATCACCACTGATATCATCAGCCAATGCCACTCCAGGGACCACGCATGGAAAGCCGACAAGAAACTGGGCACCCAAGCATCTCTCCAATGTTACCGAGCCCGTCACAACTCCTGCACCAAACTCATTCGCCAGGCCAAAAAGAACTACTTCCTATCGGCCCTCAGTGCAAACCTTAACCACCCATCTAACTTTTGGAAATCGTTCAAATCCCTCTTCTCCCCCCCCCCAGCCCAACCGCCCACTCAGACACTGTCCATACAGGGTTCTACCATCTCTGACCCCTGTGAAGTTGCCGCCGCTTTCAATACCTACTTCTCCAGCTCCGTGGACTCTCTCCTATCAACTCTCCAGCAGGCACCTACTCTGTAAACTCCCCCCGCTCCAAGAGCACACCTGCCGACCATCTAGCTTCTCCTTTCGCCCTGTATCCCCGGCCGAAGTGCTCAAATCCCTACGGGCCCTGAACCCCAATAAAGGGAAATGCCCCTCTGCCCTGGACACCAAGATGTTATATTTGTCCGCTCCCGCCATAGCCGCCCCACTAGTCGACCTTTTCAACCTCTCTTTCTCACTAGCCAAACTACCAACTGAGTGGAAGCAGGATACGGTCATACCTCTCCCTAAAGGCGGGGACCCCACCTCACCGGGTAACTGCTGCCCCATCTGGCCAAACTACAGGAACTACAACTCTCTTCCTACCTAGACGCATCTTTCTTCTTCTCCCTATACCAATCCGGCTTTTGTAAATCGCAGTCAACTGTCACTTCCCTACTAAGAATCACTGATGCCACACTAGAGCTTCCAACCACCAGAATATCAGGAACCTTCTGGGATACCTCAAACCTGGCTATGGCCACATCCTCAGGTGCTAGGCGTGGAGATGCAGAGACCCGAGGTCCAGATGAATCAGGGTGCCCCATTCATAGGAGAACTAGCCTTTGCACGGGGGGGTTCCATGTCAGCGGTTCAACAGAAAACTTGTTGACCGCTAATACAGCAACAGCTGTAATGCCGAAAGTCGGCAGACGGCCACCTCAGAAAAAGTGTCTTTTTGGGAGGGGAGCTTTGTCACCCACACCCTCCATGCAGGGGGCTCTGCCCCTCACACTCCCACGTATATACTATAATCAACTCTGAGCTGGAGTTGATTCGGGAAGGGGGTGCATGTCCACAAGAAAGATTGCAATAGTCCCGCAGGTACATTATGGTGACATGGTCGATTTGTTGCTGTAATGTACTTTTGCTGTAAAAGTTTCACTGTAATGATGGTATACAGTGCAGGAGCACTGGAGGCTCAACTGCCAGCTGTCGCAACAAGGGGAACCAGAGCTGATGAGGCCAGAAGGGGCAGTGAGGATCATAGTGGCCCTTTCCATCTGGAACTTGATTAGCACCCTCTGACTCAAGAGGAAAGGGAGGGAAGGCATAGAGGAACCTCCCTATCCAAGAGAGGAAAACATGTCTCGCCAGAAAACTCGAGGCCCTGGTGCAAGCAAGCAGAAATGTGGCAGCTTTGCGTGGAGTGGGGACGCAAGAAAGTCCAACTCTAGATGATCCTACCTGTCAAACAAGTCTTTAACGACCAAGGTCAGAAGCTCCCAATCCTGCATCTGAGACTGCGACTGGCTTGCCGTGTCCACCAGGACATACTGGACACCTGGAACATGGACAGCCAACAGTTCTAGTCTGTGTTCTAGAACCCGGAACCAGACTCTCACTGCTTCCCGACACAGAGGTACAAATAGGTCTCTCCCCAGTTTGTTGCTATAATGCACAACACTGATGTTGTCAGTCTGCACCAACACATGGCCCAGGGACAGGTGCATCTGAAAGGCTTGTAAAGCATACAAAATGGCCCTCAGCACGCAGATGTAGATGTAGAGGGCAACCTCCCTTCTGGAACATGTCCCTTGAGTCTGATGGGGCCCCAGATGAGCCCCCCTCCCCCCCCCCAACCATGAAGCAGCTGTGGTAAGAATCCACTGAGTGGAAGGAATGAGGAAGGGAACCCCTTGCAACAGGTTACTGGGTTCCATCTACCATAGCAGCACCTTTTTGACTGAAGAGGAGACTAGAACCCGCTGATCTAAGTCACTGGTCCCACTGGACCCTCAATGTCCACTGAGGAATCTGCACGTGTAGCCTGGTTAAAGGTACCATAACAATGGCTGCAGCCAGCAGGCCAAGGAACCTCAGGGAGGCTCCGACCGTGACATATCTGCTGTTGCAAAGCAGTTTGGCCCAAGTTATCAGGCAGTACGCTTTGTCCTGTGGCAGAACACAAAGCTTTGAGCCATGTCCAGTACTGCCCCAATGTATTGTAAGTGCTGGCAAGGAGGCAAGACTGACATGGGCAGAACTGACCATGATGCCTGGAGCACGGAATGACTGCCTGGTATGCTCTAGGGACTGGAGCAATGGCTCCCATAACTGTGCCTTGAGCAACCAATCGTCCAGGTAAGAGGAGACGAACAGCCCCTCCCTTCTGCGGGCAACTGCCATCACCGCCAAGCATTAGGTAAGTGCAGAAAACAAACCAGAGGGCAAAGCTCAAAACTGGTAGTGCTCCCCCAGAAATGGAACCTGAGAGACTGCCTGTGGGGAGCACCCACCATGATAAGCAGGTATGCAGCCTGGCCAGGCTAGGGGGCATATCCCTTGTCCTTGTAGCAAAAGCGGCCACAGGCCGTATAGGAGCACCATCCAGAACTACCACATACTGGATGTGGAAATGCTGGTGTCTTAGGTCTAGGATGATGCCATAACTCCCCTAAGGGACTGGGGCTGGAGAACAGTGAGAGTAGAACCCCTCGTCCCTCTAATCCTGGGGAACTGGTCCTCTTCCACAGTGAGGTACGTATTTCTCCTCCAAGCACTAGTATTGTGGACTGCAGGAAGCAGGTGCAAGGTTTGTGGACCATTCCCAGAAGCTCAAGAGCGAAGCCTTGCACTAAGACAGGGTCCACGCGGTGGCAGTTAGGTCCTGCCACTGCTTGCGGTGGAGGGAAGAAGCAACGCCGGACACCCTTGCCTGATGACAACGGGGGATCGTACAGAACGGATGAGGGTCACCCCATGCCTTAGGTCCGGACCCATACCCACAGTTATGGGGACCCCAGAGATTCCGAGGGGCAGGTTGGATTTCATGCCTAGCAGCTCCCAAAGAGCAGACCTCTGAGGATAAGAGCAGGGGGGATGGTCTGCCGGACATCTGTTGCCAGTCCCAACCCACCCAGCACAGGGGAAGGGGATGCCAGCCATGGACACTCTGGCTGAGGCTTGTAAGAGGGCGGAGGTTGACCCCAATGGGGCGGTCCCACAGTCAAGTGGTGGGGAGCTTGGCCCGTTGAGAGGGAGTCGAGGGATATATACCTGATACGGCCTGGGAGACCTCCTGGTTCCGGAGGGACGCAAGATAGGACTACCTGGTGCCCAGGGCTAGCACAGGGTCCATGGGCTGGACAGGAAGAGAGCTTCCCAGTGGCTTTTTTTTTGGTTAAGAAAAGGCAGGAGTCACTAAAAAGATGAGGGCATGCCTAGAAAGCCCTGCCACCCCAAGCAGAGTCTGTTGGTATGTTCTCCAAAAGCCTGGGTGGGTGCGTGGTGCCAAAAGCCCCATCCTCAGGAGAGGTACCAAAGAGCTCTCCCCAAGTAGAGCAAGAAGGGAGAGCACGGGAAACAACCGGCTAGAGCCCTAGCGCAGAAGCATGCTCGCTGCACTGGTCCCGCAGACAGCAGAAGAGCATGAGCACCTCACTCAGCGCCACTGTATGCATGATGGTGGGCCCAGGGGGAAGAGAATGGGAGAGAGGCCCAAGGTGCTCCCATCCGGAAAGGCCCTCAAATGGCACTGGCCAATGGATCAGTGGGGAAGACCACAGAAAGGCCAGAGTCTGGAGCCTGGCCCTAACCGGGGGGGGGGGTACCAAGGCTTAAGCCCCCGGAGACACCAGTAGTGTCGGACAGGAGAGGTGAAGGAGTGCCACCATCCAGGAAAGGCAACCCAGCCAGCAACAAGTAGAGGGAAGGGTGGACTGTCAATGCGGGAGGTGCTAGGCACTTCCAGTGCTAGGACTGAGCTTGGCCCACAGCAGCCTAGAAGAAAAGAAACCCTCCGACCCCCTGCAAGGGAAGGGGAACACAACAACACTGGGAGGCACTGGGCACCACTGGCGGGCCTGGACCAGGCGTGAGTCCATCCAGGAGCTTACCAAAACCCCAGCCACAAAGGTAACTGGGGCTGGCAGGGCAAGAGAGGCATCAGCATCACTGCACATTAGGCCAGTTTCAGCGAGGTAGCCACGGCACCACAGCTGAGGCTGGCAGAGAACAAGCCACGGTGAGCCCCGAGTGGGACCCCAGAGTTGGCCCAGAAACCCCACTGCCAGGGATCCTGCAGGGGGTCTAAAGCAGAATTTACTGCTGAGAAGGAAGAAGTGCCATGGGAAGTCAACAGCTGGTCCGGTATCGAGGAATCCCAGCCAACCGCTAGAATAAACACAATCCAGAAGCCTCATATCCAGCACAAACGGGCCAATGGCAAGTCCGGCTAGGCTTGCACTGGCTCGGGTTCATCAACTGAAGGAGGCCCAGGGGAAAGTGGTTCACAGCAATCCAACACTGGTAGATATTTAAACTGAGTGGGGGTAGGGACTGAGGTAGGGGAAACTACAGAGAACGAAGGCCCAAAGAGGAACTCTAGCTAGGATTCCCCCAGAAATGGAGGCTAGGTGGAGTGGAGATGGAAGCAGCAAGGCAAGAAAGGGTGCCTGGGAAAGGGGACTCATAACATTGGCATGGAGTAGGGAAATAAGAAAACTAAGGAGGAAAGTGGAGGATAATGATAGAGAAGCCAAGAAAGGGAAGGGTATAGGCAAAAGCTGTAAAGCAATCTGTCTAAATGCCAGCAGCCTAGATAACAAAATTAATGAGTTCCAGGTAATGGTGGTGGATACTAGGTTAAACCTCATAGCCATCACAGAAACACAGGCCACCGGAACAACTGGGACCTAACAGTAGCGTAGTGCATACATACTGAGCAAGGCGGACAGAAGAAAAGGGGAAGATGGCCCTCTATGTCACAAGAAGCAGAGGTGCAAGACAATGGATTTATCCTGGGAGAGACAATGTGGCAAAACTGCTGCGGTACAGCCCAAAAGCATTAAGTACGGCCGAGCATGAGGACAGAGAAACCAGGGTGACAGGGTATTAGGGGCAGAATCTGAAAAGGGGGCCACAAAGGCGGTGGTAGTGTTGGTGGGGGATCTCAATCTATCAGGCACAGACTAGGATATTCCAGCAACTAGAAGCACCAGAACTCAGGCCCTTCTAGATGCACTGAGGACTACCTGCTGGTGCAGCTGGTCAGTGAACCCACAAGGCAGGCTGGCATTCCTGACATGGTGCTCACCAACAAGGAAACGATAGGCCAAGTGCGGATTAGGGAGCCATAGGTGCCCAGTGACCATAACATTGAATGGTTCGAGCTGGCCCTGGGTACCAACATACCCTCGTCAAAGCCTGAACTGTGTTTAAGACACGCTGGCATTTTTTTATTTTATCTGATGATTGAATTGATTCAAGAATGATTTGGTTGGGGTGGATAAAATTGGGGGGGGGGGTGGAGAGATGGGGATAATTAAAGGGGCCATTCTTGAGGCAAGTAAGTCATGCTTGAGAACAGTTACCAAGAGAAACAGGCACTAGAAACCAATCTGGTTGTCTGAGAAAGTCAGGGAGTCAATGAGAGCCAAAAAAGGGCCTTCATCCAATGCAAACAGAAGCAGGGGGATGAAGAATGGAACAATTACCGATTAAAGATAAGGGAGAGCAGGAGGACAGTCATGGCCACAAAAGCAGACACAGTGCTGTGTAATGCAGGAGTAAAGGGAGGGGAAAAACCATTCTGTTTTTAGATACATTAGGGAAAAAAAGGAAGCCATGAGGGAGAATCGTAAGGCTGACAGAAGGGGCAAGTCAGGCCCCATAGCAGACATCCCACAGGGGATTACCCATGGAGCCTCTCCCCTCAACACCAGGACAACCCTGCTGGGGTGGTAAGTTGGTGGCAGCACCAAAAGGCAGGTGCTGACCACCATTAAGAACTGGACTCTTTTTTTTTTTATTGATTAAAAAAAATAATAAAAAGTTGTAGGCAACAAATGCCAGAAGGTGAAATGGGGGGGGACGCAGGCTGGCCACATTCATTAATTGGAACCCAGTAGGGGCGGGACAGTGGTGCAGGGAAAGCCTTAATGTTATAAAGCATGACCAATGGGCAGGACAAAGGGGGAAAAAAAAAAGAGGCCCTAGCTAAATACAGGAACCATCCAAGAGGGCTGCAGTAAGGGTAAAGCAGGCCTATTCCATACAATGAAGCACAGCTGGGTGGGAGTAAGGACACAGCAGAGCGCAGACCACCCAAGAGAAGCAGGATATAAAAGAAAGGAGGATGGAAGGCTTAGTTAAATCCCAAAAGGTCTGGATCAGGCTAGTAGCCCAGAGTGGTATGGTAGGCCCCAGTCAAGTAAATAAAGGCCAATAGGGCCAGCATGGCTAGCAGCCCGGACAGGGGCAGAGCAAGGCCCCACTTAGGAAGGCCCTGGTGGACAGTGCCATAGCAGAGAGGACTAGTCAATGCCCTAGTGTGAACAGAGTCCCTATTTCCTAAAACAAAGTCTTAAAAGTGCAAATGCTACAAAAATTGTAGTGTGCTTGTCATGTAAAACTGCCTACAAGAACTGCATCTAAAATGAACTACCTAATCTGCAGTGCCCCACAAACTGACTGCGTATCTGCTTATTGGTTTAGTGACCTGAAAGTGAACTGTCTGTGTGGTGCCCTGCCAAATGGCTTCCTATCTGCCTAGTACCTGTATAGACTGCCTTTTGTCACAAAAGGCTGCCTAATTACTGATACCCTGTGCAAGTAATCTTTTGATTAACACAGACACTGCCTATCCTTCCACACCAGCTAGCGAAACCTGCAAATACCTTCTCTGAACATGCTGTTTAAAAGACACTGACCTGTGCATGTCCAAGAAACCACACCAGACTTGCCAAAAAGACTTTATTCAAGCAACTACTCCTTCCTGTATCAGTCTGGGTATGCACTTGCTTATCCTGGGACCGGTCATCGAGCTAGAAAAGAGTGCTAGTCAGGCCATGTCACATTTGCTATGTCTCTACCTTCGGCCCATCCCCAATATGAAAAAAAAACTAAGAAGTGTAGAAGCCACACCAGCTCACTAATGACATCCATCGCACAGTGGGGTTGGGGTTTCTTTTCTTCTATGTTCTATGGGCTTCTAGATCAACGTGAATCAAGATCACGGCTCCTCGTCATAAGTACTACACAGCAGCTTCAGTCCTGGCTGACCACTGTGGACCCAACAGACAATGCCCTGAGGAGTTTCTTGTCCTTTGCATCTTGGATCTACAGCAGTTTTAGTCCTAGCAGCTCACTGGGGGTCCGACAGCCAACGTCTTAAGGATTCCCTTTCTTCTTGACTTTAGATCTACAACAGCTTTTGTTCCAGCAGACCGTGAGGGTCCAACAGCAGATGACATTAGGCTACTCGTTTCTTCTGGTCTTGTTCTTCAGTTGCATCCTGCAAACAATAATCCACTTGGGGTCTCACGTGTTCTATACAGTGAGATTATCACGTTTTTCAGTTTTACTGGTGAAAGCCTTTCTGATACACCCCACTATTCCATTAGCCTTACTAGTAATGTTGACTTTTTTTAGTTGTGTACCGTTTAGATAGTACTTGATGTATTTGGCTCAATAACAATGGTAAGGAGTCCAAACAGTTAAGCAACTCACCCCAAAATGGAACATGTGACAGGAAACATTAACAGAAATTTTTCAAGTATTATACAGCAATAAGATAGGAAGTGTAAATAGTTTTACCAATACATGGGCACATGCATTTTTAAATTAAGGTGAATCTGCAGCGCCCTGGAGATTGTGTCCCTTGGTACCCTACAGAAATGGGCATCCGAGTGTTCCAGGAACACCAGTAGAGTTGGCTCGAATGGGTACAAGAAAACAGGTGCCTCAGGGTCCCCAGTGTTACCAGTAAGGACCACAAAGTTGGGCCCAGTTAGGCCAGTAAGAGTCCCCAGTAACTCGCAGTATGGGACCAGAAAGGTGCCCCTCAGAGACCCCGGCCAGAACAATAATAGTTTTGCAGGGTGAGGAGTGTACAACAGATGAGGTCCCACAGAAAAGGAAAACTGCCTGCTCGTATTTTAAAACATCCCCCCCTCACTTCAGCCTTTCCCTGTTATCACAGTTTTCCCACCCCAGCAAGAAGCACACCCCCTAGTGCCAATAACAGTTTTTTCATATGAACAGCTTGCCCTGGTCAACTGGTTGCCCCCACGTTGCTAGGGACTTGGCATTCTAAACACTTGGGGGGGGTGCTACTTAAAGGGGCTGGCGCAGAAGAAATGAGAGAGTTAGCTAGCCATCAAGGGACAAGCAAAAGGAGCACAGTGGCCTGCCGGCCTGGGAGAGCAGGAGACTTAACTCAGCCTTGCGGGGTCCCTTGCTGTGCCCTGAATGACTGCGTGAAGTGGTGCTGCCCAGTCACAGTCTAACTGGAGGAACATCAGCAGGACTGTGTGCCCTCAGCAGTGGCTAAAGAGCAGCTGGCACTCGGCGGTAGTAGCAGAAGTCAGAGTCGGAGGGTCCAGTAGTGAGCGTGGTCGCATTAAACCCGATTTGTTGTTTTTTGTAAAGTCAGGTCGGCGACCGCAAGGTGGGCTCTGTTTGGCTCCATTTTTTATTTCAGTTATGTAAAGGTTATCTCCCTCATCAGTAGCAGCTATTTGAACAGCTGCAGTGCTGAAAGACAAGCCAAGAGAGAAAGAGAGGCGCCAGAACCAGCAGGAAGACAGAACATCGGGAGGCAGGGCAAATCTGGTCCCATGGCAGACCTCCCACAGCGGATCACCTATTGAGCCTTTCCCCTCAACAGCAGGACAACAACCCAGTCAGGGTGGCGAGTCGGCGACAGCACCAAAAGACAGGTGCTGACTGCTATTGAAGACTGGACATGGGGTCAACTTCAGAGGTGGCCCAGGCCACCAGAAACAGGTTCAGCCAGATAAATTAATTCTTGGTCCATTTTTTGGTCAGTACCTTTTTCCTGGCACTGCACCTTTAAGTTCGAACCGACAGTCTTCCTAAGTGCTGTTAGCACATCGGCCAGTCAGGTGCTTGTGCATGTGCTCTTGCACAGTGCAACAACATCACTCAGAAAGAACGAGTCGGGATGAACGACAGGGCACACAAGATGCATAGTGGGAGCCCAATGCAGCAAGACGTGCTGTGACAACAACGTTATGGTTTCAGGGCTCCCACTTGCATCAGCTGACAAGCAAGAGACATGTGTCCTCCGTTGATAGACTCCAGTGCTGTGCAAATGGGGGTTCAATGAGGTAGCAGATTGGTGATGGACAGATGGGACATCCAATCAGAGTTACCCTGGGCAGGGTAAGTACTGTCCCTTCTCTGTCCTCGCCACCAAATCTCACTCAGTCTCGGTGCTGACAGGAGATCTCACTTTTCGTTTGTACTGTGATAGATTTTGACTCCGGATCACCATTAAAAAAAAGGAAAAAGTTAAATAGTTTGCTCACTTTGCTTCTGGCAGCTGAGTATAGTACATTTGAAAAGGAAATCACTGACTGGCACCATAAAGTCATTGAAAATGGGGGCAGGGGCTGGCCAGAGCCTACTGCTACTTGTGCAGCCTTTGTTTGAGAAAAAAAAAAAAGTTAATCTTCACTCAGTCAAACTTCATTCAAAAAAAAAAGACATTCTCCCTCGGGGAAAGTATTCCTGGACTGGCACAACAGCCAATGGTGTTGTTGGTGAACCTGTATTTGATTAAGGCTTCATCAGTTGAATTTTATTTATCTCTCCTGCATAAGACATTGAGTAAGACCAAGTGCTACTCAACTGGTAAGCACCTGAAAGTAGAGAGGAGTGGTAGGCCAGAGCTCACTGCTGCAAATGCAGGCAGAATTATTACTCAATCTTTCTAAATTTGCAAAAAACTAGGCGAAAGGCATAAAAAATAACCCAAGTGCTTGTCTTTGTACTATCAGTTAAAGCGGTCCAGCAGTCTTTAACCTCAGTCTACCTACTGGACCTAGAGGACCCGCTTGCTGGGAGTGATCACTCGACAGTATGGTTCCGGATCTGGGGAGGGAAGGAATTCACACTAATACGACAGTAGTGAATTTCAGGGGTGCGGAGTTCGGGAGGATGGCAGCCATTCTAGTAGGTCACAGAGAAAGTATGTGCGGACATGGACATGGTTTGAAGGTGGGAAATATTAAAAGTGGGCCTGCTGGAGGCCACTAATACCTGCACTAAGTCCCAATACAAGAAAGTGAGGTCAAGGAAACCCTGCTGGTGGACTAGGGACGAACGAAAGAGGGTAAGGAAGAAAAGGCTAGCCTATCGAAAGTACAAGAAAACCCGTAAGGAGAAGGACTGGGAAGAGTACTATATGAAATCGAAGGAGGCGAGTAGGGTGGTAAGGACAGCCAAAGCAACCAAAGAGCTAAGGTTGGCACAGGGGATCAGGGAGGGGGAGAAGGAATTATTTTTAGCTATATCAGAGAGAAGAGGAAGTATAGAGGGCAGCGCCAGGTTAAAAAAAAAAAAAGGGGAGGGGGGTGGGCAAAGAGGAGTGGAGCAGGCTGAGGTACTAAATGAGTACTTCTGCTCTACTTTACAAGGGAAATGGACAGTCCAATTCCACAGAGGGGTGTTAAGGTAAAAGGAGGGGGAGGGGGTGTCACTAATATGTGATGAGATACCGGTGGAGAGAGTGTGGGAGGGCCATAGGTCATTAAGGATAGATAAGGCCCCCTGTCCGATGGGATCCGCCTCAGAGTCCTAAAAGAGTTGGCGGATGTCCTGGCAGCACCACTAACAAAGTTATTCAACTCCTCCTTCAAACGGGAAGTGTACAATTGGACTGGAGAATGGCGCACGTAGTGCCCCTCCATAACAGTGGGTCAAGGGACGAGCCGGGAAACTACAGACCAGTCAGCCTGAAGTCCATAGTGGGGAAACTATTAGGAAGTATATTGAAGGAAAGGCTGGTGAAGTTCTTGGAGGTAAGCGGATTTCAGGATATCAGGCAACACGGTGTTGCCAAGGGGAGATCTTGTCATACTAACCTGGTTTAATTTTTTTATTGGGTGACAAGATCTCTGGACGGTGGTAGGCCGGTTGATGTTTTATGACTAGACTTTAGTAAAGCATTTGACTTGGTGCCGCATGGAAAACTGCCGGGCAAGTCGAGTGACTTGGGGGTGGGGGAAAGGCTGGTGAGGTGGACTGGGAACTGGCTAAGCAACAGACAACAGTGAGTGGTGGTAGGGGAGCTATCAACATCCAGAAGGGCCATTAGCGAGGTGCCTTATGGTTTGGTTCTAGGTCCATTGTTATTTAATGCTTTCATTTCAGACACTGCGATGGGAGTTACGAGTAATATGTGCCTGTTTGCAGAGGACTCCAAACTAGGTGCGGAGGTGGGCAGTGAGGAGGGAAGGAGGACACTCCAGGAAGACCTAGAAAGACTAGAACGGTGATCAGTCACATGGCAGCTAGGGTTTAACGTTAGGAAGTGCAGTGTACTTCAATTGGGGGCTAGGAATCCAGGATACAGCTACAAATGGGGGGGGTACAGTTAGTCTTGGAGGAAGAAAAAGATCTGGGAGTAGTGATCACTGGTAAAATGAATTATTCAGGACAATGCAGGAAAAGCAGCAGCTAAGGCAAACAGAATCCTGGGATGCACTGCTAGGGGGATCACTTCTAGAAGGGAGAATTTAATTCTACCCCTGTATAAATCCTTGGGTGAGGACTCACTTGGGAGTACTGTGTGCAGTTCTGGTGCTCTTACTTAAACGAGGACATTATGCTCCTGGAGAGGGCGTCTAAGATGATCCTTGGAATGGGGGATGAGCCCTATGTGGAGAGACTGAGGGAGCTAAACATGTACTCCCTGGAAGACAGAAGGGACAGAGGGGACATGATTGAGACCTTTAAGTACTTCAATCAATCAAGTCTTTATTTATCCAGGTGAACACCACTGAGCAAGCTCATTTACAGGGTGGACCTGTGTCACACAAGATCAATAACAAAACATTTATGTATAGGCAAAAAAACAATAGGCATAGTTATACGTAACACAGAAAAAAGGAAAAGTGCATACAGTGCAATGGTAAGTAAGAACATGTAACAGATTAACAATATTTGGAGAGAAGCAAAAGTAAGTAGTCGGAGCAACTAAGAAATGACAGTCAACCTGTCAGAACAGTTTATCAAGGGTCATACCTACATAAAGGAGGAGTGAAAAAAACTTTCAAGGGTGGGTGGGGTACAGGAGCAATAAGCTCTAAGAGAAGTACTAATATAAAAAAAAAAAATTTCATATGTATGGACTCAACAAAAGTCAAGGGAAGGAAGGAAAAAAGGAAGCATTGGTAATCTGTACACAGGGACTGTCTCAGTTATATTCTAAACTTACAAGTTTTGTACCCCCACCAAAAAAAAAAAAAAGATCAGTCCTGCTACAGTCAGCTTTCCAGACCAGAATTTGGGCTCAGCAATCAGCTAATAATTTGTCGATCCTTTGACAGACCATAGTTGAATTGTCTGACGGTGTGTCCAAGTCTGCGTCACAGTGTAGAATTCACAAAATTATGAGTGCCATGATCTGTAACCTATTATGTTGACAATGTGTGCCATTTCTGTTCTGCATCATGTCCATCCTAATCTTGACACCCTGGGCCTCAAATTGCTAACTGCAATAATAAATGCTGGCCTCCAGTAACCTGCGTCCACTGTACTCTCAGACTCTGCCAATTTTAGTACCGTCAGTCCATCACATTTTGGGTTAACTAGTCACTGTTTGCTAAATACATTAATTCTATATTTTATAGTGCTATCAATCCATCACATTTTGGGCTAACTAATCACAAGTTACTAAGTGCAAGGGACACTACCAGCTCTATAGTGAAAAATCTCACCATCTGTGGACAGTTTGTCTGTGGCAACCAAATTACAAAACTAACTGCATATGCCCCAATTTGTGAAAAAAATGCACTTGTCTTACAGTTAAAGCATTTTTCCATGCTACAGCTGGGACAAGTGGTCCGCCCAACTCCAGCAGACAACTCTGTGAACACGCGTCCATAACAGCTCCTAACAGCTAAATGCGTGCATGACCAGTTTTGCTTTTTCCTGGCTGAATTAAGGTGAGGCTACTGTCAGAAAGAGTGTGAGCTTCTGAACATGGAGATGCCTCTCTGGAATGAAAACAAGCACTGGAAATGCTAAAAAAAGAAGTCTGATAAACTGAGCTGAGATCCCGAGCACGCAAATCAGCTATCTCACTGATGCGCATGCTCGGGTTTTCAGCTCAGTTTTTCAAAATTGTCCTCTGCCCACAGCAGGAGCTTCTTTCGGCATCTCCCTGCCCTTTGTGCCTCCTTGATTGTTTATGTATGCCACCGAGACAGCATTGACTGACCTTGTTTTCACAGGTTTTTGACTGCGACTGTCTTTGAAAATGAAGAAGAGCGAGGCACACAGCCCTCATCTCCAGAACATTTATGTGTAGGTGCTGTTCCTGCATTGACCAAGCCCCCTGAATGAGAATGTGGTCCAGGACAGCCCCCCAACCTGACAGGCTGGCATCAGATGTCAGAATCAACACTGGGGGGGGGGACTTCAAGGGCGACCTCTTGCTCAGACTATCCAAACTCGCCCACCAACTCCGAAACTGCCACAGCAGTGATAAAATTGGGATCCTGGCCTGATAATCCTCTGAAGTTGGATCCCAGGCTGACAGCAACTCAATCTGTAGGGGGCCGCATGTGAAGGTGAGCCCATGGAACTAGTTCTGTTGTCGCCATCATGAGGCCCAGAATTCGTAGAAGGCTGTGAGCCGAAGCCGACACTTGGCTCCTCAGCCACTGAACCTCTCTCAACAGGGTCTCCTTCCTGGGTGGCAAGAGGAAGGCCTTCCCCTCATCTGTCTTGAACACTGCTCCTAGGTCCTTCAGGGTCGGTGATGGCTTAAGAGAGCTCTTCTCTCAATTCACCACCTAGCCATGGGACTCCCAACAACTTCAGAGTCCTGGTTACTGGCTTGCTTGCCAATGGCACAGACGGCACTCACATGAGCAAATCATCCAGGTAGAGATAGTCATGATGTCCCTCCTGCCAGAATTGAGCCACCAGGACTCTAAGCACCATGGAGAAAACCATGGGGCTGTTGCCAGCCCAAATGGGAACACTCTGTACTGGAAATGCTGTCCCAAGACTATGAACTTGAGAAAACCTCTGATGAGACTGTCAGATGGGGATGTGGAGATACGCATCCCTCAAATCTATGGAAGCTAAATAATCCCCCAGCTGGACAGCTCAGATGACTGAATGTAGGAACTCCATCTTAAAGGGCATGTGGCGAACAAACTTCCTTAGGTGTTTCAGATCCAGAATAAGCCTCCCCCCAACTTCTTGGGAACTACAAAATAGACTGAGTGGAATCACTGGTCTTGTTCGCTGGGAAGTACTGGAACAACTGCCCTAATTTGAGCGAAGCTGGTCCAGTGTTTGTAACACTGCTCGTCTCTTCACAGGGTCTGTTGGAACTACGGATGTCCAAAAACGTTCCTTTGAGGGAACTGTTGAAAATTCTATTGCATAACCCAAAATCAGAATTTCCAGAACCCAAGCATCTGATGTTATCTGGGCCCATCTTGTGTGAAAATTGTGCAGTTTTCCACCAAGGGAAGGGAGGCACAGATGGGCCAGCATACCCTCATTGTGAGGTGCCTGCTTTTTGCCCTGGGCCTCCACTGCATCTTCGGGGCAAGGGTCCTCCGTCACTGTTGCTCTTGAAACCAGAATAGGGTCCTACACTCCTCTGGTTCCCGACGTTCAAAAAGGGATGAAAACACCCTCAATACTGCCTCTGTCGGCTGCTTCCTTGACCCTTTGATGCCGAACATGGCCTTTTTCTGTTGCTTTGACACTGAAAGGTGGCCCTTTTTATCCTGGATACCCTTCCAACTATCATCCAGGCCAGAACCAAACAATAAGCCTCCCTCAAAGATTAAGTTAAACAGCTTGGTCTTCGATGCCCATCAGCAACCCAAAGTCGAAACCACACTCCTCTCATAGCGGTCACAATGTGATAAGTGGAGCAAGCCGACATGCACAAGTTCTCCACCATGGCATCCCCCAAGAAAGTGACGGCCATAGATACCAACTGCAAAATGCTCGTCCCCTCTGAATCTGGAGGAATGAAGCAGCCAAGGGTTGTAACCTATAAGTTTAAGGTTCTGACAACAATAAAGGAGACATGAGAGGTGTGGACATTTATACCGTTGGAGCAAAGGCTCTTCTGCACAAACCATCCACTCATTTGTCATGCAAATCCGCTAAGGCCTAGGACTCTTCAATAGGAATAGTGGTGTGTCTGATGGAATTATGAACCGCCCTATCCGCCAGAGCAGGGGTTTCCCACTTGCAAGTATTTTCTTCCAAAAAGGGGAAGCACCGCACTTTAGACTTCGGCAGATGTTTTCTTTGGTCTGCACCTGCTCATTCTTGTTCAATAATCTGGTCACAGAGAATAAAGTTTGGAAAACACTTTGGAGTGAAGGAGGACATGGAGAGGATAGGGATGACATCTAATGTCTCCATGGATTGCACCTTCTTCAACTGTAATGTTCTGCACGCCTCTGTTATCAGATAGGGCAAGGATCTGGCATCAAAGAAGGGAGGCACAGGAATCTTTCTCTTCTGCTCCTCCTCCTCTGAGGGTTCGTCTTCATCATTACCATCAAGTAACTTCTTAGGGTCAGTAATTTCCCCCATGATCCCCGATATCCTCATCCTGACCCTCTGTATAATCAGGGTCGGGGTCTGCCTGCAGATCCATATTAGCAGCCCTGTCCTGCTGCGGTGCACCTGGATGTGCCTGTGTGGGTCCCCCCTGACCCAAGGGGCCTGGTTTGGGTCGAGTGTGACTGATGGGATGTCCTGTGGAACATCAGGCCCCAAAGATCTCCTAAGATCTCCTAAGAGCAACAAGAAAGATTTACGCAATTCTTTTTTGTCACTGCCAGCTGTGCACACCCCCCCCCCCAACTCAGAGAACCAACTGGGGGAACCATAAGAGACATATAAGCTTGAGTAACACAATGAGGGCAATATAAACCCAGAGGAGATGGCTTCATTACCCTTTTGCAGATTTTATATCTCCAATAAGCCATGGTGCCAAGTAAATAGTCCTGCAGGTGCACAAGGTTAAATAACTGATGTTTCCCCAATACCAAATATAGAGGACTATTGCCACAATCCCCACCTCCAATTGTGGTGAAAAATACAAAGAGCTGCGAAGAAGACTGAACGCAAACAGCCAGTCAGGCTGAAAATAGCTATAAGAACAGAACCGCTGCATCTAGCACTGAAGAAATGCAGATGTCGCACGCTCTAACGTCATGATGCTGTGCATGATGTCGGCACATCGGAGGGGTGTGCACGCTGAGGCTAAGAAAGTTTCTGAGAAAAAAAGGTTGCGCACCCAACGGACGGGGTGAGAAAATAGCGGGAGGCTGCGCAGCTCAATGGACAAAGTAAAATAGTCACACAGCTTAGAAGAAAAAAAAAAAACACTGAAGTTGAAGAGACTCTGATCCTTTCCAGAATCTCATAGCCCAATATCCTGTCAGGCTTTTTTTTTCCCTTTTTTTTTTTATTCTCAACTGTGAGAAAAAATTAAAGGGGGCACTGTCCCTTCAAACAAGGTGGGGCCAATTAAAGTGGAAATGTCATCCCAAAAAAAACAAAGTATAGAAAGAACACCTGCCAGGCAACACACAAAACAGGTCACCCTGTGAGACTGGGGATGGAGGTACCGATGCCCAAAAGATGGAGGGAAACCCCAGGGAACACCCTAATTACAAAAAACAGGTACTTATCAGAGACACCTTCTTTTTTTTTTTTCTTCTTATTTAGAAAAAGTGGAGACCTGCTAACATATACACCCCTGAACTATGTGGCAGACATGTCTCCCAATCAAAAATGTGAAAAGAGTAGGTTGACCAATTTGAATGCCACAGCTTAACTTGACTTCGTTTAAGTTGGTTTTGTTAGACAAAGTAGGTGAATGCCCATTTAACTGTCTCCTACTCATAGTGGATCTATTGTCTTCTGTTATTACACAGTAGAAGATTGTCCAACCTATATTTAAAACCATTTATAAAAGAAGCCTCGATGACATGATTAGGTAATGCATTCCACATTCTGGCGGCACATATATTGTAGAAATTAAAACGTTTAATAGTAAATATCCTTGGCATTTCAATTTGCTTACTGTGTGACCTGAGATTTTTTTATTTTTAATTACGAAATGAATACTTCATTAAACTGTCCTTTATAATTTTGTACATCAATAATAAGTCCCCCTGAATTCTTCTAATTTCCAATGAAAAAAGCTACGGGTTATCTAACCTTCCATTGTAATCTAGATTTTTTAGGCCCCGGACTGACTTAGTAAACCTCCTTTGTATTCTTTCAACGGTAAACATTTCTTTCTTTAGGAAGGGACACCAAAGTGGAGATCCGTTGTGTAGATGGGGAATAATATAAGTTTTATAGAGTTTTAACATGCAGTCTTTGTCCCTAGAGATAAAGGCTTTCTTTATTGAGTGAACACGCCGATTGCAATTCCAGGCTATTTTTTGACAATAGGTTGAGGAGGACAGGTTTGAGTCAACCCAAACTCCTACATCCTTTTCCCCTGAACTAGATTTAAGTGGTATATCATTAAGGTAACACTGATAACCAGGGTTGTTTTTTCCAAAATATAATACAACACATTTCTGTTCATTAAATTTTATTTTGTTATCAACACCGCACTGTTCAACAGCCTGGAGATTTTTAACAAAAAAGTTGATATTTATGAACCATAGATACATCACCACCGATTTTTGTATTGTCAAATTTAACAGGTACTATTTTAATTTAGGGGTGCTCCCTGTCACCAGGTAGCCTCAACCCACTATGCAGAATTGCAGCCCCAAAAGCTAGAAGTCAATGTTGTCTTAGGAAAAGCTATAAAGATGTTTCCCCCACAATGGCACAACAAAGATTGGAGAGTTGATGCTGTCCGGAATGTTCAGGTGCCCAGGACTCTATCCTGATTTCAGCCTTGGGTTGTGCCGTTTCTCCTAGTAGGGGTGCACACAACCCACCTGTAATGATTACCAATCGATAACGTGGAGCACTACAGAAAAATACTTTATTCAAGCAGCTACTACATTCTGCACCAGTTTGGGTATCAACTCAACAGTTCTGGGGCAGGTTGAACTTGAATAGGGTGCTAGTCAGGTCACCTTTGCTACATCTCTGCCTTCAGCCCATCCCTGCTAGGAAAAATCAGGAAGCATTGGAGGAGCTGCACCAGCTCACTAGTTAAGACATCCACTGCACAGTGGGACTGGGGTTTCTTTTCTTCTAGGTTCCACGTCCTTGTGGATCAGCGCGAGTCAAAAATCAGTCCTCCTCATCCCGTTTCCTTTAAAGCAGCTTCTGTTCTGGCAGCCCACTGTGGGCCCAACAGCCAACACCTTGAGGAGTTTCTTGTCCTTCGCATCTTTGATCTAAAACAGACGGCACTCCACTGCTAAGCCTCTCTACTGAGTGGTGCTCCACAGAAAAAAAAAAAAACACAAATACAGCTCAAATCAGGATCACCCACTCTGCATTTCCATTAGTATTCTATACTTCCTACTGAATGGTACTAGCTAATAAAAGACCATATAGACAAAGTGGGATTTGTACTCACATACCTTCTTTATTACAAATATCCCACACAAAAAGAGGTACCAGCTAGTATACAGGTACATATAAAAACATTTAATTTAGCAGAAAAATGGCAGTCCCATTAGCAGCAAACATGCCACATTACATGGTGTGGTGAACCTTGCTTTGCACCCCAGCTAGGCGGGACTTCAGAGGTGTGAAGCTCCGCCTAGCCGGGGTGAAACGTAAGGTTTACGTACAAACAGAGGTGAGAAAAAAGTAAGTGTCTCAGCTGGGACTTGAACCCAGGCCACCCGGAATACCGTTCCTGATTGCGCTAACCAGCTGCGCCACCCAGACAATTGGAACCTTGGTTGTCCCCGAGCACATTATTCTTTCTCATATATTCAACCCAATGGCAGCACAAATATTTACTTGTAACAATCACACAGGAGTGTGGTGTGCATATTTATGGAACATATACAAACAGAGATGAGAAAGAGCAAATATTTGTGTTGCCATTAGGTTGTGCATTTGAGAAAGAGTAATGTGCTTGAGGACAACCCAGGTGTCTCAGTGGCGCACTTGGTTAACGCAATCAGGAACAGTATTCCGGCTGGCCTGGGTTCAAGTCTCAGCTGAAGCACTTACTTCTTTCTCACTTCTGTTTGTCTGTGTTCTATAAATATGCCTACCGCGCTCCTGTGGGACTGTTACAAATGAAACGTAAGGTTTACCTCACCATGTAATGTGGTGTGTTTGCTGGTAATGGGACTGCCGTTTTTCTGCCAAATTAAATGTTTTTATATGTGCCTATGTACTAGATGGACCAACATCCTGTTCTGACGTAACCCTGACAGATCACACTTGTGAGATTCCAGTTGGGTACCCAGTGTCCAAATGTCCTATTAATAGAGTTTAAGACTGCATTGTGTTGAATAAATTGCTTTATACCTTAAAGTCATCAACAGTATAACCTGGCCCGGTATTGCTGAGTTTAGAGTAATCAGCTGGCCTTTAATTCTGTAATTTTGCATATCTAAAATATTGAGCTTTGAAAATTGTTACTGTTTAGTCATTTAATAAAACCCTTTTTATATTGCACTAAGTCAGCTTCACAGCTCTATTTTGTAGGTACTGGTTAGGCACAATTGGCCTGTTGCCCCTTGCCCTAAAAACCTCACACTCACTAGCTGGGTATCACAAAATATACACCTCTGAGCAGACTGCGTAGTCCGAATTCTCTTTCCCCTCCAAGTTATATAGCCAGGTAACCTGCGCCTCTGACCTGATCCATTAAAGTCTGGGCTGGCTGTACAGGTAGCAGCCTAATAAACTTGCCAGAAAGTGACAAAAAGGCTGTGGCAAGGAGATCCCATAAATAGGGCACATGGTAATCACTGGGAAAAGGGTCAGAAAGGGGCTAGCAGCCCTGAAAATAGATAAAGCCCCAGGGCAGGATGGGATGCACTCAAGGGTACTCAGGGAACTATCACTGGAACCGGCTGAACCACTGGCAGGGCTATTTAATAGCTCAGTACAGTCAGAGATAGTTCCAAAAAACTGGAGAGTAGCAGACTTAGTTCTGATTCACAAGGGAGGGGACAAGGAGCAATCAAATAACTGCAGGCCTGTCAGTCTTACCTCCATTGTAGGTAAACAGATGGAGACACTAGTCTAAGAGGACCTAGTGGGTTACCAAGAGAAATATGGGCTTCAGTATAGTAAGTAACACGGGTTCATTGCAGGAAGATTTTATCAGACCAACGTGATAGGATTCTTTGACTGGATAACTAGGGCAGTGGATAAGAGACAAGCGGTAAAATTTATTTTGACTTCAGTGAGGCATTAGACTCGGTGCACCGAAAAATCTAATTAGAAATGTGGGACATTAGTGAGGGGCAGACAGCAGAAGATGGTGATAAACGGATTTAAGTGGGGGGAGGGGAGGAGCTCACCACTGTTGTGCTACAGAAGTAATTCCTTGGACCAGTGCTTTTCAATATGTTCATTCATCAGTGACATATGAGAAGGAACAGGGCAAGATGCGTCTCTTCACAGATGACCCAAAACTCTGTGGCAGGGCTGACAGTGTGGAGGTGGTAAGGGAGAAGCAGGAGAACCTGCAAAGGTTAGAAAGGTGGTCCAAGGTGTAAAAAGTGCAAGGTTATGCATTTAGAGAACAAGAACACCAACATGGAATATTGGATGGAAGGGGTTAAGCTGGGCACTACTTCAGGGGAAAGTCATTATAGGTGACTTCCCTAAAACAATCAATCTAGCCAATGCAACAAGACCTACAGCAAGGCAACTTAAAAATGTTGGGGTTTACTGTGAGGAACTTTAATAGCATGAGGAGAGAGAGAGGTAATACTACCACTCTATAGATCAATGACAAAGCCATCATCTGGAGTACTGTGCCTAGTTTGAGTCCCCACATAAGGAAAGACAAATACAGACTGGAGAAGGTGCAGCTACAACCAAAATGATTCAGGGCCGACAGAGTAGATCCTACTATGTGCTTGCCAGAGGCCAGTAGGGAGAAGGAAGACATGACAGGGATATTTAATTATTTATGTATTTAAAAGTGTCATCAGGAAAGGCATACTGAGCAATGAATGCTCATTTCCAGATGTGGGGGGGGGGGGGAAGAAGGATACACAGAAGTACAGCAGAAGACAAAATACAGTGACTAATGGATAATAGGTACAAAACATCAACAGGATGGCAAAACATTTAACACAGAAAAATTGCTAGAAGAACTATAAACAGAATAGATAGGGTAGTGTACATTACAAGGCAGTAATTCCATAGCATCGAGAGGTTCTGGGGACATGCGGAACCTCAAGAGTGAAGCTCAGGAGGTTCCCATGTCCCCAGAAACTGGAGATGGAATTACTACCTTGCAATGTACACTACCCTATTAATTTTTTTTAATATATGAATCCGACTTGCATTTTGTTCCGGGCGGTCGGCAACTTCAGTGAAGTACTCTCTCAGTCCTGGCCTACAGCCACACTCCATCTCTCTTGACACTGTCTGTCTCGGTTGCCTCCACCCCAAGCACTGTATACCATAATTGGTTGACTGTTCTACCTCTTCCTCCTCCTCTTCTTCTTCTTCGGAATGCAGACTCAAACAGATAATTCAATTTTTTTAAAACAGAAAAATATAGGAAGCATGTCCCGGGTCAGATACAGTCCTTAGCAGAGATTGAGACCCCATGTTTTAAAAACTGTTCTGCCCGCCCACACAGGAAAAGCGGCAAGTCGGAAGGCACGCTGTGGGAGACATCGGGAGGGAAACTTGCAGTTGCACTGTTGTCTTTTACTGATAATGCTATAATTCAGGTCCCGAACAATAGTATTACTGCACCTGAACGACAGTATTATCAGTCCTGAAGTTTGCTATTATCACTCTGGGAGCGATACTATTATCATGATTTGTTTTGTATGCTTTAGTGCCATACTATTTTCAATCTCCAAAAAACCCTGAAACTATTAAGCACTGTTAGAATGGCATCCTTCAAAACCTTACTCAGGCAGTCACTGAAAGAAACCTATGTCTGTTACATCCAAGTCCTCCCCATCCCCCTCAAACCAGGCATCTCTAGTTTTTTTTCCCCCAACATTCTTGGTATGCACCTCCTTAGCCATTATACTCAACAGAGTTTGGGGCTGTGCTTTCTTTCTTCTCTCCCCTATCCCACCTCTATCAACTATCAAAAATTGTTAACTCTTACCCCTTAAATTGAATCCTATGTAGGGCTGTGCCTTTCCTATCTGCTTTTCCTCTTCTAGGCTTCCCTTCGTAGCGGGGCCTCCAGCACATTCCTATTGCACAATTAAAATGTTATAACTGTTTGTGCTAATGTTCTGATGTACACAAGACAGTGCTTTATATGCATTTATTGTATGATGTATGTTTGATGCATTTTTTTTTTTTAATGATGTTTGCCTTTTTTGTACCTGTTCAGGCCCACTTTGTAAATGAGACTACTCAATGGTGTTTCACTTGGTAAAATAAAGATTGACTCACTGAATATCCATATAATAAAAACAATTAGAAACATAGACTTTGATGGCAGATAAGGACCACCCAGTCTGCCCATTTCCCTACCTATTGGATAAGCTGCAGATTCTAGTTAACCAACAGCCTACTTCCTGCAACCTCCCACTATAATTGCCTTATGTCTGTCCCATGCATGTTTGAATTCCCCCACTGTTTTAGACCCCACAACCTCTCCAGAAAGGTGGTTCCATGTGTCTACCACTCTCTTCGTGAGAAAAAATTTCCTCACGTTACCCCTGAGCCGTCCCCCCTCTATCTTTAAATTGTGCCCACTTGTTCTTATACATCTCTTTTTCTGAAAGATGCTACCCTCCTGGACTTTGCTGATTCCCTTGAGATACTTGAAAGTTTCTATCATGTACCCCCGTCCCTCCTTTCACCAAGGGTGTACATATTAAGCTCTCTCAGTCTCTCTTCATATGGTTTCTGATACAGACCCTGCACCATTTTAGTTGCCCTCCTCGGGACTGCTTCCATCCTATCTTTGTCCTTGCGTAAATGAGGTCTCCAAAACTGCATGCAGTACCCCAGATGGGGTCTCACCAACTGTCTGTAACAAGGGATAACCGCTTCCCTTTTTCTACTTGTGATGCCCCTTCCTATGCATCCCAGTATCCCCCGGCTCTCCTTACCGACTTCTCACATTGCTTACCCACCTTTAGGTAATCTGATATGACTACCCCCAGGTCCCTTTCCATTACTGTTGTTGTTAGTACCTCCCCTGCTACTGTGTACTCTTCTCCTGGGTTTTTATTTCCCAGGTGCATTACTCTGCATTTCTTTGCATTGAATCGAAGTTGCCATATGTCTGACCATTCCTCCAACCTTGCCAAGTCCCCACTCATCCTTTCTACCCCCCCTTGTGTATCAACTCCATTACAGATCTTTGTGTCATCTGCAGAGAGACATACCTTTCCTTCCAGACCCTCTGCAATGTGACCTATAAAGACGTTAATGAGGACTGGACCTAGTATTGAGCCCTGAGGTACTCCACTAGTAACCCCCCCTTTCTTCGGAATGTTTTCCATTCACTATTACCTTCTGTGTCCTGTTGTGTAGCAAGTTTGCTACGCAGGCTACCACCCTGGGACCCACTCCCAGGCTGGCTAACTTGATTATTAATCTTTTGTGCGGGACTGTGTCAAATGCCTTGCTAAAGTCTAGATAGACCATATCCACAGCCCTTCCCATGTCTATTACTTTGGTCACCCAGTCAAAGAAATCAATTAGATTCGTCTGACATGACCTTCCTGCTGTGAATCCATGCTGCTTTGGGTCCTGACCCCGCTGGCCTCTAGGTACTCAACAATTCTTTCTTTCAGAAGTGATTCCATCATTTTCCCCACCACTGAGGTCAAACTAACAGGTCTGTAGTTTCCTGCTTCTGCCTTGCTCCCACTTTTGTGAAGGGGAATCACATCTGCCCTCCTCCAGTCCTCAGGTACCACCCATTATCCCATGATTTGTTAAAAAATGTGGTCAGTGGTGTCACTAGGTCCTCTCTTAGTTCTTTTAGGATTCTGGGGTGAATTCTGTCAGGTCCCATTGCTCTGTCCACCTTGAGTTTTAGGAGTTCTTTCAGGACTCTTTCTTCTGTAAATGGACTGGTGTCAACCCCCCTACCCAGAGTGCTTCTATTGTTCGGTTTAGATAATTCCTCCTCTTCGTCTTTTGTGAATACTGAGCAAAAGTATTCATTCAGTATCTCTGCCTTTTCACTGTCTCCCTCTGCCCACCTTACCTCTTCTTTATTAATCTTCACTATCCATCCCTTAACCTTTCTATGCTCCCTAATGTACCTATAAAAGGTTTTATCCCCCTTAACAGAGTTGGTTATCTTTTCCTTGGTTTGGGCCTTTGCTATTCTGACTGCCTTCCCCACTTCTTTCTGCTTTAATTGATATTGTTCCTTGTCATGCTCCTTCTGTGATTCCTTATACTTTCTGAATGAAGCCTTTTTCTTCTTAACCTTCCCTACCACCTCTTTTAAGAACCATAGTGTTTTTTTATTCCGCTTTGTTTTCTTTATTTGTTTCACACAAAGGCTTGTTGCCTCCATGATGGCAGTTTTGATTTTTCTCCATTAATTGCAAGAGTGATAGAGGATAAGTGCCAACATTCTAGCAAAGCAAATACAAATATACTGAGGGTAGAAATGAAGAAATTTAAGCACATCTACATTCAAGTTCAAGAAAGGACTAATGGTACACTGCAAGGAACTATTCACCAGAAGGGCTGAGTCAGTAACACAGGGACATGGGTGGAACCTGACCAGGGGGTGGGGATACAGGACAGCCATGAGAAAGTTTTACTTTACAGAGAGCGTGGTTAAGCTGTGGAACAACCTACAAGCTGAGGCGGTGGTGCCAAAACCATAAATGCATTCATGCATGGAACGCACAGAGTTAAGGGCCTGAAAGTTGCTCAGGGGGCAGCAGTACGGCAGGGGCTAATGGGAGGCAGCAAGGGCAAAAACCTCATCTAGAAAATAAGTCCCAGGGTAGGGTATAACAGGGTAGACTAGATTTTCTGCAGGCATTGTCTATGTTTCTATGGTGAAGCACGCTTTTCATATCACACCCAATACCATTAAGTGGGAAACCATCCAGTGAGCACACTGAAAAAGAAAATCATTTCAGAAACAAAAGCAACAAGGAACTACTTTTTAAAAATAGCTAGTATTTTCAGCCTGCTGTTTTTTGGCACTACAAATTCTTTAAAACACTACATTTTATTTGTCTGCTTTGTAGTTTTCAAGTCTAATAGGTGCACCAACATAGCTTTTTCGAACAATTTCCTTACTTTTTGAGAGGATTGCGACTTGCTTCACAAACGAGAGCGAAGCCCTAACATGCTTCACCTTTGTGAAGCAGGAGACACCAGGGCCCAAAGGGCCTGCGCAAAACACTACATGCATCCTAACTTCACTCGGTGCCCAAAGCAGTATGCCAACAATATTGGAGTCCTAACTTTCCTTAGGACTCGGGACACATTTTTTTGCATCCGTTTTGAAGCTTTCAACATTTTATTTGTGTTGGACTGAGGGAGTGTTTCTCAACAACTGTGTTTCTTTTGTGTTTAAAAAAATGAAGTCCTGAAATGCATGTATTGTGCATGGACTGAGTCAGTTTTTTGAAGTTTTTCTTCTTTACACATAATCTGCACGATCTTCTTCATCCCTACTGCCCTTCCCGGCCACTTCGCTCCACCGACAAGGGATTGCTAGAGATTCCCAGGGTTTGTTTAAAGTCATCTGGGGCCCAGTCGTTTGAATCTGTGGCCCCATCCCTGTGGAATTCTCTACCTCGTCAGATTCAACAGTGCCTGACGGTGGAGAGCTTTAAATCTTCGTTAAAGACTCACTTATTTACTTTGCAGTGTTCTGATTTTATCTGAGCTGCTGCAAATTTTACACAAACTTTTTATTGTTGTGTACTAGTGCTACAGTTTTGGAATAGCGCTATTTTATAAATAAATGATTGATTTTGATCATTTTGAGCCCAAATTTTCAAGATGGCCAAGTCGTCATCCCACCTTACTACCAAATAAGTGTCACCTTGTTAATGCACCCCAAAATGGGTTTGGAGGGATTATTTGCATTTTTTCTCACTGCAGTTTGAAGAGCTTATCAAAGAGCACTGAGGAATCGCACCGAAGGATATTGAGGATCAATGATGAGGGGCTAAAATGTGGGTACTGGTGAAGGAGGAGGGGAGTGAAGAGGGTATTAGATGGTGGTAGGGATTTTTCAATAGGTCACGCAGGAAGGGGGACACTCATGGCAGGACTAGGTACCTGCTGCAAGTAATTAAATTTTAAACAGATGGGTTGAGGAGGAAGGACCAGTGACCGGACTGGGCATGCACCACCAGTCAACTTAAGCAAATGAAACCACAAAAACTAATTACATAGAATATATTAACGAGGAACAAGGTTATAATTTTATTTTTTCTTAGTATGAAGAGCTTCATTAACTCATCACTATTGGTGCTTCAGGTCTTTCTCAGACCTTGTTTGCATTTAACAGTTTTTTGACAGTGACAGTTGTTTGGCGGTTAAACGTTTTATCTGCTGACTGCATTTGCATGCAATAAACAGTTGGGTGGGCATGGGGTACAGCAGCAGGACTGGTCACTTGTCACTGGTAATTTAGTTAACAGATTGACTGAGGGGACCGGTGACAGAGTTGGGCACCCACTGCCAGACTAGTAATTCTTTCTTTTTTCTTTTTTTTTTTGTTAATTCAGCTATTTGGTCCCCCGTCGCCTCCTCCCACTGACTGGCAACGGGGACACAGAGATGCTTTACGTTTTTCTCCCCTTGCCCCCCCTCAAGGCCCCGCCACACGGCCATGCAAGGGTGTGGAGGCACATACGCACCCTGTGGCACCAGCTCTGCCCCTTCCACCTCCTGTAACTTTTTGCTGCCCCCTCTCCGCCTACGCTACCCACCGGACCCCCACCCAGTGGGAGCGGAACTGGAGGGGTGCCAACCCACCCTCACCACCCTTGGGAGAGAAGCTGCCCATCAGCATGCTCGATCCCCCCCCACGATGGCACCCCAATGACCCAAGGTCGTTCCTGAACTCAGGTCGCCAGCGTAGCGTGAGGTAAGGCGTCCAGTGCCTCAACCCTCAGCGCCACCGGGCCGGCTACCAGTAATTCTTTTTAACAGTTGGAAGGGCACCCCAAGGTCACTTCCTTCCACTGGGCACCCCCCAGATCAACCTCTAATGTGCATGAGTCAGTGGAGAGGAGGGGTAAGAAACAAATGGCAGATATGCCACACCAGGATGCAGGATGACAACCTTCATTGCTCCTAACAGAGCACTGGCGGGAACCTCTCTAGCTGGCATCTCTTGGTTAGAAAGTGCTCCATCCACTAGGCCAAGGAAGGCCCCTGGCAGGGACAAGCCGGCAACAGAGGACAGTACTGGAGCAGAGGAACACCACCACTAGGCCACAGAAAGCCCCAGGCAGGGACAAGTCACCCTGTACAGACATCAAAGTGACTTGAGGTCTGGAAGGTCCCTGACAGCAGCAAGTGGTCAGTCTGTTGGGAAGACGGCAGATGTGGTGTCCAAAGAAGAGGGGCGCTGGTGGGCAAAAATGGTGGGGGAAAAAATGTCACTGACTGATCTGCAACCTGTGGAATGACAGTAGTATTTTAGCTGCTTGAACATGTTACTTCTAGCTAAATACAGAAATGCTTAGCAAAGCACTTTTGCCTAGCAACGGCTTTAACACTATGTCCAAATTATGGACTCTGACCCACCTTTTGTTTGTGTTTTTCGAAAGCCACTTCCAAAGATTCCAGCTGAAACTGTCTTTGTTGTCTTTCTTTCCTCAGTCTCTCCACCTGGGTCTCATGTTCCTGAATCTTCTGCAAGGCTTGACTGGGAAGTCCTATCTTCCACTCTTCCCCTGTCCAGCTCATAGTAACAGTCTCACAGAGGTGGAAGGACAACCAAGATCATCACTTAGCTGTAAAGCATAAAATAACAGTATCAGAAATCACTATTTCTTGTCCTGGGACTTGTAACTGGGTAATAAAATTACCTTTCTCAGATTCTTGCTAGAATTGCACAAAAGTGAAGAAACGATAGACAAGTGGTGTCCAGCATATAAAGTGATTTATTTCTGGTATATAAAGCAGGCTTACAACCAAATGGTAACCCGTGAATTGAGCGACTAAATAATCACGACTTCAATAACCGCACTGGCAAAACAGTGATGCGCAAATTAAGCTTCAGAATTAATAGCGAAAGACCATTAATAGCGCCAACGCTTGCCCAACTCTGAACAATAACAGCGCCTAGCTGTAAATAGCGAAATCAGCGAGATGGGAAGCTAAGATGCTAGTAATCATTTGCTCAGCTATTTTTCAGTGGATGGGACGCTAAGATGCTAGGATTCATTTGCTCAGCTATTTTTCAGTGCTCCACTAATACGCCTTAAGCGTCAAAACAGCGACTTTGACCAGACAACCAGTGACAGACTCAGGGGCTGTGGTAGTCCATTGGACAACAACCTGTGTAGTTGTGTCAATGACGGACCTTGATCAGTCATGTAGATCAACCATGACTCTACAAGCACCAACTATCAGTAATCGGCACTTGCCATTTGGCATTCTGAAAAGTTCAACGTGCTTATTTTGGAGTCGTATAAATTAGTAAGCGCCTTTATTTCCAGATGAGTTTATGCAGCTCGCCATTTTGCCAGCGCTATATTAGATTTCGCAATTATATGTTTGCGATTTTCACATGGAACCCAACCAAATCACAGTGATAAACACCGGCAGAACACCTCCAATCTTTCTTACCTATAGGCAGCAGCAAGTCTCTTCTCAGAGAAAGTGAGCAGTGCTAAGGGTCTTCTAACCCTGATAATAACCATAACAACTACCAAAAAGATAAACAAAGGTCTCATCATTGGATAGTGGCAAATAATGCTGCGCTAGTAGAGAGACAAGATAACTAAACAAAGGACCTGTATTCATGATGGCCACTTGTGGTTACATACATAATTTCATAGGTAATTACTGTTCTACACTAGAACCGAAAATAGTAGTATTGTCTAACTAATGGTTATACAATGGTATAAACAGAGATGTCTCCCAAGTGGTACAATTAGAATGATGGTGAATGCATTATGATCCTCAGTAGAAATACAGTAGAACTCAGATCCTGACACTTATGCTTGTACGATAAGCGCCTTTGCCCTAAGAATAGTGCATATACTTATAAATATTGCTGTCTGCGAGGTAGGGGACCAATCAGAGGGTTCTGGTCCATGGATAATAGACTGGATGGCTCAGTAGGCTGGTACTGCATTAAAGAGCTAGTGTACTGCCTAAAACTAACATTAGTTTTTAAAAGCAATCAACAATTACCTTTTATATCGGAGGTACTTTTTCTTTTCCCTTTGGTTTATTAGAATATTGTTTGCCTGATGTTAGTATGAATGATGTGTGGGACAGCACTCTGCCTGGCAGCTGACATTTCTGTCTCTGGTCCCCCACTACATCATCAGCATGTGATCTCACTATGTGTGACATCACAGCTGCTTAGGAACAGCCACTCAGTGGCTGCCAGGTCATTCACCAGTGATGCCATGGTCAGTGAGATTACAATGCTGATGATGTAGTGAGAGGATAGAGATAGATATGTCAGCTGCAGGCTAAGAGCTGTTCCACTCACTCAGTACAATATCAAACAGAAGACTTTCTGATGAGCAAAAAGAGAAAAAAAAAATACTTCCGAAATAAAGTTACAACGGACTACTTAGAATTTGTATTATTTTCCTGTCTACTAGCTCTTTAATAAGCCTTTCACCTCTAGGTTACTGGTTAGAATTTAGTGTGGTTGGGTAGCACCCGAAAGCCTTTGTTACCGGAGGGCTGTTTGGTGGTCTGTAGAAAGGAGTTGTGATGGGCTCAGTCCAGTTGCTAGTGGACCACTGTTCACCTCACACAAACTCTGGTCAGGGTCAAAATGGCAGCAAATTCATTAACCTGATATAGGACTGAATTAATAGGTGTTATGATCTTATAACGTGGCAGAGAAACATTCCTAGAAATAATCTGCATCACTGAAACAGCTTAGGGCTTCATCGACACTCTCAAATGGGGGGTAGGAACCAATTAAATGTGGAAAAAGGGAAAGCACAAACTATAATATAGACTGATACAGTGGGCAGTCATTCGGTGAATGTTCTCGAATATCTCAGGCACTGTTATTTATAGTCATGTGGAGTGTCACCAGTTGTATCACGTAGAAAGTAGGTGGGCAAATCCTTTCAATCCTCTGATCGTAAATATTTTTTCACCTTAAGGATCACAGGACTGTGGAATAGATTGCCATTGCATGTTGTAGTGAGTGAAACCAAAAGCATTTATTAAGTAGGGCTGTAAGTATTTCACGGGGGTCACGGATTTCACGATTACTGTGAAATTATTAGTCCCCCGTGAAATTCACCAATCTTCTAATCACACCTAATCCTCCTTTATTTATTTAAAAAGCAGCTCTCGACTAGCCCCCCGCTGACACATATCCTGCAACTGACCTGGCCAGGAGCAGTTTTCCATCAATGATTCCTTTGTGGGCTACCGTTTAAAAATGTTATTTCACTCGTAACTTTATTCTGCTGAAAACGGAATCCTACAGCCATGCCCTTACGCGGTACATGCAGCCGGTTTTGCGATGTCGGTAAACAAGGCTGTGTGTGCGCCTCATTGACCTGAATGGGTGATTTTTTCTAAAGAGTTTATGTATTTAATGTTGGGATTTTAAGAAAGCAAAGTGACCGCTCAAGTAAGAGGGTCCCTCTTAATCGGGCTGTCACTTTGATTTCTTAAAATCCCAGCATTAAAGATACATAAAGCCTTTGGGAGAATCTTCCCCATTCAAGTCAGTGAGGCGCGCACATGCAGCCTTCATTTACTGACATCGCAAAACAGGGCTGCATGTACCGGCGTGGGGATGTGGCCGTAGGATGCGGAACTGGTTCAGTTTTTTGCCGGCGGGTCAGGGAATGAATTTATGAAAGGAAATAACATTTTTAAACGGTAAGTCTACAAAGGAATCATTTATAGAAAACGACTCCGGCCAGGTCAGGTTATGGATATGTGTCAGCGGGGGGTATGTATACCAGTTATTTATTTAATTTATACTATTTATTTAGTTAGTGTATGCCATCTTTCTGTTACCAGAGAATCAGAAGAGGCACTCCGGTTTACTTAAAGCATGTCAGTAGGCAGTATCACGATCTGCTGTCACTACTACTGCACTGACGAGGACGGGGTGGCTTGTCTTTACATTTCTGACAGCTGAATATAGGACCCTGTGAAAAGAAAAATGTGCTGCTCTCACTCTCTCTCTTTCTTTATCACAGTGACAGCATAACACAGTTCTGCCGCACATCTGCATAGCAAGACCCACTGCTACATGCCTGCGTATGCACTACTTTTTCGGAGAGTACGTACTGAGAGTACAGTTATCTTTTTAAGCGCTGGCTTGCAGGAGAAAAAAAAAACAAACTTTTATACTGTAGTGGGAGTGACAGTTACATTAAAGGGCATGCATGGCACAACAGAGGCTGTGCTGCACAGAATCCTACAGCTGCAGCATGTTTCACCAGGCAAGATATGGATGGGACACAAGGATATTTCTTGGCCGTGAAAAAAGCTATTTTTTACCGTGATCGTGCTGTGAATTTCTCCCCTTTTTACCATGAAAAAAGTACAGCCCTATTTATAAGTATCGGCTTAATAAGTTGCTCACCTCAGGTTTTGACCTGTGTTATTATTTTCTCGTTTAGTATAAGAGCAATCATGGGCTTTGCCCCCTCGCTCTTCATTTTACCGTAGTAGTAGTTGTAGTATGAACCGTAGCAAAGTTATCTGCAACTGCATTTTGTGACAGACGTGTATCTTACCAAAACGTTGTTTTCATAAAGTAAAAAGTTAAAAAAAGAATGCGAGACTTGGGATGTATGCAATAAAGCATGGCAGGTGCGTGATTATGATTCAATTATCACACGCCTCTCAAGAGTGTTGTTAGGTATGAGGCACTTGCAGCGAGTGCCTTTAAACACCCAAGACAGAAATGTGATTACTGACCATAATCACATATCTCTGAAGTGATTTACTCCACTTATAACATGTGTGCAAAAATGTTAAACATATATTAAGTAAAAAAACATAGTAAAGAACTTACACAGTAGTGAAAACAATGTCCCGAAACTTGCTGCAGGCCCCACTCTCTGGAGCATGCAGTGCAATGTGACACCAGAGGAGAGGTGGAGAAGATTACTTCAGGCTTGCTTGTAGAGCCAATGATTTTCCATTTTTAGCAGAAAACACTGATAAAAACTGAATTTACTATTTTTAGACCAGCACTTTTCAGTCAATTTTTCATGAAAAATCCTACTTTGCACCAGCTTTTTGGACAAACACCTCCATTTGAGCCAAATTTTTGCATGAAACATGTTGATTTGCCCTCAATTTTTGGGTTAAATATGAACTTTAAGATTTTGCCAAACGGAATTTGCCATTTTTAAAAAACAGAAAATCACTGGCTCTATTCTTGCGCCTCACTGTTCCATTCCAGGAAGCAGCATCCACAAGCCATTGATACAAAACAAGCACTAGCTAGGAAACAAGCCCCCAGGAGTCCGGGAGAAGCCAGGCCTCTGTTGGCAGAGGCTTCCTATAACACAGAGTCGGCAATCAGTATTTTTAGTTCCACTTTTTAAAAGCAATATTTGTGTGAGCAGCAGTGCATGAATCTACTCTGTTTCTGTAGTGAGGTTCATTGCACTGCAAGTAATTCAGGTGTAATTATGGACCAGTAATTACATGGCTCCGACTTGCTTTCAGCCAAAGAAAACCAATGCTTTTTGTACCCATGTTATAAAGTAATTTAATTATATTACTGTGAGATATTAATATCACACATATTTCATTAACAGAACAAAAAAAAATACGAACATACATACAAGTCTGCAAGCAGAAACAGGCCTCGTGGTCTATCAAGTCTGCTCAAGTGCGAAGCTACCACCCCTAGATTGCAGCTGCCCCATCCCCTCCCCCTCTCACCTCCAGGAAGTTCTCAGCACTACTTACCCAGACTCTCCCCCGTGCCCTTTCCCATGCCCTTTTAAAACTATCCACCGTCTTACATGAAATCACCCCCTCTGGTAAGGCGTTCCATTTCGACACCACCCTCTCCGTGAAGTAATGTCTCTTCATCTCTCTCCTAAATCTGCCCCCCTCCAATCTTAGCCCATGCCCTCTCATGTCCCTTCCCTTCCTCAGCTTAAATAACCCATCAGCGCTAGATCTGTTGATCCCCTTCAAGTACTTGAATGTTTCAATCATATCCCCGCATCCCTCTTCTCCTCCAGGGTGTGCAAACTCAGATCCCTCAGCCTGTTCTCGTAGGTTTTGCCTTCCATCCCCGTATCATTTTTGTTGCCCCTTTGCTATACCCTCTCTAGCAGTCTAATATCCCTCTTCGGATATGGACGCCAGTGCTGCACGCATAACTCCAAGTGCGGCCTGACCAAGGGCCTGTAGAGGGGCAGGATCACTTCCCTATGCCTGGACGAGAATTCCACTTGCACTACACCCCAGCATCCTATCAGCCTTAGCTGCAGTTTTCCTGCATTAAGCAAAGCTGTTCATGCTCTCCGTTACTAGCATCCCTAAGTCCTTCTCTTCCTCGGTGACCCCCAGCCTCACACTCCCCAACCAATATTCCCTCCTCGGGTTCTTGGCCCCAAAGTGCATAACCTTGCACGTCTTTGCATTGAAGCCCGGCTGCCACTTCGCTGACCACTCCTCCAATCTGGTTAGGTCCCCCTCCTTCAATTTGGTTAGGTCACCCTGCAGTTGTTTCTACCCATCAACTTCATCCACTATCGCCCCCATTTTAGTATCATCTGCGAACAGACTGATCCTGCTCTCAACTCCATGTGAGATATCCAATAAGAATAGCCCAAACAACACCAGACCCAGCACAGAGCCTTGCGGCACTGGCCTAGGTGCTGAGAGTTCTACCACCACTATCCGTTGCTGCCCCCCCTTCAGCCAGTTCACGATCCAGATAACCAGCTTCACCCCCCCACCCCCACGGATTTCAGTTTCCCCCAGTCACCCGTGAGGCACTGAATCGAAGGCTTTGCTGAAGTCCAAATATAGAACGTCCACTGCATGGCCCTTATCCAGCTCACTTGTTACCCAGTCATAATACTCTATTAGATTAGTCTGACAAGATTTCCCCGAGATGAACCCATGCTGCTGCCCATCCTGGAGGCCATTCACCCTGTGAAATTACACCAGTCTCTCCTTCAGTATCGCTTCCATGAGTTTACCCACTATGGAAGTGAGACCGACAGGTCTGTAGTTGCCTGGTTCATCCTGTGGGCTGCTCTTGTGTATAGGCACCACATGAGCCATCCTCCAGTCCTGTGGTATGCATCCCATGTCCAGGAAGGTGCTGAACAGGTCTGCCAGTGACCTGGCCAACACCTCCGCCATCTCCCTCAGCACCCTGGGGTGAATGCCATCAGGACCTGGTGCCTTCTCCACACTTAGTGTCTTCAGACCCTCTAGTACTCTACTCTCCTCAATCATTCCGTCAGTCATCCACCCCCCCCCGACCCCACCTTCCCAGTCCACGGAGGTAATGGACCACCCTTCTCCTGCGTGAACACAGAGCAGAAGTATTCATTCAGTGCTTCTGCTTGTTCCACTCCCTTTTAAATAACTTAAACTACGTATCAAACTTGCAGGTGTTGTTGACTCTCGATACAGACATACATATATATGCACACACACTCATTTGTACTTGTGTTGGGACAATGACTTTCCGTTTTCAACTGAAAGCACCAGTACAAAAAAAAAAAAAAAACATAGATTGTGCCTTAATTTCTGTGCCCCTTTATCATGGCAAAAAAATAAAAATAAAAACACTCTGTACCAGCCTTTTGGCCAAACCCCTCATTTTGAGATAAATTTTTATTAAAAAAAAATCATGCTTGATATGCGAAAACTCCTCCCTGCCCCTTCTGTTCCTGTTAACTATGTACTTGACCATTGTCCTTGGTGCCCTTTCCACCCCTGCTGTGGGTGCACTCCTGGGGTCAGCGAGCCATCCCTAAAGTTCACTGCACTGAAATGTTACAACCCAATTTTGTCACGTTAATTGGGTACTGGTGCTGTTCACAGCACCAACTTCTGTCACCTGTTATTATTTGCACTTGCACCATGTTGAACTGCACACTGTTTGCACTTTAATTTTGAAATGTCTCTTTACTGCTGCGCATGGTCTATTGCATTCACTTTCCCTTTCCTCCAAGTCGCACCTGGAAACCAGCCTTGGCTTAATGTACTTTTCCCGGTTACTAATTTTCAAATGAATAAATAAAATGGCCCTCAATTTTTTTTGGGGGACAGAATGGAGTGTAAGACTTTGCCAACTAGATCATTTCTGAAAATAGAAAATCATTGTCTCTATCCATGCGCACACACAGACAAGCACCACCCCACTACTCGCATGCAAAAACCTGCACATTCCATATCCGTACTACCATAGATGCCAGTATATCCCACAGCACACAGATATATAGATCAGACTCCACTAAAAACGCACACACACCAATGACATAGTCTGATCTAGTAGCTAGAACACATGCTTAGGAACCTGAAGTGCCAGGATCATATACCACCAGAGCCACAAACCTACTACATGACCCAGAGCAAGTCATTTAGTCTTTCAGTTTCTCAGTCCAACAAACTCTGGATGAGCATCAGCACAGGAGTAGTATATAGACCGCCATCTCAGAAAGAGGCGTCCACTAAGGAGATGGGGAAACGAGACTAGAAAGGCAATAAAGCAGGGGGAGGCACTGCTCATGGTGCGCTTCAACATGCCTGACATGGACTGGAGGATCCAATTAGCAACAAGTGCAAGGAGCCAACAACTGGTAAAGGTTTTTCAAGAAAAATTCCTCATAAAGAGGGTGAAGGAGCATATAACAACAGTGGGAATTGTCTCTCTGAAGTCCAGAGGAAAGGAACTTCACAAGATCAGGGCTTCTACAGAAAATGCCAGATCACCAGATAGTTTAAATCTGGAACTCCAAACTGTGAGATGACCCCACTCAGCAGATCACAGCAATTTGTCCTATAAGGAGTCAGGAGACCAGACTTATACTGTACAGGGCCGTGTAAGTAAGAAGACCCACCTTAACGGTGATGTGCTACTGTACCAGCAGCCAGTGCAGTTCACAGAGCACCAGTTTGATATGGTCAGAGTGGGACACCCCAACAATCAGCCAGGCCATCGCGTTCTACAGCAGCTGCAATCAGCAAGTCAACCCAACTGACAGCCCAAGATCCAAAGCATTACAGTAATCCAGCTGCAATATCACAAAGCCGTGCACTCAGGTTTTCAGAACATCCATCCCCAAATAAGGCTTAATCTGAGAGAGGTTTCTCAGATGATAAAATCCACAGCAGATCACAGCTCACCCATGAAACTCAAGCATCAAGCCACAATCCAAAAAGACCCCCCCCCCCCTTATTTTTCACTTTCTCAGCAACCAGGAGCAGGAAACCATCAAAAATCACCCTGATACCACCATTACCCATGCTAGGAGGCTTGTGATGACCAGGATCAACCACTAGCACCTCTATTTTGTCCAGGTTCAGACTCATCCAGCTATATGCCATCCAGCCCTGGACCGTAGGCATTTTTAAGCAAGAGGACAGTGTCATTAACCCCACGCACAAAGGACAAGTACAACCGAGAATCATCTGCATTACTGTGAAAACTCAAGTTGTATCAACGAATGAACTCACCCAATGGCAGCATATACACTGCAAACAACATGAGGGTCAGGGTCGAGCCTTGTAAAACACTACATGATAGGGGCGCTGACTTCAAGGTACAGTCATCCTAAACCACCTGCCGCTCCCATCTGCAAAGCAGAATTCAAACCAGGCAAGAACCACCATGGTGAGACTACCATAGTGTCTCAGGTGATCCAGCAACAACTCATGGTCCGCAGTGTTGAACACTGAAGAACCAGAGGAGGATAAAGATGGAACATCACAGGTCATACTTATGGACTCACCTGGAACCAATGACCACCAAACCAAATGGTTTGACATTAAACTTGAAGTTGAGATAAATCAATCTCAGACAAATATCCTGGATTTCAGAAGTGTGGATTTTGAGAACATGAGGGAGCTGGTGCAGGAGAAACCAAAAGGGGTAAGAGCGGAAAAGGGGGTGGAACCAAAGTGAGATGTGATAGAAAATTGGGATAGTAGTTGTCATAAATCTCCATGTAAAGTAAACGTAATAGGGGAAAACTGGAGGGTAAGAAAGCACTAAGGTTTGCATGAGAGGTGGAGTGTCTGTAAGGGAAAAGAAAAGGATTTAAAAAAAATATAAAAACAGCCAAGCAGAGAAAGATAGGACAGAGTTTCTATTTTGAAAGTCTATACAAGGCCAGCAGGGCTGTGAGGAAGGCTAAGACTAATACAGAGTGGACGACAGCTGAGAAAATCAAGGAAGACAAAACCTTCTTTCATTACATACTGTTTGGGAAACAGAAAAAAACAAAGAACAGAATAGTCGAACTGAAGAAGGGACATGAGTGGGAGGAGGAAGATAAAGGAATGGTGGACATCTGGAACAAACTTTTCTATTCTATGTTCACAGTAAAGAACAAGCATTTGTTAATGCCGAATGTTTGCTTGCTGGCATTGGCACTGGCAGTGTAGGAGTTTCAGAACTGCATAACAGGAATTGCAGTGAAGTACTGAACTGAAGCCAACCCCACCACCACCCTGCAGATACTGACAGGCATTGGGGTGTGCCTTTGGGTCGTCAGGCACAACGGGTATGCCATTTCACCACACCCTACCCTGCAGACACCGACAAGTGTCACGGTTTGCCTTGGGGTCTTTGGCCCTTATGTTCACGGTTCACCCCATTCCATCGGGAAATACGATGAGATGGGTGCTGTATAGGAGAATGGGGTGAACTTTGGGGCCGAAGAGTCCAAGGCACACCTCGATGCCTCTCTCACTGGCTGCATGGTGTGTGGGGTGGAATGGTATGAGCATTACAGGCCACAATCCCAAGTCACACCCTTGATGCCTGTCATACTAAGCAGTGGGGGCGCTATGGTCGAAATCCTAACGCCACGGTTGCTGTATATTTTCACTCCAAATTTTCAACATGATTTTTTTACCCCACCTCATGAACAGTGGCAATATCAGTTCGTTAGCCAAAAGCTGATTTTGCACAGCAACTACACCATTTGGCACCACAGGTGCGAAAACACATTTTGAACAGGATGTGAAAAATGACAGCTGTACTGTTCATGGGGAGGTGTAAAAAATGGTTATGTTGAAAATCAGCAGTGAAAATATTAAAAAAAACTGGTGAAGTCACGAGCGTGTGTAGAAACTGTGCAATGCACACCTGTAATGTACTTAGTTTGGGGATTTTTTTTACAGCAGATTGTCAACACAGGCATTTTGGAACCTCCGCTCATGAACCGTGTCACTGTGATTTTCTGAATCTGTCCCGAACAGTGATTTTCCACAGCAACCATGCATTTCTGCGCAGGAAGTGCAAATGCACATTTCGGCCATGGTGTGAAAAATGACAGCTGTACTGTTCATATGGAAGTGTAGAAAAATGCCAGTGGTGAAAATCTGGACTGAAAATATTACAAATTCATGAACTTACGAGGGTGCGTGGAAACTGCACAATGCTCACTCGTAACAGTCATTTTATGGACTTTTGTCACCACATTTTTAACATAACCATTTTAAGACCTCTGCTCATGAACAGTGTCACTGTAATTTTCTTAATCTGTCCCGAACATTGATTTCACACACAGACTGCAGCATTGTGCGCTACATGCATGGAAACACATTTTGGGCGAGATGTGAAAAATGACAGCTGTACTGCTCATAAGGAAGTGTGGTAAAATGGCAATGCTGAGAATCTGGAGTGAAAATATTAAAAACCATGAACTTACGACTGTGCGTAGAGAGTACGCACGCTGTAATTAGTCGATTTTAGATGCCACCAAATTTTCATAAGGTTTTGGGGCCGACTCATGAACTGTGACACTGTTGTTTAGTTAATCAGTCCCAAAAGGTGGTTCTGCGCAGTGAACGTGAAATCACCTTTCAGGACCGATTAACGCCATGACAGTGCCAGAATTCAGGAGGAGGGGTCCCAAAAACCCCATGTTGAAAATTTGGTGCCAAAATTCCAAAAAAGTGCCTGAGATATCCATGAAGGTTGAAAAAACTCTATTTATTCCATTATACAGCTTACCGGCATTTCCTCAGTTCGCACTCGGCTTTGAAGAGTGCAGACATGTTCCCGTCCATCAAGATCACGCTACCACATCTGGAGGTAAGTATGGGGTGAGGTGGGGTGTGGGAGGCAGGGTGCGAGAGGGTGGGGGCCAAAACAAGCAACAAGGGACCGCTTTTTGTTTTTAGGACTTTTTTCCTTTAGGAAGACAACGCGGACTTTTGCCGAAGCTGGTAGGCTCCAGCCTGGCAGCTGAAACTTTTTTTTTGGGGGCAGTGCGCCAATGGGGACTGACACCACCGCTAGCTATTAGAGATTTGCCACGCTGGGGTGGGCTCCCAACGTGGCATCTGGAAGTGTGTTTGGGGCAGCAGATGGACATTTGCCACGCTGGGGTGGGCTCCCAGTGTGGCACCTTGCAGTGTGTTGGGGGGCACTGAGCAGACGGTGGATTTGACACCCTCGTCGGCCATACTTCACTTCAAACTGAATTTATGTTCCAGGAAGAGAAAGCAGAGACGTATACAAGCAGGACTGCCGGCAATATGCTAATCAACACTATCTTATCGCTGCTCACTGAAGTGGTCTCTCCCTTTCAACTGTACGCCACTGCATTTTCAACTGCTGTCATAGACAGCTGCAGCATTCATTGGTGAACTGTGGCTGTGCCTGCAAACACACTGACTGAATTGGAAAACAGGGTGCCACACCTACAAAAACTCGGATGATGGCACTATGTTTCTTGCACATGCGTGCAAGCAAACATAATGCACATGCGTGCAAGCAAAAATAAAAAGGGGCCATTGCTCGAATGTGCCATCAGGGCAAAGGGGGAAAAGGGGAAGGGTGTCAACAAAGATCCAATTTTGGTGATGGGGTACTAGAGGACATAAAGGCAATGACAGTGAAGATATCTATGGGCCTAGACTGGCAGCATCGTGTGCTAAAGGAGATGGGGCAGGTACTAACACAGCCAATGAACTCTTCAACATCTCCTTGGAGAGTAAGAGGAGGATTAAGGACCTACCATAGGCATTACGTGAATGCCATACTACATCATTAGTGTACCATTAGGCTGTACTGGGGTGTTTGGGAGGGGACATGATTTCCAATGTTCCTATAGGGGGAGTAGGGCAAAATCTTCCATGTAATCAAAAACAAACATAGGGCACACCCCAATTTTTCTTTGTCCTTTTATTACACTTTACTGCACCGACGGCCACCCAGTACCTCAACCAAGTCACAGACCCCCGCTTCCACTCTCAGATTGGGCCGCGGCTCCCCAATACCCCCTGGCTTACCCCCCCCCCCCATGGCAGGACTGCAGCACCGGCCCATAGTGCCACAGACAACAGGATAGGTCAGGAGCCGACCTTGACAGCTGACTGAAGCCGGGCGAGCTTCAACTAGGGTAGCTGTCAGATATTTTTTCCCGATGACGGGGGAGCAGGGACATGCAATGACAACCAGCGTCCACCCTGCTCCCTGAAGCAGCTGATGTCTGTGTGCTCAGTACACCCAGCCTCCGCTAGGTGTCCGGAAAGTTACGCAAACACTCTACCCCCGGAGAAGGAGAACAATCGTGCTAGACACTTGATCTTTTCTCCCCATCAGCCTCCGACGCCCCGGGTCGACAGGTATCACAGGTAGGCACTTGCCTCTGCGCCAACGGGCTGGCCACATACCCATTTTTTTTTTTTTTTTTTTTAAACTGGGTAGCAGATCATTAGTCCCCCACTTATGCCAACTGAAGGACAGTCAATGTAATTCCCCAGCACACATGTAGGAGGATAAACCAGGGAACTACAGACCTGTCAATCTGACATCTATAGCTGGTATGCTGCTGGATACCATAATAAATGAATGACTAGTAAGTTTCCTAAAGGCAAACAGACTTCAGGACAAGAGACAACATGGGTTCACCGGGGGAAGGGGGAGCTGTCATTAGACAAACCTGATAGACTTTTTCAACTAGGTGGCACATGTAGTAATCAAGCAGCAGGTGGTAGACATACTGTACCTTGATTCAGTAAGGCCTTCAACTCTGTCCTAGGGACGGGCTGGTAAAGAAAATGCAGTTTGGGGGGGGGGGCAAGGTCACAGGATGGTAGGAAACTGGTTAAGCAGCAAGACCCTTAGGGTGGTAATCAACAGGGAATACTCAGGGGTCGGAGGTGTCACTAGGTGTGTACATAGGGATCAATCATGGGAACATCTTCAACTGCAACATCAGGGTTGGGATACAGGGAAAGATATGCTTCTTTGCAGATGATAGTAAGAGCTGTGACCAAGCAGATGGTAAGGATGGGGGTAGAATTACAAAGGAGGAGCTGGGAGGACTAGAGAAACAGGCAAAGGTATGCATGGCAATCGAAATTTAATGTCTAGAAGCGTAGGGTGATGCATGCAAGGGAAAACAATCGAAGAACTGAAAACAGAATAGGGGAGGTAGTAGAGAAAAGCACAGAAGAGAAGAAGGACCTGCAAGTAATAACTTCAGGCAGTCTAAAGACAACAGGGCAATGCACCAGGGCAGTGGGGAAGGCTAACAGGATGCTGGGGTGCACAGAAGAGAGATCAGCAGCAGAAGACTACACGCTGGAGGCAAGAACACAGGGAAGACATGACAAACATACAAAAACCTCCATGGGGACAAACAAGATGGATAGCAGGAAACTGTTCAAGCGGAGTGGCCTGGAATGCATACACCAGGGATAACTGCATGAATCTAATAGGTACCAAATTTAGAAGGGATGCCAGTGAGTGCTTTTTTCACGGAGGGGATGGTGGAGGGGAGAATAAGCTACAGAAAGAGGTGATGTGTGTAAAATCAGTGGGGAATTTAAACACGGGTGTGACAGATTCATAGGCCGAGAATTAACATTATGAAATGGGGAGCGGGAGAGGATAAGTGAAGAGCCACCAAGATTCACACATTCCACGTTAGGTAGGACTGGGCAGACATGATTGGCCTATGGGCATTTTTCTGAAAATTCTGCCAACAATTTTTATGTTTCAACGAGGACAACTTTGACTTTGTTCTTAACAGTGGGGAGGGGATTGTCTATAGTGTGAACATCAGGGAACCAGTGGGAAGCAGTGACCACAACTGGGTAGCCTTCTCCATGGTGACAGGGAAGACTAGCTGGGCTTCAACCACATGGATCTGGAACTTTATAAACACACACTTTGCCAATATGAAGGCCCTGATGTCCAATGTTTTGGGACAGCTGCTTTGAAGGTGGCAGTGTAGGGCACATGTGGGATTCGTTGAAGGAGTACTACCGTCAAAATCTGCAAAAAACACTTGTGCCAAGAGTTCTGATTTGTGTATTCAGTCCTGGTGTGTCCTTCCCTTTGTCTGCAATTAGAAGTTTTTCCTAAATTTGCCCATTAGTTTTATGGCCCCTTGGGGATCTCCGTGTTAACATGGTTTATTACTCTACTTTGTCCTACACTGCATCCTGTCTAACATGATGGCATGCGTCCAGGACCACTGATTTGGGGGGGGGGGGGGAGTACTGCAACAATAATCTGAGCACAGAAGCCTGATTTTCTAGCCTCAAGTAAATAACTCTTATTTCAATATTTTTGTTTTTTTACAGTATATATGTTTGTGTATGTCTAGCCAGCACGAGTAAGTGTTTTGCTTTTAATGTACTTCCTGTTTATTATATCTTTGCTTGTGTTAGCCCAGTCTGCTTTGTAAATATCTTCAGGTCTTCTCTACCAATTTTTATGTTTGCTTGCACGCATGTGCAAGAAACATAGTGTCATCATACGAGTTTTCCAGAGGTGTGTCAGCCTCTTCCAATTCAGTCAGTGTATTTGCAGGCGCGGTCGCAGAGCACCAATCACTGCTCCAGCTGTCTATGACAGCTAAAAATGCAGTGGCATACAGTTGAAAGGGAGAGCTCCGCTCGAGTGAGCAGAGCTCTCCCCACACACACACGCTGCACACCGCGTGCTCATGCGCCTTCCCTCCCCCACACTGTACAGCCGACAGGGTGCCCAACCTCCGTCAGCTCCATGCCCCCAAAGAGCCCAGGTGCCACGCTGGGAGCCCACCCCAGCTGGCAAAATGTTTTAAGGCCGACAGGGGTGCCCAATCCTTCGCCGGCTGCACCCCCCAGCATCCAGGTGCCATGCTGGGAGCCCACCCCAGCGTGGCAAATGATGTTATGGCCGGACAGGTGCCCAACCCCCACCGGCACCACTGTCCCCCCCATCGCTGTCGCCGACGGGTGTGCCCAATCCCCCGCCTTGCCCACTGTCTCCTCCCCCCACCGAGTACAGGTGCCACGCTGGGAGCCCACCCCAACGTGGGCAACAGATGCCATGGCCGACGGGGTGCCCAATCCCCTGTCTGCTCCACGCCCCCAGCTGCTCTTCTGCACGCTGGGAGCCCACCCCAGCATGGCAAACGCCCCGCCGCTTTTTTCAACAAAACCCGTAAAGAAAAAGAAAGGTCCCTCGCAGTCTCCCTTGCTCCCCCACAACTCCGGCACTTCACCCACTGCGCATTCCTGCCTCCCCACACCCCTCACCCCATACTTACCTCCGAGTCTGGCGCGATGATCTTCGTGGACTGGAACACGTCTGCACACTTCAAAGCCGACCGCGAGCTGAGGAAATGCTGGTAAGCTGTATAATGGGATAGATAGAGTTTTTCCAACTTTGTTGCATATCTCAGGCATTTTTTGGAATTTTTGCACCAAATTTTCAACATGGGGTTTTTGGGACCCCTCCTCATGAATTCTTGCACTGTCATGGCATTATTCGGGCCCGAAGGGTGATTTTGCAGCCACTTCACGAAATCACCTTTCCGGAACGATTAACGAAATGACACTGCCAGTGTTCATAAGGTGGGCTCTCAAAAAGCCTATTTTGAAAATTTGGTGGAAAAATTCCAAAAAATTACTGTTTTACGAGCGTGCATTGCGCAGTTCCTACGCACGCTCGTAAGTTCGCGAATTTTCAATACTTTCACTCCAGATTTTCAACATTGCCATTTTACTACACCTCCTTATGAGCAGTACAGTTGTCTTTTTCACATCTCACCCACAACGTGTTTCTGCCCATGTAGCGCACAATGGCGCAGTCGGTGTGTGAAATCAATGTATGGGACACATTAAGAAAATCACAGTGACACTGGTCATGAGCAGAGATGTTAAAATGGCTATGTTGAAAATTTGGTAAAAAATTCCCAAAAATGGCTGTTTTAGGAGCGCACGTTGCGCAGTCCCTACGCACGCTGGCAAGTTTGCGAATTTGTAATATTTGCACACCAGATTTTCAACAGTGCCATTTTACCGCACTTCCTTATGAGCAGTGCAGCTACCATTTTTCACATCTCGCCCAAAATGTGTTTCCGCACATGTAGCACACAATGGTACAGTTAGTGTGTGAAAACAATGTTTGGGACAGATTAAGAAAATCACAGTGACACTGGTCATGAGCAGAGGTCTTAAAATGGCTATGTTGAAAATTTGGTGACAAAACTCCATAAATGACTGTGTTACGTGAGCATTGTGCAGTTTCCCACCCCTCGAGGTTCATGAATTCAGAATATTTTCAGTCCAGATTTTCGCCAGTGGCATTTTTCCACACCTCCCTATGAACAGTACAGCTGTCATTTTCCACAACATGGCCGAAATGTTTTTCACACTTTCAGTGCAGAGATGCGGTCGCTGTGGGAAATCATTGTTCGGGACAGATAAAGAAAAATCACACTGACACTGCTCATGATCGGAGGTCCCAAAATGCCTTGCAGCACAATCTACTGTAAAAATCTCAAACTCAGTAATATTACGGTGCCACAGTTTCTACGCATCACGACTTCACCAATTTTGTTAAGATTTCATAGCAGATTTTCAACATTGCCATTTTACACCTCCCCATGAACAGTACCGCTGTCATTTTTCATATCCTGTTCGGAATGTGTTTTTGCACCTGTGGTGCCAAATGCCAGTCGCTGTGCAAAAGCAGTTTCCGGCTAACAAACTGATATTGCCACTGTTCATAAGGTGGGGGTCACAAAAAAAACATGTTGAAAATTTGGAGTGAAAATACCAACTAATGCCTGAGGCGTTAGGGTTTCCAACCATAACGCCCCACCCTGTAGAGTATGACAGGCATCAAGGGTGTGACTCCCCAGATTCTTGCCTGTCATGCTCATACCATTCCACCCCCACCCACACCCTGCAGCTAGTGAGAGGCATCAAGGTGTGCCTCGGACTCTTCGGGCCCAAACTTCACCCCATTCTCCTATACCGCACCCATCTCACCATATTTCCTGATGGAATGGGGTGCGCATAAGGGCCAAAGACCCCAAGGCACACCGTGACACTTGTCAGTGTCTGCAGTAGGGTGTGGTGAAATGGCGTGGTAGTTAGCATGCCTGGCGACAAAAGGCACACCCAATGCCTGCCACTCTGCAGGTGGCGGTGGGTTGGTTTGTTCAATACCGCTGCCATTCCAATTATGCAGCTCTGTAACTTCTACACTACCAATGCCAGTGCCAGCAAGCAAACATTCAGCATTGACAAATGCTTGTTATGTCAGGTCCAATAGTTGTACTCTCCCGGGTCATGCCTGAAAATAGGCAAATGTATGTTAAGTGCACCCTACCCAGTAAACAAAAACTAAAATAATACATAAAACAATTTCATCAAACTATTCCCAGCCCTAAAAAAAGCACACAAACCACCTTAGGTCATCAATGTTATAATTAGTAACAGCTCTATAATCAGTAAAGACTCTAGCTGTTTTCTTACAGAATACTCACTCAGTTGGACCTTAAGTTATAAATGTAACCTTCATTGCCCAATGGATAAGGAAGGTGACTTAAAATCACAGCTGTACTCTTATAAAACTGACTGTAAACCAGTACTTGCCGAATCTGTGGTCCCAGAGCCATCACCATTACATGGGACAGGAGGCATTGTAGAAAAAAAAAAAAAAAAAAAAAAGAGAACAATAAACCATGGTAATACGGAGATCCCTACAGGCCATAAAACTAGTAAGAGAGGCAGAAAAACTAGAAAGCAAATTAAGGATAAACTTTTACTCCTTATGGCAAACAAAGAGAAGGACACACCATGACAAAACACACAATTTAAAACACCAGCACAATACATGTGTTTACAAATTTTGACTGTAGTACTCCTTTAAAGAGGGTGCAAGAAGCAGCAACTGAGGTCTGCATCTCTGTAATTGGTGTAGGAAAACGGCCAAGAAGGGGCCCAAAGGCCCCCCCCCACCCCATTCACATCAAAGTAGTGTATTTTGAGCTGAAGAAGCCTGTGTAAGTGCCATTTAGTGTTCTCCTTAGATTCATTCTGAATTGTGTGACCCCCCCAAAAAAATAAATTATCCTGGCATGACATCCCTGACACACACTACTGACAAGGCACCTCCTCGGCTGTGGCAAGTATATGGGGAAGGTGGGTGATGGGGCTGGTCAGACAGGAGCAAACCAAGCAGAAAAGAGATAGAAACACTGGATCTGTCAGCAGAAAAGGACCACTTGGCCCATCCAGTCTGCCCTGATAGTCCCTGCTTAGCCTCTGCAGACTCTAGTCTCCGGCGACCCTCCCTCCCTCTTCCTTGTCTATTTACTAATATTCCCCCATGTCTATCCCACACATCCTTGAAGCCCCGTACTGTTTTCGCCTCCACCACTTCTACTGGTAGTCTATTCCAAGAGTTTAGCACTCTTTCAATGAAGTAGTACTCCCTCACATCCCTCTTAACCCCCCCAACGCCGGTTTCATCACATGCCCTCTGGCAGGTTCTGTACTCTTCCTTATTCAAAAGACTCCCCTCCTGCACTGTTCACCCCTGTGAGGTACTTGGAGGTGTCAATTATGGCCCCTTTGCTCTCCTCCAGCATGAACATGTTGAGATCCCTCAGTCTATCCTGGTAGGGCTTTTTGGTGCAACCTCACAGCTGGGGTGTAGCCATGAATTTTAAACTTGTACTTGAGAGTTGACGGAACTGTTACCCCCCCCCCCAATAAACTCAAACCAAAAAATGTGGTGCCCCACCACACAAACATTGCCCCATCCCATTTCTGTCATTGATGTGTAGTAAGCTGATGATCCTAGTTGTTCACATTTCATATTAGTATCATTATAGTATTATTTTATTTAACACGCACTACCAATCAGACAGAAGTTTGTTGGCTTTTCGTTACAATATTTAGGATACACAAGCATTAATCCACGACAAGGGAGGACTCTAATAGGGAATTAATGCCCGGTTGGGGAGGCTGGTGTATGAGACTGCAGTCTAAGTGCCACCAACCAATCGAGCATTAATTAAACTGTGGTGGAATTCGGTTATTGTACAGCTCCATGTTTCTATTTGTCTGCATTGTTACCATAACTTCAATGTTTTTAGCTAATTTACTGCAACCTGCTTGTAAACAGTTGTAATGATTTTTTTGTAGTACTTGTATTTGGAATGTCATCCCAGTATTTGCTGTTTTTGTATTCTCCCGGGTCGTGCTTGAAAATAGTCATTGCTATGGCTAGTGCACCTACCCCTTAAACAAAAAAACTAAATAAATAAAAGTTCCCTAGTAGAGACCGACTTTGGAGTGGATTAATGCCCTTGTAACATGACAGACACTTACAAAAATTATTACAGAATGATGTTATTTGCAAAGAATAACACAGAGGCAGACGCACAGCGTTTCAATAGGTTTACCGGTTTTCTGCGTTTAGCATTCATTTATATCGTAACTGTAACTTGCTATTCCTGTTTGTAGATATCAGGATTTGTTCACTTGCTTATCTTACTGTCATCAAGAACATCATATTTTGGTTAAATTCAGCAATAACTTTGCTCTACTACTCGAAAAAGATTTGTCGTCCCGTCTGTAAAAGGCTGCATATCATCATGGGATAAATTCTTTACATATTGCGGCCCCAAAACAGAGCTACATCGGTACATTGACCGCAGTGGATGTAACCAGAACAGATAGAAAACTACGCTACTACAATAACAAGGCGAACTTTTACCACAAGCACTCATGTTTCAGTGTATTCACTGTCTTACCACGTTTGCAGCGAGTGTAGGAGTACCGTGGCGTGGGTGGGGGGGGAGATTCACACGAGCGGGACCTTTACACTTCTCTGGTGGCAACTTGGATGTGGCTGGAAACAGCATTACACAATGGCAAGAAAGAATCCGGGCTCCTGATTGGTCAGTTGGCCATCACAACAGGGATGTTATCCTGGTATAACATCCCTGCTGATCAACTAGATGATCATAGGCTAGAGCATTGTTTGCATCTTTTCTTAAAAAAATATTTTTATTCACTAAACAAAATTCTTTAAAAATATATTTTTTCTGTATAAAACTCTTGAGCCATTGTATATCTGAGAATAATGCCACTCAGGGTGGGTGTTATGCTGGGATAACATCCCTTCTCAGGTGTTGATGCCCTCGGCCCCAAACACCCGAGGTAGGATGTTATCCCAGCATAACACCCACCCTGTTGGGCATTATTCCTTTATTACATTATGAAACAGGCATTACTAGGGAATTAATGCTCACTTCATTTTGTACTGTTCCCACAAATCTCTTTTCTCCATTTCAGCATCATGTTTAGTGCCATGTTACAAATTGTGATAAACTTCTGTACCACATCAAGGTAGGCAGCCTTACAGAATCCCATTCCTAACAGCACTCATGCATTCATACATACTCATTAAAGAACCAAGGTTTCTAAGTTTAGCACCCACACGTCTTCCAAAGATCATTCCCAAACTGGCACTGAAGCATCCAAGAAGGGGAAAATAGTTATTCAGATACATCCGGCTCCGTTTGCGTGTTGCCCTGGCCAGAGGATCATGTTGCCCCTGAATTTTCCAGATTTTACTGTACACAGCAAAAGTACACCGTCTATGCCCGACACCTGTGCGGGCCACAGACACACGATGGACTGACCAAATCTGCCATCACTCAGATAGCAATGATTATCCAACTACTACACATACCATGTGTGGGCCTCCCAGTCGTCAAGAGCCTACGGACTTCCCTGGTGACGTGACCGTGACTCCAAACGTTATCCCCTATCCAGGATGTCGAAATTCTTAACCACCACCTAAATTGATAAAATATATAATGAGGCAACCGCAACGCCAACGTTGGCCAATCAGATCTTTTATCCCCAAACTGACAGTTCGCCCCACAAATGTGACCGCCAATCAGCGCTCTGGACAGGCGGCACTTTCTGACATCCCAAACCCATTCGAAAGCTGGATAGTGTAAAGGGCTACAGTCCCGCGTAGATTTCTCAACTGCAAAACCATTTTCTGTGTTGGGACAGTCAAGCAGTACCTGAACTATACAACGAACTCGTGGTCCGTTAAATTAAGCTGAAGGGAAACCCTCCTGGGGTGCGATTCCTCACTTTGAATCCCGAACTGCTCTCAATATGATCTCGCCAATAAAGCTCCCTTCCCGCTACAGTTTCAACTTTTGGGTCACTGCAAAGCATTCAAAGCACCAGAAGATAGGGACTAGCCCTGTCCCGTCCTGCTGTCCTCGAAATGTACTCAATACTGTACATGGTATGGATTACAACAAAACATGCAGCTAGAACTCTCTTAGCAAACATACAAAGGTTGCAGCAGCAACCCCTCGTATCAATGTCGACCAAAATGCATTCCCAACAAAGCTTTTCATGCAGTGCTGGAGGGGGCACATCAACAGCCTGCTTAACCAAACTCTGTTTTTGTTTCAACAGAGAGAAAAAAAAAACTTTGTTTACAAAACAAATATGTGTTGCAATGTTTGAGGTGCAAGAGAAGCTACAGCCTCTGCTAGCAAAACCCAGAGAACCGAAAAGAAACATATTTTACCTCACGACTGCTTGGCTTCAAGCACCGCCACTACCGTCCTTCGCCTATTATTCCTTTCTTCTGCCACCTGATGTTCGCTCTCCTCTCTAGAGTAAACTTCTGCCACGCGCCCCAGCCATTCTGACGTCACGATCAGCTAAGCCCCTCCTCTTTTCCCGCCCTCAACCCTTCTACAAGGACAATCAGGCGCTGGTTCTATGACCCCTCCCTCCTTTAGCCGTCACTTTGAGTGACGGGCAGCTTCCACCTCCTGCTGGCAGCTTTTGGAATCGGTAGTACTACTAACTATAGCGTGGTTCAGTGTTGCATAAATACTTGCACTTCCAGATGCTGTGCTGTTATGCTGTATCATTAGCAGTGATGTGACGTCAGAATGCTTTTAAACACAGTAGATATATATATACGAACGTACAAGGGTGCCAGCAAAATAAGGCCTTCAGGGCTATGGAGTCTAGGGATATTTATTTATTGCAGTTTATGACTGATACTTTTGAGTCCTAGGACTCGTTTACAAATGTTCCAGGCCACGCCCAAAACAATTAAACGTATAGGCATACCTCTCAAGTGTCTGTCGTTGCGAGGGACAGCCCTCATTTTGCCCCTTAAAATTGCTCTGTTCCTATCAGTCCCTCGTGGATAAGGTGCTGCCCACACAGAGAATGTGCTGCAAATTCAGACTTAAAAGCAGAAACTCTTAATATTCTAAAATACTTAATCCAAAATAAAATTTGTGCAAGTAAACACTATGGTTTTCACAGTGTTCTGAGCTTGTATCTCCATGTTTGAGGATGTGTCCCTCATTCTGAGGGTCTGTGTCTTTCATTTTGAGTGTCCAAAAATGTCCATGTCCCTCATTTCCGTGACAAAAGGTTGAGATGTATGCATACAGGTTGGAGACTACAAAAAAGTTAGACAAAGCATATATGGGTTGCATACATTTGAACAATATGAGTTAGAATTACATTCAAGGAACAGTTTGTTTCAGTCAGGTTACAAATAAAATAGGAGGAACATGGTTTCACCAGTATAAAGCATTTCAGTGAAGGAACATTCAGAATATAGTTCAAACAAAGGAAACAGTTTCAAAGGAAGTGCTTTAGTCGGTCAATTTAGGGTCACCAGGCCCCTGGGAGTACTTGCCATACAGATGGGGACTAGTTATTCAGAGGGGGAGTGGGTGAGGGAGCAGCCTAAGGACAGTGTTGTCCTTTTGTGGGAGAGTGAGTGAGGGGAGTTGCTGCAGTGATGCCAGCAGCGTGGGGGGGCAAGCTGGAGCTCAGTAGGAGGCAAGTGAGGGGAACAGGCATGGGGAGAAGACTAGGGGAGGGCTACTGGAGTGGGGGAGAGGTGTGAAAGGAGGTTGGGATGTAAACAGCAAGGGAGGTAGGTGGTGTGGTAATGGAGGGGTTATGCAGACGAGGAATTGGGGTGGGAATATTAGGGGCAGGAGAGGGTGGGGGTTGGGAGGTGGAGGGGGATGGTGGTGTAGGAGGGGATGGGGTGGGAAGAGGGGGAAGGGGGTTATTCAGGCTAAAGAGTCCTGTAGTTGGCCAGTCGAAGCATGCACAGGCCAGTTCACGATACAGTAGAGTCCTAAGTCCTGTTTTGAATAGGCTACTCTTATTGCTTTCAATGAGTGATGCATGTAGCCCATTATACCATTTTGGTCCTTGGTACGAGATGGATTTCTGTGCCAGGGTGGTGTATTTAAATGGTACCAGGAGCCCGCCTTTCTCTGCACTCCTGGTTGGCTTAGATGATCTAGCCTGCTGGAAGAGTCAGAGTCCACATAGAGATGGAGGTGCTAGTCTTAATTGGGCTTTCTTGACAAGTAGGCAGGTCTGGTACTAGGCTCTAAGATGGATAGGAAGCCTTCCAGTACCTGAGTAGAGGGCACAGGTGTGGACTGAAGAATCGGCTCCTAGGGTCAGCTGGCAAGCCTTGTTTAATAGGGTTTTTATTCGATTGAGGGCAGTTTCAGTGCCCGCCCCATATATTGGTAGGCCATAGTCAATATATGCAAGGACTGAACTGCTCGTGGCTATTTTTAGTGCGTCAGGTGTCATAGAGTGCCTGTGGTGGTATAGCACTCCAAGTTTCATATTGGCGGTTTTGACAACGTGGTCAATACCAATTGTTGCCAGTTGCAACACCAACTAAGAACTCTCTGCCCCCCAGCAGATACCCCCTCTTTCCTGGCTACCCCTCTTTTGACCCCGACTTTCTCCTTTACCTGTGCCAACATCTTTTGAAGCCATCCACTGTTTCGAGTGATACCACTTCCTCAGGTGGCCTATTCCAACCTGCCACCACCCTCTCCATGAAGAACTGCCTCCTCCCCTCCTGATCTCCCTACTAAACCTCCCTCTCTCCAACTTAAGACAAATCCCTTTGTGTTTTTGTTTTCACTGAGTCTGAAAATCCACTCCTTGTCCACCCTGTTTACACCTTTCAAATACTTGAAGATCTCAGTCATGACCCCCGTCTCCTCCTGCACGGATTACATGTTCAGGGCCTCCAGACTCTCCCTGTATGTCCTGCCCTGCTGACCCTTAACCATCTTTGTTGCCCTCCTTTGGACCACCTCCAGCAGATCTATGTCCTTCTTAAAACGAGAACACCAGTACTGCACACTGTATTCCAGGTGTGGCTGCACCAACAACCTGTACATTGGCAGTATTACCTCCTCCTGCCTGCTGCTGATCCCTCTAGCAATGAATACCAACATTCTATTGGTCCTTGCTGCTGCCTTCCTGTGTTGTGTGGAATGATTCAGGTCACTAGTGATCAACAACCTCAGGTTCTTTTCCTCATCAGATTTGGTTACCAGGACCCTTCCCTCAGGCTGTACTCCGTCTTCAAGTTCTTGGCTCCACTGTGCATAACCTTGTATTTTTTTTTTGTTTGTATTAAAGCCAAGTTGCCAAATTGCAGACAACCTCTCAAGCTTTGCAGGTCATCTTTTGGGTCCTTATCCTCTCCACTGTATCCACCCTCCCCATGAGCTTGGTTTTGTCCACAAATAAGTATTACCTCCTCCTGCCTGCTGCTGATCCCTCTAGCAATGAATTCCAACATTCTATTGGTCCTTGCTGCTGCCTTCCTGTGTTTGTGTGGAATGATTCAGGTCACTAGTGATCAACAACCCCAGGTTCTTTTCCTCATTGGATTTGGTTACCAGTCCATCTTCTTCCGAGTTGTGTAACAGGGTGTGCTTTGAAACAACTGAGAAGCTGCATGGGATATACTATATTGGTCTAGATATCTGCAACAGATCTTTCTCTTGCTTACATCTGAGGGAAGTTTTCCTTACTTTACAGTCTTACATTGGTATTGCTTTGTGTTTAATTATTTTAGTTTTTAATTCAGGAAGGGGGTTTTCAAAACTGCTTATTTTGTGAGCATCTTCAGAAGGGTTGAAATAACTGCATATTTGATTTTCCTTTGTGGGCAACTGGACTGTCTACTAGTATTCTGTGACGGTTTACATCAAATTACTTTTAAATAGTTTACAAATCAGTTACTGCACGTTAGTTGAATTACTATAAAGGGCAGTACTCACCAGGGTGGTGGAGCAGTGTTGTATTTGATTATCTCTAACAGTCACCAGTGGTTGTGGACTACCCACCCTCTCCGTGTTGTCAGCGTGGCTCAGTTGGTAGCACATCTGCCTCTGGACCAGAAGGTCGTGGCTTCTCGTCCCACACCGGGATTGGACTTGCACCTAAAAATCGTTGGCATCCGAGTGCAGTATTGGGGGGTGCTGTACTGCTGGGGTGTGCCGTCCTTCGGATGAGACGTTAAACCAAGGTCCCTTCTGCCCATCCTGGTGTTGTCCTGGTGGGTGTCCAGGTGGAAGTAAAAGAACCCAGGGCACTCTTCGCAAAGAGTAGGGAACATTCCCGGTGTCCTGGCCAACATTCCCCTTCCCATAAACCGGTTCATGCAATTATCCAGGCTGTGTGTGGGTGATGATGTGCGATATGGCCGCCTCCACACATTCAGTCACTTCACTACCAGTCTAGCATTGCTTGTAAAGCGCTTTGGGATACTGTGTATGAAAAGCACTATATAAATGCTGATTCTTCTTCTCCCCCCCCCCATGTGATGTTTCCTTTATAGACAATGTTCTGACATACCTTCCTCAACAGATCTTGGGGCAGAACTGTCATATTCTTAATAACCCAGGACAGTGCATAAAGGGTAAGTACACACCACAAAAAGGGGAAAAAAAAACAATAAATATTGAGATATAGTATATTATATTATAAGGGAGAGGGACACGTGGGGAGTGGTGCAATGGAGCAGCAGTTTTCCGGGAGACATTCTGGAAACTGTGTCGCTGTCCTATTTGCAGGCAACTGTCAGCTCTGAGGGAGGAGGTTGCTCATCTCCAGGCTGAACTGGCAAGGACTAGGGAGGCCTCCCCCACCCAAAGAGCACCACTGCCACAACCACTGCCTCAGAGGCTGCCAAGTATGAAGAGCCATTGGACCACAATGGGTTCTGGGAGGGTGCAGGTGGTGAACAGAGGCGAAGCCCCCTAGTTGTACCTCTGCACAAACCATATGCCAGTCTGGCAGAGCAAGGTTCCTCTATAATGGCACCCTCAGTGGAGACCAAGAAGAATGCTGAGGACATCCACAAGGGAGACCCACAGAAGGGTGGCAAGGGACACCACAGGGGAAGGAAATAGCTTCTGATAGGGTCTCAATTGTTAGAGGTGGATCTGGGAAGGAGAGGAGAGGGAAGTAAGGTGCCTACCTGGTGCCATGGCTTGGAGGGACAAGAAGCGAATCCTCAGGATTGCAGAAGCAGCATCACAGGAGAGGGAACTAGATATCATTGTCCACCTTGGGACAAATGACCTAGCTAGGCATGGGATCAGTGCAGTGCAGGATAAAACTGTGGAGTTGGGGAGGGGCCTCAGACAGGTAGCAAGCATGGTTAACTTCTCAGAGGTGCTGCCAGTCCATAGCAGGGGTGAGGCTAGGGTACTACACACCATGCAGTTTAATGAATGGTTGCAAAACTGGTGCAGAGCACAGGACTTTGGCTTCATTGGGGACTGGGGGTACACCTGGAGAGATGAAGGTCTATACTGGCAATGATGGTCTGCATCTGTCCACAAAGGAAACCAAGATTCTAAGTGACAGGTTTAAATGCTTCCTTGGCAAGCTTTTAAATTAGCCATGGGGGAGGTGCTAATAAGAGGCAGGAAATTTCAAGCCTCCCCCCACAAAACATGACAGGTAATAAGGTAAACACTGAGGTACAGTGCTCAACAGAGGGCAAGGCAGGGGTAAATGGAAAAATAGACAAGGGCAAAAAGAGCAGGCATGGGTGAAAAAAGGATAAAGCCAACATTAAATGGAGGGCAATGAGTACCGATGCCCATAGTCTGGAAAACAAGCTTCCTGAGCTAGTAGCCTTGATGGAAGATGAACAACTGGATATTGTGACAGTCAGGGAAACATGGTACATGGAGAACCATGACTGGGATGTCAACATACCGGCGTACACAGTCTACAGAAGGAACAGGGAAGGGAAAAGAGGAGGTGGAGTAGCTCTATACGTAAGGGAAGGGATCAAAGCTATAGAACTAAAAAGTAAAGGGAGAGGACAAGAGGCACTCTGGGTCACCTTGGAGACAGGGAATGGTATCATACGCACAGGGGTTGTATACAGACCCCCATCTCAAGGAGAGGAAATGGACAAGAAAATGATAGAGGACATTCTCAAAATGGCTGAAAAAGGGGAAATACTGTTGCTGGGGGACCTGAATATGCCAGATGTTAACTGGATGACATATACTACAGCCACATCCAAGAGCAGGGTCATTTTCGATGCCCTGCAGGGGGCAGACCTTAGACAGCTAGTGTTGGAACCCACTTGGGAGGGAGCAATACTAGACCTAGTACTCTCAAATGGAGAGGATCACAAATTTAGAGTCAGTAGACATCCGGTAACAAGCGACCACTGCACAGTGTGCTTCACAATAAGCACAACCATGGAGAAGAGCCATACAAAAACAAGCATACTGGACTTTAGAAGGGCTGACTTTGGCAGAATGGGTGAATACCTGAGGAATACACTAGCAAATGGCCAAAAAGGAGGGGTGGAAGAACAATGGAGAAAAATCAAAACTGCCATCATAGCGGCAACAAGCCTTTGTGAGAAACAGATGAAGAAAACAAAGCGGAGTAAAAAACCACTATGGTTCTCAAAAGAGGTGGCAGGGAAGGTTAAGGAGAAAAAGGCTGCATTCAAAAAGTATAAGGAATCACAGAAGGAGCACGACAGGGAACTGTATCAATTAAAGCAGAAAGAAGTGGGGAAGGCAGTCAGAATAGCAAAAGCCCAAACTGAGGAAGAAATAGCCAATTCAGTTAAGAAGGGGGATAAAACCTTTTATAGGTACATTAGGGAGCATAGAAAGGTTAAGGAAGGAATAGTGAAGATTAATAAGGGAGAGGGGAGGTGGGCAAAGGGAGACATTGAAAAGGCAGAGTTACTGAATTAATACTTTTGCTCAGTATTCACAAAAGAAGATGAGGAGTTACCTAAACCAGACAATAGAAGCACTCTGGGTAGGGGGGTTGACACTAGTCCATTTACAGAAGAAAGAGTCCTGAAAGAACTCCTAAAACTCAAGGTGGACAAAGCAATGGGGCCTGACAGGATTCACCCCAGAATCCTAAAATAACTAAGGGAGGACATAGTGACACCACTGATCACACTTTTTAACAAATCATGGGAGGATGGGGTGATACCTGAGGACTGGAGGATGGCAGATATGATTCCCCTTCACAAAAGTGGGAGCAAGGTAGAAGCAGGAAACTACAGACCTGTAGGTTTGACCTCAGTGGTAGGGAAAATGATGGAATCACTTCTGATAGAAAGAATTGTTGAATACTTAGAGGCCAGCAGGGCACAGGACCCAAAGCAGCATGGATTTACAGCAGGAAGGTCATGTCAGACGAATCTAATGGATTTCTTTGACTGGGTGACCAAAGTAATAGACCAGGGAGGGGCTGTGGATATAGCCTACCTAGACTTTAGCAAGGCATTTGACACAGTCCCGCCCAAAAGATTGATAATCAAGTTAGCCAGCCTGGGAAGCAAACTGGCTATACAACAGGACACAGAAGGTAATAGTGAATGGAACACATTCCGAAGAAAGGGGGGTCACTAGTGGAGTACCTCAGGGCTCAGTACCCGGTCCAGTCCTCTTTAACATCTTTATAGGTGACATTGCAGAGGGTCTGGAGGGAAAGGTATGCCTCTTTGCAGATGACACAAAGATCTGGAACAGAGTTGATACATGGGGGGAGGGTAGAAAGGATGAGAAGGGACTTGGCAAGGTTGGAGGAATGGTCAGACATATGGCAACTTAAATTCAATGCAAAGAAGTGCAAAGCAATGCACCTGGGAAACAAAAACCCAGAAGAAGAGTACACAATAGCAGGGGAGGTACTAACAACAACAGAAATGGAAAGGGACCTGGCGGTAGTCATAACAGATGATCTAAAGGTGGGTAAGCAATGTGAGAAGTCAGTAAGGAGAGCCAGGTGGATACTGGGATGCATAGGAAGGGGTATCACAAGCAGAAAAAGGGAAGTGGTTATCCCTCTGTACAGACAGTTGGTAAGACCCCATCTGGAGTATGGTGTGCAGTTTTGGAGACCTCATCTACGCAAGGACATAGACAGGATGGAAGCAGTCCAGAGGAGGGCAACTAAAATGGTGCAGGGTCTGCATCAGAAACCATATGAAGAGAGACTGAGAGAGCTTAATATGTATACCCTTGATGAAAGGAGGGATGGGGGACATGATAGAAACGTTCAAATGGAACCCCCTCACCCCTGCCTTTTTAGCAAAACGACAGGTGGCATGCTGTTGAAGCTGATAGCAGTACCTGGTGGGGACCTGGGCTCGGGGAGGATGAGGTTGCTCATCACAGGGGACCTAGGTTTGGCTACTCTGCACAGGGGCACCCAAGTAAATCCGAACACAGGAAGCAATAACTGTAATGTCCAGAACCAGGAATGGGATTCTTCAGTGTGGCTTTTATTCACTTCCAAGCTGAACAAACAAAGCATAGACAGACCCCCGTGGTGCTACATTTCCTGGTAATGCAGATTAGATACAACAGAACACTTTATCACTGTTTCCAGCCCTCAGGCTCTAAACCCACAAGGCACACAGCCCAGACTTGCACGCAGCTTTGGGTACACAGCCTGACTTGTACACTCTTGGGTTTTCCCCACTGGCCCGGCTCCCCCGCCGGCCACTTGATCCATGGTCCATTGGAAGAATGAACCAATTATCCTGTTCATGATCCATTGAAAGAATGAACCAATTATCCCACTCACGATCCATTGGAAGAATGAACCAATTATCCTGCCATGGCTCCCCAAACCACACTAGAGTCTGCGACTGCTAGAGAGAATTTTCCTTACAATCCCACCTCTGGGTACTTCCCCCATCACTGGCCAAGTGCCTGAGGCAAAGTAGAAATCCACAGAAGAAATCCGTAGAGGTGGACCCGGTCACTAAAGATGGGGGGGCCACCCACCTCCAGCTCCCACAGCCTATAGCCGGCCATTTCTCTGGAAAGTGAACAATTCCTTTACTGAACTTTCAAATGTAGATTATGGGTAGACGTCTGTCACATCACCTCTACATATTATTTGCATCCCAACAAACTCTGGAACTTGAAACTACTTTTAACTTGCTTAGCTCATTACTCTAGGCTTCCCAGTATTTAGTAGTTCAATCCCCACATTGTCACACAAGTCCCATGGTGAAAAACATAAGCCCTTTTAGCCAGAGCAGACACTCATCCTCACATTGCAGGTGCCCCACAGACAACTCACAAATCTTCTTTTTCTCCCAAATAAACACTGGAACAAACAGGCAGCTTTTCCTCCACAAGCAGAACTAGAGGGTTGCCCCAGGAATCTGCAGGGAAACCTCCCCCCCGGAGGAAGGGGGCACTGAGACCCGAAAACAATGGTCTCCACCATTTCGGTAATCTTCTGTGTCTCTATTTAAGGTGGAGACACACACCCTTCTAAACTAGAAGCAGCCTTCTGTCAGGGCTGAGGCTCCTAGAGCCTTCACTGAGCTGCTTTACCAGCAAGCTCCCAACTTCTCACACACTCACTGAAGACTGACTGAAGACACTGACTTCAAAACTCCCAACGTTCTAACTAACTCCCTTTGCTGCAGATTCCAATGTGGCTCATGCAGCTGCGGTAGTTCAATTGGTGATGTCATCCGTCAGTCTCAGCTGAGACTGAGAACAGAGTGAGACAATGTGAAACCCATTTAACTGGAGTTTCACAAGCTGCTTTCTCTGCCTACCACTAGGTCTTACTGGGATTCTAGTAACCCGGGTAACAAAGGGAGTTACACAAGTACCTCAAGGAATCAACAAAGTCCAGGAGGGTAGCATCTTTCAGAAAAAGAGATGTGTGTAAGAACAAGGGGGCACAACTTAAAGATAGAAGGGGGACGGCTCAGGGGTAATGTGAGGACATTTTTTTTCACGGAGAGAGTGGTGGATGCATGGAACTGCCTTCCTGGGAATGGTTTTTGGGTCTAAAACAGTGGGGGAATTCAAACATGCATGGGACAGACATAAAGCAATTGTAGTAGGGGGTGGCAGGAAGTAGGCTGTTGGTTAACTAGAATCTGCAGCTTATCCAGTAGGTAGAGAAGTGGGCAGACTGGGTGGGCCAAGTGGTCCCTATCTGCCATCAAAGTCTATGTTTCTATGTTTCTAAGCACATCTTGCCCTTTTTGCCTTCTCCGGTGTTATTAAAGAGGACATTAAAAAGCATTGGACAAAGTGGGACCCCACTGATGACATACCTAGCACCCATACCTCTTAACCTCCTGACTCATAAACCAGGGACAAGGCATAACAAAATCAGGGACAAAGGACCAAAATCAGGGACACATCTTCAAAATAGGTGATATCCATGCAGGAAGTATGTAGAATAAGGTGCTTAGTGCAAAATGCATTTTCCAAAGAAGAACAAATCTGTAGCATTTATGTTTGACATTATTTTTTGCTTACAGTCCCCACTGTTTAACTATGAAAACACAAATTTTAGGAGGGACAGAGTAAAATTATGAGGCAAAATCAGGGACGTCCCTGAAAATCAGTGACAGTTGAGAGGTATGCTAGCACCAGACAGCTCCCCCACCACAACCCCTTCAGCTCTGCCTTTCAGTCAGCTAGATTCCCAGTCAGTCAGTGTCTCTCCTACTGCCAGATCCTCCAGCTATTTGTTGTTGATTTCTTTCTCCTCCTGACTGATGCAGGCTTTCTATCTGACTCATTCCCCCAGCTCCATGCAGGCTTTCAATCTGACTCACCCCCCAGCTCCATCACCCAATATCCCAGGGACTTACCATCAATCCCAGCACTTGAACAGCTAACCCTGGCGTTGAGGCACAGGTCAAGAAGCACAGGAAGACCAGGAGCAGTTGTAAATTTTGCAGGTAGCATTTTATTATTATCAATAGCAGTAAAATAAAAAATAAAAATTGTTCAGTTCACTATACCTATTTACAAAGGCAGTACAAACAGAGAAAACAAAGTCCTTCATCTGGGGGTATCTTTAATTCCAAGTTTCAGTCTCTCCCCAGCAAAAATATTGCTGCTCTTTTTATAACAAGTATTTGCCTAGTAATGAATTTCTTCATCCTGAGCTCGTTAAGGAGACATCCGGTTTTTCACAAAATGTCCTTGTCCGTTTCAGTGCAGAGCAGGCTTCCAAACAGAACAGAACCCCAAGCTGGCCTCCTGCAGACAGTTCTGTAAATGAGTTTGCAAACAAGCCTGAGAAGAGCTCAAACTGCATCTCAGGGTAACCCTCTGAGTTCCAAATAGCTTTAGGCAATCATTTCAACAGTAAAACTACTGGCCGGCCAGGTTGTGCTGAGGGTTGAGGCACTGGATGCCACACCTCACGCTACACTGGCAACCCGAGTTCGGGCACTGATGTGTCGGCAGGGGTGGGTTAAGGATGGAGTGTCCTTGTGGTGCTCTCCTCCCCAGGTGAATGGGTTGGGTCGGCTCAGCGTGCCGGCAACCCCTGGTGGAGACCAGGGGACGTTGCAGCAAGCTGGACAGCACGAGATTAGCATGGCCAATGCCAGCAGGGTTGCCGTGTGCCAGAGCGTCGGGATGTGCCCATGCAGGGGTAGGGGAACCAGCGAAGAACAAGGAAAAGACCAGCTCCGTGAAACAGGCGCTGGCACCAGTCCCCCATGTCCTCCGCCGGGTTCTCCTCAGCTTGCCTTCCGGTTTCTCCCTCCAGGGCCCAACTGCATCCAGAGTCTGACTTACAAGAGAGCTCAAGAGGCGCGGGCTACCATCCCCAGGCAGGTGAAACTGGGGGTGCTGGCTGCATGGGGGGGGAGGCACAGACTGAGGGATCCACAGGCAGGCAGAATAAAGGACCGGATACCCGAGAGAAGGTCCCACGAGTTGTGACCAGAGCGAAATAGATTAAAAAAAAAAAAAGTAAAACTACTGTATATACAGTTTCAAACAAATGGATCCCAGTATCACTTACAGTTTCACACAAAGATTCACATATATTTTTATAACCACATATATGCAAGGGGGAAGAAAAGACAGGAACAGCAAGTGAAGGCAGTGAGATAGTGAGAGTCGGAGAATCATGAGACCGTCAGAGTAATCAGTGCCTAGGTCTCATAAGAACATTTGTTTACGCAGCTGGATGGACAAGAGACAGAAAGGGGAGGATAGAACAGATCCTTGTGTTTAACTCTTTCTGCATAACAAATGGGACAGGGCCTTATTCCACCCTGTCACATAATCCCCTCAGGGGCATACCTATACAGCATGCAGTCAGTGCAACTGCACCGGGGCCCCCAAGCTGGAGAGGCCCAGGTGTGGCAGGGCCACGATCATGCAGTGACTGCAGGCCCACCGGGCAGGCATGCCATCCAACCTGAGTCCATTCTGACTGAGGGCGGCGTGCCTGCCATTCCACCAGTCCTGAGTGACACCATGTGACAGGACTAAAGGAGCAAGCGAGGGATGAGCCAAGCCGAAGAGGAGGAGCTGCTACCAGCCGATCATTTTCAAATATGCCCAATGGCTCCAATCACCGACGCATGCTGTGTGTTCCTGTGCGACCAGTCAGGACTGTCACTGAGATGAGGCCGTGAATAGGAGACTGCTTACCTGTCAGTCTCGTGACCCATGACCAGTGAGTTGGGGAGGGCAGGAGGTGAATCAGAGGACGTGTCACACGCAGGCGCTTTGGAAGAAGAAAAGGAGCCATTATTACCAGGATAGCTTATGGCTAGGCTGCACAGACTTTTTCAGAGTTCTAACAGACAATCATTTTCTCGGACTCTAACAATTACCGCTTGCATCACTGGTCTGCGCTACCGCCTCACGGTTACCCACACAGCCACCACTGCATATTGTGTGGGCTTTGGCTTTAGGGGGGTTTGGGGGGAAGGGGAAGGGAACATAGGGTTTTTCATTTTGCAAAAAAAAAGAAGGTGAAATAAGGGAGAGAGGAGAGAAGAAGATCATCATCATGTGGGGAAAAGGGACTGGCAGCAGGGCTGGTGCTGCACTTGAGTCTTGAACTACAGTTGCTGGGTTAGGGTGTCAGATGGGAAGGCCCAGAAGGGAAGAGAACAACAGAACAGCATAAGCATTGCCCGAAAAGAAAAAAAAAAAGATTATAAAAAAGAAAGGTTATTAAAAAAACCTGTGCGGCCCAGTGGTGCTGAGGGTTGAGGCACTGGATGCCACATCTTGCGCCACATCGGTGACCCAGGTTCGAGAGTGAGCCCGGGCCACTGGGGGTTGGCAGGGAAGGGAGAGGATAGAGTATCCAGATGACAGCTGTCCTCTCCTGAGAGGAAGGGGGGGTCCTTGGCTTGGAGCCTGACTGCACTGTGGTGGAGGGGAAAGATGTATGGCGGACGTTGGCGGGCACGCCTTGACATCGGGGACGCATGCCATGCATGGAACACCAGAAACATGCCCCCTAGGCTCCTGGAAGATGGAGCACCCTAGCACAGACCCCACAAGCCCACCTGCCTGCTCTGGTCTGGTGCCCTGACGAATGGATGTGGTTCGGGGGTGTAGGTCCCCATCTCTGTTCCCGGCCGAGGGGACAATCCGTGGCTACATGGATGGACTAGCATGGGTCCAGGTAAGGTGAGGAGGGACAGACGCAATTGATGACTCCCGAGACAGCAGAGTCTAGGGGGCAGGGGAGGAGTTCCCAATTTCGGTCACCTCACAAAAAAACTGATTTATTACAACTTGAAAGAATACAGAGAAAATTCACTAAACAAATATTAGGTTTAAATGACAAGGAATACCAAACCAGATTAGAGCTGTTAAATCTCATGTCTTTGGAAAAAAGAAGAGAAAGAGGGGACCTTTTGTTACCGTGGGATGTTTAAATGACCCCTATCTATTTTGGAAATGGGATCTGCATAAAAACAGGACAATGTGGAAACTAGGGGGCACCCACTGCAGTTTCATAGGCTTAAGTATAAAACAAACAGCAGGGGCCTTTTTTTTTTTACAGAGAGTCATTGAAATATGGAACAGTCTACTATTAGACTTAATTGTCAGTGAAAATAGGATAATATTTAAGAACAGACTGGATAAATGGATTCTCAATAGGAGGGAACCACTTACGTAGGAGTACTGGGATGGAAACTATAATGGGCATTTCATCTTCAGTTTCCGGCAGCACCGATGTGTGAAACCATAGTATGAACAAGAATGACTTGAGTCAGACTTGGGGGACTGGGGGGAGGGAGATTGAGAGGAGATCTTCTTGGGGGAAAGCCAAAGGCAGAGCTGGCCTGGGCTGTTGTCTGCTGTGTGTGTGCATTTGCAGACCAGCGAGCCTGACTACAGCTGCTGGATCAGATGGTCCAGAACAAATGAACAACAGCACTGCCCACCACGGGGGGGGGACATTTCATTCCTTGCACCAAGGCCCATGCCAACCATGCTACACCACTGATTCCCCTCGTTAAGAGCGAACCTGTTTAAAAAAAAAAAAAGGTTTCCAAAACTTTATATTAATTCTCTTCTAACATTAGTTCATAAGAATTGCAGTTCAGTGCATATGCAGTATAGCAAGCAGAGAAGATTAAACTCACTAATTTTGCATTGTAACCTTCAGAATTCTCAATTCCTGATCCATATCTAATCAGAAAATCAGCATTGGCATTCTCTTTCCTAGATTTGTGCATCACTTCAAATTTAAATGGCTGTAGTGCCAGGTACCACCATGTGATTATGGAATTTTTATTCTTCATTTGGTTAAGCCAACAAAGAGAATTGTGATCTGTTATAAGTTCCTAGCAAATAAAACGTAAGGGACTCCATGGCCCACTTTGCTGCAAGGCATTCCTTTTCAATGGTGGAGTACCCTTTCTTTCCGTCATGCAATTTTCTACTGATACATAGGATGGGACATTCCTTCCCATCTATATGCTGACTCAAGAGAGCACCTAGGCCTACCTCTGATGCATCTGTCTGCAACAAAAATTGTTTCTCGTGTAACCCCTTGTTACCCGAGGTTACTAGAATCCCAGTAAGACCTAGTGGTAGGCAGGGAAGGCAGCTTATGAAACTCCAGTTAAATGGGTTTCACACTGTCTCACTCTGTTCTCAGTCTCAACTGAGACTGAGGGATGACATCACCAACAGAACTTTCGCAGCTGCATAAGCCACATTGGAATCTGCAGCAGAGGGAGTTAGATAGAACGTTGGGAGTTTTCAAAGTAGTCAGTTCCTGTTTGCCTTCAGTAAGAAAAGGCCAGTCTCCAGTTTTGCCTTCAAGTGGTGGAGACCACTGTTCGGGTCTCAGTGCCCCTCCCTCCGGGGGGGGATGTAAAGATCCCCATGTAGATTCCAGGGGCAATCCCCTTAATTCTACAAGGAGAAGGAGAAAGCTGCCTATTTCAGTTCAGCCTGTGTTTGGAAAGTGGGAAGAGTTGTGATTCGCCTGTGGGACACCTGCAACAAAAGGGTGAGTGTTTGCTCTAATATGAGAGGGCAAAAAAAATGTGTTTCTTCAGCCTGGGATATGTGAAGAAATCTAGGAATTGAGCTACAATTTGGTAAGCCTATAGGACTAGGTCAAACAAATGGAGTAGTGTCAAATGCTAGAGTGTTGTGTGAATTCAAGTAATATTGTAGAGGGGATGCGACAGTTCATCTACCATTTAATCTACATTCAGAAGTTTCAGTTTTTCCAGAGAAATGGCCGGATATGGGCTGTGGGAGCTGGAGGTGGGAACACCCCCCATCTTTAGTAACCAGGTCCACCTCTACGGATTTCTGCTGTGATTGCTACTTTGCCTCATGCACTTGGCCAGTGATGAGGGAACTACCCAGATGTGGGTTGTAAATGGAAAAATCTCTCTAGGAGTCGCAGACTCTAAGTGGTGTGGGGGAGCCACAACAAGTGCAAAGAAAATTTCTCTTTGTGAGATGGGAGTCAGAAGAAGTAAGGAGGAAATCTCTCTAGGAGTCGCAGACTCTAAGTGGTGTGGGGAGCCACGACAAGAAAATGGGTTAATTCTTCCAATGGACCGCCGATCAAGTGGCCGGCAGGGGAGCCGGGCCAGTCGGACTGTGTACCCAAAGCACGTGCAAGTCTGGGCTGTGTGCCTGGTGGGTCCAGAGCCTGAAAACAGTAGAATTGGTTCATTCTTCAAGTGGACAGCGTAGTAGTCTCTAATCTGCATTACCAGTAAATGTAGCCCCATGGAGGTCCATCTATGCTTTGTTGTGTTCAGCTAGTTGTGAATAAAAGCCACACTGTAAAATCCCATTCCTGGTTCTGGACATTACAGTTATTGCTTCCTGTGTTCAGATTTACTTGGGTGCCCCTGTGCAGAGTAGCCAAACCTAGGTCCCCCTGTGCCGAGTAACCTCATCCTCCCCGAACCCAGGTCCCCACCAGGTACTACTGTCAGCACCAACAGCATGCCACCTGTCGTTTTGGTAAAAAGGCAGGGGTGAGGGGTTACACTCGCAGTCTGGGCTTCTTTATACAGGGGCTGAACATAATGCAGCCTTGATGGCCTGAAAAGCTTCATTGCACTCTGGGGTCCATTTCACATTATTCGGGAAATGTTTCTTCATAAGTTCAGAGAGGGGAGTAGCTAGCTGGGCAAAGTTGGTAACAAATCTCCGATGATAACCAGCCAGCCCTAAAAATGACCTGACATGTTTCCTTTAGGTATAGGACTGTTAGCTGAAGCTTATATCTTAGAAATCTCTGGCTTTATTTCTCCATTTCCCAAAACATAGCCCAGATATCTGGTTTCCTGCATGCCCAATGCACATTTGACAGGATTAATTGTCAGACCTGCCTTTCTGATAGCTTGGATAACTGCTTGTAGGTGTTCCAGGTGGCTTTTCCAGTATGAACTGTATACCACAATATCATCCAGGTACGCAGCACAATAACCAGTGTGAGGGGCTAGAATTGCATCCATGTACCACTGGAATGCAGCAGGTCAGCCATGTAAACCAAACAGCCTGGTAGTGAACTGATAGAGTCCAACAGGAGTGGCAAATGCAGTTTTGTCCCTGGATTCTTTAGCTATGAGGATTTTCCAGTAACCCTTGGTGAGCTTGTGGGAACTGATGTACTTGGCACTCCCCAATCTGTCCACCAAATCATCTATCCTGGGCATAGGATAACTATCATATTCTGACACTTGATTAAGTTTCCTTAAATCAAGGCAGATTCTTACATCCCTTCCTTTTTTATTTACAGTCACCATTGGTGATGACCAAGCACTTCTCTACTCTTCTATGATACCCACTTCTTTCATGTTCTGTATTTCCTTAACCACATCTGCTTGTAACTGCTCTGGTAATCTATATGTCTTTTGTCTGATAAGGCGTGCATTCCCTGTAACTATTACATGCTCTGCCCCTTTTGTTCAGCCTGGCACTGCGGTAAAAGTACTGTTAAATGTCTTTAGCAAGTTACTAATTTCTGCAGTTTGTTCGGAGGTTGAAACATTCACCTTTACAGCATCAGCAGTTACAATTTGTTCCAGTCTGTCATAAGCTATATCAATATCTTCTGTAGCAGTTTCTGGTAAAACTAATGAAGTAGCCTTTGGTGTCTTTTCAACCCATTTCTTCAGGAGGTTAGCGTGGTATATCTTGGTAGGATTTTTCCTATCGGGGTATCAATCTCATACTTAACTGTGCCAGTATATGTAAGCACTTTATAAGGCCCTTGCCACTTCATTAACAGTTTATTTTCTGTAGTGGGTAACAGTAGCAAGACTTCTCACCTGGTTCAAAGATGTTTTCTTTTACCCCATGGTCATAATATGCCTTCTGCTGGTTCTGGGCCTCTTCTTGATTACTGTGGGCAATTTCAGCATATTTTGCCAGCTTCTTTCTTAAGGCACACATATAAGATGTAATAGATTTTTTTCTGAGTGGTATTATCTTCCCATGTTTCTTTTATTACATCTAGTGGCCCTCTAGGTTGTCTACCATACAGCATTTCAAATAGTGAAAAACCTGTTAAGGCTGGTGGCACTTCTCTGTAAGCAAAAAGCAGGTAAGGTAAGTATTGGTACCAATCTTTCCCTTCCCCTTTTACAAACCTTTTTAACATGAGTTTTAGGGTTTGATTAAAATGCTAAACAAGACCACCTGTCTGAGGGTGATGAGGAGATTCTTCTGGCACTGATACCCAGCAATCGGTATAGCTCCTTCAGCAATGCAACACCAAAATTACTACCCTGATCAGTAATAATCTCTTTCAGTATGTCCATCCTGTTTTGGTTTCACCCCCAGCTGCTTAAAATAATCCTGGAGAGAAACCGTGTTAGCTTGCTCTGAAACAAAATCACAGTTATCAGTTTAGTTTCAGCCTTTTCATATATTAACCCCCTGTGTCCATCAGTCTTTTGTTGCCACTGTTTCTTCAGGCGTCTTCTTTCTTGCCGTACTTCTAGATCTTGGAGCAGTGCTCAAACAAGTCTGAACCAGTCAGCGAGAGGAAAAGAGTCCCCACTACCCAAGATTTTCTTTACCTGTGCTTTTGTAATCACAGCTGCTGAAACCGCAGGTTTTGCTCCCTCTGTGATTAAGTCACTAAATCCTGGAAAGTTATTTCCAATAATCACAGGTACAGGTAACTTGGTACTATCCCCACTTTCATATGGTGCAACACCCCATTTATATTAAGAGTCACTTGGGTGGTGGGATAGTATAGAATGTCCCCATGGATGCCGATGACACCAGTACCTGGTCCTTTGGCATAGTGTTTTCCCAGCACTTCAACATGCACTAGGTTCTGTCTGTTTCCCCAATCTATAAGTCCCTTCACAGTCTTTTTTCTTTTTTACAATTCTTTTTATCACCTACCCCCCCCAAACTCTCTCAGGCTACCTTAACTCACTGGTCCGCTCTACCGCCCACCATGGTCCTCTCTTCCTCATCTATGTTACTGCCTCTCGACAGACCCATGCCAGGCAAGCCCCCCGACTCTGTGCACCTTGGGGCAGGACCGCCAACCACTCCCGGCGCTTTACCTGAAATCTAGATCTCCCGGCTGATCCAACGAGAGGCCCCGGGGCAGGGAGAGGACCTGGTATTGGGCATGTGGCAGCCAGTCCTGTAGGAAGTCATCGCCTAAGGGAAGAGAAGGGGTAGTTTTTTTCCATTTTTTTTGTTACGCCCTCCTTCCCTTCCCCTCAGAGCCTGAGCGTGCAATGACGCCAGGTCGTCCCGTCGTGGCACTATGTCTCACTATGTTAGTTCTGAGCGTTGCAGTGCCTTCAGTTTCCACTGGGGGCCACTGCGGTGCTGGACAGTCCATGGATCCCCCTGAGAGAGGAGAGCAGTCCTCTGGATGCTCAATCCTCTCTCTCCCCCTGCCGATCCCCAGTGGCCTGGGCTCATCTCTGAACCCGGGTTGCCGGCATGGCACGAGGTGTGGCGTCCAGCGCCTCAACCCTCAGCGCCACCAAGCTGGACCATCCCTTCACTGTCTTATTTCCCACCTTGACATCTATAAAGTACTTGCCCTAGTTTGCTAAGGACAAATCTGCTCCAGTGCTATCCTCCTTACTATGGCAGTTTCTTGCAATATGGCCAGGCTTATTACAGTTATAGCAAATAAAGTTTTTGGGTGAAGATTTGTTACCCTCACCAGAGTTCTTATGAGACTTGGAGTAAAAATCAGGAAAAAGAGGGTCTTACTGGTGCTTGTCTGTTATCTCGCTGCTGTGGCATCTGTCTGACCATCTGGTAGTATTCAGCCAAAGAAACGGCCTTTTCCTCACTTTCTGCTCGGTGTTCTTTTTCCCAGGGCTGCACATCTGTAGGCAAGATGTTGATGAACTGCTCAACTGCAAGTCTGTCAATGATCTGTTGGACTGTTTTGCCCTCTGTCTCTCTTTTTTGTATCTACCATTTGAAGAAGGCACACAAGTTTTCAGGTTCTGTCCCTGCCTGTTCCTCTTCCTCCATCACTGGTTCTGGCTGTTCAGTCTCAGTTTGGACTTTTGTTTCTGCTTCTAGTTTAGCTGTCAGTTTTCTGGTAAGCAGTCCTGGGCTTGCTGTTGCAGGATCCATGCCTTCCTTCTGTGCTTCCCTGGTACCAAGTCTAGCACCCGTGCACTAAAACTCCTGGATTAGAGTATGCGCAGTCTAAATCCCATTTAGTCTGACACCATCTGTCATCAAGGCACAGGTCAGGAAGCATAGGAAGACCAGGAGCAGTTGTAAAATTTGCAAGTAGCGTTTTATTATTATTAGGGTTCCCGCTTTTCAGTGTTTATTTTTTAACCAAAATGGTGTTTATTATGGAACTTTTTTCAAGCATTTGGTGCAGACATTAAATCGGTTATTTTTGGTGTAACAAAAAACTCATTCACCAAATTACATGATTTATCAGTGTTTATTCACAATAATAAAATCTAGTGTATATACCTTAAACATATACCTTGTACCATGTACCATAAATATACCATTAAAAAATGTAAACTATCTACCACTGTATGCATAACGTAGATAATTACAATTCAAATTTGTTATGGTAAATCATGCAATGCATTTTAAGGGCTTGCTTTGACATTCTTGCCCTTTCTTTTCTGGCAGTAAAGGCTCTTATGTCAGAGAAAGATCTTTCCATGTTAACGCTAGACACAGGCAGTGCCAGGATGCACAAAACATGGTGACTCAATTCTGGCCACTGCTTAAGTTTTCCCCTTCAGTACTGTCTAACTTCTACTTCTGGATTTGTAGGTATAGGTTCAGCCAGATACTCCTCAAATTGTGCACATATTAAGTTTGTGTCAGACTGGTTTAAAGTGTTAAAAATGAACTGGTAGTGTTCAAAGCTAGAAGAGAATTCATTTCTGGAGAAGGGGTCAGTTACTTGTGCAGAGTACCACAGTGAAGCTTCATTCACTTCAAACCCCATAGTCAGCGTCGGTAGATTTCGTGCCATTACAGCCTGCCATTTTTCAAGCACAGCACTGTAGAATATTCAGAAACTCTCCTCCAGAATTTGTTGTTTCTCTAATGGCGAACAACCAAGCTATAGGGTTACCAGATTTTGGGATACCAAAAAGAGGACACTTTCTAAGGACTAAGCAATCTTTATCATTTGTATCATTTTTGTAGTGCCCCAAAAAAAGGACAGTATGCAGTCAGTAAGTTTTAAGCTAATGCTGCTAACCAGATTTCACAATCTATGTGTACTTTTTTTTTTTTCACTTTCTATTTATACTCCTCCCCTGCCCTCTAGACTCCACCGCCTCGGGAGTCACCAATTGTGACTGCCCTTACCTGGACCCATGGTAGTCCCTCCATGTAGCTTCAGATTGCCCCCCCAAGTGGGGACAGAGATGGGGACCTACACCCCCAAACCATGTCCATTCATCAGGGCACCAGAGTGGGGCAGGCAGGTGGGCTTGTAGGGTGCGCCATCTTCCACGAGCCTAGGGGGCATTTTTCCGGTGTTCCGTGCATGGTGTGTGTCCCCAACATCAAGGCATACCAGCCGGCATCTGCCATGCATCTTTCCCCTCCGATGTAGGGCAGAGAACCAGAGGGCCACCAAAGGGCAGTCAGGCTCCAAGCCAAGGACCTCCTCCCTCCCAGGAGAGAACTGTCCTCCGGATGCTCAATCCTCTCCTCCCCTACCGACCCCCAGTGGCCCGGGCTCGTTCCCAAACCCAGGTCGCCGGTGTGGCACTATGTGTACTGTTCTGAGGATTGAATTTTCCTAAGCAACAGAGGGTCGCTCATCAAATACTCGTGAAACTCACTGCAAGACAAGTGCTTGATGTCGTACTGTACAACCAGTAGCACCCTCACTGACTCAAGAGAAAGGTGATTCCTCTCTTTAGTCACTGACTTTGGATCAGTGAGAAGGCCCTTTCTACATTTCCATTGTGGGTAGGAATGGCAAAAAAAGAATTCTGCAATCTTGAGCAGCTCTGAATAGCATTCTACATTCTTTGCACTTGTGAAGTACTTTGTCCATTTCTCATGAGCTAGTAAAGAGCCAAACTTTCCTTGGCCTTCACTGTTTTTGTCTTGCACAAACTGTTTCAGATTACAGAACTGATCAAAACATTTTGTATCATTAATTTCAACCCCCTTTTCATTCAAGTACTTGATACATCACTCAACATCATTCCACAAAGGAGTGTCAGACAGGCACATCCACTTGAAACATGAAAACTCCTGGAAAGGATAAGTCCACATTTCCAAGTACTCAATGCAGGTTGTGTAGAGGTTTTGTATGTTGTTACTGAACCTGTCACACTCTGGTCCGAACCTCTCCTTCCCCTTCTGGCCAGAATTTCCTTGACTTTCAATGACATGAAGTTGCGATTTTTCTGCTCCACAAAGACACCACAGACAGACTCTAATATGTCCATCACTTCTACCAGGGAATTATCCGCTCTTTCAATACTTTCTATGTAATAGTGGAACACAGACATAAGTGAGTGCATCTGCCACAAGCAGACCTCACTGAACTCATTCTCAAAGAACTTCTGTATCAGAGTAGGACGTTTGTTTTGTGACAAGAAGAACGCCTTCAAAGCCGGGAACATTTGCAACAGCCTTGTGATAACAGGAAAGAGAGAGAGCTATTACGCCTTACTATGATAAAGTAGCTGTCGATATTTGACTTCATCAAAGTCACAGAATTCTTTCAGAGGCTCTGTGCGTACTGTGTAAATCGAGAAATAACTGAAACTCTATAGCACGATTGAGTTTATGGCTACATCAAGAACATCTGCCCTGTGCTGGATACAGTTGTTTAAAATGTGTGCTGGGCATCCTACCCCATTCAAGCTACCTTTCAGTGACCTCTTCAAAATTGCTTTTTATTGCTTCTAATAAAACAATAGTATACAATCACCTCATGCCAGAGATCACATGTGATAACAGACGAAACATCCAATGTAACAGCAAACTTAATCTGAGCAATCTGGTTTACGAATATGGAGGTATTCCTAGAGTAACAAGTCCAGATATTGTCCATGTAATGCTGCACCCTACATGACTTTGGGTGGTCAATTCAAGTTGAAAATTATAACCCAAACATGCAGATTCAACAACCAGTGTTGATGTGACCCCCTATTTAACAATTTATCTTTTAACATGTGCAGTATTCAGAGAGAAATAAAAAAAAAGTAAACACCAAGATAATAATTAAAGTTTAAAATATTCTAGCCTGAATATACTCAGAACAGTGCTCAACTCAATGTTTCCAATAACCTGTGTGGAATGCACCACTCGGCAATCCGCCACCCCTCAGCACAAGATCGTGCTATATAATACTTTAGCCAACATTTCATTTACACCTCTATGGAATATGGTTAAACTAAACCTAGAGTCCTACCAAAAACTCACAAATTGACCCACATGGATCTATTAAAACCAACAGTAAGCCTTTATGTTTAACAGATTGTTGACTTGCACTATTTACTGAGAAACAGTCCCAACATTAGGATTCTTCAGATTTCTTCCTCAGACCCCAACTGGTCACTAGGTCCTGCTCGAGCAAACTCCCTTCCAAGTGTCTCCACTTTTTTCCCTGCTTAGCCTGGGTCGGTAATTTGAAGTGTATGCCTGCCATATTGTATTTTCAGACGGGCAGGCATAAGAAGAGAGTGAGCAATTCCGAGACTCCGGAGCTTGGTACGAACCCCATCAAACCTCTTTCTCCTGGATCGGGTGGCGAAGGAATGGTCGGGGAAAAAGATGGACGGTTCTTCCCTGAAACTGCAAAAATCCTGCTCCTCTAGCGGCCTGTAGAAGGATATCATGATCGTCCGAGGTGCTTCACTTTGGCTCAGAGCAGCTCTAGGAGAGAGATGGTAGGCCTTGAGAAAACAATTCTGTGGAAGGGAAGATTTTAAATTTAGTATATCAGGCAGCCTTGTGCATAGGAATTCCAATGGGCTCTCTTCCTCACAATTTTCAGGGAGTCCCACGATGCGAACATTTGGGCCCACTGCACATTTTCCAGGGCCTCCACTCGATATTGGAGCTGCGTGGTCTCTTGGACCATTTTTGAGGTTGAAGCCAGAGCTTTAGTAGCCATCGATTAGGCCGAAGTTGCAGTTGTAGCAGGTGTAGTAATTTTGGCATCCTGCTCCATCATTCTGGTTAGCAGCGACTCAATTTTGTAGTCGATTGCCTGCATTGATTTCTGCAAGGCTTGCCATGGATGTTCTGTCCCAGAAGGGGATTATGTGTCAGCCACCGTTGATAGCTCTGGTACCGGCTGATTTTTCAGACCACCTCCTGCTGCTTTATTAGTGCGACCCATCTCATAAAAATTATATGTTCTGAATCCACACGACTGGTAGAATACACTGCTGTTGTTTTTTTTTGTTTGTTTTTGGTTAGATAATTAAAACTCTATTTAACTTTTAAGTCCAATATTTTAAAGCTCTCTCTCTGAATATGTCCTGTCAGTAGGTGTGCTCCACAGCGCTCCCCTCAGTGACCTCTTCAGATGTGAAATCACATTCCTTCCCTCAGCTTGCCTCAGCCTCCCAAACATTGTGTTGCAGTTATCACCTGTGAATGCAACACATTTTTGTACTAGGCCACATTTTTCCAAAGTTTGTGTCACATAGTTTGAGATAGTGCTTGCAGTTTCATCAGACATGCTCTGCAGTTCTATTACTTTAGTTTGTCAGCCCCCTTTTTTCTAATAAAAGTACTGAATTAAAATTGGAAACATTTTCACAGCACCATGATTGCTTACATCAGTGGCAACTCCACAGCATTAAATACTTCCAAGTGAATCAATCACGATGTTTACAGCAGGGAGAGCAATTACAGAGTTAATTATAACCTCAGTCTTGGTTCAAGCACTTGACATTTTACATGCAGTTTCAGAGTCAGGGTACATCTTCTTAGTTAAGCCTGAAGTACAATCCATTGATTTGTAGCTGGCGTGGTGTCTTACGGTGTGGAATGCCAAAGTGCCTTCAGCGGCACTTACAGCATCCTCAGTTTTGGAACTTGGCTGAATGAAATAATCAGTCACCTTTCCCGAGGAGCTGGAACTCCGAATGCTCTTTTGATGTTTTGTAGATTGGATGTGGGCTTCTAGGTTGAGGGCTCCTTTATTGGCAATGGAGACGTACTTTTCAGCGCTACATAGCATGCACTCTGCCTCCCACTCTTCCTGACCATTTTGAAAACGTATATTTCTTCTTCAGTTCATCTGTAAACTTGCACTTGTGTTTTGGTATGCTTCTGGGCTTGAACTTGAAGACTCTAAGAAGGGGCCAGGCAAGCAAGCAGCAATGCATCCTATTTCTGCAACACAACAAGCACACAGAGCTGTCCAGTCAATACACTATCTGGTACGGTCCTCAGATGGTTCCAGTCTTTCTTCATTGGCAGATCACAGAGTGGTCTTGGGATTTACTCCTCTGAGTCATTCTCTCAGCCACGTGGGGTGCCATAGGGTTCCGTGCTGCCCCCCCCATGTTGTTCGCGGTGTACATGCTGCTGTTAGGAGACATTGTGAGGTGGTATGGGCTGGGTTTTCACTGCTATGCAGATGAGACGCAGCTCTACTTATCCTTTGTGCCCAAACATGATAGTGCACTCTCAGTGTTTAACAACTGCCTTGTAGAAATCCAGGATATGATGAATACCAGCTGGCTGAAACTGAATTCTGACAAGACTGAAGTGTTGGTAGTGGATCCTGGTCGCTGGATAGAGGTTGAATGGTGGGATGTCCCTCAGGGCTTTGGCTTGGGGATGCCCAGTTGCTGACCTCTGAACAGGTGCAAAATCTGTGGGTAACACTTAACGGCAGGTTGACACTTCATTCTCAGGTGTCAACAGTGGTTAAGTCCTCATTATCTTCTGAGAAATATTGCTCGGATTAAGCATCTTGTTCCATCAGGTGACCTTCCAACTCTGATCCACGCCTTTGTGACCTCATGCCTGGACTACTGTAACTCCCTTTACCTAGGACTTCTGGGGATTGATATCCACCGCTTGCAGCTGGTGCAGAATGCTGTGGCCAGTTGTTGTCTGGATTATCTTTTATTTATTTATTTATTTGTATTTTGGTAATGGGGTGAGCCCACTGAGACCAGAGGTTCCTTTTTTAGGGGCGACCCGGAATTAGTTACAGAGAAAGACACACAATAGCATTCTTTACAGAAAAGGACATATACTAGCATTCTTTACAGTAGTTACAATAATTACACAAAATGTACATTAGCAAGGGGCGACCCAGAATTAGTTACATTGTAAAACACACAATAGCATTCTTTACAGAAAAAAGACACATAAATGCACTCTTTACAGTAGTTATAATAATTACACAAAATATACATTAGCAACCAGTTACAAGGATAGAAGGCTCTTTTTAGCAGTGCATGATGTCAGATTACACATCAGTTTAGTAGGAAATATGAGACAGTCACGGTAAAATGTCATATTAGATACATCCAGGAGGAAGGAAGGTTCAAGGCAGTGTGAGCAGAAAGGAGAAATGGGCTAGGGAGCTAACGGTTACAGCCACAAAGGCTGAGATTGAGGAGATATACTTTGAACCTGGACTTGAATTGACTAATAGTGGATGAGCCAGTCAAGCTAGCTGGTAAGGAGTTCCATAGGTGGGAGGCAGCAAACTTGAAGGAGCGTTTGCCTTGGTTGGAGCGACACTGAGGAATGTCAAGTAGGTAATTTGCAGATGATCGTAGGGTTCGGCATTGTATTTTGGTGGAGAGTAGTCCATTAAGAGGGGAAGGGAGACCAAGGGTAGAGAATTTGAAAGCAAGGCAGGCGACTGGGTAGGCTAGTTTGTGCCGAAGAGAGGGCCAGTTAAGTTCCTTAAGTGCCTCACAATGATGCCTCCTTGGCGAGGAGTTTGTGGTGAAGTGAGCCACTCTGTTATAGAGAATTGTAAGTTTATTGAATTCCGTCTCTCTGAGTGACTGCAGTAGAGGAGCCCCATACAGAATGGAGGGGAGAAGATTGCAGCTGACAATTACTCGATGTGCGATGCAGGATAGTGAGTTCCCCAGACGATAGAGGAGGCCGAGCTTTTGGTGGATGGACCTGGTTATGGAGTCGATATGGGGTCTGTAGGTCATCTCTTGGTCAAGATGGATCCCAAGGTATTTGAAACTGCTCGTGACCTCAACTTTTTTCCCTTGGTTTGTGCTGATCCGGAGCAGCTGACTTCTGTCGGAGCCCAGACGTCTGGAGCCAAACAGAACGGCTTTGGTTTTTTCCTCGTTTAGCTTCAGGGAGTTTGTGGAGAACCAGGACTCAAGAGTTGAGAGACTGTCCTGCAGTTTTGTGGTGATGACACTAGGTTGGGAGTGCATGTAGTATATGACCATGTCATCCGCATACAGAATGAGTTTGCTGAGGGAACAGTTTCTCTCAATATTATTGAGGAAGAGTGAGAAAAGTAGGGGGCCCAGGATTGCAGTAACGGGCCTGGGTCCAGACTGTGTGCCCTTCCAGTGGACTTTTTGGAAACGTTCATTAAGATAGCTCTCGAACCATGAGAGAGAGTGGTCATCTAGGCCTAGGAGCTGGAGTTTAGAGAGGAGGAGATTATGATTGACTAGGTCGAAGGCCCTAGATAGGTCAATGAAGAGGGCACCCGTTAGGGAGCCTTGATCCATGGAGGCAAGGATGTCAGTTGTGAGCCAGATGAGAGCAGTGTCTGTACCATGGCCCTTCCTAAAACCATGCTGTACATCAGCCATGAGGAGGTGCTGCTCCAGGTAGACCTGTAGCTGGTTAGAGACTAGTCTTTCCTGAATTTTTCCAAGGGGAATGAGAAGGGAGATAGGTCTGTAGTTTCCCAATTTGTCATGGGGCCCACTTTTGTAGACTGGGACGATGGTCGCTACCTTCCACATTGTTGGGACTATTCCTTCCCGAAGTGACCTATTTATGAGGAGGGTGACAGGGTGGGTGATTGCTGGGGCAGCGTCCCTCAGTAGGCGGCGTTCGAGATGATCATGGCCCAGGGAGGAGGTAGGATAAATTTTTCATAGGAGAGGTAGCACCTCAGACCGATTGACCAGCTTTAGGTGGAATTGAGGTTGTGAGTGCACCCATGCCACTCCAGGGAGAGGGGCAGGCCTGAGGAGGGCAGGGAGGGGAGTCCCGTTTGGGATAGAGAAGGAGGCACAGAAAGCCTCAGCAACCTCAGATGGAACATTAGTCAGTGAATCACCTACCAGGATAGAGTCCGTTTGTTTATCTGTGGAACCCTTGAGGAGCACGTTTATATGGCCCCAGAATTTTTGGGGATCACGTAGGTGCCTAGTTTGGAGGTCGTTTAAGTACTGAGCTTTGGCCTGTTTTGAGGATTTTTTACACAGGTTTCTCAGCTCTCTGTACTTCTCCCAGTCTGCAGAGTTTCCAGAGGACTTGTAGGCACCCCATGCTTTGTCCTGGAGAAGCATTTTTTGCTTGAGGCTCGGGTTCAGCCATTTAGGCATTTGCCCTGTACTCTGAGCTTTTTTATTGGGGCGTGCCTATTAGATACAGACAAGAAGGCCTGGATGAAATATTCAAGAGCCTCATCAAGAGAGGGGAGAGAGACAATAGGGGCCCAGTCAGTTCTCCTCAGGTCAGAGCAGTAGTCAGCCACCTCGAACCTGCTGTAATTTCTCGCTTCAATGACCTTAGCAGTGATTTTTGGAGGCTTATTGGACCAGATGCAGAATATAGGTGAGTGGTCACTCAGTGAGTCAGCCATAATCCCTGCCGACAAAATACGGCCTGGGCAGGAGTCGAGGATCCAGTCAATGAGAGAGTGGTTTCCAGTCTTGGGATTATGCCTTGGGGAGGTCAATGACCTGAGTAAATTGAGAGCCAAGTAGTGGATTTTTTGTAGCGGAGGAGAGAAGGGATGGCCAGTGGAGATTGAAATCCCCCAAGGAGAAGTCCTCCAGGTTATTTGTTAGTGATTCCAGAGAGGAGGCAGCGTTTTGAGGTGGGAGGTAAACACCGCCTATGGTAAGGGGTTTAGTTTTACCGAGAAGTATTTTGACAAATAGTGTTTCAGCTAGGGAATCACTGTGAGAGGGGAAATTGAGCTCCGAAGCTTGGAGGGCAGTACTGACGTAGACAATTACCCCTCCTCCCCTTTTCGCTACCCTATCTTTTCTGAAGGTAAGGTAGCCCACTAGATCCACTTCATGGGGGAGGATCTGTGGTTTAAGCTAGTTTTCTGTTACGGCTAGTACGTCCAGCTTATAGAGTACCATCCATGCCTCGAGGTCATGGAATTTGTGCCTTAGACTACCATTGTTCATATAAGCAAGTTTGAGCCCATTTGAGGTGACCCACAAGGGGTTAGAAGGGTTGATGAGGGAGAGATTATGGAAGAAGGGACCTGGATTAGGTTCTATATCCTCCCCCTTGGGTTAGAAATGTCCTGCCCAGGTGATCGGGGGTAAATAAGGAGGGGGAAGGGTCCACTGCCCATTACCCCCCCAGAGAGAGAGGTCTAGGTACCCCACGATGCCTCAGAGGTGGGTCCTGGCAGAAACAGGTTAAAGTGAGGCCAATATGAAGGGATCTTGTTGTCCTTCATTGCTGGGAGGGGCCCCATTAGAAAAAACCACATCTACAAAAAAGCTTGGTTCAGGCTGGTATAGCCAGTAGGGAGTGAGTGGATTAGATATTTTGATGGAGATACTTCTCAAGGATATTTATTTGCCACAAAAAATGGCAGGGGATCCCCTAGTGGAGAAGCTGTGAAGCTTATTGCTGGCAGGGTGAGCCTGCCAGTATGTAATCTTAGTAAGGCTTTTCTAGGTTATAGCTGATTATCCCAGAAACGACAGGGAAGCCCCTATTGGCTAGATTGTATAGCTTGCAGATGGCAAAGTGAGCTGATAGGTATTTTCAGCTCACGTGACCATCCAATCACCTATAAAGGAGAGTGTCGACCAAGGGTGGTGGTGGGGGTGGTGGGGCAGCCAGCGAAGCCAGCAGGGCAGAGCCTTGGTTTCCAACAGCCACGCAGCCTAAACAGCAGCCAGCAGGACGCGCCCAGAGTGAGCGACGGGGCAGCTTTGTAGTGCACAGGACTCCGGTAAGGCCCTTGGCAGGATTGTATTTTGTAAAACTCTTGGTACCCTCTCTAGTCATTACCTTGTAGTGAGATTCATTGCCGCAGCTTGAGGGGGGGAGGGAAGGAGCAGAGGCCCTCATGACCTATCCAGCGGTCCCCGGTACCTGTAGGGAGAGAGTGGAGGTCATATCACACCAGTTATATCACACCTGTGCTGCGTGAACTGCACTGGCTGCCAGTTCAGTGGTGGATCACCTTCAAGGTTGGCTTGCTGACCTATAAAGACCTACACGGGCAGGGATTGAGCTATCTGCAAGATCTCCTGCACCCTTACTGCCCCTTCCGACTGTTCCACTCGGCCGATGATGGATTGATCGAGTTTCCCAGGGTATGGTTAAAAATTTCTGGATCGTGGGCATTTTCATTCACAGCCCCAACCCTGTGGAATTCTCTGCCTCATCACATATGAGAGTGCCTGACAATGAAGAATTTCAAAACTACTTTAAAAACGTATCTATTTGGGCTCGCCCTTGGAGATATTTCTTAATCTACTATACAGTATGTTGGATTACTGTAGCTGTGTTTCTAAACATAGTGATTGGATGACTGATTTTAGAATTTTATTATTTTAATTGTTGTTTTATTTTATGGATTGTACAGCACTTTGATACTCTGTGAATAGTGCTTTAAAATGAAGATATTATTATTCTTATTATTACACTTACTTGGTCTCTCGGTGCAGTGCAGCCTCCTCCAATAGATCTCAACTGAATCTACAGGCATTGGCTTCTTTAAAATAAAAAAAAAAATAAAAAAGCAGAAAGCAAAATGCCAACCACTGACTTCCATTCTGTGGTCATCATGGTGGTGTACCTGCCCTCCTATGTGTGTCTTAGTCTTCCTCTCCTCACCCCACGGGACAAGACCACAAAGGGCAGGTGCAGGCACTGCCATTTTAGTGGACTTGTAGCCCCTAAGTTTTTTGGGTGGGCAATGTCATGCACAAAAATGAGGAGGGGGGGGGACTCAGTGGGAGAGAGAGAGAGAGAGAGAGAGAGAGAGAGAGAGCCCAAATTGCAGGAAGCTTTTTCAGTGAGGCTTTATGTACAGTCCATTCCAATTCCAGCCCATTTATTATTTAAATGTGAAACGTTTGAGTCATTCTGGCTCAGTTCCAGCTTCTGGCAATGCATTTTTTTTAGCAGAGTAGTATGTAAAGAGAATTAATAATTCCTGGCCATGCCTTGCCTTACATGTGACACTCTTACATCACACATGACACGATGACACACACGTCAGATATTTTTCTTGCTGATCATGTCCAGGTTCTCTCCGCATCCCCCTAGTGTGCAAAGTAGTGATTGCATTGTGCCATTTCCTGCACTGCTGTTCCTGCATCCGAGTCCTGCTGCCACCTTTTCTGTACACTCATCCCTAATATATACAGTACCAGCATAGCCACCACACATACGAATGAGAAATACTGTGAGGACACATCAGTTTTGAGCAAGATGGCTACAAAAGACATAATAAAGCCTTCAACTCACTAACGTGATAGAATGTGACTGAATTGATAGGGGGATTTGTGGAACGGACTCCCCATTTTGTTAACAGTAGTGTCAATCTCACTGCTACCTTACTGTGCCCAGCCTTAACTAGGAAGAAATTGAATCCCTGTTCATCATGTGGGTCAGGGTGGGAGGACAGGAGTGGTTCTCTCTCTGGGTGGGATTGTACATTTTCCTAGCCCTTCCCATACACATCCAGCAACTGAAAATTATGCTGAAGCTGAATAGTGTTTCTCTGCTACAAACTGTGCTCTTGCTCCACATGTTTAAATTCTGTGTTGTTTAAAAAAAAAAAAGAAAAAAAACTCCAAATACTACAGGAAAAACAACCTTTTGTGACCTAAGGGGGTAGGGGAGAGGTGATGTCGGCAGCTGTAGGCCTGATGATAAAAAACCAAAAAAATTATTTGAGGCCTCCTTCAAAAAACAAACACAGGAATATCTTTGTTTCCTAAGTAATAAAAGCACGTAAGAATCTTTCATGCTTTTTAGTAAGAAAACACTGGTTGGAGTCTTTTTTGGACAGAGCAGGCTGTGCCACACCACAGGGAGTTTCATCCTCCTTGATGACTCTTAGTGCCCTGGTGACCCAGACTAACTGAAAGCAAACAGTGGCAGGGGACAATCCACTGAGAACATGCTGCCAGGTACTTTAATAAATGTCAGTAGGACCACATGAAATCTGTCCTTTCCAAAATACAGACAACTGTTCTTCTCCCTACTGTGCTTCAGGCCAAGCAGAGCAGAGGCTTGCTAGGTAGAGGATCAGGAAGGACCAATTGATTCAATATTTGGTTGCACACTCCAACGAAAAATCAGAAGCAGTTGGGGTGGTCTTCCATTCAGGTGACTGGCAACAGCTCCTATGTATGAGCAGTTGGATCAATAAGCACACTTGGTGAATTACTATAACTTGAGAGCCTGCTTCTGATTTTCTGTTGGAGTGCAACTAACGTTGAATCAGTTCTGACTTATTTGGGTTAGCCGTCCTTTGGTTGGAACTTGCACCCCTTTCGGTTTTGGTTCAGGGTGTCGTGTGCACAGCGCTGGAATTGCATTGCTGTATAGGTACAGGACCAGGCTGGCTGCTGGCATTTATTTTATAGTCTGTGTGTGTGTGTATGTGTGTGTGTGAGATAAGTCTGATTATTTCCGCCAGGGAGCAGGGTACTTACAGCACTTGCCACTAAATATAGATATACCCTACACATCTGATATGTTGTACCTAACCACTATTGTCTTTGTAACCTATGTCGTGGAGCCTTTGTTAATGAGTCTAGGACTCAAAGGTCTGTAATTCCAATCCTTCAAATAAATAAATAAAGTCCTTTAACCTTAAGCAATACAACTGGGCTTGAACTGAATAAGTCCACAGCAACAATCCTGCTCCATCCACTAGAGATGTGCCCGGCTTCAGCATAAATCCAAATATGATCCGACAAAACAAACACTGGCACCATACAAATTCAAAGTGCAATAAAGCTTTTTTGCACTTTAAATTTGTATGATGCCAGCCCAGTGTTTGCTTTGTCGGCTTGAACTGAATAAGAAGACAAGACCATGACTTGACCTGATGACAGAAACAGAACAGAACACTTAAAAAAAAAAATGATGCTTTTAAGAAAGAATAAGATTTAGTTCTAAGAACAATATGATCAGCCTGATCATGTCAGCACCTCCCCACCACCCTCCACAGGCTCTCACTGTCACCATGTACACTGTACATTTTTAACAGTATGCTTATTGCTTACCAGTTTTGATTGCTTTCACTGTAGTCTGCTGATGAATCCTCAGTAGTAGTAGTTGGGTTTTGCTGCAGAAGACGGTGACCACTGTCATGAACCCACTCCTGGGGGTCAGGTCCACTGAGCTCACAGTGCCCACCCCTAAGTGCAATCCTTGACAGGGGGAACAAGACTACCCTCCTCATGTCCTCCCAGAGTGCTGTCCGAGTTCACAACTGGACATCCACCATGAGGTCCCAGGGTTTCCTCTTTAAACTCTGGATAAGGGTGCAATATCAGTCTTGAGTCTTGTAGCCAAATGAGAACCCTTCTTGGTTGTTGCACTAAGGGGGGAAATCCAGGCATCACAATCTCTTTGGGGTAGCTTCGTGACCCTGATTCTGTCGTCTCCCACAGGGCATGCAACAACCTGGTTCAAATCCTCACAGACTCTTTCCTGAGATGTTTGTATTCTCCTTATCTTTAGCCAGATTTCCCTTACAGATCCTTGCTTGATCGATAGCTTTTGGTGGCACCCCATTAGCAATAACAGTTTGGTCACAGGTTATAAATAAATGTCCCACAATCATGCACAATATAAAAATCTCACTCAGGCAGGTTTTCTTAAAAAACAAATTTTTTTTTTACTAAATACTTAAATAATTATCATACATTTACAACCAAAAGATTCATAAATTTGGTCACAGCCAAACAATGTGAAAAAGCAGTGGGGAAAGCAAACAGAATGCTAGGGTGCACAGGAAGGGGCATAACCAGTAGGAGGAGTGAAGTGGTGATGCCACTGTATAGATCACTGGTGAAGCCTCATCTGGAACTCTGTGTCCAATTCTGGAGACCGCATCGCAGGAAGGACATAGACAGAATGGAAGCAGTCCAGAGAAGAGCAACAAAAATGATACATGGACTGCACCACAAGCCTTATGAGGAAAGGCTCAAGGAACTAAACATCTATTCACTGGAAGAGAGATGGGAGAGAGGGGGTATGATAGAGATGTTCAAATACCTTAGAGGAATAAACAGGGTACAGGAGGAGAGCATATTTCAGAGAAGAGAGTGCACAAGAACAAGGGGACATAACACGAGGCTGGAGGGAGGGAGGCTTAGGGGGAATGCTAGAAAGTATTTTTTCACAGAGAGGGTGGTGGATGCATGGAACAGCCTACCAGCGGAGGTGGTGGAAGTGAAAACAGCATGGGGATTCAAGAGTGCATGGGATAAGCATAAAGGCACCCTGTTGTACAGCAGAGTGGGGGAAAGGCAGTCCAGATAAGAGTAGGGATTGCCAAACCAAGTAGGGAAATGGGCAGACTAGGTGGGCTATATGGTCCTTATCTGGCAACAGATTCTATGTTTCTATGATGAATAACACAAGTAAAAGTGGACAGGTACTAGAAAATGCACTATAAACTTTTATCTAATTTCTGCCTTAAGTTTGTAGTGAATTGAAGACCAGAAGAATAAGTGAACTCTGAAAAATCTTTTCCGTCCTTTTCAGCCACTGGCTTTCAGTGTCTGCTGGCAATTTGTTCTGTGTCTTGTCAGGAAGTGGGTCCATTGAAATGCTCCAGGAAAATGAGAGATTGCTCCTGTTTCAGAGCTCCTTATATAGTGCCAGAATTCCTGGTCTGGTCCTAATTTTTAGGCCAGTAGATGTCACTCTTGTGCTTTCCCAAATGTTTAGGGAATTATTATTATTGCTTATCTAGGTTTTTAGATCACAACTTCCTGGCACATTAATACATTTCAGAATTGGTGCCTTTGATGCCTCACTGCCTTACGCTATAACTCTTGCAAGACAACTCACACCAGCCTGTCGAGAATGGCTACTTCCCAGATCCTGGTTCCCAGGCATCCTGCCTTTGAAGTGCAAAGATTTACATCCTGACTTTTTATTACCTCTGCTTCCCTCAATTAAGTTTACAAGGCATTTCCACTCCTTTTAGAGTGTAATTTAGCTTCCTGGCAGGCAGCTTGTTTCTAGGTCACAGATGAATATCAGACATTTTGAAAAATCCTCTCTCTTACTGTATGACCCCTTTTCTTAACACTGGCATTTAACATACACAAAATCACATTAAAAAACATATAACAGAATTGTATCTGCAGATAATGACTGGCAGTGGCTAGCTCACCACAACCACCGCCACCAGTACCAGCACTAGTCCAGTCCAGTCAGTGATGAATGCAGCAGTCAGGATCAGTTTGTTTGGAAAGGTTCCCTCCGATAACCACTCAGGTCCTTGTCTCATTGGGTCAGGATTGGGAGAGGACTACCAAACAAACCAAGATTAGAGATCAGATGGACTACTTCTCTGCTGCATGCCTGAAGTGTGGACAGGGAAGATCACGGACATCACAACTTCATAGATCCGTACAACTGCACCTGTGAACCTTTTCTTGCCTGCTATTGCAGCAATTTGCAAACTGGCAGACTGACAGTACTGTCTGTCATGGACCAGGTGGCTTCTCTGAATCCACCCCCCTCTCAGCAGCTGCCAGCACCCGATCCAATCGGTCCTCCTGATAATGAATGTTAAATGTATTATGTAATGTTAACTTATATTAAATTATTTATTTATATTAACTTATGTATAATTAATTTCAGGCTCGTGTTCAGCCCCCAGCTGGGTTCCCCACCCCAGGTCCCCAGCAGCTGCCAGCGCCCGATCTGATAGGTCCTAATGGGATGTTAAATGTATTATCTTAATTAATTTATGTTATATATAATACATTTTATTTCAGGCTCAGCTCCCCCACATCCCAGCAGCTGCCGGCACCCAATGATTGATAGGTTCTTATCCTGATCATTCATGGGGTGGATGGATGTTAAATGTTAACTTATTAAGTCATTTATTTAGTATAACAATTTTTTTTGAGGCTCAGCATAAGCAGCCTGCCCGACTCCTCTGAGCCTCAGTCTTTACTTTATGCTGCTCTTGGGTTGTAGTTGCGGTTGGTGCTGCTGCAGGCTGCCACAGTTCAGTAACAACACTGTAAAACTTCAGTGTTCAGAATCAGTTCACAAATTAATGCAGCAGCAGCTGCACAGACCAGACAGAGCAGTTACATTTTTTTTGACAGATTAATCTGATTCAGTCTGTATGGTTCTGGAGCGATTGGCAGATGATGAGAGGCCATCAGCTGGCTTCACCTTCCTCCATTCCACAGGCCGCAGCCGCTAATAATAATAACAATTCTCTAAGGAGATGGATTAGGACCACTCTTGTCTTGGGCCAGGAGGAGGATGGAGCACAGTACTGACAGGTAGTCATTCTTTGATTGTTTGTTCCTCCGACCCGCCCTGGCCTTAATTAACTGATACACTGATAAACGGTAAACCGAACCACACAGTGGCTATAATAATTACGTTGCAGAGAGCTGAAGTATAAGCACTCACTGTGACACTGTGCCATCAGTGTGTAGATGGATGTGGTCCAGTCCTGGACAGAACCTCCTCCACTTTGCAGCGGCAGGCTAACCGAGTCAGCGAGTCCAGACTTCGGAGTCCCTGGGCAGCAAGTTGTTGGTTGATAGTCACTGACACTTCTCCACCTCTAGGACAGGTCAGGCAGAAGTGAACCAGAAGACCAGATGATGTTTTAAGCTATCTAACCAGTGGAGTGACTCACGGTCCTCCCAATCGGTCAGCCACCCCTCATCACAGGCTCATCACTCACAGCAGCTAGCTGACAGCTGCACACAGTACAGCCAGGCTCAGAAGGGGTCTCTCTCTGTCTCAGGATCAGATTTGGGATGGACAGCTGGCTAAGGCAACAAGAGAAGAATAAAACTCTTCTTTAGACCACTGCGTTCTGCAGGCAGCACAGCACAGCAGTCAGATCCCGCACATGGGTGACAACTGAGAGGGACTGTCATGTGCAGATAAGCAAGGGGATTGGACTTGGACCACCATGCATGACAGAAATAATTGATTCCATTTTAGTTTTTTTTTTCACCCACGCAGGGCCGTGGTGGACTTGGTTGCCTTGTCAACAAACAACAGAGACTCTGTCAGTGCCCAAAACCCGGACAAAAGAGCACTGCAGTGATAATCTGCCTGTACAAAAATTTGCAGCTGTAAAAGAGGACATGTCCGTTCCTAACTCAGCAGGTGAGGGAACCGACCAGGGAGGCACGGGTACTGGATGTGGTCCTGGCAGACAGTGACCAGATTGGGGGCCTGGAGGTAAGGGACCCATTGGCGGGGAGTGACCATGCCACGGTCTGGTTCTGCCTGGACCTAGGAGGGGTAGAAGGCTGCACAAAGACGGAAGTAACCGACTTCAGGGGGGTGCAGATTTTAAGGAAATGGGAAGGATCCTTAAGGAGCATTTGGATGGGATTGGGTCAGACGTGGATGCTGATAGTAGGTGGGAAATCATCAGGAGAGGGGTGCAGGACGCTACCAGCACCTGTGCAAGAGTAAGACGAAAATGCGGTGGGGCCCAAAACCTTGTTGGTGGACCAAGGAGGTCCAGGAGGTGGTGCGGGAAAGAAAGCAGCCTATAAGAAATTCAAGTGCTCAAGGGTAGAAAGGGATCGAGGAGTATGAGCTGATGGCTAGAAGGGCCACTAGAGTGGTGAGGGTGGCTAAGGCAAGGAAGGAGCAGAACCTGGCCAGGAAATTAGGAGAGGGAAAAAGGGTTCTTAGATACATTGGGGAAAGATGAAGGTGAAGGGGCAGATTAGCAGGATTAAATCAGGGAAGAGATGGGCACAAGACCCAGAGGAGCAGGCTGAGGTACTAAATGAGTACTTCCACCTCAGTTTTCACCAGGGAAATGGGGATGCTGCATCATACATGGGAGGAGACAGAGATAATGAGGAGGGGGCCCCTACCAATCGGCAGGTCTGGAGGGGGGCATCACTGGCAGGTGGGGGAGGGCTAAGCAGGGAGAAGAGGTACTGGAAGTGGAAATCACAGCAGAGAGAGTGAGGAAGCCCTCAGCTCCCTTAAGACGGAGAAAGCACCGGGCGGATAAATTACATCCTAGAGTGCTGAAGGAACTTGCAGATGTCCTGATGGAACCCTGGCAGAGCTTTCACCATCTCTGAGGACAGGGTGGGTGTCCCAAGACTGGAAGGTGGGCGCATGTAGTGCCTATCCACAAGGGGGATCAAGGGAGGTGGTAGGAACTACAGGCCTGTCAGCCTGACATCAGTGGTGGGCAAGGTGATGGAGGGCATTGTCAAGGAGAGGCTAGGGGGACCTGGATAAGTCAGGGTGCCTGGACGATAGACAGCATGGATTCATCCTGGGGAAATCGTGTCAGACAAACCTGGTGGAGTTCTATGACTGGGTGACAAGTGTCTTGGACCTGGGTAGACCAGTGGATGTCCTCTTTCTAGACTTCAGCAAGGCATTTGACTCTGTTCCTCACATGGGCCTGTTGGATAAACTAGGAGAAATGGGGGTGGGAAACCAGATGATCCGATGGATAGGCAATTGGCTCCAGGACCAGACCCAGAGGGTCGTAGTTGGTGGATAGTCTCTTCCCAGGAGGGTCATTAGTGGGGTCCTGTGGATCAGTCCTTGGGCCCCTCTGTTCAACGCCCCACGATCTGACATAAGGACAGGAATCAGGAGGAGATGAGTCACTTGCAGATGACTCAAACTGGGGCGGTGGTGGATGGGGAGGAGGAGGGTGGCCCTGCAGGGGACCTGAGGCTCTGGAAAGATGGTCTAGAAAGTGGAAGCTGAGGTTTAATGCAGGGAAATGCAAGGTACTCCACCTGGGGGCCAGAAACCCAGGCCAAGTGTACACCCTGGGGGGAATACTACAAGTCTCAATGGCTGACAGGGACCTGGGGGTGGTGGTGGATGTCAAGATGAACAACTCTGAGACTTGTAGGAGGGCAGCAGCCAAGGCCAACAGGATGCTGGGATGCATCGCTAGGGATCACCTCAGAAGGAGGAAGTGATACTCCTCTGTATAACTGCTTGGTGAGGCCGCACCTGGAGTACTCGTGCAGTTTTGGAGGCCGACTTAAAGAGGGATATTAACCTCCTGGAGAGGGTCCAGAGGAGGGCAACCAAAATGATTTGGGGCTTGGGGGACAGGACCTATGAGGAGAGGCTCGAAGAGCTAAATATGTACACTTTGAAAGAGTGAAGGGACCGGGGGGACACGATAGAGGTCTTCAGGTACATGAAGAGGGTAAATAGGGGAGGAACAGTGAGGGTGCTTCGAAGGAAGGAGGAGGGGGCCACTAGAGGGCATGGGTGGAAGCTGGAGGGGGGAAGATTCAGGGGAGAAAGGAGGAGGTGCTACTTCACTGAGAGGGTGGTAGAGCCATGGAGTGCACTACCTAGGGGGCTGGTGGAGGCAGAGACAGTGGAGGGGTTCAAGAGGGGTTGGGACAGGTACAGGGGAAGGGTTCAGGAAGCAAAATCCAATGCAGCAAGAATATCCGGAACTGGGAAGGGAGAAGCCAGAGAAGGCGAGGGGGACAGCAAGGTCAGCACCCAGGGTGGGGGCTGACCAAACGAGCAGACACGAAAGACCATTAGGCCTATTCTGCTGGCATTTTAGTATGTTAGTATGTATGTTAGTAAAAGAGGACATCTGGTAACCCTAACCAAGAAGTGTACTAGTTACAGGGCCAAATTCATTACTGCCACCATCAATTTTACTTTCAATCATTATTTTGGTGTCCGCACCGACAATATTAAAGACTTGGTGAATGAGAATTTTTTCAGATTCAAGTTTCTTCATGATTTCAATAACAGCTGTCATATTTTCACTTTAAAAGTTCAGTACACAGTACACAGTGTTCTTTTTAACTTCAGTATCAATGTGCTTTTTCAGTTCCTCACATTTTTTACCTCAAGCATCTTCGTTCAGTAAAAAAACAGTAAAGGGTTGCCACATTGAAAGCAGAGTTTCAACTGCTTCTAGAACAGAGTACTACCTGCTATGTGTTACATGGGAAATGATTCTCTGTTTAACGCCTAGCCGTGAACAGACAGCATAATATTTTCTTTTTAGATTGCTAGCGTATTTAAATAATGCCCCAAATGCATACTAAAATCCAGTACCTTTTTTAACAATGTTGATGATGTTAGTGCAGCCTTTACTACTCCATCAAGAAGATGGCATGGATTGCAGACAGGAAAGGCCTTGAAATCAGGCTGTGCTCTTCTGAGATTCTCACAGAACTTTTTCTTGTAGCTCATTGAGTCATTACAAATGCAGACCACGTCCTCCCAGCTTTTCCATACAGGTCTAGTACTTTCTGCAGCAAGGTCGCAATGGAAACCACATTGCAGGATTCAAGTACATCCAGGTAGGCCATGATTGTTTGCTGAATCCAACCCTTTGTTTTGTCTGCAAATGTAAATAGCACTGCAACAGCTAGGTCTCCATGCATCTCTGGCATTTCGACTATAACAGTGATTTGAGTCGCATTAGTTAACTCCAGTATGTGGTTGATGTCTGCATTGAATACTTCAGGTGAGTACCTGTCATACGTCTGTGTGGATCTGGGCACTGTTCTTGCTTCAGGAGCCCATTTCTTGAAGAGTTCTCTGATCAGCCCATCAGTTTGATTCAAACTTACTCCAGACTGAATCACTGCATGGGGCTAACTCGTGAGCAACATCCCTCTCATCTTCCCATTTTCTTTTAAATCGGGTAATCACTATGTACTGTAGCATATTGGTCAGCTGCTTTTGATTTTCAGGGCATTATTTTAATGCTGTCTGGTCTCAGGTTGCTCTGCTCTGCTCTCTGGTTGTTTGCCGACTGCTCTTTAGTATGCTCGGTGCAGCTGCGATGTGCTGCATTCTGCGTGCTGCTTAATTAGCATATGTACTGACCATGCCTACGTTCAGGTTTTAACAGTTATAACCGAATGCCTGAATTTTCACCTCGGTGGTGTTTTATCAGTGATTATCGGTTAAAACCAAAAACCAGGAACCCTAAATATCAATAAGAGTAAAATGAAAAATAAAAAATTGTTCAGTATAACTATTTACAAAGGCAGTACAAACAGAGAAAACAAAGTAATTCACCTGAGGGTATCTCTAATTCAATGGTTCAGTCTCTCCCCAGCAAAAATATTGCTGCTCTTTTTATAACAAGTCTTTGCCTTGCAATTAATTTCTTCACCCTGAGCTTGTTAAGGAGACATCCTGTTTTCCACAGTATGTTCTTGTCAGTTTAGGTGCAGAACAGGCTTGCAAACAAACAGTGTCCCAAGCTGGCCTCCTGCTGGCAGCTCTGTAAAAGAGTTTGCAAACAAGCCTGAGAGGAACTCAAACTGCATCTCAGGTTAACCCCCTGAGTTCCAAATAGCTTTTTGCAATCATTTCAACAGCATAACTATATATAGTTTCAAACAAAGGGATCCCAGTATCACTTACAGTTTCCCACAAAAATTCACATATATTTTTTATAACTGCAAATATGCAAGGGGAAGAAAAGACAGAAACAGCAAGTGAAGGCAGAGAAAGATAGTGAGAGGTTGAGAATCGCGATACTGTCAGTGCGATCAGTTCCTAGGTTTCACAAGAACATTTGGTTGTGCAATTAGATGGACAAGAGACAGAAAAGAAGAGGATAGAACAGATTTTTGCGTTTAACTCTTTCTGCATAACAAATGGTACAGGGCCTTATTCAACCCTGTCACAACCCTCCATGGTGGGGTTGGCGGCTTCCACTCTCCGTCAATGGATCTGGTTCAGAGAGAGGGCCCTATAGCCAATGTGGAAACTGACAGTAGTCAGTCTGTCATCCTGCACTGCCTCCGATCATTTTTTCTCTTCCATTGTTCACCTCGGGAGAAGCAGACATGCACAGCCATCCATACAACCCCATGCATACTCCTGTGCATAGGACATTGACGGTTTCTGCTCCTCCACTCCCCAACATGCGATCTGTGGCTGCTTTGCCCCTAGCCTCTGCTAGGGGCCAAGTTAATGCTGGGTACTGCAACCCTCCCTCCCCAGAAGAGGAGAGAAGTCCACCAGATGATCAGTCTTCCTCTTCCTGGCCCACGCTCTCACAACCCAAGTTCACCTTCGAACCCAGGTCATCGGTGCCACAAGTGGCAGCGCTACCACTGTGCCAGAGTGGCAGCAGATCCTCCAGCTTTTTGAGCAGTCTCTTGTGGAGCACAGAATCAAAGGCCTTACTGAAGTCCAAGTACAGGATATCCATTGCTTAGCCCTTATCCACTGTTTTAGTGATCCAGTCAAAGGAGTCAGTTAAGTTTATCTAGCACAATCTTCCCAGCCACAAATCCATGTAGCCACTCATCCTGGAGGCCATTCTGTTCCAGGTATCCTACCAGCCTCTCCTTAAGTATAGCCTCCATGAGCTTACACATGATTTGGGTTGGGCTGACCAGTCTGTAGTTGCCCTCTCTGGGTCCACTCTTATGATGCCATTCTCCAGTTCAGAGGTACCTCTCTAGACTCAAGAAAACCAATATACAGGTCAGCCAGGGGGCCCACAAGTTCCTCTATCAGCTCCCTCAGCACTCTTGGATGGATTCCGTCAGGGCCTGGGGATTTGTCTACCCTCAGGGCTAATAAACCATTACTAGCAGCTGTGGCTTTATCTTGAAGCAAGGATATTCCTGGACCCCCTGCAGGGGGCATTCCTCAGGCAACTAGTCAGTGAACCCACTTGTGATGGGGCAGTACTAGACCCGGTACTCATTAACAGGGATGGTGTTGCAGAGGTCAAGGTGGGAGGCCAACTGGGGACCAGTGATCGCTGTACAGTGTGGTTCAGTATAACAATGGCTGCAGAATTGAACCACACCAGGGCAAGGTTCCTGGACTTCAGGAGGGCAGATTTTATAAAGATGGGTGAATGCCTCAGGGATGACCTGGTGGGGGGATTACCGGGGGTGGGGTGGAGGAATAGTGGGTAAAGCTAAAAGGGGCATAGTTAACGTAACAAACCTCTGTGTCGAGCAACTGAGCAAAAGGAAAAGGAAACTGGTTCTTAAAAGAGATGGTGGAAGGCTGGCCCAGTGATGCAGAGGGCTGAGGTGCTTTAAGCACCTTACTTCTCCCACGCTGGTGACCCAGCTTTGGGAACGAGCTTGGGCCAACGGGAGTTGGCCTGTGGGAGAGGGCTGAGAGAGGACTGAGTGGCCATTAGGCTGCTCTCCTCTCCCGGAGTGGGAGATAAGGTCTTTACGGCTGTTGGCTGCCACCGAGTGGAGGCTCAGTGGTAGCATCGGGCAGATAGGGGGCTGGTGCTAAGCTGGGTGGGTTGATGGTGTTGCCGGTTCCAGAGTGCATGTGTGCCTCCATGTGCATGCGTATCCATGTTGCTGAGACCCTGGGATGTAAGGTGAGAAAAACAGGAAAATGACGGTCGCAGGCTACATGAAGCCCTGCCTGCCTGCCCTTGCCCCATGTTGCCACTGGTTCACTGAACCACAAATCTGGATGCTGGGTCTCTGGGTGGGGGGGAAGGATGGCTCTCCCCTTCCTGTCCCTGCCACAAGGGAAAATTCGTGGGGGATATGGGGCTTGGTGGACTGGGGAGGCACTCGCTGGGTGAGGGAGACAGAGACAGGGCTAATGAGCTGCCTGTGATGCACCCAGAGGATAAAAACCTTGATGAAAAAAAAAAGAGGAGGCAGAAAAGGAAAGGGCTAAAAGGGTTGCATTCAGATGGTATTAAGAGATCCAGAAGCTGGAGGTTAGGGATGTTATCAGGGGAAGCAGGGAAAGCAGTAAGGAGTGCAAAGGCACAAACTGAAGTGAGAATAGCCCAGGTGGTAACAAAAGGGGACAAGATATTGTTTAGGTATGTAAGCAAAAAGAGGAATACCAGGGAAGGGATAGTAAGGTTAAAAAGGGAAGGGGGGGACTGTGAAGAGGGGTGAATAGGAAAAGGCAGACATCCTGAAAAAATACTTCTGCTCAGCATTCACAGAGGAAGGAGAAGGGAAGGGGCCACAACAAAGTATCAGGAGATTTGGGGGGGGGCACTAGTCCTTTTTCGGAGGAGAAAGTCCTGAAGCAACTTGTAAATCTGAAAGTGGACAAAGCAATGGAACCAGACAGGGTGCACCCAAGGGTACTGAGGGAGCTCAGGGAGATACTGGCTGCACCTCTGACAGTCCTATTTAACAGCTCACTGGAAACAGGAATGGTTCCAGAGGACTGGAGGAGGGCAGATGTAGTCCCACTTCACAAATGCTGTAGCAGGGAGGAGGCTGGCAATTAAAGGGCCAGTCAGCCTGACATTGGTGGTGAGAAAGCTAACAGAAACACTGCTAAAGGAAAGAATTGTGGAATATGTTGAATTCAACATGTTACAAGACCAGAGGCAGCATGGCTTCCCGGGGGACATCATGTTAAACAAATCTTTTTTTTTTTTTTTAAATATTTCTTTATTGTTTCCATTTTTCTAGGAGAGGTACATGTGCAAGTTCTTAATACAATTCGTGTGTAGCATTTCATCACATTAGTTTCATCATACATATCGGTCTTTTACAATTTTTCTCATTATGTCAGTGTTCCATATGTCAGTTGTTTATTTCATATGCCTGTTATTCCTTGTGGTAGTCCCTGTCATGCCAATGGAATTATTCCTATTATGGAATCAAATCTGGTCTCTGATCTGAAATCCAGAACCACCATTTGGTCCACATATCAATAGTTTTCTGAGTTTTTAGGTGGAGCTGGGCGGTCATTAATTCCATTCTATATATTTGATATATTATGTCCTCCCACTCCCTTGGTGTAGGCGAGTCACTCTGTAACCACTTCCTGGTAATTGCTTTATTAGCTGCCAGGAGTAATGTAGCCAGTAAGTGCTTGGTATCGCCTCTTCTCAATTCCATTGTGAATTTTAATATAAGTGCTATTTCTGGTGTTAAAATTCCTATTTCTAGGATCAATTTTCCCACGACTTCTCCTACCTTTCTCCAGAATAATTCCAGTACTGGACAACTCCTAAATATGTGGATATGGTTAACTATTTGTTCCCCGCATCCTCTCCAACATGTCTTACCTAGTTGTGGGTTGTATTTTCCCACTATCTGTGGGGTTCTAAAAAATCTTATCAGACATTTCCAGCCAAATTCTCTCCAGGTTAGAGATCTCGTAATTTTATGTACTGTAGTGTACCTCTCCTCCCAACCCTCTTCTTCTATATTAATAACTAATTCTTCCTGCCAGCATTGCTGAGAAGTTACCTTGGACTTTGGTTGATTATTATTTATAGCTTGGTAAGCTTTTGATATTATATGGTCTGGTATTGCTGTTTCTATTGTGTTTATTATTATCCTCATGAATGGATGTATCTCTCTTTGGTTCCATTCCTTGGCTAATTCACTTGTGCAATAATGTCTTATCTGGAGGAATCTAAAGAAGTCCTGAGTCCTCAGTTGGCATTTTTCTTGTAATATTCTGAACTGGCTAAATACTCCTTGGTCATATAATTGATTAAATCTGGTCAGGCCTTGTTGTTGCCATCTAATAAAGTTATTGTCCTGTCTGGTTGGTTCAAATCTAGGATCTACTATTATTTTTTGGATTAAATTAATTTTAGAATCATTAATTTGTTTAAGTAGTGATCTCCATACTTTCAAGAATTGTCTGGTTTGTTGTTATCTGATTTCTTGTTGCATAATTGTTCTTGGTATAGTGTGACCAAATAGGTACTTCTCTATCTCTTCTGGCTGGGGTCCTCTTTCTATTTCTTTCCAATGTGGATCTGCCTTAACATCTAACCATTGTAATATATGTGAGGTTACTACTGCCTGTGCATATTGTTCTAGGTTTGGGAGGGCAAGGCCTCTCTTGCATTTTGGTAACTGGAGAATTTTATATTTTATTCTCGGTTTCTTCCCCTGCCATATAAATTTAGATATCATGTTATTCCACTTTTTAAAATCTGACTGTTGCGGGTATATTGGTAGGGTCTGGAAGAGGTATAAGTACCTTGGAAGTATATTCATTCTAATTACCTCTATTCTTTGATTTAGGGAGAGGGGTAAAGGGTTCCACCTCAGGAAGTCTTCCTTAATAGATTGTAATAGTGGGCCATAGTTAGCGTCATATAGGGCTTGGGTGTCCTTTGTTAATATTATTCCTAGATATCTGAATTTATTACTTGTCCACCTCAGTGGGAATCGTGCCTGTATGGATTCACTTGGTTGATAATTAATAGTTAAAACTTCCATTTTTCCTGTGTTTAATTTATATCCTGAGATGGCCTCCATCTCTCCCAAAAGGGTAAACAGTTTTGGTATGGAGGTTTCTGGTTCTGTTAGGTAGATCAGCAGGTCATCTGCAAAAAATGCTGTTTTATGATTAGTATTAAGGTATTTAATCCCTGTAATGCTTTCTTTTTCCCTAATAGCCTGTGTTAGTGGTTCTGCGCATATAGCAAATAATGTTAGGGATAGGGGACAGCCTTGTCTAGTTCCTTTGTTTAGTGGGAATCGAGTTGAAAAAGAGCCATTTACCATTATCATAGTTTGTGGAGATGTGTATATATTTTGTATGGTTTTTAGGAAGTCTATTGGGAAGTTGAATTTTTCCATTGTATATCTTAAGAATCTCCAGGAGACTGTCAAATGCTTTCTGTGCATCCATACTCAGAAGTATGAAAGTTTTTTTCTCTTTTGTATTTCTTCTAATAAATATATTGTTCTTTTAACATTTTCTGCTGTCTGGCATTTTATTATAAAACCTGCTTGGTCTTTATTTATAGTGTGGGGGAGTATACCTTGTAGTCTTTTAGCCATTATGACTGCAAAGAGTTTATAATTGTGATTTAAAACCAAAATTGGTCTATAAGATTAACAATTCAATGGATCTTTTTCTGGTTTTAGTATTGTTGAAATATTAACATATTGCCAACTGTTAGGGATGGGGGATTCACTGCTTTGTATTGCTATGAATAATTTAGTTAATGGTGGGAGTAACATTTTTTTGAATGTTTTATAAAATTCAGCCGTGTAGCCATTTGGGCCCGGGCTCTTATTTGGTTTGGAATGTTTTGATATATTATTTATTTCTTGGGATGTAATTGGACCTGTCAGAAGTTTCCCTTGTTCCTCCGTAATTTGGAGTAGTTTCATTTTTGTAAATAATTTTTTATATTCTTCCTCTTCTGGTTCCTGTGGTTGATGATATAGTTTGGAATAGAATATTTTGAAGCCTTCTAATAAGTCTTTTGTTTTGTTTAATATATTGCCTTGTGTCAGGTGTTTTAACTTAGAGATTGTTGCTAATACTTGTTGTTTTCTCAATCTATAGGTTAATATTTTAGCTGCTTTGCTTCTTCCCTTGTAGTACTTTTACTTTACATACATCAAAGCTTGTTCGGATTTTTAATTTAATATATCCTGTAATTTTGCCTTTACCTGATTAATCTGGTTAGTCTGTTTAATCTTATCTGTTTTCCCTGTTGCATGATCTTATTTCAATCTTTCTAATTCCTTTTCCAACTCTTTTTGATGTTTATCTCTCTTTTCCTTTTGATATGTTGCATATGCTATTATCTCCCCCCTTAGTACTACCTTTAGTGTATCCCAGAGTGTTCCCTCTGTTATTTCTTCTATAGTGTTTTCTTGTATTATTCTCGGGATCCATTGCTGTATTTTTTCTTTAAATTGTTTATCCCTTATTAGCATGTTATTAAATCTCCATTGTCTTATCTGCATTTCCTGTTCTGCTTCTAGTTCTATAGTGATAATTGCATGCTCTGATAGGAAGATTGGACGAATCTTGGTCTTATATATTATATCAAGTGATTCTGCCTCAACTAAGAAGTAGTCAATCCTAGAGCAAGTGTTATATACCCCTGAAAAATGTGTGTATCCCCGTGCTGCTGGGTGACAATGCCTCCAGGTATCTATTAAGGCTAGGTCTTTTATTAACCTCTTGCCATGTTTCTGGCCCTTTGTGGCCTTGTGGGTGTTAGAGCTTGAGCTGTCCTTTGTTGGATTCATTAAAAGATTTAAGTCCCCTCCCAGAATTAGTTTACCTTGCTTGAAAGCTATTGTTTTATCAGAGATTGCCTGATATACTGTATTCTCTAAGCCTGGTGATACATATAGACTTCCTACTGTGTATGTTTGTCCTTCCCAAGTTCCCTTTATTAAAGATAACCTGCCCTCCCCATCCTGGTATGTATCTGTTATCTGAAATGTTGACAATTGTGGGATAAGGATTGCTGTGCCTCTCCTGCATCCTCTTGTATATGTACTAGCCACTACTCCTGTCATTCCATATTTGAGTAACTTTTGGTGTTCTTCTTTCAGTATTCTGGATCTCAGGGCCCATCAGTACCTTCTCTGAGTGCAATCTCTCACTTTGGGTTTCTTTGGCTATCTCCGGTAAGAGGATATCAATTAGAAAGCTCACAACCTGCTTCTCAGGATCTCCTCTCCACTTAAGGAAAGATTTGTGAACTTCTTCCCCCAGGAATATCTATCCCCTACCTACACGGAATCACCCCTCTCAGGCTTCCTTTACGAACTCCATCCAGGGCCTACCCCTGGTGTTGGCTGTCCCTACTCCCAGAGCCGTGCTCTCACTCCCCAACCGGTCTCTCATCGGGAGGCGCTCAACACTTATTATTTTGATATACAAAATTGTCCTAATAGTCTCTTTCTCTCATCTAAAACTACAGTACTTGCTGTGATTCTCTTTCTGGTCTTCTCTCTTTTCTCAGTCCAAGTATGGCCTGTTTGATTTTCCTGGTAATTTTGTGGGTAATTCGAATCCTCTTTCTCTTAAGTCTTCCATGGTGTCTTCCACCGAATTGTATGTCATCTGGCCATTAGGATATTGAATTTGGAATCTGGATGGATAAAGTGCCCAAAATTTTAGCTGCAACTGTCTTAAAATTGGAAATAAAGGTACATATTCTCTTCTCCTTTGCATTGTGATTCTTGCGTAGTCGTTGTCAAAAAAAAGTCTCAGTTTTACTCTGAATATTTTCCCTTTTGCCTATGCTTTTTGTAATATCCTTTCTTTGGTTTGGTAACTTAAAAACCAAACTATTATTTAGCAGGGCCTCTGTTCTGGATCTTGTGGTTTAAGGCCAAGTGCTCTGTGGACTCTCTCTATGTCTAACGAGCAATCCTGTTCGAGATTTAATTCTTCCTTTAATAGTTTTTCAATGTACCCTCTCATGTCTCTGCCCTCACTATCTTCTGGAATTCCATATTCTTATATTTTGGCGTCCCTGTCTGTTTTCAGCATCTTCTTGTCTCTCCCCTAGCGCCTTAGTTATCTCCAAGATTTGAGTTATAGTTGTTTATATATTCATAATCTCTGAGGCCTGGTCTGTTTCTTTTTGTTCCAGAGTCTTTACTTGATTTTGTAGGTTCAATACATCTATTTCTAACAAATCATGTTCTGATCAGAAGTCTAGGAAATCTTTTTTGATGTCCTGTAGATCAGTTATTATTCTATCTAATTTGTCGTTAAGGATTAAGTCCTTGTTTTAAAGTTTTCCACATTTGGGTTTCTTGCCTGAAGATGACAGCTGGGCCTACAATATTTCAGAAGTCTCCAAGTCCGATATTTCTGCTCCCAATTTTTCTTCTTCTATTGGTAATACATTGAATCTGTTCATATTTCCCTTTTGTGTATTCGATGCCACCTGCAAAAATTTCTCTATTTACTTGTTTCTCTCATTTGATTTTAGCTTTTTAATATTTTTTGGGGGGAGGTCTAAGCGGAGCTCTGATTTCAAGCTGCCATTCAGTTCAGACCTACACTGGAAGTCCACTCATGTTAAACAAATCTGATAGATTTCTTTGACAGGGTAACCAAGGAATTAGATCAGTGTTGAGCAGTGAATGTGGCCTACCTATAGTTCAATAAGGATTTTGACACTGTTCCACATAGGAGACTAGTAAGCAAGCTGGGTAGCACATGAGTGGGTCCAAAGGTGGTAAACTGGGTAAGAAATTGGTTATGGGATAGGTGACAGAGGTTGGTGGTAAATAGAGTTCACTCTGAGGAAGAGAGGGTGACCAGTAAGGTGCCATAGGAATCATTGTTGGGGCTGGTCCTCTTTAAAGTCTTTATAAGTGACATTGCAGAAGAACTGGAATGGAAGATCTGCCTCTTTGTGGATGACACCAAAATCCGAAATAGGTTGGACACTCCTGGGGGTGGATGGAAAGGATAAGCAGAGACCGGAGAAAACTCGATGCATGGTCAGGGATATGCCAGCTGGATTTTAATGTGAAGGAGTGAAAAATAATGCACTTAGAGCACAGAAACCCGGGGGGGGTACAAAATTGATGGAGTGGTATTGACAACCACAAAGCAGGAAAGAGACCTGGGGGTAATCATGTTGGATGATCTAAATGTAGCCAGGTAGTGTGACAAGGCAGTTGGGAGGGCATGGGGGAAGCTTAGTTGCATGGGGAGGTGTGCTATCCATGGACCTGCACCCCTGATTGGCCTCCCTACCTCGCAGACAGTAATACATAGGGCACAGGCACTTATTGTATAACCGTAAGTGTCAGGATCTGAGTTCTACTCTATTTTCTACCAAAGAATCATACTGCATTTGCTATTATCTAATTGTACCACTTGGGAGACTCCTCTATTTACACCATTGTATAATCATTAGTTAGACAATGCTGCCATCTTTAGTTCTAGTGCAGAACAGCAACTACGAATGTAACCACATATGGCCTTCACGAATACAGGTCCTTTGTTTAGTTATCTTGTTTTTATGCTAGTTCAGCATGCTTTCCCAGGATATTAAGAAGTCAGGATATTTGCCATTATCCAATAATGAGACTTATATATATATATATATATATATATATTTTTTTTTTCATGGTTGCCATGGTAATTATCAGGAGTATAAGACCCTTTGCATTGCACCTTTTCTCTGAGAAGAGACTTGCCGCTGCCTATAGGTAAGAAAGATTGGAGGTGTTCTCCCCGGTGTTTATCACTGTGATTTGGTTGTAAGCCTGCTTTATATACCAGAAATAAACCACTTTATGTGCTGAACACCACTTATCTATCATTTCTTCACTTTTGTGTAGTTCCAACTACCTGAGAAAGGTAATTTTATTACCAAGTTACATTTGGCGACTGTGAGCAGGTTGGAATGTACAAAGTGAGGATTTCAATCGAGTTCTTTGAACTGAATGTCGAGCAGTGTGGTGCATTTTTGCCCACTTGGAGCTACTCAAACTTACTGTGGTTGTTCCCTTATGGACTTGTTCTGCCTCAGTTTTGGGCATGGCAGACCCACACCGGACTACTGGTATACTCCCTTTGCGAGTTGCAGCGTACCGCCTTGGCACCATCATTTGCTCACGGGGGACCGGAAAGCTGTTAGGTAACGGTACCAAGGATTTTGATTCCAGTCTTCCGACTGCTTTGTTTGTTTGTTTACCCCTTTGTTTGTCATGCCTGAACTATGCACAGAATTGAGACTCGATGTCAAACTACCTCACCTCCCATGGAGGTTGGACTGATTTTGCGCTGGACGCGAAGTCATCTGAAGACCCTCTGCTTATGATCTCTGATCAATATCTAGAATCTAAGCAAAAAGCAAGCAAATACCACACCAAGGGTCTCTTGGTCGTGGCTTTACATACAGCATTGAAAGTTTGCTAGCACGTTGTGCCTCTCTTAAACTGCAAAATGCTTCACTAAAAAAAGAGGTGGGCTTGCAGGCATCGGAGATACTGAAAAGGGAACAGAAACTCGCAGAGGAGACACAGTCACTCCGCAACCGTAATAACAGACTGTTGCACTGCACTGCTCAAGCTTCTGAGAATGAATTGTGTATGTTAAGAGATGACAATGAGAGGCTGAAATGTAATAAAAAACAGCTGTCTTATTTGAATGACATTTTGAGTGATACGAATGAAAGTTTGAGAGAGGATAATATTGAATCGAAGGAAGAGAATGTAAGATTGATGCATGAGCAAGACAAAGAGCTTAGGGAAAATGTTGAATTGGGCACTGCATGCAGAGTATTTCAGCTTGAAGTTGAGAAGGGTATTGAGCGAGGCACTGCTAAAGTTTGTCACAAGAAATGTAGAATGCGCCATCAACGGGATATTCTTGCTGGGCATGTAAAAGCCATGAATGGCTTCCAGCACACACCCATTGACATTACCTCATCAGGTGACGATGAATCTGATTACGAGGACATAGGATGCCTCATCACATCTAAGTCCCTGTCCCACAGGGCAGTGGCCTTTACCAGCCAGTGCCAAGATGGCAGCAGTTATAGCCCACCTCCATGTCACGTCAGCACACCCTCTACACTGCCACATCATAGCCAACATGGTGGCCCCCATGATACGGGAGGCCAACCACCTTCAAGTAGGAGCCTGCTTCCCCTGGCACCCCTTTCCCAGGAAGGTAGTGTGGAAGTGCAAGGCATTGTGCAGGATGTCTTGACTAGACTAACAACCTCAGAGGGAAGTGCTTCACAGGAACAGATCGGATGCATGTTCGAGAATGCGGTAACCCAAAGACAATGCATTCAAAGCAGTTGCTGATGCGTCAGCGGAAGCTGCCCTTCGCGGTGCTTTGGGTCACGGGGAATTGAACAGCGCTCCCCATACACCCACTTCTAATCCCCTACAGGCCACTCATAGACCAATTAAATATAGAATTTAAAAATAAGAACACAATAACAAGAGGATATCCGCAACATATGAAGGTTACGAAGTTCAGGACTACTAGAAGGAAATATTTCTTCACCCAAAGAGTGGTTAACTTGTGGAACAGTTTACCCACTGACATAATAACAAGTGAGAATAAAAACCTCTTTAAAGCAAAGATGGATAGGTACATTGATAGTGGTGTTGCAATGAGATACTACATGGAAGATTAAGGAGTTTATTGTGGGCACCACGCCCTTTCTGCTCCTATGCAACAGTGACAATAGTGACAATGTACTGTGTTTACCCAGCACAGGCCATTTGAGATGCAATATCTTATTTTCAGTGAGGTCCTGCTTTTACCAATTTTTACCATATATTCGAGGAAGGTAGCCCAGCTGAAATAAGAAATCTCATTTTCACTGAGTTCTTGCTTTTCTACATTTTACACTGTATTTACCCATGACAGCACAGTAGGGATGCAATATTTCGTTTTCTGTGGGGGTCCTGCTTTTACACATTTTATAATGTATTTACTAAGGATAACACAGTACAGGTGCTGCATCTTGCTTTCAGTGGGATCCTGGTTTTACCTATTTTTACAGTGTATTTCCCCTAGATAGCCCATGTGAGATACAATGTATTGTATTGAGGGGCACAGGACCCAAGGCAGCATGGATTCACAGCGGGAAGGTCATGCCAGACAAATCTGATAGATTTCTTTGACTGGGTGACCAAAGTAGTTGATCAGGGAGGGGCTGTGGACATGGTCTACCTAGACTTTAGCAAGGCATTTGACACAGTCCCACACAAAGGATTAATATACAAGTTAGCCAGCCTGGGAGTGGGTCCCAAGATGACAGCCTGGGTAAAGAATTGGCTGGAGAATAGGACACAGAGAGTAATAGTAAATGGAGCCCACTCTGAAAAAAGGGGTTAGTAGGGGTACCGCAGGGTTCAGAATAGACTCAGTCCTCTTCAATGTCTTTATAAGTGACATTGCAGAGGGACTGGAAGGAAAAGTATGTCTCTTTGCAGATGACACAAAGATCTGCAACAGAGTTGATGCACAAGGTAGAGTGGAAAGGATGAGAAGGGACTTGGCAAGGTTAGAAGAATGGTCAAATTTATGGCAGCTTAGATTCAATGCTAAGAAGTGCAAGGTAATGCACCTGGGAAACAAAAACCCAGGGGAAGACTACACAATGGGGGGTGAGATACTAACAACAACAAAAATGGAAAGGGACCTGGGGGTAGTCATATCAGATGACCTAAAGGTGGGCAAGCAATGTGAGAGGGCAGAAAGGAGGGTTGGGGGGATACTGGGATGCATAGGGAGAGGCATCACCAGTAGAAAACAGGAAGTTATTATCCCTCTGTGCAGACAGCTGGTGAGACCCCATCTGGAGTACTGGTGCAGTTCTGGAGACCCAATCTCCGCAAAGACATAGACAGGATGGAAGCTGTCCAGAGGAGGGCACTAAAATGGTGCAGGGTCTGCACCGAAGACATATGAAGAGAGACTTAAGGAGCTTAATATGTATAGCCTCGAGGAAAGGAGGGAGAGGGGGGACATGATAGAAACTTTCAAGTACCTCAAGGGAATCAACAAAGTCCAAGAGGGTAGCATCTTTCAAAAAAAGAGGTGTGCAAGAACAAGGGGGCACAATTTGAAGATAGAAGGGGGGCGGCTCAGAGGTAATTTAAGGAAGTATTTTTTCACAGAGAGGGTGGTGGATGTATGGAACGGCCTTCCAGTGGAGGTTGTGGAGTCACAAACAGTGGTGGAATTCTAGCGTGCATGGGACAGTCATAAGGCAATTCTAGGGGGTGGGGGTGGGGGTAGGAAGAAGTAGGCTGCTGGTTAACTAGGATCTGCAGCTTATCCATCAGGTAGGGAAATGGGCAGACTGGGTGGGCCAAGTGGTCCTTATCTGCCATCAAATTCTATGTTTCTATGTTTCCAGTGGGTCCTGCTTTCATACACTTTACAGTGTGTTTACCCAGGATAGGCTAGTTCAGATGCAATATCTCATTTTCAGTGAAGCTGTGCTTTTACCCATTGTTTATAATGTGCTTACTCAAGGAAGCGCATCATAAATGCTATATCTCTTTTGCAGTGGAGTCCTGAGTTTAAATGTAACCAGGATAGCCTGGCTGAGGTGTAATGTATTGTTTTCAGTGCAGTACTGCTTTTACATATTTTTCCAATGTATTTTCCCAAGACAGCACATCTGTGATGCATTCTTTTTTTTTGGTAGGGTCCTGCTTTTAATCATTTTACACTCAAATCAAATTAAACTTTATTTTTATAGCGCCTTTCAAAACCAAGGCGCTGTACATAAAACCAAATACAATAAATATAGATAAAATTAAAACTGGAACAATAAAACAAATTATCCATAATTAGGGAAGGCTAGATTAAATAAACATGTTTTTAGCTCAATTTTAAACTTATCGATGGTCAGGCATTCTCTTAATCGACGAAGTAGAGAATTCCACAGGGTTGGAGCCAAAAAAGAAAAGGCACAAGAACCAGATGTCTTCACTCGCACCCTGGGAATGTCTAGCAATCCCTCATCGGTGGATCGGAGAGGGCGGAGGGGACAGTAGGGTACCAGGAGATCTTGCAGGTAGCCGGGTACCTGATCATTTAGGGCTTTAAAGGTTAGCAAGCCAGCCTTAAAGGTGATCCGCCACTGAACAGGCAGCCAGTGCAGCTCGCGGAGCACAGGCATAATATGACTGGTCCTAGAGGTCCCAGACAAAAGCCTGGCTGCCGCGTTCTGCATCAGCTGCAAGCGGCAGATATCAACCCCTGGTAGCCCTAGGTAGAGGGAATTGCAGTAATCAAGACAAGTAGTGACAAAGGCATGGGCCAGTGTTGGAAGATTGTCAAGAGGAACCAAATGTTTCACCCGGGTGATATTCCTCAGATGGTAGAAAGAGGATTTGATGACAGCTGACACCTGAGATTTTAAAGTCAGACCATCATCAAAAATAATGCTCAGGTTATGCACCTGGTCTGAGGTAGTGATCAGTATGCCATCAAGCAACAGACCTGATGGTTGTCCAGCCCCCAAACCTGCCCCTGGATGACCAAGGTCCACTGCCAACACTTCAGTCTTGTCTGGATTCAGTCTCAGCCAGCTGGAACTCATCTAAGCACTGTTGTTATACTGGGTAGGCCAGATGAGATGAGATGAGATGTGATGAAATACCTTGTTTTCAGTGGGGTTTAGTGGCGATTCTATTGCTTATTTGCAGTAAGGTCTGCTTTTGCCCAGCATAGCCCAGCTTAGATGTAATATCTCATTTCCAATGGGATCCTGCTTTTACTTACTTTTCCAAGGTATGTACCCAGGATAGCCCAGCAAAGATGTAGTATTTCTTCTTAACTGGTGTCCTGCTTTTATTGATTTTTTAAAATGTATTTATCCAGGACAGGCCACCTGGGATGCAGTATATATTTTCACTTGGGTCTTGCTTTTACACATATTTACACTGTATCAAGCCAGGATAGCACAGCGGAGATGCTGGATCTCGTTTTCAGTGGGGTCCTGATTTTAGCAGAATATGTTGACTGTGGGGATGCCTCACTTCAAATAAATAGGGATTCCATGTTCTGTTCATCAATATACTATCTTTTATTAAATGATCTATACATAAAACAGTTAAAGCATTTACTTCTTTTCCTTTACTTCACAACTTTTTTTATTTCAGATTGTACGTTTCCTTACTTTACCTTTGGTTTCTTTGCTTCTATGCTGCTGCGTTTATTACTGTTTGACATAATGGTGACATACATACATACATAGATACATAGACAGTGTCGGCAGATAAGGGCCTATGGCCCACCCAGTCTGCCCATTTGAGCTTGTAAGTTCAGTTTGTTTTCCTAGAAGTCAGTTGCCCCTTACCCCTGACCTCCAGAATTCCTTTATGTCTATCCCATGCATTCTTAAATCCCGTGATTGTTTCAGCCCCCACCACTTCCTCTGGCAGGGTGTTCCACTTGTCCACCACCCGTTCTGTGAAGAAATTCTTTCTCATGTTTCCTCTGAATCGTCCTCCCTCCAACTTCATCCCATGCCCTCTAGTCCTGGAACATCTTTTTCGCTTAAAAATAGTGTTTTCCTGCACCCTGTTCCTCCCTGTAAGATACTTGTATGTCTCTATCATATCCCCTCTCTCCCTCCTCTCCTCCAGGGAGTACATGTTCAGTTCCTTCAGCCTGTCTTCATAGGACTTGTGATGCAATCCATGCACCATCTTTGTTGCCCTCCTCTGATCCTTCTCTACCCTGTCTATGTCCTTACGTAGGTATGGTCTCCAGAACTGTACACTGTACTCCAGGTGGGGCCTCACTAGTGTCTTGTATAGCGGAATTATGACCTCCCTTTTCCTGCTGGTGATGCCCCTGCCTATACATCCCAGCATCCTATTTGCTTTACCTGCTGCCTTGTCACACTGTTTCTCTACCTTGAGGTCATCAGAGATGACAACCCCAAGATCCCTTTCCTGCTTGGTGCATGCTATATCCTCACCCCCCCAACTGATATATTGTGCCATCCCCATCCAATCCAGTGCCAATGCATCCAGGGGTAATGTGCCCTCATCTTCATCCCTTCCCTTCTTGGACCCGTATGCGTAGTCTTGCTGTGTGACCTCACAAGTGAGGTAATCACTGTGTTGCCACCTTCCAGCAGTTTGGTTGCTAAGCAAATAGAAATAGAAAAAGCAGTAAAGTGAAGTATAAAACTAAAAGGGAGTTTTTGTATTGTTTCAGAAAAAAAGCTGTTTTGCTAATTTTGACTAACGGTAACAAACACAGTAGCACTGAAGTAAGAAATTGAAGGTAAAGTAAGAAAAACATACAACATGAAATTGAAAATACAACAAAGTAAAACAGGAAACTAAAATGGAGTTTTGATATTGTTATAAGCAAGTAAATTGTGACCTTGAGTACCTTAAAGGGAACCACCCATATAAGAAAGATAGTGATAAACGGTACATTAAATCCCAGTCATAGGAGGGCTCTAGTAGCCATAGTAAATGAGATTACATTGTAAGGTGATGGAAGCACTGCAGTGATTTATAACATAGCTTTGATAAATGGAGAATTAGGAAAAGAAGTAAATGTTTTAACTGTTTTATGTATAGATCATTTTGGACAATGACTTTACAGGAAGATTGATTTAGAAATATTAGAAAATATAAACAAAAGTAATTAAGCAAAGGGTGAGAAATATAAGCCTTGAATGATAAGTGCTATATATATAGAATTTCTACTTTAGAAAATGTTTATGAAAAGGTTTATGTATGAAATGTTATACAATACAAATTTATGTTTTTAGAAAAAATGATGAACCCTTGAAAAAGCTAAATTTATGAGTGAAACATTGGGGCCAAATGATAAAAGATGATATAGTGATGAAAGGAATATGGAATCCTTATTTAGTTGAAGTGAGGCATCCCCACAATCAACATATTCTGCTAGAGTTATCAACACCTTGGGGAAGCCTAAAGAAGAAAATACAAGGCTATTTCCCACAGAAAGAATTAACTTTTGGGTCACTTTTACCCAGTTTTAAAATGTATTTACCCAGGCTATCCAAGCAGGCAGGCAATATCTAATTGACGTCCTGATTTTATACATTTGTACACTGTATTTATCCAGGATAACACAGCAGAGATGCTACATCTCATTTTCAGTAGGGTTCTGCTCTTACACAATTTTATAGTGTACTTACCTGGTACAGGCCAGCTGAGATGCAACATCTCAGTTTCAGCGGGGTCCAGAGTTCACACATTTGTTACCTTCTGTTGAACCAGGATAGATCAGCTGTCAAGCAATGTCTCATTGAGGTCCAACAGAAGTGGCATGTAAGAGCCTGGCCACCCTTCTGCATCCAGGGGCATTGGATGGCATCTCATCCATGAGAGTGCCTGCCTTATGCTATGATGACCAGTACTGCATCAGCACCAGTCACCTTCGCATCACGGGTCAAGGGCAGTGGGGATCAGTGACACCATAGCAACACACCTTGGGGCATCATAACAAGAGATCACACATACAAACTAGTTCATCCATACCAGAGCTGGGACTAAGCATAGTGATATTTTATTATTTAGCTGCAAGAGGACACACAGTTCTCTGGGTATTAATTACTTTTTTCCCCGGGTGTTTTGCTCTCCTTTATAAAATGGGCATCCAAAATAAAGAAGTCTCATTAGTCAACATATATCATGTGACTGTGCATGAAATCTGTTTCATGCACAGTCATCCTGGTCCTAAACCACATCACACAATGAGCAAATCATTCCTCCTACAACCGGAACTATCTTCCATCAGTCCCTCTACAACCAGAATTGATCTTCCATCACAAAAATGGCTGCTACCTTTATACTACAAAAAACCTTGAACTGGGCCCTAAAATAAAATTACCTTAAAGGAGAACTGCTCTGAATGTATAGGTCATTTTTCCTAGTAGAAGCTGTTTTTAAATATTGGTTCAAATTCTGTTAGTGCTTTAGTGATCTAGGCAGTTTAGTTAACCCTGTGGGTGTTTATGGTTTACATGCTGCTGGTAAGAACCATTTTAGAACTGTATGATGTAGTTTATGTCCCTGTTCTGCTCTTCTATTGTTGGCACAATGCATCCATGTTCTACAATAGAACTCTGCAGCTGAGAGAGGGACATAAACTACATCACACAGTTCTAAAATGGCACTTACCACCAGACTGTAAAGCAAAAACACTCACTAAGGTTACTAAAAGGCATACATAGATGGAATAATAACATAATTTTAACCAGTACTCAAGAAACAGCTTCTATTGGGAACAATGACTTACAGGTTCAGCACAGTTCTCCTTTAAATAAAAAATAAAAGAAGTGAATTAAATGTTGTTTCCCTGATCATCATCACACTTTCCTTACACACGTAAACAAATTAGAAACGTTAAGTATTGTTTATAGTTTTTATTACAACTGTTTCTTTGCTGACGATGAAAAATCACCCTTCTGTCTTTACCACCTCATCATGGAACTCTCTTCTGCTTGTTCTGACAGTGAGATAATTCAGTCTCTGGCTGTAGTAGAGGCCTTTGTTGTGTGTGTGTGTGTGTGTGTGTATGTATACAGAATGTTAGGAGAGGAACATTCTGCCAGTGGAACTGAGCAGAATTTTGAATCCATGTATTCCATGGTAAACATTCCATGATAGACATTCCATATCTTGAATCTTAATGCCAGCAAAGGACAAACTTTGTCCAGCAGTAATACAATGACATCATCAATGACATCATTTGCAGTGGGTGAAATGACTATTTTATTATAAATGCACACAAGTAAATCTATTATAATGTATGGGAGAGGCTTATTATTAACTAAATTCACACACTGTACAATGTTGTTATACCATTGATATGACATCAGATTGTTGTTATACCCTCTTCACTATGTCATAGCGATAGTATAACAAAACAGAACACTCACACTGTGTAACATTCTGTACTGTGAATTCAATACAAACTGGTGCCCATACACTATAAAGGCTAATGGAAGGTCTTTGGCTAACAACCATGCTGCAATCATTTCTTGAGGTTGCCATGACAACAGTAAACCTCTCAAAGTGATTACAGCATGGTCAATACCTGGAGACCATCCATTACCCTCTATGTTTCTACATATAAACATGATTTTCCAAACTGTAAAAAGTGAAAAAAAAGGAGCCCATTTTATAAGCACAATAAGACACGCCATGGGTGTGCATAGAACAGATTTTACCACAATTTCAGGGGCTGAAGGTACTTGGCCTGTAGCCTCATGCCTCACTACGCCCCTGGGCATGTGGCAAAATCTGTTCCATGCACACACTGTCATGTCTTAGTGCTTACTTCTAACACCATCCACCATCATTTTGCAGCCCTATTGGCTCTGATAAAAATTTATTTTTCTTATTTAACTTCTCAGTCTTTCACAGCACTTTTACATATAGTAGTTATTGGAAAAAGTACCGCTATCCGAGACAATACAACACTGTCACAGATAATACACAACCAATAGGGAGATCCATGACTAGGGAACAGTTTCATTACAAATCAATAACAACAGAGTAACCATTTAAACAGGCCTATAAAATCAAATCAAAATGTGCTTGTTAACAGGCTTACTTCATATGTTGTGGATAGAATATAGAAAAAAAATGTCTCTCAGCCTAAGGAATGTTAGTCAAGAAGACTGGAAATCCTTCCTATTGTGTTTGTGAGCTGTTTAGGTAACTCCTACCTCATCCCTAGACACAATTTTTCTCACATTAAAATAAAGACTTGATTTACATTCTTATATTTAATTATTAAAAAAAACACAAGCACAATATACATGCATGGTGTGACGGGGTTCCTATTTTAAAATGTTTTCTAGAATCAAACTACTAAAAAAAACCTGCACTTACAAAATAGTTGATAAAAACATTCCTCTGAATAATGCAAGAAAAGAGGTACAGGCTAATCACTGAGAAGACATGGTACAAAATAAAAAAAGACCTGCGCCAGACACAGCTAAAGGTATACCCTTAACCAGAAACAAGACTTACACATATTGATAAAACAAAACCAAAAAAGGGCACACACCATGCAAGTTGGATGGCAAAGTTCATTTATAAAGAAATCTTCTGCACCATACCAGACACCCCAGCCTTTCACCAAACAACATCATCTGGGACCCTCGATGAAACCGTTTGGTGATACGAAGGGGTATCTGGAGTGCTGGAGAAGATTGCTTAATAAATTAAGTTTGCCTTCTAACTTACATGGTGTGTGTGTGCCCTTGTTTGTTTTTCAAGATGTTGTACAACAATAGTATTCTGACTTGTCTTCCTACTCTAGTAGAGTCTGAAGATGATGCCTCAACATTTTTGGATTCTCCATTTTCTGCAGGTGCATCTTTTTCATTGTTCTCTGTAGCTGTTCCTTTTGCTCCTTTTTAATTGTGTTTTTATTTTTCCTAAAACAAGACACAGAACAATATATAATGCACTTTATATATCTGCATGAATGATAAAAATCACTAGTCTAATACATTAATCGATGTCTATTGATTTGGTAGTTTTACTACAAGTCTTAATGTTTAGTTTTGGCCGGGGTTTTCTTGCCCTTGCCCTTCTCCTTCTTTGCGGCATGCTTTTTGGTTTGGGTTCAGCTTTCGGTGGTGCTGATCTAGCGGACAACCTTTCTGATACAAACGGATTTCAACAAGAAGGAGAAAATGCAATTTAATAGCTGTGGTACCGCCCTAGCAGAAGGCCACAAGTGCAGAGCACAGCTGTGGTTGAAGGCAGGCGCTAGCAAGCAAAAATCTCTAATGCCTGAAAAAAGTTATCACATAATCATTTTTATTGTTTAATGAGTTTGTACTATTTTTTGCGCACTTTACTTTATTGTAAGTATACAGTTTGGGGCTTCAGGCTGACCTGTACGAAGTAGTACACCACAGAGTGGCACATCTGGCAGCTATAGTCTTTGCCTGCCACGTGTAAATAACCACGTGCCTCACTGTCATTGTACATGATGGACAGTCTGGAGTTCATTCCAAAACAAGAGAAAGTCGGGGCGCACTTGATATACTCTTCAAATACTGCATTATTTCTGATAAATTCAAAATTGCCAGCAACAAACCACCCAAGCAACATTTCATGGCCTTCCGACACTTCCTCAGGCCTAACAAATGGGGTTACTATGTCAAAAAAACATAATTAATGCAACATGTAATGTAGTTCTTAAATTTTGCTGCATGCACTAAAGTAGTTAATTACCACAGTGCCAGCAAAGTACCCTGTATAATACTGTTCAAATGCTAGTGTTGAACAATGCTCAGTACGTATAAAAACTTAAAACATCTTTTTATATGCACAATATTAATCCCAAAGTTGTTGCTTGATGGTAACTCCACAACAATATCATATTTAAATAAAACTCTATCAACACTAATGCACTCAAATATATCATAGTTGCACCTTGCACATCGTTTCTTAAAAAAAGAGAGTTAACAATAGTAAATACATTCTAGTCTATGGGAGACGTATTCAGAACTGTCCAGATGCATGAATACAGATGTGCCGCAAGAAATAAATGCATTGGCCAACTCTGGAGTCATATTCAAACAGATGATGCAATTGCACAGTCTGTTTGAATATTGGACCCCTGGATGCGCCGCGCACAGTAAGCGGCCACCATGTATGGTGGGACGCATGCAGGGTGCAGGCTGAAGACTGCCCAATGGATCCATTCACATATCTGGACTGTGTAGTATGGTATGGGCTGCAAGCCCATTGGCTCATGCTGTGGACCAATGGGCGTACAGCCCTACCATATGGTGCCAGTCAGCCGGCAGCGGGGCGGCAAGCAGGTGGGAAGCTGCTGCCCACTGCTGACTGGGGGGGTAGTGGGGCGATGGGGCTCAGTGGGGGGGTGGGGAGGGAGTACTGCTGGACCACCAGGGTTGGATTAAGTGTCATTTTTATAACAAATGCCCGTGATTGGCTGTGAATGGTCCACTGGACCACTAGGGCTATAGGACTTTTATTCTACTTCAAATGCCCACGATCGGGCAGTGAGCAGTCCGCTGGACCACCAGGGAGAGAGTTAACTATTTTTAGATATACTTATGCCCGCGATCGGGCTGCAAACGGTCCACTGGACCACCAGGGATATTGGGCGTGTCCTGCACTACACACATGCCCATGATTGGGCATCGGGGCACTTTGCCGCGATGTGCAGGGGGCGTCAGTCTCCGGCTGCTGCCTGGCATGGCGCCAGGTGCAAGTCACCAGGGATCGGGACACCTGCATGCAAATGGGGCCATAATGACATGTAATGGCCCCATTTGCATCTTGCATACATTATGGCCCCATTTGCATGTGCACTTTTGAATATCGCGGTTGTTGCACCCAGCGCAATGGAACTTGCACTAGCGCATCCTCCTGCTCCACTCTGGCCACTTGTGCTGATGCAGTGCCACTGTGCCATGCGCACTGTGGGTGGTCAAGGTGTGATATTCAATGTTGTTGTGCCATGGCGCAGCTCCGTAGAATATCACCCTGTCAATGCCCCTGTGCAGCCCAGTTGCACTGAGCCCAGGCTTGCGCCACAGCCTGGCACAGTCTGAATATCTGGCCCCTAATGTGTAATGGAGGACTGTGTCTTTAAATGTCCCCTTTTTATTGAAATGAAATTTTTATGTCCTCCAGCCTTTTAGAAAGTGCTGTTGCATGAAATGCATCAGGTTGTTGACACTGGAGTTGGGGGTCTTGGCATCCTTTTGTCCAGAAATAATGTATCTCTCAACTGTATTTTGGACTGTGAGTACGCCTAATAAAGAAAGAAAGCTGCACAAGGTAACCTACTTCTGGCTGATATTCATAGCCTAAAGTGTCTTACATAGATGCCGGTCACCTGCTGAAGTTTTTAAAAGAGGATCTATCAGACATTAAACTTAATAAAATGGACATAACAGAACTTAAAAATCAGTTGATAACCTGACAGTCAGCGCTAAAGACACTAAAGAGAAAATATAAGCAGTGGAAGTCATAATCAACTGGACTAAAGACTCAGGACTCAATTTTCATAGAGTGATGCAGGACTTGTATCATGCCCTTCATCACACCTGTTTTTTTGCACAGCTGCACCAAACTCCTTTGATGCAACTGCACCCAATTTTTGTACATTAGGCGAGGTTGCGACAGTTTCATCATTTTACGGCAGCTTGTGCCCAAAATTTGGCTTGCTGTCAATCAAAGAGCACATACTTTATACAGTACCCACTTAGTGACAGCTCAGTCGGCAGCTGGATGTGGGGGTGAGAGGAGGGCTGTGTTGGTCCCCGGCTTGGCATCAGGATGGGAGGAGAGTGGGTGGTGGATCATTACCTGTAGGTGGGGGTGGGGTCCACTAGCTACCAGGTAATACGCTTTAACACTGCAGGCATGGGTGCAGGTGGGGGAGCACTAGCCCCAAAGATATTTTCCATTATAGTTTCAGGACAGCGATCAGCAGGGGAGGAGGGACCACTAGACCCCAGGGACACATTTTCTTTATATCAGGTGGTGATCAGCGGGGGGGCAGGCACCACTAGCACAAGGGACACATTACTTTTTTCACATTGGGACAGTGCTTGGTGGGAGGGGGAGGCGCCACTAGGGATAGTTCTTAGGGAACGGGCAATCAGGGTGTGGAGCCGTGCTGTACAGCCTTGCTCCCTATGCTCAGTGCTTACTAAGTGTGGTTTGGAGTTGCTGACAAATGCGCTATATGCACAGTGAATTAGGTATTCGATTAAATTCTGATCTGTCAGAAAGCTAAGCATACACAACTGTTTTTGAAGGCTCACATTATGGAATTACTGGGAACTGCAGTGGCCTAAATTGTCCATTAATTCTGTGCAAAGCATTAAACCCTGAAAGTCTGTGAAGTCAGCTTGTATCCTATATAATAATTCATATTCTGTTGAAATATACCACATGATATTGTAGGACAGAGTGGTATGGTGGTGCAAGCTGCACCTATATACAGTATATGATTATTGTGCCTGTTTTAGGGCCAGCCCAGGAAATTTGCCTTGCATGCATTCTCTTTTCCCACTCTAGGGCACTGTACTTTATTATGACTGAGCTGAGCTGCACCATTATGAATATAATTTGCAGAAATCCATGAATTTATGAAGACATTTCTAATATTCTGGAGTTTGATATATATCTTACAATGTTAAAGTGAGCAAAGCATGACATCATATAATATTAGAGGATATGACTGACTTGTTATTTTAGAAATAATTTACTTTTACTCTTTAATACCATACTTATTCATGCATGTTTTAAATAGCTTTCTATTCTGTTGTGTAGCCCCATTGATTTTAAATGCTGCACATATACTCTAAAGGTTAAGAAATATGCTTAGATATTTAATTAACACCTTTAAATATTTTAGTAGGATGCTAAAAATTACTTTAGTATAATATAACTGATTAGCTCCCCCTTGTGGAAAACAACAGCTGAATGTACCAGGACTATGGATTGGTGAGTTTCTAGTGCTTAATTACTTAGTACATTGCAGACATTAACACACTATGCCCAGTTATTAGGCCTGGTTTGTTTGCTTGACATGCAGTTCTATCCTACAGCATGTTGCTTGTAAAGCAACTTCGTTTTGTTAACTCTTTGGATTCAGTGTTCTGTACGTTTATAGGTATATTTTTACTCTTACAGTTTGGGTTACTTATTAATCTTTTAATGCTAGTTTTAACTTTTAGAACTAGTTAGCAACTTAACTACATGATATCTCCTCCATTGTATGTACTGTATATATGAGGTTCAATGCATTTTATTTAGTTATTTAAGCTTGTACTTTAGGAAAAAATTCAATAGTGAATCCTGCTATATTAAATATACTGTATGTACCATATTGAAGCTGGATTCTATTAAAATTGTTATCTGGAACAACAAGAGACTAGGGTCACTGATTACGAGAAAAAGAATGCGCGAGGCATTAATTGGGAGGAGGGGCACTGATGAGTAGCTAACTTGAAAGACATTTTCCTCTGTGTTTTGTCTCCACATAGTGTTTTAAAGTTGTTAAAAGTAGGTTTCTGGTCATCAAATCCCCTACAAAACATAGATTTAGGGGTCCGAAATCATCATGGATTAGAATATGGAACTTCTGCCTCTGGTAAAGTGCCTCACGGAGTGGCAAAATCCACTAAGAAGGGCAATGGTGTACATCAGGAGAAATCCAAAGAAACGGCTGCAACCCACAGTGCAGAGCTTGGTGCTCACAAGCTGGTCGGCCTGCTCTGAACAAAAAGATAAGGTCCAAAGGTTCAGTGGCACTGAGAAACATAAATATGTTTCTGAGTGCCACTGAACCTTTTGACTGTACATCAGGAGGAAGGCCCTGGTGCCAGCACGGTGTTGGCCCAGGAGATGGAGGCCTTAGGGCATATGGTCACTGAATAAAGTGCTGGTTGTGCTTAGCCCAAAACTAGACACAGTGGCAAGCAAGCTTGTGGAGTTAACTGAGCAAGCAGCAGGACAAGAAAAGCAGATCGCAGCAGTAGAATTGTGTACTGTATATCAGCTGCAGAAGACTTGGTGAATCCTCTCCCAGAAAAGTTTGCTCAGCTTGTGAAGGAGGTGGAAGACTTGAAAGAGCAGCTATGTTATCAAGAAAATTATAAAAGGTGCACCAGGATTTCTCCCAGTGGCTACAATACCGAAGAAAGCTTTTTGATCCAGTGCTGGAAGCCCTCCGAGAGAGGCATGTGGATTTTCAGATTATTTACCCGGCAGCTGTATACATCCATAGTGAGGGTGCGACATACACCTGTTGCAAGGTTGAGAAGATGAAGTGGTACATAGCAGACTTAGACAACAAGAGAACCACTTCTTAAACAGACATTCTGTACTTGAGGCACTGATGGCACACTGGGGGCTTGTACTGCCTTCTACTGTCCCACCCAGACTGCACCGTGTCTGCATTTAAGGATTTTGTTTTTGATCCATACCCAGACTGCACTGACAAGTAGAACAATATATATGCTGACCTATGGATTGCTGCTGTGCTGGCCACCCACTGGGCTTCAGGTGGTGATTTTCCTATATGTTACTGTTGACTGTATTTGTGGGGTTTCTTTCCGTTTAACTGCACGTCCATGAGAGGCCTCCTATATGTGACATCATCGCTACGGTACTGCAGGCTGCCAGTGGAGCTGCATTGCAGCTGTAGTTCTGACTAGTTAGACTTTGCACTCTGAGGACTGAACATCACTCAGTGAATAGAACTTCTTCTGGGATTTCTCAGAGCAGCTGGATCCCAACAGAAGATTGCCAGAACAGGAACGCTGTGCTGAGCTACCACTGGCTCTGGTCCTCTCAGATAGGTGTGGGGGAAGGGGGAGTGGCATGAATGATTGAGGGTGCCTCCTGTTCCTGACCCTACTGGGTCACTATCTTGCAGAGAAAATCGTGCTTGGAAAACTGCACAGAATACATTGCGCAGTGCACTAGCGCCCTAGGGTACACAACCTCACAAGACAGATATGGTGTGTGTGTGATTTTGTACCCTATCACGCATGGGTGGGGAAGAGGAGGAGGAGTTCTGTGGCGGTGAAGACCTCCGTTTGGGAAGTGGTCCACTGAGCTGCTGCTGTGGCTCAATGGGATGAGCTGCAGCAGTACAAGAAGTTGCTGTGCGTTTGTGGACTGGGGCTCAAACTCCTGTCCCAGACTTTTTGGGAACTGCATTGTGTGGTTTCTTTATTTTTCTCCCCCACAGTGTTTCTCCCTGTTTGCAAGTTGAACCCCCCCACCAGGGGTTCGAGGTTGCAGCCCCCTGTAACGGGGTTGTGGGGGCAGAGCCCCCCGCAGATAACAAAAAAACAGCACATGTTTATGTCACCGAAATTCATTTTGGCAGTATGTCTGTGTGGTAGCAATGTATCCGCTGAATTTACAGCGTGGTAAATTGCTGCGCAGTAGTGTGATGTGAGATTATGACCCTGTACCATTCCTGACTCCTGCACTAAACTCAGGGGTACTGTGCAGCATAGTTTGACTAATATTGCAGGTTGGTTTGCTGATGGGGACTTTGCAATGCATCCTGCACTTCCTTTGGGACTCTAGTGGATGGGATCTGCTGGTATCATGCGGGGTAATTTTGATGTGTGCGGGATATATGACTCAGGCCAAATGCAGTTTCTGAGGAAGGGAGGTGGGTAGGGTACTTTGGCAAGATGGGAGAGTGCCTTAGAAAAGTACTAGCAAACAGACTAGAGGGAGGGGTGGAGCAACAATGGGAAAACATCAAAACTGCCATCACAGAGGCAACATGCCTTTGTGTGAAGCAAATAAACAAATCAAAATGAAAGAAAAAGCCACTATGGTTCTCAAAAGAGGTGGCGGGGAAGGTTAGGGAGAAAAAGATAGCATTTAGGAAGTATAAGGAAACACAGAAGAAGCAGGACAGAGAACTGTACCAGTTAAGGCAGAAGGAAGCAGGGAGGGAAGCCAGAATAGCAAAGGCCCAAACTGAGGAAAAGATAGCCAACTCGGTTAAGAAGGGGGATAAAACCTTTTATAGGTATATCAGGGAGCGTAGAAAGACACAGAGAGGGATAGTGAGGTTGAATAGAATGGACAATGGGTGGGCAGAGAGGGACAGTGAAAAAGCAGGGATACTATACAAATACTTCTGCTCAGTATTCACAAAGGAGGAGGAGGGGGAGGTGCTAATCCAATTAACAGAAGCACTCTGGATGGGGGGGGGGTCCTTCCCAGTCCTTTCACAGAAGAAAGGGTTCTGAAAGAACTCCTAAAACTGAAGGTGGACAAAGCAATGGAGCCTGATGGAATTCACCCCAGAATTCTAAAAGAATTAAGGGGAGAACTAGTGACACCACTGACTACCCTTTTTAACAAATCATGGGCGGATGGTGTGGTACCCGAGGACTGGAGGAAGGCAGAAGTGAGTCCCCTTCACAAAAGTGGGAGCAAGACAGAGACAGGAAACTACAGACCTGTCAGTTTGACCTCTGTGGTAGGAAAAATGATGGAATCACTTCTGAAGAAAAGAATTGTTGAGTACCTAGAGGCCAGTGGGGCACAGGACCCAAGGCAGCATGGGTTCACAGCGGGAAGGTCATGTCAGACGAATCTAATTAATTTCTTTGACTGGGTGACCAAAGTAGTAGACCAGAGAGGGACATGGCCTACCTAGACTTTAGTAAGACATTTGACACAGTCCCACACAAAAGATTAATAATCAAATTAACCAACCTCTGAGTGGGTCCCAGGGTGGTAGCCTGGGTAAAACATTGGCTGGACAACAGGAAACAGAAGGTAATTGTAAATGGAGTCCACTCTGAAGAAAGAGGGGTTACTAGTGGGGTACCGCAAGGTTCAGTACTGGGTCCAGTCCTTAATGAGTGACATTGCAGAGGGACTGGAAGGAAAAGTATGCCTCTTTGCAGATGACACAAAGATCTGCAACAGGGTTGATACACTAGGAGGCATGGAAAAGATGAGAAGGGACTTGGCAAGGCTGGAGAAATGGTCAGAAGTATGGCAGCTTGGATTCAATGCAAAGAAGTGCAAAATAATGCACCTGGGAAACAAAAACCCAGGGGAAGATTACACAGTGGGGAGGGGAAAGGTAGTAACAACAACAAAAATGGAAAGGGACCTGGGGGTAATCATATCAGATGACCTTAAGGTTAACAAGCAATGTGAGAAGGCAGTAGGGAGGGCTGGGGGTATACTGGGATGTATAGGGAGAGGCATCACCAGCAGAAAACAGGAAGTTGTTATCCCTCTGTACAGACAGTTGGTGAGACCCCATCTGAAGTACTGCATCCAGTTCTGGAGACCCCATCTCCACAAGGACATAGACAGGATGGAGGCAGTCCAGAGGAGGGTAATTAAAATGGTGCAGGGTCTGCAAGAGAAGCCATACAAGGAGAGACTAAAGGAGCTTAATATGTATACCCTTGAGGAAAGGAGGGAGAGGGGGGACATGATAGAAACTTTAAGTACCTCAGTGGAATAAACAAAGTCCAAGAGGGTAGCATCTTTCAGAAAAAGAGATGCGCAAGAACAAGGGGACACAATTTGAAGATAGACGGGGATGTCTCTCAGGGCAATGAGGAAGTATTTTTCACAGAGAGGGTGGTGGACACATGGAACAGCTTCTGAGGAGGTTGGGGGTCTAAACTGTGGGAGAATTCAAGAATGCATGGGACAGACATAAGGCAATTCTTGTGGGAGGGGGGGTAGGAAGAAATAGGCTGTTGGTTAACTAGGATTTGCGACCTATCCTGTAGGTAGGGAAATGGGCACACTAGGTGGGCCAAGCGGTCCTTATCTGCCATCAAAGTCTATGTTTCTTTGTAGGTTGGTCAGATCATAACAGTGTGCTGGATACCCGCACCGGAGGAAGAGGTGAGAGAGTGTACTTCTGATCTTAGGACTTTGGGAGGGGGTCCAACCAACTGCTCTGGCTGAGGGGTTGATTTTTTGGCTGAGGTATTTATTTTTTATTTATTTAGTTTTTGTTGACCGGGTAAGTGCACTATACAAATCCTGCCTATTTTCAGGCACGACCCAGGGAAGAGGGATACAGACGAATGCCAACTGACCTTGAACCAGATTAAGCTGTTGGTGGTATTTTAATGAATGAGGGAAATTTGGCAAGGACACTGGGGAAATTCCCCTACTCTTTTCAATAAGTGCCATGGGATCTTTAACATCCACCTGAACTACCACCAATCCAGGCAGATGGGACCTCAGTTTAACATCTCATCCGAAAGATGGCACCTCAGCAGTGCAGCACCCCTCTCATGCTGCACTATAGTGTCAGTACTGGGATATTAACCCAAGTGCCAGATGTGGGAACTGAACCCACAGCCCTCTGATCTCCCGGCCTCAGAGGCGAATGTGCTATCTACTGAGCCACTGACACTGCTGGTATACTCTCTCCTGTGTGGGCCATTCGCTGACTACAGGCCCAAGATTTCACTCTGATGGGGTATGGGACTGAAGAGATTTAGGGGAAGTTGAGGACAGGGTTTATATCCCTGCCTAGTGATTAATCCATAAGAATCCACTGCAGTTGTTGTTGTAGACATGATATTTTCTTGCATATATTTCCAGAATCCATGGAGCACATTTGGCTTCTGGAGAGGAGAGACGGATGTTTGTATTTTTGCCCCAGCTCATTGCAAGGCTTTCAGAACTGTTAATGAAGGGACTCTGCCAGCTGCAGAAGTCACCATGGCTTTATTTTTTGGACTACATGTATTTTATTTTCTATATGTTATTTATGTGTTGCTGTGACACGTATTGTATGTTTTGATATGACCAGTACTGTAATGTGCTGGGCTTACTGCTCGGGGGCTGCCCTGGTTTGACATTGGCTGGCATTACTGGTATAATGGGGACTGAAACTAGTGTAATTTCTTGGAATGTGAGGGATTTTCTAACCCCATCAAGAGGAAGAAGATCTTACTGATGTTAAAACGCCGATTGGCGCAGGTGGCCCACCTGCAGGAAATGTACCTCTCTTAGGGGTAGCATAAAAAACTGGCTGGAGGCTGGGTAGGCTCCTACTGTGTTGTCTCTTATAATTCTCATAAGCAGGGAGTGGCTATTTTAATTAATAAGAATCTTCCTCTGCAGGTCAATAGGGTGGTGGTGGTGGACCCTAGGGAAGGCAGATATATTTTTGTAGAAGGCAACTTGCAAGGCATACCGGTCACCTATACTAGTATTCATGCTCCTGCCGCATTTGAGGTGGAGTTTCATCTGAATCTCCTAGATTTGTTGATGAGAGAGCAGTTTGTTAACCTGGTCATGGAGGGGAACTTCAATTGTGTGATGGAATCCCACTTGGACCACTCTGGAGGGACCTAATGGCATGAGGGTGCTATTCGTAAATGAAAACAAAGTATGCTCACATTGAATTTATTAGAAGCTTGAAGGGCGGCCAACCCAGGAACTAAGGCATTCACCTTTTTCTCTAACCTGCATGGCACGTGGTCCAGGCTGGAATACATCTTTATGCCCTGTGAGCAATATAGTCAAGTGTGGGATGTCTCTCATAGCCCCCTTCATGTATCAGATCATGTATCAGATCATGCAAAGGTTATACTCAAGCTGTTTTTTTTTGGGGGGGGAGTGAAACATCGGGCTGGAGATTTCCAACCTATCTTATGGCGAATAAAACATTTCAGACATATTTAAAAGAGCAGTGGGATATCTATAGTATGACTACTAGAGCTATAGCCCCATCCAAGACTGCTTTTTGGGAAGCCGGTAAGGTCTACATGTAAGGCATGATTATGAGTTATGTCTCTGGCATAAAGAAACAAGCATTTGTCAACGCTGATCGTTTGCTTGCTGGTATTAGCATTGGGAATGCAGGAGTTAGACAGATACAGAATAGGAATGGCAGTGAAGTATTGAACATCACGTCAACCCCACCTCCACCCTGCAGAGATGGACAGGCATTGGGGTTTGCGTTTGGGTCGTCGCCCATAACGTTCATGCCATTTCACCTCACCCTATCTTGCAGACACCGACAAGTGTTAAGGTGTGCCTTGGGGTGTTCGGCTTTAAAGTCACCCCATTCCATAAGGACATACGCTGAAATGGGTGCAGCATAGGAGAATGGGGTGAACTCTGGGGCCGAAGAGTCCAAGGCACACCTCGATGCCTGTCACTGGCTGCAGAGCGGGGGGGGGGTGGAATGGCATGAGCATTACAGTTGGCAATTCAAAGGCACACCCCGATGCCTGCCAGTCTGTACAGGGTGGGACGTTATGGTTAGAAACCCTAACGCCCCGGGCATTTGTTGGTATTTGCACTACAAATTTTCAACATGGCCTTTAGTGACCCACACCTCATGAAAGCATTTGGGACCTCTTCTCATGAACAGTGGCACTGTGATTTTGTTAATGTGTTCCGATCTTTGAGTTCCCACAGCGACTGTACCATTCTGTGCCAGATGTACGAAAACACAGATTGAGCAGGATGTGAAGAATGACAATTGTACCACTCATAGGGAGGTGTGAAGTGATGGCTATGTTGAAAATCTGTAGTGAAAATATTAAAAATGCTCGAATTTCCAAGCGTATGTGAAAACTGTTCAATCATGCGCGTAACAGAGTCATTTAGTGGAATTATTTCACCAAATTTTTCAACACAGGCATTTTGTGACCTCTGCTTCTGAACACTGTCACTATGATTTTCTTAATCTGTCCCAAACATTAATTTCCCACAGCGACTGCGCTAATCTGCGCCAGATGTGTAAATGCATATTTCCGGCAGGATATGAAAAATGACAGCTGTACTGTTCATAAGGAGGTGTGAAAAAAAGGCCAATCTTGAAAACCTGGAGTGAACATATTACAAATGTGCAAAAGTATGAGGGTGCGTGGAAACTACACAACGTATGCTCGTAACATAGTCATTTCATGGACTTTTGGCACTAAATTTTCAACATAGGCATTTTAGCACCTCTGCTCATGAACAGTGTCACTGTTATTTTCTTAATCTGTCCCGAACACTGACTTCCCACAGCAACCGCACTATTGTTTGCCGGAAGTGCGAAAACACATTTTGGCCAGAATGTGAAAAATAACAGCTGTACTGTTCATAAGGAGGTATAAAAAAAATGGCAATTTTGAAAATCTAGAGTGAAAATACTACAAATTTATGAAGTTACGAGGGTGCGTGGAAACTGCACAACGCATGCTCTAACACAGTCATTTTATGGTCGATTGTCACCAAATTTTCAAAATAGGCATTTTAGGACCTCTGCTCATGAACAAAGTCACTGTGATTCTGTTAATCTGTCCCACACACTTATTTCCCACGGCGGCCGCACTATTCTGCACCGGAAGTGCAAAAACACATTTCGACCAGGATGTGAAAAATGACAGCTGTACTGTTCATAAGGTGGTGTGGAAAAATGTCAATGCTGAAAATCTGGAGTGAAAATATTACAAATCTGCGAAGTTACGAGAGTGCGTCGAAACTGTGCTATGCATGCTCGTAACACAGTCATTTTATTGACTTTCGTCAACAAATTTTCAACATAGGCATTTTAGGACCTCTGCTCATGAACAGTGTCACTGTGATTTTTATAATGTGTCCTGAACACTGATTTCCCACAGCGACTGTGCTATTCTGCACCGGAAGTGCAAAAACACATTTTGGCCAGAATGTGAAAAATGACAGTTGTACTGTTCATAAGGAGGTCTGAAAAAATGCCAATGTTGAAAATCTGGAGTGAAAATATTACAAATTCTTGAAGTTACGAGGGACCGTGGAAACCAAATTTGCAATATAGGCTTTTTGAGAGCCTACCTCATGAACAGTGGCACTGTCATTTCGTTAATCGGTCCCAAAAGGTGATTCCACATAGTGACTGCAAAATCACCTTTCGGGACTGAATAATGCCATGACAGTGACTGTATTCATGAGGAGGGGTCCCAATAACCCCACGTTGAAAACTTGGTGGCAAAAGTACAAAACATGGCCGAGATATCCACATAAGTTGAAAAAACCTGATTTATGCCATTATACTGCTTACCGGCATTTCTTCAGTTTGCGGTCGGCTTTAAGTGCAGACATATTCCCGGTCCACCGAAAATCATCGCGCCAGGCTCTGGAGGTAAGTATGGGGTGAGGGGGTGTGGGCAGCCGGGGTGCGTAGATGGTGGGTGAGGGTTGAAGGAGGGGGCATGACAGACTGTGAGGGACCATTTTCTTTATTTCAGGGACAAAAATAATAAAAAGGATGTTGTGGGAAGTTTTTTTTTTTCAGGCTTCATTTGTGTACACTGGGGTGGGCTCCCAGTGTGCCACCTGCATTTTGGGGAAGGGGGGGACTTAGGCCGATGGAGATTGAGGCTCCCGTCAACAAATAAAGACTGTTTGGGGGCATGATGCCCAGGGGATTGGGCACCCTTAGCACTAACAAGTGGGGACATTATGCCGACGGAGTGGGCTCCCCGTCGGCAAATGAATTGGGTCATTGGCATGCTGGAGGGGATTAGGCACCCCCGTCGGCTTACATGGGACTGTGAAGCGTTGGATGCCACTGCCATGTTCATGGAAATGTTACACCAGGCAAGGTAGCACCCTGCAATGACGGGTTGCTCCCTCATTGCAGTGGAATTGCTGATGCTGCAATGACGAGGCAGCCCCTCATTGCAGCGGCCAAATCATTTCAAGTTGGTGGCACTTCTGCAGAACCAGTGTCATCAGGACACTGGGCCTGCATTGGGTGCACACCACCAAGACCACAAATGCAGTGCTGGCATTGGCTGCCACACTGCCACACCTCCACAACCCGCTTCTCTCCTAAACTGCGCATAATGTTTCTTGCACATGTGCGCAAGCAAACATAAAAAAGGAGGGAACAGCAACAGGCCTTAGAGGCCACATTAAAGGCCCTGGAGAGATGATTTCTGGAAGCCCCCTCTGAGGCCCTACAGAGGGAAATGCGGGCTACCTGGGGAGTTTTGAACCTGTTGCTGATGGGGGAAGCTAGTACTTCCCTATTTTATGCCTGTCAAAGAATATATGAGTGGGGAAATAAGCCTGGGGTCTCCTGGCATGGCTGTCAAGGAGCAGGAGAGGATCAACGGCCATTCCAGTGTGGTGAGGGGACACAACGGCAAGGTGGAGAATACTGGGGATGCTATCAGAGAGGTCTTCTGCACCTTTTATCAATGCCTGTATTAATCAGAATGTATGGATACAGAACTACAGGCCACTGCCTTCTTAGATGGCCTACCAATCCTGACATTTAATGAAGAGCAAAGGGAGGCTCTTGGCGCCAAGGTCACTGCTGCAGAGTGAAGGAGAGCAATTGGGTTTATGAAAAAATGGAAGGCCACGAGCCCTGATGGGTTCTTTATGGAATATTATAAGGAACTGAGGGTGGATGTGGTTGGACCTCCATCGGCTATGGTGGAGGAGGAGGAGGTGGTTGAGATGGGGAGTTTGCCTGCCTCATGTCTCAAGCCCATGAGGATAATGTGTGTAGAAACATAAGTGGTATTGATAGTATTAATAAAAACAAAGGCAATAAGAACCGAATATTTGGACTACCAAAATATCGAGGATATTAACTGGAGGAGCATACATATTTGTTTATAACCAGTGTTAATATAATAAAAGGAAAAGCTCCATATTTAAGAGCACCCATCAGTAATACTGCAGACAACAAATGAAGGTGTAGGGGAAGGAATACGAATGATAATGAATTAAAGAAGTTTTTATTAAAAAAGAGGAAAGAAAGAGAAAATCTGGAAATAGAACTCAGTAACATGCTTTTTAACACCACCACATTTATATATGTGAATTCACTATGCTTTGTATATGAGTACACTTTCTAATGTGGATGGAATAGGTATTACATGTTAAAGGTGGACAAGGTAGTCATGGCAATCAAATAGAATAAGTAGCTCTATTACCATGACAACAATTAAGCTCTGAAGAAGACATCACACATCAGAAATGTCAGCTTTACCATGGTTTGGTCCACATTAGGCAAAGCCTAGGATGCAGAATAAAATGGGAACTGGGAAATGGACCAAGGTAGCAGACACGTAAAACTCCAGATTCTCAGCAATGAGTAAAAATAAATTAATGATACTTGCTAAAAAAAAGCATTAAAGAGCAGTCACACTTGGATATAGGCAATAGAGCCATGAAAAATAAAATATTTGAAAACGGAGCCAAATGAACAATAGGAGCAGCAAACTGTAAGAACTTTCTATTGTTTTCCTGTGTACCTTAGGAGTAAGAAATGAGCACTGTCACTGTATTTATGTTCTCACAAAAGTAAAAGAAGGAATTTCACCAAAGGCAATTTGTGTCAAGTGTGTCCTTGAATAAGAATGCGGTTAGAAGTGGCCACGGCAGCGTCGGCTGATAACCCCTTTGATGTATTTAACCCTATAGAATGGCACCTTTGGGCTAACTCTGTTTGGGAAAAATTTCAAGTTGAAAAATAGATTTATAGATCCCCAGCAAGAGCACAAACGATACTTTCCACAAACACTTTTCCAAAAATTCTTTGTTAGAAATCTTCCAAGGTGGGGGATCAAAATGAGCAGAAAGCACAAATTTCAACTGAATAAGTTTAACATTTATTATCAAGTCCTAAACTGTGACATACTGTATTCAAAGGGCAGAGGTAACCATCTTGAAACAAATTAGAAACATTAAACTTTGACAGTTTGGGGAGCCAGGGTTTATGTAACATGTTGACATTCAGCTTTAAATTAGGATGCCACACTTCGCGCCACACCGGTAACCCTGGTTTGGGAATGAGCCTGGGTCATCAAAGGTCAGTGGGGGGGAGACGATGCGAGCAGCTGCTGGCTGGTGGCCCTCTGCCTCAGGAGGAAGGAAAAGGTTTCCTCGGAGCTTGGCTGTCCCTTGGTGGAGGCCGGAGTGGCTGCGTTGCTCCAAGGACTGCTGGCACTAGGCCAAGGAAGGGTTGAAGAGACTGGCACTGGAGCTGTGGTGTGTATGTGTGCCTCAACGTGCATGCGTCGCCACTTCCGGGGTCTTGGGAGTAGGACCGACTCACTGGTGCAAAAACGGAGGAAACATCGGGGGCCACCAAGGATGAAGCCTCCAGACTGGCTCAGGAGATCTGCCGGGGCATGCATGATGCCTTAAGATCCCGAAAGACCCTAATACTGGTAGGGTTGGCAGACGATGATGGTGACCCACCAAAGGAGGATAAATAGAATTGTAAAAAAAAAAAACCTTTTTCTGAGGGAGAAAAACACAGCATTCAGGAAGTATAAGGAAACACAGAAGGAGCAGGACAGAGAACTGTACCAGTTAAAGCAGAAGGAAGCGGGGAAGGCAGTCAGCATAGCAAAGGCCCAAAACAAGGAAAAGATAGCCAACTCGGTTAAGAAGGGGGATAAACCCTTTTAGGGTTTTAGAGGTAAAGAGGGAGCAAAGAAAGACTAAGGCAGGGATACTGAGGCTAAATAAAGAGGAAGGTGGTTGGGCAGAGCGACAGTGAAAAAGCAGGGATACTGAATGAATACTTCTGCTCAGTATTCACAATGGAAAAGCAGGGGAGATACCTAATCCAATCAATAGAAGCACTCTGGATAGGGGTTGATATTAGTCCTTTCACAGAAGAAAGGGTTCTGAAAGAACTCTTAAAACTGAAGGTGGATAAAGCAATGGGGCTTGATGGGATTCACCCCAGAATTCTAAAAGAACTAAGGGAAGAATTAGTAACACCACTGACTACCCTTTTTAATAAATCATGGGAGGATGGTGTGGTACCTGAGGACTGGAGGAGGGTGGATGTGATTCCCCTTCACAAAAGTGGGAGCAAGACAGAGGCAGGAAACTACAGACCTGTCAGTTTGACCTCAGTGGTAGGGAAAATGATGGAATCACTTCTGAAGGAAAGAATTGTTGAGGACCTAGAGGCCAGTGGGGCACAGGACCCAAGGCAGCATGGATTCACAGCAGGAAGGTCATGTCAGACAAATCTAATTGATTTCTTTAACTGGGTGACCAAAGTTGTAGACCAGGGAGGGGCTGTGGACATTGCCTACCTAGACTTTAGCAAGGCATTTGACACAGTCTCACACAAAAGATTAATAAACAAATTAGCCAGCCTGGGAGTGGGTCCCAGGTGGTAGCCTGTAAAACACTGGCTGGACAACAGGACACAGCGGTAATAGTAAATGGAGTCCACAGTGAAGAAAGGAGGATTACTAGTGGGGCACCGCAGGGTTCAGTACTGAGGCCGGTCCTTTTTAATGTCTTTAAGTGACATTGCAGAGGGACTGAAAGGGAAAGTATGTCTCTTTGCAGATGACACAAAGATCTGCAACAAGATTGATACACAAGGTGGGGTGGAAAGGATGAAAAGGGACTTGGCAAGGTTGGAGGAATGGTCAAATGTATGGCAGCTTAGATTCAATGCAAAGAAGTGCAAAGTAATGCACCTGGGAAACAAAAACCCAGGGGAAGAGTACACAATGGGGGGTGAGATACTGACAACAACAAAAATGGAAAGGGACCTGGGGGTAGTCATATTAGATGACCTAAAGGTGGGCCAGCAATGTGAGAAGGCAGTAAGGAGGGCTGGGAGGATACTGGGATGCATAGGGAGAGGCAGCACCAGTAGAAAACAAGAAGTTGTTGGCCCTCTGTACAGATAGTTGGTAAGACCACATCTGGAGTACTGTGTACAGTTCTGGAGACCACATCTCCACAAAGACATAGACAGGGTGGAGGCTGTCCAGAGGAGGGCAACCAAAATGTTGCAGGGTCTGCAACAGAAGACATATGATGAAAGGCTAAAGGAGCTTAAGATGCATAGCCTCGAGGAAAGGAGGGAGAGGGGGGACATGATAGAAACTTTCAAATACCTCAAGGGAATCAACAAAGTCCAAGAGGGTAGCATCTTTCAGAAAAAGAGATGTGCAAGAACAATGGGGCACAATTTTAAGATAGAGGGGGGACGGCTCAGAGGTAATGTGAGGAAGTATTTCTTCACAGAAAGGGTTGTAAATGCATGAAACAGCCTTTCTGAGGAGGTCGTAGAGTCAAAAACAGTGGGAGAATTCAAGAATGCATGGGACAGACATAAGGCAATTCTAGCGGGGTGTAGGAGGAAGTAGGCTGTTGATTAACTAGGATCTGCAGCTTATCCGTTAGGTAGGGAAATGGGCAGACTAGGTGGGCCAAGCGGTCCTTATCTGCTGTCAAATTCTATGTTCTATGTTCTATGTTTAAATTGGGATTATTGATTAAAGGCTGGGATACATCTTGAAAAAATTTAAACCCCAATACTGTACTTAGTTGACCATGAATTTTGATTGACTCACCTACTGGGGAATTATAAATCTTGAGAGGCAGAGAATAGTATTTACAGTATTGGAGTGAAAGAGTAGAAATACCCAAACCTTCAGTAAGATCTTTTTCTAATTCAAGCCAAACCAGGCTATATAGAGGAGTACTGTCAGTGTTAGTAACTTCAAGCCATCGAAAATATTTGCTTACTTGAGTAGCTAAATAACATACCAGAAAATTAGGTAACTTTAAGCTCCCTAAGTGTTTTGGTGCAGAAAGTTTGGAATATGCACATCTGGGTTGTTTATCTAACCAAATAAAATGTGAGATGAGGGAATGCACTTTTTGAAGCCACTTCATTGAAGTAAAGAAATTCAACATACTCAGGGGATAAAATAATTGAGGAAAAACATTCATTTCAACTATGTTAATTCTTCCCAAAAGCATTAAAGGAAGGGCTTTCCATCTGTCTAAATCTTGTTTAATTACCTTCAGTTTTTAATCAAGATTAACCTTTTTAAGTGTGTTTGATTCCTAGATAAATAGATCCCTAAATATTTTACCTGGGTTGGGGCCTAAAATAGTACCAATGCTTGTATTTCTGCTTTGTAGACCCCCACATTTAACGGCATTACTTTGGAGTCCTCAAGATTCAACTTATAATTAGCAACTTTACTAAAATTAAAAATAGTATTGAGAGTTGCTGGGATTGATAAAAAGGGGAAAGAAACGTAGTAGTAAATAATCTGCATATGCTGAAAATGTAAGTTCTCTATTGGCTGCAGAAACACCTATAATATTAAGATTATGAGTAATTTTATATAATAAAGGTTTCAAATATAAATTAAAATAATAGTGGAGACAACAGGTATCCTTGCCAGGTACCACAGTGTAATGGGAAAGTAGAGGAGAAACCCCTGTTGCAATAAATGCAAGCACTTGAAAAAGAATAAAGAACTTTTAACCGCTTTATGAGTTGTAACAGGAATCTGAATTTAACCAGCATAGTAAAAAGAAAAGTCCAACTTGCTCTATCAATAGCTTTTTCTGTATCTAGAGATACCAAAGCCACTGATATGTGGGGATCCCCTGATGCAGAAAAAAGTTGAGCCAGTTTTCTAAAATGATCTGATGAAGATCTACCTGGCATAAATTCCACTTGCTCATGACTGATGAGATTATGCTAAATGGATTTACTTCTGGTTGCCAAACTCTTGGATAAAATTTTAATATCATAATTTATTAAAGATATGGGATGATAATTAACCACCTTGGAGTGGTCTTTCCCCGGTTTAGGAAGAAGCACAATCATTGCCCCTAAAAATGTTGGATCTGAGATTCCATCATTAAATATTGCTGAATAAAATCTTAATAACATTGGGGCTAACTCTTCAATAAAAACGTTATAAAAATTTGCTTAAAAACCATTCAGGCCTGGGGCTTTATCCAAAGCTAATCCTTTGTTAGCTTCTAAAATTTCGGTTAACTCAACAGGCTTGCCCAGTTCTTTAACCTGGGCTTGTGACAAAACAGGGAGATCTATACTGGTTAGATATTTTTGGATTTCCTCTTTCGATGACGGGTCTTGATTGGGACTGTATAATTTGCTACAATAATTTTCAAACTCTCTGTTTCTCTCTGGGTGGTTTTAATTGAGATATCAACCTCCAAATTGAACAAAGTGATAATTATAGATGCTTCTAATTTTCTGAGATGAAATGCTAATACACAGCTAGCTTTCCCCCCTTGATTGATAAACGTAGAGCGTGTTCTTAATATAGAATACTCCATTTCTTCCCAAAGCAGCCCGGAATATTTAACACTGAGGGAAGAAAGTTTCTTACACATCAAGTCCGGGGTAGAAGAGGAAAGATGTTTTTCTAAATTTGGAATTGCAGCCAACAAAAAGGAGGCCTTTTCCATCTTTTGCCGCTTTTGCTTAGCTGCTGTCCTGATTAATTCTCCTGCATGAAACACGTAAAAGCCATTCATTCTAGTTCTACCTTAACTACTGAATCAGCATTATAGGTTACAAAAGTTTTAATCAAATCTTTTAATCTACCTACTGTTACTTCATCCTTTAGAATCTGGCTATTGATTCTCCAGAGGGTGTCTTTATCTTTCATCATGGGAAAAGAATACTGAAACCAAACTGGAACATGATTGGATAATGTCCTAGAAGCAATCCCTGAGTTGTAAACATCGCTAAGAATCTCTTTACTGACTAAGGAAAGAAATCAATCCTTGAGTATGAGTGGTGCACTGGTGAGTAAAAAGTAAAATCCTTAGTGAAAGGATTGAAAGTCCTCCACGGATCACACAAACCAAATGTGTCTATAAAATCATTTAAAGCTCATTGTCCTGGGGATGGGCCTGCTGTTAACGTGTGTGTTCTGTCTAAATCCTGTGCAAGGGTAATACTCCAATCACCCCCCAGTATCATAGGCAATGAGCTGAAAGGCATTAACAAAGAAGTTAATTTACTGAAGAAAGAGGGAGAATCAATGTTTGGACCATAAATATTACCAAGGAGAACCTCAGTGTTTCCCAATAAACCAGTAATAACTATATATTGTCCTTTCAGGTCTTCTAAATCTGTTGTAATTTAAAGCTGACAGTCTTACTAATGATAGCAACCCCTTTCCTCCCAGGAGTGCTCCCTGCCCCCCAAAATTTGGGTGAAATCAAGTTTTTGAAAAACTGGTACCTCTGATTGTAATAAATGACTTTCTTTCAAAGAATAATCACACCATCTAAATGTATAATATGTTTTAGAACTTGGTGATGTTTTATTCTGGAGCAAGTCCCTTTAACATTCCAAGAAATATATTTAATCAAATTGTTCATTCACACAGAGACAAAATATAAATAAAACATTATAGTGTAATTGACTTGAATCTAAAAAATAAACATCAAGGTCATCTCAGTTGCCCTGTGGAGTCTCCCCACAAAATGTAACGTAACCCCATCTACCCAAAATAACCAATCACAAAATGTCTCCCTAATAAACACCCTAAACTGTTCAAAATGAAATAATCTAACCAACTTTGTATACAAAACCATTAAACAACCTACAAAAATAACCCCGATAATCCTAATCCCATTTTAAATACTACCCCCGGTCCCAGAGACCGCATCTCCCTGAACAAATCGTCCATGATATAGACCTACTACCTCTCCAATCCCCTCTGATCTATTACTTATTTCTAATCTCAGGAAACACAACCAACTCAATTCAAAATCATTTCTTAAGAGGAAAAGATGAAGAGTACTGAACCCCTGTAGATAAAATACAAAATAAGCAATTACCGTGTGAATATATTGCAACTAAAGTACACGCCATAAAAATCATAATTGAACTAACCTCTGCTAAACCAATATAGGATCTCGACAGCCCATAGTGAAGAGATGTTAAAACACAAATAACGCTATCTGTCACCTGAAACTACAAAACACTCCAACAGTGTTTGATCAGATTAAAAAGTGTAATACTATAAAAATATGAAAACAAAAAGGAAATCTGTATTATGTTAGGGGTTTCATAACCCCAAAACACAACTCTCATGTTACATTAAAGGAGAATGGGCTGAGAGTTAGGCCTAACGACCCCATGGCACACCCCAGCATCTGTTGATGTGTGGAGGATGGGGTGGTGGAGTGGTGGGGGGGGTTAGGGGCTCAACCCTAACATCTCATTTCCCCACTTTTGTTGCTGTAACCCTAACTGATGCATTAACAAAGGTTTTGCAATGACTTTCCTTACTTTTTTAAAAAGTGTAATGTAAATAGTATGTATTGGTGGGAGCGCGGGGCAACCCAAACTGCCCATTTGTGCATAATAATATGTGTCTGTGGGAGCGTGGGCCCTCTTGGCCCTGCGCTCCCACCTACACATAACAACGGAGCCACACAGTAGCCCAATAGGCCTGAAAAGGAACCCTTGTAACACTAATTTGCCAATATCTCAGTAACCATACAACCACGAAAAAAATTCCACTACAGTTGTATAATCGTGACTTCAAAACCTCCACGTGTGCTTAGTCCACCTAAAGGTGGACAAAGCTGCGGGTAGTGAAAAATCTGTATCTTGCATCATTTCCAAGATATGGGCACCGAAAGCCTCTATGGGCACCACAATCTTGTCCTTTGGGAAAAATCTCAACTTCGTGATAGTATATCTTTGAATCGATTAACTTTTTAAAACCTAAATAGCAAAAGTAACATCCCTGGGGCATCCCCTTTATGCCCTAAACATTTCAAGTCAAAAGACCAAACTGTTTATTTACAGTGTAGTGGCAAAGTTTTTAAAATCCATGTTTGCGAGCTGTCAAAATCCCTTTTCGCGAGGTCAGTCCCCGTTCGCAAGTTGTCAAAAACTCCATTCATGAGTAATCCTTGCTAATCAGATTTTGGCCATCTGGTCCCTAAATTACGAATGGGGATTTTGTCAGTTTACGAAACTGGATTAGCTCAAGAACGGGGATCTTGATAGCTCATGAATGGGGATTTTGACAGCTCGCAAATGAGGAATTGAAAAACCAATCCCCTTTCACGAGCTGACAAAATCCCCATTTGCAAGTTGATCCCTTTCTCAAGCTGTCAGAATTCCACTTTGCAAGCCAAACCTTGCTCGCGAGAATGGCCATCTGGTTGCGAAATAATGATCAAGGATTTTGTCAGCTCACGAAAGGGGATTGCTCATTAACGGGGATTTTGTCAGCTCATAAATGGGGGATTTTGTCAACATGAAAGAGTTCAAAACCCAATCCCCTTTCTGGTGACAAAAATCCCGTCAGTAGCCGAACATCCCCTCGCGGATGACAAAATCCCCATTCGTGAGCCAATCCTCATCATAGAATGGCCATCTGGGTCCCTAAGTCGCAATCAAGAATTTTGCTGCCTTGCGAAGGGGGATCGGCTTGCGAACGGGGTTTTGTCACCTCGCAAAAGAGGATCAGAAACGAGTCGCGAGCGAAGAATTTTTAAATTTAAAAATGGGCATTTATTGGCCAAAATGAAGCAAACAAAAGGTATACGTTTGTAGAGGGAATCACCCTGAATAAAACCCATGCCTTATTGCAACAAGAAGTCACCCGTGGAGCAAGCTACGACATTTTGTTTGAGGGAAAAATTGAAAACAAAAATGGTGGCTTGCGAATTAAGAATTTTTTCTCTCTAACGGGGATTTTATAAATCCCCATTCATGAGGTGGCAAAATCCTTGATCGCAAGCCTAATCCTCTTTCGCAAAAAATACTTGGAGTGAACTGAGCATGCTCAGAACCCGAAACTTCAAAAGTAAATAACTTTGGAACGGATTAATATTTTTTCACCATACCAACACTGGATTATTATTTGACCAAACCTCTTTCTACCCTAAAAATCTCAGACCAAAATACCAAACAGTGTGGCCACAGCGTGATGGGCAAAAATCAGCAAAAAAGTGCCCAAAAAAGCGAAAAACGCATTTTTCAGTGCTTTGCTGCACATAAACTGCAAGTCCAATGGAAATGTAACCTAGCAAATCAAGAGATCTACCCATACGAGACCACGCATTCCAAATTTCATGCAAATCCATTTTACGGTTACAAAATTATTAAAGTGCAAAATTTGGGGTTTAACATTAAACTGCTTACTCAACCCTAACTATACTGGCGCAACCGTGCTAGTATTACACATATATATATTTATTTATACGTATATATTCTTTGCCAAAAAACTTTGTTAATGCATCAGTTAGGGTGTATACCACAGCAACAAAAGCAGAAATGAGATGTTAGGGTTTCCAACCTAATGCCCCACCCCAGCGTTCCCACCTACCACCCACCCCATTCCCCACCCTCTACACACCAAAGGCGTCGTAGTGTGCCATGGGTCATAAGGCCCTAACTCTCACCTCATTGTCCTATACTGTAGTGTGTAAGCATGTTTACACGTGGAATGGAGTGAGAGTTAAGCCCTATGACCCCATGGCACACCATAATGCCTGTTGTTGTGTGGAGGGTGGGGGAATGGGGTGAGGTGGTAGGGGTGGTAACCCTGGGGGTGGGGCATTAGGGTTAGAAACCCTAACGCCTCATTTTCCTGCTTTTGTTGCTGTAGTATCCACCTTAACTGATGCATTAATGAAGTTTTTGGCAAAGAATTTCCCTTCTTTTTCAGATAGTATAATTGTATCCTCATTTTAATGTGGAAGTGCAGGGTCCTCCCATCCCTTCATCAAGATAGTACAACACTGTCTAAATGTCACAGTGGGAGCATCCCTTCATTGAGATAGTACAATACTGTCCATAAGTCACGGTGGCAGCACAGGGTCCTTGGGACCCTGCACTCCCATCCCACAATCTAGATAGTACAACAGTGTACATATGTTACAGTGGGAGGCAGGGTCCTTCGGAGCCTGTGCTCCCACACCTCCATCCAGATAGTACACCCGTGTGAAAAATGGGAAACACTGGCAAAGTTATGAGTGTGCGTACAAACTGCGCAATGCACACTCGTAATGTGCTCATTTTTTTGAATTTTTCACCATCTTTTCTACATAAGCATTATGGGACCTCCCCTCATGAACAGTGCAACTGTGGATTTGTTAATCCATCCCAAAAGTTGATTTCGCGTAGTGACTGTGTCATTCTGCTCCACAGGTGCAAAATCACATTCTGGACAGAATGTGCAAAATGACAGCTGATCTGTTCATAAGGTGGTGAGAAAAAATGGCAATGCTGAAAATCTGAGGTGAAAATCTGAAAAATTAACAAAGTTACGAGCGTGCATAGAAAGTGCGCAACGCACACCCGTAACACAGTCATTTTGGGAATTTTTTCATCAGATTTTCAACATGGGTTTTATTGGTCCTCCCCTTACGAACAGTGACACTGTAATTTTGTTAATCCATTCCAAAAGTTGATTTCGCGCAGCGATCGCACCATTCTGCTCCACAGGTGCAAAATCACATTCTGGACAGAATGTGCAAAATGACAGCTGATCTGTTCATAAGGTGGTGAGAAAAAATGGCAATGCTGAAAATCTGAGGTGAAAATCTGAAAAATTAACAAAGTTACGAGCGTGCATAGAAAGTGCGCAACGCACACCCGTAACACAGTCATTTTGGGAATTTTTTCGTCAAATTTTCAACATGGGTTTTATTGGTCCTCCCCTTATGAACAGTGACACTGTAATTTTGTTAATCCATTCCAAAAGTTGATTTCGCTCAGCGATTGCACCATTCTGCTCCACAGGTGCGAAAACACATGTTGAGCAGTATGTGAAAAATGACAGCTGTACTATTCATTAAGAGGTGTTAAAAATGTCAATGTTGAAAATCTGGAGTGAAAATGTTAAAATTAGGCGAAGTTATGAGTGTGCATAGGAAGGTCACAATGCACGCTCATAACGCAGTCATTTTTGGGAATTATTTCACCAAAATTGCAACATGGGCTTTTTGGGACCTCACCTCATGAACAGTGACACTATTATTTTGGGAATCGGTCCCGAAAGGCGACTCCACGCAGCAACCATGAAATCACCTTTCGGGACTGAGAAACAAAATGACAGTAACATGTTCATGAGGAAGCATCCCAAGAACTCCATATTTTAAAATTTGGGGCCAAAATTCCTAAAATTGGCTGAGATATTAACCAAAGTTGAAACTCCCCCATTGACTCCCATTATATGGCTTACCTCGATTTCTTTTGTTTTTCGGTTGGACTTTGAAGAGTGCAGACGTGTTTCCGGTCCACCTAAAATCGCTGATCATGGCCTCGAATGGTATGTAGGGGTGAGAGGTGCGGTAAGTGGGTGTGCAGAGGAGGGTGGGAATGGGGGGACTGGTGAGGCTACGAGGATGGTTTCCTTTATTACAAGTATTTAAAAATCTTCAGGACAATTTTCTTTTTTTTACAGGTTTCTTTTGGCACTGGCACACTGGGGTGGGCTCCCAGTGTGCCTCAGAAGTTTGGGAGTCATCATACCAACAGGAGGATTGGACACCCTCGTCAGAAATAAGCGTGGTCTGGGGAGGTGGTCATCTGACACCAGGAGTGGGTATCCTGGTGTCACAAAGTATATTTAAAAAAAAAATGAAACATGTATCGGCACACTGGGGTGGGTTCCCAGTGTGCCACGGCATGGGGGGGATACACACTGACACAGAGATTAAGCACCCCGATGTCAGTGAAGGGCAGACAGCTTCGATGCAGGATCCTGCATTGATTGTACATTCAATGCAGGATTCTGCATTAAAGAAAAAACATCAGGGGACAGTTTTCTTTTTTCACAGGATTTTAAATAATGTACGCAGACCAGGGTGTGCTCCCAGTGTGCCAAATATGTGTGTGTGTGTATATATGCACAGGGGATACATCCTTCTTCCTTGACTCTGCAGCCAGCAGCATGAGTTCCAGCTGCAGTTGCAGAAGTTAAGGAAATACTGCTCTCCTTATACAGAGAACAGCTTACAAGCTGTTCTCGGTATAAGCTGGACTCCGAAAAAAAAAGTTGTTGGGTCCAGTTTTAAAAAAACAAACAAACATCAGAATACACCTAAAGGGGTTCTCTTTAGCTGTTTTCTGATTTTTTTTTGTGTTAAAAAGATTTGAGACTTCAAGTTTCTCGCTAAGAGTGACGAGGTACCTTTGAAAATGAGCCTCTGGCTCAAAGGTTGTAAACCGACTTACAAATAAATAAATAAATAAATAAGTGGGGAAACAAGATGGCGGATGCAACACATGGAACTGTGCGAAAAATACCAGCATTCTTTGCAAAAAGAAGCTGGTATTTTTTGAACAGTAGTCCTATCGTGCACACAATGCCAGGCTTTTTTTTTTAAAGAACCTGGCATTGTTCGCACAATAATGTATTGTGCGCACAATAGGCTGGAATTGTTCGCACAATACAGTATTGTTCGAACAATAGTATTTTTCATGCCTGACATATAAATTTTCTAATAGGAAATAATGGGAAAATTTAAAATTGAACAGATTATTATTTTTTCACCAAACCTTGAAAAGGCACATTCGTGACCCAAAGGCTTTCTATCCTGAAAATTTCAGCCCACAACATAAAGCCGTTTTTAAGATACAGCTGTAGAAAGAAATGTCAACAAATCCCGATTTTTCTGTTTGTTCAACACTTTATAACTCAGAAACCACCTAAGGGATTTCCACGAAATCTGGCAGATCAAGAGACCTTCACAGAAAGATTATGTGTGCCAAATGTCATGCAAATCCATTGAATAGCTTTAAAGTTATTAAGGCTCAAAATTTGGACTTTAACGTAGAAGTGCAGTTTCACCCAAACTATATATATATATATATATATATATATATATATATATATATATATATATTCATTGCAAAACGTCATTAATGCATCAGTAAGGGTTAAAGCGACAAATAGTGGGGAAATTAGATTATGGGATTGAGCTAACTACCCCACCCCTTATACACACCACACGCTGGGTGTGCCAGTCGCCTGGCTCAACTTCAGACCATTCCATGTGTAAACAGGCTGACATGTAACAGTAAAGGAGAGTGGGGTGAGAATTAGGCCTCATGACCTTGGCACACCTCAGTGTCTGTTGGTGTGTGGGGTGGTGGTGTGGGAGGGGTTAGGTGCTCAACCCTAACATTTCATTTCCCCACTTTTGTCACTCTAACCCTAACTGATGTATTAATGAAAATTTTGCAATGAATTTCCTTATTTTTTTAAAAAGTGTAATGTAACTAGTAAATAGTACGTATTGGTAGGGCCCCGTGTCTCACCATATCCGCATTTGTGCATAATAATATGCGTCTATGGGAGTACGGGATCTCCGGGCCCTGCGCTCCCACTTATACACTTACACATAACAATGGAGCCATACAGTAGCCCTATAGACCTGAAAAGGAACCCTTGTAACACTGATTTGCCAATATCTCAGTAACCGTACGACCTATGAAAAAAATTTCAGTGCAGTTGTAATCATGACTTCTAAATCTCCATGCATGCTGAGTCCACCTAAACATGGACAAAGGCATGGGCAGCAACAAATCCATATCTCAAATCGTTTCCAAGATACGGGCACCGAAAGTTGCTATGGGTGCCGCATTGTCATCCTATGGGAAAAATCTCAACTTCATGATAGCATATCTATAGAACCGATTAACTTTTCAACACCTAAATAGCATAATTCACATCTCTGGGACATCCTCTTTATAACCTGGAAATTTCAAGTCAAAAGGCAGTATAGCGCAATGGTTTAAGGCTCTGAGCTGCAGACTAGACCTGGGTTTGAATCCTACAGCTTCCACTTGCATACTGTGTGACCCTGAGCAAGTCACTTAACTTCCCTGTGCTCCCAGGTCGCTCCTGTAAAAAAGCTTTCAGCTTAGTGTGCTACTCCTGGTTAAACAACTAAATAAAAAAAAAAAAAAGGCCAAACCGTTTATTTACAATGTAGTGGCAACATTTTTAAAATCCTAGTTCGCGAGGTGTCAAAATCCCCATTCGCATGGTCAGTCCCCATTTGCAAGCTGTTAAAATCCTTGTTTGTGAGTAATCCTTGATTGTTAGATTTTGGCCATCTGGTTTCCAAGTTGCGAATGGGGATTTTGACAGCTTGTGAACGAGGATTTGAAAAACCAGTCCCCTTTCACGAGCTGACAAAATCCCTTTTCATGAGCTGATCCCCTTTCGCAAGGTGTCAAAATCCCCGTTCTAAAGCCAATCCTTGTTCGCCAGAATGGCCAACTGGTTGTGAAATGATGATCTAGGATTTTGTCAGCTCGTGAAAGGGGATCGGCTTGCAAACGGGGATTTTGTCATTTTGTGAAAGGGGATTCAAAAACCCAATCCCCTTTTGCGAGCTGTCAAAATCCCTGTTCGCGATCCGATCCTTGTTCACAAGATAGGGCCATATGGTGCCTAAGTCATGATCATGATCATGGATTTTACTACCACACGAAAGGGCATCGGCTCGTGAACAGGGATTTTGTCACCTCGCGAACGAGGATTGGAAGTGAGTTGCGAACGAAGAATTTTAAAATTTAAAGCAGCCATTTTTTGGCCAACATGAAGGAAACCAAAGGTAATGGTTTGTAGAGGGCATCACCATGAACAAAAGCAATGCAGTATTGCAACAAGAAGTAACCTGTGGAGTAAGCTACGACATTTTGTTTGAGGGTAAAAATGAAAACAAAATGGCGGCTTGCAAATGAAGAATTTTTTCTCACGAACGGTGATTTTATAAATCCCTGTTTGTGAGCTGACAAAATCCTTAATCGTGAGCCCAATCCCCTTTTGCAAAATATACATATAAATCTTGGAGTGAACTGAGCATGCTCAGAACCCGAAACTTCAAAATTAAATAGCTTTGGAACGGATTAATATTTTTTTCACCAAACCAATGCTGGATTGTTATTTGACCAAATCTCTTTCTACCCTGAAAATGTCAGACCAAAATACCAAATGGTGTTGCCACTGCATGATGGGCAAAAATCAGCAAAAAAGTGTCTAAAAAAGCAAAAAACGCATGTTTCAGTGCTTTGCTACACATAAACCTCAAGTCCAACTGAAACGCAACTTGGCAAATCAAGAAATCTACCATATGAAACTGCACATTCCAAATTACGCGCAAATCCATTTTACGATTGCAAAGTTATCAAGGTGCAAAATTTGGATTTAACATTAAACTGCTTACTCAACCCTAACTATACTGTACGACCGCCAGTATAATATATATATATATATATATATATATATATATTAGAGGCAAAAACTCCATTTAATGCATTAGTTAGGAGTTGTTCCTGGCAGCGAGGAAATTCAGTGTTAGGGTTGAGCCCCTTGGACCCCCTTCTCACCCACGGCCGAGTGCGGCGTTGGGGTTGCTACCAACTCTCACCCCATCAGATGTGTGAAGAAGCAGAGGTATAGGAGAATGGGGTGAGAGTTAGGGACCGACAACCCCATGCGCACCCGATGCCGGTTGGGTGTGGGCGGGGGTCCAAGGGAGGCTTCAACCCTAACACTGATTTCCTCGCTCTTGTTGCTGTGGAACAACCCTAACTAATGCATTAAACAGAGTTTTTTGCCTCTAATTTCCCTTCCGTTTGAGAATGATAATGAGAAATATGATGTCATCTCATAGTAACACGGTGCCCGCAAATGGTAATGTGCATGGTGACGCAAAGTGAAACACAAAGATAAACAGTACTGTAGACACAAATGGATAAAATAACGCAAGCACAAGCGCAAATGAAAATGCAAAGGGTAACACACATGGTGCCGTAGATGGGAACAGTAAGTGAACCGGGTACGGAACTGCAAGCAGAAGCGGTAAGGATAACAGTAATGTAAGCGCACAGGCTGGTTTTCCCCAAAAGCTGCATAGAGAAAGACAGTGAGTACAAAGAATGTATGCATAATAATGGGTCTTGGAGCAGAAAATAAGGAGTTGGAATACTAAATTGCTTATATCTTAGGAACTGTACGACGTAGGAAAAAAAATTAAAAAGTCATATGATTTATGACTTTCCTGGTGAATTTGTACTTACCCCCTTAGGGGGCTAAGCATTTTCTGATAAAAAGTCCGTATCTCGCACCGTTTCCAAGATACGGGCCCTGAAAGGCGCGGCGAACGCCGTAATGTTATCCTATGGGAAAAAAGAGAAGTTTGGAGTGCCATAACTTTGGCTCCCTGTAATATTTTTTCACCAAACCACTAAAAGGCACATCTGTGGGATGTTGGCTTTCTTCCCTCCAGATTCCAGCCCAAAAGACCAAACCGTTATTTTGCAGCAGGGCAGCAAAGGATTCCTGTAATGCGGTGGACGCCGTAATGTTATCTTATGGGAAAAAGTGTCAACTTTGGAATGCCGTAACTTTGCCGCCCTGTAATATTTTTTCACCGAAACACTGAAAGTCACATCTGTGAGATATTGGCTGCATTTGCATGCAGGGTGGCAAAAATTGCTGTCATTTTCCCACAGCCTGGAAAAGTAATGTCGAACTTTGCGAAAGCTTTCGCAAATTCATGCAACAGTGTCACAAATGCGAAAGTACTTTGCGAAAGTACTTTTTCCAGACATGTGAAAAACATATTTCTGGGGTGTTTTACCCCAAAATAAAGACATGCCTAGCATCCTGAGGGTCCGACTAGGTGAATACAAAAAGAATTACGTTGCTAGAAGGTCCCAAATTTAAATGGCAAGCATTTTTCTGATGACCAAATGAAAACAAAATGGCAGATTTGCAAAAGTAAAAGGGCCATTTTTGAAAGTAAAAACTGCATTTGTGACACTGTCGAACTTTTTGTTAACTTTTCCCATCGACTTATAATGAGAAATTGTTTTTTGAATAACTTTTGAACCCTTTAATATTTTTTCACGAAATCTTCAAAAGGCACATCGGGAACCCCGGCCGCACGTTCCCTGAAGATTTTGGACCGGTCACGCAAACCGTGTGACCTATAGAGACGAGCAAAGAATTCCAAGAAAGCATAAACGTGCACACATCACGCTTACTAACTCCACAGCTGTATATCTGAACAGTACGAAAGTTAGCAGATCCCAAGATGTATGGTTCTTGATCATGTATTCCAAATTTTAGGCAAATCCGTTGAACAGTTGCAAAGTTATTAAGGTGCAAAATTGTAGGTTTAACATGTAAATGGCTCCTCTACCATAATATATTTAGCTATATATACATATATATACATGGCAAAAAACTCCATTTAATGCATCAGTTAGGGTTGTTCCACAGCAACAACAGTGAGGAAATTTGGTGATAGGGTTGCCACCCCTTGCACCCCACACCCACCCCGTCCCCACCAACAGGCATCGGGGTGTGCGTTGGCATCACTGGCCCTAACTCTCATCCCATTCCATGTGTAAATAAGCTGAGGCTGTGCAGTATAGGAAAATGGGCTGAGAGTTAGGACCGACGACCTCAATGCATACCCCAGTGCCTGCTGGTGGGGACAGAGTGGGCGTGGGGTGCAAGGGGTAGCAACCCTAACACCGAATTTCCTTGCTTTTGTCGCTGTGGAACAACTCTAACTGATGCATTAAACGGAGTTTTTTTTGTCATGAATTTCCCTTCTTTTTGAGAATGTGCACTATAAATAGTGAACGGTAATGTTCACGCAAACGGTGATGGAAACAGTGACGTAAAATAAAATAGTAATGCTAACGGTAACTCAAATGCAAGTGCAAACAGTAACACACATGGTAATGCAAATGTAAATGATAACGCAAATGGTAAGAGAAACGCAAGCGCAAACAATAATGAAAACAGAAATGGTAACGCAAATGGTAAATAAAACACTAACGGCAACAGAAATAAAATACTGTTAATGAAAACAGTAACGCAAACGCTAACTCCAATGAAAATGCAAATGCAAATGGTAAAAAAAATACAAATGATAATACAAACACAAACAGAAATGCAAATGGTAATGGCAACGGCGACGCAGAAGGAAACAGTAATGCAATCGACAATGCAAATGCTACTGAAAACGCAAATGCTAAGGAGAACAGAAACGCAAATGCAAATGGTGATGAACACGCAAACAGTAACGGTAATGCAATTGGAAATGCAAATGGTTACCATAACAGCAACGATAATGCCAAAGGGAAGACTAACACAAATGGAAATGCAAATGCAAATGGTAACGCGCATAGTCACGATAACGCAATTGGAAACGCAAACACTTATGGTAACATCAACGATTACACCAAAAGAAACACAAACGCAAGTGCGTACACAAATGCAAATGGTAACGCACACTGTAACGCAATTGGAAACGCAAATGCTTACGGTAACACCAACAATGACGCCAAAGGAAACACAAACGCAAACAGAAACGCAAACGGAAGCGCATATGCAAATGCAAATGGTAATGCACATGGTGACGCAAAAGGAAACACAAACAAAAACAGTAACGCAAATGCAAAGGGTAACGCACACGGTGATGTAAACGGAAACGCTAACGCAAATGGTTACGGAAGTGCAAGCGGAAACAGTAACTGTGACAGTAATGCAAATGCACACACTTTCTTTCCCAAAAAGGTGCATTCAGAAGCACAGTGAATATAAAGAATATATGCATAATAATGGCCCTCGGAGCAGAAAATGAACACTTGGAATACTAATATGCTTACATCTCAGGAACCATACAACGTAGAAAGAAAATTAAAATCTCAAATTATTTATGACTTTCCTGGCTAGTTTTGCACGGCAGGTGGCTAAGCATTTTTCCAACAAAAAGTCTGTATCTCGAAGCATTTTCGAGATACGGGCCTCGAAAGGTGCGGTGGGCGCTGTAATGTTAGCCTACGGGAAAAATCATCAACTTTGGAGTGCCATAACTTTGCAGCCCTCTAATATTTTGTCACCAAACTGCTAAAAGGCACATCTGTGGGATCGTCTTTCCTCCCTCCAAATTTCAGCCTAAAAGACCATACCGTTCTTTTGCAGCAGGGTGGCAAAGATTTCCTATTGTTTTCGGCATAGTGTCGCAAAGTAGTGTCGTGATTTGCGACACTTTCGCAAAAGAAATCATGAAAGTGTCGAATGTGTGACACTACTGTTTACAAAAATTTTACAAAACATATTTCTGGGGTGTTTAACCCCCCAAAAAGGACATGGCTAGCATCCTCAGGACTCGAGTAGGTGAACACAGCAAGAATTGTGTCCCTAGAGGGTCCCAAATTTAAATGCCAAGCATTTCTGCGACCACCAACTGAAAACAAGATGGTGGATTTATGATACTACAGGGCTCATTTGTGACACTAAAAACTGCATTTGCGACACTTTCAAACTTTTTGTTAACTTTTCCCATTGACTACAATGGGAAACTTGTTTTTTGAATAACTTTTGAACCGTTTAATATTTTTTCACGAAATCTTTGAAAGACACATTGGAGACCCCGGCTGCATGCTCCCTGAAGGTTTCAGACCCTGCAACCTGTAGGCGTGAGCAAAGAATATGCAAAAATGCAGAATTTGTGCATTTTTTGGTGCTCTGTAGCTCCACAATCGTACATCTGACTGTAACAAAACTTAGCAGATCCAGAGATCGATGGTACCAGACTGTGTGTGCCAAATTTCAGCCAAATCCGTCATATGGTGGCAAAGTTATTAAGCTGCCAAATTTCAGATTTAACCTTAAATGGGGTACTCAACCCTAACTATAGTGGCACGGTGATATATATATATATATATTCTTTGCAAAAAACATCATTAATGCATCGGTTACAGTGGATACCACAGCAACAAAAGCAGAGAAATGAGGCGTTGAGGTTTCCAACTCTAATGCTCCACTCCTACCACCCCAACTCTCACCCTCCACATACCAACATGCGTCAGGGTGTGCCATGGGGTCATAAGGCCTCTCACCCCATTATCCTATACTGTAGTGTGTAAGCAAGTTTACACGTGGCATGGGATGAGAGTTAGGCCCTACGACCACATGGCACACCCCAATGCCTGTTGGTGTGGAGGGTGGGGGAATGGTGGTGGGGTGGTAGGGTTGGGAACCCTGGCAGGTGGGGCATTAGGGTTGGAAACCCTAATGCCTCATTTCCCTGCTTTTGTCACTGTGGTATCCACCCTAACTGATGCATCAATAGTTTTTTGCGAAAAATGTCCCTTCTTTTTCAGATAGTATAATTGTATCCTTGTTTTACTGTGGAAGTGCAGGGTCCTCCCATCCCTTCATCAAGATAGTAAAACACTGTCTAAATGTCACAGTGGGAGAGCAAGGTCCTTTGGACCCTGCACTCCCATCCCTCCATCCACATAATACAACAGTGTCCACTTTCATGGGGGAGCGAGCGCAGGGTCCTTTGGACCCTGTGCTCCCATTCCTCCATCCACATAGTACAACAGTATCCATATGTTACAGTGGGAGGCAGGGTCCTTCGGACCCTGCACTCCCATACCTCCATCCAGATAACACAACAGTGTGAAAAGTGGAAAACACTGGCAAAGTTATGAGCGTGCATACAAACTGCGCAATGCACACTTGTAAAGTGATCATTCTTTGGAATTTTTCACCAAATTTTCAACATCAGCATTATGGGATCTCCCCTTATGAACAGTTCAGCTGCAATTTTGTTAATCCATTCCAAAGGTTGATTTCGCACAGCGACCGTGCCATTCTGTGCCACATGAGAAAAATCACATTCTGGACAGAATGTGCAAAATAACAGCTGTACTGTTCATAAGGTGGTGAGAAAAAATGGCAATGTTGAAAATCTGAAGTGAAAATATGAAAAATTGACAAAGTTACGAGCGTACGTAAAAAGTGCGCAATGCACGCCCGTAACGCAGTCATTTGGGGAATTATTTCACCAAAGTTTCAACATGGGCTTTATGGGTCCTCCCCTCATGAACAGTGACACAGTCATTTTTCTTAATCCATTCCAAAAGTTGATTTCACGCAGCAATTGCACCATTCTGCACCAGAGGTGTGAAAACACATTTTGGGCAGTATGTGAAAAATGACAGCTATACTGTTCACAAGGAGGTGTTACAAAATGGCAATGTTGAAAATCTGGAGTGAAAATATTAAAAATTGGTGAAGTTATGCAAGTGTGTAGAAAGTGCACAATGCATGCTTGTAACGCAGTCATTTTTGGGAATTTTTTCACCAAAATTGCAACATGGGCTGTTGACCCACCGGGACATCAGTTAGATTTCCACTTGCAATGCTGGCAACCTGGGTTTGGGAGTGGACCCGGGTGCCAGAGGGCCGGCCGGTGGAGGTAGTCTGAGCATCTGTTGGACTGCTCAGCTCCTCTGGGGAGGGAGGGTTCTTTGGCCCAAGGGTGGCCTGACCTCTGGCAGAGGCCAGAGGTACTGCAGCCCCGATGCCTCCACCAATGAGGGGAGCATGATGGATGCCGGCGCAAGCCGTGGCGTTGCATGGCACATCGTGCTCGGGGGTGTAGATGTGGAAAAAACACCACCTGGAGCAACACCGATGCGAGGGCCTGATAATGGGTCCTCCCCCAGCCAGCCACATTACCGCATGGATTCCCAATGAAGACTTGATCTGTGGGGTTGAGGTGAGGGCCCCCCGCTGCAAACCTCACCTGTAAAGTAAGCCAATGCTCCATGGGGGAAGACCTGTGCAGAGGATGGGCTGAGCAGAGGAGTTGGGTACAGCACCGGAGGGGTGGGGTGGGGTGGGGGAATAGAAAAAAATTGCAACATGGGCTTTTTGACCTTACCTCATGAGCAGTGTCACTGTCTTAAAATCACCTTTCAGGACCGAGAAACAAAACAACAGTGACATGTTCACGAGGAGGCATCCCAAGAACCCCACATTTAAAATTTGGGGCCAAAATTCTTAAAACTGGCCGATTTATCAAACTAAGTTGAACCACCCCAATTGACTCCCATTACACGGCTTACCTTGATTTCTTCAGTTTGCAGTTGGACTTTGAAGAGTGCAGACGTGTTCCCGGTCCACAGAAAATCAGTGATCCTGGCCTCCAGACGGTAAGTATGAGTGAGGGGGGGTGCAGGGAAGTGGGTGCACACAGGGAGGATGGGGATGGGGAAGGGGACTGGGGAAACTACGAGGGATGGTTTCCTTTATTACAGGTATTTAAAAAAATCATCGGGGCGATTTGTTTTTACAGGTTTTCTTTTGGGCACCGGGCACACTTGGGTGGGCTCTCAGTGTGTCACATAAGTTTGGGGCATCATACTGACAGAGGGACTGGGCATCCCTGTCGGAAGTAAGAATGGGCTGGGGGGCAGTCATCCAAGACCGGGAGTGGGCATCCCTATTTGAGAGCTGTCAAAATCCCCATTCGTGAGTAATTCTTGTGCATCAGATTTTGGCCATCTGGTCCTCAAGTCGTCAACAGGGATTTTGTCAGCTTGTAAAAGGGGATTGGTTCACTAATGGGGATTTCCACAGCTCGTGAAAGGGGATTTTGACCATCTGGTTGTGAAGTGACAATCAAGGATTTTGTCAGCTCGAGAAAGGGGATTGGTTCGCGAAAGGGGATTCCTTTAGGCCTGTAGGCTTCTGACGGGTGCCGCCTGCTTAACACACACCTGTGACCTGTATGCCCGGGCCGGATGGCTATCACTCCTTAGTAGAATACAATGCCAGACCTGCTTGTTAACCAAAAAAGTTCTCCTCGGGCTCATGCCATCAGGAGTGGCAAGGCTCCTTACGGCCAACAGTAGTACCCAGCTTTCACGCAGTGCTCTTTATCAAACTTCCAGGTCCCCAGATGCTGGACCACAATGGGTCAGAGGTCATTCATGCACAGGGCTCCTCAGTGGTACAATACCCTTAACAAAGAAACACTTACAACTGCAATGCTTGGTACCTTTAAAAGGCAACTCTGACTATTCCTCACCTCTCCCACTCAATGTGACTGCCTCTCCTAAGTAACTGCCTCCTCATTTTACCCTAGTTGAAGGTGACCTGTAACCTACCTTACAGCTCCACTTTTTTGGCACCAGTTCCCCACCCCACCCCTTACCCCCCACACCACACCACACTGCCTCACCCACCCCTCCCTCTGTAATGGCACTTTCAGATATGGCCCTCTAGCCCATCCACCTCGCACTTTTGCCACCCACCTCTACCCACCGACAATGGTCCTTTAGCCTGCCTACTTCTTCCTGACTCCCTCCTACCCTATACTAACTATATACTGTTCACCCTGAAACTTGTCTGAAGCTAGCTTATGTTGTCTATCTCCATTTTTGGCTGTATACAAATGCTTAGACATCTTTGTGTTTTTAAGACTGCAACCATTGTTGACCTTTGTATGTATGTTACCCTACATCCTTTGATGTGGGACCTTTGTAAATGAGTAGTTCCTGCTCAAAGATATTTGTAATCCTAGAGTTTCATAAAATAAAAGAAAAAAAAAAGAAAAAACCCAATCCCCTTTCGCGAACTGTCAAAATCCCTGTTCGCGAGCCGATCCTTATTTGTGAGATAGGGCCACATGGTCCCTAAGTCACGATCAAGGATTTTGCTACCTCATGAAAGGGCATCGACTCATGAACGGAGATTTTGTCACCTCGTGAATGAGGATCGGAAACGAGTCTCGAACAAAGAATTTTAAATTTTAAAACAGTCGTTTTTTTGGCCAAAATGAAGGAAACCAAAGGTATAGGTGTGTAGAGGGCATCACCCTGAACAAAACCCATGCCTTATTGCAACAAGAAGTCACCCGTGGAGCAAGCTGCAACATTTTGTTTGGGGGGAAAAATGGAAAAACAATGGCGGCTCGCGAATGAAGAATTTTTTCTGATGAACGGGGATTTTATAAATCCCGATTTGTGAGCTGACAAAATCCTTGATTGCGAGGCCAATCACATTTCGCAAAACATACATATAAATCTTAGAGTGAACTGAGAATGTTCAGAATTCTGAAAATTCAAAATTAAATAACTTTGGAACGGATTAATATTTTTTCACCAAACCAATAGTGGATTGTTATTTGACCAAGCCTCTTTCTATCCTGAAAATCTCAGCCCAAAATACCAAACGGTGTGGCCACAGCGCAATGGGCATAAATCAGCAAAAATATGTGAAAAACAAGTGTTGTAGCGCTTCGCTGCATGTAAACTGCAAGTCTGATGAAAAAGCAATTTGGCAAATCAAAAGATCTTCCATACGAGACCACATTCCAAATGTGGTGCAAATCCGTGGATTGGTTGCAAAGTTATTAAGGTGCAAAATTTGGGGTTTAACATTAAACTGCTTACTCAACCTTAACTATACTGGCACGACTGCACCAGTGTGTGTGTGTATATATATATATATATATATATATATATATATATATATTATGGTAGCATGGTAGTGCTACCCTAGTTAGGGTTGAGTAGCACTTTTAAGGTTAAAGGGAGAAATTTTGCACCTTAATAACTTTGCCACCGTTCAACGAAGTTGCTTGAAATTTGGCAGGCACAGTTGAGCATGGCAGATCTTGGAACCTGCCAAGTTTCGTACCAGTGGGATATATGGCATTTGCGAAAGTGTTGAATATTTTAACTTTTCCCATTGACTTATAATGGGAACTTGTATTTTGAATAACCTTTGGACCGTTCAATATTTTTTTACGAAATCTTTAAAAGGCACATCAGGGACCCCGGCCACATGTTCCCTGAAGTTTTTGGACTGGTCACACAAACCGTGCGACCTGTAGGCGAGAGCAAAGAAATCGCAAAAAAGTGTAATTGTGCAATTGGTTGTCACTTAATAACTCTGCAGCCGTATGCCCGACTGGTACAAAACTTGGCAGATCCCAAGATCTACCATGCCCTGAATGATGATCTAGGCCTCACAACCCCAAGGACACACCCCATCAGCTGTCAATCTCGGGATGATGGGCAGGTCCAAAGGGGGGAGGGGTCAACCCTAAAAGTTTCATTTCCTTACTTTTTGTGTTTTAACCCTAAATGATGCATTAACAAAGTCTTTTTGCATAGAATATATATATGTATATACAGTATATATATATATATATATATATATATATATATATATATATGCAACAGGTGTTGGGATAATAATTGGCACATAACTCTGTTTATCTAAGTGACTGTGTGTCTAAATAGGGTATGATGTAATCACTATGAGAATAACTTCAAGTTATTACCATAATGATTACATCATCCCCCATTTATCCACACAGTGACTATGTCACTTCCCCCCGCAAACTCGCCTGCCGACACTACTTTAAAGAGCCTTTAATTTCAACTTTGTTTTCACTGGTCCTCAGGTTCCATCCATGGTAGTTACCCCACCACCCACTGTTCTCCCCCATGCCTGTTTGCCTACCTACTCCCAGTCTGCCGACTTCCATTCTCCTCCAGACCAGTGAGCTCCATCCTGCTCCCGTCTTCACTGCTCAACAAGAGCTCCAAAGTAGGATTTATTTTTTTTCTTTTCAAACTGCCATTTCCTAACTGCGCTGACCAGTGGTACGACTCACTCTCTCCCCGACTGCAACATGCCACTCGCTCACTTTCCCTGGCAACAGGGAAATGCAGATCAACCAGATGTAAAAACTGTTCTGTTTTATTACTAAAAAAAAAAAAAATGACCACTCCATGCATGCCATAGCAGGCACCTCCACCAAATCCACTGTGCTTGCTAACTACCACCACCATCTTTTACTGGAAACATTTTGGAAGCCATCCTAAACCAATCAGCAGCTACGTATTCATATCAGGTGTCCTGTAGCTAGCCAATCACATGCCACAACTACATGCCATTCACAAAAATCCCTGATAACGTGCACCCACAAAAAGGCGAATTACAAGAATTACAAGACTTCCCTCAAACGTATTGTAAAATAATAAAAACAAACCAAAACCAAGCAGGGCCCGTTGGATAAATCCAATTTGTGGGGGCACTTGTGGGTAACTCGGTCACAGGCTACTGTACAAATAACTTTGTTATCCAACAGGCGCCCCCCATATACTATATACTGTATATATAAATATATATATATATATATATATATATATATATATATATATATATATTTATAAAATAGTGGCGCAGTAGTGCCACTATACTTATGGTTCAGCAGTCACTTCTATGTTAAACCCAAAGTTTTGCACTTAAATAATTTTGCAACTGTTCAACCGAGTCGCATGAAATTTTGCATGCGCCGTTGGCGACCAAAGATCTCTTGATGTGACAAATTTAGTTCCAGCCAAATCTGCAGTTGAAGAGCTGTGGAGTGTCAAAAAATGTAGAAATTACCACTTACCCTGTATCCACAACAGGAGCCCCAATCCCCAGTGGAAGTGTATTTATTTAATTAAATTTATGTTAATTTCATTTCTTTAGCTATGTGAGGCACTATGGAGCCCACCCTCAGTGTCCCAATATAGTGTAATAATGGATTTGACATGATCTGACACCGAGATTCCCACCCCCCGGTGACAGATGCACCCCCTCTGCAGCCCGTTATTTTATTTTTTGCTGACATCGGGGGGGGGGGCCCAATCCCTGTGTCTGCATTCAGAATTTCACCCTCTCTGCAGAGTGAGACACTGGGGAGCCCATCTCAGTGTCCCAACATACATGAATTCCAAATGTACACCTGCAAAACAGACAAACGTCCACTGACATGTTGTTTTTAACCTGGAATAAAGAAAATGGCCCTTCGTCATCTCCTCCGTCACCCTCCCCATCCCGACCCTCCCACTGAGCACCCACACCCCCACACCCCCTTGCCCTATACTTACCACTGGAGGTCGTCCACTGTCATCTTCTGTGGACTAGGATGACCCTCGAACTGAAGAATCATGGTAAGTGCCGTATAATGTATTTCAAGGGCGTTTTGAACTTATGTTGATATCTTTGCAATTTTTAGGTATTTTTGCATCAGATTTTCAACATGGTCTTTTTTGGGACACCACCTCATGAACACTGTCACTGTCATTTCGTTAATCAGGCCCAGAAGGTGATTTTGTGGTCACTGTGCAAAATTACTTTTTGGGACAATTTAATGAAATGACAGTGTCAGTGTTCATGAGGTGGGTTCCAAAAAGCCCATGTTAAAATTTGGTGCAAAAATTCCCACAAAATTCCCGAGTTATGCATGTTCATTGAAATATTTCTAAGCACATGCGTAACTTTGGTAATTTTAAATATTTTGACTCCAAATTTTCAACATAGCCATTTTTTCACACCACCTCATGAACAGTACAGCTGTCATTTTTCACATCCTGCCCAAAGTGAGTTTTTGCTTCTGTGGTGGTATAACATTTTGCCATTGATTTTAAAATGTTCACATCTGGGGTTTGTTAGTTGGGGTTATTAGAAGACTATGTTAAAAACTTGGGGTGAAAATATGACAAAATGCCAAAGTTATGACCAGTCATTCCAATTTCGCTTGTAACCTCGGAAAAGTTAAATATTTTTACTCCAGATTTCAACATAGACGACTTATTACCACACATCATGTATGTCATAGCTGTCATTTTTTAAATCCTGCCCAAAATGTGTTTTCGCACCTGTGACGTGGGATCGCATTGCAGTTGTACACAGTTACGCTTTGTTTGGATTTGAAAATTTTATGTGCATGTTTTTATTTTTTTTATTTTATTTTAGTCTTTGGTAACTGGGTAAGGCCCACTAGGCACACATGCCTGTTTTCAGGGGTGACCTGGGAGCACTGAGCGGTTAAGTGACTTGCTCAGAGTCACACAGTATGCAAGTGGAGGTTGTGAGAATCAAACTCAGGTCTGGTTTGCTGGATGTACCAAGCTCGTTCACACCTCATTCCTCTAACCTCTAGGCTATACTCTAGGCTATACTGCCAGCCAAATGTACATGAGGTGGGGTAATAAGATGGCTATGCTGACAATTTGGTCACTGTTATCATATAATAGAAGACAGAGGTACCTGTGCTTCCATGGCTACATACATATACCTATCTATGTAAGGATGGGAGCACAGGACCCAGATGGCCCTGCACTCCACAGACAAATAAGGATATGATTATACTATCTCAAAAAGTAAGGAAAGTCATTGCAAAAAACTTTGTTAATGCATCAGTTAGGGTTCATATTAAAGTGACAAAAGTATGGAAATGTGGTGTTAGGGTTTCAAACCCTAACACCCTACCATCCATGCCACACCCCACCTCCACACACCAAGAGGTGTCAGGTGTGCCTTGGGTCTGATGACCCCAAGGCACACCATCGACACCTGTTGGCGTGTGCAGGGTGGGGGGGGTGTTAGGGTTGGAAACCCTAACACCACATTTCCCTGCTTTTGTGACTTTAACCCTAACTAGAGCATTTACAGTTTTTTTCATTTTATTTCCTTACTTTTTGAGATAGTATAACTGCATCTTTATTTGCCTATGGGAGCGTGGGACCCTCTGGGCCCTGTGCCTCCATCCCCCCCATAGATGCATATATGTATGTAGCTGTGGAAGCACAGGACCCTCCATAAAGCAGATTTTTAATTAGTCAAGAGGCTTACATTAACTGCTTCCCCTGTTTGCATTGGTACTCCTGCTCATCTGTATTCAACGGCACAATAATGTCATCACTGAACACAATCTCGGAGGATTGCCTGATATCTTATGGGAAAACAAAGCAGCCCACTGAAAAACAGTAATGAATGCAGCTGATATTTACATTTACAGAGACAACAAAATGGGCCATAGCTTATAATTTGCTGGACTGGAGTTCCCAAATTCACCTCCAAGTTATCAGTCAACATTACTAAATCAGGGCATGTATTTTTTATCACCTGGAATAGCTATTTGCTTTATTATCTGCTTTGAACTTTTTTTTACTTTCCATTCCATATTCTTCAACATTATTTATTCATCACATTTACAGAGCAGTTTACCTCAATTATTTTTAATATTTTTCTCTTATCGTCTTAGAACAGCAACAAAGGGTTCTGCATAGCTTTTGATGTGGGATCATGTTTTCATGAAATGCCCCACTATGCTATGATCTGGGCAATAAGAGGCAGATGGGCAGCAATGGATGTGATAGTAGGAACAGTGTACACTGACACTGCTGTCTCCCTGTAAAAAAATTTACAGATGACACTAGTTGTACTGAAAATAAATTAAAATTATATGTGTATTGGTTCCAGTCAAACATATAGGATGAAGGCTGGCCAAGTAGGGGGCCCCATGACTTCATTAATCCTGCTGGGAGTCCCCAAAACTCTAAAGCAGCCCTGCCCCACCTGGTTAGAAGACCAAACTGACAAAGGTATTTACCGTTTCAACATGGCTACACAGGCGGCAACTAAATTGGCACTTCTCTTCCTGGATTATTTGGAACAAAATGCTGAAGATCACTGCAGTGGAGGATTAAACTACGACCAGCAGCACATGCATTAAAGCTAGTCAGTCTGGTTGTTCCCTCTAATATCTGTTAACTCATATGTTCCTTGCTTCTTGGTTTTTTAAATATCTTGACCAATAAGAAACTGTGCTGGGGCTTTAAAACTTTTACCCCAATCTTTCATTAGACTTTATCAGTATGTCTGTAGCACAATAGGAGTTTACAAATGACCAGCTGTTTTATGGATGTTTAATTATTAATTTTTTTTTCCATTTCCACTAGAGAAAGATGCCTCTGTTTTATAATTTCCGGACAACACTGTCTATGCTAGAGTTTGTTTGATACTATATAGAGCTCTGAGTAACTACATCATTAACTAGATTTCTCCCTTGCTATTTAAGAACAACTTCTGACTGTTTTTGCCTTACAGTGACGTCTGTGGTCTGATTTGCAGTCTTGGAGCTCCCTCTAGTGGACAAACTAGGCAATTTTTTTTTTTATTTCTTATTGGGTTTGACGCACATGTGCAACAAACCTTTTGTTATGAGGGGAAGGGGATTTCAGAGGTGTGTCTCTGTGAGACTATTGCAGTTAAAAACTGTAGGGGCAAAGCAGTCTAGACCAATAACCGTGCACTTTAACTGTGACACCACTCTTCTTCGACCGAATGCACCTTGAAAGAACCAAGCCAATAAATTAGAGGGCTTCAGTCCTTTGATGTGAATGAAGCTATTCAACAAACAGCTGATGGGCTGTCAACACCAGCAGCCTGTCATTAAAATCAGCAGCAGTGACAAGCTGACCAGACTACATCAGAAAATTGAGGGGAGATCTACAGAAAGACTGAACGGTGTTGTGACAGTCTTTATTACTGTTAAAGGTTTTCCTACTTCTTCTGCCTAGTCTGTAGGCAGTTTGAAACTGGTCATGATGTCTCAAAATATAGCCTTTTTATGTTGGTGCACTTGTGCAGCCAACATCTTGCGGTAGTGCAGCTTTGGAGGCGTGGTCACTGTTGGGCGAATGCAGGGCACGCACCAGTAGGTGCGTCCCTCATTACCCAATCAGCCTGCATGCTGGCGCCACACCATGCATACATAATGTGGCGAGCACATCTAAGAAAAGGTCCGCTGCAATCTGAGCAAAGCTCGTCAGATGTAGTGGACCTTCCTTGGACGTGCTCGCTGACATTATGAGCATGGCGGCACAGTGGCCGCCAAACTGCTGACTTCAGGGGTGCCTAATCCCCCTGTCGGTTAACCCTGCCCTCTGTATGTGCGGCAGAGGCCCACTCCGTCAGCATAAATCACCCCCATTGTTAAATGCTGATTGCCCAATCACTTAGCTTGGCCCCCTTTCTTTAGTGCCGATCGGGGAGCCTAATCCCGTCGGACAAAGAACCCCCATTGTTAAATGCCAGGGGGGTGCCTAGTCCCCTCGGCTCGGCCTCCCGCTTCTTTGTGTGACGACAGGTGCCCAATCCCCTTGGCATAAAATCCTCCCCGTATTGTGTGCTCATGAGGGTGCCCAATCCCCATTGGCTACAGACCCCCAACAGTTAGGTGGCATGCTGGAGCCCACCCAGCGCCAAAATCCCTAAACAAAAAACTGTCCTGCAATTTTTTTTGTCACCTGTAAAACGAAAATGGTCCTCGTAGTCTCCTGCCCCCACCCACACCCACCCTCTGCGCACCTGCCTCCCACACCCCCCACCCCATACTTACTATGGAGCCCGGCACAACGATCTTCGTGGACCGGAATACGTCTGCACTCTTCAAAGCTGACCGTGAACTGAGGAAATGCCAATAAGCTGTATAATGGAATAAATAGGGTTTTTTCAACTTTGATGCATATCTCAGGCATTTTTGGAATTTTGGCTATATTTTCAACATGGGGTTTTGGGACCCTCCTCATGAATTCTTGCACTGTCATGGCGTTATTCAGTCCCAAAGGTGATTTCGCAGTCACTGCGTGGAATCACCTTTCTGGATTGGTAATGAAATGACAGTGCACTGTTCATGAGGGGGCTCTCAAAAGCCTATGTTGCAAATTTGGTGGGAAAATCCCAAAATGACTGTTTTATTTAGCCGCAGCATTATAGTTGCTACGCATGCTCATAAGTTGCTAAATTCAATATTTTCATGCCAGATTCTCAATATTGGCATTTTACCACACCTTCTTGTGAATTGTACAGCTGTCATTTTTCACATCCTGGCCGAAATGTGTTTTCGCACTTCCGGCACAGAATAGCGCAGTCACTGTGCGAAATCAGTGTTTGGGACACATTATGAAAATGACAGTGACACTGTTCATGAGCAGAGGTCCTAAAATACCTGTGTTGAAAATTTGGTGACAATACTTCATAAAATGACTGTGTTACTGAGCTTGCTAGCAGTTTGCACGCACACCCTTAAGTTCTAAACTTATATTTCACTCCAGTATTTTCAACAGTGCCATTGTTCTGCACCTCCCAATGAAAAGTACAGTTGCCATTTTTCACATCCTAACCAAAATCTGTTTTTGCAGTTCCGGCGCAGAATAGCGCGGTCGCTGTGGAAAGTCCATGTTCGAGACACATTATGAAAATGGCAGAGACACTGTTCATTAGCAGATGTCCTAAAATGCCTATGTTGAAAATCCGGTGCCGAATGTCCATACAATGACTGTGTTGCAAGCGTGCATTGTGCGGTTTCCACGCACCCTTGTAACTTCGTCAATCTGCAATATTTTCATGCCACATTTTCACCACTGGCATTTGTGCACACCTCCTTATCAACAGTCCAGCTGCCATTTTTCACAGTCCGCCCAAAACGCATTTCTGTAGCTGTGGCGCACAATGGCATGCTCGCTGTGCAAAATCACCTTTTGGGACACATTAACAAAATAACCAAATGCTCTTCAGATGTACTCAGAAACCTGGACTCGGGCTCCATTACAGGGGCAGTTTTCATAGACCTATCTAAGGCCTTTGACTGGGTGGATCATGGACTTTTACTCCAAAAACTTCACACCACAGGCCTCGATGCCCACACCCTCAAATGGGTGGAAAGCTACCTCACTGGATGATCACAGAGGGTCAGGTGGCTGGACACACTCTCTAAACCATTGTCCCTTAAGGAAGGTGTACCCCAGGGATCTATACTTGGGCCACTATTGTTCTCGTTGTATATAAATGAACTGCGCAATCATTGCGGAAGCAGCAGCGTCATACAATACGCTGATGATGCCGTCATCTACAATACCTCAGTCAACTTGATGACCTTAGCACCTCTCTCAAAAAGATATTCATATCATGGAGAAGTGGCTCATCAAGAATAAAATGGTCCTTAACACCGCAAAACCAAAGCCATGCTGTTAGGACCAAGAGCCTTGACTAGATAGAACACATCTACTCCAACTCTCGTCCCTTGAGGTAGCAAGCTCTGAAGTTGTTGCCTCAATTAAGTACCTTGGCCTTACTATTGACCAAGGTCTCACATTCAAACAACATGTGGACCAAGTCACGAGAACAATCCATGCAAAACTAGGATTACTGTATCGGCTCAAGGAATCGCTGACCCCAGAAGCTAGGATTGCTATAGCAAATAGTGTCCTACTTCCAACTCTAACTTATGCTGCCCCGGTCATTCAGGGTATCGCAAAGCTTGAGCTTGGTAGGCTACAGACCCTATACAACAAGGTGGCCTGCTTTGCAACCTCATCCCCCGCCAGGAGCCACCACTGCGGGTGATGGCGAAGCTTAATTGGCCAACCTTCGAATCTCGCCTCAGTTACTCTGTACTCTGCCTGGCAAAGAAGATAATTAGCCCCTCGCCTCCCCAGAGTCTTGGGGACCCTCACTGCAAAACTAAACCAGTGGCTTTAGATCCTCGGCCACACGCTACTGGATGTCCCCAAGGTCAGGACTAAGGCAGGACAAAAATCATTCTCTCATACTGCTCCTTCCTTGTGGAATGACCTCCCTGTGGCGATTCGGGACACCCCATCACTGCTGTGCTTCCGCACTAGACTCAAGGCCAATTTTCTATCAACAAGCGTATGCCACTGCCTCCGCCCCTGACACTATTGCAGCTACCACTGCAGACTGTTCACCTAACTATAAGTGTTAGCCCCTAACGATGTATGCACTATCGCTTTCCTTTCCTAATCTAAACCTATTAATGCTCCTGAACTAGGCTTACCAAGGAAATCTACAGTACTGTCTCAATAATGTCTTTGTCAATGGATAATGTAATGAACAACATCTAACCAATGTCATGTCTGCTATGTGTAAACAGCTGAATACTGTGTACCGTGTTATTCTGTACTCCCACATGATTTTCTATTGTATGTGTCTCTTAATGTTATTCCCGGGTCGCCCCTGAAAAAGGGACCTTCGGGGCCCATTGGGCTTACCCGGTCATCAAAATTCAATAAATAAATAAATAAATAAAATCACAGCTCTATGCATCTCTATGCGCCAGCGTGACAACATTCGGCATTGACAAATGCTGGTTTTCTTCTATACTAGCAAGTCTTCTAAAGAAAAAATAACCTTTGCCTGCCTCTCTGTAGTATGGAAGTTAGTCTCCTTGCTGTGGCAACTTTTAAATGTTGGGGAAAAAAATAATAATATACCTCCATTTCCTCTCCACCAGCAAGTGTATATTGCAATGTTAACCTAGGCAAAGACACATATTCATTCTAAACTTTTTTGTGTCTATATTACATGAATGCCATTTGAAAGGTGAACCCACACTTACAGAACTGTGGATACATGGATGTCACCAACTTTCCTCTCCTGCCCTCTTCCCCCCTTATTTCCTTTTTCACCACCCCTTCTCACATAACTCTTGTGTTCCCTTCCCCATGCCCCAGCCATCCATACTCCCCCGTATGCTACCCTTAACCCTCCCATTTTAGCTCCTGCATATATACCAAGATCTGAGTAATGCATAGATCTTAACATGGTTATGATATTACATATATTGAAATTCAATAAAATGAATAGCTGGCAGATCCCTACATGTATTCTCTTTTTTCTTGTGCACAACTGTTTTCCTTGCCATCCTTCCTGCAGTGATCCCAGTATTTGCCTTCTGTCCATGGTGATCCTCTGCACCAGCTCTCTCCTAGCCTTAAGACAGTTATTTTTCTCCTAAATGCCCTGTCTATTCAATACCCTTCATATCTGTCTATGTGTAAAAAAACAAAATAGATTTTTTCCCAAAGTGAGTCTTGTGCACTCAGTGTTGTCCATAGCATCCTGTAAGAGAACTGTTTGCCATATCCGACATTCCTTGCACTCGCAGCCCAAGTGCCCATGTAACATCTGAGGATGTACTGGTGCAAAGCATCAAACCTTCGGCATTGCAAATGCTTGTTTTTAATTTTCACTGTGGGTATCATTCAGACCCGGCTATGGAGTTTTTTGAACCTTCATTGAAGGCACACAATCGCACTTCCATAGACTTTTCCAGTATTTTCCCCATGTTCTAAATTGAATTGTTGGGATCAATGCTTGATGGCTGGTTTCAGTCAAATCGTATTTCAAGGTTTTTAATTGCTTTGTTACAAATGACGATATCACCAAGTAGCGGGAGTTCTGTTTTACCATGACCCAGTTAATATTAGCTGTTACCTAGTATTGAATCACTGCAAGTTATTAGTGTAGCAACTTAGTTTTTTTTTATCTATCATCTACTGACCTTAAGCAGCTTAGATTTATAGTAATATTTTCAGATGGGTCCCAATCTCAGATCGATAGTTATATGAGGGACATACACTTTTGCTTAATCATTTTTAAAGTGTACATCCCTTACCTAAGTTCATCCGATAAATGTAAAGCCCAATGTAATAGACTTTTTCTTTTGTGATAAAACTAGGATACTTTTTTTTTTTTATATCTTTCTTTCTCACCCCACTCTTCCTGAACTCTTTCAGGAGTGGTCTCATGGGGTCTTGGTCCTTGTCCTTCCTGCCTGAAGCCTTTCTCGCTCCTTCCATCCACCGCTGCTGCCGCCCGGCCCCCCGGCTCTGAGTCCCCCAAGGCAGGACTGCCAGATACAGCTCCTGGCACTCTACCTAGAAATATAGTCTGGCGGAGCGTGACGGATGGGAGCACACAGGTGGTGAGAGAATGGCCCGACTCTAGGTATGGTGGACCTACCCCCCCGTACCCTCCATCACCTATCAGGAGGTGGGGGGTTCTGTTTTTTTCCTTCATTCCACCCTTACCCCTGCCCCCACCAGGTGGAGCTGAGATGTGCTATGATGCCAGGGAACATCTTGTTGTGGCTCCACCGCCCTCTAGCCAAGCCCTGTAGTGTTGCAGTACCTCCAGTCTCCACTGGAGGTCACTGTGGTGCTGGGCATAGTCCCTGGATCCCCCGAGGAAGGAGAGCTGTCCTCTGGATGCTCAGTCCTTCCTCTCCCCTGCCGACCCCCTGTGGACCAGGCTCGATCCTGAACCCCGGTCACCGGTGTGGCATCCAGTGCCTCCACCCTCAGCGCCACTGGGCCAGTCCTAAACTAGGATACTCTTTATTCTTGTTTTTTACTTGCAGCACAGTTTGTGGGGTATTTGTGATCTAGTGCTCCCTCTGGCAGGTGTGCCTAGTTATTTTCTACTGCCTAATGAGGGTGACAGTAAGATCCCTGATGCAGACTTCTATGAATCCTTACTGAGGACAAATAGTCTGCTCTCAATAGATCCCACTAATATTCTTTCATAGTCCTCAGCTTAGCTTTTGGATTAGCCATTGAATCTTTTCTGTTTACATTTTTTGCTTAATTAGAGATGTTCCCTTTAAAGCAGCAGTATTTTATTTATTAGTTAGAGACACATGGAGTGAAAACATTTTAACTGGATATGTTCATCCAGATCCAGCACTGGTGCCTCAGGATGTTTGGATACTGTGGAAAAACAAAATGTTGAACTGTATAAATACAATCGGATTTCTCAACCAATCTGTTTTTTAAAATCGATCTTTTTTTTTCTCATCGGTCTGTTATTCTTTACTCAATCTGTCCTGACATGTTAGGAGTCACATTTAAATTCAAAAACTGATCACTATTGTTTTTTTTTATCAAAACATCCAAAGGTACACCCTTGGCATACATAGAACACTGCTGCTTTGGGTAAAAAAAAAATCTGCATTGCCACTGTTACCTGCATCCCTAGATGCAGAGGGAAGGGGTTAAAGGTCTTGACCTCCTGTGCCTCAGATAATCCTGATGCGAGATTGTCAGTTCTGGGAATGTAATTAATGCACATTCATTCAAATGCTTGCTGCCTGGAGGTATTATACTTACATTGATTTGCCAGGAGAAGTTCAACTTTCCTGAGACGGGGTGAACTTGTATGGTATACCTCCCCAACAGCCATTACAATGAACAACATCGCTGCCGACAACATCGACAGTACACTGTAATGGTGTGCTAGAGACCGGGGCATACTGCCTCCCAGTCATGCACCAGTCCTTGCATTGCATGTTAGGGCTGGAGACGCCAATGCCACCCCCGATCCCTCTTTGTTTGTGCAGGGTGGGGGTGGGGTCTTAGGGTTGGAAACCATAATGCCACATTTCCCCACTTTTCTCACTTTAACCCTTACTGATGCATTAACAAAGTGTTTTGCTATTTATTTCCTTACTTTTTGAGATAGTATAATAGTATCTTTATTTTACTGTGGGAGCGCAGGGTCCTTTAGGACCCTGCACTCCAATCCGCCATAGATGCGCATATGTATGTAGGTGCGAAAGTGCAGGACTCTTCCATGTGTGTGATGAAGTGTGGGAATGGCTAACACAGACACAGTAGTTATCAGGACTTAAACACACAAATCTGTGTGAAATTTATTTAACAGCGAACATGGAACGGAAAATAATAAACCAAAATAAGAAACAAGCAAAAAGGCAATAAACACAGAGTGGAATTCTACATAAGCTCATCTGTGTTAACCAGAGAACTGACTGGCATAGCCTCCCAGGCTGAACTGAACTCCCTGCTCTTTAGAAAAGGTCCTTTCATATGTCCAAGAGGTCACCTGATCCACCTCTAAGCTAATACAGACAGTTACTATTCTAATACAAAGAACGGGGGATCAGAATGACACTACATATTTAAGGCAAATCATATAATCATATTAAATGCCTTTTCATGCATTTGAAAAAGAAAATTACTACAGAGATGTAAAGAAAACATCACTTTTGTCATCAAGCTCCTCCCAGCTCCTGGTGTTTGACAGTTACCATCCCATAAACATCCTAGGATTGAGGCCGCTGGCTCCCAAGGAGACAGTACCACACAGACCTTTGAGGAGCAACAGCTTATACAGTTTCTGCATAGGTATGTAGGTTCCTTTCACCTTGACATAACTACTACTTAATACTGGACTAAAAACATTTAGAAAAATAGAAAAGCAGTATCTCACACAGGAAAACATTATTTTCAATGTCTCATACTCAAAAACTATCTTTCTTTCTTTATTTAATTTGCTTTTCATAATAATTATAGACCAGCAAAAAGGACTCCCTAGGAGACGTCTGATAGGGAACTAACAGAACAAGAGGTTCCAATTTTATTATTACTGCACTGGGATAATGCTATAAAATGCCAAGCTTATAATAAACAAAAATGCCCTGAGAAGGGCTGAGAGGTTTCCAAATCACAGGAAAAACACCCTTGGTTTGTGTTTTGGCACCAGCCCTAGGCGTTGTACTGACAGCAGTCAGCTCAGTAAACTAACAGGTTTATATAAGTGCTTTTAGGTGGAAAACAAAGGCTCACAGGTGGTCGGGGCATTTTATTTTATTTTATTTATAGAGCTCCAACCAACCTGGCAGCAAGTTTGTGTAAAGCGGCACTGAAGGGCTGTACAGAAGGGATTCGCAGCTCTTGTTCAGTGTGGGACTGCACGGTGAGCCTGGACTCTGCTCAAACACTACACAGCAGAGAACCAGGGACAGGCTGCAAAAACAAATGGGCAAGGAGTACTAGACTTGGTCGAGAAAGGGGGTAATTTCCAACTATTTATCAGCAAAGCCCAAAAATAGTGAGGGGTAGTACCAACGCCCAGGCTTCCCATTTAAAGGCACAGGCAGCAATTCAAGGCACAAGCAAGGGCCGCAGTGCATGTAAGTGTTTTAGGCAACCAGACAGGGAGAAACACAAGAAAATAAAGTGAGGAAGTGCAGAATGCAGATGAGATTTGAGTGAGTAGCCAAGTCCACTCAAATAGAAATGGGTGGGGAGAAGAATGTCCTGGTTGCTAAAACAAACAATGTGCTTATATGCAAAACCTGGGGGCATCCTACTGACACCACCACAATGTGTTGAATAACAGTGACCAAACTGTCAGCATACAGTAACCATTTTTTTTTAATTTTCTGTTTATTGCTTTGATTTAAAACAATACATACAGTATCCTCGTGCAAGAGGAATTAGTGAGATACGTATGCTTTAAACAGGGTATCACAATAACATAGCTCTTGCAGTCTCTTACAACAGCAATGGGGAAAGAAAACAAATACATTTGGTATACATTATACCAAATGTCCCAGAAAACTTTTAGTCCATAATGCCAGCAGCTACATGGCTAAGGTAGCTGTCCAAGTAAAAGGTAGAATATCCAGTAATATGAACTGCATTATCCAATAGTGCTGTAACCTTTTATAACATACTCACGTCAAAAATACTTGCCCTCCATAACTCCTTTACCCTGCTCCCAAGTCCAACCAACAGATAGAATTGATAGAACCCATTTCTTATACTTATGATTTGTTGTTACAGTAAATAGAAGAACTTATCATCTCTGAGTCAGTAAACTGTGACTAACTATTAAAAAGGAAACATTCAGCTGCTGAGGAAGGGAAAACAAAAGGATATCACATCCAAAACAAGGCCTATATCTAACACGTAAATATTTTATCTTATTGGCTAAACCCAAACAGGCCTTGTCTCTATCAGCTCTTTCCCCCCATAGTCATCAAACTATAGTGTCCCAGTTTCTGACTCGTAAATACTTATTGATTACACAAGTATATCTGAACAACAGAAGGAGTCTGGTACTCATCCTTCCCCCTATTCGGAGCTCTCAGCCACAAAGCTCCTCGTTGGTTTGGCTTTAAACTTGACTACAGCTTACTCAGTCCACCGACCCACATCTTTTGGATCGGAGAATTGCTAACTTCTACCTCCATAAGTAATTTTCAGCTGTGCAGGGAGCAAAAAGGAGTGTACTATCCTCAGGAAATTAAGCTTTTGCCTGACCACGTCGAATTGTTTCCATCTCGAATGGGTTTGAAAAGAAAGGTCTGGAAAGACCTTGACATCATGGCCTTGTATCTCCAGTGGGTAGGCAGCGCATGCAGTGCTGATGATAATGTCCCATACCTCAGAGCCTGCTGTCTTCAATATTACTGTTCTATGTTGACTCGCATCTGCAGGCCGTACCCTCGGAGTAGCTCTGTATGCCTGCTGCAGGTCTGTCCACTCGAAGTCCTCTGGAATAGCTAAATTCTCTGCCATCCATATCCTGAGGTAAGTTAAAAGAATCACCTCTTCAGCACTTTCTGACATCCCGACTATGTGGACGTTTCCAGCCCGGATCGCATTTTCCACCCCCTCGAGTCTGCTCCGGAGCTATTGATTTTCTTTCACTAGGGTGAAACATAGAAACATAGAAACATAGACGTTGACGGCAGATAAGGACCGCAAGACCCATCCAGTCTGCCCATTTCTTTTTCTACCTTATAAATGTGCCATCGGCCTTTGCTCTGTCAATGACCTATCTATTCATAGTCATTTGTATTGCTCCCTTATGCCTATCCCATGCCTGTTTGAAGCCCTGCACTGTATTCATAGCCACCGCTTCTTGTGGTAAGCCATTCCATGCATCTACCACCCTTTCTGTGAAAAAGAATTTCTCACATTCCCCTCAATCGGCCTCCTCTAATCTCATGCTGTGTCCTCTTGTCCTGCTATTTTTCTTATATTTAAACATGTTAGACTCTTTCACCTTGTTTATGCCCTTAAGGTGTTTAAATGTCTCGATCATATCACCTCTCTCCTCCTTTGCTCAAGGGTATACATGCTGAGCTCCGTTAATCTGTCCTCATATGTCTTCTGATGCAGTCCCTGCCATTTGGTTGCCCTTCTCTGGACTGCCTCAATTTGGTTAATGTCCTTGTGAAGGTGTGGCCTCCAATACTGCCGCAGTACTCCAGATGGGGCCCTAACCAATGTCTTGTACAGAGGGTATTATTCCCTCTTACGACTTGTGATACCCTACTAATACACCCTAACACCCCCTAGCCTTACCTACTGCTTTAGAGGTCTGCTTGGATGATTTTAGGTCATCAGATGATGATGCCCAAGTCTCTTTCTTCCTTTGTGACTGCTAGCAACTCCTCCCAGCCTATAAGTGGCTTCAGGGTTTCTCTTCCCTATGTGCATGATTTTGCACTTCTTTGCATTAAATCCCAGTTGCCACTCTTCTGACCATTTGCTAGTTTATCCAGATCTCTTCTCATTCTGCCCACCCCATCTGGATCATCTACTCTGTTGCAGATCTTGGTGTCATCTGCAAACAGACAAGCCTTACCCTCTAGTCCATCTGCTAGGTCACTAATGAAGATGTTGAATAGGACTGGCCCAGGACTGATCCCTGAGGTACCCCACTTGTGACTTGCATCTCTTCTGACTGTATACCATTTACCACCACTCTCTGTTTTCTGCCAGTCAACCAGTTTGCCACCCAGTTGACCAACTTCTGACCCACCCGAGCCTACCTAGCTTATTTATCAATCTTCTATGTGGAACAGTGTCAAAAGCTTTGCTGAAGTCAAGGTAGGCGACATCAACTGCTCCCCTTGGTCCACCACTCTGGTTACCCAGTCAAAGAAATCTATGAGATTAGTTTGACAGGACCTTCCTTTGTAAACCCATGCTGTCTTGGATCCTGTGCCCTATGGATTCCAGGTGTTGCACTATCCTTTCCTTAAGGAGTGCCTCCATAATCTTGCCCACTACTGAGGTAAGACTGACTGGTCTGTAGTTCCCGCCTCCTCCCTGCTACCACTCTTGTGGGCGGGATCACATAAGCCCTTCTCCAGTCTTCTGGGACCTCTCCTGTGCTCAGAGACTCATAAACAATTCTGCTAATGGCTCTGCTAGTTCCTCCTTTAGCTCCTTAAGTACCCTGGGATGTATGCCATCAGGTCCCATTGCCTTATCCACCTGAGCTTAGCAAGCTCTTGTAGGACCCTTTCTTTTGTGAAGGGAGTAGTGCTCACCTCCCTCCCCTGTGTCCATGATGCTGAGCTGTGGGCCCTGCCCTACCTTCTCTTCAGTAAATACTGAGCAAAAGTATCTATTTAGGATAGATGCCTTTACAGGGTCCTCCTCCTCACATGCTCCTTTTCTCCATTAAGCTTAGCAATACCCCTCTGGACTTTCTCCTTTCACTAATGTATCTATAGAAAGTCTTGTCACCTTCTTTACTCTTCGTGCTAGTGTTTCCTCAGTTTGGGACTTTGCCTGCCTTACTGCCTTCCCTGCTTCCCTTAGGGCAGTTTGGTATGCCTCCTATCTTCATCCCTGTGTTCCTTATATTTCCTGAAGGCCAGCCTTTTGGCTCTGACCTTTCTGCTACTGTATTTGAGAACCAAAGTGGTTTCCTTCTTCTTTTGCACTTCCTTTTCTGTCTAACACAATGGGATGTTGCTTCAAGTATTGTATCCTTAATGCTTGCCCACTTTGCCTGTACCTCCTCACCTGTGTTTCTTTTGCCAGGGCTAGCTTAACTCTGTTGGCCATCTTATCAAAGTCAGCTCCTCTGAAGTCCCATATTTTGCCTTGGAATGGGATGATTTAGATGTAGTAGCCAAATTGAACCATACCATGTGATGGTCACTGGCCCCAGGTGACCTTCTACCAGGAGATCTGTGATCCCTTCTTTGTTAGTCAGTACTAGATCTAGGATAGCTCTGTCTCTTGTGGGTTGCTGTACCAGTTGTTTGAGGCCCTCCCTGCAGGAATCCACTATGAGTCTAGTTCTGGCAGATGTTCCTGCTGGTATTGACCAATCTGTATCTGGCATGTTGAAGTCTCCATTATCAGAACCTCCCTTTAGCTGTCATGTTTTGTATATCTTCTAACAGTAATGTGTCTATGTCCTCCTCTGGTCTGGGGCCTGTAGACAACCCCAGTTCTTATGGCTATCCCATTTCCTGTTTCCAGGGTGACCCACAGTTCTTCTGGCTCCTTATGTATTCTGAATTTCTGTAGCTTTGATATTTTCATTAACATACAGGGCCCTCCTCCCCCTTTGCACCTCGGTCTCTTCTGAACAATACATAGCCAGGTACTGAAGTCTCCTATGTGGTTACTGGTAAACCACGTCTCACTAATTGCTACTATGTCCAGTTTAGCCTCTGACATTATTGCCTGCAGGTCTGGGATCTTATTTCCCAGGCTGTGAGCATTTGTGTACATGATTTTCCATTGGCCAGATTTTGGTGTGTTAGTTGTTGGGTGAAATTTGGCATTACCCCTGTGCATCGTATGGGGAGACAAACCTTTTTTCTTACCTGGTGATGCAAATGAACGGCAAACACGCTGAATTCCTGTTTGACCACTAGCTGAGGGGGGAGGGGTGTTCTTCCCATTCGACGTATGGGGTGCTGCACCCCTCTCCCCATTTGCTAGTTTAAATATTCTGCAAAGACGTCAAACTTCTGCCCCAATGCACTGACTCCCTCTTTAGTCAGATGCAGTCCATCAGATTTAAAGAACTTTCGTTCCCAGAACTGTTGCCAGTTCCCTACAAATCTGTGTCCTTTTTCCTGGCACCAGTCCTTGAGCCACATGTTTAGCTCCCCTATCTCCCCTTCTCTGACCTTCCGTCCATCTGCTCCCTTCTCCCAGACTGGCAGGATCTCAGAGAAGGAGATGCCGGACGAAATAGATGATAGTTTGTCACCCAGCTTAGTCAGGTGTTCCTTGGTCTCCACAACTGACCGGCTGGCGAGATCATTAGTCCATATGTGTACTAGGACATCAATGTTTTCTCCTGCTTTGTGAACAATTTTAGCAATGCGGTCAGTGTCTCTGTGGCTGCAGTTGTGGGTGGCTGCAGTTGTTTGCACTGCTAGCGATCTTTTATCCGCGTCTACTACTGTAGATGTCAAAGAGGTTATGGCTGCATCGTGTGCTTCCAATTTGGTAAGGGTTTTTTTTTTTGAGTCCATTGACCTCATCGACTCAATTAAGGTCTGCCATGGAGGTTCCTTGGTAGGGACAGGCCCTACAGAGTTGTCTTGGTCTAGTTAATCTGGTGCTAGCTGCTGCATAGTAGAAGGCCTTGAAGTAGCTGACGAGTGGGGATGCGCTTGCTTCGTGCGTCACATCTCGAGTTCGATACTTCTGGAAAGCTGGCAATCTGCTGAACAAGCTGAGCTCATTAAATGTAAGATTTCGGGCCAATATTTTTTTACTTTTGGTGGGTAAAAGGGAGCAGGATAGACAGAGCAACTGGAGAAACATCCTGCCTGGCAGCTGGCTCTCTGGTGCCCCCAGCATACCCATCTTATTACCCCACCTCATGTACCCCGGTACAGAGCAATTATGGAATGTGAGGCAAAATGTAATTATGTGCAACTACAATGCCAGTGTGCACCCCAGGTGAGAAAACGCATGTTGGGCAGCATGTGAAAAATGACAGCTGTGCTGTTTGTGAGGTGATGTGAAAAAAATGGCTATGTTGAAAATTTGGCGGCAAAATATCAACAAGCATTTGTCAATGCCGGATGTTAATTGCTTATGTGTGCTGCTTAGGTATTTGGAAGTGAAAGTACCATGCCTAAGAACTGTCATGTGGCTCCCCTTCCCCACCAAGACATCCACTGTGTCTTTCTGTTCGGTATTCACAGAAGAGGGGAAGGGGCAAGGACCACAGCAGTACAGCAGTTGCAAAGGCGTGAAGAGGTAGACAATAGTCCATTCACAGGCAGAAGAATCCTGCAGAAGGTGAGTAAACTGAAGGTGGACAAAGTGATGGGACCAGATGGCATACACCCAAGGATATGAAAAGAACTGCGAAAGGAAATAGCAGTATCTGTGGCAGCCATGTTCACTGAGTCATTCAACAGAGTAGTGGTACCAGAGAATTGGAGGATGGCACATGTGGTCCCTCTATAGAAATCCAGCAGTAGAGAGGAGGCGGGGAACTATAGGCCGGTCAGCCTCACTTCAGTAGTGGGGAAGATCATGGAGATATTGGTTAAAGAAAGGATAGTGGGGCATGTAGAAGCCATCGGAGACCAGGGCCATAGGCAACATGGATTCACAGTGGGGAGATCATGGCAGACAAATCTGGTTGATCTCTTTGGGTGACAAAGGAAGTAAATCAGGGTGGGGTAGTGGGAAACACTTACCTTGATGTAAGAAAAGCGTTTGACACCGTCCCACATAGGAGGCTGATAAACCAACTGAGTAGGGTGGGCATGGGGGAAAGGGTGGTAAAGTGGGTTAGAAACTGGGTAAGAGACAGGAGGCAGAGAGTGGTGGTAAATGGGGTGCAGTCTGGGGAGAGGGGGTGACCAGTGGGGTGCCGCAGGGATTGGTCCTGGGGCCAGTCCTGTTCAATGTCTTCATTAGTGACACTGCAGAAGGAGTGAAGAGAAAGGTCTGCCTGTTTGCAGATGACACCAAGATCTGTAACACAGTGGATACCCCAGAAGGGGTGGAGAAAATGAGGAAGGACCTGGGGAAGGTTGAGAAATGGTCTGAGATCTGGTAACTGAACTGTAATTCAAAAAAGTGCAAAAGTATGGACGTGGGACACAGAAACCCTGGGGAAAGGCACAGAATGGGGGGGGGGGTTGGTGACAGTCACAAAGAAGGAAAGGGACCTGGGGGTTCTCATCTCAGATGACCTGAAAATGTCAAAGTAGTACAGCAGTTGGGAGGGCCAGTGACATGCTGGGGTGCATAGGCAGGGGTATCACCAGCATAAGGAGGGAGGTAGTGATGCCATTATATAAAACCATGGTCAGGCTTCACATGGAGTACTGTGTGCAGTTCTGGAGGTCGCACCTTTGTAACAATATTAACAGGCTGGAGATGGTCCAGAAAAGGGCGAATGAGATGGTACAGAGCTTGCAACGCAAGACATATGAGGAGAAATTAAAGGACCTCAGTATGTACTCAGTGGAAGAGAGGAGGGAAAGAGGGGATATGATAGAAACATTCAAGTAACTCAAGGGTATAAATATAACTGCTGAGAAGCAGGAGACAGCTGCTATAGGCATATGTGCCAGCTTGTGTGTGATATTCTTTTGTTCTTATAAATCTGTAATCTCCAGTATTTCAGTAACCACATGACCACACTACCTTATTTAGGCAATTTTACGCTGGTTGATGCCTGGTGTCAGATGGCAGACAGAGGGTTCACCAGATTGTGTTGCCATTTGAAAAACTTCATAGAGTGTTCTTTTACTGGTAAGCATTTTGGAAAGCTGGTGAAGGTCTCATAATTTTTATTATGATTTTATCTCCTTATGTCTGTCCCTTGTGGTCCCCCCATCCCCACACCCCAACAGTCATCAGTGGCCACAGCTTCAGCCTTCTTCTTGCCAAGATGGTGGGTGAGAAACATAGAAACATACAAGTTGCCGGCACATAAGGACCGCTTGGGCCACCTAGTCTGCCCATTTCCCTAGCTGTTGGATAAGCTGCAGATTCTAGTTAATCAACAGCTTACTTCCTCCTACCCCCCAGTAGAATTGCCTTATGTCTGTCCATGAGCAGCTGCCTTCACAGTCTGAAGTCTGATGTCTTTCAGTGCCACTTATTGGTCATCTTCAAACACAGGCGAGGTGCTGTCAGCCCAAACATAACTCAGGACAAGCAGGTTTCAAAGTGGGAAAGAAATGGAGTGAGCAAGAATCAAGTACTCATTCAGAAGCGGTGTTGATTTTAAGATCAGCATACTGATGTGGACACTGCAAATAGAACCCCAGCTCTTTAAGCAGCCTTATGAAGAGTAAAGGCTTCTCGAAGCACTAGGGTTGTTTATTGCACTGCAAGTGGGCTAGATCTAATTCAATAAGTTATTGTACCTTACATGTGGATGTATGGTAGGCCCAACTTGAAATAAACACTGCACCTGAATTAACACATGATGTGATAGTAACATAGAATTTGTCAGCAAAGAAGGACTGCTCAGACCACCCAGTCTTGCCAAGTGTTCTCTACCTACGTGTTACTCCTGCCTGTATATGTTAGTGCAAGTCTTATTCTGCCTGCATCCATCAGGACCTCCTTGTGAATGAGCTTGCTTAATGGATTTTTCCTTCAATGAACTTGATCCTACTCTACTTCCATGGCCCTATTGATCTCCGTTGACCCCCTCCTTCCCCTTTTTCTAATATACCCCTATGTTTATCCCATGCATGCTTAATGCCCCCTACCATTTTAGCTTTCACCACTTCTCCTGGCAGTTTGTTCAAGGCATCTACCACCTTTTCAGTAGAGAAATATTTCTTCACATCTATCCTGAATGCCCCCCCAGCTTCATTGTATGTCCCTTGGTTTGGGTGCTCATCCTCATTTGAAGGAAACTCCCCAACTGTACCCTCTTTACCCCTGTGAGGTACTTTGTAGGTCTTGATCATATCACCTCTGGGCCTCCTCTCCTCCAGAGTGTAAATGCTGAGATTCTTCAGGCTTTTCTTGAAGGGATTCCTGTGAAAATTCTGAACTTTTTTAGTTGCCCTGCTCTGGAAAACCTCCACCTTATGTCCTTTGTGAAGTGTGGACTCTAAAACTTGGCACAGCAGTCCAGCTGGGGGTATACCAGGGCATTATACAATGACAGCACAACATCCCTTATCCTCCTACTGGAGATGCCAGTCCTTATGCACCCCAGAATCCAATTTTCCCTGCCCATAGCCTTGTCACACTATACTGCCATCTTGAGATCATCTGATATAATAACCTCAAGGACCCTTTCATGTCTAGTGAGTATCAGTACCTCCCCCCATTGTATACCCAGCATCGGGGTTGCTGTGCCCTAGGTACATGATTTTACACTTGTTGGCATTGAACCCTAAGTAAGTAAGAAAATGGAATTGATATGAATGAATTGCAGGCTTTTAAGCAGCTTTTTGGGAAGTGTGTATGTGTATGTTTCGGGGGGGCTCTGGTACCGGCAGTACCTCCAAGAATGCCACCGACTTCCCCACTCCCTCACACTGCCTGCCCAAGTACTCAAACCTCCCCCTCACTACTTCCACAGTGTCCCCCAAGTCATTTGTACCCACATGCAACAGTAAATGAGGTTTCTTCCTGCCCCTCACTGCACGCTTGAGCAGTGCCTGCCCTGCCCCTCCTCCACTCAACCTGGGGACAGCTTCAATCCAAACATGGCTGTGCCTTTCCCCCTTTCCACCCCATCTCACTCATTTCAGTATGGAATCCCCCAGGATGAGTACCCCCGGCCCCTTATCCCCTTTCCCTTCTAATGCCCCTTCCACCACCCCAGTATTCATTCTTCCCTGTCCCTTACCCCCCAACTGCACCCTCTGACTTCTATATCTGTACCCCTACTTCTGCCTCACCCTTTCTCTGCTTATTCTCCCATCCCCTTGAACCCTTCCCAGTCTGACTACTTCCTACTGGGCTTCCCATGTCAACCTCCCTCCTCCCTGCTGATTTCAACCCCTCCCTATCCCGCTGCTGTCGATTTAGAGCCCCATTCCTTCTACCTCGATAGTGATGCCCCTACCATCCTTCCCCCTTCCTGTAGCCTCTCTCCTTCAGTCACCACCCCCTACTACCTTACAAGCCCCTTCTACCTTTTTGGCCTTGCTATCTCTTCCCTACCTGTTGCCATCCCTCTCATGCCCCACTTGTCCTCCCCCCTTCAGTATGTTCCTGCACCCCCTCTCTGTCCCATAGCAGTTTGAATCTATTAGTAATCGATATCTGTCCTACATCTCTTCCCCCTATCGGTTCCCCCCTCCTACTTGTTCCTCTCTGTGCCACCCCAGGTGCCTCCCTACCCGCAGCCATCTGCTCTCTCCCCTGATACTCCTCGTGGTGTCTTCCTCCCCATCAGGAGGCAGCCCTGCCCTCACCTCAGGCACCCCCTCCCTTCTCCTCTCTTTCCTGATAGTACCTCTGATACTGGGGCCAGTTTCAGTCCCTAGTTATTCTTCCTCTGTCCCCCTTTGCCATCCTCTATTCCTCCCTCAGTATGCCTATCATACTCATCTGCCCTTCCACTTACACTCCTCCCTAACCTCCACAGTTCCTCCCTCAAATTAGCCAGTCATCTACATACCATACACCCCCCCATCCTCCAAGCCCAGTCCAGGATCATGGCACACCCACACCCTATATACCCCTCCACCCTTCCAATGATGCCCGCCCTGGTGACGTGTGGCACGTGCCCCATTTTGGCCCCCATCTTATGCTAAGGGCTCTTACTCCCAGGTTCTCTACCCTACTACAACTGTTAGGCCTCTGTTTACTCAAATTCCTGGCCCCCCACACACTAGTCCCCCTACTGACCCCTTGCCGACGGGGGTAATTCAGGCTCAAATGTCATCTCTTGGGCACTGTATTACTGTAAGAATCCTAAAGCCTCCTTGCCCGTTTTTCACCCCTCAGCCATCATACTTTTTGTTCTCGGCTCTCATATAGTTTCACTTAGGCCAGTTAGAAATCTTATTGCACTTCAAGTATTACTCAGTTAAGTTAGAGAAATAAACAGAACAAATAAATATGTATTATTACAAGAATCATAACAGTATAGCTCAGTACTTAGCTCAGTTAGAGAAAGAAACAGAAGAAGTAAATCTGTATTATTACAGCAATCTTAAAGCATCCAATCATTGCTTTGTCTCACTCCAGAGATCCTGCTGTAATATAGGACACAGAGGACCCTGGGTGGGAGGGTGGGCAAGTGTAAAGTCCTGGCAGAGCTCCATTGAGTTCGTTCACTTCCCTTCTCTCGCTCACTCATTCTGTTTCTCCCGATGCTGCAGGCTGCCCTTTTGTACTGGGCTGCTCCCTGCGTTGGCGCCTTTTTCTGCTCACAAAGAAGTTCACGGCTGTCCTGACAGAGCTCTGTTGAGCTCGCTCACTCCCCATATCTCACTTGTTCATTCCGTTTCTCCCGGAGCTGCAGGCTGCCCTTTTGTGCCGGGCTCCTGCCTGCATTGGTGCCTTTTTCTGCCCACAAAGAAATCTGCAGCAGTCCCAACGGAGCTCCGTTGAGCTCGCTAACTCCCCCTCCCTCGTTCTGTTTCTCCCGGCGCTGCAGGCTGCCCTTTTGTACTGGGCTCCTGCCTGTGTTGGTGTCTTTTTCTGCCCACAAAGAATTCCATACCAGTCCCAACAGAGTCACTTGAGCTCGGTTACTCCTCCTCTCTCACTTGCTCAATCCTAATCTGTCCCAAACACTGATTTCCTAAAGCGACTGCGCTATTCTGTGCCGGAAGCGCGAAAATACATTTCGGCCAGGATGTGAAAAATGACAGCTATACTGTTCATAAGGAAGTGTGAAAAAATGCTAGTGTTGAAAATCTGGCGTGAAAACATTACTGATTTGCGAAGTTATAATGGTGCACGGAAACTGCACAATGCACGCTTGTAACACAGTCATTTTATGGACTTTCATCACAAAATTTTCAACATAGGCATTTTAGGACTTCTGCTCATGAACAGTGTCACTGTGGTTTTCTTAATCTGTCCCAGACACTGATGTCCCACAGCAACTGCACTATTCTGCGCCGGGAGTGCGAAAATGCATTTTGTCTAGAATGTGAAAAATGACAGCTGCACTGTTCATAAGGAGGTGTGGACAAATGCCGATGTTGAAAATCTGGAATGAAAATATTGCAGATTGGCGAAGTTACGATCGTGTGTAGCAACTGTGCAATGCACGCTCGTAAAACAGTCATTTTTGGGATTTTTTCTACCAAATTTATTACTCAGCTCAGTTAGAGAAATAAACAGAACAAATAAATATGTATTATTACATCAATCATAACACTATAGCTCAGTTAGAGAAATAAACAGAACAACTTAATCTGTATCATTACAGCAATCCTAAAAGTATCCAACCATTGCTTTGTCTCCGCTCAGAGATCCTGCTGTAATACAGGACTGCAGAGGACTGTGGGTGGAGGTGGGCATTCTAAAGTTCGACTGGGTCCATTGAGCTCGCTCACTCCCCCTCTCTCACTCGCTTGTTCTATTTCTCCCGACGCTGCAGGCTGCCCTTTTGTACTGGGCTTCTGCTTGCGTTGGTGCCTTTTCCTGCCCACAAAGAAATCTGCAGCAGTCCCAACACAGCTCTGTTGAGCTCACTCACTCCCTCCCCCTCTCTCACTCACTCGTTCTATCTCTCCTCGCGCTGCAGGCTGCCCTTTTGTACTGGGCTCCTGCCTGTATTGGTGCCTTTTTCTGCCCACGAAGAAGTTCACAGCTGTCCTGACAGAGCTCCGTTGAGGTCACACACTCCCCCTCTCTCACGCACTCATTCTGTTTCTCCTGGCACTGCAGGCTGCCCTTTTGTACTGGGCTCCTGCCTCCATTGGTGCCTTTTTCTACCCACAAAGAAATCCGCAGTAGCCCCAACAGAGCTCCATTGAGCTAGCTCACTCCCTCTCTCTCACTCGCCTATTTTATTTCTCTCAGCACTGCAGGCTGCCTTTTTGTACTGGGCTCCTGCCTGCATTGGCACCTTTTTCTGCCCACAAAGAAATCTGCAGTAGCCCTGATAGAGCTCCACTGAGCTTGCTTAGTCCCCCTCTCTCTCATTCAGTCATACTGTTTCTCCCACTACTGCAGGCTGCCCTTTTGTACTGGGCCCCTGCCTGCACTGACGCCTTTTTCTGCCCACAAAGAAATCTGCAGCAGTCCCGACAGAGCTCCGTTGAGCTTGCTCACGTCCCCTCCCTCACTCGCTCTCTCGTTCTGTTTCTCCCAGCACTGCTGGCTGCCCTTTTGTACTGGGCTCCTGCTTTGGGACCTTTTTCTGCCCACAGAGAAATCTGCAGCAGTCCCAACAGCACTCACTTGAGCTCGGTCACTCCCCCCTCTCACTCACTTGATCTTAATCTGTCCCAAACACTGATTTCCCACAGCAACCGTGCTATTCTGTGGCAGGAGTGCAAAACCATATTTTGGCCATGATGTGAAAAATGACAGTGGTACTGTTCATAAGAAGGTGTGAAAAAATGCCAGTGTTGAAAATGTGGCGTATACATATTACAAATTTGCGAAGTTGCAAGGGTGTGTGGAGACAATTCAACACACACTTGTAACACAGTCATTTTATGGACTTTTGTCACCAAATTTTCAACATAGGGATTTTAGGACCTCTGCTCAAGAACAGTGTCACTGTCATTTTCTTAATCTGTCCCGAACACTGATTTCCCACAGCAACCATGCTATTCTGGTCAGGATGTGAAACATGACAGCTGTACTGCTCACAAGGAGGTGTGAAAAATGCCAGTGTTGAAAATCTGGCGTGACAATATTACAAATCTGCGAAGTTACAAGGGTGCATGGAAACTACGCAACGCACACTTTCCATTTTTTCCAGTGTCACTGTCATTTTCTTAATCTGTCCCGAACACTGATTTCCCACAGCAACCGTGCTATTCTGTGTCGGAAGTGCACACATTTCGGCCAAGATGGGAAAATGACAGCTGCACTGTTCATAAGGAGGTGTGAAAAAATGCCAGTGTTGAAAATCTGGTGAAATATTGCAGATTCACAAGAATTACGGTTCGTGGCAACTGCACAATGCAACGCTTGTAAACAGGCATTTTGGATTTTTTCCACAAAATTTGCAACATAGACTTTTGAAAGCCCACCTCATGAACACTGGCACTGTCATTTTGTTAATCAATCCCGAAAGGTGATTCTGTGCAGTGACCGTGAAATCACCTTTCGGGTCCGAATAACGCCATGACAGTGGCTGAATTCATGAGGAGGGGTCCCAAAAACCCCATGTTGAAAATTTTGTGGCAAAATTCCAAAATATGCCTGACTTATGCATCAAAGTTGAAAAAACCCTATTTATGCCATTACACAGCTTCCCGGCATTTATTCAGTTCGCTGTCAGCTTTGAAGAGTGCAGATGTCTTCCCGGTTTGCGAAAGATTGTGCGCTGAGCTCCGAGGATGGTGGGTGAGCAGGAGGTGTGGGGAGGTGGGGTACAGTGGGGGAGGTACAGGTTGGGAGAGGGGCACAGACAGCAGGACCTTTTTCTTCTTTTCAGGGTAAAAAAAAGATGTTAGGGATGTTTTTTCTTTACCAGGTACTTTTGGCATGGTGGGTGGGCTCCCAGAATGCCATCTGTCTGTTTTGGGGTGCAGGGTTCTGAAGCGAATGGGGATTTGGCACTCCCATTGGCACATACTGGTGGGGGGAGCTCATGAGCCGAGGGGGATTGGGCACACCCTCGGCACACAAAAACTGGGGGGGGACATACCGATGGGAATTGGGCACCGCGTCAGCAAAGAAACAGGGGACATGATGCCGAGGAAGATTGGACAACCCCTTGGTAAACAACACAAACTGATGGGGACTGGGCTCCCCATCGGCGGACTGGTCCGGGAATGCAAGAGAGCCCTGCAATGATGGGTCACTCCCTCATTACAGCGGATGACACTGCAATGATGAAGCGGCCCCTGATTGCAGAGGCTGAAACTTTTCAAGGTTGTGGCACGTCGGCTGAACTAGTGTCAGCAGCAGCGCCACGGCATTAGGGAATAGGGGCCAAGCTTCAAAAGGCAGTGGGAGCATTGGCCACAACAGTGCTGCGCCTCCACAACCTGCTTCTGCAGCAAGCTGCTGCAACATGTTTCTTGTGCATGCGCGCAATCAACATAAAAAGTACCAAAGTTATGAGCATGCATAGAATAAATTCAATGGATGCACATAACTTGGGCATTTTTAGAAATGTTTTCACCAAATTTTCAACATGGGCCTTTTGGGACCCTACCTCATAGTAGTAGTAGTAAATCATTTTTTATTCATAAGAATAAAGGATACATTCGATTGAGCAATGCTCATTTCCAGTGGAGTTCCTTGTCAAAATACAAACAAGTTGCACATTAAAACATTAATCCAAAGCTTACAAATAGTAAAGACAAGACAAACACAAAATCCATAATAAAGTGCTAACAGTTAATGCAGATTATATTATTATTTTATCCAGATGTGCACCATTTCAATAATTTTGCATTAGTAAGTTTTGTTCTGGTGTTTCTCAAGTCTGGGGGAGATTTATTACTTAAGCTAATTCCTCTAAAGGGGACAGATGTTCTTCATATTTTCAAATTACAGTCAATTAATACAAATTGAATTCCAACAGAGGTTCTCAGGCCTTCCTTTACTTTCCTAACTCTAAAGAGGCCAGTGATATAATTCCATACTTTGATCATAAATTGTAATAAATGTCAATTTCTTCTTACTGGGGGTTTATACCAATTCAGCTCCTTAAATGACATACACCTATGAGATCTAAAGGGTGCGTCCAACACAAAACGGGCCATTCTACAGGATATCTGATCTACTTTATTTATATACAATTCAATGGCCCCTCCATAAAACAGGTTGCTATAATCAATTACCAGAAATAGGAGAGAGTTAACCACACTTAATAGGACCTCTCTAGTTATAAATCTTTAGTATCTATACAAAGCCCCTAATCTTTTATTCATATCTCTTACAAGGGAATCTATTTGAAAGTCCCAGCTCAAATAGGAGTCTAATCAGACACCAAGATATTTATATGAGTCAACTTGTTTAATAGCTGTACCATCAAAGGTGTTAATCTCCAAATGAAAATCCTGTTTTTTATTATTCCTATTTTTAAATAAAAGTGCCTGTGTTTTATTAGCATTCAAGGTAAGGTGATGTTTCTTAAAAAAAAAGTCTGTACTTCATCAAAAGCTAGTTGTAGCCCTGTATTAATTAAATCTAATGTGGTCCCTGCTACATACAGGATAGTGTCATCTGCGTAATGTTATCTTGATCTCATTTATATGGATGTTAAATAACAGGGGCCCTAAAATAGAGCCTTGGGGTACTCCATTTTTCATTTTTAATACACCAGATTTATAAGAACCTACTTCCACAAACTGGCTACGGTCCCTCAAACATGACGAAACCGATTTAACTGACTGGGGGAGCAAGCCAATCTCACTGAGTCTGGACTGGAGCACCCCATGATTAAGGTGTCAAATGACTTGGAAAAATCGATAAACTAGGCTCCTACCATCAACCTCTTGCCCAGACACAGTTGAAGATCGTTTACCACCCCAGTCAAAGCTGTTTGTGTACTATGGAGTACCCTAAAGCCTGACTGAAAAGGTGACAATTTATTATGTACCTCAAGGAATCTTTTCAATTGACGGGATACAATTTTTTCAAAAACTTTTGAAATCTGGGACAGCAACGAGATGTGCTGATAACTGTCCAGCTTGCTCTTGTTACCAGACTTAAAAATAGGTCTCGCTTTAGCAACCTTCCATCCGTCTGGGCATTCTCCACTAATAATTGATAAATTAAAGATATAAGCTAAAGGGTATGCTATGCTAGGGGCCACATATTTTAGCAGTCTAGATGAGATCTCATCGGTTTCTTTAGCTTTATAAATATTTAGCTTCAGAAGTTCTGTACATACCAAGTGATGTAATCAAACTCAGACCCACACATTTCTCCAGTAACTATACTGGTATCCACTGATTTGTACTCCGGGGCACTATCATGATCTGGATAAATCCCATCCACAGAGCCTACAGATCCCACTTTAGAGAAGTAGTCATTAAAAACATTGACCATTTTCTCCCCTAGGGGCATTGTAATACCATCAATTTCTATTTTACTTACATCTGTCTGTTTATTTTTTCCCATTAAGTTGGAAATAATCCTCCCAAATTTTCTTGGATTTCTTTTATGATTGTCATCTAATTTAGTTCGAACAAATTTTTGTTTAGCAGCCCTAACTTTACTGGTATACAAATTACGTGCTTGCCTATAGGAAACCCAATCCTGATCTAACATATTTTTTTTAGCTTTTGCCTATTTTTCATTTGTATGTTTTCTGGCTTTAAATAACTCTAGCGAGAACCATACATTCCCTTTATATTTTGATACCCTGGATCTCAAAGGTGTATGTTTATTACAAATATGCAAGAATTCATCTAGAAAGAATTCCCATGCAGCCGATGGTGTGGGAATCAAATTCAGTCTATCCCATCTAATATTTTCAACATCAATCATAAACTTAATATAATCGAACTGTTTAAACATCTCCAAAAAATTTTAGATTCAGGAACAGACTTTATTATGTTATTTCTAACTGAATAAATAACCTGATGATCTGAGAAGGATTCTGATGAAACTCTTATTTGTGAATAAAATTGAGATGAGTTTGTGAACATCATATTCAACAATAAGGATCTCTTAGGATCTCTGTGGTTGATTCTGGTGGGTTCTAGAATTAACTGAGTCAATCCCAGTCCCATCTGAAAATCAACCAACTCATTGTTCACATCAACAGCCAACCAGTCAACATTAAAGTCACCAGTTACAAATAGTTCATGAGAATCTCCAAAACTAAACAAAGATTCCTGCAAATCTTGAAAAACCTTTGTGTCAACATTAGGGGGTTTATATACCCTTAATAACAATATAGGTTTTCGAAATGGTACCTCTATCTCTATAGCCAACGTTTCCAAGCCTCTACTAGGGAAGGAACATGCTACTTCATGAGTAGTTAAGTTATACTTAACACAAATCACAATTCCCCCACCTTTTTTTGTCCTGTCAGATCTATACAGTTGGAAATCTGCCAAGTCTATAGAGGTTTTTGAAACCCTACCATCTAACTAGGTTTCAGTTAAAACCAATACCCCAGGGTTAACCTCTTTTACCCAGTCCCTAACTTCATCAAACTTGTTTCTCAAACTTCTAACATTAAAATGAGTAATAAGCATAAAACCTGACTTCAGATGTAAACCTTCAATATCATTTAACATGTTAGAAGGGCCAGGATTTGGGTGCACATCTCCACATACTAATAAACAATATACAAAAAGCTGCATAACAATACCCCTCAAATGCAGTTTTTGTGTTCTTTGGAAGGTTGTACTTTTACAAAACTTAATTTTCAGTAAAAAGAGAGTCTGTGGTACAATTTTGATAGAGTACACTTTAAGCATAGCATTAGAACATCTTTTAGATAAAATTTCAGGCGAAATAACAGTCTGAGTAAAGTGCAGTACTCTCTGCTCAGCATGAGGTTGGGGCTGAAGATCAGTTAATGACCCTATGAAACAATGTGCAAACTGAAACGTACTAAAAATATTAAATAAAAACAAGCATTAAAATGTGAAAAACAGCCATTTTACGGACATCCCCCATAACCTTTCTATTAATTAACACTACAAACGGCCAGAGTATGCAGCATTCAAATGCAAACAATCAAAATCAAATCAAATATACCCTACATACATATTTACAAGCATCTCAGGATGTTGCAAAACTCAGGTCAGACTTGTAGGTTAATCCCCCCCTTCTGATTTAACTTCTCCTCAGACTGGTTACACAAATTCAGGCTCCCTATCCCAGGAACATCACAAACTAACCCACTACCTCCCAATTTTGTCAACCGAGTGGTGCTGTGCCACTCACACTCGTGCTACATGCTTGCACTTGTAGGTGCTTCAAAGATTTAAAGCTGGCAAGCCCCTCCCCATGTGCTGACACACAGTTGCTGGCCCACCTCTGTGCCCCCTCACCAGCTGAGCAATCCCAGCATGATGAAACAATTATAGGAAAAGGTAACTCATAGTTCAGGGTGCAAATATACATTAGTCTGTGAATGGGAAAGTTCAGGTTTTCAAAGCAGCAGATGACAAATGCTGTATATTCCCCGACTAGCTGCACCACTCCACTGCTTGGTGATGTTCTGCTTCAGCTCACACTTGTAGGTGCTTCAAAGATTTAAAGCTGGCAAGCTCCTCCCCATGTGCTGACGCACAGCTGCTGGCCCGCCTCCGAGCCCCCTCACCAGCTGTGCAATCCCAGCACAATGAAACAATTATGGGGAAAGGTAACTCACAGTTCAGGGTGCAAATATATGGCAGTATGTGAATGGGAAAGTTCAGGTTTTCAAAGCAGCAGATGACAAATGCTGTATATCCCCCGACTAGCTGCACCACTCCACTGCTTGGCGATGTTCTGCTTCAGCTCGCACTTGTAGGCACTTCAGAGATTTAAAGCTGGCAAGCCCCTCCCCATGTGCTGACACACAGCTGCTGGCCTGCCTCCGAGACCCCTTGCCATGTGAGCAATCCCAGCACAATGAAACAATTATGGGGAAAGGTAACTCACAGTTCAGGGTGAAAATATACGGCAGTCTGTGAATTGGAAAGTTCAGGTTTTCAAAGCAGCAAATGCAAACACTGTATATCCCTCAACTAGCTGCACCACTCCACTGCCTGGCGATGTTCTGACACTGTCATTTCATTACTCAGTCCCAAAAGGGAACTCCGCACAGTGAATGAGCCATTCCATGCCATAGGTGCAAAAATATGTTTTGGGCAGGATGTGAAAAATGGCAGCTGTGCTTTTCATGAGGGTGTGTGAAAAAAATGGCTATGTTGAAAATTTGGTGGCAAAATATCGTAAAGTACCAAAGTTATGCGCGTGCGTATGAAAAATTAAATGGACAAATGTTACTCGGGCATTTATTGGTATTTTTGCACCAGATTTTCAACATGGGCTTTGGGCACCCCGCCTCATGAACAGTGGCACTGTCATTTTGTTGATCAGTTCTGAAAGGTGATTTTTATGCAGTGACCACAAAATCACCTTCTGGGCCTGATTAACGAGATGACAGTGACAGTGTCCATGAGATGGGGTCCCAAAAAGGCTATGTTGAAAATTTGGTGTAAGAATTCCAAAAAAAGGCAAAGTTATGAACTTAAGTTCAAAATGCCAGTGACAGCCATTATACGGCACTTACCTTTATTCTTCAATTCATGGTTCGGCTTTGAAGAGTGCAGATGCGTCCTAGTCCACAGAAGATGGCAGCCTTTGACCTCCAGTGGTAAGTATAAGGTAAGGGGGTGCTCAGTGGTGGGGTGCTCAGTGGGAGGGTCAGGATGGGGGAGGGGATGCCGAGGGACCATTTTCTTTTTTTTCAGGTTAACAGAAACAAATTTTAAAGATGTTTGGAAACTGTTCTCTTTTCTTCAGCCTTAATCATAAAAATAAAGATTTTGGGACACTGGGAGCAGGCTCCCCAGTGTCCCACACTGCTGTGGGGGGTTAAATGCTAACACGGGGATTGGGCCCCCCGATGTCAGCACATTATTAAAGCAAAGGGCTGTGGGGGTCCTCTGACACCAGGGGTGAGCATCCCAGTGTCAGAATGTATAAAAAAAAGCCAGCAGGGGACAGCAGTTGGAGGGTGGGGGTACCACTAGACACCAGGGATATAAAAAAGATCCAACGGATCCGTAGAGGGTGTTTTTTAAAACTTTTATATTCCTTTTTCATGACTCACAAAAAAGGAATCAATTCGCCAAAAGGGACCGGCTCAAGTAAAAGAAAGTTAGCGAGTCATGAAAAAAGAATATAAAAGCTTAAAAATACACCCTCTGAGGTTCCTTTACCATAAAACTACTACAGAATCCATGTACATGTTCCCGATGAACAAGATACATGCCTTGGTGTATCTGATTAACTGCATTTTTTGTGGATTTTCAATTTTTATTTTGAAAAACCAAAAACAAAAAACAAGATGGTGGCTCACGACAAAGGAATTTTTTTCTCACAAAAAAGGATTTGTGTTCTCACAAAAAAAGAATGCTCTCATGAGTCTCAATCCTTTTTTATGAAATCAAATCCTTTGTCAAAAAAAAGGCAGCTATTCTAAAGATTGGGATGTTGAGAAATGTCCTGTAAGATATAATGGGAACTAAAAAACTTAATAATTTTGCAACAGATTAATATTATTGCACCAAGTTTTCACTGTCTGATCTGCTATCAAAGTTCTTTATACCCTACAAAAATCATGCAAAAATTCCACACTGTCTGGTAGCAGGGCAATGAGGAAAAAACTGCAAAAAGGATGGGTTTTTTACTTTTTTTTCACTATCCGGATCTCAGAATCTGCACATCTGACAGGATCAAAACTTGTCACATCAAGAGATCTACCCCACAGGACAGCACATTCCAAATGTTGTGCAAATCCATTGATCGGTTGCAAAGTTATTAAAGTGCAAAATGTCAAGTTTAACATAGAAACTGCTACTCAATCCTAACTATGGGGAGGTAACCCGTGCAGAGGGCGACTCTGGCACAGTAAACCATCACAACAGTGACTGAACCACAGTGGCAACACTTTTGCATGATCCTGGTTCCCCCCATACCCGAGTTATGCCCCCCCGAAGTTAGAATCTAAATTAAGGAGGGTGTGGGAAGCCCCTCACAAGGGGTAGCAAAAGCCTCACAAGGAGAAAAGTGGAAGCCTCTATCAAGAAAATACAATTGCAAAATCGCTTGCACTGTGGGTTCGGCAATCACAGGATGGTTCTCCATTCCACAGTTGCCATTCTGACGTGGAATGCTATAGGGGCACTATTGTGCCCCTATATATATATAATAACTATGTAATATATAATGTAAAAAGTTTGACATTACTTTATGCCCACAGATGAAATTCTCAAATTAAATCATTACTACAGAAGAAGCAGCCTAAGTGGGATGGCTGAGAGGAAAGCCAATTGTCCCGTTTAAGTAGCCATCCCAGAAAACTGAAGTTAAAGTTTCTGTTGATTACAGTGATGCTAAAGAGTTAACAGGAGTTAAGCAGCTGATGCTTATATAAGCGCCTTATCATGTACTTATTTTTGTTTATTTGGCTGATTTTGTTTTAGGTTTTTTTTTTGTAGGGAAGGGGGAGTGAAGTGTCATTGGTGCAAGTAATTTTTTTTTAGCTGGTGCTGGTGCTTATGCTACATAAGTGTTGTGCTGTGCTCATTGTTGAACTTTTTGAGCACATTTAGAGCATTGTGTCCAATCTCTCTTCTGGATAAACTTCTTCAAGAGTGAAGTCATCTCCTAACAGAAGATCAGTAGACTGTGATACGAGGTAGCAGGACACAGTTGGAGTTTCCTCATCAACGGCATCCAGTATTCTGTGGGATGTGGTGGCATATTGCGAACTGTAGCTTGTTGATGTACACAGTTCAGTGGATGAAGTGGGACTGAAGAAATTGGTGACTGTCTTCTGACCCTTTTCACTCTCAGCCAGGGACACTATGGTTCTCTCAGCGTCAAACAACAATTCCAATGTTGAAGTCTGACCATGATGCTGGCACCATATCACTGATCGAAGTCCACTTAGTGCCTCTTTCACAGTAACTGTTTCATCTGCCTCCTGTGTGTCCTCTGTTTCTGTGCTGTCCTTGTTCGACTCCCCTCCTTTTGCCACAGCACTGACAACATCTGCATCGTGGGCTCAGTGGAACCCATCTCAACAAATTTGTTAAAGGTGTCAGCAGTCATGAACACCGGGATGGCTACATCCTCCAACCCTGTTACATTGATCTCTGTTACAGTGATCTCACCCCGAGACCTGGAACTAGTGCAGAACCCAGGGTTCTTAAAGCAATTCTCAATGGTGGAAGCCTTAACTGACTGCCATGCCCTATGCAACATATAAATCGCATTGAACATAGAAACATAGAAACATAGAAGTTGACGGCAGATAAGGACCGCAAGGCCCATCCAGTCTGCCCATTTCTTTTTCTACCTTATAAATGTGCCATCGGCCTTTGCTATGTCAGTGACCTATCTATTCATAGTCATTTGTATTGCTCCCTTATGCCTATCCCATGCCTGTTTGAAGCCCTGCACTGTATTCATAGCCACTACTTCTTGTGGTAAGCCATTCCATGCATCTACCACCCTTTCTGTGAAAAGAATTTCCTCACATTCCCCTTAATCGGCCTCCCTAATCTCATGCTGTGTCCTCTTGTCCTGCTATTTTCTTATATTTAAACATGTTAGACTCTTTCACCTTGTTTATGCCCTTAAGGTGTTTAAATGTCTCGATCATATCACCTCTCTCCTCCTTTGCTCAAGGGTATACATATTGAGCTCCGTTAATCTGTCCTCATATGTCTTCTGATGCAGTCCCTGCACCATTTTGGTGCCCTCTCTGGACTGCCTCAATTTGGTTAATGTCCTTGTGAAGGTGTGGCCTCCAATACTGCACATGTACTCCAGATGGGGCCTAACCAATGTCTTGTACAGAGGGATTATTCACTCCTCTTCACGACTTGTGATACCCCTACTAATACACCCTAACACCCCCTAGCCTTACCTACTGCTTTAGAGGTCTGCTTGGATGATTTCAGGTCATCAGTGATGATGATGCCCAAGTCTCTTTCTTCCTTTGTGACTGCTAACAACTCCTCCCAGCCTATAAGTGGCTTCAGGGTTTCTCTTCCCTATGTGCATGATTTTGCACTTCTTTGCATTAAATCCCAGTTGCCACTCTTCTGACCATTCTGCTAGTTTATCCAGATCTCTTCTCATTCTGCCCACCCCATCTGGATCATCTACTCTGTTGCAGATCTTGGTGTCATCTGCAAACAGACAAGCCTTACCCTCTAGTCCATCTGCTAGGTCACTAATGAAGATGTTGAATAGGACTGGCCCCAGGACTGATCCCTGAGGTACCCCACTTGTGACTTGCATCTCTTCTGACTGTATACCATTTACCACCACTCTCTGTTTTCTGCCAGTCAACCAGTTTGCCACCCAGTTGACCAACTTCTGACCCACCCGAGCCTACCTAGCTTATTTATCAATCTTCTATGTGGAACAGTGTCAAAAGCTTTGCTGAAGTCAAGGTAGCGACATCAACTGCTCCCCTTGGTCCACACTCTGGTTACCCAGTCAAAGAAATCTATGAGATTAGTTTGACAGGACCTTCCTTTGTAAACCCATGCTGTCTTGGATCCTGTGCCCTATGGATTCCAGGTGTTGCACTATCCTTTCCTTAAGGAGTGCTTCCATAATCTTGCCCACTACTGAGGTAAGACTGACGGTCTGTAGTTCCCGCCTCCTCCCTGCTACCACTCTTGTGGAGTGGGATCACATGAGCCCTTCTCCAGTCTTCTGGGACCTCTCCTGTGCTCAGAGACTCACTAAACAATTCTGCTAATGGCTCTGCTAGTTCCTCCTTTAGCTCCTTAGTACCCTGGGATGTATGCCATCAGGTCCCATTGCCTTATCCACCCTGAGCTTAGCAAGCTCTTGTAGGACCCTTTCTTTGTGAAGGGAGTGCTCACCTCCCTCCCCTGTGTCCATAATGCTGAGCTGTGGGCCCTGCCCTACCTTCTCTTCAGTGAATACTGAGCAAAAGTATCTATTTAGGATAGATGCCTTTACAGGGTCCTCCTCCTCACATGCTCCCTTTTCTCCATTAAGCTAGCAATACCCCTCTGGACTTTCTCCTTTCACTAATGTATCTATAGAAAGTCTTGTCACCTTCTTTTACTGTTTGTGCTAGTGTTTCCTCAGTTTGGGACTTTGCCTGTCTTACTGCCTTACCTGCTTCCCTTAGGCAGTTTGGTATGCCCCCTATCTTCATCCCGCTGTGTTCCCTTATATTTTCTGAAGGCCAGCCTTTTGGCTCTGACCTTTTCTGCTACTGTATTTGAGAACCAAAGTGGTTTCCTTCTTTTTGCACTTCCTTTTCTGTCTAACACAATGGGATGTTGCTTCAAGTATTGTATCCTTAATGCTTGCCCACTTTGCCTGTACCTCCTCACCTGTGTTTCTTTTTGCCAGGGCTAGCTTAACTCTGTTGGCCATCTTATCAAAGTCAGCTCCTCTGAAGTCCCATATTTTTGCCTTGGAATGGGATGATTTAGATGTAGTAGCCAAATTGAACCATACCATGTGATGGTCACTGGCCCCAGGTGACCTTCTACCTGGAGATCTGTGATCCCTTCTTTGTTAGTCAGTACTAGATCTAGGATAGCCCTGTCTCTTGTGGGTTGCTGTACCAGTTGTTTGAGGCCCTCCCCTGCAGGGAATCCACTATGAGTCTAGTTCTGGCAGATGTTCCTGCTGGTATTGACCAATCTGTATCTGGCATGTTGAAGTCTCCCATTATCAGAACCTCCTTTAGCTGTCATGTTTTGTATATCTTCTAACAGTAATGTGTCTATGTCCTCCTCTGGTCTGGGGCCTGTAGACAACCCCAGTTCTTATGGCTGTCCCATTTCCTGTTTCAGGGTGACCCACAGTTCTTCTGGCTCCTTATGTGTATTCTGAATTTCTGTAGCTTTGATATTTTCATTAACATACAGGGCCACTCCTCCCTTTTTGCACCTCGGTCTCTTCTGAACAATACATAGCCAGGTACTGAAGTCTCCCAAGTGTGGTTACTGGTAAACCACGTCTCACTAATTGCTACTATGTCCAGTTTAGCCTCTGACATTATTGCTTGCAGGTCTGGGATCTTATTTCCCAGGCTGTGAGCATTTGTGTACGTGATTTTCCATTGGCCAGATTTTGGTGTGTTAGTTGTTGGGTGAGGTTTGGCATTACCCCTGTGCATCGTATGGGGAGACAAACCTTTTTTCTTACCTGGTGATGCAAATGAACGGCAAACACACTGAATTCCAGTTTGACCACTAGCTGAGGGGAGGGTGTTCTTCCCATTCAACGTGTGGGTGCTGCACCTCTCCCCATTTGCTAGTTTAAATATTCTGCAAAGACGTCAAACTTCTGCCCCAATGCACTGACTCCCTCTTTAGTCAGATGCAGTCCATCAAATTTAAAGAACTTTCGCTCCCAGAACTGTTGCCAGTTCCTACAAATCTGTGTCCTTTTTCCTGGCACCAGTCCTTGAGCCATGTGTTTAGCTCCCTATCTCCTTCTCTGACCTTCCGTCCATCTGCTCCCTTCTCCCAGACTGGCAGGATCTCAGAGAAGGAGATGCGGACGAAATAGATGATGGTTGTCACCAGCCTAGTCAGGTGTTCCTTGGTCTCCACAACTGACCCGGCTGAGATCGATAGTCCCTATGTGTACTAGGACATCAATGTTTTCTCCTGCTTTGTGAACAATTTTAGCAATGCGGTCAGTGTCTCTCCATGCTGATGTACCTGGGAGCCATCTGACCATCACCCTGGCTGGAGATGGGTATCAACTCCCGAATCATGGAGTCTCCTATGATCAGAAGTTTTTGATTTCCTTTGTGCTTGTTTAGTTTTGGTTCCTGATTTGGGTGAGTATTGTTGTGCTAGCTCCTGTGCCGCAGTGTCCTGCTCTGCAGTGTCTTCTGCCTCTTTATTTGATTTCAGAGATAGAGGCAGATACCTGTTTGTAGTGTTTATATGGTTTTTGGAGGTAATGTGTTGGAGAGCAGAGAGTGATGGGGCACCTGATTTGCTCCTCCTAACCACCTGCCAACCTCCTGGACCAACTACCCTCTGCGGTTGAGGTTTTTCTGTTGGATGCTGGGGAAATGGCGGGTGGTTCTTATAATGTATTTCCTCTTCAATATGAAATTTGAGGCATGCAATCTCTGCCCATGCTGCCCGGAGCTGAGACCTAAGATCTCCAAAGGCCCAGCATGTAGGACAGTGTCCTAAATCCTGTAAGAATGTCCTACTGAAAATTGTTCCACAGTACCTGCAGTTAATGAAATCCATTCCAAATAAGTTGCTGGGTTTGTAACCTAGTCAGAGTAATTAGAAGGAAAAAAAATGCAAGTAATGGTTTAATTGTGCTTTGTTTAACTTGTTATAACAAGTTAAATTACTAGTGCCCTGTAAATGAGATCACCTTGTGGAGCCCCACTGATCCGCCCTTCCTGCTCTGCCACAGGAAATGTCACAACTGTGGTACCCTTATAAATGGAGTGTAGCGTGGGGTGGTTGGGGATGGGGTGGGTGGCTGGGCCCTTCCTGCCTAAAAAGAAGAACACTTGATGAAAGAACAAGGAGGTAAGAGCAGAAACAATCAGTCAACAACAAATGCAGTAACCTGAAAGCTTAACCTAATGTTAGATAAAACTGTAAAACCTGTAAAGCACCACCTGTAATAATTTCAGAGAAGATATACCCTGTAAGAAACACTTTGCTCCAGAGAAAATAAAGCAGTAACAGAAGATATACCTTGCAAAGACAATTTGAATCAGAAGATTACAGCAGTAATCTGTTAGCACACACCTGTAGGCACACCTTGTAATAATGCAGAAGAAGGTATACCAGCAACAACAATTTGAATCAGAGAAAAAAATAAAGCAATGAAATGTTAGCAACAAACAGTAGCAATCCCTGTGAGTAAAAATTAAAAACACCACCACACAGTAAATCTGCTTAGCCAAACTAAGTCTTAATCCTTCTCCCTTGCTCTGGTAAGTTTCTCTACTCTGCCTTTCAAGCAGTCTTAGAAAGAAAGAGCTCAGGTGAAGCTAGGTGCCTTGGCCAGCAAACCAAGTCTTCTACAGATTTTATCTTCCAAGTGACTTCAGCAGCATGGGCAGACTCACCCTTGTCAATTGTGCTTAGGATCTTTCCTGCAACATAGGACCTGGCACCCATACATCTGCTGGTTGGTAGCCTGCAAGAAGCCCAGGCAGAATGCCAGTAGTCCAGGTGTTAGCAGCATTTGCATCTGCATCTTGTTTCTCCCTGCGTTCTCTCTTGAACACGATCTGATGCCGCTGCTTCCACCTGGACAACCAACCATCTGTAGCCTCGAAACTGTCATGGCCCATTTGTGTGGCCAAATCCACAGCCTTGGCCTTAAGCATTGGCCCTGAAATCCGTGCACACTTCCTGAGTGCCTGTGAAAATCACATGAGCGGGGCATCTTCTACATCAGTGTCCTTGCCCTCTCTCTTTCACTTGTGGCTAGGGTTATAGTTGGAGTCCCACTCAACCAGAATAGCATCTCAATTTTTACTGATGTGACTGGCTTGACTTTTGGAAATTTTGAATTCTGCCGCAAGAGAGGACACTGAGAGAGTCGGGTTACCGAGGGCTTCAATCACCCGCACCCTTTCAGTGAGTGTCAGCTCATTTCTTGGGAGCAGACATGACTGCAGCACAGAGATCAGCCTGCAAAAGGTCAGCACATCAAAGAGAACAGATCTGCCAGCTACCCACCTAACTGTGTGATTTAAAGAGCTCACTAAGAGATTGCTAACAACTCACAGCTAATTAGAGGGCAATAGGGAGGATAAAGGGAGGGGGCGAGGAAGGAGGGAGGGGCAGATGTGGAATAGGGCTGCTAGCTGCATAATCGAGCAGACTTGATAGACCAAATGGCCTTTTTTTGTTGCCAAGTTTCATATGTTTGTATGTTTGATTACAGCCAACTACACAGTTACTATAATCACACAAAGTGTTCAGTTACTGGCTGTAATCAGCTGAAAATGACTCTCAGGCATCTCGATAAAGTGGTGGCAGGCATTAAAGTACTGTAGTCCTGTTTAAGCAATGTGAAATGCTATAGTTAACACTGTGCAAAATCGGTTCCACCAGGTGTGTCTCACTTAAGCGGCTGTCCCGCTTAAGCAGCGCGTCTCATTTAAATGGCTTTGACTGTACCTAAAATAACTTTAGACTCAACCCCATGAAAGCTTCTAATATCAAATTAAACATTATTCTGAGGATGATAACTATATCTATATATAAGTGACTGAAATATTAACTAAACTGCACTAATTGCCTATAGATTAGTTGTTTTGAGTTGTTTTTCCTCTGGAGCTGCTGTGGGGGAGATGGGGCAGGAGATCCAGGGGCCGCATTGGCGGCGGAAAGCATAGGGACCACATCGGTGGTCACAGGAGGGCCGGAGGAGCTGCATCAGCAGTGAAAGGAGAGTCAGAGGGCCACTGCTGCTCAGGAGCAAGGAGCGGTGTGGCCAATCAGCGCTGAGCGCGCAAACGTTTGGAAGAGCGACTGGGCTATTAAGGCCATTATCCCAGTCGCAAGTGCTGCTGAGTTGTTTTTTGTTCCATGCCACCCACCCTGGCCCCGACCTCTATTAAATAGTCGGTAGGGTGGAGCCTTGGGGGGGGGGGGGGGAGGCTGTGAGTAGGTGTTCTGAACTGCTGCTGCTGATTGGATCCAGGTTCAAGGGAGCTGTACACTGTGCCTGAGTGGACAACACTGATCATCAAGGGAGCTGTACGCTGTGCCTGCGAGGGCAACACTGATCATCTGTGAAGAGCAAGCAGAGTGAGCGGGACTGGACTTTGGGTATTTAAATGAGAGGGCGACTGTATGCTGTGCCTACTTGGGCGCCATTGACTACCTGCTATACAACAGCGAGATATGATGAATGTGAACTGATTCTGGGCTAAACTGTTTACTGCTGCTGAACTTTGGGAGGTAGGCAAAAACAGAGCTGGTTCTGGTTTGTGGCAGGTTGCAGGAAAGGGGGACTGTATGCTGTGTCTGCTTGGGCACCATTAAATACATGCTATATATATATATCTGGCTGCGGGATTTGATAATTGTGAATTGTGATATTTGCTGAATTGTATATTGCTGTCTGATCATGCGAGGTGGGCAAGAACTAAACTGGGCTGCAAGTGGTTGGTACTACTCACATCAATATGAGGATGGACTCTAGGCTGGCCAGTGCAGGCATCTTCGGCAGGGTGATTAGGTGCACGGGGTGCGGGGCAGCAATAATCCTAAATTGGGCATGGAAGAACGGAGGGTGTTCAGTGTGTTTCCAGCTGGCAGGACTTAGAGAGGAGGTAGAGGGATCAGAAGAGAACTGGAAGAGCATGAGGGCGGGGGAGGAGTGGAAATGGTCCCTTGGAGGAGGGCAGGCCACTATAGCATACCCCAGGAGTGGGTAGGCATGGGCCCCTATGGAAACTCTGGTGGAGTAGGGTGTAACACGAGCAACGGATGGAAAACACCTCCACAGGAGGGGGCCATCCAGGGGGAGCAAAGGAGGAGGGGTAGGGAGAGCGCATGCGGGCAGGCATTACACTCAGCAACAGATTCACCATGCTGTACCCAAGACAGAGGAGGTGGATGAGGCTGGCAGGGGAGCAGGCAGTCAGAGAGGGTTTGGTCAGCAAGCCGGGTTGGGATGGGAATAGAAGGGTAGTGAAACTGGAGGGAGGCAGGCTGGTACATCCAGTAAGCCGGGGGGTTGGAGGCAAGAGAGGTGATGGGACGGGGGAACTGGGGCGAGCAGGCACCAGGCTGAGGAAGTCAGCCAAGAGAAGGGGTAGTTGGGGCACTCTAGGTGGGACAGTGTCGGGAGGAAGAAGTCTGCTGAGGATGGAGGGAGATGAGGAGGAGGTAGGGAGAAATATGCCAGAAGGGAGGGGGAGACAAGACCAGAGGAGGTTGGAGGCAGGAGGGAAGCAGAAGGGTGTAGGGAGGGGAACCTGTGATTCTGACCCAAAAGGAGCCCATGGGGATCAGGGGAAGCCAGCAGTGCCGACCAGGAGGTGGGGGGACCTGTGGATTCTGATCTAAAAAGGGAGTCCAGGGGGGATCGGGAGGGCCAGCAGTGCCAACCAGGACGTGGGGGAGTAAATTGGGATCTGCATGCAGGAGGAAGAGCGTGGTAGGACATGCACAGACTAGTGATCTCCCGGACTGAAGGGGTTGGGAGGAGTAAGCTGGGAGCCGAGGATAGAAGGAAGAACCTTGAAGGGGTCAAAAGAGCCAGTAAGGTGGGGTGAAGGAGATCCTGCTGGGGGACTCCATGACCAGGGGCATCCAGTGGGAGGGAGTAGGGAAGGGTAAAAGCAGTCTGGTCAGGGCTAAATGTATTCTGGGCCTATCCGTTCACAAGGTGAAATTCCAGCTATATTCATTAGCATTGGAATGCAGAGGATCCCCAGATTTCCTGGTACACCTGGGCACAAACGACTTGGAAGGGAGCATCGATCTGGAAATCCAGGCGAGGTTTCGGGAGCTGGCCAGAGTCTGCCATTCTATAGGTAGTTCAATTTTCTTCTTGGAAATCCTGTCAGTACCTAGGGCATCTGGGGAGACCAAGCACAAACTCAGAGGTGTGAATCAGTAGCTCAGGGATTGGTGCAGGGCAGAAGGGTATGGGCTGGTGGGGGACTGGGGGGGACACATGGGATGACAAGGGGTTATATGTTAGGGATAGGATACATCTTAACCTAGAGGGGAAGGAGATCTTAAAACTGAAACTTGCTGAGTTCATAAATGAGAAGTGGGGTTTAAACTTGTAAAGGGGGAGGGATGAGTGAAGGAATGGAGACAGGAGGACTGACCGAGGTCCCTGATCTAGGGCGGCAAATGAGGGCAGGTGACTGCAATGTGCACAAAGCAAGAGCTGTGCAGGAAAGGGCAAATAGGGAGGATGTGGGCCAAGTCAATTGTGTTGGGGGGGGGATGGGGTAGAGGAAGGTCCTGATCAATGCCAGAAGTATGGGCAACAAAATGCCTGAGCTTCAGGCAATGCTGACAGAGGGATCAGTGGATATGGAAGTGATTACGGAAACATGGGCCACCCAGAAGAATAATTGGGACCTTAACTTGGAGGGCTACACAATATTCAGGAGGGATAGAGAAGAGGGTGGGGGGGGGTAGCACTGATAGTCAAGAATGGCATATTGGTGAGTGGAGTGGAGGAGGCAGAAGGTGGAGTGGAAGTGATTTGGGTAACCCTACAATCGGGGGGAGGCAAAAGATTGAAAGTAGGGGTGGTGTACAGACCCCCCACAATGGATGAGGAACTGGAGGGAAAATTGGTTGAGAACATCAAGGGGCACTGTGACCATGGAATGAGTAGGGTGGTGGTCATGGGGGATCTAACTATGCTGGGGCAGACTGGGACACCATGACATCAGCGGTGGCCAGGGAGCAGAGGCTGATGGATGTGTTTCAGGATGCCTTTCTGATCCAGCAGGTGGGGGAACCTACTGGGGGGGGGGGATGCTGGATGTTGTCCTTGCAGACAGTGACCAGATAAGGGGGCTGGAGGTGTGTAGCCCACTGGCAGGAGGAGACCATGCCACGGTCTGGTTTCTGCTGTGTCTGGGGAGGGAGGACAACCGCTCAAACACAGTAGTGGTGGACTTAAGGGGGGCAGACTTTGTGGGCATGAGCATGATTCTGAGGGGGAGCTTGAGCCAGATTAGGCCAGACATGGATGTTGGGAGCTTGTGGGAGACCATTAAAAAAGTGGTACAGGAGGCTACTAGCTTGTGTGCAATGGTAAGTCATAAAAATGGGAGGGCCATCAAGCTGTGCTGGTGGACCAGGGAGGTGCAAGAGGCAGTGAGGGGATAAGAAAGTTGCCTATGCATGTTTTAAGCGCTCCAGGGGGAAAGGAGAGAGGTGAGTACGAGTTGTCAGCTAGAAGGGTCACAAGAGTGGTGAGGGGAGCCAAGGCGAGGTTGGAGCAAAACCTGGCCAGGGATATCCGAAGGGGTGGAAAGGAATTTTATAGATACATAGGGGAAAAGAGAAAAGGGAGAGCACACATCTCACGGATTAGGACTGGGGAAGGATGGGCTCCGGAGGTGGGGGGACAGGCAGAGGTACTGAACAAGTACTTTGCCTCAGTATTTAGGGAAGGAGACATAGGATCCATTCAACCAGAAGGGGGGGCAGGACAGCTGTTAGGAGAGGACAGATGGAGATGAGAGGACCAGATGAGGCTGGGGTACCGGGGAGGCCCAGCCTAGAAGGGGATGGGTGCCCCTTTGAGGGGGGATTTGGAGGCAGAAATCACAGAGGACAGTGTGAGGGAGGCCCAACAGGCACTGAAAACTGACAAGGAACCAGGACCAGATGGGCTGCATCCAAGAGTGCTGAAGGAACTGTCGGACGAACTAGCAGCTCCACTAGCTGCACTGTTCAATGCCTCTCTCCAGACTGGAAGGGTGCCCCAGGACTGGAGGGTGGCACATGTGGTGCCTATCCACAAAGGTGGGACTAGGGAGGAGATAGGAAATTAGAGGCCTGTCAGCCTTATGTCGGTGGTAGGCAAACTAATGGAGGGCTTCATCAAAGGGAAGATTGGGAGGCAACTGGAAAGGCTGGGGCACATGGATGACAAACAGTATGGTTTCATCCCAGGAAGATTGTGCCAGACCAACCTCATAGATTTTTACGACTGGGTGACAGGGACCCTGGACAGACAAAGACCGGTGGACGTCTTATATCTGGATTTCAGTAAAGCGTTTGACTCAGTACCCCACATCGGGTTATTGACAAAGTTGGGGGGGATGGGGGTGGGAAGACAGTTGCTTAGATGGGTAGAAAACTGGCTTACAGATAGAACATAGAGGGTAGTGGTTGGTGGGATAGTCTCCTCCCCTAGGAAGGTCTTCAGTGGGGTGCCCCCAGGTTCAGTACTGGGACCACTCCTGTTCAACGCCTATGTCTCTGATATAGGGAAGGGGGTTAGGAGTAGGATGAGCCTCTTTGTGGATGACTTGAAACTGAGAACACTGGCTGATGGGGAAGAAGCAAGGGTGGCAGTCCAGAGGGATCTGGATACCCTGGAGGGTTGGTCAAGGAGATGGGGGCTGAGGTTTAAACCGGGGAAGTGTAGGGTGTTGCATCTGGGAGCCGGAAACCCAGGTCATGTATACACCTTGGGAAGTGTCTCACTGCAAGCCACATCGAGTGAAAGGGACCTGGGGGGAGTGGTAGTGGTAGATACCAGAATAAACAACACTGAAAACTGCAGAAGATCAGCGGCAAAGGCAAACAGGATACTGGGCTGCATAGCCTGGGGAATAATGTCCAGGAGGAGCGAGGTGATCCTACCTCTGTATAATGCCTTGGTCAGGCCACATCTTGAGTATTGCGTGCAGTTCTGGAGACCTCACCTTAGGAAGGACATAGCACTGTTGGAGAGGGTCCAGAGGAGGGCAACCAGGATGATCCAGGGCATGAGTGATAGGACCTATGTGGAGAGGATGGAAGCCCTTGGGCTGTATTCACTGGAGGAGAGGAGAGATGGGGGACATGATTGAGGTATTCAAATATGTGAAAGGGATTAACAGGGCGGAGCCAAAGAAATGTTCAGGCTAAAGAAAGGGGGCACAACCAGGGGGCACGAATGGAAGTTGGAGGGGGGGAACCTAGAGGGGAGAATATAGAAGGCATTACTTTACTGAGAGGGTGGTGGAGCCATGGAATGCATTGCCTGGGAGTCTAGTTGAGCAAGGCACTGTGGAGGGCTTCAAGAGGGGGTGGGACAGATGCATGGGTGTACTGAAGCCAAGGTTGACCCTCTTGGGGGCCGGGGGGGAGGAAGAGCTAACGCCTAATAAGGGCTGGCTATTGAGCAGACATGAAAGACTGTTAGGCCTATTCTGCTGGCTTTTAGTATGTTAGTATTACAAAAGCTACCAATAAATACATTTTTTATACACATTCTAAATACTTAAACCTTCTCCAAAACATGATAGCATCCATAACATTTAGATAGTAGTGTTTATCCCAGAAATTGTACAAAACAAAAAGAATGTCTAAAAGTATAATTTGAATTATAAACCTCTGATCTGTGATATCTTAGCGGATCTGGAGCGCTGGTGGGCCTTACCCATATCCTGGATGGGCCGGATTAATGTTTTGAAAATGAAGGTGCTACCTCGCATCTTGCATGTTATGCAAATACTCCCTATGGGGCTTACAAGCAGGGATATCAAGAGGTTGGAACGTGAATTTAACCAGTTTCTGTGGCAAAACAACCAACCCAGGCTAAATTTGCAGAGGCTAAAGGGGAGCACTACTAATGGGGTCTAAACTTCCCCGACCTCAAAGGGTACTTCCATTCCATACAACAAAGATACATTCAAGATTGGGTTAACCGGGGACCGGAGGTACGTTGGGTGGATTTGGAGAGGGGAAGGCAATCCTGCTAGGCTGGCCTTCTACTTGGATCAAGGTAGTAGTCGGGTTTACAGTTACCTTCAGAATAAGAACCACTTGGTGGAATTCACCTTGGAAGCTTGGGAGCAGATTAAGAAGAGAGAGGGAGTGGGTGAGGACTTGACACTTCTGGCCCCTACTGCTGGGAACCGTGCTTTTTTGCCAGGGCTTCACGACCCGGGTTCTCCCTTTGGGAACAGTGGGGAGTTCACTGTGTTGGAGACTTATATACTAATGCGGGAATTAAATCCTTGACCAAACTCAGGGAACAATCTGGAATCCCAGCAAAGCATAGGTATGGAAATTTTCAAGTCCGAGCATTTTGGCAGAGCAGGAACAGAAATTTGGTAGTGTTGTCCACTCTATACCCACTGGAACAGGTTGTGTTCCATGCTTGAACATCCCCAAAGGGCTTAATAGCACAAATGGTACATCAGGACAGGGACTCATTCCCAAACATGTCCCTGAAGGTCAAAGAACTATAGGAGCGAGATTTGAAGGTGATGGTTTCAGATGAGAATTGGTCTATGGTACTTAAGCTACATATGGGTCTGTACATTTGTAATAAGTACAAGGAGTCACAATTTAAATTCCTGCACTGACTGTATTGCCCACCAGCCATAGTTCACAAATTCAACCCTTTGGTTTCCTCTATATGTGGCTGATGCAACACCATACTTGGCACTTACATACATTATTTCTGTGAATGTTGAGAGCTATGACCATTCTGGTCGCAGATTGCTCAAGAACTATTCCACACCTTCACCATGCACATAGCTGACATGCCAGTCTCCCTCCTCTCTGGGGTGGAAGATTTAGGGGAGGAGGGTTGGGAGCTATACCCCAGGCCGGTGAGGTTACTGTTGGTATTGGCCTGCTAGTGTATCTGGAATACCTGACTATTGCACAACAGGCCTACCACGGCTCAGTGGAAAGCTTTGGTCCTGCAGACCTTGGCCTTGGAATGGCTAATGTAGATTCTGCATGATAGAGAAGAACTTTTTCTCTATAGCTGGGGAACATATATATTATGCCCTGCCAGCAACTGAAGCGGCCTTGCTATGGCAGGGAAACATCTGGTTGGACACCTTTTCTCTTAGTTTTCTATGCCTGGCTGTACCACTTGGCCTCAACAAACCTACTCTTACGTGGTGGCCCCTGGCCTCTCCCCTCCCCCCAATTCCTATACAGTGCTGCCTATGGCTTCTCCTGTCGGTGCTGTTAGTGGCACAGGGTGCATGGCCCCTTGCACCCCACTTGAAAATGTTTAATGACATAAAGATATACTAAGCTTGACTCTTACTTGATTATTTTTCTACTGTGGAGTATTGGTCCTTCATAGGTGGTGTTCTGTTTCTGTCTTATGTAACAATCTTTCTTTTTGTACATGCATTTTAGTTATTGATTGATTGAGTTATTAAGTGTAGTATGCATTTACTTTGGAACCTCCTAACTAGTATGGATTTAATTGGAAGTACGTTGTTTATGAGGGCAGTTTGGAAGGGGGGGGCAATATCTTTTTTAAGTTGTGTCTCTTATTATTTATTTAGGCCTTGATGGTCTTGGTTCGTATAAGTCCATTATGCTGTCTGATTGTTGTTTGTAGTTTGCATTTTGATAAGTGCAATAAACAGATGATACGAAAAAAAATGGGAGGAGGGCTGACATAGTAATATTATAAGAGACCTAATTAATTAAAGAAGAAGCTCGGAAACTAAAAACATCATGGGTGGGACAAGTTTATGAGAATAGTTTCTCCTGTACACAGAAGTGTATCAAGCCTTATAATGAAAAACAAATGTATGTGTAGCTAAAGAGGTGAGGGATACCAAGGAAAGATGGCAACTTATATGCTGAATGGAAAAAAACATCACTTTAGGCAACATTTATGCTTCCACCGATGACTCCCCAGAGTTTTTTCATACCTTAGCTTTGGAACCAAGTATTGCTAAGGATAATGATCCAATACTAGGGGGAGATTTTTAATCTTGAACTTGAGCCCATATAAGAAAGGCACAATGTTAGAAACAAAGGGCCAGATATTCAAAAGGGTTGCGCCATGCGCAATAGGGTTGCGCCATGCCCAAGTCCCAAATTGCTCCATTCTGTGATATTCAGCAGGAGGCAGTTGCACCACTGAAAACATACTGAGCAGCAGCGCAATGCAAATGAATGCATGCTGAACTGGAGGGGGAGGAACCATGCATAAACTGCACAGCCCGATATTCAGTCGGGCTGTGCAGAGTCGTGCAGGCGCAACCCCCAGCCTGCGCCTGCACAACTTTGAGCCAAAAAAAAAAGGATCAAGTCGAGGGCCACCCACAGGTGAGCTGCTGCATTGCAGGGCACAACACAGCAGCTGCCACCTGTGGTTGACCCTCAATCCACCTCCTGTGCCCCCCTGCAGCCTGATCATGGGCAAAAGAGTGTCAAATCCCCCACCACCCCCACTGGGCCCGATCGCAGGCATAGCTTTAATTCCCCCACCAGCCTGATCGCGGGCAGCAAAATGTCTCCCGAACATATCCCTGGTGGTCCAGTGGACCGATAAGCCCGACAAGTGGCTGGTAACAACACACCCCCCTAACATAGCCCTGGTGGTCCAGTGGACCGTAAGCCCGATCAGGCTGGAGAACAATGAAGAGCTTTCAACATTAGGAATTAGTGTGATCGAGCAGTTTAATCGGGGTTGGAGTACTAAATACACCTACCACCTGGAAGAGAGTTCAGGTCCAGTGGGATCGAAATCCCACCCGGGATGTAGTAATTCCTTCAGCCTCTCGAATATGTTCTTTGGTGGTCTAGTGACCGAAGATCTCGGTCACGGATGGAGCTTGAACACTCTCTGCTATCTCTGGTAACTTTCTTATCATTCACAGGCCCCACCACCGTTACCAGCTGGCGGGCGGTTTTTTTTTTTCGCTTGGTTATTTTCAGCTGTTTGTATGATTGATTTCGGTTGTGGATGGGTGTTGAGCAAGAGTTACTGGTGCAGTCCATATTAAGAAGTTCAGATTTGTGAATGAGTATTCATCTACAAATCTGGACTGTCTGTATGGTACGGGCTGCATGCCCACTGGCTCTTGCTCTGCACCATGGGCGGCAGCCCTACTGGCAGTCAGTCGGGCGGGCGGCGGTGGCAGGCGGTGGATGCTGCTGCCCACCAGCTGCGGGGGGAGCAGGTGGTGGGGTCTGGGTGGGTGGGTGGGGACACTAGGTCACCAGGGATGTGTTTGGGGTGTTTGCAAACCCATCCCATCATTGGGATCTTCGGTCCACTGACCACCAGGGATATATTCGGGTGGTGGGTGATGACTACTCCAGCCCGCGATCGGGCTTATTGGTCCACTGACCACCAGGGTATGTCAGGGGAGGGTGTGTATTTATTTACCCAGCCCGCGATCGGGCTTATCGGTCCACTGACCACGAGGATGTTCGGGAGACACTTGCTGCCCATGATCGGGCTGGTGGGGGGGGGGAATTAAAGCTATGCCCACAATCGGGCCAGTGGGGGTAGTGGTGGGGATTTTACACTCTTTTGCCCGCGATCGGGCTGCAGAGGGCGTCGATACCCGACGACTGCTGCTGCCTGGCAGGGTGCCAGGTGCAAGTCCATGGAGATCGGTGCACCTGCATGCTAATGGCATGCAAATGGGGCCATAATCAGATGCAAATGGCCTCCCTTGCGCCTTGCATGAATTATGGCCCCATTTGCATGTCACCTTTCGAATATCGGGATTTTGCGCATGGCACAATGGTACTTGCGTCACCGCAAGTTGAATACTCCACTCTGACCACTTGCGGTGGCGCAAGTTCTACTGCGCCATGCACAGTGGCTGTGGCCAGGGGGTGATATTCAAAGAAGTTGCTCAAGGGCGCAACTCCTTTGAATATCACTCTGGCCACACCCCTGCGCAACTATTTTGTGCAGCGCAAGGACTTGCTCCACAAAATAGCGCAGTTTGAATATCTGGCCCTTAATGTATAAAGATAGGACTAGGAAAATCCTGAACTCCTTAGTTAAAGATCATTGCTTGTGTAGCACATGGTGGCTAGTTAACTCTAAAACCAGGGATTATACTTTCTCAGTACGTGATATTTTTTTCATGTACAGATTATAGCTTCACTTCATGCTCCATTTGTGAAAATATGCTAAATGCACAGATAATTGATAACGTACTTTCTGGTCATGCCCTAGTTGAAACAGTAATACAGTTATGCTAATCAAGGAGTGGACCTCCTCAGTGGAAATTTAATTTTTCTCTTTTAAAGAACTAGGATTAATTAAGGAGAAAACAAAATGGTTCTTTAAAATAAATGAACACCTGATATAAATAAGCAAACTCTGTGGTAAACCTACAAATGTTTTATTAGAGGGAAACTTATACACTACTCATCAAAGAAAAAGAAAAAAAGCCATTTAAGAGGTTTTGGAAAAAGAAGTTTTGTTAAAAAAGATGATGGAGAAACATAACTGAAGTCTTAAGTCTGACTCTATTCAATCACAAGACTGAAGTATGACATTAATTCAACTCAAATAATTCTTAGGAGGAGCATGCTGTATTCAGATTAAGGCAGAGTTACCGAGGGGGTGGTGAGAGATCTTAGTTTTTAGCTGATAGGTTTAAAAAGATACAAACTCAAAATACGATTATAAAATGTAAGGCTTCAAATGAATGTCCAGTGACACCATTAACCAATATCAATACCTGTTTCCACAGTTTTTATGATAAAATTTATACAGCAGTAAAAACAAGTTAGATAAAGATGATATTTGCAAATATTTCGGAAAACTGATTCTGCCCCAAATCAGTCCAGATAGGATTAGGAATCTAGTCAAGCTGATATCTTTTCAGGAAATCAAATCTTATTATACCTTCTTTTCTGAGTGGCAAAACTCCAGACACTGATTCAATTTCCATATAATTTTATCAGAAGTTTGAGGAAAATGCTATAGGCCCACTGGGAGATATGTTCCTAGAAACCCACACGAAAGAGACTTTACCACCATCATGAAGCGAAGCTCTAGTTGTACTTATCCACAAAAAGCAAAAGGACCAAACAGACTCCTCTATTTATCATCTTATTTCTTTATTAAACATGGACTATAAAATCCTAGCTAAATTATGGAAAATCTGTATTAAAAATATTCTTCTGGACCTTATAGGCTGAGAACAAGTAGGGTTTATGTCTGGATGCCAAGGGATGGATAACAATAGAAGGCTGATCTTTGTCTTTTGGAAAGCCAAACACTAAAACTTACCAATGCCCTTAATCATGCTGGATACAGTATAGGCATGTCTGTAGAAGTGCCTCTTTTTAAATGGTACTCCTGGAGTTTGGTTTTCCCATAGAATTCTGTGGGTGGGAGGAAACACTGTATTCTAATTCTTGTGCTTCTGCATAGAAGCATAGAATTTGTCAGCAGATAGCGAATGCTTGGCCCACCCAGTCTACTCATTTTTTTCCTAACTGCAGTATCACCACAGACCCTGCTTGATCTCTGGCTCTTTCACTTCTCCTTCGTTCCTTTCCATTAAGATTCTCTTATGCCTATCCCAAGCTTTCTTGAACTCTTCCACTGTTTTCACTGTTCCAGGCATCAACCACACTTATGTCAAGATGTACATCCTCAGATCTCTCCTGAAATTATTCCCCTCCTGCTTCACTGCATGCCCCCTTGCCCTTGAGCATTTTATTTTCTGAAAATACTCCTCTCCTGTACCTTATTTACTCCTGTGAGGTATTTAAAGTCCTCTATCATACCACCCTCCCTTCTGTCTTCCATGGTGTATATATATTGAGGTCCTTTAGTCTCTCCTCATAGGGCTTCTTGTGCAGATCCTACACAATTTTAGTTGCCCTCCTCTGGACCGCCTCCACTTTGTCTATGTCATTCCATAAATGTGGCCTCCAGAACTCGAAACAGTACTCTGGGTGGGGTCTCACCAGTGATCTAGACAGAAGCAACACCACCTCCTTCTTTCTGCTGGTGATACCCCTCCTTATGCACCTCAGCATTCCAGTGGCCCACTCTACTGCCTTGTCACACTGTGTACCCACCTTTAGGTAATCAGATATAATTATCCCCAGGTCTTTTTTCTGTTTGGTGGTCATCACTACCTCTTCACCCATTTTGTACTCTACTTCTGGGTTTCTGTGTCCTAAATGCATGATTTTGCACTTTTTCACATTGAAACCCAGTTGCCATACTCTTGACCACTCCCTGAGTTTTCTCAGGTCTCTGCGCATTCTTTCCACCCCATCTGGAGTGTTCACCCTATCATAGATTTTGGTGTCATCCACACAGAGGCAGACCTTCCCTTCCAACTCATCAGCAACGTCACTTATAATGACATTAAAAAGGACTGGTCCCAGCGATGAGCCCTGAGGCTCCCTGCTTATCACCCTCCTTTTCCAGAGTGAACTCCATTTACCAGCACCCTCTTGTCACTGATCCCCTAACGCAAAGGGTGGTGGTGTAGCCCTTTACATTAAAGACAAGACTGAATCTTCACAGAAGATGACATTAGACTGAATGTACACAGAAAATAAAAAAAATACAGATAATTTATGGATTTATGGATTAAAATAAAAAATAAACATGGGAAAACATTCTATATAGGATTATATTAGAAACCCCTGAAATCAAGATATAACAACATCAAACTGTTTAATGAAAGTATAGTGAGTTTATCTGAGATATCTGATATTGTAGTGATGGGGGACTTCAATTTGCCCAGCATAGACTGAGCTAATGGTACAGCAGAAAATACTGGGAAGAGAGAGCTTTTGAATATGATAGCTAGGACTAAAATGGAACAGAGAAAACAATACTCTGGATTTAATATTAACCAATATGGCAACCAATATTACTAACATAAAAGTTACTCAGCCATTAAGAAGTAATGATCATAGCATGGTCAAATTCACAATTCATAGACAAGCTAATCACATTAAAGAGACATTTACAAGACCAAACTAAAAAAGAGCAACTTTAAAGCCCTGGAGGAAGAACTGTCAAAAATAAATTGGGACAGTGAATTTAATAACCAAAATGTTCATGAATGTTGGCAAACCTTCAAGAACACTATGCTAGATCTGGAAGGAAGGTATATGCCTAGAACCAAAAGTTATAATAAAAAAAGTATTTGTCAATGCCGAATGTAGATTGCATTGGTACATTGAGGCCGCTCAGTGCCCCTCTGTCACTCACTCATTCTGTTTCTCCTGGTGCTGCAGGCTGCTCTTTTGTACTGGGCTCCTGCCTGCATTGGCACCTTTTTCTGTCCACAAAGAAATCTGCAGCTGCCCTGACAGAGCTCCATTGAGGTGGCTCACTTCCCCCCTCTCTCACTCACTAATTCTGTTTCTCCTGGCATTGCAGGCTGCCCTTTTGCACTGGGCTCCTGCCTCTGTTGTCGGCTTTTTCTGGCCACAAAGAAATCTGCAGCAGTCCTGACACAGGTCCGTTGAGCTTGCTCACTCCCCCTCTCTCACTCGCTCGTTCCATTTCTGCCGGCACTGCAGGCTGGCCTTTTGTACTGGGCTCCTGCCTGCATTGCCGCCTTGTTCTACTCACAAAGAAACTGCAGTCGTCATGATATAGCTCCGTTGAGCTTGCTCAGTCCCCTTCTCTCATTCACTGTGTTTCTCCTGGTGCTGCAGGCTGCCCTATTATACTGGGCTCCTGATTGCATTGGCACCTTTTCCGGCCCACAAAGAAATCTGCAGCTGTCCCGACAGAGCTCCGTTGAGATCGCTCACTCCCCCGTCTCACTCGCTCATTCTGTTTCTCATAGTAGTGCAGGCTGCCCTTTTGTTGTGGGTTCCTGCCTCTGGTGGTGTCCTTTTCTGCCCACAAAGAAATCTGCAGCAGTCACCATAGAGCTCCGTTGAGCTCGTTCACTCCCCCTCTCTCACTCGCTCGTTCTGTTTCTCCTGCTGCTGCAGGCTGCCCTTTTGTACTGGGCCCCTGCGTGCACTGCTGCCTTTTTCTGCCCACAAAGAAATCCACAACACTCCAAACAGAGCTCCGTTGAGCTCACTCACTCCCCCTCCCTCACTCACTCATTTTGTGTCTCCTGCTGCTGCAGGCTGCTCTTTTGTACTAGGCTCCTGCCTGAGTTGGCGGCTTTTTCTGGCCACAAAGAAATTTGCAGCAGTCCCGACACAGCTTCGTTGAGCTTGCTGACTCCCCTCTCTCACTTGCTCATTCCATTTCTGCCTGCGCTGCAGGCTGGCCTTTTGTACTGGGCTCCTGCCTGCATCACCGCCTTTTCCTACCCACAAAGAAATCCGTAGCAGTCACAATAGACATCTGATGAGCTCTCTGACTCCCCCCTCTCACTTGCTTGTTGTGTTTCTCCCGGCGGTGCAGGCTGCCCTTTTGTACTGGGCTTCTACCTGCATTGGCATCTTTTTCTGCGCACAAAGAAATACACAGCTGTGCCGACAGAGTTCTGTTGAGGTCGCTCACTCCCCCTGTCTCACTCGCTCATTCTGTTTCTCCTGTTGCTGCAGGCTGCCCTTTTGTAGTGGGCTCCTGTCTCTGTTAGCGCCTTTTTCTGCCCACAAAGAAATCTGCAGCAGTCCTGTCAGAGCTCCATTGAGCTTGCTCACTCCTCCTCTCACTCGCTCATTCTGTTTCTGTCCACACTGCAGGCTGCCCTTTTGTACTAGGCTCCTGCCTGCGCTGCCACCTTCTTCTGCCCACAAAGAAATCTGCAGCAATCATGACAGAGCTCCATTGAGCTCGCTCATTCCCCTCTCTCACTCGCTTGTTCTGTTTCTCCCGCTGCTGCAGGCTGCCCTTTTGTCCTGAGCCCCTGCATGCATTGATGCCTTTTTCTGCATACAAATAAATCTGCAGCCCTCCTGATACAGCTCTGTACGGCTGGCTCACTCCCCCTCTCTCACTCGTTTGTTCCATTTCTGCTGGCACTGCAGGCTGCCCTTTTGTACTGGGCTAATGCCTGCATTGGCACCTTTTTCTGCTTACAAAGAAATCCAAAGCTGTCCCGACACAGCTCCGTTGAGGTCGCTCACTCCACCTGTCTCACTCACTCATTCTGTTTCTCCTGGTGCTGATGGCTGACCTTTTGTACTGGGCTCCTGCTTCTGTTAGCACCTTTTCCTTCCCACAAAAAAATCTGAAGCAGTCCCGACAGAGCTCCATTGACCTCACTCACTCCCCCTCTCTCACTCGCTCATTCCATTTCTGCCGGCACTGCAGGCTGGCCTTTTGTACTGGGCTCCTGCCTGCATTGCTGCCCTTTTCTGCCCACAAAGAAATCCACAGCAGTCTCGATAGAGCTCTGTTGAGCTCACTCACTCCCGCTCTCTGTCGCTCATTCTGTTTCTCCCGCTGCTGCAGGCTGCCCTTTTGTACTGGGCCCCTGCGTGCATTGCTGCCTTTTTCTGCCCACAAAGAAATCCGCAGCAGTCCCAACAGAGCTCCGTTGAGCTCACTCAGTCCCCCTCCCTCACTCACTCATTCTGTGTCTCCCAGCGCTGCAGGCTGCCCTTTTGTATTGGGCTCCTGCCTGCGTTGGCACCTGTTCCTGCCCACAAAGAAATCTGCAGTAGTCCTGACAGAGCTCAGTTGAGCTCGGTCACTTCTCCCCTCTCACCCGCTCGATCTCAATCTGTTCCAAACACTGATTTCCGACAGCGACTGCAATATTGTGCGCTGGAAGCGAGAAAACACATTTCGGCCAGAATGTGAAAAATGACAGCTGTACTGTTCATAAAGAGGTGTGAAAAAATGCCAGTTTTGAAAGTCTGGCGTGAAAATATTACTAATTTGCGAACTTACAAGGGTGCATGGAAACTGTACAACACACGCTCGTAACACAGTCATTTCATGGAGTTTCATCACAACATTTTCAACATAGGCATTTTAGGACCTCTGCTCATGAACAGTGTCAGTGTGATTTTCTTAATGTGTCCCGAACACTGATTCTCCAGAGCGATCGTAGGTATGTGTGTAGCGGAAGACGGAAAACACATTTGGCCAGGATGTGAAAATGACAGCTGCACTGTTCATAAGGAGGCGTGGAAAAATGGCAATGTTGAAAATTTGGGTAAAAATATTGCAAAGTTGCGAGAGTGCAGCTTGTGGAATAGCTGCATGCGCCATATATACACTCAATTTATGGACTTTATCCACCAAATTTTCAACATAGGCATTTTAGAACCCTGCTAATAAACAGTGTCACTGTCATTTTCATGATGTGTCCCAAACACGGTTCCCACAGCAACGCGCTATTCTGTGCTGGAACTGCGAAAACAAATTTTGGCCAGGATATAAAAATGACAGCTGTACTCTTCACAGGAGGTGTGAAAAAATGCCAATGTTGAAAATCTGCTGTGAAAATACTGCAAATTTACGAGAAGTTACGGCGTACATAGCAACTGTGCAGCATAGCTCAAAAGCAGTAGTTTTTGTTTTCCACCAAATTTGCAACATAGGCTTTTTGGAGCCACCTCATGAACACTAGCACTGTCATTTTGTTAATCAGTCCCGAAAGGGGATTCCACACAGTGACCGCAAAATCACCTTCCGGGGTCGAATAATGCCATGACAGTGGTAGAATTCATGAGGAGGGGTCCCAAAAACCCCATGTTGAAAATTTGGTGCCAGAATTCCCCAAAATACCTGAGATATGCATCAAAATTGGAAAAACCCTATTTATTCCATTATACAGCTTACCGGCATGTCCTCAGATCACGGTTGGCTTTGAAGAGTGCAGACGTGTTCCTGGTCCACCGAAGATCGTTACACCAGACTCCAGAGGTAAGTATGGGGTGAGGGAGGTGTGGGGAGGTAGGGTGTGCAGTTGTGGGCGTGGGTTGTGGGAGGGAGGCAGTGAGACCGCGAGGGACCATTTTCTTTTTTCACAGGTTAAAAAACAAAAAACAAAACATTGCGGGACTTTTTTTTTTTTTTACAGGGGCATGTTGCAAGCTGGGGTGGGCTCCCAGCATGCCAACAGAGTGTTTTTTTTTGGATGGGCAGCTGTAACCGACAGGGATTGTGCACCCCATAGGCACAAAAGGGGGGGACTGGGCACTCCCTCTGCACAAATCGACAGGGTGTTTGAGGGGGGGCATTATACCAACAGGGAGTGGGCTCCCCCGTCAGCAGATGAAACTGGGAGGGTGGGACATCATGCCGATGGGGAGTGGGCTCTCCTGTTGGCAACATCAAAGTACAGGGCAGGGGCACTGAAGCCGACGGGGATTGGGGCCCCCGTCGGCAAACACACACTGTTGTGGGGGTGGCACATGCTGCTGAGGGGGTTGGGCACCCCCTTGGCACTGGGGGTTCATAATACTGTTTGTGAACATGGCGGCAAACTGCCGCCATGTTCACAAACAATATTACTGCCAATGTTCCACCTTGAATGACGGGCCGCTCCCTTATTACAGTGAATGGTTGACGCTGCAATGATGAGGCGGACCCTGATTGTAGTGGCTGAAACATTTCAAGGTTGTGGCACGCTGGCTGAACTAGTGTCAGCAACAGCATGCCATGGTATTGGGGAAAGTGGGCCAAGCCTTTAAAGGCTATGGGGGCATTGGCTACAACAGTGCCACGCCTCCACAGCCTGCTTCAGGAAAGCTGCCGCAATATGTTTCTTGCCCATGCGCTCAATCAACATAAAAAGGAGAAAAAAAATATTGGTCTAACATGAGAATTGAAAGGTTGATTAGAAACAAAAAGAGATTATTCAAGAAATACAAAAAAAAAACTACTGTAGCAGAATTATGTGAAAAAATTACAAAGAAGCTGTAAAGTTGTCTAAAGAGAGCATTAAGGAAGCTAAAAAAATATAGAACTCAAATTAGGAGCATCCAAGAGTAACACAAAGGCATTCTACATTTACATAAACCTTTACAAGAACACTGATTGAATAATAGGGCCATTGCAAATATTGGGGGTCTTTGCATGAATAGGTGGAGTGGCTACGCACCATGTATCCATGGTGCATAGCCACTCTGTACCCATTGCACCCCCCCATGAGGAATGCACTAATGAGGATGCACAGCCCCACACCCTCGATCCTCCGGCTGCACTGACAGCAATGCACTGGGGTGGGTGGGGGGCATGCCAGCACTACACAGCATGCACTATGGCACGTAATGCTGTGTACCTGGGGGCATAGGAGGGTGCTGTTTACACCAGGGGAGTCCCTGACATAGGCACCCTATGTGCCCTGTCCCACTTACGGTGGTAACCCGCCCATGCCCCAGAGGGTGTAAGGGACACTCCCGACATGACTGGCCACACACCCAGGCCAGATGGCAGCCTCCCATGGCAGAAGACACACCCCACTGCACCCCTGACATGTGGTCACCATGTCACCTGGTCACACCTGGACTCAAGCTTTGGCACAGTGTGCCCTTCCTGTCTACCATAGTCACCATCATGGCTACCGACATATGAGGCCCCCATTGGCAGGATACACCCCCCCCGCACATAGGTGCTTCAGTGATAGTATCCCAGCATCTGCCCTGGTACCACTGCCCCCACATTGGTGGTTAGTGGGCCCCCCATGAGAGTGACACTTCCCCCTGCCACCATACCTCTCCTATTAGTTACAATGGACACTGAATCATTACATACTACTATTCCCTGTGAGGGTGCCTTAGATGCCCTAGCTTACTATATGAATTCTAGACCTGAACCAGCTGCCCCACCTACAGAATTCCTGTTAAAACTGAGTTTGTTTTGAAATGTAATGGTTTGGCTTTTTTGTCTGACTACTATTTTCAATCTAAAGGAACTGCCATGGGTGCCACTATGGCACCTAGTCTAGCCAACTTCCATGTTGGAAAATGGGAATCCGAATTTTTACAAAAGCCAGGCAGTAATATTTGTTTTGGACAAACTGATGCTCTGGAGGCATTATATCAATGACGTGATTGCCATCTGAAAAGGTAGAAACATAGAAACATGGAATTTGACGGTAGATAAGGACCGCTTGACCCACCTAGTCTGCCCATTTTCCTACCTAACAGATAAGCTGCAGATTCTAGTTAAATAACAGCTTACTTCCTCCTACCCCCCCACTAGAATTGCCTTATGTCTGTCCCATGCATTCTTGAATTCCCCCACTGTTCTTGACTCCACGACCTCCTCAGGGAGGCTGTTCCATGCATCCACAACGTTCTCCATGAAAAAAAATACTTCCTCACATTACCTCTGAGCCGTCCCCCCTCTATCTTCAAATTGTTCCCCCTGTTCTTGCACATCTCTTTTTCTGAAAGATGCTACCCTCTTGGACTTTGTTGATTCCCTTGAAGTACTTGAAAATGTCTATCATGTCCCCTATCTCCCTTCTTTCCTCAAGGGTATACATATTAAGCTCCTTTAGTCTTTCTTCGTATGTCTTCTGGTGCAGACCCTGCACCATTTTGGTTGCCCTTCACTGGACAGCCTCCACTCTGTCTATGTCTTTGCAGAGATGGGGTCTCCAGAACTGCACACAGTACTCCAGATGGGGTCTCACCAACTGTCTGTACAGAGGGATAACAACTTCCTGTTTTCTACTATTGATGCCTCTCCCTCGCATCCCAGTATCCCCCCAGCCTTCCTTACTGCCTTCTCACATTGCTTGCCCACCTTTAGGTCATCTGACATAATTACCCCCTGGTCTCTTTCCATTTTACTGTTGTCAGTATCTCACCCCCATTGTGTACTCTTCCATGGGTTTTGTTTCCCAGGTGCATTACTTGCACTTTTTTGCATTAAATCTGAGCTGTCATACATTTGACCTCTTCCTCCAACCTTCCTTCTCATCCTTTCCACTCCATCTTGTATCAACCCTGTTGCAGATCTTTGTGTCATCTGCAAAGAGACATACTTTTCCTTCCAGTTCCTCTGCACTGTCACTTATAAAGACATTAAAAGAACCGGTCCCCGGTACTGAAGCAGCTCGCGGTGCCAGCTAGTAGCCTCCTTTCTTCACTGTGGACTCCGTTTACTACTACCCTTTGCGTCCTGTTGTCTAGCCAATTTTTTATCCAGGCTACCACCCTGGGACCCACTCCAAGGCTGGCTAATTTGTGTATTAATCTTTTGTGTGGGACTGTATCAAATGCCTTGCTAAAATCTAGGTAGGCCATGTCCACAGTCCCTGGTCTACTACTTTGGTCACCCAGTCAAAGAAATCTAATAGATTCGTCTGACACGACCATCCCATCGTGAATCCATGCTGCCTTGGGTCCTGTGCCCCATTGGCCTCTAGGTACTCAACAATTCTTTCCTTCAGAAATGATTCCATCATTTTCCCTACCACTGAAGTCAAACTAACTGGTCTGTAGTTTTCTGCCTCTGTCCTGCTCCCACTTTCGTGAAGAGGAATCACATCTGCCCTCCTCCAGTCCTCGGGTACCACCCCATGTAGTAGATCTGAACTACAGGAATTACTTACACAGTACAACCCCCACCTTAACTTGTCTGTCACTAGTGACCCAGACAGGGTCATCTTTCTAGATTTAAAGAGAGGAGACCCTAACAATGTCCACGCAGACATTTTTCGCAGGCCCAGTGACAGGAACACCCTATTGCTGGCATTAAGTTGCAACCCTAGGCATATCCCCAAGGACCAGTTTTCAAGGCTAAGAAGAAACTGTGACACACCAGAAAGTTTTAAAAAAGAAGTACAAGACTTGACAGATTTATAGACAGGGGGTATAACATGGATGTCGTAGAAAATACCTGTGATTCTGCCTTTAATCAAAATAGAGCAGAACTTATAAAATAGAAAGATAATACTAGCAGTAGAGACACATGATACAATTTTGTGACTACATTCTCAGCACACTCTATGTTAGTGGAACGTATTGTTAAAAAACACTGTCCAGTACTTGTATGTGAGGAAAGACTTACAGAAATGGCAGCACAACTTCCGAGAATGGCATACAGGAGAACACCATCCCTTAGGGTTAAACTTGCACATAGTGGGCAGTGCAATAATAGGAATGAAACATGGCCACATGAAGTAAGTAAGGGATGTGTTCCTTGCCATATGAGCAGCTGCTGTAAGGTAATTGAAATGAGTAAAAATTTCCAAAGTCCTAAAGATGGCAAAACATATTGGATCTGTGATCTGATCACATGTCACAGCATGGGCATCATTCACTTGGCTATGTGCATCTGCAGTGCCTTTTATGTGGGGAAAACTGTCAGAAAGTTCAGACGGAGGGTGGGGGAAAATTGCAGAGCCATTGCTAAATGGGACCTTGAATATGCAAATGCTCAATATTTAGCTAATCAGGGTACACACACAATGGATTGCTTTAATGTAAGGGCACTAATAACGTTTTACTAAATTCCAGGGGTGGTAACTACGATGATGCAGTGCTGAAAACAGAGGCCTTTTGGATCTTTACTCTAGGCACCATACAGCAGCCAGGACTTTACAAAGGCTTTAATTTGACTCTGTACCTTAAGTAAAGTCTAACTAGCTTAGTCTATTCCAATGAGCTTTATACCTGCAACGTGATGTGAATAAGTTTGTCTACGTCCTCTTGTAGTGGCAAATCAACAGTTAAACTCCATTGACGTAAAGAAAAGGATTTTCACCGCAGCAGTTGTCAAAAGAGGAGACACAGCTGGAGTCTGTTCAGTTTTTATGTTGCTTGCACGCATTTGCAAGAAACATAGTGCCATCATCGGAGATTTCGGAGGTGTGTCACCTCCTCCTCCAATTCAGTCAGTGAGCTGGCAGGCGCGGCCCCTGTAAGCCAATGCATTTTGGAGCTGTCTATGACGCTCCAAAATGCAGTAACCTCTGATTGAAAAGGGGGAGCTCACGCTTCAGTGAGCAGCGATAAAGCGTAGCTCCCCACACGCGCGGGCATGCGCGCCCACACCGTACTGTGGCCGACGGGGTGCCCAATCCCCGTCGGCTGAGCTATCTCTCCCAGTAGTAGGTGCCACGCTGAGGCCCACCCCAGCATGGCAATCAGTCCTTTGGGCGGCGGGTGCCCAATCCCCGTCGGCTGAGCACCCTGTCCTTGTGCCATGCTGAGAGCCCACCCAGCGGAGGCAAACATCCCTAGCGTCTTTTTTGTTTTTAAAACCTGTAAAACAAAAGCGGTCTGCAGTCGTCTCCAGACCTCCCTCCCACAACCCGCGCCCACCCACCGCGCACCCAGCCTCCCACCCCCCTCACCCCATGCCACCTCTGGACTCCGGCCACGGCGATCTTGGTGGACCGGGAACACGTCTGCACTCTTCAAAGCTGACTGCGAACTGAGGAAATGCGGGTGAAGCTGTATAATGGGCTAGATGGGGGTTTCAACTTTGTTGCATATCTCAGGCATTTTAGGAATTTTGCACAAATTTTCAACATGGGGTTTTAGGACCCTTCTTATGAATGATGTCACTGTCATGGCGTTATTGGGCCTGAAGGGTGATTTGGCGCGGTAACTGTGCAGTGACTGTGAAATCACCCTTGGGCCTGAATACTGCCATGACAGTGACATCGTTCATGAAGAGGTCCCAAACCCCATGTTGAGATTGGTGCCAATCGTCAAAATAACTGTTTCTGATGTGCATTCGCGGTTCCTATGCAGGCTCATAAGTTCGCGAAATTTCAATATTTTCCTCCAGATTTTCAACATTGCCATTTTGCCACACCTTCTTATAAATAGTATAGCTGTCATTTTCACATCTCACCCAAAATGTGCTTCCACCCATGTAGCGCACTGATGGTGCAGTCGGTGTCTTGAGATCAATGTCGGGATAAATTAAGAAAATCACAGTGACATTGTTCATGAGCAAAGGTCTTAAAATGACTATGTTGAAATTTGGTGAAAAATTCAAAAAGGCCAATGTTTCTGGCGTCGTTGTACGTTCCTCGCGTACTCGTAAGTTCGCGAATTTTCAATATTTTCACTCCAGATTTTCAACATTGCCATTTTACCACACCTTCTTATGAGCAGTACAGCTGTCATTTTTCACATCTCACCCAAAACGTGTTTCCGCCCATGTAGCGCACAATGGCGCAGTCGGTGTGCGAAATCAATGTACGGGACAAATTAAGAAAATCACAGTGACACTGTTCATGAGCAGAGGTCTTAAAATGGCTATGTTGAAAATTTGGTGAAAAAATTCCCTTCAGATGTATAGCAATATTACTAATGAAGACATTGAACAGAACTGGCCCCAGTACCGATCCCTGCAGCACCCCACTGGTCGCCCCCTCTCCCTAGGCTGCATACCATTACCACTCTCTGCCTCCTGTCTGTTAGCCAGTTTCTAACCCAGTTTACCACCCTTTCCCCATGTCCAGCCTACCCAGCTAGTTTATCAGCCTCCCTATATGGGATGGTGTCAAAGGCTTTGCTGAAATCAAGGTAGCGTTGTCTGCCCCACCCTGATTCACTTCCTTTGTCACCCAGTCAAATAAATCAACCAGATTTATATGACATGATGTCCCCACTGTGAATCCATGTTGTCTATGGTCCTGGGTTCCGATGGCATCTAGATGCCCCACTATCCTTTCTTTAAGCAATGTCTCCATGATCTTCCCCACTACTGAGGTGAGGCTGAATGGCCTATTGTTCCCTGCCTCCTCCCTGCTGCCAGACTTGTGTAGAGGGACCACATGTGCCCTCCTCCAATTCACTCATGTTGAATGACTCAGTGAACATGGCTGCCAGAGGTACTGCTATCTCCCTTTGCAGTTCTGTTAATATCCTTGGGCATATGCCATCTGGTTCCATCCCTTTGTCTACCTTTAATTTAATGAGCTCCTGCAGGACTCTTTTGTCCACCTCTTCACCCCCTTGGCAACTGCTGTACTGCTGTGGCCCTTGCCCCTCCCACTCTTCTGTGAATACTGAATGGAAAGACACAGTGGATGTCTTGGGAGGAAGGATGACACTGTCACTTCCAAATACCTAAACAGCACATACAAGCAAGCAACATTCGGCATTGACAAATGCTTGTTTTATACTGCTTCTGAGACATTAGACTCAGCAATAGTAGCATAGCTATCTATATACATATTCATTTATTTTAAGAGCTTTAGTGTTCATACAGTTTTTTCTGTATTGTTAACTCTTGTGAATAGTGTTTTATAGTTGTCTGATGTAGTGTTGAATGCATTTATAATTATTTATTGCACTTGTCACTTTTTTTGTATGGAGGTCAGGAGGTCACGATGCATATCATTAGTGCACCATCACTTTAAGAACTTGTCAGTATGAACTATAGGATCATCACTCTGACTTCAGTCTTTGATAAAGCATCATTTGGATGTGCAACACACCCTCCATGTTTGTGGGGTCTGCACGTCTTCTGGAAATGACTACACGGCTTGTGCAAATGAAGAATTACATTTTGGAGTGATAATCAGAGTTCTGTTCCAACTGTTCCTTTGGTGGTGAGTGCCCAGCTTCTCTACAAAAGAACTTATGTTTATTTTTGCTGTGAACACCCAGTTTCGAGTACAGCTCTTCTCCTAGTTTACAAGTAATGATAAGGAAATGGCAGATGAACTAAACGAGTGCTTTGCTTCTGTATTTGATAACCACTGGCAGTGTTCAGAACAACACTGACTATGAAGAAAACAATAAACCCAGTAGTACCAACAAAACTTTGACCAGTCCAAATAATATTGTATACAAACTAAGCATACTGGATGCTTCTAAATCAGCAGACCCAGACAACCTACAGCCGTGAATGCTAAAGGAACGTAGGTCAACAATAGTGTACCCAGTATCCTACCTAATTAATAAATAAGTAAGTAAGGAGGGAGTACCATTGGACTGGAAGGTAGCAATCATGGTACCAATACAGAAAAAGGGTTTCAGCTGAAAATTACAGGCCCATTAGCTTAACATCGATAATATGCAAAATAGCAGACAGTTTTATCTCAGAGGAAATAATGGACCATTTAAAAGCACACAATTTATTAGATATAAATCAACATGGTTTCACCAAAAAAAGATCATGCGTCACAAATCTCTTAAGCTTCTATGATAAGATTAGCCTCACACTTGATCGGAACATCCCATGGACATAATGGGCCCGATTCTAAGACATATGGTGCAACTCGCCAGCACTTGCAAGTTGCGACATATGCCGATACACCAGGGACCCTGCACCAGATTCCAGAACAGGCAGGGTCCCCGGTGGTTACATCCTGTGACTTGTGGCACCCCAGGCAGTGCACCAAAGGGAAGGTGCACCACAACAGGGTGCCGCAAGCCGTAGCAATGCCCTCTGACAGGGCGCAGGTCCCTTCCCCTGTAGCCCTGAATGCACAGCCCCCTCCAAGGCCCGCTCCCCGAAATCAGTGCCCTGCCTTGCAGGGCTTTAAAGTACCCCCCACACATGCACAGCCCCCATGCCAGCCACCAACACAGACCCATGATCCCTGGTAGTCCAGTGGCCCCCCACCTGGCAGTGCCAGTCCACCCCCACCCCCACATCCATTTCCAGTTGGCGACTGGCACAACCCACCTCCATGGCCAGCTGCTGACTGAGCTCCCTCAGAGCATGTACTACTGTATACAGTATATGCTCAATCAGTTATTGCACACTTACTGTATACAGTAGTATGCGTTCAATGGGAACTCAGTCGGTGGCTGGCCATGGAGATGAGAGATGGGTGGCTGAAAGCCAGTCGCTGACTGGCAACAGGTGTGGGGTGGGGATGGACTGGCACTGCTGGTGGGGGTGCCACTGACCACCAGGGCATATGGCATGCAGACTGCCAACAGTGGTGAGTTGGGGATCGGGGCTTGGGACTGGGGGACATGAACTGCCCTGTAGGGCGCAACCTGGAGATTGGGGGGATGTAATGAACTGCCCTGTGGGGCACAACTCAAGGATTGGGGCTTGGGGTTGCCAGCAGCCTGCAGAGGGCTTTCCAAGGCATCTGCCTATGGGGAACAGGGGGGCTTATGTGGGACCATGGGGGGGTGGCTGTTGGTGGCACACAGCACAGTGGTGCACCCCCGGTGGATGTAGAGTACACTTAGACCAGCTAATAGCTGGTCTAACTGTACTTAGACCAATGTCCTCTGGGAGTTATCTTGGAATAGCACATTTGCTGTTCTGACAGCCACCCTCTCAGAATCAGGTGTAACTGCTGCCACGAACCCTCTTGCGCCATGTTGCAGGGGGTTTATGGCGTAACCAGTGGTGTAGAACAACTTTGGCACAGGCAGCCTGCGACATGTGGCAGGCTGCCTTCTGGAATACTGATTGTCGTAATGCATGGTACAAAGTGCTACTTACACCATTTTGTTTGGCACAAGTCACTTAGCGACATGCGTAACTGTTCTGAAATCAGCCCCAATATGTTTAGATTTCAAAAAAGCATTTGATGAAGTGCCACACAAAATTTGTTGGAAAAATAGGTGAACTCAGAATAAATAAACAATACATCAATTGGATTAGATGATGGTTGACTGGCAGGACCCAAAGAGTAAGAATAAATGGGACATCAGAAGAATGCCCAGTTACTAGCAGAGTGCTGTAAGGATCCGTGATTGGTCCATCATTATACAACATATGTGTTAGTGGCCTTGGTAAAGACTGCAAAACTGATATAAATAAATTTGCAGATGATACAAAAATAGCAGGTCCAGTGGGTAACAGTCAAAGTAGACTGAGAAACACTAAAACAAGATCTTGCAAAACTGGAATCTTGGGCTTCACTGAACACAATTGAATTCAACATGGATAAATGTGTTGTAATTCAATGTGGTAATAATAATAATATACATCAAAACTACTACCTCAATGGGAAACAACTAGAAAAGATAAATAATGAAAAAGATCTTGGTGTCTTGGTCGATAGTAAATTAAAATTTAATGAACACTGCAAAATAATGGCCAGCAGGGCAGGTAGGGTATTGGGATATAGAAGGAAATCTTTAATAAACAAGAGTGAAGCTATCATTGGTCTGCTCTACAGATCAAATATGTGCCCCCACTTGAACTATTGTTCTCAGGTTTGGAGTCCATACCTAAAGATGGATACTGAACTACTGGAAATGGTGCAACACTGCACTACAAAATTAATACCAAACATAGCCAATAAATCTTATGAGGAAAGATTAGAACAAGTAGGTCTTCACACACTGGATGGATACCATCAGGTCCAGCACTTCAATTAACAGGAATTGACCTTAGTAGCCTGAGCACCTCAAGACACGTTACTGAGGCAAGCTCAAGTGCTGGAGGGGCAGAAGCTTGTGGGGGAAGGGGGGAGAGACCTGGGAAGAGTCAGTAGAAGGAGGGGGGAATGGGCAGAGTAGAAAATAGAGAGTTAAAGGCATTAGCTATAGTAAGAGGGTTATTGCATAGAGTATCATTTATTAGCATTTCATTTGGAGTCATAGATTTGTTATTCCCCAGGATCTCCTTGATTTGTGACCAGTAACATTTAGGGTTAGAGATAGAAGACCTGAGAAGGTTTTGGTAGTAAATGCTCTTGGCCAAGCAAATCTCCAGTTTGCAGGTATTACATAAGGACCTGTAGGCCTCAAAGTTGGCTTGAGTAGAAGAGGACTTCCAAACTGACCAGCGTTTATCCCTATGTTTTAGCAGCTGGAGAAGAGGGTGCTTAAGCCATTTAGTGACTTTGCCTTTTACCTGACATGTGGAGACTGGAATATGAAAGTTCTGAAGAGAGAGTAGGGTATTGTTGAAGTATTCAACTGCAGTGTTAATGTCATCAGTCATATAGAGGGGGGACCAGTCAACCATGTTGAGATCATGCAGAAATGCAGAAGAGTTGAGTTTAGAGATGTCGGGGAAAGATAGGACTTTAGATGGGAAGGGGGGGAAGGTGTCCCAAATGCAGTAGACTGGACAGTGATCGCTTATCGAGTTGGGTAGAACACCTACGGAGGGGAAGTTCTCCTTCCTATTTGTCAGGATCCAATCAATGAGGGTGGAACAGGATCCATGACGGGAGATCCTGGTTGGGGCCTGGATAAGTTGGGAGAGGTTAGCCTTGCTAGTGATAGAAGATAGGAGGGGGTAACTAGGCCCAGCCCAGTCCTGGTTAAAGTCTCCCAGGCAGATTACTTCACTTTTATGATGAACCACAACATATGGTGATCACTGGTCCCCAGGTGGCATCCCACTTTGATGTCTGCAACACTGTCTCTGTTAGTCAGCATCAGGTCCAGTACTGCCCCATCATGAGTGGGCTCCCTGACTAGTTGCCTGAGGAATGCCCCCTGCAGAGAATCCAGGATGTCTCTGCTTCTAACTGAAGTTGCAGCTGGGAGGCTCCAAGCTACATCTGGCAGACTGAAGTCCTCCACCAGCAGAACCTCACCCTTTTTCTGCCATTTGGCAATGGCTTCCACCAATACCTTATCGAAATTCTCCCCCTGTGTGGGAGATCTGTAGATCATGCCAGTGCAAATAGTGGCTCTGTTTCCATCTCCTGGGTGACCCACAGTAGCTTCACTCCCCCAACGGATTCCCTCTATCTTTATAAATGTTATGCCTTCCCTTACATTTAGTTACATAGATACTTAGATGTCAGCAGATAAAGGCCTTGTGGCCCATCCAGTCTGCCCTGTCCCTCTTTCTAATGCTTAAGGCACCCTAGATGCCATGACAAGTTCCTCCCTTTCGCCCTAGCTTGATAATTCCCATGTGTCTATCCCACACATTCCTGAGTCCCTGAACTGTGGCTGCCCCCACCACTTCCTGGGGGAGACTGTTTCACCTCTCCACCACCCCTTCAGTGAAGTAGAACTTCCTCAAGTGCCACCTAAGTTTTCTCCCTTTTAGTCTGTGTAATTTACTAATCCTGCTCAGCGGACTGGGGGAGGGCTGGTAGCTGAAGCTTCACAGACTGCTACTTAAGTCAGATCTGCTTGCAAGCTCCAGAAGGAAGAGCTGTGAATCTCCCTGCTGAAACATCGCACTGGGGAGAGACTGTGGTGCTGCAGAGTGTAAAGTAAGAACGCTGTGCTGGCTGCATAATAACTGTAGAAACTGCTTCAATTGAACTGTCTTGTCTGTGTAATTTACTAATGCTGCTCAGCTGACTGAGGGAGGGCTGGTAGCTGAAGCTTCACAGACTACTACTTAAGTCAGAGCTGCTTGCAAGTGCGAGCACGCATGCATGGGCATGAGTGGCGTGAGAAAAAGATAATTTAATCTCAATAGTAAGTTTATTTCCACAGGTCTTGACAGTGATATTTGTATTAGTGTGATCGTTTTGGAATATAAAGGACCACTAGTTTCTTTCATTGAGGGAAGCAGGATTGAATATTGCTCATCAGTAATTTGTATAGTAAATATGTTTAATTTAATGATCTATGGGGGGGGCTATATTAGTCTTTATTTTAAAGAGTAGCAGCACTGTGTGTAGTATGTCTGTAACAGAATGTGCTGACAGTACTGCTGCCAATGTGTGTTTATTTGATATAGATTGTGGTTTGTTTCTACCAGATGCTTATGTTAGTTTTTTAGCTAATGTGGGGGTTAATGAAATGGGTGTATCCTCTAAAGTGTTGCATAATAATGTGGCATCATGGGGGTATAAGTTCAAGAAAATAAATAGGGGACCATTAGTTAGTAATAGAAATAGATACCAATCTTTTCTGTTTTTAAGATGTCTTATATTAATGCTGTTGCTTTCCTCTGGAAATGTACACAATAATCCAGGCCCTGTTTTGGATAATCACTTCAGTCTTCAAGAATTTAATGAACGAACAGGATTGGGAATAGTTCATTTAAATGTAAGAAGCTTGGTAGCAAAGGTTGATCATATACAAACATAGATACATAATTCTAATCCTGATGCTTTTGTTTTGTCTGAAACATGGTTAACTAACAAGACAAAAGATACTGAAATATGTATTGATGGGTATAACCTGTATAGGCAGGATCGATTAACTAAAGGTGGTGGAGTAGCCATTTGTTTAAAACATGTTTTACTGGGGACAGTACAGCTGTCTAAATCAATTTCTAAGAAATTAGATATGATTGTTTTAAAAGTTGGAGTGTCACAAAATTTTAATTTTAATTTAGTGGCCTGTTATAGACCTCCTTCTGCTCCCTCTGACACTTTGCAAACATTTGTAACTATGCTAGCTCCTTATTTAGATCAAGAAATGTTGGTGATGGGTGACCTGAATTGGGATTTATTGAGACCGTCTGATCAATTGACTAATCAATTGGTAGCCCTTAATCTTATACAAATTATTGATGTTCCTACATGACCTAATAAGCTTTTCTCAGCGAGAGATACTCTTCTTGATTTGATAATGACTACTACTCCACATAGATATGTTTCTTCTGTATTTGATGCTGATATAAGTGATCATTGTTATATAGCATGTATTAGACACCAAGTTAAATCTGTTAAAATGCCTCGTGTTATAATTACTAGGAACTATTCTAAGTTTTGTGAACAAGCCTTTTGTCAGGAGTTGTATAAGGTTGACAGGGAGCTAATTTATTGTTGTCCTGATATTCATGCTGCATGGTCTTATTTTAAATATTCTTTTTTTGGAAGTAATTAATAAATTTGCACCTATGACTAAAAGAAGAATTATGTCAGAGCCGGCACCATGGTTTAATAGTCATTTAAAAAAAATTAATAATGGTAAAGGATCAACTTTGGAAAAAGGCTAGAAGTACTAGAGAGGATGCAGATATAAAGAATTTTAAAACTATAAGAAATAAGTGTGTTAGGGAGATACGGTGTGCAAAAAGTGATTATTATAGTCAACAATTTACAAATGCATCTGGTAATAAAAATAAAATATGGGATGGGATAAAGCATCTTCAAGGTAAATCACAGGCTGCAAAGCTTCCAAAAATATTATATTATAAAGATGTTTTTATCTGTGAACCTATGGCACAGGTTAGGGCTTTTAATGAATACTTCCTTGAGGCAGGATGTGCTTTTGATAAGAAATTTCCTACTCAATCTAATGTTGAATTAGATAGTAACTTTGACAATCAGATAAAATGTCCTTTATTCTCCTTTGGTTTGATTAGTGAGCAGGATATTATTACTGAATTAAACAGGCTAAATGTAAAAAAAAGGGGCAGGATTAGATACTATTGATCCTATATTCTATAAGACTGGAGCCTCAATTATAGCTAAGTATATATCTTACATGTTTAATTTATCCTTAAGTACTAATGAAATCCTTGATGATTGGAAAACAGCTTGTGTAATTCCGGTTTTTAAAGGAGGTGATGAGTCTGATCCAGGTTGTTATAGACCTATATCGATTTTGACACCTATTACTAAAGTCCTGGAAAAGTTAGTACATGGGCAGCTTGTTAAATATTTAGGCAAAAATGGAATATTGACAAATAATCAAACCGGGTTTCGTAAAGGTCATAATACTATTTATGCATTATCAAAGGTAGTGGATGATATATATATATATATATAGGGGATATGACATGGCCTGACTGAAGATATCATATTTATCTTCACGAGAGGCCAATGATATCATGATGTCATTGGCCTCGGTGAAGATAAATATGATATATCAAACCATGTCATATTCTGTTTTTACATCATGTGTTTTGGACTGGAACACAACCACATATGTTTATTTTTGGTCCGAGCCCCTCTCCTACCTCCTTCATGTGTTTTGGACCATGGGCCACCAAGAAAATGTGCCATATCGTCCACTTGAGGCAATTCCCAACATATCTTATTTATCCAGCAGGACCTGCAGTCCTCTTGACACACCAAAAGAAGTGTCTTTGATCATGCTATAGCAGATAACAAAACTGTTGCCAAAAAAAAGTTTTGAGGTTTATTTGCTATGCAGTTTTAGTGTTTATATAGTAAATTTGTAGTATGACTGAGAGAAGTGTCTCCCTATAACCTTAAAAAAAATCTGGGGTTTTAGAAATATTTATTTCAGAAAATAAAATATACCTGGTTGATCCTGCCATTTTTCCTTTGTCTTATTAAATGCAGGTTCACTTTTCTTGTCCTACAGTTGTAGCATGACTGGGCACATACAGCACAGTAAAAGTTGGATTTGCCAATAAATTTAAATCAGCACTCTCTCTGAGGTGTTAGAAATGTAACTATACATTGTGCTATAGTAACACTCGCTCGGGTTTTCGTTCCCTTCACGAAGCTGCGACTCACTCGCACTATCTTGTTGCTACTGTCAGCTAAGTTTCTTAAGAAAAGCTCAAGTAAGCTTGCTAAAACAAATTGTACTTCTCACACCTTGGGGAGAGTTCCGATTTCAGTTTACTAGCAGGTCCACACTGTGTCATGCTGTAGCGCTCAGTCACCTTCTAAACTTAGGAGAAGGAAAGTTAAACTACATTATTAAAACCAAGGAAGATGGCATGTTTCTGTTCCCTTCACTAGAAGCTACGACTCACCGCACTCTCCCTTGTTTCTGTCGCCTGTCTTAACAAAGATCAAGTAAGCTTGCTGAAAGACATTACATTTCTAACACCGGAGAGAGTGCTGATTTAAATTTATTGGCAAATCAACTTTTACTGTGCTGTATGTGCCCAGTCACGCTACAACTGTAGGACAAGAAAAGTGAACCTGCATTTAATAAGACAAAGGAAAGCAGCAGGATCAACCAGGTATATTTATTTTCTGAAATAAATATTTCTAAAACCCCAGATTTTTTAGGTTATAGGAGGCGCTACTCAGTCATACTACAAATTTACTACATAAACACTAAAACTGCAAGCAAATAAACCTCAAAACTTTTTGGCAACAGTTTTGTTATCTGCTATAGCATGATCAAAGACACTTCTTTGGTGTGTCAAGAGGACTGCAGGTCCTGCTGGATAAATAAGATATGTTGGGAATTGCCTCAAGTGGACGATATGGCACATTTTCTTGGTGGCCCATGGTCCAAAACATATGAGAGGTAGGAGAGGGGGCTCGGACCAAAAATAAACATATGTGGTTGTGTTCCAAGTCCAAAACACATGATGTATAAACAGAACATGGCATGGCCTGACTGAAGATATCATATTTATCTTCACTCGAGGCCAATGACATCATGATATCTCACTCGTGGCTTCGCCGCGCGGAGATATCGCGATATCATTGGCCTCTCGTGAAGATAAATATGACCTCAGTCAAACCATCTATATATATATATATATATATATATATATCTATATCATCCACTACTAATGCATAAATAATAGTATTATGACCTTTCACGAAACCCGGTTTGATTATTTGTCAATATTCCATTTTTGTCTAAATATTTAACAAGCTGCCATGTACTAACTTTTCCAGGACTTTAGTAATAGGTGTCAAAAAATAGATATAGGTCTATAACAACCTGGATCAGACTCATCACCTCCTTTAAAACCCGGAATTACACAAGCTGTTTTCCAATCATCAAGTTTCATTAGTATAAGGATAAATTAAACATGTGAATATATACTTAGCTATAATTGAACTCAGTCTTATAGAATATAGGATCAATAGTATCTAATCCTGCCCTTTTTACATTTAACCTGTTTAATTCAGTAATAATATCCTGCTCACTAATCAAACCAAGGAGAATAAAGGACATTTTATCTGATTGTCAAAGTTACTATCTAATTCAACATTAGATTAGTAGGAAATTTCTTATCAAAAGTACATCCTGCCTCAGAAGTATTCATTAAAAGCTAACCTGTGCCATGGGTTCTGAATAAAACTATCTTTATAATATAATATTTTGAGGCTTTGCAGCCTGTGATTTACCTTGAGATGCTTTATCCCATCCATATTTTCTTTTTATTACCAGATGCATTTGTAAATTGTTGACTATAATAATCACTTTTGCACATGTATCTCCTAACACACTTATTTCTTATAGTTTTAAAATTCTTTATATCTGCATCCTCTCTAGTACTTCTAGCCTTTTTCCAAAGTTGATCCTTTACCATTATTAATTTTTTTTAAATGACTATTAAACCATGGTGCCGGCTGTGACATAATTCTTCTTTTAGTCATAGGTGCAAATTTATTAATTACTTCCAAAAAAAGAATATTTAAAATAAGACCATGCAGCATGAATATCAGGACAACAATAAATTAGCTCCCTGTCAACCTTATACAACTCCTGACAAAAGGCTGTTCACAAAACTTAGAATAGTTCCTAGTAATTATAACCACCGAGGCATTTTAACAGATTTAACTTGGTGTCTAATACATGCTATATAACAATGATCACTTATATCAGCATCAAATACAGAAGAAACATATCTATGTGGAGTAGTAGTCATTATCAAATCAAGAAGAGTATCTCTTGCTGAGAAAAAGCTTATTAGGTCATGTAGGAACAACAATAATTTGTATAAGATTAAGGGCTACCAATTGATTAGTTAATTGATCAGACGGTCTCAATAAATCCCAATTCAGGTCACCCAACACCAACATTTCTTGATCTAAATAAGGAGCTAACGCATAGTTACAAATGTTTGTAAAGTGTCAGAGGAGCAGAAGGAGGTCTATAACAGGCCACTAAATTAAAATTAAAATTTTGTGACACTCCAACTTTTAAAACAATCATATCTAATTTCTAGAAATTGATTTAGAACAACTGTACTGTCCTCAGTAAAACATGTTTTAAATAAATGGCTACTCCACCACCTTTAGTTAATCGATCCTGCCTATACAGGCTATACCCATCAATACATATTTCAGTATCTTTTGTCTTGTTAGTTAACCATGTTTCAGACAAAACAAAAGCATCAGGATTAGAATTATGTATCTATGTTTGTATATGATCAACCTTTGCTACCAAGCTTCTTACATTTAAATGAACTATTCCCAATCCTGTTCGTTCATTAAATTCTTGAAGACTGAAGTGATTATCCAAAACAGGGCCTGGTATATGTGTACATTTCAGAGGGAAAGCAACAGCATTAATATAAGACATCTTAAAAACAGAAAGATTGGTATCTATTTCTATTACTAACTAATGGTCCCCTATTTATTTTTGAACTTATACCCCATGATGCCACATTATTATACAACACTTTAGAGGATACACCCATTTCATTAACCCCACACTAGCTAAAAACTAACATAAGCATCTGGTAGAAACAAACCACAATCTATATCAAATAAACACACATTGGCAGCAGTACTGTCAACACATTCTGTTACAGACATACTACACACAGTGCTGCTACTCTTTAAAATAAAGACTAATATAGCCCCCATAGATCATTAAATTAAACATATTACTATACAAATTACTGATGAGCAATATTCAATCTGCTTCCCTCAATGAAAGAAACTAGTGGTCCTTTATATTCCAAAACGATCGCACTAATACAAATATCACTGTCAAGACCTGTGGAAATAAACTTACTATTGAGATTAAATTATCTTTTTCTCGTGCCACTCATGCTCACGCATGCGTGCTCGCACTTGCAAGCAGCTCTGACTTAAGTAGTAGTCTGTGAAGCTTCAGCTACCAGCCCTCCCTCAGTCAGCTGAGCAGCATTAGTAAATTACACAGACAAGACAGTTCAATTGAAGCAGTTTCTGCAGTTATTATGCAGCCAGCACAGCGTTCTTACTTTACACTCTGCAGCACCACAGTCTCTCCCCAGCACGATGTTTCAGCAGGGAGATTCACAGCTCTTCCTTCTGGAGCTTGCAAGCAGATCTGACTTAAGTAGCAGTCTGTGAAGCTTCAGCTACTGCTCTGACTTAAATATGATTGACAAGGGGGTACCCCAAGGATCAATACTTGGACCCCTGTTGTTTCTCATTTATATAAATGACTTGGTTGATGGTGTATCAGCAGACACTAATATACTTTTGTATGCTGATGACATAATGTATTGTCAGAGCAGGCATCCCCTAGATGCCATTTGCACTCTGCAGAAAGATTTTGATATTATTCAGCAAACTTTAATTAATTCACGTTTATTGCTAAACGTAAATAAAACTCAATGGACCCTATTTTCTGGGAAATCTAAGGTAGATCATCAAACAACTTCAACTTTAAATATTAAAACTCTGGAGGGGACTAATTTGTCTAAAACTTCTTCGTATAAATATTTAGGTATTATGTTAGATGAGTTGATGAAATTTGAATTACATATTCATATGCTTTCTAATAAACTTAAGAAACTATTGTCTTTTCTTTTTTCTATAGAAATAAATCATACTTTAGCTTTAAAATTCGTAAACAATTGGTTAATTCTTTATTCATGTCACAAATAGATTAAGGTGACTGTATCTATATGAAAACAGCTGATGCAGTCTTAAAAGTATTGGATCCTCTTTATCATAGTGCATTAAGATTCATCACTGTAATCTTTACTTTGAATTGGGTTGTCAACCTTTATCAGTTCGGAGACAAATTCATTGGATGCTTTATGTATATAAATTTGTTTTGAGTAAATTACCCCCATATTTGCTGGGATCAGTTATTATTAAAGAACATAATAGATATTCTCTTAGATCAGCTGATTATTCTCAATATTTCTTACAAAGATTTAAAACTAGATTTGGTAGCTATAGGTTAGCAGTTGCAGTCCCAATGACCTGGTTATCTATCCGAAGAAAATCAAAATTGACAATTATTATTACATTTTCGCACTTTAAACGATTGCTTGTTAGATTTATGACACATGAATGTACATGCTTTTAAGTGACTCATAACTGCATAGTTCTGTGAATCTATGTAACTGAATATGTGTTTGCATTTTTGTCTTTATGTATGTGTGTTCTTTTATGTTTTGTACTGATGGATGCAATTGTAAATGAGAGATTTTCTCTCAATTTTGCTCTGCAATAAATTGATTGATTGATTGATAGTCTCATACTGTGCCCCCTTGTTCTGCTATTTCTCTTCATGTGAAAGATGCTCCCCTCTGGTACCCTGTTGATCCCCTTCAGATACTTGAAGGTCTCTATCATGTCCCCCCTCTCTCTCCTTTCCTCCAGGGAGTACATATTGAGAGCTCTGAGTCTCTTCTCCTATGACGTATGCTGCATCCTGGACACCATTTTTGTCACTCTCCTCTGCACTGTCTCCATCCTGTCTATGTCGTTCTGGAGATGGGGCCTCCAGAACCGAACACAGAACTCCAGATGAGGCCTTACTATGGAGTTGTACAATGGTACCATCACTTCCCTCCTACTTGTTATACCCCCTCCCTATGCCCCCTAGCAGTCTGTTAGTCTTTCTGACTGCTTTGTCACACTGTTTAGCCGCTTTGAGGTTGTCTTCTTGACTACCTCTAGATCCCTTTCCTCTTTGGTGGCCTCCAGTGTTACCCCATCTAGTTCATACTCGACCCTAGGATTCCCTCTCCCCAGGTACATAATCCTGCACTTTTTGCATTGAAACCCAACTGCCATTCCTTGCACCAGTTTTCTAGCCTCTTCAGATCTCTCCTCATTTTTTCTATACCTTTCTGTGTATCTACCCTGTTACATAGCTTTGTATCATCTGCGAACAGGCTAACCCTCCCTTCTAGACCCTCTGCAATATCGTTTATGAAGACATTAAAGAGCACTGTTCCCAGCTCTTATCCCTGTGGTATGCCACTTGTTACCCATCCCTCTTGTGTGCTAACCCCATTTATCACCACTCTTTGTGTTCTGTTATTCAACCAGTTTCTAACCCACATGATTGCCTTTGCCCCTACTCCCAGATTTGCCAGCTTGTGGATTAGTCTCCTGTGTGGGACTGTGACCAAGGCCTTCCTGAAGTCCAGATGGGCCACATCTACCTCTCTGCCCTGGTCTATTTTCCTTTATCACTCACTCAAAAAAAAAATCAATCAAGATGGTCTGGCATGACTTCCCTGCAGTGAATCCATGTTGCTTTAGGTCCAGCAGCACCCTTGTCTCTAGGAAGTCCATCAGCCTTTCCTTAAGCAGGGTTTCCATCATTTTACCTACTATCGAGGTCAAACTGACAGGGAGGTAGTTTCCTGCCTCCTCCTTGCTACCAGTTTTGTGCAGGTGTACCTCTTGTGCCCTCCTCCACTCCTCCAGAATCAGGCCTGTTTCCAGTGATCTACTGAACAGCTTAGCCAGAGGTTTAGCCAGTTCCTCCCAGAGCTCCTTTAGGATCCTCGGGTGTATCCCATCCAGCCCCATAGTTTTATCCACCCTAAGCTGTTCTAGTACTCTTTTTACTCTGTCCTCTGAAAAAGGTCTAATGTCCCCCACTTCTCCCTGCTTGGCCTTCTCTATTAATGGGGGATCATCCCCATTGCTTTCTTCCATGAATACAGAGCAGAAGTATTTGTTAAGGACAGTTGCCTTGTTAATGTCTTTCTCCATTACCCTTCCTTCCTCTTCCCTAAGTCTCACAATCCCCCCCATCTTCCTCCTCACTAATATACCTAAAGAATGCCGCTTTTCCTCGGTTTCAGCCTTTGCTGCCCTTGCTGCCTTGTTTGTTTCCTTTCACTTTTCCAAGTATTCTTGCCTGTCTTCCTTGCTTTTTGTTGCCATGTACCTCAGAAATGCCATCTATTTTTCTCTTACTAGCTCTGCTACTCCCCTCGAGAACTACAGTGGTTTCCTCTTTCTTTTGCTCTTGCTGCAGGGCCTGGCACAACAGTTTGCTACTAGGTGCAGGGCTTCCCTTATCTTATCCCACTGTTCCACCACTCCTCTTATGTCATCGTGTCCCTGCATAGCCTTCCTGAATTTGTCCTTTATCTTATCAAAGTCTGTCCTCCTGAAATCCAGGATTCCAGTCCTTGTGTGGCTAGCCTCCTGCAACGTCCTTATGGTGAACCCCACAGCTTGATGGTCACTAGTCCCTAGGTTCTCCCCCATTGTGACTTCCTTTATCCTGTCCCCATTGCTTAGGACATGATCCAGAATTGCATTCTCCCTTGTAGGCTCCCTCACTAGCTGTGTGAGATCCACCCCTTGCAGGGATTGCAGAAATCCCTTACTCCTGGCAGAGGCTGCCACCAGGATGCACCAGTTCACATCCAGCAAGTTGAAGTCATCCATCAGCAACAATTTGCCCTTTGTTGCCATGTTCTCTGTAGTCTCCAGCAGTTCTATGTCTACATCCTCCACTTGCCCTGGGGGCCTGTGTATCACTCCCATTCTAAGTACTGTTTCCATCCCCACCTCCAGGGTTACCAACAGCGCTTCTGCTTTTTCCCTCTTGTCTTGTGGAGCCGTCACTTTTATCCCTTCCCTGACATACAATGCCACCCCTCCCTTTCTTGCCTTCCCTGCCCCGTCTGTGCAGCATGTACCCTGGAATGGCTAGCTCCCAGGCATGGTTGCTATTGCACCATGTCTCTGTGACTGCCATGATATCCAGCTCCTCTGAGGCCATTAATGCCACAAGTTCCAGGATTCTGTTACCCAGGCTGCAGGCACTGGTGCACATAGCCTTCCAATCAAGGCCCCTCCCCCTACTATAACTCCAGTACCATCCCCCCTTTTCTCTGTCTGCCCCTCCTGTATTTTATCTGAGGTCTCTCTTTTTTTACCTATGGCCACTCCTTGCTTGTGGCCATGCCGGTTCCCTTTAGTCTGATGTTGGGGGGGTTCGCTTCCGTTCGCTGATCCCCTTACCTTGTATCTTTCTGCTGCATCCTCATTCAGGTCTCTTCTCAATGCTGGAGACTTCCCGGTTTAAACCCTTGAAGAAAACCTCCAACTTCTGCCTTAGTGCTCTCGCTCCTTCTCCGGTGAGATGCAGACCATCATGCTTCAAAAGCTTCCTGTCCCAGGAGGTCCCCCAGTCTTCAGTGTAGTGCATCCCATTGTCTGCGCACCAACCCTGAAGCCACTGGTTGAATTCCCCGATCTCTTCTTTCCTGATCTTGCCTTCACTTCTGCCCTTCCTCCATACCGGCAACACCTCCGAGAAGGCCAGATGTGTTGTGTACTACTTTAGGCTCTCCCCCAGGGTCTTAATGTCTGCCTTTGCTTCTTCCACAGTCCTATTTGCTATGTAATTTGTCCCAAGGTGGACAATGATCCCCGTGGTCCTAATCTCTTCTCACCAGCTGTCCTATTCTGTCCTTAGCTCTCCTTGTAGATGCTCCCAGCATGCATTTCACTGTGGTTTCAGCTCCCTTCGCACTGATGGACTGTGCCTCCACTTCTCGCAACATAGAGTCTCCTATGACCAGAATCCTCCTGTTCCTCTGTGTATTCTTCCTTTCCTTCTTTGTACCTTCTTCCTGCTTTCTTTTATCAGGTTTGTCCTGCTCGATTCTTCATTCTTCCTCACCTGGTTTCTGTCCCCAGGCTGGGGGGGGTGAAATGATTCTGCTTGTGGATGGTGGTGCCCCATCATAGCTCTAGGTGCCCCGCTGCCCCTTCCCATCACACTACATCCCCCAAGACCCATGGGCCTTTGGGGTAGTGGGTAGGTAATGGGGGTGGTGGTGGGCATCCCCAATCCAGTCTCCTCTGCAGTCTCGTGATCTCTTCTCTTGCCTGCCATAGCTCCCTCTATAGTTCAGCAACTGTCCTGCAGAAGGGTCACCCCAGTCTCCACAGTGTCTGCCTCGCTATCAGCCCTCTGTAGCTCTGGCAGATCTGGATGTCTATGCCTGTTTTCCTCCCAACCTGTAGGTGTCACTGTTTCTTTCTCACTTCACTGCATCTTCTCTGTCCTGTCTTCCTGGTCTCACTGGTGTCTTCCTTTGGGAGCCCTGCAGGAAGTTCCCTTGGGCATCTATAAATGTAAAAGGAACCTGGGTAGTACTATCACCCCTTAGCAGTAGCTGTTAGCAGTTAAATGATGGGGAGATGGGTGGATTTAGCTGATTCCCTTCTTCCTCTCCAAAATGAAGAACTCTTGAAAGCAAATGCTAGCTCCCTTTTAGCTGCTAGCTTCCCTATCCAAAATGAGGTGCTTTTAAAAGTAAATGCTAGCTTCCTTTCAGTTGCTAGCTGCTGCTTCTAAGAACTGAAGCAAAACGGAGCTGGGGCCCAGACTGACTCAGCTATTTACAGGACAGGTCACCCCCCCCCCCATTTAGCAGCAGCTGTTAGCAGTTAAGTGATGGGGGAAGGGGGAGATTTAGCTGATTCCCCTCTTCCTCTCCAAAATGAGGAACTCTTAAAAGCAAATACTAGCTCCCTTTTAGTTGCTAGCTTTTTTCTCCAAAATGAGATGCTTTCAAAAGCAAATGCTAGCTCCTTTTCAGTTGCTAGCTGCTGCTTCTAAGAACTGAAGCAAAACGGTCACCGCTCCTCTCTTTTATCCTAGCCTGTTTTTTCTGAAAGTGCAAGTGTCATGATTGCTCTTACCATTCCTCCTGTGTTGTTACCAGTTCCCAATGTCCTGTGAAGCCAAACCACATTCTTAGTGTTTTTGAAATCGGCCGAGTTTATGAATTATAATGAAAAAATAAACTGTACTCGTTCAGTTTATTCCCTGCAGTGCCATCCCTGGGTGGGCATACGAGTCTCAGCAGTGTGACGTCAAGTCAGGGTCATGCTGCTGTGACTCACTGAGTAAACGCGCGATCTTTCAAGTGTCATCATCAGGATAACCATTTTACCTTAGAAAGGTGTGGATTTCTCCTAAATATATTTTCTGCAGTTTGTTGAGCGTTTCACATTCTGTTGTGTGCTATGCCTTCTGTCCGCATTTCTATCACATGTAGAGCGAGATCAAATGTTTATATTGCAAGCACCGAAGTGGTAAAGTGCTGGGTCTGTAACTTATACATCTGTATGTACCTAGCACTTCCCTATGAAGATTATGTCCATTTGATGTGCAAGAAAGTCACTTTTGGTGGTCCCTTTCTGCAGTCTTCTGTATGTGGTGCTGCTGTCCCTTCCAATATACTCGTTTTTCTCTGTGTGCTACAGTACTTATTATGTTACTATGTGTATGTGGTTCACGTGTGTACTAATGTCCTTTCCTATAGGGTTGCTGCCATCATACTGCAATATCCACACTTCAAGCAGCGAGTTGTGTCACTGTCCCCTCCGTTACATTTGTGTGTGACCATTAGGTATATGTGCTGCAGAGAACTGTCCCCATAAATAGTATGTTTCTGCACCTGTGTCAAGCTGTTGTCATTGCCCCTTAAAAAAGATTCTTTGTTCGGTGTGTCCCAGTGTAGTCCCTTGTCCTGTTCTTGTGGTTCCCCTGTGTCCTACACTCCTGTTCTTCACTGCTGCTGTCATCATATCTGTAATATCCATATTGATGGCACATAATAGCATGAAGCAGTGATGGTAGTGACAGACCTCGTTTCGATTTTTACTGTGCTTGCATTTCCATGTGCCCATTCGGTATGTCCACTGCACAGAACTGTCCTCATAAATAGTGTCTTTCTGCAGCTGTGTCAAACTGGTGTCAGTGTCCTCTGAAAAACATTCATTGTTCAGTGTGTCCCAGTGTAGTCACCTGTCCTGTTCTGTGTCCTACACTCCTGTTGTTTACTGCTGCTGTCTTCATTTCTGTAATATCCATGTTGCTGGAACTCAATTGCATGAAGCAATGTTGCACTGACATACCTCATTTCTGTGCTCTGTGTTGATTCTTGGTGCCTGAACATTTACATCAGTACTGCACACTTTATGCACTATTCTAATTTCATTCCTCCACAAATAAAAGGACACCCGAGTTGTTCTCTGTCCATAGTTGTGACACATACCTTGCAGCTTAGCCTACTTCAAAGTTTTAATGTGAACCACTATGTGTCCAGGTATCAAGTTTGTTACCAGGGTTCAGTGGCATGTAATTTTTTTAAAAACTGATGACAGCAGTTGTATTTGAACTGGCAGCAGTTGCTGTGCCACTCAGATGTACACCACCTTTCCTTTGCTGAATGCAGTAAAGGGCAGAACAACTCCAACCTATGCTTTTTGCCTGCTTTTCATTCCAAATGCATCCCTCCAATGGACATGCTTTATTTGTTTTGGTTGGCAGTTAATCAAATGTCCAGCACTGGAATGCTGAAAAAATTTCCAGTAGTAGGACTGGTTCTACTGGCACACAAGCCTTTCTGTGGCATCCAGTGCTAATAAATCTTGACTCTTCCTTTTCATTTATATACACATTTTCCTCATCCAGTGTAGTTGGCACGTGGCTTGGCACCTGTCTCTGAGATTTCCGCTGTCTGATCTTAACTCTCCCACCCCCCACACCCCAGCTAATCCGCCATGGGTCCCCCCCAAACATGGCCGTTGGTGAAGGGCATTGACATTCACCCTGACACTTGAGATCAGCATCCAGACTTCAGGGGGCTGGTGCAGGTGTTGAGGACCCATTGTAGAGCAGGCATGCTCCATTTTCCACTGTTCTCCCTTCCCCTTGTCATGATTGCTCGTGCACATATGGGCAGGCACGTGCATGCACCGATCCGCAGCACCCTCCTTAGTCCAGCTGCTCCCATCTGCAGTACCCTAGGGCCTCCACTTCGGGGCAGCCCTGCAGTGGGTGGTGACTGAGTCCCCACTGGTAAGAGGAGAGATGCCATGTGGCCGGTCAGTCCTTCTCTCTGTATCTACATACCCCCCAGCCGATCCCCGATGTCCATTGCTTGAACCCTCTGTGCCACTGGTATAGCTAAAAAATATACACTCTTATTGTCCATGGAGTAGCAACAGATTTCTCTGGACAGGGATTGTCAGAACTGGACTGGAAAGGTAAAGCCTGGAGAGGTGGCAACACCACTAAGTAAGCATTTCTTATCAATGTATTATTCATCCTCACTGTTTTACTTCAGTGTTCAGTGCTGTCACTCAATCATTTTTACTGCTGCTTTTCATTTGTTTTTTACTGTCAGTTTTTCACTAACTTTTCTCTTTCTTGAGTTTATCCAGTGCCTGTGGGGAAGGGCCTTGCCGTGGTGGCAATGCTTTCCACTAACACTTCCCCGGTGTGCAGTGCTCTACTTTGGACAGAAGTCACTGTGAGTCCTGTTGATAATTATGTCTCCTTACATATTTTATTTTTCAGCACTTTTCTTCCCAAAGTTGGAATGTCAGGCAGCCCATGTCACCCCATGCAAACAGAGGTGCTGTAATGGAGTGTGATAGCCCAATTTTTCAATTTTTTCCCATCCCTCTTACTGGTCATGCATGTATGCACCTGCATACATACGCATGCAGCTGTGCTTCAACACACTCCCTTTGTGTTGCCATCTCCCTTCCTAACCTCCCATCTGTGCCCCATCTGATGCCGTCAATTTTATGTGAATGATTCACCACACAGACAGTCAATCCTCTACCTGCAAGGCTGACCAATGGCACTTGGTAGTTATTGTTCAACCATGGAGTATGGTGTGGCTCAAGCTGAGATGTTCACTGCCCCTGCACCCAGCTTCATGGATCCGTCAGGTTTACTTCTTAATTGTCTCCTTTTCCCCTTGTTTTTGTTTATGTATCATCACTGCATGTGTTTCCCTACATTGTGTACTTCTATATGACTTTAATCGGTGTGCATTTGAACTGCTCTTTCATGCAGTAATTATGTCCTTTCTACAGCTGTTGTCGTGGAACAAGATAATTCAAAAATCAGCGATTATTCGGGGAAGCATCCCCAGATGAGTATGAGGTTGAAAATGAGAACTCGGATTCTGCTATGGAACAGCCAGTTCTGGGGGTGCAGTCATACCACTTTGAACTGACAATAACACCAGAAGAGTTTGCACAGTACTCTAACTTACTTCATGTCCCTGATGACCAGGCCGATGTCAGAAGAATTGGGAATAACGAACGGTAAGTATTGAACTATGGTTAGGTAATCTAGCACTGTGTTTGTTAATCTACTGGGCATGAGTGGAGGATGTTAACCACTGTCTTCTTTTCTGTATGCTGTTAGGTGTGTGTCTTTTAGCAGGAGAAGTATGCCACATGGTAATGAAGAAGGATGGCTGTCCCCACCATACAAAGCATGAAGAACTAGGACAAGCACCCATACCTAGGCTAGACACTGTCAATTTACCACACCATGTGGAAGGCCATAACACAGGAGTCCTGAGCATCAAAGCCATCCACAGCCACTGAGCTGTGAGCCGCAGGGCCTGGCCCTGTGACAGTAAATCTGTGTCATGGGCACATTTCAGACTCATGTTCCCCTTTCATGTTGCTTACAGTTCAAGCCGGGCATCTGATGACCCTGTTTGTGGCCATTGCTCATGACTGATTTATGCATCAAGCACTCACAAGGGCCCTGATCCATGCCATGACCTCCAGTGAAGCATCACAATCAGGGTCGCACATAACCTCCGCAGGCAGCTGGAACAACATGCTCAATGAGGAGAATCAGTACCGCACTCCCATGGTTACACTAAGCTGTGGCATCTAAACATGAGCCATAAGAAGACTGGTCATCCGCCAAGAGCAACAAAACATGTGACCAGCCACTCACCATCATACAGCTATCCACCTCCAGCACGTCTACCTCATTCATTTTAGGCATGTGGGGTCAACTTTTGAGGCTCATTGTTATCTTCCCATGGGGTTTGTTTAGTCCTTTATCTGTATTGGTACCTTACTGAGATGCAATCTTGTTACAGTATGTAGGGGTTTGCGTGATAGGCACAGTACCAAACCAGCCTGCATGACATCCGCCCATCTCACCCAGTCCTATGTGCTGCCTGGTAACATTGATTCCAGTCTCCACTTGGAGATGCCATAACTGTGGCCTCCACAGCCCACCCTGCACAGGAGATGAGAGCAGTTCTCTGCACACTCCCCACTATCAATCCCTGGCAGACCTCAGGCATCCCATGTCCACTCCTGAACATGTGTTGTCATCGTGGCCTGAGGCAAGGCGGATGCCTAAACCCTTGGTACCACTGTGCCGTCCTTGCGTCACAGTCCTCAAAAGCAATATACCGATGTTATTTACTTGACATGATTGTGGATAGGGTTCCAGAACAGCAGTGTTTGATACAGAGCTGTAGCATATCATATGCTTGCTCCACTTTCAGGTATTGTATGTGTTTACAAAAACGCATGACTGCATCCCTCTGTGTAAATCTGCATTTCACCTGCTTTGTTGATATGTTTGACAACCTGTTTTCCTTTTTTACTGCAGGGGTTCCTGTAATTCTTGTGCTGCTCTGTCAATTGCTCTAGAGTCAGTGTGCTGCTGTGAACTCACAGAAGTGTGTAACCGTGCTGAGGAGTACAGCTGCATCGTACTCCATCCAGGGTTTTCCAGTGTGTGTCTGGACAAGTGGGTGCTGCAGACAGCATATTTTTCCTTCAGACAGTATCATGGAGCAATGTATGACACAGAGACCCATGAGTATGTAAACAAATATATATGTGGAAAATGCATGCTGCCACCTTGTGTTCTGGAATGCACTTGGGTCTGTGGTGCTTGGCCATGTAAAGTCGTATGGAGCATCTACTGGACAGCTTTCCTCTACTAGGGATGGTGGATGGTGCATACCACAGTTTTAGCAGCTCACAGTGTAGACATGAAACACTGCAGCATGTGGGACACGTAGTCAGGGTATGGTGGTGTCAGCGGATGTCCTACACAGGTATGTGGGCATGCACCCTTACCATTCTGGAATGTACTGCATGTTCCTGCCTCTAGGAGCCCCATACAATTTGGAATGCCCTGGCACCAGGGAAGGCAAAGGCAGGATGCACAGGATAGCAGCTGTACTGACCGCCTGACCAGTCCAGTCAACCTCAGGCACACTACATTGTAGACAGAGTACCTTAGAAGTTGATGGTCTCACCAAGGGGGAATCCTAGCTTATTTGGGGTACAAAATAGCACACGGGGATGTAGGTTTGCTGTGTTTGTGTCTTGAACGATCAGTGCAAAGTCACTCCTACTGTTTTTCCACCCTGCGGAGAGGCCCCATGGTACTAGACAGCTGTGGTCATACAAAGAATGAAACAAAAGTATTGGGGGGGAGCCCTGGCCAGCAGCCAAGCTTACAGCAGCTTTTCAGTGGAGCTCCACCAACAGCAGTCTAATTTTATAAATTTAGCAATACATACTTTAGAACAGAGGAAGCAAGTTGCATAACTAGACAAAAGAACTTTTGCTGTGTCTAATGATCTAATTTTTTCCTCGCTATATGCCAATATTTTGGAGAAATGGGCAGAACTAACAAAGCAGCAGCTAGAGGAGATGGAGCTTGAGCAAAAGTCTCAAAGCCTGGTACCAGCAAGGACATCAGCGCGGGGGTTGGAGGCAAGTCCTGCCTACAACCATCAAACGCAGCACTTTTAAAAGCCATCCAGAATTTAGATCAGAAAATGGGGGAATTTACTGCGCAGTTTGAAGTCCTGGACACTAAAGTAAGCTTGCTGGAAGAAGAGAATAAAATAGTGACGAAATCTGCGACAACAGCACTGACAGTTACAGTGTGCCTAATGAAGGAAAACTCTGTACTATGGAGGAGACTAGAGAATTTAGAGAATGTATCCAGAGCGACCCATGTGAGAATCTTGGGGATAACCAAAGGCACCGAAGCAGAGAACTCCGTGAGCTTCTTAAATACATTCATCATGGATACTGTGCAGGTACAAGAAGACATCTCAGTGGTAAAGGCATATAGAATTACCCTTCGTGGTGCGAGAAGCCACACAGCCACTAACCACCTCCCACCTAGAACCCTTCTTGTAGTGTTGGGGACTGTCCGAGATAAAATTTTTATTATGGCACAAGCAAAGAGGCAGGGTCCTATGGACTGGGAAGGCAATAAAATACATATTTTCCCAGACCTAAGCTATGCCACCAGGCAACGCAGGAAACATTTTGATGTCATAAGGGCCTATTTAAGACAACTGGGAGTGCAGCACGTGTTATTTGATCCTGGGGATGCCAGTAAATTAATGGATCATACTGAAAAAGAATTCCAAACCAAAGAGGATAATTTGGAGAGTGACTCTGGGGACAGTGAGTAAATGCCACGGGACATAGTTGTTTCTTGCTGCAACTTGAATTAGAGGAAAGAGTGAACTGTTATCCACCACTGTCTCTTGCTACAACAACTTATTAGTGTGCCTAATATTAGGACTTAAAACTTTAAATGTTAATGTTGGGAAGTGGCCATAAGGGTAGGGTGGATGGTGTATTCACTGATTTAAATAATTAAAATGGTGATCCTGTTGACAGGGTAGGTCCTGCCTTGGTGTTTTTCTTAGCGGACTGATTAGGTGCCATTGAACTCCTGATCCTGTGCAAGGCAGTATATATAATACGATGAACAAAGTTTATTCAAGTTATGGATATTTTAACGTCTGCTCATTTAACTAAACTGTTTTAATGCCTTACTCTGTTTTAAAAATGTTAATCTTGAAAGTTTATTGGGCTGCTGGGGTTGATGGGAGCAACGCTGGTCTTCAGATCTGAGCTAACGTTTTAGCATGGGGATGACTTAACCCACTAGATAGGGTGCAAGATGTTTTTACAAATGATGTGTTGGTAAATCCCTGCTCATGGATGCAATGAGCTGTTATAGGGGCTTATCTACTCCTTACTGTAAAACTGATGTAAAGCATTGACTGTAATGCCTATTTTGATTCTGTAAGCCTAACTATGAGTGTAGTGATCTATGTATACTATACAGTAAATCTAATAAAAATAAAGTATCAAAAAAAAAAGTAGAAGCGGAAACAGGTGACTGCAATGAAATCACAATATACTGTCTTGTACAGCATTATTCAATGTAGAGATATATCCTTTTCAAAATGCTGTTTTGCCATGGTTGAAAGGTCATGGAATGTGTTTATGACCTTGTGTGATACATCAGTATTCTAGAACATAAAGACACTGTAAAGTCGGTTTCATTGTGAAAGTAAAAGAACACAGTTCACACATTTCACATAATATAATGCAGTACCAAAAATACAGGGAGCTTAACTGTATGCATAACCACTGTGTGTTCAGCTACATCAGGTTCTGATTCACATAGTCCCCTCAAGCTTTGCTGTCAAAGTCAGGGGGGAATCAGAATGCCTCTGTGGCATAACATAGAGGATTGTGCATGAGCAGTCATACATAACACGGGTATTCTTGTATTGAGAGGTTTTCTTGGTAACAGATGTCCTCGAAAGCGCAGCTCGAGAGGTACTCTTTTACCAAGGGAATCTCAAGATACAAGAATGTCCTTGTTTGTGTATGACTGCTCATACACAATCTTTTATAGTGTATGGGCAGTTACAGCATAGAAAATTACACAAAACCAGCTGGAGACGACAACAGGGAATATAAATTTTAACGATTTCTTTTTTTCTAATTAACACATGGTGCTGCAGATGTTTCTGCAAGTTCAAGTTAAAAAAAAACAACTTCCAGCTTAACTGGATTGAGGAAAGCAACTATGTGGCAGCATTCCAAGTTGTTATGCTGCAGTAGTGACATAGCTAGTGCAGCATAATAGCTGTGATGACAAAGTTACTGCAGCATAACAACTCCATTCTAGTTATGGATTTCTATCCATAACATAGAGAATAATGTATGGGCAACCATACACAATGAGGCTGTGTTTCCATCAAGCGGTGGAGATGACAGCATATGAACCTCGAGAGGGAAGCTCGAGAGGTCCATGCTGTCATCTCTACCCCGAGATGGAAACACATGCCGAGTTGTGTGTGGTTGACCATATTTAATTTTTTATAGTATATGGTTTTTTACACTAGAGTGAAAGACCCTCACTGAAGTGAAAACAAAGAATCTTGCCATTTCTTTGTTCTACTCACATATCAAAATCAAATTTCCAGACTTTTGAAAGGTAAAAGGTGTGACTTTGGGCACTGGGTAGTTAGTAAATACAGGTAGCTAAGTGTAGAATAAATGAGAAATTTAAAATCATATGACCTTTGAACTGTGCATAACAACTGTTCGGAATGCGCATAACAACACTTCAGAATGTGCATAATGGTTTAGAATGTGCTTAACAAGGATTTTGAGTAGGCTAATTTTTATACATAACAAAGGGTAACCATATACTATAACATTCTATCATACACTACTGTATATAGTAATTCTATATAGTTGCCCATCCGGTGTTCTTTCTGTTCCAGCAACATGTCCCAGTGTGCACAATGCAGGTCATATCAATCAATCAATAAATCTTTATTTATCCAGGTGAAACACCATTGAGATAGCTCATTTATAAGGTGGACCCGGGTCCATTTCAACATACTGCAACTGATTCTCGCAATTCATATAACAACATACCAGAATGAATACTTTTGATGCAGCAATTCTTCACCTGTCACTTTACTCTTCTACTGTGTCAATTCTTGTCCTTCCTGTTCATGTTACCACTTCCATGTAAGTACACCCTGACACTCAGTGGTGTGGTGCAACAGAAGGGAGTTCACTAAGTGCTTACCAAATGTTAATCTACAACTATGTGTCAGTAATCACAAATGCACTGAACTGACAAATCCATTCTGCCTTGTCTGCCGCACCACCAGAAACCTACCCAGCAGCCACACCCCTCACACAGTGTATCGTACCAATGTGAGATTGTCAGCCATGATTCCATCTGTGGTATGGTGCTGCTGTGCTGTACAACAGGTCCACAGTCACTAGTGACACACTCACAGCACAGCATGTGTTACTGGCCAATGTACACCATAGCACATGCTTCACAACCTGGGGTTGCATACTCATCTGTCTGTTGAAGGTGTGGAAAGTTGACATTGATCAGGACCACGTCACAGGCATTCTGAGTTCATTGGCACATGTGTGTCACAATTACAAAGCATGGCTGACTTACATGTCATGTTTTACATAGCATGTGCCATGTAAGCAAGTCACGCTTCCATGGTAACATACACAGCCTGTTGCACAGGTGCTGTGTGGAACAAAGTCCTGCTTGTTGTCAGTTAACCTGATCTGCAACATGCAGATCTTTCAACAGGGCTGCAGCTATGAATTTTGGGGCCCCGGACAAGTCACTTGAAATGGGCCCCTGTTTACCAAACCAGCTAATCCCAGGGGTAATGCCAGCTCCTCAGCTGGGCTCCTCCTGAGCCGGGGCCCCTATACAACATCTCCACTTCCCCCCATTACTGCAGCCCTGTCTCTCAACATGATGTGGATTGGTGTGGTGTTTTGTGCTGATCAGTCATAACATTACACGGTAACACTGTGTGGTCTTAAGAGATGTAATAATTTGACCACAGCATCAAGATGTAGGTCTTGTCACAGAGGTTCAGTTGCTTTAAGTACTCATGGGAAATCAGTCACGGTTTGGTGACATCCACCGAAACTGGAGCTTTCATCACTGATGGCATTGCAAAATAAATAAATACATAATGGTGTTTTCAACTATCAATTCAGTGAAACTTCATTGATATACCTTCAGTTATCAGTCTAATGATGTTATATAATGGAACATTACTGAATGTCATTTACATGTTAGCATTGTTGAGGTGGAGGTAGTACTTAGGGGCCACCTACGCTTATTACATGTTATTGCTACCAAGACCTAAAGTCAGGTCCTCATTTTGTTTAAGGTGGCCTTACACGTGGTGACCATGTAAGGATACGTGGTACTGATAGTCCTTTGGGACTTCAGTGGTATAATCCATGTGTGTCTGCTGCATGAGTTCACACTGTTGTTTTTTTCCTTGCAGGTGATACCACTACACTGCCTAGAGGCAGTTTGTAAGGTGGCGGGGGGATACCTGGGATGACATGCAGGTCCCACTGCCATCCTGTGTCGTCCACCGCTTACGTTCAACTTTCCTGTCTCAGGAATACCATAGGATTCAAATACCCAACACTGGAATGAAATCTGTGACACCATTCATAAACACTTCTTCAGACACAAGACAGATTTGTGAAAACATTGCCGTTGATTTATTATCATCAGTTATATGTTTCCAACAGACATGCCCAAAAAAAGGGAGGATATATTTCTTCATTGTTGCATTACTTTGATGTACGTTTGCTCATAAGTTTCTGTACCTATCTCAAAACTGAATACATTTATTATGCTGGAACTGTTTAATTAAAAAATAAATTTTAGCAACTGTTGACACATTCATTTCCTGTTTCATTAACAGTCCTCTGATTATTGGCATGACATTGTTACTCATGTCTCATGCTGCTTATTAAATCTGGACATGTGTCCTTCTACTGTGGTTTTCATGTCTGGATGTTCATATACAGCACATAATACCTCTGGTGGTCTTGCTTGTCATGTGGTACATTCACGTACTGGTATGTGGCACAGCTGCAGCACTTCGTCCTTCAGGTCTTGTGTGTTCTTTGCATCCTGAGAAACACAGTGAAAGGCTTTGCATTTGACAAAAGTAGCAACAAGTCAACCAGTACAACTACATCAGTGTTCATGTACCACTTCTGAACTGGGAATGTGGAAACCACTTTTGATAATGCAACCTGGTGCACTGGCATACATTTGTTGATGGTATTAACTGTTGTCAGGGGATGAAAATATCATGCGTCCTCTATGGAGGCACATGCATGGGAGACAAAGGTGGATGATGGGAACCCCCACCAAGGAAACCCACAGGAGGGTGGCATGGCACCACACAGAGGAAGGAAACAACTCCTGTGGTGGCACTCAATCATTAGAGGGCTAGAACTGAGAGAGGGCGAGGAGAGGGAAAAAAGGTGCACGCTGTGCACCCTGGCTCAGACAGGAAGCAAATCATCTGGACCATTGGAGCAGCAGCACAGGAGAGGGAGGTGGACATCATTGCCCGGGCAGGGACAAATTATATGGCTGGAAATGGGATCAGAGCAGTGCAGGATGAGTTTGTGCTGCTGGGGATGGGTTTTAGACTGGTGTAACACACATTAACTTTCATGGAGGTGCTGCTTGTGTTTGGCATGGGTAAGGCTAGGGCACTGTGTAACATGGGATTCAATAAATGGTTGAAAACCTGGTGCCATGCTCAGTAGTTTTGCTTCCTTGTGGACTGTTGTTCCATCTAGAGGGATACAGCTCTATACAGGTGCGATGGTCTGTGTCTGTCCATTAGGGGAACCGTGATACTAGGTGCTAAGTTTGAATGCTTCAATGGCAAGAATTTCAACTAGCCAAGAGGGGAGGCACTGAAAAGGAGCAGAGAAATCCCATCCCCCCCTCCGCAAAAAACAATGTAGTTGGTGAGGTAAACACCAAGGTAGACAAGTTTATCGGGAGCAGGTCAGTGGTAACTGCCACTGTTGAATTTTGTAAATGTGCTGTACATAACCGCACTCTTCCATGAAAACTGTATACTATCATTGTAATCCTACGGATAAGGCCTGGGATGGAGCCAAGGGCCTGAGGCTGGTTCACATGAACATCTGCAGCCTGAGGCCTAAGATCCAGGAGTTACAAGCATGGCTGGCTGTCTACAAACCCGACATACTAGGGGTCTCTGAGACCTGGCTAAAACCCCACATTCTGGATCATGAGGTTGCTATCTCCGGCTACGCCTTTTCAGAAAGGACAGACCCTTGAAAAGAGGGGCGGAGTGCTAATTTATGTTAAGGACAACATTATGTCTTCCATAGTCAGGCTGCCCCTGGACTCAGCCCTGGACTCAGAAGCAGTCTTCCTAAAGCTCACATTAGGTGGGGCTAAACACCTCACAATTGGCTGTGTATACAGCCCCCCTACCAGTGCCCTCGGCTCTCTGGATACGCTCCTGAAGAGCTCTGCGGTGGACTCAGCTGCTAAGATTATCCTATTGGGTGACTTCAACTTAAACTGGGCACAAGAGTCGAAGTCGGCAATATACGGAGTTCTACAGGACTCCCACCTTGCTCAATTAATCTCCCTACCGACCAGAATCAACCACAAATCAGGCAGACACTCTACCATAGATTGGGTCCTGACCTCATCCCCAAATAATGTAAAGTTGGCTGGGACCCTGGCAGATGCTTTAAGCGACCACTCGCCTATATTTGCCATATGGAAGAATAACAGGATAAACGTCCCGCCCCGAACGATCAGTTCTAGGGACTTCTCCAACTTCCATCCTGACCAGTTCATAGGCTACCTAAACGGCACTGACTGGAACCCCATAAGACATCTACCTAACCTGGAGGAGGCTGTAAATATCTTCCAAACCACCCTATCTTGTATCACCAACCTGGTAGGCCCTATAAAAACCCACAGGGTAAAGGGGAACTGCTATAAGTGGATCTCACCCCACCTAAAAGCCCAGATGTCTACCTGGGACAAAGCATAGAAAAAGTTCACGAAAACTAAACTCCCAGTGGACTTAGCCAGCTACAGGGCCCCTCAGAAACCTATGCAAACAGAACATAAAGAAAGCCAAGAAAGAATATATCTCCAATCTCCAAAAAACTAACCTGGGTAACCCCAGGCTCTTCTGGTCACATATTAATGAACTCCTAAAAGGGCACAAAAAATCCACTACTGGCCCAATCCAGGTGAACGGGCAAGTACTGGATGAGGGGTCTCGCATCGCCGAGGCCCTAAACGGCTACTTCACAAACCTGGATGCATACAAGGTGGGACACACTGATAACAGAAAAAAGACCCTCGAGCATCAGCTCCACGAACTTGACCGCCCTCAATTTCATCTGCGGCTGGTAAAGGAAGTTCTGCTCATCCTTAAATCCCTGCAGCCAAGAGGTACTGGTGGCCTTGACGGGATCCAGCCAAGAATTCTCAAGGAGGGCACCCCTGCTCTAGCTAAGCCAATAGCCTGGCTGATTAACTGGTCCTTATTGGAGGGGACAGTCCCTGAGCCATGGAAGGAGGCCCTAGTGATTCCCATTCACAAGGGAGGCACCACTGAACAAATAGTGAACTACAGGCCTATCTCCCTGCTGTGCTCAATAGTGAAAATACAAGAGAAGCTAGTCTACTCCCAACTTCGCGAATACCTGGAAACTCACCAGGTAATCTCCTCGTCCCAGCATGGCTTCAGAGCCAACCATGGGACAGATACGGCACTAACCAAATTCTCGGCAGATATCCTGTACAATAATGATTCAGGGGTCAGCACAGACGCGGTCTTCATCGACCTCTCTAAAGCTTTTGACTTGGTCAACCACAGCCTCCTTTTGCACAAAATGTGCTCTCTTGGCCTGGACACCCATGCACTAGGTTGGTTTGCGAGTTACCTCTCTGGCCGTACCCAGAGGGTCAGGTGGTTGGACAATGTCTCCCAGACCGCACCGCTCAAAGAAGGGGTACCACAGGGGGCTATACTTGGCCCCCTTCTCTTCACTCTGTTCATAAATGACCTGCACTTACACTGTGGGAGCAGCAGCGTCATCCAATATGCTGACGATGCGGTCATCTACCGCGCCTCCCCTAATGTAAAAGAACTGGAGAGAGCCCTTCAAGATGACATCCTCCAGATGGAGGATTGGCTCACTCTGAACAAAATGGTACTAAACACCAGCAAAACCAAGGCAATGCTGTTTGGGCCAAGATCCTGGGATCTGAGCGGTCAACACTCCTTCAACTGCAGTCCAGAGGGGGAGTCAAACTCAAAGTGGTTACCTCAACTAAGTACCTCGGTCTAACACTAGACCAAAGCTTCACCCTAAAAAATCATGTCGACCAACTAACCAAAGCCATTCATGTGAAACTCGGCATCCTCTATAGAATAAAGGACCAGATTATCCCTGAAGCCAGGGTAGCCATCGCTACTAGTCTCTACTCCCCTAAGCTCACCCACGCAGTCTCCGGCTCTCCAAGGTGTGGCCGCTACAGAACTCTGTCAGGCTAAAGACCCTATACAACAAGATTGCCAGGTTTGCTACCATGTCCCACCCTAGAACCCACCACTACGAGGCCCAAGCAAGGCTCAGGTGGCCGTCACTGGAAGCCCGCCTCACCTTCCGACTCTCTGCCTGACATTTAAGCTACTGGCCCCTCCTCCCCTAGCCTCAAAGGGCTAGTCAGGGCTAAACCAGTCTGAGGTGTCTCCGCACTCAGAACAAACTCTCTCGAGGTTCCTAAAACTAGGACCAAAGCCGGGTCCAGGTCCTTCGCGTTTACAGCCCCTTCCACCTGGAACAACCTCCCACTAGGGGTACGAGAGGCAGGAACAGGCCCTAGCTTCCGCTCTAAACTTAAAGCACACTTGCTCGATAGGAGTACCTGCCAATGCCTTAGGACCTGACCATTCGTCACTGCCTCTCCTACCTTTGAAGGCATGCTTTATTGTCACCCTTACCCCCATCTCTTTAATTCCTCGGGAAGGCACCCTGACTCTAGGCAAACTAACCAGTACCTCGTGCTCTTCCAGGCTCCACAAGATTTATGCATGTATATTGTTTGTAAATATCTAATTCTACATGTCCCTACGGTCTTTATGGTCCCTTACCTCCTACCTGATTGTAACCCTTTGGATATTTATTTGTCTAACATCTTGTCACTTTATAATTTGTACTGTTCCGTTGACCTGTATGTAATTTTCCTCCGGGCCGCCCCTGAAAAAGGGACCTCCGGGGCCCAGCGGGCTCACCCGGTCAACAAAATTCAATAAATAATAAATAAATAATCCTGTACGCTATGTCCTACACCGTATTACCTGCCTGTATTTGCAAACTCTATGTAACTAACTCCAGGTCGCCCCTGAAAAAGGGACCTTCAGGGCCCAGTGGGCTTACCCGGTTAACAAAATTTAATAAATGAATAAAATGTAGTAAAAGGCAAAGCTGGTAAGGACAGGAATGGGGCTAAAAGAGGAAAAGCTGTCAAAACATGGAGGGAAATGAGTACAATGCCCGTAGTCTGGGTAACAAGCTCCCTGCACTGGTGGCCTTGATGGAAGAGGGATGCATGGATATTGTGGCAGTCACAGAAAATGGTACATAGAGAACCATAACTGCGCTATCAACATACCATGGATCACAATCTACAGGAGGAACAGGGATGGTAAAACAGGAGAAGGAGGAATATCTCACTATGTAAGGGAATGGATCAAATCAACAGAACTAAAGGGTACACATGGAGGAGAGGAGGGACTGTATGTCACCTTGGAGACGTGAAATGGAACCACAAAATCAGCAAGGCTGGGTCTAGGTCCCAGGCTGATATCCTGGGTAAAAAATTGACTGGACAACAGGGCCCAGAGGGTAATAGTAAACAGATTCCACTCCGAAGACATGGGGGCTACTAGTTAAGGAACTGACCAGTTCAGTACTAGTACCGGTCTTTATAGGTGACACTGTGGAGGGACTGGAAGGAAAAGTATGCCTCTTTGCAGACAACACAAACATCCACAAAAGGGTTGATGCACAAGGGGGGTGGAAAGGATGAAAAGGGACTTGGCAATGTTGGATAAGTGGTCAAAATTATGGCAGCTTAAATTCAGTTAAAAGATGTACAAGCTCATGTACCTGGGAAACAAAAACTTAGGTGAATAGTGCACATTGGGGGTGAGAGGTACAGACAGCAAAAAAAAAAAATGGAAATGTACCTGGTGGTAGGCATGTCAGATCACCTAAAGGTAGGCAAGCAATGTGAGAGTGCAGTAAGGAGGGCTGCTGTGATACTTGGATGCATAAGGACAAGTATCAACAGTACAAAACTGGAATTTACTATCCTTCTATGCAGACAGTAGGTGAAACCCAGTCTGGAGTACTGCATGCAGTTCTAGAGACCCCGTCTCAGCAAGGACATATACAGGATGGAGGCAGTACACAGGAGGGCAACTTCAATGTTGCAGGGTCTTCACCAGAAGCCATCTGAAGAGAGACTAAATGAGCTTATTATGTATGCCCTTGTGGAAATCAGGGAGAAGAAGGACATGATAGAAACTTTCAAGTACCTCAAGGGAATCAAGAAATGCCAAGATGGTTGCATCTTTCAGAATAAGCTATGTGAATGAAAAAGGGGTCACAATTTGAAGATAGAGGGTGACGGATCAGGGGTAATGTCAGGAAGCATTTCTTAATGTACAGGATGGTTGATGCATGGAACGGCCTTCATGAGGTGGTCATGCTGTCAAAACCAGTGGTGGAATAGCTGGCTCAGTGGTGCTGAGGGTTGAGGTGCCAGATGCCACCCCTTGCGCCATGCCAGTGACCCGGGTTTGGGAATGAGCTCGGGCTGCCGGGGGTCAGCAGGGGGGAGAGAGAGAGAGAGAGAGAGGATTGAACATCCAGAGGACTGCTCTCCTCTCTTGGGGAGGGAGGGATTGCCATTCTGCTCATCAATGTCCCTCTGGCGGTGGCAGGAGGAGATGCAAGTTGGGAGGCATGTTGCCAATGTACACTATTGGCGGGAAGGGGGCAGAAAGAAAAAGTGGTGGAAAATGGAGCTGGAAGGCTTTGTGATAGCTCTCCTGCACCTGTCCTGGCTCCCCGAGCATCTGGATTTCACTCTGGGGGTGGGGGAGAGCCAGCGCCCCTTTGCCTCGGTCCTGTCACAGGGGGAAGGCCTGTGGGGGATTGTACGGAAAGTCAGGCAGGGGATAGAGAGCTGGAGACAGAGTCCCTCCAAGGCAGGGACTGGAGCCACCTGCCAGGCTCCCAGGAGCAAAAACAAATAACAGAAAAAAAAACTGGTGGAATTCTAGGATGAATGGGACAGACCTAAGTCAATTCTCGAAGGAGGGGTAAGAGGAAGTTGGCTGTTGGTTAGGTAGGGAAAGGGGCAGACTAGGTGGGCCAAGTGGTCCTTAGCTGCCGTTGAAGACCATGATTCCATGCTTCTATGTTTCATGGAACTGTGCATATGATGTGCAATTAATTCCAGGACCTGTGAAAACTGTAACATCTAGCCGTCCCGGTGGTGCTGAGGGTTGAGGCACTGGACGCCAAACCTTGTGCTATGCTGGTGACCTGGGTTTGGGAATGACCCTGAGTCACCGAGATGTCAGCATGGGGGGAGAGGGTGGGAGCAGGATGGAGCATTGGCTGTCCTCTCCCGGGTAAGGGGTGGGGTCGCCCACCTGTAGTCCTGTTGTCACCGAATGGAGGTTCAGTGCCGGTGCAGGCAGTCAATGGCGTGACTGGAAGGAAGGGGCATCCTGAATGGCGTGTGCGCATGTGCCTCCACATGCATGCACTACACTGGGGACGCATGGGTGTAGGGGCTGGGAGAAAACCCACAAAAACCCAGAAACTATATATATGGAAAACAGTAACATCTCTGCCACGCACATGTAGCTGCCCACAGCAACAGTACTGTTGTCCTGTGTCCCAGCCAGGTATCATGATCCGTGAATTAGGCCTGTCACTGTTTCTTCAACCCTCTGAAGTTCATCGTTATGTGTACTGTCTACTCTTGGTAGACAATGTATACTGTGTGAAAAATGGTTCATACACATTCCCACGGAAGATGATTTTCCAAAACTGCAAATTATAATCACTATTCTTCATTTGCTTTGTAACCAGTGCGACCATTAGCTTCTCTCAAGACATACTCAGATTCTACGTATATGGAATGGTGTGCTGAGCCACATGGGATGTAGGAGTACAACGCAGAGTTCAGCAATTTACTCCTGAATGTAACTGAAACACTTGGCTTTCACAATGCAGGAGTAATGCATGACAGGTCATTGCTTGTAGTAAGTTTCAAACTATGTCAGGGGTGCCTTGAGGCATGCTGCAAAGCATATTTACAGTACAGACACTTTAGTGATGTCAAACCAATGGCATTACATCAGTACCACAGGCTTCATTCTTCGCATATTGTCAGTGGTCCCTTCCATGACCACTTGCAATGTGGTAATTTTGCTCACAGTGTTCTAAAGATGCATTGTAGAATGTGCAGAAGCACAACCACCGTCGCACCATATCCACCATGGCGACCCGTGTGGCGATCCTATGTAGTCACACTGTGCCTCTATTTCACTGCAGGTTGAGGCATGTCACTTGGACGTGATTTCCGGTGACAGAGCAACAACTGACCTTTGACTTCTGTACTCAGCAGTCAGCACGACAGTCACCCTGCTCATATTCCTGAAGTGGAAGGTCATTTCATGTCAAGCAGAACAACAGTAATGTGTTTTAACTCCATTATGCTGTCATTGAATCAGTACCGCAATACCACTGTTGATAGTTACTTACCATGTGTTGATGACATGGTGATACTCCTGATGATGAAGCTACCCTTCTTATATTTGGGGTAGTGAACTGAATAACATTTTTCACCACTACATGTTATTGCATGCTGTCTTCAAGCATTCTCATTGTAGTGCATGACAGCTGTTAGAGCTCTGTAATGAAGTTTAGTGAAATCCATTAGTGGTTATTTTCACCCTGTGATTGTATGACATGAAGTGTTGATGTCCAAACAACAGTTGTGATGATATGTGTCTGCTGCTAAACACAGAGTACCTGCTGATGTAATCATAACCCATAACATATACCACTGTTTTTTTTCAAGAGAGGCCGCACGATACGGTGTGCTCTACTTACTACCTGGTATTTATTTATTTATTTATGAGTTTTACCAGGAAGGCATACTGAGCAACAATGCTCGATTCCAGATGCGACCTGGGGGCCAGGACACAATACAAAACAAATCACGGTGTCAGACTGAGACATTTCAACAGTGAGAGGTATGGTGTGATCGCAAATTCTCTCACTGTAAGTATTACCTGAGCAACCGCTCCTGTCGTCACGGGGCAAAAACCACACCACTGGGTTTTGTCTTAACGTCGCTTTATTTGATCAGACCTTACACATGCATGCGGGAGATTCTGCAAAGGAGAAAGCTCCCTGATTAAAGTTTACAGCAGCTTTTTATAAGCTAGATTTTGCACTTCTTATCTTGAAAAAATACCAACATTTCAGTATAAGCCAATCATAAGACAGCATAATAAGTTTTCAGCAATGTAACAGAAAAACAAGTTGATACCAATGTATGAGGTACTTTTCCACTGCTTATTCCATTTCTTTCCCAATACCTCTTGATACATATGCCTGGGTCAATCTGACCTGAGAGAAACAATGAGTTTCACTCATACCATAGCAACGTACAGCTTGCCTTCAATGCCTCAACGTGCTGTTATCTTTTATTTTGCCCAAGCATGCTGTTATCTTATATTTTGTCCGAGCCTGTTATTCAGGCTGGTACAACCAGTTCTACTCAGTTTTATCTTGCTTTCTGTTTTTTACAAATGTACCTCAAGTAACCTCAGTATCATTCTATAACCCTGTAAAAAACATGAACTCAGAAATTTCTACTACATTCATTATGACTTTGTTACAGCATGGCTTTCAAAGCAAGCATAGCTTCAAGGCATATAATAGCAAATGTAGCTTTAGGATATATAAAAATTCCCTCACAATGGCTAACTGCCTTTACAGACAACGGCAGAATAGCTACAAGTAGACAGTTTGATACAGCAGGAGAAAGATAGAGAAATACATGATACAACCTAGAAGAAACGTCCATATAACATAAAGCAGTATGGTACATTGGAGTTAGAAATAGTTAGAAGCAGGTGCAGCTAGAAACATGTGTATGTCATAACCATGGTACTGATTATTTTGCAATAGCAAAACCATATGAAACATAGAAACATTGAAACAGAGAATTTGATGGTGGATAAGGACTGCTTGGCCCACCCAGTCTGCCCACTTCCTTACCTATTTGGTAAGCTGCAGATCCTAGTTAACCAACAGCCTACTTCCCCCTACCAACCATTAGAATTGCCATATGTCTGTCCCATGCATTCTTGAATTCCATCACTGTTTTTCACCCCACGACCTCCTCAGGAAGGCCGTTCAATGCATCCACCACCATCTTTGTGAAAAAATACTTCCTAACTTTGCCCTTGAGCCGTCCCCCCATCTTAAAATTTTGCCCCCTTTTTCTTGCACATCTCTTTTTCTTAAAAATGCTACCATTTTGGACTTTGTTGATGCTCTTGAGGTGCTTGAAAGTTTCCATCATGTCCCTCTCTACCTTCTGTCCCCCCCTCCTGTCCCCCTTTCCCTCCTTTCCTCGAAGGTATTTAGTCTCTCTTTGTATGGCTTCTGATGCAGACCCTGCACCATTTTAGTTGCCTTCCTCTGGACAGCCTTCATCCTGTCCATATGCATTATTTCATATAGATTAAGATGCTACATGAACATGTATGCCTTGTAGTTTTATACTACAGACATCAAGATGGCAGTTGAGCTACTAACCTTCCATGCAACATCATGTGAACATAACCAGTCCCTAGTGATCTATGGAGAAGCACACATAAAACATTCATGCCATGAACAGATCAAATTTCACTGCATGGGGATGGACACTGGCACACTTCTATATTGTGCACATGTCCGCGTTGTACGACCACACAAACACTCCCTTAGATCTCGGCCCGGTTGCACTAAGGGTTGAGATGCTGGACATCACACATCGCGCCAGACCAGAGACCAGACTTCGTGGATAGGCTCGGGCTGCTCTGGGATGGAGCATCTACAGATAATTCTCCTTTATTGGTGGAGGGGGGGGGAATCACACGGCACATGGTATACTGTCACCCAGTAGTGGCTACATGTCTACACCAGTGCTGCTAAGAACATTGAGGACCCATGTGCAGGGTGCTATGCTGCCTCCCCTTAGGCCGCGACAGCCGCTCCACCCATTGCATGGTCATGGGCCTGTGGGACAAAGCAGCAAAAAATCATGAGCCGACAGGGTCCATGATGATACGATTATTGGGTTGGACAGTGAGTCCCTCCATGGGCAGGACCGTAGCCCCCTGTCAGCATCCTCCATTACAGAAAAAAAGGCATGATGTGTTCCACTTGCTGATGTGAACCCATCCAGCAATTAAAATTAAATTGTAATTTTTTAGTGACACTGTATATACATTCTCATGGCATAACAGTGTTTACTGCTGTCACAATGCCCCTCTGTGAAGGTATGGTAACATACCGTTGACATGTCACACTTTACAAAGTAAAGATGTCTCACCATGTCGCACCATTATGTTACTCCACACACAGAATGCTAAACTCACACAAAGTTAAACACATGTCCGAACTTATTGGCTGTTGTTTCACACTTTGGTTTTAGTGTCACCAGTGTGATTTTTCTTGATGTTTGCATATTGGCTGTATTGCCATTATGTGTCATCAAATTATATGATAGTAACTTGTACGGGTGAAACTATATGGTGCACGTAAACATACAAGACTGTTACTTGCACTTCATTCCCTTATATGAGAAAACTCTCATCTTTGGAGCAAACTGGATTAGCAGCGCAAGGTATGCCTCCAGATCTGAGGTCTGGAAACCACTTGATATTTTCACAATGTCACCACACATTCGAGGACTGTTGACAATCTTGTCAAACTCCACAGAAGCCCTTGATGCTAATTTTATTTATTTATTTATTTGCTTTTGTTAACCGGGTAGGTCACACTAGACAACCAAGTGCCTATTTTCAGGTGAGACCCGGGAGGGTTACAAAACAGGTTACAGAGAGCTTACATACAATCATAAGTGAGGTTTACATTGAGAAGTGGGATAAGCATACACAGGGGAGGGAGAGACGAGTGCAACAAACAGTAAGTTATGAGCTAAGGTTTACAACAATATAGTTGACAGCTTGAACAGGGCTGTCATGGAAAACTAACACGTGGAGACAATACAGTGCAGGAGAACCTGTAGTGCATAACAACAGAGATACAGTTCCCCACGGGGGGAGTACACCGGGGGAAACAAAGTTTGGATATACCACATTGCAGGTTGGTGCATGGGGGGGCGGGGGACTGACCCTACGCCAGACAGTAGAACTAAACCAAGTACAAGTGCCAACGGGGGGGAGGGGACCATACCACCCGAGGGTAGAGCAGGCTCAGGTGAGGCATGTAGCAATTTCAGGGCCCAGGCCAGGGATTAGAAAACATTAAGTAGTACCCCAAGGCGGGGGCCTGTCATAACATGTCAAAGCGCGAATTAGACCAAGAAGCATAAACAAGTGGAGAGACCCCTCAGGTAACACCATAGGGAGGATTTGAAGCCCAGATGGGAGGAGGAGGACCGAGTACTGGCTGGGAGCGAGTTCCAGATTTTTGGGGCATAGGCGACAAAGGCGCGGTCACCCGCCTGGGTACGGGTTCTGGGAACCAGGCGATCAGGGGTTGCTCTCGACTGGAGGAGGTAGGAGGAGGTGTCGGGAGTGGGGGGGGAGGGCAAGGGATACAGGAGTACCAGCCCTGACAATGTTGTCAATGAAGTTCCCAACAACATAGGTGCAGTGTTTCTCAGGGGGTAGCCAATGTAAGCGTAAGTAGAGGTCACATCGATGGGTTAGTGGGGGAGCCGCAAGCGCAAAGCGACAGATATTGTTGTAGGCTGTATCCCACTTTGAGAGGCAAGATTTGGGCATAGGAGCAAAGGTAATAATAAGAGAGAGGATGCAAAGACCAAGTCGCATGGTGATTCTGGAACATCAATGTGCCACAACTTCCCAAGCAAGTGTACTAATGTAACGCTACCTAATGTTATGCATCATGGGGCAGTCATGAGCCACTTCCTCACCATCAAAAACCTGACTTCTCAGCAGATAGCACCATTTTTTTTCCCATATGTATTTTGTCTTTTTCCTCTTTTTTGCTCCCCTCCCCCCCCGTAGCCATGGCATACACATGTTTGTATGTGCGTGGAGGCGCACGCACATGCCAGGATCCAGTGGCCCCCTCCACCCCTCCCCGGACTTGTATCACCACTCCTAACCACCTACACTACCCACCGGACTGCCACCCAGTGGGAGCAGGACTACGGTGGAACAGGCGTCCACCCCATGGAATGGAGAACCAAGGCTCGATCCCATTCTGACCCCCCCAAGCTGGCACCCCCGGTGGCCCAAGGTCATTCCCAAACCTAGGTTGCTGGCATGGCATGAGGTATGGCACCAGCACCTGAGCCCTTTGTGCCACTGGGCTGGCTCGTGGATAAGACCATTTTGAAGCCATGTGAGGGCCATGTGCTTTTGTACTTATGAAATTACCTCAGACAATAGTCATACAAAGATCGTCATCATGAAGGTGATGCAGCACTGCTCATCATTTTGGGTCTCACAACATCCATTTCTAAGAATGACATCCATCGTATGTGTACTTTCTGTGGCCCACATTCAGGAGAATGCAACTTTGCCTCATCCAGGGAATGCCAACTCAAGTAACTGTACATAGGTTTCCAAATGGTCTGTGTGCCCAAATATACATTTGGGAACAACTATGTATTAACTTTCACACCACTAAGTATTTCTGCTGTTTTTGGTAATTTCTCAGAAAACCTGCACTGTGTGCATGGTGCTCGCTCTATCGAGGTATCGTTGATGTCTGGAGAAAGAAATCATGATGACAAGTGTTACTGTACTGTTTATTACTACTATTCCGTTAATGACAACCACAGTACAGACCATCATCTATGTTGATACATCTACAGAACTTCAACAATTTGCATGTCAGTCACCTGACACGATATGCCATGGTAACTATCCAACATTTCAGTACTGGTAAGATACAACTTACATGCAGGGAGCTGGAAAGCCGGCGCAGCTGTGACGCTTGTGACACCAGCAACATGGGTTTGGTGCTGAGCCTTGGGTGCTGGATGGCCAGGCAGCGGTGCATGATCCAGCACCCGTAGGGCTGCTCTCACTCTTCAGGGAGGCAAGGCTGCAGTCCCACTGCCATACCACCACATGGGTGACCACAGGTGTGGGTACAGACAGAAAGGCAGAAGTAAGGGAGATGTGGATGTTGGCCAAGGAACCAGAGCAAAAGCACATCTCAACCTGCCTTCGTCTCCTTGGTCATTGGCCATTCCTTGAGTGGCAGCATCTGTAGGGAATGGTGACCAAGACAAAGTTGAAAAACCCCATGTCATCTCCTGGATATGGGCCCCCTTGCTGGTGACCAGAGATCTTGGTACAAGCACCTTTGTGTCCGCTCAACATTGAACCTACTAGGGAAGGGTTCTGTGCTGCCATTTAACCCTGCTGGGTGAGTAATGAGAGGGATAGAAAGAGGGAGGACATATGGAGGAGCAGATGTTCCCACGATCTGTGGCGCAACCTGAGCGGTTGCCTTGGGACTCCCTCAGGGAGGGAGCATGTATGGTGCAGAGAGTGGCATCAACAGTAAGTTAAAAAAAATGAAAAACTTACATGCAGGGATCCAACGTTTTATTCTGTCACTGTCAGTCAAAGGTCCAAGTGCGCATTCCGGGAACTCAGGGAAATTGTGATGGTGGATGTTCTGAACTTGGGATGCCACCATGCACCACTTTGCAACCACTGTTGCATCATTACCTTTGGGGGTTGATCCAGCACACCAATATAAGTGATTAGAAACTGAGGTAATCCATGGCTGTAGCATGTTGCTTGGACACCGCTGTCAGCTTCTTCTTGATGCCTACATAGCGGGAATCCAAATAAAGTTATTTCTTATCTTAACCACATTGTACAACAAAGACACAAAATAGTCTTTGTCTGAGCTGTGATGATCATTAACGATGCTGCACCATCTCTGTAATTTAAAGATATAAACATTCATGTACGGGCACACCGCAATCAGCATTGCTGTTTCATTTGGCATGTAATTAATTAGTGACTCAGTAGCAACTCCACATTTAACCTTGTAATCACCACATCACTACTGGATAGAATTGCATAGCAAAAGTAACACAGGAGGCAACCTGGCTGAAAGACTTAGGCCGCAGGTGTCACATCAAGTCACCTGTCTGAAGGTACCCGCATGTGCTAATTCTGTATATTGGTGACAACTGCAGCTTGAAACACACACTCATGTCTACACCTGAGGTGTGTGTTCAATGTTGTTTCGCACCATGTGGCAGTACTTTTTTTTGTGAGTTGGGGTAAGGGGGATATTTGGTCACACATCACAACGGATGCTGTGTACACCATCATCATGTTGTTGTGGGTCGCAACACTTATCACTGGGTGGTTACTTGTGAAGTACAGATACGCCCTCCAGGTTGAAGTTCAGTGTTACAGGTTTACTGCATGACGAAAGGGATTAACTTCCACTGAAACTGCATTGTTTATTACAGTAACTCTACTGCAGAATTCTGCAGCACTGCTCTTCATCCTGGAGAGCTTCACTGTAGATGTGACCATGACGATACCCCTGCATTTACACCATATCAACTACAGACATGCCAAGCTTGGTTGCAGACAGCAGGACATGTCACATGTACCACATGATCTACATGGCTCTGGACATGAGGACATACTCTTCGTGCTGATACCTCATTGTTACTTGATGTTTGCTGCATCAGCCATGCAGTGTTTAGGTACTCAGCACTGTCTACTCAACTGAGCACTTCATCAGTAATCATACAGTTTGTCTGTCATTAGCAACATTGTACTGAGACAACGTACCTTTGGACAAGTGCCATACATCGTACCGGTGATCAGTATTGGGCATATTCTCATGTATCCATTTGTTGTTTGTTTGTTTTTAATTTTTAACCAGGAAAAATGACTGGGCACCGCCCTTTTTCAGTCATGCCTGACAAGTAACATTTAACAATACAAAATCTTATACAAAACTTAAATAAAACGACACAAGTACAAATAATTCACAAATATGTTTCAGTTCAAATTACGACAGTGATTCAAAGAATCATAAAAAAGTGCAAGCATATTTTTAAAGTGCTTTATGCTTTTTGCTGACTTGACTTGAGAACTTATTTAACAACATAGGTGCATACCAAGTAAAAGAACCTTTAGCCATGGACAGTTTTGGTAAATTAGAGTAGAATAAGACTGACTCACTGTATCTTGTAGAATATGACCCAATTAATGGAGTAAAACTCTCAGATAAACTTCTAGGTGATTGATTTTTCCAGATGGTATATGCCATAACTGCTGCATCATGTTCAATTTTTAGGGCAGGAGAAAGAATTTTCATGGAATTATACAAAGAGCAGTGATGAGTTCTTAGCGGAGCTCTTAAGCCAAACTTACAAATATTATTTGATATAACACTATACCTTGTCATAAAATTACTGCCATGACTTATGAACAGAAGGAACCCATAATCCAGCACTAGGAACAGAACCTGTTTTGCTATTAACAATCTTGCTTCATCCGTCAATGAGTTAACATTCCTATAAAGAAAACCCAGTTTTTGATGAATCCTCTTTCCTGTCATTTCCAAATGATCCCCAAAACATAATGTGGAATCCAGCTGCATACCCAAATACCTAGAACTGTCCACCTTTGTAAGGATTTCACCATTTTCACTTTTGATACTAAGGTCTGCCTCACCTCGGGTCAACTTCTGCATGGTACCAAACATCATAACCTTTGTTTTTTTCTTGTTCAATAATAATTTATTCATGTATAACCAGTCGGTAATTCGATAATAATCGTCCTGTAGCGCTGCTTGAATACCATTTGCAGAGTGGCCCGAGGTGAGGAAGACCACATCATCTGCATGTAGTATGCAGTTAGATTCAGAAAATGTCTTGGGCAAATCATTTATAAAGAAAGAAAAGAGTAAAGGACCCTATACTGAGCCCTGAGGGACTCCCATAGTTACTGATCCATAATCTGAAAGAACAGAGCCAATTCTCACTCTTTGCTTCCTAGTACTCAAATAACGTTTAAACCATCTTAAACTTTGTTTCATGACTCCATAGCATTCTAGTTTCCCAAGAAGCAAATCATGGTCTACCATATCAAATGCTCTGTTTAGGTTGACGAACACCGCACCCGTCAATAAGCCTTTATCAGAGGCATCAAGTACGGTACTTGTCAACCCAACCAGGGCAGTCTTTGTACTAAAACCCTTTCTAAAGCCATGTTGCTGCTCTGCTAAAATTCCAGAGCTTTTCAAGTATGTAATCAACTGACCATGAACACATCTCTCCAATAGTTTCCCCAGAACAGAAAGCAGAGAAATGGGCCTATAGTTCAACAAATTAGTCTTATCCCCTGACTTATAAATAGGAACAATAACTGATTCCTTCCATGTAAGCGGTACTTCACCCTTTTATAAAGATAGGTTAAATAAATAAGGAAGGGGTTTTGCTATTTGTTCTTTTACCATGCACAGAATCTGTGGATACAATGAATCAGGACCTTTACTAGTTTTACTTTCGAGAGACTCAAGCATTAGGACAATACCTTGTTCACTGACCGGACTAAACAAGAAACCTCTGTCACCATTTTTAATTTCTGTAAAATATTGAGAACCCAAACCTTGCACACCTTTATCCTCTTTCTCAACTGTTCTTGCCTGACTTATCAAGAAATTATTTAGGCAATTGGCAATTTCCTCAAAGTACTATCTACAATTAAATTATTGATTTCATGCCCATCTTTAGAGTTGAAAAAGTCTTGAAAAGAAGACCAAAAAGTTCTAGGGTTTTTCAAACTACCCAATTGTAGACGTTTATAAAAATGTGACTTAATTTCCTTAATTCCCTTCTTCACTTTATTTCTCAGTTGTTTATATTCATTTAAGGAATTTAAGTCCTTTGATTGCAGATATTTATTCCTTAACCTAGACTTCATTAAGGCCCTTAAATCTCTAGATAGCCATGGGGAATAACATCCCTTTACTCTGTCTTGTAAGGGGTGTATGAGCCATAAATGCCATTAATAAAGATTGTGTAAACCACTCTGCTGTTTGATTTAGATCTTGACATTTAAGCATCTCACTATTTTTTAGGTTTTCAAGTTCTTTTTTAAAACCTAGTACCTCCGTCCTGTTACTACTTCTAGTTTCAATAAAGTTTGGTGGAATATGGACCTTTCTACATTTCCTGATACAAAACAAAGAACAGTAATCAGAGATTGAGTTGGCTTGGAGTTCCCACTTCAAGATGTCAGTAGGTCGATTTGTCACCAACCAGTCAATAACCGTATCATAGCCTGATTTGTAATTAAAATGAGTTGGCTTATCGATATGTTGGGATAATCTCATTGCTTGCAACTTCACCTCATTTCCTTTTAGTTTCTTATCCAACCAATCAGAATTCTGATCACCCACTATTATATGTTCCCTTAAATTATTATGCCTGGTAACCAAGAATTGGAAAAATGAAAAATCCCAGGGTGGGATATTCAGACTGCACCAGGCTGTGGCGCAAGCCTAGGCGCAGCGCAACTGGGATGTGCCAGGGCGCCGACAGGGTGATATTCAACGGTGCTGCACCACGGCTCAGCACCATTGAATATCGCTCTGTGGCCACCCACATTGTGCATGGAGCAGTGGCACTGCACTAGCGCAAGTGGTCAGAGAGGGGCAGGGGGATGCGCTAGCGCAAGTACCGTTGCTCTAGATGCATCAACCATGATATTCAAAGGTGCACATGCAAATGGGGCCATAATGCATGCAAGGTGAAAATGGGGCCATTTGCATGTCATTATGGCCCCATTTGCATGCAGGTGCGTCCATACCCAGCGACTTGCGCATGGCGCCCTGCCAAGCTGCAGCCATTGGGGACCGACGCCCCCTGCACAAGCGGCAAAGTGCCCCACTGCCCGATTGCGGGCATATGTATGAAAATAAAATGTCCTATATCTCTGGTGGTCCAGTGGACCACTGGCAGCCCGATCATGGGCATATGTATAATAATAAAATGTCCTATATCCCTGGAAGTCCAGTGGACCGCTCGCAGCCTGATCGTGGGCAGAAGTCTAAGAAAGATTAAATCCATCCCTGGTGGTCCAGCGGTACCTGCCTCCCCACCCTCCACTGAGCTCCATACCCCACCTCCCCACGGTCAGTGGCGGTGGCAACTCCCACCATAACCAGCCCAGCCACCCGCCCGACTGACTGCATACAGTACAGCTGCTCACATTGGTCCTGGCGTGAGCCAATGAGCATGCAGGCCGTACCTATACAACACAATCCAGATATGTAAATGGATTCATTCCATATCTGGACTGTGTAGTATATGATATAGTCTGCATGCCCATTGGCCCACACTGTGGACCAATAGGCGTGCTAACTGTATGCAGTCAGCAGGTGGTGGCCGGGTGGCTGGCGGGCACTGCTGCCACCCGCCGCGACTGGGGAGCGGGTGGTGGGCTCAGTGGAAGGGTGGAGAGGGGCTACCGCTGGACCACCAAAGATGGATTTAATCTTTCTTAGACTTCTGCCCATGATCAGGCTGCGAGCGGTCCACTGGACCACCAGGGATATAGGACGTTTAATTATTATACATATGCCTGCAATTGGGCATGGGGGGGCGCGACCCGATGGAGGGTGCCACCGGAGCTCGGGTGGCCACCCACAGCTGGCAGCTGCCGTGTTGCGCCCTGCAAGCGGCAGCTCACCTGTGAGTGGCTGGCTGTTGCCTGTTGCTCCTTTATTTTTTGGAACAACTGTATGCAGCATATGTAGGGGTTGCGCCTGCATGGGCTCCGCACATCCCGGGCTGAATCTCCCGGATGTGAGGGTATACATGGGCATCCCCTACTTACGCCCGCGCCATTACAGATGCACCCTGGCGATCGGAATTTGTGCCACGACTGTTCCCTTTTGAATATTGTAGAGGACATCAGTGGGTTGTGCATGGTGCAACTGAGTTGTGCCATGCGCAACCCTTTTGAATATCCTACCCCCTGTCTATATTTTTAGGAGGACTGTAAAAACAGGTCAGGTAAATATGTTTAGCCCCTTGATTTCCTAGAAAAATCTTTATTGTTAGATACGCCACTAAGTCATTATAAATCCCTTTTTCTACTTCTTGTCCCATATAACTATCTTTAACACAAAATAAAACCCCTCTCCCTCTCTTTCCCCCCTCTGTCTTGTCGAAAAATTCTATTACCTTTCAACTGAATTTGTTCATTTGGAACTTTACCCTTAAGTCATGTCTCACTTAGGCCAATTACATCATTTTGTTCAGTGTAGGCTCAGGCCTCTATCTCACAAAAATGCGATTGGAGACTATGTGTGTTAAGATAGGAAATCCTTAAACCTTTAGAAACTGATGTACCCCATTCCTTACTAGAATTTCCGTCAGGAACCTGTGGCCCAGGATTTAATTGAACATCTCCTGCTAAAATAATCAAAATAACTAAAAACACTTGCCTGGCTAAATGTGGCTGCACTTTTGTCTTTTTACTTCTATAAACAACTTTTCTTACCTTCGTTTTTCTTAAGCAGAAGATAATAAAAAGCTATAAGCCAAACAAATATATTTTCTCATGATCATAACTAAAAACAATATTATGATGACACATAACAGCAGCATTTGTAATACTTTTAACATCTGTTCCTGTGTGACACAACATTACCCCATTCAAATCTCCAGAATAAAAGGGATAGGCTCCAGACATGCAATTAACAAGACTGTACATAAACCACAACAATAGAATGTACCCCAATTTGTTGACCTGACAGTGGCGCTCAGTTACAAGCTTGTCTGTCTATAGGTCCCACTCGCTTATGGACTGCACGCACCGCTTCAAGCCTTCCAGTTTCATATGTGTGCTCCCGCCACACTCTTTGCTCTATGGGGGTAGTGGAAGACATAAAGTGTTGTTGAAAACCAGTCTTGCAAATACACTGTCACTTGAAAACAATACCTATGTAACAGCGATCTCTAGCTACATTGGTATGCAATACATTAGCAATGCATGATGTTTCAGTAGAAATGCACATATGACAATGATACAAAAACATATTCTCTTGCTTGTTTGAAACAGAGCATAACATAAGTGGTTTACATCTGTGTGCAGGTTAATGTAGGAGAAGGCAGTACAGTACTACAGGGGAATTTGGAGAAACTTGATGACTGTTCCAACACATGGCCACTTGGGTTCAAGGCCGACAAGTGTACAGTCTTGTAACTGAGCGCCACTGTCAGGTCAACAAATTGGGGTACATTCTATTGTTGCGGTTTATGTACAGTCTTGTTAATTGCATGTCTGGAGCCTATCCCTTTTATTCTGGAGATTTGAATGGGGTAATGTTGTGTCACACAGGAACAGATGTTAAAAGCATTACAAATGCTGCTGTTGGGAGCAAGTTACCATGGAACTAGGTACTGGTTGATGGGACTGCTGTCATTCAAGTAAAATGAGGAAAATAATCTGGGTGTACTGGTAACAGGGGACATGAAACACTGCGGACCGTATGGGGAGACCTCGGAAAAGGGCAACAGAAAGATGCTGTCACTTGTAAGGGGAATTACCTCTATGAGAGTAGAAGTCATCCAGACCCTGTACAGGTCACTGGTGATGCCACACTTTGATTACTGAGTGCAGTACTGGTGCCACAATATGAAGAATGGCAATTGGGTATTGGAGGGGTGGGTGCACCAGGAAATGGAAATGATCATGGGATTGGGAGTTCAACCTTATGAAGAGATACTGAGATAGCTCAACATGTATTCCATGGAGAATAGAAGGGATAGAGGAGATATAATTGTGACTTTCCAGTACCTGAATAGCAGGAGCAGACTAAGCACTGGAAATATCTTCACATGAAAAGGAGGAAGTGAAACCAGGGATAACACTGTGAACTGGCAGGGTAGCAGACTCATTAGTGAAATGAGGAGGCACTGTTCCACCGAAAGAGTGATTGAAAGGTGTAACGCGCTGCTGGAGGAGGTGATCTGTCTGCGGACAGTGGGCAGCTTCAAACAGAGATTGGGCACAGTCAGATGGATGTTCAAACCATGGGGTGGCTGGTGGTGGAAGTGAAGGAAACACAGGCAAAATCAAAGGGGGTGGAGGCAAGTGGAGGAGGGGCAACTGCACTAATAATGACTGACGTGCTGCATAAATGAGCAAACTAGATATACCGATATGTCTGCATCTGCTGGCAGTTTCGTATGTTGATAAAGCATGACATAATCAGTGTACAGTGGCTAACCATGGAAACATGCATACCTGCACCAGCTGTACGTCCAACACAATGCCTGCCAACAGCTCCATTATGGAGTAGGTACCATATTTAGCACAGTGGCCAGGGCAGTACACGCGGCCATTGCCACCACAGACTAACCCAAGTTGCTCTTCCTGAAGTGCAGCCACCAACCTCTCCTGCTTGTGTTTCCGGACTTTGTTGATAGATGAAACATAGAAACATAGAAACATAGAATTTGACGGCAGATAAGGACCGCTTGGCCAACCCAGTCTGCCCATTTCCCTACCTACTGGATAAGCTGCAGATCCTAGTTAACCACCAGCAGCCTACTTCTTCCTACCCCCACCCCCTAGAATTGCCTTATGACTGTCCCATGCAAGCTTGAATTCCACCACTGATTTTGACTCCACAACCTCCTCCGGAAGGCCGTTCCATGCATCCACAACCCTCTCTGTGAAAAAATACTTCCTTAAATTACCTCTGAGCCGCCCCCCTCTATCTTCAAATTGTGCCCTCTTGTTCTTGCACACCTCTTTTTTTGAAAGATGCTACCCTCTTGGACTTTGTTGATTCCCTTGAGGTACTTGAACGTTTCTATCATGTCCCCCCTCTCCCTCCTTTCCTCGAGGCTATACATATTAAGCTCCTTTCGTCTCTCTTCATATGTCTTCCGGTGCAGACCCTGCACCATTTTAGTTGCCCTCCTCTGGACAGCTTCCATCCTGTCTATGTCTTTGCGGAGATTGGGTCTCCAGAACTGCACACAGTACTCCAGATGGGGTCTCACCAGCTGTCTGTACAGAGGGACAATAACTTCCTGTTTTCTACTGGTGATGCCTCTCCCTATGCATCCCAGTATCCCCCCAGCCCTCCTTGCTGCCTTCTCACATTGCTTGCCCACCTTTAGGTCATCTGATATGACTACCCCCAGGTCCCTTTCCATTTTTGTTGTTGTTAGTATCTCACCCCCCATTGTGTACTCTTCCCCTGGGTTTTTGTTTCCCAGGTGCATTACCTTGCACTTCTTAGCATTGAATCTAAGCTGCCATACATTTGCCCATTCCTCTAACCTTGCCAAGTCCTTCTCATCCTTTCCACCCACCCTGTGCATCAACTCTGTTGCAGATCTTTGTGTCATCTGCAAAGAGACATACTTTTCCTTCAGTCCTTCTGCAATGTCACTTGTAAAGATATTGAGAAGGACCGGTCCTAATACTGAACCCTGCGGTACCCCACTAGTAACCCTCCTTTCTTCTGAGTGAACTCCATTTACTATTACTCTCTGTGTCCTATTCTCCAGCCAATTCTTTACCCAGGCTGTCATCTTGGGACCCACTCCCAGGCTGGCTAACTTGTATATTAATGTTTTGTGTGGGACTGTGTCAAATGCCTTGCTAAAGTCTAGGTAGGCCATGTCCACAGCCCCTCCCTGATCTACTACTTTGGTCACCCAGTCAAAGAAATCTATCAGATTCGTCTGGCATGACCTTCCTGCTGTGAATCCATGCTGCCTAGGGTCCTGTGCCCCTCTGGCCTCTAGATACTCGACAATTCTTTCCTTATGAAGTAATTCCATCATTTTCCCTATCACTGAGGTTAAACTAACAGGTCTGTAGTTTCCTGCTTCTGCCTTGCTCCCACTTTTGTGAGGGAATCACATCTGCCCTCGTCCAGTCCTCGGGTACCACCCCATCCTCCCATGATTTGTTAAAAAGGGTAGTCAGTGGTGTCACTAGTTCTACCCTTAGTTCTTTTAGAATTCTGGGATGAATCCCATCAGGCCCCATTGCTTTGTCCACCTTCAGTTTTAAGAGTTCTTTCAGAACCCTTTCTTCTATTAATGGGCTGGTATCAACTTCTGTATCCAGAGTGTTTCTACTGTTTGTTTTATGTACCTCCCCTCTTCATTTGTAAATACTGAGCAAAATATTTTTTAGTATCTCTGCCTTTTCACAGTCTCCTCTGCCCACCTCCTCCCTTTATTAAGCCTCACTATCCCTCCTTGGTCTTCCTTCTCTCCCTGATGTACCTATAAAAGGTTTTATCCCCTTCTCAACCGAGTTGGCTATCTTTTCCTCGGTTTGGGCCTTCTGCTGTTCTGACTGCCTTCCCAGCCTCCTTTTGCTTTAACTGATACAGTTCTCTGTCCTGCTCCTTCTACGATTCCTTGTACTTCCAGAATGCTTTCTTTTCTCTTGAACCTTCACTGCCACTTCCTTTGAGAACCATAGTGGTTTCTTACATCGTTTTGTTTGTTTTTTGCTTCACACAAAGGCTCGTTACCTCTGTGATGGCAGTTTTATTATTCCCCATTGTTCTTCCACCCCTCCTTCCTGCCCATTTGCTAGTGCATTCCTTAGGCACTCACCCATTTTGGCAAAGTCAGCCCTCCTAAAGTCCAGTACTTTTGTCTTTGTATGGCTTGACTCTATTGCTGTGTTTATTGTGAACCATACTGTTCGATGGTCGCTAGTTCCCAGATGGCTACCACTTCTACATCTGTGATCCTCTCTCCATCTCCATTTGAGAGAATCAAGTCTAATATTGCTCCCTCTCGAGTGGGCTCCAGTACTAGTTGTCTAAGGCATGCTCCCTGTAGGGCATCTAGAATAACTCCACTCTTCGAAGTGGCAGCTGCAACTGCACTCCAGTTAACATCTGGCATATTCAGATCACCCATCAGCAATATCTCCCCTTTTTCTGCCATTCTAAGTATACTTTCTATCATTTCCTTGTCCATTTCCTCCCCCTGAGGAGGGGGTCTGTATACAACCCCTGTGCGGATTGTGGTGCCATTGCCATCACTTTGATGGCAGAAGAAAGTTCTGGTAGAGCGGCACTGAATGCTAGCAAAGGTCAACATTCTGGCAACTCTTGCTGCTGTGGATCCAGAGAACAGTACTGTGGCTAACAGCATGATGTTGCCTGCTGGAATCGACCCTGCATAGGGCTGGCTGTGCCACACCAATGTCTTACTATATGCTCCACAAGTGGTTGTTAGAATCAGCATACTTCCAAGAAGTCTTATGTGGAAAACCAGACCTGATACTCCACAATGTTGGCAGTGACACTACGACAGTAACTTTATCAGGCTGGATTGGAACACAAGAAACTTTGTCTCGGTTTGAATACTGTCACCCACTGTCAAGTTGAAGGAAGTATCAGTATCCTCAATATCTTGGTCCTCATTGAGGCTGTCACTAATGTCATTAGTATAGCTAGATGATGGGACATAGTCATCATCACCTGGTGGATCAGACTCATCTTCCATGTCATTGTCATCACACTAGCTGTCCACGTCACTGTCCTCATGGCATTTATCATCAAGAAGTGAGCACTGAATTCCAATGTCACGCTTTATTGGCTTTACCTGGACACCTGCACATGAGAAAAGCATGGAAAGAAACATAACGCATGTGGTATTGAAGGCTGCCATCAATGTGAGATGGTACGTCACACATGCAGGTTATATAAAGCATGAAATGCGGCATGGAATCAGCATTCCGTTAACTGTGGTATTAAGATGACATGATTGTCCAGCTGCAATTACTGATGCTATTATCAATTCACTGAAGTGCTTGCAGGGAGGGTGCATGAAACTACAGAGTGGTCAGCCCAAAATCCGTACTGGGTATTGTCAGGTAGGCAGTACTTACAAGGAAAAATAGTGACAGACTTGTTATGCAATGGGACACATGATACCATGCAGCAGTGGAGTCACAGCAGGGAACATTAAGCTTCTTTTTTATGACTGACTAAGGAGAGAGGTAAAGGGGGGGGGACAAGTGGTGAGTGTTGCGCACCAGTACTTCAGTATAGGCTTTGACAGCATCCCACAGAAGAGGCTGGGTAGTAATATCGGTAGTGAGAGCATGGGCCTCTGGATATTACATTTCAAGATGAACCAGTTAGCATACAAGAGGAATGTGGTGGTACTGAATCTGATGGAAGTTGGTGGTAAACCTTGAGATTCCTCACAGTTCATACCTTTGAACTCTCCAGCTCAACATGTTCAGGAGTCACTTGGCAGTAGTACTGGAGTGCACCATTGGCCTGTTCTGCATACTACACCAAGATGTGCAACATGGTGTATTAGCAAAAATAATTACTGACCCTGAGGAAGTATTTCAATGATCCATGATGTGTCAGCTGGTGCTGAATACAGAGACATGTAAAATAGTGCACTGGGCATTAGGTTAAATAACTGAAGGGTACAGGAAAGGTGGTTACTGCACTTGCTAATGATCACTGAGGAAGAAATAGCTTTGAGGAATATCATTTCTGATGACCTAAAGGTGTCAAAGTATTGTTACCAAGGCTGCTGTGAGAGATCATGGCAAACTAGGGTTCATCGGCTGCAGTTAGACAGTCAGAAGGAGGTCGGCGTTGATGCCACAGTGTGATATAGCGGCGAGCCCACACCAGTATTATTGTGTACAGTTGTGGAGGACACATCTTTGTGGGGCCATTGCCACATTGCTGATGGGCCAGAGCAGGATGACAAAGATGGTAAAGTGTTTTCAGTAGAAAAAGTTTCAGCACAGATGAGTGGGCATAAACATACAGTCACTGGAGGATAGGAGGGATTCTAGGGAAAACAAGGTGCAGGGTGCTACATCTTCAACCGTGGGAAGAGTACAAGAAGGTGTCATAATATGAAATATGCTGGGGGAAGTAATGTGAAAATGTGTGTAACTACTTCTTGATGGACAGGGTGTTGGACAAGGGGAATTGTGTTGCACTGAAAGTGTTGGGAGCAACCCAGCTGGACTTATTGGAACATTGTTTGCACATGTAACCCCCAGGTGGCACTATCCCAAGGGCTACTACCCCAGCCTGCTTGACTACTAACAGGTTGGGGGGCCTAGGTTCTATGGCGGTTGCCTCCACCCAGAGGTCAGGGTTTGCAGTAGTTACACTAACTTGGTCACAGCCCTCTGGGACACTGAGTCCCCCTTTTATTCCTACTAGTGGCCCACATAGTACACCATGAGTATCGTCACTGTTTACATTTACCCCCAGGACTGGCTCTGTCAGCTTGACTCTGGGGACCCCCTATAAAACAAGATGATGCAATACAATAGCTGCAGTACAATACTTTAACATAAATGAACACCACAGTCAATGTAGCTTTGCTGAAGCAAACAGATCTGATTTATTTAAGGAGCTGTAACACGGAAAGGGGAAATCAGGTTAATTAGGTTAGACACATTAAAAATCACAGTACTGTGCGCATATTCAGAGTTCCAATTGTCACTCTACTGGGTACCCAGGATGGTGGAGGGTCAGCCAGGATCAGTGCAGCTGGTTGGGGCCCTGTGATGGAAAAACACTTGCACAATACCCAATTGTAATCCGGAGCCAGATGGCTCAGTTCATGAAGAAAGGAAGAAAAAGAAATCAGGTGAAACACTTGCAATTTGATAAACCAATGGCAGGGAGCTACCCTGATTTGTACTCACAGACTCGATGCTGAAAACTGGATGGGATGCAAACTGTCCTGGATTGCCAGGAGAAACAGAATAGCTGGCCCAGCCCTTGTGGCAGGGCTCACTTGCACTCAATGCAGGCAGATGCAGTCCAAGTGATGCTGGCTATGACTTCCAACTCACCGCACATTTTATATGTACACAGAACACTACCAGGCAAGCAGCCGGTCACTTCAGGAGATTGAGCCTGGCTACAGAGGCATTCTTCTCTGACTCAAACTCGGATTCAGTCTGAACCTTGCTAGGAAATCACCCTCCCAGCACATCACACAGTTCACAACATGGGGAATTACTCAAATCTCAATCCCCACAAGCATGAAGCACATTTATATGTAAAGGTCACTTATTGTACCAGACCACAGAGTCCCGACAGGCCGATCACAATTCTGCACACTTTCGGTCTTCTTCAGGTTAAGTCTGGTCCCAAAATGACTTCTGCTGCTTTTGTCATTCTGAAAGCTCGGATTCAGTCCAAATTATGCTTACTAGTGGCTGCAGGCTGACTTTGGGGCCTCATGCGTGCTTCCCACGCGGACTACTACGCAACAATGGCTGCACGAACACACAGGGTGGTTTCCCCCTCAGCTTCCAACTTCAAACACAGCTCTCTTCTGCCCCAAACTTCAGGGCACTTCAGCATTTGCTTCCTCTTCGGAAGCGCAGTCTGAAAATCAAGGTTCCTCTTCGGAGTCGCAGTCCGAAAATCAAGGTTCCTCTTCTTTACTTCTTCTCCACACTTGGTTGCCCATGATCTAGACCACAACAACTGCTTTCCTTTTACACACAAAATTTGGATACTTGGTCCGAGAAAACCCAGTCCTTTTCTCTCCCTTCAGAAGAGCTGACAAAAGACAGGCCTTTTTCAGGCCTCCTGTGCGGTTCACGCGCTGCCCCGTGGGCAGCAGCCCCACGAGCTGCTCACTCTTCCAGCGCCATGCTTAGACTGACTCTCTCAGCAGGAAGTCTGGGCATTTCCCCCAAATCCAAAAGGTTTCAGTTGGCTGAATCTCCTTGTCAGTCACAACAGGCTCCCTCTATTGGCGAAAAAAGGCACCAAGGCTAAACTACATTTCCCAGAGGCTCTCTTCATACAAGCTCCTTGTGGCTGGCTCCACTTGAGAGTCCAAGTTCTGATTTTCCAGCAGGCTCCATTTTAAGGAACCCCTCCCCATTGACTGGACCCCTTTAGCAGTTCAGATCTGAAATGGAGGGGCAAATCACACAGAGTCCCAGCTGCAAGAAAGGCAGGTTAGACAAACTGTACTGTCATTATCACTCTAACAAATTGCCAGCAGATAGTTACATCTTTTGAAAGGGCTCCCCTTGCGCATATAGCAACTGCAGAAACGGAGCGATCTGCTCAGTGGCCCAGGCGGGACTCGAGCAGGGAAACACACAGTCCCCCCAGTTCAAATTAATTATACTGCAGTGTGGCAGCCCTTAAAGTGACAGTACATGGAGGCATTAGGCACTCTCACTAAATTATTTTTTAAATCGGCTGAAATACAGGAAACCAGCCGGGCGGAGAGCATTTAGGTTCACTCAAGGAAGGCTTTTTAGTGACCCCCATTTGTAGGGGGGTTACACACAAATATACTGCTACCATACAGACTGAAAGAACAGGAGTATGCCATTCACCCAGTGATGTTTGAGTTTTACCATATTTGAAATTGGGGGGTGGGAGGTGACAAGCACACTACAAGGGTGTGGCTATCTGTATCTGACAACAAGGTCAGTGTTTCCATATTTCACTATCGTACTGCCCAGTGATTCAAAATCATCTTCTAAAACAGACATTGCAGTTCATGATGACATCAGTTTTTCATATTACTGTGATGCCTACTTCCCAATATACAAAGAAGTGACTACACAATAGCACATGTGTCAAGTGTGCACACCCAGTTACTGAGAAGGCATACTGTGTTGACAAGTCAATCAACCTGCCAAAGTACTGATGTTGGCCAATCATGAGACCAGACTTCATGTGAAGGTAGTCCTGCTATCAGGGACAAGCGCATGTAACATTTCGTTTCTGGGAAAATGGAGAATACCTGACATTGCCTGATGTTCTGAGAAATGGACATTGTGCAAGAACTATACACAGAGATGTCATAGGAGGTTACATACCCTGGTTAGTTCCCCGTAAGTGGACAAGGATTTTCTTCTTGCAATACAGCTGAAGATCACACAGTGACACCTGAACATCAGCATTTTTACTATGGACCATATCTCTAACATCCAGTAATGAGCTTCCTGCATCTTCATCTTTAGGTTGGGTACATATGCCATCATATTCCAGTGGTTCCTGCTGACACTTGGTTGGTGAGTGAGCTAGAAGCATGGAAATGGCATGAGAATTAAGAAACACAGCAATACAGTGAGGAATTGGAGATCAAGTACATTACTATTACTGCAGTCCTACGAACATACGAACATAAGAAATTTGCCTGCAGATAAAGGCCTAGAGATCTATCAAGTCTGCTCGAATGTGCAGCTACCACCCCTTATTCTGCAGCTGTCCCTGCCTTCCACCCTTCCCCTTCATTAACCCTCCCCCTTGTCCTGTCCCATCCTCGTTTGAAGCAGTCCAGTGTTCTACTGCATACCACTTCAGCAGGTAACTTATTCCACCCAGCCACCACCCTCTCTGTAAAAAAGTGTCTCCTCATCTCCCTCCTGAACCTTCCTCACTCCAGTCTCATATCATGGCCCCTGGTGACCCTCCCTTCCCCTCCCTTACTTTGAACAGCCCCTCTGTACCCATCTTGTTTATTCCTTTCATGTATTTAAAGGTTTCAATCATGTCACCCCTGTCTCTCTCTCTCTCCAGTGACTACATGTTTCAACTCCTTCAACCTCCTCTCGTATGATAAGTCCCCCAGCCCCTTGATCATCTTTGTCGCTCTGCTTCACCCCTCAGTAACTTAATGTCCCTCTTCAGATACGACGCCAGTACTGCACGCAGTACTCCAGGTGTGGTCTAACTAATGACCTATACAGTGTCAGAATCACCTCCTCCCTCCTCGAGGTTATACCCCTTGCAATACAACCCAGCATTTTGTTGGCCTTTGCAGCTGCCTTCCTACATTGTGCCGAGTTGTTCATTGACCTGTAATGAGCACACCCGGATCCTTCTCCTTCTCTGTCTGGGCTAGCTGTACTCCCCCTAGCTGGTAACTCCACCTTGGGTTCTTCATCTCAAAATGCAGCACCTTGCACTTTTTGGCATTAAAGTCCAGTTGCCAGGTGTCTGACCAGGTTTCAAGCTTTGCCAGATCATCCTGCAATCCCTGCCATCCCCCTAGGTCATCCACCACTGTGCCTACCTTGGTATCATCAGCAAACAGACTGATCTTGCTCTTGATGTCCCATGATATGTCTGCAATGAATATCCCAAACAACACTGGTCTCAACACTGAGCCCTGTGGAACACCGCTCGTCACTGCCCTTGGGTGTGAGAGCTCCCCACCACCACCACCCTCTGTTGCCTTCCCTGCAGCCAGTTTCCTACCCATCTCACCAGCTTTGCACCCGCCCCTGTGCCTACTAACTTCCTTCCCAGCCTTCCATGTGGCACTGAGTCGAATGCCTTACTGAAGTCCAGATACAGGACATCCACTGCATGGCCCCTGTCCAGTTGCCTAGTTACCCAGTCATAGAACTCGACCAGGTTGGTTTGGCAGGATCTGCCACATGAAGCCATGCTGTCTGCTGTCCTGTAGTCCTTTGGCCTCTAGGAGGCCCCAGCCTCTCCTTCAGGATAGTCTCCATTAGCTTACCCACGATGGATGTGAGGCTAACTGGTCTGCAGTTTCCCGGTTCATCCTTGGGGCCACTCTTGTAGAGGGGCACCACATGAGCCATCCTCCAGTCCTGAGGTACACACCCCGAATATAGTGAGGCATTAAATAGGTCTGCAAAAGGTCCTGCAAGGACCTCTGCCAGCTCCTTCAGTACCCTGGGGTGGATGCCATCTGGGCCTGGCGCCTTGTCCACCCTCAGTGCCTTCAAACCCTCTCGAACTCTGCTCTCCATGATTTCCCCATCTGTCACCGCTTCCCCTGCTTCTGTCATTTCTCCCACCTTGGGTGTCACCCCCCTCTTCTCTTTAGTAAATATTGAGCAGAAGTACTCATTTAGTGCTTCCGCCTTATCGCACCCTGCTTCCACCCAACCCCCTCCTTCCTAATCCTTACTATGTGGTCCTTACAGCTCCTTTTCTCCCTGATGTACTTAAAAGTCCTTCTCCCCTTCTTAATGCCTTGTGCCAGCCTGAGTTCCGTAGATGCTTTGGCTCCCTTACTGCCCTTGTCACCTCCTTCGATTCTGTCATACTCTCTCCCTGTCCTCCCCTCCCTGTTTTCTTGTACTTCCTAAAGGCAGCTCTTTTCCTCCTTACCTTTTCCATGACCTCCTTGCTCAACCAGATTGGTTTCTTAGCCTAGCCTTCTTGCTCTGGGCTTTGCAGCAGGTTTGGTTGCCTCCACTATCCCCAGCTTTATGAGCTCTCACCTCTGGTTAGTGTCCATACTAGACTGAATTCTGCCAGGTACCCTTTACCACTTCCTCATCTTCCCAAAGTCGGCCCTCCTGAAGTCCAGCATTATTGTGCCAGATTCCACTCCTTCCTTGCCCATATCCAATGTGAGCCATACTGAGCGGTGGTCACTCTCTGACAGCGGTTCCTCCACTGTAAGTTCTCTCACAAAGTCCCTATTTGCCAGCACAAGGTCAGGGGTATTTCCTAACCTGGTTGGTTCACTGACCATTTGCAGCAGGAAGCTGTCCTGGAAGGCATCCAGCAGTACCTGCTCCCTTCTGTTCCTCATTGTTGGGGTGCTCCAGTCCACTCCTGGCATGTTGAAGTCCCCCACAATCACCACACTACCCTTCTCGCAGATCCTCCTGATCTGTCCCACTAGTTCCATGTCTAACTCCTCCGTCTGAGATGGTGGCCTGTACACCACTCCCATTCTAAGAATCCTATTCTTGGAATCCTGGATTTGCATCCAAAGTGGCTCCGTACTACCCTCCTCCCCTTCCTCCCTTACACACTTCAGTCCTTCCTTCACATATATTGCCACCCCCCCCTTTCCCAATCATTCTGTCCCTATGAAATAATCTGTACCCTGGTACAGACAGGTCCCAGTCATTGTATTGGGTGGCCCATGTTTCCGTGATGACTGCAATGTCCACCTCTCCCTCTGCCACGAGAACCTGTAACTCTGCAGTTTTCCTCCCAAGGCTCCTAGCATTAAGAGTAACCACCTTCCACCTCCCCCCCATCCTGCCCTCCTTTCTAGCATCACCAATAGTACTTGCCATTTGTCCTTTGTCACTGTTATGGGGTAAGCTCATATGTTTCCCAACCTGTGGTCTCTGCATATCTCTTCCCCAACTGCCACCCCCACACCTACTTTAAATTCTAACTTCCTCTATGTACTCCTCCATCCTCTGTTTCAACACTTTCTTTCCCTCCTCACTCAAGTGTAGTCTGTCCTTGGCATAGAGACTACTGTCCTCCCAGGTCCCTGCCCCCCGGAACAGCCCATACCCTTTGGCACAACACCAGGTTCTTAGCCATCCGTTAAATTCCTCTATTCTTGACTTTCTTGTTGTGCTTGCCTTTGGCTCAGGAAGTATCTCTGAAAAAGTTACTGATCTTCCTGCCCCCTCACATAATTGTGCTAGTTCCTCAAACCTCCTCTGGACTGTATCTACTGTCTTGTCAGCCAGGTCATTTGTCCCAAGATGTATAATTAAATGAGGCTTGTCTCTACCCCTTCTAGTATATTTCAGAACAGACTGTCCCACCCTTTCCACTGTCATTCCTGGCATGGTCTCCACCCAAATGTGACTATGCCTCTCCCCCTTGCTACCCCACCTAACTCCTCTTAGTATTGAGTCTCCCAGCACTGAGATTCCACCCTCTTACTCCTGCTTGCTTCCATTCATCTCCTCTCTCATTTCCAGCTCCTCTTCTTCCTCCTGCTTCCCCTTTTACCCTGTTGCAATTCTCCCAGCAGAACTTCCCCCCAATCCAGTTTGGTCCAGGCATTTATCAATTACTCCTCTAATTTCATCATTTTCCTCCTCCACCTTCTTCCTCTCTAGCAGTGCACAACTATTTTCTGAAGGCCCTTCACAAATGCCCGCTCCCTCTCTCTTCATAGTAACCTGTTCTCTCCTTTCCACTCCATGACTTTTGACACTTCTTTGCCTCTCCTCACAAGTCCCTATCTCCTCCTTCCATTTGTCTTTTGTCTCCTGACCTGGATTCCCCGGCAATTGTTCTTCCTGGCCTGGGCCGATTTGTCTCTGCTTCTCTTCTTCTGACCCTCTCTTCACCACTGTTGGCTTAAATTGCCCTCCCTCATCTCCCCTTCTTCCTCCCTCCAGTATTGGGCTAAACCCACCCCCAATCTGCCTTGCCTGTCTTAGTTCCTCCTGCAGGCCCTCAATCTCCTTTCTAAGTTTTTCTATGTGGTTGCACACTAAACATCCTCCCACACTCCAGGCAGTTTTTAGAAAGATTGGTGCACCGCAGTTGTTGCAGCCTACCACCCTACCCATTGCTGTCGTTGCCCACCAGCAACCCTCCACCCTTCAGATGCAGGATACCAAACACTCCCCAAGTCTCCCTCTCCCTCCTCTATCAGTGCAAAACATTTTCTTTTCCCTTACCTCCTTTGTTGCACGTTTAGATATATTGAGCAACTGCTTTTATATTCTATCCTTCCTATCCACACTCAAAAACAGACTTTAAATAGCCATTGCACAGCCTTCTTCAAACTCCTAATCCTCCTTTCCCCAATGCAATATCAATGTGAAAGTAATAATAAAGCTCCTAGATTTGCATTTACTTCCTTCCACTGAGAGAGCAGTCACCTCTTCACTTGCTGCTGTTCCTTTCCTGGATGTCTGCTTTTGCTATGACAGGTGCATATCCTTTGCCTGTTTGAGAAGTGATGTCAGAACCCTGATATAAAGGAAATAATGGACCAAGGGTGGGACCAGCCCAAGTCTTCCGGAAACAATCAGGTAGCTGAGGCCTCTGGTCAGACCATTAGCACCCTTCCCCTCTGCACTCAAACTTTGCAGCTAGTGAAGCCAGCAACAATGAATCACAATTCTACTGAAAGCCCCCAAAATAAGTTTGCTACCCAAAGAAACAGGACTCCAATTCAAACAGCTTCACCAACAACACATCAAAATAGGCTTGGAATTAGAAGATATATGTCTCCAATTCAAAGAAACAGACCCAGTTAAATCACACCAATTATGTTTTAAAACAGAAGAAATAGGTCTCTACAAATGCAGCCTGCCACACAGTGAATCAGACAAATGAGCCCACTTATAGCTACTAAAACAGGTTTCAAAATTCCAATAGCTCCAAACAATACCCTGCTAGCCCCTTAGTAGTAAGAAAGAAAAGAAATAACCTTCTACCAAGTAGAATCCACAAGAAACAATGTAAAACAACAAGAAGCTACTGTACTGTAGATCTGATCTTGTCCCCCTTCAAGTTCCTTCTGAGAAGCCAAAGCACTGAGTTCCAAACTCTGTGATTTCCCTTGTGCTGTTTTCAAAATCAGACAGTTCCAAACTCTGTGATTTCCCTTGTGCTGCTTTCAAAATCAGACAGTTCCAAACTCTGTGATTTCCCTTGTGCTGCTTTCAAAATCAGACAGTTCCAAACTCTGTGATTTCCCTTGTGCTGCTTTCAAAATCAGACAGTTCCAAACTCTGTGACTTCCCTTGTGCTGTACATGCATCAGGTTTCATGTGGATGCATGCTTGCGCAGCATAAGAAGTTTGCAACTCCTATGTAATTTTAGTTTATCCACTGCAAAACAGACACTTTTAGCGTCCATAAGCCCAGCACAAGTGATGGTACAGAACAAGGCAGTGCAGCATCGTGCAGTGCAGTACATGTACATAGGCATGACAAAACTCACCGCTCCATTCTGGCAAAGTGTGGTTCCTCTATGGAGGCACCCACAATGGAGACCAAGGAGGATGCTGGGAACCTCCACAAAGGAGACCCACAGGATGGTGGCAGGGGACCCTGCAGGGGAAGGAAAAAACTCCTGGTGGGGGACTCCATTGTTAGGAAGGTAGAACTGGTGGAGGAAGGGGAGAGGGAGGTAAGGTGCCTGCCTGGCACCATGGCTTGGAGGGACAGGGAGCGAATCCTCAGGATTGCTGGAGCAGCTGCACAGGTGAGGGAGCTGGATGTCATTGTCCACCTAGGGACAAATGACCTGGCTAAGAAAGGGATTAGAGAAGTGCAGGAAGAGTTTGTGGAATTGGGGAGGGGCCTTAGTCAAGTAGCACGCACGGTAACCTTCTCGGAGGTGCTGCCCATCTATGGCATAGGAGAGGCTAGTGTGTTCCGCACCATGGGATTCAATCAGTGGTTGAAAAACTGGTGTGGAGCTCAGGGATTTGGCTTCATTGGGGACTGGGGTCCACCTGGAGTGATGCAAGCCTATACTGGCATGATGGTCTGCATCTGTCCGGGAGGGGAACCAGGATCCTAGGTGATAGGTTTAAATGCTTCATTGGCAAGCTTTTAAACTAGCCAAGGGGGGAGGCACTGGAAAGGAGCAGGAAAATCCTAGCCCCAAATAATCACGGTAGTAAGTATGGCAAACACCAACATAGAGGTGTCGATAGGGAGAAGGGCAGGGGTAAATGGAGAAAGTGACAAAGGCAAGAAGGACAGGGATGGGGCAAAGGGAGTAAGGCCATCAGGAAATGTAGGGTAATGAGTACCAATGCCCGTAGTCTGGGCAACAAGCTCCCTGAGCTGGTGGCCTTGATGGAAGAGGGATGCCTGGATATTGTAGCAGTCACAGAAACATGGTACACAGAGAACCATGACTGGGATGTTAACATACCAGGGTACATAACCTACAGGAGAGACAGGCAGGGGAGAAAAGGGGGAGGAGTAGTTCTCTATGTAAAGGAAGGGATAAAACAACTGAACAAAAGAGTAAACAGGGAGGAGAGGAGGCACTGTGGGTCACCTTGGAGACTGGAAAGGGCACCACAATCCGCACAGGGGTTGTGTACAGACCCCCATGTCACGGGGAGGGAATGGACAAGGATATGTCAGAAGGCATTCTTAGAATGGCAGAGAAAGGGGAGATACTGTTGATGGGAGACCTGAATATGCCAGATGTTAACTGGAGCACATTTGCTGCAGCCACATCCAAGAGCAGGGCCATTCTTGATGCCCTACAGGTGGCAGGCATTAGACAGCTAGTTTGGAACCCACCTGTGAGGAGCAATCTTAGACCTCATACTCTCAAGCGGGGCAGTGAGAGGATCTCAGATCTAGAAGTGGGTTGCCATCTGGGGACAAGTGACCATCAAACAGTGTGGTTCATTAAACTCAGCTACGGTCAAGCCATACAAAAGTGAGGGTACTGGACTTTGGGAGGGTTGACTTTGGCAAGTGGGAGAGTGCCTCAGAAAAGCACTAGCAAACAGGCTAGAAGGAGGTGTGGAGCAACAATGGGGAATCATCATAACTGCCATCACACAGGCAACAAGCCTTTGTGTGAAGCAAATAAACAAATCAAAAGCGAAATAAAAAGCCACTATGGTTCTCAAAAGAGGTGGCTGTGAAAGTCAGGAAGAAAAAGATAGCATTCCAGAAGTATAAGGAAACACAGAAGGAGCAGGACAGAGAGCTGTACCAGTTAAGGCAGAAGGAAGCAGGAGGAAGTCAGAATAGCAAAGGCCCAAACTGAGGAAAGATAGCCAACTCAGTTAAGAAGGGGATAAAACCTTTTATAGGTACATCAGTGAGTGTAGAAAGACAAAGGGAGGATAGTGAGGCTGAATAGAATGAGCGGTGGGTGGGCAGAGGGACAGTGAAAAAGCAGGAATACTGAACAAATATTTCTGCTCGGTATTCACTAAAGAGGAAGGAAGTGCCTAATCCAATTAACAGAAGCACTCTTGATAGGGGGGTCGATCCCAGTCCTTTCACAGAAGAAAGGGTTCTGCAAGAACTCCTAAAACTGAAGGTGGACAAAGCAATGGGTCCTGATGGAATTCACCCAAGAATTCTAAAAGAATTAAGGGAGGAACTAGTGAAACCACTGGCTACTCTTTTAATAAATCATGGGAGGATGGTGTGGTACCCGAGGACTGGAGGAAGGCGGATGTGATTCCCTTCACAAAAGTGGGAGCAAGACAGAGTCAGGAAACTACAGACCTGTCAGTCTGACCTCTGTGGTAGGGAAAGTGATGGAGTCACTTCTGAAGGAAAGACTAGTTGAGTACCTAGAGGCCAGTGGAGCACAGGACCCAAGGCAGCATGGGTTCTGCGGAAGGTCATGTCAGACGAATCTAATAGATTTCTTTGACTGGGTGACCAAAGTAGTAGACCAGGGAGGGGCTGTGGACATGGCCTACCTAGACTTTAGCAAGGCATTTGACACAGTCCCACAAAATATTAATAGTCAAATTAACCAGCCGGGGAGTGGGTCCCAGGGTGGTAGCCTGGGTAAAACATTGGCTGCACAACAGGACACAGAAGGTAATTGTAAATGGAGTCCACTCTGAAGAAAGAAGGGTCACTAGTGGGGTACTGCAGGGTTCAGTATTGGGTCCAGTTCTTTTTAATGTCTTCATCAGTGACATTGCAGAGGGACTGGAAGGAAAAGTATGCCTTTTTGCAGATGACACAAAGATCTGCAACAGGGTTGATACACAAGGAGGCGTAGAAAGGATGAAAAGGGACTTGGCAAAGTTGGAGGAATGATCAGAAGTACGGCAGCTAAGATTCAATGCAAAGAAGTGCAAAATAATGCACCTGGGAAACAAGAACCCAGGGGAAGAATACACAATGGGTGGGGAGGTAGTAACAACAACAAAAAAGGAAAGGGACCTGGGGGTAATCATATCAAATGACCTTAAGGTTAGCAAGCAATGTGAGAAGGCAGTAGGGAGGGCTGGGGGTATACTGGGATGTATAAGGAGAGGCATCAGTAGCAGAAAACAGGAAGTTGTTATCCCTCTGTACAGACAGTTGGTGAGACCCCATCTGGAGTACTGTGTCCAATTCTGGAGACCCCATCTCCTCAAGGACATAGACAGGATAGAGGTAGTCCAGAGGAGGGCAACTAAAATGGTGCAGGGTCTGCAAGAGAAGCCATATAAGGAGAGACTAAAGGAGCTTAGTATGTATACCCTTGAGGAAAGAAGGAGGGGGGACATGATAGAAACTTTTAAGTACCTCAGTGGAATCAACAAAGTCCAAGAGGTAGCATCTTTCAGAAAGAGACTTGCAAGAACAAGGGGACACAATTTAAAAGATAGAAGGAGGCGGTTCAGGAAATGTGAGGAAGTATTATTTCACAGAGAGGGTAGTGGATGCATGGAACAGCCTTCCTGAGGAGGTTGTGGGGTCTAAAACAATGGGAGAATTCAAGAATGCATGGGACAGACATAAGGCAATTCTTGTGGGGGGTAGGAAGAAATAGGCTGTTAGTTAACTAGAATCTGTGGCTTATCCTGTAGGTGGGGAAATGGGCAGACTAGATGGGCCAAGTGGTCCTTATCTGCCGTCAAAGTCTATGTTTCTATGTTATGTTTCTATGAGTATTCTATGAATGGTGTTGCATTCAAGTGCACATCTCACTGATTGATCCATGTTTGTGTGAGGCTTTGTCAAGACTGGTATCTGCTCCTTTATGATGTCTGTTTTGTATTGTTCATACTTTATGCTGTTCTGCGCAGCAGAGTGCACACAGAATATGCATATGTATTGTCCATAAGCATGCATGTCATGATATGGTGTCTGCAACCCACTGTCACCGTGAGCAAAGCCGTGTCAGGAGTAATGGACGTACCTGTGAAGGGCATGCATTCCTAGTTGCCCTTGTCTGAGAAAGGCATTGACATAATGGAGGTAGTGTGGCGAGGCATTCCCATATGACCGCATAACCATCTACCACAGCACTGACCTTTGCAAATAATATACCGCAACAGCAATCAACACTCCATTTCATCACAGCTTTATCTCCTCCAACCCAAGCAACCTAAACAGAATGCAGCATATGCAGTTTTTGCAAAACCACACCCTGGCCAGATGGCATGATCCTCCTGTATTTTCCCCATCATCAGTCACATGCATCATGTGTTGATTGCAGACATCAGGAACTGAAGGAGACAAAACCAGTCAAAATACAAATCAATCACAATTCAACAAGCTCCACCATCAGTTTACAAAACAATGAATCAGAGGTGAACAGTAAAGCACATTCACAACATGCACGGTGCGCATGTAACATTCCACATGGATATAATCTGGTAATGAAACGGAGTCATTAGTTGTAACGATTAAATTAATGAATCAATATGTAAAGCAATGATTAATTACATTAATCATTACGTAAGCCCAAAGCCACGGCAAGGCCACTTCTTGGGTTGGGAATGCATTATCCAAACATAAATTTGGAATGTCACTTCAGCAGTGCTGCTTGTTGCATGCATTGACTTTGGGATAAGTAAATCCAGTTCATGTGTGGATCACATCTTCAGTGCCATAAGGTGGCACTGCACATGTTCAGTGCACATACAGCCATGTGCATAGGTACAGTCTGTGTGAATGAAAGCTAGGATCACGGCTGCCTGTACTAAAACAAACAAGACTGTAACATCATATCACAGGTGACATACACGATATGTACAGCGCTATCCTTAGTGGTGTTACTTGCTTTCTAGCAGTCATAAACAGATGTGATACCTTTCAAATGCTGCTCTTACAGTCGGTATTGTATGTTGAATGTATGAGTGCCACAATACATATGTTTTTGACTGGTAAAGTACCTGTCGTGTCTGCAAGTACCAAGTAAATTGGTAGTGTGCCATGTTATTAGTGTGTGCTGCGCTGATAACCACAGCCCTGGCTATTGGTCTGTCACCTACCATAGTGCTGCAGTTCTGTTACCCAGTGTGATATGTGGGCAATAGTGTCCTTGGTCATATGTGGACACATGTGTTAGTTACTGGCCAAAGACAACACAGAGCAGTGTTCATTGCCTCGACTATTGAGGATAGCGTGATCACCTGTGAAAGGAAACACTATGGTGAGCAGTTGCTAGGAACAGAATTGTCTACGCAGATTGATGTGCATGACACTTGAAGTATGAAATACCATGTAATGAGATCTGATGATCACAGCATGACCAGTCATGTCCCATGAATTAGCCTACACAGTGAACACACATGCAGCACATTCACTTCCACCAGCACAGACATGCGATAACAAGTTGTATAGTTTATACATACCTGGTGTCTTTCTCGTTTCTCTACTGCTCTGGACAGATGGAGTTTCTTTGCAATGCTGTCAAGGCTACCAGGAAAAGGAGTACATTTGAAGATGGTGGCTATAGCGTCTGGTTTAAACCGTGTGCACACCTGTCCAGTGTTTAACTCAGACTGCTCCTGAAGAATGTACATGGGCTCATAACTATCAGGAGTGAAGTGTGTGCTACATAAGCAGCTGTTCTTGGAAGGGCCCATCCAGTCAAGCCGTGCCGCTGAAACTGCATGATTCCACTGAACAAGTAGTGCTGGGTCTGATGGTAAATGGTGTATGCTAACATTTTGTTTTTGACTGTTACCACAACCGTAGGCCACACATGTATTCACCATGGCTCCTACTTGACTGTGAGAAAACTAGGAACAAAACAGATATTGCATTAACAGGAAGCATTGGAAGTCACACAATTAACTTAGAAAACCTATTTTGTGGGGCACACAGCAGTACAATGGTCTGAATACCCTACACACTCCTGGTACACTCTAAGATCACAATACCTACATGCCACAACAGCAGTTCACATACATGTCCATTGATGGTAACAACAAAAGAAACATGCCAAACACAACACATATAGCTGTTGTAATGGGTCAGTAATTATGAATCACAGAGGATCACACTGTGGTCAAAAAAGGCTCGGTGCTGATGGCAGTGTTACTTGGAGGCTGTATCACTAACAGAGTGGATGACAGTAAGGGGAACTGTGCCTGCCGGAGCATAACACAAACTAGACTATACCAGTGGAAACATCAAAAGGAAATTCCATACATGTGGGATGGTCCTGAATAGCTGTGCTGCTGTATCAAAGCAGCCCACCCACACTAGTTAGAGAAGCCAACATTGGGAAACAGGAAGGCAAGACTCAGACAGAAACACCTGTAAGAGGTATTAGGGGGAATGCAGAAGAAACAGGGCATGATAACAGTTGTGGGAAAAAAACAGTACAAAAAAGCAGGACTACAGTGGAAAAAGGCAGCAATACATGGAAGGGCATGTTTAAAAATGCACTTGGCGGGGAAGGGGCGTGGCCAGCAGCCGACAGGAGAGGACGCTCCTTAATTTGCTCTAGGCTCAGGCGGGTGCAGTAGCTTTAAAACACATTATTTTTCACTAAAACAGTCCAGTTTAAGATGTAAGACCTTAAGGCTAAAGTCTATTTGAGTCTACGGATGCTTTTTCCAATGATTTTCCGATGGGTAGAACAAAAACAGATTCCTCTAAAGATGGCACTAAGGGCAGTGATGAAAGTGAACAGGAACGTACAGGAACTCTGTTCCTGTACCTTTATTGCAGCAGGAACAGCGTTCCTGTACTTCTTCCCTTACACCAGAAGTGAAATTCTTAAACCAACAACATAATGACAGTTTCTGGCCCTGTGACTTAAAATCAGGGTTTCCATAGCAACATTTGACTTGTACAACAGTGCAATTTTTCTAGAAATATTTCAATATCTCTAACTGAATCTACTAGTGTCTAAACAGATAGACATGTCTTCACACAGCTATCCTTCAGATGGAAGATCTTCATTATGCATTTCATATCTCACAGTGCCTGGCCCTGTGGCGCTGAGGGTTGAGGCGCTGGACGCCACACCTCGCTTCACGCCAGCGACCCAGGTTCGGTAACGAGCCCGGGCGCTGGAGGTCGGCGGGGAGAGAGTAGGATCGAGCATCCGAAGGACAGCTCTCCTCTCCCGGGGGGGATCCAGGGGCATCCAGGCACAGGAGAGACCCCCGGTGGAGAACGGAGGTACTTCCGCTGCTGGGAGCACAAGCACACAGTCGGAGGCAGACGCCTGGCCAGAACGTGGACAGAAGCACGCACGCTCATGGCCATTGGCGTCAGTGCATGCCTGCCAGCTCAGGGGTGAAAAAGTGGAAAAAGGAGGGCACTGGTTGCGGCGGCATGATGGCCGTCTCCGCGTGGACTCTCCCGGCACCTGAGTGTGCGGCACTACCGGATCCGGAGTGGGTGGATTGAGCTCCAGAGGGAGTGCTCCCTGCTCCCCCACCGCGGGGGGCAAGCCACGGGGGTAGCCGCGGGGCCTAAAGAGGTCACCGGGAGGTAGTCCAAGGGGATGGTGGCCGGACAAACCTGTGGGTGAAGCCAGGACGTGGCAGGTAGGCAGATCAGTGGCCCTGGGGGGATAAAGAAAGAAGCAAAAAATAAATAAAAATCTGACAGTTCCTGTACTTCTTGTCTACCACTTGCACCACTGACTAAGGGGAAAGGCCCCGCACCTACTACCAGTGGAGCTCCTAGCAACATGTCAGCGAGCGGAAAGCCTGGAGACCTAGAAACTTCAGTTCATGCAATTCTCCAAGCGGTACAGCAACTAGACAAAAAGTTAGAAACTTATAACTCCAGACTCATTCAAGTAGAGACCAAAATGCTTGCCCTAGAGACAAATCAATCTGAGCTTACAACTTCAGTTCCTAAGGCCACGATTGTGACCGATGGATTTCTTAAGGAGAACAAACTGCTTCGCTCTTGAGTGGAATACCCGGAGAACCATGTCCGTGCCTGTAACTTCTGATTTTTGGGGATCCCTGAATGAGTGAAAGGCACCAATCTTACGGACTACATGTACCAACTATTACAGGAGCTCTCCCACCTAAGAGACGACCACCTAATCCAATGGGCCTACTGCATCATGCCACACAGAAGACCTGCTAATCCAGACCTCCCTCGAACTGTGCTGGTGGTGACTAAGGGAGTGCAGATTAGGGACTATGTTCTGCATAAAACCAAGTCAGTGGGGACACTTACTTTGCCGGATGGTTCCACTATACATTGCTTTCCTGACCTCAGCTACTCTACGAGGATGCAACGCCGTGGTTTTGATGCTGTTCGTGCAGGCCTGAGGTAGCTGGGGATTAACCATGCGCTCGAAATGCCTGCCCGTCTTAAGATTCTGTACGCTGGAAAAACTTACATTTATTCCGATCCAGCGGACACGAGTCGTAAGCTGGACATACTCTGTTCAGACTTTGACAAATCAGGTCCTTTGGAGGTCGAAGAAGAGGAAGAGGATACCTGAAAATGAACTTTATTGGACAGTTTTGGTGATTAAGTTCACTGATATTTGGTTTGTACCACTATAGTGCTTTACACTAAATTATCCTGAGAAAATAATAGTTTATAGAATGCTGTAGTTTACTACATTAAGGCACTCTGGCTCAAATTAAAATTAAGGCTTATAGCACTGTGTGTTTGCAGCATAAAGTAAAAGTTCTTTAAGGGGTTGGCACCATCTGGTGGTGAAATGGAGTGAGTGTAACCCCATTTTCTGCCTGGTTAAGCTATATATCAGTTTAAAATGTTTTCATAGTTGCCTGAGAGTTATTATTATTTATTTTTATTTAGTTTTTGTTTACTGGGTAAGTGCACTAGCCACAGCAATGACTATTTTCAGGCACGACCTGGGAGGGTACAGTACAACAGTACAGGGAAGACATTCCAATACAAGTACAAAAAATAATTGACAGTCGCATGCAACTAGTTTTGACACTAGCATACAAGCAAGTTGAAAGAAGTAGCCATAGAACAAGGAGGTTGCAATAACAATGTAGGAAAAGATAAAAATAAAACAGGAACAGTACAATAATCCAAATTACACCACAATTAGTTTGAGGAAGAAGAAAAATAAGAAACATGACAGATTAAACATTTTAGTGCTAATGAGGGACTGAGAGTTACTTTAGGGAAGGGGTAATAGTAAATAATATGAGTAAAAGATACGAAAGGGGTGAGAGTGAAAGGAAGGTGGCAGGTGGGGCAGATAGGTAGAGGAGAACTGCACTGCGTACAGAGGGGCAGATCAGTAGAAAAGTCAAGGAGAGATGAGGCTGGGATGACGAGAGCTAGGGAGGTTTGAAACAGGGGCACTTGTGGAAAGTATTAAGATAATTACGCAGATTAGGGGGCATCTCTGTTATTTGCCTAAAAGGGAATAATTCTCTGTGTTTAGCTTTTTAACATGGACTCCTGGGCCTCGTCATTTGACAATGGCCTTTCTGCAAAGAAGGGACTCTCTGGACTTTTTCTAGAACTTATTTAGGTATGATTGTCCATGATCTTGCTGTATAAGCCTGTCTTAATCAGATCTATTTATACCAAATCAATATGTACCCTACTTTGTTGTAACAATGAAAGAAAGGATAAGAGTTACTATCATAATATTTCTGTGATGTAATCCTATACCTGGAATCAGACATGGCATTGTGTATGTTTTATGACAGAATGTACAAAAATAAAGTTTAAAAAAAAAAATGCACGTGGCATGGGAAAAAAAATCACACACCACAGGGCATTGCTAGAACAAACACACCTGGACATAGCAGCAATAACAGAGACGGTACACCACTAACCATGAATGGTACGTGGTTATCCCGGGGTATGCTATAGTCAGGAAGGATAGGGGAATAAAAATGGGTGGAGAGGTGGGTGGACATGTATGTCAGGGAGAGGATAAAGGCAACAGAAGTAAAAGGTAGACAGGGAGAAGGTGAGGTGCTGTAGGTCACCCTTCAGTCTAGGTAGGGCACAGCAATCCTCACAGCGGTGATCTACAGCCCTCCTGCACAGGGGGAGCAGGATGATAGAAAGCAAGTGGAAGAAATATACGAGATGGCTTCTAATGGACAAGTACAGTTGCTGGGTGATTTCAATGTACCAGCTGTGGATCTGAGCATGCCAGCTGCTGCCTGTGGCACAAGCAAAGTATTCTTGGATTCCCTACAGAAGGAAGGCCTCAGACAGCCAGTGCCTGATCCCACCAGAAACAGGGCAGTTCCGGCACAAGTTCAAACAAACATTGACTAAGTCACGTAAGTAATGGGCAGAAGGGCAGGTGGGGTCCAGCGGCCACCACATAATGAGTTTTAGCATGGCAACAGGGGTACAGTCCAGTCACACAAAGGCAACAGTTTTGTATTTCACAAGGGCAGACATTGATAAGATAGCAAGGTGCTTCAAAGATGCACTGGGAAGGAGGGGGGAAGTGGGGTTGGGGGTGTTGAGGCCCCATGGGAACACACAAAAGGAACAATGAGGGAGGTAACAAACCAGTGTATGAGTGTGAAAAATGCAATAGGCAAACAAAAACACAATGGTTCTGTAAAGACGTGGCAGAGTATGTAAGGGCAAAACGGGGAGTTTTAGGAAATATTATGAGACCCAAAAGGAAGAAGAAGACGGAGAGATGTACCTAAAGTATAGAAGGGAGGCGGGGAAGACTGTTAGGATCACAAAGGCAAGGATGGAGGTAAAATTAACACAGACAGTAAAGGTAGGATACAAGACCTTCTTTAGGTAAATTAGCAAAAGAAGGAAATCCAGGGAAGGGATTAGCATGCTACCGGGAGGAGGAGGAGGAATGTAAACATGTAGACCGAGAGAAGGCAGAAATACTGAACAAATACTTTTGCTCATTATTCACTGAAAAAGGGGAAGAGAAATTGAGCACAGCAGCACAACAGATATGGAGGAGGGGAGACAGCAGTCCATTTACAGTGGAAAGAGTGCTGGAGGAAATCAGTAAACTGAAGGTGGAGAAAGCAATGGTACCACATGGCATATACCCGAGAATACTAAAAGAAAGTAAGGAGGAGCTAGCGGGGCCACTGGCAACCATATTCACAAAATTGCATAACCCAGTGGTAGTTTCTGAGAACTGAAGTAGGGCACATGTACTCCTTCTACACATGCTTTAGTATCCTTATTCATGTTGCCCACTCTCATGGCTATTTGCAAACCCCACCATGGAAGAAATCAGAACTGCTTTACCCATCCTGGAAAGTGCAGACCAATAATGAAAGATAGGGCCACATAGTTACAGGTGGAAAACTAGTCCACAGTGAGGATGAACACATTCTCCCTGCACCATCCCTTCAAGCAGGTGTTGAAGCTTCTACAGAATGTCACAGAGTGTGCTAGCTTCCTCAATCCCATGACCCACACTTGATCGGTTATTGGATAGGTCATTAGTTCACAGGTAGACAATGATCTCCAGACCCCCACTGTCCACCACTGCCTTACATTTCATCTGTTCCCACTATACCTCCCTGCAAGCCATGAGTACTGTGAGGCGCTTACCCTCCCTTTCAACTGTGCCGACCTTGCCAAGATCTATGCCACATGGAAGCAAGTCACCTATCACAAGTAACTTCTTCCTCCTGTGGGTCCTGTTCTTTTCCACACTGGTTCTGCACTTTGTGATTCAGTCACATCAGGAATGGTCCTAGCCTGGAGTCCATTTCCGATGCACTGTTGATGTTACACAGTCTGGGAGCTGTATCTCTGTTCCCCCTCATTGAATCTACCATCCCACCTTATGCCACAGAAGCTGTTTGGGCAGTGGCAGGTGAGAAGGTGGACTCCGAGTGTGGAAAAAAACTTTCCAGTGCTACAGACACTTTTGCTTGGAGAATGGCCCCCTCCGCTGTCAGCTCACAGACATGCCAGCATATATGGCAGCACTGCAATATGCACAGCATTGTCCTGAGGACTGATGGGCCATGCAGTGTGCACTGCAACACTGCATGCATCCTCTTCTGTTCTACCTGTAGCTTCTACAGTAATGCTTTATAAAAAACAGTGCTGCTACTGTGACACCAATGCTGTTATTAGGTATGGCCCCTTGAACTTACCACCCTATCACTCCTTTACACTACATAATGCTCCTCTGTCACCCTCAAAGTTTGTTATCACTTTTTATGGCACTTCCTCTTCCCAGCTGTATGCTACCTTTTTTTCCTGTGTGGTGGAAGTACATTAGACTGTGTGGGCCTGTGAGCAGTGACACTCAAAGTGGGTGGGATAGTATTACAACTAAAGGGCGCACATGTAGTAAGGTGCTGCCGTATAATGTAGTTTTACTGTGACCAATGAGCCGCTTCAGAAGATGGTGAGACAGTACCAAGGATAGGGCTACAAACAGTAGTGGGTGGCGGGAGAGTGGAAATGGATAACAGAGTTGCTGGGAACAAGTGAATGGGGACACCAGCAGAAACCAGTAAAAATACAAAGTGCTGGACAACAAGCACCAACCATATGTTAGGACATTCAGTACATAAGTACATATGGACCATGACGCCCATGTACAAACTAAGCAATGCACACTAAAGGAAAAACGGTACATACAGTGGCAGTTGGCTAAGTAGCTGACGTTGGTGTGCATTTACATACAAGATCATGGCCCATCACTACACGGCACTGACAGCCACACCTACAGTGACCTATTAGTGAATGTCAGGTATTCGACATTCAATAATGCACAAGTGATATGGTGATAGAAATGCACACATAATGGTTAATTACCTCCATAATCCATGGCTAACACTTATCAGAGACAGGTATGCAGATACAGCAATACAGTGACAGCACAACCACATCAGCAGCTGTGTGTATGTAACGACAGATGTACAGTACAGAAACTGAGTGTCTAGGCAGATCAAGGGACAGAACGTGACTGACCACTAACTGCAGAAATGTCTGTCAACTGCATGATCAAGACAATGGAGCACATATTGTGACAGACTGACAGCAGGAGAAGCTGTGAAATATCAGTTGGTTCAGCATATGTACACAGAAAACAGAAAAACCATGTTGTATAAAATACATAACCTATTAAAAAATTCACTTTCCAAAAGACCGAGGTTCAGAAAAAAACATCAGAACCCCATGACATATCTCGACTGTAACATCACACGCTTTCCACTGAGAATACGACAGCAAAGATTAATCCTAGTCTCAAACATGATATACTGTACCACAGCAAATAGTGATAAGTAAACAATAAGACACAACAGGGTGTGTGTTAGACACTTTAACACACGGCTGGGAGGCGTAGTGAGGCACGAGGCCAATGGCCACGTACGTCCAGCCTCCTAGCCGTGTGTTAAAGTGTCAAACACACAGACCCTGGAGTGGCTTATTGCACTTATGAAAATGGGCATCTAAATTATAATCATAGATGCATGTGAAAGTAAAAATTACTTTAATAAGTAATAAAAAAATTAAATCTTTTTCTTTAATTAATATAAAACAGTTCCTCCGCCAATTTACTGTGTGCTTTTTTTGAGTTAAGTATTTTTGACCTAGGCAGGCTGCTGTACTTGTAGTTTGTTGAGTTGTCATGGCATTGCCCTCCTCCCACTCCAGTTCCATTTTCCCCCCATAAAAACAGTAATGGGTACAATAAGAAGGTACCAAGCAGGTGGCAGCTAATGCTTGAGGAGAACTGTGATCAACAGAGCGGATGGGTGGCAAGAAAGGGAAGAGATCTCAGTGGGTGGGAGCAAGCAAGCGGACAGTTGAGTGCAACGGGAAGAGATCGTGGCAGTAATTGATTTTTTTAATAGTCTCACTGCTTGCCACCCTTGCCAGTAACTGGGGAGAGATCTCGGCGGGTGGGAGCGAGCAAGCGAATGGTTGAGCGCAACGGGAAAAGTTCATGGCAGTAATTGTGGTCTAGCAGCACTACAGTGATCGGGTGGGTTTGTGAGTGAAAACAAAAATGGCAGCTTTTATTTTTTTAACATTCTAATTTGGAACACTGGCAGAATGGGAAGATCAGTGCCCGCCTGGCATAGCACAACCTGGTCTTTTTTCTGTGGTGTTAGACATATTAACACATTCTTACTAGCCAATCAGAATGCTTGATTGTTACCAGCCATTTCATAAAACCAGTGAAAATCACTTCACCAAGCCGGGAAAGGAAAAGGAAATGTAATCAGTACTTCAGAACGAGGGACGGGGGGAGTTATGAGTGCACACTCTGGACTATTAAATTTGGTGACACGGACTTCAGCGTTGTGAGCAGGAGCACTGTACTACCTCCTACACCTGACTTGACATCACAGCACTTCTTGCTCATGCACTTACATGGCAGGATGCAGCAGAAGCGTGCCCATGGCATGCGCGGCATAAAAGGGCAAAATTCAACATTTTAAAACCTGCTAAGAGGAAACGATGAAAAGCCAGCACATTTAACACTCCCTAACTGTTGCAAAACTCTAAAGCAGTACTGAACTTGGCAGTTGCTCTTTAACTGAGTATAGCCTAGTATGGCCATGGCCCAGTGGTGGTTTCCAGTGCACCGCGACTCACTAATGGCCACAATATCCAGGCCTGCCTTTGTCATGATGGTCTCTAGATCCTGAATTTTATTTCATAGACTTGCATTTCCTCACATTGCCTTCCATATTTTGTTGCCACTCCATCTGCTACCCCCATTTTCTTTTTGCCCTCCTTCCCTTCTTCCCCACTCTCTTTTTACTTCTTACGTTTCCATCCCCTTTCATTTCTAATACTCTGCTTCTTTTATTATTTTGCACCCTGAGGAATTTGTCTCCACTCGAGTCCTCCCTACTCTACTTCAATGTTGGGGGGGGGGGGCAGTTTATTCCTCCCTGATTCCTTGCACCACTCCCTTTGGCTAGTTTAAATGTTTTATCAAGGTAACATTTAAACTGTCCACTGACAGTTGCTGTTCTCCTCCCAGATGGATGCAGGGCATCACCCCTGAATATGCCCTTATCCCTCCAGGTTGGTCCCCAGTCCCCAATGAAGCCGAACCTCTCCTCTCTGCACCATTCTTTCAACCATGAGTGGAAACTTGTGGTGTGCAGAACCCTGTCCTTTCCTCTGTCATAGACAGGCAGCCCTTCAGTGAAAGTTACTGAATGTGTTACCTGTCGAAGACCTCTCTCCAGCTCCCTGTTCTTCCCCCTGCACTATCTCAGCCCCATCCCTAACCGGGTCGTAAGTCCCCAGGTGGAAAATGACATCCAGCTCTCTCTCTCATCCTGCCATCCTAGCAAGCCCTAGGATCCACTTTCCATCCCTCCAGACTGTAAATCTGTAACTCTATCAAAAAATTACTTAACTGGGAAACTTTTCCTTTAAAAATGCTTCTCCTATTGAACAATCCAAAACTTATATGTGAAGGGAAAATTCTCCAGCCCAATAGTAGGGATAAGTTCATCATAAGAAAACAGGAGGATGTGATTGACTGAGAGAATAACTCCATTGTGTCATTTCATGATATCTGTCAAACATTTGGGGTTAAAAAGGGATTTTTACTATTGTTTACAGGGGAACAATGCAACCCACAAATTTGATTTGAATACAGTGAATACCTCATCCTCTTCCTAGTGATCAGAAATATTTCTGGTCTGCAGAAGGGGAGGGTGGAGTAGGGAAAGTGTATAAGGTCCCAAACACAATGGGCCTGATTCTCAAAGCTCCTGGCATGGAGCAAGGAGCCTGCACCAATAAGAATGGTGCAAAGTGCACCTTGTGCCAAACGATGCACCTGGAGTGATTCTCAAAGGCAGCCTGCGTCAACCGCAGGCTGCCTGCCCGAAACTGGGCTTGCACCACAGATGTTGCTGCGGCATGGCACAAGCATCCACATCCCCTAAAATGGGATTCAGTAAAAACACCCAGATGATGAAATTCTAAGCACTGTTAGACCAGCCAGGGATGGTCTAAGGGTACTCAGAATATGTCCCTCTGGGACAGTTGTAGTATGTGCCGCAGTATGTTGTGGTCTCTCCTCCAGCAGCTGTCATTCACTGAGCGCATATATACAGTATTCGCTAATATGGATCTCTGTCGGTGGCTGGCCACAGAGGTGAGAGGTGGGTTGAGCCAGTCTCCAGATGGATGGGCACCGTGGGATGGGGTGGGGTCCACTAGTCCACTAGGTATTGGGGAATCGAGTGTATGGGGGATCATGTTAGTTATTCTTGCATTCGGGCTGTGTCAGGGATGGGGTGGAGATATATTACAATTTATGGCTGCATCAGGGATGAGGAGCATCTATGTATACTGTGGACAGCATCGGGGTTTGGGGGTGGACACTGTCCCACCAGTGCCAGGGTTTTATTACATGTTCCTGGAGATTGTGACGGGGAGTCAGCTTTGCTTTTGCTGCAATGGGCTTGTGACAGACACTACTCATGCACCAGTTGTTTGCCGCATGGCGAGGGTTGCCGCAAGTGTGGGGACTTAGGTGCTGGGACCCTTCCTGTACCAGAATCTGGTGCAGGTTTCCTGGTGTATGCGGCTTCGGCGCAAGATGCTGTTTGCGGCAGCTTGTGCAGGATGCAGCCCCCTTTGAGAATCAGGCCCAAGGGTGTAGACAGGCATACTCACTGTACACATTTGTGTACAGTTTTGTTGAGTGCCTGTCACAAACCATATGCATTTCTGTTAACATTGTCATTTTAATCTGTAGTATTTGGATTAGTTTAGGCCACTGAGGAGTGTCTCTGTTTAAACTTCTGTTGTTTAGGAGACAGATACGTGCATAACCTCTTTAGAGTTTAGAGGAGTCATCTGACAACAATCTGACTTGTTTGGAAGGGGGTGCCATTTGCAAAGGATGAGTACTTTTTTTAATGGGGGGTGTAACTGTTGGAGGTTGTGCACAAAATAGAAATCTTTGGCTACACCCCTGATCGGGCCCAATGGCTTTAGAGCTGACAGATTGCTCACATAAAACAGGGAAATAAGAACTAAATGTATCAATTGAACCCTACAATTGTCAGCTTTTGTGGAAGAATGCATGCAACTCTAGCAGAGAACTGCAGGGCAGAATGATTCAATTTAAAATCTTAATTATACATGCTAAACCCCTGAAGTTCTGTCCAAATTTTAAAAAAGATGAATGCTGGAGATGCAAATCTGACAAGGCAGATCTAGCCCATATTTTGTGGTTTTAACATAGAAACATAGGCTTTGACGGCAGATAAGGACCGCTTGGCCCATCTAGTCTGCCCATGTTTTCTCCTATATTACAAGGTGTTTGGAATGATGTAATAATCTTCTGTGAACAGGTAACAGAAGCTAAAATAGCTAGATCTCCTCTAATATTTATACTGGGTGATTGTAATGAACTGTGTACTTTACCTCACTATAAACATGTCTGGAGACTGTTAGCAGCTCTGGGATTAAAACATCTAATCTTATCTAAATGCTTAACTGAGACAGTCTCAACTTTTAATGAGTGGTTAGCTTATATGGGGCACATCATTTTTACTTTGCTTTTGCAGGTTGGTAACAGAGTGTGAAACATCACTTTAATGAATAACAAAGTGTTAATTGGGCCATCAGTCATCAGTTATTTACAGACAGGACAACAAAAGAGTAGGGAACAAGATTTTTAATTTCACTAAACTCAGTGGGTAATAGGTAAGCATCAATCCTCGACAGAGGAGGGCTCTACTGGTGGATTAATGCCTGGGTGGGGGGAGAGGGGTTGGTGCACGAGGCAGTAGGCTGAGTGCTTCTGTAAGAGGTCTAAACCTCACTTTCAGGTTCTTGGCAATATTGGAGATGCAAATAATCACAAACAAGTTGCATTCAAGTAATAAACAAGTTTATTACTACAAACAGGGATGAATCACAGTTGCCCTAAGCAGTTCTTACTGTCTGAACCGGGAGCCAGTGCTAATTCCCTACACCTCGAGGTTTCTTTGTAGTCTCTTAGGATCTCGGGTCTCCGAGGTGTAAAACCTGTGCATAACATTATATACCTATGATAATTACTATGGTTACTGAAAGATAGAAACATTTCTAGTTACAGAGATGAGCCCTATTGATTAAATTAGAGGTGGCTCCACGGTCCAAGATAACATTATATAATTTTGTAAAGTCATCAGTTTTAGAACAAAGACGTTCTTATTCAAGGTCTTACATAACAAGGTGAAGTGGTGTCCATCACCGAAAGATGGCAATGTTGCCTTACACATTATAATTACTTCAAGGACAGGTGTCTTGACATCTGACAAGTAAGAAATAGACAGAAAATACATGGTATGATGTGTGTGCATTAGCAAGCAAAGTGAGTTACAATAATATGTATTCATATCCTGACATCTACTCTTATACGGTATATGCCCTTAGCCCTATATGTTAGTATAGCCTATGCCTAAACATTAGCTGTCTACGGTGTACCCCTGAGGGTATCAATTAGGGTGCAGGGACCTCGTGTAACACTTCCAACCACCCACCTGGCATTAATCCACCAGTAGAGCCCGACGCTGGAGGGGATTAATGGTTTGTAACATGGCAAGTGCAAGGGAGACATTGTGTTAACATTCTTCACATTCACAGCACAGTACAGTTGCCAAGATCTACAAAGATTTTTTTTTAAACTCTGCTGCACTTCCTTGTGTGCTGCACTCTGGTGTCTCTGGTGTCCTCGAAAAACATGCACGTTCCCATTGTATGACACACTTCTATTTATATAGTGTACACTGCTTTCATAAAATGTGCCACCGGCAATGTTGATGTGTGAAATAGACAACAAGATTCCCGTTTTCTCAATCGTGACAACAGTTTGTCTAATTTCTCCGTCCAGGTAATATCCCGATGCTGCATTACTGGGCTGCATCATGGGATACTTGTTCAACTACAGAGTAACAGTACTACATCTACATACACTTATTTTTGTTGCTACACTTATTTCTGTTGCTTTGCCTGTGTCCCTGTGTTCAAGGCAACACTGATCTGTGCGCTGTAACACTTTGTTTCGCCGTACTGCTGCACTTACCCACCTCGGCTATTGGCTGTGAGATTCCTCGAGCAGCTCGCTCACTCTGGTGCATTTCACAACAAACAGTACTCCAGAGTGTGTTACTACATTTATAAAATGGTCTGGCAGTATATGCTATGGCTCAGAAAATGCAGCACAATGCATATGTCTAGGCATAGCAGGCGACCCGGTTCATATAATTAGACCTCAGTATTTGTGGCAGCCATCTTGACTATTGACTAACATAGTATTGTGACATAGTAACATAGCAATTTTTGTTCAGAAGGGACTCTAGGTCAGCCAGGTCTGTAGCTCATCTCTCAGCTTCATAGGCAGGGAATAATAAGTATGCAGTGGAAACATGTACTAGTTTTCAGGGGTTCTATCTACTGCCCAGACTGTATCCATCTCCATGGTTGTCACTGCAAAGAGGACAATTGGGTTGGTTTTTAGGGATGCAGCTTGTGTGAAGCTATGTCGTGTGCTAGAGAAGAGCTCATTCTGTTCAATGTGCTGAACCAACACATCTTTTGTGATTGACTCAGACACTTTGTCAGCCACCAAGGTAAGGCTCACAGGCCTTGATCTGACCTCACTCCCTTTTGGTTTGGTTTTAAATTGATTTTATTGAAGAGTTTGTTATACAAAAATAGTCTGCCAAACATTGTTTGATATATTGTCCAAAAACAACTGAATTCTTCACCATACACAGTGAAGTATCACTCCATGGATATCAACTAATATTGATGGGAAACATTAAAGCATCAGTGCAACAAAATCTTTTTTTCCAAAAAGCTAGTTTCTGCTACGTTTAACAGAAAGCATTAGCCAACACCAAATGATCACTTGCTAGTATTTACTGTGCAGCTGTTGGGCATAGATAGTTTGTTTAGCAGTTAAAATTAACAAATTAATAACACAAGTCATCATAGTGAAATAGTCAAGATTGGGAAATGAAGAGGTTTACACACCCAGCACGTGAGTGGAACAGTGAATGACTAGAACAGGTGTAAGACTGGCCTCTTAGTCATTGGAAAGCATCCACAGGTGAAGCATGCATCTGTTTACTCCTTTTGTAATGTTTGCTGCTGGGAAAAGTGGAGGGGCAAAGGTAGACCAAAACTGGGAACAGGTGCAATATCCTATCTAGGGTAGGAGTATAAAGGGGATTTAAATAGGGCAGAGAGGAACACTAATAGCAACCTATCTAGGATCGGTAGCAAAGGGTTAGGGGAAAGTGAAAGTGCTGCTACCTCAATAGGATAAAGCAAAGAAAGGTAAGGGGGTAAAAGAAGAGGGAATACATTTCATTTACTGTAGGAGGGAACTACTTGGTGAGAGGTGTAGAAGGGAAACCCCTACCTAGGGTAAAGGCACAAAGGAGCAAAGCAAACAAAAAAAGGTGGAAACTATAAACACCCTTTCAGGTGTAAGGCTCAAAAGTATTTCCAGGTGAGACAGAAAGAACAGAAGTTGAGGATGCTGGGAGTGGTGCAGTGCAGTGGCTCTGTGGCAGCAGTTTTCAGAGAAACATTCTATAGACTTCAGTGGTGCCCCATCTGTATGCACCTCTCTGGGTTGAGGGAAGAGGTCACTAGACTCCAGACCAAGTTGGTTAGGAGTCAGGGGACTTCTCCCCCCACCCATGGGCCACCAAGTCTGCCACTGTTACCTTTAGAGGATACCAGGAAGCAGGAACAGCTGGACTACGGTGGGCTCTGGAAGGTTGGGGTGGTGGATCAGAGGCACATCCTTCAACTAGTACCAATACATAATTCCTACGCCACTCTGGTGGGGCAAGACTGCTAAGAAGAGGCACCTGTGGTAGTGATTATGGAGGATGTAGGGGGCCTCTGTAGTGGAGATCCCAAAGAGGTTGTTATAGGACCTCGGAGGAGGAGGAGGAAGCAACTGCTGGTGCGGGACTCAACAGTGAGGGGGACAGATCTGCGAACAGGAAGGGATGGGGTGAGGGAAGTTAGGTGCCTATGAGGCACCATGGCCCAGAGTGATGCGAAGCAGATCCCGAGGATTGCTAGGGCAGTAGGATGGGAGGGGGAACTGGCTGTCATTCTCCACCTGGGGACTAATGACCTGGACAGGGATGGGGCTGAAATAGTGCAGGGAGAGTTTAGGGAGCTGGGGAGAGTCTTAGAAAGGTAATATGCTCAGTGGCTTTCACTGAGGTGCTGCCTGTCTACAACAAGGAGAAGAGAGGGTTCTCTGCACCAGCAGTTTCAACTCATGGTTTAAGCAATGGTGAGCAATGTGGAGGGGTTCAGCTACATTGGGGACTGGAGACCCACCTGAAGGAATGGGGCCTATACAGGGGTGATGGCCTGCATCCATCCGGGAAAGGAACCTCAGTCCTCATTGGATGGTTTAAATGTTTCTTTGATGAACATTTAAACTAGCTGAGGAGGGTGGCAGAAGGAATCAGGGAGGCATAAATTGTCCCCCCTCCCCCAGGCTTAAGTAGAGAGTAGGGAGGACCCTATGGGAGATGAATCCTCCAAGGTGAAAATTAATAACAGATGCAGGGCAGTAGAAATGAAGGGTGTGGGAATGAGAGCATTAAAAAGAGGGGCGGGGAGAAGGGAGGGCAAAAAGGGAAAAAGGGGCCAGCAAGCAGGATGGTAACAAAACCTAGAAGGTCATGTGTGTGAGCACTAGAAATTTAGGAAATAAGATTCTGGACCTAGAGACCATCATGACAGAGGCTGACCTGGGTATTGTGGACATTACCGAGTCATGGTATATGAAAACCATGACTGGGACATGGCTATATCAGACTATACCCTGTTCAGGAAGGACAGTGTGAGAAAGAAAGGAGGGTGAGCAGTGCTTTATGTGAAGGAAATATAAAAGCGACATAGTTACAGGGAATACTCGGGGGGGGGGGAAAGTACTGTGGGTCACGTGGAGATGGTGAATAGAGCCACTATTCACACTAGCATGCTCTACAGTCCAGCACAGGAGGAGGAGTTAGATAAGGTACTGGTGGAAGCCATTGGCAAGATGGCAAATAAGGGGGAGGTGCTGCTAATTGGGGACTTCAATCTACCAGATGTGGAATGGAGCCTCCCAGCTGCATCTTCTGCTAGAAGCAGGTACATCCTGGACTCCCTATGGGGGCATTTTTCAGGCAACTAGTCAGGAAGCCCATTTGAAATGGGGCAATACTAGGCCTGGTACACATTACCAGGGACAGTGCTGCAGATGACAAGGTGGCAGGCCACCTAGGGACCAGTGACCACCATACAGTGGGGTTCAACAAAAGGACAGCTCCAGAATCAAACCACATGAGGGTGAGGGTCCTGGATTTCTGGAGGACAGATTTTAGAAAGATGGGTGAATGCCTCAGGGATGACCTGGTTGGAGAAATGGCCTGTGGGGGTGAAGGAACAGTGGGCAAAGCTAAAAGGGGACATAGTGAAGACAATAAACCTCTGCATCAAGCAAGTGAGCAAAAGCAAGAGAAAAAAAGAGACTTATGGTTCTTGAAAGAAACGGCTGAAAAGGTAAAGGCTAAAATAATAGCATTCAGAAGGTATCAGGAGATGCAGTTGGAGGAGGATAGGGAAGTGTATCGGGGTAAATAGAGGGAAGCAGGGTAGGCAGTAAGGAATGCAAAGAAGCAAAATGAGGAGAGAACAGCCCAGGCAGTAACTTAAGGGGACAAGACATTTTTTAGGTATGTAAGTGAAAAGAAGAAGACCAGGGGAAGAATTATAAGGTTAAGAATGGAAGGGTGGTGGACTGTGCAGAGGGGTACTAGGAAAAGGCAGACATCTGGAACAAATACTTTTGTTTGGTGTTCACAGAGGAAGGAGAAGGGGAGGGGCCACAAAAAAGTAAAAGAAGCTTTGGAGAGAGGAGAGAGGTGGACACTAGTCCTTTTCTGGAGGAGAGAGTCCTAAAGAGACTCATTTATCTGAAACTGGACAAAGTGATGGGGCCAGATGGGATACATTCAAGGGTATTATGAGAGCTAAGGGAGGTACTGGCTACACCTCTGACAGTCATATTTGTGATGATTGGCCAGCTGGTTATGATTGTTCTTTGATATTTGTAATATAAAAATGTAGTGTGTGATTTGTCTCCATAAGGCAGCTGTGCCATGGGTCAGGTTTTAGGAGTGTACAAGATATATTAACCTGAAACCAGGAGGTAATTAAAAAGACTCGAGAGCCTTAATTAAGGGTCTCCTGTTTATCTGACTTAATTGGAACTGACCAGCTGCCAGGATATAGGGATCACAAACTTTTATGATGTCTTAGAGAAAGAAAACATAGTATATCACTATGGTGCTAAAAAGTTATAAAATCCTTTGATCCTTGGGAAATGCAGGAAGCCATACAAGATCAAAGAAAAGGCTTGATTAAACAGAGTCATTTTGGAAAATGAGTTTTTGCTGATGTCACCTTATTTAATATACCTCCTGATAGGACATCCTGTTTGTATATTGTTTTATATTTAACAAGGAGGAGCTAGATGACATCATAGAAGGGGTGTGGAAACCCAGGCATTTAAACTGTATACTGTGTTTGAAGAGACATTCCTTTTTGTACTCCTAAGAAACAAGATCTCAGATCTAACTAAAGCACTGGTAGAGGTTTACATTAGATAGAAATAGTCTGACTGTATGTCGGTAGGAGATTGTACTTTTCCTTGTTTTCTATTAAGTGATTGTATGCTTTGTGATATGGTGTTCTGTGTTTACATTTTACATATTTTTATCTATTTAAGTAAACCTTTTATTCCAAATACTGCCTGGGTCTTCCAAGTTCTTTCTTTTGCATGTGATGTATTGAGGGTTAAGATTTGACAAAACTGTTCCGAAGCTTGAATGGTGTTACCAAACTGAGAAAAGGTAAGAATATACCTAAGGTCTTTTATAGAGTTTTAAGGGTTCATTTAGGATACCTGGTTAGGTGCCCTTAGGCAAAAGATATCTGGCATTCTCTGAAGAGCAGATTATCTGTGCCCGTACATTTAGGTATGCTAGCGTAAGGTTCACAGTTTGAATCCCCCCAGAACTTGAGGTTAAAGGTGATTCGGACCCACAAACAGACAGGAGGGTTACCCTGTTCTGTTACCTGTTCTCAATACTGTGCTCAGAGGTTGGCACTGTGGGAGCAGAGGGCCTGACCTGCTGAGTGGGGTTGTGACAGATTGGTTGGCAGTGGTGTAGATACAATTGGTAACACAAGCTTTAATTGTTCAGTGTGTCAGCTTAATACTGTACAGCTCACTTGCAAAATAAGGCAGTGATTTATTTTTAAAAAGGAAACAGTAATATATCATTTGGCTTACTGTCAAGTTCCTATCTGTTTTATTTTTTTTTCTAAAGTGCAAGTTAGAGTAGCCATAGTTAGGGAAGAAGATGGCTTCCAACTACAGCGGGCACACTGTAGACTACTTGAAGCAGTTGTGCAAGGACAGAGGAGTCCTGTACGAGGTGAGTGCCACCAAGCAGAACCTCATGGATGCCCAGATGGCAGCAGATGCCCAGAGCATCGAGTCACAGACTGTGACTGTAAAAGACCAAACCTTGAGCATGGAGGGGCCAGTGGCCAGTGCAGTGTCCAGAGCTGGTGAGGATGACAGTAGGATCAGTGCCAGTGAAAGGCTACAGCAGCAGGGAAATGTCACAAGCATTCTGGAACCAGAAGCAATCAGGCTGCAGACTGAGTTGTGCAGAATGGAGCTGGAGTTCCAGGAGAAGAGGGAGCGAGAACAGTGAGAGGCTGACCGGGAACAGCATGAGGCTGACCGTGAAGAGCATGAGTGCCAGTGAGCTGCAGAGGAGAAGAGGGAGCAAGAACAGTGAGAAGTTGAACGTGAGGAGCATGAGTGCCAGAGGCAACATGAACTGGAGAAGCCACGACTCCAACCACCAGCACCAGAACAGGTAAGTGGCTTGGGTTTAACTGGAACTACAGGACTGGATTACAAATTGAATTCCAAATTGATAGCTAATTTAAAGAGGGGGAGGATATGGATGCCTTTTTTAATTCCTTTGAAAAAGTTTTGTATTCAGGCTAAAATTCCTAGAGGGTCCAGGAGCTTCCAGCTATCCCCGCTACTTACCGGGAAAGCTCGGGATGCATTGGGTCAAATGGACAATGAGGACAGTAATAATTACAGCAAACTTAAAGCTGCCTTTTTAAAAAAGGTTGATTTAGCTGCTGAAGCCTACAGAGCTAAATTCCGTAAGGTCAGGAGAAGCCCTGACATGAGCTATGAGGAGCTAGCCATGAAACAACGTCAGTTTTTAAAATGTTGGTGGGAAGGATATGAAGCAAACTCTGTAGATAAAATTGAAAATGCTATTTTGTTGGAACAGTTTTTTGGGGCATGCCCAGCAGAGCTGAAAACCTGGCTGGAGGACCGAGATCCCAATACAGTGCAAGAGGCTGCTGAACTCTTGGACCACTATGCCAAGAGCAGACCTGCTCTGAGAGCAAATGGGGTGGGCATGGCAGCACAGAAAGGGAAAAGTGCAGCTTCAGGGCAGCTAAAACCCTCACTGCCTCCACTGAAACCAGTTAGCCCCAGGTTTCAAAGAAAAGAGTTTGCTGAGAAAAGAAATGAATGTTGGTTTTGTAAAGAAACTGGGCATATTGCCAGGCAGTGTCCCAAAAGGGTGATCAATATGCAGAATGGTGCTAGGAAAGAAGTGAGTTGTCTATGTGTCCCTGGAAGCCTGCCTGTGAACATGAAGGAACACATACCCAGTCATGGTGAATGGTGTACAGACACAAGGGTTAAGGGACACAGGGGCATCCCTAACATTGGTAAAAGGGGATCTGATAGAGCCTGGTCAGTTTATACCCAAAGAATTTGTAACTGTTCAAAGGTTCTCTGGTGAGGAGACCACATTGTCACTCACTAGCATTCTCCTGAACTGGAGTGAAACAGGGGGAACTGTGCAACAGGTGGATATAGCCAAAACTTAAGCAGTGAATGTCATCCTTTTTCAACAATCTCAACCAGGGGATGGTGTGTACAGTTACCTGTAGCCAAGTGGCAAGGGAAAATTGTAGTTCCCTGGACCCCACAGAAGCCATGGTGGAAATCACTGGGAGGCTGATTCTCCAGCCTGTGTCTCCTGATATGGAGACTAATGAAAAGGGGGTAGATATTTCCCTAGTAGCAGTCAACCACACAACTACGGAGGGTTACTCCAAAGAGGGAGGGGTGACCCATGGTGAGAGGGTTAGGGATGACAGTGATCCTGAGTGCCCTGACGTTAGTGCTAGGGACCCTAATTTAGATACTGAAGGGGCCATGTCCTATTCCTTGGGAGTGTGTAAGGAGTTTGCAGCTGCTCAGAAAAGTGACCCTAGTCTAGAAACACTGAGGGCTTGGGCAGACTCTGATGGAGCATAAGGAGGTGACGGTAAACATAAGGTTTATTGGGAAAATGGACTGATGTATACTCAGGCTGTGCAGACAGAGGGAGGGGTGATAGGCAGGCAGCTTGTCATTCCTCAGGGGTATCGTGAGCAGTTGCTCAAGATTGCACATGATATTCCCTTGTCTGGTCATCTGGGAATTGTGCGCACTATGCAGCGGTTGACCCAGAATTTCTATTGGCCCAACTTCACCCAGCAGATGAAGGAATATTGCAGGTCTTGTCACTGGTGCCAAGAAATAGGGAAGGTGGGCAAGAAAACCCAAGCCATCCTAATTCCATTGCCCAAAGTGGAGGAGCCATTCCAGAGGAAGGGGATAGATATTGTGGGGACTTTAAATACCCCAGCTCCTCTGGGAAGAGGTTCATCCTGACTGCGGTGGATTATGCCACCCAGTATCCAGAGGCACTCACTCTATCCTCACTAAGGACAGACAAAGTGTCAGATGCCTTACTTGGGATTTTCTCACATGTTGGGTTTCTGCAGGAGGTTATCACTAATCGAGGGGGTTCCTTCATGTCAGACCTGATGAAATGTTTGTGGGAGAAGTATGGGGTGGTGAAGAGATGCATGACACCTTATCACCTGCAAGCCAATGGGCTTGTGGAAAGATTTAATGGTACCCTGAAGTCAATGCTCCAAGCATTTGCTGAACAGCATGGAAGGAACTGGGAGACATACCTTCCCCACCTGTTGTTTGCATACAGGGAGGTGCCCCAAGAGTCAACAGGATTTTCCCCCTTAGAGCCCTTATATGGACACCGGGTATGTGGGCCCCTAGACTTGATCCGGGAGAACTGGGAAGGCAAGCATGCCACCCAGGGAACTCCCATAGTGGATTACATCCATAGGTTTAGGGAAAGGCTGAAGGAGCTTATGGGGACAGCCCAGAGCAACCTGGCAGCTACCCAACAAAAACAAAAAGTGTGGTATGATCGCAGAGCCAGAGCTCGCTCATACATGGTGGGTCAGGAAGTCATGATCCTTATTCTGGTCCAGAAAGACAAGCTGCAGGCTGAGTGGGCAGGATTGTACAAAGAAGTTAGGAAGGTAAATGATGTGAACTATATCACAGAGTTACCTGACAGAAGACAGACAGAAAGGATGTAACATATCAACATGATGGAGCCATATGCTAATAGGGCTGACATGGTGTTTGCAGTATGTAATCCTGGGAAGGGGACAGATGAAGAAGACCCCCTTCGGGACTTGCTGGAAGAAAGCAAGTGGGAGTCCTCTGTGGAGGCAGTAAAATTGTCTCCCCAGCTGCACCCGGACAAGATCAAGGAAGTAAGGGAGGTTTTAGCAGACTTTGCCCCACTGGTTAGCACCAAGCCTGGACTAACTCCCTTAGTGATGCACGATGTAGAGACAGGGACACAGACGCCCATATGGCGGACAGCATATTGGGTGTCAGAGGCTGTCCAAAGGACATTAGAAGGAAGGTGGAGGAAATGCTGGATTTAGGGGTAATCCAGAGATCCCACAGCCCCTGGGCCTCACCCGTAGTCCTTGTGCCCAAGCCAGATGGCTCTACTCATTTCTGTGTGGACTATCGTGGACTGAATGCAGTTACAAAGTTTGATGCCCACCCAATGACCCAGATGGAAGAACTCCTTGACAAGTTGGGAGGGGCGATCTACCTTATGGCTATTGACCTGACCAAGGGGTATTGGCAGGTAGAGTTAATGGACAGAGCTAGGGAGAGGTTGGCCTTCATCACTCCGATAGGCTTATTTGAATTTAAAGTAATGTCTTCCGGAATGAAGAAGGCCCCGAACACTTTCCAAAGGTTGGTGAACCAGGTGTTAAATGGTGCTGAGGAGTACACCGTGGCATACCTGGATGACATTGCCATCTTTAGTGTCTGCTGGGAACTTAAACACTGCATAAGTGTAAACCTCTACCACCTTGTGAAGCTGTGTATTGCTGCTTAAAACTTTTACATATCTGGAGCCCTGCAGTTGTTAGATAGCAGGCAGAGGAGCTTTGTAGTGCATGTTAGCTAAAGCTAAGAACCACAAACCTCAGGGGAGACCTTTGCTTTTAAACTAATTTTGGCACTGTATACTTTTTGCTTTTTCTAAACAGTGATCAGCTGTTAAGGGACTTCTGGGGGCTCAGAGCTATAAATAGCACTCTGCTTCTGAAACCAGCTCCTTTAGAGCTTAAACACTGCATAAGTTTAAACCTCTACCACCTTGTAAAACTATGCATTGCTGCTTAAAACTTTTACATATCTGGAGCCTTGCAGTTGTTAGATAGCAGGCAGAGGAGCTTTGTGGTGCATGTTAGCTAAAGCTGAGAACCACAAACCTCGGGGGAGACCTTTGCTTTTAAACTAATTTTGGCACTGTATACTTTTTGCTCTTTCTAAACAGTGATCAGCTGTTAAGGGACTTCTGGGGGCTCAGAGCTATAAATAGCACTCTGCTTCTGAAACCAGCTCTTTTAGAGCTTAAACACTGCATAAGTGTAAACCTCTACCACCTTGTGAAACTGTGCATTGCTGCTTAAAACTTTTACATAGCTGGAGCCCTGCAGTTGTTAGATAGCAGGCAGAAGAGCTTTGTAGTGCATGTTAGCTAAAGCTAAGAACCACAAACCTCGGGGGAGACCTTTGCTTTTAAACTAATTTTGGCACTGTATACTTTTTGCTCTTTCTAAACAGCGATCAGCTGTTAAGGGACTTCCGGGGGCTCAGAGCTATAAATAGTGCTCTGCTTCGAGCAGAGCGAGTGCATTGCAATGCACGCAAAGACACGTGCGGCGGTGCATGTTTAGCATGTTTGGCGGTGTTGGTGGGGTTATAAGGGTGAGAAACAACTTGTTTATATATACAATTTGTTTAATTTAGAGATTAAAGTACTATGGATGCTTTAATAGCAACAAATAACAGCTCACAATTAAGGAGTGACTATCCCACTATTATGACCTTGGATGGAGAACTTGGGATAATATGTAAAACATGTAATATGTATCTCTTGTTGAAAACAAAAACTACACCAACAAATGATTATAGATGTGGAAAATGTATTGACAATAAATGATTATTAGAGGATATTGAAATGTTTTCAGATAGATTAAAACAGCTTGAGGAGAGCCAATGACCATGAGTGAACGTTTTAAAGCACTACACACACCCTCCCCAGACACTACGGGCAATATGATATCCTTTAATTCATCAATATGTCCAGTGATGAATACAATCCTAAATAAAGATGTATGTAGTAATAATGATACAGAAAATGATTCATTAACAACGAATAATGAGACTATGAATGCAAATTTGCAAAATAAAAAACGAATTAGAGAGGATGACTCTGAATGGATATTGATATCCAGCACAAGGACATGTAAAAAAGGGCAAAGAGCTGATCAATTTTGTTTACCAACTCAACATTTTTTTTCAACACTCTCTAATTTATCAGATAAAAACTGCCTAATTACAAACAACCTAGATTGCTTAGGAAATCAAATACAAACAAGGGACAGTGACAGCTTTAATAATACACTCATTGATTTACAACCACCTATTAGTAAAACAACATGTAATTCTTTAAACTCTAAATGTGGGCATAAGCTGGGACAAACAAACACTGATACTTCAACAGAGTAAATAAAAAAAACTTTATATGAATCAAAAAGTAACTGTATTTTATCAATAAATGAGTGCTCAGGATCCCTAATTACAGATCATCATGTACCCGACCCTGCTTCCACTTTAACTAGGAATTTAGTTACATCTATGGATACCGCTGAATCAAATTTTTGGGACTTGCCACATCAAGTTTATGTATTAGGAGACTCTATTATTAAAGAGGGACTCTGGAGGTTTGCAAAGTAGTATTTTAACTCACCGTCGCGTAGTTCATGTGGCCCCATGTCGAAACACATCATAATTTGATTACTAATGGATCTGCACAATAAAATATTTGTAAATGTGTACTACCGCGCTGTACCCACGAGCTGCAGCCGCCCGATTTGTCTCTCCGACCGGAAGTGACACACTCTCCTGAGGTAACCACTGACAGCACTTATTTTGGTCTAGTTGTCAGACGCGGGAATGTTCACAGGAGGCACACGAGAATTGTACCTTTTCTCTGTATTGGATGTGGAGAGGCTAAAAGTGTGTAGATAATTACCTTGCCCAGTGCTGAACAGAATTATTTTTTACTTGTCAGAGAGCATAGTTTGCTGTGGCTCTGTTTCCCTGTTATTCAGTGTGTCGTCTGCATTGTGATGGTTTGACAGCTCAGCTGTTATCCGTGTGGGCAGAATAGGAGTTATTGTTGTGACTTTTAATTTTTTTTTTGATTGTGTGTTGTAGTAAAACTATTATTTACATGATTGTAGTTACTAGCTGACACTCTGCATTGTTAATCATGCATAATATTGATATCTGTCTGTCATGATGCAATGTGAGTGACGTTTCAGTCCATGGTGCATTATTCCGTGGCTCACAAGTAATTGTGTTGTAATTTCTGAGGTGCATTACTTTCAAATGTTATACTTTATCCCACACTGCTTTGTGTAGGGGTTGTAACTGAGGTGACAGTTGTATGAGACGTCATAGTTCCTCTGCTAATACTAGTGTGGGCTGCTGTGTACTACAGCTTATTATGTAGTGCTATATAATTGTTAGTCCTGATGTGTAGTGTGGTTTCTGTGTCACTGTTTTCTCATGCTACCGTGTTGTCTCACCCATAAAAGTCACTGCAGTGTTTCTCATGTGGTATTCATGCCACTGTACCTTACTGTTTTGAGACATTCACTTTTCTGTGTCAGTTGTTATTAACTTTTGTGCTACATTGATAATTGCTACCTTTCTTCCTTTGCCATTTCTTGTCATTTATTTTCTGAATAGTGTAAATCAGATGTGTTCCTCAATAATTTTTAACAGCATCCTTAGAACAACTTAATAAGCATTACTTTTGTGACTGAATCAATATTTTTGTCTGACCTTTTCCAAAGGTATTGTACTTGTCTCTGAGGACTTTGAAGATCAAAGGGAACATACAGACAAAAGGATTTTACACATTGCATATGCCTACTGTCTGACCTACTCCCAAGGTATTGTACTTATCTCTGAGGACTTTGAAGAACAAAGGAAACATATAGCCAAAAGGATTTTACACATTGCATATGCCCAGGCCACAGTTTATCACCTTTCAGGAACCTTAACATATTATGTGATCCTGGATCTCAACAGTACTATAGTACTTCTCTTAAACCCTCTGGTACCAAACCCTCCCAGTCTTTTTTTTTTTTTTTTTTCATTTTTCTCTGTACTTCACCATAGTGCTTAGCTATCCACCTTAGCCACTAAAATCCATGCCCACCACCCTCATTGCTGCATACCCCCACCGACTGCCTAGTCCACACTACTTCTCGGCTCTCTCCTGCCTCGCTAAAAAAATGCTTTGGCTTAGTTCCCACCACCTGTTCCTGCTCACCCTCACCCTCCTTTTCCCTTTATGCCAACTCCCCTCCTCCGCCTACCCTACCCCTCCACCTACTCTCACCTTTCTATACTACTACCCGAAACATTGTACCATGGCTTTTACTCTGGAAGTCTTAAACAAACATCACCCAATTAATACCTGGGTGCAAAGAGCCATATTTCCTAATTGGAAACTGCTACATCATTATAACTCACTAACGATCACCCTCTACTGGGACTCCAGAAGACAATCCAAGCATCTTAAAAAGTACAAGCAGAAACTCACTCCAACCTATTATGAACTACGAATGGCATCGCTGAAACTCCTGCTCCTCCTACTTTTAATATCTGGTGGGATACACCCAAACCCTGGTCCTGTTGCACTGAAGCCGACAAAAACAGGGAAAGTTGGTAGTGGTCTCTCCATTAGCACTCTAAATATCTGCAGCCTCCTTCCCAAATTGGCATCTCTTCAAACTCTCGCTGGACTAAAAAACCCTGATATACTAGCCATTGTGGAAACCTGACTATCTCCCAGCACCCCGGATCATGCGGTCTCGCCTGAAGGCTACAATCTTTTCAGACTCAACCGGGCAAGCAAGAAAGGTGGGGCCTGTGCTATTACATAAAGCAACCTCTTCTGTCAAGCATGACAGCTTCACCCCCACAAATACGCAGATGCAACTCCTCCCTATCAAACTGCTTCTTGGTGCACAAAACAAAGTTCTCACAGTGGCCGCAGTCTATATCCCTCCAAAAGACCACCGTGCCAGTATTAAGTCTGTACTTGATTTTGTTAGTCTGCAGCCCTCTGAAAATGAGCTCCTCCTCCTCGGGATTTCAACATAAACTGGCTCGCCTCTGACACTGGCTCTTACAAAGATGACATCCTAGCAGCAAACCTGACTCAGATGGTAACCTCCCCACCCAGAAAAATTACAAAACTGGTACAAGCACCCTTATTGACTGGTTCTCAAAATCACCCTGACCGGATAAAAACATTAAAGTCCTCCCTGACTCCGTCAGTGACCACTCCCAGTGTCCTGTACCTGGTCTAATAAATTTCTCAAGCCACCCCCCAAAGTTATAACAAGCAGAGTATTGCCTTATGGGAATCTTATCAAGTTGAAAACCCATCTCCTACAACAGGACTGGATGCCAATCCTTGAATCAACTGATATTAATACCGCACTAGAATACTTCATCAAATCTTTCAACTCTGCATGCGACTTATACGCCCCAGTAAAAAGACGTAAAATCAAAGCGCTATCAAATCCATGGATTACTGCCAAACTACTTGCCGAGCTCAAGGTTCAGGACCACCTCTGGGCAGTTGCCAGAGACACAGGCTCACCTCATGATACCCTAAAATACAAGCAGGCATGAAATAGATGTACCTCACAAATTAGGCAAATGAAGAGCGCCTATTTCAAAAATGCCCTTGAATCCACCTGGGGTGATGGAAGAGCTTTTTGGGACAACATGCAAAACATAATGGGTAAACAATCAAAATCGTCACCTACCATTATGAAAGTTGATGGATCCACCACTCTTGACCCAAAGTCTATTGCAGATGCGCTTAATAAGACATTCACAGACCTTAGTGGGGTCCTCCCCCCAGATTTCTTCTCAGACTTACCTGTGCCTAGCCTAGTATCACAAAACACCCCTCGTGACAAATCACAATTTTACTTCAAGAAAATCAAAGTGCACGAAGCGCACAAGTACATAAGAAAGGCCTACTCCAAATCCAGAACAAGTAGTGACACGCTAGATCTAAACATCCTGTCTCTCACCCTGGATGAAGTAATTCACCCCCTTGCAAAAATTCTTAATCTGTCACTTTGCCAAAGTCAATTTCCCAACAAATGGAAAGCTGCCATAGTTACGCCAGTGCACAAAGGGGGGGGGACAAAACCTCAACAGGAAACTATCGACCAATTTCAATACTCCCTCCCCTCTCCAAAGCACTTGAATGAATAGTGGCAGACCAACTCTCTGATTACCTGGACAAATACAATCTACTCTGTAATCAACAGCACGGCTTTAGGAAAGGACATAGTACAACAACAGCCTTACTTGATTTCTCTGGAGAAGTCCACTCAGCCCTGGACAAAGGGTGCCAAACAGGTGCAGTCTTTATCGATCTTACAAAAGCTTTAGAGCACAGTCCATCATGGCCTGCTTACCTCCCTACTTTCTAGCCTAGAGCCTGGCTGAAGGTCCCTTGCGCTTGGGTAAAAGTTACATGTCCAATCGGTCACAGGCTGTAAAATCTCTAATGAATTCTCCGACTTCAAACCAGTTCTCTCGGTGTACCACAGGGATCAATTCTTGGACGCTCCTCTTTAGCCTGTTCCTAACTCCTCCAGATATCTGCCAGGAAAATAATCTTATACGCTGGTGATGCTGTAATTCTCTCTTCCCACAAGGATCCAAACTCCCTACGAAAAAGCCTGCAACTTGCTTTCTCTAGTGTTGAAAGGTGGTTCCTGGATAGTAAACTTGTGCTAAACCACAATAAAACAAAAGCCATGCTCTTCTCCAATCACCAAAACAAAATAAGGCATACTCCACTCACCATACAAACCTCTGGGGAATTACACTGGACCAAGTAAATACTTTCAAATACCTTGGCATCACTTTTGACCAAGGGCTCACCTTTCCAACCCACATTGACAACACTGCGAAAACAGTGAACCAACGCCTTGGAATACTATTCCATAACCGTCAATTTCTAAATCAAGTGACATTGAGAATAGCTATACAGAGTTCCATAATCTCAATCATTGACTATGGCCTTATTATTTATGGCTCAGCTACCTCCACTGCTCTAAGGCATATCTCAATCACTCTAAATAAGGCCTGCCGGCTCCTCACGGGGGCTCAAAGACTGACTCACATGTGTGATCTGTACTATGAATCAGGCTGGTTGAACCTATCAAATCATCTTATTTATCTCACCTGCACAATGGCAAAAAATCTATCTTGGGACTGACTCCATTATGTATTCAAAACCTACTCCAACTGAATCCTGGCTCACGACCCTCCACCAGATCTGACGCCAACCTTTCCTGGTTCCGAGATGCGGATTGCACAGGGACAAAGATCTTTCGCATACAGGGCCCCAACATGGTTCAATGCGCTTAGTCCACGTGCTCTATCCTCAACCTCGCTTGAAGCTTTCAAATCCATGCTCTATGCCCACCTCACCACCACTAGCAACTGTGATTGCGCTGATAAAGACTACTACTCCTCATGTCCATCCTCACATCTGAGACCTCTTCCTCCTGACTAATGAACCCTCAGGTGCCTCTACTACTTCCTGTCCTCACCCAAACTCACCCCCTTTTTCCTGTCCCTCTCACTTACTCTCCCACTCACCACCTTTCCCTCCTCTCTAGCCTCCTTTTGGCGCTAATGATCACCCTCTCCTGGAGTTTCCTTAACCTCGAAATTGTCTACTCGCTTGAACCTGTTATAGCTTGTTTTTCTATGAAACTTAAAAACGTTACTGCCTTAAACTGTTAATAGCAAATTTATGATGTAACTTTCCTGTCTGGTTTTACCTGTAATGTGTATCGTGCTTTGTTAAATGTTCTTTGTGACGTGGAACCTTTGTAAAAGAGCCCTGGCTCAAAGGTATTAATTCCTAGACTAATAAACTAAACTAAACTAAACTTTATGCAATTGCTGGATAGCTGTGTTCTGTGCAGATGTTTCTGCTTATAGTGGTCGCATTGTACACTTTTAATTAAAATTTATAACTGTAGGTACTTTAGTCATTCATTACACTTGACTCTCTTCAGTGTAGCTTGTTTCTCCATAATGCCATCTCGGTGTGTTGCTGCCAATTGTGGGAACACCCATAAAATGGGGTTTTCTTTGTTTACCTTCTCTAAGGACCCTCATTACCTTCGACTGTGGAACACTTTTGTGAAAACAAAGCGTGCTGACTGGGTTGGGCCTAATGAGTTCAGTGTGCTTTGTTCAGCACATTTTACTGAGGACTACAGATCCTCCATATTGATTGGTACAGGATGAAGTTTGTCAAGTGCCTTCGGTTGCTGCCTCTGGCTGTGCCAATAATTCATTCACCACCACGCACTCCGATTGTTACTTTTGCAGGTTGCTTGAATCAACGGCTGACATGATATGTCGTACCTGTGGCAGCAGTGATGGATCATCACATTCAGAACCAAGTAGTAAAAGGAAGCAGATTGGTGGAGTATTTCGTAAAAGACAGTTGGCAGAGGTCAGTATTGTCATGCTATTAGTTACTTTCCATTTTCCTGTGGTAAGTGACAGTGTGTTCCTTTGTGTGAAGAAACATATCTACTGTCATGGATCATCCGGTCTCTTTCTGTGTGTGTGTGTGTGTGTGTGTGTGTGTGTGTGTGTGTGTATGCATATGCTTGTTTGGTTCTCAGTGTGTGTGTGTGGCAGTGTGTGTATCTGTGTGAATATTCATGCATGGATATGCACATGTGTGTGTGTTTTTCTGTTACTGTGTCTCTGTGACTGTATTTGCATATCTATGTATTTGACTGTGGTACTGACTCTATGTGTTGCTTCTGTTGTGACTGTTCTGTGGTGGGAAAGTGAAGGTATGGTTCTGGTGGATGCCATCATGTTGCGGCATGGACATGCTTACTGTGACATAAAACATTGCGGTTTGGTCCTCCTTGTTGTAAGCTCGGACTAGGTTCAAATCCTGGGCAGTGAATCATGGGACGGTATGCTTCTTGCTGCAACTACTGTGTGTGTGTTTCACTGTATGCACTCTCACATCTGCATGCTTCTCTAAAAGAATGTGTTTGTGCTTCTTTGTGTGTCATTCTGTATGTGTGTCTTCCTCTGTGTGAGCTTCTTGGTGTGAGTTTATGTGTGTGTGTATGGGTCTGTGATTATGTCATATTTTACGTGTGAGTTTCTGAATACATATGTGTGCGTGTGTATCTTGCTGGTTTGCACTGACTGTGTGTGTGTGGGACGTGACAGTGTATGGATGTAGATGACTAACAATGTAGGAATAGTATGCACATCACTCCTACCCCGGGTCCTGAAGTAGGTGATACAGAAATAATGCAACCTGTGTTTCTGTACTGTTCTTTGACATCTTACCATACAGTGTGGAATATTATACAATGGTGTGTGAAAATCCTGTAACCTCATTGGTGTAAACATGTCTGATGACCGTGGGTAAATCTGCATAACCTCACGGTTGAGGAACGTCATTTATAAACAACATATGAAACATATTTTACATGTATTTTACATGGGTCCATTGTATCATCGCTGAGCACCAGGCGTGAGTTGTTGGGTGATTTAACCATGTGACATACACACAAGGTGTGGTAACTCTACAACCCACGCCCTGTTGTTCATATTGCTTAAATATTGCACAGTCATGCCATAGTGTCTGGGGTCCCGATCGTGTGACTACAATGGTAGTAGTTGCAATGTGTTACGTTGCACAGTAAGGTGGCTACTGCTATATGGGCATGTGAATGTGGATGGTTGTACTGCGATTTTGGAAAAGTAATGTTTCTGACCATGTATTATTGAGCATAGCTGCCTGCTAATACTGTACATTGTGGCTACCAGTCTGTTGACAGTTGGGTTTACACACTACCAATTCGTGCAGCGGTATGGTGTTGTTCACCTGTCTACACATGTGTACAGCCTGTGAGTAGCAGGCACATTGTCACCGTTTTACCATGGCAAACAGCGTGCATATCATTTTCTTGATGCTGTAAAGCTGTGTGTAACTGGTGTACTGTAGTTACAGTGACTACATGCAACAGTTCTGTGTAACATTTGTCATGTAAACTGCATAACAACATGTGTTACTACTTACACATGTAATGTTCACTTTAGACATTAGTGTAAAATGACATGACTTCATTTCACTTTCATTTACCCTTCATTCCCAAGATAATTCACCAGTACGAGGACATTGCTGATGTGGATGACACTACCAGTCTGATATCCAGTGATAATGATGTGAGCGCCAGACATTGCTGATACCTGTAATCCAAGTTGATGTCACCAGATATAACATACCATGAAGTCCAGAACACACTGAGGTGTTGGGAACTACTTATGTGACGGTCCACTCAGAAATCCTTCAAAAGACCACCATGTTAAAGCATAGGTAACTAGTACATACTATAATGCTGTGTTTTTCATTGTCCATCACAAGAATCGGGGTATAAAGCTGTGTAGTGCATTGGGCCCAGTGCTGTATGTGTAAAGCCAATCTCATTATACTCCTCAATAAACAAGAAATGAGATTTCATTGTTACAGATGTGATACTTTAAAACTTCAAGTACAGTACTGCCAGGGTGAGTAGTAAAAGTTAGCTTTTCCTGTCCTTATTAATAAGTGCAACTGTCAGAAAAAATTAGCATGTTAAGATTGCTCACATGTGTTGTGTAAAAAAAAATACTGTAAATGAATATACCTGATGGAATCAGTACAGTAAGTGGTATGTATTTGCCATGTGTTGGTCAGCTGCTGTACTATAAAACGTACTGTACCTGTGCCAAGCTTTATATACAGACAGCATATATTCCCATTTTGCGGCGTTATTCAATGCATTTGGGTCACTGTTTCACCATGTGAGCCCGTTGTGGTGGTGTGACCTTTTTCGTAGTTAAAGCGCGTCATGTTTAAAGAGTGCAGCATGGCACCGCATGCATATCGCACTGGTTAAATGGCAGACTTTGCCATCCCCTTTTCATGATGACTGTACCATGCTCTGCTACCATTACACGCCTACAGTGCTGATGAGTTTCTGTGACACTGCAGGTGTATATAATACTGTTCGGATGAGGTAACCTGTCACCATGGCTACTTTGATGCTATCAGGTTTTTCCTCGCTGTGTGCATTATGTTGTGCAAAGGACATACGGACTTATTGGGTCATAATGTCGTGAAGCACATCAAGGCATGCTGAACACTACAGTGACAGAACAGTTCTATTTCTGTGCATGGTAAACACCCCACAATAAACATTCTCATCTCCATCAGGTGTGGTGTGCAAATTTGGGACAGTGCAATAAACAAATATTTAAATTTTCTTGGATCAGGAATAAAACAGGTTCCCAGAATCAGTGTATGTGTTCATGCTGCTGTGTCTCATTCCATTGAGACATGGCAGCTGCTCGGCAAGCCAGTCCAGCAGAGGGTCCTGTACTGTGCTTGGGATAGTGAGAATCTCTAAATACCACATATATCACTATCATGATATTGCACCATTGTCTTACCTGGTCACTGCTATTCTGTGTTACCTGGAATGTCATCACAGCTCTGAAGTGTACCACATTATTACCTTATAGTCATAACAGGTAGCTTTTTGGTTACTGTTATCACATGGACTGTGCTGTTTTGCACACATCGACCGCGGAATCTCAGCAGTGTCATGACAGTCGACGGTAGCATAACAATTCACAGTTTCATGCTTCAGCAATGTTGTGCATGGTTAGCATGATGTGAATGGAGATATGCATGCTACAGGTGGCGTGTGTACAGGATTGCTGTCCCACTTCACGACGTGCTAGGCATGCAGTAAGTACATCATGGTTGGTCTCAACAAACAACTGATGTTGAGTCTTCTATTTGTGTTTTGTACATGACAAAAGAGTTGCACATGGTGTCAAAGTAATATGTATTGTGATATTTCATATTGAAAATTACAGTCATGGTGACCACTGTCAAAATTATTAATGTGTATTATGCACTTGATATCTCTTGTCAGCCATTCAGTCAGTACCAAAGTATAAGGATGCAAGTGGTACAGACAAATGCCATGGTACACCACCTTTTCACATCTTCACCTGTACCTAGTTCAGAGTCCGGATCAGACAGTGAGCCACTTCCTGATGCTAAAGATGTCAGCTATGTACCAACCAGCTCAGATAGTGAGTTAGAGGTAGACATAAGTAATGCAGAAGCGAGGTAAGATATTGTTTTGAAAATGTAATAAACAATGAAGTATTACAATACATACAGAATTTCAAATGTGGCACCATGACAGTAGATGAATACGGAATACCCATGACTGATCATTTGGGTACCTGGCTCACTCTGTTACTGGGTAGCACCAAAATATGTGCAGCACTTCACAACACCCATGGGTGTGCATAGGACACATGTTCACGTAATCATACTTGAGCACTGGTCATGAATGTGTCTACTGTGTTTCAACACAAGGTAGTTGCAGGTTATGTAATTCTTGTACAGGAACAGTAAACGTCAGTACTGCTTACATCACTTTTGGTCATGGGTCAGTGAGAAGGATTCTGAAGGTTATAATGTGCAGCGTGAAGAACTCTTTTAATGGTGGAGTGCATGACATACAGGGAAGTGTAGCCTTCAATTTGTTGAGGTGGCCTGATGTGTAGCGGCACATGTCATTTCTCCAATGTACAGGTGCATGGTCAGGCATCAGTTATCATACTTCATGCAAAGCTGTACATCATATAGAAGGAGATATCAGTGTGCCAAAATGCCAATATGTGGCACAAACCCTGTGAAACGAGCATGTCATGCAATGCACAACATTCTAACTAAGTCTGATTTACTCTAGTCTGTTCACGTTCTATGACACATCCTCCTAGAAACATGCAGCTCACCGACAGAGCACTTGTGCAAGTGACAGGCAATGTACATCCTGCATGCCATTGGTGAACACTGTTGATGTGGGCCTGGTGTGAACTTCCAAAAGTATCAGCAACGGGTCAGAGGATGTACATTACCTGACAGTCGCACACACATCAGTTGGTGGTGCTGTTGTGGTATGGGGTGGGTTGTGTTGATGCGCTTGAGGGTGACAAATGTAGGCATATGGGACTGTGGTGGTTACTGATTGTCTGCTTCTGGTGTGTGGTGATGTGCTGGTAACTGAGGGTGGCAGCTTCCTGTACATTTCACTGGTCAATGGGTATGGCTCGTACAGGTTTTAGTTGTTCAGTGAACTGCAATAGAATTACCTCATGTACCAGATGTGTATAAGATGGGATCGTTGCATGTGCTACTTGTTGTGTGCCACAGGAAGCGCCATCCCGACAGGTCATGCTGTCCAGGTTGTGCATCAAATTGTCCTTCCAGGGCACACCTATGTGTGGATGGCATGCAGTTGCCCTTGGATGGAGTGGTGGCTGTTGAATGGATGGCCTCACACTGGGCACTTCACCCGTGACAGGTTGTGTGGCGCATTGAGTCGCGATGCATCACTTCATGCCACATGGAATTGTTGCCATGATGACATGCAAATGGTAGCATTGCGCCTTGCATGAATAATACTCACATTTGTTGTACAGCCACCATAACAACAGCAAACAATTGTATTGATATTTCCATGTGTACTGACAACCTCATTGTGGAAATCATGTGTCAATAACACATGGCACACCCGTCACATTTACACACGTTACATGTAGAAACAGTCCCTATGCAATGGTTAACTTATTAGCAAGTTATATAAAAAAAGGAAGAATGATACCAGGCATACTGTGGTACTCAGTTCCTGCAATGTGCGCAAGGCAGTCAGATGGTGAAACAGAAGTGCACCATTGATGTGTAACAAACACTCAGTGAAAGTACATCACAGTTACGTACTTATTGGTCACAAGTCAATATATGTATTCCACATGTACAGTTTTGCTGCAACTCTCATCTCATTTTTGCTGTCCCTCATTAGGTTACATAGATACATAGATACATAGACAGTGTCGGCAGACAAGGGCCTATGGCCCACCTAGTCTGCCCATTTGAGCTTGTAAGTTCAGTTTGTTTTCCTAGAAGTCTATTTCCCCTTACCCCTGACCTCTAGAATTCCTTTATGTCTATCCCATGCATTCTTAAATCCTGTGATTGTTTCAGCTCCCACCACTTCCTCTGGCAGGGTGTTCCACTTGTCCACCACCCGCTCTGTGAAGAAATTCTTTCTCATGTTTCTCTGAATCGTCCTCCTCCAACTTGATCCCATGCCGTCTAGTCACTAAACATCTTTTTCGCTTAAAATAGTGTTTTCCTGCACCCTGTTCCTCCCTGTAAGATACTTGTATGTCTCTATCATATCCTCTCCCTCCTCTCCTCCAGGGAGTATATGTTCAGTTCCTTCAACCTGTCTTCATAGGACTTGTGATGCAACCCATGCACAATCTTTGTTGCCCTCCTGCACCTTCTCTACCCTGTCTATGTCCTTATGTAGGTATGGTCTCCAGAACTGTACACTGTACTCCAGGTGGGGCCTCACTAGTGTCTTGTATAGCAGAATTATGACTCCTTTCCTGTTGGTGATGCTGCCTGCCTATACATCCCAGCATCCTATTTGCTTTACCTGATGCCTTGTCACACTGTTTCTACCTTGAGGTCATCTGAGATGACAACCCCAAGATCCCTTTCCTGCTTGGTGCATGCTATCCTCACCCCCAACTGATATAATTGTGCTAGGTTTTTGTGTCCCATATGCATTATCTTGCACTTCTTTGCATTGAATTTCAACTGCCAAACCCTTGACCATTCTTCAAGTTTCTGCAGGTCCCTTCTCATTCTGTCTACACCCTCTGGTGTGTCTACTCTGTTACAGAGCTTTGTGTCATCAGCGAACAGTGAAATTCTGCCTTCTAGGTCCTGTGCAATGTCACTGATGAAGATGTTGATAGGACCGGTCCCAGCACTGATCCCTGTGGTACCCCACTGGTCACTCTTCCCTCTGTGGAGTGACAGCCATTTACCACCACCCTCTGTGTCCTGCCACCCAGCCAGTTACCTACCCACCACACTACTGTCCTGCCCACACCCATATTCTCCAGTTTGTGTAATAGTCTTCTATGTGGGTACAGTGTCAGAGCCTTGCTGAAGTCCAGATAGGCCATGTCCACTGCCTCCTCTGATCCACCTCCTAGTCACCCAGTCAAAAATTCAATGAGGTTGGTCTGACATGACCTCCCCTGGTGAAACCATGCTGCCTTGGGTCCTGTAGTCCATTGACAACCAGATGTTCCACCAACTCTCCTTTGTAGTGCTTCCATGATCTTTCCCACTACCAGGTGAGGCTGACTGGTCTGTGTTCCTGCTTCCTCTTTGTTCCTACTTTTGTATAAGGGGACTCACATCTGCTGTCCTCCAGTCTTTGGGTACCTCCCTGTTTCAGTGATTGGCTGAACAGGATAGCCAGAGGTTCAGCCACCACCTCTCTTAGTTCTTTAAGGACCCTGGGTGCACCCATCTGGCCCCATTGCTTTATCAGCTCTTATTACTTCCAGTTCCTTCAGGACCCTTTCTCGTGTAAAGGACTTGTGTCCATTTCTGCACCATTCTCACCTTGTACTTCCTTCAGACCCATTACCCCCTCTTCCTTAGTAAAGACTGAGCAGAAATACCTGTTCAATATGTCAGCTTTTACTGTTGTCATCCTCCACGCTGCTCCATCCTCCCCTTCAGTCTCACTATCCTCCCTTTGTCCTTCTTTTTCACTTACGTACCTGTAAAGGTTTTGTCCCTTTAACCACTGATTTTGCAATGTGTTCTTCTGTCTGAGCTTTGGCTTCCTCACTGACTTCCCTGCCTCCCTTTGTTTCTCCTGGTACTTCTCCCTATCCCTTCTGCCTGTGTCTTTTTGTATTGCCTGAATGCAATCTTTTGGCTTTCACTTTCTTTGCTACCTCTTTGGAAAACCATAATGGTCTCTCTTTCTTTTCCTCTTGCTAACCTGCTTAATGCATAATTCTGTTGTTCTTATAATCCCCATTTTAAATACTGCCCACTGTTCCTCAATCCCTGATTCTGTCCCATTTCCTTATGCCTCTTTCAAGCATCTCCCATTTTCCCAAAGTCTGCCCCTAAAATCCAGGATACGTGTTTTGTGTGGTTTGGTTCTGCTCTTTCTGTGATTTCAAACCACAATGACTGGTGGTCACTATTGCCCGGTGCTCCCCACTGTTACCCCCATCACACTGTCCCTGTTTGTGACACAAGGTCCAGTATTGCCTTCTGCGAGTTGGTTCCATGACCAGTTGCTTGAGGAAGGCACCCTGAAGGAGTCCAGGATAAATCTGCTCCTAGTTGACTGCTGCTGGGATGCTCCAGTCCACATCTGGTATATTGAAGTCTCCAACCAGTACTACCTCATCTTTGTCTGCCATCCTTTGGATGGCTAGCATCAACTCCCTATCTGTTTCTTCCTCCTGGGCTGGTGGTCTATAGACCACACCTGTGCGGATGGCTGGCCCCATTTTCCCTTTCCAGCTTAACCCACAGTATCTCTCCCCATTTTGTTCCTCCTGGATCTGTGTGGTCCTTATGTCATTTTCACATACAGTGCCACCTCCTCCTTCCTGCCTGCTCTGTCTCTTCTGAATATGTTGTAGCCAGGTATGGCCATCTCCCAGTCATGGTTATCATTACACCAGGTTTCAGTGATGGCCACAATGTCCAGGTCTGACTGTACCATGACAGCCTCCAGATCTTCCATCTTGTTGCTAAGGCTCCTGGCATTGGCACATGGCTTCCATAGATTTGACTCTCCTAGACTGTCTTCACTGTTCTACTCCAGCCCCTTCCTTGGTTGTCATTTATCTGTGGTTCTCCTTGCTGTCTGCCCTTCTGCTGAATTTTGCCCTTTCTGCTTATCCACCTTTTGGACACTAATCTCCATCTTTGCACACTGCTTTGCAGAGATAGCCACTCCTCTGGTTTACTGGTTCCATTACTAGCTGTGGGGGTGAGCAAGTGGTACCGTCCTTGCTGGCCTGCCACCCCTTTGCTAGTTTAAATGCTTGTCAATGTAGCATTTAAACTTATCATTGAGTGCTTGATTCCTCCAGGATGGATGCAGTCCGTCAGGCTTGAATAAACCTCCATCCCTCCAGATGGGTCCCCAGTCACCAATGAATCCAAACCCTTCCTCACAGCACCAGTTCTTCAACCATGAGTTAAAGTTCCTGGTGCATGCACTCCTATGCTCTCCCTTGCCTCTCACAGGTAGTACTTCTGAGAAAGTGACAGAAGTAGCTACTTGCTTGAGACCCCTCCCCAGTTTCCTAAACTCTTCCTGAACTTCCTTTGGCTCCCCATTTTCCAAGTCATTAGTACCTAGGTGGATAATGACATCCAGCTCACCCTCCTGTCTTGCCTTCCCAGTGATCCCCAGTATCTTCCTTCCATCCCTCCATGCCGTGGCACCTGGTAGGCACCTCACCTCCTGTCCTCCCCTCCCTGTGTTCCTAGCTGGATCCCTCTTATGATGGAGTCCCCACCAGGATTCGCTCTCCTCCTCTGGGGTCCACTGCTTTCCCCACTGAGGTCACCTCCTGCCTAACCTCCATCCTTTCCTTCCACTTCCCTGGGTACCTCTATTTGGTTGTCCTCATTTTCCAGTGTGGCATATGAGTTCTTGAGAGGAATAGAATCTGGGATGTGCCTCTGCCTGACTGCTCTAACCCTCCCTGAGCCCACTGTCATCCAAGTGCTCCTTGTTCTCGGCATCCTTTGAGGCAGCTGCATTGGACTGGGTGGTACCTGGACAGGGGTGATGTTACTCCTGACCCAGTTTACTTCCGCTCTGAGTCTGGCTACCTCATCCCGCAGTCCTGAGATGCATGCAGATAGGGCAGCACCTCAGTGTCCAGAAGGTCTGCCTGAATATGGCTGCCCCACAGCCACTGCATTTGCACCACTCCACATTATACTGCAATTCCACTACATATCTGCTACTGAAGCTCTCTTAGTTCTCTTTTATTTATTTACAGTACTAAAAATCCTGTAACTGATCCTCAGATATATATTTTTTAAGGAAAAAGAAACCAATAAATAAATAATTGAGTCAAAACACTTGTCGTGCTGAGGGTGGTCTTCTTCCCTTATGCCCTCCTACTTCACACCTCTTACTATACCCTGTGTTTAGCTCTGTCAATCAGATTTATCTGGACATATAATTAGAGCTGGGGAAGGGGTGGGAGTTACTCTGAAGCACTGAATTGAATATGTTTCTTCCTTCACCTTCTGGCTTCTTCTGAGAAGATGAACTTCTGTTTGCTGCTTTAACTGTGACTAAGCCCACCTCAGTTATCACGTAGCTGAGGTCAGAGGCCAGACAATTAACACCCTTCACCCAGCTACAGGACAGTCAGACAAGCCAAGATAAAATTTGCAGCAATTAAAGACAGCACAGAATTACACCACCACTATTTTTTAAATTTTCAACAGCCCAAAAACAATTATAAGTAAAGACAACACAGAAAGAAAGTATAGTGTCACTACAAGCCTACAATCTAAGTTTAAAAGAAAAATACCAGTTACCAGTTACTCTGAAGCACTGAATTGAATATGTTTCCTTCCTTCACCTTCTGGCTTCTTCCAGAGGCTTATCAGAGGCAGAAACATCTAAACCAACAAGTGAGTGGCAGTGGCAGGAAAAAAAAGTTTATAGTGTTCGAGTCATGCTTACTGCAGTTGTTTAGCATCTGTATGCAGTGCCAGTCAGCAAACAGTCCAACTGTGACTAAAATAAAGGGGACATTCATTGTAGTACAGCAGAGCTGTTCAAATTGTGGCTATGAAAGAACATGATCATCACAGCCTCTCATTGGTGACTATCCAGGAAATGTACTGCTGTCAGCAACCATTGGTTCAGTGGAGTGTCACCACAGAAAGTACTGAGGATGCTGTGACATATAAGATTCAGTGCATCTCAGACCCAACGTTCTATGAACATTCCAAACACTTTGTGCAACCAGTCATCCAAGATATGTGGAAGAGAAGCAAGGAGAACATTGTTTCGGTATCGCAGGCACAGAATCTAATATAGTTCTGTGTGTGATGCAAGATGCATAGTCCAGGGCATTCAGTAAAATATGGCACTTACACCTTGATGGAGATGGAACACGGAAAGATAGTAAGTGTCAGCCTTGTTCAGGTTAGTAGTCATCACTGAGTAGTTCATTGCCTGACCAATAACTGTGAAATATCCATGGCCACCTGTTGAAATAGGAAATTTCCATTCTGTTTTCATGAAGTACAAGTCATTAACAGTCACTTTTGGCTGCACCACTTTCCCATATCTTTTTGTACTGCAGAGCAATGAGGTGAAGAGTGCATATCACACGGAGCTAGAGGGCCTAAAAAGGGGGCTACAAGATATCAAGCACTGTGCTCTGCATCCCTCCACCCTAATCACGGCTCGACATCCCCAGATACAGAAGTACCTGCGCGAGAATGAGCCATCACTTATTCATCAATATGATGTGTGGCACTTTGTAAAAGGTGTATATTCAGTATTACGTTAATCCACAAAACTTAGATATTTACCAGCACTTGTTCCACAAAATGTACCCTACGGTTGCATTCGGACATCCTATCTGAAGTATGCTGTCCCATCACTTTCTTCTCTCATGTCCACCTCATACCTAGGAAGTCACACCCATCCAGTCTTTAAGGTTAGCATTCAAATAAGTTCCGGAAATGTCACTAACCCACTACTCCTATCCTCCATATTCATTCTTACCCCCCTAAATATAACAAACTTGTAATTCATCCCAATGTGCCAAATTGCTCCACACTCCTTGACATGGGTAAAATTACAACCAAATAAATTAAGTTCCTGTTTTCAAATGTTACCTCCTTGTAGGGATAACGAAGAAGTTGGAGTCATACACTGCCCAAAAGCAGTGCGACAGCATCTGGGTGGATACCAGTATTAAAACATGTTATACTGGATTCCAAGATCAACACCAGATGGAAATGGTGAACTGATGCTTCCCAAGCTGGAATCCATCACCAACCATATACAGGAGTTCACCAACATGATAACTCACTGTTTCCAAACTGTGCACATGGGCCACTGGATGACACCATTCAGAAGAGGAAGTGGATGACACCCGTAGAACCTTTTCATGTTTCACCATCATATGAAATGTTACATTACATTGCAGTGTACATAGTTCCATCAATGTGTAGTCAACACCGTGGCAGTCAATCCACATTAAACATTATAACAAGTGGCTGAGAAATACAACTGTATGATTAGTTGTAAACATTGGATGATCCCTGTCTTAATGTTTCATTAACATACATGTATAGCATAGTAATATGCTGAACAATGTGTCCCAGTAATTCAAAAACATTGTTATTATAATAGCAATAGGCACGCTACAGGGTTTTGGTTAATGGTTACATTTAACTCGTTCATATCCTGCACATGTTAAACAACTGGTTCATGTTATAATAGCTGTTATGAAGTTCATGGCATTTGTACCACTTTGATTAACACACGTCTTCTGTTGTTGTCAGTCCTACAGAACAATGGAAGTCATGTATAAATCACACAACACAGGTTCTGTGCTGCTAGAGACCGAATCTGTTACATGAAAACTTAACAATGAGGTTTCAATGAACACATGTAGTGCAGAAATAAATTGATTTGAATTGTCTCAATCAGATGAGAAGGCATATGAGAAAGTTGAAATGGCCCTTAGCACAGCCATGGTGAAACGAGATGGCAAAAAGCTATCGCCAAACCATCAAACCTCGTCGTTGGAGAGCTTTCACAGCCTGGTGATCCAGTACGCACCGAAAAGTTTAGCGTACAGCTACAAAGGGATGTACACAAGGTGATCATTAACTTTTCTGTAATATAACTGACATGTCATTTACCATCTTCAGTCTGTGTAAAAAAGTACAGTGCTTGAAACTGTACAAATGAAATACAGTCAATGGGAGTGTTTTGGGGGAAAGAATGAATGGCCACCACGAAAGGCTAGTTGAACCATGGAATGCACTGCATGGGGAGCTGATGTATGCAAGTGCTGTGGAAATGGTGCAAGACATGAAGGGACACTTACACAGTAAGGCTGCATCACCGAGCAACAAGGAGAAATGGAGGACCTTGTAGGGATGTAGTGGATGCTACAACTGGTCACTAGTGAAGGCAGTGACCATACAGCACACTTGATAAACAATAGGGCATAATCTGATGTCTTCATAGTATATAATACAGAGTATAATGGCTGGGGCTAGGGTGATAACCACGCTGTAATTATCTTGAGAGGTTGCTAGGGCAACATGGTAAACCTCAAGAGCACAGCTGGAGAGTTTAACTGTACCCCTATCAACCACAAGAGGTGATTTCATCTTGGTTGTCACCCAATCCGCAGTCATTACGTGTTATAGTGTATGGTGCCAAAATACACTGTTTGCACTGCGTGTGTGACACGTATAAAACTCTGGTGCATTCTATTTTGTTATGCCACTATTTGTAATTTCTGAAGTGTGGTTAACAACTTTTAAAATTCTAAACAGTGCATAACAAAGATGTGTGACTGCTATACTTTATTCTTTGTTAACCATGTAATGAAAAGTGACACTTTCACATTTGTGACTATCACTATTGTAAGAAATAAATTCAGCGTATAGCAAACTTTTTGCTATTACTAAGTCGAATTGTTTACACCTATGTTTCATGTTCTCACAGAATGCTACTAGCAGCCATTCACTTCAACAGCAACTCGGGGAGAGAACAGGCAGTGTCTGCTGAAGGAGAGGCATGCTTCACTGTTGACATACCAAAGTACAAAGGTGGTGCAGGAGTGGTCAGACCCCAAAAAATGAACACATCTTATGGTAAGCTTTACATTTTATTTACCAAAATCAGTCATTTCAGAAGAATGAATCACAGGTAACTGACATGGTACTAAATAGGTCTTGTTCAGCAACCTACAATGTTCTCGTACAGTCATGAATAATATTGCAGCAGAAATATCAATGGACACATGGCCAACTAATCTGTGAATAATACCACGCATTGTATTTGTTGCTGGATGGATCGGAAGTGGCACCATAGCATCGGTCATCAAATAACTTACATCTTCCAGGTACCCTGCACTGCACAACAACTTCGGTACCAGTCACTTGATTACATTGTGACGTGTGACCACAGAAAGCACTGTGGTGAGCAAGCACCAAACAACTGTATGTTGTCCATATTAAGTGACTGCTTCACTTTTCATACTAACATACTAAAATGCCAGCAGAATAGGCCTAACGGTCTTCCGTGTCTGCTCATTTGGTCAGTCCCCAACCTGGGTGCTGACCTTGCTGTCCCCCTCGCCTTCTCTGGCTTCTCCCTTCCCAGTTCCGGATATTCTTGCTGCATTGGATTTTGCTTCCAGAACCCTTCCCCTGTACCTGTCCCACCCCCTCTTGAACCCCTCCACTGTCTCTGCCTCCACCAGCCCCTAGGCAGTGCATTCCATGGCTCCACCACCCTCTCAGTGAAGTAGCACCTCCTCCTTTCTCCCCTGAATCTTCCCCCCTCCAGCTTCCAGCCATGCCCTCTAGTGGCCCCTTCCTCCTTCCTTCGAAGCACCCCAACTGTTCCTCCCCTATTTACCCTCTTCATGTAACTAAAGACCTCTATCATGTCCCCGCGGTCTCTTCTCTTCCAATGTGTACATATTTAGCTCTTGAGCCTCTCCTCATAGGTCCTGTCCCCAAGCCCCAAATCATTTTTGTTCCTCCTCTGGACCCTCTGCAGGAGGTTAATGTCCCGCTTTAAGTGTGGCCTCCAAAACTGCATGCAGTACTCAAGGTGCGGCCTCACCAAGCAGTTATACAGAGGGAGTATCACTTCCCTCCTTCTGGAGGTGATCCCCCTAGCGATGCATCCCAGCATCCTGTTGGCCTTGGCTGCTGCCCTCCTACAAGTCTCAGAGTTGTTCATCTTGACATCCACCACCACCCCCAGGTCCCTCTCAGCCATCGAGACTTGTAGCATTTCCCCCCCCAGGGTGTACACTTGACCTGGATTTCTGGCCCCCAGGTGGAGTACCTTGCATTTCCCTGCATTGAACCTCAGCTTCCACTTTCTAGACCATCTTTCCAGAGCCTCCAGGTCCCCCTGTAGGGCCACCCTCCCCCCCTCCTCCCTTTTCCACTCAGACTGTTTAAAATGGCTAAGAAGGTTCTTCTAAACTATCCACTATTAAGTCGGATTGTGCTCTCTGCCCACGCACTTGCCATGGCCACATGTCACCTTATCAGATAGCACATGGTTGAATTTTTATTTGGTTTTCTTCAACTCACTCTTGGTCAAACTCCCACCCCTGCCTACTCATCAGCTCCCGAGTCCATTTCTGAAGAGGGGCCGGCAGTGGGTTTGCAGTTTTTAAGGATCCAATCACAGCTCAAGGAAGCTGTAAGGGATAGGCTGGAAGATGCTTCAGTACCAGTTACAATCCGTTCAACAAGAAACTGACATCACAGTTCAGCAACTATTTTTGCTTATGTCGGCTCACGCAGCTAAAAGGTAGTGGGCTATGAAGACCAGTACGTGATACCATTACTTTGCATCATCACTGTAACATGTAAGCAATAAGACACAATAGGGTGTGCATTAGACAGATCTAATGCACGGCTAGGGGGATGTAGTGAGGCACGAGGCCACAGGCCGAGTGCATCCAGTCCCCTAGCCGTGTATTAGAGCTGTCTAATGCACATCCCCGGAGTGGCTTATTGCACTTATAAAATGGGCCTCTGTATTATAAATGGGGTTTTTAGTTTTAGCTGTGCATTAGACACATCTAATGCATGGCTAACAACCAATCAGATTGCTTGAAATCCTTTGCCCATTTTATAAGACAAAACAACAACCCGTGTTTATTTGTGGTAAGCAGGGTGGGGAGGGAGACAAGGTATCTTCAAAGCAACCGTCCCTTTCAATATACTTAGCATACTGTTGGAATTAGTATTATAAAATGGGCAGGGAAAATCCTTTATTTTGATTGGTTAGTAGTCATGCATTAGAAACGTCTAATGCATGACTACTAACAAGTTCAGGTAACCACGGCTTCAGGTTTATGTGAGTCTAATCGAATGTTCATTTTTGAATTGCTGCCATTATTTTTACTGCTAACAGTGACATTGCTGTAACACTGCAAACCTCCTATTAAAACACGCCCAGTTCCTACAGATTACATTTTTTTATTTGCTTTCTCCACCCACCATGCCTTCATTTGCTCCCTTATTAACCTGTGTAGCTCACTGTTACTTTTTTATCTGATCATTGTGATCAGTCCCCAAACCAACCTCGCCCCTGCCTGCCACTCGCTTACAAACTTTTCTCCCACACACTCAGCAACTCGCTGTCTCTTACCTCTCATGCTGCGCACAAAAAAATAAAAAAGAAGCATTTACCAGCACATCACAGAACTACTAGAAATAAATATTTCTTCTAGTTTTGTGCTCTCCTGAGACTGTATTTGATGCTGGTAAACTGTTCCATTTTTGCTTTCTTTCTCACTCTCTCTCTCTTTCTGAATCCCTTTTTTTTCTGTAGTTGAGTTATCTTCCAGCTCGCGTTTGACTCGTCTTCCACTCCCCCTGCAGTCCTTACATGCCTCTCTTTATCCTAACATTAAACAGCCACTAAAAATCCCTGGATTTCAGTAATAATATAAATATATTTTCTAAGCTACCTGTTCAGTATTCACTAATGGTGGTAGCTCCAGAAACCATGGCAACCCCAGATACAAAGTCCGCTACGGTGGTCACAGCAGGACAAAAAGCACAAACTAAAAAAACTGGCGGAGGAACTATTTTAGGTCAAAATACATGCAAGAGTTACCTGTTTCAGTATTTAAAGCAACAAATATTAATTTTTACATATATATAAAATACAGATCCCCATTTTATAAGTGCAATAAGACACTCCGGGGGTGTGCATTAGACATTTGTAATGCACGGTCAGGGGCTAAACGCACTTGGCCTGCGGCCTCGACAGATCAACAACACATTGCCATATGAAGTATGAGACAGTAAGTGAATACAAACTGCGCTGTATAACTGTTACTCATGACTGTTTTTTCAATTTCAGCATTTGTGGAGGACATGTTATCAACCCTAGAAAGTGCTGTCCAAGCGGGCAAACCAAAACAAGAGTGGTATAACAAGGAAGTCCCACCTCCCTTAACTTCAAAGTTTCCACCAGTGGACAAACAGATGGCCATTGAACACTGGAAAAGAAACCAACGATTCCATAGTACAGCTGTCCGGGTCACTCAGCATGCAGAAACCCCACATACTATTCCGATGGCCACCTCTCCCTTATCCAGTTCACAACACAGGCTGGAAACACCACTCTAACTTTCCTTCCCAACCAGCTCCAACACCAGTGGACGAAGCTGCGGTAGGACAGGAATCTGTGCTGGCTGAAAAAAACAAACATAAACATTGTTTAGTACTTGAGCTGTAATGATGACATATAACACAAATAACTGTTAAATGAAATGTACAAAGTAAGGTATTGCACTTCATAGCCCAATCCTTACAGCTGATTGCTGACCCCCCAAAGCCCCTACTCTGCACACATGCTCAGTGGCACTGTAACATCTGACCTGAGAGAGTGCAGGTGCCCAGTCCATTTAAGCATGTAGGTGGTATTTCTCAAGGTTGTTTTTTTCCCCTTTGCAAAGCATATTAGGGGGAAATTACAGCAGTCAGTTAACTAGTACAGACCATAGTAGTCAAGCGACTGCTCTCATAGTGTCCTAAAATGCTTTACAATCACAGAAAACTGTATTACAGATTAGCAGTAACAGACTTACAGTGTCCTGGGCCATGCACTCTCCCACCATAATGTGTACCCACGTTGGGGTGGAGGGGGTACAGCCCATCAGAATCAAGCAAATAAAAGGACCAATTTACACTGTCAAATATGTGGCTGTCAGCCAGCCTGTTGGTGCTGAGGGTTGAGATGCTTGACACCACACCTCGAACAATGCCGATGACCCTGGTTCACAAATGGATTAGTGATGCCGGGGGTCGGCAGGGGACGAAAAGGATTGAGCATCCATAGGACTGCTCTCCTCTTTGGGGGTGGGAGGAGTGGGTGACCTCGCTCAACAGTGGCTCCCAGTGGAGACTGGGGGCACTGTTCAGAGCGATGCAAGAAGGGGAACACTAGATAACAGGAAATGGCTCACTGTGTTCGACGGATGACGCCTCCCCCACTGTGCAACAGCACCAAAACCTCCACAGATAACGTCCTCCTTAGCAGCGCTTCCAGGTGCCTAATTAAGAGTGCGCTGGGTAAGCCCCCTCCCAGTGCCTTCCTCCTTGGAGGAGGGGAACACGTCCAGTGATGGGATACAGTAGGATAGTCTTCAGGATCCGGCTGCGATATAAGGGATCGAGGTGACCCAGGAAGAGGATGTCCGCTGTGTCATGGAGTACTATGGAGGCCAAAGGAGAGGGGAACAGTGGGGTGTTAAGACGAGTAAAAACAGATAAAAAAATAAATAAAAAATGTTAATGCATTTAACTTCAGTTTGCATATAACTATTGCATGTCATGGATTTTTCATGATTCTCTGCAAAGTCAATCAATTTCATTATACGTTTTAATGTTCTTTAGGAAACATGCTGTTTCACAATGAATATCGCTTGTTTTATTGCACTCTGCTAATGAACTTTGTGAACCAACCTATACATCACACAGCAGCTGCATGTCTACATATGCAATTGTATGACAAGATTGGTACTGTAGCCATGGCTGCAAGCTGATAACAGCACACTGCTAATAGCTATTGACAGGATGAAATAGTGTTGCAATGATGTCTTGTGGGCGGTAAATAAAGGAATAATGAATGACATGTTTGGTGTTATGCTGACATACCATCCTGCCTGTGCCAGTTGTGCCCCACTCCAGAGGCCCAGGGCATTAAACATCAGAGAAGGGATTCTGCAACACCATAACACCCACAGTGTCATGCATTATTCCTATTATTCAACAGTTTGTTGTTTTTCAAGAATAAAAAGTAATCATTTAAAAAAAAACATTTTTTATTACTGTGTTATACTGTTTTTCTTTGTTCACAGAACATAAGAAACACACACACATAGAAACACAGAAGTTGACAGCAGATAAGGACCGCAAGGCACAACCAGGATGCCAATTTTGTGTTGTCCCTCATAAAAGTGCCATTGGTCTTTGCTCTGTCAATGGCCTATCTATTCATAACCTTTTGAATTGCTCCCTTATGCCTATATGATGCATGTTTGAATCTCTGAACTGTATTCATATCCACCACTTCCTGAGGTAGGCCATTGCATGCATCCACCACCTTTTCTGTGAAAAAGAACTTCCTGACTTTACCCCTTAATCAGCCTCCCTCTAATGTGATGCTGTGTCCTGTTGTCCTGCTATTTCTCTTATATTGAAACATGTTAGACACTTTCTCCTTGTTCATGTACTTAAGGTGTTTGAATGTTTCCATCATATCACCTATCTGCCTGCTTTGCTGTGGGGTATACATATTGAGCTCTGTTAATCTGTCCTCATATGTTTTGTGATGCAGTCCCTGCACCATTTTGTTTACCATTCTCTGACTGCCTGAATTTGGTTAATGTCCTTCTGAAGGTATGGCCTCCAGTACTACAGACAGTACTTCACATGGGGAATAAGCCGTGTCTTGTCAATCAGTATTATTACCACCCTCTTCCAACTTCTGTTTCCTCTACTAATACAACCCAACATCCCCCTAGCCTTGTCTACTGCTTTAGTGGTCTGCTTCGATGATTTCAAGTCATCGATGATGATGATGATGATGCCCAAGTCTCTTTCTTCCCTTTTAACTGCCAGTGACTCCCATCCCATGTCAAGGCAATGTCATTATGAAAGCAATGGTGATGCAGTACTGTGAGGTAAGTCATGCAGTGCCTCACCCAGCTGCAACAGTGGGCCAACACTGTGCAGAGCTGCTCAATAAAAATCTGGAAATTTACAGAATTTGTCTATCACTGGTATAAAAAAATAGTGAACAAATGCCACAATTAAGAAGAATTAATTTGTGCTGGCCCAAATAAAGTTGACTTACAAGTATCTCCACTATTTACATGTAGTGGCAAAGGGTACATGACTGACTTTATGTAGAAAAAAAATATTAACACATTTCATACTCATTCACAGGCAGGCCTTCATTGTTGTGGTACTGTCTGTATGCGGCTTGAACTGTCTCCAGAACCCATATACTTAAGCAGACTTCAGCAAATCCAGGGTGCTCATGCAGGAAGGTACATCAGAGTCAGGTACAACATTGGGTAGGTCAGTCATCTTTTCAAGTACTCGATTGATCTCTTGGCAGCAGCGGCATTCAAGCTCAGTAGGCATCACTACACAGTTCCCACAAGTGCACCTTAAGAAAAACAAGAAACATGTAATGACAATTGACATTATTTAAGCAAGAAGGTATGAACAAGGGTTATGTTAATGGTCTGTTAATCACCTTAGAGGGGTATACTGTGGCACGAGGTGTAGCCGAGTGTCACATGCCCCTAGAAGGTGATTAACTGACCATTTACATAATCCCTGGGAGTGCCTTATTGCTATTATAATAAAACAATAATGTACACATTGTTAAACTTTGTTCAGCCAATGGCTAAGATCTACATGTATGTTAATAAAAGATTAACATAAGGCTGTTACAATGTTTGAAGCCAATCAGAAAGCTCCATTTCTCATACCCTTTTTATAATTATTGTTTTTGCCATTGACACATGACAGTGCCATTGCATGGCTGTCCATTCTCTGTCCACATAACAGTTACTTGCTAAGAACATCATGGGCATTGCCATTAGGGAAGTGACATCCAATACTTGTTACCTACAGTCATACACCTGCAGACTATGGGCAACTTCCAAGAACAGTAGAAAACACATTGGATGCTGACTCACTCCATGTCTCCAGGTACCGCATACCATCACATTGCCTGGGACACACTACTCAGTGTCTGTGTGTATGTGTCGGGGGACCTGACTCACAGACACAGTCACACCATACATTATTTAAGCAATACGGCATGACAGGATGTGGGTTATTTAAGCAATTTATCCCTCCAGGGTGTGGGTACACTGGAGGATTTACAACGGCTGGTGTGATTCGGTCACGAGGCGTAGTCGAGTGACCGAATCACACCAGTGGTGTTAAATCCTCCAGTGTACCCACACCCTGGAGGGATAAATTTTTATTATACAATGCCGAATGTTGTTTCTTTAATGTTTTTAACTATGTTCTAACTGACTGAGGTCCCTACACTTCAAAGAGGAGGTAATTTTGTAAACAATTTCATCATGGTATTTTAGCTAAGCGGCAACAGGACAAACCGCGTAGTTTCGTTTCAAGTGAAAGCGACCGGATTAGCAGGCTATAAAGTTGGCTGGCACTTCTTCCAGTGGGTACACTGGAGGATTTATCACGGTGGTAATTGTGCCAGCCAACCAATCAGGATGCAGGATTTGGGACTTTGGATTTACCACATTGTATAATACAGGATATACCACACTCATGTGATGTCTTTTGAGCAATGACGTTACAGGATTTTCATACCCGATTGTATAATTATGTGTAACGTGCTAGCAGGTACATCCCACATGTGTGTATGTGTCTGTGGGGGGGGGGGGACCTGAGTCACAGCCACAGTGAGACTGTATATTAGTTAAGCAATAATGCCCTCCAGGGTATGTGTTGTGCTGGGACAACATCATGCTTCAGGTGGTTGGGCACGAGGCTGCAGGCCGAGTGCGTCCAACAACTGAGATGTAACGTTATCCCAAACGACACAAACCCTGGAGGGTATTATTGGTATTATACAATGGCTCCTTGTTTCTTATATATAACATAACAAAATAATTTTAATGAATGTTTTTTACTGTGGAAAATTATTTTTGTTTCTTAAGAGGAGATGCAAAAAAAGAAGTCCTCTAGGTCATCATATAGATCAGCTACAGGGTCACAGTGAGGCTGACACTGACTTGTGATGTTGTGCTGGAATAACAGCAGGGGTCCAGCCCAAGATTGATCAATGAGAGACCAGAAAATTTTCTTTCCATTGTGTAATTATTGTTATACAATGGTATGTGAAAGTCCTGCAGCCTCAGTGGTTGAAACATGTCTCATGCCTGTTGGTAAATGCTGCATAACCCACGGTTGAAGAATGGCATTTATAAAAACCAGAATTAAACACATTTTAATTCTATTTCACATCTGAGTCCATTGTAGAATCGCAATAATGCACTCCAGGGTGTGAGTTATTGGGCAGTTTAAAAACTTCTTAGGAGGTTAAATCATTCGGCTGCACCTCATGACACACCACACAAGGCATGGGTAAATCAGCCAAAACCCACACCTTGTTGTGCCTTATTGCTTAATAACATGCTGTGACGCATATACCTCATGTACTGTGCACTGCAAAATCTGTATGATGTGTGTTGGTATAAATCCTGCATCTAGGCTGATTGTGTCAGGGTACAGACCATTTCAAATGGTGACTGCATACTATCACATTGCTTGGGACGCACTACTGAGTCTCTGTGTATGTGTATGTGTGTGTGATGGCCACACACACACAGTGCCACCATACATTACTTATTTGTAATGTGCTGTCAGGTACATCCCACATGTACTGACCACTGTGTGTACGTGTCTGGGGGCTGAGTCCACACATGGTGCCACCCTACATTATTTATTGGTAACGCATGGCAGGTACATCCAGGGATCTATTGAACTCTAACAATTGATTAGTGTTTTGCTCATAAAACTGCAAAATCTTTGTGAAAATGAGTAGTTTTGCCTCACTGTGTTTAGCAAACACAGCACTTGTAGAATATCTATATAAATACTTTCTGTACAGTTACTATAGTCCCAAGAAAAAAATGCTAATCAATTATTTACAACCCTGACATCCACCATATACTAACCACTGTGTGTATGTGCCTTGCTGGGGGGGAGTACATGAGTAAAAGAGATAGTACCACTGTACATTACTCATTTGTTATGTGCTGCCACATACCTCCCTCTTGTACTCTCCACTGTAAAACAATGGCCACAGCGTACCATCACATTTGCAACACAGATAGTTCCACTGTACATTACTCATTTGTTACGTGTTGCCACCTACATATGTAATGTGTAGTCCACTGTACAAAATTGCTACTGCAGACCATGACATTGCTTAGGACACACTACTCAGTGTCTGTGTGTATGTGTCTGTTGGGGGGGAAGGACCTGAGTGATAGCCACAGTGCCACCATACATTACCTCAGTTACTGTCCACTGTACAAAACAGTATGATGGCTAGTGGTGTGATTCCTGAATCTAGGCTGCTTGTGTCTGGATAGAGACAATTGCAAATAGACACTGCATGCCATAACATTCCATTAGACACACTACTCAGTTTATGTGTGTGGAGAGGTGGACCTAACCAGAGCCACAGTGCAACTGCAGACTCTCAAACTGTACCATTTTTGACACTAAAATAACACATTTTGTGTCTCTGCTCAGTTGCCGTGAGTGCCAGCTAGGCGGAGTGTCCAACAGTCCCCAAAGGTAACCATGTCCACTTACTTGAATCTGGTTGTCAAAACATACTGTGGCACCACCGGCAGATGGGCAGGCACATTGACTGACTGACCCCAGAAGCAGCGGAGAGTGCTGCAGCATGTGACATTTGACCGTCTTGCCATGCGTGACAGTCAGACTGTCAGTTCCAGGAGAATAATCACTGAATAAGTCACTGTTGTTGTCTATCTTCTTGCTCCATCATGCTCCGAGCCACAAGCACATTTTGTGACAATTAATTATTTTATTTAGTGGTGACACACAGAAGTCATCAGTGCAGGACCGGGAACACAGCTCCCCATGTACTTCTGTAACTTGTGGTGTGTTGGGGTGATTGCAGGGGCAGTGTACAGTGTGCTGTGTAAATTACTTGGCAGGACTCAGAGTTTTTAAAGTGTGGCCAGAATGAGCAATGACCAGGTGAGTGGACAGACCCACAGCAGGTGATCCTCTTGCCCTCACACTCACTAGTCTCAGCAGACCAATTACAGAGACACAGAGCACCAGTGCTCATCAAGCTGTATAAGTTATACTAAATGCAATCTCATTTAGGCTAAAATGAAATTGACAGATCAGTTTGACTGAATTGCTGAAAGTTCTGCCTGTGGGGGTCATTTATTGTCCGACTACCATTGGCCCAGACATGACCGAGGAGCTTGGATCATCTATGTATCTGCCGTAGGGAAACCAAATGTTAATGGGGCACATTGGCATTCAGGGTTCACTAACTGCTTGCAGCTAACCATAACTTACTTGGTGCATTTGCAATGGTGCTGTTTCATGCAGTTCTGACCAACAAGTAATGCAATGCTTATTTTACAAATTGCTTTGTTTGTCACACCTGAAAACTTTGCGAAATTATCAAGTTATGTGTGCCAAATGTGGGGAAAGTAGTCACCCCCCAACCACAACAACAGCTGTACATATTGTCATCTGACAATTGTTGGCTGGCCTGCTACTATAGTGCACATTATTAGATAACCCGTGACAGCACAAGAAAGTCCATGTTTCAGAGGACACATTAGGTCACAACTGTCTGCTTTTATACAAAGACACTGACAGAACAGTAAGGAAAAGGAATATGCACTCACCATGAGGTAGAGTCAAGACGGCTCCCGATTCACAGCTACTGGAATTGAGGATGTGACTGACTCCTCATCACTGCACAGTGGGTCCAAACAATATGGATCTTCAGTTACAACATCAGAGGGATAAATCTCCCTCTCGTCTGATGAGCTGTAACTTTCTTCAGTGCTAGCCATTACTGCAGTCCAGAAAGGCGGCTCAGGAGAAGACGTCACACGCACCGCTCAGTTCAGACCGACGCGATTCACGCACAGTGCTTGCACTTCCAGTTTTGTGACTAATAATTATTAAATTTAAAAATGAACAATCCATTGTTTTTACCTACTTCACTTGCAATTCTGTTGCTTAGGGAACATGAAGTCCGCTGACAAAAGCAAGGTATGTTTACCAGAGTCCCTCTTTAAACATTTAGATAGGGCAATCTGCAATCCAGATAAGGCCAAAAGAACATGATCCGGTTTTAGAGGAGCAAAGATTGCCAACATTACAAATATGGTCAACTATATACTAATGGATGCAGGAAGTAACCCCTTGGTTATTATCCATGTAGGCACAAATGATATAAATCAAAATAATATCCTACAGATTAAAAAAGATTTTGTGGCCTTAAACAATTTACTTGTAGAGCAGGGATGCACCACATGCTTTTCAGAAATGTTGCCGGTACCAAGGGCAACAGATAATAAAATTTGTAAAATTAAAGAAATCAATGAATGGCTGAGGAAGTGGTGTTATGGACAGGGAATATATTGCATTCCACATTAGGAAAACTTTGATGGTAGGAATCCCTCTTCAGTTGGGATGGATTGCACCTCAGCAGGAGGGAGTGTCCTACTGGGCAAAACATTGAGTACCGTCATTAACAATCATTTAAACTAAATAACATGGGGAGAATTGGACTATTCCAAATTCTCTTGATGGAAGAAAGAATATTGGAACTGACAAAATGTTTAATTTTCTATCCTTTAACTCAAGATCTTTAAATTCCTTAAAAATGTCTGAACTTTCAATAAAATGCATCCATTAGATTTAAGTATCATTGCCATGCATAAACCTGGTGGGATCAGTCTTCTCTATGTATGCAAGATATTCCAGGTTATAACCATTTCATAAAGGTAGAGTAGATAGTAAAGGTGTCGGAGTTTGTCTTTTTGTTAAAGATGATATTTCTGCATATGAAATCACTACAAATAGTATGACAGAATCAATATGGATTTCTATCTAACCTATTGACCATCCCAAAATTAATATAGGAGTGTGTTATAGACCACCATCAGCAGATATTCAATATACAACTGAATTATTGAACTTAATATCGGAATTCTCTCAAAAAAATGATACTTTAATTTTTGGGGACTTCAACATGCCCGGTATAAATTGGAAATTAAATACAAGTAACACTAACCATGAAAGGTTATTTATGAACACAACCACTGACCTAGGTTTGGACCAACTTGTAAATGAGCCTACATGAGGTAATAATATACTGGATCTAGTAACTGTTAATGAAGGTTTTAATATTTCTGAGACTCAAATTATGTCACCAATTGGCAATAGCGATCATAATTCTATATTTGTTAGTTTACAATTACAAACACTTAAAATTAAAAACAGCTTTCAATGTAGGAATTACAATAAAGCTAACTTTACTATGATAAACTAGGAATGATCACATATTGGTTGGTCCAAATTATTTAAAAACAAAGGAGTAAATGAAATATATACATGTCTTATAAATATTATTCATGAACTAGAGGATAAATATATTCCCCTATTGTCAAATTGTAATAAAAAGGTAAAATACCTGTCTGGTTCAACAATACTATTAAAAAACAAATTAAAACTAAAGAATATTTATTTAAAAAATTAAAGACAAATTCTTACATATTACTTAGAGACAAATACAGAACTGCTCTGGCAACATTAAAAAAATCAACCAAAGCTGCAAAATAAAATTTGAATTTAAATTAGCACACTCAAAACACAGCATGAAATCCTTATTTTCTTATGTGAATGGAAATAGAGTCAATAATAGAAATATAGGACCACTCTGTAATGATGGAATCACTATAAATGCAAATAAAGATATGGCAGATCACTTCAATAAGTACTATTGTTCAGTCTTTAATCAATCAGGAAATTCTGTAATCAATACTAATAGTAATGATTCCTGTATTCTGTTATTTGAACTAAAATAAATTAAAAATTCACTATCCAAATTTAAAAGACCAACTAGTTCCAGACCGGACAATATTAATGCTATATTTCTTTTGGAAACACTGGATTCAATCACTATTCCTTTACAAATATTATTTAATAAATCTTTATTGGATTGTAAGATACCTGAAGTAAGGCGTACTGCTTTGGTTACACCAATTTATAAAAAAGGGCCAAAATCTGACGTTCAAAACTATCGTCCAATTAGTCTAACCTCTATTTTGGGGAAAATGATGGCATGATTAATTAAAGATAGGTTGGAAAACGAATTGGAAAAATTGAACATTCAGGATTTATCTCAGCATGGATTCAAAGCCGGTTTCTCATGTACAACAAATCTCATATCATTCTACCAACATGTTGAGAAATTATTGGATAGCAATGTAGCTACTGATGTAGTGCTACTAGATTTTAGTAAAGCATTTGATCATATATACATTCCTTACTGATAAGTAAATTACATAATTTTAAAATTCCACTTTGTTTAGTAAACTGGATATCTGAATGGCTGTATAATCGTACTCAATCAGTTAGAATAAATGAAGCTCTTTCAACATCTGGAGCAGTTACAAGTGGGTTCCACAGGGTTCCATTTGGGCCTGATTTTGTTCAACTTTTTCATTCATGATATAGTAATAGAATCTAAAAATTACTTATCCAAGTTTGCTGATGGTACAAAACTGGGTGAAAGAGTTGATACCATAGAAAAATTTAAAATTCTAGAACAAGACTTGCATACAATTGAACAATGGGCTGAAAAAATGTAATGTTATTTAACATTAATAAATGCAAGATCTTGCATTTTGGTAAAAATAATACATTACACAACTACTATTTAAATAACCAGTTATTGGAATCATCCAGTTGTGAAAGAGACTTGGGTATATTAATAAATAATAAACTGACATCAGATGACCATTGTAGTAAAGCAGTTAGATCCGCTAATATTGTAATAAGACAAATTAAAAAAACTTTCATGAGTAAATCAGAACATAATTTGATCCCACTATATACAGCATATGTCAGACCACACCTGGATTATGGTTCTCCCTTATGGAGTCCTTATACAAAAAAATGACATAAATCGACTGAAACAGATACAAAGAAGATTGACTAAATCTATTCCAAGATTAAAAAATAAGTGTTATGAGACCAGGTTACAACAAACTGACTACCCCATAACATTAAGAAGAGAAAGGGGAGATTTACTTCTAATGTATAAATTGGTTCACAATCCTAAATTACTTAATATATGTGGATTGGAATTTGCAGAAAAAAGAATTGTAGGAAGATTACACTCTAATCAACTAAAAGTAGAATGGGTCAATAACAAAAAATATGATCACTTTTTCAATATAAGGGCAGCAAACTGTTGGAATTCTTTACCACCCACAGTTGTAGATTCAGCTAACTTTGAGATTTTCAAAACTAGGCTTGATATCTGGTTATTGGCCTAATAATAATAATATTTAACCAAATGTCCACTACTGAGGGAGGACAATCTAGATGGGCCTTGAGCCTTCTTTTGTCCTACTTTATCCAGTAAATCTAGTACACCTGTCACTTAGGGAAGTGCTGGACAGGATACAGAGGGCCGGCTCACTGTCAAAGCTGAGAAGTGCCAGGTGGCCATGGCTGAAGTGGCATACCTTGGGCACGTTGCTAGGCAGGGACAGCTCCATCCTAACCAAGAAAAATAGAGGTGATCAAAGCATGGCACAGGCCAGAAATGCAGAAGCAGGTCAGGACTTTTCTAGGGACAGCAAGATACTATAGGAAATGTGTACCCAATTACAGTGCCCTGGCTGCTCCCCTATCTGACCTGGTAAAGAAAAGTATGCCAAAGAAAATTACCTGGGAACCAGACAATGAAAAAGCCTTTACCAGACTGAAGGAGGCACTGTGCAGTGTTCCTGTATTGACAAGCCCTGACTATAGCAGACTCTTTATAGTTCAGACTGATGCCTCAGATGTGGGTATTGGGGCAGTACTGAGTCAGACATCCAACCAAGGGAAAGATAACCTGGTAGTGTACCTGAGTAAAAAGTTACTTCCCAGGGAGCAGGCATACTCTACTGTGGAAAAAGAGTGTCTTGCCATAGTATGGGCCCTAAAGAAGTTAGAGCCATACTTATATGGGCAGCATTTTGTGGTACAAACTGACCACAACCCCCTGGTTTGGCTGACACAAATGGAAAAAACTAATGGTAGACTGTTAAGATGGAGTCTTGCCTTACAAGGGTATGACATGACAATCTTACATAGGGCTGGAGAGACTAATCAGAACAGTGATGGCCTTTCGCATCTTTATGAGGAGTGAACTGATTTGGGAAGCTCATCCCATGCGGGGGATAGAGCCCCCAAATTCAGTCCAGGTGGGAAGGATTGTGACGCTTGGCCAGCTGGCTATGATTATTCTTTGATATTTGTAATATAAAAATGTAGTGTGGGATTTGTCTCCATAAGGCAGCAGTGCCATGGGTCAGGTTTTAGGAGTATACAAGATATATTAACCTGAAACCAGGAGATAATTAAAAAGACTAGAGAGCCTTAATTAAGGGTCTCCTGTTTATCTGACTTAATTGGAGCTGACCAACTGCCTAGGTTATAGGATTGTAAACTTTTATGATGTCTTAGAGGAAGAAAACATGTTATATCACTACGGTGCTAAAAAGTTATAAAATCCTTTGATCCTTGGGAAATGCAGGAAACTATACAAGATCAAATGAAAAGCTTGATTAAAGAGAGTCATATTGGGAAATGAGTTTTTGCTGATGTCACCTTATTTAATATACCTCCTGATAGGACATCCTGTTTGTATTTTTTTTATATTTAACAAGGAGGAGCTAGATGACATCATAGAAGGGGTGTGGAAACCCAGACTTTTAAACTGTATACTGTGTTTGAAGAGACATTCCTTTTTGGACTCCTAAGAAACAAGATCTCAGATCTAACTAAGGCACTGGTAGAGGTATACATTAGATAGAAAAAGTCTAACTGTACGTTTGTAGGAGTTTGTACTTTTTCTTGTTTCCTTTTAAGTGATTTTATTCTTTGTGATACAGTGTTCTGTGTTTACATTTTACATATTTTTATCCATTTAAGTGAACCTTTTATTCCAAATACTGCCTGGGTCTTCCAAGTTCTTTCTTTTGCATGTGATGTATTTAGGGTTAAGATTTGACAAAACTGTTCAGAAGCTTGAATGGTGTTACCAAACTGAGAAAAGGTAAGAATATACCTAAGGTCTTTTATAGTTTTAAGGGTTCATTTTGGATACCTGGTTAGGTGACCTTAGTCGAAAGATATCTGGCATCCCCTAAAGAGTAGATTATCTGAGTCTGTACATTTGGGTACGCTAGCATAAGGTTCACAGTTTGAATCCCCCCCAGAACTTGAGACTAAACGTGATTCAGACTCACAAACAGATAGGAGGGTTACCCTGTTCTGCTACCTGTTCACAATACTGCACTTGGAGGTTGGCACTGTGGGAGCAGAGGACCTGACCTGCTGAGTGGGGTTGTGACAATATTTAGCAGCTCACTGGAGACAGGAGTGGTTCCAGAGGACTGGAGGAGGTCAGATGTAGTCCCACTTCACACAAGTGGTAGCAGGGAGGAGGCTGGCAAATATAGGCCAGTCAGCCGGACATCGGTGGTGGGGAAGTTTAATGGAATCACTTCTGAAGAAAAGGATTACGGAATATCTTGAATTCAATGGGTTACAAGACCCAATGTAGCATGGATTTATAGGTGGGGGACATGTCAAATGAATCTGATAGATTTCTTTGACTGGGTGACCAGGAAATTAGAGCAGGGTGGAGCAGTGGATGTGGCATACTTAGATTTCAGTAAGGCTTTGACACTGTTCTACAGAGGAGACTCAAAAGCAAGCTGGGAAGTTTAGGAGTGAGTCCAAAGGTGGTAAACAGAGTAAAAATTGTATAGGGGATAGGCAACAGTGGGTGGTGGTAGATGGAGTTCACTCTGAGGAAGGGAGCATGACCAGCATAGTGCCTCTAGGATCAGTACTGGGACTTGTCCTCTTTAATGTCTTTATAAGTGACATTGCAGAGGAGCTGGAAGAAAAGCTCTGCCTCTGTGGATGACACCAAAATGTGCAATAGGGTGGACACTCCAAGGGTTGGGAAGATTGAACAGAGACCAGAGAAAACTCGAGGAGTGGTTAAGGGTATGGCAATTGGGTTTCAATATGAAAAGTACAAACCATGCACTTAGAGCATAGAAACCCAGGGGCGGGTTAAAAAATGGGTGGAGAGGTATTGATGCCCACCAAACAGGAATGAGACCTGGAGTAATTATATCTGATGACGTAAAGGCAGCCAGACAGTGCAACAAGGGAGCTGGGAGGGCTAGTGGGATGCTGCAGTGCTTGGGGGTTATCACCAGTAGAAAAAGGGAGGTGGTGTTACCTCTGTATAGATCGCTGGTAAGACCCCACCTAGAGTAGTGTCCAGTTCTGGAGACCATATCTCCATAAGGACATAGACAGAGTGGAAGCAGTCCAGAGATGGGCAACTAAATAATACAGGGTCTGCATCAAAAGTTCCAAGAGGTGAGATTAAAGGACCTACATATGTGCACCATGGAAGAGAGGAGGAGAGGAGATACGATAGAGATATTTAAATATCTCAATGTGGCAAATAAGGTACAGGATGGAAGTGTTTTTCAGAAATAAAAGGTGCTCAATAACAAGAGGACATGCACTGAAGCTGGAGGGGGTAGATTCAAGAGAGATGTGAGGAAGTGCTTCTTCACAGAAAGAGTGGTGGATGCCGACCTGTCAGCGCAGCAGTAGCACTAATGGTTGGGATGTCAGTGACTTGGGTTTGGGAATGAACCTGAGTCATCGGGGCAGCAAGGGAGGGATGGGGAGAAGGACTCAGTGTCCCAGAGGACACTGTCCTTCCCCAGGGAGAGAGGGTCCCATCTACCACCACTAAACTATTCTCTGGATGCAGGAGATGGTAGGGAATGGCAGTACAGTGCAGTGGTTTAAGGCTTTGAGTTGCAAACCTTGAGACCTGGGTTTGAATCCCACAGCCCCCACTTGCATACTGTATGACCCTGAGCAAGTCACTTAACTTCCTTGTGCTCCCAGGTCGCACGTGTAAACAAGCTTGAGCTTAGTGAGTCTCTCCTGGTTAAACAAAACAAAACAAACAAAAAAAAACTAGGGGTGGGAGGAGTTTTTCTGGCTGTGGGTGGCATCATGCTTGCATGCACCTTGCAACCTTTGTAACGATGGCTCCTGGGGCTGGGACAGAAACTAGAAAATGTTGTACCATGCACCATATAATGAAGTCCTCCAGATGGGTCATAGGATATCCCTACCAACTCGACCTGGAGTCTAATGACCTCTTCCCTCATCCCAGAGAGGTGTATACAGGGATTTCAATTTTGGTCTTGAGTAGAGAATAGTCGACTAAGTCCAAGGCCTTTGTAAGGTCAGTAAACACTGCCCCAGGAATACACCTGTATCCATGGCAACTTTGGTATCATTTGTAAATTGGAGCAGAGATGTGGTGGTACTGTGGTTTTCTTGCATCAGAGGGTAGGTTATAATCAAGAAGATAGTTAATGAGTTGGACAGAGACAATCTTCCCCAGTATTTTACTCAAAACTGAGAGGATAGCAACCAGGCAGTATTTTTCCTTTTTTTATTTACACTTTGTCCACCTTCCACGGAGCTGGCAGGAGGCTCCGCCCCTGGGAGGGCTCATCCTCTGAGCCCGCCTTCCCGATCAGACCTACCCTGTAGTTCCCCATGGATTTCCCCTGTGCGGGCCTGGGGCAAAGGGTGTTGACTTTCTCCTCCCCGGAGCACAGTCCAGAAGCGGGAGGCTGATGAGGACACGTCCGGGCCACCTTGGAGCCTGCAAGCTCCAGTTTTTTCTCCGTTTTCTCCCCAGATCCACAAGCATGCAATGGGTGGGGCGGACGAGCTCCACTTCTGTGGAGACAACCTATGGCCTGGACGTGGGGTCCCTCCAAATTCCTGGTGGCATGCATGTGCTGGCACCCAGCCACCACTGGGTGTCAGGCAAACAGCGCGCCACACTGTCCCCTCCTCCAGGAAGGAGAGCTGTCTATGGATGCTTAATCCTTCCTTCCTCCTCACGGGCCGCCGAGCAACCCAAGTCCATTCCTGATCCTGGGTCTGCAGCATGGCGTGAAGTATGACATCCAGCACCTCAACCCTTAGTGCCACCGGTCTCTGGGCAATGATTTTGATAAATTTGGGGTCACCTTTTTTGAGAACGAGGCAATTTGGCAACCTTCCATACATCAAGGACATTCCCAGTGCACAGGGATAGATTATAAATTCTGGTCAGGGCAGCTAGGAAGGGAATGCCATTCTTAGCAACTTAATGTGAGCTATCAGAGCCTACACTACTGCAGATGGAAATGGAGTTCAGTAGATGACACACCTCCAAGTTAGAGAATGCATGCTGGTAGAAATGGGGGGTGGATGATGGAGTGTTCAGGGAGATGGGGGGGGGTGATTACTTGGAGTACTGGGGTGGAACAGGTGTATTTGGACAAGTCTGAGAAGTGATGACTGAAGGCACTGGCAATAGTGACAGGGTTATTACAGTGAATGTCATCAAACACCATATCATTAGTGGATTGAGTGCTCCCACCCCCCATAAGACCTCTAATATGATTCCAGAATTTTTGAGAGTCCTCTGCAGCACTGAGCAACAGATTTTTGCAGTAGGAACTCTTTGCAAGACGTATAGCTTTTTTATGATTGTAGCTCATTATGTCAATTCCCATTGCCTCAAATCCCAACAGAATAACTGCCCTATCCTTACTGATTGCATTTGTGAGTAACCTTCTCATCCTACCAAATTAAACTTCCCCAGCCCTCTAATTCAGGATGAGACAAACATGTGAGTTATTGTTCCAGTGGCCATCAAACATGTAGCAGCCGTCTGAGACTTCATGGTTCATTTTACCAGTTCCTGCTGGAGTATGGTAGGTTTGATGAACCATGTTAAATTGAAACTGTTGAAATTTAGAATTTATCAATCCCTCTGAGTTTGGGGTGAGTATCTAGGCCCATTGCCGCTCTGTTAGTGAAATATCACAATACTGTTCCCATTTTTCCTTGTCCCACAAGATCTTGTAATGCACTGTTAGTTAATTTACCATGGGCTCCATATTCAAAGGTTAGCGCTGTTGCTAACGTGGGACCATATTCAGAGGCCCCCGGAGCACTGCCAAACCCAGCAGCATGACTGTGCTAACCATACCGCTGTGTCTGTGCAAATGAGGGGGTCCCGTATGCAAAATGGTACAACAGTACATTCAAAGGTTTGTGGCGGCACTAAACAGACCTCAGAGCAGTGTGGTTTACCACTGCCAAAAACAAAGTCATATTGCAGGGCTAAGGTTGTGCCCACACCCCTCTGAAGGCTGGACGGCTGTACTGTAGCCACTCACCCTGGTGCCCTCACCCCCAAATCATCCATGCTGCGTGTTTGAACCATATCCCTGGTAGTCTAGTGGTCTCCCCACACCTGGATCATCCATGCCATGTGTTTGAACCACATTCCTGATGGTCTAGTAGTCCCCCCACTCCCTGATCACCCATCCTGCGGATTTTATTTGTATCTCTGGTAGTTTGGTGGACCCCCACTTCCTCAGCCAACCACCCTTCTCAGTCTGACAGACGGTGGCCATCCGAGGTTGAAAGCAGAGGGCTGTGCCAGCTGCCATTCTGCTCCCATCTTACTGGCGAGGGGTGATTGAGGTAAGGGGCTTACCTCGATCACCCCTCACCAGTAAGATGGGAGCAGAGTGGCAGCTGGCACAGTCCTCTGCTTACAACCTCGGAGTGCTCTCCAGAGTGGGTGGATGGGTGGGAGGATGGCAATTGACTGGGGTGGGTGGTCCACTACACTACTAGGGATATGAATAAAATCTACAGGGTGGGTGATGGGGCACTAGAATACTAGGGATATGTATACAACACATGGCAATGGTGACTGGGGGATGGGGGACCACTAGACTATCAGGAAAGTGTTACCACTACTGCCCTGCAGCAGTGCTAGATGTCCACTGCATCAATGCAGATGAGTCCATAATGGGCACGATGATGGCCCCTTAGCCCCCTGCACGCCCAATGAGCTCATTTGCATGCTTGGGCTGAATATGGCCACAGGAGCCCTAGCACTATACCCTTTGAGACAACACTATCTCCTATGGGCTACATGCAGCCTTGGCCCTTGTTGGTGCAGTGCATTTCCACGTAGTTCTATGCCGATATTCAGTCAGCATGCTCCGTCGGTGCACATTAACTGGCTGACTGTTGTTCAGAACTGGCCATGCACTATCCCAAGCACAGAGCGACAGACTGCACCATGCTTGCAGCTGGCTCTGAATATGGGGACCCTATATTCTTGAGATTTATTGCTTTGTTTAAGCTTGGTTACGAAAAATTTCTTCCATCTGTAAAATATTGGTTGTTCTAAAAATAATCAAGTAACTGCTAGTAATGAAATAAATGTTGATTTGGAATGCAGTATTTTCTTCCTAACTTCTCAGATTACATCAATATGCCCTCTGTGTATAATTGCTCAAATTGGATTAATCCACATTTGTCCCAAAGCAGAAATGTATGATCAGTATAGAAAGGGGTAAATTTGAAATTGCATGCTGGCAGAATAAAGTCTGACAAATCGAGCTTCCAATTAATTATTTGGTGTGCTTTTTCAAAAATCTTTTTGATAAGCTGGGTAGAGCTGTTAAAGCACCTTGTTTAATCTTCTTGTTTTTAAGCATACAGTAGCCTATACACTATGTCTACATACAGCAGGTGTCCAACTGGACCATGGTGGCATGCACAAAAGGGGCATACACATCTTTGGCCACCACTCTTGGCCATTAGTAGCACCGTGCACAGGTCTGCAGGGGGAGAGTAGCCGAGGGTGTGGACTCTGTGCCATGCACAATGGTATGGAGTGCTGGTAGAGGGGCTGTAGGCTACAGCTGCTGGCACCCTGCCAAGGCCCCTAAATGCTCCATCTTGCCAGTGGCAGGCAGTCTGTAAGAAACAGTAACCATTGCTGTACCATAGCCCGCAACCCTCCTGACATGCGACAGGGGTTAAGGGCTCTCATCTTCCAGCTCACACTTACCCGTAGGTTATGGGCACAGGCCGGTACCAGGGTACACTTGTTCCACTACATTCCTGAACTACACAGAACAGGGGATCCACTCTGCTGGTCATACTAGCATTGTAGGCCCCACCCACATCCTGCCCCCTGTTTCTGCTGCACTCTTATGCGCATGTAAGATGTGGCTTCAGGCATATGGCTAGGGATAGTGCATGTCATGCAGTGCGGGCCATAATGAGACAGTGTAGGTCTGTGGCCAGGGTATGCACCTATAGAGTGTATCCTTCACCCAGTCATGCATATGTCCCAAGATGCTTGTTCCCACTCTTCTTGAATAGGAGGATAACATGAGGTATTTTCCTCTCCCCTCAGGTGACCCTGAAGAATTTTGGGGGCCATAGCCGCATCTCCTCCGTTGCCCACAAGCCACCTTAGCTATCCTCCCTCTCTCCCCTCGGGCAATCCTGAAGAATTTCAGGGGCCGTAGACACAGCTCCTCCACCCGCAACTCACCTCAGCTAACCTCCCTCCCTCCCTTCGGGCGATCCTGAAGAATTTTGGGGGCCATAACCGCAGCTCCTCCACCTACCCTCAAGCCACCTCAGCTATCCTCTCTCTCTCCCCTCGGGCGATCCTGAAGAATTTTGGGGGCCATAGCCACAGCTCCTCCGCCTGCCCACAAGCCAGTTCAGCTACCCCTCCCTCTCTCCCCTCAGGGGATCCTGAAGAATTTTAGGGGGCATAGCCGCACTCCTCCACCCACCCACAAACCACCTCAGCTACCTTCCCTCCCTCTCTCCCTTTGGGCGATGCTGAAGAATTTCAGGGACCATAGCCACAGCATCTCTGCCTGCCTGCATGTCACCTCAGCTACTCTCGCTCTCTCCCCATGGCGATCCTGAAGAATTTCGGAAGCCATAGCCACAGCTCCTCTGCCCACCCGCAAGCCACCTCAGCTACCCTCCCTCTCTCCCCTTGGGCAAGCCTGAAGAATTTTGGGATCCATAGTCACAACTCCTCCGCCTGCCCATAGACACTGACTCCTCCACCCGCAACTCACCTCAGCTACCCTCCTCCCTCCCTTTGGGCGATGCAGAAGAATTTCGGGGCCATAACTGCAGCTCCTCCTCCGCCCACCCGTAAAGCCACCTCAGCTACCCTCCCTCTCTCCCCTCGGGTGATACTGAAGAATTTCGGGGGCCATAGCTGCAGCTCCTCTGCCCACCTGCATGCCACCTCAGGTATGGAAACTCACCACAGTGCAGCCAGGACCCCCTACAGAGACTGCTTCTCACCTCTATTTAAATTTGGCACCTTTTTTTAGTTAGTCTTTTTTCATTCTTTGCTGCTTATACTTTTATTTCAACCCACCTGCTTAATTCATATTGTGGTGCTTAGTTCTTAATTAATTTAGTCCTGGTTCTTGATTTACTTTTTAGCTGTACCCGAGAAGTGCAGATTTTAACAGAAATAAGCAGCGCTTACAGCTTGCACCAGTAATCTGAGACTCGGCGCCAGTTTCTTAAACTTTACTGTAGTTCAGTTGCTATTTAATTCCATACTGTGCTTGATCTTTAGCTAATCCTGGAGGTTGATTTTAATTTTAAAGGAGTAGTGCAGTTTTAATGAATTAACTTAGCCCTGGTGCTTACAGTTTAAAAAACAAAACAAAAACAAACAAGCATTTGTCAGTGCCGAATGTTGTCTCGCTGGCATTGGCATTAGTAGTGCAGGAGTAAGAGATGCATAATAGGAATGGCAGTGAAGTATGGAACTGACGTCAACCCAACCCCAACCCTGCAGAGACTGACAGGCGCTGGGGTGTGCCTTTGGGGCGTCAGCTATAACGCTCATGCCATTCTGATTTTACCTCACCCTACCCTGTAGACACTGACAAGTGTCGTGGTGTGCTTTGGGGTCTTTGGGCCTTGTACTTACCCCATTCCATAAGGAAATACGCTGAGACATGTGCAGTATAGGAGAATGGGGTGAACTTTAGGGCTGAACTCTCCAAGGCACACCTCGATGCATGTCACTGGCTGCAGGGTGGGTGTGGGGGTGGAATGGCATAAGCATTGCAGACAATGATCCCAAGTCACACCCCTGACACCTGGCAGTCTCTACAGGGTGGGGTGCTACGGTGGAAACCCTAATGTTGTAGTGTTTGTTGGTATTTTCACTTCAAATTTTCAACATAGGCTTTTTTGACCCCTCATGAAGAGTGTCAAAATCAGTTTGTTAGCTGAAAGGTGGTTTGCACAGCAGCTATGCCATTTGGAGACACAGGGATGAAAACACATTTTGGGCAGGATGTGGAAAATGACCACTGCATTGCTCATGAGGAGGCGTAAAAAATGGCAACGTTGAAAATCTGGAGTGAAAATATGAAAAATTGGTGAAGTCATGAGCATGCATAGAAACTTTCAACACACATCCGTAACCCAATTATTTTGGAATTTTGTAGCTACATTTTCAACATAGGCATTTGGGACCTCCCTCATGAACAGTGGTGCTGTGATTTTGTTAATCTGTCCCAAAAGTTGATTTCCCACAGCGACCACGCCATTGTGCCCCACAAGTGAGGAAATGCATTTTGGGCAGGTTGTGAAAAATGACAGCTGTACTGTTCATAAGGAAGTGTGAAAAAATGCCAGTGTTGAAAATCTGGCATGAAAATATTGTAAATTTGCAAAGTTACACGGGTGCATGGAAACTACGCAATGCAGACTTGTAACACAGTCATTTTATGGACTTTCGTCACCAAATTTTCAACATAGGCATTTTAGGACCTCTGCTTATGAACAGCATCACCGTCATTTTCTGAAACTGACCCAAAAACTGATTTCGCACAGTGACCTCGCTATTCTGCGCCAGATGTGCGAAAACACATTTCAGCCAGGATATGTAAAATGACAGCAGTACTGTTTATAAGGAGGTATGGAAAATGCCAATTTTAAAATCTGGAATGAAAATATTACAAATTCTCGGCTACGGCATGTGTGGAAACAGAGCAATGCAACGATAGAACAGCCATTTTTTGGATTTTTTCACCAAATTTGCAACATAGGATTTTTTGAGAGCACCCCTCATGAACAGTGGCACTGTCATTTCATTACTCAGTCCCAAAAGGTGATTCCGCACAGTGACCGCGAAATCACCTTTCAGACGAATAACCCAATGACAGTGACCAATTCATGAGGAGGGCCCCAATAACCCATGTTGAAAATTTGTTGCAAAATTCCAAAAATGCACCAAAAGTTGAAAAACTATTTATGCCATTATACAGCTTACGGCATTTCTTCAGTCCGTGGTCGGCTTTGAAGAGTGCAGATGTGTTCCCGTCCACGAAGATTGTCACGCGGATTCGGAGGTGGGTATGGGGTGAAGGGGTGGGAGGCAGGGTGGCAGAGTGTGGTGTGGGTTGGGGCAGGGAGCTAGACAGATCATGAGGGGACAGTTTTCTTTTACAGGTTAAAAAAAAAACATTGCGAGATTTTTTTTTTTACAGGGGAAGTTGTCACCTGGGGTGGGCTCCAGCATGCCACCCTGAGTGCTTGAGGCTAGCCAATGGGGATTGGGCACCCCAGTCGGGCACATACCAAAGGGGGCAAGAGCTGAGGGGATTAGCACCCCCCTCTGCACATAACAAATGGGGGGGTGCATTATGCCGATGGGGAGTGGGCTCCTCTGTCGGCACATTAACTGGGCCAGGGCATGCTGACAGGGGGATTGGGCACCCCTGAAGTTGGCACTGTGACAGGCAGTGTGCCGCCATGTTTGCTCTAATGTTTCACCAGGGAAGGCACGTTGGGAGGTGCCGCTGCATATGACGAGCTTTGCTCTCATTGCAGCGTACCTTTCCTTAGATGTGCTTGTCACATTATGTATTCCTGGTGTGGCACCTGCATGCTGGCTTATTGGGGAATGAGGGACGCAACTACTGATGCGTGCCCTGCATTCGCCCAACAGTGACTGCGCCTCCAAATCTGCTACTAATGCAATATGTTGGCTGGCGTGCTAGCGCGAGTCAACATAAAAACGCTTATAGCTGGCAACAGTAACCTGAGCTCTCTCTGTACTCGTAACTGCCAGCCTATTTAATCCTACCTTCTTCTTTCCTCCTTCAGCTACCCCCCCTCCCCTCAGGTGATCCTGAAGAATTTCAGGGGCCACAGCCACAGCTCCTCCACCCACCCGCAAGCCACCTCAGGTATGGAAACCAACTGCTCGCCTCCCTCCCCTGGTTGGCTTTGTAATTTATAGGGAGTTTCTTGTTGGCCTGTAATTTATAGGAGTTAAGGCAGGTGATGTGTGTTTGTTTTTTTCTATCTGCCCACTTCCCCATTAGCAAATTATCAGCCACTCCCACTAGATGTCACTACATCCTCAGCTCAGCTGGCATGATTTACATTTTACTTTTTTCTGCCACAATTTGTACCTTTACTCACAACAATACCTCTCAACCCAATAATCCCCCTTTTCCTCGGACCCACACCATATGACCACTCACCCCCCTCTATCCACCATGAGGATGTGTTTCCTCATCTTCCTTTATTTTCTCTTTGCGAGATTCTCTCCATCTCTCTCTCACTACTTATTCTCCTCCCTCTGCAACTCTGATCTCCCACTCAATCTGTCTCTTCTGATCTCCCCTCTCCCCCTCCTGACCCCCCTCTTCTATCACCTTCCTCTTCCTTAACTCTCTATCCCCACCCCAACCTGTTCTAGTCCCGCCATTCTGCCTTGCCCTCTCACCTCACCCTCCTCCCCCTCTTTTTCTTACTCTACCTCCCAGGCTCCTGCCACATCTCTCTTCCCCTCCTTCGACTGCCCATCCTAGCTTGCTCCCATCACCCTCATTAAACTTTGAGGCCCTCTTCTGCTGTGTCTGCCTCTCCCTCCCCCACCCAAGCTCCCCTAAAAGGTCTAAATATCCTCCCTAATTCTTCCTTTACTTTCTTCTGCTTCTCCTTTCTGGGAATGTTGAAATCAACCCTGGTCCTCCTTCCAACCCAGACTCCCTCTCCACAGCCCAAGGGATTACGCATCTTTCATCTTAATGCCAGGAGCCTTCTTCCCAAATTGCATGACCTAAAGGTATGGACCTCCCAACACTCCCCAGGCATCCTGTGTGTGTCAGAGTCCGGGTTTTCTGCCAGGATCCCAGACACCTCCCTTCCACCCTGACTACAACCTTTCCGCCAGAATTGTGGTTAATGTGGAGGGGGTGTGGCCATCAACACCAGGGTATCCATCCCATGCTCTGTCTCCCTCCAAGATGCCCAGCCCTCCTCCCACAAGCTCCTAATCGTCCACCTCTCCCTTTCCTCTACGCTCCCTATTTACATAGCAGTACTTTACTGCCCTCCCAAAGTACAGCACAGCACCCTGGTTGATTGCATCTCCACTATCTCCTCACATGCAAGTGGAGGTGAGCTCATCCTGCTTGGTGACTTTAATGTGGACTCGCTATCCCCAATTGCTAAACCCTCCATTCTTAAAATTGAGTTGCTAAACCTCTTACAGATGATCTCCAAGCCAACTGGTCTGAACCCCAAATCCTCAAAACACACACACTCCTCGACTGGGTGCTCTCTTCCCACCCTCACTGTATTTCTGATGCTGGAGTACTCCCCAACACCCTTAGTGACCACTGCATCACATACTGTGTGAGAAAAGCTGCAACTCCCCATTCAGCCCCCAAATTTATTTGGTATCGTCATCTCCACTCCCTGGACTCTAACTCTCTTCTCCAGGACTTAACTTATGCCAACTGGTCTCCTATGTACTCTGTCCTAAACGTTGATGCTGCTCTCAAATCTTCTCTGACACCATCACCTGAATTTGGAATACTCATGTTCCCATAAAAGGTAAGAGTAAAATGTTGCCACCTCCCTGGATCACCCCGGACCTCCTCTCCTCTGTAAATCACTGAGATAAACTGTTGAGCAAGTTTAAGTCCTCCCACCTACACTTGGACTGCCAGCTGTATAGGCCCCTTAGAAATGCCTGTACCCAAGCCATCAGAAAGGCCAAATTCAGCTATTTTAAGTCCCAGCTTCCAACTAGTTCAGGCTCCCCAGCTAATTTCTGAAAACCCTATGCAACCTCTTAAATCGTCCCACTGTTCAACCTCCACAAATCCTAAAACTGACGATGAAACCATTTCTGACTCTACCACTGTGTAGAGACATTTAACAAATTTTACCACCTGTGCCCTCCTGACCACCCCATCCCCCGACTCACCTACCCCCACAGGGCCTGGCTTCATTTTCCGTTCTATCTCCCCAGAAGAGGTCTACAAGGCTCTAATAGCACTTAACCCTAGCAAAGCCACTCCAGATGGTCTCCACCCCAAAATGCTCCACATATCCGCCCCAGCCATCGCAGGCCCCCTCGCTTATTTCATGAACCTCTCCCCCTCTACCAGCTCTGTCCCCCTAGCTTGAAAGATGGTGAAAGTGCTCCCCCTTCACAAGGGTGGGGATCCCACCTCAGCCAACACTTACAGACTTATATCCCTCCTCCCAGTCCTCGCCAAGATTCAAGAGTCTCTCATCTACTCAAGGCTCCTGGAACACATTACTGCTACTAATAGTTTTTCTCCCTTCCAGTCTGACTTTAGGAAGCAGCACTTCACTCTCTCTCTCCTCACTGCTCCAGGTCACTGACACCATCCAAACTGCAATGGACAAAGGCCTTGTCACTGCAGCCATCTTTATTGACCTAGCTAAAGCCTTTGACTCTATCTGTCATGACCTCCTCACACAAAAACTTAATTCCTTTGGTCTTGCCCCCACTGCCACCAACTGGTTCAGCTCGTATCTTCATCAAAGACAGTAATCTGTACTGGTAGGTACCACCTCTCCCCACCCCTCCCCATCCTAGCTGGTGCCCCCAAAGCTTCATACTAGGCCCATTCTATTTTCCATATTCATTAATGACCCCCCATCTGCTCCCCTCCAAATCCATCTGTATGCAGATGACACTGTATTATACTTCTCCCGATCCTTCTGCCACTGAGGTAACAGACCCTTCAAAGTGACTTTGACAAAGTCCAAAAATGGTTCTACCAGAACCAGCTGAAACTTAACTCCAAAAAATGGTGTCGATAGTTCTTTTCATGAGGCAAAAACAGTCCAATACTCAATGCCCCCCTACTTTCACCACCCTTGACTGTTCTCCCCTCCAATCTGTAAACTCCTTCAAATACCTTGGAATCTGGCTGGATAGCAGCTTTGACTTCTCCACCCACATAGACTATATTTGTTCCAACTCTGTCCCATACTCGGTACCCTTTACCGACACAAAGGATGTCTCCTAATGACTACATGCCTTAACTTAGTCAACAAGACTATTCTTCCCATTTTTGACTATGCTGATATTGTCTATGTCTCTGCTCCTGTTACCTCTTTAGGTAGACTTGACAATACTTAATTCATTCTGCCATTTTGCCACCTCCTCCACCCCTCTCACTCACCACTGTACCCTCTACTCCTCTCTCTCCCTCACTTCTTTTACTGTCTGGCACCAGATACACTGCCTAACATTCATTGGCAAATTCTGGTTTGGGTCTCTTCTCCTCTACCTTAACTCCTGTCTCTCCCTGGTTAGCTCCTTCCTGTATTCCTCTCTCTCTAGGGATGTCTGAACATTCTCCCTTCCACACCCTCGCTCTTGCTTAGGGCAGGCAGCTTCTCTTACCGCCTCCCTCACCTCTGGAATCAATTTCCCTGGGACACCCTTCACACTGCCTCCTTTCCATCCTTAAACCTTCCTGTGCCTTTCCTGCAGCCCCATGTACTTGCTCCCCTCTCCTTCCCCCTCCCCAACCCCTGCACCACAGGCCTAGTACCAAGTCTGTCAAGTGTCACCCCATCCCTCAATTCTGACTTCTTCCTCCTGTTCTGCTACTACTCAAACTCTATCCTTCATTTTGCTTGCTTTTCAGTTAATCCACTCGTACCCCTTTGCTCTGTACATTTTTATGGCTGTGGGCGGAGCCTACAATCATCTTGCTTTAGCTAGGAAAAACTGGCATACCGTGGAACTCATTTTTTAGTACTTTTCAGTGTATCCTTCCACAACAGTAAATCATATGACAGTTAAATACTCTCTTCTTTCTGTTTAGAATGTTGTATACAAAACTCCAAGCTGCTTATCAGATGGCCATTAGGAAACTGAAACAGCTTGTTAAAAATTGATTGTCTGTTAAACTGGAGATTTGTTTACCCCCTTGAAAATGCAAAAATTTGTACATTTAAATACTTAGCATTTAAACATTTTCTTGCTACTAGCTTCAGTTGGGCAGATATTCTCTTTCAAGAAAGATTCATACCTCATAAATGTCACCCTTTTTCAGCAAAGAATCCCCCCAAAAGATTTACACTGTTTTTCTAACCTCTTAAGACACTATCTGATAAGAACTGTCTCAGACATAGTTTAATATATACAGCAAACACACACACACACACACACACACACTGTACACACCATCCTCATGGCCACAACCTTTGAAATAAATACTGCAATCTAATATGTTATAAAACAATAAAGAAACTGTTTGTTTATGTCAGTCTTGGTTATGTGGAACACAGTTAAGTTCAGTTTACAGTAGATTTCCTTTAAATATTTCTTATCCTGTATTTTGTATCCTGGATAGCACAGGGGAGATGGTACAGCTCATTCTCATAGTGATCTTCATTTTGCACATTTTTGCCCTGTATTTACTCAGGATATCCCAGATTAGATACAATATCTTGTTTTCAGTGGGGTCATGATTTTACCATGTTTATAATGTATTTATTCAGGGTAGCCTAGTCCAGATGTAAAATATTGTTTTCAGCATGTTCTGATTTTATGCAGTACAGCATAATATTGTGTAGGTTGTACAGCCCCACTGAAAATAAGATGCCACATCTTCTGTGAACTATCCAGGCTAAATACAGTATACAGCAATCAGCAGGCATATTCTAGGAAAACACATTGTAAAAATCTGTAAAAGAAAGACTGCATTGAAACTGCCTTTCAGCAGATCTGCATTGTGCAAATTCATTAGAAATACAGTCAAACCACTTAAAGGGGATGCAGTTAAAGGGGATGTCCGTTTAATTGGGACAATACCTTGGACACCAATTTTTGGCTAATGTTATTCAATGGGACCAGCTTCTGTTTAATTGGGACGGTCCCGTTGCTTAATTGGGATGATTATCTAGTCACAGGAGTAGGAAAAGGTGCTGAAAATCTCATTAAGTGCCTTGCATTTAAGCAGTTTCACATTCCCATCTGCTTAGCATCTCTCTGGGGTGTGTTTAGCATCTTTCTGGAGTGTGTTTGGTTTTCAGGATGGAATCTACAAGCAACAACAAAAGAGTCGACCTCTCACTGAGTTAGAAAATAAGAGTTATCGAGGCTTTACAGCTTCCCAACTCTTCTCTCTCAAAAGTTGCTAAGTGAAGCTAAGTGATTTTAATTAAAGTTCAGTGTGTTGCTTTCACCAATTAAATAACGATTAAATAAAGAACCAAACCAAACACACTTTTACAAAAAGGAGCTGTAATCATAAAAAGTACTGGTATCCAGTACTTCTTGATGTTTTGTTTGTTTTCTCTGTTTTGTTTGTTACTGTAACGCGTGTGTGTCTCATGAGCAAAGTCTTTTCTGGTTGCAATGGAAAAAAAGGCTGCTTCTGATAAATGGGGCAGCTGCTTAAAGGGGACGATAGGGCACCCACGGAGGTGTCCCCTTTAAGTGGCTTCTACTGTAATAGGTAAAAGCATGACCACACAGTAAGTGATATTTTACAGGATACGCCAAATGAGATGCGATGCTTTTTTAACCTCTTAAGACACTATCTGATAAGACCTGTCTCAGACATAGTCTATTATATACAGAAAACATACGCATGCATGCACACATGCATGTATGCATGCACACACACACAAACTGTACACACCATCCTCATGGCCACAACATTCAAAATAAATACTGCATTGTCTATGAAAACACGTTGTAAAATTCTGTAAAAGAAAGACCACATTGACGCTGCCTCTCAGGAGATCTGCATTGTGTAAATTCATTAGAAATAATAGGTACAGTGGTGCTGAGGGTTGAGGTGCTAGACGCCACACCTCGATGCATGCCGGTGACCTGGGTTTGAGGACAAGCTTGGGCTGCGGGGGTTGGCAGGGAGAGAGAAGGATTGTGCTCCCATCGGTGGCTCTCCTTCTCTGGGGAGAGTCTTGTGCAAGTCTTGCTGCTCTACTGCCATCTCTCAAGTGAACCTGGGGTTGACAGTGCAGATTGGGGCACACAGAAGGTATGGGGCAACGTCGGCCAAGAAGCCCTGGGAGGAGTTGCATTTCATGCATACCTCCCACTGGCTCTCCTAGAGTGCCAACATCTGTGGGAACAGAACATGGAAAAATGGTGGCCCGTCACTCCTCGGTGACGACCCCTCACTGAGTGCCTCAGCAACCACCAAGACAGGAGCAGACTTCGCTATGCGGCACTTGCTCCACCGTTGTGTAGGGAGAAGGTAGGAAGGGACCTTTCCTCACCTCACCCGGGGGATATCCGGGATACCTAGGGATACTGAGGGGGTGAACACTCTAGGGGCAGACTCCAGTATGTCGGGACACTGAGGTTAGCGAGGCATGTAGGGGTTCTGATTGTGTGAAGTGATGTGGCTGGAAGGAGGAAAAAGATCAGAGTTAAAAAAAAAAAGAAGAAATAATAGGTAAAAACATGACCACACTGTAAGTTATATTTTACAGGCTATGCCAGTTGAGATTCGATATATCATATATCGAATCTCAACTGGCATATCTTGTAAAAATTCAATATTTAAAATGGTTTCAATCATTTATCCAAATGAAATAAATATTTTAAATATCGACTTGGCAAGTCTTCTTTTTTTTTTGTTTAACTCTTTTTATTAAATTTTCCAGTCAATAAACATACATTCACTCACAGTTCATTAAAGTATATACGAGGGTCCATATACATTCCATTTCTATTTATGGCAATTTATATACATACATTCCAATAACTAGTATGAGCTTACATGTGTTTCAGCTATTTCTCTACTCTGTATAATCAGTCATTTCCAGACACTGGACAATGGAGGCTAACCTCTCTTCATATACATCTCTTATGTGCTTCTCACCTCGCCCTGACTTTTCTGTCCTGCTCCTCATAGAGGCTAATCCTCAGCTGGTATCTAGCTTTTCCAGAAAGCAAGGGTTGGCCTATTCCCACCCAATTTGTCACCCTATCCTCTTAGGTTTAAGGGTTATGTATCCTCTAGTGTTGTATATCAAGCACCTGATTCCACCACTAATATTTCACCCACACGTAACGTGCTAAGGTACCCTTCCCAGGTATTTGAGAAACTATCCAGTCTCCCCTTCATCTGGTATGACTGTCTTTCCAGGGCTAGAGCTTTAAGTGTCAATGTTCGCCATTGTACAACTGTTGGTGTCTCGCCCGAGACCCAGGTGTTCAGGATCCCTTGTCTGGTAAGCTGGAGGAGAACCCTTACCCATTTCCTCTGTCTTGACCACTCTCCATTGATAGACTCCTCTAGCCCAAATAGGAGTCCCAAGGGTAAAGCCAGGTACTTGGATCCCAGAAGAGTGCTCAGCTCCTGTCTCACCTCCTCCCAGAAGTTCTGCAACTCCGTACAGGCCCAGAAACAGTGGAAATATGTACCCCTACCTAGTCCACATCGGGCACAAGTTTCTGGCACCTCTGGTCTAAAGCGATGCGTGACCACTGGGGGCAGTATAACCTATGTATAAACTTGTATGCTGTTTCCTTGTATCAGTTGCATGCAAGTAGACCCATATGTGACTCCAGGACAGTAGTCCAATTCTGATCCGAGATCTGTACCCCTAGGTCCCTCTCCCACAGTCTACATGTATTGAGCGTCATATCCTGGGCACTAGCTTGAAAGAGGTGTGTGGTCAGCCGAGTAATCCCCTTAGGGTCTCTTCTGGCTTTACATATCAGGGATTCGACCTGTTCTGGGGCGAATCCACCTCCCCCCCCTCCTATCCAGTGATCTGGTGTTGTCTCTTGCTTGAAAGAACCTGAACAGGTGATTGCTCAGGATTCCCAGGCCTTCTCTGAGATTCTGAAAGGAGCAAAGGTACCCTCCCCTGTACAGATCCCATACACATTGAATACCTCCTCTCTCCCAGTCCCCAAAAGGCCGGGTCATCCAGGCTGGGCCTAAAGAAGGGATTTTTGGCTATGGGCAACAGGAATGTCTCCCCCTCCTCCACTCTTAATAGTTTTCTAATTTGCACCCAACCATTCAGCACATAAACTATTAGCAGATTAGGGTGGTTGAGAGAAATGTAGGATCTATGTCCCCTCCTTGCCAGGTATGCTGTTAGCCTTCCACTGGCTGTCATCTCTTTTAGATCTATCCAGCTTGCTTCAGGTGGCCTAACTATCCAGTCCTTAATGCACCTTGTTTGTGCTGCCAGAAAATAATTCTTGAAGTCAGGGAAGTTTAGACCTCCTCTTTGTGTGCTTGCTACCCAAGTTCATCCTGGCCCTCTTACCCTGCCATATGAACACCCCAAATGCCTTCTCCAGCTGCCTGGAGTCCCGTCTCGACAGGGCCATAGGGAGCATCTGCAGCAGATAAAGGACCCTTGGTAGGACGTTCATTTTAATTAATTTGATCCATCCCATTGGCTAGTCTTTCCTCATAGGTTTTATCCCATATGCCCTGCGTCATTGTAGTTGCCCTCCACTGCACCACCTCCACCTTGTCTATGTTTTTTTTCTCAGATGGGGCCTCCAGATCTGGATGCAGTATTCCAGGTGTGATCTCATGAGTGTCTTATACAGACAACAGTCACATTCCCACCTTCTCTTGCTGTTGCTGCTTCAGCTATGCTACAACCCATCCTTCAGTAGGTGGCAGGCTGACTTTGGTGCAGCAAGAGCACTGAATATTCTTTTCTCAATCCTCTTGCCACTCCTAAAAGATCTCCACAGCCATATCAACTCTGACCAGAGTTTTTCTGAACAGCCGTGATTCTTCTATGTAAATAATGCTGCATTCATGTAAATAATGTTTGTAGTACTGAAATATTATGTTGCTTTGTATTTACACGTGTATACCTGTATTTATTTTTGCCTCCTGTATTTCATGTTATCCAGTCTGTTTTTATCTGTAATGTTACATTTATGTTTCTCACCCCTGTTTTTGTATCTCCCTTGGGTTGCACCTGGAAATGAGTCTCGGCTCAGTGTGTCTCTCCCGGTTATCAACTTTTAAATAAATAAATACATTTTCCAGTCCTCTGGCACTATCACAATCCATGTCCTATACCACTACATCTATTCTGTGTGCCAGCACCCCACCACTTTTCTAGCACAGGTGAAGCCCATCTACAGCAAAGAGGCCATGCCTGGCTCAGAATGCCTTCCAGTGTGTGAGGAACCTAAACCTTTGCTCCCTGCGCCAACCCCATAACTCCACATTTATATACTTAAAATGCAGCCTCATTGGCCCTGTGTGTGGCACTGGTAGAACCTCAGAGAATACTACCTTACAAGTCCTGCTTTAAAGGGTTCTACACAGTTCCATAAAACTATACAGCAGGTCCTCTGGTCTGCCTACATCATTGGGGTCAACGAATGCCATGAATGTCAAGTTTCTTTTCCCCCTCCTGCATGAGCACATCCACCCTCACCACAATGTCTACAGCCTATGCACCTGGTCAGCCAGTGACCAAGCAGGGGCATGGGTTATTCTGGGGGTTATTCCATACAGCTTCTTTGCCCCAGCACTCCATCCATGGTGGTTATAAACCTCACAATAGATTCCCTAGTGCTACTACTGTCCTTCTACCCTGCCTTGCTTGTGTCCCTGGACCCTTTTGTACTGTGACAGTCCCTGCACTCGAGCCAAACCAGCCTGATGTCACCCTCCACTTTCTCAGCCAGTGACCTGATACTGACTTTGGACAGCCACTAATGGAGGACCGTGCTTCTTATCAGGGTCATTTTTCCACTGTCTACACAGACCTACATTAACCCAGTCCTCATCTCCAACACTTGGAGCAATCTTTCTGGTCTTTTGGTCCTGTGACCCAGCCCATAACATTCCCACACTGCATCTTGGAGTACTCTAGTTATCCCTCGATCATACCAACTCTGGCCTCAATCACTAAATAACCCATTTAAGGTTACAGCCAGATCCTTCCCTTCTACAATGCCTTAGTTGGACCACATCGGGAGTATTGCATCCAGTTCTGGACATCACAGAACAGAAAAGACATTGAACACAGGGCTACTCACCAAATAGTTTAATAGTATCACCATCTAACTGATTAAATAACACATGCACCAGAAGCAAATAATTGCTGAAACCAGCAAAAACAAGCTATCACCAACAGTTTGGAGAGAAACTCCTTCTTCAAGGTTTTTACTGATATGTATCCAAAAAGTGGTGAACAAAAATATGCAATTCTATATACATGTTCTGCTTTAAAATTATATTCAAATTAATCCATTAAGAGTCAAAGGGTGGTAAAATAATACAGTATAGAAGTAAAAATTAACAACTCACTCAGAAGAGACAGTCAGAGGTATATTATACCATATTCATAATATCCCCCCACGCACACACACATATACACTATTCTATATGGTGGGTCTTTCCATATTATTTCTGAATACCTATATAAAGTTTTCTTTTAGGTCCCTCTTATGGTACCATTAGCACCAAGAGTTACACATGTAAAAAAATCTGTTTTTATTTTGATCCTAAGAATGAGTCATTACTTACTGAGAAAACATTCAGTGATAAAGTATGAAATGCACGGAAGCCTTTATCTCTGAGTGCTGTGATAAGAGTGCACTGATTTTCATCTCTACATGCTGATTATTAAGTTATGTGATGAGGGTGATGAGGGCAAAATGAAAATGTCTTCAGGACAGTTCAGAACTAGAAAACAGATGACAACCTGCAGAAAACAGGAAACAGATGTCCAAGAGAGGCAGCACTTTGTTGGTGCCGGCATTGTGCTCAAATGCCAGGCTTCCTGTGGGAGGCATGTCCTGCCCACCTGAGGGATGAGAGAAGTCCATTAGATCTCCATCCTCCCTGCCTTGGCCAGCCCCTGAAGATTCAGATTTTCTCCCAAACCTGAGTTGCTGGTGTAGCGAGCGCTACTGCTACAGATGCACTACTGGGCTGTCTTTTAAGAACTCAGATGAGTTACCCTTCATGCATTTTATACAGACTTGAACATCACGTCAGCTCCTCCTGTCAGCTACCATAGTGCTGCTTATTCATAAAACAGTGGTGGTGGTGGTGGGGGAGGCCCAGGATGAACTTAGCTAACTTGCAAATTACATTCAGTCTCCATGGGTCATAGCCTGGGTCTGAGGCATACTATAGAAAAAGTGAGCAGTCAAGGATTGGGAGTACCTGGGTCTGGACAATTTGCAAACTGACCTCATGGATTATACAGTATGCACTCATTGAGAGCTCAATTGGTGGCCAGCAGTAGAGGTGAGAGCAGGGTTCTGCTGGTCACAGGCTGGAGATAAGATTTGGCTGGGGGAGTGGGGTGGGGGGTCAATATCTGACTGGGTGAGGTGTCCAATAGACCACCATGGAACTGGGGAAGTGTCTGATACAAGGGATAGGGATGTTGTGGGGGGGCACTGGATACCAAAGGGAATGTGTTATACATTTTGGATGGGTCATCGGGCAGGGGATGCTAGCCTACCAGGAGATTCCTTACTAATGACGGGCTGGCAATTGGAGGACACAGTTGGGGGGGTGGGACTGCGCTCTCTTTCTGTACTTCTATCACAGGACAGGAAATTATTTTTTTGACCTATGGGATGGCGATTGGAAAACAGGAAGGGGAAGGGACCACTACACTATCAGGGACAGGAACTTTTATTATACAGGACAGCGATCAGAAGTTGGGGGGGGGACTACTGGACTACCAGGGAACGGAATTTTTCTTCCACACTGATGGCAATGGGAGAACAGGGGAGGGACCACTACACTACAAGGGAACCTTATTTTTATTACATGGGGATGGCAACTGGAGAATGTGGGAGGGGAAGGGGGAGGGATCACTAGAGTACCAGAAAGATTTTTCATTCAAAAGGGGTCAATGACTGGGGACATGGAGGGACCACTAGACCACCAAGGGGGCTCTTGTGTAATTAGCAGTCCCCCATGGGGGGAGGAAAGCAAAAAACTCCCTTGCAGCCCATGTAGGGTTACCAGATTCCTCTTTTACGAGGACATGTCCTCTTTTCCAGCTGCCACATATTATTCATGTACCTTCTCCATCCTGATGCATTACTATTATTTTTATAATTTTTTTACTCTCTCCTACCCAGAACCTCCTTGTAAATGAGCTGTGAAGGCGGTGGAGACTTTAAACCTATTTCCTCGGGGTCTGGCACAAGGGCTCATCGGGGGAGGGACTAAGTGTCCTCTTTTTGGCATCCCAAAATCTGGTACCTCTAAGCCCATGTAAATGGGCCCATAACTGGTGTGCAAATGGCTAGCTAGCACCTTGCATGCCCAATGGACTCATTTGCATGGCTGTATTTATGGATCACAAATAGTGCACCGGCACTATTCTTTGTGGGGACATTTAAAGGTATGCAGATCAGGGTAGCACTAGTGGGGTTAGAGGTAGTGGTAATGGGATTACCGCTGCCTCTACCTAGCCCTATTCACAGTCAGATAGCACCCTATGCTATCGTCTGTGGATAGCATTTTTACCATCTGGGCAATCGCAAAGAGCAATGCTAACTGTTGCACTGTACTTTATGATTTTTTATGAATCTAGCCCCAGGACTTTTGTCTTATCACTGAAAACATTTTCTTTAAAACAGAATATTTTTCCCTTCAGCATTTTTTTTCATGTTGCTTGTTCCAGTCATGAAATCATAATGCTCTGTTTATGACATCACAGTCTGTTATCACATAAATTATTCGTTTCCAGTACAGAATCTGGACTTAAAGGAGATAGGAAATGATTTTTACATAGTTAACTGCCCTTCTATATTCTTTTAATACCAGGTATGTTTTCTGATATTATTTTGACCAATTTTTGATAACTAAATTATCTAGCTTTGTGTGCCCTCTAATCTGCACTGAGTTCCACTCTCCTCATCAGCTACTGCTCTTTCTTGTCATATTTTCTGAGACATTCTGTGACATTAATAACACCATTCCATGCTATCCATCTTGGCTGGCAGTATAGCCTAGAGAGGTTAGAGGAATGAGGTGTGAACGAACTTGATACATCCAGTAGACCAGAACTGAGTTTGATTCTCACAACCTCCACTTGCATACTGTGTGACTCTGAGCAAGTCATTTAACTGCCCAGTGCTCCCAGGTCACCCCTGAAAACAGGAACTTGTGCCTAGTGGGCCTTACCCAGTTACCAAAATACTAAAATAAAAAATGGCCTGGAATGGTGTTATCATAGGAGCCGAGTTTGTAAAATTGTTGGTGGGGACCAAGGATCGGGGGTCAAGTCCCGCTCCCTGACCAAGGGGTCAAGCCCCACCCCCTGCCCTTGCCCTTGCTCAGGGGGTCAGAGGTGAAACACTGGGGTTCTAGGGGTCAAAGCCCCACACCCATGTGCTGGGATCAGAGATCAACCCCGTGACCACTAGAGATCAATGGAAGCAGAACACCTTGCATCATAATATGGAGGTCTACATGTTAAGCCCCTGGCCCCAGATAAAAACTGCAGTGAAAATAAACAGTAGAGCATAAATATTCCTACATATACCTACATAGAATAACACCACACCTGTAGTAATGTCTACTTGTTTTTGTAACTAGTTGTGATACAACCAAAATGACCAGATTCAAGAAAGCTGCAGCTTGTAGACCTAGTCTGCTTTTGAACTGGAAATAAAAAAAGGTTTTTGTGACAACCCTCATCTCCCTCTGTGCTGAAACAGCTTTTATAGAGTTGTCTGTCCTCGGGTATTCACTGCCACCAGCTGGATTTGTCCAGCACCAACCTTCAAGTTCACAAACTTGAATAATCAAACGTGCAATTGCACAAGTTAAAGTCTGGTAGTGTGTCTCTCTCGGGTGGCAGATGCTACACAGAGTTTACCTCAGCCAGTGGAAACCAAATATTAGCTTAGAAAAATGACATCACAGTCACAACTGTTGAGCAAATAAATAGCTTTTTACTTAACAAAAAGTGCATTGAGCATGTACAGGATATTTACAACACAAGAGAATAACACTTCTACAGGAAAAGTGAACAAATATTTTTCAATAACAGATGGCAAAAGAAGAAGGCTATTACTGAAATATGCTATCACTAAACTTACCCTTCCCTGTCCTTACAAGAGACACTGGACCCTGTTCTAACTGCCAGCTCCCATGGACATAGCTACGAGGTAGGCTCCAAACTTATGTTTCCCCTTCCAGCTTCCCCAAAGCAAGAGAGAGCCTTCTCTGTCTTTCAGAAGGTTATATATTCTCTGGAGAATAGGTCATTCCTATTCTCCCTTTGAATGCACCACCAACTAACATGTATGTATTTAATTGTCCCAATCAGAGTGAACACCTATCAGTGACCAATTATATTCCCTTTTCACCTTAAGTTTATATTTGAATGATCCAATCCATTCAAACTGCCCTGTGTACGTGTCTGCAGGTCTGTGTGTGTATGGAGATATCCACTCGAGATTTATGACCCAGCTCTGATCTAGCAGCTAGGAATTCCACAAGCTGGATGCAGCTGGACAGAGGATTTTAGCCTGAGTGTATTTTTTTTCCAAACTGCTAAAAAAACAAGCATTTGTCAATGCCGAATGTTTGCTTGCTGGCATTGGCATTGGTAGTGTGGAATTTACAGAGCTGCGTAATAGGAATGGCAGTGAAGCATTGAACTGAAGCCAACCCCACCACCACCCTGCAGAGAGTGACAGGCATTGGGGTGTGCCTTTGGGTCATCAGGCATAACGGCCACACCATTTCACCACACCCCACCCTGCAGACACTGACAAGTGTTATGGTGTGCCTTGGGGTCTTTGGCCCTTATGCGCACCCCATTCCATTAGAAAATATGGTGAGATGGGCGGTATAGGAGAATGGGGTGAACTTTGGGTCCGAAGAGTCCAAGGCATACCTCAATGCCTCTCACTGGCTGCAGGGTGTGGAATGGTATGAGCATTACAGGCAAGAATCCCAAGTCACACCCCTGATGCCTGTCATTCTCTACAGGGTGGGGCATTATGGTTGGAAACCCTAACACCTCAGGTATTCGTTGGTATTTGCACTCCAAATTTTCAACCTGGTTTTTTTTGTGACCCCCACCTCATGAACAGTGGCAATATCAGTTTGTTAGCCAAAAGCTGCTTATGCACAGCGACTACGGCATTTAGCACCACAGGTACAAAAACACATTCCGAACAGGATGTGAAAAATGACAGCTCTACTGTTCGTGGGGAGGTGTAAAAAATAGCAATGTTGCAAATCTGCTGTAAAAATATTTAAAAAACTGGTGAAGTCACGAGCGTGCATAGAAACTGTGCAATGCACACCCGTAACCTAATTAGTTTGGGGATTTTTTACAGCAGATTGTCAACACAGGCATTTTGGGACCTCCGATCACGAACATTGTCACCGTGATTTTCTTTATCTGTCCCGAATAATGATTTCTTACAGCGACCATGCATCTCTGCACTGAAAGTGTGAAAACACATTTCGGCCATGTTGTGAAAAATGACAGCTGTACTGTTCATAAGGAAGTGTGGAAAAATGCCACTGGTGAAAATCTGGACTGAAAATATTACAAAGTCATGAACTTGCGTGGAAACTGCGCAATGCTCACTCATAACACAGTCATTTTATGGACTTTTGTCACCAGATTTTCTGCATAGTTGTTTTAAGACCTCTGCTCATGAACAGTGTAACTGTGATTTTCTTAATCTGTCCCAAACATTGCTTTCGCACACTGACTGCACCATTGTGTGCTACATGTGCGGAAACACATTTTGGGCGACATGTGAAAAATGGCAGCAGTACTGTTCATAAGGAAGTGAAATAAAATGTCAATGTTGAAAATCTGGAGTGAAAATATTGAAAATTTGCAAACTTACGAAAATGCGTAGGAACTGCGCAATGCACGCTTGTAAAACAGCCATTTTTAGGAATTTTTTCACCAAATTTTCAACATAGCCATTTTAAGACCTCTGCTCATGAACAGTGTCACTGTGATTTTCTTAATGTGTCCCATACATTGATTTCACACACCGACTGCGCCATTGTGCGCTACATGGGCGGAAACACATTTTGGGCAAGATGTGAAAAATGACAGCTGTACTGCTCATAAGGTGGTGTGGTAAAATGGCAATGTTGAAAATCTGGAGTGAAAATATTGAAAATTCGCCAACTTACGAGCGTGCGTAGGAACTGCGCAATGCACACTCGTAAAACAGTCATTTTTAGGAATTTCTCCACCAAATTTTCAACATAGGCTTTTTGAGAGCCCACCTTATGAACAGTGGCAGTGTCCTTTCATTACTTGGTCCCAAAAGGTGATTTCACGCAGTGACTGCGAAATCACCCTTCGGGCCCGATTAACACCATGACAGTGAGAGCATTCATGAGAAGGGGTCCCAAAAACCCCATGTTAAAAATTTGGTGCAAAAATTCCAAAAAATGCCTAAGAGATGCATCAAAGTTGAAAAATCCTATCTATCCCATTATACAGCTTACCAGCATTTCCTCAGTTAGCGGTTGGCTTTGAACAGTGCAGACGTGTTCCCAGTCCACGAAAGATCATTCGCTGGAGTCGGAAGTAAGTATGGGGTGAGGGGGTGTGGGAAGGCAGGGTGCACAGTGGGTGGGCACGGGTGGGGAGAAAGACAGTGAGGGACCGTTTTTGTGTTTCAGGGTTTTTTTTTTAAAAGGACGGCGATCACGTTGGACGTTTGCCACGCTGGGTGGCTCCCAGCATGGCACAAGGATGGCTGTTTGGGGGTGTGTGGAGCCGATGAGGGATTGGGCACCCCCATCAGTGATAGCATCTGTTGCCACGCTGGGGTGGGCTCCCAGTGTGGCACCCTGTACTCTCTGGGGGGGGAGACAGTGGAGCCGATGGGGGATTGGGCACCCCTGTCGGCTATACGATGTGTAGCCACACTGGGATGGGCTCCCAACGTGGCATGTGGAACTCTGTTTGGGGGTGGAGTGCAGCACAGCTGATGGGGGATTGGGCACCCCTGTCATCTATACAGTGTGTGCGTGGGGGGGTGAGCACACTGTATGCGTGTGTGTGTGTGTGGGGAGTGCACATGAGCAGGTGATATCTTATGGCTGCTCACTGAAGTGTAGCTCCCCCTTTCAACTGTACTCCACTGCATTTTCGACTGCTGTCATAGACAGCTCCAGCAGCCATTGGAGAACTGCGGCCACGCCTGCAAACACATTGACTGAATTGGAAGAGGGCTGCCGCTCCTCCGAAAACTCGGATGATGGCACTATGTTTCTTGCACATGCACACAAGCAAACATAAAAATGGAACTGCTGGTAATTCCAAGACTGTATCTGGTGCTGTTTTTGTTTTCTTTTTTGTGACTGGAATCAGCCCACGGTTGTGTTTGCAGCAATCAGAATGTGAAGCATGATGTTGCAGTATATGACAGCTGTTGGTGGCTGGTGCACTTTCACCTGTGTGCGAGACTACTGTTTTTTTAAAAAAAAAAGATGAATGCAGGCAATAGTTTTTGAATTATTTCCTAGTCCTTTTGGACCATTTTCTATTTTGGGGGCTGCTGAGAACAAAAGTACCTGCCAGTTTTGGTTGTACAGGTGTTAGCCAATAAGTTGGTGTGTGTGTGTGTGTGTGTGTGTGTGTGTGTGTGTGTGTGTGTTTAAAAACTGACCATTACTTAAAACATAAACATCTTCACTTACCATTATAACAGTGGACGAATAGACAGACAGACAGATAGATAGACAGATAGGTAGATAGATAGATAGAAAGAATAGATAGATAGATAGATAGATACAGTAGATAGAATGATGGATGGATGGATGGATGGGTATATAGGTAGATAGACAGTCAGGTAGGTAGATAGATGGATGAAGGACTGACAGATAGACGGAGGGCGGCAGGCAAACAGGCAGATACTCCTTGATTATGTCACCCTGCAACAGGTAACATCAGCTGAATATGAACAACCTCATAAAACATTATATACCCATTGTCGCGCTATCATTGACAAAGATTATTAGAAAACTAAACATCCAGTGATCTCACCCTGCAGGGATGCGTTGTATCCCCGATTTAAATTGATTTGAACATCTTCCCAGCTGTATGTCCAGTTAAGATGATCAAGGACATTGTGTTTACCAGGATTATTTTATTATTGAATATGGTTCTGTGAATGGCTTATGCATGTTATAATTTTTATAAACAGTAATTGAATATATCATTCTCACCCGTTAAAGCTGTTAGTCAAAAATAGATGGACTCATTTAATGCACTTAAAACCGTTACAAAATGAGTCACTCTTCAACTAATAGCATCTGTTTTCCTTCTGTTTTTGGACACAGACAATATTTTAAAGATACAATAAATTATACACAGAAAAAAATACACTCGGTCAACTTGTTTACTGGTGAAAGATCATAGACGACTTAAAATATATTGTATTATTTTAACTATAACCATTCACTTATAGTAAAATAGTTTAACTTTAGAAAACGACATTGTTTTTTTAATGTGCGTTTTTATTGCTGCCACCAAGTCTCAGAACTTTCTAATGACATCTGAGTCACCACTAATTAATTCTGCTCCAAGACCGCTGTGAAAAGTGATTCTTTTTTAACAGCAGGTGAAGCGACAGAATTCTCTTGGGTTGTACTGGAGGCTTAGCAGCAGGAGACTTGTACTGACAAAAAAAAAAGCCACTGATGGCACCAGGGAAACTTCGGGAAAACATACTTTTCAAACACATCTGCTTACACTTGAAAGTGTTTGTTTGTTTTTCAATATGCAGGATAACTTTTAAAATATAAAACGCAGGCACAACTAACTTCTAGTTCATTGATTTTCTGTATTGTGTCCACTCAGTCTTTATTAGTGAATACACCCCCACACTTCATATCATCCTCCTACTCATGCTCCCCACCTCACCCCCACCCCCAACACACACCTCTGAAGTCACAGTGCTGTTGGTAACCTCACTATTTGTTGCTGCTGAAGAATAAGTTCTTATTTAGTTATTTATTTCACTTTCCTAATGAGTTACGTGCACTGGCATAAAACGGTTAAGGTCTCATAAACAGGATTATGACTTCAGTGAGGGAACAGCAAAAGCCGAGAAGTCTGATAAAAATATCCTGCTGTCCTGTAATTGTCCTAAGTGACGGAAAATTAGAGGTTTTGAGAAACGAAAATTACTATAACATAATTGTGTCTGAATATTGTTTTTTCTTTTTTTAAAAACATTGATACTGGAAAGAACACACGTTAATATATCTTCTGCATGTATTTAGCGTTCCTTTTTTATCATGTACAGTGATGTTCATTAATATGAAGGCAGCTGCGCTGACTGCTCGCATTATTTATTTTTTTCAGTTCTAGGATTACAATTACCTTTGAGCCCAGGGCTCTTTTACAAAGGTTCCACATCAAGACATAGTTATCACATGACAATATACAAAATTGTTACACAAATAAGGGTAAACGATATCAAATTAATTTCGAACAGGCAGGGAGAGGGTAAAGTGGAAAGGAAGAGGACAATGGGGGGGTGGTAGAAAGAAATGAGAGGGGCAAGAGGGAGGTAGGAAAATGAGAAGAGAAGAGAGGTGGGGGGTAGGTAAGGATAAGGAGGAGGGTGAGGGGAGCTGCCAGGAAGGTGGCATTGTCAGGTGCTGTAGAGTGTGTGGGGCAGAGGCCAAACTAGGGCAAGTGCATTATGTAAGGAGCTAGATATAAGAAAGTGCGGCAGCAGAGCGGAGTTGCATAGACATTATCCATGACAGTCGCAGATGCTGAAAGCGACCAGAGTGTTTTGGAGCCTGGATTTGAAGACCTAGCCCAGTGGTATTGATAGTATCATTGGCAAGACCATTAAACCAAGTGGGTGCCCTGTAGGCGAATGAACATTGGCCAATGGCTGTGCGGCAGCAAGGGATATGGAAAAGTTGTGGCTTTGATCCCCTGGTAATTCTGGAGCTGGTTTTCATTTGACGGAGTGAACAGACCCTGGGAGGGATGGTTCCCAACTGTATTTTCTTAGCAACCACGCAGGTTTGGTACTGAATTCTATTATCAAGTTGAAGCCAGTTAGCTTGTGAGTAGAGGTCACAAGTAACATTATGGCATCAAAATCATATGCCTGTGACACCAGAAGCATTTCCTCCACAACAGACTGTGAAACAAGCGAGAACTGTGATGTCTGGTGCAGAAAGCAGCCATGGTAGATGACATCGAGGGTATAGTCACACTGTTTTCATCTTGTGTATTTTGACAAAGTGGGGTACTATAATATAAACCAAAAATATATGAAGCTGAAATGTGCCTAAATTTTCGCCAGCCTTTTCAGTAATGTTATGTCTATATCAAGCTGCTTCACATGGATGCTGCTGTTCGGAAAACTTGGGGAAATGATAACAAGAATGCCTTGGTGTATTCAGTTTGATGTTTGTGTAATAAAACAGAATGCTGTTACAAATATGCAAAGTGAAAATCAAGCTGTGTTGTTGCCAACTATCTGCAGCATAATATGCATTTTAATCACTTGTGTAATGTACTTCAGCTATAGGTGTAACAATTCTCCTGCTTCTTTCTCTTTATTAAATGTCGTACTATTTGCAAACCCTTTCTTCTGAACAACAGGCAGAGCTACAAACAATTTATCAAACAGCAAAATCACAAGTCATTCATTCTCAATAAAATGACAGTAGTGACTTCACAGCACTTATTTCATTGGAAATACATTGACAGTAGTGACATCATTGTATTCTGATTGGTAGTGGATTTAGAAAAAAACTACAAAAACATATTTTTAACATGAAGCATAATAGTGATAAGTTGATACAGCATGGAGTCTCTGTCCTCGGCAATGATCTGACTGACTCCTGGAAACAAAGTACTTCACCTTCTGTATTATACTTTATTCACACCACAACGGGAATAATGCCTCCCATAATGATTCCACTATTCCTATCATATTATACCTTAAAATAATATTGAACTGCACCATAGTGCTTAGTGTCTGCATGATTCTCAGTTCTTATGGGAAATGGGATAACAACCTGATATTCACACTAAAAAGCATAAAGTGAACCCCTGAAAAAAAAGTTCTGCCACTAAATGTTACATCTAAATAACTATCCCCCACTGTTTAATGTAATGTTTATATGCAGTCTAAACAAGAGAACGAGTATTGCGTCGTTTTATTTGCATTGTCCTAGTTTCTAGTTCTGTATTTGTCATGGTGTTAATAAAATAATAAAAAGCTTTGACCTGAATTTTCTGACTTGTTATGCCATCATAGTGTTTACCAGTGACAAGAGACTGTGATGTCACAAACACAACTGTGAGCTCAGTTGGGGAGCATCCGATGTTTTTGAAACAAGAGGTGGCCTAAATACTTGGTTAATGCGAAATATACCTACTGGTATAAAGCTCCAAAAAAACAGAAAGCATTTAAGTCAAATGCAGCTCCTGAAAACAATGTTTTTTTTTTTTACAGTTAAAGTTTTTATTAAGTTTTCAGTTTTGAATCACAATGACACAGCTTTAGAACAATGTGGAGTGTGACTTATAGATATCAGTAACTGTTCTAAAGCTGTATCATTGTGATTCAAAACTGAAAACAATGTTTTTAACATTTTATTTTATACCTGTGATAACAGTATAAACACAAAGGGACCGGATGACCTAAAATTACATCATAGTAAACACAGGCATAATGCACAGGTATTTTAATGTGTCATTCTGATAACTTTTTATATGTATGGGTTTGAATAGTAAAATAATCCGTTTAATGCAGCCAGCAAAGTTCATGTGTGTATCTGTTGAATTGTTTCTAATTTTAGAGAAGATCTTTAACGGCCCTTGTGTAATTCTTAAGTATGGAATGGCGTGACCTAAGATGTCCTTTTAAAGTGTTATTTGATGGGGGCCTAAATGGATTAAAACATAAAAGCATTGTAAACTGAATGTCATATGCATTGATATGAAATGTATCTGTCATCATATTTGAAATCTAATAAGCAGAATTAAAAAAAAATAAACGTTGTGTGGGCCTCAGAGATAAATAAAGGGGTAGCAATGAAAACGCACCATCATTTTCCTGCATTACATTGTTTTATTTAAACAGTACCTAATTACTGATACCTGTTACCAGATAAATAACAATAATCATAATGAAGAAGAAAGAAGAAGAAATCGCTAGTCTGTAACATCATGCAGCATGTAAGGTATATATGTTTCAAAATAGGCTGGTTTTCCATTTTCACAACTCCTTATATAAAACACCTCCCTTCATTTGCTATAAAGTTTGGAGTCCACATAGGGGTCAATTTACAGAAGGCTCAAATTGCAGCTTGTGAACTGTAGGATTGGGGGGATATTTAGTTTTGCGGATGTTCTGGGGAATTTCTTCTCACGTCGTCTTTTTACGGATCCTATACTGCTTCTCCTGCAAACTGCCATTAGAGTGGTCTAAACGTAGGTTGCCTTGTGAACCACATAATTAATTATAAGACGTTGAACAATATATTCAGGAAGCTTTGGCATCCAGGAAGCATGTTTCAGTGTTGTTTACCCCGCTCTTGGAGAAGCTATTACTTTTGCTTTTTTTTATTTGTTACTTGCTATTCTAGTTGTTTATACTATCCTGCGCTGAATCAGGGGTGAAGTAAAACCACACCCTGTAAAAATGACTAGCAGGGTGAAAGAAAACTTTCCATGCCCTGGAAAACAATTTCATTAATGCAGACTTTTGCTCCAGTTATTTAACTCCTAAACTCAGCATAGCTATGCATCTATTCCTCAGCTTATTGAGTTGCTATTACAGTAGATATTTGCACTTTTAGGTTTAACTGCTTATGTTTGTTGTTTCTCATTTTTACTATGTTGCTATCCCAATCCCTCCCCACACCAACATATGATAACTTTTTTTTCTTTATCTCTGTATATTTCTTCTGGAGGAAAATAACTCACAAATAAAACAAATAAACCAAACAATGCTACTTGTATCTGAAAGTGAGTAACAAATGCCCACAGATCTTTGTGAAATATTAAATACTGCTTACAGTTACTGTAGACTAGCAAAATGTTTTCGGATTTGAGCAGTGAGTAGTGGCATCCTGTTAGAAACCATACAGTATCGTTTACATGATAGTACAGCCCAGTTCTGCAGATAATTGTTAAAAGGCTCGCCTCTGCTCACCTGTTTTGGGCATCAGTCCGGGCTGCTGCCCAGTGCCTCACAGCCGCGCCGACAGCTGGCTGGCTGATGCTGGAGGCGGCGCTGGCTGCTGCAGGGTCCTGTCTCTGCGCTGGGCAGCAGACTTCCCAGACTTTCGCTATCTGCTGGCAGCGCAGGGCTTAACGGGCGCCATGATTCATTGCGCGTGATGATCAGATGAATTTCAGCAGGTGCAGTCCTGAAGCGGCAGTAGCGCTTGGACCCTTGGCTAGGGCAGCACCGTGGTTACGCAGCAGGCGACTTGGGAGTCCACTGGAGGGGGGACAGGGCTGCAGACTGGCTCTCATGTACAGATAAGGAGAGCCGAGCTATTCATCTCCTTTTTCAGCTTACACAGTGCTGTCCCAGTGCAGCCCTGTAGCAGAGTTTGGTTCCTTGCAAGACTGTGACCTGGGCTACAGGTTTACTAGTTGTATGGTTCCTGCAGGATGGGTTGATTCTCGAGTGGGAATGCAAGACCTGAGAAATGTGGCTAGACCTTGGTAAGGTGTGGGTGCTTGTTGTAGGGTGCGGTTCCTTCTAGCGGTCCTCAGTGTTCTTCTGTGGTGAGGATCAAGCATCTGGTTCAGCAAGGTATAGTTGCAGCAGTGAGACAACAGGTCCACGCCTGAACTTTTCTCAAGATGCTGTGACAGGAGACGCACCGTAACTCGCACCTTATTACCTGAAGTGTCTCTCTCACCTTCTCTGTGACAGCAGAAAAATTCAGTCTCAGTTGCAGCCAACTCCAAGCTTCAGCAGCTCTGAAAGTTGATCGCCTTTCCTCACTATATTCCTTAATGTCTCCCTCCCATAGACAGCACTCGATCTGTCTGTCTGTCTGACTGTCTGTCCATTTTGCTGGCTGTGGGGTTGCCTTTGGTGTCCTTTTTTTTGGTTCTGACCTGCCTCCCTCCATAGTGATGTCCCCAGCTGTCCCAACCAAATTAGCTCATCTTGCCCACCCCTGCGCCCAGCCTTCTCTATTCATTTCTTTTAACCATACCAAGGTGGCATGGGTTATCAGTCCTGAAGGTCTCCTTTACTGACCATGCCATCTGTTGGTGTCTGAAGTGCCTTCATTGCCGACCAACCTCGAGCTATGCAGAGAGACCATAAAACCCGATCAGCGGTGCCTGGTAATTAATTCTCACTGCATTTCCCAGCCAAAAACTCTAAAAAATGTGAGTGGGGTACAAAGGAGATACGTTTTCTATCCCTGTATCATTATTTTATTCAAACCTGATATGCTTAATCACCTTGCATAACTTTTGATGCACTGAGTTTCACTTGGCCACGGAATGATATTGATCTGCCTGCATATTGATGACATATTACACAGGTAATGTGCAGGCAGTCAATATCATCCAGTACAGGTCAAACTTCAGTGCAATCTAAGTAGCACAAGAGGACTGGCTTTTTCAAGGTTTGAGTACTAGCAGCAGCCCAACGAGTACAGTACTGTATATATAGACCAGCTGTTGACTCCGGCCCATAGAATAAAACAGATGCAGTCGACTTTTAATAGAGCTTATAATCCAATCGCAGACTGAGCTAAAAGTTTATATTTCAACAGTTAAAACAGTACCAAATGTATTTATTGGGCACCCTGTACTCTCTGGGGGCAGTAGTCACGGATTGGGCACCCCCGCCGGCTATACTGTGTGTGTGGGGGCTAGCACGCAGTAGCTGTGTGTGTGTGTGTGGGGAGCATGCTGAGCAGATGATATCTTTATCGCTGCTCACTGAAGCGTAGCTCCCCTTTCAACTGTACACCACTGCATTTTCGACTGCTGTCATAGACAGCCCAGCAGCCATTGGAGAACTGCCACCGCCTGCAAACACACTGACTGAATTGGAAGAGGCTGCCACACCTCCAAAACTGATGATGGCACTATGTTTCTTGCACATGTGTGCAAGCAAACATAATAAGCTACCCACAGAATCCAAAACCATTAACTCTTTTCTTCCCATTTCTGTCACATCTCCCTCCAGATAATGAAGGCGTGTTCCTTGGGCTACCCCAAGTGACACAGCCATTCATGCAATTACTGGGAAGTGCCCAAAAGTATCCAGCCAGGCCATTAGCCCTGTCTAGATAGCCCATCCGCATTTGCATTTTGTTTGCCACTGCGATGCTGGATGATCATGTTGTATGCCTGCAGTACCAAACTCAACGTAGTAGTTTTCCATTTTGCCCACTTGACCTATGAAGCCAAATCAGGGGATTATGATCTGTGACCACAGTAAATTCTCTCCCATATAGGTAAGGCTGCAGCTTCTGAAGGGCTCACACTATTCCCAAGCATTCTTTCTCAATTGTGGCGTATGCCTCCTCTCTGGGCAAAATCCTCCAGCTGAGGTACACAACCGGGTGCTCCTCCCCCTGCTGGGTAACTTGGCTCAGCACAGCCCCCAGCCCATGATCTGAGGCATCCACATGGACCATAAACTTCAGACTATAATCGGACCTGGCCAATACAGCTGGGCCGCTTAAGACCTTCTTTAGCTCCTGAAAAGCGACCTCACAGTCTTCTGACCACTTCACTGTATCTGGCTTTCCCTTCTTGGTCAAGTCTGTCAGGGGCTTAGCCAGATCGCTGTAGTGGGGAACAAACCTTCGGTGGTACCCTGCTGTCCCAAGAAATGCCCTGACCTGTTTCTTTGTGGTAGGAGTAGGCCAGGCCAGGCCAGGATGGCATCAACCTTGGCAGGCTCCGGGTGGATGTGTCCACTACCCACCCGGTGCCCAAGGTAGGACACTTCTGCCACACCTATCTGGCACTTCTCTGCCTTGACTGTCAGACCTGCATTCTTAACCTGTGGAACACATCCCACACACATTCTTGATGTGCTCATCCCAGGTCTAGCTGTATATGGCTATATCATCCATATAAGCCAACGCAACTCACTTCATACCCCAGACAGAATGCTATCCACAAGCTGTTGAAAGGTTGTTGGTGCATTCTTCATTCCAAATGGCATTACCTTAAATTCGTGATAAACCAAATGGAGTAACAAAAGCCAATCTCTCCCGGGCTGGAGGGGTCAGAGGTACCTGCCAATAGCCCTTCGTTAGGTCTACTGCGGTCAAATACTTGGCTCCCCCCAGTCGCTCCAGGGTCTCATCTGTTCTAGGCATGGGATAGGTGTCAGACTCCATGCAGCTATTGAGCTTCTGGTAGTCCATGCAGAATCATGTGGTGCCATCCCTTTTGGGGATCAGTACCATGTGTGACGCCCAGGGGCTACTAGATTCCTGGATTACCCCCAGTTACAGCATCTCTTTGAGCTCCTCTTTCACAGTCTGCTTAATGTGCTCAGTTACACTTCAGGGGAATCTGGGTCCCTGTATCCACATGGTGCTCTGCCATCATGGTGTACCCTGGTTTCCCTGTGAACATGTCCTCAAATTCTCTCAGCACACCACTAATTTCTTGCACCTGGGCTGGCGTCTGCTGTTCAGAGAGGGTAAGGTTGTCCACAGAGGATGCAACCCGGGCCTCCCCAAGCAGGTCCACTAGTGGATCTATCTCAGTTGAGGACCATTTCTTCCCTGTCATGGTAGGGCGTCAACATGTTAACATGATACACCTTTCATTTGCATCTCCTGTCTGGTAGCTCTATCGTGTAATTGACATCACTAACCTTTTGGACAATGGAGAATGGCCCCTCCCATGCTGCCTGTAATTTATTCTGTCAGACAGGGATGAGTGCCATCACTCGCTGCCCCACCTCATATTCTCTGGCTCGGGCCCCATGGTCATGCCAGACTTTCTGCCGCTGTTGTGCAATGGCCAGGTGCTCCTGAGCAAACCCCATGAGCTCCCTAAGGCAGGTCCTGAAGTTCATCACATACTCCACAACAAACTCCCCCTGGGAGGCACGGTCACCCTCCCATTCATCTTGAATCAAATCTAGGGGCTCCCGCACCCTATGACCAAACAGGAGCTTGAAAGGTGAGAACCCTGTGGACTCCTGTGGGATTTCCCTGTATGCAAATAGGAGATGAGGCAAATATTTGTTCCAGTCCCTCTTATGCTGGTCAGCAAAAGTCCTTAGCATGGTCTTAAGGGTTGAATTAAATCGCTCCACCATTAGCTTGGGGATGGTATGGGGAGGTTTTGAGCTGCTTTACCCCACACTTCTCCCACAGACTACTCATTAACCCTGACATAAAATTGCCACCCCAGTCTGACAGCATCTCCTGGGGAAAGCCCACCTGGCTAAATATTCCCAACAGTGCATCTGCCACTGGTTCTGCTTCACAGGATGTTAGGACCACTGCCTCTGGGTATCTGGTGGCATAGTCTACAACTACCAGGCTATATCGCTTGCCAGTGTGACTTGGGGTGCTCAATGGCCCCACTATGTCCACAGCTACCCTCTTGAAAGGTTCATCAATAATGGGCAGGGGCACCAAAGCTGCCTTGGCCTTGTCCCCCATTTTCTCCACCCGCTGGCAATGTGGACAAGTCCTGTTATAATTTGCCACATCCTTGCCAATACCATACCAGGAGAAATTGTTGGTTAGATGCTTTTTCATGCGCCTCACCACCCCCAAGTGCCCTGAAAAAGGGATATCATGGGCAAAGGCCAAAAGCTGCTGACGGTGAACCTTAGCAGCTGCTGGAGTACCTCACCATCTAGCCCTTCCTCTGTTGTACATTCTCTGTACAACAGCCCATTGTCCCAGTAAATGGACTCTTTACCCCCCCCCGAGAATGCTCAGCCCTGTGAACTATTTCCCTCAGTTTTTCCAGGGTAGGGTCAGTTTGCTGTGCAGCACTCAGCTGCCTTCGTCTGACCCTTCCCAGTGCCCCTTCCGAAGGAAGTCCTGTGGGCTCCTCTATTTGTGACTGGGGTTCTGGACTGCTACTTCTAGCCGGCCCCTCCCCTGTGCTAGACACTTCCTCAGCTGCTGAGGGTGTGACTGGGCCACCCAGAATCACACCCTCTTCACCCTCAGAAGCTTGCCCTTGTGCCTGACTACGAGTTACAACACACACCAGTTTTTTTACTGTGGTCCAAATCCTTCCCCACAATCATATTTACAGGTCAGTCCTCTACAACTCCCACCTCCTTTTCTCCATGGCCCCTTCCCAGCTCAGGAAGACTCTAGCCATTGGTAATTGGACTGGTGGCCCTGTGAATGCCTGGAGTATTTCCCAGGCACCATCTGCTCTGCCCGAATGAGATCCTGCCTTACCAGGCAGATGCCAGCGCCTGTGTCCCACAGCCCCTGTATTACTATTCCATTAACTGTAATGGGATGCAGATTTTCATCAAAGGAGAGTGGTTCTTCAGACTGGACACACCCTACAAACACACCAGTGCTCTTTTGATCACCCACTCCCCCATACCTCTGCCCCTTAACCAGTTTCTGAGGGCAGTTATAGCTCAAGTGTCTCACTTGATTGCAAATATGACATTTCTTTTCTCATGAGTCCCCTTAGAACCAGAGGGTTCTACTTTGGGTTCAGGTGCAGGCTGGTTTCCTTTGGGCCGCCCCCCATGGGATCCCTTATAACCATGTACTGCTCCACCATAAGACTTACGCCTGTTGTATGGCCAGCTAGACAAATATGCGCGGCCAGCTTCCTGCCACCCTGTGGAAGAGGCGCATGCCCTGTCTATGAGCCATACACGCATGTCCCTCGTGGACAATTTTAAGGAATTGTTCTCTCACTAATACATCTTTAATCAGTTCCACAGTGGTTGCTTTAGCCCTCCATCCACCTATCAAGGTAAGTATGCAGTTGAACCTGCAGTTCTGCATAATTGTCTTCTGGGCTTTTCTTTAACTCCCAAATTTCCTTCTATAAGCCTCAGGAGTTAATTCAAATGTTTCAACAACACTGTTTTCACTTTATCATAATCAGCATAGTCTTCGTTACTCATTTTAGCAAATGCATGCAATGCTCTCCCCGTCAGTAAAGGTGTGAGATAAGTTGACCAGGAAGCCTTAGTCAATTTTAATTGGTCGTATACTCTCTCAAATTACCTTAAAAATAAGTCAAGGTCATCTCGCTCTCCAAACGGAGGGAACAATTTAGAATTAATTTTGGCTTCATGAGGCAAACTCACTCCACCATTACTCACGGTTTGCTGGCTGCGCAGGGTAATCATCTCCTCCTTGTGCTGTCATTCTTTTTCTCTTTCTTCACGTCCCTTCTCTCTGCCTGCCAGTCTCTTTTCTTCAAGTTCTTTTTCTGCTTCCAGTCTTTTTTCTTCCAGTTCTTTTTCTGCTTCCTGTCTTCTTGTCTCTGCTCCCCATCTTTTGGTTTCGGCTTCCAATCTTTTCGTTTCTGCATCCAACCTTCTTATTTCTGCTTCAGCATCCAGTCTTTTCACTTCCAATGCCCTTTCTTGCAGCAACAGCTGCAGTTGCAGTGCCTCAAGCTGGTTTGGGTGGTCTGCTGCCTCAGTTCCTGACTCACCCCCAACGACTGTCTGCTTTAGATCATGTGCCATGAGTAGCCATGAGGTATGCCTAATTCTTCTGCTTTAGACCCTCAGGTTGAATCCCCTTTTCATGACACCTTTCAAAAAGCTGTGGCACAGTAAGTGAGTCATACTCTGTGGAGCTCATTCTCTACTGCTACACTTTACTGTGCTAACTAGAAACAAATAAAACTGTTGTACAAATGTATCCTCTTATATATCCTGTTTTGCAATGCTAAGGTAACTGTTCCACTGGCAAACTCTGTATCTCAGTGTGCTTCGCAGTCCGATATCATCACCCCACCACTGCCAACCAATATGGTGACAACCCACCTCTCCCTCTGTGCTGAAACAACTTTTAGAGAGGTGTCTGTCCTCGGGTATTTGCTGCCACCAGCTGGATTCGTCCAGTGCCAACCTTCAAGTTCACAAACTTGAATAATCAAATGTGCAATTGCACAAGTTAAAGTCTGGTAGTGTGTCTCTCTCAGGTGGCAGATGCTACACAGAGTTTACCTCAGCCAGTGGAAACCAAATATTACCTTAGAAAAATGACATCACAGTCACAACTGTTGAGCAAAAAAATAGCTTTTTACTTAACAGAAAGTGCATTGAGCATGCACAGGATATATAGTTACAACACAAGAGAATAACACTTATACAGGAAAAGTGAACAAATGTTTTTAAATAACAGATGGCAAAAGAAGAAGGCTATTACTGAAATATGCTATCACTAAACTTACCCTTCCCTATCCTTACAAGAGACACTGGACCCTGTGCTAACTGCCAGCTCCCACGGACATAGCTACGAGGTAGGCTCCAAACTTATGTTTCCCCATCCAGCCTCCCCAAAGCAAGAGAGAGCCTTCTCTGTCTTTCAAAAGGTTATATATTCTCTGGAGAACAGGTAATTCCTATTCTCCCTTTGAATGCACCACCAAGTAACATGTATGTATTTAATTGTCCCAAACAGAGTGAACACCTATCAGTGACCAATTATATTCCCTTTTCACCTTAAGTTTATATTTGAATGATCCAATCCATTCAAACTGCCCTGTGTATGTGTCTGCAGGTCTGTGTGTGTATGGAGATGTCCACTCAAGATTTATGACCCAGCTTTTATCTAGCAGCTAGGAATTCCACAAGCTGGATGTAGCTGGACAGAGGATTTTAGCCTGAGTGTATTTTTTTTCAAACTGCTAAAAAAATAAGGCACCTACAGAATCCAAACCATTAACTCTTTCCTTCCCATTTCTGTCACAGTTTTCCAAAATTCTCTTCATTCTTGTCTAATTATTCTGTTCTGACATGTGTGCATCAAAAGGTGCAGCGGACCTTAGCAGACAGGGCTGAATTATAAACACTAAGGTTTGAATAAATCACTGTATCTAGCAAGTGCTGGGTGACAAATGCATGGAACAGATTTACGATGAGCAGCAAAAATTAGACATGGGCATGGACATGAACTACCCTTACAGTATTCGGTCTGGTGGTAATCCATGAGATCATATAGCAAAATGACTCCCAGTAAACCACAAGGGTGTATTCAACTCCCAGATCTGAAACTTTAATTTTTAGCTTCCAGGGCTAGCCAGTTCTCATGGTGGAAAGATGTGACTGGGGACCAATATGAAATGGGTACAGACCACAGTGGCAGGTCCTGGAAAGTGATCTATGCTCCAGTCCAAGATATGCATACATATCAGAGCCCTGCTTAACATACCCCAGGACTGTTGCTAGGATTTTTACAAGGGGGTTCTTTTTTAGGGCCTGTGACTTCTTCCAAAAAGCCAGAGTAGAAGCCCAGGGGTTCTAGATGCTCTGTGGTGCAGTTTCTGGCTTATTTTGAAGCTAAGTAATTCCTATCGTGGCTCTCCTCTACCCCCTTGCTCTAAATGTAAAAATTGTCAAGCTGCAGGTTGAAAACGAATACATACTTGTATTCTGTACATGAGTTTAGCAAAATGCTTATATTGTAGTACAAGTGATACATTTACTGTCTGCAGCTGTCACCTGCTGGCTTGGCATAGGCCAGGCAATGAATGTTAGGATTTTTCTTCCTCAGGTACAGAAAAGAAGTATTTATTTACCCTGCAGCCAATCAGATAATAGGGATCTGGGTGCTGATAGGTCCTAACCAGAATTTTTTCAAGTGTGTTTTTTTTTAAAGACTTACTATTTAAAAAATATGTCAGTGGTGCCTCCAGAAGCCCAGGGGTTCTAGATACTCTGTGGTGCATTTCCTGGCTTACTGTGATGCTAAATAATTTTATCTTAGCTCTGCTCCACCCCCTTGCACTCTAAAATGATGATGTGTCTGTCTGCAGGGTGAATGCATACTATTCTGTATGTGAGTTTAGCACAATGCTGATATTGAGTATAACTGATACATACATTGGCTGCAGCTGTCACCTGCTATCTTGACATAGGCCAGGCTAATGTCAGCATTTTGCTAACCTCACATACAGAACTGAAGCATGAGTTCACCCTGCAGCCAGCCAGATATTAGGGGTCTGGGGGAGGCTATGCCCAGAGAAGCCCTGTGTTACTGTTGTTCATCTTGTGATTAATTGTAAAGCTCAAGAAGTCATCTGTCATCTCTCTATCACTTTTGGCTGTCAGGACAATTACTATCTGTGTGTCTCACAACTGTATACTGATAATATATTCATTATCTGAGGGTAGCAAGAGTCACTGGACTGGCCACCATTTTACTCAGGCTAATGCAAGCCCTGCCCATTAGTTTTTTTCTTTTGACCCTTACCTTTTCTACCTAATGGCTCAATTATTCCATCAAGATAAATGTCTGAAATGAACCCTGAATATGTATCTGGGTGGACGTGGTCTAGCACTGGGATTTTACTGTGACTTGCCCAATGTTACATAATATTTGGCTCTGGATGCTAACTTTATCCCTGGTTCACAAGCTGATGTGCTTAAAACATAACTGCCTATCTTGCCTAAACAGTGACAGACCCCCTGTAGCTAGATCACAGGGCTAGACACAAAAAAAACTGTAGGAACCAAGGATGTGTAGTACTTTAACTTAGTTACAGAAAAACTATCTGCACATAATACAGGACACAATATTACTTCAGCATCCTAATCCACACACCTGCTTTGATCCATAAAGCAAATGTAGAAAAACAATTATCTATGCATAGCATTAGGCCAGAAATAGAAATACAGCAGACATTTGCTCAGCTGCAGTTGGACTGTGAGACTCACTGAGCAAAATTCAGGCAGCCACATAGAGTATATATGGTCTAGCAAGGCAAAGAGATGCATCATACAATTTTCACGCCGTACAGAAAAAAAAAAGCAAAATCATTTCACCCAGAACAGATCACTGGCTGCCCATACTTCAAGTGTTTCCTGAATTAGATGGTCAGGAGATGTGAAGTGGGAGAGGCTAAGCTTCGGATGCCCTATTAAAAAGTGCTTGTTCTCCAAGTGTTCCTCCATGTTATGGCCTGTAGTGCAAGGTCTGGAGCATATAGGTGTGACACTTGGGGGTTTGGGGAGTCAGTCTGCAGAAATTAAAATGCTGCTCTCAAGTATACCCATTCTTGCTTCCCATGCAGAAGAAGCCAGCCCCTACCATGCTGATGGTCCTTTGTTGGTAATCTGTGTTTTATGGAAAGAGTAACTTGACTATGACTATGCTATTTAGTTTGTGGATATGTCTACCTCATCTGTTCTTTAAATTTTTTGTAACCTTCCTGCCAGTCAAGCACCAGTGCTTACAACAATTTTAATTGACTAAATTTAATCATAGTCTGCCCTCAGTCTTGCTTGTGTTTATTTTTTTTTAATCTTACTTGCTGTTGTTGCTGCTGCTGGCATCTGGGTTTAGGTTGCTTGCTGCTGCTGCTCGCCGCTGGCCTAGTTCCACTTGACTCCCTGAGTCACTGAACCCCATCCCCTTCCTATGCAGTCCAGGTCCCGGCCAACTGCCAACTCCCACCGCACTGCTGGTTGGCTGTTCTCTCGCTCTCTCATCTCCGGCTCTTTTCTCTTTTTGGCTGGATGCGCACGCTGAACTACCACTTCTCTTCCTAATCTTCTCTGTTCTTCTAGGCTGGCCCGCTGCCACACCACTAACTCTCTCTTGCTGCATGATCATGGAAATCATCACTCTCCTCCTCAGTCCTCACACACAGACTCACCCCGATGCAAGCATGCTGCAGGCGTATCGCATGATTCGTGCCCAATATAAGCCCTCCCCCAGCCTTTCTCAGCCAGTCACAGAGTGGTAAGTTGAGTCAGTTAGTGACTGAAAGATGCTAATTTCAAAGAAAGCCACCAGTCCAGTGCACTGCGCCCACCAGCCCAGTTTAAATGGGGGGTGGGAATGGGGGCCATGCACATCATAGTCAGCAGACAGCAGTCAGCAGAGGGCATGTGAAAAAGGCAATTAAAGGCAGCATGTGGCAAAATATTGCTGGGGCTCAGCCCAGGTTAAAAAATATTGCTGGGGTCAATGTCTCATGAGCCCATACAACCCGGCGCCTATGGGTGTTATGGATGTCATAGAATGTTCAAGTAATATGAAAAGAGAGAGCAGCAACTTCTGATGAGAGAGGGATTCAGGTAATTGAAAAGGCACCAAAATTAGATTATTAATTTAAGAAAAAAGGTCAAAAACATATCAGACTATTAGATAGACACTAAAAGGACAACAGGTGGGCATCTAGAGCTGTAAAAAAACTGTTTTTTATCACCTCTACGGGCAGGAAAAGCATCATCAATAGAAAATTTGATGGGATAAAGAGTCTGGTTACATTCAAGTATTTATAGTATTAAAGAATGGAATGTCCTGCAAAACTGTGCATAATGTTATGAGATTTGAATTCTGCTGATACCAACATTAAGACCATTGACACTTTGAATAAATTATTTCCAGCACAGGCAAGAGGGAACTTGTGATTCAAAGGAGAAATTAGTCATTAGTGAACAGTTTTCTCCTTGGAAGGAATGGTAAAAAGTTTACACAGCACACAACAGATTGTCATGTTGGGTAAACTTCTATAAATGTATCTCTCTCTCTCTCTCTCTCACTTATTTAACTTTGTTTACCAGGTGAGTACACTGGTAACAAGTTCCTTTTTCAGGCACGGCTTGGAGGCAGAAGCACAGACAAACAGGAAAATACAATGCATATGAAAATACAACCAACAGCATATAAAAGTGAGCACATTTTATTTATTTATTTATTTATTTAAAAGCTGATAACCGGGAAAGGCACACTGAGCCGAGGCTCATTTCCAAGTGTGACCCAGGGTGAGGATGAGAATACATTTACAAATTGATACAAGAAAAGTACATGACAATTAAAAATAGGTACCAATTACAACTGGTACAAGAATAGTGCATGACAGTTAAAATTGATACAAGACTGCTGGAATAAAGGATAACAGTTAAAAATTGGTGCATGCACAGGTCACAGGGCAACCACAGGGCAACCGACCAGTGTTGCAGTGATACATGAAAATATACAGTACTCGGAGGACATGTGGTATACAACAGACTGGACTGGCACAGGTACATTTCATAAGGCAAGCATTACAGTGAAGCAATGGTGCATGAGTATACACAGTTGTGCAGAGGACAAGGAGGCACTTACAGGCATGGAGGTCGATACACAGATAGAGTACTTATATGTAGCAATAACAGCTTTTGTTGGTCAGGATGAGTTGAGGGGGTGAGGGAGAGGGCAGGGAGGAGGAGACGGACTAAGGGTTAAAGATTAAGTAGGGTGGTGGCAGTGGCGGGGAGGGGAGAAACCTGAAATAGTTTTTGAGGGACGATGCAGTGGGCAAGCTAGTGGATCAGGTGATAATGAATCTACAGGGCAGGAGCCAGTAGGTGAAGGCCACTTTCAGTGACGGAGGTGGTGTTGCCAGTGAGAATGAGCATTGGTCACGGGAACGCAGTGCATAGCCAGGGTGAGGGGCTGGGGCTAGGAGGGAGGATAGGTAGGAGGGGAGAGAGTTGAACCAGTACTTGGCAATGAAGGTTACACAGTGTGCAAGTCTGCAATTTGCTGGAGGAGGGGACTGTGTAGTAGAGGAGGAAGTGATGCATGCGATAAGCTAGATTAGTGGTGAAGCAGCAGAAGGCATGGAACAGTGGGTCAAGCTTGGTTATGGAGGATTGTGGGGCAGAACTGTAGACCACATTGGCGTAGTCGAAGGAGGGGAGGATTAACTTAGATAATATTTATTTTCTGATTGGCAAGGAGAGGCAGTTCTTGTGTCTGTACAACATGCCTAGTTTTGGGCAGAGCTTATTATGGATGGAGTCAAGGTGTATCGAGAAGTCAAGTTTGTGCTCTAGCCATACTCCAAGGTACATGTAGCTGTCAACTGCTTGGATCTTGGACCCATTAAGGGCATGGAAGGAGGGAGAAGTGGTGAGTTTGGCCAGCTTCTAGGCGAAACCAATCATAGCTAATTCCTCCCTGGAATCCTACAGCAGCATTTGGTGCTTATTTTGTAAAATGCAGCAAACAGTAGATGAGCGTGTGCACATTTGGTGCCTATTATATAATATTGTTTGCTTGTTTGTTTATTGTAAGGTTAGGACCATAGAGCAGTACTCATTTACAGTGGTGACCTTTGCATTCACAAAATATACAACACAAACAATAAAATATACAGTAAGTACAAAATAGAAACATCATACAATAATATTACACGTAGAACACATACATATACAAGCAGTCCTTTTAAAAGCAGTTACAGGGCCTGGAAAGAGTGGACAAATATATTTTTAGAACACACACAGAGGGTGCCTTTTTATATTTACATCTAAAGTTATCTGGAAGATTATTCCAGTATTTTGGAATTATTTGGCTAAATAATTTGTCTGATTGTTTTGTTTTTGTATTTGGAACCAACATCTCCATAAAATTACTTTTTCTCAGCATCGGATCTAAGTCTTTAAATTTTAATCTATCCTTTAAGTACCCAGGTACCTTACCCAGTCCACATTTATAGGAGAAAATACTCAAATGAGTATCATTCCTATCATTTAAAGAAAGCCATCCCAACCTCTGATAAAGTTCACAATGGTGAACTTGTTTAGGGCAATTTAATATTAGCCTAGTCAATTGATTATATAAAATATCCAGTCTGTGTAACCTACCATAAGTAGAACTGCCATACAAAACATCCCCATAATCAATAAGGGGAAAATTTGCATCTGGACAATCAATTTTAAAGTATCTACATCCATACTATGCTTTTGTCAGTAAAGAAAGCCCACCCTCTTACTAATCTGAGTAATAAGATAATCCAAATGTGTATTACCCACCCCTGTTTGATCTAACCAATAGCCCAGGTATCTATGAGTATCCATGTTCTCCAAAGCATCCCCAGCGCCATCCAGAATTGTATTAATAAACTTGTACCTTGTATCTTGTACCTAGGAAAACTACATGTCAATTAAAAATAGGTACCAACTACAACTGGTACAAGAATAGTGCATGACAGTTAAAATTGGTATGAGACTGCTGGAATAAAGGATAACAGTTTAAAATTGGTGCATGTACAGGTCACAGGGCAACCACAGGGCAACCGACCAGTGTTGCAGTGATACATGAAAATATACAGCACTCGGAGAACATGTGGTATACAACAGACTGGACTGGCACAGGTACATTTCATAGGGCAAGCATTACAGCGAAGCAATGGTGCATGAGTATACACAGTTGTGCAGAGGACAAGGAGGCAATTAAAGGCATGGAGGTCGATACACAGCTAGAGTACTTACATGCAGCAATAAGAGCTTTTGTTAGTCGGGATGAGTTGAGGGGGTGAGGGAGAGGGGGCAGGGGAGGAGACGGGACAAAGGGTTAAAGGTTAAGTGGGGTGCTGGTAGTGGCGGGGGGAAGGGGGAGACACCTGAGGAAGTTTTTGAGGGATGACACAGCGGGTAAGCTGTGGAGTGCCTGAAAATAGTGACTTGAGGTTCCCTTGACAGAAATGAATCATAAAAAATTAACGTATATGACAATTAGATGTTTTTGGTGCATCTAAACTAATTGTCATCTTGATTAGTCCTAGTTACAGGATATGCAATACCAGAGAAAAGAACAGAAACCTCTGACCCAACCATATGAGCCTGTGGCTCCGTGGTTGGAGCACTGGGACAGTATTCTGGGAGCCTGGGTTCAATTCTCAGGAGGTCACATTATTTTTTTCTCACTACATTTTGTGAAAAAAATAATGTAGGGAGCTAGAGAAGTCATCTTTCCAACTGGTTTACTGAAAAAAGGGCTTACTTATATGTTTTATAGTGATTTATGTAACATCCCATAGTAAAGTATCCATGTGAACAGAGCAGAGCAGGCTGGGCATTTTCAGGCAGCTGGTTAATAATTTCAAACTGATTATTCCATTGTGGCCCATGCTGCTGTAGGGTTCCAGGGAGGAATTAGCTAGGATTGGTGCTGAGGAGCAGAATCGGCTTGTTGTCCACTTAGGAGCCAGAATTTGGTAAAATTAGAATGATGTTTAAGTATGTAGGGAGCAGGACCACTAATTTTGGGAGATATTCAGCAGAAAGACCAATCTGAAGGGACCAGTTCCTGACTAGAAGGAGTCCAACCTGTAGAGGCCTAATACCAGACAAGGCTTGGGGGAGTATCTCCCACACAGTAAGTCCAGCCTATAGGGGCTCACCTGTATCCCAGTACAAAGGGTCAATAGGGCAATAAGTAAGAAGAGGGGCAGTTTTAGATATTGCCTACTGCAAGTGGTACATGTTCCTGTAAGTTGTTTCAACCTGCATCTAACAAACTCAGCACAGCATTTTTCAGCTACTAGATCTTCCTTAAGAACCATCAACACCAGAGTTCTACTGCCATCTCTGGAAGGTCCAAGATTTTGTCATCACAGTTCCATAGCTCATGAGGAAAATTGTAGAGTACTTTCAATTTATTTTGTGGGACTAGTTCAAGAGGGCCATTCATCTGCCATACAGTGATTTATGATTCACATTGCTATGAATGAACTATCATCCAGTAATTAAAGAAACTTTACTCACAGATAGCTTAGTTATTTACCACACAGTAACTGCTAGAGTATAGTAAAAATAGAGTATAGTGAATATAGTGTATAAGTGAATTTACAGTATTAATGAATGTTTATGGGTCAGATACCAGGGAAGGGTATCTGGGTAATAAGGGTTGAGTGGGCTGACTAAGGGGGTGTTTTACGTAGTAGCCACTGCATGCCCTTAAGGCATCTGTAAGTTAAAGTACAGTGACTGAAGTGCAAGAGGTGGCCCATTGCTGGTGGTGGATGAAGGTGGGGGCCCTTACACCCCTGAGCAACTTCCACCCATCAGGGCACCAGACTGGGACAGGCAAATGGGCTTATTGGGTCTACACTGAGGTGCTCCATCTTCCAGGAGCCTAAGGAGTGATTATTCCACTGCTCTATGTATGGCGTGCACCCCTCAACATCAAGGCATAACCGACAATGTCTGCCACGCATTTTTCCCTCTTTGTATGGCAGGGTACTTGCTGTGCCTCAGGCCTCCGCCAGAGGCCAGTCAAGCACCGAGCCTGAGCCCCCCCTCCCTAACGGGAGAGGAGAGTTATCCTCTGGATGCTCAATCCTCTTCTTCCCTGCCAACCCCTGATGGCCCAGGCTCATTCCCAAACCCGGGTCACTGGCGTGGCACGAGGTGTGGCTTCCAGCACCTCAAATCTCAGTGCCACCAGACCAGCTTACAGAATCATTTTAAATAAGGTGTCAGCTGGAATGTCTCATTTAAGCCTGGATGTCTATTGGCTCTTAAGACCTGTTGCCAATAAGTTTCTCTTTTCAAAAGTTTATTATTTAAATCACCACCCCTCATTCCTAAAGTTACTTTCTCCAAAGCAGTAAACAAAATATCATGTTTTTTACCATCATTTTTGTTAACTTTTATACAGAGCCATCATCATGTGCTACTGCATTTAAATGTTCCCCAATCTGTTTCTTAAAATTATGTATGGTTGCCAACCCAGTGGTGCTGAGTGTTGAGGTGCTGGATGCCACACCTCACGCTACACTGGTGACCTGGGTTTGGCAATGGACTCGGGCCACTGTGGGTTGGCTGGGTAGGAAAGGGACTGAGCATCCGTTGGACTGCTCTCCCTCTCCTGGGAAGGGGGGTTTCCAGTGTCAGTATGTTGCTGGCTCTTAGCGGAGGCTGGGGGTGGTACACCACCACTGCACATAAGGGGCGAGTGAGAGGGCAGGTGCCATAAGGAGTGCATGTGGACACGTGCGCACTCCCCCATGGACATCATTGCACATCCCTCTCTCTTTGGGGGAGAAAATGGAAAATGGTGGTGTCCCAGGTTGTGGCGGCTTGATGGCTGTTCGATGGGTGCCTGGCTTCAGGGACATCGCCGGAGCTGAATCTGGTCTTGGTGGTGAGTGTAGGGGGACTCCCACCACCCTGCCGCAGGGGGGCAAGCCGCAGGAGATTACTAGTGAAGAGTCCTAAGCAAGCCAGGGTTCCGGACGGTGGCTGGAACCAGAGGCTTTGTGGACAGGGTAGCCGCACGGGACACCACGGGAGACAGTCAACAACTGTAAAAAAAAAAAAATAATAATTATGTATGGTTTTGCCCACATAAAATGCAGAATAAGAACAAATTGCAACATACAATAAATCACAGCTTCAGTGTTACAATTCAAAAAATCATGTATCTCATATCTTTTTTCTGTGCTAGTATGTATAAAACAATCCTTTGTTTGCAATATACTATTACAGAATTTACAATTGCTACATTTAAATGTCCCCTTAGGTAGACCTTGCTTTTCTTTGGTTGTGGCTGGAGCTTGATAAAGGCTATGCACCATCTGATCTCCCAAGTTCTTGGCTCATTTGTAGACAATTCAGGGTAGGTGTTTTGTACTGGCATCCAACTTAGATTCAGTCTTTAGGACCTCCCAATGTTTAGTTATGATCCCCTATAATTGCTGTGCCTGTAAAATATAAGAAGTAACAAAATTACATGTTCTCTTAGAACCCATTCCACCACTAACATTGCGATTATCATTCTGTTCTTTTTGCTTCTTAATTAACTAATTTCTATCATTGTTTGCTGCTCTCTAGTTCCTTTTTCAAGACTGCTATCACTAGAGCCTCTTTCCTCAAATCGTTTTACCAAATCTATAGTACCTTCTTTAAAATCTTCTTCCATGCTGCAATTTCTCAGCAACCTTAAAAATTGTCCAATAGGAATATTTTCTATACAGTGTCTTGGATGACAACTTGTGTTAAATAACAATGAATTCCCATTGGTAGCTTTGCGAAAGAGTTTTGTGACAATTGCCCCTTCATTATCTTTTTTGATACATAACTCTAAATAATGAATCTGTTGTAAATCTGTAGTAACAGTGAACTTTAAGTTTTCATTTGATTTTTCCAGATATTCTACAAAATCATTTAACTCAGACAACGATCCTTTCCACACAAAAAACAAATTGTCTATGAAGCGCTTGTAAATATAAATTTTGTCAAAAAACAAGTTAGATTCAGAGTCAAAAATAACAGCATTTTCCCACTGTGTGAGGTATACATTTGTATAATTGGGGGCAAAAGATGCCCCCATTACTATCCCTTTTGTTTGTAAATAAAATTGATTCATTACCAAAATTGCATTACATTTTAACACCTTCTCAGTTAAAGTTACTAAAAACTGTGCCATGGCATTATCCCAAATGGTTTCATTATGTAATGCTTTCTGTACAGCTTTGAGCCCTGTTTCATGTGGAATATTCGTATATAAAGACTGGATATCCATTGTTACTAAAAAATAGTCTTCCTCAGTCGATAAATCATTTAAATATTCCAACATATGCGATGTATCCCTGATGTATGGTTTGCCATTTTGTGCTATTGGTTTTAAGAACTGATCCAAATACTGCACTAAAGGTTCAGTCAGACAGGCTATACTTGCTACGATTGGCCATAATGGCAGATTCTCTCTGTCCTTATGTGTTTTTGGCAGACCATACATTGTTGCTCTAATAGGGCTGGTGGCAGTCAGAAAATCAAAAGTAACTTTTAAAATGATACGCTCACACAGTGCTTCATTTAGAATTTCATCAGTTTCGGGTGGGGTGAGTTGTGAGAGCATTTTATTTAATAAAAGCTGTTTCACATTTGAGACCAAATTTATTCTAGTTTTGCCTTTTATTTTGCTACTTGTTGCCAGTTAGCCACTTTTCACTTTAATAACCCCACATTTCAGTATAGCCATTTCTTCACAGCACCTCATGAATGTGACAGTTGTCATTTTTCAGATCCAGGCCAAAAATGTTTTTTTTCACATCCCAAAAGGTGATTTTGAAGTCATTGTGCAAAATCACCTTTCGAGTAGGAGTTGAACATATTCTCAGCACTTGTTCATGAGGTGGGGTCATAAGAAGCGTATGTTGAAAATTTGGGGCACAAATGTTAACAAACAAGACAGTTACACTGCCCAACATCATCACTTCTACTTTGCATTCTTAGCTTTTAATAAACTGATTCCTTCACTGAAGCAATTTTTGATGTCCACTTTCAGTGATATCAGCACTACACACCCTCTATGACACCAGTGCACGCGGTGAACACTCGGCGTTAACATATGCTTGTGTTCTGCTGTAACACATATCTAGATTCTTTGGTGTCACTGGAGCAGCAGTTCAGAAGAAAGCATAAGGTTTTCAATACTTCCTATCCATATTTTATTTTAAGTTTGAAATGGCTTAAGATAGTCCTGTCACAACACTCACACAGTGTATAGTACTAGTAGCCTTTATTCGTGCATAGTAAATAATACATCCAAAATGATCTCATTCACTAGAAAAAAAAATCTATTTCTTTGTGCTGCCCATCTCTCACACTAAGGCAAGCAGCATCCTCGGATGTATTGGTAAGGGTATTACCAGTAGGAAGCATAATGTAATCCTCCCACTGTACAGGTTCCTGGTGAGACCTTACTTGGAGTACTGTGTGTAGTTCTGGAGACCTCACCTAAAAAAGGACATAGACAATCTGGAAATCATGCAGAGACTTGCCACCAAAATGGTGCAGGGTCTGCACCATGAAACGTACGAGGCTAGGCTCAGCCAGCTAAATTTATTCTTCCTTAAGCAGATGAGGAACAGAGAAGACACGATTGAGATTTAAACACATTTAAATTTGTTAAAGGGATCAACACAGTACAAACCAGGAACTTCTTTTGGGAAAACAAGGCTGCACATACTAGAGGACACAACATGTGCCTGGTGGAAGGTAAATTTAAAACAAATGTTAGGAAGTACTTTTTACAGAGAGGGTGGTGGGCCCTTGGAACAGTCTGCCTCTGGAGGCAGTGACAGCCAAGATGATCAGTGAATTCAAACAGGCATGGGATAGACAGTATAGTCACCTTAGCAAGATAAATTGATAGTGGGGAAGGGGGTTAGAAAACCCGGGCAGACTAAATAGTTCACATGGTCTCCTTCTGCTGGCAAATTAGAAACGTAGAAGCTGACGGCAGAAGGAGACTGCTAGATCCATCTAGTCTGCCCAATTGTTTTAGACCTATTTTGACATTCTAGTTGCCCTTTGTAGTCAGGGCTCCCTTGTGTTTATCCCATGCATTCTTGAATCCCCCCACAGTGTTGACCCCCACAGCCTCTTGGGGCAGGCTGTTCACCATTCTATCTGTGAAGAAAAACTTCCTGGTGTTGGTAGAGAACCTCTCTCCTTGCAGCCTGAGGTAATTTCCCCTGGTCCTGGAGCCCTTTTTGAAGTGAAAAAGTTCCTGTGCGTGTACCTTGTTAATGCCTTTTTTGTACTTGAATGTTTCAGTCATGTCCCCCTCTCTCTCTCTCTCTCTCTCTCTCTCTCTCTCCTCTGCTCCAGGGAGTACATGTTTAGTTCTCTAAGTCTTTCCTCATAGGACATGTACTGCAGACCCTGAAACATTTTTGTCACCTTTGTCTGTGCTGTTCCAACCCGGTCAATATCCTTCCTGAGGTGAAGCCTCCAGAAGTGGACTCCGTATTCCAAGTGAGGCCTGACCAGCAATCTATACAGTGGTATATTCTTATGTTCTTCTTATGTTCTTATTAAGACAGTTGTAACATGTTGTGGGAGAGGAGTAGACTGAATGCTGTCTTTACACAGATAACATACTTCTTTCAGCAGCTGGAAAAATGGAGAGCTAGACCACTTAGTTTAAAAAGTGTATTTTTTACATTTCAAATGCTCTTTAAACCACAGCTGCTGATTGCAAATAACAAGAAAGGGAATGAATATGACATGGAGGGAGTGAAGTAAGGGAATACAGAGTACTGAAAATGCAAGACTTCTCCTTTAAACTCTCTCTGGGTGAAGCTCCCCCCACTCCCCAGCCAGCACAGTTTGTTTTCCTAGGCTTTTAGGTTACAGGTTTTTCTGGTATTTGCCTCTTCTCTAGGTAAGAATCAGAAATTGATTAGCTTACTTTCATGTTCAGTTGCTTTTTATGTTCACTTTCTAGGAAACTACTTTTTTTGCATTGCTGGCCACTTTCTATTGGCTGAGATAATATATTTTTCATTGTACTTATGTTAATCTCTTCTCTTCTCTTCTCTTCTCTTCTCTCTGCTCTTCTCCTCTCTCACTCTCTCATCTCCCCACCGCCCGCACTGTTTGTTTTCCTAGGCTTCTAGGCAACAGGTTTTTCTGGTATTGTTAAACAGCTGCTGACACCTCATAGAAAACTTTGAAAAACATAATATTTAGATACAACTCAGCTTGCATTCCATATATATTCTAATATATTCTTTAGATTTCTCCTCAACATTATTTATTACTGAACAAATTTGCATGAATACATAATCTTTATATCCCAAAGTTCTTTATACCTCAAAGTTCATCTGTCTCTATAGCTTACTCCCTACTTCAAGTCATAATCCTCTGTTGTGACATCACAATCTGTTGCCATGGGAGTTACTGTCATGTCATAAGCAGTGCATCATGACTTCAGGTAGGGAGAAAGCAACGCGAATAGATAAACTCTTCAGGAGCAAAGATCCTGTTTTCATGCACATGACCTCAGCGATAAATACTGGGGGAGGAGGAATACAGAACTAATGTAAAATACAAGCCAAAATGTGTCTAAATGTTATGTTTGTTAAAGTTTTCCTGAAGGCGTCAGTTGCTCTTTAATCTTTCTGGTTTGACATCTTCTTTTTCTTGGGGTTTTAATGGCGGTTACAGACTATTTTTTTGCCATTTTCTTGGTTTGTCTCTGACTTCTAAAATTTCTTTCCCTTGGTAGTTTGTTTAGGCACTGTGCATTTAAGCAATAAGCCACAATAGGGTGTGGGTTATGCTGGGATTTATACCCACATGGTTCGGTCACGAGGCCACAGGCTGAGTGACCAAGTCATCCAGGTGTGGGTAAATCCCAGTATAATCCACACCCTGGAGTGGTTTATTGAGCTTATACAATGTCCCCTTCACTTTTTGTTTTAAAAAATAAATAAAAAAAAATATTTTTTGCTGTTTAAATCATTTTTACTGAATTTATTCTTGCACTAGAAAAACTAGTTCCCTTTAACAGGTAAAATATTGAGGCGATGCCCCTTCTCCCTTAAAACTGAGGCAGTCATGTATTTAGTGCAGTACAATTTTAGCTGTTTTCTTTACTTTAAAGTTTTTCTTTATAATCATATCTCTATATCCCCAGATGTAAAACCTCTATGGGGCAAGCTTTCTCTTATGCTTCCCCCAAGTATTGGAATTCTATCCGCCAAGCTATATGCTCAGCACCTACCCATGCTGGTTTCAAGAAACTCCACCGTGAATATCTAGATGCATCAAATCCCTGCACATGCTTCCATCCACCTTAAATTCTTCCATTTCCCCCATCTCTTATCCTTGTTTTATTATACTCTACTTTCAACCCTTCCTCCACCTGCTTTCATCTTCCTCTCCAGATCTCTACCCTCCCACCTTCTCCGCCTCCTTCTCCCCCTCCTCCCCTCTACTCTTTCTAGGTGCACAGTCCTCATAACAGCCCTTACTGTATGCAGTACATCACAACCCACTAGAACAACTCTGCACTTCTTGCACTTGTTTGTTTTGAATATCTCCTCACTGTATTGTTTATTTTTGACCTTGTTCAATTATGTACTTCAATGATTCGCTCAGTTGATTGTATTTCTGACACCTTCATGTTGTATGACCGATGTTATGTGCTGCATCACGTTGTTGTTGCTCATTGTATTTGACGTGTATCCTCTCGGGTCATGCCTGAAAATAGGTATCCTTATGCCTAATGCACTCACCCAGTTACCAAAGGCAAATAAATACTGTATAACCCCTTATTTTAGCGGTTATTTTATTTACGCGATATCCGCGGTTAGGTATCAACACGTGAAAAATTAATCACAGCGGTTAATGTTTTACAGCATTACATTTTTATTTGGTAGCATGGTGGTTGCAATACCAGTCTCAGGGCGATGGGGTTGTCACTGCACAGGGAATAGCGACGAGTAGAGAGTGTGCTTCCTACTGTGCTGATCTGCATAACAGTTCAGTGTGTGGTCAAATGAAGGGGTTAGCGCTTCACTTTGATTAACATGCATAACTTGTGTTGGAGGTGGACGGGGTTCATTGGTGTACTTGTGAGTGCTTAATGTACAGTACTACTGTTTGCTTGCTTGCTTGACTTTACTTCAGGGACTTAAAAGCATAAACTTTATTGGAATAATAAATAAAAGGAAGTCAAGTTTCAGTAGTTGAGGCACTGAGTGTGTGCTTCCATAATTCCAGCCTTCCGGAATCTGCACAGAATTTCATCTTCTCGCTCTCCCACTTTGCTAATGCTTTCCACCAGCCAATGAGCATGCTTAAGTTTCAAGGACTGCATTCTTAAATCGATGTTTATTTCCCCTGATGCACGCCCATTTTTAAGCTGGTGTGATACTGCATCAGCGTACCATTCTATGAAGCACTGCTTGAGCTCATCCTTTAGCAACTTGTTTACAGTCAGGTCCAGTGGCTGGAGTAGATCAGTGCACGATGCGGGTATGAAAATCGGTATAATAGCATTTTGCTCCAATGCTTCCAAAACCTCCTGAGTGGTATGCCCCCGAAACAGATCCATTATTAGCAGTGATCTCTGTTCAGCCAGTAGTTCCATCTGCCAATTTCAAATCGGATAGCTGCACTGTACCTCCCATACTCTCTCCTGTGCTTTTTAGCAGGGGGACCGGACAGCTCACCAGAAAGCTCACCAACAACAGACTCAGCAACTTGAAGGGGGACCGAAGCACATTGGCTCAGGGTTTCTGCATTAAGCGGTGCTCCAGATAAGTCCCTCTTAACAGAAGTTTTCTTGGAAAGCCAGGAAAGAAGTGACATTTTGAGTTTTGTTGTCTAGAAGTCCACAAAAGACTAGAAATACAGTCACCATTATTTCTCCACAATTTGTAGACTACTAACAACTGACATCTGACTTCCTGGTTTGCCGAGCACCATAATAGTGCTAATAAACTTTGATGCTAAAAAGTCTGGGAGGCACAGCAGCTCGGAAATTTGGTTGCGTGGTAGTAAAGCGTTACACAGTAAATAAATATTGTAGATGGATACTGGCAGAGATGAACAGCTGGGAGAGCAAGAGGCAGGCAGTGTGTCTCTGCCATTCAGTAGGTACAGGACTGCATGGAAGGGGGGGAGCAGGTCCGAGAGTGGGTTCTAGGGTTTTGTTTATTTTTTGTTAAAGAAAACCGGGACTGAGTGTCATTAATATCTACACAGAGGAAGACAGGGATCCGGGATTCCTTGCTGCAGTGGAAGTAGTTAGGCGCTAAGTCAAACTGAAGGACTGGTTGTAGACATGAGCCAAGACAAACTGAAGGGCAGGTGAGCAACTGTCTGTAGCCAGGAGTGAGAAGATACAAAGCCGCATCCTCACTTTGCCCTGAATTCAGTTTCTGAGGTACATTACGTTTTGGCAGATTTACATATATTTGAGGAACAACAAAGGTTCTGTGCTATTTAAAGAGAGTTTCAGGACTGAAATAGCAGAGAGAGACAGAGTTGCCGGTGTCATCAGGTTCCATGTCTGAAGTGCGGATGTGCGTCCTCCGCTGATGGGGCACCAATACAATGGCACTACATTTGTTCCGTGTGCAACAATCATGATCAGTAAAAAAAAAATGTTTGGGTAGCAGCTTTTATAAAATTATGCAAAATCATTGGCATCCATGTGGACAACTCCGACAAAGACAAAGAAAACATTGCGCTTTACTTTATGCCAGGGAACGAGGTGGTAAACAGAAAGAGCAAGTAACGTTTTTTTGTTTGTTTTTTTACAGGGGAAAGAAGTTTTGTGCTATGTAACATGGGTTTCTGCACTGTTGGGGTGTGTGACTGTAAATCTGAAGTCTGCTTGAAACTCCTGCTTTACCATCAAGGTTTAGCAATGAGTTAATATGGCGGTTTTTGTTTGGTGTTCCGAGAGTTGGAGCAATTTAAAATGGGGGGCTTGCAGATGTGGCTGACTGGCACTTTTACCTGTTAGAATATTGCAGGATTTACCTTGAATAAAAGGTACCAGTCAGCCAATCAGATTAAACAATTCTCAGACCCCATTGTATAATTTTTGATAATCTATGCCCCTAGCAGTTACCATTAGCATTGTACACTTTCAGTTTTGTTTCCCCAGCCTAGAGTGGTAGGATTTGTGCATGCTGTGGCTCTGTTTACTAAGCTCTAGTTGTACATTTGACTCCCCTCAAACTCTACTTTTACCCTGCTTCACTTGAAAACACCAGGAATGTTGGTGCAGTTAGACTAGTGCCTCGTCCTCTCCATGAAATTTGCATGTTGCTTACTTGTTGAATGGCAGTCAGACAGAAGGTGTTGTCTACATCCAGGAGGCTTTGTATAAGTTTTCCTATATCTGTCACTGCTGTGAACAAGATGGTGCCAGGCACCGTGTCATTCCCCCTCTAGCTGAGGCTCAGGGATTCCAGATGTCGTTACATGCATTCCGCTCCATTTTGTATGGGGGATGCTATGGTGTCTGCATTCCTGGCTGCTCCCTAGCACTTGGACTAGCATGCTGAATCCACCCACTGAGCTGGTTAGGGCCCAGATTTACAGGAAAACTGCACTCTTCCATTTTCCTTTTCATTTTGTGGGTTGGCCATGTTGCTTAGGGCTGCGCGATTGTTAGCGTGACCATCTTCCCCAGTCCAGATCTTGCAAGTCATGAGATCTCAGCAGCCATTTTTAAAGCTCTGTTTCACATGGGGAAACTTACTATTGTTGGAGATTGTCCACTTTGGCTGAGATCTCAGCCACCATCTTGGTGACGAGTGGCACGGATTGACTTTCAACATGGCATTGAGGTCTCGCACAGGTGGCCAGTGACACCCAATCAGAAAGCAGCAGAAATGTGTGTCATGTGACAGCAGGCACTCAAGGTATATAACCCTGGTAACTGTGCAGCGCAGCCTCAGAGGGGAGTGAAAGGGCAGTGAGGCAGTCAGATGAGTAAGACGAGAGAGAGAGAGAGAGACTGGGAGGTTATAAAAAATTCTTTTGCAAGGACAACAAACAGTACTACAATGAAAACTAAGAAAAAGGGAAAACAAACACCTAAAGAAAATTATACTAGTGGCTGTTGCTGAGTGAATGCCACTGACAGGTAATCCAGTTCAGTGCTGTTGTGTGTATGGTTAGGCCAAGCGGAAGCCAAAGTAAACATCAGGAAATCTGATATTCTGCTGCTGAAAAAAAACAGATCAAAAACCAAAGATGTATTAAATTGTTAAAAAAATGTTGCTCCTCTCTGATGCTGTCCTGGAGAGGGTCACTACCCTGCCTTGCAGGCCTGACCACGGTTAAGGGGTCTGGGTCCCCATAGCTGTAACATAGGGGGTCCATTCTTAAACACTAAAATTAAATGGCAGTGCCTCCACCCAGAGTACATATTTAGTGGGTCTGATTACCTGCAATACAACCTCCAGGGATGTCATACCAACCCACTTCCCCAGACAGTTACTCCAAACATGGACGTACCAGGAATCAAACCTCCCCACATTCAGTTAAACCATTTACATTTCCCATTTCAGCCAATAACATGCCCACTAAAATTAGGTTCTGGAGTCAGTTCTTCTGCAAAACAGTACATCATAATTTATTTAAATGGGCAGGGTTAGGATGGGGTAAGAGGAACAGAGTATAAGCAACATTCAGAAATTGCATTTTAAAGATTTACATTTCCTCAAATCACATTTCTCTTTTTGATTCAGTCCTCAGAGTTCATTTGTTTATTTAGTTTTTGTTGAGTGGGTAAGTGCACTAGACAAATCCTGCCTATTTTCAGGCACAACCCGGGGGAGGGGGATACAGATGAATGCCAACTGACCTTGAACCAGATTAAGCTGTTGGTGGTATTTTTAGTGAATGGGGGAAATTTGGCCAGGGCACTGGGGAAATTCTCCTAATCTTTTCGATAAGTGCCATGGGATCTTTAACATCCACATGAACTACCACCAGAACAGGCAGATGGGACCTCGGTTTAATGTCTCATCTGCAAAATGGCACCTCAGAAATGCAGCACCCCACCCCATGCTGCACTACAGTGTCAGTATTGGGATTTAACCCAAGTGACTGGTGTGGGGATAGAACCCACAACCTTCTGATCTCCCAGCCTCAGAGGTGAGTGTGCTACCTGCTGAGCCACTGACACTGCTCAATTCATTTCAATATATATGCAGTCACCAAATCTATCTAGCTAGCTAACTGCTGCAGGTGTGCTCAAACCCAGACCCGCAGGTCCCAATCCAGTTGAAACCCCAAAGTCCTGTACATGGGTACCCAGATTTTAAGTTGCAGGCCTGAGGTGCAGCTTGTAGCTGGTGTTGGTGTGCATAAAGGATTTAACTTTCAACTTTTTACAGTCCTTTCTCTTGTTTAAACTTTGGCTCTATCTCCAGCCCTGGTGTGCATGTTTAAACTATTTACAGTCCCCAGGTGCAGGGCAATTCCTGCTGTTTACTCATGGTTCTGCAGAATCAGTCCTTGAATGGTACAGTTCACTGAAGTCTTGGGGATGGGTGGCAACGCAAGCAGAACCGGGCTCGATGCATTGAATCAGAAAGGGGCACAGAGGCTACAGCTTGCTCTTTCCTGTCCTTGCTTGCAGGTCTTGCAGCTTGTCCCCTTCAGCCCATTACAGACCTTGTTGCAGAGTACGTGCACAAGGCCTGCCTACTACAAGGGATCCAGACCCGGGCGTGCCCCATGGCCCAGCTCCCTCCGATCAGAGCACCCTAGCACTCAGGTACAAGACTCATGATCCCCTGTGGTGGCAGATGCCACTTGATGGGGGGTTAGTGAGTTCCCCACCTGGCCCAAGTGTCAGCATAAACATTCAGCACATTCTCTGCTTCCTTTCTTTCTTCATCTTTCCTGCCACGGTGTGTAGCCAAAGCAATCTGTTTCTTTTCCTGAACATCAGGCTCTGGGAAACTATTCAGAGTCTGAGAATTCAGGATTTACCACAACAGTCTCTTTTCCTCACTGTATCTCAGGAGCAGACAACGGCACCTGACCCCGAAAGGCACCTGTCTATCTTTCTGTTTTCACAGTCTCTCATCTTCAACACAGCCACATTTTCACTCTAGCGCATACATATTTTCTACACTCAGTTTTAACAACTTTCAGAGTCCCTTTTCTCACCGTGCAGGTGCATAACAATCCTCCAAATTGAAGAGGTTCACTCTTTCTTTTCTTCTCTCAACACATTTATTCTCATTCTTCAATATTCCCATCTTTTCTTAGGCTTAGATGCAACTTTTGTCCTTTTACCAGGCTTAGGACACAGCCTTTCTTCCATCTCACCACTATGGTGCATCTTTAAATCAATACAGATTCCTGTAACCTGCAGCTTTTCCCTTTTCCATTAAAGCTGCCTTTATCTCACCGCTGTGGTGCATCTTTAAACAACCTAGATTCCATCAACCTGAAACTTTTCTCTTTCTCTTCAAAGCTGCTTCTTTACTAAACTTTTTCTTCCTTGTGTCTCCCTTTTGCTTCTCTTAATGGGGCAGGCACTGCCTGCCCTGGGGGACAGATTGCTGGTAGCCCCCATGCAGGCCCATTTCCAACCTTGCAGCCCCATTCTCCTCCTTGGCTTTTGGGAGCTTTTTGGGAACTCCCCATTGGCTGGAGCCACTGCCCTAAGAAAAATTAATATGTATGAGACTCCCTCAATGTCTCATTGGTGCAGAAAAAGGTGCCTAGATTTTCCCCAGCTTTTTCCCCCAAGAATCAGTCCACAAGTCTCATAATCCTCTTGGATAATCCTGGCACTGTGGTTGGTGGTTTGCTGTCATGTGACTGCAATAACATGGTGGCCGAAGAAAACAGTTCCAGTGAGTTTTACAGCATCCCAAGTTTAGTGTCCCTTTGCAGCCAAACCACTTGTTTTTATTTAAATATTCCCCCACATACTGGTAGCCACCCTGGTGCCCTGTTAAGTGACTGCACATTTTAATATATTTTATTTAGCTCTCTTCCAGTTGCTGCTGCCATTGTACCTTGCCCTAGGCAGCCCAGTATAACCCCATTGCAATCCAGGCACTGTCTCACTTGAAATTTCCTGTGCAGCAAACATATACCCTTTATTTATTTATTTCCTCCAATGGATTGGAGCCAGACCTTCCCTATGTGACCCCTTCCTTTATTCATTAAATATTTGTCCCTTTTCAGCCTGTTGCTAACATTAACTTTGTGCCTCAGCACTAGACCGGCTCCCAGCTCATCTTTATTCATAAACTGCCTCATGAAAATTAATGAGGTGGCACCCATATCTTGAGCATGACTGGTGCTCCCAAAATCTCCTCTCTTTCTCCTCCTGCTGTCTCCCCGGTCCAGTAAATGGTCCCGGTCCCCCTTTTTTTTAACCCTGTAGCCGGAACCACTGGGGAGAGAGACAGAATGGCCGCAGAAACAGCTGAATGAATTTGTGCTACTGCACATGCATGGAGCTTGCCGGCACCGAAGTGCCATTTCGAAAACTGGCAGCTCCACGAACCAGCTCCTCTGGCCCTGCTCTTGCAACAAAAACATGCGGGGGCAGGCAGAAGAGGATGAAGACACAGGGAACAGCCAGGAAACTGGAACCCAAAAGAAAAAAGAATGGTGGTGGAAGCAAAACCCCATGGGAAACAGTAGTCTTTTCGGGGGGTTCACAGGTAAGCCCCTCACATGGGGGGGTTACAAAAATAAGCAGAGATTAGGAACAGAATTAGAAAGCATAGATAGCAGAGACTATAGTATACAGAGACACAGAGACACAGAGATTGATTGGTGATAGCTGCTGGTTGACTGCCTGATTGGTGCACATATTTTTTAATCAACCTATCAGATCATATTGAAGGCAGCACTACAAAAAGAAAAGGGGGTCATTAAATGAAAAAAGAAGTAGAGAGATTGAGTGTAGGAGAGGAGAGGAGAAAAGAGATCAGATGGTGAGATTGTGCCTGGCTCTCATTATAAAAAAAAAGTAAAATAATAATACTAATACAATAATAATAATAATAACAATAATAAGCTTTATTTTTAAAGCGCTGTTCACCAGGTATCAAAGCACTGTACACTTATTATAAAAAACATTCAAAACATCTATAAACAAATATACAGATCCTCAGTTAAAACCAATAAATTAAATAAAATCACCGAACACTATGTGTTAAACAGAATCAATTATTTCCAAAGGCCTGCTCAAATAGATGCATTTTTAATGCCTTTTTAAAACTCTCTATGGTCAGGCACTCTCGAATCCAATGAGGTAGAGAGTTCCACAGGGTAGGGGCTGCAGATGCAAATGCCCACACCCCTGAAGATTTCAACCGAACCCTGAGAACCTCTAGCAATCTCTCGTCGGCATGAAAGAGGCTTCTGGTTGCATATGACTACTGGAGTCACAGTGAGAAAGAGACAGAGGAGACTGTCATGGGAGAGGCCTAAGGGGCCAAAAAAAGCAAGCAAGCTACAAAAGTTGTCATTGATTTTACAAAAGAAATACATAAAAAGGGCATCTGGCTATTGAGGGCCAACAGAGTCAGAGACAGAGCACAGAGACACAGGAGATTGTGCTGGGGGAGGCCTAAGATGGTAAAAAAAGCAAGCAAACATCTGCAAAGCAAGCCTGTGCCTGGCATCCAAAAATAGAGAGGAACAGTGATGCCTGACTGTACCTGCCAGCAGGCTGCAAGAAACAAACAAAAAACAGATTTTGCAGCAGAGTAAGCAATCACACATGACAGGGTGTGACGCAGTGTTAACTTACCACACGCCCCAGGGGGGCTGTGAAGAATGAGGCATGATGAGTACTACTCATTGTGACTCATAGCAGTCTATTTTTGTGTTTGTTTGTTTCATTTATAAATGAAAGAATGAGGAAACAAAGGTCTTACAGGGCATTTTTGACAGTGATTAATTTATTGAGACTACTGTAACTGTAGGCAATGCACTGCCTTATAAAAATAAAGTATAAAAGAAGTGTCATCATCAATCATTATTCCTTACCCTTACTTCATCATCATCGCCACCATACCAGTGTACTCCAGATGTCTGCATCACCAATTTAAATTCCAAGGCTGTGCGGTAGCATAACACTGTTGAGTTGCTGAATACAGTCAGTCACTCAACAGTAACAGAAGGACTTGGAGTCACTCTTCTGCACTGAAACGAGAAGGAAGTGGCGGTGGTCATTGTTTTTTGCTGTGTACAATATAACATTTGGCCTTGTAGGGTGTGGGAGTCAGAATGCGAGGGACTCAGGAGGGATATTTTATAGCAGAAAATTAAAAATACAAAAATAAAATGGATCAAAGTGTTTAGGTGAATTGTGAGTCTCAGGTAAGTACTGCAGATTTAGGCAAACAAAAAGGAGGGGAAAAAGGGACAGGCTAAGTGATCATTCTGCACACAGGGCCAACAAAATCAACCCCCAAAAAGGAATTCTGGTGATTTCACCTTCCAAGCGAATACTTGAATCCAGTAAAAGTGCATCTGTTGGATCAGTGCCAATAAAAAAAAAATAAAAGTTTTTTTTTTAATTAGAACTAAAGAGCTGAGGGTACCACCTGCAGAGGCACTCCCAGGTATAGAACAGTTGTGCTGCTTTCAGTCCCTGACAGACAACGTCCGATTCCTCTGAGGCTGAGCCCAACGAGGGTAAAGATAAAGTTGATGAAGACAGTGATCATGCCACAAGGTTTACTGGAGGGGATAGAAACAGCAAATGAGGATGAAGTGGAAGCAAATGTTTCTATGGCTGAGGAGGACAACAGGTTAGAGGAAGGGAATAAATCACAACAGGAACAGGCCCACGAAAAATCCAGAAAGGGAAAGCCTAAAAAGGTGACTGAGCTACAGTGCCTACATGGCACAAAAACTAAATAGGTATCATCTTTTGTTTGTTCATACTTCCCTATTAGTGCTTCTAATGAGTTGGTGGCAACATGCACTATTTGTAAACGGACAATCAGCAGAGGTAAAAGGAAAGTGTTGGGAATTTCAGTACTGAAAAGGCACCTAAACAGCATTAATTAGAAAGCCATTTTTGAGACTGGAAGAGGCAGTGACAGTGACAGTTCTGATGGCTCACTACACTCAGGAGAAACCCCGACAGATGATACCACCGGCAGACCCTGCAGCAGTACAGGAACACCTACAGCACTTCCTTTCATTAGAATGACTCTTAGTGTCACTGATAGTGGCCATGTGTTCAACCCCCCCTTCAAGGAAACAACTTACCATCTCAGAAACATGAATGTAAAGTCAAATACCCCTCGACCCACCCTGTTTCTGTTACAATGACAAAGAAAATTTTAGAATTGATAGCTATTTACATGTCTGAAGATGTAGGATTCAGGTGGCTGCTTGAGTACCTTGAACCTTGATATCATATACCATTGAGAAAATACTTCTCCTTAACAGGGGTTCCGTATCTCTACAATGTAGTATGTAAAACATTGAGACAAGTTTTTGCTATTGCTGTTCGGAGGGTGGTGCTTCTCACAACAGATATCTGGATAAGCTATCAGCCTTAACCTTTCATGTCTGTCACTGCACATTGGGCGTGGTTTGATAATTATTCTTGTAGGGACAGTGAAATACAGCTAACTGTTCTAAGAATTTTTTATTTTCCATTTAAACATAATTCATACAACATCACTGAGGATCCAGTACAGCATTAGCTCACATCACAGGGATTGTCAGTTGGCTTTATAGCTGCAGATAATGGGAAATATAAGGAAGGCCTTGGAGGAAAGGAACTTTGTTCACATCCCCCGCTTTGCACATTGCTTGAATTTAATAGTCCATAGTTTTCTTGATTAGGACAGGGACACTAAGGCTATTGTTAGCACTGCCAAAAGAATCTGCACTCATTTTAATTACTTAGGCAAAGCCTGTCACTTTTTCCAAAAACATACAGAGCACAAATTACCTTTGCACAAACTGATCCAAGATATTTCTACTTGGTGGAATTTGACCTTTCTTATGTTCCAAAGGCTGCTGGAACAAAAGAAAGCTGACAGACAGTATACATTGGAAAATAAAATTGGTGATGCAGGTGTCTGTATCCCTTTATCACAGTGGGCTGTGCTGGAGTTTGTAAATTTACTCGTCCAGCCATTTGAGGAAATCACTGTAGAGATGAGTGCAAACACAGCAGCTTTGAGTCAGGTGATTCCCTTAATAAAAATGTTAAAATTCAGAATGAATTTGATTAGGAAAAATTTAGAGAGCCCAGACAATTCCATCCTACATGCTACCAGTGGCACTGACAAGTTGCCCACCACAATACAAAAAGATATAACCAGATGCATGATTTAAAAAGTTGATGAATATGAGAAACTACGTAAAATGCTTCAGTCTGACCACCACATTAATGCAAGAATCTTGGACCCACGATACAAATCAAAGCAACTGCTGAATGATGATGACACTTCCTTTGAGAGAAGCAAACAAGAAATAATTGATGAAGTGCATGGTGTCATGGAATGGAGTACAACATCAGACTCAGATTCTTCATAACACAGCACAGCATAGGGTGGCCCCTCCTCTGGTGTTACAGCATTTTTTCCCTCTTCCTCTTTGACCACTGTGGCAGGATCTTCTTCTTCACCACCATCCAAAAATAGCACTGTCCTATGATCACACGGTTCAGCTTCAAGCTGTCACTGTAACTTCTTCATCAACTTCTTGTAAGGCAGCCTCAGCACAGACCATTGTTGAGACATACTTGGCAGAGCCCAGTATTAACTGGAATACTGATCCTTTGAAATACTGGAAATCCAAACAAAATATGTGGCCTGCTTTAGTACAAATTGCAATGAAGTGCATAAATTGCCCTCTGACTAATATCTGTTCAGAACGATTGTTTAGTAGCCAGGCCAAGATTACTTGAATGAACACAGTGAGCATAGAAAAAAAAAATAACAACATCAGTGGGTCCAGAGTCCACATGATATGGTAAGCAACTGCATTTCATGTCCCAAACTTACTTGGTAGTACTATATATATAATATGGAAGGTAAGGTACTGCTGCCTATTATTACTACTACTTGTCAGCAACTGCGTAAAAATATTTTTTTACTACCTGACTGTACTGTAGTAAAATGCTAATACTATTGTCACTGTTTTAATTTTCTTTCAACAGATGGCTTAACTGAAGTCTTGATGCTCTTCTTTGGATAATATATTTTTCACATCCCTCCATAACCATATTTGGCTGTGATTACTTTACAGAGAAAAATATTACTACATTCATTCATAGTTTGTAGTATGACATAATACCACAGCTTGGCTACACTGACTATCTGGGCTGAGATTATGTTTTATACTATATATATTTAAAGTACTTGACACTGGCAACAATAGTTTCTTAGAACTAGGAAGGATGTATTATGTGTGTCGTTAGGTGCACAGAGCGGTGGCACATTGCTTACTTTATTACTGACAGCACTTGATTGATGTGACTGCCTGGGAGTTGGTCAGTAAGATATCTTTCCTTTCTTGTTTAAAAACATTTTGCTAAGTAGAAGAAGTAGAAAACGGTACCACCTTTTGACCAGGTAGTACCGTACTCACAGTACACTGGGACATGCAATGTAGCTGCAACATGTGGGTAGGGTGGGTGGGCTCTGTGACAGGGCTGGATAAGACCCTGTGCCATTTGTAATATACAGAGAGAGTTAAAAGCAAGGCTCTATACTGTCCGCTCCTATTTCTGCCACTTGTCTCTTTCTCTGTCCTGTCTGCACAATCAACTTTTCTTGTGGAACCAAGGAAATGGCTACTTTAATTATCCCACACTTCCTCCTTGATATCCCTCTTCCTTCACTTGCTTTTCATGCTGTTTCTATGCTTTCTTTCTCCCTTGCCTCTCTGTGGTTAAAAAAATATATACTTGAACTTTTATGTGAAACTGGAATTCTTTGGTTTACGTGTATATAATTTTGTTGTTTAAATATTGTAGACATCTATTTCAATCTATTAGAAAAGTTAGCAAGCTGTAACACAAGGGGGTTTGACTCTGAGAAACTTTTTGACCTCTTCAAGCTTGTTTTCAAAACTGTCAAAAGGAGATTAGCTGCAGACAGAATGTTCTGTAGCTTAACGGGGTTTCAATGTGGCTGTAGCATGTATTACACTAGTGGGCATTACAAGGGAATTAATCCCCACTGTGTGAGCGTCACATGTGCTGTCTGGACCAATCAATTAGTTTTATTTCGGGTTGCATTAATTGCCATGTTGCAAGTAAGCATTAATCCACAACAAAGGAGGGCTCTACTAGGGAATTAATGCCTGGTTGGGGGGTTGGAGCATGAAGCCGTAGGCATTAATTCCCTAGTAGAGCCCTCCTTTGTTATGGATTAATGCTTACTTGCAACAGCAGACAGTATATGTGACGCTCACACAGCGGGGATTAATTCCCTAGTAATGCCTGCTAGTGTAATACATGCCACAGCCACATCGAAACCCTGATCGCACAGAATAATGCCCGCTGGTGTAGTACCTCCAAAAGCCACATAGCAATGATGACCATGCACTATATAAACCTGAAGGCGATGTGCAGCACTCAAATCAGGCTGTCGGAAATCCCATCCGTCCGACCACAAATCTGATAACAGACACGATGTCTGAAAGTGCTACTGATGCCACAGCCCAAATCTCTTGTAACCCATATAATGTAACAAACTTTCCCAATAATGGAGCTGTCAACTCAATGTTTATTCCCTGATGAAGGATACAATGATGTAAAAGCAGCAACTGTCCATTCACAGTCCCAAAGTTGTGTTGCGCCTAATACGCTGAAGTAGTTGAGCGGCCTCCAAGATATACAAAATATTTGAAATTGTTGAAATCATGCCACCTTAACATGTTTAATCTTAAGCACTGTTAGAAGCATAGTAAAGTTTCTATAATAGAATTACTTGCCTGAAAGTGTTTGTCATTGTACTATTAGAGAAAGCAGATGCTTATGCAAATTCAGCATTCAGGTATCCCAGAATGCATAATAAAGAGTCGACACCACACTTTCTCTAGTCAATTAAAAGTTTATTGTACATATGTTTTACCTCCAAAAATATATTACTGTAACGTTTATTCAGTTGGCTTAAAATCAAACATACTCTAATATTTTTGAAAAAGAAACACCACTATATTAACAAATATGGTTCCTGTGAAACCGTAGTTTTCTTCTTTATTTTCATAATATGTATGTCTTGCTAGAAACTGCATTTGTTTCTCCATAAAATGTTTTGCACTATCTTGGACTCTGCTTGCCATGTTACAAGCGCATTAATCCACTCCAGAGTTGGGCTCCACAGGCACTCGGCCTGTGGCCTTGTGTTCCACCCCCATCCCCAAACCAGGCATTAATTCCCTAGTAGAGCCTTCCTTTGTTGTGGATTAATGCTTACATAATGCAGAGTTAAAAACTGTTAGGCAAAGGTGTCATAAAGAGAGCCATGTTTTAGTTTGCCAGTTTTAGATTTAAAGAGACTCAGATGAAGGACTTTTACTTGAACTGCCTGTATTAAAAGTCATCCTGTATAACTGTGTTGCTTTGATTTGTTGTCATTGATAATATTAAAGTACTACTTGCGAATTTTATAAGTGCTCCTAGGTTGCCTATGCTTTCTGTCTTATGCCTTTTTAAGTCTTTAATGTTTTATATATTGTAACTATAGATACTTTGACACAGGATTGTCTTGCAAACTGGACTGCAAAGTCCAAATGACACATATTATTCTGTACAAAAATAAAGTTTTACCTACCATACCATGCCTCTAAGACAGTTGGTGTTTCAAGTGGGATTTACACCGTGCATACTCTAAGCCAGGAGTTTTGTGTGTGGGTACTAGACCTGGTACCAGGGAAGCAGAGAAGAAAGGAATGGATCCTGCAACAGAAAGCTCAGAAGTGATTACCAAAAGAATGGCAGCCAAACTAGAAGCAGAAACAAAAGTCCAAACTGAGACTGTACAGCTAGCACCAGTGATGAAAGAAGAAAAAGGGGCAGGGACAGAACCTGAAAGCATGTCTGGCTTCTTCAAATGGTAGACTACAACAAAGAGAGACTGAGAAGCAGAGAAGAGATGCAGCAGAGAAAAGAAGAGATGCAGTGACATGAGCAGTGATGGCTGGATGCCTTGCAAGTTATCAAAGTTGGAGGATCTGGTACAGGTTCAGCAGATCAGCAAAACACAAACAGCTTAAAAGACATTAAACTTACAAAGCTGTGTGCTATAGATGATATTGAAGCGTACCTGATGAGTGCTGCTGGAGCCTGCCAATGGCTAAAACGGTGATGGGCAATCAGGTTGACACCTTATCTGACAGGTAAAGCCCAGCTTGCCTACAGCAGAATGGACACTGCACAGTCAGAAAAATAGAACCTTGTGAAAAAAAGAAATCCATAAAAGATATGACTGCTCAGGAGAGATCTTCAGGTAAGATATTCCAGTCCCTGAAGTACAATTCAGTCAGCAATCCTCAAGAAGCCTTCCCCCGACTCAGAGAACTCCTCATTAAATGGCTCCAACCTGAAGGCTAAATAGTCCCACAGAACATCAACATATTTGCAATGGAGCAGTTCATCAACATTCTTCTTAGAGACATGCAGCTCGGGGTAAAAGAACACTGACCAGAAAGTGAGGAAAAGGACGTTTCTTTGGCTGAGAACTAGCAGATGGCCAGACACTGCAGCAGCAAAGTAGCAGCCATGGAATGGTAAGACCATCTTTTTCCTTGATTTAATTCCAAATCGAATAAAAACTCTGGTGCGGGTAACAAATCTGCACCCAAAGACTATTTGCTAAAACTGTAACACACCAAGCCATACTGAAAAAATCTGTCGCAAAGAAAAGAAGGGTGCTGGCTCAGTGGCACTGAGGATTGAGGTGCTGGACACCGCACCTTATGCCATGCTGGTGACCTGGGTTTGGGAATGAGCCTGGGTTGTCAGGGATCGGCCGGAAGGAGGGGAGGAGCAAGATTGAGCAACCGTTAGGCAGTTCTTCTCCCCCCCGGGAGGGACCTAGTTGCTCCTGTTGCATGGCTGCCCTCAGGTGGAGGACTGAGGGCAGCACAGGACAGTGAGTAGCATGGAAGGGAGGGTGTTGTGGAAACCGCAGCATGTGGGGGCCTCCACACACAAATGTATGGCCACAAAAGGGAGGGGGGAAAATAAAGCTGGCAGGCTCTAAGACATCCTGGTGGTGTTCCCGATGATGGGGACATCGGCAACAAACAGATACGAGCTCCGGGGTCGGAGCCCTCCTGCCAGCTCCCAAAAAATTGGGGATAAACACAAGAAAAAAAAAGATAAGAAGGGTAACACTGAAGCACATTTGGCCTTAGCAAGTTGAGGAAAGTATTTAACAGATGTCAAGATGGGAGATAAGACTGTGAAGGGATTTATAGATTCGGGACCCAGATGGACCCTGGCCTGATGTATGCTGAAGTTCTGTGGGGAAAAAACAGGTTCCCTCTTAAAGAGGGGGTATATGACAGGGTTGGATAAGACCCTGTCCCATTTGTAATACAAAGTTAAAAGCAAGGATCTATTTTGTCCTCTCCTGTTTCTTCCACTTGTCTCTCTCACTATCTCTCTCTCTCTCTCCTGTCTGATTGTCAATCAATGTTTCTTGTGGCACTGAGGAGCTGGCCACTCCAACGGTCCTACAATTCTCCTCTTCTGTCTTCTTTCCTTCACTTGTTGTTTCATACTGTTTCTATTCTTTCTTTCCTTGCCTCTCTGTAGTTAAAGATATATGTGAATGTAACCCCTGGACCCCTGCCTTTTTGCAAAATGACAGGTGGCATGCTGTTGAAGCTGACAGCAGTACCTGGTGGGGACTGGGCTCAGGGAGGATTAGGTTACTTGGCACAGGGGACCTAGGTTTGGCTATTCTGCACAGAGGCACCCAAGTAAATCTGAACACAGGAAGCAATAACTGTAATGTCCAAAACCAGGAATAGGATTCTACAATGTGGCTTTTATTCATATCCAAGATGAACAAACAAAGCATAGATGGACCCCCACAGGGCTACATTCCTGGTAATGCAGATTAGAGACAACAGAACACTTCTTCACATTTCCAGCCCTCAGGCTCTGAACCCACCAGGCACACAGCCTGGACTTGCACGCAGCTTTGGGTACACAGCCCGACTTGTACACTTCTTGGGTTTTCCCCACTGGCCCGGCTCCCCCGCTAGCCACTTGATCCGCGGTCCATTTTGGGAAATGAACCAGTTTTCCAATTGGTGGCTCTCCCAAACCACCTTAGAGCTTTCGACTCCTAGAGGGAATTTTCCTACCAATCCCATGTCTGGGTACTTCCCTCTTCACTGGTCAAGTGCATGAGGCAAAGTAGAAATCCACAGAGCAAATCCGTAGAGGTGGACCTGGTCACTAAAGATGGGGAGTCTCCCATCTCCAGCTCCCACAATCCATACCCGGCCATTTCTCTGGATACTAAACAACTCTTTTTCTGAAAGCTTGGCAATGTATATTACTGGGTAGACGATGTCTATCTCCTCTACATGTCTTGACCTCCCATAAGTGCTGACTTGAACATACTTTACTTTTGGCTAAGTCTATTACTCTAGGCCTCCCACTATTTCAGTAGTCAAAACTCCCACTATCACACAAGTCCCAGGTGAAAACATGGGCCCTTTAGAAAGAGCAGAAACTCACCCCTCCGGTTGCAGGTGCCCTCAGGCTAATCACGAACTCTTCTTGTTTCCCAAAATTCTTGGACCAAATAGGCAGCTTCTCCACTAGCAGAAAACTAGGGGTTGCCCTGAACATGCAGGATTGTCTTTCCTGCCCCATCCCCACAGGGATGGGGCACTGAGACCCGAATCAGCGGTTCCACCACTTTAAAACTATCTTTCTGTGTCTCTTTCGTGGAAACACACACCTTTTTCCTAAATGTAGCTCTATGTCAGAGCTGGAGGCTCCACTCAGCCTACACAGAGCTGCTGTGCTCCTCTCTCAGCAAGCTCCAAACTCCAACTGACCCAAGAGACTACTGTTCAAACCTCCCAACATTCTACTCCTTAACTCCCTTGCTGCAGATTCCAATGTGGTTCATGCAGCTGCGATAGTTCTATTGGTGATGTCATCCTCAGTCTCAGCTGAGACTGAGAACAGAGGAGACAGTGTGAAACCCATTTAACTGGAGTTTCACAAGCTGCCTTCCCTGCCTACCATTCTAGTAACCTCGGGTAACAGGGGGGTTACACGAATCTTTATGTGACACTAGGATCCTTTGCTTTACAAATGTATACAATTATAAAACACAGAAACATCAATTCTGACAGCAGATAAGATCCACCTGGCCCACCTAGTCTGCCCACATTTCCCTACCTACTTAACTGCTGATCCTAAATTAACAGCAACTTATCTTCTCTTTCCTACCACTAAGGTTGCTTTCTGTCTAGCCGATGCATTCTTAAACTCACTCAGTTATTTTAGCCTGTACAACCTCTGCTGGGAGGCTGTTCCATGCATCCACCACCCTTTCGTGAAAAATACTACCTCACATCTTCCCTGATTCTCACCCTCTAGCCTCATATTGTGACCCCTAGTTCTGTACATCTTTTTTGAAAGATGCTGCCTTCTGGACCTTGTTGATTCCCCAGAGGTACGAGAATGTCTCTACCATATCCCCCTTTTACCTCCTTTCCTCCTGGGTATACATATTGAGGTATTTCGGTCTTTCCTCATCTATTTTCTGGTGCAATCCTTTCACCATTTTTGTTGCCCTACTCTAGACCCCCTCTATTCTGTCAATGTCCTTCTGGAGATGCAGTCTCCAGAACCGAACCCAGTATTCCAGATGTGTCCTAACCAATTGTCTGTACAGTGGCATCATAGCCTCATGTTTTCTACTGGTGATGCCCCTCTCTATGCACCCCAGCATCCCTCTTGCCCTCCCCACCACCTTTTCACATTACTTGGCTACTTTCAGGTCATCTGTTATGTTTACTCCCAGGTCCCTTTCCAGTTTTGTTGTTGTTAATATCTCCCCCATCCATTTTGTATTTCTCTCCAGGATTCCGGTGGCCCAAGTGCATGACAATTTTTTTGCATTGAATTTAAGCTGCCACTCTCTTGACCACTCCTCCAATTTGCCTAGGCCTCTTCTCATTTTTCCACCCTGTCTGGAGTGTCTACCCTATTGCAGATATTGGCGACATTTGCAAAGAGGCACACCTTCTCTTCCAGCCCCTCCACAATGTCACTAATGAAAACATTGAAGAGGACTGGTCCCGGAACTGAATCCTGTGGCACCCCACTGGTAACCTCCCTCTCCTGGGATTGAACTCTGGTCACCACCACCCTCTGTGTCCTGTTGCTCAACCATTTTCTGACCCATTGTACCACCTTGGGACCTACTCCCAGACTGCACAACTGGTTTACTGGCCTCCTGTGTGGGACGGTGTCAAATGCCTTGCTGAAATCTTGGTAGGCCATGTCCACCGCCCCTCCCTGATCCACCACCTTGGTTACCCAGTCAAAGAAATCTATCAGATTTGTTTGACAAGATCTCCCTACTGTGAATCCATGATGCATCGGGTCTTGTGCCCCACTAGCTCCAGATAAGCCACAATCCTTTGCTTTAACATGGATTCCATTGTTGAAATATTGCAGACAGCTATTTCAGTTTATTAGAAAAGCTAACAAGCTATAACACATGGGGTTTTACCTGAGAAACTTTTTAACTGCCTCAAGCTTGTCTGCAAACTGTCAACAGGAGAGCAGCCCCAGACAGTATGCTCTATAGCTTAATGAAGGCAGAATGCAGAGTTAAAAACCATCAGGCAAAGACATCATAAAAAGAGAGCAATGGTTTAGTTTGCCAGTTTTAAATTTAGAGAGACTCAGATGAAAGACTTTGCTTGAACTGCCCTTATTAAAAGCCATACTATACAATTTTATTATTTTTTTATCGTCATTGCTAATAATAAAGTACCACTTGTGAATTTTATAACTGCTCTTGGTTTTCTTGTGCTTCCTCACCTATGCCTCTGCCACAGGCTCTTACTGCTGCTCGTTTGATCATTAGCCATTTTTATGGCCTGGACTCCTTTGGAACAACCATCATAATATTATACCCAGCATTAATAAGTATCTTAGCTGCTCGGTATTGGTTGGTAGGTACAGTACTTGCATCCCCCTCCTCCCCCCGCACTCACAGATCCATGCAGGTATGCCACCTAGGCAGGCCATAAAAGAGCTACTGATTACCTTGCTTTAGCAGTTTTATTTTTCATGCAAATAATAAAGTAAATTATTCCCTTTGGGCATCTGTGTTAAATATTACAGAGTTTGGCCCCTTTTCATACATTTTATCACATTTATGAAAATATTTATAAATAATCGTGGCACAGTGACAGTGTCAGTGGCTCAGTAGGTAGCACACTCGGCTCTGAGGCCAGGCGATCAGAGGGCTGTGGGTTCAGTTCCCACATCTGGCACTTGGGTTAATATCCCAGTACTGACACTGTAGTGCAGCATGAGAGGGGTGCTGCACTTCTGAGGTGCTGTCTTTCGGCTGAGATGTTAAACCGAGGTCCCATCTGCCTGGATTGGTGGTAGTTCAGGTGGATGTTAAAAATCCCATGGCACTTATTGAAAAGAGTAGGGGAAATTCCCTGGTGTCCTGGCCAAATTTCCCTCATTCACTAAAAATACTATCAACAGCTTAATCTGGTTCAAGGTCAGTTGGCATTCATCTGTATCCCCCTCCCCTGGGTCGTGCCTGAAAATAGGCAGGATTTGTCTAGTGCACTTACCTGGTCAACAAAAAATAAATAATCAGAATTAATCTGGACTAATCAGAACCACCCATGTTCCGGTTGTTATTTTGTAAGGCTGAGAACTTCACCAAGTTGTGCCAGCCTTAGTCACGTGTCTCTCTCTGAGCAGATTACCACTGCCCCAAGTGAGAGCACTGCTGAACCACCTTCTACAAGATGGCACCATAATATCCATACTGTGGCATGAACAACAAGCAAGAGTTTCCAATTTTTCAACCAGGAGAGACACACTAAGCTGAAAGCTTGTTTACTGGTGTGACCTGGGAGCACAGGGAAGTTAAGTGACTTGCTCAGGGTCACACAGTATGCAAGTGGGGGCTGTGGGATTCAAACCCAGGTCTCCAGATTTGCAGCTCGGAGCCTTAAACCACTGCGCTATACTGCCTACCCAGTTTATTCAGCCTTCTTTCTGGTACCAAAGAAGACCAGGGACCTGTCTCCAATACTGGACTTAATGTCCATAAAACAGTTTGTCCGTTAAAGAGGTTCAAAATGGAGATATTATGAATCACAACAGAGACAGTCAAGAGAGCAGATTGTTTTTTGTTCTTTTGGTAATAATAATAATAATATTCTTTATTTATAATGCGCTTTTCAAAAAATCAAAGCGCAGTACAAGTTATGGAATCACAGCGTAATAAAACATTAATATAAAATACAATGAATAATTAATACATTACAACAAACATTCATAGAGCAATAATAAAATCGAACCCAAATCAATCAGTCACTTCTCCATAGGCCTTAATCCATAAAAAGGATTGGTAACTGGGTAAGGTCCACTAGGCACAAGTGCCTGTTTCCAAGGGTGAGCTTGGAGCACTAGGGAGGTTAAGTGACTTGTTCATAGTCACACAGTATGCAAGTGGAGGTTGTGGGAATCAAACCTAGGTCTACTGATTGTACCAAGCTCATTCACAGCTTGTTACTCTAACTTCTAGGCTATACTGCCAGCATATCACTCTGTACATGGATGATCAGCTGGTAAGGGCCAGATTTAACATCCACAGATCTGAAAGATGCCTATTTCCACATTCCCACCTGTCCTGCACACCAAAAGTTCTTAAGATTTTGCACCATAAACCTCCACCTTCAGTACAAATGCCTTCCCTTTGGTCTCACATCAGCTCCACGGGTCTTCGCAAAGGTCATGCCAACTCTGGCAGCAAACCTACAAAGGGAGAGAATACAGGTACATGTCATTCTGTACCTTGATGACTGGCTGATAAGGGCCAGAAGCTGAGAGTTATCACTAAAAGTGACATAACACAGTAAATACTCTCCCAACATAGCTGGGTTGTAAACAGAACCAAAAGCAACCTCAATCCCTCATCAACACTGGAACACCTAGGATCTGTGTTCAGTACAACACAAGGAGTAGTGTGACCCACAAATGATTGCATCCTCAATCTAAATTGTCATTGCAAATTTAATCCTGTCCTGTAAATTCTCTTTGTGATCTGGGATCTGATGCAGCTACTAAGGCTCATGGCTTCCTGCACAGACCTCCACAACTGGGCACAATTACGGGAGACCACTACAAGATTTCTCAACAAATGGGACCACACCTCGCAGAACTATGAAAGAAAACTGTCACTCCCCAAATCCATAAAACAATCGATTTAGTGGTGGACTGGAGACAACAGCTGTCAACAGGAGGCAACCCTAGACAGACAAATTGCCATAACAATAGACACAGATGCCAGCATACTAGGTTGGTGCACAATCCTAGACTCAGAGTCAGTGCAAGGATAGTGGTCAACAGCTGAATCAAAATTAGCAATCACTTCCACCGGATGGTCCAAGGACATCTGGTCAGAATACGAACAGACAACAAAGGGACAATGTCATACATAAACTGACAAGGGGCAACAAAGTGCAGACAGATGGCCAGAAAGGCAAACAGTCTCTTAACATGTGCAGAGGTTCACCTAGTGAGTCCATCAGCAATCCACTTAGCAGAACTAAATATACAAGCAAATTGGATCAGGCAGCAGACACTCGACCGGTGAGTGTTTTAAAAGATTCAGGCATGGTGGGGACCTTTTCAACTAGACCTCATGTCCACAAGAAAAAACAGGCAGGACACAAAGTTCTTCTTGAGATACATGCAGCATGAAACATTAGGTGTAGACTCTCTGTCCACACCATGGCAGTAAAAAGAGCACATGTCATAGAATCATAGAAGCTTGACGTCAGAAAAGGACCATCCAGCCCATCCAGTCTGCCCCTTCTCTCCCTACACCTCCCCTGACAGCCCCTGCCCTTCCCGATACTCAGTCCCATATGCTTATCCCATGCCCTCTTGAATTCCTCCACTGATTCAGCCCCCACCACTCCATCTGATAGTCTGCTCCAGGGCTCCACCTGTGAAGAAACAGCCTCCCATGTTGCCCCTGTATCTTTTTCCTTGCAGTCTGAGGCTGTGCCCTCTAGTTCTAACCCCCTCCTTCCTCTTAAGTAAACCTTCTTCTCCCACTTTAGTGAGCCCCTTTACATATTTAAAAGTTTTAATCATGTGACACCTTTCCCTCCTTGTCTCCAGCATGTACAGATCCAGCTCCTTACACCTCTGCTTGTATGACTTTCCTGCATACCCTGCACTATCTTGGTTACCCTTCTCTGAACCTCTTCAACAGCAACACATCTATATCCTGCAGAGATGTGGCCTCCAGAACTGAACCCTATACTCCAGGTGCGGCCTCACCATGGCTTTGTAAAGGCATTATTACCTCCCTCCTTCTGCTAGTAATGCTCCTGCCTAGGCATACCAACATTCCATTGGCCTTTCCCACTGCCCTGCTACACTGGATTCCTACTAAAGGTTTGAGGAGACTATGATCCCAGATCCCTCTCCTGTTTTGTTACTTTGATTTTCTCCCACCTAGGGTGTACCCTGCTCTTCTTTTCCTACTCCCCAAGTGCATCACAGCTCACGTCTTGGTGTTAAATTTCAGCTGCCACATCCCAGACAATTTGACGAGCATCTTTAAATCCTCCCTCATGTCCTCCACTCCCCCTGGAGTGTCCACTCTATTGCATATTTTCGTATCATCAGCAAATAGGCATACCCTCCCCCTCAAACCCTTTGCAGTATCACTGATGTAGATGTTGAAGAGAAGTGGACCCAAACTGACCCCTTTCCAAAAATCTCCTTTGTAGCGTGAGTACTTATGAAAATCCAGGAATGCAGAAGCACAGTGGTCCTCATAGCTTCAGGCTGGCCCAAGAGAATGTGGTATGCATCAGTAACACAAATGTTGATAGATGAACCAATACCCCTCCCAGCACAACTGGATCTCCTGTCACTGGAACCAATCCTACATCCAGCACCACACACTCTCAGGCTGACAGCATGGCAGATTGGAGGGACAGACTGCTAGCATCAGGACTGTCACACAAGATGGTGAATACAATGCTACAGTCTCATAGACAATTGACACATCGCACCTACAGCAGACACTGCTCCATTTTCACCAGGTGGTGGAATCCAAATCCATCACTGCCACATCCTGCTCCACTCCACAGTTATTGGACATTTTTAGACAATGGATTTGACAAAGGACTGACCACAGTATTGAAACAGGTACAAGCGGCTGCAACAGGAACAAAACAAGGGAAAATCAATGGGTCCGTTCCTGGAGCACACCCACAGGTGCTAACTTCCTTCGAAGCCATAGACAATATTAGACCCAGAAAGAAAACAACCATAGCAGCTGAATGTTGTACTTTCCCCCTTAATCAAAATGACTTTTGAACCTCTGGATTCAGTCTCACCATATTTTTTTTTACCTTCAAGATTGTACTTCTAACTGTCATTTGCTCAGCTCATAAAATGAGTGAACAACAGGTCTTTTCTTGTACTGAACCTTTTTCTGACATTTCACAAAGATACAGTAATTCTCAAGAGTGTTCCCTCCTTTCTGCTCAGGATATCCTCTCCCTTCCATATGGCTCAAGAAATCTCATTTCTGTCCTTTGATCCAGGACCAAGCAGTCCTCACAGGGATGCTCTCCTGAACCTGGAAGTCATTAGGACTGTTATGATTTATCTGGATAGAGCAGTGTTGTTCAGAAGGTCTGAGCGACTGTGTCTTCTCTTCCATTAACCTAAGCGGGGACTCCCCACTTCTAGGTCTACCATTACCAGGTGGTTGAAATCAGCCATTACAAAGGTCTTCAAAACATTCACATTGTTTCCCCTCTCCAAGTGAAGGCACATCCCTCCAGAGCAGCGACCACCTTCAGGGTGAAAAGAAATTCAGCCTCAATCACAGACATCTGTTTGGGGCCACCTGGTCATCTGTGCATGTGCTCTCCCCACCCTACACACTCAGTACCTAGGACTATAACAAAGCAAAATTTGGATGTATGGTTCTACAGTCGATTCTTAAGCCACTTCCTCATCATCCCACCCTAGTTTTTTATGTCACTGCTACTTAGACAACCCACTTGTGATGACTTTGGAGGGCTGTAAAAGGTGTGCTAGATAATGAAAGGTTACTCACGTGATAAAGGTGATCATAGGAGCACCTTTTATAGCACTCTGCATCCAGCATAATTTATTTATTTAGTTTTTGTTGACCGGGTAATTGCACTAGACAAATCCTGCCTATTTTCAGGCATGACCCGGGGGATTGGGATACAGATGAATGCCAACTGACCTTGAACCAGATTAAGCTGTTGGTGGTATTTTTAGTGAATGAGGGAAATTTGGCCAGGACACCGGGGAAATTCCCCTACTCTTTTCGATAAGTTCCATGGGATCTTTAACATCCACCTGAACTACCACCAATCCAGGCAGATGGGACCTCAGTTTAATGTCTCATCCGAAAGATGGCACCTCAGAAGTGCAGCACCCCTCTCATGCTGCACTACAGTGTCAGTACTGGGATATTAACCCAAGTGCCAGATGTGGGAACTAAACCCATAGCCCTCTGATCTCCCGACCTCAGAGGTGAGTGTGCTACCTACTGAACCACAGACACTGCTATGATATAATGATGAGGAATATGGCTTTTGTTCTGTGTGTATTACGATTCAGTAACTGCCACATCGAAAAGCATTTTCCATAAAATAAAAAGCATATCACTAGTGGCAGCCAGTTCAAAGGGAGCCTTTGTAAGGGGCTCCAGAACCAATTTAAGTTCTCACACCAAAACCAGTTTATGGACTGGGGGATGCATATGCAGGAGCCTTTTAAGAAACTTGCATGAGACACAGAAACATAGAATTTGACAGCAGATAAGGACCACTTGGCCCAACTAGTCTGCCCATTTTCCTACCTAACAGATAAGCTGCAGATCCTAGTTAACCAACAGCTTACTTCCTCCTACCCCCCACTAGGACTGCCTTATGTCTGTCCCATGCATTCTTGAATTTCCCCACTGTTCTTGACTCCACGACCTCCTCAGGGAGGCTGTTCCATGCATCCACAACCCTCTCCATGAAAAATTCTTCCTCACATTACCTCTGAGCCGTCCCCCCTCTATCTTCAAATTGTGCCCCCTTGTTCTTGTACATCTCTTTCTCTGAAAGATACTACCCTCTTGGACTTTGTTGATTCCATTGAGGTACTTGAAAGTTTCTATCATGTCCCCTCTCTCCCTTCTTTCCTCAAGGGTATACATATTAAGCTCCTTTAGTCTTTCTTCGTATGTCTTCTGGTGCAGACCCTGCACCATTTTGTTCTCTCCTCTGGACAGCCTCCACTCTGTCTGTGTCTTTGCAGAGATGGGGTCTCAGAACTGCACACAGTACTCAGATGGGGTCTCACCAACTGTCTGTACAGAGGATAACAACTTCCTGTTTTCTACTATTGATGCCTCCCTATGCATCCCAGTATCCCCAGCCTTCCTTACTGCCTTCTCACATTGCTTGCCCACCTTTTAGGTCATCTGATTATACTACCCCCGGTCCCTTTCCAATTTTACTGTTGTCAGTATCTCACCCCCCATTGTGTACTCTTCCTCTAGGTTTTTGTTTCCCAGGTGCATTAGCTTGCACTTCTTTGCACTGAATCTGAGCTGCCATACATTTGACCATTCCTCCAATCTTGCCAAGTCCCTTCTCATCCTTTCCACTCCAACTTGTGTATCAACCCAGTTGCAGATCTTTGTGTCGTCTGCAAAGAGACATACTTTTCCTTCCAGTTCCTCTGCAATGTCACTTATAAAGACATTAAAAAGGACCGGTCCCAGTACTGAACCCTGCAGTACCCCACTAGTAACCCTTCTTTCTTCACTGTGGACTCCGTTTACTACTACCCTTTGTGTCCTGTTGTCTAGCCAATTTTTTATTCAGGCTACCATCTTGGGACCCACTCCAAGGCTGGCTAACTTGTGTATTAATCTTTTGTGTGAGACTGTATCAAATGCCTTGCTAAAATCTAGGTAGGCCATGTCCACAGCCCCTCCCTGGTCTACTACTTTGGTCACCCAGTCAAAGAAATCTATTGGATTCATCTGACACGACCTTCCCATCGTGAATCAATGCTGCCTTGGGTCCTGTGCCCCACTGGCCTCTAGGCACTCAACAATTCTTTCCTTCAGAAGTGATTCCATCATTTTCCCTACCACTGAGGTCAAACTAACTGGTCTGTAGTTTCCTGCCTCTGTCCTGCTCCCACTTTTGTGAAGAGGAATCACATCTGCCCTCCTCTAGTCCTCAAGTACCACCCCATCCTCCCATGATTTGTTAAAGAGAGTAGTCAGCGGTGTCACTAGTTCTACTCTTAGTTCTTTTAGAATTCTTGGGTGAATCCCATCAGGTCCCATTGCCTTGTCCACCTTCAGTTTTATTAGTTCTTTCAGAACCTTTTCTTCTGTAAATGGATTGGTATCGACTCCCGTCTTCAGCGTGTTTCTCTTGTTTGGTTTAGGTACCTCCCCCTCCTCTTCCTTTGTGAATACTGAGCAGAAATATTCGTTCAGTATCCCTGCTTTTTTAACTGTCACCCTCTGCCCATGTTCCCTCCCTTTTATTAAGCCTCAGTATCCCTCCTTTGGTCTTTCTTCACTCCCTAATGTACCTATAAAAGGTCTTATCCCCCTTCTTAACAGAGTTGGCTATCCTTTCCTTGGTTTGGGCCTTTGCTATTTTGACTACCTTCCCTGTCTCTTTCTGCTTTAACTGATAAACTTCTCTGTCCTGCTCCTTCTGTGTTTCCTTATATTTCCTGAATGCTATCCTTTTCTCCTTAACCTTCCCTGCCACCTCTTTTAAGAACCATAGCATTTTTTTCCTTCATTGTGTTTTGTTGATTTGCTTTACACAAAGGCTTGTTGCCTCTGTGATGGCTGTTTTGATTACTCCCCATTGTTACTCCACCCCTCCTTCTTGCCTGTTTGCTAGTGCTTTTCTGAGGCACTCTCATTTTCCCAAAGTCAGTCCTCCTAAAGTCCAATACTCTTGCTTTTGTATGGCTTGATTGTATGGCTGTGTTATTCGTGAACCACACTATTTGGTGGTCGCTTGTTCCCAGATGGCTACCCACTTCTAAATCTGAGATTCTTTCTCCATCCCCATTTGAGAGTACCAGGTCTAAGATTGCTCCCTCCTGAGTGAGTTCCAATACTAGCTGTCTGAGGCATGCCCTTGTAGGGCATCAAGAATGACCCTGCTCTTGGATGTGCCTGCAGCAAAGATGCTCCAGTTAACATCTGGCATATTCAGGTCCCCCATCAACAATATTTCCCCTTTTTCTGCCATTCTAAGGATGCCTTCTATCATTTCCTTGTCCATCTCCTCCCTGAGATGGGGGTCTGTATACAACCCCATGCGGATTGTGTGCCATTTTCTGTCTCCAGGGTGACCCAGAGTGCCTCATCTGCTCCTTGTTTACTCTTTAGTTCTGTTGCTTTGATCCCTTCTTTACATAGATAGCTACTCCTCCTCCTCCTCTTTTACCCTTCCTGTCCCTCCTGTAGATTGTGTATCCTGGTATGTTGACATCCCAGTCATGGTTCTCTGTGTACCATGTTTCTGTGACTGCCACAATATCCAGGCAACCCTCTTCCATCAAGGCCACTAGTTCAGGGAGCTTGTTACACAGACTACGGGCATTGGTACTCATCACCCTTCCCTTTTTGATGGCCTTACCCCTTTTAGCCCCATCCCTGTCCTTACTGCCTTTGTCTTTTTTTACATTTACCTCTGTCCTGCTCCCTAATGACTTCTCTACCTTGGTAATTACCTCACTAATTACCATGTTTTGTGGGGGGAGGCTGGGATTTTCCCTGCCCCTTTTCAGTGCCTCCTCCCTTGGCTAGTTTAAATGCTTGCCAATGAAGCATTTAAACCTCTCACCTAGGATTCTGGTTCCCCCCTGGACAGATGCAGACCATCACACCAGTATAGGTCTGCATCCCTCCAGGTGGCCCCCTCAGTCCCCAATGAAGCCAAAACCCTGAGCTCCACACCAGTTTTTCAACCATTCATTGAATTCCCTGGTAAGGAGTAAACTAGCATCACCCTTGCCATAAACAGGCAGCACCTTCGAGAAGGTTACCGAATGCGCTACTTGTCTAAGGCCCCTCCCAAACTCTACAAACTCCTCTTGCACTGCTCTGATCCCATTCCTAGCCAGGCCATTTGTCCCTAGGTGGACAATAACATCCATCTCCCTCCTTCGTGCAGCTCCTCCCACGATCCTGAGGATTCGCTTCCTGTCCCTCCAAGCCCTGGCGCCAGGCAGGCACCTTACCTCCCTCTCCCCTTCCTCCTGACTTCTACCCCCCTAATGATTGAGTCCCCCACCAGGAGTTGGTTTCTTCCCCTGTGGGGTCCCATGCCAACCTCCTGTGGGTCTCCTTTGTGAAGGTTCCCAGCATCCTCCTTGGTCTCCACTGCAGGTGCCTCCATAGAGGAACCACAAACCACCTGAAGAGTGTATGAATTGTGGAGAGGTACAGCTGGAGAGATGCAACTCTGTTCCACCACCCTCTCCATCCCTGAGCCCACCCTGGTCCAGCCTCTCCTCTTTCTTGCCAACCTCTGAGGTAGTGGCAATGGCCCTGGTGGTCCCTGGGTGGGGGAGGAGGTTTCACAAATCCTAGCCAGGTCTGCCTGGAGATGGGCAACCTTCTCCTTCAAACCAGAGAGGTGTCTGCAAATAGGGCAGCACTGCAGCCTCCAGAATGTCTCCCAGAACACTGTCACCCCACAGCCATTGCACTGCACCACTCCTATCAAGTCTTATTTTGTGTCCCCTCTCCTGTCTCTCTGTATGCTTACTCTCTCCTCTCCTTACAACACTCACCCTTCCTGTTCTAGGACAGCAACTTCCTATATTCTTCAGTAGCCTCCTTCTTCCTTGCTCAGTGTCAGACCACCAGCAGCTGGGGGGGGGGCGGGGTTAAAGCTAGCTACTTTTTTCCTTTAGGGTTGACAAAACTAATGTTTTCATGATCCTTCCTTCCTACTGCCAAACAGGAAGTTTCTGTTGTCAGTCAAATCCAGTGGCTATAAAAGTAGAACTGGCTTAGGGTGGGTGGGATGGAGGGCAATTAGTAAGAAAAAAGGCTAGCAACAGGAAGTTGTAATTGGAGTCACTTGCTTTTATATTGTATAAGCCACACACCTAATTAAGCTCTCTCTCTCTCTCTCCTCCTACTGATTTAGCAAAGTAAGTTGATACAGTACCCTTCCCAGCACAGAACACACACTGACTTTCTTTACTTTTTTTAACCCTAAATAAGACCCCTTCTACTTCTAATAAAGTATCTATCTACTTAATCTCAACAGATACTGATTCCTGCTGAGATAGAAGTGTTAAATTAGTAAGAAAATGGTAGCTTCTTTTAGTTAGCTGCTTTCTGCTCTACAGGTTAGCAACGGTGACCATGGAGAGCTACTCTTTTCCTTCTAGGATGGTGAGTCTTTTATGCCTCTGTAATCACTCCCATTGTGAGACCATTAGTTGGTCCACTGTATTGCTCTCCAGGAGGGCATGAAATGCCAAAAAAAGGGACATTCACAAAAGAGTACCAGAGGCCTGAGTCCAATAGGGGACAGAAGGTAATCCAAGATCTGCTGCAACGGACATGAGAAAAGGTCCAGTGAACAAAAAGTACACCAAATACTGAAACGCTTCCATTTCAGAGAGTAAGTATGATGAATACACTGTTTATGAAACTCAAAAACTGCATGAGAGACCCCAAAGTGGATGAGTTCTATGTCCTCAAGATCCACCTTGGGAGAGTTCAGTGTCCTCATGATCCAGACATGAAGGTATACGGACTGAAGGAGCAAGTATGATAGACAACCCTGCTCCTTCAACAAGAATCCCACTCATAGATGGAGCAGAACTACAGTAGGTGTTACACTGACAACTACAAGAGTAGAGGGAACTAAATTTGTCTAGGCCAGAAGGTGCCTCCAGTATTAGTGTCACCCCTTCTTTCCAAATATTGATGGACATCCACTGAATTCAAGGGATTGGAGGAAAGGTGTACAGAAACTTATAGCTTCCAGGAGAGGGACAACACATCTCACCCAAAAACTCCAGGCCCGGGAGGAAGCAAACAGAAACATGGTAGTTGCACTTTGAGTTGGGATGCAAAAAGGTCCAACTCGAGATAACCCCATCGGTCAAAGAGGTCTGCAACCACATTGTTCAGAATTCCCACTTGTGAGACTGTGCTACCAACTTGCTGAGATAGTTTTCCAGGATGTTCAGAGAGCAGGGCAGAAAGATGGCTGTGACAGAAGTCTTTTTTAAGCTACACCTACCCCATCTGACCAAAGCCCAACAGGACAATTTTCTTTCCCCGATCACTGGGGTTTAAGTAATGGCAACACTCGAGTGAGCTAAAGCTGGTACATGCTTTGACCCAGATGACTACTCAGCCAAATTTTATAACAAAATTTGTTGACACCTTACTCCCAAACACACTTGGCACATACCATCATATTCAAGAAGGAGGCACCCCAACCTAAAGAAATGCTACCATTTCAACCTTATTAAAACTGGGAAAAGACCAATCAAAGCCTGCTTCTTACCACCTAATTTCTATATTAAACATTGATTACAAGGTATTTGCTACAATTCTTCCCATCTTACTTGATAAAGATCAAGCAAGATATGTGAAACAAAAACAGACCCATGATAATATGAGATGAACTCTACACTTGATGGACTATGCAGCACAAATATAGGTTACTCACCTGTAACTTTAGTTCTAGGAGTGGGATATAGAGAGAACAGCAAGAGGAAGGAGGTACTGTTAGAACTTCACTACTCTACTGGGTTTATATAGCCCCCCCACCCTTACCCAGTTCCACTTTTATAGGCACAGGATTTGACTGACAACAGGAACTTCCTGTTCGAGAGCAGGAAGGGAGTGATCACAGAGGCATAAAAGACTCACCATCCTAGATGGAAAAGAGTAGCTCTCCATCCCCCCAGCTGCTGGAGGTCTGACTCTGAGCAAGCAAGAAGGAAACTACTGAGGAATACAAGAACTTCCTGTCCCAGAACAGGAAGAGCAGGAGGTTTAAGGGCATGAAGGCAGTAGGAAAGTAGGCAGAAAAAATTAAAAATAAATAATGAACAGAGAGAGAGGAAAGAGTAAGCATATAAAACAACAGTTGAGGGGCCACAAAAAAGACATAATGGGAGTGGTGCAGTGCAGTGGCTGTGAAGCACCAGTCTTCTGGGAGACGTTCTGGAGGATGTGGTGTTGTCTCATCTGCAGGCACCTCTCTGGGCTGAGGGAGGAGGTTGCTTGTCTCCAGGCTGAGTTGGCCAGGATTTGGGGGGACCTCCTCTCCCATCCAGAGACCACCAGGGCCACCGCCCCGCCACTGCCTGAGAGGTTGCCAAGAAAGAGGAACAGTTGGACCACAGTAGGCTCAGGGAGGGTGAGGGTGGTGGAACAGAGGTGCATCCCTTCAGTTGTATCTCTCCACAATTCATACGCTGTTCTGGCAGAGTGTGGTTCCTCTATGGAGGCCCCCACTGTGGCCACCAAGGAGGATACTGGGAACCTCCAAAAGGAGACCCACAGAAGGGTAGCATGAGATCCCACAGGGGAAGGAAACAACTCCTGGTGGGGGACTCCATTGTTAGGAGGGTAGAACTGGGGAAGGGGGGAGAGGGAGGTAAGGTTCCTGCCTGGCACCATCATATTGAAGGACAGGGAGTGAATCCACAGTATCACAGGAGCAGCTGCACAGGGGAGAGAGCTGGATGTCACTGTCCACCTAGGGACACATGACTAGGCTGGGAAAGGGATCAGAGCAGTGCAGGAGGAGTTTGTGGAGTTGGGAAGGGGACTTAGACAAGTAACATGCAAGGTAACCTTCTCGGAGGTGCTGCCTGTCTATGGCATGGGTGAGGCTAGGGTGCTCCACACCATGGGATTCAAGCAGTAGTTGAAAAACTGGTGCAGAAATCAGGGTTTTGGCTTCATTGGGGAATGGGAGTCTACCTGGAGGGATAAAGGCCTATACTGGTGCAATGGCCTACATCTGCCCAGGAGGGGAACCAGGGTCCTAGGTGATAGGTTTAAATGCTTCACTGGCAAGCATTTAAACTATCCAAGGTGGGTGGCACTGAAAAGGAGCAGGGTAATCCTAGCCCCTCCTAAAAAATCAGGGTAGTTAGTGAGGTAAACACCAAGACAGAGAAGTCAATAGGGAGAAGGGCAGGGCTAAATGGACAAAAAGGCAGTAAGGACAGGGGTAGGGAAAAAAGGGTGAGGCCATCAAAAAATGGAGGGTAATGAGTACCAATGCCTGTAGTCTAGGTAATAAGCTCCCTGAACTGGTGGCCTTGATAGAAGAAGGATGCCTGGATATCATGGCGTCACAGAAACATGGTACACAGAGAACCATGACTGGGATGTTAGCATACTAGAAATCATACTAGGATACATAGGGTGCAACAGGCCCGTAGACCCATAAAAGCCCCTAAATTTACATATTGCTTGAGATGCTTGTATTAATTAACAAGTATCTATCAAGCCTGTTCTTAAATGTGTGTTTGTTGATACTGAGGACTATATTTAAGGGTAATTTATTCCAGACTTTCACTACCCTTTGTGAAAAATATAAAGCTCTTTTTTTTGTATTGCATTTTTGTTTCATCAATTGAAGTGGATGTCCTCTAGTTCTAATAAGTAATTGTTTGTATTCTAAGCCACAATCAATTAATAAGTTGACATCATCAATGATATCCGAAACAAATAATAGGTCACCCCTAAGGCGCCTTGGTTCTAAAGACATTAAATTTAGTTTATGTAATCTATATTCATAGGATATATGTTTATTAAAAAAAAAAGAATTTTGTAATTTTTTGTATCCTTTCTACCCTATTAATGTCTTTACTCAAATAGGGGGACCAAAGTTGGGAAGCATAATCCATATGAGGACGTACATATGTACAAAAGAGAGGAAAAAGAACCATGGAATTTCTGGATACAATATTTCTTTTAATTGACGACCACATTTTGTTTGCTTTTTGATACTATTTGTAATTTGAATGTCAAAATTAAGATTTAAGTCTATCGTAACACCAAGATCTTTTTCATTTGTTTTATTCATAATTGGCTCTTTATACAAATAACATTGCTATTTGATATTCTTTTTCCCAAAATGCAAAACTGAACATTTTGAGGTATTAAATTTCAAATTCAAATGTATTGACCATTTTCTAATGTATCCAAGTCTTTTTGAATGACTAAACAATCACTTGAGTGCCTTGCAATGTTTACCATTTTGCAATCGTCAGCATGCTTTATGATGTTACTTTCGAAATTACAGGATAGGTCTGAAATAAAGCACTGAAATACAATTGGTGCAAGTACCGTTTCCTGAGGAACACCACTCAAAACAGGATTCCAAGATGATCTATAACCATTAATTGAGACACACTGTCTTCTACTCTTTAACCAATCTTTAATCCAATTTACAAATAATGGGTTGATTTTTAATGTTAATAATTTTTGAATAAGAGCCCAATGTGGTACTGAATCGAAAGTCTTTCTGAAATGCAACAAAACCACATCATATGATATTCCTTTATCAAGTTTGTCACTCAAATAGTCATAAAAACTGACTAGATTTGTGCCAACTGATTATCCTTTTATAAATCCATTTTGAGCGGTATCCATAGATGATATAATCGCAGACAGTTCATCCTTAATAATTCATTCAAGTGTCTTACATATGACTGAAGTAAGGCTAATAGGATGGTAATTTTCCACCAGACTTCTATCACCCTTTTTAAATAATGGAGTAATATATGCTTCTTTCCAATCTGTTGGCACTAAACCAGATTTTAAACTTTTTTCATATATTAACTTTAAAGGTTAACTCAAGTGGTCTTTCATTAATAATAACATGTCTCCTGATATACCATCTGGACCTGGTGGTGGACTCTTTTTAATAGACTCTAATTTCTTTTTTTATCTTTTCCAGAGTTATTTCCATACTGTAGGTTTTCCTATATTGCTAATCTCAATCTCATTATCTGACGTCAATCCATTAAATGAATTACAAAAATAGGTGTTAAATTCGTCAGCCATTTTTATTTTATCACTAATGTCTATTCCATTTATTTTCAAGGGGCCTACTTTACTATCCTGTTTCTTTAGGGAGTTTATATAGCTATACAGTATTTTGTTATTTCCTTTTAGTGGTTGATATGCTATATTTCTTTCAACGTTTTTTTTTTGATTGTCTCATTTCTCTTTTACAATTTATTTGCAACTGTTTCAAGGAGGTTAGTAATCTATTACATTTACTTTCTTTATATCTTTTAAATAATTTCTTTTTATTTCTAATCATTCTAATTATTTTTGTGGATACCCACTTTGGATGATGCTTTAATTTCTTTTTCCTTATTTTTGGAATATACATTTTGGCCGCCTCGAATATTATTTTCTTGAAAATAGACCATAATTCATTAATATCATTAGATATCAACAATTTGCTCCATTTTATTTTAGATAGATGTTCTATTAAAGCCTCTTTATCTACTTTATTATATAAGTAGACTTCACTGATGTTATCAGAAATTGAAAAAGGAAATTGAAGACTGAAAGTAACTGCATTGTGATCACTATTACATAATGGAGCAGAGACTAGACAATTTGATATTTTTAAGGATTCACTACTCAAAACCACATCAAGTATATTTAAACCTTTAGTAGGTAAATCAACAGATTGAATTATACCTAATCACTACAAGTTTTTAAAAAGTCTTTTGAAGTAGTATGAGTTGCTTTTTTTCCCCAGTCAATATCACTTAAGTTCAGATCTCCCATTAATATAATATCCCCTAAATCTGCTGCTATTGCCATCTCAGACATAATTTCATTTAAAACCTGTTTTTCTGAGTAAGGTGCTCTATAACAGAGTCCTGAAATTAAATTTTTATGACCCAGCTCCAACCTTACCTATAGTGACTCCACAATACTTTTATTATTTTTGATTTTGCTGGATATTTCTATAACATTTATCTCTGAATTAATAAACAAAGCAATACCTCCTCTACAATTTTCTCTACCTAAGTGAAATAATGAATAACCTGGAATAGAGGTTGCCCATTCAGGGTCCTTTGGCCACCATGTTTCTGTAATGCCAACAACGTCTAGTCTTTTGGATACTACCCTAACAACTAACTCCTCAAACTTTAAAACTAAACTTTGTACATTAAACAATTGAAAATTTAATTTAACAACATTCTTGTTCCTACTACTTTGTTGATTATTTTTACCATTATAACCCCCCCACTGGTTTAAATACAAAGATTTTACTGAAAGTTTAAAGTGTCTACATAGTTCACTTAAACCATTTTTATTCAAATGTAACCTATCTTTCGCAAAAAAATCTTTATTAACAAATACTTCCCAACAGTTTATAAACTGAAACTTTTCCTTCCTACACCAATTATACAATCTAGCGTTAAGTTCAATGGTTTGATTTTTCTCAAATTTTGCACGTCGGACAGGGAGAATATTTGAAATAAAAACTTTACAGTCCTTAGATGCAGTATACTTTCCAAGTTCAATAATATCTAAACAAATATCTTTTTCATGATCATATCCAACATTGTTTGTCCCTACATGAAAAAAAGGTACACATGCAATCTACATGAGGGACAGAGAGGGTAGAAGAGGAGGAGGAGTTGCTGTCTCCATAAGGGAAGGGATCAAAGCAATGGAACTAAAGGGTAAACAGGGAGGAGAAGAGGGACTGTGGGTCACCCTGGAGACTGGAAATAGCACTATAATCCACACAGGGGTTGTAAACAGACCCCCGTCTTAGGGGGAGGAATTGGACAAGGAAATGATAGAAGGCATTCTTAGGATGGCAGAAAAAGGGGATATATTGTTGATGGGGGATCTGAATATGCCAGATGTTAACTGAAGCACCTTTGCTGCAGCCACATCCAAGAGCAGTGTCATTCTCGACGCCCTACAGGGGGCATGCCTCAGACAGCTAGTGTTGGAACCCACTCAGGAAGGAGCAGTCTTAGACATGGTACTCTCAAATGGGGACATAGACAATTTCAGATCAAGAAGTGGGTAGCCATCTGGGAACAAGTGACCACCAAACAGTGTGGTTCATGACAAATACAGCTGCAGAGTCAAGCCATACAAAAGTGAGGGTACTGGACTTTAGGAGGCTAACTTTGTCAAAATGGGAGAGTGCATCAGAAAAGCACTAGCAAACAGGCAAGAAGGAGGGATGAAGGAACAATGTGGAAACCTCAAAACTGCCATCACAGAGGCAACAAGCCTTTGTGTGATGCAAATAAACAAATAAAAAAAACCCACTATGGTTCTCAAAAGAGGTAGTTGGGAAGGTTAGGGAGAAAAAGATAGCATTCAGGAAGTATAAGGAAACACAAAAGGAGAAGGACAAAGAACTGTACCAGTTAAAGCAGAAGCAAGCAAGGAAGGCAGTCAGTATAGCAAAGGCCCAAACCAAGGAAAAGATTGTCAACTCGGTTAAGAAGGGGGATAAAACCTTTAATAGGTATAATAGGGAGCAAAGAAAGACCAAGGGAGAGATAGTGAGGCTTAATAAAGGGTGGGTGGGCAGAGAGGGACAGTGAAAAAGCAGGGACACTGAATGAATACTTCTGCTCAGTATTCACAAAAGAAGAGGAGGGGAAGGTACCTAATCCAGTGAATAGAAGCACTCTGGATAGGGGGTCAATACCCATCCTTTCACAGAAGAAAGGGTTCTGAAAAAACTCTTAAAACTGAAGGTGGAAAAAGCAATGGGGCATGACAGGATTCACTCCAGAATTCTAAAATAACTAAGGGGAGAACTAGTGACACCACCAACTACCCTTTTTAACAAATCACGGGAGGATGGTGTGGTACCTGAGGACTGAAGAAGGGCAGATGTGGTTCAACTTAACAAAAGTGGGAGCAAGACAGAGGCAGGAAACCACAGATCTGTCAGTTTAACCTCAGTGGTAGGGAAAATGATGGAATCACTTCTGAAGGAAAGAACTGTTGAGTACCTAGAGGCCAGTGGGGCACAGGACCCATGGCAGCATGGATTCACAGCAGAAAGGTCAAGTCAGATGAATCTAATTGATTTATTTTGACTGAGTGTCCAAAGTAGTAGACCAGGGAGGGACTGTGGATATGGCCTACCTAGACTTTAGCAAAGCATTTGACACAGTTCCACACAAAAGATTAATAAACAAGTTAGTTAGCCTGGGAGTGGGTCCCTGGGTGGTAGCATGGGTAAAACATTGGCTGGACAACAGGACATAGAGGGTAATAGTAAACAGAATCCACAGTGAAGAATGGGGGGTTACTAGTGGGGTACCGCAGGGTTCAGTACTGGGCCAGGTCCTTTTTAAGAGTACACAATGGGGGGTGAGATACTGACAACAACAAAAATGGAAAGGGACCTGGGTGTAGTTATATCAGATGACCTAAAGGTGGGCAAGCAATGTGAGAAGGCAGTAAGGAGGGCTGGTGGGATACTGGGATGCAAAGGGAGAGGCATCACCAGTAGAAAACAGGAAGTTGTTATCCCTCTGTACAGACAGTTGGTGACACCTCATCTGGAGTACTGCATGCAGTTCTGGAGACCCCATCACCACAAAGACATAGACGGGGTGGAGGCTGTCCAGAGGAGGACAAACAAAATGGTACAGGGTCTGCACCAGAAAACATACAAAGCTAGAAACTTTCGAGTACCTCAAGGGAATCAACAAAGTCCAAGAGGGGTAGCATCTTTCAGAAAAAGAGATGTGTAAAAACAAGGGGGCACAATTTGAAAATAGAGAGTGGATGTCTCAGAGGTAATGTGATGTATTTTTTCATGGAGAGGGTTGTGGATGCATGAAACAGCCTTCCTGAGGAGGTTGTGGAGTCAAAAACAGTGGGGGAATTCAAGAATGCATGGGACAGACATAGGGCAATTCTAGTGGAGGGTAGGAGGAAGTAGGCTGTTGGTTAACTAGGATCTGCAGCTTATCCATTAGGAAGGGAAATGGGCAGATCAGGTGGGCCAAGCGGTCCTTATCTGCCATCAAATTCTATGTTTCTATGTCGTGGGGTCAAAAACAGTGGGGGAATTCAAGAATGCATGTGACAGACATAGGGTAATACTAGTGGGGGGGTAGGAGGAAGTAGGTTGTTAGTTAACTAGGATCTGCAGCTTATCCATTAGGTAGGTAAATGGGTAGACCAGGTAGACCAAGCGGTCCTTATCTGCTGTCAAAGTCTATGTTTCTATAGTTCACATCCACATGCCAGCAGTTCCACTGGAACACTGATATCAATTGGATGTTTTTAAGCTAAATTCCTCCCATCACCTGGGCAGTATATCCTCCATCTCTGCCCCAAGACATCAGATCTTTGTATACTAGTAGCAGGGATCCATGTGCCACTTGACAGGGGAGGCCAGGTAGGTTATGTGGATGTGAACTGTATACCACCCCCAGAACTATGGTTACAGTTGAGTAATCTGTATGTCTAAGGGCGTCGATACAGCTCACTATTAACACTCTGGCAGACTCCTACCAGTTCTCCAGGTGAAGGGTGCAAGGCGCACACCCCTATTTGGCTAACAGAGACTAAAGAACTGAGGTCCCAAAAGCAGCATCGTGATGGGACTCAATGTCAATGCTGTAGTGGGAAATTAAGATGTCTGCTTTCCTCCAGATAGAAGCCCTACAGATTTCCTGTAGGTGGATGTCTCTGGAGGCAGCCACCAAGAGAGAACAGTATGTCTAGTATGTCTGGTGGAATGAGCCCTTAGCCTTCTGGTGAGCTCCGTACCAGTCAACCTATAGTAGAGGTCACTGCAGGATGTCATCCACCTGCCAATCATCTGCTTTGCTGCTAGTCTGTCAGGCATGGCTTCAATGTATGAAATAAACTGCTGGCAAGCCTCACCCTGAGCTCCAGCCATATACTCCTTGTAATAAGGGAATGCTTTCCACAGGCCCAGGGTATAGAGCCTGCAATCAGCCTCTGAGGTCAAACTAGTATAGTATATCAGTAAGTTATTCATCTGGTTACGATGAAACTCCAGTACGACCTTTGGAAGGAACTTCAGGTGGGGCCAAAGGATGACCTTGTTTTTGTGAAAGAGCAGATGAGGAAACTCCACGGACAGCACATGGAGCTCACTGATCCTTCTGGCCAATGTAATAGCCACCAAAAAGGCCATCTTCTGAGACAGGTGTGACATATGTTCATATGGCTTGCCCATGAGCATAGTCAGCACCAACAGCAGGTCCCATGGTGGTGGCTGTTCATGCACCAGAAAGGCCAGGTGGTTTGGGCCCTTGAAAAAGCACCTGACCACCTTCTCCCATGCCACCATTGGCATACCAGCCCATGCACGGATGGCTGCCAGGTGCACACTGAGAATCATTACTCACAGTCCCAACTGAGAGAGGGACCAAAGGTACTCCAGGATGCTTGCCACAGAGCAGGCAAGGGGATCAAGTTCCTTGTACTGGCAACAAATGGAGAACCTCTTCCACTTAAAAGCATAGCACCAGTGAGTCGATTCTTTTCAGGAGGCCTGCACAACGTGGAGCACATCATTTGAAAGACCCAAGGTCTGGAACTCCAGCTGTTCATAAACCAGGCTGTGAGGTGCAGGGAGTGAAAGTCTGGGTGGAGGACCTTCCCGTGTTAGCTAGTCAGCAGATCCATATGAAAAGGCAACCCCCACAAAGGCCTGCTGCCGAGGCTGAGGAGATCTGAGTACCAGAACTGCCTGAGATTAAGGGGCAGGCCGGGAAGGTGTACATGAGTCCTGGGATTCAAGGCCTTATGAAGGCATCCCCAGCAGTGTCCTGGACTGTGGGGGGTGGATAAAAAATAGACTCAGTTTTCTGTTTTCCCAGGAGGCAAACAGATCCACCAGATGGGTGCCCCAACAGGAGAACAGGTGGCTTATAACCTCCTGATGCAGGGACCACCCATGTGATGTCTCTCCCACCTGGCTGATAGTGTCTGCCAGCTGAGCGTTCACTCCTGCAACATGGATCACCAGGAGATCTGCACCCAGGCTGTGCATGAGGGTCCAGGTGTGGAGGGCCTCTCACCACAGAGGAAGGGAACAAATTCATTCCTACTTGTTCAGTTAAAACATGGTCATGGCACTGTCCATCTTGACCTTAATGACCTTATCCTTGACCTTAGGAGCAAAATCTGTGACAGCCAGCTGTGCTGCATGGAGCACCAGCAGGATGATGTGGTGATGGGATTCCCTGGGTGACCAGACCCCATGGGGATCTGTGGTCTCACAGGTGTGCTAGACAGGTGTGTAGTCTGTGTAACAAGCTCCATGAACTAGTGGCCTTGATGGAAGAGGGACACCTGGATATTGTGGCAGTCACAGAAACATGGTACACAGAGAACCATCACTGGGATGTCAACATACCAGGGTACACAAGCTACAGGAGGAACAGGGAGGGTAAAAGAGGAGGAGGAGGAGTAGCTCTCTATGTAAGGGAAGGGATCAAAGCAACAGAACTAAAGGATAAACAGGGAGTAGAGGAGGCACTGTGGGTCACCATGGAGACAGGAAATGGCACCAAAATCCACACAGGGGTTGTATACAGATCCCCATCTCAAAGGGAGGCAATGGACAAGGAAATGATAGAAGGTATCCTTAGAATGGCAGGAAAAGGAGAGTTATTGTTGGTGGGGGACCTGACTATGTCAGATGTTAACTGGAGCACCTTTGCTGCAGCCACATCCAAGAGCAGGGTTATTCTCGATACCCTACAGGGGCTGCCTCTGACAGGTGGTGGTGGTGAAACCCACTCAGGAGGGAGCAGTCTTAGACCTGGTACTGTCAAATGGGGATGGAAAAAGATCTCGGATTTAGAAGTGGGTAGCCATCTGGGAACAAATGACCACCAAACAGTGTGGTTCACGATAAACACAGCCATAGAGTCAAGCCATACAAAAGCAAGAGTATTGGACTTTAGGAGGGCTAACTTTGGGAAAATGGGAGACTGCCTCAGAAAAGCACTAGCAAACAGGAAGAAGAAGGGGTGGAGGAACAATGGGTAAAAATCAAAACATCCATCACAGAGGCAACAAGCCTTTGGGTGAAGCAAATCAACAAAACAAAATGAAGGAAAAAAACACTATGGTTTTCAAAAGAGGTGGCGGGGAAGGTTAAGGAGAAAAAGGCCGCATTCAGGAAGTATAAGGAACACAGAAGGAGCAGGACAGAGAACTGTACTAGTTAAAGCAGAAGGAAATGGGGAAGGCAGTCAGAATAGCAAAGGCCCAAACTGAGGAAAGATAGCTAACTCAGTTAAGAAGGGGATAAAACCTTTTATAGGTACATTAGGAGTGAAGAAAGACCAAGGAGGGTAGTGAGGCTTAACAAAGGGAAGGGAGGGTGGGTAAAGGGTGACAATGAAAAAGCAGGGATACTGAATGAATATTTCTGCTCAGTATTCACAAAAGAAGAGGAGGGGGAGGTACCTAAATCAAAGAATAGAAGTACTCTGAATAGGGTAGTCGATACCAGTCCATTCACAGAAAAAAAGGGTTCTGAAAGAACTCTTAAAACTGAAGGTGGACAAAGCAATGAGGCCTGATGGGATTCACCCAAGAATTCTAAAAGAACTAAGGGTAGAACTAGTGACACCACTGACTACTCTTTTTAACAAATCATGGGAGGATGGTATGGTACCTGAGGACTGGAGGAGGGTGGATGTGATTCCCCTTCACAAAAGTGGGAGCAAGACAGGGGTAGGAAATTACAGACCTATTAGCTTGATCTCAGTGGTAGGGGAAAATGATGGAATCACTTCTGAAGGAAAGAATTGTTGAGTTCCTAGAGGCCAGTGGGGCACAGAACCCAAGGCAGCATGGATTCACAGCAGGAAAGTCATGTCAGACAAATCTAATAGATTTCTTTGACTGGGTGACCAAAGTAGTAGACCAGGGAGGGGCTATAGACATGGCCTACCTAGACTTTAGCAAGGTATTCTGACACAATCCCACACAAAAGATTAATATACAAGTTAGCCAGCCTTGGAGTGGGTCCTAAGGTGGTAGCCTGGGTAAAAAATTGGCTGGACGACAGGACACAGAGGGTGATAGTAAATGGAGTCCACTCTGAAGAAAGGGGGGGTTACTAGCGGGACACCGCAGGGTTCAGTACTGGGACCGGTCCTCTTTAATGTCTTTATAAGTGACATGGCAGAGGGACTGGAAGGAAAAGTATGTATCTTTGCAGATGACACAAAGATCTGCAACAGAGTCGATACAGAAGGTGGGGTGGAAAGGATGCGAAGGGGCTTGGCAAGGTTGGAGGAATGGTCAAATGTATGGCAGCTTAGATTCAACACAAAGAATTGTAAAGTGATGCACCTGGGAAACAAAAACCCAGGGCAAGAGTGCACAATGGGGGGTGAGATACTGACAACAATAAAGATGGAAAAGGACCTGGGTGTAGTCATATCAGATGACCTTATGGTGGGCAAGCAATGTGAGAAGGGAGTAAGGAGGGCTGGCAGGATACTGGGATGCATAGGGAGAGGCATCACCAGCAGAAAACAGGAAGTTGTTATCCCTCTGTACAAACAGTTGGTGAGACCCGATCTGGAGTACTGTGTGCAGTTCTGGAGATCCCATCTCCGCAAGGACATAAACAGGATGGAAGCTGTCCAGAGGAGGGCAACTAAAATGGTGCAGGGTCTGCACTAGAAGACATACAAAGAGAGATTAAAGGAGCTTAATATGTATACCCATGAGGAGAGGAGGGAGAGGGGGACATGATAGAAATTTTCAAGTACATCAAGGGAATCAACAAAGTCCAAGAGGGTAGCATCTTTCAGAAAAAGAGATGTGCAAGAACAAGGGGGCACAATTTGAAGATGGGGGGCATGGCTCAGAGGTAATGCAAGGAAGTATTTTTTCACATAGAGGGTTGTGGATACATGGAACAGCCTTCCTGAGGAGGTAGTGGAGTCAAAAACAGTGGGGGAATTCAAGAATGCATGGGACAGACATAAGGCAATTCTAGTGGGGGTTAGGAAGAAGTAGGCTGTTGGTTAACTAGGATCTGCAGCTTATCCATTAGGTAGGAAAATGGGCAGACTAGGTGGGCCAAGCGGTCCTTATCTGCCGTCAAATTCTATGTTTCTATGCGGCAAGGAGGTAAGGTCCTGAGCCAGGTCCACAGGGGGATGGGCCTTGGCCCACAGGAAGCCTAGTTGTGCCCCAATGAACTTTACAACCTGTGAGAATATTAGTTTGGACTTGTTGGGGATGACCAGTTGGCTCAAGTTCTTGTAGGTCTGGAGGTCCAGATCCATGGACCATTCCATGGCCTCCTTGGATGGCCCGGCAATCAGCCAGTCATCCAGGTAGGGATACATCCTGATGCTCTTACACCTCAGGAAGTCTGCCATGCACTTGGTGAAGACACTGGGTGTGGACTACAGGCCAAAGGGCATGACCTTGAACTAAGACTCTTCTGGGTGGAATCAGAGGTACTGCTGGTGGGAAGGATGAACTAGATGTGGAAGAATACATCTTACAGATCCAGGAAGCAGAACCACAAGCTCTGCTCTAAGAATGGTATTATCTGGCTCAGAGTGACCATTCAGAACTTCCACTTCTGCATGAACTGGTTCAGATCATGCAGACCCAGTATGGGGCACCAATCCCATCTGTTTCAGGACCAGAATGTACCTGGACATGTACACCCCTGACTTGCCAGGGTGTCTGGTACAAGGGCTACAGCCCCTTTTGCAAGGACCTGAGCAATGCCCTCCTTTAGTGTGGACAGCATGTCCTGTGACACCATGGACTCCCAAGAAGCATGGAATCAGTAAGGCAGGAGAGCCTCAATGTCTAGAGGCAAATGTCTGCCAACCACCTCCAGTACCCATCTGTCTATAGCAATGACAGACCAATGTGGCCAGACATGATGTAGCTGACCCCTCACTGGGATCTGTCTCAGAGACTGGACAGGCAGGAATATGACACTATTGACCTATCACTGGGCAGCTTTGGAGGGGCCACAGGCAGCTGGGCTGGAGGGGCACCACATCCCCCACTGCTGCCTCTTTTCAGCCCCTGGCCATCAAACTTGGCCTTTGAGCACCAGGATTGGTACTGCCTTACTGGGGCTGCTGCTGAGGCTGCTGTGGCTGAGAGGACAAATATTGGAAGGTCTTCTTCTTAGGCTTCTGAGCCTTAGGGTCCTTCTGGGGTTCTTGGACCACCCTAAGCCTGGGTCCTTCTGGGATGAAGCCACAGAATCCAGGGTGGTGTTGGACTTCCTAGTGAGAGAACAAGCAGAGCACCAGGAGGAAGGACCTGCTGGTATAACTAAACTTCTCTACTTGGACTAAGAACTAGAACTCTTGTACTGGGACCTTCAATTTAGGGTTAAAAAAAAGTTAGTTGAAGTGAATTGTTATCTGTTATCTGTGCTATCTGTGTAGTTATCTAGGTGCTTGTCACAGGTGGCTGAAGGGAATCATCTGTGAAATTAACTAAGTGTAGAAAGATTTGCAAAGCAGGGGGAGTGGCTTAGCTGGAAGGGGCCAGGTTAAAACCAAATTTAAACACTGCCCTAGATAGCATCTGCCAGAGAACAAGCAGAGCACCAGGAGGAAGGACCTGCTGGTATAACTAAACTTCTCTACTTGGACTATATTGCCCTCCTTCCTTCCCCTCCACCCCCCCACCCAAAGGCAGTTCTACTTTTATAGGCACAGTATTTAACTGACAACAGGAACTTCCTGTTTCGGAGCAGGAAGTGAGTGATCACAGAGCCACCAAAGACTCACCATCCTAAAAGGAAAAGAGTAGCTCACCATCCCCCCCTAGCTGCTGGAAGTCTGAGTCTGAGCAAGTAAGGAGACTACTGAGAAATATAGGAACTTCTTGTCTCAGGACAGGAAGATCAGGTGCTAAAAGGGCACAGAGGTGTAAGTAGGGCAGAAAAAAAAATAAACAAACAGAGGAAAGAGTAAGTATTCCAAACAACAATTAGGGGGCCAGAAATAAGACATGATGGGAGTGGTGCAGTGCAGTGGCTGTGGCGCAGCAGTCTTCCGGGAGACGTTCTGGAGGATGCGGTGTTGTCCCATCTGCAGGCACCTCTCTGGGCTGATGGAGGAGGTTGCTCATCTCCAGGCTGAGTTGGCCAGGATTTGTGGGACCTCCTCTCCCACCCAGGGACCACCAAGATCACTGCCATTGCCTCAGAGGTTACCAAGAAAGAGGAGCAGTTGGACCACATTGGGCTCAGGGAGGGTGAAGGTGGTGGAACAGAGGTGCAACCCTCCAGTTGTACCTCTCCACAATTTCAATGCCATTCTGGAAAAGTGTGGTTCCTCTATGGAGGCACCCACAGTGGAGACCAAGGAGGATGCTGGGAACCTCCACAAAGGAGACCCACAGGAGGGTGGCATGGGACCCAACAGGGAAAGAAAACAACTCCTGGTGGGGGACTCCATTGTTAGGAAGGTAGAACTGGGGGAGGAAGGGGAGAGGGAGGTAAGGTGCCTGCCTGGCGCCATGGCTTGGAGGGACAGGGAGTGAAACCTCAGGATCACAGCAGCAACTGCACAGGGGAAGGAGATGGATGTCATTGTCCACCTAGGAGAAATGACCTGGCTAAGAAAGGGATCAGAGCAGTGCAAGAAGTGTTTTTGGAGATGGGGAGGGGCCTTAGACAAATAGCACGCATGGTAACCTTCTCGGAGGTGCTGCCTGTCTTTGGCACAGGTGAGGCTAGGGTGCTCCACACCATGGGATTCAATCAGTGGTTGAAAAACTGGTGCAGAGCTCAGGGATTTGGCTTCATTGGGGACTGGGGGTCCACCTGGAGGGATGCAGGCCTATACTGGCGTGATGGTCTGCATCTGTCCAGGAGGGGAACCAGGATCCTAGGTGATAGGTTTAAATGCTTCATTGGCAAGCATTTAAACTAGCCAAGGGGGGAGGCACTGGAGAGGAGCAGGGAAATCCTAGCCCTCCAAAAAATCAGGGTACTAAGTGAGGTAGACACCAACATAGAGATGTTGATAGGGAGAAGCACAGGGGTAAATGGAGAAAGTGACAAATGCAATAAGGTCAGGGATGGGGCAAAAAGGGGTAAGGCCATCAAGAAATGGAGGGTAATGAGTACCAACGCCCATAGTCTGGGCAACAAGCTCCCTGAACTGGTGACCTTGATGGAAGAGGGATGCCTGGATATCGTAGCAGTCACAGAAACATGGTACACAGAAAATCATGACTGGGATGTTAACATACCAGGGTACATAACCTACAGGAGAGACAGGGAGGGGAGAAGAGGGGATGGAGTCGCTCTCTATGTAAGGGAAGGGATAAAAACAACTGAACAAAATATGAAACAGGGAGGAGAGGAGGCACTGTGGGTCACCTTAGAGACTGGAAATGGCACCACAATCTGCATGGGATTGTACACAGACCCCCATGTTATGGGGAGTGAATGGACAAGGATATGATAGAAGGCATACTTAGGATGGCAGAGAAAGGGGAGATTCTGTTGATGGGGGACCTTAATATGCCGGATGTCAACTGGAGCACCTTTGCTGCAGCCACATCCAAAAGCAGGCCCATTCTCAATGCTCTTCAGGTGGCATGCCTCAGACAGCTAGTTTTGGAACCTACTCTTACTCTCAAATGGGGACAGTGAGAGGATCTCATATCTGAAGTGGGTAGCCATTTGGGAACAAGTGACCACCAAACAGTGTGGTTCATGATAAACTCATCTACAGAGTCAAGCCATACAAAAGTGAGGGTTCTGGACTTCAGGAAGGCTGACTTTGGCAAGATGGGAGAGTGCCTTAGAAAAGCACTAGCAAACAGGCTAGAAGGATGGGTGGAGCAACAATGGGGAAATATCAAAACTGCCATCACAGAGGCAACAAGCCTTTGTGTGAAGCAAATAAACAAATCAAAATGAAAGAAAAAGCCACTATGGTTCTCAAAAGAGGTGGTGGTGAAGGTTAGGGAGAAAAAGATAGCATTTAGGAAGTATAAGGAAACACAGAAGGAGCAGGACAGAGAACTGTACCAGTTAAGGCAGAAGGAAGCAGGGAGGGTAGTTAGAATAGCAAAGGCCCAAACTGAGGAAAAGATAGCCAACTCAGTTAAGAAGGGGGATAAAACCTTTTACAGGTATATCAGGGAGTGTAGAAAGACAAAGGAGGGATAGTGAGGCTGAATAGAATGGATGGTATGTGGGCAGAGAAGGACAGTGAAAAAGTAGGGATACTGAATGAATACTTCTATTTAGTATTCACAAAAGAGGAGGTGGGGGAGGTGCCTAATCCAATTAACAGAAGCACTCTGGATGGGGGGAATCCCAGTCCTTTCACAGAATAAAAGGGTTCTGAAAGAACTCCTAAAACTGAAGGTGGACAAAGCAATGAGGCCAGATGGAATTTACCCCAGAATTTTAAAAGAATTAAGCAGAGAACTAGTGACACCACTGACTACCCTTTTTAACAAATCATGGGAGGATTGTGTGGTACGTGAGGACTGGAGAAAGGCAGATGTGATTCCCCTTCACAAAAGTGGGACCAAGACAGAGGCAGGAAACTACAGACCTGTCAGTTTGACCTCTGTGGTAGGGAAAGTGATGGAATCACTTCTGAAGGAAAGAATTGTTGAGTACCTAGAGGCCAGTGTGGCACAGGACCCAAGGCAGCATGGGTTCACAGTGGGAAGGTCATGTCGGACAAATCTAATTGATTTCTTTGACTGGGTGACCAAAGTAGTAGACCAGGAAGGGGCTGTGGACATGGCCTACCTAGACATTAGCAAGGCATTTGACACAGTCTCACACAAAAGATTAATAGTCAAATTAACCAGCCTGGGAGTGGGTCCCAGGGTGGCAGCCTGGGTAAAACATTAGCTAGACAACAGGACACAGAAAGTAATTGTAAATGGAGTCCACTCTGAAGAAAGAGGGGTTACTAGTGGGGTACCGCAGGGTTCAGTACTGGGTCCAGTCCTTTTGAATGTCTGTATAAGTGACATTGCAGAGGGATTGGAAGGAAAAGTATGCCTCTTTGCAGATGGCACAAAGATCTGCAACAGGGTTGATACACAAGGAGGCGTGGAAAGGATGAGAAGGGACTTGGCAAGGTTGGAGGAATGGTCAGAAGTATGGCAGCTTGGAGTCAACGCAAAGAGGAGCAAAATAATGCACCTGGAAAACAAAAACCCAGGGGAAGAGTACACAATGGAGGGGTAGTAACAACAACAAAAATGGAAAGAGACCTGGGGGTAATCATATCAGATGATCTTAAGGTTGGCAAGCAATGTGAGAAGGCTGTAGGGAGGGCTGGGGGATACTGGGATGTATAGGGAGAGGCATCACCAGCAGAAAACAGGAAGTTGTTATCCCCCTGTACAGACAGTTGGTGAGACCCCATCTGGAGTACTGCGTCCAGTTCTGGAGACTCCATCTCCACAAGGACATAAACAGGATGGAGGAAGTTCAGAGGAGGGCAACTAAAATGGTGCAGGGTCTGCAAGGGAAGCCATACAAGGAGAGACTATAGGAGCTTAATATGTATACCCTTGAGGAAAGGAGGGAGAGGGGGGACATGATAGAAATGTTTATGTACCTCAGTGGAATCAACAAAGTCCAAGAGGGTAGCATCTTTCAGAAAAAGAGTTGTGCAAGAACAAGGGGACACAATTTGAAGATAGAGGGAGGATGGCTCAGGGCAATGTGAGAAAGTATTGTTTCACAGAGAAGGTGGTGGATGCATGGAACAGCCTTCCTGAGGAGGTTATGGGTCTAAAACTGTGGGAGAATTCAAGAATGCATGGGGCAGACATAAGGCAATTTTTGTGGGGGGGTAGGAAGAAATAGGCTGTTAGTTAAATAGGATCTGCTGCTTATCCTCTAGGTAGGGGAATGGGCAGAATAGGTGGGCCAAGCGGTCCTTATTTGCCATCAAAGTCTATGTTTCTATGTTTATGTTTCTATGAGATGACCTTCCACCCAGGGCTAAATAGGTTGGTGCCCAAGAAAGAGACATCAGCCAGTTTGTGCTGAGTGCCCACTATGAAGGTGGACAACCTCAGCCAGGCCCTGCAGTGCATTGCAATCGCTGTAGCCATGACATCGACACAGGAGTCACCCATGCCCAAGGCCATCTGGAGCTGGTGTTTAGCTAGTGCTTGACCCAGGTCTTTGACCAACTTCACCGGCAACTGCTTGTTGACATGGAGGTGAGGGAGGATTTCATGTAGTGCTCTCAGCAGGGAGTGACCAAATTTGGCCATCAGTACAGCATAGCTGACCTGACACAGATCCAAATAGGAAGTGGCACAGACCTTCTTGGCCACATGGTCAAGCTTTTTTGACTTCATGTCAGGGGCCTGTCTACACCCCCTTGGCTTCCAGATGGTGAGTCTGAGATTAACCCCTTGGCTTAGGGGTGGTCCAAGAACCCCAAGAGGGGCCTTAGCAGGGTCTGCATACTTGTGAGCCATATGGTTGGAAGTGTCCATCAGGATGCTGGATGCTGCATGCTGCCAAAGTTCCAGGGATGGTCCCAAAATGGCCTCAGCCATGGGAAAAGCAGCCGCAGGGAATTGGCCTTGTGCAGGATATCAGTAAAGGAGTTTTTAGCCCACTTCTGGACTGGTTCCAGGGACACATTAATGGACACCAACATTAGGCAATGGAGAGTCCATGGCTGGTGGACAGTTCCTCAACTGAAGTCCAGTTAAAGGTATGGGTCCTTGATGATAACATGGATGACCTGTCCTAGCTGTCCAAGGAACTCTTCAATAACTTCCCTCGACCATTTGTCACCAAGGACCACCCTAGTGTGTTCCAACATGGTATTTTCCACCAACAACTGGCTTGGCAACCCATCTGCAGCAGAGGAGTCCTTAGCAGGGGCTCCCAACAAGGGCTGCAGTGGAGACAGCTTTGCCTGCAAGGGTGGAGAGGCAGATGACAGGGACAGCTTTCGAGAGTTGACCGGCATGGGCATTACTGGCGGCTGCTAGGTGACTGAGAGTCCAGGGCCTACCCAACCCCCCAAAAGGTCCACTGCTGCCAAAGGAGCTCCTTGTAGCACTTTTGCATCCTGCAGCAGTGCCCTCCTCACCTGAGGACAAGGAGGTTGAGAAGCATTGATGGTGGCACCCCCCGGTTAAGCGAGATCAAGAGTGTGATTGGTGCCTCGACCGTCAACTCGAGGGAAGACTTCAAGGAGAAGCCTCCATAGGGTCAGTGTAGATCACACGCCAAGCCATGTTTAGAAGCATCAGCTTCAGAGAGCTGACCACCGGTGGAGGCTGGTCCCGCCTGGAACCAGCCAAGAACATGATCGGACCACATCCTCCTGGGTGAAGACTGAGAGAACTGGGTCTGGAAGATTGACTCCTCATCAATCTCCTTAAACAACTGGTCAACAGGCTCAAGAAATATCTCAATAGTTTGCTCAACTAGTGTCAAAGTCGATAAGCCTGGCAGGTCCATCAAGGAGTTGCCGACCAAAATCTTGACCAAAGGGAGCTCGACCAGAGTCGAGCAGTCGGGGGAAGTTGAGGAAATGAGATGACCTGGATCTCTCCTGGTCCTACCATCGGTATCAGTGGTGCTTGTGCTTCTTACCATGGTGAGAAGGGCTCTCCCTGAAGGTCTGAAGGGCCCTACACATCTCGTAAAACTCATCCATGAAGGACCCACTGATACTGGCCCCCACCAGAAGCAACGATGAAGCCGATGAGGTACTCACCATGGAAGCTGCTGCCTCCTCTTGAAAAGCTGCAAGTTGTGCTGCCAACCTGGCTGTAGCAAAGGCCTTCTTGTGGTCTTTTGGCTGAAGTTATGAGTCCTTTTCAGCCAGTCAACCAAAAAAAACTTGGTCACACTGGGAGCATCATCTAACAAAGGCCACATCCCCTCCACATTGTGCTGCAGTCCCAGACAATAAATGCAGGACATATGAGGGTCGGTTCTTGACATCCTCTGTCGACATGTGATGTAAAATCTTAAGCAATGAGTTAGCTTTGCTTCCTCCATTTGCCAAAGCTAATCTTTCATGGATGAGTCAGTGCCAGAATGAGGACTGAGTGATTGCAATCAAAGAATCGAGTGATTCAAAGAGGTTTGGAACATTTTTCATCAAAGGGCTATGGAAACCTCGAATGCTGCAAAGAAGAGACTTATCCATTCAAGCAGAAAGAAAAATCTGACATCATGGGACAGAGCTGGAGAATATACTGCCCAGGTGGGGGGAGAAAGTTAGCTAAAAGACATCTGACTGATATCAATGTTCCAGTGGAACAGCCAGAGTATGGGTAGTGAACTATATCCACGCCCTTAGAACAAATTATTCCCTTAATAATGTTAAGTTTAGATGCTGAAAAGGTGTTTGACAGGGTGTCATGGCAATTTCTTTGGGACGCCTTGTCATGCCTTAACTTCCCCTTAGAAATTATGCAGTTTTTTCAATCATTTATACAATAGGGATGAGCAAATAACTCATTCAATAAAAACATGTATTCTCACTACAGTGGATTATTCTCACTGCAGTGAAATAAATGACTGTGGTGACATCACCACAGTGGGTTTATTTCCATTTATACAATGACTTGTGCAAAACATCACCGTTAGCACGAAATAGCGCAATTCAATACCATTGTGCAACATATATTGCACGACCATGCTATCTGCACACTAATGGTAACTTTTGCACAATCCAGCCCCAACAGTAGGGGCCCTATTGTATAAATTGAATACATGATGGGCAGGAGTGGAATATGGAAAATATCTGCACTCGTGAACAGTGACCTTGGGAACCATCACTCGTGGCTCCGCTACACTTCGCCACTCGTAAGGTATCCTGAGGTCACTGTTCACTCATGCAGTTATTTTCCATATTCCACCCACTGCCCATCATGTATCCCCTATATATGCATCCCCTCAGGCATATACTCAGGTGAACGGAACTCTGTCAGATCCAACCACACTAACCTTGAGGCACTCGCCAGGAGTGCCTCATCCCCCACTATTGTTTACATTTCATATATATATATATATATATAATATATGATAAAGTATGGGGTGGTGTGTGTAACGAAGTTTACACCCGCCCACTGCCTGAGGTGCTTGATGCTACATAAACCCCGACAGCAAAGATCAAGGTGTTTATTAAAGAATCTAACACCGAAGGGGGGGTGTTAACTTTGAGTTTAAACATACCACTCCATATTTTATTTTTTTGTACTTTATTTTTATTATTTTCATATGTTATCATACAAATTATATTTCCATATCTAGGACAAACCATAAAAAACATTAGCATACCCATGCAGAGAATGCAACCTTCTCCTTAACCCTAGAGAGATGCATCCAAAATTCTGTGATACCACATAGAGGGATAAACTAGAATTAAAACTAACAAGTAAGTAATCGTAATTAGCTGTGTATATAAGCCCATGAGCAGTATGACTAGTTTTAATTCAGCTAACGTCTTTAAATCAAAGTCCCAACAGTACACACCTGTGTAGGGCTAATGGCGTCACACTATCTATCTATAAGTAAATTACATTTCTTATAAGGCGCTATAAAGACAGCAAATTCTCACTGCATGCAAACATCTGCAATGCACCCATATATACAAAATTACATCAGCCAAAATGCAGTAAAGGCATTAGCAGTAATCCTGTAATTATGTAAGTCTGTAACTTAATGATTAGACTGCCAGTCCTTTATATATATTTTAAACGGACTATAGAGCAAGTCTGTGACATAAAACATTTTACCACAGATTAATTTCTGGATTATCCCAGCAAAAACAAGGCAGAATTAAGCTTTACCCTTTTACTACAGAGACAAAAAGAAAGAAATAGTGTCCTAGAATATAGGTCAAAAGTCAACTGAAATGATATGTAGTAGGGTACAAATAAATTTTAGAAAACAATACTTAAAGCTGGTCCGTCCTCCTCGCCATCCTCCAGGTAACTTTCCACATCCCCAGGGTCCCGTTGCTGGCTCCAGTTGCTGCTCGTGAAGGGGGAGGCCCACTTACCCGCCTCAGTGGGATCCAAGAAGACCCATACCTTACTGCTGTGGACAATCCTCAAATGAGCAGGATAGACTGAGTGCATAATGGACGCTTCCCTCAGCTGCTTCCTCACACCATCATTTTCAGCGTAACCGAGTTGTGTAGCTGAGATCAGGGAACAAGTAAACGTCACAGTTGTAATGTGTGAGTGGGTATGATTGTTTAGCAAGCTGCAGGATCTTATCTCTAGTGCCCACACCATCCATAACCAGTAGCCGAGTTTGTGGATTTTCTGAATCCTCTCAGTATCCACTAGGGGTAATACGGTAGGCTTTTTGTAAGTTCAGTTTAAGATTTTGCCCCTTTGGTACCAATTTAGATTCCAACCAGTCCTGTAAGAACATGAGGGGATGGTCTACCTTGATCCTCTCAGGCAGCCCGAGAATCCTGATATGGAATGAATGGGCCTGATTCTCTAGCGTTTCAAGTCTGTCCCTCATATGGCTGTTTTCTTTGACGAGGAGTGAGGTTGCAGCTGTGGCTGACTCAGCTTGCTGCTTAACGTCACCGACCTCCAATTGCATCCCCTCCACTGTCTTCCAGAGGCACTGGAACAATTTTTATAGTGGGGGTGCTGAAAGTCATTGAACAAAACTGTATAGAAAGCCACAGGGAATTATACTTCAAGCAAGGTGGTGCTGCCACACCCCCAGCAACCCTAATTCCAGCACCTATGCTGTCTTCTCCACCACCAACACTTTCATGGCAAACAAATCCATTTTATTGTTGAGGTCAGAGACCGATAAAATCAGACTTTGCAGTTTGAGGCCAATGGAAGACATGGTTTCCACAGGTTCTTGGTGGGATGCAGCCTCCACTTCTAAACTGGGATGTGATGGTTGAGAGGTCCCAGAAGTCTTATTGCCAGTTCTGCCATCTCTGTCTTTTTGGGGATTGCCCAATTTAGGGTTTGAAAGCTTCTCTGTTGATCTGAAGTAGTTATTTTAATGGATGGCTGCACTAAAAGAGTGATTTTTAAGCAATTTTGATCTCAGTTGCAGAGCTGTTGAAAAATGCTGCCACTCAGCTCGGGCTCCACAGCACCCCCACCCCATATTTTATTTTATATAATTGCTGGGTTTCCTTTTTTCCCCAACAGCAATTATATAAAATAGTGGAGGTTCCGGTGTGGCTGCGCTCTGGTTTAGTTTTTGGCCGGTTTCAAAATGTTTGATGTACTAGTTTTTTTAATGTTTTAAAAAAAAAAAGCTTTTTTATGCATGCCAATCTTGAAAATGAGCAAAGTTTTCACAAAAATAACTTACTGCCGAGTTGCACTAGTGGTTGTCTTTCAGGAGAAGGCAGGCAGAGAGTGGTAGGGAAGCGACGAAAACTGCGGCAGGCGCCTGCGCACAGTGAGGGAAACCATGCATGTGTTTGCTGTAATAAACATTCCTTTATTTACAGCAAATAATGCCATGGTTTCTCTATGGGAAAAAGGGAGACCCGGTTATTATAGAGCCTTTACCTGTAGCCATACGACAGTCCTCATGGGTAGAGGGCATCCCATTAGGAGGGCAAGACTATTGCCTGGCTCTGTTTGCAGATGTTTGCAGATTATATAATTGTTACACTGACCTCTCCTGAGACCTTCCTGCCAGGGATATAGGAGATACTCAAGAAGTATGGAACCATCTCAAGGTTTTGCTTAACTACTGCCAAAAATAGAATTGCTTGCCTATATCTATCAGCCTCCATTTAGATGGAACAGGGGAGCTATACCATCAAGAGGCACTTAAAACATGGCTTCCATTTAGAAGGAACAAGGGAGCTATACCCTCCAGAGGCACTTAAAAACATGGTTTCCATTTAGATAGAACAATGGTACTATAAAATATCTTGGGACCACCTAAGGTTGTTGAATTATGAATCTATCGCTCAACAAATCACAGAAGACCTCAAAACATGGCCTCAGCTTCCACTGTCTTTACTGGCAAGGGTGGAAGCAATAAGGCAAAATATACTCCAGAATGTTGCATCTTTTACAGGCACTGCCCTTGATCCACGATCAATTATATTTCCAACACTGGAATAAGACTATATAATGATTTCTTTTTGGGGCTCAGATAAAGTATTCAACATTGCAACTCCCAAAGGAAAGAGGGGCTTAATTTGCCGAACCTCCCTCTATACTGCATTACAGCCCAACTCTGTCTGATATGTTGTAGGTTCTTCCCACAATACCACACACACTGGAAATCCTTTCAGTTTGTGATAAATGATTGTTACAATGGAGACAAACATTTATTTGACAATCAAAACAGACAGTATTCCATTTTGTCAGTTCTCCAGATTTACAAGGTTCCACGTCATGTCAGCCACTGCAAACAGCGCCGAACATAACAGTGAGTGCAAGTCACCGAAAACAGCAACAGCAACTTGCACAATAGCGAGCGCAAAAACAGCCAGGATTGGGTGCATGGTACAAAATTAACAATTACAGCATGCCCCCCCCACCCCCTCCATTATTAATATAATCAACTCCAAGGGGGGGGACTGACTTAGGTGAAAAGTCAAAAATAAAAAGCAGCAACATATTTTGCATGCCGCAAGCTCTGAACCCAGAGCCTTCTGCAATAGTGTCATATGCCCTACCACTAGGCTAGATGGCCAGCCAAAGATTGCACTGCCAGATGGCCAGCCATATCCTGTTACCGCCCTCCCCATCACACATGTAGCCTGTACTTACACTCACTGTTCTTGTTCTACACCCTCACTATTCCCCTAGTAGCTATTCTTCCACACTAGCTTTTCTTACGAGCGTTCAAATTGAGTAGCTCATACTGAGTCACTCAATTTGATCTCACCCATATCACTGGATACTGATTTACAATTACAGTCAAACAGTGGAGGACATTTACCCCTAAAATGTTCCCAAAAACCTGTAACATCTGCATCAGGGCATTACCTTATGATTCGTTTTCTACCCTAATACAATAAAAACCATGTTTGATAACTGAGGATGACTGGGTTTACATTATATCCACCAATTCTATGATACCCAAGGATTTAGATCTGTACAAACCTTAGAACAGGAGTTTCAGCTCCCCACTACAGCTCTCTTTACATAGCTACAGGTAAGATCTTATCTCTGGGGCTGGGTGAGGGTTTAAAGCCCCTACATGGCCTCATGGTACGCTGCTTAAATCCCTCAGTTCCTACCTGCAGGGTGTGCTATGGCAGTATCTAATAAAGGGTGAAATACAGGGGCCTAATGGAACTAATGCCAGACAGCACAAGTACAACACTTGGTAGATGGAAAGTGAACGCTCAGACAGAGCATACACTAGATGTATGGCAAAAAGATGTTATCTTCAATTACAGATTAAAATCTACATACTGGAGAGATTGCTGCTGGAAGTGCAGAATGTGCTACTTCCAAACTCCAGCAGTCCATGCGGAGGATATGGGCCCTTTTCATGAACACTGTTGGTGATGTTGTGGAGAACCTAATGCCACACATGACCATATTTTCTGATCTTGTCCCCAAATCCAAGACTTTTGGGGCAAGGTAGATAAGGCAATTTAACACATTCTAGGAGAGCCGGGAGGAGTTACACCCTCCTTGGTATTACTAGGCATACCACCCAGAGAAATTAGGGGAACACTTAAATTACTTTTACTATTACTCCTAGCTGCTGAAAAGGCAATAGGTTATAACTAAATTATAGCTACCCAATCATAAACCTACACTTGCTAAATGGCCAGCAATAGTTAACTCTATATACAGTACACAGCAGTTAACCTACAAACTTAGTTGGCACCTACAAAAAGGGGAGGACTTCTGGCATTGCTAGACCCTCCACCAATTAGACATCCAGAGTTTGTCCTTTAATGGTTTAAAATAAACTTGGTCAAATGTTTTGGATACTCTTAATAAATGACTCCAGAAGACTCAATATGTAAACTGTATTTTTATTTCAGGAACTGTCATGGAAAAAGCGTAGGCTCTTTTGTAAAATGTTTATAGGACAAATAGCCAGTAAACAAATGTTTGCAGAACTTTTTTCCACACCATTACATGGACTGTTGCAAGAGTTCATTGAAGCAACTACGCTAGACTGCAACTCTGGACAAACTTTATTTCCTCAGAGGTTTCTCTGGACAATTTTTGCCACCAAAGCGCGCTGATGTATGCTAGATGTCTTTTTTGTTCTTCTTTCGGTCTCCCTTTACCTCTGCAAAATAAAAGGAGACACTCAATACAAATAAAAATAAAGAGTCAGAAAGTGTGGGGGGGATGGGCACTGCTGGCACTGGAACTCTTATGGGGACTTCAAGTGGGTGCCCAAAAGCTGAGGCAAATGGCTGAGGACCCTAGGGGCACCCTGTCCATAAGTTTGTCTGTGGGAAGACTGGGATCCCCTACAAAATGAGTACTAGCCACACCCTCGTGAGGGCCGGGTCAAAAGAGACTTCAAGGAGCAGAAAGTTATTTTTTGGACTGTGGGGCACAAGAATCAGCTCCACACTATGGCCAAACAGTTTCTGGCCAAGAAAAGGCGAGTTAAGAACCAACTGTTGCACATCAGTTGTGAAACCAGTCACCTGTACCCAAGAGTACCTACAAAGGCAGAAAAGAGACAGCAGCACCAGCAGATGCATCAGTGGCATGATAAATAGAACACAGTAAATGCTTCCTGGTATCAAGACCGTGGTTACCATACTGCCGGGTCTATGTTTGTCTATCACAGTAGAGACTTCCACAGGCTATTTTGCTATATCATGTAAGCCTAAAAGTTGGTAATACGGAGGACTTGTGAAACAGATGCATAAGTCATTTTGTCATTAAAATCCCATTTCCTATGCTCAATCAGTCAATCAATTTTATTTTATACTGGAGAGTATGAGAGCAAAATTGCCCATTTTCACAAATATCAGTTGTACAGATATTTTTACAAACATACAAAAGTGTCTTGTTACTCAACCGGTGCCCACATTTCATCACCAACTGCCTATTACAAAATAGAAAAATGATCCAAAAGGTACCCCCCCGTACATTATAATGGAGCTTGTCCCCGCACTCTCCCTGGCGTCACATCATAACTTTGCTGAGCGCAGGGGCTGAGTGTGGGTGGCTACAGAAACCAGGAAGTAGGAGAGACACAGTGGGGGTAATTTTACGAGGGATAAAACTTAAAACCTTTTGGAGTATTTTTGGAAATATCAGCAGCAAGATCATTTCAAAGGCGAAAGGCACCAATCCAGCAGATGCAAATGTTGAGACTGGTAAGTCTCTTTAAAACATCAAACAGTAAGGTGAGGAATAATACAGTTTATAACATGAGTTAGGTAAAGCAGCTCGTATGATTGGTGCAGAGCCGTCAGGTGTCTGTGGATTAAATTCCCTATTTAATCCATGCTTTCTATGCCTGATCTTTTTCCTCACACAAAAACAAGAGCAGACCTGAGCACACCATGGAAGATCTACAGACTGAAGTTTGTTTGTTTCTCACAGCACCCATTGTTGCTTTGTGGGTTAGCGAACAGATAATTCAGTCCCCTCACTGGTGTTGTGTTGGGAATGTAAACAGATCCTTGTTTGACTACTTTAGTAGAAATATGTGGCTTGATGACAAGTGTTGCAACGCAGAAGGTATTCTGCAAAATGTGTGTAAAATAAAAATCTCAGAGACAGCTTTGTTCACTTCAGTGACATCTGACAGTTATTGTTGCTCATTAATAACAGCCGTACTCAGGAAAAATACATTGCAATATTGGACGTGCCTCCCTTCACATAAGTGAGAGCCGACACAATTCCATGGTGGTGAATAAAAACAAACAGTGGCTAAATATCATAATGGGTTTATCAGCGTATGCCCACACCCTCTGAAGTAGTTTAGAATCCTCATTGCATTACTCTCTCGAAGGGTGTCGCTGGTGGTCTCTGAATGACATGTGTCACGAGGTGCAGCAAAGCAAGGCCCTATGCCCGTGACAGCTACATCCATGTCAGACTCTGTGCCTCTCAATAGCTAGCTCATCTACAAGCACTTCTGTTGTGAAAGTCCTGGCATAGACCAGAGCTTAGCAGTATAGCCCCATGGCACTGTGAAGCACAATATTCTCGGCAATACAAATATTACCAATGGCAGTACTGTCATTCAGTCACCAGCTTCCCAACCCCCCCCAACTCCCTCTGCGAGTCCACATCCAGTACACCTCAGAGGTCATTCACAAATTCGGTGAGCTCACAGCTGTCTAGTGTCCATTTCACCAGAAAAAAATATCCAGTACTATTTAGACACAGACAAACAGAGAAGAAGAACAGTTTGGGAGCATGTCTGTGTCCGACTGCTAAGTACTGTGGAACATAACACAGGAGTAACAGTGTTGCACTCGCATTGGAGCAGAACGCCCCCCCCCACTGTTTGCAGCCATACCAGGCACACTTGTTCTGCTATAGTGGCAGCCAGAAATAGCATTGTTATTCTGTTGCCTGCATACATGTGTACAGTTTGAGCCCCTTCCTTGCCACAGCTTTTTCTTGGTTCCCTGGTTCCCTTTCCCATCCCCTCTGCGGGCACCAGTGACAGAATGCATTGCCTGCCTCTCTCTGTCTGTATCGGAAGTTCCATGTCATTTTTGGTGCACAGCACAAGAGAGATGCAGTAGCGGCAGCTCTATTTCGACACACAGCACCAGACACCAACAGACACACAGAGAGGCAGCAGTGACAGCGACTGTAGCATCCAAAAGCACATTTCATTCCTCTCTATCTGTCTCTCCCTCTGTGTCATATGAACATCTGTGTGCAGCAGGTGTGTGTGAGAGAGAGACAGTGTGAGAGAAGCAGTGTGAGTAGCTGACAGCTGTCTTGTCAGGAAACCCCCCTCCACCACCACAGACAGAAAGAGAGACAGCAAGTCAGAGAAAGTCCCGTTAAGACACACAGTGGGATTGCGTAGGTCCCTTGCCTCTGCAGAGCTGTGGGTGAGAGGTAGAGAGACAGCAAATGCAGCAGTTCTGCTTTGTGTTGCAGTGCATAACTGCAGACATCCTTCTCCGTCTGCAGCAAATGATTAGACTGTCAGTTTAATCCACAGTCAGGGACTACTTTGCAAGGCGGAAGCATAAACTCACTTTCTGCCATTAAAACAGGGGGAGCAGCTGCTTTGGGAAGGGTTGTACCCTATGGTTAACCTAACCCGTGTTATAAGCGCAATAATCCACTCCAGGGTGTGGAGTTACAGGCATTTAATCCATGCCTGGGCTGCTGTGAGAACACTTGGTCTGTGGCCTCATACCTCATAACACACCCCAGGCATGTATTAAATGCCTAAAACCCCACACCATGTTGTGGGTTACTGATTACATATACACTTAGTTGATTCACTTAATTACTGCAGGCTTATAAACAGGAAACATTTCATACAGTGGCAGATAGTCAAAGAGAAAAAGCTTGAGGAAAACATGCAAGAATGGTGTATTTGTGGCAGGTGCTGGGGGCTGGGGAAAACATGGGGGCAGAAACGGGAAGGGGAGTCGGAGGAGTGGAAGTGGGGAATAAAAAGGGAGGGAAAATAACAAAATATTTGATGAGAGGGACAATAAAATATGTTAGTAAATTCATTGGGGAGGATGTCCTGGGTACACACAACAGGTGGTAGATTTTAGGAGGTGGTCCTTGAGGGTGCTGCAGAAGGAACTGATTGAGCTACAGGCAGGAGACAAGGAGCTCATGTGTCATGGGGCCTGGGATCTATTGTGAGCAGCCATAATAACCACCAAGTCAGTTTTAGGTTGGGTAGCATAAACCAATCATTGTATTAGGGGCAGGATAATAGTTGTTTGCCTTGCAAGGGACAGCTGGTAGATTACTGGGACTATGCCAAGCAGTCATTGTGGCATCCTGCGAAGCTGGGTAAATGGAAGGAATAATCATAGAAGGTGTGGTAGTAGCTTCTAGGAAGTCCTACAGATTCCATTTTGTGGAGTCCTCTTTTTCAGCAGCAAAGCTCAATTTGTCCTACATGAGGCACAATAGAGCCTGAAAAGAGGAATCCTCAGGTGGAGACCTTGGAGTTTAGACTACTGCGGCATTTTCGTTATGGTCTGCCACTAAAGACCCTTACCTTACTTCTGTTCTGCTGGGCCCATCTGTGGCTGCTGCAGTAGACATCTTGCTGAACCATACGAAATACTGAGATGGACACACAAAACAATAAACAGGCAAGTTTATTCATAAATTGTAGAGACATCAGCAGGTAACATCATCTCACCATGAGGTTCAGGAGCAGACTGACTGACTGATTAAAGGGGTTTCTAGCCCCTGCTAAGCAGAAATTAGCATACAAATTATGATAATGACTCTAACTTGCTAGAATTGGCTTGTGTTCATAAAGGGGTGGCAGCCACATTAGCCCCATACTTAAGCTATACTCCGCATCACCACTGGGACAACGAGTGTGAGCACCACTCGAACAAAAATTGCATTGCATCATGACAATAAGAATTAGTGTAAAAATTTAAGCATGGAAAGAGCATTCACCATATTTAAGAAAACATTTATTTTTTCCAAAACAATACTCCACTGCAGGGGAAGGGGGAGGAATCTGGACTACAATGGTGACCAGTCAGAGTAGCACCAGGGAAAGGGGAAACACCATAACAACTTGAAGCTTGGTCCGGGTGACAAGTGCCACAGTGCAGGGAAGGAAAAAGTGAAGGGAGGGAAGGGTAGGGTAGTAGCTAGAGGATACCCAATGTAGGTCAAGCGTGACATTAACAGTTATTCATAATGACACAGAAATACCATCAGAAATGTAACAGTTGCAGAACACTAATATGTAGAATGACACAGAAATACCAGCAAAAACATTTTATTGCAGACAGTTATATGTACAATGAACACAAGAAGTACCACCACTGAGTCCAGTTACCAAAGTTCATGATTTCCTATGACTTTTTTGGTCAGTGGGAAAACAGGCATGTGTGGCTTGGACCAGTTCCTGACAGGACAGGGTCAGGTCATTAAAAGTGACCCATGAGTTGTGTGTGCTGTCAAAACCACACCACTTGACACGATAAGTCCAGGATCCATTGGTGTACTTCTTTCTAAGAATCTTCTCAACCTAGTACACTGCTGTGTGTACGAGAGCGGAAGAAGAAGAAGAAGATGACGATGACGACTGAGAAGTCCCAGGAAGTTCATCTGGTTGATCAAGCAAAACAGGATCCAGCTGACGAGTATCAGGATCATGGGGATTTGGAGAACTGGTTGCAAGCTGTCTGAAGGAATTTCAGCTTCAGAGAGTATGGCAGGTTCAAGTGCAGCTTCATTGTTTGGGGGACTGGGATCACCTGGGAGGGTGTTACTCAGGTACCCATGATTCAGTCAACTGATGGGAACTTTGTTGTGTACCAGCTTTCCATCGGACTTGCATTGCAAGCGGACATGAATAGGAGGAAGCTTTTCTAGGATGTAAAAGGGACCAGTCCAAGGGCAAAGCAGTTTCTTGGTGGTGCCCAGAACTAGGACAGGAGACAGGTGTAGACAGTATATATATACCTTTATTGTGTGTTTCTAAATTGTACATTGTGAGTTTTATCTGAGTTTTGGTAGGAAGGGTATCATCCCATTACCAATGCTCCTTGGTGAATTGGTGGAGCATTGTGGGATTCTGAAGGTCTGGTCTGTCTGTCCCAGATATCCCCAATCGCTCTAGGTGCTACTTCACTGCTGCACAGCACTTTTAAGTGCTATTTACATGTAAACTCTGTTACACTGGAGATGCTTATTGCAAATAAGCTGCCAGTTTTTAAATTTTAAAACACACTGTACTTGGAGCACAACCGGAAGTACAGGCGTTAGGCACTTCCAGTTTAGCGCATCATAAGGACTCACGCTAGCAAGCGGGGTGAGCTCGCGTGGGGCTGCACGCAGAGACACACCCAGAGACACGCATGTCATAGCGTGTCCACCGCCTACATCGGGACAGAGGCCAACTTGTTATTATCACATTAAGCAGCAAGGTAAATATTAAATACTATAAATTATTTGGGAACTATATACAGCAATGAATGCCAGATGTATGCTATTGGCAAACAAACAGCCAAGTTTGTTTGTGAGAGATGTCAATTAGTCACTAATTTACAGGAAGAAATTGTACGTCTTCAAAGCTGGGTTCAAACTGACACAGAAACACCTAAAATGGCAGTCAATGTGTAAATTGAAGCCCTGGAAGAATATATAGACCATATGTCTCTCCTTTTAGAAACTAATAGCATAAACACCACTCAAACTAATGTTGTAAACAACACTACATCACTCAGACCTATAGTAAAGTCTCCAATTAAAACTGATGGTTCTACTAATGTCTCCACTCCTTTTCCCTATGAATTACCATTGACATCACATCAACTCACTGAGGGAATGCCTTGGTCTATTTTCCCACATACCAGATCATTACAGACAAAGGAAGTGCATTTTAATTCCTCCCTTCTAATTCCACTACATAATTCCTTTGAACAACTGGGACTGATTACAATTGATGAAACCAGTTTTAATTATGATCAGTGTAATAAAGTTAATAATGAATACCTAGACCCAACCTCTGAAACTAACAGCACTTCATTATTGGCTACTCAATGAAAAGTACAATGGACTACTAAGGTTGCACAGGCTCCCAACAACCTAGAAGAACATCCTCCCCTTAAGTCAATTAACAAACAGGTTTATGTACTAGATGATTCAATGATTAAATACTGTATATTGATCGTGCTGTTTGTAATCCAGATAAGGAGAACCAAACCTGCTCAAGTTATAGGGGGGCAAGAGTTTCGGATATAATTTCCATGACTAAAGTTGCCCTCATAGCAGCAGGTGAAAATCCTTTAGTGACTATTCATGTTGGAACTAACGATATTAATAAAATACCCCTTCAGCAACTAAAACAGGATTTTGTCTCTTTGTGTAATATTTTGATAGAGAGAGGATGTAGCATTTGCATATCAGAGATTCTCCCTGTTCCTAGAGCCACTAATTAAATTTTGAATAAAATCAGAGCATTAAATGAATGGCTCTGTAAGTGGTGCTATAGGCAGGATATTGCCTGCCTTACACACTGGGAAGAATTCAATGAAAACCCATTCCTTTTCTGTTGGGATGGTCTGCATCTCAGCAGAAGGGGGAGTTCTCTTTTAGAACGTCAATTTTCAACATTTATTAAGAATCATTTAAACTAACATCAAGGGGGGAGATAAGGATATTACTGACATCTCTAAAGACCCACTTACTGAATGTTGATAAATTAAATGTTCTATCATTCAATGCACAGTCACTTAACATTACAAAAATGGCTGAATTAGAAATAAAAATCCAGGAATTGAACATAGGACTAATAGCCATAACGGAAACTTGGGGTAACTCCAACAAACAATGGATTATGGAAATCCCTGGATTTAAACATTATAGCAAAAATAGGATAATAATAGAAAAGGAGGTGGTGTGAGCCTATATGTTACAAACGATATTCCATATTTTGAATTTTCATCAAATTCACAGATAGAAAGTACTTGGGTGAACCTACAACCTAATGGTCACTCTCAGATTTTGGTTGGTACCTGTTATCATCCACTCTCTTCAGATATCGGTTATATTAAACAATTAACTAAAGAGATTTAAATAAAATTTCCCAATTGGCAGATAAGGGTTCAGTAATTATTTTGGGTGATTTCAACCTCCCATCTATTAATTGGGATAATTTAACAGGTTCAAATCAATATGATACACAGTTAACTTCAACAATTATAGATTTGGGTCTCTCTCAATTAGTTCGAGAACCCACTCGTGGGACAAATACATTAGATCTAGTCATAACCAATACGGTAGCATCTCTAACTAACTTATGGATAATTGACCCAATAGGTAATAGTGACCACAAGACAATTTTCTTTACAATTCCCTTGGTATACATAACCCCTAGGAATAAACTCATGATAAAACATTATGATAAAGCTGATTTTCCTAAAATTAATGAGCATCTTAAGGCTATTCCATGGGACTCATTACTTTCTCCATTAAATATAGAGGATGCTTGGTACTCTTTTAAAAATATAATTTAAGAACTAGAAAATCAATGTGTACCAGTAAGAAATAAATATAACAATAAAGGTAAAATCCCTGCATGGTACAATTGTTATATTAAAAACAAAGTTTATGTAAACAGAAGTTATTTACACAACTAAAACAGTGTCAGATCAGAAAGAAGGAATATTATTAAATTATAGGAAGACAGTTAAGGATTTAAAGAAATCCATTATATTAGCCAAACGTAACTTGGAATTCAAAATTGCTCATTCCAAAGATTCCCATAAAAGTTTATCTTCCTATCTGAATGGAAAAAAGGGAGATACTAGAAGTGTAGGCCCACTAATTATAGATAATAACACAATAATTTCAGATAAAATGACAGCTATGGAATTTAATAAGTATTTCTGTTCAGTTTTTGAGCAAGGAATAGAATATGTACCACTTGCCCATAAATGTAACAAACTTAACTATACTGTTACACTTCAAGAGACATATAAACATTTAGACACGTTAAAAAAAACAACAAGCTTTGGTCCAGATAATATAACTTCTAAATTTCTTATAGAAACATCTGATGCAATTGTTTTACCACTTACAATTATTTTCAATAAGTCTCTTAAGGAATCTAGGGTTCCCTTGGATTGAAAAACAGCCGTAGTTGCCCCTATTTTTAAAAAGGGACTTCATTCTAAAGCAGAAAACTATAGGCCCATTAGTCTCACTTCTATACCCTGTAAATTACTGGGAAAAAAAGATTAAATCCCTTATTGAAGAAGAAATGCAGTCCCTAAATATTGGTGATATAACACAACACGGGTTCAAATCTGGTCACTCATGCACAATCAACTTGTTATCTTTTTACAACATGATTAGTAAAAACCTGGATTTTAATATCCCAGTTGACGTTATCTTGTTAGACTACAGCAAAGCTTTCGATAAGGTATCACATTCCATATTGTTAAATAAACTAATTCAATTGGGTTTCTCATATGATGTTGTTTCTTGGGTTCATAGTTGGCTGAATAATAGAACACAGACTGTTAGGGTGAATGGGGAACTTTCAGAAAAGGACAATGTTTCGAGTGGTGTTCCCCAGGGCTCTGTTTTGGGACTGACATTATTCAGTATCTTTATTGGTGATTTTACTATTTCATCAACTAATATAATTTCAAATTTGCAGATGACACTAAGTTGGGAGGCCGTGCTGACAGTGACAGAAACAGAAACACTCTAAAAAGTGATCTTGCTAGTATTGAGTGTTGGGCAAATACCAATCGAATGTTTTTTAATGTTTCAAAATGTGCAGTTTTACATATGGGTAAACATAACCCCAAGCAATCATATTATCTTAATAATATTAGTATTAGAGAATCATCCATGGAAAAAGATCTGGGAATACTAGTAAACAACAAACTGTCATCTACTGATCATTGTAATAAAGTGGCCAACCAAGCTAATGCGCTTCTTCGTAGAATAAACAATACGTTTGTTATTAAATCTGAGGAATGCATCATGTCTCTTTATAAATCACATATTAGACCATACACAGATTATGGATCACCCTTTTGGAACCCTTACTTGATCGCAGACATTACTAGGATAGAACAGGTGCAGAGAAGGGAAACAAAAATTGTACCGCATCTTTCTCAATTAGATTATGAAACTAGGCTTCAAAAAACAGGATTGTATTCATTAAGTCTTAGAAGAACAAGAGGCGATCTACTTCAACTCTTTAAAATTGTACATTCCAAAACATTAATGGAATTATGTGGATTATCATTTACAGTAAGGAAAATTGTAGCAAGAAATCGTAATAAACAAATAGAAATTGATCGAACCAAAACAAATAAAAGACAGCACTTTTTTACAGTTAGAGCTCCAAGAATTTGGAATTCTTTGCCACAAGACATTATAGAATGTGATAATATAAACAATTTTAAAATAAAACTCAACAAATGACTTCAAAAAAAAAAAAATAAGATGACAGGGTATAATGATCCACAAAGTGTGGAGGACAATCTCAATGGGCCTTGGCCTTCTTTTGCCCATTAACCCAGTAACCGAGTAACCAAGGTTGGTACAAGTAAACAATGTCCCCAACTGAGAATGAAGGCTCATGAGACTTGGCTGCTGACATTTTCTGCACTGCAGATTTTCTCTGCCCAACATGTTAATTGCAACATGTCTGGCAAGTTCAAGCTGTTCCAGCATAGAAATAATGAAGGAAGAAGCTGACTTTGGAACCTCTAGCAGTGAGAGATCCCTGTCCAGTGGAGTTCTTGGGTGGTGTCCATGGACTAAGCAAAATGGCGTGTACTCTGTACTGTCAACACAAGGGCTGGTATTTTAGGCAAATTGCACAAAGGGAACAAAATGATCCCAAGTGTTGTGAGTTTCATCCGGGTACTTGGAGAGTGTGTCGAGAATAGTAGACATCATTCTTTCACTTTGTCCATTGCACTGTGGGTGATAACTTGTGTGTCTGTTTGATGTCAAGAAGTTTGCATGTTTCTTGCATGATGGTTGAAAGGTAGTTAGTACCTCTGTCTGAATGCAGGTACGAGGGGGTACCATGATGACAAATGACAGTGTTGAGGAAAGCATTTGCTACTGTGGCAGCTTTAATGTCTTTTAGGGGAATTAGTTCCAAATACCTTGTAAGACAGTCCACAAAAACAAGGATATATTTGTTGCCGGAGTCAGAGCATGTGGGTAAAGGCCCAAGAATGCCTGTGCTGACTCTTTGAAATGGTTCAGTGGCTACAGGCGTTGGAATGCTGTGTGCCTTTGTCAGTTTGGCAGGGGCTTTCTTTGGGAATAGGGCTGGCAGGATTTGACAAATTGGACGTCTTTGTTCATGTGAGGCCAGAAGAAGTGAAACCTTGTCTTTTTGAGAGTTCTGTGGATTCCCATATGACCTCCAGAAAGTGGAGAGGCATGAGTGGATTGAAGAACTTCATTGACTAGAGAGGCTGGCACAACTAACTGTACGTGAGTTCTATCCCTGCAATGGCCCTTGCCTTCCTTGGTCCAAATGTAGAAAAGCACATAGAAACATAGAAACATAGACTTTGACGGCAGATAAGGACCGCTAGGCCCATCTAGTCTGCCCATTTCCCTACCTACAGGATAGGCCGCAGATCCTAGTTAACCAACAGCCTATATCTTCCTGCCACCCACAAGAATTGCCTTATGTCTGTCCCATGCATTCTTGAATTCTCCCACAGTTTTAGACCCTCATAACTTCCTCAGGAAGGCTGTTCCATGCATCCACTACCTCTCTGTGAAATAATACTTCCTCACATTGCCTCTGAACCCTCTCCTTCTATCTTTTAAATTGTGTCCCCTTGTTCTTGCAAGTCTCTTTTCTGAAAGATGCTACCCTCTTGGACTTTGTTGATTCCCTGAGGTACTTGAAAGTTTCTATCATGTCCCCTCTCCCTTCTTTCCTCAAGGGTATACATATTAAGCTCCTTTAGTCTCTCCTCATACGGCTTCTCTTGCAGACCCTGCACCATTTTAGTTGCCCTCCTCTGGACTACCCCTATCCTGTCTATGTCCTTGCGGAGATGGGGTCTCCAGAACTGGACACAGTACTCAAGATGGGGTCTCACCAACTGTCTGTACAGAGGGATAACAACTTCCTGTTTTCTGCTGCTGATGCCTCTCCCTATACATCCCAGTATACCCCCGGCCCTCCCTACTGCCTTCTCACATTGCTTGCTAACCTTAAGGTCATCTGATATGATTACCCCCAGGTCCCTTTCCTGTTTTGTTGTTGTTACTACCTCCCACCCATTGTGTATTCTTCCTGGTTCTTGCTTCCCAGGTGCATTATTTTGCACTTTTGCATTGAATCTAGCTGCCATATGTCTGACCATTCCTCCAACCTTGCCAAGTCCCTTTTCATCCTTTCCACGCCTCCTTGTGTATCAACCCTGTTGCAGATCTTTGTGTCATCTGCAAAAAGGCATACTTTTCCTTCCAGTCCCTCTGCAATGTCACTGATGAAGACATTAAAAAGGACTGGACCCAATACTGAACCCTGCGGTACCCCACTAGTAACCGCCCTTTCTTCAGAGTGGACTCCATTTACAATTACCTTCTGTGTCCTGTTGTCCAGCCAATGTTTTATTTAGAGCTACCACCCTGGGACCCATTCCCAGGCTGGTTAATTTGACTAATAATCTTTTGTGTGGGACTGTGTCAAATGCCTTGCTAAAGTCTAGGTAGGCCATGTCCACAGCCCCTCCCTGGTCTACTACTTTGGTCACCCAGTCAAAGAAATCTATTAGATTCATCTGACATGACCTTCCCGCTGTGAACCCATGCTGCCTTGGATCCTGTGCTCCACTGACCTCTAGGTACTCAACTATTTTTCCTTCAGAAGTGACTCCATCACTTTCCCTACCACAGAGGTCAGACTGACAGGTCTGTAGTTTCCTGCCTCTGTCTTGGTCCCACTTTTGTGAAGGGGAATCACATCCGCCTTCCTCCAGTCCTCGGGTACCACACCATCCTCCCATGATTTATTAAAAGGAGTAGCCAGTGGTTTCACTAGTTCCTTCCTTAATTCTTTTAGAATTCTGGGGTGAATTCCATCAGGACCCATTGCTTTGTCCACCTTCAGTTTTAGGAGTTCTTGCAGAACCCTTTGTTCTGTGAAAGGACTGGGATCGACCCCCCTATCAAGAGTGCTTCTGTTAATTGGATTAGGCACTTCCCCCTCCTCTTTTGTGAATACTGAGCAGAAATATTCATTCAGTATTCCTGCTTTTTTACTGTCCCCCTCTGCCCACCCACCGTTCATTCTATTCAGCATCATCGAGGAAATATTGTGAAGCAAAGAAAAGTACATCCTGGCAATGTTGCTTTTGTTGTGGTAAGGTTTCAGACTCTAAGTACATGATTATCTCTGTGAATTGAGGATCAGTTCTTTGTTGTGTTTTTACCATCACCAGGGAGATATTAGAAGTAGAGGAGGTTAGAAGCTCTTTGGATCTTTGCAATAAGTGAGGATTGGTGCTTTTTCTGTAGAAGCAGCTGGTAGCAGCAAAGCAACTTGAGGTGCTGTAGGAGTATCCACAGAGAGCACATCTGTGGCATGGAAAGGAAGAGCTTGTAGGCAGGGTTCTTCATCTGTTGAGGATGATGTGGAGGGATATCATCTCCACTTTACAGCATCGACATTGGAGTGAGCTCGACCTGGTCAGTACTGAATTTCAAAGTTGTAGCACTGCAGCATGGCAATCCATCAGGCGAACTTGCCTACTGGCTTCTTCATTTCGAGTAACCATCTGTGGACAGAGTGATCAACGATAGCTATAAAGGAGGAGTAGCATGTTAACAGTCAAATGTCTTTATGGCAAATACCATGGCTAGACATTCTTTTTCTGTGATGCCATAGTTCTGCTCAGCTGAGAAAAGAGAGCACCCTGCATAGGAAACAATTTGTTCTGTTCCATATTGGATATGATGTGGGACAGGTCGAATCTTGGGTATGCCATTACTGGAGAAGAGACAAGTTTTTCTTTCAAGGTTTCAAAGGCCTCTTTACATTTGGAAGTCCATGTATATTCACATCCCTTTTTGGTGAGGGCATACAGCGGAGCTGCAATCTTGGCATAGTTGCAAATGAACTTTCTGTAGTATCCAGACAAGACTAGGAAAGCTCCAAGGTCTTTGAGATTGTTAGGTTTTGGATAGTCTTTGACTGCTGAGAGCTTGTCTGGATCTGGAGAGATGCCTTGAGAACTAACAACATGTCTCAGGTAATGAATTTGATGTTGAGCTAAACAACACTTCTCCAGGCAAAGCTTGAGATTGGGTTGTATGAGACATTTAGAAACTTCTTTGAGATGTTGGAGGAGCTCTGGGAAAGTCTTGCTGAAGACAATAACATTGTCTAGGTAAACTAGGCAAGATTTCCAAGACAACCCACATAGTACGGCTTCCATGACACACTGAAATGTGGCTGGACTGTTCCAAAGTCCCATAGGCAGACATTTGAATTAAAAAAGTCCCAAGTGGCAGCACCAGGCTGTGTATGTGTATGAGAAGCTGGATCAATGGAGACTTGGTAAAACCCACTCTGAAGGCCTAGAGTCATGAAGTAAGCTGGGCTGGCCATGCCAAGACTCTCTAAGTCATCTTCAGTTGCAGGTAAGGGATGAGCACCCTGCACAGTGTAGGCACTGAGCTTTCTGTAGTCAACCACAAAGTGATACTCTTTGTCCTTCTTTATCACCAGTGGGCAAGGTGCACCCCAGGGACTTGTAGACTTTTTGATAATGTCTTACATAGATACATAGACAATGTTGGCAGATAAGGGCCTATGGCCCACCTAGTCTACCCATTTGAGCTTGTAAGTTCACTTTGTTTTCCTAGAAGTCTGTTGCTTCTTACCCTGACCTCCAGAATTCCCTTATGTCTATCCCATGCATTCTTAAATGCTGTGATTGTTTCAGCCACCACTACTTCCTCTGGCAGGGTGTTCCACTTGTTCACCACCCATTCTGTGAATAAATTCTTCGTCACGTTTCCTCTGAATCTCCCTCCTTCCAACTTTATCCCATGCCCTCTAGTCCTGGAACATCTTTTTCACTGAAAAATAGTGTATTCCTGCACCCTGTTCCTCCCTGTAAGATACTTGTATGTCTCTATCATATCCCCTCTCTCTCTCTCTCCTTTCCTCCAGGGAGTACATATTCAGTTCCTTCAACCTGTCCTCACAGGACTTGTGATGCAATCCATGTACCATCTTTGTTGCCCTCCTCTGAACTTTCCCTACCCTGTCTATGTCCTTATGTAGGTAAGGTCTCCAGAACCGTACACTGTTCTCCAGGTAGGGCCTCACTAGTGTCTTGCATAGTGGAATTATGACCTCCCTTTTCCTGCTGATGATGCCCCTGCCTATGCATCCCAGCATCCTATTTGCTTTACCTGCTGCCTTGTCACACTGTTTCCCTATCTTAAGGTCATCAGAGATGATAACCCCACAATCCCTTTCCTGCTTGGTGCATGCTATATCCTTACCCCCCAACTGATATGTTGTTCCAGGATTTTTGTACCCCATATGCATTATCTTGCACTTCTTTGCATTGAATTTCAACTGCCAAACTCCTGACCATTCTTCAAGTTTCTGCAGGTCCCTCCTCATTCTGTCTACACCCTCTGGCATGTCCACACTGTTACAGAACTTTGTGTCATCAGCAAACAGGGAGATGCTGCCTTCTAGGTCCTGCGCAATGTCACTGATGAAGACGTTGAATAGGACCGGTCCCAGCACTGATCCCTGTGGTACCCCACTGGTCACTCTTCCCTCTGTGGAGTAACAGCCATTTACCACCACACACCCCCCGTGTCCTGCCACCTAGCCAGTTACCTACCCACCACACTACTGTCCTGCCCACTCCCATATTCCCAAGTTTGTTTAATAGCCTTCTATGTGGCACAGTGTCAAAGGCCTTTCGGAAGTCCAGATAGGCCATGTCCACTGCCCTCTCCTGATCCACCTCCTTTGCCACCCAGTTGAAAATTTCAATGAGGTTGGTCTGACATGACCTCCCCTTGGTGAAACCATACTGCCTTGGGTCTTGCAGTCCTTTGGCAACCAGATGTTCCACCAATCTCTCCTTCAGTAGTGCTTCCATGATCTTCCCCCCATCAAGGTGAGGCTGACTGGTCTGTAGTTCTCTGCTTCCTCTTTGTTCCCTTTTTTGTATAAGGGGACTACATCTGCTGTCCTCCAGTCTTTTAGTACCTCTCCTGTTTCCAGTGATTGGCTAAACAGGATTGCCAGAGGTTCAGCCACCACCTCTCTTAGTTCTTTTAGGACCCGACTCTTATTCCTTCCAGTTCTTTCAGAACCCTTTCTCGTGTAAAGGGACTTGTGTCCATTTCTGTGCTGTTCCCACCCCTTGTACTCCCTTCAGGCCCATTACCCTTCTCTTCCTCAGTAACAACTGAGCAGAAATACCTGCTCAATATGTCAACTTTACTATTGTCATCCTCCACGTGGCCCCTCATCCTCCCCTTTCAGTCTCACTATCCCTCCCTTTGCCTTTCTTGTATCACTTAAGTACCTGTAAAAGGTTCTGTCCCCTCTACCCACTGATTTTGAATGCACTCTTCTGTCTGAGCTTTGGCTTCCCTTACTGACCTCCTTGCCTTTCTTTGCATCTCCTGGTACTTCTCCCTATCCTTTCTGCTTGTGTCTTTTTGTATTGCCTGAATGCAGTCTTTTTGGCTTTTACTTTCTCCACTACCTCCTTGAAAACCACAATGGCCTCCTCTTCCTTTTCCCCTTGCTAACCTGCTTAATGCATAATTCGGCTGCTCTTGTAATCCCGGTTTTAAATATTGCCCACTGTTCTTCAACCCCGATTCCTGCCCCATTCACAGTAATACCTCTTTCAAGCATGTTCCCCATTTTCCCAAAGTCTGCCCCCCTAAAATCCAGGATACGTGTTTTTGTGCGATTTGATTCTGCTCCTTCTGTGATTTCAAACCACAGCGACTGGTGGTCGCTGTTCCCCAGGTGCTCTCCCACTGTTACCCCGTCACTTTATCCCCATTTGTGAGCACAAGGTCCAGTATTTCCTTCTTCTGAGTTGGTTCCATGACCAGCTGCTTGAGGAAGGCACCATGAAGGAAGTCCAGGATAAATCGGCTCCTGGTTGATGCTGCAGCTGCTGGGAGGCTCCAGTCAACATCTGGAATATTGAGTTCTCCAACTAGCACCACCTCACCCTTGTCTGCCATCCTTTGGATGGTTAGCATCAGCTTCCTGTCTGTTTCTTCCTCCTGGGCTGGTAGCCTATAGACAATCCCTGTGTGGATGGCTGGACCCATTTTCCTTTCCAGCTTAACCCACAGTATCTCTCCCCCATTTTGTTCCCACTGTATCTCTGTGGCCTTTATGCCATCTTTCACATAAAGTGCCACTCCTGCTCCCTTCCTACCTGCCCTGTCTCTTCTGAATATGTTGTAGTCAGGTATGGCAATCTCCCAGTTGTGGCTATCATTACACCAGATCTCTGTGATGGCCATGATGTCCAGGTCCGACTGCACCATGACAGCCTCCAGATCCTCCATCTTGTTGCTGAAGCTCCTGGCATTGGCACACATGACTTTCCATAATTTGAACTCCCTGGACTCTTTAGCTGTTCTACTCCAGCCCCCTTCCCTGGTTGTCCCTGCTGTCTGCCCTTCTGTTGAATTTTGCCCCCTTTCTACCTATCCACCTCTTGGGTGCTTATCTCCATCTTTTGCACACTGCTTTGTAGAGATATTCACTCCTCCTGTTCTCTGGTTCCACTGCTAGCTGTGGGGATGGGCAATTAGGTGCCCTCCTTGCTGGCCTGCCACCCACCTTGGCTAGTTTAAATGCTTGTCCATGTAGCATTTAAACTTATCACTGAGATCTCTGATTCCCCTCCAGGATGGATGCAGGCCGTCGGGCTTGAACAAGCCTCCGTCCCTTCAGGTGGGTCCACAGTCACCAATGAATCCAAACCCTTCCTCATAGCACCAGTTCTTCAACTCTGAGTTAAAGTTCCTGGTGCATGCGTCCCTACACTCTCCCATGCCTCTCACAGGTAGTACTTCCAAGAAAGTGACAGAAGTAGCTACTTGATTGAGACCTCTCCCCAATTTCCTAAACTCTTCCTGAACTTCCTCAGGCTCTCCATTTGCCAGGTCATTAGTACCTAGGTAGATAATGACATCCAGATCACCCTCCTGTCTTGCCTTTCCAGTGATACCCAGGATTTTCCTCCCATCCCTCCATGCCGTGGCACCTGGTAGGCATCTCACCTCTCTGTCCTCCCCCTCCTGTGTTCCTAGCTGGATCCCTGTTATGATAGAGTCCCCCACCAGGATTCACTTCCTCCTCCTCTAGGGTCTACTGCTCTCCCCACTGAGGTCACCTCCTTGGTTGACCTCCACATCCCTCCCTTCCACTTCTTTGGGTACCTCTGTTTGATTGTCCCCTTTTGCCAGTGTGGCATATGAGTGCTGAAGTGGAATAGGTTCTGGGATGTGCCTCTGCCTGACTGCCCTATCCCTCTCTGAGCTCACCATAATCCAAGTGCTCCTCATTCTTGGCATCCTTTGCAGCAGCTGGCATTGGACTAGGTGGTCTCTGGATAGGGGTGAAGGTACTCCTGACCCAGTTTACTTCCACTCTCAGCCTGGCTACCTCATCCCACAGTCCAGAGAGATGCATGCAGATAGGGCAGGTCCTCAGCATCCAGAAGGTCTGCCTGAATATGGCTGCCCCACAGACACTGCATTGCACAACTCCCCACATTATACTGCACTTATACTGCTATTCTCGTACTTGTCTGTTACTTAAGCTCTCCTAGTTCCCTTTTTATTAATTTACTGTCTTAAAAATCCTGCCACCAATCCTCAGATACTTTTCTTTAAGGAAGGAAAACAAAACAAATGAGTCAAAACACTTGTGCTGAGGGTGGGCTTCCTCCCCCTTATGTCCCTCCTACTCCACAACCCTGCTATTCCCAGTGCATAGCTCCTGTCAATCAGATTTAACAGGGCATATAATTAAGAGTCAGGCGGGGTCAGTCAGGGTCGGGGCAGGTGGAGGGTGGGTGAAAATTTACAGCAGTTAAAGACAGCAAAGGAATACATCACCACTACAAACACACCAAACTTAGCTTTAAATTTTCAACAGCTCAAAATCAACTGTAAGTAAATACAGTAAAGAAATAGCAATGCCACTAAAAGCCCACAAATCTAAGTTTAAAACAAAACAGCAATGATCAGTTACTGCAAAGCACTGAAATGAATATGGATCCTTGCCCTGCTGGCTTCTTCTGAGAGCTATGAGAGGTATGCCTTGGTGTCTAGCAGTCACCCTTCCCCATCTTGAACACATTTTATTTATTTAGTTTTTGGTGACCGGGTAAATGGACTAAACAAATCCTGCCTATTATCAGGCACGACCCGGGGGAGGGGGATACAGATGAATGCTAACTGACCTTGAACCAGATTAAGCTGTTGGTGGTATTTTTAGTGAATGAGGGGAAATTTGGCCAGGACACCGGGGAAATTCCCCTACTCTTTTCGAGAAGTGCCATGGGATCGTTAACATCCACCTGAACTACCACCAATCCAGGCAGATGGGACCTCGGTTTAACGTCTCATCCGAAAGACGGCACCTCAAAATGCAGCACCCCTCTCACGCTGCACTACAGTGTCAGTACTGGGATATTAACCCAAATGCCAGATGTGGGAACTGAACCCACAGCCCTCTTATCTCCCAACCTCAGAAGTGAGTGTGCCACCTACTGAGCCACCGACATGTCTTTGATTATGTCCTCTAGGACTTGTTTTTGTTTGTGTCCCACTTTGTAGGCTCACTGATGGATTTGTTTCTGGTTGGGCTGCACCCTGATGGTGTGTTGTAGGATATCACAGCATCTGAGCTTGTTATCTGGACCAACAAAGACATTTGGGTAACTCTTCAGGAATTTCAAAAGTTGCTGTTTCTGTGTTGGAGATGTTGGAAGCTTTAAAGAAGATAGTCACTGACTGAGGGGAAACTCTGTTGAAGCTGGAGTGGCCATGATAGTACTGACAGGACTAGAGTTGGTGAATCCAGGCTGAGGTTCTTGCATGAGATAGAGCTGGTTTCCTGCAGACAAGCAGACAAACTTTCCGATGTTGGCACCCTTTGAGATGACCACTGGCTCATCTGTGAAGTTCCAGCATTTTTAGATGATGGTGCCACCATGAACTGCAGACAAGAGTGTTTCCTGGAAGAAGACTTAATGAATGCATCTCGGGGGATCCTGTGATGCTGCCAACAACACCTTGTGGAAGTGGTTCATCTCGAATCTTGCCAATCAAAACCATTTATGTCTTAGGAGGCACAGTGACTTAGTCTGTAGCTGCGAGTTGCCTCCGAGGGTCTAGTGACAGTTTGTTTGATGCAAAGTCTAGGATGACTCTGTGAGCTTTGAGGAGGTCCAGGCCAAGAATCAATGCTGGTTGTAGATCAAGCACTTGGTAGAACTTGACAGTGGCTTGCTGTGAGCCAAAGTGTAGCTTGAGAAGGACCACACCTGTAATAGGTACTGTAGCAGTACTTGCTGTGATAATGAACTTTAGGTCAGCTGAAGAGACACTGGTTAAGTGATGAATAGCTGGGTTGTCCAGAATACTGCTGTTGATAACTGAGATTTTTGCTCCAGTGTTGACCAAGGCATGCATGGACCAATCTCCAGTGGTTACAGGGACATAGTTCTCTAGAAGTGGTGATCTGATGACAGGTACCTTTGCCCCTGGAAGTGAGAGTGTGCTAGAGTTAGCAGTTAGAAGATGCAGGTTGTTTGAATTGCAAAAGTCAGAGAGGTGGTCAGTTGCTGAGTTCCCCTGCCCAACAAAAGCCCCATGTCTGTTGGGCAACACTTGTTTCCCTGATCCTGGGAGTAGTTGTGGTTATCTTGCTGATTGTGCTGTGATGGGCACCTTTGGTTCTCTTGATTTCTGTAGTAGTACTTCAGCTTTTGGCAGACAGCAGTAGTGTGTCCTCTGACTCCACACCACTGGCAGGTCACTGGTTCTCTTGAAGGCGGAGGTGGATCAGGTTGCTGTTGAGGTGGTTGCAGAGCACTGACAGAAGTTGCAGGAGAAGCAGTAGAGCTGAGGTGTAAGCTATTGACAGTTGTGATGAGCTTGTCAATCATTGCTTGTTTCTGTTGGACACATGTTGCGAGTGCAGCCATTTGTGAGGTCTAAGGTGCCAGATGGACTCTCGTGCAAGTCATGCAGCTTGAATTGTATCCATCCAGGTTGTTGGCTTTTGCTGAATGATATAAGTATGGAATTGAGGAAGTAGTCCCTGGGCAAAGGCTGTGATTTGATATTTTTCTGTTTTCTGCAGATGTTTTCAGCATGACTCAATGTCCACTATGACGGCTTCTAGAGATTCAGAGGGTTGCATGGTGCATTCCCACAGTTGTTGTTCCAATAACCAGGGTGGATGCGCTTAGAGAAAATGGTCTTTGAAAGCTGCATACAGGGTGGCAGTGTCCCCTTTGACTTGTTCTGGAAGTGCTTTGAACCAGGATATGGCAGTCCCTCTCAGAAGCAGGCACAAGGCATTGGAAATATGCAAAGAATCAGTCCAACCATTGAAGGAAATACAGTCTCGAAATTGCTCAAGCCAGTCGACAGCATCTTCATGAGGCAAGGCTGAAAAGGATATTGGCTGTAGGCTAGTATGGACTGTGGACTGTGATGAAATAGCGTTAACATAGGCAAGGTAATCTTGAATGGCTTGCATAGTTGGTGCTTCTTGAGCTAAAATGGAAGATTATGTCGTGCAGGATGGTTTCTCTTTTGTCGCCTCATGCCCTTGAGGTGGGTGAAGATAACCCTCCAGACACCCGGCGCCCATAGTGGTGTCTTCAGACATTGTGGTTGAAGACAAGCTTTGTTTCAATGAGAGAAGGTCACAAGGATGAAAAGGAGTTGTCATCATGCAGGAGACAGGATGTCGTGGAGTAGATGAAGTGCCGAGAAGAAAATATGTTCGTAGGTGAAAGTATAATTATTTGTAAGCAAAGTCCATCAAATGACACTGTAATAAACAATTCCCACTCAGTTCTGTGCTGTCTGTTATTTAAATAAAGTTTTTGTTGCAAAAATCAGCTATTTGTTGCAGTGTCCGTTCATTTTAATAGATTTGCCATTGATTCCTATGGAGTGAGGTCATTTTAATGCCCTTCATAAGATGGCCACCAAACTTTGACATACAGTTCCTGGATTCCTTGATTGTAGCAAGATGGCTGCCAGCAGTGGGGTTAAGGGTCTCCTCCTGTGTTGTTTTGTGGCATGCAAGATGGATGCTTCTTGTGATGAGGCTGCTATGCCAGGGACAAAATGGTGATTGCCACGCTGCAGTCCTTTTCCCCAACTGAAAAGGTGGGCTTGTAGTTTGGTGAGTGCAAAAAAATGTAAATTGCTAGATAAATTCTGTATTCATTTCACAGCTCCCAATTTTCCTTTTTGTTGTTTTTTTCTTTTGTTTTATTCCTTGGCTTGTGCGTTTGGATTTTATGTACTGTCACCAGGTTTTATTTACTTATCCTGCTCCCAATTTGTTTTTCTTTTGAAACTGACATTTTAAACTGTGCTTTCCTTTTATTAATTTTCTCCTTTTGTTTTCTGGTTTCCCCAGACCCCATTTTTTTATTTTAGTCGTGATGGTAGCTCTGTTTAATGCATGGCCGAACAGCAGCTTTGTGTGCAGGGTGGAGAATCGGGATGCAGTTTGCTCCATAGTAGTAGCAGCCCGGTATTTATTTATTTTAATTGATTAGAATGGCTACTTTGTTTGACTCTGGCCAAAGGAAGCTGTGGCTCTGATGTTGCAGGAGTGGTTATGTGTGGCTCCGAGCGGCCATAGGAGCAAGAGGAGAGCTGCAGTTTGTGCCACGGTAAGAGCAGAGCTCTGGTTCTGTAATTTGTGGCTGAGTGGGAAGCTGAATTTGTAGAGCCACATTGCAGAGAGCTGGAGAATCTTGAGGCAGGCTGGGTGAGCAGGAGGCAGTCTTCGAGGAGCCACAGTAAGCTGTGGCCAAGCGAGGATCAAAGCTCAGTTTTAGTGCATGACTGACTTGGTGCAGGACTGGCTGAGGTAGGAGTGGGTAACAGTTCACTGCAGCTGCAATCAAGCCACCTTTGGAGTCAGCCTGAGTGGCTTCAGGAGTTATCTGTGGCTGTTTAGGGGGGAAGCGTGCAGTAAGAATGGCAATGGGAGCCGCAGTGGTTGTGGGCGGCAGGACTGAGCTGTGTTCTGAGGTTATTTATTCATTTTGAGATGGTGCAGTCCCTTCTGGAGTGGCTTTCCTCGCCTCAGAGTGAAACTGGAGTTCAGCACTGTTCAGCACCAAAGTCAGGTGCAGGAGACAGAGTGGCAATTCATGGGTGGGCTGCAGTCGAGAGGCAGCATCGGGGAGGGCTGGCTGGAAATTTTCTTTTTTTCCTTTTGTTTGGTTACGATCCCCACTGTGAGAGAAAGACTGCATAGGGAGCTGGCTTGTCAGGGAGGAGCAGTTTGAACCAGGCCCTGCCACAAGGTGGTAGCTGGGGGGGGGGCAGTCTGTTCACAGCTCTGTGGAACAGAGGCTTGGATAATTGCAACTTTTAACAGTTCTTGCATTGAGCTGCCGGCTAGCAATGTTGAACAGGGTGCTCTACAACAGATTTAGTATGGTAGGAGGGTGGCAGGCTGCTATGCAACAAAACACAATTAATATTTTTCTCTCTCTGCAGCCCAAGTCATGGTTTAAGTAACATGCAAACAGTTCAAGCATACTTGGGTGATGACTTTGGGGTGCCAAGCGATGCAGACAAGCGAGATGGGGGTCTGGACAGAAGGGCTGCATTCTCCACCATTTTGGTTTTGGTCTGCCACTAAGGATCCTTATCTTCTCTTCTGCCAGGCCCATCTGTAGCTGCTGCAGTAGACATCTTACTGGACCATATGAAATAATGAGACAGACACACAAAATAATAAACAAGCATGTTTATTCATAATTGTAGAGACATCAGCAGGTAACTTCATCTCACCATGAGGTTCAGGAACAGACTGACTGACTAACTTGCTGACTAAAGGGGTTTCTAGCCCCTGCTAAACAGAAAATAGCATACAAATTATGATAATGACCCTCACTTGATAGAATTGTCTTGTGTTCTTAAAGGGGCAGCAGCTACATTAGCTCCATACTTAAGCTGTACTCCACACTCAGTGTCCTTACTACAGGAGGAGACACTAGAACTAGAGTCAAAGCCAAATGTAGGCTGCTCCATATCACCCACTTCTCCATTACTTTCCTCTGTATTCACAAGGTCAGGATTGTATTCATCCTTCTTGTCCTCTGGCTGAAGAAGAGGGACCCAAGGCTTCCTAGGCAGTGATGGATGAGGCATACAACAGGGGCAGACCCAAAGAAGCTAATGTTGACAGAAGTGATGGTTGGGAAGGCAGAACTGTCGACAACATAAACATCAACAGCAGCGATGGATGCAGCTGCTGCAGCAGTTCCAATACAACTGCCACTACCACTACATGTGTGTTAATGGCACCAGCTGGCAGAGCCAACGGGACAGTGAATGTCATTGATGAACTATACCTCTGTTAACAAGACAGCCAGAGCAGCTAGTCCCAAACCCTGGTGTCTGAATGACCATGGCAGGCTTTAGCAATGGAAGTCGCTGATGTGTCCTTACACTTACCTTCTTCACCAGAATGCTGTGGTCACCAGGATCTAGATGGAAACTGCACCTTAGAAGGCTTGGTTCAGCGACATTCTGATGAGGAAGCATTTTTTGGCTATTTCTGACCTTTCTTCAGTCCTCTCAGTTTTCAACTTTCTTCACTTCCTGTGCCTGCCCCCTCCTTCCCTCCTTCCCTCCTTTATCCCTCCCCCGTCCTGTCACCTCTTCTTATTTTCTCCTACTACTCCAGCTGGCTTACCCAACCTGACAAGCCTTATAGACGTACTAGGACCAGGTTTCTTAAACTAACTATCACTGACCTATCAAAGATATTACTTCTGTTACTGTTATGCTCGGGTAACACTGAGCTAAACCCTGGTCCTATCGCTACCATTACATCCCGTTCGGATGCTGCTTGTCTTAAAGGCGTGAGTTTCTGGCATGTTAATGTCTGCAGCCTCCTAAAAAAGTTCTCCATGATTCAGGCGTGGGTCAGCCATACTCAGCCAGATGTTCTGGTAATCTCCAAATCTTGGCTTAGGCCGGCCTCTCAGGACAGGGAGATTAATATTCCTTCCTACCAGTTATTCAGAATGGACAGGCCTACTAGGGGAGGTGGTGTGGTGGTGTACATTAAGGAAAGGTTCACAACATCCTGCTTGGATTCTACTTCTTTCAAAAACTAATCAGAGTATTTGACCCTGAAGATGTATTTATCTACTTCTCTTGCCTTCAGACTGATTGGTTGCTATAGACCCCCATCTGCTGGTACACTCCTTCTTACACATCTTGGCTCTATAATGGAGAAAGAGAACCTTGAAACTATCATCCTAAGGGACCTTAATTTCGACTGGTTATCGAAGACTGCTTCATACTTAAACACTTTCTGCGATTCCCCTGGGTTGGTGCAACTAATTCATGAACCCACACGTCCAAACAAAAAGAACATGAGCAACAGCACACTGCTGGATGTTATTTTAGTCGATAAGCCTCATCTCTTCTCACATGCTGGAACCTTCTTTGCTGATGTCAGTTACCATTGCTTCATTACTGCGGTCAGATCACTGCATCACACAGCTAAATTTCTTACAAAAAGGTCCCACCGTAACTTTGATGTGGCTGCCTATGTCTATGAGTTGGAACACTTGCCACGTTGGCAAGACTTCTACTTAGCTAACACGGTTAACTCAGCATATGATATTTTCCATGATGTACTTGTTGGGACCCTAAATATGTATGCCCCTATGGTAAAAAATTAGTGTAAAAAACAAAACATGTCATTGGTTCTCTGCCAAGCTGAAAGCTGCATTGCATGGTAGGGATAAGTTGTGGAAAAAAGCTTGCCGGATTAAGCTTGACTCAGACTGGTGTCAATTCAGAAGGGCACGCAATGCTTGTACAAAAATAGTCAGGGATGCTAAGGCAGCATTTTATCTTACTGAATTGGATTCTGCAACAAAGTGCTCCTCCAAATTCTGGAGGACAATCAAGGACATGTCTGGATATACGCCTAGTAATTCCTTGCCACCTAAGATTACAACTGGGAGTACTGCTATCAATGATAAACTGGGAATCCTAGATGCATTTAACAATCATTTTGCCACAGCTGGTCTAGCTTTCGACAATTCCCCTGCATCCCTGGTCCACTCCCAATTAAGTGTCCCATGCTCAGACTCTCCTGCCCCAGTACCTGGCTTCTCATTCCACCCGGTCTCTGTGAAAGAGGTTGAAGACTTCATGCTCCAATTGGATATTAAGAAAAGTGCTGGTGCTGATTCTTTGGATCCTTATTTCCTTAAAATCACCTATCATGTCCTAACTGTTCCTATCACGGACTTATTTAACTTATCATTGTCCCAAGGGCTTATTCCCCAGATCTGGGAAAATTACTCATGTCATCCCCTTGTTTGAATCAGGGGATCCCTGCGACCTCAACAATTATAGACCAATTTTCCTCCTCCCAACTTTGTTGACACTTCTGGAAAAGACTGTCAGCAAACAACTAAGGGACTACCTCGAATTCAATAACCTACTAAACCCTATGCAATCTGGCTTTAGAACTAAACACAGCACTATTTCGGCCCTTGCCCAAAGTAACAAATAATTGGCACCGAGAACTGGACAGCAGAAACTTTGTCTGTGCTGTATCTCTAGACCTTAGTAAGGCTTTTGATACAGTGGATCATAGCCTGCTTCTCTCTTCTCTGAAGAGTATAGGCCTGGACTCAGTTTCTTTGCATTGGTTTACTGAGTACCTTGTAGGACGGTGTCAACAAATTAAGGCTGAGGGTGAGCTATCCCCACTCAAACCTCTACTGAGGAGAGTACAGTAAGGATCTATACTTGGTCTCTTACTATTCACTATCTATGTTAATAACATTGATGAGAGTATTAACAAGGCCAACATACACCTGTTTGCTGATGACACGGTTGTATATATAAGTTGTCTGACACTTGAAGCCACTTGTGCTGACCTCCAGGAGGAATTTAACCAGCTCCAGAACCAGCTCCTCCATAAAAATGTCTTCTAAATGCTAAAAAAACAAAAGCAATGTTGTTCTCGCCCTATAGCCGTGTGATGAATTCAGCCAGTTCTGGAGCACTGCCTCAGATTACCACAATTCTTGGAGAGAAACTGGAGTTTGTCGCAAAGTTTAAATACCTAGGTGTGTGGTTAGACCATAATCTATCATTCACTGAGCACGTCAAGGACCTTGTAAAGAAGTTAAGGCAGAGACTGGGGCTATTCTTTAGAATTAACCAGTTTCTTACTAGAGATGCAAAAGTGCGCCTTGTCCAAACTACTTCTCTTTCGCTGATCGATTATGCAGATTTCCTTTATAGTCAATGTTTAGGCATAATAGAAACACAGTCCTTTGGACTTACAGAGTCTTCTTGAAGCGGCTTCCACAATGTATAATAGACTGTCTCCCACTAAGTGAACCAGGAACGTATGCCTTAAGAAGCACATCCTACATCACATTATGTATCCCCAAGGCTTCCTCTCGCTATGGCAGAGTGGCCATTAGGTTTCTGTTGTCAACATTGTGGAACAAAGTACAAAAATTATTGAAATTAAGCTGCCTCCACAGTATGAATGCCTTTAAATCTCTATATGCTTGGTATGTGTGTAAGCCATGCAATTGCTACCCCAGCCCCTAATTTTAGTCCGAAGTGTCAGGCTGCTGCTCTCTGAGCGTAGTTGAATTTCTGATCACTTTTAACCTTTGGTGACCTTAACTCTGTGAGCGTCTTATGCCTTAAATGTTTTCCCCTCTAGAAATCCCAGTAGGGTTATCTCTTCATGGCTTTCACGGCCACTACACCTGACTCACCGTGATGTCTTTTATATATTGCTTAATCTGTGGCTCTTATTCCCCTACCCTGTACCATTTAACTGTCCTATTTCATTTTGCATTCCCTTTCCACTGCATTCCACTCTTACTGTCTCTTTTCTCTGTCCCCTAACTCACCTCTCTGCCATAGACTAGCCCATCAGGGGCTCACTGCCCCTCAGGTGGGAGAAATGAGGATACTGGATGGTTGTCACTTCCATAGCCGCCGCCTGAGACACCTAGACTGGACTCCTTACTAGCGATGTGCAGTATTGCTGATACTCATTTGGAACATGAGCGCTTTTTTGGCTCTGGCATCTGATTGGCTCCTGCAATCTGTTCCTGTGTCTCCCTCAATACTAAGCTAAAGTCTGATTTTCTGTCTAAAACTTGCACAAAAAAGAGCTGTACTTACTTATTGCCTAACAGTTATGACCTCTGTTTTTTACTGTTTAGAGTGTCAAGAGTTGGGACTCTGTTTGATTACACTCCTTTCTGAATTTCTGTGGTTGAGCCAGTCATTAGGTATCAAGGAATAACCAATTCTGTTGTCCTGCTGTTTTGGTCCTCCTGCTGGTTCAGATGTTCCATTGTCTGTGGCCCAGTACTTAATATTGACCCCTTCTTCCATCCCCTGCCAAGGATATGCTCTCCAAGGGCTCCCTGCCCACAGGCTTTGGAAACCCGGGCACTGGGCGGTTGGCACTGCCTCTACCATTACCTGAGAACCTAAGCTCGGACTCTCCATTAGCAAAGCACGGCACTAGCAACCATCCAATCAGAATGTGAGCGCTCTTCAGCATTGGCTTCCGACTGGTTCCTGCAGTATGCTTCTGTGTCCATTCTAAACCAAGCATAAAATTGATTTCCATGCCGAAATTTGTCAAAAAAGAGCTATACTTACTTTTCTCCTTGACTGTTAAGACCCTTATCCTTCTGTTTAGAGTGTTACATTTAGGGATACTGTGTGATTACACTACTTTTGAAATTCTGTGCTTACGTCAGCTACCTACATGAGCGGCCGATCACTTCTCTCTACTGAAGTTCCTACTAAGCCTCATCTTATGTCCTCCTTAAATATTACAGAAGCACTCTGAACTGATATGACTGATGTAACATTGAGTACTTACTTGCATTAATTGCATTAATTGTTTTTTACTTGTGTTATTTGGCTCTATTATCTCTGTATGCGCTGTACCATTTGACCCAGAGCTAACAAGGTCCATCTTGTAAATGAGCTTGCTCAATGATGTTTGCCTGGATAAATAAAGATTTTTATTGATTGATTGATTGATTGATTCCCTTAAAGTCCTCTTGCTCAAAACTCCCACAAGGGTGTGAACCCTGATGGTCTTGACCCCAAACTCTTGCACCTCTCCACTCATGACATCATTCTACTTATTACCTCCTGTCTCAACCTCCCCATCTCTTTAGCCTCTGTCACTGATACCTGGAAACAGGCACTTCTCAAAGGGGGTGACTCCACCTCTCCTATCAACTACCACACTATCTCCCTGCTCCCCACTCTGGCTATGATCCCAGGATACCTTGTGCTATCTCAGTTCTCTCCCTTGCTTGATTCATCTTCTTTCTTTATCCCTTTCCAGTATGGTTTCCAGAAGTCCCACTACATCACCACCTCCCTCCTCCAGCTTACTGATTCCATTCTAACTAGCATGGATTGGGACTTAGTCACCTTCACCGTTTTTGTTGACTTGACCGGAGTCTTCCAACACTGTTGTACATCCTCTTCTCCTGGACAAGCTCAAGGCAGGACTCTCTGGCTCCTTAGTCAGTTGGTTCTGCTCCTACCTTGAGGACAAGTCTCAATCGGTCTGGACTAGAGAATCCATATCTTCCCCCTCCCCATAAGCTCACGTGTCCCCAAGGGTCTGTTCTTGGCACAATACTCTTCTTCATCTCCCTGAATGACATCTCCACTGCCTGCTTTGCTCTATCCAACTACAGGTACGCAGATGACATAGTACTCTTTAGCTGTGACTCCTCTGCCTCTCACCTTAAGGCCAGGCCCAAAATGGACTTTACTAACATCCAGCACTGGTTCCTAGCAAATCAACTGTCCCTCAATGCCAGGAAAATGGTGTCTATGAGCTTTGGCACCAAGCAGAGGCTCACCAGGTTCACCCTTCTCCCCTCCTTCCATACCCTTGATAGTGCAGCAACTGAGGATGTCCCCTCATTCAAGTACCTTGGGGTCTGGCTGGACTGGCACCTCAATTTCTCAGCCCATGTAGATGCCATCCACAAGAAACTGCACCCCAAACTTGGTTGCTTTACTGGAATAAAGGGTGTATCCCTTTTCCTGCACATTGAGTGATCGTCTTGAAGATGATACTCCCCTTCTTTGACAATGGTGACATAGTATACAGTGTTGGTCTAAGTACACCATGGCCAAACTGTGCTCACTCTTTCACTCCTGTTGCTACTTTGCTCTGGACTGTCCCCCACACCAACCAGTGTGCCTTGCACTCCTCCCTCTCCTACCACTCTCTTGACACCAGACTCCCTCCCATTGTGTTTCCTTTATCTCCAAATACTGGTTTGGCTCCATCCTCTCTCCCCCACCCCCACCACTTCCTACCCCCTACACAACTCTGGCTATTGCTCTCTCATACATCTTTAAAGAAAATCCATTGCTGGTCTGGAGTTGTGTCCATGGAGCAGGCCTCAGGGAGCTGAGCCTGGATTGGCCAGTCTAGTGAGAGGAGACACCACACAATGGCTTCAGAATCAGCAGTTGTTCTGCCACAGATAATATGATGCCCTGCCACAGAACGTAGGTCCACTTTGCACAGTAAACACAGGCCCTGCAAATAACTGTCCCAAGAGAGGGAGGAAAGGCAAGCTAGGAAGGGAGCTGACAGGTGTAAGAGGGAGGTGGAAGGAGTTTAAGCTGGTGCTTAAGAGAGGTTGGGGAGGGTGAGAGATGAAGTACAGAATGAAGGAGGTTCCAGAGGAAGGGAGACAATAGGAGAAAGCTGACTGCCTGCTGAGGAGCGAGGTTGGGGGAGGGAGAAAGTGCTGAGATCTCTGGAACGAAAAGGGTATGAGGCAGATGGGATGGGAGAGATGAGAGTGGATAAATATGACAGTTCCACAAATCAGTATTTAGAGATGAAAGAATCACAGTGATGCAGCTGATTGGGGGGATGGATAGGGTACAGTACAGTTTGCAATAATGGGTATGAGGAGGTGAGTTTGTATTAAAATGACAGAAGGCATTACAGAGGGTGTCCAGTCTGATAAGGGAAGTGGATGGAGCAGTACAGTGTACTACATTAGTGTAGTCAAAGACTGGTAGTACCATTATGGTACCATACTCATAATTCCAGCACCACCCCCCACAAAAGCAAACCGCAGGCACAAATAGCATCAAAACAAAAGCAATTTATTATGGCAGAACAAAGGTGCAAACCTCAAGACGTGCTAAATGCACGGACCTGAGGAAGCCTTTGGGTGTAACCGGTTTAAGCTTGTGAGGGTCCTGCCTGAGTCCCCTGGTCCATGCAGCATTCAGCACTTCTTGAAGTTTGCACCTTTGTTCTGCCATGATAAATTGCTTTTGTATTGATGCTATTTGTGCCCGTGGTTTGCTTTTTTGGTGGGTGGTGCTGGAATTATGAGTATGGTATGCACTGTTCTTCATTAGCACACCCAGCTGGAAGGGCGGTTTTCCATGAGTTTGGAGTACCATTTTGGTAACCAGTTCCCTGCGGACATGCAGTCTTTATTACGGTACAGGCCTCCAAGTTGGGGTGAAGTTTAGCATGAATGGCATCAATGTGGGAAGAAAAGCTGAATCTGCTATCAAGCCACACACTGAGGTACTTATAGGAATGGACCACATCAAGGGAGAACCATCCAGGGTGGTGAAAGAAGAAAGAGAGGCAAACCTGGACAGTTTCTGATTGGAACCAAAGGTCATGGACATTGTTTTCTTTGTGTTTACCAGGAGACGGTTGGCCTGAAATCAACACAGGACATTGTGGAAATCTTGCTGGAGCATGACTTCAGCCGCCACAACTGATGGTCCTGAGGTGTAGAGAACTGTGTCATCTGCATACATGTGAATATGCAAGTTGACACAAGCTGAGGGAAGGTCGTTGAGAAAGATGGAGAAGAGGATGAGTCCCAGGATGGAGCCCTGTGGGACCCCAGCCTGGATGGGGAGTGGAGGGGACAGGATGTCACCTACCTGCATTGACTGTTGATGGCCCAAGAGCTAAGAGCAAAACCACCCAACAGTGGAGTCTGATAGGCCAGCAGAACTCTGCTTATTCAGGAGAAGAGCATGAGCCACTGAAGCAAAGGCTTTGGCTAGAATGATGAAGATGGACACCACAATGTGCCCCTGATCCATCCCAGTGAGGATGGAGTCAGTGACACATAGGAGGGAGTACATAGTGGAACGGTGTTTCTGAAAACCACAAGTTGGTGGAGAGGAGTAAGTCAGACAGCCTTGAGTTGACCAACTTCTCTTGCAATTTTGCAAGACAGAGGAGGGAGATAGGACAGTAGTTTCCAGGGGAGGAGGGATCACCACCTTTATGAAGTGAGAGAACTTTGGCCAGCTTCCAAACCTGTGGGACAGCGCTAAGGGTGAAGGAGCGGTTAAGGAGATGAGTGAGGGGAAAAGTGATGGCAGGAGCTGAGAGATGGAGGAGTTTGAGGTACAGACCCCCAGAGCTAGATTTAGAGGGCCTAAGTGAAAGGAGAGCAAGCAGGGTTACCTGCACAGATACAGATGGGAAATGAAACCACATGGAGGAGGAAGACGGAATGGTGTGTGGAGACACAGAGGTGGGAGATAAATTGGAGGAGGGGAGACTACAAGTGGTAAAAAAATCATTGAAGTGAGTAGCAACAGAGGAAGGGTCAGAGACTGGTGTGCCATTTAGTGTAAGTACAGGAGAGGCAGATTGGGCTGGAGGATCAAACAGAGAGTGGATTACCTTCCAGAACTTGGCAGGGCACTTGTGATTGTTTTGAAGGTTGGCTTCGAAGTACAAGAATTTAGCGGTTCGAATGGCCTTTGTGCAAAGATCCTGTGTATTCTGTAGGAGTGAAGGTCGGACAGAGTGTGGGAGAATTTGAACTGAAAGGCTTGATCCTGGGTCTGGCACAAATTGATTAGGTCAGGGGTGATCCAAGGGTGGTGGGAAAATGTAACCCTGGTCTTCTGGACAGGGATATGTTTGCACGTTTGGCCCAGAAAGAAGTAAAGAGCAAATGGAAGAGGGAAAGTGCAATGTCTATATCGGGGGCCACGAGCATGGGTAACCAATCTGTTGAATGCAGATTGCTTAGTAGAGCATTGGTGTTTAGTGACCATAGGGGCTGAGACCAGATGTACTTGGGGGGGGGACAATGGTCACTGAAAATGTCAGGCAATATACCTGAAGCAATGATGCAGTGTGGGTGGAAAGAGAGAACCCAATCCAGCAGGGTGTGATTTATAGAATGTAGATTGAGCCAGGTGGGTTTGGTGATGAGTTGTGAAATTTACGGACTCAGTCCTGAGGGAAACAGACTCTGAGGCAGGGGAAAGCCAACTGATATGAAAGTTCCCTAGCAGAATTAGTTCACTGGAAGTAGAATGAGTGGTGATGACAGAGAGTGAGTCAACCAGAGAGGAGGGAGTGATTTTAGGAAATACATAAAAAAAAAAATGAGTATGGGCAGAGTGGAGGGGAAAGACATTTTAGTGAGCAGATACTTGTAAGAGTAGGGTAAGGCCTTTGCGAGAGTGATGGTACAGGGAAGGCTCTGGCAAACCTAGAGGGCTACTTTTCCTCCATGTTTGCCTCTGTCCTGCCTGAAAAGGTGATAGTTTAGAAGGACCAAGTTAGAATCAGGAAGTTTGGAGGACAGCCATGATTCAGTAATACAGAGGATGTCAGGAGCATTATGGGAAACCCATACCATAAGAAGGTCCAGTTTAGGAAGAAGGCTCCTAGCATTTAGATGAAAGACACTAAGGCCTTTAGGGATAGATAGAAGGGAAGAGGGAGAAGGTCCAAGGTTGACTTATGCATCACTTGTAAGGATGAGAAGCAGGGTAAGGAGATAAAGGATATGGAAGGATTTACGTCCCTTCGATCAGGAGGAGAGAGAGAGGAGGAAAGGAACAGGAATGGGACAGGATAGATCAGAGAAGGAACTTCAGATCAAGGGAAAAAGATGGCAGGAGACCAAAGTGTACAGGGAAGGAAGGAAAGCACAGAGAAGGGAGGGGGGAGGAGGGGAGAGAAGGAGAGTAAGAAGGTTAGGGGGAAGAGAAGTTGACAGTAGCACAGAATAGAGGAGGAGACATGAGAGAGAGGGAGTATAATGTAGAGCAGACACAACAACATTTCACAGAAATTGAAAGTGCACAAAAACAGCAATACTCTAGACAGCTAGCTGTTACATTACGTAGTGGCTAGGAAAAATAGCTAATGTAATTAAGTATGTGACTGAAGTTATGTTAAATTACAGAAGCCAGAGAATTGCACTTGATGCTGTGGTAACCAGATAGGGTATAAAAGGGCTAGAAAATCAATGAAAATAATTGGGGAGCTCAAATATTATGGCAAAACCAGGCAACAGTAACAAGAGCAAACAGAATGAAAAAACTGGTAAAATCTAGAACTGACTATAGCAAGCACAGATGAATCATACAATGCAGCAGTCACAGAAATAATGTGAAACTAACAAAAGGCAGTTGCCCCAAAGTAGGAGGACAGTAAAAATGTGCAGCATGATGAAATGGACACTTCAGTAGTACAACATCAGGAAACAACATGACAAATACACTAGTATTAGTATACTGGAAATACCTCTTAGCAGATAGGGTGCAACTATAGACATACACCACCTAGATCCACTAATATACTGGAAATCCTCTTCAACAGACAGGGTAACTAAAGAATGTACACCACCTAGACAGCATTGGAAATGAGAGATCTTACATGTACACTGTAGTTACACTTGGGTATATAGCAGTTCGATAATAGTGAAGACAGCATCAAACATTGTAAATAAAAGGGACCTCAAGGAGCAGTGTGACCGGCCAACTGGCTGACTCACGGTTGACTCCAGGCAGACTCCTCAGAGTCCTTAATGCTCGGTCCTTCACGCGAGGACCACAAGTTGAAGAACCACTTGAACTGGAGAGCTGAAAACAGAGAGGAGCTCCTCCCTCCCTCCCTCCCTGCAGTCCGATTGGCTGGCTGCACAAGATTGTCTTGTGCAAAAAGAGCCAGCTGCTGGGTCAGAGATGTGATGGTGGGGAGGTAGAAAAAGGCTTGGTGGACTCCCCGATGACCCTCTGGAACAAACAGAGGGGGTTCCAAGTAGAAATGACATGTTGATTGTTCTGCAATGGTAGTCTCTGGCAGGATTCCAACAGTTTGAAAGTGGTGCCCTCTGATGCAGCTGTACCTTCCCTGCTGCCCAACTGGCTAGCTGCACAAGATTTTCTTGTGGAAAAGAGACGGCTGTGGAGCCAGAGATGTGGTGGGAGGAGGTAGAAAATGACTTGGTGGATTCCTCGAGGACCATCCAGAATGAACAGCTGTGGTCCCAAGTAGAAATGAAGTGCTGATCATGCTGCAGCAGTAGTCTCTGGCAGGGTGCCAACAGTTTGAAAATGGCACCCTATGATACATCTCCACCCTCCTTGCAGTCCAACTGGCTGGCTGCACAAGATTTTCCCATTTAAAAGATCCAGCTGCTGAGTCAGAGATGTGGTGAGGGAGGCAGAAAATGCTCAGTGGACTCCCCAGTGATCCTCCAGAACAAACAGTTTGGGTCTGAAGTAGAAATGCCGATCATGCTGCAGCAGTAGTCTTGCTGAGATGTCTGGCCATTGCCAGTGTCTTTTGGTCGGTGGTCCGACGTACCCGTTGTCTGGTTCTTGGGTGTTGTCGGATCATATATGAGGTCAGGTTCCTCAAGGCCAACTGACGTCAGGTTGTCACTCAGATGGCCACCCCCAGCGTCAGTGTGTCCATCTGGATGTACTGATCTCCGGTATGGTGGAGGCATAGTTGTCCTGACATTGGGTGCGGACCTCTGCTGGTGTTTGTTGGTCCAAGGGTCCTCTTATCGGATGTATGGTCTGAGGTCAATTTAGGGTCCATGGTCCTCTTAAGGGATGTCTAGTCTGTGGTCCATTTAGCAGATGACCCCAAGGACATAAGGTTTCTGGGGGGAGGAGAGGCTGACCTCAACTGGTTGGAGCCCCGTTGCCGGTCCAGGGAGTCGGAGCCCATTACTGAGGCTGACTTGGAAGGTGCCTTGACTGGGTGTTCTGTAGAGGAAGACTGGCCTACAGAGCCTGAAGACCAGCTGGTAGAGTGAACCTGGGGCCAGATCTTTAGAGGCTGGAGAGTGGTTTCCAAACCAGAGCCACCCGACGTCTGGACCTTGGTTGGAGGTGTTTGGGCCTTAGACCGAGACGGAGATCTGGTAGAGTGGCTGGCCAAGCTCAAACCCTCCCTGGAGTTGGATGTATGGGACTTGGATGAGGAGCACTCTTTCTCCCTTTCCCTCCTTTTTTCCTTGTGTTTCCCTGACTTATGAGAGGAGCCTTCCCTTGGTGAGGTACTTTTCTGCATCGCTGCTAATTTTTGTACAAGGAGGACGGTCTCCAAAACTTTTTGGTGGTGGATCCTCATTCTGCTGTTGAAATTCTGGCAAATAAGACAGCCTTAGTGTCATACTCTGGGCCCAGGCACCACACACAGGCCGTATGTCTGCCTTTAAATGGGATCTGTTTGCTGCAAGCACACTTGGATGAGTGCCTTTCTATGGAGGATGTCAGGGAAGATGACATAAAGAAAGAAATAAGCTGAGAAAAAATTAACGAACTGTCGAAAATGATAAAGAAATACTTAAGTGATGGCATCGATCAGTTGCTGAAGGCGTCCGTGGAGCCAATGCTTACGAGTCAATAGCAGGAAAAGAACTGAGGCAGTATAGCACAGTGGTCTAAGGCTCTGAGCTGCAAATTTGGTGACATCCAGCAGACCAGACCTGGGTTTGAATCCCACAGCTTCCACTTGCATACTGTGTGACCCTGAGTAAGTCACTTAACCTCTTTGTGCTCCCAGGTCGCTCCTGTAAAAAAGCTTTCAGCTTAGTGTGCTATACCTGGTTAAACATCAAAATAAATAAACTGAGAGATGCTGGGGGACTGCCCCCCCTTTTATGATGTGGGGGGCATGGTATATGTCTGTGGGTAGTCCCCCACTGTATGTAGCTAGCTAGAAGTTTTCATGGGGTCCTGTCACCTGACGGCTTCAGCTCTAATGGTGTAACCTGTTGCAAGAGCTGTATAGCGAAGTAAGATGTGAAATTTATGGATATCATGGGGTGAGCTCCTACAAGAGAACTGCTAGTTTCCATACACAAATCACTTCATAAAGCCACCTTAAAAATCATGTCTGCACCTAAATATGCGGCAGGCATAGATAAAAAGTTTATTTTGCTGGGAATAATTGTAAATACTTAACTGACTATTGTCTTGCAAAGTACCTATACTGATATACTGTACTGTCAACTGGTATATCAGTCTTCAGGGCAGGACTGGGAGGCTGACCTGTGCTTGGTGGCGATGGTGGCAGGAAAGGCTGCTTCGGTTCAGGCAGTACTTGTGAGATGAGTTGCGTTGACAGTATTGGACTGCCATCTTCTAACACCAGGGATACATCATTAATGCTTTACAAGCATCAGTCTCCAGGCAGAGTGTGATGCCCTGAGATAGAACATTATGCTAATGATAGAACTCTAGAATGAAGTTCAAACTCTGCACTGTAGTCACATGCCCCCTACTGCTCCAATGTCATATTTGTTTCTGCTGAAGTACAGCCCCAGTATTCTGGTCTCCAGATTGCTTAATTTCTTTTTTTCTGTATTATTTTAGTAATTTAGTCAGTATTCTTGATTACTCTGTGTTAATTGTGGTTTATTTAACATTTTTAGAACACCTATAGCATTTGTAGTTGTCCAGTTCCTGCAGTTTAGTGCTGTTCCCACATGAAGGCAACTGCTCCGGTTTTTGATAAATATCACCAAATGTGATATAAAAACCACTTTATTCACTTTCCAAATAGTAGTTTTTACTTTCTAAGTTGCGATTCCTGCTAAGAGGGCACTTGACCAAATTTTCAAAGGTTACTTTCCAAAGTTTCAAAGTTTCAAATCATCCACAAATGTTAGTGTATTAGCACTTTTTGAATGTCATAAATGCAGTTCCTGGTACAGGGAACCGGAATTTAAATAAATTTGTTCCTCAGAACTGTATTTGTCTACACAGTTCTGTAAAATATATAATTTTTTTACTGCTCTGGGAATAGAAAAAATGTTTCCTAAGCTCTTCAGTGTTTGGCATGACTGATAGCCATAAGAAAAAAAAAAACAGGACTCATAGGTTTTAAAAACTGCACAAACTGTTTTCAACTCCTGGCAAGGGCAAACTGCCATGAGCTCTGTTTAAGGGGCCTGGGTCTGTATTACAATTTTATTGTGAGCTCTGTAAAAAGGTTTGCTCTAAAACCCAAAAGGGCTAAAAAAGAGAAGAATGTATGGCTTTTCATTCTGCCTCTGTGTCACTAAAGCACAATAAAGGTTCAGAAGGAGTTCCCAATGATGGTTGAAAGCTTGAATCAGAGTGTCTGCCTCCTCATAAACAGCAGCAGTCCCTGCCAAAGAGGACAGAAAAAAAGATAAAGCTCCTTAGCCATCAGATCAGCATGGTAAAGATTGTAAAGATACCAGGGTGTCTGAAATCGGGAACCCCAAGTCCAGTGATGGCAAAAAATGTGCAAATAAAAGAGCCTCAGAGCAGGTACTGGAAACGGTGTCTGCCAAGAAAAAAAAAAATAAAAAGGAAAGAATGTCCTTGCACTCCTCCTACAAAGGAAAAGAAGCAGGTAGTGGAACGAAGACAAATGCCCTCAGTAAGGAACATGGCAAAAGTATGGCAGTTTTTCCAGGCCTTCCAGGTTATGAAGAATTTTAGTAATATGTCTGCCCCTTCCCCTCTCCAGGCTCCAGACCATCTGCTGGTGAAGGAGGAGGAGGAGGGTGAGTACTATGAGGAAGAGGAGGAGGAGGAAAATGTACCTACTGAACCAGATGGCTCACCTGAACAAGTTTGGTTCCCCTCCTAGGCATGCAGAGGTGCATACCTCATACTCTCCTAATGAATGGGGAGCTCTCTCAGCATCCCCTCACAGGAAACAGAGGACAATGACAAGGAAGTGAAATTTATGGATATGAAGGGGCTAGCTCCTACAAGAAGACTGCTAGTCCCCATTCATAAATCCCTCCAAAAAGCTACTTCAAAAATCATGTCTCCACCTAATTCAGCTGCAGGCATAGATAAAAAGATTTAAAAGAAGAATCAGGTGGACAGACAGTGGGTGCAGTACCTATACACCCATCCTGATCGTGATGGTGTAGTGCAAGTGGTTGCTTGTGAGTGGGCTAAGGTACCCCTCTCTATGCAGCCTGCTAAAAAGGACTCCAGAAAACTGGATACTGTGGCCAAAAGTGTATACAACAGCTGCCCTGCACATTAGGCAGGCAGCTTATTGGGCATATACAACCCAGTATCAGAAAGCACTGTGGAATACAGTGCTAGCACTAACTTACAAGATGGAAGGTGAGGCGGCACAGGACCTGGCTGCCACAGCAAAGTCGACCCTGGATGCCACTAAATAGCAGTTCCACATAGCTATAGACTCTAATGACCATTTATTTATGGAAAACTTCAGAGATTACCTTTGATTCCAAGTGCTTATTTACAAAGGCTCCACGTCAAATACGTAGTCACAAAAAACATTACAATAAGCAATTCCAGAGGAAATGCAGTTGAGTCAGGCTCAAAGCACTGAAGGCAGAACAATTACATACAGTTCTGAGAAAAATTCATACAGATCAATGTATAAAAAGTCATACGTAATGAACAGAGAGAAACTGAATAAAACTGTTTAATGGTTACAGTTGCATTAGACTGCAAAGATCTCTTAAACTGATTAAACTTGGGAAGATTCAGCAGTGTATCAGGCAATTCATTTAACCAGTTAGCAGCCCTGACAGCAAATGATGGATTGACCAGCCAAGTGTACCAGAAAAAGGCTTAAGGGCATTCCTGGCTATGTTCCTGGTGTTGCATTGGTTGGAGATGGTGCAGAAGCAATTAATTAAAGCAGGGTGTGTTAGGCCCAAGAGCACCTTTTTGGCTAGCAAACGGGTCTGGAGCTTTATTCTGTTGGGTAAAAGTAGCCAGTTAGTGAGTGCATAAAGGTTACAAGTATGAGTATGGTTATCTGCACCAAAAGCAAGGCAGTATAGCACAGTGGCTTAAGGCTCTGAGCTGCAAATCTGGAGACTTGGGGTTAAATCCCACAGCCCCCAGTTGCATACTGTGTGACCCTGAACAAGTCACTTAACTTCCCTGTGCTCCCAGGTTGCACCTGGAAACAAGCTTTCAGCTTAATGTGCCACTCCTGGTTAAACAAAAAAAAAAGTACAAAGCGGCATGCACTATTACAGATAAGCTTTATTATGTTTAGCACTATGTCACAATCAGCTGCATAGACAGGGAGCCCCTAATCTATAACTAACAATAGAGCTGGCCACAGCAAGATATAGCACCCTGTTGAAAAATAATCATTTGTTATGATACTGTTACTTTAGAACTACTGAGAGTCTTACCAATTTTTAAAAAAACACTGTAACAAAAATCTAATTTATTGTACAAGGATTCCAATTAGAAACACACAATTTCCAATATGACATTTTCTGTATAGAACCATCAAATCAGTTGACCCAAACATCAGACACAGAAATGCCAATACATTACTTATTGTATTGTTAAGTATCCTTGGCTACTGCTATAATAAGTACAGAAATTCATACTGTCATTGAGAGCAGGGTCACACACACAGAGGGAAGGTTGCAGTGATGCCATCGCTGTAGGACTGTGCGGACAACTTAGATTGTTTAGCCCATATTTATATGTTATTCCATATACAGGTTGTCACCACTAATTCAACAGGCTTTGCATGATTTTTAAAAATACATGTTTTCCATGAGGGTAAAAAATGACCTCATAGGTGCAGTGTCCTTCTCTCTGGTACAGGAAGAACATATTTACCAGAGAGAATGAGACAAGATATCTGGACTAGTCCTAAACAAGGCAGCCTTTTTAAGGGAACTGTGTGGTACAATCTGAGTTATGGAACATTTCAGGCATAAACAAACACTTTATTCTTCTACCATCACTTCTAAAGATAATTCAGGATGATTTCCTCATTTTAACTGTCTGTATTTAACCCCATAAATGTGCCTATCCCAAAATATCATTACTAAACTAATGCTAAGGTTTATCAGGCTAATATATATTAATACAAGCATATAAAGTTTAAGAAAATACCTGTCTTAGTGCTTACATTGAGCTCATAGAATCTAGTAAAAGAGTTTTAACTGTCTAAGTATAGCGTAGTGGTTTAAGGCTCTGAGCTGCAACTCTAGAGACCTGGGTTTGAATCCAACAGCCCACACTTGCATACTGTGTGACCCTGAGCAAGTCACTTAACTTCCCTGTGCTCCCAGGTTGCACCTGGAAACAAGTTTTCAGCTTAGTGTGCTACTCCTGGTTAAACAATTGAATAAAAAAAAATGTGTTAGTAGGAAATGCACTGAGCTCATAAAGACTAATTCATACTGGGTATAGAGCGAAAGAAGGCTAGCAAGCCTATAATATTGCTCCCATTAGTGGGACCATTGTTTCCCATGCAATAGTATTTAGTTATCAATATGTTTTTTAAAAGTTTCATTTGAATCACTGTCCACAATTGTACTAGACAGTGTGTTCCAACTCCTACCGGATCTGTTAAGGAATGGATAGTGCTCGCTATTCTTTTTAACCGTGTCTACTTTAATTCATCTTTTATGCCCTCTCAGGCCACATGGCTTCTCCTGTAAGTCTATTTTCATTTTGTTCATTAATTCTTGATCTTTTACAATTTTAAAAAGCATCATTAAGTCCCCCTTGGTTCTTCTCGTTTCTAAGGTGAACAAACCATTTTTTTCTAATCTCTCTTCATAATCAGTTGTCCTCAAAGAACCCACCATCCTTGTAAATCTCCTCTGAATCTTTTCCACCCGCACTATTTCACCCCGTTTATGAGGATTGCATAGTTGGGACCCATAATCTAGATGTGGTCTTGCACAAGTTTTATAGAGTGGAATTAGGCAGCCTATAGATCTATTAATAAAGCTTCTTTTAATATTCTTGATCATATAATTTGCTTTGGCAATAAGCTTAGTTCAATGCTGTTTGAATCCCAGATTGTTATCCACAAAAATGTCACAAACCTTCTCACACTCTACTATTGCTAGCTCTCCCCCATTTAGTGTATAAGATTGTATCAAATTATCTTTCCCTAGATGCATACATCAACATTTCTGAGTGCTAAGTAGCATACCATTACTGTTTGCCCATCCCTCAGTTTCCTTAAGGTCATTTACCAGATCCGTGTACCAACTATATGTTCTAACTGGACCGCCCAACTTAATGTTGTCTGCAAATTTTATTAAGGTGTTCTTAATATCCATATGCATATCACTAATATAAAATGAAAACAGAACTGGTCCAAGTACCGATCCCTGCGGCACCCCACTTGTAACACCCATAGGTTCCGAATATGTACCCAGGACTCTAACCACCTGTTGTCTGTCTATTATTTAGCCAGTTCTTAATCCAAGTCATGATCCTTGTGTCAATTCCTAATGTATATAATTTGTTAATCAAATTGTGATGTGGCACTTTATCATAGGCCTTTTGAAAATCTAAGTAGATAATATCCACTGGGGCATTGCCACTAATTAACCTGTTCATCTGCTCATAGAAACATAAATCATTAGTAGTGCACCCTCTGTTATTTTTAAACCCATGTTGTTTAGTATCTACTAGACCTATTAACGACATATTCTCTTCTGATTTAATTTTTAGGAAGCTCTCTGCAGTTTTGCCCAGGATCAAGGTTAGGCTGACAGATCTTAAAGTTTGAAGGGTCAGTTCTAGTTCCCTTTTTATGAAGCGGTACTACTACTGCTTCTCTCCAGTCATTGGGTATCTCACCCATCATGAAGGAATGGTTGAAAATCCTTGCCAGTGGGTATGCCATAATGTCGCCTATTTCTTTAGTCTTGGGCTTATTTGATCTGGGCCTGAGGATTTATATAACTCTTTTTTTTTTTTGCATACAAAAAGAATTTTATTCAACTTTTATGCACACATAGTCAGTTTCATACAGAGGTTCATTTATAATCAGGTACAGCAACCATATTCCACAATTCTTCCAAAATCAGTTACAGTCTTGAATTCTATATGCGTACCTACATACATATTAGCACGTACCCCCATACTATATATCAAGCAAATCCAAAAACCTCCTAAATCAATCCCTTGTCCAGTAAAGAAGAGGTGCTAGTCCAAGGTCCCTCAAGCCATTCCACATATTTTATATATCTAGATATCTATATATCTATACCACCCCACAGAGCCATATTCTCCTGTTGGGACAGATGCACGGGAAAGGGGGGTCCATTCCCTGACAAACAGGTCCAACCTGTCTTTCACCAGAAGGGAGAGTTGCTCCAACCCCAGCGTGTGCAGTGCGAGCATTAGCCATCCTCTTACTGTGGGGACCAGACAAGAGACCCAGGTATTCTGTATACAATGCCTGGCTAAAATCAATAGCACTCTGACCCATCTCAGGAGAGGGTGCCAGTCACCCTCCCCATTAATCTCCACCCCAAACAAACATACCACATGTGTGAATATGACTGTCCTACCCCACATCCTACCTATTTCCAGCACCACTGATTTCCAGAATTTCTGTAATATATTACATGCCCAAAAACAATGTAAGTAGGTGCCAATCTCCCTCCCACATCTCCCACAATAGGGCGAAATAGTCAGGTGAAATTTATGAACCACAGCCAGAGGTCTACATATTCTATGTAAAAATTTAAAAAATGCTTCCTGGAATCTATTACAGATGAGAATACCCCTATGCATAGTCAATAGTTGATGCCAATTCTGATCCCCTATCTGCACGTTCATATCCTGTTCCCAGAGTCTCCGAGTTCTAATAGTCAGGTCTGGCAGCCCCTGTCTAGTATCCCGCACCATTCTCCCAATAAAGCCCTTAGAATCCAGCCAAGTGGATTGAATCATTATCTCTATCCTTCTCAACTCCCCTATCCCTGGTCCCTCTCTCTTTAGTTTTGTTACATGTGCTCTTACCTGGAAATATCTAAATCTATGTCCTTTTCCCAAGCTTAGCCTGTTCTGTAAATCTGAAAAGGTACAAGGCCCCCTCCCACTGTTAAGATCCTCCAGACTTCTTATTCCTCCTACTTCCCACCTCCTAAAACCAGGGTCCTCCCATCCAGGAAGAAAATATAGGTTCCTAGCTACTGGGACCAAGTATGTGTCTGCTCCCTTCACACCCTTACATTTGTTAATTCTACTCCAGCTATTCAAAGTAGATTCCACCAATGGATTTCGAACTTCCCTCTTTCCATAAGCTGCCCTCCCCCTACTTTCTAGATAGGCTGATAATCTAGCCTCACACTCCCTCTGTTCTAGATCCACCCACCATGCTGCTGGAGGCTCATGTACCCAGTCACTTATATACTTCAACTGAGCAGCCAGGAAATATAAGTCAGTATCTGGGAAACTTACACCACCTTTCTCCGTGGCCATTTTTAACTGTTGCAGGCCAACTCTAGGTCGCCTCCCCTTCCAAATAAAAGTAGAAATCATTCCTTCCAGTCTTTTAAAATCCTTCCTAGTCATTCCCACATGTAACATCTGTAATAAGTACACCAACCTGGGGAGTATATTCATCTTAATTAAGTTTATTCTTCCCAACCACGAAATTGGTAATGTGGACCATCTTCTCAGGTCCATTCCTATCGTCTTCAGAACTTTACCATAGCTTATACTGTATAAAGACCCCAGGGACCTTCCTACCCCGATCCCCAAATATGTGAAAGACCCCGCCACCTTTTTAAAACCCCAATCCTGATTTGATCCTATCAATTTGGGGATCCTCATAATCTCAGATTTATCTACATTTAATTTGTAACCAGAGAAAAGTGCAAAGGTCCCTATCAGTCGCAAAAGGGGGGGCATAGATCTCTCAGGTTCTGTGATAAACAGCAGCATATCATCTGCATACATTACAAGCTTATGTTGCTCTCCCAAAGAGCCCCTTACTCCCTGAATCTCTCCATTTTCGCAAATGGCAATTGCCAAGGGCTCTACCGCTAATGCAAACAATAATGGGGATAGAGGGCATCCCTGCCGTGTATCTCTACTTAGCTGAAAGCCCCCTGAGAAGACCCCATTCACCAATACTTTTGCACGTGGGGATCTATATAAGGCCTGTACCCATCCCACAAAAGTATCACCCAGACCAAACTGGGCCAGCACCTCAAATAAGTAATCCCACTCCATCCTATCAAATGCTTTTTCAGCATCCATTGAAATAATACAGGTATCCCCCTTCTGACTTTCTGCCCCTCATAGCACATTCAGAAGTCTCCGCATATTATGACAGGAGAGACGCCCCTTAATAAACCCGGTCTGGTCTGGGTGAACTACATCAGGGAGGACCATCTCTAAACGTCCCGCCAAAACCTTTGCAAATATTTTAGCATCGCAATTTAAAAGCGAGATGTGGTGGAAAGATACACATTCTTGTAGATCCTTCCCTATCTTAGGGATCAAACAGATCACTGCCTCGGAAAATGTATCTGGCAGCCTCAACAGCTCCCCCTCCTTCTGCTGAAAGACATCACACAGTGGTCCAACCAGCTGCCCTGCTAAACATTTATAATATTCTACTGGATATCCATCTGGTCCACTAGCTGACCCATTTTTTAAGTTTCTGCATCGCCCCGAGAACCTCTGACCTGACTATAGGGGCATTTAGTAAGTCTCTTTGCTCCCTCGTCAGTTTGGGTAAATTCAACTTCCATAGAAATACTTCCCCGTTTCCACCTCCTCCCTCCTTTTTGTATAGGGTTTCATAAAAGACCTTGAAGCAGTCCTTATCTGCTGAAGGGATTTACACAACACTCCCCCTCTATTTTTAATAGCTGCAATATGGGTTGCCGTTTTCCCTCCCTTAATCAATCTAACCATCATCGGTCCTGATCTATTTCCCCATTCATACAATTTCCTTTTACCAAGTGTCCATGCATTTCTAGCCTCTCCACTAAGCAATGTATTCAACGCTTCCCTAGTAGTTCTCAATTCCTCCTGGACCACATCCTCCTCCCCCCATTTACAGCCCTCCTCTCCAAGTCTCTCACTCTAGTTTCCAGTTCCTTTCTCTGTTGTTGCTTCTGTTTTTTAACCCTGGCTACATATTGTATGATCATCCCTCTCATATATGCTTTCCTGGCTTCCCAATTTATTGCCTTACTAGTCGGGGTATTAATATTTGCCATGATATAATGCTTCCACTGCTCCCGAAGGCACTCCTTAAAATTCTTGTCCCCCAGCAGATAAACCGGAAACTTCCACGGGCGCGGACCCTCTCTCCACCTATTGATTACCAGCGAGAGAATCACCATGACATGGTCTGAAATGTGAATAGGGCCATGTTTGACCTCCCTCACCCTTCCGTGCCATGCCTGCAGGAGGAAGACATAATCAATCCGAGACCATGTGCCATGCGGGTTTGAGTAAAATGTATACTCTCTCGCACCGGGGTTATATTCCCGCCATCCATCCACCATCCCAAGATCTACCATCCCCCTTCGCCACTGATGGATTGCCTCATGCTGTCGGCCCTTTCTCTGGGAGTGGTCCATCACAGGATCCAATGTGCAGTTTAGGTCACCCCCTAGTAGTAGACCCGGTTATTGTTCCTTAGCCATAAGCGAAAGCAGGGTCACATAGAAGGAGGCTTCAAACACTGCTGGGGCATAAACTGAGCCAAAGGTGACCAGCTCTCCCCATAACTCACCCACCAAAAATATATATTGCCCTTCCATCTGGTCTTTAACCACACGTTTCACCTGAAAAGGAAGATGTCTGTGCAGAGAAGGACTGCGACCCCTCTCTTATGCGCCTTAAATGACACTGCAAAACATTTCCCCACCCATCCCCTTATCAGTTTCCCATGTTCTTTCGCAGTGAGATGTGTTTCCTGTAGCAAAGCTACATGGATTCCCTGTCTCTGCAGCGTGGTGAGAAGACTGGTCCTCTTAACTGGGGTCGCTATCCCTCTGACGTTCCAAGAACATATATTCAGGTATTGTATATTAGCCATTATTAAAAAGATAAGTTATGTTCAAGTAACTCCACACAGGACTCCTTAGATTTCCCCTTCCCTCTATAAACCATAAATCTGGTGGTTTCTGATAACAGAAATCGCACCTCAGAAATGACCTAAGCACCTCAGAACAGCATCCATGACCTAGTGTGCAACAATATTGAAACAGCAGAACTAACCGGACTGTAAAAAAAGCCCAACTACTAGCCATATAGGCAAACATGTCCTCCCCAACTTTAAACATAAACAAAATATCCCAATCCCCAACTCCCTTATTTCCTCTGCACCAGTTCCCCGAGTCAAAGGACATTCCCCATGACCCTATTGCTGACACTAACTGCCAACTCTGCATAAGTGTCAATACCCTCCCTCTATGCAGCTGTGCCCAATCCCCTGCCCCCCCGCCGAGGTATGTACTTTAGCGCCCACTCACCTCCATTCCAGACCCACCATTCACCCGATACAGAGTGATTCACCTCCCATGCGTGTTCGCACCTTTCAGCCATGCCCCACTAACTAGGTATTTTATTTAACATGCATAGAGCGAGCTCTCCCATATTGTATTGTTCCAGCCACACCAAACAGCACACTCCCCAACCCAAATAATCCCACTTAATCCATCCTAAAACAAGATAATAGGGGAGAGATAACGTACTCCCGCATGATCCACCATACCCCTCCTTCCTCTCCCTTCCCCCTCGATCCCCCATCCCTTCCCCCTCTGATACATCAGCCTCCCTCCCCACCGGAGCTTACCCCATTTATCCTTTCATACTTATTATGCAACACACTAGCCCCTCCAACAGGGAGGCAAAAGATTAAACAACTGATTTTCAGAGGTGTCCGTATATATGGCCTGGATGATATTTCCTGGCAGCCCCATCTTGCACGCCCTGCACCTCCATGTACAAGACAGCGGGAGGGGAGTCCATCTAATCCTCGCACCAAGGTGAAATTGAGCACACACATCATCGTCCCGAGATGCTCACTTAACTATATCCATGAAAGTCCTCCATATCGAGTGTCCGATCCAGTATCAGTCCTCTCTTCCACAGACTCCAGTCTCACAGCTCACCTCGCCTGTTTGCGTAAATCCTCCACAAACTTCATTGCTTTCTCAGTATCCAAAAAATGAGTGTGTGACTCCTTCGTGTTTCACTTTAAGTGTGGCTGGATATATTAGATAGTTCTCTATCTTAAGCGAGCGTAGGCTAGACATCGATTCATTGAATTTCTTACGCCAGTTCAGGAGTCGCGCTGAGTAATCCTGGGACAGATACAGCTGACAATCTTCCAATATAAGCTGTCCTTTCTCTCTGTAAGCATGCAACACCATCTCTCGGTCCTGGAAATGATGAAATCTCATAATGATTTGGCGGGGTGGTTGTCCCGCAGGGGGCCCTGGGCATGACTGCCCTGTGTGCTCATTCCAGCTTTATCTTCCCATTCTTAGGCGTTAGGCCTAACAATTTAGGCAGGGTCTCTGAACAGAAACTCAGGGCGTCACCCCCCTCCATCCCCTCAGGCAAACCTTGCAAATGAAGATTTAATCTCTTATGATAGTTCTCTTGATAATCTGCCACTTCTTTCATATCCTTCAATTCTCATTGCAGCGCTAAGACCTGGGCTGGCACCCCCCTGCAACTCATCTTCCAGCCGTGAGATTCGGTCCTCTGCCTCTGTTATTCTGGATCCTTGAGCTGCCTGCTGGGTCAACACCTCCTGCAGTCCATCATCAATTCTAGTTTCAAGTTTACAAAGTCGAGGCTCCAAAGCTGGCAAAACTTGGCCCGTCAGCTCCCGGCCCAATGCTCTCACTTCCGCGGTAGATAAGGAGACTACCTGATGGCTTTCAGCTTGAGAGCAGGCCGCATTCTTCTTTATAGATTTATTAACTGCCCTCTGACTTTTACCCACTCCCGACATAAGAAATTCCTCCATATCAACTTCTCAGACGGTCTTGTCACCAAATAAACAATAACAATGTTTTCCTCGGCAAGGCGGAGAGAGGTTTAGGCATGTCTGTACTCTTCAAGTGCTCATTAGCGCCCCCATATAACTCTTTTTAATAAGGTCTTTCACCTCAGCTACATTAATAACTAGTTCCAATTTGGAATATATGTTGTTCCCAACCCTCTCCATGATTGTTTCCTTTTTTTCAAACACTGAGCTAAATTACCCATTGAAGGCTCCAGCGATTTCCTTGGGATCACTTATTTCTTTACCCACCAGGACCAGTGGAGCAATTTGATTCATATCGCCCTTCAACTTGCTAATGTAGGCATAAAAACTCTTGTGTTGTCGCAGTTTATTACGCTCCAGTTTTACTGTTTTTTTAAACTGTTCAAGAACAGATGTATAATTTTCAACACTTTCCATGGTGCCTACAGCTTTCATCCTAAGATAGGACGTTTTTTTTTTTTTTTACACACTTTCAACTCCTTGCTAGTAGACTAAGCTGGCAATTTGCCTTTGCTGTTATACAGATTTTTATCCGGAATGTACTTATTCTCCATGCTATGCAGTTTATTCTTGAAAAAGTCCACATTTCATTAGTATTCCTAGCCTCAAATTCACTCTCCCAATCCCATTTTAATAACTCTTGTCTAATTCTATTAAAATCAGCTTTCTTATAATTAACTACAGTATTACCTCTTATAATATGATAGATATGTTTCTTTATAACAAATTCCACTAAACTATGGTCACAATTACTCAGGTTTTCTTTTATCTTAATATTAGAAACCAATTCCGTGTTGTTGGTAATTACCAACTCCAGCACATTTTTCCCTTGTGTTGGTTTATAAACCATTTGGTTCAAGCCTGCCATACTAATGGCTTCTAGGAAATGATTATTTGTATTACCATCACAGAACACCAGTTAATTTCTGGATGGTTAAAATCCCCCGCCATTATAATATCCCCTTCTTCAGCCATGTATTCAATTTGTCTTTCAATATCCTTCTCTACAACTCTGTTCGAGTTTGGAACCCTATAATATATGCCCAAATAGAACTTTTTCTTATTCCCTTCTTGTATTGCTAGCCAGAGTGATTCAATATTAGCATCATTAGGCAGACTATACACTGCTCCGTTGATACCATTTTTCATACAGTATTGATAGCTACACCACCCCCCTACTTATTTTGTCTATCTTTTGCAAAGTGTGATTAGCCATCTATACTTCTATTCCAGTCAGCTTCCCCCTCCCACCATGTTTCAGAAATCAAACATATAGCTATATTCTGGGCTATCAATTTTGCCTCAAGTTCTGATTTTTTAATACCATTCAAACTTCTGGCATTCAACGACCACACTTTTAAACCTTTCATTTTCTTGCTCTTTCTGAGTTCTAATTGTATGCCTTCTATGGTGCTTGGCATCTTTACCCCATATACTTCGGCCCTTCTCTTCTAATAATATAAAAGTTCTAAAAACTATCTGTCACAGTACCTCACCGGAGTACTGTGCTCACAGAAACTAATTATCCACCACAACAAATGTGCTCCTACATCGTACTAATGATATGCACATGGCCTCCTACTCCATGACCTTTCAATCTCAACACATCCCCAGTAACAGTGTTCCAGTTATGGTAGAAGACACACAGTCTTCTATTAACTATGGCCACTAGACTGTCAACATGGTATGCAAACTATAAGGAACCATCCAGTTACTCCAAGGTATTTGAACATCTCCACCTGTTCAAGGTTTTGTCCTTGGCTATTTCGGATGACAAAAAGTGGAACTTTCCCCTTCTGTGGGAAGCTAGAAAAAAGTGTGGTCTTTGTTTTTTGTAATTAAGGATCAGTTTGTTGTTGGAGAACCAGCTTTCAAGTGACCTAAGATACTTTGGAGAGCAGCAGTAAGGTTGTCAAGCTCAGGGTTTTTGGAATAGATGACTGCATCATCAGCATACAGGGGTATGTTGGCTGTCTGACATGCATCAGGCAGTTAATTTATGAACATACAAATGTGCCAGCAGAAACAGACCACCCAGTCAATCTAAGCCTGCTCAAGTGTGCAGCCAACACCCCCTAGTTTGCAGCTGCCCCAACCCTCCTCCCATTTGTCATCCCACTGCCACCCCACACCCTCACTCTCCCCTGTTCCCTGCCCCATGCCCTTTTGAAGCTGTTCACAGATTTACACGATACCACCCATTATGGTAGGGAGTTCCATTTTGCTCCCACCCTCTCTGTGAAATAGTGTCTCCTCATTTCCTTCCTAAATCTTCCCCCCTCCATTCTTAGCCCATGCCCCCCGGTGACCCTCCCCCTCCTTAACTTAAAGACCTTATCTGCCCCTTCCTTATTGATTCCCCTCAGATACTTGAATATCTCTATCATGTCCCCCCTGTCCCTTCTATCCTCCAGGGTGTACATATTCAGGTCTCCCAGCCTGCTGTCATAGTCTCTCCCCTCCATTCTACATATCATCTTTGTTGCCCTCCTCTGCACCCCCTCCAGCAGCCTGATATCATGCTTTAGGTATGGACTCCAAAACTGCACATAATACTCTAAGTGCGGCCTTACCAGTGATCTGTAGAGGAGCAAGATCACCTCACTTCACCTGGACAAAAAAACCCCTTGCTATGCACCCCAGTATTTTGTTCACTTTTGCAGCCACTCTCCTGCACTGGGCAGTGTTGTTCATGGTCCCCATTATCATTATCCCAAGGTCCTTCTCCTCCTCTGTGATCCCCAGCTTAACCCTCCCAGCCAGTATTCTCTCCTTGAGTTCTTCACCTCAAAGTGCATAACCTTACACTTCTTTGCATTAAACTCCAGCTGCCACCTCTCTGACCACTCCTCTAGCTTACTTACATCCCCCTGCAGCTGCTTCCATCCCTCCTCTCCATCCACTACTGCTCCGATTTTGATGTCGCCAGCAAACAGACTTACCTTGATCACCACCCCATGTCCAATGTTTGATATGAAAAGCCCAAACAATACTGACCCCAACACAGAGCCCTGTGACACCCCACTTGTCACCGGCCTTGGAGTTGAGAGCTCCCCTCTCACCACCACCCTTTGCAGCCTCCCACTCAGAGAGCTTGTAATCTGGTTTATCATTTTTGCCCCATACTCCTACACCAGTTAGCTTCCCTCCAAGCCGCCCATGAGGCACCGAATAGAAGGCCTTGTTGAAGTCGAAGTAAAGAACATCTACCGCATGACCCCTTATCTTGTTCACCTGTCACCCAGTCATAATATTGTATCAGGTTGGTTTGACAAGACTTCCCTGAAACAAACCCATGCTGCTTCACATCCTGGAGGCCATTGTCCTCCAGGTATGACACCAGTCTTTCCTTTACTATCATTTCCATGAGTTTGCACACTATGGATGTGAGACTTACCAGATGATAATTACCTGGTTCATCCCTTGACCCGCTCTTGTGTAATGGCACTACATGTGCCATCCTCCAGTCCATTGGCACTCATTCTGACTCCAGGGAGGTACTGTACAGATCTGCCAGTGGCTCCACCAACACCTCTGCCATCTCCTTCAGCACCCTGGGGTGGATACCATCTGGCCCTGGTGCCTTGTCTAACTTCAGTGCCCTTAGTCCCTCTAGAACTCTACTTGCCTTAATTCTTCCATCTGTCGTCTCCTCTCCTCCTGTCCCCACCCTCCCAGCCCATGCTGGTAGTGGTCGCCCCTTTTCTTCTGTGAACACAGAACAAACGTATTTATTCAGTGATTCAGTCTGCTCCTCCCCCTTTTGTCCACTCCCCACCCCTTTTTATCCTCACTATTGTCTCCTTGCACTTTCTTTTCTCCCTGATGTAGCTGAAGAAGTCTCCCCATTAATTCCCTGTGCTAATCTCAGCTCCCTCTGGGCCTTGGATTCTCTCACTTTTCTGGTCACCTCCCTGGACCATCTTGCATATTCCTCCCTGTCCACGTCCTTCCCTGTCCTCCTAAACCTCTGGTGAGCCAGTTGTTTTGCCCTCACCACCTCCACAACTTTGCTATTCAACCAGCATGGTTTTCTTGCTCTGCTTCTTTTACTCCGTGCCTTGGTGCAGGCTTCTGTTGGTTCTGTAACCCCCCATTTAATAATATCCCATTTCAGCTCCACGTCCATCTCATGCCTTATGCCCTCCTGTTTCCCTTTCAGTACCTCCTGCATCCTCCCAAAGTCCACCCCCCTTAAGTTTACCACCCGTGTAACTGATTTCTCTGGCTCCCCACACATCGTGATATTAAACCACACAGTTTGGTGATCGTTGTCGGATAGTGGGTCCTCTACCTTTATTTCAGTCACTGTCTCCCCATTCAACAATACCAGATCTAAAGTGTTCTTTAGCCTAGCAGGTGCAGTAAACAATTGTGTCTGGAGACCATCCTGGATCGCATCCAGGAGCACTTGCTCCCTAGCACTGGAGGTGACCGTGGTGCTCCAGTCAACCCCCGGCAAGTTGAAGTTGAATTTATGAAGTGACCAAACAGGAGTGGTCCCAAGATGGAGTTCCAGGGGACAGCAATAAATACTCCTGTAATGCTGGACAAAGATTTATCAGTCTTCACCCACTGGGAGCGATTGGTGAGATGGCTGTGGAACATGTCAGCAGTGTTATGTGACAAACCCAGGCCAAGGAGTTAAGTAGGAGGTTATAGTTGACCAGGTTGAAGGTTTTAGTGAGGTGTGTGTGTATATATACATATATACACACACACACATATATTATGGTAGCACGGTAGTGCTACCATAGTTAGAGTTGAGGAGCCATTTCCATGTTAAACCCAAAATTTTGCACCTTAATAACTTTGCAACCGTTTGATGGATTTGCCTGAAATTTGGAATGTATGATCAGGACCCACAGGCCTTGGGATCTGCCAAGTTTTGTACTGATTGGATATACAGTTGTGGAGTTATTAAGTGTGATCTGTGTACGCGTTTACGCTTTTCTGGAATTCTGTGGTCGCGCCTACAGGTCGTACGGTTTGCGTGACTGGCCCAAAATCTTCAGGAAACGTGCAGCCAGGGTCCCCGATGTGCCTTTTGAAGATTTCATGAAAAAATATTAAACGGTTCAAAAGTTATTCAAAAAACAGTTTCCCATTATAAGTCAATGGGAAAGTTAACAAAAGTTCAACACTTTAAGAATGCATTTTACTTTCACAAATGGGCCTGTTACTTCGCAAATCGGCCATTTTGTTTTCAGTTGGTGATCAGAAAATGGTTGGCATTTAAATTTGGGACTCTCTAGCAACCTAATTTTTTGTATTCACCTAGTCGGGCCCTGAGGATGCTTCATGTCTTTATTTTGTGGTAAACACCCCAGAAATATGTTTTCAAATTTCTGGAAAAAGTACTTTGAAATTACTTTCGTGCTCACGAAAGTGTCGACAATACTACGAGCTTTCATAAGTGCGACAGTAATTTTCTAGTCTGTTGGGAAAATGACAGCAATTCTTTGGCACTCGCGCTGCAAAAAGAACCGTTGGGAGTTTTGAGCTGAAATTTGGAGGGAACAGAGCCGACATCTCACAGATGTGCCTTTCAGTGTTGTATTGGAAAAATATTACATGGCGGCAAAGTTACGGCACTCCAAAGTTGACATTTTTCCCATAGGATAACATTACGGCGCCCGACGCATTACAGAAATCCTTTGGCACCCTGCTGCAAAATAACGGTTTGGTCATTTTTCCTGAAATTTGGAGGGAAGACAGCCAACAGCCCACAGATGTGCCTTTCAGTAGTTTGGTGAAAAAATATCACACGGTGGCAAAGTTACGGCACTCCAAAGTTGACATTTTTTCCCATAGGATAACATTACGGCGCCCAACGCATAACAGAAATCCTTTGGATCCCTGCTGCAAAATAACAGTTTGGTCTTTTTTCCTGAAATTTGGAGGGAAGACAGCCCACAGCCCACAGATGTGCCTTTCAGTGGTTTGGTGAAAAAACATCACAGGAAGGCAAAGTTACGGCGCTCTGAACTTTTCTTTTTTTCCCATAGGATAACATTACGGCATTCGCCGCACCTTTCAGGGCCCGTATCTCGGAAACGGTGCGAGATCACGGACTTTTGACGGAAAATTTCTTCTTAGCCCACAATGGGGCTAAGATTAAATTAGCCAGGACAGTGCTAAATAATATGATCTTTAAATTTTTTTTTCATGTAAGCGGTTCCTGAGATATAATGTATTTAGTATTCCAAGATCTAATTTTCTGCGCGATACTCATTATTTTGCATACATTATTTGTACTCACTGTCTTTCTCAATGCAGGTTTTGGGAAAACCAGCCTGTCGCGCTTACATTACTTTTACTGTTGCCCTTTCCGCTTGCAGTTCCATTGCCGTTTCACTTACGTTGGCGTCTGCGCCACCATGTGCGTTATCCTGCGTTTTCATTTGCTTTATGCTTCTGTTATTTTTGCCATTTTCTGTCTACAGTACTGTTTATCTTTCTGTTTCACTTTACATCACCATGCCCATTGACATTTCTGTTTGCAGGCACCATGTTACTATGTGACAACACATCACGTGGCAGACCATTCCCGTCTACGCCACCATGTGCGTTACCCTTTCTGTTCTCATTCGTGCTTGTGTTACCATGTGCGCCACTGTTAGCATTTCTGTTTGCATTGCTGTCCCTGTTAGTATGCTACAAGACATCATGTGGTGGGAGCGTGGGACCCAAAGGGCCCCGCGCTCCCGCCACCACATTATGCGGTGGGAGCACGGGGCCCAGAGGGCATCACGCTCCCACTGCTGCATTACATTCACTATTTCTTGTTATCATTCTCAAAAAGAAGGGACATTAGAGGCAAAAAACTCAGTTTAATGCATTAGTTAGAGTTGTTCACAGCGACAAAAGTGAGGAAATTGCTGTTAGGGTTGAAAAACCCTTTGCACCCCACCACCCCCAACCAGCATTGGGGTGTGCATTGGGATCATGAGTCCTAACTGTCACCCATTCTCCTATACTTCTGCTGCTTTACACAGGTCATGGGGTGAGAGTTAGGGCTGATGATCCCAATGCACCCCAATGCCACCACGTCGTCATCCTTTGCGTTTTCATTTGCGCTTGCATTTCTGTTAATTTTTGCCATTTGTGTACGCTGTTTCTCTTTCTCTGTTTCACTTTGTGTCACCATGCCCATTGACATTTCCATTTACAGGCACCATGTTACTATGTGACCAGACATCACGTGGCACACCGTCCCGTCTCGCCACCGTGTCGTTACCCTTTGTTATCATTCACGCTTGTGTTACCATGTGTGCCACTGTTAGCATTTCTATTTGCATTGTTGCTCCTGTTACTATGCCTAGGACATCATGTAGGCGGGACTGGGGCCAAGGGCCCCGCCGCATCCTCTACATTACATTCACTATTTCTCAATATCATTCTCAAAAAATGGAAATTAGGGCAAAACTCTGTTTAATGCATTAGTTAGGGTTGTTCCACAGCGACAAAAGTGAGGAATTCGCTGTTAGGTTGAAAACCCTAACTCTCGAATCACCCCAGCACCACACACACACACACAGACACACACACACATTCAAGTATGGGGAGGACCAAGTCAACACAACCAATGACAGACATCCAGCAGCAGGTGACAGAAATAACAAACAATTGTCTAAATGTACTCAGAGACATCCCACCCACCTGACCAGGTACTGCATGCTCAGTGGAGATCAACAGCAAAACTGAGGCCATGTACACCAAGCGTACACATCCCTGATTGCAGCTGCACAACGCATACCACACTTAGTAGTTGCATGGCCTTACCTACCGATGCCCCACACCACAGCACAACTGGTACTGTGCGTTATTTAATATAAATGCTGAAGGTGCATGATGACAGTTGTAGAAAGGTTTTAACACTACTGTGTATACATTAATTAAAGAAGCACATAAATTAACTACAAGACACTAGCATGCTCAAGATAAAAGTAGTGATACATTTAGTAGGTGATTTACATAGTAGTACATTTACTGCAATGGTTTACTCAACATAGAGAGGCTGATGTAAACGTATGGAAAAGCATTGCCTGTTCAGCGCTGTGAAATTGGTACTGCCAGTATCACATGCATTCTTACTGATGAAGGTGTACTGCTGATGTACATACATAGACCTTCAGTGTGTTTCAATATTAAAGATGCAGTAAGTATTCTTTGTAAGAAAGATTGTAATTGCATGGATCAGGCCAAGCAACTTCTAAATATCATAGCACTACTGAGCCAACAATGATGTACCTGTATCGGACGTGTATATAGGATAGATTTTCCTGTAGGCACTTACTGAGTATGTTGTACCTGATAAAGACAATCTCATTGCATCTGTGATGACTAACTTCTTCAAATAGTAATACATTTGCTATTGTTGCAATGAGTGATCTATGCCACTTATGGACACAGTGTGATTTTTTTAACAGTTGTTTCATACTCAGGCTGTATGCCTACTGTTTGGGTTTGCCACACTTCTGTCACTGATGCTATCAAAGTGATAACTATGTTAATTCTGCTACAACAGGAATCAAGTAGGTATGGTGTAGATATAAACAGAATGTCTTTTAGTATTGATTTAACTCATAATGGGGTAAATGTACTAGGACAGCAGGGGTTATCCTCTATCACTGAGTCTGTCAGTTATAGTCACACTAGGGTTTCGATGACTGTAATGATCAAGTTACACTGTTCATCTTCATGAGTTCATATTCACAGCCATTCTCCAGCAACTAGACAGTGTATGGTGTAACTGGGTGGGACACTGTTGCAAAGCTGCTGCAGTGCCTAGCAGAGGGAGAGTATCTACTCAAAAGACAATTAAGCTATAAGGCATGACCAACAGTTATGTTAAATGGTCTGTTAATCACCCTGTAGGGGTTTAATGTTGAATGAGGCATATCCAGTGCCACATGTCGCTAGACAGTGATAAACTGACCATTAACATAATACCTGGGAGTAGCTTATTGCTATCATAATAAAACTGTTTTTAAACAACATTAAACCATGTTCATCATATGGTTAGGCTCTACATGTATGTTAATAAAACTAAACATAAGGCTGTTACAATGTTTACAGTCAATTAGAAAGCTGCAGTTCTCAAACCTTGTTAAATCAGAGATATTATACCTGTACAACTCCTTGGTTTTGCTTAACTCTATTGCTGAGGTGGCCACACAAGTGGTGTGGTGTGGTGTGGGGCATCGGTAGGTAAGGCCATGCAACTACTAAGTGTGGTAGTTGTGTGCAGCTGCAATCAGGGATGTGTACGTTTGGTGTACACGGCCTCAGTTTGCTGTTGATCTCCACTGAGCATGCAGTACCTGGTCAGGTGGGTGGGGATGTCTCGTAGTACATTTAGACAATTGTTTGTTATTTCTGTCACCTGCTGCTGGATGTCTGTCATTGGTTGTGTTGACTTTGCCCTCCCCATACTTAGAATGTGTGTGTGTCTGTGTGTGTGGTGCTGGGGGGTGATTCTGTTGGGTTTTCAACCCTAACAGCTTAATTTCCTCACTTTTGTCGCTGTGGAACAACCCTAACTAATGCATTAAACGGAGTTTTTGCCTCTAATATATATATATATATATATATATATATATATATATATCTCCGCTTAGGTCACCACTGTCAAGGGCCTCATGAACATAGTAGGTGGGTGTTTCAACAGTGCTGTGTTGGTGCTGTGGAGCTTCCAGAAGCCATATTGCTGTACACAATGGACACTGTATTGCTCAAGATATGTAACAAGCCGATCAGAGACTATTCTCTTTAGGACTTTGCTCTCTCTGCTTCAAGGATCTAAGCCCATGCACTGGCATTCAGAAGGTTCCCCTGGTTAATGGCAACCATCCTTTCCCAGGCCACTCAGACCAAGGCCATGGATTTCCATTTTGAGGAAATTCACTTTCTGGTGACAAAACAAGAGGCATACATGAAAAAAGTGGATGAGTACAAGACCGCCAGCGGGCGGTCGTCGGAACCTAGCTGAACTTGGGAACCACAAGGCCGGGAGGAACAGCGAGGGAGCAGTCGGGAAAGGCACAGCCTATCACCTACTTCCTTCAGCCCACAGCAACCACTGGCGCCCGGAGCTTTGCTCGCCAGCGGCGGTTGAAGCGCGAACCCTAGCCGAACTTAGGAACCACAAGGCCGGGAGGAACAGCGAGGAAGCAGTCGGGAAAGGCGCAGCCAATCGCCTGCTTCCTTCAGCCCACAGCAACCAGCTGAGCGCCGGGGCTTCACTCCGCCAGCGGGCAGTTGGCGGAACCTAGCCGAACTTGGGAACCACAAGGCCAGGAGGAACAGCGAGGGAGCAGTCGGGAAAGGTGCAGCCAATCGGTAAGCGAGCGCTCCACCAGGCACAGCAGCCGATTGGCTCTCCTGCCCCATTGACTTACACTGGCTCAGTTTGCATTGCTGAAATCTGTGTGGGACTTGAAAATTTGTTTTTCTTTTTGTCTTTTACTCTTCCCCTGGTGTTCTACTGCAAGTTTCCCAGAAGAGCTGCTTCCACTCTGGTGAGACATCTATAGAGGGCAACTGCTGTTGATTGTGTTGAATTCTGCTGGACTCTGTTAGCAGTAGTGGGCCAGACGCTGAGGCGCCACAGGACCTCCTCCCACAGTCCTTTGTAGTGCAGATTTGGTCAGTGACGCTCAGAAAAAGGCTTGCTACTGCCTTTATTAATTGCTGCACCCTCCTCTGTCTCTCTCCAGCCTGCTTCCTTCAGCCCACAGCAACCAGCTGAGCGCCGGGGCTTCGTTCCACCAGCGGGCGGTCGGCAGAACCTAGCAGAACTTGGGAACCACAAGGCCGGGAGGAACAGCGAGGGAGCAGTCGGGAAAGGCGCAAAATTTTTGCCCACCCATCCTTCCCCCTTCCTGTGTATTAATTTATAGGCATCTTCCCGCTGAAATCTCTTCCCCGCCCACAGCACTTTTCTCTAAACCAACAGACAGTCACACCAGCTTACTGACCCAACCAATCAGCAACTTCAGTACTCCCTATTGCCAACTATCAATATCCCCCTCAGAATGGGGAGCTTGCTACTGATACTCCTGTCACTAATAGCCATAGGGTTCCACAATGAAGATGACCCTATTATACAATCTAAAGTGGTCAACCCACCTAGTTTCTCTGGAACATCCCCCGTGGCTGACACCCATACCCTCATATATGTCTTGCCATTGCTGCATTGACTACAGTGGTACAATCGCCATAAAGTTACACATATCACCACATATATATCTCAGACAAGGCCCCACTACTGCGTATATAGATCCCCACTAAGCCTAGTCATCAAACTGCTAATTGGTATCCCGACACACTACCTTAAATCCACAGGGAGCACCCAAAACAAAGAGTGGCAACGGAATAAAAAAAGGAGGACCAAAGACAGCCCCCTCTCCCTATCACTGGCGGCCCTTATGAAATTACTGATCTTCCTATTGCTCTGTATTGGTAATGTAGAAATCAACCCAGGACTTCTTGAAAGCATCACCTCTCCCTCAGACCTATCCTCAATTAAAGGCCTCAGTTTCCTTCATATTAATGTATGCAGTCTGTTGAAAAAATTTACATTGCTACAATCCTGGGTTGCCCATACCTTGCCAGACTTTCTTGTGATAACTGAGACATGGCTCAAGACCACCACAATGGACAGGAAGTTAACCTACCTAACTATCAGCTATTCAGAGCTGATCGCAAACAAGGGAGGTGGAGTAGCCATATGTAAAAGCTGGTTTAGTTGTATCCTGTACTGCTGCAACATCTATGCCCAAGGAATTTGAGTGTCTGTCTCTAAAGTCTCTCTCCCAATACAGCAGCTTTCCATTTAATTGGATGCTACAGACCCCCTCTGCTGAACACAAGCTCTTATCCCACCTGGGAAACCTGGTCAAGTCTTGTACTGAAGAAGTCATTATCATAGGGGACCTGAATTTCAACTGGCTCACCCAGGCAGCTACACCTCTGGTATCATTCTGTGACACCTATGAGCTCACACAGTTAATTAATGAACCAACAAGACTAAATGCAAGGAATAGTAGTAACAGTACTCTACTTGATATCATGCTAGTGAGTAAACCACATCTATTCACACACGCTGGAGTGCTCCTATGCGACATAAGTGACCACTGCCCCATCGCAGGGGTAAGATCCAACAGCATTAAACAGATCCTGCAAAATTCCTCATGAGGAGATCCAAGAAAAACATCAATATTGAAGGATATCTGCATGATCTAGCCTACTCTCCACACTGGCAAAAGTTCTATCTTGCACATTATGTAGAAAAAGCTCAGCAGATGCTAAATAGCATTATATTAAATGCCCTTAACACCCATGCCCCAATCTCTAGTATCCGAATAAAAAACAAATCCTGTCGCTGGTTTTCAGCTGACCTCAAAGCTGCACTGCTGGGGAGAGATAAACTTTGGAAAGTAGCAAGAAAAACTAAGAATATCATGGACTGGATGATCTTTAGGAAAGCCAGGAATAAATGCACTAGGAAAGTTAGGGATGCAAAGGTTGCCTACTACCTGGCCCAGCTCGACTCCTCCTACCATAATACTGGTAGATTTTGGGGCACCATCAAGGGTATGATGGGACAGGATGTTAACAACCCCCTTCCAACCCATTTACACAGTAACTATGGCCCCATTACTGGCACATTGGAAATCCTGGATGCATTCAACAACCACTTCACAACAGCTGGCCTTGCTTTGACTCCTCCCAGCTAACCTATTAAGGGATCATTTAAGCTCCCACTATACTGGTGAACAAAGAGTTGACTCCTCCTTTAGCTTCAAACCTATACTGTTGAAACAAGTTGAGGATCTATTATGGCATCTAGATACCAAAAAAGTGCAGGAGCAGATCTTCTGGACCCATTCTTTCTAAAGATTGCGTGTCATGTGCTTGCAGTCCCCTAACTCACCTCTTTAACCTTTCCTAAACTCTGGCTCTATTCCCATGCTGTGGAAGACAGCCCAAGTGGTCCCCCTTCTAAAATCAGGGGACCCTATGGATCTTAATAACTACAGGCCCATTTCCATCCTACCTGTGTTATCCAAGATGCTGGAGAAATTAGTGAGTATTCAGTTAAGGGAATATCTGACAATGCTAATCTATTAAATCCAGCTCAATCTGGATTCAGGGCCAAACATAGCACTATCACTGCATTAGCCAAGGTCACCAATGATTGGCAAACCGAACTGGATAAAAAGAACAATGTCTGTGCAGTATTCCTGGACCTGAGCAAAGCATTCGACACTGTGGACCATGAACTGCTACTCTCATCCCTACACTCCATTGGCCTAGATCCATCCTCCCTTAAGTGGTTCAGATGCTACCTCTCTGGTAGATCACAGCAGGTAAAAGCTGAAGGTGACCTCTTCCCATTAAGACCACTGTCAAGAGGAGTCCCCCAAGGCTCTATTCTGGGTCCTATCCTTTTTGCCATTTATATAAATGAAATTGATTCAACCCTTACCAAGTCCTCAGTACATCTCTTTGCTGATGACACTGTACTGTATGTCAGCAACCCTTCACCTAAAGTTGCTCATGAAATCCTACAAGCAGAATTCTCCCTGTTACAACATCAGCTTCTCGAGAAAAAGCTTCTGCTACATGCAAAGAAAACCAAAGCAATGATGTTCACAACCCAAAACTCCACCAACACATCCTCTTCAATCAGTCTCCCCCAGATATGCACTATACTTGGAGAAAATCTGGAGTATGTTGAAAATGTCAAATACCTAGGTGTGTGGATTGACAACAGACTTGACTTTACTTAGCATCTAGAACAACTGCTGAAAAAGCTTCGCCTAAGGCTTGGCCTCCTCTACAGATTAAAACCCTTCCTTAATAGAGACTCAAAGATGAGATTAGTCCAGGCCATCTTTCTATCAGTCATTGACTATGCAGACTTCCTCTATAGACACTGCTCCACTCCCTACCTTCAAAAGTTGGATACCTTATACCATAGAGCAATAAGGTTCATTACAGACCTGCCATATAATACTCACCATTGTTCTCTCTATGATGTAGTTGGATGGGGCTTCCCTTCATGTCAGGAGGAGCAGAAATGCAGCTCTATGGATCTACAGAGCTTTATCAAAAAAAACTCCCAAGCTATATCCTGGACTGCTTCAACCTGACCACTCCCAGCTCCTATGCCCTAAGAAGCAACAATATCATCCTGCTCAAATTGCCCAAAGTCAACACCAAAATAGGGAAGGCGGCAATCAGCTATTCTCTAGCCATAGCATGGAACACCCTACAAAAATCCCTAAAACTGTCCATTATCATTCCATTTACATCCTTCAAGCAGCACTGTACAGCCTTCTTCACAGAGAAATGCAGTTGCTACCGCTAGAGATAGAATAGTCATCCCACAAAACCATATTCCAATCACATATGGCATATTCCTTCCAGCCAGACACCGCCAGTATATGGCACCCAATATTCTCTTCACCATCCTTGTACTCATTATGTGAGTGACTGTCATGGCCCTCATTGTGATATATATGTATTGTACATATTGTAGATGTTAGTTTAACTTTCTCTTGCCAAGCTTTAACATGTGAATTCTCTGTATATTATTGTGTCATAAATAACATTTTCTTTTTTCTGTATGTATAACTGTTTCATAAGTATGTGATGTAATTGCTGTGCACCAACTCGAACCTTGACCTTATCAGGTCCATCTTGTAAATGAGCCTTGCTCAATGATGATCGCCTGAATAAATAAAGATTTGATTGATTGATTGATTGAAGACCACTTACAAAAACAACACTAATAAAGAAAAGGCCTCCACTTTCTACAGGCGTTCTGGTAGGGGAGGCAGGGGCTACTATTCCAGATCCTGTGCTCCCTATGAATATCAACCACAAAAAGGTTACTGCAGAGGCAGCAGGAGTTCCAGGCATGTTGCTGCAGTACCAGCCCCCAAGCCACAGATTTAAAAAACAAAACAAAACAAAAAACCTGACAATTCTGCCCAGGTCACCCAACCCCTGCCACTGGAGGGAAGGCTGGCCCACTACTTACAAAAATGGGTGGCCGGCCCAGCGGTGCAGTGGTTGATTTTGCTTTTGATGCCGGCGACCCAGGTTCAGGAATGGACCTGGGTTGCTGGAGGGCTGGCTGGGGGTAGAAGGATTGAGCATCCTGCGGACAGCTCTCCTCTGGGGTGAGGGTGAGGAAGTGTCCGGCGCATGATGGACCCCTAGTGGAGGCCAGGGGTCCCACAACACTGGCGCTCAAACTCATTGGAGGCAGGGTGGAGGCTGGACATCATTGTACGTCCCTGCTTCGGAGGAAAACTAAAGAAAATGGAGGGGAGAGCCTCTGTCTACTTGAAGTCCTCCCCGGGGCTTCAATTAGCCACCGCCACTGCACTCCCAACCAGATACCAGTTCCACGGCACCAGAATTTGGGGAACCGGCACCACCTCCGGAGGGCAAGCCGGGGGTAACCGGGAGTTGCAGCACTTGGCGGTTGGTGGAAGTCTCGGGGGCCGTGACCAGGGCAGAGACAGGACGGAGGCCTCCCGAGAAAAATGATAAATAAAAACAAAAAAAAGGGGTAAAAATTACCACAGACAAGTGGAGTACTGGAGGTAGTGGGCCAGGGATTGTCCCTGCAGTTCAAGAGATTTCTAAAACTGCAGAAACTCAAAAACTTTCCAACCCATTCACCTACAAAAATAATTCTGTTGGAATTAGAAGTTAAACTGCTGCAGGCGAAAAGCAATGGAAAAGGTCCTTGCCTCACAGTGAGGCAAGGACATATTCTCAAGGTAATTCTTCACCCACAAGAAAAATGTGGAATGGTGACCCATTTTAGATCTAAGATAGCTGAACAGTCATATCAAGAAAGAAAGATTCATGATGTTCACACTGGGTACAGTCATACCATCCTTACAAGAATGGGAGTGGCTAGGGTCACTGATCTGAAAGATGCTTATTTTCACATTCCAGTCAGACCAACCCACTGAAAATTCCTCAGGTTCAGACTGGGAAACTGCCAGTCCTAGTTTGTGGCCTTTTGCTTTGGTCTCACTTCAGCACCAAGGGTCTTCACAAAGTGCTTAGCTGTGATGGCAGCATACCTGAGAAGGCAAGGTATAGTGTCTTTTCAGTACCTGGATAACTGGCTAATCTCAGGAAAAACAGAACAACAAATTAGGTACTCTATTCAGAAGGTGAAAGGCACCCTGGAAAGCCTGGGATTCCTGATAGATCTACATAAGTCCCAAACAGAACCTGTTGAGGTGCTGGATTTCATAGGCACATAACTGGATATCCTGCAGAAGAAAGCTTTACTCCCACAAGAAGGGGTATCAAATTTGATTTACTACTGCAAAATCTTTCATACTGGGCCAGCCAAGGCCTGCAAGTGATCTTCTGCAGTTGCTGGGCCATATGGCGGCAGCCACAGCAATAGTACCATGGGCCAAGTTTCAGATGAGGGACACTCAGTGTGACTTTAAGAGACCACTGGTCTTAAAAATGGGATCCACTCTCTAAACTGGTGCTAGTCACAAAGACATTGCTGCAGGCACTGGAGTGGTGGAAGGACAAAGGCAATCTCAAAGAGGGCATTCCCAGGCAGCACCCAGCATACCAGGCGACAGTGGGTGCTGTAAAAGGCAGTGATGGAATAATTCAATGCAGGAAGACCAGCGTCATACCCCTGAAGGGGAAAGGAAGGTGGGTTCACATGACCTAATGAAAGAGATTTTCTCAAAGATCTACTGTTACAGTAAATACGTAACTGTTCTACCTTCTTCGAGGATATCTCTTTCATCAGGCCACACCTTTGAAACGAGTCCCAAGCAGTACCCAAAAAAACTTACAGTCCAGGAGGATGGAAATACACAGGCTCATAAAAGCAGGCCCTGTAAGCTAGCCAGGCCAAAACCTGCTCATCTGTGAGACACAATGTCCAGACTAATGTTTAGTGAAGGTGTGGACAGTGCTCCATGTGGCAGCTGCGAACATTTCAGCAGTGGAAACAAGCAACAGAAGTGGCCATGCCTCATGCAGAATGACCATGAACCACTTCAGGACATTCCTTATCATACTTCCTTTAACAGGACCTAATACAATGCGCCAACCATTTGGACAGGCACTGTTTAGACGCAGGGGCAATCTCTTTCCTAGGGGTGAACAAAACAAAAAGCTGCAAGGACTTTCTGCAGTCCTTGGTGCAATTTACATAATATCTGAGGATTCTGTGTACTTCTAAGGTATGGAGTAATGCTTCCCCTGGATTGGTATACTCTGGGTAGTAAACTAGAAGGTGGATGGCTAGCTTTAAAGTTAATCCAGACACCACCTTAGGTAGGTACTTAGAAATGGCACACGTAAGGACACTCTTTACTGAAACTCAAATATGGATGCTCACACATTTGAGCCTGTAGCTCTGAAATCGTTTGAGCAGTAGTGATTGCAACTAAAAATAAAGCTTTCCGTGAAAGGAAGTGTAAGCCGCAACTTTCGACTGACTCAAAAGGAGTCAAAGTAAGCTTTTCTAACACAAAATTCAAGTCCCAAGCTGGAAGTGGATTCTTAATGGGAGGTTTCAAATGTAATATGCCTCTCAAAAATGTATGGGCTACCTCTAGTTGTGCAACCGTACGTCCATCCACAGGTGCATGAAAACCTGAAGTAGCGGCTAAATGCACATTGAGTGAGAAAGACTGCAGACTGCAGTCTGACAGGGACAGCAAGTATTATAGTACTGCCTTGACCAGGCAAGTAAATGGATCCAAGTGCTTGGAAGTGGTCCACAGTGTAAATCACTTCCATTTCAACAAATAGGTATGTCTGGTGGAGGGTTTTCTGGCAGCCACTAGAACATCTCCCACTTTAGAGGATACTCCAAATCATGCCACAGCTGTGTCTTCAGGAGCCATGCATGTAGATATAGGGACTTTAGGTCCTGGTGAACCAGAGACCCATTGTCCTGTGACAACAGACCCCTGCACAGTGGCAGAGGTTCTGGGGGTTCCAGTGCCAACTGTTTTAGGAGCGGATACCAAATCTGCTGAGGCCATAAGGGAGCAATGATGATGAGGTTTGCCCCCTCCATTTTCATTTTGAGCAGTACCCTCTGTATTAGAGGAAAGGGTGGGAAGGCAGACAGAAACCTCCCTTTCCAAGAGAGGGACAATGCGCTTCACCAGCAAGCTCCAAGCCCTGGAGCGAGCGAGCAGCAAAAACGCAGCAGTTTTGCATTGTGTGTGGATGCATAAAGGTCCAACTCAAACAGGACTTCCACTATTGAGGTCAACAGCTCCAATTCATGTACTCTGGACTGTGACCTGCTTAACCTGTCTGCCAAAGTGTTTAGAGCTCTAGGAAGATGTACGGTTGAAAGTTCTAGGCCATGTTCCAGAGCCCAATGCCACACTCTCATTGCTTCCCTGCATAGCAGACAGAGTCCATCCATCCCCCGTTTGCAGATGTAATGATTCACATTGATGTTGTCTGTCTGTATTAACAGTGGACCTGGTGTCAGGGGCTTTTGAAAGGCCTGGAGGCTGTACAGGACAGCTGTCATCTCCAGGACATTTATGTGCAACTTCTTCTCTCGTGAGTCCAAATACCCTATGTTTGGTAAGGGCCAGATGTACCCCCAGATCCTGAGGCAACAAAGGTGAGAATTTACACTGGAGATGAAATAAAAAATGCTCCCTTCCCGAGCAAGTTGGTGTGATCCATCCACCACATTAGTGCTTTCCTCAAAGGAGACGTGACTAGCCACTTGTTTGTTTAAGTCATCTGTTGCTTGGTCCTACTGGACTCCAAGGGACCACAGTAGGATCCGCATATGCAAGAGGGACAGTGGCACTCTTGCAAGGGCTGTTGCCATAAGGCCTAGCAGGCATGGCAGAGTCTAGGCTGCAACATACTGGCTGTGATAACACCAGTTGTACCTGAGTTATAAGGTATTCTGCTCTGTCCAGAGGCAAGAACATGCAGCTCTGAGCTGTATCCAGTATCGCCCCTTATGTACTGCAGCCTTTGACAGGGAGTCTGTACTGACTTTGGCAGATGCACTGTCACCCCCAGTTCATCCATCGGCTTCCTGTTGAGGTCCATCAGGTCCAAAACAGGCCTCAGATCTTCTATCCACTTTAGGACTAGGAAGATACTGCGTCTGTTCCTCTGCTTGACTGGAATCAGTTCTATGGCAAGTTTTTGGAGTAAGACCTGAACCTCTTCTCTCAACAGGGACATATGTCCCAGGACATAGGTTGAGACCAGTGGTGGATGATCTGTAGGGGTATCCAGAAGCTCCAGAGAATGCCCTTTTGCAATAATGTCCAGTACCCATTCATCTGTAGTAATCTCCCTCCACTAGCTCAAATGGAGGGAGAGATGACCATCTACAACCACCCCTGGAGGCAATGGTGGTTGGATGGTGTATGACTACAAGTTATACTGAACCAGTGGGGGCAATGCCACTGGCTCCACCTCCTCCAAGTGTTGTGGAATAGGCACTGGCAGGGGGAGCAGTGGCTGGTAAGGCTTCGGCTCCCTTACCTCTTTATTGTTGCCTATAGATCTTTCTCTCATCTCTGGTAATTGGTTGATGAAACTGACCCCTACCCTTACCGCTGCTTGGTGTGGAGTATAGGGATTTGATTGACCTTAATGTCATTCAGGATATCTGGAGGCCTTTTAATTCCTCTTCAACGTCATACCTGAACAGTTTATTGCCTCTAAAAGGGGCATTCAAAACTGCCAGTTGAACATCATTGGCAAATCCAGCTACTCTAAGCCAGGAGTATCTCCTCATGCAAATGCCATTGGCAGCTGCCCTGGCAGAGGCATCCGAGACTATCATAGGCTGAGCAGATTAGATGCTTACCCACCTCAGCCCCTGCAGTTAGGGTTTTCATTAACTCACTTTTGGCTCTACCTTCAGGTAAAGCCTGTGCTGCAGCCTTGGCTCTTCTCCAGACGGTATTCTGGTATTTGATCATGGGGGCCTGGTAACTGGCAAGACACAGGCCCAAAGAGGCAGAGGCATAAGTACGTTTCCCCATGACATCTAGCCTCCTTGATTCCTTATCAGGAGGGAGGGAGATCGTATTTAGGCACCCTGATTTGTCATGTTATCACTACCGAATCAGTTTCTGACTGGTTGGCATAGTAAGGCTTGTTAGATGGTGCAAGGTACATCATATCGGCCTTTCTGGGTACAGTTGGTATGGTATTAGGCCTATATCAGGCTGTATAAGTGACATCCTCCAGTGCTGGATATAGTGACGTCACTATAGATGGTGATTCTGGCACCTCTAAAAACTTCAACAAATTTTTCTTTGTGGAGCCTTCCTCTTCTAGAGTGAAGCCCATGGCAACCTGCATTTTCTGCATCACTAATTGAAAAGAGGGGTCCACTGGTGGTGACCTTTGGGTATTCACCCCAGATTCCTCACTGCACGAGGATATAGTGGAGCTAGTACCTGGCAAATACTGGTCCTCAGCATTACTCCCCCTCCTCATAATCTTTTTCCATTGTGAAGCCTGGGTTATATGCCACCTCGTTGTCATCCCCCTTGATGACAGGGTTGAAGACCGTGCCGGCGACACTGGCGGCAGCTGAGGAGACCCCATTTGTATAGTGCTGGGTGGCTGTATTGATGGACTTTGGGAGGTGGAAGTTCCATTAACGTTAACACAGGCTGGTTAGGCAAGCCTGGTAGTAGATGGCATATAATTTTGGAGAATGATACCAGGACTGTTTGTGCACTGATGATGCAATATTGGAGTAATTTGGCAGGTTCCTTCGGTGACGTACAAGAGAGCCAAAAAGCACTAAAATAGTAAGTTTTTACTATTTGAGAAAAATAAATGATGGCAGCTAACAATCACTGTTCCTGTGTGTAGGTCTGATGAGTACGACTGACAGCAGGGAAAGAACTGAGGAGAGATGGGGCTGTATGTAGATGCTGATGCATGACGTCTTCGTGGGTGGCCCCTGGCTTGCAAAAGTTTCTGTGTGGTCCTAGCACTGACATGAGTATAGTCCTAAAGGTGTGGCCTGATGAAAAAGATATCCTTGAAAAAGATGTGGCATTCCAGGTGTTGACTGGTGAGTGTATTCAATTGGACTTACAACTTTTGCAGGACCTGGTACAGCTGTAGGGTGAGAATGGACATGAGAGCTTGTTCACAAAGCTGGATCTTGGATGTTAGTGCTTGGGTTTGCTTTTGGGCCTTTTTCCATAAATGGCTGGCATAAGAGATGGTGTAGCCACAAATAAAGGCATTAAATGCTTCCCATCTCGTGGCATGATCAATCAATCAATCTTTATTTTACCAGGTGAAACACCATTGAGATAAATCTCATTTTCAAGATGGACCTGGGTAGAAGCAAAGTACATCAGCACATACACAAAAGTAACAACATGAAGGAAAAGAAATGTCCCTGGGATGATAGTGTGCCAAATACTTCTGTACTTTGGAAGCCATGTACTCCCTGCTTTTTAGGAGAGTAGGGTCCAAATGCCATGCCCCCTGAGAAGATGCTTCTACATTCCCCAAATGCACAATAACAGAAGTGTGGTCAGAACACAAAATAGGGTTATGTTTAACCCCCCCCCCCGCCAAAAGGTGTGCTTTGACTAGGACCCTATCTATTCAGCATGTGAAGTATGGGCATGACAGTAAAAAGTATACTCTTGCCCAGAGGGCAACCAATGCCTCCATGCATCTACCACTCCATGGTCCTTTGACAGCTGCTTTAGTGCTCAAGAGCATTTGTCATGAGTCAAGGGCACCTGGGAGGATCTGTCCATTATCCTATCCCACACACAATTCATATTACCCCCACCATATCGAGTCCCCTTGTGAGTTTGACATTTCCAATAATACTTTTGGAAAAAGTCTATTGAATGTTTGTTGGGAACATTGACTGACCCAACAACCGGTCCTCTCCTCCTCTCAGTAATAAACTGAACTAGGAAGCCCCTCTGGGTCACTGCAGGAGCACATTGCTTGCCAAGAGGATCCAGGTCTAATCCATATGGCAGTACCTCTAGCCTTTATAGCATCCAGACTCGACTACTGTAATGCTCTATATCTCAAGGTCAGTGGAGGGAATGTACCCCGGCTGCAGCTAGTGCAGAATGCAGTGGCCAAACTACTGATGGGACTACCAAGGTCCTGTCATGTGACCGTGGGCTTGCTCACTTATAAGGCCCTATATGGGTCAGGCCCTGGTTACCTGTCTGACCTCCTTACTCCTGCCATCTTGGTCCACTCCCTCCGTTCCTCCACCCAAGGTCTCTTAGTGGTTCCAAGGACCAGGCTGAAAACCTTGGGTGACAGCTCATTCAGGGTGGCTGGCCCGGTCCTCTGGAACTTGCTGTCATGACCTTTGAGGGAGGCCCCTACAGTGGAAGCTTTCAGAAGGGGCCTAAAGAGACACCTTTTTAATCTTGCCTAGCCTACTGATGTATTTTTAGATAATGCCACTCTGCTGATATATTTTAATTAGCTCTATTATAAATATACTGATTATTCTAAGTATGTTTTTATGCTGTTTATATGTGTTTGTTTATTATTGTACAGCACCCAGAGCCTCTGAGATTAGGTGCCTGATCAAATAAATGTTTACTTACTTAAAATAAACAGTGGCTCTGTGCCAGTTCCCCACCCCCTCAGTTTTTCTTTATGTGCAATACCTCCCCCTCTGCTATATGTTGAGGCAGTGTAGCATAGTGGTTAAGATCACTGAGATGCAAACCTTGAGAACTGTGTTTGAATCTCACAGCCACCACCTGCTTACTGTGTGACCATGAGCAAGTCAATTAACTTCACTGTTGTCCTAGGATGCACCTGGAAACAAGCCTTGGACAAGTTTGTTTTTCCTGGCCAAAAACTTTAAAATAAATATGTGTCTCCTGTAGGAGAACAATATTGAGTTTTGGTTTTTAAATACAGTTCCAACTTTCCTCCACTTTCCTCTGCTTGAATTGAGTTTTAACCCGTTAACATTCCAAGACAGTAATTGTACGCTACACTCCATCATCAAACTTTGGTGTTGAGTAAATCCAAGACTTCCTAATGCAGTAAGGTATTCCATTATCCAAAGCAACTTTACCATGGTTTTCCTATCAACATTTGAAACTGTTCTAGTGCCATGAAATCTTCCCTTGTATTGCACCCCCTCTTGCAAAAAAGGTAAGCATTTCTCTTTTATCAACTTCCAACCCCTCTATGCGATGGGACAAAACAAGTATCCCCTCTGCAGTTACCCTCCACCCCACAGCACCTCCCCAAATGAGAGCTGTAGTACTCCTGAAATTAGGCAGTAAAGCATGTTGTGTTAGCCACAGCCACCATCCACACTTTGTACATACATGATCAATTACACTCTAGCCCCAAGGGGTGGTTTCAGAGGCTATTATGCATGTAACATGTACAACAGGTGACAACCAAAATTAAACAGTTTGCAACATTAGTTTTAGTGTTAAAATTATTCAGCTCCATTATGTACTCTAGTCAATGGCTGTCATCAATTGAGAGACTGTAGTGCTTCCCCCATCATGCCAATTTACCAAAATACCCTAGCAATTCGTGAGTACAGCTTTCACGGGGCTGGTGACAGATTACAAAGAAGAAAAATCAGCTGTGTCTTGGTAAATCCCAAGTGTGAGTTCTTGCATGGGTTTCCTACAGCTGGTTAGGTCAGTCTTGCAGTGGCTCTTGCATTGTAGGATGCATGCTGCACAAATCTGCAATTGTGTAAGAAGAACACCCCCTTCAATGGCACCTGCAAGAATATGGGCACAACAACAATCTTTGCACAGTCAGATGATGCCAACCCCCAAGCATTCACTCCAAAGGTCGGACAGCAGAGGTCACCTTATTGTTGCCACTCCCCACCTGGTGATTCCATGGTGGCCCAAGCAGACTTGGAGTTTATGTGTTCAAGTAATGGCTACAAGAGATTGTGGTATTTTGGTAGAGGTAGAACAACTGAACATCCATTTTCACTACCACAATGAACAAGTTTTAGTTCCATTTTGCCACTTCTGCACAACCAGAGGCTCAGAGCAGGGTCCAAGGGCCAGTTACACAAATCATGTTCCATGCCATTGTTCCCTCAACCGCAAATAGGTTAAAAGCTTAACAGAAGGAGCCACCAATGGCAAGAAATTCTGTTTATTCACTTGGTACCTCAGGACATTTCAAGCGGGCACCCGCTCTCTGTCCCGCTCCAGCCGGAGCAACATACCTGGCATCCACCAGAGCCCTTTGTGATCTCTCTCTCTTGTTAAGTGTAATAAATTCAGGCATCACTTCATACCTCGGCATATATGTCAAAGTGGCTTTATATACCTAGTAATGCCACTTTGGGTTTAAGGCACAGGTTGACCTTAAGATTGGCAAATTTCTGTTGTTCACACTGGACAAGTTGACTGCAGTCTGGGAATATGTATTCCCATGTTCATCTATAGGAGGTTGGGCCTTTAGAGTATGCCGCCTTGAGAATGATTGCCTGGTCCTGGATCCTCAAAAATTTCACCAGGTAGTGTCATGCTCTCTCTTGGTTTCAGTTTTGGGCTGGTGGGCTCATTCAACCTCAAAGTTACAGCCACAGTTTTGCAGCTCCAGGTGTTGCATAAGCCATTCCTTCACAAGGTCAATTCCTTCTTTCCCCTCTGGGAGGCCAACGATCTAGGCATTACGAACATATGAACATATGAAATTTGCCAGCAGATAAAGGCCTAGAGGTCTATCAAGTCTGTTTGAATGTGCAGCTAGCACCCCTTATTCTGCAGCTGCCCCTCCCTTCTACCCTTCCCCTCCATTGACCCTCCCCCTTTTGAAGCAGTCCACTGCTCTACTGGATACCACTTCTGCTGGTAACGCATTCCACCCAGCTACCACATTCTCTATAAAAAAAGTGTCGCCTCATCTCCCTCCTGAACCTTCCTCCCTCCCTCCAGTCTCATATCATGGCCCCGGATGTCCCTCCCCCCCCCCTCCCTTACTTTGAACAGCCCTTCTGTACCTGTCTTGTTTATTACTTTCATGTACTTAAAGGTTTCAATCATACAGCTAAATCTGGTTCAAGGTCAGTTGGCATTCATCTGTATCTCCCTTCCCTGGGTCGTGCCTGAAAATAGGCAGGATTTGTCTAGTGCACTTACCCGGTCAACAAAAACTAAATTAAATAAATAAATATCCCTCCTGTCCCTCCTCTCCTCCAGTGAGTACACGCTCAATTCCCTCAGCCTCCTCTCGTATGGTAAGTTCCCCAGTCCCTTGATCATCTTTGTCGCCCTGTGCTACACCCCCTCCAGTAACTTAATGTCCCTCTTCAGATACGGGCACCAGTACTGCATGCAGTACTCCAGGTGCAGTCTAACTAATGACCTATACAGTGGAAGAATCACCTCCTCCCTCCTCGAGGATATACCCCCTGCAGTGCAACCCAGCATTTTGTTGGCCTTCATAACTGCCTTCCTACATTGTGCTGAGTTGTTCATTGACCCTGTAATGAGCATCCCCAGATCCTTCTCCTCCTCTGTCTGGGCTAGCTGCACTCCCCCCAGTTTGTAACTCCTCCTTGGGTTCTTCACCCCAAAATGCAGCACACCTTGCACTTTTTTAGCATTAAACCCCAGTTGCCAGGTGTCTGACCAGGTTTCCAGCTTTGACAGATCATCCTGCAACCCCTGCCATCCTTCTAGGTCATCCACCACTGCTCCCATCTTGGTATCATCATCAAACAGACTGATCTTGCTCTTCATGTCCAATGATATGTCTCCAGTGAATATCCCAAACAACACTGGTCCCAACACAGAGCCCTGTGGAACACCGCTCATCACTACCCTTGGGGATGACAGTTCCCCACCCACTACCACCCTCTGTTGCCTTCCCTGAAGCCAGTTCCTTACCCATCTCACCAGTGTTGCACCCACCCCTGTGCCTTCTAACTTACTTCCCAGCCTCCCATGTGGCACCGAGTCAAATGCCTTACTGAAGTCCAGGTACAGGACATCCACTGCATGGCCTCTGTCCAATTGCCTAGTTATCCAGTCATAGAACTCCACCAGGTTGGTTTGGAGGGATCTGCCACATATAAAGCCATGCCGTCTGCTGTCCTGTAGTCCTTTGGTCTCCAGGAGGGCCACTAGCCTCTCCTTCAGGACAGTCTCCATCAGCTTACCCATGATGGATGTGAGGCTCACCAGTCTGCAGTTCCCTGGTTCATCCTTGGGGCCACTCTTGTGGAGGGGCACCACATGAGCCATCCTCCAATCCTGAGGTACACACCCTGAGTATAGTGAGGCATTAAATAGGTCTGCCAAAAGCCCCACAAGGACATCTGCTGGCTCATTTAGTACCCTGGGGTGGATGCCATCTGGGCCTGGCGCCTTGTCCATTCTCAGTGCCTTCAAACCCACCAGAACTCTGCCCTCCATGATTTCTCCATCTGTCACCCCTTCCCCCCATTTCTGCCATTCCCCCCTTGGGTATCGCCCACCTCTTCTCCTTAGTAAATACCAAGCAGAAGTAATCATTTAGCGCTTCTGCCTTATCGCACCCTGCTTCCACCCAACCCCCCTCCTTCCTAATCCTTACCATGTGGTACTTACAGTTTCTTTTCTCCCTGATGTACCTAAAGAAGTCCTTCTCCCCATTCTTAATGCCTTGTGCCAGCCTGAGCTCTGTAGATGCCTTGGCTCCCCTTACCGCCCATGTCACCTCCTTCGATTCCTTCAGGTACTCCTCCCTGTCCACCCCACTCCCTGTTTTCTTGTACCTCCTAAAGGCAGCTCTTTTCCTCCTTACCTTTTCCATGACTGTCTTGCTCACCCAGCTTGGTTTCTTAGCCCTAGCCATCTTGCTCTGGGCCTTGCTGCAGGTTCTGGTTGCCTCCACTATCCCCAGCTTTATGAGCTCCCACCTCTGGTTGGTGCCCATACTAGGTTGAATTCTGGCCAGGTACCCTTTTACCGCTTCCCCCATCCTCCCAAAGTTGGCCCTCCTGAAGTCCAGCACTCATGTGCCAGATTCCACTCTTCCTTGCCCATATCCAACGTGAGCAATACTGAGTGGTCATTCCCTGACAGTGGTTCTTCCACCCTAAGTTCCCTCACAAACTCCCCATTTGCCAGCACAAGGTCAAGGGTACTCCCTAACCTGGTTGGTTCTCTGACCATTTGCATCAGGATGCTGTCCTGGAAGGTATCCAGCAGTAACTGCTCCCTTCTATTCCTGGTTGTTGGGGTACTCCAGTCCACTCCTGACATGTTGAAGTCCCCCTCAATCACCACACTACCCTTCTTGCAGGTCCTCCTGATCTGTCCTGCTAGTTCCCTGTCTAACTCTTCTGTCTGAAAGGGTGGCCTGTACACCACTCCCATTCTGAGAGTCCTGTTCTTGGAATCCAGGATTTGCATCCAAAGTGACTCCGTACTACCCTCCTCCCTTTCTTCCCTTATACACTTCAGTCCTTTCTTCACATATAGTGCCACCCCCCCTATCTTTCCCAATCACCCTGTCCCTACGAAACAACCTGTACCCTGGTACAGACAGGTCCCAGTCATTGTATTGGGTGGCCCAGGTTTCTGTGATGGCTGCAAAGTCCACCTCTCCCTCTGCCATGAGCGCCTGTAACTGCAGATTTCCTCACAAGGCTTCTAGCATTAAGTGTGACCACCTTCTACCGCTTCCACCCCCTCCCATCCTGCCCTCCTTTACAGCATCATCAATAGTACTTGCCATTTGTCCTTTGTCACTGTTATGGGGGGTAAGATCATATGGCTTCCCAACCTGTGGTCTCTGCATGTCTCTTGCTCACTTACCACCCCCCGCTACTAGTTTAAATTTCCAGTTTCCTCTATGTACTCCTCCATCCTGTTTCAACACTTTCCTTCCCTCCTCACTCAAGTGCAGTCTGTCATTGGCATAGAGTCTACTGTCCTCCCAGGTCCCTCCCCACCCACCCATACCCTTTAGCATGACACCAGGTTCTTAGCCATCCATTAAATTACTCTATTCTCAACTTTCTTGTTGTGCTTGCTTTGGGAACTGGCAGCATCTCTGAAAAAGTTACTGATCTTCCTGCCCCCTCACATAATTGTCTTAGTTCCTCAAACCTCCTCTGGACTATATCTACGATCTTGTCAGCCAGGTCATTCTTCCCAAGATGTATAATTAAATGAGGCTTGTCCCTACGCCTTCTAGCATATTTCAGAACAGATTGTCCCACTCTTTCCACTGTCATTCCTGGCATGGCTTCCACCTAAATGCGACTATGTCTCTCCCCTTTGCTACGCCACCTAACTCCTCTTAGTATTGAGTCCCCAAGCACTAAGATTCCACCCCTCTTACTCCCTGCTTGCTTCCATTCCTCTCCATCTCTCATTCCCAGCTCCTCTTCTTCCTCCTGCACAGTATTTCCCCCTTCTGACCCTGTTGTAATCCCCCCAAGCAGAACTTCCCCCAGCCCATGCCTTCCAGAAACAATCAGATAGCTGAGGCCCCTGGTCAGACCATTAGCACCCTTCCCCCACTATGCACTAAACTTTGCAGCTAGTGAAGCCAGCAAAAAACAATCACAATTCCACACAAAGCACAAAAAATAGGTTTGATGTCAAAAGAAACAGGTCTCCAATTCAAACAGCCTCACCAACAACAAACCAAAATAGGCTTGAAATTAGAAGATATAGGTTTCCAATTCAAAGAAACAGCCCCAATAAAATCACACCAAATAGGTTTGAAATCAGAAGAAAGCAGAAGAAATAGGCCTCCAATGTAAATGAATGACAGCCCCCACTCAAAGCACACCAAAATAGATTTTTAAAGTTCCAACAGCTCCAAAACAGTTCCCTGCTAGCCCCTTTTAAGAAGTAAGACAAACTCAGCCTGCTATACAGTGAAACATCAAAACAAATGAGCCCACTTACAGCACACCAAACTAGGTTTCAAAATTCCAATAGCCCCAAAACAATGCTCTGCTAGCCCCTTAGAAGTAGTAAGAAAGAAAAAAAAAATAACCTTCTACCAAGTAAAATCCACAAGAAACAATGTAAAAGCACTAAGAAGAAGCTACTGTACTGGAATTTATCTGATCCCTTCCCCTTCTGGTTACTTCTGAGACACCAAAAGCAACTGACACCACAAACCTGATGAAGCTCCACCTCCAGTTAGTTAGCTGAGTGAGACCTGGCCAGACAGTTAGTACCCTTCCCCCACTATGCACTAAAATTTGCAGCTAGTGAAGCCAGCAAAAAACAATCACAGTTCCACTCAAAGCACAAAAAATAAGTCTGATACTAAAAGAAACAGCTCTGCAATTTGGTGATACCAGAGGATTAAGGATCCCTTTTGCACTCGTGGATAATTATGCCGCTTTCAGATGCAGTCCACATAGCACTGCTCCGCCCACCACAGCATTGGAGGTCGTCAGTACATGCCCACCATGAGCGGTACATTGGAATAACTACAAAACTATTATAATATAAAACAAAATAACGGGGTGCAGGTGGGGGATGGGGGGCAGAGCCCCCAAATATAAAAAAAAACTATTACAATAATGCTTAACGGCACAAATACTTCATTGGTGCACCCGGAGGGTGTGGGGGTGGAGCGCTCCCACACAAAGTTATTTCAGGGATTGCAATAGACCAATTTTCATCCTTCTCTGACAACTTAGCAAACCTATGACATTGTTTGCAGTAAGATGTTTTGAGGTCTATCTGCTCACAGAAACAAGAAAAGTTCACAGAGATTCAATTCATAACTGGCTGCAGCTTCTGCCCGCACATTGGGATAAACATTTTACAGAGACTAATACAATGCTGAATCGCTGAGTGTCTTCTACTGATTGATTGGCCACACCCAGCATAGTTCCTACCCAATCCTTCTGTGCGCTTCTACTCCTCCTTAGAGCTACTGATCTGCACATCAGGCTTGCTGTCCCTGGCAGGCACTACACTTCCTAATCCTCCCTTCTCCTATCCACTTAACCAGCTGTGTCCATAACTCTCCCAGCCCTCATATTTGCGGTGTCATGGCACGCTCCTTATACTTGAGCCTTTTCTTATTCCTAACCACCTTATCCATGGAAGCTCACCACAGCAAAGAGCAAGGATCAGGTCTACCTCTGGAAATTTCCAATCCTGTAACCGGAACCTCGTTCCACTGCACCTTCCCTTATTTAATATGTACACCTCCTTTCATCCTCGGCCCATATCCTTCACCCTTACACTTTTTGCTCCCTTCTCATATGTCGATCAGAGCACCTCCTTAGCTTCCTTCGCTGCTCATTTAGCATTACGTCGCACCCATCATCACCTTGCGGAAGGTCGCAAAGGAAAAAAGTGCTCCTATCCTGCAAAAACTGGATCAAGAAACTGCTTCTCTTGCTCCTTCTCTGTTCAGGTAATGTGGAACTAAACCCTGGACTCCCATTACCACTTGCATCTCCCTCAGAATTTGCATCTGCACCCGGACTTAAGTTAATGTTAGTCAACATATTGAGCCTCGCAAAAAAGTTTGATCAGCTCCAAGTATGGGCTGCCCATACTGAGTCGGACCTCATTATTATAACCGAATCTTGGCTAAAAAAGTAAAAACTGTGATCAACAAGTCTCCCTTCCTGGCTACAATCTGCACAGGGCAGACAGGGAAACCAGAGGGGACGGTGTGGCCATCTACACTAAATCTAAGTTTACAATCAGTGATATTCACTGTAAATCTAAACCTAAGGAGTACGAAATCGTACCTCTCAAATTACACCTTCTATTCACTGAATGTCTCACTATTATTGGCGGTTATCACCTCCCATCTGGTGACACTGACATGCTCACCATACTTAAATCCTCAATCTCCTCCTCCAAGACTGAAACTTTAATACTTGGGGATTTTAATATGGACTGGCTTACCCCCAAGTTGCACAGCCTGAAATCCATCTGTGGCAAAGTCGGCTTAGCCCAGTTAGTCGGTGAACCCACCAGAACCAATACATCCAACCCCGACAATAGTTCCCTCCTTGATGTCATACTTTCTACGCATCCCCACAAAATTCTTCACTCTACAGTCTTCCACAATGACATGAGTGATCATAGGGTGGTTGTTTGTACAAGATCACAAATTATAGCCTGACAGCAACCAACACTCATAACTAAGCAGTCCTTTCACAAGCTTAATACATCGGACTACTTATCCGACTTGAGCAAAATTAGATGGCAAGACCTCTACCTTGCCAAAATGATCAATAAGGCGGTCACTGTCCTTAGTGACAACCTCACTGCGCTGGCCAACAAGCGTGCCACTTTGATCAAAGTTAGGGTGCGTAAAACATCCAGCCCATGGTTTACATCAGATCTCGAGGCTACACTCTTATGCCGTGATAAACTCTGGGCTAAGGCTAGAAAAATCCAAAAGCCCAGCTAACTGGCAAGCATTCAGAGCAGCTAGAAACACTTGCATTAAACAAATCTGCACAAGCAAAGCCAACTATTATGTCTCCACCCTTGAACAGGCAAAAGGGAATTCCCAAAAAATCTGGAAGACACTCAAGTCCATCGAAGGTTGGCCTGTAGCCCCCTCCATCCCTCAGAAGATCCTTAGCAGTGGTAGGGCTGTGGAAAACAGCTGCCTAATCCTCGAGGAAATCAACAATCACTTTGTAACTGCTGGCCTAGCTTTTGACTCTTCGTCTTATGCAACCTGTGGTAGCAGCCAAGACTGTAATAACACTGACTCGCAAACTTCGATCCGCATGCTCCAGTTATGCCCGCTTAGTTATAAAGAAGTCAAAGATTCACTTCTTAACACAGACATTCAAAAAAGTGCATGGGATGATGGTCTACAACCTTTTTTTTCTTAAACTAGGCTATCTCAACATGACCGCCCCTATCCTCCACATATTCAATCTTTCCATTTCCACTACCACTGTTTCCTCCTGCTGGAAATCTGCCCACATCCTCCCATTATTCAAGTCAGGGGACCCATGCGACCCAAACAACTACAGGCCTATTTCTATCTTACCTGTCCTCTCCAAAGTCCTCGAAAAGCTAGTTTACTCCCAAATGAAACTCCATATCGAATCATCTTCAATCCTCAACCCTGCGCAATCTGGTTTCTGGCCCAACCACAGTACAGTTACTGCTCTAGCCAAAGTTACCAATGAAAGGATCACAGCCATGGACTTCAAAAAGGTTGCTGGTGCAGTATTTTTAGATTTCAGCAAATCGTTCAACACTGTTGACCACAATCTGTTAGTCTCAAGCCTAATAAAAGTAGGCACCACCCCCCCCTTGTTACCCAGTGGTTTACCAGCTACCTATCTGAAAGGACCCAGAATGTAAAAGCTGGTGGCCTGTTTTCTGCATCCCTCCCAGTTGTCAGGGGAGTCCCGCAAGGCTCCATATTAGGTCTTATCCTCTTCTCCCTGTACATCAATAACCTTGACGCACATATATCCCAGTCCCATCTGCATTTCTTTGCTGATAATACTGTACTGTATACATCAGGCCCTATACTGGCTGAAGTGAGGGATGTACTCCAAGCCGACTTTGCACAACTAGAAATCAACCTAATCAATGCCAAACTACTCCTCAATGCCAAGAAAACTAAGGTCATGATCTTTTCCCCAAACACCACCTTCACTTCTCTTGCAAACACGCACAAAGAATTCATCACTACCTCCCTAGGTGAACCCCTTGAAATCACCTCCAAATTCAAATATCTTGGTATGTGGCTAGACAACAAGCTTTCCTTTCATGACTACCTCGATGAGCTGGCAAAGAGGCTAAAAATTAGATTAGGTTTCTTTCCCGTAATAAGTCCCTCTTTCCATTAGATACCAGAACTTGGCTGGTCCAGGCCACTTTCTTGCCGTTACTGGACTATGGAGATCTAATCTATTCCTTTGCAGTGGCCTCAGGACTCAACAAACTAGACGTCCTCTACCACCGTGCCATACAGTTCATGACAAACCCACCCTACCGAACCCACCATTGTGATTTGTACCTAGCCGCTGGCTGGACATCACTCTCAACTAGACGCACACTTCATGCTGGTATCTGGATTCTTAAGCTACTCCTGAACAAGATCCTGAACTATCTCACAACCCTTTTCTGTATTTCCCATAGCGCCTACTCTCTTAGGAAAAATTACCTCCTCCTCGATGTACCGAGAACTCACACCTCACTCAGCAAGTGGGCCAGATCGAGCATACTCCCAACTATCTGGAACCAGCTCCAAGGTGTACTGAAGCTTCCCGGTACTATGCCTGTCAGCCTATTTAAAAGGTTGGCTGCAGCAAAAACAAAAGATAGGTGCAGCTGCTTCTAAATCCCAGCTCACTGCTCTAACCCTAGACCACTGCTTCCTCTTACTTACCTAGAAATTAGCTGCCTTGATACTCCGAAACAAGCACTTTGTATCTTTTTTCTGTACTTGTATTTTTTTATGTCATTGTCATTTTTATAGAACATGTTAATGCTTGCCCATAATTATGTACTTGAATTTGTACCATTTTTTCAATTATGTATCTGTAACTACCTGTCGGTGTCAAAGGACCAATTTGTGAATGAGCTTGCTCAATGCCGTTTTCCTACAATTAACTTGAACTTGAACTTAAGACCTTTTTGAGCTTGTGCAATACTGCATTTTGTACTGTTTCAAATTGTGTGACTAGACTATGTGCAATAAATAGCTTTTTGCTAAGATGACAATGTTGGGCATGTCTTTGTATACCATTTCAGTCTGTGGAGGCATGTACATGAAGTGACTAGCCCCATAAGTACCATATTGTATTGAAATATTTTTTTCACTCAAGCGGGGTCCTTAATCCTCCTGTACTGCCTCCAATTCAAACAGCCTCACCAACAACACACCAAAATAGGCTTGAAATGAGAAGATACAGGTTTCCAATTCAAAGAAACAGCCCCAATAAAATCACACTAAATAGGTTTGAAATCGGAAGAAAGCAGAAGAAATAGACCTCCAATGTAAAGGAACGATACCCCCACTCAAAGCACACCAAAATAGATTTAAGTTTCAACAGCTCCAACATAGTTCCCTGCTAGCCCCTTTTAAGAAGTAAGGCAAACTCAGCCTGCTACACAGTGAAACATCAAAGCAAATGAGTCCACTTACAGCACACCAAAATAGGTTTCAAAATTCCAACAGCCCCAAAACAATACCCTGCTAGCCCCTTAGAAGTAGTAAGAAAGAAAAAAAAATAACCTTCTACCAAGTAAAATCCACAAGAGCAATGTAAAAACAGCAAGAAGAAGCCACTGTACTGGAATTGATCTGATCCCTTCACCTTCTGATTACTTCTCCAGGCTCAATTTATTTATTTAGTTAGTTTTTGTTAGCAGGGTAGGTGCACTAGGCAAAGGCATTGCCTATTTTCAGGCAAGACCCGGGAGAGTTACAGACAGCAAAGGTGATGCAATGTATGTTAACAGTCTTGGTGACATAGTTACAGGTAAACACAACCCCACACAGCATGACTGGTGGTGCATCAACAGTTTGGAGTTACAGACAGTATAAGCAATAGATAATGGATAATACAACACACCAGAGGCTGGAGGATGCAGCACAAGTAGGCATTAACAATTGGACAGGTCAGGTTAGCTACCCTTGGACATAGTAACGTAATAGCAGGTTGGATACAAAATTGGGTTAAGTGCATGTAAACTTGCTGGCAAAAGGTAAGGCCAGGCTAAGTAGTATTAATCGTGATTGTGCTGCACAAACATAAATCAGTGCTCAAGAGGTGTTTGTGAAGGTCACTCATACAGACCTGGTGAGACTGAGTGAGACTTACAGCTAAAGTGATAGAGTTCCATAGTTTGGGTGCAAATGCTGAGAACGCCTGCTCGCCCATCTATGTCATACATTTAGGGATGTCCAAGATCGGCCTATTGGCAGACCTTAACAGGTATGCCTGTGGGGTGCGTCTTAACATACTGGCAAGTGCAGGTGGTGTGTCAGATCTTATAATACTGTCAGCTGTGCAGCCTGTTGTGTAGGTTCTATAGGAAGACGGGGGCAGCCATCCTAGACTGGAATAAAGGAGGCAGTGATAGGTCCTCCAGGGTGCAGACAGGGCAAAGTGACATATACTGTTATAACACATGTTCCATTTGCTAAGGACCTTCTTGCTGGCTTCCAGGTGAGTGATGAGATCATACATAAGGCTTGGACACAGTACACCACGTGCAATGGCTAGTCTAGCAGATGTGGTGAGGGTGTGTCTAATTTTATAGGCTAGTCCCAATTTTATATTTACTGACTTGCAGATAATGGACAGATGGAGGTTGAAGCCCAGCAATGGGTCCAGGGTGATTCCCAGGTATTCAAAGGACAGTACAACATCAAGTGGTATTCTGTGTGGACCAGGGATGGTAAGTGTGGAAGAACAGACTTTAAGTCTAGGCACAGAGCCAAAGATCACTGCAATCATCTTCTTTGAGTTCAGTAGTAGTTTGTTTTCCCTAGGCCAAGACTGTGTGCAATTAAAAGCCTCAGTCAGGCTCGAGTTAATGATTGATAGGTCCTGCTCTACAGAACATTTCATCTGTGTAAAGTAATGCTGAGCATGGGTCAGATAGGGTGGGCAACTTGTTGATGAATAGGGAGAACAGTAAGGGACCTAATATTGATCCTTGAGAGACCCCCGTGTTGGTGGGGGTGAGTTCTGATTTGGTTTTATTAATTTGGATGAACTGCTGTCATCCAGATAAGTAGCTAGCCATCCAGGAAGCATTTTTGTTATTTATTTAGAAAATTTTTACCAGGAAAGATAACATGAGTGGTGAACAGCTTGTTTCCAGAAGCATCCTGGGGGAAGGGGTTACATAGGAGGAAGAGCAAAAACCAACAATAAAGAGCATTGTACAAAACAAATACATCTATTACAAGTCAAAACAATACAGAACATAGACATAATGGGATAAAGCACTACAGTGAATGGGTAACTAAATGTAAAAACTGAACATTTGGGACACAACTTATGAATCAATCATACTTAGGATACACCAGTGAGACAGAAAACAGAGAAAACAACTTTGCATGTGGATACCAAGTGCTTAGATTACAGGGGAAAAGGATATTAAGTGCTCTACTGAAATGTGAGAGGAGGTAATCAAGCCGGGTGGGAGGTAGGAGAGGAGAAAGTGATGTGAGGCAGAGGAGGAGAAGGAGGAGAAGAAAGGTAGCCAAAAACCTACTCCCCTTCAGGATGCAGAGAACCCTGCAAGGGGACGTGGTACTGGCAAGTGATGGAGACAGGAGAAGAAAGGTAGCCAAAAACCTACTTCCCTTCAGGATGCTGAGATCCTTGCAAGGGGACAGGGAACTGGCAAGATGATGGAGAGAGGAGAAGAAAGGTAGACAAAAACCTGCTCCCCTTCAGGATGCTGAGAACCTTGCAAGGGGATGGGGAATGGGCAAGATGAAAGACAGAGGGAAATAGAGGGGTAGAGGTAGAAGTGGGGTGAGGGAAACTGATGGGTAGAGGTAGCAGGCATGGGACAGATGGGCAGAAGGAAGGTGGATGTGAGGGTAGAGTAGGGAGGTCGATGGTTAAGGTGAGCTGAATGAGGTGGGGGAGGCAATTTTGTAGGGCAACGGGGGAGGAATTAGAGGGAAGTGGAATGGAGCAGCATAGGAAAGGGTTAATTAAAAGGGGAACAAGGAGAAGGCTATAAGGTAGGAGGCAGAACACAGATGGAAAGAAGGGGAGGGTAAACAGGGGTGGTTTGCAGGGGGTTAATTGCAGTTGCAGTAGTGAACCATGTGTCTGCGAAGGAGCAATGCAAGAGAAGGGCGAGATTGGGCAGAGCGAATTTTGAGGAGGAGAGAGTTCCGGCTGCAAGGGAATTTGCATGAGAATGCAGCATGACCAGATGATGCATGCTGAGGTGGGAGGGCAAGCATTCTGTGTGAGGAGGAGTGTAGGGAATAGCAGGAGGGAGGAGGAACTGACAAAAGGGAGGATGAGTAAGATGGTAGAAAACTGAGCCAATACTTACCTATGAGATTAGTGGTGAGTGACAGGTGTCTGGCAGAGAGGGAAGGGAATAAAAGTGAGGTATATAGATTGTAGTGGTGGGTGGGAGGAGAGCAGCCAAGTATGTAGCAGCAGAAGGAATTGAAGAGCATATCCAGCCTGGATAGGGTGGTCTTGGGGCAGAATTGTAGACAATGTCCCGAAAGTCGAAGACAGGAAGAATAATTGTTTGAAGAATTTCATGCCTAGCTTGCGTGGGCAGGCAGCTGTGGTGCCTGTACAGGGCATTGAGCTTAGGGAGGAGCTTTTTGTGTATGGCATCAATGTGTACATCAGAGTCTAGATTTTTTGTCAAGCCACAGCCCAAGGTACTTAAATGAGGTGATGTTGTCCAGTTTAGAACCTGACACGGTATGAAAGGTGGGGTAAAGTCTAGTCTGGACAGCTTTTGTCTAGTGCCAAAGGTCATAGAGACCAATTGTTTGATATTCAGAGAGAGTTGGTTAGCACTAAACCAGTGCTGGACATTGTTAAAGTCCAGTTGAAGGCTGGTAGTCACTTTTGCAGGGGGAACTCCAGAAGAATAATACGGTGTCATCTGCATACATGTGGATACTAGCAGATGTGCAGATGTGCAGATGTCAGGTAGATCATTCTAGAAAATGGAGACCAGAACTGGTCCAAGTACCGAGCCTTGGGGGACACCTGTGTTGCTTGGGGGAAGGGGAGGAGTTGCCGATTCTGACAAATTGAGTCTGGACCATGACGTAAGACTGGAACCAGGTAGTTGTAGGTGAGAAACACAATGAGGTAAGTTTTTCTAACAGCAAAGGGTGATCCACAAGGTTATTGATTGATTTGAACCGATTTCCTTGATTGTCCACTTTTGCCATTAGGGTTTTTACATTTTCAAGCAGTTGAGCAGTTACTCTTTGCCAGCTGGCCGACTGGTCCTCCACACTGCTCGTCCTTTCTTCCAGTTCTGTGAGGTGAGTGCTGTGTGCTGATGTTGCTTCAGTGGACCCTCAATTACCTCTTGCAGGTGAGATATCTGTGCAGTCATAATTGAAAGCTGGCCCCTATTTTGGAATGGAGAAAGCTGAGGTTAGGAGGACATTGTCTTTTCAACTGAGGATGGTCCCATCACTTTCTGAGCTGACCTTCTTCCTGCCCTTGCTCCTGTGCAGACCCTTGTCTCCTGGACTACTGAAGTTCAGTTGGGTCTTCCTTTTTTGACTTCTTTGGTTGCTCATGCAGTTTTGTAGCATTATTGAGAGTTTTTAATTGCATTCTAAGCTGGATGCCTCTGATTTAGCATAGGTGGTGACCGTAGGTGAGGTAGCCCAGCAATCCAGCATTTGTCATCTTCGCTGACCAGGTCAACAATCAATTCAACCTTGAGGTTGCTTGACCATTACTTACTGTGGTCCTTAGCAACTGTAAAATGTGTTCAGTGAAGTATCTTTTTTTTCATGTTGTCCGTCTTAAAAATTGATTGATCTTTTCAAAAATTTTAGTTAGCATTATTAGAAATGTTTAGTAGCCTGTCACAGCTCCCCTAGCTATAGAAACAAATCTGACATTAGAGCACTAGGGGGCACGTGACCACAATGCAGAGTTTGGACTTCATTAAAAAACTTTTAACATGAGCATAAAGTTCTGTCGCTAGGGTGGCACACTCTGCCTGGAGAATGATGCTTGTTGTAAATCACAGTGATGGCTCCCTGAGAAGGCACAACATTACTACAGTATTTTTTTCTTCTTTGCTTTCACTTTTATGTGGGTCATAAGGAGCTGGGATGGCGGTTTCACTGAACATGGCGATTACATCCGTATTTACATTTGGATGTATGGGAGGACATCCGTGCTGATGCCAATGGAGGTGAGACAGAAGGAGACATTTATACTTTGTCTTTTCCCTGACATCTTAGTGTTTTCAAAATACAAAGGAGCACACTGTATGAACTTGTAAAATCTGTGTCCTGCATTAGATTACAGCAGCAACTCAAAGTTGGTTGTTAAAAGTGGCAATTTACTCCCGCTCTGAGGAAAACGTAAGAGGAGATGTTATAAATCTCTCCAGAACCATTACTGACAGTTCCATATAGCTGCCAGATGTTGTTTAACTCACTTTTCAAATTTCAAAATTCAGGCTTACTTTTATGTTCACCTCTGCACTTGCGCAAAGTGAACACACTGCTGTGATGCTGCTTTTCAGAGGAGTGTCACTGTTGGTTTCAATGCAACTCAAGCTGCAATGGGCTCCACCATGACAGTCCAATCAGCAAGGCTGATCAGGATGTTGCTCAGCTGGTTAATGGACAGAAACTTCATGTAGTTGAAAAGAGGTAGCCACACCTATCAGACAGCGGCTACCTTCCTTCATCTGCATGACGCTGCCCACCAACCAGCTAAGCGGTGTCAAATTTCTAGCGTAGAACTTCCTTGTACAGACACTCCCATAATGTGCACAAAATGCCCTCCCTCACATGGCCATCAGCAGGCAGACATCAAGTACATTTGAGCGTACTGTGTAAATTCAAAGAACAGAGGGGGCAGCAAACTGGTAAGCAATAGTAATAAAACAAACAAAAACCAACCTCTACTTAACGTTTGTGTAATTGTTTCTTATTTTGTCAACTCCTGAGTGACTTATGTGATGAGCCAACGATCAGGTTGGGGGTTGGGGGTGAGGTCAGCAGCCAGCAGCACACCATGTACCACACAGTGCAGTCAGTAGTAGTTCCTTTGTTTGTATGCTAGCTTATGTGGTTGTGAAACCAAATACATGCATGCTGTAGTACTGTACAGGACCAACCAACAGTAGGGAGGTGTAGATTTGTACCGGCAGCCTGGAACTGCATATGGGCTCATTCAATGACTGGCTACTGCTAGATGCCAGTACACTGTTGGTGGCTGGAACATGTGTTTATGGGCTACAGTGAGAAAAGGGGTTGTGTTGCATAACTCGGCTGGTGGAAGGTTTAAATCCTGCTCTTTTCCTTACTACACTGATTGCAGCACTACTTTCAGCAGTGGGTGATCAAGAGACAGGGTATCTGGAGCCAGAGCCAGCATACAGGAGAAGGATGAGGAGGAGTACTTGCTACGTTGCAGGACCCAAGATGAGAAGAACTGCCTAACACTAAGCAGCGTACTGTTGAGGCTGGCCACCTGGAACGAGAGAAGTAAATCCAGCCTGAGGCTGCGGCATCACTCAACCGTGGAGTACTACCCTTTTTACATGTCAAAATAAGTGCACTGTAGTGCCACCACTAGAGTCCTATGGACCGTCTAATCACAGCAGCCAGGGTATTCTCCTGGTAATTTATTTTCTAATTTTCAGTGTTCAGTTCAAACCTAATTCTGGATGCAGTTTTTTTAAGCAATGCTGTGCATTTCTGCTGAGCAGAAAACTGCTTGTTGCTTTATTACATATACTCTATACAGCTGTACTTACGTAGCGGCAGAGTTGGCTCTTCAGGGTTATTGTTATAAAGTGTTAAATTCTCTGGCATGTAGGGCTTATAAACACAAATTAACTTTTTCATAGTATGGAGTACAGTCTGCATTGTGTTGCATAACTCAGCTGGTGGGAGCTTTAAATCTGGTTCCTGTCTGAATTTTAACTTATTTATGTTGCGTTTATGACCTGTTCTTTCCTGTTGTTAGGTGCCCAGAGCCTCTGGGAATAGGTGCCATATAAATAAAAGATGCCTTGCCCTTGCCTACATAGATACATCAGGTTAAACACGATAGTTAAATTACATCAAACACTGCAATGTCTTTCTTTTTTTCTCTGTGTTATAATGTACTGCATTAGATCCCACCTTCAGGGTGAGCCCTGTGTTTTTAGATCTGAAAATTGGTGAAACGTAGACAGAGGCATGAGTTCCTACCTTCCAATAGCCACAAGAATTTGTCAAATAAGAGAAAGTTAAAGAGTAGCTGACGCCTTTAAAAAAACTTTGGAAAACATAATGGACACTATTCAGCTTGTATTTCAGATATCTTCTATAGAGTTCTCCTCTTCATAATTTGTTACTGAAGAAATTTCAACAAAAATAGGATCTTTATCCCTTACAGCCCATCTGCCTCTATAACTTACTCCCTACTTGTCATCATAAAGAACCAGCATAATATTCTGTGGTGATTTGCATATGCAGCCCATGATGCTTTGCATTGTGGGTGCATGTGTGATTTTGTATTTCTTTGAAACTTGGCTTCCTGGCCAAATGCCCTTTTGGGTAACCCTTGCCTCAGTGCTTGCACACAGAGGTTCTTTGTCTTTAAATTGTTTTTTGTTTTAATTGGGTTCACCACAACATAACCCAGATAGTACATCTTAGGGTAGCTGGTTCATTCCACTGGGGTGTCAAACAGACAAGGCATACTGATGAGTCCTGGTAGGACGAAACACATGTCTATGTCTTCTGTTGGCACTCTTTGCAAACTGTGTGAGAGGCCTTTTGGCACTATGCATTTCTGCTTAAAGTTGAACCAGCATAATAGTCTATGGTGATTTGCATATGCAGCCCATGATGCTTTGCATTGTGGGTGCATGTGTGATTTTGTATTTCTTTGAAACTTGGCTTCCTGGCCAAATGCCCTTTGGGGTAACCCTTGCCTCAGTGCTTGCGCACAGAGGTTCTTTATCATAATACTCTGTTGTGACATTACAGTCTGTTACTGTGGGAATAACAGTGATGTCACAAGCATAGAATTATAACATCAGGTTGGGAAGAAGAAGCAATAGGAGCTGATGAACCATCAGGGAACAACTCTTCTGTTTTCATGCATCTGACCTCAGTAATAAATAACAGAGGTATGCAACACAGAGCTAATGAGAAATATAAGTTGCTTTGTGTCCAAATATCATGTTCTGCAAAGTTCTTCTTGAGGTATCAGCTCTAAGTAAGAGATAACACATAAGGGAATGCACTAACAAAGGCATAATGCACACCCTAGGTGGTTGTTAGGTATAAGGCAAAGTCGGGTGCCACAACTAATTGAGAAGTGCATCGTTCCCATATGAGGGCATCTCCTGAAATGTGTTATCACATTTATTAAATGGATGTTTATGTGTTAAAAATATGTGTAGTTCATGTGAGGTGTGCATTTTATTTTAGGAAATAAGCCAATAGTCATATGACGTGTTTCAACCAATGAGATTACAGGTTTTTCTTTTCCCATTTAATAAGTCAAGGGTCAAAATTAAGTTCTGCAGTCACTAGCCAGCAGGGCTAGCGACAGGGAAAATCCATTAGCCCCACAGACTTTTCCATTGGTCCAGGTAGGTTACTTACTGAAATACTATTTTCTCTAGCGCAAGCTTGCAGAGCTAGTTCAAGGAAAATCCTACTAGCTTGAAAGAAAATGTACCAGCATTTGACTAGTGGGCTGGTGCTAATTTTGACCCAGCTACCATCCCCACAAACATTTTTAGTTGATGAGTAAAAGGAAGGGAAGAGATCGTATAGGGTTCCATGGTGCCAGTAGAATAATGCTTTCTTCTTCCCTATCATATGCCACACTCCACGGGCAGACATTTCATGACAGTTGGTTTTAGAGTGCTATAGAAATGAATAGGTGTTTTAGAGGCTCTTTTGTTGAAAATCAAAGTCATCACTCCCTGACGAGCACCAAACACCTTGGTTCTAAACAGCAGAAGTGGTTATCTGTACCACTGTTTCACACAGCAAACCACAGGTTAAAGAGCCCTCCCCGTGTGTATCTGAAGGAAAACTTTAGAAGTTATCCCTCTTGTTTACTGACAAGGACCTCCTTTGGCCATTGCCAATGCAGCCATCCAGTTCACAAAGGCCTCCTACCTGAATCCTGATGCTCCAAAACTCCACACCATTTTGGTCACATTGTAAAAGAGAGTTTCTCTCAATTTGCTTACTAATAAATTTGGCAATGATGATGACACCATAGGTCCAGGCCTGCCCGCTTCCCTCCAGGGAAGGGTTAACATCTGCTCTGCAGAGCACGCTATCCAGTCTGCTTCACAGTGGAGTTTATGTATATTTGTCAGAACTGGTATTTTCTTTTGTTGTGAAATTGTGTTTCTATGTAATGTTATATAACCCCCCTACAATTGGGGGTTCCTAAAATGTCTTCCTGGGCTTGCCTAATGCCCACTGCAAGGCTGGTGTTCTGTGTCTAACAGTTTGAAAGTGTTTGCATGTGCATGCCCTGTTGGCCTCCATGCCTATCTCTTTAAGAGGTGTCTAGTTTGTAGGTCATAATTGATCTGGGTGGGGGCTGAGTGGTTTCAGGCTCGAGTCCCTCCCGGGTTGCAATGCAGCTACTTCATTCTGCCATCGTTAAGTGCTCATAGGAAGCTCTAATAGGATTTGTGATTGTTTGCTGATTATCTGCTTTATTAATAATAATGTAGTAGTTTGCCTAACCTGCTTTCCTTTGCAGCATGAACTTTCTGCTAAGAGACACCATTTTGGTACTGGACTGCCAGTTTGGCCCAATTGGTACCTCGGAGGACCTTAAAATGGAAACTGTCCCCAGAGGGCTTGTGGGAGTGAATTTCTGTAGGATATGCAGTTTTTACTGTTTGGCGCCTATATGGACCTGGAGGGGGAGCCCTTTCTGTGACAGACAGATGGATCAACCGACCAAACCTATTGGATTACGGGAAAATCTCAGAGATGCCTGCAGCAGTGGTCAGTGTAGAGTTGCAGCTGAGAGAGTAAACAGCTCAAGTAATTTGAGCAGCTGCCCCTGCATGGTAGCACAGGGAATTGGCGGGAAGGCTGCGTCTGGCCTACCTGCTACCATCTTCCCAGTTGAAGAAGTCTGCAATCTAACATCAGACTCTATCCGAAATTGCTGTAATTGGGACCGGAATCCTGAATTGTGAGAGAGTGAATTTCACCTGGTGCGGACCGAAGACTTGCTACTGGAGCGACTGGACTATCAAGAATTGGAGAGAACTGCAGAGCATACAGTTTGTGCAGAGAGACTGCCTAATTGCAACCAGACTGTCATCTGAACTGTGGTATCTGGTTATTCTTACTATAATTATGCTGAATGTGTAGTGTGGGTCACAATTTGGTTCTCCACACCCCTGAATGTGTCACGCTAGCTGTAAGCTGCATCCAGCACCTAAAACGGATTGCCATCCAAACTGTACACCTGGTCTGGTCCTCACCATCTCGGCCTAGATTGCTGCTCATGCCGCAGAAATTCATCCAACGAAAGACCCGCTGAGGGATTTGGCTCCCTGCTCAACACCATTGAACAGGATCAACAATCCCAGTGTGTCGTGTGGGCGCTGCTTCGCCTGGCAAACAGCATACTATCCTGATGTCTTCATCGCCTCAATCCTGCCTCCTGGTCTGGGTAGCTCCCTGCAACACAGCTCAAATCACTGTGTGTCAGCTGATTTAATTGCTTTGGTTGATCATTGCAAACTAAGCTATCCGATTCCAGAATACAAATTGTGGGTTAAAGTGCATGTTGCTTGTTTCTTTCCTAAGGGGCCCAACAACAGCTGCAATGCCAGCCTACCCCGGGCAATGCTTCAGGCTAGCCTGAGTAACAACTGGGTGCCCAGAGTGTGTGTGACTGTGCTAGAGGGACTCTTAATGCATGCATGTTTAACCTGACAAAATCAGATCTGTAATCAAATGCCAGATTGCTGCCCCAACCTTATTTATTTATTTATTTGCTTTTGTTTACCAGGTAAGCACACTAGACAGCCAAGTGCCTATTTTCAGCTGTGACCTGGGAGGTTACAGGGTAACAGATACAAACATTACAGGGAACAATACCATCAGCATTTGGTAGAGTCAAGGTAAGATACAACAAAATTACGCATTGACAGATTCATTGATAGATAAATAACATCATATATACAGGCATGGTCAGTTTCATTCAATAAAGGGATTTAGCCATAAAACCTTGGGGTGAAGAAGGGATAGAGAGATTAAAGAGGAGTGGGGAGCAGAGGGAGAGAGACCGGGGGAAAAGTAGGATGGAATTATCTAAGCAATCCCTCAATGAGCAATTTGGGCAGGGAATGGACCCAGTGCTTGGAGATACAATTAACACAGCTAACTGATTCAAGATTGTCAGCGGAGGAAGTGCAATTTGATTAAACAGGATTCTCATCCCCCAGCAGGTTGAGTTGAGAATAAAGAGCCTCAGCCAGGGGGTCTGGTTGCCACAGAGACAGGCTGAGGCCAATTTTAGGAAGTCCCATAGGGAGGCTTTAAAGCAAGGATGTGAGGTGGCGGAGTGGGTGATTGCAGGAAAGGAGTTCCACACTCTGAGCACGCAAGTGGCGAAAGCCCGATCACCCGCAGGGGTGTGCATTTTTGGAACCAGTAGGGCCTGTGAGTCACTGGATCTTAAGTGGTGGGGGGGTTCCATGTAGGAGGCGTTTGTTGAAAGCAGAAGGGGTGGCAGTTCAGGCAATGTTGTCGATAACGTTGCCAATGACAAACGTGCGGTGCTTTTCCGGAGGGAGCCATTCCAGCTGTGAGTAGAGCTCACAGTGATGTGTGAGGCAGGGGGCAGAGAGTGCAAAGAGGCATACATTGTTATATGCAGTGTCCCATTTAGTGAGATTGGTTTTTGAGAGGGGGCGAAGGTAACAAGCCCATAACTGAGCATGGGTAGGAGGACCCCCCTGACCAGGCATGTCCCCGGAATAAACCAGATTCCATTCTTTCTGCATTTAACTTGGCTAGTGTGTACCTTTTTGGAAGGGATAGTGTATTGCCATTGCACTGTTCTATTGCAGGTCTTGTTTTAAAGGGGGTCTCCAGGGCCAGTACAGCCGATCCAGCCCTGGTGATAAGTGTGCTAAGTGTGGGTTCAATATTGTATTCTGATGGTAAATGTGATAGTTGACCTGCTGACCTGTGTAAGCCACTAGAAGGATTAGTGGGGGGTACCAGTGTCCTGGAGGGCTATACCCAGAGCAGCTACGCTACCCTTAAACCAACCCTCCGGGTGGAGGCACCCGTTCACCGAGCTCAGGCCCCTCAACCTGCGCCTAGTCATGCAGGCAGGGGTAGTATCCCTTGGGATAATGCCACCTGGGGGTTACAGTTATATTTATTGTAGTTGTTTGTCTATAGTCATGTTATATTAATTGTAATTTTGTTTTATGTAATGCCATGGGTCACCATTTTAAATGAGTTTCTTTTCGATGGTCTAACTCTTCAATAAAATGAAATGAAAAATGAAATGAGTTGAAGTCTGAAGCCATTCCCAGAACCAGGTGGCACAGACCCTATGCTGGACATGGGGTGTAGTGTGAGGCTTCATCTGTCTGGTCAGCAGCCATTTTCTCCTTATCTCTTCTATTGCTGCCTGTGCAATAGCACCCCAGGCACGTCTGTGGACACTCCTGCAAGCAATGTGCTGCGTCTGGCAGCACCTCATACTTTATGAAGACATAGTGATCTACAGTACCATCTAGCCTCCTCTTGATGGTAGTTGTGCACCAAGACCTCAAACCCTACCACCCTCTACAACTCTAGGAAGAAGAGAACGATCCCTGGGGTACTCAGTTCTCATCCACTGGCCAGCCCTCAGACAACTCCAGCTCGTTCCCAAACCTAGACTCTAGATCGTTGGCATCACAAGTGGTAACACTACTGCTATGCCAGCGGCAGACCCCTAATTAAAAAAAAAAATAAATTAGTCACAATTCAGCTTACATTTCATTAATGTTCTCAACATAGCTTCCTCTTTCTCTTTATAACTGCACCACTGACATGAAAACAGGATCCAGGACTGCTGAGTTACTGTGAAAAGGGTGATGCTAAATATAGAAAATATATATAAAAACTTAGAAAAATGTGTACAATTATATAAACCAACATAGAAACCTAAACATAGAATCTGTCAGCAGACCAAAATCATATGGCCCACCCAGTCTGCCCATTTCCCTACTCACTGCTGCAGCCCCAGATCCTATTTGATCTGTGGCTGTCCTGCTCTGCACATCTCCAGAGTACCCTAATGTTTATCCCATGCACTCTTAAACTCCTGTATTGTTTTCACCCACATTACTTCTGCTGGAAGGTGGTTCCTTGGTTCCCCCACCCTTTCAGTCAAAAAGTACTTCTTAACATTACCCCTCAGCCTTCCACCCTTCAGCCTCATGTCATGTCCTCTTGTTCTTGTGCAGATTTTTCTCTGAAATATGCTTTCCACCTGTACCCTATTTATTCCCCTAAGGTACTTGGAAGTCTCTATCATATCCTCCTCTCCCTTTTTCCTCCAGTGACTAGATATTAAGGTCCTTAAGTCTTTCCTCATAGGGCTTCTGGTGCAGTCCATATCCTTCCGGAGATGTGGTATCCAGAACTGGACACAGTACTGCAGCTGAGGCTTCACCAGTGATCTGTACAGAGGCATCACCACCTCTTTCCTCCTGCTTGTTATCCCCCTTCTTGTGCACCCCAACATTCTGTTTGCTCTCCCCACTGCCTTTTCACATTGTTTGGCCATCTTTAGGTTGTCAGATATGATAACCCCCAGGTCTCTCTCCTGACTTGTGGTGGCCAGAATTTCCCCTACCCATCCTGTACTCCTCCTTTGGATTCCTGTGACCCAGGTGCATGATCTTGCACTTCTTAGCATTGAAAATCAACTGCCAGACACCCGACCACTCCTCTAATAGGCTTAGGCCCTTTCTCATTTTTTCCACCCCCTCCGGTGTGTCCACTCTGTTGCAGATCTTGGTGTCAACTGCGAAGAGGTACACCTTTCCGTCCAGATGCTCTGCAATGTCACTAATGAAGACATTAAATAGGATTGGCCCCAGCATCGACCCCTGTGGCACCCTGCTGGTTACCCACCTCCTCAGATTCCATGCCATTTACCACCACGCTCTTAGTCATGTCCTGAGCCAATTCCCAACCCACTTTACCACCATAGGACCCACACCCAGGCTCCCCAATTAAATTAGTAATCTCCTGTATGGGCTGATGTCGAAGGCCTTGCTGAAATCCAGGTAGGCCACATCTACCATCCCTCCCTGATCTACTATCCTGGCTACCCAGTCAAATAAATCTATAAGATTCATCTGACAGGACCTTCCTGCTGAGAATCAATGCTGCCTTGGATCCTGTGCCCCGCTATCCTCCAGAAACTTCACAATCCTCTCAAGTAAGGACTCTATTAGTTTCCCCACTACTGGGGTCAGGCATACAGGCTTGTAAGTGCCTGATTCCTATCTGCTTCCACTCTTGTGGAAAGAGAGAGACATCTGCCCTCCTCCAGTCCTCAGGTACTTCTCCCATCTCTAATGAAGCATTGAAAAGGTCAGCCAGTGGTCCCACCGGCACTTCTCTGAGTTCCTTTAGTACTCTGGGGTGGATCCCATCTAGCCACATTGCCTTATCTGGTTTTATTCCCCCGAGTTCTTCTAGGACTTTTCCACCGTGAATGTGCTGGTGTCTACCTCCCTCCCCTGAATACCTCTCGTAATGAGTCTCAGTCCCTCACCCTCCCCTTCCTTGGTGAATACTGAGCAAAAGTACTTGTTCAGTATCTCAGCCTTTTCTAGGTCATGCTCCACCCTTTCTCCTCTTTCCTGTTTCAGCCTATCTTTCTCTCTTGCTAATAAATTTGAAGAAGGTCTTGTCACCTTTCTCAACAGCCTGAGCTATACCTTTCTCTGTCTGTGCTTTAGCGCTTCTAATTATTTTCCCAGATTCCCTCTGCTTCTCCAGATATTGTTCTCTGTCCTCATACTTTTGTGTTTCCTTATATCTTCTGAAGGCTCTTTTCTTGCGTTCTTGGCCACTACCTTCGAGAACCATAATGGCTTTTTCTTTCCTTTACTCTTGCTATGCATCTGGACACAGTGACCTGTTACTTCTGTTATGACTCAAGTCTAAAAACACTGTTTTTCCACAACTCCAGCATACCGTCTGCTGCAGGGCTCTTTTATTTATTAGAATTTTGGTAACCGGGTAAGCCCACTGAGACAGTTCAGTCCCTTTTTCAGGGGAGACCCAGGACAAAGTTTCAAAGCAATAGAAAACGTGACAAAAATCACCAGAAAATGAATGATACAACATATATGCAACAAATTAAATTCAAAAGAACAAAATACAGTATACATTGGTGCAAAAAGTAAAAACCATACAGCATATCTTAAAAGTATAGCAAGTATAACCAAACAGAGTATCAAGGCAATATCCCTGTAATTTAATAGCTGTATAAACAACACTTGAACACAAACATACCCAACATTAATTGACCAGGGATGGACTATGGTTCTTAAAGCAGCAGTGCAACAATCTGGTGAAAATCTTGATCTATACTTTTTCATGCTATTTTAGATTGCCATTTACCTCCTGACTTGCATGATACCCTTCTTTCAACAATTTTAGTCTACTTTAGTACTTTTTTCATGTCTGAAATAATAAAAGGAGCACTCCTTTTAATACGGTGTGGACCAGGTCTTCATTAATATTTTCACCTGTTTTTGTCCATCAGTTGTTTATATGTCACTTCTGTTGTGACTAAAATTAAGTAGTATGCAGCAGGCAGTATTCTCTGACTTTACAGAACAATAGTTGTTCAAAAAGAGCTGCAAATACTGATGAAAATCTGGTCCAAGCCATATTAAAAGGAGCACTCCTTTTATTATTTCAGACATGAAAAAAGCAGTAAAACAGACTCAAATTCTGGAAAGAAGGGTATCATATAAGTCAGGAGGTAAACAGCAATCTAAAATACCAGAAAAAAGTATAGGTCAGAATTTTTACCAGATTGTCGCACTGCTACTTTAAATAATATACAGAGGTAGCAAGTGTCAGAGAAAGAAAATACTTCAGAGACAGGATTCCCTAGGTTCAGCAGAGTGTGAAGAAAATTAGCCAAAGCAGGTACAAGGCTTAGGCAGCAGTAGGTGTCCAGAGATGGAGAGTTTAAACATAGCAAGAGAGGGAAGGGAGAGTGTAGATAAGGGGAGCACATTCCAAATGGTGGGAACAGAGTAGGCAAATGATCACTTGTCAGTTGCCAGGCAGGGACAAGGAGTATTCTGCTGAGGTGCTGAGGAAGACCTGAGTAAGCGTGCGAAAGATTTATGTGTCAGTAGGTCACTCAGACAGGGAGTGGAGACGAAGAAGTTAAGTTTGTAGATAAAGCAGAGGGAGAACTGCATTCTTTGGTCAAAGTCACACCAGCCAAATGATACTATTACCTCACAGTGGTGCCGACCTGAGTCCCCTCCAAGAGCAAATCATCCTACCCTGTAGTATTTTCAAGTGGGAGAGTATAGTGGTCTTGTCGGAGAGCAGTACAGCGGCAACATCGAAAATATTGGGGGTAGGGAGGAGATCACAATCTTTTGGCAGGAGGCATGAGAGGAGAGGACAAAGGTGGCAAAACAATCCTAGTTTCAAACTAAGCTTTTTAGTAGTCTGTGTTACATGCTGCTTGAAAGTGAGGGAGGGGTCATAAATAAGAAAAAAAGGGGCCCTAAGATTGATCCCTGGGGTACTCCATGGGTTATGGTATTAAATGAAAAGAGAACCACAGACCACTTTACTTCTTGTGAGCGGCCGGATAGGTAATTCTGGAACCAGGAGAGTGATAGTTGGTCTAAACCCAATGCATATAGCTTGTGTAACAAGGTTATGGTTTACCAAACCAAGGGCCTTAGTAAGATCTACAAATATGGCCCCGGTGTAAAGCCCTTTGTCGAGTGAGCCAAGGATATCTGAGGTTACCTTCCCAAAACGTGTGTATTCTGGTATGGCTATATCCCCAAGTCATAGTTCTCTGTGTACCATGTTTCTATAATTGCTACTATGTCCAAGTTTGCATCTTCCATTAATGCCATTAGGTCTGGGATTTTGTTTTGAGATTTCTACCCATCTCCTTAAAGTTAGCCTTCCTGAAATCTAGGACCTTTATCCTTATATAGCTTGCCTCCTTCACTGTGGTTACCTTAAACCATACTGTCCTGTACTCGCTGGTACCAAGGGGACTGCCCATCTCCAAATCTGTGATCCTGTCCCCATTGGTCAGGCCCAAATCCAGTACAGCCTCCTCACGGGTTGGTTCTGCTACAAGCTGCCCTAAGTTTGCCCCATTCAGGGCAGCCATGAAGTCCCTGCCCCTTGTTGTACTCACAGTCTGAGTGCTCTAGTCTACCTCAGCCTGGCTGAAGTCACCCATTAGTAGCAGTTCCCCTTTGGCTGCCATTTTGTGGATGGTTTCCACAAGAGCTTCATCTGATTCCTTCCAGTGTCGGAGGCCTGTAAATTACTCCAGTGCAAATGGCAGTCCTTTTTCTCACTTCCAGGGTGACCCACAGTGCCTCTGCTCCTTCTTCAATCAATCAATCAATCAATCAATCAATCAATCAAAATCTTTATTTAGTCAGGCGAACATCATTGAGCGTAGCTCATTTGCAAGATGGACCTGAGTGGTCATACAAATAAGAGTACAAGTGTTTTTACAAGGACATGAAAATAGCATAACATTAGTACAATGAAATAAATAAGAGAATATACAAAATTTACATATATACAAGACACAGTAAAAATAACTTAACCTGTAAAAATGAAGGGGATAATAGATATAGCAGTGATAATGAACAAATAATAGGGCTTTTGTTGGCTTTTATATGAATGTGGTAGCTGACTGGGAAATAGAGGGAATCTAAACATAATGGATTACAGAAGGGGGGGTGTAGGTTGGATGGGAGACTAGGCCTTATGGAAGCAGTTGCACAACTCTGGAAATAGGGCGGTGAATAATCTTTTGAAGGATGATAAGGGTAAGAGGGTATTTAGATTCATAGATTTTGGAGTGAGTTCCAGTGACTGCTAGGAAATAGCTGATAGCAGCCCTCCCAAACCGGGTGCCGGTATTGGGAACCTTTAGCATGATGAGCTTACTGATCCTTAAGGTGTATGGCCTAGATGTGATTCGGGTGAAACAGTCTGTAATATAGGAGGGGAGTTTGCCTGATAAAGCTTTAAAGATCCAGATTGCAGCATTCCTTTTTCTTCTGTGTTGTAGGGATGTCCAATTAACTGCCATGTAAAGAGAGCAATGATGGGTGCTGGAGGGAAGGTCTGTGATAAATCTGATGGCTCTATGATACAGGGTGTCCAGCTTATTTAAGAGGGAGAGTGAGCAATGGCCGTAGAGAAAGTCAGCATAGTCAATGAGGGATAGGAATGATGCCTGGATTAGTCTTTGTTTGGAGTCTCTGGTAAGGTAGTGTTTTATTCTGAAAAATAGGCCAAGCCTTTGTCTCAACTTTTTTAGTAGCTCTTCAATATGAACAGAGTAATCAAGCTTATTGTCAATCCAGACTCCAAGATATTTGAATTTATCCACAAATTCCAGCTTCTCTCCATATAAGGTGGATAATTGTGGGGTGATGAATGATGGGGTAATGGAAGAGCAATTCTTTGTGGCAAAGAACATAGCTTTTGTTTTCTTGGCATTTAGAAGTAATTTTTTTTCCAATAGGTTGTGTTGTAGGATGGAGAATTCTGACTGTAACAGTTCACAGGCTTTTGATAATGAGGGATTGCTGACATATAATACAGTATCATCAGCAAACAGATGAATGTTAGATTGAGTGAGGTTGACATCGATATTATTAATATAAATGGCAAAGAGGATGGGGCCTAGAATAGAGCCTTGCGGTACACCTCTTAGCAGTGGTTTAGAGGTGGATAGGTAATTTTCATTTTTTACCAATTGTGACCTTCCAGAGAGATAGCACCTAAACCAATTGAGTGAGAGTGAATCAAGGCCTAGAGAGCTAAGAGAGGAGATTGATTCATGATCCACTGTGTCAAATGCTTTACTCAAATCCAGGAACACAGCACAGGTACTATTCTTCTTATCCAAGGCAGTCTGCCAATCATTAGTGACTTTGGCTAGGGCAGAGATTGTGCTATGCATTGATCTAAATCCAGATTGTGCTGGATTTAGGAGGTTGTTGGTGTCCAGATAGGCCCTTAACTGTGAATTTACTAATTTTTCAAGCATCTTGGATAGTACCGTAGGATGGAAATGGGCCTATAATTGTTAAGGTCCATGGATCACCTGATTTAAGTAGTGGAACTACTTGAGCTGTTTTCCAAATGGAGGGTATGGAACCAGTAGCTAGGGAAAGATTGAAGAGGTGAGTGAGGGGGCAGATAAGGCGGTAATGCTATTTTAAGAAAGTAGGGATCCAGGGAGTCTGCACCTGCACTCTTCGAAGTATCTAAATTAGATAGGAGGTCTTCTACTTCTTTCAAGGATGTTGGTTTGAAGGAAAATGTTGAAGCAGCCTTTTGTCCCACAGTGGATTGAAGGTTTAATGATGATCTCAAGAGATTGGCAGGTGAGGAGTCAAATGCTAGGCCAGCTGTGGTGAAGTGTAACCCATGAGCCTCTGTTGCTTTAATCCCCTCCTTCACATACATAGCTATCTCCCCCCACCCTTCTCTCTTCCCAATCCTTCCTAAAAGTGTGTATCCTGGCATGGCTATATCCATCATGGTGCCCTGAGTACCATGTTGCTGTAATAGCTATTATGTCCAGGTTTACATCTTCCATTAATGTCATTAGGTCTGAGATTTTGTTCCCCAGACTGTGGACATTTGTGCACATTACTTTCCAGATTGTGCACCCACCTTCCCTTTCTCTACCAAAAGGCTGCTGAGCCGTTTAGCGAGGGAAAGTGCTAATAAGTCAACATTTCTATCACTTAGTCTTCAAAGGATAGGCAAAATCTGCAAACTGTGAACTGTTTAGTTTTTGTGGTAAAGAAAAAAATGAAAAAAGACTACTCTTTTTTTTTTTTGCTGCTCAGAGACAGGTGGGTATGTACCCCCTCGTTCAGTACCTGGACCTTCCACCTGCTTACCCCACCCCAGGTTGCACAGACTGAGAGACCCACAGTTTTTCCCCTGTGGGGAAGGGGGGCTCCCCGAGGGGAAGAGACCAAGATTCACCTGAGGCTTACACCTGGGACATCATTTGGGTGAAGTACCGGGGCATCTTATGCCCAGCCAAAGGGATTCTTTACTTCCTGTTTCCCCTGCAGACACAGACATTCAATGACATCAACAAGGTACATATGTGCTCCTGCAGCTGTGCACGGTCACCTCCATCCCTGTGTGTGAAGTCCAAGCTGGTGTACACCCAGTCTCCAATGAGTGTCACTTGTGCGCCACCCCCCAAGAGAAGGAGAGCTGTCTGTGGGATGCTCATTCTACCTCCTACTAGCCAGCCCTCTTACGCTCCGGGCCCCTTCTCGAACCCAGGTCGTCAGCATTCTAGATGGTAGCACTACTGCTGCATCAGCAGGCCAGCTGCTACAAAGTTTACTCTTCACATACTGCAGGGTGAAGTCCATGGTGAAAAGTCCAGTAAGTTGGCACCTGATGACTGTTAACACGCAGTGTCCAGTACTTTGCAGGTGAAGTGCAGGTTTAACACACACACAAAAAAACCCATACACAATATCCTTTAGTCACCATGGTCATAGTAAAAAACTGAAATTTCCCCATACCCCGTCATTTTGCACTCCCACCATCACTACCCCATGGTATTGGGCTGGCAGTATAACCTAGAGGTTAGAATAACGAGATATGAATGAACTTAGTACTTCCAGCAGACCTGGATTTGTTTCCCACAACTTCCACTTGCATACTGTGTGACTCTGAACAAGTCACTTAACCACCCAGTGCTCCAGGGTAACCCCTGAAAACAGGCACTTGTGCATAGCGGGCCTTACCTGGTTAACAAAACTATAAAATAAAAAAATGATCTGTCCTAGAAAAACACATTGTAAAACCAGTAACACACGAAAAACAAGGTCGCAAAGCTCACCTACACTGTACTGGGTAAATGCAGTATGAAACTGTAAAATCAGGACCCCGCCCCCTGCGAATTACATATTGCATCTCATCTGGTCTCTCTTGGCTTAATAAATAGCAAAAATGTGTACAAGCAGGACCCAGTAAAACAGCAATACAAGCGAACATTTAGCGTTGACAAATGCTTTTTTTTATTCTGAGCTAGTCTGCCTTGTTAGCCTTCTTACTGTGTTGACTTCACTATGATGCAGTTCAAGATGTGACAAGTCAGTTTTTGAGACTGTCAGGTGATGATTTATAGTACTGCTGATATTTCTTAGTTCTGTGGTATTTTCACTTACTGTGACAGGATTTTCCATTTCCACAGCTGTTTCCATAGTGTTCTGTTCTTGAACCTTCTTGTTGAATATCAGGAAACAGATCGCAGTTGAGCATTTTCACACTTCCTGACACTGAGTTATGGTGATGGCTGAAGAATAGAATGTTCAGTTCTGTGTGGTGCGCAGTGATTTGTTGTGAGGTCACTTTAATGTCAGCATGCTGTTGAGCTGGGATAATGGCCCTAGTCATCTAGCAGACTTGACAAATCAGACTGCAGTATTTTTTACGTCCATTTCATGATTAAGCAATAAGGCATGACAGAAGGGTATGTTGTGTTGGGGCAACAGTACACCTTGGATGGGCTGAGGCCTAGTGCTTCTATCACCTGCGTAGAGAAGATATCCTACAACATGCCCCCTGGAGTGCCTTACTGTGTTTATGAAATGCATTCCATGACAAAAAAATTTGAAGAAACAATGTGTCAGCAGAAAAGGACTGCTTGGCTCACCCACTCTGCCCATTTTTCCCCACCTACAGCATCACTGTAGCCCCTAACTGATCTCTGCCTCTTCCCCTTCATTCCTTTCCAGTAAGATTCCCTTATGCCCATGCATTCTTGAACCCCACCACTGTTTTCACACTATCACCTCTGCTGGAAGTCTGTTTCACAAATCCACCACCCCTTTGGTGAAGAAGTACTTCCTTACATCTCTCCTGAATCTATTCCCCCCTCCAGCTTCATAGCATTTCCCTTTGTTCTTGTGAATCTTTGTTTCTGAAAAATACTTTTCTCCTGTACCTTATTTACCCTCTTGAGGTATTTGAAGGTCTCTTTTATAGCTCTCTCTCTCTCTCTCCCTCCTTTTTTCCAAGGTGTACATACTGAGTTCCTTTAGTCTCTCCTCAAAGGGCTTTTGATGCAGACCCTGCACCATTTTAGCTGCCCTCCTCTGGATCACCTCTACAACTGTACAGTATTCTGAATGAGGTGTTACCATCGATCTATACAGAGGCAGCACCACCTCCCTCCTTCTGCTAATGATACCTCTCCCTATGCATCCCAAAGAGCGACACAAAGTGAATCAAAAAAATAAAGTTTATTTATTTAGGGATTCGGATCATACCGTGGTACTCAGAGCTCTTTTACGAAGGTTCCATGTCAAACAGTGACAATGACAACAATAACAAACAGTTTATATACAATACTCGAATAGTAGATAGCTAGTATACAATAAGGTTACAATGTCATTCATAGTACCAATGGTGATAGTACAGCATCAAGAGCATTCAACTAGGGTAAAGGACAGTGTTTGTATGTAGCAAAGGAGATAAAGAGGTGTGACACCTAGTGTGAGAGTCTGAGGAGGAGTCAAGGTGAAAAGGAGGGGAGACGGGGGGAGAGTGGGCGGCCAAAAGAAGTGGCTTTGTCTAGGAGGTTGGGAGGTAGTAGTAGTAGGTTGGTTATAGGGTTGATCCAGTGGGGGAAAAGGCAAAGGGGGAAAGGAAAACAGAGGGACAGGGCAAGGGGGAAGAGGAAGGAGAGTGTGGGTGAGTGGGCATTATGGGTGTTAAGAGTCCTAGTGGCAGTCACAAACTGTCCTAGTAAGGAGGTGTTGCCTTAGGCCATTTGTGAATTGTGAGATGCATTGGGAATTTAGAATGTGCACTGGGATTTCATTGAGCCATTGGGGGGCCCTATAGCTGAAAGCATGCTGTCACTGCACAGTTCGACGGAAAGATGTTGACAGGGCCCCCCTCATCCTGCCTCTATTAGATATGTGTACTGTATTTATGAAGTTTTGGGACAAAAAGCACATAAGGTAGTCCCTTGTTTAACATTTAAAAATGAAACTTTCTTTATAAGCATTGTTAAAATCAATAAATAACATTAACACAACAAATAAAATATGCTGGTTAGGTTAAAAGTCAAACAGGCATTGTTTTTTTGGGGGGGGGTTTGGGAGAAGGGCAAAACAGTTTTCAGGAAGGAACACTTTTTAAACTATTCTGTTATATTACTGCTCTTATCTTCCACAAGGTGTTTATTTTTGTTGTACTAATACTGTATAATCTATGTATAACCCCCCTGCAAATGGGGGTTACCAAAAGACTTCCAGGAGCTTGCTTGAATGCTCCAAGCCTGAATGGTGTTTGGCGTTTAAGCCATTTATCAGTGAGTGTTTTTAGAACCTCTGGTACTGTCTCTTTAAGAGCTGTCTGCTTGCAGACATAATTAGTTTGTATGGGGGACTGTGTGTTTCTTTGACTGAGTACCACTCAAGCTGCTGCCAATTCACTCCATTTTTGCAGTCACTAGGAGTGCAAAGGGAACCTATCTGAAAGATGTAACTGTTTGCCAGAAACCATTTAGAATGATAATAAAATTGCAGTTTGTCTAACCTGCTTTCTTTTGCAGTCAGAACAGTGTCTGCCTAGTTCCCCATTCTGGTTTTGAACTGCTGAACTGGACCAATCAGTGTGGGGTAAGCTAGCTCTAAAATGGTGCCTTGGACGAATCAGAACTTGGACTCATAATCTGAGCCAGCCACAAGAGGATTGTATGGGCAGTGACTCTGGGAGATGTAGTTTAGACTTCAGTGTCTTTTGGACCAACAGCAGCAGTCTATTGTGAGTGACAGCCAATCCAGTCAAGAACTGGGAGGAACTCAAGGAAGTGCCCGGTTTTGTCGGGTTGGAGTTTCAGTTGAGCTTTGGCAGTGAAGAAGGAAGGAGCCCTGTGCTTTTCAGTGTGCAGTTTTAGTCAAAAACGTGTGTAAGGCCCAGAGTTCCGTCTGCAGCTTGTTAGGACTGAATCGTCCTGTGAAGAGAATCAAAGGATATCTGAAGAGTAGAAACCAGGCTCACCCTGTAGAAGACTGGAGGAATTGCTGAAAATTGCACTCGGTCTGTCAGGAACTGAATCTGCTGTGTGTTCTCCCGGTATTGTGCAGTAATTGCGATTGGGATACAGATGCAGCCTGCCTGGTATAGTGCTTTCTTTTATAAATGTGTGAAGAGGTTTGTGTACCTCAAGTGAGCCCTGCTGACATTGAAGGACCCTATCTTATTTGGAGGTCGTGAGTACTAATTCAGGGTCGCTCCCTGTTGAATTGCCACATTAAATCCAAATGGAATTACTGTACTGCTGACTGTTTAATTCTCCTTTTCTCTGTGTGAAAGGGGCCTCACCAGCTGCCACAGTTTGACTAGCCACCAGGGGCTTGGGTACCCAGGGACAGTAACTGATAGGGATAGGCCTGTGCACAGAGCCATAGGTAGATGAGTAGAGTGATAAGCTAATTAACCTGATTTCCCTGTCCTTGTTATATCCCCTAAATAAATCAGAGCTGCTTGTTTCAGCAAAGTTATACCGCCTGAGGTATTTGTCTATGTTAAAGTACTGTACTGTGATTGTTGCACTGTATCTTATTTCACAGGAGGTCCCAGTGCCGGAACCAGTCCTGGGGTAAGTGTATACTGTAAAGGTAATTTGATGTATTGTGTGGGCCACTAGTGGGAAGAAAGGGGGGTTGCAGTGTCCCAGAGGGCTGTGACCAAGTTAGTTTAACTATTGTAAACCCTGACCTCTGGGTGGAGGCACCCGCCATTGGATCCAGGCCCCTCAACCTGTTAGTGGCAAATCAGGCAGGGGTAGTAGCCCCTGGGATAGCGCCATCTAGGGGTTACATATGTCTTATGTTTTGTATGCTATGTTGAATCTGTATCCTCACATGAACTGTAACATGTCTAATTTGTACAATGTCGTTAGATGTACCTAAATCTATTATTCCTGTACTCTCCTGGGTCGTACCTGAAAATAGGCAATTGTCTTGTCTAGTGTACCTACCTGGTTAACAAAAGCTAAATAAATAAAATAAATAAATATATAGCAAATCAGGCTTTTTTATGTTTGCTTGCACGCATGTGCAAGAAACATTGTGCCATCATCCGAGTTTTTGGTGGTGTGGCACCCATCTTCCAGTTCAGTCAGTGTGTTTGCAGGCACGGCCGCAGTTCTCCAATGAACACTGCAGCTGTCTATGACAGCAGTTGAAAATGCAGTGCCGTACAGTTGAAAGGGAGAGCTCCACTTCAGTAAGCAGCGCTCCCCCCCTCCATGTGCACACACACATGCATATATATTGCGTGCTCATGCGCTTCTCTACCACGCACACACTGTATGGCCATCGGTGTGTCCAATCCCCGTTGGCTCCATGCCCCTGCCACGCCTAAGAGCCCATCCCAGCATGGCAAAATTGTTATGGCCGATGGGGTGCCCAATCTGCGTCAGCTCAGGCTCCCAAACAGCTTCCAGCTGCCATGCTGGAGCCCACCCACTAGTGGCAAACGTCCGTGTATTCTTCCCAAAAAAACCTATAAACAAAGTCCCTCAGCAGTCTCACTGCCCACCCGCGCCTACCCTCTGCGCATCCTACTCCCCACACCTCCCTCACCCCATACTTACCTCCGGAGGCCAGCGAGACGATCTTCAGTGGACCGGGAACACGTCTGCACTCTTCAAAGCCGACTGCGAACTGAGGAAATGCTGGTAAGCTGTATAATGCAATAAATAGGGTTTTTTACAACTTCAATGCATATCTCATGCATTTTTTGGAATTTTGGCACCAAATTTTCAACATGGGGTTTTTGGGACCCCTCCTCATGAATTCTGGAACTGTCATAGCGTTAATTGGGCCCAAAGGGTGATTTTGCAGTCACTGCACGAATCACCTTTCTGGATCGATTAACAAAATGACAGTGAGATGTTCATAAAGTGGGCTCTCAAAATGCCTATGTTGCAATTTGTGGCAAAATTCCTAAAAATTACTGTTTTATGAGTAAGTGCTATAAAGCAGTTCCTACGACGCCAGTAAGTTTGTGAATTTTAATATATGCACTGGATTTTCAACATGCCATTTTACCACACCTCCTTATGAGCAGTACAGCTGTCATTTTTCACATCTCGCCCAAAATGTGTTTCCGCGCATGTAGCGCACAATTTATTTATTTTTATTTATTTGCTTTTGTTAACCAGGTAAGCACACTAAACAGCCAAATGCCTATTTTCAGGGGCGACCGGGGAGGATTACAAGGTATATACATTCAAGAACAGTAGGATGAGTCAAAGTTAACATAAAGAAAATATCAGGCATTAACAGATTAATAGGTAGCTAACAGCATAAGATGCTATAGGCACAAACAGATAATGTTTAGATATCTGCATGAGATACATGCTAAATGATTAGGTAGTGAACAGCATAATAAATGTATAGTACGGTCAGTGCCAACAGAGCAAACAATGTAGGGTAAACCATACCTGTGGGGGGGGGGAGCACAAGGTGGGTAAGCAGGAGGAGTACAAACTGCAGGAAAGAGACCTGGGAAAGAGGGGTGAGGCAGGGTACCCTACTAGGATAGGTGGGCAGGGAGTGGGCCCAGTGCAAAGACGGCAAGTTATTGTCGGTAGCCGGTGTGCGAAATCAATGTATGGGACACATTAAGAAAATCATAGTGACACTGTTCATGAGCAGAGGTCTTAAAATGGCTATGTTGACAATTTGGTGAAAAAATTCCTAAAAATGACTGTTTTACGAGTGTGTGTTGCACAGTTCCTATGCATGCTAGTAAGTTCGTGAATTTTTAATATTTGCACTCCAGATTTTCAACATTGTCATTTTACCACACCTTCTTATGAGCAGTACAGCTGCCATTCTTCACATCTTGCCCAAAATGTGTTTCTGCACATGTAGTGCACAATGGTACAGTCGGTGTGCGAAAGCAATGATTGGGACAGATTAAGAAAATCACAGTGACACTGTTTATGAGCAGAGGTCTTACAATGGCTATGTTGAAAATTTGGTGACAAAAGTCCATAAAATGACTGTGTTACGAGTGAACATTGTGCAGTTTCCACGCACCCTTGTAAGTTCATGAATTTGTAATATTTTCAGTCCAGATATTCACCAGTGGCATTTTTCCACACCTCCTTATGAACAGTACAGCTGTTATTTTTCACAACATGGCCGAAATGTGTTTTCACACTTTCGGTGCAGAAATGCGTGGTCGCTGTGGGAAATCATTGCTGGGACAGATAAAGAAAATCACAGTGACACTGTTCATGATTGAAGATCCCAAAATGCCTGTGTTGACAATCTGCTGTAAAATATCCCCAAACTAGTTACATTATAGGTGTGCGTTGTACAGTTTCTACGCATGCCCGTGACTTCACCAGTTTGTTTTTTTTTATTTTCACTGCAGATTTTCAACATTGCCATTTTTTACACCTCCCCATGAACAGTACAGCTATCATTTTTCACATCCTGTTTGGAATGTGTTTTTGCACCTGTGGTGCTAAATGCTGTAGTCACTGGGCAAAAGCAGCTTTTGGCTAACAAACTGATATTGCCACTGTTCATGAAGTGGGGGTCACAAACAAACTGTGTTGAAAATTTAGAGTGAAAATACCAAAGAATGCCTGAGGTGTTTGGGTTTCCGACCACAACGGCCCACCCTGTAGAAAATGACAAGCATCAGGGGTGTGACTTGGGATTCTCACCTGTAATGCTCATACCATTCCACACCCTGCAGCTAGTAAGAGGTAGCGAGGTGTGCCTTGGACTCTTCAGCCCCAAAGTTCACCCCATTCTACTATACCAAACCCATCTCACCGTATTTCCTGATGGAATTGGGTGCGCATAAGGGCCAAAGACCCCAAGGCACACCGTGACACTTGTCGGTGTCTGCAGGGTAGGGTGTGGGGAAATGGCATGGCCATTGTGCCTGATGACCCAAAGGCACATCTCAATGCCTGTCAGTCTCTGCAGGGTAGTGGTGGGGTTGGCTTCAGTTCAGTACTTCACTGCTATTCCTATTATGCAGCTCTGTAACTCCTACACTACCAATGCCAATGCCAACAAGCAAACATTTGGCATTGACAAATGCTTGTTTGTTTAGTTCTGGTAAACCAATCAGTTTTTTCCCCCCCAATTCTTTTTATCGCTCTCCCTACCTGAACTCTCTCTCTCCAGAGAGGTCTCACAGGGCCTGCCTTTATGCCGCCTGCCTGAAGCTCTTTTCCTCTCGCTCCTCTTGGGCCCGGCTCTCCTGACCACTACCCAGCCACCCAGCCCCCTAGTCCCCTGGCTCTGAGTCCCCTGGGGTGGGTGACCACCAGATTACTTCTACTGGTGCTCTATGAAGAATCTAGATAGATGACCAGGCACAGAGGAGAGCGGAGGAGACGAGACGAGGAGCTCAACATTGGGCATGGTTGGCTGACCCATCCTGGACCCTCCTTTGCCTATCAGGAAGCAGAGGGTATTTTTACTTGTTTTTCTCCACGCCCTCCAACCTCCCATGGAGCCCAGTTGTGCAATTATGGCCAGCATCTGCCGAGCTCCACCTCAGTGCTATAGCATCGCAGGATCCAGGCCACCCCCGACTAACACCAGTGGTCGCTCAGGAGCAACGCAGAACCCTATTCCCTTCCCGTAAAGGGAGAGCCATCCATCAGACACTCAATCCCTCCCCACCCCTGCCGACCCCTGGTGGCCCAGGCTCATTCCCGAACCTGGGTTGCTGTAGTGAAGCGAGGTGAGGTGATTAGTGCCTTAACCCAGAGCGAAACCAGACCAGCTAAACCAACAAATTGTACATGTCAATATGTAAACAATAATGCGCTCTAGGGTGTGTGATTATGGGTCAATAATTACACACCTCTCAAGGGTGTTGTTTGCACCAGGCACTAGTGCAAAGTGTCTACACCACCTGAAAGAGGTGTGTGATTATGGACCATAGTTACAGACCCCAGACTGCTTAGTCTTGCCTGCTAGACTTATAACAATGTGTAGAAAAATTCCACAAAAATTCTATAAATAAAAATCTTAGACACACACACACACACACACTGTTTGCTTCTTTGGAACAGTTTTACTGGACAGAATGATAAGTGATATAAAATAGTTTCTAACTCATTTTAGCTTTTCAAGAAATTGCTAAAGCTTTTGTCATTTAGAACAACAGTTGAGATGTGTTCCTTCATAATCAAACAGTCCAGTTTTCTAATTAGTTTACCTGCAGTTTAGTTGAAAGTAATGATAGTTGCAGTTAACCTAGTCAATCGGTGTGACTGTGATGAGAGGATAAGGGGCACAAAGGAGACTCCTAACCCTAGGACTAGGTACGTGGCCATGAAGTACAGGTCTGTTAAGTGGCGGGTCAGCATTACAACTCCATGGAATACCCTTATCTTCTACCCATGACAATTCTCCCTTCCTGCAGGGTAAAGGGAATATAGATATGGTGGCACATTACCAGTTGTGGTTCTCAGTTGATCAAGCCCTCCATCCATTTTTTTCCAATAAGAAAATCTTGCAGTCTCTAGCAAGCAACTGGAGCCTAGATAGGGACATGGCGGCAGCATGGTAGGATCCCGCGGAACTCTAACCAGAGTGTGAGGGTGCCTGGTCATGCTACTATCGGTTGAGGAGAGAGTGTGTAATGGCTGCAGCTGTGAATTTCCTCTGATGTTGCCACCAAGCATGTTGCTCCAGCACAGTTTCAGTTCTCATGCCTTGTACTGAACTGACAGCTTGGGTGACAGCTCCTGTCAGAATGTATGAAATGTACTGAAGCTTGTTATTGGGTTTCAATGGCAGTATGCAGTTCTGGCATGTAATTATGGGTCAATAATTACAGAACTCAGACATACTTTTAACCAATCAAATAATCTGAATTTTTCTACATTATACGTCAACACAACAAATAAATATGCTGCTTACATTAAAAGCCAAACAGGGCAGTGTTCTGCTTTTTCCTGGGGTGGGGGATAGGGGGTTAAGAAGGTAAGTGAAAACAGTGCCAAGAAAGAAAGTACAGTTACGTAAGAACTTACCGTAACAGTAGATCTTCAAGAGAGGCTCTTGCAGTAGGTATTCACAGATAGGACTAAGTCGCCAGGCATCAGGATCCCACGGAAAACTTCTAGATAGCAGTCTCTGGTGGGGGGAACTGCCCCCACTCCAAGTGACCGGTGTCAGACAATGTCAGTATAAAGGGGCGGTCCCCCATACCCACCTTCCAGTTCTTTCCTGCCAAAGGCCAAAAGAGGTAAGACGAGAGAGAAGAGGATATGCCCCCACGGAAAGGAAGAAAAGAGGCTTAGGGGGATGGAGGGCGGGAAGGTAATACCTACTGCAAGAGCCTCTCTCAAAGATCTACTGTTACAGTACGTTCTTACATAACTGTATTATCTTACTTCGAGGGGGCTCTTTGCAGTAGGTATTCACAGATAGGACTGGGTCCCAAGCAGTCTAGAACAAAGAGAAAACTGGGAGGAGGATTGTCATCCACACATAACCCTCAGGGCTGAGCAGGTCTCATGAAAGGAGACCCTGCAGAACAGCCAACCCAAAGCCTGCTCTACGGCAAGAGGCAATGTCCAACCTGTAGTGTTTCGTAAAGGTATGGACCGAAGTCCAGGTTGCAGATGTGCAGATGTCTGCCATGGACACATTCCTGAAACAAGCAGCAGAGGTAACTACTTCCCTAGTGGAGTGACCTCTGACTGAAATAGCTGCCATATGGACTTTTAAAGAGGAATGGCTTAGACCCAGGTCGAAGAGGTGATGCATGTAATCCAGGACTTTGTTGGCTGGGTACGATAAAGGCTCTACATCTTTAGAATCTGCCCAGATGGAAAACCGTTTCCACTTCATAACGTAGGTGGACCTAGTGGAAGGCTTCCTGGCCTCCACCAAAATGATTGCTACTAAAGGAGAGACTCCGAAGCAGGCTTTGGCTATGTCTGCAGGAACCATGCATGAAGATGAAGGGATTTAAGGCCTGGGTGAACAAGGGTCCTCTGATCCTGGGTCAACAAGTGCTGAGACAGAGGAAGAGGATGTTCCTCTGAAAACTGTTGCAGAAGAGAGAACCAAATTTGCCTGGGCCAGAAGGGGGGGGGGGTGAGAATCATTTGAACCCCTTCTGATCTGAGTTTGTTCAGGACCCTCGGAATCAAAGGAATCAGAGGGAAGGCATAAACGAAGACACAGCGTCCTGCCAGAAAACGTCTCACCCTGGAGCAAACGAGCAAAAGGCGGGAAGTTTTGCATTTTGGGGGGAAGCAAGGAGGTCTACCTGACGTGTCCCTCACTGCCAAAAGATGTAATTTATGATCTGTTGGTCTAACTCCCATTTGTGAGCCCTGGCTGAAGATCAACTGAGTTCATCTGCCAGGGTGTTTTCCACTCCCGGAACATGAACTGCGGTCAGGTGAAGGTTATGCTGGGCTGCCTAATACCAGACTCTCATCACCTCCCGGCAGAGGGGATAGGAACGTGTTCCTCCCTGTTTGTTGAAGTACCAGACTACACACATGTTGTCTGATTGGATAAGAAGATGACCGGGAAGAATGAAGGGAAGAAGAGCCTGCAGGGCATATAGGACTGCCCTCAGTTTGAGCACATTTATGTGCAGTTTCTGCTCGAACATGGACCAGATGCTCAGAGTCCTGTGAGACCCTAGGTGGGCATCGCAGCACTCCCCTGACACATCCGTTGTCAACGTCTGGGAAGGAGGAACGATGCAGAATGGAACTCCAAGACACAGGTTCTCCTGAACCATCCACCAGTGCAAGACCCTGCTCATGGAATCCAACACTAGCACCTCTTGGTCTAGATCATCTGTGCTTTGGTCCCATTATGACCAAAGCATCCATTGAGAGATCCTCATATGGAGTCAAGCAAACAGAACTGTCAGAATGGCAGCCACCATGAGCCCGAGGAGGCGGAAGACTGACCTGACTTGACTCTGACCCGGCTGCGACTGGACAGAAGACGAGCCTGATTCTAAAGGGTCTCAACCCTGTCTGGAGACAAAAGAAAAAATTACTCACCTTAGTAATGTTGTTTCTTCTAATGGAGTCTTGCTATATTATGACAATTGCAGTTTGTCCCACCATTAGAATTGCCCCGGAGGTGAATGAGTTAACTACCATTCCAGGAATGGAGTTTAGAGCGCGAGCTCGGTTAGAGAAGCTCTGTCTGGATGATTTCAAACTGAAACTGTCAGATCTTTTACGAGCAAAAACTCACTAAGGTTCTGTGTGGAAGCTGTAACCCACACTCAGCCAACTGGCTACCTAAATATTAACACATATTCCTGGTCCCAACACAAGGACTCAAGTCAGGGACCAGAAAATAAAATAAAGTAGAATAAAACACCACACCCCAACACCCCAAAGGGGTGAAAACATCTAATGGGCATAACCGGTGCCTCACTGGACTGCCCACCCCATACCCAAGTAGAAGTTCTGAGAGGGAAGGTTGGGAGGAATAATATAGAAGACTCCATTAGAAGAAACAACATTACTAAGGTGAGTATTTTTTCTTCAAACAACATGAAGTCTTGCTATATTATGACAATTGCAGAATACACAGCAGTACCTCCATGGAGGAGGGACAGAACCACTTAGGAATAGGGTTTGAAGCACGGTTGTGTTAAATCTAGCATCCCTCCTGGCCTGGATATCCAAGGAGTAATGCTTGGTGAAAGTGTGTACCGCTTTTCCAGGTAGCTGCTTGACATATCTCTAAGATAGGATGTCCCTGGCAGCAGCAGACGCAGCTGTACCTCTGGTAGAGTGAGCCCTCAGGCCTGAAGGGGAACCTTTGCCAGTTTTTATAACAAAATTGGATACAAGAGACAATCCACCTGGCAATGGATCTCTTAGTGGCAGGTTTATTTTCCAACCTCACCAAAAGTGAGAAAAGTTGAGGATTCAACCTATGACCCTTGGTACGCTCTATATAGTAACTAAAGGCCCTCTGAACATCTAACTGTGCAGCCTCCTCTCACCAGAGGAGGAATGGTCAGTAAAGAACACTGGAAGGAGATAGATTGGTTAAGATGGAAGTCTGAAACCACCTTAGGCAAAAACTTCCTGTTAGTCCTAAGGACTACTTTATCCCTGTGAAAGGAAATAAAGTCAGTCTCCACTGACAAGGCTTGTAACTCACTTATGCGCCTGGCAGAAGTGATGGCTACTAGAAAAACAGTTTTCCAAGTCAAATACTTGAGCTCTGTGGAAGACAGAGGTTCAAAGGGAGGTTGCATCAACTGAGCAATGCAAACATTAAGATCCAGGGTCCCTGAAAGGTGGATTAGTATGAAATAATCCCTTGAAAAAACTTGGAGAAAAACAGGGTGAGAGGAAAGAGAAGAGAGCTTTCCTGCTGAAATAAAAGCAGAGACAGCTGCCAAATGAACTTTCAGGGTAGCTGGTCTCAGGCCCAAAGAATTAAGATGGACCATATAGTCCAAAACAATGGGCAAATCAGCAGATTCCGGGGAAATATGCTTACCCGAGCACCAGATGGAAAACCTTTTCCATTTGGAATTATAAGAGGCCCTAGTGGAAGGTTTCCCAGAAGCCTTCAGGATGTCGAGAACACCCTGAGAAAGGTGTAGGTCAGCAAACTCTAACTCCTCAAGAACCAGGCCTTGAAGTTGAAGTAGTTGAGATTCGGATACCAAACCCTCCCCTGGGCACAAGATAACAGATTGTGCCTCCCGGGGAGGCACAGTGGATGGACTGCTAAGGACAGAAGGAGTGGGTACTAGGGCTGCCTGGCCCAATCTGGAGCAATCAGAATCATCGTGCAAGGCTGGGATCTGATTTTGACTAGCACCTTGAATAGGAGAGGGAAGGGGGGGAAAGCATATAGAAACTTCCCTTCCCAATCCAGGAGAAAGGCATCCAGAGGGACTGAGCCCATCACTGGGAGCCTGCAACAAAACAGTGGAAGTTGGTGATTGTCTGGGGCTGCAAAGAGGTCTATCTGAAGGGTGCCCCATCTGGCAAAAACTATCCCCAGTACTTGGGGATCCAGTGACCATTCGTGATGACCCTGGGAAATTCTGCTGAGAGCATCTGCCAGGACATTGTCCTTTCCTAGGAGGTGAACTGCTATGAGGGAAGTGTTCAGGGAATAAGCCAGAGACCACAACTTCATTGCTTCGGTGCACAAGACGGAAGACCGAGTGCCCCCTTGTTTGTTGATGTACCACATTGTGGTGGTGTTGTCTGTTCTGACTTGTACCACTTTGTTCTGAACAGATGCAGAAAACACTTGAAGTGCTAGAAGGACAGCTCTGAGTTCCAGCAAATTGATGTGGAGCAGAGATTCCTGAGGGACCACACTCCTGAGTGGAGAGTCGCCATGTGAGCTCCCCATCCCAGAAGGGAAGCATCCGTAGTGAGGGTCAAGGAATGAGATAGAGGGATGAAGGGAACCCCCAGTCTTAAATTGCTCTGATCCTGCCACCACTGAAGGGCCTGGATCAGGGTTCGAGTCACTGGGATTAACTTGGGAAGGGGATCTTTTCTATGAGACCAAAAGGCTCTCAAGTGAAACTGAATGTCCCTCATCTGAAATCTTGCTCCTTGCACTACAGTTGTGGAAGCAGCCATGTGCGCTAGGAGCTGTAAGAAGTGCCTTGCTGGTCGAGAGACCTGCAGAATGAAGGAGGAGGCCAGAGCCACCAGGTTCCTTACCTCTCTAAGGGTAGGAAGGCTCTGGCCTGCTTTGTGTCCAATTCTGCACCTATGAAGGTGAGTACCTGAACAGGTTCCAGAACTGACTTTGGAAGATTGAGCAAGAAGCCCAGAGAGGTGAGCAGCTGCTGGGTAACTTGCAGGTGTGATTTGACCTGTTCTGGAGACTGGCCTACAATGAGCCAGTCGTCTAGATAGGGAAAGACAGCAATCCCTTGCTTTCTTAAATGAGCAACTGCTACTGCCAGACTGTCACAGAGTGGCTCTGTGAGGTTTGAAATTCCAAGGTTAGAAATATGGGGCTAGAGAATTGTTTTTCCTTTTCCTAGCACATATGGAAGTCCCCCCAGAGAGGAGGCAGTATAGTGCAGTGGTCTGGAGCTCTGAGCTGCAAATCTGGTGATATCCAGCAGACCAGACCTGGTTTGGGTCCTGCAGCTCGGCTAGATACTGTGTGACCCTGAGCGGTCACTTGACCTCCTTGTGCTCCCAGGTCGCTCCTGTAGAAGAGCTTCAGCTTAGTGTGCTATACCTGGTTACATAATAACTTCATTGTCCTGATTATATTGAGTGTGGATAAGAGAAGAGGAGATCTCCCGTAGAAGCAAAAAGCAGTAGTGCTTTCCTACTACATTTAGAGTTATGGTAGAGACTTAGGTGGGAAATTATGTTTGGGGACTAAATGGTTGTAAAAGCTGTTTTCAGGCTAGGTGGGTGTTTTAGCAGCTGTTAGTACTTTGGTTCTGGGCTGCTTTTAACAGAGTACATTGCGACTATAGATGGCTGTGAAGGCATTTAGCCTTCTAATACTGTTTAAATGGAATGACTTTATTCTAAAATTATTAGGGACAGCTCTGAATATCCTCCGGAGTGGAGGTTGCTTAATTTTGAGTAGTTCTGAGATTTTCTTAGAGCGAGGGAGTTACGGCGTTTTGGGCATTTTGGAGCCCTGAAATCTAATTACTTGCGGTTGCAGCTCACTATTAAGTGAAGGCTGGCCACAAGTGGTATTTGTGGTCATTATTAGGGGAAATGGGTGATTTTGTTACCCTGAGTTAGTGCAATTAGTAATTGCACTGTTGTGAGGACATAAGGCTTATTAGCGCTTTAAAAACTTTAAGTTTAGACATTTAAAATAAGGAGATTTATTTCTGCTTACCTATTGAAGATGAATTCCCTTTGTTTTGTTTTGGCTTTGAAACCTGGGGTTTTCGGTGTTTGTGGAGCTTTGGAGTTGTGCTTTCAACTGCCAGCGTCCTTGTTTGTTCTAGGAGCCGGCTGTGCACGCCCTTCTTAAGTATTGTTAGGAAGGGGGTGGTGCTTCTTGCCTTGGAAAAAGAAGTTTAAAATGTTCAGAACAGAAATAACTTATCTCTGAGTGAGGAATAAGTTACTAAATGAGTTAAAATACATAAGCTTGTTGGAATAAAATAAAGGATTAGAATACAAGATAAAGTAATTAAAAGTTGTAAGTGAAGGTGGAGTTTGAAGGTCACCTGACTCTAGTTGGATATAAAAGGGTGAACCTTTGACTCAGTAGGGAGATTGTCAGCACAGATGGCTAGAGGTGAGATTCGTCAGAGAGGTGTAAACAGGTGGAGACTTAAATCCTGTTGTAGTGAGCCTAGATGTGTGCTCTAGATGCTGCTGAAAAGTGCTCTATGGAGTTATTTGAAAAACTGTTTTGATTCATGTTCCAAATGGAAGATTTAAAACTGCCAGAATATCCTGTGTGAGGTTTATGCCTTTATATTGTCTCACCTAAAGACTTATAAAGAATGAGATGATGCCAGATGCTCTAATGTCTGCTATCGAAATTGAAGTGAAAATGAGAAAATACTGTGCCATTCTGATGTTATCCTGATATGAGTGATGTTTGAAAGAAGAATCAATTAAAATTGAAGAAAACTGCAAGAACTGGTGAGACATTTTTCCTTTAACTGCCCACATAAACCTGCGCCCTACCACATTGGTACCAGAAGTGGGGTAATTTGTACTGTGATCTGCATAAGGTCTGGTGGGCAGTAAATCTGGCATGATGGTACTTTGAACTGGTTCCTGTTTACTGGTTATTGCTGAGAGAATTTTGTTTCCTGTGAAACAATCCAGTTGAGTGATAATTCTGGGTTGGTGGCAAAGCCTGCTCTAAACAAGCTATATGAAGATGATGGAAGAACGACGAAAGACAAGTCCTCAGGTGTGACTGTTTTGTTAACTGGGGTGAAGAATGCAAGCAAGACAGAAGAGGCAGTAGGTGCTGAAGGGACTTGTTCAGTGACTTATAATAATGTTGATAATAAAAATGTCATTAATTTTTCTGCTGCAAACTGGAAAATTTTACAAGCAGAGGATCCAGAAATTCAGCAGATAAGAAGTTATGTTATTTTGAATAAAGATAGAATAGATATGGATGGGGGTAAGGACAGTTATGGTGGTATGAAATAAGAGGTGAGGTATTATACCACATGAGACCAAACCCCCGTACAAAACAGATAGACTCTAGGGTAGTGGTACCTTGTAGATATAGAAAGGGTATTTTAGATGCTTTATATTGCAAAACCAAACATATGAGTCAAGAAGAAATGTTAAAATGTCTCATTCCTTCCTTTTATTGGCCTGGGATGTATAGTCAAGTGGCTTTATATTTAAAGAAGTGTGTAGCCACTCAAAGGAAGGAAAAAGACTGTAATTGGCTTCCTTGAAAAAGGGAAAGTGATTTACAGAGATATGAGTAAAAGATGGTAAAAGTTTACAGTACTGGACTACTTGTGTAGTGAGTGGAAGGGTTAGAGGAATAGCTCATATAGATAGTATATACAAGTAACTTTCTAGTAAGGGCTCTAACCCTAGTATGTTTCAGGTATAGAGAGAATAAAAAGGTGCCAGATAAAAGAGCATAAGATAGAAGGTTATCAAAATAAAGTATTTGGGGAAATTGTTTGAAAAATTATAAAAGTGCACATATTGACATCTTAAAATAAGTTTTTGGAAAAAAAAAATGAGATCAATAGGAAGGAAAACATTTAATGGAAAATAATTTGATGTAGTTAAATAAAGAGTAGGAGTAGTGTGGAGTTTTTCCTAAGTTCAGAGTAGATGATTAGGAGAAGTAAAGTAAAGGGTAGTTGATTAGGTGAAGTAAAGAAAAAACTATAGATTTGAGTTTGATTCATATGAAGGAATACATTCTAAAGCAACAAGCTTAAAAGCTAGGAGCTATTTCTTGTAATTTTTTGTTTAAGACTAGAGGGTTGGCCACCTGCAGTTGAATTTATAGTGTTACCCCCCTTTTTTCCACAGTCTGATGTTGTATTTGTCTGTTTATTTTTTAAAATATAGCTACAGCAATAGCATGTTTGCTTAGGAGAGGATACACAATGAATGTTACTATTCTAATTTTGTTGATAGTGAAATTGAGATTACTAATGTGAGATAGAATAAAATCATGTGTTCCAGAATGTGAGGGAGCTATAGACTATAATGACAGTTCTGAAAATGTAAGCTGTTGATCTGGAATATATTTTATATGTGTATGGAAGTTATATTTCTCAAACAAAATCTAAATATTTTATTTATGAATGGTGCATAGAATTTGATGGATGTTGCTATGTGAAAAAAAAAATCAAATTCATGTAAAATAATTTAGATATGAAATCTTATGTTATTGGGGAATACTTAAAAACTGACTAAGTTTGGCAATAGTTAGATACTTAATATGGTTCATAATCTGGGATATAGAATATGGACACAAAATATTTAGTGTAAGATGCAGGATAAAATAATCTTGAGTATTTTCTCGAGGTAAAATAATTGATATGGTAAGGGACTCTTGGGTTAGAGTTTCAAGAAGTGGGTGGGCCAGGGCTCTGGTAGGTTAACCACCCTCTTTTATTTCAAGCAAAAGAATTTGATAAATTGCCAACCAAAAGATTTGGTTGCCCTCTTAGGTGGGAGGAATGTCACAGAGTGGCTCTGTGAGGTTTGAAATTCCAAGGTTAGAAATAGGGGCTAGAGAATTGTTTTTCCTTTTCCAGCACATATGGAGTCCCCCAAGAGGAGGCAGTATAGTGCAGTGGTCTGGAGCTCTGAGCTGCAAATCTGGTGATATCCAGCAGACCAGACCTGGTTTGGGTCCCAGCTTCCGCTAGGATACTGTGTGACCCTGAGCGTGGTCACTTGACCTCCTTGTGCTCCCAGGTCGCTTCCTGTAGAAGAGCTTTCAGCTTAGTGTGCTATACCTGGTTAAATAATAACTTCATTGTCCTGATTATATTGAGTGTGGATAAGAGAAGAGGAGATCCCCGTAGACAAAAGCAGTAGTGCTTTCCTACTACATTTAGAGTTATGGTAGAGACTTAGGTGGGAAATTATGTTTGGGGACTAAATGGTTGTAAAAGCTGTTTTCAGGCTAGGTGGGTGTTTTAGCAGCTGTTAGTACTTTGGTTCTGGGCTGCTTTAACAGTGTACATTGCGACTATGCGCATGGCTGTGAAGGCATTTAGCCTTCTAATACTGTTTAAATGGAATGACTTTATTCTAAAATTATTAGGGACAGCTCTGAATATCCTCCGGAGTGGAGATTGCTTAATTTTGAGTAGTTCTGAGATTTTCTTAGAGCGAGGGAGTTATGGCGTTTTGGGCATTTTGGAGCCCTGAAATCTAATTACTTGCGGTTGCAGCTCACTATTAAGTGAAGGCTCACTACAACATTCATTACAGATCTTCCCTCCAGCACCCATCATTGCTCTCTCTACAATGCAATCAGTTGGACACCCCTGCAACACAGAAGAAACAAAAATGCTGCTGTCTGGATCTACAAAGCTCTGACAAACAAACTCCCTTCCTACATCTCAGACTGTTTCAACGGATCACATCCAGGCCTTACACCCTAAGGATCAATAAACTCATCATGCTGAAGATTCCTATCACCTGCACCCGGTATGGAAGGGCTGCAATCAGCTATTCCTAGCACTTATCTGGAATTCTCTTCAAAAGACCTTGAAATTGGATACCTCATTCCTTTAACATCCTTCAAAAACTGTACACTAGTCTATTCCCAGAATCATGCAACTGCTTCCATAAGGCCTAGTCCTCCCACACCCCTCCTTCCCCACCCCTTTTTATGCTACCCCTATTTTCTATCGTTCTTTAGCTTGTTCTCCAACCAACTTCATACAAAATGCCCACCCAAGTCCAACTATCCGAGCTTTATCCCTACTATACTGTTTGTTTCTTTCCTTTTAATATGATTTAGGTTTATTGTCATTTTGCCTTGTATATATGTAAATATTTGTATATCTGTCTCATTCATAAATCATTGTATTTGTGTTTATTCAGTACCATGTTTTTGTGTAAAATTTGTAACCTTATATTGTTATGACCACTTAGGTCCATCTTGTAAATGAGCTATGCTCAATGGTGTTCGCCTGAATAAATAAAGATTTTGATTGACTGATTGATTGAAGGCTGGCCAGAAGTGGTATTTGTGGTCATTATTAGGGGAAATGGGTGATTTTGTTACCCTGAGTTAGTGCAATTAGTAATTGCACTGTTGTGAGGACATAAGGCTTATTAGCGCTTTAAAAACTTTAAGCTTTAGACATTTAAAATAAGGAGATTTATTTCTGCTTACCTATTGAAGATGAATTCCCTTTGTTTTGTTTTGGCTTTGAAACCTGGGGTTTTTCAGGTGTTTGTGGAGCTTTGAGTTGTAAGCTCAACTGCCAGCTCCTTGTTTGTTCTAGGAGCCGGTTGGCCATGCACGCCTTCTTAAGTATTGTTAGAAGGGGTGGTGCTTTCTGCCTTGGAAAAAGAAGTTTAAAATGTTCAGAACAGAAATAACTTATCTCTGAGTGAGGGAATAAGTTACTAAATGAGTTAAAAATACATACGCTTGTTGGAATAAAGGATTAGAATACAAGATAAAGTAATCAAAAGTTGTAAGTGAAGGTGGAGTTTGAAGGTCACCTGACTCTAGTTGGATATAAAAGGGTGAACCTTTGACTCAGTAGGGAGATTGTCAGCACAGATGGCTAGAGGAGATTCGTCAGAGAGGTGTAAACAGGTGGAGACTTAAATCCTGTTGTAGTGAGCCTAGATGTGTGCTCTAGATGCTGCTGAAAAGTGCTCTATGGAGTTATTTGAAAACTGTTTTGATTCATGTTCTAAATGGAAGATTTAAAACTGCCAGAATATCCTGTGTGAGGTTTATGCCTTTATATTGTCTCACCTAAAGACTTATAAAGAATGAGATGATGCCAGATGCTCTAATGTCTGCTATCGAAATTGAAGTGAAAAATGAGAAAAATACTGTGCCCTTCTGATGTTATCCTGATATGAGTGATGTTTGAAAGAAGAATCAATTAAAACTGAAGAAAATTGCAAGAACTGGTGAGACATTTTTCCTTTAACTGCCCACATAAACCTGCGCCCTACCGCACAGACATTTTGTGAATACCCTTGGGGCAGAAGTGAGGCTGAAGGGCATTGCTCTGAACTGGTAATGACCTGAGGGCAGTTCGAATCTGAGGTACTTTCGGTGGGAGCTTCTGATTAGAACATGGAAATAGGCATCCTTGAGGTCCAGGGAAGCTAGCCAGTCCCCCAGCCTTAGAGAAGGTAAAATCATTGCCAGAGTCACCATTTTGAACTTTGGTTTCAAAAGGTGCTTGTTCAGATATCTTAGGCCTAAAATGGGCTGCCATTCTCCTGTCTTTTTTGGGGTAAGGAAGTACCTGAAGTACAGACCCTTGCCCTGGTGTAGGGGGGAAACCCTTCCTACAGCTCTGAGAGCTAGGAGGGTTGAGACTTCTGTTTCTAAGGTAAAGGTCTCTAGAGGGTTTGCAGGTGGAAAAAATGTGGCTCTCATCTTTGGAAATGGTTTGAAGCTGAGAACCAGACCCTGGCTTACTATTTCCAGGACCCATTTGTCTGATGTTATAGACTCCCAGTCCTGGACGAAGTAAGCCAGCCTGCCCCCTATAGGTAGTGGAGAACCGGCCCTGGGCACCCCATCAGGGTGCCTGTTTGGCAGGGGCTTTAGGCAGAGGGGTGGGAGCAGACCTACTTGCACCCCGTCTGCCTCTGCTTCTGAAGAACCTCCTCTGAGCATAAGCAGAAGAAGCCTGGGTTTGGTGAAAAGGCCTACCTCTACCCCTGGGGGTCTGCTTCTGAGGAGTGACTTGCCGCTCCTTGGCTTGTGCACTCCTATAAGTTGTTCTGCATTCATCCATTTTCTTCATGTAATTCTCTGTCTGCTCCCCAAACAGAGAATTCCCCACCACAGGAAAATCCATAGCCTTAGTCTAATCCACAGCAGCATGCCTTGGAAGCCTCAATACCATCAGTAGCCACCTGCTCCAGCTCCCTGGCAAGCTGGCCAGGGGCCTGTTTGCCAAAGCCATGACAGTGTCCCATCTAGATTTTTGGTATCTTGCCATGTAATTTGCTTGTCTGAGTCCCAAGGACGCTGCCATGTATTGTTTTTTAGCAATGGCCGCAATCTTCCTGGAGTCCTTGTCAAGAGGATGTGAAGCCAGGGGAATGTTAGCTTTATCACAGGCTGCAGCCTGAACTACCAACATGACTGCACTGCTGTGAAAGAAAGTCTGTATCAGGACCTGACAAAGTGTACCTCCTGTCCCTCTTTTGTCAACAGGAGGCACAGAATTAGGGGCTTTAGAATTTTTATTGTTTGCTTCCTAAAAGACTTATGTAAGGGATAGATAATCTCCTAGACTCTGGGATATCCATCATTTCCCACAAAATCAGGTTCCTCTTGCTCATCCACAGCTTCCTCTAATGGGAGCTGGAGGGTTTCAGCAACCTTTTATAAAACAAAAAATGAGAAGGGACTCAGAAAGCATAGGGGAAATTCTAAAGGTCTGTCTGGGGAGATGTCCGGTTCAATGGGCACATCCAGACTCTCAAAGTCACATTCACACTGTTCATAATCACAAACCTCAGACACAAACACATGTAGTGTGTGGGTCAGCCTTGGCAAAGGCTTCCCCACAGACACTACAGTGTTGAAACCCAGTGGGCCCGGATTTTCTTTTGGGTTTCTCAGACATGATGCCAGCCTAACCAACAAACTTGCCCTTTTAACGGCAGTGCCAGGCAAGACACCCTTATCGGTTCCCAACCGTGTCACGGGTCGTGGAAAAAACGTAATGAAATCCGTTTTTAGAACCGATAAGAACCGGGAACCGCACTCTAAAAGCTTTAAAATGCTTATACTTTAAAGTTTTAACCAACCTGATCAGTTCGAACTGAACCGATAAACATTTACAAATTCCACACAGAAATAAAACCTGTCTATTACTTACAATACCACAGACAGAGCTTGAACCGATCGGTTTGCGGTTAAAATAATAATACTCACGGTTGAATTTAACCAAGAAAATACTGTTTAAACCGAGAAATGAACCGAGCAGTAGGAGAAATCTCCGGAGCGACTGTTCAGTGAGGCGGAGTAAAGAATCTGACAGTTTCAGTTTGAAATCATCCAGACAGAGCTTCTCTAACCGAGCTCGCGCTCAAAACTCCATTCCTGGAATGGTAGTTAACTCTTTCACCTCCGGGGCAGTTCTAATGGTGGGACAAACTGCAATTGTCATAATATAGCAAGACTTCATGTTGTTTGAAAGGCTTTGCCTGTGGTTGTGTCCAGTATCACCCCTATAAATTGGAGGCGTTGGCAAGGGACCAAGTGGGACTTGACCTGGTTGATAGTAATACCCAGGCTGGTAAAAACCTGCAGAGCAAGAGAAAGGGAGTGCAGGAGTTCTTCCCTGGACAGGGCCACTAGGACCCAATCGTCCAGGTACGGGAAGACCTGCATGCCCTGGGTACATAGGTGGGCTACTACCACCGACAGACATTTGGTAAATACTTGGAGAACTGAGGAGAGACCAAATGGGAGAGCCTGGAACTGGTAGTGGTCCCCCGAAAGTGAAAATGGAGGTATTTGCAATGGGAAGAGCATATGGGGATATGCAGGTATGCATCCTGCATATCCAGAGCACATAGCCACTGTCCTGGCTGGAGTAACGGTAGAAGGCTCTGCATTGAAAGCATTCTGAAGTGTTTGTACTCCATGCATATGTTCAGGGAGCCGAGGTCTAGGATTGGCCTCAAGTCTCCTGTCTTCTTTGGAACTAGAAATGGTAATAGTAACACGTCCCCCAAAGACGAGTGTGGACTGGCTCTATCGCCGCCTTCGACAGAAGGGATAGGATTTCTTCTAGAACCAGAGGAAGATGTTGCGGGGAGTAAGAAGACTGAGGGAGTAGTTTTCGAGGAGGTTTCTGTAGAAACTCTATTGAGTGTCCGACAGATATTAGCTGGAGCACCCAAGCATCCGATGTTATCCTCTCCCAACCTGGCAGATGGGAGGAGAATCTCCATCCTACCGGTTCCTCTGGAATGGCCAGAGGCAGAGGGAGAGGCAAGGAATTAAGAGGTGTGGGGCAGCGCAGCAGCCGAGGCTCCCACATACTTTTTGCTGGGGGAGTCTTGGTTGCATGAGGGCCCGACATTCGTTTGTGCACTTTCCTTGATTGGGCTTTTGTTTTTGTCAGGTTTGATGACGAAAACGATGTCGCTGCCCCTGAGGGGGCCTGTACAAAGTCTGAACTGACTTTAGTGCAATGTCCTTCTCCTACAGTTCCGTTATGATGTCCTTGACATCACCCCTGAACAGCACAGAACCCCTGAAGGAAGCATCATGTATAGCAGACTGTACTTCAGGGACCAATCCTAACACACGGAGGCAGGCATGATGCCGTAGGCCTACGGCAAAAGCAGAGCTCCTGCCAGCTGTGTCCAATGTGTCATAGGTGGCATGAAGCAAGTGCCTACAGGCTGAATTAGCAAAACGGACCAGGTCTCCCAGTTCCTGCTTAGTTTGTGAATCGGGCAGGAAGTCCAGCTTGGATTCCACCTGGCTAAGGATGGACTTCTGGAAATCCTCCATATGGCCGATGCAGTTGAGGGCCCTGATGCCTAGGGGTGAAGAGAAGTAAATCTTCTTCCCATACTGATCCACATGTCAGGATTCCTTGTCAGGCAGGGACAAGCTCAGATGTTTGGGGTTGGTGGATCGGCCATGGGTGGCGCTGATCACAACTAAATCCGCCTTGGGGTGAAGACAAAGGAAGTCTTTACCCTCCGGAGTCTGGTATAGACTATTCACCTTCCTCAGAAGGGGGGATAACGCGGATGGTTATTTCCAGATAGTGGAAACAAGATCGGCGTGAGGCTCTATCCAGGGTGGAATCTGTGTGGGAGCGGTCTCAGACAGATCCAGATGAGCAGCGATCTTCTTATGCTGTGGGTCTGGCTCCACTGATTGCCACTGACGTGTCTCCTGGACCTTCCTCAAGAGCTCCAGAAAAGAAGGGAACTTCGGAGGGTCCCTTGGCCTTGGGCGTTCTGGAGTATGGGGCTTGTTTCCATGATCAGAGTGGTCGGACTCAGAATCTGAGTCAGATGACTCTGAGGTAGAAGACTCCTCCATGGGAGGGGGCGGAATGACCCCTATGGGGAGCCCCTGGGGGTGCGTGTCCTTCCCACCCCGGGTGCCAGAAGGTTCTCCTGTGGCATCGGGTAAAGGGAAGGGAGTCCACCATCTCCAACGTAGGGGGTCTGGTGCAGGGACTGACATCAGAAGACACCTCTTGACCTCCTTGGTGAGCTGAGCCTTGGCCTTAGCCCACCAGGAGGCCAAGGTCTCCTTCAGATCCACTGGCGGCTGTGGAGTGGGCGGCGGTAGAGGAGGAGGGGAGCTCAGATATGGGTAGGATGGGTACCCGTAATAAGTGTATCTGTAGCCCGACAGCGGGAAGCCCGGCATTGGGTACTGTGGTGCCGGGTAATACGGCATTGGGTACTGCGGCATCGGATACTGAGTAGCTGGGTACTGTGGCACCAGGTATTGCGGTGTTGGGTACCCGACTTATTGGACTCCCTGTCTGAGGAAGGCCGTGAAGGAGTGGTGGCCTTGTTGGAAGGGGGGTGGGCTGGGCGATCACCCAAGGAGGTGAATGGCTTAGCAGCCCTGCTTGGGCGGGGGTTGGTGGGACAGACAACCGACTTACCGGACCCACTCGGACTGGAAGGCTGCAGTGGAGGAGCGGCCTTGATGGGAGTGGAGGCCTCCTTTGCCCCGGAGGCTCCCGAAGGGCCCGAGTGAGAGCCGAATGGGAGAGGTGATGCCTCCTTGGTAGCCACCAAGACAGCAGTCAAGCGGCGATCCCCTGGAAGGGATGATACCTGTAAGACCGTGACTCCAGCCGAAGTCACAGCTGCTGTGGAAGATGAATCCCACTCCTGGTGCTTCTCCTTCTCATGCTTCTTTTTGGGGCCTGCAGGGGAGGTTGATGCCTGCCTAAGTTTCTTCAACTCCTTCTCCATGGATGTCATTTTCTTTTTGAGGAGATGGGTTTCAAGGGACTGCTGCCTTTGCTTGCGGGTGGCCGAGCTGAATTTCTGGCAGTGCTGGCACTCCTTCATGGGGTGGTCTGGGCCTAGACAGAAGAGGTACAAGGAGTGGCCGTCCTTGTGTGCAAGCTGGGAACCACACGAGTTGCACTTGTTTTTATGTGATTCAGAGGGCATTGGGGATGACATACACAGCAGATAGTATGAGGAGAAAACAAGAAATTCAAGAAAAAAGGTAGAAAAAGTTGAAAACTTGACAACCAATGATGGTACTGACAAGCGCTGTTGTACCACCAGGAACTTCACAAGCCGACGGTGGGAAAGAATTGGAAGACAGGTGTGGGGGACTGCCCCTTTATACTGTCGTCTGACGCCAGTCACCTGATGTGGGGATGGTCCCCCCCAGAGACTGCTAACTAGAAGTTTTCCATGGGGTCCTGATGCCTGGCGGCTTAGTCCTATCTGTGAATATCTACTGCAAGAGTCCTCTCGAAGATGGATCACTTTTTTAAACTCAGCTTTATTGTGAGAAAGAACATCATACAGCATTTCATACAATTTCATTCAGACGATAGCTTCCAAGACAATGTTTACAGAAGCAAAATGAAGTTTTAAATGACAGAGTCTCTAATTCCAGTCCTGTTAAAGATCATGTCCAGCTGTATGTATCAAGCAGACTCTAGTGATTGAATAGCTGTAAGATGAACATATCTGGATACGAATCTCCTAACAGAGATTTTCCACTTTCAACAAAAAGCTGTACGTAAACGTCTGGAACCTCTGGGATTAAAACTGCCCAGATGAAAAGGGAACAAAAGGGACATTTAAAAAAATAAAAGGATCCTAAAAAAGGAAATTAAAACTTCTGTCAGGTTTGACTCAGCCAATAGATAAATAACCCCCCCCTCCATTCCACAACCTCAAAGTCACCATGATTCACAATTTATATTAATAGTCTATGGTACAACTCATATTCCCAATTTTAACAAAATAGTCATGTAATCCCACCACAAATCTATTATGTTCTTAGGTTAGGCTTCTTGTGTTGGACCAGCCCGGGGTGTTCTGGCCATAAGCCAGGACTCCCAAGCCCGCCATCTTTGCTCATGTTGTTTATATCTGAGGCGTAGCCTGGCCGTTAGTGCCTCCATTGATAATACACCATTCATCTTCTCCACCCACTCCTCAGGTTCAGAAGGGTCTGGCCGTAACCACCTGGCAGTGATACATTTGAGGGCAACTACTATAAAAGTCAATAAGACTTTCCTCGTGTCCCCCTTAAAATTAATATCCCCTGGAAATCCAAGCACCCATTCTTCAAACTATAAGGGGAGAAGTAGCCCAGTTATGTCATGTACTGCCTGTTGGATCGAATGTCAGAAAGTAGTAAGAACTGGACACCCCCAAAAGATGTGCCAATGATTTCCAATCTGGCTGCAGTTCCTCCAACATTTGTTAGAGCGGGAACTGCTGTAGTGATACGCAATTGTTGGTGTTTGGAAAAATCAGACCAGGATTTTTCAGAAGAACTCGCGCCACAAGGGGGCTGATGTAACCTTCCTCCCCAACTTTAGCCTACGATCCCAAGTGGGTTTGTCTATCTCTACACCCAATTCCTGTTCCCAGGCCTTTCTTTGTAAGTCAAGGGATGAGCCCACTGATTTCCTCAGGATTTTGTATATGGCAGAAATATGACGTTCAATTCCCTTAATGGTGACTACCCCATAAAGGAAACCTTCCCAGTCTGTGTATGGTCTAGTTAAACAGTGGATGTAGTAAGTAGTAGTAACATTTTTTATTCAATTGACAAGCAAAAGAATAGGAGACTCGACTGAGACAAGCTCATTTCCAGCGAGGTCCTTATGTTCAGGATGTTATCTCCTGAATAAATAAAATGCCTAACCTGCATGTACCGGAGGAATTCTGAGTTAGGCCAGCCAAACTTTTCCTTGGCACGCTGGGAGGATATACACTCCTGACCTTTAATAAGCTGTATGAAACGAAATGGACCTTTCCTGCTCCATGCACTGTATCTTATATCCAGGGTTGGGGGGAAGAAACTTGACTAATGTCTAATAAGGAAACGTGGGCCCAGAGTTTCTGGAGTGAAAGTAAACTTTCTAATCTTCTGGAGTATCCGGAGACTATGTTGGACCCACCTATTTCTAATGGTTCTGATTAGGTCTAAAGGGGTGTTAGTTAAGGCCAAAGTATACAGGGGCTGAAAGCCTATACTTGTGTCCTCTATCTGGTACCAAAGGGAAGAGGCATGCTGCCGTGCCCAGGTTACTAGCATTGAGCACTGTGCTGCCAGATAATACTGAGGAAGGTCTGGTAATAACATCCCTCCCGACTCTCTAGGAAGTTACAGTGTTGTCCTGGCTACCCGGAGCCTTTTACCATTCCAAATGAACTTGGAAATATGTCCCAGAATTTTATTCCAGAATATATTCAGAATTTTAAGTGGGAGAGAGGAATACAAAAAAAGAAATCGAGGGAGTTTATTCATTTGAATTGTAGTGACCCACCCCACTAAACCTAGAGGTAACAATTTCCATCTTGCTAGATCTCTTGTGATGGTGGACCAGAGTGGTTCATAATTCACTGCAAACAGCTTCGTAAGATCAACCACCACTTGGATTCCCAGATACCGAATTTGGTTTTTGGGGGCCCATTTGAATGGAAAGTCTTTCTTGAAGGGAATTGGACAAGCGCCACTCAATATAAGGGTTTCTGACTTGTGAAAATTAGTTGTATACCCTGATATTATCCCAAAGGTACCTAAAAGTTCCACTGGGGGAGGGGGGGTAGTGATCTCTCCAGGGAAGACAGGAAGAACAGGAGTCATCTGCATACAAGGACATTTTTTGTTCAATTCCTCCAGCCTTTATTCCCTTAATCCTTTCATCTCATCGAACTCGGACCACCAATGGCTCCAGGCTCAGAGCAAAGAGGAGGGGGGACAGTGGACAACCCTGACGGGTTACCAGAGTCAGGAGGAAGGGTCGAGAACTGATGCCATTTGCTCTCACCAATGCCATGGGGCCAGTGCATAATTTAGAAATAACAACCAAGAATTTAGGGCCGAAATTCATACGATCCATGGTTGCTTTTAGAAAGTGCCAATTAACCCTATCAAATGCTTTTTCTGCATCCATGGATATAGCAATCTGGAAACCTTGTACTGATTTTGGAGAGGAAATAATATCCAAAAGCCTCCGAATATTGTCGGATAGATACAGAAGTGGCCGGTAACAAAACCAGTCTGGTCTTCATTTATCAGGGAAGGGACTACTACCTGTAAGCGACCCGCTAAGAGGCCTGTAAAGAGTTTTAAATCTACATTCAGGAGGGAAATGGGTTGATAAGACCTGCACTCTGTGGGGTCTTTCCCTTCTTTAAGCAGTACCGAAATTTGGGCTTCCTTCCAAGATTCTGGGATTGCTCCCGTTGCCGTAATTTCTTGCTACACTGGAACCAGAAAGGGAATCAGCTGGGCCTCAAAGGCCTTGTAAAATTTGGCAGAGGAGCCATCTAACCCAGGGTATTTTCCATTTTTGTTTCTTAATTTGTATTTGTACCTCTGTTGCTGTAATATCAGCATCCACTGATTCCCGACCTTCCTGAGCCAGGGCTTGGAGGGCTGTATTTAGAAAAAAGTCCTTAAGCCATTCCCCAAAAGCAGGGATGCTCTCCTGAGAGTATAAGGTTTTATAGTAAGTTGCAAATATTTTGGTTATTTCTTCCAGTTTACTTGTTAGAGTTCCCCCCCGCTAGGGTCCTTAATCTTAAGAATCAGTCTACTTCTCTGTTCTTCCCTTAATCTGGCTGCCAATAATTTCCCCGCTTTATCCCCACCCTCATAATATCCTTGCTGGATCCATCTATGTTTTCCCTCTAATTGGGCTTGTAATTCCTTTTCTAGGACTGCACGTCTGTCCTCCAAATGTTTTTTTGTGTCTGTGTTCAGTGTTATTTAGTGATGGAACTTGAGCAATCTTACTTCCTCTTCTAAGGCACTGATCTTACCTTCCCATCTCTTTTTTAGCTCAGAGGCAAATTTAATAATCACTCCCCTCAAAACCACTTTAAGGGCGTCCCACTTCATCGCCTATGAGGTATCACCTACTGCATTCTGTTCATCGTATGTTTTGATGATGTCACAAATTCAGTTTTTGAACTCTTGGGAGTTTAGCAGGCCCACATTTAGTCTCCAGTGGGAATTTTGGGCTGCAGGGGACAGGGCTAACTCCAACCTCACTGGTGCATCATTAGAAAGAGAGTGGGTTAAAATTTCACAGGAATTAATGCTATGTATCCATTCTTCTGACACAAACAACATGTCGATCCTGGTATAGCATCTGTGTCTGTCCTAATAATGAGTATAATCTCTCTCCCAACCATGTAAATCTTGCCATGTCTCCTGCAGACCTGCTAAATGGGGACATCTGGTCAGCATAGAACCTGCCCTGTGCCCCAATGTCTATCCAGCATAGGAGTGAGCATTGTATTAAAATCTTCCCCAAGAATACAAAGTCTATTTCCCAGGTCCATTAACCTTCCCAACAGGGTTTTGAAAAACCAGGCAGCCTTTCTGTCCTCATTCGGAGCATACAGATTTACAGTAACACAGGGGGTATCTCTGTACACTGCCCAGAGCTTAATAAACTGGCCATCCAGATGTACTACTACATTCTCAATTTCCAGTGGACGATCTCTATGTATTCGTGTCTGGTGGACACTAAAATTGATTGAAGGCCAGCCCAGAGCTCAGTCTATCCCAGCCAAGATAATTACAAATTGGAGGGTGGTGTAAAACAATTCCCTAATTCTCGAAGAACTTAATTCACACTTTGTTACCACTGGACTTGCATTTGACTCCTCACCCTACGCAAACCATGCAAACAAATGTGTTAGTGCTACTTCTGCCACCTGCACTCCATCCCACCCCTTTCAACTGTGTACTATTACCTATAAAGAAGTTGAAGATTCACTCCTCCACCTAGATCACAGGAAGAGTGCTGGAGATGATGGACTTGAACCGTTCTTCCTGAGACTAGGTTCTGCCCATCTCACTGCCCCTATCCTTCATATTTTCAATCTATCCATTACTTCTGCCTCTGTTCCAACCTTCTGTAAATCTGCTCACATTCTTCCTCTTTTCAAATCAGGAGACCCCTGCGACCTAAACAACTAGAGGCCCATTTCCATCCTGCCTATCCTCTCCAAAGTCCTTGAAAAGCTAATCTATAACCAGTTGAAACAACACATTGAATTCCACTCTCTCCTAAACCCTGCCCAGTCTGGCTTCAGGTCTCAACACAGCACTGTTATAGCTTTGGCTAAGGTCACCAATGATTGGATCTCTGCTGCAGACTCCAAGAAGATAACTGGCACAGTCTTCTTGGATCTTAGTAAAGAATTTGACACTGTTGATCATCTCCTCCTAATTAACTGCCTTACTAACCTAGGTGCCACTCCATCTACCGTACAGTGGTTCACCAGTTACCTCTCTGGTAGGACACACAAAGTCAAAGCAGATGGTCTCCTCTCAGTCTCCCTTCCGATTACTAGGGGAGTTCCTCAAGGCTCCATTTTAGGACCGATTCTATTCTCTATTTACATCAATGCCTTGATTCTCGTATAACGAACTCCAATCTTCACTTCTTCACAGATGTCACTGTCCTGTACACCTCTGGCATTTCCCTAGCAGAAGTTAGGGAATTTATGCAAGCCGACTTTGCACAGCTTGAATCTAATCTCATCAATGCTAAGCTCCTTTTAAATGCCTAAAAAAACAAGGCAATGATCTTTTCATGTGGTTCTTTCATTTGTACCCCCCCCTTTGCTTCCAAAGAACTTCATTGTAACCTCTCTGGTTGAACCCCTAGAAGTCGTTACTAAATTCAAGTATGTTGACTTCTGGATAGACAATAAGCTCTCTTTCAATGACTACACTGAAGACTTATCTAGGAGGCTAAAATCACGGCTAGGGTTTTTCTTTAGAAATAGGTCCCTCTTCCCTCTTGCGATCCGAACAAGGCATGTAATGGCTACATTTCTTCCCCTACTAGATTATGATGATTTTATATACACCTCCTCTGCAATTTCTAGTCTAAGTAAGCTGGATGTCCTCTATCACCATGCCCTACGGTTCATCACCAGTTCCCCTTATAGAACCCACCACTGCGACCTGTATGCAGCTGTGGGCTGGTCTTCACTTGTTACCAGACGCTTGCTCCATGCTGGTATCTGGACCCTCAAGTTACTTCTTCATAAAATGCTGAATTACTTAACGTCCCTTATTCGCCTCTCCTGCAGCGTATACTCACTTAGGAAATCAAACCTCATCCTGCTTGATGTCCCACGAACTCGTACTACCATTGGTCAACGAGCCGTTTCATTCTCCCTACCCACTTCATGGAGCCAACTCCAATCCGAACTGTAACTAACCAGCACAGTTTCAATTAATCTCTACAAAGCTTTAGCATCATCCAAAATAAAAGATATCTGTAGCTGCCACTGACCCTTCCCCTTTCCCTTATGTTATTCACTCGGGTACTGTCTGCTCGTGTTCGGCCCAACCCTGGACCATAACTGATGAAAATAATTTGTCATAGTGTTGATACCCAGCTTTTGCTTATTCTGTCCTTCACCTCCCTAACTCCTAGCTCCCCCCACTTGTTCTTAATCCACAATTATACCTGTTCTCTTATGCTCTCTCCGCCATCTGCGCACACTAATCATTTCTTTAGTTGCACCTAACTGTATTAGCTGGAAAACAAATCAGTTTACTGTCTGAATCCTGCCATGTATGTTGTGTCCATTCAAGATTTGACAGTGATGAACTTTGTACGCACTTGATTTTTTTTTTTACTGTAACAATACCTTGTATGTAGTGTTCATATATCTGTGTAAATGTTCCAGGACCTCCCTGTGAATGAGTTTGCTCAATGGAGTTTTCCTGCAATAAACTTGAAACTTGAATATGGCTGTGCCCCTCCTGTGAGGATGTGTAGTATAAGAGGAGGCATACACAGAGCCCACCCAGCCCCTGCGCAGTTTCATATGCTCAGAGGCCGTGAGGTGGGTCTCCTGCAAGACAGCCACTTAGATGTTTGCTTTCTGGCATTCCTGTAAACTCTGGGAATGTTTTATGGGATTATTAAGGCTCTGGACATCATATGTAGCTATCTTAAGATTATTCATGAGGAATGTATGTGAACACCATGTTTCTGAGTCGGTATCTTCTGGGGGTGTCAATTTGAACAATCTCCCTGGTATAGGCAGGGTGGGGTAAGCATACCCCCGGCTGGTCAGTAATTACTATTGAAGAAAAAAAACATAAGAACAATTTAACCAACATGTGGAACACATAACTGCAACTTTGAAACATTTCTTGACTCCCATAAGATGGAAATTCACAATAAGAAATCCCAATTGACTCCCAAGGTTTCACTGTAAGCCCGTCATTCAGACGATTTAACATGATGGCGGGTAGTGCTAGAGCGTGCTCTGCACTTCACTGCTCTATTAGTGACCTGCTGCCACAGTGAGTTCGCCAAAGCTTCAATCCTAAGCTTTTCCCTTGCTCCCCCTCTTCACTCTATCTATCTGTATGGCAGGGGTCTATTGTGTCCCCCATTCTCATCACTGAGTTTGCCTTACCCACCCCACCAGAATCTGAGCCACACATTTCCTAAAAAAGAAGCAGGATAGGGTGTTCCAAATAGTAAACTGCTTACAAGCTTTTCTACTGCATATACATCGTTAAAGGTCCCCCCCGCCCCTTCATACTGTCTTAATGCATCTTTACCCTTATACAGCCACCAGAAAAGTAAGTGCCATTGGCATTTTGTAAGTAAACACAAAAGAAACCTCTCTCTGCAAACTGAGAGATATATTTGAGTGCTCATGGTACATGAAGTCCTTATTAGGCCTGTTAAACTCTCTGTCTCCATCTCGTTCTTCAGGCCTAGGTGCAGCCCTCCTCTTCCTATGGGGTGAAGACCCTGCTGATCGGATTTGGGATCAAGTACCAGCTGCTCCGTTTTCTGCATACTTTCTACCGTGTGATCATGGACCTGGCCCTCCCGCCAGCTGCCACTGACACTTCTGAAGGCCCTTCACAGCTCCTGGATCTAAAAAATCATTGATCTGTATTTCCAATGAGACAAGGTACTTCTTGGCATCTTGGGGACTTTCAAGCACTTTAGAGCTTGTATTGGAGGTAATGCATAGCTTTGCAGGAAAATCCACTCTGGTCTTGAGCCATTTGCTGCATAGCTGTTTAACCAGGGGAAACCACAACTTTCTCCAGGCCATAGTGGTTGGTGCATAGTCAGGCTCTAAAATAGCTTTTTGTCTCCGAAAATTAGCTCCCTGCATGCCCAGGCCTTTCATAATACCATTTCTTTAATTAGATAGTCTAGGAAGGCCATCACTATTGAGCACGGCCATGCCTTGGGGTCTTTGGGTGGGGCAGCCAGAGCTTGATGTGCTCTAATGATATTTAAAGGGGTATTTTTGTCCAAATCCAGCAATTCTTGAAGTAGACTCTCCATGTAAGCAGTCATCTCTCCTGTTTCAGTGAATTCTGGCAAACCATGCAAATGGTGATTCACTCGACATGAATGATTTTCTAAGTCCTCTAATTTCTCTATTAAAAGCGGAGTACGATCGTATAATTGCAGCAAGGCCCCATTGTGTAAATTGAGGGATTCAGCATGCTCTGTAAGGTGTGTTTTGATCTCGTGGAACTGCTGATCATGCTGCTGTATTTTTTGGCGATTTTCTTTGACATCTGAGCTGATAGTGTCCAGGGCTTTGGTTAATCATCAGAGCTCCCGGCATAGCTGTTGGGAAGTAATTGTGAAGTCTTCCCATTCCTCCTCAGACTCACTTGAAACTACTGGCTGCACATTCTCTGGTGGCCTAGTCGGTGCATCTCCCTTCATGGCAGGCGGGGGTAGCAAATTCAGTTTCTGATGTTTTAGAGCAGATCCCTGCGTAGCCCGATTCCTAGAACGAGCCGCCATCGAGACCACAAGTAACTGATTACTAGTTTCAGATGGTAACCTGGTGGGGTAAGGTTTAAAATCGATTATCTGAGGGAATCAGCAGGAGCTGATTGATCCTACGTCCTCATAGCTTGGCGTCCCAACTGGAAGTCTGTAAGATCACTTTTTAAACTGCAGCTCAATTTATTTTTGTATAACTAATCAGCTGCAGCTGGTAACATTTTTGTACATTGCTACTAATCTGGTAATTCAGTCCTCTGTTTTTTGTTTTTTTTTGGCATAATTTTAGATATTCAGCTGAATGTTGCCATACAGACTACCCACAGTGAGATAGTTGGATAGTGCAGACTGCTGATTGGGGGATCCAGTTTCTTTGTTTTCTGTAGGATTTAGAACTTGCACAAATGCCCTGGTTGTAGTTGAAGAAGTGTGCTGCCACCATGTCAGAACCAGCTCAAGCTGGAACTTTAAACTGTAGTAGGAACTGTGCTTAACCATGCAGTTGTGCTGTCATCACAAAGCCACCCTGTGAATGTGTGGCACAGATTTGCTGAGCTGGCAACTGAAGAGCAGAGCAGAAAGTCATGCTGGCTACTCGTAGATGGAGTTGAACAGTGCTGTTTGCTGGGCTGGACACAAGGTACTGTAGGGGGCAGAATTTTAGAGGTAAGAATTTTTGACCAGTGGCATCGATCTTCCAATGAGGGGCCCCAGTGATGACTCAGAATGATGGCTGGTAACGACCATTATCTCTCACAATTCCAGGCCCACTGAAGTACAGCAGTGCTTCATAGGGACTGATCTGTGTATGCTGTCTGCAAGTTGGCTAACTTGCAGATTTATGGGAGCATCAATGCTAGTTCCCCCGCATTGGTTCATTTGTGAACCATACTTGTTCAAACTGTAGCTGTGAATCAGGGATTCTTCATGGGTGGAGGTAGAGGACCGTGGCACTGGTCAGTATTTTGGCTTAAGTATAGTTTGAGGAAGTGGTCAGAGTGGGTCTCCAAGCAGCTCTCCCTTGTAGACAGGATGTTCAGTGCGGTGGCTGTCATGGGGGTTCCATGATTTTTAGTTGCCTAACTGAAAGCCACTGTTGCATAATGGAGGTTATTTTCAGCAGTCTGTATCTGAAAACCTGTGGGGGTGGGTAAGAGATCTCAGTCCCTCACGGCCACAGCAGGAAAATAACAGATGGATATCTTGGATCAAGGGCAGCCCAGCTCTGGATTTTCTGAAGATCTGAGGCAGGAAAAATGGCTTACCATAGTACTCTTGTTTCTTCCCAGTGATACTCAGGTATTCATAACTTTCTACAGTAAGCCTTCTAGGTAGGACTGCCAGGACAGAATGGAACACATGCAAATGATAGAACTCTTTACACATGATAACTTTTCAAATGCTGCCCTGTACTAACTGTCAGTGTTCTAAACTCCTCAGATTTCCTATGAGCCTGAAAAGGCAGACCCATGGAAGCAGAATACACAAGTACTAACAATTGATATAATTTAAGATTTGAAAAATCCCTACCTCGTAACAACAACAAAAAAAAAACCCAACTGGAGGAAAAACGCTACAGCTAAAGAAACCTCAAGAAATGTCAGAAACACCTGAAAAAGGGATAAACACAATGACCATTGTTTCTGAAATTGCACCTGAATGTGGTACATACATATTTATATAGATATACCTTGTTTTGGTAGCACAGCATGCAGGAGTGCAGAGGCTGATATTCTGGAAGGGGAGGTAGGGTGGGAAGTTATGAATACCTGAGTATCACTGGGAAGAAACAAGATTACTATGGTAAGTATTTTTTCTTCTAACCCCAGTAATGCTCAGGTATTTATAACTTTCTGCAGACTACAAAGCAGTACCACTGGAGGTTGGCACAGAACATTCATTTTGGAAACAGACTTTGCAGGTACTGCTGTGCCAAACCTAGCATCACTCCTGGACTGAATATCCAGGTTGTAGTGCTTTGTGAAGGTGTGTACTGTTTTCCAAGTAGCTGCTTTATAGATATTGTCTAATAGGACATCTCTGGCAGCTATTAAAGTAGCAGCTGTCCCTCTGGTAAAGTGGGCCCTCAATTCCATTGGGGTCTGTCTACCAGCTTTGGTGGAGTAGAACTCGATACACTGGACTATCCAGCGAGAAACAGACCTTTTAGAGGCTGGACTGCCTTTTCCCACATCCCCATAAGTCAGGAACAGCTGTTTTCTGTCCTGCCTATGGTCCATAGTGGCTGTCATGTAGTAGCAAAGAGCTCTCTTGACATCCAGGCTGTGAAGTCTTCTTTTACCAGAAATGGAGTGGTCAGTGAAAAAGACAGGTAAGGTAATGGAGTGGTTAAGGTGGAAATCCGAAACCACTTTGGGGAGGAATTTGCTGTTTGTTCTAAGGACTACCTTATCCCTATGAAATGAGATATAGTCCTGTTCAATGCAGAGAGACTGAAGCTCACTGATTCTTCTTGCAGAAGTCACTGCCACTAGGAAGACTGTTTTCCATATGACATACTTCAGGTGAGCTGTAGACATGGACTCAAAGGGAGGGCCCATAAGCTTGGTTATACACACATTAAGATCCCAAGCTGGCATTGGCTCCCTGAGAGGGGGATGCAGATGGACCAGGCCCTTAAAGAACCTCCTAAAGATAGGTTCTGAGGTTAGTGTAACCTTTGCTCCAGCAGAAAGATAACCAAACACCACTGCAAAGTGAACCTTCAGAGAGCTGGGCTGTAGTCCCAGAGAATGTAAATGAGAAAGATAGTCAAGAGCAGCAGGAATTCCAGCCTGCAGTGGCAACAAATCTCTAGTTGAACATACCAGATTGAAAACCTTTTCCATTTGGAAGAATATGTTTCCTTAGTGGAAGGTTTTTTGTAACCTCTCAGGATGTCTAGCACTGTTTCAGAGAGGTGTAAATTAGCATATTCTAGTTCCTCAAGAGCCAAGCCTTGAGATTGAGAGACTTCAGATTTAGGTATAGAAGGGTTCCCTGGTTGGAGCTCAACAGATTGTGCCTCCCAGGGGGGTGTATTGGTTTGGCTACAGACATGGACATCAGTAGAGAGTACCATGGCTTCCTGGGCCAATCTGGAGCTATGATTAGAGATGCTGAGTGGGATCTAAGCTTGAGCAAAACCTTAAATACCAGGAGAAAAGAAGGGAGGGCATACAGGTACCTCCCTGACCAATCCAGGATCACAACATCCAGGGGAAGTGTACCCTGATCTGGTGGCCTGCAACAATACTGTGGCAGGTGGTGGTTCTGGTGGGATGCAAACAAGTCTATCTCTGGAGTGCCCCGCCTCCTGAAGATCACTTGCACCACTTGCCTGTTCAAGGTCCATTCGTGATGGGCCTGGTTGATTCACTTAAGGCATCTACCATGGTGTTGTCCTTTCATGGCAGATGGACTGCCTGCAGGGATACTCCCAAGAAGTAAGCCAGAGTCCAAATTTTCATAGCTTCTGTGCAGAGAAGGCCTGACTCTGTGCCTTCCTGCTTGTTTATGTAGTACATGGTGGTGGTGTTGTCTGTTCTGACTTGCACCTCCTTTCCCTTGCACCAGTGCTGAAAAAGCTTTTAGAGCCAGAAACACAGCTCTGAGTTCTAATAAGTTTATGTGCTGAAGGGACTCTGCAGCTGACCAGATGCCCTGGGTCATATGTTTCCCTAGATGGGCACCCCAACCCAGAAGAAATGCACCTATTGTGAGAACCACTGAGGGTGACTCTCTTTGAAAAGGGACCCCTTCTCTTAGGTTGGGTTCCTCCTTACACCACTGAAGTGCGTGTAACAAAATCTTTGTTACTGGAATGGGCTCTGAAAGAGGGGTCTTTTCTTTGGCTCCAGTGAGCCCTGAGGTGGAACTGGATGTCTTTCCTCTGGAACCTGGAGATCAACACTGTGCCTATGGCTGCGGCCATATGGTCCAGTAACTGCAGAAACTGCCTTGTAGTTCAGTGTGTGCAAGCTGAATGAATTTGTAATCATCTGGAGACTTCTGATCCTGTCCAAAGGCAAATAGGCCCTGCCCTGCAGGGTACTGATCTCTGCCCCTATGAACTGTAAGGTTTGTGCAGGAATGAGGATGGATTAGGAACTCCAGGGACTCCAGGAGCCCTTGGGTAATCTGTAGGTACTGTCTGACCTGGTCTGGTGATTTCCTTACCACCTGCCAGCCGTCTAGTATGGGATTACTGTAATCCCCTGCCTTCAAAGGTGCACCACTACTGCTGCCAGGCACTGTGTGTACACCCTTGGGGCTGAGGAAAGGCCAAAAGGCAGGGCTGAAAACTGGCAATGCCCTGAAGGGAGTCTGAACCTGAGATATTTTCTGAAGGACTCCCTTATGGGGCTGTGGAAATAGGAAAGTACCCCTGTTGTGGATACTGTTGGTACTGGGATATGGCCACTGGTTGGAAAAAGGGCCTGGTGTGGAAGGACCTGCCCTGGCCTTCCCTTCCATAAGGCCTGGTGGATGGTGAAGCCTTCTCTTTGGCAGAGTTGCTTCTATAAGTGGCTTATACTCATCCACCTTTTTCATGTAGGCTATAATAGATTCCACAAACAGAACATTCCCTTCTAAGGGGAAATCAAGTGCCTTGGATTGGGTGCCCTGAGTGAGAGTTGTGGCCCTGAGGCAGGTAAATCTCTGTGCTATCATGTTGGCCATCTACAGCAGTCATCTGGAACTGATACTTAGCCACCTCCAACCCAAACCTAGCAGTTTCAGCTATGTCATCTGACAGAGGTGAGGGGGCTTTCTGAGCCATGGCCAGTGCTGACTACCAAAGTGACTTCTGGTACTGAGCAGCATAGGGCTGAAAATTTGCCTGTCATATGGCCAGAGAAGCTGACACATACCCCTTCTTAACCATACTGTCAATTTTCCTAGAACTGTCTGGAGAATGAGTGGACAGAGGGACCCTAGCCTTATCACGGGCAGCTTGCTGCACGGTTCTGATAGTAAGGAACTTTGCCCCTTCCCTGTCCATTTGATATTTCTTATTCATCCTTTTGTCAAGAGGAGGGATAGAACTGGGGGTCTGAAGGAGTTTCAAAGCATCCTTCTGAAAAAACTTATTCACAGGTAGGAGGAGAGCTTTTGTGGAGGGCTAACCCCATCATTTCCAGATACTCCACTTCCTTCTCATCCTCACTGTCTTCTGTAGTGGTGATGTCCAGAGCATCAGAGCCATCTTACAAATAAAAGAGAAATGAGAAAAATAGTCCTCAGACACACTGGGAGGAGAACCAAACTCCTGCTCAGGGGACACCTCGGGTTCAATAGGTTCCCCCTCATCCTCACATATACCATAATCTCTTCCTCTTGGAAAGAAGATTTTCCTGCAGTGCCAGCCTGGGTACCCTGAGTCGGGGCAGGAGGCTGCTGAGGTGGGCTAGTAAAGACCTGTAAGGCCTGAATGATTTTAAATGCCTGGGCAGTTTCTTCAGGTAAAGGCACTGTGAGGTCAAACACAGGAGGTCAAACACAGGAGTCCCCAGTTTAGAAGGCAGGGGTTCAGTGTTCTTGAGCTTTTTGGTTTTCTTAGAGGGAACTGGAGAGTCAGCCAGTTCAGTAGCCCTCTTTTCGCCCTTGTCACCCATCTCAGTGGTAGAGGCAACAACAAAAGTGGTTTGACCCACATTAGCAGGGGGTATCGGCTGGTAAGAGCCAGAGAGACCCCTAGGTTGAGCAAGCTTCTTTTTGGGCATTGCTCAACAGTCTTGTCAGGGAATGTCTTACAGACCGCACATTCCTCTTTTAAATGCTCATAGCCAAGAGAGGCAACACACAAACTGTGCTTGTCTGCCTTGGTAAAAATGTCCCCACACTAGGTACAATTCTTAAAACCAAGCTCACCTGTTTTCTTTCTAGGTTTCTCTGACATTTTGGTTTAAAAAAAAAAAACACAGGCCCCAAAAACGCGTGACTCAAGGTGGATGCTGTAATACAAGATGAAGGTGTATGCTGACTTTCAGGTAGCTGCCCTACTGATCTGTATGGGAATGTCCCTGGAAGCAGCCAACAAGGCAACATTATGTCTGGTGAAATGAGCCCTGAGTTCTACGGGAGGCTCCCTACCAACCCACTAATAGCAAAGGTAAATGCAGGAGACAATCCATCTGCAAATCGTCCTCTTAGCTGTCTGTCTGCCAGATGCAGCTTCAGTGTACGTTACAAACAGCTGGTGCATCTCACCCCAAACTCCAGTCATGCACTCTTATAATAAGAGAGCGCCTGAGGCAGGTCCAAACTATGAAGCCTACTGTTGGTCTGCGAAGACTGGTTGGTTATACAGGAAGGTTAATCACCTGGTTAAGGTGAAACTCCAATACCACTTTTGGGAGGAACTTAAGGTGGGAGCAAAAGACTACCTTGCCCTTGTGGAAGACAAAGTATGGAGACTCCACCGAGAGCACCTGGAGCTCACTGATCTCACTGGCGGAGCTAATAGCCACCAAGAGGGCTGTTTTCCATGATAGGTGTGACATCTCACACCTGAGCACAGGCTCAAAAGGCTAGCCATGAGCACTGCCAGAGCCAGCAACAAGTCCCAAGAGGGTGGTGGTTCATGCACTGGCAGGTTCAAGTCATCAAGGCCCTTGAAGGAGTGCCCGGCCACCTTCTCCTGCACCACCACCATACCAACCCACGCTCAGTGTGCAGAGATGGCTGCAAGGTGCACATTGAGGGTCATCGATCTTGGCCCCAGATGGATCATAGGTAATCCAAGATGCTAGCCAAGGGGCAGGTAAGAGGATAAAGTCCTTTTCCCTGACACCAGATTGAAAATCTCTTCCACTTGAAGGCATAGCACTGGCAAGTCAACTCTTTTGAGAAGCCTCTACCACGTGGAGCACATTTTCCTAAACACTCAGAGTCTGAACTGTAGTCACTCAGGAACCAATTTGTGAGGTACGGGGATTGAAGTTCCAGGTGCAAGATCATCCCCTGACAAGACAGCAGATTCAGGCACAGAGGGCTGCTGCTGCGGCGATCATGATACTAGAACCAGTGGAGCCAGTCGGAAACTATCAGGGTCATCCATGTCTTATCAGTTTAAGAGAATACTCATACTCCAACAGCTTAAGGTGCAGTGCAGACCAGGTAGACAGCCGGAGTCCATAAACTTGAAGTCACAAACATCCGCACACCAAACCCAGGCAAACTGCACAGCTGATTGATGCAAAAAGTCAAATTTAATGGTGCAAATATCAGTTACAACTACTGGCAAAACCTCTGCTAGATGCCCCTGTGCTTCAACTGTTGGGTCTGCCTTGTCCCTCTGCACCTTGACTACCACCTTGTGGATCAGGGGAAAGTGAGGGAAGGCATACAGAAGGCCTGGGGCCCAGGGCTTTGCGAAGGCATGCCCCAGCAGTGCGCCCCTGACTGTGTGTGTGTGTGTGTGTACAAAACAGACTCAGCTTTGTGTTCTCCTGGGAGTCAAACAGATATGTGAGAGAAGTGTCCCCCAGGAAAACAGGTGGTCCACCACCTTCTGATGCAAGGACCACTCATGCAACATCTTGCCCACTTGACTGAGGGCATCTGCTAGCTGGTTGTTGGCTTCTGCAACATTATCACCAGGAAATCTGCACCCAAGCTGCGCACGAAGGTTCAGTTGTGGAGGGCCTCCCAACACAAAGGAAGGGAGTGAGTGACACCATGCTTGCTCAGGTAGAACATAGCTGTGATATTGTCCATCTGGACTTGCATGACCTGTCCGGGAAAAAAGGACCAAATTCTGTCAGAACTAAACACACTGCCCAGAGCTCCAGCAGGTTGAGATGGTGACGGGACTCCCTGGTGGTCCAGAATCTGTGGACTCTGCCCAGGTGCGCTCCCCATCCCACCAAAGTCACATCTTTTGCAACAGTGACTGTCAGCTCTGGGCAAACAGGAATCCTTTCTCCAGAAGTTCTGGGATGAACCACCCCTGGATGGGATCCCATATTGTTCTGGGTTACCATGACCGGTTGGTCCAAGTGACCAAGGTGCTGGGACCACTGATGGCCCAGCTCCTACTGCAGGTGGCACATCAGCCAGCAGGCCCATAGGATCATGCTGGTGCAAGATGCCAGGTACCACACCAGTCACAGGAAGATCCAAGTGGGACACCCAACCTGAAAGATCAGGCAAGGAGGTAAGATCCAGTGCATGGTCTGCAGGGAGTCAGGTATTGACCCGAAGTGAGCCTCACTCTACCCCAATTAAGAGAATCATCTGTGAGTGGTTCAGTTCAGACTTGGCTGGATTGACCAGAAGGCCTAAGTCTCTGCAGGTCTAGAGGGCCAGGTCCCTGGACTGTTCCACAGCCTCCTTGGAGGGCCCAGCGATCAGCCAGTTATCCAGGTAGGGGTATACCAACCCCTTGGCACCACAGGAATGCTGCCACCACTGTCATGCACTTAATGAAGACCCTGAGTGCCGATGGGAGGCTGAATGACATGACCTGGAACTGCTACAGAACCTCTTCTTTGTGGAACTGGAGGTATTGCCAGTGGGATGGATGGACTAGAATGTGGAAGAACCGTGTCTTGGAGGTCCAGGGAGCAGAACCACATGCCCTGCTCCAGAGGTGGTATTATCTGGTTCAGCGTGACCATCCTGAACTTGCACTTCCTGAGAAACTGGCTCAGACTGTGAAGATCCAGTATGGGGCACCAATCCCCCATCCATTGTAGGACCAGGAAATGCCTCGACATAAAGCCCTGGCCTGCCACGGAGTCTAGGACATGGGCTATGGCTACTTTCTTGAGGAGCTGAGCAACGTCCTCCCTCAAGGAGGACAGTACGTCCTGTAGCACCACAGACTCCCTTGGCACATGGGGTTGGTAAGGTGGGAAAGCCTTGAAGCAGAGAGGCAACCCTCTGCCAACTTCTAGGACCCACTTGTCCAAGGTCATTATGGAACAATTGTGCCAGAAGAGGAGACGTCGACCCCCCCCCATAGGGAGCAGGGGCAGGGACTGGGTGGGTGGTAGGTAAACAACTCCCAACCCATCACTGGGCTGCTTTGAAGGGAGCACTGGCTGCTACCACTGGAGGGGCACCACTATCCCTGTCTCCTCCCTTTTTTGGAGCCCGGACCAGGGAACTTAGTCTTGGGTGCCAAGCCTGGGACTGCCCCTGTTGGGGCTGCTGCTGCCTAGGTTACTGTGATGGAAAGGGCCAAAACTGAAAGTCTTCTTCTGTTTCGGCCCTTTCTGGTCCTTCTGAGAGCAAGTCACAGAATCCAAGGGGGCACTGGACTTCTCGATCCTAGTGTGGTGTCCTTCCACCCCTGGTCCAAAGAGGTTGGTGTCCAACTTGTACTGGGTGTCCACTGTAAAGGTGGAAATTCGCATCAGTGCCCTGCTGCCACAGAATGGGCATAAGAATCGCCAATGTCCAAGGCCATCTGAGGCTGGTGTTTGGCCAGCGCGTGACCCTGACCTTGGACTGTCACTGCCAGCTACTTGCCGACAGGGAGGTATAGGAGGACATAATCCAGCATCCCCATCAGGGAGTGACCGAAGCGGGCCATCATCAGTGCCTAGCTTGCGTGAGGAAGACCTACGGAAGATGCAAAGTAGACCTTCTTCACCGCATCGATTGCTTCTTAGAGCTCTTTGGGGGCTTGTCTATGTCTCCAGTATTGCCAGATTTATGAAATACTGAGTCAGACACCAAACCCTCGGCTGAGGGGTGGTCTGAATATCAAGACATGGTGCCAACAGGAACTGCAACTTTGCAGACCATATGGGCACAGGGTACCAGACAGGAAGCTGGTTGTTGCCAAAGCTCCAGTGCCAGTACCAGGATGGCCTCGGCTGCCAGGAAGGCAACCCCTGGGGATTCATCCCTATCTAGGATCTCAATGAAAGCGTATTTAGCCCTTTTCTGGACTGGTTCCACAGGAACCTCCATGGACTTAGACATAAGCCTGAGGAGAGCCATGAAAGACACTGCCCTGTGGTCAGCAGTCAGTTCTTTGGCCGAATCACAGCTGAATGCATGAGGCGAGGACCCACGAGAGTCAGAGGAATCCTTGAAAATGGCCCTCAGACTTTTGCCGCAGTGCACCACTCAGGACTCATCCGAATGTGTGATTTCTACAGACAACTGGCCTGGCAAGCTGGTATCTGGACAGGAGTCCCTAGAAAGGTCTCTCTGCAAGGGCCATCATGGAGACGGTTTCAGCTGAATTGGTTGCAAGACTTGTGTCGGGGACAACTGTCTTGACAAGACCAGTATGGGCTGGTCTATTGACAACCAGGTGATCCCAGGGGTTGAGGTTAGAGCCCCACTGCTGCCAAAGGAGCTCTTCATTGCACCACCTGCCAGTTGAGTGAGACAGAGTGTGAGGAATCCCTCAAACTCGATCTGGATCTCAACTTGGACCTTGAATGTCGACATGGCTGTCAACAATGAGGAGATACAGCCAGAGGGTCAGTGCACACTACCCATATCAGAGTCAGCCATTTAACCCGGTGGGAGGCAACTCCTGAGAGGAGACAGTCGAGTATGTCAACTGGTCCTGGCCCTCTTGTGTGAGACCTGACAGGACTGGGGTCCTGGAGATTGAATCATCTTCGATCCCCTCTGAAAATGGGTTGACAGGGTAAAGAAAATTCTTGGCCGCCTGTCTGACTTGTGCTGAGGCCAACAAGTACGATGGGGTCACCATGGAGCCAGCTGCCTGTCCCTCAAACAAAACGGGCTTAGCCAAAGCCAAGCGATCAAAAGCTGTCGAGAGGTCGGGGGAGTAGAGGGAGCAAGAGCAGCACACACTTTCCCGTTTCCACGACTGATGGCGAATTTCTTCAACAAAAAGACACAGACAGAAGGGGATAGGGAGAAGTACCAGGAGAAGCAAAGGGAGGCAGGGAGGTCAGTAAGGGAAGCCAAAGCTCAGACACAAGAGCACATTGCAAAATCAGTGGGTAGAGGGGAACAATACCTTTTACAGGTACATAAGTGAAAAAAGAAAGGCAAAGGGAGGAATAGTGAGACTGAAGGGGGAGGATGGTGGCCGCGTGGAGGATGATAATAGTAAAGCTGACATACTGAACAGGTATTTCTGCTCAGTCTTTGCTGAGGAAGAGGAGGGTAATGGGTCTGAAGGGAGTACAAAGAATGGGAATGGTGCAGAAATGGACATAAGTCCCTTTACATGAGAAAGGGTCCTGAAGGAACTGGAAGTAATAAGAGTTGATAAAGCAATGGAGCCAGATGGGGTGCACCCCAGGGTCCTTAAAGAACTAAGAGAGGTGGTGACTGAACCTCTGGCAATCCTGTTTAGCCGATCACTGGAAACAGGGGAGATACCCAAAGACTGGAGGACAGCAGATGTAGTCCCCTTATACAAAACTGGAAAGAAAGAGGAAGAAGGGAACTATAGACCAGTTACCCTCACCTCGGTAGTGGGGAAGATCATGGAAGCACTACTGAAGGAGAGACTGGTGGAACATCTGGTTGTCAATGGACTACAGGACCCAAGGCAGCATGGTTTCACCAGGGGGAGGTCATGTCAGACCAACCTCGTTGAATTTTTTGACTGGGTGACTAGGGAGGTGGATCAAGGGGAGGGCAGTGGACATGGCCTATCTGGACTTCAACAAGGCCTTTGACACGGTGCCACATAGAAGACTATTACACAAACTGGGGAATATGGGTCTGGGCAGGACAGTAGTGTGGTGGGTAGGTAACTGGCTGGGTAGGGCACAGAGGGTGGTGGTAAATGGCTGTCACTCCACAGAGGGAAGAGTGACCAGTGGGGTACCACAGGGATCAGTGCTGGGACTGGTCCTATTCAACATCTTCATCAGTGACATTGCGCAGGACCTAGAAAGCAGAATTTCCCTGTTCGCTGATGACACAAAGCTCTGTAACACAGTAGACAAACCAGAGGGTGTAGACAGAATGAGAAGTGACCTGCAGAAACTTGAAAAATGGTCAGGGGGTTGGCAGTTGAAATTCAATGCAAAGAAGTGCAAGATAATGCATATTGGGCACAAAAATCATGGCACAATATATCAGTTGGGGTGAGAATATAGCATGGACCAAGCAGGAAAGGGATCTTGGAGTTATCTCTGATGACCTCATGGTAGGAAAACAGTGTGACAAGGCAGCAGGTAAAGCAAATAGGATGCTGGGATGCATAGGCAGGGGCATCACCGGCAGGAAAAGGGAGGTCATAATTCCACTATACAAGACACTAATGAGGCCCAACCTGGAGTACAGTGTACAGTTCTGGAGACCTTTCTTACAAAAGGACACAGACATGGTAGAGAAGGTTCAGAGGAGGGCAACAAAGATGGTACATAGATTGCATCACAAGTCCTATGAGGACAGGTTGAAGGAACTGAACATGTACTCCCTGGAGGAGAGGAGGGACAGCGGGGATATGATAGAGACATACAAGTATCTTACAAGGAGGAACAGTGTGCAGGAATACACTATTTTTAAGCAAAAAAGATGTTCCAGGACTAGAGAGCATGGGATGAAGTTGGAGGGAGGATGATTCAAAGGAAACATGAGGAAGAATTTCTTCACAGAATGGGTGATGGGACAAGTGGAACACCCTGCCAGAGGAAGTGGTGGGGGCTGAAACAATCACGGGATTTAAGAATGCATGGGATAGACATAAAGGAATTCTGGAGGTCAGGGTTAAGGCGCAACAGACTTCTAGGAAAACAAAGTGGATTTACAAGCTCAAATGAGCAGACTGGGTGGGCCGTATGCCCTTATCTGCCGACACTATCTATGTAACTCTTGACTTATTGTGGTGGGCAGGACTCTTCTCGCAGGTATGGAGGGTCCTGAAAATTTCACAAAAAATTACCTGTGAAGGGTGTTCTAACACTGGCCCCTAACAGGAGCAGTACCGAGACTGGCAAGATGCTTTCTGCAACCTTGGCCGCTGCCTCTTCCATTGCTGCCAGCTGGACTGCAGACCCCACATCCACTAGGACTGCCTTGTGAGCTTCTTTAGATTTCACTGATGAATCCTGTACAGCCAAGATGAGCGCAACAGTCTTCAAGGGAAGTGGGGAGCATTGCTTGACAAAGGATGCAGGCAGCGACAGTGTGCTTTCACCCAAGCAGTAAATGCATGACACAGGCAGATCTGTACGAGACATCTTCCGATTGCACTGGACACACCGTTTGAAGCTGGGAGCTGGCTTATAATCCCCGCGTTCCATGTATACGTCGACAAATGAGTGAAACTGAAGAATAAATCCATAGAGGTTTGTAATCAAATGAGAAAGTTTGCCAAATAGCACACAAAGAGTTTGGGGCTACACCATGTACAAAACTGAGAAGAAGGAGACCTGGCTCTTCTAGCAGAAAGGAAGATCTGATGTCATGGGGTAGAGCAGAGGGATACACCGCCCAAGTGGTGGGAGGAGCTTTTCTTAAATATGGTCTAGCAAATCAGCCTCAAAGGAAAACACAGGAAAAGACACAGCTTTCCTCAGACACTACATAAACTCTCAATTAGTGCTTTCAGACAATAACAACTTTTTTAATGATTTAAAACAGCTACCCACAACTTCCACTTTCTGTTGCTGGCAGCCATCTCATGAGCAGCAGTGAGATTCCTGAGCTCACTGTATGCTAATATGCCTGTTTGACCTCTGCTATTGGTTGACAGGACATATTAGCATAAAGTGAGCTCAGGAAGCTCTCTGCTGCTCATGAGATGGTGGCTGCCAGCAATAGAAAGTGAGAGTTGAAGTCTACTGTTTAAATCACTAAAAAAAGCAATTAGAGGTAATTAAAAAAAAAAAACTGTCTGAAAGCAATAATCGGGCATTTTTGTAGCACCTGGATAAAGCTGTGCCTTTTCCAACGTTTTCCTTTAAAAGGAGGCTACCAGTAGTGTGGATAAATTAACCATATTCACATCCCTAGAAGATGAATTATATATTTACTTTGTCTCCTTAAGGTGTTAAGGATTCCCATAAAAATGCTGGAGAAGTGAATTCTGTATCTTAATTTAACTACTTGGCTCAGGGAAGGGTTGTTAAAATGGCTGTTTATGTCTGCTCTTAATGGGGCAGAAAGTACAATTATTTAAGAACTTACCGTAACAGCAGATCTTTGAGAGAATCTCTTGCAACAGGCCATCACTGGTAGGACTAAGCTGCCAGGCACTAGGACCACACAGAAACCTTCAAGCTAAGCAGACTACCAGAAGGGGTTACCCACCTCTGACATCAGCACCTGAAGTCAGCCTAGCCTATAGAGCCAGGTGACCCCCACACACTCCTCAGTTGTCCCGCTGGAGACCATAAGCAGGATGCCAGAAAGGGGACCAGAAGAGGACTCCAAGGCAAAGAAAAATAAGAGCAGAAGGCTTGCCCCTATGTAAGGGGAGAGAGATGGGAGGGAGGGAGGGACAGAAACCAGGGCCTGCTGCAAGAGATCTTCTGGAAGATCTATGGTTATGGTAAGTTCTTACATAACCATACTATCTTACTTTGAGGGCATCTCTTACAGCAGGCCATCACCGGTAAGACTAACCCAAAAGCAGTTTTGGCACTCCAGACAGGCCGGGTTGTAGGCAAAGGAAATAACTGCCTAAGAATGGAGGACTTGAAAGAGAGCTAGATCGGAGTTAGTCCTACGTCTACAGGCGATGTCCAGGTTGTAATGCTTCATAAAAGTGTGGACAGTGCTCCAGGTGGCAGCAGCATAAATGTCAGCAGCTGACACATTACAAAAGCATGCCACTAATGTGGCCATTCCTCTTGTGGAATGGTCTTTAACCCCTCTAGAAGGTTCCTTGTCATACTTCTGGTAACAACAGACAATGCAATTGGCAAACCATTTAGACAAACACTGTTTGGACACCAAGGCGCCCTCTTTTCCAGGGGCGAACAAAATAACTGATTGGACTTCGGGGAGTCCTTAGTCCGATGTGTATACTACTGCAGGATTCAATGCACATCCAAGGTATGGGGCAGTGCCTCCCATTGATTGGAATGCTCCGGATAATAAACAGGCAGGTGGATGGACTGATTCAAAGTAAACTCTGACACCATCTTAGGAAGAACTTAGGATTCACATGCAAAGACACCCTGTCTTTGTGAAAAACTAGATACGGGTTCTTACACATGAGGGCCTGAAGCTTGGAAATCCTTCAAGCAGATGTAATGGCAACTAAAAATAATGCTTTCCACGACAGAAAGCATAGCTTGCAAGACGTGACCAGTTCAGAGGGAGGCAGCGTAAGTTTTTCCAACACAAAATTAGGGTCCCTGACTGGGGGCTTCAAATGCAGGATGCCCTGCAAGAATGTGCAGGACACACAGAGTTGGGCCACTGAGCACCCATCCACAGGTACTTGATATGCAGAGAGATGTACATTAACAGAAGAGAATCACAAACCTGAGTCAGAGAAGGACAGAAGGTACTCCAAAAAGTACAGTTACGTAAGAACTTACTGTAACAGTAGATCTCCGCGACAGGCTCTTGCAGTAGGTAATTACATATAGGACTGAAGCTGGCAGGCATCAGGACCCCATGGAAAAATTTCTAGCTAGCAGTCTCTGTTGGGGGATCGCCCCCATGTCAGGTGACTGGCGTCAGACGACGTTGGTATAAAGGGGCGGTCCCCCAACCCGCCTTCCAGCTCTTTCCTGCCAAAGGTCAAAAAGGCAAGATGAGAGAGAAACAAATCTTTCCCCCATGGAAGAGCTGAAAAAGCTAAGGGGGATGGAGGGCGGGAAGGTATTACCCACTGCAAGAACCTCTCTTGAAGATCTACTGTAAGTTCTTACTTAACTGTACTATCTTATTTCGAGAGGGCTCTTGCAGAAGGTAATTACATATAGGACTAAGTCCCAAGCAGTCTGAAACAAGGAGAAGCACACGGGAGGAGAAAAACTACCTATCCATAGATCCTCTGGCTGTGAGTCTCAAGAAAGGAGACCTTGCCGAACAGCCAGCCCGAAGTCTGCTCTATGGTGAGAGGCAATGTCCAAACTGTAGTGTTTCATAAAGGTATGGACAGAAGTCCAAGTTATGGCTGTGCAAATGTCAGCCACAGACACATTCTTAAAACAAGCTGCAGAGGCAGCGACACCCCTGGTTGAGTGGCCTCTGACTTGACCTGGCAGGGTCTTGTGATACTTGTTGTAACAGAAAGTGATACAATGAGCCAACCATTTAGATAAGCATTGCTTGGAAATGGCACTGCCCTCTCTTTTATGAGCAAAAGACACAAAGAGCTGATCAGACTTTCTGAGATCCTTCGTCCTGGTGGTGTAGTATCTCAGAATTCGGTGAACATCCAAAGTATGCAAGAGGTACTCCCCTTGATTTGAGTGTTGCGTAAAGAAAGCAGTAAGCTCAATGGATTGATTCAGTGTAGATTCCACTACCACCTTAGGGAGAAACTTAGGACTGGTGCGCAGAGCCACTCATTCCTTGTGAAAAATCAAATACGGGATTTTGCATATCAAGGCCTGAAGCTCGGAAATCCTTCGAGCTGAAGTAATGGCCACTAGGCAGAGAGTCTTTCAGGACAGGAACTTCAGGCCTGCTGAGGCTGCCGGCTCAAAAGGAGGCAGGGTAAGCTTCTCAAGGATGAAATTCAGATCCCAAGGAGGAGCAGGAACATGAATAGGGGGTCTCAAGTGGAGAACCCCTCTAAGAAATGTCTCAGAGACTTCCAAATGTGCAAAGGTTTTGTCCCAAAAGGAACATGATAAGCGGAAATGGCCGCCATGTGAACTTTCAGAGAGGAATGGCTGAGACCCAGATTAAAGAGATGGCGCATATAGTCCAGAATTCTCCCAACAGGGCATGAGAATGGCTTGAAACCCTTGGAAGAGGCCCAAATAGAGAATCTTTTCCATTTCATGGCGTAGGCAGATCTAGTGGAAGGCTTTCTGGCCTCCACCAGAATCTCAGCCACAAGTGGGGAAACCCCAAACTGGGCTTGAGCTACTTCTGCAGGAGCCACGCATGCAACTGAAGGGATTTGAGACCCGGATGAACCAGGGTCCCCTGATCCTGGGTCAGCAAAAGTTGCAACAGAGGAAGAAGAGGAGGAGGCTCCTCTGAATACTCTTGCAGAAGAGAGAACCAAACTTGCTTGGGCCAGAAAGGAGCGATTAGGATCATGCAAGCTCCTTCTAAGCTGAGTTTGTGTAAGACCCTCGGAATTAAGGGAATCGGGGTTGGGATGGGGGAGGCATAGATGACTCTGCCTTTCCAGTCTAGAGACAGAGCATCTCTCCAAAAAAAGGTCTCGCCCTGGAGCGAGGGAGCAGAAGGTGGGAAGTTTTGCATTGTGAGGAGACGCAAACAGGTCTGAGGTGTTCCCCAACGCAGGAAGATATCGTCTGCCACCCACTTGTGAGCTTGGGTAGATGACTGACTGAGGTGGTCTGCCAACGTGTTTTCGACCCCTGGAACATGAATTGCCATGAGGTGAAGGTTGTGTTGCACTGCCCAATCCCAAACCCGCATTGCTTCCCTGCAAAGAGGGTAGGAACGAGTTCCTCCCTGTTTGTTGACGTACCAGACTACACATGTTGTCTGTCTGGACCGCCAGATGACTGGGGAGCAGATACAGATGCAGAGCTTGAAGAGCATACAGCACGGCCCTGAGCTCGAGCACATTTATGTGAACAGTCTGCTCGAGCCTGGACCAGGAGCCTTGAGTCCTGTGAGACCCCAGATGGGCTCCCCAACCCTCTCCCGAGGCATCTGTTGTCTATGTTTGGGAGGGAGGTGTGAGGCAGAAGGGAACTCCCTGGCAAAGATTCTCCTGAACCATTCACCATTGCAAGTCCCGAACCATAGGGTTGGAGACCAGGACTTCTTGATCTAGGTCGTCCACCAATTGGTCCTACTGAGACTGAAGCATCCACTGAGAGATCCTCATGTGGAGCTGAGTGCGAGGGACTGTCTGAATAGCAGCCGCCATGAGCCCGAGGAGGCGAAGGACTGACCTGGTGCTGACCCACCTGCGACTGGACAACAGGCTTGCATGAGCCTGGAGGGTGGCTGCCCTGTCCAGCAGCAGGAATGCCATGCCAGAGGTCGTGTCCAGCATCGCCCGATGAACTGGAGCCTCTGGGACAGGATCAAATGGGACTTGGCCTGGTTGATGGTAATGCCCAGGCTGGTAAAACCTGCAGGGTAAGGGAAGGGGGTGCAGGAGTTCCTCCCTGGACAGAGCTGCCAGGAGCCAGTCATCCAGGTACAGGAAAACCTGCACTCCCTGGGTACGCAGGTGAGCCACTACCACGGAAAGGCATTTGGTGCACACTCGGGGAGCTGAGAAAAGACCAAATGGGAGGGCCTTGAATTGGTAGTGGTCCCCCTGAAACGAAAAATGAAATTATTTGTGGTGGGAAGGGCGAATAGGGATATGCAGGTAGGCATCCTGCATGTCCAGTGCCCACAGTCACTGTCACAGCCAAAGTAAGGGCAGAAGGCTCTGCAAGGAGAGCATTCTGAACCGTTTGTACTCCACGAACAGGTTCAGGGAGCTGAGGTCTAGGATAGGCCTCACGTCTCCAGATTTCTTCAGAACCAGGAAAAATGGTAGTAGTAACCTGTCCCCCGAAGGTTGGTTGGGACAGGCACTATCGCCGCCTTCAGCAGAAGGGAGGATAGTTCTTCTCAAACCAGAAGATGATGTTCCGGGGAGTAAGATGACCTGGGGGGAGGGGGTTCCAGGTGATTTCTGTAGAAACTCGATTGAGTGTCCTGCTGCTATCAGTTGGAACACCCAAGTATCTGAAGTGATCCTCTCCCAACCCGGTAGATTGACGGAGAACCTCCCTCCTACTGGTTCTTCTGGAAGGTCCGGAGACTGTGGGAGAGCAGAGGAGTCAGGAGGTATGGGGCAGAGCCGCGGCTGAAGCTCCTGCTGCTTTTTTGGGCAGGGGAGACTTGGCAGCCGGAGGGGTCTGATGTTTGTTGGCCCACTTGCCCTGAGGTTTCCCTTTGGGCCAAGAATGTCTGCAAAAAGGGCAATGCTGACCCTGAGGGGGCCTGTACATAGAGTAGACATACTTTAGAGCAGTACCCTTCTCTTGCAGATCGGTGATGATGTCCTTGACATCCCCACCGAACCCCTGCAGAGCGCGTCCTGGATAGCAGACTGCACCTTCGGGACCAAACCTGACACTCGAAGCCAGGCATGACACCGCAAACCTATGGTGAAAGCTGAGCTCTGACCAGCAGCATACACGGCATCGTACGTGGCACGAAGCATGTGCCGACTGGCCGAACGTGCAGAATGGACTAAATCTGCCACTTCCTGCTTAGTCTGAGACTCAGGAAGGGAGTCCAACTTTACGTCCACCTCACTCAGGATCGCCTTCTGGTAATCCCCCATATGTGCGACATAATTTAGGGCAGTTATTACCAGAGTGGAAGAAGCATAGACCTTCTTCCCATACTGGTCCAGTAGGTGAGATTCCTTGAAAGGTGCAGACGAGCTGAGATGCTTAGGGTTAGCCGTACGGCCGTGAGCAGCGCTAGTCACGACTGAGTCAGCTTTGGGGTGTGTTTTCAGGGAATCCACACACTCCAGAGCCTGGTATAGCCTATCCGCTTTTCTCGGAAGGGGGGCTAATTCCGACAGTTGTTTCCAAATAGTGGAAACGAGGTCCACATGAGGCTCGATCCAGGGTGGAATCAGTGTTGGAGCAGTTTTGGGCAGATCCAAATAAGCAGGGAGTTTCTTCCGCTGTGGATCTGGCTCCAAAGATTGCCACTGGTGAACCACCTGGATCTTTTGCAGCAGCTCCAGAAAGAAGGGATCTTCCGGAGGTGACTTTGGAAGAGTCCTAGGCCTGGTCTGGTCTGGAGTGCATGGCTCGTCTGGATCAGAGCACCTGTCGGAATCATCCGTGGTCTCTGAAGAGGAAGAAGAAGACTCCCCCTGGCACGGGGGAGGAACGGACCCCTTGGGCAACCCTTGGGGAAGTGTGTCCTCCCCTGCCCTGGCACCTGAGGGCTCGCCTCTAGTGTCGGGAGGGGGGAGGGAGTCTCTCGCTGCCACCAAGAGTCCGGAACCAGGTCTGGCATCTGCAGATGGCTCTCCACCTCCCTGGTGAGCTGAGCCTTGGCCTCAGCCCACCAGGAAACCAGAGTCTCCTTCAGTTCCGACAGCGGCTGAGAGGACGGTGGAGGAGGTGGGGGATACAGATATTAGGGGTATTCATACGGCGAGTATCTGTAGCCAGATGGTGGGAAGCCCAGCGTCGGGTACTGCAGCGCAGGATACTGTGGTGCCGGGTAGGATGGCATTGGATAAGATGGGGTCGGATACCCGGGCACCAGGGGCTCTGATGAAGCAGATGGAATTGGGAGAGGCCCAGCGGGTGGGCCAGGTATAGAAGGCCCGGCAGGCATCGGGTCCGGCGTAGGGATGGCGTCTGGCAAGGGAATGTCGCCCGGCGTCGGATAAGCCCACGTCGGAGCCAGTGTCCGATGTCAGGTCATCTGGCCCAGTGGAGGGAGACCCACGGGAGCGATCTCCGGCCACCGGGGAAAGAGGACTGAAATCCCCGGAGTCCATCAGGGGAGATGCTAGAGCCTCGGAATGCAACGGCGAGCACTGTGGTGAGCCACGGATGATGGACTGATCAGTAGAGTCCATTATTGGCTCTAACGCCGTGTGTCCGTTGGAGGGTCTGACATCCGCCTTACAGGCGTGGTCCAGGCAGGTGTCGGAGAAGCCGGCGTTCAACTTATCGGAACTGATGCCCGACGAAGCCCGCGAGGGAGGAGCGGTCTTGGCAGGCATTTTGGAGGCTGTGCGTTGCCCTGAAGGGTCGGGAGTCTTAGCAGCCTTGTCCATGCGGGCATTGGAAGGACTGACATCCGGCTTACCAGAGCTGCTCAACCCAGAAGGCCGAACGGTGGCAGTCTTCCTGGGAGCGGCTGCCTCCTTTGACCCAGAGGCTCCTGAAGGGACCGAGGCTAAAGCTCAACAGGAAGGTCGCCATTACTTTAGAAGCTCCTCCAAGATGGCTGTTGATGAACGGGTCCCCCGGAGGACGCATTCTCAGCAGGGCGACCCGCCGGAGTCACAGTGACTATGGAAGAGGAGTCCCGATTCTAGTGCTTTCCTCCTTTGCAGTGACCTCAGAGGGAAGTAGATGCCTGCCAGGCTTCTTCAGCTCCTTCTCCATGGAGGACATCTTCTTTTCAAAATGGGCCTCCAGAGACTGCTGCCTCCGTTTGCGGGTTGCGGCGTTAAACAGTTGGCAGTGCTGGCATTTCTCCATGGGGTGATCCGGGCCTAGACAAAATAGGCACTGGGAGTGTCTGTCCTTGTGCAGGAGCTAGGCTCCGCAGGAATTGCACTTATTTTTATGCTCGGACGGAGTAGGGGACGACATACACGGCAGATGCTGAAGAGATTCTGAGAGAAATTGAATAAAATCAAAAAAGAGAACGGTAATAATACAGACGATTGACTGACAAAGCAGTGAACTTAACCGCAGGGTGCTTTCACAAGCTAACAGTGGGAAAGAATTGGAAGGCGGGCGTGGGGGACCGCCCCTTTATATCGACGTCGTCTGACGCCGGTCACCTGATGTGGGGGCATCCCCCGCCAGAGACTGCTAGCTAGAAATTTTTCCGTGGGGTCCTGATGCCTGCTGGCTTCAGTTCTATATGTAATTACCTACTGCAAGAGCCCTCTCAAAGTAAGATGCTGATTTACCGAACAGGTGAAGCGATCTATATGGTGTAATGCAGCCCAAAGAGTGAAGTGCTTCCATTTCATAGAATAAGTGGCTCTGTTGGAGGACTTCCTGGCCACCAAGTATCTGCTACTCTACGGGAAACCCCAAATTTGTCAATGGCTATGTCCTCATGGATGATGCATGTCATGTATGGAGATGGAGGGACTTGAGGACCGGATGGACTAGTTTGCCCTGGTCCTGAAGAGCAAGTCTGTACACAGGGGCAGAGACAGTGGAGGTTCAACTGCCAGTTGTTACAGCAAGGGGAACCAGATCTGACGGAGCCAGAAAAGGGGGGGGGGGTGAGGATCATTGTAGCTCTCTCCATCTAGAGTTTGATCAGGGCTCGTTGAAGGAGTGGAAAGGGAGGGAAGGCATACAGAAACCTCCTTGTCCAGGAAAGGGACAATGTGTCTTGTCAGAAAACTCCAGGCTAGCGAGCAGAAACACAGCGGTTTTGCATTGTGTGGGGATGCAAGAAGGTCCAACTCGGGCTGACCACATCTGTTTAAGATGTCTTCTACCACTCAGGTCAGAAGTTCCCACTCATGAGATCTGGACCGTGATCGCCTTAGGCTGTCCACCAGGATGTTATGGTTGCCGGAAACATGGATGGCTAAGAGTTCCACGCTGTGCTCGATGGTCAAATACCAGACTCTTCACTTCACTGCACAGGGGATAGAAATGAGTGCGCCCTGCTTGTTTATGTAATAAATTACATACATGTTGTCAGTCTGAACCAAGAGCAGACCTGTGGAGAGTGGAGTCTGAAAGGCCTGCAAGGTGTACAGAACTGCTTGCATCTCCAGGACATTTATGTGGAGATCCTTGTCTATCTTGGACCATGTCCCTCGGGTTTGGTGGGTCCCCATGTGGGCTCCCCAACTGAGACCTAATGCGTCCATCGTAAGGACCTGCCAAGGGGGAGATATGCAAAAAGAACTCCCCAAAACAGGTTGCTGGGCTCCAGCCACCACAACAGCACCTCCTTGACTGGATCCGATACTAACATTGGCTGATCCAGGGCATCCATGCTTTGGTCCCACTGGACCCACAGTGTTCATTGAGGGATTCATATTTACAGTTTGGCCAGGGGATCCGTGACAATGGATCCACAAAGAGAAAGACGCAGTGCTCAAATCACCAAAAAACTTGCCAGACTAATGTGTAGTCTATAAATGCAAGTGCTGTTTACTGTGGAGAGCCAAAGGCAAGTACCAGAACAAATTTCCTGGCACTTCAAACCTACGCGATTCTTCCTCAGGGAAGTGGAAGCAGTGGAAACATTGGTGGGAGGTGAAGACCTTGATATGCAGGTAGGGATCCTGACTATCCAGGGAACAAAGCCAGCCCCCCCCCGATGTAGCAGGGACAGTAAACCCTGAAGGGCGACTATGTGGAACCATTTATACTCTTATAAACAGGTTCAGCTGGCTAAGGTCCAAGGTGGGCCGAAGATCTCCAGTCTGATTGGGGGGCCAGGAAGAAGTGGGAGTACAACCCCCTTCCCTGCTGGTTCCACAGAACTGGCTCTATGGCCTTTTTTTGAAATAAAGCCTGAATTTCCTCCCTGATGAGAGAAGCGTGGCTGGGAGGACATTAGGAATTGCCCGGAGGCCACTCTATGAACTTGAGAGTGTGGCCATGCTCGATAAGCTGCAACACTCAGTTGTCTGTGGTGATCTCCCTCCACCTGTCCAGATGCAGGAAGAAGTGACCCTCCCCATGACCGCCTCCTGTAGAATAACTGGGGGGAGGGGGTCTGGCAAGGAAAAAGGAGCAGCCACTGCTGGGGCTACTGCTGCACCTTGGGTGCTGCAGGTGGCAGCACAAGAGGAAGTGGAGTAAGCTACCCCCACTTTATGCTTACCATGGGTTTTTGGAGAGGGTTGGGCCTGTCTGCAGGAGGAGTGATGAAAAGGAGCCTGCTGCCCCAACTTCGGTTGGATATGGTACATGGAATGGATGGATTTGAGAGCCCGTCCTGAGGTCTGGCATTCATTGTTGATATCCTGGACATCTCCTCCAAAAAGTTTGAAACACCTTTATGTTAGATAGGATGTCCTGCGTGAAACCAGAGACTCAAAGCCAGGAGTGGCGCCCCATACAGATGCCAATGGTGGCCACCCAGCCTGAGGCTTCTACTATATCATAGGCAGCCCTGAGGACATGGGTACTGACATCCGAGCCCATTCTGAGGGCCTGAAGGGTCTGCTGCTTGAAGAGACCATTCCACATGACTAAGATAGCCTCCCTGGATTAGTCCCATAGCAGGTTCTGGTATTGTACCATATGGGCCAAATAACTGATGACCCTAATGGCCAGAGTGGTGGTGGCGAAGACACGCTTGCCCATCTGGTGAGACTCCCTGTCTGGGGGAAGGGAGCTTAGGTGCTTCGGTCTCTTGGTGTGGTCAAACGCTTCACTGATAATGACCGAATCAATCTTGGGCTGTTTACCAAAGTACGGCTTGCCAGGTGGGGCGTGGTAAAGCCCGTCCAGCCTTCTTGGACACCATGGGCAGTTCCAAGCAGCAAGGGCAATGTCCTTACAGGAGTCAATAATTGGGGGGACCACCAGAGGAGGGGCATCAGGCTGACGTGAGTAGATCAGCTGATGCCTCTCTGGATCCTGTTCTTCCTTCTCCCACCCCCTAGTAGCCTGAATGTGCCTCATTATGGCCATAAGAAAAAATTACTCACCTTAGTAATGTTGTTTCTTCTAATGGAGTCTTACTATATTATGACATATGCAGTATAACCCCAGGTTAGAACTGCTCCGGAGGTGAAAGAGTTAACTTTCCATGCAGGGCATGGAATCTTGAGCGCGAGCTCTGTTGAACACTCTGTCTGTTGAAGCTCAAACTTAAACTGTCAGATCTTTACGAGCAAAAACTTACTAAGGTTCTGTGTGGAAGCCGTAAACCTACACTAGCCACTGGCTACTAACTACAAAAACACCCTTTTTGTTCTTGATCACAAAACAAAGACTCAAGTCGGGGAATTCAAGAAAGAAAAATTAAGTATAACACCTAAGCACCCAGAAGGGTGAAAATAAAGTGGGCATCAATGAAGTGCCAACATTGCACTGCCCACCCACATCCCAAAAATAGAGGTTCTGAGAGGGGCAGGCTGGGGGGGAGGTCATAATATAGCAAGACTCCATTAGAAGAAACAACATTACTAAGGTGAGTAATTTTCTTCAAACAACATGAAGTCTTGCTATATTATGACATATGCAGACTACACAGCAGTACTTCCATGGAGGAGGGACAGAACCTACTTGGGAAATAGGCTCTGAAGCAATAACTGTGCCAAATCGAGCATCACTCCTAGCCTGGATATCCAAGGAGTAATGCTTAGTAAAAGTGTGAACTGTTTTCCAGGTAGCTGCTTGACATACCTCTAGGATAGGAATGTCCCTGTACCTCTGGTATAATGAGCCCTCAGGTCTGAGGGAGGAACCTTACCCAGTTTTTCATAACAGAATTGGATACAAGAGACAATCCACCTGGCAATGGATCTTTTAGTGGCAGGTTTCCCTTTACCAACCTCACCATAAGTGAGGAACAACTGGAGGGATTCGAACCTGTGACCCTTGGTACGTTCTATATAGTAACTAAGGGCTCTTTTGACATCTAAACTGTGCAATCTCCTCTCACCAGAGGAGGAATGGTCAGTGAAGTACACATGAAGAGACATGGATTGATTAAGGTGAAAGTCTGAAACCACCTTAGGCAAAAACTTCCTGTTAGTCCTGAGGACCACCTTATCTCTATGAAAGGAGATAAAATCAGGCTCCACTGACAAGGCTTGTAGCTCACTTATGCGCCTGGCAGAGGTGATGGCTACCAGAAACACAGTTTTCCAAGTCAAGTACTTAAGCTCTGCTGAAGACGATGGCTCAAAAGGGGGTTGCATAAGCTGAGCGATGCAAATATTAAGATCCCAAGCAGGGGCAGGGTCCCTGAACTGAGGGTTGGTGTGAAGCAACCCTTTAAAAAACTTGGAGAACACAGGGTGAGCTGATAAAGAAGAGGGCTTACCTGCTGATAAGAAGACAGACAGCTGCCAAGTGCACTTTTAGGGTAGCTGGTCTCAGCCCCAAGGAATTCAAATGTACCAAATAATCCAGGATCGTGGGCACGCCAGCAGATTCTGGGGAAATATGTTTACCAGCACACCATATGGAAAATCTCTTCCATTTTGAATTATAGGTAGCCCTGGTGGAAGGCTTCCTAGAGGCCTTCAAAATATCCAATACACCTTGAGAAAGGTGTAGGTCAGCAAACTCTAACTCTTCAAGAGCCAAGCTTTGAGATTCGGATACCAAACTCTCCCCTGGGCACAGGTTAACAGGTTGCGATTCCTGGGAAGACATAGGGGAGAGTGGACTGCTAAGGACATGAGGAGTGGGTACCAGGGCTGCCTGGCCCAATCGTGAGCAATCAGGATCATCTTGCAGGATTGAGATCTGATTCTGACTAGCACTTTGAAAAGAAGGGGGAAGGGGGGAAAAGCATAGAGAAAAGTACAGTTACGTAAGAACTTACCGTAACAGTAGATCTTCGAGAACAGCTCTTGCAGCAGGTTACACCATTAGGACTGAAGCCGTCAGGCGACAGGACCCCACGGAAAATTTCTAGCTAGCTATCTTCAGCGGGGACTGCCCCCGACGTCGGTCCCGCCTCCGATGTCAGGCGTGGTACATAAGGGGGCGGTCCCGCCAGAATCCCCAGTTCTCCCGCCGGAGACTCCCGGCCGCAGGATGACATCAGAAGGGGAGACCAAGGATCCGCCGTCAGAAGGCAATAAAGGAGAAAATCCAACCAAAGCGCTTTTCTTTTCCTCCATTTCAATCATCCATGACATATTGCTTCTGCTTTAACCTTTCATTTTTTTTTTTTTACAGAGGCCGTACCTCCTCTAAGGGGAAGGAGGGCGAGGTGCTGCAAGAGCTGTTCTCGAAGATCTACTGTTACGGTAAGTTCTTACGACTGTACTATCTTACTTGAGATACAGCTCTTGCAGCAGGTTACACCATTAGACTGATTCCCAAGCAGTAACACTGCCAGAAGATCCGGGAGGAGGCATAGAGACAAAAGAAAAAAACAATCCAAGTCCTGACTCAGGATAAGAGACCTTGCAACACCGCTAGGCCGAAACCGGCTCTATGCCTAGAGGCTATGTCCAGACTGTAATGCCTGATAAAGGTATGTACAGAGCTCCAAGTAGCAGCAGCGCAAATAGCTGAAATAGAGACATTTCTGAGCGCTGCAAAAGAAGTGGCCACACCTCTGGTAGAATGACCCTGGATAGAACCCGGGAGGGGTTTTTGTTTAATCTGGTAGCAGTGCGAGATACACTGGACAAGCCAGCGTGACAAGGTCTGCTTGGACACCGGTTGGCCTTCCATTCTCTGGAGAAAAGAGAGGACAGTGTTGGTCAGAAGCCCAGGGTTTAGTTCTGTTAAGGTAATCACCAGGCTACGGTGAACATCCAAGGTATGAAGCAAAGCCTCTCCTCTGTTGGAGTAACTCGGGAAGTAGACCGGAAGGTCAATATCCTGATTTAAAGTAAGTGTCGAAACCACTTTAGGCAAAAACTTTGGGTTCGTCCGTAGAGATACTCTGTCCCGGTGGAAAACCAAATAAGGCTCTTTACACATGAGAGCATGAAGCTCAGAAATCCTTCTGGCTGAAGTAACGGCAACTAAAAATAACGTCTTCCACGACAGAAAACGTAGCTCGCAATCCGCAGCAGGCTCAAAGGGAGGGAGTGTAAGTTGTTCCAGGACAAAGAGTAGATCCCACGGAGGCACAGGGTCCCAATGGAGACCTAAGCAACACTTCTAAGAAACTCCCGAGAAGCGCCAAGCTGAGTAATAGTACAGTGCCCCACCGGAAGATGGTAGGCGGAAATAGCACAAAGGTGCACCTTAATAGAGGAGTAGGCTAGCCCAGAATTGAAAAGAGAAAGGAGGTAGTCTAGAACCACTCCAACGGGACAACCTAAAGGGGAAAGGTCACGAGCCCGTGACCATAGACAAAAACGACGCCACTTCATGGCGTAAGTAGCATGCGTTGCCGGCTTTCTGGCTGCGGAGAGAATCTCAGCAATCTTCAGACCCTGTGCGCAAAATGGCTATGTCTCTAGGAGCCATGCATGCAGGTTCAAAGAGCGGAGATCCGGATGAAGCAATGAACCTCTCCTGAGACAGTAAGTGGGAGTTGAGCGGCAACGGGAGTGGGGTTCCCAGATAGCTGTGCCAGCAAGGGAACCAAATCTGTCTGGGCCAAACGGGCCACCAGAATCATTCTTGCATGCTCCCGCGCAGCTTGAGAAGAACTCTGGATCAACGGGAAGGGAGGGAAAGCATAAAGGAATCTGTTCACCCAGGAGAGGGACAACGCGTCTCGCCAGAAAACACCAGGCCCTGGATCTAGCGAGCAAAAATTGGGCAGTTTTGCGTTGGATGGGGATGCGAACAAGTCCAGTTCTGGAGTTCCCCATCGAAGGAACAGATCTTCTGCCACCTCCTGAAGAAGTTCCCACTCGTGGACTCTGGCCTGGGAGCGACTCAGGCCGTCCGCGATCGTGTTGTCCACTCCGGGAACATGTACAGCGATCAGGTTTGTGCCGTGTCCGATTACCCAATCCCACACCCTCATGGCCTCCTGCAAAGGGGGTAAGAGGCGCCCTGTTTGTTGAGGTAATACATCACCGCTGTTGTCCGTCTGAAGCAGGATCGCATAACGCGGATCATGGACTGAAAGGCCTGGAGTGCATAGAGGACTGCCTCATCTCTAGGACGCTGATATGGAGATGAGCCTCAACGGGTCCATACACCCTGAGACCTCACCCCGTCTAGGTGTGCTCCCCACCTGAGACCCGAAGCATCCGTGGTGAGGGTTATCTCTGGGGACGGTGCTGCAAACAGGACGCCCTTGGAGAGCGACCCGGGGGCTAACCACCATTGCCAGTCTCGAACCACGGATTTCGTGATCCTGACTGGATGCTGCAAATGGTCTTGCCTCTGATCCCATTGCGCTTTGAGCATCCACTGCGTTATTCGCATGTGGAGTCGCGTGAGAGGGACAGTAGGAATGGCCGCAGCCATGTGTCCGAGCAGACGAAGGACTGACCTCGCTGGTACATAGATACATAGACAGTGTCGGCAGATAAGGGCCTATGGCCCACCCAGTCTGCCCATTTGAGCTTGTAAGTTCAGTTTGTTTTCCTAGAAGTCTATTTCCTTACCCTGACCTCTAGAATTCTTTATGTCTATCCCATGCATTCTTAAATCCGTGATTGTTTCAGCCCCACCACTTCCTCTGGCAGGGTGTTCACTTGTCCACCACCCGCTCTGTGAAGAAATTCTTTCTCATGTTTCCTCTGAATCGCCCTCCTCCAACTTCATCCCATGCCCTCTAGTCCTGAAACATCTTTTCGCTAAAAATAGTGTTTTCCTGCACCCTGTTCCTCCCTGTAAGATACTTGTATGTCTCTATCATATCCCTCTCCCTCCTCTCCTCCAGGGAGTACATGTTCAGTTCCTTCAACCTGTCTTCATAGGACTTGTGATGCAACCCATGCACCATCTTTGTTGCCCTCCTCTGAACCTTCTCTACCCTGTCTATGTCCTTACGAGGAATGGTCTCCAGAACTGTACACTGTACTCCAGGTGGGCCTCACTAGTGTCTGTATAGCGGAATTATGACCTCCTTTTCCTGCTGGTGATGCCCCTGCCTATACATCCCAGCATAGTACGGCACGCATATGGTACGATCTGGTCTGGCCGATAAGTCCCCTATGAGGACCTTATGCGCTCCGCCTGTCGGCTGGAAGAAAAGCTCTTCCTGGATTGTGTCCAGCACTGCTCCTATGAACTGCAGGTTTCATGACGGTACCAAGACGGACTTCTCTCGATTTATAAGAATGCCCAGCGATCCAAATAGGTCTTGGGTGTCCTGGATCGCATGCAGAAGCGCCCGCTGGAGACGCGCTATGAGAAGCCAATCGTCGAGGTACGGAACACATAGTGGTCCTTTCTCCTTAGAGACGCTGCCACGACTGCAATGCATTTGTAAAGACCTTGGCGGATGACAGTCCAAAGGGAGAGCCCGGAACTGGAAGTGGTGGCTCAGGAACTTGACGCAAGAGGAACCTCTGATGCGCTTGAGCTATGGGGATATGCAGGTAGGCCCCGCATGTCTAAGGACGCAAATAGGCGCCTCTGCTTTAGCATGGGGATCAGGCCCGGAGGGTCACCATGCGGAATCTTTTGTATGCCACGACATGTTGAGGTCGCTCAGGTCCAGGATTGGACGGAGGTCCCCTGTTTTCTTGGGAACCAGGAAGAAGTGAGAATAATACCTAGTCCTCTCTGGTTTCCCGGACGCATTTCACTGCCCCTTGTTCACGAGCGTGAGTATTTCTTGCCAGATTAAGGTGCCGTGTTGACCCGATACTGGGAGAGCAGAGGAGGCCTCGAGGGTGGCTTTTCCGCGAACTCTAAAAAGTGGCCAATGCTGACCAACTGAAGAACCCACCTGTCGGTGGTGATTGCCTGCCATCCCGGCAGGAAGTTCGCAATGCGACCCCCGACCATAACATCCCGTTGATCCTGAGGGGCGGGGGCCGGAAGGAGTCATGCTGTGGCGGCAGACGGGCCCGCTGGCTGGGTCGCTCTAGGGGTACATTGACCTCTGCTAGCGGGCTGCTTCCCTTGGGTTCTGCGAAAACCAGAGCCCCTCTGTTGTGTGGCGGAGCGAGGTTGTTGCCTCTGTGTCCGCCCACGGAAACCGGCCTTTGGTGCCTACGAAGCGACCCAGGCCTAGGCTGGTACATTGCCTGGACCGACCCTCACTGCTCTTCCAGCCTCTTGCAGTTTGGTAATAATTTTTCCGCAGGATTACCAAACAACACATCTCCTTTCAAAAGGGCGCCCATAATGTTTTTCTGGACGTCCGGGGTGAAGCCGGAGACACGGAGCAAGGAGTGTCTCCGAGACAACTGCCTGAAGCTGCTGCCTGGCCGATGAGTCTGTGGAATCACACGCTTTCTAAGCACTTGGGTCCCCACGCCTGAACTCCGCAAGGAGGAGCTGAGCATCTCCTCCTTCGACCACCTTCAGGAAGCTTCTCAGCTGCCTCCAGACCCTGTTCCCACAGTGCGCTCTGGAATTGAATCATGTGTCAGATAATTCAGGGATCTGATGGCGCAGGTCGCCGCGCGCCGCGGCGCTGCCCAGAGAGTCCAACTGCTTGATCTGGATCCGTGGTAGGGTGCTCAAATGCTGTGGCCTTTGGGACCGGTCATGTGAGGCTGTTATGACCAGAGAATCGCCAGAGGTTGAGCGCGCAAATACTGGTCCTCCTAGGGGCCTTGTATAGACGGTCAGCTTTCTTGGCACCGCCTAATCGAATGTGGACGCCTCACGCGCCTTGGTGACGCCCACAAAAGTGTCCACCAAGGGTGGCACCACCACAGGCTTGGGGTCCTTCTGTCAAGATACTTAGCCAGGCGCAATCTTTCGGGGTCTAACTCTCAGATTCCTACCCCATGTTCTCCTGGATATGGCGATGATATCCATGAATGAGGGTCATCCGGAGGAGTCCGTGGAGTCTCACGTGGGTCCAGAGAAGGGACTGAGATTGAGATGGAGATCTGGAAGTGGAATACACAGATCCCTCGCCCTCCGTCGGCAGGACCGTCGCGCTCCTGGATCTCTTTGGGCTGGGTGATCTGGAAGACGAGGATCTAGGCGGAGGTCTCCTCTTTGCACTCGAGCCCTGGAGGGATCTGGACCCTGGGGACAGTAGAGCGGCCAGCCGACCCCGCAGGCGAAGGGGGGGCCGGAGCCGAAGGAGGAGGAGGAGGAGGAAGAGCGGGCGCCACGTCCTTCTTGATGGTGTCCCACCAGTATGTAAAGAGATCCTTTACATCCGTAATAGATAATCCCGACGCCGGCTCAGACGTCGAGGGTCAGACGTTGGGTCCCGGCGATGGCTCCACAGGGACCTCGGGCGGCGGCGAGGGAGCCCTGGGAGACTGCGCAAGGCCGGGATCGCCCGTCTAGTCTTCGGGCTGTGTCGAGTCTTCCTCCATAAGGGACTCCTGCCCGACGACGGTCGGAGACGCAGGAGCCCTCTTCTCAGGTGCCGCAGACGTCGGGCCCCCTGCCGACGTCCGATGGGTAGATTTGACCGACGACGGTCTGACAGCCGACGACGGCTCCGAGGAGCGGTGAAAAATGGCCGACGGAGGTCGAGCCGGTGTCGGGTCTGCCGGCCTCTTCAGAGGGGTAAGCTCCAGGGTCTTCCTCGGCGGCACTGAAGAGGACCGGACGTTGGGTACAGACGAGCAGGAGCCCGACTTGTGGCGATGGTGATGATGCTCCTCGGACTTCGCCCCGGCCTTAGGGGTGGAGGACGACGAACGGCCTGGTAGGGGCCTGAGAAGATCAAGAAATGGCCACCGCAGCTGGGGAGGGAAGAGGCCCTGACGGGGACCGATCCGACTTCGATCCGAGCTGCAGGACTCGGAGGCCCGAGTCGGAGACCTGGAAGGGTCCTTCTCCCTTCTCTTCTTTCGGCATGCTTGTGAGAAGATTCCCTTTAGAGGACATGGCTCTAAGTTTTTCTTAGGAGGAGGACACTGCAGAGCCTTCTGTCACCGGATCCTGGTGGCTGTTAAATCCTGGCAGAGGGAACAGGCCTGGGTGTCGTGCTCTGGGCCCAGGCACCGAACGCAGGCCGTGTGAGGGTCCTTAAAGGGGACCTGTTTTCCACAAACACACTTAGACGTATGCCCGGAGGTCGGTGAGGACATCAGAGAAGAAAAATCTTTGAAATGAAGCAATTTCCCGTAGGAAGTTCAACAACCACGCGTCGCGCGCTAGACTGAGACTGAAGGGTCGAGGCATGCAAGTTCGACGGCGGGAAAGAACTGGGGATTCTGGCGGGACCGCCCCCTTATGTACCACGCCTGACGTCGGAGGCGGGACCGACGTCGGGGGCGGTCCCCGCTGAACATAGCTAGCTAGAAATTTTCCGTGGGGTCCTGGCGCCTGCCGGCTTCAGTCCTAATGGTGTAACCTGCTGCAAGAGCTGTATCTCGAAGTAAGATCCTCCCTTCCCAAATGAGGAGGAAGGCATCCAGAGGGACTGAGCCCAACACTGGGGGCCTGCAGCATAAAAGGGGAAGTTGGTGATTGTCTGGGGCTGCAAAGAGATCTATTTTCGGGGTGCCCCATCTGGCAAATACTACCTCCAGTACTAGGGGATCCAGTGCCCATTCGTGATGGCCCAGGGAAATCCTGCTGAGAGCATCCACTAGGACATTGTCCTTGCCTGGGAGGTGAACTGCCGTAAGGAGGCGCTCAGCTATAAGCCAGAGACCACAACTTCATGGCTTCGGTGCACAGGACGTAGACCGAGTGCCCCCTTGCTTGTTGATGTACCACATTGTAGTGGTATTGTCTGTTCTGACCTGAACCACCTTGTTCTGGACAGATGTGGACAAAACCTGGAGTGCTAGAAAAACTGCTCTGAGTTCCAGCAAATTGATGTGGAGCAGAGATTCCTGAGGGGACCACAGCCCCTGGGTGGAAAGGTCGCCCATGTGAGCTCCCCACCCCAAGAAGGATGCATCTGCAGTAAGGGTCAAAGAATGAGACTGGGGAGTGAAGGGAACCCCCTGTCTCAGATTGTTCTGATCCTGCCACCACTGAAGGGCCTGGATCAGGGTTCGAGTCACTGAATCAATTTGGTTAGGATCTGTCCTTTGAGACCAAAAGGCTCTCAAATGGAACTGAACTCATCTGAAATATCGCCTCCTGCACCACTGCTGTAGAAGCAGCCATGTGCCCCAGGAGCTGTAGAAAATGCCTTGCTGGTCGAGAGACCTGCAGGGTGAAAGAGGAGCCAGAGACAACAAGGTCCTTGCTCATTCCAGGGAAGGAAGGCTGTGGCTTCTTTTGTGTTCAGTTCTGCGCCTATGAAGGTGAGAAGCTGGACAGGTTCCAGAACTGACTTTGGAAGATTGAGAAGGAAACCTAGAGATGTAAGCAGTTGCTGGGTTACTTGTAAATGTAGTTTGATTCTGTTCTGAGACTGGCCTACAATGAGCCAGTCATCCAGATAAGGAAAGATGGCAATCTTTGCCTTCTTAAATGAGCAACTGCTACTGCCAGGCATTTTGTGAACACCCTTGGGTGAGGTGAGGTCAAGGGCATTGCTCTGAACTGGTAATGGCCTGAGGGCAGTTCGAATCTGAGGTACTTTCGATGGGAGCTTCTGATGAGAACATGGAAGTAGGCATCCTTGAGGTCCAGGGAGGCTAGCCAGTCACCTGACCTTAGAGAGGGTAAAATAATCCCCAGGGTCACCATTTTGAACTTTGGTTTTAAAAGGTGCTTGTTTAGATACCGGAGATCCAGGATGGGCCGCCATTCTCCTGTCTTTTTTGGGGTAAGGAAGTACCTGGAGTACAACCCTTTGCCCTGGTGTATGGGAGGAACCCTTTCCACGTCTCTGAGAGCCAGGAGGGAAGAAACTTCTGCTTCCAGGGCAAGTGCCTCTGATGGGTTTGCAGGTGGAAAAGACCTGGATCTCATCTTCGGAAATTTTTTGAAGCTGAGAACCAGTCCCTGGCTTACTACTTCCGGGACCCACTTGTCTGATGTTAAAGACTTCCAGTCCTGGACAAAGTAAGCCAGCCTGCCCTCTACCGGTAGTGGAGAATCGGCCCTGGCTACCCCATCAGGGAGCCTGTTTTGCAGGGGCTTTGGGTTGAGGGGTAGAAGCAGGCTTACTAGGAACCTCTTCTGCCCTTCCTCTAAAGAACTCCCTCTGGGCATAGGCAGAAGAGAGGCCTGGCTTGGTAAACGGCCATGAAAAGGCCTGCCCTGCCCCTGATATGCTGCCTTTGAGGAGGACTTGCCTTTCTTTGGCCTGTGCACTCCTATAGGTGGTCCTATACTCATCCATTTTCTTCATATAATTCTCTGTCTGTTCTCCAAACAGAGAATTTCCCACAACAGGAAAATCCATAGCCTTAGACTGGGTATCCTGTGACAGGGCAGTACATCTGAGCCAGGCCATTCCGCAAGACACACAGATGTAGCCATGACTCCTGATGAAACATCATTAGAGTCCACTGCAGCATGAAATTGCACCTTGGATGCCTCAATATCATCCGCAGCCACCTGCTCCAGCTCCTGGCAAGCTGGTCAGGGCCTGTTTTGCTAGGGCCAGGACAGTATCCCACCTGGATTTCTGGTACCTAGCTGCGTAAGTCATATAATTTGCCTGTCTGAGTCCCAAAGATGCTGCATGTACTGCTTTTTTGCCATGGCATCCATCCTCCTGGAATCCTTTTCAGGAGGGTGAGAGGCTAGAGAATATTAGCCTTGTCACAGGCTGCAGCCTGCACTACCCCCACATGGCTGCACTGCTGGGATAGGAACTCCGTATCAGAGCCTGATAAAGCATACCTCTCGTCCATCCTTTTATCCACAGGGAAGATAGAATGAGGAGTTTTCAGAATTTTTACTGTCTGTTTCCAAAAAGATTTATGCAAGGGAATAGACAGTCTCCTAGACTCTGGAATATCCATCATTTCCACAAAATCAGGCTCTTCTTGATCATCAACAGGGAGTTGCAGAGTCTCAGCAACTTTCTTGTAAAACAAAACATGAGAAGGGGACTCAGATATCCTGGGAGGGGACACTCCTGAGGGTCTGTCTGGAGAGATGTCCGGTTCAATGGGCACATCCAGACTTTCAAAATCACACTCACTCTCCTCGTACCCCTCCTCCCCTTCCCCCGGTTCATAAAAATCCTCAAAATCATAATCTTGAACCGGGGGAACCGACTGAACCGGCGCTTCCCTAATGGTGCCGGTTCGGATGGAACCGGGAAAGAGACTGGACAATTTGAATAGCTTTGGCTATTTCCTCAGCGAGTTGGAGAAAGAACTTTTGGCCCCAAACTAGCTGACCTTCTAGTCCTTTAGTTGGAACCGCTCCTCAGAGCTGGTCTTGCTTGCTCGAGGAAGTATCGCTCTGGTCAGAGGGCGTCTCCTCAGGTTCGGTTGGAACCGAACCGGGCTGGCCATCCGGGTCAGCGGACTTTTTGGCCTCCCTTTCCCTGAGCCTACCAACTCTTTTTTTCCATGGTGGCAGCAGGAAAATTCTTACAAATCTGGCAGTCTGCATTGAGGTGGTCAAACCCCAGACAATATACACAAGTGGTGTGTGGGTCAGCCTTAGCAAAGGTTTCCCCACAGAGGCCACAGTGCTGAAACCCAGTGGGTCCGGTTTTTCTTTTGGGTTTCTCAGACATAATGCCAGCCTAACCAAAACTTGCTCGTTAATGGCAATCCACCAAGCAAGACTCTCTTATCGGTTCCCAACCGTGACACAGGTTGTGGAAAAAACCATAATAAAATCCTGTTTTTTAGAACTGATAAGACCCGGGAACCGCACTCTAAAGGACTAGAAGGTAATTTAAAACCCATCTGATCGGTTCAAACCGAACCGAAAAAGACGTTTACAAGTTCCACACAGAAGAAAAAATAATAAATAAGCCTATCTATTACTTACAATACTACAGACAGAGCTTGAACCGACGATTGCGGTTAAATTTCGTTAAAATAAACCGAGAATTACACTTTAAAACCGACAAACAAACCGAGCAGCAGGAGGAATCTCGGAGCGACTGTTCAGTGAGGCGGAGTAAAGAATCTGACAGTTTAAGTTTGAGCTTCAACAGACAGAGTGTTCAACCGAGTTCGTGCCAAGATTCCATGCCCCCATGGAAAGTTAACTCTTTCACCTCCGGAGCAGTTCTAACCTGGGGTTATACTGCATATGTCTTAATATAGCAAGACTTCATGTTGTTTGAAACATGGGGTCATCTGGAGTGGGGGGGGGGACTTGGGGACATTGTTCCATGCCTCTTCCCCTTTCGGAGGATTCTGGACCCAAGGAGGAAGACTCACTGCTGAGTCTCTGGTCAGCATCATCTGCATCATCGTCCCTGCCGTCCTTTGGCTGACGAGCATCCGGCTGACCTAGTGTCAGGCCTATCCCTGGGTGTGTGAGGAGTGCTAGGGCCTGGTGAACAGGGACCAGGGAAATGGGTCCCAAAGGAGGCCCTTGGGGTGGCTGGGGCCGGTGCCCTCGTGGCCGGGACTTGTGCCTGCATAAAGGACCACAGGGCTGAGATCAAACCATGGTAATCCAAAGGGCCCAGCGTTGGTTCCCTAGACATCAGGTAAGTGGGGGCTGCGATGGTCCCACAGGAGCCAGGTATGGGTAAACTTCTGATGATGTAGCTCTTGCTATGAAACTGGTAGAGGAATTGCCTGAGCTGCGGTGTTTGTTTTAACTCTCACCACTGTAGTTTAAGCTGAATAAAAGCCTTTTTGCACTTAAACAGTAGTGCTGGTATTTGCTGCTCGCCTAGTCTGGCGCAAGTCCCGCCAGCACCAGGTAGGGGTATACAGGTACTGGACCAGAAGCAGCCGGCCACAGGGTACCTAGGTATTGGTCCTGTGGGCAAAGATTGTGGCAGGACAGGCGTTGGACCCTCTAGAGTGGGTGGCAGAAGGACGGGTCACGCGGCACTGGCAGATTGTCAGGGTCAGCGTGGGTCCCACAGGCTGCGGCAGAGGAAGGACCGGGCACAGGTTCTGCAGGTGTTGGCTGAGGCAACGCCTGAGGGGTGTCCATGGGTGCTGACTGTGGGGAGAAAAGGTGCTGGAGTGGAGGGCAACCCCAACCCCCGACACAGGCTGAGGAGAAACCGGCTTGAGAGGTGCCGTGTCCTGCAGCATCTGCCCTTGAGGAGGAGAAGCAGAACCAGCGGTGGTCCCAAAAGATGAAACCGTGTTGGTGGCATGGGTGTTGGGGGAACGGCAGCTGCAGACTGATGCTAGCCACACCTCTGCCAGCCAGAGCTGCCTGTGAACCCGCAGAGAACAAGGGCATGGAACAAGAGGAGCTGGAGTGGGGGCAGAAACAGAGTACTCTGTCTCAAACAGCCACCATCTGTGAGGGAGACTTGGGCGGTAAGGGCCACTGGTAATCCCTGTGGAAGTTAGGGCATGTTTGGCATAGGTGGCTTCCAACCCCTTCTCCGAGGAAGGAAGACCGCTTGGGGTCAAGACTGCTTGTGTGGGACTGTGAGTGGGAGGCAGACCGGGGTCAGTCCCGGTTCTTGTCCATATGCTTGTGTTTCCTGGTAGATTTGTCCTGGGACTTCAAAGATAAAGACCCCGAGGACTGGGCCAGGGAAATGGAGGAGCTCCTGGCCAGCAGCTCCTGTTCCATCGAGGTGCCCTTGTACTCAAGGTGGTGATTCTCCAGCATTTTCTGGCAACATCTGTGGGTGGCTGGGTTGAACTTCTGGCAGGCCTTGCAGGCTTAGATGCTCGTGGTCTGGGCCTAGGCACAAGACACAGGCAAATGGCTGCATTTTCTTGGATCGGTTTGCTACAAGCACACTTGGTGAAGCAAGCTGAAGATGAGGAAGGTTTTAAAGGACATAAACCGTAAGGTGAGAACACAGAAATTTTGACGTTAAACTGAATTAAAACAGAAAAATAATAAAGCATGGTTAAACGTGGGACCATGGCAGTTGACTGTAGATGCGGCAGTATCAGTAGTCCTACATGTGTTGATCGATGGGAAAGAACTGAGGAGGGTGTGGGGGCTGCCCGCCTTTACAGGACAGGCTGACATCAGGTGCTGACATTGGAGGTGGGTTGCCCCCCCCCCGGTACACTGCTAGCTAGAAGGTTTCTGTGTGGTCCTAGTGCCCGAATCCTACCGGTGATGGCCCGCTGCAAGAAAGACTCGAGAAGTGAGATTTTGAAATGCTGTAGATCTATCCCATTCCCTTTTTGATGTGGCATATAGCTCCCTCAGGATGGCATTTAATTCTGTTTTGGTGATGGCCTCATAGTTGAGGTTTTTTCATTTCTTTTGATCAATCTGATGATTGATTGCTCAGTTTACCTAATTCATTGTATTCAGCTTATTTCTGTCCATTTCTAGCTGATTCACAGTAGTTTCTTGGACAGTCCCACCAAGGTTCACCGTTTTCTGCCTTTTCAGGTTCTGGAACAGTGGCAGATTATGAAAGATCATCTGTGGTGATGTTTTCCTGTGCAGTTTCATTCAGGATGTCAGCAAATAAATCAGTCTACAATTTTCACTTGTTTTTTCCTGTCAGAATGGCACAAAAAAGTAGTTACGTAAGAACTTACAGTAACAGTACATCTTCAAAAGAGGTTCCTGCAGTAGGTCATTACACATAAGAACTGCGCCACCTGGCGTCAGGACCGCACAGCAAACTTTTCCAGCAATGCCCGGTGGGGGACCGCCCACCAGACGTCACGCGAAGATGTCAGCGTGACCCCATATAGTGGGCGGGCCCCACACCTGCCTTCCAGTTCTCCCGCCGGAGATCCTAAAAGGAAAGACAGGAGAAGGAAACAGATTCTGGAGCCCAAAAGAAAATTGGGGGAAAGGAGGGTGGGAAAACCATGACCTACTGCAGGAACCTCTTTTGAAGATCTACTGTTATGGTAAGTTCTTACGCAACTGTACTATCTTACTTTGAGAGGGTTCCTGCAGGTCATTACACATAGGATTGAATCTCAAGCAGTCCTCAGAAAGAGAGACAGAGAGAAACACGGAGGAGGAGCAACTGAAAGGACAGTACAGGACTGGCCTAGGACAATAGGCCCTACAGCACGGCTAGACCAAACCCGGCCCTATGCCTACAGGCAATGTCCAGACTGTAATGTTTGGTGGAGGTGTGGACCGAACACGAGGTAGCTGCTGCACAAATCTCTTCTGCAGGTACATTCTCAAGAATGCTGAGGACGCAGCCATTCCCTGAATGGAATGACCTCTGACCTCTCCCTGCAGAGGTTTGTCATACTTGTAATAACAGAAGCGAATGCAGTTAGCGAGCCACTTGGATAAGCACAGCTTAGACACAGTTGAACCCACGGATTTGGGGGCAAAGGAAACAAAAAGCTGATCGAACTTTCTGGAGCTTTTAGTCTTGTGGACATAATGCAGGATTCTGTGTATGTCCAGCACATGAAGAAGAGCCTTATCTTTATTAGAATGGTTAGGGTAATACACCGGGAGTTCAACCGTCTGAGGGTGAACTCTGAAATCACCTTGGGAAGAAACTTAGGATTGGTTCGTAAGACTGCCCGGTCTTTATGAAAAATCAAATAAGGCTCCTTACACATCAGGGTCTGAAGCTCGGAAATCCTTCTAGCAGAAGTAATGGCAACCAAAAATAGCGCCTTCCATGAGAGGTAGTGCAAGTCACAGCTCATTGCTGGCTCAAAAGGGGGATGCATAAGCTTCTCGATAGCAAAATTTAAATCCCAAGGTGGGGTTGGGTAATGGATCGGTGGTTTCAGATGGAGAATCCCTTTCAGAAAGGTTTTTGAGATTTCCAGCTGCGCCATGGGTTCCCCCCCTATCATATCATGATAGGCTGAAATGGCCGAGAGGTGTACCTTGAGGGATGAGTAAGAGAGACCCAGATCAGACAGGTGCAACAGATACTCCATGATCTGTGGTGCCGAGCATGTGAAGGAGTCCTAGCCTTTAGGTGCCGACCAAATGGAAAAGCACTTCCATTTCATAGCATAGGTAAATCTAGTAGAGGGCTTTCTGGCCTCTACCAGGACCTGGGCGACCTTACGTGAGACCCTGAAATGAGACTGTATTATGTCTGTAGGAGTCACGCATGAAGATACAGAGTCCTGAGCCCGGGATGCACTAATCTGCCCTGATCCTGAGGTAACAGGGCGTGACAGAGAGGAAGAGGAACTAGGGGTTCCATTGATAACTGCTGCAGAAGTGGAACCCAGATTTGCCTCACCAGAGGGAGCTATGAGATTAATCATCCTGGCTCCCTCTGCCTGGAGTTTCAAGAGAACCCTCTGAAGCATGGGAAGTGGAGGGAAAGTGTACAAGAATTTCCATGTCCAACAAAGTGACACCACGGCCAGCAGAAAGCACCACGCCCTGAATGAACGAGCAAAACTGGGAAGTTTTGTGTTGGATGGGCAGGTGAACAGGTCAGGTTCCGGTTGCCCCACTGCTGAAAAAGGAGTCTGCCACTTCCTGACTTTATTCCCATTCATGAGCTAGGTGTAGGTTCTGCTAAGGCTGTCCACCAAGACATTTTGAACGCCTGGCACGTGGACAGCTGTGAGTGACAGACTGTGTTGGACTGCCCAGTTCCACACTCACATTACCTCTCTGTTTGTTGATATACCAGACTACTGACATGTTGTCCATCTGGATAAGCAGAGATCCCTGGGAAGGATGGACTGAAAAGCCTGAAGAGCGTATACAGGACTGCCCTCATCTCCAAGATGCTGATGTGCAAGGACATCCTCGAGTTGGGACTACAGACCCCACGTTTGGTGGTCCCCTATATGAGCTCCCCAACCCTGATGGAAGAGTCTGTGGTGAGAGTGCACCTGGGAGCAGGCCTCTGGCAGGGAAGGCCCTGGGACAAGTTCGAGGATCCCTCCACCATGGCAGATCCTTCTGACTGCACTGAAAATCACGATCGGATGATCCAGATCGTCCCTGAACTGATTCCACTGAACACACAAGGTCCACTGAGAGATTATTATGTGTAACCTGGCGAGGGGAACTGTGGAGATGCAGACCACCATCAACCCCAAGAGCTCTGGCTGGGAGGAAATTGGAGGATCAACAAAGGTCGCCTGTTCTCGGATGGCCTGCATGGAGGGAGAAAGGCCTTGCACTGGACCATGCCCAACACAGCTCCTATGAACTGAAGTCTCTGAGAAGGAGTAAGCATGGGCTTGGGGATATGGACTGTAATCCCCATAAGAGAAAACAGGTCCAGGGTATGCGAGAGAGCCTCCAAAAGATTCTCCCTGGATGGGGACGAAATTAGCCAGTTGTCCAGGTAAGGAAAGACCACAATGCCCTGATGACACAGGGCTGCTGCCACCACTGCTAGGCACTTGGTAAAAACCCTGGGTGCTGAGGAAAAGCCAAAGGGGAGTGTCAGAATTGAAAATGCTTCCTGAAAACAAAAGCGCAGGAAGCGGCAGGGTGAACTTTTGTACTTGACTAACAGACAGAGTCTGCTGAGGTTGAGTATGTGTCGGAGGTCGCCTGTCTTTTGTGGAACCAGAAAAAGTGGGAGTAAACTCCAATCCCCTTTGATGAAGGGGAACTGTCTCTATTGCCACTTTTTGCAGTAGAGCTTGAACTTCCTCACTTACTAGAAGAATCTGGTGGGGCATGTAAGATGAGCAACTTGGTGAAGATTCCGGGGGGATTTTGAGGAACTCCAGAGTGTGTGCCTGTGAGACAAGTTGCAGGACCCATGCATCAGGAAGTTATGCCTCTCCATTTCTGTGTGTGGAGGGTGAACCTCCCCCACCAGCTCCTTGCTCTGGGGTTCAGGAGAGGGAGGAGGTAAGGAGACGGGAAGTGGCAGGGCCAGCAGGGGAAGGGCCCCCTGAATGCCTCTGGCATGTGGAGGCCGAAAAGGGAAGAAAAGGAAGCACCTGTGGCCTTTCTCTTGCCCTGAAAGCGGGTCTGGGTTTGCTTTGCGGGCCTCCTGGTCTGTTTCTGAAAGGGCTTCTTTGTACAATCTGCTTGACACAGAACTAATGGACCTCAGGACCTGGCCCCTGTCCTGAAGATTCATTAAGATGTCCCTGGTGTCCCCTCCAAAGGACCGAGCCCCAAAAGGGGCATCGTGGATTGCGGTCTGGATCTCGTTAATGAGCCCAGAGATGTGCAGCCAAGCATGCCGCTGAAGGGAGATGGCGGTTGCTGAGGTATGGGCCACTGTGTCGACCGAGTCATAGGTGGCTCGTAGGGCATGCCTGCAGGAAATTTTGGACAGGTGTAAGTCCTTGGTGGATCCTCCTTGAGGTCTGAGTGATCCATAGATTGGATTCAGGGCCGATAGCTTGGCCAGGGTCGCTTCTGAAGGGACACCATATGAGCTATGTAACTCAGGGAATGGAGGGCACACATAGCTGAAGAGTACACTTTCTTGCCATATTGGTCAATCTGCTGAGATTCCTTGTTGGGAGGTGAGGTGCTCGTGCTTTGGGGCAGTTGAGCGATCATGAGCCACGGAAATGATGACGAGTCGGCCTTCGGGTGCGAATTTAAAAAGGAAGCACCCTCAGGAGCCCGGTAGATTCAGTCAGCCTTCTTGGGGACTGCCGGGATGGAATGTGGCAGTTGCCTAATTGTGATGGTGAGGTCTTCACGGGGCCATATCCAGGGAGGAACCGGGAATGGGGAATAAGACTCTAGGTCCAGGTGCTCTGCAAGTCTTTTCCTCATGGGGTCCTGCTCCTCAGTCTACCAATTATAAAATTTCTGGATGGCCCTGAGCAAGCCCGAGAAGGAAGGGTCATCAGGATGGCATTAAGAAGAAGCCTTCCCTTTAGGGTCTGGGGACTGTCCATCTAAGTAGTCCTCCAAAGTATCCTCCCCCGAATCCGGGTTGTCCTGATCATCCAAAGGTTCAAAATCCAGAGATGGACCTCATAAGGGGTAGCCCCTGAAATGTGAACAGTGGGAATCAAGCTCACAGGGAACAAAGACCTGGGAGGGGGGTAGGAGCCTGCATAGAGAGACGGCTCTCAGGTCTGAAACCAATTCATCCTTGCCTCCTTCCACCAGGACTGGATCATTGTTTGGAAGTCCTGAGGTGGAGCTCGAGAAGGGGGAGGAAGAGGGGGAGGAGTAGGGGTAGGAGGCACATGGGTAAGTGGGTAATTGTACCCATGGACACCTAAACCTTGATAATGGAGAGGAGGGTACCCTTGGGAAAAGGGGTATTCTGGATAGTGATGTCCAGAGTAATACGGATCTGGGGGAACACCTGCCGTGGGAAGGTCCGGTGGGAACTCATGAGTGTAGCCTGGGACATTAAAAGGCCTAGAATGACCTGGGAGATTTCTGTACATCAGGAGACCAGACGTTGGGGGAATCAGTGCGAACCATGCCGTTGTGTAGAGAGGAGGTGGGGCAGGCGTCTGCAAAACAGTCGCTGGGACCGCTGATGTCAAGGCTGGTGTTGGAGATGGATCCGCGCCGAGGGGCAGGAGTTCTGGCCGGACATAGGGGTCAGACAGCGGAGCCCGTCAGGCACTGGGAAGGTGTCAGAACTGGATGAGAGGCTCGTGCAGGGTCAGGCCCAGACATCGGAGGACTAGGAGATGGGTCCGCGTTAAAATAGGTGTTGGAGCCGGATGAAGGGGTTCTGATGGCTGTACCAATCTTTCTTCCGTCGGGGGTGCCGAGGGAAGGAGGACCGACATAAAGGTGTCTCAAGGAGCCTCCAGCATAGGGACAATCATCAGTGGATGTGCTGCTAACCCTTCATCCCCCGCGAGGGACTGATGAACGGAAGCCGGAGTAAAGGTCACGTCCAGCTGTTCATCACTCTCTTCGTGACCCGGGGTGGCAGGTAGTGAAGCCAGATCCACCAGGGGGGTAAAGGGAAGATTTGGGGGCATCTGGGTGCTCAGTCGGACATCGGGTACATCGGCAGAAGCCACCGACAGACTATCAACGTCTGGGCGGGTACTAGAGGTGGCCAACTTATTGGACAAAGCGGCCGGGTGGGAGATGGAGGAGCCCCCTACCGTCTTATTGGCAGAGACTGGAAGAATCCCTGAGGAGCGGGGGCTTGACTTACCGGTAGCCAAATGGGTCCTGGAGGAGTCGGGAGCTGACATCGGCGGATACTGGGCATCCACCGGAGGAGCTGCCGGGCTACTTACCAGTGGAGATTGGGAGCAGTGCAATGGACGGGCCTGGAGTGTCCCCAGATGCAGCCTAGACGACCACTAAGGGAGGCAGTGGGGGAGAGGCCTTGCTGGTAGAAGGCCTACCAGAGTCCGGACAGTCCTTGTCCTCAAGGTGCTCCCGTTCCTGATGTTTGTCTTTTCCTTCTTGGCCTCTGGGGAAGGTGAAGACACGGATTCCCAAAGGTGCTCCATTTCTTTTTGAAGCATGGCCATCCTATTTTTTAAGAGATGGGCCTTGGAGCCTCTTCCTTCTCTCTAGTAGCTGCTCGATTGAAGGGCTGGCAGTCTGGGCAAGCCATGTGTCGCGGGTCCGGGGCCTAGGCAAAAACACCTTCAGTGACCGCCCTTGTGGAATTTGAGCACTGCAATCCTCACACTCTTCTTGGCCTTAGATGATGGAGAAGACAAGGAGAAGAAAAGACTCAAGTTTTAAATGAGAAAAAAAGTGGATTTTAAAGGCAATCAACTGGGCAGTTTACTGCAAGGTACCATGCACAGAACAATGACAGGAAAGAACTGGAAGGCGGGCATGGGGACCGCCCACTATATGGGGTCACACTTATGTCGTCACTTGATGTCAGGTGGTGGGCGGTCCCCCGCCGGGCACGGCTGGAATAGTTTGCTGTGCGGTCCGAACTCCAGGTGGCGCAGTTCTTATGTGTAATGACCTACTGCAGGAACCCTCTCGCAATAAGATCAATGGCTGCCACATACTTTCAGTTCTGTAAGAGTGAGAAGAGTACATAAGAAAGCTGTAGAGTGCCAGCCTGCCTTTGTGCCAGGACAACAGCCTTGTTGCCAGGGCTTCTCCATCAAACAGATTACAGGATTTTATAACCCATTTCATAATCCTTCATAATGCACCCAACCTTCTGGATATGGATCATGACCTGCTCAAGTTCAAAATAACATGCAATTTTGAAGGTTTGTTTGTCTGAGGTAAAAACACTGAGCCAAAGCTCATTCACAGTGGTGACCTTATGATACACTACAATATATATACACAATTACTACATAATACATATAATTATCTTCCTAGATTACAATCAAGTAAAACAATTACAGGCTCTCTGAGCAGATATAAGATAATGTTTCAGTACTGAAATGGAAGGCGGTTTACTGTGAAATGATTAAAATTCAGAAGGAAGTTTGTTCCAATAGATGGAAACAAACTGGCCATATGAAAAAAATAATAGCTGTGTGTGTTGGGGGTTAAAAATATATTAACTTTGTTCCTCTTCTAATTGTTAATGTTTAAAAAGGGAAGTTTGCATGTTGCATTTGTAATGTTTGATGCAGATCGGAACCAAACAGTTTAAGGAAGGATACGTGGCTAATGGAATTTAACATCTGCAAATCTAAGATAATACACCTTGGGGAAAAGGAACAAACAAACAGAACCAAAGACTTTCCAGTAGGGAGACTGAGCAGGAAAGGAGCCTGGGAGTCATCAACGATTCCTCCCTTAAGTGCTAGGAACAGTGCCTGGCAGTAACTGGAGGGCAAAAGGAATGCTGGCTTGTTTAAACAAACTCTGGCCAGAGCCGATAGGACTGCGGGTGAGGAAACTGGGGTAAAGATATTGAAAATTATCTAAGTTACAAGCCTCTGTTAGCAAAATGTAACGTAGGCTCATAAATTTGTTGTTTTTGTAATATTTTTACAGCAAATTTTCAACATAGTCTTGTTATGACCCTGTCTCACACGAAGAAGGGCAGAGCAAATGTTCAACTCCTGCCTGAAAGGTGCTTTTCGTGGGACTGCAAAATCAAGTTTCGGGACGCATAAAGACATTTTAGTCAGAGTTGAAAAATTACAGCTGTCGGACTCATGAGGTGTTGTAAAGAAATGGCTATGTTGAAAATTTGTGGTAAAAATATTGAATATTTACGATCCTGCGTTTGCAAAATTTGACATAGCCTCATAACTTTTTTGTTATATTTTTATACAAAATTTACAGCATAGCCTTCTTATGACCCTACCTCATGAACAATGGCAGAGAAAATTTTCAACTACTGCCCGAAAGGTGATTTCGCGCAGGGACCGCAAAATCAGCTTTTGGTATGTAAAAAACCCATTTTGGCCAGGACTGACAGCTGCACGCTCAAGAGGTGCTGTAAAGATATGTCTATGTTGCAAATTTGGGGTACAAATTTTGAAAATTACCAAAGTTATGAGCCTGCATTTGCAAAATTCAACATAGGCTTGTAACTTTGTTGTTTTATAGTATTTTTACTCCAAACTTTCAACATAGCCCTCTTATGAGACTACCTCAAGAACAAGGGCAGTGAAAATGTTCAACTCCTGCCTGAAAAATGATTTCATGCAGGCACTGCAAAATCACCTTTTGGGACAGATTTGCATAATAACAGTGTCATCGTTCTCGAGGTAGAGTCCCAAAGAAGGCATGTTAAACTTTTGGGCCAGAAATATGCAAAAATGCCCAAGTTATGCCACTATATTCAAACACCATTGAAATACACTGAACCGCATACCTGTTTCTTGAGTTCGTGGTCCGGCTTTGAAGAGTGAAGATATGTCTATGGTTCAGAGAGAATTATGGCGTTGGATCCCTGATGGATAAGTAAAGGCTTGGGGTGGTGCTGGGTGGTGGATGCCGAGTGGGAGGACTGGGTGGGGGGGTAACGGCACAAAAGACATTGACGGATGTTTTTCTTTTACAGTGTAAAAACAAACAAAAAAAAGGACAGAGAATTGCCATCGTGACACTGGAGGATTAAGGCACCCGCCCCCCGTCACTATTATGTTTCTTGGGTGTGTGTGTATGTGCTGAGAGGAGGGTTGTGTGGGGGATTAAAAAAAAGGGGGCATAGAACACGATTGCAACACTGAGGGATTGGGCACTCCGCTGTCACTGTTATGTTTCTGGGTGGGGGCGTTTGGGGTGGTGGGTGCTGCGAGGAGGGTCAGGTGGGGATAAGCATAATATAAAAAAAAAGAACTTGGTGGTCACAGTGGAATCACGGCACTCCACCATGACCAAGATGGCCAGCGCACTAGTCTGCGCATGCACTGGTCGCCATGTGTAGAGTGTGGTGCCCATCTTAGACATGGTGGAGTGTACAGTGTTCTGCTGTGACTGCAGTTTTTTTTAAATTAGAGATATCCCCCACCCAACCCTCCTCTCGCATCCCCCAGCATAAGAGTGACACTGGGGGTGCCCAATCCCCCAGTGCCACCATTAGAACTGCCAATTTGTTTTCTCATATAAAAAATAGTGCAGTGCAAGTGGAGTGCTCCATGGATGCAGAGATGACTGTGGTTCAACTTGCAACATGTTGTTCAGTTGCAAAGAATGCAAGGAATGCGGAGCCCTTTCCTGAAAGCAAGTGGTCTACAGGACTCCACCCACTGCAGCCATAAAAATGGAATCGGAGCCTGACCGCTCTGGGGCCTGCGCCATTATATTATAAATCACTACTGTGATTTTAGCCAATTAGCATGCTGAGCCACTGTACCTCTTAACCCTGTTTACAGAGTGCACCTGTGTAGGAGCATTAGGAAGGAGGGAGTGCTCTTCACCGACACGGTAGGGAGGATGATATAATAAAATAAAAAAAGAAACTTATTACTAATCAGTCAAGCTAAACTACAGTGATTCATATGTTAATAGGGGCTCTGAGGGGTGTCTGTTATGGTATCAGACAACTGGACTCATTCCTTGCTGAGCATGAGCTGTAAATGTGTAATAGTGGCAGTGCAATGAGTTTAAGGGATGGCTAGTCCCTATGCTTAGATGTGCTCAACTCCAAACCCTTCAACTCATGCACTCAAAAAATAGCAAAAGGGTTAACAGTTAAAGTCTGGCAACAGAATAAATACATGACCCATTCATCCCTGCCCCAAATGATTTTTCAAGAAACTTGGAATATATCTATAAAGTGCTTTATTACCTAGTGCAGATCATGTACAGACATCAGCAGCAGTTGCCTTACATATGGTTAAAAAGTCTAAATTAGACTAGCTTCATCCATTTCTGCTATTACTTTTTTTTTTATTTATTTGAAAAGGTTTTCCAGGAATGACAACATCAGCTGTAAAAGCAGCTTATTTCCAGAAGCATCCTTGGGGGTGGGGGAGAGATACATAATGGGGAAGAAGGGTAGGCAAAACATAGTAGAATAAAAATACACACAGTGCAAATACAAATACATAGAGTGAGGTACTAATACAGAACAAATCAAACCTAGGCAAACAGACAGTATTATATTACAAAACAAAGTAGAAAGTCAGAGACATATGGTGAGGCATACTGGGGTGGATAGGAAATATCAGATATAATGTATATAGTGGCAATCCAGGAATAGGAAGACAGTAAGGTATAGGCCAGATGGAGAACGAAAAAGTGGCAGACTGAGTACAGGGATTATTAAGTGCTAATTTAAGTTAGAAAGGATTATTAAGTGCTGTGAGGATATAGAAAAACAAAAGTTGGGAACACAAGTAGTGGTGGGGGCAGGACAGAAGGGCTATGCCCTTCTCTCCTTCTTACTCGGTGGAGAAAGGAAAGGGGGGGCAAGAACTAGTCCCCATCAGGGTGCAGGGAACCTTGCAACAGGAAAGGACTTGGCAGTGAGGGTGGAGAGAGAGAGAGAGAGAGGGAGAGCTGAGAACTATTCCCCTTCAGGATGCTGAGAACCCTGCAAGGAGAAGGATGGGTTGCAAGGGAGGGGCAAGCTGAGAACTATTCCCCTTCAGGATGCTGGGAACCCAGCAAGGTACCGCACCTGGCAAAGAAGGAGAAGAAAAAGGGGGAGGGGAAGAGGTAACCCAAAACTATTCCCTTTCAAGATGCTGAGAATTCTGCAAGGGGAAAGGACCCGGCAGTAGAGGAGTGAAGGAGAGGGGAAGGGGAAGGGGCAGGCCAGAACATTTCCCCTTCAGGATGCTGGGAACCCCGCAAGGGGACAGGGCCCGGCAGAAAAGAAGAGAAGGAGAATAGAGAGGGGAAGGGGAAGAGGCATCCAAGAACTATTCCCCTTCAGGATGCTGAGAACCCTGCACGGGACAGGACCCTGCAGAAAAGGAGAGAAGAGGAGAGAGAGGGTGAGGGGGGGTAGTAATGGGGGGAGGGGCATGTGGGGAAACTAGTGCAGGAGGCTACAGCTAGGGGTAATTTAGAGATGGAGAGAGTAGGCATTTGGGGGAGGAAAAGAGGGTGGCGATGGGGGAGAAGACGAGAGGAGGCGATGGGAGGTTAATAGGGAGAGAAGGGTGATTAGGTGCAATAACAGACATGAACAGTGTGCTTATGGAGGATGAGTGAAAGGGAGTGTCGGGATTGTGCAGAGCAAATTTCTAGAGGGACAGAGTTCAAGATATCGGGAGACTTATATGAGAAGGCTGAGTGACCTGACAAAATGCACCTGGGAGGGGGCAATCTTGGCGGGTTCTGTGGGTGGATGTGTAGAAGGCATAGCAGGATGGGAGGGGGGTGATAAGAGGGAGGACAAACAGGGCAGCAAAGAACTGAGCCAGAACTTCCCAATTAGATTAGCAATGTGCAACAAATGCCGGGCATAGAGAGAGGGAAAAGAGAGTGAGGAGTAAAAGTCACAGTGATGAGTACGTGGGGAGCAGCAGAGAATGAAGCGGCAGAAGGAACTGAAGAGAGTGTCCAGTCTGGATAGGGTGGTTTTAGCGGTGGAGCTGTAGACTATGTCCCCAAAATCAAGGACAGGAAGAATCATCTTTTGGATGATTTCTCTCCTGGCTTGCTGAGGGAGGCAGCTACGGTGTCTGTACAGAGCAGAGAGTTTAGGGCATAATTTATTGTCAATGTACCGCGAAGTCAAGATTCTTGTCTAGCCATAATCCACGGTACTTAAATGTGGCTACATCATCCAGCGTTAAGCCAGAGAGGGTATGGAAGGTGGGAGTGATATCCAGTCTGGCCAGTTTTTGTCTGGATCCAAAGGTCATAGATACAGTTTTTTTGATGTTCATGGACAGTTGGTTTGCATTAAACCAGTGTCGGACATAGTTAAAATCCAGCTGAAGGCTGGTGGCCACCTCAGAGGGGGAGTTGCTGGAGGAAAATAGTACAGTATCGTCTGTGTACGTGTGTATACAAGAAGTTGTGCAGGCACTGGGGAGGTCATTTAGGAATATAGAAAATAAAACAGGACCAAGTACTGAGCCTTGGGGGGGGAACCGGTGTTGACTGGGGGAGAAGGGGAGAGGGAGTTGCCTACCCTGATGGACTGGGACCTGCCTACGAGGTAGGACCAGGCCAGCAGCAGATAGCTTGCTGAGGAGAAGGGAGTGGGAGACAGTACTGAAGGCTTTGGCCAAATCAACAAAGGTGGCAGAGGTGATGCGTCCCTCATCCATGCCTGAGAAAATGGAGTCAGGGAGATGGTGATGGAGTGGTTTTTGCGAAACCCAGACTGGAAAGGGGTGAAAAAAGAAGAAGAGTCGCGGAATGAGGAGAGTTGTTTCAGAGCCAAATACTCTTGAGTTTTGCCGGAGTAGGGAGATGGGGCGGAAGTTGCCAGCGTTGGAGGTGTCCCTGCTTTTAGGGAGGGGGATCACAGTAGCAGGCTTCCAAGCATTAGGCACTGTGGAGTGAGAAAAGGAAAGGTTCAGAAGATAAGTCAATGGAGAGGTAATAGAGTAAGCAGATAGGTGGAGTAGCTTGGGGTCGAGGCAATCATGGCTTTTGCCCTTGAATAGATTCAGAGCAAGTAATACGCGTACAGTGTCCTCCGGGAGGACAGGCTTGAAAGAGAAGCATGGTGAAGACTTGGGTGGGGAGGGGGGTATGGGGGGAACTGTAGAGTCACCGGAAGCAATGCCGGGAAAAGATGCAAGGAGGGAGGAGGCACAAGCAGTGAGGTAATTTTTGAATTCAGCGGCCACTGAGGGAGGGTCTACAACTGTGTGGGTGCCAATGTTTAGGACAGGAGAAGGGGAGTGTGCCAGGGGAGAAAATACGGCATGGATAATCTTCAAGAATTTGGAAGAATTACTGATGTTTTTCTGGAAGGAGGTTTGGAAGTACTCCGCCTTAGCGAGGCAGATGGCCTTGGTGGAAGTGTTGCAGAGCGAGCGATAGCGGTGTAGGTTGAGGGGGGTGCTAGAAGTTTTAAACTCAGCCCATGCTTGGTCTCTAGCAAGTTGGCACGCTATGAGCTCAGCAGTGACCCACGGAAGGTGATTCCCACAGACCCTCACCTTCCTTAAAGGTGCATGACGGTCCTGCCACAGATCATATGATTCACTAAAGTATACCTGCGCCCGAGAAAGTGAGGTCGCTAGATCCTCAGTTGCCAGCTGTATCAAAGAGATAATTTAAAAATAGGAACAGCGCTCCAAAAGACCAGAACTAGATTCAAATAAAGTTCATAGATCTTATTTTCCAACTATGTATGACAACACACGCCACACTGCCCAGCGCTTCGGCAACTTGCCTTAAATTATCACAGATCATATGATCCCGGTCTCACAATATCACCAGCTGTTCCTTTAATACTCAAACAACAAAGCAACTTTGTAATTTTTTCCATCTCTTCACAAGACTAAAAAGTAACATTATCTAACAAAGTGTAAATTAGCACAAGGAGGAGCCATATGCTGTACCCTACATTCAATCCAGCCTAATCATACAGCCTGGCGCTTCACTCCTCTCGAGCTTTATCAGAGGTTTAGCTTCACTTCGGTTTTTCACCCATACCTCATGCTCGGAGTCTCTTATACTAGGAAAGATTCCCATGGAGGCCTATCAACTTATATTAATATGCAAGTGACCCAGGTTCACGCTGTGAGCCTAACTTTCATCCAATATTTGTTTCACTCGCAGTTAATAGGTGTTTGAAAGAGGCTACCAAAGGACATGCCAGAATGTGCTGCTTAAGTCCAACCTGCATAGATTATTATGGGGCAATGCTATTTCTGGTTACTACTATCAGGATAACTGGGAGACAGACACAAGGGACCCATGCCCTTCTTTCTACATTTCTTGCCTTCCATGTATCCATTAACAACAGGGACACTGACATTTTAAAATATAGCTTTTTTTATTTGGCAATTACTTGAGAAACATTTAAATGTTAAAATACTCTATGTTCTGCACACTCTAAATCATAAATATTCTCTCCAGATGATCAGAGTCATTCAAATATATACCTATCTCTCTCTCACGTTCTCTCTCTCTATATATACATATATACTATATATATATATATATATATATATATATACATATATATATATATGAGATGGGTTTGCATACACAATTTATTTGAACGAGCAGTGAGTGACTTCAGATGACCTCACGAGTGACTGCCCAAGGTCCAACAGCTCTAGTGAAAATAAATCATTTATTCCACAGGTCCCTGTTGTGTATAGCTATATATATACAAACATATATATATATATGACACAGACACATATATTTAATTATATAACATAACACATATAGAAAAAGATCAAGCAATATCAGTTGCTTTTCAGTGGCAGAATTACTGCAACAATTAGGCACTAAATATATTCATTCCTGTCCCTAGTATCATTGGAGCTCTAGCCAGCACTTATCATGCCTGCTTCCTTAATAAAATATAGAGGAAACAGATGCACGTAGTGCTATTGGTTAGCACCCATCATCTTCCATCTTTGGGAACTAGCCATAAAGGGGGATGATTAAGGTGTGTACTGCTGCTAGTTCAAAAAGTGTCAGCAAGGTTTCAGACATTCATTTGACATTCAGCTAATATTACTCCCTCGCTTAGTGCTCTGGACCAACTGGTAAAACTCTCCCTGAGCTGCTAGAGTTCTGTATTCTATCTCTGGGGAGTGTATATGACTGTGGATGTGTATTTTGCCAAATGAAACATTGATTTTAACTGTGACTTGGAGTCCTGTTCTGTAGCAGAAACAGGAAGAGGGCTGGTAGTTTTTTTAGCTATTCAAGCGAACTACTACCTGGTGTGCACCCCTTCTATTTATTTAAAACCAGTCTGGGCATTCTAAAAACTACACTTGAGCCTCACAGCAGAGGCAAATATAAATTTTAAACCTATTTTAAGGGTTTTGGTGTTCAGCCTCGCTGCGTGACCTCCGGAGCTACTTACGGGTCATGGATCAGTATATCTACTAGACCTGCGGCAAGCGCGACTTGTAAAACTCTCCCTGAGTTGCTAGAGTTCTGTATTCTATCTCTAGGGAGTGTATATGACTGTGGATGTGTATTTTGCTAAACGAAATGTTTTCAACTGTGACTTGGAGCCTTGTTCTGTAGCAGGAACAGGAAGAGGGCTGGTAGTTCTTTAGCTATTCAAGCGAACTACTACCTGCTGTGCGCCCCTTCTATTTATTTAAAACCAGTCTGGGCATTCTAAAAACTACACTTAAGCCTCAAAGCAGAGGCAAATATAACTTTTAAACCTATTTTAAGAGGTTTTGGTGTTCTGCCTCGCTCGTGACCTACAGAGCTACTTCCGGGTCATGGATCAGTATATCTGCTAGACCTGCGGCGCAGCAGGGTGAGCTGAGCAGGGCGAGCATGCGGAAGACGTGTGCAAAGACATACACATCTGCGCATGTTTGGCGAGGAGGGAGGAGTAGAGAGACTTAAGCTGCCGCATAAGGTAATAAATAGTTGAACAACTACACAATTGCTGGACAGTGTATTGCATACCAGACAGTACTAAGGTACAGAGTATTGTCTTCAGTAACAAAACTTTCTGAATGATAAACACAAGAGATGGAAGGCAGAATTAAAACTACTGAAGGGAAAATTGGGGAGATGTGCATATTGTGCTTTATGTATAAACTAGACCCTGACCCTATGAATAGTGAGCAATACATATACACAAAATGTAAAGAGAATACTGAACTAACAATGATGGTGAATGAGTTCAACTTAAGATTAATCGAATTAGAAAAAAGCCAAAAAGACATGGCAAATAGATTTAAAGAACACAATACTGATTATGTTAGTGAATCAGTCATTAGTACTACACCAACTCAAAACCAAAAGGCCAAGAAAGGCAAACCAGTGAAACAAAAGACCACTAATAAAAAAAGATCCAGAGATGAGGAAACATCTATTAATGCAGAGGATGCATGGTTTCAGGTACAGAGTTCAAAAATTACTAAACGAAGGAAGGGGAAGAATACTGATGTTTTCAACATCTCCCTCCAGGGATTTATATAACTCCAAAAATTGATTAGCGTTTTGCTCATAAAAGTGCTAAAACATTGTGGAAATGCATAGCACTTGCCTCACTGTGTTTAACAAACATAACACTTCTAGAAAACCTATATAAATACTTTATGTACAGTTAGCATTGTCCCAAGAAAAAAACTGCTAATCAACTATTTAAAACCCTGTCCCTCTAAAATATCTTTGACCCCTTAGTCCAACAAGACATACCTAACACTAGCACCAATGATGCACAAGGTGAACAGACTATAATAAAACATGCAGGGCCTTATCAAACAGAAACAAACACTACTGTACCGTTGGTTATGCTTGAACCAGAAATAGATATTACTAAACAAACTGAGGATTTAAATATCCAAATGGATAGTGTTGATGGTCCAAGAGATGCAGAAAATATGGACTTAGGAAGTGAGCCCTTATTAAGCAAAAAACAAATTTGTTTTAGGTGACTCCCTAGTCAAAGGACTAGACAGAGCTATATGCGATGAAGATCAAGCAACACGAACTTTATCATGCTTTAGAGGGGCAAAGGTACCTGACATTAACCAAATGACAAATTAAATACTGAAACATGATGCACGTAACTCTTCAGTCATAATTCATGCTGGATCCAATAATATATTCTCTCAAAATGAACAGCAAATAAAACAGGAACTTGTGGACATGACTAATAAATTAGTGGAACTAGGCTGCGATCTTGCATTCTCTGAAATTTGCCAATACCTAGGCATCCCAAGAGCAAACACTAAAATTAAAAAGGTAAATAATTGGCTAAGAATGTGGAGCCTGAGACAAAAGGTTGGATATATAATGCACTGGGAAGAATTCAGTGTTAACTATGAATATTTCTGTAGGGATGGGTTGCATCTTCCTAACAAAGGCAATCAAAGGTTAGGTATGCACCTGAAAATACACATTACTACTTATTTAAACTGGATACAGGGGGTGAGAGGGTTCACATAAGTAATAAACCAACTAATGGTACTAAAAGAGTACACAAACAAATAAAGACAGGCAAAAATGAAGTTAAACAAAGGACTCAAAAAGATATAAACATATCACTTAATACTGGGAGCCTAATTAATAAAATGGACGAACTGAGATACAACCTAGAAAATAAACACATAGATGTGTGTGCTATATGTGAAACATGGTATACAAGTAATGATAGGGGCACTGATATCCCGGGATACATAACATTTACTAAAAGTAGAAAACAAAAAAAAAAGGGTGCGGCATTACATTATATGTATTAGAAAGTATAAAAACTGAAATCAGAAAACTAAGGGACAATGATACCGAAGTTCTGTGGGTTGATCTTCATACAAATAATAAAATGCTGACTTTAGGATTGGGATACAGCTCTCCCAGTTTGGATTTACAAGGAAATAAGACCTTCCTTAATGAAATAGAAAGTGTGGAAGTCTCTAATGAATATATCTCTTATGAGTTTTAATCTGCCAACATAAAGTGGGCTTCACTTGAGGCTACAGGATATCTCGAAAAAGGTTCCTAGAAATTACACTCCAACAAAATCTTGAGCAATTAGTTCAGAAACCGACCAGGGAAAATAATATATTGGATTTAATCTTGACCAATATTAGAAACATTGAGACAGAACCGGAAGTATTACCTCCGCTAGCAGATAGTGATCATAACATGATACAGTTTAGAGTAAACACAATAATTAAAGGTAATAATAATGGAATAACAAAAATCCGAGATTATAATAGACCTGATTATGACAGTATCAAAAATTACTTAAATAATTGGAATTGGGTTCAAGAATTAGACAGGAACTTAAACCTTCAGGAACAATGGGACATAATACCAAGATTACATATTGTATAAAAACATGGGTACCCTTAAGGACAAAATATAATAATAGAACAAACAGAATTCCTTTATGGTGGACAAACAAAATAAAAAAAATCATAAGGTGTATCGCAAATATAAGAAATCATTGAATATAAATCATCTGATAAAATACAAAATGTTTGTACAAAAAACTAAAAATCTTATCAGGAAAAAGAAACAGGAACTTGAGATCCGACTAGCAATTGACTCAAAACATAATAAAAAGGTTTTTTTTTAATTACATAGGATCCCTGAAGGGTAATCAGAGCAGCATAGGACATTAAAAATAAATGATATAGTAGACAGTAAGGAAATTGACATGGCTAATGAACTAAACACTTACTTTTTGAATGTGTTCCTTCCTAATGAGTACATTGAGACAGAGAAACCAAATACTATAGAAACAGTAAAATTATTAACTATAAAAGAAGTGAAGGATAGTATTGCAAATTTGAAGGACGACTCGGCACTGGGCCCTGATGGTATAGCCCCAAAGTTCCTGAAAAAATTAGTTAATGAATTATCAGGTCCACTGGCAGTGTTATATAACACATCCTCAAAACCTGGGAATACTATAAAGGACTGGAGATGTGCAAATATTGTACCTATACACAAAGGATGTAGTAAACAGCATGTGGGGAACTATAGGCTTATTAGCTTTACCTCTGTGACTGGCAAGATGATGGCGAGAATAATTCAAACTAGAATGATGGAACATATAGGTAATACTGTTAATTGTATATATCACAGCATGGTTTTACTTCAGGCAGATCATGTCTAACTAATCTAATTTGTTTCTTTGAACCGGTTAGTGAAGCTCTGGATGTGGGAATGCCGTGGATGTAATTTTTGGACTATGCAAGGCATCTGATACAGTGTCACATAAAATCTTATTGGAACAACTGCTTAAAATAAACTTGAACAAAAATATTATTAAGTGGATATCCTCGTGGTTAAATGGTAGGGAACAATGGGTTGTATTAAAAGGACATGAATCAAGTTGGGGCCAAGTGACAAGTGGGATCCCTCAGGGTTGAGTACTGGGCCTTGCTGTTTAATATTCTTGTGTCAACAATGCAAACAAATGATCAAGTCTGGATTGGTAAATATGCAGACGACTGAAAAATCGGCTGCACAGTCAATAACCAAGAATTGGATGAAAGGTTCCAGGATTGTTTAAATAATATATGCATATGAGCCAGGGAGAATAAAATGACATTTAATGCATCCAAGTGCAAGGTGATGCACTTTGGAAAAACAACATGAAGGCTAATTATACTTTGAATAATACAATAATTCAAACAACTATGGAAGAAAGAGATCTGGGCGTGACCATTACCAGTGATCTAAAATTTGACATACATGCAAACAAACTGTCAGGAAATGTTACTCTTTATTGGGATGCATACACAGTCACATTAAGAGTAAAAAAGCTGAGGTCCTGATGCCTCTGTATACAAGTCTTGTCAGGCCTCACTTGGAGTACTGTGCTCCCTTCTGTGCACCAACCACAGTAGGAGGTCTGAGCATGGTGGAAAAGGTACAGAGAAGGGCTACAAGGAGAGTAAAAAGATCTGGCAAATCTACCATATGAAGACAGACTGAAGTCATTAGATCTGTACTCACATGAGTACCGACTGTTAAGATATATATATACATATATATATATATATATATATATATATATAAAAACACAATACATAAAGGAGAAACATTAGATGTTATATGCCTTGGGAAATTGGTTGGTCTAAATAACACTAGATCACATAAGGATAGAATTAAATGCCCCATTAATAAAACCCAAACACGACAGGGGTTCTTCACACAGAAGGCGCCACCGTTATGGAACATACTACCTAAATACATTATTGCCAGTGACACTGTGGAATCCTTTAAAACACGACTACATGACTATATGGGGGAATGAAGTATGAATGCCACCATTGACAACATAGTGGCGAGTTCATTATGGGCCTTGGCCTTACAAACTTGTATTTCTACTATGAAACTATGACTGTTACACGACAAGTTGACTACAAGGTCTTTTAATTAGCATATGAAGCCCTGTGTGCTAACCCCATACACCCCTGAGTGGGCAAGCCCATGGGGCAAAAGATTCTAAGGGTCTTGACTCACGCAGTTGTTTTCCCAGTTCTTTGTAGTTATTTGTAACTGTTTAACTATGTGCCTTGTGACCGTATCAGTTTTTTCAACTATTCTATCTTGTTCACATGGTACTGTACCAATTTTGTATTCTCTATTTCTTGCCTATATTGCTACTGTTACCGAGTGCTCAGAACTTCAGAAGGACATTCTATAAATAAATATCTAATACTACTACTATGGTCATATGATTGGATATAGTTACTTGAAAATTGGTGCAGAAGGATATTTCTGGAAGCTACTGTACGTTTTTTTTTTTGTGCTGGGGAAGGGGGCTTAATGTACTACCCAGAATTTCCACATACCCCCTCTAGTTAAAAGGCAGTGTAATCCAATGTTTAGGGCAGCTAGCTGTCATACAGAAGCAAGCTGGTTTAAAATCCCATCACAGCCACTGGCTCACTTTAACACCCTTTCAGCAAGTCACTTGATCTCATTCTATGCTTCATTTATCCTAGCTGCACAATTCAGTAGAAGCAGGGCCCCAGTAAAATCAACATGTTGCACCTCTGTGGGGCTATCCTGGGGTGCAAAAATGGTAAAATAAAAGTTATGAATTAGGAGAATGGAGGCAGTCACAGTTAAAGTTGACAGAATTACAAGCCCCCCGACCCCAAAGTATTTTTTTAAGCAGTAGCTGGCAGCATCCCGATACAGTGCTTTATACTTCGTTACTTGACTAAAGCACCATGATCCACAAAATCCAGATCACATCTGCTCAGACTAGCAGAAGGTCCATTTGGATGGTCATAGGTGGACTACTAACAACTGGTCTCTCAACATTATTATTTCATAGTGAAGGTTTGCCAGCATTCATACTGTTGAAAAGTCATGTCATCTGTTATTAAAAGTGGAGCACGAAACAGGCAGGAACTGAGCATACACAGTCCACATGTTTTTGTCGATTGTCCTTTCTTCCATATGTATTTGGATGTTTCAGCAAAATCCCAACACAGTTTTTATTTTTCTAAATGACATTTCATTCCACCAGTGCTTATACATCCGAAAGCATTTTTACTTTCTGTAACTTTTGTCTATAGGATACACCACTGTCAAACTTGCAGGGAGAAAAAAGACTTTGCCTTTCTTGACAACATTTAAAGAAATATTGTACAATCAAACCTAATGTTATTTTTTCAGACCCTAGGTTAACAAAGCACCATCTGATGACAAGGCTTGGCCTTCTGCTTTACTGTTATTAGATGTTTCATAAAGGCTAAGCTTAAAGTAAGAGAAAAGGAGTTAGTAAGGACTGGGTCAGATATGAATCACACGAGGGCGAGAGTCTTGGACTTCAGGAGAGCAGATTTTAAGAAAATGGGAGACTGCCTGAGGGAAGCCCTGGTGGGAATAGGAAAACTTGGGGGAGTCGAGAAAGGTGGGCAAAAATAAGAGAGGGTATTAGGCAAGATACAAACCTCTGTGCAAGGCAGGTAAGCAAGGGCAAGAGAAAAATGAGACCACTATGGTTCTCTAAGAAAGTAGCAGAAAAGGTAAGAGCAAAAAAAAGGGGCATTTAGAACGTACAACCCCCCCCCCCCAAGAACAAAGGGGATATGGAGGCTTACCAAGAGAAACAAAGGGAGGCAGGGAAGGCAGTTAGAAGTGCAAAGGCACAGACAGAGGAAAGGATTGCCAAGTCAGTGACAAAGGGAGATGAAACATTTTTTAGATGCATAAGTGAAAAAAAGGACAAAGGGAGGGATAGTAAGACTGAACGGGGAAGGAGGGTGCAGTGTGGAAGAGGACCACCAAAAAGCGGATTAAACAACTATTTCTGTTCAGTATTTATGGAGGAGGGGAAGGAAATGGGCCAAGGGTATAAAGGGACAGGAAGTGGACACAAAACCATTTACAGGAGAAGGAGTGCTTAGGGAACTATCAAAAGTAAAAGTAGACAAAGCAATGGGTCCAGAAAAGGTGCTTCCCAGCATACTGAGGGAACTAAAAGAGGAGCTAGTTGCACCTCTTTTTTTTGTCAAGTTCCTTTCTCGCCAGTCATCACCGACTGGGGCCCCTTTGGTCGACCTACCTTATCCCCTCCAGCCTGAGGTCCTCCCATCTGTGCCTGGATACCCAACTCGCCTGTGACGCACCTGATGGAGCCAATACCCCCGTGAATGCACCCCCCGAGGTGGGGCCACCTTCTGCCCCACGGCGCTTTCATCCGGCGCTCCATAGATGGAGGCGATGTCGGGCCCAGGACACAGTGGGCAGGATCCGGCAGTGGAGGTGGGGGTAGGCGACGTCTACCCCCCAGTCAGTGGGAAGATTCACTTGTTCTAGCGCTCCCACTAGGGGACTTGACGTGCAGTGCCATCCAGTGCTGCTTGGCGTACTCCCACACGCAGCTCGCGGATGGCTGCCAAGGCTCCTCCCCTGCACCTAGCGTGTTCCCCAGACTGCGGTGCTCCCAGCCTCCTCTAGGAGCTGCTCACACCAGGAAGTCATCCACCCACCCTCCCCGGGAGAAGAAAGCTGTCCTTCGGACGCTCAATCCTCTCCGTCCCCTGCTGACCCAAGCTTGCTCCCAAATCCGGGTCATCGGCGTGGCGTGAGGTGTGGCGTCCAGCACCTCAAACCTCAGTGCCACCGGGCTGGCTAGTTGCACCTCTGACAGCCCTTTTCAACATGTCATTAAAAACAGGGGAGTTACCGGGGGACTGGAGGAGGGCAGATATAGTCCCACTCCACAAAGGTGGAAACAGGGAGGAGGCAGGAAATTACATGCCAGTCAGCTTGATGTTGGTAGGAAAGGTAATGGAAACACTATTACAGGAAAGAATTGGGAATACCTAGTTACCAATAACCTGCAAGATCAGAGGCAGCATGGGTTCACATAGGGGAGGTCCTGCCAGACAAACCTGATTAAGTTCTTTGATTGGGTGACAGGGAAGTGGATCAAGAGGAAGCAACAGACATTGCCTACCTGGATTTCAGTGAGGCCCTCGACACTACTCCATATAGAAGGCTGTTAAATAAGCTGGGAAGCCTAGGAGTAGGACCTAAAGTAGTAAAATGGGTGGAAAATTGACTGGGCAATAGGAATCAGAGGGTGGTGGTAAACAGCAGTTACTCCGGAGTAAGCAAAGTGACCAGTGAAGTACCACAGGGATCAGTACTAGGGCCGGTTTAATTCAATGTCGTCATCAGTGACAATGCAGAAAGGCTAGAAGGGAATGTATGCCTGTTTGCAGATGACACAAAACTCTTCAACAGAGTAGACACACCGGGAGGAGTGGGAAAAAAATGAGATGTGATCTTGAAAAGTTGGAAGAAGGGTCAAGGGTTTGGCAGCGGGGTTTTAACGCAAAGAAATGCAAAATAATTCACTTGGGACATAAGAACCTGGGGGCAACATACCAACTGGAAGGAGAGGTATCAACAGTTACAAAGCAGGAAAGGGACCACGGGTGATCATTTCTGATAACCTGAAGGTAGCGAAGCAGTGTGACAAAGCAGTGGGGATGGCTGGAAGGATGCTGGGTTGCATTTAAGGAATCAACAGCAGAAGGTGGGAGGTAATAATACCGCTATACTGATCACTGGTTAGGGGCGCACCTGAGTACTATTGTACCAGTGCGGGCCCCACCTCCCGTAAAGACATAGAGGAGGGCAGTACAAAGGAGGGTAACCAAAATGGTGCATGGCCTGCATAAAAAGCCCTATGGGGTAAGACTTAAGGAACTTAACATGTACTCCCTGGAGGAAAGGAGGGATATAATAGAGACAAATACCTCACAGGCAAAAGCAAGTTACAGGAGGGAAGCATTTTCCACATAGAAAGATGCTCAAGGACAAGGGGCTATGCTGTGAAGTTAGAAGGAGGGAGGATCCGAGGAAATGTGAGGAAGTACTTCTTCATGGAGAGTGGTGGACGCATGGAACAGCTTTTCAGCGGAGGTGGTGAGGACGGAAATGGTGACATGGTTCAACAACGCATGGAACAGTCACAGAGGGATCTTAGTGGTGGTGTGTGTGTGTGGGGGAGAAGCAGGAGACTGAGTAGGGTCTGCGATGACACTATAGGTAGGGAAAACAGGGCAGTCTACATGGGTCATCAGGTCCTTATCTGCTGACCAGATTCTATGTTTCTATGTAGCTAACTTTGCTGAAATACATTCTGTTTGCAAGATGCCTTGTACAAGTTATAGTTAAATGAAACCTAGCTGATAAAGTGTCTGGCAGTTAGTCATCTACTACCAGTCACGGGGTGGGAGGGTTGCACCTGTACATTTATATTATTAACTCATGTTCAAAACTAGCACAGGCCCATTAGCCAAATGCTGGTACATTTTTTTAAAGGGGCTAGTGGAATTTTCCTTTAACTTGCCCTGCTGCCTTGTACTGGAGAAGGTAACATTTCGAAAACTACAGCAGTTGGGCTTGTGGAAAGGCTTTTGAGGCCAGCAATTTTTCCCATTCAATAATGTAGCTGGCTGCAAAACTTAATTCTGACCCCTTACTCTATTGCACCTTGAATTACAGACACAGTTTTATGTCCTGGAGGGAAAGTTTACTTTTCCAAATTTAAAATGCAATGTTAGAAAACACAGAATCGAGAATACAGAATGGTACAGGAATATAATATGTAAAGATACTGAGAGAACATTATAGTCATCTATCTGCTCAAGCCCAAGGCTAGGACTGGAACAAAGGTCATGATGCAGAGCACTGGCAAACCAGTGATAGCCTCCAGTGTGTTCAGCTAGATGGCTAAGTGTTTGTTTTTTTTCTTCAGTCTAGTGTTTTTCCCCTCGAACAAGGGATTTACCAGGGAATTTTTCTCCCAATTCCTCCCTCCACCCCTGTGACATGAGTGGTCCCTCCACTGGCCTCATAGTCACAGCGTCCCCACAGTGAGAGGCAAGCATTATGGCCCAGCCCTAGCAGTCACTTTGTTGCTGGAACTCGCAGTCACCTTTCCCTAAATGAGGAGCACTGCTGAGTGGCAGCTACCTCAGCCAGGTCTGGCCCCTGACACAGCAACCCAACTCCTCTCCTGAAGCTGGGTTGTCTGAGCGGTCAAGCGACACACTACTGTTGGGCCATCCAGTGGCCTAGATGGCCACGTTTAAATCACATCTTCACTCCCCAACATAGCAAGGCCTGGAAAAAGATAAAAAAAAATAATCATTCAGACATTAAGACTTCCAACGCTGTCCACTTTAGATATGCAAAATTTAGTAGCTCAGAAGCTTAACATTGACTAAAGGGGCCCCTCACAGAAATCCCGTTTATCTTAACAATCCCACTCTTCCTTTTGGGAACAGGAATCCAGTTACTCAAGACACAGTTTAATTCTCTGCGTGAAGGAAGCAGCATAAATAATGGGGCCTAATGGACACTTAAGGAGGCAATAAATGTTATTTAAAATGACTGAACATGTTTAAATTGGTATCAGAATAAAAAAGCAGAGGTTAAAATGGTGTTCAAGCTTACGTGTTTCTATTTCAATTCATGGAACGGGTTAACAGCTCAGATAGCAACATTTAATTTGGCAAGTTCAAATTACAATATCAGTAAAGACAAGTGTTTGGCAGCAGGTTTAGACCAGCCTTAAAAACTCTGCACCTGACATTTTTTTTTTTAAACCAGAGTGTTAAGTTTAAAATAGCCTGCCAGGCTATACAAACCTACAAGCAAACAAAGTGTAAAGTCTGGAGAATCTCTCCACAGCAAAAGGAAAATTGTCAAATTCCTGTAAACTATATTAGCAAGATTAGCTTTCCTGTGATAGATTAGTTACAGCACCCAATAATTTACTCAAACATCATAGCGTTTTGTTCTGTCCCCCCCCACACACACACACTTCTCGCCATGCTTGTGGAGAAGCAATATGAGAGATAACAAGTCATGCCCAGTTTGGGTTACCGTCCATTAATCTAACTCAGAGAAGGGGACTTGGGACATGAGACGTGGTACTGTGTCTTAGGCCACTAGATTTCTAAAGGTAATCCAGTCATTGGCAGATCTCAAATTTCTGTAGGGAGGCAGTAATTTTGGCAAGGGGGTAGCACTTCCCCAGGAAAAGGGAAATGTTCTATTTTAAAACTTAGATGAGACTAAAACAGCTACTGTTTGCTGGTCTAAGGGGATAGCGGATGCTACTTCACTACACAGCTGGATCAGCTAGTGAACCCAGCCCTTGGAGTGCTTCAGTGCAATTATTAAAATTAAAATATTTTCAATTTTTTAAACTGAATGTTTTAATAGTTAAAATTCTAATTGTTTTAATGTACATGACAGTTTCCAGCCATTACACTAACCCTTTTAGTATGTTGTCAGGCAATCAGAACGATCCAGCTCCAGCCATTCTTTTATATTTGTTATTTACAATGGTCTTCCAAATATGCAGAACTCCAGCTTATTACTCTGTCATCATCCCATTCAGGAGAGAGAGAGAGAAACAAAAGTCCTTGATCTCGCAAGTTGATCCTACCCTGGGTATAGGCTTTCTGAATTCTCAAGCCTCACTCTTCCACCCCGCTTTGCTCTGCAGTCGCACTATTCTGGCATGTGATGCACAAGGGTTGTTCAGATTTTTTCATCCAGTACAATCTAAATGAGTCCTAACATCAAACTAATGGGACTCTACAGCAGTACCCCTCTTTAGCTTGCAGGTTAGAAGTGTAATAACAGAGTTTATTAAACTTGAGTTTAATAACAACTTTGGTAGCACTGGTTTCTGTTCATTCAATACATTCTTAGATTACTCAAAGGCTTACATATTTTGAGTTAATTGTTTTACTAAAGCAGAGTGAATATTCACTTCCACCCAACAGTTAATATACCCTCTGAAAATACTAATACTTTTTTACAAGTACCCAATTGGTACTTTTTATATCTTAAGCACTTGTGATGGGCAGTTAAGTGCACTACCTGGAGGCTAACAAATCTAGTTCTATTACCCTTTACTCCCCACCAGCCATTGTGACCCCACTGATTATGACACCATGACTGGTCAAGGACAGACACTCACCTACTGCCATACTGGTCATCAGCAATGATCACAGTAAATGAGGTCACTGGGACATCACTGATGTCGCAATGCTGATGATATGAAGGAATAGGACTTCTGTAGATATGTCAGTTTTCAGATAAGGTACTGTTCTGTACATTACACCTAGTACAACTAGATACAAAAATATTTTACCTGGCTAAAGGGATACTGCTTCTAAAACAAAAAGAAACAACTGGCTATTTTAAAAAAATGATTTTACATTTTTGGTCTGTTTGTTTTGGCAGGACTAGCGTTTTAAGGCTCAGTCTGCGATTAATAAGATCTTGTTTGACATCCAACAACATGCTGTATATGTCTGTCAGTCGTGCTTTTCAACACAAGGCTGGACTCATCGACTTAAAAGTGGCCCACAATAACGTAGCATAATTCAGAGAAATATAGGTGCTCAATCCCTGTGATATGCGCCATGCGCAGGTTTCTGATGTTACTGTAGCAAAATACTGAACTATTAACCTGTCCTGGGGTACAGTAACCAAAAATCCATCTTGAACTCTAATTAAATTACAAAGCTTCAATTTCTGCAATTCTCAGTAAAGCCAGTGGCTTGCTTTTCCAGGATCTAATGAAGAACAATAGCATACCATGGACAAGAAGCAAAAAAATAGAAATAAATTCTGCACAAGCACTGTAAGAGTATCAGTGCTGAAATAAAGGCTCTTAAAGTGCTGGTGGGCAAAATTTGGAAACTAAACATATTTTAGTCATTTCTTGTCATTTCTGTCTGTATCTTCCCCATATTCTCTATTACTAAAGAAATGAGTATGCAATCAGGATCAATATCATTTGGACGTAATCTGTTCCTGCTGTTTATCTACTTGTAATGTCATAATCTCCTGCTTTTGACATCATAATCACTTCTATAGCAACAGATCATGATTCATAATGAGATGACTGTGTCACCACACACAGACCAGGAAGTAGGAGTAGCTGGAAGTATGAGGGACAAGGATCATATTTTTAAGCAGATGTCCTAAGCAATAAAGCAGGATGGGAAGATAAGCACAGGAAATGTGAAATATAAAACAGAAGTGAGTAAATATTAAGTTTTTCATAAGTTCTCCCACATATGTCATATGTTCTTTAAATAGTTCAAGAGCAATAAATGACTATGTATAGCAAGACAAGAGCCATAAACCTGCTGGTAGACATAACAGCTGTGTTACGCTGGTGTTAGATGAGTATTACAGGTGTTTTTATGTTTGTTTTTTTCACTTCAATACATACATCTTAACCCTTTATTCCCCATAGCCCAAACAGATGCAGTAGAAGAGCTTCAAATGTCAGAAAGGGGAACTGAACTTGCAACACACACAAAACTAGTGCCAGTGGAAAGTAAGAATGTCTGCGAAGTATTGTCTAATACAGTAATGAATAAGGTTTACCATTACTGTAGTCAGTTAAATATCAGTTTCTACTTTTAAACCTGGCTACATGATGCAGAGGTAACATCCTCGGGCAGAGTGCATGTGGGACAGAGAAACCATGGAGAGGTAAGGCAGGTCAAGTAGCCCACCAAGAATAATCACATGAAGTAACAATACATTTCTACACTCCTGAATTTTAAATTCACAATTATGTATTTGAATGCACACATGCAATCTCCCTGGCCCATGTGTTCCTGTCCTTCTAGTTCATACCAGTACACAAGCATGCAAAGCCCAAAGAGTACTTGGTCACTGTTACAAGATATTAAAAGTTAGTTAGCAGGAGTTACCAAATGAAGACAGAGATTCCATGCAGATGCTGTCAGAACTACAGAAGATCCATAAATGGGCTTTATCTGTTACCAAGGGAAACAGGGCTAGAAACATTTTCATTGGTAGTCAATCAAAGTAATGATCCATTCTGCAAATACGTACTGGCCCACTTGTGCAGTGGATCAAAGTACTGTGCCAAGACACACTGACCTGCATGGATCACCAGCAGCTAAAGCAATGTCATCCATCTTAGAAAACAGATTCAGGCTGTGGGACCAGTGTTAATTATAGCCCTCAAGAAGAGGGGCAAAGACAGCGGACTGATCCAACTCCGAAAGGGCTGTTCAACACAGGATTGAGTATTACAGTGTAGGATGTTCTGCACAGCATTACATCTGTGGTGTAGAATACAGGCTGTGGTGATGGTTGTCTTGAACAATGTCCCTGTTGAACAGCAGTGGCGCCGTCTGATTTTGCACAAACCAGTCATGATCAATGCCACTCCTACCCATGGCGCCATACCAGCTGCTACCCTGGAGACTATCAGTTAGGCTGGAAGAAGAGAAAGAGAGTGCAATTAGATGTTTAAACACAGAGAAGATGCAACAGCATTTTTGGCAGCATCTCGTTTTACTACAAAAATATGATACAAAGAAAATATAGCAGCCATTTTTTAAATGGGCAAACTTCAATATGGCATGTCTTCCACATACTACCCCCCTGCACCCTTCAAATAATATAATTTGTTTAGGTCTTTACAGTTTAAAGACAGCTTACCATTATTTTTAAAAGAAAGAACCTGCCTTCATCTAAAGAAATGGGCAAGGGCAGACCCAGGGATCTACTGCCCGATCAGACTGACATCAGTGCTGGGTAGGGCTGTGCGAACCTCCAAAAGTTCTACCTTGTGAACTTTCTGAGTAGAACCAACACATTTCTACCAGGCAGAACTGGGTTCTACCAGCTATGACCAAATTCTACCAGCTATAACCAAGTTCTACCAAGTAAAACCAGGCTCTACATATATAACCAAATTTTACTTGGTTCTACTTAATTAAAAATCCACAGAAGTATTTTTGCATGTTTGGGAAAGTATATGTAGTACTAAGAATGGTATGTTTTGCTACATTTTGGTGCAGAGGATTCTGTCTCCATGCACCAAAACTTTGCAAAACATACCATTCTTAGTATCCCAGTACTACATGTTGGAGGCAGTATAGCGCAGTGGTTTAAGGCTCTGAGCTGCAAAGCTGGAGACCTGGGTTTGAATCCCACAGACCCCACCTGCATACTGTGTGACCCTGAGCAAGTCACAACTTCCTTGAGCTCCCAGGTCGCACTTGTAAACAAGCTTCAGCTTAGTATCTCTCCTGGTTAAAAGAAAACAAAACAAAACACATGTACTTTCCCAAACATGCAGAATATGTGGAGTTTTATTCATGCAAAACCAGGCAGAACATGAAAATGGGCATGAGGAGACATGCTATAAAGCTGGAGGGGTAGATTCAAGAGGATGTGAGGAAGTACTCTTCACAGAAAAGGTGGTGGATTCCTGGAACAGCTTTCCAATGGGGTGGTGAGAGCAAAGACAGTGTGTGGGTGGGTGGGGTTCAAGAAAGCATGGGACTGGCATAAGGATATCTTCATGGAAAAGACAGGGAGGGATCAATTAGGGTTTACGTTGATAGTATGGGTGGGGAAAAACATGGTGACTGGGTGGGCCAAAGTAACATTTAAGCAATATACCACAACAAGGTGTGGGTTATGCTGGGATTTACCCATACCTGGTGTGGTTACGGTCATGAGGCTGCAGGCCAGTAAGTAAACCACACCAGAAGTGGGTAAAGCCCAGCATAACCCACATCCTGAGCGGTATATTGTGATTATATAATGTGTAAAATAAAGAAAAGATTAAAATTCTAGGTGTCGAGCTTTCTATTATATTTTTTATTAATAAACTAGAGGAGATACACTTCCGTGAGACAAAAAAATAGTCCTGTGTTGCTAGGCTGTACATGGAAGGCTGCTGTCACCAATTTCTTTTTTTTTTTAAGCAGTATCTGTTAGTTGAGGCAACTGCCATGTAGAAAGTTTCGTTCACTGGGTGGGAAAGGTAGACTGGACTGCATTAGCATGAGCTGCATTTATTTTTATAGAAAGAGGCGAGAGAGAAGTTTTCAGCTTTTTTTTTTAATTTTTTTTAATTTAAATTTAAAGTGATGGGAGACTGAGAGTGCAGGACTGCACCTAAGAGAGAGACTGGAAAATGAATGGAAAGAGAGCCGGAGTAGACTGGAAAGTGTGCCAGCGGTGAGGTGGGTGCAGACTGGGACTGGAGTGCACAGGGTACAAGATGAGGTAAGAGAAAAGAAAACAAAGTTTGTTTATAAATGATGGGAGAGAAAGAGAACAGGAGTGCACCTGAGAGTGTGAATGGGAACTAAATGGAGCCAGATCAGAAGTGGAGCGGTCCAGTTGAAGAATGAGTGAGAAATAGGGCGGGTGCATGGAGTATACCTGAGACTGTGATCGGGAAAGGACTGGTGCCAGATCGAGAGTGCAGCGGTCCAAGGAAGAATGAGTGAGAGACAGGGTAGGTGCCTGGAGTATACCAGAGACTGTGACTGGGAAAGGACTGGTGCCAGATCGAGAGTGGAGCGGTCCAGTGAAGAATGAGTGAGAGATAGGGTTAGGTGCATGGAGTATACCCGAGACTGTGATCGGGAAAGGACTGGTGCCAGATCGGGAGTGGAGCAGTCCGCAGAGAATGCATGAGATGGGGTGGGTACAATCTGGGAGCATAGTGAAAAGTAGAGATTTGCTTTTGTAACTGGTACAAGTGACAGCTTACTTTTATCAGGAATACTGGGAGGAACTTGCAAGCCGCGTGGAAGCAGTTATAAGGAACATTTTAAAAAATGCTGTTTCCGCTCACATACTGCTTGTACGAGTGTGTCAGAAACTTATTGTGGCTCACTGTAAATGTTTTACTTATTTTCAATCTTGGTGAACTTTATTTTTGTATGTTGTGCTGGGAGTTGTGGAACACTGGTTTTGGTAGGGATGTGGGGTCTAAAACTGTGGGAGAATTCAAGAATGCATGGGACAGACATAAGGCAATTCTTGTGGGGGGTAGGAAGAAATAGGCTGTTGGTTAACTAGGATCTGCGGCCTATCCTGTAGGTAGGGAAATGGGCAGACTAGATGGGCCAAGCGGTCCTTATCTGCCGTCAAAGTCTATGTTTCTGTTTCACATGGTGTCTTTTCATTTTGCTGTTCAGGGGTTGCATGGATTTGGAACATGACTGAGATGTGGCTGGCTTATACTTTTTACTGTCGGGTGATAGCATGATTTACAAGGTGTAACTCGTGCCAGCCAGCCAATCAGGAGCCAAATTTTTTATGCCATTGTAAAATTCTGTATAATGCCTTATGTATTACTGTTTGCTTCTGAGAGCCAATGCAACTCTGATAATTTTTCAGACTTTATGATTTGATAAAGATGAAAGCATAATTTAACACGTGTATTGGTGAAACAGTACACATGCCAAGTCATGATTCTGATCTTTTTGATAAAGCTTTACTGCAACTCAGCATTTAAAAAAAATGGTATAGCACTGCAGAGAGAGAGAGAGAGAGAGAGTGTGAGAGTGAGAGAGCCATCTAGCTCTCACTCCTATGACATCATTACATCTCACATTTGAGGACCATGTTGTAGAGCAGATAGAGTGGGCTTTTTGAAAGGAGAGGGCTGTTCACATTTTTCACATGCTACAAAACAACACTCATGCTTATTACATAAATACAGTTTTAGCATTAATGTAAATAGCAGTCGTTCCTTTACAGCTCTATGGAACTGTTTTCTTTAAACAGTGTAAAGGCAAAATAAGGAGTTTACTTTTAAGAGAGTTGTGAGGAAATAATTCTTCACTGACAGGGTGGCAGACATTTGGAACAGACTGCCAGCAAAAGTGAAGAGACAAAAACCACTGGGGGCTTCAAGCATGTCTGGGATAGACATAGGGTGCATCAGAAAACAGGCAGGGGAAGGGAGGTCACAGAGACCATTAAGGGTTTGGCGGAGACAGATTAGGCAGGGAATATCTGGGCAGACTAGATGGGCCAAGCTTTCCTTTTCCGCTGACAAATCCTATGCTTCTATACATACATAAATATATACAATCAGGAGAGAAACAAAGCGAGAATCTTTTTGCTAGGTAAAGATAATACCTTTTTTAGGCTAACAAAAAGCTAAAGATTCAAGCTTTTGAGGCCTATAGTACTGCCTCTTCTTCAGGTATGTTACAATGTAGGCTGAGCTGTCATTTGTAGGAACTTGGTTTTGATTAGCAATGCAAGAAAAAACTGCAGAGGTTTGTGTAAGTTTTGAAGTACTAATTAATATTATACAGTGTGAGTTCCTGTGGGCTCCTGTGCAATTCAACCCGATACTATAAAATGGGTAGTAAAACACTCAAAACCAAGCTGGTTAAATAGCATCACCTGATCATTGATTAAACCTATTTAATCAACAGTTCGACAACCAAACTCCTTACTATCTTGATTTAGAAGATGCATAACAAAAACTGTATCAGTATCACCACACATCTGAGCCATGTAACAGTTTATAAACATTCACAATGTTTTCATGTTCACAGCAGATGTTTTGAATGTTTAAACAAACTACTTTACCAGGTGGATCAACACACAATAAATTGTTTAATGTTTTCCACCTAAAAAATGACTTTCTTCTAATTTTAACCCATTTTATAAGCACAATAACCCACTCCAGGGCACAAGATATGATAAATGAATGCACTTCCTGCATGCTGGAGGACACTCTGCCTTGTGCCTTGCAACGCACCCGGGGCGTGCATTAAATTTCACCATAATCCATGCCATATAGTGTGTTATTACTTACTCAAAGAAGTTGGAATAATGTCACTATTTACGTTCTTGCTGTTGACACAGTAGAAACAGGAAAGAAATGAAAATTACGTACCTACCGTAATTCTTGTTCTTCTCTTGTATCTTCACCATTCATTACTGCTTGGGTGTAAGCCAGAAGCACGCACCCGCCACGGGAGGGTTTTTCCCCCCAGAGAAGTTGGCGCCGAGAGTGATGCATCGCATGATGTGTGAGGGGCGGCTGTTAGGCGCCGCAGACTCCTCCTACATCCCAGTTCTGTTAGCCGGAGAGGCGAAGTAAGTACAAGAAAAAAAGAGCGAGGCAAGAGAGCCGAGGGATAGAAAAAGGAAGAGACAAACTGAAAAAGGAACGCCACTCTATGGACCGCAAGGCATCACTCTGGGGTGACTGCAAGGGAGGAACAGATATAGAGAGAAAGAAGAAGAGAGGAAAGAGAAAGAGGGATGTTGGGAGGAGAACTCTGCCAATTGAGAGATTGGTTTAAAGGTTTATAAGCTCGAACCAAAAACAAGGGAGCAAGGATCCCACTTGATAAAACTGAAGAGAAGGTTCAACCGAACCGCTTGCACAGCTTGGACTGAAAGGGCAGATTCTCTATACCTTCCGCTATCCCCAACCCCTTAAACTCTAGGTGAGAGCTCACAGACTGCCAAGGCAGAAAATCTGATCCGAAAGGACAGCACCCAACTAGGAAGGGGAAGGAAGCCCACTAGCAGCTTGTTAAGTGCTAGCACAGATGTGTTTGGGAAGGGGGGGTATTTGAAGCCATACAGAGGGCACCTCTTTACGTGAAGGACAGAGTGGGAACTCAATCAGACTCCCTGAAAGCAAGGCAAAATATTACCAGCTCAAGGTAATTGTAGTGTCAGGACAGCGTTAAACCAGTGGAAGCTGACACAATAGGAGACCTAGAAAGAGGGAACCGAGCCATTTAAGGGATGGTCTCTTTAACTGTGAATTGAACAACATGGCTAAGAATGAGCCAAGCGGTCACCCTAGGGCAATCAGAAAGAGTTTCTTCAGGATAGAGATAAATCCTACTCGTTCCCTTTTTTCCCCCTGGAAATTGGATCCGTCCAGAGAAGAATGGAAAAATCAAGATTTTTTTTTTGTTTTGGCTTACAGGCCAAAGAAAAAGAGGGGAGGAACGAGCAGGGAGGGGGAGACGCCGAAGTAGGAGGCCCTTGAGGAAGGTTGTGGCGATACAGTATCGAATGGCAAGATATAAGAGAAGATCAAGAATATGTAGATACGCACTTCATATCTTTCCTTGTCAATCTTCACCATTCATTACTGCTTGGGTGAGTGCCAAGCCCTTCCCCTCCCCGAAGAGAGGACAAGAGAAACCCTGAGGGAACAAGACCCTCAGCCACCTGCTGGTGGAAAACAGAAGGGAGAGACCCTGGGCTAATCAGACGAGAAGCCTAAGGCTTATGAGAGCTAGGAGGTGTCCCCCGGAGATGAGGAGACAGAGGAAGCCCCTGTAGAAGCCTAGCCCTAGTGGAAAAAAGACGGGTCCCTCGGAAGGCAGAGCGAATCACCCTATGCCGGGCCAGGGGTGACAATCTTAATCTACGAAGCCATGCCATCCGCCTGATGCAGATCGCTGTCCCTGCAAGCCTGGAAGCCACCTCACTGGCATCGTAAGATGCCCATGCCTGGTGCCTTGCCAGCTCCAGGCATATAGCAGAGAGGGCAATGGCCTGTCTAGATTGCTCCATGTCAGGCACTGATGCTAGAAGCTGAGATAGCATCGACCATAGATGCCTGTTGTAGGCAGCATGGTGTGCCTGATGTGATGCGATGCACAACATCGCACGAGAGGAAGAGAACACTCTTCGGCCCAACCGGTCAAACTGTGGGGAATCTGAGTCCAGTGGTCAGTCGTGCGCCAGGCAGCGGCACCCGGAAAGAGTCTCTAGGGACACCAATCCTGAAGGCGGGTTTGGAAGAGAACCTAGGGACTTGGATGGAGCACAATACCTCCTCCTGCAGTCTGCTGGGGCTGGGATAGGGTTGGCTGGAGACTGCCAGGAACGGACAGACGCCTCCTGGAATGGAATAGGCCAGGATGGCACCACCGGATGTTGGGCACTGAATTCACTGAGGAATTTAGGCGTCTCCCGCTCAGCATTGTCTCGCCTAACACAGGACATATGGAGGTCCCCAACCATTCTCAAAAGGAAGCGCTGATATTCCTTGAAATCAGCATCGGAAGAGAGGTGAGCAGGGGGTTCCTCTCCCTCCGAGGAGGATGGAGAACTCGAATGCCAAGAGGAATCCTGTGGCAGTAGATAGGCGAAACACCCGCTCATGCATATACAGTATCTAACATATGAGGGAAGGCCGCGCAGGCCTCTGAGCGTCCTGCCAGGACAACGGACTTGTAGGACCGATATGGCCCTGGAAAAGAGGGGGGTGGCTGCAGAGGAACGGGAGAGGGGCACCTACAAGTAGGTAACTGACCTCTGCTAAGGCTCTGGAATCCAGGGAATGGGGTCCCGGATAAAAAACCAGGTCACAGAACCCTGGGGATGTGAACCTTGGAAGAGCGTGGAAGAAGGGTCCTCCCCTGTGATGTACCTGGGGCTGCAAGGACCCAGAAGGGCAGCCCACAGCAAAGCCACTGGAGGGGTCCCTTGAGCCTACAAGGGAGAGGCAGGGCTCTGCACTCGGCTACCTGCACCCAAAAGGGTAACAGAACTGGGTGTGCCTCACTCCGGCCCCCTCAACCCTTCAGACTCTGAGGACGCCTCCTCCCACGCCAGCGACAGAGCTCGTCGATCGGGTTCTCTCAGGGGAGCCCACTGAAGACAGGGCCCCCAGTTCTCCCTGAGAAGGTGCAGCTTCACGGGGACAACAGCTGCCACAGCTCCTTCTGGGAGAACAGACCCCCAATCTCCACGCCAGTCCAGTCCCCCGGGACCCCAGGCCACCCCAGCCTGGGAGTCCTCAGAGAAAGACTGTTGTGAGACTGAGGAATGGGTGCGCCAATATCTGGCACCGTGTCCCACAGAAGACTCCGATCCAGAGGAATCGGGGAGTCAGGACGGGTCCATGTCTGAGTCGTCCGCTTCCGAGGAAGAGCAAACCAGAAGGACCTCAATACTGGTCACCCCAGGAGCCCCTGAGAAACGGCACTGCAAATGTAGTGCCGGTGCCACGCACTTCAGCGTCGATGCAGCGCTGACAACACTGGAAGCCGGACCCAACTCGTCCGCAGCTCCAGCAGAGTCCCTGGCACCGCCCTCAGCACCAGGGTCTGACATGAGCACGCCAACTAGGTCAACGAGGTCCGTGGTGCGCCAATGGCGCAGAGAGCCAAAACTGGGATCCGAAGCGGCACCGGAAAGCAGCATCGAGGGTCTGCCCACACCGGGCCCAACAACCACGGGCCACAACACTGGGAGCCTGCACCTCTGAAGAGGTGACTGCTGAGGTGATGTCCGCTTGTGGCCACAGGCGGGACACGTGTTCCCCGACACTGAAAAGAGGCCTCCTCCTCGACAAGACTTGAAGATGAGGAGGCCTCCTTCTCTCCAGACCGTATAGACCTGGGAGGGGACCCGGAGGAAGGGTCTAAAGATCTGACCCGGGAGGCCTGAGAGCGACGCCATCCTCCAAAAGTCAGCGGCCTTGCCAATTTTGAATGTGCGGACTTCGAGAACACGGCGGTCCATCAAGAAACAGGCATCACATCTATCCATATCATGGTTGGGTCCCAGGCACCGAAGGCAGACATCATGCCGGTTTGAAAACGGAAAAATGCCGGCCACAGGAGCACCGATGCACAGGGGCACGACCGGCTTTCAACTTACGTTTAGCTCCCGAACCAGACATGATGCGAAAATAACTTTGTAAAACAGAAAAGCTCCCGGTGTCATCGAAAAATAATAAACAAAACGGTCTTACTGGACAGACGACGATGGGAAACAAACCAGGATGCAGGAGATAACACGGCGTCAAAGTTCGACAAAATGGCCTAGTGGCGCAGTAAACTTATCCGACACTCCACGCACCAGTTTGCAGCCTCGATGGCGGGAGAAACAGAACTGTGATGTAGGAGGAGTCTGCGGTGCCTAACGACCACCCCTCGCACATCACGCGATGCATCACTCTTGGGGGCAGTGCCGTCAGCGCAGACTCCTCTGGAAAAAACAAACAAACAAAAACTCCTGTGGTGGGTGCGCGCCTCTGGCTTACACCCAAGCAGTAATGAATGGTGTAGACTGACAAGGGAAGATCAGTTATGTAAGAACTTGTAACAGTAGATCTTCGAGGGAATCTCTTTTATCAGGTCACACCTACGAAACTTAGCTACCAGGCACCAGGATCCCATGGAAACCTTTTTTGTAGCAATCCACTAGGGGCAGCCCATGCCAACTTCATGAGCTGATGTCACAACCCTATATAAGCATGGGTGGCCCCACTCCCTCCTCAGTTCTTTTCCTCGGAGACCACATGAGCTAGGCCTCCCCTAAGGGACCGAAAAGAGGGACAAGATGCCCAGATATACAGCAAAGGCTGGAGCAACAAAAGTGACAGTGAGGAAACAAAGACACACGGGGAATGGAGGGTGGGATGGCATGACCTGATGAAAGAGATTCCCTCGAAGATCTACTGTTACAGTAAGCGCTTATGTAATTTTTCTTCGGGGAGATTTCTTTCATCAGGTCACACCTATGGAACAAGTCCCAAGCAGTTCTGACAGCAAGACAGTCTGGGTGGCAGGAGGCCAAGAGCCTAAGAAAGAAGGCCTGGAAGCAGGGACGGACCCAGGAGTCCTATAGATGGGGGAGCTCAAGTCAGAGAAAAATTAAAAATAGTAGGCTGGGTTTCTGATGGGCTGCCTAGGCCCCAGAAATTTTTTTAACATGTTGGTACATTTGGTGCATTTTGGAGGGAATTTCACTCATTTCCTCCTCCCTCATGTTTTGTTAATTGCACCCACCCTAGCACCACCCCCAGAGTCCCCACAGTCCCCATGACAGTATGCTGTCCAAAATACCCTTCCACCCCCAAAAAACAAAAAACAAACAAAAAAAAATACCAAAAGACTGCAGCTGGGCAGCAGCACATCCGAAACACATAACAATGAGAACAGTTAAAAGAGACTTGGTGATAAAGACAAACTACAGACAAATTAATGACAATCCAAGTAAACAAGTTCACAAATGTCACTCACTCAAGCACATTATGACATTATCATAAGGCCAACCCACCCCAGTTTGTCCTGCAGTACAGATTAAACATCCCCAACCTTATCTCAGTAAAAAAAAAATACAATAACTATAGAAGTATGGGAAGAAAGTCATTTTGCTATTTAGTTTCTGAAAATATCATTTCAAGTCTGCTTGCTATTTTTGCAAAACATATGTTATTCTATATAACAATTTATTCCAAAGAAAATACATTTTTAAATAAATAAAATATTTTTTATTGTTTTAAAATGTCCTTTACTGGGATAACCCCATGGTATGAAGCATCTCATTTTTATTATAGGCCCAAGAAGTCAGTAAGCAGACAGAAAAACAGTTTTTAAACAAATATAAAAATGCATTTTTTTTTATTAGCAACAGCACTTGCTTGGGTACATCACAACTTGCACCCCAATTCAACACTTAGAACTACATAAACCAAATATTTGATTCTATCACTTTTTCCCAGTTTTGTAACTGCCTGTGTCAATGAGCCAAACAAGGTCTTATGACTTCTGTTGCCAATTTTGCTCTCCTGCACATGCCATAACATACAGCAGAACACCTTCAAAGTCCCCATGTCTATTAATTCCCTCTGTGCTCATTCACGCTGTACAACCACGACTGAAAAGACAACACAGATTAGACATACAGTACATGCTGAAGTTTTTACCTCAGTTGAAAGGTCTCATGTACCAGTTTCTGCCTCTCCTGGTTCATGCTGTCGCTGAGACCAGACCTGCCCCAGCATTAGTTTTGTACCATTCCTAGCATGCTACAGGCAGAGGGCACTACTCTCCAACTCCCTCTCCTGCAAATCTACATCAAAATCAATTTGCCATAAGGACAAAACTAGCAGTGACCTTAAACAATTTTAATGTCATGAATTTAAGCTCCCCATACTAGAAATTAATAACACTAGTACTACATTTATTACACACCCAGTTTGATGGAACACAAATGCCCTGTCCCATCCCAGCAGCTGCCCCCCACCCACCACAGTTTGTGACTGTGAAAGTATTTTGTTTTTAAAGCAAGTACCACCTGATTAAATGAAGACTGAAAGCAAGACTGGAGATCTGCACAGGCATGGAGATCTGCACAGGCATGCGAGTGGAAGTGAGGAAGAGGAAGGGAGGATAAGCAGTGGACTAATCAGGACAGCGATCTTGTGATACTGATGACTTGGGAGTTCAAAAGGCTTTTGCTATAAGAACTTTCTGCAGCGTTTCCTCTAAAGCATTTATGCCTTGTGGCATCTTTTAGCAACACCCCCATGCTTCCCCATGTTTAAAGCAGAGCCTTGTTCCCCAATACTGATACAATTACAACATTTGGGGGAACTCACAGAAGAAAAAGGTAAAGAAAAGATGATTCGAACTACAAAGAAAGCTGCAGAAATAAAAATGAAGTGAAAGGATTCTGAGAAAGAAATGGGGAGAGAAAGCAAAGATCCAAGAAGTGGACTGTGTGCCTGTGTGGCTTGACAAATACCCCCATCCTTTTAAATTGTTTGGGAGGAAACACTGTTTCTACACTGTGCCATCAAATCCCAATACATTTTAAGGTAAAATGAAAAACAAACTGAAGAAAAACAGCCAGTGCTATCATCCCTGCACATCTATCTCGAGCCCTACCAATTTAACGGTGGAAAAACGAAGGGGGAAGACCACAGAAAGGGCGAGGTCCCTTTATACTGTTCATTTGAAAAGACTCTGGTAGAATGGGCTTGTTGTGGGGGGCTGGGGGTTGCTGTGGTGGTGTGGCTGTTTGGGGGTCGGCTGTTAGGCTTATGAGCTTCTGGGGGAGGGTTTTTAAGTGTGGCTATTAGGCATATATTTGTTGTGGGGGTTGGGGGTTAACAAAAAACTTGATGGAAATCAGAGAAGGGAGTACCAATGTTGTACAAAACACAGAGGTGGTCTGTGACAGTATAAATGCCATGATTAGTGCCTGTGCTTTGCTGAAATAAATGTTTGCTGAGGCTGGGGACGAAGCAAATAACTCCCTGATCCATTGGTTGTATAACTGCTATGAGTAGTGGTGAACTGCAATAACTATGGTGGGTGTCAGGTCTCTGAAATAAGTTGTGTTTTTTCTTTTGGCTGTTTCTTTAAACTGTCCCTAGCAACCCAGAGTTGCTAAGGCATGCAGCAGAGGACGGACATTGAGCACTCTTCCAGAGTGCACGAGAGTCAGCCAAGGTAAACACACAGGACGTGTAATGACGCCGCAGTAAAAAGGGCTCTGGAATACATACAAAGAACATTTTGGAACAAGACGGCAAAAGTAAGTCGCTACTGATTTTTTTACCTAAGCGACTAGCAAAGCGATAGTGCTGGCAAGAAATCACAGTGAAAAGGCGCTGTAAAACATCCTTGAGGACACTGTGAGAGATGTTTAATTTTCTGCTGCCTCACTGTTCCCCTGAGGGTAGACCAATGACGTCTCCCACAGCGTAATGATAACTTGCATGATCAGAGTGCAATAGGAGTGGTATTCAAGCTCAGAATGACGCAGCACAGGGGGAAACAGAAACGAACCAAAGTAAAGATTCAGAAGCAATGACGGTTTGAGAAAGGCAGGGTGGCCAGACAAAAGTGATTCTGAAGACCCTGTATTGAAGCATTTTTGACATTTCCACGGTTTCCCTTTAATTTTTATGCAATGCACGCCTATTTATGCGTGAATGGGAACATTGGAACAGTGCCACCACATGGTCGGAGCCAGTACTGCACACAAGTGACAGAAAAAAAATCTGGTATTTCATATGGAGCACCAGGGCTCGAATTTTGGTATTCCGGTATGAGATTTGGTGCCCAAAATGTACCAGAATACCACTAAATTCGAGCCCTGAGACTTCATTTGCAAGTCAGACATTAACTCTGACAAAGCTTCATTTAAGCAGGATTTGACATAAATCACAGGTCTCCTCAGTTACCATCCTTGGCTGTTGGAGGTTAAAGGGCATTTTCCTAAAGAATCCAGTGACATGCAAAGCAAAATTACATACCTGCTGTGCTCCCCTTGTGACGAGGACATCCACTGAGCACCAGCGTCATCTTCAAACTGCTGAGGGTTATCAAAGAAATACGATCGAGTGCCGAAATTCTGACTGTTAATAATGCCATTTCTAGTCTGTGAAAAACATGAGAACAGAAGTCAGACTCTGCAGATTCCCAGCAAAGATAAATCAAAGGGACAGATATTAAAAAAAATAACTATGACACAGCATAGCTGAACAGTGGCCATGGTTTTACAATCCGTGGATGGGACTGTGCACTGAATAGGGGAATTTTTGAAATATTCCTAGTGGTCTAGTAAGTACTGATGAAGTAGTCATTAAAAAAAATAAAAAATTGACTTATGGAACTAGTATTTAGATCCAAGCCCAACTTAAATGAGTGGAGGTGTTCTACAATAATATTTATAAACTGCTTGAAAATGAGGGTTACTCACCTGTAACTAGTTCTAGGAATAGTACATGGTGCACATCTACACTCTGGCAGTCTTCCTTTCCCTTTAAATCCGTCCAGAATGTCTTCAAGCTAAGCTCCTCACACCCACCAAGGTGGTATACTCCTTGGCTCTGCCCCATGACATTAGATCTTGCATGCTGGAAGCACAGATATGTGGGTCACTTGCCAGGGGAGGCTGGGTGGCCTGTATGGATGTGCACCATATACCACTCCTAGAAATATGGTTTCAGGTGAGTAACCTTCATTACTAGGGGCATGAATATAGTGCACTGTCCACACTCTGGCAGACTCCTAGCAGTGCTCCTGGAGGAGGGGGCAAGGTGCACAGGGATCGGAGAACTGAGGTCTCAAAACCAGCATCCCAGCATGACTCAGAGTCGATGTGTGGCAGTGGTAAAGGAAGGTGTGTGCTGACTTCCAGGTAGCAGCCCTGCAAATCTCCTTGATAGGGACACCCTTGGAAGCAGCCAGCAAGGCAGCAGTATATCTGGTGGAATGAGCCCTAAGCCCTAATGGAGGCTCCCTACCTGCCAACCTACCTCAGAGGTCAATGCAGGGGACAATACACATGCCAATCATCTGCTGTGCTGCAGTTCCACCAGGTGCAGGTTCAGCATGCGTTACAAATAGCTGGAGAACCTCTCTCTGAACTTCAACTGTGCACTCCTTGTAATAAGCAAACGCCTACCTGAGGTCAAAGGTGTGGAGCCTGTGCTCCGCCTCTGAGGTTGGACTGAAGTACACCAGGTGGTTTATCACCCGACTAAGGTGACACTCCAACAAAACTTCGGAGGAACTTAGGGTGGGGCAGAGGACAACTTTCTCCTTGTGGAACACCAAATATGGAGACTCCATCATGAGCACATGGAGCTCACTTATCCTTCTGGTGGAGGTGACAGCCACCAAGAAAGTGGTCTTCCACGACAGGTGTGACATGCCACACCTGTGCATCAGTTCGAATGGCTTGCCCATGAGCAATGCCAGTACCAGTAACAAGTCCCAAGGTGGTCGTGGTTCATGCTCTGGTGGGGACAGGTGGTCCAGGCCCTTAAAGACGCACCTGACTCCCTCCTCCTGTGCCACCACTGGCATACTAGCCTGTACCTGGTATGCAGAGATGGCTGCCAGGTGCATCTTGAGGGTCATCAACGTCAGGCCCAACTGAGACAGGGACCATAGGTAATCCAGAATGCTAGCCAAAGGGCAGGCGAGGGGGTCTAGCTCACTGTTCTGGCACCAAATGAAAAACCTCTTCCATTTGAAGGAGTAGCACTGGTGGGTCAACTCTTTCTAGGAAGCTTCCAAGACATGGAGAACCTCTTTGGAGAGATCCAAAGCCTGGAACACTAACTGTTCAGAAACCAGGTCGTCAGGTGCAGGGACTGAAGGTCCAGATGCAGGACCTTCCCTTTGTGACAGGAGAGCAGGTCCATGCAAAGGGGAAATTGCCACAGAGGCCTGCTATCAAAACTGTCGTGACCAGTCCGGGGGTATCAGGATCATCTTAGCCTTGTCCCTCTGCACCTTGACCAGCAATCTGTAGGTCAGGGGAAAGGGAGGGAAGGCATAAAGGTGGCCAGGGATCCAGGTCCTCACAAAGGATCCCCCACCAGTGTCCCACACTGTGGGGGGTGGGCACAGAACAGCCTCAGCTTGGTATTCTTTCAGGATGTGAACAGGCCAACAAGGGGAATGCCCCACTGGGAGAACAGGGAGTATGGGACCCCTTCCTTCAAATGTTCTGGGATGAGCCACCACTAGATGGTATCCCACACTGGTGGAGTCACTATGACCGACTGGTCCAGGTGACCTAGACGCTGGGACCAATGATGGGCCAGCTCCCTCTGTAGGTGGCGCATCCACCAGCAGGCCCATCTGACCGTGCTGGTGCAGGATGTACCCCAGCAGCTGAAGGAAGTCCCAGGCAAGCGCAAGCACCCAACCTGAAATACTAACATACATACTAAGATGCCAGCAAAGCAGGCCCAAAGGCCTATCGAGTCTGTTCGAGAATCAGCAAAAGAGGTAAGATCCAATGCCTCATCTTCAGGGAGTCGGGAGGTGGCCCGGAGGGAGTCTGGCTTTGCCCCGATGAAGTGGATCACCTACAAAGGGTTGAGTTCTGACTTAGCTGGATTGACCAGAAGGCCCAAGTCTCTGCAGATCTGGAGGGCCAGGTCCCTGGGCAGCTCCACTGTCTCTCTGGGTACCCCAGCTATCAGCCAGTCATCTAGGTATGGGTAGACCCGGACTCCTCGGCACTCCAAGAATGCTGCCACCACTGCTATACACTTGGTGAAGACCATGGGGCTGAGGAGAGGCCAAAACACATAACCTGGAACTTGTAGAGAACCCCTTCCACGCGGAACTGAAGGTACTGCCAGTGGGATGGATAGCCTGAATGTGGAAGAAGGCGCCCTGGATGACCAGAGACCAGAACTACATACCCTGCTCCAAGGATGGAATGATTTTGGTTCAGAGTGGCCATCCAGAATTTGCACTTCCTCAGGAACTAATTGAGATCCTGCAGATCCAGTATGGGGAGCCAACCCCATCCTTCTGGAGACCAGGAAATACCTGGACATGAAACCTGGCCAGCCATGTCACCTGGGACATGGGCTATGGCCTTTCTCTCGGAGCTGAACGATGTCCTCTGAGGACAGACATGTCCTGCAACATCACAGACTCCTGTGGAGCATGGACTTAGAGGGCTGGAAAGCCTCATATTCCCGAAGCAATGCGCTGCCACCACTTCCAGCATCCAGTTGCCCAAGGTGACGGTGGACCAGGCACACCAGAAATGACAGAGCCAATCTCCCATGAGGAGAGGCAGAGACTGGATGGGTGGTAGACAGATACTTCCCCGATCTGTCACTAAGCAGCCTTTGAGGAGACACAGCACCAGCCGCCGGTGGGGCCTTGCAGCCCCAAGCTCTGGGCTTTCTGGAGCTCAGGCTGGCGAACACGGGTTTAGGGCATGGGGCCTGGGATTGCCTCGCGGGTTGCTGCTGTTTGGGCAGCTGGGACAGAAAGGGCTGAACCTGAAAATACTTTTTCTTCAGCCGCTTACCCACCTGGTCCTTCTGAGAGGATGTCACTGAGTTGAGGGCAGCAATGGACTTCTCAGTCTTCGTAAGGTGCCCATCCTCCCCAGGGCTGAAAGGCTGTTGCCCACGAAGAGACATCAGCCAATTTATGCTGAGTGTCTGCCATGAAGGTGGAAATCTGCAGCCAGGCCCTGTGGACTGGGTGCAGGAGTCTCTGATGTTCAATCAGTGCTTGACCCTTGTCTCTGACCATCCTATCTGCCATCTGTAGATCAGCAGAAAGGTGGGGAAGGATGTGATCAAGGACAGACAGCAGTGAGTCACCAAAGCTGGCCATCATCAGGTGTAACTCGCCTGATGGAAGCCTGAGGAGGCTGTAGTGAAACCTTCTTGGCTGCGTGATCCAGTTTCTTGGACTCCTTGTCATGGGGTCTGACACTACCTGTCTAACAGAAGGCGGAATCCGCCATCAAGCCCTCAGCCAAGGGATGGCTGGAAAAACCAGACAGCATACTGGTCGGGACCACGTGCTTGCAGACCATGCAGGTCGACAATGTCACACAGGAACTTGGGTGCTGCCATAGCTCCAGTGCTGACCCTAGAATAGCCTCTGCCACAGGGAAGGTGACCCACAAAGAATCCTCCTGATCCTGGATCTCTGTGAGGGGGTATGTGGCCCACTTCTGGACTGGCTCCAAGGGGATCTCAACTGACTTGAGATCAATTGGAGCACTGCCCGAAGGAGACAGGCCCGTGTTCAGTGGTCAGTTCCTCGGCCGATTCACCATTGAAGCTGGGGTCCTCAAGGATTATTTAAGAACCCAGAGTCTGAAGACTCCTCAAAGGCTGCCCTCAGCCACTCTTCCCCATGGATCACCTAGACTCGTCCAAGTGGGCGATCTTGACCGACAGCTGATTGGGAAGGCTGGTAGCCAGGCAGGAAGTCATGGTAGGAGCTCCTGTAAGGGCTGCTTGGGTGATGGTTCCACCTTAATCAGTGGAGAGATCTGGGCCAGAGACACCAGGCTCAGCAGGACCAGGGCAGGCCTGACCAGGGGTGACTAGAGAAGTGCAGGGGCCTGGAGGAATGGACTAACCTTGCGCAAGGACCCACTGCTGCCACATGAGCTCCTCATAGCACCAACGCAACTTACGATGGAGCTTCTCATTGTCTGAAGACAAAGAGAAGGAGGAGCACCAGTGGCGTTTCCTGGTTGAGGATCGAGCGCGGGAATGCACGGAGTCCCTTGACTGCGATCTCGACAGACAATGAGAGTGTCAAAAGTGAGGACAAGCAAGAGGAGGGGCTGTGTGCAGAATACACACTGGCTCATGCTGTGGGACCTGAGAAGGAGGTAACTCCTGGGAGGAGACAATCTGGTTGACCGACTGCTCCCGACCCTCCTGGGAGAGGGTTGACAGGACTGGAGTCCTTGAGACTGAGTCATACTTGACGCCTTCAGATAACGGGTCGACCGGGTCAAGAAAAATCTCAACTGGCTGGTCGACCTGCATCACAGCCAACAAGCCAGAGGGGGTACCATAGAGCTAGTGGCCTGACTCTCGACCAGTACTGGCTAGGCTGACGGTGAGCTCTTGAAGGCCATCGAGAGGTCAAGGGAACAGGAAGAGCATGCTCGTTCCTGGTTCCATGATTGACAACTGGACTACTTAGCCTTCTTTTTATCACCATGGGAAGAGCCCTCCCCGAGAGTTTGAAGGGACTGGCACATTTCATGAACATGCTCATGAAGGACATCACGGCACTGGCACTGACCAAGAGCAGCGTGGACACCAAAGAAGAACCCGCAGCAGCCTGGGCTGCTACCTCTTCCTTGGCCGCAAGCTGAGTTGCCAAGCCTGCAGCCATGTAAACTGCCTTGCATGCATCCTTTGAGTGGACTGGAGGGGTGGGGTGTCACGTTTATCTGGCCGACCGATGAGGCGAGCGTAACAGTCCTCGAGTGATGAGGGTAACAGTGACTTGCACAAGTCGCAGTCCTGGGTGTTGTGCTCTGCCCCGAGGCAGTAAATGCACAATGACTGTGGGTCTGTCCGGGACATCATCTGGTTGCAGGTGATGCAACGTTTAAACCCGGGACCGGACTGGGCTTCTTCTTGATCCACAATGAACAAGGAAATCAAAGAATTCAAAGAAAAATGTAGATGAAGTGGAAGTAAAGAACTTTAGGGCCTACACCTCGCATAGAGCTGCGAAGGAGAAGACCAGACTCTTCCAGCAGAAAGGAAGATCTGACGTCACGGTGCGGAGCCTAAGAGTATACCACACCGATGGGTGGAAGGAGCTTAGATTGAAGGCATTCTGGCTGTATTTAAAGGGAAAGAAGACTGCCAGAGTGTAAATAGTGCACCATATCCATGCCCCTAAAAACACTGATTATTGTAGGATGCTTCCAAACTGTAATATAGGGGAGTCTTACACAGTGTTATTTATAAATTGTCTAAAAACATAAATAAAGGTATGGGGGTGGAGACTGTTTGTAATTGTGCCACTGCTACCTGACACTTTGGTTCTTCTAGGTACAGACTGCAGTGAATTTATTTTCTTCCTTGTTCTTCTTTTCTGCCCTTCCCCCTAGGCCTCCACAGCAGCAGTATCCTCTGGTTGGGAGACTGGGTGAGGGACTAACTACACAGTGGACATGGACAACACTGCTGTGCTTTAATGTCATTACTGCAGCACACTCATGGTACACACTGAGGGGAATGCTGAATGCTGATACTGGGCTGTAGAACTTGGGTTTGCAGTATGCCTGAGACAATCTGTTGCCATGGCAAGTTATTCAAGCCAAGGGTTATTTTAAAGCACAACTTTTACATTTTAGTAAACATTTTATTTACCCAGCAGAGCTTGGTTGTTTGATCTTCCATTCCCCTGAGCCTGAGTGCATTACCACAACAGCACACCAGTGGACCACTGGCCAGTGTGGTAGTGGTACATCCGTTTCAAACACTGGTCTCCTGTATGGCAGATCACTGCACTACCCTCAGTGCCACTGGATAAGACAACATCTCATGTTTAGACAGGGTCTGCTTCTACCCTATTTTACAGTTGGGATGACTGATGCACAGTAAAGATTTCTGCCTCAAACTTGCGTGTTTTGGGGGTCATTTAATGCAGCCTACTACACATGGGGTGCATGTCCATTTTTTAATTTCACCAGGTCTGTCTTTTTATTTAAAGCTTTGGTGCAGAACAGTAAAACAGAAACCAAGACAATTACAGGCAGCAACACAATGTATCTTACACAATGCAAGTACCAGAATATCTGATCACATGATGATTCATCTCATGCTGGTGCACAGTTATAGACTGGTGTAACAAGGAGTACATCAGGGGGGAGAAGGGGAAAGTCCCACACATAGGGAGCTAAAGCAAGAAAAAATGTAAGTAGGCAGACAGAAAACAGAAAGGGGAGTCTAGCATTATGCAGTGAAGATGGACCTGTGAAGAGATATACAATATCCACAGCAGTCATTTGTATGTTAGTATGTCCCCAGAGCTACTGTTTGCTGTATAAAGAGTGGTTTTCACATGCATTCAGCTTAGCGAGAACAGCAAAGTGAAGCTGAGCTGTTCTGGCTCAAAACTGAAAGGCGAGGAAAACCACTCTGATACAGTAAAAGAGTAAGTGAGACATATATTATTACTACTGATATTATTACTGTTCAAGCGCAATCAATAGGAAAAAATTACTTACCATAGTAATGTTATTTCTTCCAAGGCAGCATTATTGACAGGTGCAGTATGCCAGCTGGGTTAAACTGCCTCGGACAGGTGGAGTCAATGTAAATGAGAAAGAAGACATTGACTAATCAGAATAGAGAGAGAAGAGAGTACTGCCTGCAGTCAGCCTGTAGGATTTCAGAATTGTTTCAAAGCTGAAAAAGAGCAAAAACTGTGCCCAACAGGGGCAAATACTGTTAAAAACAAACTGAAAATTCCAAACCACTATTGTGAAACGAATCAACAAGAAAACCAGTAAAACTAAGCAAATTTGGTTAAACACCATAACAGAGCCGTCCCCAGACAGGTTTCACAGGGAGGATGGGTGTGAGTGTAGACATGCTGAAGAATCCCTTGGAAGAAATAACATTACTACGGTGAGTAATTTTTCTTCTCACTCCAGGAATTCTTCAGCATGTACTGACAGATGCAGACTACAAAGCAGTACAAAGCTCTGTAGCACAGCTCTGCCAAATCTGGCATTAGATTTGGACTGCATATCCAAGCAGGAATGCTTTGTGAATGTGTGAACCGTTGTCCAAGTAGCCGCTTTGCAAACTTCTAGCAGAGGAACGTTTCTTGAGGCTGCCACAGAGGCAGCGGTACCCCTAGTAGAGTGGGTTGTGAGCCTGAGAGGGGGTTGCTTATTAGCTTTGCTATAACAGAACTGGATACAAGAAACAATCCAGTGGGAAATGGATCTCTTGGTCGCCAGTTTCCCTCTGCCCACTTCACCATAGGTGACAAAGAGCTGAATGTGCGAGTCTCTGAATTGCTTAGTACGATCTAAGTAATAAGACCTTGCATCACAATGAGAACCTCTTCCACTTGGAAGCATAAGTTTTCCTAGTGCTAGGTTTATTAGCCATTCGCCAAATTTTTCAGGACCTGCTTAGAAGTACTGAGATTCAGGAAACTAGCTCCTCAAGAACCAGGCTTTGAGATGAAGAGACTGGATGTTGGGGAACATTATTCTGGTCTGAGCAAGAGTCAGGAGACTGTGGGATGAGAGCAGTCTGATGGGCTTCCTGATTGACAGGGTAAGGAGCAGAGAGTAACAAGGTTGTCTCACCTAATCCAGCCCTGAGCTTGAGAAGGACGCTGTAAATCAGAGGAAAGGGAGGAAAAGCATAGAGGAACCTCCCTGCCCAGTCCAGGGTCAGAGCACCCACTGGGATGGTCCACAACAACGGGGGCCTGCAGCAATACTGAGGTAACTGGTGGTTGAGGCTGGATGCGAACAGGTCCAGATCTGGAAGCCCCCACCTTCTGAAAACTGTGCCAAGGACCTGTCTGTTAAGAAGCCACTCATGGTGGCCCTGACTGATGCAGCTTAGCACATCCGCCAGAGTGCTGTCCTTGCCTGGAAGATGGATGGCCGACAGGGACATGTTCAGGGAGTAGGCCAGGGACTATTGCCTCTGTGCAGAGTTTGGTTGACCTTGTGCCCCTGTTTGTTGATGTAGAACGTGGCAGTCGTATCGTCCATCCTCATCTGGACTGACTGTCCTCCGAGCCGTGGGGCGAAAGCCTTGATGGCCAGGAACACTGCTCTGAGTTCCAAAAGACTGATGTGGTGTGAGGACTCTGGGCATCCAAGTGCCACTTATGGACAGGTTCCCTAGGTGGGCACCCCAACCCAGAAGGGAAGTATCCGTAGTCAGGATCTGAGAGGGTTGCTGAATCTGAAAAGGAACCCCCTACCCTGAGATTGTTAGTTTCCTTTCACCAGTCCAGAGCCCGCAGAAAGATTTTTGTGACTGGTACTAGCTTTGTGAAAGAAGCTTTTTTTCTGGGACCAATGAGATCTGAGGTGGTACTGAATGTCCCTCATCTGGAATCTGGTGCCTGGGACTACTGCGGTCATTGAGGCCATGTGGGCAAGTAGTCCGAGGAAGTGTCTGGCCAGTCTCGGTTGGCCTAGATTGAACGAATTAAGCAGAGTGAGAAAATTTTGAATTTTGTCTGCAGGAAGGAAAGCCTTCCCCTGCAGTGTGTTGAGCTCTGCTCCTATGAATTGCAGGATTTGGGCAGGCTGGAATTAAGATTTTTCTTTGTTGATAATGAAGCCCAGAGACTATAGAGTGTTTGCTGTCTGGTTTAGGGCTTCTGAAACAGCCTGAGAATTAGCCACGATCAGCCAATCATCCAGGTAGGGAAAAACTGAGATTTCTCGTCTTCTGAGATGAGCTGCAACCACTACCAGGCACTTGGTAAACACCCTGGAAGTGGATGTTAGCCTGAAAGGCATGGCTGCAAACTGGTAATGTCTGGAGGGCAGCCTGAATATGAGAGATTTTCTGTGGGATTGCCTTATTGGAATATGAAAGTAGGCATTCTTTAGGTTTATTTATTTACTTAGCTTTTGTTGACTGGTAAGTGCACTAGACAAATCCTGCCTATTTTCAGGCACGACCTGGGGGAGTGGGATACAGATGAATGCCAACTGACATTTGAACCAGATTAAGCTGTTGGTGGTATTTTTAGTGAATGAGGGAAATTTGGCCAGGACACCGGGGAAATTCCCCTACTCTTTTCGATAAGTGCCATGGGATCTTTAACATCCATCTGAACTACCACCAATCCAGGCAGATGGGACCTCGGTTTAACGTCTCATCCGAAAGACGGCACCTCAGAAGTGCAGCACCCCTCTCATACTGCACTACAGTGTCAGTACTGGGATATTAACCCAAGTGCCAGATGTGGGAACTGAACCCACAGCCCTCTGATCTCCCGGCCTCAGAGGCGAGTGTGCTACCTACTGAGCCACTGACACTGCACAGATCCAGGGGGACTAGCCAGTCCCCTTGCTTTAGAGAAGGAATGACCTGAGTCAAGGTTACCATCCTGAACTTTGGTTTCAGCAGGTGCTTGTTCAGGTACCTTAGGTCCAGAATAGGTCACCACTCCCTGTTTTTCTTCAGGGTTAGGAAATACCTGGAATAGAGACTCTTTCCCCACTGGGGAAGAGGTACTCTTTCTATGGCTTTGTCCTCCAATAGATTCTTGACCTCTATTTCCAACAGCTGTTTTTCTGTTGGGGTGAGAGGTTTTGAGAGTTTGTGATGATGGAGGAAGGGACATTTTCCTTTTTTTTTTTGAAGTTACTATTTATTCGCCTTCCTGCCTGCCATTCCCGACCCTTCAGGAGCCCCAAGGTAGACATCCCTCTGCCTTCCACCCTGCCCGTATGACCCCACAGGAACCCCATGAAGCTTCGGTTTACCCCAGGCGGGGATAGGGCAGGGCTTCTGCCCCAACAATCAACCTGTTGTTGGTCTAGGGAATGTGGTGGGTGAAGAGCTTTATCGAGGGCACGTCTCCGGGCTCCATCTTCCCGGCGATGCTCGCTTCTCCCACCCCTACAGTGTAGGACCCTGACGCCAAGGTGCTGAGCGCTGACGTCACGCTGTATGTCGGCAGCCCTTCCCCTTAACATTGGGGGCTTGTAGTACTCAGAGCCTCCTCTCGGAGTCAGACAAGTGTTCGGGCTATGCCTTAACCCTCCCTGGAGTAGAAGGCTGTTGGCAGGACGCTCAAGCTAACTCCCCTGGCTAGCCCACCAGGCCCGCGTCCGCTCCCGAATGCGGGTCGCCGCGTGGGCGAGGTGTGGCGTCCAGCGCCTCAACCCTCGCGCCACCGGGCCGGCGAAGGAACATTTTTAGAACTGAAGAGAGAGGCTCTGTTCCTCTACCTCTAACACCCACTTGTCTGAGATGATCTGACGCCAAGGATTGAGGTAGTGGGTAAGCCTGCCCCCTGCAGGGAGAGAGGAGGTGACCAAAACGGAGTCAGGATGACTGCTGTCTGGACTGAGCAGAGGTAACAGAAGTGGGGTTGGCTCTCCTCTGACCTCTCCTACCTCTACCTCTGAAAACAAACTCATGAGAAAAATCCAGACATTGGCATACAAAAGAATGTCCTAGGAAAATAACCCCTGCTCCCCCTGCTCAGAGATTTCCCTGAGGAAGAGGGCTTTTCTTTAGTGGAGTTACTGTTGTTAGTAGTTTTGAACTCATCCATTCTTTTCATGTAAGCCTCAGTTTGGTCCCTAAAAAGGGAGTTGTTGCCGACCCATCGGTGCAGCGGTTGGATTTCCGCTCGTGACGCTGGCAACCCAAGTTCAGGAGCAGACTCTGGTCACTGGAGGGCCAGCAGGGGCAGAAGGCTTGAGCATCCCATGACTGCTCGCCTTCTCCGGGGAAGGGAGGGGGCCAAGGCCCACAGCTTGCCTGACCCCGAGCGGAGGTACAGCAAGTCCTGCTTGTAGGAGGGGCCGGCCGAGATGCATGCTGGACGTCGGCACATAGCACCTTGACGTCAGGGCACACACCATATGTAGGGAAGGAAAGAGGTAAAATGCCTCCCACATCCGGGAAGTTGGAGCGCCGGAGCATGCCCTCAATGTGCCACCACCCGGTTGGCTGCCTTGATCGATGCAACCAGATGTACAGCTGTTGGGCCCATAGCAGTCCCTGCCGGGGCAATCTCTTGTCCATAGGGATCGAGTAGGGTGGTTGGCAGAGGGATGACTCTAGGCTCTCCCAAAGGGTCGGAGATGTGGGGATGTAGGAGGGGATAAATAGAAAGTTAAAAAAAAAAAAAAAAAAAAAGGAAGTTGTTCTCACAAGGAAAATCCATAGCTTGCAACTGGATATCCTGAGTGAGACTGGTAATTCTTAACCAAGCAAACCACGGAGAGAAATGGCCTGTGCCATGACCCTCGAGGTTGTGCCGTTATTCTCTACAGCCATGTGAAACTAATACTTAGTAGCTTCTATGGCCTGCTTCAGTCTCAATGACATCCCTGAGCATGTGTCTCCTCCATGTTTCACTATGGCAAGGATAGATTTCAATAAAGCTCTCTGATATCTAGCTGTATACGCCATGTAAGTAGACAGGCGTAACAGCAAAGATGCAACAGTATATGATTTCTTACCCACAGAATCCAGTTTTTTTTTTCTTTCTCTGGAGGGAAAGCAGATAGTGGCACACTAGCTTTGTCACAGGCTGCTGCCTGCACCACCTCTTTATGGTCTGGATGTGTACAGAGAAAATCAGCAGTACACTTACCGAGCTGGTATTTCCTCTCAATCTTTCTGTCCACCCTGGAGGCAGATGAAGGGGTTTCCAGAATTTAAAAAATTGCTTTCTTCAATGTATTATGTATGGGCAAAATCAATTTTTTTCCAGGAGTATGACCCATCATTTTTACAAAGTCCTCCTCCACCTCTTGACCGGTGTCATCTTGGAGAGGAAGTTCCAGGGTGTCCACCATCTGCTTAAGAAATGTAAAAGAAGAAACTTCATCGCTGTCATCATTTAAGTCAGCCCCAGGGTGGCAGTCTGCGTCTAATGGGTCACCCTGTGGCAATTCATCATCATCCTCCTCCTCCACCTCCTCCTCTCCTTCATAATAAAAGCCTTGGACATAACTAGAGTCATGGAGAGGAGTACTAGGCCCCAAAGGAGCAGAGAAAATATTGCCCAGAGTGTAACGTCTGATATAAATGCCAAGCTTTAGTTATTTCATTTGCAGAGGACATATCTTTATCACCCACTGATGTCTCCCTAGGCCTTTCGGGGGGAAGGGGAAGTGGTGTGGTCATCTTTCTTAGTCTTTTTAGTAGGGACTAGGTCAGAACACTGCTCACTTTGTCTTTTAAAGGCTTGACTAGAATTTTTACTTTTATCAGATTTATTTTCATTAGAGTCCTTCAAGGACTTATCAGTACTTTTGTGTTGACTTGAGGTACCCTCCTCAGCGCTTTTAGAGGAGGAGGAGGTGGCAGACTGAGACACCATGATAATGAGTGTTTGGCCAAAAGCTAAATCTATTGAAATTAAACTTGCTAGAGTTTTATCTTTTTTTTTTTCACAAATACTGGAAAGGAAAAACAGTAACCACCTCCACACCTCTTGGCAACTGCAGCCCACTGCACAATACAAGCAGGTTTTAGCCCAGAGAAAAGAGGGGAATTACCCTTCAAACAAAGTTATATGCAGAGAAAAGTGGTTCCAGGAAACAGCACTAATGCAGGAAAAAATTACGCTGAAGCACAAATAAAAATACTCATTTTGACGCAAATGCAGTAAAATTACAAGCTTACAGACTAAACACTATCGAATAAAATAAAAACAATGCAATTTTATCGCACATGCGGTAAACTTTTACCTCAGAAAAAAATTAAAAAAAAAGCCAAAGCAGGAAAAACTGTAAAAATCCTGCAACCAAACGCAGCTGCGTTAAAAATGGTAAAAAATAAATACCTCAAAAGCAGCACTCAAAAGTAAGAAAATCTCACAGGAAGGTCTCTGAAAGAGAGAGAGAGAGAGAGAGGCGGAGCTCCAGGGCAGCGTTGCCAGTTCAGCGAAGAAAAAGTTCTGAGGTCCTTCAGGCTGACTGCAGGCAGCACTCTCCTCTCGCTCTATTCTGATTGTCCAATGTCTTTCTCATCTACACTGACTCCACATCTCCAGGGCAGCTTAACCCAGCTGGCAAACTACACCTATCAATACATGCTGAAGAATTCCTGGGGTGAGAACAAATTTTTTTTTTTTTAAAACGTTCCCTAAGCATGCCCATTTTGAGGGCACCTGCGCATGAGACGTTATTCACAGAATAAGACACTGTGTCCCACCCTCTACTTATACGCACGCTTCAACACCTTGGCCTATCCAGTGGACCTCTTGCCTGGTTCACTGGCTACCTCAAAGCCCAGTGACAATGCGTCAAAATACACACCACCCAGTCCTCCTCCTTGCCAGTCTGTTCTGGGGAACCACAGGGCTCAATTCTTGGCCCACTGCTGTTCAGCATCTACCTGAACCCCCTGCCCAAGTCTTGCACCGGTAATCTGTTGCTGTATGCAGATGACGCAGTTCTCTTTGCCTCACACGAAGATCCATGTTCACTTAAACCATCCCTCCAACATGCATATAACCAAATTGAGAACTGGTTCACAGACCTAAGACTCATAGTTATTGAGAAAAAAACCAAAGCCATGCTCTTTGTCCACCATCAGAATAAGGCCAAAAATATGCAACTATCTATCCTCTCCCACGCTCTCCTTCCCCTAGAGCAGGTACACACATACAGACACCTAGGTATAACTTTTAACTCCCACCTCTCCTTCCACTCACACATAAACAGCCTGTCGTCAGCCATCAATGCCCGCATAGGGCTTCTGTACAGGCACAAAACCTGCTTACCCCCTGAAGCCCTTAACCTGGCTGTCACCGTGATCAGTCCTCCCTCTTGTGGACTATGGGCTAACCATCTACTCAGCTGCCGATCATATGGCACTGAACAAAGTCCATCTGGCCATAAATAAAGCGTGTAGACTCCTGTCTGGTGCAGATAAGCATACCCACACCTGCACCCTGTACTCCTTTACAAACCTCCTAGACCTGGATGAGAGAACATGTTACCAAACCTGTCTCCTTACAAAGAAAATTCACCTGGGGCTTTCCCCACTGGGGGTACCTGCTGCACTCCAATGTTCCCACACCACGGTAAATACTCGCTCCATCAGCAAACAGGTATGGTCTATCCCTAGGGCGAGGACCTCACTAGCTCAAAGGTCCTTCTCCTTCAGAGCACCAACCTGGCACAATGAACTCCCCTCTGATATATCCTCCATCTCCAACCTAGGTCCTTTCATAGTAGCACTCAAAGAATATATACTCACCTCGCAACGATGCAGATATACCCACTGATTAGGCCCTACCCTACGGCTACATCATCACTGTCAATCCTCCGACAACGCCTTTGTTGTGCTGCTTGCATTCATTTGCTTAACTGCACTAGTCTTCCACTCCACTATAGGGCAGTTAGATCTAGTTAGTGCCTCAACGTTTGATATTACAGATTGACAGCTGATAATGACAACTACTGAACTCTGCCTTATTATTCGGACTGCTGCTTTGAAACTTGGCTGTATGCAACCATAATCATGTACAACTGCTGTAATCTTAATTTCGTATGTGTAACCTTATTGTAATTCCTTTTTATTTTACTATTATGTATTCTGTAAATTCTGTTTTTTCTCTCTGACGCGGATCCTTTGTAAATGAGTCCCTGACTCAAAGGTTGTAATCCTAAAGCTTTTTTAAATAAATAAATAAATAAGAGTGTCTCATGCGCGGAGGAAAAGAGAACTCCGATTGGACGGGAGCACTCCCTCCATCTATAATGTTCTAAAAAAGCAATACGCTGATCCTGTTAATTATGTGTCAATGTATCCAACAAATCTGGTAAGACTATGGAATAATATGTGGAATTCCAGCTTGTCAAGAGAATTTAGTAGTAACTTAATAAGCCTCAGCTATCATTAATGTTAGGGAGAGAGGGAGGGATGGACCACATAAAGCAAACAGGCCCTATATGCGAGGGATATCAAGGAAGCATACTGACTGCCCTTTGCAACTCCTCCCAAAAGGGTTGGATACAGGGGCATAAGAAAAAATTACTCACCTTAGTAATTGCTTTTCTTCTCATGGAGTCTTGCTATATTATAACAATAGCAGTCAGCCACTGCAGCTGAACTGCCCCGGAGAGGAAGGAGTTAACTCCAGAGGATCTGGAGTTCTGCAGCGCGAGGGCGCTGTGCCCAAAGCTCTATCTGGCAGTTTCAAATGAAACTGTCAGATCTTTACGAAGCTAACATCAAAGGACTGAAAGTCTGTGTGGAAAACTACACTAGCCCATGGCTACCTACTAGTAGTAATAACAACAATATAAACAACAAGTAACACCCAGAGCCATAATAACAAAAATTGATGGTATTATGGTTCGCTTTACCACCCTTGACAAGCACATATGAACCCCCTTCCCCAAGACTCAAGTCCAGGAAGGGCAATATAAATAACCTAAATGAAACAATCTAGATCCCTCACCCAAAGGAAAGAGGGTGAGGGATAACTACAATGGCATGACACAGTGCTTGCACCAATTCGCCACCCTACCCAAGTAGAAGTTCTGAGAGGGGCAGGAGGGAGGGTGGTTATAATATAGCAAGACTCCATGAGAAGAAAAGCAATTACTAAGGTGAGTAATTTTTTCTTCAAACACCATGAAGTCTTGCTATATTATAACAATAGCAGATTAACAGCAGTACCTCCATGGAGGAGGGTCAGAACCTACTTAAGAAATAGGCTCTGAAGCACCGCTAGCAAACTGAGCATCTCCTGGACTGTACATCCAGGGAATAATGCTTGGTAAAGGTGAACTGTCTTCCAGGTAGCAGCTTGACAAATCTCCAGAATGGGGATGTCTCTAGCAGCCGCTAGAGACGCAGCTGTACCCCTGGTGGAGTGGGCCCTCAATCCTGAGGGGGGTACTCTACCCAGTTTCTGATAACAGAATTGGATACAAGAAACAATCCACCTTGCAATTGTTCTCTTAGTGGCAGGTTTCTTGCCAACCTCGCCATAGGTAAGAAAGAGTTGGAGGATTCAACCTATGACCTCTGGTGCGCTCTAAATAGTAGCTTAAGGCTCTTTGACATCCAAGCTGTGCAGTCTCCTCTCACCTGAGGAAGAATACTCAGTGAAAATACTGGGAGAGAGATAGATTGATTCAGGTGGAAATCAGAAACCACCTTAGGCAAAAACTTTCTATTAGTCCTAAGGACTACCTTATCTCTGTGGAAAGAGATAAAATCTTCTTCCACTGACAGGGCCTGTAACTCACTTATGCTGCCTGGCAGAGGTGATAGCTACTAGAAAACGGTTTTCCAGTTAAATACTTGAGCTCTGCTGAAGACAGAGGCTCAAAGGGGTTGCATTAACTGAGCAATGCAAATATTCAGGTCCCAGGCGGAGCTGGTTCTCAAAAGGAGGGTTAGTATGAAGTAACCCTTTAAAAAATTTGGAGAACACAGGGTGAGAAGAAAGGGAGGCAGGTTTCCCTGCTGACACAAAAGCAGAGACAGCTGCCAGATGAACCTTCAGGGTAGCTGGTCTAAGGCCTAGGGAATTCAGATGGACCAAATAGTCCAGTAGAATGGGAAGATCAGCAGATTCTGGGATAATCTGCCTCTCAGAGCACCAGAAGGAAAACCTCTTCCACTTAGAATTATAAGTGGTCTAGTGGAAGGCTTCCTTGAAGCCTTTAAAATATCCATGACACCTTGAGAAAGGTGTAAGTCAGCAAATTCTAGCTCCTCAAGAGCCAAGCCTTGAGGTGGAGGGATTTGAGGTCCGGATACCACACTCTCCCCTGTGCACAGGCCAGTAAGTCGTGGACTCTGGGCAGGCTCAGGGCAGGGTGGACTGCCAAGGACAGGAGCAGAGGGTACCAGGGCTGTCTGGCCCAATCTGGGGCGATCAGAATCACTCTGGAAGGTTGAGATCTGATTTTTACTAGTACCCTGAAAAGGAGAGGAAAGGGAGGAAAGGCATACAGGAACTTCCCTTTCCAGTCCAACAGAAAGGCGTCCAGAGGGACTGAGCCCAGTACTGGAGGCCTGCAACAGAAAAGAGGAAGTTGGTGGTTGTCTGGGGCTGCGAAAAGATCTATCTGAGGAGTGCCCCATCTGGCAAAGACAGACCCCAGCACTTGTGGATTCAGAGCCCATTCGTGATGGCCCTGAGAAATCCTGCTGAGGGCGTCCGCCAGGACATTGTCCTTCCCTGGGAGATGAACCGCTATCAGGGAGGTGTTCAGGGAGTAAGCCAGAGACCACAACTTCATTGCTTCGGTGCACAAGGCTGAAGACCGAGTGCACCCTTGCTTGTTGATGTACCACATTGTGGTGGTATTGTCTGTCCTGACTTGAACCATTTTGTTCTGGACAGAATCTGAAAACACCCGAAGAGCTAAAAAGACAGCTCTGAGTTCCAAAAGATTGATGTGGAGCAGAGATTCCTGAGGAGACCACACCCCTGAGTGGCAAGGTCGCCAGGTGAGCCCCACCCTAACAGGGAGGCATCCGTGGTGAGGGTGAGGAGTGAGAAATGGGAATGAAGGAACCCCTGTCTTAAATTGCTCTGGACCTGCCACCAGTGGAGGCTAGGATCAGAGTTTGAGTAACTGGGACCAACTTGGTAAGGGGTCCTTCCTTTGAGACCAATAGGCCCTCAAATGGAACTGAATGTCCCTCATCTGGAATCTTGCTCCCTGCAAGACAGCTGTGGAAGCAGCCATGTGCCCGAGGAGTTGCAGAAAATGCCTTGCTGGTCGAGAGACCCGCGAGGGTAAAGGAGGATACCAGGCGATGAGTCTGTCCACCCTTTCCGAGGGAAGAAAAGCCCTGGCTAACCTTGTGTTCAATTCTGCACCTATGAAAGTTAGGACCTGAACTGGTTCCAGAACTGACTTTGGTAAGTTTAGCAGGAATCCCAGGGAAGTGAGAAGCTGCTGGGTGACTTGCAAGTGGGATTTAACCTGACCTGGAGACTGACCCACAATGAGCCAGTCGTCCAGGTAGGGAAACACAGCAACCCCTTGCCTTCTTAAGTGAGCCACCACTACAGCGAGACATTTTGTGAATACCCTTGGCGCAGAGGTAAGGCCGAAGGGCATTGCCCTGAACTGGTAGTGGCCTGAGGGCAGTTCAACCTGAGGTACTTTCGTGAGAAGGCCTGATCAGAACATGAAAATAGGCATCCTTGAGGTCCAGGGAAGCTAGCCAGTCCCTGGCCTTAGGGAAGGCAATATCATTGCCAGAGTCAACATTTTGAACTTTGGTTTCAACAGATGCTTGTTCAAGTATCTAAATCTAGAATGGCCGCCATTCTCCTGTCTTTTGGGGTAAGAAAGTATCTTGAATAAAGCCCTTGCCCTGATGGCAAGGAGGAACCCTTTCCACTGCTTTGCAGTCCAGAAGAGAAGAAACCTCTGCTTCCAAAGCAAGGGCTTCTGAAGGATTTGCAGGTGGAAAATGCCTGGCTCTCATCTTTGGAAAGTGTTTGAAGCTGAGAATCAGACCCTGGCCTATTACCTCCAGAACCCATCTGTCCGTAGTTAGGACAGCCAGTTCCGGCTGAAATAGGCCAACCTGCCCCCACTGGTACAGGAGAATCGGCCCTGGCACCCCATCAGGTGCCTGCTTAGCAGCAGCCTTAGGCTGAGGGAGGGGACGGTCTACTTGTGCCACGCCTACCCCTGCCTCTGAAGAAACCCTCTGCGAGACAGCAGAGGAGGCTTGAAATTGTAAAAGGCTTGAAAAGGGCCTGCCCTTACCTCTGGGAGCACGCCTTGTGGCATGGCATGCTTCCCTTAGCCTGGGCACTTTTGTAGGTAGTTCTGTATTCATCCATCTTTTCATATAGTTTTCTGTTTGCTCCCAAACAGAGAATTTCCCACTACAGGAAAATCCATAGCCTTTGACTGGGTATCTAGGGACAGATTAGTGCATCTGAGCCATGCCAACTCACGGAAAGCTACAGAAGTGGCCATGACCCTAGAGGAAACATCATTAACATCAACAGCAGTATGAAATTGAACTTTAGAGGCTTCAATGCCATCAGCAGCCACCTGTTCTAACTCACTAGCCAGCTGGCCATGGGCCTGCTTGGCTAACTGCAATACTGTGTCCCACCTAGATTTCTGATATCTAGCCACATAAGCCATATAATTTGCCTGCCTGAGTCCCAAAGAAGCTGCCATATACTGTTTCTTCGCCATGGCATCAATCTTCCTGGAATCCTTATCAGGAGGATGTGAGGCCAGAGGAATATTAGCCTTGTCACAGGCTGCAGCTTGTACCACACCTACATGACTACACTGCTCAGTAAGGAAGTCTGTATCCGAGCCTGACAAAGTATACCTTCTGTCCATTTTTATCTACAGGAGGGACAGAATGAGGATTTTTAAAATCTTTGTTGTTTGCTTCCTAAATGACTTATGCAAAGGAATAGACAACCTCCTAGACTCTGGAATATCCATCATTTCCACATAATCAGGCTCCTCTTGCTCATCCACAGCCTCCTCTAAAGGAAGCTGGAGGGTTTCTGCAACCTTTTTGTAAAAAATAAAGAAAGAAGGGGACTCAGACAGAATAGGAGGAGATTCTAAAGGTCTGTCTGGAGAAATGTCCGGTTCAATGGGCACGTCCAGACCCTCCCAGCCACACATATATTGATCAAATTCCTCCTCCCCCTCCTGTGGTTCATAAAAATCCTCAACTTCAAAATCCTGAACCACTGGGACTGAACGAACCAACCTTTTACCAACTGTTGGTGGTTCTACAGATCCCTGAGACAGTGACTGGACAATCTGAATGGCTTTAGCTATCTCTGCAGCAGTTGGAGACACAATTTTGGACTCCAGACCTACTGATTTCCTTGTCTTTTTACTTGGGACTGGTTCCTCTGAACCAGCCTTCCTTTTGCCCGAGGAAGTCTCGCCCTGGTCAGAGGGCACTCCCTCTGGTCCAGTGGGTACTGGACCGGGCTGGCCATCCGGGTCAGCAGACTTTTTGGCCTCTCGTTCCCTGAGCCGGCCCAATCTCTTCTCCAGGGTGGCTGCAGGAAAATTTTTACACACCTGGCAGTCTGACAGGAGGTGGTCAGCCCCCAGACAATAAACACAAGTGGTGTGTGGGTCAGCCTTGGCAAAGGCGTCCCCACAGACATCACAGTGTTGAAACCCAGTGGGCCCGGTTTTTCTTTTGGGTTTCTCAGACATAATGCCAGCCTAACCAAAACTTGCCCTTTTGATGGCAGTGCCAGGCAAGACACCCTTATCGGTTCCTAACCGTGTCACGGGTATTTGAAAAAACCGTTATAATTCGGTTTTTTTTAGAACCGATAAGAACCAGGAACCGCACTCTAAAACCCACTGTACACTTTTAAAATGCAGAAAAAACAACCGATCGGTTCAAAACCGAACCGATAATTAATTTTCCACACAGACTTAAATTTTAGTACTTACGGTTACCAGATAGAGCTTTAAAACCAGATGCGGTAAAATTAATGACTTTGCGGTTCAAATGAACGAAAATACTAAACGAACCGAGAATGAACTGAGCTGAAGGAGCTGATCTCCGGGCGACTGTTCAGTGAAGCGGAGTAAAGAATCTGACAGTTTCATTTGAAACTGCCAGATAGAGCTTTGGGCACAGCGCCCTCGCGCTGCAGAACTCCAGATCCTCTGGAGTTAACTCCTTCCTCTCCGGGGCAGTTCAGCTGTAGTGGCTGACTGCTATTGTTATAATATAGCAAGACTTCATGGTGTTTGAACCAAAAAACATGTGCATGGTCAGCCAGTCTGTCAGCACACTCACCATCAAGTAGCAGAATGTGTAGGAAAATAAATGACTTCGGGGAGACTGCCCTGTTTAACAGAAAAATTAAATCTGACATTGGAAAGCAGAGGGAAGCGTGACCACACAGCAGAGTCTGAAATTAATTCTAACATTTCATAATTGTTTTTTTCTTTTTTGATGAAATAGCTCAGAGCATGGGTGCATCAATCATCATGTTGTTTCATGAAGATATACATCTCTCTATCATTGCTAAGTCATCTCAAACCGCATCAGCCAAAACAGGTTGCCAAATTAACTCTCTCAGCTACTGACCGTGCAGACATGTGAACGGCCGGGGCTACCTGGGCCAGCCGCCCACGCCACCACTGCTCACCACCAAGGAACCAACCTCTTGCTGATCTCTCAGCCCCTGACCAGGCAAAGATCCAAGCAGATGGGGCTACCTGGGCCAGCCGCCCACGCCACCACTGCTCACCACCAAGGAACCCTCCTCTTGCTGATCTCTCAGCTCCTGACCGGGCAAACATCTGAGCGGCAGGGGCTACCTGGGCCAGACACCCACACTACCACTGCTCACCACCAAGGAACCCTCCTCTTGCTGGTAAGCTCCCAGGCCGAACCAGGAAGTGCTAAAAGGCTCCCACTGGCCACTGCCTACTGCTTCCATCTCCTATTGGACTGTTGTGCTCCGCATGGCCACTGATTGGCCCTGCAATCTTGACTGATTCAAACTGTTCTGCTGGGCTCTGCGCCCATAGACTTCAGTGGGTTTCGGAAGAAAATTTTGGCTAAACTGCTAATCTGCATGCTTATTTTTTTTTTAGTTAAATCTTCAGTTAATGTGTAGACCAGCCTTGATGTTTTAGCACTCGACTTCTAAAAACTCTGGGTCTTGGTTGAAAATCTGGGCTGAATTGCTAGATGGCTTCCTATTTTTTGGTCAAAGTCAAAATTAATTGTGTAGACCTGCCTAAATGTTTTAGCATTTAACTCTAAAGTGCAGTTAGGAAACTGTTGTAATTTAGAGCTGTGAAGTGATTCTTGCCCCTCTGCATTCACTCCATCTCTCCACCCTCCCCCCTGCTGCTAAACCCTTCTTCTCCCCCTATCAATTTCATATTCTACTAAATCGCCCCTCTGTCCTCCCTCTGGCGCCAGTTCAAGCTTATTTCTCTTGTCTGGGTCTGCCTTGCCCCCACCCCCAACCCCTCTGCCTAATTCCCCTCTGTCTCTCCACTGCCCATGCCCCTGATTTACTCTCCAGTGTCACTCTTTGTTATTACTGTGACTCACAATCTGTTTGCTCTGTTCCTTCCCTTAGATCTCTCAGCCCCTAACCGGGCAAACATCTGAGCGGCTGGGGCTACCTGGGCCAGCCGCCCACGCCATCACTGCTCATCATCAAGGAACCCTCCTCTAGCTGGTAAGCTCCCAGGCCAAACAGGGAAGTGCTGAAAGGCTCCCATTGGCCGCCACCTGTTGCTTCCATCTCCTATTGGACTGTTGTGCTCCATATGGCCACTGACTGGCCCTGCAATCTTGACCAATTCAAACTGTTTTGCTGGGCTCTGCGCCCATAGACTTCAGTGGGTTTCGGAAGAAAATTTTCGCCCATCCCACCTTAATTAAATAGGCCTTAGCTCCGCCCACTTCTGCCTAGGGACCACCCTTTCATTTCCTATTGGATACTCTCTCTCCTGTACCTCCTCTCTTTACCGCCCACTCTCCTTCCTCCCTCCCTGCTCCTCCGCCCCCTCTACGAATCAACTCAGTACCCTCACTGCCTCTGCCTCCTTTCTGTGCCTGACGCCCTTCTAATATCTCCTACTGCACCCATCGCTTCTACCCCTCCCTGTTTCACCTCCATTCCTGACTGGTTATCTCCCCCTCCCTCAGACCTTTCTCACCCTCTACTACCCTCACCTCTCTATCCACTATGGCCCTCCCCTCTCTGCCCCTCTGCCTGGTTACTGTCTCCTCGCTGTTTCCCATGGCATTCCTGCCTGGAGCCTGCCATCCCAGTCTCCAACTGTGCTTCCAGCTGGACATCTACCAGCATTCAGAGAACATACCCACTGGGCTACACCCTCCATATCTAACCTCCTCTAGAAGAGGCTTGCACCGCTCCTGGAATCAAGATGGTGTGAGTTACATTCGTCTGTCCACACTCTCAATTCTGGCCTACATCACCACTTACTGGGATCATCAGTTGCAGAGTAGCTTTCTTTCCAATATGAAACAGTCGAATAAAATCTCCCTCAAACAGCTACGCTGGTGCACCCTGAAACTCCTGCTTCTACTACTACTTCTGTCTGGCCATATTCACCCTAATCCTGGCCCCACAATCCCAAGCTCCAACCTCCCGCAGAGTCACTCTGGGGGACTCACCTTAGCAACGATTAACATCTGTAGCCTTCTACCCAAACTTGATGCCCTGCAATTATTTGCACACCAACACAATCCTGATGTTCTTGTGATTGTCGAAACCTGGCTCACTCCAAAAATAACCGACAGTGCAATTACCCAACCAGGATATAACGTATATAGAACTGACAAGACCACTAAAAAAGGCAGTGGATGTGCTGTTTACCTCAAAGACTCTCTCCTGGGGCACCGTGTTCAACCCCCCCCCCGCCACAGTCTCTACCGCCCAGATACTACCCATCAGAATTTTACTCAGGGCTCACAACAAGGCACTGACTATTGCTGCTGTCTACATCACTCCCAAGGATCAAGGTAAAGGTCTTAACTCCGTCCTTGACCTTGTCTGTTCCCAACCACCAGGCACCGAGATAATCCTAATGGGCGATTTTAACATAAATTGGATTGGATTAAATACGGGTGGCTACAAGGATGCCATCTCAGCTGCCAACCTCGCCCAGTTGATCGTCTCCGCCCACTAGATTCAACTATAAGACTGTGACAAGCACCCTCCTAGACTGGATACTGACCAGCCACCCATCCCGCATCTCAGAAGTCTCTGTTCTCCCAGATATGCTAAGTGACCACTTCCCAGTCACCTGTGAATGGGTTAGCAAATTCAGCCTGCCACCACCCAAACTAATAAACAGCAGAATCCTTCCACATGGTCAACTGAAGCACCTCAAATCAAACCTTAGACAACAAGACTGGTCACCTATCTTTCATGCATCGGATGTCAACTCTGCGCTTGACTTCTTCATCAGCTCCTTCAATGCTGCCTGTGACGTTTATGCCCCTTTCAAAAAGAGGAAAGTAAAAGGCCTTAGCAATCCATGGCTCACTGCTGATCTCCTTTCACTGCTGAAAGTTAGGGACCACCTCTGGTTTCAGACTCGGGCCACTGGTAGGCAAGTAGATATACAAAACTACAAACGTGCCCGAAATGACTGCACCAAAGAAATACACCTGAAGATAAGTAACTATTACAAAGATGCCCTCACAAACACCTGGGGAAAGGGGAAGTCCTTCTGGAATAATCTCAAGGAAGTTACGGGGAAACTGCCCAAAACATCACCTTCAATGTTGGACGTGGATGGGACTATAACTCTTGACCCTTCCACTATAGCTAACACGTTCACTGACCTCAGTAGTTTTCTTCCTCCAGACTTCTTTGATGAAGACCTCCCTCTTGCACCCTCCTCCACCACCCCCCGCCCCCTTTTTCAAATCGCCCCCCTTTTTACTTCAGAGCAGTCGGGACACATGAAGTCCATAGATACATCTGTAAAGCAATTGCTGAATCTAGAATGAGTGGCAACTCACTCGACCTCAAACTGCTGTCCCTTACTCTTGATGAAGTGCTGTCTCCTCTAACCTGGATTTTCAACCTCTCCCTTGGCCAGTTCCCAGTCAGATGGAAATCCGCCACCGTGACACCAGTCCACAAGAGTGGGGACAAGGCCTTTCATTGTAATTATAGGCCCATATCCATACTACCCCGCTCTCTAAGGCCACTGAACGTTAGGTCTCTGACCAGATAATGGAATATCTGGACAAATATGACATCCTTTGTAAACAACACGGCTTCAGAAAAGGCCACAGCACCATATCTGCCCTCCTTGAACTCACAGAAGCAATTCACAACTCCCTGGACAATAATTACCTCACTGGTTCGGTCTTCATATACCTGACCAAGGCTTTTGACACCATCCATCATCAAATACTCCTCACAGAACTGCTAAAAGCTGGGCTCTCCCCTGAGTCTACAACTTGGTTTAAGAGCTACATGGAAAACCGTTCCCAAAGAGTGAAAATTGCTGATGTCCTCTCAGATGCTAGACCTGTATGCTCAGGAGTCCCCAAGGGATCCATTCTCAGGCCACTCCTCTTCAGCCTGTTTTTGAACAATCTTCCACAATCCTGTCTGGAACAAATCCTACTCTATGCTGACGATGCTGTCATTCACACCACCCAACAGGACCCCCCACCTACTCCAAAACAAGCTTCAGAAGGGTTTCACCTCCACTGAAACACGACTTAGTAGTCAAAAGCTGGTTCTCAACTATAAGAAAAGCAAGTCAATGCTTTTCTGTGGCTCCCACAGCAAACACAGGCTTCACCCCCTTAATATTACAAACTGCCTTGGTGCTATCCTTGAACAGGTTCACTCCTTTAAATATCTGGGAATCACCATAGACAGCAACCTATCTTACGGCATCCACATAGATAGCGTTGCCAAAGTCACAAACACACGCATTGGTCTCCTCTACAAGCACAGGCAATGCCTTACCTCGGATGCCTTAAGTATAGCAGTACAGAGCTCGGTGGTCTCTCTAATTGACTACGGTCTGATTATTTACGGTTCTGCAACTGACACAGCCCTCAATTGCCTATCTCTGGCCCTAAACAAAACCTGCCAACTCATTACAGGATCCCACCGTCTCACCCATACGTGTGACCTCTATGCCCAAACAGGTTGGCTTCAGTTATCAAACCGTATCAAGTACCAAACTTGACTAATGGCTAAGAAAATTATGCTACATCTTGCTCGCCCCGGAGTCCAAACTCTTCTACATACAGCACGCAACCCCCACCTCACCAGGGCTTCAGAAAATCAAATGCTGCACATTCCTCGGTGCCGCACCACACAGGGTCAAAGACCCTTTGTGTACAGAGCTCCTAGCTGGATTAATGGACTCAACAAAGACATCTCCTCTCTGCAAAAGCTAGGCCCGTTCAAAGCCAACCTTCGCCTCCATCTAGCTGCCTCTAGCTCCTGCGACTGTCCCTCATAATCTGATCTCCCTCCTAGCACTTCTACTCCTACTCCTGCCCCATCTCTCCCCACATCCTATAGCCTACCCTCCCCTCCTATTTTGCCCCCTAACCCCCAAGCACTTTTCTGAGGCTTAACAAATGCCCACGGCTGCACCGCCCTTTTTGTGTCCATTGCTAGCCTCAGCTACATCTGGCTCCCTTGCCCCCTGGTACCCACTTTCCCTAAATGTAATGTATTTCAGCTGTTTAAAAATGTCTGTACACCATTTCTTCATTGTTACTGAACTCTATGTAATGTTTGTATTGTACCTCAATTGACGTGGAACCTTTGTAAAAGAGCCTTGGCTCAAAGGTACTTGTAATCCTACGGTGGGATATTCAGACTACGCCAGGATGTGATGCAAGCCAGGGGCGCGCGCAGCTGGGATGTGCCAGGCGCTGATGGGTGATATTCAACAGTGCTCGCCCATGGCTCAGCACCATTGAATATCGCTCTGGCAGCCACCGCACTGGGCATGGCGCAGTAGCAGTGACTGGCGCTAGTGGCAGAGGGGCGGGGGTGCACCAGCTGATGCTGCCGTTGCGCTAGGCATCAACGCAATATTCAAAGGTGCACATGCAAATCGGGCCATAATGCATGCAAGGCGCAAATGGGGCCATTTGCATGTCATTATCGCCCCATCTGCATGCAGTTGCACCCATCGGCGACCTGCACCTGGCACCTGCCAGGCTGCAGCTGTTGAGACAGGCAGCCCCTGCTGGCGGCAAAGGTGCCTGCCGATCACGGGCATATGTATAAAATTTAAACGTCCCATATCCCTGGTGGTCCAGTGACCGCTGGTAGCCCGATCGCGGGCATATGTATAATAAATAAATCGTCCCATATCCCTTGTGGTCCAGTGGACTGCTGGCAGCCCGACCGCGGACATATGTATAGTAAATAAATTGTCCCATATCCCTGGTGGTCCAGTGGATCCCTGGCAGCCTGATCGTGGGCATATGTATAGTAAATAAATCGTCCCATATCCCTGGTGGTCCAATGGACCGCTCACAGCCTGATCGCGGGCAGAAGTCAAACGAAAGATTAAATCCCATCCCTGGTGGTCCAGCGGTACCTTTCCCACCCTCCCACTGAGCCCCTCCACCCCTGCTCCCTCCCACAGTCGGCGGGTGGCGGCTCCCCACCCGCAAGCTGCCTGCCAACTGACCTGCATACAGTACAGCTGTACACCCAGTGGTCCACAACGTTGGCCAATGGGCGTGCAGACCGTACTGTATTACACAGTCCAGATATGTGAATGGAACATATTCAGTGTATGTTATGCCTCTCCTGACCTCTGTGTATGAGGTAAAGTTCTCCGGGCTGGCGGAGCTCCTTGTTCCTGCTGCCTCCTCTGCCTACTCTCTCAGGTCTCTGGGCCCCTCTGTTCTTAAGGTTCCTGCTACTTGTACTCAAATGGGGGACAGAGATTCTGCTTCATGTGCCCCCAGATTATGGAACTCCTTTCCTGCCCAGTTCCGCTCCTCCCCCTCCCACACATGTCTACGAACCTCCCTGTGGAAACACTTAAAGCTCTCCTCTGCTTGTGACTGTCTCGACCCTCCATGATCACCCTGGTTCTCTGTATTGCAGAGCCAGTTGAGCCACCATTGTGATCCGTATAGTAAGCTCAACTGGCTCTCTCCACCCAACTACTTAAATTTTGTCTTGGGCTGTTTCACAGGTAAGGTTCTGGGCACTGGCACCCCCCCCCCCGGACTGGTGGAGCTCCTTGTTCCTGCTGCCTCCTCAGCCTATTTCCTCAGGTCTCTGGGCCCCTCTGTCCTTAAGGTTCCTACACAGTGGGGCAGGGGAGGCCTTTAACTTGGCCAAGGACCCAAAAAGCATGGCCTGAGTCTTTTTAAGGTTTAGGACCAGCTTATGGGATGATATCCAGGATTGGATACTCCGGAAATCCTCACTCAGTTGGTGATTAATGACCCCAATGTCCCGGGAATGAGTAGGATAACCAGGTTGTCAGCATATAGAATGGACCTGCAGGAGGCAGAGGAGGAGGGGAAGATCATTAACAAATATGGAGAAGTTGTCCAATACGCCCCGTCAGCATATGATAGAGAGTCCCTCTTCCCCCACATCTCTGGCAGGAATCCGTAATCTGGGGGTCAATTTTATGAAGTTCAACTGGGGTGAAATAGGTCCTGTGTAGTATATTAAAGTAAATCTGTAATAGCCGATTGTTTCCAATCCCAATATTTTTTAAATTAAATAAAACTAAATTAATAATATGGGACCAATTTTCTTCTGGGATATCCACATTTAATTATTTTCCCAAACTTTTATTAAATGTAGACATGGCCACAGAGGATATCTCCTCGGAGAGAAGCATTAACAACCTAGAAATCAAATGACTACTTGACTCCAGTTTCCTAAAAAATTCTTCTAGTGGAGAAATTGAGAAACAGAATGATTTATGATTATTCTTGTATACATAATTCCTAACCTGTAGATACTGCCATCTATGACTAACTGGGATATCAAATTTATTCTGGATTTGTTCAAATGTCATAAACAGAGGACCCTCGTAGAGGTCCACAATAGTATGAATTTGTTTATAAAAATACCATTCCTTAAACACCCAATCCCTCTCACCAGGCAGAAAAAATGTATTATTATACATTGGGGTCAAGGTCGAGATCTTCTCAGAGTAATGAAAGATTTTAGAGGCGCATACCCAAGCATAACCAGTAGCATACGTAGTACTTAATGAGCCTGGAGTTAGATTCCTGCATCTATTAGATGCTAGTCCCAGAAGATCAGTTGAATCAAGACCTTTAATAGAGTCTTCCTCGAGTCCCATTCCTGCCAATGATTTATCATTAGAGGTATGGAACCACTGGCATACAATTTCTAACTGGACGGCCAAACAATATACCCAGAGATTCGAGCATCCTAATCCTCCCTTTTCTTACTAAGATAAAGCTTACTCAGAGCCACCTGAGGGTGACCCCCCCCTTCCATAAAAACTTCCGAAATGTCCTATCCAATTCCTTAAAGAACTGCTTGTTCAATATACAAGGAATATATTCAAACAAGAAGAGGAACCTGGGCAGGACATTCATTTTCAATATACTAATTCTACTCAGCAATACCAAGGGGAGATGTTGCCATCTCTCTAGATCTGATTTGCTTCTGGCTATCAATGGGTTATTATTAAGCTGTACCACTCTATTAGCTTCCCGAGCCAAGATGACACCCAAATATCTAAATTTATCTTTATTTATGGCCTTTAGTGTAGGCTTTGTTAACCTTTCAGGATCACCTAGATATAACATCTTACACTTAGCCTAATTCACTTTGTAACCTGAGAGAGAACTGAATTCCTCTAATAAGTTACCTAGGATTGGATAAGTGTGGCTAGGATTGTTCAGTGCAACCAGTATGTCATCTGCACATAACAAGGTAATAACATTATCCGTCCCCCCAGGAATACCCAGTTCCTGGGCTTTCGATCTCAAGTTAGCGGCCAATGGTTCCAGGAAAAGTGCAAAAAGTAGCGGAGACAAGGGACAACCCTGTCTTGTCCCTCTCCTAAGCTGAATATATGGTGATATCCTTGAGTTTGTTTTAACCCATGCCAAAGGGCTAGTATATACCAACACAATCCAATTTCTGAAATTACCCTCAGTACCGCACCTCATCAAGGTTTCCATCAGGAACGGCCACTACACCCTATCAAAAGCCTTTACGGCATCTAGAAACAAGAGTGCAGTGTCCGTTCCCGAATAGGCTTGAATGATATCAAAAGCTTTCCTCTTATTATGTTGAAGTCTTCTACCCTCAATGAAACCAACCTGGTCTTGGTGCACCAATCTTGAAATTTATTTGGTCAGTTGCCCAGCCAAAATCTTAGTGAAGATCTTATAATCACTGTTTAAGAGAGATATTGGTCTATAAGAACCACATCTTTCCGGGGGTTTATCTTTCTTAAGTAAAAGGGTGATCTCAGCATCATTAAAGGAGTGTGGCAGTTTGCCCTCCCTTAAGAAGGATTTAAAGAGTAAAGCAAGCAAGGGGGCTAATACATCCACCTGATTTTTATAAACTTCGAAAGGGAGACCATCAGGTCCCGGTGATTTACCACTAGGAAGATCTTTAATAATTCTTGAGATTTTTTCTACAGAAATCTTGCATTCAAACCTATTAATTCTTGTTCTGATACTTTAGGCAGATTGGCATGAAGAATATAGTTCCTAATACTATATACAGTAGTTCTGCCTCACTCTCCGGAGTATATAAATTCTTATAAAATAAAGAAAAGGTGGAAATTATCTCTTCCTTGGATGAAACTATCTGATCATCTTTACTTTTTTCATAGTACCAATACTATTTTGATTCAATTTAAGATGGTATGCAAGTAGCTGGCCTGGTGTATCCCCATAAAAATAGCATTTAGCTCTAACTTTATATAGTTCTCTTTCAGATTTCTCCTGAATCAATTTATCTCATTTATTCCTGGCTATCATCAGTTTTACTTCTGTTTGTTCTAACCACCTCGCTTCATGTTCTGCCTGAGTAGAAGCCAGTTCAGTTTCCAATTTGGAAAGTTCTAAATGTCCCAGATTATTTCTATACTAGTATCCTGCTGCATGTTGTGTCTCATAAAGGCCTCTATTTCCTCCTTTAACTTACTGAAGTTTTTATCAGCCCATAATGAATTATCAAACTTCCAAGTTTTTAAGTTATGACACCGCTCCCCTTGATTAGGGAGAGTAAATTCTAGTATCACTGGGGCATGATCCAAAATTCTTATTGGCTCATAACACACCTGAGTCCTAGGATTAAATAATATGCACACCATCAGAAAGTAATCAATTCTTGAAAAAGATTTATACGTTTTTGAATAATAGGAGAACTTTTTTTGAAGAGGGAAAAAGACGTCTAAATGGATCACACTGATCTAAATCCATCAAGGCTTGTTTTAGCACATTAAGACTTTTCTTTTTCCATTCTCCCACAGCGGGCTCTCTATCCAATATTCCTAAAGATAGGTTAACCTCCCCCCCCCCCATTATAATATTACAGTCGAACTGAGATACCTCTAAAAAGAATTTGGTAAAGAACGTCGGGTCATCCTGATTGGTGCCATACAATGAAACCAAAGTCAAAGATTTACCATACAATTGTACCTCGATAATTACAAATCACCCTAGTACATCTATAGCAGTTTTAATTAATTTAATCCCACCCGTTTTTTTAAAAAGATGGCAGTACCTCTAACATTATCTGAGAATTCTGTAAAAAATCCATCAGCCTGGAACAGATTACCAAAATGGGTAGCATCCTGATTATCAAAATGGGTCTCTTGTAAAAAGAGAATCTATTTCCCTTCTTTTAACTAATCGAACAACATTCCTCATTTTAGTCCTATCTTTACATCCATTCAGATTCCAAGACATAATTCTCAATTTCTCCATGGAATATAAAAGAATAACCGGTTATAGATGTCATGACCCTTTTCTATTACTAGTCCCTTTACTGTCAGAGATGTGAGTGGAAAGACCCGCCACTTCCGCTCGGGTCCTGAAAATTCCTCCAATAAGGCTGAGCTCATAGTAATATTTCCAAATTCTAATTTATCTTCTCCTCTTAATGGCCCTAAGCACCCATGCAATCCATTCATTTCCACAGAAGAGCTCATATTCGAAATACTTGCGTTTTTATCTTCATTTTTATATTTTTTTATACGTTATTAAATTAACTACCCTTAACCCCACTTCCATTCCATATCCCTCCTAATGTACCCACATTCACTAACATAAATTGCCCCCGTAGGAAACAGGGAAAGAATATTACACCTTACATACCAGGGATTTATTTAACTCCAAAATTTGATTAGCGTTTTGCTCATAAAAGTGCTAAAACATTGTGCAAATGCATAGCACTTACCTCACTGTGTTTAACAAACATAACACTTCTAGAAACCCTATATAAATACTTTCTTTACAGCTAGCATTGTCCCAAGGAAAAAAACTGCTAATCAATTATTTAAAACCCTGCATACCGTCTTAATAAGTAGGTAAACAAGTATCCTCCCTCCCCCCCATACCTCACTTCCCCTCCTTCCCCTCTGTGTTGTGCCTATAAGCCAAGAAGAATAGGTTTAAACTACTTACTGAGCAGGCAGAATTATTGGTTGTCAGAAAGAGATAGAAGAAAAAAAGAAAAAAGCAAAACCACCCAGAAGAAAAAAAGACAGAAGAAAAAAGGAAAAAAACCAAAACCACCCAGAAGAAAAAAAGAAGAAAAAAAGACCAAAACCACCCAGATGTCCTAATTTCAACTGGACATCCCCCACAAGGATGCTGAATCCTCACTGTATGCACAGTCATGGTAAAGAGAGTTGAAATATAATAATAATATGCTTTATTTTTAATGCGCCTTTCAGATGTCAAGGTGCAGTACAATTAAAACAGTTAAAACCAATGCTGTAATCACAATAAAAAATATACAGTGCAGTTAGAATCTGTTGCCTTCATCACCATATGCCCTGTTCCAAAGATACGTCTTTAAGGCCTGTTTGAATCCCCCCACGGACATGCACTCCCTAATCCGATGGGGAAGAGAATTCCAGAGGGTAGGGGCCATGAACATAAATGCCCGGGCCCCAGAAGATTTTAAAGACATCCTTGGAATCTCCAGCAACCCCTTGTCGGCCGAGCGGAGTGGTCGCTCAGGGCGGTAAGGAACCAGGAGCTCTTTCAGGTAGTCAGGGCCCAATCCATGTAGGGCTTTATATGTCAGTAAACCGACTTTGAAGGTGATCCGCCACTGAACATGCAGCCAGTGCAGTTCCCGCAGCACCGGTGTGATATGAGAAGATCTAGGAATCCCCATCAACAACTGGGCTGCGGAATTCTGCACCAGCTGCAAGTGGCGGATATCAACCCCGGTAGCCCAAAGTAAAGCGAGTTGCAATAATCCAGACGCGAGGTCACAAAGGCGTGGATCAATGTAGGCAGGTCACCAGACAGAACAAGGTGCTTGATCCTAGCGATGTTTCTCAGACGATAAAAGGATAACTTAATGACAGCTGACACCTGCGCTCGAAGTGTCAACCCATCGTTAAGTATCACCCCTAGGTCTCGCATCTGTTCAGAGGTAGGAAGCTCGGAGTCCCCAAGGAATAATCCTATGGGTTGACCTGCCCCGGCCCCCCTATCTGGCGACCTGGATCCACGACCATCACCTCCATCTTTCCAGGGTTCAACTTCAACCAGCTGGACTTCATCCAATGCAGGATTTCAGCAAGGCAGTCGTTAAATACCAAGAGTACTCCATCCTGGTCGGGCGCGAAAGACAGGTAGAGCTGGGTATCATCAGCACAGCAATAAAACCTCAGTCCATACCATCTTACAATGTCTCTGAGGGGAAGCATGTACACCTCAAACAACATGGGGGACAGCACTGATCCCTGAGGAACCCCACAAGACAGAGAGATAGTGTCGGAGGAAAAAAAAAACAAACACCACCCTCTGAGTTCTCCTGGTGAGAAAAGATGTAAACCATCTGTGGACCTAACCAGACAGCCCACAGATGAATCTCAGGTGCTCAAGCAAAACCCCATGGTCAACGGTGTCAAAAGCTGATGACAGATCTAAAAGTACCAAAATGGACTGTTTTTTCTGGTCTCTCGCCATCAGGAGATCATTGAGCACCCGAACCAGCGTAGTCTCGGTACTGTGCCTCTTTCGGAAACCAGACTGGAGAGGTCCGTAGATGCTATGGATGGTCAAATGGTTCTCCAGCTGAGCAGCCACTACTTTCTCAATCATCTTCCCCACAAAGGGAAGGTCAGAGATTGGCCTGTAGTTTGCGAGAGAGTCTGGGTCCAATGAAGCCTTCTTCAACAAAGGTGTCACCACTGCCTCTTTTAAAGAGCAGGGATACTCACCAGAGTCAAGGGAGCACCAGACTATCTGCGCCAGAACCGGGCCGATAGCATCACCACAACCCATAATCAGGATGTAGGGCCCAGATCTAAACTACAGCATGTAAGGCACATCTCCTGGACAATCCCCATAACAACCACGATTTCCAGCCGGTCGAAGGAACTCCAGGAAAAAGGAGGGATAGTGACCAAGCATTGAACATCAACAACTCGCACAGAGTGTGCCACACGAGTCTCCAACCTGATGTTGGTCACCTTATCAGCAAAGAACCGAGCAAGCTCTTCACACTGCAGTTGTGAAAAAGCTCTTCAGACATGCAGACAGGCTGGGCTGCACAGCCTGTCCACAGTTCGGAAGAGCTGAGCTGGTCGGTTCTGAGCGGTAGCAATTTCCCCGGACAGAAACTCTGCCTTCTTACGGGAAATTTCTGACTGATAGAGTCGATAATGCTCTAGCAGTCTAAGATGGTCGGCATCTAAGCTGGATTTCTGCCAGCACCGCTCTAACCTTCATCCTAGTCGCCACAACTCCCTCAATGCTCCATCAAACCACGGAGACTGAGGGCGAAGGGAGAGAGGACGCACATGGACTGGAGTAATGGAATCCAGCGCTGAGGTAATGGCCTTATTATAAGCCAGCACCAAAACCTCCTGATCCTTGCTAACCACAGGAAATTCTGATAGATCAAGCACCGTAGCTAGACCATCAGGAATAACATCCCGTAAAAGGCAGTACTTGACCATCTCCACAGGGGTTGGTCTACAAGGAGGGGTACAAAAATTGCATTGCACAGTGTAGTGATCAGACCATCCAACAGGTTCCACCCCCATGTCAGAGGCATCGATCCCTAGGAGGAAAACCAGGTAAAGAGAATGGCCGAATTTATGGGTAGCAGTGGTAACCACCTGTGTGAGGCCCAGAGAATTCATCAATTGTCTAAGTTCTGAGAGTTCGTCGTCGATCCAGGCATTGAAGTCACCCAGGACCATCAGCCTGGGCGACTCAAACGCCAGGTCGACCACGAAGTCCGCCACTTCCATAACAAATTGCTTCCCATCTCTGGGTGGACAGTAGATGAGAGCAATCCTATTGCCCACACCTGCTACCACAGCACATTCAAATGATCTGGCCTCCTCAACTGGTACACAAGTGAGATCAATTCGGGTCTTGAAACAGACGCAACCCCAGCGGTCCAATCTCAGGCAGTGTATCACTGGATACCCAGCCGGAATTGCAGCCTCTAATATGGGGCCCACATTACCATCCAGCCAGGTTTCGGTGATGCACGCCAGATCTGCTGACCCAACAAGATCCTCAATAATTGCAGTTTTGTTTTTAACAGATCTGGCATTGCATAACACCACCCGAGTTGAACAGAGCTCCTGGACTGCCGCGACCTCCTGCCCACCCCCAATGGTGGTGCCCTTGGGTATGGAGACTAGACAAGATGGCCCACGTTCTAGACTATATTTCGCCCCAAGGCGTCTTCTGGGCTTAACAACCCCAATGAGAGCGCCCCGCTCTTCCAATCCCAGCTGTTCACACCCCCCCTCCGTGAGCAATACCCAAAACCCAACAGCGTTGATAGGTGGGAAAAAGGGGCGGAGGGCATGAAGAGCGGAGGCTGAATAGCGCATGACCTGAGGGGTAGAACGATGACATATGTCCCAGGCCTAAGACATGGCAAGGGGAAAACAATACAGTGCAGATCTAGCTGATAGATTTACAACAACCATAAATAATATAAAACCCCACAAAGCTTGCCCTATCCTAAAATTCCCCACTCACTTTCCCCACAAATTAATCAACCATTCCCACTCAAAATTAGAATAACAAACAACTAAGTTAAAAAATTTAATTAAACCACCTAAATACATAAACATCCCTAAAACATTTATTTATTTAGCCCACAGGTCCTCTCACTACCTGGGGCCCTACCAAACTTAAACTAACTAATTTAACTAAATGCAACCATAAAACAATTATTTAGCACACAGGTCCTCTCACTACCTGGTGCCCTACTTAATCTAAGCACTCTCACTGCTTATTACAAAACAAATAAATACATATCAAAATAATAAAATTAAAAATAATAAACTAAAATTGGGGATTTGAGGAAATGTTGTAGAGAACCACCCTCCAGACAATATCTCTCACATATATCTGAAACAGGTGAGTTCTCAGCTATTACCGAGCACTCTCACTGCCAACAAAATTTCCCACCTAAGTTCACATAAAATCGAAGTACTTGCAATCGAAAGAAATCCAGTCCAGCTGTAAACTCATTGGACAGACAGCCTTTTACACGCTCAAACTGCAGAGTTCTAAAATACCAGCCCCAGTGTCATCAAAAAGGTCCAATAAGCAAAACAATTCCCAGTCTTCCAGTCTCAGGATTCCAACTCCAGTTCCAAAAAGACCATCAACAGGCCACAGGTTCCTTCCAGCAATTCAAGAGGTAATTACCCCAGGCTACACTAGTGGCCTACTACCTCAACTCCAGGTTAAGTCAGCCCCCCAACTGGCTACACCAGGAGTCTAGGGGAAAAGGAACACTAGGCCAGCCCTCCAACCGGCCCTACTCCCAACCCCTGTGTGGGACACTAACCCTAAGGTACCTCAGGAACCCCGCAAACCCCATATAAGGTCCAGGCCCAAGTTCAACCCTGTCACAGATGCACAAAATATAGTCCAGCATTCCAAAAGCAAGATCTTCTTAGCTTTTATCCCAACGAACATTCCAATCAAGTTCGTAACCCAAATTAATCCTCCTGGAGTCCTGGAAGTCACGCTCAGGGGAACACAAACACCAGCCAAATCCCCACACTGAGCAATGACCGCTGGGCACTGGGCCACTCAGTCTCCATAACAGTCCCTGCACCAATCCACTCGGCACCAGACTAAGCACCAAACAGGGCGAGGAATCCAAACTGAAAAGTCCAAATCGCAATCCAGACACAGCGAAAATAAAACGATCAGTGAAAAACTTTCCCCTGTACACACGCTTAATCCCAATGAGCGCGCGCACTCAAAACAAAACAGCAAGAGCGCAAACACAGTCTTCTAAAGACCGTAAAGTAAAATACAATTAAAACAACAAACGGTAAACAATAGCAATAAAACGGATAGCGCAACAAACGATACAGCAAGCAGTGGTACGATGGCTAGCCCAGCGTGGCCTCCATCTTCCAAAAGGTTTGGTTGGGAGGTAACATCAGTCCTAACGCCAAAAATCTGATCCCTTCCTCTCAGCTTCCACACCCCCACCCCACTGGTGTCCAAGATGACCATTCCTTTATATTCTCCTCAATACTGATATTCCCTATTCATTTTTACTCCTCTTCCCTCCCGCTCTCTTCCCCTCCCCGTCATGTCATGCCTCATCTATTAAGATCTTCTATACATTTTACCAACAGCCACACCCCCCCCACCCTATCCTACTTTAAAGGGAGAGAGGGAAGGGGGAGGGAGAGGAGGAGGAGGAGGAGGAACCAGGAGTAACATGAGAGGGGTTAAAAAAGGGAGCGGGAAGAAAGAAGCCACTAAACACTTAGGGACAATGGATGGGGCTTTCAAAGCTAGATATTACTAGTACCCCCTGGATCCGGATCCTCTGGATGCTTTCTTGCTCTCCTTTTTAATAACTCCTCCACCTCAAAAGGGGAGTGGAAGAAAATTTTTTCCGTCAAGATTCACCCTCAGTTTAGCAGGGTATATCAGAGTGAAGGGTTGCCTTCCTTTCTCAGTCTGTCTCTAATTGTGTCAAAGCTTTTTCTTTTAGCCAGGATATTTGGTGAATTATAAGGGTAAATTTGTAGAGACATGCCATTATAGTGTAGACCCCTCTCTGTTCTTGCTTTATCCAATATTTTTTCTTTATTTTGAAACCTTAATGTTTTTACAATCATAAACTGTGGTCTGCCAAGCTTATCCATAGGACCAAAGGCCCGGTGAGCTCTATCTCAATCTTTCGTTCTGAAAACGGCAGGCCCATTGCTCCAGTTAACAGTTCCTCACAATAATGTATTGGATACTTTCCCTCTACTCCTTCTGGTAGATTACCAAGTTTTAGATTAGCTCTTGTTGCTCTAGATTCTAAATCATCTACCTTTAATTTTAGTGATTTCAGCTCTTTGTTACTTTTTTCCAGAGTGTTAGAGATTTTTGGTAATGTACAGTGCCTTCAGAAAGTATTCACCCCCGCCCCGATTTTGTCACAATTTGTTGTGTTACTACCAGAATTTTTAATGCATTGAAATTATTTTTTTCCCCCTTGATTCACACAGCATACTCAACAATTTAAAGGGGCAAAAATAATTTTACTGTGTAACAAAAATTTATGAAACAATAAAAACTGAAATATCTTGTTTACTTAAGTATTCACCCCGAGTCAATACTTTGTAGAAGCGCCTTTGGCAGCAATTACAGCTTTGAGTCTTCTTGGGTATGTCTGCATCAGCTTTGCACATCTGGATTTGGGGATTTACGCCCATTCTTCCTTGCAGATTTGCTCAAGCTCTGTCAAGTTGGATGGGGAGCATCGGTGAACCGCAATCTTTAAGTCTTTCCACAGATTCTCAGTGGGATTCAAGTCTGGGCTTTGGCTGGGCCACTCAAGGACATTCACCTTCTGAAGCCACTCCAGTGTTGCTTTGGCTGTATGCTTGGGGTCATTGTCCTGTTTGAACATAAATCTTCGCCCTAGTCCAAGGTCTATTGCAGACTGATGCAGGTTCTCCTCAAGGATGTGTCTGTATTTGGCTCCATTCATTGTTCCCTCTATCCTGACAAGTGCCCCAGTCCCTGCCGCTGAAAAGCATCCACATAACATGATGCTGCCACCACCATGCTTCATGGTAGGGATGGTGTTACACAGGTAATGAGCTGTGTTCGGTTTGCGCCAGGCATAGCGCTTTGCATTCAGGCCAAAGAGTTCAATTTTTGTTTCATCAGACCAGAGAATATTTTGCCACATGGTCTCAGAGTCTGCCACATGCCTTCTTGCAAACTCCAGGCATGCTATTATGTGGCCTTTTCTCAGGAGTGGCTTCCGTCTAGCCACGCTCCCATAGAGGCTACATCTGTGAAGTGCTGCAGAGATTGTTGTCCTCTGGACAGGTTCTCCCATCTCAGCCATGGAACTCTGTAGTTCTGTCAGGGTGATCACTGGGTTCTTGGTCACTTCCCTGACCAAGGTCTTTCTTGCCCGGTTGCTCAGTTTGGGAGGACGGCCTGCTCTAGGAAGAGTCTGGGTTTGTTCCGTAATCTTTCCATTTCCTAATGATGGACTTGACTGTGCTCCTGGGAACTTTCAACACCCTAGAAATGTTTTTATACCCCTCCCCAGATCTATGCGTCCTCACAATTCTATCAGGGAGTTCACCGGACAGCTCCTTGGTCATCATGGTAGAGTTTCTGCTCTGACATGCACTGTCAACAGTGGGACCTTATATAGGCAGATGAATTTCCTCTGAAACTATGTCAACCATTTGAACTGACCACAGGTGGACTCCATTTAAGTTTTAGAGTGATCTCACAAGGAAAATGGATGCACCTCAGCTCAATTTGGAGTGTCATAGCAAAGGGGGTGAATACTTATCAAACCAAGACATTTCAGGTTTTTATTTTAAATTACATGTACAAAAAATTCCAGAAGTTTCATTCCACTTTGACATTATAAAGTAATTTGTGTAGATACGTGACAAAAAAATCCCATATAAATGTATTTTAATTTGAGTTTGCAACATCACAAAAATGTGACAAATTCCAAGGGGGTGAATACTTTCTGAAGGCACTGTGTCTTCAATTATACTTAGACGTGATTCACATTCAGTAGTCCTGAGGGAGAGGGATTCAAATCTTTCAACTACATCCACAAATTTCTGTGTCAATGACACTACAGCCAGATTCAAACTTTCAAAGCCTTGTCTCATCTCCTTTAAAACGCCTTCATATGGTCCCGCTATATTATCTTCTAGGTCTTCTGGGGCATCATTCTCACTATATGCGCCCATTTTCTTCTCTCTTTTCTCTCCTCCTGCAGCCTGTACAGGCCCCCTCCTCCCATCTTGCTCTTATTTGCATTCTTGCTCTTTTTATCTTTCATTGTAGATGCCATATTATCCACTGTATCTTCTTTACCCCTTGATTTCTTAGTGAGTAGATCGTGTAAACATACAGGAGAACTAATAATCACTGGGGGTTTAAACCCTTTATCACCTTCTGTTTTCAAAGTACCTGCATTAGATTTCTTTCTCTTTTTTTTTTTATTATTATTATTATTAATTGCTTTTTCCACAGTGTTTTTCTTATTACTCACTAGGGAGAAAGTTCAGTTACGTAAGAACTTATAACAGTAGATCTTCGAGGGAGGCTCTTGTAGTAGGTAATTACATACAGGACTGACGTCGGCAGGCGGCAGGACCCCACGGAAAAATTTCTAGCTAGCAGTCCCTGGAGGGACCGCCCCATGTCAGGGTGACCGCATCAGGAGATGTTGGTATAAAGGGGCGGTCCCTGATGCCCGCTCTTCCAGTTCTTTCCCCGCCACATGCCAAAGAGGCCAGATGAGAGAGGGGATGTTTCCTCAATGGAAAAGAGCTGAAAAGCTTGGGGGATGGAAGGCAGGAAGAATTGTACCTGCAAGAGCCTCTCTAAGATCTATTGTTACGGTAAATTCTTACATAACTGAACTATCTTACTTCGAGAGGGCTCTTGCAGTAGGTAATTACATATAGGACTGAGTCATAAGCAATCTGGAACAAGGGGAAGCACACGGGAGGAGGAAATCTACTCCAAGAAGAACCTCTAGCTGTGCAAACCCTAAGATAGGAGGCCCTGCAGAACAGCCAGCCTGAAGCCTGCTCTACGGTGAGAGGCAATATCCAAACTGAAGTGTTTTGTAAAGGTATGGACAGAGGTCCAGGTGGTGGCAGCACAGATGTCCGCCGCTGACACATTCTTAAAACAAGCCGCTGAGGCAGCGACTCCCCTGGTGGAGTGGCCTCTTACTTGACCCGGCAGGGTCTTGTTGTACTTGTCATAACAGAAAGTGATGCAATGAGCCAACCATTTAGAAAGGCATTGCTTAGAAACAGCATTGCCTTCTCTTTTGGGTGCAAAAGAGACAAAACAGTTGATCTGTTTTTCTGAGATCCTTCGTCCTGTTGGTGTAGTATCTCAGAATCCGGTGAACATCCACAGTATAGAGTAAATACTCCCCTTGATTGGAGTACTGCGTAAAGAAGGTAGGTAACTCTATGGACTGGTTCAGACTAGACTCCGCTACCACCTTAGGGAGAAACTTAGGGTTAGTGCGCAGAGCCACACGTTCCTTGTGAAAAATAAAGTATGGAATTTTACACATAAGGGCTTGCAGCTCAGAAATTCTCCGAGCGGAGGTAACAGCTACCAGGAAGAGAGTCTTCCATGAAAGGAACTTCAAGTCTGCGGAAGCTGCCGGTTCGAAAGGAGGCAGAGTAAGTTTCTCGAGAACAAAGTTCAAATCCCAGGGGGGCAGGAGTACGTATAGGAGGTCTCAGATGGAGGACCCCTCTAAGGAAAGCCTTAGAGACCTCCAGTTGAGCAAATGTCTTGTCTGCAGAGGGAACATGATAGGCTGAGATGGCCGCCATGTGGACCTTCAGAGAAGAATGACTAAGACCCAGGTCAAAAAGATGGCGTAGGTACTCCAGCAGTAGCCCAGCCGAACAGGAAAAGGGTTCCACGTCCTTTGAAGCAGCCCAGATAGTGAACCTTTTCCACTTCATGGTGTAAGTAGATCTAGTAGAGGGTTTTCTAGCCTCCACCAGAATCTCCACCACTTGGAAAGAAACCCCAAAGCGAGATTGAGCTAAGTCTGCAGGAGACATGCATGAAGCTGAAGCGACTTGAGACCTGGATGGACCAGACTCCCCTGATCCTGGGTCAGCAAACCTCATGATAGAGGAAGAGGAAGAGGATGATCCTCTGAGTATTGTTGTAGAAGAGAGAACCAAACTTGCCTGGGCAAGAAAGGAGCAATCAGAATCATTCGTACTCCTTTTGAAACTAGTTTCTGCAAGACTCGTGGGATAAGAGGAATTGGGGAAAAGGCATAGATGAATCTGTCCTTCTAGTCTAGAGACAGATCGTCTCTCCAGAAAATGCCTCACTCTGGAATGAGCGAGCAGTAGTCGGGAAGCTTTGCGTTTAGAGGAGAAGCGAACAGGTCGTCCTGTGGTGTTCCTCAGTGTCGGAAGATACCTTCTAGGACCCCCTGGTCCAGTTCCCACTTGTGAGCCAGAGCAGACGAGCGACTTAGCTTGTCTGCCAAGGCGTTGTCAATTCCTGGAACATGAATTGCCGTGAGTTGAAGGTCATGTTGTGTTGCCCAATCTCAAACCCTCATTGCTTCCCTGCAAAGAGAGTAGGACCGAGTCCCCGTTCCCCCACCACTCCCCGTTTGTTGATGTACCAAACCATGCACATATTGTCCGTCTGGATGGCTAGGTGGCCGGGAAGAATGTAGGGGTGAAGGGCTTGGAAAGCGTACAACACTGCCCGAAGCTCAAGTACATTGATGTGGAGTGTCTGTTCGAGCTTGGACCAAGAGCCCTGGGTTCGATGGGGACCGAGATGGGTTTCCCAACCTTCGCCCGAGGCATCTGTGGTTAGAGTCTGGGAGGGGGGAGGAAGAAAGAAAGGAACTCCCGGAAGCAGGTTCTCTCGAACCATCCACCATTGCAAGTCTCGAAGCATCAGCGAGGAGACTAGAACTGGGTGGTCTAAGTCATCCACTAACTGATCCCATTGGGAGCGGAGTGTCCACTGAGAAACTCTCATGTGAAGCCGAGCACGAGGGACTGTTGGGATAGCAGCTGCCATGAGCCCGAGAAGGCGAAGGACCGATCTTGCACTGATCCGCCTGCGGCCGGACAACAGACTTATCTGAGTCTGGAGGGTGGACGCCTGGTCCGGTGGCAGGATGGCCCTGCCAATGGTTGTGTCTAGAATCACCCCTATAAACTGCAGTCTCTGACATGGGATCAAGTGAGTCTTGGAATGGTTGATGGTAATACCCAGGCAGGCAAAAACCTGCTGGGTAAGAGCGAGGCAGCGCAGGAGTTCCTCCCTGGACAAGGCCACCAGGAGCCAATCGTCCAGGTACAGGAAAACCTGCACCCCCCCCAGTACGCAGGTAGGCCGCCACCACCGCAAGGCATTTGGTAAATACTTGGGGAGCCGAGGATAGGCCAAACAGAAGTGCCTTGAACTGGTAGTGGTCCCCCTGGAATGCAAAACGAAGATATTTGCGGTGAGACGGGTGAATGGAAATGTGCAGGTAAGCATCCTGCATATCCAGAGCACACAGCCATTGTCCCGAATGAAGGAGGGGCAGAAGGCTCTGCAAAGAGAGCATTCTGAGCCTTTTGTATTCCACAAAAAGATTCAGGGAACCGAGATCTAGAATGGGTCTTAGATCTCCTGTCTTCTTTGGGACAAGGAAGAAGTGGGAATAGTAACCCGTCCCTTGAAGATGAAGAGGGACGGGTTCTATTGCTTCTTTCAGTAACAGAGCTGAAATCTCTTCCTGGACCAAGAGAAGATGTTCCCATGACTACGACGACTTTGGGGGGCGGTGGCGAGGCGGTTTCTGTAGAAACTCTATTGAGTGTTCTTCTGCGATCAGCTGGAGCATCCAAGAATCTGATGTTATCCTCTCCCAGCCTGGAAGGTGGAGGGAAACCTCCCTCCTACCGGTTCCTCTGGGGAGTCTGGAGGCTGTGGGAGAGGAGAGGAGTCAGGTGGTGTGGGGCAGTGCCGCAGCTGAAGCACCACTGCTTTTTGGGCGGGGGCTTAGCAGCTGTGGGGGCCTGACGTTTTGTGGCTCGCTTTCCTGGGGTTTCGACCTTGGGCCGATTCAGTCTACGAAAGGGATGGCGCTGCGGCTGGTGGGGATGGTACATGGAGTCAACGGACTTTAGTACATCCCCTTCACCTGCAAAATCGGTGATGATGTCCTTGACATCACCACCGAACAGCACCAACCCCCGGAAGGGCGCTTCCTGGATAGCGGACTGCACTTCCGGGACCAACCCTGACACACGGAGCCAAGCATGACGACGTAAGCCTACGGCGAAAGCTGAGCTCCGTCCAGCAGTGTCCACTGCATCGTAGGTCACACAAAGCATGTGTCGACTGGCCGAACGTGCAGAGCGGACAAGATCAGCCAACTCCTGCTTGACCTGAGAGCCCGGCAGGGAGTCCAATTTGGCTTCCACCTGAGTAAGAATGGCCTTCTGGTAATCCCCCATATGACTGACATAGTTCAGGGCCCTGATCCCCAGCGTGGAAGAAGCAAAAATCTTCTTACCATACTGGTCCAGTAGGCGGGATTCTTTGTCAGGTGGCGACGAGCTAAGGTGTTTTGGGTTAGCCGACCGGCCTTAGCGGTGCTAATCACTACAGAGTCAGCACAAGGGTGAGAATCTAAGAAGTAAACACCCTCGGGAGCCTGGTATAGCCTGTTCGACTTCTGAGGAAGTGGGGCTAGAGCCAACAGCTGTTTCCAAATGGTGGTAACAAGGTCGGCATGAGGCTCTATCCAGGGTGGCACCAAAGTGGGAGCTGTCACAGGCAGATCCAGATGCTTGGCAAGTTTCAACCGCTGAGGGTCTGGTTCCAAAGACTGCCACTGATGAACCTCCTGGATTTTGTGTAGAAACTCCGTAAAGGAAGGATCTTCCGGAGGCAACTTCGGAAGAGTCCTTGGCCTGGGCTTTGACGGACAGCATGGCTCGTTGTCCCTTTCGGAGCAATTGTCAGAGGAGTCCGACGGGGAAGAGGAAGAAAAAGAGGAAAAAGACTCCCTTTCCCGACCCGGGGGAGGAACGGACCCCTTGGGAAGCCCCTGAGGAAGCGTATCCTGCCCCTCTCTGGACCCAGAGGGAATAGCCCTGGTGTCCGGAGGTGGTGAGGGAGTGTGCTGCCATGGACGTATGGGAACCTGGGTCGGCATCGTCGTCTGTAGGCGGCTCTCCACCTCCCTGATGAGCTGAGCCTTGGCCTCAGCCCACCAGGAGGCTACAGTCTCCTGCAAATCCACCGGCGGCTGAGGGGGCAGTAGAGGAAGAGGGGGATAAGGGTAAGGATTATATCCATATGGAGAGTATCTGAAAACCATCTGCGGAAAACCAGGCGTCGGGTATTGTGGCACCGGGTACTGTGGTGTTGGAAAGACCGGCGTCAGGTACTGTGGTGCCGGATACTGTGGTCCTGGATACGACGGCGTTGGATAGGACGGAGGGTATCTGGGAGCCGGAGGAGCTGCCGGAGCAGACGGCCCGGCTGGCGGCCTCATGGGCGGGTCCATGTTGGAGGGCGCGGAGGGCCCAGCATCGGGGCGACATCCGGGGCCGGGATGTCAGCTGGAGTTGGTAGAACCAGCATCGGAGGTACTGGCGTCGGAGCCGGTGTCCGGGGAACCGACGTCAGATCCGGCGGACCCAAAGGTGGACGGTCTGACGGAGGAGGAACCCCAGCATCACCCAGGGATGGAGGGGAAAAAATCCCCGGAGTCGGGCTGGGGGGACTCAGGGTCCCCGGAGGGCAGCGAAGTCTGCGGAGAACCGGGGATGATGGACATGGGGGGGTCCATCATCAGCTCTTTCGTTAACTGGACATCGGACGAACCGACGTGCGGCTTTTCAGCGAAATCCTGGCAGGCGCCGGAGGAGCCGGCGTCCGACTTATGGGACCCCTCGCCGGAGGCAGACCAAGAAGAAGGATCGGCCTGGTCTGGCAGGAGAGGCGCGCCCGAAGGGTCATGCGACTACCGGCCTTCTCCGCCTGGGCGTCAGAGGAGCGGCGTCCGGCTTACCGGAGTCGGCCCGCACCAGTAGGCCGCGATGCTACAACCGAACTGGGGGTGGAGGCCTCCAATAGCCCAGAGGCGCCCGAAAGGCCCGAGCGCGAGCCAGACGGGTGGGCCGACGCTGCCTCAGAAGCCTCCGAGGCGGCCATCGAGGAGCGGTCCCCCGGAGGGGACGTTACCTGAATCACGGCAACTCCCGAGGGAGACGCGGTGGAGGAGCCCTTGTCCTGGTGCCTCTCCTTGTCTTTCTTCTTCCGATGGCCTTCGGGGGAAGTGGACACCTGCCTCAGTTTTTTTGAGCTCCTTCTCTATAGAACTCATCTTTTTCTTCAGGATGTGGGCTTCCAGGGATTGCTGCCACCTTTTCCGGGTAGCCGCGTAGAAGTTGAGGCAGTACTGGCACTTCTCGACTGGGTGATCGGGGCCTAGACAGAACAGGCACAGGGAATGGCCGTCCTTGTGCGGGAGTTGGCGCCGCTAAGTTACACTTATTTTTGTGCTCGGAGGTGTGGGGGACGACATGCAGCGGATGTATAGGCGACTGGTTGAAGAAATCAAGAATACCGGTAAAACCGAAGAAGGAGGCTGATGAGCGGCGAAGAACTTTCCAGCGGGAGCTACCGCAGAACGGCGCGGAAAGGAACTGGGCGGGCGTCAGGGGCCGCCTTTATACAATGTCTCCCTGGCGCCAGTCACCTGGCGTGGGGTGGTCCCTCGCCAGGGACTGCTAGCTAGAAATTTTTCCGTGGGGTCCTGCCGCCTGCCGACGTCAGTCCTATATGTAATTACCTACTGCAAGAACCCTCTCGAAGTAAGATCTCAGCATTTTCCTTTTGCTATGAGTGCTGTTACTGATGGTATGATAGAGGGGGTTACCACAATATGAGAGAAACCAGAAGCTGGCAAACCAGAACTTGTACCTTTAACACTGGAACCAAAACCAAAAGTCCCCTCCACTTGTTACCTGAAGCTGTGTCAGAAGCAGGCTCTGTAGGACTCGTCATGCTGCTAGTCGGGGTCCAAGTGATATCAACAGAAGGAGGGCCTGTCAATGAAATGAGCTCCTGATTGTTCTGTAAGTCGGCGTCTTGCTGTGTAGCAGGAGATTCTACAGCTGCTGGGCTGCACTCTGGCAATGGCCGTGCGAGTCCTCATGCCCGTTTAAACAGGTTCGACATAACCTGCGGCTGAGACTCATAGAACCTGGTCCCGCGCTCTTTTTTCTTGACTGCGGATTGTTGTGAAAAAATTAAGGGAGAAGAAACCCCTCCTCCCCCTCTTCCCGCACACTTTCCTATGCCAGCTCCGGTTCTCAAAAAGCTTCCACAGCCGTTTGTCTAGTAATGCTTTCGCCCACCCTCGCTCACTCCAACTCGCATGACACAGGAGCGTAACCGCAACACAGCAATAAAGAAAACCCCGGAACCACCTCACCAAATACACTGCCCTATTTCCAGCTTTGCAAAGTAAGCCACAGAAGAGGAAAATAACCCAGGGACTGCACAGATGAAGTAAGAGGACAGAGTTCTTCCCACGTACAGCTAGCTCATTCAGCCGCGCATACTAGCACATGCTGACATCACAGATGCATATACTCCGATGCACTCGCAAATTTGTTTCCCAACATTCCATAATTAGTATTAAGTTCCAAAGCTTCAGGACTGCTCATTCCAGGAGAATTACTGCATACTGTGAATATAAACTCATGGATTCATGGGGTTATAAACACAAACTACAAAAGAAAAGAACTTTCCACAAAATTACCTCCATGAAAAGAAGTCAAATATGATGAAGGAATGACAAGAGAATGCCAGTCCAAAGACGGAATAAAAACTTAGGTTCTGCACCCATTTCAAACACACAGGATTAAATTTTCAAAGCCTGAGGAATGACGCAAGGTGCCTGCATCAAACATAAATGATGTAAGCGGCACCTTGCATCAAAAGATGCAACATTTCCAACTTCAGAACGCAGTTTGTGTCGAAAAGGGGAGCCAGTGCACCAAAGTGGCACTGTGCCAGCCTTGCGACCCAGACAGTGGCACGCCAGGCCGCAAGGGGCTTGCACCACAGTGGAAGTGCAACAACCTTTTTTTTTCTATTTTTGCAAGCTCTGCCGTGGATGCAGCAAGGGGGTTTCACTTAGACCAACCAGAAGCGGTCTGAGAGCCCTGTGTCAATGCTGCCAGTGGGGGGGGAGACTTCCTGGAGGGGGCCAGGGGCAGACAGATAACAGGTGGGGTGCCCTGGGGGGCATGAGAGAGATGGAGCAAATGCAGTTGTTGCCACTGTGGCAGTTTCAGGTATATTGTCTTTTTTCTGTTTGTTTGCCTCTTCCTATATTAAACCCACATTGTCTTCCCCTACTGTAGGTCATTGTTTCCGAACAACAGTGTCCAATAAGAAAAAATTACTTACCATAGTAATGTTTTTTTTCCAAGGGATCCCTCATTATGCTTAACTAATGCTGTTAGCTCAGTAGGTTCAACTGCCCTGGAGACTGGAACGTGTGAGAATTAAGGAATGTTACAGTGGAACTTAGAACACAGTTGAAATCTCTGCCTCTAGGTGCTGCTGCTAACTGAAGGCTAACATCAGATCTATTTCAAGCAATGTGGGCAACAGCCCCTTAATTACTAGCCTAAGCTATCCTAGCTAAAGTGATTCAAAAAAAGAAAAAAGGAACCAATGGCCCACCTGTCCAACTGTGGCATACAAAAAATTGTAGAACAGATGTGAAACAGAATACAGTGCTCAACAACAGAGAATAGGCCAGCACTACAAGTTAGAGAACCTTTTCAGGTTCTGGAAGGGGAGGCTGGGTGAGACGTTTAAGCATGATGAGGGATCTCTTGCAAGAAACAACATTACTATGATGTTTTTTCTTCAAACCCCAGGATCCCTCGTTATGCTTAAAGATCAATGGCAACCATTTTACACATTGTTAAAAAAAAAACAAAAAAAAAACCTGAATTCAGGTCCCAGTGTCATAAGTAGTGTTACCTGAAAATTACATGCTATTTGGTTTTATGGTTTGCTTTAAAACAGCATTTGTTAACAGTCAGGCTGTTTCTGTCCCTCTGTCTGAGCCTGGGAGAGTAATGACATCATATTGGGGGGCTTATATAGAATCAAAGGGTGTATGTCTGAGTATATTAGAAAATATGTTGTCACAGCACTAGTTCTTCCTCTTTTGGATTATGGGGATATTGTTTATATGGGTGCAATGAATACAGTATTAACTAAGATAGATGTGATGTTTAATAAACTGGCTAGATTTATCTTGGGAGCACAGAGAATGGCACATAGACAGCAGTTATATGACCTGCTGGGATGGGCGCATCCTTAAGATAGGAGGCTACTCCATGTATTAAATTTTATGGTAACGTGTAATAAGGGGAAGGTTCCTGACTATATATTGGATGAATTACAAATTAGGGAAGTAAAATCAGGACTACGGTCTGCTTGTGGTATTGAATATAAACAACCCAAAATGAGGATGGAATTTGTATGTACACATTTTTTCAATAGCGGTCCCCAGATTTGGAATTCTGTGCCATATGGTTACAGATTAAGGACTACGGGTGCATACCACAGTGAAATTGTAGCCTGGTTTCAACAGAAAGCTATTAGGAATGTTAGGGAGAGTATTACTTGTTATGTAAAAACTGACATAGGTATCCCCATTGTTTAGTTTATAATGTTAGTGTTTTTGTGTTATGTATGTATGTTTGTTTGTAGGATAAATGTTTTATTATGATGTTAAATGTATGTGATATTTATTATGATATTTTGTCATTTGTACTGTGCCTACTTTTATATTAGATGTATTTAGGGCCTCGCTGAAAATGAGCTCATCTCAGTTGAGTTGTACCTATTTTACTGATGTACATTTCAGATAAATTAAAGTTTTACTACTGCTATTGGACTAGGCTACAGCTTCAGCAGTGTAAGTACCTTCTTGACTGATGAGCTGTTAACTTCCCAATTAGAACAATCTGTGAGGTAACTGTTTGCTGTCCAGGGTTTTTACAAACTCAGTCTCTGGTGTTTGTTCAGATGAATCAGCTGAAAATGCACATTATGTTCTTCTAAAGAGCTGATCATTTGAGTTTCAGTGCTGAACTGAAGTGGTATGCATTTGAGAAATCACCTTATCTGTATCACAGCTGCTGCCAGTTTGTTCTCATTAAAACTCTGTTTTTTTCTAGCTGTATAACACTGGGTTATTTATTTAAAGGATATACAATAAATCTGAAGTTTGTTAATTCATTCAAGTAGTTTGATGTAGCCTCAATAAATAGGTACATGTAACACCAATTTGTTTTTCTCTCAGACTGATAAACAGAGGTACCTTCCACATTCTGCTATTTCAGGCACACACGCAATATGAACTCACAAATTTCAGTTCTTTGATGGTTTCTGCGTGAAAATACATAATGTATAATGAGAAACAGTGTATAGCAGCCTGATGCCCCTTGTCCCCTGCACCATAGTTGAGGCAGCTGCACTATAATGCCCTGTCCTCTGCCCCCACAAGTCCTCTGTCTCTTGACCCACATTTGAGGCCACTGCACCCTGCTGCCCACTGTCTTCTCCCACACGGTTGGGGTTGCTGCATCCTTTTGCCCACCATCAGCCTGAACAGTCAGGTCTGCTGCACTGTGCTTCCCCATACCAGAACAGTTGGGGTTGTTGCAACCTGCTATTCACTGTCCCCCAAACCCACAGTTGGGGACATTGCACCCTGTTGCCCCTTGCTTCCATCTCCACAATTAGGGCTGCTGAGCTCTGCTACACCCTAGGGTCCACTGTATCTTGCCTCTACAGTTGGGGTAGCTGCACTATGCTGCCCCATGCCACCAGAGGTGGGGCTTTTGCTTCACCCCACTATCAACATCCAGTGTTCCAAATGGGCAGGGCTGCTGCACCATGAGCACCCCATCCCCCAGTCAGGGCTGGTGTACCCTGATGCCACCTGTGTCCTGCCCCATAGTCAAGGTTTCTGCACCATGCTGTCCACAGTCCCCTACTACCACAGCCAAGGCTGTTGCACCCAGCTCCTGACTACTCAGGTAGGGCTGCTGTGGCCTGCAGTGCCCCAGAGCCCCTTGCCTTTACTGTTAGGGCTGGAGCACCATGTTGCCACTTGCCACAAGAGTTAGGGTATTTGCTGCCCCCTGTCCTCTGCCCCAATAGCTGTGTCAGTTCCACCCAGGTGTGGCTGCTGCATCCTGTCCCACAGTTTGGGCTGCTGTACCCTAAAGTCTCCCTTGTCTCCTGATGAAACAGTTGGGACTTCTGCACCCTAATGCCCTCTGTCCTTCACCCCCATAACACAAGATGAAAGCATTTTTCTGTGTTTTTCTTTTGGGCAGTGCAGCAACAAATCTGACATTGGTGGCAGGGGGCAGCATGGTGCAGCAACCCTAACTGCAGAGTCATGGGGTTGTAGGGTGCAAGAGGGTACAGCAGCCCTGACTGTGTACATAGGAACAGGGTGCAGCAACTCTGGCTATGGTGACAGGAGACAGACTACAGCATGGTGAAGAAGCCTTCATTGTGGGACAGAATATGGGGGGCAGCAGGGAACAGCAGCCCTGACTGTGGGGTGGGATGTGCAGGGTGCAGCAGCCCTGCCCATTTGGGAAAATGGATGTAGATAGCAGGGTGCAATAAAAGCCCTACCTCTGGTGGCATCGGCATCATGGTACAGCGGCCCCAAATGTGGAAGAAGAGGGCATGGGATTCTAGGGTACAGAAGTGCACAGCAGCCCTGACTGTGGTGACAGGAACAGGGGAAACAGGGTGCAGTGGCTCTGATTGAGGAGGTGGGGGATAGACGGCGGCAGCAGGGTGTAGTAACCTCAACTGTTCAGGTGGGGGGTAGCAGGGTGCGGAGGCCCCGACTGTTCAGGCAGGACATGGGGCAACAGCCCTGACTCTATGGGACAAGAAAGTCGGCAGCAGGGTATAGCATCCTTGAATTTGGGGCAGGAGACAGGGGGCATGTGGGCAGGTGACATGGGGCAGCAGAGTGCTGCCGCCTCAACTGTAGGTATGATATGGAGGCATCAGGATGCCATGTAGTGTATCTAGTTATACATAAGCATGATGTAATGTAACTCATAAACCATCAATGAACCGAAATGTGTGAGTTCATATACAGTAGTACATGTACCTGAAATAGCAGAGTGTGGCAGGCAGCTGTCTGTCAATCTGAGAGGAAAATAATGTTAGATGAACCTATTTATTTAGACTACATTAAAAAGACAAACTACTTGTATGAACTAACAAACTTTAGCCTTATTTTATATCCATTAAATAAACAACCCAGGGTTATAGCTAGAAAACAACACAGAGTTTCTGATGTGAAAGAACTGGCAGCAGCTGTGATACAGATAAGCTGATTTCTCAAATGCATACTACTTCAATTCAGCACTGAAACTCAAATGATCAGCTCTTTAGAATAACATGTGGCTTTTCAGCTAATTCATCTGAACAAACACCAGAGACTGAGTTTGTAAAAACCCTAGACAGCAAACAATTACCTCACAGACTGTTCTAATTGGGAAGTTAACAGCTTGTCAGTCAAGCAAGTATTTACAATGCTGAAGCTGTAGCCTAGTCCAATATGATGTCATTACTCTCCCAGGCTCAGTCAAAGGGACAGAAACAGCCTGCCTGTTAACAAATGCTATTTTAAAGCAAACCATAAAACCAAATAGCATGTCATTTTCAGGCAACACTACTTATGACACTGCGACCTGAATTCAGGCTTTCTTTTACAATGTGTAAAATGGTTGCCATTGATCTTAAACTAAAGCAGACTATGAAGCAGTACCTTGACAGGCTGGGTACAGAATGTATTTGGGAAGGGTTCTGTAAAACTGCAGTGCCAAACTTAGCATCACTTCTGGACTGTAAGTCCAAGCAGCAATGTTTTGTAAACATGTGCACTGCTTTCCAGGTAGCTGCTTTACAAATTTCCAACAAGAGGATGTTCCTTACAGCTGCCACAGAGGGAACTGCACCACAAGTACAGTGGGCCTTGAGGCCCTGCAGTGGCTGTTTGCCTGACTTGCTATAGCAAAACTGAATGCAGGAGACTATCCAGTGAGCGATAGTTCTCTTTGAAGCTGTTTTGCCCTTATCTACTTCCCCATAGGTAAGGAACAGCTGAGAGTTGGATGACCTAATGTCCTTGGTGTGCATCAGGCAGAGCATCAATGCCCTCTTAACATCCAGACTGTGCAGCTTCAGCTCACCTGACTGGATTTTGCTGTGAAAAACACAGAGAGGGTAATGGACTGGTTCAAGTGGAATTTAGAGACTATCTTGGGAATTAATTTCCTGTTGGTCCTAAGGACTACTTTATCCTTGTGAAAGATAATGTAGTTTGGATTTGTGCAGAGGGCTTGGAGCTTTGACACCCTTCCTACAGAAGTGATGGTCACAAAAAAGACAGCTTTCCAGGTGGCATACTTGAGGTTAGCAGTAGCCATATGCTCAAAGGGGACGCCATGAGTTAGGCTACGCACAAGTTTGGATCCCAAGAGGGAACAGGCTCTCAGAGATGGGTCCAAGTGAAGGAGACCCTTGAAAATGGGATGAGAAGCTACAGTTCTTTCTTCACCTGCTAAGGTATAAGCAGAAACTGCCGCCAGGTGTACCTTAAGGGTGGAAGTCTTGAGGCCCAGGGCCTGGAGACAAACCAGGTAGTCTAAGAGGGCTGGCAGGTCCACCTCAGAAGGGTTGATCTGCATAGGCTTGCACCACAGGGTGAACCTCTTCCACCTGAAAGTATAAGTCTTCCTAGCGGCAAACTTCCTGTAAACTCTGAGTACCCTAAGTACCTCCTCAGAGAACTGGAGACCCGAAAACTCCAGCTGTGCAAGAACCAAGTCTTGAGACAGAGAGACCTGAGGTTTGGGTAAGTAGTCCTGCCCTGAGACATGGTCAGCAGACTGTGCCTCGGGGAAGGAGGATGGGCTGTCGCTTGGACAGTGCTAGAAGCAGGTGGCATCATGGCTGCCTGGCCCAATCTGGTGCCACCAGAATCAAAGAGGCCGACTGGCTCCTTAGCTTCAAAAGGGCCCTCAGTAGTAGCGGGAAGGGAGGAAATGCATAAGGAACCTCCCTGCCCAGTTCAATGTTAGTGCATCCAGAGGGATGGGCCCTGTTACTAGTGGCCTGCAACAGAACAGAGGGAGCTGATGATTCTCCAGAGGCAAACAGATCTATCTGTGGAGTACCCCACCCCCCTGATGATTGTTGCCAACACTTGGCTGTTTAGGGCCCACTCATGGTACCCTTAACTGATTCTGTTGGGGGAATCTGCCAGGGTATTGTCTTTCCCTGGTAAGTGGATTGCTGACAAGTGCATGCCCAGTGAGTATGTCAGAGACCAGATCCTTATTGCTTCTGTGCAGAATTTGGAGAATCTGGCTTCCCCCCATTTCCTGATGCACTACATGGTAGTAGTGTTGTCTCTCCCGATTTGGATTAACTGACCCTTCATTTGGGGGGTGAACACCTGCAGGGCCAGTAGACTGCCCTCAGCTCCAGCAGATTGATGTGTAACCTGGACTCCCGGGAAGACCAAGTACTACTGATTGTCTGGCTGTCCAGATGCACCCCCAGCCCAGGAGGGAAGCATCTGTTGCTATATGTTGTTATGGTGGGGACCTGCTGCTGGAAAAGGACTCCATGCCTCAGGTTGTCCCCTTCCTTCCACTATTCTAGTGCTTGTAACAGAGTTTTTGTGACTGGCACCAGTTTGGTGAGCTGGTCCCTTTTCTGAGGCCAACAGGCCCTGAGATAATACTGTACATCTCTCATCTGAAATCTGGCACCTGGAACCACAGCTGTGGTGAATGCCATATGGCCTAGCAATCTGAGGGAGTACCTTGCTGGCCTAGGTTGACCCAGGAGGTAGGGTCTTGCCATATTTTGAGGGTTTGGAACCCTCTCCTGAGAGAAATGCCCTTCCCTGAAGAGTGTCCAGCTCTGCCCCTATGAATTCCAAAGACAGCAGTGGCTGTACTTGGAATTTTTGCCAATTTATGAGGAACCCCATAGACTCCAAGGTGCCTACAGTGATTTGTAGGTATTCTCTTACCTGACAAGGAGACTTTCATACAGTCAGTCAGTTGTCCAGGAAGGGGAAGACTAAACCCTTTGTCTTCTTAGGTGTGATGGCACTACAGCTAGGTACTTTGAGAATATCCTTGGAGTGTAGAAGAGTCTGATGGGGAGAGCTGAGAACTGAAAGTGACTTGAGGGCAGCTGAAACCACAGGTGTTTCTTGTGACTGGGTCTGATTTGGAATGTGGAAGTAGGAATCCTTCAGGTCCAGAGAGGTGAGCCAGTTGCCTTGCTGCAGGGAAGGGACCACTACAGAAAGAATGACCATTTGGAACCTAGGCTTTGCCAGGTGTTTGTTCAGGCATCTGAGGTCTAAGACAGGTAGCCATTCTGCATTCTTTTCCTGAGTGAGAAAATACCCTGAGTACAGGTCCTTTCCACAGAGAGAATGGGGGACACCTTCTGCGGCATTTGCTTGCAGCAGCTTCTTGACCTCCAACTCCTGCAGAATCTTTACTGTTGGGGGTGGGGGTGAAGTGTCTGTGGACCTGCAGCCTTGGGAATATTTTGAATTGCAGAGAGGTCCTGACTCACTACCTCCGAGACCCATTTGTCCATGGTGATGCTTTTCCATGCCTGGAAGAAGTGAGCCAACCTTCCTCCTACTGGTTGTGGGTCAGCAACCTGGCCAGACCACTCAGGGATTCTGTTTGAGCAAGGCCCTGGTGACTGGGGTTGGGTCAGCCCATCTGGCAACTCTTCTGCCCCTTCCCCTGGGGTAACCCCTCGTCTGGCTAGTCCCTGGGCATAGGTAGTGGACAGTAAACTCTGGGGTAATACTTCTTATCCCTGCCTCCCCCTTCTTTGGGATGTATAGGAAGTGGAGGCCTTTTCCTTAGCAGAGTTGCTCTTGCAGGTGGTTTTGTAATCTTCCACCTTCTTAATGTAAGCCTCAGTCTTGTCACCAAAGAAAGAAATGCCCTCACAGAGAAAACCCATAACCTTAGCCCATGTCTCTCATGCCAAGCAAGCCTCCTCGGAGAGATGTCCAGAGCCCTGACTCCAGATGCAGAGTCACTGGCATTCACTGCCATGTGGAACTGGTACGTAACAGCATCCAGTGCTGGTCTGGCAGTGCCTGGTATATTATGTCCCATGTCACTAGGGGTCCTGTGACACATGGCTAAAAACTGAGCCCCAGGGGGCCTTTTGGTGCTGGGCGGTGTATGCCATGTAGGTTGCCTGTCCCAAGAGGAGACAGCTTACTGTATATCCCTTCCTGCCCATACTATCAAGATTCCTTGGGTCTTTATCCAGAGGATGGGAGGATATGGAGACCTTGGCTTTATCACAGGCGGTATCCTGAACTACCCCCTCGTGGTTGGGGAGGGAACAGAGGTACTCAGTAATATTTCTGCTTAGCTGGTACTTCTGTTGCACCTGTTTGTTAACCCCTGGAATTGAGGTAGGAGTTTGGAGGATTTCCTGGGAAGCTAAGGGACTTGTGAACAGGTAACAATAGTCCTCTACTAGGGGCTAGTCCCATCAAAAGTTGGCTTCCTCCTCATCCTCCACTGACTCTCGAGAAGTGAGGTCAAGAGTGTCGACCATTGGTCTGACAAAGCATAAAGGGGGTATGGTCCTCTGGACCTCTGGGTGGGGAACACAACCCCTGTTCAGAGGAAAATCTCTGGTTCCCTTGGTTCACTGTCACCCTCCTCTTGCTCGTCTACCCCTCATACACAAAACTCCAGGCCCAGGCTAACAACGTGTCAACTGAGATCTCCACTGCTTCTTCAGTGGGAGATGCAGTGGCATGCTTCTCTTTCTCTCTCTCCCTCTCCCTCTCTCTCTCTCAAAGGAACTGGGTCAGAGCCCTGCTCTGCAGGTCTCTTAACTTTTTGGGGTCCAATTTTTCAGAGACTTTGGACAGAAAGCCATAATTTCAACCTGGCGCTCTACTCAACTGTTTTGGAGCAAACTTTCCTCAAAGGTCACAGTTGGCAAAAGTGTGACTTGGACCCAGGCACTAAAGACAAATCATGGCAGTCGCCAGGAGATGAACATCCTTAAAGCAATTTTGGAGCCTGGGGGTCCTGTTCTGTTTTAGGGCCGAACTGACATGCCAATTTGACAGAAAGGCTGAATATTCGGTTCTCTGACAGAAGAAAATATAAAGTTTGTGGTTCGGTTCCACATAGAAACAGAACCACTAAAAGTAAGGAAAGACTGAATAAATAAATCCTTTTAAAAGAAAAAAAAAGTCTTGGTTCCCATGTCGAGGAACCGAGGCAAAAACTACAACAATAAACTCTACTTTAAACTATAAAAGTCTAAATAGCCATAACTCAAAGTGATAACGGTTACAGTGCAAAGCACAATAAATTTATAAAACTAAAAATTAAAGAGTTTTTCTGGTTCCAGGGAACAAGTTGGAATCCAAGAAAAACTGCTAATATAACCAATGTACAGTACATCTAATCAACTACACTAAAACTAGAGGTAGGAAAGTGAAGAAATAAAATGATTTAAGAAGTAAAACACTCAAACAGATTTACAGTGAAGTTGCTAAGGAGAGCTCTTCGGGCATTTTGCTACTACAGGCAGAGAAATTAATCTGACATTAGCTTTTAGTTAGCAGCAGCAACTAGAGGCAAATATTTAAACTGTGTTCTAAGTTACACGGTAACACTCCCTAATTTACATAAGTTCCAGTCTCTGGGGCAGTTGAACCTACTGTGCTAACTGCATTAGTTAAACATAATGAGGGATTCCTGGGGTCTGAGCAGAATGGTAGCACCCACTTATAATGCTATACATTTGATTGGTGCCCTCATGTAAACTGTGGGATAGCATTCATCTCCCCACATAAAGATATCGATATTAATACTGAGTCATGATTTCCACCACTCCCATCATCAAGGTTCAGAGTACTTTAATGTGGTTAGTATTAGTCATGCTTACTGTATTAATCACTGCAATATTTTATCATAATAACTTTACTTATAAAGCACCTTTCCAAGAAACCAAGGTGCTGCACATAAAATATAAACACATAGAGATAACAATATTAACATTCCATAAAAGACAGTTAAAATAACTTAATCCATAATATAAATTCCAACAGCAGCATAACATTAATAGCTAAAACTATCAGCTAACACTATCAGGGAATGCTAGCCTGAATAAATAGGTCCTGAGGGCTGACTTAAAGCTTTGGACAGTCAGGCACTCTCTCACCCAATGAAGTAGAGAATTCCACAGGGTAGGGGCTGCGTAAGAAAAAGAACGCGCCCCAGATGTCTTCAAACGCACCCTGGGAATTGCAAGCAATCCCTTGTCGGTGGATTGGAGCAGACTGGGGGGGGGGGCAGTAGGGGCAAAGAAGATCTTTCAGGTACTAGGGTCCTTGTTCGTGTAGGGCTTTATAGGTCAGTGGACAAACCTTCAAGGTGTTCCGCCACTGTACAGGCAGCCAGTGCAGTCTGCGGAGCAAAGGTGTAATGTGACTGGTCCTTGAAGTACCAGTCACAAGCCTGGCTGCCACATTCTGCACCAGCTGCAAGCGGCAGATATCAACCCCCAGTAGCCCTAGGTAGAGGGCATTGCAGTAGTCACGGTGGGTGGTCACAAAGGCATGGACCAAGATAGAAAGATTAACAGGAGGAACCAGGTGCTTCACCCGGGCGATATTCCTCGGATGAAAAAACGAGTTCTCGACAACTGCCGACACCTGAGATTTCGGGGTCAGCTGTCAAAAATAATGCCCAGGTTATGCACCTGCCTCCCTCAGTAATCAACTTTACATGACCCACCAGCCAACAGGGTGCCCAGTCAGAGGGTCGCCATCCATCCAGCAGCAGCTGCAAGCCCATCTGCAGCTTGCGGCATACCAGAGAGTTTGGTACTGGGACCCTGATTTTTCTAAAACTGGGCACAGAGTCCCTGGTGCACACGGAGTTTGCCACAGCCCTTGATTGCTGCAAACTATGGTGATCTAAGGGATGTCTGAAAATTGAGCTCACAGTGTTCAACGTGGGCACTACCTTATATAATACAAGAAAAAATTACTTACGATAGCAGGGTTTTATTTAACTCTAAAAATTGATTAGCGTTTTGCTCATAAAAGTTCTAAAACATTGTGAAAATGCATAGCACTTGCCTCACTGTGTTAAACAAACATAACACTTCTAGAAAACCTATATAAATGCTTTCTGTATAGTTAGTATTGTCCCAAGAAAAAAACTGCTAATCAATTATTTAAAACCCTGGATAGTAATCTTGTTTCTTCCAAGGGAATCTTACTGTATTCGGACACATGCAGTATGGTCTCACCACAGGACTGCCATGGAGCCGAAATGGTAGAACCTATGCTAATGATGGAATGCTAGGCTTAAGCTCGGTTTTCAAACCACTGTTCCTGGAATACATCCTGCAATAGTCAGATTCTTACGGAGCATGCATGAGAACACGCTATCTAAACTATCCTAATAAACAAACACCCCCTTAAAAACCAAACAAACCCCTTCCATTTATAAGTGAGGGCATCACTAAGACTCAAGTCATAGATGCCCCAACGAGAAACAATTCACAAATTTCAAACAGCATGGACAGCTGTAGTGCAGTGCCCGCAGGTTCTAGTAGGGGAGGCAGGGTGGGAGCTCAGAATACAGTAAGATTCCCTTGGAAGAAACAAAATTGCTATGGTAAGTAATTTTTTCTTCAAACCCCAGGAAATCTTACTGTATTCCAACATATGCAGACTACCCAATCAATATCTTTGGAAGAGGGCAGAGACTCTATTTAAGAAACAAACTCTGCAGTACTGCTGTATCAAATCTGGCATAACTTCTGACCTGGGTATCCACGCTATAGTGTTTGGTAAATGTGTGAACAGTTTTCCAGGTAACTGCTTTACAAATTTCCAAAGGAATATCTCTTGCAGCTGCTATAGAAGCAGCTGTACCCCCTGTAGAGTGGGCCCTAAGGCCCACAGGGGGTTCTTTGACTACTTTGCTGTAGCAAAATTGAATACAGGCAACAATCCAGTGAGCAACGGTCCTCTTTGAGGCAGGTTTGCCCTTGCCCACCTCTCCATAAGTCAGGAAGAGCAGAGTACTAACCTGCCTAGGATTCTTAGTATGATCCAAGTAGTAGCGGATAGTCCTCTTGACATCTAGGCTATGCAGCCAACATTCCCCTGAACGGGAATGGTCAGTGAAAAAGACTGGCAAAGTGATGGACTGATTCAGGCGAATGTCCGACACCACCTAGGGAGAAATTTACTGTTAGTCCTGAGGACTACATTGTCCCTATGGACTGAGATGTAATTTGGCTCTGTGGACAAGGCCTGGAGCTCACTGATTCTCCTTGCTGAGGCAATAGCTGCCAGGAACCCTGTTTTCCATGTCATATATTTAAGCTCTGCTGAACACATGGGCTCGAAGGATGGCTGCATTAGCTGGCCAATGCATTAATTGAGGTCCCATGCAGGAGCTGGCTCCCTGTGTGGGGGATGCAAGTATAAAGTACAGTTACGTAAGAACTTACCGTAACAGTAGATCTTCGAGAACAGCTCTTGCAGCAGGTTACACCATTAGGACTGAAGCCGGCAGGCATCAGGACCCCACGGAAACATTCTAGCTAGCTATCTTCAGCGGGGACCGCCCCCGATGTCGGTCCCGCCTCCGACGTCAGTTGTAGTATATAAAGGGGCGGTCCCGCCAGATTCCCCAGTTCTCCCGCCGGAGACTTCCGGCCGCAGGCTGACATCGAGATGGGAGACCGAGGATCCACCGTCAGAAGACAAAAGGGTAAATTTCCCTGTAAACCAAGGCTTAAGCGATGCCTCCTCCAAGGGGGGAAGGTGGGCGAGAAGGTACCTGCTGCAAGAGCTGTTCTCAAAGATCTACTGTTACGGTAAGTTCTTACGTAACTGTACTATCTTACTTCAAGACACAGCTCTTGCAGCAGGTTACACCATTAGGACTGATTCCCAAGCAGTAGCGCTTGCAAACACTCTGGGAGGAGGAAACTAGAAAGAACATTCCAGGTCCTGAATCTAGGACAGGAGACCCTGTAGCACAGCCAGGCCGAAGCCTGCTCTTCGCCGTGAAGCGATGTCCAGGCTATAATGCCTGATAAAGGTATGTACAGAGCTCCAAGTGGCTGCAGCACAGATGGCAGAAGTGGAGACGTTTCGAAGTGCTGCAAAGGAGGTGGCCACACCCCTAGTGGAATGACCCCGGACTGATCCTGGGAGGGGCTTTTGTTTGATGATATAACAGTATGAGATGCAATGGACAAGCCAGCGAGACAGGGACTGTTTGGATACTGGTTGGCCCATCATCCTTTCAGTAAAGGAAACGAAAAGTTGCTCCGATTTATGAAGCTGCTTAGTTCTGTTCAGGTAGTACCTCAAGCTGCAGTGAACATCCAGGGCATGAAGCAACGCCTCTCCTCTATTAGAATAATTAGGGAAGTAGACCGGTAGGTCAATATCCTGATTGCGAGTGAATGTGGAAACCACCTTAGGCAAGAATTTAGGATTCGTCCTCAGGGATACTCTGTCCCGGTGGAAAATTAAATAAGGCTCTTTGCACATGAGAGCATGAAGCTCAGAAACTCTTCTCGCTGACGTAACAGCAACCAAAAACAATGTTTTCCACGACAGAAAACGCAGCTCGCAATCCGCGGCAGGCTCAAAGGGGGAGAGCGTGAGTTGCTCCAGGACAAAGAGCAAGTCCCATGGAGGCACTGGGTCCTTAATGGGTGGCCTAAGATGTAACACCCCTCTCAAGAATTCCCGACAGGCATCTAATTGCGCCACTGTGCGCTGTCCCACCGGGAGGTGATAAGCCGAAATGGCACAGAAGTGCACCTTAATAAAGGAGTAGGCGAGACCCGAACGGAAAAGGGAGAGCAGGTACTCTAACACTGCTTTCACCGGGCAACCTAAAAGGGCAAGGCGCGGCGTTGCGACTATAGAATAAAACGGCACCATTTCATGGCGACGATCGCATGCGTTGCGGTTTTCTGGCTGCAGAAATAACTTCCGCAACCACTCTTAGGACCCGCGTGACGCAAGATGGCTATGTCTCTAGGAGCCATGCATGCAGGTTCAGTGAGCGTAAGTCCGGTGGACCAGTGAACCCTCCTGAGACAAGAGAGATGGGAGCTGAATGGGAGCGGAGGTTCCCGGATAGCTGTATTAGCAAAGGGAACCAGATCTGTCTGGGCCAGAAAGGGGCCACCAGGATCATTGTTGCATGCTCCCTGCGCAGTTGGAGAAGAACTCTCTGGATCAACGGGAAGGGAGGGAAAGCGTAGAGGAATCTGTCCACCCAGGAGAGGGACAACGCGTCTCGCCAGAAAACACAAGGCCCTGGATCTAGCAAGCAAAAACTGGGCAGTTTTGCGTTGGATGGGGAAGCGAACAAGTCCAATTCTGGAGTTCCCCACTGAAGTAACAGATCCTCTGCTACCTCCTGAAGAAGTTCCCACTCGTGGACTCTGGCCTGGGAGTGACTCAGGCCGTCTGCAATTGTGTTGTCCACCCTGGGAACATGTACTGTGATCAGGTTCGCGCCCTGTCGGACTACCCAATCCCACACCCTCATGGCCTCCCTGCAAAGGGGGTAAGAGTGTGCGCCTCCTTGTTTGTTGAGGTAATACATCACCGCCATGTTGTCTGTCTGAAGCAGGAGAGTACTCGGCGGGATCTCTGACTGAAATGCCTGCAGGGCATAAAGGACCGCCCTCATCTCTAGGATGTTGATATGGAGGTGGGCCTCCAGAGGGGTCCATGTTCCCTGGGACTTCACCCCGTCCAGGTGTGCTCCCCACCCTAGACCTGAGGCGTCTGGGGATGGCGCTATAAACGGGACGCCCATCGAGAGTGTCCCTGGGTCTAGCCACCACTGCCAGTCTCGAATCGCGGAGTTCGTGATTCTGACTGGATGCTGCATGTGGTCTTGCCTTTGGTCCCATTGCACCTTGAACATCCACTGAGTTATCCGCATGTGGAGCCTTGCAAAAAGGACAGTAGGAATGGCCGCAGCCATGTGTCCGAGCAAGCGAAGGACCGACCTGGCTGGGACGGTCCTGTTCAACGAAAGCTCCCTGATGAGGGATCTGATGCACTCCGCTCTGTCGTCTGGAAGAAATGCTCTTCCCTGAACGGTGTCCAGTACTGCGCCTATGAACTGCAGCTTCTGCGACGGTACCAGGAGAGACTTCTCGTGGTTGATTAGGATACCCAGAGATCGAAACAGGTCCTGGGTGCTCTGGATCACCCGTAACAACGCCTTTCTGGAGGCGGCCATGAGAAGCCAATCGTCCAAGTACGGGAACACATAATGGCCCTGTCTCCTTAGAGACGCTGTCATGACTGCCATGCATTTGGTAAAGACCCTGGGTGCCGATGACAGCCCGAATGGAAGGGCTCGGAACTGAAGATGATGGCCGAGAAACTCGAAGTGCAGGAACCTCTTGTGCGCTTGAGCTATAGGGATGTGCAGGTAAGCGTCCTGCATATCTAGAGACGCTAAAAAGGCGTCCTGCTCCAGCGTGGGAATAAGACCTGGAAGAGTTACCATGCGGAATCTTTTGTAGGTGACCGACAAATTGAGGTTGCTGAGGTCCAGAATCGGACGGAGGTCCCCTGTCTTCTTTGGAACCAGGAAGAAGTGGGAATAGTACCCGTGTCCTCTCTGGTTCTCCGGGACGTACTCTATCGCTCCCTTTTGCAGGAGCGCGAGTAATTCTTGCCAGATCAATGACTTGTGCTGACCCAGGTACCGGGAGAGCAAAGGAGACCTCGAGGGTGGCTTTTCCTCGAATTCTATAAAGTGGCCTCTTGCGACCAACTGTAGAACCCACCTGTTGGTGGTTATAGTCTGCCACCCTGGCAGGAAATTGCACGCACCACCGCGCGACGTCCCGCTGATCCTGAGGGTGGGGGCCGGAAGGAGTCAGGCTGTGGCGCTGAGGGTCCTGCTGGCTGGACCGGCTTAGGAGTATGCTGGCTTCGGCCTGCGGGTTGTTTCCCCTAGGCTCTGCGAAAGCCGGAGCCCCTTTGTTGTGGAACGGGGCGGGACTGTTGTCTCTGCATCCGTCCACGAAATCGGCTTTGGTTCCTACGAAGGAACCAAGCTTGGTCAGTACATGGCCTGAACTGACTCACCGCTTTCCGGCCTCTTGAGTTTGGTAATTATCTCTGAGGGTTTACCAAACAAAACTTCCCTCGAATGGGGCATCCATGATATTTTTCTGGACGTCCGGGTGAAACCGGAGACACGAGCCAAGAGTGCCTCCGGAGGCATACGCCGAAAGCTGCTGTGTCGGGCCGAGGAGTCCGCTGGAGTCGTACGGCGAGCCTAGCACTTGGGTTCCCACGTCCGAACCCGTATGGAGGAGCTGCAACATCTCCTCCTTCTGCTCACCTTCCGGCAATTTCTCAGCCGCATCCAGACCCTGCTCCCACAGTGCATTCTGGAACTGCACCATGTGGGTCAAATAATTCAGGGATCTGATGGCGCAGGTAGCGGAAGCATACGTGCGCCTTCCCATGGCGTCCAGCTGTTTGGACTCTGGATCCGGTGGCAGGTTGCTCAAATGTTGCGGTCTCTGGGACCGGTCATGAGAGGCTGTGATGACCAGAGAGTCGGCCTGAGGATGCTGAGTCAAGTACTGGTCTTCTCTGGGAGCCTTGTACAAGTGGTCAGCTTTCTTCAGCATTGCCGGGAGCTAATGTGGGCGCTTCCGCGCGGCCTTGAGTGGCGATCCCACGAAGTGTCTACAAGGTGGCACCACCACTGGCTTGGGGTCTTTCGCAAGATACTTAGGCGTGTGCTTCGGGTCTAACTCTTCCAGATTCCATCCCATGTTCTCTTGGATGTGTCTCATGATATCCGAGACGAAGGGTCAACCGGAGGAGCTTTGGCAGCTCACGTGGGTCCGGAGAAGGGATGGAGAGTGGAGATGGGGATCTGGATGTTGAACTCTGATCCCGTGTCCTCCGTCAAGGCGACCGACGACGTCTTCTGGGTCTCTTGGGACTGGGTGACCTAGAAGAGGATCTGGACGGAGGTCTCCTTTTGTCCGGTCTCCCCCTTGGAGGAGTCATAGGCTCCCGGGGAGGAGGTAACTGGCCTGCAGACCCCGATGGAGAAGGGGGCGCAGGAACCGGAGGAGCAACCGGTGTAGGTGGAGGAGGAGGAGGAAGCGGAGGTAGAGTGGGGACCATGTCCTTTTTAATGGTGTCCCACCAGTAAGTGAAAAGCTCCTTCACCTCTGAAAGAGAAAGGCCCGACGACGGCCCGGGCACCAGTGGGCGGTCGTCGGGTCCCGGCGTCAGCTCCACAGGGGGCTCGGGTTGTGGCGAGGGTTCCCTGGGAGTCTCAACAGGACTGGGGTCGCCCGTCTGGTCCTCGGGCTGGGTTAACTCCTCCTCAGTGATGGTCTCCTGACCGACGTCGGTCGGAGGCGTCGGGGTTCTCTTCTCAATTGGGGCAGGCGCCGGTCTCCCAACCGGCGTCCAGTGATGAGTTGGTCTGGCTGGCGACGGTCTTCTGACGGACGACGGCTCTGGGGACCTATGGCGAGAGGTCGGCGTCCGGACGAACCGGCTGGGTCCATAGGCTCTTAAGTGAGGTGGAGCGCCTTGGTTTTCCGTGGAGAGAGGCGGCAAGGAAGTAGACCTGGCGTCCGGATTCCGAATGGTGGGAATCCGACTTGTGGTGATGGCGGTGGTCCCCTGACTTCGCCATGGCCTTGGAGGACGAGGAAGGCCTGGGAGTCTTGATCTGAGAAGAGGATGAAGACTTTCTCACCGCAGCGGGGGGAGGCTGAGAACTGGTCCGGGAGGGAGAGCGGTCGGACCTGGAGCCGGAGCTGCGTGAGTCGGAGGCCCTAGACGGGGACCTGGAAGGGGCCTTCTCCCTATGCTTCTCAGCATGCTTGCGGGCCTTCTGCGAAGAATCCCCCTTGGAAGCCATGGACTTGAGTTGCTCCTCTAGCAGGAATGCCTGTAGGGTCTTCTGGCGACGGATCCGGTTCTGCTGTTGAAACCCTGGCAAAGGTGCAGGACGGGTGTGTGTGGTCTGGGCCTAGGCACCAGACACAGGCCGATGCGGATCCTTGAAGGGATCTGCTTCCACAGGCACACTTGAGGAGGCCGGAGGTGGAGTGCAGAACTAATTTCCCTAGGAAAACCTTTACCCGCAGCGTTGCGGCGCTAGAAACTGAACCGAAGGGTGAGACATGCAAGTCGGCGGCGGGAAGAACTGGAGAATCTGGCGGGACCGCCCCTTAAGCACTACGGCCTGGCGTCCGGGAGGCGGGCTGACGCGACGGTCCCGCTGAAGATAACTAAGCAGAATTTTTCCGTGGGTCCTGACGCCGTCGGCTTCAGTCCTAATGGTGTAACTTGCTGCAAGAGCTGTGTCTCGAAGTAAGATCAGACCTTTGAAAAACTTTCTGAATACCTGGTTAGCAGTCAGCGATGAACCCTTACCCGCTGAGCAGTAAGCAGAGACAGCTGCCAGGTGTACCTTAAGGGTAGATGGTCTGAGGCTGAGGGAATGAAAGTGTGCCAGATAATCCAAAACAACTGGCAAGCCAGCCTGGCTACAGTCTATATGTTTTTGCTGGCACCAAACAGAAAACCTCTTCCACTTAGAGGTGTATGTTTTCCTAGTAGAAGATTTTCTAGAAACTCTGAGGACCTCTAGAACCCCTTCAGAGAGGTGTAGGTCAGCATACTCCAAGTCCTCAAGAGCCACACCTTGAGTCTGAGGGACTGGAGATTGGGATAAATTATCTAGCCCTGTCAGGAGGTCAGTAGGTTGTGCCTTCTGGGGAGGGATACTGGTCTGGATACCGACAGGGTCAGGAGCAGTGAATACCAGGACTGCCTGGCCCAGTCAGGAGCAATGAGGATCACTGTCGCTGGTTGAACCCTGAGCTTGTTCAGTACTCTGAGCAACAGGGGAAATGGAGAGAAGACATACAGAAATGTCCCTGTCCAGTCCAACAGCAGTGCATCCAGAGGCACTGCGCCCACTGCAGGAGGTCTGCAGCAGAATTGTGGCAGCTAGTGGTTGTCTGGGGCTGCGAAGAGGTCCACTTCTGGGGTGCCCCACCTTCTGAACACAACTTGCAGATCTACCTGTTTAGTGACCATTCGTGGCGATTCTGATTGATCCTGCTGAGGGCATCTGCGAGGACATTGTCCTTCCCTGGGAGATGGACTGCAGAGAGGGAGATCCCCAGACAGTAGGCCAAATTCCAACTTTCATGGCCTCTATGCACCGGGGGGAATGACCGTGTGCCTCCTTGCTTGTTGATGTAGTACACTGCGGTTGTATCATCTGTTCTGACTCGAACCACCTTGCCCTGCAGCACTGAGGTGAAGGACTGAATGCCTAGCTAAATTGCCCCGAGTTCCAGCAGGTTTATGTGAAGTAGAGACTTCTGCTGAAGCCAAGTACTGTGTATGGTATGCTCCCGGTGGGCACCCCATCCTAGGAGGGAGGCAACCATTGTTAGCACTGCTGATGGTGGCTGCTGAAGGAAAGGCACACCTTCTCTGAGGTTGTCCTTTTCCTGCCACCACTGGAGTGTTTGAAGAAGAGTTCCTGTGGCTGGCACCATTTTTGACAGGGAATCTCTTTTCTGTCACTAGTGAGATCTGAGATGGAACTAGATGTCTCATCTGGAACCTGGCACTGTTGCTGTTGACGCAGCCATATGTCCTAACAGCTGGAGAAAGTGCCTTGCTGGTCTGGAAATATGCAGCTGGAAGATGCTGGCCAACTGTACCAGGCTGTCCATCCTCCCCTGAGGGAGGAATGCCTTTCCCCTTAGTGTGCCCAATTCCGCCTCTATAAATTCCAGGAGCTGAACTGGCCTCAGCATCGACTTTTTTTGGTTTACCAGGAAGCCTAAGGACTGCAGGGTATTCTGAGTGGTGGTCGGTGTATCTCTGACCTGCTGGGGTGGATTGGTCTACCACTAGCCAGTCGTCCAAGTATGGGAAGACTGTGACCTTCTGCCTCCTTAAGTGTGCTACCACTACTGCTAGGCACTCTGTAAACACTCTTGGAATAGAAGCCAAACCAAAAGGCATGGCTCTGGACTGGTAATGGTCTGATGGCAATCTGAACATGAGATACTTTCTGTGGGATTGCCCGACTGGAATGTGGAAGTAAGCATCATTTAGGTCTAGGGATGCCAGCCAATCTCCTTGCCTGAGTGTAGGGAGAATGGTAGCCAGAGTGACCATTTTGAACTCTGATTTTGTCAAATGTCTGTTTAAATGCCCTAGATCCAGTATGGGTCGCCACTCCAGTTTTCATTAGAGTAAGGAAGTATCCTGAGTAGAGTCCCTTTCCCTTTTGGGCCAAGGGGATGGGTTCCACTGCCATCACCTGAAGGGGTTTTGCTACTTCTGCCTCCAACAGAACTGCAACTGATGGGGTGGCAGGTCTGAAAACTCTTGCCCTCAGCCTGGGTAAGACCTTGAAACTGAGAGCAAGGCCCTGGCTCTCTACCTCCAGGACCCACTTGTCTGTGGTAATGGAACTTCAAGCCTGGAGATAATGAGCTAGCCTGTCCCCTACTGGGAGTGGGGAGGCGACCCTGGTAGACCCCTCAGGTGGTCTGCTTTGCTTCTGTACTTGGCTGGGGACTGGGGCCAACTCGACTGCTGCCCTTCTGCCCCTGCCTCTGAAGTACCCTCTCTGTGGCTGATAGGCTGGGAGAGCCTGTGTCTGGAAGAAAGGTCTATAGTGGGTTCTACCCCTATCCCCCTTACTCTGGTACTTCTGAGGTGTTGCTGCCTTTCCTTAGCAGCAGCACCACTCTTTTAAGCCACCTTGCATTTATCCATATTTTTCATGTATGTAGGTCTCTGTCTGCTCACCAAAGAGAGATGTGGTCTCACAAGGAACATCCAAGGCCTTCACCTGAGTATCCTGGGATAGACTAGTGCCCCTTAGCCAAGCAAACCTCTGCCAGGACACTGAAATTGCCATCAGTCTAACAGCAATGTTACTGGCATCCACTGCCATCCGAAATTGGTATTTGGAAGCTTCTACGCCCCTTTTCACAGCCTCAGCTAGGTCAGATACCATGTGAGCAGGGTAGGACTTGGCAACCTCCAAAACTGTGTTGTAGAGACTTTTCCGGTATCTGGAACACAGGCCATGTAAGTGGCCTGCCTGATGGCCACAGAAGAACCCAAATAAGATTTATTGGCCACTGAGTCCATTTTACTAGAATTTTTATCAGGCGGATGTGATGCCAGAGGAATGCCTGCCTTATCACATGCGGCAACCTACACCACCCCTTCATGACTGGGATGCCCAAAAAGGAATTCAGCTCCTGCCTTGTTCACCCAGTATTTCCTATCCATCTTCTTGTCAACTGGGAGAACAGAAGTTGAGGTTTGCAAAATTCTAGTGGCTTGTCTCTTTAGGCACTTATGGATCGGTAGTAGCAACCTCTTACTTGCTGGTACATCCATCCTTTCCATGTAATCTGGTTCCTCCTCCTCCTCTGTAGTTTCCTGATTGGAGAGGTCCAGAGTCTGTGCCACATGAAAGCAAAATGTGAGGTAAAATCCTCAGGTCCCTTATCAGGGGAATCAAGGCACTGAGGATCAGAGGGCTCCCCAAAGTCCTCCTCCTCATCATCATAAATTTCAGAGTAATGTTCAAAGGAACCGGGGACCAAGGAGGAACCCAAAGTTTGAACCGACTGATGATGTGAACAGAGTCGCGGAATTGGAACTGAGGTACCAGTTTCTAGCAACTGAATTATTCTAATGGCATTAGCAATCTCCTCAGTGGTAGGAACGAAAAAATTACTAACCATAGTAATCTTGTTTCTTCCAAGGGAATCTTACTGTATTCTGACTTATGCAGTATGGTCTCATAGGACTTCCTCGGAATCGAAATGGTTAATAGAACCTATGCAAATGATGGAAAGCTAGGCTCAAGCTTGGTTTTCAAACCACTGTCCCTGGTAAACAGTTCTAAACCATCAGATTCTTACAAAGCATGCACAAAGACTTATCTAACTATGCTAATGCTAACAATAACTCCCCCCCCCCCCATTATTAATTATTCATTTCCCCCTCAAATGATTCATTGTGGCACCACTAAGACTCAAGTCACAGATGCTCAAGAGGAAAAACCATACTCACAGGTTTGAAACATCCCTATTACAGCTGGAGTGCAGTGACCATAGGTTCCTAGTAGGGGAGGAAGGAAGGGAGGGAGCTCGGAATACCGCAAGATCCCCTTGGAAGAAACAAGATTACTATGGTAAGTAATTTTTTCTTCAAACCTCAGGAAATCTTACTGTATTCCGACTTATGCAGACTACCCAAGCAGTACCTTTGGAGGTGGTAGTTTCCAAAATGAGTGTGCACTGGGACGCGGTGCTCAAGAACCAAAAAGTGATAAAGGAGAAAAAAGGTTCTGGCACACGCTAACTCATGAGAGGGATGCATGGATTTTATAAAACAAATAAATTGTCTGGCCTGACATGTTTCGGACTGGCTACAATCTTTTCCAAAGGAAAAAGGATTGTAGCCAGTCAGATCATATCAGGCTTCAAGCATTATTTGTTATGGTGAAATAAATTATTTGTTTTATAAAATGTATGCATCCCTTTCATGAGTTGGCGTGTGCCATAACCTTTTTTCTCCTTTACCTTTGGAGGTGGGCCTATGATCTATTTAGGAAACAGGCTCTGCAGGACTGCTATACCAAACCTGGCATCCCCTCTGGCCTGAATGTCCAAACAATAATGCTTGGTAAATGTGTGGACTGTCTTCCAGGTAGCTGCCTTACAGATGTCCACTAGGGGAATGTCTCTACTAGCTGCCAAAGAAGCTGCTGTGCCCCTGGTCGAATGGGCCCTGAGGCCTACAGGTGGCTGCTTACCCACCTTACCATTGCAAAATTGAATGTAAGCTACAATCCATTGTGCAATGGATCTTTTAGTGGCTGATTTTCCTTGCCCCACATCCCCATAGGTGAGGAAAAGCTGAGTTTGATCATGCCTGTGACCTTTCGTGTGGTCAAGGTAGTAGCTGATTGCCCTTCTTACATCCAGGCTGTGCAGCCTGTGTTCACCTGAGGTGGAATGATCAGTAAAAAAGACAGGTAATGTAACAGACTGATTCAAGTGGAGCTCTGATACCATCTTGGGCAGGAATTTTCTATTAGTCCTAAGGACTACTTTGTCTCTGCGGACAGCAATGTACCCAGGTTCTGCAGGCAATGCCTGAAGCTCACTAATCCTTCTGGCAGAAGTTAAGGCTACCAGAAATACTGTTTTCCAAGTCACATATGTGAGGTCTACCGAAGACATGGGTTTGAAGGGGGTTTACACGAGTTGGGCAATGTAAATTTTCGGGTCCCACATGGGAGTTGGTTCCCTGTGTGGGGGATACAAATGTAGCAAACCCTTAAACTTTTTAAACACTGGGTTTGAAACTAAAGAAGAGCTCTTACCCACAGATAAGTAGGTTGAGACAGCTGCCAGGTGCACTCCCTGAGTAGGCCCTTAAGCCTGTAGAATGTAGATGGGCAATGTAGTCCCGGACTATTGACAGGCTGGCCTGGTTATGATCCACACCCCTGCCCTGACACCAAACAGAAAATCTCTTCCATTTGGAAGAATAGGTTTTCCTAGTGGATGTCTTTCTGGATACTCTCAGGATTTCCATAACCTCTTCTGACAGGTGCAGATCTGCATATTCTAAGTCCTCAAGAGCCAAGATTTGGGCCTTAGTAATTGCAGGTTGGGATACATGATCCTACCCTGTGAGGATGACAATAGGTTGTGCCTCCTGTGGAGACTGACTGGTTTGGTTACTGACATTGATAGAATCATGAAGTTAGTACCAAGGTTGTCTGACTCAATCTGGGGCAATGAGAATCATTATTGCTGGCTGGGCTCTGAGTTTGTTCAGCACCCTTAACAGCGGAGGGCAGGAAGAGAATGCATACAGAAACCTCCCGTCCAGTCCAACAGAAGTGCATTCAGAGGGATGGTGCCCTTGATGGGGGAGGTCTGCAGCAAAACTCTGGTAGCTGATGATTGCTTGGAGCTGCCAACAAGTCCACTTCTGGAGTGCCCCATTTCCTGAAGATGGCTTCCAGAACCTGCTTGTTCAGTGACCACTTGTGGTGGTTCTGGTTGATTCTACTGAGAGCATCTGCCAAACATTGTCCTTTCCTGGGAGATGGACAGCTGAGAGGGGAAACCTCCAGGGAATATGTCAAGGCCCAGATTTTCATTGCCTCCGTGCAAAGAGGAGTTGACCTTGTGCCCCCTTGTTTGTTTATGTAATACATGGTGGTTGTATTGTCTGTTCTGACTTGAGCCACCTCACCCTTTACCAGACTGGCAAATGACTGGAGACCCAGGAGAACTGCCCTGAGCTCCAACAAGTTACTGTGCAGGAGTGAGTCCTGCTTTGTCCATGTGCTGTGTGATCCCCCAGATGTGCTCCAGATCCTAGGAGGGATGCATCTGTAGTCAGTACTAGTGAAGGGGCTTGTTGCAAGAATGGCACCCCATGCCTAAGATTGGCATTTTCTTGCCGCCACTGTAGAGCTTCGAGAAATGTTACTGGGACGGATACTGGTTTTGACAGAGAATCCTTTTTTGAAGCCAGTGAGCTCTCACGTGGAACTGAATGCTCCTCATTTGGAACCTGGCTCCTGACAGTTGCTGTGGATGCTGCCATATGGCTTAGCAGCTGCAGGAAGTGTCTTGCTGACCTTGGGACATGAAGCTTGAAGGAACTGGCTACCTGAATAAGGCTGTCCACTCTGTCCTGAGGTAGGAAAGCCTTTCCCTTTCTTGTGTCCAGTTCTGCCCCAATGAATCTGAGCAATTAAACCGGTTCCAGAACAGACTTTTTCTGGTTCACAGGAACCCCAGTGAGTGCAGGGTATCTTGTGTGAGTGTCAGTGCCTCTATCACTTGCTGATATGACTGGGCTACTATCAGCCAGTCGTCCAGGTAGGGGAACACTAATACCCCTTGTCACCTTAGGTGTGCCACGACCACAGCCAGACATTTTGTGAACACCCTTGGAGCAGATGTTAGTCCGAATGGCATTGTAATGAATTGGAAATGGCCTGATGGTAGTCTTAATCTGAGGTACTTCCTGTGTGATCTCCTTATTGGGATATGGAAGTAAGCATCCTTTAGGTCCAGAGATGTTAGCCAGTCTCCCTGCCTAAGAATTGGTAATATAGTAGCCAGAGTAACCATCTTGAATTTTGGTTCTGACAAATGTTTGTTAAAGTATCTGAGACCCAGAATGGGTTGCCACTCCTCTGTTTTCTTTATTGTGGGGAAGTACCTTGCGTACAAGCCCTTTCCCTTTTGGTCTGAGGGAACTGGTTATATTCCTTTTTGTAATAGAAGGCTTGACACTTCCTCTTCTAACAAGGTTGTTTCTGATAGGGAAGATGGTTTGAAGACCCTTTCCCTCAGCTTTGGCATGAGCTTGAAGCTGAGGACAAGCCCCTGGCCCACTACCTCCAGGACCCACTTGTCTATGGTGATATTTCTCCACTCCTGAAGGTAGTGGGCAGCCTACCCTCTACTGGGACTGGGGAGGCAACCCGAGCAGGCATCTCAGGTTGTCTGCTTTGTCTGGGCTGCTGGCTGAACACTGGGGCTAGTACGGCCACTGCCCCTTCTGCCCCTGCCCTTAAAATATCCCCCCTTGTTGGTACTGGGGAAAAACTTGTGGCTGGAAAAAGAGCCTGTAGTGAGCTCTGGCCTGGTGTTTCTGTGGTGTAGATGCTCTCTATTTTGCTGCTGCACTCTTATAGGCAGCCTTATATTCATCCATCTTTTTCATGTATGCTTCTGTTTGTTCTCCAAACAGAGACATAGGGTCACAAGGGAAATCCATGACTTTGGTTTGTGTGTCCTGCATCAGATTAGTAGTTCTGAGCCAGGCAAACCTCCTAAGGGACAATGATGATGCCATTTGCCTGGATGCAGTGTCACTGGAATCCACTGCCATCCTAAACTGTGTTTTAGCAGCCTCAATTCCTCTTTTTCCAGGTCAGCAGCCATGGGTGAAGGAACTGCTTTAGAAATCTCTAGCGCAGTAGCCCAAATGTTTTTCTGATATCTAGCTATGTCAGACATGTAAGTGGCCTGCCTAATAGCCAGGGAGGACCCTAGGTACACTTTTTTGCACTAGCATCTACCTTTCTAGAGCCTTTATCCGGAGGGTGAGAGGCCAGGGGATGCCTGCTTGGTCACAAGCTGCAGCCTGTACAACACCTTCATAACTGGGGTGCCCAAACAGAAATTCAGCACCAGTCTTGGCCACCCAATACTTCTTGACTGCCTTTTTATCCATAAGGGGCACTGAAGTGGGTGTCTGCAACAATTTCAAAGTCTGCTTTTTGAGGGATTTGTGGAGTGGCAGCAGTAACCTTTTTGATGCTGGCACATCCATCGTCTCCTTATAATCATCTTCGTCCTCGTCCTCTGCAGATTCCTGGGTTGGGAGGTCGATGGTCTGTGCAATTTGCTTCATGAATGAGTAGCAGGATGTAAACTCCTCTGTTCCCTTATAAGGGGAATCTGATCTGTGAGGATCAGAGGAGATGTCCAGATCAATGGGTTCCCCCAAATCCTCCTCCTCCTCCGCTTCAAACCAGTCCCCACCAAGGTATATTAAACCAGGGACCTGAGTTGAACTGGGAGTCTGAACCATAATCAGTAGCAGTTGCTTCCCAACTGAAACCGGAGTCTGTAATGATTGAGTACTCTTGATCGCGTTAGCAATCTCTTCTGCAAAAGGAACCGCGGCTTTTTTCAGTTGTGGTTCCTGGTCTTTTCCCTTTTCTTAACCACAATGGCCAGTTCAGCAGCCTTTTCAGCGGTTCGTTTTTTGGTGGAAGAACTATCGCCCATTTCAGAGGGCAGCTCCTCCGGTTCAGACTGAGGAGGAACTGTTTGCTCAATGGCTGGGTCAGCAGCCTTGTCAGCCATCCTTTCCTTCAGTCTCTTTAAACAACTTTCGACCATAGACTGTGGAAAATTATTGCAGATCTCACAGTCTGGCTTAAGGTGTTCAAACCCAAGACAAAATAAACAAATTAAGTGTGAATCAGCTTTGGCAAAAAGTTCCTCGCACTCAGTACAGTGCTGGAAACCTGTGGGTCCTGTTCTCTCTTTGGTTTTCTGTGACACAACCCTGAAACAACAAGAGCAATCAACTCTAAAGTGGATTTTTTTTTTTGTCGGTTATACTAACCGATGGAAAAAAAACAGGAGTTACCCTGGTTAGAATTTAAATCAAAACAGCCAACCATACCAGAGTCAGTACAATTCAAATTGAATTAACAAACTAAGAAAAACTATAAGGGAGAATGCCGGTTTCCCCTTGGTTAACGAACCGAAGAAAGAACTGACTACTTACCCCACGAAAACCAAAATCTAAACAAATTCTACCTGAAAAACAAAGAGGGTGATAAGAATACCAAAATAAATGAAAACTACTAGGTAAAAACCAAGAAAAATAAAGTTTCTTCAAGTGATGAAGGAGGGCTCTCCGGAGATGTCTTACTGAGGCAAGTGGAGTAAACAATCTGACGGTTTAGAACCGTTTACCAGGAACAGTGGTTTGAAAACCGAGCTCGAGCCTAGTATTCATCATTTGCATAGGTTCTATTAACCATTTTGGCTCTAGGGCAGTCCTATGGTGAGACCATACTACATAAGTCAATATGCAGTAAGATTTCCTAGGGTTTGAACGACGCGTTTGTCGGTTGCGGTTCCTTCCCAGAGTGCTTTTCTTTCTTCTTATTCTTTTTAGCAGATGCTGCTGGTTCAGCAGCAGTCTCCGTGGTTTGCTTCCTTCTCAGGGAACCTTCATCCTTTGTCAGAGGGCTGTTCGTCTGGTTCATTGGGTTTTTCTTTAGAGTGAGAAGGAGTTGGTTTATCCGAAGCCAAGTGTAGATCAGCTCTAGCAAATGGTTCACCACACTGTGTACAATGCTGGAAACCTGTAGGGCCAGTTCTTTTCTTGGGTTGTGACATAACATAAAAAACCCTGTAAACTGGGTTTCTCCGAGTAAGGTATAAAATAAGACTCAGATTTAGACTTATTAAATAATCGGAATTACAACCGTTGAGCTAAAAGCTCATTTACAAAGGATCCTCGTCAAAAACATGGGCTGGGGAGCACAAACAAGAGTAGGTAAGACAGTGGCAGCCCGAAGGCATCGTCAGGTATCCGTATCAACATACAATAATCACCGATAGGAAATATAAGGCAAGGTGTAGCATAAGATAATCATAGACAAGTATTACATAATCATTGCATGGGTGCAGAAAACAAGGGAATACAGTTCCCTTACCAGCATCGGTAATAAAGTGCATCAGTCAACAAAAGTAGAACATGAGTGATTAAGATGGTAGCAATACATTTGTCAGTATCCTGAACAGTACAGTCACATGAAGGGTCCTGAAGGAGAAACGACTAGCGGAAGAAAGATGTGGCAGGAGGGTATAGAGGAGGCAGAAAAAGGTACCTCGGGGGAGAAGAATGAAACCAGAGGGTCTACAGGCAGGTAAACGGGCAGATGGGACAGGTGGGGGAAACCTCATGGTTCAGTAGAGCAGTAGAGGGTGATCAGGGGCATTGCCCACGAGTGCCGGAGGCTACCAACAGAAGGGTCAGGTGCGACAGTAGCAGCATTCCGGAGGGGAGATAGTATTCCAAAGCACGGACATAAATGGACCAGTGCAAGGGAGGCTTGTGGTAGAGCTCGTTTAACCAGACAGGAGCCCTGACCGCGAAGGCTCATTTCCCCAGGGCGGTTCTTCAAAATGGGACTGCTACGGCATGTTTAGCGACGCTTCTTGTAGCGTGTTCGGAAGGTGCAGAATGGAATAAAGCTTGTATGGGGGGGGAGGGCAAGTCCAAGGAGGGCCTTCTTCCCTAGAAGGCATGAGTGAAACTTGATGTAATCCAAGAGAGGAAGCCATTCAGTCAATGTATAGGTCGAATGTATGTGTTAGGCAATCTGCACCCAAGACAGATCTGCAGGCTTTATTGAGGGTTGCATGGACTCAGAGTAGGCTTGTATCAGAGGCTGCGCCATAAATCATGTTTCCGTAGTCCAGGAAGGGTAGTACTGTTCCAGTAACCACCAGGAGCCTGGCCTCTGGTGTGAGGCAGAATCAGAGCCTAAAAAGGTCCTCTAGTTTCCTGTTGACTGCAGTGGTGATACTGTGGATGTGTTCATCGAATGAGAGGGTCTCGTCTATTGTGATTCCAAGGTAACGGAATGAAGACACTTGTTCCAAGGTGATGTTAGGGTTACAGGTAACTGAGTGGTGCAGTAGATCTCCTCTTTTGATGCCCAGCAAAGAGCATTACCTTGTTTTTTTTGCTGTTAAGCACTAGCATGCTATCTCTGAACCAGTTCTGTAGGAGGTCAAAGCTGTGCTGCAACTCCCTAGTGAGAGCTTTTTGGTTGGTGTTTCGGGAGAAAATGACCATGTCGTCTGTGTACAGCAGGATCTCAGAAGTGGGGCAGATGTCAAGGAGGCTGTTCACAATGAGGCTGAACAGAAGCGGGCCCAATATAGAACCTTGGGGGACCCTTTCTGAGACATCACAAGAGTCAGAGATTGCACTGCTGATTTTTACTTTCTGAGACCACCCGGATAGGTAGCTTGAAAACCAACCAACCGTAGAGGGGGACTGCTCTAGGTAACTTAACCGTGGAGCATTAGCTGATGATCCACAAGGTCGAAGGCCTTGGTCAGGTCTATAAAGATTGCCCCAACCAAGTGGTCCTGATCAAGAGCCTCGTGTACATAGCCAGTGAAGCCAACTAGTACGGTATTGGTGCTATGCAGCTTGTGGAATCCGTGTTGTTGCGGGGAGAGAAGGTTATATTTATGCAGACGGTCCGTAATTTGATCTGCACCGATTCTTTCCAGCACTTTAAAGAGCGGTGATAAGATAGAAATGGGTCTGTAATTGAATACTAGAGACCAATCACCTCTTTTAAACACGGGAGTGACCAGAACGGTTTTCCAGATAGAGGGGAAAGCGGCCAGGTGCAGGGACAAGTGGAACAGCTTAGTAATGGGAACGATGACCTCAGGTAGGGTGATAGATATCAGTTTCATATCTATCCCACTGCCTCCTAACCTTGTTTTTCCCAGAACTCTGGTGAGGTATTTTCTTGTTTCCTTGATGGTTACCTGGCAAAAGTAAAAGGTTGGACAGGTGTTAGTGCTGGAAGGGGTGGGTGAGTGGTCTGTGAACCACCACGATAAGAAGCCGGTCTGAGGGAGGTAGGACTGCACTGTAGTCCGTAAAGGCTTTATTAAAGACATTGGCCATTGTGGCTTTATCAAGGATGACCTTGTCATTGTGGTGAAGCATAGATGGAGGGGACCTATCACTGGTTCCAATGAGGTTCTTAAGTGAGGCCCAGAATTTCTTCCCGTCCCCCCAGCATTGTGACTGCTGGTTCTTGTGATACATGGCCTTGGCCTGATGGACTACCCAGGTACACTTGTTTCGGGCTGCTTTACAGTTCTGGGCATCCACTGGAGTCCCCGTTCCTGGGCTCGGTGCCAGAGGAGATCCCGTTGCCGCATCATGCCAATTAGTTGGCCGGGTGGGTGACCCAATCCATGCTACCTCCTTTGATCATCTTCTTACGGTATGGGGCGAACTTGTCTGCTGCCGCATTGAAGTGATTGATAAAGAGCTGCAGGGTGGTGTCAATGGAGGTGCATGAGTCAAGGAAGCTCCAATCTATCCCTTTAAGGCGATTTCTGAAGCTACCCATTGCACTGTTCTTAATTACTCTGTTCCTCACCATTCTTGGGGAGGCTTGGCCTGTTTAGTTGACCACTCAGATTGGACTGGTGAGTGGTCACTGAGGGTGTCAGGGAGTACCTTGACATTCTTTAGCCTTTCAGGGTGTGTTGTTAGTACCCAGCAGATCAGGGTGCTGGTGCCCATACAGTGGTTTGTTTGGGTGCACAAGGCATAAAATAGGCAGGTTTGCATCGCAATTTGCAACCCCAGATAGGTAAAAAGAGAGTCAAATCTGGCAATGCTCAGGAGTCATTGCTAATCACTGTCAATTGGTCCTGGGTCCTGTAAAAGTGTCTTATTGGGTACTGTCACCTTCATTTTTAAATTGTTTTTTGTCCTGGTATCCATTTTTTGCCCTCCACCTCCGTGCCCCGCCCCATGAACCCTGAGTTGTTCCCCGATTGTCCAGTGATGCTCCTGCCCCCCCCACACGGTCTCCGTGCGGGAGTAACACGACTGAGTCCTTTTGCAGCACACCCAGAAGAGGAAGCAGGTGTTGGGAGGTTGAGCAGGAGTCCAAAGGTGAGTTTTCTTTATTTTATTTCACTTTTTTTTTTTAATAATCGTTGTTGCGCCGTCGTCCTGTTAACTAATTATTTTTGTTTTGCAGGTGGTTGGAGATAGGCTGGAGCTGGGAGGAGTGGTGGCCACACCGAGGAGGAGCCAGAGGGAGAAGGCCTGGCCAAGACCGCGAGAGGGCACGGGGGCAACCTGGACAGAGTGGGGAGCAGGCGGCTGAATCGTGGGGTGAGGCAGAGGGATGGGCAGATTCAGAGGACAGCAGGAGCGCAGCTGAATCGAGGAGCTAAGCAGCAAAACAAGTACATTTTCATTTGGTCGGGAAGCTGGAGGAGGGAAGAGGGGCACACAGACTTCAGGCCACATATGGGGGGGGACGGTGTAATGGCAACGAACGGGCAATGCCTAGAGCTGGTCTGTGGGTGGTGGGAGAACAAGGGCATGAAAGGGTCGCCCTGCCTTGAACTTTAAGTTTGTGCCCTGCTTGCAGTGAATTTGGGAGTGAACATAACTGCAGTGAGCATAGGGAACAGAATAAAGACTATGTGCCCTGCTTTGTAGAGATTATGGGGGAGCCAGAACTTAATGTGCTCTGCATCTTTGCCATGAACATTTGGGAACAGATAAAGAAGTAAACAGCCCTGTCTGCTTTAAGACCTCGGTAACCAAGAAGTAATGTGCCCTGCTATTTGTGTGCCCTGCTCTTGACTTTGCAATGAATTTGGGAACAGAAAAACAGAACAGAAAAAGAGACTAAGAAAAATGTGAAGACAGCACCAGAGGTTATAGCAGCCGCCTATTTCTTTTTTTTATAAGTAAAATGTGCCCTGCTTTGCAGAGACTGGGGGAACCAGAACTTTTTTGGAACAGAATAAGACTAAGGTAATGTGCCCTGCCTTGCAGAGATCTGTGTGCCCTGCAGCTAGTTGTGTGCCCACATGTAGTGGACAATTTGGGAACAGAAAACAAGACTAAGTAATGTGCCCCGCTTTGCAGAGATTGGGGGAACCAACTTATTTAATGTGTCCAGCCTTGCTTGTATGCCCTGCATCTGCAGTGAACGTTTGGGGAAAAAGACTTGTTTTGCAGAGATGAGGGGAACCAGGCACTAAGAATTATGTGCCAGTTTATATTGTCAGTGATGTGTGCCCTAGCATTGCAGTGAACAATTTGGGAACAGAAAAAGACTAAGTTATGCCCTGCAGCTTTGCAGAGAATCCAAGGGGACCAGAAAATGTGCCCTGCTAAGTGTTGTGCCCTGCTCTTTGTAGTGAACTTGAGAACACACAGAATAAACTATGTGCCTGCAATCTGCAGAGATCCATGAGGTAACTAAAAAGACTTGTGCCCTGAGTCACAATGGAAGGGACTGCCCCAGTTAGGAACCGGGTTTGGTATGAGAAGTGCCATTAACTGGGCCGGGTGGGGAGCTGGGTCACACATCTGCTCGCTGCCATTTTCTTTTTTTCAGAAAAAGCCTCATAATGTGTTAATTTAAGTAGCTGTACACGCTGACACCCTGTTTTGCTAACTTCAAACTTTATAATATTACAGTCCGACATGGCTGGAGATAAATTAGCAACTGTACAGGGATGGCCCCAAAAATATGATCCAGAAAACAACTGGCTTCAGATTAGCAGTGAGGGAGACTGTGCAGTGCCTGTTAGTTGCAAATTGTGCTGTGAGTACAGAAATGAGCTACGTGGGTTGAGGAACTTCAGTGAGGCATTAACTGCAGGGATTACAGGCCCCCAGCTTAAAAGTTGACACCATCCAGAAACACCTTCTGACAGAGCAGCACAAAAAAGCTGTTAACATTTTCAAATTTGGTAGAACAAGGTCATCACTTGACATATATTGCCATACAACAATTGGTAAGTTTAAAATGGGGGGGATTACATAGAAGTTGACGGCAGATAAGGACCGCAAGGCCCATCCAGTCTGCCCATTTCTTTTTCTACCTTATGAATGTGCCATAGGCCTTTACTCTGTCAATGGCCCATCTATTCATACTCCTCTGAATTGCTCCCTTATGCCTATTCCATGCCTGTTTGAAGCCCTGCACTGTATTCATATCCACCACTTCCTGAAGTAGGCCGTTCCATGCATCCACCACCCTTTCTGTGAAAAAGAACTTCCTCACACTACCCGTTAATCGGCCTCCCTCTAGTCTCATGCTGTGTCCTACTGTCCTGCTATTTTTCTTATATTGAAATATGTTAGACTCTTTCACCTTGTTAATGCCCTTAAGGTGTTTGAATGTTTCGATCATATCACCTCTCTCCCTCCTTTGCTCTAGGGTATACATATTGAGCTCTGTTAATCTGTCCTCATATGTTTTCTGATGCAGTCCCTGCACCATTTTGGTTGTCCTTCTCTGGACTGCCTCCATTTTGTTAATGTCCTTGTGAAGGTATGGCCTCCAATACTGCACGCAGTACTCCAGATGGGGCCTAACCAGTGTCTTGTAAAGAAGGATTATTACCTTCCTCTTACGACTTGTGATACCCCTACTAATACACCCCAATATCCCCCTAGCCTTACCTACTGCTTTAGTGGTCTGCTTGGATGATTTCAGGTCACCTGTGATGATGATGCCCAAGTCTCTTTCTTTTCTTGTGATTGCCAGCAACTCCCCTTCCAACCTATAGGTGGCTTCAGGGTTTCTCTTCCCTATGTGCATGATCTTGCACTTCTTCATGTTAAACCCCAGTTGCCACTCTTCCGACTATTTTACCAGTTTATCCAGATCTCTTCTCATTCTGCCCACCCCATCTGGATCATCTACTCTGTTGCAGATCTTGGTGTCATCTGCAAACAGACAAACCTTACACTCCAGTCCATCTGCAATGTCACTGAAGATATTGAAGAGGACTGGCCCCAGGACTGATCCCTAAGGTACCCACTTGTGACTTGCATCTCTTCTGACTGCATACCATTTACCACCACTCTCTGTTTTCTGCCCGTTAACCAGTTTGCCACCCAGTTGACCAACTTCTGACCCACCCTGAGCCTACCCAGTTTATTAATCAATCTTCTATGTGGAACAGTATCGAAAGCTTTGCTGAAGTTAAGGTAGGCAACATCAGCTGCTCCCCTTTGGTCCACCACTCTGGTTGCCCAGTCAAAGAAATCTATGAGATCAGTTTGACAGGACCTTCCTATTGTAAACCCATGCTGTCTTGGATCCTGTGCTCCTATGGATTCCAGGTGTTGCACTATCCTTTCCTTAAGGAGTGCCTCTATAATCCTGCCCACTACTGAGGTAAGACTGACTGGTCTGTAGTTCCCTGCCTCCTCCTGACTGCTATCACTCTTGTGGAGCAGGATCACATGAGCCATTCTCCAGTCTTCTGGGACCTCTCCTGTGCTCAGAGACTCACTAAACAGTTCTGATAATGGCTCTGCTAGTTCCACCCTTAGCTCCTTTAGTACCCTGGGATGTATGCCATCTCGTCCCATTGCCCTGTCCACCCTGAGCTTAGTGACCCTTTCTTTTGTGAAGGGATTAGTGCACATCTCCTTCCCCCGTGTCCATGGTGCTGAGCTGTGGGCCCTGCCCTACCTTCTCCTCAGTAAATACTGAGCTGAAGTATCTATTTAGGATAGATGCATTTCCTTGGTCCTCCTCCTCACACTCCCCCTTACCCCTTTTGATCTTAGGGGTTTGGAACGTGACTTAAAACTTATTTAATTTATTTGCAGGGAGAGCTTTCAGTAATGAAGAGGAACGGCACAGAACGATTCCAGACAGGCTGATGGAGATCCTGTATATGATGGCCAAAGAGGACATCCCTATTAAAAAGTTTGAAGTGATAGTAGAACAAGAAAAGTGCCATGCAGTTCATTTGGGCAATAAATACACCAACGCTGTTAGTGGGAAAGAACTCACAATGTGTGTTGGCAAGCACCTAGAAGAAAACCTGCTGGCAACTGTCAAAAATGCAAATTATTTTTCAGTACTTATGGACGGTGGTACTGACAGTGGTATAATTGAAAAGGAACTGATTTAGGCAATTTATATAATCCCATCAATTGTCAAGTGGAGACTTAAGTTTTTACGAATGAAAGCTGTATCAGATGGCACAAGTGAGGGATTGAAAAATCTCCTTTTAGACATTTTTACAGAGTCTGGCCTTAATGTGAAAAACATGGTTGGGTTTGGGGCTGATGGGGCATCTGTCAACATGGGTGTAAGACAGTGTCTTGCTGCTCTTTTAAGGGAAGACATACAGTGGTTAGTTGGTGTTCACCGTTTCTCACACAGATTAGAACTGGCCATAAAAGACACTTTGGATAACATCTATTTCAACGATGTTTCAAACTTTCTGACCCAACTGTTTTATCTCTATCAGAAAAGTCCTAAGAGACTCAAAGAGTTACAGTTCCTTGCCCAGGCCATGGAGATGCCAGTTAAAAAGCCCAAGAAGGCCCATGGCACACACTGGGTGCAGCATAAACTTCTTGCCACCTGGGCTGTTAGCAAATCATTCCCCATAATTTGTGCCTATTTAGAATCTATTGCCACAGATCCAACTCATGACCAGGCCAAAGCCAAGGGATTGTTGCAAATTGTGACTAAATTCTAAATGGTGGCACACCTTTTGTATTTTGAACAGCTGCTTCAGCCACTTGCCAGGTTCTCACTAGCACTTCAAAAAGAAGAAGTTGAAATGCCAGAGCTACTAAGCTCTGTTGAAGCTGTGAGAAACACTCTTGACCATGCTAAGCAGAGTGGTCCCATAGGTGGCAGTGAACTCGACATTCTCTTACAAAATAGGTCTGATATTCTTTCAGGAGCATGTGCTCAGGTCACATACATGGGTGTGAAATTAACACATTTTAGTGGCCAAGTTGTTAAAACTTTTAAACCACAAACTAAGAAATACATTACAAACATTGAGAACTGTTGTGAACAAAGGTTCGGTTTGACTGATGAAAGTAATATCTATAACTGTGCAAAAGTGTTGGATACAAGACTTTCACCAGCAGTTGCAGACAGAACGGAACTTGAGCTGCATAGTAACAGTGACATTACTGAAGTAGCTGACCACTTTCAGCAGTTTTGCAGCCTGAGTGGGACAGCACTCTGCTACTTGCAGAATGGCAAGCGTTAAAGATTTTTGCTCAAACCAATTTCATCAATCTTTCTGCCTCTGGTATATGGTCAAAGCTGGCATGTGATTTCCAAAATTCTTATCCAAATCTGTTGAAGCTTGTTAATGCGTTGAGAGTATTTCCTATGTCTAATGCAATTATAGAAAGGTGTTTTTCAACTGTGAACAAGGTAAAAACTTACTGGAAAACTCTCTGGCAGAGGATACTGTAGAAACATTGATTCGCATTAAAAAGCAGGGGACCCCTCCATCTGAATTCAACCCAGACAGGGCTGAAGACATATTTTTTAGTGCCAACCCAAGACGTCCTGGTGATCTGGCAGCTGAGGATGGTGGACCACCCCCAGGTGACGGTCCCCCCAAAAACAGGTCAGAATTACCAGCTACATGCCTGGTGGAGAACAGCAGCAAAATAGATCGCACCCAGTCCTTGTTGGTAACTGCGTGGCAGATCACGGTCCCAGCCAGTTTCTGTGTGGTCAATTACATGGTCCCAGGGTATGCTGGGGCAGGTGTTTTAATTTGTCATGGACTCGAGATCACGCTCACGAATTCACGGTCTGCTTTGGTAGACATCCTATCTCGGCTCTTAAAATGTATGTGCTGCTGCACAAGAATTGCTGTATTCTGGAAATGGTTATATAAAACAGATATCAGTCTCAGAAACTTGTGTAAATGTATATTTTATCAATATAAAGCAAGATAACTACATTTTACGGGGTTTTGAGCAAAAAAAAAAAACGGTTACTCACCTGTAACAGTAGTTCTAGGAGTGGTATATGTTGTTCATCCACACTTCTTGGCAGTGTCCCTTTCCCTTTAAGACAGTCAGAAAGTCTTTAAGCTGGCTCCTCCCACCCAGGTGGTATAACCCTTGGCTCCACCCCATGACGCCAGATCTTAGCCCACTGGAAGCCAGGTTTTGTGCGTCCGCAGCTGGGGAGGTCAGGTGGGTCCATGTGGATGAACATCACATACCACTCCTAAAAACTACTGTTACAGGTGAGTAACCTGTTTTTCTAGGATCGTGGATATGTTGTTCAGCCACACTTCTCGGCAGACTCCAAGCAGTTCTCCGGGAGGAGGGAGGCAAGGCGCACATCCCCTTTGATACTTACTTGGGGAAAAGAGATTGGAGAACTGAGGCCCCAAAACCAGCATCTCGGCATGACTCAAGGTCAATGTGGTAATAGGTAATGAAAGTGTTTGCTGTTTCCCAGGTAACAGCCAGACAGATTTCCTGGATAGGGATGTCTCTGAAAGCAGCCACTGATGCAGTGGTATGGTGGGTAGAATGAGCTCTTATCCCTCTGGAAGGGTCCCTTGCTCACCAACTCATAACACAGACTTATGCAAGATGTAATCCACCTTGCAACTGTCCACTTTGCTACAGGTCTGCCAAAAGCGACTTCAGCGTAGGTGATAAACAACTGGTGAACCTCTCTCTGAATTTCCACCATCCTCTCCTTATAATAGGAGAGAGCTTGTCTCAGGTCCAAAGTATGGAGCCTGTATTCGGCCTCTGAGGTGTAATTGGGGTACACCGGCAGAGTCAACACCTGGTTAAGGTGAAAAGTACAGTTACATAAGAACTTACCGTAACAGCAGATCTTCGAGAGGAGCTCTTGCAGCAGGTAATACCATTAGGACTGAAGCTGGCAGGCGTCAGGAACCCATGGAAAACTTGTAGCTAGTAGTCTGAGGCAGGAGACCACCCCCAACGTCAGCTACGCCCAACGTCAGACATGGTATAAAGGGGGCAGACCCCTGGCGCCATCTCAGTTCTCCCGCCGGAGACCCGGCTAGAAACAAAACTGGAGAACCGAGCAGGAAGTCCCCACCATGTTCTGGTGATGATATAATCAAAATACTATCCTGGGGGATGGAGGGTGGGAAAGCCACCTGCTGCAAGAGCTCTTCTCAAAGATCTACTGTTACGGTAAGTTCTTACGTAACTGTACTATCGGTCTTCGAGGGTGGAGCTCTTGCAGCAGGTAATACCATTAGGACTGAGTACCAAGCAGTACCCAAGGATAGGCCCAGGTCTGAGGGTGGCAGGGGGAGATGCTGAAAAGCTGAAAAAGAGTTGTAAATGTTAGAAATGCATCTAAGACAGTAGGCCTTGCAGGCTGCTAGTCCAAAACCTGCTCTCCTTCTGGATGCAATGTCCAGGTTGTAATGTCTAATGAAAGTGTGGACTGAATTCCAAGTAGCTGCAGCACAAATGTCTGCAGAGGAGACATTTTTTAGTGCTGTGAAGGAGAAGGCAACTGCTCTGGTAGAGTGGCCCCTGACTGTTCCCGGAAGTGGTTTATGATGCTGGTAGCAAAAAGTAATGCACTGCACCAGCCAACGGGCAAGTGACTGTTTGGAAACAGGAGCCCCTAACATTCGCTTGGCGAATGAGATGAACAACTGGTCCGACTGTCTGGAGGAGCGAGTCCTGTGGAGGTAATACCTCAAAATTCTGTGAACATCCAAGGTGTGCAACAGTGCTTCACCTTGGTTAACCAATTTCAGATAATAAACCGGAAGACTGATGTCCTGGTAAAGAGTCAGCATGGATAACACCTTCGGCATGAACTTGGGTTCGTGCGCAGGGTCACCCTGTACCTGTGGAAAACTACATAAGGTTCCTTACACATCAGGGCCTGGAGCTCGGAAATGCTTCTAGCATAGATAATGGCTACTAAAATGAGAGTCTTCCATGACAGAAAGCGCAGCTCGCAGGAGGCTGCTGGCTTGAAGGGAGGCAGGGCGAGTTTCTCCAGGACGAAAAGTAAGTACCAAGGAGGAACAATGTCTCTCCTGGGAGGTCTGATATGTAAGACCCCCTCGTAGAAATGTCTTACAGACGTTGAACTGTGCCAGTGTTTTATCTCCGATAAGAGCATGATATGCGGAAACCGCATACATGTGTACCTTAATGGATGAATAGCTCAGTCCTAAGTCCAGAAGGTGACAGAGATATTCTAGCACGTGCCTAGCCAGGCAACCCAGGGGATTTAGGGTACTGGCCATAGAACACAGACAGAAGCGTTTCCATTTTGGAGCATAGGTGGCCCTGGTAGAAGACGTCCTCGCTGCAACCAATATCTCAGCCACCCTGCTTGACACTCCTAGTCTCTCTCTTCTGCTAAGACTGCAGGAACCGTACGTGCAGGTGAAGAGAGTGAAGAGCAGGATGGACAAGTGTCCCCTGCTATTGTGAGAGCAAGTGGGTGGAGAGTGGCATCTGAACTGGAGGCACCAGTGACAGTCGCTGGAGCAATAGATACCAGATCGGATGGGGCCATAGAGGAGCCACCAGAATCATTCTGGCTTCCTCTGACTGCAACTTGAGCATTACTCTCTGAATTAGGGAAGGTGTACAGGAATTTTTCTGTCCAAGAGAGGGACAATGCATCTCGTCAAAAAACACCAGGCCCTGGAACGAGCGAGCAAAAATTTTGCAGTTTGGCGTTGCATGGGGACGCAAAGAGGTCCAACTCTGGATGGCCCCAGCGACTGAACAGGTCGTCTGTGACATCTTGGAGCAGTTCCCACTCATGATTCAGAGAGGTAGAGCAGCTGAGATGGCCGGTGAGAACATTCTGAACCCCTGGCAGATGAACTGCGATGGGATCCAGCCGATGTTCCAATGCCCAATCCCACACTCTCATGGCCTCCCTGCAAAGGGGGTACGAATGAGTCCTCCCTTGTTTGTTGATGTAGAAGACCACTGGTGTGTTGCGTGTCTGCACCAGGAGTGGACCCGTTGAGAGCTGGTCTCTGAATGCAAGAAGTGCATTCAGCATGGCTCAGATTTCCAGAAAATTTATCTGTAGAGAGCTCTCTATGGCAGACCAAGACCCCTGGGTTCTGTGATCCCCTAAATGAGCCCCCCAACTGGACAAAGAGGCATCTGTGGTTAAAGTTTGTAGAGAAGTGAGTCTCCGGAATGGAACTCCTGCTAGACTGTCGTGATGGAGCCACCATTTGAGGGAATGACATACCGCCCAAGACATCCAGATTCGGAGATCCAGATCGTCCACTGATTGGTCCCACTGGACCCTGAGATGCTATTGGAGGGTCCTCATATGTAGTCTGGCTAAGGGTACTGTGGCTATGGCAGCCGCCATATGGCCTAGAAGCTGTAGAACAGCCTGGGCAGAGGAAGAGGGGGCCTTCTGGAGCCTGCTGGCCAAATCCCAAAGGCGGTCTGCCCTGTCTGGAGGCAGAAAGGCTCTTCCCTGTCCGGTGTCCAGAATAGCCCCTATGAACTGCAGCCTTCAGTCAAGGGTGTGATTCTGGCCAGTTTACTGTGATCCCCAGGGAGTAAAACAGAGCCTGCGTCTCTCGTAAGGTGATTAGAAGCTCCTCCTCTGACCGAGCGGAGAGGAGCCAATTGTCCAAGTAAGCGTAGATAAAGAGGCCTCTCCTGCGGAGGGCTGCCGCTACTACCACTAGACACTTGGTGAAAACCCTGGGGGCAGAAGAAAGGCTGAAAAGAAGTACCCAGAATTGGTAGTGCTCATCCTGGAAGCTGAAGCACAGAAACTTTCTGTGAAATTTCAGGACCTTGATATGCATGTAGGCGTCCTGCATATCTAGGGAGCACAGCCACTCCCCTTGCTGGAGTAAGTGGAAGACACCTGTCAGAGTGACCATCCAAAACCTCTGGTATTTTACAGAGAGACTGAGCTGGCTCAGATCCAGAATTGGACGAAAGTCTCCCATTTTCTTCGGGACCAGGAAGAAACGGGAGTAGTAACCCTTCCCCTTCTGGATGGCTCTTTTTTCTAGGAGCTGTTGAATCACCGCTTCTAGAAGAAGACTGTGTTCCAGTGGACAATGGGCTGGAGGGGAGTGGTTGTCTGGCGGGATAGAGATGAATTCTATCGTGTACCCTTTTCGACTGGTATCCAGTACCCACTGGTCTGCAGCCATACTGGACCATTCAAGTGGGTAAAGTGCAAACCGCCCTCCTTCCTTCTCGCTCTGCCTGTCCCTGAAGGGGGGGGGGGCAGAGGGAGTCCGGCTGAATGGGTGGAGGGGCCCTGGGAACCTTGAGGAGCAGGATGACCCCACCTCTTGAACCTCTTACAGTGGGTTGTTTACTCCCCTGTCCTTGTCCTTTTCGAAAAAGGTGCCGGTGGGGTTCCTGAGGCTGGGATTTATACATGCGGTGCACGTTATCCACCGCTTTTCCTGACTCCTGAAGTTCCTTAATCATTTGTTCAACTTCTAGGCCAAACAGAATGGGACCCCGAAAAGGGAATCCAGAATGGACTCTTGTAGGTCTGGCTGGAAGCCTGTGAATCTAAGCCAAGACTGACATCTCATACAGACCCCCGAGGAGGCTGCTCTGGTGGCCATATCCATGGTGTCATAAGAACACCTGAGGGCATGTTTTTCTACATCTAAACTCAACTGGGCACATGCTAGAATTTCTTGCTTTGAGTCGGAATCTGGCATAGCTTCAATAAGATGCACTGTCTTCCTCCACAGCGACTCCTGGTAGGTAATCATGTGGGCCATGAAGTTCAAAGACCTGATGGCCACCAGTGGCTGAGAAGTAGACTTTTCAGCCCCAACTGTCCAACTCTTTAGAGACGGGATCTGGAAGTTGGGAACTCAATTGCTTTGGCTGAGACTCTCTGCTGTGGGCAGCTGTGAGGACCAATGAATTGGCCTTTAGTTGTTTGGCCAGAAAAGGTTTGGACTTTGGAGGCTTACAAAGTTTGTCTGCCTTCCTAGGGACTTCTGGAATGGAGGATGGTGTACGCCAGGTGAGGCGTGTTACCTCCTGAAATGGTTCCAGGTACAGTGGAATCACCAAAGGTTTGGGTTCCTTCTCTCCGAGGAACTTGGCCAGGCGCTTGCGCTCTGGGTCCAGATCCTCCGTGTTTCACTTGTATATAGCCTGGATGTGCCTCATAATGTCCAAAAATGAGGGGTCATCTGGGGGGACCGTGGGGAATCTTTAGGTCCAGGGAAGGGAGGACAGGATTCCCCATCTGAATAAGGCTCTAAATCCACGTCGCCTTCATCTGAGGAGGACGTGACAGGAGGGGAAGAAGGAGATGGAGATAAGGGTCATTTCCTTCTCTTCATCTTAGGGTCCGGACATGGGTGCTCACTCTCACCACCCTAACGCCCTGGGCTGGGCGGGGGCCCCATGGGTGGCGGAGGAGGGACAGTGTCTGGGGGTCTATACATAAGATCTCCTTTAACTGTATTCCACCATGTAGTGAACAGACTCCCGATGTCTGCTACTGGGACGACCGCAGGGGCCGGCACCAGGTCTGCGGGGCAGGGCATTGGGTCTTTAGGTGCAGGCGTCTGGGGCTCTGGCTCAGCAGGTGTCGGGTCCAGGATCTCGGCGTCAGTAGGTTGACGACCGGCAGCACCTTTGTCTGTAGGTCTGATGTCCAGTGTGGCTTTGTCAGGCATCTGGTCCTTCAGACGAGGGGCAGATGACTGGTCTTCATCCGGCGACCGCCCCATGTCAGGCATTTGGGAGCGGGTCGACGGAGTAGGTGACCAGCTAGGCCTGTGTTGGTCTGGAGGAGGGCGCACCTTAGCCGGAGGGGGAGGCGTCCGAGCCCGGGTGGTCTCCTGCTTACCCGAGGGTTCTTCTGAGCACTTACGTTTATCAGAAGAACTGAGCCTGTCTTGAGCCCTGGACAGCCTTTCCTGGGTCGACCAAGAGGGTTTTAGGGGTCAGTGAGCCAGGGAAGAATGATGGTGCCCTGACAAGGCTGACTCCTGATGTTTGCCCTGAGAAGACGCGGGAGCAGATTTAGACATGCGGGAAGGTTCGGACGGCTGGGTCGGAATCGAATCGGACCTCCGGCCTGCTTGGCTGGTGACTTAGGGCGGGAATCAGACCTGGCCTGATCCTTATCCTTGGGGTGATACTCCCCCCCCCCCCAGATGACCTGTCTTTGGGTGGGGAATCCCTGGCAGGAGAGGATAACCTGGTTCCTGATCCTCGCTGCATGGCCGCAAGTTTCTTTTCTAGCAGGAAGGTCTTCTCAATCAGTTTCTCTGCATACTCAGCAGCCTGCTGGGGATCGACAATAAAATATTCACTGACGTCAGGTTCGATCGGTAGCCTCGTAGGGAACGTGGAGTTGCGCTTTGTATGCCATGTTTTAATAACCCTTTTAATGACTTGCAGTTCTTTTTTGCTTTGATATTGTGCCGCCAAGTCCGGAAAAATCCCATTCTATATCGCCTGACCTTGCAGCTTGCAGTAAAGGATTCTTGTCGAGAAGACAATGTTACCACTCACTGTGAGAGGTCGCAGAGAAGTCCCCATGTGCTCGGGGTCTCTGCAGTATGGAGAAGGCTTTCAACAAAGTCACTCCTGAATCTGCTGGTAGTAACTTAAAATCTTGAAAGATCAATTTATGCAATGTATTTAATAGCCCCGCTTTTCCAGCGTGGTGAGGTGGGAAACCCACCACTCTAACGTTCGCCTGACGATTATTTTCAAGGGTCTCAATTTTACCCCTCAAGTACTTGCAGTCTCGTATGAGTGCAGCATTACTGTCCGCTTGTCGGGAGTTAGTTACGGGCAGTTCTGTAATAGCTTGAGAATGTTCCTTAATAGTGGTGTCGTTTTCAGCTAGTTTTGCTTCCAGCGATGCCAATCTTTTATTTTTTTCCTCCCCATTGGCTTGAATTTTAGTAAGTATTGCCATAATGTGAGCCGCAGGAAGCTCTGGAGTGACTGGGCCTCCAGCTGAACTATGCCCTACCACAGATGAAGAGCCTGCCGGAGAAAATAAGACTTCCATGCCACGGGATCTGGGCTTGCCATCTTTTTCGGGTCCCATTTCAATCCAGGATGTTTCTGCTAAGTTTTGCTTTGCTTATAGTTGAGAGAAAAGCGGGTTATATAGTGTAGATCTATTATATTCGATTGCTTCCTAACGAGCTGGTTTATAGAGCTACCGCCATCTTGCTGCTCCACAGCGCCCCCCTAGCAGGAAGGTCTTGAGTGCGTGGGCCCTCCTGGTGCACGTCTTCTAGTTGAACTTTTGACAATGTGTGCAGGTGTCAGGCTGGTGTTCCGGGCCTAGGCACAGGAGGCAGGCCGCGTGGCCGTCTTTGGTCGGGATCTGCTTCCCGCGTGCACACTCTGACTTTCGCTGTGGTGGGGAGGGTGACGAAATAAACGAGGCATTGAAAAAAGGATTTTGCAGAAGTCACACACTTCTGAGGTTCAATGGCCATCGACTGCTAAGGAAGGCGTTCGAGGAGCCGAACTACGCGGGCTGACGGCGGGAAAAGAACTGGGATGGCGCCAGGGGACTTCCCCCTTATACCACATTTGAGGTCGGGCATAGATGATGTTGGGGGTGGTCCCCTGCCTCAGACTGCAAGCTACAAGTTTTCTGTGGGGTCCCGACATCTGCCGGTTTCAGTCCTACTGGTATTACCTGCTGCAAGAGCTCCACCCTCGAAGACAGATCTCTGACACCACTTTCGGAAGGAATTTCAGGTGGTACGCAGGACAACCTTGTCCCTGTGGAAGACCAGATAAGGCGAGTCCACCAAGAGCGCCTGGAGCTCCTCTGTCCTTCTGGCACATGTGACAGCCACCAGGAAGGTCGTCTTCCATGACAAGTGTGACAACTGACACCTGTGAACTGGTTCGAATGGCTTGCCCATGGGCTTTGCCAGGACCAGCAGTAGATCACACGGAGGTGTAGATTCACGCACCGGAGGGTATATGTGATCGAAGCCTTTGAAAAAGCGCCTGACCACTGTCTTCTTCGCCGTCTGCTGACCAGCCTGTGCCCGGTAAGCAGAGATGGCTGCCACGTGCACCCTAAGGGTTGCTGACCGAAGACCCCCCTTTGGAGAGAGACCAAAGGTAGTCAAAAATGTTAGCCACTGGACAGAACAGTGTCCAGGCCCTTATCCTGACACCAAACGGAAAACCTTTTCCATTTGAAGGCATAACACTTCCTGGTCGATTCCTTTCTGGATGCCTCCACTACTGTGAGGACATCCTCGAAGCCTGGAACTCTAGCTGCTCAGGTACCAGGCTGTCAGGTGCAGGGATTGAAGGGCTGGATGGAATACCTTCCCCTGGTTGACTGAGATCAGGTCCAGGCATGCTGGAAGCTGCTCCAGGGGCCTGTTGCTGAGGAGATCTGGGCACCAGAACTGGTGTGGCCAGTCTGGGGCTACCAGGATCACTTGCGCCTTGTCCCTCCTCATCTTGAGGAGCACCCTTTGGATCAAGGGAAAGGGAGGGAGGGAAGGCGTAGAAGAGACCTGGGGTCCACAGCCTCGAGAAGGCATCCTCCTGCAGCGAGCCCTGCTGAGGGAGGCGAGCATGAAACAGCCTCAGCTTGGTGTTTTCCCAGGAGGCAAACAGGTCCACCAATGGTTTGCCCCAGTGGGAGAACAGACTGTAAGCTATCTCTGGATGGAGAAACCACTCATGGGATGTCTCGCCTATGAGGCTGAGAGCATCTACCCATCGGTTTGAGACTCCTGCCATGTGGATGACTAGGAGATCCGCCTCCAGTCGGCTCACAAGTGTCCAGATGTGCAATGCTTATCTGCAAAGCAGATGGAAATGCGTGCCGCCCTGTTTATTGAGGTAGTACATGGTCATGGTATTGTCCGTCTGGACTTGAACCACTTGACCCTGGAGCTGAGGAGCAAAAGCTGACAGCGCCAGTCGGACTGCTCTGAGCTCCAACAGGTTGATGTGATAACGGGACTCCTCAGGGGTCCAGAGCCCGTGGGCCTTGTTGTCCCCCATGTGGGCTCCCGAGCCCATAAGAGAGGCATCGATCATAAGGACGGCCGTCGGCTCGGGGCAGACAAATGGGATCCCTTCCTGCAACTGGTCTAGGATGGTCCATCACTGAAGAGTGCCCCACATCTTCTGGGTAACAGTGATCAGCTGGCTGAAGTGACCATGGCGTTGAGTCCATTGGGCGGCCAGCTCCCACTAGAGGGGGCGCATGTGCCACCGGGCCTAACGGACGACAGAGGTGCACGCCACCATGTAACCCAGAGAGAATGACCTGGGCAGGGTGCAACTTCCCAATCAGAAATGATTGGGCAAAGGAGGAGAGAACCTTCGCCCTGTCCGCCGGGAGCCAAGTTCTGGCTTGATGAAAGTTGAGCTCTAACCCGATGAAGCACATCACCTGAGAAGGCACAAGCTCCGACTTGGCCTCGTTGATCAGAGGGCCAAGTTGGGAGCAGGTCTGGAGGGCCAGGTCCCTGGACCTCTCCACCTCTTGCTGGGTGGAACCTGCTAAGAGCCAATCGTTGAGGTAGGGGTAAATTCTGACCCCCCCCCACACCTGAGGTGGGCTGCCACCACTGCAATGCATTTGGTGAAGACCCGTGGGGCTGATGACAGGCCGAATGGCATGGCTTGGAACTCATATAGGGTTCCCTCTGCTCAGAAGCAGAGGAACCACTGGTGGGCCGGACGCATTGGGACATGAAAAAATACATCCTGGAGATCCAGTGAGCAGAACCACATGTTTTGCTCTAGGGATGGTATGATCTGGGACAGAGCTACCATCCGGAAGGTGCGTGGCCTGAGATACTGATTCAGGTCATACAGATCTAGAATGGTGCGCCAATCCCCCGTCTGCTTCAGAACCAAGAAGTACCTGGAAATTAACCCTGGGTCTGGTGAAGGAGCTGCCACTCGAGCTACTGCCTCCTTGAGGAGGAGCTGAGCAATGTCGTCTTGGACAGCCAACTGAGTGTGGAAGGATACTTTTTCCTCCCATGGAGCGCGGGCTCAGCTTGTAGAGTACTGCTCAAATTGCAAAGGCAGCCCCTGGCCGACCATTTCTAAAACCCACCTGTCCGTGGTAACAGTGGACCAGGCGGAAAGGAAGTGGCAGAGCCAGCCCCCAAAGGGGGGACCCAGAGCTGGCATGATGGGAGTAGGGTTGGCAGCCCCCACCCCATCACTGGGCAGGCTTGGAGGCAGAGGGTCCAAGGCCTGAACCTTGGCCTCCCTTATGGGCTTGGGCGTGCCTGGTGGCACCAAGCTTGAGCCTGCTGCTGACCTCTGTGAAAGGAGGGCTGCTGGGCCACAGGGGAATAGTGCCAAAAAGGCTTCTTCTTCTTCTGCTGCTTCTTGGAACCAGAAGAACCCTTAGCAGAAGTAGCATCCAAGCTGGCGTTGGACTGCTCAATGCGCTGAAGGTGACCAGCTACATCTGGGCCAAAGAGATCGGTGCCCAGGAAAGGCACATAAGCTAGTTTGTGCCAAGTATCCACCGGAAAGGAGGAGAGTCTCAGCCAAGCCCTGCATTGGGATGCAACTGTGGCTGCCAACGAACAGGCACATGAATCCCCAATGTCCAGAGCCGTCTGGAGCTGCTGTTTAGCAACCGCACGACCTTGGTCCCGAACCTGCTTGACCATGGTCTGCACGTCTGTGGGGAGATGTGGGAGGACTCAATCTAAAGAACCCAGAAGGGCATGGGAGAAGTGTGCCATCATGACAGCCGAGCTTGCCTGATGGAGGCCCAAAGACGAGGTTGCATAGACCTTCCGAGCAGAGTGGTCCAAATATTTGGATTCCTTCTCAGGAGGTCTGTCAGTATTGGTAGAACTACCAGTACGCCTGAACACAGAGGCAGTCACAAGGCTTTCGGCTGAAGGGTGCTCTGTGAAACCTGCAAGGGACCCCATGGGCACCGCATGCTTGCAGGGCAGACCGAGCTGGACGGGAGGAAGGGTGCTTCCAAAGTTCTAAGACCTGGCCCACAATGGCCTCAGCCACAGGAAAGGCTACCATTGGTGTATCCCCTCTCTTCTCTTGAGGATGTCGGTGAAAGGGTACTATGCCTTTTTCTGGATAGGTTCCAGGGGCATCCCTGTGGACTCAGAGATGAGGCAGAGAATGCCCTGAAAGGATGAAGGACCTTCATCCATCTCTAGCCCACCGGCTGATTCGTCATCTCCTCAATGAGAATGGAGACCGGTTTTGTTCTAATACGAGCTTTCCAGGTACAGCGGTCGACCGCCCAAATCACCTTCGACCCACCAGGGGCGGTCAACTGACTTGATCGGCTCCAAAGGAGTCTGCTTCGGCCTGGGAGGCGAAAGCCAAGTAATGGGCGGGGTAGGTGTCGGGGAAGGTTTGTGCCCGGTCAGAATCAGCTGTTGCCACATGAGGTCCTCGTAGCGCCAATGGAGCTTTCACCTGAGCCTCTCCTCATCCGAGGAGGATGAGGACAACTGATGGCGTCGCCTATTTTTAGAGTGCTTATGGCCCTTCCTCGGCCTACTGGTTGAGGGAGTCCGAGACCTCAATCAAAATCGGGCAGGCTGACTCGGTTGCTCGGGAGACACCGGTGGGACTGGTGACTTCCTGGGTCGGAGACTACTTCCTCAGCAGGATTCCCAGCAGGTTGGGTCTCCTCGTCGGGGAAAACAAGGACCGGAGTCTGAGCAAGAGAGTTGTTGACCAGAGTCGGTGACAAGGGGTTGATTGGATCGAGAAGTATCTCAGCATCGTTGACCAATACTTTGGTTGACTGGCCAGTCAGCAGGGTCAAGAGGTCGTTGACCGAAGAGGCAATTTCATCCGAGGCCGAAACAACCGGTTCCTGGGACCGAGATCTCACCCGATCCCAAGAATATCTCTGTTGAGATGAAGATAATCCCGGTTCCCTCTCCTTTTTACGGGAGTGAGAGGAGTGCATGCCCACTGGGCCCTCACCCTTAGTAGGGAGAGACTGGCACAACTCTCAGAAGGAACCCGAGAAAGTGGAGCCCAAATTGAGCGGAACAAAGAAGCTTTGGGAGGAAGATACAGTGGCACGAGCCTCCTCCTCCTCCTCCTCGGAAGGTTTGCATGTGCTCCAATTGCTCGGCAGATACCGCGGCCGCGGAAACCGCCCATCGGGCCTCCTTGGATTTCACTGGTGGGTTCAGTTTTTCGGGTCTCCCCAGCTTGAGGCGTGCGAGGCAATCATCAAGGACGTTAGGTTGGAACGCATGGCAAAACTCGCACATCGTGTTGTCATGGCTGACACCCAGACAGTAAACACACGTGGCATGTGGGTCAGTGCGCAACATCTTTTGGCCATATGGGCACTGGCAAAATCTGGGGGAAGACTTGTCTTCCATGATTGAGAGAAAGCAACTGCAATCGCTAACGTGAACAAGGCAAATTTTCAGAATAACCAGAGGTTTTGAAGACAGGGCCTACAAAATGCGGGAGCATGAAGGACTCAACCTGAATCTTCCAGCAGAAAGGAAGATCTGGCGTTATGGAGCAGAGCCGAGGGTTTTTACCACCCGGGTGGATGGGAGGAGCCAGCTTAAAGACTTTCCAGCTGTTTTAAAGGGAAAGGGCCACTGCCAAGAAGTGAGGATGAACAACATATCCACGATCCTAGAATATCAGTTTTTGGTAACTGCTAATCAACTTCGGTCAATTGCTAACCATTTTTTACTTTGATTAGCGAAGGCCGCTAATCAAGTCTCCAACACTATTGTATGCCTTGGTGCAGCTCTTGACCATCTGCGTTAGGTAAGAGTCCCGAGACTAGGTCTCTGTATGCAGCGCTGAAGCTGGCAAGCCAGTTGGTGTTAAACTCTCCCAGAACAACAGTTTCCTTATTCTGGCTTGCCTGGGTGTAGTAGCTAGTGAAGGCTTCTAATCTAATGCCATCTGGGTGGGATATAGACTGCCACAATAATTAGGCCTTTGCGCCCATTTCCTATCATGATTTTTATAGCTAGGCATTCATGGTCCTTGTTGGTATCAGTCAGTTTAACTGAGTGGTATTGCAGGTGACTGCGTACATAGATTAAGCACCCGCCACTTCTTTTCACTGAGCTGTTCACCCTGTATAGGCTGTAATGTGGTATGGATACTACCAAGTCAGATGTACGCGCAGAGAGCCATGTCTCAGTCAATGCAATGACATCAGGCTGTTTTTGTGCCAGCCATGCCTCAAACTGAGTAAGCTTGGCTAGGAGGCTACCTATGTTCACAGACACAATCCTTAGTTGCCCAGTGGGCGTATGGGTCTGGGTATGGATTGTCTGAGGGCCAGGGTTAGAGTGGATGTTACCCAATAACAATAGTAGGCGAAGGATGAGTTTTTCTACAAATTTTTGGGAAGAAATGCCTAGACTTTGACCTCCACAGATTCAATGAAGACTAGGAAGTAGCCATATGGCTGGGATAGAGGATCACTTGTTAGCCAAGGGCAAGGGGGGATGCTGCATGGGGCAAGTGGGGGGGACACCAAGCTGCATGTCTCCCACTGTAGCGGCTTTACAAGATGTATGATAGGATTGCTACAGTATCGTGAGGGGGATGGGTGTTTTTGAACTGGGACACCCAACAGGAGTAACATCAATTGTAAAAAGATCCCTCGGATTACAAGATGTGCGCACACTTTAGGGTCCATTGTGTAGGAACCTTCTGCCGCCCTCTTAATAACTGAAATCTTCCAGTTATGTATGGGGGCAGGGTGCACTATCAATGAGGAAAGAGCACTAGAGTACTGGAAAATTGTGCACAGCCAATTAGTGGAGAACACTTGAGCACTAGGGAATTCTGCCTGGTGCTATATGGAATCGTTAGACGGGGGAGATGCACCATAAGATCTTTTCTCCACCTGTTTAAGCAGGAAGAAAAGAGGGCAGTCCACAGAATATGGTGGCTCATTAATGTTCATCTGTTACTTTAAGTGTGGAAACAGAGGACAGGAGAAGGAGATTAGGGGTGGCACCAGAAAAGAGAGCATTTAATAGAGGTTGGGGCAGGTCAAATATATATCTATATAGATATATGTATATATAGAGAGAGAGAGAAAGAGAGAGAGTGAGACACAGCAGGCAGAGCCAGCTCTGCTGGCTCAGAATAGCTGAAAAAAAAAAATCTAGTTTTAAAATCTGGTGAAGCAGTCTGAAAATGGCACCTGGGCAGGAGAAGACAGCCAATTAGGGGCTGCTTCTCAGCCTAACTTGCCAATGAAATTGCCGCTTTTCAAGCTGAACTTCTTGGGAGTGGAACCTTGTACCTGTCCTCAGGAAGGGCGGGTGGGCTTCAGGGTCGATACCCGTGGCCGGCGGAGAACTCACGGGATGCCCTGTTAGGGCGAGGGCAGACCTGAAGAGAAAGAGGAGAGGGAGAGAAACTTATGCCCAAAGCCTGGCTTAATCAGTGGGAGTGCCCAGAAGTTACAATACAAAGGTTTGGGAGTGAGTGAGAGAAGTGTGGGGTGGAGAGGAAGAGGAACAAAGGATCAGCAGGGGTGTCTGGATTATGGCGCCAGGGTTATGCAGGGAAGGTAAGGGATAACCAGCAGAAAGTGAGTTCAAGTGCTCGGAGGGCTGTGTGGGGGGGGCAGAGTCTTGGGAATCGGGAACACAGAGAGAGACTTGGGCGGTGATCCAGGAAAAAAAAAGCCAGCAGGGTCTAGAGAGCGAGGGGGGGGGGGGTAACTCAAGAGGGAGTGTGGCAAGGGCAGTAGGGACAAAAGAGAGGGGGTCTGGCGCGAGTGAGCGTGAAGGAGTGCATTGAGGTTGATTAAGAAGTAGGCTTTAGCAAAAGATTTAGTTAGGCAGGTATTAAGCTAAGCAAGACTTAAGCTTTAACAGAGCTGTAATTAGCCACTTTACACCCTAGGACTACAACAACAAATTACGCTCTAAGCAAATGCAGTCCAACCAGTACTGATTTAAACTCTGCAGTCTTACGTCATACACAGCAGTACTATATTAAAATTAAAGAGGGATCCCTAGAGGGATTCTTGTTCTTTCATTAAAAAAAAAAAAAGTATACCCTCTGAAAGACAGAGTCCCTGGCTGCCTGGCCTTCCTGGCTGTATCCTCACTTCCCACTGATCCAGCTACTGCTCCTACGCCCCCCTTCTCCGAGCCCCGCCAGCCTGTCTTAACCCCCTCCCTCCGCCTACCCTGAATCCTACCTTAATCATGCACCTCTACTGTTCTCTACCCCTATTCTATTTCTTCTTGCCTGTCTTTCTCCCCTACTGCACACCCCAAAAGCCTGTTTTCTCTTCCTCCCTCCCCCCCACAGCTTCCACATTCCTACATCCTTCCTCCACTTAGGCACGCTGCACACTGGTCACTGCCCTTGCCCAGGGTCCATCCTACTGCCATGAAACTGTCCTACACCCACACTGGTCCTAGCCTCCACTCTGGTCGTCCCCCGTCCAGCTTACCTACGCCCTGCCGCCGATGCTTGGCAATTTCCGAGATGTTAGCAGGCGAAAGAGCATTCCTTAAAGAAATATGCCACAGCTCCTTGAGGCTAGTCCTCCTCCTATCGTTGTTAGGGCAACGTGCACCCAAACCTCTGGCCCATTCTGCTCTAAAGCCATTAATCTGAGCAAGCCTTCGGGTGCCCTCTCATTCATATCAATCAACATCTGTAGCCTCCTTCCTAAAATGGATGCCCTACAGGCCTTCACCAGTCAGCACTGCCCTGACATCCTGGCAGTTGTCAAAACCTGGCTCACACCATCAGTACTGGACCATGAAATCAGCCTTCCTGGCTACAACGTCTTTAGGCTGGATCGCCTCTCCAAAAGAGGTGGGGGCTGCGCTCTCTACCTAAAAGACTCCTTAGAGGGGCACCACATCATTACCTCACTCCAACCCACAACTGCTCAGATACTGCCAGTGAGAATCTTTCTCAGAGCCCAAAACAAAACCCTCACTGTTGCCACCATCTACATCCCTCCCAAAGAACAGGGAACTGGTCTAACAGCTGTTCTTGACTTTGTAAAGGCACTCCCACCAGACACCGAATCCATCCTCCTAGGCGACTTCAACATCAACTGGCCTTCGGCCGATGCTGGTGCACACAGGGATACCGTTGCTGCTGCGAACCTCACACAAATGGTTGACTCACCAACCAGGAAAAATTACAGGACCGGCACCAGCACACTCTTGGACTGGATCCTTACCAGTCACCCATCGCAGATATCTAACACTAATGTCCTCCCTGACTCTCTCAGCGACCACTCCCCTGTTAGCTGCACCTCGTCAAATAAGTTCATCAAACCACCACCAAAAACTATCACCAGCAGGGTTCTACCCAGTGGTCACCTTCCTCAACTCAAATCCCACCTCCTCCATCAAGACTGGTCCCCTATCTTCAATGCAACCAACGTAAACACAGCCCTTGACCACTTCATAAACATCTTCACTGTGGCCTGTGACACCAATGCTCCTATTAAGAAATGCAAAGTCAAATCACTCAGTAACCCTTGGCTCACAGGTGACCTCCTCAGGATGCTAAAAACAAGAGACCACCTATGGGAGCTGACCAGAAACTCTGGAAGGCAAAACGACATCCAAAACTACAAACGTGCCCACAACGACTGCACCAAAACCATTCGGCAAATGAAGTCCACCTACTATAAGCATGCCCTCACAAACTCCTGGGGCAATGGTCGGGAATTCTGGAAGAACATAAAGGAACTCACCGGGAATCCACCCAAAACCCCCCCATCAATACTCAACATCAATGGAACCACAATTCTCAACCCAAAAACCATTGCGGATACCTTTAACAAAGCATTTACCGACCTCAGCGCTGTCCTACCCCAGGACTACTCCAAAGATGGTGAAGCCCCTCTGTTCGCAATAAACACTACTCCCACCAGCTCCCCACACTTCTACTACAAAGCAGTCAAGGCTCACCAAGTATGCAAATATGTAACCAAAGCCCTTGGTAAATCAAGATTCAGTAATGAGGCCCTCGATCTCAAAATCCTGTCTCTCACACTTGATGAAGTGCTTAGTCCTCTGACCAGAATTTTCAACTTCTCCCTCAGCCTTAGCCAGTTCCCGGACAGATGGAAATCTGCCACTGTCACCCCAATCCATAAAAGTGGTGACAAAACTGCCCACGATAACTACAGACCTATCTCCCTACTACCCCCACTCTCCAAGGCACTAGAACGCATTGTCTCGGACCAGCTCACAGAATACCTGGATACGTACAACATCCTGTGCAAGCAACAACACAGGTTCCACAAAGGTCACAGCACCTCCACAGCCCTACTTGAATTCACCAGCACAATCCACAATGCACTTGACTCCGGTGAACTACTAGGCTCAATCTACATTGACTTAACTAAAGCCTTCCGACACCGTCAATCACCGCCTCCTGCTTGTCCAGCCTCAGAACACTGGGCTGTCAACCGACTCCACTGGCTGGTTTAAGAGCTACCTTGAAGAACGGTCCCAAACAGTAAGAATCGCTGATATACTCTCGGACCCTGGACTGCTCCGCATGGGAGTTCCCCAGGGCTCCATTCTGGGACCCCTCCTCTTCAGCCTATTCTTAAACTCACTACTGGACAGCTGCCCAGAACAAAATTCTCTACGCCGACGATGCTATGATCCTCACCTCGGACCCTAATCCAATCCAATTACAAAATAAACTTCAGCAGGCCTTCTCCTCCATCGAACCCTGGTTCCTAAATCATAAACTGCTTCTCAATCAGAAAAAAAACAAGTCTATGGTCTTCTGCAGCTCCCACAACAAAAACAAACTCCATCACCTTTCCATTGCAACCGAACAAGGAGCCATCCTAGAGCAAACACAATTGTTCAAGTACCTCGGCATCATCCTTGATCCCCACCCTCTCATATGCTGTCTATATCAGCAATGTTGCAAAGTCTGCCAATGCGAGGTTAGGCATATTATTCCAGCACAGGAAACACCTAACCCCAGAAGCACTGTCAGTGGCCGTCCAAAGCTTCATCGTCAGCATCACAGACTGTGGTCTTATCATATATGGGTCTGCAACTACCACTGCTCTCAAACGTATCGCAACCTCCCTGAATAAGGCCTGTCGTCTCATCACTTACTCACATCACTGTACCCACACATGTGACCTTTATGCCCAATCTGGATGGCTTCAACTGGACAAACGCATAAAATACCAATCCTGCATCACGGGCAAGAAAATTATTATGGGGCTTGCCCCACCTGGTGTCTGTGCCCTCCTGAAGCCTAGACTTAGGAACATCACTACACGGAGATCCAATTCCCATCTACTACATATTCCACGATGTCGCACGACCCAAGGACAAAGATCATTCGCCTATTGGGCATCCAACTGGCTCAACTCTCTTGGCAGCGACATAGCGGCCACTCCAACACTCGGCCTCTTCAAGTCCAAGCTGCGCCTCTCACTGCTTGTATCCTACGATTGTCCATCTTAACATTTCCACCGTTCCCGCGGCAAATGCCCCAGCACCCAGCACTTACAATCAGTCTTTGCACCCCTAGCACCTTACCTGTCATATTCCCTCGACAAGGCCCACCGGCTGCACTGTCTCCCACCCTCGCCCACCTCCCCCTGTATCTGCACTCCTGCCCACACCCCAACCACCTCCCACTCCCCTACCCCTGCACCTCCTCCCCTTGATCTCCTACCCTCACTTCCCATCGCCTCGTCTTGCTCATACCTCAAGTCTTTGTACTGGTTATTACATGTCTGTAAGTCAATGACTATAGGTTTGTAACTAAAAATGATGACTGTTGCACATGCTGACATGGAACCTTTGTAAAAGAGCCTCGGCTCAAAGGTATTGTAATCCTAGATTGAAATAAATAAACAAATTAATAAATAAAGCAAAGAACAGTGCAGTAAATTAGGCAGGCTGTGGTGCGTGGCTGTAGCTTGAGCGCACAGTGCTCTTCAGCATTAACTGCAATTAAATTAAGCAGCCTGTGTCATATTGTTAGAGTCTGTACACATAGTCACTTTAGCAACTATATACTGTATCAAGCAATTTATTGTTCAGATTTAGAGAGAGACACAGCAGGCAGAACCAGCTCTGCTGGCTCAAAATAGCAGAAAAAAAAATCCAGTTTTAAAAGCTGCCGCTCTTCCCTTTTTTTTTTGCAGTTGGTTCAGCGACCAAAGCGAGAACCGAGAGTTACCCCAGTTAACAGCACAAATTAAATTTAGGGAGGCAGTAGCACAGTGGTTTAAGGCTCTGAGCTGCCAATCTGGAGACCTGGGTTTGAATCCCACAGCCCTCGCATGCATACTGTGTGACCCTGAGCAAGTCACTTAACTTCCCTGTGCTCCCAGGTCGCACCTGTAAACAAGCTTTCAACTTGGTGTGTCTCTCTTGGTTAAACAATTGGGAAAAAAAAATGTAAATAAGAAACCGGCCACCAGGGAAGTAAATCTGTAAGACGTTTTACCTAAAAGATATACATAAAAGTTTGGTTCTTCCCGGTTGTGAAGAACCGGCAAGGAACTGAAAAACTTACGAAACAGCACCAGATCCAGACTAATCTACCTGTAATACCAAAGACAATGCTATAAAAACAATAAGAAATAATCAGTACTTTAAAAAAAATAAAATAAAATCTTCCAGAAAGATGAAGGAGAGCTCTCTGAGGCGTCTTAGGCAAGCAGAGTAAAGAATCTTACAGTTGCAGGATGTATTCCAGGGATAGTGGTTTGAAAACCCAGCTTGAGCCTAGCATTCCAACAATAGCATAGGTTCTAGTAACCATTTCAGCTCCGGGGCAGTCCTATGGTGTGACCATACTGCATATGTCAGAATACAATAAGATTTTCTGGGGTTTGAAAGAAATAAGATGAAATTACTGATGACCATTCAAAGCCTTACCATATAAAGTGAAACAGGTGGTTTCAGGAAGGACAGAGGGAAATGTAGCCCTCGAAGTAATAAAAGACTGGGCTTGTAGACGTAGAAAAAAATGAGAATGGGGAAGGCCATATCTTCACTCGTCAGTCTTCACCATTCATTACTGTTGGGTGTAAGCCAGATGAGTGCACCCACCATGGGAACTTTTTTTTTTTTTTGAGGGAGGAATCGGTGCCCATGCGAGTGACACACTGCGTGGGGTGCAAGGGCCGGCCGTTGACTCCTCCTCCTCCTCCATCCCAGTTCTGTTTCTCCCGTCGAGGCAGCACCTGCTGTGTCAGTTCAGAAAAGTTGTGTAGTACTCCATTAGGCTTGCTAGTTTTTTAACGACTCCTCATCCTGGTTCTCCATCCCAACGCCGTTGAAGCCAGTAAGACCGTTTCATTTATTTATATTTTGACGGCGTTGGGATCTTTGCTGTTTTTGTAAATATTTTCGCATTATGTCCGATTCGGGGGTCAAGCGTAAATCCAAGGTGAGCCGTGCCCCTATGCATCGGTGCCCCTGTGGCCGGCAGTTCTCATCATGGATCGACATGATGTTTGCCTTCGGTGCCTGGGACCCAACCATGGTATGGATCACTGCAACGTCTGTTTTTCCACGGACTGCCATGTACTGGAAATCCGTGCGTTCAAGATCGGCAGGGCTCTGCCGACTTTTGGAGGATGACATCACCTGCGGGCCTCCCAGGCCAGATCTTGACCCTTCTTCCGGGTCCCCTCCTGGGTCTATACGGCCTGGTGAGGAGGAGGCCTCCTTCACTTCTAGCCTTGCCGAGAAGGAGGTTTCTTCTTTGGTGCCGGACGAGCGGTGTGATTCCTCCCGGGGTCACATCGCTGGTGTCGTCCTGGCAGTCACCTTCACGGTTGTGCAGGCTCCCCCAGGTTGCGGGGCCCAGCATTGGAGGACCCTCAATGCCACTGAGCGGTGATGCTCTGTTCCGGCGCTGATCACGGTGATGGGGACTTGGGTGGCACAGTTGGCCATGCTGCTTTGGATTTCGGTGTTGTCTGCAGGGCCTACGCCAGCACCGTTCCTGGTGCTGTCACCAGAGACATTTCAGGGGTTGCCTCTCTGGAGGTCGTTCTGCTCGCCTTCTCTTTGAAGGAGGATGACTCAGAGGTGGAGCCAGACTGGCAACCCGGTTCTTTGGAATTGGAACTCTCTATAGGCCGGGTTGTCAGGCGGCCCAGTGTTCCTCTTCCTGAGTCCCCGGAGCAGGTTTGTTCTGGGGGTCCCACGGCTGGGGGTGGCCTGGGATCCCATAGGGGCGACAGCTCCAGGATTCGGTAGAGGATACCCTCTTCTGAGAGGGCCCAGGCAGCTGCCATTTTTGGTGCTGCTGGGGCCACTCGGGAAGGGGCGGAGAGCCCTGCTACTGTGGCCTCCCTCCAGAGGACTGCAGAGTGGGAAGCTCCTATGCTGCTGTCGAGGAAGAGGGCTGCCTCAGAGTCGGAGGGGTTGAGAGGTCTGGGTGAGGAGCGGCGGCACATTCCCACTGCCCTACGGGGTGGAGGAGGTCGAGTGCTGAACTCCACCTTTCCCTCGAAGCCTCGAGAGCGCCTTCTAGTGGTGGCACACAGGATTGCCCTTCTGGACACATGCAACCCCAGTCGCGTCACAGGGGAGAATTCCCTTCTGGGCTCTTCCGGAGTTTGCTTTCTCAGGTTACCTCTTGGCAACCCACTATGGTCTCAGCATCCCCAGTCACGGCGGCATCGTTCTCTGGATCTCAGAGCCCCGGCAGAGGCCGGGCACATACTCTCAGGTGCCCTTCGCCCATCCCTCTGCAGCCACCCCTTGCTCTTCCAGGCCATGTAGGTCCTATGAGGCCATTAACTTGGGAGACGTTCAGAGCTACTGTTACGGCCTTTCCTTCATAAATTAGGGCCATTGATGGACAGGTCTTCCGCCTGTCCCCCTGCCACAGGAGTCCTCTGATCATTCTAGCTCCACTTCCTCCTTGTCTTCTTCTTCTGAGGAAGAGGAACTTTCTGTCCACCTGTCCTCCGACGATGATTTCACTGAATATCAGTGGTTCCTCTCGAGGCTGGTCTCGGAGCTTCATATTTCTTTTGTTCACAGGGACAATACCGAGTGGCAGATGTGTGCATTCCTCAGTGAATTCAGCATTCACCATCTTGTGGTCCCTTCCTGGCCAATCCCTTTCGAGGAAGAGTCTATCCGCACCTGGCAGTCTCCAGCTGCCCCTTCCCCGGCCCCGGCAGACTGCAGGAGATGGCATTGTGCCCCCCACGAGTCCCTAGGTTCTCTGCCTCACCCATCCTTGGGCTTGACGTCCCTAGAAACTCCTTCTGGGCCTTAGCGCCTGGCACACGATTGACCCCCAGATCCGGATTCCGCAGAATTCGACCAGTGGGGACGAAGAGTCTTCTCTTCTGCTCGTGCGCTGCTGTGTATAAGTTCACATCAGGCACACCATGCTGCGTACAACAGGCATCTATGGTCGATGCTGGCTCAGGTTCTGGCATCTATGCCTGATATGGAGCAGTCCAGACAAGCCATTGCCCTCTCTGCGCAGGGTCTGGAGCTTGCAAGGCACCAGGCGAGGCATCTTATGACGCCAATGCGGTGGTTTCCAGACTGTCAGGGACAGTGATCTGCCTACGGCAGACGGCATGGCTTCGTCTTTCCAAGCTGTCATCCGTTGCTTGGCGTAGGGTGACTTCCTCCGCTTTCCGGGGGACCAGTCTGTTTTCCCGCAGGGTGAGGAGGATTCTCCAGGGGCATCTACCGTCCGACCAGGCCATGGGGGAAACCCCCTTGTCCTCAGCAGCCTTAGACTACCTCAGTCTATTGACTAGGGTCTCCCCCCTCCTGCTTTTCACCAGTAGAAGGCTGAAGGATCTGTTCCCTCATGGATAACATTAGGCCCCCTCCGGAGGGCTTGGTACTCACCCAACAGTAATGAATGGTAAAGATTGACAAGGGAAGATATGAAAATTACGTACCTACCATAATTCTTGATCTTCTCTTGTATCTTCACCATTTATTACTGAATCCCGCCCACCTTCCCCTCATGGGCCTCATTTCTTGGGCGTCTCTTCTGTCCTGTTCGCCTTCCCCTCCTTCAGACCATTTGGGGACTGTGTCCCCCTGATGCCTCACAGCTCTCTGTCCCTTCCCTGAAGTCACAGAGCGCTCAATTCAGGGGATGGTAAATAAAGCCTTCGCCCAACCCTCTGAAGGAACTTCCTCCGATTCTCTTATACTATGGGTGTTCCCCAGTTGGGGGGGTCCTCTTCGGGGTGTCCCCCAGTTAGGGGGTACTCATCCTCTGAATTCGCCCTATGACTGTTCTTTTTCATATATAGTCTAAGAGAGTTCACAGGGGTTCTCCCTCTTTCCTTTCCTCCTTTAGCTTTTCCATATTTCCCTCGAAATAGGAATTGTGTTGGTACCCCTTTGGGTACTGCAACAGATTTTAGTATCTACCCCTAAGTCAGGTCTCACTCCTCTTCTGAGTGAAGCTGATTCTCTCCTGGGAACAGCGGTGGGCCTAGAACCTGGCTTACTTGAAAAATATTTTGGATAAATGGAGAGGAAGAGAGGTCTGTCTTCAAAACAATAAAGATCTGTAGTCCAACCTTGGACTCTTAACCCTCAACTGGTGGGATCCTTGCTCCCCTGTCTTCAGTCAGAGCTGGGAATTGAAAATCTTAAACCAGTGGACCCCTTTTTACCTGGACAGGATTCCTCCTTCCTCCCCATTTGCCCCCTTTTTTCTGTTTCTTCCTCCTCTTCTCCTCTTCCCTCAGAACCGCCCAAGGACTGATGCCCTGTAGTCACTTAGGGTAGTGTTCTCTCTCTCTCTTTTCTGTCCTCTCTTCAGCGTATTCCTTTTTCAGTTAATTTCCTTTGATTTTCCTATGCCTCGGCTCACTTGCCTCACTCTGCTACCTACAGTCTATCTCTGCCTCTCCGGCTACACAGAACTGGGATGGAGGAGTTGTTGATGGCGCCTAATGGCTGCCCCTCATGCACCACGCAGTACATCACTTGCATGGGCAGCGCCACTGGCGCCAACTCCTCCCTCTAAATAAAAAAAAGTTCCCATGGCGGGTGAACGCATCCGGCTTACACCCAACAGTAATGAATGGTGAAGATAAAAAAGAAGATCAAGAATTACGGTAGGTACGCAATTTTTATCTATCATTTGCAACTGAGCAAAAGAACACACATAAAAAGAGAAAAAAAAAATCAGGCAGTTAGGAAGGTTATAAGAAACATAAATACTAGCCAGTTGCTAGTGGGTAGTAGTCGCAGATGTAATTGGCAAAAACCTGCCTTCATCAGACATTAGAATTTATAAAAATAAAGCAGCTGTGAGTTTACAGAAAGAGAAAACAAGCGGTAACTGAAAGATAAAAAATATTTAAATGGCAACAGATGCAGCAAAAAATTGATTTTTAAAGGTGGTGGATTAAATAGCAACACAGTAAAACACTTAAACATAAGCCTGCTCATCAAGCACTGTTGCTTAGCAACAGTACACACAATGAAAGTGCGCGAGACCAGACTTCCAACTCACGGTCACATGACGAGCAGCCTCGAGAGGAAGAAGCGCAGCTCACTCTGCAACACAGTTGTCTTTCAAACAGCAGAGTGTCCACCACTGTGACTACAAGTGCTGAACAAACAAAAGTAAGCTGATCTTTTACTAGTTTTCAAAGAAACATAAAATAAATGCTGAGACTATAAACGATTTGCAGAGCACACAGAGTGGTTTAAGTAAGCATAAGTCCCCTCAAAAGGAGGCATTTCCTAGGAATTAATGTATGGTTTGATGCGGGGGGTTGGCCGAATGCTCCCACCACCCAACCATGCATTAATTCCTAGGAAATGCCTTCTTTCAAGGGAATTAATGTTCTTGTAATGTGGCAAGTGCTGCAAGTGATAATTACAGTTATAAGAAGTAAAGCAATGAAAGTGTTGCATATTTTTCACGTTTTTATAAACTTTTTTGTGGAACAGTACAGAACAATGACAAAAGCACAAGGTGTACATTAATACTGTGATTTGTTGAAATACTGACTGGCAAATATCACTGCAAATATAATAATCATGTTGTTCTATGACTACATTGGCAGATTATTGCTGTAAACAAACTATATTTAACTTGTTGAAACACTCGTTAACATTTAACAGAGCCATGCAATGATTTCTGGCCTGTATATGCATAATTTGTATATACTACTCACAGTCCAGTGATTTTCCTTTTCTTTTTGTAACAAGACGTTCATTTTGACAACATCGTTCTAACATTTTTGTAAAACTAAGAACACTCTACAACCTGTTATTTATACTAAGACATTGATTTAGATGACTGTGCGACATGGCACAACATTAATAAGTGAACTGGGACTGCTGAACATTCTACTGTTTACCGGAAAAATTGCCCAGAGCTCCGTAGTACTTGAAGTTTACAGGGTCTTGAATTGTGAAGTGTGAAATATTAAAAGACTTCTGTTGACCGCACAGACATTTGACATCACATTTGGGATAATGTCACTGCTCTGAAAGTTTTTTTCTGGCCATGTACATGCGGTCTGTGGGTGACTGCGCTTGCCTTATCCGGTGTTAACCTTCTGTTCCCTGCTTTTACTGACCGATTTCACTGGCTCTGTGGTTGGGTTACGGTGTGTGGAAACAGACTGCTTTTCTACGTTTATTGCTGTGTTATCTTTCATAGTACTCTCAGTACTCCACAGAATTTTAGACGATTTCGATAGCAAGAGTGTCAACTGGGTGGGTGGGTGGAAAACACAAACTGCTGATTTAGTATGTGGCTCTTTCTGGTATTAAATCAGCGGGCATATCTTAGGGATTGGGGGGTCTATAACGGTGCCCTGGGTAGGCACTGATCCCCGAGCAGACTTGATAGACCATAGTGCCTAATCTACTGGCGTTTTAGTATGTTAGTATTAATGCACACTTAGTTTGCATTCACATGTAGTGTTTTACCCAATGAAACTTTTGTATTTCATGAGAAATTAATTGCCATGTCACAAAATATAATGTAACATCTTTTAGAAAAGAGAAAGCACAGATTTTGTTTCGATTTCAGAAAGTACAAAGAAACGCTCCTGTTGTAGAGAGCACTGTGCAGAGGGACTGAGTGCTTTCTCAGTTACAAGGTTAGTCAAGCTGGAAACAGCAGTATAGAAATGTTTAAGTGTATTTAGTGGTTGATAATGAATGAGGGAAAAAGAACGTATAGAATATAGAAGTGCAAACATGATGTTTAAAGAAATGTGAAAAGTATATTATCACAGAATGGTTTAAAATCTTTTTTGCCCTTTTTTTTTTTTTAATAAAGTTCTGGAGCATAAACTACTGGATGAAACAATTTAAAGATACAGAACGAAAAGCAAGGTAGTAAAATATACGAAGGTATATAAATATAAAAGTGTTTCCATGTAAAGACTGTTTAAACCACAATCCATATTATATTTGTCCTCTTAGGCTGCGCTGCTATTGGAGGATGCCAACTGCCCGGCCATGCTATTGGCTCTGTTTGACTTCCTCTGCTCTCTGCTACCATCTGTAGCACAGCTAGCTGTGCTTCCTGACTGTGTAATTTTTCTCCTGCTCACCCGCCCCAACCCCAGCCACTATTAAATGTGCTGTAGCACTGCCCTCCCAATCCTAGTGGCTGTTTCTTAAATCCTTCCCCAACCAGGCGAATGTTGAACAACAGTTACTACAGGGATCTTACAATCTATCCTTACCAGCCCACGTTTTAGTGCTAATGCTATTCCCAGCTCCTAAAATACAGGCTAAAATGGGTAAGCTTACTCTAAGTATCCTACCCCAGTTTCTCATCTTACTTATCTTACTCAATCTCCCTGGAAACTCCAACCACCAAAACAGATCAACCTATTAATAAGATTAAGGACGTCAACCTTAAATATGACATGGGCTGTATTTCTAGGAATTTTTTCATCATCACTAAAGGACCATGGTCTCCTTCATGGACCCTACCTTGCATTAATGACTGGACTTTTTATAGCTTGAGTGGCCGCACTGCTTCTCCCTCTAATCCCATCATCCTTTTCTTACTGAGCAAGAAAAGGAAAAAGAGCCTTAGTACCAGAAGGACTGTTAAATTATCTTCAAAACTGCTAAGAGAACACCTCCTTAGGATCATCCTCCTGCTGCTTCTATTATCTGGCAACATCCACCCTAATCCAGGACTCATTGGCTTGGCCTCAAACTGTGCTCGTCGCAAGCAGGGCACTCTTAATTTGGCTATCGTCAACATCTGTAGTCTTTTGTGCAAAATCGACAGTCTCAAAGTCTGGGTCTCACAGCATGACTCTGACTTACTGTCTGTGGTTGAAAGCTGGTTGTCCCCTAAAATTCCTGACACAGCTATTGTCCCACCGGGACATACCGTTTTCCAACTGGATAGGTCAACCAAACATGGTGGTGGCTGTGCCATCTATCTAAAAAACTCTCTAAAGGGTATGGCCTTACCCAGGATTGACTGTGGATGCTCCACCCAGGCACTGGCAGTTAAAGTGCCTCTTGGGGGCCCCATAATAAAACACTTACAGTTCTATCAGTCTAGTTACCCCCTAAAGACCCAACCTCAGGTCTCCACAGTGTCCTGGACTATCTCCGTACCTGAACTCATACCACTGAAACAATTCTTCTGGGTGAGTTCAACACAAACTGGCTATCACCAACCATTGGCCCAATAAAGGATGCCTTATCAGTCCTTCACCTCACTCAGCTCGTCAGCTCACCAACCAGAATAAACTATGAGACTGGGAAAAGCACCGCACTGGATTGGATAATCTCCAACCACTCTGATCGCATCTCCCACGTAACCATACACCCTGAATCCCTTAGCGACCACTCCACCATTACCTGCAGTTGGACCAACACATTTTGCACCCCCCCCATCCCAAACTATCTACAATAGAGTACTAAAACTTGGTCACCTTGACCTCCTCAAACAACAGCTACGTCACCATGACTGGGCCCTGCTTGACTCCATTGATGACATCAATGAAGCCCTTGAGCACTTCATTAAGATTTTCAATACTGCCTGTGATATACATGTCTCTTTTAAAAAGATGAAGGTTCGAGGCAGAGTGCACGCCTGGATTACTCCTGAACTCTCAGCCAGCATGAAACAGCGAGACTATCTCTGGCACTGTGCTAAAGCCTCAGGTAAACAACTGGACCTACAAGCATATAAGGCCACAAGGAACAACTGCACTCGGGCTATTCGCTGGGAAAAATCTAAGCACCATAGGGAACTGTTGACCAGCACGTGGGGATAGCAGGAAATTCTGGTCGAATATTAAACATATTACTAGTAAAGATCCAAAGATGTCACTCTCGATGCTAAAACACGGATGGTACCCCCACCCAGGACGCTCTTAAAATCAATAATACTTTTAATGAAGCCTTCACCAACCTGAGCAGTGTCCTACCACCATACTTCTTTGATGATATCCCTGCAAAGTCCACCAGCCACTACATGGACAAGATCCCTGGTCATCCTCCTTTCTATTTTAAGAAGGTCTCTGTGTCCCAGGTTAGAACTCTCTTTAAAAAAGTGCTCAGTAGATCTAGGCACAGTGAAGACTCACTAGACCTCAAACTTCTCACGCTCACTTTAGAGGAAGTACTTTTACCTATAACAAAGATCCTTAACCTCTCCTTAACCCTGTCACCGTTCCCTAAAGCTTGGAAAATCGGCCCTAGTGACCCCAGTACATAAATCTGATGATCATGCCCTACATAACTATAGGCCAATATCAATCCTCCCTCCACTATCTAAAGTGCTGGAACTTACTGTTACAAATCAGCTGGTGGATTACCTTGAAAAATACTCCGTCCAATGCCCACAACAACATGGTTTTAGAAAAGAGCATAGCACCTCCATAGCACTACTTGAATTTACCAGCTTCATTCAGCAATCACTTGACCAAGGCAATCTGGTAGGGGAGACCTTTATAGATTTAACGAAGGCATTTGACACTATTAATCACCCACTTCTCCTCTGTCAACTAACTAGCATTGGCCTGTCACTCAAAACGCTAAAACTGGTTCATAAGCTATCTCGATGATAGATCCCAGCAGGAGAAAATTTCTAATCTCCTCTCCAAGCAGCCGGTCATCTGATCTGGTGTACCTCAAGGATCAATCCTGGGTCCGCTCCTCTTTAGTATCTTTCTGAACAACCTGTCGTTCTCCTGTCACTGACGGATTCTCCTATACGTGGACGATGCTGTCATTTTCTCGATCCACCAAGACCCAAATGCTCTTGAAAGCAATCTGTAACTCTGTTTCAAGCATGTTGAATAATGGTTTGGTGCACACAAATTGGTTCCAAACTATAAGAAAACAAAAGTTATGTTGTTCTCCTCCTCGCACAATAACCACAGGACCCATGCACTTATTAGAAATAACCAGGGAACCCCACTTGAACAAGTATAGCACTTTAAGTATCTGGGAGTAACACTGGATAATCATCTTACCTATATGCCTCACATCGAGAATGTTGCCAAGACAGTTAATATTAGGATTGGACTCCTCTATAGATACAAATGGTGCCTGACTCTTGAAGCTCTGAAATTCGCAATTCACAGCTCGGTGTTGTCAGTCAACGATTATGGCTTGCTCAATTATGGAGCTGCTACCGCTACCTCTCTCAAAAGACTAACAATCACTTTGAACAAGGTGTGCGGAGTTCTCATGGGCGCTGATTGCCTCACTCACACTTGTGAGCTATATGCTTAATCTGGCAGTCTTCAACTAAGTGGTAGGATCAAATACCAGACTTACCTACTAACTAAAGTGTCTCCTTGGACTCCTCCCCCCCCCCGGAGTGGAAAGCCTGTTGAACAAATTCCACAGGACCTAATACACACGCACTTCAACCACTGACCTTCTTCTAGTCCCTAAGCGCCGGACAGCACAAAGCCAGCAGTCCTTCTCTTATAGAGCCCCTTTATGGTTCAACGGACTGCACAATGAAATAACTAATCTACCCAAACTTGGCCAGTTTAAGCACACACTCTACCAGCATCTCTTCTCTGAAAGCTCTTGTGATTGTTCCACCTAATCCCATTATAAACCTGTCCATGCCTCACTACCTTTGCAGCATTTCCTACGCACCACCCACCTCTTTGGTTATAACCCTGACAAGGCCTTTTCGGCTGCCACTCCTCTTTTCCCCTGTCTTCCTCCCCCAGATCTGTAAATCTTACTACCCCCTGCACCTCCTTGCTATTTTGCTTCCACCCCTTTCTTTACTGATTTATGTATCATATACTGTTCACTGTAATTTAATTTAGTAATTTAACCTGTTAGCCTCCCCCTTTGTCTGTTTGTAACCCTCCCCATTAACATGGAACCTTTGTAAATGAGCCGCATTTGCGCTCAAAGGTACTTGTAATCTAAGACTGAATAAATAAATAAAATATAGGGGTACATTAAGTATAACATTATGTCTTCATTACAGATAATTAACTGCATTTCATGGCAAGTACTAAGAAAAAAATATTTAAAAGTAAAGACAAGCCTGGTAAATATTGTCAGTTCTAAAGAAGAAAATATAAAGAAAAATTAAAAAATGTAATAAATTAAAATTATTAAAACTGTATCTATTTAATTGCAGAAATCTTTATAAGCCCTTTGAAAAAGCCCTTTACGTGCAAAACGTCAGGGTGAGTTTACAAGAAAAATAAATGGATGGATGGATAAATCTGACCACGTGAAGATTTTTTTTTGCATCTACATATCTACTTTGGGACTGAATTGAGGACACCTCAGGAGTGCAACACAAAACAGACTGGCCATTTACCACAGAATCCCATTTTTATAGGACATTTTCTTCAAGGCGATAACGTCACCCTGATGTTGCCTGATGCCCAAATGGTATTGGTGCACCTCACTCAAAGAGTGACAGTACATCCTGGAATGTCCAGGGTGGCCAGAGTGTGCTAGTCTGCAAAGAAGTCAAAAACATTAGGTGCTGTGCTCATTTAAGTGGACACTATAGACATCTGAAGAACAATGGATGAAGACCTCAAATCAGAAAAAAAGTACCACTAAAAAATCAGAGAAAAAGGGTAAAGCACGAAAAAGGTCTCACTGGGCCACGAGCCAAAGTGGGATGCAGTTGGTTGCCCTGTTTACCCTCAAACAGCTGTGTAAACGGATGGCACATTGTCCAGGTAACTAATGCTCTAAGGGACATATGGTGATAGGACATGGGTACTCTGCTATGAGCGGCACGGAACGACATGGGTGCAACTAGACCGAACAAGAGCAACAGAGACAATTAGTTGCAAATACAGGCTACTGGAAGGTCTGCAGAAATGGGGACCAACCTGAGATGTAAAACACAAAACAAAAAAAGAAGAAAAAAATATCCTTGAAAGCAGACTCAAAACATAATGTCAGGTGCAAAAATCCCTGAAGGTGTGAAATTTTGAGACCACCTCATCCAGAAGACGTTCACTCAAGATTGTGAGAATGGCAATTCAAAAAAAAAAAAGTTGAACCACAGAAAAGCTGAATGTAGAACGCCGACGATACTGTTTTGTACAGTTCCAGCAAAAACCCCGCTGCTGTGCAAACCAGCTCACAGCATGACTTTAGCCAATTTCAGCTCTGGTTTACTTCTCACCAGCTTTTTTCTAAATGCCAAGAAGACGGTCTCAATGACCTTTGGCACTAGGCAGAGACTCTCAAACTCTCTAGGCTCCTGGCCCTACCCACCTGCCACACCCTTGATAGGACCATCTCGCAGGACACCTCCTCATTTCGATATCTGAGAGTTTGGCTGGACCAGCACCTCAACTTCTCGGTGCATATCGATGCTATCCTGAAGAAACTGTGCCCCAAGCTTGGTGCTCTGTACAGGAATCGTAGTTGCATCCCGCTGACTGCGAGGCGCGAAATTGTCCAGAAGATGATACTCCCCATCTTTGACTACTGTGACGTATGGTACTACTCCCAAATCTTCCCTGACCAGGTTGGACACTAACTCCTTCTGCTGCTTTGCTATCGACTCTTCTTCCCACCACTGTGAACTCTATCGCTCTCTAAGCTTCCTCCCACTGTCTCACAGACGCATCTCTCATTGTGCCAAACTAACCTCCAAATTCTGGTTTGGGGGCTCCCCTCTTATCTCTCATCCTCTCTCTACACTCCACCTCCCCCCCCACCCACTCTCTCAGATCAAATGATGCCCGCACCTTGATGGTCCCTTGCCACTCCATCCTCATTGGTCAGACTGGTTTTGCCCATCGTTTCCCTAAAATCTGGAATTCTCTCCCCCTGGAAAATGTCACTCTTCTTCCAATTACTCCCTTACCTCTGCCCTACACAATTACCTTTCCCTCAGCTGTTCCTGCTTTAACTTGCCTTAATACCGATCCCCAGTTTCTGCCTTCCTACCATGACCCCCCCCGGCAGGGTTCTCAACATCCTGAAGGGGGAAATCAGGAAATGGCTACCCCTTTCTCCTCATATTCAGTTCTTGCCTCTCCTCCCCCCCTTCTCCTCCTGCCCTTCTGGGTCATCAGTGTGCACAGCCTAACCCCATTTTGTTTTACTCCAACAGCACTTGCATACTACCTTGAGCAAGCTCCTGGTACACTCATGCACTATAAATTGTTCTATTGCATTATTCCTGTTTTGTAAGTTCATATGTTCTTTTGTATGATTTTGGACGTGTATTGTAATTTACCCAATGTTCCACTACTGTTTATTGTACAATACCTTGGGTTCCAACTGTTGCACAATCTTACAATGTTGTATTGTTTGTACTACCCACACACTATTGTAACTGATCATCCTTCACAACCCTATGTAACCCTTCCCCCCAGGTCACACCATGAGACTAGAAACTTGTTGTTCAGTGTGCCCTCCTGGTGAAACACTTCAATAAATAAATAAAAAATGTGCAAGCATCCAGCTATGCTGGTGATAGAATATAGAAAAAGGGGCTAAGATAAGCGGCTTCTTAAGCTGAATTCGGACAAGGTTAAGCAATGCCTGACACCACAGAGGTCAAAATAAACTGTATGCAGCTCACATGCAGCTGAAAAGGAAAATGGGCAGATTTTTCTCCGCACTGGTGGGCTGCAACACAGGAATTTAGTCCCTGGGCTGTTTTCATCCCTTTAAAAATCTTGCTCCTAGACTCATCGCCCCCTATTGTCTGGATTTCTGGTTCCCTCTTATAAGGAGAGAATGGACAACACCACAGAGGGTAGTAAGTTCTAGTGGCTTCAGTGGGGAGAATGCGAGTGCTTCCAAGGGCACCTGCGAACATGTCAGTACCTTCAAAGAGACAGGGGGAAACCATGTGAGCAAACTGAAGGAGCTGGGTGATGGGAAGGGTGGAGTGCCAGGTTAGAAGGAAATGCAGAGAAAAAAAAAGAAAAAAACCTAATTCTGCTGTCCAGTCAGCACTGTGGAAGAGCTGCGGTTCGTTATACTAGCGACCTTAGTTCAGGAATGAGCCAGGGATGCTGGAGGGCAGCAGGGGGAGGAATAATGCCTGTCCCTAAGGATGCTCTTCTCCATATGGCTTTGATCTGCTACTACCACCTAGGTGACCATGGAGAGGAGAAAAGAGAAGGTTGGCTGGGCTGCACGCTGGTGTGCCTTGCGTGCATGTGTTCTAGGACCTGTGTGCAACACAAGAGGAAACCACCTCAGCAGTGAGTGGGATGACGCAAAGGTTCTCTAAGGCCCCACCATAGCGACTGGTATCTCCCACCAATGAGCCTCTCATTGGGGAAAACAACTCCTGAAGGGCCCAAGCTGACCTGGAGGCCCTTCCCTTGTGAAACAACTGGACGTAAGTGCTAGAAAGTTATGGATAGGGCTGGGAGGTTACCCAGCCGAAGTTGGGCAGCTCCAGTTATAAGGGAAGAATTATGGAGGGAAAAACTGATTAACTGTAGATATACAGTAGCACCAAGAAAGCAAGTGGAAAAACAACTTAAAGATACAGCCCATAAAAACGTTATTCTATAAAAAGGGTACTTCCCCTTCATGCTCCTTCCTCTGAAGATGATGTTACCAACTTGCTACATGTGAATGGCCATGTGGGATTTTCCTGCCTTGCTACACCATTTCAAACTTAAAGTGCCTTTATGGACTGCATCTTTAAAGTGTGTTATTTGCACATCCAATGGAGTTGGTGCGCTTTTGCCTGCTTCCACAATAAATTATATTTTCAACTGATTTAAGCCTTTATTTTTGCCTGCATGTCAACCACTTTCTTGGTAATGCTCAGTACCAGACAAGCCTATAGCACACTGGCTAGTACTTCAGTTGTGAGCTTACCTTGGCAGAATGGTACCAGCCCATGACAACCGTAAGCTGGTGGAGTTTTACTCATAACCACTTATCTGACTATTTAGCCACTTTTTAATGTTTTTGTATCTCTCCTTATTATATTGTCCTACTGTGTCCAGAGCTACTTCTGCTGTTCAGTTGCCCTATGACCGCCATGGAAACAAGCTGCTGCATTTCATGGAGCTATACCAGAGTGTGAGAATTTTGAATACATTTTTAAGGCTGTTCTACTCCATCTATCGGTTTACCACACTAGTGTACAAATGACATTTAAATTGTTTAAACTGGATTGTATGACTGGAGATATGATTCCCCCTTGCACAAAATGGGAGACGAGACAAGCTAGGCAATTACAGGCAAACAGTCTGCAGGACGCAAGGCAGCATGGGATTTACCAGTGGGAGGTCATGCCAAACAAACTTCACTGAATTCTTCAATTGGGTGGCAGGGGCTGTAAAGGGTCAGGCAGTGGATGTGCTGTATTTAGATTTCAGTAATGCCTTTGACTATATCCCTCACAGACAGCTGGTCAAGAAACTGGCTAACCGGAAGGTGAGAAATTGGCTAAGTGGGAGGACCCAGAGGGCAGTCTTAGATAGGGAGCAATTGGGGGCAAGGGAGGTCACAAGTGGAGTGCCCAAAGGATTGGTTTTGGGACCAGCCCTCTTTAACGTATGTGTTATAAGGAAGAGGGTCCAGGGAAGATATGTCTCTTCGCAGATAATACTAAGATCTGTGGAAGGGTAGAGAGCAAAGAGGGGGTAAGGGCCATGAGGGAGGATCTGGAAGACTGCAGAGATGATCAAGGGTGTGGTAGCTGAAATTTAATGGTGAGAAATGCAGGATAATGCATGTAGGGACCGAGAACACGAGAACAAAACCAGGATGGGTAGAGTAGTTCTGGAGAGAATAACGTAAGAAAAGGACCTTGGCAGGTTAATAATGGAGAACTGGAAAGCATGGACACAGGTGTACGAGGGCTGTAATAGGATGCTGGGATGCACAGGAAGGGGGTAAGCAGCAGGAGAAGGGAGGAGATACTATCTGTGACGTAGACAGCCAGCTCTGAGTGGTCAAATGCTAAATTAATTTTTGTTATTACACATAAAATATGTGAAGGGAAAGGTCAGTTCAAGGAAAAGGCTGTCTTACTTGAAGTGACACCTCAAGACCCCCCAGGGATAAGTTCAAAGGATAGGAGGTATTTTAAACTGCAGAGGTCTGGGGTGCAATTACATTGTCAATTTGCTTTCATCCCAGGAAATAAGATTAGCTATTCATAATGCCCTCAGGGAGATCCTTTGACTTGCATAGTTGCCAGGGAAGGACTTGTGGGGAGCGGTGTCGAAGAGAGGCCAGAATGGACATTGAAGAGGCTTGATGTCTGAGCCAGGGAGGACCCAGACGATTCTGGAAGGTCCAATTTACATTTCAAGGGAACCTCTGAATTACATCAGAAAGACCTGAGGTGTAGATTACAAGGTCCAGACGGAATTAAAGAGGCCAATACACTTTTGTTTTGAATACAGTGACTTAGATCCCCAAGGAGGGTCATTAGTGGGGTCCCACAGGGATCAGTCCTTAGGCCCCTCCTGTTCAAGGCCTACGTCTCTGGCATAAGGACAGGTATCAGGAGTGAGATGAGTCAAAACTGTGGGGGGGGGTGGATGGGGAGGAGGGGAGGTGGCCCTACAGGGGGACCTGGAGGTTCTGGAAAGATGGTCTAGAAAGTGGAAGCTGAGGTTCAATGCAGGGAAATGCAAGGTACTGCACCTGGGGCCATAAACCCGGCCAAGTGTACACTCGGGGATGCTACAAGTCTCGATGGCTGAGGGACCTGGGGGTGGTGGTGGATGTCAAGATGAACAACTCGGAGACTTGTAGGAGGGCAGCAGCCAAGGCCAACAGGATGCTGGGGTGCATCGCTAGGGGATCACCTCCAGAAGGAGGGAAGTGATACTCCCTCTGTATAACTGCTTGGTGAGGCCACACCCCTAGCACTCGTGCAGTTTGGAGGCCACACTTAAAGTAGGGACATTAAACTCCTGGAGAGAGTCCAGAGGAGGGCAACCAAAATTATTTGGGGCTTGGGGACAGGACTTATGGGGAGAGGCTCAAGAGCTAAATATGCACACACTGAAGTGAGAAGGGACCGGGGACATGATAGAGGTCTTCAGGTACATGAAGGAGGTAAATAGGGGAGGAACAGTCAGGGTGCTTTGAAGGAAGGAGGAGGGGGCAACTAGAGGGCATGGGTGGAAGCTTGAGGGGTGAAGATTCAGGGGAGAAAGGAGGAGGTGCTACTTCACTGAGAGGATGGTGGAGCCATGGAATGCGCTGCCCAGGGGGCTGGTGGAGGCAGAGACGGTGGAGGGGTTCAAGAGGGGGTGGGACAGGTACAGTGGAAGGTTTCTGGAAGCAAAATCCAGTGCAGTGAGAATATCTGGAACTGGGAAGGGAGAAGCCAAAGAAGGCGAGGGGGACAGCAAGGTCAGCTCCCAGGGTGGGGGCTGACCAAACAAGCAGACATGAATGACCGTTAGGCCTATTCTGCTGGCATTTGAGTATGTTAGATCAAAGAAAACCTTTGAGACGTATGTGTAGCAGAGAAAAAACCAGTTCTGACCAGTTAACCTGTGGAGAGGAAAGTCAGTGAGGTCATCTCGTATGTTTTTTAAATATTTTATTGAGACACCCTGCATTGTAAAATATAGAGTTTGATCCACCAAGGCGGAGTTAGTGACCTCATGAGAAGGCAGGCTCAGAAGTGTGTTTAAGTGCTGAAAGAACCTGACAGAGAAACACAAGATAATTTTATCTGACTGAGGGAAAATCATCACAGCACTGAAAAAGAGTAAGATTAGACCAGTCTAAATGTATGTGTTGTAGGAACTGTACTTTTTCCTGTTTGTTTTAAGGCTGTATGTGTTGGGATATATATAATTTGTTCTGTAATTATTGTTCTGTTTTGATATTTTTAAAGTAAATATATTTTTTTACAAACGAAACTGCTGGAGTGCCTTGACAATTCTTTTTATTTTAAGTGGAGCTTTTAAAGGTTATAAGTACACTGTGTATGGGCTTATTGTATACCAAACAGGGAAATGGATAGAGTTCTCTAAAAGTCTTGCATTGAGTTCTAAGGGTTCATTTGAAAGACCTGGTTGGGTGCCTGTACGCAAAGATATCTGGCCCCCCGAAGACAGAATTATCTGAGCCTGATAATTGGGTACGCTAACAAGAGGTTATCAATTTGAATCCCTTCAGAGTTTGAGTCTAAGGTGACTTGAACCCACAAAACAGACAAGAGGGTTACCTTGTCTGTTCACTGTACTCAAATCATATGCTCAGAAGTTGGCACTTTGGGAGTAGAGGGCTGAGCGAGATTGTGACACTATCCTTGTACAATGCCCTGGTTTCGTCACACTTAAGAGTACTGTGTGCAGCTTTGGTGCCTACACTTGAGAAAGGACAGAGAGATGCTGGAGTTTGTGCAGAGAAAGACAACCAAAATAATCAGAGGACAATGGGGGAAGTCAAATGGACATCGGTTGTGGGACCTCAGTACGTATATGTTGGAAAATAGGAGGAAGAGGGGGGGACATGATAAAGACTTTTAAGTATCACAGTGGGATAAACAGGGTAGACAGCAGGAGTTGTTCACACCCATTGTAAATCCAGGTAGCAGGGGAAGCTCCAAGCTTAGCTGGCGTACAGAAAGCATTTTCATGGTAAAAAAATGGAACAACCCTCCAGAGGAGGCTATGTATACTGAAACAGTAAAGGGAGGGATTTAGAAGAGGATTGGTACAGGCTGCAGGTATGGTGCAAGTGGGGCAGCAGGGGAAGGGAGGGAATGTCTACTAGGGACCTTCTTGTTAACTTTTCTATACTCTGCATAAGTTAGGGTGTTACTTGTACTTAGTTGTGCAAGTTGCATATTTTCTACAGTTCCCAGAAATGAAAGAAGGCCATTCTCAGTGCGGTTCCCACTTTAAGAGAACTGCTAATTCCAAGCTTTTTAAGTAAATAAAAAAAACTTTTCTTTAACTGCTTTGCAGTTTTAGTTAAATTTATTCGCAGTTCCTCATTTCTAGAAACCGAAAAAACATTTCCGCTATTTCTATTTAAGAAACCTTTTCTAAAGTATTTATTACTTGCGATCTTTAATGTTGAGGAACTCAACTGCATCTTTCACTTTTAAACCCTTTGTACCTTTCTTGGGCTTAGTATATATTTCATTTTTGGGGGAAGGGGGACTGGAAACGTCTTCTTGGGGGTTTATCAGTCTTTAGCATCACTGACCGACCCAAAATGAGGACAGGACCCACAAGTTTTAAAAAACTGTGCTGTTTGTTTTCACCTATCTATAATGCTCCCTGTCTTTTTCACAGACAAATCTGTGAAGGCTTAGTTTTTTGGGATTTACAAGATTTTGTGCTTGGAGTAACTACACCATTCTTGCTCACTACATCTGTGAAGGTCTCCTGGACTGGATTTTCTGCAATACATCACCACTAGGTTTTTGCATTTTCAGTTTAAAATCAACTTTTTGGAAGCTATCCCAAGCAAAACAGAAGTCAAGCAACTAAGTCTGACAAACTCAGTGACTCTGGGTCCAGCCTGAATCCACCTTTTTTTGTCTGACCTGCTCCTAAAGGATCTGTATGTTGGCTTTTAAAAACCTCTTTAAATAACAAAGGAAGCATAAGGACAAAAGGATTTCACATCCTTCACTTGTACCACAGCAAGTGTGCCCCAGGCTACCAATGTAATGGGGCAGGGGAGTGAATGCCTGCAAGCTTTTGCATAGCCAAAGCCTCATGTCAAATCTCTGCCTAGCTGTGACCCTGGGTGACCTCTATCATGAATTGTACCAATAGCCCAGGACATCTAAAAATTGTATCCCTGAATATTTGCAGCCTTCTCTCCAAACTGCCACAATTTCAGGCCTAGGTTGTTCAGATTGATCCTGACGTCATCTCCCTAATGGAAACATGGCTATCACCAAAGATCCCAGACACAACACTTGCCCTTTCCTGGATACAACCTATTCTGTCACGACCGTACCTCAAAAAGAGGGGGTGGTTGTCTAGTTTACCTCAAGAGTGACATCAAAGGGCAAATACTGCCCATTAGCTTCCACACCAAGGAAGCACAGGTTCTAACACTAAAACTTAATAATGGCCAACAAAACAAAGTGCTACTGTTATCCACCGCATACCTGCCTCCTGGGACGCTACCCACTGGCTTCCCACAGTTCATGAGCCACCTCGAACAGAACAAACTCAACTGGGAACATATAATCCTAGGGGACTTCAACATTAATTAGCAAGTACAGGATGTAGCGACAGCTAGAGACCAAATAGCCGGCCTGTACCTGACCCAACTGGTCACACAACCCACCAGACAAAACTACCGTACAGGAACCAGCACCCTCATCGACTGGCTACTCTCCTCCTGTCCCGAACATATGACAGAGGTAACAATCCTACCTGACGCCATCAGTGACCACTCCCCTGCACTACTTACCTGGACTAACAAGTTCACCAAGAGTAAACCTAAGACCACCAGGAACAGATCAGTAAGGCCTGGTCAACTAGACTCCTTCAGGCATTACCTAAAAGGGATTGACTGGTCCCCACTGGATACAGTCAAGGATGGACACCAAGCACTGGATTACTTCTGTAGTATCTTCACTAAAGCTTGCGACATCTTTGCTCCATACAAAACAAAGAAAGCCAGAGAAATCCTCAACCTCTGGCTGTCTAGCCCTCTAACTGAACACATGCGACTCAGAGATCACCTGTGGAATAGGGCCAAAGCCACCAGGAATCTAGCTGACTCCCAAGCTTACAAGGCAGCTAGAAATACCTGCACAAAACTCATACATCTGACGAAAGCAGCTCACTACAATGATCTCCTAGGAAAGACCTCGGTTGGGGGGAGTTCTGGGACTCTATAAAATCTCTCACGGGTAGAGCCTCAAGGGCCCCAAAGGAACTTATAGTTACCATCTCTGACACATTGCAAGACCCAAAGGGAATCACGGACACTTTCAATGTTGCATTCATGGACCTCAGCAATGTGTTACCACTTGAATACCTGAATAACACCCTCGCAGGCCAGCAGCACAACCTCAACACTCCATCACCATGGGATAGTGTTACCCCCACCATTCTACTTCAGGCAAATCTCCCCAGGTGAGACCGTCAGATATATCAAATGGGTCCTTCATAAGACTAGGATGGGAAGCGACATGATCGATATGAAGATGGTAGCACTTACATTAAATGAACTTGTGGCACTGCTCACCAAGATATTCAACGCCTGAGATCTGGCATCTTCCCTGACAGGTGGAAAGAAGCTCTAGTCACACCTGTTTTTAAATCAGGAGACAGAGCTAATCTAGCAAACTTCCGTCCCATCTCGATTTTAACCCCCCCCTCCAAAGCACTTGAAAGGGTGGTCTCAGAACACCTGCGTACCCAGAAAAACATAGCCTTCTCTGCTTGCAACAGCATGGATTCTGACAAAACCACTCCACCGTCACCGCGCTAATAGAGTACACCAGTCAGCTTTATGGGGCCCTGGATAAAAGGGATGGCGGTGGGGTCTATCTTCATAGACCTCACCAAGGCCTTTGACACAGTCAGTCACCAACTGCTACTGAAATGTCTCCTCTCTACAGGATTGTCAATGGACTCTGTGGCCTGGTTCCATAGTTACCTCACCCACAGATCTCAGTGGCTCAGGATCAGCAATACAATCTCTGAGCCCAGGGAAGTAAACCTAGGGGTCCTGCATGGTTCTATCCTCGGTCCTCTCTTATTCAGCCTCTTCATACATGACATGCCTTCCACCTGTCCTGCACACTCTGTACTCTATGCAAATGATGCTGTTATATCCATCCCAGGGAAAGACCTGGTATCAATTAGCTCTGAACTTCAGCTCAATGTTAGTGTATGGGAATCCTAGTTCACCAGAAATAAACTGCTACTCAACTACAGAAAGACAAACAGCATGCTCTTCGGCACCCCACAGATCAAGATTAGAGGGTCCTCACTGCAAATACTTAGTAGCGAAGGAGAAGTACTAGACCAAGTCAACACATTCAAGCACTTAGGGATTCACCTTGATGACACCCTCACCTTCACTGCCCATGCTGAGCAATTGGTAAAGTCCACCAATATGAAGCCTGGCATCCTGTACAGACACTGCACCTCTAAGACACCGGCTGCCCTGAAACTTGTTACGTGCAGTTCAGTTCTCTCATCAGTGGATTATGGCCTTGTCATATACAGGGCAGGCACAGACACAGTGCTTAAAAGGGTCAAAATCATCCACAACAAGGCCTACCGCCTGGTCCTGGGAGAACACAAAATGACTCACTCTTGTGATCTACACAAAGAAACTGGCTCGCTCCCACTCCACCACATACTCCAATACCAGGCCTGCCTCTTTGCAAAAAAGTCCCTGATGGGGTCCAGGCCTAGTGCTACTTCAGCCCTCTTTGAGCCTACACAACCATCTAAATGCACAAGGCGTGCCTCCAGGGCTGTCCTAACTGTTCCCTTCAAAGGAATCACCCTTGGCCATAGATCCCTCTCCTACTGTGGGCCTAAATGGTTCAATGATCTGCCCAGACCTTGCCAACTCCCCCAGACTTGGCCACTTTAAAAATGGGCTTCAATCTCTTCTTGCTAGCAAATCTGACTGCCAGTGTTTCTGTTAACCCATGGCCTCTGACAACAATTCTCATACCCGTCAAACACTACCCTCTCTCACAACTGCCCACCTCCCCACCCTCCCACCACCACCTACCACCTTCCTCCCCTTGACAAAGTCTCACCTTGGCTGCTAAAGTTGCATTTCTGCAGAATGGGAGCACCCTGTCTGAACTGTAACATAATTGTTAAACACTGTACCGCTCTTAATTAGTGCTGCAGTAATATGTTTCTCCTCACTTGTTGTACCCTGCTTAATGTTGTAACTGCACACTGATACTACTTGTTAGTTGATGTTCTTTCAGTTCTGCAGTGTTTCATCACCTGTAAATGTCATGTATTCCTTGTTGACTTGGAGCATTTGCAAACGAGCTCCCAGTTCAAATGTATTAATCTGAATTTGAAATTAAAAAAAAAAGAAAATTCCTGCCAAAGGCAGATTGTCATGAGCTGTGTTTACAGTGCATGGATTCACTCAACGGTTTTGCCCTAAAAGGCCAAAAAAAAAAAGGACTAAGACATTTAGAAGATTTAATGGCTTCTCCGTCAGCCTCCACGTCACCAAAATGTATTTATTTCAAAAGGTCTACCAGGAAAGCCACACTGAGCTGGTATCAGCTTGTTTCCAGATGCATCCTGGGGGATGGGGGAAGAGAACAGAATAGAAACAGAGTACAATATATAGAAAATACAACTCAAGAACAATAAGCAATAAATTGCCAAACAGTAAATTATTATACAGTAAACTGTGGAACGTGCAAAAGAACAAAAACAGTAAGCGACACAACAAAATAAGAAACGGGTAGAAAGGATGGATACTAAGGGAGTGGGGCAATGCTAGTGTCAGAACTGGTATGTTGCAGGCGAAGAGAAGTCCACCCCAATATCAGAAGAACCTGCAGGAGTGAACAGAGAACTCAAAGAGGAGAGATTTCAGTGCAGAAAAGGAAGAAGCAAAGTGAATGGAAGGGGAAGAGAACCCCATAGTTCAGGGAAGCGGAAAGAGAAAGCAGCATGGCCAGCAGTAGATTTCATCTGAAGGACAGCAAGAGCAAGAACTGCAAAAGAAGTAAGATGAAGAAGAGGGGAAAGAGAGGAGAGGAGAGAAGCAAGATACAAGGGGAGAGAGCCAAAACAATATTTGGAAACAAAGGAAGCACAGTGGGTAAGGCTCCTGGCATCAAGAGAGTGGAGGGAGAGTTAAGAGTACTGAGTACAATCGTGTGTACACAAGGATTTGTCCAGGGCAAAGCAACAGGAAGAGTGAAAGTGAGGGTCCAGTCCAGCTAAAGTGGACTTTAAAGCAGCACTATAAACAATGTTTCCATGGTTGAAATCAGGCAGAATCATCTTAGTGAGGATTTCTTTGTGTGCAGGAAGCAGAATATTTCTCTTATTTCTGTACAGCACCCCAGGGTTGGGGCAGAGCTTCTTGTGGATGGACAGCATCCATATGCACAGAAAGATAAAGGTGGCGATCCAGCCAGATCCTGGGGTACTTGAAGGAGGCGACATCTTCAATAGTTGCACCATCAAGGGTATGAAAGAAATGAAGAGGAAGACTCTAGTAAGCCTCTACATGCTGTCAACAGTCATACAGACAGTTTTCTTTGCTTTGAGGGATAACTAGTTTTCACGGAACCAGAGCGGGATAGTGTTAAAGTCCAGCTGGAGCTGGATCATGAGGTCCGGGACAGAGGAGCCAGAGGAAATGAGTACCATATCATCTGCATACGTATGACCAAAGACTTGTAGTCAATGTAAAAAAGACAAAGACTATGCTCTTTGCCCATCGACAGAATAAGGCCAAGAATGCGCAGCTAACAATCCTCTCCCACTCTCTTCTTCCTCTACAACAAGTCCATACATATAAATACTTGGGCCTTATATTTGATTCCAGCCTCTCCTTCCATTCACACATTGACACACTATCATCAGCCATAAATGTCCGTATAGGCCTATTGTATCGGCACAAGGATTGCCTACCTCTGGAAGCCCTTAATCTGGCTGCCACCTCCTCCGTCCTCTCCCTAGTCGATTATGGGCTCACTATCTACTCGGCTGCTGACCACACAGCCCTTAGCAAAAGCCACCTTGCCATAAACAAAGCATGTAGACCCCTCACTGGGGCAGAAAAGCGTACCCATACCTGTACCCTATATGCTCTGAGAAATCTCTTTACCCTGGATGAAAGGCTATTTTATCAAACATGCCTCCTCACAAAGAAAATACACCTGGGGCTTACCCCCTTGGGGGCTTCTGCCTCTCTCCTATCCTCCCATGCCTCTGTGAACACCCGCACTGCCAACCGACAGGTGTGGTCCATTCCGACAGTTAGAACCTACTTAGCCCAAAGGTCATTCCCACACAGGGCCTCAGCCTGGTACAATGAACTCCCCTCTGACGTCTCCTCCATCTCCAAATTAGGACCTTTCAAGTCAGCCCTCAAAGAGCACATTCTCGCTTCATGGTGCTGCTAATGTACCAGCTAGTGCTGGGTCATCTGTCTATCATCTTATGGGACCACCCTGCCACTGCGCTCCTACCGATAGGGATGCCAAACATTACCTATTAACAGTGCCTCCTTTGGCTGCACTCACAAGGTGTCTAATTCTCTACTTTGCTGTAAATATCAAACCTGTTACTCCCTCCCCCTATCAGCAAACTTATTGTTCTCTTTAAAACTGTAAAATACAGCTCTCGGTAACACATTCAATGCAATGTATAGCTGATCCTGATTCTGCAATATTGTATAACTAAAAGAACTGTAACCTTTAGCTGCCATTCTATGTCTATATGTAGTAAGTGTTTATGTTTGTTTTTCTGATACGGAGCCTTTGTAAACGAGTCCCTGACTCAAAGGTTGTAATCCTAAAGTCTGTTAAATAAATAAAATAAATAAATGAATTAACACAGAGGAGTAGGCAGTGGGGAGGTCATTCAGTAAAAAGAAGAATATAATAGGCTCAGAGAAGGGTCCGGTCCCTCAGAATAAGCTGTAGTCCCTGTTTAGGGGACATAAAAGAGAGATAAAGCTGCTACAGATGGTTCAGAAGAAAAAAATTACTCACCTTAGTAATGCTGTTTCTTCTAATGGAGTCTTGCTGTATTCTGACTATTGCAGTGATAACCAACCTTTGAACTGCCCCGCAGAGGAAAGAGTTAACTTTCCATGCAAGGCATGGAACGCTGAGCTCGAGCTTGGTTGAGACTCTGTCTGTTGTTTGAACCCAAACCGCCAGATCTTTACGAGCTAAACTCACTGGGTGACCTGTGTGGAAACTGTAAACTTACACTAGCCAACTGGCAACTAAATTTAATAAAAAGGTTTTTTGGTTCCAAGGCAAAGACTCAAGTCAGGAAACCCAAAAAACAAAACACAACACACACACACCCAAAAATAAGAGGGTGAGCAAAAGGGGGCACCTCTAGGGTGCCGACACTGTTCCTGCCCACCCACATCCCAAAACCCAGGTTCTGAGAGGGGAAGAGGTCAGAATACAGCAAGACTCCATTAGAAGAAACAACATTACTAAGATGAGTAATTTTTTCTTCAAACAACATGAAGTCTTGCTGTATTCTGACTATTGCAGACTACCAAGCAGTACCTCCATGGAGGAGGGACAGAACCTACTTCGGGAACAGGCTCTGAAGCACTGCCGTGCCAAACCGAGCATCACTCCTGGCCTGGATATCCAGAGAGTAATGCTTAGTGAAAGTATGTACTGTTTTCCAGGTGGCTGCCTGACAAATCTCTAAGATAGGAATATCCCTAGCAGCAGCCAGGGAAGCAGCTGTACCTCTAGTAGAGTGAGCCCTCAGGCATGAGGGTGGGATCCTACCTAATTTTTCATAGCAGAATTGTATACAAGAGACAATCCACCTGGCAATAGATCTCTTAGTGGCAGGTTTTCCCCTTACCAACCTCACCATAAGTGAGGAACAGTTGGAGGGAGTCAAACCTGTGACCCTTGGTGCGCTCTACGTAGTAGCTAAGGGTCCTTTTCACATCCAGGCTGTGCAGCCTCCTCTCTCCAGAGGAGGAATGGTCAATGAAGAAAACAGGAAGAGACATAGACTGGTTAAGGTGGAAATCTGAAACCACCTTAGGCAAAAACTTCCTGTTAGTCCTGAGGACCACCTTATCTCTATGGAAAGAGATAAAATCAGGCTCCACTGACAGGGCCTGTAACTCACTTATGCGTCTGGTAGAAGTAATGGCTACCAAGAACACAGTTTTCCAAGTCAAGTACTTAAGCTCTGCTGAGGACAAAGGCTCAAAAGGGGGTTGCATAAGCTGAGCAATGCAAACATTAAGGGCCCAAGCAGGGGCAGGGTCCCTGAAGGGAGGTTTGGTATGCAGCAATCCCTTGAAGAATTTACAGAATACAGGATGAGCTGAAAGGGAAGAGTGCTTGCCTGCTGACAAGAAGGCAGAGACAGCTGCCAGATGCACTCTATGTGTAGCTGGTCTGAGTCCCAAGCTATTGAGATGAACCATATAGTCAGGGACTGTAGGCAACCCAGCAGACTCTGGAGAAATATGCTTCCCAGAGCACCAAACAGTAAACCTTTTCCATTTGGAGTTGTAAGTCTTTCTGGTGGAAGGCTTTCGAGAAGCCTTTAGAATATCCAGAACACCTTGAGAGAGAGAGAGAGAGAGAGAGAGATGCAAATCAGCAAACTCTAACTCTTCAAGAGCCAGGCCTTGAGATTGAGAGATCTGAGATTCGGATACCAAACCCTCCCCTGAGAACATGTTAACAAGTTGTAATTCCCGGGAAGAGACAGGGGAAGGTGGACTGCTAAGGACAGCAAGAGAGGGTACCAGGGCTGGCTGGCTCAATCTGGAGTAATCAGAATAACTTTTCAGGGTTGAGACCTAATTTTGACTAGTACCTTGAACAGGAGAGGGAAGGGGGGAAAAGCATACAGAACTTCCCTTCCCAATTGAGAAGTAGAGCATCCAGGGGGACTGAGCCGAACACTGGGGGTCTGCAGCAAAAAAGAGGAAGTTGGTGATTGTCTGGGTCTGCAAAAAGATCTATCTGTGGGGTGCCCCATCTGGAGAAGATCGCCTTCAAAATCAGGGGATCTAGGGACCATTCATGATGGCCCTGAGATATCCTGCTGAGAGCATCTGCCAGGACATTGTCCTTCCCTGGGAGGTGCACTGCTATCAGAGTGGTATTCAGGTAATAGGCCAGAGACCACAACCTCATTGCATCTGTGCACAAGGCCGTAGACAGAGTGCCCCCTTGCTTGCTGATGTATCACATTGTGGTGGTATCATCTGTCCTGATCTGAACTACTTTGTTCTGAACAGACTTGGAAAAACCTTGAAGTGCTAGAAGAAAAAATTACTCACCTTAGTAATGTTGTTTCTTCTAATGGAGTCTTGCTATATTATGACATATGCAGTATAACCCCAGGTTAGAACTGCTCTGGAGGTGAAAGAGTTGACTTCCATGCAGAGCATGGAACCTTGAGCGTGAGCTCGGTTGAACACTCTGTCTGTTGAAGATCAAACTTAAACTGTCAGATCTTTACGAGCAAAAACTCACTAAGGTTCTGTGTGGAAGCCATAAACCTACACTAGCCGTTGGCTACTAACTACAAAAACACCTTTTTGATCTTGATCCCAAAACAAAGACTCAAGTCAGGGGATTCAAGAAGAAACTTAAGCATAACACCTAAGCACCCTAGAAGGGTGAAATAAAGTGGGCATCAAAGAAGCGCCAACATTGCATTGCCCACCCACCTCCCAAAAACAGAGGTTCTGAGAGAGGCAGGCTGGGGTGGGGGGAGGTCATAAAATAGCAAGACTCCATTAGAAGAAACAACATTACTAAGGTGAGTAATTTTTTCTTCAAACAACATGAAGTCTTGTTATATTATGACATATGCAGACTACACAGCAGTACCTCCATGGAGGAGGGACAGAACCTACTTGGAAAATAGGCTCTGAAGCACAGCTGTGCCTAATCGAGCATCACTCTAGCTTGGATATCAGGGTAATGCTTAGTAAGCGTGAACTGTTTTCCAGGTAGCTGCTTGACATACCTCTAGGATAAGAATGTCCTGGCAGCAGACAGAGACGCAGCTGTACCTCTGGTAGAGTGGTCCTCAGGCCTGAAGGAGGAACCTTACCCAGTTTTTCGTAACAGAATTGGATACAAGAGACAACCCACCTGGCAATGGATCTTTTAGTGGCAGGTTTCCCTTTACCAACCTCACCATAAGTGAGGAACAATTGGAGGGATTCAAACCTGTGACCCTTGGTACGTTCTATATAGTAACTAAGGGCTCTTTGGACATCTAAACTGTGCAATCTCCTCTCACCAGAGGAGGAATGGTCAGTGAAGTACACAGGAAGAGACATGGATTGATTAAGGTGAAAGTCTGAAACCACCTTAGGCAAAAACTTCCTGTTAGTCCTGAGGACTACCTTATCTCTATGAAAGGAGATAAAATCAGGCTCCACTGACAAGGCTTGTAGCTCACTTGTCGCCTGGCAGGAGGTGATGGCTACCAGAAACACAGTTTTCAAGTCAAGTACTTCAGCTCTGCTGAAGACAGTGGCTCAAAGAGGTTGCATAAGCTGAGCGATGCAAATATTAAGATCCCAAGCAGGGATAGGATCCCTGAACGGGGACTGAAAGTGACTACAACCCTTTAAAAACTTGGAGAACACAGGGTGAGCTGATAAAGAAGAGGGCTTACCTGCTGACAAGAAGACAGACACAGCTGCCAAGTGCACCTTTAGGGTAGCTGGCCTCAGCCCCAAGGAATTCAAATGACCAAATAATCCAGGATCGTGGGCACCAGCAGATTCTGGGAAATATGTTTACCAGCACACCATATGGAAAATCTCTTCCATTTTGAATTAATTATAGTAGCCTGGTGGAAGGCCTTCCTAGAGGCCTTCAAGATATCAATACACCTTGAGAAAGGTGTAGGTCAGCAAACTCTAACTCTTCAAGAGTCAAGCCTTGAGATTGAGAGATTTGAGGTTCGGATACCAAACTCTCCCCTGGGCACAGGTTAACAGGCTGTGATTCCTGGGAAGGCATAGGGGAGGGTGGACTGCTAAGGACATGAGGAGTGGGTACCAGGGCTGCCTGGCCCAATCTGGAGCGATCAGGATCATCTTGCAGGATTGAGATCGGATTCTGACCAGCACTTTGAAAAGAAGGGGGAAGGGGGAAAAGCATAAAGAAACTTCCCTTCCCAACTGAGAAGGAAGGCATCCAGAGGGACTGAGCCCAACACTGGGGGCCTGCAACAAAAAAAGGGGAAGCTGGTGATTGTCTGGGGCTGCAAAGAGATCTATTTGCGGAGTGCCCCATCTGGCAAATATTACCTCCAGTACTAGGGGATCCAGTGCCCATTCGTGATGGCCCTGGGAAATCCTGCTGAGAGCATCCGCTAGGACATTGTCCTTGCCTGGGAGGTGAACTGCCGTAAGGGAGGCATTCAGAGAATATGCCAGAGACCACAACTTCATGCTTGATTGCACAAGGCCGTGAACAAATGCCCCCTTGCATTGATGTACCACATTGTAGTGGTATTGTCTGTTCTGACCTGAACTACCTTGTTCTGGACAGCTGTGGAGAAAACCTGAAGTGCTAGAAAAACTGCTCTGAGCTCCAGCAAATTGATGTGGAGCAGAGATTCCTGAGGGACCACAGCCCTTGGGTGGAAAGGTCGCCCATGTGAGCTCTCCACCCCAAGAGGATGCATCTATAGTAAGGGTCAAGGAATGAGACTGGGGAGTGAAGGGAACCCCCTGTCTCAGATTGTTCTGATCCTGCCACCACTGGAGGGCCTGGATCAGGGTTCGAGTCACTGGAATCAATTTGGTTAGGGGATCCGACCTTTGAGACCAAAAGGCTCTCAAATGGAACTGAATGTCCCTCATCTGAAATCTCGCTCCCTGCACTAGTGCTGTAGAAGCAGCCATGTGCCCCAGGAGCTGTAAAAAATGCCTTGCTGGTCGAGAGACCTGCAGGGTGAAAAGAGGCCAGAGACACCAGGGTCCTTGCTCTCTCCAGAGGAAGGAAGGCTCTGGCTTCTTTTGTGTTCAGTTCTGCGCCTATAAAGGTGAGAAGCTGGACAGGCTCCAGAACTGACTTTGGAAGATTGAGAAGGAAACCTAGAGATGTAAGCAGGTGCTGGGTTACTTGTAAATGAAATTTGACCTGTTCCGGAAACTGGCCTACAATGAGCCAGTCGTCCAGATAAGGAAAGATGGCAATCTTTTGCCTTCTTAAATGAGTAACTGCTACTGCCAGGCATTTTGTGAACACCCGTGGAGCCGAGGAGAGGCCGAAGGGCATTGCTCTGAACTGGTAATGGCCTGAGGGCAGTTCGAATCTGAGGTACTTTCGATGGGAGCTTCTGATGAGAACATGGAAGTAGGCATCCTTGAGGTCCAGGGAGGCTAGCCAGTCCCCTGGCCTTAGAGAAGGTAAAATAATCCCCAGGGTCACCATTTTGAACTTTGGTTTTAAAAGGTGCTTGTTTAGATACCTGAGATCCAGAATGGGACGCCATTCTCCTGTCTTTCTTTGGGTAAGGAAGTACCTGGAGTACAACCCTTTGCCCTGGTGTATGGGTAGAACCCTTTCCACGGCTCCGAGAGCCAGGAGGGCAGAAACTTCTGCTTCCAGGGCAAGTGCCTCTGATGGGTTTGCAGGTGGAAAGATCTGGCTCTCATCTTGGAAATTTTTGAAGCTGAGAACCAGTCCCTGGCTTACTACTTCCAGGACCCACTTGTCTGATGTTAAAGACTTCCAGTCCTGGACAAGTAATGACCTGCCCCTACGGTAGTGGAGAATAGGCCCTAGCTACCCCATTGGGAGCCTGTGTTTTACAGGGGCTTTGGGTTGAGGGTAGAAGCAGGCTTACTAGAGCCCCTTCTGCCCCTTCCTCTAAAGAACCCCCTCTGAGCATAAGCAGAAGAGGAGGCCTGGGCTTGGTAAAACGGACTACGAAAAGGCCTGCCCCTGCCCCTGACATGCTGCCTTTGAGGAGTGACTTGCCTTTCTTTGGCCTGTGCACTCCTATAGGTGGTCCTATACTCATCCATTTTCTTCATGTAATTCTCTGTCTGCTCCCCAAACAGAGAATTTCCCACAACAGGAAAATCCATAGCCTTAGACTGGGTATCCTGTGACAGGGCAGTACATCTGAGCCAGGCCATTCTGCGAAGAGACACAGATGTAGCCATAACTCTAGACTTCCAGACATCATTAGAGTCTAAGCAGCATGAAATTGCACCTTGGATGCCTCAACACGTCTCACACCACCTGCTCCAGCTCCCTGGCAAGCTGTTCAGGGCCTTTTTGCTAGGGCCAGGACAGTATCCCACCTGGATTTTTGGTACCTAGCTAGCTAAGCCATATAATTTGCCTGTCTGAGTCCCAAAGATGCTGCCATGTACTGCTTTTTGCCATGGCATCCATCCTCCTGGAATCCTTTTCAGGAGGGTGAGAGGCTAGAGGAATATTGCCTTGTCACAGGCTGCAGCCTGCACTACCCCACATGGCTGCACTGCTGAGATAGGAACTCTGTATCAGAGCTTGATAAAGCATACCTCTTGTCCATCCTTTTATCCACAGGGAGGATAGAATGAGGAGTTTTCAGAATTTTTACTGTCCGTTTCCTAAAAGATTTATGCAAGGGAATAGACAGTCTCCTAGACTCTGGAATATCCATCATTTCCACAAAATCAGGCTCTTCTTGATCATCAACAGCTTCCTCAACAGGGAGTTGCAGAGTGTCCGCAACTTTCTTGTAAAACAAAAAATGAGAAGGGGACTCAGATAGCCTGGGAGGGGATACTCCTGAGGGTCTGTCTGGAGAGATGTCCGGATCAATGGGCACATCCAGACTGCCAAAATCACTCACTCTCCTCGTACCCCTCCTCCCCTTCCCCTGGTTCATAAAAATCTTCAAAATCATAATCTTGAACCGAGGGAACCGACCGAACCGGGCGCTTGCCCAATGGTGCCGGTTCGGACGAACTGATGAAAGAGACTGGACAATTTGGATAGCTTTGGCTATTTCCTCAGCGTTGGAGAAAGAACTTTTGGCCCCACACTAGCTGACCTTCTAGCCCTTTTAGTTGGAACCGGCTCCTCAGAGCTGGCTCTTCGTTGCCCGAGGAAGCATCGCCTGGTCAGAGGCATTCTCAGGTCTCGGGTTGGAACCAACTGGCTGGCCATCTAGGTCAGCTGGACTTTTTGCCTCCCCTTTCCTGAGCCTACCAACTCTTTTTCCATGGTGGCAGCAGGAAAATTCTTACAAATCTGGCAGTCTGCATTGGGGTGGTCAAACCCCAGACAATATACACAAATGGTGTTTGGGTCAGCCTTGGCAAAGGCTTCCCCACAGAGGCCACAGTGCTGAAACCAGTGGGTCCGGTTTTTCTTTTGGGTTTCTCAGACATAGTGCCGGCCTAACCAAAACTTGCCCGTTAATGGCAATCCACCAAGCAAGACTCTCTTATCGGTTCCCAACCGTGTCACGGGTCGTGGAAAAAAACGTAATAAAATCCGTTTTTTTTTAGAACTGATAAGAACCGGGAACCGCACTGTAAAGGGCTAGAAAGTAATTTTTAAACCCCTCTGATCGGTTCAAACCGAACCGAAAAAGACGTTTACAAGTTCCACACAGAAGAAAAAATAATAAATAAGCCTATCTATTACTTACAATACCACAGACAGAGCTTGAACCGACGATTGCGGTTAAATTTCGGTAAAATAAACCGAGAATTACACTTTAAAACCGACAAACAAACCAAGCAGCAGGAGGAATCTCCGGAGCGACTGTTCAGTGAGGCGGAGTAAAGAATCGGACAGTTTAAGTTTGAGCTTCAACAGACAGAGTGTTCAACCGAGCTCGCGCTCAAGATTCCATGCTCTGCATGGAAGTTAACTTCTTCACCTCCGGAGCAGTTCTAACCTGGGGTTATACTGCATATGTCATAATATAGCAAGACTTCATGTTGTTTGAAACACTGCTCTGAGTTCTAAGTGACTGATGTGAAGCAGAGATAATTGAGGTGACCACAACCCTTGGGTGGTCAGATCCCCAAGTGGGCTCCCCAGCCCAAGAGGGAGGCAGCTGTGGTGAGGGTAGCGAATGAGAATGAGTGACAAAGGGAACTCCTTGCCTTAGGTTGTCCTGATCCTGCCACCACTGCAAAGCCTGGATCAGGGTTTGAGTCACTGGGATTAGCTTGGTCAGAGAATCAGAAGGTTCTTAAGTGGAACTGAATGTCCCTCATCTGAAATCTTGCTCCTTGGACCACTGCTGTAGAGGCAGCCATGTGGCCCAGGAGCTGCAGAAAATGCCTTGCTGGTCGAGACACCTGGAGGGTGAATGAAGAGGCCAGTGTAACAAGGGTCCTTGCCCTGTCCAGGGAAGGAAGGCTCTTGCCCTTATTGATCCAGCTCCGCCCTATGAAGGTGAGGAGCTGCACACAACCTCTATAACTAACTTTGAAAGATTCCAGGAGGATCCTAGAAGTGAGCAGTTGCTGAGTTATCTGTAGGTGTGACTTGACTTGGTCTGGAGACTGGCCCGCTATGAGCCAGTCGTCCAGGTATGGAAAGATGGAGATCTTTTTTCTCTTTAGGAAAGCAACCACTACTGCCAGGCATTTTGTGAACACCCTTGGAGCTGATGTTAGGCCAAAGGGCATTGTTCTGAATTGATAGTGGCCTGAGGGCAACTGGAACCTGAGGTACTTTCTGTGGGAGCATCTGAGAAGAATGTGGAAATAGGCATCCTTGAGGTCCAGGGAGACTAGCCAGTCCCCTGGCCTTAACATAGGGTAGAATTATTCCCCGAGTCACCATTTTGAACTTTGGCTTTAAAAGGTGCTTGTTTAAATATCTGAGATCCAGGACGGGCCGCCATTCTCCTGTCTTTTTGGGAGTTAGGAAGTACCTGGAGTACAATCCTTTTCCCCTGTGTAGGGGTGGAACCCTTTCTATGGCTCTCAGAGCCAAGAGGGAAGAGACCTCTGCCTCTAGGGCAAGGGCCTCTGAAGGATTTGCAGGTGGAAACGATCTGGTTCTCATCTTGGGAAATTGTTTGAAGCTGAGAACCAGTCCCTGGGTTACTACTTCCAGGACCCATTTGTCTGATGTTAAAGACATCCAGTCCTGGACAAAGTAAGCCAGCCTGCTCCAAACTGGTAATGAAGAATCGGCCCGGGCAAACCCATCAGGGTGCCTGTTTGGGAGGGGCTTTAGGCTGAGGGGTGGTAGCAGGCCTGCTTATACCCAGTCTGCCTCTCCCTCTGAAGAACCCCCTCTGGGCAAAGGCGGAAGAGGAGGCCTGGGCTTGGTAAAAAGGTCTATGAAAAGGCCTGCCCCTACCTCTGGAATGCTGCCTCTGGGGAGTGGCTTGCCTTTCCTTGGCTTGAGCACTCCTATAGGTGGTCCTGTACTCATCCATTTTCTTCATGTAGTTCTCTGTCTGCTTCCCAAACAAAGAATTACCAACAACAGGAAAATCCATGGCCTTAGTCTGGGTATCCTGTGACAGGCTAGTACATCTGAGCCAAGCCATCCTACAAATGGCCACAGATATAGCCATGACTCTAGATGAAACATCATTGGAGTCCACTGCAACATGAAATTGCACCTTGGATGCCTCAATACCATCTGCAGCCACCTGTTCCAGCTCCTTGGCAAGCTGGCAGAGGACCTGTTTAGCTAGAGCCATCACAGTGTCCCATCTAGACTTCTGGTATCTAGCTGTGTAGGCCATATAATTAGCCTGCCTGAGTCCCAAAGATGCTGCCATGTACTATTTCTTTGCCAAGGCATCAATCCTCCTGGAATCCTTATTTGGGGGTGTGTGAAGCCAAGGGTATATTTGCCTTATCACAGGCAGCAGCCTGCACTACTCCAACATGGCTGCATTGCTGGGAAAGGAACTCCGTATCTGAGCCTGAAAGAGTATACCTCTTGTCCATTCTTCTGCCCACAGGAGGTATAGAATTAGGAGTCTTTAAAATTTTAAATGTCTGTTTCCCAAAAGACTTATGGAGGGGAATAGACAGCCTCCTGGACTCTGGGATGTCCATCATCTCAACATAATCAGGCTCTTCCTGATCCTCTACTGCATCCTCCATAGGAAGCTGAACAGTTTCAGCCACTTTTTTGTAAAACATAAAGTGAGAAGTGGACTCAGAAAGCCTAGGAGGAGAAACCCCTGAAGGACTGTCTGGGGAGATGTCCGGGTCAATGGGCACATCCAGACTTTCATAATCACCATCACTATCCTCATACTCTCCTTCCTCCTCCTCCTCCTCCGGTTCATAAAAATCCTCTAAATTATAATCTGGAACTGGAGGAACCGACCGAACTGAGCCCCTAACCGATGGTGCTGGTTCGGTCGGAACCGGAGTTAGCGACTGAACAATCCTTATCGCTTTGGCTATTTCATCAGCGGTCGGAGAAAGAACTTGTGGATCCGAACCGGCCGACTTATCCCTTCTTTTTCTTTTAACCGGAACCAACTCCTCAGAGTCGGTTCTCCTTTTGCCCGAAGAAGTTTCGCCCAGGTCAGAGGGCACTCCTTCTGGTTCGGTTGGAACCGAACCGGGCTGGCCGTCCGGGTCAGCGGACTTTTTGGCCTCCCTTTCCCTCAGTCTACCTACTCTCTTTTCCAGGGTAGCTGTGGGAAAGTTTACAAATCTGGCAGTCTGAATCAAGGTGGTCAAACCCCAGACAATAAACACAGGTGGTGTGGGGGTCAGCCTTAGCAAAGGCTTCCCCACACACACTACAATGTTGAAACCCAGTGGGCCGGTTTTCCTCTTGGGTTTCTCAGACATGGCCAGTCCTAACCAAACTTACCTTTTTGACAATCGCCAGGCAAGGCACCTTATCGGTTCCTGACCGTGTTACGGGTCGCGGAAAAAAACGTAATGAAATCTGTTTTTTTTAGAACCGATAAGGACTGGTTACCACACTCTAAAAAGCAGAACAAACTTTTTTTTAACAAACCTGATCGGTTCAAACCGAACAGATCCGACGTTTACAAGTTCCACACAGAAGCTAACAATAATAAATCTATCTAGTACTCACGGTACCACAGACAGAGACTGAACCGACAAGGTTAGATGGAAGAAATTCGGTTGAAACCGAGGGAAAAAGACGACACTTTAACCGACTAAATTGAACCGAGAGAAGGAGAAATCTCCGGAGCGACTGTTCAGTGAGGTGGAGTAAAGAATCTGGTGGTTTAGGTTCAAACAACAACAGACAGAGTCTCAACCGAGCTCGAGCTCAGCGTTCCATGCCTTGCATGGAAAGTTAACTCTTTCCTCTCCGGGGCAGTTCAAAGGTTGGATATCACTGCAATAGTCAGAATACAGCAAGACTTCATGTTGTTTGAACTCAGGGTGTCTGAAAGGGGGGACTATGAATTCAGTAAAACCGAAAGAACCTCTAAGCAGTCAACACAACCGATGTCTGCTAAGAAAAAACAAAAACTTGTCACTATCCTTCCTCCTGAGGAAGGAAAGGAACTGCCAGTGGACACAATAAAATGCCCTCAGTAGACGACATGAAAAAGGTACGACAGTTCCCCCAGCCATTCCATACTACAGGGAATTTCATGAATATGCCTGTCGCCACCGTCCCCCTACCCCCATCCCCCCAGTTCCAATCCCAATGCCTCTGGAGGAACAAACTGACATTTACTATGAATATGAGGAGAAAGAAGAACCCATAGACCCAGACGGTTCTTCACAGCAAGAATTTAGCTCCCCCCAGGCCTTCAGAGGATTACATTTCCCACTATATCTTTGCAAGGCATATGGTAAATACCCTCAACATCTCCTCACACCAGACTGAGGAAGATGAAGATAAAGAAGAATTCATGGATATAATGCACTTGGCACCCACAAGGAGGCTGATGCTGCCCATCTATAAATCACTCAGGAAAGTCACATGCAAGAATATGTCACCACCTACTTCAGCTGCTGGCATAGCAAGAAAACAGAGAAAAAATATCAGGTGGATAAACAAAAGATCATAGCCGGTCAAACGCAAAGGTGCTCAATCTGCGCAGAAACCCTTAACAGATGGTGTCGCCCAAGGCTCCAGTTTGGGTCCACTGTTTTTCTCCTTATTTGTTAATGATCTGCCCAAAAACTGTGATGTAGCTAATGTGTTGCTATATGTGAATGATGCTGCGCTGTATCGACGTTCTGCTGACACAGCACAGACAATCTTCTAACCGCTGATACCATGGAACTTGAAAACTGGTTTATCTACAACAGACTTGTACTTAATTCTAAAAAGACCAAAGCTGTTTCGTTCGGTCCCAAGCACCTGGGCACCTCTACAACCTACACAGGCATCCCTACTGAGGTGGTAGCCTCAGTGTAATACCTTGGGGTTCACTGGACCAGGATGTCCCCTTCAAACATCATGTGGACTACATCTCCAAGCCTCTCCACAAGAAAACTGGGTTACTGTACCATCTTAATAACCATTTGTCTAATGATTCTCAACCTGACACTGCCTCCAGTACACTGCTCCCTGTGCTGCTCCATGGTGCACCAATCCTGCAATTCTTACATAAATACGAACATATGAAATTGCCGGCAGATAAAGGACTTGTGATCTATCAAGTCTGCCCACTTGTGCAGCTAGCAGCCCTAATAATGCAGCTGCACCTCCCCCTTCCAGTGACTGTCGTTGAGGCACAGGCCAGGAAGCATAGATTAAACCAGGAGCAGTTGAAGAATTCACAAAAACTGTTTATTAGTGCTAGCAGTAATGTAAAAAAATAAACTTGTTCAGTATAACTATTTACAAAGGCAAAATAAACAGAGAAGATCCATCCGAGTTTTCCTTCAGTCTCTGTGTCAAAATATTGCAGCTGTCTCTCTCTCTCTCTCTTGCTCTGTCTCTCAAGTCTTTGCAACCCCCCTTCTTAACAAGCATCCTGTTTTTTTTCTAAAATGTTCTTGTCAATTTCATGCAGGTGCAGCAAGAACACAATGTCCCAGAACTGAGGCCCCTTCTCCACAGCTTCTGAAAAACAACTTAAAAACTGTTCTCAGGTTGACCCCTTGAGTTCCCAATAGCTTTTTGCAATCATCTCAAACTATAATTATATACATTTTAATAGTAACACTATACAATTTTTAAACAAAGGAATCCCAAATATCAGTTACATTTCCACATAATGATTTGCATATATTTTTACACCAGCAGATATGCAAGGGAAGAAAAGACAAAAACAGCATGGGAAGACTCGGAGATAGTGAGAGGCAAAGAATTATGAGACTGTCAGGGTGATCAAATCCTAGGTCTCATGAGAAAATGTGGTTGTGCAACCAGACAGACAAGAGACAGGAAAGGAAAGAACAGAACAGATCCCTGCATTCCAACTCTCCATAACAACTGGGACAGGGTCCTATTCAACCCTGTCACAGTGACCTTCCTCCTTACCCTGTCCCATCTCCTTTTGAAGCAGCCCACTGTTCTACAGGATACCACTTTCTCAGAAAATGTATTCCACCCAGACACCACCCTCTTTGTAAAAAAGCGTCATTTCCTCCCCTGAACCTTCCCCCTTCCAATCTCAGATTGTGCCCTTGATTGTCCCTCCCCATCCTTAATTTGAAAAGCCCCTCCATGTCCATCTTATTTATTCCCTTCATGTACCTGAAGGTTTCAATCATGTCCCCCTATCCCTCCTCTCCTGCAGAGAGTACATGTTCAATTCCCTCAGCCTGCTCTCGCAGCGTAGGTCCCCTAGCCCCTAGATCATTTTTGTTGCCCTGCGCTGTACCCCCTCCAGTAACCTAATGTTCTTCTTCAGACAGTTGCCAGAACTGCACTCAGTACTCTAGGTGTGATCTAACCAGTGATCTATATAGCAGCAGGATCCCACCCCCCCGGAGGATATGCCTCTGGCAGTACAACCCAGCATCCTGTTGGCCCTTGCAGCTGCCTTTCTACACTGTGCTGAGTTGTTCATTGCTAATTTTATGATCACCCCAAATCCTTCTCCTCTTCCATCTTGGCTAATTGACTCCCCCCCTAGCTGGTAGCTCCTCCTTGGGTTTTTTGCACCTCAATGTAGCACCTTGCATTTCTTGGCATTGAATCCCAGCTGCCAAGTGTCCCACCAGGCCTCCAATTTTGCCAGATCATCTTGCAACTCCTGCCACCCTTCTAAGTCATTCACTACTGCTCCCATGGTAGTATTGTCTGCAAGAGACTGATCTTGCTCTTGATACTGGTTGAGATGTCTGCTATGAAGATCCCAAACACTGGCCCCAGTACAGAGTCCTGTGGCACCCCACTTGTCACTGCCCTGGGAGACGAGCACTCCCCTCTCACCACCACCCTCTGCTGTCTCCCCTGCAGCCAGTTCACTACCCATCCCACCATCCTGGCCTCCACCCCCGTGCCTTCCAGCTTACTTCCTAGCCTTTCATGTGGCACCAAACTAAATGCCTTACTGAAGTCCAGGTACAGGACATCCACTGCACAGCCTGCGTCTAATTGCCTGGTTACCAAGTCACAGTACCCCACCAGGTTGGTCCGACAGGATCTGCCTGAAACAAACCCATGATGTCTGCTGTCCTGCAGCCCATTAGCCAATAGGAGGGAAACCAGTCTCTCCTTCAGGATTGTCTCCATCAGCTTTCCCATGATTGATGTGAGGCTTACAAGTCTGTAGTTCCCTGGCTCATCCTTGGGGCCGCTCTTGTGGAGGGGTACCTCATGCACCATTCTCCAGTCCTGAGGTACACTCCCAGAGTTCAGGGAGGCATCTAACAGGTCTGCCAAGGGTACTGCCAGGACTTCTGCCAGCTCCTTCCGCACCCTGGGGTGTATGCCATCTGGCCCTGGTGCCTTAAGGGGCTCTGAACAAAAAGTACAGTTACATAAGAACTTACTGGAACAGTAAATCTTCGAGAGGAGCTATTGCAGCAGGCTACACCATTGGGATCAAGCTGCCAGATGTCAGGACCCCACGGAACACTTCTATCTAGCAGTCTCCTCTGATGTTGGCCCACCCCTGACATCTCCAATGGTATAAAAGGGGTGGTCCCTCAGCCCCACCTCAGTTCTCCCGCCGAAGACTCGACCTACACAGAGGGACGAGGAGGTTCTAGCAACCCTAGGATAAGGAGAAGGAGAAGAAAAAACACGGAGGAATGAGGGAGGGAAAGCAGCACCTGATGCAAGAGCTCCTCTCGAAGATCTACTGTTATAGTAAGTTCTTACATAACTGTACTATCTTAACATAACTGTACTCTGATTTTAATTAAAGTAAGCATAGTTGATTACTTGCTGCAATTTAATGTTTTTATATCAGTTATGTGCATAATTGTATTATGTTATTTTGTTGATGCATTTTGAATATATGTTACTTTATTGTATGGCGCACAGAGCCTCCGGGAAATGGGCGTCTTTAAATAAAATTTTACTTACTTACTTATTTTACTTGGAGTGTGAGCTCTTGCAGCAGGCTACACTGTTAGGATGGAGTCCCAAGCAGTTGAAGGATAAACCAAGGTCAAACGGGTGGTGGTGAAGGAAACCAACAGAAGCTCTCAAGATAGAAGGCCCTGGAGGACAGCTAGGCTGAAGCCAGTCCTCTGCCAAGAGGCAATGTCCAAACTGTAATGCTTAATGAAAGTATGGACAGAACTCCACATAGCAGCCGCACAGATGTCTGCTGCTGACATGTTTCTCAGTGATGCAAATGAGGCAGAAACACCCATGGTAGAGTGACCTTTAACCGGGCCCGGTAAAGGCATGTCATACTTATGGTAACAATATACAATGCAGTTAACTAACCACTTTGATAAAGCCTGTTTGGTAACTGGGGCCCCTTCAGTTTTCGATGCGAAAGAAACAAAAAACTGGTCAGACTTTCTGACCGAACGGGTGCAGTCCAAATAATAACAAAGCACCTTATGAACATCCAGAGTGTGAAGCAGAGCCTCCCCCTTGATTAGAGTACTCTAGATAATAAACGGGCAAATGGATGTCCTGATTAAATGTAAACTCGGACACCACATTCGAAAGAAACTTAGGATTAGTCCGCAGAGACATCCCATTCTTGTGGAAAACTAAATAAGACTCTTCACATCAGAGCCTGAAGCTCAGAAATCCTTTTAGCAGAAGTAAAGGCAACTAAAAATAACACTTTCCATGACAGAAAGTGCAGCTTGCAACTTGTGGCCAGTTCGAAGAGAGGCAAGGTAAGTTTCTCCAACAAAAACAGAAGTTCCCATGGAGGAATAGGATCTCGGATGGGAGGTTTAAGGTGTAGAATGCCCATAAAAAAGTGCAAGACAGATCCAGTTGGGCAAGGGTCTTGCCTTCTATAGATGCATGATAGGCAGAAATAGAAACATAGAATTGACGGCAGATAAGGACCGCTTGGCCCACCCAGTCTGCCCATTTCCCTACCTACCTACTGGATAGCTGCAGATCCTAGTTAACCAGCAGCCTACTTCTTCCTACCTCCCCTTAGAATTGCCTTATGACTGGCAGACAGATGCACCTTGATGGAGGAGTAACTAAGCCCTGAATCTGACAGACAGAGGTACTCCAGGACAGAGTTCACCAGACAGGTGAAAGGATCAAGGTTACGGGCACAGGCAGAACCGTTTCTACTTCATGGCGTAAGTGGCTCTGGTAGAAGGCTTCCTAGCTACTATGACGTCAGCCACCCTGGGGGAAACTCAGAAACGGACCCTGGCTAGGTCTACAGGAGCTATGCATGTAGGTGCAGTGACCCGAGGCCGGGTGCAGCAGGGTGACTCTCTGCAGCAGTGGAAAAGGGGGAAGGCATATAGAAACCTCCCTGTCCAGCAGAGGGACAACACGTCTCATGAGAAAACATCAGGCCCTGGATCTAGCGAGCAGAAACTGGACAGCTTGGCGTTGAGTGGTGACGCAAAGAGGTCTAGCTCGGGATGCCCCCACCTTTCAAAGAGGTCTGCTACGGACTATAGAGGTTCCCATTCATGGGCCTTAGACCGAGACCTGTCGGCCAAGGTGTTTTGAGTGCCTGGAACATAAACTGCAGTGAGTTCCAGACTGTATTCTACTGCCCAGAACCAGACTATCATGGCCTCCCTGCTTAGTGAGTACGAATGAGTCTCTCCCTGCTTGTTGATATAGAAGACCATGGACATACCATTTGTCAGGATCAGCAGGGAACCTGGGAGAAAATCTGGCTGGAACACCTGCAGAGCGTAGAGGATCACCTTCATCTCCAACACGCTGATGTGGAGATTTTGTTCCATAGAAGACCAGGTCACCCGTGTCTGGCGGTCTCTGAAATGAGCTTCCCTGACCTGAAGCAACTGTCATCAGGATCTGCTGAGCGGCATCTCTCTGGAAGAGAGACCCATTTTCCAAAATTGGAAGGGTTCAGCCACCATTCCAGGATCTGGCACACTGCCCTGGAGACGTTCACAGGCTGCTCGAGGTCATCTGTGTACTGGTCCCAATGAACCTTGAGAGTCCACTGAGAAACTCTCATATGAAGCTGTGTCAAGGGAACAGTTGCAATGGCACTGCCATGTGACTGAGGAGCTTGGAGAAAGCTCTAGCTGGAACCTGGCGAGATGAGGAAATCCCTCGAGCTTGAGCCTACACGTGATCTGCCCTGTCTGAAGGAAAGCCTTCCCTTGGATGGTGTCCAAGACTGCCCCTATATACTACAGCCTTTCGCTGGGCCAAGGGGAATATTTTGGGAGATTCAGAGTGATCCCCAGGTCTCAGAATAACGTAAAGGTGTCTTACAGGGTCTTCGGCAGCTGGTCCTTTGTGGTAGCTGTCAGGAGCCAGTCATCTAGGTAAGGGAAGATGTAATGACCCTGTCTCCTGAGGGCCACAGCCACCACTGCCAGACACTTGGTGAAGATGCAAGGAGCTGAGGACACGCCAAAGGGCAGAGCTCAGAACTGATAGTGACTTCCTTGGAAGGTGAAGTATAGGACCTTCTGTAGGATGGCAGGACCATGATGTGAAGGTAAGCGTCCTGCATGTTCGGTGTGCGAAGCCAGTCCCCCTGATGGAGCATAGGGAGCAGGCCTAGAAGAGTCACCATCATGAGTCTTTTGCACACCACGTAGTTGTTCAGAAGACTAAGATCTAGTATGGGGTGACGATCTACTGTCTTCTTGGGAACCAAGAAAAAATGGGAGTAAAAGCCCTTCCCCCTTTGGTTCAGAGGAATGGGCTCTATGGCCCATTTGGACAGAAGTGCCTGGATCTCTGCTTGGATTAGTGCAGCATGGGATGGGGAGTAATGGGAGGGAACAGGAGAGCTGTCTGGAGGCAGTTCCAAAAACTCCAAAGCATGTCCTCTCTCCATCAGTTGTAGTACCCACAGATCCGATGTAATCTTGGTCTAGCCCTTGAGGTAGAGGGAGAACTGACCCCCCACAGCCTCCCCCAGAAGCTCCACCAGAGGAGGGGGGGGTGGGCAAGGAGTCAGGCAGAGGCACCAGGGCTGAGCAAGGAGACCTGGAAGACCTTGGCAGTTTTAGGGCCCGAGGTCCCTGAAGGCTGGGAGGAAACCTTAAGCTTATGCTCCTGCTCCCAGGGGTCACCGTGTTCCTGCGGCTTGTATCCCCAACTGTTGCCACCTGTAGCTCAGTTAAGGCCCCTTTCTGGTGCCCCATACCATGACCTCCTTAGCCCAAAGGTCCTTCCAGTACTGCGTCCACGTGGTTCAACCCTCCCGCCCTCTGTCACTAAGTCTACCAAAATTGGTCCTTTCAAGTCGCTCTCCAGAACATTCTTTCATACCGGGCTGTACTTGCCCTTAATCAACCTAATGTTGGGGTCCTTCCCTGTTTCTGCCCACAGCCTTGACAATGTCCATTGGACTGCTCTCTTTTTCTTTTCCTCACCTGCTCTCCCCCCACCCTTCCACATAGGTTGTGACTTCTACTATTGCTATACTTTATAAGATTGCTATTTACTGCATGTAACTTTATTCCGTAAACCACTGTCATATTGTATTCTTTTATCTGTATTGCACCTTTATGTTACCACTGTTGTATCTCACACTGTAACCACATCTACCCTCCCTGCGACGAGGTGCCTTTGTATATGAGTCCCTGATTCAAAGGTTGTAACTCCGACTTTCAAAATAAATAAATTAAAGGCCCCTCTGGGCTGCTGGCCTTTGGACTGTTGGCCCGCTAGGCGATGAAAAGGCTGGTGTCTGGAGGGAGTCTGTTCTGATTTGTACATCTTAGGGACCAACTGGACAGCCTTTCCAGAATCCTGGAGGCCCATAATCATCTTTTCAATGTCTTTCCTGAAAAGAACCGGGCCCTGGAAGGGAGCATCTAAAATGGCCTCCTGAAGGTCCTGGTGAAAGCCAGAGACTCTGAGCCAGGAATACTTGTGAAGACAAATGCCAGTGTCAGCTGCTCTGGTGGAAGTGTCTGCTGAATCGTAGTGACTGGAGGATATCCAGCAACTCAGATTTCTGAGAGGAGTCTGGTTGGGCCTGTGCCCATTCCAGAGCCTTTTTCCTTAAGGAGTTCTGGTACTGGACCATATATGCCAAAAAGTTAAGAGAGCGGACAGTACAGGTGTCTCAGAATAGATCTTGCGGCCAAACTGGTCAATCCACTCAGACTCCTTATCTGGAGGATGAGAGCTAAGGTGTCTAGGCTGTTTGGTCCTACCATGAGCCACAGTCAGCATCATAGAATCGGTCCTAGGTTGTTCCCCCAAGTAAGGCTCATTCCTAGGGGTTCTACAGAGCCTGTCATCCTTCTTAGGGACTGCCGTAACAGATGAGGGATGTTTCCAGATGAGCTTAGTGACGTCCTTAAAGGGGGCCACTAACGGACGCACAATCAGGGGCTTAGTATCATTCAACCAGAGGAACGGAGCAAGGCAGCATCTCCCTGGATCCAGGTCCTCGGTGTCCCACCTACTGAGGAACTGGATGTGTCGCATTACATCCATAAATGTGGGATCATCCAGGGGGTGACCCTGGAGAGTCCTTATGGGTAACCAGATGAATAGAAGGAAGAATCCTACTGGAATCCTCTGATGAGAGGGAACAAGTATAGAAACGCCAGGACTGGTGTCTGCAGGAGTGACGCTGGTGCCTGGAGAAGGATCTAGAGGAAGAATGGCACCTTTGTCCATGCCGCATGGGAGATCCCTCATCTGGGCGATCAGGAGGAGGGGTGGCCTTTCTTGGTGGCGGTGAAGGTTTCCTAGGCAGAGGGGAGGTAGGCTGCTTAGTTGAGGCCAAAGGCTGGACCCCTGAAGGAGCAGAATCTGGTGCTTGGGGCCAAGTGGGCCTCTAGGCAGAAGGTCCCCATTTATAGTGTTCCACCAGAAACTGACTAGAGCCCCCACGTCTTTGAAAGAGACAACAGGGCACCGGGAGGCCCGGGCGTCAGAGGTGGGACGTCAGAGGGCCCCGGCATTGGACCCACCTGAGCAGGTGATCCTGTCAAGTCTGGAGGTGCAGGGTTAGCTGGCTGTGGTCCTGTGGGCGCCAGGTTATCTGGCATCAAACTATCCGTTGTTGGGATTAACTGGAGTCAGGTCCTCGGCTGTCGGCTCAGGGGAAGCTGGAGGGGCTGGCATCGCCCGGTTCGACCTCGAGAGGCCTGGGTTGAAGAGACCAGTGTCTGCTGATGGCGGTCCGGGGCACCAGCCGGCGACTGGCACCGAGGGAAGTGAACTCCCATTTGGAGCTCCTGCTCCTGGCATAGCTTACTGTCACTGGACCCTGAGACCTGGTCCGACGATGCGGATGCCACAGTTGGGTGGACAACGGGCTCCGACCAGCTACTTGAAGTACCAGCTGATCCACCTGGCTTATGACTGGAGGTGTGTCCAAAGGGCCTAAGACTCAGGGGAGAGAGTGCCGCCAAAGGCCCATGCCCCTTAGACCCCCTGCCAGATGTCAGGACTTAGGCAGGAGACTTCAGAAATGGAAGCCCAGAAGGAGTGAGGTCTGCTGGGGTTGGGGGGCAGAGTCCGACCTCCTGCAGGAGGAGAACCTCGAAGAGGCTGCCGACTTGTGCGGGGATCTGGAGTGGGAGTCCAACTTTGGCCTATCTTTGTCCCCGTGATGTTTCCCACTGGATTTCTTCTCCTTATGGGTTGAAGAAGAGGAGGAGGAGGTTCCTGGAGCCAAAGAAGGTGAGAAGCTTTGTCTGGAAGGGGTCTTCTGCATGGCCACCAATTGCTTTTCAAGCAAGAAGGTCTTCAAGGTCTTTAGGCAGCAGATCCTAGTCCTACGGTTGAAGTTTTCACAATGCTGGCAGGCCTCAGAATTGTGGTTGGGGCCTAGGCAGATGAGACAGGGTGAATGGCCGTCCTTCAACTGTAGTTGCTTGCTGCAGGCACACTTGGATTTCTGCCACTCAGATGACAAGGTCAGAGAAGACATGCAGAGAAAAATCGGTAAAGAACACTGTTTTTAAGTAAAATAATAAAGCGTGAATAAACGCGAAAATGGCAGTCAACCGAGCAGAAGCGTCCATGGAACCCATTAATAATGAATCTCGATGGTGGGAAAAGAACTGGAGTGGGCTGGGGACTGGCCCCTTTATACCACTGGCCGATGTCGGGGGTGGGCCGTCAAGGGGCAGTTCCCCATTGCAGACTGCTAGTTAGAGATTTTCTGTGGGGTCCTGGCACCTGGAGGCTTAGTCCTAACGGAGTAGCCTGCTGCAAGAGCTCACCCTCGAAGTAAGATCGGGCTATCAGTCCTTTACAACCAAACTGATCGATTTGCTGCTGGTGTCCCTTCAAGTGCACACCATTGTGATGTCTTTGTCTGAACTGGCCCTCTTTTGAAGGGCAACTTAACTTCCCCCATCTGTGTCTCACATTTAAGCTTGTTAAAGGGATTACCTCCCCCCCTCGCCTTGATATTTTGGCCATCAAAACTCAGAGGAGAATGCGTCACTCATCCTCTAATACCTTGCCTTATATACTGAGACCTAGAACTTGTGTGAGCAGATCTTTTGCCTTCACAGCCCCCTCCCAGTGGACTGCACTCCCAGAATCTCTCCTTAACTGTTCCTCCCCTGGTGGCTTTAAAAAAGGACTCGAGACTTACCTCTTAGAACATTGCCTTAGTACCTGTAATCGTTATACAGAACCATCTTGGTTCCTGATGAACTATGGTATTGATACCCCAAAGTCATTTATATGCCTCTACTTGTACTTTTTAACTCCTGTTACCCTCTGTCTATTGTTGCCTATTTTCCATGCTTACTGTGACAGGTATTGTTTTTACCATAATGTGCCTATACTTGTAATTAATTTTGGGTCGCCCCTGAGAAAGGAAATCAGTCTCAGTAGGCCCACCCGGTCAACAAAATTCAATAAACAAACAAAAAACAGGGTGCTGAGTATCTGTACTCTCACCCCAATCTTGAGGGAGTGGTCCAGAGTGCTGCCTGGACAAGGCCGAACTGCCCATTTCCTCCCAGCCTCCCGAGAAAGATTCCAGGAAACTGGATAGTACGGGCAAAAAAGTCTATATGTCAACTTCTTAGGCAGGCAGCTTACTTAGCTTACATAGCCCAGTACCAGGAAGCCCTACAAAATTCTGTTCTGGCACTAAGTGAAAAGGCTACTGGAGACTTGGCACAGGATACAGCTGACACAGCAAGATCAGCCACAGATGCCACAAAGTACTAGTTCCATGTGGCAGTGGACATAAATCACACCACATCTAGGGTCATGGCCCATGTAGCATCTTTAAGAAGATTTGCCTGGCTTAGAACAACTAACCTATCCCAAGACACTCAAACAAAGGCGATGGATTTCCTTACGAGGGAAATTCTTTGGTGACAACACAGCGGCCTACATGAAAAAGGCAGAGGAGTACAAAATAGCCTGCAAGATCAATACTGAGAAAGAAAAGACCTCCACTTACAAGCCTTATGGAATGGGAGGCAGAGGTAGACGATACTACCCTTGTGCTTATGTTTCTTATGAGTATCCTTCACAAAGAGGTTACTATAGAAACAGGTGTAGAAGGGGCAATAGGCATGCAGATGCAATGCCAGCCACCAAACCTCAGATAAAGTAATATCCTTGATACGTCTGTCCAGGTCACTCATCCATTGCCAGTGAAGGGGAAGGGGAGGAGACTGGCTTACTGCTTCTAGGAGTGGACAAAAGTCACCACAGACAAGTGGATCCTGGATATAGTAAGCCAGGTTCTGTCCCTTCAGTTCAGAAAATTCCCCAAACTGCAGAACCCAAAGGTTTTTCAGCCTCTCATCCCAGCAGAAAAAAATTCTGTTGGGGACGGAAGTGAAAACACTGTTGCAAGAGACTTTATTTGAGATACTTCTTGACTCACAAGAAAAATGGGAATTGGTGACCCCTTTTAGACCTGAGATATCGAAACATTTGAAGAAGAAAAAATTTCAAGATGGTAACACCGGGCTCACTGGTTCCATCGATACAAACAGAAGACTGTCTGGGATCACTGGATCTGAAAGATGCCTACTTTCACATACCAGTCAGGCAAAGTCACAGAAAACACCTCAGGTTCAGGTTGGGAAACTGCCATTACAAAGTGCCTAGCTGTGGTAGCAGCACATTTGAGAAGGAAAATGGTGGTGGTTTTTCCTTACCTGAACGACTTGTTAATCTCAGGAAAAACACAGCAGGAAACAAAGTCCTCCATACTACTGACACAGGACACTCTGGAGGATTTGGGCTTCCTTATAAAACTTCAAAAGTCCCAGACAGAATCAGTTCAAGTTCTGGACTTTATTGGTGCAGAGCTAGAAACCCTGCAAGATAAGGCATTACACCCTCAGGCAAGGGTAGCAAATCTAATTAAAACTGCAGAATCCTTCAAGGTGGGTCAGCTAAGGCCTGCAAGGGACCGTCTATAAATTACTGGGTCTCATGGCCTCAGCCATTGCAGTGGTGCCAGGTGCCAGGTTCCAAATAAGGGATATTCAGTATCACCTAGGAGACCACTAATCTCAGAAGTGGGATCCTTTGCCAAGCTGGTGCCTGTTACAAAAATTTTAAGGGCACTGGAGTGGTGGTAGGAGGAAGACAACCTCAGACAGGGAATACCTTTGCTCCAGGAATCCCCTACAGTAATACTTACTACAGATGCCTCCCTCCTAGAGAACCTTACTGTGAGTGGCACCTGAAGCACAGGAGACTTCAGAGCACATAAACCTCCTGGAACTCAGGGCAGTTACCTGACGATGCAGACTTTCTCTTCTCATATTCAGAGTCAGTCTGTTCAAAGCAGAACAGACAACACTATGATGATGTATTACATAAACAAGCAAGGAGGAACAAGAGCTTCAAAATTGTGCACAGAAGCCATGAAGATCTAGCCTACTCACCGGCAGTTCAGCTTTCCACAATACACCTGCCAGGGAAAGACAATGTGCTGGCAGACTCCTTGAGCAGGATCAGCCAGGGCAATCATGAATGGACCCTAAAGCAGCAAGTACTGGCATCAGTGTTCAGACAGTGGGGCAAACCAGAAACAGACCGGTTTCCTTCCTGGGAGAACAATCAGCTCATACTTTTTTGCTACAGACCCCCTGCAATGGGCTTAGTCCCAGAGGATGCTCTAGTCCTCAACTGGTCAGGAAGTGTCTCTACGCCTTTCCTCCATTCCCACTTTTACCGAGAGTTCTGATAAAACTGAGAAGGGAGTCAGCAATAGTTCTTCTCATAGCTCCAGTCTGGGCCAAGCAGAACTGGTATTCCATGATCTTGTCCCTGTTCAACAGACCTCCAATCAACCTGCCCCTGAGATACAATACATTGTCCCGTGGCAGGATAACATTCCCAAATCTGAGAACTCTATGCCTCACAGCATGGTTCTTGAACAGCTAGGGTTCTCTTTGCTAAATCTTTCTGAAAAAAAATGATGAAAGTGCTGAAGGTTTTTGGAAACCGCCAAAAAGGAGAACTTATGCTTCACAGTGGAAAATGTATCCTTCTGGTGTTCTCCTAGACAGATCAATCCCCTCTGGGCAGGCCTGTCTACAATTCTGGACTACCTATTCCACCTCCAGTTCCTGGGCCTAAAGCCTATAACCCTGAAGGTCCATTTGGCAGCATTATCAGATTACAAATCAGCTGGCAAAGACAGGTCAGTGGTCTTCTAACCCATTTTCAAAAAGTTTTTCAAGGGCCTTAATCACATGTACCCTCCAGTGAGGGGCCCTGTCCTTCATTGGGATTTGAATGTGTGCACTGCCCAGCTGACAGATGACCTTTTCGAGTCTGTGGCCACTGAAGCATTTCATCTGGAAAACAATTTTCCTGGTGGCAGTGACATCTGCCAGAAGGCTGAGCGAGATACAGGCCTGCTAAACAGATCTTTAACTACACAGTTTTCCACAGGGACAAGGTAGTTGTAAGGACAAACAGGAAATTACTCCCAAAAGTAGTGTCTGAATTCTGTCTAAATCAGTCACTTACCCTTTCAGTTTTCTTCACAGAAAAATCCATCAGAGGTGAGCAAAAGCTCCACAGTCTGGATATAAAAAAGGCACTGACTTGCTACCTGGACAATATAAAGGATGCAAGGTCCACTAGCACTCAGCTGTTTGTTACCTGTGGTGAAGTGGGGAAAGGGAAACCAGCATCCAAGAGAACCATATCTCACTGGATAGTCTCCTGCATACATTTCTGTTACAATAAAGCTGGTAAGCAAATGAAGGGGTATCCCCCTGGAAGCAGGGGCAGATCAAGCCTTAGGGGGGCCTGGGACACTCACAACTTGGGTGGCCATGTAAAACACCCAACTTTTCATACCAAAATGTTTAATTTTGCGCAACATTTACTGAGCACATTGTTTATTAACCATAACAACCACCGTATGGGGAGACTACCCCCCATTATTCACAGGAGAAACAAGTAACTTGAAGCACAACACCCTGTCATGTTGTCATAGTCTGTAATGTTATATTTATTGTACTGTACAAGACACGAAGGCCGCCAGGCTCCAGATGCTCTGTGGTGAGTTTTGGGGTTTTATTGATTTTCTCTCCAGACCCCTGCTCAGAAAAGAAAAGTAATCTTTAAGTAACCTCTTTAATCACAAGTTTATTTTAAGGAAATAAATTAAACAAAATTAAACAGTGCTTTACTAAGAGGTATGCATCCTACTCCAAACAACAGTAAGTTACTGTATGTACCCATTGTACAGAAGTGTGCAGTTCCAATGTACAAATGCTAGGACTCCAAATAAACAGACTGATGTCATACCTTTATCTGCTCATGGGATATCAAAGGAATGATTAATTCCATTTATTTCAGAGTTAGAGGATCCATGCATGTATACACACACACGCACGTCCCTTTATCTCTTCTTTGAACAAGGTCAGATCAATTATCTCAGCATAAAAATAAAATACAGATATCAACTTTCTGAGCCACTTACTGAACTCAAGCTGTCTGCTGTTGCTTGGAGCTCCCTTTAAAACTCCTTAGTTTAGCAGGCAGTTTAGAACAGTGCATCGATTAATCATGCTGCTAGCGACAGAGTGGCCGTGGCGTGCAGATAGCGAGTGCAGGTTCTGCCGCTGGCAAAGTGCATGCTGAGCCTCAAAAACCACCAAGAAAGAGTGGTTTAAAAAATGCTGCCCAGATGGACTGTATGCAAAGCTCCTGGTCCTGGCGCCGCTCCTCGTATTATGCAGTGGCAGCCCAGGTCTAGTCCCAGACTCAACAAAATGGAAAACCTGTCAGTATCCTAAGGAGGTAGATCACGGTGCTTGCACAGTTAGCCTTCTTCACTTCTTGTGCCACACAGTGCCAGTTTGTTTTTCTAGCAAGTCACCCGACTCTAGCTGCAGGCTGCAAATAATGGAGGAGGAAGGTGGGGGGACGAGAGAAATCTTCTGCAATGTTGGCTTGCCGGGGCCTATCTGTAGCAGGAGGGTCCGGGGCTTGTGTTTTGTTTTCTTTCAATTAAAAAGCCTCTCCAAAGTCATTTTTTGTTTGTTTTGTTTTATGGAGCAAGCTCTGGGGGTCGATTCACGCTTGACTCATGCGGGGAGGCATGATTTATTACAAATCCTTACCAGTACTGTACCACCTGAGGGAAGGAGGAACGAGAGAAATCTGCAATGTAGGCTTGCCGGGGGGCCTATCTGTGGCAGGGGGCTTATTGTTTTTTTTTTATTTTATTTAACAAATGTGCTTCTTCCGAAGTCACGCTGCTTTCACAGCATTTTTAAGGAAGCAAGCTGCCGGGGGCCTATGGGGGGAGGTTGACTCGCTGGCTGATAGGGGGAGGTGGCATGATTTACAAACCACCAGTCCACTTACTAAAAGAGTGTCTCGCTCGACTACTGGGGGCCAGTCTATGGAGGGGCCTGGGGCATTTGCCCCATTTGTCCCCCTTAATCCGCCCTGCCTGGAAGAAAAATTACTCACCTTAGTAATGTTGTTTCTTCTAATGGAGTCTTGCTATATTATAGACATTAGCAGTTTGATCCAGCTCTAGAACTGCCCCAGTGAAATGGTTAAAACCATTCCAAAATAGAATTTTGGCACAAGAGCAGCTCTATCTGTGTCATTTCAAACTTGAACTGTCAGATCTTTACGAGCCAAACTCACTAAGGTCTGTGTGGAAGCTGTAACCTACACTAGCCAAATGGCTACCTAAATAATAACAACCATTGATGGTCCCAACACCCAAGACTCAAGTCAGGGGACCAGAAATACTAACACCATTCTAATAATATGAAAATAGAACATATTATAATAAAACACACACGCGTACACACACACTCCCCAAAGTCCCAAAGGGGACAAAATGCTAAAAGAACATAAGTAGTGCCCACACTAAGTTGCCCGCACCCCACCAAGTAGAGGTTCTGAGAGGGGCAGGTTGGGGGGGAGGTCTATAATATAGCAAGACTCCATTAGAAGAAACAACATTACTAAGGTGAGTAATTTTTTCTTCAAACAACATGAAGTCTTGCTATATTATAGACATTAGCAGAATACACAGCAGTACCTCCATGGAGGAGGGGCAGAACCTACTTAGGGAATAGGCTCTGAAGAACAGCTGTGCCAAACCGAGCATCTCTCCTGGCCTGGACATCCAGGGAGTAATGCTTGGTAAAAGTGTGTACCATTTTCCAAGTAGCAGCCTGGCAAATCTCTAATAAAGGGATATCTCTGGCAGCAGCTAGAGACGCAGCTGTACCCCTGGTAGAATGAGCCCTCAAACCGGAGGGGGGCTCTGCCCACTTTCTGATAACAAAATTGGATACAAGAGACAATCCACCTGGCTATTGATCTCTTAGTGGCAGGTTTGCCTTTCCCAACTTCACCATAGGTAAGGAAAAGTTGGAGGGATTCGAACCTGTGACCTTTGGTACGCTCTATATAATAACTAAGAGCTCTCTTAACATCCAGGCTGTGCAACCTCCTCTCACCAGAAGAGGAGTGATCAGTGAAAAATACTGGAAGGGAGATAGATTGATTAAGATGGAAATCTGAAACCACCTTAGGCAAAACTTCCTATTAGTCCTGAGGACTACCTTATCCCTGTGGAAAGAAATAAAGTCAGTCTCCACTGACAAGGCTTGCAATTCACTTATGCCTGGCAGAAGTGATAGCCACTAGAAAACAGTTTTCCAAGTCAGGTACTTAAGCTCTGCAGAAGACAGAGGTTCAAAGGGGTTGCATTAACTGGGCAATGCAAACATTAAGGTCCCAGGCTGGGGCCGGTTCCCGAAAGGGAGGATTAGTATGGAGTAATCCCTTAAAAAACTTGGAAAACACAGGATGAGAGGAAAGAGGGGATGACTTTCCTGCTGACACAAAAGCAGACACAGCTGCCAAATGAACTCTCAGGGTAGCTGGTCTGAGAGCCAAGGAATTAAGATGTACCATGTAATCTAACAAAATTGGCAATTCAGCAGATTCTGGGGAAATATTTTTCCCAGCACACCAAATGGAAAACCTTTTCCATTTAGAACTATAAGTAGCTCCTAGTGGAAGGCTTTCTGAAGCCTTTAGGATCTCAAGAACACCCTGAGAGAGGTGTAAATCAGCAACCTCTAACTCCTCAAGAGCCAGGCCTTGAGGTTGAGGGATTTGAGGTCCGGATACCAAACCCTTCCTGGGCACAAGTCAACAGATTGTGATTCCTGGGGAGGCACAGGGGAAGATGGACTGTCAGAGACAGAAGGAGTGGGTACCAGGGCTGCCTGGCCATCCGGGGCAATCAGAATCACCCTGCAAGGCTGAGATCTGATTTTGACTAGTACTTTGAATAGGAAAGGGGGGGGAAGCATAGAGGAACTTCCCCTCCCAATCCAGAAGAAGGGCATCCAGGGAACTGAGCCCAGCACTGGAGGCCTGCAACAGAACAGAGGAAGTCTGTGATTGTCTGGGGCTGCAAAAAGATCTATCTGAGGGATGCCCCACCTGGCAAAAACTATCCCCAGCACTTGAGGATCCAGGGACCATTCGTGATGGCCCTGGGAATCCTGCTGAGGGCATCCGCTAGGACATTATCCTTCCTGGAAGATGAACTGCTATGAGGGAAGTGTTCAGGAATAGGCCAGAGACCACAACTTCATTGCCTCGGTGCACAAGGTCAAGACCCAGTGCCCCTGTTTGTTGATGTACCACATTGTTGTGGTGTTGTCTGTTCTGACTTGTATCACCTTGTCGTGGACAGATGCAGAAAAAGCTTGAAGAGCTAAAAAGACAGCTCTGAGTTCCAGCAAACTGATGTGGAGCAGAGATTCCTGGGGGGACCAAACTCCCTGAGTGGAGAGGTCGCCCATGTGGGCTCCCCAACCCAGAAGGGAAGCATCTGTAGTGAGAGTCAAGTCGTGAGAAGGGGAAATGAAGGGTACCCCCGCTCTTAAATTGCTCTGATCCTGCCACCACTGGAGAGCTAGGATCAAGGTTCGAGTCACTGGTACCAACTTGAAAGGGGTCTCTTCTCTGAGACCAAAAGGTTCTCAAGTGAAACTGAATGTCTCTCATCTGAAATCTGGCTCCCTGCACAACAGCTGTGGATGCAGCCATGTGCCCCAGGAGCTGCAGAAACTGTCTTGCTGGTCGAGAGACCTGCAGAGTGAAGGAAGAGGCCAGAGCCACTAAATTCCTTACCCTTTCTGGGGGAAGAAAGGCTCTGGCTAGCTTTGTGTCCAATTCTGCCCCTATAAAGGTGAGTACCTGGACTGGTTCCAGAACCGACTTTGGTAGTTTTAGCAGAAAACCCAGGGAGGTGAGAAGCTGCTGGGTGACCTGCAGGTGAGATTTTACCTGTTCTGGGGACTGGCCTACAATGAGCCAGTCGTCTAGATAGGGAAAACAGCAATCCTCTGCCTCCTTAAGTGGGCCACTGCCACTGCTAGACACTTTGTGAATACCCTTGGAGCAGAGGTAAGGCCAAGGGCATTGCTCTGAACTGGTAATGACCTGAGGGCAGTTCGAATCTGAGGTACTTTCGATGGGATCTTCTGATTAGGACATGGAAATAGGCATCCTTGAGGTCCAGGGAGGCTAGCCAGTCCCTGGCCTTAGGGAAGGTAAAATCATTGCCAGAGTTACCATTTTGAACTTTGGTTTCAAAAGATGCTTGTTCAGATATCTGAGATCTAAGATGGGCCACCATTCTCCTGTCTTTTTGGGTAAGGAAGTATCTGAATACAGACCCCTGCCCTGATGCAGGAGAGGAACCTTTCTACTGCTCTGAGAGCTAACAGGATGAGACCTCTGTTTCCAGAGCGAGGGTCTCTGAAGCACTTGCAGGTAGAAAAAATCTGCTTCTCAACTTGGGAAACTTTTTGAAGCTGAGAACCAGACCCTGGCTTACTACTTCCAGAACCCACTTGTCTGAGGTTAAAGCAGCCCAATTCTGACTGAAGTAAGCCAGCCTGCCCCCCACTGGTACAGGAGAATCGGCCCTGGGCACCCCATCAGGGTGCCTGTTTCGCAGGAGCTTTAGGCTGGGGGTGGAGCAGATCTGCCCACCCCTCGTCTGCCCCTGCCTCTGAAGAAGCCCCTCTGAGCATAGGCAGAGGAGGCCTGAGTCTGGTAGAAAGGCCTGTGAAAAGGCCTACCCCTATCCCTGGGGGCATGCCTTTGAGGAGTGGCTTGCCGCTCCTTAGCCTGGGCACTCTTGTAAGTAGTCCTATATTCATCCATCTTCTTCATGTAATTCTCTGTCTGCTCTCCAAACAGAGAATTTCCGCCCACAGGAAAATCCATAGCCTTAGTCTGGGTATCCTGTGACAAACTAGTACACCTGAGCCAGGCCAACCTACTAAAAGCTGCTACAGATGTGGCCATGACCCTAGAGGAAACATCATTAACATCCACAGCAGCATGAAACTGAACCTTAGAGGCTTCAATGCCATCAGCAGCCACCTGTTCTAGTTCACTAGCCAGCTGGCCATGGGCCTGCTTGGCCAATTGCATAACAGTATCCCATCTAGATTTCTGATACCTAGCTACATAAGCCATATAATTTGCTTGCCCGAGTCCCAGAGAGGCTGCCATATACTGTTTTTTTGCCATGGCATCAATCTTCCTGGAATCATTGTCAGGAGGATGTGAGGCCAAGGGAATATTAGCTTTATCACAGGCAGCAGCCTGAACTACCCCAACATGACTGCATTGCTGAGAAAGGAATTCTGTATCAGGGCCTGACAATGTATACCTTCTGTCCAACTTTTTATCTACAGGAGGCACAGAATTAGGAGCTTTTAAAATTTTAATTGTTTGTTTCCTAAAAGACTTATGTAAAGGAATAGACAATCTCCTAGACTCTGGAATATCTATCATTTCTACAAAATCAGGCTCCTCTTGCTCATCCACAGCCTCTTCTAAAGGAAGCTGGAGGGTTTCAGCAACTTTTTTATAAAACATAAAATGAGATGGGGACTCAGACAGCATAGCGGGAGATTCTAAAGGTCTGTCTGGGGAGATGTCCGGTTCAATGGGCACACCCAGACCTTCCCAGCCACATTCATACGTTCATAATCCTCCTCCCCCTCCTCTGGTTCATAAAATTCCTCAATATCATAATCCTGAACCACTGGGACCGGACGAACCGACCTTTTACCAGATAGTGGTGGTTCGGACGGACCCTGAGACAGTGACTGGACAATTTGTATGGCTTTTGCTATCTCTGCAGCAGTTGGAGAAGGAATTTTGGACTCCAGACCTGCTGATTTTCTTGTTTTCTTTACTGGAATTGGTTCCTCAGAACCAGCTTTTCTTTTGCCCGAGGAAGTCTGGCCCTAGTCAGAGGGCACTCCCTCTGGTTCGGTTGGCACCGAACTGGGCTGGCCATCTGGGTCAGCGGACTTTTTGGCCTCTCGTTCCCTGAGCCTGCCCAATCTTTTTCCAGGGTGGCTGCAGGAAATTCTTACATACCTGGCAGTCTGACTGGAGGTGGTCAAACCCCAGACAATAAACACATGTGGTGTGTGGGTCAGCCTTGGCAAAGACTTCCCACAAACATCACAGTGTTGAAACCAGTGGGCCCGGTTTTCTTTTGGGTTTCTCAGACATAATGCCAGCCTAACCAAAAACTTGCTTCTTTAACGGGAAAGCAGGCAAGACACCCTTATCGGTTCCTAAATCGTGCACGGGTATTGGAAAAACCATAATAAATCCAATTTTTTAGAACTGATAAGAACCAGGAACCACACTCTAAAATAGTAACTTTTAGTTTTAAATGAGTTTTAAACCCACTGATCAGTTCAAAACCGAACCGATAACCTACAAGTTCCACACAGACAAAACCTTCATTTACTTACGTTACCACAGATAGAGCTTGAACCGAGCGGTTTTGCAGTTAAAATAAAAAAACTATTCTCGGTTAAATCCAACTGAGAAAACACTTTTTAAACCAAGAAATGAACCGAGCAGAAGGAGAAATCTCCGGAGCGACTGTTCACTGAGGCGGAGTAAAGAATCTGACAGTTCAAGTTTGAAATGACACAGATAGAGCTGCTCTCGTGCCAAAATTCTATTTTGGAATGGTTTTAACCATTTCACTCCGGGGCAGTTCTAGAGCTGGATCAAACTGCTAATGTCTATTATATAGCAAGACTTCATGTTGTTTGAAGAGATCTATAAAGCAGCTACCTGGAAAACAGTGCACACTTTCATAAAACACTACTGTCTTGACATACAGTTCAGAAGGGATGCCAGTTTTGGAACTGCTGTCTTGCAGAACCTTTTTCCTAATATTCACGGTATTTTTATGTTTGGGAAAACACGAAACCAGTGAAAACAGCAAACTTCAAAAGGCAGTGAATACTTCCTGTTATACTGTAGGTTCTGTACCCACCCTCCCAGGTACTGCTATGGAGTCTGCACTTGTCAAACGTAAGTGAGGGATTCCTGGGGTTTGAGAACAAATACTCACCAAAGTAAGTTGTTTCTTCCAAAGGAATCCCTCACTAAATGTAACAATCCCTAATCCCTACCTCCCCTTCCAGAACTTGGAACAAGGTTCAGACAGGAAATCAGTTTCTTTTCTACTTACTTGAGCATTATTTGTTACAGTGCCTTTCCATCTGTTGTTAAGGGGTCTGAGTGACTGTTTTTTCTATAACAAATTCATTTGTTCTGCCTTGTTTTTAACAAATTTTTTAAAATGTTTTGGATAACAATTTTAGAATTACTCGTAGCATTTGGCTAGTTTCAGTGGTCACAGTGCAGTGTGGGCATGTGTGACAGTGCAGTTTAACACACTCCAGCTTTAGAAATAAATATGAAGTTAGAGTATGGGGGAGTGTGACCACACAGCACAGTAGAAATGTCATTCTAAATTATGTAATTTGCATAAAACTGTAAAAGCTCCAGGGCTGCTCGCTGTAGGGGAATGCCCACTTGCTGAACTTAGTGAGGGATCCCTTTGGTAGAAACAATATTATGGTGAGTCATTTTTTTCTTCTATGTTATATTACTGTCAAAAATCAGATTATCTACATTCCAGTAAATTTCCAGATCTTTGTGGCCATGGAATAGGCAGGTGGTTTGAGGATACTGCCCCCCCTCCCCAAACTCCAGAGAGTAGAATATGACACCCAAAAGAATGCTGCATGGGCACTAAAACCACAGGATCAAGTTCAAGTTTATTGCAGGAAAACTCTATTGAGCAAGCTCATTCACAAGGAGGTCCTGTGACAAACACTTAAAGTACAAACACAGATAGGTAATAACAGTATATACATGAAATGCACTTTACATGATACAGGCTGGATATACATACAAGGGTACCACACAGGGTGACCGCAGGTGGTAAACATTGATATGAGACAGGGAAGCGACTTACAGGTTGCATACTGATAAATGAAACATGATGACTGGTGTAGGCAATACATATACAGTATTTTGGCAGCTAGAACAAACAACAGTCTACAACTGATATGGGGGTGGGGGTGATTTGATAGAGTAGCAGTGGAGCGTAAGCAAAGATAAAGCCAGGAGTAGAAGGAAGGAAAGCAGTTAATATGACAAATCAATTATACCTTACCAGTGGATAAATATGGCACACATGGGGAAGGAAGAGACTTAATGACAGTTACAGGTGTCTTATTTTGGCTGAACTTAGCGGTTTGTAGAAGTTTATTGAAACTGTGCTAGTTAGTTTCAGTACGGTTTGTAATTGGTTCCAAATGGAGGGAAGGCATATGCACAGCACGCTTACCAAAGGAAGTCCCCGGCCCTTGGTATGTCAAGCATAATAAAGTCAGATTTTCTTAACGAGTATGCACTATGTGAGATACTAATAAGGAAGAGAGATAACTTGGCAATTTCTGCAGGAGCAGTTTAAGAGTCCATAGCCCAGCATGGAGCAGGTGTCTAGTAGTGAAGGATGTCCAACCAACAGCTGCATATAAGTCACAGTGGTGCGAACGGTAAGGGAGTTAGTAATGAACCGTAACGCACGGTGATAAAGGATGTCCAGTTTACTTAGATTTGCAAGAGTGGTGGAGGAATAGATTACATCGCCATAGTCGAGTAGGGGAGAAAAGTGGCCTGTACAAGCTTGTTTCGAGTTTCAAGGGGGAAAAGGGGCCTATTTCTGTAGAAGAAACCTAACCTTGCTTTTAACCTTCTAGAGACATCTTCGGCGTGGTCACTGAAAGATAATTTATTGTCGATCCAGATACCTAGATATTTAAATTTCGTTACAACTTCCAGAGGCTCGTTTAGCGTGGTGACAATGAAGTCTTGGGCAAGGGTACTGGTGGGGCCTGAGACAGCACTGTGGGAGAATATCATCGCTTTAGTCTCCTTAGCATTGAGCAGAAGCTTTGCCTTTATTAGATTATGCTCAAGTTGTGCGAAGTCCGCTTGAAGCACTCCCTTGACTTCAGATAACGATGAGCCAGAAGTATACAACACAGTATCATCTGCAAAAAAGTGCAGATTGGACATAGATATGTTAGCATCTAAGTCATTAATGTACAGAGAAAACAAGATAGGGCCTAAGATGGATCCTTGGGGGACTCCTCTTGCAACTGGCAAGGCAGCAGAAAAAAAGCCTTCTGTTTTTACTTTTTGGAATCTTCCAGTTAGGTAGCTAGAGAACCACTGGGTGGTATTGTATGTGGCACCCAACTCTGCAAGGCAATTGACTAATAGTTTGTGATCAACAGTATCAAAAGCTTTGCTGAGGTCCAAAAAGACTGCACCAGTTACCTTCTTAGCATCTATCGCAGAGATCCAATCATTGGTTACTTTTGCAAGTGCAGTGATTGTGCTATGATTAGCCCGGAAGCCAGATTGAGCTTGGTTAATTAGAGAGAAGGTTTCCAAGTGAGATTTTAACTGAATATGGATCAGTTTTTTGAGAACTTTAGAAAGGATAGGCAATATGGAGATAGGCCTATAGTTGTTTACATCGCATGGGTCACCAGATTTAAATAGAGGGAGGATATGTGCTGATTTCCAGCAGGACGGCACAGTAGCAGATGTAATGGAAAGATTGAAGATGTGGAGAATTGGGGCAGTGAGATGGGTGTAGCCTGACCTTAGGAAAAAGGGTTCCAAGCCATCGTCCCCACGCTTTTTGGTGTCTAAGTTAAGAAGAGAATCTTCTACTTCTTTATAAGTTATCTCCGCGAGTTGGAAGGGGCTGGGTGCAGGACTAGATGTGGCGGGAGGGGTATGCTGGCTCACCGCAGCACCAGCATAAGGTGACGAGTCAAAAGCTAATCCAGCTGTGGCAAAGTGGGAGTTAAGTTCCTCCAGGATTAGGGACTTGTTTTCTACAATCTTGCCACTTGCAACTATCTTTGTTGGGACAGAGGGGACCATGGGCCATCCTTCTATAGCTTTGATAGTCTTCCATATTTTATGAGGGTTACCTTTAGCTTGTTCTAGAGTAGAAATATAATAGTTAGCTTTAGCAGAGCGGAGTTTTTTCACACAGTTATTCCTGGCTGTTCTAAAGGCCTGCCAATCCGAAGATTCTTTGGAATGTCTAGCTTTAGCCCAGAGCTTATCTCGAGCTATAAGGGCTGCCTTGAGATCCGAGGTGAACCAGGGTTGGAATTGTTCCGCACCTTACTTTGATGAAAGGGCATGCTAATTTATTATTGTAGTGAGTTTGTCATTAAGGATGCAAGCTGCCTTGTTGACATCTTTGGCTAGGTAAAGATCTTGCCATCTGATCATGCTCAGGTCAGATAGGAAGTTTACTGCACTGAATTTAAAAGGATCTTTATGTTATAAAGATGGGTTGCGGTCGGCCTTAATTTGAGATCTTATGCAAGCAACAATTCCATGATCGCTCATGTCATTGTGAAACACTGCCAAATGAGATATTTTGTGTGGATGGGTGGTTAGTACCACATCTAGAACGGAACTGTTGGCAGTATTTAGAGTGTTGTTCCTAGTAGGTTCACTGACTAATTGCCCAAGACCTAGCTCGTCACAAAGGGATTTGAGGCCGTGTGATTTAGGTGACAGCCAGTCCATATTTAGATCTCCTAGAAATATTGTTTCAGTTTTTGCATCTACGAACATGGATTTCAAAAGATTAAGGACTTAATCACCACCAGACGGGGGTCTATAGCCACCTAGGATAATGATACATTCCGAGGAGGGAGATGAAGCTCAGCGAAACTAACTCAAATTCCTTGGCCAGAGATTTGCAACTAATATTGGTGACCAAGTACTTAGATTTGGTAGATAAACACACCCCGCCTCTAGACTCTCTATCTGCTCTAAATAAATTGTAACCCTGCAGTGATATTTGTTGATCAGTGTTCGGCTTTTTTTAACCCACGACTGGTAATTATGATAAGGTCTGGTTAACGTGCAACCCAGGCTTGCAGCTGTACAAGTTTTTAGGCAGGCTTGAAATGTTGACTATCATCATTTTGAGACCTATGGCCTCAGCAAAATCAATAGGCGAGGTAAGTTGTGGGGGAGGGTTGAGCTCCACATTTCCTGAGCAGAGAAGAAGCAGAAGTATAACTTTCTTTAAGGAGCTTATAAGAATGGAGACTGCTTTTTTATTTCTTCGCGGCAACCCATATCGTGCTGCACAAGAGGCAGCACCACTGTAATGACAGTTGATTGTGATCAATGTAAGTGCTTGGGTAGACATAGGTGAGGACAGTAGCAAGGGGGTGTAGGCTAACCGGGGGGAATAGGCTAAAAGGGGAGAGGAGAATGACATAGTGTCTGCACGGTAGACCGTTATAACATTAGGAATTGATAAGGTACATTGGAGAACTGAATTGCATTGAGGTACTTCGAATTGCACTGTATTGCTGAAAACTCTGCACCTTAGGAGCAATAAAAACACAATAAAGAGAGCCATGGTCCCAGATTGAGTGGTCTGTGATTTGTATTAGTGCAATATTTTCTAGGCAAGTAATTTGCCCACCTAGGTACTCACTTAAAACCTAGATGAGAAAATACAGCAGAAAGGGGAACAAGGAGAGCAGGAGCAGCTTAGTTAGTGGCCATCCACCCTTTAGACTCAAATCCCCTTGTAGCAGCACCGGGAAAGAAGTAGAATGATAATGCGGGCCATATTGTCCACGAATGAATACAGTGATTTATGTAGAAGATCAAGAATCCCTCTAGTGGCAGGTCTGTATAACCTGCTAATGGAAAACTAGCCAGGTAGTTAGACTTATCGGCACCAAGGCAGAGTGCTTGGATGGGGGGGGCACTGCAGGAAGAGCAGTCAGACAGAAGAGGTGTAAGCACTTTAAAACAGTAGTAGAAATTACAATCCAGCTAATACAGTTGAAATGTGCTTAGTTCTATTGAAAATCTAACAAAGTGCCAGGTGTCTACAGCAGGGGAAAACTCCTGGCCAATCAGAGTGGGTTTGCTGGAAGCACCCGTGTTCCGATTGGCTGCGCTGTCCCGTACCTTCCAAGGAGCTGCAGACGGGTGTCCTGGTCTTGGTCGGTGGCTGGCTGGGTGGGTGCCGGCCGACTGTGGGTGAGCTAAAGCAGCCCGGTTCAGGTGCAAGCAGCTTCCAAGGAGCTGCAGGCGGGTGTCCTGGTCTTGGTTGGTGGCTGGCTGGGTGGGTGCCGGCCGACCGTGGGTGAGCTGAAGCAGCCCTGTTCAGGGGCAAGCAGCTTCCAAGGAGCTGCAGGCGGGTGTCCTGGTCTTGGTCGGGCTGGCTGGGTGGGTGCCGGCCGACCGTGGGTGAGCTGAAGCAGCTTCCAAGGAGCAGCAGGCGGGTGTCCTGGTCTTGGTCGGTGGCTGGCTGGGTGGGTGCTGGCAGACCGTGGGTGAGCTGAAGCAGCCCTGTTCAGGGGCAAGCAGCTTCCAAGGAGCTGCAGGCGGGTGTCCTGGTCTTGGTCAGTGGCTGGCTGGGTGGATCGTAGCTGTCCTGACAGGATGCTTGACCAAAAGCATTAGAATCACTGGTAGGTTTCCATCTGCACTAGTAACAGGACAGCACATGAGGTTTAATATACACAAAACTGGCAAATCACTCTAATTTAAGTATTTACATACCAGCTCTTGAGGTGGCCTCCGTACACGGAAAAACAAAACCAACATGGCTGTTGGCAATAGCTCCCATATAAAGAGGATAATACCAAACACCACATAACCTTTATCTCCCAGATTCTTGATCAAATCTGCCTGAAAGAAAATACAAAAAAGTCGAAGATTTATTTTTTATATGGTTATTTCTTTTATTTCCACTGATCTAGATTTGTCAAAAAAGCAACACCACTAGCACATTACATTCATCCGAGCGAGACAGCATTTTCTCAAGATGACAAGGTCATACTAACATACTAAAATGCCAGCAGAATAGGCCTAATGGTCTTTCGTGTCTGCTCATTTGGTCAGCCCCCACCCTGGGTGCTGACCTTGCTGTCCCCCTCGCCTTCTCTGGCTTCTCCCTTCCCAGTTCCGGATATTCTTGCTGCATTGGATTTTGCTTCCTGAACCCTTCCCCTGTACCTGTCCCACCCCCTCTTGAACCCCTCCACTAGCCCCCTAGGTAGTGCATTCCATGGCTCTACCACCCTCTCAGTGAAGTAGCATCTCCTCCTTTCTCCCCTGAATCTTCCCCCCTCCAGCTTCCACCCATGCCCTCTAGTGGCCCTTCCTCCTTCCTTCAAGCACCCTCACTGTTCCTCCCTATTTACCCTCTTCATGTACCTGAAGACCTCTATTATGTCCCCGGTCCCTTCTCTCTTCCAAAGTGTACATATTTAGCTCTTCGAGCCTCTCCTCATAGGTCCTGTCCCCAAGCCCCAAATCATTTTGGTTGCCTCCTCTGGACCCTCTCCAGGAGGTTAATGTCCCTCTTTAAGTGGCTCCAAACTGCACATGCAGTACTCCAGGTGCGGCCTCACCAAGCAGTTATACAGGGGAGTATCACTCCCTCCTTCTGGAGGTGATCCCTAGCGATACATCCCAGCATCCTGTTGGCCTTGGCTGCTGCCTCCCACAAGTCTCAGAGTTGTTCATCTTGACATCCACCACCACCCCCAGGTCCCTCTCAGCCATTGAGACTTGTAGTATTTCCCCCCCCAGGGTGTACACTTGGCCTGGGTTTCTGGCCCTCAGATGGAGTACCTTGCATTTCCCTGCATTAAACCTCAGCTTCCACTTTCTAGACCATCTTTCCAGAGCCTCCAGGTCCCCCTGCAGGGCCACCCTCCCCTCCTCCCCATCCACCACTGCCCCCAGTTTCGAGTCATCTGCAAAGAGACTCATCTCACTCCTGATTCCTGTCCTTATGTCAGATACGTAGGCGTTGAACAGAAGGGGCCCAAGGACTGATCCCTGTGGGACCCCACTAATGACCCTCCTTGGGGAAGAGATTATCCCACCAACTACGACCCTCTGGGTCCGGTCCTGGAGCCAATTGCCTATCCATCAGATCATCTGGTTTCCCACCCCATTTCTCCTAGTTTATCCAACAGGCCCCGTGAAGAACAGAGTCAAATGCCTTGCTGAAATCCAGAAAGAGACATCCACTGGTCTACCCAGGTCCAAGGCACTTGTCACCCAGTCATAGAACTCCACCAGGTTTGTCTGACACGATTTCCCCAGGATGAATCCATGCTGTCTATTGTCCAGGCACCCTGACTTATCCAGGGCCCCCTAGCCACTCCTTGACAATGCCCTCCATCACCTTGCCCACCACTGATGTCAGGCTGACAGGCCTGTAGTTCCCTCCACCTCCCTTGATCCCCCTTGTGGATAGGGAGCTACATGCGCCACCTTCCAGTCTTGGGGCACCCACCCTGTCCTCAGAGATGGTGAAAAGCTCTGCCAGGGTTTCGCCAGGACATCTGCAAGTTCCTTCAGCACTCTAGGATGTAATTTATCCGGCCCGGTGCTTTCTCCGTCTTTAAGGGAGCTGAGGGCTTCCTCACTCTCTCTGCTGTGATTTCCACTTCAGTACCTCTTCTCCCTGCTTAGCCCTCCCCCACCTGCCATTACCCCCCAGACCTGCCGATTGCAAGGGTCCCCCTCCTCATTATCTCTGTCTCCTCCCATGTATGATGCAGCATCCCCATTTTCCTGGTGAAAACTGAGGTGAAGTACCTATTTAGTACCTCAGCCTGCTCCTCTGGGTCTTGTGCCCATCTCTCCTGATTTAATCCCTGCTAATCTGCCCCTTCACCCTTCGCCTTTCCCCAATGTATCTAAAGAACCCTTTTCCTCTCCAACTTCCCTGGCCAGGTTCTGCTCCTTCCTTGCCTTAGCCGCCTCACCACTCTAGTGGCCCTTCTAGCCAACAGCTCATACTCCCGATCCTTTCACTCCTTGAGCACTTGAATTTCTTATAGGCTGCTTTCTTTCTCCGCACCACCTCCTGGATCTCCCTGGTCCACCAACAGGGTTTTTGGGCCTTACCGCATTTGCCTTACTCTTGCACAGGTGCTGGTAGCATCCTGCACCCCTCTCCTGATGATTTCCCACCTACTATCAGCGTCCATGTCTGACCCAATCCATCCAAATGCTCCTTAAGGATCCTTCCATTTCCTTAAAATCCACCCCCTGAAGTCGGTTACTCCGCCTTTGTGCAGCCTTCTACCCCTCCTAGGTCCAGGCAGAACCAGACCGTGGCATGGTCACTCCCCGCCAATGGGTCCCTTACCTCCAGGCCCCCAATCTGGTCACTGTCTGCCAGGACCACATCCAGTACCCGTGCCTCCTTGGTCGGTTCCCTCACCTGCTGAGTTAGGAACGCGTCTTGAAAGACATCCAACAACCTCTGTTCCCTGGTCACAGAGGATGTCATAGTCTCCCAGTCTGTTCCTGGCATGTTTAAGTCCCCTAACACCACCACCTTTCCTCTGCCCAGTCTGCAGTGTCTCCTAACATCTGCCACAAGACTGTCCTCCAGCTCCTCCGCCAGGGCAGGGGGTCTATACACCACTCCTATTTTTACTCTCTTGCCCCCCCTTGTTATCAAGGTGACCCAAATCGCCTCCACGGTTCCCTCCGCCTCCTCAACTCCCCCTATGCCAATGCAGTTTTTTACTATCATTGCTACCCCTCCTCCCCTTCCCTCCCCCCTGTCCTTCCTGAACATAGTGTAACCCTCCAGGTTCAGGTCCCAGTCATGTCTTGCAGTGGCCCAAGTCTCAGTGACCGCTGCCACATCCACTGCTCCCTCAGTTAACATCGCCTGGAGCTCAGGCATTTTATTGCCCAAGCTCCTGGCATTTAGCAGGACTACCTTCCACCCTTTCCCTATAGTTTCATTTCCCCTGCTCGTGTTCCCTTGGGGATTCTGTTTTCTCCTGGTCTGCACTTTGCCAGTTGGTCTTTTCCTGCAATCCTCCTGGTCCCCAGGGGGGTGGAGACAGAGTCCCTCCTTTATCGGCATCCCCTTGACTGCCTTTTCTCCCATCCCACCCCCCTTCACAAGTCATCAATATGGTTTTCAAAATAGCGGTGTCCGTATTACTCGGTAGTGACACAGGATACACTGCTAAACTCTCCAATCCAGCTTTTGTGAATTACAGAAGTTTCTTGCTGAAACTTTAATTTATTAATGTTCAAAAGCAAAAGTTATGAAAGTTGGTTCTCTTTCCCAAGTGCAGATGCTGCAGTCCCTAGGCCATAGCTCTACTTTTTTACTGGGTGGAAGAGCATTACATTTTGGGATAAATACCAGGGTGCTGGATGAACCCAGTTTCTTTAGGCAAACTTCATGTAGAAATTAGGTTTAAAACCCTATCCCAAGAACTGTTTTTTTTTTCTTTTTAAAAAACAAAAATAAGATTTTACTGACCATTGAAGCATGCTTTATATAGATGATGGTGTTACCAGTTTTAGAATATGCTGATTCACTCTATGACCACTCACTCAAGTAACTTTTTTTTTTTTTTTTTTATTAATTCCCCCCTAAAGATCTTTTTCTCCCTGATAATGTCTGTCAGTTAAGGTATAAACCCTGTTCTGGCCCACTGCCTTTTCCAGGTCCTGCCTCAGATATCTCCTACAGGTCTTCCCTCCATGGCATGGGTCATCCTCCGCCACAGGTAGTCTACTGTATGGACCAGGATCCATCAGTGGGAACCATGAACCAGAGGAAGCCCAGGCTGTCCTACAGACAGACATGGATTTTCTACCTGTTCACCTCCCTTGGTTCCTACCTCCTACCTTAGCGTAAGTGTAGCCCATCAAGTGGCCTCAGCTGCGCACAGCAATGTTCTGTGGAGGTAGCAAGCTCCATTGGCCTATCGCAGGAGTCACTGTGGCACTAGATCCCAATGCCAGCCCTCCCTGACTGCAGTCTGGCCTGCTTCTTGATGCTACATCTTGAGTTGGCTGCTGAATTCATGTCACCTGCATGGCAGCTGCTGCCGGGCAATCCCGACTGCCTCACCCAAGTGTCTTTTAAGCATATCACTCCTAAGATGTAACAGAACAGCTCAATTATTCTCAGACTGTACTCACAACATACATCACTGCATGTTATGCAAGAACCTCAATTATTTGGCGCTGGCAGACAGATGCCAACTGCATAAATCTTTTTTTTTTTTACTGGCTTTTAGAGATGTTGGAAAGTTTTTCTGCACAAGAAAGAATGTGGGGAAGCCATAAAATCCATCCTTCTTGAAGACCTCCTACTTCCCCAAATTTGGGGTACAGTGTACTTTGTGAAACTACACAAGCAGGCATTAAGCCATAACGAAGGTGGCATCTAATAGGGAATTAATGCATGGTTGGGAGGGTTGTGGCACAAGGGCGAAGGCCGAGTGCCTACAACAGCCCAACCATGCATTAACTCTCCATTAGATGCTACTTTCAGAGTAGCTTAATGCTCTTGTAACATGGCATGTTTAAGGTGAATCTGAGATTTTCCCATTTCTGCTATGTGCCGAAATGACTGACAGATTTTCTGTATCATCATAATATGTTTACTGCACTTTTATTCATGGTTTGATAGAAACAGTCACATATATTTATATGCAGATGTCAGCATAACAGCAAGTCGTTCTACAGATGTTTTCTAGTTATACATGTTTGCATTATTCTCTTTAAATTCTAGGCGGCTATTACTGAGATAACCTGTCTAAGAGGTCAACGATGCTCCAATTTCTCTGCTGCGCCATTTGAGGCTCAAGCTCATTTGCATATTGTCAACAGCGGCACTCTCTCTCTCTTATTGTACTGTGTTCAGGCATTGTTGCTTTACTCGGACAGTGCGATCAGCGCGCTACGCTTGTGTGCTAATTGCTCTATTTGTGCAATTACTGGTGCTGTGTTTCTGACCATAGTTGTACAAATTAACACTGCCATGCACAGTGAGGGACTAGTGGTTAAATGGGGATATCGGTTCCGCTCTTCTCCGGGTCGATTCACCTGCTGTCATCCGGAAATGCTAGTTTCCTCGTTTCTCCTGTCTGCTGCGACTCCTTAGGTAATTTTATTTTTATTCTTTTTGCCCGTTCTCCGACCGTGTTCTATGTTGTTTCACACTTGGTCACAATGCCACTCGTTTCAGTTAGCGGTGACAGTCCTGGGCATTAGGGTGGTTGGGTGGGAAGGACAACTTGCATTTGGCTGGCACTGCCTACTGTTTCACACTGCACTGCTACTTTTTACTGCTGTGGATTTATGTGGTACTTCAGTTTGGGGACAACATTATTGTAAAATTAATGCTGTCTCCAAACTATCACATGTGATGCATTTGGTCCAATCATTGCTGCTCTTTTCGACCTGTCTTATTTTGCCATGTTACTATGTGCTTCGATGGCAAAGTGAGCACTACTTCACAAAAAGGGGCAAGTTGAGCAGGTCACATGGTGTACAAAACATTTATATTGTTTCAAGATGTAGAGTGATGTAACCATATGACAGTGTGCAGTCCTAGCATGTTAGGGAAAGGAGTGGGATGGGTCTCCACTGTGCGTGTATCTATTTTTTCTATAGTTCATGTTTAAAGTGTTTCTAGGTGTGATTTCAAGTGCAATGGAAGTGGAATGTATTTAAAAAAGCATTTCACATCACAGATATTTGCAAAATTATACTGCGCTTACTGTCAGTATTCCTAATTTTGTTTAGAAGTGAGCTGAATTTCACAAAACGTTTTTGCACAGATATTTTTACAAATATGGACTGTGTACTCAGTGCTGGTAGATGTGATCGGAAGTGAAGTTAAAGTGAACATAAGTTGGGGAGGTGCTCCTAATTTTCCTGTCAGGATAGTGAAGGTACGTAGAAACAAAACTGCAAGGGATGCATGCACATGGACCAAGTGGGTGACGCAGAGTCAACTGGAATCAACTAGAAAGACAACAAAGGTGCACTTGAGGGACAAAAAAGGCATCAACCAAACCTCACACTGCAAAAGCCTGTGAGTCACAAACAAAAAACAAAAGCAACACAGACACCAAATAACTGATAAGGGGGTCTAACAAAGTGTCATTTTGTGGATGCAAAGCACTGTGGTTCTCCAGTGGTATTTTTTGGTGTAAGGCTGTGATTCGGCCAGCAGTGTAACTTTTGGCAACTGCCAATTTCTTTTTGTCTCGAGTGTGCCACTGAGGTCTTCCTGTAGGTACATTCAGTAGCCCATGGGTATAAGCCATCCTTGTTTCCCAAATGTATGCCCGTCTGACATGTTTTGTGGCTCACAAAAGGCTATCACTAGTATTTTACAAAATTATGCCACCCTTAAGTGTTTATTGTTGCTAGCAGAATAGCAATCCACATGGAGAGCAACCAGTGTTTCAAAACATTATGCCTGTCTGGTATGTAAGGATGAGGCTTGCAAAGCTGAAGTTAGGCAAACTGGAATAGGCTTGCCTTGCAGTGCTCTTAAGAATGTTTTGTACTCAATCAATGACGATGTATTCCAAATGAGTATCTTTGTTACTGTCTCATACTGGAATACGGCCCCCTCCAATCTTTAATATCTGATTTTTAACCAGGTTATAATTCAGATAGTATTTCTGATGCATGTTCTTCCTAATCTGTGGCTGCAGAGGTGTGATTTTGTTGTGTGAGATTAGGTGGCTATGCATTAAGAGTGTCCCTCTTGACATTTTTGGGTGATATTTGTCTGTCAGTAAAGACAGCCCTTAATGAATTAAACACTATCGGAAAGGCAGCTCAACTAGCATACTATCACAGTAAATTATTCTGGCCACTCCTGGGCCTTTGTTGCCCAGTACCAACACGGCAACTCATCAATGTTCAAGTTCTTTGAGCAAGTCTGGTACACATGCACATTATGTTCTGCAGACTTACAGCTGGGATAATACAGCCCACATGTTACTAGGGTGGCCTTTAGAGGTGGAGGCAATGCTACTGTCAAATGTATCCACTGATGTGTCAGGCAGGGTCAGTGTCAGTGCTGGGATCATTACAGATTGAGGGAGTGCCCCAAACCAATTGGAGTACTCATTTCCTCTGCATGTGAGACAATGTTCTTTCAAGAGTGTCTCACTGGCGGGATGGAACAGCCGGGAGAAGGCACCCAAAACAGTACCAAGGGAGAATTTGGGGGTCCTCAGAAGGGGAAGCCCCCAAGGTAGAAGGAAGACGCCCCCAGTCAAAGAGGAAATCATTAAGGGCACAGACTTCAGAGTGGGAGGTGGAGGGAAGAGGGAGGTAAAGTACCTTCCTGGCGCTTCGGGATGGAGAGCAGATTTAGAGGATCACTAGGGTGGGAGGCCATGGAAGGCAGCTAGATGCTACTGTCCGCCTGGGGACAAATGACCTGGAAAGAGATGGAGTAGGGGTAGCACTGGGTAATATTAGGGATCTGGGGAGGGGCCTTAAGCAGGCAGCAGGATGGGTGGTGTTTGTCGAGGTGCTACCCCTGTACAACCAAGAAGAGGATAGGGCACTCCTCACTAGGACTTTCAACAGCTGGTTGAAGGGATGGTGCATGGAGGAGGGATCCAGCTACATTGGGGAATATAGGCCTCTGTAAGACTGACACCCTGCATCCTTCCAGAAGAGTAGTAGTAGTAAAAATTTTATTTATACAGAAATTTTGCCATTAGGGTTCAAAGAATCCCTATTTACAAGGCAATCCTGTGTTGTACAAAAGATTAAATAATCACAATATATACAAAATACATAACTTTCAAGTATACATAGCACTCATACACATTACATCAACAGTACAAAACATAATAGTCAAACCACTTATGCTTATACCTATTGCACAAACATCTAAAATGTAATTCATGTTTTACTGCAGTTTTATATTCTAAAAAAAGACAAGTTTGGGTCTCTAAGATAAGGGGGAAGTCTATTCCAGATTGTTGAGACTTTATATTGAAAAGTCATATTACCAAAACTGTTTTTTATTTTTGGGACCAAAAAATCTCTGGCACCTTGTTTCCGCAAATTTAATCCATGATCAGGTTTTATTAATTTTCTTGTCAAGTGATACTGTGAAACATTTTTAAATAATCCTTTTATCTGGTTCAACCAGTTTCTCTCAGCTCTCTGATTTAATGAATTCCAGCCTAATTCTGTATACATCTCACAATGATGGGTACCAATATCACATTTTAATACAAATCATGCTATTTTATTGTAAAGAACATCCAAATGATGTAACTGTTTTTTAGAAGGATGTCTATAAATATGACTCCCATAATCAATCACTGGTAATATTAGTTAGTTTGCTATATTTAATCGCATTTCTTTTGTTAAACAATTTGAAATCCGTCTCATAACCCCTAATTTTGAGTTTGTTTTTTTAATTAATTCTATTATATGTCAGTCAAAGTTTAAACCTTGATCAATATGGATACCCAAATATTTGTAAACTTGTGTTTGTTCTAGAATATTTCCTTCCTGAGTCTTAATTTTGGAGACATTTGATTTTTCTTCTCACTACCAAAGTACATAGTTTGTGTCTTTTTGCTATTTATCAGGAGTCCGAGTGATGAAAAGAACTGCATTATTATAAGATCACCTTGTAATTTTTGTACTATTTCATCTAAATTTTTACCTGATGCAATCAGAACTGTATCGTCCGCATAGAGCCTAACTTGTGAATTTTTTTATCAATCTTGGTAGGTCATTCAGACAAACCAAAAACAAGAGGGGCCCCAGGATTGAACCCTGGGGTACCCCCTTGTCACATAACCCAATCCAGACTTATAACCATTTACTATTGTAAACTGAGTTCTCTTATCTAAATATGATGTAAACCATCCACAAGTCTCTTCCTCTATTCCCATGCTCTTTAATTTTTTAATCAGAGTACAATGGTTCACCAAATCAAAAGCTTTTGATAGGTTCACGTATACCGCACCCACCGACTTCCCTTCCCCAAGGGAGTAGCAACTAGGTCTAGGAAGTCCGTGAGTGCAGTATCAATGGACCTACCCTGTCTAAAACGGGATTATTGTCTGATATTTCTCCAAATACTGCATTAATTGTCCATGAACAATTTTCTCCAGTATTTTTGAGACAGTTGACAATAATGCTATGGGACGGTAATTTGATGTGGCCATTGAGTCACCCCCTTTATCTATAGGGATTATTTTTGCTTGCTTCCATATTGAGGGATAAGATGCCTCCCTTAAACTCCAATTGAAAATACCACTCAAGATGGGACTACAGTCCTTAGTAGGAGTTTTAAATGTTACTTAAATGACCATTTAAACTAACTGGGAGCGGGGGGTGCTGCACTGCTGCATTACCAAGGGAGGCAAAAACTGCCCCATCCCCACATGATGAAGCAGCAACCAGGGAGGGCCTGAATGGAGGAAACTCCTGAGGGCAGGGGCGCAGGCAAAGCAGAGGACGGGGGGGGCATAACAAGTATGCGAGGAGACAGGAGAAAAAGAGACAAGAAATGGAGAGAGTGAGTAGAGGTTGGAAGTATAGCACATAGTTTAGAGTAACTAACTGTGAATGGGCTTGGTACATCCAAGAGACCTGGGTTTGATTCCCACAACCTCCACTTGTATGTGTAACCATGAGCAAGTCATTTAACCTCCCAAGTGCTCCTGGGTCATCCCTGAAATCAGGCCTTGGGCCTAGTGGGCCTTACCCGGTTACCAAGGAAAAAAAAAAAGAGGGGGTCAGGGAGAGTTTCAGGGAGCAGCAAAGGCACAAGGGGTGAAAGACAGGCTGCTGATAGGGAGGAATCAAGGTATGGAAGGCCATGTGTGCCAATGCAAGGTGGCTGGGAAATAAAATTCCAGACCTGGAAGCTATCATGGAGGAGGCTGGCCTGGATTTGGTGGCCATAACTGAGCCATGGTGCACTGACAATCATGACTGGGACATGGCCATACCAGGATACTCAGTGTTCAGAAGAGAGGAAAGGGAGGAGGGGTTGTTCTGTATGTGTGGGAGGGCATTAAGGCTTTGGAAATACTGTGGCACATTGAGGAAAAATAAGGTCTGGAGGTGCTCTGGGCCATCCTGGAGACAGGAGCTGGGGCCACTGTCCATACAAGGATTGTATGCAGACCTTCAACACGTGGAAAGGACTTGGATAACGCACTAGTGGAAACCATCACCAGAATGGCACAAAAAGAGGAGGTGCTGCTAGCTGGGGACTTCAATCTGTCAGATGTGGACTCGAACCTTCCAGCTGCAGCTTTGGCAAGGACCAGGACTTTAGCAAGGCTTTTGACACTGTGCCACACAAGAGACTGATAAAGAAACTAAGCAGCCTACGGGTGGGATCCAAAGTGGCAAACTGGGTAAGAACTGGTCATTGGATAGGAGACAGGGGGAGGTAGTTAATGGCACTCACTATAATGAGGGGAGGGTGACTGGTGGGGTGCTGCAGGACTCCTTACTGAGACCAGAACTCTTCAATGTCTTCACAAGTGACACTGCAGAAGAACTGGAAGGAAAGGCATGCCTTTTTTCAGAAGACACGAAAATCTGTCAGAGTGGATACTTGGGAGGGGGTGAAGAAAATATGTAGGGACCTGGGAAACTCAAGGAGCTGTCAAGGGCATGGCAAGATGGGGGTCAATGCCAAAAAGTGAAAAATCATGCACCTAGGGAACAGGAACCCAGGAACTGAGTAGAGGAAAGGGGGGTTAATGACAGTTGCCAAACAGGAAAGAGACCTTTAGGTTATTATTTCTGATGACCTCAAGTGGCAGGCAGTATGACAAAGCAGTGGGCAGGGCCACCAGGAATGCACAGGCAGAGGGATCACCAGAAGGAGGTGAGCAGTGGTGTTCCCACTGCACTGCTCACTGGTGGGACCACTTGGAGTATTGCATCATATTCTGAAGGCTGCACCTCAGAAAGGACACAGACAGGGTGAAGGCAATCCAGAAGAGGACAACTAAAATACTGCAGGGTTTGCATCAAACGCCCTACAAAGAGAGACTGCGTGATCTCAACATGTACACCCTAAAAGAAAGAAGCAGGACAGGGGACATGATAGAGACCTACAAGTACCTCACAGGGATGAACAGGGAGCATAAGGGGAATCTTCAAAGGAGAAAGAGCATTATGAACAGAGGGCATACCTCTCAACCTTTCATCACTCAAATGTGTGACAGTATGTGTGACAAATGGGCAAAATGTGTGACACATCATCAAAAATGACTGCAAGCTCAGAACATGGTCTAAAGCTGGTACAGTACAACACTTGTGTTTCTCGTACTCATCAGTACAGAGATTATAAAATAAATGTGGCAGTTAGTTCAAGAAATATACATCTACTAGCCATATCACTGGGTCACGTGTGTGTGTGTGTGTGGGGGTCCTCGCACAAGAAGCCCCCAAGGTCCACAACTTTAATGCAGAATAGAACACTCACATATACTGCCTGCTACAACTGTAAATGGCTGTGTGACTTCGGACGGCTGGGTAGGGGTGGAGCTGCTGCAAGCAGTCCCTCCCTGCTGTGTCCACCCAAAATGGAAACAGAGTGATGTGTGTGCCAAGAATGGGATGGATCCAAGGAGGGGAGCTGGAGGAATAATTCCATGCAGAGAAGAGCAACAAAGGTGCCAATGCCCAGTATGCATCTGTCCCACATAAGGTTTCCCTTCTGTTGGCCACATGTCCCAACATCATCTGCTGGCCACACGTCCCAACATCATCTGTACATGCATGATGTTACACACGATGCAAGAGTGTTGCAAATACTGACCAACAAAATACAAGCTTGAACTGACCTGTTTATCCCTGCTCTGGAGGGAAGGAGGGAGGGAATATGTGCTGGTCCAGTCATCAAACATGAATGTGATCTAGGACATCACGTGATTCACTGGCTACCTGGGAGGACAAGATTTTACTGAAAGGTAGGTGGAAAAAAATCCATGGATCAATTTGAAACCCAGAAAAAAAAAAAAGTTCTTCTCTTCCCCCCCCCATTATGTTTCTTTGTGGGGAAATAGGTTTCCTTTAAGGGAAATGAAAAGCATTCTGCAGGGTCTGCATGGGTGCCTTGCCTGATCCTTGGTGACTCCTCTATTTCTCTCTGTGGAGAAAACATCCTTACAAGTCTATAAATTCTACTGCTTGAGAAAGACGGACTTGTTAAGAATCAAAATAATAATTACAGTAAAGTTAGAAAAAAATTATGCTGGAAGCAGTACTACAGTGACTATCTATACAAAACCAAACTTGTTGAGACATTACTGTACTGCAAAAACAATTCTAGATCCACAAACTGAACTATTTTAGTGTTTCTGTACACATTTGATCTGTCATCAGATACTGAAAACCTTTATAGTACACAGGTGTACTTCAGGACCAATACAGCCCAAAAAAATTGAAAAACAAAATATTGTTCTTGTTAAAAAAGAAAAACCCAGTGTAAGTTAAATCCAAATTTTCACAAATGTTTGCATCACGGTACAGCTGAATTTGAACTAGGTGATGGACTATGTTTTAATTTTGCAGACCTTAAAACTGCAATAACTAATTTTGACAGTTTTAATGCATTTCTGTGATATTATGCCTGTGACTGTGATGTTTTGTATATTTTTTGTAAGCCTGCAATGTTCTGTGCTGCTTTTGAGGTAGAAGATAAGAGTTCATTTCCAACAATAGCTCGACATTTTTAATAATTGCATTATTAAAATATATTTCTTACTGTTCTAGTAATATGTTTCTATAGACTTAGTCTATGTTGCTGAATTTGTCAGTCTCTTTATACATGTACCTTCCACTCCAATGGTGCTTTATTAAAATGCACTTGTCTATAGTGTAATGGTTATTGTACACACCCAAGAAATCAGGTGATCAGAGAAACCTGGTTTTGAATCCATTCTTTGAACAAAAATATAAAAGCAGAACTTGAGGAACATCAGCAGAAAGTGAATGATTTTGATATTCTGATACTGATTTGAATTGGAATGTGTTATGCTAATGACACAAACCTCTAAACAACACTGATTCCGAGATAGGTAGGTTACTTGTCTTCTTATATTTTACCTCAAATGAACAGCCTTGAATTTAAACACAGGTAGATTGAGCTGTCTGCGTTTAAGGTGGGTGACTTAACCATTACACCACAGGAACGGTCATTTGCTTTAATGCAGCTCAGTGGTGAAGTGAATACATATGCAAGTTAGCAAGCAAGAGACCTGGGGTCCAACATTCTAAACAGCACACAGCAGGAGTGCAGACTTGCAATTGCCCAGGAGCCTGTGGATGCTATATTCAGTCAAACAGTGCACTAAGTCAAGTAGTGCTGCCCTGGCATGGACCTCGAAGTGCGCTGCCATAGTGAACAGCGCTGAAGTGCTATCTGTAATATTTAAAGAGACCCATGCAAATGAGCCCATTGGGTATGCAAGGTGCTAAGGGGCCATCTACATGCCAATTATGAGCTCATTTGCATGAATAGTGTGGCAGGTTAGTGTGGCGCCGCCTCAACTGCCCACCCAGTCTCAGACATGTGTCGATATCCCTGGTGCCTTGTGGTCCCCCCCACCCATTGATCGCCAGCCTGCAGTAAAAAATAAAATCTCCCTGGTGCCTAGTGGTCCCTCCCACCCACTCACTCACTCACCGACCGATCGCCAGCCCGTATAGTAGACAGTACAATCCTCCCTGGTGCTAGTGGTCCCCACTCCCTCCGAGCGCCAGCCCGAAGTAAAAGTACAACCCTCCCTGGTGTGAGCAGTCCCCCCACCCCTCTGATCATCAGCTCATACTAAAAGTTCAATCCTCCCTGATGCTAGTGGTCCCGCCCCCCCAAGTCACCAGCCAGTAGTAAAAGTACAATCCTCCCTGGTGCTAGTGCCCCCCATCCTCCAATCGCCAGTTTGTAGTAAAAGTACAATCCTACCTGGTGGTGTGTGTTTCCCCGATCGCCAGCCCGACATCTGAAGTACAATCCTCCCTGGTGCTAGTGGTCCCCCTCCTCAACCGACAACCCGTAGTACAGGAAAACCCTCACTGGTACTAGTGTCCCCCCAAATCAGCAGCCCATAGGAAAATTTACAAACCTTCCTAGCATCCAGTGGTCCCTCCCAGGCTGATCCACAGTACCACCAGTCGCAATTCCATAATCCCTGGCAACTTGCGCCCCCCCCCAATGTGGCACCGAACACCCACTCCCGTCACCTAACCAGTATCCTTGGTGCTGCGACTACGCACACTGCATCAAGCGCAGCCCTCATGATCCATGGCTGTGAGGAGCCAGAATCAAGAATCACAGCTGGGACTCCAGCCACGTTAGGAAAAAAATGCCGAAGGTAGTGCCACTGTGACTAGCCATACATGACTAAACCTGTTGGGAAACCTAGTGTATGGCCAAAATAAATCCTAAACGTAGACACATACACAATTACCGCAGGAAAAAAAAACAAGGGTCCATCCAGTTCGTCCAAGTTCCCTATTTAGCCCTGGGACTTACTGTGCCTCCAGGGTCCTACCTTCCCCATCCTCCCCTCCCATTCTCCTCCCAGTTTCTGCCGCCCCAATCCCACACTATAGTCCTCATTCTGTCCCAACCATGCCTGAAACCACCACCGATTTTATCACCCACCACTTCGGTAAGAAGACTGTTCCGCAATTCCACTACCCTTTCTGTACAATAATAATTCCTCATGTCCCTGCTGAACCTCCCTCCTGTCAGTTTCCACTCATGCCCACGTGACTGTGAACTAGCATTCAAGCTAAATAGTTCCTCGCAGTTCACCTTGTTCATCTTGTGAACAAGCTGTACTCTTAGTATTTCTTTACAAATGTACTCACTTCAACATCAGATACCAAGAACAATTCTGTTTTACAGAGAATACTACAGCAAAAAAGTGAAATGATATTGTTTCCCCTTCCTCTCACTCATTCTCCATTTATTTATTGACCGATCTGTTTATTGCTTGATTGTTTTAGTAGCTCCTTTCTGGTATGATAGAGGCGGAGGGGGAACAAGAAAGGGGAAAGGGAATATCAGGCAGAAAAAAAAAATCAGCGGAAACAAACATAATAAAGAAGTCTGTTTTAACAAACATATACATGGCGGCAGAGCTGGATGTTGATCTATTATACTGAAAAAGATCCCTATCAGCCAATCAGAACACAGAGCTACTGTCCCATTATTCTGAGAAAACCGGACAGTAGACACACTAATGGGGCCATATGCTTAGTGGTCAGGCTTTACTTGGTAATAACTGGATTAGTGGCCTATGGCCTCAGTGTTTATTAAACCCTGGTACAGTTATTACCTTATAAACCCCAAATACTATACTGTTATCTCTTAATTTATAATAATATTTGGCCAGAAAGGTGCACTCAGTTTCGGGTGCTTCATGGGAAGGGGGTTCATCATATTAAGTTGTGACTCCAATCAAGTTGGAAAAAGATGCTGGAGGCAGTACCGCAGTGACTGTCTGAGGGACAGTACTGCAGACATCAAGATGTGATGCCACCTGGGGACCAGCGACCACCACACAGTGTGGTTTAACATAAGGACAACGGACAATGGCAGATACAAACTATGCAAGGAATGGGTGCTGGACACAAAAGGATGGAGTGAAAAAAAAAAAAAAGGATGAATGCCTCAGAGATGACCTAGCAGGGGTGAGTTGCCTGGGTGGAGTGGAGTAACAGTGGGTTAAATTAGGAGATGGCACAATGAAGGCAACAAGCCTCTGTATGAAAGAAGTGACCAAACAGGAGGAAAAAGAGACCACTATGGTTCTCGAGGGAAGTGACTAAGAAGGTATGGGCTAAAAGAAAAATTTACTCACCTTAGTAATGTTGTTTCTTCTAATGGAGCCTTGGTGTATTCTGACATATGCAGTTAGGTCCTGCCTTTCAACTGCCCCGGAGAACAAAGAGTTAAACTTTCCATGGCTAGCATGCAATGTTCACCACGAGCTCGGTTGAAGCCTCTGTCTGCTGTTGTTTAAACAGCAACCGTCAGATCTTTTCGAGCAAAATCTCACTAGATGTTCTGTGTGGAAATTGTAAAATTCTTACTAGCCAACTGGCAAATATATACTGTATATAAAAGGTTTTTTTGGTTTCAAAGGAAGACTCAAGTCAGGAAACCCCCCCAAAAAAACACATCCAAAACACAACCTCTCACCCAAACCAAAAAGAGGGTGTAAAAAGGACACTCATAGGGTGCCAACACTGCTCCTGCCCACCCACATCCCAAAATCTAGGTTCTGAGAGGGGAGGTGGGGGGGCATGGTCAGAATACAGCAAGACTCCATTAGAAGAAACAACATTACTAAGGTGAGTAATGTTTTCTTCAAACAGCAAGAAGTCTTGCTGTATTCCAACATATGCAGTCTACCAAGCAGTACCTCCATGGAGGAGGAACAGAACCTACTTTGGAAACAGGCTCTGAAGTACTGCTGTGCCAAACCGAGCATCACTCCTAGCCTGGATATCCAGAGAGTAATGGTTGGTGAAAGTATGGACTGTTTTCCAGGTGGCTGCTTGACAAATTTCTAAGAGAGGAATACCCCTGGCAGCAGCCAGGGAAGCAGCTGTACCTCTAGTGGAATGAGCCCTCAGGCCTGAGAATGGAGTTCTACCCAGTTTTTCATAGCAGAATTGTATACAAGAAACAATCCACCTGGCAATAGATCTTTTAGTGGCAGGTTTGCCCTTACCAACTTCTCCATACGTAAGGAACAACTGGAGGGATTCAAACCTGTGACCCTAGGTATGCTCTATGTAGTAGATAAGGGCTCTTTTAACGTCCAAGCTGTGTAGCCTCCTCTCTCCCGAGGAGGAATGGTCAGTGAAGAAAACAGGCAGCGATATAGACTGATTGACGTGGAAATCTGAAACCACTTTAGGTAAGAACTTTCTGTTACTTCTAAGGACCACTTTATCTCTGTGAAAAGAGATGAAATCAGATTCCACTGACAGGGCTTGCAATTCACTGATACGTCTATCAGAAGCAATGGCTACCAAAAACACAGTTTTCCAAGTCAAGTACTTAAGCTCTGCTGAGGACAATGGCTCAAAGGGAGGTTGCATAAGCTGAGCAATGCAAACATTAAGGTCCCAAGCAGCAGCAGGATCCCTAAAGGGGGAATTGGTATGAAGCAATCCCTTGAAAAACTTACAAAATACAGGATGGGATGATAGAGAGGAAGGCTTGCCTGCTGACAAGAAAGCAGAAACAGCTGCCAAGTGTACTTTAAGGGTAGCTGGTCTGAGGCCTAGGCCATTAAGATGGACCATACAGTCCAGAACCGTAGGCAATTCAGCAGAGTCTGGAGAAATATTCTTCTTATAACACCAAATGCTGAATCTTTTCCATTTGGAGCTGTAAGTCTTCCTGGTAGAAGGTTTTCGAGAAGCCTTAAGGATATCCAGAACCCCTTGGGAAAGATGCAGATCTGCAAACTCTAGCTCTTCAAGAGCCAAGCCTTGAGATTGAGAGACTGAAGATTCGGGTACCAAATCCTCCCCTGAGAGGATGTCAACAGGTTGTAATTCCTGGGAAGAGACAGGGGACGGTGGACTGCTAGGGACAGCAACAAGGGATACAATGGCTGCCTGGCCCAATCTGGAGCAATCAGAATCACTTTGCATGGTTGTGACCTTATCTTGACTGACACTTTGAACAGGAGAGGGAAGGGGGGGCAAAGCATACAGAAATTTCCCTTCCCGGTTCAGAATCAGAGCATCCAGGGGGACTGAGCCCAAGACTGGGGGTCTGTAACAGAAGAGAGGAAGTTGGTGATTGTCTGGGGCTGCAAAACGATCTATCTCTGGTGTGCCCCATCTCGAGAAAATCACTTTCAAAACTAGAGGATCTAGGGCCCATTCGTGATGGCCCTGGGATATTCTGCTCAATGCATCTGCTAGGACATTGTCCTCCCTTGGGAGGTGAACTGCTATCAGAGAGGTTTGCAGGGAATAGGTCAGGGACCACAACTTCATTGTTTCTGTGCACAAGGCTGTAGACAGTGTGCCTCCTTGCTTGTTGATGTGCCACATGGTGGTGGTGTTGTCTCTTCTGACCTAAACCACCTTGTTCTGTACAGATTTGGAAAAAGCCTACAGTACCAGAAACACTGCTCTGACTTCCAAGAGATTGATGTGAAGCAGAGATTCCTGAGGTGACCACAGACCTTGGGTGGTAAGAGCCCCCAAATGGGCTCCTCAGCCCAGCAGGGAAGCATCTATGGTGAGTACCACTGAATGAGACTTGAGTGACAAATGGAACCCCTTGTCTCAAATTGTCCTGATCCTGCCACCATTGCAAGGCTTGGATCAGGGTTCGAGTCACTGGGATTAGTTTGGTAAGGGAATCCTTTCTTTGGGACCGGAAGGCTTTTAAGTGGAACTGAATGTCCCTCATCTGGAATCTTGCCCCTTGGACCACTGCTGTGGAAGCTGCCATGTGGCCCAGAAGCTGAAGAAAATGCATTGCTGGTCGAGACACCTGAAGGATGAATGAAGAGGCCAGTTCTACAAGGGTCCTTGCCCTTTCCAGGGGAAGGAAGGCTCTTGCCTTTACTGTATCCAGTTCTACACCTATGAAGGTGAGGAGCTGTACTGGTTCGAGAATGGACTTTGGAAGGTTGAGAAGGAATCCTAAGGAAGTGAGCACTTGCTGGGTCACTTGCAGATGTGACTTGACTTGGTCTGGAGACTGACCTACTATTAGCCAGTCATCCAAGTATGGGAAGATGGAGATCTTTTTTCTTCTTAGGAAAGCAACTACTACTGCCAGGCACTTTGTAAAAACCCTTGGGGCTGATGTTAGGCCAAAGGGCATTGCTCTGAATTGACAGTGGCCTGAGGGCAACTCGAACCTGAGGTACTTTCTGTGGGAGCACCTGATGGGAATGCGAAAGTAGGCATCTTTGAGATCCAGGGAGGCTAGCCAGTCCCCTGGCCTTTGAGAGGGAAAGATAATTCCCAGTTACCATTTTGAACTTTGGCTTCAAAAGATGTTTGTTCAGATATCTTAGGTCCAGGATGGGCCACCATTCTCCTGTCTGTTTGGGGGTTAGGAAGTACCTGGAGCACAATCCTTTCCCCCATTATGTAGGGTGGGAACCCTCTCTATAGCTCTGAGAGCTAGGAGAGAAGAAACCTCTGCCTCTAGGGCAAGGATCTCTGAGAGATTTGCAGGTGGAAAAGATCTGGTTCTCATCTTGGGAAATTTTTTGAAGCTGAGAACCAGTCCCTGGCTTACTACTTCCAGGACCCACTTGTCTGATGTAAGAGACTTCCAGTCCTGGACAAAGTAAGCCAGCCTGCCCCCTACTGGTATGGGAGAATCGGCCAGGGCAGACCCACCAGGGTGTCTGCTTGGCAGGGGCTTTAGGCTGAGGGGTGGATGCAGGCCTGCTCATCCCCCTTCTTCCTCTCCCTCTAAAGAGCCCCCTCTGTGCAAAGGAAGAAAAGGAAGCCTGAGCTTGGTAAAAAGGCCTTTGGCAAGGCCTGCCCCTGCCCCTGGACTGCTGCCTTTGAGGAGTTGCTTGCCTTTCTTTAGCCTGAGCACTCCTGTAAGTGGTCCTGTACTCATCCATCTTTTTCATGTAATTCTCTGTCTACTCCCCAAACAGAAAATTACCAATTACAGGAAAATCCATGGCCTTAGCCAGGGTATCCTGTGAGAGGCTAGTACATCTGAGCCAAGCCATCCTCCGAAGAGCCACAGATGTAGCCATGACTCTTGATGATACATCACTGGAGTCCACAGCAGCATGAAACTGTACTTTCGATGCCTCAGTCCCATATGCAGCCACCTGCTCCAGCTCCTTGGCAAGCTGGTCGGGGGCCTGTTTAGCCAGAGCCAGCACAGTGTCCCACCTGGACTTCTGGTATCCGGCTGTATAGGCTATATAGTTAGCCTGCCTGAGTCCCAAAGATGCTGCCATGTATTGTTTCTTTGCCATGGCATCAATCTTCCTGGAGTCCTTGTCTGGGGGGTGTGATGCCAAGGGAATGTTTGCCTTATCACAGGCAGCAGCCAGTACAACCCCAACATGGCTGCATTGCTGAAAAAGGAACTCCGTGTCTGAGCCTGAGAGAGTGTACCTCTTGTCCATTCGTCTGTCCACAGGAGGTATAGAAGTAGGAGACTTAAGAATTTTATGAGTTCGTTTCCCAAAGGATCTGTGGAGGGGAATAGACAGTCTCCTGGACTCTGTGATGTCCATCACCTCAACATAATCAGGCTCTTCCTGATCCTCTACTGCTTCCTCCACAGGAAGCTGCAGGGTCTCAGCCACTTTTTAGTAAAACATGTAGTGTGAAGGGGACTCAGAAAGCCTAGGAGGAGAAACACCTGAAGGTCTGTCTGGGGAGATGTCCGGGTCAATAGGCACATCCAGACTTTCACTATCACCATAATCATCCTCATACTCCTCCTCCTCCTCCTCCGGTTCATAAAATTCTTCCAAAGTATAATCCAGAACCGGGGTAACTGACCGAACTGGCACCATCTGGCAGGGGCTCAGTTTGGTCGGAACTAAATTAAGCGATTGCACAATCCTTATCGCCTTGGCTATCTCATCCGCGGTCGGAGTATGAATTTCTGGGTCCGAACCGGTCGATTTGTCTTTTCTTTTTCTTTTTACCAGAACCGATTCCTCGGAATCGGCTCTCCTTTTGCCTGAAGAAGTATCACCCTGGTCAGAGGGCACTCCTTCTGGTTCAGTCGGAACCAAACTGGGCTGGCCATCCGGGTCAGTGAACATCTTGACCTCCCTTTCCCTCAGTCTACCTAATCTCTTTTCCAGGGTAGATTTGGGAAAATTCTTGCAAATTTGGCAGTCTGAATCGAGGTGGTCAAACCCCAGACAATAAAAACAGGTGGTGTGGGGATCAGCCTTGGCAAAGACTTCCTCACACACATTGCAGTGCTGAAACCCAGTGGGCCTGTTTTTTTTCTTGGGTTTCTCAGACATGGCCAATCCTAACAAAAAATTTACCCTTTTTCTGCAATCCGCCAGGCAAGACTCCCCTATCAGTTCCTGACCGTGTCATGGGTCTTGGAAAAAAGACGTAATTAAATCCGTTTTTTTTTAGAACTGATACGGACCGTTTACCACACTCAAAAGTAAGCACAAGCTTTTTTACCTCAAACTGATCGGTTCAGCCGAACCGATCCACAATTTTCAAGTTCCACACAGAAACAGAACAAAAAACCTGTCTAGTACTCACGGTACCCACAGACAGAGACTTGAACCGACTAAGCGGTAACAGCAATTCAGTAGAAACCGACCGAAAACAGACACTTCAACCGACTTTTGAACCGAGCAGCAGGAGAAATCTCTGGAGCAACTGTTCAGTGAGTCGGAGTAAAGAATCTGACGGTTGCAGTTTAAACAACAGCAGACAAGGGCTTCAACCGAGCTAGTGGTGAACATTCCATGCTGGCCATGGAACGTTTAACTCTTTGTTCTCCAGGGCAGTTGAAAGGCAGGACCTAACTGCATATGTCAGAATACAACAAGACTTCATGTTGTTTGAAAAAGGGTGGCATTCTGGAGATACTACGAGAAGCACAGGGAAGAAGATAGGGAGGTTTACCAAGAAAGAAACATAGGGAAGGAGGAAAGGTGGTGAGGGGTGCAAAGGCACAAACAGAGGAATTCTAAGAGCAAAAGGGGTAACTAAAGAGGACAAGACCTTTTTTAGATACAAAAGGGAAATGAGGAAGAAAACGGGAGGGATTGTGAGGTTTAGTAGGGCGGGGGTGACTGTGCAGAGGAGGATCAGAAAAAAGGCAGATACCCAGAATGGATATTTCTGCTCAGTCTAAACAGTGAAGGGTGAGGGGAATTAACCACATAGACGCAGCAGGAACACTAGGGTGAGGGAGGTAGATACAAGCCCTTTCACAGAGGAAAGTGTCCTGCGAAGACTTGCGAATAGGGGTGTGCAAAAAAAACCCGTTTTCTGGCGGAACTGACGCAAAAGTCAGACTTTCGCTTCTGCGAAAGTTCAGAAATCCATTTCCGAACTTTTGTGGAATTTCCGCCTCCTCTGCATGGCTGTCAGAGTGCCAGATATGTAAAAAATGTAACTGTATGAGCTTTTATTTGCTGTGAAAAGCACTGCTAATGATATTACAGGGAATTCGATACCTAACCCTCTCCGCTCTGTGGATATGGCACAGCTCCCATGACAGGTCTTACTGAATTTTCAACTAGTGTATTCTGCAGTCATGGAAGCCAAGTGCAGACTGATGGTGATGTGTAGGCAGACTCAGAATGGAGGTCTGGAATCACGAAAGCTGTATCTTTCCTTAAGGTCACATGTGGATCAAAAAAAAGCCCAGCTTCTCAAGTAATTCCTGGTGGCTAGCGGTCCCTCCCTCCACCTGATTACCCACTAGCCAGTCCCGGTACAACATGCCCATAGCCCTTTCAGTAACCCCATCCCGGTCCCCATGGGCCGCGTGAAAAAACTCCCCTGGTGGTCTAGGTGACTCTCCTCCCTTTCCAATCCTGAATTAAAATCAGTATCCCCATTCCCTGGTGGTCTAGTGTCCCACCACCCCTGAGAAGTGCCACCCCATCCTAAACCCGAGAGCAGGCACGCACAGCCTCCTTCTCTCCATGGTTAGCAGCCCACTGAGCTATTAATGAATGGTAATAACTCAGTGGGTTGCTGGCCATGGAGGACAGGGGGGCTGTGCTGGTGGCCTGCTCTTGGGTTTGGGATGGGGGTGGCACTTTGTCACCAGGGGTGGGTGGTACACTAGACCACAAGGGATACTGATTTTAATTCAGGGATTGGGGAAAGGGAGGGATGGTCACTAGGCCACCAGGAAGAATTTTTTTTTTAACTAGTATATTGTATCGGGATCAGGATGGGGGTTACTGAAAGGCCTAAGGGCATGTTGCCCTGTACCAGCTGAGTGGGGGGAGGGACCACTAGCCACCAGGAATTACTTGGGCAGCTGGGCTTTTTTTTTTTAAATGGGGCGGTTGATCAGATGGTAGGAGGGCCTGCTAGCCACCAGGGATTTTAAAGTTTAAATTCAGGCAAGGCTTGGGAAGGGGGCAGCTCTGGACACCACAGAGATCTTCTTTCCCTTTTTCTGCCTCTAGGTGAGTGGAAACGGGTGAAATTTCACCCAAAAACCTGAGGAAGTTTTCCATTCTACGACAGGTGGAAATTTGAAAACTTGTGCGAAAGTTGCAGAATTTTGCAGAAGTTCCGCTGCCGCGGATAAACAAGCATGCGGTCATTCATTAATAGCTCAGTGTGCTGCCGGCCATCTAGGAAAGAGGAGGGCTGTGCTGGTGGCCCGCTCTCAGGTTTGGGATGGGGGTACTTTGCCTCCAGGGGTGGGGGAATACACTAGAGCACCAGGGATACAGATTTTAATTCAGGGATTGGGGAAAGGGAGGGATGGTAACTACACCACCAAGGAAAATTTTTTTAAAATAGTATACTGTTTTAGGATCTGGATGGGGGTTACTGAAAGGGCGAAGGACATGTTGCCCTGGACTGGCTGGGTGGGTAATTGAGTGGGAGGGAGGGACCGCTAGCCACCAGGGATTATAAATTTTAAATTTGGGCAAGGCTTGGGGGAGGGAGACAGCTCTGGACACCACAAACAGAACTTTTTTCCCTTTTTCCTCTAGGTGAGCAGAAACTGGCAAAATTTCACCAAAAAAAATCTTAGGACGTTTTCCGTTCCATGGCAGGCGGAAACTCGGAAATGTCTGTGAAAGTTGCGAAAATTTGCAGATGTTCAGCTGCTGCAGAAAAAAACTAGTTTTGCCCAGCCCTACTTGTGAATCTGGAAGTTCACAAGGCTATGGGGCAGGACAGGGTACACCCAAGGTTGCTGAGGGAGCTTAGGAAGGTACTGGCTGCACCTCTGCCAGCCCTATTCAACAATTCATTGATAACAGGAGTAGTTCCAGAGGACTAGAGGAGGGCAGATGTAGTCCCGCTTCATAAAAGCAAACAGCAGGGAGAAGGCTGGCAAATACAGGCCAGTCAGTTTAACTTCAGTAGTGGGGAAGTTGATAGAGACTCTTTTAAAAGAAAGGCTAAAGGAGTATCTTGAATTCAGCTGGTTACAAGACCCAAGACAGTATGGATTCACAGGAGGAGGTCATGTCAGACAAACTTGATCAATTTCTTTAACTGAGTGATCAGGGAAATAGATCAGGGTGAGGTGATGGATGAGGTCTACTTATACTTCGGCAATGCCTTCGACACTGTACTTCATTGGAGGCTAATTAGGAAACTGGGCAGTTCGGGAGTAAACCCAAGGTGGTAAACTGGTTACAGAACTGGTTGATGGCTAGGCGACAGAGGGTGGTGGTAAACGGCATTCATTCTAATGAGGAGAGAGTGACCAGTGGGGTACCTCAGGGCTCAGTACTAGGACCAGTCCTCTTCAATGTCTTTATAATGGATATTTTGGAAGAGTTGGAAAGGAAAGGTATGCCTCTTTGCAGATGACACAAAAATATGTAATAAGGTAGATACATTGGAGGGGATGGAGCGAATGAGTAGAGACCCGAGGAAACTCGAGGAGTGGATGAGGATATAGCAGCTGGGTTTCAATGCGAAGTCAGAATCATGCACCTAGGTCACAGAAACCCAGGGGTGGTGCATAAAATGGGGGGAGAAGTATTTTATTTATTTATTTCTCAGACTGAAAATACCTTTTCGCCAACGACTCTTTTACAGAGGTTCAACTTCTACCTCAGGTAAAGACAGACACATTACATAGTACGTTACAGTAAAAACACAGATTCGTTCATGTATAGTGAATAGTGCTTAACATACAAGGTAAAGTGCCAATTAGGGTATAAAAAATAGCATTGCAGCCTCAATGGCGGCTATGTCACAATTAGGAGACAGGTGTGAGGGGTGAAAAGTTACAGGAGGGAGGAGAAATGTCAGGAGGCTCAGAATCACTGGAGAGGGGGTTATGGGGGGGTTAGAGCCCAGGGGGTACGTTTACTTTGGCGCATGGGGTGTGGCAATGGACAGGCAGTCACACCGGCATTGAGTCGTGAGGTACTGTCGAAGATTGCTCTTAAAAGGACCAGTCTGGGGCTGGTCACAGAGTGGTGGGGAGGGAGTCATTAAGCCAGCTTGGGGCACTGTATTTGAATAAATGCTGCACCAGCGAGGTGCGACAGAATGGGACTTGGGATTCCAGATTAGACATTCCACAGGTGTGGTGAGGGTTAGTTACCTGGTTGAGAAGCTTGAGAAAGGCAGGAGGGGTTAGACCAAGAAAAATTTTCTTTGCAAAATGACAGGTTTGGTATTTTATACGTGCCTTGAGGTTTAGCCAGCTAGACTGAGAATACAGCTCACAGGTGTGAGTCTATGAACACCAGTTGCAAGTCTGCAAGTTTTATTAAGGGCTAGGCTGATTCTTTTAAGTGTGGTATCTGAGTACTGATGATCACTAAGCAGGAAAGGGACCTTGTGATTATCTATTCGATTTACCTCAAGGTGGTGAGGCAGTGCAACAAGGCAGCGGGCAGGGCCAGCATGGTGCTGGGGTGCACAGGAAGGGGAATCACTAGCAGAAGGAGAGAGTTCCCACTGTATTGATCATTTGTGAGACCACACCAGAACTGGGTCCAGTTCCGGAGACTGCATCTCAAGACGGACATAGACAAGGGTGAAGGCTGTCCAGAGGAGGGCTACTACAATGGTGCGGGGGACTACATCATAAGACCTATGAGGAAAGGCAGAGGAATCTCAATATGTACACCCTGGAAGGGAGCGGGAGAACACCACAGAGACCTACAAGTACCTCACTGGGGTGAATAAGGTACAGAAGGGGGAGTATTCTTCATAACAGAAGGGGCATAAGAACAAGGGGAAATACTATGAAGCTGGAAGGGGGGAATTAAGGAGAGATTTGAGGAAGTACTGCTTCACTGAAAGTGGTGGATGCCTGGAACAATCTTCCAGCAGAAACGGTGGGGGCAAAAACAGTGGGCTTCAAGGATGCATGGGATAGGCACAAAGGAATCTTGGTAGGAAAGTGGGGGGGGGGCAGAGTTCAATTAGGGTCTGCGGAGCAGACTAGGTGGGCTAATAGAATCGGATCCTTATCTTCAAAAAAATTCTTTGTTTCTATGTTCTAAATTTCTATGTTTACAGGATCACCTCACACTTGTTAAATTAGGGGAACTCAAGGGTACTGCCAAAACAATTCTAGGTGCACAACCTTTTCTCTTTTACTGTTTTTGTAAAGTAGTCATTTTAACACCAGATACCGAAAACCACAGGAGTTCCACTTTGAGAATAGCCAAAAGTAGAAAAATATTTTTCTCATTCTCCTTTTTACTGAAGAAGCAAAACATGCTGTAAATGAATTCCAATTTGGACAACTATTTACATGTTGGTAGAGCTGGATATGAACTAGTGAATGCACAATGTTTTGAACTCTACAGCCAGGATACTGGAACAGTCACTGCCATGAGATTTGTGCACCTTCGGTGCCATATATATGGTATGTATAGCAGTGTAAGTATTATGATTAATTTCATAATGATTAAGTGATTTCATTTTTATGTCTGCAAGCTGAACATTTTCAATAATAATCTTTAATACAAAAAGACACATAGTGAGCATCGCGCTAAACTGCTGAACGTTAATGCCTACCATGTGAATATGCAAACCCAGCCCAAAATCCATTGATGAATACAAACTGAAGCCCTGACAGCCTAGTGGCACCCTCTTCCTCACCTGATCCTCTTCAGAACTGTAATAAACAAATAATGAATACTGCCTCCCTGGTAGTCCAGGGGACCCCCACTCTCACCAGATTCTTGTCAGAACTGCAATCAATGAATCTGGCCTCCAAGGTACTCCAGTGGACCGCTCCCCAACCTTCACCCAATCCTTGTCAGAACTGTAATTAATGAACTCTGTCTCCCTAGTAGGTTAGTGGGTCCTTCTCCCAGTCCTAACATCCAATGCCCATCCCCTACCTCCCCTGTACCCAACCACCCCACGCAGACAGCACTGGCAATCATGACTGGCAGAGATGCACCACATGGCTCCATGGCCTGCTGACATCTGCCACACAGCTCACACAAGTACTGGTATCCCAATAACACTCTATACAACAGTGTAGTACTTGCGAATCACCAAACAGCTGTGATTTTCAAAAAGGCATCCTGCCAGTACTGTATAGCTACACAGAGTGATGTAACAATACCAGTACATGCATATGGCAAATGGTGGGTCTGTGTCTGCTGTCGCCGTGACTGCTTTGGTAGGGGCTCTGAGCGGTGGAGGAGAAGGAGGTGAGCAATGGATGCTAGAACCGGGAAGGGGGGGGGCACTAGCTTACAAGAGAGGCAGTATTCATTTCTTACAATTCCAATGGGGATGCCGGGCCAGTGGCACTGAAGGCTGAGGCACAGGGCGCCACACCTCGCATTACGCTGCCAACCCGGGTTTGGATACAGACTTGGACTGCCAGGGGTTGACTGGGGTGGGTGATGATGAAGTGTCTGGAGGATCACTGTCCTTTCCCAGGGAGGGAGGGAGGGTTAGAGCGCCCAGCATTTGCCTGACCCCTAGTGCTGGCTGGGGGTAAGGCAACCAGGGACTGTCCAGACAGGGGCGGAGTGGTGGCTGCCGATGTCCCACATATGACAGCAAGTGTGGGGATGTCTGGGCAGCATTACACAGACGCACGCACTCATACGCACTCACTCCTCGGGAAGAGAAAAAAAGAAAATGGACTCCTGGGTGGCCACTGACATCCAGTCACCCAGCAGCCCTGCACCTGACAAATATTCAGGCCACACTGCTTTTGGCCAAGATAAGTGCTGGCAAAAAATCAGAGTGACAAGGCTGGGGTGACTGGCATCCGGTGGGCTGCTTGGGGCCAGGGAGGAAACAGCACTAACTGCAAAAAATTATTCTGACAGGGATTGGGCAGGGTGGAAGAAAAAATTACTCACCATAGTAATGTTGTTTCCTCTAATGGAGTCTTGCTGTATTCTGACTACTGTATATGCAGTTAGCCCCAGCACTTGAACTTCTCCAGAGAGTAAAGGGTCAACTATATGTCAAAGCATAGAACGTTGAGCTCAAGCTCTGTTTTCAGAGCTCTGTCTGTGATACTCTGAAGTCTAACCATCAGATTCTTAACGAGCACTAAACTTACTCTGTAGTTAGAAATTGTTTCTAAAACTTTTTGCCAAAAGGTATTTTTTAGGGTCAAAAGTCAGGAACCCCAAAAAGAATATAAGCAGGTAGTGAAAACAGCCAAAACATTTAAGATAAGCCCTTAAAAAGATAAGGCATGCCAAGTACACCTCTGGAGTGCAGCACAGTGCCTGCCACACCACAACCCAAAACACTACAGTAGGTTTCAGGTGGGGAGACAGGGAGGGAGGTCAGAGTACAGCAAGACTCCATTAGAAGAAACAACATTACTATGGTGAGCAATTTTTTCTTCAAACAACATGAAGTCTTGCTGTATTCTGACTATATGCAGACTACGAAGCAGTACCCCCTTGGAGGAGGGAGTCACTGAACCTATTTTGGGAACAGGCTTTGCAGCACAGCTGTGCCAAACCTAGCCTCACTTCTTGACTGAATGTCCAGAGAGTAATGCTTGGTAAATGTGTGAACTGTTTTCCAGGTGACTGCATTACAGATTTCCACTAATGGTATGTCTAGCTGCTGCAACCAAAGCAGTTGTACCTCTGGTGCAGTGAGCCCTCAGGCCTGAGGGAGGCTCGTTCCCCAACTCTGAATAGCAGAACTGGATACAGGAGACAATACACTTGGCAATACTTCTCTTGGTGGCAGGTTTGTCCTTTACCACTTCTCCACAGGTGAGAAACAACTGAGAACAGCCATTTCTATGGGCCTTACTATGTTCCACATAGTAACTAAGAGCCCTCTTTACTTCAAGACTGTGTAATCTTCTCTCACCAGAGGACGAATGGTCAGTGAAAAATACAGGCAATGACATAGACTGATTCAAATGAAAGTCTGATACCTTGGGAAGAAATTTTCTGTTGGTTTGAAGGACCACCTTATCCCTGTGAAATGAAATGAAGTTAGGTTCCACTGATAAAGCCTGTAATTCACTGATTCTCCTGGCACAGGTAATGGCTACCAGGAATACAATTTACGCAAGTCAAGTACTTTAGTTCAGCTGAGGATAGGGGCTCAAAAGGGGGCTGCATAAGCTATGCAATATAGATATTCAGGTCCCAAGAAGGGGTAGGCTCCCAAAAGGGAGGGTTAACATGTACTAGGCCCTTGAAAACTTTCTTGAAAACTGGGTCAGATGATAGCCCTTGCCAGCAGAAAGAAAGACAGACATAGCTGCCAAATGTACCTTGAGAGTGGTAGGCCAGAGGCCTAGACTGTTAAGATGCACCAAATAGTCCAATACAGTGGTAATATCAGCCAGCTCTGGCTTGACATGCTTTTGGGAACACCAAAACCCAAATCTTTTCCATTTGGAGTTGTAAATCTTTTTAGTAGCAGGTTTCCTACTAATCTTTAAAATATCCAAGACTGACTGAGAAAGATGCAAGTTTGCATATTCTAGCACTTCAAGAGCCAGGCTTTGAGCCCGAGAGTCTGAAGGTTGGGATACAGAATCCTCCCCTGAGAGGAGGTGAGGAAATTGAACTGTCTGGGAAGACACAAAGGCATTGTTACTTACAGGGACAACAGTAGAGGGAACCAAGGCTATCTGGCCCAATCTGGAGCCATCAGAATCACCTTGCAAGGTTGAAACCTGATCTTGATCAGGACCCTGAATATCAGAGGAATGGGAGGAAATGCATACCGAAACCTGCTTGTCCAGTTCAGCAAGAGAGCACCCTGAGGGACAGGGCCCAGAAAAGGTGGTCTGCAACAAAAAAGAGGAAGTTGGTGATTGTCTGGGGCTGCAAAGAGATCTATCTCTGGAGTGCCCCATCTCTTGAAAATGACCTGAAGAACTAGAGGATTTAGGGTCCATTCGTGGTGGCCCTGGGAAATCTCACTGAGAGCATCTGCTAGAATGTTGTCCTTCCTTGAGAAATGCACAGCTATCAGGGAAGCCTGAAGGGAATAAGCTAGAGACCATAGTTTCATGGCCTCTGTGCACAAGGCCAAGGACCGAGTGCCTCCCTGTTTGTTGATGTACCACATGGTTGTGGTATTGTCTGTCCTGATCTGCACCACTTTCCCCTAAACAGCAGTTGAGAATGTTTGAAGTACCGGAAAGACAGCTCTTAGTTCGAGAAGGTTTATGTGAAGAAGGAACTCCTGGTGAGACCAGGTTCCCTGAGCTGTAAGCTGATCTAGGTGAGCCCCGCCCCACCGAAGTAAAGAGGCATCTGTGGTGAGAATCACTGAAGGAGCCTGACTAATAAAGGGGACACCTTGTTGAAGATTGTACTCCTCCAGCCACCACTGGAGGGCCTGAACTAGGATCTGAGACACAGGAACCAATTTGGAGAGAGTGTCTTTTTTCTGAGACCAAGAAGATCTAAGATGAAACTGAATATCTCATCTGAAACCTTGCTCCCTGGACCACTGCTGTGGAAGCTGCCATGTGACCCAGCAACTGTAGAAAGTGCCTGGCTGGATGAGAAACTAGAGGCTGAAAGGAAGAAGCCAGAGTGACAAGGGACTGAACCCTTGTGAGGGGGAGAAATGCTCTTGCCTGAATAGTGTCCAATTCCATCCCCATGAAAGTGAGGGTCTGGGCTGGTTCCAGGATAGATTTTTCTAGGTTCAGAATAAAACCCATAGAGTCTAGAAGCTTTCAAGTGACCTCTAGAGCTGAACTGACTTGGTCTGAGGACTGGCCTACCACTAGCCAGTCATCCAGGTATGGGAACAGAATGATGCCCTGCCTCCTGAGGAATGTCACCACCACTGCAAGACACTTGGTGAACACCCTTGGAGCAGATGCTAGGCAGAAAGGCATGGCTCTGAATTGATAATGGCCTGAGGGCAATTCGAACCCGAGGTACTTTCTGTGGGAATGTCTGATAGGTATGTGGAAATAGGCATCCTTGAGATCCAGAGAGGCTAGCCAGTCTCCAGGTCTCAGACAGGAAGACTTACCCCGAGTCACCATCTTGAATTTTGGTTTTGTTAAATGCCTGCTCAGGTGTCTTAAATCTAGGATGGGTCGCCACTCCCCTGTCTTTTTTTAGGGTGAGGAAGTATCTGGAACACAGTCCTTTTCCCCTGTGACAAGTAGATACCTGCTCTACTGCCTGAAGAAGTAGTAGAGAGGATACTTCTGCCTCTAGGGCCTTTGTCTCCAAGGGAGAGGGTTGGACTGAAAGACTTTGCTCTCATTTGTGGGAACCTTTTGAAACTGAGAGCAAGTCCCTTGCTCACTACTCCCAGGACCCATTTGTCTGAAGTAATAGACTTCCAGGCCTGGAAGTAATGAGCCAGCCTGCCCCCCCTACTGGAACTGGGGAGGCGACCCTGACCAACACCTCAGGGTGTCTGCTTGGAAGGGGGCTTAGACTGAGTGGATGATGGGGTCCTGGTCATCCAACATCTGCCTCTTCCCCTAAAGAACCCCCCCTCTGCTGGAAAGAAGACGAGGAAGCTTGAGCTTGGTGAAAAGGCCCGCCCCTGCCTCTAAACTGCTGCCTCCGAGGAATGGTCTGCTTTTCTTTGGCTGCAGTACTCCTATAGGTGGTCCTGTATTCATCCATCTTCTTCATGTAATTCTCTGTTTGCTCCCCAAAGAGAGAATTACTAGTTGCAGGAAAATCCATGGCCTTAGCCTGGGTATCCTGTGAGAGACTGGTACATCTAAGTCAAGCAAATCTCCTCATGGACATAGATGTAGCCATGACTCTGGAATGAACATCATTTGAGTCTAAAGCAGCATGGAATTGCACTTTCGATGCCTCAATACCATTCACAGCCACCTGCTCCAGCTCCTGACCAGATGGGGAGGGGCATTCTTAGCCAGCTCCAGAATCGTGTCCCACATAGATTTCTGGTACTTGGCTGTATATGCTATGTAATTCGATTGCCTGAGTCCCAAACAGAATGCCAAGTACTGTTTCTTTGCTATGGCATCCACTTTCCTAGAATCCTTATCTGGGGGGTAAGATGCCGGAGGATGTTAGTCTTGTCACAAGCTGCAGCTTGCACTACCCCAACATGGCTGCAATGATTTGAAAGGAATTCCGTCCCAGGACCTGACAAAGTATACCTCCTGTCCATTCTTTTTTCCACAGGAGGAATGGATATGGGAAACTGCTACATTTTTTTGTGTCTGCTTCCCCAAAGATTTATGTAAAGGGATAGACACTCTCTTTGACTCTGGGACATCCATCATTTCCACGTAGTCAGGTTCCTCCTGATCCTGTTCAGCCTCTTCCATAGAAAGCTGAAGAGTCTCAACCAGATCTTGTAAAACAAGAAATGAGAAGGGAACTCAAAGCCTGGGAGGAGAAACAATGGAAGGCCTGTCTGGGGAGATGTCATGCTCTACTGGCTCATCTAGGTCTTTAAATTCCTCTTCATCATAATCTTCCTCCTCCTCCTCCTCCTTCCAGTCACCCTCATAGTATGCTTCAGGATCTACATCAGAAGCAACTACTTCCGACCGAACCGATCGCCTATGAACCGATGTTGGTTCGGTCAGAACTGGAAAAAGTGACTGAACTATTGTAATCGCTTTCGCTATTTCTTCAGCGGTCGGAACATGGGGTGTAGGATCTGAACCAGCTGATTTTCACTTTCTTTTGACGGAACAAACTCACAGAGTTGGTTTCTCCTTTTGTCCCAAGAGGTATTGCCCAGGTCAGTGGACACTCTTCAGGTTCTGCCTAATCAACCGCTGCTTGGCCATCTGGGTCAGCGGACTTTAAGGCCTCCCTTTCCTTCAGCCTACCCGAACGTTTTTCCAGAGTGGCTTTTGGAAAGTTTTTACAAATTTGGCAGTCTACCTTGAGGTGGTCAAACCCCAGACAATACACACATACCAGGCGGGGATCAGCCTTAGCAAAGGCCTCCACACACTTGGAACAGTGCTGAAACCCAGTGGTACTGGTTTTCTTTTTGGGTTTCTCAGACATGCCGAAAATCAGAAAAGTCACCCTACTCAGCTTTCACGCCAGGTAACTAAAACTTGTCGGTTCCGTGTCACGGGTCGGTTAAAAAAATCCTAGAAAATCTGAATTTTTTTAGGAACAGATAAGTACCGGAAAACCACAATTATTTTGCAATAGAACAGAAAAAAAACAATAAGTTTCGATTCGGAACCAGACCAACCAGAAAAGAACCGAAGAGAAAAACAATTTCTAACAGCACAAAATAACACTACCTACTACTATCACTTACTGTACCGAGACAGAGGTAAGAATATCGAAGAATTAGCGAACTACTGTTGAAACAACCGATTGATTCAAACTTTTACTGAACCCAAGCGCAGGACGGATCTCCAGAGCGATTTCACAGTTAGGCGGAGTAAGAAATCTGATGGTTAGACTTCAGAGTACCACAGACAGAGGTTTGAAAACCAAGCTCGAGCTCAACATTCTATGCTTTGGCATAGAGTTAACCCTTTACTTTACGGAGCAGTTCAAGTGCTGGGGCTATCTGCATACAGTCAGAATATAGCAAGACTTCATGTTGTTTGAAGGACTGGCTGCCTCTCTGTGCAATGCCTCTAGGCATACACGCACTGAAACTTTGTGCAGAGATGGCACTGGCCACTTGGTGACACACAAATAGCCTTAAACCTGTTTCTGCTAACCCTCTGGGAATGGGAGGGCGGGGGCAGAGTTGTGAGGACGTCTTACTCCTTCCTACAGAAGAGTGTTTGCTGGGATGCTCTATCCTTCCCTCACTGGCCAGAAGAAATATCCCAGGTTGGTAGAATAGCCTAGACATTAGATTAACAAGCTGTAAACAGACATGGTACATCCAGCAGACCTGGGTTGGATTCCTGCAACTTCTATGTGTATACTGTGTGAATCTGAGCAAGTCACTTAACTACCCAGTGCTTCCAGGTCACCCCTGCAAATGGGACTTGTGGCCCAGTGGACCTCACTTGGTTATCAAAAGAACAACAAAAAAGACTGGACATCAGGAGCAGAGACCAGCAGGGAGGGAGTTAGCATCCTTTGAAGTCGTCCCAATGGTGTGGAGGGTGGATGCACTGGGCGCATTACCTTCTGTCATGCCAGCAACCCAGGGTCAGGAACGAACTTGGGTTGCTCGTAGGCCAGGGGGAGAGGAAGGATTGAGCATCCCAAGACAGCTCTCCTTCCTTTGGGGGGAAATTTAGTGTGGTGCACTGCTTGCCTGCCAGCAAGCAGTGGCTGGTTGGCAGCACATGCATGCCACAACACAGAGGAAGGAACTCCAGGGTCAGGGCACCGAGCCTGTCTCCACGGAGGCAGAGCTTGGACGTTACGCCCACTGCACGTCCGTAGGCCCAGGGAGGAAAAACACCTCCGAGCGGCAGGATAAAGGCCCAACCCCTCACAGGCACCGCACTGGTGGCTGGACACAACTACAGGTCCTGTGGCAAAAGACCACGGTGAAGGTAAGTCCCGGGGAGCTGGGTGACAGGGCTGGGGTGGGGGTCGGTCTGAAGGTAGCTGCTGGAGGAGAATCAGGAGATAAATGTGAAGGCGTGGGATATAAGAAAAAATTACTCACCTTAGTAATGTTGTTTCTTCTAATGGAGTCTTGCTGTATTCTGACATGTTGCAGTGATGTCCAACCTTTGAACTGCCCTGGAGATTAAAGAGTTAACTTTCCATGCCAGGCATGGAATGCTGAGCTCGGTTGAGACTCTGTCTGTTGCTGTTTGAAGTCAAACCGTCAGATCTTTACGAGCTATACTCACTGGGTGTCCTGTGTGGAAACTGTAAACTTCCACTAGCTAACTGGCTACTAAATATAATAAAAAGATTCTTTGGTCCCAAAATAAAGACTCAAGTCAGGAAACCCAAAAAATAAAACAAAACACAACACCCACACACCCAAACTAAAGGGGTGGGGGCACTTCCTAGGGTGCCAACACTGCTACTGCCCACCCACATCCCAAAAACCAGGTTCTGAGAGGGGAGGCGGGTGAGAGGTCAGAATACAGCAAGACTCCATTAGAAGAAACAACATTACTAAGGTGAGTAATTTTTTCTTCAAACAACATGAAGTCTTGCTGTATTCTGACATACTGCAGACTACCAAGCAGTACCTCCATGGAGGAGGGACAGAACCTATTTAGGAAATAGACTGTGAAACACTGCTGTGCCAAACCGAGCATCACTCCTAGCCTGGATATCCAGAGAGTAATGCTTGGTAAAAGTGTGTACTGTTTTCCAGGTGGCTGCTTGACAACTCTCTAAGATAGGAATATCCCTGGCAGCAGCCAGGGAAGCAGCTGTACCTCTGGTAGAGTGAGCCCTCAGGTCTGAAGGTGGGATACTACCTAGTTTTTCGTAGCAAAATTGAATGCAAGAGACAATCCACCTGGCAACAGATCTCTTAGTGGCAGGTTTTCCCTTACCAACCTCATCATAAGTGAGGAACAACTGGAGGGAGTCAAACATGTGACCCTTGGTGCGCTCTATGTAGTAACTGAGGGCCCTTTTCACATCTAAACTGTGCAGCCTCCTCTCCCCAGAGGAGGAATGGTCAGTGAAGAAAACAGGAAGAGACAGACTGGTTAAGGTGGAAATCTGAAACCACCTTAGCCAAAAACTTCCTATTAGTGCTGAGGACCACCATATCTCTATGGAAAGAGATAAGATCAGGCTCCACTGACAGGGCCTGTAACTCACTTATGCGTCTGGCAGAAGTGATGGCCACCAAGAAAACAGTTTTCCAAGTCAAGTACTTAAGCTCTGCTGAGGATAAAGGCTCAAAAGGGGGTTGCATAAGCTGAGCAATGCAAACATTAAGGTCCCAAGCAGGGGCAGGGTCCCTGAAGGGCGGATTGGTATGAAGCAATCCCTTGAAGAATTTAGAAAATACAGGATGAGCTGAAAGGAAGGCAGAGACAGCTGCCAGATGCACTCTTATTGTAGTTGGTCTGAGTCCCAGGCTATTAAGATGAACCATATAGTCAAGGACTGTGGGCAGGCCAGCAGACTCTGGAGAAATATGCTTCCCAGAGCACCATATAGAAAATCTTTTCCACTTGGAATTGTAAGTGTTTCTGGTGGAAGGTTTCCGAGAAGCCTTTAAGATATCCAGAACACCCTGAGAGAGGTGCAAATCAGCAAACTCTAACTCTTCAAGAGCCAGGCCTCGAGATTGAGAGATTTGAGATTCGGATACCAAACCTTCCCCTGAGCACATGTTAACAGGTTGTAATTTCTGGGGAGAGAAAGGGGAAGGTGGACTGCTAAGGACAACAACAAGAGAGGGTACCAGGGCTGTCTGGCCCAATCTAGAGCAATCAGGATCAGCTTGCAGGGTTGAGACCTGATTTTGACTAGCACCTTGAAAAGGAGAGGGAAGGCATACAGGAACTTCCCTTCCCAATTGAGAACTAGGGCATCCAGGGGGACTAAGCCTAACACTGGGGGCCTGCAGCAACAGAGAGGAAGTTGGTGATTGCCTGGGGCTGCAAAAAGATCTATCTGTGGGGTGCCCCATCTGGAGAAGATCACCTTCAAAACCAGGGGATCCAGGGACCATTCGTGATGGCCCTGAGATATCCTGCTGAGAGCATCTGCCAGGACATTGTCCCTGCCTGGGAGGTGTACTGCTGTAAGAGAGGTGTTCAGGGAATAGGCCAGAGACCATAACTTCACTGCCTCTGTGCACAAGGCCGTAGACAGAGTGCCCCCTTGCTTGTTGATTTATTTATTTTTATTTTATTTAAACAGCAGTTTGGAAAACCTTTGAGCCATAGGCTCATTTACAAAGGTACCTTGTCACAGTAAGACAAACGAAAATACACAGTGTAACAGTACAACACATAAGTATAACAGTAACTTAAGACATAGATACAAACAAGCTGGTACAGGTAGGATTGATGCAAACAATACCAGAGTTATGTTGTCCTTAGCAGCTTAGTAATAAGCTTTTGTCATAAGTATTGAGAGTACGGCTTTGACTAGTGGCAATTACAGCATCGGGTGTTAATAAGGTGGTTACGTAATGAAGTTTTGAAGACCCATAGTTGGAGCCTCGGAGATGGAGGGGGGCAGTGTGTTGAACCAGGAGGGGGCCCTAAAGCTGAAGGCTCTTTGGCCGTGAGAGGTCCTAGCTCTAGGGATAACAAGAGAGGTTTTTCCAGAGGTCCGAGTATGAACTAGTGGGACAGAGAGGCGTATGGTGGTGGTCAATCCTGGTGGGGATAGCCCAAGGAGGGTCTTTTTTGTAAGGGTACACGTCAAATATTTGAGGCGCTCATCAAGATCAAGTACCAGTGCTTTAGCGTACAGTAGACAGGTGTGTGTCAACCTAGGTGCTCCAGTAATTAATCTGCAGGCCTTATTCAGAGTAGTGCGAATTTTATGGAGTGCGGTCTGATCAGCAGCACCATACACCGGTAGTCCATAGTCCACTAGGGACAGGATAGAGTAGGTGACTGTGAGTCGAAGAGCCTCCGGGGGGACGCAGTGTTTATACCGGTGTAAGATGCCCAATCGGATATTAGTGGCAGTGGCTAGGGCAGCAATGTGTCCATGGAAGGAGAGGGAGGGGTCAAAATGGATCCCTAGGTATTTATAGCAGCAAACTTGTTCGTGGGAAAGAGGACCCAGAGTGAATGAGGAGTTTGAAGTTGCAGGACTTGTTTTGGGGATGAGTGAAGAACATGGTTTTGTTTTTTAAGATTTATCACCAATCTATGTTCCTTGAACCAGCCCTCGGCTTCAGTGAAGGACTTCTGCAGCGAGTCCTGGAGGGCAATAGGGTTACGACTTGAGGCAAAGATGACTGCATCATCAGCATAATAGAATGTTCCCGAGCAAGAGCGTGGAAGGGTGTTAAGGTAAAGGGAGAATAGTAAGGGTCCAGAATGGACCCTGGGGAACCCAGAAAAGATGGGACAGATGTCTGAGTAGGTCCCATTAATTTTATACGCTGTGAGCGGTCAGATAGATAACTGGTGCACCAGGAGATAGGCCCAGCAGCAAAACCAGAGAGACTAAGGGCATCAAGAAGGAGGGGTGGGAGACAGTGTCAAAGCTTCGAGAGGTCAATGAAGACAGCACCAGCCAGAGAACCAGTGTCTAAGGAGGAGGAGAAAGTTGGAGAACTCTAGGAGGGCTGTGTTGGTACTGTGGCCTGCCTCGGAAGCCATGCTGCTCAGGACAAAGGACATTGTAGGTGGAGAGGTAGTCAGAGATTTGAGAGGCCATCACTTTTCCAAGGCCTTGGAGAGAGGAGAGAGAATGGAGATCGGTCGATAGTTTCCAGCCACAGTCCTATCACCACCTTTAAAGATAGGGTGACAGTGGCGACTTTCCAGGCAGTTGGAACCTTCCCAGGCAAAGAGAGTGGTTGATGAGGCATGTGATCGGGGTAAGGACTGTGTCTAAGACCAGCCGTAGGATACGGATCAAGGGTGTCACAGCCTGTACTATTACTCTTGAGGGCAGTGACAAGGTGCGGCCTAAGTTCTTGGGCAGAAACACGGCGGAGGAGAAAATAAGGGCGAGAAAGATTTACGGCAGGTGCTGGGGGAGGAGGGTCAAAAAAATTTGTAGGGAGGATAGGGCTAAGGTCAGTGAATGAGGTGTTGAGGTGGTTGGCTATGAGGGCTGGGTCTGAGGAGATCACACCATTAATGTTGATCTGGGTGGGTGGGGGGTGTGCAGTCCCATTTAACTGTTTAATGTTATCCCAGAAGGTTCTGGGGTTCCCCCATGAGGCCGTGAGTGAGGACCGATAGTGCTCAGACTTGGCCTTTCTGATGGCCTGAGTGCACTTGTTTCGGGCAGCAGCATATAATCGCCTGTCATTGGGCCGGCCAGTCTCAATGGCACGGTGCCACAGGTTGTCCCTATGTTTGAGCTGGTGGATCAAAGCTGGGGTTACCCAGGGGGCATTCTGCCCTTTAGAACGACGGGTCAACATTGGGGCAAAGATATCACAGGCATTATTAAAAGTTTGGGTAAAGAAGGAGAGAACTGTGTCGATGTCAGGAGTTGCCTGTATAGGAGACCAGTCAATTTGGGACAGAAGTTCCTTATGTTTTATCAGTCCACCAGGTATTAGACGCTGCCGGCATGTGGACTGTGCTATGGGTTTGGGGACTGAGGATGACCAGTGGAACAGAATGGGGGAGTGATCACTGAGAGAGTCTGGGAGGACTTGTACATTGGGGATCCGATTAGGGCGAGTTGGTGAGTACCACATCAAGCAGGGTACTGGAGCTCTCTTGGGGTTAGTCCTGGTAGGGTGGGTAACTAGTTGCGTAGGTCTATTGCAGAAAAGGAGTCTCGGATAGAGGAGGAGGAGGGCTGAGCCAGTTGACATTTAAGTCACCCACCAGAATTTGATCAGCGGAAGGAGGTAGAGAGGTAAGGTATTCTGTAAGAGAGGCAATGGCCATGCTTTGGTCCCTGGGGGCACGTGACAGTAGTTAGATAAAGGGGTCCCTTAAAGGGTCAGGGGTTAGTTTCAGCATAAGCGCCTGAGCCCTGGAGTCAGGATGGGAGCAGGCAGGGGCTAGTACGGGGAGGATTCCTTGGCATAAATAGGCGGGCATGGCCCATCTCCCAACACGGTCCGGACGGAAAAGATTGAAACCAGGAAGGGAGACTAGGAGTCAGGGAGGATTGACAGCCAAGTCTCAACCAGGGTGATGACATCAGGGTTAATTGATGTGACCAGGCATTGTAGTGAGTCAAACTTTTTAGGAGGCTACAGATATTCATGGAGACCATGAATAGGTCTGTGGTGCGAGTTGGGGAGCTCCTGGGAACCGGGCCAGGGTTTGATGAATGTTCCCCGACAGGAGTAGTAGCATGACTAACACCCTGGCTGGGAGATGGTGAGAGGTTTTCCTACGACTGACATGGGGGGAGGTTAAGGGAGCAGGGGTGGGCAGGGAGGTACAGGAAGGAAAGCAAGAATAAGAAGACACCCAGATGTGCCTGAGGTGAAGAGAAAGCTAGGGGAGGGCAGGAGGAGGGGACACACAGAGGTCCCAAGGGCAGGAGAGCAGGTTCAGGAGCAAGGGAGGGAGGGGTGCCAGGGCACAATGCGGACTAGCAGATGGGTAAGTGGGTAAGTGCACTGCTAGTGGGATAGGCACAGGCAGAGCATGAGGCAGAGCCAATACACTGTGGTGAGCAAGATCCCAGGAAGTAGTGCTGTACAGGTAGGAGTAGGAAGCAGTGAGGGAGCATAGGTCCCTCTAGTGGCCAGGCATAATAACCTGCAAATGGGAAAGTGGGTGATAGGTTCTGGGCAACAGGACGGTTCTGGGCAACAGGACGGATGTCACCGGATGTGATGTCACGGGTTGATCCTTAAATTGACAGCCTGGGTGGGGGGTGGTTAGGGTGGGTGGGGCAGGCAGGCGCAAGCGCGTCGAGCTAGCACCCTCTGCAGGCGTCCAGACGAAGAGAAGAGGCTCTCTTTACCTCGAAAGTTATCAGGCTGGAGATTCGGCTTCCTCAGCTACTCAGGTGAGCTGCTTGTGTTGCTTCAGTTGCTTGATTGTCCCGAGTGCCTAGCTTGGGGCGGGGGAGCTGCCTATGTAGTGGAGAAAACACAGCTTCTCATTACTATGCAGCGGGAGAATATGTTGTGACTTAAACAAAGGAGCTCCACTCTAAGCAAACAGGGCTATTCCAAAATGAGGTCACACTAGGACCCAGCTAACCTAATGCCTTCAGTTACAAGCACAATTAGCTCCAATACCACCATATTAAACAAGTCTGCTCTATATTAGCTGCTTGGTATATCTGGCTTTAAGGTGTAATCAGCAATTAGCTCCAAATACCACCATATTAAACAAGTCTGATCTATATTAGCTGCTTGGTATATCTGGCTTTAAGGTGTAATCAGCAATTACATTGTGGTGGTATTGTCTGTCCTGATCTGAACTACTTTGTTCTGAACAGACTTGGAAAAAGCTTGAAGTGCTAGAAACACTGCTCTGAGTTCTAATAGACTGATGTGATGCAGAGATTCCTGAGGAGACCACAACCCTTGGGTGGTCAGGTCCCCCAAGTGGGCTCCCCACTCCAAGAGGGAGGCATCTGTAGTAAGGATTAGAGAATGAGACTGAGTGAGAAAAGGAACTCCCTGTCTTAGATTGTCCTGATCCTGCCACCACTGTAATGCCTGGATCAGGGTTCGAGTCACTGGGATTAGCTTGGTCAGAGGGTCCTTTTTCTGAGACCAGAAGGCTCTCAAGTGGAACTAAATGTCCCTCATTTGAAATCTTGCTCTCTGAACCACTGCCGTAGAGGCAGCCATGTGTCCCAGGAGCTACAGAAAATGCCTTGCTGGTCGAGACACCTGGAGGGTGAATGAAGAGGCCAGTGAGATAAGGGTCCTTGCCCTGTCAAGGGGAAGGAAGGCTCTTGCCTTTACTGTATCCAGCTCTGCCCCTATGAAGGTGAGGAGCTGCACAGGCTCTAGAACTGACTTTGAAAGATTCAGAAGGAAACCTAGAGAAGTGAGCAGTTGCTGAGTTATCTGTAGGTGTAACCTGACTTGGTCTGGAGATTGGCCTACTATGAGCCAGTCGTCCAGGTATGGGAAGATGGAGAGCCTTTCTCTCCTTAGGAAGGCAACCACTACTGCCAGGCATTTTGTGAACACCCTTGAAGCAGACGTTAGGCCGAAGGGCATTGCTCTGAATTGGTAATGGCCTGAGGGCAGCTCGAACCCAAGGTACTTTCGGTGGGAGCTTCTGATGAGAATATGGAAATAGGCATCCTTGAGGTCCAGGGAAACTAGCCAGTCCCCTGGCCTTAGAGAGGGTAGAATTATTCCCAGAGTCACCATTTTGGACTTTGGCTTTAAAAGGTGCTTGTTTAAATATCTCAGATCCAGGATGGGCCGCCATTCTCCTGTCTTTTGGGGGTTAGGAAGTACCTGGAGTACAATCCTTTTCCCTTGTGTAGGGGCGGAACCCTCTCTATGGTTCTCAGAGCCAAGAGGGAAGAGACCTCTGCCTCTAGGGCAGGTGCTCTGAAGGATTTGCAGGTGGAAAGGATCTGGTTCTCATCTTTGGAAATTGTTTGAAGCTGAGAACCAGGCCCTGGCTTACTACTTCCAGGACCCATTTGTCTGATGTTAAAGACATCCAGTCCTGGACAAAGTAAGCCAGCCTGCCCACAGGTGGTGGAGAATCAGCCCTGGCAAACCCATCAGGGGCTGTTTGGCAGGGGCTTTAGGCTGAGGGTGGAAGCAGGCCTGTGCACCCCATCTGCCTCTCCTCTGAAGAACCCCCTATGAGCATTAGCAGAAGAGGAGGCCTGGGCTTGGTAGAAAGGCCTATGAAAAGGCCTGCCCCTGAAATGCTGCCTCTGGGGAGTGACTTGCCTTTCCTTGGCTTGAGCACTCCTATAGGTGGTCCTGTATTCATCCATTTTCTTCATGTAGTTCTCTGTTTGCTCCCCAAACAGAGAGTTACCCACAACAGGAAAATCCATGGCCTTAGTCTGGATATCCTGAGACAGGCTAGTACATCTGAGCCAAGCCATCCTACGAAGGGCCACAGATGTAGCCATGACTCTAGATGAAACATCACTGGAGTCCACTGCAGCATGGAATTGCACCTTAGATGCCTCAATAACATCCGCAGCCACCTGCTCCAGCTCCTTGGCAAGCTGGCCAGGGACCTGTTTAGCTAAAGCCATTACAGTGTCCCATCTAGATTTCTGATATCTAGCTGTATAGGCCATATAATTAGCCTGCCTGAGTCCCAATGATGCTGCCATGTACTGTTTCTTTGCCATGGCATCAATCCTCCTGGAGTCCTTATCTGGGAGGTGTGAAGCCAAGGGTATATTTGCCTTATCACAGGCAGCAGCCTGCACTACCCCAACATGGCTGTATTGCTGGGTAAGGAACTCCGTATCGGAGCCTGAGAGAGTATACCTCTTGTCCATTCTCTTGTCCACAGGAGGTATAGAATTAGGAGTCTTTAAAATTGTTATTGTCTGTTTCCCAAAGGACTTATGAAGGGGAACAGACAGCCTCCTGGACTCTGGGATATCCATCATTTCAACATAGTCAGGCTCCTCCTGGTCGTCCACAGCTTCTTCCATAGGAAGCTGAAGAGTTTCAGCCACTTTTTTGTAGAACATAAAATGGGAAGGGGACTCAGAAAGCCTAGGAGGAGAAACCCCTGAAGGTCTGTCTGGGGAGATGTCCGGGTCAATAGGCACATCCAGACTTTCGTAATCACCATCACTATCCTCATACTCTCCTTCCTCCTCCTCCTCCTCCTCCGATTCATAAAAATCTTCTAAATTATAATCTGGAACCGGGGGAACCGACCGAACAGAGCCCCTTCCTGATGTTGCTGGTTCAGTCGGAACCGGGGTTAGCGACTGAACAATCCTTATCGCTTTGGCTATTTCATCAGCGGTTGGAGATAGAATCTGTGGATCCGCACCGGCAGATTTATCCCTTCTTTTTCTTTTAACTGGAACACACCCCGGAGTCGGTTCTCCTTTGTCTGCCAGTTTCGCCTCTGGTCAGAGGGCACTCCTTCTGGTTTGGTTGGAACCGAACCAGGCTGGCCATCCCGGTCAGTGGACTTCTTGGCCTCCCTTTCCCTGAGCCTACCAACTCTCTTTTCCAGGGTAGCTGCAGGAAAATTCTTGCAAATCTTATCTGGCAGTCTGAATCGAGGTGGTCAAACCCCAGACAATAAACACAGGTGGTGTGGGAATCAGACTTAGCAAAGGCTTCGCCACACACACACTACAGTGTTGAAACCCAGTGGGCCCAGTTTTTCTTTTCGGTTTCTCAGACATGGCCAGTCCTAACAAAACTTACCCTTTTTTCGGCAATCCGCCAGGCAAGACACCCTTATCGGTTCCTGACCGTGTTACGGGTCATGGAAAAAACCGTAATAAAATCCGTTTTTTTAAGAACCGATAAGGATCGGTTACCACACTCTAAAAGCAGAATAAATTTTTTTTTAACAACCTGATCGGTTCGGTTTTTACAAGTTCCACATAGAACAAGAAGAAAATAAACCTATCTAGTACTCACGATACCACAGACAGAGACTGAACCGACAGGTTACGGATTAAATTCGGTCAAAAACAGAGAAAAACGGCACTTTAACCGACAAACTTGAACCGAGCAAAGGAGAAATCTCTGGAGCGACTGTTCAGTGAGGCGGAGTAAAGAATCTGACGGTTTTACTTCAAACAGCAACAGACAGAGTCTCAACCAAACTCTTTCATCTCCGGGGCAGTTCAAAGGTTGGACATCACCGCCACATGTCAGAATACAGCAAGACTTCATATTGTTTGAACAGACAAAACAAACCAGAAGTCAGGTGCATAAAAACGCAAACTTGCATTATTTTATTCAAATCAGAAAATAAAAAAAAAAATAAACATACAGAAAGCAAAAAGGTTATTCAATGTCCAGCATCCAGCAAACTTTTTAATTTCGAAAATTCCTGAGGCTTAGCTTCAGCTTTTGCAAATATAACAGTGTGGAAACAAGCACACACTTCTGAGGTCGTCCTCACTTGGTAGTCAGTATTCAGCTGATTCCCCTATCTATGTTATTCCAAGTGGTGGGTTTTACACTTTCATGGATGACATCTCTGTCAGGTGATCCACCCCTTTCTGCTAAAACCAGTATAAACCTCTTATTCTCAGGAGTTACCCCATCAAACAGTAAAAACATACATGTTCATACATGTTATTTTTTTCCAGCCTAGACTCAACTCCTCTCTTCTTGGTTAAGGGAGTTTTATGTTTCCATTTTGTTTCATCCCAAAAGACAGTTTTAATAAGATAGTAAGTCAATGAGGGTTCCACTGGGTTTGCAAGGGGAATGGGAGAACAAGGGCGTGCTCCTCTTCTCCCTTCTCCTTGGAATGCATCATATCTTTTTCTTTCCATTTAACTGTTAAATGTGACATCCCAAAATAGACAAGCATACAGCAAATGTATTTAATTTTCATTCCCAGCGCAAGAGGATGTCTCACAGAAACAAACAGCGAAAGGAATTGGGGGAACCGGACACCCCACACATGGGCATCTACCCTGGACAGGGCTCACCCTGTCACAATAAATAATAGATGAAAAAGAAAGAAAAAAAAAGAAGCGTCCGTTGGATGCTTTCCTCGGGGGGGGGGGGGTGGTACTGGACTGGTCGATAGCAGCTCCTGGTAGGAAGCTTGACATCCCCAGGAGGCTGCTACGACTGCATGATTGTGGGAGGTGGAAGGAGCCCCAGAAAACTGAAAAACTCTCACTTGATTGACCGGATGACAGGTGCCACATTCCCCCTGTGCCACAAAGCCTCTCACAGTGCCCCACTTCGATCCCCTTAGCCACCTCGTACTCCCAGTCAAGGCAGTGGAACTCTTTTCTCCCCCTTCCTCTGTCCCCCGGGAAGAAACTCTTCCCCCCCTCCGCCCAGTAGAGATATACTGGGTCTACTGGGGTGCGGGACCAATAGGGGATGATGAAGGTGGCAGCAGGGGAACGGGCTGGTGGGAGGAGATTAAACAATATGTGGCCCAACTGAGTGGCCAGCTGTGGGGCAGGGTAAGAGCAAACAAACAAAAAAACCCTAAGCTGATCTTGAGCAAGCCCATTGGTGCAGCAGTAATGCTACTGGTCCCAACACTGGTGACCTGGGTTTGGAAATGACCTTGGGTAGTCAGGGGCCAGTAGAGGAAGGAGGTTTGAACATCCCAGAGGACATGTGCCTCGGGGGGGGGGCATTCTCCACCACAAGTCTGCCAGCTGGGTGACCATGTGTGGCAGCAGTCGGTAGATGGAGAGTGGGGTTAGGACGTCACCAACGTCAGTAGATAGGCGAATGCATGGGTGCAGGGCCTTCATTGATGTTCTCACATGCAATGTCCCTGGGGGTGGACAGGAAGAAGCAAAAAGGCCCCGGCACCTTCCACGATGAGGGCTGCAGAAGCTCCCCGGGCCCTCATCGCCTGCCAGCTCATGGCATGCCCCAAGCGAAACATGGAATTTTGTGGGGAATCTCCCACCTGGGGCATACCAAGACTCGGGGCGTGACTGGGGCTTGGGAGCTTCTTGCTGGGCCCTAGAGTCCTCAGAAGGGCCAGTGATGAAGGAGGTGTAAAAAGAAATTGAAAAAAAAAAAAAAAGGGTCTCCAGATGCAAACCCAGGCCATCAACATGGAAAGCGACTCTCCTGGACACTGTGCTATCAGGACAGCCTATAAATTGCATGGTTTTGCTTACTACTATGGTGTCCCAAGTTTGCCATGGGAGCAGTTTCAATTTATGCACTCTATCTCAGCCACCAAATTTATTTAATTTTATTTCAGTCTTTGGTAACCAGGTAAGGCCCACTAGGAACAAGTGCCTGTTTTCAGGGGCGACCTGGGAGCACTGGGCGGTTAAGTGACTTGCTCAGAGTCACACAGTATGCAAGTAGAATTGTGAGAATCAAACTCAGGTCTAGTCTGCTGGATGTAACAAGCCCATTCACACCTTGTTCCTCTAACCTCTAGGCTACACTGCCAGCCCATGGTGCCAGGCACCAAATGTTGTGCTAAGGCAGCACACCTGTCGAGTTGTATCATCTGTGCACCATGAACACAAACAGAAGAAACTACCTGTGAATTTACAACTGAAAATCTTGTGAAACAATGGCAGAGGACATTGTCACAGGTGTGAGAGACAGAATGAGACAATTACCTGATCCGAGACGTTATACCAGTCGTAGTCTAATGCACCTCTCCCAGTCTTCAGTGCCAGTGTGAACAAGTTGTAGCAGGCTCTGCTGGTGTACAGGAGTATAACAGCTGCACCTACAATGGTGGTCTGCCACATGGTTGTTCCCTAAGTGTATAAAGAAATTTCTAAGAGCACTCTTCACAGATTCTTATGAAACAATTTGCATCTATAGTTCTAACAATGCCTTACAGGGATGTGTCAAAGTGTGAAGTAAACCAGTGTACCCCATAAATTAAAGTTATGTACTTAGCATAACTGATGATCTTTCTGAATATCTTCTCCATTGAGAACCACTTATGGGTCTGGGCTGGAGGTACTAGGACCCCGTGGGAGCAAATATTTTGGCCAGGAAGCCAGCAATGGAGTGACACCACATGGTGCCACACACCAACCAATAACTGTTGCTGGCTCCCTCACCAAACCAGTTCTGTTGGTCAAGAGAGAAGCAGAAAGTGGGAGAAACACAAGCTGGGGCTTGTGACAAGTTAGCCCAATGGAATTTATAAAGGACATAGAAAACTAAATTAATAGAACTCGACTAACTCTTGAGAGAAAAAAAGGGGAAAATGGCATACCTAGAGTGGCACAGATAAAGGAGGTGTCTAAGATTCTAAGCTAGAAACTCAATAAAGCCCCTCTCCCTTTAGCAGACATCTGTCAGGCTGGTAGGGGTAGATAAGCATCTATGTTTGCATACATGTGCTCTAGCCAGTAGATAACAAGCATTTGTCAATGAGGAAAGTTCACCGCTGGTATTGCTGTTGTACATATACTTAGTCAGGATAGAGTACATGAGATGCAATATCTCATTTTCAGCGGTGTCCTGCTCCGGCACTTTATTAGACTGTAATTACCCAAGACAGGCAGCTGAGAGGCAATATTCTACTTTTAAATGGGCTCCCACAATTTGACCCCAGATTTCCAACAGTTGTTTTATGACCTGATGTTATGATTAAGACAGGAGGAATTTTTAAAATCTTATCCGAAAGGTGATTTCACTGTGTGACTGTGGGAACAAGTTTCAGATGCCATGTTCAGAAGGTGGGGAACACAAAGGATATGTTGAACACTAGGGGCCAAAATTAGCAAAATATAAAGTTATCAGTAAATGTTGAAACGATTTGTTTCCTCATAACGGAGTTGTTTTTTCACATTTTTACCCCAAATTTTCAACATAATCTTTTTACTACCACTCTTTCTGAACATGACAGGTGCCATTTATAAAACAATGACTGAAATGCCATTTTGCGCCACAAGTTTTAAAACACGTTTTGGGTAGGCTTTGAGGAATGACAGCGGTCACATTCATGAGGTGGTGCGAAAAAACAGCTATGTTGAAAAGTTGGGGTCAAAATATTGAAAATGACCAGTTATGAGTGTGAACTGAAAAACTGCAACGTAGACTCAGAACTTTGTTTTCTCATATTTTAACCCCAAATTTTCAACAGAGCCTTCTTATGAGCCCACCTCATGTACAAAGGTGGAGAAAATTTTAAAATCCTTCCCAAAAGGTGATTTTGTGCCACAAGTACAAAAACACATTTTGGACAGGATCTGAAAAATGACAGCTGTTACATTCATGAGGTGCTGTGAAGAAATGGCTATGTTGAAAATGTGGGGTCAAAATATTGAAAATTACCAAAGTTACAAGCCTGCATTCGTACATTTATACCCCAAATTTTTAAACATAGCCTTCTTCTGACCCCACTTCATGAACAAGGGTAGAGAAAAATGTTCAGCTCCTACCCAAAAGGTGATTTCATGCAGCAACCACAAAATCACTTTTCGGGACATATTTGCCTAATTTCACTACCACTGTTCATGAGGTGGGGTCCCAAAAAAGGTGTATTGAAAATCTGGGGCAAAAATATTCAAAAATTATCAAGTTAAGCCACTAAATTCAAAACCCCACTGAAATACACTGAACTGCATACCTGATTTCCTCAGTTTGCGGTCTGGCATTGAAGAGTGAAGACATGTCTGCGGTCCAGAAAGGATTACGGTGCTGGACCCCTGGTAGGTAGGTAAGTAATGGCTTGGGGGGGTGGCGCTCAGTGGAAGGGTCAAGTGGGGGGTCAGTAATGGCAGCAACTGACATCAGTGGATGGTTTTCTTTTTACAGGGTTAAAAAAAAAACTACAAGGGACAGTTTTCTTTACTTCAGGTGACTACACTGGGGGATTGGGCACTCCTAGTGTTAGTGTTATGGGTGCTGCATAGCTAAAACGGGCAGGGTGGAGGTAGCAGCTGGCACAGGGGATTGAGCACCCCGTGCCATAATATTAACATTGGTTGCGCTTGGGGGGTGGCAGTGACAGTGGCAGCTGGAACAGACATCGATGGACATTTTTCTGTTTTGTAGGGTGTATTAAAAGTAAACAAAACTATGAAGGATAGTTTTCTTTATTTCAGGTGGTGACACTGGAGGATTGGGCACCCCCAGTGTCAGTGTTATGTCTGGGGTGGGTGAGTGCTGAATGGGAGGGTCGGTGGAGGTACTGTAAGGGCAGGGCAGCAACAGACAGATGCAGTTTTCTTTGTTACAGGGTGTAGCAGGCCAATTATGACAGATCAGCTGTGCATGCTGGGCAGTGCAGATGAAAGGAAACAGTCGACCTGTGATTGGTAAGGTAAGATTTATTGCTTAAGTGCCTTTCAAATTATCAAGGCACAGTACAATAAAATACAATATAAACAAGAATAATAATAAAAATGTAGAAACATACAGGGAAGTCTAATAAAACAAATAAGTTTTAAGTTCAGATTTAAAACTCATGACAGTCGGGCATTCTCTTAACCAATGAGGTAGAGAATTCCACATGGTGGGTGCAGCATAAGAGAAAGCACGTGCCCCAGATGTTTTTAAATGAACCCTGGGAATCTCTAGCAATCTCTCGTTGGCGGATAGGAGTGAGTGGAGGGGGCAGTAGGGAATACTGGGGTCCAAGCTCGTGTAGGGCTTTATAGGTCAGCAAACCGACCTTAAAGGATCTGCTGCTGTACCGGCAGCCAGTGCAGTTCATTCAGCACAGGCATAATATGACTAGTCCTAGATGTACCAGTCAAAAACCTGGGTGTTGTCTTCTGCACCAGCTGCAAGCGGCGGATATCAACCCCCGGAAGCCCTAGGTAGAGGGCATTGCAGTAATCAAGGCGGGTGGTTATGAAGGCATGGACCAGTGTAGGAAGGTCAGCCAGGGGAACCAGCTGTTTCACTCAGGAGATATTCCTTAGATGGTAAAAGGAAGATTTAATGACAGCGGACACCTGAGATTTCAGGGTCAAACCGCTGTCAAAAATAATACCCAGTCTGAGGTCATGAGCTGGACACCATCAAGCCATAAACCCGTAGGATGCCCAGCCCCAAGACCTGCCTCTGGATGACCCGGGTCCACAACCAACACCTCAGTCTCATCTGGATTTAACCTCAGCCAGCTAGTGCTCATCCAATTCTTGATCTCGGTTAGACAGTCATTAAGCACAGAGACTGCATCATCCTGTCCGGGCATAAAGGAAATATACAGTTGGGTATCATCTGCATAACAGTGAAAACCCAAACTGTTTTGCCTAATGATATCACCTAATGGCAGCATGTACAAATCAAAACAACATGGGTGCCAATATGGAGCCCTGTGGCACCCCACAGGACAGGGGGAGGGCCAGTGACAACCCTCTGTGACCTGCCCGTGAGGAAGGATCAAAACCAGCTTAGGACTGTAGTAGACAGTCCACAGAGAAGCCGCAGGTGCTCCGAAAGCAGACCATGGTCTACAGTGTCAAATGACGCAGAGAGAAATCAAGAAGGACCAAGATACTATGAGCCTTTCAATCTCTCGCAATTAGGAGAACATTTAACAACCGAACAAGGGCAGTCTGGGTGGGTTCTCTCTTTTGAAATACACGAAGTTTCCACCCAGCATACCAGAACAGTGTCATGATCAGCCTGGCTGATGACTGGTGTGACACTGACAAGCCCCTTGCAGACCATTCTGCATTGCATTGACAGTGTCACACCCCTCAAAAGCCACTCTCGTAACAAAATGTTTTCTGCGCATGCGCACATGGTGAACATAATAAGGGGACTAGCCCAGTGAGAGACTCCCTTGCACAGAAGGTGGGCAAAGAAGCCTGCCAAAGTCGGAGCAGGACAGAATAGTCAATAGGTCTGCACTCAGCATCATACTACCAAGTAGAGAGTAAGACTGGTTTTGCCCTCGTGTGTGTGTGTGTGTGTGTGTGTGTGTGAGAAATGATAAAAATGAACTGCTGATGAATGTGCTGCAGAGCCTATGAGGCCATAACACCCCATTTCAAAGCATTTCTTCTAACTCTGCAGGGCTTGCTGAAACAACACATGGCCTCTATCAGAGCACAGCAGCTGGAAAGCTGAAAAGAAAACACGATGGAAAAAGAATGCCAAAAAGAAACTACAGTAGCTAAAAAGTCAGTTGCCACCTGACATTTCCTTCCTGCAAGTTTAGTACAGGAGCAAGTTCTAAAAGAAAAAATTACTCACCTTAGTAATGTTGTTTCTTCTAATGGAGTCTTGCTATATTATAGACATTAGCAGTTTGATCCAGCTCTAGAACTGCCCCGGAGTGCAATGGTTAAAACCATTCCAAAATAGAATTTTGGCACAAGAGCAGCTCTATCTGTGTCATTTCAAACTTGAACTGTCAGATCTTTACGAGCCAAACTCACTAAGGTCTGTGTTGAAGCTGTAACCTACACTAGCCAAATGGCTACCTAAATAATAACAACCATTGATGGTCCCAACACCCAAGACTCAAGTCAGGGGACCAGAAATACTAACACCATTCTAATAATATGAAAATGGAACATAAGTATAATAAAACACACACACGTACACATAACACCCCAAAGTCCCAAAGAGGACAAAATGCTAACAGGACATAAGTAGTGCCCACACTAAGTTGCCGCACCCCACCAAGTAGAGGTTCTGAGAGGGGCAGGTTGGGGGAGGTCTATAATATAGCAAGACTCCATTAGAAGAAACAACATTACTAAGGTGAGTAATTTTTTCTTCAAACAACACGAAGTCTTGCTATATTATAGACATTAGCAGAATACACAGCAGTACCTCCATGGAGGAGGGCAGAACCTACTTGGGAATAGGCTCTGAAGAACAGCTGTACTAACCGAGCATCTCTCCTGGCCTGGACATCCAGGGAGTAATGCTTGGTAAAAGTGTGACCGATTTTCCAAGTAGCAGCCTGGCAAATCTCTAATAAAGGAATGTCTCTGGCAGCAGCTAGAGACGAGCTACCCCTGGTAGAATGAGCCTCAAACTGGGGCTCTGCCCACTTTCTGATAACAAAATTGGATAGCAAGAGACAATCCATCTGGCTATTGATCTCTTAGTGGCAGGTTCGCCTTTCCCAACTTCACCATAGGTAAGGAAAAGTTGGAGGATTGAACCTGTGACCTATGTACGCCTATAATAACTAAGAGCTCTCTTAACATCCAAGCTGTGCAACCTCCTCTCACCAGAAGAGGTGATCAGTGAAAATACTGGAAGGGAGATAGATTAATTAAGATGGAAATCTGAAACCACCTTAGGCAAAAACTTCCTATTAGTCCTAAGGACTACCTTATCCCTGTGGAAAGAAATAAAGTCAGTCTCCACTGACAAGGCTTGCAATTCACTTAGGCGTCTGGCAGAAGTGATAGCCACTAGAAAAACAGTTTTCCAAGTTAGGTACTTAAGCTCTGCAGAAGACAGAGGTTCAAAAGGGGATTGCATTAACTGGGCAATGCAAACATTAAGGTCCCAAGCAGGGGCCGGTTCCCGAAAGGGAGGATTAGTATGGAGTAATCCCTTAAAAAACTTGGAAAACACAGGATGAGAGGAAAGAGGGGATGACTTTCCTGCTGACACAAAAGCAGATACAGCTGCCAAATGAACTCTCAGGGTAGCTGGTCTGAGAGCCAAGGAATTAAGATGTACCATGTAATCTAACAAAATGGGCAATTCAGCAGATTCTGGGGAAATATTTTTCCCAGCACACCAAATGGAAAAACTTTTTCATTTAGAACTATAAGTAGCCCTAGTGGAAGGCTTTCTAGAAGCCTTTAGGATCTCAAGAACACCCTGAGAGAGGTGTAAATCAGCAAACTCTAACTCCTCAAGAGCCAGGCCTTGAGGTTGAGGGATTTGAGGTCCGGATACCATACCCTTCCCTGGGCACAAGTCAACAGATTGTGATTCCTGGGGAGGCACAGGGGAAGATGGACTGTCAGAGACAGAAGGAGTGGGTATCAGGGCTGCCTGGCCCAATCCGGGGCAATCAGAATCACCCTGCAAGGCTGAGATCTAATTTTGACTAGTACTTTGAATAGGAGAGGAAAGGGGGGGAAAGCATAGAGGAACTTCCCCTCCCAATGCAGAAGAATGGCATCCAGGGAACTGAGCCCAGCACTGGAGGCCTGCAACAGAACAGAGAAGTTTGTGATTGTCTGGGGCTGCAAAAGATCTATCTGAGGATGCCCCACCTGGCAAAAACTATCTCCAGCACTTGAGGATCCAGGGACCATTCGTGATGGCCTGGGAAATCCTGCTGGGGCATCCACTAGGACATTGTCCTTCCCTGGAAGATGAACTGCTATGAGGGAAGTGTTCAGGGAATAGGCCAGAGACCACAACTTCATTGCCTCGGTGCACAAGGCCGAAGACAGAGTGCCCCCTGTTTGTTGATGTACCACATTGTTGTGGTGTTGTCTGTTCTGACTTGTATCACCTTGTCGTGGACAGATGCAGAAAAAGCTTGAAGAGCTAAAAAGACAGCTCTGAGTTCCAGCAAATTGATGTGGAGCAGAGATTCCTGGGGGGACCAAACTCCCTGAGTGGAAAGGTCGCCCATGTGAGCTCCCCAACCCAGAAGGGAAGCATCTGTAGTGAGAGTCAAGTCGTGAGAAGGGGAAATGAAGGGAACCCCCACTCTTAAATTGCTCTGATCCTGCCACCACTGGAGAGCTAGGATCAAGGTTCGAGTCACTGGGACCAACTTGGAAAGGAGGTCTCTTCTCTGAGACCAAAAGGTTCTCAAGTGAAACTGAATGTCTCTCATCTGAAATCTGGCTCCCTGTCCAACAGCTGTGGAAGCAGCCATGTGTCCTAGGAGTTGTAAGAAGTACCTTGCTGGTCGAGAGACCTGCAAAGTGAAGGAGGAGGCCAGGGCCACTAGGTTCCTTACCCTCTCTAAGGGTAGGAAGGCTCTGGCCTGCTTTGTGTCCAATTCTGCAACTATGAAGGCGAGTTCCTGAACAGGTTCCACAACTGACTTTGGAAGACTGAGCAGGAAGCCCAGAGAGGTGAGCAGCTGCTGGGTAACTTGCAGGTGTGATTTGACCTGTTCGGAGACTGGCCTACAATGAGCCAGTGCGTCTAGGTAAGGAAAGATAGCAATCATTTGCCTTCTTAAATGAGCAACTGCTACTGCTAGACATTTTGTGAATACCCTTGGGGCAGAGGTGAGGCACGAGGCATTGCTCTGAACTGGTAATGACCTGAGGGCAGTTCGAATCTGAGGTACTTTCGATGGGAGCTCTGATTAGAACATGGAAATAGGCATCCTTGAGGTCAGGAAGCTAGCCAGTCCCTGGCCTTAGAAAGATAAAATCATTGCCAGAGTCACCATTTGAACTTTGGTTTCAAAGGTGCGTGTTCAGATATCTTAGGTCTAAAATGGGCGCCATTCTCCTGTCTTTTTGGGGTGAAGTACCTGGAGTACAGACCCTTGCCCTGGTGTGAGAAACCCTTACAACTCTGAGAGCCAGGAGGTTGAGACTTCTGTTTCTAAGGCAAAGGTCTCTAGAGGGTTTGCAGGTGGAAAAAGTCTGGCTCTCATCTTTGGAAATTTTGAGCTGAGAACAAACCCTGACACTACTTCAGGACCCACTTGTCTGATGTTAGAGACTCCCAGTCCTGAGCAAAGTAAGCCAAGCCCCCTACAGGTAATGAAGAACCGGCCCTGGGTACCCCATCAGGATGCCTGTTTGGCAGGGGCTTTAGGCTGAGGGGTGGGAGCAGACCTACTTGCACCCCGTCTGCCTCTGCCTCTGAAGAACCCCCTCTGAGCATAAGCAGAAGAAGCCTGGGTTTGGTAAAAAGGCCTGTGAAAGGGCCTACCTCTACCCCTAAGGGTCTGCTTCTGAGGAGTGGCTTGCCGCTCCTTGGCTTGTGCACTCCTATAAGTTGTTCTATATTCATCCATTTTCTTCATGTAATTCTCTGTCTGCTCCCCAAACAGAGAATTCCCCACCACAGGAAAATCCATAGCCTTAGTCTGGGTATTCTGTGACAAATTAGTACACCTGAGCCAAGCTAACCTACGAAAGGCCACAGATGTAGCCATGACTCTAGAGGATACATCATTAGAATCCACAGCAGCATGGAACTGCACCTTGGATGCCTCAATACCATCAGCAGCCATCTGCTCCAGCTCCCTGGCAAGCTGGCCAGGGGCCTGTTTGGCCAAAACCATGAGAGTGTCCCATCTAGATTTTTGGTATCTTGCCACATAAGCCATGTAATTTGCTTGCCTGAGTCCCAAGGACGCTGCCATGTATTGTGTTTTAGCCATGGCATCAATCTTCCTGGAGTCCTTGTCAGGAGGATGTGAAGCCAGGGGAATGTTAGCTTTATCACAGGCTGCAGCCTGAACTACTCCAACATGACTGCATTGCTGTGAAAGAAAGTCTGTATCAGGACCTGACAAAGTGTACCTCCTGTCCATCTTTTTGTCAACAGGAGGCACAGAATTAGGAGCTTTTAGAATTTTTATTGTTTGCTTCCTAAGTGATTTATGTAAGGGGAAAGATAATCTCCTAGACTATGGGATATCCATCATTTCCACAAAATCAGGTTCCTCTTGCTCATCCACAGCTTCCTCTAATGGGAGCTGGAGGGTTTCAGCAACCTTTTTATAAAAAAGAAAATGAGAAGGGGACTCAGAAAGTATAGGAGGGGATTCTAAAGGTCTGTCTGGGGAGATGTCTGGTTCAATGGGCACATCCAGACTATCAAAGTCACATTCACACTGTTCATAATCCTCCTCCCCCTCCTCTGGTTCATAAAACTCTCCAATATCATATTCTTGAACCGGTGGAACCGGCCGAACCAACCTTTTACCAGACAGTGGCGGTTCGGACGTAACCGGAGAAAGTGACTGTACAATCTGTATAGCTTTTGCTATTTCTGCAGCAGTTGGAGAAGGAATTTTGGACTCCATACCTGCCGATTTTAGTTTTCTTTGCTGGAACTGGCTCCTCAGAGCCACGCTTCGTTGCCGAGGAAGTCTACGCCCTGGTCAGAGGCACTCCCTCCCGGTTCGGCTGGCACGAACCGGGCTGGCCATCGGGTCAGCGGACTTTTGCCTCTCGTTCCTGAGCCTGCCCACTCTCTTATCCAGGGTGGCTGCAGGAAATTTTACAAATCTGGCAGTCTGAATTGAGGTGGTCAAACCCCAGACAATAGACACATGTAGTGTGTGGGTCAGCCTTGGCAAAGGCTTCCCACAGACACTACAGTGTTGAAACAGTGGGCCCGGTTTTCTTTTGGGTTTCTCAGACATGATGCCAGCCTAACCAACAAACTTGCCCTTTTAGCAGCAGTGCCAGGCGAAAACACCATGATCGGTTCCCAACCGTGTCCCGCGGTCGATGGAAAAACCGTAATGAAATCCGTTTTTAGAACCGATAAGAACCGGGAACCGCACTCTAAAAGCTTTAAAATGCTTATTTTTTTAAAGTTTTAAACAACCTGATCGGTTCGAACCGAACCGATAAACATTTACAAGTTCCACACAGAAATAAAACCTGTCTATTACTTACCATACCACAGACAGAGCTTGAACCGATCGGTTTGCGCTTAAAATAATAATACTCGCGGTTGAATTTAACCGAGAAAATACTGTTTAAACCGAGAAATGAACCAAGCAGTAGGAGAAATCTCCGGAGTGACTGTTCAGTGAGGCGGAGTAAAGAATCTGACAGTTTGGGTTTGAAATTATCCAGACAGAGCTTCTCTAACCGAGCTCGAGCTCTAAACTCCATTCTTAGAATGGTAGTTAACTCTCTCACCTCCGGAGCAGTTCTAATGGTGGGACAAACTGCAATTGTCATAATATAGCAAGACTTCATGTTGTTTGAAGGTAGGAATACACTTGGACCCCTCGGCGCTACAGGAATGCTGCTACCACTGCAGTGCACTTGGTGAAGACTCTGGGGGCTGAGGAGTGTCCAAATGGCATGACTCAGAACTCAAAGCATCCCATCTGTGCAGAACCAAAGGAACTGCAGTGGGACGGACGGACGTGGATGTGAAAGAAGACATCCTGGAGGGGCAGGGAGCAGAACCACATGCGCTGTTCCAGGGATGGTATATTTTTGTTCAGAGCGACCATTCAGAACTTGTGTCACCACATGAACTGATTGAGATCATGAAGATCCAGAATGGTGTGCCAGCCATCTGTCCCTCTGGGGACCAGGAAGTACCTGGGCACAAAGCCCTGGCTGGCTGTGGCATCTGGGACACAGACCACAGACCCTTTCTCTAGCAACTGAGCGATGTTCTCCCTGAGAGTGGGCAGCATGTCCAGCGACATCACAGACTCCCATGGGGCATGGGCTCGGAAGAGTGGTAGAGTCTCAGAGTCGAGAGGCAGACCCCTGCCCACCATGTCTAGCAACCGGCCATTTGTCTGTACCAATGATGGACCAGGCGTGCCAGAAATGGTGAAGCTGACCCTCGCCAGGAAACTGAGGCAGGGCAGGAAGGGAGTGCGACCCCCCCCAAAAAAAAAACCCTGGGCAGGCTTGGCAGAGACTCCAGCACTGGCTCCTGGAGAAGCACTGCTGCCCGGCCCCTGGGCTTCTTGGAGTCAGAGGTGGCGGGCTTGAGCTTAGGCTGCCAGACCTGCGATTGCCCAGACAGGGGCTGCAGCAGCTAGGACTGTTGGGATGGAAAAGGTCGAAACTGAAAGAGCTTTGTTTTCAGCTTTGGGCCCTAAAGGTTTTGTGAGAGGATATAACGGAGTCCCAGGGTGGCACTGGACTTCTCAATCTTGGTAAGTTGACCATCCATCCATCCCAGGCCCTAACAGGTCAGTACCAAAGAAGGAAACATCAGCCAGCTTATGTTTGGCATCCACAGTAAAAGTGGAAGTCCTCAACCAAGCCCTGTGCCACATAGTGCCCGCTGCAGCCATTCACTGGGCCCAGGAGTTGCCAATGTTCAAGGCTGTCTGAAACTGGTGGTTGACAACAGAATGTCCCGGGTCCCAGGCAATCCTGACTGTTGACTGTAAGTCCACTGGAAGACATGGTCCAGATCCCCCATGACGATGTGACCAAAGTTGGCTATCATAACAGCGGAACTTGCCTGCCAGAGACTGAGGGAGGAAGCAGCATAAACCTTTTTAGCTGCATGGTCCAGCTTCCCGGATTCCTTGTCGAAAAACCTGTCAACATCCCAGACACTGCCCATCTAGCATAAGACAGAATCTGCCACCAATCCCTTGGCCGAGGGGTGGTTGGAGAACATGGGAAGGGACCCAGTGGGAACTGCATACTTACGGACCATATGGGAGGAGGGCGCCAGACAAGAAACTGGATGCTGCCAAAGCTCTAAATCGGGACCCAGAATGGCTCTGCCACTGGGAAGGCAACCCCTAGTGAGTCATCCTTGTCGAGGATCTCCATGAGGGGGTATTTGGCCCACTTTTGGACCAGCTCCAGGGGAATCCCCATGGACTCCAAGATGAGACAGAGCAAGGCCCCAAAGAAGACCAGCCCATGCTTGGTGGTACACTCCTTGGTCAACTCACAGTTAAAGCCTGGGGTCCGAGCAGAAAGCATGGAGGATCACTTGGAATTCAAGGACTCTTCAAACACAGCCTTCGACCGAGGCTCCCCATGGACCACGTTGGACCCGTCTGAGCGGGGGATCTGAATGGACAGCCATCCAGGGAGACCAGAGGCAGGTCAAGCAGCCTTGGATGGGACTTCATGCAAGGGCTGTGGAGGCGGGGGCTCCGCCAAGACAGGTGGGGAGGACGGCGTCGACTCGGCTGGTCAAGGCAGGACCAGGATGAGCTGCATCAGTGGAGACCAAGGGGGTGCTGGTGATTGAGATGTAGGTCGACCGTGGCAGAGGATCCACTGTTGCCAAAGGAACTCCTTGTAGCACTGCTGTAACTCGCAGTGGAGCCTCTCATCCGAAAATAAGGAGAACAAGGAGCATCGATTGCACTTCCTACCCGACGATTGAGTAGGCATGACTAGAGTTCAGAGACCTCGAACATGATCAGGTCCTCGTCCTGGACCTCGACCAATGAACGTGTAGCCGGTGAGAAGTGGGGCAACGGTCCATGTACTCGACACAGACTGGTTCCCGCCATGGAACCCTGGAGGGAGATAGCCGGATCAGCTGGTTTGTCTGGCCTCTCTTGGGAGAGAGCCAGAAGGACCACAGTCCTAGAGAGCGAGTCATTCTCGACCTCCTCTGACAATGGGTTGACTGGTTCGAGAAAGACCTTGGCCAGCAAGCCCGATGGGGACATCGTGGAGCTAGCAGCCTGAACAAGGACCTCTGAAGGGTCGGCCGAAGCAAATGACTCGACAGCCGTCAAGCTAGACATAGACTCAAGGGAGCGGGAAGAGTGAGCCCATTCCATGTCCCATGACCTGCGATGGGTCCTCTTAGATTTCAAAGATATCAAAGATTTATCCCCTCGGGTAAGGCCATCCCCAAGGGTCGGAAGGGACTGGCACATGTCCAGAAAGGTGCTTGTAAACGTGACCCTGATGCTGGCACTCACCGGGAGCAACATGGGAGCCATGGAGGAGCCCTCCTCTGTATGGGCTGCCACCTCTTCAAGCGCAGGAAGCTACAACACCAAACCCGCTGCTGGAGAAGCAGCCCTGCGGTCACCCTTGAACTGGACCGACGGATCCCGTTCATCTGGGCAGCCTAGCAAAAGGCGGGCACAACAGTCCTCGAGGGATGAGGGTTGCAAAGACTGGCACAGGCCGAAAGCCTGTGGGTTGTGCTGAGTCCCCAGACTGTATACACAGGAGGTGTGGGGGTTGGTGTGGTCTAAGATTTATTTTAATTGACTAATATGATGTTATGAGCTCAGATTGATCTCAGATTGATATTTTATCTGTTTTAGTTGTATTTATTGTAAAGCACCTTAAATTTGAGAAAGGTGCGGCATAAATAAAGTTTTATTATTATTATTATTATTATCTTCTGGTTGCAAGTGGAACATCGCTTGAACCCGGGACCAGTTTTCGGGTCATCACGCTCCACAGTGGCACAAACGTGAAGAAAGAAATGCACTCGAATCGCCTAAAGATGAAACAAACTTTGGTTTTCGATTTGGGCCTATACTGTGTGCAGGAGCTGTGAAGGAGACATAGAAACATAGAAGTTGATGGCAGATAAGGACCACAAGGCCCATCAAGTCTGCCCATTTCTTTTTCTACCTTATGAATGTGCCATAGGCCTTTACTCTGTCAATGGTCTATCTATTCATACTCACTTGTATTGCTCCCTTATGCCTATCCCATGCCTGTTTGAAGCCCTGCACAGTATTCATATCCACCACTTCCTGAGGTAGGCCATCTCATGCATCCACCACCCTTTCTGTGAAAAAGAACGTCCTCACATTACCGCTGAATTGGACTCCCTCTAATCTCATGCCGTGTCCTCCTGTCCTATTTTTTTTTTTTATATTGAAACATGTTAGACTCTTTTACCCTGTTAATGCCCTTAAGGTGTTTTAATGTTTTGATCATATCACCTCTCTCCCTCCTTTGTTCTAGGGTTAATCTGGTCTCATATGTTTTCTGATGCAGTCCCTGCACCATTTTGGTTGTCCTTCTCTGGACTGCCTCAATTTGGTTAATGTCCTTGTGAAGATGCAGCCTCCAGTACTGCACGCAGTACTCCAGATGGGGCCTAACCATTGTCTTGTAAAGAGGAATTATTACCTCCCCCTTCCAACTTGTGATACCCCTACTAACACACCCCAACATTCCCCTAGCCTTACCTACTGCTTTAGTGGTCTGCTTGGATGACTTCAGGTAATCGGTGATGATGATGCCCAAGTCTCTTTCTTCCCTTGTGACTGGCAGCAACTCCCCTCCCAGCCTACAGTTGGCTTCAGGGTTTCTCTTCTCCATGTGCATGATCTTGCACTTCTTTACATTAAACCCCAGTTGCCACTCTTTTGACCACTTTGCCAGTTTATCCAAATCTCTTCTCATTCTGCCCACCCCACCTGGATCATCTACTCTGTTGCAGATCTTGGTGCCATCTGCAAACAGACAAACCTTACCCTCCAGTCCACCTACAAGGTCACTGATGAAGATTTTGAAAGAGGACTGGCCCCAGGACTGATCCCTGAGGTACCCCACTTGTGACTAGCATCTCTTCTGACTGTATACCGGTTACCACCACACTCTGTTTTCTGCCCACCAACCAGTTTGCCACCCAGTTGACCAACTTCTGACCCACCCCAAGCCTACCCCAGCTTATTAATCAATCTTCTATGTGGAACATTATCGGAAGCTTTGCTGAAGTCAAGGTAGATGACATCAACTGCTCCCCCTTGGTCCACCACTCTGGTTACCCAGACAAAGAAATCTATGAGATTAGTTTGACAGGACCTTCCTGTTGTAAACCCATGCTGTCTTGGATCCTGTGCTCCTATGGATTCCAGGTGTTGTACTATCCTTTCCTTAAGGAGTGCCTCAGTAATCTTGCCCACTACTGAGGTAAGACTAACTGGTCTGTAGTTCCCTGCCTCCTCCCTGCTACCACTCTTGTGGAGCGGGACCACGAGCACTTCTTCAGTCTTCTGGGACCTCTCCTGTGCTCAGAGACTCACTAAACAGTTCTGATAATGGCTCTGCTAGTTCCACCCTTAGCTCCTTTAGTACCCTGGGATGTATGCCATCAGGTCCCATTGCCTTGTCCACCCTGAGTTTATCAAGCTCTTGTTGGACCCTTTCTTTTGTGAAGGGACTAGTACACACCTCCCTCCCCCGTGTCCATGGTGCTGAGCTGTGGGCCCTGCCCTACCTTCTCTTCAGTAAATACTGAGCAGAAGTATCTATTTAGGATAGATGCTTTTACATGGTCCTCCTCACACGTCCCCTTATCCCCTCTGATCTTAGAAATACCCCCTCTGGGCTTTCTCCTTTCACTAATGTATCTATAGAAAGTCTTGTCACCTTCTTTTACTGTTCTTGCTAGTGTTTCCTCAGTTTGGGCCTTTGCCTGCCTAACTGCCTTCCCTGCTTCCCTTAGGGAAGTTTGGTATGCCTCCCTATCTTCATCCCGCTGCATTCCCTTATATTTCCTGAAGGCAAGCCTTTTGGCTCTGACCTTTTCTGCTACTGTTTCTGAAAATCACAGTGGTTTTCTTTTTCTGTTGCACTTCTTTTCTCTCTAACACAATGAGATGTTGCTTCAAATATTGCATCCTTAATGCTTGCCCACTTTGCCTGTACCCCCTCACCTGTATTTCTTATTGCCAGGGCTAGCTTAACTCTGTTGGCCATCTTATCAAAGTCAGCTCCACTGAAGTCCCATATTTTTGCCTTGGAATTGGATGATTTAGTTCTAGTGGCCAAATTGAACCATACCCTGAAAGGTAGAAAACAAAAAGTGTTTCTAAATTCATATACTTCAGATTTTAGGCAAATAAAACAAGGGGTACCTCAAGGAACAATCCTGGGGCCCCTATTATTTAATTTATACACTAGTGATTTAGATTTTAAGCAAGATAAATTGGAATATCACCAGTATGCTGATGATGTTATTATGTATGTTTCAGATAAGGACATTCACAGTGTGCAATGTGCATTACAATCAGCCTTTGATGGTATACAGGAATATTATGTCATGAATAAATTAGTGCTGAATACTACTAAAACTAAGGTAATGTTGTTTCGACAAAAAAGTAAAAATTTTCAGATAAACTCATTGGAAATAATAGTGAGAGATGGTTCCATTTTACAGACAGTTGATGAATATAAATATCTAGGGTTATGGTTGGATGTACATTGCAAGTGGTCTGTTCATATAAATAATTTAGTCAGGAGATTAGGGCAACAATTGGGGATGTTATATAGAATTAGAAGTAATTTTTCCAGGAACACAAGGCTTCATGTGGTTAATACAATGTTAGTGCCAGTAATTGATTATGCGGATACAATTTATGAGTGTGCAAATAAAGTTGATTTGAAAAAATTAGATGTTTTATATAATAAGATGGCTAGGTATATTACAGGGTTACATAGACTCACACATCACTGTGAGCTATATAGAAATATAGGATGGGATCACTTGTATAGTAGAAGAAACCAGCACATAATTAAAATTATGTGTAGGTTTCTTGATAATAAATTACCTGAATATATTGCTAAAAGATTTGAGAATTAAACATCCAAGTAGGGGATTGAGATCAGCCCAATATATAGAGTTTGAATTACCAAAGTTTAGGACGAGGAATGGGTGTGCAACGTTGTTATATGTGGGTCCAAAAATTTGGAATAACCTGCCTCCTGACTTGAGAAGTTATGGAGTTAAAGTAAGCTGGATGATCTTGGTATCGTAGGCAAAGTGAGAAGTTGCATGAATGTTGTGTGACATTGGAAAATGGGTGAATGTTTAGGTATTTTTTGTTATTGCTGTAATTTATATGTATGATATGTATTTATTTATTGTATTTATTGTGTATATGTATATTTGTATCTTGTATTTTTGTATGTTTGTGTATTTTTTTCCCTATATTGTAACCAGGTCATGTATCTCGTAGAAGGCGTCCCTTGAAAATGAGTGTATTTGTGTACTCAATGGGATTGTTTTACCTTGTTCATTATAATGAATAAAATCATTACTACTACTACTATGTGATGGTCACTGGCCCCCAGGTGACCTTCTACCTGGAGATCTGTGAGCCTTTCCCTGTTAGTCAGTACTAGATGTAGAATAGCCCTGTCTCTTGTGGGTTGTTGTACCAGTTGTTTGAGGCCCTCCCTCTGCAGGGAATCCATCATGTGTCTAGTTCTGGCAGATGTTCCTGCTGGTATTTACCAAACTGTATCTGGCATGTTGAAGTCTCCCATTATCAGAACCTCCTCTTTAGCTGTCATGTTTTTTATATCTACTAACAGTAATGTGGCTATGTCCTACCCCTAGTCTGGAGGCCTGCAGACAACCCCAGTTCGTATGGCTGTCCCATTTCCTGTTTCCAGGGTGACCCACAGTTCTTCTGGCTCCTTATGTGTATTCTGAATTTCTGTAGCTTTGATATTTTCATTGACATACAGGGCCACTCCACCCCCCCCTCTTTTTTTGCACCTCGGTCTCTTCTGAACAGTACAGAGCCAGGCAATGAAGTCTCCCAAGTGTGGTTACTGGTAAACCACGTCTTGCTAATTGCTTCTATGTCCAGCTTAGCCTCTGTCTTTATTGCCTGCAGGTCTGGGATCTTGTTTCCCAGACTGCGAGCATTTGTGTACATGATATTTCATCGGCCATATTTGTGTGTGTTAATTGTTGGGCGACGTCTGGCGTTTCCTGTGTGTCGTATAGGGAGCTGGACCTTTTTCCTTACCTGGTGATGCAAATGAACTACAAACATGCGGAACTCCTGTTTGACCACTAGCTGAGGGGGGAGGGGTGTTCTTCCCATTCGACGTATGGAGTGCTGCACCCGTCTCCCCATTTGCTAGTCGTCAAACCTCTGCCCCAATGCACTGACTCCCTCTTTAGTCAGATGCAGATCAGACTCTTCCAGCAGAAAGGAAGATCAGACATCTAGGAGGAAGATGTTCCAACTGAACTTAAAAGGAAAGGTAGCCTGCCAAAGTGTGGATAAGTGCACTATATCCACGACCCTAGAAATGGTTATTTTTCACAGGCTATCAAGGCTGCAGCCCACGTGGCTCATCAGCCTGTTTCTCAACATCTGCCAAGTCTGTTTTTACTGCTTCAGCTATAGGCTTAACCACTACCTGGTAGCTATTAATGCTACAAAAGTTATCTGCCAGCCCCTACACTGCAGTAATTAAACGCAGGATTTTCAATCCCAGCATTTGCAAAGTTTCTTCCGGAGCGTGTGTTTTCATGACATTCCACTTGGACCTGGGACCTATGTTGCAGTAGATGTTCCTCCTGAAGGTTTACTTCCTGCTGTCCAGTCATACCAAGGGTTTCCCATTTATGTAATCAGATTTTCCAACACCCTCCTATGATAAATAGCTTACAGTTCAATCGCTTTGGAGAGAGTTTAAAACAAGATAACAAATGACACTGCCCATTCAGTGGTGCTAAACAGCTGTGCCTCCATCTTGCTTGGGCTCCTGAACCAATCCCAACCCAATGCCTAGTCTTGAAACTTTAAAGAGCAGCTGATGCCTTCAGGAGAACTTTAACAAAACATAATATTTAGACACAGTTCGGCTCGTTTTTCACATTAGTTCTGTATTCCTCCTCGCCATTATTTATTACTGGTGTAATTTGCATGAAAACAGGATTTTTGCTCCTGAAAAGTTCATCTATTCCTGTTGCTCTCTCCCTACCTGAAATCATAATGCAATGCTTGTGACATCACAGTTACTCCCATGACAACAGACTGTGATGTCACAACAGAGGATCATGACTTCCAGTAGAGAGTAAGCTACAGAGGCAGATGAACTCTAATGAATAAAGATCATGCATTCTTGCAGATTTCCTCAGTAATAAATAATGGGTAGGAGAAATCTATAAAATATGTAATGCAAGCTGAACTATACATAAATATTATGTTTTTCAAAGTTTTCTTTGTGGCATCAGCAGCTCTTTAACACTCTCAGCATTTGTCACTGCCTCTGTCGATTTGTTCCACAACCCTACTACTCTCTGGATGAAAGAAAAAAAAAAGTTTCCATACATCCCTCCTGACTGCCTACCTTTTCACTTGTACTTGAACTGCCCTAGTTCTGGTATCCTGGATTCTTCTAAATGATGACCTTGCTTGTTTTTATATAACCTAATATGATTTTCAATACCACAGTTTCTCTCTCCCCTTAATTCAGAGACTATGCCTGCAAATCAATGGGTGGGAGCAACCAGCCACGCCCCCTGCCTGAGCTATTTAAGTTGGCTCACTCCAGCCTCACTCAGACGCACTGTTTCTTTGCTGCAGCAGGAGGCTCTGCTCCCCCCCTTCCCTTTGTTATTTTGGACTTTCTGATTGGTTTGCGCCTCTCCAGCTTTCTAGGTCGGTCAATATTTTGCTTTCTACCTTCCTGGCTGGAGTTTGTGCTTCACTCAGTTACCTACTCCTGTTGCACTCCTGTTCTCATGTATCTTGTGTTTCTTTCTGTCTTGGTTCTATTTTGGGCCTTCTGGTTTCTCAGTGTCTTGCCTCCATAATTTTCTTTTGACCTGTGCAATTCAGGCTCCCATTTTGCTATTTTTGCATACCTTTCACAATCTCTCAGTTCAACTGCAATCCTCATTTGTTTACACCAGACTCCTAGCCAGGCAGCCACTCCCTTTTGTGTTCTGCTGCTGTTCACTTCAACAGTTACTGCTTCCTAGTTTTCATTCCCATATGCTTCTGCTTCCCCTAGCAGTTTCACATGTTGTTTCTATTGCCTCAGCCACCTGACTTGCAGAGCATCAGCAACGAACACAAATCTTCCTTATGGAGCTGATTAGCATACCATGCATCATTCAGTCCAAGCTCACGTAATTCAGTCTTGATCAATGCCCTACTTCTCATTCGCTGTCTCAATCGGACATTCAACCTTACCTGTGTTTCGTTTCTTCCATGTACTCATGGCTGTCAGGCTTCACCACTGGCCTCCCACTACTCCTGCATTCAGATGCATGCCACCCGCAACCACAGCATGGCTTCCAGGGCTCCTGCCCTTTAAGTCAACGGTCTCGCTCTGCCCCTTGAAGTTCGCATCTTGAGGGTGGGTCCCTTGACTCTGGCAGGGTCCTTCTCTTTCTGCCCTTTGAGTAAGAATCTCCTACACTCTGGAGGAAGCTTTATCCATGCAGATCGACTTCATGGCAACTCTTGATGTAGCATTTATTTATTTATTTAGCTTTTGTTTACCGGGTAAGTATACTAGACAAGTAGTATGCCTATTTTCAGGAACGACCCGGGAGAGCACAAAACATACATGGCAACATTGGAGAAACAGCATGATACAGTGAAAAACAGCTATAACAACGCTTGTATAAGGGCAGAGATACTGCCACACATAGTACAAATTGTTACAGGACATAGATAAACATTAGAATCACTGAATACATATTTCATAGACCATCATGGACTCAGAGTGGACAATAGTGGACTGCAGAGTATTACATTACAGAGACTAGGAGCAGTCACATCTTGTCGTTTGTTTTAGGTGGGACCACAGGGGAGGCGAAGGTCCCATGGGAAGGGCAGAGCGAACAGAGTCCGAATGGAGTTCCAGAGCCTAGGCTCAAAGCGGCAAAGTCACGATCCCCATAGGGTCCGAGTAGGGGAACTTTAAGCAACTCGGCGGTCTGTGACATGAGCTGGTAGGGATGGCGTCCAGTTTTGGGAGGAATCGCCAGTCGACGGTATGCCGATGTAGCACTTTCCTGGTGAGAGGTTTCCTACACCAAGGATCAGGAATTCGCAGGGGAGCCAGTTGAGTTTGTCATAGAGCTCACATCGGTGGGCGAGTTTGGGAGCAGCAAGTGCAAACCGACAGATATCATTATATGCCGTGTTCCACCGATTAAGATGGATTTGAGGTAACCTGGCAAATAGGTGGTATCCATAACTAAGGGAGGGAGAAGCACTCCTCATAAGTGCCAGCCTCGCCTCCCGAGTCAGGTTGTATTTGGCCCTGTAGGCAAGGCCAAGCTTACACCTGGTGGCTCTGCAGATGTTTTGGATATGGCTTCCCATGTCAAGTTGTGGTCGAGTGTGACCCCAAGATATTTAATTGAGCTCGCTGTTGGCAACAGGGGCCTCCATCTAAGCTATTTTAAGTATAGCTGATGGGGCTTTTAACTTGGCCGTGGACCAAAGAGCATGGCCTGAGTTTTGTTAGGATTCAATACCAGTCTATGGTTGGTAATCAGGCCGAGACTCTGCTGAAGTCTTCAGATAGGCACTGGTTAAGGTCAGCAGCATTACGAGCATGGGCCACTAGCACAAGGTCATCTGCATAAAGCGTGACTCAGCGAGAGGTCACCTGTGGGAGTTGATTAATAAAAAGTGAGAATAGGAGAGGTCCAAGTACCGATCCCTGGGGAACTCCCATGGTCACAGCCCTAGGCTCTGAGAGGACCTTGTTAAAGCAGGTGCGCTGCTTTCTACCCATTAGGTAGCCCATCATCCAACTCATGGCATGCGGAGAGAACCCGAGAGCCCTGAGCTGCTCCCCCAGTAGGTCATGGTTGACAAGGTCAAAAGCTTTTGACAAGTCAATAAATATAGCACCTGACAGTTTGCCCTGATCCATGGCGGATCTAATACTAGAGGTTACAGTAATCAGGGCAGTAGTGGTACTATGACCCTTCCGGAAACCATGTTGGGCCCCAGAAAGCAGCTCATGAGTATCCACGTACTCCGAGAGTTGCTCGCACAACCTTCTCCAGGAGTTTACCAAGAGATGGGAGAATAGCAATGAGGCGATAGTTGTCAGGAGTTTGGATTTCCTGCTTCAGAACAGGGACTATCCTTGCCTCCTTCCAGATGTCAGGGATTATCCCGAGCTAAGGGATAGGTTAAAGATATGGGCAATCAGAAGGGCAATGTAGCTGCTCCCAGCTTGAGAAGCCTGGGCTCAAGGTTGTCAGGCCCTGCACTGGAGTGCTGGAGAGGGCAGCCAAGTGGTTCTGAACATCAAGGACAGACACGGCCTTAAGATTAAATACTCTCCGAGGGGATGTTCACTCTGCATCGGAGAGATGATATGGCGACCCCCATCGGTCGTGAAGCAGGTGAGGCCGAAGGTCGGAGAAGTGGAGATTGAGGTGGTCGGCTATAGTGTGAGGATCACTGAGCAGACTCCATCAATAATCATGTCCACGACACCCGAGTGAGGGCCCACTGCGAGGGATTAATGTTCCTCCAGAACCTCCTAGGATCACTGACAGAGTTAAGTAGTGCCGATTTACAGAAGTTACTTTTGGCAGCCCTAATGGCTTTTCTACACCGATTCCTGAGTTGCCGATATCTCAGGAGATTAGCAGGATCTCTGGAACCCTTAGTACTTGCCCAGCATTTGTCTCTCTCCCGCATCTGGGCAAGTAAGTCACCATTCAGCCAGAAGGTGGCTGTTCCCCTCACCCTCCGGGTGACCCTGGGGGCGTGTCTATCTTGGAGAACACCAAAGGAATGTATGAAGCAGGAGGCTGCCACTGAGGGGTCAGAGGCTTCAAGAACCCTGGTCCAATCAGTACATCCTAGATCGGCCAGGAAAGCCTCAGGGTCAACACTGGAGTATTTTCTGACTTGAATGATTTTGTGTGGAATTCTAGGGAAGGGGATTTTCCAGACACAGTATACCGGGGAGTGGTCAGATATGGAGTCTGATAGCATGCCTGATGAGGCAATCCTCTCTGGCCGGTTGGTCAGGATCCAGTCCAGCAGGGAACTTGAGGAACCATTGGCTGCCTGTCTCGTCGGGTCATGGATTAGTTGGTTAAGGGATAGGTAGGCAAGTTGTGATTCGCATTTCCTAATATTGCCACACTCCCAGTTCATGTTGATATTACCCATAATAATGAGTTCATTGTCACCTATACTGGGCCTAACTGCATCTAAGAGGTAAGTGAGTCCTGTCAGACCCCCCCTAGGAGGGTTATAGGCGCACACCAAGTGCAGCTTCTTAGCATCGCCCAGCAGCAGAAGAACATGAAGAAACTCACAAGGTGGATGATCAGGTTTACTCTGTGCCACCAGGGAGATTTTCAAATGGGATCTGTAGTAGATGAGGGTGACCCCTTCCTACCCCCAGTCCTGTCTAGGCAGATGAACTCATATCCTGTTAGGAAGCAGGCAGAGTCAGGAATCGAGGGTTTGAGCCAAGTCTCAGTTATCCCTAGGATGTCTGGCTTGTATAGCTCAGTCCACGCTAGGAGATCGTCTGGTTAGGAAGCAAGCTCCTAATATTCATATGCACTATTTTTAGTCCCTTATTCCCATTCCAGGTGGCGGGAATATTAGAGATCAGCTTAGATGGCCCAGGATTGAGCTCAATATCTCCAGCCATGAGAAGTGAGAGTAGGGCTAGCCTGGGGAGGAACAATCTTACGAGCGGCCTACCTCCAGGCCTGTGCATGCTTCGGACTTTCTTCACCCTGACTGTACACATAAGGCATCTAGTGTCAAGGCTAAGGACAGTACCGTAGTGCATTACCTGAGTTACAAGTAGGTTGGAAAAGGAGAAATCAGTATCATCATGGGAGGGGGGCCACAACCCTGGGTCAATAAATAGGCTAGGAGTTGAGGTAGCACAATAAAGGAGGACTAGCCCCAGGGCCAGTATCATAATTATTAGTGTCGTAAACCGACCTGCGCCCCCTCCTGAACATAGGAGAGTGGCTTCAGTTCTTCCATGGTAAGGACAGTAGTAATCACCCGACAGATTATAGGCAACTGGAGACCTAGAACAGAGCAAACCAGGGCTCCTGGAAACCTGTAAAAGGGGCAAACCAGGACACCCGTATGGTAGGGCCCCAAAAGGAACAGATCACCACAACTAGCGCGCTGGGGGGGGACCCTCGGTGTAGGTCACCCACGCCTCCCCTCCTCTCGTCAGCAGCTTGCAGTAGTTGAAGGTGTTGGGACAGCAGATAGCAGAGCAGGAACTAAACAATGCTGATAGGCAAGCAGGTGGTGAAAATAGGAAAATGTCTGTAAAGACAAGAATATAACTATCTTTAAGAGGAGTTGCAATATTAGAGAGAGGGGAGGATGAACATTGCTAGGGGTTGTGACGAGGGGAAGGGGGAGTATTTAATAAAGGCTGGAGGTGGGGGATAAAATTCAAGCAGCAAGGAGACAGAAGGACAGAAAGTGAAAGAGAAATTGAATTATTTGCAGGGCAAAGCTTACAACTGTGACCCAAATGGAATCTGGTCTAAACAGAAAAAACTGTATCACTTTAACTTACTTTCTGATCCAGGGTAGCTTACCACTGGACCTTAAAACAAAAAGATTTTATAATCTACAAACCTGCAGCCTAAATGAACTTGCACTTCAAACTACCCTTACAGTGCAAAATTGCTGTAAACAAGCTTAGGTTCGCGTTTAAGTTAGGATTTACAAGATAATTTGGAGAGACTTAACAAGTACCACAATCAGAATATAACATTAGCTTAAGGTCCAGAGAGGAAACAGCAGTAGCAAAGAATTAAAGAACTGCAGCAGCCCATCAGCAGGCAGAGTTGATGGTTCTGGACAGTCCAGTTTCTGCAGCGTACCTTCGGTCTGGTGGACAGCGGGCAGTGCAGCGAGGAAGGCAGCCAGCGGACAGAAGGGGTCCGCCTGGCTGCTTGAAGCAGCAGACGCACCCGTGTCAAGGGTGAAGCTTCGGTCTGGTGAACAGCGGGCAGTGCAGCGAGGAGGGCAGCCGGCGGACAGAAGGGGTCCGCCCGGCTGCTTGAAGCAGCAGACGCACCCGTGTCAAGGGTGAAGCTTGGCGGTCTGGTGAACAGCGGGCAGTGCAGCGAGGAAGGCAGCCGGCGGACAGAAGGGGTCCGCCCGGCTGCTTGAAGCAGCAGACGCACCCGTGTCAAGGGTGAAGCTTCGGTCTGGTGAACAGCGGGCAGTGCAGCGAGGAAGGCAGCCGGCGGACAGAAGGGGTCCGCCCGGCTGCTTGAAGCAGCAGACGCACCCGTGTCAAGGGTGAAGCTTCGGTCTGGTGAACAGCGGGCAGTGCAGCGAGGAAGGCAGCAGGCGGACAGAAGGGGTCCGCCCGGCTGCTTGAAGCAGCAGACGCACCCGTGTCAAGGGTGAAGCTTCGGTCTGGTGAACAGCGGGCAGTGCAGCGAGGAAGGCAGCCGGCGGACAGAAGGGGTCCGCCTGGCTGCTTGAAGCAGCAGACACACCCGCGGTCGCTGGGTGAAGCTTCGTCTGGTGAACAGCGGCAGTGCAGCAGGAAGGCAGCCGGGCGGATAGAAGGTCCGCCCGCTGCTTGAAGCAGCAGACGACCCGCGTCAAGGTGAAGCCTGGTCTGGTGAACAGCGGGCAGTGCAGCGAGGAAGGCAGCCGGCGGACAGAAGGGGTCCGCCCGGCTGCTTGAAGCAGCAGACGCACCCGTGTCAAGGGTGAAGCTTCGGTCTGGTGAACAGCGGGCAGTGCAGCGAGGAAGGCAGCCGGCGGACAGAAGGGGTCCGCCCGCTGCTTGAAGCAGCAGACGACCCGCGTTGCGGGTGAAGCTTCGGTCTGGTGAACAGCGGGCAGTGCAGCGAGGAAGACAGCCGGCGGACAGAAGGGGTCCGCCCGGCTGCTTGAAGCAGCAGACGCACCCGTGTCAAGGGTGAAGCTTTAGGAATGCAGCTGCCAGAAAGTGGGGCCTCTAAGTCCAGTGCGGCTCTTTCAGCTGTGCAACCCTTGTTGGCAGCACCTTCAAAAGCTGTTCCCCCTACAGCTGCCCAAGATTCACTTGGTCTCCACCTCCTTCCCTTCCTCTGCCCCTCGAGGGTGATGATCATACAACTCAAAGTCCCAGTCATTCATGGGCTCAACTCCTATGCCATACCCCTCAATGGTTCAGCTTCCTCTCTAGGCCTCCCCTTGTGGAGGCCAGGTGAGTGTCTTTCAGTGGCTGTTGCTCTCCTCCTCCTGCCTTGGGGGTAAGGCTCCTTTGCAGAGACTCTTTTTTTATCTGCACAGATCAGCTCACGGCACTCCCACGGTTTTCCCATGCAGAAGAGCATATAAGTTAGACAGTCTCTGCAACAGATGGTCCATAAGAAAAAATTACTTGCCATAGTAATATTGTTTCTTTCGGGTAATTCTTCAGTATGCTTGACTATTTCAGTATTGCCAGCTGGGTTCAGCTGCCCCAGAGACAGAAGTTATGCAAATGATGGTGCAGCATTAGCCAGTCAGATTCATTTTAACGCCTGAGGGGCAAAAGGCCCCCAAGCCCTAACCCTACTCTAGAACTAAAAAAAAAGTAGAAAAGAAACAAAAGGAAAAAAACAAACCGCCTATAGGCAAACTATCTACACCATGCTTAACTGTGACACATCACTCATAATACAGCCCTTCAGTAAGAAATCTGACCTGTGATAAGGACTGCAGAGCTGACTGCAGTAAGGTTATGTCAAGGGAGGATGGGTGGGAGCTCAAGCATACTGTGGGATCCACTGAATAAACAATTTTACTAAAGTAAGTAATTTTTCTTCTCACACCAGGAATCTCTCAGTATACTTGACTATTGCAGACTACAAAGCAGTGTAGTTGGGAGGAGGGAACAGAACCTACTTTAGAAAAAGTTTCTGCACAACTACAGTGCCAAATTTGGCAACTGACTGACTTTAGATCTAAGCTGTAGTGCTTTGTGAAAGTATGTACAGTCTTACATTTAGCTGATTTGCAGATGTCAAGCTAAGGTATATCTCTTTGTCCTGCCACTGAGTTTGCAGTGCCCCTGGTGGAGTGGGGCCCTGAGGTGGCTGTTTGTCAGCCTTATTGTAACAGAACTGGATGCAAGAGACTATCCAGCAAGAGATGGTTCTCTCAGAGGCTGGCCTACCCTTGCCTACTTCACCATAGGTGAGGAATATCTGGGTATGAGAGGACCTGAGCTGCTTGGTATGCTCTAGTTAGTACGTCAGTGTCCTTTTGATAGCCAGGCTGTGAAGCCTGCACTCACCAGGAGTAGATTTGTCTGTGAAAAAGACAGGGCGAGTTACAGACTGGTTGAGGTGAAATTCAGACACCACTTTGGAAAGGAATTTCCTGTTCGTCCTGAGAACTACTTTATCCCTGTGGGATATAATGTAGTTAGGTCAATGCAGAGAGCTTGCAGCTCTGATATCCTCCTGGCTGAAGTGACGGTCACGAGGAACATTGTTTTCCAAGTAACATACTTTAGGTCTGCTGTAACCATAGGTTCGAATGGAGAGTCCATCAGCTTGGCTATACACAGATTCAAGCTGGGGGGGCAGATTCCCTAGATGGGAGTTGAAGGTGCAGCATGCCTTTAAAGAATTTCTTGAAAATGGGATGAGAGCCAGCCTAGTGGGGCTGAGGGTTGAGGTGCTGGACGCCACACCGGTGACCAGAGTTCGTGAATTACCTCAGGTTGCTCCGGGGTTGGCAGGGGTGAGGAAGGACTGTATGTCCGCGGACAGCTCTCCTTCCTCGAAGAGGGTGACCAATGCAGCACACTGTTGCCGGACACCCAGCAATGGCTGGGTGTCAGCACAAGACATTGCCAGAATGGGGAGGGACACGTCCAGGGCATAAGACTGTCTCCATGGAGGTGGAGCCCAATCGCTCCGCCCATTGCACGTTCGTGGGCCATGGGGAGAAAACAGGTGGAAAACCTGGGAGCTGACAGGGTTGTAGGACGAGTCCCTCCGAGGAAGGGCCAAAGCCACCTGTCAGCTCTGTGGAGGCAGAGGAAAAATGGAAATAAAAAAAAAAAAAAGAAAGAAAAGAACATGGGATGAGAAAGTCCAGTTTTCTCCTTGCTTGCAGAAATGTAAGCTGAACTTGCTGCCAGATGGACTTTCAGGAATGAGACCCTGAGGCCTGTAGGTGAACCAGGTAATCTAGTAAGGAAGACAGGGTAGGTTGTGGGGGATCAATCTGCCTATCTTTACACTAAAGAGAGAACCTCTTCCATCTGGAAGCATAGGTCTTTTTGGTACTTGTCTTTTTAGCTAGCCTAAGGATACTCAGGACTTGTTCCGAATACTGAGAGTCTGTGTAACTCTAGCTCTTCAAGTACTAGGCCTTGAGGCGACGAGACTCTATACTGGGGTATACTATCCCCATCTGAGGCAAGGTTAGGAGACTATGGCTTGAGGGAAGGCGAATGGGCCACTTGACTAACAGGGTGAGGAGCACTGAGTACCAAGGCTGCCTTGCCCAGTCTGAAGCCACCAGGATCATTGTTGCTGGCTGTCTTCTGAGCTTGAGGAGCACGCTGAGGATGAGAGGAAATGGAGGAAAAGTGCACAGGAATCTTCATGTCCAGTTGAGGGACAGGGCATCCACTGGTACTGGACACAGTGCCAGATGCCTGCAGCAGTACAGGGGAATCTGATGATTGAGTTTGGAGGCGAAAAGGTCCATCTCTAGGATGCCCCACCTTCTGAAGACTGCAGCCAGCACTTGTCTGTTTAGGGTCCTCTCATGGTGGCCCTGGCTGATGAGACTCAGACAGTCTGCCAGCACATTGGCCTTGCCTAGTAGGTGAATGGCAGACAGTTGTAAGTCCAGGGAGTAAGCCAGTAACCAGATCCCTTGCTTGTTGATATAAAAACGTGGTGGTGGTGTCTGTCCTGATTCGGACAGACTGGCCCTTGAGCTAGGGGGGCGAAGGCTTTTATTGCCAGATACACAGCTCTGAGTTCAAGAAGGTTTATGTGATATTTGGACTCCCTGGGAGACCATATCCCGCTAATGGACTGATCTGCTAGGTGTGCTCTCCACCCATCTGTGGTGAGCACTCAGGAGGGCTCCTCCTGTTGGAAGGGAATTCCTTCCCTGAGATTGTGACCGTCTTTCCACCAGTCCAGGGCTTGTAAAAGAGTCCTTTTGACTGGAACCAGCTTCGACAGGGAGTCCCTTTTTTTGTTACCAATAAGCCATCAGATGGTACTGAATGTCCCTCATCTGAAACCTGGCATCTGAAACTACTGCTGTAGTAGAGGCCATGTGGTCTAGGAGCCTAAAGAAGTGCCTGTCTGATCTTGGTTGGCAGAGAACAAAGGGGTCTGCCAGAGTCTGGAGGTTATATACCCTTGTCTAGTGGGAGCAGAGATTTCCCTTCCTGGGTATCCAGCTGTGCTCTAATGAATTCCAGGAGTTGAACTGAGTCCAACTGAGAATTTTCCATATTGATCAGGGAGCCTAGCAACTCTAGAGTGAGCTTTTGAGGAGACGTATCCACTATCAGCCAGTCATCCAGATAAGGAAAGACAGACCTAATGTCTTCTGAGATGGGCTGCCACTACTACCAGACACTTTGTGAAGACTCTGGGGACTGAGGAAAGGCCAAATGGTAGTACTGCAAACTGGCAGTGGCAGGAGGGCAGTCCGACTCTGAGGTGCTTTCTGTGAGAGGGCCTGATTGGGATGTGAAAATAGGCATCTCTGAGGTCCACGGAGGCTAGTCAGTCTCTCTGTTGCAAGGTGGGAATCACCACTGAGAGGGTGATAATGTTGAACTTTGGTTGAGCAGGTGCTTGATTAGGAATCTGAGGTCTAGAATGGGTCGACAGTCCCTGTTCTTCTTTTGGGTGAGAAAGTATCTTGAGTAGAGGCCTCTTCCCCACTGGGAGGGTGGGGCACCCTTTCTACTGCATTTGCTAACAGGAGAGATTTGACCTATGACTCCCAACAGAATTGTTTCTGTGAGGGTCAGAGGTTTCAAATTCCTGTGCCCCTGCTGTGTGGGGAATTTCCTGAACTGCAGGGAAAGCCCTTGATCCACCATCTCCAGCACACACTTGTCTGCGGTGATGTGCTGCCACTGAAGGAGGTAATGGGTCAGACTTCCACCTGCTGGGAGAGGGGAGGTTTTGCTTGAACTGGGCGTTTGGTGAAGGATCGGGGTCAGTGTGCTTCTGAGCCCTTCTACCTCTTCCTCTGAAGCACCCTCTCATTTGGGAGTAATCCGATGGCATGGGATAAAAGGCTCTGGGGGTAGTAACCCCTGCCTCTGCCTCCTCTTCCCTGGGGCCTGTAAGAAGTGTAGGCTCTCTCTTTTGCTGCATCACTCTTGCAGGTGGTTTTGTATTTCTCCATTTTTTTCATATATGCCCCTGTCTCGTCCCCAAAGAGGGAAGTGTTCTTGCAAGGGAAGTCCATAGCTTTAACCTGGGTATCCTGTGAGAGATTTGTGGTTCTTAACCACACAAACCTCCTGAGTAAGATAGCTTGGGCCATGAACCTGGAGGCAGTGTCACTGGCCTCTACAGCTATATGAAACTGGTACTCTGTGGCATCTAAGGCAGTTTTGACAGTTTCTGCGAGGTTCTGGGCAAATGTTATCAGAAGCCTTCTGGCTAATAGTCAGGACTGAGTTCCACAGTGCCTTCTGGTATTGTGCTGTGTATGCCATGTAAGTGAAGAGGCTGTGGTATAAGATTTCTTGCCTATGGTATCCACTTTTCTAGACTCCTTATCTGGAGGCTGGGAGGAAAGGGGCACTTTAGCCTTGTCACAGGCTGCAGCATGCACCACGCCTTCGTGGTCAGGATGGGTGTAACAGTATCCAGCATTTGTTTTATCTAGCTGGTACTTTTTCTCTATTTTCTTATCCACCCCTGGAAAGGAGGCGGGATTCTGGAGCAGTATGAAAGCAGTCCTGTAAAGGAACTTGTGAACTGGAAGTAACAGTTTCTTGGGAGGAGTGAGGCAGACCCACCATGTCCAAAAAGTCTACCTCCTCATCCTCCAGTAGTCTCCTGTACTGTAAGGAGAGGTCGAATGTGTCCACCATGTGTTGGACAAATATATAATGGGAGGAAAGAAAAAATTACTCACCTCAGTAATTGTGTTTCTTCTAATCGAGTCTTGCTGTATTCTGACATATGTAGTTAGCCCCAGCACTTGAACTGCCCCGGAGGGGAAAGAGTTAACTCTATGCAGAAGCATAGAACGTTGAGCTTGCGCTCAGTTTTCAAACCTCTGTCTGTGGTGCTTCAGAGTGTAACCGTCAGATTCTTACGAGCAACTAACTACACTTCCAGTGTGGAAATTGTAAAAATATATACCAACAGGCAACTACTTGGGTCCCACAAGACTCAAGTTGAGAACCCAAGATAAAAAAAACCAGGTAGTGAGCAAGAGATATATAAATCTAGAACATAACCACCCCACCCTGAAGAGCGGGGGTGCAAGGTACACCCCTGAGGTGCAACACTGCACCTGCCAGCCCACTTCCCAAAAACTAGGTTCTGAGAGGGGAGGCGCGGGGTTGGGGGGAGGTCAGACTACAGCAAGACTCCATTAGAATAAACACAATTACTAAGGTAAGTAATTTTTTCTTCAAACAGCATGACGTCTTGCTGTATTCTGACATATGCAGTCAACTAAGCAGTACCTTCATGGAGGACGGTACCAAACCTATTTTGAGAATAGGCTCTGCAGCACTGCTATACCAAACCTAGCATCACTCCTAGCCTGGATATCCAGAGAGTAATGCCTAGTGAATGTATGGATTGTTTTCCAGGTGGCTGCTTTGCAGATCTCTAGTAAAGGTATATCTCTGGCAGCAGCAAGAGAAGCAGCTGTACCCCTAGTCGAGTGGGCCCTCAGGTTTGAGGGAGGCGTTTTACCTAGCTTGGTATAGCAGAATTGTATACAAGCTACAATTCACCTGGCAATAGTTTTTTTAGTAGCAGGCCTGCCTTTTCCCACTTCACCATAAGTGAGAAACAATTGAAGACGGTCATTCCTACGTGCCTTAGTGTGCTCTATGTAATAGCTAAATACCCTTTTAACATCCAAACTGTGTAACCTTCTTTCTCCTAAAGAAGAATGATCAGTGAAAAACACAGGAAGAGACATGGACTGGTTTAGATGGAAGTCTGAGACCACCTTGGGTAAGAACCTCCTATTAGTTCTGAGGCCCACCTTATCTCTGTGGAACGAGATAAAACTAGGTTCGACTGACAGGGCTTGTAATTCAATAATTCACCTGGCAGAAGTGATAGCTACCAGAAACACAGTTTTCCAGGTCAAGTACTTAAGCTCGACTGAAGCCAGCGGTTCAAAGGGTGGCTGCATAAGCTGAGCAATGTAGATATTGAGATCCCAAGCCAGAGTAGGCTCTCTAAAAGGAGGGTTGATATGAACCAGACGTTTAAAGAACTTACCAAAGACAGGGTGAGATGCCAGAGAATTGCCCTTCCCTGCTGACAGGAATGCAGAGGCAGCTGCTAGATGAACTTTTAAAGTGGCTGGCCTAAGGCCTAAGCCATTAAGGTGAACCAGGTAATCTAAGACTGTGGCAATACCCGAAGCACCCGGCAGAATATGCCTGTGTGAATACCAAATGCTGAATCTTTTCCATTTGGAATTATAAGTTTTCCTGGTGGAAGGCTTCCAAGAACCATTAAGGATGTCCAAAACCCCCTGAGAAAGATGCAGGCCTGCGTATTTTAACTCTTCGAGAGCCAGGCCTTGAGATTGAGAGACTGGCAATTGGGGTACCAGATCCTCCCCTTAGAGGAGGTTAAGAGATTGTGTCTCTCAGGAAGAGACAAGGGGAGTGAGACTGCTAAGGACAACAACAGAGGATACCAAGGTTGCCTGGCTCAGTCTGGAGCAACTAGAATCACTGTACAGGGTTGTGACCTGATCTTGACTAGAACCCTTAACAACAGGGGAAAGGGAGAAAAGGCATAAAGGAACTTGCCTTCCCAATCCAATATCTGAGCATCCAGGGGAACAGTTCCCAGGACTGAAGATCTGCAGCAGAACTGGGGAAGTTGATGATTGTCTGGGGCTGCAAAGAGATCCATCTCTGGAGTGCCCGACCTGGTGAAGATTACTTTCAGAATAAGAGGATCCAGGGTCCATTCGTGATGGCCCTGGAAGTTTCTGCTCAGAGCATCTGCTAGCACATTGTCCTTCCCTGGGAGGTGGACTGCTGTTAGGAAAGTTTGCAGGGAGTAGGCCAGAGACCATACTTTCATGGCCTCCGTGCACAAGGTCATAGACAGAGTGCCCCCTTGCCTGTTGATATACCACGTGGTGGTGGTGTTGTCGTCTGTCCTGACCTGAACCACCTTGCTCCTCACTGGGTCTGAAAAAGCTTGAAGGGCCAAGAATACAGCTCTGAGTTCCAGAAGATTTATATGAAAAGGAGAGAGTCTTTTGGAGACCAAACTCCCTGTGCTGTGAGGGCTCCCAGGTGGGCTCCCCAGCCCAGGGGAGAGACAGAGAGAGAAATGGGACACCTTGACTGAGATAGTCATGGTCCAATCACCACTGGAGAGCTTGGACCAGAGCCTGAGTCACTGGAATCTACTTGGTAAGAGAATCTTCTGAGACCAAAAGGACCTTAGGTGGAAATGAATATCCCTCATCTGGAACCTGGCTCCTTGCACCACTGCAGTGGAAGCTGCCACGTGGCCTAAGAGCTGAAGAAAATGTCTTGCTGGATGAGAAACAAGAGGATGAAGAGAGGATGCGAGATCTGTAAGGGCCTGAACTCTTGCAAGTGGGAGGAAGGCCTCTGCTTGAACAGTATCAAACTCTATCCCTATGAAGGTGAGAAGCTATACTGGTTCGAGAACTGACTTTGGCAGGTTGAGAAGGAATCCCATGGAACTGAGTAGATCTTAAGTGACCTGTAGAGCTGACTTGACCTGGTCAGAAGACTGTCCTACAATGAGCCAGTCATCCAGGTATGGGAATAAAGAAATCCCCTGCCTTCTGAGGAAGGCCCTACTACTGTAAGGCTCTTTGTAAACGCCCTTGGAGCTGATGTTAGACCGAAAGGCATGGCTCTGAGCTGATAATGGTCTTAAGGCAACTCGAACCTGAGGTACTTTCTGTGGGAGCACCTGATAGGAATATGGAAATAGGCATCCTTGAGGTCCAAGGATGCTAACCAATCCCCTGGCCTTAGACAGGAAAGAATTACTCCAAGTCACACCATTTTGAACTTTGGTTTTAAGATGTGTTTGTTCAAATACCTTAAGTCTAGGATGGTTTGCCGCTCCCGTCTTTTTTGGGGTAAGGAAATATCTGGAGTACAGACTCTTGCCCCTGCATACATGTGATATCTCCCTCTTTACGCAGGAGACTCCTTTTTTTTTTTTTTTTTTTTTTTTTTTTGAGTGAACTCCCACCCTCTCTCCTGGGAAACAAAATCTCCTGCCTAAGTAAAATTCTGTCCAAAATATCCATCTTTTTTGGGCAGATAAAGACACATAAAAATTAAATCAGTGATGCACAATGTATCTGATAACTTTATATAACTAGTTGTTTATTCTTTTTAGTGCTTATTCTTGACAAAATGAAATGCATTACATTTTTGTAATGACTTTTTTCTTATGTTTTTGACACCATTTAAGGACAAACACACGACGTTACAGCATCTCCCTACTCACAGGCCAATCTCCCTCCTAATTTGACCCAAACCTCCCTCCTAAGCAAGGTGACAGGCCAATCTCCCTCCTAATTTGACCCAAACCTCCCTCTTAAGCAAGTTGGACATATCACATGTATGCCCCTGTGTAGAGTAGGAACTCTCTCTATGGCTTTGAGAGCCAGCAGAGAGGAAACCTCTGCTTCTAGAGCGATGGCTTCGGAGATGTTTGCAGGTGGAAAAGACCTGACCCTCATTTTAGGAAACTTTTTGAAACTGAGGGCCAGTCTCTGGCTTACTACCTCCAGGACCCACTTGTCTGAAGTAACAGACTTCCAGGCCTCTAAGTAGTAAGCCAGCCTGCCTCATACTGGAATTGGGGAGTCGACCCGGCCTGACACATCAGGGTGTCTGCTTGGCAGAAGCCTTAGACTGGGAAGAGGATGCAGCCCTGCTCATCCCCCTCCTGCCTCTCCTTCAAAAGAACACCCTCTGTAGGAAGGAAGGGAGAGGAGTCCTGGGCTTGGTAGAAAGGCCTGTGAAAAGGCTTGCCCCTACCCCTAGACTGCTGCTTTTGAGAAGTGGCTTGCCTTTCTTTGGCCTGTACACTCCTGTAGGTGGTCCTGTACGCATCCATTTTCTTCATGTAAGCCTCTGTCTGCTCCCTAAACACAGAGTTACCCACTACAGGGAAATCCATGGCCTTAGCCAAAGTGTCCTGAGAAAGGCTAGTGCATCTGAGCCAAGCAAATCTCCTGAGAGACACAGATGTAGCCATGACTCTCAATGCCACATCACTGGAGTCCACAGCAGAATGAAATTGCACTTTGGATGCCTCAATCCCATCAGCAGCCACCTCCTCCAGCTCTTTGGCTAGCTGGTGGCGGGGAGCCTGTTTAGCCAGTTCCAGAACAGTGTCCCACCTGGACTTCTGGTATCTGGCTGTGTAGGCCATATAATTTGCCCGCCTGAGTCCCAAGGAGGATGCCAAATATTGTTTTTTGGCCATGGCATCCACCTTCCTGGAGTTTTTATCCTGGGGGGTGTGAAGCCAAAGGTATGTTAGTCTTGTCACAGGCTGCAGCCTGCACTACTCCAACATGGCTGCAATGACTGAACAAAAACTCCATACCTGAGCCTGACCGCATATACCTCCTGTCCATTCTGTTATCCACAGGAGGTAAAGAATTTGGTATTTGTAAAATCGTTTGTGTCTGTTTCCCCAGAGATTTATGGAGAGGAATAGACAACCTCTTGGACTTTGGGATTTCCACAAAATCAGGCTCTTCTTCCTCCTCGACAGCTTCAACCATAGGGAGCTGGAGGGTTTCAGCCACTTTTTTGTAATACAGTTAGTGAGATGGGGACTCAGAAAGCCTTGGAGGGGAGACACTAGAGAGTCTGTCTGGGGAGATGTCCGGTTCAATGGGCACATCCAGACCTTCATAATCATTGTCATTGTCATCATCATCATCATCATCTGGTTAACTCTTCGTCCCTCTCTCACTCCAAATTATAATAAGCATCCGGATTATAAACCGATGGAGTCAGATCTGACCGAATCCAAACACCTAACTGGCGGTGCTGGGTTGGACGGAACCGGGTGAAGCGACTGTACAATACTGATTGCTTTGGCCATTTCTTCAGCAGTTGGAGTAAGGGATGCTGGATCCAAACCTGCTGACTTCTTGCGTCTTTTTGACGGAACCGACCCCGCAGGGTCAGCTCTCCTTTTGCCTGAGGACGAATCGCCCAAGTCAGTGGGCACCTCCTCAGGTATGGCTGGAACCAAACTGGAGTGGCCATCCGGGTCAGCGGACTTCTTGGCCTCCTTTTTCTTTAGCTTACTCAATCTTTTTTCCAGAGTGGCAGTCTGTTCTGAGGTGGTCAAACCCTAGACAATATATACAGATGAGGTGGGGGTCGGCCTTAGCAAAGGCCTCCCCACACTCCGAACAGTGTTGAAACTCAGTGGGACCGTTTTTTTTTCTTGGGTTTCTCAGACATGGCCAGACTAAACAATTTGCCCTCTACAGCTTGTAGCCAGGTAATACACTCCTATTGGTTACCAACCATGTCATGGGTTGTGAAAAGAAACCAATAGGAACCGTGTTGCACACCACTACTAAATCCCAGAAATTAAATACACATACACGAAAGTCGGTTCCCAACCAGACCGACTGAGAAGGAACCGAGAACTACAATTTCCACATAGAAAATTTTTTAACACAGTTCACTACCTATCTACACCACTTACTGTACCGTAGACAGAGACCCAAAACCAAAAATAATGAAACTGGTTGAAAAACCGATGCATTTTTAAACTTTACCAAACCGAAGGGAAGGAGCAATCTCCGAAGCGACTTCACAGTTAGGTGGAGTAAAAAGTCTGACAGTTACACTCTGAAACACCACAGACAGAGGTTTGAAAACCAAGCTCGAGCTCAAGGTTCTATGCCCTCCTCCTCATCACTGCCCTCATCAAAATAAAAACTCTGGCCTGGATATGGGTGGGAATAGGCATGTAAGGACCAGTTGTAAGGACCAGTTGGGGCCCCAAAAAGCTTGTCTATAGCTCGAAAGGTCTGATATACTGTAGTTGCCAAGCCTTTGCCATTTCCCCATGACAGAATATATTTTGTTCCGACACTGGCGTCTGCCTCTGCTCTTCAGTGGGAGGGGAAATGATATGTTTCTCTTTTGGTTTCTTTTTAGCAGGCACTGGATCATAAACCTGCTCAGTAGCTCTTTTTTGTTTGGCTCTGTCTGAATTATTTTTGTCAGACTTATTCTCAAAGGGGTCCTTGCATGACCTATCTTTAGATTTATGATGAGAGGAGGACCCCTCTTCAGAAGGCTTATTAGAGGAGAGACAGACTGAGAAGCCATTATTTCCAGTCTTTTTACTTTTTTCTATACTGTTTTTGAGCAAAATTTATTGCAAAGTTCACAGTTAGAAGAGGTATGATGTGGACCTTAACAGCTTAAATAAAGAAACAATGCAATTTTTAAATTTCCTACTCCCCCCCACCCCTACCCACTCCCTCAGATCTTCTGATGCAAGACTATTGGTCATCCCTCACCGTAGGACCACCGCCGGCCAATCAGCCTTCTCTTACCTCTTCCCCAAACTCTGAATCACCTGCCAGCTCAGATCCGCCTCTCATCATCCAAACACCCTATCATCGGCCTCACTAACTTCTTGCACCAAATTTCATCTGCCCTTGACCCCACCCCGCCAGCTCCCTCCCACCATCCCCTTGTGCCTGACCAGCGGCTCGGCCTTTGCCTAATTGCCTGGCTTATATACTGCCCTACGCACTTCTTCACTACCTCTAATTTTCCATCCTAATCTCTCCCTACCTTCCCCGCTCCTTCCCTCTCCCTCAGTTAACCACGCTTCTCAACCTCACGCACTACTGCTACTCACCTCTCCCCCCCACCCTTATCACCCCCCCACTTCTCCTCTCCTACTCTTACTGTCAATTTGCTGCATCTCGTTTCAACTCTCGTCATGCCACTGCCACCCCTGCATTGCTACTGGCACTTACCTAAACATGTATTAACCAGAAGTGTTCCATGTTATGTATACCCTGTCCTCCATGCTCTGATCTCTGTACTGTTGCACCGATTGTTAAATGCTCTATAGTCCTCCTGAATTGTTCCACCTATTGTAAACAATGTGATCATGTTATCCTTCCCAGCTATGTACACCATCTGTATTGCGCAATTCTATATTTTTCTGTATATGATCTGCCTCCACTGTAATCCCTTCCCCCCAGGTCACAACGTGAGACGAGCATCTTTTTGCTCAGCGTGCCTTTCCTGGTGAAACAATTTCAGTAAGTAAATAAATAAATAAATCTTGTAGGTCCAGTTCTCTTTTTGGGTCTCTCTTACATGCCAGTATCATGAGAAGACTTTAAATTCAGTTCCCAAAAGGGAAAAAACAACAACTTTGCGGTTGGTTCCCAAGTGCGATGGAATTGTATCGGTTCTAAAAATACAAAACATAAAAGAAAAGTAAACGCTAAATGCGGTTCCCTAAAAACTAAGGGAACTGATGAAAAAAAAACTAAGTTTAAATACCGAAAACAGAAGTTTATTTACCACAGAAAATAGTTTTTCTAGTCAGGAAGAAAGCACAGGAACCGCAATGAAAATCTCTGTCAGGGAAAGTTTCCTTGGTTCATGAGAATTGAGATAACACTTAAATAGTGAAAAACAACTAAAAAAACTCCTAAAGGCAGCAGAAACCACAGAAATAAAACAACCTTATTAAGAAATAAGCTTCTTCAAGCGAGGAGATATGGCGAGAGCTCTGGGGCCACCCTGTCCAGTCAGGCAGAAAAACTAATCTGACTAACAGCGGTACCTATAGGCAGCAGTCCTCAACTGCAATCTGATTGGCTAATGCTCTGCCATCATTTGTGCAACTTCTGTCTTCAGGGCAGCTCAATTCAGCTGGCAATACTGCAATAGTCAAACATACTGAGGGATTCCTAGGGTGAGAATGTAGTACATTTATATTAGTATAATGTTTACCCAGGTAGGTTTCCACTGTGAGTTAGGGCTGGATGGTGGCCCTTCTTCTATTTTCTGTTCCTTCTCTCCTTACGGAAGTCATGCATCTTCTACGATCAGTTCCGATATCTGTCAGTCACTGTTTGTTTCCAGACATCACTAGTTGCCATCAATCTGTCCTCACTCAGGCTCTGTGGTCACTACTTGCTATTCAGTACTTTTGGGGCTCCTTCCTAAGGTACCTTTAGCCTAAAGGAATTATGTTTCCACTGCACCTCTAGGGGTAGAACTCTCCTCAAGAGGGTTCCTTTACTGTCATTGTGTCCAAACAGGGTGGTAGTTCCCCATGGAACAGAGAATGGGAACAGCCAAAGTATTCACCTATGATAATCAACAACACATCCATTCAAATACCTTCAGACTATCAACAAAGCTGCACAAGCTTAACTCCTCACTAAGCTGCGTAAGCCCACTGAATTCAAAGGCTATGCCTGCAATTCAATGGGTGGGAGCAACCAGCCTCACCCTCTGCCTGAGCTATTTAAGTCAGCACCCTCCAGACTTACTCAGAAGCACTGTTTCTTTGCCCCACCATCCTCCCCTCCTCCTCCAGCGGCGCACTTCTCTCCTCGGCGCTCCTTCCTAAGGGAATTATGTTCCCATGGCACCTCTGGGGGTGAACCCTCCCCAAGAGGGTTCTTTTGCCTTCACGGTACCCTGACAGGGTGGTAGTTCACTGTGGAACAGGGAGTGTGAACAGCCAAAGTATTCACCTGTGACAATCAACAACACATCCATTCAAATAGCTTCAGACTATCAACAAAGCAGCACAAGCATAACTCCTCAGTAAGCTGCGTAGGCCCATTGGATTTCCTTTCATACAGGGGGAACAAGTAATTAACAGGTTGACAAAAGTGGCTTGTTCAAGCCACCAGTGACAGTCGCATACGCTGATGGACTGAAGACAGCAGCCTTGAGCCAGTGCCATCAATCACACAATTCCTGCTTCGTCATCTTTTATTCTTTATGTTTTTATGCCAACTACATGTATTTTCAATCGTGTGTCAGCACTGGGCCCGAATCCCAGTGAAAAACATTTGTAATCAAGACAGTGAAACATGAAAGGGTAAGCAGTTATGATGTCACAAATTCACTCCCTAGGTGGACTGTGAGGCACAAGGCACCGTACAATACTTTCATCCATATAGGAAGTGCACACTGCATTCTCAAGATTCAAACATTTGTCTCACATTTACACTGCAACGTAACCTGCTCAGTGTATCAACTTTATTCATGCAAAATATCAGCTGTCACAACTGCCCCATATTAATTAAAAAAAAAAAAAAAATACTACAAATAAAGTGTCATAAGCAAGGAAAAGTCCACCGTTTTCACTCTATATTCAACTTAAAAATTAATGGACAAATACCATACTTGGAGATTTCAGAGACCACGTGGGAAGTTATTCACCAGCAGATTTAGACCATGACAGCAGATATTTAAGTACTGAACCACATCTGTATTTTATTTTGCCCTCTCACTCTGCGCATCTTTGGGACTGCCATAGTAAGTTCAAGCCACTATAACACTGGCCCCTGCAATGCCACCCTGGCTATCCTCCTTTTCGAGAGGCCAGGTCATAGTCGGGAGAGGGAACTGGATCTCAGCGGGTCAGATCATGAGGGGTTTGTCTGCTCAGCATGTCCTGTGGACCGTGAGTGAACACAGGCTTCATCTAGTGGTCAGAGTTTTTTTTTTCCCCTGTTAAGACCCGACACCCCTGCATGAACACACAAGCTTGCACCAACCAAAGGGGATGCCAGACAGCATGCAGTCACCTGCATTTCCAATGGCATCATCACTACACCTCCCCTAGGAGTCCTAATGGTGCAACACTGCTTACCCAATCCAGGGAGCAAAGGGATTTCTTGGAACATTCTCAGCCTCCCCTTCCTGCCGTCCTGAGCTCAGAATTCAAACACAGGTCACCAGCATGCCAGAACGGTCCCATAATGCTCTACGCCATGGAGTGTGCAAATCTACATTTTCTATCAAAGCCCAAGTACAAGCATTTTATATATGCATTGTAGTATTATTATTATTTTTATTTGTGCTAAATCCTACCTTTGATTCCAGGTAAATGTTGGAAGTAGGAGACGTTCTGGCAAGGTTGTAGAGGAAAACCACCAATGAGATGGCACACATCACAAAAAGTGAGTCATTAATTATAACTCGCACCAGAACAATGGACCAGTTCTCGGTTTTCTGAATCCTTACTAGCAGAGCACAAGTTAAATTCACAGCCAGGAACACTATGCTTAGAGCTAGAAATATCATGCGGACAACAAATCTAAAAGGCAAAAGAGACAAATGGAAAAGGCGTGAGTATACTTGAAACAGAAAGAGCAAATACTTATCAAGTGTGTTGAATAATTGTGTACTGGAAGTTAACTGGGTACAGTTCATGAATTTGTGTCCGAAAGATTGACCATGCATACAGTATTCAGGTCACTTAGAGCAACTGAACAAAGCTACAATTGCCATCAGTGGATTCTGATGACACCAACATTCTAGACAGTGATGTCACCAGAAACCTCTAATGGAATTACAGCCTTGTAAATTTCTTTTGAATGCTAATTTCTATATATACTCCTGGCATCTGCAGTCTTATAACTGGAAAGTTTCTACATCACGACGTTGTGACATAGTAACTCGCCAATAATAAAGAAGAAAATGGTAAGGTTCTACATCAGTCCAGATTCAGGCACAAAAGTGAAAAGTAAACCAGCACTGGAGCAGGCACAGGTAGACAAGTGAAAACATTTTTATAACAAATAAAACACTCCATGTGTACAAATAAGGTCGTAATGGTCTCTCAGGGCTGTGGTGACAAATATAAACTGCTCATGTTTTGCACTCAAGGTGTATAAATGCCACCAGAAACCCCTGATGCCATTATATATAGAATAATACATGGGGGCATGAATAACGAGAATATAACAACTGGGGAGCATTTTCTCCCATTGGAAACCTGGGTTATAATTTGCTGTTATAACGGTGAACACGCGCTGAGTTTCGAATGCTCCACACATGCGCCTGCCTCCGCTCTCCCCACTTACCATGGCGCCCCGAGTCACGGCGACTTTTTACGGAACCACCTGGGACTGTACACCGCCAGTACGACTCGGCGGTACGTAAATTAAAAAAAAAAAAGGAAAAGGAACATGCCTCTGCTCTCCAGTGCTAAACTTTAAAAAAATGAAAAGGTTTCATTAGCCGCTCGGAGCACTGACTGCGCTTGCTCCACACCGACTACGGAAGTTTTATTTCATATAATTGCTGTGGCGAGAAAACGCTCCCCAGCAATTATGTAAAATAAAACATGGGGTTGTGTGTTTAACTTGAGTTTTACACACACACACACACACACACACACACCCACCTCGTGTTGGATGCTTAAAACCCCACAGCATCCAACACCGGGTGTGTAAAACTCATTAAACACACAACCACGTGCATTATTCTATATTTAATACACACCCGAGGGGTGCGATGCTACATAAATCCAGAGGGGTTTATCAAAGCATTTCACATTGAGGGTGTGCATTAAATTTGAGTTTTTCACTCCCCCACGTGTTGTTTTATGTAACTGTTAAGGAATGCTTTTTTTTCTCCAGCCAGCTTAGTCTTTAAGAACTGCAGTGGCATTGTTTGTCCACTGTAAATGGTAGTTATTAAGAGCTGAAGGAAACAAGACAAGTCAAAGTTTATTGGCAGGAATTAACTCCATTAAGCGGGCTCATTTACAAGGAGGTCCTGAGGCAAAGATGTGCAATACACTTACAAAATAATACACACAAAGAGCAAATACAGTTGTAGCACAGCATAACATGGTGATGAGCAAAATCAGCAATAACAGCAAAAAGACAACCTATTTTATTTTATTTATTTGAATTTTGATGACAGGTAAGCACTCTGGGACTTACACATCCCTTTTTCAAGGGTGACCCGGGGAAATACATTCCAAAAAGAGCAGTACAGAGCAATGGTTATAAGGTGGTCAACTATAACAAGGAACAGATATTCAGTAAAATTTGATTGCACACTAGGCTACAGACATAATATACAGGTTATTTTCACACTAGACTAGAGACATAGTATACAGGTTATTTTCACATAGTCCACATATTTACAGGTGTAAATAAATAGGTACAGTATGTACAAATATACAACAGATTGTGTAGGTGTGGAGGGGGAGAGAGAGAGAGAGTGGGAAGGTAAGTGAGTGAGAGAGAGGGGGAGAGTGGTGGGATTCAGCAGAAGCAGAAGGGGGATCTATGAAATTTGTGAAGGAGAGCTTAGTTACAACTGCAGGTTGGAGGGGGAAAGAATATTTCTTTGAAGTACTTTTTGAATAGGAGAAGAGAGTTACAGGAAAATAATTGCTGAGGAAGATTATTCCATCTGTGAGGTGCTAAGAAGGTGAAGGATCTCCTGCCTATGACTAAATGCATTTTAGAAAGGGTAAGCATTGGGAGGTGAGAGGAGCGTAGGGTCCTTAAGAAGGATTTTAACACGAGCAGGTTGGAGAGGATAGGTGGGGAGGGGAGGTGGATAAGTTTGAATGTGGTGCAGTGTAGTGGGAAGTCAAGCTTTGCTTCAAAGGACGGCAAGCCTAGGGCTTGGAGCACACTGCAATGATGCGATCGGGCAGGAGCATTTGCTGCAAATCGAGCAACCCTGTGGTAGGCTTGCCTTAATTTGGACAGGACCACTTGTTTAGCTGAGAGAAGTGGGGCTCCAGAGAAAAGTCCCAGGAGAAGAGTGGCCAAAGCAGTTCTTCAGGATTGGAGGGTCAGGTAAGGTGCAGTTCGGTAGAGTAGGCCTAACTTTTGATGGGTGGCCTTTATTACTCTATCTGCGTGTAATTCGAATGAGAGACGTTTGTCCAGTGTAACTCCTAAATATTTAAAGGAGTCCACTCCTTCGAGTGCCACCCCTGCAGAGGTGTTGACTACTAGGGGTTGCTGGCTGGTAAAAGAAGTGTGGTGGAACAGCACAGTTTTTGTTTTCTTAGTGTTGAGCACCAATGAGTTCTCACAAAACCAGGATTCTAGTGATTGGAAATCCATCTCTAGGTTGGACTTGATGGAGGAGATATTGTTGTCTGATCTATAGAGGATGGCATCGTCGGCATAGGTTTGTACCGATGTGCCACCATAGTTGCGGGGAAGTTCGTTGATAAACATGTAAAACAGCAGGGGACCCAGGAAGGACCTCTCGGGGACCCCATCCTTGATGGGAGATAGGGGGGAGGTGACCCCAGCCCACTTGACACACTACCTTCGGTGAGACAGACAGTTAAGAGAACCACGAAAGGGAGCTAGTGTCGAGACCATGATGATTTAATTTAGCTAACAGGAGTTGGTGATTGACCAAATCAAATGCCTTGGTGAGATCTACAAAAACTGCTCCAGTAGAATGTCCCTGATCCACTGCATGAAATATGTCAGTGGTGACCCTCAGAAGAGCTGTATCCGTACTAAGTGATTTCCGGAAACCATGCTGGAAGATGGTGAGGGCATTAGACTGTTCTAGGAAGGAGTACAGCTGATTATAGCATATTTTTTCCTGTATTTTTGCCAGGGGACATAGTACAGATATGGGCATGTAATTATTGATTAGTAGGGCCACTTTTGCGTACTGGGACCACGATTGCAGTTTCCCATTTGTCTGGTAAGGTTTGCAAGAGGAAGGATCTACTGATCAGTAAGGCAACAGGGTAGGCAATTGCAGTGGCGCCTATTCTGAGGAAGTTGGGTGGAAGGGTGTCAAATCCCAGAGAACTGTTTGGATCTAGTTTATGAAGGAACTTGAGGACCTCAGTGAGCATGGCGAGTTTCAGATGGAAAGGATTTTGGGGAGATTCGGGGCTGTCAATGACTGGGTGGTGTAGTCTGACAAGGAGTCCCATTTTATACGAGTCTAAATTTGTGTAAAATAGATTAATCCTGCTGGCAATCTCTGGGTAGGTGGTTAGAGTTGTATCCTCAATCATCTCATGGGTGATGGTGTCATCCTTACCTTTGAATAAGGCATTGACTTGGGACCAGAAGTGTTTGGGGTTGGTGAGACGATTGACTCGAAGAGAGTGGAAGTAATCCTGCTTGGATTTGTTGGTTTTAGATTTGCATATGTTCTGTAGCTGGCGGTAGTTTTGCCAGTCAGTACTAAGGCCTGATTTTTTAAAGCTTTTCCAAGCTCTGTCACAGGAGTGCATTAGGTCGTTTATTCCTTTATATTTTATATATATATATATATATATATATATATATATATATATATATATACATACATACACACACACGCATGCAGAGGAGAATCCCTAGAGAGGAAAGTCTTGGCATAGTGTGCATATGTGCAGAATGTAGGACATTGTGGTTGATAAGGAACAATATTAGGGTAAGTGAGGTAATCAGGGAAACAGTCAAGTCGAATAATGGTAGAAGACCAAATAACTGAAAAGTAAGTATGAAAACATTTCTGAAAAGTGTATTTGGTCTAGATTGTAAATATTTTTGTTCCTCTCCAGTTCGTGGTTGTCATGACGATATGGAAATGAGGGGCACAATTTCTGTTCAGAGTTGTAACTCTGCTCCGCATTTGCATTTTGCCGTGATGACGACAAACCGGATCTGAAGAAAATCTTCAGAATCTGGACTAAACAGGCTTCTCAGAAATGTTTTGTATTTGCTCTTCCAATATTTAACTGGGAAACGCAGTACTAAAAGCATACTTGGCAATTTGGTAGTTGAGAGCCGTGCAGGTGACTAAGTGTGAGTGGGTCCGAGAAGCTGGTGTGTGTTTGCATTACAACGTGTGGATTATAAACAGCAAATTACAATCAGCTTCTCCTATGACAGAAAAAATGGCCCCCAGTTATTGCATATAGAATAATGTATGGGTGACTATGTGACACAAATTTTGGTTTTTTTTGCACACTCAAGGTGTGTTTTGCCCCATACACCATGAGAGTGAAGCGCAAGTGGTTTATAAAGGCAAAACACACAGAGGGTGTGTGAAAAAAATCACAGTAATCCCACAGTCACCCATATTTTATTTTTATAATATCTCTTAGGCTCTGATGTGAACCAGAACTAGGAGTCAGCAAGTGAGCAAGTGCATGACTAAGCTGACAGACTTAGTCCCAGATGTCTGGCTGTCAGTAAGTCAGTGTAACTGTTTCCATGTGGTGACTTATCAGCTGTGATTTTCACCGTATCAACCTGCTGTGATGTCATATCAGGTTGATGTGGAGATTACAGGGTCGGATTTCTGGTTGGTATCAAGACCCTACCAGTTATAAAATACAGAATAATGCACATGTAACTGTATTAAAATGTGTCTTGCCATATGAAACTGGCACAAAATCTTAGTTATATGCTACAGTCTTTGGTTTAGACAATAGAGCACAAAAGGACGAGTCAGAAAACACCATTGTAACTGGGGGTGTGATATCACACTCAGTTATTTAGGCGTTTAAAAGAAATGGAAATCAGGTTGTAACATGGCGTCAACAATTATTACAGTTTTATTATCTACAGTTATGTGTACTTTGTGCTTTATGTAAGTGATCATTATCTATCATTCTGCCCATTATATGGGTTTCGTGCTGTAACCAAAGTGAATATTTTATAGGTGCTGAATAATGGTACACCCTGATGGTTCCTCTTTAGGGAGCTGCAGATCAGGAAGACTTATGTAATATGAAGTAAACATTTACAAAGGTTTATTTCGTACTACAGTACAGTATTAAAATAAATAAAAATGCGACTGTTACAGAACACTGTATTACCTCTTTAATGATCTGATGCAATGCGATGGAGGCAGGAGCATTGTAAGACACTCCCTGCAGCAAGCTCGATTCTTCTGCCTACTACCAAGACCTTATTTCCCCCAGTAACCACCCATGTTCAAGTCCCAAGCAAGGCTCTCTGTCGCTAAAACACCTGGCACAGTTCTTCTATCCCCTCTGCTTCTTTGTCCTTCCTGCATGTTCCTGTGCACCACAATGTCAGAGATCGAAAGGGAGGGGTGAGTCACAGAATAAGACTGTGTGGGTTGTGGCTCTCTATGACCAGACATGTGATTGTATTTCCCCCGTCTCCGATTTTCATTGAAACTGGGTGAAAGGAGGGCAGAGCACTGCAGGTCCTAGTATTCTATGCCCTATTTTGGCACACTAACTGCTAATTAATGTCAGTTCACACTTTGGCAAGCTCCGCAAACTGCATGTCGAAGTGTGAACTGACACTAAATAGGAGCTAATCTGCCCAAAATAGAAGGCAGGCACAGAACGCAATATCCAGAATTTTTAACATTAGAGCCTATGGAACTGGCAAACTGTTTTTGAAATTTGCCCGGACAAACCAAATGCCCATCTAAACTGTGGGCGCTATAAGTGGGGTGGACTGTACTGGTCAAGTGCCAACGTTTTTTTTTCTCCGTCACCTCTGCTGAATAATCACATATACTTTCATGCCTTACTACTCAATTTACATGTATGTGTGATGGTAGCGGCAATGATTTCTGTGTGGTGATGTGTTCTGGTTGGCATAATAACATCCAACCACTGGTTGCAGCCACAAAACTGCTCAACTTCAGAATCCTGTCGACCAACGAGGCTTTAGAAAATGTTCAACCCATTTTATAACTAATAAGCCTGGACAAAGTGGGGTTATGGCCTCATAAAACAACATCCCCTAGCTGGCTGTTAGGTATGAGGTACAGGACACAAATTGTGGGAAAGAATGCAGGGTGTAATTCAAAACAGGTGACGAGCATAAAATCTGGTTAGGTGTGGAAAATACAAATTTAATTTTGAGTGTGATGCACAAGTTCAAGGACGGGTGCAATGTGCACATTTCAGGACTGACAGCCACAAATTGGAGAGACGCAGTGTATAAATTTCAAGTGGGAGTGGTAGCTCCACTTTAACAATGCCATAAAAATGCAGCAGCATTTGAGAGACATCTGCTGCACCTCTTAGCTACATTTTAAGAAACTTTGGCAGAGTGCATCTGCTAGAGATGCCCACACCAAGGCATTGTACAAAGTCGCATAACCTATTTTGCTCTATTTCTTAATTAAAATTATTTGTGATGATTTGTGATGTGCAACGCTATGGCTAGGATTTCTATGTGGTGACGTATCTTGGTTGGCATAAGATCCAAACCATTGTTTATGTGAGCAATAAAGCATGACAAGGTGTGTGATTATGAGTCAGTAATCACATGCCTCTCGAGGATGTTAGGCACGAGGTGCTTACACATCTGAGAGATGAGTGTGATTATGGACCATAATTACACATCCCTGGAGTGTTTTATTGCACTTATAAAATGTTTCCTGCACAACACATTTACAACAAGCATTTGTCAGTGCCGAATGTTGTCTTGTTGGCATTAGTACAGCAGGAGTTAGAGACATGCATAATAGGAATGGCAGTGAAGTACTGAACTGACGCCAACCCCAGCCCCACCCTGCAGAGACTGACAGGCACTGGGGTGTGCCTTTGGGTTGCCGGCCATAATGCTCATGCCATTTCACTTCACCCTACCCTGCAGACACCAACAAGTGACGCGGTGTGCCTTGGGGTCTTTGGGCTTTATGCTCACCCCATTCCATAAGGAAATACGCTGAGATGGGTGCAGTATAGGAGAATGGGGTGAACTTTGGGGCCGAAGACTCCAAGTTACACCATGATGCCCGTCACTGGCTGCAGGGTGGGGCTGGAATGCCGTGAGCATTATAGCAGACGATCCCAAGTCACACCCCTGACGCCTGTCAGTCTCTAATGGATGGGGCGTTACGGTTGGAAACCTTAACGCCACAGGTGTTTGTTGGTATTTTCACTCCACATTTTCAACATAGGCTTTTTGTGATCCCACCTCATGAACAGTGGCACTATTACTTCATTAGCCAAAAGGCGTTTTTGCACAGCGACTGTGCCATTTGGCACCAGAGGTGCAAAAACATATTTCAGGCAGGATGTGAAAAATGACAGCTGTACTGTTCATGAGGATGTGTAAAAAAATGGCAATGTTGAAAATCTGGAGTGAAAATATGAAAAAATTGGTGAAGTCACGAATGTGCATACAAACTGTGCAATGCATGCCAGTAATGCAATTAGTTTGGGGATTTGTTTAACCAAAATTTTCAATACTGGCATTATGGGACCTCTGCTCATGGACAGTGACACTGTGATTCTGTAAATCTGTCCAGAAAGTTAATTTCCCACAGCAACCGAGCCATTGTGCATCAAATGTGCGAAAACATATTTCGAGCAGGATGTGAAAAAATGACAGCTGTACTGTTCATGAGGAGGTGTGAAAAAATGGCAATGTTGAAAATCTGGAGTAAAAATATTACAAATTGTCGAAGTCACAAGCATGTGTGGAAACTGTGCAACGCAAGCTTGTAACGCATTTTTTTGAATTGTTTCACCAAATTTGCAACATAGCCTTTTTGGGACCCCACCTCATGAACAGTGGCACTGTAGTTTCATTAATCAGTCCCAAAAGGTGATTCCACGCAGTGACTGTGAAATCACCTTTCGAGAATGAATAACGACATGACAGAGCATGTTTTCATGAGGTGGGGTCCTACGAATCTCATGTTGAAAATTTAGAGCCAAAATTCAAAAAAATGGCTGAGATAGCCACCTAAGTTGAAACCCTACAATTGATGCCATTACATAGCTTACTGGCATTTCTTCATTTTGCAGTTCAGCTTTGAAGAGTCCAGAAGCGTCCTGCTCCACAGACTATCGCAGGGCCGGACCTCTGGAGGTAAATATGGGGCGAGGTGGGGTGTGCAGAGGGTAGGTGCGGGTTGGGGGGCGCTGGGGACTATGAGGGACTGTTTTCTTTTTTACAGGGAAAACCAAAAAACAGACATCGAAGGATGGTTTCTTTCTTTCTTTACAGGTGAACTAAAATGCTGGGCACACTGGGTGGTCTCCCAGTGTACCCCATGACTTCTGGGGGGATGTTGGGCACACTGGGTGGGCTCCCAGTGTGCCCATGAGTTTGAGAAGTGCTGGGCACACTGGGGTGGACTCCCAGTGTGCCCCATGAATTTAGGGGGCTGATGCCGACAGGGATTGGGCCCAGTCGGCAAAAGTGCAAGCGTGTGTGTGTGTGTGTGTGTGTGGTAGGGGTGGGGGATGACGACCACTGATGCCAACGGGGATTGGGCTCCATCAGCAAAGAAAGTGTGTGAGGTGGGCTCTGTCAGCAAATAAAGTGTGTGAAGTGGGGGAACATGCCGACACGGGGGATTGGCCACCCCCAATGTCGGTATGGTGACTGTGTGTGGCAGATAGCAACAGCCACCATGTTTACTGAAAAGTTTCAGAAGGAAAGGCACGTTGGGGATGCGTGTCATCTGCTGCTGCATGATAAGCTTGTCTCTGATTGCAGCAGCAGATTTCTTTCAACCTGGTGGCACTTTCCATAATTTCCACGTCAACGCTAAAGAAAGTGTGTGGGGGAACATGCCGACACAGGGGATTGGCCACCTCCACTGTCGGTATAGGGACTGTGTGTGGCAGATGGCAGGAGCCACCATGTTTACTGAAAGGTTTCACCTGGAAATGCAGGCTGGGGAGGCGTGTCATCTGCCGCTGCATGATGAGCTTGTCTCTGATTGCAGCGGCAGATTTCTTTCAACCTGGTGGCACTTTCCATAATTTCCACATCAGCTCTAAAGAAAGTGTGTGGGGTAGGGAAACATGCAGACATGGGATTGGCCACCTCCAGTGTCAGTATGGGACTGTCTGTGACAGACTCCAGCCCCTTCATTTTTTAATTAAGTCTCTAAAACATGGATGTTATCAGCAGTTCTAAATTTGCATGACCCTGGTGAAATATGGGTTAGGGCTGCAATTCTCTGGCCATATTTGGCTTCAAAACAGGATGCAATGATGCTGTAGATACCAAATGCTAAATAACACCTCGAAGCCATGCGACCTCGGCAACTAGAAAGTCCATATTACAGGTAGGCAATTACTCTAAAACACAATTTATGACAAACTCTCAGCTCTTATTTACCTTCACAAATTACTGTGCTGCTTCTCTTCCTGATGATCCAGCTTATCACCTCAAGTTGACTGCAAAGCTAATTGCACAAGAGAACCAGTTTTCCTACAGTTAAACCTGCTACTTGATCATATTTTTTCAGCTGGTCGGCACATAATATGAGGCCAGTTAACAGACAAGAAAGACCCAGGATGTTTCTCCTCTTAATTAGCATATAATTAATCATGAAGACACGAGCAGTGGTTGGGTTACCAAAAGTTGATCTAATCCTACAGAGTCACGAGAGGCATGAGGTGAAGCAGAGTGTCATATATCCCTAGAATTAGCTTAATGACGGTAAACCAACCTCTGTAATGCCTTAATGCTATTACTTATTTCAGTGCTTTCATTGTTTTGAATTATTTGACATTTCTGGACAGGAAAGACAAAGGGAGCAGAGGCTCACTTCCAGATGAGACTCTGGATGTTTTTAGTTGTTTAAATTCTATTTGTACTTTCATGCTGGCAACCCGGGTTCAGCAGCAAACTCGGGAGCCAACACTCGGATGGACAGGCTGGGAGGCAGCTCTGCCAATGGCAGTGTGTCTCTGACAGGGGGGGAGGGAGGCGGCACATTTCTGTGCTGTAGCAGCCCTTGCTGGTAGGCACATAGTCAATGCATCACACACACACACACACACACACACACACAGACACACAGACGCACACACACACACACACACACACACACACACACACCTGCCTGCTGAGGTTGTGGAAGTTAAACAGGAAAATAACCCATGAGTCGTGTAGGGGGATAGCCAACCCCTCATAGCCCCTGCACCACTGACAAGGCACCCTCCGTTACTGGATCAAGGGGTAAGGGCAACTCTGACAGCTCCACTGGGGGAAGGGGGGAGCTAGGCAGGATGGAAGATGGGGTAAGTTCCTGGAGAAGAGGGGGGAGACAGGTGGAGGGGGGGCAGGCCACTGAGTAGAAGGATAAAACACAGAATAAAAGAAATAATTATGTCATTGTACAGGAACGTAGATTATCAAATCCAACAACAAAAAAGTAATTTGGAAAACCTCACATAGACATGATCACTAGAACAATCCATCAGAAATTTGGGCTTCTATATAGGCTGAGCCCACAAATGATCCCAGAAACCAGGATAAGTATAGCTAAAAGTATCCTACTCCCCAACCTAACTTATGGTGCCCCATTCCAGAACTCGCTCTCAAAACAGGAGTTCAGCAGGATGCAGGCACTACATAACAAAGTAGTCCATTCTGCCTCCAAGTCATACACTAGATGGCATCACTGCGAGGTGCAGACCTCCCTGAAATGGTCTTCCCTTAGCCAATGGCTCCAGTACCCTTTACTGTGCCATACTTTCAAGCTATTGCAAGACCCCCGGCCCCCCGTTAGAGAGTCTCGCCAGTATACTTAAACCCAAGAGGAGAGGTAGACTGTTCTGAACTTCTAGTAGGAACCTAATGGAAGTGCCCAGGACAAAGACAGCTACTGGCAGCAAATCCTTTGTCCACTTTGCACCTGTGCTCTGGAACAAGATCCCTGCTGCCCTGTAGTCCTCCAGCTCCCTAGGTTCCTTCTGATTAGGGCTCCAAAACCACCTGCTGAACAACAGCAAGTGCATCTGCACCTGAACAGTGGTCAGAACGTGCATGAACAAGGCAGGTCCAACCGTGCCTACAAATTCCACTGAATAACATGCTGGGGCTAAACCCAAGCTGAGGAACACTATACATCTGTTATTGTTGTAGATTATCTGCCCTGTACTAAACTACCCACTGCTAGATGTCTAGTCAGTATGTACCTATGTTTCGAAAGTCTGAAGCTGCCTATCAATGAATGTACGATTTTCAGTACGATCAACACTGTCAACTGATTAACTCCAGGTCGCTCCTGAAAAAGGGAACTTTTGGTCTCAGTGGGCTTACCCAGTTAACAAAACTGAAATAAATAAATGTTGATAAGATGAAAACAAAGACAGCTGTTGGAATCTTGAAGGATTGGGAAATAGTGACATAACCAAAGAGGAACAGATGGCTGAATATTTAAATGAGTATTCTGCATAGTATTTACAGAAGAGATGTAATAAAATCAGAGAGCGAAAGGCTGTTCACATGGGGGGGAAAGGATACATTTCAGGACATTTCTGGGGCTGAAGACTGCTGAAGATAGTAAACATAAACAACAAGGTATAAATTAATGTTGGAAACTTGATTAGCAGCCTTTGCTAATCAAAATGAAAAATGATTAGCAACTGGTTGAAGTTGATTAGCGGGGGGGGGGGGCAGAATGTGGGGTAGAGTGCTAAAAATAGTGCCATTCACACATTTCAAGCCCTGCAGTCCTGGAGAAATCAATTAGCACCTACTGCTAATCAAAGCCGAAACTGATTCGCATTTACCATTTTTTGGTTCGCAAATTGCGATGTGAACCCGCTTATTTTATGCCTTGAACAAGACAATGTCATCTGATGGAATACATCCAAAAATTCCTAAGGAACTATCTATCCCATGGGCCATTAGCAACAATATTCAATGAGCCACTGTGAACTGTGTGCATGCCTGATGGCTGATGTGTGGTGCAGGTGGTACGAATGCTAAAAATAAAGGCTCTAGGGCGGAGCCTGAGGACTACACGCCAGTCAAGGTTTTTATTCTATTTTTTAATTTTTTTTAAACCATTTTTCCCCTGGGCACCTCCAGCCAGGACCTCCTTCAACCTCTGATAGTGCCCCCTCCAATTTGTTAAGGCAACTCTTACCTGGGCATCCTGGAGAATCAAAGGCCACCTGCGACACACTGCCGAGTTCCTCCTTGGCTAGAGCCTTCCCAAATGGGGTCTGCCTCTCTGCTCCTACAGCAGATCCACCCCATAATGTAACCGCCACAGCAGTAGTGAAGCTAGAAAACAAATCCAGAAGCTAGGAGAAGTGAACCTCACCATGGACAGGGAGGTAGGGGGTCATTTGTCCAGCTGGTTACCACTTTTTCCCTGTGTTTCTCCCTCTGCTGAAAAGTGCCATGCAATGATACTCCAGACAGGGTGCCTACACATGTGAGGTCAGCACCAGAACTGACAGTGCTCTATCCTCCATTCTTTTGAGTCACAAGCTGTGTTGTCACTCAGTATTCGCTAGGTGACAGTCTGACGGACATACAATACTCTCTCCCCAAAGGAAGACAGCTGCTCTTAAGATATTCAGTCCTCCTTCCCAGGCCCATCCTGACAACACAAGCTTGCTTCCAACACCGATCACGAACCAGAACAGCAATCAGTAGTGCAACCGCTGGACTACCAGGCTGTTTCTTAGGCCAGTCAACTTAATGTCAACACCAGGGAAGCTGCTTGAGACAATCATAACACTTACAGAAACAGAACTTGGACTCAGTGTGGATTCAGTAAGAGGAAATCTTGTCAGAACAATCCTATTTTCTTTTCCCCTATCTGAATATGCCCACTGCTCTCTAACAGCTCCCATCTGCCTGACCTAGCTTCAGCCCCATCACCCTAACATCACCTAGATCCTACTGGAGCTCTCCCCATGTTCCCCTAGAGCTTTCCCTCTCCGATAGGGGCAGCAGGCCTCCCCTTCACCTCCAACGCAGAAGGCTCAAATGTGGGAGACCACACCTCGGTAGCCAGGTGTAGCGCCTGCAAGCTGGCTGGCTTCATCTTGCCACTTGGGGTATTTTCCCCTTTTCACCTGGGTTCCCCAGGGTGCTGTCACCAAGGGGATGCCAAACACATACCCACACAAGCGTGCATCGTGCAGTGCCTGCCGACATCCACCCACCCCAAAGCTATTCCAACTGCATTGCCACCTGCGGTCACTCAGGTGGCAGTACAGCATGGGAACTGGCTGCCCTCCCTCCCCCAGAGGAGAATGTCCAGTAGGATGCTTGATCCTCCTCCCCCGGCCTGCCCCCTGTGGCTCGAGCTCATTTCCAAACTCTGGTCACCAGTGTGGGAGAGGTAAGGGGTGAAGCGCCTCAACCATCTACACCAACAGGCGGCCCCCTTATAGTGGTTTTACATAATGTCACAAAAAATATTGAAGCACGAAAACCTGTAGTAGTTGTGTTCTTGAAATTCAGCAAAGCCTTCAACACTGTGCCACACAAGAGATGAGTTCATATGATGGGGAGCCTAGGTGTCACACAATAGATTAAACAACTGGTTGCAGGACAGGGAAAAAAGGGTTATAGTAAATGATACTCTATCAACATGGAAATGAGTGTCCAGTGGAATCCTACAAGGTTCTGTTCTGGGGCCAGCACTGTTCAATATATTCATAAATATTTAGGAATTGGGCACTAGTAGCTGCATTGCTAAATTAGCTGATGACACCAAAATAGAAAGAGGCACTTGTGTCTCAGAAGGGGGCTAATGAAAAGCAGAGGGACCTAGACATAATCCAGAAATGGGAAGAAGTATGGGTGAACTTCAAACATCCAATGGGGAAAGCTTTTTTTTTTTTTTTTTTTTTTTAAAGCATCCCCTTATCCTGGAATTCCTTATCCACTAACCTTTGGAAATGCACCAGCTTGGACTCCTTCATGGCTGCTATAAAGGTTTATTTGTTTAAACTGCCCCGTTTGTACAGGTTCTGGCAGATGTTTCAGTTTTATAGTTTCATTCCATTATAATATTTTTATTTTTGTATGCATATTTTTATTTTTTGTAGGACGTTCTGGTAAACAAGACTTGTATCTCATAGAACTTATCCTAGGTTGGCAAACATTAAATAAATGGAAAAAATAAGCATTGAAAACTGCAAAGTGGGTGCTAGTGGGTGTGTGGGTACTGATCAGATGGAACTGGGGTGGGGAGGGCCACTGGTTACCAGGGATAATAAATATGATGTGGAACGGGAACTGGGTGAGGGAGAGGGGGCCAATAATATCAGGGATATTAATATTCTGCAATATGAGGAACAGGTGATGGCGGGGGGATTGGATTCTGGGGTACTAATATGATGTGAAACAGGAATCGGATAAAGGAGGGAGACTACCAGATGCAAGGAATGTGTGTAGCTATGGGGGACCTGTGCTGTGTCGTTTGTTGGACGACAACCACTGTCGGCTGCAGTGTGGAGCACTTAGTCGGCACAGGTTTGCAGGAGAAAATGTTTGCTCCTCCTATTGTAATGAGGGTATCCTGTCATTCAAATGTCCTCTTTGTCTTGCCCACAGGCAAAATGGTAATTTGCATATTATGGTTCCATTATGGGGCTGTGGGTTCCTAGGAGCACACAGCTTTGTCAGTGCAAACACTTGTTTGCTCCTGCAACTAGCAGGCCTGCCTGTGCCATTCAAACAGCTGTCCCTAGGTCAGCAGGGGGCTTTAAATGCACTTTGGTCCTTCATTGCTCTGCACTCCCATAAGGGTATAATAGAACAGACTGTGCAAAATTGGCTCTGCCCCTGTTCCATTACATCTGTGTTGCACACCTCAGGTTACTTAGCTCACCAGTATAGGACACTGCCCTGCACTCTGCTCCAGCTTTGAAAATGCTGCCCTTAGTTTTGGTTTGCAGAGACACTCTCCATTCTTGTTTCTACAGACCCTCTCCATTTGCACTAAATATTGTGACTGCAATATTCAGAGGGTGGAACTCGCGTATACTGTTGCCGCAGCAACTCCTTGATCGCGAAGACCACCACAGCAATAGGAATCGGGCAAAATCCGCCAGTCGCTGTGGTGGTCTGTATGGGGAACGGAACTGCCTCGCTGGGTGTTTGGCCCCCCTCCCCCTGGTCCAACTCTGACTCGGAGTTAGAATCCTACAGACTGGGGGGTGTGAGGGGCACTGTGGCTCTCGGGATGCCCATGATGACTGTCACTGTGGCATGGGTAAACCATGGAACCCCCCCAAAAAAAAAAAAAAATTTGGTTGGGGACATGTTTCCTCTATTTGCATGGTAGATTTTATTCTGTAAGATACTGAACCAGTAGGGCCAATTATTTTCCATTTTCAATGGAAAATGGAATTTGTCATTTTTAAAATTAGCATTTGGGAGTCAATTTTTCATGAAAAAAGTCCAATTACACCACTTTATTATGCAAACAGACCCACTTTGAACCAGCTTTTTGAGCAAACCCCTTCATTTTGAGCCACATTTCTGTACAAAAAGTAGTTCTAGAAGTGGTATATGATGTTCATCCACACTTTCTAGCAGTGTCTTTTCCCTTTAAGATGTGCCGGAAAGTCTTCGAGCTGGCTCCTCCCACCCACCCGGGTGGTAACTCCCTCAGTTCCACCCCATGACGCCAGATCTTGCCAACTGGAAGCAGAGTGTGTGCGCCAAAGCTGGGGAGGTTGGGTGGGTCTGTGTGGATAAACATCATATACCACTCCTAGAACTACTGCTACAGGCGAGTTAACCTGTATTTCTAGGGATGTGGATATAATGCTCTATCTACACTTTCTGGCAAACTCCTAGTAGTTCTCCGGGAGAAGAGAGGCAAGGTGCACGCCCCCTACTTAGGAAATAAGGACTGGAGAACTGAAGCCCCAAAACCAGCATCCCAGCGTGACTCTAGGTCAATGTGGTAATGGGAAATGAAGGCATGTGCTGATCTCCAGGTAGCAGCCCTGCAGATTTCCTGGATAGGGATGTCCCTGGCTATAGCAGGTGGAATGAGCCCTAAGCCCTCCGGGAGGCTCCATACCCATCAACCTATAGCAGAGATCAATGCAGGACGTGAGCCACTTGCCAATCACCTGCTTGGCTGCAGGTCTGCCAGGTGCGGCTTCAGCGTAGGTGACAAACAGCTGGTGAACCTCTCCCCAAACGCCAGCCATGCGCTCTTTGTAATAAGTACGCGCTTACCTCAGATCCGGAGTATGGAGCCTGTGCTCGGCCTCAGAGGTGTGGCTGAAGAAGTACACTGGGAGACTAATCACCTGGTTAAGGTGCAACTCTAACACAACCTTTGGAAGGAACTTTGGGTTGGGGCACAGGACAACCTTGTCCCTGTGGAAGACCAGGTAAGGATACTCCACTGAAAGCACCTGGAGCTCCCCAATCCTTTTGGCTGACGTGACAGCTACCAAGAAGGCGGTCTTCCACAATAGGTGAGACATGTCACACCTGTGCATCAGTTTGAATGGCTTGCCCATGAGTTTTGACAAAACCAGCAAAAAGCCCCACAGTGGTGGTGGTTCACGCACCGGAGAGGAAATGTTGTCAAGGCCTTTGAAAAAGTGCCCGACAGCCTTCTCCTGTGCTGACTGCTATCAGACCCGAACCCGGTAAGCAGAGATTGCTGCCAGGTGCACCTTAAGGGTCATCGACCGAAGGCCCGACCGAGAGAGGGACCAAAGGTAATCAAGGATGCTAGCCACTGGACACGACAAAGGGTCCAACCCCTTGCCCTGACACCAAATGAAGAATCTCTTCCTTTTGAAGGTATAGCACTTCCTGGTTGACTCCTTCCGAGATGCCTGCACAATGGTGAAGACATCTTCGGAGAGATCCTAGGCCTGGAACTCTAGCCCCTCAGGAACCAGGCCGTCGGGTGCAGAGATTGAAGGTCCAGGTGGAGTACCTTCCCCTGACTGACGGAAAGCAGGTTCGAGCATAGGGGATGACACCTCAGGAGCCTGCTGCAGAGGCTGAAATCATCGGAGTACCAGAACTGGCGTAGCCAGTCCGGAGCCACCAGGATCACCTGTGCCTTGTCCCTCCTTGCTTTGAGAAGCATCTTGTGGATCGAGGGAAGTGGAGGGAGGGCATACAAGAGGTCCGGGGTCCAGGGCCTCAAGAAGGCCTCTTGTCTATTCAAATTAAAATCAACCAACTATCAGTACACGAAGGTAATCGAAGGGTGGGCTGGTGGTGCATTTTAAGCATACTTCGATAGCCCAGGAATCTCTCTCCTTTAGAAGACCCAAGTGGGTAAATGATCTCCCCACTAACCTCACCGAATGCAATAAGGTCAGCAAATTCAAAGTTGGTCTCCAGTCACACCTAGCTCTCACTTTTATCTGCGAGTGCCCCAATATAACTAACCCTATTACAAACACTTGAGAGTCCCTGAATGCCCGAATACAAACACTCGGAGAGTCTCTTGACTCTTGAATGCCCCTTCCAACCTTCCACTGTAACAGTACTATAGGTTTATCCCCCTCTCACCCTTTCCTCCCCCCTCCTCCCCCTGCCCCCCTTGCTGCCATTCTCTGCTACCTCCTCACCCTCTCCTACCCCACCCCTTTACTGCCCTCTCCTTATTCCACTCCCCTGTACTACCCCTCCCTTCAACCTCTCCTAATTTTATTTCACTCCCCACCTGTGCTACTTCCTCCCCCTTCACCGCCAACCTCAACCACCCCTCCCTATACTTCCTATCCCCTATCTCTCACCATTGACCCTCCACCTCCCATGACAAAGCCTTCTCAGGCTGCCACTCATACATATCTTGAACAAAGCCTTCTTTCTGGCTGCCTTACCCTACCCAAGCACATGATGCTGAAATCCTTCTGCTGATGAAGCCACTAAGCACAGGGCAGCTTACTCCTTAAAACAGTCTGGTACTACTTGTCGAACTGACGCTGAAATCTCACTGCGAATGTCTAGACAAATTGTAACAAATGATTAACTAGCCAAATAAGCGCAACAGTTTCTTTTATGTAACCTATGTAACCGTGAAACCAAAGGAATCTTATGTATGCCAATGTATTTTGCACATCATTGTATCCGTATGTATGTATGCATGTGTATTTTATTGTAAATACTGTTATTGTTGGTTTATCTTTTTGTACTATGTCTGACTTGTAACCGTTGTAAACGAGCCATTAGCTCAAAGATATTCATCCCAAACTGAAATAAATAAATACGGCATGCCCCTGCAGTGGTCCCTGCTGAGGGGGGCGGGCACAAAACAGCCACAGCTTTGCATTCTCCCTGGAGGCGAACAGGTCAACCTGAGGAGTGCCTCACTGGGAGAACAGACTGTGAACTACCTCTGGGTGGCAAGACCACTCATGAGATGCCTCACTCATCCAGCTGAGGGTGTCTGCCAGTTAAATGGAGGCTCCTGCCACATGGATGGCCAGAAGATCCACCTCCAGACTGAGCATGAGGGTCCAGACACGGACAGCTTCCTTGCACAAAGGCAGGGAGTGCATTCTGCCCCGTTAGCTGAGGTAGTACATGGTCGTGGTGGTGTCCATCTGGACTTGGAACACATAAACCCGAATGTGTATAATGAATGCAGTCAGCACCAGCCGAACTGCTTGGAGCTCCAGCAGGTTGATGTGGCATTGGGACTCCTCAGGTGTCCAGCCCATGGACTCTGTGTTCCCCCAGATGGGCAACCCAGTCAATGAGAGAGGCATCGGTCATCAGGATGACCGTCGGCTCTGGGCAGACAAACGGGATCCCTTCCTGCAGATGTGCTGGGATCAGCCACCACTGGATGACGTCCCATATCTGCTGGGTCAACACGACCAGCTGGTTGAAGTGCCACTTGCGCTGAGACTACTGGCTGGCCAGCTCGCACTGCGGACAGCACATTCTCCTGTGGGCCCAACGGACCATGCTGGTACAGTACAGGCCACCATGTAGCCCAGCAGGTGCAGGAAGTCTTGAGCAGGGTGCAACCGCTCAACCCGAAATAATCAGGCAAAGGAGGAGAGAGCCTCCACCACATCCGCCGGGAGCTGGCTCTGCAAGAGACGAGCTCCGCCTCAATGAAGTTGATCACCTGCAAGGGTGAGAGTTCTGACTTGGCCTCGTTGACCAGGAGGCCAAGTCTGATGCAGGTCTGGAGGGCCAGGTCCCTGGACTGCTCCACCTCCTGCCTGGAGGGACCCATCATCAGCCAGTCCAGGCAGGGATAAACCCGGACCCCTTGGCACCTCAAGTAAGCTGCCACTACTGCGATGCACTTGGTGAAGACCCTGGGGGCTGAGGAGAGGCTGAAGGGCATGGCCTGGAACTCGCATAGGGTTCCCTAAGCTCGAAAGTGGAGGAAACTTTGGTGAGACGAATGGATCACAATGTGAAAAAACGCATCCTGATGATCCAGGGAGCAAAACCACATGTTTTGCTCTAGAGATGGTATGATCGGAGACAGAGTTACCGTCCTGAAGGTGCACAACCTGAGGAACTTGTTCAGGTGGTGTAGATCTAGAATGGGGCACCAGCGACCCCTCCCTCCGCTTTGGTACCAGGAAGTACCTGGAGACAAACCCTGGGTGTTCCAGAGGATGTATGACAGGAACCACGACCTCCTTGTGGAGGAGCTGGACTATGTTGTCTCTGACAGCTGGCAGCATGTCTGTGGAAAGCAAGATCTCCCATGGGGTGCGGGCTCGGCAAGGAGCATACTGCTCGAAACCCTGATGCACCACTTCTAGAACCCACCTATCCATGGTGACAGCAGACTAGGCAGAAAGGAAGTGGCAGAGCCGAACCCCACAGGAGGAACCAGGGGAGGCGTGATGGGCATGAGGGAGGCACCCCTCATCCCGTCATTGGGCTGGCTTGGGGGAGAAGGGCCCAGCTGAAGGGCCACCGGAACCTCTCCCTCCTGGCTTATGGACAACCAAGGCCACTGACTTGGGCAGAGGTCTCCAGGCCTGAGCCTACTGGCCAACCGGTTGCTGGGCTGGCTTGACCATAGGAGTGGGGGTGGACCGAAAACTCTTCAATTTCTGATACTGCTTGGAGCCCCTGGGGTCCTTCTAGGCAGATGTCATGGAGTCCAAGATAGCATTGGACTTTTCGATGCGTGTGAGGTGACCCTCAACCCTGGGCCCGAACAGGTCAGTGCCCAGGAAAGTGACATCTGCCAGCTTGTGCTGAGTGTCCGCTGTGAAAGTTGAGATCCTCAGTCAAGCCCTGCGGCACATGGCCACTGAGGCCGCCATTGAGTGGGCACAGGAGTGCCCAATGTTCATGGCAGTCTGGAGCTGTTGCTTGGCCACAGCCCGGCCCTGGTCTCAGACCTGTTTGACCACGGTCTGAAGGTCTGCAGGTAGTTCAGGAAGCAACCCCATCTAAGGTGCCCAGCAGGGCATGGGAGAACTGGGCCATAAGGAGGGCCGAGCTCGCCTGGCAGAGGCCAAGCGAGGAGGCAGCACAGACCTTCTTAGCCACATGGTCTAACTTCTTGGACTCCTTATCAGGCAGCTTGTCAACATTCTCGGTGTTGCCGGGGCGCCAGAACATAGAGGCAACCAATAAACCCCTCAGCCGAGAGGTCCTCTGTGAATCCCAAAAGAGATCCAGTGGACACCACATACTTGTGGGCCATCTGGGAAGAAGGCCCAGGGCAGGAAGTGGAGCGCTGCCAGAGCTCCAGGGCAGGGCCAAGAATGGCTTCTTCCACTGGGAAAGTCTCCGTCAAAGAGTCTCCCCAGTCGAGGATCTCGGTCAACAGGCAAGGATCCCGTTTCTGGATGGGCTCCGTCTTCATACCCGTCGACTCAGATAAAACGGAGGAGGCCCATGAAAGAGGATGGACCTTTGTCCATAGACAGATCCCCCACGGACTCCACGTTGACCAGACGGGAGTGCAGGGAGGAACCCTGAGACTCCAAAGAGTCGCCAAAAGTGGTTGACCACCGGAGTCCCCAATGACCCTCTGCAGACAGTCGGGGTGACAGTGACCGACACCCAATGGGGGAGCCCTTTGGCCGGCTGAGACAATTTAGTCGGAGCACCGATCATCAGCTGTTCAGGCGACAGTTCCACCACGATCAGTGGGGGAAGCTGGAGTCGGCCAAGTCCGGACGGTCTTAATCAGTTCCGTCGGCGGAATCTGCATCGGCCTTTTGGGCGACAGCCACATGATGGCTGGCACAGAAACTGGCATTGGTTTGGTGCTGGTAAACACCAACTGTTACCACATCAAGTCCTTGTACCATCAACACAACTTGTGCTGAAACCTCTCCTCAAGCAAGGACGACAAGGACTAGCGACGGTGCCACTTCCCATGGTGCTGAGAGCAGGAGCACTAATGACGGCAGGATCGGCTCGACCCACAGGAAGACAGAGGCCTCGGCCACCGGAGGGGGAGGGGGACCAGAAGCAGGGCTCAGAGGGAGCTGGCGATTGCCGAGACTCCTCCTGGTCAGGGTCAGGGACCAGAGGCAGCAGGTCAGCGAACTGATCCGTCACTCCAATGGTCTGCATCAGGACCAGGGTCCCAGACAAGGGAGTATCAGCCTCTTTGGTCGACAACTGGTTGGACACCTTGAGAAAAATCTCAGCTGGGACTTGGAATAGCGTCTCAGCCGACTGGCCCAACGGGGTTACCGTGGAGCCAGCTGCCAAGGCCAAAGATTTAACCAAAGTCAAATCTGGAGAAATGCTGGAATCGGAGGCCCTCGACCAACAGTGCTTCCGATCCCATGATTGACGACGAGTCTTTTCTTTCTTAGTCTCTTTTTTAGATTTACCGGTGAGTCCCTGACAAAAGGTCGGCAGAGACTGGCACAACTCCTTGAAGGAGCCCATAAAAGTCAAGCCCAGCTGAAGTGGCACGAAGGCAGAAGTTGAGGAGGAATTGGCCGCGACCTGGGCTGCCTCCTCTTCAAAGGCCACAAGCTGCGCAATGGACCCCGCAGCCGCGAACACTACCCAATGGGCATCTTTGGATATGACCAGCGGGATCTGTTGCACCGGGCAGCCCAATTTCAAGTGGGTGAGACGGTCCCCCAGGACGGTCAAATGAAACAAATGGGAAATGTTGCAGGCCTGGTGATTAACCCAGGCAGTAGACGCACATGGTGTGTGAGTCTGTCCTGGATATCTTTGGCTCTCAAGGGCACTGGTGGAACCCAGGAGTGGACTTATTGACCATCACAGTCGCAATCAAAGATTGAGTTGAAGACGAAACTTGTGAGAGTTGGTTTGGAAGTAATTCGGAAAAATTTAAGTGCTACGGCCTACTCAACACGGGAGCGGGTAAGGAAGGAAACGGCTTCTTCCAGCGGAAAGGAAGATCTGGCATCATGGGGTGGAGCTGAGGGAGTTACCACCCAAGTGGGTGAGAGAAGCCAGCTTGAAGACTTTCTGGCACATCTTAAAGGGAAAGGACACTGCCGGAAAGTGTGGTTAGAACATCATATCCATGTCCCTAGAACATGCTATTCTGCCCTCAATTTATGGGGAGAAAGGGAAAAACGGATTTTAAATATTTTAGAAACATAGAAACAGAATGTGACAGCAGATAAGTACTGCTATGCTCATCCAGTCTGCCCATTTCTCCCTACCTACACTATTATCGCAAACTGTGCCCTATCAAGAGCTCTTTCTTCCTCGCCACAATGATTCCCTTGTGCTTATCCCATACATTCTTGAACCCACCATTGCTTTTGCCTGCATTACTGCCACTGGAAGGCTATTCCAGGAATCCACCACTCTTTCTGTAAAGAAGTACTTCCTCAAATCTCTCTCTAAATCTACCCTCAACTCCAGCTCCAGTTATGTCCCCTTGTTCTTGAGAACCTTTTCTTCTGAAAAATACTCCCCTCCTGTTCCTTATTTACCCGTGAGGTATTTAAAGGTCTCTATAACATCCCCCCCCCCACTCCCTCCTCTATTTTAGGGTATACATATTAAGGTCTATCAGTCTCCCTTCGCAGGGATTTTGATATAGACCCTGTACCATTTTTGTTGCCCTCTTCTAGATCACTTCTACTCTATGTCCTTCTGAAGATGTGTTCTCCAGAACTGGACACAGTACTCTAGGTGGGGTATTACCAGCGATCTATACAGAGGCAACACCACCTCCCTCTTTCTGCTGATGATGATACCCCTCCCTATGCAAGCACCCACTCACCCTCCCTACTGCTCTGTCGCACTGCCTGCCCACCTTAAGGTTATCCAATATGATTACCCTAAGGTCTCTTTCCTGCTTGATGTTCGTCAATACCATTTCATCCACTTTGTACTCTGCCGCTGGGTTTCTGTGCAGACTGCATTATTTTCAGAGTTTTAAATAAGCTGAAAAAAAAAAACTATTTGGCAGTTTGACATGTGAAAGTGCTAATCAGTTGTGAAAATACACAGCACTTGGCACAAACTGATTAATAAAACTACATAATTTTTAAAACTGTTGCTAATGTTGTGTACTGTGTCCTTGGACTCGCTCAAATGGTTATGATCTGGTGCTAAGTATTATTTTTAAAATGGATTAACGTACCCGTTTTGCTATGCTATACCGGTTATTTAAAACCCTGATTTTGAACTCTCTGCATTGAAATCGAGCTGCCATACCCTTGATCACGCCCTAGTACTTTCAGGTCTCTGCTCATCCTTTCTCCTGCCCCCGAGTGTTCACCCTACTACAGATTTTGGTGTCATCCATAAAGAGGCAGACCGTCCCTTCCAGCTCCTCTTTAATGTCATTTATAAAGACATTAAAGAGGATTGGTCCCAGAAGCACCCTGCTGGTCACCCTCCCTTCCTTGCAGTGAACTCAGTTTACCACCACTCTCTGTCACCTGTCCTGTAACCAACCTCTTATCCAGTTTACCAACTCTGGATCCAGTCCTAAGCTACCCAGCTTGCTTACTAGTCTATGTGGAATGGTGTCAAAGGCCTTATGCAAAACTGGGTAAGCCACGTCCTCCACTCCACCCTGATCTAGTTCCTTGGTCACCCAGTCAAAGAAATCTATCAGATTTACTTGACATGACCCCCGACCCTGTGAAACCATGAATGATGCTTTGGGTCTTGTAGCGCACTAGATTCAAGATATTCCATAATCGCTGCCTTCAGCAGTGATTCCATTAACTTTCCCACCAGCAATGTCAGGCTGACTGGCCTATAACTGCCACCTTCCTCCCACTTTTGTGTAATGGGATTACATCTGCCCTCTTCCTGTCCTCCAGAACCACTCCCGTTTCCAGTGAGCTGTTAAAACAGAACTGTCAGAGTAGTAGTAGTAAAATTGTATTTATACTGTAATGTCACCATTATATACCCACTTTACAAGGTGCACCTGTTTAAAGTTTGTACAATAAAACAGTATAAATATACAATACTACAGCACATAGAACAGACTCATGTCATACAGAAAGGGTTGATTACAAAGACCAACAAAAAAGTTATACAAATACTACAGTGAACAAAGTCAATTCATATTGTTTCACTTCTGCTAACCTACTGAACTCACAACAAAAAGTTAGTTCTTACTGCACAGCAGTTTTAAAAGCATCTGGAGAGATTTCCAAATTCCTGAGATGTGGGGGGAGTTTGTTTCAACTGTGGGCAGCTTTATACTGAAATGTCAATTTATTAAAATTGTTAGTTATTTTGGGTATTATTAAATCCCTGGCACCCTTTTTCCTCGGGTTTAGGCCGCGGTTTGGCTTTTGTAGTTTTCCAGTTAAGCCAGACAACAGAAACGTAGAAACAGACTTTGCTGGCAGATGAGGACAGCTTGGCCCACCCAGTCTGCCCATTTCCCTACGTATTGGATAAGCTGCAGATCCTAGTTAACCAACAGCCTACTTCTTCCTACCCCCCACCAGAATTGCCTTATGTCTGTCCCATGCATTCTTGAATTCCCCCACTGTTTTTGACTCCACGACTTCCTCAGGAAGGCTGTTCCATGCATCCACCACCCTCTCTGTATTGTTTTCAAATATATTTTGTACATGTTTCACCCATATACCCTTTCTTCTTAGATCAAGAGAGCTCCAACCTAGTGAATTATACATTATACATTGTACAGTGATGCGTACTATGCTTACATTTCAGTATAAATCTTGCCAATCTATTATATACTATATCGAATTTCAATAGTTGCTTTTTATGGGCATGCCCATAGATATGGCTACCAGTCGATAACTGGCAAAATTAACTGGTTTGCTATTGTTAAGCGCACATTTTTTGTTGTACAATTTGAGATCTGTCGTACTGCCCCAAGATTAGATGGAGGCCGATTAAAGAGTAATGTGAGGAACCTATTTTTCACAGAAAGAGTGGTGGATGCATGGAACGGCCTACCTCAGGAAGTGGTGGCTATGAATACAGTGTAGGGCTTCAAACAGGCATGAGATAGGCATAAGGGAGCAATATAGATGAGTATGACTAGATAGCCCCCTGACAGATCAAAAGCCGATGGCACATTTATAAGGTAGAAAAAGAAATGGGCAGACTGAATGGGCCCTGCGGTCCTTATATGCCGTCAACCTCTATGTTTCTTGCATTTATTTTCCTCACCAATTCCTTAGTGTGCTGTTCGAAAATGAAATGCTGATCAAAATGAACCTCCAGGTATTTATATACTGAAGTTTGTGTTAGAATGTTTCCGTCTTTGGTCCTTCTCTCAAGTTTAGGGCTTATTTTATTTTTACTCAACTGTGATGGGTCAAAAAAACATCGGGTGGGTGGGAGGAGCCAGCTTGAAGACCTTCCGGCAAGAATTAAAGTGGCAAGGAACCTACCAGACAGTGTGGACTGAACAACATATCCACGTCCCTAAAACCGATTTTCTGCATCAGTTCTAGTGGGGCATATTAAAACACCTTGACAGTATTCATTGTTATGATCATGTGGTAAATATTCATATTTATTGCAGTATTTTTAATTATCAAAAAAGATAAAATAATTTTGTTTATACAATTTTTCACAGGTTTTTTGATACCATCATATATATGTTCTTTAGATCTGGGGAAATGTACTCTGCTACCATCCATTTGTATAGTAATTCTATAATTTTGTAAACTTGACCTTTTGCACTTACATTTGACCTCCCAGGTTTTGCTGCTACTCTGAGTGCTGCTTTGAGAATAATTATTTTAAATCTATCACATGTTAAGGCACAGTATCATATGTATTTAAGATGTTAATGCAGCACTTTTGGTGTCTGGATGATTTACTGTGGGTTTTTGATGCTCCGATATTGAATTTACAAGATTGTGCACTGTCACTTTAAATTTTCTAAAATAAAAAGAGATCCTGAGCTCCAGAACCCCATCTCCTGACAAAGTGTCCCGGAGAGGACACAAAGCGCTGGGGTAGTGTTCTGCGGATTCTCGCTCCTGCCCTCCAGAGTGCTTTTCGTGTGTGCTTTTTAATTTATACTTATTCTCACTCGTTCCGAGATGCACGGATGCCCCTGTGTTTCTTGTTTCTCATTTTCCCTTTTTTTGTTTATTTCTATTTGTGTTCACCTGTGCCTTGTTTAAGTCTTTATAAATGTACCCTAGACTGGTGTTGCTCCTATTCCCAATTTTGGCCTACCTTTGACCTTCCACCCTTCCCAGCAGTGACTGTTACACAGTAGTTAACAGGTGCCTTGCCTTAGTCGACTGGCAGAGTCCCTGGCTTCTCCACTTCCTTCTGCTGACACCTGCCAATGCAGTTCCTCCTTCACTGTTCCACTCACTTGCTGTACACGATCATGTGGGACACATTGGCAGTGGCTGCTTTTATGCAGAATCTGCTCCCTTCCTGGTGTTGCACTACTGACTGTGAGAGGTCAATTATCAAGTAGCTGAGGCCCCAAGGCAGACAATTAGCACCCCTGCCCAAAAGTACCAGGCTAGACACAGTTCTTATAATATGGCCCTTAAATGTGGGCTACCCTGGCTGGTCCCAAACTTACCTTTCACTGAATAATAGACACGCAAGTTTCATAATAACTTACCCCACCTATGTTGTCTCAAAAAAACCCCAAAGCCTCTTTTGTCTCTCTTTGGCAAATGCGGGCAGATTCTGTTTTGCCAAATGGAACTGGCCTTTTTTTTTATTTTAAATGGAAAATCATTGGCTCTAAACAAATACGGCAAAAGAAACATAGAAGTGTGACGGCAGAAAAGGACCGACAGGCCCACCTAGTCTGCCCATCTGTCTAGCTACCTACTAGGACATGCCCCCAACAATCCCGTGTCTGTCCCATGCACTTTGAAGCCCTCCAATGTTGCTTCTCCAACCAATTCCTCCAGCAGCCTATTCCACTCATCCACCACCCTCTCTGTGAAATAGTACTTCCTAATGTTACCCTTGAACTGTCCCCCCCTCAATCTGTAACCCATGTCCCCTTGTCCTCCAATTCCCTTTTAGCTGGAAGATGCTTCCCACTGGCACCCGGTTTATACCCTTAAGGTACCTGAAGGTCTCAATCATGTCCCCCTTCTCCCTCCTCTGTCCCAGGGAGTACATGTTCAATTCTCCCAACCTTTCCTCATAGGACAGGTGGCAGAGTCCCTTAACCATCTTCGTTGCCCTCCTCTAAACTCGCTCCAGCCTCCCCACATCATTTCTGAGTTATGGCCTCCAGAACTGGACCCTATACTCCAAATGCAGTCTAACTAGATGGGTGTACAAGGGTACTATGACCTCCCTCTTTCTACTGGTAATCCCCCTTCCGATACAGCCCAGCATTCTGCTGCCCCTAGCCACTGCTCCCTCGCAGTACCTTTCCACCTTCACGTCCCTCGATATAGTGATATCTAAGTCCCTTTCCTGTTCTGTTACTTCCAGGTCTCAGCCCCCACATACAGTCCCCTGCCCACTGGTTCCTGTATCCAAGATGTATGATCTTACACTTGTCCATGTTGAATGAAAGCTGCCACCACCTTAACCATGTCTCGAGCCTCCCCCGATCTCTCCGCATTCTTTCTACCCCTTCTGGAGTGTCTATCCTATTGCAGACTTTAATATCGCCTGCAAACAGACTCACACCCCCTTCAAGGCCTTTCACGATGTCCCCTATGAATAGATTGAACAGTAGTGGCCCTAACACTGACCCCTGAGGGACCCCACTTGTGACCATGCCCTCTCCAGATGCCACCCCATTTATAATGACTCTCTGTCTCCTGTCCCCCAGCCAGTTTCCCATCCATTGAACCACCTTCTGCCCCACACCCAGGCATGACAGCTTGTACAGCAGTCTCCTGTGTGGAACAGAGTCAAATGCCTTTTTGAAATCCAGATAAGCGATATCTACTGCCTTCCCCGAATCCAGTTCCTTGGTGACCGCATCACAAAACTCTATTAAGTTTGTTTGATGGGATCTATCCCTGGTAAAGCCATGTTGCCTTAGATTCATCAGGCTGCTTACCTCTAGGTAACTGGTGATCCTGACTTTCATTAGTTTCTGCATGAGCTTGCCCATCACAGAAGTCAAGCTCACAGGCCTGTAATTTCCCACCTCCTCCCTCCCTCCCCCTTATGCAGAGGGACCACATTTGCCTGCATCCAGTCCTCTGGTACTACTCCAGACACCTGCTGAACAGTGTAGTCAAGGGTGCCACCAGTATATCTAAGTTCCTTCAAAACCCATGGATGTACCCTATTTGGCCCCATCGCCTTGTCCACCTTCAGGCAGCCTAGTTCTCCCAGAGTCTTCTCCACCCGAAATGGACTCGTATCCACTCCCCCTTCCCCTGCCTTGGCTTCTCCTGCTCTGCTGCCCACCTCTTCTTCCTTCCTAGAGAACACAAGCAAAAATAGTTGTTTAGTAGTTCTGCCTTCTCTGTCCCCATGTATCAGCTCATCCTTGTTTGTTTTTAGCCAGAGTATTCCCTGCCTAGTCCTTTTCCTTTCACTGACACCTAAAAAAAAGTTATATCCCCTTTTTTTGACCGCGCTAACTATGCTCTCCTCTGTCTGTGACTTTGCTCTCCTTACTTCCACCCTTGTTTGTCTCTGGCTCACCTGGTACCTTTCCCAGTCCTCTTTGGCTTGTGTTACCTTGAACTTCTTCAAGGCCTTACTCTTTGCCCTGACCTTTTCTGCTACAACCCTATTAAACCACAGGGGTTTCCTCCTCCTCTTATTTTTACTTGATCTCTTGGCGCATAGGTCTGTGGCCTCCACAATAGCTTTTTTTTTTTACCCTCTCCCACATATACTCCACATCTGTTAACTCCTCCACCACCCTTCTCCTGAAATCTGCTGTCTTAAAATTAAGCACCCTCAACTTAGACCAAAGAACCTCCGCAGTGTTCCTTATTTTGAAATAAACTGTGTTGTGGTCACTCATTCCAAGGTGTTCACCCACCGACACACCTCCTACTTTATCCTCGATTGTCAGGACCAGATCAAGAATAGCTCCTGTGAATATAACGGTTTGAGCTGAGAAGGACAGCCTTTCGTCAGGTACAGGGAATGGCCAAAAGCAGAAAGCTTGAACTGGGAAACGTCAAAGAGAGCAAAACAAAACAAGAAAAGTGACAATAAACAATGGATGTTCAAGAATAGGTGTGACTACAGATGAAAAAAAAAAACACAGGGATAGCACTATGAAAAGGAATGCCTCTTGCTTTTGTAAACCAATATGTGTAACTGAAAAATAACTGAACTGGTTTCCTTGGCAGTTCAGATTAACATGCAACTTCTGTAGCCTGCTGTAATAAAACACAGCATCAGCCGGCCATAAAATCAATCACAGTGTAACTGTTTACAAGGAAAAACTACAGTCACCAGCAGCAATTTTACGGGACTCTGGCAGGTCACTGTGGACTGTGTAGGAACATTGTGAACCAACTAATAGCTGGCTCAGTTAGTAGTGCAGCACTTTAGGAAAGGGACACCATTTAGGTGAAGGTGTTTCTATGGCAAAACCCCAGCCATTTGTCATTTTAAAAGGTCACCATTTATACCCTAATTTCAGAATATAGTGGAGGACCTGCTGCAAAAATAGCAGCTAGGAAACCACTGGTAACTACGCTTTTTATTCCATATCAAGATTCTATTGACACTGCAAACCGCTCGTGCTTCTCTCTCTCATTCTTTCTGATGTCCTTATAGACTGAAGGAGCACTCTCGACCAATCAGAGCATTCCTTTCCTCTGCACGGGAGGCAATCATTCTGTAAAGAGTATCTTTCACGCAGCTGCCCTGGACAGGGGCACATTTAGGGAAATACATTAATACCACTGCCGCGACCACTCTGAAAGTTGCAAGAGTAGGCACACGTGCATCCACAGGGTCTCAGAACTGCTCACCTTCGGTTTGCAGTTCTCATACTCACAGAATGCACATGAGATCACTCTTAGAACTGTAAAAATAGTCTTGGTGGCGGTATTAACATAAACCAGAATAATTTCTCAATGAGGCTCATGCTTGTGACAGGAAGCTCCTGCCACTCTTGAGGACTGACCTTTTCTTAAATCTGTTGCAACAGTTCTTCTATTTCTTAGCCTAATCTATCCTTTACTATTTCTAGTGCATAAGGTTGGCCACCTGTGGGCACCCCCCTCCCCTTTCTTGACTATGCTATAGTGTCCTCTTTAATTTTCCTTTTCCCTCTCAGGTCCTTGTACAGGGAGGTTATTGTGGTGACCACCAAGTGTATGTAAAACAGGTTGTGTTTATCATTGTTGGATTTAGTATGTAATAGCACTACGTCTTAAAATACCTTGATGTATATGCCTTATGTTTATGAAACCTGTAAATGTTGAAAATACCATGGCACTAGATGTTTTTGATAATGGTAAAAAGTACCAGGTGACTATTATAGAAATTAAGATAGGTGTGCTATTTAAAATGCATGTAAATTACTGTAAACTGAATAAGTCTGAAATTTAATGGTGATTTGCATATATCGCATGATGCTTTGCATTATGGAAGTATGTATGATGTTGTATTTCTTTGAAACTTGATTTGTTGCCAATGCCATTTGGGGTAACCCTTTTTTCAGTGATTCTGCACTGAGGTTCTTTGTTTTTAGCTTTTTTTTTCCTTTTTGAGCACCCACTACCCAAGCAAACAGGGCCCACATAGGGATGAAGGGTTTTCACTGAAACAAGGTTAAATCAGAGATCAGTGTTAGCAGGTGCTGGCTAAGTGCAGAAAAAGGACATACATAGTCTGTTGCTACAAACTGATGTACTGAAGAAGGAATATGGCATCACACAGAGATTGTGCGTTGAGCCTGAAGTTCGGTGTCTGGTCCATCTGTTATCCCACAACCCCTCCACAATGCTGATTGGCTGGCCAAAGAAGCCCCACTGTCTGAGGCATGTCAATCTACAAAAATCTCCCTGGGCAGTACACAAACCAGAGGAATGCATGGATGGATGTCACACTTTTCCTTCAGTGGTTCAAAGGGTAAGTTTCTACCAGCTGTGAAGAAATTCTTATGTAGCAGAGGACTGCCACAAAAAGTCTTATTTCTCGATAATTCCCCGGCCCACCCTGACATGCCTGAGATCAAAACAAGGGATTGTGTCATGAAGTCCATTTCCCTTCCACCAAACACCACACGTAAACTGCAGCCCTGCAATCAGGGCATTCTGGAGACCTAGAATCAGAACTACAAGAAAACAAATTGCTTCACAGTGTCCTGGCTCACTCAAATGAAGAACCGTCACTACAGGACATTATAAAATCTACCACTTCGAAAGATGCAATCTGCATTAGTTAGGAGGCTTGGAACAATATATTCCAGTAAGTAAAGTTTGTCCAGTGCCCATTCCCAGGGACTCAAGAGCACTGTACAACAGAAAGAATACAAAATAAGTTACGAACATTATTAGGAGACTATCCAGAATGCTTGTGATAAATCTGGGATCAAACTCAGTGAGCAACAACCTGAAACCAATGAGCTGATCAGCCAGTGTGAAACAGTGCCCCTTCCTGAATCAGCTGGAGACGTCAACAAGCAAGCTGAATCATCTGAACCTGACATGGTCTCAGAATTGGTACAAGTGATCGACAAGCTGTCAATTTCTGTCAGTGCTGCAGAGTAAGAGGACTGATTAAACTTGGATTAAAAAAAGAGGAGGGTCACGAACACATGACCAATGATGACATTGTCAAAGCAGTGAAAGGAATCAGTGAAAATTCAAATGAGGAAAGTTCTAGTGAGGACAAAATCAAAGTGGTGCCTACTCACTCTGAAGCCACTGCTTGCTTTTGAAAAGTGTCTGGCATACATGAAGAGCCAGCACAATACAACCCCCTTTACTGTATTTTAATTCACTGCCTGTGAATGAAAACAAATGTCTTGCCAGAAACAAAAAAACATAAATGACTTTTTCCTCCCTAAAGAACCCAAGTAAAGGTACAGGTAAAGCCAACTACACAGTAGCAGCATTTGGATGTGTTTTGTTTTAATTTTTTCTGTTCCAAATCACCCACACACTACATTAGTAAAGCACAAGCATCACTGGATGTTATTAAGGGTCTTTCTTCCTAGCATCTCTCATTGAACTCAATTGAATATTGATATATTGAACTACCAATTATCCAAATATTTCAGATGTTGCCCAAACAATTTGGATAATCGGGAGGCTACTGTATTATAAAAAGGTCTAAACAAGGTACAACTCTTTCCATTTTTTTTACTAATACAGTACCAATAACATACTCCCAGGGTTATGTTATCAGTTTATTACAGTCTGTGGGCACATGGCACTCAGCTACACCAAGTGCCACTTTACACCCCTAAAAGGTGATTAATAGACCATTATTTATTTATTTTGTCAGTTTTTGTTAACCAGGAAGGTGCACTAGACAAATACAGTAAATGCCCGTTTTCAGGCACAACCAGGGAGGTTACAAGGGGTCAGGGTTAACAACAACAGGCACACGCAAAACAAAAAGCATCTGAAAAAGATAGTCAAACTAAACATATACAGGATATACGACACTGGAGATGTTGGCAAACATATGAGCAGTATACTTAGCAGCCTTTTTCACCCCCAGTACTCATTTTCTTGTTAAGTTTATGCCCCTTCATATTCTGGCACCAGACCTCCATTGTCACTTACCTAAGAGTAGTCGTCTCTTGGCCACCTTGTAGCCTTGGTTTGCCTCCCAGGCAAGGTCAGGGGTGGAGGACACACACCTCTACCAAAATGTGGGATTTCGGCCCTTCCCTTGGAGACGACCCCGGTAGAGGTTGGAGGCTAGATACACCAAGGCTGCTAGCCCCTGGTGCCAGGGCCCCTGCGTCTTCTTGTTTTCTCTGCCCTCCCCGGATCTGATGTGGTGTGGGTCTCTGACCTTATGACATGCACGTACTTGCTTCAACATCTGCAATTGCCTCCTCCACCAAGTGTTCTCCCAGCAACACTACCATATATGGCCCTCCAGGGGGCACTGCTGCAGTGGAGGCAGCATCCCTTCCTCCCCAGAGGAGGAGAGTGTCCTCCGGGATGCTGGATCCTCCCCCCTCCCCCGGCCAGCCCTGACGACCCAAGATCGCTCCCAATCCTAGATCACCGGGCGTCGTAAGCAGTACTGCTACCGTTGCATTGATGGGTTGACCCACTATTCTTTAATTACTTAGCAGTTCCAGGACCCAGTGACATTAGATGAGCTGAAGACTACAACAAAGCGGAATCCAGTGACACTGCTGATGTCTCAGAGTTCTGCTTCACAGCAGCCTTCAGCTCAGCAGATATCATTAGATTCTGGAACTGCTACATAGTTTAAAAAATTAACACTAGGTGCAAAAAATGGCTGCATTAATATGGGGCCCTAAATAAGGACAAAATAGGGTAATTTCAAAACAAACGCACAAAACAGTATACTGGCTAATTACAGACCTCACACATGTCCAATTGTATTAAAAATGCAAACACTGGACATGTTCCCTCTCAAAAATACTGACACACGTACCTCCTAATGATCCTGCACCAAAAGAACTGTTGACATGTAGAACTGTTTTTTGTATTTTTTCTTTTTATGGACAACATAGTTTTCTTTGTAGGACCAGTAATTTGGCCTTTTTTTAAATAATATTACCAGCTGCATGTAGGACTCAGAGCACAAGCTGTTGAATGTCAGAAAAGTGCTCAGAGTTCTGTAGGCAATGAAGAGAACTGTCCAGAATGTTTTCCATAAAAAGAGAACAAAACAGTTTTTGTTCAGGCAGTTAAATGCAGATCTGGAGGTATGAATATCATTACTGAAGACAGGAACATTATAAGCAGCTGCAAATTCACACAGTTTCCTGTCCCATTTAAGTCACAACTGAAGACTTGCATAATATTCAGCTCTTTTCATATGGACACTTATTCATATTTATTTTATTTATAAAGATTTTACCAGGAAAGCATAACAAGGTGAAAATAGCTCATTTCCAGATGCATCTTAGCAAAATTTGAAGGGAGTACATCAAAATTACTTGTCAAATACAAAGGTGTAAAATGTGGCCATTTACAGGGCAGTTCAGCTGATTGACCAAACTGTATGACTGGCTACTACAACCATTTTGTTGTCAGCCTGATTTGTTACTCACTACAATTTCTTGTGGGCAATTACTCAGTTATGAAGGTACTTTCTTTAGGGTTTTGCTATGGGAAGTTCTGGATCAAATGGAAAGACAGACCCCCTACTATATTTACCCCATTCACTGTTAGTTTCTTGTATACACCACTAAACTGCATTATAACAGTCAGAACTGACTCAGCAGTGGCACGGAAGGTCCTGGAAATAAAACATGTAAAAGGCTAGAGGCTAGAGCCCATGCAACTGGCATAGTGCCACAGCCGTAACTACATGGCTATAACAAGCAAGCATGTTAGTCGGTTCAAACCATGTTTGTGACCATTAACATCTGGCCTACAGATCTGCTTTACAGCTTAGTCAACAGGAGACCGCTCCAGCAGCCAACTAAGCTGTCTGTGTACAGCAGTTTTTGGTGGTGGCACAACTGAGGGTGGGGTCCTCTTTGCACCCTGAATTTCTGCCGCCACCAACTGTGATTAAGAATTGGGCCTTGCTTGTCCTTAAAACATTAGAAATTCTTTAATACAGGAGTACTTTGAAGGCTTTGCAAAAGCCGTCACCACCACAGACTGGTCCTTCACTTGTAACATTGAATGTTTTGATGATGCTTTAGACTCTATTAGTAGGACCTTCCTTAGCATCTGCAACTCTCTCATCCCATTAAAAAGGCTCAGAGTCAAAGGCCAAACAATGATTGAGTCACAACTGATCTTTTAAACCTGATGCAAAAAAGGGACACGGCATGGACTACATATAGAAAATTAAAAGCTTCCTAATCTCCTGCAGCAATATAGAATCCTCCATAATAGGTGTAAAACAGCAGTCCATGCAGCCAAGGTTAAATTTCTTAGAAACAAACAAACAATTCAGTGGCTGGGGCAGTTCTAAACTCACCTGGAAAACCATACACCAGTTGCTGGGCAGGGGTGTAAAAGTAGAGCAAATGACCCTCACCGTCTATGGAAGACTCATCAGTGAACACAGAGAGGTTGCCAACCTATTTAACTCTCACTTTGGTGACCTTGACAAATATAAACCAATAATTCCTCAATCCAGTGAGCCCAGTTCAGTTGACACCCCTAACCCCTCCTCAATCTCACCACTTCCACCACAAGCTGACCCAGATTTTACTTCTGCCTGCTTATGGGCTGCACTCAAAATAATGATCCCAGGCCCAGTCTTAACTCTGATGTCATTGGCTACCGGATCCTTAAACTGACTTGGGAACACATAGTACTCTCCCTAACCAACATTCTTAACCACTCGCTGTGTACAGGTCTTTTCCCCAGTAAATGGAAAAGTGCCACTGTAAAACCACTCCACAAATCCAGGTCAAAAAATGATGTCTGCAGCTTTAGTCCAATTTCTCTACTCGCTCCCCTCTACAATATTCTTGAAAAGATTGTTCTTGATCAAACCACAGCATTTCTTGAAAGCTATAACTTACTCATGGAATCACAGCATGGATTCAGGGCTAGCCACAATACTGAGATAGCACTTGTGAGGCTCACTGACTTTATCAACAAGACCAGCGATGAAGGTTTCTACACCGGCTCGGTGTCTGTAGACAGCAGACCTCACCAATGCCTTTGATCTAGTGGACCATCAGGTACTCCTTAATACACTTTCCCATCTAAGATTTTCGGATGACATGTTGATTTGGTTGAACTATTTAAGCGGAAAGTCCCACAAAGCCCCTTGCTTTTTACATTGGTCATTAATTCCCTCCCCAAAATATGCACCCGCACCAAGCTAATCCTATATGCTGATGACGCAGCACTCTTCTGTAAAGACAAGAGTCCCTCGACCCTCCTAAACACACTTCAGCAACCTACACTCCTGGTTTTCCCCTCATAGACTGGTCCTTAACGCAAAAAAAAAAAAAAAAAAGTCCATTTTATTCTCCAGCATTAGAAAATCCTCCGATTTTGACTACACTCTCACAGACAATGACAGCAACCCTACAGAAAGAGTCACATAATTTAAATACCTTGGTATTTATCTAGATCCCAACCTGTCCTTTGAGTACCACATGAATCAACTGATTAAAAAGGTACATCAAAGGCTCATGCTGCTCTTTTGCGTGAATCAATTCCTCATACCTCACACAAGGGCGCTGGCAGCCAACAGCTTCTTGCTGCCACTAATTGACTACGGGTCTGTGGTCTTCTTCACACCTCTACCTCTCAAAAAATTCTTAGTAGGTTAAGGGCAACCTATAACATATCAGGTTCGTCACTGGCCTCCCCAGAAGTACCCATCACTTTGACCTCTACAAGGCAGCAAATTGGTTATTATTTGATGACAGATTAAATAGTAAAATCCTTCCTGATCTTTTTCTACAAAATCCTCTGGGGGCCACCTGCTTAACAGCATTGTCTCCATTTTCCAGAGGCCCACCAAGGCTCGAACCACCAGAGTCACTTCTGATCACTCCTTCACGGTCCCCTTCTGCCACTCTGCTCAAGGTTAGCACTCGCTCTCCTTCAGGAGTGCAAGACTGTACAACAACCTCTCTTATTCTGTGGTTCAGTGTCCATCCCTAAGATTATCTAAACTCAAGCTGAAATAATAGCTCTCGGACAGATCAGTATGTGATTGCGTTTAACACTATTGATTTGACCCATGACTGTCTGCTTGTATAACCCTTGACCTTTCTAATTTCTGTACTGCGATTTGTCAAACCTGAATGAGTGTTTGTATAACCCATGACCCTGCTGTTTTATTCATTGACATGTCTGTCACGCGACACTTGTGAAAACGGGCAGTTTTTCTCACATGCCTTCCAGTATAAACAATAAAAATGAAAAAAAAAAGGAAATGGAAAGTACTTACAGTTTCTTTCCCACTGAAGGGTTGTATTTAGCTTTTGCTTTGAACACCACCTAAAACAAGAATTAGAAAACAAAATATTTAAAATATTAAACTGGTTTTACAAGTTTTGCTTATACATGAAGCGATTTTCCTTTGTTATGTCACGGCACAAAGGTAACGTACAGATGACAGAGACTTGTTCTCTTCCAAAAGCTCACCATTTACAACTGCTCTATCGTACTGTATCCTGCATGGCTGCTGCTCAATGCCCACAAAGTCTACGTTTCTCCCCAAATATGTACAGTAGTACCCCAGGCTTTAAAACAGTTTTGAGGGCGAACAGTCAGCTGGGCTAGCAACCAGTAAATTCTACTGACGCAACATTCAGTTTCACGCTTATGATCCGTCGATGTGTTTAATTATTAAACATTTTTACCAGAAGAGCATGCTGAGCTGGAAGCAGCTCGATTCCAGAGGTGTCCAAGGGGAAGGGAACATGTGAATATTTAAAAAGAAATAATAGGCGCAAGAGCAGAGGCACATCAGAGCAAATTATAAATAACATATACATGGGTTCGATAAATACAAAAAGTGGTGATGTGTGCAAACAAGGCAATACAGAATGGCAATCCAGTGATAGAAAATGATATATAAATAAAAATTTAACCAATGACATGTTTTGCAAAAGATTGAACAAAAAACAACCAAAAGCCAGTGAAAGGGGATGCAGCATACAATGAAAAATTGGCAGGGAAAGGTAAGTTACTTACCAGTTAACAGTAGATCCTTGGGAGACTCTCCTCCACAGAGCCATACCTTTGGAACTGTAAGATGTCATCATCACGACTACTCAGAAACCTTTGCCTGGCTGGAGCAACCCATGCTGACATTTGTCAGTGAAGTAGGTAATAAACCACGACAGGGTGTGCATTATAGGATTTTAATGCACTCCCAAGGGGTATAGTAAGGCACAAGGCCAAAGGCCAAGTGCCCTTACACCCACTGAGAAGTGCATTAACATTCTATGATGCACATCCTAGAGGGGCTTATTACACTTATAAAATGTCTCCAAGTAGGTTCTGGGGGGAGAAAAATAAGATTTGGGACCTGACTGCGTTTATAGAGAGTTACTGCACAGTCAGGTGATGTCTCTCAGCCAATGACATTTCTAGATTTTTTCTCCCTTGCCATTTTATACACTTATATAATGTGGGCACCCCTGTACCTAACCAGTTTTCCTACTGTAGATAAGCTCAGATTTGTACCATACTGACAAAAAATTGGAGACCAGTAACCCACCAGGCAGACGGGAAAAATGGAGGTTCTGGAAAAGAGCCCACAGAAAGGGTGTAAAAATGGGGAAGACCAAGTGTGTTGTAATGAACAGGTCTTTCAGAGTACACTACCTAAGCATACAGTAGGAGGTACGTGGGAAGGTGAGTTGTGGCTCTTTGAAAATTATCTTGAAGATTTACTGTCACTGTTAGGTAAATAATCAACTATGTTCTATGATATCTCTCTCCATGGAGTCACACCTTTGGAACAATTGCCAGGCAGTACCAGACCGCAAAATGGGAAGAAGGCCAGACAGGAGGAACATACAGTCCCAGACAACAGCAGGCCTCGGTGGAAACCTGCCCACAGGATACCAGATCCAAAAGACAGTAGTTACAGAAAGGATGGATCACAGACCACGTGGCAGCAAAGCATACACTGGCAGCTGAAACAGAAAAACATGTCCCAGAAGACAGCATGCCATGGGTTACAAACTCCTGGACATAACCAGGCAGTGTCTAACTAGGCTTCCAGAAAAGAAAACAAAAAAAATAACTACAAGATGCCTAACATGTTGGACAAGTAGTATGCAGAAACAGGGGGAGCCCAGCAATCTGGAGGTGAATAAAAAGAGCCATTAAGACTGCATGCAGTTTGCAGCAAGTACTGTACATCAGATAGGGAACCTAAAGCACTATGGACATCCCACGAATATAGAACAACAAAGCCCACATACAGAGAGGAAAGAAATAAACCTCAAAAGGTGGAGAACTGGATGCAGCGTAAAGGAAGACAGTACTCTGTGAAAGAACAGAGGATGGGTACCGAGTGAAAAACCTATCCTGGAGAATAAAAACCTTTTTGAGCAAGCATTACTCTAGATTGGTTCCAAATGTAGCGATGCATGTGGATAATTCAGGGAAGGAGGGGGTGTGGAGCCTCTGATCCAAAGAAAAAACACACTTCAGCCACAAAACTATCAAAACTGCCTTTTTGCCAGACATGCTACTCCAGAGAAGGAGACACACTTGCCAACTGCCCAGAGTTACCACCAGACTCTTTCACTTTTAGTGAGCTGTCAGTGTCACTCTAGATTGGTCCCAACTGTGAACCAATCAGGGAAGAAGGAAAGGTAAAGCCCCCAATAAAAGGGAAAGCTGTGCTTCAGCCACAAGACTCTCAATATTGCCTTTCTGGAGTGCTTCTTGGGCAAGGCAATCTTCTTGAGCAAGGCAATGTGGTAGATGCCTGAATTCTAGCTTCTCCACCCAGCTTAAGAATCTACTATCGTCAGATCCATTTGTCTAGCAATTTATGAATTTAGATATGCTGACAAACCTGGGAAAAATGTTGACTAGCAGCAGACAGCAGAAAAAGCAAACAAAACTAAACTTTTTGGTGGAAAACATGTTACAGGCGATCTGCTTAATTCCAAGCATGAGATCTCATGCATCTATAGCAAAAGACGCCTTAGGCAAACAGCATCCCCTAGAGGGAGCTCTACCCTCAGGCCCAAAGGACTTAACAAGCAAAGACGAGGTCAAAATCTGTCAAACTGTCAGCACAACTCACCAAAGTCCAGGCCATGCTAAACTCTCTGGGAGGGAAATCGGCTGCAATACATAACTATCTGAAGCTGAGCAGACAGCGATTTGGAAGATAAAGCAGCTGATCTGTCTCAAGGCCTAGATGCCCCCAACATAACTGGGAGACTCCTAAAACTGTGGACGTGGAGCTCTGCTGGAGAAGATCAACTTTCCAAATAATAGGTATTCCCGATGTAAGCCCCCCTCCCCATGTCTAGGGGTAGATGGATGGAAATTTAAGGGGTAGGGGCACTGTACAGCACAGAAACAGAGTCCAAGGATAGAAAACTCGTTACCTGGGTTCTGACAAGCAACTTGTGGTGACCACAGGGTGCAGTGGAGGCAGTCTTTAGTCTCGGCTATTGGAGGGAAGGGGTTACTGGTGCAAACTGATTAGTTCACTTGAACAAATAAAAATAAAGCCATTGTCCACACCAAAAGAAAAGAAAAGATGAACAATTTAATACAGAATAAATCCCACGCCATGGAGCACAGGAACAATCAACAGCAAACAAGCAGTTCAGACTTCATGGGCCCACAGCCTTTGTTCAGTGCAGACCACAAGGGTCTTCATGGCACAAATATTTTTTCCAAACTAAGCAGGGTTAAGCTCCTTCAGCGATGGTAGCAGCAGCACACACCCAGTGCGGAACAAACCACCGGGTCGCCTCATTCTTGCCTCTCTCTCTCTTCCCTCTCTTCTCTCTCTCTCTGTCTCCCTCTTGTTCATGAACATGCGAGGTGGGTAAAACTGACCAGGTCACGAGTATCCCTAAACCCACTCTTTACTGGGAACGGCCGATCCCACAGCGAGGCACCCTGCAACTCCCACTTCCTCCTGCAGAATTCACCAGACAACGGGACAAAAGGGACCAGATCATTTGCTTTTCCACCTGGCTGGAAACAGACTAAAGGTAGGACACCAGGAGCAGGCTGCCACCACTGCTCCCTATTCTGTGGGCTCTCATCGCCACCATGAAGTGCCCCACTGTGGCTACCAGCAGAACTCTATGGCGGCTCCCTCTCCAGCCTACCCCGGTGCCAGGGTTCACAAGGTAGGCCACCAAGCAACTCCTTACTGGGACCCAGCTCCCATCTTACGGTGAGAACCACCATACCCAACGAGTGCAGCCCCAGACCAACCAAACTATTCCACTGCCTAGAACAGAGAAAAAAAGGGAGGCAGACCAAGATGGCAATCACCCCACCCCGGCCCAGAACCTACAGCCTCAATGACTGCACTCCTCAGCCAGTCCATGAGCTCTTCCCGCTAACCACTCCTGGTAACACCCCCCCCGTGGCGCCCAAACTCCCCTTTTATGCTGTCAGGCCCAAGCTCAGTCTGCCAGTAGGCAGGATCCAGACCCCCAGACAGCAAGATTAAAATAAACTCCTCCCATAAGCCCCCTTAAGGGGGATTAAACTCTCCCTCCTTTAAGCCATTCACCTCCTGGTGAACACCATGGCAGCAGCCCAGCTGGCTTCCTCAGGGCTGATATGTGCACTCTACAACTCCAAGGAACCTGCTGCCAATACTGCTGCACCACCGCAATGGTGCTTACACATACTGTATCCAGCGGACCATAATCCTAGAACCCCATTCTTGTGACCCCACATGGCTATCAATAAACGCTGTGATGCTGCCACCACCTGGACAAATCAAGCTTAGGTTAAACTGCCCAATATACAACTTTATCACATAACTACTAGGAACCCCGCTCCCCAACAGGGGGTGCCACTGCTTCTCTCAATGTCTATAGTAACCATTAGTATACCAGTGCCAATACCCATTTATGCTGATCACGTTCACTTCACAAGCAACCACAAACTCTCTCACATTCATACACCCTTACACCACTGGCTCTCACAAAGCGGCCACCCACTCATCAATCAACCACAATCAATGAACCACAACCTTTTAATACATTTGGACAGCATAACTAAGAATAAAATGCAAATGCTAAATGGTACAGTTCTCAGTTCATAAAAAAAGGTAAAAAGAACCCACTAACATGTCAAGGCAACCAAGTGGGTTAAAAACATGTCAACACTTAACTATTAACGTAGAAAGCAATTAGTTCACATACTGCAAACCTGCAATAGTGGGTATAGCATACATAAGGTGGGAGGACAGTCCAAACAAAACAGTCACAGCAATAACTGTACCAGTCCTTGGCATGCCATTGATGGTCAGGCTTTGCAGCCTTACGAATATTCGGAGGCGCGTACAGCTTGGGGTCAGGCTTGGCAACCTCACCAAAGGAGTCTTCACTGCTAATGTAGTATTTTGTGCATTATCCCTCCAAATCTTGTACCATAGCACAGGTCTTAAACAGTCACTCCCATCCACATCGTGGTGATGCACAATTGTTTTGCTTTGCTGATAGCCTGCTGCTGGGTGACTCCAGAGGCTGATGAACTCAACTGATTCCACTGCTTGACCTTATCCAAGGCCCCCCCCTGGAACACCCAATCCTCTCTCCTCTAAAATGTCCCAGGGCCAGCAACTACTACCAATCAGAACTCAGTCCCAGGCAGAAAGCATAAGACTGCAACGTGATTCCAGGCAGGCCACACAGTAACAAGTCCCACAGGTGCAGGTTAAACAAAATGTCAACATCCAAACTGCCTCCACAGCCCAAGATGGTGCTGAACTACCCACGGCAGTCCAATTCCACGCTGCACCCCACTTATACCCCAGACAAGCCCCCACATTGTAAGCACCTCTCCCCATGTCTAGGGGTAGTTGGATGGAAATTTAAGGGAAGGGGCACTGTACAGCACAAAAACATAATCCAAGTATAGAAAACCCATTATCTGGGTCCTGACAAGCAACTTTTGGTGTCCACGGGGTGCAGCGGAGGCAGTCTTCAGTTTCTGCTACGGGGGGAACGCGACGGGAAAGCCACTGGTCCACGCCAAAATATAAGAAAAGATGCACGATTTAATCCAGAATACAGAAGATCCCACTCCATGAAGCACAGGAACAATCAACAGCAAACAAGCAGTTCAGACTTCACGGGCCCAGAGCCCTTATTCAGTGCAGACCACAAGGATCTTCACGGCACAAATATTTTTCCAAATGGAGCCCGGTTAAGCTCTTTCAGAGGTGGTAGCAGCAGCAGCAGCACACAACCCATGGCAGAACAAACCGCCAGACTGCCTCATTCTCGACTCTCTGATTTTATTCTTCATGAACGTGTGAGGTTGACAGGGAGATTAGGGAAAATGTGAAGTGAGTGCCGCGTACAGAGTTTTGCGGAATCATGTTAGTAAAGGGCCATTCAGAAACAGATCATTCAAAATGTAATGCAAAGTTGAAAAGGTTACGTCAGCAACTGACAGTCCTGAAGGGTCATGTGAAAGCTTTACTATATGTACCGCGCCCATTGATCTGGCATCCATCATCAGAGGATGACGAGATTGATGAGATTGATGACTGAGACCCCATCCAAGGTGGTGGGCCTTGGGACACCGAGGGGGGGGGGCTCACTAACCTCCGGTGGCTGTCTTAACAAGACAGGGGAGAGACTGACACGGCTGAACAAGCGGTCGACAGAGCTGGAGTTCCTGAGGCCTGTTCCGAAGTAGTCCAGTGTGCCGTAAGCGACTTGTTACAGGATGAGGCTATGAAGCAGCGGCTGCTTCATGGCGTGGCCACGGCCAAAGTGGTCATCAGAAGCATGACGTTGCAGCATTCAATATCTACCCCTAATGTTTTGCAGTTAGCCCATGCCTTCCAAAGTACAGTGGATAAAATAGACCACATGACCAAGAGATCCAGCTAGAGCTAGCAGTGGAACCAGTGAACCAGAGGAGTGGCTATCTCTGCAAAGCAGTGTGCAGAAGATGGAGATTAGTGCCCAAGAGGTAGATAAGCAGAAAAGGGGCAAAATTCAGCAGACATGCAGACAGCAAGGAGAACCAGGGATAAATGACAACCAAGGAAGGGGCTGGAGTAGAACAGAGAAGCAGTCTAGGGAGGTCAAATCATGGAAAGCTATGTGCAAATGCCAGGAGCCTAGCAACAAGATGGAAGATCTGGAGGCTGTCATGGTACAGTCAGACCTGGACATTGTATATACTGAAACCTGGTGTAATGATAACCATGACTGGGAGATGGCCATACCTGGCTACAACATATTCAAAAGAGACAGAGCAGGCAGGAAGGGAGGAGGAGGGCACTGTATGTGAAAAATGACATAAGGGCCACAGAGATCCAGGAGGAACAAAATGGGGAGAGATACTGTGGGTTAAGCTGGAAAGGAAAATGGCAGCCATCCGCACAGGTGTGTCTATAGACCACCAGCCCAGGAGGAAGAAACAGATAGGAGTTGATGCTAGCCATCCAAAGGATGGCAGACAAGGGTGAGGTAGTACTGGTTGGAGACTTCAATATTCCAGACGTGGACTGGAGCATCCCAGCAGCAGCATCAACTAGGAGCAGATTTATCCTGGACTCTTCAGGGTGCCTTCTTCAAGCAACTGGTCATGGAACCAACTCAGCAGAAGGCAATACTGGACCTTGTGCTCACAAACAGGGACAGTGTGATGGGGTAACAGTGGGGAGCACCTGGGTAACAGTGACCACCAGTCATTGTGGTTTGAAATCACAGAAAGAGCAGAACCAAACCACACAAAAACACGATCCTGGATTTTAGGGGCAGACTTTGGGAAAATGGGGAGATACTTGAAAGAGGCATTAAGGGGAATGGGACAGGAATCAGGGGTTGAGGAACAGTGGGCAGTATTTAAAATGGGGATTACAAGAACAACAGAATTATGCATTAAGCAGGTTAGCAAGAGGAAAAGGAAGAGGAGACCATTATGGTTTTCCAAAGAGGTATGAAAGAAAGTGAAAGCCAAAAATATTGCATTCAGGCAATACAAAAAGACACAGGCAGAAGCGGATAGGGAGAAGTACCAGGAGAAGCAAAGGGAGGTCAGTAAGGGAAGCCAAAGCTCAGACAGAAGAACACATTGCAAAATCAGTGGGTAAAGGGACAAAACCTTTTACAGGTACATAAGTGAAAAAAGAAAGACAAAGGAAGGGATAGTGAGACTGAAGGGGAGGATGGGAGCCGATGGAGGATGACAACAGTAAAGCTGACATATTGAACAGGTATTTCTGCTCAGTCTTTACTGAGGAAGAGGGGTAATGGGTCTGAAGGGAGTACAAGGGTGAGAACGGTGCAGAAATGGACACAAGTCCCTTTACACAGAAAGGGTCCTGAAGGAACTGGAAGTAATAAGAGTTGATAAAGCAATGGGGCCAGACGGGTGCACCCCAGGGTCCTTAAAGAACTAAGAGAGGTGGTGGCTGAACCTCTGGCTATCCTGTTTAGCCGATCACTGGAAACAGGGAGGTACCCAAAGACTGGAGGACAGCAGATGTAGTCCCCTTATACAAAAGTGGGAACAAAGAGGAAGCAGGGAACTACAGACCAGTCAGCCTCACCTCGGGTAGTGGGGAAGATCATGGAAGCACTACTGAAGGAGAGATTGGTGGAACATCTGGTTGTCAATGGACCACAGGACCCAAGGCAGCATGGTTTCACCAGGGGAGGTCATGTCAGACCAACCTCGTTGAATTTTTGACTGGGCGACTAGGGAGGTGGATCAGGGAGGCAGTGGACATGGCCTATCTGGACTTCAGCAAGGCCTTTGACACTGTGCCACATTGAAGACTATTACACAAACTGGGGAATATGGGTGTGGGCAGGACAGTAGTGTGGTGGGTAGGTAACTGGCTGGGTGGCAGGACACAGAGGGTGGTGGTAAATGGCTGTCACTCCACAGAGGGAAGAGTGACCAGTGGGGTACCACAGGGATCAGTGCTGGGACCGGTCTTATTCAACATCTTCATCAGTGACATTGCGCAGGATCTAGAAGGCAGAATTTCACTGTTCGCTGATGACACAAAGCTCTGTAACAGAGTAGACACACCAGAGGGTATAGACAGAATGAGAAGCGACCTGCAGAAACTTGAAGAATGGTCAGTGGTTTGGCAGTTGAAATTCAATGCAAAGAAGTGCAAGATAATGCATATGGGGCACAAAAACCCTGGCACAATTTATCAGTTGGGGGGTGAGGATATAGCATGCACCAAGCAGGAAAGGGATCTTGGGGTTGTCATCTCTGATGACCTCAAGGTAGGGAAACAGTGCGACAAGGCAGCAGGTAAAGCAAATAGGATGCTGGGATGTATAGGCAGGGCATCACCAGCAGGAAAAGGAGGTCATAATTCCACTATACAAGACACTAGTGAGGCCCCACCTGGAGTACAGTGTACAGTTCTGGAGACCATACCTCGTAAGGACATAGACAGGGTAGAGAAGGTTCAGAGGAGGGCAACAAAGATGGTGCATGGATTGCATCACAAGTCCTACGAAGACAGGTTGAAGGAACTGAACATGTACTCCCTGGAGGAGAGGAGGGAGAGAGGGGATATGATAGAGACATACAAGTATCTTACAGGGAGGAACAGGATGCAGGAAAACACTATTTTTAAGCGAAAAAGATGTTCCAGGACTAGAGGGCATGGGATGAAGTTGGAGGAAGGACGATTCAGAGGAAACATGAGAAAGAACTTCTTCACAGAACGGGTGGTGGACAAGTGGAACACCCTGCCAGAGGAAGTGGTGGGGGCAGAAACAATCACGGGATTTAAGAATGCATGGGATAGACATAAAGGAATTCTAGAGGTCAGGGGTAAGGGGAAACAGACTTCTAGGAAAACAAACTGAACTTACAAGCTCAAATGGGCAGACTGGGTGGGCCATAGGCCCTTATCTGCCAACACTGTCTATGTATCTATGTATCCAGCACAATGCCAAAGAAACCCCAGCCCAGTACAACAGCTGACTGTGGTTTGCATACCAAGCAACCAAAGAATTGGCAAATGAGGCTGCAGCGAGAAATTTAAATTGAGTAAAAAAAGTTTGTTATTGAAAAATCAGGGCTAGAAATTCATTTTAAAAAGTGGTGTTTCACATGGAAATGCTGCCAAGGAAGAGAACGTGGGTGGGTGCCCTTTGTAGAAAGTAGACCAAATGTTCCTATCGGGGGCTGGTTGAATGGTTGACTTCAATGTAGTGAAAAAAAAGTTTCTGGAGACCAGCCACTTAGTTCATCATAAGAAATGTAGTTTTATTTTGATATTTTCTTAGAACACCATGATCCCCTAGGTACGCCCAACGTTTCACCCAACACCGGGCTTCCTCAGGGGCTTAGGATAGTACAGTTAGGTAAGAACTTACCGTAACAGTAGATCTTCGAGAGAGGCTCTTGCAGTAGGTAATTACATATAGGACTGACGCCAGCAGGCGGCAGGACCCCTCGGAAAAATTTCTAGCTAGCAGTCCCTGTCGAGGGACCGCCCCCACGTCAGGTGACCGGCGTCAGGAGACGTCGGTATAAAGGAGCGGTCCCGGACGCCCGCCTTCCAAGTCTTACCTGCCACAGGCCGAAAGAGGCCGGACGAGAGAGGAGCGGATATCTCCTCAATGGAAAAAAGCTGAGAAAGCTAAGGGGATGGAGGCGGAGGAGAACATTTACTGCAAGAGCCTCTCTCGAAGATCTACTGTTACGGTAAGTTCTTACGTAACTGTACTATCTTACTTCGAGAGGGCTCTTGCAGTAGGTAATTACACATAGGACTGAATCCCAAGCACTCTGGAACAAAGAAAGGCACTGGGAGGAGGAAAACTACTCCAAGAAGCAGTTCTAGCCGTGCAAGCCTCAAGACAGGAGGCCTTGCAAAACAGCTAGCCTGAAGCCTGCTCTACGGCGACAGGCAACATGCAAACTGTAGTGTTTCATAAAGGTATGGACGGAAGTCCAGGTGGCGGCAGCGCAGATGTCTGCTGCAGACACATTCTTGAAACAAGCCACAGAGGCAGCTACTCCTCTTGTGGAGTGGCCTCTGACTTGACCCGGGAGGGTCTTGTTGTATTTGTCATAACAGAAAGTGATGCAATGAGCCAACCACTTAGACAGGCATTGCTTGGAAATGGCATTGCCTTCCCTTTTGTGAGCAAAAGAGACGAACAACTGATCAGTCTTTCTGAGATCCTTCGTCCTGTTGGTGTAGTATCTCAGAATCTGGTAAACATCCACAGCATGGAGTAAATATTCCCCTTGATTAGAGAACTGCGTAAAAAAGGCAGGTAGCTCTATGGACTGATTTAAGATAGACTCTGCTACTACTTTAGGTAGAAACTTAGGATTCGGGTGAAGAGCAACTCGTTCCTTGTGAAAAATCAAGTAAGGGATTTTACACATCACGGCCTGGATCTCGGAGATTCTTCGAGCTGAAGTAATGGCCACCAAGAAGAGTGTCTTCCACGAAAGAAACTTCACATCTGCAGAAGCTGCAGGTTAGAAGGGAGGAAGGGTAAGTTTCTCAAGAACAAAATTCAACTCCCATGGGGGAGCAGGAGTACGGATGAGGGGCCTCAGATGGAGGACTCCTCTGAGAAAGGTCTTGGAGACCTCATAGAAACATAGACTTTGACGGCAGATAAGGACCGCTAGGCCCATCTAGTCTGCCCATTTCCCTACCTACAGGATAGGCCGCAGATCCTAGTTAACCAACAGCATATATCTTCCTGCCCCCCACAAGAATTGCCTTATATCTGTCCCATGCATTCTTGAATTCTCCCCCAGTTTTAGAGCCCACAACTTCCTCAGGAAGGCTGTTCCATGCATCCACTACCCTCTCTGTGAAATAATACTTCCTCACATTGCCCCTGAACCGCCCTCCTTCTATCTTTAAATTGTGTCCCCTTGTTCTTGCAAGTCTCTTTTTATGAAAGATGCTACCCTCTTGGACTTTGTTGATTCCCTTGAGGTACTTGAAAGTTTCTATCATATCCCCCCTCTCCCTTCTTTCCTCAAGGGTATACATATTAAGCTCCTTTAGTCTCTCCTCCTATGGCTTCTCTTGCAGACCCTGCACCATTTTAGTTGCCCTCCTCTGGACTGCCTCTATCCTGTCTATGTCCTTACGGAGATGGGGTCTCCAGAATTGGACACAGTATTCCAGATGGGGTCTCACCAACTGTCTGTACAGAGGGATAACAACTTCCTGTTTTCTGCTGCTGATGCCTCTCCCTATACATCCCAGTATACACCCGGCCCTCCTTACTGCCTTCTCACATTGCTTGCTAACCTTAAGGTCATCTGATATGATTACCCCCAGGTCCCTTTCCTGTTTTGTTGCTGTTACTACCTCCCCACCCATTGTGTATTCTTCACCTGGGTTCTTGTTTCCCAGGTGCATTATTTTGCACTTTTTTGCATTGAATCCTAGCTGCCATACATCTGACCATTTCTCCAACCTTGCCAAGTCCCTTTTCATCCTTTCCACGCCTCCTTGTGTATCAACCCTGTTGCAGATCTTTGTGTCATCTGCAAAAAGGCATACTTTTCCTTCCAGTCCCTCTGCAATGTCACTGATGAAGACATTAAAAGGACTGGACCCAATACTGAACCCTCGGTACCCCACTAGTAACCCCTTTCTTCAGAGTGGACTCATTTACAATTACCTTCTGTGTCCTGTTGTCCAGCCAATGTTTTACCTAGGCTACCACCCTGGGACCCACTCCCAGGCTGGTTAATTTGACTAATAATCTTTTGTGGGACTGTGTCAAATGTCTTGCTAAAGTCTAGGTAGGCCATGTCCACAGCCCCTCCCTGGTCTACTACTTTGGTCACCCAGTCAAAGAAATCTATTAGATTCATCTGACATGACCTTCCCGCTGTGAACCCATGCTGCCTTGGATCCTGTGCTCCACTGACCTCTAGGTACTCAACTATTCTTTCCTTCCGAAGTGACTCCATCACTTTCCCTACCACAGAGGTCAGACTGACAGGTCTGTAGTTTCCTGCCTCTGTCTTGGTCCCACTTGTGTGAAGAGGAATCACATCTGCCTTCCTCCAGTCCTCGGGTACCACACCATCCTCCCATGATTTATTAAAAAGAGTAGCCAGTGGTTTCACTAGTTCCTTCCTTAATTCTTTTAGAATTCTGGGGTGAATTCCATCAGGACCCATTGCTTTGTCCACCTTCAGTTTTAGGAGTTCTTGCAGAACCCTTTCTTCTGTGAAAGGACTGGGATCGACCCCCTATTAAGAGTGCTTCTGTTAATTGGATTAGGCACTTCCCCTTCTCTTTTGAATACTGAGCAGAAATATTCGTTCAGTATTCCTGCTTTTCACTGTCCCCCTGCCCACCCCTGTCATTCTATTCAGCCTCATATCCCTCCCTTTGTCTTTCTACGCTCGCTGATGTACCTATAAAAGGTTTTATCCCCCTTCTTAACTGAGTTGGCCATCTTTTCCTCAGTTTGGGCCTTTGCTATTCTGACTTCCCTCCCTGCTTCTTTCTGCCTTAACAGGTATAGCTCTCTGTCCTGCTCCTTCTGTGTTTCCTTATACTTCCGGAATGCTATCTTTTTCTTCCTGACTTTCACAGCCACCTCTCTTGAGAACCATAGTGGCTTTTTCTTTCGTTTTGATTTGTTTATTTGCTTCACACAAAGGCTTGTTGCCTCTGTGATGGCAGTTTTGATAATTCCCCATTGTTGCTCCACACCTCCTTCTAGCCTGTTAGCTACTGCTTTTCTGAGGCACTCTCCCATCTTGCCAAAGTCAGCCCTCCTAAAGTCCAGTACCCTCACTTTTGTATGGCTTGACTCTGTAGCTGAGTTTAACGTGAACCACACTGTTTGATGGTCACTTGTCCCCAGATGGCAAGCCACTTCTAGATCTGAGATCCTCTCACTGCCCCGTTTGAGAGTACGAGGTCTAAGATTGCTCCCTCACGAGTGGGTTCCGAAACTAGCTGTCTAATGCCTGCCACCTGTAGGGCATCAAGAATGGCCCTGCTCTTGGATGTGGCTGCAGCAAATGTGCTCCAGTTAACATCTGGCATATTCAGGTCTCCCATCAACAGTATCTCCCCTTTCTCTGCCATTCTAAGAATGCCTTCCATCATATCCTTGTCCATTCCTTCCCTGACATGGGGTCTGTACGACAACCCTGTGCGGATTGTGGTGCCCTTTCCAGTCAGTGCACCACAGCCCACAGTGCCTCCTCTCCTCCCTGTTTACTCTTTTGTTCAATTGCTTTTATCCCTTCCTTTACATAGAGAACTACTCCTCCCCCTCTTCTCCCCTGCCTGTCTCTCCTGTAGGTTATGTACCCTGGTATGTTAACATCCCAGTCATGGTTCTCTGTGTACCATGTTTCTGTGACTGCTACGATATCCAGGCATCCTCTTCCATTAAGGCCACCAGCTCAGGAGCTTGTTGCCCAGACTACGGGCATTGGTGCTCATTACCTCCATTTCCTGATGGCCTTACCCCTTTTGCCCCATCCTGTCCTTCTTGCCTTTGTCACTTTCTCCATTTACCCCTGCCCTTCTCCCTATCGACACCTCTATGTTGGTGTTTGCACACTTACTACCGTGATTGTTTGGGGGCTAGGATTTTCCTGCTCCTTTCCAGTGCCTCCCCTTGGCTAGTTTAAAAGCTTGCCAATTAAGCATTTAAACCTATCACCTAGGATCCTGGTTCCCCTCCCGGACAGATGCAGACCATCATGCCAGTATAGGCTTGCATCACTCCAGGTGGACCCCAGTCCCCAATGAAGCCAAATCCCTGAGCTCCACACCAGTTTTCAACCACTGATTGAATCCATGAGTGCAGACACCCTAGCCTCTCCTATGCCATAGATGGGTAGCACCTCCAAGAAGGTTACGATGCGTGCTACTTGAAGCCCTCTCCAATTCCACAAACTCTTCCTGCACTTCTCTAATCCCTTTCTTAGCCAGGTCATTTGTCCCTAGGTGGACAATGACATCCAGCTCCCTCCCTGTGCAGCTGCTCCAGCAATCCTGAGGATTCGCCCCCTGTCCCTCCAAGCCATGGCGCCAGGCAGGCACCTTACCTCCCTCTCCCCTTCCTTGCCCAGTTCTACCTTCCTAACAATGGAGTCCCCCACCAGGAGTTGTTTCCTTCCCTGCAGGGTCCCTGCCACCCTCCTGTGGGTCTCCTTTGGAGGTTCCCAGCATCCTCCTTGGTCTCCACTGGGGTGCCTCCATAGAGGAACCACACTTTGCCAGAATGGCACAGGAATTGTGGAGGTACAACTGGAGGGATGTGCCTCTATTCCACCACCCTCACCCTCCCTGAGCCCACTGTGGTCCAACCGCTCCTCTTTCTTGGCAACCTCTGAGGCAACGGCAGTGGCACTGGTGGTCCCTGTATGGAAGAGAGGAGGTCCCACAATCCCCAACTCAGCCTGGAGATGAGCAACCTCCTCCCTCAGCCCAGAGAGGTGCCTGCAGATGGGACAACACCGCATCCTCCAGAACATTTCCCGGAAGACTGCTGCTCCACAGCCACTGCACTGTACCACTCCATGTCTTATTTCTGGCCCCTTAACTGTTTGCAATCCTTACTCTTTCCTCTGTTTTTTTTTCTCTCTCTCCTTACTTTCTGCCTGTGTGCCCTTTAAGCTCTTGACTGTCCTGTTCTGAGACAAGAATATCCTATATTTCTCAGTAGACCACTTACTTGTTCAGAGGCAGACCTCCAGCAGCTAGAGGGGCCGAGAGCTACTCTTGCCCTTCTAGGATGGTGGGTCCTTGGTGGTTCTGTGATCACTCACTTCCTGCCCTAAACAGGAAGTTCCTGTTGTCAGTCAAATCCTGTGCCTATAAAAATAGAACTAGCTTGGGGTGGAGGAAGGAGGGCAATATAGTCCCAGTAGAAGTTCAGTCACACAGCAGTCCTTTCTCCTGGTGTCTTCTGCCAAGCTATTAGCAGAATCTTTCTAAGGCAGTCTTTAAATGTAGCTTCCTTCTAGCTAAGCCACTCCCTCTACTTACCAGATCTTTCTACAAGTAATTTAAACCTCACAGCAGTTAAGTCCTTTCAGTCACCTGAGATTTACACCTAGATGACTTTTCAGTTACCCATTCAGTTCAGTTAACCCAAAACACACACTTGTTTTGTTTTTTTTGTTTTGTATGTTAGTTTTTTTACCCTAAATTAAAGGTCCAAATACAAAAGTTCTTCTACTTTAGTCCCAGCAGAGAGGTTCAGTCACACAGCAGTCCTTTCTCCTGGTGTCTTCTGCCAAGCTATTGGCTAACCTCCAGTTGAGCAAAAGCCTTGTCCGCGAAGGGAACATGACAGGCCGAAATGGCCGCCATGTGTACCTTCAGAGAGGAATGGCCGAGACCCAGGTCAAACAGATGATGTTGATACTCCAGCAGAAGCCCCGCTGAACAGGGGAAAGGTTCTACGTTCTTGGAAGCTGCCCAAATAGTGAATCTTTTCCACTTTATGGCATAAGTGGATCTGGTGGAGGGTTTTCTGGCCTCCACTAAAGTCTCCGCCACTTTGGGAGACACTCCAAAATGGGATTGGGCTAGGTCTGCAGGAGCCATGCATGCAGTTGAAGGGATTTGAGGCCTGGATGGACCAGGGTTCCCTGATCCTGGGTCAACAAGCCTCGAGACAGAGGAAGAGGAGGATCCTCTGAAAATTGTTGTAGAACAGAGAACCAGACTTACCTGGGCCAGAAAGGAGCGATCAGAATCATTCGCGCTCCTTCTGAAGCCAGTTTCTGCAAAACTCGTGGGATAAGTGGAAAAGGCATAGACAAATCTGTCCTTCCAGTCTAGAGAGACAGAGCGTCGCTCCAAAAAGTGCCTTGCTCTGGAACGAGTGAGCAGAAGACTGGAAGTTTTGCGTTTAGGGGGGATGCAAACAGGTCAACCTGTGGTGTTCTCCAAAGTTGGGAGATACTGTCTAGGACACCTTGGTCCAGTTCCCACTCGTGAGTCAGAGCAGAAGAGCGACTTAGGGTTGTCTGCCAGGGTGTTGTCGACTCCTGGAACGTGAATCGCCATGAGGTGAAGGTCGTGTCGCCCAATCCCAAACCCTCATCGCCTCCCTGCAAAGAGGGTAGGACCGAGTCCTTCCCTGCTTGTTGATATACCACACCACGCACATATTGTCCGTCTGGATGGCGAGGTGGCCGGGAAGGATGCATTGGTGAAGGGCTTGGAGAGCGTACAACACTGCCCGAAGCTCGAGCACACTGATGTGGAGAGCTTGTTCTAGCTTGGACCAGGAGCACTGGGTCCGACGAGGGCCTAGATGGGCTCCCCAATCTTTGACTGAGGCATCTGTGGTTAGAGTCTGGGAGGGGGGAGGATGAAAGAAAGGAACTCCCCGAAACAGGTTCTCTCGAACCATCCACCATTGCAAGTCTCGCATCATCGGCAAGGAGATCAGGACTGAGTGATCTAGGTGGTCCACAAGCTGATCCCATTGAGAGCGTAGGGTCCACTGAGAGATCCTCATGTGGAGTCGAGCGCGAGGTACCGTCGGGATAGCAGCCTCCATGAGCCCGAGAAGGCGAAGGACCGACCTCGCCGAGACCATCCTGCAGTCGGACAACAGACTTATTTGGGTCTGAAGGGTGGACGCCCTGTCCGGAGGCAGGAAGGCCTTGCCCATGGTCATATCAGGGATCGCCCCAATAAACTGTAGCCTCTGGGATGGGTCCAGATGAGACTTGGAATGGTTGATGGTAATACCCAGGCAGGCAAAACCGTGCTGGGTAAGGGAGAGGAAACGCAGGAGTTCTTCCTTGGACGAGGCCACCAGGAGCCAGTCGTCCAGGTAAGGAAAAACCTGCACTCCCTTGGTACGCAGGCGGGCCGCCACCACTGCCAGACATTTGGTAAAGACTCGGGGGGCCGAGGACAGACCAAACGGGAGTGCCTTGAACTGGTAGTGGTCCCCCTGGAACACAAAACGAAGGTATTTGCGATGGAGATGGGCGAATGGGAATGTGCAGATAAGCATCCTGCATATCCAGAGCACAAAGCCATTGACCCAGCCGGAGGAGAGGCACAACGCTCTGCAAAGAGAGCATCCTGAACCTTTTGTACTCTACATAAAGATTCAGGGAACTGAGATCTAAAATTGGTCTGAGATCTCAAGTCTTCTTTGGGACCAGGAAGAATTGGGAATAGTAACCCGTCCCCTGAAGGTGAAGGGGGACAGGCTCTATCGCTTGCTTCAGCAGAAGAGCCGAGATTTCCTCGGACCAAAGGAGATGTTCCAGTGAATACGATACTTCAGAGGGGGGTGGTGGGGGTGGTTTCTGAAGAAACTCTATGGAGTGTCCTTCTGCTATGAGCTGGAGCACCCAAGAATCATGGTTATCCTCTCCCATCCCGGAAGGTGGAGGTAAACCTCCCTCCTACCAGTTCCTCCGGGAGTCCGGAGGCAGTGGAGAGAAAGGAGTCAGGTAGTGTGGGTAGCGCCGGCAGCTGAAGCACCGCTGCTTTTTGGGTGGGGCTTGCAGGCGGGAGAGGGCTGGCATTTTGTGGCCCACCTTCCCGGGTTTTGCCTTTGGCCCGATTCCGTCTGTGAAGGACGGCACTGCTGCTGATGGGGACAGTACATGGAATCAACTGACTTCAGAGCCGTCCCCTTCTCTTGCATATCAGTAATGATGTCCTTGACATCACCCCAGAAAAGCACCAACCCCCGGAAAGGTGCTTCCTGGATAGCAGATTGCACCTCCGGGACCAAACCTGACACGCAGAGCCACGCATGACGCCGTAGGCCTACAGCGAAAGTTGAGCTCCGCCCAGCTGTGTCCACTGCATCGTATGTTGCACGTAGCACGTGTAGACTGGCTGAACAAGCAGAGCGGACGAGATCAGCCAACTCCTGCTTGACTTGGGAGTCAGGCAAGGAGTCCAGTTTGGCTTCCGCCTGAGTATGGATGGCCTTCTGGTAGTCTCCCATGTGGCCGACATAGCTCAGGGCCCTAATCCCCAGTGTGGAGGAAGTGTAAATCTTTCTCCCATACTGGTCCAGAAGGCGAGATTCCTTATCAGGAGGTGACGAGCTAAGATGTTTTGGGTTCGCCGACCGGCCGTGAGCGGCGCTAATCATGACAGAGTCGGGCAGGGTGAGAATCCTGGAAATCAACACCTCTGGAGTATGATACAGCATGTTCGACTTCCTAGGAAGTGGAGCTAAGGCCGACGGCTGTTTCCATATTGTGGTAACAAGGTCGGCGTGAGGCTCTATCCAGGGTGGCACCAAGGTAGGAGCTGTCATGGGCAGATCCAGATGTTCAGCGAGTTTCAGACACTGAGGATCTGATTCCAGGGAGTGCCACTGATGAACTTCCTGGATTTTCCTAAGCAGCTCCATAAAAGAAGGATCCTCCAGAGGAGATTTCAGAGGAGTCCTTGGCTGGGGCTTTGACGGAGAGCGAGGCTCGTCTTCTCTCTTGGAGCAGCCGTCGGAAGGGTCCGAGGAGTCCGAGAGTGAAGAGGAGGATGAAGAAGAGAAAGACTCCCTTTCCCGACCCGGGGGAGGAACGGACCCCTTGGGGAGTCTCCGGGTAAGCATGTCCTGCCCCTCTTTGGATCCAGATGGAAGAACCCTGGAGTCCGGAGGTGGTGAGGGAGTGTGCCGCCTGGGGCGTACGGGAACCTGGGACGGCACCATCGCCGGAAGGCGGCTCTCGACCTCTTCGGTGAGCTGAGCCTTGGCCTCAGCCCACCAGGAGGCCAGAGTCTCCTGCAGGACCACCGGCAGCCGCGAGAGCGGTGGAGCAGGAGGTGGGGGATAAGGATACGGGTTATACCCATATGGAGTGTATCCAAAACCCAGCTGCGGGTAGCCCGGCATCGGGTATTGAGGCGTTGAGTACTGCGGCGTCGGGAAGCCCAGCGTCGGGTACTGTGGCACTGGATACTGCGTTCCCGGGTACACCGGCGTCGAATAAGACGGAAGATACCCGGAAGCCGGGTGGGGGGGCTGCCGGAGCAGACGTCCCGGCCGGGAACCTCACGGACGGGTCCGTAGTGGAGAGCCCAGAGGGCCTGATGGGAGCAGAATATCTCCCGGAGTCGGTAAGGCCGACGTCAGGGCCGACGGCGGAGGTACTGACGTCGGAGGGGCCGGCGTCCGGGAAGCCGATGTCAGGTCCAGTGCTCCAGATGGAGGAAGGACTGACTGAGGCAAAAGATCCCCAGTTTCGCCCAGGAACTGAGGGGAAAAGTCCCTGGGGTCAGGTTGGGGAGACTCTGGTTCCCCAGATGGTAGTGAAGGCTGCGGGGAACCAGGAACGACGGACGTTGGTGGGTCCGCCGTCAGTTCCTTCGCTGGCCGGACGTCGGACGAGCCGACATGAGGCTTAGAGGCGAGCTCTCGGCGGGCGCCGGAGAAGCCAATGTCCGACTTACGAGAGCCATCACCGGAGACAGGCCGAGAAGATTGATCGGCCTGGTCCAGTGGAGAGGAGGCCGCGCGTCGCCCCAGAGGGTTGGACGTCTTACCAGCCCTCTCTTGGCGGACGTCAGAAGAGCAGCGCCGGCCTGAAATGCGCCCACAGTGGTAGGCCGTGAGCTGCGGCCGAACCAGGGGCGGAGGCCTCCAACTGCCCAGAGGCGCCCGCAAGGCCCGAGCGTGAGCCAGACGGGCAGGCCGCCACCGCCTCGGCCGTCGAGGAGCGATCCCCTCGAGGAGATGTTACCTGCGTCCCAGTGACTCCCAAGGGAGACGCGGTGGAGGAGCCTTTGTCCCAGTGCCTCTCCTTGTCCTTCTTCTTCCGATGGCCTTTGGGGGAAGTGGATGCTTGCCTCAGTTTTTTAAGCTCCTTCTCCATAGAACTCATTTTCTTCTTTAGAATATGGGCTTCCAGGGATTGCTGCTGCCTTTTTCGGGTGGCCGTGTTAAAACTGAGGCAATGCTGGCACTTCTCGACCGGGTGATTGAAGCCTAGGCAGAACAGGCACAGGGAGTGGCTGTCCTTGTGCGGTAGTTAGGCGCCGCACGAATCGCACTTATTCTTGTGCTCCGAGGGTGTAGGGGACGACATACACAGATGCTAGTACTGACGTTAGTCAAAAAAATAGAGAGTTTTTCGGTAAAAACGACGTAAAGAAGGGCTTGACTTTAAGCATAACTTTTCTCGCGAGAGCTAACGAGCTAACGGCGGGAGAACGGGAAGGCGGGAGTCCGGGACCGCCTTTTATACCGACGCCTCTGACGCCCGGTCACTTGATGTGGGGGCGGTCCTTCACCAGGGACTGCTAGCTAGACATTTTTCCATGGGGTCCTGCCACCTGCCGGCGTCAGTCTTATATGCAATTACCTACTGCAAGAGCCCTCTCGAAGATCGATCTTGTGTTCCTAAATAAATTCTTTCATTATTGGCTTTAGAACAACTAGGATTCAGTTTCCTGTTTGTTTCTAGCTTCAGATTATAACTTTTTATCTGAAACAAGTTACAACCACTTGGATTCTGTGCTTAGTTTCATTTCAGACCACCCAGGGGTACCATTCCAAACTTCCCTTCACTCAGATTTCTAGCATTACAATGCTCATTACTTGCCTAAGCTAAATAGCATGTGGTGCAGCTTCAGTTCAGGTGTGTCTTGTGCACTGAAGTTTGGAATGGTACAGGAAACTGAATCCTAGTTGTTCTAAAGCCAATAATGAAAGAATTTATTTAGGAATACAAGATCCTAAGCACCTGAGGAAGCCTGGTGTTAGGTGAAACATTGGGCGTACCTAGGGGATCTTGGTGTTCTAAGAAAATATCAAAATAAAACTACATTTTTTATGATGAACTGAGTGGCTAGTCTCCAGAAACTTTTTTTTCACTACGTTCCACATGGAAAACCTGTTGCAAAGAGTTGGTATTCCGTCTTGAAAACTGGTATACGACCCCTTTTTCTTGTATACCACTATTTGTGCCCATTACACAATAAGAAATATGTTAAGTGAAAAGCTTTCCCCCAAAAAATTGAAATTCTAGAAAGTTAAAATTTTACTTTTTAAAATGCTTGCCACAGTAACACCCAGACTATAACTGAATAAAACCAAGCAAAAGACTGGTGACTTTTTTCTGCAGTCAACAACCCCCCCCCTCAGATATTTTCTCAGTAAAAAGAATTTGCCAAAAAATTTTGTCTGCTCAGCTAACATACTAACGTACTAAAAGCCAACATAATAGGCCAAATGGTCTGTCTTGTCTGCTCGAAAGCCAGCAACCTAATGGCTGCTCGCCTTACCACCCCCCCCAGTCCCAAGAGGATCTTCATTTGTTTCAGTTTCCCCTTGTACCTGTCCACCTCTTCTTGAAGCCCTCCACTGTACCCTCTTCCACCAGCCTCCCAGGCAGCACATTCCAGGGCTCCACCACCCTCTCAGTGAAAAAAATGCTTCCTACGCGTCCCCTGTAATTTCTCCCCTCCAGCTTCCACTCAAGGCCCCTGGTTGTTCCCCCCTTCTTTAACCTAAACAGCTCCTTGGTTCCACTCCTAGTTATTCCTTTTACATACCTGAAAACCTCTATCATGTCTCCCCTATCCCTCCTCTCCTCCACTGAGTAAAGCCCAAGCTCATTCAGACTCTCCTCATAAGGCCTCCCCTCCATGCACTGAATCATCCTGGTTGCTCTCCTCTGAACCCTCTCCAGCAGTACTCTTCCTGTAATTATGTGTACTGTGCAAAGCCCTCTAGCACACAGTAGTGGGTGGCAGAGGTTGCTATGCAAAAAATGGAGATGCATCCTGTCCTATGATGAAAACAGAGGACTGTGTATGAGCAATCATACACAACAAGGCAGTTGCGATTGAGAGGTTTCCATGGTAATCAGAGTCCTCGAGAGCACAGCTCGAGGTCCGTTACCACGGAAACCTCGAGATCTTACAACTGCCTCGTTTGTGTACGGTTGCTCATACACAATCTTTTATAGTGTATGGGCAACCATAATCAGCACTCCGTGATCCCCCAAATAAGTCTACAAGTAAAAATAAGGCTTACTTTGGGATCTGTAGCAGTACGCTGACTTCCGTGGGCCGCTCAATTGCGACGTGAGGTTGATCTTGTTGTGCTGCACCAATGATGTACCAGCAGCACAACAAGATCGTGTCGCACTAAGTGCAGCACACCAACGCTGTTCCAGGCATGGATTTCCACGCAGAACAGCATTCCACCATACACTATATGAGTAGTTCTGAAAGCCAAACTCGGATGCTAGTATTTGTTTTCCTTAATAAGCACAACTGTGTAAGTACTATATCACTAGGCACATTACCTCATGGCACAGACAGACTGCACTGCCAACAAAATGTCCTAAATAGGTTGTGTTCCCTCTTCCCCACAAAATCTTAGCTGTCCTTAGCAAGCCCACTCCACCAGCATTATCTTTTTAGTCCATATTATTTTTAAAAGCTACAGTAATTAGTTCCTTTTCCTTGCTGCATGCTCACCCATGTTTTCAGACTGAGTGTGCACCTAATGTCTGTTTCTGGCAGCTGCTGTTACGGGTTTTAACAGCTTAAAATCCAGAATTGGGACAATGGGGTTCAAGGCTGTTTCCTCAAGACAGCTAGGCACACTGAAGTAATGACCCGAGGTTCATGATTGTGGTCCCCGAGAGAGTCTGTCCACTTGAATGACCCCCTAACATCCTTCTACTGTATCATGCCCACACACTTAACTCATGTATCCTGAACTTGCTTCCCGCTAATTCTCTCAGCAAACTGGCACGTCCCTGTTTTGCACAACTACAGAGTAGCCAAACAGCATTTGTGAGCCCTTTGTTATGTTGGGCTTAAAAAAAAACAAACAAAAAAAAAAAAAACATCCAAGTTGATGGTTACATTTACACTTCTCTCACCTTTCCTATTTATGTGGTTGGAGTAGCTCCACATGGTTTGCGCCAGAGTAATGGAGGCGAGCAGGCAAGACAGAGAACAAGATGCAGTGATCATGCGTTTCTTCCCGCAAGATTACGAGTGGGTTAAGGGCATTGAGTTCTACTATGTCTAGAGTGCAGACTGACGCTATATTATAGAACTCAGTGGTTATGGGCAAAAATTAAGTGCATTGTGTAATGCTGGAAAATGAACTCCGCGATCGACCACTCGAAAATGGGAGTAAAAACCGGTATTCAACACGGGTTACCAGCTGTCAGTATTTAGTGTTCCGTGCATGATTTTTGGTGTGCACTTAACACCAAATAAAGGAGAATTTTGAGCCCTGAAAATCTGCAGCCTGCATTGCGTGAAAAGGTTGAAGCACTGGTAAATCCAATAACTGATGATTCAGCTGTCATTATGAGCAGAGTGGAGAGCACATACTAGATCTATGTGCATGACCAGACTTTCGGCTCCAAGGCTAAGATAACCATGATGCAGAACAGCACCGAACCATCCACCCAGCATGTGGTGGAAGGGAAATCAAAGGATTTTCAAAAGGATGGGCCCTCTTACCAAAAGCAGGGAGGGTCACACAAGAACCAACAACAATATCGCCAAAAGCAAAACCAGCAGTACAACAAGGGAAACAATGGACAAAAAAAGGTATTAAGGTATCCAAGATCTGCCACTACCTACCAGCTCTGAGACATTTCATGGGAATAGTTAACTATTCCAGAGACTTCATATGCAATTTTGTACAAAAGGCCACACCCCTGTATGAGCTCCAGAAGAAAGAAGTCCCCTGGCAGTGGGGACCTGAACACACAAATGCTGTCACTTCTCTGAAACAGGTCTGTCACAGGGTACTCCTGTGAAGGGTTGAGGGCCCCGAGTTCATATATATAGAAATAGGAGGGAACCTGCAAGCCATGTTTGAATTTTTCCAAAGGTGCTGTCATGATTCCTATTGTTCCTCAGTTAGGCTGTTCAGTTTGAAGTCTGGCTGTTTCTAAATCCACTAAAGCAAAAGACAGCCGCTGCTTAGTGATGTCGTTTGAAAAAATTCAATGTATAAAATAAATAACAAACGAAAGGATAGTTGTTAGATTAATGTTAAATACATTTCATGGCACCTTTTCTGAGTGGAGAAACTGAAGTGGAGATCCTCTGTGGCAGTATGCCTAAATTCAGTCCCATGCCCGGTTAGTCATCATGCTGAAAGTATAGTGGACTATTATTATAGGTCGCCACTGGTTTAGAGTAGAAGTAAATATAGCATTCCGTTTGGAATGTCGTTTCATTCTGCTTAATAAAAGCTTAGTGTTAGCCCTTTCTGTCTATATTGTGCTTTTTAGGGCTTGGCTATGTTTTTAGGTTTAAAAATGGTATTGAGAACCAACTGGTTCTCTTCTCTAGTTCGCTTATGTTCCTTTTTTTTCCTAAATTCATTTGAAAATGTTTTACGTCGTAAATTGCTTTGAGCTTCAATGCTAGCAGCAGTAAGCTGAAAGCGGTTGTTCCTGTCTATCGACTGCGCGATATCCGTGGAAGGCATTTAGCCTTTTAGTACTGTTCAAAATTTAATAATTCCCACTGAAAATTAATAGTGTCAGCTTTATATATCCTTCGGAGTTGAGGTTAGCTACTTCTGGGCTGTTTTTGAGACCTTCACAGGGCGAGAGATTTTTGGCGTTTACGGGCATTTCAGAGCCCTGAGGTCCATTTACCTACCTTTGGCTATAGCTTGCTCTTAAGAGACGGCTGGCCACAATTTTTATCTTTTTGTTCTGCTGTCTGAAAGTGGGGTACTTTAGCCGTGGGCTGTTGCCGGATTGAAATTCCTTCTTTTGTGGTTGGTCCGAGTCCTTCATATAGCTGGTTATGGAGTGAGTGGAGCGGACTCGAGACTGGTTCTTCGGTGCTGCTTTAGCGGCTGATGTTGTGTGTGGGTTGGGGTGGTTGTTTTTGAGACTTGGTTCGCGGTGACGGTTGTGCCGGGGGGGGTGTTTGTCTGTCTCTGTTCGTGATTTGCCCTGTTGCGGTGCTAGTGGGTTTCCGAGTTCGGGTCCTGTCAGCGCTTTTTCTTCTAGGAGCCGGCCGGCCTCATTTCCTCTCCTTTTATCAGGTATAGGAAGGGGAGGTGCTTTAGTTGTTAGAAATAATGTTTAAAACTCTATTAAAAGAGTTTAATCTGCTTGTAGGATTATAAATATTCTGCTTTGGTAATTTAAAGGGGCAATGTACGTATAAATAAAATAAATACTTGGTAAATAAAGATTTAAAGTGTAAAATAAGATACTGGGGTGGAGTTAAATGATCACATGACCCCTTTTGGGTATAAATTCAGAATCTTTGGGTTGAGAGAGAGTTCAAGATAGAGAGCGAGATTATTCTGCTTGCTGTGGGTCTGGAGGTATACTCTGGAAGCTGCTATCAAAGTGCTCTATGGAGTTATAATGAACTGTGCTATTTACTGCTTCGAATGGAAGATTTTTAAATGCCAGATGAATTTGTCTGCTGTGGTATCTACTGCTCTGAGTTCCAGAAAGCTTTGGTAAAGTGCTCTAAGGAGCGAAGGTGTTCAGTTTCTGTGCTAAAATTGAGAACATGATGTTGAACTGATGCACTGTATTGAATTTGTCTTGCTACTAAATAATTTTTTTTTGGAGAATTGAGAATAAATTTGGAACTTTGGAAAGAGTGCTACATGTGTCATGCTACCTGATTTGCCCACATATACCTGCGCCCTTCCACAAGGTCCAGCCCCATGTACAAGGATCTTTCCGCAGAGAACAACCAGCTATGGGAATGGAAGGCCAAGGTCCAATCCCCTTACATCAGCCCTTCCAGCTAGGATCATAGAGGTCATCCCGTCTGCACCCTCAACGGAGGAAGATCCCTATGGGAGTGAACACGCCAAAGCCCCTTACTCCAAAGCAGTGCAGATGCTTTGGGCTGTTGATTTCATCCCCAAACCCGAATTGGATGAATCAGACCGACGGTGTCAGGCTCTAGATCACATCACCACCACCCTAGTGACTGATGATTCCGGCCGCCCATTCATAGAAGCGCTGACAGGTGGCCACCAGCTTGAACTGCTTCTAGATATGGGCGCCGCTGTTTCAGTACTACACCGTGAGGACCCACAGCTATCTTGCTGGTCAACAGAAAGAGCAACCTCTGCCTATACCTTTCAAGGGACCGTAGTTACAATGTACCAGGCTGTACCTAAACCAATCACTATTGGTACTTTGGAAATCGAACACTGGTTCGACCTCATTACATCATCACCAAAGCATCTTGAGAATTAATTTTCTTGGACGCTATGGTGGCATAGTGGATCTAGCCAATAGGCTGTTACTCCAAATACTAGGGCAACACCACATGATTTGGATTTCTGACTCACACGTGATAGCAGCAGTAAGGCCCAATGACATGTAGTATGAAGTCATCCTCATGCTCCAAAACCACAGGCTTTTTTCTCGACTAAAGCCAATTTTATTTTGGTAAAACATTAAGAAGCCTTTGCCAAACACACACATAACTGTGGAAAAATGGACACCCTCATACAAGTCACTGGTCATGAACCACCATGCCAAAGGCAATAACCTTTTCCCAGAAAAGCAATACCCTCACTGAGAACCAAAATTGATTCCCTTACAGAGCAAGGGGTCTTCAGGCCTTGTGTGTCTACAGTTAACTCTCCCATCTGGCCAGTGAAAAGACCCAACAGTTGGAGACTTACAAATGATTACAGGAGACTTAATCAAGTCACTACTAGTTGTGCATCTACAGTGGCATGTGCCCCGGATGTGCTAAAAACTCCTGAAGCCTGAACACCAATGGTTCAGCACCCTGGATATTTCCAATGGTTTTTGGTCACTACCATTGGCCCCAGAGAGCCAATACAAGTATGCCTTCACATTTGAAGGATGTCATTACCAATGGAACTGCCTCCCCACACGGATTCCACAACAGTTTGCTCGATTCCATATTCACAAGAGTGATGCAATACGTGGATTCTCCACGCCAGAATGCCTCCCTCAAAATATGGATGACCTACATTTGGTCACAAAAGGACTAAAGAAACACATGGAGCTCCTAGATGAGATCCTGACACTCCTACAGCGGGTAGACCTCAAATGCAATCCTGCAAAAGTACAACTGTGCATCCCAGAAGTTTCCTTTCTGGGCCTGCGCATCACTACAAAGGGCAGAAGCCCAGCCTTGAACAAGGTTTAAGCTATCCAAGATCTGCCACTACCTACCAGGTCTGAGACATTTCATGGGAATAGTTAACTATTCCAGGGACTTCATATGCAATTTTGTACAAAAGGCCACATCCCTGTATGAGCTCCAGAAGAAAGAAGTCCCCTGGCAGTGGGGACCTGAACACACAAATGCTGTCACTTCTCTGAAACAGGCTTTGGCCAACCTAAACCCTAACCTACCATTCCATTTGGAAACTGCCACCACTGGAATACATAGATACATAGAAACTGTCGGCAGATAAGGACTGATAGGCCCATCTAGTCTTCCCGTAAGCTCTAGACTTGCATGCAGTCACTGACCCTAAGTGATCAATGGCTTTTCATCACTCCTTCCCCACTCAATGTTCCCTTGTGCCTGTCCTAGGCATGCTTAAACCCCTCCACTGTGCTTGCCCCCACCAGCTCTTATGGAAGACTGTTCCAAGCATCCACCACCCTCTCTGTGTAGAAAAACTTCCTCACGTTACCTCTTAATCTACCCCCCCTCCAATTTCATATTGCGTCCACTTGTTCTGATATCTTTTCTACATTGGAATGGCAGCAGTCTTGGCACAAAGGGCAAATGGCACCCTATTGCCTATGCTTAAATGACACTTTCCCTTGTGGGACAAAAGTACTCGTTGCAAGAGGAATCTGTTGGCAACCTTTTGGGCCATCAAAACACTTTGCCTACCTCATAGGGTTTTACCCTATCATACTGCACATCAACCACACCCCTACCAACTTTCTGTTCACTGACAGGATCAAGGATGCAATGTGACCAACAACAGACTCGCACACAGGTCCCTCCTCCTACAGGATAGAGACATCACTGTGCTTCCCACCAAAATGCCCTCCATTTTGGCACATGGCATCCTTTATCAAGGAGACCCACATGAGTATGACCTAGAGCCAACCAATCTACCAGACCCAGGTCTTGTCTACCCTGCCACAGAAAGCAACATAACAGACAATGGGTTATGCCGTGTGTTCATTGATGGATCTGCCTCCTACAATGAGGAACAACAAGTTGCAGGTTTTGGGGTCCTGGTCATTTCTTCAGCAGGCGACACCTACAAGGTATCAAGGAAGTGCAAAATCCTTTCTGTGCAATATGCGGAACTAGCAGCAGTAGCCTGTGCCTTGGAGGCCATCCAAGGCCAAAAGCGTGAGCATCCAATCATTTTCTCAGATTCCTCCTTTGTGTGCAATTCCCTCACAGAGTTCCTTCCCTTCTGGAAGACTTATGTGTTTGCCTCTTACTCCTGTCAAGTAAAGGGGACTCTTCATTTACATTGTCAACCTTGTTGACAGACCAAGATTCAAGCTGTACATACACAAGGTCAAGGCCCACTCCAAAACTGAATCCTTCCATGACCAAAATGACTGAGCAGACACTTTTGGCCAAAGATGGAGCTTGAGGGGTGTGTGTGTGTGTATTACGCCTCCTCCACCTGTCACTGTGCCACACCTGGTGGTAGCCCAGAAGAGGACCAAAGAGGTCCCCCTGGATCTTCATGCCGTACAAATGGCTGATCCAGAGATAAAAGAGGTGTATGAATACCTCTCGAAAGACACAGAGAAAGAAATGCCTGCAAACAACCCATTCAGGAGACCCTCTGAGAAACTTCATCTTTCACACGACCAGAAACTGGTCCTTTACCATGAAGAGAATCAGAAACTTTGGGTAATCTCCAAGGCACTCAGATCAGAGTTCATTCATCAGATCCAGAAGACCCCAACTGGTGGACACCAAGGGGTGGATAAAACCAAACAGAAACTCAAAACTGTAGGGTAATGGCCTGGTCTGTCAGACGTCCAGCACTTTGTGGATAACTGCATCACCTGTGCTCAGAGCAACCCAATACCAGGCAAGAAAAATAACAAACTGCTTCCGCAGAGACAAACAGGTCCTTGGAATGCACTTCAAATTGATGTTATTGGACTCTTGCCTAAAACAAGCAAAAGAAAAAATTACTCACCTTAGTAATGTTGTTTCTTCTAATGGAGTCTTGCTATATTATGACATATGCAGTGAGTCCCAAACTTCGAACTGCTCCGGAGGTGAAAGAGTTAACTTTCCATGCCAGGCATGGAACCTTGAGCGCAAACTCGGTTGAAAACTCTGTCTGTTGTTCTTCAAACTCAAACTGTCAGATCTTTACGAGCAAAACTCACTAAGGTTCTGTGTGGAAGCCGTAAACCTACACTAGCCAACTGGCTACTAATATACAAGAATACATTTTTCTTGGTCCCAAAACAAAGACTCAAGTCAGGGGATCCAAAAAATTAAAACATAACACCCAAACACCCCAAAAAGGAGGGGTGAAAAATAAGGTGGGCATCTACTAAGTGCCCTCAGTGCACTGCCCACCCACATCCCAAAAGTAGAGGTTCTGAGAGGGGCAGGCGGGGGGGGGAGGTCATAATATAGCAAGACTCCATTAGAAGAAACAACATTACTAAGGTGAGTAATCTTTTCTTCAAACAACATGAAGTCTTGCTATATTATGACATATGCAGACTACACAGTAGTACCTCCATGGAGGAAGGACAGAACCTACTTAGGAAATAGGCTTTGAAGCACAGCTGTGCCAAACCGAGCATCACTCCTAGCCTGGATGTCCAGGGAGTAATGCTTGGTAAAAGTGTGAACTGTTTTCCAGGTAGCTGCTTGACATATCTCTAGGATAGGGATGTCCCTGGCAGCAGACAGAGGTACAGCTGTACCTCTGGTAGAGTGAGCCCTCAGGCCTGAGGGAGGAACCTTACCAGTTTTTCATAGCAAAAATGGATACAAGAGACAATCCACCTGGCAATGGTTCTTTTAGTGGCAAGTTTCCCTTTACCAACCTCACCATAAGTGAGGAACAGTTGGAGGGAGTCAAACCTGTGACCCTTGGTACGTTCTATGTAGTAACTAAGGGCTCTTTTACATCTAAACTGTGCAGTCTCCTCTCGCCAGAGGAGGAATGGTCAGTGGTACACAGGGAGAGACATAGATTGATTAAGGTGGAAGTCTGAAACCACCTTAGACAAGAACTTTCTGTTAGTCCTGAGGACCACCTTATCTCTATGAAAGGAGATAAAATCAGGCTCCACTGACAATGCTTGTAATTCACTTATGCGCCTGGCAGAAGTGATGGCTATCAAAAACACAGTTTTCCAAGTCAAGGATGCATAGGGAGAGGCATCACCAGTAGAAAACGGGAAGTTATTATCCCTCTGTACAGACAGCTGGTGAGACTCCATCTGGAGTACTGTGTGCAGTTCTGGAGACCCAATCTCCGCAAAGACATAGACAGGATGGAAGCTGTCCAGAGGAGGGCAACTAAAATGGTGCAGGGTCTGCACCGGAAGATATATGAAGAGAGACTTAAGGAGCTTAATATGTATAGCCTCGAGGAAAGGGGGGCATGATAGAAACTTTCAAGTACCTCAAGGGAATCAACAAAGTCCAAGAGGGTAGCATCTTTCAAAAAACGAGGTGTGCAAGAACAAGAGGGCACAATTTGAAGATAGAGGGGGCGGCTCAGAGGTAATTTAAGGAAGTATTTTTTCACAGAGAGGGTTGTGGATGCATGGAACGGCCTTCCGGAGGAGGCTGTGGAGTCAAAATCAGTGGTGGAATTCAAGCCTGCATGGGATAGTCATAAGGCAATTCTGGGGGCCGGGGCTAGGAAGAAGTAGGCTGCTGGTTAACTAGGATCTGCAGCTTATCCAGTAGGTAGGGAAATGGGCAGACTGGGTGGGCCAAGCGGTCCTTATCTGCCGTCAAATTCTATGTTTCTGTGTTTAAGTACTTAAGGTCTTCTGAAGACAAGGGCTCAAAAGGGAGTTGCATAAGCTGGGCAATGCAAATATTAAGATCCCAGGCAGGGGCAGGGTCCCTGAATGGAGGGTTGGTGTGAAGCAACCCCTTGAAAAACTTGGAGAATACAGGATGAGCTGAAAGAGAAGAGGGTTTACCTGCTGATAAGAAAGCAGACACGCTGCCAGGTGCACTTTTAGGGTAGCTGGTCTCAGCCCCAAAGTATTCAAATGCACCATATAATCCAGGACTGTGGGTAAGTCAGCAGATTCTGGGGAAATATGCTTGCCAGAGCACCATATGGAAAATCTTGTCCATTTGGAATTATAAGTAGCCCTGGTGGAAGGCTTCCTAGAAGCCTTCAAGATATCCAATACACCTTGGGAGAGGTGTAGGTCAGCAAACTAACTCTTCAAGAGCCAGGCCTTGAGATTGAGAGATTTGAGGTTCGGGTACCAAGCTCTCCCCTGAGCACAGGTTAACAGGTTGTGATTCCTGGGAAGACACAGGGGAAGGTGGACTGCTAAGGACATAAGGTGGGTACCAGGGCTGTCTGGCCCAATCTGGAGCAATCAGGATCATCTTGCAGGGTGAGATCTGATTTTGACTAGCACCTTGAACAGAAGGGGAAAGCATGAAACACTTCCTTCCAACTGAGAAGGAAGGCATCCAGAGGACTGAGCCCAACACTGGGGGCCTGCAGCAAAGGGGAAGTTGGTGATTGTCTGGGGCTGCAAAAAGATCTATCTACGGGTGCCCCATCTGGCAAATACTACCTTCAGTACTAGGGGATCCAGAGACCATTCATGATGGCCCTGGGAAATCCTGCTGAGAGCATCCGCCAGGACATTGTCCTTGCCTGGGAGGTGAACTTCCGTAAAGCAGGTGTTCAGAGAATAAGCCAGAGACCACAACTTCATTGCTTCGGTGCACAAGGCCGTAGACCGAGTGCCTCCTTGCTTGTTGATGTACCACATTGTGGTGGTGTTGTCTGTTCTGACCTGTACATTGTTCTGAACAGACGTGGAAAAAGCTTGAAGTGCTAGAAAAACTGCTCTGAGTTCCAACAGATTGATGTGGAGCAGAGATTCCTGTGGGGACCACAAACCCTGGGTAGTGAGGACGCCCATGTGAGCTCCCCACCCCAAGAGGGATGCATCTGTAGTAAGGATTAAGGAGTGAGACTGTGGGGTGAAGGGAACCCCCTGTCTCAGATTGCTCTGGTCCTGCCACCACTGAAGGGCCTGGATCAGAGTTTGAGTCACTGGGATCAATTTGGTTAGAGGGTCTCTCCTTTGAGACCAAAAGGCTCTCAAATGGAACTGAACATCCCTCATCTGAAATCTTGCTCCCTGCACTACTGCTGTAGAAGCAGCCATGTGCCCCAGGAGCTGTAGAAAATGCCTTGCTGATCGAGAGACCTGCAGGGTGAAAGAGGAGGCCAGAGAAACCAGGGTCCTTGCTCTTTCCAGAGGAAGGAAGGCTCTGGCCTCTTTTGTGTTCAGTTCTGCGCCTATGAAGGTGAGAAGCTGGACAGGCTCTAGAACGGACTTTGGAAGATTGAGAAGGAAACCTAGAGATGTGAGCAGTTGCTGAGTTACCTGAAGGTGTAGTTTGACCTGGTCTGGAGACTAACCTACTATGAGCCAGTCGTCCAGATAAGGAAAGATGGCAATCTTTTGTCTTCTTAAGTGGGCAACTGCTACTGCCAGGCATTTTGTGAATACCCTCGGGGCCGAGGTGAGGCCGAAGGACATTGCTCTGAACTGATAATGGCCTGAGGGCAGTTCGAATCTGAGGTACTTTCGATGGGAGCTTCTGATAAGAACATGGAAGTAGGCATCCTTGAGGTCCAGGGAGGCTAGCCAGTCCCCTGGCCTTAGAGAGGGTAAAATAATTCCCAGGGTCACCATGTTGAATTTTGGTTTTAAAAGGTGCTTGTTTAGATATCTGAGATCCAGGATGGGCCACCATTCTCCTGTCTTTTTTGGGGTAAGGAAGTACCTGGAATACCACCCTTTGCCCTGGTGTAGGGGTGGAACCCTTTCCACAGCTCTGAGAGCTAGAAGGGTAGAAACTTCTGTTTCTAGGGCAAGTGCCTCTGATGGATTTGCAGGTGGAAAGGACCTGGCTCTCATCTTTGGAAATTTTTTGAAGCTGAGAACCAGTCCCTGGCTTACTACTTCCAGGACCCACTTGTCTGATGTTAAAGACTTCCAGTCCTGGACAAAGCAAGCCAGCCTGCCCCCTACCGGAAGTGGAGAATCGGCCCTGGCCACCCCATCAGGGAGCCTGCTTGGCAGGGGCTTTGGCCTGAGGGGTGGAAGCAGGCTTGCTTGTACCCCGTCTGCCTCTCCCTCTAAAGAACCCCCTCTGGACATAAGCAGAAGAGGAGGCCTGGGCTTGGTAAAAGGGCCTATGAAAAGGCCTGCCCCTGCCCCTTAAGATGCTGCCTTTGAGGAGTGACTTGCCTTTCTTTGGCCTGTGCACTCCTATAGGTGGTCCTATATTCATCCATTTTCTTCATATATTCTCTGTCTGCTCCCCAAACAGAGATTGCCCACAAAAGGAAAATCCATGGCCTTAGACTGGTATCCTGTGATAGGGTAGTACATCTGAGCCAAGCCATTTTGCGAAGTGCCACAGATGTAGCCATGACCCTAGAAGACACATCATTAGAGTCTACTGCAGCATGAAATTGCACCTTGGATGCCTCAATACCATCCGCAGCCACCTGTTCCAGCTCCCTGGCAAGCTGGTCAGGGACTTGTTTTGCTAGGGCCAGTACAGTATCCCATCTGGATTTCTGGTACCTAGCAGCATAAGCCATATAATTTGCCTGCCTGAGTCCTAAGGATGCTGCCATGTACTGTTTCTTTGCCATGGCATCAATCCTCCTGGAGTCCTTTTCAGGAGGGTGCGGAGCTAGAGGAATATTTGCCTTGTCACAGGCTGCAGCCTGCACTACCCCCACATGACTGCATTGTTGTGTGAGGAACTCCGTATCAGAGCCTGATAATGTATACCTTTTGTCCATCCTTTTATCAACAGGAAGAATAGAGTGAGGAGTTTTTAGAATTTTTACTGTCTGTTTCCTAAAGGATTTATGTAAGGGAATAGACAGTCTCCTAGACTCTGGAATATCCATCATTTCTACAAAATCAGGCTCCTCCTGATCATCAACAGCTTCCTCAACAGGAAGCTGAAGAGTTTCAGCAACTTTCTTATAAAACATAAAATCAGAAGGGGACTCAGATAGCCTAGGAGGAGAAACCCCTGACGGTCTGTCTGGAGAGATGTCCGGTTCAACGGGGACATCCAGACCTAAAAAAAACACATTCACTCTCCTCATACTCCTCCTCCCCTTCCTCCGGTTCATAAAAATCCTCAAAATCATAATCTTGAACCGGTGGAACCGGCCGAACCAAACGCTCTCGATGGTGTCGGTTCGACGGAACCGGGAAAGTGACTGGACAATTTGAATGGCTTTAGCTATTTCCTCAGTGGTTGGACAAAGAACTTTTGGCACACTAGCTGACTTTCTAGTCCTTTTAGTTGGAACCGGCTCCTCAGAGCTGGCTCTCCGTTTGCCCGAGGAAGTATCGCCCTGGTCAGAGGGCACTCCCTCCGGTTCAGTTGGAACCGAACCGGGCTGGCCATCCGGGTCAGCGGACTTTTTGGCCTCCCTTTCCCTGAGCCTACCAACTCTCTTTTCCACGGTGGCAGCAGGAAAATTCTTACAAATCTGGCAGTCTGCATTGAGGTGGTCAAACCCCAGACAATATACACAGGTGGTATGTGGGTCAGCCTTAGCAAAGGCTTCCCCACAAACACCACAGTGCTGAAACCCAGTGGGCCCGGTTTTTCTTTTGGGTTTCTCAGACATAGTGCCAGCCTAACCAAACTTGCCCGTTAGTGGCAATCCGCCAAGCAAGACTCCCTTATCGGTTCCCAACCGTGTCACGGGTCGTGGAAAAAACCATAATGAAATCCATTTTTTTTTTTAGAACCGATAACCGGGAACCGCACTCTAAGTAAGGACTAGAAAGTTTTAAAGGCAATCTGATCGGTTCAAACTGAACCAAAAACACGTTTACAAGTTCCACACAGAGAAAATAAAATGTAAGCCTATCTATTACTTACGATACCACAGACAGAGCTTGAACCGACCGGTTGCGGTTTAATTTCGGTTAAGAAACCGAAAAATAATACTTTTTTACCAACAAACGAACCGAGCAGAAGGAGAAATCTCCGGAGCGACTGTTCAGTGAGGCGGAGTAAAAAAATCTGACAGTTTGAGTTTGAAGAACAACAGACAAGAGTTTTCAACAGAGCTCGTGCTCAAGGTTCCATGCCTGGCATGGAAAGTTAACTCTTTCACCTCCGGAGCAGTTCGAAGGTTGGGACTCACTGCATATGTCATAATATAGCAAGACTTCATGTTGTTTGAAACAACAGGTATGTGCTTGTAATCACTGACCTCTAAATGGATTGAGGACTACTCATGCAGGGCAGCCACGACAAAGGCCCCAGACAGAATTCTGGTGGAACAAGTATTCGCTAGATGGGGTTACCTCTCAAAGCAGACTCTGACCAAGGGACCACTTTCACAGGTAATCTAATGCAGGAATGTTTAGTGTTATTGGAGTTAGCCAAAAGTTTCACATATCATACCATCCTCAGTCATCAGGACAGATAGAGCGATAAAACAGGCAAATTAAGTTAATGTTGTGTAAATTTGTGAAAGAGAAAACTAACATTTGGGTTACTCTATTGCCCTTACTCTTAATGGCAATAAGAGTATCTCATCTGCATCTACCAGGTATACACCTTTCGAGGGGAATGATTGTTAGGTAAATGAGTCTACCAGAACATCTGTTGATTGATATGAACACCCCCACTGCAGACAGTGTTGATGGACACTTATGTTGCAAAACTGCAAGACAATCTTCAACAGATTCATCTCTTTGCTGCAAGACATCTGGGCCATGCCCAACAGCAATACAAAATGTACTTTGACAATAATGTAAAAGAAGTTGACTGGAAAATAGGTGATCAAGTAATGGTGCTGAAATTCTCCGTCCCTGCACACCCATTTGCAAACAAATGGGCAGAACTCTGAGACAAACAACAAACTGAGCCCCGCTGTTTATCAAGTTAGAGTACAATTTCTGTAATTTCGGGTATTCTTACCCCTGTCTCGGTACCAGTAAGTGGTAGAAGTAGGTAGTGGTTATTTTACTGTTTCTTTTGTGAGAAATTGTTTTATCTTCGGTTCTTTCCCGGTCGGCCCGGTTCAGAACCAAAATTTATTTTGATTTGTTGTGTGGTTTTACGGTGCTTATTGGTTCCTAAAAAAAAAAATCCGATATTTTAGGGATTTGTTTAAGCGACCAGTGACACGGTTAGAACCGATAGGTTGGTAGTCGCCTAGCTTAACCGCTGAATAGGGTGACTTTGATATTTAAGGCATGTCTGAGAAATCCAAAAAGAAAACCGGGCCCACTGGGTTTCAGCACTGTACCGAGTGTAAGGAGGCCTTTGCTAAGGCTGATCCACACCTCGTCTGTGTGTCTTGTCTGGGGTTTGACCACCTCAAAGACGACCGCCAGATCTGCAAGAACTTTCCCAAAGCCACTCTGGAAAAATGTTTGAGTAGGCTGAGGGAGAGGGAGGCCGAAAAGTCTGCTGACCCGGAAGGCCAGCCCAGTTCAGTTGTGACCGAACCTGAGGAGGTGCCCACTGACCTGGGCGATGCCTCCTCGGGCAAACGGAGAGCCCATTCTGCAGAATAGGTTCTGGCTAAGAGAAAGTCAGCCGGTTCGGATCCGATTTCCCATGGTCCGACCGCTGAGGAGATAGCGAAAGTGATTTCCATAGTGCAATCGCTTTGCCCGGTTCCGACTGAACCAGTACTGGTTCAGAGCCGATCGGTTCAGTCGGAAATAGCTGCTTCAGACATAGATCCTGAGGCATACTATGAGGGCGACTGGGAGGAAAGATGAAGATTATAAAGAGGGAGAAGACCTAGATGAGCCAGTAGAGCCTGACATCTCCCCAGACAGGCCTGCTCAGGCTTCTCCTCCCAGGCTTTAAGAGTCCTCTTCCCATTTCTTGTTTCACAAGAAAGTGGCTGAGACTCTTCATTTTCCTATGGAAGAGGCTGAACAGGATCAGGAGGAACCTGACTATATGGAAATGATGGATGTACCAGAGTCAAAAAGGGTGTCTTTCCCCTTACACAAATCCTTGGGGAAGCAGACACAAAAAAATTTTAGTTTCCTACATCCATTTCTCCTGTGGAAAAAAGAATGGAGAGGAGGTATGCTTTGTCAGGTCCTGGGATGGAACTCCTTTCTAATCACAGCAGCCATGTTGAGATAGTACAAGCTGCAGCCTGTGACAAGGCTAATATTCCCCTGGCATCTCACCCCACAGATAAGGATTCCAGGAAAGTGGATGCCATGGCAAAAAAAAAAAAACAGTACTTGGCATCCTCTTTGGGACTCAGGCAATCGAATTACATGGCATATACAGCCAGGTACCAGAAATCTATGAGGGATATGGTTCTGGAACTGGCTAGGAATGCCCCATCCCAGCTAGCCAATGAGCTGGAGCAGGTGGCTGCAAATGGTACTGAGGCATCCAAAGTGCAATTCCACACTGCTGTAGACTCACATTATGTTCATTCCAGGGTCACGGCTATATCTATCTCCATGAGGAGATTTGCTTGGCTTAGGTGTACCAACCTCTCACAGGATACCCAGGCTAAGGACATGGATTTTCCTGTAACTGGTAATTCTCTCTTTGGGGATCAAACAGAGAATTCCGTGAAAAAGATGGATGAATACAGGACCACCTATAGGAGTGCTGCAGCCAAAGAAAAGCAGACCACTCCTGTAGTTTAGGGGCAGGCCTTTTCACATGCCTTTTTACCAAGCTCAGACCTCCTCCTCTTCTTCTTTCCAGCAGAGGGGGTTCTTTAGGGGAAGAGGTAGACGAGGGCCGACTAGGACCCCATCATTAACTCAGTCTAAGCCCCCTGCCAAGCAGACACCCTGAGGTGTTGGTCAGGGTCGCCTCCCCAATTCCAGTAGGGGGCAGGCTGGCTCACTACTCTCAGGCCTGGGAGTCTATTACTTCAGACAGATGGATCCTGGAAGTAGCGAGACAGGGACTTGCTCTCAGTTTCGAAAGGTTCCCAAGAATGAAAGCAAGGTCCTTCAGTCCTCCCTCTCCCTTAGAGAAAAAGACCTTAGAGGCAGAAGTCTCCTCTATTCTGCAAGCAGTAGAGAAGGTACCTCTGTTACAGGAGAAAAGGACTGTATTCCAGATACTTTCTAACCCAAAAACAGACTGGAGTGGCAACCCATCCTAGATTTAAGGTACCTGAACAAACATTTGACAAAACCAAAATTCAAAATGGTGACTCTCTGAGTAATCCTTCCCTCTCTGAGACCAGGAGACTGGCTAGCTTCTCTGGATCTCAAGGATGCCTACTTCCACATACCTATCAGACATTCCCACAGAAAGTACCTCAGGTTCAAGTTGCCCTCAGGCCATTACCAATTCAGAGCTATGCCTTTCGGCCTAACATCTGCTCCAAGGGTGTTCACCAAGTGTCTTGCAGTAGTGGTGTCATTCCTCAGGAGACAGTGCATCCTTTTCTTCCCATACCTGGACGATTGGCTCCTAGTGGGCCAGTCCTCAGACCAAGTCAAGTCAGCCTTAGAGGTCACTCAAAGACTTCTAGAATCCTTGGGCTTCACTCTAAACCTAGAAAAAAGTCTGTTCTGGAACCAGCCCAGCTTCTCACCTTCATAGGGGAGGAAATAGACACTATTCAGGCAAGGGCTTTTCTCCCTCTCTCAAGGGTTCAGTCCCTGGTCACTCTGGCTTCCTCTTTTCGTCCTCTAGTTTCTTGTCCAGCAAGGCATTTTCTACAGTTGCTGGGCCACATGGCAGCTTCCAGAGTGGTGGTCCAGGGAGCAAGGTTTCAGATGAGAGAGATTCAGTTTCATCTCAGATCTTATTGGTCTCAGAAAAAAATACCCTCTCCCCAAATTGGTTCCAGTGTCTCAAACTCTAGTCCAGGCCCTCCAGTGGTGGCTGGAGGAGGACAATCTTCGACAAGGTGTCCCATTTATCAGTCAGGCTCCTTCTGTGATTCTCACCACAGATGCCTCCCTACTAGGTTGGGAGGGCTCACCTAGATCATCTTACAGCTCAGGGAACCTGGTCACACCAGGAGTACCTTCTACACATAAATCTTCTCGAATTGAGAGCTGTCTTTTGAGCACTTCATTCTCAAATGTTGTTCAAGGGAAAGTGGTGCAGATCAGGACAGACAATACCATAACCATGTGGTACATCAACAAGTAGGGAGGCACTTGGCCCTCGGCCTTGTGCACAGAGGCCATGAGAGTATGGTCTCTAGCTTATTCCCTTCAGGCTTCCCTGATGGTTGTGCATATCCCAGGGAAGGACAACATTCTAGCAGATGCTCTCTACAGGATTTCTCAGGGCCACCACGAATGGACCCTGAACCCTCTAGTTCTTCAAGTCATTTTCAAGAGATGGGGCTCTCCAGAGATGGATCTCTTTGCAGCCCTGGACAATCATCAACTTCCTCTTTACTGCTGCAGACCACCTCTTCTGGGTCCTGTCCCTCAGGATGCTCTTTTACTATATTGGACAAGCAGGTTTCTGTATGCATTTCCTCCTTTTCCTCTGACATTCAGGGTCCTGATCAAGATCAGGTCTCAACCTTGCAAAGTGATTCTGGTAGCTCCAGATTAGGCCAGACTGCCTTGGTATCCTCTACTGTTGTCTCTGTTGATAACAATGCCTTGGGTGTCTTCCCAGGCAGTACAATCTCATCATTTCCTCCCAGGGGAGGATTCTGTATCCCAACCTTCAGACTCTCAGACTAAAAGCCTGGCTCTTGAAGAGCTAGAATATGCAAACATGCGCCTGTCCCAATAAGTCTTGGATATTTTAAAGGTTAGCAGGAAACCTGCTACTAGAAAGACTTACAACTCCAAATGGAAATGATTTGGGTTTTGGTGTTCCCAAAAGCATGTCAAGCCAGAGCTGGCTGCTATTGCCACTGTTTTGGACTATTTGGTGCATCTTAACAGTTTAGACCTCCAGCCTACTACTCTCAAGGTACATTTCACAGCTATGTCTGCCTTCCTTTCTGCTGGTAAGGGATCTTCCCCAGCTTCTCATCCAGTTTTCAAGATTTTTGTCAAGGGTTTAGTACATGTTAATCCTCCCTTCAGGGAGCCTACCCCTTCTTGGGATCTGAATATCTGTATAGCACAGCTTATGCAGCCCCCTTTTGAGCCATTATCCTCAGCTGAGTTGAAATGTTTGACTTGGAAAACCGTGTTCCTGGTAGCCATTACTTCTCCCAGGAGAATCAGTGAATTACAGGCTTTATCAGTCAAACCTGATTTCATTTCATTTCACAGGGATAAGGTGGTCCTTCAAGCCAATAGAATGTTTCTTCCCAAGGTGGTATCAGACTTTTATTTGAATCAATCTATGTCATTGCCTGTATTTTTCACTGACCATTCTTCCTCTGGGGAGAGAAGATTGCACAATCTTGATGTAAAGAGGGCTCTTAATTACTATGTGGAGCATACTAAGGCCCATAGGAATGACTTCTCAGTTGTTTCTCACTTATGAAGAAGTGGGAAAGGGCAAACCTGCTATCAAGAGAACAACTGCCAGATGGATTGTCTCCTGTATCCAATTCTGCTATTCAAAGCTTGAGAAAGAACCTCTCTCAGGCCTGAGGGCTCATTCTACCAGAGGTACAGCTGCTTCGGTCACAGCAGCTAGAGATATACCTTTAGTGGACATCTGTAAAGCAACCACCTGGAAATCTGTTCACACATTTACCAAGCATTACTCTTTGAACATTCAGTCACAAAGTGATGCTAGGTTTGGCACAGCTGTGCTGCAAAGTCTGTTCCCAAAATAGGTTCTGTGACACTCTCTCCTCCAAGGGGGTACTGCTTGGTAGTCTGCATATTGTTAGAATACAGAAAGACTTCATGTTGTTTGAAGAAAAAATTACTCACCATAGTAATGTTGTTTCTTCTAATGGAGTCTTGCTATATTCTGACCTCCCTCCACTCCTGGAACCTAGTAGTTTTGGGATGTGGTGGGGCAGGCACGGTGCTGCACCTCAGAGGTGTACTGGACATGCCTCCATCTCTTTAGGGGGTTTCTTCTAATTATTATCATTAAAGTTTTTGGGTAATTCACTACCTGCTATGTTATTTTTGGGGGTTCTCGACTTGAGTCTTTTGACCCTAAAAACCTTGTTTTGCCACTTGGCACTAAAATTTTAGAAACAATTTCTACCTTTGAGTTAGTTAGTTTAGTGCTCGTAAGAATCTGACTGTTACACTTCACAGTACCACAGACAGAGGTTTGAAAACCGAGCTTCAGCTCAATGTTCTATGCCTTTGCATAGAGTTAACACTTTACTCTCTGGAGCAGTTCAAGTGCTGGGGCTAACTGCATATAGTCATAATACAGCAAGACTCCATTAGATGAAACAACATTACTATGGTGAGTAATTTTTTCTTATCATCCATTTCTCTGCCTGCTGCTCATGACAGGGGACATGGAGACCAACCCTGGCCCTTTGAATGTCCCTACTGCTTATTCTCACACCACGTGGGCCAGCTCCCCTGGGTTTAAGATAGCCAACCTAAACATATACAGTCTACCTTCCAAATACCCTGACCTTGAAGCCTAGATAACCCTCTATAAGCCTCATGTCTTGGGTCTCACCGAGACATTGCTTAAACCACATATCTCCAATGACACTTACCAACTACTAGGTTACTCCCTACTGCGCTGTGATCGCCCTGGGAGAAAGAAGGGTGGTGGCGTTGCTCTTTATATCAAGAGAATCCCTAACAGCCACCCTTGTTCTCTCATCAGACCTTAACTCCCTCAGCGAGTGGCTCATCTCCAAGTCAACTTTGGGCTCCTCCAAAAAAAATCTATCTCGGCTGTTGCTATAACCCCCCAAACGGGGGCACACCTGGCCTAGAAAATCATCTAACTGGGCTAAGTAATCTCCGTCCCCGACGGATACCATTATCCCGAGCAACTTTAACCTTTATTGGTTAAACCCCCCATGAACCTGAATATGCCAACCTTCTCAAAATTCATAGCCTGGTGCAAGTTATAACTATCCCCACCAGGCCAAACACCCGTACCCTAAATCACTAACCTCCTGGATTGAGTAGCCACAAATAGGGAGGAGAAGGTTCTGCAGGTGGGGACCTTGTCCGACTCCATCAGTGACCACTCCCCAACTTATATTCTCTAATCGAACAAAACTAAGCATCAACCCCCCCCCCAAGTACCTATCCTTCCGCAATTCCAACAACCCCTATTCCACTGACCTACTACATGATGTTAATGCAGTGAATTGGACTGCCTTTTACTCCCTGATGGATGTCTCAGTGGCAGTGAACTTCTTCACTAAAGACCTCCTTCAGATTCAAGATAAACATTTCCCGATTACTACAAGAAGGGTGCATAGTGGCTGCACCAGATGGGTCACTAAGAAGCTCTTGGCCCTTATGAAAGAAAGGGATTCAGTATGGATCGCCTACAAATGGTCACCCACTCCTGACCTCTGGCACAATTTTAGGAGCTTCCGTAACAAATGCAAGCAGTCTGCTAGGGCTCAAAAAATGCGATTTCTATCAGAGACTTCACACTGAAAACTTGCCAACCCTCTACAATTCTGGAACACCCTTAGCTCCCTTCTTACTCCTCATTCCCATAGCCCTATAGTCCACTTAAACTCTCCCCACCAGCCCACCGACTGACCCATTGGAGGTTGCACAAGAATTTAACATAAAATTCACTGACCCTTTTGCCCACCACTGTAAACTTCCCTCTCAGCAACCCCCTACTCCTGGAGTGGGCGCTAGTGATCCACCCTTTCCATCCCTTCCCCTTGTCACCCCACCACGCCTTTCTACTTTAGGGCACTCACACACAAAAATAAATTACCACCAAACTCCTTAGGAGCCTCCCCTCCTGTGGTAGCCCTGGCTTCGATAGCCTCTACCCCTCCCTGCTCAAGCTCGTGGCCCCTGCCATCTCTCAACCTCTGACTTTCATTTTTAAGCTCGCTTTGGCCTTGGCTGCCATGCCTGCCCCCCGGAAGGTTGCTAAAGTAGTCCCTATTTTTAAAGCAGGGGACCTCCTCTCCTCTGACAATTACCAATCAATTTCCATTCTACCCCACCTTAGCAAGCTCTAGAAAAGGTTGTCCACCATCAACTCTTTGACCATGTTGACAGGTAAAACCTCTTGTGTAGTCAATCAGCAACATGGGTTCAGAAAGAACCACAACACTACCTCTGCCTTTGCCCTCTTTACTGACCATGCCCTCAGGAACATGGATCAGAGTAACGCCACTGGGGCGGTGTTTGTGGATTTGACAAAGGCTTTTGACCTGGTCAGCCACCCCCTACTCCTTCCGAAGCTCCTCTAGCTCGGATGCTCTCTCGACACTCAGCAATGGTTCCTGAGTTACCTGACTGGCTGCTCCCAATCAGTGACTGTAGGTACCACCACCTACCCTGAACTGCCCGTCACTACAGGTGTCCCCCAGGGCTCCATCTTACTAACATACTAAAATGCCAGCAGAATAGGTCTAACAGTTTTTCGTGTCTGCTCATTTGATCAGCCCCCACCCTGGGAGCTGACCTTGCTGCCCCCCTCGTCCTCCCTGGCTTCTCCCTTCCCAGTCCTGGATATTCCCACTGCACATGACTTTGCATCCAGAACCCTTCCCCTGTACCTGTCCCACCCCCTCTTGAACCCCTCCACAATCTCTGCCTCCACCAGCCCCCTGGGCAGCGCATTCCATGGCTCCACCACCCTCTCAGTGAAGTAGCACCTCCTCCTTTCTCTCCTGAATCTTCCTCCCCTCCAACTTCCACCCATGCCCTCTAGTTGCCCCCCCTTCCTTCGGAGCACCTTGACTGCTTCTCCCCTATTTAACCCCTTCATGTACTTGAAGACCTCTATCATGTCCCCCCGGTCCCTTCTCTCTTCCAATGTGTACATATTTAGCTCTTCGAGCCTCTCCCCATAGGTCCTGTCCTCCAAGCCCCACGTCATTTTGGTTGCCCTCCTCTGGACCCTCTCCAGGAGTTCAATGTCCCTCTTTAAGTGTGGCCTCCAAAACTGCACACAGTACTCGAGGTGCGGCCTCACCAAGCAGTTATACGAGGGGAGTATCACTTCCCCTCCTCTGGAGGTGATCCCCCTAGCGATGCATCCCAGCATCCTGTTGGCCTTGGCTGCTGCCCTCCTACAAGTCTCAGAGTTGTTCATCTTGACATCCACCACCACCACCCCCAGGTCCCTCTCAGCCATTGAGACTTGTAGCATTCCCCCCCACCCAGGGTCTACTCTTGGCCCGGGTTTCTGGCTCCCAGATGCAGTACCTTGCATATCCTTGCATTAAACCTCAGCTTCCACTTTCTAGACCACCTTTCCAGAGCCTCCAGGTCCCCCTGTAGGGCCACCTTCCCCTCCTCCCCATCCACCACCGCCCCAAGTTCTGAGTCATCCGCAAAGAGACTCCTCTCACTCCTGATATCCTTTCTTATGTCAGAGACATAAGCATTGAACAGGAGAGGTCCAAAGACTGATCCCTGAGGGACCCCACTAATGACCCTCCTTGGGGATGAGACTATCCCGCCAACTACAACCCTCTGGGTCCGGTCCTGGAGCCAATTGCCTATCCATCTGATCATCTGGTTCCCCACCCCCATTTCTCCCAGCTCATTCAACAGGCCCCCGTGAAGAGCAGAGTCAAACGCCTTGCTGAAGTCAAGATAGAAGACGTCCACCGATTTACCCAGGTCCAAGGCTCTCGTCATCCATTCACAGAACTACACAAGGTTTGTCTGACACAATTTCCCTGGGATGAATCCATGCTGTCTATCGTCCAGGCACCCCGACTTTTCCAGGTCCCCCGCAGCCTCTCCTTGACAATGCCCTCCATCACCTTGCCCACCACCAATATCAGGCTGATGGGCCTGTAGTTCCCTGCCACCTCCCTTGATCCCCCTTGTGGATAGGCACGATATGCGCCACCTTCCAGTCCTGGGGCACCCACCCTGTCCTCAGAGAGATGCTGAATAGCTCTGCCAGGGGTTTCGCCAGGACATCCGCCAGTATCTTCAGCACTCTGGGATGTAATTTATCTGGCCCCGGTGCTTTCTCCGTCTTAAGGGACCTGACAGCTTCCCTCACTCTCTCTGCTGTGATTTCCACCTCCGCTACCTCGTCCCCCTGCCCTGCCTTCCCCCCTTCTGCCAGTGATGGCCCATCCTCTCCCCAGACCAGACGATCGGCAAGGGTCCCCCCACCTCAGTTTCACCATCTCCTCCCATGTATAATGCAGCCCCCCCATTTTCCTTGGTGAAAACTGAGGTGAAGTACTCATTTAGTACCTCAGCCTGCTCCCTGGATCTTGTGCCCATCCCTCCCTGTTTTAATCCTGCTAATCTGCCCCTTCACCCTTTGTTTTCCTCAATGTATCTAAGCACCCTTATTCCCTCTCCTAATTTCCTGGCCAGGTTCTGCCTTCCTTGCCTTAGCTGCCCCTCCCACCACCCTAGTGGCCTTCTGAGCCATCAGCTCATAATCCTCTGTCCCTTTCACTCCTTGAGCACTTGAAATGCCTATAAGCCACCTTCATTCCCTCACCACCTCCTGAACCTCCCTGGTCCACCAGCAGGGTTTCAGGGACCTACCACATTTCTCTTACTCTTGCATAGGTGCTGGTAGCATCCTGCACCCCCGATGATTTCCCACCTACTGTCAGCTCCATGTCTGGCCCAATCCATCCAAATGCTTCTTAAGGATCCTTCCCATTTCCTTGAAATCAGCCCCCCTGAAGTCGGTTACCTCTGTTTTTGTGCAGCCTTCTACCCCTCCTAGGTCCAGGCAGAACCAGACCATGGCATGGTCGCTCCCCGCCAATGGGTCTCTTACCTCCAAGCCCCCAATCTGGTCATTGTCTGCCAGGAACACATCCAGTATCTGCGCCTCCCTGGTCTGTTCCCCCACCTGCTGAGTTAGGAACGCATCCTGAAAGACATCCAACAACCTCTGTTCCCTGGCCACCGAGGATGTCATAGTCTCCCAGTCCGTTCCTGGCATGTTTAAGTCCCCCAACACCACCACCCTTCCCCTGCCCAATTTGCAGTGTCTCCCAAAATCTGCCACCAGACTCTCCTCCAGCTCCTCTGCCAGCGCAGGGGGTCTATACACCACTCCTATTTTTACTCTCTTGCCCCCATTTGTTATCAAGGTGACCCAAATCGCCTCCACAGTTCCCTCCGCCTCCTCCACTCCTCCTATGCCAATGCAGTTTTTGACTACTACTGCTACCCTCCCCCTTCCCTCCCCGTCCTTCCTGAACATGGTGTAACCCTCCAGGTTCAGGTCCCAGTCGTGCCCTGCAGTGGACCAGGTCTCAGTGACTGCTACCACATCCACCTCTCCCTCAATTAGCATCGCCTGGAGCTCAGGTATTTTACTGCCCAAGCTCCTAGCATTTAGTAGGACTACCTTCCACCCTTTCCGTATACTTCCATTTCCCCTGCTCATGTTCGCATGGGGATTCCGTCTTCCCCCGGTCAGCACCTTATCTGTCGGCCTTTTCCTGCATTCCTCCAGCTCCCCAGGGGGGTGGAGACCGAGTCCCTCCTTTATCAGACCCCCTCGACAGCCTTCTCTCCCATCCCCCCCTTCACAAGTTTAAACCCCACCTTTCACCAATGAACCCCTCTATTTTCAACTTAAGGATTTCCCTCCCCTCCAAATTGAGATGGAGCCTATCTCTAGCATTTAGCCCCTTATCCTCCCAGGTCTCCCCCCAATCCCCATCAACCCATACCCGCTGGTCCCACACCACTCCCTGAGCCACTGGTTTATCTCCCTAATCTTCCTCTTGTGTTCCCCACTAGCCCTTGGCACCGGCAGGATTTCCGAGAAGGAAATCATGCATCCTATGTCATGACAGACCCTGGCAAGCTCCCTGAACCTTGCCTGTATCTCTAGCTCACTATTTCCCCTCAATGTCACTGGTACCCAGGTAGACCAGTAAATTCGGAGAACCTCCACAATCCTTTGCCAGCTGATATACCTCATGCTTGGCCCTGTGCACCGTTAGTCCAGGGAAGCATTTTGTTATAACCGGGCAGGCTTCCCCCTGCCTATCCCATTTGATTCCCCGATCATGGAATCACCCAACTTGATCACTCTGACCACCCCTTTTCCTTCATTTTCCCCCCTTCCATGTCCTCATCCTTTCTACGGTCCTCCCCAGCCGTCTCCTGCTCCTCCCCTATCTGAGTGCCCTTTCCGCCCCCTCATTTACCTTGGCCACCTCTCCTCTGATCCTATGCTTCTCCTCCTCCCGAATATCCTTTTTTACCCTGCTATCCCCGTCACTGCTTACGACTGGTCCTCCCCAATCTGCTAAACTTGCCTGGCTCGTCCTCCCTTCCCTCCCGTCTCCGTTCAGCCCCTCCTTGCCTGTCGTGCTCCCCTGGCATAAACCCTCGGCTGCCTTTACTGTATCCTCCTTGTACTTCTGGTCCCTCTCCTTGCCCTTTCCTCCCAACTGGTCCTTCTCCTTGCGCTTTCCTCTCTATACCCCCTCCGCCTCTTGCTCTGATCCACCGCTCCCCCCATTTTCCCACATTCCAAGTTCTCCCCTGTTCTTCCTGCTATCCGGCCCCTGCCTCCTGCCCTCCACTCCCTTGCCATCTCCAACCGCCCCTGTTATGGCTACAACACCCCTCTCATCCTCAAGCAGAAGAAGAGAATTGAAGCGGTTACCGAGCTTAAGGTCTGATCCACCTCCCCCTTTGCTTCCTTCTGTCCTTCCCCAGTCATCTGCCTACTTCCCTGAGAATGTCCTCCCTTTAGCCCCCCTCTGTGACGATCCCCAGATACCTGCATGCTTCCTTGGTAGTGTCCTCCTTTTGGGTCCCCTCTGTCAGGGTCCCTATGTGACCCCAGAGTACTCTCCTGCACTCCTTTCCCTATGCCCCCGCCTCCAGTGCTTGGTGCAACCCCGTGGAAGAGCCCCTGCCCTATTCCCCAACCATACCTCCCCCCTCCCTCCAGCTGTCTCCTAATCCCCAACCTCCTCCCTAGCTGTGCCAGCTGGTGGCACACTGGGCAACCACCAAACTTCCAAGCCCAGTCCAGTATCATGGCTGTCTCACACCCTGTGCACCCCACCACCCTCCCAAAGATGCAGGCCCTAATGATGTGTGGTCCCATCCCCCTCCAAATAGGTTTCCGTGGGTGAACTACCAGGTTCCCCACTAGTCCAAGATACACCCCTACCCACTAATCAGGTCACCCACTAATCCTAGATACAGTCCCACAGTAAACAGGTACCCCTGTTACTAGGTGCAATACTACACAGTAAACTTATAGGGGAAGTGTACAACTCCCTAAGCTCTTCTCTCTCAGCCCTTAAACCCAGCCCCCAGTGGCTAGAACTACATGAGCTGCACCCAAAGCCTTTTCCTCCAATTACAAGGCAGGTGCTCCCCTATAAATCAGCCTAGCTCTGGGGAGGGAGGGTGGGGGAAGGTAGGACTAGGAGCCTACACACAGCTCTCACAAGAGCGTATCAGCCCTATGACTGCCCCTCACTGCACCTCCAAGCACTACCAGCTAAGAAAATCTTTCAAGTCTACTTCCTCACAGCATCCAGCTAGAAGCTTCTTTCCCCATTCACCTCTAAGTCAAGACTTACTGAGTTAAGAGTCCCACTTTACTTTCAAACAGCACTAATCCCCTGTAATATGATGCCTGCACTCACAGGCCAGACAGCAGCAAACACACACACACACACACACACACACACACACACACACACACACACACCAAATAGTCTGTTAGAAACAAACAGAAAACCACCTAAGAAAATCTTTCAAGTCCACTTACTCTCACAGCCTCCTGCTTTTAAACACCCACAAACACCAAACTGTCTGCTGGAAACACACAGAAAACCAGCTAAGACAAATCTTTCAAGTCTACTTCCTCACAGCATCCAGCTAGAAGCTTCTTTCCCCATTCACCTCTAACTGAAGACTGCAATTGGGACCCTTACTATTCTCCCTTTTCATTAACTCCCACCCTGCCAACAGCCTTAACTGCCCTACCCTACTATTCGCAGACGACTTAGTCCTCTACACCACAGTGACAAATCCATCCAGAACATATCCTCTTGTCCTTACCCAAAATTATGGCCACGCCCACAATTGGTTCTTATTGAATATGCCCCTGGTTAACTAGAAGAAAACCAAGACTATGCACTCCTTGTTTCCAAGCTCTACTTGGCTAATGCCGCTAAATCTAACTCCTCCCTCCTGGTGCTCTCCCCATCTGAACCTCCCCTGCAGTTAGTATGAGTTCAAATAATATCTGGGTGTAGCCCTTGACCCATCCCTTTCCTTTACCGTGCACATAAACACTGTCATACGCAGAATCAATCAAAAACTCAGCGCCGCATATCGCATAATAAACCCATCTTACCCCACTGCCTGACTAGCCATCGCCTGTGGGAACCTGCTCCCTATCCTTAACTACTGCTCTCCGATTTACTCCTCCTCTCTGTCCTCTACCCTTTGTCATAGACTCAACTAGATTTATAATAGTGTTTGCCACTTTGCGCTAATGGCTCCCTTCTCCACCCACCACTGTGATTTATCAGTCTCTTGGTTGACCCTCACTCAAGCGTTGTTTTGACTATGCACTTCATAGTACCACTGATGGCACAATGTGAGGGGGTATTGAGTCCCCATATGCTTCCCTCCTCGAGGCACGTACTGTCCCTAGGTGGCTACGTGATACATCGGTCCCACCGCTGGAGGTCCCCAGAGTCTCCATTTTAATGTGAAGTAAAGCTCTGTTGGTAGCAGCACCTTCTCTGTGGAACAGATTCCCGGCAGCTATATGCACGGTTGCCTCGCACCACTCCTTCAAATCCCAACTCAGATCCTGGCTACTCCTGGAATCCACCTGCTCCTGCTCTCTGGTTTAAATCCTCCCCCTCTGGGGTGTAGATACTTATACTCCCTTTTCCCTCATTTCCCCTCACCCTTATGTGCTAGCTGTCTCTACCCCTCCCTCTCCCCATCCCTACCCCTACTAGTTACCTTGTTTTCCCGTATCTTTACCTCCTCCTCTCCCTAGATCTTTTCTCCATCTGTCCTACACTTGTACTCCTGCTCTTTTTTCCCTCTTCCTTACCCTAGTACATAGTAACCTTGGTGTGAGCCTCCACGTCACCACTGGCACTTAGTTCCTCTGCTTTTCTCCATCTCCTCCCTAGCACCCTTGGTGTGTGCCTCTATTTACCGCTACCAGCACCAAACAGCCCTGCTTCCTCCCTATTCATCTCCACCTAGGTATTGTTGCTTGTTGAACCATATATCCTCCAAGGTTACTGTGGTGCAGTCTGTTTACCCTGTTTCAAATTAGTATTACTGCTTGTTACTGATTTTTCTCACTACTCTGTGTCACTCTATTGTTATACAGCTAGTTATCTGCTTTCATCGGGCTTGCAACTGTACATTATTCAGTTACTTCTCTGTACCATTGCTTATTATGCGATGTATGTTTCCACTGGGACTTGTGTCTGTACAGCGTGTAATCTGCTACTCTTATTAGATTGTAAATTATTTTAACCGTTTGATTTTGTGCCATTGTTTGTGGACCGTGTCATACCTGAAAATGGTCCTTGGATCAGTGCACTTACCCGGTAAAGAAAGACTTCAAAGAAAATAAATAAATAAATGCTGATTACAAAATTAAAGCCAAGGAGACTGTTGCAAGGCTTGGGCCCCTACTCCTCCAGATCTATCATGATGATCAGTCCTGTTCTGTCTATAGGAGATATCCAATGGCGAATATGAGGTGGACTCAATGTTCTTTTGCAGTTGAACAGGCAGAAACCTGGTCCAGCCTGTTTACTGGTGCTGAATGCAGAAAAAAGTGCTTGACCAGGTTTAGTGGTGGGTCATGTTTCAGGCTTTATAAAAGTTTGAGTGTAGTTGACAAATATGTACAGTAGCTGGATCAAAACTTTGCATCAGTGTCATGAAATGCAGATCCAGACCCAACAGCTCACTGTCCAACCTTTCTCCCTATCCAGAAGTACCAGGCAGGGCTGCCCTCATTCCCCTTTACTGTATGTCACTGCATGTGAACCACTTGCCTGGGTAATTCAGGAACACCCTGAGATTCAGGGCATTTAGGTTGGAGTAGAAGAACATGTAATAATGTTATATGCTGACAACATTCTGTTTTACTTTTCAAACCCAAAGATAGCAGTTCTGGCTTTAACAGAGGACATGCTTGCCGAGTATGGTCCTCTATCTGGGCACAAACTCAGCCTACTAAAAACTGCAACTGTGCCAATTCACTCTCAGGTGCCCTCTCTCAATGTCACATCCCCCCTTTTCCAAGTCTCTCCTGCATCTCACATTATTTGTGAATTTAATGTAGCGTTGTAACATGGTGCCACTGGGAGGGCAGGAACATGATGAGGAAAACCAACCAATGCTCTTCAGCATAATGACCATCCATACTCTTGGGCCCGCTCCACAAATGGAGCTGTGCTGTACTGTCGGGGTCAGGAGGTTGCCTGTACGCCCGATGGGGGGGGGACAAATGTGGGGATACAAATCTAAATGGAAAATAAGTATCTAAAAGAAAGAGCTAGAGATAATGAAGGTAAGAAATATGACCACATTGAAAAGGAACTGTACTGAATCTGCAAGTTATTTTTCCCCATAGAAGCAGCTTTTTAAAATACTGCTTCAAATTCTGTTATTGACTGTACAGGCCATTTTAGTTACCTTGTGAGTGTCTCCGGTTTACTCACAGGTGGTTAAGAACCATTTTAGAACCTTAGAAAAATAGAAACATAGAATTTGACGGCAGATAATCTGCCCATTTTCCCTACCTGATGGATAAGCTGCAGGTTCTAGTTAATCAACAGCTTACTTCCTCCTACCCACCACTAGAATTGCCTTATGTCTGTCCCATGCATTCCTGAATTCTCCCACTGTTCCTGACTCCACAACCTCCTCAGGATGGCTGTTTCATGCATCCACAACCCTCTCTGTGAAAAAAATACTGTCTAACATTACCTCTGAGCCGTCCCCCCTCTACCTTCAAATTGTGCCCCCTTGTTCATGCACATCTCTTCTTCTGAAAGATGCTACCCTCTTGTACTTTAATTCCCTTAAGATACTTGAAAGTTTCTATCATGTCCGCCCTCTCCCTCCTTTCCTCAAGGGTATACATATTAAGCGGCTTTAGTCTCTCCTCATATGTCTTCTGGTGCAGACCCTGCACCATTTTGGTTACCTTCCCCTGAACAGCCTCCACTCTGTCTATCTCTCTGCGGAGATGGGGTCTCCAGAATTGCATGCAGTACTCCAGATGGGGTCTCACTAACAGTCTGTACAGAGGGATAACAACTTCTTGTTTTCTACTGTTGATGCCTCTCCCTATGCATCCCAGTATCCCCCAGCCCTCCTTACTGCCTTCTCACATTGCTTGCCCACCTTTAGGTCATCTGATGTAATTACTCCTAGGTCTCTTTCGATTTTTGTCGTTGTTATTAACTCACCTCCCATTGTGTACTCTTCCCCTGGGTTTTTGTTTCCCAGATGCATTATCTTGCACTTCTTTGCACTGAATCTGAGCTGCCACATATTTGACCATTCCTCCAACCTTGCCAAGTCCCTTTTCATTGTTTCCACCCCACCTTGTCTATCAACCCTGTTGCAGATCTTTGTGTCATCTGCAAAGAGACATACCTTTCCTTCCAGGTGCTCTCCAATGTCACTTATAAAGACATTAAAGAGGACCAGTCCCAGTACCGAACCCTGAGGTACCCCGCTAGTTACCCTCCTTTCTTCACTGTGGACTCCGTTTACTATTACCCTTTGCGTCCTGTTGTCCAGCCAGTTTTTTATCCAGGCTACCACCTTGGGAACCACTCCAAGGCTGGCTAACTTGTATATTAATCTTTTGTGTGAGACTGTGCCAAATGACTTGCAAAAATCTAGGTAGGCCATGTACACAGCCCCTGCCTGGTCTACTACTTTGGTCACCCAGTCAAGGAAATCTATTAGATTCATTTGACATGACCTTCCTGCTGTGAAACCATGCAGCCTTGGGTCCTGTGCCCCACTGGCCTCTAGGTACTCAACAATTCTTTCCTTCAGAAGTGATTCCATCGTTTTCCCTACCACTGAAGTCAAACTAACTGGCCTGTAGTTTCCTGCCTCTGCCCTGCTCCCACTTTTGTAAAGTGGAATCACATTTGCCCTCCTCCAGTCCTCAGGTACCACTCCATCCTCCCATGATTTATTAAAGAGAGTAGTCAGTGGTGTTAATAGTTCTACCCTTAGTTCTTTTAGAATTCTTGGGTGAATCCCATCAAGCCCCACTGCTCTGTCCATCCTCAGTTTCAAGAGTTCTTTCAAAACCCTTTCTTCTGTGAATGGACTGGTATAGACCCCCATTCAGAGTTTCTCTCTTATTTGGTTTAGGTACCTCCCCTCCTCTTCCATTGTGAATACTGAGCAGAAATATTCGTTCAGTATCCCTGCTTTTCACGGTCACCCTGCCTTACATTCCCTCCCTTTATTAAGTCTCTGTATCCCTCCCTTGGTCTTTATTCGCTCCCTAATGTACCTATAAAAGGTTTTATCCCCCTTCTTAACAGAGTTGGCTATCTTTTCCTCAGTTTGTGCATTTGCTATTCTGACTGCCCCCTTCTGCTTTAACTGATAAAGTTCTCTGTCCTGCTCCTTCTGTGTTTCCTTATATTTCCTGAATGTTATCTTTTTCTCAACTGTCCCTGCCACCTCTTTTGAGAACCATAGTGTTTTTTTCCTTCATTTTGTTTTGTTGATTTGCCTCACACAAAGGCTTGACGCCTCTGCGATGGCTGTTTTGAGTATTCCCCATTGTTTCCTCACCTTACCTTCTTGCCCGTTTGCTAGTGCTTTTCTGAGGCACTCTCTCATTTTTCCCCAAAGTCAGCCTTCCTAAAATCCAATACTCTTGTTTTTGTATGGCTTGACTCTATGGCTGTGTTTAATGTGAACCACACTGTTTGGTGGTCACTTGTTCCCAGATGGCTACCCACTTCTAAATCCGAGATCCTTTCTCCTTCCCCATTTGAGAGTACCAGGTCTAAGATTGCTCCCTCCCAAGTGGGTTTCCAACACTAGCTGTCTGAGGCATGCCCCCTGTAGGGCATCAAGAATGACCCTGCTCTTGGATGTGCCTGCAGCAAAGGTACTCCAGTTAACATCTGACATACTCAGGTCCCCCATCAACAATATCTCCCCTTTCTCTGCCATCCTAAGGATGCCTTCTTTCATTTCCTTGTCCATTTCCTCCCCGAGATGAGGGTCTGTACACAACCCCCATGCGGATTGTGGTGCCATTTCCTGTCTCCAGGGTGACCCATCAACTTCCTGTTTACTCTTTAGTTCTGTTGCTTTAATCCCTTCCGTTATATAGAGAGCTACTCATCCTCCTCTTTTACCCACCCTGTCCCTCCTGTAGACTTATGATGCTGATTACGTCCTTGCTCTGCTCTTCCATTGTTGGCACAATGCATTCACGCTCAACTACTGAACTGTGTCGCTGGAAGGGACATAAACTACATCATACACTTCTAAAATGGTTTTCATCACCAGAGTGTAAATTAGAAATGTCCACTGTGGTTACTAAATGGCCTGTGTAGATGAAACATTAACAGAATTGGAACCAGTTTAAAAAAAAAAAAAAAAATTCAACTGGTAAAATGAATTACAGGTTCAGCACAATTCTTTAAAAATGAGATATCAGAGGACTGGAGCAACTGAAAAAATAAGACGAAGTCCAGCCTGGTGGCACCGGTGGAGCACATCTTACACTCATGCAGGACAGCTAGGTTTGTGTCCCAAGCCCAATGCCCTCCACCATGATGGAAGAGTGATGGAAGCGTGCAGAGGCAGCATGCCAGGACTCTGGGGGTAGACATCACCTATTCCGCTACACAAGCGCCTCTGTTGGGATTGGTGGAGGCCCCCAATGTCATAGGTGACAACGTGATGCCAACACAGCCCCCCAAATAAATCTGCTTGTATTACACCTATTTTCAAAGGGGGTAATGAATCAGACACTGGTTGCTTTCCACCTATTTCCATCTTTTATTTTTTATTTATTTTTTGTTGACCAGGAAGGACAACTACACAATTTTTTGCCTATTTTCAGCCTTGTCTTGGGGGGGATGCAGATGGATGCCAACTAATTGAACCAGATTTTAAGCTGTTGGTGGTATTTTTAGTGAATGGGAGAAATCTGGCCAGGACACCGGTGGAAATTCCCCTACTCGTTTTGAGAGGTGCCATCGGATCTTTAACATCCACCTGAATTACCACCAGAACAGACAGATGGGACGTTGGTTTAACGTCTCATCCAAAACACCTCAGGAGTGCAGCACCCCCTCATGTTGCACTACAGCGTTGGTATTAGGATTTAACCCAAGTATCTGGAGTGGGGACAGAACCCACGGTCTTCTGATCTTCAGGCCTCAGAGGCGAGTGTGCAACCTCACCTCAGTGTGCAATCTTGACTCCTATTGCTAAACTATTTGAGAAATTACTGCACATCCAGTTAATAAGGTATCTGGACAGATATAAATACTTCCATATTTTCAAGCTGGCTTTCATAAGGGTCATAATACTACATCAGCTATCTTTAAGGTAACTGATGACATATATACTGCTTTTGACCATGGAAACTCAGTTCCTGCTCTTTTCTTGGATTTGTTGAAAGCATTCGACTCTGTTGAACACAACATATTGTTGAATAGGTTAACGGGCTCAGGGTTGGGCTTGAATCTCTGCTCTGGTTCTCCTCTTACTTATCATTCAGGTGCCAATGTGTTAAAGTGGGCGATTGTTGCCCTGATACTGTGGTTGTTAACAAAGGAGTGCCCCAAGGATCAGTACTGGGACCTCGCTTGTTTCTTATTTATGTGAACAATCTTCCCAGATCTATTTCAGCTGATTCAAATATTTTACTGTATGCTGACAACACTGACATTTACACGCAAAATAAAGACCCATCAGTAGCATTAAATATTGTGCAGAAAGTTTTTTGATATCATTCAACATTCTTTACTTAAATTGTGTTTATTGTCAAATGTGAGCAAAACCCAGTGGGTTCTTTTTTCTAATAGAGTCAAAGAGGGGACCCCGAGTAGTAACATAAGGGCCTTGGATGGAACTAATTTAAAAAGGGTATCTTCGTATAAGTACCTTGGTATTATGCTCAATGAAACTTTGAGATTTGACTTACATATTCAGATGTTGTCATTTAAACTAAAGAGACTTCTATCTTTCTCCTATAGAAATAGATCATGCTTCAGTTTGTCAATAGCTTGTTAATTCACTGTTTTTGTCATTGATAATAGGGATTGTATTTGCAGGAGGACTGCAGATATTATATTGAAACCACTTGACTCACTATCATAGTGCTTTGAGATTTGCTACTGGTTTATCATGGAACACTCATCAATGTATTCTTTATTTTCATATGGGATTGCAGTTATTGACTACTAGGAGGCAGATACACTGGTCAACATTTGTTTATAAATGTGTGTTACAAAAACTCCCCTTATACTTATTAAATTTAGTTCCTAAAAAGGAGCAAAGCAAATGTTCCTTACGATCCACAGGCTTACCTCAATTTGCACTTTCTAAATTTAGATGTAAATATGGCAGTTATAGACTTGCTGTTGCTATACCCATGACTTGGGTATCTTTAGAAAAAAAAAACTTGGCTTCCACTCTTTTTCCATATCTCACTTTAAAACAGAATCTTTTTAGATTATGACTGTCATGATTATGCGGTGCTATTTTGATTGTATTGTACTTTTTTTTATACACCTATAGTACCATTTACTGTTTTGTTATACCTACTGTATATTATTTATATGTTGTTTTTATTGCCATTTTGTGTTCAATGCAATTGTAAAAGAGAGCCTGCTCTCAATTTGCTTTCCAATAAATTGTTTGACTGACTGATTTGATCGATTGATGGGCAGAGAGAACAGGGCAACATGGGGAGATGGAGACTGATACAAGTGCAGTGTGGTGGGTCATCATAAGAATGTGGCTTGGAGCTACAAAAGGGAAAAGACTGCAGGACACCATGCCCATGATGGCACTCCCAAGCTCCCACAACACTAGGCCATATGTCCTGCTTCATCTCCCAATGCCTTCACTGACCAAACAGGTTGTAAGTCCCAGCTTGCCAGACCCCTAATAACAGGAGGGTTTCCTTATGGGGTAGCCAGACCGAAGGTGGAAGCTAATGGGAAGACTAAGGGACTATGACAAATGACAGTCCTGATGGGCAGTGGTTCGGGAGTCAGTCGGCTAATCATGTGGAAGGAAGTTGCAGTGTACCTGGGGTCAGAAATAAAAAACAACGAATTTTAAAACCTAGATGAAATGGGAGAGGGAGTAGCCAGCAGTTCCATGTCAATAGCATGCATCCATTTTCGGTGCGGTCAATAGTAGCGTGGTAATTCTGCTGTAATTCTTAACCACGCACAACAAATCACCACATTGCGAGTATAGCACAATCATTCGAATGTCCATCTGTAAGCAGCTGTTGGTTTAGGTACACCCTCTGATGCACTTGTGGTGCTATTTAGGGCACGTGCATCATGCACATGCTCTAAATAGCACCACACTGTGCGTTTCCAGGGCTAGTAGCATATCACAAATGTCACCAGCAAGAAAATTAAAAGAATACCTTTATCATTTGATTTTATATTTCTCCCTGTGTGCCTCCTCCATGTTTTCACTGCGTGACCTTCCCTCCCCAGCTATTGGTTTTCCCAGTCACTAAAGTGTGCAGTGCTGTCTTGTTTGAGTAGCATCCATGTCTGTCTTTATACCCACAATAAATATTACGGGCATTCATTTGGAGGGTTAAAAAAAGCATGGGTGAACAACACCGGGACTTACGACTGTGTTTGTCCCATCCCTGTGGTCTTCTCCTTCAGTTGTGTCTGTGGTTTTCAACTGTCTTATCATAAGGCTAAATATGATTATAGATGGATAAATAAATAGTTCTTCTCCCATTACTGCATTTCCTTTTCTGTACTTGCGTATTGTCTATTTGCTTTCTGGTGTATCAGCAGCACAAAATGAAAGTCGGAAACCCCAATGCATAATATAACATCGGAATGAAATTTATAGTGGCTGACAAGTACTGGAAAAAAAGAAAATCTGTACACTGTTACCCACATGGGAAAGCCAGGAAAAATGTGCCCAGTGGGGAGGCAATAGAAGTTGCATGTCTTGGACAGAGTACAGGCTGGTAGCTCCGTGTAAGTTTACACAAGCCCTCTGGGCTCAAACTCTCCCAACTTAAACCCTTTCTCGCTCTCGGACCATACCTCACTGGCTGGGCCATTTCCCACTGTAGGTGTGTGGTGCCCAGCACCAGAATTTTGAATTTGGCACCTTACCTTCGGGTTGTGCTCTCCTGGGAACTACTGCGCCTGACCATCCGAGGTTCTAAGTCCAGCTTCGTGCCAATTTAATTCAGCTCTCTGAGCTAAGCCACTCTCAGCACCTCAAATTTTCCTGACTGCCTAGACTACAGAGAAACCACATTCTCAAATGAACTTTATTGCCAGCCTGATTACCTAGAGTTTGCATTATAGTTACAGCTTCCTAATTAATTTTCTTAGTCTGCAAAATTAAGTTACTGTTAAGTGAAAGTTTTAGCTGCATTATTTACGTTACAGCGTTTATGGAAATTATTACAGACAGCAACATAGGATTCTAGATTAAGACTAACCCAAGATTTAATTTCTTTTCCTTCTTTCCCTGCCCCTACTGTTTACCCCATAGAAACCTGTAGCCCCTGCGCACTTCCCCTCTCCTCCCCCCCGCTCCCGTAGCAGCTCTTTGTTACGTTATTCTCCTACCGATTAAGTCGGTCCCTCCCCGATCCATCTCTCCCTTGTTCAATTATTAGAAACATAGACTTTGACGGCAGATAAGGACCGCTAGGCCCATCTAGTCTGCCCATTTCCCTACCTACAGGATAGGCCTCAGATTCTAGTCAACCAACAGCCTATTTCTTCCTACCCCCCACAAGAATTGCCTTATGTCTGTCCCATGCATTCTTGAATTCTCCCCAGTTTTAGACCCCACAACCTCCTGAGGAAGGCTGTTCCATGCATCCACTACCCTCTCTGTGAAATAATACTTCCTCACATTGCCCCTGAACCGCCCTCCTTCTATCTTTAAATTGTGTCCCCTTGTTCTTGCAAGTCTCTTTTTCTGAAAAATGCTACCCTCTTGGACTTGTTGATTCCACTGAGGTACTTAAAAGTTTCTATCATGTCCTCCCTCTCCCTCCTTTCCTCAAGGGTATACATATTAAGCTCCTTTAGTCTCTCTCCTCATACGGCTTCTCTTGCAGACCCTGCACCATTTTAGTTGCCCTCTTCTGGACTGCCTCTATCCTGTCTATGTCCTTGCGGAGATGGGGTCTCCAGAACTGGACACAGTACTCCAGATGGGATCTCACCAACTGTTTTACACAGGGATAACAACTTCCTGTTTTCTGCTGCTGATGCCTCTCCCTATACATCCCAGTATACCCCCAGCCCTCCCTACTGCCTTCTCACATTGCTTGCTAACCTTAAGGTCATCTGATATGATTACCCCCAGGTCCCTTTCCTTTTTTGTTGTTGTTACTACTACCTCCCCACCCATTGTGTATTCTTCCTGGGTTCTTGTTTCCCAGGTGCATTATTTTGCACTTCTTTTGCATTGAATCCTAGCTGCCATACTTCACCATTCTCCCAACTCATGTCCCTTTTCATCCTTTCCACGCCTCCTTGTGTATCAACCCTGTTGCAGATTTTTGTGTCATCTGCAAAAAGGCATACTTTTCCTTCCAGTCCCTCTGCAACGTCACTGATGAAGACATTAAAAAGGACTGGACCCAATACTGAACTCTGCGGTACCCCACTAGTAACCCCCCTTTCTTCAGAATGGACTCCATTTACAATTACCTTCTGTGTCCTGTTGTCCAGCCAATGTTTTACCCAGGCTACCACCCTGGGTCCCACTCCCAGGCTGGTTAATTTGACTATTAATCTTTGTGTGGGACTGTGTCAAATGCCTTGCTAAAAGTCTAGGTAGGCCATGTCCACAGCCCCTCCCTGGTCTACTACTTTGGTCACCCAGTCAAAGAAATCTATTAGATTCGTCTGACATGACCTTCCGCTGTGAACCCATGCTGCCTTGGGTCCTGTGCTCCACTGGCCTCTAGGTACTGACTATTCTTTCCTTCAGAAGTGACTCCATCACTTTCCCTACCACAGAGGTCAGACTGACAGGTCTGTAGTTTCCTGCTTCTGTCTTGGACCCACTTTGTGAAGGAGAATCACATCCGCCTTCCTCCAGTCCTCGGTACCACACATCCTCCCATGATTTATTAAAAGAGTAGCCAGTGGTTTCACTAGTTCCTCCCTTAATTCTTTTAGAATTCTGGGGTGAATTCCATCAGGACCCATTGCTTTGTCCACCTTCAGTTTTAGGAGTTCTTGCAGAACCCTTCCTTCTGTGAAAGGACTGGGATCGACCCCCCTATCAAGAGTGCTTCTGTTAACTGGATTAGGCACTTCCCCTTCTTTTAGGAATACTGAGCAGAAATATTCGTTCAGTATTCCTGCTTTTTCACTGTCCCCTCTGCCCACCCACACTGTTCATTCTACTCAGCCTCACTATCCCTCCCTTTGTCTTTCTACGCCATGATGTACCTATAAAAGGTTTTATCCCTTCTTAACTGAGTTGGCTATCTTTCCTCAGTTTGGGCCTTTGCTATTCTGACTTCCCTCCCTGCTTCCTTCTGCCTTAACTGGTATAGCTCTCTGTCCTGCTCCTTCTGTGTTTCCTTATACTTCTGAATGCTATCTTTTTCTTCCTGACTTTCACAGCCACCTCTTTTGAGAACCATAGTGGCTTTTTCTTTCGTTTTGATTTGTTCATTTGCTTCACACAAAGGCTTGTTGCCTCTGTGATGACAGTTTTGATAAGTCCCCATTGTTGCTCCACACCTCCTTCTAGCCTGTTTGCTAGTGCTTTTCTGAGGCACTCTCCCATCTTGCCAAAGTCAGCCCTCCTAAAGTCCAGTACCCTCACTTTTGTATGGCTCGACTCTGTAGCCGAGTTTAACGTGAACCACACTGTTTGATGGTCACTTGTTCCCAGATGGCAACCCACTTCTAGATCTGAGATCCTCTCACTGCCCCCGCTTGAGAGCACGAGGTCCAAGATTGCTCCCTCACGAGTGGGGTTCCAAACTAGCTGTCTAATGCCTGCCACCTGTAGGGCATCCAAGAATGGCCCTGCTCTTGGATGTGGCTGCAGCAAATGTGCTCCAGTTAACATCTGGCATATTCAGGTCTCCCATCAACAGTATCTCCCCTTTCTCTGCCATTCTAAGAATGCCTTCTATCATATCCTTGACCATTCCTTCCCCCTGACATGGGGGTCTGTACACAACCCCTGTGCGGGTTGTGGTGCCCTTTCCAGTCTCCAAGGTGACCCACAGTGCCTCCTCTCCTCCCTGTTTACTCTTTTGTTCAGTTGCTTTTATCCCTTCCTTTACATAAAGAGCTACTCCTCCCCCTCTTCTCCCCTGCCTGTCTCACCTGTAGGTTACGCACCCTGGTATGTTAACATCCCAGTCATGGTTCTCTGTGTACCATGTTTCTGTGACTGCTACGATATCCAGGCATCCCTCTTCCATTAGGCCATCAGCTCAGGGAGCTTGTTGCCCAGACTACGGGCATTGGTACTCATTACCCTCCATTTCCTGATGGCCTTACTCCCTTTGCCCCATCCCTGTCCTTCTTGCCTTTGTCTCTTTCTTCATTTACCCTGCCCTTCTCCCTACTGACACCTCTATGTTGGTGTTTGCTGCACTACTACCGTGATTATTTGGGGGCTAGGATTTTCCTGCTCCTTTCCAGTGCCTCCCCTTGGCTGGTTTAAAAGCTTCGCCACCAAGCATTTAAAACCCATCACCTAGGATCCTGGTTCCCTCCCGGACAGATGCAGCCCATCATGCCAGTATAGGCTTGCATCACTCCAGGTGGACCCCCAGTCCCCAATGAAGCTCCCTGAGCTCCACACCAGTTTTTCAACCACTGATTGAATCCCATGGTGCGGAACGCCTCAGCCTCTCCTATGCCATAGATGGGTAGCACCTCCGAGAAGGTTACCCGTGCGTGCTATGACTAAAGCCCCTCCCCAATTCCACAAACTCTTCCCTGCACTTCTAATCCTTTCTTAGCCAGGTCATTTGTCCCTAGGTGACAATGACATCCAGCTCCTCCTCTGTGCAGCTGCTCCGGCAATCCTGAGGATTCGCCTCTGTCCCTGCAAGCCATGGCGCCAGGCAGGCACCTTACCTCCCTCTCCCCTTCCTCCCCCAGTTCTACCTTCCTAATAATGGAGTCCCCCACCAGGAGTTGTTTCCTTCCCCTGCAGGGTCCCCTGCCACCCTCCTGTGGGTCTCCTTTGTGGAGGTTCCCAGCATCCTCCTTGGTCTCCACTGTGGTTGCATCCATAGAGGAACCACACTTTGCCAGAATGGCATAGGAATTGTGGAGAGGTACAATGGGAGGGATGCGCCTCTGTTCCACCACCCTCACCCTCCCTGAGCCCACTGTGGTCCAACCGCTCCTCTTTCTTGGCAACCTCTGAGGCAACGGCAGTGGCACTGGTGGTCCCTGGATGGAAGAGGAGGTCCTACGAATCCTGGCCAACTCAGCCTGGAGATGAGCAACCTCCTCCCTCAGCCCAGAGAGGTGCCTGCAGATGGGAGAACACCGCATCCTCCAGAACATCTCCCGGAAGACTGCTGCTCCACAGCCACTGCACTGCACCACTTCAATCATGTCTTATTTCTGGCCCCTGAACTGTTTGCAATCCTTACTCTTTCCTCTGTTTTTATTTCTCTCTCTACTTACTTTCTGCCTGTGTGCCCTTTAAGCTCCTGATTGTCCTGTTCTGAGACAAGAATATCCTATATTTCGCAGTAGACCACTTATTTGCTCAGAGGCAGACCTCCAGCAGCTAGGGGACGGAGAGCTACTCTTGCCCTTCTAGGATGGTGGGTCCTTGGTGGTTCTGTGATCACTTCCTGCAACTAAACAGGAAGTTCCTGTTGTCAGTCAAATTCTGTGCCTATAAAATACAACTAGCTTTGGGTGGGGGAGTGGAGGGGAAGGAGGGCAATATAGTCCCAGCAGAGAAGTTCAGTCACACAGCAGTCCTTTCTCCTGGTGTCTTCTGCCAAGCTATTAGCAGAAACTTTCTAAGGCAGTCTTTAAATGTAGCTTCCTTCTAGCTAAGCCACTCCCCCTACTTACCAGATCTTTCTACAAGTAATTTAAACCTCACAGCAGTTAAGTCCTTTCAGTCACCTGAGATTTACACCTAGATAACTCTTCAGATACCCATTCAGTTCAGTTAACCCAAACACACACTTTTTTTTTATGTTGGTTTTTTTACCCTAAATTAAAAGTCAAATACAAAAGTTCTTCTACTTTAGTCCCAGCAGAGAAGTTCAGTTACACAGCAGTCCTTTCTCCTGGTGTCTTCTGCCAAGCCATTAGCAGAAACTTTCTAAGGCAGTCTTTAAATGTAGCTTCCTTCTAGCTAAGCCACTCCCCCTACTTACCAGATCTTTCTACAGGTAATTTAAACCTCACAGCAGTTAAGTCCTTTCAGTCATCTGAGATTTACACCTAGAAAACTCTTCAGATACCCATTCAGTTCAGTTAACCCAAACACACACCTTTTTTTTTGTATGTTAGTTTTCTTACCCTAAATTAAAAGTCAAATACAAAAGTTCTTCTACTTTAGTCCCAGCAGAGAAGTTCAGTTACACAGCAGTCCTTTCTCCTGGTGTCTTCTGCCAAGCTATTTCTCCCCTCCAGCCAGGCTTTAACTGCTCCGATTTTCCCTTTCTCCTAGGGGTTTTCACGAGCCCTCTGGGGGGCTGCGACTTCCACCAACTCAAGCCCCACTGTGCCTCTTCCTTCCAACTGGCCACTGGCTCTCAACCTCTTCATTTCACCTCTCTCATTTCTCCTTCCCTGCCTGCTCTCCTTATTTCGCACATAAATTTTCTCTCTTCTCTCCAAAACCAATTTCTTACACTCTTCACTTATCACTTCCACCAATTTCTCCCTCCTTCACTCCCCCTAGCTCCTCATTTTTCACCCTTCTCCCATTCCCCCTTCCTCTGATATGGAATCCACTATACTTCTCAGTGTTTGTTGGCTTCTGGCCTTTTCCTCTGGCCCATGCACTCTGAAGCTCTGCTCCCATCACCCTGCTTCAAACCCGCCCACCCTCCTTTTTCACCCTCACCCACTTTTCTACACCTCTCTCCCCCCCTCGCTCTCTCTTCCCTCGGCACCTCTGTTCCCCACCTCCCTCTTTTTGCAACTTTCTTTCACTCCCTCCTGTCAGACCCCTCTTCCACCCTCCTCAACTCTTTCCTTAAACTCTGCCTGCTCCATCAGTTTACCCCTTCATTCCACAATCTGCTTATTTCCCAGCAGTACTCCAGGCTCCTCTCTCCAAAGTTGTCTGTCCTCACCTCCCGCAGAAACTGGAGGGCCCCTCCTTCTCCTGCTCCTCATTTCTGGCTCAGTCCACCCTAACCACGGCCCCTACTCTCCCACACCTACCACCCCTCACTCCCGCCTCAGACACAACAAAAATTTTAACTTAGTCTACTTGAATGTCCAAAGCCTTACTGCCAAAAAAATCCTCGATCGAGTCATGGGTTTTGGCTAACAACTTCAACATCACAGCCCTCATCGAAACCTGACTTACTGAAAAGAAATCACCCTCAAAGGTTATTCCCTCTTCAGAAAGGACCATGTCAGGAAATGTGGTACGGACTGCCTCCACGGGGTTGCTGAGCACCACCAGCTCATCACTGGACCCACTAGAACCAACTACAGGACAGGGACCCAATCCCTCATAGACTGGATTATTGTCACAAACCCCTCCCATGTTACATCTGCCGGGGTGCTTCCAGATTCAATGAGCGATCACTGTGCTATTTTCTGCAGCTGGTCCTCAAAACTCCCCTACTGTCCCTACAAATACATCCTCACAAGGCAGGTAAAAAGACTCAACATCACTGAGCCCTCTGTGTCTGTTTTATCCCACTCAAAAGAATCAGGATAAAAGTATCTAATCAAGATTGGATCACACCCAACATTCGCAAGCTCATGAGGAATAGGGACCGAGCCTGATCCCTTTATAGGAAACACAAATCCCTTCTCCAAAACTTTAAAACTCTCCGTAACAAGTGCAAATCTTCTGTCAGATCTGCTAAATCCTCCTTCTTCCTGGAAAAACAACGCTCAACCCTTGGTAATCCAAGGCAAATGTGGAATATCAACAATTTGGTCAGCAAAGGCCCATCAAATGACCGTATGTCTCACATCCAATGATCAGACCATAACCAGCCCTCCAGAGTTAGCATCTCTTTTCAGTCAATACTTTGGAGACCTTGATAAATATAAGCCTAGCTCCTCATCCACCCTAGGTAACCCCCTTCACCCTCGTGCTCCCACCCCAAGCTGTTTATTTAGGAATAACCATTAAGTTTACACTCATTCATAATGGTAGCCTTTTTCGCACAATAAAACATAAAAGTTCTTCTTCAAATACCTCTCCCCTAGGAGGTAGTTAAAATCATCAAGAAGAATGACCCACGACCCTCAAAGGGCTCCTGCAATATCGACTACAAGGTCTTAAAACTAGTCTGTGACTCCCTGGCCATCCCACTAATCAATATTCTCAACCACTCACTCTGCACAGGGTTCTTCCCTCATGTCTGGAAATGTGCAATCATAAAACCCCTTCACAAATCTGGCCCCAAAGATTTAGTCTCCAGTTACCGTCCCATCTCACTCCTTGCTCTTCTATCCAAAATCCTAGAAACAATTGTTCATTGGCAAACCACAGATTTCCTCACAAAACAACTTCCTCTCTGATGCACAGCACGGTTTCCGAGCTGGCCACAACACAGAGACAGCCCTCATTAAGTTCACCCACTACTTAGATAGAGCCATTGATGAAGGCCTTCACTCTGGTTTCCTCTTTACAGACCTCACAAAAGTTTTCGATCTTGTAGACCACAAGGTCCTTCTCCATACACTTACAAGCCTCCATTTCTCCCCAGAAGTCACCTGCTGGTTCCACGACTACCTCACGAACAGATTTCATCAGACCTCGATTGACTGAACACTCTCTGACTCCTGCCCCATTAAGTGCAGCATTCCTCAAGGTTCCATCCTTGGCCCACTCCTTTTCTCCCTAGTTGTTAACTCACTTCCTGACATCTTCACCAACACCATGCTCATCCTCTATGCGGACAACGATGCCCTGTTCAGTAAGGACAAAGACCCCCTTACTCTTATAAACAAACCCCAGACTGATTTCACCTGGTTCACCACAAAAGGCCTCATCCTTAACGCCACAAAAACAAGTTAATGATCTTCTCTAACCCACGCAGATCCATCGACTTCGTCCCCTCCTTTCTCGACAACCTTGGTAACCCCACTGAAAGAGTCTACAAATTTAGGTACCTCGGCCTACTCCTTGACCACCACCTTAATTTCGATGCCCACATCAGTCTTACCATCAAAAAAGCCCACCAATGACTTGGCATGCTTCATAGATCTAAGCAATACTTCAATAAAGAATCCAAGTTCGTACTTATTTCGAGTTTCAGCCTCCTGGTCTTTGACTACAGTTCTCTAGTCTACTTCACATGCCTCTCACAAAAGAATGCCTCCAGACTTCGTAGCTCTCACCATAACGCTATCCGTTTTGCCTCTGGCCTCCCCAAACCTCACACACCACTGTGACCTGTACACAATCTCTGGCCGGTCTTCCCTCAAGGCCTGTACCAACTGCAAAATGGCAACCACCTTCTACAAATTCTCTCTTGTGGATTCCTCCCTGACAGTCTTACACCCCTCTTCCCCACAGCCTCTCAACCAAGGACCATGAGACATTCCTTTTCTTCCTTCACAGTCTCTTTCTGCCACACCACCTACTGCCAAAAAACTCTCTCCTACCAGGGACCCAAACTTTTAAACTCCCTCCCCAACAAACTGAAGCTCAGTCCCTCCACCTATTCCTTTAAACACAAAATCAGAACTCTCCTCTCCCCCCCTCAAACCTGCAACTGCTCCTTGGCCTGACTTCTTGTTGATTAGGACTGACTCCTCCCTCTGCCTTCCCCAACTGTTTCCTACCTCTTCTGTCATTCCTCCTGACTAACGGCACTTCTCTCCAAGCACTTTTCTACATTCCCTTACCTCTTTGTGTAACGAAATCCGTTAAACATTGCTGTTATTTGAATGTTATTTATGTAAACAGTCTGTATGTTGCGCCAACAATGTTGTTATTCTCAATACTGTCCACGTTGTCGCCTATGTGTTTCATGTAACGGGACGCTTGTGTAAACTGAGTTATCCATGGACCAGCACCCCTGATTGGCCCCCTACCTCACAGACAATAATACCTAGGGCACAGGCACTTATCATATAAGCATAAGTGTCAGGATCAGAGTTCTACTGTATTTCTACTGAGAATCACAATGCACTTGCCATCATTCGGGAGACACCTCTGTTTATACCATTGTATAATCATTAGTTAGACAATATTGCCATCTTTAGTTCTAGTGCAGAACAGCAATTAAAATGAAATGATGAAATGAATGGATGGGCTGAGAGGATGCCATTCAAGATGCTGGGGCTAGGCCACAGCAACACTAAAAGGAACAAAGTCTTCTAAACTCCAGATTGGAATATCTGGAGAACACAGTTTGTGACCCACGTGTGTAGATATTATAGGTTGTGAAAGAAAAGGAGAATCTGAGCTGCTCCTCTGTGTGGCAACCTGACTGAAAGACACTTCTGACTTGGACTTACAACATCTGCTTCTGAAAGTCTACAGAATCTTTCAGAAATGAGCTGCGCTGTGTGAAGAAAGGTCCAGAACTATTCTGCTTGTGACTACGCCCTTTGCAGTCCAGGAACAGATTTTAAAGGCAGACCATTTAAAAGTGAGGAACTGAATGACAGATCAAGGGTCCTGATTTTTCCCCAGCCTTACCCTCCATGCCCAGGGCAAAAAGGAAAACGACCAAGCTTGGACTGTAAGTGGACCTGTGGTTTCTATCTTTTTCTTACAATGTTCTTAACCCAGGTACAGAAATTTGCAATACTTCTGCAGTTAGGACTTTAAAATATCTCTTTCATGCTAAAGACATGTGACCTGCACTTGATGGGGATCAACGCTCTTAAGTGTATTGTGTGTTGCTTCATGGGGCAGTAATGTCCTTAGTATTTCTTCTCAACTACAGCAGGGCTGGTCACTTATAGTAAAAGCAAAATGGGGCAACAGTGATGCTTCTGCAATTCGGGGGCTATTGATCCTCATCACTCTAGGTTGCTTTCCACTTTTTTCACGCCTTTGATTACAGCATATCCTGGGCAATGGCAGATTCACAAGCATAAAACTTTGCAGGTTTTTTTGGGGGTTCATACTGCAATAAATGTTCTGTAATGCTGTACACAACATGTTTCAAGACAAAGCGGGCTCAGGTGCTATTACTGAGATAGACTTTTTGTGGTATCTGTCAACTTTCAACAAAGAGGACCAGACAGACGTACAACAAGAGCACTACTGCTTGCAATGCTGGTGACCCAGGTTCAGGAATAAGCTCAGCAGATCAGAAGGAAGGCCGGTGGGGGGGGGGTGGCACCCAGCATCTGGCTGACTCATAGTGGAAGCTAGGAGCACAGTGGTCAGGGACTGCCACATCTGGAGCTGGAAGTGATGAAGGATGACGACGCACTAAGTGTGGGAGCATGCTCTGATGAGTCTTGGGCATCACTGCACTGCTGCACTTCCACGGGAAAACACAAGAGAAAAACCCTTGGAGAAAAGAGCAGCATGATGCCCCCGATGCCCTCCCAAATGATGCCTCAGGTGTAAACCACATCCGGGTCCTCAGGTATATCTTGGTATCTCAGTTGGGGCAGCCTAGCAGCAAGCGGCTAGATGCGGGCCTCCAAGACACGGTGGTTTTGGGGGGGGGGTGCTGGTCGTGAGTCCAGTTGTAGATACAGGGGCATATTCCCACCTGAGCCCATGTGAATAAAGAAATGTAACAAAACAAACAAAAAAAAAAAAAAAAACACTTTCAAAGACTAGTAGTTGATAACAAAAAAAAAAAAATAGTTGATCATGGGTGTTATCTGAAATAGCATAGGACCATGCAATATGTTCCTGTTATTACAATGAAATGGTGTTTCCCTCACATCTTGCAACAAATGACCTATAACTTACCTTTTCTAATATCAAAGAATAGGTACAAGTTATTAACTACAAAAAAGTGTGTGTGTATTTGTTGACAGAACATATCTTCCAACCTTTTCCAAAAATAATCTTTCATATTTTACAATGCTTGAGATAATATTTTGAAAGCTGTCAAATACTAATATCTTTCAACCATTTCCAAAATTAATCGTTTATGATATCTTACAATGCTTGAAATAATATCTTGAAGCTGTAACACTTAAAACTGTTAGGCACAGAAACACATGGTTCTGTTTTTTTCAAATGAAAGCTTGGAGCCCAATCAGCATGACTAACTCCTAATACAGTTCTCATGTGTTACTACAGCTATACATGTCTATGCTAAGAACATAAGAATTTGATGGCAGATGAGGACACAGTGGACCATTTAGTCTGCACATGCAACTAATCCCTTCCCCTATATTTTGCTGTTTTTGTTTATACAGTACTGCAGGTCCCATGTGTGTTTAAATGCATTCACCGTCTTTGCTGTAACCACCTCTGGGTGCAGTCAGTTCCACGTGTCTATTACCCTCTCCGTAAAAGGTACTTCCTGATATTGCCTCTGAGCCCCCCCACCCCACCCGGCGAGGTTGTGCCTCTTTGTACGGACCTCTCAGTTTGCATGGAAGAGTTTGACTGCCTGAACAGTGTTTATACCCTTGATGAATCTGAACGTTTCTATCATGTCCCTTCTCTGTTCCAGGGAGTACAAGTTTAGGACTTGTAGTCTAGACTCATATGTTGTTAAAATTAACAAATACTCAGTAAACAATTTTATGATCTTAGAAAAATCAATCCCCTCCAGATATTTTATCCTCTCCCCCTTCCCCTCCGGAGTCGCCTCTTCAGGAGAGCCAACTGAGCCTGTCCCTACCCCGTCCTACCTCACCGGTCAGGATCCTCCTTCACGCTGCGGTTTACCCCCGGCACGGGGTCAGGGTAGGGGCACCCCCGAACCTTCAAGTCTCGTCAGGACACCAGTATCGTTGGGCAGATGACGGCAAATTGGGACCCGGCTCGGCTCTCCATCTACCTGACTCTGAATGGGCTTTTTTCCAATTTTCCCTTAGACGGACTACGTACCCCAGCGTCAAGGTGAAGGTGCCGACGCTCCCAAAGTCCCACCCCCAAGTTCCCATCGCCGAAGCTGTTTGGTCCGTGGCTTACGCCCCCCCCGACCAAATCGTGACTCCAGCAGCTGTGCGCCCCCAGCCTCTGCCGGGGGTCACCGCTTCCCGTGTAAGTACCCACCTCCCCAGAAGGCGCAGCTATCGCTCGGATGCTCATCCTCTTCCCTCGGCCAACCCCCGGCGGCCTGAGCTCACTCCCGAACCCGGGTCGCCGGTGTGGTGCGAGGTGATGCGTCCAGTGCCTCAACCCTCAGTGCCACCGGGCCGGCTGAAGAATCAATCTTCACCACTCAATCATACTATAGTTGTAAGCCAGAGGCACTAGGACCCCACAGAAGCAAAGTTTCTTGCAGTTAGGCGGGGATCAGTGTCAGATGGTGGCACCATCCATGCAGCAGACTTATTGATGTCGTGCATGTGAGCTAGTCAGTAACCAGTGCTGGCTCCCTCCCTTCCTCAGTTGTTTTTTGCGCAACAGAAAGCACATTGTGAGAGTGACTAAAGTCTACTGTGTCAATCGGATCCTCAGAGTGCCACTTTTCTACTCCTTGCCGCCAAATCCTATTTTCGATGCTAAATTGGTTCAATTCTGCGTTTAACTCCTTTTTTTTTTTAAAAAAAAGGTTTTCTTCGTCAAATCAAATTTCTCACAGTTTATTATTTTGTTCCATTGTTGTGCTGCCCAGTTCATCTAAAGGGGCAAAGAACAAAAGCTGCAGTCCTCTTGATGCATCACATTGCTTCTGTGGGGGTCCTACTGCAGTGCTGGACCAGCATCTGAAATGTCACTCCTGCCTCAGCGCTGATCACTACACAGACTGGTGCAATGCCCATTTCTCCACGGACAAATGCATCCTCAAAATCTGTGAGCTGAAATGGGGTCATACGACCCCCACTTTCAGAGGAAGGGTTTGACCTGTGATGCCAAGTGCAGGCGTCTGGGCCTTTCCCTTGGGTTTTGATCCCAGTACCTCTGATGCGGAGGAAATTTAGGGCACTCTCCACGCTTGCCTCGCTGAGATGTTGGAGGCCTTGGAGGTGGGTCTGGTGGACAGTTGACTCCTTCTGAACGGCCAGCTGAGCACCCCTCCAGTCCATCTGTCCTGGACAGCGGATGTCCCAGGTGGTGAGGCCCAAAGACATATATGTTCAGTCTATACTGCTGGACACTGCAGTGTCACGGCCTTGTTCCCCCTCCCCTGGCTCCTGGTGATGCTGGTGAGTGTGTGTGGGGGGTGCCACTCGCAAGGCCAGGTTCCACTCAGGTACCATTCATGGTGCTGAAGAGGGGTCGGGACTGGCGCTGCCTCCAACCAGTGTCTGAGGTGGTTGCTGTCTCCTCCCGAGCAACTGTGTGACCTTGGGGAGGATGATGACACTGCTCCTGGGCATGGGAGAGAGAGCTACCGATGGAAGGTGCTGACCCTGGACCCGGTTCCTGGGACGACACTGGCAACAGTGTTGCCTCTGAAGCCGCCCCTAGACTTGGTGCCAGGGAAGGTACCGGGACTTGTTCTGGTGCCAACCGTGGTGCTAATTCAGTTCCCTGTGCCATCCATTGTGCCAGGTCAGGACCTGGTACTGTTCGCAGTGTCATGTTGGTTCTCAGTACCAAGGCCAGGGATGGCTCTGTAGGCAGTAGCAACGTTGGTGATATGCCCAGCTCCCATGATGGAGCTGACCTTGGTGAAGGGATGGAACCTTTCACTGAGCATGCTGCTTAGAAACATAGAAGCGGACGACAAACAAGGACCTTGTGGGCCCACCCAGTCTGCTCATTTTGCCTATCTATTGCAAAAACCAAGGACCCTAGCTGATCTGTGATTTATCCTTTCTTCCCCATTGCCAGGATACGTTTATGAGTATCCCATGTGTTACTGAATTCCTTAACCGATTTTGCTCCCATGACTTCAGTTGGGAGGCTGTTCCAAGCGTCGACCACTCTTTCCGTGAAAAAGTATTTCCTCACATTGCCCTCGAGCCTACCGCCCTCCAGCTTCATCTCATGCCCCTTGTCCTTGTACATCTTTTTTCTGAAAGATGTTACCCTCTTGTATCTTTATACCCCTGAGGTACTTGAACATTTCAATCTTATCCCCCCTCTCTCCTCTCCTCCAGGGAGTACATATCGAGTTCCCCAACCTCTCCTCACGGCTTTTCATGCAGACCCTGCACTATGTTGGTAGCCCTTCTCTGGATGCCACCGGTTTATCCGTGTCTTTCCGGAGATGTGGCCTCCAGAACTGGACACAGTACTCCAGCTGAGGTTTCACCAGTGATCTGTACAGTGGCATAACCACCTCCTTTTTTCTGCCAGTGATACCTCTCCCAATGCACCCCAGCAACCCACTGGGTTCCCCACAGCCTTTTCATTTGTTTGGTCACTTTTAGGTCATCAAATATAATTACTCCTAAGTCATGTTCTTGCTTGGTGGCTGACAGAACCCCCCCCACCAATCCTGTTCTCCTCCCTTGGATTTTTGTGCCCCAAGTGCATGATTTTACACTTACAAACATAGAAGTTGACATCAGAAGGAGACTGCTAAGTCCATCTAGTCTTCCGATTTGTTTTGCATCTATTTTGACACTCCAGTTGCCCTTTGTAGTCAGGGCTCCCTTGTGTGTCTATCCCATGCATTCTTGAATCCCTCCACAGTGTTGACACCCACAACCTCTTGGGGCAGGCTATTCCACGCATCCACCACTTATTCTGTGAAGAAAAACTTCCTGGTGTTGGTAGAGAACCTCTCTCCCTCTTTGCAGCCTGAGGTCATGTCCCCTGGTCCAGGAGCCCTTTTTGAAGTGAAAAAGTTCCTGTGCCTGTATCTCGTTAATGCCTTTTATGTACCTGAATGTTTCAATCATGTCCCCTCTCTCTCTTCTCTGCTCCAGGGAATACATATTCAGTTCCCTAAGTCTTTCCTCGTAGGACATGTACTGCAGACCCGGAATAATTTTTGTCGCCTTTCTCTGTACTGTTTCCACCCAGTCAATGTCCTTCCTGATGTGAGGCCTCCAGAACTGGACTCCGTATTCCAGGTGAGGCCTGACCAGCGATCTATACAGTGGTAGTACCATCTCTCTCCTCCTGCTCGTGATTCCTCTCCCAATGCAGCCCAGCATTCTGTTGGCCTTCAATGTTACCTTCTCGCACTGCTTAGTAACCTTCAAGTTGTCTGAGATTATGATTCCCAAATCTCGTTCCTGGTTTTCCAGCCAGTCTTTCACCTCCTAGGTAACACTACTTTCTTGATTTTTTTTTCCTATGTGCATGACCTTGCACTTTTTGGCATTAAATCTCTGCTGCCACACTCCAGACCATTCTTCTAGTTTCTTGAGGTCAGCTTCTATCTTGCTCACTCCTTCTGAGGTGTCCACCGTTACATATGTGTGTCATCTGCGAACAGACACACCTTCCCTTCCAGTCCATCATCGATGTCTACAATAAAAACACTTAAGAGCAGAGGCCCCAGCATTGAGCCCTGGGGCAACCCGCTGGTCACCATGCCTTCCATCAACTGCGTTCCATTAACCTGTATCCTCTGGGTTCTGCCTTGTAACCAGTTTTGTACCTATCTGACTACTTCTGGACGAACCCTTGTGTGGTCAAGCTTCTTTACCAACGTTCTGTGTGGAACCGAGTCGAAGGTCTTACTAAAGTCTAGGCAGACCACACCTACTGCCCCACCGTTGTCCACTATGTTTGTGGCGTAGTCAAAAAACTCAAGCAGATTTGTCTGGCACGACCTACCAACTGTGAAACTGTGCTGTTTAGGGTCTTGTTGACCGCTAGTTTCGAGGAATGCTATGATCCCCTGAGTAGCGTCTCCATTAGTTTCCCCCTACTGTAGACGTGAGTCTCACCGGTCTGTAATTATTAGCCTCTTCGCAACTGCCTGATTTGTGAAGTGGAACCACTGTTGCCTTTTCCAGTTTTCGGGCACCACAACGCTCTTCAAGGATTTCGTGATTAGAAGTGCCAGAGTGGCTGCTAAGTCTGCCCTCAGTTCCTTTTTTTTTTTTTTTTTTTTTTTTATATACTTTCTTTTTCTCCCTCCTGGTTTTTCCTACCCTCTTGGTCCTACTCCTTCGGGCCTCTCAATGCTCTAGCCGTCCCTAGATCTGCCCCTAGAGTGCTTCCTCTCCTTCCCTGCAGAGTGGGGTCTTGTCTGGTGTGGCGGTCTGAGCGGAGAGGCCGTCATCCAGGACCGCAAGGGTGATTTTTTCCCCTTGTCTGTTGGTCCCTTCCTTGGGGCCTTGGCGCTTGGGACTAAGTCCCAAGAGTAGCGTCTTCAGCATGCGTCTAGCCTCTCATCGCGTGCGGCCTCCCACTCCGACCTAAGTAGGAGTTGCCCATCCCTGCAGGAATCGGTGCTTCCGAATCCTTTCTAGGGAATGACGGACGCTAGCGTCCGGTATCCTACTCCTGAGGAGGAGAGCATCCACGGGACGCTCGATCCTCCTCTCCCGCCGCCCCCTGGCTCCCAGGTCCGCACTGAACCCAGGTCGCCCGAGCGAGGGTGTGGCATCCAGAGCCTCAACCCTCAGCGCCACCGGGCCGGCCTGCCCCCAGTTCCTTAAGGATTCTGGGGAGACTCGTCTGGTTCCATGGCTCTGTCTGCTTTTAATTTATTTAGTGCCTCCTGTACTTCGGCTTCTGTAAAGGGACTCGTGTCTACCCCTGGTCCTGGGGTGTTGTGTTTTTTCAGGACTGGGCCATCCCCTGGGTCCTCTTTGGTAAACACTGAGCAGAAGTATCTGTTGAAGATTTCGGCCTTCTCTGGGTCATGTTTGGTGCATTTCCCTTCTTCAGTAGCAATCTTTACCATCCCCCCTTTTGCCTTCCTAAGTTCCCCAATATATCTAAAAAAATGGATTTGTCTCCTCTTTTTGCCCCTTCTGCTAGCTTTTCCTCTGTCTGGGCTTTTGCCTTTCTAATTTGTTTGTTAGACTCTCTCTTTTTTTTTTCCTTGTACGACTCCCAGTCTTTCTCAGTTTTGGTTTCCTGGTATATGCTGTACTCCTTCTTTTCTTCTTTGACTGTGGTAGCCACTTCCTTGGAAAATCATAGAGGATTTTTCTTTTTGCTTTGCTGACCCATCTGGCACATTGATCTGTGGCAGTCTTTACTGATCTCGAGTCTACCCCACATGACCTCCACCTCCTCAACCTCCATTTCCATTAACTGGCTACTTATGTTGTTCCTCATTTTTTGGAAGTCAGCCTTTCAGAAATCTAGCACCTTTATCTTTGAGTGGCTGGTGTCCTGTGTTATGTTCACCTTAAAGTTTACCATGCGATGGTCACTGTTGCCCATATGACATCCCACTTCAATGTCCTTGATCCTTTCCGAGTTTGTGAGGACAAGATCGAGAATGGCACAGCCCCGTGCCTTGTAGTGACAATAACAAGTCCCTACTTCTAGTTGTTGCTGCCGTTGGTGTGCTCCAGTTAATATCTGATAGGCTGAAGTCCCCCATCAGTATTACTTTGTCTTTATCAGACATTTTGTGAATTTCCTCTATTAGGTCTTTGTCTCCTTTATCTCCTTGAGGACGCAAATTCTAAAGGGTTTTCCCTTGCCCGTGTCTACTGTTAGCCACAGTGACTCGAAGTCCTCAGGTTGCCCTTTTACTTCTGTGGCTTTTATTTCCTCCCAAATGCAAGTGGCTACGTTACCCACCCATTTTTTTTTTGCCCTGCCTATCTTTCCTGAAAAGACTGTAACTGGGAATGGCCATATCACATCCATGGTTTTCCATGAACCACATTTCTGTTACAGCCACCCAGTCCAACCTTTCTATTTCCAAGATGGCTGTGAGTTTGGGAAGTTTGTTGGTTAAGCTCCTAGTATTTGCAACCACTGCATTCCAGGAATGTACATCCTCTTTGGTGTGAGGTTGTACCCTCTTTCTGGACTGCTCCAGTTTGCTCTTTCCAGCCAAGAGATTATGGAGGTTGCTGGTTCGGGCGGATGTTTGCTCTAATTTATTTTCTGAAGATGTATGTGCACATTTGGCATTTTGGGGAGTGATGCCCACTCCACCGATGGCAAGGGTGTGAGCTGAGTCATACTCCCTTTATTTAGTTTAAACTACCTGTATAGACATAACATTTTTGCCAAAGTGCTCGCACACCTTCTCTGATTAGGTGCAATCTGTTATATTTAAAAAAAAAATGCTCTTTCCCAAAGTTGTGCCAGCTCACAATGTAGTGGTATCCCTTGTCTTTGCACCAATCACGCAGCCATGAGTTGAATTTGCCTACTTCAATCTCTCAGACTCGCTTGGTGCTTTTTCCCACACTGGCAGCACTTCTGAGAAGGCAAATTTGGACGGAAGGGAAGAAAGTTTTTCGGCCAGGTCCTCGAAGTGTTTCTTGGCTTCCTGAACTGTATGATTTGCCAAGTCATTGGTACCAAGATGTACTGTTATATGTGTCACATCCCCAGATTCCTGCACAATTGTCTTTACGAGGTTAGTGTCCCTACTTGCAGAGACTCCTGGTAGACACTTTACCACAATGTCGCTTTTAACATTTTGTGATAGGTGGCGTTCCACTCCTCGGCTCATGGAATCCCAGATTATGAGAATTTTGCTTTTGCTTATATTTGTGTTGTTATTGCATTTGGTTTTGGTATTGCTGTTGGTTATATTTTGAATATTAGTATTTTGGTTTTTATCGTAGTTTGTATTGGTTTTAAATTGGTGTGTTAGCCTTTTTTTGGTGGTTTGATTTCTTTACCTTGTATTACTTTGTCTGTGGTTGGTAACAGTGGAGCGAACCTGTTTTTGGTTTGGATGGCCAGGAAATGCTCCTGGTTTTTGGCTTCCTTCCTGGGCCTCCTCGATGCCTTTTTTTCCTTACCACCTGCCAGTCTCTGGGCCCTGCCTCGAGTCCTGGCCCTTGGCTGACATGCTGGTACTGGTGGTGGTGGGGGGTTTGAGGAGGTGTGCTATAGAGTACCCTGTATTGGAGGTCATATACTATAGTCCAAGCAACCTGTAGTTGGGCTGCAAGATGTGCTATGGTGCAACACGCACTGTAGGGTCCTGGTTGCCATGTGTAGATCCTATTGTACAGTGCACCACAGTTTTCGCAACTGACAAAGTCCTTTTTTTGTTTTGTTTGTGTTGAGAGGTAGTGCTGATTCCTGTTTCTTGGCAGGAAGTGTGGACAGAACAGAAAACAGAACAGTGAGTTTGTTTGTTTTTTGTACCCTACCACCTCCTATCAGGTGTTGTGGGAGGTGCTACATGCCTGTAAAGCAAGAGCACTCAGGGGAGGGTGGGTGGGCATATCCGACTGTTCCTGTATGCTGCAGAAAACAATCAGGTAGCTGTTGAACAGACGAGGTCTAGCTTGTACTCCTGCAAGGTAAAAAGGGATCTGGTTACTAGCCCAGTTGCTCTGCCCTTTGGCTCAGAACAGCTGCGTGAAGTCCCCGCTGCTTGCAGTAAAAACTTCTGCCTGTGGTCTGTGCATCCCAGCTCAATGCTGCTGTGAGGGAGAGGGAGAGGGAACTTACCACTGGCTGCAGGACAATATCTGCCCTTCTCAAACTCTGGAGTGCCCAGGGAACTGCTGCAGCACAAGCTGCCGACAAGATGGAACCTGGATGCGGACATGCTGCTGCAAGTTCCGCTTATGGCACTTCAAGTCAGCAGGCCTGCAGGCAACAGCATGGGAGAATTTGAATCTCCTGCCTACGATTCACTCAGGTGGAGTCTCCCGTTTTGTGGGTCTGGGGGATCCTTTTAAGACCCCTCATTATTGCTGGGGTTCACGCTCTTTTGCAATTTAACACCCGATTCGCAGGGCCACTGAGGCACAGACTACGCCACACTGTGATGTTTCCCTTAGCTCCCCAGCTTGAGCTTGCATAAAAAACAAATCAGTTTGTTAAGGTCTGCCACTTGGTAGCACAACTAGAGACTGGAGGAGAGGAGATCTCTCTCCCAGCCAGTGAAGATCAGTGAAGCTCAGCAGACAGTAAGGGTAGACTGCACTTAGTGTATGCCTCCTAGAGTTGCCCTTTGTGTCCGAGTTGTTGCTTCTGGTTGTTTCTGGCTGACAGCTTTCTATTAGCCGACCAATATTCAGTAGTGGGTACAGCAGACAATAAGGCTAGGGGCTGGACTGCTCTTGGTGTATGCCTCCTACAGGTGCCCTCTGTGTCTGAGCTGTTGCTTCCAGCTGAGAGCTTTCTATTAGTCAGCCACTATTTCAGGAGTGGTACAGCAGTACAAATGCTGATTTACATACAGCAGCCAGGAATTCTGGGTAAGTGTTCCAATTGCTCCTTATGCTGAGAGAGCAGTCGCTGGCTGGGTCTGAGCAGAGCAATCAAGGAGAGAAGTTGCCTCAGCAGAGACAGGAGCCCAGACTGTGCACTCCAAGGGGGATTCAGCCAGGTAGAAACTGCTGTCAAGGAATCCCTGCTTCTGCACCTGTCGGAGTCTGCCTTCCCTCCATGATTGGTCTCTCTCTCTCTCAGTCAGTGAAGCTCAGCAGACAATAAGGCTAGGGGCTGGACCGCACTTGGTGTATGCCTCCTAGGGTTGCCCTTTGTGTCTTTGCAATGAAGCCAAGCTGCGACATTCTTGACCACTCCTCCAGTGTGCTTATTATTTAAAATTTATTTATTTATTTATTTATTTAGGGATTCTGATCATACCTTTTACAAAGGCTCCACGTCAAACAGTGACAATGACAGCAATAACAAACAGTTTACATACAATACTCGAATAGTAGCTAGCTAGTATACAATAAGGTTACAATGTCATTCATAGTACCAATGGTGATAGTACAGCGTCAAGAGCATTCAACTAGGGTAAAGGATAGTGTTTATATGTAGCGAAGGAGATAAAGGTGTGTGACACATAGTGTGAGAGTCCAAGGAGGAGTCAAGGTGAGGGGGAGTGGAGACTGGAGGGGGAGTGGGGTGCCAAAAGAAGTTGCTTTGTCTAGGAGGTTGGGAGGTAGTGGCAGTAGGTTGGTTTTAAGGTTGATCCAGTGGGAGAAAAGGCACAGGGGGGAGAGGAAGACAGAGGGATAGGGCAAGAGGGAAGAGTGGGGGTTAAAGGAAGGGGAAGGAGAATGTGGATGAGTGGACATTATGGGTGTTAGAGTCCTAGTGGCAGTCACAAACTGTCCTAGTAAGAAGGTGTTGCCTTAGGCCATTTTTGAATTGCGAGATGCATTGGGAGTTTAGAATGTGTACTGGGATTTCATTGAGCCATTGGGGGGCCCTACAGCTGAAAGCACGCTTATGCATGCTTATGTCCTTTCTCACTGTATCCACCCACCTCTTGAGTGTCTACTTTGTTTCAGATCTTAGTCTCGTCTTCAAACAGGCATACTTTCCTTTCCAGCCTCTCTGCAATGTCAATTATGAAGTCACTGAAGAGAACTGGCCCCTGCAGCACCCCACTAGTCACCTCCCTCTCCCCAGATTGAACACCATTTACTACCACCCTGTGTGTCCTGCCACTCAACCAATTTCTGATCCAGTTTAGCACCTTAGTGCCTCCCCCAGGCTGCCCAGCTTATGTACCAACCTTCCATTTGGGATGGTGTTGAAGGCCTTGCTGAAATCCAAGTAGACCACATCCACCACCCCTCCCTGATCTACCTCCCTGGTGACCCAGTCAAAGAAATCTATTAGATTTCTTTAACAAGACTTTCCTGTTGTGAATTCATGCTGTCTTGGATCCTGTGTTCTGCTGGATTCAAGCCAGGAATAGCATAATTCTCTCTTTCAGAAGTGACTCCATTAATTTTCCCACCACCAAGGTCAAGCTAACTGGCCTGTAGTTACCTGCTTCTTCTTTACTTCCTCTCTTGTGGAAAGGGACCACATTTGCACTCCTCCAGTCTTCTGGGACCTCCCCTCTCTCCAATGAACTGTTGAATAGGGTGGTTAGTGAGGCTGAAAGCACCTCTTTGAGCTCCTTTAATATTCTGGGGTGAATCCCATCTGGTTCCATTGCTCTGTCCACTTTGTTTCCCCGAGTTCCTCTAGCACACTCTCCACCATGAAATTAAAGGACTGGTGTCCACCGCTCTTCCATTGATGCCTTTATTGCTGATTTGCAGAACCTCGCCTTCCCCTTCTTTTGTGAATACTGAGCAGAGGTATTCGTTCAGTACTGCTGCCTTTTTTTTTTTTTTTTTTTTTTTTTTAATATGTCCTTCTCTGCACACCCTTCTCACTCCTTTTTTATTCTGACAAACCCACTCCTAGTCTTTCTTCTCTCTTTAATGTACCTTAAGAAGGTATTGTCACCTTTCTTTGTATCCTGGGATATTTTTTGCTCTGTTAGCGCTTTTAGGGTCCTGACTGCCTTCCCCACTTCCTTTTGCTTCTTTAGATACTGGTCCCTGTCCTTCCCTCTTTGCATTTCCTTGTATCTCTTGAAAGCCCTTTGTTTTTGCTCTTACTTTCCTGGCCACTCCCCTTGAGAACCAAAGCGGTTGTTTCTTTCTTTCTCCTTCTTAGCAGTTTGACCCAGATGCTTGTTGCCTCTGTTATGGCCCCCCTGAGAATAGCCCACTGCTCCTCCAGTGGCTCAGTGGCCAATTTCTCCCCAGAACTGGTGGCAAATGTCATCACTGGCGAGGAACACAACCGCCTCATACAATATACATGGATTCACTCTCCTCACCTGGGGGTCGCCCACCAAGGGCACTGACTGAGATATGCCGCTGACATTTTTTTGACTCCACTCCGGCGGTTTTGCCAGGTCCACCCACAGGAGAGGTCCCCTGCGCATTACTGCAGCCCTGGCAGACAGCCTTAAGCCTCTGGTTTCTTCATCCCTCCCGGGCCTCTGCCACCCCTCACCGAGTTGCAGGGTATCATGGGTCCTCTCAATCTTCTCACCTGGCCTCAGTACAGGATGACTGCTGGTACCCTATACCAATTTAATGTCCAGTCCAACTGGGTCGTCCAGTCCAGACCCGTAACCCCAGCACCACTTGTTCCAGAGTCCAGCTCCTCGTTTCAGACTTCCTCTACAGTGTCACTATTGGGACTTAGAACCCAAGTTCCTGGTATGGGGAAGGAACCCATAGTTTTTCTGATCTTCCGGCCTCAGAGGCAAGTGCGCAGCTTGCTGAGTTACAGACACTGTTGACACATCTTTCCTCAGGGTGAACCTATTTTGGGAAAGCTTGGTACTCTGACCCATAAGTGGGAATGAATGGTGAAGAATGATTTTTGGAAAATACGAAAATTAAGTACTCACCGTAATAATTGATTTTCCAGAATATCTTCACCACTCATCCACATGCCCACCCACCATCCCACTCTCAGGTAAGAGCCAGGGCCTCCGAGCAGCTCACCCTGTTGTACTACATCACACTAGTATTCTTGCCATTCCCTCTCAGGAGGTGCCCCCCTCCCCCTTTTATTTTGAAGGTGGAATATATTTTTCTGTTCTTCAAATAAAGTCAAAATTGGCACAAAGGTCCCCATATCCCACTTCCTAACAAAAGAAAAAAAAAATCACTCACTCACTCAATCCTTGGGGAGTTAACTTGTTTTCCCCACTACTTTAACATTCCTCCTTCTCCCTTCGAAGGGCTATCTCATAGGGTATACCCCTGTTGTTACTGCTCGCAACAAAACACCAAGAATCTGGCTCAGAAAAAGCCTTAATTGTGTTCCCACCTCCAAAATAAACTTATTTAAGGCTAAAGTGGACATTTTAAACATCCACAACTTGAAACTGACACTTCACTTCCACCACCAGAACAGTAACTGAAAACCAATAACGCGGATAATGAAGCACGTATGAGGATTACCTGAGGATTTGAACCTGGCTGCTACAAACACCTGTGTGTAGATATACTGACAACAGGATACCGGGATATACACTGACTCGGTAAACCAAGTGGACAACTTGGGACCCTTGGATTAACAGGTCAACTGGATGTGAACGCACTCTGGGCCACAGACCCACCAGTCATAACCACAACAGAGACAATATTTAATCTGGGCACATTTTAGACCCAACTCTATTTTCTGCCCTAACTTTGGCGGGAACTCTTATCTCTATATTTGAAAACTTATTTATACATAAAGTGAATAACTTCAATAAAAATACAGAAATTTATTTGCATAGCAACTTATCTAATACAAAACGTGAAGCATTAACAGAACTACAAAATCTCAAAAAGGTGGTCAGTAAATCCTCAGATAGAGGGGCAATGTTGTATTAATACCAAAATCAATGTATAAACATAAAATATGACTTACTGAATGTATTTATTTATTGAGATCTAGGAGTACACCTCTGAGCTGTAAGCTTGTTTTCAAAGGTTCCACATCAGTAGAAAACAACAAATTACAGACAACTCAAACAGAAACATAGGACAGTACTCGAATTTCGAAAAACTGGACCATACAAAAATATAAACAGAAGAGCAGTGAAAGATCTTAAAACAGTTAATAATACGGGTGAGTACAGGGTTGCACACAATGTGAGAATGGAGCTGCAGTACATAAACTACTAGATAGAATAACATTACACTGTCAAAGTATAGGGAGGGAGGAGATATGTATGGATGGAAATGAGTGCATCAAGGAGTAAAAAAGGGGATAGAATACGGCTCACCGGGGAGGAGGGAGGGAGGTAGGAGGGGAGAGGAAGAAGAGGGTAGGAGGAGGGTAAGGGAAACAGGATAAGCAGTCGCAGCTGCTCAGGTTGGCCAGCATTCACAGCTGCTCCGATTAGTGAGGTGTTGGTAGAGTTGTCTTTTAAATGACCCCAGCTTGGGACTGAATGTTGATACTGATTACCAAAAACTGCCCAGATATCCAACTAGCCAGTAAAGTATTGACTTTTACAAGATGGCAGATAGGGCTGTATAACATGGCTGGATCAGCATGAAAGAGGTGGGTTTCTTAAGTGTACTAAAAATCCATAAGAATGCCCTGTATCCCCAGTTAGCCCAGGTCTTTATCCCCAGATCTGGCAGCCACTGGTTTCCAGACTACTTTCATACCTAAATGACAGTATGGATGCATTAAACAAGTTAAAAAATGTGTGGAAAGCAAAGCATCAATACAGGGCCCAATTAATGCAACCTGGGGCCCTAGGCCCAGGAGAAATCTGAGGCCCCCCCTCAGCGCACCAGTGCCCCTTCACCGTGACCACACTCTTTGGTCACTGCATATCAGTTACTGAAATTTTTAAAACATATTTTCTTACTGTCCCTGAAAAGTGGCATAAAACCTAAATAACCTAACTAAAATGCTTAAAAATTAATTAAACCAATGTTGGTATGAAAAAAAAACATTGGTCCTAGTTTTGCTCATTTAGAGAAAATAATTTTCAAATTGGTCTGGTACAAATATAGTTTTGTGTATGAAATGTCTTGATTTGCACTTCTGATGACCCCACCCCCAAAACAGACGCATGTGCACTCACAGTGTGGGCGTCACCATTTTGTCCTGTGAGGTAGTATGAACTAGGATTTGGGAGTTTTACTGAGTAGGGTAGGGCCCATCTCTGAAAAAGCATAGGTTATGGGTGGTGTAGGAGTTAAACTGGTGGTTTACTAAAGGAGTCATGATGAATTATTTTGATTATGCTGCAAAGTGAGCGATTATTGGAAGAAATTATTTCTGGGATCAAACATTTGTTATTGATAATAAGCCAGTATCAAATAACGGCAAGATTTATTGATGGTATGTTGGAAATATATTCAGTAGTTCACCCTGAAAGCAGAACTATATCAGCACCAGAACTTCAAAAAGAGTGGGGTGAGGGAATAAAAAAAAAAAAAATAAAATTATTAACAGTACAATTAAAACGCATTGTAGTTTTCTTGATTTTAGGAGTGAGATTAAACAGTTCCTGACACTGCTGAGACAACTTTGAAAAAATTTAACATTCGGGCATAGATATATGTTGGTACTGTATGTGTTTTACCTGCCTTTTATTTGTATATGTTCCTGATATGTTCTCAGGACCTCCTTGTGAATGAACCTGTTGAATGGAGTTATTTCTGCAATAAACTTGAAACCTGAATTAGTCTACTAGATAGGGATCTTGTTTTCATGCAATTGCTTTTTAGACATAAAGAAAACTGAGAACTAATTTCTTAAAATAAATGAAAAAAAAAATGGGATGGAGCTGAATATAAATCATACTTTTTTTTTTTTTTTTAAAGTTTTCCCAATGCTCTCAGGAGCTTTTTAAATATAAAGCATAAATATAAAAGATTAACAGTGCAATTCAATATGTAAGAGTAAAACTTAGCAAGTGGAGATTCTTAGTGGGAGGGAGAGAGAAACAAAGCAAAGGAAATGGGCATTTTCACACCTTACAGGACAGCCTGGCCATGGGCCCCTGAAACAATCAGCTACATAGAAACATAGAATTTGACGGCAGATAAGGACCGCTTGGCCCACCTAGTCTGCCCGTTTCCCTACCTATTGGATAAGCTGCAGATCCTAGTTAACCAAACAGCGTACTTCCTCTTAGCCCCCACTAGAATTGCTTTATGTCTTTCCCATGCATTCTTGAATTCCCCGTTTTTGACTCCACAACCTCCTCAAGAAGGCTGTTCCACGCATCCACAACCCTCCCCATGAAAAAAAATACTGCCTCACATTACCTCTGAGCCGTCCCCCTCCACTTTCTTCAAATTGTGCCCCCTTGTCCTTGCACAACTCTTTCTGAAAGATGCTACTCTCTTGGACTTTGCAGATTCCCTTGAGGTACTTGAAAGTTTCTATCATGTTCACCCCTCCCTCCTTTCCTCAAGGGTATACAAATTAAGCTGCTTTAGTCTCTTCGTATGGCTTCTGGTGCAAATCTTGCACCATTTTAGTTGCCCTCCTCGGGACAGCCTCCATCCTGCCTATGTCCCTGCGGAGATGGGGTCTCCAGAACAGAACTGCACATAGTACTCCAGATAGGGTTTCACTAACTGTCTGTACAGAGAGATAACTTCCTGTTTTCTACTGGTGGTGCCTCTTCCTATGCATCAAAGTATCTCCCCAGCACTCCTTACTGCCTTCTCATATTGCTTGCCCACCTTTAGGTCATCTGATATGACTACCCCCTGGTCCCTTTCCATTTTTGTTGTTGTTAGTATCTCACCCCCCACTGTGTACTCTTCCCCCTGGGTTTTTGTTTCCTAGGTGCATTACTTTGCACTTCTTTGCATTGAATCTAAGCTGCCATATATAGAAACATAGAATGAGATGGCAGATAAGGACCGCTTGGCCCACCCAGTCTGCCCATTTCCCTACCTACTGGATAAGCTGCAGATCCTAGTTAACCAGCAGCCTACTTCTTCTTACCCCCACCCCCCAGAATTGCCTTATGACTGTCCCATGCATGCTTGAATTCCACCACTGATTTTGACTCCACAACCTCCTCTGGAAGGCCGTTCCATGCATCCACAACCCTCTCTGTGAAAAAATACTTCCTTAAATTACCTCTGAGCCACCCCCTCTATCTTCAAATTGTGCCCTCTTGTTCTTGCATGCCTCTTTCTTTGAAAGATGCTACCCTCTTGGACTTTGTTGATTCCCTTGAGGTACTTGAAAGTTTCTATCATGTCCCCCCTCTCCCTCCTTTCCTCGAGGCTGTACATATTAAGCTCCTTACGTCTCTCTTCATATGTCTTCCGGTGCAGACCCTGCACCATTTTAGTTGCCCTCCTCTAGACAGCTTCCATCCTGTCTATGTCTTTGCAGAGATTGGGTCTCAGAACTGCACACAGTACTCAGATGGGTCTCACCAGCTGTCTGTACAGAGGATAATAACTTCCTGTTTTCTACTGGTGATGCCTCTCCCATGCATCCAGTAACCCCCAACCCTCCTTGCTGCCCTCTCACATTGCTTGCCCACCTTTAGGTCATCTGATATGACTACCCCCAGGTCCTTTCCATTTTTGTTGTTAGTATCTCACCCCCATTGTGTACTCTTCCCCGGGTTTTGTTTCCCAGGTGCATTACCTTGCACTTCTTAGCGTGAATCTAAGCTGCCATACATTTGACCATTCCTCTAACCTTTCAAGTCCCTTCTCATCCTTTCCACCCCACCCTGTGCATCAACTCTGTTGCAGATCTTAGTGTCATCTGCAAAGAGACATACTTTTCCTTCCAGTCCTTCCATAATGTCTTATAAGACATTGAAGAGGACCGGTCCTAATACTGAAACCTCAATGTACCCCACTAGTAACCCTCCTTTCTTCTGAGTGGACTCCATTTACTATTACTCTCTGTGTCCTATTCTCCAGCCAATTCTTTACCAGGCTGTCATCTTGGGACCCACTCCCAGGCTGGCTAACTTGTATATTAATCTTTTGTGTGGGACTGTGTGAAATGCCTTGTTAAAGTCTAGGTAGGCCATGTCCACAGCCCTCCCTGATCTACTACTTTGGTCAACCAGTCAAAAATCTATCAGATTTGTCTGGCATGACCTTCCGCTGTGAATCCATGCTGCCAGGGTCCTGTGCCCCTGGCCTCTAGATACCTCGACAATTCTTTCCTTCAGAAGTGATTCCATCATTTCCCTATCACTGAGGTTAAACTAACAGGTCTGTAGTTTCCTGCTTCTGCCTTGCTCCCACTTTTGTGAAGGGAATCACATCTGCCCTCCTCCAGTCCTCGGGTACCACCCATCCTCCCATGATTTGTTAAAAGGGTAGTCAGTGGTGTCACTAGTTCTACCCTTAGCTCTTTTAAATTCTGGGATGAATCCCATCAGGTCCCATTGCTTTGTCCACCTTCAGTTTTAAGAGTTCTTTCAGAACCCTTTCTACTGTAAATGGGCTGGTATCAACTTCTGTATCCAGAGTGTTACTACTGTTTGTTTTATGTACCTCCCTCTTCATTTGTAAATACTGAGCAAAAATATTTGTTTAGTATCTCTGCCTTTTCACAGTCTCCTCTGCCCACCCTCCTTCCCCTTTATTAAGCCTCACTATCCCTCCCTTGGTCTTCCTTTGCTCCCTGATGTACCTATAAAAGGTTTTATCCCCCTTCTTAACTGAGTTGGCTATCTTTTCCTCGGTTTGGGCCTTTGCTGTTCTGACTGCCTTCCCAGCCTCCTTTTGCTTTAACTGATACAGTTTCTGTCCTGCTCCTTCTGCGATTCCTTGTACTTCCTGAATGCTTTCTTTTTCTCTTGAACCTTCACTGCCACTTCCTTTGAGAACCATAGTGGTTTCTTACATAGTCTTGTTTTGTTTATTTGCTTCACACAAAGGCTCACTACCTCTGTGATGGCAGTTTATTATTCCCATTGTTCTTCCACCCTCCTTCCTGCCCATTTGCTAGTGCATTCCTTAGGCACTCACCCATTTTGGCAAAGTCAGCCTCCTAAAGTCCAGTACTTTTGTCCTTTGTATGGCTTGACTCTATTGCTGTGTGTGTGTGAACCATACTGTTGGGATGGTCGCTAGTTCCCAGATGGCTACCCACTTCTACTCTGTGATCCTCTCTCCATCTCCATTTGAGAGAATCAAGTCTAACATTGCTCCCTCTCAGTGGGCTCCAGTACTAGTTGTTCAAGGCATGCCCCTGTAGGGCATCTAGAATAACTGCACTCTTAGTGGCTGCTGCAACTGCACTCCAGTTAATATCTGGCATATTCAGATCACCCATCAGCAATATCTCCCCTTTTCTGCCATTCTAAGTATACTTTCATCATTTCCCTGTCCATTTCTTCCCCCTGAGAAGGGGGTCTGTATAAAACCCCTGTGCGGATTGTGGTGCCATTGCCTGTCTCCAAATTTACCCACAGTGCTTCTTCTCCTCCCTGTTTACCCTTTTGTTCTGTTGTTTTTATTCCTTCTCTTATGTAAAGAACTCCTCCTCCTCCTCCTCTTCTTTTACCCTCCCTGTCCCTCCTGTAGACAGTGTATCCTGGTATGTTTATGTCCCAGTCATGGTTTTGTGTGTACCATGTTTCTGTGACTGCCACGATATCCAGATGTTCCTCCTCCATCAAGGCCACTAATTCAGGAAGCTTGTTACCCAGACTGCAGGCATTAGTACTCATTGCTCTCTATTTTTTGATGGCTTTACCTTCTGTTGCAGCATCCCCCACTGGCCGTTCCACCTCAGTCTTTTTCTCATTTAGTACCCTGTTTTGTAGGGAGAGGCTGGGATTTTCCTGCTGCTTGTCAGTGCCTCCCCCTTTGACTAGTTTAAAAGCTTGCCAATGAAGCATTTAAACCAATTGCTCAAAAGACTTGTTCCCTTCCTGGACAGATGCAGACCATCCTGCCAGTATAGGCTGGTGTCCCTCCAGGTGGAACCCCAGTCCCCAATGAAGCCAAACCCCTGTGCTCCGCACCATTTTTTCAACCATTCATTAAACTGCATGGTGCCAATTACCCTCGCCTCCCCCATGCTTTTGACAGGCAGCACCTCTGAGAAGGATACTGTGTGTGCTACTTGTCTTAGGTCCCTCCCCAACTCTGCAATGTCCTCCTGCACTGCTCTAATCTCATGATGAGCCAAGTCATTTGTCCCTAGGTGGACAATTACGTCCAGCTCGGAATCCCTTGCAGCTATTTGACCATTCCTCCAACATTGCCAAGTCCCTTCTCATCCTTTTCACCCCACCTTGTGCATCAACCCTGTTGCAGATCTTTGTGTCGTCTGCAAAGAGACATACTTTTCCTTCCAGACCCTACACAACGTCAATTATAAAAAGACATTAAAGAGGACTGGTCCCAGTACTGAACCCTGCGGTACCCCACTAGTAACCCCCCTTTCTTCAGAGTGGACTCAGTTTACTATTACCCTCTGCGTCCTGTTGTCCAGCCAATTTTTTTACCCAGGCTACCACCTTGGGACCCACTCCAAGGCTGGCTAACTTGTTTATTAATCTTTAGTGTGGGACTGTAGCAAATGCCTTGCTAAAGTCTAGCTAGGATATGTCCACAGCCCCTCCCTGGTCTACTACTTTGGTCACCAAGTCAAGAAAATCTATTAGATTCGTCTGACACGACCTTCCAGCTGTGAATCTATGCTGCCTTGGGTCCTGTGCCCCGCTGGCCTCTAGGTACTCAACAACTCTTTCTTTTTCCCTATCACTGAGGTCAAACGAACAGGTCTGCAGTTTGCTGCCTCTGTCTTGCTCCCACTTTTGTGAAGTGGAATCACATCCACCCTTCTCCAGTTCTCAGGTACCACCCCATCCTCCCATGATTTGTTAAAAACTGTAGTCAGTGGTGTCAGTAGCTACACTTAACACCTAATCAGTTAGGTGAGAATCATGTCACAGTTCAGTCCCTGCCTTGCTCAGGTCACCTAGCAGTTGAGTTCTTTACAAAAAAATGCATCTCAGGTAGAAGAAAATGATATATAGTAAATCTATGTTGGAGAGTGCTGTAGGCCCTCTGGCAGGCAGGGCCCCAAGACACATGCCTATGTTGCCTATGCCTTAATCCGGCCCTGCATCAATGGTTTACAATTGATGATATTAGTCGGTACACCAGCATACTGAAGCAGTGGGTTACTTTCTTGAACAAACTGATAGCAATATCCGACCTGTACCTTTCCTCTTAAAGGCCCTTAAAATACATCTTACACAGGAACTTCTTCCTGTTTGATTCTCCGTAAGTACTGCATATAAAAATGTGGCACTGCCATGTGGTCACTTGTTGCCCCATCTTACAACAACCTGTACATGGGCTTATGGAAGGCGAAGTTCATCTATAACCAACACCAGAATAATTACAAGAACAATATCACATCCTGGGGCAGTTCACCGATGACATTTGTATCTGGCACAGCAAAGAGAACGAGAACTTATTTCTTGGAATACAACAATTCTAACAACAGGAATTTAAAATTTGCCCACAACTGTGATGAAAGATCAATAAACCTCCTTGATCTCACTCTCACAGCCATGCCAGAAAGACAGATCAGCACTGCTGGATTCATAAAAGCAACAGCAGGTAATTCCCTCCTGTACTTCAGTAGCTACCAGCACAGAAAATGAAAGGATTCCATTCCCTATGGGCAACCCCTGCATATCTGCATAAACTGCTCAGAAGACTCAGACTTTGGAACTCAAGCCAACTAACTTACAGAAAGATTCCTAGCAAGGGGTTACAGCAGAGACGCTGGATTTTGCTTTACCAGGGATAAACATGTAAACAGGGAAGAACTCCTCCTAGAAAATCTACTGTTGGTCAATCTGCTTTTTCATATCACTTTCCTAAACTTTGGTTCTCCCTTTCCCTTTTCAATTCGATCTGCCTCTTCTCCTTCCTCCATAAAGTCTATTCTTTATGATTTTTCTTCTCTCTTACCTGTAACTGTTCATGACCCTTTTCCTCTCATCTTACTTCCCTTCACTAGTTTTGCCCTGATCATGCTGTGGCACTATGTCCAAGACCACGCGGTCAATAACTGCGCCATGCAGTCAGTCAAAAACCATGCTAGATTAGATCTACAAACTCTGAAACCACACAACACTGTTATGACTGCACAGTTTTTGACCTCACATATTTGCTGTTGTGGTTCTGACCAGTCACCCCATGGGCGCTGCACAATTCTTTCCCCTTTTACATATAAGAGAATTGTTCCCCTCACCCATTTAATCTGTGTTTGATTTATTGCTTGTTATCCGTTTACTAATCTGCCTCTAATATCTATGATTATGCTTTTTTGGAGTACTGTAGTTTTGTATAGGACTCATATTTTTTTGTATTTTTAATAGTTTTACTGTTTAGCAATCTCTATTTCCCCTCTCCCCCAGGACACATCAGGAAACAAGCCGTTAGCAGCTCAGTAGGTCTTTTCTTGTGAAACTTTTGAAATAAATTAATTAATGGTGCCTAAACAAGAAAATTTAAAATTTAAAACATAGTGGTGGAGTATTTCTTTGCTGTCTTTAATTGTTGCAAATTTAGTCTTGGCTTGTCTGACTTGCCCTGTAGTTTGGGTGAGGGGTGTTAATTGTCTGGCCTCTGACCTCAGCTATGTGATAACTGAAGGTGGGGCTTAGTCAGAGTTGAGGTAGCAAGTGAGTTTTGTTTTCTCAGAAGAAGCCAGAAGGGGAAGGAAACATTCACTTCAGTGCTTTATAGTAACTGGTAATTGCTATTTTTCTTTTAAACTTAGATTGTGGGCTTTTAGTGACACTGTAATTTCTTTGCTGTCTTTACTTAGAATTGTTTTTGGGCTGTTGAAAATTTAAAACATAGTGGTGATGTATTTCTTTGCAGTCTTTAATTGCTGCAAATTTGCGCCCCCCTTCCCCAACTCTTAATTATATGCCCTGTTAAATCTGATTGACTGGAGCTAAACACAGGGGATAGTAAGGGGTGTGGAGTAGGAGGGGCATAAGGGGGAAGAAGCCCACCCTCAGCAAGACAAGTGTTTTGACTCATTTATTTATTTATTGGTTTATTTTCTTTTTTTAAAAAGAAAAAGTATCCGAGGATCAGTGGCAAGATTTTTAGGACAGTAAATTAATAAAAAGGAAACTAGGAGAGCTTCAGTAACAGACAAGTAGTGGAATAGCAGTATAACGTGGGGAGTGGTGCAATGCAGTGGCTGTGGGGCAGCCATATTCAGGCAGACCTTCTGGACACTGAGGTGCTGCCCTATCTGCATGCATCTCTCTGGACTGCGGGATGAGGTAGCCAGACTCAGAGTGGAAGTAAACTGGGTCAGGAGTACCATCACCCCTATCCAGAGACCACCCAGTCCAATGCAACTGCCTCAAAGGATGCAGAGAACGAGGAGCACTTGGATGACAGTGGGCTCAGGGAGGGTTAGAGCGGTCAGGCAGAGGCACATCCCAGATCCTATTCCACTCAAGAACTCATATGCCACACTGGCAAACGGGGACAACCAAATAGAGGTACCCAGAGAAGTGGAAGGAAAGGATGTGGAGGTTAGCCAAGGAGGTGACCTCAGCAGGGAGAGCAGCGGACCCCAGAGGAGGAGGAAGTGAATCCTGGTGGGGGACTCCATCATAAGAGGGATCCAGCTAGGAACACAGGAGGGGGAGGACAGGGAGGTGAGGTGCCTACCAGGTGCCACGGCATGGAGGGATGGAAGGAAGATCCTGAGGATCACTGGGAAGGCAAGATGGGAGGGTGAGCTGGATGTCATTATCCACCTGGGTACTAAGGACCTGGCAAACGGAGAGCCAAAGGAAGTTCAGGAAGAGTTTAGGAAATTGGGGAGGGGTCTCAAGCAAGTAGCTACTTCTGTCACTTTCTCAGAAGTACTACCTTCGAGAGGCAAGGGAGAGCATAGGGGTGCTTGCACCAGGAACTTTAACTCATGGTTGAAGAACTGGTGCTGTGAGGAGGGGTTTGGATTCATTGGTGACTGGGGACCCACATGGAGGGATGGAGGTTTGTTCAAGCCTGACGGCCTGCATCCATCCTGGGGGGGAATCCAACCACTCAATGATAAGTTTAAATGCTACATTGACAAACATTTAAACTAGCAAAGGGGGGTGGCAGGCCAGCAAGGAGGATACCTACTTGCTCACCCCCCACAGCTAGCAGTGGAACCAGTGAACAGGAGGAGTGGCTATCTCTACAAAGCAGTGTGCAAAAGATGGAGATTAGCACCCAAGAGGTGGATAGGCAGAAAAGGGGCAAAATTCAGCAGAAGGGCAGACAGCAAGGAGAACCAGGGATAAAGGACAACCAAGGAAGAGGCTGGAGTAGAACAGCGAAACAGTCTAGGGAGGTCAAATCATGGAAAGCCATATGTGCAAATGCCAGGAGCCTTAGCAACAAGATGGAAGATCTGGAGGCTGTCATGGTGCAGTCAGACCTGGACATTGTGGCCATCACTGAAACCTGGTGTAATGATAACCACGACTGGGAGATGGCCATACCTGGCTACAACATATTCAGAAGAAAAGGGCAGGTAGGAAGGAGAAGGAGTGGCACTGTATGTGAAAATGACATAAGGGCCACAGAGATCCAAGAGGAACAAAATGGGGAGAGATACTGTGGGTTAAGCTGGAAAGGAAAATGGGGCCAGTCATCCCACAGGTGTTGTCTATAGACCACCAGCCCAGGAAGAAGAAACAGATATGAGTTGATGCTAGCCATCCAAAGGATGGCAGACAAGGGTGAGGTAGTACTGGTTGGAGACTTCAATATTCCAGACGTGGACTGGAGCATCCCAGCAGCAGCATCAACTAGGAGCAGATTTATCCTGGACTCCTTCAGGGTGCCTTCCTCAAGCAACTGGTCATGGAACCAACTCGGCAGAAGGCAATACTGGACCTTGTGCTCACAAACAGGGACAATGTGATGGGGTAACAGTGGGGGAGCACCTGGGGAATAGTGACCACCAGTCATTGTGGTTTGAAATCACAGAAGGAGCAGAACCAGACCACACAAAAACATGTATCCTGGATTTTAGGGGGGCAGACTATGGGAAAATGGGGAGATACTTGAAAGAGACATTAAGGGGAATGGGGCGGGAATCAAGGGTTGCGGAACAGTGGGCAGTATTTAAAATGGGGATTACAAGAGCAACATAATTATGCATTAAGCAGGTTAGCAAGAGGAAAAGGAAGAGGAGAACATTATGGTTTTCCAAAGAGGTATGAAAGAAAGTGAAGGCCAAAAAGATTGCATTCAGGCAATACAAAAAGACACAGGCAGAAGGGGGTAAGGAGAAGTACCAGGAGAAGCAAAGGGAGGCAGGGAGGTCAGTAAGGGTAGCCGCTCAGACAGAAGAACACATTGCAAAATCAGTGGGTAGAGGGAGAAAACCTTTACAGGTACATAAGTGAAAAAGAAAGGCAAAGGGAGGATAGTGAGACTGAAGGGGAGGATGGGGGCGTGGAGGATGACAACAGTAAAGCTGACATATTGAACAGGTATTTCTGCTCAGTCTTTACTGAGGAAGAGGAGGGTAATGGGTCTGAAGGAGTACAAGGGGTGAGAATGGTGCAGAAATGGACAAAGTCCCTTACACGAAAGGATCCTGAAGGAACTGGAAGTAACAAGAGTTGATAAAGCAATGGGGCCAGATGGGGTGCACCCAGGGTCCTTAAAGAACTAGAGAGGTGGTGGCTGAACCTCTGGCTATCCTGTTTAGCCGATCACTAGAAACAGGGAGGCACCCAAAGACTGGAGGACAGCAGATGTAGTCCCCTTATACAAAAGTGGGAACAAAGAAGAAGCGGGGAACTACAGACCAGTCAGCCTCACCTCGGTAGTGGGGAAGATCATGGAAGCACTACTGAAGGAGAGATTGGTGGAACATCTGGTTATTAATGGACTACAGAACCCAAGGCAGCATGGTTTCACCAGGGGGAGGTCATGTCAGACCAACCTCATTGAATTTTTTGACTGGGTGACTAGGGAGGTGGATCAGGGAAGGGCAGTGGACATGGCCTATCTGGACTTCAGCAAGGCTTTTGACACTGTGCCACATAGAAGACTATTACGCAAACTGGGGAATATGGGTGTGGGCAGGACAGCAGTGTGGTGGGTAGGTAACTGGCTGGGCGGCAGGACACAGAAGGTGGTGGTAAATGGCGGTCACTCCACAGAGGGAAGAGCGACCAGTGGGGTACCACAGGGATCAGTGCTGGGACCGGTCCTATTCAACATCTTCATCAGTGATATTGCGCAGGACCTAGAAGGCAGAATTTCACTGTTCGTTGATGACACAAAGTTCTGTAACAGAGTAGACACACCAGAGGGTGTAGACAGAATGAGAAGGGACCTGCAGAAACTTGAAGAATGGTCAGGGGTTTGGCAGTTGAAATTCAATGCAAAGAAGTGCAAGATAATGCATATGGGGCACAAAAACCCTGACACAATATATCAGTTGGGGTGAGGATATAGCATGCACGAAGCAGGAAAGGGATCTTGGGGTTATCATCTCTGATGACCTCAAGGTAGGAAAACAGTGTGACAAGGCAGCAGGTAAAGCAAATAGGATGCTGGGATGCATAGGCAGGGGTGTCACCAGCAGGAAAAAGGGAGGTCATAATTCCACTATACAAGACACTAGTGAGGCCCCACCAGGAGTACAGTGTACAGTTCTGGAGACTTTACCTACGTACTGTAAAGACATAGACAGGGTAGAGAAGGTTCAGAGGAGGGCAACAAAGATGGTACATGGATTGCATCACAAGTCCTAGGAGGACAGGTTGAAGGAACTGAATATGTACTCCCTGGAGAAGAGGAGGGAGAGAGGGGATATGATAGAGACATATAAGTATCTTACAGGGAGGAACAGGGTGCAGGAATACACCATTTTTAAGCGAAAAAGATGTTCCAGGACTAGAGTGCATGGGATGAAGTTGGAAGAAGGACGATTAAGAGGAAACACGAGGAAGAATTTCTTCACAGAACGGGTGGTGGACAAGTGGAACACCCTGCCAGAGGAAGTGGTGGGGGCTGAAACAATCACGGGATTTAAGAATGCATGGGATAGACATAAAGGAATTCTGGAGGTCAGGGGTAAGGGGCAACAGACTTCTAGGAAAACATAAACTGAACTTACAAGCTCAAATGGGCAGACTGGGTGGGCCACAGGCCCTTATCTGCCGACACTGTCTATGTATCTATGTAAGAACAAAACAATACTAGGAGCAATGAAAAAATAATCTGATTACTATTGTTAGAGACTATAGCCCCATGAGAAAAAAAAAAGAGAAAACTGTACACAAATTATGGTCTACACTTAAAGTTAAACTAAAGTATAGTTAAACTATACTTAATTAGAAAAAAAACAAAAAACAGTGGGGATAAAATCATGTCCAGCCATTTTACACCAACCAAAAAAGAAAGTAAACACCTAAATTGGCTAACCCAGGCCTAAACCAGGGCACAGTCAGGTTTCCCTGACCAGTACCTCTATTCATCAAAAGGGCACCGTTCAACCATCTTTTTATATATTTTTCAGCCTTTTTTTTATACATTTTTTTAGCACTCTTACTTTCTACTTAGTACCTTGAATTGCCATTTATACAAGTCAAAGCACCATGTAGCACAAGTTACCCTTCAGTTGGTGTCATAATATAATTTATTTTATGTACATCACTTGATCTGCATATTACATAAAAAGTAAAAAAGGGTACTTATGGTATGGTCAAATTCTTGCATATGTAAAAACTGGAAAGGTTATACTGTACAGAAGTGTTTTCACTCTGTATGCAGTCTTCCCCATTCATTCGTTTGGTGCAGTGGGCCACCACCCTATATTTTTTGGAGATAGTGGAGTGTGCCAGACCACTCTTGGGGATACATTTAATGCGTATGCGATGCTGCGCAAGAATAACATAATGTTACGTCACAACATTAACTATACCTATTCTCGATCATGCTAAAAAACATGTTTTCTATGAAGAAAAGGAGGGGTGTGGGGGGATAACAGAAAATGTTGACGCGCATGCCTCTTGCCACCGTTAGCTCACCTGACAAGCTCTCTTCACCTCGCGAGTTGCATCATACCTCTCAACCTCTTTCCTCATAAATCAGGGACAAAGCTTAAAAAAAAAAAATCAGGGACACATCTTAAAAATTGGTACTATTCAGTCAGAAAGCTGACAGAATAAGGGGAATAGCATAAGATTAATTTTCTGAAAAAGAACAGGCCTGTAATTTTAATGTTTGACATTATTTTGTGCTTACAGTCCCTACTGTTCTGTCACGAAACCACAAATTTTATGAGGGACAGAGGAAAATTTTGAGGCAAAATCAGGGACAGTTGAGAGGTATGAGCTGCATAGCGTAACGCTTACATATTGCGCACGACGTGCGATTCAGGTAGCGTTTACACCATGCAAGATCGGGTGGTCTGATTTTCTCCACTATCGCCTATTGTTTTACCACCACTCTATGTTTTTATCAATTACTGATTGTTGTTTTACAAAATCCTCCAAATGTATCTTTTATTGACATCCTTTGCTGCACTACTACCAGTTTTGATACCAGCACACTGTATTTTACTTAAAACCCACTTATGCATATGCAGCATGCATATAGGAGGTCCAGAAAAATGATACACCTTTTGACCCAATCACCACTGCCACCGCCCTATATTTTCAGACAGTGGGGAACCCTGGTATGCAACAGACTATTACAAAGCAGTGACATGTTTTTAAATGAATGTTTTTGTACTTCTAATTTTTGCAATTACTTATTGCGTTGATATTTTTTTTTTTTCATGCTGATATTTCTTGTACTGCTCAACAGCTGTGTAACTACTGCTTGTAATGACACCCTTTATAAGGGGGAAGTCTGTTTCCCCCAGCCACACCCCCTGAGGAAGACCAACATGGTCAAAGTGGCAGGGCTAAGTTGTATGTGCTTTTGTGTGAGGTATCTGGGCGGACTATAAATAAAAAGTATTACTAGTAAGCCTTGCTGTTTCCCCCCTATGACTGCCACCTTGGACTGCTTACATTTATAAACAAGTTTCACCTCCATGCTGCCAGCATATGTCTGATGCTCCCACCCCTCCAACAAAACATTTTGGCCACTGCAGAATGCTTGCTCAGACACCAGCCCCTGCCTCCTTGCACTAATCCTGTAACCAGTGAACTGCACTTGCAGCAATCATTAATCTCCACATACACCAGCTGTGAGCTGCCACAGAATAAGTCTAACACAGCGACACTCAGCTCTTCACACATTGAATCACTGGCTCCTCCATGCATGCCAACTTGCTCCTTCAGTGGGAAGGAGCTGAAGAAAACTACACAGCGATGCTCTGCTCCTCTTCTCCAGAATCAATGGCTCCTCCACTTGCACTAATGCGCTGTCGGGGGCAAAGAATACAATGCAGTGAAATTCTGCTCACACCAACTCACTGTCAGAAGGAGAAGCTGATAAAACACTACAATCAAACAGCAGATTTAGGTGCCCCAGTGGGCACGCTCTAAGAAAATGTAAATGCATGCAGCCAAACATGCCTGCCCTGGGGCACCCAAGATATAGGAAATTTCTCACCTTGCTAGATCATACGGTCTTGAAGGATTTGGGGATTTAGGAGGATGTAAGGCTACTGAATTATCACTTCATGTATGGGACAGCATACCATGGAAACGCTTATCCAACTACTACTGTAATTATTAAAAGTTTAAAGAGCTGCCGACGCCTCAAAGAAAACTTTGAGAAACATAATATGTAGGGACAATTCAGCTTGCATTCTATATACATACACACACACACACACATATAAATATGTGTATAATATATATAAATAATACACTTTTACTTCTTATTATTACTGAGAAAATTTACATGAACACATTATCTTTATCCCTTAGGGTTTCTCTGCCTCTATCGCTTACTCCCTACTTCAAGTCATAATCCTCTGTTCTGACATCACTCTGTTGACATGGGAGTAACTATGATGTCAAAAGCAGTGCATTATAACCTAAGGTAGGGAGAAAGCAACAGGAATAGATGAACTCTTCATGATTATAAAATGGCAGGGTAAAATCGTGTAATCTAATTGGCTCTTATTTATGTGTAAAATACGGTTTACACATGGGGGGAAAAAAAAGGACTGCTCAGCAGTGAAGAGTCTGCAACACAGATCAATGGGCATTTGGTACACAGGCATTTCAGTTAGCCCTCTACTGCCAGAGCTGATCTTCCACCACAAACATGGCTGCTACCTTTACACTGTAAAACAAACTTCAACTGGGCCCTAAAAATAAAACTACCTTACATAAAAATAAAATGAATTAAATGCTGTTTCCCTGATTATCACGCTCTTACATACGTAAATTAGCAACAATAAGTATTGTTTATAGTTTTCACTACAACTGTTTCTTTGCTGACAGTCAAAAAGCCCCCTTCTATCTTTAACTGCTTATCAGGGAAACATAGACTTTGACGGCAGATAAGGACCGCTTGGCCCACCTAGTCTGTCAATTTCCCTACCTAGAGGATAAGCTTCAGATCCTAGTTAACCAAGAGCCTATTTCTTCCTACCCCCCACAAAAAATTGCCTTATGTCTGTCCCATGCATTCTTGAATTCTCCCACAGTTTTAGACCCCACAACCTCCTCAGGAAGGCTGTTCCATGTGTCCACCACCCTCTCTGTGAAAAAATACTTCCTCACATTGCCCTGAGGCAGTCCCCATCTATCTTCAAATTGTGTCCCCTTGTTCTTGCACATCTCTTTTCTGAAAGATGCTACCCTTTTGGACTTTGTTGATTCCACTGAGGTACTTAAAGCGTTTCTATCATGTTCCCCTCTCCCTCCTTTCCTCAGGGTATACATATTAAGCTCCTTTAGACGCTACTCGTATGGCTTCTCTTGCAGACCCTGCACCATTTTAGTTGCCCTCCTCTGAACTGCCTCCATCCTATGTCCTTGCGGAGATGGGGTCTCCAGAACTGCACGCAGTACTCCAGATGGGGTCTCACCAGCTGTCTGTACAGAGGGATAACAACTTCCTGTTTTCTGCTGGGGATGCCTCTCCATATACATCCCAGTATCCCCCCAGCCCTTCCTACCGTCTTCTCATATTGCTTACCAACCTTAAGGTCATCTGATATGATTACCCCCAGGTCCCTTTCCATTTTTGTTGTTGTTACCCCCCAAACTGTGTAATCTTCCCCTGGATTTTTGTTTCCCAGGTGCATTACTTTGCACTTCTTTGAATTGAATCCAAGCTGCCATACTTCTGACCATTCCTCCAACCTTGCCAAGTCCCTTCTCATCCTTTCCATCCCTACTTGTGTATCAACCCTGTTGCAGATCTTTGTGTCATCTGCACAGAGGTATACTTTTCCTTCCAGTCCCTCTGCAATGTCACTTATAAAGACTTTAAAAAGGACTGGACCCAGTACTAAACCCTGCGGTACCCCACTAGTAACCCCTCTTTCTTCAGAGTGGACTCCATTTACAATTACCTTCTGTGACCTGTTGTTCAGCCAATGTTTTATCCAGGCTACCACCCTGGGACCCACTCCAAGGCTGGTTAATTTGACTACTAATCTTTTGTGTGGGACTGTGTCAAATGCCTTGCTAAAGTCTAGCTAGGCCATGTCCACAGCCCTTCCCTGGTCTACTACTTTGGTCACCCAGTCAAAGAAATCAATTAGATTCATATGACATGACCTTCCCGCTGTGAACCCATGCTGCCTTGGGTCCTGTGCCCCAGTGGCCTCTAGGTACTCAACAATTCTTTCCTTCAGAAGTGATTCCATCACTTTCCCTACCACAGAGGTCAAACTGACAGGTCTGTAGTTTCCTGCCTCTGTCTTGCTCCCACGTTTGTGAAGGGGAATCACATCAGCCTTCTTCCAGTCTCTTCTTCTTGCCCAGACAGTGAGATAACCGAGTCTCTGGCTGTAACAAAGGCCTTTGTTGTTTCCGTGTGTAGTGTGTTGGGAGAGAAACATTCCGCCAGTGGAATGGAGCACAATTTTGAATCCATATATTCCATTGTAAACATTCCATATCTTGAATGTGGGGAACAACAGAGAAAAAAAAAGGCAGGAAGAATAAAGTAGGCAATAATATAATGACATCATCAATGACATCACTTGCAGTGGGCGGAAGGATTATTTTATCACAAATGTACAAAGTAAATCTATTTTTCTACATATAAACATGCTTTTCCCAACAGTCAAAAGTAAAAGAGTCAATTTTAAAAAGCACAATAAGGCACTCGAGGTGTGAGTAAACCATTTTACAGCATGGCCAGCAGCTGAAGTCTCTCAGCCGTTGACCTCGTGCCTTGCTACGCCCCTGGCCGTGCTGTAAAATATGATTTACACACACCCCTTTGTGCCTTATTGCTTACTTATATAGATCCTGTTTTCATGCAAAAGACCTTAATGAAATGGGAGAAAAAAAACAGAGAACTAATGTAAAATACAAGCTGAACTCTGTCCAAATATTAAGTTTTGCTAAAGTTCTCCTGAAGGCATCATCTGCTCTTTAAATTCTTACACAGCTCGTCGGTGCAACTGTAAAGCTACCATTTGTGGCGTCAATCACCGGAGTTCGACAGTGAAACTGGGAAGTCGGTGGGCCAGCCGGAAGGAGGACTTACCCTCGCTACACTGCCCTCCTCTGAGGAGGGGGTGGCATGGAGCTATGTGCTAGCCTGGCCCCTAGTGAAGGCTTGGGGACAAGGCACAGGGACCTCAGGGAGCAGCAGTAGGAGTGGCAGATATCCGGTGCACTAAATGCGGAAGTGTGTGTGACACCATCATTGACGTCACTGCATGTATACTCTGTGTGCCAATGGGGAGGGAGGGCCCTGGAAATCCAGTGAAACTCCCAAGATGGCAGGATCACCTCTGGCCACCCCCAAGCACTGCACCCAACGACCAGGCACTGTCACAAAACCAGATCCATTCCTCTAGAGAAGGTGAGTGAGCCTTGGGGGAAGACAGGGAAGACACAGAGAGGGAAGTCCGGGTGACAGAGCTGGAGTGGCCAGCATGAAGGAAGCCGCTCAGTGTACAGGAAATAAAAAAGATTAAAAAAAAAGTTTAACTTCTTAATAGATGTGATCATTTCTAAAGCAGCAGTCTAATCAAAAATTTACATACACATAATTTTTTTCTGGTTTAGACTGCATCCACCTCCATCCCCAACCCCCTACAAAAAAAAAAAAAGATGGCATTTGTCCTTTTCTTATCCTGTTTTGGAATTTCTCAGCAGATGTCGAAGAGCCCCTGACAAGTCAAGGACAACTTTGAAAAACGTAATTTAGGCAAGTTTCAGTTTATGAGTCACATATTTCTGTTTCTAACCAGAGTAGTAAAGTCAAAATAAACAGTTACAGCTCAGAAAAGGAGCAGATTTGGGAGACACGTATTTGCAAATGTGTGGTACGAAGCAGACATGCAATGGCCAGATTCAGAATATGCCTGTTATAATGATGTGTGAGGAGGAAAGACCTTCATAACTTGCTTGTTGCACTGCCACTAGCAAGCTATAATCCTGCCCCCTCATTTATCAAGCTAAATTGCATATTCAGAGTTTGATCATTGTGAATACCTATATAGCATGTATCTACCCCTTCGGTATAACATTCATACACATGGAAAACAGGATCACTGTCCACTGGACTTTATCAGGTCAGGTTGTGTGTACATCCTACATCGCAGTCCTCTGCATATGACAAAACAATTTGTTGCTGTGGAAACAGTTATGATGTGACAGACAGCATTGTAATGTTGGGTGTAGACAGACAAAGCAGATAAAAGTCTAGATGGCGTGAACATGTTCTCATGATGACATGTCTAGTTATAAAAAAAAGAGGGACTCTAAACACATGGAATATGAAAAAATATAAGCTGAAATTGGTCTAAAAATAATGCATTATCAAATTGCCCCAAGTTAACAGGAGCTCCTTTTTTATTAATTGTTTTCCTCCAGACCGATACAGGCTACCTTCTGTCCCCCAAAAAATCACTCAGCATCACAGGGGCTTACTTACCAGTCCCAGTCTTTCTCCACAGCTTAGCCTACGACTGATTTTCATCTCTATGCTTTTCACCCCAGGAGAAGTGGGCGTGCAGTGCCGTCCACACAACCCTATGCACACTCCTGTGTGTGGACGCTACCGGATGCTGCTCCTTCACATGTGGTTTGTGACTACCTTGCCTCTGCTAGGCTTCAGGCTAATGCATAGGACTGCAACCCTCCATCTACATTGGAGGACAGCAGTCCTCCAAACGCTCAGTCCTCCTTTCCCTGGCTAACCCTTCAATGTCCCAAGCTTACTCCTTGAACTTGGGTCGCTAGCCCTACAAGCAGAAGTGCTACTGCTGTGCTGGAGGGCCTAACAGGAGCTCTTTTAAGAATTAAAAAAGTCAGCTGGTGTACTGGTGTGGGGGGTACACCTGGGAGACTGGAGTTCATTTGCAGTCCCTAGAAATTCAGAATTCCACAATGAGGCTGGCTGTGGGGCCAGGTGTGGCACAGATGTGAGGTGGACAGCTCCGAGGGGGTGGGAACAGACCACCTGGCATTGAAAATCTGCTGCTAACTTAACAAGGTATGGTGCTGGCATCAGCTGTCAAGGCAACTATGCACCCACACCACCAGCAGGAACAAGGCTTCCATGACAAACACATTGTCGAGGTGGTGAAATGCAACACACAGCTCGCTGCGCTGACAGAACACTTGGGATTCTGCGGCTAAATACCACCACTGAATCAAAGTTATGACATGTTAGTGACACTGAGAAAAACAAAATCTGCCCCACATAACCATTTAAAATGGATGCAGAAACATACAATCAATGGAAATGGTAAACAATGGGGTGATTAGGAATTATGCATTTTTAGGTAACTGACTTTTTGGGGCTAATTATTACATATGATAAAAGATAACCTATTGTGTGTAATGGGTGGTACGATGCATCTCTGGGTTCAGTAATGTTAACAAACATTTTGAGCTCTACTCTTGAAATTTACAGATGTCAGCAAACCACCTGACACAATTTACTGTACCAATATATGAACTCTTCCCCATCTGGTTATCTTCTATGCCTAAACTGCTTCTCTGTTCCAAGCAATGCAGTCTTACTTTTACACTGCTTTCAAAAATCAGGAAGTTCACTGTTTGCAACATCTGCAGCAATGGAGGCTAAGTTCTGCTTTTCTGGTGCAGAAGTGTTGTGATTTTTTTTAAATGCATGATAGTTCGAAGCAAATCAGGTTTCTCAGCACTGTCTCACCACTGAGAGGGAAGCTGGCCCAGCACTAATCCAGTCTGATGGGAGGGAACATGGCCATTTTATTTTATTCTTTTCATCTCAAACCTCAAGTGTGAGGTCAATACAGCTACAGCCTACCTCCAGCCCAGAGGGTGAGTGTGTGGGCGGTCTTCACAGTGGACACAATACCACGCCCTGCCCGGCTGACAAGGGGGCACAAAGGGTGGCTTGCTCCTTACCTCATGACGTACCCACCACCAGTGTTCGATTTGGGGGCTCACACCAACACTCGTCTCCCACAAAGAAGCAGATTTTTAAGCTGTATGTTACTTTTTAAAAAGTGATTTGTAAAGGATGCTCATCATCTTTGGTTTTTGGAAATCAAAACAGTTTAGCAATGTTAAACTCAATTATTTATAGACACTGATTATTACTGTTTTTAATCACTTACCTTTCCCTGTGGTCTTTCTTTCTCTATGCTGTCCATGACTGTTCTTATTTAATCTCATTACTGGTTTTCTTTCTGTAATCTCATGCCCCCTCCACCCCCCTCAAAAAAAAAAAAAATAAATAAATAAACACCACCTCCCATTTTGGGTTTACACAGTTTGACACAGTGATGTGAAGGCCATGTGGACCAGCTGTTAGAACACAGAACCAGCATATTTACAGATTCAAATCCCACCAGACCCACTTGCTCATGGGCTGACCTAGCCTGAACCAATTATTCCAACTCTCTCAATGCTCCACCATCTCTCAGTGCTCCAACAGAAAAACTAGGTAGGTGCAGTACCCCAGTAAAAATGAGACCACAGATCTCAACTTGACTATCATGGGTGCACATTATCAATTGTAGTCAGTGTTTTCAAAGTGGTGTAGGCTAGTGGAGATTTATGAACCTGGAGACCCATGTTTTAACTGCATCATTTTACTTACTGTGTGACCTTGAGCAAATTCCTTAACCTTCCTGCGCACTTCACCTCCACTCTTACTCTTTCCTTAACCTGTCTCTGTTTCACTTAACATGCATGCACACACACTGATGGAAGATTATGCTGAAAAGGCCCACACCATTATCATGTAATAATGGGACAGTAGACTCAATAATGGGACTGTATGCTAATCGCTGTATTCTAATTAGCTAAAATGTGAGAAGCCACCAAACACTTCCAATTTTCTCAGACACACTGTACCCGCTATAAAAAGTGAAATTTCAGCTCTATTTCAAAATCTTTTCCCCCATTTCACAGTTTAATAGCAATAACATTTAGTGGTCGGAATTTTACTTAAGCAGTAAGCCATGAGGGGGTGTGGGTTATCGCGGGATTTACCACGGCTGGAGTGGTTTGCCCGAGTGGGTAAATCCACGCCAGCTGTGGTAAATCCCCCGATAACCCAGATCCCCTGAGTGGCTTATTGCGATTATACCAAGTACTGCTTTTAAAAAACAGTACTTGCTAAAATGCTTAAATAAGCGACTCAGTAGTAGAGCAGTCAGTGTTTTTGTTTACTTTCCCCTGATGTACAGAGCTGCTGTTTTACAGTCCCGCTTAGCAGGGAAACAAGATGACGGCTGGAATTCCGCGATTTCGCCAGAGTGCTTTTTTTTCCAAGATGCGGCTAGCTGACACCTTTTGCGGTGATTATCAGAGGATTTACAATGGTGGTAGGGTGCTAGTCAGTCGTTTTGATTGGTTGTTGTCTAAGGTCCATGGTATAATCAATAATAACTGGACTAGGGTGTTAAGCGTGGGAATGCACAATAACCAGCAGGTTATTAAGGCAAATAACAACTCACTCAGCCCATAGAAAAAAAAAAAATTGCTTCCCAGTTATTATAACATATTAACACCCTGATCAAGATATGTCCAATATAATAATCCATAAACTCCAATCAGTATAGTGTTACAGCTATAGTAATTACAAGACTTTGAATAGGTTCTCAGGCAATTAGGATCCAGGATTGTTTAGTCCCATTTAATTAGCGGGTGGGAGAGAATCAATATATGACAGCATGGAACGCCGCGGCCCAACTTTTGGCTTCCCAGTAAAAAAAAATGTGACAGGTCAGAAATGAAAAGTACAAGGAAAATATACTAAAGCTATCAAAGGGCTGGAAGGGAAAACTTATGATCAGTGTCTCCAGCCATTAAAATTGATGTCCATGGAAAGCAGGAGACTGAGGGGTGACCTCTTACTTATGTATAATACCATGCAGGACCCTTACCTGATAACTGAACTAGAAATTATATTTAAACCTAGTTATAAGGTTACCAGAGGACACCCTCTACAAATATTGGGAAAGAAATTTAAAACAAATAAAAGAAAATATTTCTTTACAATGTGGATTGTGAATACAGGAAATTCACTACCACTAGACATTATAATAAGTAAAACTAAGCAAGCATTTAAAAACAGATAATCTGTGAATGGCATTAATTACTTTATGGACTAGACTACATAGGAGCCCTCAATGGCTAACAGCCCCCATGCTCCTCACCACTTCCTAGTAAGTAATCCTAGTACGACTCAGACTGCTCCACACTTCAACATACGGACATCTGTATTGCTTTAGTTACCTGTGCAAAGTAGAGGTTCATCAAAGTCAGGGTGAAGAACTGCAGACACACTGGGAGGCAGTACAATAGCCAAAACATGAAGGGGTCCAAGTGGTTAGCTTTCACACAGTCTTTGAAATAAAATGAAAAAAGGATAGTCCTTAGAGCTGCCCAAATAAGGCAGAGGGACAGAAAGACCGTCTGATAGCTCAATTTCTTGTGTCTATAGTGCAGTACCAGCCACAACTGTACATACACAAACAGGAAAAGCAGTGAATACAGGATTGTGTACAAGACAGTCAGTGCCAGTGTTACTGCCGGAGGTACTGCCGGTCGCAGAGGTTTGGGATTAATTGTGGTGCGCGTAGCAGTGTCCATCAGGGTGGCTGCTTCCATGTTGGTACTTTACCGGTAATCTCTTCCAGTAGTCCTAGTTTGCAAAAGACAAGGTCCAGTCTTCAGTTGTTAAAGAAAGTTCAGTGAAAGTGCCAATCCACGATAACAGCGCTATTTCGCCAAACAGATGAGACAAAGCAGTTTTTCCAGTTGAACATAAAAGTATGCATATAAATTCTTCCCGCGGTGCCATCGAGAACGCCAGTTTACAACTTAATGAGTTATTTCACTTCAACTTCGAGAAAGTCCCAGGCAGGCCTCGACTAGTTCCGTCTTCTCAGAATAAGTTCAGGTCGCGAAAACTATGACAAAATAAGTTACTATCCTAGTTCAAACGCATGCAGGATGCTGTGTTGCTTGTTTTCATGTCGCTTCAGGCGAAGTACGCCAACATACTGCAGGGCACCACAAGGGAATTCTGTCCGTGCTTGGATAAATTATGTTATTAATGGTCCGAGTTAACATATAACGTAAACTCACTATATTCCGTGTGAACGTTCACTAAAAGTAAAGGCAATATAAAGTAACAAACTAACGAAACTGAAGTAAAAACACTGGTGGTTACAATACGGACGAATTCGAGACGGAAGGGGGGCACAGTTACCCTGGTTTCTGCAGAACCTTCAAGTGCCAAGCAGGGGTTCATGGGTCGAGTGTGAGCTAACAGCCCGTGACACAGTGCACACTGCCCAAGCTCTTTTGCGATCTACACCTCAAACTTCCTTATCCAGGAACCTGCTGACAAGCTGTGCGCACCGACCTGCCGATAACACTCAAGCAACGCCGGGAACTGCGCACGCGTACTGGTGATTCTGCGTCTGCCGCCCCGGCGTCCAGGAGGAGACGGACAGTTCCGGATGTGCAGGCTGTAACCAATGAAAGGTCGTATTTCGGGTGTGCGTCACCCCCAAATGGAGGGGGGAAAGAAAGTTGCAACTGAAGGTTGTTGGGGAGAGTGCACTGCTCGTTCATAGTGGAATAAAACACTTAAACTGGTTAAAAAGTCGTACTGGATCCCGGCGGGCTTTCTGCAGAGTCCTGTAGATCATTCTAAGGACAATCGAGACCTTCAGTACTGCAACTATATAAATCCAATACATGTTCCTGGATGCCTAGTCATAGGCTGATCTGTTGAGGACAGAAGCGTAATTTTATTTCCTTTTGCAATGAGTTTTCACTGGGCCCCTCCTGAGCTCGGGGCCCGGACAACATCCCAGTGTATCCTGGTATGTTTACTCCCCAGTCATGGTTTTGTGTGTACCATGTTTCTGTGACTGCCACGATATCCAGATGTTCCTCCTCCATCAAGGCCACTAATTCAGGAAGCTTGTTACCTAGACTACGGGCATTGGTACTCATTGCTCTCAATTTTTGATGGCTTTACCTTCTGTTGCAGCATCCCCACTGACCATTCTACCTTGGTCTTTTCTCATTTAGTACCCTGTTTTGTAAGAAGAGGCTGGGATTTTCTGCTGCTTGTCAGTGCCTCCCCTTTGACTAGTTTAAAAGCTTGCCAATGAAGCATTTAAACCGATTGCTCAAAAGACTTGTTCCTTCCTGGACAGATGCAGACCATCCTGCCAGTATAGGCTGGTGTCCTCCAGGTGGAACCCCAGTCCCCAATGAAGCCAAACCCCTGTGCTCCGCACCATTTTTTCAACCATTCATTAAACTGCATGGTGCCAATTACCCTCGCCTCACCCATGCCTTTGACAGGCAGCACCTCTGAGAAGGATACTGTGTGTGCTACTTGTCTTAGGCCCCTCCCCAACTCTGCAATGTCCTCCTGCACTGCTCTGACCTCATGATGAGCCAAGTCATTTGTCCCTAGGTGGACAATTACGTCCAGCTCAGAATCCCTTGCAGCTGTTGTCGTGATCCTGAGGATGCGCTTCCTGTCCCTCCAAGCCATGGCACCAGGCAGGCACCTTACTTCAGTTTTCCCAGCTCCTCTCAGTTCTATCCCCCTAATAATTGAGTCCCCCACCAGGAGCTGCTTCCTTTCCTTGTGGTGTCCTCTGCCTCCTTCCTGTGGGCCTCCCTTGTGACAGCTGTCCTCAGCCTCCTTAGTCTCCTCTGTGGGTGCATCCATAGGGGAGCTATGCTCCCCCAGAATGGTGTATGGATTGTGGAGTGGAACAACTGACTGGGTGTGCCTCCATTCCACCATCCTCACCCTTCCTGAGCCCACTGTGGTCCAACTGCTGTGTTTTCTTTGCAACCTCTGAGGTAGTGGTGGTGGCTGTGGTGCTCCCTGGATGGGGGAGGTTCCCTTCCTACTGTCCAGTGTGGCCTGGGGGAAGGTCCCCGTACTACTGTCCAGTGTGGCCTGAAGATGGGCAACTTCCTTCCACAGGGCAGAGAGTTGTCTGCAAATAGGGCAGCATCTCAGCCTCCAGAAAGACTCCCGGAAGACTGCTGCCCCACAGCCATTACATTGCACTACTCCCCACATTTGTTTTTTTTTTTTTTTTTGTGTGTGATTGGTTTGTAATATAGAAATATATATTTATAATATATAATGTGTATGCTTATATTGTCAGTGCAGTGTGCTAGAGAGGATATGACAGTGACATGCACCTTGCAGTCTTGAGGAAATGATGTCAGAACCCCAGGTATAAAGGAACTATTTCCAGGGGTGGGTGGGGTGAGGGTGGGAAGGGGTTGGGCCTAAATTGTGCCCTCATAAAACAATCAGCTAAAAGCTCTGACCCACTGCTGCAATGAGTGCCTTCCTGTCAGCAAGATGCCCTACACAACAATTTGATAGAGAAATACCCTGCTAATCAAACAGAGAAAAATCCACACATCCAAGTCAGACACAGGTAAACCTTCCCAGCCCCAAAACAGGCCTGGTGGTTTGTGCTCCGAGAGCTGTCAGCCCCAAAATAAGTCTTTGTGCCCAGAGTTCCATTATTCCCAAGTTCACCATCCATAGCATGTCATTATCCATTATCACTATGATACCCAGAAGAAAGACTGTTGAATTGGGAGGTTTCCATGTTGAAGGTGAGCCTATGTAAGAACTGTCACCTGCTGGAGGTTAGGCCAGAGCTCATTAGCATACCAGGGGTACCTTTATGAGCTCATTAGCATATCTAGTGTGCCCTTTTTAGCCTGATGAAGGCACACTAAATAAGCACTCTATGATAACCATTTTAGAAGTCCAGTAAAAGGAAAGGGGAAATTGTTTAACCAGGAAAGACACAGTAAGCCAGAGCTTGTTTCCAGGTGCGACCAAGGAGCACAAGAAAGTTAAGTGACTTGCACAGTATGCAAGTGTGGGGTGATGGAATTTAAACCCAGGTCTCCACGTTTGCAGCTCAGTGCCCTTAACCACTATGCTATACTTAAGCAATTTATCCCTCCAGGGTGTGGGTATACTGGAAGATATACCATGACTGGTGTAACTCAGTCATGAGGTGCAGCCAAGTGACTAAAACACACCAGTCGTGTTAAGCCCTCCAGTATACCCACATCCTGGAGGGATAAATTGCAATTATGCAGTGGTCTACATTTTAAGGAGATGGAAAAAAAAGTTGTTTTTTTGGGGGGGGTGGATTTTAAGTTATGTATATTTATTCGTGCAGCTGAAAAAAAATAGTGCTGTTTGGTAGTGTGTTCAGCAGCGTCACACACTTGCACTCTGGTTCTGTCGCTGGTGCTTTCTGTATTAGCATGAGACGCTCGGTGAGTGTTTTGTTAACATCCATAACAAAACAAAGAAAACAAAAAAAAAGTGATTTCAGTGTGATCCACTCCTGCTCTGGTTGTGTCCATTCGGTACTAATGTGAGCCAGTGATGAAAGTGAACAGGAACGTACAGGAACTCAGTTCCTTTGTCTTTTTTTGCAGCAGGAACAGAGTTCCTGTACTTCTTCCCACTGACACTAGAACTAGAATTCGTAAACCAGCAACATAATGACAGTTTCTGGGCCTGTGATTTGAAATCAGGGTTTCCCTACAAATATTTGACTTGAACAACAATTCTATTTTCCTAGAAATACTTCAATAGCTCTAAATGAATCTACTCGTGCCTAAACAGATAGACGTGCCTTGACACGGCTATCCTTCAAATTGAGGATCTTCATTCTGCATTTCATATTTGCCAGTGTTTGAGTTCCTGTACTTCTTGTCTACCACTTGTACCACTGATGTGAGCTGCTTGGGTAGTGCTTTGTGCTCGTCTATACAGAGGTAATGCTATGGGGGGGGGGGACTGTAAAGAAAGGTGAGTCTGGTAAATGTAGTTTTGGCAAACAGTTGGAAAAGGTTATGTTTGGCCCGAACTGGTAATGTGAGTGAGTCACTTCACTTTTCAGTGTAGCAGGGGAGTCCTGAGTTTTCGTTTAGCGGCGACATTTTTCAATGAGTTTTTGGGGGTCATATTGATTTTTGTTAAGAGGCTGACTGGCACCTTTTCCAGTGGGTACACTGGAGGATTTACCACACTGGCAAAGGTACCAATCAGCCAATGAGAATGCAGGATTTGGTGCTTTAAATTTACCCCATTGTATAATGCCTTTTAATCACTACGCTATACTTCCTTGTTCTCCCTCCCTAGGAGTGGTGTGTAGTGATGCCAAAGACGGTGCGATGCACACAGTAACATACAACAGGATTGTTGAAAACAGAAAAACCTGCCACTAACAGAATGAACTAGGGCATGTTCTGGTCCCAACCACTACCCGCTGCTCTAGAACTCTGGCCTCTGTGACCTGGAGGAGACAGGAGGTTGGAGCCTGGCTGAACCCGCCATGGGGGGGGCATGGGGTAGGAAGTCATAGTGGATAAGTGATAGGGATGTCGGAGGTGGGGCTGCGCCTGATCTCAGGGGATGGGGCCAAGGCGTGACCAGGGGAAGAAACAATAAAATATATGGTCATATTTAATGCTAGCCTATTTTAAACTGGCAAACAGTTGTTTTTTTCTGTTTGTACAATATTTATGCCATGCACATGCTTCCTTGTTCTTCTGTAGAACATAGTAACATAGTGCTTCGGAAGGGACTCTAGGGCCATCATGTCCAACCCTGCTTTATAAGAAGTGGTGAATAAATATGCGTAGCAAACATATATTCATTTATAGAGAGTTTTCTAACTACCCAGGCTACACTAGGATCCCCTTGGTAAGCAGAAATTGATCCAGGCTTACCTTGAAGGCCGTACTGTCTTCATGGCCACAGTCACTGCCGGTAGTCTTTTCTATGGGTTCACCACTCTCTGGGAGAAGAAGTGCCCCCTAAAATTACCACCTCTGAGATTCAGGGTCTATTCCTGGGTCCTGCTGGAGGGCACCAGATCAGATATCTATGCCTTTTCAATCTTGTCGATACCTATGCCTTGAGTATGAGGCAGACTAAGATCATGTCCCCTTTCAGCCCCGTTTCCAAGGAGCACATGTTATGTGCCATCAGCCTCTCCTCATAGTTCATAACAGAAGAACATTCTGTGGTAATGTCTGTGTATGTGGTGCTCACTACATTCCTAAGAATATTTTATAAGAACAAAAGTGCAGTATGTAATTTTCCCGTTGTTAATTGTTTTCCCATGTCATAGTGTCAAGCACAGTAAGCCTTTTTATCTAAACAATAATGCACAGCAGTGTGTTTAATGAAAGTAGTTACACATGCCTTGGGTTTGTTCTAAGGCACAAGGTGTAGCTGAGTGCTTTCAACCACCTGTGGGGTGCATAAGTATCACCATAATAACTGTCTAGCTGTGTTTCCAACCAGTTTTCAGAAGCCATAGATTGTTGTACACATATCAATCCCATTACACACAGTTGTGATGTCATACAGATATATTTATTTCAGATTCAGATTAATTCCTTTGAGTCGAGGGCTCGTTTACAAAGGTTCCACATCAAACAAGTACAAGACATTACAGTGGTTACATGGTAAAACAAGCTAAACATGACTAACAAATCCAGTAATTACTCAAGCAATAGATAGGTTATGAGGTTATATAGAAGTGCTACTATAACAACTCAAAGAAAGAGAGTTTAACACTGAGATAAGTGCAGAGTACAGTCATAGGGTGGGAGAATTACTAGCTTCTGGGCTAGAGTGGTGTGGAATAAATGCAGCCAGAGATGGCTTTGTTAGGGGAGTACCAGCTGGGGAGTGGGAGTAGACAGGAGGACAGTAAGGAGAAGGAGTTGGAGGAAGGGACAGCGGGGCTGGACAAGGGAGAGGGGATTGGGGAGAGGAGGATGTGGCATCGGAATAAAGGGGAGGAGAAAAGGTAGGTGCAACCTGGAAATAGGCCAGGCTAAACAGAGCAGCAACAGACATTAGCGCTTGCTAGGTGGGAGTGGGGCCCTGATTTGCATTGACCAATCTTGCCGTATTCAATAAGGGCACCTGGTAGATCATTAAACCACTTGGGTCCCTGGAAAGACAGGGTTCTTTGAGTTCTTTGGTTTATCATAGATGATGGAATTTTTTTTTAAATGTTGAAAAAAATGCCTACTGGTACATAGTGGTCTGTAAATTTGATTTTGTGACACTTTTTTCAAACACTGAAAAAACATTTTATTACTGTTTGGAAAATAAAGTATGGGGAATTGCCACCTCATTTTTTTCACAGACTCAGTTTATCATGACATTGCAAACTACTCGAGCTTCGTTCTCCTCATTTTTGAGGTTATCATAAACCACAAAACCTCAGGGGTGGGATATTCAGACTGCGCCAAAAAGGTGCCCTATAGAGGGATCATAAGACCAGTGCACCATGGCAAGCACGGGTGCGATATTCAAACCATGCGCAGGACAAGGTGCGCATGTGCAACGTGGCTGAATATCGCGCCTGATGCACCATAGTGCAATGAGGGATGCGCAGTGGAGCAGGGCCGATGCGCAGTAGCACCCCTAGGGATGTGCAGTGACATAGACAGGAAGCAGTTGAGCAGCAGCTGTGGATGCGCCATGCGCCGAGGGGCATGCACCAGGACAGACAGACCAACCCCTCCTCCCCCCCAGTCCCCCCAGGGCAAGGCCCCATGAGCTGCACAACCAGGCGGGTGCAAGACGGACCACCAGCCCATGTTCCCCAGCACTGAACCAACAGCAGATGTGACCCAGCAGTCCCCACCCGCTGGGCAAGGCGTCCCTGCACCGTCCCCTGGCCAACAGAGATTGGAACACAAGGATGGCCAGGCCCCACCCATGCCACGGCACCACACCAATGCTGACAACCCCCAGTACACCAAGCCCCGAAGCATGACCAAACAGTGCATGGCACTGAAGGCATATCCCATCACCGTGCCAAGGCATCCAGTCACCCTGGGGCGCAATGCACATGTACCACATCCCCACCATGACCACCAACCGTATGTGGTGACACCATCCACTGATGCCACCAAAACCCACACAAGGCCCTCCAGCATGGCCCTAACAGAGGCACATGAAGGTGGGTGACCCAGCAGCAGTACCCGAGGGACCCTGCACGTGAGAAGGGCCGCCCTGGACGCCGCCACCAGCAGGAAGATACTCCGAACACAGGACCTGAGCATGGTCCACCACCCATGCACACACCCCATCCCAGCACCGGCCCCACCAGACACCACAGCACCCTCCTGTGGCGCATGGAGGTATGCGCCACACAAGAGGCAACACAGGGCACACGCAGTGCCCCCCATCCCAGTCCCATGGGTACCCCAGCAAACTGCCACACAAAGCAGTGCAACAGACACTGCTGCCGTGAAGCCCATGGTGCTGTGTACCTGCAGCCTGCCCACCACCATAGTGCGGGTGAGCCTGTCATGTGGCGGTCGACCCATGCGCCTGGCCACCCTGATGGCAGGTGCAGGGGCCTGTGACCAGGCCACCGCCCGCATGCAGCAGGACCCCATGTGACAGCCATCAGACCACAGGCACCACCCCAGTCACCATGGACTGCATGGAGGGGGCAGACAAAGGCACCACCCACAGTGGCGACAGGGACAGACGTGCAGTAGTCTAGGGCCGGGACGCCAGCTGCAAGTGTGCCATGCCTGGCAGGTGGCAGGTATGGATTGCCTCTGAAGACACGCCAGCAGCCAAGCATGCAGTGGTGGGGTTGTCACAACCATGCATACCACAGTCGCGCATGGCGGTGGTGTAGCAGCAATGGTCACATCCGCACAGGCATGGCACACACCGACAGGGGTGGCTGGGACATGGCACATGCACCCCAGCCTGCTGCACACAGGCAAACAGTGCACAGGGCACACCACACAGTCCCCGGACAGAGTCCATGGCCCCCACCCACACCAGTGGTGGAGCCCCGCCAGACACACCCACGGCCAGGCCAGCACCACCCCACAGTAGCCATGTACACCACTGCAGCAAGGCTCCATGTGCCCGCTGCAAATCAGAGACTGACACGGACATAGATAGAAAAGTATATATTAATAAACAACACAACAGCAACAAAAACCATGTACATATATTTACAGTGGGTGAGGAGATGTGCAAGGATGCAACAAGGGGGAAGGGGAAGGGCAGGGGACAATTGGAAGGCAAAGGTGGGGGACATGGGGTTGTGGGGTACAGTCCGGGGAGGGATGGAGTGTAATCAAGCACTGCAGGCCCTACCGGCAGCCCTGGTCCTCTCTCTCCTCCCTGTGGCACCCATGGTGCCTCCGACGGTCACCCCTGTCCATCCTCTCCAGCAGCTCCAGCATGGCTCAGGTGACCTGCAGGATCTTCTGCAGGGTCCGCTCCATGGTCGCCCTGCATGGTCCACCTAGGACAAGGGAGTAGAAACAGTAGGAGTGACTGGCCTGACCAATGCAGCCCACCCAACATACACGGCGTGCATCAATGGCCTGCGCCCCTGGGATGGCATGCGACCACCCACAATGAGTGCGCCCACATGATCCACCTACCCAGGCACTCGCAGCCATGCAAACCGATGCACACCATCACTGCCCATGCACTGCACAGCACCATCCTGGCCGTCTGGCGTCAAGGCAATGCAGTGGGAAGGCAGTGGCACAGCCAGGTGCCAAGTGTACCCACAGCCCACCTGTGACACCCACCCACATGTGCAGCCCCACAAGATGGTGCAGAGGGCACCACGGGACGTGCAAGGCTGGAGGGGCCATGTGCAGTGGGTCCATGCCTCAACACCACCCCTGCAACCAACCATGCACAGGTGTATAGGGAACCACGGTACTCACCTGCGTCCTGGTCAGCAGGGTGCTGCTGACCCCTGGCACCACCACTGTGCCCTGCCTGCATGGCCACACCTCCGGCGTTGTCCTGCCCACAACACCCCTGAGCCATCCAGGCCCTACAGTGGTCCTCCGAGCCTAGGGGGGATACATGGAGAGAGGCACATCAGTACACATCTGACCCATAGGCCCCCCCACCAGTGTGTGTGCCCGCACAGCCTGTCTGGGCCACGGTGGCTCAGGGTGGACATGATGCACCCCCACAACCGACAACACAGGTGCTGGACCCCCCCCCCGGCGGCATGGCCTGCTGAACCCTGCGCCCCGAGGACAGTCGGATATGACTAGTGATGGTAAAAGTGCACCTACCTGGCCATGGCATGGCTCCCTGCCGGGCACGCGCCTGCAGTCACCCCAGGCGGTCAGGGTCACGCCGCTGGAGGTCCCTGTAGTGGTGCAGACACTGCTTCCCGGTTCGACTGCTCCCAGTGGCCTCCTCAAGGCCTTCGGCAACCTCCTGTCACACCTCGGTGCGAGGCCTCAGGAGGGGCACCTACCCAAACAGGGCACCCATATGGGGCTCCACAAGAGCCACCAGGTTCGCAAGCTCAGTCGCACCCCACACAGGAGCTCTAGTGCGTGGCATCATACAGCCTCTGCTGTGCTCAAAATGGCACCTGGTAGCACACGTGTCCCACGTGCTGAGGCAGCGCAGTACTGCGCTGCCAATCACAGTCGCACTGGCACTGGACTGTGCAATAGGGGGGCAGCCATGTGGCCGCATGGCACCTAGAGGGCAAAGAGCAGCCACGGGGTCAAGGGTCTGTCCATGCACGGAGCACCACTGCACTATTGGGAGGCCCCTGTATGGTGCGCAGTAGGGTGCATGTGTGTGCCAACATGCAGTGACCCACTCCACAGAGGTGCCATGGCGCCCATGGCACACCATGGCACGTGTGCCCATCAGACATACTGCGCACAGGCGCCACAGGCACAGTAGTGGCTGTGCGCTGTACTGCCTCCTGCGCATGGAGCGTATGCTGCGCCGCAAGCGTACGTGTCAGTACTGTGCACATACGTGGTATGGGGTCGATTGCGCACGTCACAGTGGTGCGCCACCCCCTCTGGGCCAGGTGGCATGTGTATGCCAACATGGGTGCAGTCTATGGCCCCAAGCATGCCAGGCAACCATCCTACCCTGTGGAACTCCTGCATGTTTGCTGTGCGCTCCACCTGTGTGCTGGGGAAACGGATGTACTCCGCAGCCTGTGGCAGCAGTGAGCTGAGGAGTTGTGTCAGTAGGCGTGATGCGGCCGACTTGTTGGTCTCTGGAAGGTGCCCGTGGCAAGCAGGCACATGACAGCTGTGATCTTTGTCTCCACGGACAGCACATGACTCTGTCATGTGTGTGCCTGCCTCTCCTCACTGCACAGCTCACAGAGCCGCCTTAGAATAGCCCGGTTCAGTTGGTACCTGCCCATGATCTCGTTGTCACTGTACAGCTCGAAGCTGATGTGGGCACAGTACGGCCTGTTCTGGGCATACCGCCGATGGGCCCTTCCACGGCCGTGCCTCCCTGCCTCCTCACCCCTCCGCCACCATGCCTCTGTCTGGAAGGTGGCACTGGCCATGTCCCTAGTTGGGTTCCCCCTCGGGCGTCTGTCTACCTGTTCCCCCCGACTGTGTGCTACTGGTCTGCCCTGCAAGTTGCACCCTGGCCGTCACCACTGTGCCCTGCCTCTGCCCACTGCTCTCCTTCCTCTGTGGTATGCTCAGGCCCTCACGCACACATGCACACTCACACTCACTCACACACACACTCTCACTCGCGTATGCCTCCAGTGGCCCCCGTCCACCTCTTGGCCATACCTGCTCCCTGCTTCTTTGCGTAGCTCTTTACCGCTGTGTCTCCACACTCCCCTGCTATGGCTCCTCTGTAGAGCAATCATCCTCCCCTCACTTGCTCCCTTTTCTATTCGCTTATATCCGCTTTTGTGCAACTTCCGCTTGCTCTGCTGTTGCGCATGTCGCCTACTGTTGAATATCACACTGTGCACATTATTCCTGGTGCCGCCCCCTGCACTTGTGCATGCATTCATTACTGTTGCGCTGCTGTGCATTGGGTTTTGTACTGCGCATCCGATGCCACTGAATATCGCACTTTGGTGCATGTCCGCTCTTGCGCGGGCGCATCCCTATTGCGCATGGTGCAACTGCTCTGAATATCCCACCCCAGGTGTGTAAAAATGCCTCATCATATATGGCCCTGTCTTCCATACATTATGTGGTATGAAAACCTGGCCCAGCCAACCTCACAAAGGAGACAAAGTAAAGACAAGTATCACTTATGGGAGAGACCTGTGCCAATCTTAGCAATTTAACAGAAAAGAAAACTGGAAGTACAAGTTCTCTCACCAGATTTTTTCAAATGTTTAGTTTATTTTTTTACATTTAATCCTTATAACAAATTTCTTACATTTCGGGGATTTTCTTTTGCCCTTCCTCAGGGAGTCTGGTTAATATGTCCTTTAAAGAGCTTGTGGCACATTCAGGAGAACTTTGGCAAAACCTAATATTTAGACGCAGTCCGGCTTGTATTTCCCAGTAGTGCTGTATTCCTCCTCCCCATTATTTATTACCGAGGTCATCTGTGTGAACACAGGATCTTTGCTCCTGAAGAGTTTGCCTATTCCTGCTGCTTTCTCCCTACCTGAAGTCATAGTTCATTGCTTGTGACATCACAGTTACTCCCGTGGCAACAGATTGTGATGTCACAACAGAGGATTATGACTTGAAGTAGGGAATAAGCTATAGAGGCATATGGACTCTAAATGAACTCTAAGGGATAAAGATCACATATTCATGCAGATTTTCTAAGTAATAAATAATGGGGAGGAGAAATATAAAAAATATAAATGGAATGCAGGCAGAATTGTACCTAATTATTATGTTTTTTTAAGTTTTCTTTGAGGCGTCAGTAGCTCTTTAATAATATAAATGAAATGCTGTATCAGTTCCACATATTACTTTTTAACTTCTTGTTCTCCTTAGACTTAGCTGCAGCTAGTGCTGAAATAATTGGACTAGGGCATAAGACTGCAGAGAAATACTGACCTATTACTTTTCTTCCTTTAGCAGCTGCGTAGTGAAGTCTTGATCTTTTTGCTTCCCAGTTCATTTAGTTGCACACTTCTGTGAGCTGTGCAGTGCAGATCAGCATTTGCCTAACCTGAACTGGTTTCTTAGTGATGTTAGCCCCCCTCCCACCGCACCTCCTTGCTTTATTAAATACACTACCAGAGCTGAGAGACCCTGCCCACCTCTTACTTGGTTACACTTCATTTTCCCTCTTAAAGGGGAAGCACCTAAGAGCTACAGCAAGGCACTTAAAGGGGTGATATCTAGAGCCACAATACCAGGCTTTCTTTACCTTTCCAGTAGTACCTGCTTCCCCATTAGCAGGTTATACAGCTCCTTCACTAGAGGGTGTATACTTAAGCAAGCATCCTTCACTTTCTACTTCCCTACTACAGGCTATTCAGCTGGATGCCTGAGGGAGCTTTATTTTAAGCATTGCGCCCCTTCCCTTCGGTAACAAAGCAACTCTGTTCAGCTACACCCCCTTGTTGTAGCTGGCCCAGTGGTGCTGGGGGTTGAGGCACTGGATGCCAGTCCTTGTGCCACACCGGCAAGCCGGGTTCGGGAACGAGCCTGGATTCTCGGTGGCTGGCAGGGGTGGACTAGGATCCAGCATCCATTGACTGCTCTCCTAGTCCAGGGGTGGGCTGGGGAACAACCGTCATGTGGCAGTGACCTCTGTGGATGCCTGGAGGTACTACCGGCATGGTGGTAGCTGGGGGGAGTGCAGTGGACATCGGCACGTTGTGCCTGAGTCCTGACGTCATTGCACGTCCGCATTCCCATGGGGTCAGAAAAATCAGAGGAAAAAAGGGGTTGATCGTGACTGTGTAGATTGATGGCCGCACCCTGCGCTGCCCGGAGGACTTGCGAGGAGTCCCGTGGGGCAGGATCTGGGGATGTCCTGGCTGGGAGTGGCAGAGGGGGCCCTCCACTAGGATAGCATAATGGCTGTCCCAGACCCTCCTGGGTGTGGTATGAGCCACCCAGCTCTCCGGATAGGTAGGGCCAGCAACTTGATGCTCCAAGCCAGTCATGCTGCAGAGGAGATAAATAGCAGCAGTGATAAAAAAATACCCCCTTGTTGTAGTCTGTTACCTACCAATGTCCGTCCCCTCCGTCCGCTGCTCCTTGACTCTAAGGATGTTTCCTCTCCACTCAAATCCTTCTCTCATCTACCTCTTCCCCTAACCTTATTTCTTACCCTCTCCTTACCCGCCCCTCCTGCTTTTGCCAGCCCAGGGTCCTATAACTCCAAATCCATCCAAACCCCCTGTATCCAGGCCCCAACTTATATCCATACTATTACTCCTGCCCCCCCCAACATATTCTGGTCTCATTCCCTCATTATTCCACATGCATACCTACTAACTTTTCCAAATTTCTTTGCTGTTCTCCACCTCCTGCTTCCTTCTATACCACTCTCTTCTACCTCACTCACTCGGCCTCCAGGCCCCATCACTCCAAATCCACAAAGCTACACTTCCTCATCCTAGCTCTACTATTACTCACCTTGGGGGTCATCCACCCCAGCCCCGGTCCTGCTACTTCTTCGCCTCTGCCAGCTCCCCCACTGCTGCTGCCCATACCCCTACCCCAACAGCCCTCAAAAAGAGTTTCAAGATATTGCACTTAAACATTCGTAGCCTACTTAAAAAAATTAGACCTCCTGCAAGCCATGATTGCTGCCCTGAAACCAAACATTCTAATTGTAGCAGAAACCTGGCTAAAGCGCATGATTCCTGACCACTCGGTCTCCATCCCCGGTTACTCCATTCTAAGGCTAGACAGAGCAGGCAGGGGCGGTGGAGTGGCCATGTATATCTGCGCCTCCCTCCAATACTTCCCAGTCTTCTTGTCCTCCAACCCAGCAACTCATGACACCTTAGTAATCAATGTATCCCTCGCTTTCTCACTCCCTATCTTTATAGTCGGTATCTATTGCCATCCAAATTTTCAGCCCGCTGTCTCCCCTGACCTTGTAACTTCCATTACTTCCCTCACTCAATCTGGCGAGCTGTACAACCTTGTTGACCTCAATTTCAATTGGTTGTCCCCAACAACATCTACTACAAGAAGTGCTGTCAGTGCCCTCAACCTCTCACAACTAATTCAGAACCCACCCGCTCTAATCACAAGGCCCAAATCACTCCCTACTTGATTGGGCCCTAACTTCCCACCTCCATAGAATCATCGCCTCTGGCATCCTTTTGGATGCTCTCAGTGACCACAACCCGGTTTTCCAGGTCAGAAAATTTCAGCATCCTAAATCCCCACAAAAAACCCTACAAATACAGACCTATAAATCCCTAGAATTGGAACCTCTCCTGCATAGCCTTGCCCTTTCCGACTGGTCCCCTCTAGCGAGCACCTTCTCGGTTGATAACGTCCTAATCTATTCTAAAGACATCTTACCAGCAAATTGGAATGCCTTTGCACCCCTAAAACAAACAAGGGTTAGAGGTCATCACCTCCCCTGGATCAGCTCTGAATTACTAGCCTGCCACAGAGCCAGAGAGCGGGTCTGGTAACGGCACAAAGTCTCCCAGCTTCCAAATGACCTTCTTATTTACTGAAAACTCTGTAATGCCTACACCCAGGCAACCAGGCTAGCCAGAACAGAGTACTTCAAATTTACCTTTGTGACAAACATCAACTCCCCCTCCAAGTTCTGGAGAGTGGTCCACGCCCTCTTTATCCCCCCATCCTGTCCACCCACTCCTATACATAAGATAAATGCCACCCTCATTGCCGATCCAGTTGTAGTAGCTACTGAATTCAACTCCTGTTACACCACTTGTGCTGATGAGCTACTCCAATCCATCCCAAACCATTCCCCTCCCTCTCCCCCTTCCTATTGCCTACAAACAACCCCCCTCTGATTCCCCCATCTCCTTCGCTACTGTATCCCCAATTGACACCATCATTGCCCTGCTAGTGATCAACCCTTCAAAAGGCTCCTCCCCAGATGGTCTTGACCCTAAACTATTATCCCTCTCAGCCCCAGCCATTGCCTACCCACTCTCTATTATCCTAAACCTCTTTCTCAACCACCTCAGTACCTTCCCCATGGAAACATGCAGTGGTCCTTCCCCTCCCCAAAGGAAGAGACCCCACTTCCCCTGGCAACTACCACCCCATCTCTCTTTTCCATACCCTTTCCAAACTTCAGGAACACCTAGCCCTCTACCAGCTCACCACTTACTTCAGTGACTTCTCCTTCTTCACCACTTATTAATCTAGCTTCAGGAAAAATCACTCCACCTCCACTTCCCTTCTTTGGCTCACTGATTCTGTCCTCACAGGAAGGGACAGTGGCCCAGTCACCTCAGCCATTTCTGTCGATCTGGCCAAAGCCTTTGACACAGCCTCCGACTCCCTTCTCCTTGACAGCCTATCAACAGTTGGGCTATCCCCCTTAGCCACAGACTGGTTCAAGGCACACCTCACTGGCAGAACCCAATCAGTCAAGATCTCTGACGCAATTTCCCAACCCCTTCCTATAAGAACTGGGATCCCCAAGGGATCAGTGTTAGGTCCCTTACTGTTCTCTATTTTTCTAAATGATCTCTTGTCCACCTGCCCTCCATTCACATGTATGCTGATGATACAGTCTTGTATGCATCTGGCTCCTACCCCACTAAGGTTGCATCTAGTTTGCAGCATGACTTTGACAAAGTTCAGTGTTGGTTTGCAAGCCACCAGCTATCTATCAACACCAAAAAAAACAGTCTCCATGGCCTTTGGCACTAGGCAGAGACTTACCAGGTTTCCCTCTCTCTGCCCACCTTCCACACCCTTGATGGGACTTTACTTGAGAATACATCCTCCTTCAGGTATTTAGGTGTCTGGCTGGACCAACACCTGAACTTCTCTGGTCATATCGATGCCATTCAGAAAAAATTGCATCCCAAGCTCAGCGTCTTATTCAGGAACCGTGCCTGCATCCCACCCATGGCTAGGCGTTAGATTGTCCAGAAGATGATCCTACCTATCTTCGACTACTAACATACTAATTGTCAGCAGATTAGGCCTTACGGTCTATCAAGTCTGCTCGAACCTCAGATCCCTAGTTGGGTACCAAGGCCACCCCCCTGTGTTCCAGAAACCCCTATCATCCATCACCATCTCCCTGGGACAGGTCATCATCTGATACATCCGCTTTCTGTGTCTGTCCCACCCTCTCTTGAAGCCCTCCACTGTGGATCTCTGAACCAGCTCACCAGGCAGCGTGTTCCAAGGATCCACCACCCTCTCAGTGAAAAACCTCCTCCTCTTTTCTCCCCTTACCCTTCCACCTTCCAACTTCAAACCATGCCCTCTGGTGATACCTCCCTGCTTCAGTCTAAAGATCTCCTCCGTGTTTACCCTATTTATTCCCTTGAGGCACTTGAAGACCTCAATCATGTCCCCCCTATCTCTCCTCTCCTCCAATGAAAACAGGCAGAGCTCCTCAAGTCTGTCCTCATACGTCAAGTCCCCTAGTCCTCGTGTCATCTTAGTTGCCCTCCTCTGTACCCTCTCCAGGAGCTGTATGTCCCTCTTCAAGTGTGGTCGCCAGTACTGTACACATTACTCATAGTGTGGTCTAACTAGTCCATTGTACAGCGTCAGAATCACTTCCCTGCTCCTAGAGGTGATCCCCCTTATGATGCATCCCAACATCCTGTTTGCTTTGCTAGCCGCTCTCCCGCACTGCTCAGAGTTATTCATACATGCATCCACCATGACCCCTAGGTCTTTTTCCCCTTGAGGCCTCCAGCACCTCCCCTCCCAGGGTGTACCTGTGTTTAGGGTTTCACCCGCCCAAGATGTAACACCTTGCACTTGGTGATATTGAAATTTAATTTCCATGTGTGAGCCCACCTTTCCAGGGCGTCCAGGACCCCTTGCAGGACCAGCCTCCTCTCTTCCCCCTCAACTACTGCTCCCATCTTGGAGTCGTCAGCGAAGAGACTCATTTCACACCCTATACTCTGCCTGATGTCCGATATATATGCATTAAACAAGATCGGACTGAGGACCGAGCCCTGTGGTACCCCACTACCGACCTCTCTAGGGTTCAAGCGCTCCCAACCGACCACTACTGTCTGAGTGTGTCCAGCTAGCCAGTTTTCAATCCATCTGACCATCAAAGGGCCTACTCCCAACCCTGTCAGTTTCTCCACCAGACCATTGTGGGGGACAGAGTCAAACGCCTTGCTGAAGTCCAAAAATAATGCATCCACAGGCTTTCCCCTGTCCAGTTCTGATGTTACCCATTTGCAGAATTCCACAAGATTGGTTTGACACAATCTACCTGGCACAAACCCATGTTGCCGACTATCCAGACTTCCCACTTCCTCCAAGTACACCCCCCCCATCGTTCCTTTCGTATACTCTCCATTAATTTTCCCACCACCGACGTCAAACTGATGGGTCTATAGATACCTGGTACTTCTCTCGATCCCCCTTTATGGATTGGCACCACATGTGCCTCTCACCAATCCCTAGGTACCCTCCCTGTCTCAAGCGACCTGTTGAAGAGTTCTGTCAGGGGTGCAGCCAGTATGTCTGCCAATTCCCATAGTACTCTTGGATGAATGCCATCTGGCCCAGGAGATTTATCTTTCTTTAGGGCCTTAAGGGCTAACCACACCCTTTCGGTGGAGATAACATCATCCATCCCCTCCACCTTACTGGCCTTTTTATCCTTATCCTGATGTGGCACCCTGGGTGCCTCTCCCTCTCTTGCTCTATTTCTGTTGCTCCCCTGTCTCCCTCACTACTGCTTCTATCCCATCATGTCTTGCTTTGTAGATATCCCACCCTCCCTAGTGAACACAGAGGTGAAGTACTGGTTTAATACCTCTGCTTGGTCCCCTGCCTCTTCCACCCACCCTCCTTCTGATCTCAATCTGCTGAGATGGCCATTAGTTTTTCTTCGCTCCACAATGTACCAGAAGAACCCCTTTTTCCCTCCCCATATCCCCTTTGCCAGCCACTGCTCTTTACTGGACTTTGCCCGCCCCGCACCATCCGGGTGGCTTTTCTAGATGCAAGATGGTATATTTCCTTTTTCCTATCCCCTCTCATTGTTTTATATTTTTTGTAGACAGCCTTCTTTTCTCTGACCATTACCTGAACCTCACTGGACCACCAGCATGGTTTATGTGTGATCTTGCTCCCTTACGCTTCACCTTAGCACAGGTCCTGACTGCCTCATGAAGTCCCCGTTTTATGACCTCCCATCTCTTTTCCACATTTGTCATTGTTGTAATCCCCTTCAAGTGATCCTTGAGAATATTTCCCATGCCCACAAAGTCTGCCCTCCTGAAGTCCACTGCCAGTGTCCTAGATCTCTCCCCCCTCCTCCCATGCTTATTTGAAACCAGACAGTATTGTGGTCACTCCTAGTCAGGGGATCCTCTGCAACCAGATCCCCATCCGCCAGAACCACATCCAGGACATGCCCCTCCCTTGTGGGCTCCATCACGTGCTGTGTTAAGAACATATCCTGGAAGCCATCCAGCAATCTCTGCTCCTTGGCCACCTTAGAGGACATGGTTCCTCAGTTTGTACCTGGCATATTAAGGTCTCCCATCAACACCACTCCCTCCCCTTTTGGTCCACACTGGGCAATGATGTTGTCCAGCAAACCATCCTCCAGAACATCATCCATCCCGGGGGGCCTATATACAACACCCAGCTTGACCTTACCACCTGCCAGGGTTCATAAGGTGACCCATAAGGCCTCCACGTTTCCCTCTGCCTCTTCTACCCTAGCAATTTCTATGTCATCTCTAATGAAGATAGCCACCCCACCCCCTCTGCCCTCCTTTCTATCCTTCCTAAGCATAGTGTACCCCCGCTGCATGTTTAGGTCCCAGTCATGGTTTTTGTTGGCCCATGTTTCCGTGACCGCTGCCACATCCACCCCCCCCCCCAAACAGCGTGGCCTGGAACTTTGGCAACTTGTTTCCCAAGCTCCTGGCATTTACTAACACCACCCCCACCCTTATCCCTGATCCTTTGTCGAACCCCACCCAGGTTCCTTATACTTCCATCCTCCTCTGCTCCTCCTGAAACCTCTTCCCCAGTCTGTTTCTCCCTCCCTCCCCTTGGGTTTGAAGGCTAATCCCTCATCTAGAGGAGAGCTCTGGTCAGCCCTCCCTTATCCTCCCCTCACAAGTTTAAACCCCACCTTTCTTGAATGTAGTCAGCCACCCCTGTTTAAGGACTTCCTTCCCTAATGGGGCAAGATGAAGCCTGTCCTTGGCATATAGTCCCTTATCCTTCCAAACTCCTTTCCAGTTCCCTAACACCCCCAACCCACTTTCTTCACCCCACTTCCTGAGCCAGTCATTAACCTCTGTGATCTTCATTTTTTTCTCCACTGAGGCCTTTGGTACAGGCAATATCTCTGAAAAGGAAATGTTGCATCCATTATCCTGACAGACTCTGGCAAGCTCTCAGAACCTTGCTTGGATTTCCAAAATGCTATTACCCTCTAGATCGTTAGTTCCCAAATGCACCAGGAAATCCGGTTTCCCTCCACAATCCCTAACCAGTTCATACACCATGAACTTTGCTCTGTGCACCGTCAGCCCAGAGATACTCACTACCTTCACCTGGCTATGGCATCCACCCCCCTGTCCCTCCCAATGGATACCTCTAATCATCGCATCTCCCAATAACAGAACCTTAACACCACCATTATCCTTATGGTTACCTCCACTATGTGCTCTCAACCCTCCATCCCCCCTTTATTCATGATCTCAATTCCATGGGAGTCTTCCCGCCTTATTAGAGACGCCCTTGTCACCCTCTCCTTTCTGCCTCCCTTGTTATTTTGCCCACTTAACTCAGACCTCCCCTGAATAGGTGTCCCCTTTAACCCTCTCTTATTTGAACCATTTATCCTGGCCCTGATGGTTTCCCTTTCCTCCACACCACCATCCTGTCCCTTGTAATAGTACCCCTACCTCCAGAGGTCCTCTGTGGGTCCCTTTTACCTAGGGCCCCATCCTTGGTACAGATCCCCCTCTTGAAGGGGGGGCTCCTCCCCCACCTCCTTGTCTCCCAGTTTCTCTCCAGTCTTGCTCTCCTCCCTCATGTCTGCAATATGTTGCATCTCCCCCATCTGCTTAACATTTACATTTCCCCCTCTCCCTCTGGCACTATTTCTATCCTTTCCATTGCTGGTTTGTGATGCCCTATGGGTATCCGACTCCCTTCCCCCAGCCTCTGTATCAGTTTCCTTATTTCCACCAACCCCTTCTTCCCCCTCTAGGTTGCTTAGTAGCTCAAATTTATTGTAATACTCTATGCCAGCCTTCATCAAGTAACCTGAGCTTCGCCCAATTGCCCCCTCTAAACTGCTCCTCTTCCTCCCCTCTTGCCCTGTTCTCATTAGGAGCTCTCTTCCCACAGTCTGCTCTTTCAGGCTTCCCCACAACATCACCTCCCTTCTCACTGTCTGCTCCTCTAGGCTTCCCCTCCTGACTCTTCCCCCTCCACTCTCTTTATATTTGGAATGTTTACCCCATAAGTTTTCCCCTTAGCGTTAACAGCCCTATCTAAGGGTCCTCTGTCCCTAATATCCCCCCTCCTGCTTGCTGTAACATAACATCCTGTAATTTCTGAGCATTGCCTCAGCCTCCCCTCAGCCCCACCCTTCTGCCACCCATATCCACACCCCTTATCCTTGGACACACCCCCCAACTCCCACAGCTTACTCCTTAACCAGTATACTTCACTCCTGATACGAGATAGCTATATACAGAGTGGGACAGCCTCCCTCTCTCCAGGCCCAATTGAGAATTATTGCCACCCCACAGCCTATGCAGCCTACAACCGTCCCAAAGGTGCCTGCCACGGTGGAATGTGGCCACCCTGTTTGTCCCTCTCTGTTCATAATGGCACACACCCCTTTTCTCAGTCCCTTCCCCCAGAATACAGTCTCTCTCTATGCTGACTACAGTTGTTTATGAACCCAATTTCAACCCCACCAATACTGTTCCCAAGTCTCACAAACACATACAGTCCTGTGTGTGTCCAGTCCCACTAACAGTGTGTGTATGCAGACATCAGGTACCGTATGATGTCACAGGCCCACAAGTTCCTGTTGCTTCAAATTTCAGTCACAACAGAAATGCACAGCCCTTCAATCCCAACCCCCAGTGGCTTTTCAGTATTTAAGAAAGCCTACAAAACAGAGCAGATGGGAGGGCTCTACCACCACCAGGCAAGCATCACATTTAAATTTCACTGTAATTATCACTGCAAAATAAGTGTTCCCACAACCAACACACAAGCCCCAATAGTTACAATATCACAGCCCAAGTGACAGTTCTAACTCAAAGTAGTAATTTTTAACACACAGAACTAATTTCAAGTACAAAACTATTCAAATATTTCAGTTAAAACAGAAGATAAACCAAACCTCTTTCCTGAACAACCTCCTACTTCTGTTCCCAGGTGGACAATGAAAGACAAGATGATTCTTGTAATTACCCCTCTGACTAACACTAACACCAGGCAAACATCACATTTAAATTTCACTCTAATTATCACTGCCAAAAAAGTGTTCCCACTACCAGCACACAAGCCCCAATAGTTACAATATCACAGCCCAAGTAACAGTTCTAATGCAAAGTAGTCATTTTTGACACACACAACTAATTTCAAGTACAAAACTATCCAAATATTTCAGTTAAAACAGAAGATAAACCAAACCTCTTTCCTGAACCACCTCCTACTTCTGTTCCCAGGTGGACACCTTTCCCCTATTTCTCCTGTGTCGTAGTCTATGGTGTTGCCCCTAAATCCTCCCTGGCCAGACTAGATACCCTCTTCAATTCCTTTTGCTGTTTTGTCCTTGATACCCCCCACCACACTCATCATTGTGATCTCTACCATGCCCTATCCTTCCCTTCCCTGACAAACCGACATCTCTCTCTCACTGCACAAAATTCACCTCCAAGCACTGGCTGGTTGAACTTCCCTCCTACCTGTCCTCTGCCTTTACAACTGTGACCCCCCCTTCCCGCTCCCTAAGATCTACCGATTCATGAACCCTGGTGGTCCCATGCCACTCCACCCTTATTGGCCAGTGGGGTTATTCTTATTGCCTCCCAACAATCTGGAATTCACTTTCTTCTCAAATTTGCTACTCATCCTCTTGCTACTCCATTAACTCTGTCCTCAAGAACTTCCTTGCCCCTTCCTGTGCCTGCCATGACCCTCCCTAATCCCCCGCTATCTCCCCTAAGCCCATATCACTATGTGTCTACTCCCCACCACTCCTATTTCCCTCTGATCATGCTCCTCCTAGTTCCCTACTCTCCCTCCTCCTAAAGTGTCCCCCCTTCTTTCTCTAGCTCCCTCCCTCCAGTGAGCTCAATCACTGCCTTGTGCAGGCAGGATCTATAGCGCATGGTGGGACACAGCATTACCACCTTTCCCCTATTTCTTCTTTTACTGTACCCCATCAGTCACTGCTAGATCACTGCCTTGTGAAGGCAGGGTTACCCAGCACACTGGTGGGGTACTATCCCCCTACTATAGTTGACCTCTGCTACCCCTCCCACAACATCCTTCCACCAACATCCCCCTCTCTTGCATCACTATATATAAATAACTCTCATCTCCTATAACCGGTGTCCTACCAGTAGGGCTATCCACCACCCTGCCCAGATAGGGATAACAGGACACTATTGAATTTCAACATCCCCCGATACCCCCCCACCTACAATACCTCTCTCTCATTACCTTGCCACACTCTACTTCTCCTCCTACCCCCTTCCATTTAACATAGCCTAACAGTGGCCTACCCCCACACTCAATTAAGCACTTATAACTTATCCCTATACCCCTCTTATATGCACTTTAGTCCACCCTGTCATCTCTGTATGCCTCGAAAATTGTGCTCTGTCTGTGTCTCTCCATAAATTTCCTTTCCTTTCTTCCATTCTTCCCTCCATAATTTTTCATTCCCTCCTTGCATTCTTCCTCTTTTTACTCCAATCACTGTAAATCTTGAATATCTACAGTATGTTACACTAATGGCTTCCAATTATTATTGGGTCTCCTTACCATCTCAAGTCAATCAATCAATCAATCAATCAGAATCTTTATTTATTCAGGCGAACACCATTGAGCAGGGCTCATTTACAAGATGGACCTGGTAGGGTCAAACAAGTACAACAGTTGCAATGAACAGTATTTACAAGTCGAGAATAATTACAAGATTGACATGAGAGCAAAAGTCCCTAGTTCAACATCTGAAAAATACAACAAAAGGACGAGTAAATATACATATGTACATATACAAAACATACGGGAATATACACTCCACTATAGGAGAGTATGCTACAATGAAGAGGTAGGCCAACAAAAGTCAGTAAAAGACCTAACTATGGACACTGGCCACGCATACTATCCAGAAAGGGGCAGCGGTGCACATACAGTATAACTTAACTGAGGGATGGTTGACTGGCAACTTGAGGATCAGTACTGGGTCAAAGCCAGGGAAATGAGCAAAAAAGGGTCCAGCAAGGACAGGGGTACCCATGATTCAGTGGCATATTAGGTATGGGGGTAGCAGGTACAGGATTCCCTAACAGTGCGTGCATATTAAGTCTTGAAGGAATCCAAGCTGATAATGATAACGCAACTTAGTTTCAGCACTTTTGCAGATTATTCCACAGTGTGGGCAACACAAAGCTGATTGCTGATCTGCCGAACCGTGATTTGACCTTAGGTATTATAATGCAAGAAAGGAGTAGCTTCTCAGAGCATAACAACCAGGTACGCATACAGGTAGACAATCTGTGATGCATTGGGGAAGCTTGTTAGATAAAACTCTGAGGGCTGGATATTCAAACTGCGCCATTCTGAGGCGCAAGCCCTTGCGCTGTGCAAAATAGTTGTGCAGGGGTGAGGCCGGGGCGATATTCAAAGGAGTTGCGCTATTGAGCAACTCCTTTGAATATCAACCCCCAGCCACAGCCACTGTGCATGGTGCAGTAGAACTTGCACCACCGCAAGTTGTCAGAGTGGAGCATTCAACTTGCGGCGGCGCAAGTACCATTGCATCCATTGCAAAATCACGATATTCAAAGGTGACATGCAAATGGGGCCATAATTCATACAAAGGTGCGGGGGCCATTTGCATCTGATTGTAGCCCCATTTGCATGCCATTAGCATGTAGGTGCGCCCGATCCCGAGGACTTGCGCCTGGTGCCCTGCCAGGCAGCAGCCATCGAGGGACCGGCGCTACCCTGCACCCGATCGCGGGCAGCAATGTAGCTCCCCACCTCCTCCCGTACATATCCTGGTGGTCCAGTGGACGGGAAATGCCCGATCGTCGCGGGCAGAAAGTAAACTAACACCCCCAGACATCCCCTTGTGCCGATCGCGGGCAGAAAGTACATTGAACCCCCACCTGAACATCTCCTGGTGGTCCAGTGGACGAAATGCCCGATCGCGGGCAGAATGTAAATTGAACCCCACCGAAACATCTCCCTGGTGGCTAGTGTCCCCACCCCACCCACCCACGAAGCCCCACCACCGCTCTCCCGGCGGCAGCGTGCGGCAGCATCCCACCCGCCGCCCGCCGACTGACTGCCGGTGAGGCTGTCGCCCGTGGTGCAGGCAAGAGCCAATGGGCGTGCAGCTATACCGTACATGACAGTCAGATTTGTGAATAGATCGTGCAATCACAGACTGTCATGCTCTTGATATGCCGACCAATAACTGCTCTACCATGAATAATGCAAGCTCACGGCGATCGGTCGCGGCGAGCCTGCAAATGAGTGGGATGCTGCCGCCCGCCCGGCTGCCGGGGGGCGGGGTAGTGAGCTAAATAGTGGGGCAAAATGAGCCACCGAGAATGTTCAAGCGAGTAATTTACATTCTGCCAGCGACCGGTGTCACGGTCACTGGACACTGAGAGAATCAGTCGGCTGTGCCAGCGATCAGCTTTGCCTGCCCATGAGTGGTGCACCTGATGGGCACAAGGAGATGTTTGGGGGTTATGCTACTTTCTGCCCGCGATCGGGCATTTCGTCCACTGGACCACCAGGGATGTGAACGGGAGGGGTTAAACATACCGCCCACGATCGGGCATTTCGGTCCACTGGACCACCAGGGATGTGAATGGGAGGGGAGCTGACATTGATGCCCGTGATCGGGCTGGTGGGGTATACACTATGCCCAAGCGATCAGGCTGCGGGGGCACAGGGACTGAGTTGGGGGCCAGCCAGGTGGCAGCTGCTGTGTTGCGCTCTGCAAACAGCAGCTCACCTGTGGGTGGCCCTCGACTTAAGCCTTTTTGGGGCTCAAGGTCCTGCAGGGCTCAGGTCGGGGTTGGCGCCCAGACATCCCCCTGCACAGCCCGGCTGAATATCGGGCTGTGCAGTTTATGCATGGTTCCTCCCCCTCCAGTTGAGCATGCATTCATTTGCATTGCACTGTTGCTCAGCCTGTTTTCAGTGGCACAACTGCCTCCTGCTGAATATCGCAGAATGGCGCAATTTAGGACTTGAGCATGCACAACCCTGTTGCGCATGGCGCAACCCTTTTGAATATCTGGCCCTGAAAGTCCAATGGGCAGCATTTCTGTTGCACCTATACTGAAGTGAGGACCAACCTATGGCAGAATAGAGGGAACAATTGACCGTGACCAACAGACTTTTGAGGCAAATAAAACGCACTTTTGTTAATTGCACTGAACAATGCCTTATTCCATTGTATAGGGTATACATTAGACCATATCTAGACTATGGCTCCCCTTTCTGGAATTCAAACCAAACAAAAGACATAGCAATTCTTGAACAGGTTCAAAGGAGAGTAACTAGAATGATTCCAAGATTAACAAACTTGGATTATCAGAACAGATTAAAGGTTACTGGTCTCTTCTCTCTTCAAACTGGAAGATTAAGCAGTGATATGCTTATGGTTTTTAATTTGATAAATTCACCAGATCTAATGGAAAAATGTGGTCTAACACTCTCCAAAAGGAGACATGTTCTGAGACTGCATAATAAACAGCTTGAAGTAAAAACTTATAAAACCAGCAAAAGGGGAAACTTTTTTCCAATAAGAGCATCCATTGTATGGAACACGTTGCCACAAAAAATGATAGAGGCAACTAGTGCCACTGTCTTTAAAAACAAATTAGATGTTTGGTTGAGGGATGATAGATAAATAATGTCCCACTTAGTGTGGGGAACAGTCTCGATGGGCTCTGGCCTTCTTCTGTTCTTTCATACCAAGTAATACCAAGTAAGTAATTATGAGTGGATAAAGGGGGCCCCGTAACGAATCTAAGTGCTCTGTGATAAAGTGTGTCCAATTTTGCAAGGTAGGAGGTGTGGCACTGACTATATAAGAAATCCACATAATCCACTAGGGAGAGGAATGTTGTTTATACCAGATGTATTTTAGCATCATTAGTAAGATAGTTATTGATTCTGCAAAACAGGCCCAACCTCTGCCTTAATCTCTTAATCAAATCCTCAAGATGTTCAGAGAATGATAGGTTATGGTCAAGTCACACACTTAGGTTCTTAAACTTAGACACAAATTCCAATTTTTCACCTATAATAGTTATAATTTGAAGAGGAGATCTAGAGATGACCGGGTTCCCTGCTCGACTGCCAGGAGAAAGGAGCATCGCTTTTGTTTTTTTGGCATTAAGTAGGAGCTTTTTATGTAACAACTGATTTTGCAGCAGGTTAAATTCAACCTGGAGATCAGCACAAGCATCCTCAGGTGTAGGGCGGCTTACATACAGTACTGTGTCATCTGCGAACAAATGTACTTTTGCTTTGCATATTCTTTGTTGATATTGTTGATATAGATGGCAAATAATAACAGTCCAAGAATGGATCCCTGTAGTACACCTCTTTGAAGAGGTTTAAGAGGGGAAAGCTGGTCATTTGCCTTGACCTACTGAAACCGACCTGTAAGGTAATCAGCGAACCATTGCAGAGATGACAAATCCAGACCTATACTCCTTAGGGAGGAGAGGAGCAGGCTGTGATTTACAGTGTTGAAAGCCTTACTTAGGTCCAACAATACAGCACAGACAAACTTTTTGCTAACCAGGTCACACTGCCAATCATTGGTTACTTTGACCAGTTGTGAGATGGTACTGTGCTTTGCTCTGAATCCTGAGTTTGTGGGGTTTAGTAGATTCATGGATTCAAGACAGGTCCTAAGTTGATTGCTCACTATATTTTCCAACATCTTGGACAGGATAGGAAGGAGAGAAATAGGTCTGTAGTTGTTAAGTCCCCAGATTTATACAGTGGGATGACTGAGCAATTTTCTGTAGGGGGGGTAGGATTCTCTGGGACAACCACAGATTAAATAGATGAGTAATTGCTACAGCTAAGACGTGGTAAGCAATCCTTAGAAAGTAGGGGTCAAGGTAGTCTGCATCGGCACTTTTCTTAGTGTCCAGCTGAAGTAGAAGATCTTCAACCTCTTTCACGGAATCAGGTTGGAATGAGAAGACCGAGTTCGGAGGAGGAGAATCAAAGTTTTGTGGTCCAAGTTGGGAGCGTAACGAGCATGCAGGGGAGTTGTCAAATGCAAGACCTGCCATGGCAAGATGATTGTTAAAGGAATCCAGGATCTCCAGTCTATCACAAATAGAGGTGCTCCCTAAGTTGATCTTGGGTGGGAGAGAGTTGCTGGTTGTATGCCCAGATAAATCCTTGATGGTCTTCCAAAATTTGGAGGAGCAATTGGCAGCAGAGTCTAGCTCAGCACGATAAAAAGCAGCCTTAGCTTGTTTGATCATTTTGGTGCACAGATTCTGAGCCTTCCTAAACTGACACCAATCTGCATCGGTCTTAGTTTTGCACACTGTCTTCCAGAGCTTATCTCTAATTATCAAGGAGGCCTTCAATTCTGCCATTAACAATCGACAGGCTTTGTTCTTTACTCTGACCTTAACTATGGGGGCATACTTATTTAAGGCCTTGGACACTATTTGATAAAAGATGTCACAGGCTATAGTAACTGTATTAGTGAAGCAAAATTCCTGTCAGTGTAGGGAATATTTCAGCTCATCAATATAAGCAAACAGATTAAAGTTCCATCTAGATCTCTTATTAGAAAACCTTGAAGCAAACATTGCCTTATGAGTTGATCTAATGCCAGCAATAACACAGTGATCACTGACATCTGAGAAGAAGGTGCCAGCATGGGAAAATAAATGCAGTTTAGTTACTATGAGAACATCTAACAGTATGCTATGATTTGTTGTTTTTTATTTTTGTTCAGGCGTGTAGGTTCATCTATCAATTGCACCAGCCCAAAAGAGTCACAAAGAGTTTTAGAGGAGTGGGTCATTTGGAAAGTCAGTCGAGATTGATATCCCCTAAGATAATAGATTCAAGAGTCCCATCATCTAGTATGCTGCTTAGATGCTTTAGGAACTGTAAACTGGCTGATAGGAGTCTATAGCATCCTATTATACAGAGCACAAGGGAGTATGATACTTCAATTTTTAGGGACAGGCATTAAAATTCATTTTTGATGGAGAACAAGTTAAGGCAGGACACTGTGTATTTGTCCTTGACATAAATGGTCACCCTTCTACCTCTAGTTTGTCTGTCTGCTCTGAAGAGCAAGCAGTTAGGAATGTTGATGTCCCTATCAGAGGTAGCTAGTCTTAGCCATGATTCAGAAATCACTAGAACATCTGGCAGGGTATGACAAACCCGAGCTTGGATCAAGGTAAACTTTTTATGAGGTTGCAGACATTAGCATGCATAAAACTCAGTTGTTTGAGTCTTACAATGTCAGATGGCAATAGGATGGATTCAGGTGAATCCGGGTTAAGCTCAACGTTACCCGACCACAGCAGAAGCAAGAACAACATCTTACATAGGGCAGTAAGAGTAAGTTTGAGGTTTCTTGACCTCAACCTGCTATGCGGTTTGTCAGCAGTGGAGGGCCAGACATCATATCTGGGGCTGTGAAGCCCTAAGGCTAATTAGATTAATACCCTGGCAGCAAAATGCATAGGAGGCTGAATACTGTGAGCTGTGGGTGGCGCGCTTAATGTGGGTGGGTCAGTGTAGATACCACCATGCGGAATACCCAACAAATATGGTTGCACTAATGGAGGCATCAGAGCACATAGGTATTTGTTAACAAGGTTGCAATGCGATTCACATTCTAAGGACATGTCGTGGTCTCCACTCTGGGATGGGTAGAAAGCACAGTAAAGAACACATGGCACGAGGGAGAGGAAGATTAGGTGCGAGAGCCAACAGTAGCCCCCCCATGGTGAATATCATAGGATGACTTAAAATAATAGTGTGAAAGGCAACACAACCTGGTTTAGGTGGTTGCAGAAAATACAGTGCAACCTAAGGAGACAGCGCCTCTAAAAGCGAGGCATAGAGGAGGAGCTGGTACTTACTCGTATTGGATGATCACTGCTACAGGGAGTGGGGTGGCAAAGAGGGCAGGAAGATATAGTATTTAATAAGAGGCAGGGTGGGGGATGGGTGGAAAATTAGTGGCTTCAGCCGTACCTTGCTTGCCTTGAGTCCGGGCTTGTGGAGTAAGGCAGCGGCTGGGGAAGCAGTAAGCACCGACCACTCGGTGACTGAGTCTCCCTCGGCTTGCGAGCTGGGAGCCCTGGAGAGGGTCACTCTCAGCTGTAGAGAGAGAGGAAATGGCAGGTTAAGAGCAGGTCTGAGACAAAAGGGCCATCAGAGCCAGCAGGGGTCTAAAAATTAGCAGGACATAGGACGTATATTGAATTGGTGGCTAAAAGTCTGGGCCAGCAGAACACAGCCAGTGAAAGGCTGAATCACTTAATTTCCTCTAACTTAACACTCTGAATTTCACAGTACATAGATTTATAAGAGATTACAGACTTTTAGAGAAAATTCAGCTTTTGGACATGTGTTTTCTGCAGTATAAAGTAAAACAGACAGAGTTCAGAGCAGGGACCAATCGGAATCCAGTCCAACAAGGCACTTGCATTCTGATTGGTTAGCGCCTTCAGCTGTATCTTGCTTGCCTTTAGTCCAGGCTTGTGGAGTCAGGCGGCGGCTGGGGAAGCGCTGACCTCTCAGTGGCCGAGTCTCCCTCGGTGTGTGAGCTCAGAGCCCTGGAGAGGGTCACTCTTGGCTGTAGAGCGAGAGGAGAGGGCAGGTTAAGAGCAGGTCTGAGACAAAAGGGCCATCAGAGCCAGCAGGGGTCCAAAAATTAGCAGGACAAAGGACGTATATTGAATTGGCGCCCAAAAGTCTGGGCCAGCAGAACACAGCCAGAGAAGGGCTGAATCACTTCATTTCCATCTAGTGCTACATACTGTTGCCAAGTTATTATATGTGTTCCAGTGTTACCAACTGTCACCAGCTGTTGCCAATTTGCTATTTGTTTTCATATCTACTATACTTAACTGATGCTTTGTTAGCCAGTGTTATCCACCTGTAATCCCTCCTGTTTTCATTGTTTGCAAGTAAGCAAATTGTATTCCAACATTGTAACATTTCTTTGTATTCTATCCCATTGTTCCCTACCCCCAGGTCGCACTGGGAGATGAGCAGCTTGTTACTCAGCTTATCTTCCTGGTGAAACATTTCAATAAATAAAAGAAATAAAGACTCAGCGTAAACCCATACTTACAGTTGCCCCTTTAATATGGGGTCTCACTTTTCTTAAATATTGCCCGTTTTCATTTTTTGTAGTCACTGATATAAATAAAACAACAGTCATATTTTCACTAAATAAATATAACTTTTTGTGAGTTGAGAACAAATAACTTTCATTCTTTAAATACTGACCACGTTTACATGGGGGAGACTGCTTGCTAGATTAGCTTCATTCGTTACAGTCCATTGCTAATCGGGAGACACATAATACAGCTTGTTTCAAATCTCCTGCTCTTTCTAAAGAATTATATTTTTTATATTCATACGTAAAAGTATTTATTTCAAAGTTTTAAATACACTGACTTTTCTCTTACCTTTTGTGTCCGTATGTAGAGGCATTCGCTTCCTTCTCATATGCAGCAGTTTAATCCAAGTGCCAGAAAGCATGTTTAAATGTAATGAGATTTCAACTGCCAGAATCTGGCTGGATTCTAAACTAAACATTTGAAAAAATCTGGTGAGAGGACTTGTACTTCCAGTCTTCTTTTCTTTTCCATACATTATGTAATGTAAATGTGTAATTGCCCTTGTAAAATGATCCCATAAATTGCCAACTCTTCACCAAATGAGTAACTTACTATTTTATTGATTTCCCCCTCAAAATCTCTAACTTTCATAAATGGTTCCTAAGCAGTAACATTTTCAGTTTTTAAAACATTTGTCAAAAGTAAACTAGACTGAAGTTTGAGAGCAGTGCAAATTTCAGGAAGGATTCAGGAGCATGATGTTCAAAAGAGGTGAAGTGTTTTGGGAGCAGTGCTGTCGCAGGGCCAATTTTTAGGACAGTTGAGGGAACACACATTTCAGGAGATGATGTCAATTTTGGAAGGGCTGTGGGGGCATAAAGTGTGGTAAGGATTTGGGGCAAATTTTGTGAGGGGTATGGCAGCAGGAAGCTTAAGTGTTGTGTGGGAGTATAATTTACAGGAAAGGTGGGTCCACACATTTTGAAGGAATTTAGCAAATTCAAAAGAATCCAGTGAACTCCCAAAAAAAACAAAAAAAAAAAAGCTGGCCAAAAGAGCCTGCAAGCCTTTAATCGTTATACTTTCTTTATCACTTTTTTCTGATGCTATGATTTTCAATGGGGATTTCTCAGTACGTGATGTTATCTGAGATGTGAATTGAGCCCAGCCACCAACAACGAGGTGAACCCCAGGACTGGATACCAATTCCAATATTTACATTTTTATGTAGCTTATCTTAGCTGTAAACTTTACTGCTATTTTTTTTATATATGAGACTCCTCTAAAATTTCCCTATGTTGTAGTAATAGCATTTTTAGTAGTAATAGTAGTATTTTTATTTATTTGGAGCCCTATTCCACAGGTCCAGGACTTCTTACAAGAAGCACAGATTAAGGGCAGCCATACATACAAAAATATGCGCCTGACAATAATTCTAGATTGAAGATGTTAAAAATTAATTAAACATTCCCACAGTATAACTACAATGAACTCCAAAAGCTGATAATACATGGAGTTTATTTATTTTTTGTTGACTGGGAGAGAGGACTAGACAATTTATTGCCTATTTTCAGCCTTGTCCCAGGGAAGGGGGATACAGATGGCTGCCAACTGAAATTGAACCAGATTTTAAGCTGTTGGTGGTATTTTTAGTGAGTTAGCAGGGTAGACAAGGCTAACAGATGGTACGGCTCACCGATGCTATCCTTGATGGCATGGACAAGGGACATCTCACCTCCGCAATTTTTGTCGATCTAGCAAAGGCCTTCAACATGGTCGTCTATCCTGTCTTACTAGATACGCTGTCCACTGCTGGGCTATCTGCTAAGGCCACCAGTTGGTTCCACTCCTACTTGGGGGGCCAATCCCAGTCTGTCAAAATTAGTGGATCCACCTTCCCCCCCTTCCAGTTATCACCAGTGTCCCCCAAGGATCCGTCCTCAGTCTGCTCCTATTCTCCATCTTTCTAAATGACCTGCCAACCACCTGTCCACACACCTCCATACACACGTATGCAGACGACACAGTTTTGTATGCTTCTGGCCCCTCAACCGCTGAAGTTGAAACCACATTGTAGCAGGACTTTAATCAAGTCCAGCTCTGGTTTCATACAAACCAGCTATTCCTAAATGCCAAGAAAATGGTCTCCATGACCTTTGGCATGAGGCAAAGGCTCTTTCTGCTCAAAACCCTCCCCTTCTTCCACACCCTGGATTGAGACCACTCTGGAAGCTTGCACTTCCTTCAGATATCTTGGAATCTGGCTGGACCAGCATATCAATTTTTCTGTACACATTGAAGCCATCCACAAAAAACTACATCCTAAATTGGGAGTCCTCTACCACAATCATGGGAGCATCTCCCTGCCAGCCCACAGGGCACTAGTACAGAAAATGATTTTCCCCATCTTCGACTATGGCAATGTAGTCTATAGTGCCGCTCCCAAATCCTCCCTATCCAGACTGGCCCCTCTCATTCACTCTTTCTGTAGATTCGCCCTTGACAGCCTACCCTCTACTCACCACTGTGACCTCTATCGGGCCCTAAAGCTGCCCTCATCCATGACCGGCAGCGGGCATACTGTACGATACTCATAACAAAGTATTGGTCCCAGTCCCTCCCCCAATACCTCAATGCAGTGCTAACTCCACTTCTCACCACTGCTTATTCCCTGAGGAAAGTAAACACCCTTCTCCTGTCAGTACCATGTGTGACCTCATCAGCTGGCCAAGCAGCCTTCAGACAATGTATGCCTAAGTTATGGAACTCCCTCCTGCAAGCACTCAACTAATGCCCTCACCCACTCACCTCAGACACCTCATTAACGAGCATTGAAACTCACCCTACACATGCTGATAGTGGTGCCTGGTTCAGTACTCTGCCCTGGCCTTCCACCACCATACTGGTTAGTCATCTCAGTTCTAATTGCAGGCCTTGCTTCCTTCTGGATGAAATGATGATTGTCAGTAGCTGCAAGTCACATTGAAAATGCCCAAATATAAATATGTATGTATGTTCACATTTTCCAAACTATGTGTCAACCTAGTGATGTATCTGAACTGTTACTGTACTTTCTTGTATGTTTCTGTCTCCTTATGTCCCCCTTCCCCAGGATACACCTGGAATTGAGCAGTACTCTGTTCAGTGTGCCTTTCTGGTTAAACTTTTAAATAAATAAATAGATAAACTTAAGACCACGTTAAAAGTGCTTCACTCGGGGGACGGGGGGCTCTCTTAGATGACAGGGCAGTGCCTTCTGAGGAAGACCCATCAGATTCGAACTGCCAGAGTTCTTTGTATTCTTCTCTCTGTCTTACTTGCACATTAAACACTGCTTTGATCCAGATATTTTGCTTTTGGACCCGTTTTGTGTGCAACATGTGTTGCTGCATTTGGGTCTTGTGTTGGAGCCTTGGTACACTCTGGCACTGTGCACTGAATCTCTCTCTGTTTTGTTTCATAGACTAGGTGCCACAATTGCAAATGCCCTGTCCCCAGACAGCTTAAGTCTGGATCTAAGGACCTGCGAGAGGCCTACTTTGGTAGCGTGGTGATCAAGCCAGGAACATATGGACGCAAGAGCAGCTCCTTAAGACAGCGTGGCCAGAATCGTGCAGGGCTTTGTATGTTAACAGACCTATCTTATAGGAGACACGCCACCTAGCCTGCAGCCAGTGCAATGCCCACACCACAGGGGAAATGTGCATGAAGCAGGGAACTCCATCAATCAGCCTGGCTATGGCATTATTCACAAGCTGCAAGTTATATTTCAATCCTGCAGCTAGCCTTAGGTACACAGCGTTACAGTAATCCAGCTCTAACATAACAAAGGCATGTATCAGTGTCTTGAGGTCCTTGAAGCCCAAGTAGGATTTAATCTGGGTGATGTTCCTAAGGTGGAAAAAGAAACCATGGACCACAGTTGACACCTGCTGTTCCATTATCAGACTGAGATCCATGATGATGCATTGATTCTTTATCCTATCATTAGTTGAGAGGGGATGGCCTCAAGCTGTGACCCAGCCACCTCACCTTCCATTCTACCACTCTCCAAGAGCCTGTATCCACTGTTAACATTTACATTTTTCTCTGGGTTCTGCCTCAGCCTGCTGGAGGCCATCCAGTTACTGATGTCTGATAGGCATCTGTTCAATGCATTGACAGTATATACCTCCCCTGGGGCAAAGGGTGGTTGGGTATCATCAGCATAGCAATGAAAATTCACTGTATATCATTGAGTGACCTCTCCCTGTGGTAGCATATACTCTGCAAACAACATGGGAGACAAGATTGAACTGAGAGGCACTCCACAGTTAAGGGCAACAAGGTGGAAGGAAACTGTTCCTAATGCTACCTGCTGCACTCTGCCAGATGGGAAAGTCTCAAACCACTTTAAAACAGTGTCAGTGAGCCAACTTCCAGTGATGTTACCATACAGTGGAGTCATAGGGGAATCAGCCTTTCTGGGGTTCCTTCAAAATCTACCTTCGCCCACGGTCCAAAACCATGAAAACTGTCCTCCAGCAGCAAAATACAGTCCATGAAGACTGGCAACAAGGCAAAGGCTCAAATCTTTTACAGTGGGAGCACTCAAACAGCAGAAGCTAGTCTTTGTGGAGCGGACCTGAAGTCTGAGCCGCTTGGCCTCATGGCGGGTCAAGTCACAAGAGCCACTGATGGGGAGCAAGGGCGAGGAGGACAAAGAGGCTTTTACAATTGCATCCTGAATGCTGTATCAGGAGGCAAGACATCTAGGGGACACATTAGGTACAATCCAGCAGGAGGCAGCAGTCAGTAAAAGAAACTTAAAGGGTAGCTGACACCTTTGGAAAAACATCAGAAAACATAATATTTAGACACAATTCAGCTTGTATTTTGTCCCTCTTCTATAGATTTCTCATCTCCATTATTTATTACTAAAGAAATATCCACAAAAACAAGATTTTTAGCCCTTAGAATCCTGCTGCCTTTACAACTTATTCTCAACTTGATGTCATAATGCTTTGTTGTAATATCACAGTTTGTTGCCATAGGAATAACTGTGATGTCACAGGCAGAGTAGTATGATATCATGTTGGGAAGAAGCAATAGGAGCTGATGAACTCTCAAGGAACAACTATCCTGTTTTCATGCATATGACCTCAGTGATAAATACTGAGGATAAAAAATACAGAGCTAATAAAAAAATATAAGCTGCTTTGTATCCAAATTTATTTTTTAAAAGTTCTTCTCAAGGCGTCAGTGGCTCTTTAAAGAAACAGGAGATGTAAACATCAGATATTGAAAAGCAAGTCACAGAACTAACCGAAACCTCAGATCTACATAACGGAGCAATCCTGCAGCTGAATTATTGGGAGGTCCGGTTGCACCCAAAAATAGAACCTGAGAATGAGGTTTTGCAGGATAAATATTAGAATACATGACATACAAGAAAAGACTGAATCAGGCAACTTGTTATAGACAGTTTTATTTATGAAGTATTAAATCTGGAAGAAGACTTCCTTTTGACTATCATAAGGGCACATTGAGCACTGACTGCACCACCCACAGATGTCAAAGCTCACCCCCAGTCAGTCAGTCAGTCATTATTGCATTCCTGGATTACAGAACAAAGGAAGCTGCACTGTAAAAGGCCTGGGAAAAAAAGAAGTGTGTGGGGACCAAAAGTTATACTTTGAATATGATTTTGCGCTGGTAACCGTGGAATGGAATAAGCAGTTCCCAGTAGTAGAAAAGCTCCAGTCCAAGGAGTTGAAAGCCAGAACTGAATACCTGGCCAAGCTCAGAGTCACTTTGAAATCAGGAACCAGAATTTTTAAGAGTCTGACAGAAACAAAAGCCTATCTGATTGGACTGGGGTGAATGCTGATGAAATGCTCAGTGCTCAGAAAAATCAAAGAACTGGTGAAGTGAAGATGGCTAACCCCTAAAGGCAAGAAAATAGGAGGCAAGGGAACAGGAAGAATGGCAACAGGAGACAGCCCATGGAAGAAAATGGCAGCAAAATAGTAACATCAAAAGTGAGCCACATGGAAGACAACAGCACAGGCAGCTGAGCAGAAGATGAGTGGAGGGTAGTCGGGCAGACCAGATGGAGAGGAGGCAAAGGAGATGCAAGGCCAGGAATGTTGATGCAGCATAATTGGAAAGGCTGGTGGGAAGACAGCATCTTTTTGACAAGTAAGCCATTAAAACTTTTCTTTGGGGACTTTAGAAGTGTGTACTGTTCAATGGCTTTCTCTGGTGTTGACCCCCCTGAACTTGAAGGGGGGGCTGGAAACTTAGAGTGATGGGGGAGAAGCTGTGCAAGGGAGACCAGAAATAACCGTTGAAATTGTTTGAAATTAAACTATGAACTACCAGATATCCAGGTTTGGTCTTCCCATTATGGAGAGTCCCCAACCCCTGAAATGAAACAAACACCGGGATTATTACTATAAAGAATGCACGTCCATGGTGGTACTGAGTAAAGAATACATTAACCTATTTTTCTTCCACCAATGTGAGAAATGTTCTTCTTTTTATAGGGGACAGTAACTGTATTATGGTGGGAGGAAGAGAGGGAACTTCTTGTTAAAGCATTCACAGCACTGGAGAGGGAGGCACTGTGCATGGGTTCTCAGTGATTTACAATGTGTACCTGAGGGTGGAGGGAAATGGAGAGAAGGGAAGGGGGTCCTGTACCCTGTAGGCCCTGTACCCTGTAGGAGAATCAAATAAACAGGTCAATTAATTTCTGGAGGTTAGCCTACCAGTGTGGGGAAGGGGGTCCTCTCAGTCTAGAAATACCCTGATAAAGGGAATCAGGAATGCACCCCTAGGGAGACATCAAAAGGCATTATATTTTATTTAAAAGTTTGTAACTGGGAAAGGAACACTGAGCCGAGGCTTGTTTCCAGGTGTGACCCGGGATAGAAACAAAGAGGGTAAAAAAGACAGTGGTACAGTACAGAGACTGATACAGGTTAACAGCTGAAATGTAGAACACAGTATTTACAGAGGCGTTGGAGTCATACAATAATACATGTTTTATACAAAAGTGCACAGTGTACAAAATAAATGCAGGAAAGAGTAAATAGCACTTAATCAGACAATGACAAACAAGGATTCTTAGATAAGAGAACTAAACATTTCAATCAATCAATCAATCAATCAATCAAGTCTTTATTTAACCAGGCGTTCATCGTTGAGCAGAAGCTCATTTGCAAGATGGACCTGGGTGGAGCATGAACAATTGTATATACAGGTCAACACAGGTATTTACAAGGCAATACAGATAATACTGTTTACAGAGAGGAAGAAAAAGAAGTTCATATGTACATAGAATTATACAGATATTGTACAGATTACAGGGTATTTACATACATAGAAGTGTCTATAGGAAGATAAAGCAGGTTATCTAAAGTTGCAGGAGGAAGTAACGGAAGAAAAAAATAAAAATATACACCAGGTAGAGGCGAAGGTAGTAGGGGGAGGGAGGTAGGGGGAGAAAGGCTAGGAGGGCACGGTGCACAGAGAGGAGTTGGTAAAATGGGATGTAGAGAAGGTGGATGGAGAAAAGGAGTATGTGTGAGCCCCGGGATTGAATGCTATAAAGTACGGGGCATGGTAGGATGTCACAACCCAGGAGTAGTGAGCTCCTTTCCGAGGCTGGGAAAGGAAAGATAAGGGGATGGATGGGCCTAGTGTTGATAAGACAGGGGGATAAGAGAGAGAACAATTAGCCTTGTGAGGAGCAAGCTGGGGGAGGCAGTACTTAAAATTGGGTCTAGGCATGGCTATATACCAGTGCAGACACCGGTACTGGGTCTGAGTGGGTGAAGCAGTTACATACTTCTCTGATTGTATGGAAATAAAGCGTCTTGAAGGCATTTATACCGATTAGAGTGCTTAATTTGATTTTTTTTTGTAGATCGTTGCATAAGGTTGGTAGCACGAAGCTTATGGCTGCCTTGCCAAAGCAGGATTTTGCTTTGGGTACTTTAAGTGTAATAGCTGAGTAACTTCTTAACGCATATTTCCCAATTATACTCAGGGGAAGACAGCAGGAGATACAGTAAGGCAGCTTATTAGAGATGGCTCTATAGGTCCAGAGAGCGGCATTTCTGTGGCACCAGAACTTTAGTGATGTCCACCCCACTGCCGCATATAGGGTGCAGTGATGCATGTCGAGGGGAAGTCCCATTATAAACCTCAGTGCTTGATGGTAGAGTGTGTCCAGTATAGCCATGTGAGAGTTGGGGCATTGTCTGTAGAGGAAATCAGCGTAATCAACCAATGATAGGAAAATGGGTTGGACCAGTTGTTCCTTGGCATCTCTGGTGAGAAATTGGTTGATTCTAAAAAACAGGCCAAGCCTTTGCCAAAGTCGTTTTAGCAAGTCCTCGATATGTTCAATGAAGGAGAGTCTTTGGTCTATCAAACTCCCAGATACTTGAATTTTGTAACAAATTCTAGTTTTTCACCTAGAACTGTGGTAATTTGGGGAACTGTCCCACTGGACACAGGGTTAGCTGTACGGATGAAAGGGAGAGGACCATTGCTTTAGTTTTTGGCGTTAAGGGTAGCTTTTTGGAGGAGTTGGCTTTGCAAAGGTTGAATTCTGACTGGGTCATTGCAGGCAGCTTCAGGTGTTGGGCAACTCACGTAGAGAACTGTATCATCTGCAAACAGATGGATGTTGGCTTCTTTTATACAGTAGTCGATGTTATTAATGTAGATTGCAAAAAGTAAGGGCCCTAATATAGAACCTTGAGGTACCCCTCTTTGCAGAGTTTTTAAGGGGGACAGGCCTCCTTTGGCTTTGACTTGTTGAAGGCACCCTGTAAGATAGTCAGTAAACCAGTGCAGAGAGAAGGGGTCCACACCTATGGTTTGAAGGGAGGAGAGGAGCAGACTATGGTCGACGGTGTCAAAAGCCTTGCTTAGATCAAGGAAAACAGCACAAATAAAGTTTTTGCTCTCAAGATTAGGCTGCCAATCATTAGCAACTTTGGCGAGGGCTGAGATAGTGCTATGTTTAGCTCTGAATCCAGACTGCATAGGGTTTAGCAGTTCCCTAGACTCAAGGTGAGTCCTCAGCTGTGCATTTACAATTTTCTCTAGGAGCTTGAACAGGACCGGAAGGAGAGAAATTGGCCTGTAGTTATTGAGATCGCCAGGGTCATCTGATTTGAACAGTGGTGTGACATGTGCTGTCTTCCATATAGGTGGTAAGGTGCCCTGAGACAGGGATAAGTTAAAAAGGTGGGTGACGGGTATTGCTAGTACATGGTAGGCAATTTTTAGGAAGTAAGGGTCAAGGGTGTCGGCCCCAGCACTTTTTCTAGTATCCAACTGAAGCAAGAGGTCCTCTACCTCTTTCAGTAAAGCAGGTTGAAGCAAGAAAGGTGGCAAAGCTGTCGGAGTTTCAGGCAGTTGGCTGGCAGTCTGGGAGCGAAGTATGTTTGCAGGGGAGTTATCAAATGCCATGCCTCCAGTAGCAAAGTGGTTATTGAATGCGTCAAGTATATCCATCTTTTTGGTTATAGTCGAGTTGCCAGAGGTAATCTTGGTCGGGAGTGAATTTCCTGGGGAGTGGCCTAGCAGATCGTTAATTGTGTTCCAGAGCTTGATTGGGCTCTTTGTGGCAGAGTCGAGTTCGGATTTGAAGAAGGTAGCCTTCGATTCTCTGATTGTTTTGGTACATAAATTTCGCAGTCTTCTGAACTGGTTCCAGTCCTCTGCAGTGTTCAGTCTGTGCACTTTTTTCCAGAGCTAATCTCTTTCTAGAAGCAAGAACTTGATCTGAGGGGTGAACCATTTACAGGTTTTGGTCCTAGTTTGAACTTTAATCAGGGGAGCATACTTATTAAGGGCCCTTGATAGAATGTCGTGGAAAATATTGTAAGCTGACATAATCGTTTTGGTCAGGTAGAAATCTTGCCACTGAGGGGAGTACTTAAGCTTGTTTAGGTAGGCATGTTCATTGAAGTTGCGCCTGGATCTCTTCATAGAGAACTTGCTGATGGGTGCTGGGTTGTTGGTGGATCTTACTCCCCGCAATAAAACAATGGTCGCTGGCGTCTGAGAAGAAGACGTCAGCGTGGGAGAAGAGATGAGGTTTGCTCACCATTAGCACATCCAAAAGTGTACTTTACTGGGGTTCTTCACGCTTGGACGTGTTGGTTCAGTAATAAGTTGCATCAGCCCATGTTCATCACAGAAGGATGCAAGGGGGGCAGCTGTGTTAGAGAGCCAGTCAAAGTTGCAGTTTCCTAAAATAATAGTTTCTGGCAGCCACTGTCCCAGCTTGTCACTTAGATATGACACAAGCTGTAGGCCAGCAGATGGTGGTCTGTAGCATCCTACTACGCAGAGTGCAGTAGTCTGTGTAATTTCCACTTTGAGAATTAGGCATTCGAATTCACTGGCAACAGATGCTGAGGATAAGCAGAAGGCAGAAAATGTGTCTTTAACGTAGATAGCTACCCCTCCTCCTCTGGCATGCCTATCAGCTCTGAACAAGGCATAGTTAGGGATGTTTACTTCTCTATCAGAGGTGCTGGGTCTAAGCCAAGTTTCGGAAATCACAAGTATGTCAGGAGAGGTATGATTTATCCAGGTTTGTATTAAGGTTATCTTTTTAAGGAGGCTACATACGTTAATATGCAAGAAGCTTGTTCCTTTTAAATTTGCTAGTTCTGCTGGCGAAGCAATAGCTCATGGGGGGCCAGGGTTGAGTTCTACGTTGCCTGAACATAGCAGGAGGATAAATAGGATTTTTCTAAGAGCATTAATTATAAGCTTGTAATTCCTGCCTTTCTCCCATCTAGTAGATCTGATGTTTTTAGGGACTGGAAAGTAGCCACCATAGAAGAGCTGATCTGTTATAGTAAGAGCTAGTACCCTTACCACAATAGGCGGGGAGGAGATAGAAGTCTGCGTGGTGGGAGGTGGGCCTTGTGGTGGGAGAGTGTTATAAGTACTACTGGTATGTGTGGTCCAAGAGCAGGGTTCGAGGTATTGGTACTTGGAATCAAGGAGGCAGTTAAAGGATAAGTTGCCATGTGGTATACAGCACAAGGTGCCGTTGTAGACCAAACATGATGATAGTTCAGGTGTCCAATGCTGGGCAGCTGGTATCAGCAGAAGAAGGGGCAGTATAAGGAGCCATATAGGGCCCGACATGATGGTACCTCAAAAAAGGAGCCACTCAATTAGCCCAGTGGCCAGTGGGGTTGCTGGATTAATGCAGCTTATCAGTAGCTTTCCGATCCAGGTCAACCCGAATTTGATAGCATTAAAAATATTTAGTGGTGAAGGCACAGCCAAAGAGAGCCTATGTGTTTTAGTAAGTCGAGGCCCTCAGAATTGGATCCCATAGGCTGGATAGAGAAGAGGGGGATCACAAGCTAAGTCTCTATTGGTGGGGCACTGCGCCAGGGGATGTGGACTAATATTTTGGCAGGAGTTACTGTATTTAATAATCAGCTGAGGTGCGGGAGGGGCGGTCAAAAGTTGCGGCAGTTGCTGTACCTTGTGGCCTTGGGTCCATGTCTGCAGTCTCGAAGACGCCGGTGCCAGAGGCGCGCACCCGGTAGCTGGGAATCCCATGGCTTAGGAGCTGGGAGCCTGGGTGGCAGTTCCTCGGCTGAGGGAGAGAAGGAGAGTGAGGATTAATAAAGGGGATTCACATAAAGGGTTAGACAGAACAGCGGTGAGTCCAAAATTTGCAGAACAAAAGGACGTGTATTACTTTGGCACCCAAAAGTGTCTAGGGCCAGTGCACGTATGCAGAGAAAGGGCTATAAACACTAGATTTCTTTCCCAAACCACAATTCAAGTCCTTTCAATTACAGACTGGGTCAAAACTTCAGCTTTTTAACATTTGTCCCAACATAAACATTTTAAGGGTTTAAAATCAAAGAGCAGAAGCCAGCTTTCACTAGGGACCAATCAGAGCGTGGTCTGAGAGGGCGCTCACAATCCAGTTGGTTGCAGCAGTTGCCATACCTTGTAGGGCCTTGGGTCCGTGTCTGCAGTCTCAAGCATCGGCTAGAGGGTCGCCGACCGCCCGGTAGCCGGGAATCCTGCGGCTTTGGAGCTGGGAGCCTGGGTGGCAGTTCCTCGGCTGAATCTGTTCGGGGGTCAGTCGGGTGGTCTGTTAGCTGTGGCCTGCTCAGAGAGAGTCAGGGCCACAGGAGCAGCTTGGGAAGCCCGCAGATGGGTTGTCTGAATCTGTCTGGGGGTCAGTTGGGTGGCCTGTTAGCTGTGGCCTGCTCGGAGAGAGCCAGGGCCACAGGAGAAGCTTGGGAAGCCTGCAGATGGGCTGTCTGAATCTGTCCAGTGGTCAGTCGGGTGGTCTGTTAGCTGTGGCCTGCTCAGAGAGAGCCAGGGCCGCAGGAGCAGCTTGGGAAGCCCGCAGATGGGCTGTCTGAATCTGTCCGGGGGTCAGTCGGGTGGTCTGTTAGCTGTGGCCTGCTCGGAGAGAGCCAGGGCCACAGGAGCAGCTTGGGAAGCCTGCAGATGGGCTGTCTGAATCTGTCTTGGGGTTAGTTGGGTGGTCTGTTAGCTGTGGCCTGCTCAGAGAGAGCCAGGGCCACAGGAGCAGCTTGGGAAGCCCGCAAATGGGCTGTCTGTGGGCAGACAGGCTGGGGAGAAATGAAAACAAGTCAGTGGGGGAGGGGGAGAAGGAGGATTGGCAAGATCATGTGGAGGCAGGAACAGCTCTGAGCAGGGATTTTAGGACAGAGTAAGCAGGGGAGTGAGGAGTGCCCCAAGGAAGTTAATTCCCAAGGTAAGAGACATGGTAAGTAAATGCCTCCTGTCCTGTGCAAGTGCAAGTGCAAGGGTGCAGAAGGGAGAATATTCGGGCATCCCTAGAGTGAAAGGAGTACATGGAGGAGTTAGCTGGTGACAGGCAGGAGTTGAGGGGTGTGTGTGTGTGTGTGGGGGTGTGTCCCAAACCAGAATTTACTGATGAATGTTAAGCTATGAGTCTGGCACCTGACAAGAAGAGGCATTAGGCAGAGGGAGGAGTAGAGGGTACAGTGGTGCGTGAGGGGGGGAGGAGATGGCAAAATGGCAGAATGAGCTGAGTAGGGTATCAAGTCTTGCTAGGGAAATAGCAGGAGTAGAGCTGTAGACTATGTCTGCATGGTCAGTTACAGGGAGAATGATTTTGGCGACTAAGTCTCTGTGAGTGGACAAAGGGAGGCATTCTTTGTGTCAGTAGAAGGTACAGAGTTTAGGGTGAGGTTTCATACAAATGGAGTCTATATGGACTGGAAAATTGAGGCTGCTATCCAACCAGATCCCTAGATATTTTAATGAGTTGACCGTCTCTAAGGATAAGCCATCCAAGATAGTGAAAGTTGGGGGGGGGGTTAAAGGACTTGGACAGTCTTTGCCTTGTTCTGAAGAACATGGATACTGTTTTATTGGATTTAAGTTTTACCTGGTTTTGATGGAACCGTTGTTGCACTTTGTCAAAGTCCCACTACAGGGAGGGAGGGAGCTATGTCTTCAGCAGATGGACCGGAAAGGTATATAACGGTGTCATCCATATACATATGGATATTGAGGGGGAGTAGACAGAGGGGAGGTCATTTATGAATACTGAAAATAGAATGGGACCAAGAATGGAACCTTGTGGGACACCAGCTAGGATGGGGGGGGGGGAGAGGAGGTTGTTTCCTACTCTTACAGATTGCTGTCTATGTTGAAGGTGTGACCTGAACCAATCACTAGCAACTGGAGCCAGACCAGAGGAATGGAGTTTTTGAATTAGGAGGTGGTGAGGGACAGAGTCAAAGGCCTCTGCCAGGTCCATGAAGATGGCAGTAGTGACAAGGCCTTTGTCCATAGTTGACTGGGTCGAGTCAGTGACATGGAGCAGGGAAGAGACAGTAGAGTGCTGTTTCCTGAACCCAGACTGGAAGGGAGAGAAAGTCTGTTGGTTGCAGAGAGATGTTCCAGGAGCCTTGAGTAGATAAGAGACTCCTGGAGTTTGTCGAGAGGAGGCAGGGGTAAGATGGGTCTGTAGTTGCCAGGTGAGGTGGCGTCCCCACCTTTGTGGAGGGGGAGCACTTTGGCTAGTTTCTATGCCTGAGGGATGGTGCTGGTAGAGAGGGAGAGGTTAAGAAGTTGAGCGAGGGGGGCAGAAATGGCAGGTACTGCTATTCAGAGACTCTCAGGTTGGAGGCCATCAGGTCTTATTTTAGTGGGATTAAGTGATATAAGTGCCATGTAAACCTCTTGGGAGGAGATGGGGGAAAGGAGAAGCCAGATACAACAGGGCCAGCAGCAGGGGTGGTGGGAGAGCTTGAGGGGGGTGGGGTGATCAGGGAGGGCGTAGGTTGTAAAGAATGTGTTGAAGGTGTTTACGATTGAAGCGAAGTCAGAAAATGTCAATCCTTTGCATTTTAGGATGAGCAGTATTTGATCAGAGGGGGTGTCTGTGAGGGAGCGGAGAACTTTCCAGAAGTTAGATGGTGAGCAGGATCTTGCATGCAGCTGGGATTTAAAATAGGTTGATTTGGCTTTTCTGATGGCCTTAGTACAGGCATTTCCAAGGGACCTGTATAGTTGAAGGTGTGAAGGTATAAGGGAGGCCTTAAATTATTTCCAGAGTTTGTCTTGGGTTCTGCAGAGGGTGAGGAGGTCTGATGTTATTCAGGGGAGGTGTCGGCACTTCACTCTAGCCTTTTATAGGGGGGCATGGACGTTCCAGATTCTAGTTAAGGTTTCAGTGAATAAATGGAGGTCTGAGTCAGCATCTTGAGCTGAGTACAAAGGAGACCAGTCTGCTTGGGTCAGAGCCAGGAGAAGGGAGTTTGAGTCCAGGGTACGGAGCGGGTGATATCATATACATCTGGGGCTGACTGGAGAGTTGTAGCTTTTCTTACACAGAAAATGATGCAATGATTGGTGAGGGCATCAGGAAGGACTCCAGTGGAAGAAATGTGGTGACGGTGGGAGGACAGCACCCAATCTAGGAGAGAGTGATTTTGGGATTTGGTGTCTAGACATGTTGGCTCAGAGATCAACTGAGAGAGGTTTAAGGATTTTAGAATTTGATTTTAAGGATGGAAGATTTGGAGGTTGAGGAGCACTAATCAAGGTTGATATCACCTAGTAGGATGAGCTCATCTTTGCTGGTGTGAAATATGATGGTGGAGATGCATTCTACCATGGAGTTGTGGGACGCTTTGGATGGATGATATAGCACTGCTATGTAGATTGGGAGGGTGGAGGGAAGAGAGAGGAGGACAGTAAGAAGCTCATGGGAGGAGGGGCATGCATCTTGGAGGGAGATGGAACATGAGAGGGATTGTTTAGCATAGATAGCCACACCGCCACCACGTTTACCACAGTCCTGCCGGAATAGGCTGAAATCAGGACTAGAGAGGGACAAATCTGGGATTCTGAGAGAGAGAGACAAGTGTGGCAGAACTGCATTTTGCCAGTCCGCTTACCCTGGTGGAGGGATGCCTTTCCTGTCTTCTTATTTTCTCTACCGAAATCTGTTGTGCAACAGTATCTTCCTATGCTATACTTTACCTTTCTCAGCCCCTGGTGTAGGTTGGCCACCTACGTCAGTCTTTTCTTTTTCTTACTAAATCTTTTTCCTACTGCCTTTAGTTCAAATTTCCATATTTCCATCCCTCACCAAGAACTCCCCAAAATCATGCACCAGGCTAAAGCTAGCTGGCAGGAAAGAAATAAGGTGCATTTATGGCATTTAATGTCAAAAGATATAAAGTGCCTTTTAAGAGATATACTGTAAGGTGCTGGTTGAATAAAGTGCATTTTTTGAAATAAAATGCTTCACAGAAGTTAATGCTTATGTCATTTTTATGTATAGAGTGCAGAAATGTTTGGAAATGTTTAAAATGACAGTTAAATACAAAATAACATCCACTCTGATAGGTGGCTTATGGATACAAACGAAGTGGCATTCTGCTTATGTTGTTTGAATTATTTTGCTGCTGCTCCGTTGTTATGTAAAATGTTATGCCAAAGAAATCCTGCATTGAAACAAGAACTGTTTGAACCAAGTGGCAAACTTTTCTTTTACTGATGCCCCTATATTATTAGGACTCTCGGCTACTGGCTTTGTATAAAATATGCTGTAGGATGGTGCCAGCTAGCTGTGGAGGAGTCCGTAGCATGTGTATAGCCAGTCTAGGCTGCTAGAGAGGCAGGCTTACAAAATCCATACAGATCCCCATAGCAGAGTAGCTAGACAATGATTGTCTAGCAGTCTGTTGCTCTGCTACAACATAGAAAACAAATGATTTAAAGAGACAGGATTGTCCCTATGTATGGAAGTGCTTTACAGAGAGAGTAGCCCTTAGAATAAGGAGGGGGCTGCAAGAGAAGCTGAAAACAATAACGAAATTGAACAAATTAAAGAATAAAGAGACACTGCAGGTCTCTAAAGGAGCCCTATTATGTATAGAACTCAACAATATAAATTAAAGGGCTAGTGTGCATTCTACAGCACATGTATAACTACAATAAATGTTTGCACTGTTTACATATATATAAAACAAGGGACTTCCCATTAGTAAAACCTCAGGAAGGGGATTTCCTATAGAGGGACTTCCCATAAGTAAAAACCTCATTATGTAATAGAGGAGGAGTTTCCCTGTTTAGGGACCATTCTGGAAGTAGTTGGATGTTATGGAAGGGACTTTCCCATGAGGCAAGGCAAGGCAAGGCACATTTTATTTAAAAAGACACCCATCCTGGATTCTCTGGATGCTAAACAGTCAAAATCACATCTAAGTAACACCGACAATATAAAAAAAAGGAATATAGCATATATATATATAATATATAAAATAAAACTACAATAAAGATCTAATAATAAATATTCTACTCTAAAGCACATTATTATAAAATCTTTAAATAGTGTACTCAGCAATAAAGTGGGAGGGCTATATAAGCCCTCTTCAAACACCAAGTGTTAGATTAGCTATCCAGCCAGTCTCACTTACCTGAGGACAAGATAGGAGAAGGACCTGTGCCTGAAACAGGAGTTTATCTCAAACAACAGGAAAGCTGAGTATTGTTTTATAGAGATACTTGAAGTAGGGTGGAATAGCATTGAGCTATTGTTTATTTTCTAGTTCAGTTTGAACTGTTTATTTCTATTTATTTATTTATTATTTCTGTATTTTGATACTTTTGTATAAAATAAAACACACTGTGGGTGTGTTGTACCTGTGGTAGAATAGGATCCTGTCCCAATTGTTTTGAAGAAAGTATTTAAATGCAAAGATCTGTATTCTTTCCTTTTCTCTCTTCTCTGTCTGACTGTGCAACCAAATTTTCTTGTGAGACCTCAGACTTGATCAGCTTGACCAGTCTCGCAACCCTTTGCCTCTCATTGTCTCTCAGTTTTCTCTTGCTGTCTTTCTTCCTTGCATATCTAGATCTGCTAATATTAAATATATGAGAATCAATGTATGGAAATGTAGCTGATGCTGGGATTACTTTTGTTTAGAAAATTGTGTTACTGTTGAAATGTATATATTTATAATTTGAGATAACTGTAAAAAGCTAAGAGGTTACTTGGGTGCAAATGCCTGAGCCTTTTGCAGTTGCTGTGGGGACCTCAGGAAGTTCTCAGTATTCTAGCAGCTCCTGAAATGTACAAAGAACAGGATGCTTGCAAAGGATGGGGGTTGAAAAGCCTTATAAAACAGCTGAGCTGAGCGGTAACTAGAGGGATTACAGGAGATTTTATTTTGCTTCTGTATATAGTCATACTGAACAGGTTTATTTTTTTTTATGCTACTGCAACTACAAATAAACAGTTTTGTGGAATTTTACAACTGCTTCTGGGTTTTCTCTATGCTTCCTGACCTGTGCCTCGATGACAGATGGTGTCAGCCTCAGTGGGATTTATGCCATGCGTATCCTAAGACATGGGATTTGTGCATGGGTACTGGACCTAGTACCAGGGAAGCACAGAGTAAGGTATGGATTCTGCAGCAGCAAGTTCAGGAGTGGTTACCAGGAGAATGGCAGCCAAATTAGCCACAACAGAAGTCCAGTCTGAGAATGTACAGCCAGCACAAGTTATGGAAAAAGAGCAGGCAGTGACAGAACCTAAAAGCCTGATGGACTTTTTGAAATGGTGGGCTTTACAACAAAAATAGACTGAGAAGCAGAGAGAGAGAGAAAAAGAAATTCAATTGTTAGAAGCGTTGAGGAGAAAAGAGATGCAGCAACAGGAGCAGCAGATGACAGAAAAGATGCAGCGACAGGAGCAGCGATGGCTGGATGCCTTACAAGCTATCGAAGGCAGAGGATCTGGCACAGATCCAGATGAGCAACAAAATGCAAGTGACTTAAAAGCCATTAAACTTACAAAGTTGTGTCCCTCAGATGATATTGAGGCATACCTGACAACCTTTGAAAGAGCAGCCACAGCCTGCCAGTGGCCAAAGCAGCAATGGACAATCAGACTGGTACCTACCTGACAGGGAAAGTCCAGCTTGCCTACAGCAGTATGGACACTGCACAGTCAGAAAACTATGACCTAGTGAAAAGCGAAATCCTGAAAAGGTACAACATCTCCAGAGAGAGACCTACAGGCAGAGATTTCGATCTCTGAGGTACAACTCGGTTGACAATCCTTGAGAAGCCTTCACCCAACTCCAAGTACTCCTGATGAAGTGGATCCAACCAGAGAGCAAAACAGTCCCACAGATCATCAACACATTTGCCATGGAGCAATTCATCAACATCTTGCCTACAGATGTGCAGCTGTGGGTAAAGGAACACTGACCAGAGAATGGGAAAAAAAGCCATTTCTTTAGCTGAGGACTACCAAATGACCAGACAGATGCCACAGCAGCGAGGTAACAGCCAAGCCCTGGTAAGAAACTATTTTTCTCATTTAAATTCCAAGCCTGCTAAGAACTCTGGTGGGGGTAACAAATCTGTGCCAAAAAACATTATCTGCTATAACTGTAATAAGCCAAGCCATTTTGCAAGAAACTGCCATAATAAAGAGAGTGGCACTGGAGCAGATTTATCCTTGGCAAATTGGGGCAAGTACCTAACAGATGTGAAGGTGGGGAATAAGACTGTAATGGGTCTCATTGATTTTGGAAACAGACAGACCCTAGTGCATGTTAAAGTGCTGGGAAAACACTGTGCAAAGGGACCAGGTACTGGAGTCATCTGCATCCACGGGACAGTTGATACTATCCCACCACCAAAGTGACTCTGACCATCAAGGGTGTGTCGCACCAAATGAAAGTGGGGGTAGTACCAAAGTTACCTGTACCTGTGATTATTGGAAATGACTTTCCTGGATTTACTAAATTGATCAAAGAGGGAGTAAATCCTGATGTTTCAGCAACTGTGGTGACAAGAGCTCAGGCAAAGAAACTTTTAGATGGTGGGGACACTTTTCCTTTCAGTGATTTTGATTCGGACTTGTTTGAGCACAGTTCCAAGATCTGGAAATCCAGAAAAGAAAGACAAAGCCTGAAGAAACTGTGGCAACAAATGACTGATGGACATGAAGGGTTAAAATATGAAAATGCTGAAACTAAATTGATAACTGATTGTGATTTTCTTTCAGAGCAAGCTAATGATGTTTCTCTCCTGGGTTATTTCAAGCAGCTAGGGGTAAAACCAAAACAGGGTGGACCAATGTTTAAAAAATGTAATGGATTACTGTACAGAGTTTGGGTTAAACTTCAGACACAGGAACAGACAGAACAATTGGTTATACCACAGAAGTACAGAACAGAGTTGTTACCGATAGCACATGATAGTCCTATGGCTAGTTACTCAGGGAGCGATCGCACCCTTGCCAGATTGCTGTATGGATTCTACTTTCCGGGAATTCATGAAGATGTTGCTACCTGTTGTAATTCCTGTGTTGAGTGTCAGAAAGTAGCTCCAGTCACTAGAAAACACAAGGTGCCCCTGGTACCCCTGCTCTTAATAGATGTGCCTTTTCAGAGGATTGCAATGGATGTGGTTGGTCCTTAGACAAAAGTAAAAAGGGTAATAGATTTATCCTGGTAGTATGCGACTATGCTACTCAATACCCAGAAGCAGTTCCAATGTGTACTGTTACACCCCAAAAGTTGCAGCAGAGCTAGTAAAAACTGTCTGCAGAGTGGGCATACCTAAATAAATTATTACTGATCAGGGTAGTAATTTTGGTGCTGCACTGCTTAAAGAGCTGTACAGACTATCGGGTATCACTGCCATAAGAACCTCCCCCATCACCCTCAGACGGACGGTCTTGTTGAGCATTTTAACCAAACCCTAAAATGTGTGTTAAAAAAGTTTGTAAAAGGGGAAGGGAAGGATTGGGATCATTACTTGCCTTACCTACTTTTTGCTTACAGAGAAGTGCCACAGGCATCAACAGGGATTTCGCCATTTGAAATGCTGTATGGTAGGCAGCCAAGAGGGCCACTGGATGTGACAAAAGAAACATGGGAAGATAACCCCACTCAGAAACAATCTATATCTTCTTGTATGTGTGCTCTAAGAAAGAAACTGGCAAAATATATTGAAATTGCCCATAGTAATCAGGAAGAGGCTCAAAACCAGCAGAAGGTATGTTATGACCATGGGGTAAAAGAAAAAGTTTTAGAGCCAGGTGAAAAGGTTTTGCTACTGTTACCCACAACAGAAAATAAGTTGTTAATGAAGTGGCAAGGGCCATATAAGGTTCTTAGACGTGCTGGCACTGTTAACTATGAGACCGAGACCCCTGATAGAAAAAATCCTTCTAAGATATACCATGCTACCCTCCTCTAGAAATGGGTTGAAAAATGCCAAAAGCTGCTTTGCTAGTTTTGCCAGAAACTGTTAATGAAGATATTGATGTAGCTTATGATAGACTAGACACTAGAACAAACTGTAAATGTTGATGCTGTAAAGGTGAATGTTTCCTTAACCTCAGAACAAACTGCAGACATTCATAATGTGCTAAAGACATTTGACAGTACTTTTACCATGGTACCAGGCTGAGCAAAAAGGGTTGAGCACATAATAGTGACAAAGAATGCTTGTCCTATTAGGCAAAAGTCATACAGGTGCCAGAGAGGTTAAAAGCTGATGTGGTTAAGGAAATACAAAAAATGAAATAATTGGGTATCATTGAGGAGTGCTTGGTCATCTCCCATGGTAATTGTAAACAAAAAAGAAGGGGGTGTTAGAATCTGCCTTGATTTCAGGAAACTTAATCAAGTGCCAGAATTTGGCAGTTATTCTATGCCCAGAATAGATGATTTGGTGGATAGGCTGGGGAGTGCAAAGTATATCAGTACCCTCGATCTCACCAAGGGTTACTGGCAAATACCTTTAGCTAAAAAATCCAGAGATAAAACTGTATTTGCCAACCCTATAGGATTCTATCAGTTCACCACGATGCCCTTTGGTTTACATGGTGTGCCAGCTACATTCCAGCGGTACATGGATGTAATTTTATCCCCTCACACTGGTTATTGTGCTGCGTAGCTGGATGATGTTGTGGTGTACAATCCCGACTGGAAAAGTCACGTGGAACACCTACGAGCAGTTATCCAAGCTGTCAGAAGTGTAGGTCTGACAATTAATCCTACCAAATGTGCATTGGGCATGCCGGAAACTAGATATTTGGGTTATGTGTTGGGAAATTAAGACGTCAAACCAGAGATTACTAAAATAGAAGCTGTAGCTAACAGCCCTGTACCTAAAACAAAGAAACATGTCTGGTCATTTTTAGGGCTGGCTGGTTATTATTGGAGATTTGTTCCCAACTTTGCTGAGTTAGCTACTCCCCTCACTGAACTCACAAAGAAATGGTGCCCAAATAATGTGAAATGGGCTCCAGAGTGTGACAAAGCTTTTCTAGCCATAAAGGCTGCATTATGTTCAGCACCTGTTTTATAAAGCCCAGACTTGAGAAACCATTTCTGTTACAAACAGATGCATCTGAGGTAGGCTTAGGGGCTGTCCTAATTCAAAATATAGATGGGGAAAAAACATCCTATTGTGTATATAAATAGGAAGTTGCATGACAGAGAGAAAAGGTACTCCACTATCGAAAAGGAGTGTTTAACAGCAAAGTGGTCCATGGAGTCCCTCAAATTTTATTTGCTGGGAACTGATTTTGTTCTTGTAACTGATCACAATCCTCTCTGTTGGCTTAACCAGATCAGGGGTGTAGCCAGAAATTTCCATTGTGTATACACTCTCCAACAGTTACACCCCTCCCATTAAAAAAACGTACACATTCTTTCCAAATGATACCCCCTTCCAAACAAGTCAGATTGTTCTCAGATGATTCCTCTAATCTCTAAAGAGGTTATACATGCATCTCTCTCCTAAACAACAGAAGTTTAAACAGAGATACTCCTCAGTGGCCTACACTAACCCAAATATTACAGATTAGAATGAAAATGTTAACAAAAAGGCTTATGGTTTGTGACAGACACTCAACAAAACTGTACACAAATGTGTACAGTGAGTATGCCTGTCTACACCCTTGAACCAGATAAAAGATAAAAATTCCAGAATCACACGGTGGTACCTGTCACTGCAGCCATTTAAATTCTTAGTGATTCACAAGTCTGGTAAAAAGGTAAAGAGAATAATAACACTGATTTTCTGTCAAGATATGGATCAGGAATTGAGGGTTCTGATGGTTAAAAAAGAAAGAAAAATGCATGGTTTGAACTGTAAGTTTTGCTGTTCTGGTAAACAAATGGATGCAAATGTGCTTAATTTCTGAAAGTAGAAAATGTTAGTAGAGAATAGGAAGTTTTGGAAACCTGTTTAATAAAACAGGTTTCCTCTTAAAGAGGGGGGTATATGTGACAGGGTAGAATAGGACCCTGTCCCATTTGTTTTGGAGAAAGTATTTAAATGCAAGGATATGTGTTCTTTCCTTTTCTCTCTTCTCTGTCTGGCTGCGCAACCAAATTTTCCTGTGAGACCTCGGACTTGATCAACCCAACCAGTCTCCCAATCCTTTGCTTCTAACTGTCGCTCAGTTTTCTCTTGCTGTCTTTCTTCCTTGCATATCTAGATCTGCTAATATGAAATATATGAGAATCAATGTATGGCAATGTAGCTGATATTGGGATCACTTTTGTTTAGAAAATTGTGTTACTGTTGAAATGTATATATTTATAATTTGAGATAACTGTAAAAAGCTAGAGGTTACTTGGGTGCAAATACCTGAGCCTTTTGCAGTTGCTCTGGGGACCTCAGGAAGTTCTCAATGTTCTAGCAGCTCCTGAAATTTACAAAGAACAGGATGCTTGCAAGGGATGGGGGTTGAAAAGCCTTATTAAACAGCTGAGCTGCAACTAGAACGATTACAAGAGATTTTATTTTGCTTCTGTATATAGTTATTCTGAACAGGTTTATTTTATTGTATGTTACTGCAACTACAAATAAACAGTTTTGTGGAATTTTACAACTGCTCCTGGGTTATCTCTATGCTTCCTGACCTGTGCCTCAATGACAATACCCAATAACTGTGTCCTGTGTTATCTTTACAACCCACGTACCTGCGACACCAAGACTTGGTCATGCACAGTACATCAGGGGAGTGTTGGGTGATCCAGACCTTAAGGGCATCCATTTTGGGCAGGAGGCTTCTTGCATTTAGGTGGAAAATGTGCAGACCCTTTGGCAGCACTGTGGGAGTGTGAGAGGGTGGGGAACTTGAGTTTATTTCTACATCCCCAGAGAGGAGTAACAGGAATAGATAGAGGGAGAATTTTACTTTGACATAGGATGCGTGCTAGAAGGTCATTATCAAAATAAGGAAAGTACCCTTCTTAGGAGCCAGTTGAATGTGGCAATAAAGGAGGCATATACCACCTTCAGCAAAGATGACAAACAGAATACAGCCATATCTGTATACAAGGCTCCAGGGAAGAAACTTGGGGTCTTGGGAGAAGAAGCTGTGGCTGACAGTTGCATGGGAGAGGTCATGTACACTACCAGGGGGTTGGTACAGCTGAATAGGGCTGCACTGCCAGTTGCCACATATAAGCAACTTGACAGGAAAGGGATGACACAGGTGGAAGGTATGAAGGATAGTAGCAGAGCAGGTCTTACACAGGCCACCAAGTTTTAAAGTTATGTTAAAAGTTATTACTGGTTGAAATGTTTATATACTTGTTTTATGATTATGAAGGTTACAGATCTATGAAACGATTTGTTAATGATGAACTTTTTCTGTTGGGTCTCCTAAATGGAAATGTCTCCTTGAAACCCAGTGGACACTGTTCACCAATCTGAATGACCTCTAATTTTGTAAAATTTAATTTGTACCCTGATAGCTTGCCAAATTGTTGTAGCACCTTTACTAACTGGGAAACAGATTGTTCCAGTCTGCTAAAGAAATAAATGGAATCATCTGCATTTAATGAGACTTTCTGTTCTAGTCCTCCTCCTCCTGTTGTTCTTGTTATAATTACATCCTAGAGAACATCAGCTGCCAATGGTTCTATACATATTGCAAACAACAGCAGGGATGGGGGCAACCCTGATGTGTCCCTCTACTCAGTAGGAGGAAATGTTCAGAACAGATGATCATGATCTGGAGCTACTGGAGAAGATGATAAAACTTTTGGGTACAAGTCTGGAGGTGGGGCCAGTGTCCTTACTTACAGTAGATATGAATCAGACTTTTAGCCCCCCCCCCAGACTGGATGTGGGGTAAGCTGGCTGGGAATGAACAATGGACATGTACAACCTTTAGTAAGGTGAAAGAAAAGTCTGGTTGGGAAAATGCAGAATTCCACAGATAGTATGTATGTGAGGCACTTTATCAACTCACCAGGGAACGAGGAGAAATTTTCAAGGCTCATGTCATCCTGGGAGGATTACATGTATTGGGGAGTCATGCTGGCAGGGGCCCAAAGATATATCTTCAGGATACAGTATATGAATTATTGCAAAGAGTTTGGGGTATCATTCATTAGAATTAGGGAAGCATGGGAGAAGGAAGCAGGGGAGAGTTTCCAAGACACAGAGTGGGAAAGGAAGCTCCACCCCACTATGACAGGAATTCTTTTGCAAAGGTACGATCACATTTTTCAAAACTCCAACAATTGCAAAGGCTTACCATATCACGAACATGGTAGACTGTTGGAAGGGATGTGGTGAGATAGGGAGCCACTGGCATATTTTGGGGCTTTGCCAAGGTACTACAGTTCTGGAAACAAATTCAAGAAGCTGCACATCAGATCACATGGATACAGATACCCTTGGTATTTTCAGAATGGGTGTTAGGATTTTCTAGTGTGGTCAAACTGAGGGCAGACAAATGAAGAATCATGCTAATTCTTGTGGCAACCAGCCTTAAATGCGTCACGTCACACTGGCTGCAAACAGATACCCCCACCATGGAAACATGGTACAGTAGAGTAGGCAAGGTACACAACATGGAACTAATGACAGCCAAACTGAATTTAACAGAAGACAAACATGGAGAGGTGGCAGGGATGGATGCAGTGGAATATAGGTAGGGAAGGGGAAGGGGTGAGCAGAGGGGAGAGGGACACTGACAAGAGAAGGGTTGGAGGCAGTAGAATAGGGAGACTAGTTAACAGATCACCTAACAGGACAAAAGGAGTAGAGTGAGTGTGGAGGGGCCCCAAAACAGCCCAACAGAACCAAGATAAACCAAACTAAAAAGGGGAAAAGTCAAAAATTAGTTGGGAGAACATTAAGGGCAAACATAAAGAAAATGGTAGCACAAAAACAAGAGGGTAGAGAAAGTAAGTGGTCATATAAGGATAGGAAGGTCTGACTCAAATACAACAGTCACAAAGCTAAAAATATAAGTAACCCCGTTTTGGCTTGTTTTTAAAAGTAAAAACTTTATTTAATACTATCTGACAAAAATTCAAGGCTTTGAAAGGTTCATTATAGCATTAAAATAGAAAAAGGAATGCATCCAACAAGAATACTGTATAAAAGCAGGTACAAATGATGAAAAATTAGGTGACGATGTGCAGACTAACGTAAGAAATAGTATGGCAAGCTATCTGTGAAGGAAAGGAAAGACTCTTATGGCAGTAAAGCTGTAATGGTGATTAACTGTATGATTTATTTAGAGCGTTGTATGGAAAATGAATGTACTGGTTGTAAGATGAACTGATGGTTAATAAAGCTGAGTAAACAAGCAAAGCAAAGTGCCAGCAAGTCCCCATTAGTGCCTCAGCTGAGCTGTTAAAACTCCATGGTCTACAATATCAAGTGCTGATAAGAGATTAAGAAGAACTAAAACGGAATGCCTCTGTCCCTAGCTAAGAGATGGCTATTTTGCACCCTGACAAGTGCTGTCTCCTTACTATGATGCCTTCTGAAGCCTGACTGGGACAGTTCATAAATAGAAAATGTCTCCAAATGAGTTTCCAGCTACATCCCCACTACCATCTCAATAATCTTCCCTAAAAAAGGAAGGCTTGAGACAGGTCTGTAATTGAATAATATGTCAGGGTCTAGCAATGACTTCTTTAGGGGGGGTCTTCACCACCCCACACTTCAGAGTCATGGGAAAGTCACCCTCCTTTAAGGAACAGCTGACACCTCAACCATCACTAGATCCACAGACTCCCAACAGTTCAGCAACAGCTGGGTTGGTCCCAGGTCCAGCACACAGAAAGTGGAGTGCAACTCAGAGATCAGCTGGAGAATCTGGTTGTTACTGTCTGAAACTCATTCCAGACTAACAGATTGCCCTCATTCACTAGGAACTTGCTACTGCCTGGCCATGACACCTTACCAAGGGAGACCCCAGATCTTCCAGACTAACAGATTGCTCTAGTTCACTAGGAATTTGCTACTGCCTGGCCACAACATCTTACCCAGGGAGACCCCCGATCAAATAATACCCTTTTAGGAAAGAACTGAGCAATCACTCCACAGTGCAGAAGAGCTAAGCTGGTGTGTTCCTCCCTGCAGCAATCACCTGTGACAGGAACACTCTGCCTTTCTCAGTTTTATGTATAGTGCAGACACCTAGAGGTTTATAGGTAGTCAGTGGAGAGCTTGCTAATGGAGAGTGCCACATTTCTCCCAATCATCAAGCAAATCATAATCTAGCAAACTCTACTGCTGCTCATTCACCAAGTTTGAAGCACATTTCTTATAAGTTGCACCCCTAGAAAAGATAGGAACTTATAAGAAATGTGACTAATGGCACACCTTGAAAATACGGAAATATAAGAAACATGATTGAAACTTGCTGAATGAAGAGGGTAGAGCATACTACATCTTTAATTTGCATAAAGGATGCATGGGCTGAAATCTGCAGGGTTATATGGGGACAGAAATTTCAGGAAGGGTGTTGAAACAGACCCTTCAGGAGGGATGTGGGGTACAAATTTTGGAACAGTTGTATGAGGCGTATATTTTAAGAGGGTTGCAAGGGCATAAATGTCAGAAGCCATGAAGGGCACATATTACAGGAAAGGTACCAGGGCACAAATGTCAGGTAGGGGGCAGGGGCACCATGTTAAGAGGGTGCAGATGTTCAAATTTCAGATGGGGTGCAGTGGGTGATCATATAAGTAAAGGTGTTGGGGCACAACTATCCAGATGGATGCAAGGACAAAAACTGTGTGAGAGTTGGGGCAAAACATATGGGAGGATTGTGTGTGTGTGGGGGGGTGCCAAATTTGGGAGGGGTAAGGGGCACAAAATTAAGGGGGTACAAAATTCAGGACAGCTGTAGTGAGGTGTACAAAATTCAGGAAGGATGCAAGTTGCAAATTTTAGAAGAAAAGCAAATTCAGTAGAAGTAAGGATATCCTATCATGTGGTCTACCATTGTATACACTTGACCTGTGTTGTTCTCTTATTATGTATTACTGTTTTCAGGTATTTCTGGAGATTTAGAATGCACTGTTAGCTAACTGTCTAGTTCTACTGCTGTACATTTGGCTACTTGTATAAGTGCTACTGTACCTCACCATTATTCTGTCATAATCTCACTGCTTGTTGTTAATGTATTTTTGATCTTGTACCTTGTTACATATCATGCTCCTTGTCTAATTGCTCTCTGTTCATTTCATTGTACTGTATATTGTTGCCTTGTACTCTCCTGGGTTGTGCCTAAAATAGGCATTCCTATGTCTAGTGCACTTACCTGGTTACCAAAAATAAATAAATTACAAAATGTAGGATGTTCATGAGGTGGGCTCTCAAAAAGCCTATGTTGCAAATTTGGTGAAAAAAAATTTAAAAAAATGACTGTTTTACAAGCGTGCATCGAGCAGTTTCCATGACGCTCGTAACTTTGCGAATTTTGTAATATTTTCACTCCAGATTTTCAACATTCGCATTTTTCCACACCTCGTAATGAACAGTACAGCTGTCATTTTTCACATCCTGACCAAAATGTGCTTTTGCTCTTCTGGCGCAGAATAGCGCGGTCGCTGTGGGACATCAGTGTTCGGGACGCATTAGGAAAATCACAGTGACACTGTTCATGAGCAGAGGTCCTAAAATGCCTATGTTGAAAATTTGGTGACGAAAGTCCATATAATGACTGTGTTACGAGCATGCGTCGTGCAGTTTCCACACACGCTCATAACTTCGTGAATTTGTAATATTTTCACTCTAGATTTTCAACATTGGCATTTTCCACACCTCCTTATGAATAGTACAGCTGTCATTTTTCACATCCTGGCCAAAATGTGTTTTTGCAGTTCTGGGGCAGAAGAGTGCGGTCACTGTGGGAAGTCAGTGTTCGGGACAGATTGAAAAAAATCACAGTGATACTGTTCATGAGCAAAGGTGCTAAAATGCCTATGTTGAAAATTTAGTGACAAAAGTCTGTGAAATGACTGTGTTATGAGCGTACATTGCGCAGTTTCCACACGCCCTCGTAATTTCGCCCATTTGTAATGTTTTCACTTCAGATTTTCAACAAAAGCATTTTTTCACACCTTCTTATGAACAGTACAGCTGTCATTTTTCATATCCTGCCTGAAATATGCATTTACACATCTGGCTCAGAATAACACGGTCGCTGTGGGAAATCAATGTTCGGGACAGATTAGGAAAATCATAGTGACACTGTTCATGAGCAGAGGTCACAAAATGCCTATGTTGAAAATTTGGTGAACAAAATTCCACTAAATGACTGTGTTCTACGCTTGTGTTTCGCAATTTCCATGTAAGCCTGGAAGTTTGAGTATTTTTAATATTTTCACTACAGATTTTCAACATTGCCATCTCTTCACACCTCCCTATGAATGGTACAGCTGTCATTCTTCACATCCTGCCCGATCTGTGTTTTCATACATCTGGCACAGAATGGCACGGTTGCTGTGGGAACTCAAGGTTCAGGACACATTAACAAAATCACAGTGCCACTGTTCATGAGAAGAGGTCCCAAATGCTTCCATGAAGTGGGGGTCACAAAAAGATCATGTTGAAAATTTTTAGTGCAAATACCAACAAACCCCCATGGCATTAGGGTTTCTAACCATAACGTCCCACCCTGTACAGACTGACAGGCATCAGGGGTGTGTCTTTGGATTGCCAACTCTAATGCTCATGCCATTCCACCCCCACCCCACCACCCTGTAGCCAGTGACAGGCATCGAGGTATGCCTTGGACTCTTTGGCCCCAGAGTTCACCTCATTCTCCTATACTGCATCCATTTAAGCATATGTCCTTATGGAATGGAGTGACTATAAAGCCAAACACTCCAAGGCACACCTCAACATGTGTCGGTGTTTGCAGGATAGGGTGAAGTGAAATGGCATGAACGTTATGGGCGACGACCCAAACGCATACCCCAATGCCTGTCATTCTCTGAAGAGCAGAGGTGGTGTTGGCGTGAAGTTCAGTACTTCACTGCCATTCCTATTCTGCATCTCTCTAACTCCTGCATTTCCAATGCTAATACCAGCAAGCAAATATTCAGCATTGACAAATACTTGTTAATGTACAGTTACTGTATAACCATTAACAGGGTGTCACATGCTTATTTTTCTAACACTCTGAAGTTCTAAGTCTAGTTGGCAAAGCACGTTTCCCACACAGGGTATGCAAAGTAAAACATTTTTCATTTAAATAGAATTTCAGTTTTTTCTGTTTCTTTTCATGTCCCTCATGCACCAAAACTGCTCCGCTTCGCTTTTCAGTTCTCTCACCTGATGAACTCAAGAATGCACTCTTTTTTTTTTTAACTCTTGTTCCCTCCTGTTACCACTGATCTGCACCTCTCTTGGTTATCTCCCTGCCTCGTCCTGTCCTGTCTGAGATCCTCCTTGCCAGTGACCTCAGTCTCCTGGTCCACCCATGACTCACCTGTAGGGGCAGCCCCCCGGCTTTAACCTCCCCGCCTGAGGCGGAGCTGCCTTCAGCTCTTTGGTGCTCTCATACATGAATCCAGTGGCCTCACAGGTGGAGGTGAAGATCAGAGGGAAGTCGAGGCTCAGAAGAGCAGGATCCAGTGTTGGACATGATGGCTGCAGAGTGATGTCGCCTATCCAGCCAGCAGGGTTTTCCTTTTTTACTGTATGAGTCCCTAATGGATGTGGGTGTGCAGTGATGTCCTGGAGTGGCACACACTGGACGTCTGCTGCATCGCATCATTCCCCCACTGTCTCAGGGTTTTAGGCTCAATAACCCCTGGCCGCCACCAGGAGGCATCCTATTGTCAGAGCCTTTTACCCCCCCCCCAACCCAGGGGAGGCAAGCTATCCATTGAATGCTTGAGCCTCTTCCCGGTTGACCCTCTGATGCACCAGGCTCGCTCCCAAGCCTTGGTTGTCAGTATCGCAAGCGGTAACCCTACCAGTGTGCCATGGAGTGGCCCCAGAATGCACTCTTATAACCATAAGAGTTCCTGTAATGCTTAGAAATACACAATCCTGATTGCTAAGAATGATTTCATGATTTATATTAACCATAAAAATTATGTCATGATTTATAAAAAGCGTAAGAGATGCTGTAACTGACTTCTGTTTTAAAACAAGGGAACTTGGACTTAATCACAGTGCTTCGGTATCTGCAGCCCCCCTACACACACACAGACCCTCACAGACACACCCTCAGTCCCAACTGTCACCTGCAAGTGACTCTGGACTGAAGATCGCTCACCATTCGCAGATGGTACCAAATTGGGAGGTGAGGTGGACATTTTTGAAAAACATGTTTCTCTCCAGTGATTTACATTCTATGCAAAAACTGGACAATTACTAACTATATGTCCTTCAACCCTGATAAATGCATAGTGTTGCCTTTTGGTAGGAATAATCCTAGATACCAATATTATATGAACAGCGTTCTTAGTTCAGTCAATGAAGAAGAAGATCTGGGAATTATCATCAATAACAAATTATCTTCTTCGGACCACTGCGCATTAGTGTCCAGGAAAGCATATCACCTGATATGCTCCATAAAGCTTTCATTTGTCTCATAAGATTCACATTGTATTATAAAAATGTATAAGACATTTGTGATTCCCCCGTCTAGACTATGGCTCTCCATTTTGGGATCCCTACTTAGGAAAACCACAAAGGAGAGTAATAAACATGATTCGTGGAATGGGTGCACTGGATTTCTATAATAGATTACAACTCCTGGGTCTCTTCAGTGTACAGGACAGGAGGAGTAGAGGTGACTTGTTATTTTTATACAATATATTGAAAGACCCAGTCCTCATTGAACAATTCAGCTTTCAATTTAATAGGAGGACTACCCACCTAAGATCTCAGAATAAACAACTTGTTATTTCAAAGGCAAACACAAACAAAAGGGTTATTTTTTTCAGTATACGAGCAGCTAGATTGTGGAACTTATTACCTCAGTAATTAATAAATGTCCAGTCATTCAACAGCTTTAAACGTGACTTGGATAAATGTATCATTAAATTAAGGAATAAATAATATGCCCACTTAATAGTGGGAGACAATCATGATGGGCCTTTGGCCTCCTTTTGTCTGAATCCACCAAATAACCATCAGCAATGGCCTAAGGCCGAAACATCACCTCCTTCCATCTGCAAGCCTCTCCCATCCAAAGATCAGCCCCTCTCAGTATGCAAGTGCAAGTGGCCTGGATATGGCTTACTTCCCTATTGTTGCAGTGCATTCTCCAGCCTTAGCATCACCTCCTCCCTTTGTATGTCTGCATCCACCAGAGGAGCTGTTGTTGGAGGAGCTATAATCTGGGTGCCGCAATGGTGGCAGAGAAGTGGGGGAGATTGCTAGCCGCATCGATGGTAGGGAGAGTGCATCTGCAGAGGAGCAGCAGTGGAGAGGAGAGTGCACCAGAGGCCGAATCGGCGGCAGGAGGAGCCGGACCACTGAGATTTGGTGGCTGCATCGGCACCAGGGCAAAGCGTTTTCTTGATGACTGCAATCAGTGGTGGGTCAGGACTGGAGCAGAGCTTCTGGGAGGAAACAGACAGCAAGGATGGAGGCCCAATCAGAGGGTAGGGCACCAGAATTGAACTTGTGGCTGTGCTACAAAAGGGCAAGCCCAGCCACCTTCACCCGTACTGTATCATCGGAGGAGCGGTTGTTGGAGGAGCTGTAATCCGGGAGCTGCATCGGCGGCAGAGGAGTGGGGGCAATTGCTGGCCACATCATCGTTGGGGAGAGCGCATCGGCGGAGGAGCAGTGGTGGAGAGGGGAGTGCACCAGAGGCCGCATCAGCAGCGGGAGGAGCCAGACCACTACCGGTGAGATTTGGTGGCTGCATCGGCAGTAGAAGAGGGCATGAGGGGAAACCATTTTCCCAGCAGCTGCAATCAACGGTGGGCCAGGGCTGCAGCAGGGCTTCTGGGAAGAAACAGGCAGCGAGGACGGAGGCTCAATCAGAGGGTAGGGCACCAGAATTGAACTTGTAGCTGGGCTACGAAAGGGCAAGCCCAGCTGCCTTCACACGTACTGTATCATCAGAGGAGCTGTAATTGTTGCCCAGACCCCCAACCCCAGCCCTGACCTCTGTTAAATAGCCAGTAGGGGAGGAATCGGGATAGGAGTGGCCTTGAATAGTAGGAGCTTTTGGCTTCGGTCCTTGGAGAAATTCTGTTTTTCAGACAGACACCTTGCATGCTGTGTGAGGATTGTTTAAGCAAAATTGCATGCTGTGTGGGGGATTGTTTAAGTATAGTCACTGGGATTTCTGAAATTTGTATAGCCACTTGTAGCTCTGATCACTGGGGAACCCAGTGGGGTTATCTTTGCTCTATGTGGGGGGCTTTTGACCTAAAAAACCTGCTATGATGATGGGGAAGGGACCACACGTCACTAGAACGGGCATCTTTGGGAGGGTGGTTGGGTGCACAGGCTGTGGGACAACCATGGTACTTGACTGAGCTTGGAAGTTTGGGGGTGCCCAGTGTGCTACCATCTGGCACAGCTTAGGAGTGGAGATTAGAGGAGCTGGGATTTGGGGGGATATGGGGGTTGGTGAAGTAGTGGGAAAGGGTCATCTACGTGATGCACCAGGTGCTGAAGCCTCGACATAGGGAGAGGAGAGAAGGGGGTGCTCAGGGGGCATGGGGACCCTGGCAGAGGGGACCCAAAAGGTGGAAATTTCAAAGAGGCAGGCAGGCGTCTGGGGTTGTCCAGAGAGAACCGAGATGGGGGATTCCTGGAGTCTGGTCTTAGGCTTACAAATCATTTTGACCTCTACATCTGGTAGTAAAGGAGGGAGTGTTGGGGAGAGGATGAAGTTAGGGAGGGGCAAATGAGGTGGGAAAGGAGAAGGGGCAAGAGGCAGGGACCAGAAATAGGGAGGAGCGGGGGCATGCTGGGTGAGAAAGCGGTGGATGGGGGAGGGCTCTGGACAGGCAGAGGGAATGGAGGTGGGGACAGGAAAGGAGGAGGCTCAGGTGAACAAGGAGGAGACTGCAGAAATTGGGGGCTGAGGGTACAGGGCCAGGGGGCATGGCAGGTGGGGGGCGCTGAATGTGGATGGGACAAAGCGAGTAAAAACCAAGCTAGGCCAACAGATAGATTGGATGGCTCAGTCAAGGGTGGGAACAGGGAGATAGAGATACAAAAAGGACACTGGGGGATGCCCAGGACCAGAGTAGAGTGGGTGGCCAGAGACAATAGGGAGAGGGCTACCTTGACACCCAGATTGTGGGAGGTATGAGAAGCCAGTTGGGGGGAGAGACTGGAAGAAGGGGAACGTATGGGCACAGAAGGAGGGGAAACCTGCTGGGTGAGTATGAGGCAAGGGGGAGGTTAGAGTACTACTGTTGGGGGACTCCATGATCAGAGGTATCCAGTGGGAGGGGGTGTAAAACCTGTCCAGTAAAAACCAACTGTCACCCTGACCTGATGGTGCACAAGACCAAGCATGAGGTATATTCACTGGCAAGGGAATGTGGGAGATCCCCAGACATACTGGTACACCTGGGTACAAATGACATAAATGGGATACAGGCAAGGTTTGGGGAGCTAGCCAGGGTTTGCCATTCCATAGGATGCTCAGTCTCCTTCTCGGAAATCCTGCTGGTGCTGAGGGCTAGTAGGGAGAACAAGCAAAAAATTAGGGTGGTAAATCAGTGGCTCAGGGAGTGGTGTGAGGCTAGGGAGTATGGCCTTATGGGGGACTGGGGGGGCAACCTGGGAGGATAAGGGGCTGTACGCTAGGGACAGGCTCCACTTCAGTTTGAAGGGGACAGAAATCCTAAAACTGAAACTAGCTGGGTTCATCAGTGAAAGGTGGGGTTTAAACTTGTGCAGGGGGGAGAGATCGAGGAAGAGACTGTTGCAGGGGGTATGATAAAAGAGGGACTCAGTCTCCAATTCCCTAAGGGGCTGGAAGGATACGGAAAAAGGCCAACAGATAGGGTGCAGGGAAGGGGGAGCATGCGGCCAAATGGAAGCACAAGGGTGGGGAATGAGAGGAGGGGAAAGGGGTGGAGGGTGGTCCTGATAAATGCCAGGAGCTTAGGAAATAAGATGCCTGAGCTCCAGGCAATGCTAGTTGAGGGGGCAGTAGATGTGGCAGCTGTCACTAAGACCTGGGCCACCTAAGGGTACGAATGGGACCTAAACCTGCAGGGCTACACTATGTACAGGAAGGATGGTGGGAGGAAAGGGGGGTTGCACTGATAGTCATTGATAGTTAAAAATGACCGGTATCGGAGGGGTGGAGGAGGCAGAAGGGAGCATGGAGGCAATTTGGGTCACCCTGAAATTATGGGGGGGGGGTAGGAGAGTAAAGATTGGGGTGGTATATAGACCCCCCCCATGCTGTTGGTGGCTCAGGAAGAGAGTTTGGTGGCAAATGTTGTGGGTCACTGTAGACTGGGCAAGGGAAGGGTAGTGGTGATGGGGGACCTAAACATGCCAGGAACAGACTGGGGGAGTATGATGTCTGCAGTGGCCAAGGAGCAGAGATTGCTGGATGTCTTCCAGGATGAGTTCCTTACCCAGCAGGTGGGGGAGACAACTTGGGAGGCCAAGACACTGGTCATAGTCCTGGTGGACAGTGACCAGATTAGGGGGCTGGAGGTGAGAGACCATTGGCGGGGAGTGACCATGCCACAGTCTGGTTTTTCCTGGACCGGGGGAAGCTGCACAAAGATGGGTGGTAATTGACTTTAGGGGTGCAAATTTCAGGGGTCTGGGAAGGATCCTTAAGGGTCATTTGGACGGGATAAGGCCAGACATGGATGCTGACAGTAGGTGGGAGATCATTAGAAGGGGGGTACAGGAGGCTACCAGGTCCTATGCAAGAGAGAGTTGCAAATTCGGTAAGGCCAGAAATCCCTGTTGGTAGACCTGGGAGGTTCAGGAGGTGGTGAGGGATAAGAAGGCAGCCTATAGGTGCTTCAAGTGCTCAAGGAGAGAAAGGGATCGGGGGGAGAATGAACTGATGGCCAGGCAGGCCACCAGGGTGGTGAGAGCAGCTAAGGCGAGGAAGGAGCAGATCTTGGCCAGGGAGATCAGGAGGGGGGACAAGGGGTTCTTTAGATACACTGGCGGGAAAAAAGGAAAGTGAGGGGGCAGATCAGCAGGATTAGGACAGGGAAGGGATGGGCACAGAATGCGGGGGAGCAGGCAGAGGTACTAAATGAGTGCTTTGCCTCAGTTTTTACCAGGGAGGATGGGGATGCTGCATCTTTTGGGGGGGAGAGGGGGTAAACCAGAGGAAGGGGTGGGACCCTTAGAGATTGGGAGCCCTAATGTGTATGGGGAGAGGGAAGGGCCAGCACCATCAGATGGGGGGATGGCAGTACAATGAGCAAAAGGGGGGGAGGACATGGAGGTTGAAATCCTGGTAGAGAGAGTGAGAGAAGCCCTCAGGTCCCTGCGGATGGAGAAAGCACCATAGCCAGATGAAATACCTCCCAGGGTGCTGAGGGAATTGGTGAATGTCCTGGTGGCCCCCCTGGTGGAGCTTTTCAACATCTCCCTGAAGACAGGGTGGATACCTCAAGACTGGAGGGTGGCCCATATCGTGCCTATCCACAAGGGAGGATCAAGAGAGGAGGCAGGGAACCACAGGCCCCTTAACCTGATGGTGGTGGGCAAGGTGATGGAGGGTATTGTCAAGGAAAGACTGGGAGGGGTCTGGAAAAATGGGGTATCTGGACAATAACATGGCTTCGTTCTGGGAAGATCATGTCAGACAAACCTTGTAGAGTTCTACAACTGGGTGACGAGTGCCCTGGACCAGGGTACGCCGGTGGATGTCCTCTTTCTAGACTTCAGCAAGGCATTTGATTTGGTACCTTATGGTAGCCTTCTGGCTAAGCTGGAGGAAATGGGGATGCAGATGATCAGATGGATAGGAAATTGGCTCTCGGAGTGTACTCAGAGGGTGGTGGTTGGGGGGCTAGTCTCATCTCCAAGAAGAGTAATTAGGGTCTTGAGATTGATAGTCTCAGGACTGATCAGATCATTTGGTCTGATCATTGCATGGTGAAGTTCCTATTTGGGGCCCCCCTGAGAGCCCTCCCCCTGCAGAGATGGTCAGCTACCGCCCTTTGAGGGGGTTGACCCTGGAAGGTTTTGTGGCAGTGACTGACCTATCTAGTGTTGGCAGTGCATGTGTTGGGGGTGTATGCACAACAGTTAATGCCTATAATAAGGCACTGTCAGGTGCGCTCGACTCCCTTGCACCAGTCTGAGTATGACCCAGATCCTTTCACTTGAGGTCCCCTTGGTATGATGGGGAGCTCAAGGCGATGAAGACCTGGGGTCGGAGATTAGAGTGTTGCTGGTGGACGTCCGGCCTGGAGGTAGACAAACTGGCTTTATGTGTGCATTATGGCACATGTCAGGGGGCAATCAACCATAAGAAGGCAGAATTCCTGTCCAGAGGGATTGCCGCTGGGAGGAACTGACCAACTGAGCTCTTTCGGACTGTGGACAGGCTTCTCTATCCTTCCTGTCTACAGCCGAAGGCAGCCTTTTTGAATGCATTGTGCGAGGAGTTTGCTCGGTTCTTCTTGGACAGGGTGTCTGCCATCAGGCAGGGAGTTTCACCAGTGGGCCAGAGTCTGGCTGACAGTGGTTGCCTCGGGTGACCAGAGACCACTCCACCTGGTTGGGGTGAGTTTAGACTGGTGGAAGTGGCTGAGGTCACTGAGATTGCTTCTAAGCTTCGGCACACCTTTTGTGAACTGGACCCAATGCCAACTCATTTCTTAATGGGATGTGTTGACTTCATTGGCCCAGTGTTTGACTTGATTGTCCAGTGTTCCTTGTCAGAGGGGGCGGTCTTTTCCAATGTTTTGGAGGAGGCATTGGTGAGACTGCTTCTGAAAAAATCATTGTTGGACCCTGACATCAAGGCAAATTACCGTCCCATCTCCAATCTTCCATTTTTGGGTAAGATTGTGGAGAAGGTGGTGGCACTTCAGCTTGAGGAGCATCTCATGGCTCATGATTTATATGAGCCACTCCAGTCCAGGTTTCATGCAAGGCATAGCACAGAAACTGCCCTAGTTCAGCTGCATAATGACCTCCTTAGGACTAGAGATCGAGGGGAGAGGACAATTCTGGTTCTCCTCGATCTCTCTTCAGCATTTGACACGGTTGACCATCGAGTGTTACTGGACTGCCTAAGGGAATTCTGCGGACTCACCGGCACTGTTATCTGCTGGGTGAGTCTTTTCTGTCTAACAGGAGGCAGAGAGTAGTGATGGGGAATTTCTCCTCCTCCTCTGGCCTTCTGTTGTGTGGGGTTCCCCAGGGTTCGGTCTTGTCGCTGATGTTGTTTGCTGTGTATATGCTGCCCCTGGGTGAACTCATTAGGAACTACAGTCTGGATTTTCATTGCTATGCTGATGATATCCAGCTGTATCTTTCCTTGGCCCCTGGAACATCTTGTGCAGTGGAAGTGCTTAACAGCTGCCTTACTGAGATTAATGACTGGATGGCCTCCAGCTGGTTGCAACTGAACCCCAATAAGATGGAGGTACTGGTAGTAGAGTCAAACAGAGGGCATGATAGGTTGGCCTCTGGTGCAGAGACAAGGCTTTTTCTTGGCTCTATACCATTGAAGACCTCCTCTAGGGTGCGTGATATGGGCATTATTCTTGACAGCGGGATGACACTTGAGTTTCAGGTGGCGTCCGTTGTCCACACCAGTTTTTATCATCATAGGAATATCGCCAGGATAAAGCCCCTAGTTCTGCCTCTGGACCTCCCCACCTTGGTGCATGCCTTCATGATGTCCAGGCTTGACTACTGTAATGCTCTCTATCTTGGGGTCTCTGGGGATACCCTGCGCCGACTGCAGCTGGTGCAGAACGTGGCAGCTAGGCTGCTGATAGGACAGCCTAAGTATTGCCACATCACTCCAGTGCTGTGTCAACTGCACTGTCTGCCAGTCAGGTGGAGGGTCTTCTTTAAGGTGGGTTTGCTCACCTTTAAGGCCCTACACAACCTGGGCCCTGGTTACCTGAAGGACCTTCTTAAACCTGCTGTCTCGGTCCCCTCCCTCCGCTCCTCCTCTAGGGGCTTCCTTGCGATTCCCAGTATGAGGTTAAAAATAGCAGGTGACAGAGCACTCAGTGTTGCGGCCCCCGTCCTGTGGAATTCACTTTCTCCAGCTGTTAGGGAGGCCCCTTCTGTTGAGGTATTCAAAGCCCGCCTCAAGGCCTTCCTGTATAATCAGGACTTCCCGGACTGTGTTTTATAACCCTCACCTGGTCTCAGAATTTTAGGTTTAAATTAATTCATGCTTATTTTGATTATAGTTGCTGTTGTTGAGGGTAGTATTTATAAAATCTTGTTTTAATTATTGGAATATTGTATGATAAGTTTATAGTATGTTGTTTATGTATTTATTATGATTTGTATAAATGAAATTTTAATATATTCAGTGCCCAGAGCCTCTGGGATGGGGCGTTTCTTAAATAAAATTTGCCTTGCCTTGCCTAATTAGTGGGGTTCCACAGGGTTCAGTATTAGGACCTCTCCTGTTTAATGCCTATGTCTCTGACATAAGGAAGGGTATCAGGAGTGAAATGAGTCTCTTTGTGGATGACTCGAAGCTGGGAGCGGTGGTGGATGGGGAGGAGGGGAGAGTGGCCCTGCAGGAGGACCTGGAGGCTCTATAGAGGTGGTCAAGAAAGTGGAAACAAGTTCAATGCAGGGAAATGCAGGGTTCAGCACCTGGGGGCCAGAAATCCAGGCCAAGTGTATACCCTGGGGGAGATGCACTACAAGTCTTGAAGGGCAAGAGGGACCTGGGGTGGTGGTAGATGTCAGAATGAACAACTCTGAGACCTGTAGGACAACAGTGGCAAAAGCCAGTACGATGCTGGGATGCAACGCTAGGAGGATTACCTCCAGAAGGGCAGAAGTAATCCTTCCTCTTTATAACTGCTTGGTTGGGCTGCACCTTGAGTACTGTGTGCAGTTTTGGAGACCACACTTAAAGAGGGACATTGCACTCCTGGAGAGAGCCCAAAGGAGGGCAACCAAAATGATCTGGGGCCTGGGGGAAAGGATCTATGGGGAGAGGCTTGAGGACCTCATCATGTACACCCTGGAGGAGAGGAGGGACGGGGGACATAATAGAGGTCTTCAAGTACATAAAGGGGATTAATAAGGGAGGCTCAGTTGGGGTGCTCCAAAGAAAAGAGGGGGGCAACTAGAGGACATGGGTGGAAGCTAGAGGGGGGAGATTCGGGGGGATAGGAGGAGGTGTTACTTCACTGAGAGGGTGGTGGAACCATGGAATGCACTGCCCAAGGGACTGGTGGAGGCAGAGACTGTGGAGGGGTTTAAGAGGGGCTGGGATAGGTGTAGGGAGAGGGTGACGCTGATGAAGTCCAATACAAGGGGAACATCTTGGACTGGGGACAGAGAAACCCAAGGGGTTGGGGGGATGGCAAAGTCGGTGTCCAGTATGGGTGCTCACTATCAAGCAGACACGAAAGACCATTGGGCCTCCTCTGCTGGCATTTCAGTATGTTAGTATGTAAGTAATGGTAGTCAGACACATAGAAATCTGACCTACCCCCACTCTTGCCACACTACAAGCATATTGCTTTGTATATACATTTGAATGATGGGTTACTATAAATTATATGGTGGGTGGTACAAACACAACTCTATTGGGCACCATTCATGCACCCTGCTGGTACCCTAAAAACAGCACAAATCCTCCCTTCTCCCCCCTTGCTGCGTCCACGCTCCCTCCCAGTCCCTACATTTTTTTGTCATATCATCAACACACAACCCACTATGGCTTGCACCTGCCAACTATTGTTTTATGTGACCTGCTCAGGTTCTCACAGTGAGTCTATGACTGTGGTTGAGTTCATGCCTGTGATCTCCAGTTTCAGAATTTAGTTGACTGGACCACTAGAGCGCATGGCCTTCCCAGTCCTCAAATTTATCTAGCTGCCATTACCTTCAAGAAACCAGCTGGAACAGTAAAAGTAACATTAGTCAGTTTCAGTGGCTCAGTAGGTAGCATGTTGGCCTCTGGTGTCAGAAGATCGGACGGTTCTAGGTTCTAGCTCCATACCAGGTACTTGGGGTGATACCCATAACTGAAACTAAGGTGCAGTCCGAGGGGAATATTGCACTGTTGAGGTGCTGTCCTTCGAGAGACATTAAACCGAGGTCCCTTCTGCCCATCTCTGGTCACTGTCCAGATGGAAGTGAAAGATCCCAAAGCACTTATTGATAAAGAGTAGGGTGGTTTTCCTGATGTCATGGCCAACATTCCCCCATCAGTAAAACAGGTCCATGTAACCCACTGCTCCAGGATGTACCTGAAAACAAGCTGTGACAGCTTAATGTGCCTTTACAGGTCATAAAGTACAAATGAATAAAGAACGGTATTCTGCTGTCAATCAAACGCTTCCTGTTACATACTTAACTACAGTTCTAGGGATGGCACTTCAGAAACTTCTGCTTCTTCTTTAGCAGCAGGAACTAATTCATCAAGAGGCAGAGGTTAAAAAACCTTGCTTAGCTCAGGAAAATAAAGGCAGCTTTTTATCACGGGTATAGTATATCATTTTTATCAGACTCTGTGACTGTTGCTTAGTTATAAACTTCTTTATTCTCCTGAACTTTGAAATGAAATGTAGTCACTAAAACAAGTTATTGCATATTGTTTCTTGAGATGAGTCAAAGGTAGAACTCATATGTAGGGAAACTAACCAGCCTCTGGTTAAAGCCTGTTATGCAACAAAGCTTCCAGTTCTCTTTTTCCATTAGCCACACATATTGACTTCCAACCAGGCCCACAGAGTGTATTCTACTCCTTTATACTTATCAGAAACAAGATGCATATTTTCTTGAAACAATTCACAACATCCTTGTATTGTTATTCTTCAGTTGCTGGGAGCCAGAGCAACTGCAGCATTTAGGCATGCTACTCAACTTGTCCACACTTGCATAGCTATTATTTAGGGAAACAGTGCCCCATAGGATTGTTTTCTGTTTTAAAAAGTGAAATACTACAAATCAGACTTAAAATAATTCTGTTTATGTTTTTCCTTGAAGTGCAAGGTTTCTTCAGAGAGTCTGAATGGTGGAAAGGTAGCTCATTTGCTCTTTGGTTGACTGCCCTCCAGGTCTGCCTCCCAACTGATGGGAGAAATCCCATAATTTATGGAAAACTATGAAATACCCATATTTATATGGCGCCAGTGATGATCAGTTGATAGGATTACACATCAGACTTGATGACATATGATCTCTTGTGATAACCTGTTTTCAATGTGGATCTTATTATCGGAATGTTACCAGTATAGGTTGTATGACATAAACACATACCATACTTTATCTGATGAGAGCTGCAGCTTTGATAAAGCTTGACAACATCACAAATGCCCTTGTGCCATATTCAGTCTTCTGCATCTGGTCTTGAACAAAATCATTTAAATCCTTAATAAATAGTTTGTCTAAAAGTTCTTCCTTTTTATGGCTGTAGACATAGCCCAGCAGATGTTTTACATTCAGAAAAGGGCTGATGTAATGTTTGCTACCAAACAATGTGATAGAGTGTAAAAAATAGATTCCTCCACTGAAGCCTCAGTACAGCGCTGCCTGTGTGTGTATAGGAAGCGGTAGAGCACTATTGTTCTTCTGGCTTGAGGAGTTAATTGAGCCCACAGAAAGTTAACTCATTATCTTCTGGCAGTCATTCTGTGTCAGATTACCAGTGGATAGTACAGACATCATAAAAAGCTATTGGAAGTAGAATGGGTTAAACACTTCCTGGAGCTTTCTGCATAACAAATAAGCTCTACTGTGCCCTCAGCCCCTAGGAACACCTCATTGAGCCATTTAGCTCCCAGTGATGCCCGTTTTCAAATAATACACCAACTTCATTTTCTCAGGCAGGCACTTCTGGGCTACTGTTTATATTCTACTGAATGTTCTTAACCTGCAGTTTGTGACTATAGGTGTTTACAACTGAATGATAGTAACCACATTTGCTTCACTTACAACTAGGTAGGCATGTGTGTGACACAGTTTTGTTTGACTTAGGTTACACATAGAATCTGATCAGTTCATAACATGCTGTATTGTGATTAAATGAACTGATAAATGGTGGCTTTGGTTTCTTTTACAAACTCATTTTTCCTGACCATGGATATACTAAAACAGAAATTTCTCAACAAAATGTTTAGAAATAAGGAGTTAAGCAGTAATTTAGTTGATGTGGTATAAAGAGCTGCTCCCTAGAAAATTACCTGTTTTTTTTTTGGGGGGGGGGGTGCCACAAGCAGAATGGGACTTCATGGATGGGAGAGCTCATGGCAGCAGAAGAGGCATGCTAGCATTAAAAGCTTAATGGTGTGGATGTAGAGGCACCAATATTTGAGCATGACGTTGGTGGAGGACTAAGTGTGACTTGGGGTTGGGGGATCTTCAGGAATTGAGTGAATCTTGATATTTTTAGCATAATGGTTTTCTGAAACTTCAATCTTCAATGGGTTAGACTCTGCATCAATCTGTACAGTATGTCACTAAGTCACATGCAGTGAAGTATGGGTAAAAACCAGATCACCAGACCCGGACCCCTACCGGGTCATATGTCGTACGCTTAATAGCATACAACATTATAGGTAACCCATAATAGCAGTGTCTAGGACAGCAAATGGTACAATACCATGTATACTGCTATATGCGGTATTGTACCATTCACACACTCCCAGGCAGAGGATAAGACTTCTGCTGGGAGTGGTTTCTGCCAAGCAGCTGCTGTGGCTCACTGGACAGAGCCACAGCAGCAGGAACCCAGGCACTGCGTCTGGGACCAGGTTTGATTCCTGGTCCCAGAAATTTTATTTTTTTTAAGTCTTTGTGCACTGTCTGAGTTGGACCCCTGAAGTTAAGAATCTTTAGTGGGGTGTGTTAAGTGTGGGGTGGAGCCCCACAAAAGAGTTAAGCTGCATGGCATAAATCATGCTGTATTGGTAGTGTGATTTAGCTTACGCGGCATAATGTCTTACATTATGACCCCATGCCACCCGAACCAGAGCTGTAAAATCTGGACTGGGCACAGCTTGTGCAAATATTGCTGATCCACTCACTGCAGATGATCTGGCCTGGCTTTTACCTATCTGTTTTGGTCCTGACGGTTCTGTTTTCAACCATGCCAAGGAAGGGTTGAAAAACAGACATCCAGGAGCAGACCAGATACATAAAAGATGGACTGAACAGTAAAGCCAGAGTGACCAGACCAGCAGTATTTGTGCAAGTTGCACCCAGTATGGCCAGTTTGGATTTTTACAGAACTGCTGTGGTTCAGGTCTGTCAGTCCAGTTTTTAATCAATCAGTCTTTATTTTATAATGAAAAGTATGTGAGCAAAAATGCCTGTTTACACAAATATCCAGTTAAGCATAAAAAGAGAAGAGAACATCAGGTCAAACAATTACATCATAAAATACAGTATACACAGGTCTAATACAGAGATTTTGAGGGATATACAGAAGAAAGGGGAAGCAAATAAATAACAGTGACAAATTTACAGCATGGGATATACTGAGGTACAATTCAGGAACATGAAGAGTTTGGTGATGCGTCGAAAAGAAGTGCAAGTCCTGCGGCACCCAGATCCTGCATGCTGACAAGCATTCCCACTGCGTGATCTGCCTAGGCCCAAAACACCAGGTCAAGGACTGAACAGCCTGCCAATCCTTCAACCAGACCACATGGATTAGGTACCAGAAAAATCTCAAAGCCCACTTGCTGGAGGAGCACCTAACTTTGATGGAAAAGGAGCTGTAGAATCTGCAGGACAAATCTCCAATGCCAGAACCCAAAAAGAAGAAAAAGGACAAGGAGAGGCACTGAGGCTGGGATAGGTCTCCATTCACTTGGTGATGACCATTGGGAACCACTGATACTGGAGGGGCCTCCACTTCGGTAAGTACCCCTAGTGCCAGGTCTCCTATCGCTCCTGCGTATGAGACCATAGCCTTCCTGCCTTCTTTACTCACGGTGCAGTCGGGGCTTTCTTGGATGATGGAACCCCTACTGTGTTCTTTAGGCCCATATCTTCCTCGGGGTCTATCACCAGCAGCCAGGTCAATAAGTCACTCCCTGGCCCTACCAAGGAGCACATGGTCACAACTGGTAAGCTGGACTCCAGCTCTGTTGTTGTCTGCATGGCCCAGGCTGATAAGGTGGATGTTAGCTCTTCTGACATCTGCATGGCCATAACTGATAAGTCACTCCCTGGTTCCTCTGGGGACTGCACAGCTGAGGTTCTCCCATCAGGATCGCAGGATACCCCCAATGTCAAGTTGAGCCAGCTACCAGACATGTAACAGTCTTTAGAGAGTTTCTCACTCCCACCGACCCAACTGGACCCTCCAGGCTTGCCTGAAGATCAAAAGCTGGAGGGGGGGGCACTAATCTGGAGGTTCTCCTTCCTTCGCTGGGTCAGTCTCTTACTGGTTCACCCACTAGTCTATTCATGAACAGTTGTGTGATGCATCAAAAAGAAGAAGTGCAAGTCCTGAGGCACCCAGGTCCTGCATTCGGACAAGCATTCCCAGTGTGTGATCTGCCTAGGCCCCAAACACCGGGTCAAAGACTGTTCGGCATGCCAATCCTTCAACCAGTCCACATGGATTAGACACCAGAAAAAGCTTGAAGCCCGCTTTTTGGAGGAGCACCTAGCTTTGATGGAAAAGGAGCTGCAGCATCTGCGGGAAAAATCTTCTCCATTGCCAGAACCCAAAAGGAAGAAAAAGGACAAGGAGAGGCACTGAGACTGGGATAGGTCTCCATCCACTTGGTGTCAACCATTGGGAACCACTGACACTGGAGGGGCCTCCACTTCGGTAAGTACCCCTAGTGTCAGGTCTCCTACTGCTCCTGCGGATGAGATCACAGCCTGCCAGCCTGTTTTACTCATGGTGCAGTCTGGGTTTTCTTGGTTGACGGAACCTCTGCTGTGTTCTTTAGGCCCATATCTTTTTCAGGGTCTATCGCCAAGCTGCCAGGTTGATAAGTTACTTCCTGGCCCTGCCAAGGAGCACGCGGTCACAGTCGGTAAGCTGGATTCCAGCTCTGCACTGTTGTCTACATGGCCCAGGCTGATAAGGTGGATGTTAGCTCTTCTGACATCTGCATGGCTGCTGCTGATAAGTCACTTTCTGGTTCCTCTGGGGACTGCACAGCTGAGGTTCTCCCATCAGGGTTGCAGGATATCCCTGATTTTGAGTTGAGCCAGCTGCAGGACATGTAACAGTCTTTAGAGGGTTCCTCACTCCCACTGACCCAACTGGACCCTCCAGGCTTGCCAGAAGATCAAGAGCCGGGGGTGGCACTAATCTGGAGGTTCTCTTTCCTTCACTGGGTCAGACTCTTCCTGATTCACCCACTAGTCTTTTCTTGAACAGTTGGGTGATGCATCAAAAAGAAGAAGTGCAAGTCCTGAGGCACCCAGATCCTGCATGTGGACAAGCATTCCTGCTGTGTGATCTGCCTAGACCCTAAACACTGGGTCAAGGACAGTTCGGCCTGCCAATCATTCAACCAGGCCAGATGGATTAGGAACCAGAAAAAGCTTGAAGCCCACTTGTTGGAGGAGCACCTAGCTTTGATGGAAAAGGAGCTTCAGAATCTGCGGGAAAAATCTTCTCCAATACCAGAACCCAAAAAGAAGAAAAAGGACAAGGAGAGGCACCAAGACTGGGATAGATCTCCGTCCACTTGGTGGCAACCATTGGGTGCCACTGACACTGCAGGGGCTTCCACTTTGGTAAGTACCCCTACTGCCAGGTCTCCTACCGCTCCAGTGGATCAGACCACAGCCTCCCTATCTGCTTTACTCATGGTGCAGTCAGGGCTCTTCTTGGATGATGGAACTGCTATTGTGCTCCTTAGGCCCATATCTTCTTCAGGGTCTGTCATCAGTGGCCAGGTCTATAAGTTGCTCCCCGGCCCCACCGAGGAGCACATGGTCACAGCTGGTACGCTGGACTCCTGCTCCGCTGTTGTCTGTATGGCCCAGGCTGATCGATCGGACATTAGCTCTTCTGATGTCTGCACAGCCATGGCTAATAAGTCACTCCCTGGTTCCTCTGGGGACCGCACAGCTGAAGCTCTCTCATCGGGTTTGCAGGATACCCCAATGTCAAGTTGAGCCAGCTCCCAGACAAGCAACAGTCTTTAGAGGGTTCCTCGCTCCCACTGACCCAACTGGACCCACCGAGCTTGCCTGAAGATCAACAGCAGGAGGTGAGCACTAATCTGGAGGTTCCCCTTCCTTCACCGGGTCAGTCTCTTCCTGGTTAGTCCACTGGATTTGTTGCTAATCCCTCCAGGACCTTCTGTCAGGACCTCCTCAACCCAAGCCCCCTTGGACAACCAGGTTCTGCCATTTTGAACTCTGGCTCCCCAGATGACAGCGGGTCTTCTGTCGGGTTCTACTCACACCCCAACTCCAAGTGACCCTTCACCAGGTGACCCGTCACTGGGTCAGGGTATGTCTGGCACTCTGGCCATTCCTCAAATGCTGGATGGCCTTCTGTCAGGCCCCCAGATGGTGAATCTTCTGGTGCTGGACATTCCTGTGCCTGATCCAGTGCCAACCTCTTCGAATGTCCCTATGAGGCCGACGCCTGGTCCTTTTGGATCTCCTGCCAGGCCTTTGGCCCCAACTCCTGCTGGGCTTTCAGATCTGCCTCTGGCTGGACCTATAGGCAATGTTCCAGGCTATCCACCCCCTCAATACCCAATGTACCCTTCACCAGGTTGTCCAGCACCTAGTTATCAACTCCATTATGCACTGGGGCACCAGATGCTGGGCTATGTCTAATCAATGGTATGCATCTTCTGGCTTTCCTTACTCCTATCAGGCTCATGGAGACCCTCAATATTAGATGCTGGACTATTCATTATACCAGCCCCCTCCTCCACCACCTCCTCCTCAGCTTCAGCCTCTGCCTCCACAGCAGCCTCAGGCTAATATCCAGGCAGTGTTTCAGACCCTGATTCAGGAGGCCAGGACTCAACTGGCCTCAGAGCTTGACTGTCGGAAACCAGTGGCGGCCTCTACACCCACCTCCTTTCTGACCCCTAGATCAGTCTCTCCTGTGGATTCCCACCTTTTCTGAGAAGGTTCCTCTAGATACCAAGTCAAGAATAAAACCCAGAAAACTCCTCTTAAAAGGGTTCAGACCTCCAGCAGGCACTCTTCAGACTCTGACTCCGATTCATCCTCCAGCTCTGGTACTCATACACCTACAGAGCCTCATCCTAAGGAGTCCCCAAAGTCTCCTCAAGAGGACCCTTCCTTTGCAGGACTCCTATAACTATACAAAATGCCTGTGGCTGGTCTATCCAGGAACGGGCTCCAAAGCAGAAAAGGCTTGCGAAGCATTTCAACATGACTGACACAGCTCCTATGCCCATATTGCCTTGGACTGTGCCCCATGAAGACCTGACATTCACTATCTGGCAACAGCTTTCCTCCATTCTGTTTCAAAAAAGGCAGACAGGATGTACCACCCCCCTCCCTGATGGGGTCATACACCTTACTGGCCATTCTAATGCAGACTCGGTTGTTATCATGGCTGCCCATGACCGGGCTAAACAATTGAGTATATCTCCTCCTGATAAGGAGTCTAAGCAACTGGACAATTTCAGTCGCAAGATCCATTCCTTCTCCACTTGCACCCTCAGGTCCCTTAATTATGTGGCTCATATGGTTTCCTACCAGAAATCTTCCCTGGCCTCACTTGAGTCCAAGCAGGAAGCTATCCAGGACCATGAGCTAAAAGCTGAGATTGCCAAGACAGTAGGAATGACTACAATCTCCTGTCATCATGCCCTTCTGGCCACTTATGACACAGAAGACTCAGCTGCTCACACCACAGCCACAGCTGTCTGCATTAGATGACATTTGTGGCTCAGGATTGCTGGCCTGGCACAAGACATCCAGACCTCCATCCTGGATGCCCCTTTCAGGGGATCCATGTTATTCAGAGGTGACCCCAAGGATATTATCACACTGAATTACAGTACCATGGCAAATCCATCTATGACATCTGCTTCATGAACCGAGGGGGTTACAAGGGCAAACAGCCTTTTCATCTGCAACAGAGATGCCAGACCAAAGAAGCCCCTGCCAAACGCCAGGTCAAATGCCGATATCCAGCATCAGGAACCCCTACTCCCCCTGCCAAGTCCCCAAAGGTGCTGCTGGCTCCCTCCCCTCAGTCTTCTGACTCATGGGGGAGCCCCTACCTCATCCAGTTCCTCTGGGGAAACCAGTGGGGGGGATTTGCCTCCACCTTCCGTTGTCACAGGACATAACTACGGACTCTTGGGTCCTTCAGTTAATAGCAAGAGGTCACACCATAGAGTTCCTAGACAGGCCTCCAGACAACTCCCCAGGCCTCTCCCATTATCCTCCAAGGCACCTGTCTCTGATAGGGGATGAGATCCACGCTCTTCTGCAAAAGTCAGCCATAGAGCCTGTGGCTCCAGCACAGATTGGAGGAAGGTACTACTTCCAATTCTTCCTAGTGTCCAAAAAGATGGACGACCTAAGACCCATCTTGGATCTCAGCATGCTCGACCAGTACATTGAGTACAAGAGGTTCTGCATGCTCACCATCCAGGGACTTCTACCCCTGCTCCACAAGGGCCATTGACTTTGTACGCTGGACATGCAGGATGCTTACCTGCACATCCCTGTCTTCCAGGTCCACCACTGCTTTCTTCAGTTTGCCTTGCAGGGGGAACATTACCAGTTCAGGGCTCTCCCTTTTGGCCTATCCTCGACACCTCGGGTTTTTACCAAGTGCCTAGCAGTGGTGGCTGTGGCCCTATGTCACAGAGGGATCTAATTGTGCCTGTATCTGGATGATGAGCTTCTGTCAGCCCCATCATAGAGCAGACTGAGAGAGTCCCTCTTCTTCACCCTCGACCTCTTTTCCAGACTTGGAATAACAGTCAACTATCTCAAGTCCCACCTTTCCCCTCCCAGCACCTACAATTGATTTGGGGTGGTGCTGGTTATGGTCCAGGGCAGGGTCTTTCTCCCATTTATCAGAGCAGAGACCCTGCAGGAACAGGCCAGATTAGTGGCCAACTCATGCTGGACCACAGCCTGGTCAATCCTCCATCTTCTCAGGCTGATGGCAACTGCAATCCCTACAGTTCCTCTAGCCAGACTGCATATGAGGGTGACCCAATGGACTCTTCATGTCCAATGGGATCAGCAGCTGGACAACTTGGACCACAGGGTCCTAGTGTCTGAGTACATGAAGAAGGATCTTCTATGGCAGCAGGAGTTGTCCAGTTCCTCCACGGGGATTCCCTTTCAACCCCCTGCTCCTACCATGACCCTTACAATGGATGCTTTGTGTCAAGGCTGGGGAGCCCACCTAGGAGACCATCAGACCCAGGGAACATGGTCTCAGTGGGAAGTGTCTCTACACATCAATCTGTTAAAAATTAGGGCAGTGCTGTATGCCCTCCAGGCCTTACAGCCTCTACTATGTCCAGGGACACTCCTGGTTCAGACCAACAATATGTCTGTGGTCTGGCACCTGAACAAACAGGGAGGCACTCGCTCATACCCTCTATGCCTGGAGGCGATGTGAGTGTGGTACTGGGCAGTCAAGCACAACATCTACCTGACTGCTGTCCATGTGCTGGGCATCAGCAATGTCCTGGCAGACAGTCTCAGCTGCACCACTGTGTGGGCTCATGAATGGGAGCTAAATCAAGAGGTGGTTGAAAGCTTATTTGACCTCTGGGGTCAACCAGAGATAGACTTCTTCGTCTCCCCATCCAACGCAAAACTACCCAGTTTTTGCTCTGTCATGTTTTCTGGTTCGACACACTGTCTCTTTGCTGTACAGAGAGGTTCTTGTACACCTTTCCTCCCTTCCTAGTGCTTCAGAGGGTTCTTCTGAAACTACAGGTGGAAGGGGCTGACATAATTCTAATAGCCCCTCTTTGGCCTCATCAGATTTAGTTCCCTCTGCTTCAATAGCCATCGATGGAACCTCCAGCACCTCTGCCTCTCTGTCATGATCTTCTGACTCAGGAGCAGGGCAGACTGGTGCATCTGGGCCTAAAATCTCTCCACCTGCATGCTTGGCACCTGTGGACATACTACTTCATGCTTTGGAGTTTCCGCCCTAGTGGTCCAGGTCATCTTAGAGGCCAGAAAGCCTTCTACAAGAACTACTTCTGCCATGAAATGGAAAAGAATCTCCATTTGGGCAGTCTCCAAGGATTGGGACCCTTTCTCTTGCCCGGTGCTCCAGGTCATGGAGTACCTCTTGCATCTTTCAGATCTCGGTCTCAGCTATTCTTCTTTGATGGTCCATCTGTCTGCTGTTTCAGCCTATCTCCTCCCCATGGTTAGCAAAAGCATAGCTCAGTTGGAGATTTCCAAAACCTTCCTGAAAGCAATTTTTCATCTGAAACCACAAATTCAACCCAGTCCCACCCCGTGGGACTTGAATTTTGTTTTGGAAAAACTTACTTTGCCTCCTTTTGAACTGGCAGCAATTTGTGCTTTGCACTATTTGTCTTGGAAAGTACTTTTCTTTGTTGATATTACTTCAGCTAGAAGAATTTCAGAGCTTCAGGCCCTGGTGTGTAAGGAGCCTTACTTGATTTTCCACAGAGACCGTGTGGTTCTGCGTACAAACCGTATGTTTTTACCTAAAGTGATTTCTGAGTTTACATTGAATCAGACAATTCAACTGCTGGTATTCTTCCCTGAGTACTCTAATCAGGGAGAGGGGGAGGGGCTCTTCTACACACTATGAATGTGCACATAATTCTGCGTTACTACACTAACCAGAGTAAAGATGTTCATAAGTCTGATCAGTTGTTTGTTTCCTTTGCACCCAAAAGACAGGGCACAGACGTTTCAAAACAGTGCCTGTCTAAATGGTTGGCACACTACATTGTTTTCTGTTACCAGAAGAACAATAAACCTCTTCTGGGGGAAGTGAAAGGGCACTCAGCCAGAGGCATGGCTGCTTCTACTGCTTATTTCAGAAACGTCTCAACCGCAGGCATTTGTGCAGCTACGAATCTGCTCTGCAGTGAATGTATTTTATTTATTTTTCTTTATTACCATGTATGTTATTTTTTCCTGTGCAACCACGTGAGATGCAGAGCAATTTAACACATCACCTGTTGCCGCTGGAATAGCTCTGTATTTGCCCCCCAACCTTTCATTTTATAGCTACTTCTCTTCCATTCTACTTTGTTTTGTTTTTATTAACTTCATTACTCTCGCATAAATTGTGTGTTATGTGGAATAACTCTCATTGTTATCTTTTTACAATTGTCAACTGTGCAGACACATTTGTAAAAAATGAATTATAATAGTGAGACTTTTTGAAATGTTATTTGACTTACCATATTCATGCTTGTCTACCCACTTACTCAGTCTCCTACTTGTTTCTGTCCTTTCACTAACTAATTCCTGTTGCTTCATATCAAGGGGTTGTTGATTTTCATAGTGTGTGTACCTGGTGTGGAGCAGCAATAAAAGATAAACTATGTAATATCCTCAATAACACACCTACCCCAGTTTACGTTTACCTAACACCCATTTTTAGGCCTTGTACAGTAAGATCTTCCTTCAAGAGAACAACTTGTAATGAAATGTGTAAGATTTACATTGACATTTGGGTATATGCACTTTTATATTATACTAATTATGTGTGTTCTGTATAGCAATCTCTAAAAAAACTCAATTAAAAACATCAAATGTCTTCCTAAATATGTCTCAACATTGTGTTTGTCTTCCACCTTGTTGCAACATATAGGTGTCTCAGCAGTGTTTGCAATTAAGGTACAGTACCTTCATGTATATGATGGCCCAGTTCTGCTGAGTTGATTGCTGTAACAGTGCATAGAATAAAATGTGAAACATATAGGTATCTGTAATACAGACTGTGGCATTATTTTTATATATGCCCTTTCTCAATGTACTGTACTTTGATTCAGTTAGTGTATGCAACTGCAATTCATGTTTATGTCTAAGCCCATTAAACACCCTTATCTAGTTAATGCATTTACAGCCGTAGTGGCTGTGCCAGAGTTTGTTAAAAAAACATGTCAGGTGATATCCTTTATTGGACTAACAAAATTATTTCTCAGACTAGCTTTTGAGAGATAATACTCTCTTGAGGCCAGATCAGTGAAAACAGAGCTGGATAACATGACAGATATAGAAGTTGAATGTGGATTTGAGCCATGGTGTAGCAAGTTTAAACATAAAAACACTATAGTCAATTCACATTCATAAAAAGCAGGCAGGAAGAATCCCATTGTCATTGGAGTGTGCATGATGAAGAGCCCACCTTATGATATCAAAGTGATAGTTACATTTTAGTCTGAGCAATCAAATCACATTTGTAAAAGACAGACAGGAAGGATCTAACTGTCATTAGAGGATACTTGTTAAAGAGCCAACCTTATGATCAAGTTGATAGTTACATTTTAGTCCGGGGGAGGATGTTGATGTGAAGGTTCAAGGATAAAAGGAGAAACATCTGAAGCATTTTTGGGGACTTTATCCCTGGTAATGTGTTAAAAATACATCTTTATTAAGTCCTTTTCCATAGTGTCCAAATGTTGTATAATTTTCAGTTCAAATGTTCGCCATCCCTGACTGTTTTTGAAATTACCTTTTAATACTGTGACAGTAAAATCACCGATGGAGTGGTCTGGCCTTGAGAAATGTTCCCCTATCGGTGTATTTTCATCTTTGTGGGTGATTGTAAATCTGTGATGGTTCATTCTCATTTTGTCCAGTTTCACCAGTATAGCAGCCATACTCATATTTTCTACACTGTATCATATATACTATATAATACATTGCTAGAAGAACAGGACTATGAGTTTTGGATTTTAAATGTTTTTCTATTACGAATGTCGGATGTCTCAAGAGAGATGTTCATACCTAGTTTGCAACGAGGTGTCTTGTATGGTTTTGTACCTTTGTCTTCAACTGGGGCTCGGTGGGAAGTTTACTTCACACCAGTTTCTGCTTCAGGCTTGGTGGCTGGCGGAAGGCAAGCACTGGTGTAGTGGGAAATAGATTTTTTTAGAGTCTCATCTTCAGATAATAGTGGCTGTAAATCTTTTATTATTTTCCATAGTTTATCCAGTTCTGGATTATAGGTTACTACCAGAGGTGTGTGCTCAGATGTTTTCTGTGGCTTATACCTTAGTAGCTCTTCTCTAGGCATGTGGAGCACAGACTGTATATCCTGTCAGTGGTGCTGGATTTATATCCCTTCTGCCTGAAGGATTCTTTTAGTGTACTAAGATGTCTGTCCCTGTCCTCCTGGTTTGAACAAATGCAGTGGTACCAGATGGCCTGATTGTGTATTATGGATGTTTTGGTGTGTGAGGGATGGAAGCTCGTGCTGTGAATGTAACTGCATCAGTCTGTAGGTTTTCTGTACAAAGTGTTCCATTTTCTAGTGTGACTGTGGTATCTAGGAAATGCACACACCTTGAGTAAATTATTTGTATTTTTATTGAAGGATAGAATTTACTGAAGCTGTCAAAAAATGTTTTAAGTTTTTCCTCTCCTGCTGTCCAAATCATAAAGATATCATCAATATATTGATAATATTTTAATGATTTATGGTGTTGTGCACTGAGGAATTTTTCTATATCTGCCATGAAGAGGTGTGTGTGCTGTGGTGCTATCCTTCTGCTCATTGCTGTCCCCAGATTCTGAAGGTAAATAGCAGTGTTAAATAACTCTATATATGAATGTATTCAATACATCTGGCTATTATGTCTGGTGGATAGTTGCTGTCTATGGCTGCTTTTTATAGGTATTTGCAACATACCATTATGCTGTCTCTGTGAGGGATTTTGCTGTATAAGAATTTAACATCCATTTTGACTAAAATAGTGTCAAGAGGTAACTGGTTGATACTGTGCAGTTTGTTTAAAAAGGCTATTGTATCCTGAATTAAGCTGTTTTTTTTTTTTTTGCACTAGTGGTTTGAGTATACCCTCTATGAGTCCAGAAATCCCCTCCATTAACTGATATAATTAGTCTGCCATGGCTTCCAGGTTTGTGAATTTTTGGTAATATGTAGAAGGTTCCTAGTTTTGGCCTTGTTAGTATCAGATTTTCCAGTTCATTGTGTGTATGTTCTGGAAATGTGTTAATTAGTTGTTTTAATTATTTCATGAATTTCTTTGTGGGGTCTGAGGTGAACTTCCTTTAGTAGGTGTTGTCCGAAAGTTGTCTGTGGCCTTCCTATACAGTATGTAGTTATTTGTATCGATGATCACAGCTGCACCCCCTTTATTTGCAGGTTTAATGGTGATGCTTTTATTGTTTTTTTAGGTTACCAATTGCTGTTCTTTCCAAAGATGAGAGGCTGTATATAATTTTTTTCTGTTTGCTGGAGATTTGTGATTTTACCCTGTGTCTAAAACTGTCTATGTAGTTGTTCAGTTTAGGGTTATGTCCACTCGGTGGAGTAAAGGGACAATGTTTCTTTTTGTGGTTGTAATTTGCATCAGTTGAGCCCTCTTGATTGTGAAATAATTCTTTCAGTCATAACCTGCTAAAGGATTCCTCCAGATCTGAGTATAGTTGTATTTCATTAAGATTTGTAGAGGGGCAGAATGTCAGACCTTAAGAGAGAACTGAAATTTCTAGCTGTGACAGCAGATAGCTGGAGAGGTAATTTTTTCCATAGTGCATGGTCACCTGATTGCTAATCTTAGTGAGGTCTGACTCAGGGTTAGCTGTGGACCCATATCTGGGGTGTACATTCACTTCCCTTTGGCTACCAGTGTGCTGCAAGATAGGCTCCTCTGTATGCTGTATGGGTTTAATTCCAAGATGCTGAAGGTCTAAAGTTCCCTGTGCGGTTCACTGCTGTGTGCACTGTGAGCTGGGTTCCTCTCTATTTTGTGTTGTTCTGGGATCGTCCACAAGAAGGTAAGGTCCTCAGTTTCTGTGTCACTGTCATTGCAAGATATGAAGCCATCATTCTCTTTCTGTAGGAGACTCTGTAGTTTTCTTTGTTTCCTTTTAATTGCAGCTCGCAGTTCTCTGATGTAGAATTACTGGAGTTCCTGTTCTAATTCCTCAGTTCTTTTTCTGTTTTGCTGTCACAGAGTTTGCAATAATAAGTCAGTTTGTGATTTTATCATTTTCTTTTTCCTGTACGGTTGGTGTATAAGTTCATTTCGCAGACTCTCACTGGTACGCTTGCAGAGTTCTTGTGCATACCATGAGCTGTGTGTTGTGGCTAGTGGGTTCTTGAATTGACTGTGGCACTTTGACGTTTAAACCTGCTACACCATGTTTGGAATCCATATTCAGCCTCTACATCTGTCATGCTATTCAGCTCTGTTTTCACTGACCTGACCTGAAGAGAGTATTATCTCTCGAAAGCTAGCCTCAGAAACAATTTTGTTAGTCCAATAAAAGGTATCACCTGCAACATATTTATTTGTTTTCTTCTGCATTGTTGACTGGATTAACATAGCTACCACATTTCTTTCTTCAAATATGGTGTTATATAAACTGTGGCCCAGATATTCAAACTGTGCCAGGCTGTGGCGCAAGCCTTTGCGTTGCTCAAATTTGTTGCGCAGGGGTGTGGCCAGGACGATATTCAAGAGAGTTGCACTATGGCGCAACTGTCTTGAATATCGCACCCTGGCCACCCCCACTGTGCATGGCGCAGTGGAACTGCACCACCACAAGTGGTCAGAGTGGAGCATTGAGATGCGGTGGCGCAAGTGCCATTGCGCCATGCACAGCACCTGTGATATTCAAAGGGTGACATGCAAATGGGGCCATAATTTATGCAAGGCACACGGGGGGCCATTTGCATCTGATTACGACCCCATTTGCATGCCATTAGCATGCAGGTGCGCTAATCCCAGATGACTTGCGCTGGCACCCTGCCAGGCAGCAGCCGTCGGGGACCGATCCCCCCTGCAGCCCGATCGCGGGACGTCCCGTAAGGGACAAAGAATGTCTCCTATCCCTGGTGGTCCAGTGGACCACGATTAGCCCGATCGCGGGCATCACTGTATTCCCCCCCGAAGTCCAATATCCCTGGTGGTCCAGTGGACCGCGATTAGCCCGATCGCAGGCATCGGTCATCCCCCCCACTACCGAGCTGTCAGTCAGTGGGCGGGGTGGCAGGGGAGGGTGCTGCCGCGCACCGCTGACGGGGAGTGGGGTGGTGGGGCTCAGTGGGGTGGGGTGGGGGTCCACTTGATCACCAGGGATTTCGGACTTGGGAGGGTGAGTAATGCCGCCCGCGATCGGGCTAATTGCGGTCCACTGGACCACCAGGGATATTGGACTTTGGGGGGGATGACTGATGCCCGTGATTGGGGCATGGGGGCGCCGCCAGGTGTGGCGGGAACAGGTGATGGCCACCCACAGGTGGCAGCTGCTGTGTTGCACCCTGCAATGCGGCAGCTCACCTGTGGGTGGCCCTCGACTTGTTTCTTTTAGGTGTAACTTTGTGCAGGCGCAGGTAGGGGTTGCACCTGCACTTAACTCTGCCGGCCCGGGCTGAATATCGGGCTGTGCAGTTTATGCATAGGCGCGCCCCACCTGTGCCTGCAGACACATTCTGATGCGCCCGTGCCATTGGGACTGCGGCGGCGACTTTTCCCTTTAAATATTGCATCAAGGGATCAGTGGCTGTGCATGGCGCAACAATTATTGTGCCATGCGCAACCCTTTTAAATATCTGAGCCTGTATGTGCAATCAGTTACACACTGATTCTCACATTTATCCCCACTAGTTAGGATATTAGTCATACTCATAACACACCCATGGAGCATGACAGGTTTCATCTTTATATGTGGAGATCTTGAATAACACACTCTATTGTGTGTTGGTTATGCTAAGATAACTCACTTCCTGGTGGAGACACGAACAGAAGGTAGGGTACCCTAGTATGATTCACACAGTGTTTTATTTCACTCATACCATGGTTTGAAATGATAAAGAAATCAGAGAATATTTGTTAGTTGGGTTTTTTATTTGATTGTTGTTTAACCGCCTGGCTTGCAACATTCTAGTTCAAACCCCTGCATGGTGACTGTCAAGGGCTCACCTGGTTGATGGACTGGATTAATTCTGTTTCTAGTGGTAGGGGTGTTCATCCCAGAAATGACAAGAAATAGCATAGTGCCTCTTCTCAGAGAGAATAAGTGGGCCAGATGTTGTCTACAGTATCACCCACTCGGATGTAGTACCTACCCACCTCTCTACACTGGACTGAATCAGCCCTGAAGACCAATGAGGCAGTTGTTACTTTCACCAATAAACAACATAGACAGATTCCACAAAATGGGTGCACACACAAAAGTAAAGTTTAACAAATTAACAGTTCTTTTATTTTGCCTCACTGATCTGGAAGCTGTAAGAAAGAGGGGGTTATACAATTGTAAGTCATGGTAAGCACTTCTACCTGATACCTGTACTGCCTGGGAGCCTCTCTATTGAGGGTCACTGCAGTCTCTCAAATTCCACACAGCAACAACAGGCAGCTGCCCAATCAAGAGGCACAGCTGGAGAACTTAAATTACACAGGGTGCTGTATTTAGTTTAGCTGGTAACAATACTAAAACTAGACTTGCAGGTATTTAATGGCAAGAATGACTCTGGGTACCCAAGAGTTACACAAAGTCTCACTACAGACCTGGTAGCTATGTTGCCCAGGTTCTTTCAGTGGTGCACTTGTTGACGATGAGCAAGCTTGCATTTTAACATACCAACAGGCCATGGTGTGCTAGCAAATTAAAGAAACCTGAGATCCCAAATTAGAAATACTTAGAAAACAACTTGTTATCCCAACACGATAATTGTAATCCAACAACAATACCCATGTACTCAGTCACACGCTTCATGACTCCTTGTTCCCTGATTCATCCATCCCCTCTTAAGAAGGGCTCCAGCCCCTACCTGCCTCCGCAGCAACTTGATGGGAATGCAGGTTTCTATCCCATTCCCCAGCTCAGCAGCATCCTTAGGGAATGGACCTCTCAAGCTTTGTCACAGCAACTTTGTTCTGCAGAAAATGTTCCCAGAGGCATAGTTTCAGTGCAGCTCAGTATCAGCTGGTGCTCTTCAAACAAACTCACAGCAATATGAGCCCAGGATAAGACCCACAGAAATTTTGCAGGATGAGCCCAGGTGAGGGCTCAGAAGATTTAGGCCTGGGTAGGCCTCCATTTCTCACCCCACAGCAGATCCGCTCACTCCATCATCTCTTTCCAACTGCCACAAGCTCCCAGAGAGCTCAGAAACGTATTTCCCTTACTCAGTGTTTTATTCACTGCCCATGGCTGTTCATCAGTCCTTCTGCCCTGTTCTGCCCTCTCATTAGACCCATCAGACTTCCAGTGCATATGGGTAGGATCCAGTTTCATTGTTTCTCCCAAAGTCCTTGCGGTCTGTGGCTGGGATTTCTAGCCCTCTAATTAGCTGAGCTGCAGAGTCAAGGGACACAAAGATGGATGTGCCCATGTCTTGAAGCAGCCTTGTGCTCCAAGGTCTTTATTTTATTTTACTTGTTTGACCCCCCCTGTAAGTGTGTTGGCTCCTTATATTTGCTGTAGCCTTCCTGGGCTATCATCCGGTTGGTCTGATGCAGTTGGGAGTGCCGTGGCTCTGGTGTCGCAGTCTGGGGTCAGTGCAGGGGGGGGGGTGCACTGAGGAGGAGCCCTCTTTAGTTCTGTGCTCCCACTCAATGAAATGGCAACTTTGGGTCCTTGTGACACTGAGACACAGAAGAAAACAGAGCTGGGGGTTGCTGCTGGTCCCCTCTGCCAAGATTGGGGGATAGGAGTTGACGAAATGTGTTCACGAGTGCTAAGACAGTGCAGAGTAGGAGGTGCCAAAAATTAAAGGCAATGCAGCCCTCTTGTCACCACCACATACATTCTCAGTCAAGCAGAGAGCCACATCAGAGTTAGGCAGTGGTTTGGGGTGGCAGCAAGGCAGTCTGGGTAAGGCCCCTCCTGAGGTGGGAGTTACACTGTTCCCCATGCCACAAATTGTTCTTCTGGCAATTCCACATGTTCTGTTCCATTCAGTGTGGATCTGAAAGACACAAAACATGCAACAACAACATATATGTATACCCCCCCACCACCAATTTGGGGTTTACTGTAAGTGTCTTCCTGGGCTCCATCCATGCCCTCTGCCAGGCAGATGTCCTTCATAGATAGTAACTCCATCGTTATTTGTTTGATCCTGTTGATTTACATGAGAATGCCATGCTGTGCCTCCATGCCTGCCCCTTTACGTCATTAGCAGTATGTGTATAGTAAATGGTCTGGGGCTGGGTCTAAGCACTTCAAAGCTCACGACTGCCCAGACACTGCTTTAATTTGCTACACTCTGCTGTTGATAGTAAAGCAGAGGGAGCTTTAACTAGTACTGTAACTATTTACCTCTAACTTCCTGTCATATTTGAATTAGAGTGTTTGTTTTAACCTGCTTTCTTGCAGCTTTGTTTATCTGAATGGAAGCCACCATGTTTGGTCTGGGACTCCCAGAATGTGGACCAGTAGGACAGAGGGGGCCTTGAAGGGGCATTAGCTCAATTGCATCATGGGAAGGAAAACTGTAGTTTTTGTAGTTTTTAGGTTGGTGCCTAAACTGAACTGATGGGAGTATTCAAAATGTGACTGACAGCTCCCCCAGTCAACCAGAACTCTGGAAACCAAAGTAAATCCCAGAATTGTTAAGAAACAGTGTGCAGCTGGAGTTAGAGTTTGGAGAGTGAGCAGCTCAAGTTATTGAGAAGCTGCTCCAGGAAAAGAGCCTAGGGGAGTCGGCTGGGAAAGGCTTGACTTCCAATTTGTTCCAGTAAATTACAGGGTTACAAGAGACTGGGCCAACCGGCCAGGATTACAAATAATCAAAGCTCTGTTTGTACATGTTAACTGCCTTTTTTCTTTCCATCAAGGGCCCCAACAACAGCTGCAATGCTGGCCAACCCCGGGCACCGATTCTGGACAGCTAGCATACTATTCTGGGTATCCAGTGTTGTCAGACTGTTTACAAGGGACTGAAGTGCATGCAAACTAACCTGAATCTAATCAGTATAATAATCATTCATCTAGATTCACACCCCTTCCTTGGTCATGACCCCTTAAATAAATCTGATTTGTTGTTTCACATTCAACCTGGCGCATGAGCATATTATTAGTGGGGTTACAATATTTATTTATTTATTTATTTAGCTTTTGTTGACCGGGTAAGTGCACTAGACAAATCCTGCCTATTTTCAGGCACGACCTGGGGAAGGGGGGAATACAGATGAATGCCAACTGACCTTGAACCAGATTAAGCTGCTGGTGGTATTTTTAGTGAATGAGAGAAATTTGGCCAGGACACCGGAAATTCCCTACTCTTTTCGATAAGTGCCATGGGATCTTTAACATCTACCTGAACTACCACCAATCCAGGCAGATGGGACCTCGGTTAATGTCTCATCCGAAGACGGCACCTCAGAAATGCAGCACCCCTCTCATGCTGCATTACAGTGTCAATGCTGGGATATTAACCCAAGTGCCAGATGTGGGAACTGAACCCACAGCCCTCTGATCTCGGCCTCAGGAGAGTGGCTGCCTACTGAGCCACTGACACTGCTACGATTGATAATGATGTATTGCTTGCTAACATTGTCTTTGCAGGGCATTCCAGGAATTTGATGGAGGCCAGACCCTGGTGGTAAGTGTAAAGGGTGTGTGCATATTATTAATGTACACTACTGACTGTGTGGTAACTGCTGCCAAAGGTACAAGGTCGCTAGGTGGATCTGTGGGTGGTTATAGGTTAGGTAGATACCCCCACTATTGTTACTCTGGGTGGAGGCACCATAATATTGAATCCAGGCCCCTTAACCTGTGGTCAGAAATACAGGCAGCGGTAGTGACCTTACTGATAGCTCCGCGAAGGGCTTACATCTTGGAGGTACCGCTGGCCAAAATACAAAATTGCAGTTGATTGTACAGTTAGCACCAAATTTGAAATGGAGAGCCTCGCTACGGCCAAACTAAATCTTTCCCCCACAAAATGGCAGTGCACCGTATGTTGGGGTGGTGTGAGGCGGAAGGGGTTAATCCCACCTTGCTTCAATGTTGTTGGATATCCCATTAGGGACCACTGATGCTGTTATAGAGGAGGCAGTGAGTAAGGTTAAGTGTTTGGGAAAAATTTCAGTGTGGTGGCAGAATGCTGACCTGTTTGATCAGACGATAACGGCTCTTTTTGAATGTAGTTCCTCTATCGACCCCGAGACTGTGCCACTCATTATTATGCCTGAGGGATCCCAGGTGGGGTGGAGAGTCATCACTATGCATAGTGGAGTGTCTTCCCTGGGGGGGGGGTCATTCAAAGTGGAAGGATTCAGGGAGAAACTTGAAAAATGATTGGCAGTTGAGGGGAAGACTGTTGAGGACTTGAAGAGAGCCATAGAGAATTCTGGGGGGGCTACTCCAGTTTACTCTCCCAGCTTCTACACCCCTTCCCATGCCGTCTCCCCTTGCAGTGCCCCCATAGTGGTACCCTCTGTGTATCTGGACTCTTACTGCATGCTTAGACTGTTTTCCGGCACCGTCCCTGTCCCTGTGGGGGAAGATGATTTAGAGACTTGGATGGACTATGCCTCCCCCTGGTCCAAGAGTGTCAGTGCTCTGAGGGTGAGAAGCACAAGAGACTTATGGAGAGCTTTAGGGGCCCTGCACTTGAAGCTATCAGGTTCCTCCGGTCCGCCAATCTGGAGGTCTCTGCTGCTGAGTACTTGTCTGCCTTAGAGGGAGTGTTTGGTAGTACTGAGTCAGGGGAGGACTTAATGTGAAAGTTCAAATCCACCAAACAATGGAAGAATGAATGATTATGTCAGTGTCAGTGGCTCAGCAGGTAGCACACTCACCTCTGAGGCCAGGAGATCAGTAGGCTATGGGTTCTATCCCCACACCAGGCACTTGGGTTAATATCCCAATACTGACACTGTAGTGCAGCATGAGGTGGTGCTGCACTCCTGAGGTGCCGTCTTTCGGATGAGACATTAAACCGAGGTCCCATCTGTCTTTTCTGGTGGTAGTTCAGGTGGATGTTAAAGATCCCATGGCACTTCTTGAAAAGAGCAGGGGAATTTCCCCTGTGCAATGGCCAAATTTCCTCCATTCATGAAAAATACCACCGACAGCTTAATCTGGTTCAAGGTCAGTCGGCATTCATCTGTATCCCCTTCCCCTGGGTCATGCCTGAAAATAGGCAGGATTTGTCTAGTGCACTTACCCGGTCAAAAAAAACTAAATAAACTAAAAAAATAAATTATCTACTTATGTGACTCGAGTAGAGAGGGCCCTGCAGAGAGTACACTGCAAAGGGGGCATACCGCCTAGCGAGCTGAACAGAGTGAGACTAGAAAACCTCATCAAGTCTGCTCGCTATTCAAGTGTGCTTATGTTAAAGTTAAAATTTCAGGATTGTAAGGGTAATCCCCCTGAATACTGTTGGCTAATGAAGGAGATTAAGGAAAATGAGACTGAAGATGATTGCTGGGATCTGTATGCTGGCGTTGCACAAACTGTCCCTGCCCCTGAGAGATCCAATGAGAGGGAGGCTACCCTAGAATCTCGACAAATCAGTGAACTGCTGAAGGAACTCAAACAGCTGAGAGCCAGCAACCAAACTGCTGCATACATTGCAAAAACCCATGGCCCTTGCACTTCCAATGCTGAGGCTGCTTGCGAGACTCAACCTACCATGAAGGGAGCCAGCGCCCATGCTGTTAAACCCAGATCTGACAATAGTATAGCGGAAGAGATGAGGAAGCTGCAAGCTATGGTATGAGACCTTAGTTACGCAGTCTAACCGTCTGCACCCTGGAGAAACTATGGGGGAGCGGAGTCTGAATCAAGGCCCAAGGAAGGGTATAGGTCCCCACCTCTAGACAAATCATAAGCCCCTTGAAGATTCAGCTCATCCTCCTGAACCCAGAACTAAAGTGCTAATTACCAGTATGGGGCGGACAGACACACTAAACAATCTTGCACTGCTCCTGAGGATCTGCACCAAGTAACTGCCAAATTGCTCAATCAGGTTCGGCAAAGCAACATAAAACCGCAGCACAGGCCATCGCACAAATCCTTTTCTTCTAAGGTCACAGTGAAAAAACCTGCTAATCCTGCTCCTCCAGACTGGACAGAGATTTATTTATTTAAAAGTTTTACCAGGAAAGCATACTGAGCGGACTACCATTCGATTCCTGATGCGACCTGGAGGGTGGGGAGCAAGGGAGTCAATACAGCTTATAAGTACACAACAGAGCATAAATACAATCAGAAATGCATAATGACAGGACACATCTTTTTTTTAATGTAAGGTGCCTTGATATTTGAAAGGCACCCTATAAATAAAGATTATTATTATTATTATTGTGCACAGAGTATACAGACATGAACTTAGATACAGACAACTTAATGACCATTGTCGAGATATTGGGAGTTACTGTAACAGTTAGTCATGGTACAATACATAAAATAAAACAGTTTTATGTACAGTATATTAGACCTGGGTTAACATGTGTTGTAATCCAGAGCAACCCACACATGGACAATTGGGATTAGCCAGGAGGAGTGAAAGCTAGCCAGTTTAGCAGCTGGGCCAGACCTGGCAACACTGTGGCCTTGGGAACAGATTGTCTTTGGCTAGGGTTCCTGCTTAGTCATGGTACTGGGTTAGCAGTCTAAGTGCAGGGCCGTTGCCAGGATTTTCACAAGGGGGCTTCTTTTTATGCATTCTGCAACCTTTTAAAAAAAGCTGTGGGTCTTAGTGCCGCCAGGACCCCAGAAGCCATGTGGTGAATTTAGGGCTCATTTTGAAGCATTTGAAGAAGTCATATCTGAGACCTCCTACACCCCTTGCTCTAAGCAAAATTATCTGGCTGGCTGCAGGGTGAATACATATATGTATTCAGTACCAGAGGGCAGCAAGAGGCTGCTACTGTAATATACCTAAGGCATTGTCTCAGATGTAGTATGTCCCCCAGAAACCATGGGCTACGGCATGCTGTGTGGTGCACTTTTATGGCTTATTTTAAGCCTATATAACTCATATCTGAGCTCCCTCTACCCCTTGCTGTAACCTCCACCCTCCCCAACTCAATATACCATTTAAGCAATATAGTCAGTACAACACAGCCTATAGCAAGGCTAGCAGGATGCTGGGATGTATCGGTAGGGGTATTGATAGCAGAAGAAAGGAGATAACACTTCCTTTCTATAGATCCCTGGCGAGGCCTCACCTAGAGTACTGTGCCCAGTTCTGGAGTCCTCACCTCAGAAAGGATAAGGATAGGTTGGAGACAGTGCAGCACAGAGTAACTAAAATGATTCGGGGACAGCAGGGCAAATCCTATGAGGAGCGCCTCAAGGCACTAAATATGTACTCATTGGAGACCAGAAGGAGAGGGAGATGTGATGGGACCTTCAAGTTCCTTAAAGGAATTAACAAAGTGAACTGTGGGTACTATTTAGCCTGAGTACCAATTCATGGTCACATGGATACGAATGAAATTAACAGGACGTGAGGTTCTGGAGAGATGTGAGAAGTACTGCTCTATGGAAAGGGTGGTGGAACTTGGAACAGTCTGTTGGCTGAACTGGTGGGCGCAAAAACAATCAGAGGATTCAAGCAGGGCTGGGACATAATGAAGGGAATAATGGTTACTGGGGGCAACAGGACAAAGGAGGAGAATAGAGAGAGGATTGGGAGGGTTAGTACCCTGGAGAAATGGTAGGTTCCAGGGATTATAGGGAAATTGGGCAGACTGGATGGACCTGTGTCTTTTTCTACCATCACTATCTGTTTCTATACCAAGCACCCTGCTTGAAAAAAATCTGTGACATAATTCTTAGTTCAGTATTGGGTATTACACTTGTTGCCCCCACTCCATTCTCCAATGTGGTAGGCATGACAATGGGAGTGAGGGGAAAGGTAATTTGACAGTGGCGGGGATTCCCAGTGCAAAGTTACCTTCTCCTAAATGCCTACCCCCCCCCCCCACCATACTTCCAAAAGTATAGTGGGTATGTTCATAATACTGAGCTGTAGCAACAAATGTCATTGTACTGACACTCATTCACTAAAAACACCACCAACAGCTTAATCTGGTTCAATTTCAACTGCTTATCATCTGTATCCCCCCCCCTCCCCCTGGTTGCCCCTGAAAAAGGGACTTCTAGGCCCAGTGGGCTTACCGGGTCAACAAAATTCAACAAACAAGCATGTGATCATCTGGAGAAAATGCTTAGCACAATGTATTTGTTTTAACTGCGTCTGGCACAGATAGCACTGACAAAATTGGAACTGAATGTCAATAAATATGGGACCACAGTGAAGACCTCTCTGAACAGCACAGTTAGTGAGGTGGCAGTGTAGATCCCAGCCAGACCCTTCCAAACACTTGCATTGCCTTTCCACTGTGGTATCTCTTTTGCTTAACTTATGAAAAGTTAAAACAGGCATATGAAGCATGACAGCTTTGCATAGAGGAGGATTTAAGTAATTTATTTCTAAATCTTCAGCCCACCCACCTGAAAAGCTCCTTTGCCCATTTCTGCACAGCCTATCCCTCGATATACAGTTATTAAGAGACATATGTTTGACAAGTGTGGCCAGCAAAATGTATCTGCCGGTGACTGATAATATTGTAAGTCAAGGTCCTCTACTTTTTTTTTGCTCTCCTGGAGCTGTCGTCTCTGAGCCTGCCACCATGCTCCATCTTCCTTGAGTGCCAGCTGACAGTGTGAATCGTGGGCAGCGGCTGTGCTGTATTCTGGTCACACGATGCTGACATGAGCTGCAATTGGCCAGCCAGCCATAGGGGCACAGTGCTGAGAGAGACTCACAAAGCAGCTCCAGTCATCTTACTGGCACTGAGGAAGCTGATTAACAGCAGATGGGGGGGGGGGGGATGCATGCAGAGAGAAAGTGCTGGGGTTCATCATGTGTGCAGAAGCACTATGTGACAGTCACAAAATAAACAGAAATGAGAAAAAAATGTTACAAATAATGAAAAAAAAGGGGGAATGTCAAAAGTGGGGGTTCTTTCGAACCATACGAACCCCCCCCCCCGGCAACGGCTATGAAGTGCATGTACAGGAGGAGTAAAAGTGGGCTATGAGGAGGGAGTTGAGTTGGTAGGCATAGTTGGTTTGCCGAATGGTCAGCGGGAGAGAATTCCACAGTTTGGGAGTGCGGTATGAGAATGCTGCCTGTCCTGAGGTAGTGGCCATACGAGGGGTGCTGAAAGAATGGGTGTCATAATTTCTGAGGAAGTACAAAGGTGGGAGAGGGAGAGATGGGGCACTAGAGAGGTATGGGGGGGGGCAGGGACTGGGTCCAGAACTTGCCTGTGAGTCTGGCACAGTTAGACAACCTCCTATGAATTCGCATTGAAGTCTCCCAAGATATGCAGTTCCCCACCTAAGGCATGTGATTTAAGGGCCGTTAGGTGGTCCTTGATCGAGGATAGAGAGAAAGCTGGGGGGGTAGTAGGAGCCAGTTATGTAGATGGGAATTGTGTGAGGTAGCATGGTTTTCACCATCAAGGATTCGATAGCATGTTGTGAGTATGGTATGGCCAGCACCTGTCTGACCACCCACTCCAGAGATGTTGGGTTGTCTATGGAAACCACAGTGCACATTAATGGTATCCTGGCCTGAGCCATATTGGACAGTAGATCTCAGGTCACTATTGTATTTAAAGATTGGTATGACCAGCACCTGTCTGACCACCCACTCCAACCCCTCGAAGGACTGCATGTATGGGGTTTAAGTGCTAAGTCTTACCCATACCTTGGTTATGTATGGATGTGGCTGCCTTTCCCTCTACTATTGCTGGTGTGGATAAATCAGTTTAGACTTTGGCTTTGGTATGCCCACCAACCAGCTTGTATGGTTACTTGGTTGGTGTAGACAAAGAAGGCATATGCCCATATAATTGTCTACTACATTGGTAGGTTTATTTATCCAAAGCACCTATTAACAATAGTACATTCAGGGAGGTTTTAAAGCTTTCAAAGTTAATAGCTTGTACTATGTTTGATGGTAAGGAATTCCAAATCCTAGCCGTTGTAACAGTATAAAAATTAAGTCTTTTAACTGTATTAACTCTAAGCACATATAGTTGCTTTTCATGAGACCTAAGATTGTTAGGTGTATGATGGTATTCCCATGCTAATTGGTACTAATGCCCACATGTTCGGCTGGTTAACCTAGCTGTGTCAAGAGAAACAAGCTCAAAAGACTGGACGAGCCTTACACATCCATGCCATGGTGCAGAGGGTGTATGAAATACAGATGCAGGCTAAGGAGGCTGACAAGGATGAGTCATTAGGGATTGTGTGGAACAAAGACCCAGCACCTCTCATCTTTGCCACTTAATGCCAAGTGCGCTATCAGTGGTGAAGTGCGAATGAAAAAGGATGTCACCAACAAGATCCTTATGCTGGACCCCCCAGAAGAAGGAAAGCTGTCAGCTGGGTACCTAGTTAAACCTAGTATGCTGCCTGCCCGTGCTGACGCATATGCTTGGAGGGTGGTGGTCCAAATTCAAAATGTGTCTGACTGGGATATTAGAGTCAACCAATGTTCTGCATTGGCTACAGCATATTGTGCAGATACCATGGTGTTACTGAGTAAGCACTGTACTGAGGAGGATGACGAAGTAACTCCTGACTTGTCCAATTTTGGAGAGTCCCCCATACCTGAAGAGTGGAAGGATAAGGTGGCTCTACCATGCCGGTTCGACATCTCTGATGTCAACTGGCATTACAGCATCAGGAATCATGTCAATTGCAAATCATGGTCAGTGGTGAAGTGCGAATGAAAAAGGATGTCACCAACAAGATCCTTATGCTGGATGTCAATTGCAAATCATGGTCAGCAAGATTCCTTTACAGACTTCTGGCCCTGCTTTCATCGGGGGATTAGCCCCCGAACCCCCCAGGCTGAGGGTTGACGACCCGCACCCCCTACTAAAGGGATTCTAACTCCAGTCGGAGTTAAGCAAGGTGGGGTGCAGAACTGGAAGACAGCATGCCCCTGTCTCGGGCACACCAACACAGCGACCTGTTGACAAAGTGTCAATTTTGCCGACAGGAGCATAGTTCGCTGTGTTGGTGTTGCTGTAAAGGGGGCATACCGGATAAGGTTAGTGGTAAGCTGGCACAGCGGAGTAACGTGTTTTCCTTAAAAGAATGGGATGTCAGATATGCCACTGGTGATGAACACCATATCAGGCTCCACGACGAGAGGCTGTTTCGAGAGAGGTCCCACAGGTTGGCACCTGCCAACACTGATGCTGTTCAACACCACATTCAGGAGATGTTAGGAGCTGGAATTATACAGGAATCACATAGCCCTTATGCATCCTCCATTGTGGTGGTCTGAAAGGAAAATGGTTCAGTGAGGGCGAGCGTGGACTACAGGACCCTTAACCGAAGAACTGTATCAGATCAGTATACAATGCCTTGCATCCAGGATGCCCTTGATTGTTGTAATGGGAGCCAGTGGTTTTCCATCTTAGACACAGGAGCTGGTATTATCAAATGCCGATGGTGCCAGAGGATAGAGAGAAAACTGAATTTATCTGTCCCCTGGGTTTATACAAATTCTTACGCATGCCCCAGGGTATATCTGGAGCACCAGCTGCCTTCCAAAGATTAATGGAGCGAGCAGTAGGAGACATGAACCTACTCGAATGCTTGGTTTATTTGAACAATGTCATTGTGTTTGGCAAAACACTTGCGCATGAGGCTCGGTTGTTCAAGGTCCTGGACCAGTAAGAAAAATTCGGATTCAAACTGTCATAGGTTCATAGGTTCATAGGTGCTTATTAGTTTGAGGGCAAAGCCCAACAAGAAACTCGCCGCCATTATATTACTGGCGGAAATGAAATTTTCTTTCTCCCATATACTGATCCAGTCTATATTTCAATTGTTCCAAACTATTACTAGCTATAACTTTTGATGGGAGCGAATTCCAAATGGGAGGTAATCTTTGGGTAAAGTAGTTGTTACGCTTAATGGTTTTATTGGTCAGAGTGTAAATTTAGAAGAATGCGATCTAGTGTTAACAACTGATATTTGATTTACTAAGCAAATGGTTTCAAATAAGGCTGGGTCTTGAAAAACTTTAAAAGCAAAACACAAGTCTCCCCTAAGTGACCTGTATTCAAGTGAGTACAAGTTCAGATTTGTGAGTCTGTCACTGTATGCCTTACTCTCTTGGTTTTTAACTTTCTTAGTGATTTTTTTTTTGGATCTTCTCTAAATCTGATTTGCTGCCAATTGTAGTTGGTGCACAAAATGGGGAACAAAAGTCAATATGTGACCTAACCAGATTAATGTAAACAGGTATGATGACCTTGGCTTCTCTACTCTTAACATGTTTTAAAATATAATGAATGATACCATGACACTTTTTTATTACATTATTATTATCGGTGTTAAATTTCAAGTTGTTAGTAATAGTGATACCAAAGTCATGTTCATCTAATACTTTTTCTCACTGTAAACCATTAAAAGTGTAGTTAACCATCCGATTGTTTTTACCAAAGTGCATCACTTTGCATTTTGCAGTGTTAAATTTAATTTTGTTATCAACTGCCCACTGAGATAATAAATCAAGATTATTCTGAAGAGACTGAACAGATTGGGAGTCATTGACAACACAGCCAAGTTTGCTGTCATCCGCATACTTATGAATCCAAACACCGTTTACTGTTTTCATGGTTGCAATCATTATGTTAAAAAGTATAGGTCCCAAAACAGAGCCCTGTGGGACTCCACTTGTGATGGTACCCCATTTTGAACAGTGGCCTCTGATGCTAACCCTTTGTGTTCTATCTGAAAGCCATGAATGAATCCATTTTATGATGTTTTGATTAAGTCCTAAGGTAATTAGATGGTCTATTAATATTTTATGAGACAGTGTCGAAAGCTTTCTCAAAATCACATCAACTGGTAAGCCATTGTCCAGTGCTTCACTTACTGGTTAAAAGAAGACAATCAAATTGGTCTGACATGATCTTCCAGGGGTAAAACCATGTTGTGAAACATCAATGAATCCTTGACTTTGCAAATGATTTGAAATGAAAGTTTTAATGAATCTTTCCATCAGTTTCCCAATGTATGCCGGCCCGGTGGCACTGAGGGTTGAGGCGCTGGACACCACACCTCGCGCCATGCTGGCGACCCGGGTTCAGGAGCAAGCCTAGGTTGCCGTGAGTTGGTGGGGGGAGGAAGGATTGAGCGTCCGGAGGACAGCTCTCTTTCCTTGGGGGGCCAGGGATTCTTCATCTGGCACTACGGCGACCTCTGGTGGAGACCGGGGTACTGCAATGCTCAGGGCCAGAAACAGAGGGTTGCGGAGTTACAGCAAGATGTTCCCTGGCATCATTGCATGCCGGACTCCATCAGGGAGAGGGAGGGAGTAACGAGGGAGGGGGGGGTGGAGACAAAGCAAACAAAAAAAAAAACTCAGCCAAGTGCATAGGCGACGGCATCTGTATCCACCAGGATCACACTCCACCGCCGGGGGCACTCCTTACCTGGGCCGAGCCCAGCCCGAATTTGCCGATAGAGTGCCTTGGGTGGATAGGGCGGCCCTACCTCAGGGGGCTCAGAGCCGGTGGGGGGATAGCCGAGCTGATGCCAGATTTCAGGAGGCCTCTCAGGCACGGAGGTAGAGTCAGGGGGTACTACAGGATGCCTGAGAGAGTTCCACTGGCTGGAGGAAAAAACAGAATTCGAAAAAAATAAAAGTTTCCCTATGTATGATGTTAAACTTATAGGTTGATAGTTATTGACTTTCTGCTTTGAACCTTCCTTATGTATGGGGGTAATTATAGCTTGTTTCCACTCTGGTACTACAATTCCCCTCTAACACGGAAGTATTGAATAATAAGGTGAGTATTCCTGACATTTCAATTGAGAGGGTCTTAATAAAACATGATGGTATATTATCAAGACCAGCTGATGAATTAGACTTAGAATTATTAATAGCAGCTATAACTTCAGCTTCAGAAAATTGAATATAGTTATCTCTGTCGTGGTTTAGGTTTAGATTGACTAATTCTTTCTGTTTAAAGATACTTATAAAGTAATTATTCAGTTCTTCAGATATAAGTTGTTCATTAGTAATAACTTCTGAATTGATCATCAAAGGGCCGACACTAGTGGATTTCCCTTTAAATGATCCAATATAATTATAACATTGCTTTTTATTGTCCTTTGTAGTGTTTGCTGATTTGATTTCTAAATCCTGGATTGCTTGCCTAATAAGTGTTTTTGTTTTATTTGCCTTTATTTTACATTTTTTCCAATTTGTATCTGTTTGTTTCTTTTTGTATTTATTAAATGCTTGTTTTTTGTTTCTTATGGCTTTTTTAATACTATTATTCCACCACAATGGCACTCTATGGTTTTTGGTATCATATTTAGTTCATTCTGGTACCCATTTCTTAAGGCAGCATTGTATTTTATTGTGTATAATTGTTCATGTTCTAAATGTATTTAAATTCTTAAGCTCGACTTTCCAATTCCATTTAGTTAGATATTGCTTAATTTTCAAATAGCTTTGGCAAAGTTATGAATTTTGGTGATTCCAGTTACAATTTGCTTAAAGAATGGGATACTCCAGAATATCTTATTATGATCATTGTCACTAAGAGGCTCTTGACAGAGTGGTATACACTCTGTGTCCTCGATATTAGTAAATATTAGGTCCAGAATGTTTTTGTCTCTTGTTGGTGTATTGACTACTTGTTCTAAGTCATGTAGTAGTATTATGTCCAGAAATCTATTTTCTAAGATCTCGTTTCCTTGTAACAATGGTCAAATGATATTTGGTAAATTAAAATCCCCCATCAGGATATAGTCAGTGTAGTTATCCATAGTCTCAAGATCATATAAAAAGGCTTCATTTGATAAGGTGTCTAAACTGGGCGAACAATACCCCAGACCAATAGTAAGGAATCTGTCTTTACATTTTAGGTTTGCTGAAATTAATTCAGTGTCTGATTCGGGAACATTTGTATTTTTTAGTTCATAACATGTAATCTCATTAGAAATATAAAGAGCCACTCCCCCACCTTTTTTATTAGATCCATTTTTAGCTATTTTATAATATCCAGGAATATCGGTACCCCAGTCCGAGTTAGAAAACCATGTTTCTGTAACTCCACAAATGTCAATATTTTCTTTGTATAATGTATAAATTAGTTCATCCACTTTATTCTTAAGACTTCTAGTGTTGACTAGTAAGATGTTTAGCTTGTTTTTTTGTTCTAAAGGTAGTTGTTGATCTGTGATTTTAACACCCTTTATACTATCTTTTAAAGTAATTACATTACTTTCAGCACATTGTGTTCCTACATGGGTTAAATCTGGAGTTACCAAACACTTCCCTGCCCCCTTAATAAGAGTTTAAATTTTTGTCTATATAAGTGTTTAAATGTTGTGCAAGAAACTTTACCCCTTTTCTGTTGGGATGCAATCCATCCCAACTACACAAGTCATTCCTATTAGCAAATTCTTCCCAGTGCAAGATACATCCTAGATCTTGTTTAAGGCACCATTGTCTAATCCAATTATTGATGTGTTTTATTTTCCCAGTCATATTGTCAGTTGTTTTACTAATTGGCAGGATTTCTGAGAATACTGCTTCACAGCTGAACTCAATAAGTTTATTTATTAGACCCACAATTTCTTCTTTTATGTCTTGAACATCTTGGTTCAATATATTATTTATACCAGCATGTATGATCACAAGAGGCCTATCTCCACTATTTCTTAATATGTTATTCAACATCTTTGTAATGTCTAAGTAATGCGCACCCCTAAAACAGGATACAGTTCTGTCCACTTTATCCAGTTCACAAATTGGTCTGTCCAAGTGTTTTACCGTTGAATCACCTAACACAAAGATGTGTCTTTGTTTTGTGTCTATATTACAGGCTAAACCCATTAAGTTGGTGGTGTCAGTACAATTTACTTGAGAACTGGTTGTGGGGGTGCATATTATTAGGGTTAGTATTTCATCAGTCAGACTGCATAGTGGTGCCTGGGGATGCAGGAAGGAGAGATTCTCATTCTCATCTGTAATTGTAACAAGTGGTTCAAATCTGTTTTGTACTGGAGTAAAGTAATGCTTCTCTTTCCTCCCTCATTTAGGTATTTTGGTATTTTGTATATTATACCATGTATCCTCTTCATTACATATATCTAGCTCTTCTCTAAGTCTTTTTCTGTTTGGTAAATGTTGATCCATGATCTCCAAAGGGGTAAATAAAGGGGCTGTACTCTCAGTTGCCAGTTTTGGTATAGGTGTTGAGGGAGTACCTTGGGTGAAACTATTTGCTGATGTGTGGCTACTAAGTCTTTTAAATGTTTCAGTTTGGCTGTTTTCCAATGCAGTAAGTCTAGAACTAAATAAAGTTATCTCATTCAACATTTCTTCATTTTGTATGCATTCAGAGCATTTAAACACTAGAGCCCAGATATTCAAACTGCACCACAGGAGCAGGCACAAGTGCAATGCACCCATGTGCAACATGCACAACATTCAAACACAGTGCAAGCCAAGATGCACTTGCGCAACACAACTGAATATTACACCAACCGCGCCATGGCACAACCAGGGATGCGCAGTGGTGCAGGGCCGATGTGCAGTAGCAGAACCACGGATGCACAGTGGAGCAGGGTAGCAGTGCAGTAGCACAACCAGGGATGCACAGGGACAGGATGCAGGAGTGCATCACCCATGGAAGACATGGGCAGAGGAGTACGGAGCAGACCAGACAGCGCCCCCTGCACCCCATGAACCGCACAACCTGAGGTGAGCTGGATGAAACACCAGCCCATGAACACCAGCAACAAATCCACAGCCGGGGCATGGTGTCCTAGCACACCCCCTGCCAGCTGTGACGCATTCACAAGGAGGTCCGGCCACCCTGTGCTACTCCATCCCACCAATGCAGAGCACACCCTGCACAGCGATCCCCAGACACCCTGCCCAGGAGCAGCGCCCAACAGTGCATGGCTCTGTATGCATGCCACCACCCCCACTGTGACAATGCAACCCTGTGCACCATGGAGCCATGCATGGCAGCCCCAGCATGAGCACACTGCAGTGGGCGGCATAGAAACATAGAAACATAGAAGTTGACAGCAGATAAGGACCGCAAGGCCCATCCAGTCTGCCCATTTCTTTTTCTACCTTATAAATGTGCCATCGGCCTTTGCTCTGCCAGTGGCCTATCTATTCATAGTCATTTGTATTGCTCCCTTATGCCTATCCGATGCCTGTTTGAAGCCCTGCACTGTATTCATAGCCACCACTTCTTGTGGTAAGCCATTCCATGCATCCACCACCCTTTCTGTGAAAAGATTTTCCTACATTCCCCTTAATCGGCCCCCTCTAATCTCATGCTGTGTCCTCTTATCCTGCTATTTTTCTTATATTTAAACATGTTAGACTCTTTCACCTTGTTAATGCCCTTAAGGTGTTTGAAAGCCTCGATCATATCACCTCTCTCCTCCTTTGCTCAAGGTATACATATTGAGCTCTGTTAATCTGTCCTCTTATGTCTTCTGATGCAGTCCCTGCACCATTTGAGTTGCCCTTCTCTGGACTGCCTCAATTTGGTTAATGTCCTTGTGAAGGTGTGGCCTCCAATACATGCAGTATCTCTAGATGGGGACCTAACCAGTGTCTTGTAAAGAGGGATTATACCTCCCTCTTACGACTTGTGATACCCCTACTAATACGCCCTAACACCCCCCTAGCCTTACCTACTGCTTTAGAGGTCTGCTTGGATGATTTCAGGTCATCAGTGATGATGATGCCCAAGTCTCTTTCTTCCTTTGTGACTCCTAGCAACTCCCCTTCCAGCCTATAGGTGGCTTCAGGGATTCTCTTCCATATGTGCATGATTTTGCACTTCTTTGCATTAAATCCCAGTTGCCACTCTTCTGACCATTTTGCTAGTTTATCCAGATCTCTTCTCATTCTGCCCACCCCATCTGGATCATCTACTCTGTTGCAGATCTTGGTGTCATCTGCAAACAGACAAGCCTTACTCCTAGTCCATCTGCAATGTCACTAATGAAGATATTGAAGAGGACTGGCCCCAGGATTGATCCCTGAGGTACCCCACTTGTGACTTGCATCTCTTCTGACTGTATACCATTTACCACCACTCTCTGTTTTCTGCCCATCAACCAGTTTGCCACCCAGTTGACCAACTTCTGATCCACCCCGAGCCTACCCAGCTTATTTATCAATCTTCTATGTGGAACAGTGTCAAAAGCTTTGCTGAAGTCAAGGTAGGCGACATCAACTGCTCCCCCTTGGTCCACCACTCTGGTTACCCAGTCAAAGAAATCTATGAGATTAGTTTGACAGGACCTTCCTTTTCTAAACCCTACCCTGTGCCCCTATGGATTCCAGGTGTTGCACTATCCTTTCCTTAAGGAGTGACTCCATAATCTTGCCCACTACTGAGGTAAGACTGACTGGTCTGTAGTTCCCCACCTCCTCCCTGCTACCACTCTTATGGAGCGGGATCACATGAGCCCTTCTCCAGTCTTCTGGGACCTCTCCTGTGCTCAGAGACTCACTAAACAGTTCTGCTAATGGTTCTGCTAGTTCCACCTTTAGCTCCTTAAGTACCCTGGGATGTATGCCATCAGGTACCATTGCCTTATCCACCCTGAGCTTATCAGGCTCTTGTAGGACCCTTTCTTTTGTGAAGGGTAATTGCTCACCTCCCTCCCCTGTGTCCATGATGCTGAGCTGTGGGCCCTGCCTACCTTCTCTTCAGTAAATACTGAGCAAAGTATCTATTTAGGAAAGATGCCTTTACAGGGTCCTCCTCCTCACATGCTCCCTTTTCTTCATTAAGCAGCAATACCCCTCTGGACTTTCTTCTTTCACTAATGTATCTATAGAAAGTCTTGTCACCTTCTTTTACTGTTTGTGCTAGTTTTTCCTCAGTTTGGGACTTTGCCTGCCTTACTGCCTTCCCTGCTTCCCTTAGGGCAGTTTGGTATGCCTCCCTATCTTCATCCCGCTGCATTCCTTTATATTTCCTGAAGGCCAGCCTTTTGGCTCTGACCTTTTCTGTTACTGTATTTGAGAACCAAAGTGGTTTCCTTCTTCTTTTGCACTTCCTTTTCTGTCTAACACAATGGGATGTTGCTTCAAGTATTGCATCCTTAATGCTTGCCCACTTTGCCTGTACCCCCTCACCTGTGTTTCTTTTTGCCAGGGCTAGCTTAACTCTTTTGGCCATCTTATCAAAGTCAGCTCCTCTGAAGTCCCATATTTTGCATTGGAATGGGATGATTTAGATGTAGTAGCCAAATTGAACCATACCATGTGATGGTCACTGGCCCCAGGTGACCTTCTACCTGAGATCTGTGATCCCTTCCTTGTTAGTCAGTACTAGATCTAGGATAGCCCTGTCTCTCGTGGGTTGCTGTACCAGTTGTTTGAGGCCCTCCCTGCAGGAATCCACTATGTGTCTAGTTCTGGCAGATGTTCCTGCTGGTATTGACCAATCTGTATCCGCATGTTGAAGTCTCCCATTATCAGAACCTCCCTTTAGCTGTCATGTTTTTGCATATCTTCTAACAGTAATGTGTCTATGTCCTCCCTGGTCTGGGGGCCTGTAGACAACCCCAGTTCTTATGGCTGTCCCATTTCCTGTTTCCAGGGTGACCCACAGTTCTTCTGGCTCTTTATGTGTATTCTGAATTTCTGTAGCTTTGATATTTTCATTGACAAACATGGCCACTCCTCCCCCCCTTTTTGCACCTCGGTCTCTTCTGAACAATACATAGCCAGGTACTGAAGTCTCCCAAGTGTGGTTACTGGTAAAGCACGTCTCACTAATTGCTACTATGTCCAGTTTAGCCTCTGACATTATTGCCTGCAGGTCTGGGATCTTATTTCCCAGGCTGTGAGCATTTGTGCACATGATTTTCCATTGGCCAGATTTTGGTGTGTTAGTTGTTGGGTGAGGTTTGGCATTACCCCTGTTCATCATATGGGGAGATAAACCTTTTTTCTTACCTGGTGATGCAAATGAACTGCAAACATGCTGAATCCCTGTTTGACCACTAGCTGAGGGGGGAGGGGTGTTCTTCCCATTCGACGTATGGGGTGCTGCACCCCTCTCCCCATTTGCTAGTTTAAATATTCTGCAAAGACGTCAAACTTCTGCCCCAATGCACTGACTCCCTCCTTAGTCAGATGCAGTCCATCAAATTTAAAGAACTTTCGCTCCCAGAACTGTTGCCAGTTCCCTACAAATCTGTGTCCTTTTTCCTGGCACCAGCCCTTCAGCCATGTGTTTAGCTCCCCTATCTCCCCTTCTCTGAACTTCCGTCCATCTGCTCCCCTCTCCCAGACTGGCAGGATCCCAGAGAAGGAGATGCCGGACGAAATAGATGATAGTTTGTCACCCAGCCTGGTCAGGTGTTCCTTGGTCTCCACAGCTGACTGGCTGGCGAGATCATTAGTCCCTATGTGTACTAGGACATCAATGTTTTCTCCTGCTTTGTGAACAATTTTAGCAATGCGGTCAGTGTCTCTCCATGCTGATGTACCTGGGAGACATCTGACCATTACCCCTGGCTGGAGATGGGTATCAACTCCCCGAATCATGGAGTCTCCTAAGATCAGAAGTTTTTTGGATTTCCTTTTTGCTTTTTTGTTTTGGTTCCTGATTTGGGTGAGTTTTGTTGTGCTAGCTCCTGTGCTGCAGTGTCCTGCTCCGCAGTGTCTTCTGCCTCTTTGTTTGATTTCAGAGATAGAGGCAGATACCTGTTTGTAGTGTTTATATGGTTTTTGGAGGTAATATGTTGGAGAGCAGAGAGCCGCTGCAGTGGTGTGAATGGCATCGGGGGTGGTGCAGGCCTGGGTGTGTGTGTGTGTGTGTGTGTGTCCGGCAGGGACCCACTGCAGCCACTGGCCTTAACAACTGCAGACACAGTGCCACCTATGCAGCCCCAGTACAGCCAAGTTTGACCCTGCATCGGCACCCGAGATACCCCGCATGCGACAGGGCCTACCCTGGGCCCCACCACCAGCAGGATAGCACCCCGCACACCCACCCAAGCACACACCCTGTCCCAGCAGTGGCCCCAACAGCCAGCACAGATGCCCACAGTGGTGCATGGAAGCATGCACTACACAGGATGCAGCACAGGGCATGGACAAACACCCAGCCAGACCCAAGGGCATCCCAACACAGGGACACAATAGCAGGGCAACAAACCAGCTGACATGTGACCACAGCAGCCGTGTACCCATGGCCAGCACCCCCCATGGCACAGGTGTACCAGCCACCCTGCACATGCACCATGAATCCGTCTGCCACCAGCATGCGGCTGGAGCACAAGTGACAGACATCAGAGCACAGACCCTGCAACAGGTACCAGTGACAGCATGGAGGGGGGACAACAACAGCAGAGGCCACAGTGCCACCCGAGGCAGTCGTGCACCATACCAGTGACAGGAGGCAATCCAACATTGCACCAGGTCCAGGGGTGGCCAGCATGGACAGCCACCACTGACATGCCAGCAGACTGTGCATAGCACAGACATGCAAGGGTGTCAGCTGCATGGGCCATGGACAGTCTGACAGGGGCACCATGGACACAGTGCATGCACCGGGGATCAATGCACATAGGCGTCCAGTGCACAGAGAAAAACACACATACCACAGACAGTGACTGAGTCCCCCACCCACACCATAGGTGGGTCCCTGCCGGACACACACACACCCAGGCCTGCACCACCCCCGATGCCATTCACACCACTGCAGCCAAGCATCATTAGCCTGCTGCAAATCAGAGACCACCACAGTTGTCATAACAAAATGTATATATTAAACAAATTCAACAACAAAACATATGTACAACTATATACAAGAGCGGGGAAGGGCCACAAACCAGGTGGGGAAGTAGGGCATGGGCAGGGTGAACAAATGGGAGAGGAAAAAGGGGTGTGAGGGTGAGTCCTGGGGGAATTCAACAAGGGGCATGAGGACCCGCCTGCCCCTCTCCCCACTTCTGTGCCGTCTCCTTCCTCCGTGGCGCCCTTACCCCATCCCACTCCATCCTTTGGTTCAGTGTTGCCCTGGCAAGCTGCAGCCACTACACCCCTCTTTCATGCAATCAGCATTGTCCACTTAGGACAAGAGGCATCATCTTGTTCAGCCCAGCCCATCCAAAACATGGCATGCAACGTGAGCCATGCCTGTTACCCCTGACATTACACAAGACCCACCACAGGCACACAGCCATGTGGACCCTGCACCACCACCGCCCATGTCCCTTTGCCACCATTGGCTGTACAGTGGACACTACTATGCGGCGCAAAGGCAGTGGCACAGCCATGTACCCAGTGCATGCACAGACCACCAGCAATGCCCACCCACACATGCAGTGCCACAGGACAGTACTGAGTGCACCTTGTGGTGTGCACGGTGGTGGGGCCAAGTGCTGGTGGCCATGCCCCACCACCAACCCTGCAACACTGCATGCACAGATGTGAGGGGATAAAAGGCACTCACCTGCATCCAGGCCATCTGGGCACTGCTGGCCCATGGCTCCTCCTCCATGACCCTGCTGCGGCGCTCCAGCCCTCTCCCGCTCAGCTCGGGCTTCCCTCGCCCTACGGTGCTCCTCTGGGCCTAGTGTGCAAACACAGAGAGGGGAACATCAGTACAAACCAGTAGCAAAGCCCACCCTGGTGTGTGCATTCCCGCACAGCCCAGCCATGCCGCAACACCACCACCACCGCCGCCCACACTGGATGGACCCCACCTCCCTGCGGGGTGGACACATGCACACCACAATATCTGGACGGACGGATGCTACCAGTGTATGGATGGAGCACCTACCTGGCCGTGGCATGGTGCCTCACCAGGCGCATGCCTGTAGATGCCCCAGTCTGTCCAGGTCCCTCCGCCGGAGGTCCCCATACCGGTAGTGACACTGCTCACCGGACCGGGCAATACCAGTGGCCTCCTCCATGCCCTCTGCAACCTCCTCCCATGCAGCACCACATGGCCTTTTCAGTGGGTCCTGACCAAACAGGGCCCCAGCATGGGGCTCAACAATGGCCACAAGGTTTGCCAGCTCTACTGTGCTCCACTGCTAAGCTCACCTGCGTGACATCCTTCTGTCAGTACAGATAACAAAATGGCACTCTGTAGCACACGTCCCCCATGTGCGGAGGCTGCACAGTACAGCGCTGCCATTCCCCATCGCGCTGTCACCGAACTGTGCGATAGGGGTGCACCCATGCGGACGCATGGTGCCTAGTGGCAAAGGTCGACTGCAGGGTCATGGGTCTGTCCACGCACGGAGTGCCACAGCGCTATTGGGACTCCCTATGTGCAGCATGGTAGGGTGTCTGTGTGTGATGCCCTGCAGTGGCCTACCGCGCTGTGGCTCCATGGCGCCTACGGCACCAAGGCACAGCGCCCACAGGAAAACAACACACTAGCACCACTGGCACAGTGGTGACCATGCCCTGCACTGTCTTCCACACACAGCACATCATCAGCGCGGCACACGTCGGCGTCAGCACCCCGGGCATGTGCCATGTGGTACCTACTGCGCACGTCACAGAGCAGCGCAATTGCCTGAGCACGCTCAACCACATTGCGCAAGGTGCAACAGCACGATATTCAGCCAGCATATACAAATCAGCTCATCAGCAATTCCATGGCGCAACCACTGCATTAGCATCCACTTAAAGTTGCGTCTCACCTCATTTGCATGCGTTGCACTTTATAAATGCGACATGGGGCTGCAGAGGACATAGTTTGGTATTACAGTCTATTGTGGTGGGTTGCATGCTGTTTGGATGTGTGGACTGTGGTTTGTGAGGGCTGAATGGGACTGCACATTCAAAAGTAACACCTGTCATTCCCACAGGCTCTATCATGACCAAATGAGAGGATGAGGAGGAACAGGGATGGAGGAGAAGAAGGAGGCCCAACTTCACCTGGGCTGAATCAGATGCCCTGTTCGAGGCCTATTTCGACAGGGAACCACAGCTCAGCGGACAGCGTGGAATGCCACAGGCCCATGCTGCGGCGTGGGGTGAGGTTGTGTGTGCTGTGAACCAGCAAGGCAGTCACCAGCGGTCCATGCAGGAGTGTAAAAAAAAGGTCAGCATGAACAGGAGGAGGATAAAGGATAAGGTGGCTGCCATCAGGGCAGCACGTGCTGCCACCGGTGGTGGACAGCTGGATGTGCCACGCCTGATGCCACAGGAGGAGCGGGTGGCCAGCAGCATGCGGCATTGTGCCATAGAGGGCATTCCTGGTGGTGGCTTCCAGATGGGTGGCAGCCCATCACTGCATGGTAGGTCCTGTGCTGTCACTGTGTGGGCAGTAGGGGGAATGCCACAGGGCAGGGTGGAGACAATAACGCTACTGTGTTCCCTTACAGCTTCTGAGTGGTGGTGGGTGTGTCCATCGAGGGTGATGCCCTGGACATGGAGGAATGCCCATCCACCTCCACAGGTGTCCAAGGGACAGGACCAGTGCATACCTGCTTGCCTGTCCGGACTGAAGATGGTGGTGCGGGTGCGGATGAGGCCCCGCCTGTGTCCCAGCGTGATGGCACCCATGGACTCCAGCATGCTGGGACATGGACTGGTGCTGGATCTGGCACCGATGATGATGGATCACACGTCCCAGACAGTGATACATGTGGGACGCAGGATGGTCCCACAGTAGGAAACGGCACAGGCGTAGCTGTGAGTGGTGCTGCCATGGAGGCCTGTGTGACAACACAGTCCCAGCCTGTGCCTGTATGCCCAGTGGGGCAACACTGGTGTGCGTCCAGCCCAGTGGGGCTGTTGCGGCCGCTGCAGTGGCACTGGTGAGCCCTGGCAATCAGCAGCCAGAGGGGCAGTGCCAGCAGTCGGCCAATGGCGATGGGGGAACAGTGTCAGGGGGCAGTGGCAGTGCACCATGTGTGGACGTGCCCCGGCATGGCTCTGGTGTGCAGCACCCATCATCAAGGGGTGCTGCCCAGCAGGGCCAGGAACACCATGAGGGACAGCATGCCGGACTGGTGAATGACCTCTTTGATGAGCACAGATGCCTACTCCAGGCTTCAGTGGATCAGCAGTTGCGGCTTGTGACTGCGGTGGATGCACTCAGTGCGGTTCTGCGCCAGGCAGAGGAGCAGCGCAGCACAGACCAAAGTCTGCTCCTGGCAGAGATGGCCCGGCAGCGGGAGGATGTGACCGCTGCCATTGACAGGCAGACACATGCATTCACAGCTGTCATGGCCACATTGGGCACCCAGTTCAGTGCCCATGTGCCGCAGACACCATGCAGGGTCATGTCAACCCCCCGTTCCCGGCACCATGCGACACCTGCTATGTCGACACTGGGTTCTGCTGTGGGCATACTGAGCATGCCTGGCGTGGGCATGTTTGGTGAGCTGCAGACCCCTGCATGAACACGGTCATGTTCACACAGTGTCACCCCTAGGGGACTGTCGGTGCCACCCCATGAGGCCAGTGGTCAGCTGCCCATGCATCCGTGGTGGCTGTGGCACTGTGCTCCATGACTGACTTGTCTCCCACCATGGCCACTGTCTGCCGCTGCCCTGTGTGCAGTGTGGTGTGCATCGTGTGATGCACAGGTGGAGTATCTGGCCCAGCACACACATGGTCCCTGTGCACACCCTCCCGGCTGCTGGCCACTGGGGCATGTGCATGATGATGCCTGCATTGTGCTGTCCACCAGTGTGCAATGGTGTCCAGTGTCTGAGGCATGCACAGTGATGGCCACTGGGCGTGGTCATGTGTTGACCTGCGTGGGGGTAGGGGTGGCATTTGGGGTTGGCGTGCCATCTACCCCTTGTGCATGTCTTGTGGTGTGTGTGTGTGTGCGCACGTGTCATGTTCAGCCCTACCCATCCCTGACGGCACGTGCGGTGCCACGCTCTGACCCATTCCCATACCACTATCCACCCCTGGGGTTCATCCATGCCTCTCTGTGGGCTGTGCCCTTGCCATTGGTGGTTGCACATGGCCCCGTGACCTACCTGTGTTGACCAAAGTGCTCTTCTGTGATGGTGTCCCAGTACAGCTGTGACATCCGGATCAGGTGGGGGTCCCTTCACCCAGGGGGTGGCTGCCTATCACCGTCTGGACCGGCATCCTCATCATCCCCACTGCTGTCCCGTCCCCCTCTTCAACCTCTACAGCTATCCTACAGTTGTTGGCCATGTTGTGCAGGATACAGCAGGCCAGGAATAGCCTGCAGGCCTTTGAGGGGCTATACTGTAGGGCACCACCAGACATGTCCAGGCACCAGAAATGTGCCTTCAGCATCCTGAACACCTGCTCGATGACATTCTGTGTTGTGGCATGTGCTTCATTGTACCGTAGCTGCGATAGGGTCGTGGGGTGCCGGTATGGTGTGAGCATTCAGGGACGGAGTGGGTAGCCACTGTCACCTGTGTGTAGAGGGTGGAAATTAGTATGGTGTTCTACGTCGCTTTGCCATGGGCCGACAGGGCCGGTATCCTTGGCACCTCTGACTATGCACTCCCCCACATCTGCTCATGTCGTCCTGCGTGATATGTATACTCACCCACTAGGTGGCCAGTGGGGATGTCCCCACTCTCAAATCTGTGGCACAGTGTGGACTGATGCCAGATGAAAGCATAATGTGCTCCCCCAGGGTGCGTGGTACAGACATTGGTTATGCGCCCCCTGGCATCGCACACCACCTGGCAGTTGATGCTGGCATACCCCTCCCGGTTGATGTAGGACACACTGTCCAGGCCAGGTGGAGTGCAGATGGCCACATGGGTGCAGTCAATGGCCCCGAGCACACCAGGCAACCGTGCTACCCTGTGGAACTCTTGTATGTGTGCTGTGTGCTCTGCCTGTGTGCTGGGGAAATATATGTACTCCGCAGCATGTGGCAGTAGTGCCCTGAGGAATTGTGTGAGTAGGTGTGATGCGGCTGACTGGGTTATGCCTGTTGTGTCTCCTGTTGGTCTCTGGAAGGTGCCCGTGGTGAGCAGGCACATGATGGCTGTCACCTTTGTCTCCACTGACAGAGCATGGCTCTGTCGTGTGGGTGCCTGCATCTCATCACTACACAGCTCACAGAGCCGCCTCAGGATCACCCGGTTCAGGCAGTACCGGCCCACAATCTCTGTGTCAGAGTAGTGTTTGAAGGTGGTGCTGGCTCGGTACTGCCTGTTCTGGGTGTACCGCTGACAGATCCTTCCACCGCTGCGCCTACCTGCTGCCTGCCTTCTCACACCCCTCATTACCGCCTCCATCTGGAAGATGGTATTGGCCATGTCCCTGGCTGGTGTTCCCCCCTGGCGGCTGTTATCTCATTCCCCCCGCTGTCCATTTATGATGCTCCCCCTGCACTGGGTACACCTCTGGCCTTTGGCTGTGGTTGTTCTGACTACTGCCACTGCCCTCAGTCCACTGTGGCACTTCACTTAAATTCCTGCACAGTGGCACAGGCTCCCCACTCCTATCCTGTTCCTGGATCACTTCAGGTGTGCCCTGTCCTGCTCCTGCCTAGTCCTGCTCACTGCTACCCTCTGCCTTGTGCCTGTCAGCTCGCTCCCACCTGTGGCTCCCCTGTAGCATTCTTGCCCTTTCTTGATCTTTTTTATTTTGGATAATTTCCGCTGTAGCGCAACTTCCTCTAGCTCCCCTACTGCGCATGGCACATGCTGTTGAATATCGCACTGCACATGTTATTCATGGTTCCACCCCCTACAGTTGTGCATGCATTCATTACAATTGCACTCTTGCGCATTGCAACTTACATGGCGCAGCTGCCTCATGCTGAATAACGCACAATGGCACATTTCTGGACTTGCGCTGGCGCATCCCTGTTGTGCATGGCGCATTCCTTTTGAATATCCGGGCCAAGGTCTGTCTCTATCTGAGTAGCAGGGTTTAAGAAATACATCAGACATGTGTTACATTTTATTGCGGTGTAGCCCTCTATGGTGATAATACTTACTTGGTATTACTTACTTGGTATTACTTGGTATGAAAGAACAGAAGAAGGCCAGAGCCCATCGAGACTGTTCCCCAACTATGTGGGACATTATTTATCTATTATCCCTCAACCAAACATCTAACTTGTTTTTAAAGACAGTGGTACTAGTTGCCTCTACCAATTCTTGTGGCAAGGTGTTCCATACAATGGATGCTCTTATTGGAAAAAAGTTTCCCCTTTTGCTGGTTTTATAAGTTTTTACTTCAAGCTGTTTATTATGCAGTCTCGGAACATGACTCCTTTTGGAGGGTGTTATACCACATTTTTCCATTAGATCTGGTGAATTTATTAAATTAAAAACCATAAGCATATCACCTCTTAATCTTCTAGTTTGAAGAGAGAAGAGACCAGTAGCTTTTAATCTGTTCTGATAATCCAAGTTTGTTAATCTTGGAATCATTCTAGTTACTCTGCTTTAACCTGTTCAAGAATTGCTATGTCTTTTTTTTGGTTTGGATTCCAGAAAGGGGAGCCATAGTCTAGATACAGTCTAATGTATGCCCTGTACAATGGAATAAGGCATTGTTCAGTGCGATTAACAAAAGTGCGTTTTATTTGCCTCAAAAGTCTGTTGGTCATGCAAGCAGTTCTAACACAGTGATCATTTGATGTAAGCTTATTATTGACTTATATCCCTAAATCTTTTTCACAATTTGATGAGTGAAGTGGTAGTCTGTTAATATAATATATCGTTTTTGGATTATTTACACCGAAATGCACTACTAAACATTTGTCTTGATTAAACTGCATATGATTTTCATTTGCTCAAAGTGTTAATTTTCCCAAATCCTTCCTTAATGCAGAAATATTTTCTTGATTATTAACCTTGCCCCCCAATTTAGTATTGTCTGGAAATTTAACCATGAAGTTATTTGGCCCTGTGTGTAAATCACTGATAAAGAGATAAACAATGTTGGTCCCAAGACTGACCCCTGTGGTACACCACTTGTCACACTACCCGAATCAGACAAGATATCATTAATTCTGACTCTCTGAGAATGATTTGTCAACCAGTTTAAAGTCCAGTTGACAATATCAGGTGACAAACCTAGATTGTGCATTTAGTAATGAGTTTTTCATGTGAGACTTTATCAAAAGCTCTACTAAAGTCAAAAGAATTCCCGGCCGGTGGCGCTGAGGTTGAGGTGCTGTAGCACCACCTCGCGCCACGCTAGCGACTCGATGTTCGAGGCGGGCATGGGTTGCCGTGGGTGGCGGGAGAAGATGGATTAAGCGTCCAAGGGACTGCTCTCCATCTCCGGGGAGAGATTTGGGTGGCTGGGGCTTGCCTGACCCCTAAGCGGAGGCTGGGGTCGACAACTTTTATGTTTGCAAGCTATGAGGGGAGCGGGACATGGCAGACAGTTGGGGCACGCAGACGGAGCGTGCATGCACCCAGTCGCTGGCGTCATTGCATGCTATGAACCGCCGGGAGGAAAACAACGGCAGGCCGCACGGCAGCAGTTGTTCCTCCAGTGGTGCCATTCCTGGAAGAGCGCCTCCTGGCATAGCTCTGTTGGGGTGGGTTGAGTCACTCCCCACCACCCTGCTGCGAAGGGTAAGTCACGAGGTGCACAAGGGAGGGGGTCTGATGTCCGGAGATGGCGCTGGGGGAACAATGGAGGGCAGGGGTAGTAGCCGAAGCTCTGGAGGAGAGAAAAATAATACCCCCAAAAAAAAAAAAAGTCCAAAAGAATTACATCAGTAGGGATACCCACATCTAGTAGAATACTTATGTTATTGTAAAAAGATATCAGATTGGTGGTGCAGGAATACTTGGGAGTAAACCCATGCTGATTTGAATCATAAATTCCTAATTTTTTACAATCTTGATCTATTAGAGACTTCATTACTCGTTCCATTAATTTACCAGCCACTGAGGTCAGGCTAATTGGACGATAATTTTGCTCAGAACCTCTATTGCCTTTTTATGTTGGCTTGCCGCGCTTGAATGCAGGTCAACATATTGGGAGAGTGGAGATTTGGAGGCGCGGCTGCTGTTGGGCGAATGCAGGGCACGCATCAGTAGGTGCGTCCCTCATTCCCCAATAAGCCAGCATGCTAGTGCTGACACCAACATTATGGAAAGTGGACAAAACTTCTAAACAAAGGGCCGCTGCAATCAGAGACAAGCTCGTCATGCAGTGGCATAAAGACACGCCTCCAGTACGTGCCTTTGCAAGGCAAACATTTCAAGAAACATGGCGCTGAAGCCCCGCATGGGTGAGCTCGCGCCCCCTTATGTGACATGCCGACAGGGCCCACTCCCGTCGGCATCACCTAACTGTTGAATGCTGAGGGTGCCCCATCCCCCTCAGCTTGCGCTCCCCGACTTTGTTTGCGGTGGAGGTGCCCAATCCCGCAGCATTAACCTCCCCATGTTGTGTGCTGATGAGGTGTCAATCCCCGTCAGCTAGTGACCCAAAACCCACTTAGATGGCCGCTGAGGACCCACCCCAGCGTGCCAAAATATCCAGCGGCTTTGTTTGCTGGCGGGGTTCCCAATTCGGCAGCATTAACCCCCTGTGTTGTGTGCGGCGGGTGCCCAATCCACGCCGGCTACTAACCCCAAACCCACTTAGGTGGCATGCTGAGCCACCCAGCATGCAAAACTATCAGGACATTTTTCTGTACCTAGAATAAAGCAGATCCCTCGTAGTCTAGGTCACCCTCCCCACCGCACCCCACCCACTGCGCACCTGCCTCCCCTCACCCCCCTTCACCCCATACTTACCTCTGGAGTCCGGCGCGATGATCTTCAGTGGACCGGGAACATGTCTGCACTCTTCAAAGCCAACAGCGAACTGAAGAAATGCCGGTAAGCTGTATAATGGAGTGAATAGGGTGTTTTCAACTTTGTTGCATATCTCAGCCATTTCTTGGACTTTTTGCACCAAATTTTCAATGTGGGGTTTTTGGGGCCCCTCCTCATGAATTCTTTCACTGTCATGGCGTTTATCGGCCTCAAAAGATGATTTCGCACTCACTGCGCGAAATCACCTTTTGGGGCCCATTAACAAAATGACAGTGGTAGGTATTCATGAGGTGCCCTCTTAAAAAGCCTAAGTTCCAAATTTGGTGAAAAAAATCCAACAAATACCTTTTCTGGCGTCGTTGCACAGTTACTCGCAGGCCCGTATTCAACGCATTCACAATATTTTACTGCTGGATTTTCAGCATTGTCATTTTGTACACCTCCTTGTGAACAGTACAGCTGTCATTTCACATCCTGCCCAAATGTGCTTCCGCACTTCCGAGCACAATAGTGCAGTCGTGTGAAATCAGTGTTTGGGCCAGATTATGAAAATGACAGTGACACAATTCATGAGCAGAGGACCTAAATGCCTATGTTGAAAATTTGGTGATATACTCCATAAAATAACTGTGTTATGAGCATCGTTGGCAGATCTACGCTGCGCTTGCACCGTCGTGCATTTGTGATATTTTCAGTCTGGATTTTCACCATTGCCATTTTTCACACCTCTTGATTAACAGTACAGCCGTCATTTGACATATCATGCCCAAAATGTGTTTCGCACTTCCGGTAGCAGAATAAGCGTGGCGCTGTGCAAAATCACTAACTGAGGACTACTTTGAGAAATAACAGTAACACTGTACATGAGCAGGCGCTAAAATGCCTATGTTGAAAATTTGGTGCCAACAGCCATAAAATGGCAGTGTTGCAAAAGCGTGCATTGCATATTTCCCACACTCCTAGTAACCCGCCAATTTGGTATATTTACATGCCACATTTTCAACACTGGCATTTTTTCCCCACCTCCTTATGAACTGTGCAGCTGTCATTTCTCACATCCTGCCTGACATGTTTTCCCGCACTGCACTACCAAACACCCAAAGGGACACCCTACTGCTTGTCACTCTCTGCAGGGTGGGGGTGGGTTGGCATCAGTTCAATACTTCACTGCCATTACTATGATGCATCTGCCTAACTCCTGCACTGCCAATGCCAATGCCAGCAAGCCAACATTCAGCATTGACAAATGCTTGTTTAAATATGGGAGTAACTATTGCTGAACGTCAATCATTTGGTACAATGCTTTTTTGTAAGGATTTTTTGAAGATAATTGACAAAGGTATAGAAATATTTATAGAGGTTTCGATCAGAAACCATGGATGAATACCGTCTGGGCCCGGACTAGTATTTTTTTTTTGTTTTTTGGTAGCCTGTATAATGTCAGTTGGATAGAACTTATGATAATCTATGTGGTGAACTTTAAATGTACTAATAGGTGATTTTTGAGAGAAGACAGAACAAAAGTACTTATTAAAGAGATTTGAGGTTTCTATATCAGATAGAGAAGAGCCATTGGTTATAATGGGACCAATGGTCCTTAATACACCTTTTTTACTATTTATATAGGAGAAAAGAGATTTGTGACAGTCTTTTGTGTGAGCTAGTTTAAATTCTAGCTTATTTTTTGCCAATTTAATAGAATTTTTTAAGTTTTTCACGGATAGTCTGTATTTATGCAATAGAGTAGTTTCAAATGGAACAGAACTATTCTTAAGTTTCCTAAAAAGTTTAATTTTTATTTTAACCTGATTTTTAATTGTCTTGTTGAACCAAGGGGGATTTTTTCCTTTATTATTAAACTTCCTCTTAGATGGAATAAAGGTATTTTCCAAATAATGTACAATGTTTTTAAAAAAGTCAAGCTTGTTGTGTTGTACAATTAAAAAGATTAGATTCCCAGTTTATGTTTTGTAAGTATTCATTGATTTTAGAAAAACTTGCTTTATTATCATATTTTGTATAGTATAACTTCCTTTGTGTAGTTTTAAACTGTTGAATTTCAAAAAGAATAGATGAATGATCATTGGTCCCAAGTGGATCCCAAATTTGTAAATTGCTAATTTGTTGCTCTATGTTAGTAAATAATAAATTCAAAATATTAGGACATTGAGTGGGTTCGGTAACAAGTTGTTGTAATCCAGTACTAACTACCACATCTATTAGTCCTTTCTTGGCATAGGACTGTCCTGAGAATGAGTCCCAGTTAATATGAGGGAGGTTAAAGTCACCAAATATTACAGTATCTTGAGATTCTGAAAAATGTGCAATTTCTTTAAATATATCAGTTGTGTAATCTGAATTTGCAGATGGAGGTCGATAGATGTTACCAGTAGTTATATAGGACTGCTCCTTCAATAAGATTTTAACCCATATACTTTCCAAAGAAAGGAGAACACACTTCAAAGAAGAATATCATTTCAGTATGTACATACAAACTCCACCACCTTATCTAATCTGTTTTATGATATAACTTATAACCTGCAATTTCTCTAGACCAAATTGAGGATGCATCCCATCAAGTTTCAGTTACTCCCACCACACCTATATTTAAAGTTTACATTTGGCTTCGAGTTCTGCTAATTTGAGTTGGTTTAAAGATCTTGCATTCAAAGCTAGGAATTTACATTTAGTTGTAATAATATTTTGGTAAGTATTCAGAGACTTGGGAATAGACCCATTCTCTCCCATTGTTTTTGGTTTAAACAATGATTTATGATTTTAGTGATACTTTTCCCCATAAGTGTACTGCCCCTATGACTGAGATGTAAACCGTCCTAGCAAAACAAGTATCATTCATCATTTTTAGTATACGATAAAGCAATCAACAGTCACTAACCTTCCGAGATTCAGATATTTACTTACAGGTCTTATATGCCAAATATGTTACTTGTCTTTAGGTTTTCCTCTAACCCCACTAAACATGTGAAACACGCGCAGACATGTGTGTCTCTGTGCACGTCTCCGCGCATGGCTACGCACACTCGCCCTGCTTGCCTCAGGTCGAATTTTGTACTCCGTGACCCAGAAATACCTCCAAGGGTCACACAGCGAGGCACAAGGTTATAGATTAAATATATGGTTTAGCGTATAAATGTCAAAATTGGAGAATAGGAGAATGCTCCTTTACATACACAAGTGCCCTACACGTTAAAACAAATAAAACTAGGCACAAACAGTAAGTGGTAGTTCTGTGCTGAAAGCAACAGAACTACAGTTCAACCTCCTGATCCCGAAAACAAGGACACAGGGCTCCAAAGAAAGTAACAGTTGCACTACATATAATATTTCATAGAAGCTTAAAGTATAAGATGTACAGTAGCTACTCCTTGCAGTTGCAGACACAGTCTCTTGCAGCTACAATGTAGGAGTTTTGCCATTGGCAAGTGCCAGTTTTTCCAACAATCTGTAAAATATGTGGACCACATTCTATCTGCTGAAGGCATTCAAACTGATCTGAGCAAAGTAGAAGCCTTAACTACCTGGACACAGCCTAACAATCTCAAAGAGCTGCAAAGATTCCTGGGTTTCTGTTGATACTATTGGCGCTTTGTACAAGATTGCACCAAAGTAATTCACCCACTGCTAAATCTGAGCCAAGAGTATCCACCTACAAATCGGAAGTACAAAAAGAGTGCTGTGAAAGAAGGGGGATAAAGCTTATTTCAAGACTAATGAACCATTCAGGGCCAGGTGGACCTCTGCTTGTGATGCAGCTTTCTACAGTATTATTCATCAGCTTACACATGCCCCAGTGCTCACCTATGCAGAGCCAACTAAACCATATATGCTGCATACAGATGCCAATCTGAAAGGACTTGGAGCCATGCTTTATCAGGAGTATGAGGAAGGACTATGCCCAGTGGCGTTTGTTAGTAGAAGCTTGACGCCATCTGAGAAAAACTATCCTGTGCATAAACTTGAATTTCTTGCATTGAAGTAGGCCATCATAGATCAGTTTCATGAATACCTCTATGGTGCTAAAGTCCTGGTAAAGACTGGCAATAATCCCCTCATGTATCTTCAAACTTCAGCCAAACTAGATGCAACTGGACATAGGTGGCTGTAAGCCCTTTCAATTTATGATCATTCGGTGGTGTACCATCCAGGTCTAAATCACACTGATGCCGATGCCCAATCCAGAAGGCCTGAATCAAATTCTGAGTGAGTGAGGATGTCAGAACAATCTGTTAAGGCCCTATGTCACAAGTTTGACAAAGATGAACACCCATCTTCTGAGACCATATACTGCCTGGTTGATTGCCTGGGGGCCCCCAAAAACTTGTGTTCCTGCAGCCTAGTGCAGTTTTACAGCATTAGATCTGAGTACCCTGCCTCAACTTACTCCAGCCGATATCCAGAGGGAGCAGTATCACGATCCCATGACTAAACTTGTGCTGAATGCCGGAACAAATGTTTCAAAGCTTCAGTCCAAAGATCAGAGAACTGCTTTGTTATTCTGAGAACGGCCTAGACTCAAGCTGTGAAATAAGCTACTTTACCAAGAGATCACAGATGGACAAGGCCAAGTCATTAAACAACAATTAGTGTTGTCTTCTACATTTAAATGTGTGGTCCTAAGAGCATTCCATGATCAGATCAGGGACACTTGGGATGCGAGAGAACATTGGATTTAGCCCATGCCCATTTTTATTGACCCAAGATGTGTGATGACATCGATGTGTATATCAAAACCTGTATTCGATGTCTTCAAAGAAAAGCTCAGCCACAGAGAGTGGCATCCCTGGTTAACATCATCACTAGTGCATCCATGGAGGTCGTATGTATTGACTTTTTAAGCTTGGAGCCTGATGCAAAAAACATTGGCAATGTGCTTGTTGTGATAGACCATCTCACTCATTATGCACAGGCTTATCCGACCAAGGACCAAAAAGTAGCCACCGTAGCCAAAGTGCTTGTTGAAAAGTTTTTCATTCACTATGGTGCCCCCAGTGGTTCCATTCTGACCAGGGAAGAAACATTGAAAGACGTTTAATCAAAGAGATGTAGTAGTAGTAGTAAAAAGTTTATTTCTGATATCAGAAACAGGATAACTCAATTTAGCAACAGCTAATTTACAATGGGGTCCTACTGTACAAAAATATCAGTTTCATTCTAAAATACTATACATACATACAACAAAATACATACATAAACAGAAAATACAACAATTAAAAATATGTGCAAATCTCTCAAGTACAACAACTTTTTGGAGATATTGCCTCCTTTTCAAGCCAGGATCTTAATACATTCCAAGATGTTTTGTTAGTACATAACCTCAAATGCCCTGGCAATGAATTCCACAATTTTGGGCCCTCATATACATAGCAGTGTTGGCCCCTCGCTGTTCTCATAAATGGTACCCTAAATTTTATTCCCCTGCAGATCTCAATCCCTCCTTAACATTCCATGCTCTCACTCTGGGGTGTAAGAAAGTCAAGAATCACTCCTTATCATCCACAGGGAGATCTGCAGCCCGAACAATTTAATAGAACATTTTTGGACATGCTGGGCACACTCCATCCCAAGGACAAGCTGAGGTGGAGTCAACAAATAAGTACCTTGAATCATGCTTATAACTGCACTCACAATGATGCCACCGGATTTCCACCGTATGAGTTGAAGTTTGGTCGCAAGGCATGTCTACCTATAGATGTATGTTTTGGAATTTCACCAGATGGAATCCAAGCAGACAACTATTTGCAGTATGTACAAAAGCTCAAAGCACAGCTTAATCACACCTATCAATTTGCGCATACCATGGCTGCAAAAAAAAACTTTTAGCCAATAAAGAGAGACATGACAAACGTGTTAAAGCTCAGGAGTTACAACCTGGAGATCATGTATTATTGAGAAATTTGGGCTTTCAAGGGAAACACAAGATAGCTGACAGGTGAAGTCACACCCCGTACATTGTCACCAGCAAGCTGGATGATCTGCCAGTCTATAAAGTGCATCCAGAGAATGACCTGCAAGCTGTAAAGACAATGTACAGAAATCACCTTTTACCTATTGGGCAAATTATTGTAGACTCTGTATCTCAAAATAATGTCCCTACTGGGCCTGTGACCCGGTCTGCTGCTGAGAAGAAACAATCAATTCAGCCCCCTGCTACTTCAAAATCAGAGCCTCCAGTGCATCCCTCTGCAGTTAATGATGACAATCATTCTGAGTTCGATGATAGTGAATATGGGGCTACCTATTATACCTCTTTTGAATTAGCTGAGTTCTTGTTCCAAGGCAACCCTTTGTGCAACATGGGAGACAGTACTGACCATCACGAAGTATTAGATGATCTTGCACTCTCGACTACCCCTGCACCACCTGATAGTGAAGTGCAAAGTATAACTTCTGAAGTAGCTGATTCTTTATGTCTCGTGGAGCTGTCCAAACTTGGAGTAGAAAGTCCTGGCCAAGAAAGTGAGAGCCAGAATGGTGGTCTGTCAGAAGAAACTAAAATATCTGGAACTAGTGAACCTGATCTAAATCCAGACAGTAGTGCTACTTCTGAAAGTGCCAACAGTGTGCTAAATGATTTAAATTCTATTGAGATCCTCCTCAATGATGAACCAGAGTCTGCAGAACAAGCAAATTCAAGTACTACTGTAGAAGCAAGTGCTCCTTCCAATTCTAAACAAACAGTAAATGCAGAGGCACCCCTTCCTGCTGAAGCTGCTGTGTTGCTGGACAACAAGCCGAAGAGTTGCAAACCTGAAAGTTAATGTTGAAAAGACTGAGCCTGTGCCTGACGCACCCAGAAAATCTGGAAAAGCTATTAAACTCGTAGTACACCTTACTTATGATTTCACAGGAAAGCCTGTAGACCTCCACATGAATGTTGTACATAAAGGGATTTATATTACAGCCAATTCCCCTCCCTAAAATAGCTTACATTTCAACCTCTAAGTTAGTAATAAAGCCCTCCAGTCAGTACTATAGGGATCCCTCTACAGGAAGCCCAGAGTTAGCTGATCAGGTCAGATCCTCATCCATATGGGTTAGTGTGCAGAGAGTGGTACAGACCAGGGTAATGTTCATAGCTACCTGACATAGGATGAAAAGTAAGTAAGAGTAAAATGTGTGTCATGAAAATGTAGAATATATAAGTGATATCATTAACCAATATTAGTTATGAATGAGGCATGCTTATTATTATTTTGAATATCAATAATGAAACTACGTAGTTGTACATAGTAGCCTATTGTTGCAACCTGTACATAGTAATGAACAGTATTTTCCTAAGCAGAAATGTTTATGAAGTATAGACTTAATATGGATGCCAAGTTTTCCTAGGCAGGGAAGAGTGTAACCCCCCCCACACCAATTTGGGGTTTACCTTAAGTGTCTTCCGGGGTTCCATCTATGCCCACTGCCAGGCAGATGTCCTTCATAGATAGTAACTTCAAGGTTATTTGTTTGATCCTGTTGATTTATGTGAGTGCCATGCTGTGCCTCTGTGCCTGTCCCATTAAGTCATTAGCAGTATGTGTACAGTAAATGGTCTGGGGCTGGGTCCAAGTGCTTCAAAGCTCGCTACCAGCCAGACACCGCTTTAATTTGCTACACTCTACAGTCAATAGTAAAGCAGAGGTACCTTTAACTAGTACTGTAACTATTTACTTCTAACTTGTTTGTTTTAACCTGCCTTCCTGCAGCTTTGTTTATCTGAATGGAAGCCACTATGTTTGGTCTGGGACTCCCAGAATTTGGACCAGTAGGATAGAGGGGGCCTTGAAGGGTTCTTAGCTCAAGTGCATCATGGGAAGGAAAACTGTAGTTTTGTAGATTTGGGTTTGTGCCTAAACTGAACTGATGGGAGCATCCAAACTGTGACTGACGGCTCCCCCAGCCAACCAGAACTCTGGAAACCAAGGTAAAATCCTAGAACTGTTAAGAGACAGTGGGCAGTTGGAGTTAGAGTTTGGAAAATGAGCAGCTCATGCTATTGAGAAGCTGCTCCAGGAAATGTACCTAGGGGAATCGACGGGGAAAGACCTGACTTGCCTCCCTGTTGTGGTTCTCCTGCTTGGGACAGCCTCATAGCAGTAGTTGGAATAATGTGAATTGTAACTTTGAACTGTGGCAGAAAGCTCCACAATGTCTGAAGGTACAGCCTGAGATTTGGACTGAGAGGAAGCTCTTGTGAAGTGTTTAACCCGAAGGTTGTGAGAGATTGGATTGAGTTTTGAGAGGTTTGCTCAGTGAATTGACTGCAGTAGCTACCAGCCTGAAATTGAACTGTGAAGGAGAAAAGTTAATGCTGTTCTTGTTAAATGTGCTGAATGGTTATCATGGGTCAAGGCCTGTTTTGCCATCAGCTGGACTGTTATGCCAGCAGGAGGCTTCACCAGCAAAACAAACTGAATTTTGCCAAAAGTGTTCATCCTGCCTGGGCCATTGCCAAACCTGGCCCAAGCCGACTGTGCTTGCACCAGAGACCATTTCTCAGCATGAGACCAGCTTGGGGATCTAGCCCCTGTGCAGAGACAACCTGCAGGTTGCGACCACCTGGAGGGCAAGGCCGCGAAGTGGGGGGGTGTTGTGATGGCCTAGCTTCCCCATGCTCCTCGGTGATCTACAGGAGGTCTTCATATTGCCAGGTCAAGTACAACCAACTGGTAGTGTGAGCAAAGTCAAGGTAGCTCCCCGCGACAAATCATCCAATTATTTTGTGGAACCATCTGATTGTTTCAGTAAATTACAGGGTTACAAGAGACGGGTCCAACTGGCCAGGATTAGAAATAATCAAAACTCTGTTTGTGCATGTTAACGGCCTTTTTTCTTTCCATCAAGGGTCCCAACAACAGCCGCAATGCCGGCCAACCCCGGGCACTGATTCTGGACAACCAGCATACTATTCTGGGTACCCAGTGTTGTCAGACTGTTTACATGGGTGTGAAGTGCATGCAAAGTAATCTGAATCTAATCAGTATACTGTAGTAATCATTTATCTAACTTCACGCCCCATCCTTGTTCATGACCCCATAAATAAATCTGATTTATTGTTTCACATTTAACCTGGCTCATGAACATATTATTAGTGGGGTTACAATACTGAAAGTGTGCACTTGCTTTGCTAACATTGCCTTTGCAGGGGGTTCCAGGGAATTTGCTGGAGGCCGGACCCTGGTGGTAAGTGTAAAGGGTGTGTGCATATTATTAATGTACACTACTGACTGTGTTGTAACTGCTGCCAAAGGTACAAAGTTGCTAGGTGGATCTTTTGGTGGTTATAGCTTCCCAGAGGGCTATACCAGGTTAGGTAGATACCCCTATTATTGTTACTCTGGGTGGAGGCATCATAATATCAAATCCAGGCCCCTCAACCTGTGGTCAGACATACAGGCAGGTGTAGTAACCTTAGGGATAGCACTGCCTAGGGGTTGCATATTTTAAAAGTTCTATGTACACAGATGGCTCATAGCTAGACTATTTACAGTACCCATAAAAACATGACAATATCAGTAGGTTTCAGAACTTACACATTTCCCCCAACATTTCTTTGTAGACAGTTTGTTGATATCTGACCAACATTTCCAGTATTCTGCATTCCAACACTATAACCCAGGACTAGTAAACACAATATGGGTATGGAAGGGGATGTAATTAAATTCCACGTTGTACTACTTAAAGGGGCAGGTTGGTGGCGGCACTAGAGATATCACAACTGAGCTTCAAAATAGGTCTTAAAGGTCTTTCTGAATGTCCCAATGGGACTTCCTCCAATTTCTTGGCAACTGGGGTGTATTTCCTTCCTCTTCGACCAGTGAATGAGAGTCCTCAGAATGGGTTGGTTCTGTTTAATCTGACGTTTAGGCTGAGTCTCCTTGATCTTCCACATACTCTGGTTCAGGGGTAATAGGCCAGACAGGTGATTCAGATGGTTTTGCATTTCGATTTAACTGTGTGGGTAGAGGAGCTGGCATCCAGCTAATCACTGGGAGCATTTAATAGATGGGGAATGTTCACAGTAGAATGAAAATGAACAAGGTGATCCTCTTCATCAGATCAGTTTGTTGCATTTTGTACTGATTCAGGTGCAGACTTCTCTGGAGGCCTGGGTGAATTAGCATCTGTGCTAGGTGCAGGCTGACTAGTTTTGTTTCTGTGCTTATGGGAGCCTCTGGTTTCTATTCTCTGGGGAAATACTGGGCTATTGTCCAAATCTGGCATGTTCAACTTTCCAGTGGGGAACAAATGGTTATGGTGCAAAGTTTTGATTCTGCTAGAATGCCCTTCGGGGAAAATTCTGCACACTGGCAAATCAAGAAATTTGTCTGTGACAACACAGGAGATGTTGTCCCAAAGATCTGCAATTTTATGTTTTCCTGGCAACCCCAAGTTCTGGACCATGACTCCACCCCCAGGGAGCAACTCTCAAGTGCTCACACATTTGTCATATGTTATTCTGTTTACCAAATTTCTTTTTTGTAGACAATTCCGCACCCAGTCTATAGGTGTCATCTAATTGCGGTTTTGAACATAACTCTCTAGATTATAGAAACATAGAAACATAGAAGTTGACAGCAGATAAGGACTGCAAGGCCCATCCAGTCTGTCCATTTCTTTTTCTACCTTATAAATATGACATCGGCCTTTGCTCTGTCAGTGGCCTATCTATTCATAGTCATTTGTATTGCTCCCTTATGCCTATCCCATGCCTGTTTGAAGCCCTGCACTGTATTCATAGCCACCACTTCTTGTGGTAAGCCATTCCATGCATCCACCACCCTTTCTGTGAAAAAGAATTTCCTCACATTCCCCCTTAATCGGCCCCCCTCTAATCTCATGCTGTGTCATCTTGTCCTGCTATTTTTCTTATATTTAAACATGTTAGACTCTTTCACCTTGTTAATGCTCTTATGGTGTTTGAATGCCTCGATCATATCACCTCTCTCCCTCCTTTGCTCAAGGGTATACATATTGAGCTCTGTTAATCTGTCCTCATATGTCTTCTGATGCAGTCCCTGCATCATTTGGGTTGCCCTTCTCTGGACTGCCTCAATTTGGTTAATGTCCTTGTGAAGGTGTGGCCTCCAATACTGCACGCAGTACTCAGATGAGGCCTAACCAGTGTCTTGTAAAGAGGGATTATTACCTCCCTCTTTTACGACTTGTATACCCCTACTAATACACCCTAACACCCTCCCCAACCTTACCTACTTCTTTAGAGGTCTGCTTGAATGATTTCAGGTCATCAGTGATGATGATGCCCAAGTCTCTTTCTTCCTTTGTGACTGCTAGCAACTCCTCCCAGCCTATAGGTGGCTTCGGGTTTCTCTTCCTATGTGCATGATTTTGCACTTCTTTGCATTAAATCCAGTTGCCACTCTTCTGACCATTTTGCTAGTTTATCCAGATCTCTTCTCATTCTTCCCACCCCATCTGGATCATCTACTCTGTTGCAGATCTTGGTGTCATCTGCAAACAGACAAGCCTTACCCTCTAGTCCATCTGCAAGGTCACTAATGAAGATGTTGAAGAGGACTGGCCCCAGGACTGATCCCTGAGGTACCCCACTTGTGACTTGCATCTCTTCTGACTGTATACCATTTACCACCACTCTCTGTTTTCAGCCCGTCAACCAGTTTGCCACCCAGTTGACCAACTTCTGACCAACCCCGAGCCTACCCAGCTTATTTATCAATCTTCTATGTGGAACAGTGTCAAAGCTTTGCTGAAGTCAAGGTGGCGACATCAACTGCTCCCCTTGGTCCACCACTCTGGTTACCCAGTCAAGAAATCTATGAGATTAGTTTGACAGGACCTTCCTTTGTAAACCCATGCTGTCTTGGATCCTGTGCCCCTATGGATTCCAGGTGTTGCACTATCCTTTCCTTAAGGTGCCTCCATAATCTTGCCCACTGCTGAGGTAAGACTGACTGGTCTGTAGTTCCCGCCTCCTCCTGCTACCACTCTTGTGGGCGGGATCACATAAACCCTTCTCCAGTCTTCTGGGACCTCTCCTGTGCTCAGAGACTCACTAAACAGTTCTGCTAATGGCTCTGCTAGTTCCACCTTTAGCTCCTTAAGTACCCTGGGATGTATGCCATCAGGTTCCATTGCCTTATCCACCCTGAGCTTAGCAAGCTGTTGTAGTATCCTTTCTTTTGTGAAGGGAGTAGTGCTCACTTCCTTCCCCCCTGTGTCCATGAAGCTGAGCTGTGGGCCCTGCCCTACCTTCTCTTCAGTAAATACTGAGCAAAAGTATCTATTTAGGATAGATGCCTTTACAGGGTCCTCCGCCTCACATGCTCCCTTTTCTGCATTAAGCTTAGCAATAACCCCTCTGGACTTTCTCCTTTCACTAATGTATCTATAGAAAGTCTTGTCACCTTCTTTTACTGTTCGTGCTAGTGTTTCCTCAGTTTGGGACTTTGCCTGCCATATTGCCTTCCCTGCTTCCCTTAGGGCAGTTTGGTATGCCTCCCTATCTTCATCCCGCTGTGTTCCCTTATATTTCCTGAAGGCCAGCCTTTTGGCTCTGACCTTTTCTGCTACTGTATTTGAGAACCAAAGTGGTTTCCTTCTTCTTTGCACTTCCTTTTCTGTCTAACACAATGGGATGTTGCTTCAAGTATTGCATCCTAATGCTTGCCCACTTTGCCTGTACCTCCTCACCTGTGTTTCTTTTGCCAGGGCTAGCTTAACTCTGTTGGCCATCTTATCAAAGTCAGCTCCTCTGAAGTCCCATATTTTGCCTTGGAATGGAATGATTTAGATGTAGTAGCCAAATTGAACCATACCATGTGATGGTCACTGGCCCTAGGTGACCTTCTACCTGGAGATCTGTGATCCCTTCCTTGTTAGTCAGTACTAGATCTAGGATAGCCCTGTCTCTTGTGGGTTGCTGTACCAGTTGTTTGAGGCCCTCCCCCTGCAGGGAATCCACTATGTGTCTAGTTCTGGCAGATGTTCCTGCTGGTATTGACCAATCTGTATCCGGCATGTTGAAGTCTCCCATTATCAGAACCTCCCCTTTAGCTGTCATGTTTTGTATATCTTCTAACAGTAATGTGTCTATGTCCTCCCCCTGGTCTGGGGGCTTGTAGACAACCCCAGTTCTTATGGCTGTCCCATTTCCTGTTTCCAGGGTGACCCACAGTTCTTCTGGCTCCTTATGTGTATTCTGAATTTCTGTAGCTTTGATATTTTCATTGACATACAGGGCCACCTCCCCCTTTTGCACCTCGGTCTCTTTCTGAACAATACATAGCCAGGTACTGAAGTCTTCCCAAGTGTGGTTACTGGTAAACCACGTTTCATTAATTGCTACTATGTCCAGTTTAGCCTCTGACATTATTGCCTGCAGGTCTGGGATCTTATTTCCCAGGCTGTGAGCATTTGTGTACATGATTTTCCATTGGCCAGATTTTAGTGTGTTAGTTGTTTGGTGAGGTTTGGCATTACCCCTGTGCATTGTATGGGGATACAAACCTTTTTTCTTACCTGGTGATGCAAATGAACTGCAAACATGCTGAATCCTTGTTTAACCACTAGCTGAGGGGGGGGTGTTCTTCCCATTCAACGTATGGGGTGCTGCACCCCTCTCCCCATTTGCTAGTTTAAATATTCTGCAAAGACGTCAAACTTCTGCCCCAATGCACTGACTCCCTCCTTAGTCAGATGCAGTCCATCAAATTTAAAGAACTTTCGCTCCCAGAACTGTTGCCAGTTCCCTACAAATCTGTGTCCTTTTTCCTGGCACCAGCCCTTCAGCCACGTGTTTAGCTCCCCTATCTCCCCTTCTCTGACCTTCCGTCCATCTGCTCCCCTCTCCCAGACTGGCAGGATCTCAGAGAAGGAGATGCCGGACGAAATAGATGATAGTTTGTCACCCAGCCTGGTCAGGTGTTCCTTGGTCTCCACAACTGACCCGGCTGGCGGGATCATAGTCCCTATGTGTACTAGGACATCAATGTTTTCTCCTGCTTTGTGAACAATTTAGCAATGCGGTCAGTGTCTCTCCATGCTGATGTACCTGGGAGACATCTGACCATTACCCTGGCTGGAGATGGGTATCAACTCCCCGAATCATGGAGTCTCCTAAGATCAGAAGTTTTTTGGATTTCCTTTTTGCTTTTTTTGTTTTGGTTCCTGATTTGGGTGAGTTTTGTTGTGCTAGCTCCTGTGCCGCAGTGTCCTGCTCTGCAGTGTCTTCTGCCTCTTTGTTTGATTTCAGAGATAGAGGCAGATACCTGTTTGTAGTGTTTATATGGTTTTTGGAGGTAATATGTTGGAGAGCAGAGAGTGGTGGGGCACCCGATTTGCCCCTCCTAACCACTTGCCAACCTCCTGGACCAACTACCCTCTGCGGTCGAGGTTTTTCTGTTGGATGCTGGGGAAATGGTGGGTGGTTCTTATAATGTATTTCCTCTTGAATATGAAATTTGAGGCGTGCAATCTCTGCCCATGCTGCCCGGAGCTGAGCCCTAAGATCTCCAAAGGCCCAGCACGTAGGACAGTGTCCTAAATCCTGTAAGACTGTCCTTCTGAAAATTGTTCCACAGTACCTGCAGTTAATGATATCCATTCCAGATAAGTTGCTGGGTTTATAACCTAGTCAAAGTAATTAGAAGGAAAAAAAAGGAAAAAAAATGCAAGTAATGGTTTGATTGTGTTTTGTTTAACTTGTTATAACAAGTTAAATTACTAGTGCCCCTGTAAATGAGCTCACCTTGTGGAGGCCCCACTGATCCACCCCTTCCTGCTCTGCCACAGGAAATGTCACAACTGTGGTACCCTATAAAAGGAGTGTAATGTGGGGTGGTTGGGGATGGGGTGGGTGGCTGGGCCCTTCCCCTGCCGAAAAAGAAGAACCATGGAATGTCTCCATTAGGTGACATTCAAAATACAATGTCCACTGGGAGCCTGGTCTACTTTTCAAATATGAGCAGATACTAGTGCTGCCTTTTGGCATCATTGCAAGTGCAACTGTATGCTTGGACAAACATGTTCATTTGCTGACTCCAATTTGACGTTTGATGAGGATCCAGTGTGCCCAACACATTCAACAAGGTCCTATTACATCTTTCTGGTTCTGGATCACTTTGAGGGTGATAGGAAGTGGTTAGTCACTTCCAAGTTCTCCATATAGAGAACAACTCCTTGATCCACCAATCCTGGTCGGAATGAATTTTCTTTGGTAGTCCAAAATGAACAAAGTACTCTTCCACCAGAATCTTGGCTACAATTATTGCATTTTGGTCTTTTGTGGGGGAATGGTTTGGCATACCTGGAATAGTGGTCTGTCACCACCAGTATGTTGGCATTGTTCTTTTTTCCTGACTCTAAGCTGAAAAAGTCAATGTGAACCAAGTACATGGGAGCACTTACTTATTTATTTGTTTATTGAATTTTGGTAACCGGGTGAGCCTACTAAGACAAGACAGTCCCTTTGTCAGGGGTGACCCGGGAAGTGCATCACTAAGACAGTGTAAGACACTGATTACAAGATTGGTACATGAATCAAGCACATATATGGCTACAGCAAACAACTAATACAGTTACACTAAATGATAGGAAACAATGGTAAACAACATCATACATTATTAACAAACATTATTTTATATACATATTGACAATGGTAAAGTACATCTTACATTATTAAACATTATTTTGCCGGCCCAGTGGCGCTTAGGGTTGAGGTGCTGGATGCCACACCTCGCGCCATGCTGGCGACCCAGGTTGAGGAATGAGCCAGGAGTTGCTGGGGGTCGGTGGGGAAGAGATCGGCGTCCGGAGGACTGCTCTCTCTCTTCCTGGGGGAGGGTGGGGAGATGCTCGCTCATGGAGCGACCTCTGGCGGTGGCTGGTAGGTCGCAGACTGAGCAGTGTGGCATATGCCAGGGGTGGGCGGAGCTTTGGTATTGCGTTGCCTCGCCGGCCGAGCTCTGGCGGAAGGGAATGGGAACAAAAAGAAATAAATACCCCAGTCCTGGGGATAGATGAAGGCACCTTGACCTTCACAGCCCACACTCCCAATTCCGAGCCACCTCCTCTCTCCAGTCAGGCTCGTGTGTGCTGGGCACTTTACCCTATAAAGATAGAGCACCCTGGGGGGATAGGGTGGTCCTACCTCTGGAGGGTTCAGACCTGGAGGTGGTGCTTGGTGGCACGAGGGGGAGAGAGAGTTGTCACGGCGGGAGGTAGCGGCTGGGAGCTCCTGAGTTCACTGGAAGGAGTTCTCCAGGGTTGGAGACAAATAAAGTTTAAAAAACAAAGAAACAAACAAAAAAACATTATTTTATATACATTTTGACAATGGTAAAGTACAAGAGGGAGCAGAGAGATGAGCAGAGAAGACACTCATTGGAAGGTTGTCTGAAGCAAGACTCATCGAAAACAGGAGCAAGGTGTGGCAGCAAGGTGAGGAAGCAATGAGTTTTGAAAAAGAGGGCGGGAGGTGCAGACCAGGATTGAGGGAGGCAGCAAGTTCCAGCAGGACATAGCAGAGAAAGCAAAGGATCTCCAGGCCACAGTGAGCTCTAAGGACTCAGCTCCAGGCAGCATGGGCAGAGATTGTGCGCCTCAAATCACATATTCAGGAGGAAATTGAGGCAGTATAGTGCAGTGGTTTAAGGCTCTGAGCTGCAAATCTGGAGACCTGGGTTTGCATCCCACAGCCCCAACTTGCATACTGTGTGACCCTGAGCAAGTCACTTAACTTCCCTGTTCTCCCAGGTTGCACCTGTAAACAAGCTTTCAGCTTAGTGTGTCTCACCTGGTTAAACAACTGGAATAAAAAAAAAAAGAAATATATTATAAGAACCGCCTGCCATTTCCCCAACATCCAACTGAAGCACCTTGACTGCAGAGGGTAGTTGGTCCAGGAAGTTGGCAGGTGGTTAGGAGGCGTTAATCGGGTGCCCCATCACTCAATCCTCTCTAATGTATCACCTCCACAAACCATATAAAAACTACAAACAGGTATCTGCCTCTATCTCTGAAATCAAACAAAGGGGTAGAGGACACTGCAGAGTCAGGACACTGACGCTCAGAAGCTAGCACTACAAAACTCGACCAAAACAAATAAAAAAAGCAAAAAGGAAATCCAAAACACTTCTAATCATAGGAGACTCCATGATTCGGGGAGTTGATACCTACCCCTGTCCAGGGGTAATGTCAGATGTCTCCCAGGTACATCAGCGTGGAGAGGCACTGATTGCATTGCTAAAATCATGCAGGAAGCAGGAGAAAACATTGACATCCTGGTACACATAGGGACTAACAATCTTGCCAGCTGGTCAGTTGTGGAGACCAAGGAACACCTGATCAGGTTGGGAGACAAATTGTCATCCATTTCATCCGTCATCTCCTTCTCTGAGATCTTGCCAGTCTGGGAGAGGGGGGCGGACAGACGGAAGGTCAGAGAAGGGGAGATAGGTGAGCTAAACCTGTGGCTCAAGAGCTGGTGCCAGGAAAAAGGCCACAAATTTGTAGATAACTGGCAACAATTTGGGAGTGAAAGTCCTTTAAATTTGATGGACTGCATCTGACTAAGGAGGGAGTCAGTGCATTGGGGCAGAAGTTTGACGTCTTTGCAGAATATTTAAACTAGCAAATGGGGAGAGGGGTGCATCACCTGATACATCGAATGGGAAGAACTCTTCTCCACCCTCAGCTAGTGATCAAACAGGAGTTCAGCATGTTTGTAGTTCATTTACATCACCAGGTAAGGAAAAAGGTCCGGCTCCCCACATGAAGCGCAGGGGAAATGCCGGACCTTGTCCAACAACTAATGCACTGAAATCTGGCCAATGGAAAATCATGTACACAAACGCCCGCAGTCTGGGAAACTAGATCCCAGACCTGCAGGCAACAATGACAGAGGCTAAGCTGGACATTGTAGCCATTAGTGAGACAGGGTTCACCAGTAACCACACTTGGGAGACTTGAGTACCTGGCTATGTACTGTTCAGAAGAGACCGAGGTTCAAAGGGGGAGTGGCCTTTATGTCAATGAAAATATCAAAGCTACAGAAATACAGAATGCACATAAGGAGCCAGAAGTACTGTGGATCACCCTGGAAACAGGAAATGGGACAGCCATATGAACTGGGGTTGTCTACAAGCCCCCAGACCAGGGGAGGATAGACACATTACTGTTAGAAGATGCACAAAACATGACAGCCAAAGGGGAGGTTCTGATAATGAGAGACTTCAACATGCCAGATACAGATTGGTCAATACCAGCAGGAACATCTGCCAGAACTAGACACATGGTGGATTCCCTGCAGGGGAGGGCCTCAAACAGCTGGTACAACAACCCACAAGAGACAGGGCTATCCTAGATCTAGTACTGACTAATGGGGAAAGGATCACAGAACTCCAGGTAGATGGTCACCTGGGGGCCAGTGACCATCATATGGTATGGTTCAATTTGGCCACTGGAACTAAATCATCCCATTCCAAGGCACAAATACGGGACTTCAGAGGAGCTGACTTTGATAAGATGGCCAACAGAGTTAAGCTAGCCCTGGCAAGAAGAAATACAGGTGAGGGGATACAGGCAAAGTGGGCAAGCATTAAGGATGCAATACTTGAAGCAACATCCCATTGTGTTAGGGAGAAAGGCAAGAGCAAAAGAAGGAGGAAACCACTTTGGTTCTCAAAACCAGTAGCAGAAAAGGTCAGAGCCAAAAGGTTGGCCTTCAGGAATTATAAAGGAATGCAGCGGGATGAAGATAGGGAGGCATACCAAACTTCCCCAAGGGAAGCAGGGAAAGCAGTAAGGCAGGCAAAGGCCCAAATCGAGGAAACACTTGCACGAACAGTAAAAGAAGGTGACATGACTTTCTATTGATACATTATTGAAAGGAGAAAGTCCAGAGGGGGTATTGCTAAGATCAGTGGGGATAAGGGGTAGTGTGTGGAGGAGGACCAAGGAAAAGCAGCTATCCTTAATAGATACTTCTGCTCAGTATTTACTGAGAAGAAGGCAGGGCAGGGCCCACAGCTTATCACCATGGACATGTGGGGAAGGGAGGTGTGCACAAGTCCCTTCACAAATGAAAGCGTCCTCCAAGAGCTTGCTAAGCTCAGGGTGGACAAGGCAATGGGACCTGATGGCATACATACCAGGGTACTAAAGGAGCTAAGGGTGGAACTAGCAGAGCCATTATCAGAACTGTTTAGTGAGTCTCTGAGCACAGGAGAGGTCCCAGAAGACTGGAGAAGGGCTCATGTGATCCCGCTCCACAAGAGTGGTAGCAGGAAGGAGGCAGGGAACTACAGACCAATCAGTCTTACCTAAGTAGTGGACAAGATTATGGAGGCAGTCCTTGAAGAAAGGATAGTGCAACACCTGGAATCCATAGGAGCACAGGATCCAAGACAGCATGGGTTTACAAAAATAAGGTCCTGTCAAACTAATCTCATAGATTTCTTTGACTGGATAACCAGAGAGGTGGACCAAGGAGGTGCAGTTGATGTTGCCTACCTTGCTTTCAGCAAAGCTTTTGATACTGTTCCACATAGAAGATTGATTAATAAGCTGGGTAGGCTCAGGGTGGGTCAGAAGTTGGTCAACTGGGTGGCAAACTGGCTGGCGGGCAGAAAACAGAGAGTGGTGGTAAACAGTATGCAGTCAGAAGAGATGCAAGTCACAAGTAGGGTACCTCAGGGATCAGTCCTGGGGCCAGTATTCTTCAATATTTTCATCGTTGACATGGCAGATGGACTGGAGAGTACAGTTTGTCTGCCTGCAGATGACACCAAGATCTACAACAGAGTAGTTGATCCAGATGGGGTAGGCAGAATGAGAAGAGATCTGGATAAACTGGGAAAATGGTCAGAAGAGTGGCAACTAGGGTTTAATGCAAAGAAGTGCAAGATCATGCACATAGGGAACAGAAACCCTGAAGCCACTTATAGGTTGGGAGGGGAGTTGCTGGCAATCACAAGGGAAGAATGAAACTTAGGCATCATCATCACAGATGACCTGAAATCATCCAAGCTGACCACTAAAGCAGTATACATGACTAGGGTGATGTTGGGGTGTATTAATAGGGTATTACAAGTTGTAAGAGGGAGGTAATAATCCCTCTTTACAAGACACTGGTTAAGCCTCATCTGGAGTGCTGCATACAGTACTGGAGGCCACACCTGAACAAGGACATTAACAAAATGAAGGCAGTCCAGAGAAGGGCAACCAAAATGGTGCAGGGACTGCATCAGAAAACATATGAGATGCTGGCCTGTTGGTGCAGTGGTTGGATTTCTGCTTGCGATGTCAGCGTCCCTGGTTCAGGAATGGACTCAGGTGCTGGAGGGCAGGCTGGGGAGAGAAGGTTTGAGTGTCGGATGACTGCTGACCTTCTCTCGGGGAGAGGGTGGGGAAGTGACCCGGTGCTTGCTGACCCCTGGCAGAGGCTGGCGGCATGACAACGTGCAGGGTCACACTAATTAATGGGGTGTGGGGAACGTCAGCGTAGGCCTGATGTTAGTGGTATGCCATGCCCCCGGGGAGCAAATAGGAAAAGAGCTCCGAGGCCGACTGGATGATGGTCGCCAGCTCCCGCTGCCATGAGACTTCAGGCAGTGCATGGACCATCCCAGCAGCACCCGGGCCAAGAATTGCGCTGGCCACACCACCGGTGCCTTTCCTCTCGGAGGAGAGGGACCCACCCGGTGAAGGGTTATGTGCGGGCTACCAGGGAATCTGCAATATGGGGTGATGGTTGACTGCACTGAGGCAGTGTGGCAGCAAGGGGCATAGGAAGGCCTGAAGGAGAGGCCAGCCCAAAGCTGGGGGGGAGCAAAAAAAAAAAAAGAAAACATATGAGGACAGATTAACGGAGCTCAATATGTATACCCTAGAGCAAAGGAGGGAGAGAGGTGATATGATCGAAACATTTTATGAACTTTGTTCCCTGTTCACCACTGGGTGGGCTTGTTATTTGCTTCTCTTTGTGCTACTAAGGCTGAAGTGTAAAGCTAGGGACTCACTGGTTTCCCTAGAGTTGCCTTGCTGATTACACCTTAAAGCCAGATATACCAAGCAGCTAATATAGATCAGACTTGTTTAATATGGTGGTATTTGGAGCTAATTGCTGATTACACCTTAAAGCCAGATATACCAAGCAGCTAATATAGAGCAGACTTGTTTAATATGGTGGTATTGGAGCTAATTGTGCTTGTAACTGAAGGCATTAGGTTAGCTGGGTCCTAGTGTGACCTCATTTTGGAATAGCCCTGTTTGCTTAGAGTGGAGCTCAGAAACACAGAAACACAGAAGTTGACGGCAGATAAGGACCGCAAGGCCCATCCAGTCTGCCCATTTCTTTTTCTACCTTATAAATGTGCCATCGGCCTTTGCTCTGTCAGTGACCTATCTATTCATAGTCATTTGTATTGCTCCCTTATGCCTATCCCATGCCTGTTTGAAGCCCTGCACTGTATTCATAGCCACCACTTCTTGTGGTAAGCCATTCCATGCATCTACCACCCTTTCTGTGAAAAAAATTTCCTCACATTCCCCTTAATCGGCCTCCTCTAATCTCATGCTGTGTCCTCTTGTCCTGCTATTTTTCCTATATTTAAACATGTTAGACTCTTTCACCTTGTTTATGCCCTTAAGGTGTTTAAATGTCTCGATCATATCACCTCTCTCCCTCCTTTACTCAAGGGTATACATATTGAGCTCCGTTAATCTGTCCTCATATGTCTTCTGATGCAGTCCCTGCACCATTTTGGTTGCCCTTCTCTGGACTGCCTCAATTTGGTTAATGTCCTTGTGAAGGTGTGGCCTCCAATACTGCATGCAGTACTCCAGATGGGGCCTAACCAATGTCTTGTACAGAGGGATTATTACCTCCCTCTTATGACTTGTGATACCCCTACTAATACACCCTAACACCCCCCCTAGCCTTACCTACTGCTTTAGAGGTCTGCTTGGGTGATTTTAGGTCATCAGTGACGATGATGCCCAAGTCTCTTTCTTCCTTTTTGACTGCCAGCAACTCCCCCTCCCAGCCTATAGGTGGCTTCAGGGTTTCTCTTCCCTATGTGCATGATCTTGCACTTCTTTGCATTAAATCCCAGTCGCCACTCTTCTGACCGTTTTGCTAGTTTATCCAAATCTCTTCTCATTCTGCCCACCCCATCTGGATCATCTACTCTGTTGCAGATCTTGGTGTCATCTGCAAACAGACAAGCCTTGCCCTCTAGTCCATCTGCAAGGTCACTAATGAAGATGTTGAAGAGGACTGGCCCCAGGACTGATCCCTGAGGTACTACCTGTGACTTGCATCTCTTCTGACTGTATACCATTTACCACCACTTCTCTGTTTTCTGCCAGTCAACCAGTTTGCCACCCAGTTGACCAACTTCTGACCCACCCGAGCCTACCTAGCTTATTTATCAATCTTCTATGTGGAACAGTGTCAAAGCTTTGCTGAAGTCAAGGTGGCGACATCAACTGCTCCCCTTGGTCCACCACTCTGGTTACCCAGTCAAAGAAATCTATGAGATTAGTTTGACAGGACCTTCCTTTGTAAACCCATGCTGTCTTGGATCCTGTGCCTATGGAATCCAGGTGTTGCACTATCCTTTCCTTAGGAGTGCCTCCATAATCTTGCCCACTACTGAGGTAAGACTGACGGTCTGTAGTTCCCCGCCTCCTCCTGCTACCACTCTTGTGGAGTGGGATCACATGAGCCCTTCTCAGTCTTCTGGGACCTCTCCTGTGCTCAGAGACTCACTAAAAAATTCTGCTAATGGCTCTGCTAGTTCCTCCTTTAGCTCCTTAAGTACCCTGGGATGTATGCCATCAGGTCCCATTGCCTTATCCACCCTGAGCTTAGCAAGCTCTTGTAGGACCCTTTCTTTTGTGAGGAGTGGTGCTCACCTCCCTCCCCTGTGTCCATGATGCTGAGCTGTGGGCCCTGCCCTGCCTTCTCTTCAGTAAATACTGAGCAAAAGTATCTATTTAGGATAGATGCCTTTACAGGGTCCTCCTCCTCACATGCTCCCTTTTCTCCATTAAGCACAGCAATGCACCCTCTGGACTTTCTCCTTTCACTAATGTATCTATAGAAAGTCTTGTCACCTTCTTTACTGTTCGTGCTAGTGTTTTCCTCAGTTTGGGACTTTGCCTGCCTTACTGCCTGCTTCCCCTTAGGGCAGTTTGGTATGCCTCCTATCTTCATCCCGCTGTGTTCCCTTATATTTTCTGAAGGCCAGCCTTTGGCTCTGACCTTTTCTGCTACTGTATTTGAGAACCAAAGTGGTTTCCTTCTTCTTTTGCACTTCCTTTTCTGTCTAACACAATGGGATGTTGCTTCAAGTATTGTATTCTTAATGCTTGCCCACTTTGCCTGTACCTTCTCACCTGTGTTTCTTTTGCCAGGGCTAGCTTAACTCTGTTGGCCATCTTATCAAAGTCAGCTCCTCTGAAGTCCCATATTTTGCCTTGGAATGGGATGATTTAGATGTAGTAGCCAAATTGAACCATACCATGTGATGGTCACTAGCCTCAGGTGACCTTCTACCTGGAGATCTGTGATCCCTACTTTGTTAGTCAGTACTAGATCTAGGATAACCCTGTCTCTTGTGGGTTGCTGTACCAGTTGTTTGAGGCCCTCCCTGCAGGGAATCCACTATGAGTCTAGTTCTGGCAGATGTTCCTGCTGGTATTGACCAATCTGTATCTGGCATGTTGAAGTCTCCCATTATCAGAACCTCCCTTTAGCTGTCATGTTTTGTATATCTTCTAACAGTAAGTGTCTATGTCCTCCCTCTGGTCTGGGGCCTGTAGACAACCCCAGTTCTTATGGCTGTCCCATTTCCTGTTTCCAGGGTGACCCACAGTTCTTCTGGCTCCTTATGTGTATTCTGAATTTCTGTAGCTTTGATATTTTCATTAACATACAGGGCCACCCCTCCCCCCCTTTTTGCACCTCGGTCTCTTCTGAACAATACATAGCCAGGTACTGAAGTCTCCCAAGTGTGGTTACTGGTAAACCACGTCTCACTAATTGCTACTATGTCCAGTTTAGCCTCTGACATTATTGCCTGCAGGTCTGGGATCTTTTGTTTAAGTCACAACATATTCTCCCGCTGCATAGTATTGAGAGGCTGTGTTTTCTCCACTACATAGGCAGCTCCCCCCCCCAAGCTAGGCACTCGGGACAATCAAGCAACTGAAGCAACACAAGCAGCTCACCTGAGTAGCTGAGGAAGCTGAATCTCCACCCTGATAACTTTTGAGGTAAAGAGAGCCTCTTCTCTTAGGTCTGGACGCCTGCAGAGGGGTGCTAGCCCGGCAGGCTGGCCGTGCCGTCTGCCCCTCGCCCCAACCACCCTCCCCGCCCAGGGTGGCTGTCAATTAGGATCCCACCCGTGACATCACATCCGGTGACATCCGTCCTGTTGCCCAGAACCTATCTCCCCACTTTCCCATTTGCAGGTTATACCTTACTGGCCACTAGAGGGACCTATGCTCCCTCACTGCTTCCTACTCCTACCTGTACAGCACTACTTCCCTGGGATCTTGCTCACCACAATGTATTGCCCTGCCTCATGCTCTGCCTGTGCCTATCCCCACTAGCAGTGCACTTACCCACTTACCCATCTGCTAGTCCGCACTGTGCCTTGGCACCCCTCCCTCCCCTTGCTCCTGAACCTGCTCTCCTGCCCCTTGGGACCTCTGTGTGTCCCCGTCCTCCCTGCCCTCCCCCTAGCTTTCTCTTCACCTCAGGCACATCTGGGTGTCTTCTTTCTTGCTTTCCTTCCTGTACCTCCTGCCCACCCCTGCTCCCTTAGCCTCCCCTCCCCCTCATGTCAATCGTAGGAAAACCTCTCACCATCTCCCAGCCAGGGTGTTAGTCATGCTACTACTCCTGTTGGGGAACATTCATCCAAACCCTGGCCCGGTTCCCAGGAGCTCCCCAACTCTCACCACAGGCCTATGCATGGTCTCCATGAATATCTGTAGCCTCCTAAAAAAGTTTGACTCACTACAATGCCTGGTCACATCAATTAACCCTGATGTCATCACCCTGGTTGAGACTTGGCTGTGAATCCTCCCCTGACTCCTAGTCTCCCTTCCTGGTTTCACCTTTTCCGGTCCGACCCGTATTGGGGAGGCAGGCGTGACTGCGCTATTTATGTCAAGGAATCTCTCCGTACTAGCCCTGCCTGCTCCCATCCTGACTCAGGGCCCAGGCGCTACGCTGAAACTAACCCCTGACCCTTTAAAGGGACCCCTTTATCTAACTACTGCATACGTCCCCAGGGACCAAGCATGAGGCCATTACCTCACTTACAGACTACCTTACCTCTCTATCTCCTTCCACTGATCAAATTCTGGTGGGTGACTTAAATGTCAACTGGCTCCAGCCCTCCTCCTCCTCTACTCGAGACTCCTTTTCTGCAATAGACCTAACGCAACTAGTTACCCACCCTACCAGGACTAACCCCAAGAGAGGCTCCAGTACCCTGCTTGATGTGGTACTCACCAACTGCCCTAATCAGATCCCCAATGTACAAGTCCTCCCAGACTCTCTCAGTGATCACTCCCCCATTCTATTCCACTGGTCATCCTCAGTCCCCAAACCCATAGCACAGTCCACATGGTCGTGCCTAATACCTGGTGGACTGATAAAACTTAAGGAACTTCTGTCCCAAATTGACTGGTCTCCTATACAGGCAACTCCTGACATCGACACAGCTCTCTCCTTCTTTACCCAAACTTTTAATAATGCCTGTGATATCTTTGCCCCAATGTTGACCCGCCATTCTAAAAGGCAGAATGCCCCCTGGGTAACCCCAGCTTTGATCCACCAGCTCAAACATAGGGACAACCTATGGCACCGTGCCACTGAGACTGGCCGGCCCAATGACAGGCGGTAATATGCTGCCGCCTGAAACAAGTGCACTCAGGCCATCAGAAAGGCCAAGTCTGAGCACTATTGGTCCTCACTCACTGCCTCAAGGGGGAACCCCAGAACCTTCTGGGATAACATTAAACAGTTAAATGGGACTGCACACTCCCCCCACCCACCCAGATCAACATTAATGGTGTGATCTCCTCAGACCCAGCCCTCATAGCCAACCACCTCAACACCTCATTCACTGACCTTAGCCCTATCCTCCCTACAAATTTTTTTGACCCTCCTCCCCAGCACCTGCCGTAAATCTTTCTCACCCTTATTTTCTCCTCCCCGTGTTTCTGCCCAAGAACTTAGGCCGCACCTTATCAATGCCCTCAAGGTAATAGTACAAGCAGTGACACCCTGGATCCTGTATCCTCTGGCTGGTCTTAGACACAGTCCTTACCCGATCACATGCCTCATCAACCACTCTCTTTGCCTGGGGAAGGTTCCAACTGCCTGGAAAGTCACCACTGTCACCCCTATCTTTAAAGGTGGTGATAGGACTGTGGCTGGAAACTATCGACCGATCTCCATTCTCTCTCCTCTCTCCAAGGCCTTGGAAAAAGTGGTGGCCTCTCAAATCTCTGACTACCTCTCCACCTACAATGTCCTTTGTCCTGAGCAGCATGGCTTCCGAGCGGGCCACAGTACCAACACAGCCCTCCTAGAGTTCTCCAACTTTCTCCACTCCTCCTTAGACACTGGTTCTCTGGCTGGTGCTGTCTTCATTGACCTCTCGAAAGCTTTCGACACTGTCTCCCACCCCCTCCTTCTTGATGCCCTTAGTCTCTCTGGTTTTGCTGCTGGGCCTATCTCCTGGTGCACCAGTTATCTATCTGACCGCTCACAGCGTGTAAAAATTAATGGGACCTACTCAGACATCTGTCCCATCTTTTCTGGGGTTCCCCAGGGCTCCATTCTGGGCCCCTTACTATTCTTCCTTTACCTTAACACCCTTCCACGCTCTTGCTCGGGGAACATTCTATTATACGCTGATGATGCAGTCATCTTTGCCTCAAGTCGTAACCCTATTGCCCTCCAGGACTCGCTGCAGAAGTCCTTCACTGAAACCGAGGGCTGGTTCAAGGAACATAGATTGGTGATAAATCTTAAAAACAAAACCATGTTCTTCACTCATCCCAAAACAAGTCCTGCAACTTCAAACTCCTCATTCACTCTGGGTCCTCTTTCCCACTCGAACAAGTTTGCTCCTATAAATACCTAGGGATCCATTTTGACCCCTCCCTCTCCTTCCACACACATCGCTGCCCTAGCCACTGCCACTAATATCCAATTGGGCATCTTACACCGGTATAAACACTGCCTCCCCCTGGAGGCTCTTCGACTCGCAGTCACCTCCTCTATCCTGTCCCTAGTGGACTATGGACTGTCGGTGTGTGGTGCTGCTGATGAGACCGCACTCCATAAAATTTGCACTACTCTGAATAAGGCCTGCAGGTTAATTACTGGAGCACCTAGGCTGACACACACACCTGTCTACTGTGCAGCTAAAGCGCTGGTACAATCTTGATGGCGCCTCAAATATCTGACCTGTACCCTTACAAAAGATCTTCCTTGGGCTATCCCCACCAGGATTGACCACCACCATACGCCGCTCTGTCCCACTAGTTCATACTCAGACCTCTGGGAAAACCTCTCTTGTTATCCCTAGAGCTAGGACCTCTCACGGCCAAAGAGCCTTCAGCTTTAGGGCCCCCTCCTGGTTCAACACACTGCCCCCCTCCATCTCCAAGCTCCAACCATAGCTAGCTTCAAAACTTCATTACGTAACCACCTTATTAACACCCGATGCTGTAATTGCCACTAGTCAAAGCCGTACTCAATACTTATGACAAAGCTATTACTAAGCTGCTAGGACAACATAACTCTGGTATTGTTTGCATCAATCCTACCTGTACCAGCTTGTTTGTATCTATGTCTTAAGTTACTGTTATACTTCTGTGTTGTACTGTTATACTGTGTATTTTCGTTTGTCTTACTGTGACAAGGTACCTTTGTAAATGAGCCTATGGCTCAAAGGTTTTCCAAACTGCTGTTTAAATAAAATAAATAAAATAAAACATTTGAACACCTTAAGGGCATTAACAAGGTGAAAGAGTCTAACATGTTTCAATATAAGAAAAATAGCAGGACAAGAGGACACAGCATGAGATTACAGGGAGGCCGATTAAGGGGTAATGTGAGAAAGTTCTTTTTCACAGAAAGGGTGGTGGATGCATGGAACGGCCTACCCCTCAGGAAGTGGTGGATATGAATACAGTGCAGGGCTTCAAACAGGCATGGGATAAGCGTGAGGGAGCAATACAGATGAGTATGAACAGATAGGCCATTGACAGAGTAAAGGCCTATGGCACATTCATAAGGTAGGAAAAAATGGGCAGACTGGATAGCCCTTGCAGTCCTTATCTGCTGTCAGCTTCTATGCTTCTATGTTTTCATGTTATGTCAAGGATGTTGCTGTTAAGCAATGTCAGCAAGACAAGGAGGAGTGTAGCGGTGGACCAGCTTATGTATGAAGCTCGGAGTAGTACAATGTAACTTAGACTCATGGGGGGGCCATCCCAGGAAGGAATGGACGTCACAGTGATGATGCGGAACACTGACCCCCAGTGCAAATCTACCCACCCTATGGTAGATCTGTGATAGACGGGATAGCGTGGTAGTGATTGTTCAGAATAGTGAGGGGGCTCCATATGTGAGGAGTGGCAGGAGGGTTGCAGCCACTATCTTGTGGCAGAAGGTAGAAGTGAGGAAGGGACGGATACGATATAGGACATCTAGCTTTTGGTTAAGAGTTTTGGTTAGGACTGTGACATGCGCATCCAAGAAAAGAGAGGAATCCAAGGTGACCCCCAAGTATTTGAAGGACTTGACAGATTCAAGGACAGCTCCAGTGAGAGATAGTACAACCAGCGGGGGGAGGGTTTGTGTTTTTGAGTTGGAGAACAGCTTGCACTTTTTTTTTTAGTGTTAAGGACCAGCTGCATTTGTAAAAAACAGTCTTCGAGAGTATGGAAGTCAGAGGCTAGCACTGAGTCAATCCATCCTACGTCAGAAGAAGAAGAACGGTAAATGATAGCATCATCTGCACAAAGATGAATGGAGGCTCCACCACAGTTATGTGGGAGATCATTGATAAACAGTGAGAACAGTGATGGGCCCAGGATAGAACCCTGAGGGACACCATGGGTTATGGGTTTAGGGCATGACAGGGAACCTGCCCACTTAACTCTTTCTGTGCGGCCATGAAGGTAACCTTGGGTCCATGATAGGGCACTGGAATCAAGGCCAAGGAGGTGCAGCTGCCGTAGCAGGAGGCCATGGTTGATCAAGTCAAAGGCCTTGGTCAGGTCAACAAATATTGCTCTGGTGGCACTTCTGTGTTCCATTGCATGAACTATATTGGAGGTGACTTTTAGCAGGGCTGTGAGAGTGCTGTGGTTTTTCCTGAACCCATGCTGGGAGGATGAGAGCAGATGGTGGTGGTCCAGGTATTCCTGCAAGTGGTCATAAATGATGTACTCTTGGATTTTGGCTAGTGGGCAAAGTATCAAGATAAACCAGTAGTTTTCAATGGAAGAGTTAGGACCACCCTTGTGGACAGGTACAGCTACCAAGACCTTCCACTTCTCCAGGACAATACAAGTAAGGAAGGACCGATTGAACAGATCATGAACTGGCCGGGCAAGTGCAGCTGCCCCCCACTTTAGAAATTTCGGTTCACGGGTGTCATGACCTGGAGAGCTATCAGCTTTCAGATTTTTGAGAAGTCAACATACTTCAGTGAGGGTTGCCAGTTTCAGGTGAAACAAGGGGCAGGCCAAGGAAGCTTCAGATGACAGACAGTCAAGTTGGGGAGAAGGAGGAGAGCTGGAAAAGAGTGATGTATACTTATGCAGATCAGTGAAGTAATCATTAAAGCCAGTGGCTATGGCGGGGAGTTATTGAGTACTGCACCATGGGCATCAAGGGAGCTAGGGATCTTGGAGGTATTTCCCTTTAAGAGGGAATTAACCTGTTTTCAGAAATTCTTTGGATTGCTGAGATGCTCAGTCTGGAGCCTCTTGAAATGGTGGTGTTTAGCTTTTAGGACAGAGTTCTTGCAGCTACTCCTTAACTGCCTATAGATTTGCAAATCAGAGGGTACCCCACTGTACTTGTAAATCTGCCAGTCTCTATCACGTGTGGACATAAGCTTCCTGAGTTCCTTGGAGATCCTAGGTGCTGTAATTCCTTTTGACCGGCATTTCTTCATAGGGGCATAATGATCAACAATTTCCTTAAACTTGGACACAAAAAAGTCAAGAGCTTTGTTGACGTCTGGCAAAGTATTTATTGGTCCCCAGTCAGTATCATGGATAGAGGCCATAAAAATGGTGGGGTCAAATCTGGACATATCTTGTACCTGGATGACCTTAGGAGGGGGGTTTGGGAAGTTGTTACACCAGACACATAGTGTCAGAGAGTGATAACTTATGCTGTCCGAGAGCACTCCCACTGCCTTGATTTTAGAGGCACAGTTAGTGACCACCCAGTCAAGCAAAGTGTGATTTCCTGACTTGGTGTTAAGACGAGTTGGGTCACCAACAAGTTGAACTAGGTTGGAATCAGCAAGGTGGGGCTCTCATTTTGTCAGAGTTAGGACTCAGCCAGTCGATGTTAAAGTTACCACAGAGTATGAGGTCATGGTGTGGTAGGTTAGCAAGGGAGGTAATGAAGGAAGGAAGGCATGAAGAGGCTTCCTTAGGGGGCAGGTATACACATCCAAGCAGGTGTTTTTTTAATGGCACTAAGTGAGAGAGAGAGGACTAGTGATTCTCTGCAGATGGTTCCGGTTAAGGAACCGGGACTTTGGTAACATCTAAATTATCCCTGGCATACATTAGGACACCACCCTCCCTTTTACCAGGTCGATCCCTCCTAAAACACATGTACACAGATAAAGCAACCTTGTGCTGCCTGATGCTTGGCTTCAGCCAAGTCTCAGAAATACCTAGAATGTCTGGGGTATGTTGATTAACCCAGGCTTCTAGCGCAGGCATTTTAGGCCTAAGACTGTGTGCATTTAAATGCGCAATTTTCAACTCTTTTGGTAGTTGATGAGTTGAGGACAGGGGGTGGGGAACGAGGGTAGGAGTTGCCAGATCAGGATTGGGCTCAACATCACCCACTGGAGCTAAGAGAAGGAGGAAGGTCCTGATTGAGGAAATGAGATGATGCTTCAAGAAATTAGCTGTAGCAGAAAACCTGCGCAGCCTTCTGTGGAACAAATGACTAAGATATGCAATGCTTTGTCTAGGGAGATAGGGAGCAAAGAAATGCACACGTAGGGTATCAGGGGTCAAAAGGGGAGGGGAGAATGTGTCATTGTGCAGCTGAGGTTGAATAAGGGATACAGCAATGATGTAGTCAGCAGTATAGAGCAGCAATAAGCTGGCAGGGATGTACACTGCAGCCAGTTTGGCCACATTATATTGCATGATTATGCTTAAGATAAGCTCAGCAATTAATGGAGGTGGCGATTAGGTTATACCAAAGATTACCTCAGCTACAAATGGAGGCAATGATGGAAAGTACAGTGAATTCATGCTGTGAAATCATTAGGGACTTTGATTAAAGTAAGTTCAGAAGTGGCAAAGAGCAGGAGAGTACTGGACAGATTGGAGTAGAGCAGTCATTGGTGACTGGTTTGCTGCTGTTGGCTGTGGCCAAGGGGATAGGGAGTGAGGCTTAGGGGAGGAGCTTAAGTAGATTTAACAAGTTAGGGCAGGGGCGGGTGGGTGGGAGAAAATGCAGCCTCAGGGAGCCTTCGGCTGAAAAGCAGAGCTCAGAAAGCACAGAGCTAGCAGCAGAAGAAGGAATTTGGTGCAGAGCCCAGAGCTGGTACAGCACAGCCAATCGGCTGGCTCCTGGCCAAAGGCAAGAGAGGGCACCAGAACTTGAATCTGCTGCTGGAATAGGGAGCGTACCTGCAGTGTGTTCTAGGGGTGGCAATGGGAGAAGTGAGTGGCAGCAAGAGGAGAGCTGAGCCGCGCCATAGGGAGTGCCTGGTCAGGGGCTTAACGACTGCTGGGGAGAGAAAAAGAGAGAGGGATTAATAAATAATTTTACAATCAGGGGCAGGGGATAGACAGAGAAGGGGCTGCAGACACAGAATCAGTAAAAGACGGTGGTGTCAGGGCTTACAAAAGATGAGCTGAAAGGCAGAGGGGAGAAACAAAATAGCTAAATCAGGGGGCTGGGTCACCAAAAAGAAATACAGATCAGAGGAGGACAGTGGGCAGAAGTGGGTCAGTGCTGAACTCTGGAGGCGATAGCTGAAGATGAATGAGTGGCAGCTTTTTGAGAAGAGCAGATTGAAAGTTAACAATAGAGGAAGGCGAAGTGGAGCAAAATTAAGGGAACAGCAGTAATAAGCAGGAAGGCGAACGCGATGTTCACAAATTAAAAATAACAGTTGAATTAAAATCCCAGTGTACTACAGGCATACAGATTGTAATAACAAATCCCCAGTACCTACAATTTTAAAGCTCAAAGCAGTTTCAGCAACACAAAAAAAATTAACAGTACAAATGCAATTCAGCCTCAGGGAACTTTCGGCTGAAAAGCAGAGCTTGGAGAGAACAGAGCTAGCAGCAGAAGAAGGAATTCAGCACAGTGTCCAGAACTGGTACAACAGAGCCAATCGGCTTGCTCCCGGCCAAAGGCAAGAGAGGGCACCAGAACTTGAATCTGCTACTAGAATAGGGAGCAGTGTGTACCTGCAGTGTGTTCCAGGGGTGGCAGTGGGAGAAGTGGGTGGCAGCAACAGGAGAGACACGCCACACCAAAGGGAGTGCCTGGTCAGGAGCTTAATGGCTGCTGCAGTGTATTCAAGGGGTGGCAGTGGGAGAAGCAGGTGGCAGCAAGAGGAGAGCTGCATCACACCAAATGGAGCACCTGGTCAGGGGCTTAACAGCCGCTGGGGAGAGAATAACATTCTCCAAAGGGGCTGCTCAGGTGTGCAGTTTTCCACTGACTTAATCTCATGCACTGTTTACAATAGTTCTCAACCTCTGTGCTCATCCGGGACTAATAGAACCTTCTTCTAATTTGGTGCAAAGTTCTGTCGACTCTCAAGTGTCCCAGCTCATGTTGAAGGGCTTTGAGGACCAGTTTCCAGAACATTAATGGCAGTAACAGCTGTTTTCAGAAAGCCCATGAGTACTCTAAAGCTCTCTGAAAATTACACCTTTGTTCACCTTTCAATTTGTTCCAGTCTCTCAGCAGAAGGAAGGTGTCTGGATGATTCACTTTGACAAATTCTGGGCTCTCCCCACACTGGTGAGTTTTAACAATGCCTCTGATTCCAGGATCTTCATCTTGTTCTTCCCTCCGATCCTCAGGACTCATGAGTGACAAGACACTGCAGTAGGTCACAGGTTTACAATTTGATGAGACACCCTAGCTGTTCACCAGAGAAGGCAGTTCACTGAACTTTATCAGTTCTTCAGGGTCATACCTTTTGCACAAAGCTTGAATGGCATTCTCTGGGACACAGGTATACCTGGATCCTGGCAACCCTGAGTGGGGTTTACTGTACAGCATGTCAGCATCAGTGTTGCTTTTTCTGGGGTTATACTCCACTCCGTAATCATATGTCAAGAGGGCTGACAATCAACAGTGGAGTGCAGTGTCCCAACTTTGCTGTCATTTACACATAGGTGAGAGGGTTGTTGTTGGTGCAGACTATGGTATGAGCCCCATTCAGGTACTCATGGAATTATTTGACAGTTGCCCTATTGAATGCTAAAAACACCAGCTTGTGAACATGGTAATATCTTTCCAGTGGGGACAAACTGTGACTGGCATAAGCTATTGGCCAGAGTCCTTGCGAGTGTTGCTGATATAGCACCACTCCCAACCCATTGAGACTGGCATCTGTGTACAATACATATGGTTTCCTGGGGTCTGCATAGGTCAACATACAGTAGGAGCATTTGTCAACTGTCTGACTATCTCTTCATATGCTGCATCACAGGTTCAGGTCCATCTGGGGCAAACAGTTTAAGCACTCAGTAGTAGACTTTCTCAGGTGGGAACTGTGGTGTCCCCTAGTGTTTCTGGTTGTCAGGAGGATACCCTTGGGTCAGGGCTTGAAGAAGTTTGACGATCTTTGTTTAGTCTTTGATAAACCTGTGACAATAGCTGAAGAATCCCAAGAAACTCTGCAGTTCTTTCAGCTAGGTGGGTTTTGGCATGTTCGTGACTGCCTGGAAATAGTCTGTATTGGTACAGATGCCATCTTGGGACTCAGTGTGTCCCACATTCTTAACAGAGATCCTAAAGTACTGGTTCCTACTCTAGGGGCCTCCTTGTGATTCTCAGGACAAGGTTAAAAACTGGCAGTGAGAGGGCTTTCAGTGTCGCTGGCCCCATGCTGTGGAATTTGCTACCACCAGCTGGTAGGGAAGCCCTTCAGTTGCTGTTTTAAAGGCCCACCTTAAGACCCATTTGTTTGCTCTGGCATTCCCAAACATAGATCTGCAAATGAATTCGTATCTGTTTTATAGGTAATGCCTATCTTTCTTTGTTCTTAGCCTGATGTTTTTATTCTATTTATTTTGTTTTTTAATTCTATTTATGCACTGTCCTACTTTTTAATGTTTGGATTTGTACAGTGCCCAGAGCCTCTGGGATTGGGCGCCTAAGAAATAAAAGTTCCCTTGCCTTGCCTTGTCTCTTGTCAGTGGACAGACTGAGGCCATACTCTTTCAGCCTGTCAAATACCTTGAACAGCCAGGCTTCATTTTCCTCCAGCGTCTTCCCAAATACTATGATATCATCCAAGTATAAGAGGCATTCTAACAAGTCTGTGTCACCCACTGCTCTTTCCATTAGCCATTGGAATGTGTTTGGCACCCCTGAGATTCCTGGTAGCATTTGGAGGAACTTGTAGAACACCAGGGGGCAGGGGAATGCAGCCTTTTCTCTCATCAGTGACTCGGATGTGTTGCTGTCTGCCCCTGGCACACCCTTCAGGGAAAAGACCTCTTTCTGCTCTGCTAGCTTCTTGCTAATTCCATTACACCACTCTTTAGTTAAGAAAGGGCCTCCAAACTCAAAAACTGAGGATCCAATTGTCCTTGAACAGGGTTATCTCTCTTCTGTGGCTGCATTGCCAGACTGACACAACAGACCCTGGCTAGGGTTTGTCCTCTTCAGATGGTCACTGGTCAGGCTGTTACATTGTCACACATACTGTTACTTGTCATTAGTGATGCACAGATACCACTTTTTTCCCCAGATTTCGGGTCCGGATATTTTTTTATTTTGATCCGACCGGATCCAGTTCAACATCGGGTTGGATACTACTGTCAGTAAACATAAACAAATACATTGTAAATAACTAATTTTATTATGCATATATGCACATACAAATTGTAATTATATTTAAAATGATTTTACTCATTTTATTGAGTATTATTGCACATCATTGTACTTTCATCTTTTAACTATATTAAAAATTATTTTAGCTCCATTGCCTGCTTTAAAAGCTAAAATTACTTATATAGAACATGTATTTGGGGAAGGGCGTGTATCAAATGCCAAATACCCACAGTACATGTTACTGCTTTTCAAATTTTCACCACTTAAATGAAGGTAATTAAACATGAGAAATTTTGTACAAGATTCTGTTTTAAAAATAGTAAAGTTTGCATTCTCAGTCGATAGACGAGAATGACGTTCTGTAATAATGTCCTCTGCATCACTAAACATTCGTTCACTGGGAACGCTACCGGATGGTGTTGACAGGTAGTGTTTTTCAAGTCTGGCAAGCGTTGGGAAGCAGAGATGGTTTGTTTCCCAGTAATGGATGGCATCAGGTGTTGTTTTGTTGGGGAGCAGATGTTTCAAAATGTATATTTCTATTTATGTGTTTCTTGATGCGACCTCTGCATTTTCTACAGCTGTGGGACAGAAGGTATGTCTCAGTAAAACAAATAAAGGAGACGTGCATTGCAAAAGGATAACAACAAGCCAAATGACACTTACTTTCCTGTGGCACAGCATTACACTGTGTAAAGGTGTGCCATGGGTCCTCTGCCTCAAACTCAGGCTCCTGAATGAGATTCAGTCGCACATCCTTCATGCATCTGGGCTTGCGCTGATTGAGTTCATCACCTAGTTCTTTTACAACTGCATGGGCAAATGATTTTCCGCTGTCCATTCTAAAAAAAATGCAATTTTATTTATTTAGTTTTTGACCGGCGAAGTGCACTAGACATATTCTGCCTATTTTCAGGCACAACCCAGGGGACGGGGATGCAGATGAATGCTAACTGACTTTGAAGCAGATTAAGCTGTTGGTGGTATTTTAGTGAATTGTAATGGGGTCAAGAAATGAAGCAGCTACCAATTCCTTTGATGCTTTATAATGCTTAAATCGAGAATCCATAACTGCCAATAGAGCTTTGCGCATAGATAGTAAGCCAGGTATCAATGTTCTTAATTACATGATAAAGTACTGTGGAAGTAGGGGTTATGTCTGACACACAAGCTGATTGCAGGCTTAACCTTCTAGTTTCGTGCTCGAAGGGCTTTAATATGAAGCGCACACTTTCTGCAAGCGACCATTGTGTAGAGCTCAGAGTTCTGTCCTCAGTTTCAGTGGTGTACACTGTGAAAACTCGCCTCTGCTCTAGCAGTCTTTCTAACATATAAGAACTGCTATTCCACCTGGTTGGAGCGTCTTGAATGAGCCTGTGAACAGTCACTTGCAGGCTTTTCTGTAAAACTATTAGTTTTTCTGTAGCATTGCTGGAGTTTTTAAAATGCCCCACTATAGCTCTTCCAACTGCCAGCAAGTCTTCACAGGACTTTGCCTAATAATGGCATCATGGATGATCAGTTGAAGAGTACGTGCTAAGCACCCCTCACTGGGAACACCACTTAACTTCATTGCCTTTGTTATGTTGGGCCATTATCCCTAATGACTAAATGCCTTTGACTTGCTTGCAAACCCCAATTATCAAGCACCTGCATAAACTCTCTGCATAAATTTTCACCGGTGTGCCTTTCATTTAAATGCTTAAGCTCCAGCATAGCACCTCTGCGCTTGTAATTAGCATCTATCCAATGCACAGTGATTAAGAGGTAGGATTCAGTGGAGTGCTCTACAGTCCACATATCACTGGTGAAACTAATAGCTGGCACAGATTGCAATTTATTGACCTACTTCTGCAAAAGCTTCTCATACATGGATGGAATTATATTGGCACAAGAAATACCTCATTGAAGGTGCCACATACCTTGGCTCTAACACAGAAAGAGCCCTTTAAACCCCAGATTATCAACAATGGCATACATCTGTTCATCCAAAGCTATCATCTCAGCTATGCTTTCTGTGATCTGCTTAGCCCTTGCGTGCTTGGTGGGTAAAGGAAGGGTTCAGGCTAAACAAGCTTCAAGTGTAGGCTGCTCTTTTTTAATTTGTTTAGCTGGAGGCTCATGGTATTCATCTTTGGAAAGCTGTGCAAGCTTCACTTTCTCTGCTAACAGCTCTGCATGCTCGGATTTATGATTATTTTTTAAACGGTTTAGCAGGCTCGATGTCCCATAACTTTTCACGGATGAACTCCTACTTACAAAAGTAGGCGCAGTACATGGAATACATTTTTCTTTCACATCAGTGTCAGCATCAAGGTAGAAACACTGCCAGAATAAGCTTTTTTGCATAATTTTTGTAAAAGGCAAATAAAAATTAAGTGGACAAACAAGACCCAGCAGCTTACTTGCTTGCACCCCCGTGCCCCAGCAGATAACTTACCCGAACCGGCTCCTCAAATAGGCAGTACCCAATTGGACTGGATACTATAAAATATGGAAAATCCAACCGGATCAGATATCCATGCATCACTACTTGTCAGACATATGCATGAGCTTTAGCTTGCAAGATGTTAGGTTTGACTATGATATCCTCAGGCAAACTGGCTTCCTCTGGGCCATCCAGCATTAGCAACTGATAATGGTAGGATCCCTTGAGGTGCACTACCCCCTTGTTAGCACATTCAGCTTTTATTTATTTATTTGAAAATTAGTATCTGGGAAAGGTACACTGAGCCAAAGGCTAATTTCCAGGTGTGACCGGGGTGGGGGTGGGGGGATATAACTTCAGGTTGGCCCTGACACCACAGTTTAATGGACTCATCCTCAGATAAGACACAGACTTTAAAGGGAAATATCCATGTACAGTGGCTGATGTACTTTGAAAGCCAATGAAAATCTCCTTCAAATGAAGCATTGGCCTCCCCTGTAGGTGGAAGTACTCCAGAGATACAGATGACTGAGTATGTTCAATATTAATACTACATTGCAGCCATTTGTAGAACATTGTGATGTCTTTGAGGAACAAGTCATACTTGACTCTGTGTAGTTATGCATAGCTTGTTCCTTGTTGACATCACAATGTTCTAAAATTGACTTCAATGAAGTATTCATATTGAACAGATTCAGATATCTATATCTCTGGAGTGCTTCCAGCTACAGAGGAGACAATACCTCATTGGAAAGAGCTGCCCATGGGCTTTCAAATTATGAAGGCTACTGGGCATACATTTGTAGGCTTGCTGCACATGTTTTTGGATAGGTACCAGTGCGTCTCCTGTTGAGCTTCAAACTCTTTCCACAAATGCCCCAGGCAGTATAACATATGAGTGTTTGTGCTTACAATCTCCTCATGCATATCCAAGGCATATGTGTCCACAGAAGTAGGAGTTCCTGCATTGTTCACAGGGAAGAAGATCCAGAGCCATCTCCAGCCCAGATAGGGATATAAAGCATTGCTGAGACTCTGCATATTCCACACATCCAAGCCTTCCAGAGATTCCAGTTTTTGTGTGACAGATACTTGTAATAGTCTGTGAACACTAGTGACTTGGGAGCCACCATCCAGGAGTAATTGGGTGGGCTGTCCATCAACTCAAGTTTCCACATCTGTAATAGGTCCCATAATCTCGTCCCAGTTTCCTGACACTTTGCCTTTGGCATCTGACAAATTGGTTTTCATGTGAACTGAAGCTTTAATAATGGTTGCTTGTAAGGTACTTGTTTCCAGGGCACTGAAGCATTTCTCTACCGAGGTCCACTGATGTTTAAAGAGCAGATGACACTATTTGGACAACTTTAACAAAACATATTATTTAGACACAGTTCAGCTTGTACTTCACATTAGTTCTGTATTTCTCATCCCCATTATTTATTACTGAGGTCATCTGCATGAAAATTGGATCTTTGATCCTGAAGAGTTCATCTATTCCTATTGCTTTCTCCCTACCTGAGGTCATAATGCTCTATATGTGACATCACAATTACTCCCATTGCAACAGATTGTGATGTCACAACAGAGGACTATGACAAGATGTAGACAGTAAGCAAAAGAGACAGATGAACTGTAAGGGATATAGAACATGTTTCCAAGCAAATTTCTCAGCATTAAGTAATGGGGAGGAGAAGTCTATTGAATACATACGGAACGCAAGCTGAATTGCATCTAAATATTATGTTTTTCAAAGTTTTCTTTATGGCATCAGCAGCTTTTTAAAGGCCTTGTGGGGCTTTTGGGCAATTTCTCTCTGATTAGCCTGTTGGCAGCCTTCTGAAAGTTGCTTTCAAACTTACATTGCTGTTGGATGTACCCATCCTCACCACAGTGGTCACAATAAACATCCTCTCAGTACATTTGCTGTCGAGGTGTCCCGACTGGACAGATCCATGGGTGCGCTCCGTCCAGGGAAGTGATGCTAGGCAATTGCATGGCTTGGTAGCTTCTTGGCTGCAAGGGGATGGGCCAGGAGGGATAAAACCTCATATGGACAATAGGTCCTGGGGCAGATAGGGAACTATGGGTAAACTAGCTGGACCACTGATCTTTTTCTGCTAGCATTGTTTATGTTCTATGGTTCTCCAATTGTTTTCTTTAGTTTGACCAAGTGAGCATGGACATCCTCCAGTGAGACAGCATTTGATGCTTCCACTCCAGTGCTTGAGGCAGCTGGCACAGCATCATTTGAAATAGATGTGCTGGAGACTGAGGGTTTGGGTTCCCTGGGAGCAGGCTAGTCATATTCATTTCTTGAGTCAGTATCTGTAGCTCTGTGACATCAAGCGGGCTCCCACTGTCCAACACTTGGGCACTGGTGGTCAAAGTAATCAGGGGCCTCACTGTTCCTTTTGCTTCTCAACCTCTCTAACCTCCCACAACAGGACTTGGTGGGAGGGTAAATGAACCAGTCACTCCTTCAAGCGTAACTGTAACAGCAGTGACTCTGAAAAGTTGGCAGCCTTCAGCACCCATTCTAGCATGTGTTGGATAGACATAGGGCAATATCAGTAAACAGACAGGGAGGAGTGAGGGTTGTAGGAGACCAGTTAGGATCTGTAGAGACAGACTAGGCAGGGACCATCGGACAGACTGGGTAGGTCAAGAAGTCCTTTTCTGATGATGGATTCTATGTTTCTATTTATAGTAGTCGCACTTTGTTCAGGTCCTTGGGACTCTATTCCACCTGTACGATATACTTTTTCTAAGGCTATCTGTAGTCAATGTAGACAGGCAAAGAGGGAATCCCCTGTTGTTGTTTGGATGTCTTAAACTTTCAGTTCAGGTCATCACAGGGTTCTGTACTGCTGAATACACTGTCCCAGTCAGCAAGTTATTCATCTACACTGGTCACTGGGTTTGTGGCACACAAGGATCAGCTGGAGTCCAGTGTCAGCCCCGTCAAACTTTCGGCTAGTCTTTTGGAATTTTCAGCCACTGTGCACTGATAGCATGTGGACTGCATAGTCAATCCATTTTTTTTTATAATTGTCTGCTCCAGTGAGAGTGGGGATGGTACCAGAAGAAATTCTTAGGCATCAGTAATAGAGCCAGCAGGGTGAGCTAGCCTAGATTCTTCGGATGTTGCCTAGGGAAGCAACAAAGACTGCACATTCTAGAATGTCTTCCCATCAGTAGCCAACAAGAGTTCCAATTTTGTCTTGAAATCCCCAGCAGAATTTGGGTAAGGTGAATGAGGTTTGGGGGTGGCAGGATGCTCTGTTTATCACCACCCATATCTTTTGGGACCCCTCAGGGATCACCATGGAAGGCAAGTTTATGGGCCCTAGGTCCTTCTCAAATCCCACAGTTAAGTTTCTGGTTTGAGTACCTGGATATCGAGTCACTGTATGAATTTTCATTTTCTCACAATCATTCATGGTGTCCTCTGGTACTTTTTAAAATGGATTCTTTGCCCCTTTCCTCGTGAATGTCCTTTATCAGGACCACTGTCTTGGGGTTCAGGCCTTCAAACACACACCAATCCTCTGCTTCCTGAAATGCCATATTTGCTTTTGCAGAAATTTATTTTTTGGGGGTGGGGGTGGTGTCAATGGAGAAAGTCTCTGAAAAGCTCCCAGGTGCATCAAGACAATCAATATGAGGTTTCAGCAGTTCCTCCACTGTGTGGCCCACCCCCAGGTTGCAATGTCCAGGTTCACACACCTGCCTGGAGATTGTATAGGGGTAACCTGGTTAAGGGGTTGGGTTCATTCTGTCTGTCTCCTGTTGGGGGGGGAGAGGTTGTCCAAGAAAAGATAAGATACAGTGCAGTGTCTCCACCCAGAGAGAAAAAGTGGGCCAGATGTGTGTAGCACCTTCCCCTGGAATGCACTACCTACACAACTCCCTCCACTGGACTGGACCACCCCGAGGACCAATAACAAGGTTGTTACCTTCACCAATACACAATATAGACCAGTTTCACAAAATGGGTGCACACACAGAAGTAAAGTTCAACAAATTAACAGTGCTTTTATTTTGTCGCATCAGTCTGAAAGCTGTAAGGAAAGAAGGGGTTAGACAACTGCAAGTTATGGTAAGCATTCCTACCCAGTACCACCACTCCCTGGGAGATTCTGTACTGAGGGTCACTACCACCTTCTCAGATCCCACACAGAAGCAACAAGCAGTCACCTAATAAAGAGGGCACAGTCAGAAAACTTTGAGGGGAACTCTCAGCTCCCCTACAAAAATGCTGCTGGACCTTTAGATCTTGATTAAGTAAAATGCAAGAAAATATAATTTTTAAAATAACTTCTAGTTGTGCAGTTTTGTCATCTGGTCGATCATACAACTCCCTACCTGCCATGTTGGTGAACTATATGTCCCAGTGTCCCCTGTGGCCAGCCCTCTGATGACAAGACTCACAGGCTGAGCCATGGGGAATGTCTATGTGCTGCAGATCCATTTATTTGGTAACTATGTACAAGAGCACATGATCACGCTTCCCCTGGTACTGACTACGCATAGCTAAGACTGATCTCAGTACAATTGGTACCGGTGGAATAAGCAAGATCTCGCACTCTTGTGCATAGTTACCAAATAAACACCTGCATCTCCATAGCTCAGTCAGTCATTTAAATCATCAGAGGGTTGTCTGTGGGGGACACTGAGACATGTAGTTCACCAACATTGTGGGAGGCAGTCACAGCATCCACCAGAAAAAAAATAAAAGTGCACAATTGTAAGTTATTAGAAAAACATATATACTTTCTTGCATTTTACTTAATCGGGACCTAAAGGTACCCAGTCATTTCTGTTGGGAAGCTGAGAGTTGCCCTTTAAACTACATAGGATGTGGTATTTTTTTTAGTTTAACTGGTACCAGTACTAAAACTATACTTGCAAGTTTGTAGTTGCAAGAATGAGTCTGGGTACCCAAGAGTTACAAAGTCCCGGTGCAGGCCTGGTAGCTTGTTGCTCAGGTTGTTTTGGTGGTGCACTTGTTGACAATTAGCAAGGTTGCATTTTACCTCCCCCCCAAAAAAAAACAGGCCGTGGTATGCTAGCACAATTAAAGTAACTTGAGATCCTGCTTGAAAACTGAATTTGTAATCCCAGTGAAGTTATTGTAATCCATACAGGATAATGCAAAGGACCCCAGCCAGCAACACCAGTACTCACCTGACCCACAAAAGCAGTAACTCAGTTGAGGCGAGAACCAGCACACAGCAGCAGGATGGGAAGCATTCAGAATAGGCCCCATCAGCCTGGAGACAAAGCTCATCAAATTCACCCTCCAAAGACCCTCCACCTCACAGCTGTTCTGGCTCAACTCTCACAACACAGTCACAAGAGATACAAAATCACACATACCCCCGTAATACAAAGCATCATGGGCTGTATATGCAAATCACAACAGAATATTATGCTGGTTCAACTTTAAGCAGAAGTGCATGGCACCGAAAGGTCTGTCACACAAACTGCAAAGGGTGCCATCAGAAAGAGACACACAGTCACAAGAGCACTATAGAGCGGCTTTACGATTCCCAAGGAGCCCAGACCCAGGGAGTGACCCCCTTGTTCCACCTTCCCTCCAAGCCAAGAGTACCCACATACTCAGGGCACATGTCCCGTGACTCCCTGTTCCCCAGTTCACCATTCTGATAAGGGCAAGCAGGCCTCTATCTCTCTTCACAGCAGCTGATTGGGCTATATATCTCTGTCTCTGATTTCCCAGCTCAGCAGCTTTCTCAGGATTGGATCTCTCAATCATTCTTACAGCAGCTTTGTTCTGCAGATAATGTCCCCACAGCTGCATGATGGACTAAGCCCCTAGTGGGGCAATCTGAAACATGCCAAGCACGTATAGTATATAAGTATATCTATAAATCAATAACATGTATATTTCTACACCATTACTGGAATGAAAACTGAACAAATAAGTAAGGGCCCTGGCTCTGATTTAATACCTGCAAGAGGTGTATTGCCAATCTCCTCTTTTGTGGTCTGTTTTTTTTCTGTTGTTTTTCAATAAATGCACTAGTGAGGGCATTTATTTATTTATTTATTTATTTATTTATTTACGAGTTTTACCAGGAAAGCATACTGAGCAACATGCTCGATTCCAGATGCGACCTGGGGGCCGTGACCCACATACATAAATTGGAAATGCTTAGACAGTACAGAAATTAGCAAAGGCTTGTACGATAACATATTTAGGGGAAATTACAGCCAAGGGTAGGATACATACAATCAGTATAAAGACACAGAGGATAGATTACTGTTCAGTACATATGAGTTTATAGCAGCGAGACATTTGAGTAAACATTCTTAACTGAAGCAGGAGCAACTGGAGGTGAAATGTGCTCTGAGTAATTGGTTTCGTAAGGAGGTATTTGGTGCGTGTCTGATGTATTTCCCCTTGCTCATGGCATGGGGCAGATAATGTTCCAATTTTTAAAAAAGGAAATAAGCTGGACCCGCGTATGTACTGGCCAATTAACCTTTGGGATGTTGCTACTAAAATATTTTATAACATTATTCTATCAAGACTTTGTGAACAAATTATAGTTATGGGGGACTTGTCCCCTCTGCAGTTTGGGTTCAGGGAGCATTGTTCCACCTTAGAAAATTGTTTTGTTCTTTAACATTTATAGGAGAAACAAATAAATAGTGATTTGTAAACAAACAAGCATTTGTCAATGCCAAACGTTCGCTTGCAGGTACTTGCAGTGGTGTTTGGCATGTATGATGCTTTACCCTAATGCCCTGTGAGATTGCTGGTATTTGCACAATAAATTTTCAGCATGACCTTTTTGTTACCCCCATTGTGCGCTACATAGGCGGAAACATGTTTTGGGCAGGATGTGAAAAATGACAGCTGTACTGCTCATAAGGAGGTGTGGTAAAATGGCAATGTTGAAAATCTGGAGTGAAAATATTGAAAATTCGCAAACTTATGAGCGTGCGTAGGAACTGCCAACGCACGCTCGTAAAACAGTTATTTTTAGGAATTTGTTCACCAAATTTTCAACATAGCCATTTTAAGATCTCTGCTCATGAAGTGACACTGTGATTTTCTTAATGTGTCCCATACACTGAGTTCACACAGCGACTGTGCCATTGCGCGCTACATGGGTGGAAACACATTTTGGGCAAGATGTGAAAAATGACAGCTGCACTGCTCATAAGGAGGTCTGGTAAAATGGCAATGTTGAAAATGTGGAGTGAAAATATTGAAAATTCGCAAACTTACGAGCGTGCATAGGAACTGCACAATGAACACTCGTAAAACAGTCATTTTTAGGAATTTTGTCACCAAATTTTCAACACAGCCATTTTAAGACCTCTGCTCATGAACAGTGTCACTGTGATTTTCTTAATGTGTCCCATACATTGATTTCGCACACCGACTGTGCCATTGTGTGCTACATGGGCGGAAACACGTTTTGGGCAGGATGTGAAAAATGACAGCTGTACTGCTCATGAGGAGGTGTGGTAAAATGCCAATGTTGAAAATCTGGAGTGGAAATATTGAAAATTCGCAAACCTACGAGCGTGCGTGTGAACTGTGCAATGCACGCTCGTAAAACAGTCATTTTTAGGAAATTTTTCACCAAATTTTCAACATTGCCATTTTAAAACCTCTGCTAATGAACAGTGTCAATGTGATTTTCTTAATGTGTCCCATACATTGAATTTGTGCACCGACTGTGCCATTGTGCGCTACATGGGCGGAAACACGTTTTGGGCAGGATGTGAAAAATTACAGCTGTACTGCTCATGAGGTGTTGTAAATGGCTATGTTGAAAATCTGGAGTGAAAATATTGAAAACTGAAGTAAACGCAAGTATTTGTTACGCGAGGAACCGCGCAACATGCCCGTGAAACAGCCATTTCTAGGGAATTTTTCACCAAATTTCAACATAGCCATTTTAAGACCTCTGCTCATGAACAGTGTCACTGTGATTTTCTTAATGTGTCCCATACATTAATTTCACACACCGACTGCGCCACTGTGCACTACATGGTCGGAAACACGTTTTGGGTGAGATGTGAAAAATGACAGCTGTACTACTCATAAGAAGGTGTGGTAAAATGGCAATGTTGAAAATCTGGAGTAGAAATATTGAAAATTCGCAAACCTATGAGCGTGCGTAGGAACTGCGCAACACATGCTCGTAAAACAGTCATTTCTAGGAATTTTTTCACCAAATTTTCAACACAGCCATTTTAAGACCTCTTCTAATGAACAGTTTCACTGTGATTTTCTTAATGTGTCCCATACATTGATTTTGCACACAGACTGTGCCATTGTGCGCTACATGGGTGGAAACACATTTTGGGCAGGATGTGAAAAATGACAGCTGTACTGCTCATAAGGAGGTGTGGTAAAATGGCAATGTTGAAAATCTGGAGTGAAAATATTGAAAATTCGTGAACTTACGAGACTGCGTAGGAACTGTGCAATGCACGCTCGTAAAACAGTCATTTTTTGGAATTTTTGCACCAAATTTTCAACATGGGGTTTTTGGGACCCCTTCTCATGAATGATGTCACTGTCATGGTGTTATTCAGGCCTGAAGGGTGATTTCACGCAGTGACTGCACAGTGACTGCGAAATCACCCTTCTGGCCTGAATAACGCTATGACAGTGATATCATTCATGAGAAGGAGGCCCAAAAACCCCATGTTGAAAATTTGGTGCAAAAATTCCAAAAAATGACTGAGATATGCAATAAAGTTGAAACCCCCCTATCTAGCCCATTATACAGCTTACCGCATTTCCTCAGTTCAGGTCAGCTTTGAAGAGTGCAGAGCGTGTTCGGTCCACGAAGTCGTCGTGCCGAGCTCGGAGGTAAGTATAGAGGGTGAGGGTGTGTGGGGAGGCTGGAGTGCGCAGTGGGTGGGTGCGGGTTGTGGGAGGGGAACTGGGAGACTACGTGGGACCGTTTTTCTTTAAAGGTTTTTAAAAAAACGGACTACGTGGATGCTTGCCATGCTGGGGTGGGCTACCAGCATGGCAGAAGATGGCTGGGGGGCGAGGGCCGACGGGGATTGGGCACCCCATCGGCAAAACAAATGGGAGGTTTGCCATGCTGGGGTGGGCTCCCAGCATGGCAGAAGAATGGCTTGGGGGCCATGGAGCGCCGGGGATTGGGCACCCGTCGGCAAACAACATTTGCCACACTGGGGTGGGCTCCCAGCATGTACCAAAGCTTTGGGGGGAGGCGTGGCCAGTGGCGTGGCGTGGTGCTTTCGATATGAAAGCGGTGGTTTTCTTTGAAGCGAAGACCACCGCTGTCATACAGAGCTCCTGCACCCATTGGTGCAGGACCGCCACGCCTGCTCAACAGAGCACTGGATTGAATGGGAGAGGCACACTTCCAAAGTGTGCTACTCTCCCAAAATGTTCCTTGCGCATGCGCGCAAGCGAACATAAAAACCAGACATGTCATGCATAGATTACAGCTCTGCATTCAATTCAGTTTCACAATGAAATTTTGGCAACTGATGGGAGGCAGAGGTATCAATCCATATCTTATTTCTATCATTTAAAAACTTTTTAAACATATTATGACTGCAGTGAGGTTGGGTGAGGATGGAAATGGATCACAGGAATTCACAACCAATAAAGGTTGTGCCAAGGTTGTATTTTAGCCCCCACACTTTTCAGCATTTATATTAATTATATTTTGAGGGCACTTGTGGTTGTTGTTTCAGTTTCGTCCAAGACAGGTCTAATAAAGGTGCCCGCTCTTGCATATGCTGCTGATTTATTTCTTTCATTATCTCAGTCAGGTTTACAAAAAAAAAAAACCTTAATTGTTTGGTTGCAGAATCTGAAAAATTAGCCTTTTCTATTAACACTCACAAAACTCAGATGACTGTGTTTGGTGGCCCTAAATTTTCTTATAGGTGGTGGGTGGGTAGTCATTCTATTTCTTCTGTTTCTAATTATCCTTATTTAGGTATGTATAGTACATCTCATTTAATGGTTCTTAGAATTTGGACTTCAAATATACTATAGTTAAAGTAAAAAAAAGACTTCTTGGATTGAAACGATTTAGCTTCAGATATGGTGGAACTAATATTAGACCACTGGTTCAGGTTCGTTCATCAAAATTTAACCCAAAGGCCCTTTACAGTACTGACATATGAGCACCTTTTAAGATCTCAGAGCTAGAGAAATTGTCTGTTCAGCTAATTAAATCCTCTCAAATCCATTCCTACATCATATGAGCAGAGTTAGGTCTGGACAGCTTCAAAACTTTACCAGATTCATTAGAACTTGGATACTGGATTAAAATAATTGGATTTTCGAAGGATAAATTATTAAGGATGGGACTTTCAGGGAAAGGGAGAGATGGTTAAATCAATATGCTATTAAGTCCCCATAGCTTTTGCATGTTCTGGTTGTTCTGGCTGGGGTAGGAGGAAGTAAGCTGTTGGTTAACTAGGATCTGCAGCTTACGTTAGGTAGGAAAATGGGCAGACTAGGTGGGCCAAGCGGTCCTTATCTGCCGTCACATTCTATGTTTCTATGTTTCTGAAAGAGTAAGAGATTTTGTACCTTAATGAATAGTTTTTATTAGCCTTACATATAGGGAACATATCAGGAGTAGGACTTTGTTTACATAATCACTGTTTGGATTTGGAGATGATATCAAGATTTCGATTTTCTCTGTAGTACAGTTCAAGTGATGTTTGGTTTGGGTATATATTTTACTTGGACTGTATCATGGATCCTGATGACAAGTTTGCTTCTATCTGCTACAAATTTGAGACATTTCCAAGTAATATATTCTACACAAGATTTGCACACATTTCTGATGCCCATCAGACCCCCTCTCCTTGTTTGATTGAAAGTGCAGGTAATCTGCTGCATGTTATCCTGATCTGAAAATGAGACTGACTTGCAATAGTACAATTTTGGCAGGATTTCCTGTTTACCAGATGATCCTGTAACTTTTTTTTAATTACATTCCAGGATGCTTTCATAATCAATCAACTTACTGGTTACTTTCTTATTACTAAACGTATTGGAAAAGTAAACCCTCTAAGTATAATGACAAATGATTCTTCGGAGAGATTGCATGTCTTAATACTTGGCATAGCTCGCCATGAAATCTGATCATTCATTCTTGTCTGTTTTAGTAATAGGTCTGGTGTGAGTCAAATCAGGACTTCAGTTATTTTTGTGACTTCTGGTTAGTCCAGATTACATGCATTTTTTTCTGTACTTGCAAAGCAAAACAAAGCAAAGCAAACTTTATTTATAAAGCACCCATTCCTGTAGGCTCTGGGCACTGTACATGATGAACAGTGCAACTGTAAACTGGAATGTACATAATACAAAATAATACAAGAAAACTTCAATATTTAAGTAAATAGTAACTTAATAAAATAAAACAACTGTCTAAAAATTATAAATATTTAAGCAGCCAGTAATTCAGAGTAATTCAAATACTAATGTATTGACCCTGGATGGCATCAATTTCTATGCTATCTTATCAAATGATGCCATCTTTAGTTATGGTCTTTTATGTCTATATTGATTCTCTGGTCACTAGAATTTGTGACTACTGCAGTTAATATTCAAGTTTACATGTTCTTCATGGAGCATTTCTTTATACAATTACTTACATATTTTATATATAATGTATGTTTAACTCTGTAATCATTGCTTACATCTCTAATATGCTCTGTACAGATTGATGTTGCTATTTGATGCACCATCTGAATTATGTAGAATTGCACTTGATGCAATTTTTCTTTGTATGTTTCTATTTTAAGGAACTTTTTTATTCTTTGTAGAATGAATAACCTTAGCTATTTTGTAATATGAAGTTTTTATGTGTATGTATGTCTTCTGTAATAACTTGTGTGAACAATAAAATTTACAACAACAAAAAGGCATGCGTTATTTAGCTAATGCTGCATGCAACCTCTAAAAATGTTATTTTAGATATTGCATATGTGACCTCATTTATTTTAGAGACTGAATATGCCACAAACATTCTGCAGTTGAAGTTTTTTTCATAACAAATCAAACAGCAGCTTTCACAATGCTGTTGACATTACAAAAGCCCTGTTCTGCCCTGAAGCCAAGTGCTGAACTCATAGAGAATCAATGAAATCTTCACTCACTCAGCTGATTTAGAAGTTACAGTTCTAGAGATTGTTTAACCCTTATGTCATTCCCTTTTACCAAGCCCCTAGCCCTGTAATCTAAGGTCAAGCTATAGTTCTGAGGCCATGCCCCATGGATCTGCTGCTCCATGAGATTCTGCAGGATCAGTCCTTACTTACTTCATGCAGAGCCCAAAGGGCACTGGGTGAAGCACAAGGCCAGTCAGAACTTTGTTCATGCAGGGCTCGCAGGAGATCACTCATAACATTCAGAGCAGATCAGTCATAGGTTTCTTCACCTGAAGCAGAAGATTGCTCATAATGTTCTGTTGTAAAGTAGGAGATCCCTCATAACTTTCTTTGCATGGGGCCACAGACCTATAGAAACATATAAGCTGATGGCAGATAAGGGCCGCATGGCCCATTCAGTCTGCCCTTTTTTGTTGCATTGCTTACACTGTAGACCCCTCCAGGTCTGTGGCACTTTCTCTGACACCACTTTACCTATCCTTTATGACTCCCCTGTGCTTATCCCAGACTTTTTGAATCCCTTCATTGTTTTTGCCTCCACAACCTCCACTGGAAGACCATTCCAGGATCCACCACCCTTTCTGTGAAGAAGTATTTCCTCACATCTTTTCTATACCTGTCCCCCTCAAGCTTTGTATCATGGTCCCTTGTTTTGGAACACTCTTTCCTCTGAAAAATACCTCCCACTTGTACCTTATGCACCCCCATGAGGTTTTTAAAGGTCTCAATCATATTCCCATACCCCCTCCTCTAGGATGTACATGTTTAATTCCTTTTTTTAAATTTGTTATTGAGAATTAATAGATAACATGCAGAATATAGTGACTGAAGGTAACCCTACCCTTCATAGTCATTTCATTGCAGAGCCATTGATAAAGACATACATCCCTTCCCCATACCCTTCAGCACCACCCCTTCCCACTATATAGATATTCTAAGGTCAGCATAATTCTTGATGATATTTTATAAAAGTTAGGTCACATTTAGTTAGTGTAAGGCAACATTAAGTATTTCCAACTAACACCACAGAATCTATCTCAAATATGTGCACAAAACATAGGGAGAGAGCACCAAATCCTTGGACTGAAAATCATCAAACTTCCATAATTCAAGCTTTTTATTTAATATTGTCCACAATTCTGAGTCAGTTTTGAAAAAGCCTCTATTGTATAATGTGCCTAAGAAAAGATGCTTCCATTCAATCTGAGGAAAGACCATATTGGTTTTATTCCAGTTCCAGTATTTCAAAATTATTCTTTTAATTGTGATGTTATCTTGGCCCTCACATTCAAAGGTCCTCTGCAAAATCACACAAGTGCTTGGGCCGTACATCAAAGATGTGCTGGCCCCCCAAAATGGTATATACAGAAGATGCGTGAGAAGAGGCACTTGCTCATGTCTGGCTGAATATCCTGAACATGCTCAAGTGTGCATCTGAAGATGTGCAGCACATCTCAGGCAGGGGGAACCCACATCACAGGCAGATACATAGGGAAATGCGCTGGGACGGGTGAGATGGGCATGGCACTACTTTGCAATATTCAACCAGGATATGCAAATGACCTCATTGCACATTCTGAGCCAAAACCCCACATGCCAGAGCTCATTACTGGAATGTATTCAGGCCATTTGCATACCCAGGGCATGCTCAATTCCAGCTTTGCAGGGCTGCCCCACCTTCCCACAAAGGTGAACAGAAGGTACTGCAGCCTAGCAGGCAGGTATACTGGGATGGTAGTGTGTGGGTGGGTGGACTGCATTGACCTGGGTACAGTGCTGCACCTTAGAGCCATGTACAGGGTTAGACAGGGGTACGGGGGCCCACCTGGACAGTGGCCACAGGGGCCAGCTGGACATGCAACCCAGGTGGGCACAGGGTGACACAGGCTGATTGAGATGCCACATGCATGTGATACACCAGCTCCATATGCTGGGTACTCACCTGCAGTGCCCCACACATCCCAGTATGGGAGGTACCTGGTGGGCACTGCAAGTAATGGCAGTGTGCAGACAGTGACCAGGTACCCAGGTGGGTGGGTCCTACCTGTGTGCACCCATGGAGTACCACCATGTGTGTGTGCCAATGGTCAGTCCCTGGCCCATGCCATGTGCCACTAGTACCACCAGGCAACCTGGGCACCATTGCCATGCACTTCACCCTGGGTGTATGCAGCTACCGGGTGGCTCCCTGCAGGCTGCATGGGTGCTGGCCAAGGCCCCTAGTACATGTGCTGCAGTGTGGCTCTGCACTCCACTGGTGTGCCTGGGGACACACAATAGCACTAGCATGTGGCTGCTGGGAATCTACATCTAGGGTGCGGTGTGGGGTGTAGCTCCCTGGATAGTGCCAGTGGTGGCACAGCACTTGTGTCTCAGGGTTCATCCATCCTGGCATGATTACTGTCTTTGGGTGCCTGAAGCATGTTCTTGTGGACCTCTGAGGGCTGTCTCTGGATGGCCTGCCTGTAGTTCTGTGGCCTACCTGTGGGTGGCTGGCCAATTTAGGCCACCCTTTTGTATGCCTAACTTTGGGTGGTTCAGTTTTGAGATGCATAGCACATATTAGCTGAATGTAGGGATATGCAGCATATCATTGGGAACACTGCCTTTATTGCGCCGCATACATTATTTCTGCATGCCGCATCTCAGTCTTTTGAATATTGCACTTTGGCACATTGTTTGAGATGGGCAGCGCATCTCTACTTTGTGCTGTGCATGTCCTTTGAAAATGTAGGCCCTTATCTTTCTTTTCCAGAATGTGAAACTGTCCGTAATTAAATAAAATAGCTAATGGTTTATTAAGCTCTGTTGTGTTAATAACTATATGTTCTAGAATAAGAAAATATTGTAGAAACCAGTCTTTGACTAAATAGCAATCCACAAACACATGAAAAAAAGTCTGCATCAGACCAGCCACAATATCAACAGTTACAGTCCAATTTGAATTTCATTTTATATAGTTTATATGGTGTATAGTAAGCACGTTTGATGATTTTATATTGCATTGATTTATCTCTTGTGAATTTAAAGTCATGTAGTCTAGTACAGATAGTTTGCCAATTAGAATCTAATGTAAATTCGTTTAATTCATATACTCATTGTTTGATCATTCCAAAATATGTTAGTATTATCATGTAAGTGACTCTTTAACTATGAAAATAGTAGCTTAGGTTTCCTGCAAAGTACAGTGTCTACATTTTTTTTCCATCTCCATAGCATTGGGTGCTCTCTCCCAGCGTTAAAGTCTTTCTTGTATAAATTCAACATTTGGTAAAAAAAGATTTGATGATCATTCAAACCATAAATAAACTTACATGTCTCCCAACTCATTACGCAATTATTATCCAACAAATTGCTCCACCTAAATATCCTTTTTTGTAACCAGCTGTTCTTGTATTGGGATTATGCCAAATATAGTCATGAGGAGACAACAATTGACTTCCCATCTTAATTTGTTTTGATATTGTCTAACATGTTGGGAAATATTCTGGACCAGCTTATTACTGCTTTTGTTAAATTTTTCGGAGACAAACCAAATGTTTTTAATGTCCAACTGATGTCTTCCACTCTTATTTTTGTTAAATATGGCATTCTCTTTTGAAGGATCTGTCTCTGTAATAGTCCATCTTGTAGCTTGTTTTGCCACGAAAGTTAGATAATATAAGAGAATATCTGGGCAGGCCAAACCTCCCTTGTCTTTATTCAGACACAGTTTCTTCCATGCAATTCTTGGATGATTTTCATTCCATATAAATTTTTGGAACAAAGAATTAATTGGATTAAACCATGAAGGAGGAATCTTTGTGATCAGGGCCTGTAATGTGTATGATATCTTTTGTACTATGAACATTTTAAGGATCTGTATTTTACCCCATATCAATCAATCAATCAATCAATCAATCAATCAATCAATCAAGTCTTTATTTAACCAGGCGTTCATCGTTGAGCAGAAGCTCATTTGCAAGATGGACCTGGGTGGAGCATGAACAATTGTATATACGGGTCAACACAGGTATTTACAAGGCAATACAGATAATACTCTTTACAGAGAGGAAGAAAAAGAAGTTCATATGTACATAGAATTATACAGATATTGTGCAGATTACACGGTATTTACATACATAGAAGTGTCTATAGGAAGATAAAGCAGGTTATCTAAGGTTGCAGGAGGAAGTAACGGAAGAAAAATAAAAATAAAAAATATACACCAGGTAGAGGTGAAGGTAGGGGGAAGAGAGAGAAAGTAGGGGAGAAAGGCTAGGAGGGCACGTGTGCACAGAAAGGAGTTGGTAAAGCTGGATGTAGAGAAGGTGGATGGAGAAAGGAGTATGTGTGAGCCTCGGATTGAATGCTAAAGCACGGGCATGGTAGGATGGTCAACCCAGGGTAGGAGCTCCTATCCGAGGTTGGGAAAGGAAGAATAAGGGGATGGATGGGCCTAGTGTTGATAAGACAGGGGGATAAGAGAGAGAACAATTAGGCTGGTGAGGAGCAAGCTGGGGGGGTCAGTAGTTAAAATTGGGTCTAGGCGTGGCAATATACCAGTGCAGACACCGGTACTGGGTCTGAGTGGGTGAAGCAGTTACATACTTCTCTGATTGTATGGAAATAAAGCATCTTGAAAGCATTTATACCGATTAGAGTGCTTAATTTGAGGGTTTTTTGTAGATCGTTCCATAAGGTAGGTAGCACAAAGCTTATGGCTGCCCTGCCGAAGCGGGATTTTGCTTTGGGTACTTTAAGTGTAATAGCTGAGTAACTTCTTAAGAGCGTATTCCCAATTATACTCAGGAAAGACAGCAGGAGATATAGTAAGGCAGCTTATTAGAGATGGCTCTATAGGTCCAGAGGCGGCGTTTCTGTGGCGCCTGAACTTTAGTGATGTCCATCCCACTGCCATATAGGGTGCAGTGATGTCGTCGAAGGGGAGTCCCGTTATAAACCTCCAGTGCTCGATGGCAGAGTGTGTCCAGTTTAGCCATGTAAGAGTTGGGGCATTGGCTGTAGAGGAAGTCAGCGTAATCAACCAATGATAGGAAAATGGATTGGACCAGTTGTTTCTTGGCATCTCTGGTGAGAAATTGGCTGATTCTAAAAACAGTCCAAGCCTTTGCCAAGTCGTTTATGCAAGTCCTCGATATGTTCAATGAAGGAGAGTCTTTGGTCTATCCAAACTCCCAGATACTTGAATTTTGTAACAAATTCTAGTTTTCACCTAGAACTGTGGTAATTTGGGGAACTGTCCCACTGGACACAGGGTTAGCTATACGGATAAAGGAGAGGACCATCGCTTTGTTTTTTGGCATTAAGGAGTAGCTTTTTGGAGGAGTTGGCTTTGCAAAGGTTGAATTCTGACTGTAGGTCATTGCAGGCAGCTTCAGGTGTTGGGCGACTCACATGAGAACTGTATCATCTGCAAACAGATGGATGGCTTCTTTTATACAGTAGTCGATGTTATTAATGTAGATTGCAAAAGTAAGGGCCCTAATATAGAACCTTGAGTACCCTCTTTGCAGAGTTTTTAAGGGGACAGGCCTCCTTCGGCTTTAACTTGTTGAAGGCGCCTGTAAGATAGTCAGTGAACCAACACGAGAGGAGGGTCCACACCTATGGTTTGAAGAGCAGAGAGGAACAGACTATGGTCGATGGTGTCAAAAGCCTTGCTTAGATCAAGGAAAACAGCACAAATAAAGTTTTTGCTCTCAAGATTACGTTGCCAGTCATTAGTAACTTTGGTGAGGGCTGAGATAGTGCTATGTTTAGCTCTGAATCCGGACTGCATAGGATTTAGCAGTTCCCTAGACTCAAGGTGAGTCCTCAGCTGTGCATTTACAATTTTCTCTAGGAGCTTGGACAGGACGGAAGGAGAAATTGGCCTGTAGTTATTGAGATCGCCACAGTCACCTGATTTGAACAGTGGTATGACATGTGCTGTCTTCCATATAGGTGGTAAGAGTGCCCTGAGACGGGGATAAGTTAAAAGGTGGGTGATGGTATTGCCAGTCGTGGTAGGCAATTTTTAGGAAGTAAGGGTCAAGGAGTCGGCCCCAGCACTTTTTCTAGTATCCAACTGAAGCAAGAGGTCCTCTACCTCTTTCAGTGTGGCAGGTTGAGTAGAAAGGCAATGACTATCGGAGCTTCAGGCAGTTGGCTGGCAGTCTGGGAGCCTAAGCATGTTTGCAGGAGTTATCAAATGCCATGCCTGCAGTAGCAAAGTGGTTATTGAACGCGCCAGTATATCCATCTTTCGGTTATAGTCAAGTTGCCAGAGGTAATCTTGGTTGGGATGAATTTCCTGGGAGTGGCCTAGCAGATCACTGATTGTGTTCCAGAGCTTGATTGGGCTCTTTGTGGCAGAGTCGAGTTCGGATTTGAAGAAGGTGGCCTTCGATTCTCTGATTGTTTTGGTACATAAACTAGTAGTCTCCTGAACTGGTTCCAATCCTCTGCAGTGTTCAGTCTATGTGCTTTTTTCCAGAGCTTATCTCTTTCTAGAAGCAAGGACTTGATCTGAGGGTTAACCATTTACAGGTTTTGGTCCCAGTTCGAACTTTTAATAAGGGGAGCATACTTATTAAGGGCCCTCGATAGAATGTTGTGGAAGACATTGTAAGCTGACGAATCGCTTTTGGCCAGGTAGAAATCTTGCCACTCAGGGAGTACTTAAGCTCGCTTAGGTAGACATGTTCATTGAAGTTGTGCCTGGATCTCTTCATAGAGAACTTGCTGATGGGTGCTGGGTTGTTGGTGGATCTTACTCACAATAAAACAATGGTACGCTGCGTCTGAGAAGAAGACATCAGCGTGGGAGAAGAGATGAGGTTTGCTCACCATTAGCACATCCAAAAGTGTACTTTTACTGGGGTTCTTCACGTTTGGGCGTGTTGGTTCAGTAATAAGTTACGTCAGCCCATGTTCATCACAGAAGGATGCAAGGGAGCAGCTGTGTTAGAGAGCCAGTCAAGTTGAGGTCTCCTAAAATAATAGTTTCTGGCAGCCCCTGTCCCAACTTGTCACTTAGATATGACACAAGCTGTAGGCCAGCAGACGGTGGTCTGTAGCATCCTATTATGCAGAGTGCAGTAGTCTGTGTAATTTCCACTTTGAGAATTAGGCATTGAATTCGCTGGCGACAGATGCGAGGATAAGCAGGAGGCAGAAAATTTGTCTTTAACGAGATAGCTACCCTCCTCCTCTGGCATGCCTATCAGCTCTGAACAAGGCATAGCTGGGTATGTTTACTTCTATCAGTGGTGCTGGGTCTAAGCCAAGTTTTGGAAATCACAAGTATGTCAGGAGAGGTATGATTTACCCAGGTTTGTATTAAGGTTATCTTTAAGGAGGCTACATACGTTAATATGCAAGAAGCTTATTCCTTTTAAATTTGTAGTTCTGGCAGAAAGCAATAGCTTCTGGGGGCCAGGGTTGAGGCTCTACGTTGCCTGAACAAAGCAGGAGGATAAATAGGATTTTTCTAAGAGCGCTAATTATAAGCTTGTAATTCCTGCCTTTCTCCCGTCTAGTAGATCTGATGTTTTTAGGGACTGGAAAGTAGCCACCATAGAAGAGCTGATCTGTTGTAGCAAGAGCTAGTACCCCTACCACAATAGGCGAGGAGGAGATAGAAGTCTGTGTGGTGGGAGGTGGGCCTTGTGGTGGGGGAGTGTTATAAGTACTACTGGTATGTGTGGTCCAAGAGCAGGGTTCGAGGTATTGGTACTTGGAATCATGGAGGCAATTAAAGGCTAAGTTTCCATGTTGGCAACAAGGTGCCGTTGTAGACCAAACATGATGGTAGTTCAGGTGTCCAATGCTGGGCAGCTGGTATCAGCAGAAGAGGCAGTAAAGGAGCCATATAGGGCCCGACATGATGGTACCTCAAAAAGGAGCTACTCAATTAGCCCAGGGCCAGTGGGGTTGCTGGATTAATGCAGCTTATCAGTAGCTTTCCGATCCAGGTAGACCCAAATTTGATAGCATTAAAGATATTTAGTGGTGAAGGCACAGCCAAGGAGAGCCTATGTTTAGTAAGGTGAGGCCCTGAGAGTTGGATCCGAGGCTGGATAGAGAAGAGGAGATCACGAGCTAAGTCTCTATTGGTGGGGCACTGCGCCCAGGACGTGGACTAATATTTTGGCAGGAGCTACTGTATTTAATAATCAGCGGAGGGTGGGGAGGGGCTGGTCGAAAAGTTGCGGCAGTTGCCGTACTTTATAGGCCTTGGGTCCATGTTCGCGGGTCTTGAGCATCGGCTAGAGGGGGTGCCGACCGCCTGTAGCCGGGAATCCCGCAGCTTAGGAGCTGGGAGCCTGGGCGACAGTTTCTCGGCTGAGGGAGAGAAGGCGAGTGAGGGTTAATAAAGTGGATTCACATAAAGGGTTAGACAGAACAGCGGGGAGTCCAAAATTTGCAGAACAAAAGGACGGTATGGTACCAGCAATGCCAAAAGAGGTAGTAGAGTAGTAGTAGGTGGTTGCACCCCAAGGTAGTTTTTTTGGTGTTGCTGCCTGCTTAACTGCAAGCTGGTTTATAGTTGAAAGGGTATATAGTCGAATTAGGGTGAGGTCCCTAACAATAGGGCAGGTAGAGCAGTAAGTGAGAGGAGTTAGATGGAGTGGCCGGAGAAAAGGTTGAGAGGAAATGTGGGATCCTGTGGGTGGGACTTCCCCCAGCCAGATAATTTGTCCTGTATGTAACTAAGCAACTTTAAATGATTCTGTTTGTATATACAGTCTAAAGCTTCCATTAACTGAATCCCTAAATAGGACATTCTAGTTTCTACAAGCGTTACATTGAAAGTCTGTTGAATCTCTGTAGTCTGACTGACATTAAAAATTAGCAATTCAGATTTGGTTTTATTAACTTGGTAGCCAGAGACTTTGGAACATTTTTGTAAACCATTTTAATTTCTTTTACATTGTTTATTGGATCATCTAGAGTCACTAATAAATCATCTGCTTAGGCTTTGATCTTAATCTTAGAGCTGCCAACCGAGATTCCCTTAATTCTCCTATTTCCTCTAATCTCGAGCACAAATAACTGCCTTGTCTGACCCCTCTGAATAATATAAAGGTATTTGAAAATGCATTATTGATCTTAATTCTGGCCTTCAGATCCTTGCAAAGCACAAAAAGAAAAAAAGAAAAAGAAACTGCGACTCAAGCATTGCATACATCCAGAGACAATAACACTGTCATATTTTTTTGGATTCTCAAAGATGTTCTATTATAAAAATGTGTGCAGGCCTGAAAAGATGTGTCTGTTTGGGATGAGTATACCTTGATCATTGTGAATCAACTTATTTAGGAGGGGCAATATCCTCCTGTTTATTATTTTGGCGAATACCTTATAGTCTGTGTTTAAAATTGTGATAGGCCTGTAATTTTTTGCATATTTTTTGTTTTCTTTTCCTTTTTTTTAGGATGACTATAATGTAGGCATGATGGAAAGGATCAGTCATGCACAACTCTTTCTGTATTTGGTTAAATAACAGCACTAAAAGTGGGAGTAAAACCTCTAATAGTGCTTGACAAAATTCAGTGGTGAATCTGTCACTTTCTGTGCCTTTACCCTTCACCATATTTAATATTGTCTCTTGAATTTCTACTGAGGAAATTAGAGTCATTAATGCATTATTTTCCTGTTCAGTAACTGTGCTAAAGTTTGGTAAATTCTTATAAACTTCTAAATCTGATGCTGATAAATTGGCTTCAGACTGGTACCATTTTAGGTAATAATCATAAAATTCAGATATAATGTTAATATTTCCAGTCACTAACACCCCATTTTTATTATATATGGAAGAAATTGACATTTTCTGCTCAGCTTGTTTCAATCTTCTGGCTAGGACCTTTCTGGCTTGTTCACTGTTTAGGTACCATTTTTTCCTACCTCTAAATCACCTATTATTTATATATAGGTTTTTTGTTGTAAGCAGCAATTTTTTAAGTTCATATTCTTGTTTTTTTAATTTGATTCCCTGCTCTGGCTTCCTCCTCCAGTTTTTCCAATTTTTGTTCTACTATTTCTGCTTTTCGCTATCTTTCCTTATTTTTCCATGCTGCACTGGAAATTATTACTCCTCGTAGAGTAGCTTTGAGTGCATCCCATGTGTGTATAATGTCTTCCACACATAGGCTGTTATCCTGAATAAAGTTATCTATTGCTGTAGAGATTTTGGTTATTATGTCCTTATAATGTAAGATATCGTTATTAAGTCTCCATATTGTATTAGCTTTAGGATTATAGTCCAGTTGCAAAATGCCAGAAACTGGATTATGATCAGAAAAAAAGAGGGATAAAATATCCGGCCTAACAGTTGAACACTTTATCCCTAAATCCACAGAAATAAATATATAATCCAGTCTAGAATTAGTTAAGTGCCTGTAAGAGAGGTAAGTATATGATTTAAATAAGCCATACAGTTCTCACCATAAATCTATGAGATTGTTATCTGAGATAAAGTTATTGAGTAAACGTGACTTGTAATTGTCCCATTTGTTTGCAGGAGATTTGTCTAAATCTGGATTTTTTAAGGAATTAAAGTCTCCTGCTATTATTATGTTAGTACAGCATCATTAATTGATTAGTCTATTACTTTTGTCCAGGAATACTGCAAAACCTTTAAATGGGCCATAAATTGAACCTATTATTAGTAACTCTGAGTCCAGTTGGACTAAGGCAAGATCTACATGACCTTCAGTATCTGATATACTGTAGTATCCATTACAGTGCCGTTAAACCTTTTATGAAACAGAGTTGCCATGCTGTTTCTTGAGGAAGCCTGAGAGCCTATTACACATTCCACCCAACCTTTTTTTAGTTTTTGAAGTTGAAACAAATTTAAATAGGTTTCCTGTAACAATACAATGTTCATATTCAATTTCTTGATCCTGTTGAGTATTCCGTATCTTTAGTTGGGTGAATTTATTCCATTTATATTCCAAGATGTGATCTTACACAAAATCATCTGATCTGTCAGTGTCGGTGGCTCAGCAGGTAGCACCCTTGCTTCTGAGGCTGGGAGATCAGAAGGCTGTAGGTTCTATCCCCGCACCAGGCACTTGGGTTAAATCCCAATACTGACACTGTAATGCAGCTCAAGGAGGGTGCTGTACTCCTTAAGGTGCCGTCTTTCAGATGAGATGTTAAACCAAGGTCCCATCTGCCTGTTCAGGTGGATGTAAAAGATCCCATGACACATCTCAAAAAGAGTAAGGGAATGTTTTATTGAAGATACATAACTGAAGAAAACAAACAATCAGACATGCTGGTAATACAGTAATACATAGAAAATACAGATGAAACAGTAAAGAAAAAAATACCAGCCTTATACAATTCGATAGAATAGGGCTTCTTGTACTAAGTCTATTTTAAATATCAACGAATTTATCCAATTTTATCTTTTAGGAAAGGCACTGATTTACATTTATTTATTTTATGTATTTATTTATCGATTGAGTCTTGGATTACAACACCTTTGAGCAATACAACTCTTTTACAAAGATTCCACATCAGTAGTACAAATAAAAACATGGTAAACAATAGATAAGTAAATAGCAGATATCAGGAATATACTTAAAAAATACATTAATACATCAAATGTAATCAAAATAGCACTGAATGTTGCTCAATATAACAGTAGAGTGGGCTAGAAGAGAGGGCAGCCTGGGAGGCCTTGTCAAAATCTAGGAGAGAAAGTAATGGGGTGTAAGGTGGGGGATGGGAGAAACAAGAGGGAGAAGGAGATGAGTTGCACAGGAGGTGGAGAGGGAAGGAGTGGAGCTGCAAAGGAGGTAATGGAATAGAGAGATGAGAGGATGGAGAGGTGGAAGGAGGGAAATAGGGTGAGTGCAGAGAAAAGGGGGAGTGCTGGTGAAGTGAGGGTGAGGAAGACAAATTAATAGTATAAGGAGAAGAGGTGGTGTTTAGTCAGGAGAGGGGGCAGCCTAGCAGGCCTTGTCAAAAACCCGAGAGAGAGAGAGAGAGTAATATGGGTGGGAGAGAGTTGAGAGAGAGAAAGGTATGGAGAATGAGGGGAAGAAGATGGAAAAGAGGTGCATTAGATAAGAGAATGGGTGGACGGTGGAAGAGGGAAGATGAAGATGAGCAAGGGAAGAACTTAAAGATGCGTAAGCAGAGAAGAAGCAGCAGTGAGGGGTGGAGGGGAAAAGGCTCGAATGTAGGATCGAAATGAAATGCCAAGAGTTAAAAGTGCCAAAAGCTATAAGTACAATGATAAAATAAACAGAAGGCTGATAAGGGTAGCAGTCACATAAACTGTTTACTAATAGATGTTGTCGAAGTTTGTGTTTGAAAGGGCCGAGTTTGACTTGGCAGAGCTGTCCCTACCCAGGGAGTTGAGCCAGGGCGGGGGGGGCTCTGTAAGCAAAAGACCTCTGACCTAAGGTGGTGCAGCATCTGGGAACAGTAAAGACTTGAGTTGCCAAGCTGCGAATATGTTGGGTAGTGTGACAAGGGCTAAGAAGCTGTTGGACCCCAGGGGGTAACAAACCAAGGTGTGCCTTCTTGGCAAGTAAGCATGTTTGATATTGGATCAGGCTGAATAATTCAAGCCACCCAGTCAAAGCATATAGGTCACACATGTGTGAGGTGGGCAGCCCCAGTAAGGAGTCTGCATGCTTTGTTAAGAGCAACAGTGATCCTGTGAAGGGATGTAGCAGAGGCAGAGCCATAAATAACCAGCCCATAATCGATGATCGTAATGACAGAGCTGAACATTGCTATTCTTAATGCGTCGGGAGTGAGGCTAAGCTTGTGTCTGTGGAGTAGGCCAATCCTTATGTTGACAGCTCAGGCTACGTTATCAATATATTGTGAGTAGGTGAGTGAGCTATCCACAGTGACCCCTGGATATTTGAAAGAGTGGATCTGTTCAAGTGGGGTGCCAATGCAGTTTGTGATGAACAAGGGTTTGAACTTGTGTTTCGTATGGGCATTGTTGAAAAGCATCACTTTGGTCTTTTTATAGTTTAGCACCAATTTTTGAGTGCTGAATCACTTTTCTACTTCTGAGAAGCTGTGTTGTAGGTTATCCTGGAGGCTCTTAGGGTCAGGATTACTAGAGTAGATCACAGCATCATCCATGTAAAGCAGAATCTGTTCATGACAGGCTCATGGGAGGTTATTCAAGTAGATACTGAAGAGAAGGGGCCCCAGTATAGATCCCTGAGGCACTCCAGAATGCACTGGCTTTCTTTTGGAGAAGACATTGGTTATCTTGACCTGCTGTGAACGGTCTTCTAAGTAACTTTTGAACTAACTGACAGCATCATTCGACACCTCTGCAAGCAATAATTGCCTAAGTAGCAGTGAGTGGTTCACAGTATCAAAGGCCTTTGTCAGGTAGATAAAGGCAGCCCCAACTAGATGGCTTTGGTCGAGTGCGTTATGTATGAAATCAGTGAATTCTAACATCACAGTGGTAGTACTATGACCTTTACGAAAGCCATGCTGCTGGGGACATTGCATATTGTATTTGTCCAGGTATTCCACAAGTTGATCTGCAATTATACGTGCTAGTGCTTTCGATAGAGGAGGTAGAATGGAGAGTGGCCTGTAGTTTGTGCGCTGTGCCCTATCTCCACCTTTGTGCACCGGGGTTACTAGGGCTGTTTCCTTTTATGGGGGAATTGCCCAAGCCTTAGAGAAAGGTTCAGAATCTTGGTAAGAGGTGTAAGAGTTTCCTCGAAGGTGAGGGCAGGAAATTTGAGATCTAGATTGTCCCCACTGAATCTTGCTTTACCGTTTACTTTGCGTATGTCCTTCCTAGCCTCATGCTTAGTAACCTCTTTGAGGTAAAAAGGGGGGAAGCCTGCTGCTGAGCATCACAGACTGGGGGGTGGCAGGGACAGAGACTGTGAAAAAAGCAGGGGGGAGGACACTGCTGAGGTCTGTAAAGGCACCGTTAAAAATATTGGCTATGGCCATTGGGACAGAAGTCGGACTTACATAGAAACATAGACTTTGACAGCAGATAAGGACCGCTTGGCCCATCTAGTCTGCCCATTTCCCTACCTACGGGATAGGCCGCAGATCCTAGTTAACCAACAGCCTATTTCTTCCTACCCCCACAAGCATTGCCTTATGTCTGCTCCATGCATTCTTGAATTCTCCCACAGTTTTAGACCCCATAACCTCCTCAGGAAGGCTGTTCCATGCATCCACTACCCTCTCTGTGAAATAATACTTCTCACATTGCCCCTAGAACCCTCCTTCTATCTTAAAATTGTGTCCCCTTGTTCTTGCAAGTCTCTTTTCTGAAAGATGCTACCCTCTTGGACTTTGTGGATTCCACTGAGGTACTTAAAAGTTTCTATCATGTCCCCTCTCCTTCTTTCCTCAAGGGTATACATATTAAGCTCCTTTAGTCTCTCCTCATACGGCTTCTCTTGCAGACCCTGCACCATTTTAGTTGCCCTCCTCTGACTACCTCTATCCTGTCTATGTCCTTATGGAGATGGGGTCTCCAGAACTGGACACAGTACTCAGATGGGGTCTCACCAACTGTCTGTAGAGAGGATAACAACTTCCTGTTTTCTGCTGCTGATGCCTCTCCCTATACATCCCAGTATACCCCAGCCCTCCCTACTGCCTTCTCACATTGCTTGCCAACCTTAAGGTCATCTGATATGATTACCCTCAGGTCCTTTTATTTTTGTTGTTGTTACTACCTCCCACCCATTGTGTATTCTTCCCTGGGTTCTTGTTTCCCAGGTGCATTATTTGCACTTCTTTTCATTGAATCCTAGCTGCCATACTTCTGACCATTCCTCCAACCTTGCCAAGTCCCTTTTCATCCTTTCCACGCCTCCTTGTGTGATCAACCCTGTTGCAGATCTTTGTGTGATCTGCAAAAGGCATACTTTTTCTTCCAGTCCTCTGCAATGTCACTGATGAAGACATTAAAAGGACTGGACCCAATACTGAACCCTGCAGTACCCCTAAGTAACCCCTCTTTCTTCAGAGTGGACTCCATTTATAATTACCTTCTGTGTCCTGTTGTGCAGCCAATGTTTACCCAGGCTACCACCCTGGGACTCACTCCCCAGGCTGGTTAATTTGACTATTAATCTTTGTGTGGGACTGTGTCAAATGCCTTTACTAAAATCTCGGTAGGCCATGTCCACAGCCCCTCCCTGGTCTACTACTTTGGTCACCCAGTCAAAGAAATCTATTAGATTCGTCTGACATGACCTTCCCTCTGTGAACCCATGCTGCCTTGGGTCCTGTGCTCCACTGGCCTCTAGGTACTCAACTATTCTTTCCTTCAGAAGTGACTCCATCACTTTCCTACCACAGAGGTCAGACTGATAGGTCTGTAGTTTTCTGCCTCTGTCTTGGTCCCACTTTTGTGAAGGAATCACATCTGCCTTCCTCCAGTCCTCGGGTACCACACCATCCTCCCATGATTTATTAAAAAGAGTAGCCAGTGGTTTCACTAGTTTCTCCCTTAATTCTTTTAGAATTCTGGGGTGAATTCCATCAGGACCCATTGCTTTGTTCACCTTCAGTTTTAGGAGTTCTTGCAGAACCTTTTCTTTTGTGAAAGGACTGGGATCAACCCCCCCATCAAGAGTGCTTCTGTTAATTGGATTAGGCACTTCCCCCTCCTCTTTTGTGAATACTGAGCAGAAATATCCATTCAGTATCCCTGCTTTTTCACTGTCCCCTCTGCCCACACACCATTCATTCTGTTATTCAGCCTCACTATCCTCCTTTGTCTTTCTCCTTCGTTGATGTACCTATAAAGGTTTTTATCCCCTTCTTAACTGAGTTGGCTATCTTTTCCTCAGTTTGGGCCTTTGCTATTCTGACTTCCCTCCCTGCTTCCTTCTGGCTTAAATGGTACAGCTCTCTGTCCTGCTCCTTCTGTGTTTCCTTATACTTTCAGAATGCTATCTTTTTCTTCCTGACTTTCATAGCCACCTCTTTTGAGAACCATAGTGGCTTTTTCTTTCGTTTTGATTTGTTTATTTGCTTCACACAAAGGCTTGCTGCCTCTGTGATGGCAGTTTTGATGATTCCCCACTGTTGCTCCACACCTCCTTCTAGCCTGTTTGCTAGTGCTTTTCTGAGGCACTCTCCCATCTTGCCAAAGTCAGCCCTCCTAAAGTCCAGTACCCTCACTTTTGTATGGCTTAACTCTGTAGCTGAGTTTAACGTGAACCCTACTGTTTGATGGCCACTTGTCCCCAGATGGCAATCCACTTCTACATCTGAGATCCTCTCACTGCCCCCGTTTGAGAGTATGAGGTATAAGATTGCTCCCTCATGAGTGTTTTCTGAAACTAGCTGTCTAAGGCCTGCCACCTGTAGGGCATCAAGAATGGCCCTGCTCTTGGATGTGGCTGTAGCAAATGTGCTCCAGTTAACATCTGGTATATTCAGCTCTCCCATCAACAGTATCTCCCCTTTCTCTGCCGTTCTAAGAATGCCTTCTATCATATCCTTGTCCATTCCCTCCCCCTGACATGGGGGTCTGTACACAACCCCTGTGCGGATTGTGGTGCCCTTTCCAATCTCCAAGGTGACCCACAGTGCCTCCTCTCCTCCCTGTTTACTCTTTTGTTCAGTTGCTTTTATCTCTTCCTTTACATAGAGAGCTACTCCTCCCCTCTTCTTCCCCTGCCTGTCTCTCCTGTAGGTTATGTACCCTGGTATGTGCTTTATCCCAGTCATGGTTCTCTGTGTACCATGTTTCTGTGACTGCTATGATATCCAGGCATCCCTCTTCTATAAAGGCCACCAGCTCAGGGAGCTTGTTGCCCAGACTATGGGCATTGGTACTCATTACCCTCCATTTCTGATGGCCTTACTCCTTTTGCCCCATCCCTGTCATGCCTTTGTCACTTTCTCCATTTACCCCTGCCCTTCTCTATCGACACCTCTATGTTGGTGCCACACTTACTACCGTGATTATTTGGAGGCTGGATTCCTACCTTTTCAGTGCCTCCCTTGGCTAGTTTAAAGCTGCAATGAAGCATTAAACCTATCCACCAAGTTCGGTTCCCCTCCAGACAGAGGCAGCCCATCATGCCAGTATAGGCTTGCATCACTCCAGGTGGACCCCCAGTCCCTAATGAAGCCAAATCCTGAGCTCCACACCAGTTTTTCAACCACTGATTGAATCCCATGGTGCAGAACACCTAGCCTCTCCTATGCCATAGATGGGTAGCACCTCGAGAGTTACCCGTCGTGCTACATGACTAAGACCCTCCCCAATTCCACAAACTCTTCCTGCACTTCTCTAATCCCTTTCTTAGCCAGGTCATTTGTCCCTAGGTGGACAATGACATCCAGCTCCCTCCTGTGCAGCTGCTCGGGCAATCCTGAAGATTCGCCTCCTGTTCCTCCAAGCCATGGCAAAGGCAGGCACCCACCTCCTCTCCCTTCTTCCCCCAGTTCTACCTTCCTAACAATGGAGTCCCCCACCAGGAGTTGTTTCCTTCCCCTGCCACCCTCCTGTGGGTCTCCTTTGTGGAGGTTCCAAGCATCCTCATTGGTCTCCACTGCGGGTGCCTCCATAGAGGAACCACACATTGCCAGAATGGCATAGGAATTGTGGAGAGGTACAACTGAAGGGATGCACCTCTGTTCCACCACCCTCACCCTCCCTGAGCCCACTGTGGTCCAACCGCTCCTCTTTCTTGGCAACCTCTGAGGCAACGGCAGTGGCACTGGTGGTCCCTGGATGGAAGAGGAAGTCCCACAAATCCTGGCCAACTCAGCATGGAGATGAGCAACCTCCTCCCTCAGCCCAGAGAGGTGCCTGCAGATGGGACAACACTGCATCCTCCAGAACACCTCCTGGAAGAGTGCTGCTCCACAGCCACTGCACTACACCACTCCAATCATGTCTTATTTCTGACCTCTTAACTGTTTGCAATCCTTACTCTTTCCTCTGTTTTTTTTCTCTCTTTCCTTACTTTCTGCCTGTGTGCCCTTTAAACTCCTGATTGTCCTGTTCTGAGACAAGAATATCCTACATTTCTCAGTAGACCACTTACTTGCTCAGAGGCACACCTCCAGCAGCTAGGGGAGGCCAGAGAGCTACTCTTGCCCTTCTAGGATGGTGGGTCTTTGGTGGTTCTATGATCACTCACTTCCTGCTCCCAAACAGGAAGTTCCTATAGTCAGTCAAATCCTGTGCCTATAAAAATAGAACTAGCTTTGGGTGGGGGTGGAGGAGAGGGAAGGAGGGCAATACAGTCCCAGTGCAGAAGTTCAGTCACACAGCAGTCCTTTCTCCTGGTGTCTTCTGCCAAGCTATTAGCAGAATCCTTCTAAGGCAGTCTTTAAATGTAGCTTCCTTCTAGCTAAGCCACTCCCTCTACTTACTAGATCTTTCTACAAGACTTCCATCATTGTTAAACCTGGTGGGTGTTCTCTTGAGGTCTTTACCAGTGACTTCCTTTATGCTGCTCCAGAAATGTTTACTGTCACCCCATGAGTTGGAAAGTGCCTCCCTAAAGTATTGATTTTTGGAAAAACGGATGGCTCTGGTACAAATATTTCTGAATATCTGCTTGCTTGCGTGTGGCTTTGGCCTGGTGCCAGAGGTGGTCCCTAGTCTTCATAAGTGCCAGTAGTTCAGTTGTTATCCAAGGGTTGCACACCTCCTTAACTTTCTGCTTTTTAAGGGGGGCCTGAATATCACATGCAGCATTAAAGCGGTTGATGAAGAAATCAAGTGCCTCGTCAATGTCATTGGTAGAATCCAGTGCTGACCAATCCTGGCTTCGAAGGTGTGATCTGAGTGGTTCTAGGTGTCCTGGAGTTAGGATCCTCCTAAGAATAACCTTAGGTGGTGATTTGCTGAACTTGTTGGACCAACTACAAAGTATAGGGGAGTGGTTGCTTTGGGTGTCAGGGAGTACAGAGACATTTGTGATTTGTTTGGTGTGACTAGACAGAACCCAATCCAGTAAGGTACTTGATCCAGTTCTACAGTTAATTCTGGTTGGGGTGTTAACTAGCTGGGTAAAGTGCAAGGCGGAGATAGCATCCTTAATGAGTCCAATGTCAGATAAGAGCCAGTTTACATTGAAATCTCCCAGTATTATAGTTTCACTGTTCTGAGGCACACTCCAAATATATTCCATGAAGTTATGAATGCCAGAGGCAGATTCTTTGGGAGGAATGTAAACAGATAGCACTGTTAATGTTTTCTTTTGGGCCCCTAGGAATACCTTGCTGGCCAGGGCCTGAAAGGAGTTTGCTATGCAGGGTAATTCAAGGGCCTGATCCATTAGACTTTCTTTTAAGTAAATAACACAGCCACCACCTGTTTTAGTGAGCCTATCCTGCCTAAAAGTAGAATCACCAGGTATGGTGGTAGCAGAATCAGGGATTTTGGGTGACAACCAAGTTTCTACAACAGAAAGAATATCAGGGTTGTCTTGTGTAATCCATACCTTGAGGTTGTCTAGCTAACATAGAAGACTACATATATTGATAGACACGAGGGAGAACGTACAGGACATTTTTGTGCTGCAACGGTACATTGCCCTAGTGGGTCCGGGGTTAGGGTGCACATTTTCAGACAGGAGTAGAAGCAGTAGAATTAGTTTTGGTAGGTATGCCTTTAGTTGTTTAAAGTACTGTTTCTGTTGTCTTCTACAGGAGGAGGTACTGTTAAATTTATTGGTTGTTGCTGTGAAGTTAGAGAAAGTAAGCAGGTATGAGAGATGATGTTGGAAGCTAGATGGTAATCTACCAGGGGGTAGCAGTGGTGTACTTGGACCAGTTACTGAAACCATTTTTCCATTAATAGAGTTTGAAGCTGATGTGCCAGTGGCATAGTGCACATATCCTGAGAATACGGGATGACCTTGGCGCTGTTGCACTACCTCAAGCAGGCCAGTTTGGTTCATCAGAATTAACAGGATAGGTAGGTGAAGATATAGGATTGAGGTACAGATCCTCATAGGGTTTATCTGAGCCAGATATTTCAGGCCTGGAGAGCTGGAGCTGATCCCCAATGTCCTCCTCGAGTTCCTGTGCTCTAACAGTTAGTAGTAGAAATTGAGTGGACAGGAAAGGACCGACCTACTACAGTACTTCTAGTCAAAATTAGGGCGGGAGGGCGACGCAATAGAGCATTTAATAGAAAGTGGGGGTGTGGGTGTGGGGCCAAAAAAATAGCCAAAGACAAGCAGCAGCTCTTAAGAAGCTAGTACAAATTACAGTGATTAAATTCAGGACAAATAGCAACTCCTAGGGAGCTGGTTCAGAATTAAGGGGCTTAAATTCAGCTATCTAGGCGTGAGTGCACCAGAAAGGCAACAAGTTCAGATGGGAGCTCGTCCTGCACCTTCGCTACAGCAGGCTGGTTCCACTGGGGGATTCAGTGGTGATCAGAGCAAGGGGGCTGGGGAGGATTAAAGCCATAAACTAGCCATCAGACCCTTCACTGCAGCAGGCTGGTTCCACTGGGGGATTTGGTGGTGATCAGAGTGAGGGGGCTGGTGAGGACTAAAGCCATAAATTAGCTCTCAGACCCTTCAGTGCAGCAGGCTGGTTCCACTGGGATCTAGACATACACACTAAGTGAATTAAAGTATTTTTTCCTATGTCCATTGCATATATAATTCATGCTCTAGAATATGAAGAATATGTTCAGACACTTGATATACTTGCTGCAATAAAAATTTACATCTTGCCTGCCACAGAACAACTTTAATGCAAGAAAATATTAGTTTGATCATTCCTTTATCTAATGTTAACCCCTGTAGAGAAACACCCCCACTATTTCCTCATAAGTAGTTGCTAACCACTTTTTTCTTCCCATTTTCTAAAAATTTTTCACAAGTGGACACTGTATTAAAAAATGTTCCATGGTCTCTTCTTGGGCAATACATGTCTCTCTTGAGCACATTCTTTCTGTTGTGCTTTCATGCTTTGCATTGCCCTTAACATTCATTCTACCATGACTGGCCAACCAAGTTATGTCCCACATATGTGGAGGAATGAGTTTGTCAGTTAATAAGAGGAAAACTTTGCTATAATGACATTCTGAGACTCCTTTAAAAACAGGTGTTGGAAAGGCTTGTTCTTGTATGTGAAAATAGATACACTTTCTGGATTTGTTTGCTGTCTGAGTGTTATCTATTTTCCACTTTCTCAACTTAGTAATTACTGGTTTGAGAAATTCTGTACACTTCTTAACTTCTGATTTCAAGACTCCTTGGGAGATCCATGCCTTAAAAAAAGGATGTGTCCATGTAGCTGCAAACAGTGTCCATATAGCTGGATTCAGGGTGTGTGAATCCATTAAATTTTTGTAGAAAAACATGCTGTAGTAAAAGGAGATTGGATTTATCAAGTCCAGCCCCCCTTGTGATACAGGGAGATACAGTACATTTCTTTTGATTGGATTTAGTTGGCATCCTCAGATTATTTGGAAAACTAAACTTAATATAGTCACTTCATAACTCATAGGAAGTGGATATATAACACTGAGGTATGCAAAAATAGGAAGTAAGAAAGTCTTAACAATTTGTACTTTCTTCTTTTTCATTTGTTGGCAAGATTTCCAAATCTGCACCTTTTTTTTTTTTGCATGTTCTATTTTTGTTTCCCGGTTTAGTTTGCTATTGTCACCTCTCCCAAAGCAAATCCCCAGAGTTTTAAAGGGTTCTTTTGATACTGGGATATTTTTAAGAGAATCTAAAGATGCTATAGAGTCACTTAAGAGATATATGATGATCTTATTGTGGTTAATTTTTGCTCCAGCTATAGCAGAATAGTGTTCAATATTTTCCATTGCCCTATGTCCAGATTCAGGATCTGCATAAAAAGACAAAGATCATCTGCATATGCATAAGCTTTGCTCTCTAATGCTCCATTCTGTGGGGTAGTACCTTTAATTTGGTCATCTTGATTTATGAACCTTAATAAAGGGTGTAGACAAAAAATGTACAGAAGCGGATTTAGTGGGCAGCCTTGCCTTATCCCTCCAGAAACTGTAACATATTTACCTACATTTCCATTAACTAAAGGAATAGCTGTTGCTTATCTGTAAATAGTACTTAACCAGTCAGAAAAGTTACTAGGAATCCCATATGCAAGCAGTACTTGTACTATGAAATCATGAGGAACCCTGTCAAAAGCCTTTTCTTGGTCTAGCGACAGTATATATCCAGAGATTTTGTCTTCTTTTCCTTGTTCCACCAATTCTCGATAAGGAGATGGTTGTCATATATATTTCTACCTCCTATTGAAAACGTTTGGGTTGTGGAGATGAGGTATGGTGCTACCGTAGCTAATCTATTATACAGAACTTTCATTAAGATCTTTAAGTCAGTATTTAATAAGCTAAGTGGTCTCCAGTTATTCAGGTCATTATGATCATTCTTTTTATGAATAAAAATCTGTACAGCTGTACATATGTTATAATCTTTTTATTTTCTAAAATCCAGTTATATACTTCTACTAAAATATCTGAGAGTAAATCACAGCATTTTTTGTAGAATTCAGTTGTTGAACCATCTAATCATGGAGATACCTCATTTCTTAATGTTTTAATAGTGTTTTCAATTTCTTGTTTACTAATGGGGTTATTTAGTGCTGTTAGGAATTCACTGGGAGCAGTTGGGAGAGTTAAGAAGCATATACATTCTTTCATCTTACCTACATCAAGCTGTGGAGCTGAAAACATATCTATTAGATGGGTATTGGTTTCCTTTAATATTTCATGAGTTATGGTTACAGTTCTACCCTATCTGTTTGTTACTGATGTCATAATCTTATTTGTTGCTCTATTGTTGCTACAATCAAATGGGCCACCAAATCCATTTTTCCCTGGAGAACAAATTCTATGCTCCATTAACATAGAAGAAGCTCCTGAATATTGTATATTTTCCATTTCTTTTTTAATATTATTAATTTGTGCAGTAAGATTAATCCGTTGTCAGTTAATGGTAGAATATTGGGTATATAATTGGGATCTGAGAGGTAAATATTTTTTTATGCTGGGCTGTATGTTTAGATATTGAGATTTGAAACAGTTTATATTTTAGATAATTTTTTGTTTCCGCCCACCAATGACTTAAATCATCGTACATACCTGCAACAGACATTCTGGTTTTTAATAAGTCTTGTATCTGGAGGATATTTGATGATTCTGTTAACAAGGTAGAGTTAAATTTCCAGTAACCTTTACCATGTGAAATATATTCTTGTAGTCCCAATGATGCCTGTAGAATAACATGGTCTGAGGTTTCTATGGGCACTGTTCTAGTCTTGTATATATGGACTAAACTCGAGGTAAAGAAAAAAATCTATTCTTGTAGAAAGGCGTCCTTTAAAAAAAGGGGTGTCCTCCCCGCTCATGACATTTCCTATATACATCTTGCAGCCCCACTGTAGTTAAAATACTTTTAAAACAATTTTTATTGCAGAAGTCTTTGTATTGGCTTCTCTGTCCTGTTTGGATATTACACAGTTAAAATCATCCCCATAGTATATGTCTCGTAGTGAATAGATAGGGCTTTATTAAGTTAAATAAATCCACTCTGTCTTTTTCCTAGTTGGTGCGTATATGTTAATTGCCCTCCATGTTGTATTAGCTGTAGTAAACTCAATCGATAATGCTCTTCCTGGGGCTAGATCAATAATTTTTGATACGTTGAAGTGATCACTTCTAAATAAAATCCCCACCCCATCACACGTATCCATTCCAAATGAACAAAAGGAGGGCCCCCACACCAGCGTTTCTGGACTGAATGTAATAAGAAATTAGTATTCAGTCTGGTATCTTGTAAGAAACGAATATCTATGTCTAAGTCTCTTAAGGTGTTAAAGGGTACCAACCATCTTCGAGAGTTCTTTAAACTATTAGTATTTAGAGAAGCTACTTGAAGGAGGAATATAGTAATGAGGAAAAAAAGTGGGGGGTCTTCTTTTAATTTTTAATTCTAAATATTGAATCGAGTGCTGCTTTTTGATCTGTCCCCTAGTTTTTTGGATTTGACTTTTTCTTGAGGCTGATCCTCCCTTTCTGACTCAGAGAACTGTAGAGGTTGAGATGATGTCTCGGAGTCTCCTCCTTATTCTGAGTCTTGGGAACTGTGAGATAATATTCCACACTTGTTTTGTAATGGAATGTCCTGGATGGGGAAGATGCCTTAGCCATCTTGGATTTAGGCCTCTTTTGGTGGATAGACCTTTTCCTAGATACTGGGGTCATATCGGGGGTATCACAGCTTGTTCCACAATTTATTTTTCAGAAATAACTTCTTTCACTATCATGTTTAAGGGTTCCTGTTCTAAGGGTGCAGTATGGGTTTCAGGGGTTCGGAGAGGTCTGGGTCAGATTTGATGTGGTTTGTGGGGCTGCGGAATCTACATCTGTGGGGAGGAGGAGGAGGACAGGACCATCTGGGGCCTTCTTGCTAGCTGAAATGTCCTTCTTCTGGGCTTCAGTAACTATGGTGTCTTGGTTTGAACAGTCTGTTCTGTCATGTGAGGCACAAGGACATGCTCGATAAGCATGTCTGACCTCATCACAAAGATTACATTTTAGGTCATTTTGACAATCTGAGCTTGCATATCCATAAGAAAGACAGAGATTACATCTCAAGCGATCACATACTGTAATCTCACTTTGTATTTCCACCCCCCATCCATAGATGTTCTTCATCAAAAATAGGTTGGGGGGAGGCAAGTACCTCACATCGTTACTGCAACTGATGAGAAATATCACGAACAGAAACAGTTTCATTCCTAAATCGTATTGTGACCATCTTAACTGTGGGTTTAGTTAGATGAATGGCTCTGAATGGTAACTATAAAGCATTGCATCTCAATCTGTCATATTTGGTCCAGAACCTGTCACCTGTCTAAGCTTTGAGGAGTTTTGAAACTTATGTTGAAAAGACTATCTCCTGAAACAGGAATCAACACATAAATTTCATTAGTAAAAAACCCAAGTGATGCTTTAATCAAATATCTCCCCACATAAAGTCTGTCAGGCTGTACTTCTAAGTCTCCTAAGTAGTGCAGTCTGACTGCATTTCTTCTTTGATTTGGTGGAGGCTGTTGAATTAAGTGATCTTTTCTTCTGAATTCCTCCCACTTAGTTTTGGCCTGTTCTCTTGCATGGGGGGGGTACCAGTCTCAGTGTCCTTACATTCTCACCAGGTTGGTTATTTATTACTTGGATCTTCATCTGCAGATGAGGAGCTAGTCAGTAAAGGAACTTTTTCCAAATTAGTAGTCTCAGGCAAGGTAACTTGCATGTCCTCAGCATGAAGCTCTAAGTCTGTTTCCATAATAAAATCTTGATTTAATTGTAGGCCCTGTCCATTAGTAATAGGAGGCTGAAAGCCAGGGACTTGTGGGGAAGAGACACCTGGTATGGTGCTATGTGCTGGATCTGGCACCCATTGTCCTGATTCCCCCTTTTTCTATCCAGCGTCTTGAAGCGTTTGTTCAAGGGATCTAGGAGTTTTCTCCAACACTGTGGTGTGGGTTTCAGCTAATACAGTTCTCCCCTTTCTTAAACCTAGACATTGTCCTGCATTAGTAACATTTTTAGCTTGTAGGTGAATGTTAGGATTTGTACTTATTCCTGATACTGGTGGACGTGTTGTGGTTTCAATCAAGTTTATGGCAAGGGTGGAGTATGTTATGGCATTCACAGAACTTGCATTCTTTGGTGCTGAGTCACTGGGTGGTGTCCGCTTTGAAGTGAGTGTGTCATCTGCCTGGTTGTCAATTTCAGCTCGGCAATTGTCATTAATAATGCTGTCAGTTTTGCTACTGTGTAAAGAAGTTACTGGAGGCATCATAGTAGCTGTTTTTTCTATTTCAGCATCTGTGTTGTTGGTAACATTGATTCCTCTTGTGCTGTGCTCCTGAAATGTTAATTTTCTGCAGATCGGACTGTCCGAGGAGAATTTGGCCCATGCGGCTCTCGGCACACAGTGGCTCCACTGTTCGCACTGCCAGCTGCTGATTTAACAAGCGGGTGTTCCATAGCTGGGACAGATTTCAACTGTGTTTGACAGCATGTATTTACTGCTGAAGAAGGAAGCTGTGTCTCTGAAACTGTGATAGTTATCACATTAGGATTTTGTGTTTATTGAGCAATGCTCAGTTTTTGTTTTAGGGCTATTTTTCTTTTTAAATAATGCTGCTCTTCCTCATGCAATTGGTTCAGTATAATATCAGCTTCATTTGTAACTTCAATCAAATCTCTTTGGTGCACCACAGTTCCATAATCCGTAGAAATATCCACATCAGGGTTACCTTCTTGCAAGTCTGTTTCTTCTAATTCTAAATCCGTGAGTTGAAATTCTTGCTGGAGCATAGCCTTTTCCACTGTCTCTAGGTTTATGTGGACAGGACAGCAGGCCTGCTTCCCTGCCACAGCTGCATCCACTCCCTTTGCTGTCTCCTGAGAAGTGGCCATCATGCAACAGCCAGACAGAGGTTCCCCCTACTGGAGAGTAGGGGAATGTCCCTGGTGCCCAAGCCAGATTTCCCCCATTCACTAAAACTACCACCAACAACTTAATCTGGTTCAAGGTCAGTTGGCATTCATCTGTATCCCACTCCCCCAGGTCACGCATGAAAATAGGCAGAATTTGTCTAGTGCACTTATCCAGTCAACAACAATGAAATAAGTAAATAAATAAACTGATATCATATTTTGTCCTTCTCGAACCATTTTAAATGTGCTGACCTTCAATACCTGTAAAGAAAAAGGGTTAGTCAATTCTCCCTCCCTGCCCCCTCCCTATGGCCCATATCCCCCCACCATACCAGCCAGGTGCCACTGCCCAACTGGCACCCCCACCTCAACAAAGGGTGCATTAACACGGACTGGTCCACCCCCTCCACCATCTACATAGTAACACTCAAATCACATGAATAGTTCCCTTGCATATGCCACAATATCTTCTACCAATATGACTTTCTCATCTAGTAAAGCTCCAAGTGCTCCAAATACCTCCACCTCCCTCATTCATTATGATGAAGAAAAACATTCAAAAGTTAATAATGATGTTAGGAAGACATAGTTTTAGGACTTGAACTGCTTCTGCATAAGTATGGTAGAACAATGTTTGGTTATTTAGAAAAACTCTCAGTTTAGCTTGATATACTAGATAGGATCTGATATTTTCCTTCCAAAGGGTTTGTTGCAGCAAATTATACTGTTTTCTTAGTGTCCATAAATCCTTTGAAAAATCTTGTTTAAAGTAAATTCTCTGCCCCTGTACAAGAAGTCTTTTGATGTTTGATATGCTTGCCAGATTCTTTGTTTGTCGTCAGATGTCAGGAATTTTACGATCATCGGCTGCGAAAAATTGGCATTGTTATCGGAGTGTTGTTTTACAGGGCCAGGCCAATGAGCTCTGTCTATAATAGGAATGTCCTCCTTTGACTTCAGCAAAGATTGAAGTAGGTCTGCTAAAATCTCTTGTAAGGAAGATTGTTTGGCCCCTTCCTGTAAAATGCCGTAGATTCTCAATTCTTTTTGTCTAGACTTATTTTCAAGGTCATCCAGGTTTGTCATAAGTAAATCCAGTTTTTTCCTTAGCTGAATAACCTCTTGGAGTAGGGGGCTCACCTTATCCTTCAAGTTCGACTGTCTTTGCTTAAGTTCATTTATCCTTATGTCAGCCTGGTGGCACTGAGGGTTGAGGTGCTGGATACCACACCTTGCGCCATTTTGGTGACCAAGGTTCGGGAGTGAACTCTGGCCATTGGGGCGACAGGAGGAGGAGGAGGAGGAGAAGATTAAGCATCCAGAGGACTGCTCTCCTCTCCTGGGGTGGGCCTGTTGGGACGCATTGCTCTGTGGTGGCTTCCAGTGGAGACCAGGGGTATCACAAGGAGTGTGATTCAAGGGGAGGTTCCGGCAGACACTGGAGGAGATACATCCCCCATACAGGCACTATTGCACACCTGGCATCTCAGGAAGAAACCACACTAAGGAGGAAAAACCCTGGTTGGTGGGGAGGCGGCTGCAGACACTCCAGAGCTGCTCCCATATGCCTAATGCTGACCCCAATCCTGACTTGACTCTCCGTGGTGCCTGCCTGCCTCCTTCTGCATGGGATCTGTGGGAGAATGGAAACCCAGCACCTGATTCCTCAGTTGGGGAAGGGGTTCTGGCAGGTGGTGGAGGAGCAGCTGAGCTGGCCCCACCAGAGAGATACCCCATCACCGGCGACCAGAGCAAAACAAAAATTAATTTATCCTTCTAATTTCTTTTTCCATTTTAGCATCAGTGTTTGTCATAGTCTTTTTAATGTCATTTATAGTTTATGGGAGAGATTTGGGCTCATTAAGAGTGCTCTGTGTCCCTGAAATATTGTTAATTCGCTGTTTGGCCCACCCTGAGGGTTCATCTTTCAGTATAGTCGCCTGTGCTTGCTCGGGTTTGTCTCCTTCATCCTCGTCCTTATTGTATTCTTCATAAAGGAAGTTAGAGGGGCCCAGTACAGCTTTCTTGGGGAGTTGAGCATCTTGTCCTTGATAACTGTCAGGGCCTTTACGCTGATCCTTCGCATTATCCTCTTGTGGTTCTGATAAGTGCTGAGAGCTCTTGCATTTTTCCCCCCTTTAGGTCATGCCCTCTATTTTTCTCAGGATCAGATTTGGGACCCATTTTGTTTCTAGCATGTCTACCTAGTTTATAGAAACTCAGCTGAATTTGAAGTAACTTTTTTGGAGGAGATAGCGAGCCCTTAAAGTCCAGTGAATGTGGTGTAGACATTGAGCCCTGCAATCTAGTGCTGCCACTCTGTTTAGGCCTGGATAAATTAAAAAACTTGCTGAGCCCCTTGTTCAGTCGATCTGAATGATCCAGTGTAGCTTTGAGACAGAAACTACAATACCATACCACAACACAGAGCTAAAGGTAAAAGATACTTGACTTTTAGTTATTTTTATTGTTTCAGTAAACCAAGCGTGTCTCCCCGTTAACACTATTTGTCCTCAGGCTGTTAGTACCTTAAGTCATGTTGCAACTTTTGTTCATTAATAAAATGGGCACCTTGTATAAATTGCAACACTGCTCCTCAAAGATCTCTTTGTTGAAGAAGTTTCTTGCTTTCAAGCAGTGTGAACATCCATGAAGTTGTTTGTGGTAAAGCAATCGTACCCACTACACAGAAAAACCTGTTACCAGTGCAGAAAATGCTGTTCCTGTCTTCAGTTTCTGTCAGCCAAAGGGTGGGTCCAAATCTCACAAAAAAAAATCATTAAATTTATTGAGATGCACAATAAACAAAGTTGCGGAGCTTCTGAGGCTTACTGAGCAACATTTGGATATAAAATTTTACCAAGAAAAGTTAACGTACAGCATAATAGACAGGCATAGGACAGGGCGGTTGTATTATTTGCTACCAAACACATGCATGTGCAGCATGTGTCATCATCCTCAGACACAACATGTTTAATTCCTTTATCCTCTCCTCACAGGATATTTGATGTAGACTGTGCGCCATCTTGGTAGCCCTCCTTTGGATGGCCTTCATCCTATGTATGTCCTTCCTGAGACAAGTATAGCTTGAAGCAGCAGACTCACGGGGCACAGCACCAGACCTGTAGTTTGCCCTTGTGTCAAGAGGCTAGGGGCTGGGGGAGAGGGATGGGTGTCTGAGTTGAAAAAATCCTAAGACTACATTTCTCTTCTTTTGTGGCTACAGAACCCTAAAGATGCATTAATGTAGTTTATACTGAGATTGGTAAGAGATGAGGAGACGTGGGCCCATGTATAGCTCCATGGAGAACTAGTAATAATACAATTTTAATAAACCCGTTTTGAATTCAGATTTTTATTGATAATAATATTCAGCAGCAAGGAGTTGTCTGCAATGAATTTCCTTACTTTTTGAGAAAGTTGAGTCCTACTGTATCTTTCTTTGTGCAGTGCCAGAAAAACAGGAGTTAAATCCTAAGTTGCTTCATGCAGGGCCCTTTGAACACTGGAATTATAGTCATATACCATAGCAATTAGGGTCAAATAACACGACAAGGCAATTACAATTATATATCACAGCAATGAGAGTCATGAAAGTTAACACACTGTTCAGGATGGCCAGAGCAAAGGGTAGGGAAGGGGAAGTAGCGTGTATATAAAAAAGGGAATGGAGGCAACTAAAATAGACAGTTTAAGGGAGTCAGGTAAACTAGAAACCCAATGGGTGCAATCAGCAACAATAATTTTATTTATTTATATATTTGAAAGTTTGTGATTGGGAGAGGCACACTAAGTCGCGGCTCATTTCCGGGTGCAACCCACGGGCAAGGGAAGGGGAATATCTGTACAGATGTAAACTGACTTACAGAACCAGATCAAGCTATTGGTGGTATTTTAGTGAATGGGGGGAATTTGGCCAGGACACGGGGGAAATTCCCCTACTCACCTGTAGGCAGAACTGCTGGCTGGGCGTATGGCCAGACTGAGTTTGCTGCCGGAGGAGATGGAGGTGATTTTGGATGAGGCGGAAGAATTACAGAGGAAGCCTGCAGAGGCAGGAGCCTTAATGACCAGGATTTCAGATGATGAGGAGCAGTTCGAGTCGCCTCCTGCAACAGATGTGTCTGAGGTCGAGTCCTCAGAACAAATAGCCTTGGACGCAGGAATGGAGGTTGGAGAGGAGTTTCATCTGACCACAGACAGTGACAAAAACAAGGCAATGGCTCACATCGAGCAAGTCATGGAGGAGAAGAGGTTTACCATACAAAGAATTCTGGAAGAGGATGATGAGAGGTGTATGGAGGAGCGGTGGAAAGAACTTGACCGAAGAGAGAGCCCGGAACCTGGTATAAGTGGCAGTGGATCAGGAAAGTGTTCCAGTCGGCAAGAAGAAGGAACAGGGGGGAAGGCAAATGTTGTTGCACCTGGAATATCAGCCAGGCGAGCAATAGTGCATGGATTTGGATTACCAGCAGAGGGACCACTGACTGGAGAGTGGTCACCTGGATCTGCACTGCAAGGAGCGGGATGGAAACAAGGGTCAGATGGTTGGTGGCAGCTGGAGGCTGAATGGGCAACCTTTTCTCAGAACAATAAGGTAACCACAGATGGCAGTTGAAAAAGCAGTAACAATGCACAGATAACAAGTAAAGAAACAAGTGGGCTCATGCCCCCTGTTTTTCTCAGTGAAGTTGAAAATAACAATGACATTAGCTCAGGAGGGAATCAAGCTTGTGCAATGATAGAGTAAGGGTCCCCTCCTGGAAATGAAGCCTGTTTTAGAAAGGAAGGGCTGAATAGACAAAATGAGGCTTGTACTTCAAAAGTGGGCCTCACAAGCTCCAGAAATGGGGAAATGAATACTAAGAGTGGGGGCACATCTAGAACCTATTCTGATGCACTTAAAGGTAACAGCATGGCAAAATGGCAAGACCAAAGGGTTAGATCTGGACCAATTCCTTCAGTGAGTTATATCGACTCTTCCCCTAGAAGATTTGCCATACACTTAAGGTACAAAGGTGGCCTAGAGGTATTCCCTAATAGGGTGTATGTCAGGAGAACTCTCTTAAAAGGCTCCACGAAATTTATTGTATTGGAAATCTATGCATGAATTCATATTTCGGGAGAGTATATGTTTGATATTAGTTTTTGGTCAATGAGGGGTTTGGAGAGATTCTGGCTAAGTATAATCAGATGAAATCTACACCTTTGTGGGCCCCCTTTTTAGCCATCCCTCTGGCCAAGCCAATGATTAAAACCATAACGGTGATGTTTCAAAATGAGTGTCTGCATGTGAGAGATATTACACAGTGGCTAAACCAGAAATGTATGGTGTTAAGCCTTCCTGAAGCAATTATAGACATTGAGTTTATATGGACAGGTGGATGGAGGTTTATTGCATCACACTTTGAATGGCATTGAGCATATCCCAAACAGTTTCTTCCTGGATAGGGACAGGGGGGTGGTATTCTATCCAGGTCATCCTATGGCGTGTTACAGGTGTGGGTCCAGATCATATCTTTCTAAGGTGTGTGACACAGTCAGGTGTGGTTTGTGTAGGGAAGGTGGCCACAGCAACTCTCAATGTAACAATCACATGCATTGTAACTTATGCAAGGAGTATGGCCACTTATACCAAAACTGCCCTTGGGCAGCTCAAAACAACTCATGAAGTATGAATCCTGAGGACCTAATAAACAATGCACAACAGTTTGGAGCAAGAGAGGAACTGTCTGCTCCCCTTGAAGAGGAAGAAGAGGTAGGTCCTATGGATCATACCCCCCAAGAATCCCCTAGCCAGGAAAAATAAACAACACCATTAATGAAGCAAAGAGAGAGAAATGGTAGAAAGGAACCCTCAGCCTGGATAATGGCAGAGGCAGAAACAGACGGTGATTTCATTTTTCGGGTGGAAGAGGAAAGAATGGAAGAGCAAGTGACAGAAGGTCAGAGCGTTGAAATAGAAGATATGCCCCCCCAAGAGGGCCTGAAAGTATACAAGAACAAACAAGGAGAATGAGCATAAGAAGCAATAAGGGGATAGCCTCTGACATTTGGGGAACCCCTTTGAAGCTCTCGCAAATCAAAAGGGAGAAGAAAGCATAAGGGAAGAGGATTCTGATGCAGCCTCCTCTGTATATTCTGTGCAACAAAATTCAGAGACATCAGAAAAATCATCTGGTGCAAATGTTAAGAAAAAAAGAAGAAAAGAAGGAAAATTACTTAAGGGGAACTAATAGAAAATGGTTGCAACTAAAATATGGTATTGTTTTCCTTAGCATCTGCAAACGTCTGCGTATCCTGAATGGCAAAAAAGGGAGGCTGCGGGGGAAGAGTTAAGAGGGCTTTTTTTTTTACAATTGTTTAACCAGGTGAGTCACACTAAGCTGAAAGCTTGTTTACAGGTGCAATCTGGGAGCACAGGAAAGTTTAGTGACTTTCTCAGGGTCACACAGTATGCAAGTGGGGGCTGTGGGATTCAAACCCAGGTCTCCAGATTTGCAGCTCAGAGCATTAAACCACTGTGCTATACTGCCTCTCACTCCTTACTTATGAGGTGTTTTTTCTACAGGAAACATGGTTGAACTCTATGCAATCCATGGGGCAGGCACAAAGAGAGTGGGTATGGGGGCCATCTTATTGGTCTTATGTTACTGAGAGAGCAGACAGGGTCAATATTTTGTTTTCTGGAATGGAGCTGAAGTTACATGAATTAGTAGACTTACAACCAGGTGGGGTGCTAGTGGTGGATGTCCTTTGATATGGTCAACCGAGCAGATTTATAGTGGTTTATGCATCCCAAATAAAGTCGGAAAGAGTGCAGTTATTTGAACTGGTACAACCTTTTTTGTGTACTTCTAGAAATGTTTATTTTGGAGGTGATATTAATTGTTCTTTAGATACTGTTGAAAGGAAAAACTTGGGGAAAAAAGTTTATTGTGACTCATATGCTTTGCAAATATCTATTGACATGGCTGAACTGAATGATGTGTTTACAAAAGCCATGTCACCTGCTAAGTTTACCTTTACTAAGGGTAAATTATTTTCCAATGCTGATTATGTATTTATAACCAAAAGGATAGATATCCTTAAGACCACCATCATCCCCTTCTCTTTTTCTGACCACTTAGAAATTAAGACCATAATCTGGACAGATACAGGCATACACAGCCGAAATTAAGGTGGAAGATGAATGCAGTCAGTCTTGAAGAAAGTGAAGTAAAGTTAGCAATGGTAAAGTTACTTGTAAATAGGGCTTCAGTTCAGGGAATGTATGATAATGATTTTCATTGGTGGCAGGACTCAAAAAAAGCAATTTGTGACTGGATGAAAGGTTATGGGAAACAAAATGCAAAAAATAATTTTATGGAGTACTCTTTTTTTTTTAAATTTTATTTTTCAGTTCATATCACATACATGTACATGTACTGCAGCTTTACATACTTTTACATCTACATCGACAACATAACATGTCTCAGTTTTTGCTTCTTGTATCTTGAGTATTACAATTCCCTTTCTGTTTGAAATCTAACTATGCTACATCCGCTGTCTTTGTATCTTAGTTGCCTTCCTGTGTAACTCACCACTTCGCATTTTCAGTCCTATATCCCTTTTCTGACTGGAGTTTCCTTTATTATACTGAACTCTGTTACTACTTTTAACTTTCTACTTTCATTGCTACTAACAACAATTACAATACTTAAACACTCAGACGTTTCTTTTATACTTCAAGCGAAGGCTCAGTCTGAAGCAAGTAGGTTCTTTGTGAAGGAGGAGTATGTTGGCCACAGTGTGTTCATTGCTCCCTCTTTATCCTTGCCTTTTTTATATCTGCTACAGTTTGTGCTCATCTTTATTAATGTGTTAATGGGGATGTCTGTTGTTTCTTCCATCCTCCCTGTGTTAGGCTATGTTATGTTCTGCCTTATTCTATTGTGTGTGGAGAATCCACCATGTCCATCGCTCCATAAATTTGTCTGTTCTATCCTGTGTGAGGTGTGTGTCTCTCCATTTCTTGTATCTCATTCACCATTTTTATCCATTATTGCACCGTTGGTGCCTTTTTGTTTCACTATTTCCTGGTAATGGCTTTCCCCGTTGCTACAATGCACACTCTCCACATATATTTTGTACTTGGTCCTTCATTCCTACAGGTAGTAGTCCTAGGACCCAGTGCTTTGCCTGTATGTCTCCCTGCATCTGAAATATGTCCCCCAGTTTTTGTATTGTGTCTGTCTTAAATTCGTCCAATTTTGATCATAAGAAGAATATATGTTTGTGTGTAGCCTTGGTTTCTCCATGTCTTTGCCAACAAGATGTATCTCCCACCCCATCCCATTTTGCTTTCCTTTGAGGGGTTTTGAAATACCTTATGTTTAGCTTCCAGTCGAACTCCCTCCACTTAGGAGCCGAGGTGGCCCTGAACGCCCCTTCCCATATCTTTTCCCATTCTTTATCTGTGATTTGTATCCCTGTTTCCTCTTCCCATTTCCGTTTCATATGTTTTGTCTCATTTCCTCTATGGGCCATGAGGAACTGGTACAGTTGTGTTATTACCCCCTTTGAGTCTTGTTTGTTCCTCATCTGCTCTAGGGTCACCTCCCCTACTTGAGCTGGCAATATCTTATTAGATTTCCTCTTTTGTGTTTGTATGTAGTCTAAAATTTGACAGTAGCTCAACCTGTTTCTGCACATCCATATTTCATCCAGCATTCTGCAAACATCATCACATTTTCACCTCTTAGTATGTCTGATGGGCTTTTAAATCCACCCTGCGCCTGTCTTTTATACCAATAATCTGTCTCCCCTGGGTTGAATTTCAGATTTTCCATGAGCCCTCTATATTTCCACCCTTCCTTTTTAACTTCTTCATATTGTTGGACTCTTTGTGGGACTAGCATTGATGTTTTTATTGCTATACTGTCCCTGTTTTCTCTCTTGACCAATTGTTTTGGATAAAATGTTCTAGTATCCAGTGGTCTGTCTCTCCCTTCCCTCTTCTCTAGCATTCTCCATTGTGCGTCTACCTTGCTGTTACCCATTGAAATACCCATCTGAGTTGTGTTGCTAACCAGTACTCCCCAATCTCTGGCATTTCCCAACCCCCCTCATATTTTTCTGCTTATTAGCACCTTACTTCTTATCCTCAACCTCGTCCACGCCCATACAAATCTGCACATTCCTTTTTGAATCTCTTTTAGCCTTTGCTTCGTTAGTGGGAGAGGGACACAATGAAAAATGTACAATATTCTGGGCAAGGCATTCATTTAATTGTCTGTATTTGGGCATACATAGGTAGTGGCATTGTTCCCCATCTTTTGTAGTTTTCCTGCAGTTGTTTCATCAATGGGTCTAGGTTATCTTTTAGTAGGTTTTTATTGGAATTGCGCAGTCTGATGCCTAGGTACTTCATAGATTTTAGGTCCCATTTCATTGTGTAGGTGTCAAGTATCTGTTGTGAAGGTCTCTAATGGAATGTAAGGATTTCTGTCCTGCCTGTGTTCAATGTGTATCCTGATATTTTTGAGAATTCTGCCACCCTCTCCATTAAGTTTGGTATTGATGTGTCTGGTTGTTAAGTACATTAGTATATCGTCCACGTACAGAACTATTTTGTGTTGCTGCTCTCCTATCTGGACTTCATTTATTCCTTCGTCTTCTCTGATTCTTTGGGCTAGAGGTTCTAGATATAATGCAAATAACAATGGGGACATTGGACAGCCCTGCCTCATTCCTCTCCCTAATTAAAACCTCTCTGACAGGTGCCCATTTGTTCGGATATATGCCTCTGGTCGGGTGTAAATCTTTTTTATCATGTTTATAAATTTGTCGTCAAACCCAAACTGGCCAAGGACCCTAAACGGGTATTCCCAATTCACCTTGTCAAATGCCTTTTCTGTGCCCATGCACGTCAGCACTGTGGGCTTCCCTGTCTTATCGAAGTGATCTATAATGTATTGTTCTTCTAATATTGTCAGAGGCTTGTCTTTCAGCTATGAAGCCTGTCTGATCATTTCTGACCAATAGGGATATTATTCCCTCTAGTCTTTTAGACAGGATCGATATCATGTATTTATAATCCACATTTAGTATTGATATCAGTCTGTAAGAACTACATTGTGAGGGGTCCTTGCCTGGCTTTGGAATAAGTGATATTACTGCCATTACCCATGATGGTGGACACTTTCCCTTCATGTCAAATGCCCCCTGCAGCAGTGGCGTCACCTTATCTGAGAATTTTTTTATAGAACTCCGCTGGTAGCCAATCTGTCCCGGGGCACTTACCCATCTTGCTACACCCTATTGCTGTCTGTAATTCTTCTGTTGTTATTGATCCTGTCAGTTTTTTGTTGTGTTCCTCATTCAAATTAGGTAATTACATTTTTTGGAGATATTCCCTAATCTTTTCCTTGTTTGTGTCCTGTTGTGGGCTATAGAGTGTCTTATAATATTTTGTAAATCCATGCATTACTCCTTCTATTCATTGCATTTTCTCCCCTGTGTGTGGGTCTTATATCCTAAGTATATGCGTCCTGACTCTCTTTCCCCTTAACCTACATGCCAGTAGCTTAACCGCCCTTGGGCCTCCTTCGTAGTATCTTTGTCTCATAAAGGCTAGGTTCTGCTCTATTTTGTATTCCATCAAGGCATTTAAGTCCTTTTCATGTTTTTGTAGTGTTTTTCTTCTAGCTTTATCTAACTTTACTTGCTGTAGTTTTTTCCAATTATTTTATTTGTTGTTCTATATCTGTTTGCTTCTTCCTTCTCTCTTTTTTCCTAGCTGTCCCTATTGCTATGAGCTTTCCTCTGATTACCGCTTTGCTAGTGTCCCACATCATCCCTCCACTTACCTCTGTTCCCCTGTGGTCTTCTGTTGTTTGTACTATCACTGTTGGTATTTGCTCTGTTACCTCTTGATCTCTTAACAGTGCTAAGTTAAGCCTCCAGAATGTATGCTTTACTCTTTCCTGTAGGTTTATCTCTATTATTTGTGGGGTATGGTCTGACATCCCAAATATCCCTGTTTCCCCCTTAGTGATCCTCTGTATAGAGTCACTAAGGACCAAGAACGAGTATAATCTTGAGTACATTTGGTGTACTTTTGAGTAATAAGTGTATCCCTTACTTGGACCTTCCAAGTATCTCCACACATCCAGCAGTCCCAATTTTCCTGTCAGTGCTTTTACCTGTTTTGCTATTCTATGTGTGATCTTCGGTATCCTAGATGTACTGTCCAATTTCATGTCTAGTGTAAAGATTCCAATCTCCCCCTAATATCATTGTCCCTTCCCCTTTCTCTATTACTTTCATCAATAGTGACCCGTAGAACCCATATGTTGATCCTGGGGGGCGGGGCATACACAGCCACCAACATCACCACTTGTTGATTTATTGCATCCTTCAGAATTACATACCTTCCCTCTTTGTCTATGTCTGTATACGTACAATCAAAAATTGTGTTTTGTGGTATCAGTATTGCTTCCCCTCTTTGGTGCCCTGTTTTGTAAGAAGATGCATAGACCTCCATATACCTGAATTGTTTTAGTTTTTGATGTTTCCTTCTGTAAGCTGTGTTTCTTGGAGAAAAATTATTTCTGCCCCTGTCCTCTTGACGTATGCCATTATTTGTTTCCTTTTTACTAGATTTGACAACTTCACATTATAGGTGGCTATCTTTGTTGGTTTAGTCACCATCTGCCATCCTTTGACTTTCCATCTGAACCCTGTCTGGCCTCTGAACTCTACTCATCCCTCTCTCCCAAAGCTCCCTGAGTCTTTTTCATCTCTTATACACTTTTCTGTCTGTGTCTTGTTGATTAAACTTGCCAGCATGGCTAACTATAACCCAGACTTGCATAACTAAACTTGTGGTCTCTCCAAGGTAGGGGACTGAAATCTTTCATTCCCTTTCTCCTGGTACTGCCCCCCTTCCATGTGGTTTGGCAGTCCAAGGAGTAGCAGTGGTGTCACTTCCCCTTGTCTCAGGGGCCACTACTGTGGTCACCAACTCCCTTTGAGACCCTTCTCCTGGTCTCAGCTTCATGGTGGCCAAACAAATTATTTTTCTGACCTCTCAATTGAGACATCAGCTTGTGGTATAAATTCTCTCTGTTCAACCTCCTGCCCCCGGGTATGTTCTATACACCACTTATTTTTCCCAGAACTCTCTTTTGATATCTTTCCTTTCCCTTTCTGCATTCTCATTACATTATTGTTGCTTCTCTTCACTTGAGGCATTGTTACAAATCAGGCATCTCTCTTGCTGTATGTGTGACTCCTTGCTCTTATCCAACCCCCGGCTCCCTCCCCCATCCTTCTTACCTTTAGGTCTGTCAGATTTCATGGCAACGTCCTCCCAGCGTTCTTCATTCCTGCACCTCTTGATCAAGTCCTTTATTGTCTAGTGCTTATCAGGGGTCTGCGGAGTTTGTAAGCCTGTGAAGGATGCTCCTGATGGCTGCCATCATCCCCACGGCAGAGCCTCGTCCTGCGTTCTGGAAGTTCCTCTTTGAAACTGTTGCCTGCTGATTCATTCCTCCTGCTGTTTTTTTGTTATACCTGCCTGGGCCTTTCCTATGCATTACTGGAATCCTGTGGGCCTGTAGAGCAGCTGCAGCCTCCTCTGGTGTACCATATACCTGGGTCCCTTCTTCCCAGAACACTTGGAGTTTGGCGGGGTACAGCATCTGGAATTGTACCTGTTTTGCCTTCAGCGCATGGATCAAATCAAGGTAGTCCATTCTTTTATGTTGGATTTCAGGAGGGTAATCCTGATCAAAGTAAAGCCGGGTCCCCTTATAGGTAACAGTTCCTTTTTGCCAGGCTTGTTTCAGGATATCTTCCTTGGTTCTGTATGAAGAAAACTTCATGACTGTTGTGCTGGGTCTGGTGTTGGGATCCAAAGACTTAGGATACAAAGCTCTATGGGTCTGCTCTACCCTCAACTCAAACCCCCTCAGGTAGTTCAAGCACTTCGGACAGTAGATCTTGTAAGTATACACACATATTAGGGGATTTGGTGTTCTCGGGGAGCCTGGAGAGCCGTAGGTTGTCTCACCGAGACCTTGAGTCAAGGTCAAGACATTTTTCCTGAATCAGTTCTGTATGTTCCAGGAGGGCTGTGACCATGGTATTAAGCTGCTGGGCTCCCCGATCCATTACTTCCACCTGACTCTGCATCTCCCAGCCTCCGTTTGTATCCTGCTATTCTTTCTTGGATTTTCTGAAAGTCTTTTCTATTCTCTGAGTGATAGGCTTTAATCTCCTGTAATACTGATTCAAAATGCTGCCTTGTTAGTTTATCCTCCTCTCTGTCTGTGTTGTAGCCTCTACCATGCTCGCTGCAGGGAGATATACTGTGGCTCCGATCCTGAGTCAGAGTCAAAATCTCAACCCATCCTCTGTCCCAGGGTGATTTTTTACCTTTGCTCTGGTGTGCCTGCTGTCTCCTTTTTCTTTTCCTGCCATTTTTTTTTTATTTGAGGTTTTAAAATGCAAGGAGTTAGTTTATTTCCCTCAAGGGTCTGGAACTGTTTTCCTAGGCTACTGTCCCAGCTGTGATGTCACTGGAAGTTCCTATGGAGTACTTAAAGCTTAGAAATCAGCTATGTAGGCTCTTTGGGGCCTCATATGCAAGTGGAGAAGATTTGACTGGGAAGATAGAGAATATAAAAGAGAAATGAAGAGGGTGCAATATGATAGAGCAGCCTTGTTAATGATGGAACTAAGTATAGGAACACAAAAAAATCCTTTTCAGATCGTTGTGAGGTATTAAAAGATAAAAAGAATAGGTGTAGAATAACAAGCTTAAGGGATAAGGATGGCCAAGTAATTAATACTATTGAAGGTATAAGGAAGATAATAGAAGAATATCTAATAAAAGCAACTGGTAGTACTGACCTAAACAAACAGGAAATGCAAGAATACTTACAAATTTGAATAAACCAAAATTAGAGCCCACTAAGGCTGTAGATCTCAGAAAAGTAATAATGGAAACAGAAGTGTATGAAGTTATAAGAAACCTAAAAAATGATGTAGTTCCAGGTGAGGATGGAATACTCAATGCATTTTATAAAATATTCCCTAGAATAATGGTGGCCTTTTTGGCTAGAATATACAATGATATGTTCCGTACAACAAATATTCTGGCTGAATTCACTATAGGGCTGGTAATATTCCTATTTAAATCTGGAGAGAAACAGAATTTGGGTAACTGGAGACCAATAAGTGGTTTGAACTTCGATTTCAAGATTCTTACTCAGGTACTTCAGAAGAGGTTGGGGGGGAGGTGGGGCTGCAGGAGAATTAATCCACGTAGCACAAACATGTGCAATACCGGGTAGGAACAGCCAGGAAAATTTAGCATTAACTAGAGATATAATTGAATATAGCCAGAAAACAGAAAAAAGGAGTATTTAATAGCATTAGATCAGAGCAAAGCTTTTGATCTGGTTAATCACGGTTTCTTATTTAAACTACTAGAAAAATATGGTATTCCGGACGAATTTCAGACATGGGTGAAAATATTATACAAAAACGCAGTTATCAGACCTGAAATTGGGTGGAACAAAGGAACATTAATTTTAATACAGATGGGGGTATGGCAAGGATATCCCCTGAATCCGGTCCTATACATGTTTGCCACATATCCATTAATTCGGAAAATTAATGCCACAAGTGAAATCCAGGGAATTAAAGGTGAACAGGAAGAAGACAAAATCAAGGCATCAGCCTATGCAGATGATTTATGTATCATTTTACATAGAAACATAGACTTTGATGGCGGATAAGGACCGCTTGGCCCATCTAGTCTGCCCATTTCCCTACCTGCAGGATAGGCCGCAGATCCTAGTTAACCAACAGCCTATTTCTTCCTACCCCCCACAAGAATTGCCTTATATCTGTCCCATGCATTCTTGAATTCTCCCACAATTTTAGACCCCACAACCTCCTCAGGAAGGCTGTTCCATGCATCCACTACCCTCTCTGTGAAATAATACTTCCTCACATTGCCCCTGAACCACTCCCCCTCTATCTTTAAATTGTGTCCCCTTGTTCTTGCACGTCTCTTTTTCTGAAAGATGCTACCCTCTTGGACTTTGTTGGATTCTAATTGAGGTACTTAAAGTTTCTATCATGTCCCCCTCTCCCTGCTTTCCTCAAGGGTGTACATATTAAGCTCCTTTAGTCTCTCCTCATATGGCTTCTCTTGCAGACCCTGCACCATTTTAGTTGCCCTCCTCTGGACTGCCTCTATCCTGTCTATGTCCTTGCGGAGATGGGGTCTCCAGAACTGGATGCAATACTCCAGATGGGGTCTCACCAACTGTCTGTACAGAGGGATGACAACTTCCTGTTTTCTGCTGCTGATGCCTCTCCCTATGCATCCCAGTATACCCGCAGCCCTCCCTACTGCCTTCTCACATTGCTTGCTAACCTTAAGGTCATCTGATATGATTACCCCCAGGTCCCTTTCCTTTTTTGTTGTTGTTACTACCTCCCCATTGTGTATTCTTCCCCTGGGTTCTTGTTTCCCAGGTGCATTATTTTGCACTTCTTTGCATTGAATCCTAGCTGCCATACTTCTGACCATTCCTCCAACCTTGCCAAGTCCCTTCTCATCCTTTCCATGCCTCCTTGTGTATCAACCCTGTTGCAGATCTTTGTGTCATCTGCAAGGAGCATACTTTCCTTCCAGTCCCTCTACAATGCTCACTTGAGAGACATTAAAAGGACTGGACCCAATACTGAACCTACGGTGCCCCACTGGTAACCCCTCTTTCTTCAGAGTGGACTCCATTTACAATTACCTTCTGTGTCCTGTTGTCCAGCCAATGTTTTACCCAGGCTACCACCCTGGGACCCACTCCCAGGCTGGTTAATTTGACTATTAATCTTTGTGTGGGACTGTGTCAAATGCCTTGCTAAAGTCTAGGTAGGCATGTCCACAGCCCTCCCTGAGTCTACTACTTTGGTCACCCAGTCAAAGAAATCTATTAGATTCGTTGACATGACCTTCCCCGCTGTGAACCCATGCTGCCTTGGGTCCTGCAGCCCCACTGCCCTCTAGGTACTCAACTATTCTTTCCTTCAGAAGTGACTCCATCACTTTCCTACCACAGAGGTCAGACTGACAGGTCTGTAGTTTCCTGCCTCTGCCTTGGTCCCACTTTTGTGAAGAGGAATCACATCTGCCTTCCTCCAGTCCTCGGGTACCACACCATCCTCTCATGATTTATTAAAAAGAGTAGCCAGTGGTTTCACTAGTGCCCCCCCTTAATTCTTTTAGAATTATGGGGTGAATTCCATCAGGCCCCATTGCTTTGTCCACCTTCAGTTTTAGGAGTTCTTGCAGAAACCTTTCTTCTGTGAAGGGACTGGGATTGACCCCCCCTATCAAGAGTGCTTCTGTTAATTGGATTAGGCACTTCCCCCTTCTCTTTTGTGAATACTGAGCAGAAATATTCATCCAGTATCCTTGCTTTTTCACTGTCCCCCTCTGCCCACCCACCATTCCTTCTATTCAGCCTCATTATCCCTCCCTTTGTCTTTTTACGCTCGCTGATGTACCTATAAAAGGTTTTATCCCCTTCTTAACTAGGTTGGCTATCTTTTCCTCAGTTTGGGCCTTTACTATTCTGACTTCACTCCCTGCTTCCTTCTGCCTTAACTGGTACAGCTCTCTGCCCTGCTCCTTCTGTGTTTCCTTATACTTTCAGAATGCTATCTTTTTCTTCCTGACTTTCACAGCCACCTCTTTTGAAAACCATAGTGGCTTTTTCTTTCGCTTTGATTTGTTTATTTGCTTCACACAAAGGCTTGTTGCCTCTGTGATGGCAGTTTGATGATTCCCCATTGTTGCTTCACACCTCCTTCTAGCCTGTTTGCTAGTGCTTTTCTGAGGCACTCTCTCATCTTGCCAAAGTCAGCCCTCTAAAGTCCAGTACCCTCACTTTTGTATGGCTTGACTCTGTAGCTGAGTTTAACGTGAACCACACTGTTTGATGGTCACTTGTTCCCAGATGGCAACCCACTTCTAGATCTGAGATCCTCTCACTGCCCCCGTTTGAGAGTATGAGGTCTAAGATTGCTCCCTCATGAGTGGGCTACGAAACTAATTTGTTGAGGTCTGCCACCTGTAGGGCATCAAGAATGGCCCTGCTCTTGGATGTGGCTGCAGCAAATGTGCTCCAGTTAACATCTGGCATATTCAGGTCTCCCATCAACAGCATCTCTTCTTTCTCTGCCATTCTAAGAAAACCTTCTATCATATCCTTGTCCATTCCTTCCCCCTGACATGGGGGTCTGTACACAATCCCTGTGCAGATTGTGGTGCCCTTTCCAGTCTCCAAGGTGACCCACAGTGCCTCCTCTCCTCCCTGTTTACTCTTTTGTTCAGTTGCTTTTATCCCTTCCTTACATAAGAGCTACTGCTCCCCTCTTCTCCCCTGCCTGTCTCTCCTGTGGGTTATGTGTCCCTCGGTATGTTAACATCCCAGTCATGGTTCTCTTGTACCATGTTTCTGTGACTGGATATCCAGGCATCCCTCTTCCATCAAGGCCACCAGCTTAGGGAGCTTGTTGCCCAGACTATGGGCATTGGTACACATTACCCTCCATTTCCTGATGGCCTTACTCCTTTTTGTCCCATCCCTGTCCTTCTTGCCTTTGTCACTTTCTCCATTTACCCCTGCCCTTCTCCCTATCGATACCTCTTTGCTGGTGTTCACCGCACTTACTACCATGATTTTTTGGGGGGAGCTAGGATTTCCCTGCTCCTTTCCAGTGCCTCCCCCCTTGGCTAGTTTAAATGCTTGCCAATGAAGCATTTAAACCTATCACCTAGGATCCTGGTTCCCCTCCTTTTAGCATCTCACACAGTTGTTCCCAATTTAATGAAAGTAATAGACAAATTTTCATCAGTCTCTGGGGTAGAGGCGAATGTCAATAAGAGCGGGGTATATGGTTAAGTACTCCTGAGGCATATTATATGAGTAGCAGTGAAATAAAAATCACTGAGGAGAATATAAACATATTAGGAGTCCAGTTCGGAAAAGGAAATATGGGAACAGTAAACCGGAATGAAGCAATTGTGATAGGGGAACGGAAGGTGGCTAGATGGAAGTCTTGGAAGATGTCCAAATTTAAAAGAGTTTTTGTGGTAAAAAAGTTTTTAATCCCATGTTTTCTTTATGTAGCAGGGATATTTCCACTACCGGCAGAGCTGGAAACAAGAATTTTAGTACTCTTTTTTCAACTAGTATGGGGGAGCAGGTTGAACCCAATCTATCGTGAAATTACATATAAGAACTATAAAAAAGGAGGGTGGGGAATGATTAACCTAATAATATTTTTTACGCACACTATTTTGGTATAAAAACCTGGACAAGATTTCTGATAGGAAAAAAGCATGGGGGGGAGGTATGTGGGGTACAAATGTCTTTGGTAAATGGTTGGAAGACTGGGTAGAGGAAGTTCCTAAAGGGATCAATAAAAAGGAAATACCAGAATATGATAAAGCAACTTTAAAAAAAAATGCAGAAGTGGAAAATCTCAAGGCCTCAGATAGAGAGTAACAGTAGGAAAGGAATATATGAGAAGATTCTGGGAGAAACAGGGATAGGGGAACCCAAATTTAAAGGGGGAACTCCATCAGAGAATCAGTATGTGTATAAAATGTTAAATAATCCCAGGGTACCTTTGAAAATGTGGAACATGCAGTGGTTAATGACCTGTGGAATAGGAGTGAGGGGTGACCACAAGCACAAGGCTGTTGAAGATCGAAACTGCTTATACCCTGATTGTGAAAATGTGGAAGAATCTCAAGATCATTTTCTCTTTCAATGCAAATATGCAAAGGATTTGTGGTGGGCACAGCCATGCTGTCTTATTGCTATGAAGTAGAAGAGAACAGGGGACAGGAATGCTATCACGTGTCCCTCCACAGTGCTACAGTCATGTCTCCAGCATTGGTTTTCCATTGGCCCTCCCATCCATAGACCTTACAACCCCCTCTCCTCCCCTCCTGCTAGAGCACTGAAGAAATATTTCTCTACAGTTTTTTAAACACACAGGATTTGATCACCCTTTCCAAGCATATTCTGCTGTCAGTTTCTTATCAGGCTGGCACTAGGACCTTGAAGAATTTGAGTCTCACAGGGTGAAAGGCTTGTAGTTCATTGTAGTTTGGAGTCATAGAGCAGCAGACAAAGTGGAACTCAGCAGGAAGTAAGCAGAACTGCAGGATTTAAAAAAAAAACATCTAGGTAAGCAAAGCTGCAAGTTCTTTGTGGGTACACAGCACCTGAGAGACTGTAAATGCTTCTTCTTTAAATCCCTTACTTAAACTGCTGTAACATTATACATTACAGAAGCCTGTTTAACAAACAATGTAAGATCAATGGCAAATGGTTTGTAGTGTTTTGCTATATTGTGCCTTTTTCCAGTTTTGTTCCTGTAGCTGTTTGAGGCATTGATTTTATTGTGAACACTTTTTTTTCTCCTTCTGGAGTTTCAGCTTCTCAAAAGGTCTGTTCTACGTTCAGCGTCTTTCTAAGTTGCCTAGTCAAACAGTGCTGTGAGACCTTCATATGGGTACTAATTTGCATAATTGTCTTTATGGAGACCATTTGCCCCCCCCCCCGGAACTTTGACTAGCATTCCAGCAGGTTGGTTCAGTAAACAAAAAGTATACCTGTAGCTTGTTCAGAGCTGAACAACACCATAACTTCCATGTGTCCAGCCAAGCACACCTAAGGTTAAACAGTTTATCAGCCCCTTCATAAAATACTAGTACACTACTCATGTGCAGCAGGACCCTTTTGAGCTGTTCAGCAGATAGATACAGGCTCAACGAAGAACTCTTTTACAAAGGGTCCACATCCATTAAACAGTACAAAGAGAGACACCATTGGATTCACAGTACAAATAGAGACATAATTCAAGCATCAGTACATAACTGAATTCACAGAACAAAATACAAACCTAGTTGAACTATCAGTACAGGAAGTAACAAAAGCATAGAAAACAGGTAAGAGTTTCTTATGAGTTTTATTAAAGGTTAATACTAAGTGCTGTATGGCATAAGGAAGTATATGTGAGAGAGAGGAAAACGTAGGATAGGGGAGAGAGCGGTGTGGGGATAGAGCAGTCCAATAGGGGCCTTATCACATTGCATTACAGCTTTGGAGCTGAGAAACTTGGGATGGTGCAAGTGAGATAGTGTGGTAAGGTGGGAGAAAGTGGTGAGAGAGAGAGAGATATAGACAGAGAGGGGAGGGAGGGGGAGAGAGGGGAAGGAGGTAGTGACCAAGCAGTGGAGGGGTGGTATCATGCGAAGGGAGACTGATGGAGAAAATGAGGGGTGGGGGATGGGAAGGGGAGAGAGACTGGGAGAGAGGGGCGATGAAGCATGAGACAAATGAGAGAACACAACCACTAGTGGGATAAGAGCTACAAAACATGAGGTAGCAGGGTCTGGGGAACAGGGATAGGGAGTGGGAAGGAGTGGACTGCGTGAGTGAGACCATGAGTAATTGCTGGAAGGCAGGATTGGTGCAGGCTCTGGAGAACCACTCTGAACAGCTGAGCACTCACAGACATTCTGTTGTAGTAGAAACTGCTTAAGTTCAGCTTTGAAGGTTCTATGGTTATCAACTTTTTAGAATGTTAGCTGGGATCTCATTAAGCCACAGTGGGGTACGGTAGGAAAAGGATCTTTGTTGAAGAGTTGTTCTTTGGAATGGGACACAGAACAGGTGTAGTTCTTTATTCCTGCTATTTGCCCTTGATCTAGAGCTATACTGGTACTGGAGGAGTGGTCTTGTTGGAGGGGGGGGGGCTGAGATGTGGGTTTTCCTACTCCTAGCTGAAGACTTCAAATTCTTACCTTCCAGCCACAGACCTGATTGACTGTAGCTGCTACTCCTTTGTGGGTACACAGCACCAGTACTGAGAGACTGTTTGTAATCCCCCTTTGTGGGGCTTACCTGGTAGTCCTCTCATATATCCGCTGTACCTCCCGATGAATCCCCGGGTCACCGCCTGGCCCAAGTTCTGTGTCCCCCACCCAGGCAGCTCCATTATCTTGTTTAAGCCCTGCTGGTCTCCTGGAACACTTACTGTGAATGACCAGCATTTCAGCCATGCAGTCGCTGCTTGCAGTTTCGAGAGGCGCACTCTTTGTGACCGCTGGTTGCAGTCAAAAGTCAGAAGGTGTTCCCATGGATACTGGTGCACAGTATTTAGTTAAAAAGGCACTGGGGACCTACAGCAAGGGCAGGGAAAGTGTTTTTAAATAAATATAAGGCATGCGCCTGAAGTGCTGCCTCCTGGGCACCAGTATTAAAGGGAAAAGGTCAGGACAATGAAGCCCTAATGAATATTAATGAGCTGCTGCTGGTTTTAGAGGGGCACTGTATTTGCAAGACTGCAACACAGAAATTAGGCACATACTGGAGAGACTAATAAAAAATGTGTTTACAAGAAAATTGCTGAGGCTAAGTAACTGAGGATTTTATGTAAGAATAGTGTTCATTCTGGCTGCACCAGGACAGTTATGTTGGGACTGCAGTAAAATGTGTGATTGGGACTATGCAGCAGCCACCATTGTGCAGCCAAATAACCAGTCTAGAGCCTGCACCTTTGACCAGAGAATTATGGGTATTAATAAAGACTTGTGTGGAAAAAAGGAGGACCTTTTCCAGGCACCAAAAAGCAAGCCAGTTAAGAGACTGGGACAGTTTTGACAGCCAAAGAGATTCCTGGAACTTAGCCCCATATAAAAGGGGGTAACTGCTGAAACAGTGGAGATTTGCCAGATCTGCCCGGGAGTTCAGAGTGTGAGCCTCTGCAGAGTCATCCAGCTCTCAGAGGTTAGGCCTGGTGGGCCTAGATGTTTCTTGGCAGTTTAGTCTGTGGGGTCCGAGGTGCATCAGTCGGTACAAGCTGTGGCATACATCATCGGGGAATTCATGCAGCAAAAGGCAGTATTGCTGATCAGCCTGCAAGCCAACTGGAAGGACTAGAGAGGAACCAGAATCACCCTTACATATAGATGTGTATAAGTTGTTGAAATGTTTGCATGGCTGGCAAGTTCGAGATGTCTGGTTCGCAGTTTTGACTCATTGACTCTGCTAAGCCATTCAGCCTTGGGCTATGCAAAATCAGCCCAAGTCGTTTGCTCCTGCATCACCAGACCAGATGCTCAACGAGGACCATGAGGGAACCCTTCCCTCTGCTTCAAGCAACATCTCCACAGGTCTTATTTCATCGGCTTATCACCAGTGACTGGGTACAGAGAGTAGAAATCAGGGTAGCTCCCTTCAACAAGCTTTAATAGTTATTGTGGTACCACCTAATCTCCGTTTCACTGCTGGTTTAATGGTTCAAGAGACTGGGCTATCTGGCCACTGGACACAAATAAAACTACATGCCAAATCATCATGTCTTCTTTCATCAAGGGCCCCAAAAACAGCTGCAACCCCGGGCACTGTTTAGGCTAACCTGTTTTCCATCTGGGTACCCAGTATATTTATGGGACTGCAAAGTGGGACTAAATGAATGCTCGTATTTTGACTCAAACCAGTAAGGATAAAATCATTTGACCAGACTTGCCCCTTCCTTGTTATGCTCCCCCTGAATAAACCTGATTGGTGTTGCAATGTCATATTGACTCATGCATGTTTACTGGTGGTCTGTTACTGTGTTTGGAATATTCCTGAATGTGCATGCCTAATAACCATTGTTTGCAGGGGGTTCCAGGAGGTCACATTGAAGCCCAAACCTTGGTAAGTGGGAAACTTACGAGCATATCATTAATGTCTGTTGACAAGTGTATTGTGAATGTTGCGAGAGATTACTGCTTGTTCCAAAGTATAGGACCACTAGGTGGGGTAGTGGGTAGTTATAGCTTCCCAGAGCAGAGGGCTGCAACAAATTTAATAAATAACCACTGAAACCTTACTCTGAGTGGAGGCACCAAAACACTGTGTTTACCATGGATGGGTAAACCCTGGTACTAGCTAGCTACGAACCCAGGCCCCTCAACCTGTGGATAGTAATATAGGCAGGGGTTGTAACCCTAGAAGTAGTGCCACCTAGGGGTTACATGTAAATGCTTCTTCTTTGAATTCCTTACTTAAGCAGCTGTGAAATTATACATTCCAGAAGCCTGTGTTTTTTTAATCATATAATATTTTATTAGCATTTTTTGTTCTTGATTTGCAAAATGTACATTATACACCTGTACCATTAAACAGCAGGCTGCATAGTTTATCTGTACCAAAGTCTCTACTAGAAGGCATATCAAGTAATAACAGCTTGATTGATGACAACTGAGATATAAGCACAGCAGGAGTTAAACACATAACACCCAAAGCCTGGGAAAAAACAGCTTTTGAGTAACAGTCTTTTTAACCTACAAGGTCCCAACCTCTACTAAGATATTTCCTACCTCTGAAATAACATACTGTGTATATCCTGCCCATTGGTTTGGCAAACAAGGTGGACTTAGCCAAATCATATTGCCATTTATTTGTATTTGGAGCATATTACAGCTATATCTACACTAATGTAACAAGGAATAGGCATAGCAGGGATAGACCAGAAACCAGGAATCACAGTAATGAAGAAGGGTGAAACCAGAAAAAGACAGCAGGTGAGAGCTCCTTCACTTGGAATAGCAGCACCTAGATGGATGAACAGAGGGAGTTATGTAATGTTATGTTATGGGGGTTGACAATGGTAGGGGAACTGCGCGGATATGAGAGTTGAGATACATATCTCATTTCTTGTGGTAGCTCCCCAGCTTGCCCTTTGCAGAAGCAATGATTCTTTTGAACACAGCTAGTCTCGCCACAGATGTTCTCCAACTGGTGAGCGAAGGGAGAAAGGGTTGTCGCCATTTCATGAGGATGGCTCTTTTGGCCTCCATCATCATGGGCAGAGTCCAGACCTTCAAAGTAAGGGGACGGGGGTCCAGAGTGGAGGTGTCACCCAACAGAAGCGTGTTCTGGGAGTGAAGGATTTGTTGCCCCACAATCTGGGAGCAATCCTCCAGAACCGCGGCCCAGAACACTTGAAGAGTGGGGCAGGTCCAGAGTGTATGAAGGAGGTGGGCCTGAGAGCTCTGGCACCCCCAACACTTATCATGGGGGAGCACCTTGAGCTTGTATAACTTAGCCGGCGTTTGGTACCAGCGAAGAAGAATTTTCAACTGTATTAGCTGGCTTTTAGCATCTGTATACAGTGTATGTGTGGACCTGAGCCAGGATTCCCAAAGGTGTGCAGGAATGGGGCATTGGAGTTCTGCTTCCCAGGCTACCTTGCAGCCAGTTGTGATATCTGGCCAGGAGTCTCTTAGCAGTCTGTAGATTTGCCCCAGTAAGCACTGTCCCTTTTTGGGAAGGTGAATGGAGGTGAGACACATGGAGTCCTCCAGGTGTATCGCTAGTAAAGGGTGTAAAGTGTCCCGTATCTGCAAGTACCTCCAAAAGTAATGGCTGAAGAGGCCATAACACCTTTGCAGAGTCTCAAAGGCCATCAGAGTTTTGTCATCTGGGAGGAGCAAGTCCCCGAACACTCGTATTTCCTGATGGGCCCAGTGAGGCCAGGAGACTGGCTTGTGTTCTATAAGGATGAGTCTGTTGTTCTGGGGGGGCATATTTAATCGGGAGGATATATGAGGAGAGCGGGCCGTTAGCGAGTCGAAGGGCCTGTCTCCATGCCTCACATGTGGTGGTCATGACTCGGGTGAGATGGTGGCCCCCTGTGTTTCCTACCTGCAAGGAGGAAGAACAGGGAGTCACCCAGTAAGAGAGCCTTCTCCAGAAGCATCCATTGTGGGGGGAGGAAAGATTTGGGTGGAACCAAGTGGTGGCTTGGGCCACTGGAAAGGCCAGTTGGTACCCCAACTACCAGGGGAGTCCAAGGCATCCTTTGGACCAGTGTGCCCTCAGCTTTAGTCAACACCACATAGCTGTTCAACCCTCCCATAAAAAGGAGGAGACCAGTTTGTTCAGGGAGGCAAGGGTCTTATGTGAGATAGGGACTGGAAGATTAGAGAGCAAGAAGGAGATTTTTGGAAGGATAAACATACGTATTGCCTCCACTTTCCCTTTGAGGGAGAGCTCAAGTTTTTTCCACCGTTGCATCTCTGCAGTTAACGCAGACATCATGGGGAAGAAGTTAGCTTTCTCTAACTCCCCCCACAAAAAAATGATATAGATGCCCAAGTAAGTAAAGCCCTGTGCTGCTCAGGTAATATTTGTCCCAGCCAGGCAGGATAATCCTAATCCCAGAGAGGTTAGCAAAAGCTTCGAGAAGAGGTAACACCAGAGGAAGGGATAAGTCAGGGTTGGACAGGGTGAGGAGCATATCATCAGCATAGGCATTATCCAGGAAGGACGCTCTTTGACCGGTATCCCTTCAATGCCAGGGGTCTGCAGGAGTTTTCTGACCAAAGGGTCAAGCGCTATGATAAACAGGAGAGGAGATGGGGGCAGCCTTGCCTGGTACCTCTTTGGAGGAGAATAGGTGAGGAGATATCCTGGTTTGTAATTATTTTTGCTGTAGGGCAATGATATAGAGTGGAAACCCATGAGCAAAAGGAGTGTCCAAAGCCATAGGTTTGCAGGGCAGTATGAAGATAGTTCCATTCAAGTGAATCAAATGCTTTAGTAAAGTCGATCGCCAGGGCAGCCGTGGGAGTGGAGGAATTCAGCACAAGCCATTTCAAATTTAGGACATGGCATAAGTTGTCCGCTCCTGATTTGCCCTTTATAAAACCGGATTGTGCTGGGTGAATCAGTTGGGCAAGGATTCTCATGAGCCTGGAGGCTAATACTTTAGCGAGAAGTTTTGTGTCAGTGGATATGAGGCAGATGGGCCTGAAGTTTGCACAATCTAGTGGGGTCAGATGACTTTTTGGGAATCAGGGTTATCAATGCTTCTTGCATGGTAGGTGGGAGTGTGGTGGAGCTATGGGCCTCTTCCAGGGCTTTAAGCAACGGGGGGGAATGATGTCAGTGCCTAGCAGCTGATAGAGCTCAACCATCATCTCTTCTGGGCCCGGAGACTTACCCTTCGCCATATGGGATAGAGCAGTTTGGATCTTTACAGCTGTTATGGGGGCATCTAGGGCATCGGCTTCCTCTTTGGAAAGTTTAGGTAGTGGTAACCCCTTACAGAACTCCGATAGTCACTGGGCTAGGTCCGAAGCCGAGGTTAAGGACCTAGTCTCATACAGGGTCTCATAGAAGTCCTTCATGGTTTCATTGATTTCTTTCGGTATTAAGACGACTTTCCCTGCCTTGTTTCTGAGTGCTGGGATTCTGGAGAAGGATTGCTGCTTGCGCAGTTGGGAGGCTAGGAGCTTGCCTCCCTTTTTCCCCCCCTCCCACATCTTGTGCTTGGAGTGCAGGAGCTGCCACTGGGCTTTGTTGCTCAAAATGGTATTTATCTGGTATTGCAACCCTACAATGCGTGGTAACAAAGGGGATTTCGGGGATGACGAAGCGGATGCTTTGAATTGCATTTCCAGAAGAGTTTGTTCGCTGTGCAGACTCTTAATCTGCTCCCTGTGACGCTTAGACAGTGTCACCGAGTAAGCTATGATTCTTCCCCTGATTAAGGCTTTGAAAGCCTTCCAGCGAGTAGCATCAGACACGTCAGCCGTATTGTTAAGGGAAAAATATAGCCTAGTTTCTTCTGTAATGTACTTCTGGAAGTCCTTGTCATGCATCAGAAGAGGGTTACATTTCTACCTAGTGGAGGATGATCCCAGTCCTGGGGGGGGTCAGAGACACTGGGGCATGGTCCGAAATTATAATATTCCCTAAGGTGACATCAGAGACTGCAGGGGAGGTGACACAATTGACTAACCAAAAGTCAATTCTACTATGGGTGTGGTATACAGCAGAGTAAAAGTAGTAGTCCCTGCCCGTAGGGTGGGCACACCTCCAGGGATCGTAGAGGCTCCATTCTGAAATGAGCTCCCCAAGGGCGGCCACATCCTTGGGGTGTGACTGTGGTGTGGGAACAGACTTGTCGAGAAAAGTGTTGAAGACCAGATTGTGGTCCCCACTGAATAGGGTAGGCATATCAGAGAAGCCAGATATGAAGTCTGTGAAGGCTTGAGAAATGTCCAGATATATATTTCCTGAGTCAGAGTTGTGTCCATATATATTGGCTAGCAACATCCTGCCCCCCGGTAAGCCATTCGAACCACCAGCCATCTACCTTGGGAATCCATACACTTGTCCTCTAGTGTGAGGGGAGAGGCCTTCCTAAGTAATATTGTCACTCCTCTGGATTTGCTGGAAGCACAACTGGCAATAAACTGTCCCACCCAAAGGTTTTTAACAGTTCTGCAGTTAACAGGCCACAGTTCTGCTTGTCAAGTGCATCTCCTTCAGCAAGGCAATGTCTGTGCCCATGGAGTTAAGAAACTGGAGGACTTTCATGTGTTTGGCGGGGTGATTAAGACCTTTCACGTTCCAGGACATGCACTTCCACCCAACAGAGCTTGAGAGGTTGTTAGCCATAATATATCCCAATAGGCCGAAACTAGAGGAAGGAGGACTCACCCAGAAGAAATGGTCAGATATACCTTTGTAGAGAAGGGGACAGTCAGAGAGAGTTCACCAGCTAGTGAGGACCTTGACTGTCAGTCAGCAAAGTAAGGAAGGAGCCAGAGTATAAACCAAGTGTGAGAGGAGAGCAGCCAAAGCAGTTACTGGTTTAGAAGGATGTAACACTATACCTATGTGACAAAAAGAAGAGGAACATCAAACAGTGAAAAACCAGATAACAGTAGTCAATGATATATAGAACAGTACCTTGTGTCAACAAATGGTTGAAACAGTTAGTAAACCTTAATGGTGCTGCGTTGAGCATGCGAGAAGGCTCCTCCAGTCCTTCGGCCACACTAGATCAGACACCAATGATGGGGAGGGATACAAGGTAGTCAGAGTAGACCGGCCCCAACCCTATCCTGTACAGTCCACATTATATGTCGGGACTATTAGATTTGGTGAGCCCTAACGGCTGTAAAGCCGATAGGGGCTGGAGAGCTTAGTACAGCTGGTAACTCCAAGTGGGGGGATGCACCAGCCAGACCTGTGCAGGATTCAGAGGGTGCAAGCTGGATGGCAGAAGAAGAGAAGGGGGTTGTCCAAGGGCCACCTAAAGCAGTGTCTTGGGGAGGTAAAAGGGGAGCAATCAAAACACAGAGGTAACGTAGGAATTCTGTGCCTTGTCTAGTAAAAAGGGGAGGGAAAGAGGAAGGAGAAAACCTTCCCCATATGGAATAACACAAGGGGTGCCGGGTAATTGTGCCCTGGCTAGCAAGGTGAGGGGAGCTGTATCCCCTATGCACAGGTGCCCTCAGTATCAGTGGCTAGTCGCCCCTGAGAAAAGAGCTCGCAGTAGCAGTATGCAGAAAAATTAAAGGGAAAACTTAGCCTGTATGCAAAAAAAAAGTAAAAATAGTAAGCGGAGGCATCTTCATCCACTTGGAGCAGAAGGGTCTGGATCTGTCCGATTCCAGTCATCAGTGAGACCCATCTTCGGAGGGGTCACCAAGGCCTCTGCAAATGTTTTGGACCCAGGTTTCAGAAAGACCTCTACCACAGCCTGTTCCATCTATTCTTCCTCCATCGTTGAGGCCCAATCTATCGCTTCCTTATCGGCTAGAATATCCTCTGTCTCAGTGGGCATTGGATCATGAGGCAGGGGGCTAGGCCCGGTCGGCTTTTCTAAGGGTAGCAGTTTGGCTTGAGGGGAACTTGCCGCCTTTTCAGTGTGAGGGCTGGTTGGGCTCCTGGAGCAATGTTTCTGCCAGCAGGGAGTAGGTTGGCTTGTCGGGGCTGGAAAGTCAGGGAGAACCACCCTCCATGGGAAGCTGGCCATTTGACTGTGACCTCTGGGCTCCAAAGCACCTTCTTGTGGCTTATTCTGGTATGAGTGCCTGGGGGTTGATCCTTCTACAAGACCAGAGTGGCACTGATTACTGCCCCCAGCATCCCATGCATCTGCACTTCAGGTCCACTGTCCCTCTTGTCCCCAGGGGCCCAGAGGCATCTGGGAGATGTCATTTTGGGGAGGAGGTCCGGCCAATGACTGTGGATCCATATCTCCGCATTCCTAGGGCAGTCGGCGATAAAAGACTTCCCATCTTTAGAAATATGCAGAGCAATGAGTTTCTGAAATCTGTATTGAATTGCCTTGGGTTATATTAAAGCTTTTAGTGGCCCAAAAGCCCTCCTTCTAGCCACCAGCTCTTGAGAGAAATCTCTGTAGATGTAAATACTCGAGCCCCTCCAGGTAAGTTCCCCCTTCTCTCTTGCAGCTGTTAGAATGTTCTCCTTTATGGAGTACCTCAGGAGATAGGCAATGATAGTTCGTGGAGCATTTGTGCTATCTGTTTGAGCACCGACCCTGTGGGCCCATTCTACCCCTATCGGATCCTTCCAGCGCTCCCTGAGTAGTTGTGGGAGCCAGTCGTGTAAAAAGCATTCCATGTTGGGGCCTTCAGTGCCCTTGGGAACCCCCAGGATCCTAAGATTGTTTCTGCAGCTCCTGTTATCTAGGTCTTCCGCCCTGTACCATAGTTGGGAGAGCCTGGCCTCATGTTCCCTGAGCTGTCTAAACACGGTGATATGCTGCTGCTCCAGCTCCTCAGTGCGTTGTTCAAGTACGTTTTGTTTGTCCTCCAGTCATTGGACATCTGCCATGTTCCCTGCCAGCGAGGAGCCGATATTGTCCCCCTGAACTAAAAGTGTCTCCAGCATTTGGGTGATGTGCAAGAGCGCACCTCCTAGATGGGCTTGCTCTGGAGGAAATTGCAAAGGGAGCAGACCAGGCCCAGCCTGGAGTGTGGTCCGAGAGTCTGCTGCACCCACCATTGCTGCTCCTTACTGCTGTGGATAGGGGCCATTATCACTGGGTGAAGAAACCAGCAGAACAGTACATGCGGTCCCATGCATATGCAGTTAGGCACCAGTGAACTGTGATAGGCATACAATGGAGCCTCCATAGCAGAGGAATGTGCGGTATACATAGCCTGTGCGGCCTATGGTACAGTAGCCCGCGTGGGAAAACACTCAACCTGATCCCGGCTCAGATGTCCACCTCGCGCCCAGAAAAGCATCAGGATATCGGCGATGCAGGTGAGGAAAGGGTTACCAGCAGTTTTTAGAGCCACATTAGTCCTTCCAGAGCAGCATCGCACTCAATCGGGTATCGGGTTGGGACGGAGCAATAAGGCAGCCATTCCGACCGGGTTCAAGCCACGCCCCCCCCCTCAGATCCCAGAAGCCTGTTTAATAAGCAATGTAAAGTTTAATATATAGAGCTGCACTGGTACTGAAAGAGTGATCCTGTTGGGGGGGGGGGACTGGGATGTGGGTTTTCCTACTCCTAGCAGGGTGCTCAGCTTTAGGGTGGTCTCTGGGCAGGAATGTCTAAAGGCAAGGCAAGACAAATTTTGTTTTCAGGTGCCCAGTCCCAGAGGCTCTGGGTGCTGCACAACAGCAACAAATCTATCACAAAATGATAAAGGAACATAACACATTTTCCAGTCTACAAATTATCACTTTCATAAATTAAAATCAGTAAAACCAGAAGAGGGTAAGGGGAGACAGGATCATCTTGTGGATGGTGTGGCCCACTTCAGGTATCTGAATTAATTGTTGCAGCCACTAGTCAGCAAATCTAGTGGCTGGGCAAATGTACTAGCCCCACAGACTCTTCCACTAGCCCAGCTGAAGTACTTTTTGTTTACATTCTACAGTACAAACCTATAGGGCTAATTAAAGGAAAATCTTAGTAGCCTAACACAAAATCAATCAGAATTTGGCTAGCTCGCCTGTACCAGTTTCGACCCCTGCACTCTCTGCAATGGATTGCTTGTACTTAAACACCTTATTTTTAAAATGTAATGACTGAGGTGTGGTCAACTGTGGGACTGCCAGTGGCTGGTTGTCAGTGCTGTGACTGTCGGGTGCATTGCTGTAAGGGGACGGGTAAGTACGATGACTATTGCGGGAGGTTCAGAGGTAGTGTTGTGTTAATGGTGTGGGTCAGTACTATGATTGTTGTGTTTGGGGGTTTTGGTGCTTCAACAGTTGCAGATAGGGAGCCAGTGCAGTTATTGTCAAGGGGTTGGTGGCCAGTGCCGTGACTGCCAGATGGGAGCCAGGGCTGTAACCTTAGGGAGTGGGGGAAAAGTGTTGTGACTGTGGGGGTGGGGATTACTGCTGTGTCTTTCTGTAGAGGGTATCAGCCCTGTGACTGTCATGCATGTAGGGGGACAGTGCTTTCACTGTGATGTTGGGTAGTGCTGTGAATGTTGGGGTTAGAGGTAAGTGCTGTCACTGTTGGAGGATGAGGATCAGCACTGTGACTGTTGGGTAGGTGGCCACTGTGACTGACAATGGAAGGTGTTAATTCTGTGACTATTGAAGGGATGGTACAGTTATGTGACTGTCGGGGGTGGGGTGGCAGTCCTGTGACCATTGTGGGCAAGGAGGCAGTGCTGTGGCTGTTGTGGATGGGGGTCATTGCGGTGACCATTCAGAGTAGTAGATCAATGCTGTCATTGTCGGGGTGGGAATTAGTGTTGTGACTGCTGGTAAGGGGTGTAAGTTCTGTGAATTTTGGGGGTGAGGTGGCTGTGCTGTGACTGCTGGGGATTGATAATCAGTGCTGTAAGATGGGATGGGGTGCAGTGTTGTGACCAGTGCTGTTACTATGGGGGGATGGGGATCAGTGCTGTGACACTCAGGGGTGTATGGTCATTGTTGTGACTACCAGGTTGTGGGGGTAGGAGAGCAGTTCTGTGACTGTTGGGATACTGAGAAAGTGCTGTGACTGTCAGGGGTGTGGATCAGTGCTGTGACTGCCAGCGGTGGGTAGTCATTGTCAAGACTGTCGGTGGAGGGTGTCAGTCCTGTGATTGTCAGAGGGGTGACACAGTCCTGTTACTGTCGGGGAGGGTAAAACAGTCCTGTGACTGGAGGGAAAGTCCTGTGACTGCGGGGGGGGGGGAGGTCCAATACAATGACTGTTGAGGGAGTGGTCATTGCTGTAACTGATGGTGGTTGGTGTCAGTACTGTAACAGTTAGAGCAGTTGTACAGTCCAGTGATTGTATGGGAAGAGGGTCTGCTATGTAACTGTCAGGGATAGAGTGTCATTTATGTGACTATTAGGGTGAGGGTTATTCCTCTGACTTTGGGAGGTCTGCTTCTGTGTAGTTCTACAACTCTGAGGGACGGAAGCATTTGCAGAAAGTTGTACATGCGGTTGGAAGGTTGTATAAGGAGCCAAACTAAGTGACTGTGGGTTGGGGGGTGTTGTTGTCCCGACTGTGTGGGGTGGTAATCAGTGCTGTGATGTACAGTGTTGTGACTGGTTGGGGGGATTACTGCTGTGACTGTCTGTGGAAAGTGTCATCCATGTGACTGTCGGGACATGGGTATAGTGATGTTATGGTGGTGGGGTGTAGTGCTGTGATTTTTGGGAATGGGGATGAGTTATGTGACTGTCAGGCATGGGTGCCCAGTGCTCTGACTGACAGTGGAGGGTGGCAGTCCTGTGACTGTCTGAGGGGGTACAGTCCTAAGACTGTCAGGGGTGGGATGGTCAGTCCTGTGATGGTCAGGGGTCAGTGCTGTGGCTTTTGTGTAAGTAGTGTAGAGTGGTGCACAAGTAAAGGAAAAAGCGGTGCATAAGCGAAGCAGTCAGCTTGTAAAAACAAAAGAAAAGAATGCTCAGCACTCATAGATTCAGTTTTTTTTTTTTTTTTTACTTTATTTCTTTATTCTCCTTCCTGCTCTTGGAGCCCTATCCTTCCTTCCTTCCTCTCAACCTCTGATTCCACTTCGGGGGGATCTGCCCCTAGAATGCCTCCTTCTCCCCCTGCACAGTGGGGTCTATCTCTCTTCTGGTGGTCCTGGATGGTACCAAGAGGCTATCATCTAGGGCTTACCGAGAGGTGTTTTCCCTTTTCTCCCCTGGTTTCCCCTACCCTCTGGGACGTCAAATGCTAGGACGTACGTCCCGAGTGATGGTGTGCTGACGCACGCCAGAGCACTGATGCGTCGGCAACGTCCTCCCTCCCCTACTCCGTTGAACGGAGCCGCCTCCATCCCCTCTATTGTCGGTGCTTCCACTGGCTACGAGGGTGATGTAGAATGCAGAAGCGTTCTTGGTTCCCACCCCTGAGGGAGGAGAGCATCCATTGGGACGCTCGATCCTCCCTCCCCCCTGCCGACCCCCGGCCACCCGAGTCCGTTCCTGAACCCAGGTCGCCGGCGCAGCGCGAGGTGTGGCGACATAGATTCAGTTTTACATGCAAAGTGCAAGATTTATTTTCCTTCAAGATGCCTGGCATGCACTCACTTGGGCCAGCACTTCTAGCCTTCAGTATCCCTTCCACAGAGGACAGATCTGAGGAATACAAATGGTGCATCTCATTTATACAGAAATGTCAAAGTGATATACACCACACACTAAAAACAACATGCAAGTCAAGGTGAAAACACAGGAACAGCTTTTCTAGTGGTAACAAACATTTCATTATTTGTTTTTTTTTTTGTGCGTTTTGTTTTTGACACTCATAGTAAACAGTTACTGATGTTAGCATAATACTTGAATTAAGCATGTCTCTGTATCGTTTACTTCATTTAATTGTATACCTTACCTGTACAGCTATATTTTTTACCTCTTACACTGTACTATACCCATTTCATCTCTCTCATCTCTATTGTTCCCACTACTGTATTTATTTCATATTAACCTTCTTCTCTTTACTTTTGCAGGTCTCACAGGATGTGAACTTCTTCCCCATCAGATAAGTATTACACTATGTCTAACCTGTCTTATCCTTCCTAGCAACTCTCTAAGAACTGAGGATCCTTTGTGACCCCTTTCCTCTATTTTATTATACAGGTCTAAGAAATGTCATCCCTTTCTGACTCCTACCTCTGGCTTCATAGTACCCTGGTAAGAGACACTGTACATATTACCTATACTTGATAAGTTTACTGTAATAGTGCAGCTATACCCATTATGGGAGGGTTGTGTATACTGTATGTGTTAAGGTCATATATATTGCAGCATTTCACCCCCTCTATAAAACTTTTTGTCTTGCCAATTGTCTTCGGCAGGCTGTCAGTCCTATCCCTATCTCTCCTGTCTATCACTCCCCTGTCCCAAACCACAGAGCCCAAAGTTCCCATTCATTACCTCCCACCCCCATGATCGGGTGACCAGAAAGGGGAGAGCCATCCTTCCCCCCATCCAGTCACTTACATCCACAACTGAACCAGTCATCCAGGTGGTTGCATGGGACAGAGGTAGCTGGGTAGGGCTTTAAGGAACCTGCGCTAGCCATTTCTGCATTTTCCCCTCTTGAGTTCCTGCCTTCACCTGGGGGAAGCCTAAGGTCAAGTCAACATGCCTCCCCATGCAGGGACAGGACAGTTATGTGATGAACATTCAGTCTGCTTTCTGACCCCTGGCAACCTGGCATGTTCCTGAACTCGAGTCACTGATGTAGCAGGCAATAAGGCAACTAGCGCCTCATCCCTCCATACCACTGGACCTGACAAGCCTTCTACTACAGCAAAAGAATTATTTGTTACTACTGGGACAGGTGGTTAGACAACAATGGCGTCACTGCACAACAGACAATGATTTTTTTATTACTTACCTGTCAAATACATGTTTCTAGGAACCTTCCATGCTGCACACTTGAATTTGTTTTATTTTTTTTAGATCCTAGCCCTTGACAGGACTGCAACAGTGTTTCTAAGTCAAATGTGGCAATCAACCTTTTTCTTAAGAAAAAATAAACTAAAACATTTATAAAATACTCAGATATTGGTGGAAATAATTACTAACAAATAAAACTGGAAGATGATAGGAATCTTTTAGAGTGAAAAAAGGTAAGGTCAACATTTTTGCCCAATTTTGTTGCACTGCTGCTTTAAATCATGCTTAAATCTCCTCTAAGAAATTATGTGATGCAATTTATCAGATAGTTCACAGATCATGAGGAACCTACCCCAAATATAAAGAAAAAAGTAGGATAAAAATATTGTTAAATAGACCTTTAGTAGGGATTTTATAATGTGTACAGTCCAGCAGTGTACTAGATATAGCATTGTCAATCTATGAGGTAAAATGATGAACAAGCAAGTTTTTCTGAATGAGATCAGGTGAAGAATAACAATGCTGCTGTAGTCAGATAGGTCTTACCCACATGACATATTTATGATTAATAGGAACTGTTATGAACCATACAAAAGAGAACCAATGTTTTTATAAGGTGCCCAAATTTCATCAGCCACCTGCATACCCGAGCAATCATCTTTTCAGTACTTGTCAACTTTCCCATCCTGTCCCCAAGCATCCCCTGCTGCCCTCCTAAATCTGCAAATTGCCTCCTCCTTCCCCCACGCTAGCCAGAAGCAATCCTATTACTACCCTCTACTCAGGACTGTTCTGCTCACCTTGTGCCTGTAACCTCCTTCCTGATTGTTACCCCCACCCACTGAATTGTAACAAGCTCCTCTGGTGCCCTGGCCAGATTGTAACCCAAATGGCTCAGCCCCATTTGGTCTCATGTCACGCTAATGTGTTATGTATTGAGTACTCTGTTGTATTTAAGTTCTACATTCCTTGTACACTGCTGTATTTGTCTCCTTCTTGTAACTAATTCTGGGTCACCCCTGAAAAAGGGACCTCCAGGGCTCAGTGGACCTACCCGGTCATCAAAATTGAATAAATAAATAAATAAAATAAAATATATCTGCCCCAGGCATTTCATCAGTAAATGAGCACATCTGAACAATGCATTAGTTTTCATTTTTATAAATTATGTAATCTTCACCAATAAAATTGTGAATGTTCTAAATAATGATGTGGAATTATAGTGCTAATTTTATTTTTCATCATCTGAGTCATTACTCTCCCAGACCGCCACTCAATTATATCACTTTTGTTTAAGTTTTTAGTATTTATCATGACACATTTATTTATTTATTTTATTTATTTATGACAATTTTGGATAACACCTTTGAGAAAACAGTGCTCTTTTACAAAGGTTCCAGGTCTTGGACAATGGACAAGAAATTGACAAGAGCAGGCAGGTAGATAACAGTTAAAACAATTACAGTACATGAGCTGCCAGTGGCTTTGTCAAGATAAGATAAAGGAATTAATAACAGGTAAAACATTACAGAATGCATTAGCTGCCAAAGGCTTTGTCAGGTGATCGAACAAGTGAATGACAGGGCCAGAGGTAGTTGGTGAGAGGATAAGGTAGTAGGGGAAAGGCAAGAACCGAAGTGTGGGGGATTGGAGGGAAGGGGAGAAGGGATGGGAGATGTAAGTGGGGGTAACAGGATGGGTGGGGGAAGGAGAGAAGAGTTAGTATGGGCAAGAAGGAGAAAGGAGACATAAATGAGAACTAGAAGGGAGTTAAGCAGGGCTAAGGGAGAAAGGAGAGAGAATATAAAAGCTAGGAGGTGCAGGGGGTAATAGGTGAGGGGAGGGACAAGGATGTGAGAGGGAATGGAGAGAGGGAGGAGTGAAATCTGGTGGGGGCAAGGGAGAAGGCTGAGGTGGCTGACGTGAGATATTGGAAGGAGTTAATAAGGATGGAGTGGAGTGTGGAGAGAGTGCATAAGTAATGGAGAGGCCAGGAGGGTGAGCAGGGAATTTACGTGTAGCAGTCACAGTAGACACTAGCCACCAAGTGCTGTCATAGTTTGTGCTTAACGGAGCTGAGATTCAGTGCATTTGTGATATCCTCTGGGAGTTTGTTGAGCCAGTTAGATGCCCTAACTTTGTAGAAGCGCTGCCTTTGAGTGGTCCGGCAGCTGGGAACTGCGAAGATTAGTGTTCCAGAACTCCTGGTAAGGCGGGTGGCACAATGAGGGGAAAGTATAGACTGAACCCCTGGTGGAAGGAGGCCTAGCATTGTCTTCTTAGCAAGTAAGCAGGTCTGATACTTAATTCTGCCTTGAAGTTGTAGCCAGTTAGTCTGTTCATAGAGATCAGATCTGTGTGTAAGTCTAGAGGCTGTGGTGAGGAGCTGGCAGGCCTTGTTTAAGGCTATGGCTATACGCTGGAGGGCAGTGTCAGTAGCTGATCCATAAACTATGAGGCCATAGTCAATTAAAGAGGTGATTGAGCTCTGGTTGGCAAGTTTTAATACTTTGTCTGTCAGACAGTGCCTATGCCTATATAGCAGGCCTCTGCGTGTATTCAAAGCTTTAGCTAGGTTATTTATTTTCGTGGACTATGAAAGAATGAAGCCAAGGGTCACTCCCAGGTATTTGAATTGGTCTACCTGTTCCAGCACAGTGCCACCACTATTGTAGATTAGCAGTTGTTGGAGTTTGTGTTTGTTGTGAGTACCATGAAACAGTATTGATTTGGTTTTTGAGTAGCTTAGGATGAGTTTACATGACCTGAACCAGGTTTCAACTTCTGACAAACTACGCTGTAGCTGTTGCTGGAGGTGATGGGGGTTGGAGTGGCTAGAGAAAATGTCTGCATCATCTGCATAGAGTAGAATTCAGTCATGGCAAGTGGCAGGCAGGTCATCCATGAAGATGCTGAAGAGTAGGGGGCCAAGGATGGAACCTTGTGGTACACCCAAACAGACAGGAAAGGGGGTTGAGATGGTGTCTCCAATTCTGACTTGCTGGGAGCGGTCACTAAGGTAGCTTTGGAACCAGCGAGTGGCATCCAGTGAAAGGCCAAGATGAGATAGTTGTCCGGTTAGTAGGGTATGCATGGCCATGCAACGTAATCTTTAAAACACTGTGATACAGTACACTGCGGTGCCCATTTTTCACTGACAGCTTGAGTACTATATTGGAGACAGCTGGGCTTCATCTAAGAATGACTTTCAACCAGATGTAACATTTTCATCACTTGTCCTCTAAACATGTCCTCTAAACATGAATCATAAGAGGAAATACTACTTTTGGCCTGAGACACAAATACTATTATATTTTACTGGTCAATACATATCATCCTTGGTTTGCACTTGACTCCGCTCATTATTCTGATTTGTTTGTTAGCCCACTGCTGCTCATCATGTGACTTGTCTTAATTTGATCTGTCTGTTAGCTTAATGTTGTAAATGCAACATTTTTGCTAACTATGCATCCCTGTGAATATTGTTAATATTTGTCTTTTAGCTTAATGTTGCATATGTACCATTGTTTCCTAGCTACAGTATGTACCACTGAGAACACTGATAACACTTGTATTTTATACTTCCTGACTCCCTGTGATTTTCTGCAATGTCTCTATATAATTGAAGGAAAACTACACCCTCATAACTTGTAAATTATGTTTGTTTTCATGTCAACAGACAACTCTTTTCATGTAGTTGTTAGGGATGTATGCAATTGCTTTAGTTGGTTTTTACCCTTCTTACTAATCTCTGTAATTATCCTAGTGGGGTCTCCATTTGCTGGCTGTTGAACTCTCATTGTCCCTGAGGGCTGTATTAGAACATGAGAACATGGTGTGTAATCACCCTTTAGGCTCCACAGTATACCTGTTTTCTTAATTAGATTTTAAAGAAATAAGTTGCAGAAAGGTGTGAAATACCACATTTACCTTCAGTTAGCTTTGCAAATTGCCTGAGTTGAAATGCATGGGGTTTTCCCTTTAAACTGCATTCAATTTATGTTTCCAGAGATAGATTTTTTTGCAGGGTATTTGTACTTTCAGCAAAGAGATACTGTTACATGGCATAAATAGATGATGTGACATCATGTTTTCATATGCAAATTCATCTCTCATAGACAATGAATTTTCAATAACCATAAAATGGAGACCCCTGGGGTAGTCACAGAGGGCTACCATGAGCAGTGAAAACAAACTAAAGCAAACAGATATAGCCCTAACAGCCACATGAATGGAGCTGTCTGTTGACACAGAAAGTTTGGGGAGTCATTTAGGGGTTGCAGTTGAGACCCCTATGATTTCCTTGAAACTCCTATGATACCCACCACTACCCTTAGAAATCCCTTAAAAGAAGGTTTCCCTAGAGTTTCATCATAGAAGCTTGCAATGGTGGGGGAACTTTGCAACCCTTATGATTCTGTTGAAATGACACCATTGAAGGTAGCAAATAAAATTTACATGATGTAAGGGTGTAGTTTTCCTTTAATCTCATGTCACCCCTGAAAAGGGGACTTTAGTCTCAGTGGGCCTACCTGGTTAACACATTTCAAACAATATATAAAAAAATGATTAAATTATTAATTAACCTAAGCAGGCTCCTCAGTTTTAAGGTAATTTTGTATTTTAAAGTAATCTTGTATTTCAATTTTTTTGCACTTACCTTCTGCCATGTTGAACCTGCAATAAATTAAGTTTTGCATTTGTCTTCTGCCTGTATAGCATTTCTGTCTTCAGTGTTGCCTTTTTTGTATGATCCATGTAATAATTAGCTGAAACTTATATGTATCATGCCAATCTTATATCATACAAGGTCTGTCTGTTCATGAATGATTCAGTGGACCATTTCTTTTGATCTTTGGAGTGCAGTGCTTTTAATTAAAAACAGTTTAGGGAACAGTTTTTGTAATCCTGTTCTGGCAGACATAAAAACATAGGTGGAAAAAGTTGGTGGACCTGTCTTGTCTGCTCATTCCTACCTAATTGTCAATGAGAGAGCCCTGAAGGTTCTTCACTCTGTCCCTCCCACTTTCTGTTCTGGTGTGGTCTTAATCCAGCCCTTGTATCCATCACACTTTCAGTCATGGCATTACTGACAATGGCCGTTAGGTTACCCATGTGACTCTGCACCCATGGAAGGGTGTGGGTGGCCAACATTCACGATTGCTGCACACCTCCCATCTATGGATCCTCCCCCCAGGACATGCTAGTGCACAGAGGCAGATTAGCGGACATGGGCTGGCAGTCAATGGAATGCCCAGACCCAGTCTGCTAGTGGATCTCCAGCCCCACAGGGTGCATGGGTTTTATGGACCTTTGAACTGCGTCCTTGAAGGGATGCCAGATATGTGCCTGGGCATCTCCCCCAGCCTCCCTCTGGTCCACAGGGCTGGGGTGACATGGAGGAGGGGCTGGCATTGTTTTGCCACAGCCGGTGGTGGTACTGGGAGGTGGAGCACAATAGCTATGACTGTGTCCCCCCCACATAGCCACTGCAGCCCAGAATGGCATGTGGTGCGATGGTGAATGGGTGAAGAGCAGGGTGCTCCCCTGGCATGCCCCCATCCCTCTCCAGGTGTGGAGCCCTGTGGCCGGCCGGCGATCCATTGTGCGGGGCACTATTGTGCCCATAAGTCAAGTCAAAACAAATCAAACCAACTTCATTTAAAAACATTGCTCCAAAAAGACCACAGCGCTGTACAATAACCAAAATAAAACATACAAACAAAATAATAAATATTAAAATCAGACAGTTAGAAGTAGATCAAAGATAAAACAACAATAAACTGTTGTTAGAATCAAGGTGTCAGAAATAAAACAATAATAAACTAACTATTGTTAGAATTAGGGTATGCTAAACCAAACAGATGGGTTTTTAATGTGGATTTAAAACTGTCGATGGTCAGGCACTCTTTAACCTGGCAAGGTAGAGGATTCTACAGGGTATGGGCCACAAAAGCAAAAGGGTGGGCCCCAGAGGTCTTCAATCAAACCCTGGGAACCTCTAGCAATCCCTTGCCAGTGGAACAGAGTGAGAGAAGGGGGTGGCAGGGGTGAAGAACATCTTGCAGGTAGCATAGACTCTGTCCATTTAGGGCTTTATAGGTCAGTAACCTGACCTTGAAGGTGATCTACCAATGCACAGGCAGCCAATGCAGGCTGTGGAGCACAGTCATGACATGACAAGATCTCAGTAAGCCAGTCAACAACCTGGCCACCACATTCTGCACTAGCTGCAGTTGGCAGATATCAACCCCCAGTAGTCCCTGGTATAGGGCACTGCAGTAATCAAGGCATGAGGTAACAAAGACATGGACTAATGTTGGAATGCCACCAGTTAGGATCAGGCAATTAATCCGGGCAATGTTCTTCAGATGGAAAAAAGAGGTCTCAACGACAGCAGACACCTGATATTTTAATGCCAGGCTGCCACTGAATACAACACCCAGATTTCACTCCCGATCTGAGGTAAGCAGCTGGTCACCCCCGAGCCAGAGCCCGGAATGTTGACCTGCTGATAACCCCAAACCATGGTGACCTGGCTGCACCACCAGCACCTCAGTCTTGTCTGAATTCAGCTTCAGCCAGTTGGCGCTCACCCAGCCCTGGATCTTGGAGAGGCTGCTGTTAAATACCGAAACCATTCCACTCTGTTCGGGTACAAAGGACATGTAGAGCTGATTATCATCTACATAGCAGTGAAAACTCAGTCCATACTGCCTTATAATGTCTCCCAATGGCAGCATGTATGCTGCAAACAACACGGGGGACGGCATGGAGCCCTGTGGAACCCCACAAGACACGGGGAGAAGGGCAGAGGAATAAATCCCCAACACCACCCTCTGAGTCCTGCCAGTGAGGAAAGATTGAAACCATCTGAGAGCTGTACCAGACAGTCCACAGAGAATCCGCAGGTGTTCCAGAAACACCCCATGGTCTACAGTGTCAAATGCTGCAAAGAGATCAAGAAGAACCAAGACGGACTGGCTCCCCTGATATCTTGTTATTGGGAGATCATTAAGCACCTGAACAAGGGCAGTCTCAGTACTATGCCTCTTCCTAGACCTGGACTGGAGAGGATCGTAGGCATCATGCACTGTTAAATGGTCATCCAACTGTGCTGCAACTACCTTCTCAATAACCTTACCCACAAAGGGAAGGTTAGATACTGATCTGTAGTTGGCTAAGCAGTCCAGGTTGAGGGAGATTTCATTGGGGGGGGTACCACTACCGCCTCTTTAAGGGAGTCTGTAAACACCCCTGTCTCCAACGAACACCAGATTATCTCAACGAGGACTGGGCCAAAGACTTCAATGCACCTCGCAAGGAGGTGCGTTGGGTCTGGGTCCAAACTACAATAGGTTGGGCGCATACTCTGGAAACCAGCATAATGCCTTGACTGCCAACCAGCCGAAGTCGGACCAGACAGGTGGGGTGCTTACCACCCCATTCTGATCACCGCAATATCCATTAGAGGGTGCTAGATGGATCTCTGACCTGATGGTGACAATCTTTTTTTTTTTAATTAAATAAGCTTTTTTAAAAACGTCAAGTTATACCGCACAGAATAAAACAAAACAACTACACAACAGACAAACATATCTCCTTTATCCCCCTCCCCATCCTCCCTTAATCTCCCTCTCTCCTCAATGGCATCAAGTATATCTAACATACAAGGGAACATCATTATAAACCAACCCTAATGTTAGGGAACCTATACTGTATACTGGGTATGCAATTTATCCCAGATTTTCTTATATTTGGGTATGCAATTATACAGGCTGGCAATCATGCACTCAATTCTTAAATTAGTCAAGAGTTCATGGAGCTATTCTGAATATGAGATAGCCTCTGTAACCTGCCAATGACACAGCACTAATTTCTTAAGTGAAGAGGCTATCATAGCTATATGAAATCTATGTTGAGCCACATCTACTCTGGCATAATCACCAATCAGACAGGTTTCAGGAGTAAAGACATCATTTACACCCAATAGTGCATCTGCCTTTTGCCAAATTGTTGACCACAATGAGGCTATGCTGAGGCATTCCCAAAAGATGCGGAGGAGCTTCCCTTTCACTTGCTTGCACCTTGTGCATAATGGGGTTGATATTCTACCCATTTTATGGAGTCTGACTGGGGTTAGGTACATGTTATTTAATATTTGAAATTGCATGAGCCTTAACCTATCTTGTGAAATATAAGTAAAACAGCTTTTCCATATCCCAGTCTAGTCAAAGTCGTGTTGAGGAAACTGGGAAACCCAGTAACCAGAGGCTCCATCCATGGAGGGAAAGGCCATGCTGTAAAGACTGGCGTAAATATTTGAAACTGCATGTGGAAGATTTGCTAAAGCAGTGAGTGAATTAAATCCATCATCATATACTGCTTCTTCCGGAGAAAACTTCACCCTGGTCACCAGCAAGCGGTGAATTTGATAAACTTTAAAAATCTGGGCTCTGTCTATCTTATATATCTTCATGATGTCATCTGAGGTATAACAAGTCCCCCTTGAAAAAAGGTTGTCTGGTCTTGTGCCCTCTAGTTGTGGAAGCCACTGTGTGTGTATCATTTCACCACCTATTTCAAAATTAGAATTCCTCATATGCAGTTGCCTGAGGTCTGTGGTGTGTTTATACTTCAAAAAAGAGCAAAGCTGGGAGTGGATCCTCACCAAGACCGAAATCAGAGTGTTACTAAGTTCTTTGGGAAGGTCTTTTGATCTGATGTGTAGTAGGGCCTTCGGAGATACACCTGCTGTGTTGATTAACTCTTGCTCTATAGTGAGCCATATGGGAAAATATGAAAAGTTAGTCCTCTCTTCTGGGGCCAGCATAGGTATTTACTTGCTTGACTGACCCAGTAGTATAGTACAACATGAGGCAACCGCAACCCCCCTCATATTTTAGGGGCAGCCATCTTGTAATTCGCTTTCCTCTGAGGTTTACTCCATCAAACAAAGTTTGAGACAATGCAATTTACTTTTTTTAACCATTTAAGGGGTAGCCATAAATTGAGTTGGTTAAGTGGATAAAAAATTCTTGGTAAAATATTCATTTTAACCAAACTAACCCGTCCCCACCATGATAGGGACACGTCTTTCCAATGGGCCAAGTCCTGCTGTATCACCTGCAAAAAGGAGTCTAAGTTAGCCTGTTTCAACCCCAGATCACTCCTAGACAACTTAATACCTAAATACTGGAGATTTTTGGGAAACCATTGCAGCCCCGCTACCATAACCTCAGTTTTGAGTGTTCTAGAGTTTAAGGGAAAGACCTGTGTTTTATCTAAATTAATTTTGTAGTTTGAGAGCAGGCTATATTCTTTTATTGTCTCCAAAGTGGCCAAATTAGAGTTTTTTGGCTGAGAGAGGTGTAACAGGATGTCATGTGCATATGCAGATAATTTAACCTCCTGAGTCCCTAACTTTATACCACAAATCCTGGGGTTCATTTTGAGCTGGATGAGGAGGGCTCTAAATATAAATGAAACAATAGGGGAGAAAGGGGACAGCCCTGTCTCGTGCCTGAGTGTAGTGGGAACGTGGAAGAGAAAACTTCATTGCAGTATATTTTGGCACATGGACCCATGTATAAAGTACATATCCATCGGATAAACTGAGGGGGGACTAAATCTATGTAATGTCCTGAAAAGGAACTGCCAATCTACCCGATCAAAAGCTTTTTCCGCATCTAAAAACATCAGTACTGCCAGGGACGCTGAGTCTCTAGACACAGAGAAAATGCAGGACAATTTCCATAAATGGTCAGAGGAGGACCTTCCCACCATAAAACCCACCTGTTCCACACCAATTAATGAGGGACGTACCTTACCCAATCTATTCGCTAGAGGTTTGGCTCAAATTTTAATGTCATAACGTAAAAGCAAACTCGGTCTATAACTGGCAGCTCTATCCTCAGTTTTCCCGGGTTTATGTAGGACAACATTCAGGGTTTCAAACAATTGGGGGGTCCCTCGAATCAGATGAGAGAGTAAATGGAATAATTTATTTAACCAAGGCATCAATTGGGCAGCAAATGTCATACAAAAATTTGGGGAAAAGCCGTCTGAGCCCAGGGCTTTGTCTAGAGGCAAATTATTAATGACTGCCCTGATTTCTGCTTCAGTAAAAGGGGTCATCAAACATTATTTGTTCACCATATTTAAAGTTGGGAGTGGTATGGGTTTCAGGTAGTCATCCACCATTTGGACAATTGGCAGGTCAGGCATTTGGCTATACAAGCCACCATAAAAAAGCTCAAACTCAGCTATGATTTCTTTGGGGGTTAATTTGGGAGGTTCCTCATCTGATGTATGAATGGATTTAATAATTCTTGATGCTTCGTGGTGCTTGAACCGTAAGGCCAGAAGGCGTCTTGTCTTCTCCCCCGGTCCATATAGTTTGACTGGGATTTCAGTATGGTAAATTCTGCTTTTTCTTGTAGTAGTTCCGCATATCTATCCAGGAGTTTAATTAGATTAATCCTATCCTCTTCCATAGTAATTGGTGGAAGATTTTTTTCTAACTGTCTTATCTGGGCTAAAGTTTCTGTCGCCGTTTTCTCCTTTTTACGTTTTTTAGTGGCTGCCAACCGTATTAATTCACCCCTAATGTAGCACTTACGGGCCCTCCACTCCATATCAATATTGCCTGTGGAATTCAAATTGCATGAGGTGTACTGCTCTACAGATTTGTGACCTGGTGGATAACCCCTACTTCCTTTAACATTTGGTTATTTATTTTCCAGATGGTTTCATTTTGTTGATTAGGTGAGAAGGAAATCTGACACCATACAGGAGAGTGATTGGAGATCACCCCGGGCTCTATTCCACATGTTAGTACCCCAGACACTAAAACTTGGCTAACCAAAAAGTAGTCTAATCTGGATGAGGTTTTCCTGCACCATGGAGCAGAATGTGTACTCTCTGCAATTGGGGTTTTAACACTGTCCAGGGATCGCACAACCCAAGGTGGTCGGAAAGGTCCTCTGTGCTGGTGATAGACCTTGAGTTCTCCTATGTGATTTGTCTAAATCAGGAGTAAATGGGAGGTTCCAGTCACCCCCTAGAAAAATAGGGAGCACTGAAAAGGGCAAAAATACAGACATTAAATCCATAAAAAAGGAGGAAGAGTCCACACTGGGGCCATAGATACAACCCAGAACCAAGTCCAACCTATCCAACATACCTCTTAAGAGGATATAGCTCCCATTTGGGTCTCTAATACAGTGGCCACATACAAAGGGGATCCTACGTGAAAGTAGAATTGCTATACCTCTACTCTGTGTGCTGCAGCCAGCTGCAAATACCTGACCGATGTACTGCCAGCGGAACAGGTGTGCTTCAGTTCCTAACAGGAGTGTTTCCTGTAAGCAGGAGATATCAGCTTTGAGATGCTGGAGGTGCTTGAGAACTTGATATCTTTTAGTCTTATTACGAGCCCCACAGACCTTCCATGAAATTATTTTTAAACATATAGCCATACGGTTAGATTAAATGTAGTCCCTGGGTTAAGATTTGGCTTCAATAAGCTAGTCCCCCCTATAGTTATAACTTTAGTAGATGCCATGCCCCCGACCACATTCCCAAAATTAAACCAGTAACCAACCCCCCTTTGAATCCGAAACCCCTCCTGAAAGTGGGGGCCCCTGGAATAGTGAATACTGGTGAACTGCCGGCTCCTTCCCTCCTTTCCCCAGTATACAAAAAAAAGTGTACAGTACTAATGAACATAACAACCTTTCCCCTCCCTCCCTCCCTACCTACCAAAACAAATGTCTCTAGGTCCATGATGTACAGTCTCATCGACCAGTGCCCCGCCCACCCCGTCCACTTTCGATAAGTAAACCATAGACAAATCTCTTGAAGGTCCCCAATTTTGTGTGAAGCAACTACATAGTAGACCATCCCAAAGGTGAGCAGTTTATATATCCTTTCCAGCTAATGCAAGGTAAATTGATTTGCCTAAGTCTGTCGCTTGGAATAGGGAACAGTATGTAATTATGCTAATAGCTAGGTAACTATACCAGCTCTTAGGTAACAGTGAACTGTAACAATTAGCAAACAAACATGTATCTTATTGTACCCTAGGAGAAACGTCTTCAAGTCCAAACTCAGTCCAAAACTTTTAATGAAATGAAACTCCCCTGTATTCCATAGCTTGTTACCACTGGAGTTCTGTAACAAAATATTTCTTCAAATAAAAACAAGAGGATGGTGTCCCATACTAAAAATCTTCCCAGATTGCAAATAAGCTCAAAGTAACAGCATGGTACCAGATATTTCTCCAGTAGGTATTGCACAGAGAATAAACCAAAATCTTTCCAAGTCACTGTAAGTTCATATGCTGTTGCTCCACAGCCTTAAATCGAAATCCGCTGAGCTCAGGAGTAAAACCTGACCCAGCGAGAGAATCAAAATGAAAACCAGGCATGTAAGGTTGCCTTCAGTTTGCTTCCAATTAACGCAGTCAAAGGGGACACTTACTTTTTAATTCAAAGCTCTCACTGCAGGTTCTGCATGCTCAAAGTAAATTGATGAACCCCTCGCATCTTCGCAGAGAAACTGTTGTCGAGCCAATCCAATTCCAGTGGGTAAGAACTGAAGGGAATGGGGGGGTATACAGTAAATCTGTGGTCCTCCTAGTCTACTGAAGGAAACAAGTCCACCAAAAGTATCACTCAAACACAGGAATGGGAGCAGAATTGAGGGCAGCAAGCTTTAGAGTTACTTCAAGACCAAAAGAACTGAAGAAGTCACTTTGTGCGAGTCATGTCCGTTGAACTCCATTCCACTCGGCAGGCAGAAGCAGTAAACTAATAAATAGCCTAATTTAAAGTCTGTTACAGTAAATCCACATTGCAATTCACAGAGCAATCAACGATTTTTGAAGAGGTTGAGTAGGGCTTCCATTAGCACTGTTTCTGCTAGTTTCGGATCCTCAAAGCTGGCCCATGTGCCATTGATGAGCACCTGAAATTTGGCTGGATATAACATTTTGAATTTGATATCAACTGGAATCAGCTTGTTAACGATTGGATGAAACGTGGATCACCTTTGCCTTACCAACACCGGTAGATCCTGTGCCACAATGAGTTTAGAGTCACCCCATTTGACTTCTTGCAATTCTCTGACTTTCATTAGAAAGCGGTGCCACTTCAGATAGTTCAGAAAGTGGAAAATCTGTGACTGAGGTGGCGCGCCAACTGTGGGCATTGGACGCAGTGCTCGGTGTGATCTCTCTATGAAATAGTTTGGACCAAACGGTGACGGGCCTGCTAATATGGAGATGAACTTCTGGGTAAATAGAATCAGGTCAGGACTCTCTTCCTTCTCCAGAAGGCCAGTTATCATGGCATTGTTCCTCCTGCTACGACCTTCGAGGTCCTCTACTTTTGCTTCCAGGTGGGCCAGTCTTTGTCTATTTGCCACAATCTCTGGGTCCACATGCTCCTGCTTCTTTCTTCAAGGATTCGATACAAACTTCGTTGTCCCATATTCGCTGGGATATCTCCTCCTCTAGGGCTACCGCCATTGATTTAAACTTGCAAGTAAGCAATCTTAGCTCTTCTCTGAAAAGTTTAAATTCTTCCAGAAAATGGTCCACAGTCAGAAGGTTCTGTTCTGGGGTAGTAGTTACTGTGCGTCCACTTGCAGAAGTCTGAGGCCTAGTCTTCTTACTAGCTTTTTCAGGAGCGGATGGCGGTGTGTGTTTAGGCAACGCCTGGTGCATCTCCGCTTCCATATTTTATAAAATAGCTGCAGAATTGGATCTGGTTAGCAATATAGAAAGTCCTATAAGCAATCCGAAAACAAGAAATACCTGAACAAATAGTTAAAGTTGTAAGTTAAATCAGAGTGAGCGGGAGCATTGAAGAGTGCTGCTACTCAAAAAGCTGCATCACGTGACCCCCGAGGAGGAGGAGGAGGAGGAGGAGGATTTTGAATTTGATGAAGGCAATCTTATTAGTGAAGAAGCAAGCAAACACATTGCACTTAACTTGTGAAAACGCTCCCCACGACTGAAGACAGGTTGGATTGCGCAACCTGCCGACCGTCCGGAAGAGATGAGCAGGTCGATTCCTTGCCACAGCAATCTCCTTGGACAGGAATTCTGACTTCTTACAGGAGATTGCCATTTGATAGTCTTTATAATGAGCTGTCAATCTAAGTTTGTTAACTAACAAGTCCAGCCTTTGACTCTCTCACCTCAACTCCTTCAAAGTCACATCAAACCAGGGGGACTTCAGACAAAGAGTGAGAGGGTGAACACGTACAGGAGCTAGGCAGTTGAGGGCACCTGTCACAGCTTTATTATAGGCAAGTACAAGTTCCCCCAGCTCTCTGCATACACTCCTCACACCTGATAAGACCAGTACTGCCATAAGACCATCAGGGGTCAAACCCCTTAAAGGGTGGTACCGAATCATCTCCGTGGGAGCAGGTCTATTGGGGAGAGCCTCAAATATGAACCTTATAGTGTGATTGTCTAACCAACTGACCAGTTCCACCACCGTGTTAGTGATCTCCATCCCCAAAAGGAAGATCAGGTCCATTGAATGACCATGACTATGGATAGTAGAGGTAACTACCTGTGTAAGGCCCAATGAATTCATCAGTTGGGGGAAGCCCTGACCAAACTGCGACAGTTCATCATTGACCCATGCATTGAAATCCTCCAGAATCACCCATCAGGGGAATTCCAACACAAGATCGACGATGAAGTTTGTGACTTCCTGCAGGAATTCCTTCTCACCCCGGGTTGATGGTAGATGAGAAGTATCCTGCAACCTACACCTGCTCCCACTATGCAGTCAAAGGATCTCGTCGCTCTCACTGGGGTGTCTACAAGTCCCCGATCCAACTTAAAACAGATGGCTACTCCCCTGCCCCTAAAATCCTCTCTCAGGTGGTGTATCACTAAGTACCCAGCTGGAATTGCTGCTTCCAACACTGGGCCAGCATGTGATATGAATGGTACGGGGACTGCGTACCATGTGGTATTCAGTCATGGGAATGCATACACACTGCCCTTGCGCGGCCCATAGGCATTTGTGAATCACAGACAATGAGAATTAATCCATACTTTACATTTGGACAGAAGGGCATACTAGGTTTAATGTTGACTGAACTCAAAATATTTTTTATGATTCTGTAGGCTATTTGCTTGCCTCTTATTGCTGGTGTAACATTGTCAAATATGTAGAATTTCTAGGCTTTGTAAAATAACTCAACTTTTACATGGTGGCTCACTTAAAGGAATACTATAGTCAAAATACAGTATATGTTGTGCAGAGTGTTTTGAGATTTGTGTGTTTAGTTCTGGTGTGTCCTTCCCTTTGTCTGCTACAAGGATTTTTTTTTCTAAATTTGTCTGTTAGTTTTATGGTCTCTGGGGATCTCCATGTAACAATGGTTTATTGTTCTCTTTTGTCTAACGAGTTACAATGCATCCTGTCTCATGTAACTATAGGCTCGTTCACATGACCAGCTGTGAGCCATTGTCAGTGGCTCAGAGCGGCCAGATCGCTGCCCCAGGCCATGTGTGAACCTTACCATTTTGGCAATTTTCTGTTGCGTGGTGTTGCCACCACAATTCCTCTTTCCCTGGATTTGTGGAGTGATGTTCGTGGTTTCCTGTGCTGTTTGAACATCCAAACCACCTGCATCACCACGATTCACCCAACACTGACCGGAACAACACTCGAATCACCTGAAAGGAAAAGGGCAGCAGCAATACCGATAAGTGTGAACGCGTATCTCTAGTGCTTCATTAGAATTTTGTGGAACGATTAGAAAGGAGACGCTGCAGTAAGGCAAAGTGTGATCGAGCCTAGTGATGTGTCTGGGACAACTGATTCAGTGAGGGGAAGTACTGCAGCAGTAATCTGAAGCTAGAAGCCTGATGGTTTGGCCTCAGCTAAATAACTCTAGTTCGATATTTTTGTTTCCTGTATGTTTGTCTAGATCTAGCCAGCAGGAGTACATGTTTCTCTTTTAAAGCTTTTAATGTCATTAAACTACATCTAGCCATAAAAAACACACAACTCACCCTAGGTCATCAATGCTACAATTAGTAAAGACTCCAGCAATTTTCTTACAGACTACTGATTCTATGAGACCATAAGTCATTGTTAATGCAGTAGTGCAACGAAAATGGGTTAAAATTGTACCCCGCCTTTGTTTCTTCCTAACTGATGCCGGATGTCTTCCAGTTTGTTTTGGCTGGTGAAATTTTCAGTTTTCATTACCATTTAAGAATTTTATGAATGTTTTAAAGTAATTAAAACAATTTCTCAAGAAAAAAAGATGGCTGCCTCATTTTTGCATAGAAATAATACTGAGAACCTGAGGAGGGTAAGGGTCCAGACAAAAATGCAAATGTACAGTACACAGCAGAGGAAGCATCCAGAAAACCCAAATCAACAGTGCTGCCAATATCTTTTATAACCATAGCAGAAAATTCGCTTTTTGGAATAACTTTTTTCATTGTACTGCTGCTTTAAGTTGTAAGTGTAGCCTTCAGTGCCCACTGAATAACTACTTGCTGAATCTATGGTCCCAGATGCATCACTGTCACATGGGATGGAAGGCATTGTAGGAAAAAGAATTGTAATAAACCATGGTAATGTGAAGATCCCCAGAAGACATAAAACTAGTAGAAGAGGCAATAAAATTAGAAGGCAAACTGACAACAACAACAACACTACGAATAACAAACAAAGGGAAGGACACACCAGAACTAACATACAAACAAAAACACTCTGCACAACATGTTTTTGCAAATTCTGACTGTGGTACTCCTTTAATAAGTGCTTTATCCTAGAAGTTACATAGCCTCATAATTATGTCATGAGGTTTCTGATTGTCGTGTCTTAGCTCTGAGCAAGTGGTGTGCTCCTTTGGTACTGAATTAATTTACAATACTAGGATTATCTGTCAGCTCTGTAAATAGCTTTTCTATGAAATTTGATATACTGCCCCCTTCTCAGGGGTTTCCCACACCTACTGTTCTCAGAGATTGTATCTTCTTGCACTCAATTTCTGATCTTCTATTCTATTTCCAGCCGTGACATTTTTGCTAATGTTATCAGCTGTCTCTCATCTTTATTTGTTTTATCCTCCACACTAAAAATCCTAACTTATGTGTCACTTACTCTTTTATCTTGTTTACTTGCACACTGTTCAAGGCTATTTATCTTGTCACACAGCTCAGTTAATATGTTTTTCATGGATCAAAGTTCACCTATGATGTCACTAGTGGAAGAGCCTGTTATAGAGCTATCCTTGGGCATTGTTTCCTGTAGCTATTGCTGGCTCGATGGCTGAGCAATTTGCCTTTGTTTGCTTTACCAACTCCTGTGTCTGCTTTGTCCTTTGTTTTTGTTTCACGTACTGCAATATGACTAAATACTGTAGTTCAGCTAGCTGTTGTAATCCAGAGTAGTGGTGGCTCCAATACAAATAGACTGACAATATTATAATAGCAAGTTGTGCAGCATTAAAATAAATTATGTCCAGATAACATTTTTGTCAACTGACAGGAGACCAGTAATAGAAGTCTAATTAATTATTCATGAGCCTAGCAAGGCACCTGATTGGCTACTGGATCAGTCTCAGACATGACCACTCCAGCTGCCAACTGATGCTGTGTGACACACACGGCTCACACCACACAATGAAAACCTACTTGAAACTAAAAGAAAACAGTAAAAACTAAAGTTATTATTGCAATTAGACTTATAATCACAATAGCAAACTCAAAGTCGGTCATTTCTTTGGATTAATGGCAGGCTGGATGGAGCATTAATCCCTTGGAAATTGCTGGTTTCTCTGTTGTTATTGCATAAGTGTGGTCTTAATTATCTAGAATAGTAATAGCAGTAAAAAACTTTATTACACATTGGCAAGAAAGAATGCTGGGCTCTGATTGGTTCGTCTGGGACTGCACCAGTGATGTTATCCCAGCATAACATCATGGATCTAGTCCCAGCATGCAGAAGACCACATCAAAATATAAATATAAATCACTCCATCCTCAATCAAAGCAAAAACTGCATTTCCGATCACCACCCAATCAGTTTCACAGAACTGTCAATCCCTCCTTCCCACAACAGAGAAACCAGCCTAAAAAGACACCCACAATCCTCAAACATTCCCCCAATTCACCAAAGTTTCTTCTTCACATAAAATACCTGGAAAACATCATTGTCAGTGGCTTCATAGACCGAGCAAGCCCAGCGAGTAAAGGAGCAACCGCATCTTCAAACAGTGTCCATGCAACTCTTGCTCGCTCACTTGCTAGCTCGCTCTTCAACTTACTTTCTTCAGTTCTTTTTCCATAAACCCCCACAAAGTAAAACAACTCAAAAATATTCTCCCTACCACCTCTCTCTGTATTACCTGATTTCACAGATATCCCCATGACACCGGGCGAGCTGGCAGTTGTAAAAGCATGGGGGTGGCAATCTCCAAAACAGCAGCAACAACATAAACAGTGAGTCACAGAAACACAAAGATAGGAAAACATAAACTCAAAACCCTGTGAGAAAACACACACACACACACATATACAAAAATAAAAAAGCAGAGACAACAGGGTACATGAATGAAGATTAGCAGCAGTGAGAAAGGTTGCTATGAGAAGTGCACAGTGACACAAAAAACACAGCAGCTCCACCTACTGGGTGAAACAAGAAATGTGCTCTATTTTTTTTATAACGTAACCCTACTCACTCAAGAAATGACAAAAAATACACTTTAAATGGAGTTTTTCATCCTTTTTTTGTTTGTTTTACAATGGAGCCATTGTATAATAGGCATAATGCACAACAGGGTGTGTGTCATGCTGGGATAACATCGCTTCTGGGGTGTTGAGTGCACTTAGCCTGTGGCCTCATGCCCAACCACCCCAGATGTGACGTTATCCCAGCATGACGCACACTCTGTCGTGCATTATTCCTTTATTTTTATACAGGATTAAACTATTTGGATCAAATGCCCTTTTTACAATGTAGCCCTATGCATGTGTGCCCGGTTACACAATTAAAAATAAAAATACATATATCAACAGTACAAGTGCAAGTTTTAGTACAAATACACAACTGTATATATACTCATCACATTATAAACTATATAATATTGTATAAATATGACAAACTATTAAGGAAACCTCAGCATTTCTCCCATACTTTAGCAATTGCCCATTTCACGGAGGTCTTTTCAAATGTTTAAATACACCTTTGTTGCTTCTTCTTATAAATATGCATTATATAACAAGTTACCAGAATGTTTAACAATGCTCACCAAATGAGGAATGCTAGTATGAAGTAAGTCAGATATATAGTACACATTTTTCTTACACTCCCTGTGCTTATCTTAACAGCTTAATTATGGCTTAGTCTTTTAAGCAATAAATGTGCTAAAAATATTTCAAACTGCAGGGTAGAAATGTATTTTAACTGTACAGTGAGACTACTTGGACTCTGCAGTGTCTTTTGCGGGCATTTGACAAACATCTCAGTCGCCAGCTGCCAATTTGCAGATAGTGTCTTAAAAACTTGCACAGTCTACTTTTTTATACGGACTCAGGACTCAACAATCAAAGTCCATTTGACTAAATCATTAGTTCAGTGGATTAAACTTGCCAACTTTGACTCTCATTCTCTGAGTAACTTCTCTCTCACTGGCCCTGCTGAATTTCTCTCTGATTTTAGTCTGCCTCACGGAGTACCAATCCTGCACTGAAAGTCCCAAATGAAACAATTAAGGACTTTTCAAGTGTAATATATTTTCAAACCCTTTAAAACAGAGTGGTTGTCTGAAGTGTATGTGTTTTTTCTTCTGGTCCTGGTACAGTATGCATTCTCCTGACCATCTCTCTCTTTTTACGTTATGTCACTCATATGGTTCTTTCAACTGATTCTGGCTGTGCTCATTCCTCTTTCAGCATGGTCACATCTCGGTGAAAGCACTGATTGAGGGTGAAAAAAGAAAAAGGCACCAAAACCCTTCTCAGTTGAATTCCATCCTGACCATGGCAACCATTGTGACAAGTTACTTTGGTTGCTTCTTCTTTTCAGAATCATCGCTCTCTTTCAGATTTATGCTCGGACCCCTTGCTGAGTCAGACACCAGTCACAGACGACACAGCACTAATAAGGAGGCAGTATAGTGCAGTGGTTTAAGGCTCTGAGCTGCAAACCTGGAGACTTGGGTTTGAATCCCACAGCCCCCACTTGCATACTGTGTGACCCTGAGCAAGTCACTCAACTTCCTTGTGCTCCCAGGTCGCACCTATAAATAAGCTTTCAGCTTAGAGTGTCTCTCCTGGTTAAAAAAAAAATGAGGACTCCACTATGTTCTTCTTGAGCACACAGTCCCTGAGCCTCCCACAAAGGCTCTCCATTGTACTGAGGGCATTATCTTGCATTTAAAATTCCTTGAATGGAGGTAAATACCTTAACTGTGGCCCTTCACTGTTGAATCACTACATCCCACCAAGAAACAGTGTGGGGTGGAGATGCATTAAATCCCAGGTGACAGTTAGAGGCACAGTTTGTGACTGAGAGAAAAGAGGGGGAAAATGAACAAATTAGTTTTCCTGGTATGTGGTCACTTGAGCCACTGAACATGGGTCCAACCGAAAATTCCTTAGGTTCCTATGATAAGTCATTACAATGTACTATATTTATTCAGCTTTAGGGAAAGAGCATCTGAATATGTGTCCTAGCTCATCGCTGGCATTGCATGCCCCCTCTGAGACAGCTATAGCTTTGAGAGTGGAACCTAGCAGCACAGAATACTGGAATTCAGAGTGTTTCAATGACTCAGTACAGGTTGTCCACAGAAATTGACACACAGTGAATTATAAACGTCAAGAACACCCTCAGTAACCAATTCTAGGAACTCTCTTATAATAACATAAGTGAGGAAAACGATTTTCACAGTATCTTGTTTGAAGACATCAGTAGCCACCTTCATGCTCTTTGTCATGGGGCAATGTAGGTCTGTATAATTTTATTGTTCTTGTCTTCCATCCGATGTAGAAACTTCATCAGGTGGCCAGCCTGCCAGTCTAGCAGAAGCACTTCTACTTTTGATGTCAAAGACCTGGGTTCGGAAACAGGTCCGGGAGGTGGAGGGCCAGTCGGGGGAGGAGGAGTGAGCATCCTAGGGACTGCTCTCCTCCTCCGGGGAGGAGGGGAGACTAGCTGCCAGTGCTCAACAGACCCTAGTAGGGGCTGAGGGCACTGACTGCTGGAGCTTGCTGGATGGGGGGGGGGGGGTGGACCAGGCATCAGCATGTTGCCATTGCCATCATTGCATGCCATGCCTCCTGAACAGGAAAATGGAGACTAGGGCTGTGCAGTATGCCATTTGCCTCACTCCACAGGTCTTGCACCACTGCCCATGGTGCTCCCTGGACATCAAGCCTCAGGTTTTGATGGGGGGAGAAGTTAGGCCACCAAAGGCCCTGCCCTGGGGGGGAGGTAAGCCACAGAGAAACACCAGAGAAGGTTAGTTCCCAGGGATGGGTGACAGGGCTGGGGGCAGAGGTCGGGACGATGTGGGCTGGTCCGGGGGAGAATAAAGCATACTAATAAAAACAAAGAAACTTCAACAGATGGCATTGATGTGAAGCATGTGACTAGCACCTTGAAATTGTTGTCCACCTAGGAAGAGAACAGAGACATTCTACAGGGTGACAGGAAAAGATTATTCATGTGACTGTAATACACCAGTGAAGATCCAGCCTCTGAATATCTTGAAAGCCAAGTTAGTGAAATATAAATATATGTAACTGCATCCAGTGGCCAATATTCCACACTTTAACTTTAGTTTGATCTCCTCTGGACTGTCTTCACCCTGTCTATGTCCTTTCTGTGGTGCAGCCTCCAGAAGTGGAGACATTATTCTAGGTGGGGTCTCACAAGCAAGCAATACAGTAACATCATCACCACCCTCCTTCTGCTGGAGACACCTCTCCCTGTACATTCCAGCATCCCACTGGCCCTACCCACTGCTTTGCCACACTGCTCTGCCACTTCGAGGTTATCAGATATGATAACTCCAAGGTATCTTTCCTGTTTAGTTATTGTCAGTACCTCCCCCATTCCTGTACTCAGCTCTAGGGTTCCTATGCCCTAGGAGAATGGTTTTGCAAGTTCTGCCCTTCAACCCCGACTGCCATACTCTTGACCATGCCTCGAGTTTCCCAAGGTCCCTATGCATTCTCTCAACTCCCTCCTGAGTGTCCACCCAATTACAGATTTTTGTGTCACCTGGAAAAATGCATACCTTGCTTTTCAGTTCTTGTGCACTCTCATCTTCACCACCATCGGCATCATTATTTATTCTAGCACACTTTCTTGATTGAGACTCAAGGCACTTTACAGTGGTAAAATCATAAAAGCAATAAAACGTAATGTAAGCATGACTATAAATTATTTAATAACAGGTCAGTTAATAAATTAGATAAAAAAGCCTGATTAAACAAAAAAGTATACCACTCCTGTTTAAACATTTCCAGAGACTGAGACTCTCTTATATTGCAAGGCAAGGGGTTCCACAGGGTAGGTGTACTGAAAGAGAATGCCCGGGTGTCTGATGTCTTCAGGCAAACCCTGGGGATCTCCAGGAAACCCTCACCAGTAGAGTGGAGGGGACAGACAGAGCAGTGGGGACACAAGAAATCTTGCAGGTAACCTGGCCCCTGACCATGCAGGACCTTATAGGCAAGGCCCCTACTTTTCTGCGGCACAGTGGGACCAAGTTCTGTGGCAAGACTACCATTTGCCGCAGAACTTCTGCGGCAGTGGTTTGTCATTTCTGTGGAAGTTCTGCGGCACTAACAAACTACCACATCAGAGCGTCAACTTTGTCATCCTGACTTCACTTTCATGGCAGCGGTTATAGCAATCAGGATGGTGGAAAGTACAGTAACACTAGTTCAAAAAGTAACAGACTTATAGAAATAATTTTATGCGTAAAAAAACAAAACAAATGTCTCTCCCTTAAGGTCCTAGCCTATTGCATAAATGATATATGCAGAGGGGACCTTATGTGGTAAATAATGTATTTCTATATGCATGTTATCTATCCCACTAATGAGGTCTCTACTGTCTATCACTTATATATCTGTATGTGCTTTCTACACCACTCATGAGGTTCCCACTGTGTATCACTTATATATTTATATGCAATCTGTAACATACCTACAAATGTGTGTGTGTGTGTGTGTGTGTGTGTAGTGAGACAGAGATACTGTATATGTGTGTGTGTATATGTATGTGTGTGTGTATATATATATATAAAATTTTAATTTCCATGAAATTGCATCCTCATTCATACAGGTCCCATTGGAAATGGAATAAACGGAATAGAGGAATTATTGCAAAACTAATTTTTCATGTCAACCTGCTTTCCCTGACACACTTCGTAACACCATCAGGTCATGACATGCATGTGAACCGATTGTGAGATAGAGCTCTCCAGCCCATCGCAATGTGTCCACCATGTAACAGAACACTGCATCATACCTTTCCAGACTCCGAACAGTGATGTGTTCCACCAATCCTTGTGCTGCCCAGCCAGCTCCCAGAGCTAATCTCTGAAACTGAGTTGCCGGCACGGAAACACAGCATGCTACCCTCTGGCCCAACAGCTGTCCCAGCACACAACGTTTCTCCATAACCTTTAATCAATGACAATATGTGATCAATAACCCTGGCAAAAATGTGTACAGTGCAATTATTTAACAGGTCTATTCTTTCAACAGGTCTACACATTATTATATTCCACTTTTCTGGGCATAATTATTTTATTTTTCTTAAAAATGACAGTTAAATTTATTTTACCAGTTATTCAGATCAGATGGCATCTCTATACCTTAAAGGTACAAATACATTTGTACAAAATGAGGAATGGACTTAGCAGATCTGTGCTATTGACAAGGTTTTGTTTAAGCTGACCCTAGTGTAATAATGTAAGACTGAAAATTGTATTAGGCTGTAGTGCAGGTTGAACAAATATCACCATGCCTGATGTGCTGTGCCACAGTCTCTGGCAGCGGGAGCTATGGTAGATAAGTGACAGCCATTTCATTAGCTAATGTATGATGTTATAGCAATCATAACATCACATTCTGAGCATATGGGGGGTTTTGGATATAAAAAGAGGGGAAGGGAACCAGATTCTATGGATAAACAGAAATATTAATACAAAATCACCAAGAAGAGTGAATTCTACAGTACCTCAGAAGTTCTGTGGTAGACTGCAAGTTCTGCGCAAAATTCTGTGGCCACTGAATTATAGGGGCCTTGCTTATAGGCCAGCAAACCGACCTTCAAGGTGATCCACCACCTAATTGGCAGCCAGTGCAGACAGCGCTGCACAGGTGTAATATGACACGATCTTGAAACACCAGTCAACAACCTGGCTGCTGCATTCTGCAGAAGTTGAAGGCAGTGAAGATCAACCCCTGCTAGCCCCAGGTAAAAACGTTACTGTAATCAAGCCGCAGATTCACAAAGGCGTGAACCAGGGATGGGAGTGTCACTTGGGGGACCAGATGTTTGATCTGGGCGATGTTTCATAGGTGGTAATACACACTTTGGAGCACAGCTGACACCTGGGATTTAAGTGTCAAGCTGCAGTCCAAAACAATACTAAGATTCTTTGTTCTGGCCGAGGTAAGCAGCTGGGAGTCTTCAAGTATCAACCCGGAGACTTGACCAAGTTGCACCTTTACCCCCAGGTGATCAGATCCCACCACTAGTACCTCAGTCTTTTGTGAATTCAACCTTAACCAGTTGGCTTTCATCTAGTCTTGGATCTCAACAAGGCACTCAATAAACACCGAGACTGCCTCCTGCTGCTCGGGTGCAAAAGACAGGTATAGCTGAGTGTCGTCTGCATAGCAGTGGAAACTCAGCACATACCATCTTATAATGTTCCCTAGTGGCAGCATATACTCTGTGAACAACATGGGGGACAAAGTGGAGCCCTGCGGAACCCCACATGGCAAGGGCAGTGGTGTCAAGGAAAAGATCCCCAACACCACCCTCTGTGTCCTGCCCATGAGGAAAGATTGAAACCAGTTGAGGACTGTACGCCAGTCCACAACAGACCCATAGTTGCTCCAAGAGTACCCCATGGACAACGGTGTCAAATGCAGCTGAGAGATTGAGGAGAATTAGAATGGAACAACTTCCTTGATCCCTCACCACCAAGAGATCATTAAGTACTCAAACAAGGACAGTCTCGGTGCTATGCCCCTTCCTGAAATCTGACTGGAGAGGGTCTTAGATGCCATGAGTTGGCAGAAGAGTCTCCATTTGACAGGCCACCACCTTCTCAATAACCTTACCTACAAAGGGAAGGTTAGACACAGGTCTGTAATTAGCCAGGAAATCCAGGTCCACTATAGCTTTCTTCAAAAGGGGTCTTACCACTGCCTCCTTTAAGGACTCAGGGAAAACCCCTGTCACTAAGGAGCACTAGACTATCCTGGTTAGGACCAGGCCGATGGCATCTACACACCCCACTATGAGGTGCATTGGTCCCAGATCCAAATTACAGTAGGCTGACCTCATCTCTTGGATGACCTTCACAACATCCATGACAGCCAACTGGTCGAAGTCGGACCAGACAGAGCGATTACCCATGACTTCCAGGCAGTCACTGCATGCTTCGTTAGAGGGTGCTGACTGGGTCTCCGACCTGATGGTGGCAACCTTATCAGTAAAGAACAGTGCAAACTCATCACACTTTAATTGTGAAAAAGATCCCCCGGACTGAAGACAGGCAGGATTATCTAGCCTGTTGACAGTGCGGAAGATTTGAGCTGGTCTGTTAAGTGCTACAGAAATCTCCTCGGGCAGAAATTCTGCCTTCTTACAGGAGATTGCTGATTGATAATCCCTGTAATGGGGCATCAATATAAGTCTGTCCTCCCCAGATCCAGATCTCCACCAGAGCCACTCCAACCTTCAACCTCTCATCTTCATCCCTCTGAGCATCCCATCAAACCAGGAGGATCTATGGTGTGAAGTAAGGGGTCGAACACAAATAGGTGCAGTGGAGTCGAGGACTTCAGTAACAGCCCTGTTATTTTTTTTTATTGTTAAAGTTTTTTATTTTCCAAGTAGGGTGGTTCCCAGGGAAATAACAAGTACAATCATATGTGCTGTGCTGGAGGCAATCAGCACCACTTTAAAACTGGAACAATGATAACATGCAAATGATAACGTTCACTCTGGAGTATCTCCTACCCTCTCAAGCTTCCAGCATCTGCCTTTTTACATGAGAACAGGAGGCTCATTGTGGCAACCATATCTCTAACAAAGGAAAGCAAATACTGTAACTTGCATACCTGGAGCAGAGTGGAGCACCAACTCTAAGAGATGATTCTCAAGTGCTTCCCAGAGTACAACAGTGTAATCATGTTCCATAGTAGTTCCCGTGTAAGACACAAAAAATACACACAAAGTATTTTTACGGAACATTGGGTGTGATAAAGAAATCATGGAGTGTATGTAGAAACCAACGACTACCTTGCAGTTGGGTACTGCTTTGCACTGTGCCTGACCTAGGCCTTTGCCAAATCTTTCAAGATGCGCTGTGGGAGGGAGGGGTGTCTGGAGGCGGGTGTCGGAAGGGGGAGTCTTCAGTATTCAACCAATCCCCTCTTTTGGTTTTAATAGCACTAGGAAGACGTCTCAGAATTCAGTGTACTGGTGTAATGTGTTTGCAATAACATGGGACTTGTGCACCAGAGTGGCCTGTTGGACTAGGGCGTTCGTCACCTCTTTGGCTGAAGGGATGTCTGACGTCCTCCATTTGCAGAGGATTAGCGGCTTTGCAAGCATGCTAATGATGGCAGTCCATTTCTGCTCCTTAAGGGTGAATGGTGTCGTACCACCATGAAGGCCCAGCAGGAGGACCGTCCAGCCTTGGGGAAGGGGTTTATGTAGGATCTGGGATCCTAGGGAGCACACGTACTGCCATAGAGGCCTGATCTGTGGGCATGCCCAGAGTATATGCAGCAAGTCCCCTTTCTGGGATTGACACCTCCAGCAGTGATCATCTGGTATTAACTTAGCTTTGTATAGGGGTTCTGTACCAGGACTGTATAATCTTGTTCTGGATTGGTGAACTACGAGGGTCTGGAAAGGCCCTATGTCCTGCCCATTCTTTCTCTGTAATTTGCATACCAAGGGCTAACTTCTATTTGGCCTTAGCAACCTGGGATTGAGAGAGGATCTGGGTTCTGAGTACTGCGTGTACTACACTAGAGTGACCCTTGGAGAGGGAAAGCCATCGTCGTAAGGGAGAGTTTTTCTGTGGTCCCATGTATTGAAGTCTGACATACTGCATCATGGCACTCCTAATTTTGATGTATTTCCAGTGGTCCGTGGGTGGGATACTGAACCGCCCTCAGAGGCCCTGAAAAGTATACACTGTATGGGACCATGATCTATCCTAATATCTAAGTTGCCCCAAACTGGCGTATGGTTGAGAGGAGTGGGGTCTGTCTTCAACTTCTTGTGAGTTCTCATCCAGTATTCTATGGAGGGACTGATTGTGTGGTGTAATCTTAGTTCCTGGGGGGGGGAGGTGTTGTAGAGAAGCAGGGGTAAGTTGGTCACTTCACTAGCTACCAGCAACATGCCCAGCCACTGTGGCACTTCCTCATCAGGGGCTGCAAACCACTTCAGTGTTTGCGCCATCTGAAAGGCCCACTTATAGCCCTCAAACCATGGCATGCTCCACCCCCTGCTGACCAGTGTGCCGTAAGCTTATTCCTACCATATTGTGGTGGTTTCCCTTCCCAAATGAAATGTCCCAGGAGAGTGTCTATCCTACTGAACAATATGGGAGGGAGTTTTAGGGAGAGATGTGAGATTACATATAGAAGCTTGGGGGTGGTGAACATTTTAATGGCTGCTATTTTCCCTGCAAGGGTGAGCTGAAGGGGTGTCCACCCTGTAACAGCCCTGTTATAGGCTAGAACTAGCTCTCCCGGCTCCTTGCATGCACTCATCATCCCTGATAGGTCCAACATCTCCGTCAGATCCTGCAGGGTCAAACCCCTTAAAGAGTAGCACTGGACCATCTCTGTACGGGAAGGTCTTTTGGGAGGGCCTCGAATGAGAACCTCACGTTATGGTGGTCCAACCAAATGACTGGTTTCACCATAAGGTCAGTGACCTTCCTTCCCAGTAGGAAGATGAGGTTCAACAAGTGGCCATGTAAATGGGTTGCAGAAGTAACAACCTGTGTTAGGCCCAACGAACACATCAGTTGGAGGAAGTCCTGACCAAACTGTGAGAGTTCGTCATCGACCCAAACATTGAAGTCGCCCCAAATAATTCATTTTGGCAACTCCAACACCTGTTCGACGAGGAAGTCCATGACTTCCTGCAAGAATTCCCTCCCATCCCCTGGAGGATGATAGATGAGAAGTCTCTTGCAACCTACACCTGCAGCCCATTGAGTGGCCACACATTCAAAGGACTTTGTTGTTCCTACTGGGAGAGCCAGGAGGTTCAAGTTCAATTTAAAACAAATTGCCACTACCGATCCGATCTCGGGCAGTGAATCACAGTACCATCCGGAATTGCAGATTCCAAAATCGGACCAGCATTTTCCTCCAACCAAGTCTTGGTGATGCAAGCCAGATAAGATGTTGAAACGAGATCAGCAATAATTGCTGTCTTGTTCTTAATGGATCTGGCATTGCACATCACCACCAGAGAAGAACAGACAGATAAGGCTGGCAGGATACCTGCTCACTAACCGTTGAGTCCTTGGGTATGGGCACAAGACAGGGAGGATCCCTTTCCTTAACCCATTTTGCCCCAGGGTGCCTTCTGGTTCCTACTACCCCAATCCACACACCCCCCAACTTCATTCCCTACAATAAACCCCACCGACCTCCATTTCCTTACCCCCCGAATTATCTCCAGAGCCGTGCATTGTCTATAGACATCTGCTGGAGTGGGGGACAGTTGAAGGGGTGGAGATCATGGAGTATAGAGGGGGATAAATACTTTATTCAGGAAGCTGTCATCCAACACATATATAAGGCCTTAACCAACTGCTATCACCACTATACAACTTAGATATATATCTGCTAGATAAATACAATTAGCTAGCCTGTCTTAACAATAAAATTAAATGTAAGTAACTCACACCCTCCACTCACACCACACACACTATCACACTCTCACTCCTCATTCAATTAGTGCATCACCCCCACCCTCCCACACAATACCCTCCCAACAATAAAACTCAAACAACAGCACAATTAGGAAAGTTCATGAATCTGTGAAGCAGTTTAATCAAGCAATGTCACATACAAAAGCATTGAAGAGGACTAGTCCCAGTACTGAGCTCTGTGGCACCCCACTGGTCTTCCTTCTTAAGAATGAGTGCCATTAACCATGGATTGAGGAATGGATTGAGAACATTTGAGCATCAGGCCTCTTCACTATGGAATAAGCTGCCAGTTGCATTAAGGGCAATTAAATCTTACTCAAGTTTTAAGGAGACAGCACCTTGCAAGGACACCAGCACTGATTGGAGACATGAAACTCCTGGGAGTTGTGTACTATTACCATAGGGGATGACCATGGACTTCTAGAAGGTTCAAGGGAACTGCAGAGAACGCTCGTTCGGAACTCAGCAAGGTGAACTGAAGTTTCTGTTCGGGGACAAAATCTTCGCCGGACCGTGGGAAAGAGGCTGTCGGCTCTCGTGTGCGTGGGACTATTCTACAAGGAAGTGGAAGGCAGAAGAATGGCAGTGAAGATTGAGGGATAGCTGTCCACATAATTTGGAGGTTTGGCTCCCTGGTCCAGACAGAGGCTAGTTTTTCCACTGCCTCCGGAGTGGTGGGGCTTGCTTTGCTCCCTGAGTGAGGCAGAGGCTATCGGAGGAGTGGTTCTGCCCGCCTCATCATAGCTTAGGGTCGGGTGAGCTGGAGCCTGTGGCTAGTATCTGTGGAGGTGGAGGAGTTGTTTGTGCTTTCTGCTGTATGCTCGTCTGCTGCTTCCAGGATCTCAGCTACTGGGAATTTTGGAGACTTTGACAGAAGTTAGAGTGGTGTGGAGTTGGATTTGGTGAAGTATTCCTGAATCATTTCTTGCTGTAACTGTTGTGTTTTAATTATTGGGAGACTACGGGAGACCAACATGAAATTTAACTATAACTGAGTTCACTTTGAAATATCAGTCTCGTGAGAGGAGTCTGATTAATGTTGGAGCCATACAGTGTGGTGAGAGCACAGAAGTGTGACTATACAACAAAAGACCTTGAACTCTGTTTTTTGAGTTAAATGAGGGTACTGATGGATGGGTTTTAAAGTAAAGGGCCATTTTTTGTGGTTTTAGGTGGTATGCTCCTCTCCCCGCAGTGGTGAGAGTACTGTGGGTGGGGTAGAAATATAATATGTTTTGATAATTTGACAGCACTAGAATTGGTTAATAGATTTTGTATTATATTATGATTATTTAGTGTCTTATTTTTAGTTTTATTTGAAATTCTGTTTTATATAAGTTTATTTAATTTTGTTTTATATAAGTTGAGTAGTCATTGATTATTAATTGTGTGTGTGAACTATGTGCTGGAATGATAATAAAGCGAATCAGGTATTATTCCCCTCTCGCCTCAGGACCTCATCCTTTCTCCTGTCCCCCTTTGTCACCGGAAGTCTACAGAAAATGTAGGGCTCTGGGGATTGCGAGAGGGAGACGGAGGGTTGGTGCTGGGCTTGGGGGGGAATGGAAAGGAGTGGCGGATTGGGATAGTGGGGTCAAGGAGACGCCCTGGGGCGAAATGGGCACAGGAGAGGGGTCCTCCCTGTCTTGTGCCCATACCCAAGGGTTCTGATTTGGATCAGCTGGTAGGGCGGTCATTATCGGAGGTTTATCCTACTCGGGCAGTGTTATGCAATGCCAGGTCTATTAAAAACAAGACGGCTGTTATATCCGATCTTGTCGGGTCATCTGACCTGGCGTGCATCACCGAGACTTGGCTGGATGAAAACGCTGGGCCAGTTTTAGCTGCAGCAATTCCAGCTGGGTACTCGGTGAAACACCGCCCGAGGCAGGATCATAGGGGCGGGGGTGTTGCCATATGTTTTAAGTCAGAACTGGGTCTGATGGAGGTACCAGCGGGAGTCACCAGATCCTTTGAGTGTATTGTGGGCGAGGGTGTGGGGTGCAGGATACTTCTTGTATACCGTCCACCAGGTGGCGAGAATGTCTTCCTGCAGGAAGTCGCAGACTTCATTGTCGACCTAACATTGGGGTCCCCCAGATGGTTGGTTCTGGGGGATTTCAATGCTTGGGTCGACGATGAACTCTCTCGATTTGGTCAAGACTTCCTCCAGTTGATGATATCACTGGGCTTCACACAGGTGGTTTCCTCCTCGACTCATGTTGGCGGACACTCATTGGACCTGGTGTTCCTTCTGGGGATGGGGATATCCAACTTGGTGGTGGAACCGGTCGGATGGTCTGACCATCACTCCATTAGGTTCAGTTTTGAGGCCACCCCTGTTAGGTCTGCCCCTATGGAGATGGTCCGATACCGCCCTTTGAGGGGTGTATCCCCAGATGACCTGATGGCAGTGTTGGACCTATCAAGCCTACCGATAGATTGCTTAGATCCAGGTGACCTGGTACATGCTTATAATGAGACGTAACAGGGGCCCTGGATTCTATTGCACCAGTTAGATGTTTAGTCCTCTTACTCCTCTTCAGGTCTCCCTGGTTTGATGGAGACCATGAGGGAGATGAGGAGGGTTGGATGAAGGCTGGAGAGAGGCGTTGGCGAAGGTCCTGTCTTGATGATGACAGGCTTAGTTTGATGGACCATTATTTGGCCAATCAATCCGCAATCTCTCGTAAGAAGGCAGAGTTCCTGTCCAGAGAGATAGCGGCTGCACAGAACAGACCAGCTCAGCTCTTTCGGACTGTAGACAGACTGTGCAATCCAGTCTGTCTTCAGCCCAGAAGAGCTTTATCTCAAGAATGGTGTGAGGAGCTTGCTCTCTTCTTTGCAGATAAGGTTGTCAAAATCAGATCGGATATTAGCTCTTCCCTCCCCAATGGGGGCGATGGTGGTGCAGGAGATGTCGAACACCCAGTTTAGATGGTCTGACTTCAGCCTTCCCACAATCGATGATGTTGTGATGATCATTCGAGCACTGCGACCGACTAGCTGTGATTTGGACCCTGGCCCTACACGCCTTTTAGTGGGTTGTGGATAATGATCCTATCTTTTGATCATCTGGAAGTCTTTGAGAGGGGGATTTTTCCAGATCCCCTTAAAGAGGCTATAGTTAAGCCTCTATTAAAGAAATCCTCCTTAGATCCAGATTGTCTAGCAAATTACAGGCCAGTCTCTAACTTACCCTTTGTGGGTAAAGTTATTGAGAAAGTGGAAGCAGTGCAGTTGGAGGATCATCTGACCAACAACAATATCTACGATTCTCTCCAGTCTGGATTTAGGAAAAGGCATAGTACTGAGACAGCGCTTGTACGGGTACTAAATGACCTCCTAATAGCGAGAGATCGTAGGACCCAATCCATCTTGGTACTACTTGATCTTTCTGCAGCATTTGACACCGTTGACCATGGTGTGCTGTTGGAGCGTCTGTGGTCAGTCTGTGGACTGTGTGGTACAGTCCTCAGATGGTTTCAACCTTACCTCGAGGGTAGGACTCAGAGAGTGGTGTCGGGAATTTTTTCCTCAGCATCATTCTCCCTACCCTGCGGGGTACCGTAGGGTTCTATTTTAGCACCTATGTTGTTTTCGGTGTATATGCTACCATTAGGGGCGATTATTAGACGATACGGTTTGGGTTTTCACTGCTATGCAGATGATACCTAGCTGTATATGTCTTTTGTGCCCGGCCAGGATGCTGCCTTGTCGGTATTTAATAACTGCCTTGAAGAAATCCAAGACTGGATGAATGGGAGTTGGCTGAGGTTAAACCGAGAGAAAACTGAGGTGTTGGTTGTGGACAAAGGTCGCTGTGAGGCGGGTCTGCCGGAGGATCACCCTCAGGCTTATGGCTTGAGATGTTCAACTGGCGACTCAGATTGGAGTGCGGAATCTTTGCTGATAATTGACGCACTGACACTTAAATCTCAGGTGTCAGGCCGTCGCCAAACTTCCTTTTTTCATCTGAGGAATATTGCCAGGTGAAGCACCTGGTTCCTCCCAGAGGACCTTCCAACATTGATCCACGCCTGCTACCTCCCGCCTTGACTACTGTAATTCCTTATACCTAGGGCTATCGGGGTTGAATCCCGCCTGCAGCTAGTGCAGAATGTGGCAGCCAGGTTGTTGACTGGATCTTCTAGATCCAGCCATATAATGCCTGTGCTTCGCGGACTGCACTGGCTGCCAGTGTTTTGTCGAATCACCTTCAAGGTCGGTTTACTGACCTATAAAGCCCTACATGATCTGGGACCTACCTATCTGAAAGAGCTCCTTTGCTCCTACAATCCCTCCCGCTCCCTCCGATCCACTGACGAGGGATTGCTAGAGATTCCCAGGGTTCGTTTGAAAACATCAGGTGCTAGATCGTTTAGTTTTATGGCACCTACCCTGTGGAATTCTCTACCTCGTCAGGTGCGAGATTGCCCGACCGTCCTTAGTTTTAAGGGAGCTTTAAAACCCACCTTTTAGTATAGCTTTTAAGGACTTATATTAGTTTTAATTTTATTGTATTTATTGTTTTGTGAATTTGTACAGGCGCTTTGATTTTAAGAAAAGCGCCTTTTAAAAATAAAGATGAATTGAATTGAATTGAAAAACCACCACCCTCTATCGCCTATCCATTAAAGGGACACTGTCAACCCCATTCGTCCTCAAAGTGTCCCTAGTTCAAAAAACACATTTTATGATTGTTCTCATTCTATAGAGACTGCTGGTGTAGCTGGTTGTTTGATTCAGACTCCTTTTTCCTATTAAAAAGTAAAACACTGAGTGTCAGTCATACTGGTGTTACCACATCAAAATGTATGTTTGCATTTCTTAATCAACTACACTTGCATCTTTCCTGGACTCAGGAACACCCCCAACACTATCTAGGTACTCATTATGCAGTGGGAGTTTTATATTTATTTATTTGAATCTCAGATTAACACCTTTGAGATCAAAGCTCGTTTACAAAGGTTCCACGTCGTATTGTACAGCACAGACACACACAGCAATTTACAATTAATTACAACAGACGTGATAATTCGTTGTAGCAGGATTTGCAGGCTTTTCTGTGAACAGTGTACAATTCACACATAATGAAAGTTACACAGTAAAAAAGTACTAACATTACAGCAGAGAAATAAAAAATTCAAGAGTTGACAAGCAGACAGATAAGTTTTATTTATTTATTTATTTGAAATAATCAGAATTTAAATCCTTTGAGTCATAGACTTCTTTGCAAAGGCTCCACGTTAGGTTAAATCACAAAACAAGAAACAATACAGTTACATGTACAGAAGTGAATAAAATGCAGGTTAGACAATCAAGGCTTCTGTTAACATAGCAGGAAACATCAACTGGGAGCATGGGGAGTCCCGGGGAACAAAGTTAAGACAGTATACAAATTCATAGGGTCATGAAACATAGAAACATAGAAACATAGAAGTTGCCGGCAGATAAGGACCGCAAGGCCCATCCAGTCTGCCCATTTCTTTTTCTACCTTATAAATGTGCCATCGGCCTTTGCTCTGTCAGTGACCTATCTATTCATAGTCATTTGTATTGCTCCCTTATGCCTATCCCATGCCTGTTTGAAGCCCTGCACTGTATTCATAGCCACCACTTCTTGTGGTAAGCCATTCCATGCATCTACCACCCTTTCTGTGAAAAAGAATTTCCTCACATTCCCCTTAATCGGCCTCCTCTAATCTCATGCTGTGTCCTCTTGTTCTGCTATTTTTCTTATATTTAAACATGTTAGACTCCTTTCACCTTGTTTATGCCCTTAAGGTGTTTAAATGTCTCGATCATATCACCTCTCTCCTCCTTTGCTCAAGGGTATACATATTGAGCTCGTTAATCTGTCCTCATATGTCTTCTGATGCAGTCCCTGCACCATTTTGGTTGCCCTTCTCTGGACTGCCTCAATTTGGTTAATGTCCTTGTGAAGGTGTGGCCTCAATACTGCACGCAGTACTCAGATGGGGCCTAACCAATGTCTTGTACAGAGGGATTATTACCTCCCTCTTACGACTTGTGATACCCCTACTAATACACCCTAACACCCCCCTAGCCTTACCTACTGCTTTAGAGGTCTGTTTGGATGATTTTAGGTCATCAGTGATGATGATGCCCAAGTCTCTTTCTTCCTTTGTGACTGCTAGCAACTCCCCTCCCAGCCTATAAGTGGCTTCAGGGTTTCTCTTCCCTATGTGCATGATTTTGCACTTCTTTGCATTAAATCCCAGTTGCCACTCTTCTGACCATTCTGCTAGTTTATCCAGATCTCTTCTCATTCTGCCCACCCCATCTGGATCATCTACTCTGTTGCAGATCTTGGTGTCATCTGCAAACAGACAAGCCTTACCCTCTAGTCCATCTGTGAGGTCACTAATGAAGATGTTGAATAGGACTGGCCCCAGGACTGATCCCTGAGGTACCCCACTTGTGACTTGCATCTCTTCTGACTGTATACCATTTACCACCACTCTCTGTTTTCTGCCAGTCAACCAGTTTGCCACCCAGTTGACCAACTTCTGACCCACATGCCTACCTAGCTTATTTATCAATCTTCTATGTGGAACAGTGTCAAAAGCTTTGCTGAAGTCAAGGTAGGCGACATCAACTGCTCCCCCTTGGTCCACCACTCTGGTTACCCAGTCAAAGAAATCTATGAGATTAGTTTGACAGGACCTTCCCTTTGTAAATCCATGCTGTCTTGGATCCTGTGCCCCTATGGATTCCAGGTGTTGCACTATCCTTTCCTTAAGGAGTGCCTCCATAATCTTGCCCACTACTGAGGTAAGACTGACCGGTCTGTAGTTCCCCGCCTCCTCCCTGCTACCACTCTTGTGGAGTGGGATCACATGAGCCCTTCTCCAGTCTTCTGGGACCTCTCCTGTGCTCAGAGAGTTCACTAAACAATTCTGCTAATGGCTCTGCTAGTTCCTCCTTTAGCTCCTTAAGTACCCTGGGATGTATGCCATCAGGTCCCATTGCCTTATCCACCTGGAGCTTAGCAAGCCTTGTAGGACCCTTTCTTTGTGAGTGAGTAGTGCTCACCTCCCTCCCCTGTGTCCATGATGCTGAGCTGTGGGCCCTGCCTCACCTTCTCTTCAGTAAATACTGAGCAAAAGTATCTATTTAGGATAGATGCCTTTACAGGGTCCTCCTCCTCACATGCTCCCTTTCTCCATTGCTTAGCAATACCCCTCTGGACTTTCTCCTTTCACTAATGTATCTATAGAAAGTCTTGTCACCTTCTTTTACTGTTCGTGCTAGTGTTTCCTCAGTTTGGGACTTTGCCTGCCTTACTGCCTTACCTGCTTCCCTTAGGGCAGTTTGGTATGCCTCCTATCTTCATCCCGCTGTGTTCCTTATATTTTCTGAAGGCCAGCCTTTTGGCTCTGACCTTTTCTGCTACTGTATTTGAGAACCAAAGTGGTTTCCTTCTTCTTTGCACTTCTTTTCTGTCTAACACAATGGGATGTTGCTTCAAGTATTGTATCCTTAATGCTTGCCCACTTTGCCTGTACCTCCTCACCTGTGTTTCTTTTGCCAGGGCTAGCTTAACTCTGTTGGCCATCTTATCAAAGTCAGCTCCTCTGAAGTCCCATATTTTTGCCTTGGAATGGGATGATTTAGATGTAGTAGCCAAATTGAACCATACCATGTGATGGTCACTGGCCCCAGGTGACCTTCTACCTGGAGATCTGTGATCCTTCTTTGTTAGTCAGTACTAGATCTAGGATAGCCCTGTCTCTTGTGGGTTGCTGTACCAGTTGTTTGAGGCCCTCCCTGCAGGGAATCCACTATGAGTCTAGTTCTGGCAGATGTTCCTGCTGGTATTGACCAATCTGTATCTGGCATGTTGAAGTCTCCCATTATCAGAACCTCCTTTAGCTGTCATGTTTTGTATATCTTCTAACAGTAATGTGTCTATGTCCTCCCTCTGGTCTGGGGCCTGTAGACAACCCCAGTTCTTATGGCTGTCCCATTTCCTGTTTCCAGGGTGACCCACAGTTCTTCTGGCTCCTTATGTGTATTCTGAATTTCTGTAGCTTTGATATTTTCATTAACATACAGGGCCACTCCTCCCTTTTGCACCTCGGTCTCTTCTGAACAATACATAGCCAGGTACTGAAGTCTCCCAAGTGTGGTTACTGGTAAACCACGTCTCACTAATTGCTACTATGTCCAGTTTAGCCTCTGACATTATTGCCTGCAGGTCTGGGATCTTATTTCCCAGGCTGTGAGCATTTGTGTACATGATTTTCCATTGGCCAGATTTTGGTGGGGGGACCCAGGATCAAATACCTGCATAACAGGACAGGTAAGATTGGGAGCCTTGGGAGGTAGGCACTTACCAGACAGCTAAAAGAGAATGGGGTTACTGCGACTGAGAAGTTCCAAGGTAAACTGACTCAGGAGATGGAGAGGGCGAGGGATAGGGATGGGGGGGTTAATTACAGACACAAGCTGAGGAGTCGAGGAGTAGGGTTTTGAGACCAGACTTAAATTGGTTGAGACTGTGGGTCAAAGAGATGGAGGGCAGGAGGCTGTTCAGCCAGAGAGGGGCCCGGTACTAGAAGGATCTGTGACCGAGAGATGTTCTACAGTGGGGGATAATCAGGTTGGGGTTAGCTGCATGCCGTTGCGTCCTCCTGTGGTGGGCTGTGCGTAAAATCGGGTGGAGGCTGATAGGGGATAGTTTTAGTTGTATCTTTTTTGCCATAAGGCAGGTGAAATATTTAAGTCTGCCTTGGAAGTTTAGCCATCCAGTCTGTTCATAGAGCTCACAGGTATGGGTTAACTTGCCACAGCCAAGACTAACTGGCAGGCTTCATTAAGGGCGAGGTTAATGCTGCGCAGGGAAGTTTGATCTGCAGACCCGTAAATGACTATCCCGTAGTCTACCAAGGATAGGACTGAGGAAGATACAGCTAGGTGCATAGCAAGGAGGGGGGTAGGCAGTGCTTGTGTCTAAAAAGGATCCCGAGTCACATGTTGATAGAGGAGGAGACCTGTTGGATATGGGTGTGGAAGGAGAGTTGGGTGTCTAAGGTGACTCCAAGATATTTAAAACAAGAGACCTGCTCCAAGGCAGAGCCATTGGTGTTTGTTATTACTAGGGACGCATGACAGTGTGGGCTTTGGTGGTGTGCGAAGATCATGGACTTCGTTTTGTTGTATAATAAGGCAGTGATCTGAAAACCAGGTTTCTAGCTCCCTGAAGTGATCCTGCAGTGCTAGTTGAAGAGAGTTGGGATGTGGGTGTTTCTAGTAAACTATTGCATCATCAGCATAAGTGACCACTGCAAGATTTAAGTAGGGGAGTTAAGGAAGAGGGTGAATAGCAGGGGGCCCTAGTATTGACCCCTGTGGGACTCCAGCACGAACCGGCTTGCTTTTGGAGATAGTTTTGTTAATCTTGACTTGCTGTGACCGACCTGAGAGGTAATCCTTAAACCAGGCGGTGACCTCTGGGGAAAAGTTAAGGGATGGGAGGGTCAGAAGTATGGCAGCTAGGATTCAATGCAAAGAAGTGCAAAATAATGCACCTGGGAAATAAGAACCCAGGGGAAGAATACACAATGGGTGGGGAGGTAGTAACAACAACAAAAAAGGAAAGGGACCTGGGGGTAATCATATCAGATGACCTTAAGGTTAGCAAGCAATGTGAGAAGGCAGTAGGGAGGGCTGGGGGTATACTGGGATGCATAGGGAGAGGCATCAGCAGCAGAAAACAGGAAGTTGTTATCCCTCTGTACAGACAGTTGGTGAGACCCATCTGAGTACTGCATCCAGTTCTGGAGACCCCATCTCCGCAAGGACATAGACAGAATAGGGCAGTCTGAGGAGGCAGCTAAAATGGTGCAGGGTCTGCAAGAGAAGCCGTATGAGGAGAGACTAAAAGGGCTTATCGTATACCCTTGAGGAAAGAAGGGAGAGGGGGACATGATAGAAACTTTTAAGTACCTCAGTGGAATCAACAAAGTCCAAGAGGGTAGCATCTTTCAGAAAAAGACATGCAAGAACAAGGGGACACAATTTAAAGATAGAAGGGGGGTGGTTCAGGGGCAATGTGAGGAAGTATTATTTCACAGAGAGGGTAGTGGATGCATGGAACAGCCTTCCTGAGGAGGTTGTGGGGTCTAAAACTGTGGGAGAATTCAAGAATGCATGAGACAGTCATAAAGCAATTCTTGTGGGGGGTAGGAAGAAATAGGCTGTTGGTTAACTAGGATCTGCGGCCTATCCTGTAGGTAGGGAAATGGGCAGACTTGATGGGCCAAGCGGTCCTTATCTGACATCAAAGTTTATGTTTCTATGAAGTAATAATTTGTAACTGACAGTATCAAACGTTTTGGTCAGATCAACGTAGACAGCCCCCGCAACAGATCCTTGATCTAGGGCCTCATGAATAATGGTAGTGAATTCAATGAAGGTGGTGGAGGTGCTGTGGCCCCTCCGGAAACTGTGCTGTTCGTGGCAGAGTACATCATGTTTGGATAGGTGGTCGGTAAACTGATCCAAAACTATTTTTTCAAGAGCCTTAGAGAGGGGTGGGAGGATTGAAATTGGTCTATTGTTGGTAGCTGCCGTGGGGTCCCTGCCCTTTAGTATGGGTGTTATCACTGCTCCCTTCCAAGCCGAGGGGAATTGGCTGAGGCATAAGGACAGGTTGAGGATTTTGGTGAGAAGGGAGAGAGTCACATCCAGGGACAACCTTATGAGTTCGAGGACCAGCTGTCAGAGCTGTAGCGAGAATTTGCCAGAGCTTTGGTGAGGTAACATTTAGCCTCATTACAGGAGATCACTCTTAGCCTAAAGGGTGGAGGGGTGTTGCTAGCCGAGGTGACGGTGGGGTGGGGGGAGGTCGGATCAAAGAAGTTAGGTGGGAGGATATGTGAGAGGTCAGAGAAGGAGGTGTTGAGGGCTTCAGAGATAGCTGTGGGGTCCTGGATAGTAATCCCATTTACTGTAATCTGGGTTGGGGGAGGGGAGACAGGTTTCCCACTGAGCTCCTTGATGTTACTCCAGAAAGTTTTCCCAGAGCCCCAGGTGGTGGTGAGGGTGCGTTTACAGTATGCAGCTCTGGCTTGCCTGATGGCCCAAGTGCATTTGTTACGAGCCTCTCTGAATAGCTGCCCATCATGCAAGAGCTGAGAAGCAAGGGCTTTATGCCATAGGTTATCCCTGTGCTGCAGTAGGTAAGTAATGCTATTATGTAGCATAGGGGATAGAGCCGAGGAAAAGAACTGGGAGAATAGTGGGAAGAGGTAGGGTAGAGGTCAGAAAGGCTTAAGATGGATAGTAGGTAGCGGGGGGGAGGACTAGGTGGGACATTGCAGATAGTTAGAGGAGTAGCCACCCGAGAGGGGCCTTGTCAGAGAGTAGATGAGACTATTGTAACACGAGTGGCTACACTGTTTGAGGGTATTTCTAATGTCCAGGAAGTATGCAGTAAGCTTAGGTAAGCAATTTGGAGCAAAACAAGGCTGTGTATGACTATACATTCCCATACTTTCAAGTCTAATAAGCAAGGAGGCAGATTAAACAACCAGCAACATGAATGAATTTTAGAGAAGGTAAGCCATCATAAAATGTGGGTTATTAAAGGAATAATGCACGACAGGGTGTGTGTCATGCTGGGATAACACCATGCCTAGAGTGGTTGGGCATGAGGCCGTAGGCCGAGTGCGTCCAACAGCCTAGGCGTATGCTATCCCAGCACCAATAATACACCCTGGAGTGCATTCCCATTATAAAATGGCTCATTGTAAAACAAAAGTGAGAAAAAATTGTTAAAACCTTTACTTAAGCTGCATTTTTATGTTATTTATTGACAGGGTAGGTATACTTATACAAAAATAGTGCCTGTCCTCCAATAAGATGAGCACTGCCGCTGACAACGAATGTTCCCCACCTGCCATCAGCACAAAAAGTACTAATTTTACCTCGCAGTTATTAAAGACGTTAAACGTAGGAGTGCGCCAGTATAAATCAGGAAGAAAAGTACTCCTTTTACCTCGAAGTTATTTTGTATTTCTCGCCCGGTACCAAACAACTGTACCGGGAGAATCAGAAGCAGGACTACCAAACAACTGTACCGGGAGAATCGGAAGCAGGACTACTCATGACGGCGTGAGTTTCAAGTGGAAAAAAAACGCTAACTTAGGAGCCGGATGACAACAGACTTCGCGGCTCGAATTATGAATAAAAGTATGGAAATACACTTGATATGAAAAACAGCACTGATGCTTACAATGAATTTATATACGGAGTGGGAGCGGGGCAGCAGGCTGTTTCCAGTTTCTCGGACAGGACAGTAGTCGGAACGCTCGGTATTTTTCTTGCCTGAAACAAGGAGGAAATACTGGGCATAAGTGGATTATGTGTAGAGGTTGCTAAGAAGAAAGCATAGTAAGTGTTATTTCGATACTTATTATTCCTAATTCAAAGCCGCAGAAGTCTGTTGTCCATCCCGCTCCTACGTTTACATATTTTTTTTTTTCACTTTGAAACTCACGCGGTGATGAGTAGTCCGCTTCACGTTGCTTACTTATACCGAGCTGCATTGTGTTTCTGATTGTCCCGGTACAGTTGTTTGGTACCAGGCGAGAAATAGAAAATGACTACAAGGGAAAATGAGTAGTTTTATTTATGATGTATAGCTGGTGCCTGAGTGTGCTGAAGGCAGGCGGGGGACATTCGTTGTCAGCAGGCAGTGCTACATCTTATTGGAGGCAGAGCTGAGGTCTGAGGAGTGATTTTTTTTTTTTTACATTTAATGTGGTCATAAGTGTGGTGGTACTAGATCCGTGGTGTTATGCCAGGATAACACCACGGGTTCAGTCCCACACCAACCAATCACAGTCCGAGATTTTTCTTTGCCATTGTATAATGCATAATAATAATATGATGCAAAAAAGGTTGACAGTGTCCCTTTAACTAGTACCTTACCCAATTTATCACTTTGTATCCCACCTTTAGGCTGCTCAGTTTCTTTATTGATATAGATATGCAAGCAGATATAGAAGCCATACAATCTTAAACATTTTCTATGTGGTATCCCAAAATCAAAAGGCTGCATAGTTTAAATTTTATTTAACCTGTTTAACCAATTTTGCTAGAAGAAGAATTTTTAATTTATATCATTTTGGACAATTCCCTTCCAAAATACTATACTTCCGGTACAAAACTAATTCCTTTTCAAATCTCCCATTATTGTACAATTGTAATTCTACTGAATTGGAAGACATTAAACATGTTATAATTACTGACTAGCACTTTTTCCCTATAAGGAAACCCGGTTATAATTTTATAATGGCAAAATGTGCCGGGTTTCCCTCAGACCACGCATGCGCCTGGGAGTCACCAGTCTTCCTTTACTCTGCAAGGTTCCCCGCAGCAATTTGGTATGCCCACAGACTTCACCACCCCCGGCAGTTGGTGGTAAGTTGATGTTTTGTCCACTGATCCTTAGACAAAAAAAGGGGGAACTTTTCAGACATACACGGGTTTCCCTGTCCGTATGCATGAGCCAGCGAGTGCCAGTCTCCCCATGTCTTCAGTCAGGATGGACGCTGCAGCTACAAAACCACTGCTTGGCAGTAACTTTAATCACAACTGTACAAAAAAAAATACAGAAGATTTTTACCTTATCTTAGTACATCTCCACTTTCTGCCTGAAACATGTGAAGCACTTTAACTTGGCACACCGCAGATCACTTAGAATCCCGACTGGTCCATGGCTGACTGAACACCAGTCTTGTTTGCTTATTTTATTTTGTATAGTTGCTGAGGCGAAAAAGCACACACCAGCAATTATATAAAATAAAATATGGGGTGGTTGTGTACAACTTGATTTTACACACACCCCTCATTGATGGATGCTTTTCATAAACCCCTCAGGCTTCACTCTTGGGGTTTATGTAGCATCCCACAACTCGGGTGTGTGTAAAATCTTGTTACACACACCACCCCATACATTATTCTCTATTTACTATTGTATGAATGGTATGAGAAAAGTAAGATTAAGATAGTTCACAGATATTCTGCAACTATCTGGCACCCCCTTTGAAGAAATGGTAACTATTTTGCGATGTTTCACTGATAAATTTACATTAGAAAGAATTGCAGCTTATCTAAAATATTGTTTCTCAAATTTGAGCTGCTAAACTCAGGAACAGTAAGAAGCTGTGAATTCACTGAGCTACATGAATTAAACTGCTGTTTATTTATACACACTTCACTTTATCAGCGATATGTCAGTCTTATATTTACTGCTGCCTTTTTGTATAGGTTTGTGGTATTTGCTCTTGCAAATTTGAATTGTTCTGGTTTAATTTGTTTGCAGTTTTTAAAATTGAAATAATGTTTTGTTCACTGCTGAATAAACTGAACTGAATAGAAGAGGCCAGCTTCTACTGAACCACGGGTAAGTAAATTACAAGGGTTATTAACTCCTTGAATAAGGGTGAAGTGTACAGCAAAAAGCCAGGAACTGTTTACCAAAGGGTGGAGAGTAATGCAGAAGGGCCAGATACTTTTTTTTTAATGAATTTCTCCCTATGCTCTGGTGTGGTCCTCCTTTTACCCATGCTAAATCCCATCACATTCACTGAGACCCAGCCACTCACCTGACCAAGCCCCTTAGGTCCACCCACAACACACAGCTGTGCTGCCCCTCCCAGCTTGCCCCATGGGCCAGGTGGACCCTTTGTCACCTCGGCTAATTATCCCACTACCCATCTGGCCACCCACAGCAGAGGCAAAGACCTGAATGATCTCCTGGTTGGTGGTAGTGTGGGTCCAGTGTTGAAAATGGTGGGGGCCAGGCAGGTGCTTCATCTGTCCATAGTCAGCCCTGATTTTTGTCCCTTCCCCCAAGGAGCATGTTGCAAGATTGGATGCCAGTATGCCGACATACCCACATGACCTAATGCTTGCTCCAGACTCCTGCATTGACAATTTTCCCCTGCACCATCACATACTGTATGGTCACCGAGATAAGTTGTTTATTTATTTAAAGTTTTGGATGACACCTTTGAGCAAACAGGGCTCTTTTACAAAGGTTCCACATTGTGGACACTCAACAAGTTAAAACAAGACAGGCAAGTTAACAACAGGTAGACATTACAATATGATTACAGTACATGAGCTGCCCAAAGCTTTGTCAAGGATCAGAAAAGATTAAGTAAAGGGTGCGATTGAACACAACATCAGTCATTGTACACAGTATGCCTGGGGTGGTTACATGTGATGAAGTACTCTTACATGTGCAAATGATGAGCAGAGGTAGCAAAGGGTGTGGGACTCAGATTGCAGAAAACATGCTAAGATCGGGGGGGAGGGGTAGGTGGTGAGAGACAGAAGGGGGAGAAAAGGGGTTGGGTATGATGTAGGGTGGGGAGGAAGGTACTATTAAGGGTGGAGGGAAATGTAGAGGGGGATAGAGCAGGCAAAGGGGTGAGTGGAGAGAGAATGAAAACTAAGAGGGGGTGGAGAGTAGTGGTGGGGGAGGAGCACAAGGGGTGTAGGGAAGCTGAGATAGGTGGTAAGATACAGGGGGGCCAGGGAGAGGCTAGGGAAGGCTGATGAGGGATGAGGGAAAGAGATATCAGGGAGTGAGAGGGGGTGTGGGGAGAGTGCTTTGGAGCAGGGGAGGCCAGGAGAGCAAGCAGAGATTTTTTAAATGAAGCAGTCACAGTGGGCACCAGCCACCAAATGCTGTCTAAGTTTGCACTTAAAGGAGCTGAGATTTAATGTGTTGGTGATTTTCACTGGAAGAGAGTTGAACCAGTTAGAAGCCCTAACTTTGTAGGAGCACTGTCCTTGTATGATCTCGCAGTGGGGAACAGCGACAACTAGGTTTTCAGAGCTCCTGGTTAGACGAGTAGCACAGTGAGGGGACAGTATAGACTGAACCCCAGGAGGGAGGAGGCCCAGCAAAGTTTTCTTTGCAAGAATGCAGGTCTTGCACTTTATTCTGCCAGAAAGCTATAGCCAGTTTGCCTGTTCACAGATATAACACGTGTGTGAGTCGAGCGGCTGATGTGAGGAGACAAAATGCCTTGTTTAGGGCTAGGGCTAAATGCCAGAGGGAAGTGTTGGTGGTTGATCCATAAACTACAAGACCATAGTCAATTAATAAGGTAGCAGTACTGGATAGCAAGTTTTAGTGCTTCGGCCTATAGAGCAGCACAGCAGTGAGTCCCCTCTTCCTGAAGGAGGAGAGCGTCTGTTGGGACACTCGATCTCCCCCCAGGGCTGGCCCTCCCACAACCATGGCTCATTCCCAAAACCGGGTTGTTGACTTTATAAGCAGTAGCTCTGCTGTGACACTGGTGGGCTGGCCATGGCCATATACTTTTTAACCAAGGATGGCAAGTAATTTGGAAGTGTCTCCAGCTTGTTAAGCAACAGTACAGAGCAATACAGAAAGGACAGCTACTCTTTAATCATGTGAGGAAAGTAATGCAGTAGGGTTAGCTCCTCTTTGACCAAAAAAGATGAGTAATAAAGAAGGGACAGCTACCTCTTACCCAAGGTAGGAAAGTAATGAAGAAGGGGCAGCAACTCTTTAACCAAGGAAGGATGGTAATGCAGAAGGTACAACTACAATTTATCAATGGTGGGGGAGAAATGAAGAAGGTAGGAGCAATGTAAAGCAGAAAGTGAAGCTACTGTTTTGGGTGTAGAATAATTTACAAGGGCCAGTATCTAGTTAAATGCATGTGGAGAATAATGCAGAACCACCAACACTTTAAGCAAGAAAGTGGGTAAATGCAGAAGGACCAGCAACTCTGCAATCCAGAACGGAGGGTAAATCAGACTGGCCAGCAATTCTTTCACAAATAGTGGAGAGTAATGCAGAAGGGCTTGGAACTCTTTACGCAAAGGAGAAGGGTCAAACAAAAGGATTAGTAACTTTTTAACAAAGAGTAATGTGTAATGCAGAAGGGCCAACAACTCCTTACCCAAGAGAGGAGAGTAATGTGTCAGCTATTCTCTGATTGTCAGATATTCTTTAAACAAGGGTAGGGAGTAAGGCAGAAGGAATTTTTTTTACCAAGGGCTAAGGGTAATACAGAACAACCTGGTATTCTTTTTTTTATTATCCCTTTGTCACTGGAGCTGCTTATGTCTGACTGGTTACTACACAACCCCATCAGACTCCTTCTCTGGCATTTACCACTTTTCAGAGGTTCCTTAGGGCACTCAGTTTCATGGTAGACCCCATCAGGGAGCCTATCAGGGATTTGCCCCCTTCTGTCCACAATATGTTAAAGGACACTCGAAATTGTGGGGTCCAAATGTGCCAACGTCATGCTGCCATGCTGTGTGTTTTTTCTGCTTTCACGTCTCCCGCAAGGATGCAGCTGGCAAGGGCTTCATGGTGCACAAGTGCATGGCTGCACTCCTGAGCCAGGCTATGTTCTCCCTTCCTCAGGCTCCTTCATCTGCACTTCTGTGGTCACCCAGGTGGCTGTATGGCAGTGGAGAACACTACCTTCTCTTCCTGGATGAGAACATTCTTTGGGATACAAAATCCTTCTCCCTTCCCCCAGTCAGATTCCAACATCCCGGGCTCATTCCCAAACCCTACTATGTCATTAAGTAAGGTGGAGACTACTGTAGAAGATTCAGTGAGTCATTAACCAACACTGGAGGGTTATGCAAAATAGATGAAATCTCTTTACCCAAGAGAGAAGAGTAATGCAGGAGGTCCAGCAACTGTTTACTCAAGAGTGGAAGATAATGTAGAAGGGCCAGAAACCTGTTAACCATGGGTGGAGTCATTCTATCTTTTTGCGGCTATTTTGGGTTGAGTTAAGCAATGGATAGTTGTGACACCATATGGTGCTACCAGTAAGAACAGGTTAATGCAGAAGGGACCGCTACATTTTCACTAAGGGTAAAGGGTAATCCAGAATGGTCCAATACTTATTATCCAAGGCTAAAAAGTATTGTGGAAGATTCAGTTGTTCACTAAGCAAGGAGAGAGAGAGTAACACAGAGGTGCTAATAACTCATTAACCAACATTGGGCGGTTATGTGGAAGTGACAGAACCTCTTTACCCAAGGGTGGAGAGTAATGTAGAAGAGCCAGAAACCCACAAACCAAGGATGGAGAGTAATGCAGAAGGACCAGAAACCCTTTAACAAATGGTAGAAGGTAATGCAAAAGGGCCAGCAACTCTTTACCCAAGGATAGAAGAGAATGTAGATGATACTCTCTACCCATGGTTAAAGAGTAACAGTAATACACAAGGGTCAGCTACTCTTTTGCCAAGCGTGGAGAGATATGCAAGCTACGAGTATGCTTCAGTGATTGAGAAACTATTAACTATTCTGTAAGTGCTTTTAAATAATCAGTCTTACTTCAGTTTCAAGTTGCAAAAGAAATACTTACTGACAAAACAATAATTCTGCGAAGGAGTTACCTGACTGCCAGGTAAATGACATGGCAGAAAATAGCAGCAGCACCAGAAGAGGTAGTATTTTGGAGTTCACCCCTTGTATACTGATCTCCAGCCTGGTACTTGTCTGCAGCCCCAGAGGCCCACACGTAGTAATTTCAAACTGTGCACTTCAAGCCTGAACTAGCTGCAGATTATGTACAGTAGGTATATAACAAGACAGTGACACTGTAGTGCTCTCTCTCAGATCAGGAGCCTGTCATAGCCCTGGAGAAATGTGATCTGATCCCTATAGGCAGCTATAGTACCACTATGAAAGCCCTGTCCATATAGAATTGTTCTCTACTTAGGCAATGAGGTCTGGAAACTTCTGAACCCTGTTCTCTGTCTGAAAAAGACTTGCACAGCCAACCAAACTCTGCAGATTTCTCCTGATAGGTTTTTGTCTTTTTCCAGAATTCAAGGTAAGGCAGTTCCTTTTGTTCTGGAGAAGTCTGCCGTGGCATAAATTAAGGAAGAGAAAACACTTTTGCTCTGGACAGCAGTGAGGCTCTGTGGGAAGGAACCACAATAAACGTGGTTAAAGATATTATCTTGACCTGAAGTAGACTGAGTAACTAATTTGTTCTTTTAAAAGAAAGAAAAAAGAATAAGAACTCAGCCTCCAGACTGGTCAAACAGCTTGCTGAGAAGGTGAACTCAGACAGTGAGAATATCCCCATACAGCGTAGAGCAAGGTCCAAAAAGACTAACAGGGTACAAGCAACACCATATTCAGACCCCCAGAAGTGGTGATCAGAACAAATGTTTTACTGTATATAGCCAATAGCCCATAAGGCAAACAGGAAGATATTCATGGAAAGACATGACTGCTCCAGAATTAAAAGGTGGCCGTACAGGGAGCAGAAGAAAAAAAATCCTATGCACCTTAACTTACAAGAGGAAACCAAAAGATCAGAGGGTGGGGTAACCTAATAGGATTGAACCCCAGTTCTCCTGCTCATGTGGAAAACTACTCCAGCCCTGTATAGTAAACATAGGCGGAGAAAACCAGACAGCGTCCATGACTGGCAGAAAAAAAACTTGCCTTATAAAACATTTTTCTCTTAGTAGATTGGATACCCATGCAGGAGCCCAGAGACTAGATGCTGGATTGTTCCTGAGGCAACAACTACCCTAGACAGGGGAGTTGCAGGCAGATTCTGAATTGAGAGAATTACCAGATCCAAAATCATGGTAATTTTGTCCACTCTGGAGGCATCCAAGAAAAAAAACATTGTCTGCTTAAAGAAGTGCTTGAGAACAGCAGAGAAACTATAGACAGGAACACCCTTGTGAATTCACTGAAGAAATTAGTGCACCCCTGCCTCTGATGGATATATAGAAAATGACTGGAAAAAAAAACGAGAATCTAAGAAATCTCTCTTGCAGGAGAAAAACTCATCTGAATAGCTCTGTACTAACCTCATGGAGAGCATAGCACCTAGAGGAAGAGATCACTGCCCAAGAAGGCATGATATGGTGGGTTTAGAAAACAACAGAACCTTTATGTCCCCTGTGAGAGTGAGAAAAGGTGATGGGCAGAATGCCGAAAAAGGTGTCCTCCAAGGAACTGTTTAAATCTTTTGCATAAATAATCTTCAATCAAATGCCCTATGATTGGTTCGCACCGTGTCTGCCACTGGGTTAAATGAGTAACCTGTGACTGCCTAGTTGCCAGGTGGTTCTAGAAGAATGGGAAGAGAATGTGAAACATGGTCCTTATCTATCCAAAAACATTACATCTAAAGGCCTTTGTTCTTTACTAACTCCAGATGCCTGCAGTGGAATCTGAACAGAACAACATTTCATGCTCGAGGTTTGTATTCTCTGTAAGGATTCGTAATGGAAGAAGATGCTAGCAGTGTCCCTAGTTCTTCTCACAAGAGAAAGAAGATCTGTAAATCCCAATGGTGACAGGAGTTGAAATGGAAAAACTCAGGGAACTAATCCAGGGGAAACCTGCTTAGATCTTGTCATTGGCATTGAGGTCTGAAAAGCAATGGAGTCCTGAAAACTCAAGGATGGAATTTCTTTTTTTCCCTTTTTGTTCAGATATGTCAAGCATTTCTGCCAACTAGGTTAAGACACAAAGATATTCTTGATCCTAAGTGTACCGAGTATGCTTATATCATCATAACCCAGTGTCTGTTCTCTGTCCCTGCCCTGTGCATCCATCCCCAGCTCACAACTTACACTTGCTTCTGAGAAGCATTCAAAAAAGCAATAAAAGGTAATCACATTTTATTATAAGAATCATCACTATTTTCAGATACGTAATGAAGTCACTCTAATCTTGTACATTCAATTAACAGATTTAGCCATTTGGAATATGGGGGAGAATGTCCAGCTTTCCAATGTTATAACAGCATTCTTTTCTCGGTAATAATTGCTAAATCAATAAAATTCCTAGTATATAAATCATATTGTGCTTGTGGTAAAAACTAGAACCTAATAATAAAATTCTGGGGTCACATGGGAAGTCCACCCCCCAATACCCTACCAAAAAAAATGTAATCCTATTCCAATGTATGTTCAGTAGCAGACATTCTACCAGCATACGTAATAATGTCTCATTCCTGTTCTGACATCTTTGACATTCATCTGAAGTTAATGAAGAGAATTTATGTAATTTAGCTAGTGTATGGTGGACCCTATGTATGAATTTGCATACATTTATTACATTTCCTAACCTTCCTAGCCAGTTCCAGTAATGATTGCCATTGGGCATCCATCATCATGTTTTTCAGAACTTTTTCCTATACTCCCCTTACTTCAGACAAATTATCCAAATTTGCAAAAGCCAATAAACTGCATAACTTACCTATCATCTTGACAGAGGAAAAAAACTGTTCTGTTGTGAAAGATCCATCAGTTCTAGAAAACTATCTTTTCTATTATTTTTTTACATTTTTCAATAAAGTAACACATGACTGTGTCGGGTAAGGCATACATTTGTTTTAAGTTTTTCAGAACTGACAACATTTCTACCCACATGCAAATGCCTAAGTAACTTATTCCCTTATTCTTCCGGACCTTGAAGCATTATTACAGTTACTTTGTAAATATACATTATTGACAATTGAAGGAAACTGTAATATTTCTCCTCTATATTTTAGTACATTATGAGCTTTATGCCAAGCCCCGCTGTATTTTTCAAACAAAACGTCTTATCTAAACTGTAATTTTTATGAAGCTCAACCCCTTAAGTATTCTTAATGGGCTCTATTCACAATGCCTATGCACCATGGAGCCACAGCACGTGGGCATCCCTACGTGCCAAATCTGCACAGCGGGGTCCTGTGGACCCCTGCACACATGCACAGAAGGGATGTGCATCCCTTCCACATCAGATCCCCCTGGCCAGTCATGCAGCTACATGTGTGGATGGTCCAGGAGTAGTGTTGGGGGCATGGCCACACTCTGCCATTCACAAAGGCATGGAGTGCCAGGTAAGGTGGCGCAAGGATACACTGGCAGGGACCCTGCCATAAGGGTTGCAACCCCCACACAGGACACCCACCGGCTGCAGGAAACACAGGACCCACCCACCATGCTGCCCCAGCCCTCTGGTCATAGAGGGAGGGCTAGGTGCAGTCACTGAGGCCCTCTTCCAACATTTAAAAAAAACAGGACATGTGCCCCTGCTCTGCATGGAGTAGGAGAACTATTGCTGAACCAGGTCAATAATCACATTAGATGTCTGCCTGTGTTCTCCCCTCTGCACCCATCTGCTCCAATGATCCCACATGCTGGGGAGGTCATGGACAGGTGGCCAGTGATTGTTAATGCCGGCTGGTGCATGCCTGCCCGCAGGTGTGGAGCTGCACAAGTCAGATATGTGCCTCTTACACATTCTTGGCACACATTAGTGCATAGAGCCCAATATCCTCTCATGGAGTAAAGGACATTTCTGAACAAAACCAATAGGGAACAGTCTTTTCTGAATGAAAACAATGATATCAGGATTCTAACTGAGCTGCCAAAGAGTATAAATAAAAATTCAGAAGTCTGTCATGTCAACTGGATGATACAGTTTTGTTTTTGCTATCCCGGGTTTCTTTTTATTCCAGATAAATCTAACTGTACTGTCCAGATTCTCGCAAACCTCCTTTCTAAGATCTATGGAAATTGCTTGAAAGAGGAATACACATGGAAGAAGGTTCATTTTTACCGTGTTAACCCTACCCCAAAGTTGAAATGGAAGTAACTGCCATCTATCCATATCCGCAAAAATCTTCTTGCACAACTTGATATAATTTTTATCATCTAGCAAGTTGAAGTCCCAGATATTGAAAGTTTTGAGAAATCTTTAAAGGAAAACTACACCATCATATCTTCTAAATCTTATTTGTTTCCATGTCAACAGACAACTCTTTTCATGTAGCTGTTAAAGATGTGTACAACTGCTTTAGTCAGTTTCCACAGTTCATACTAGCTCCTGTTACTCCATTTTGAGGTTGTTGAAATCTCATTGTCCCTAACAGCTGCATTAGCATATGAGAACTTGATGCATAATCACCCTTTAAACTCCCCAGTATGCCTGTCTGCTTAATTAGTCTTCAAAGAAACAAGCTGCAAGATGGTATGAAATACCACATTTAGTGAGCTTTGCAAACTGAGTTATAATGCAGTTTTCCCCCTTTAAACTGCAATCAGTTTATGAATGTCCAGAGAGTTTTTACAGGATATTTGATCTTTCAGCATATAGATATATGATGTAAATGGTTGATCTGACATCATGTTCTCTTATGCTAATGCAGTTCTCAAGGATAATGAGATTTCAACAACCATGAAATGGACCCCCCCCCCCCAGGGCAATCACAGGGGGCTACCACGAGCAGTGAAAACAAACTAAGGCTAACACATCTAGCCCCAACAGATACAGGAAAGGAATTGTCTGTTGACATGGAAACAAATGCAATTTAAATGATATGTGGGTGTAGTTTTCCTTTAAGTCTATATTACGTGTTATTGACAAAGATTGAATGTCTGAATTCAAAACCAAAACCTTTGTTTTCTCCCAGCTAATCATATATCTAGAAACTCTTGGGAACTTGGACAGGACATGTAGCACAGTAGAAAAATATAAGTTGTCAAGAAAAAGTAACACGTCATCTGCTTAAAGTGATATTCTTTCTTCTTCCCCATTATAGAGAAATACCTTTAATTTCTGGATTTCTACACATTAATCATGCCATTAATTATAAAAGTAAGGAAAAAAAGTAATGGAGCAGGTATTTATTTATTTATTTAAGAGATTTACCAGGCAAGCATACTGAGTGAGGACCGCTGGTTTCAGATGCGACGGGGTTACATACTGGATCACACAGGACAAGTAGATGCAGCAGCAACACACATTTGACATAGTTTAGCTAATACAGGGTTTGGTCCTAAGACCACAGTGTATACAGTTAGGTTTTACAAGGTTAGGACCTAGAGAACTATAGACCCATAGACCCTGTAGTATTAACAGGCAGAATCATGCAGGTTGGCAGTAATTTAGCTATAGCTGTAGCTACATCAGGTATTCCTGATGTATCCCCCATTTTAATAAAATCTTTTTAGAAATCATCTTTTTTGTTTTTACTTGTGCTACTGGTGTAGAATAAATAATATCCATCCAGTTAAAGGAAACATAAACAGGACAGTATTGCAGTAAAATGAAATTGCGAACTACGAGTGCTCCGGCTGTGGAACAGTAATGCTGTGTGTTTAAAAATGTACAAAGTGTTGTTCTTACCTTGTAAAAATACTTTTATTCTGTATTGAATCATGCAGATCCAGCACTGCGCTCAGTTAATGAGTCGATGCGGTCACGTGACACAATGACGTAATGGGAGTGACCGGAGTGCAATTTGAGCGCCAGCACTATAAAACAAAATAGGTGAGGTTGAATCAGATTTGTCACTGTCATTTGAGTGTAATGTTTACATTCAACCTTATTTGTATGAGCCTGTTGCTGATGAACCAGAAGATGATGCTGGGGCCATTGGAGGCGATTCATTCAATGATGAAATTGAAGTTTTAACTGGTCACATTGCAGTGTGGAACGGTCATCATAACGTGGAGGCTGAGGTCTGGCACGTGTAGTTGCTGATGTCTATTTTTCTTTTGACAGGACCATGTGAAAGTCATAAGTTCTGGTCATTTTTGTAGTGTGCCTTATTAGTCTTTTCCCTCCGTATGTTTCTGGATGTTCCGTATTCAAAAGCTCTGTGCACTGTGGTGTGAAATTAATAAATCATTCCAGGTGTTGCATGTGGTAATGTTTTTTTAGGACTAGTTCAGTGTTTCCAGGTTCAGTTATGTTCGGACGGATTGCATCATCGGTTACTGTGGTGATCGTCTGTGTTTTTTTTTGGGGGGGGGGTTGTCTTTTGATTATGAGTGCAGTGCAGCATCCACCTCCATTTGTATTTATTCACTAACTATAAGCACATTGAAGAGGAGTGAGATGTGAGAATGTGTTGCATACACAGGCAAAGTAATGTATTGCTGTTTTATCAATTGTTCGATCATTACCCATAAATAGCTGTGAATACTTTTAATGTGTGTCTGACATTGGTTGATGGATGGGGGCTGTAGTTTGTAGATGTGACTGAGTTCATATGAGGTGTTATATAATAACTGACGATTCTCCATCATGTGACAGCAGTGCATGCGCGTTACACTTCCTATCTGTATTTGCTATTTTAGCATATTAGCTTTCCCTTCACTGTTCTGTCTCTGTGCATAGTACTTTGTCATGCCACTTATCAAACAACATTATCTTGCCAGGAAGATAAAGGTATGCCAATGTACTGTTTGTTATCTTCACTGCTTATCTATTCTATCATATGTATCAGGAACAAAGAGCAGTGAATAAAGTCAGATATGATAGATAAGCAGTGAAGGCAGCAGATATTACATTGTCCTACCCATATCTCCAGATAATATTTTTTGGGATGAGTACTGTACTCCTCATTTTGAAAGTGAGGTGAGTACAACCAAATTTAGACGTGTACAAATGTGTTGTCAGAGTAGAGTGAGGAGTACATTTTAAAAACAATGTATTTTTATTAGATAACAATCGATCAAGTGCCAACTATCCTCCAAATAATGTTGGCAGATACGAGTGATTTACTCACCAGATGTAAAATATAGTGAGTAAAACAACATTGGGATGCATATGAGAGCTGTGACTCTGGAAAAATGCTCATTTTGAATCCCCAGTTACATTGTGAATCACTATTGTTTTGGCGTGTGTAGTATTCACACATTTTGATTGAGTATTGGTACTCCTTAAAACTAGGTGAGTAAAATAGGTCTGTACTCTTCTTATCTGGAGCCCTTGCTGTACCTGACTCTTTCTTGCAAGATATTGTCCTCTGATAGGTTCACTGACAAAGTTTAATGCACAGAGACAGAACAGTGAAGGTAAAATAAATATAACATGGAATGCACAGATAGTGAGTCCAACTTGCATGCACCACTGAGGCATGAAATACAATAAAGAACTAGGAGGGGAAATTTGATTATAATGTACTAGTTGCTCCTGTTACTTATCTCCATTATGAGTTATGGCCCTCTACTGATACCACAGATGAGTAAAGGTGTCTCCACTGCTAACAAGCAGTCAGACTGTTTGAAATCCTTTCCCTGATTCCCATACTGATGGCAGAATCAGCTTCACCCTCCATCTGTACCTGTCACATCCCCTTTTACACCCCTCTGCACTCTCTGCCTCTACTAGTCCCCTGGGCATCACATTCCAGGGTTCCACCACCCTCTCAGTGAAGTAACACCTCCTCCTATCCCCTCTGAGTCTCCCCCCCTCCATATTCCACCAGTGTCATGTAGTTTATCTCCCTCTTTTCTCTGTAGCACCCAGACTAGGACCCCCTTATTATACCCTTTTTGTACTTGAAGACCTCTATCATGTTCCCCCGCCATGTCCCTCATGTCCTCCAGGGTGTACATGTTGAGCTCATTGAGCCTCTCCTTGTTTTTCTATTCCCTCATGCCCCGGGTCATGTTGTTTTTTCCTCCTTTGAACCATCTCCAGGTCTCCAAAACTGCACACAATACTCGAGGAGTTGCCTAACCAATCAGTTATAGCGATGAAGGATCACTTCCGCCCTTCTCGATGTAATTCCCCTAGCGATGCATTCCAGCGTCATATTTGGTGTTGCCTCTGCACTGCTACCGGTCTCAGAATTGTTCATTCTGACATGAACCACTACCCCCAGGTGCCTCTTGCCATTCGAGACCTGTAGTGTGTCTCTACACAGGGTATACCCTTGGCATGCATTTCTGGCACCCAGGTTCAGATCCACGAATTTCCCTGCATTTAACTTCAGTTTCCACTTTCACGATCACCTTTATAGAGCATCCAGTGCTTCATGCAGGTCAACTCTCCCCTCCCCTCCTCCTCATCCTCTTCCACCACCATACCCAGCCCTAGTACCTATCATTCTGATCATCTGCATCCCCATCCCCATTTCCGTCAGCTTTGCCAGCAGGCCATTGTCGGGTACTGAATTGAATGCCTTGCTGAAGTGTAGAAAGAGGATGTCCACTAGCTTACCTAGTTCCAGGGCACTCATCACCCAGTCATCAAACTCCACAAGGTTTGTCTTACATGACCTTCCCTGGATGAAGACATGCTGTCTATCATCCAGATACTACATTTTCTCCAGTACCCATCCCCAAGCTTTTCATTGACAATACCTTCCATCAACTTGCTCATCACCGATGTGAGGCTAACAGGCCCGTAGTTCCCACCTCCTCTCTTGATCACCCCTTGTGGATAGGCACGATATTGACCACACTCCACTGTTGGGGTACCCACCCTGTCTTCAGTGAGATGTTGAAAAGGTCCATCAGGTGGTGCCACCAGGACATCCGCAGTTTCCCTCAGCACCCTGTGATGTATGTCATCCAGCCTGGTGCTTTCTCTGTCTGACGGTACATGTGGGCTTCTCTCACTCTCTCTCTCTCTACCAGGATGTCAGCCTCCATGTCCTCCCACTTTCCTGCCTGTACTGACAACCACCATATCCTGACGGTGCTGGATCTTCCATCTTCCCCGACTCATAAGGTATCTCGATCTGTGAGGCTTGGTATTGCATAAGCGTCTCAGTGTCAGTGACCAATGGTGTGTCCATCTGTACAACCCTCCTTAGTTAATGCCTTGATGTGTAAGCAACCATATCCATCACTGGATGTGTTGATCCATATGGTAGCAGTACTGTTTTGGTAAAATATTTTTTTTGCCTTATACAGGTGCACATGTGGTAATTGCTTTGTGATGCCTACAGATCTCGAATGTGTATGCTGTTGCAAAATAGATGCAGTGAATGATGAACTGACATGTGTTACAGAAGTTGACACATTTTGGGTGAACTGCCTGAACCCCCGAGTAGTCGAAGTATCGTTCTATGAGTACCTCGAGCTTGAAGGACCCTTTGATGATGGCACTCCACTTAATGAGTAAGTTTCTTTTTTTTTTTTACCCCCCAATTTTTTTTTTTTGCAGGTGTTGACCAAATTTCCCTATACTGATTGATTTAAGTACATACACCATGTACAGGTGTAGCACATGTGGTGGAACTTATGTGCAGGCACACAACTCCTGCATCACAGATGTGCCATTCCCACTGTTACCCCCAATTGAGTGAGCACTGTAGTGGGACACCACAGATTGACGTTGTCAACAGCAACGTCATTGAGGCATGGTGTCTCACCCTTTGTACACTACCATTTTGAACTACAGTGCTCACATATGTGGGATGGTGTGCATTTACACCATGGTCTGTCTTACACCCAAGTCAACCATGTGGTGACCCTTCTGCGATACTGCTCTCTGATCTTTCAAGATGTTGCTCATTGGTTTGACATCCAACCACCATCCCCTTTGTGATGAGATGGGTAGCCGTCCTTTTGATGATCGAAGGATGCTTACAGTTCACTACTAGGTGCGTCCCTGAGTCTGTGACGTAGTTATTGGGAATGTTCACGTACTATATGTGCCCTTGGGCTGCCACACAGAGACTCATTAATGTAAGCCTTATACTGAGGGTGGTTGTGAATGGCTAGATGGCACAACTGACAACATGTACATGCTGCTATCAAGGTCAGAGTTCAAGTGCCAGCCCATCAGTGCAGTAAACTGCAGAAATTATTGCCTCCATTTTGTTGCAGTTTTTTGGTCCTGGTTATCGGAATGTGTAAGGTGCAAAACTAATAATGAAGACATGCAAACTTCTGTCTACATGTTTCATACATTGAGTTATGGCATTATACCAGTACATGATGTGGTCGATGGCAAGATTTACTCTCTTCTTGTGTGGGTCCATTGTGCCATCACACACACCATCTCGTAGCATGTTGATTAAACTGGTGTTGGTAACTATTGTTTGGTGTTCATACTTACATTATAGAATGCAGGAAATTAGGATAGTGATGTTTTTAAATGGTATATTTAAGCAATGTAGCACAAAAGGGCGTTGGTGATGCCAGGATTTACCCACTCCCGGTGTGTTTTTTTTTTTGTCAAGAGGCACAGCCAAAATACAACAGATGTGGGTAAATGCTGGCATCACTAACATTCATGAGTGTCATACTGCAATTATACAATGCCCTGTATACAAGTAAAGTTTCTTTAAAAATTGGTGCTTTACTGGTCTTTATCTGTTGTTTTTTTGTGTGAGTTTTCACCTGTGTTAAATAATACCTTGTTGCTATGGTGATTGTGATTTGTTGATAGGTAGATATCCCCCCCCCCCAACCAATAGAATAATCATTTTGTGATTGCCACCACTGGTATTTTTCACAGTAACAGTTAAGTTGCTGTAACACAGAAAACCTCATAACTATTAGAACACTTCAAACAGATTACATTATTATTTTTTAAACAATGTTGTATTTGTACTGCTTTGTTATGGAGCAGACCCAGCGATTACAAATTCATACTTCTTTCACACACAGGTCAGGCAGTAAGCAGGCTCTCCCACCCCCCAATCCACCATGGGTACCTGTATCGCACCTACCCAGTTCATGCGCATCTCGTGTATGGGGGGGCGCATGGCACGGACATCATGTGCCACGACTGCCCGGCAATTTTCTGCCATTTTTCACTCCTCTCAAGGAGTGTGACATGTAATGGCAACAACACACAACTGTGCTGATGCCCGATGTGCTCCTTCCCCTTGCTGTGCTTGCACCAGCATTTATCCTCTGCTACATGCAAATGCAGCACGATGCAGTTTGCCCACCCACTCCTAGAGGAATTAGAGCAGTCATGGGATGCTTGATCATGCCTCTACCCTGCCATCCCCTGGAGACCCGAGTCTGGTGTGGTGTATTACAGCATGCCATAACACATGGGATGAACGGCCGCTGGCCTCATTACCTCCGGATGACTTGGCAGTCTACTCTTGAAAATACTTTTCTTTTAACCGGCAGTGATTAAGCACATCAAAAAAAGAGGGGGGGATAATGCCTGAGGTTGCAAAACACACTGCTTCTGCAGAAAGTCACTTATCCTGTATTTTTTACAGTGAATAATACTGCATAACATGTGTTTTGTGAGTTGTTTTGCTTTCAAAATGAAATGGACTCATGCAGTTTGTAGAGGTTGTAGAATGCTGTTCTACCACAGTAGGGTAGAATCACATTCCAAGGCACTGGAAGTGTGGTAGAACAGCAGGGATGGAATTGTATACAAAACAACACTGCATTATACAGTATATATATAGTATACTTGCCCTGTCCAGGGGTCCATATCTACAGATTTTACATAAAAGTCATGCTGCACGTACTGTGTAGTAGCGAAATAAATCTGTTGCTTTCAGTTGTGTTTCTATACCTTTGGTTTACATATATGAATTCACTTCTATTGCAGGACCCATCGACATGTTGCTTATCGGCCGTTCAAGACATGGATTTGGCAACGTTTGGGTAAATGGAATAGAAAAGTTCTACCCGCTTGTGTCGTGTCATCGATCAGGGCAGCATTCCCCCCCAAAGACTACACAGGCTTCAAACCTCCACCTACTGATGTTGATGAATGAAAACTGACATTGTAGATAAATGTTGCATATGTTGTTGTGTGCCACAACCTCATGTTCTATATTAATAAGTCTCCAATTTGTATTGATAGAATGACTGGTACATAGGTTTAATGACATTTTTGTTGCACTACTGTATGTAAGGTGTGTACTTGCAATGTGATACATCACCTTCAGTGAAGTTAATGTAAGTTTCTGATTTAAGGCAGGTACTCAAGTATGTAATAATGTGTGACCAAGGAGAGCACGGAGGCGTGCCCCATTGAAATGAATGGAGTTGGATTTCTAATTTATTTTTAAGGTCAATAATGGGCACCACTCAAGTAACAAGGGTCATGATAGTCCTGTGGTGACCTTCATTAATTTGTATGTTGCCATTCTTGAGTTCGCGCCCCCACGCTCTCCTTGGTCACATGCAACTATGCACTTCAGCAAGGGGGGGGTGGCTTGTCACGATTACCAGAGATTGTAGAACTAGTCTGACTGTGTTGGAAAATACAGAATTATGACTGAAAATGATAAGGTACAGGGCAGAATTTCTCATATAAGCCAGGCAGGCATAAGTATTGCTGAGGTCAGCTACCACAATATGTGAATACCTTCCCTCATATAATTAGGATTAAACCATTAACAAATATTTAAAAATTGATGTGCCTGTTATGAATGTAACACTTAGCTATGGTTTACTGTTCGGCAAAACAAATGCTGACTCAGCACAGTAATGTAAATGCCAATATGGTTCTGAATCTAGCTGTACTGCGTGTCACCTTATTTTGATGGTGTTGGCACTGGCTGATGAGAAATTATTAATTTTTAAGAAGGTGCTGGTTGGATCCGGTCACTGTTCACTTGGAAAATAGATAGTTGAGTGTAAAATGTTGCTTCTTGATTAACTTTTCATTGCAAAGTATGGTTACAATTAACACCATTCTGCCCCACCCCCAATCCACCCACCCCATCACAGTTGATAACATTCATCAGCCTCACCCTCTGCTTGTAACTGTCTCACATTCTCTTGAACCACTCCACTGTAGATACATTCACCAGCTACTGGCGCTGTGCATTCCATGGTTCTAGCACACTATCAGTAAAGTGTTGCATACTTATCTCCCCCCCTGAGTATCCCACCCTCCAGCTTCCAACTGTGGCCCTTGGTGACCCCTTCCATCTTCATCTAAAAGGCCCAATTTAGGCTTAACACATTTAACCATTTCAGATAATTGAAGACATCAAGCATATCCCCCCTGCCTCCCATATTCTTCACTCACAACAGTCCTAGCTCCTCTAGTCTCTCCTCACATGACCTATCCCTTAGACACCATCTCATCCTGGTTTCCATCCTATAACCCTGCTCCATGAGTGCAACGTCTGACTTTAACTACGGACGCTAGAACTGCACACAGTATTCATGGTGTGGCCTAACTATGCAATCATACATTGGCATAATCACCTCAACACTTATTTAGATAATCGCCCTGGTGATGCAGCCCAGCATTTTTGTTTGCATTGTCCGCTGCCATCCTACGTTGGTCATATTTATTAATTTGTGTATCCAAGCACCCACAAACCCATTTTTCCCCACTTGAAACCTGCAGTGTGTTCCCCCCTACGATGTACACTTGGCCTGTTTTCCTACACCCTAGGTGCATTACCTTGCAGTTCTCATTCTTCAGTTTCACTTTACATGTGTGTGATCATCTTTGCCATCCTCCCCAGGTGATCCACAAAGAGGACATACACTATCCACTTACTTACTTATTTAGCAGATGAGTGTGACAGATGTCTTGAAATGGTTTGTGTGTACGTAACCCCAACGTGTGTTATTTCATTTCATGGGTCATAAGCAGTAAATGTACCACCTATCAACATCTATATGTCAACAAACTTCCAAAGTTAGACAGCTTATGTTGCTATGTTTTCTAAACTTATACTGTTTTAGTATCATTGTAAAGCTACTGTGCTTTATTATATGTAACTCAGGTAAAACTGTTGCATAACATGTTCTTTTTAGTGTCATGCCACTTTTACCGTGACAGTTTCTTTCACTCAAGAATTAATAAATTTAATTATTTTTTAACCTTTATTGTCTTTATTAACAGAAAACTGAGTTTTCGTTCAGCTCAGAAAGAACATTTAACTGTAAACAGACAACGTGAAATTGACAGTATGAAACTGAGACACATTGTGGGGTGGGGGGACCACTATAATATCAGGGATTGTGTATTGTTTTATTGTACCTGTGACTACGGGTCAGTGGCGTGCCCCAGGATCCACTGAGTCCACACATCATTCAGCGCAGGACACCAGGTGCATTTTGCCGGGCTGCTCTATGCAGCTCATGGTAATGTTACCATAATGACATGCACATGGTCCCATTGATGCCTTGCATATCTTTGGCCCCATTTGCATTGCCTGTGGAATGCGCCATGCACAGTCTGGGCTATATTCAACGGTGATGCACCATTGCAGATCAGCTTTGAATATCTCCCTGTCCTGGCCCTGGTGAATGTCTGCTGTGCTGCATCTCCTTTTTGTGCCAATGCCTTGCGCAATCTCAGTATCCATCCACATGTAAACTAATATGTGATGATGCATCTACTATGTGCATAAATGTAACATTTCACATTTATCACACAGCAGCTCACATTTATTACATAGGATTTATGCCCATGCACACTGCATAAATGAAGATTAGTACCAAATACAGAACTGCAAAGTAAGGTGACTACTTTGAGCACTCAGTCGGAGCCACCGCAATGTACCGAAGAACATACATGTACAGCAGGGCTACGACCAGTTAGTTGGAACCATTAAGCTTGGTTCAAATAAAAAAAAAATGTTTATTACAAACTTCAAAGCAGACATAAAAATAGCAGCAGCACCACCCTAGTCTAACACAGAACATTTTCGCGTCACACTGACGCCTTCTCAAGGCTTGAGGAAGTAGCAGTGTGACGCGGAAACGTTCAGCATTTGAGTATGGATGCTGCTGCTATTTTTATGTCTACTTTGAAGTTTGTAATAAAATTTGTTTTATTTTAACCAAGCTTAATGTTTTTTCCACTTACTCATGACTTACTTTCTGCAAACTTACTTATCACACGTACTGAACAGCATGCCACTATACACTATAGACACTATATAATACTGGTATGCACAGTAATTTCATTGTTGCCTTTGATAACACAGTATGGGAATGTGAACAATGTTAAGTTGACGTGAATTTCCTGAGTCAGCAATTGTAGTGCTCTATGTGGATGTCAGAACTACAGATAAATAATTTACTTGACAGAGCTTTCAATATCTGATTATGCAATATGGTTCAAATGTAGGTATGCTGCGCCCTGACTGTGTCCAACTATTGACATTCTCTTTCTTGTGCATAACTGAGTAAACGGGATATATGTAATGTCACCTTGTTTTCCGAGCAACAGTGACTTCATAACATAGTTCGCGTTGCTCACTTGCTGCTCAACTAATAAAAAATACACCCAGCAGTTACTGACATTTCTGTTTGTCTGTGCCACATTGAATTTTAATGCACGCAACTGGCTTCAGTGATGAAAGTGAGAATGATGCCTTTGAATTAGTTGTTGCTTGTCCGGTTTTCTGAATTTCATGGACAGTGGCTCTGCTATTGAAATATCTGCACATGGATGGCGTGCCATGCTGTATGATGGGTACTGTCCATGGAGCTTAGTTACTCTGGGTTTGATGATCTGGATGTACCCTGATGGACAAATAAGGAGTATTTTTTCAACAATACTACTTGAAAGATGAAAAAAGCTGAATATGTACACAAACTTGCTAAGTCCTACAATTGTAATCCTAACTACATTGATCATGTTTCCATACATCCAACCTGTCGTACTAAGCTGGCATCTGCTTTCCCACATATAAACGTACAATCAGCACATACATAGAGGGTTATTAATGGTCTGACACCACTTTCATTTCTCTTTTTCAGCTTGTTGCTTTATTATAACTAAAAATAACCCTGGACTGTCAAACCATCACCACCCAGAACTATGTTATGTCTACTTAGAAATTCTTATTTGTTTCTTTTGTTGATTGCTTAATCATTAACAGTATTGTCAGACTGTTTTTGTAGCCATGTTATTATGCAATAAGGCACTCCATGGTGTGCGTCATGTAAGTAGTAATGACCGAATAGCCGGTCATTTCCAAGTGATTAAGTAACGAAGGGGGGTGGCCCGAGGCTCAGCCTTGGGCCACCCCCACCCAGCCAGTCATGAAGCACGTAGACATGACTGGCTCTGAGATCATTATTGCAATTATAAGTATAATCGCAATACTGACATCTTTTTAAGACGTTTTCTTTGGCGTCAGTGGGAGAGCTACAGCGGAAGCGCACAGTGGGTGATATGCCACTCATTTCTTAGAGATTTTAGACCAACGTGGCAAGCAGTAACAGATGGCGCTGCCCTCAGGAATAATTAGTTGGACATATAACCCTGAGTAACGTCACACATAAGATGGCGGAAGCACTTGGCATGTGGTCTTGTGCTTCAACACACCTTAGGTGTGATGTTATTCAACAACGACACACACACACACACACACACACACACACACACACACACACCCCCTAAGATTATATCAAATGCAGTAATACTATGGAGCATGTAACACAAAGTTGAGGAATTACCAAATGTAGGTGGAATTTTAACTTGCTTGACTTTGGCATCTTTCTCTTTGCTTGCCTTTGGATAAGCAATTCAATATTGCTATTCTTCCATCCTCGTAGTGGCAATAGCGCGGTCTACATTCTCATTGAAATGTAGTCCAGCAAGAAGATGTCTGTTTGAAATAATAGACAGTATGGAAATAAAGAAGATGCAACAACTTCATTTTAACTGAGGAATGGCCATTAATAAACGATTATTTATGTCATAAAATTACCTTGCATACATAGCAGGGTAAAAGAAGTGGAAAAACTTTGGTGCAAAGTGACACACCAACCCATGAAAGACTTCTAGTCCATATGTTTGGTACGTTGGGGACATCTGTTTGAGGTCATGCAACGAGTATGCACTTGCGATAGTCTCACTGAGTACTTTGTGAATGCGCGTACCTACGGTAAAATGCAGAAATAGTATTGTTATGTTTCGTCACAATGAAGATATGCAAACTTTTAGCATAAACAACTAATATTATTATATGGTATAATTCACCCTTTGGAATCCATTTCTTCTCTTTCACCAATTCCCCATGTACACAATCAGGGAATTTATCGCCATGTCCAGTGCATTCATTTGCAAAGTGGTTTAGGATACTGAGCCACTTCTGCTTAATAAGTTCAGCATTACCATCACTGGTTGAGGCAACCCAAAACATGTGGTTTGTAATCGATCTTGACCACAACTGGATATGACCACATTGCTTCTTTTTGGATGATGCATCAAGTGTTTTACCAACACCTGTGAACACAGCAGTAACATCAGTATATTAACCAGACCACCGTATGTTACTATGCATTGGCAGAACCAGCAGAGTATCTTCACAACACAGATATGTTAAGTTACCTTTGGCCATATGCCACATGTCAAAAAAATACTGGATTTCAGGATGTTGACATTTCATAAAGGCCTTGACCTGTACGTGCCTATCCGTCACCAGCTGCTCGATGCTGCAACCACGATCCGCCAAAAACTTCAGGGATCTTGTTAATCCTTCCAGCTCCATGGCAGTTGAGTTTTTAACTTCAGTACTCTGTTAAGGAAATACCACATCTATAATACTCTGCCCTTAATAATTTCAGAGCAAGTGCAACAATTCAGATAGTGATATTTGTATAAATGTTCACAAGAACAATCTGGAACATTCAAATACATTACCTGAACAAGCTGGATATCCAGCACTTTCTTAGTCTGCAAATCCATGACTGTATACAACCCATACTTGGCGCAGTATCCTGGTGAATCACATTGTCCATCACCACCCAGTATTCTTGGCTGTCTACGACATGCTGTAAGAAGTGAGTCTTGCTGCGCCTTCCAAACATCTGTCACTGTGGGCACAATGTAGGATCTCTGCAGTTTTTGAAATGTCACTAGTGAGAAGGCAGGGATATTCATGTTGTCCAACAAATGCAAAGCCTTGGCGGCAGACAGACCAGTACAGAATATTGATGCCGCCAACATTACATTACCCCAAGGCATGTTAGCTGATGACATCTGACTCTCCCATTTGAACACGTGTCCTGCAGTGCATGTTGTTTGCACCACAACCATGCTGCCTATCACACGACTTATGAAGAACTTTGCCTTCTTTCTGCATGTGTAGCACTTGGAAAACAGCATAGCAAGACTACGCTCCAAGACAAGGAAATATCTCTCATCTAGTGGTCCCAAATAGCTTTGACCAAATTCCATTTTTAGACACACTTTGGTGACTTTCTTCATCACTATCTGAAGAATGTTCGTCATCGAGGTCATCTTCTGACGGTATGTAGTCAGGATCCTCATTCAGTGTTGATGTCAGGTCGGGTTCCCCGATGTCCGAACTTTCATCATACATGTATTCATGTTCGCTATGTTGTTGATCAGCCTTTTCATCATCCGCTATTGTGCACTGAAGAGCAACTGAACATGTGGACACTGGTTTAATGGTACACTCAATGGGCAAAGACACTTGTATCCGTCTTGTCCTTTGCTTCGGCATTATATTGGCCTGACATCTCACAGAACGAGTACGAGTAGACGTGTTATTCAGTGGTGGTGGAGAAAGAAAAGAGACAGTTTGCCCACCTTCACTCAGCATTGTCTCCTGAGCTGGTTCTGACCAATCATAGTCATATTCACGTATGGTAGGTAATGTGGGACAGGGCTCTGTATCAATTGAAATGGAACTCACATTCACAGACAGATTGGAAAGATCCACATAAGCAGCAACACTTGTAGATGATGACTGATTGGCAGCCACACACAAAGTGGAACATCTGCATTAACAGCAGCACTTGCAGATGGTATTGGATCAACAGTCACATGCAAACTCGAAACATCCGCAGTAAAATCAACAGTTGTGGGTGGTAATGGATCAACAGCCATGTTCACATCAGAAATTAGGTTCGCTGTTGCACCATGTGCATCACTTGAAAATATGGAATTCAGAAACTGTGAAAAGGTACACAATGAAAGTGACAGGTCATTATCCTGAAAAACACTGTACATGCATTTCTTCATATCAACAAACAACTACATGTTCTTTCTGTGATTCACTGTATTTCGTGGAGGTGATATTTTCCTGTATTGCCTTCACTGTCACCTCCTTTGAGAACCATACTATTTTATTAAATAGTTTTGTTTTGTTTATTTGATTCACACAAAGGGTTTTTGACTATGTGATGGCTGTTTGGATTCTCCCACCTAAGTTCTTTCACCCATCATTCCTGTCCCTTTGCTACTGCATTCCTTAGACAGTCACCCATTTTGACTAAGCCAGCACTCCTAAAGTGAAGCACCTTTGCCTTTGTATGGCTTGACTGTACTGCTATTTATTGTGAACCATACTGTTTGATTGATGCTAGTTCCCAGATGGCTATCTATTTCAAAATCTGTGATCCTCTCCCATTTTCCATTTCAGACTATCATGTCTAAGATTCCTCACTTCCGAATGGGTTCCAAGATTAGCTGCGTGATGCATGACCCATATAGGGGACAGAGAATGGTTCCACTCTTGGATGTGAGACGGGCCCAGCCACCGCACTACCCAATAAGGAGCTGTAATTGCCGGGAGTGCTTTGGAGGGCAGAGCTTGTTGGCCGCATCGGCCTTTTGAAGAGAGACTGGAGGAGCTTGTGCTGTACACAGTGGAGGAGAGGAGGGACAGGGGAGACATGATATTGGTCTTCAAGTATGTAAAAGGAATAACCGAGAGTGGAACCAAGGAGCTGTTTATGCTAAAAAGGGTGGAACAACCGGGGTCATGAATGGAAGCTGGAGGGGGAAAATTACAGCGGGAGCGTAGGAAGCATTATTTCACTGAGAAGGTGGTGGAGCCATGGATTGCGCTGCCCAGGAGGCTGGTGGAGGAGGTCACAGTGGAGGGATTCAAGAAGGGATGGGACAGGCACAAGGGGAAACTTAAGTCAAAGAAGACCCTCTCGGTGGCTGGGGGGGTGGGAAGGTGAGCACCCACTAGGTTGCTAGCTAACGAATAGACACGACAGACTGTTGGACCTATTCTGCTTGTTTTTAGTATGTTAGTATGTGGCTGTAGCAAATGTGGTCCCTTTAACATCTGTCATGCTCAGATCCCCCATCAACAACATCTCCCCTTTTTCTGCCATTGTAAGGATGCCTTCTATCATTCCTTTTCCAAATTACTCCCACTGAGCTGGGGGTCTGCAAAAAACCCAAGTATGGATTGTGAAGCCATTGCCTGTCTCAAAGTTGACCCCCACTGCCTCCTCTAATCCATGTTCACACTTTAGTTCTGTTGCTTTGATCCATTTCCTTACCAGAGTATATACCCTGCCAATACAAACCAGCATTCTATTGACATTTGCAGACAGTTCTGTACATTGAACATATTTTTTCATTTATCCAATTATGAGCAACCTCAAATCCTTCTCTGCCCTCTTAATTAGCTGTACTCAACCCCTCTGGAGTTTCGTTTTCATATTTGAACATAGAACAGAACAATTAAAAGCTATGCATTGTCCGGCCTGATGGTGTGGAGGGCTGAGGCGCTGCTGCCTTACCTTGCCCCATGCCAGCGACCCGGGTTTGGGAATGGACTGGGGCACCAGAGGTTTGGCAGGGAAAGGAGTAGGATTGAGCATCCAGAGGACCGCTCTCCTCTCCTGTGGTTGGTTGAGGATCGGCGTCACTCTGTAGGGGCCCCTGGTGGAGATCAGGGAAAGCTCAGAGGCAGCGCGACTTGGGGAATTGGAGGAAAAACTAAAAATAGCATCTCCTTCTGGTGGTTGATGGCCGCTCAGGCCAGTGCCTCCTCCAGCTCTTCGGAAACTGACCCGACCACAGCAGCACACAGAACCAATGCCTAGGCCATGAGGTCATTTCTACTTGGACACTCTCAATGCAAGGTTTATGTCAGGTTATCCTGAGATGGCTAGTATGTGGGGTCGTGAGTGAGAGATGAGTGTCCTTGGCAAGTGGCCTGAAGGAGAAGTAGGGGAGTCGCAGGGGAGATAAATACGTAACACAAAACCAAAAAAGCTATGCATCATTCTATCGGTTAATACATCCCAGTTTGTCACTCTTCACTGAAAACGAGTGGTCTGACGTGCCTCCACTTGTATTCTGCGACGAGTGTGAAAGGGGGACTTACTACTATATTATCGATTGACTGCAATCAGTAATATATATGTATTTTAAAATACTGAACCGGGCCTGCCAGTTTGCAGGGGCATCTGTGCATGAGACACTCTTCACAGACTAAGAGCATGTCACCCGAGGACAAAAGAAGCCCTAAGATTGCTCGGGAATGTTCCCTCAATCTATAACAGCAGTACAATGCCACCAACCCACCCACACACAAAATGGTAAGATGGAATACATGAATTCCACATTCTTCAGTCCTCAAGTGGCGTACAAACAAAGACACACACAGGCATGCAGAGAAAACAACTTCAGTTGTACCTGTTGCCAGGTAAGGAGCATGTAGTTGTCTGTCAAAGTGGTAGGGATAAGAGGGGCGCTTTTTCGTGATCAGCAAAGAAACAACATCACTGAAAACTCTTGATGGAACTTGATTTTTTACATTTCTGTATATGCATAGTAATTGCAATAAAGTAAGTAAATAATTTAATGTTATTTACACTCATGATCCCCCCCCCCCTTTCACACATACACAAATGTAAAATATCAGGTACTATTTCGAGTTTACATTGCTGGTGTTTCTTTGATGCCCATGAAAAATCACTCTGTTATCCATACCACTTTGTCAGAGAACTCCCTGATCCTTACCATTCAACAGATAAAACTGAGGTTCTGGCTCTACTTCAGGCCTGTGTGTGTCTTTCTTTGTATGCCAGTTCAGCTCTGGATCATGTTGAAGTCATTTATTCTATGTTACCATTCTGTGTGTCTGTGTGTGTGGGTGGTGGGTTCTACTGCTGGAATAATGCAGAGGTTTGAAGTACTGTGTTCCATGGTAAACAATAACAGAACATATTGAGTGTGAAGAAATAAGCAGTAAGACATGGCTGGGCATTTGTAGTACTGGGATACCAGCACATCTTGAGGATGAAATCACTTGACCTGCGGTCTTGTGCATACCTATGCATCTGGGTGTGTGGGTATGTCAGTAATACCAATATCCAGCCATGTCTTATTGCTTTTATAGCATTAAATTATTCACTTGTATTCATGTAATTGAATTGACTTTTATTTTTACGGCCTAGATGAACTTTTTTATATATTGATAAAGGCAGCGGCCACGTTTGTAATGAAAAACAGAAAATAAGCGTATTATAAATTGAGATGAAAATTGGGCTGGTGTACATAGCAGATATTTACCAGATAAGACATCTGGAGGCGAGCATCACACTAGCAGGGAGTGAACATGGAACGCTGTGGTTTCTCCGGTACCTAGTGGGGAAAGAAAACCCTGCCAATACACCAATATGGAAGTAATAGACTTCAGGGGAGCAGATTTCAAGTGCATGGCAAGGATTCTTCATGGGGCTTGCAGGAGACAAGGCTAGACATGGCTGAGGACAGCTGGTAGGAGACCAATACAAGGAGGATGCAGGAGGCTACTTGGTCCTGTGCAAGGGTAAGACCCAAGAGGTGCAGGAGACATTAAGGGAACAAATGGCTGCCTCAGCGCACTTGAATTACTGAAGGGGGAAGGGAGAGGGGAGAGTACGAGTTGCTGGCTAGGAGGGTTACCAGAGTGGCGAGAGTGGCCAAGGTGAGGATGTAGCAAAACTTGGCCAGGGATATCCGCAGTGCGTTAAAAAGGGTTATTTAAATACATAGGTGAGAAAAGAAAAGCTATGGCATAGGTCAGCAGGATTAAGACCAGGGGTAACTGGAACAGAAAGCAGAGGAGCAAGAAGAGTTAGTAAATAATTATCCCACCTCTGTCTTTATCTGGGAGGGCAGGGGATCCTTCCATGCCGATGGGAGGGAAGGAGAGCACACATCAATGTGACGTCACTTGGAATGTGAAGGTTTGGAATGGAATAGGTTGGTGCACAGGACGAAATTAGAGGGTAAGGGTCTGGTCTATGGGACAGTGGGCTGGGAGAATGAAATCAAAGAGGATAGGGTAAATGGGGCCAGATGGGCTACATCCAAGGGTCCTGAGGGAACTGGTGGATGTGCTGCCAGCTACACTGCCTACACTCTTCAACATCTCTCTGCAGACAGGGTGAGTGCCCCCCACCGTATCAGAGGGTGGCCCATGTGGTACCTATCCACAAACTGGGATCTACATAGGACATGGGGAACTACAGGCCTGTTAGCCTAATATCCATGGTAGGCAAGATGATGGAGGGCATTACTAAAGAGAGGCTTTGGGGACAGGTGGAGAGCTTGGGGCACACAGATGACAAGCAGTATGGATTTGTACCAGGGCACTCGTGTCAGACAAGCCTTGTTGAGTTTTACAATTGGGTGATGGTTGCCCTGGACAGACATAGACAATTGTCTCACGGGCTGAGTACAGAGTGTCATCATTGGCGGGATAGTCTCCTCCACCAGAAGGGTCATCAGTGGGGTCCCCCGAGATTCAGTGTTGGGACCACTCTATATCAATGCCTACTCTTTGGACATAGGGATGGGTCTAGGGAGCAGGCTGAGTCTCTTTGCGGATGACTCAAAGCTGGGATCACTGGAAAATTGGGGATGAGGGGAGAGAGTAGCACTCAAGAGGGGACCTGGATATGCTGGAGGGGTGGTCAAGGAGGTGGGGATTTAAGTTTAATGCAGGCAACTGCAGGGTTCTGCACCTTGCAGATAAAAGCCCGACTCTTAAATACACCTGGGGGGGTGAGGTGCTGCAGGTTTCGAGGGAGATGAAAGACCTCAGGGTGGTGGTGGATGCCAAAATGAACAACTAAGAGCAGTGTAGAAGGGTGGCGGCACAAACAAATGAAATGCTGGGGTGCATAACCGGGGGATAACCTGAAGGAGCAGTGAGGTACTCCTTCCACTCCACAGTAGCCTGGTAACACCACACCTTGAATACTGTGTACATTTTTTGGCATCCCTACTTAAAGAAGGACACTGCATTACTGAAGAGGGTACAGAGGAGAGCGACCTGCATGATACTGGGGATAGGGGAAAGGCCCTATGAGGAGCAACTGAGGGAGCTCAACCTATAGTTGTTGGAGGACAGAAGAGACGGGGAGATATGATAGAGATTTACAAGTATCTCAATGGGGAATAATAGGGTAAGCCTTGAGGGAGGCCTTCAGCTGAGGGAGCCAGGGGCCACCAGGGGACACCACAAGAAACTAGGTGGTGGAGGCTGAGGGTGGAAACATGGAGGCACTATTTCACTGAGAGAGAGAGAGAGAGAGAGAGAGAGGAAGAGAGAGAGTAGTGGAGCCCTGGAATGCACTGATTAGAAAACTGCTACCTGCCATTACTGTGGAGGAGTCAAAGAAGGGGCAAATACAGTACACATAAACTAGTGTACATTACCAATGCTGGATTATTTGACAGAAAATGAAAAACACATACAAGTATAGCAAACTAATAAATCAATTACCTGAATTCTGCTGTGTTGCAAGACAGCTGATCACTCTTTATTCTTCTGCAAACAGGACGTAGATGACATTGTTGGCATGAAGATGGTAGGCACACTTCTTGCTTTCAATTTTGCTTGAGTGTCAGTCCAGCCAAGCTGGACCAACTTTTCAGGGTCTCTTTCATAGCATGAGCACTCGAAATGAACCCTACAAATACGGCTGTACTTCAATGGCTTAAAATCTTTTCACCTACAGAAATGCACCCATGCTCGGTGGGTGACTTTATCTGCTAGAAAGTGGAAAAAATGAATCCCACAGCCTTTACGGCTCTTGTTCTTGCAGCCATAAACAACGCAATATGGCATTTTTCATAGAACTGCTGTGATTAGATCTATGTACTTACTCTAGTTATTTTTTTGTACTTTTCTTCCCTCAGATTCTTCATTCACCACAGCAAATAAACTGAATCCCACTTTGTGATCTACAGTAACTATTCACAATAAAAAATAGATATGCAATGAACTGTGGAACACAGCTATAACATGAAGTAGCAGATATTGTGGTGGGTCCTTTGACAGCACTCCTGTATAAGGAGAAAACAAATTTCCCTCCACATATTTCCCTCCACAAACCAGCTAAAGGTGAAAGGTCATTGTCAGGGTCAGGACTAATGCATTCACATACCACTAAAATCAACAATCATAACTGAATACCACAGCACTACTGATGAACATATATAGTTTGTCTTTAGTTTTGGAATTACAGTATAAGCAAAACAATAGTAAACTAGTGTCAAACATAACATAATAATGACTTTTTGTATTATAAAACTATCCTGTCAATGGCACATTCCTGTACAATACTGATCACGAGTGACAGCACCCATGTATCTCTTGACAGCTCACACACACCCTCACAGCTGACATGAAGAAAATACAGAGCAGTCATGCCAGTCACCAATAAACAACATAGAAATAGATGGGACGTGTTAAAACACATTCACACTGCAATCCAAGGTTAAAAAAAATTACAGACGTCAGGACACACAAACACAAAATGTTTTTTTAATTACGGTTTGTCTTCAAATCTTGGCACTATATCATAATCCCAAACAGCAAAACAATAAGTGCAACGCTTCAGCAGACCACATTTATCTGCACACAGACCTACTGAAAAAAAAATGAGGAGTCAAACTACTTTTCCATTTCATTTTTTATTAGGAATAAATGTGCAGCTCAAGGGACAGTTGCTCAGCATTTTCATTTCAAAGTTGCTGTGTAACTGCAGAGTAGCACTGGCAGATGCACAGCTGACTGGCTACCATTACATCATCACTCTACCAATGCTTGTGACACTCGAAACAACAGGATTTAGATATGTAAGAAAAGCGCTTCTGGGAAACGCAGTAAATAAATTAAAAAATTAACATTTTAATTGGACAGTTCTGAAGGAAAGAACATTGTGACACACTTTTTCTGGGGTTAAGGCTTTGATTCAGTAAGTGCAATAGTACTAATTTTGCATATTTACAGGCCATTTAACAATGTAGGACCCAAATCTGAACATTTTAAGCACTTTTTTTTTAGATATTTCCTATCAGCTCGATCATATGCTTTTTCAGCATCCAATGCCAGGAGGGCTGCCATAGAGTATTTTAAAGCAAAGGTAGTATTTAATGCCCTCCTGACATTATGTGCCAGTCTCCTTCCTCCGATTAAGCCAATCTGGTCTGTTTTAATGATTTTATTAACAACTGTATCCTTTTTGCAAATCACTTAGTAAATATCTTGTAATCTGAATTTAAAAGAGAGATAGGTCTATATGAGCCACATTTCACTGGATTGTTATCCTTTTAAAGAAGCAGACTAATAATAGCTTCATCGAAAGAAGGAGGCATACTATTGGGTGACACCACATTCTTGAATAACAAATATTAATGGGGTAACAAATCTTCTAAAAAAACATAAAGAAATTCTAAATCCATGTGAGCCTGGGGATTTCCCAGTTTGTATTTCCTGAATCACCAACTTCATTTCTTCCGTTGATAATTCTTTGACTAAAAACTGGCTTTCTAATATATTAAGACAATTCAAATCAAAGTTCAAAAATTACTCCACTTCTGCATCTGCGAGAAAGCATTCTGGTGTTCATAAATTCGCATAGAATTTTCAAAAATATTGTTAATTTCCTATTCATGAAATATTAATTGTGAATCTTCATTTTCCATAGCCTGTATTGCATTACTATTTCTTTCTGCTTGCATTTGCAATTATAATAATGTATCTGGCTTGTCTGCAGAAAAATACTATCTCAGTTTTGTTTTTAATGCAATCCTCTCAATCTGACTTTGAGAAATTCAATTGTATTATTCTCTTCAGAGTAAAACCTTCTAATAGTCCTGATCATTTTCTGTTATAGCATATTTTTGTGCCTTTTTTAATTTATTACGGAGCTCTCTCAGTACCCTACTATGATATTTGTTTCTAATTGCCATAACAGCTATACATACACCTCTTAAATATGCTTCCATACTATCCTATACAGAGCACAGAGTTGAACCTCATTAGCTGCATTACTTATGAAATAATTTGTAATTTTTTTTTAATTTTTTCTTTAAATCCAAGATCCTTAAGTAGAACTGGATCCAGTATCCACATTGTAGTTGTACTGTAGAGGGAGTGATGAAAAGCCACTGATCACATAGGGTCAGTGGCCATAAACAATGTATGGGGGCTACGGGTAGACTGGATGGGCCTGGCAGTCCTTATCTGCTGACAATTTCTATTTTTCTGTGTTTTTCTATTGAATCCTTTGTAACAAATATGTCCAACTTAAGTATTAAACATAGTGAGACATGATCTGACAGAGTGAAAACTCCATAAGAGGTTTCCGGTACCTCATGTAGCAAAGATTCAGAAATTTAAACAAAATTGGTTCTAGATAATGAATTATGAACATTAGAGAAGAAAGAGTATTATTTTCAATCTGGAGAAAAATAATGGAATGAGTCTGTTAAATTTAAGTCTATCATGAAAGATGTATATTTGAAACTGAATTATTTTTGACTTCCTTAGACCTGAGAGAGCACTGAAGTAAAGTCAGTGTTAAGTTACATTCTCCATTAATCAAATAAGATGAAGGGAACTGTGTCAGTTCTAAAATAATGCTAAAAACAATGATAAAACATCTTCATTTGAAGCATAAATGTTAGTCAGTGTTAACAACTAATTTTTAATCTTCAAGCTTATTATCACAAATCTACAATTTATCCATAGCCTGATTTTGAATTTGAATGTTAAAGATTTATTTTCAGAAAAACTGCCACCCTGCTAGAGTTGGCAGTGTATTTTCAGTGGAATCCCCAATCCCCTAAAACTTGATTACTTAATCAACACTTTCACCTTCATCCTCGACCCCCATGCCCCCTTCAAGATGAGAAGAGCTAAAGTAATTCACTCCCCCTGGCTCTCCCAAGAGCTCTGGCTCCTAATGCGCTTAAGAGATAAGGCTTGGAGTTCATACAAAAAGTCAGGACTCATTACTGATTAGAACTCCTACCAGCAGCTATGGAACATCTGCAAGGCTAAGGTATCCAAATCCAAGCGACACTATCTACAGTCCCTACAAACAACCTTAGCAACCCTAAATGCTTCTGGAAGCAAATTAACAACCTTCTCAAGGGTCATGAATGGAATATCCCCCAGGTCATGATAAGAAATGGATCATAGCTATCCTCACTCTCTGAGATTGCTGCAGGAATATATTCATTCTTCACTGACCTTGAAGTCTACATAGTAAGCCTCCTGGCTAACAGCCCTGCACCACAACCCCCCCAAGACTGAACCTCACTCCCCTCCCTTTCACTTAAAATTTATTTTGTGGGAGAAGTCCTTAAGCTTCTTATGGGCCTCAATCCAGATAGCTCATCTGGCTTTGACACACTGCCCCCCAGATTCCTTAGGCTTGGAGCCCCCACACTGACTCACCCAATTGCCCAGTTGATTAATCAATCTATCCTCACACACTCTATCCCAGATAAATGGAAAACCATTACTGTTGTCCCTGTGCACAAATTAGGCCCGATTAACCTCATTGAAAATTACAGACCCATCTCCATACTGTGTCCTATGGCAAAAGTCCAGGGAAAAATCCTTTACAACCAATTGTACTCTTTCCTTGAACAGACCAGCACCCTCACAACGCATCAACATGGCTTCAGGAAATCACATGACACCAAATCCACTATCCTGAAGGTCACTTCTGATATCTTTCATGCTATGGGCCATGGTAGTGCCACAGGGGCAGCCTTCATTGAACTCACAAAGGCCTTTGACCTTGTCAGCCACTCCCTTCTCATTTCCAAGCTACAATAACTAGGCCTCGATTACAACTCCCTTGCCTGGATATCAAACTATTTAGGCAACCAATTCCAATGTGTCAAATGGGGAGGGGCCCTCTCCTCCCTATCTCCAGTCATGGATGGGTCCCCCAAGGATCCATCCTCGGGCCCCTATTTTTCTCTATCTTTATAAATTACTTGCCCCTTAACTGTGGAGGTGGATCAATTCAGCTATATGCCAATGATGCTATCCAATACCAACATGGCACTGACGTCTCAGTATTCAGGTCTAACCTAGAAAATGACTTCCACCAATTAGAAACCTGGTTCAAAGGGAACCTGCTGGTTCTGAATACAAAAAAAAACAAATCCATGCTGTTCCACCATACATCCTTTGGCCTAACCTCTCAGCCTCCTTTGATCATTAACTCATTATCGGGCCAACAGCTCGATGGGGTTGAATCCTTCAAATACCTGGGTATAATTCTTGATGAAAACATATCTCTCAATAATCATGTCAATAGTATTATCAAAACCACCAATCAGAAACTCAGCCTCCTCCACCGTACTTCCCCCTACCTTATCCCATCTGCTAGGAAAATCGTTGCCTCAGCCACCCTCCTCCCCACCTTATTCTATAGTGCACCCATAACTCACTCTGCCAAGATCACCACTCTGCCCAAGATCAAACAGGCCTACCACAGAATTACCTGTTTCACTAATGCAGCTCTAGCTGGAGCACACCACTGCGTGGTTCTCAAACCCCCTAGGCTGGCCATCTTTCAAACTCAGAGTGGACTTCCCTGTACTACGTACCATGTTCAAACTTACTCACCTTCCTCCTCCACCTATTCTCTCAGGGCTTCTGACCCAAAAAACCTTCCCAAGGACCCTTTGACACTCCCACCTCCTGTTGCTGGGCCTTCCTAAAGTTCACCTAGCTGTTGGTAGGCAATCCTTCACCTTCTCTGCACCTCAGAAATAGAATGCCCTCCCCCATAGTGTTCTCTCATGCGCAACTCTTCCCCTATTTAAAAAAAAAATGTAAGGAATTTTTGCCCCCCCCTCCAACCTGCTGTGGTGACTGTACTTAACACCCTCTATTAAACCCTATGCTTCTCACTCCTGTATTATGTCTCCTCCCTAATCTCCCATCTACCTCCTCACATTAATTTTTTTCTAATGCCTCCTGGCTCACCTAATTCTACTACAAATAATCTCTTCCCCAACCCCCTTCACCTCTCTTATATACTGTAATTAGCTTGTATATATTGTAAATATGAACAATTACGTAGTGCTTGCACTCATATACTTTATTATGTTGGACTTTTACTACTGAACTGGTTTGCTTGATGACATGTCCGCTCTGCACATAACCTGCCTGAACATCTTTGGTCTCAAGTCTCCAGCACTGTGAACCCTAGCCCTTCCTAAGTCTTATCCTCACTGGATATCTCAGGACCACCATGAAATTTTTCAGCCAAAGTTGGTGGAATTTGACTGTATGATCAAGAATGAACCTGTGGCTCTATGTTGCTTAATTCATACATGTACTGCTTTTCTGCCACATTCTGATCCCATTGATACTTATTGTACTACAGCTTGTACCCAATTGTACTTTTATCTACTATTTGGAATTGTCTGCACCCAACTGTATCTGTACCTACACTTGGAATTGTCTTATTTCCCCGGGTCGCCCCTGAAAAAGGGACTGAACTGTCTCAGTGGACTCACCCGGTTATCAAAATTTAAATAAATAAATAAATAAGTGTGAAACTCACAAAAATTGGGTTTTTGTTGCAACCAGAGGGTGGTTGTAATATAGAACTCACTGCTGGAGGAGGCGGTTGGATGTGTAAACATGAATGAGTTTAAAAGGAAATTTGACAGTTAATGTGTAACTAGTAACACATAAAAAGGTATTTTTAAATAGTGGGTGAACATTATGGACAATAGACTACTCTGCTTTGACCCTAGCTATGTTATGTTACTTATGTTTATTGATAATTTCCAAAGGTGTGTAGTGGATTGCTAGAGTTTCTGTTTTATTCAGGTCAAGCCGGTGTCCGGCTACTTTACCCAAGTTTTCAAGTATCTGCAAGACGGGGTCTAAAGAGATTTATGGTTTTGCCAAATATATTAATAAGTGATCTGAAGGTAGGGTAAACTTTTGTTGAATATGTCCAAGTGAGATTCTGGCCACCTCCGGGTGTGCTCGCATTGCTTCTGCTAGTGGTTCAATATATAATGCGAATAGTAGTGGGGATGGGGACAGCCCTGAGAAGTTGCTGTTTCTAATAGGAAGTTTTGAGAGTACTGGTCATTTGCTTTCACATTTGCCATTGGGTTTGTGAATATGGTTTCTATGGTGGTACAAAACTCTGTGGAAAGCCAAACTGAGTAGGCATTTAGTATAGGAATGGCCAGGCCACCCTCTCAAGAGCCTTTTCTGCATCCAAACTAAGGACAAGAAAAGGTTGATTGATTTGTGTCATGAGATGTATAAGATATGTTTTTTAATGTTGTCTTGCATCTGTCTAGAATGCACAAACCCAGTCTGATCTTTGGCAATCAGAGTGGGAAGTATTAAGTCCAGTCTGTGGGCCAGTATTGAGGTGAACAATTTATAAACCATATTTAGGACAGATATCAGTCTGTCGGAGTCTGGACAGGTGGAATCTTTGTATGGTTTTAAAATCATGGCTATAGATGTGTATTTCTAAGAATCTGGTATTATGCCCATTTTTTTGTATGTCATGAAATGTCACTTGTAATAAGGGGAGCGTTTGTTTTTTAAATGTTTTGTAGAAATCTGAAACATAGCCATCTGGGCTTGGGCTCTTGTTTGTTTTACATCTGTTTAGGGCAATTATTATTTCTCTTTCTGTTATAGGGGCTATGAGAAGTTGGGCATCCTGCCCTGTTACTTTAGGTAATTTCAGGGAGTGGAACAAATTAACTATGACATGGGGGTCTGATTCATGATCAGCATCAAAATACAGTTGTTCATAGCACTGTTATAAGGCACTGAGGACTTCACTAGATTTATATACTAATTTTTGTCTTTTATTATCATAGATGTTTACTATGTGTATCTGCATTTGTTTCTTCTGTAACCGATGCACTAATAGTCTGGTGGCCCAGGGTCCGCTTTCACAATATCTTTGTTTTAAATATGTTAGCACGAGTTCTTCCGACTGTGTTTGGGGGCATTGTAGTTCCCGTTGTAGCCAATGTAGGGTGGGGAAAACCCCTCTACTGCCTGTTTGGTGTTCAGTTTGTAGTGTGTTCAGCTGTTGCATAAGTGTGGTATGTTTCTCTGTTCAGTTTCTTTTCTGTCTGGCTGTGTGTGTGATTATGTCACCTCATAGGACAGTTTTTAGGGTGTCCCTCAGAAGTGTCAGAGAAATTCCACGTCTTTTATTATGTTATAAAAGGATTGTGTTGTTAAGCAATTGTTGAAACTCTGGGTCTCATGACTGTATAGCATTTAAGCACCAGTATGTATTTTTTCTCTCTTTCTCCCCTATGGAGATGTAGAAGTGGAGCATAGTCAGAGAGGTTGACTTGCCCTGTATTGCATTCTACTATTTTATCAATGTCTTCTTGCTGTGTGTAGTATTAATCTATTCAAACCCTCATTTTTAAACATGTTATTGTTGCAGCTTACCTCTTGTTTTCTGTAACAAAAACTCCTATGTAAGAAAACAAGGCTAGTTAAAAATACTACACATTCTATTCACCAAGACTTGGGATTGAAGTCATTTCTCTCAGTGCAAATCAGCTCTTCCCAGTTGAACGGAATCCATGTTACAATGTCAGCAGCCCCACAGGCTTAAATGCACTTGGTGCGAATTTAAAATATGTTTCAGTTTTTAGAGGCAGATAGAGAAAGCAGGACTGAGAAACTATACTTAGCTCTATTAAACTTGTCGAAATCTAATCCAGTCTTCTCAAGTCTCATGGCCTAAATCTTTATTCAGGTTTCCATGATTCCTTGTGCTGCATACTCTCAAGTTGATTAGCCTCTTATGCTAAACAGCCAGTTACTTGTATTCCCTAGTTTGCCACGGTACCTTCTCACTCCTCAAACTCAAGGGGAAAAAAAAAAAAAACAATCGCTGGCTTATGTTGCTTAAAGATTGTGGTTTGCCCAAATTCAAACTGTTACTGGGAGAGCAAACGTGAGTGTCATTTTCCCAAAATACTTATCATCCAGCTTAATCTGAAACTACTGTACATTAACACTGTCCAAAACCAAAAATAAAAGCCTTACTTGTGATAGAGTTACAATGAAAATAAAAGAAAAAAATTTACTCTATGTGTTGGGAAAGAAAGAAAAAAAAACAGTCTTGGGCACCAGAAGAAAGCTACCATGGAGCTCATTTGATGTCTTCAGCCATCTTGGATCTCTTTCTGACAGAATTATGAAACTTAGACTAGTTAAGACCTGCAGTGCCCTGGTCGTTGATGATCCTGCTGAGGATCCTGAAACAGTTCTGATCAGAAAATCAACCAAAACAGTGAACCAGGGAAAAGGAAAGGCTCTCTAAACCAAGAGAGACACTGAAACTTATCATAACCATCATAGAAAGCTCTAAAGCTGAAGCCTAAATAAAGGAAAGGCACGGAACAGAAAGACTGATACTAAAATACTAACTCATGGTTGAAGAACTGGTGCTGTGAGGAAGGGTTTGGATTCATTGGTGACTGGGGACCCATCTGGAGGGATGGAGGTTTATTCAAGCCTGACGGCCTGCATCCATCCTGGAGGGGAATCCAAGCACTCAATGATAAGTTTAAATGCTACATTGACAAGCATTTAAACTAGCAAAGGGGGGTGGCAGGCCAACAAGGACGGTACCTACTTGCTCACCCCCCACAGCTAGTAATGGAACCAGTGAACCAGAGGAGGGCTATCTCTGCAAAGCAGTGTGCAAAAGATGGAGATTAGTGTCCAAAAGGTGGATAAGCAGAAAAGGGCAAAATTCAGCAGAAGGGCAGACAGCAAGGAGAACCAGGGATAAATGACAACCAAGGAAGGGGCTGGAGTAGAACAGTGAAGCAGTCTAGGAGGTCAAATCATGGAAAGCCATGTGTGCAAATGCCAGGAGCCTTAGCAACAAGATGGAAGATCTGAGGCTGTCATGGTACAGTCAGATCTGGACATTGTGGCCATCACTGAAACCTGTGTAATGATAACCATGACTGGGAGATGGCCATACCTGGCTACAACATATTCAGAAGAGACAGAGCAGGCAGGAAGGGAGGAGGAGGGCACTGTATGTGAAAAATGACATAAGGGCCACACAGATCCAGGAAGAACAAATGGGGAGAGATACTGTGGGTTAAGCTGGAAAGGAAAATGGGGCCAGCTATCCGCACAGGTGTGGTCTCTAGACCACCAGCCCAGGAGGAAGAAACAGATAGGAGTTGATGCTAGCCATCCAAAGGATGGCAGACAAGGGTGAGGTAGTACTGGTTGGAGACTTCAATATACCAGACGTGGACTGGAGCATCCCAGCAGCAGCATCAACTAGGAGCAGATTTATCCTGACTCCTTCAGGGTGCCTTCCTCAAGCAACTGGTCATGGAACCAACTCGGCAGAAGGCAATACTGGACCTTGTGCTCACAAACAGGGACAGTGTGATGGGGTAACAGTGGGGAGCACCTGGGTAACAGTGACCACCAGTCATTGTGGTTTGAAATCACAGAAAGAGCAGAACCAAACCACACAAAACACGATCCTGGATTTTAGGGGCAGACTTTGGGAAAATGGGAGATGCTTGAAAGAGGCATTAAGGGAATGGGACAGGAATCAGGGATTGAGGAACAGTGGGCAGTATTTAAAATGGGGATTATAAGAACAACAGAATTATGCATTAAGCAGGTTAGCAAGAGGAAAAGAAAGAGGAGACCATTATGGTTTTCCAAAGAGGTAGCAAAGAAAGTGAAAGCCAAAAAGATTGCATTCAGGCAATACAAAAAGACACAGGCAGAAGGGGATAGGGAGAAGTACCAGGAGAAACAAAGGGAGGCAGGGAAGTCAGTAAGGGAAGCCAAAGCTCAGACAGAAGAACACATTGCAAAATCAGTGGTTAAAGGGGACAAAACCTTTTACAGGTACATAAGAGAAAAAAGAAGGACAAAGGGAGGGATAGTGAGACTGAAGGGGGAGGATGGGAGCCGTGGAGGATGACAACAGTAAAGCTGACATATTGAACAGGTATTTCTGCTCAGTCTTTACTAAGGAAGAGGGGGTAATGGGTCTGAAGGAGTACAAGGGGTGAGAATGGTGCAGAATGGACACAAGTCCCTTTACACGAGAAAGGGTCCTGAAGGAACTGGAAGTAATAAGAGCTGATAAAGCAATGGGGCCAGATGGGTGCACCCCAGGGTCCTTAAAGAACTAAGAGAGGTGGTCTGAACCTCTGGCTATCCTGTTCAGCCAATCACTGGAAACAGGGAGGTACCAAAGACTGGAGGACAGCAGATGTAGTCCCCTTATACAAAAGTGGGAACAAAGAGGAAGCAGAGAACTACAGACCAGTCAGCCTCACCTGGTAGTGGGAAAGATCATGGAAGCACTACTGAAGGAGAGATTGGTGAACATCTGGTTGTCAATGGACCACAGGACCCAAGGCAGCATGGTTTCACCAGGGGGAGGTCATGTCAGACCAACCTCATTGAATTTTTTGACTGGGTGACTAGGGAGGTGGATCAGGGGAGGGCAGTGGACATGGCCTATCTGGACTTCAGCAAGGCCTTTGACACTGTGCCACATAGAAGACTATTACACAAACTGGGGAATATGGGTGTGGGCAGGACAGTAGTGTGGTGGGTAGGTAACTGGCTGGGTGGCAGGACACAGAGGGTGGTGGTAAATGGCTGTCACTCCACAGAGGGAAGAGTGACCAGTGGGTACCACAGGGATCAGTGCTGGGACCGGTCCTATTCAACATCTTCATCAGTGACATTGCACAGGATCTAGAAGGCAGAATTTCACTGTTCGCTGATGACACAAAGCTCTGTAACAGAGTAGACACACCAGAGGGTGTAGACAGAATGAGAAGGGACCTGCAGAAACTTGAAGAATGGTCAAGGGTTTGGCAGTTGAAATTCAATGCAAAGAAGTGCAAGATAATGCACATGGACACAAAAACCCTGGCACAATATATCAGTTGGGGTGAGGATATAGCATGCACCAAGCAGGAAAGGGATCTTGGGGTTGTCATCTCTGATGACCTCAAGGTAGGGAAACAGTGTGACAAGGCATCAGGTAAAGCAAATAGGATGCTGGGATGTCAGGCAGGGGCATCACCAGTAGGAAAAGGAGGTCATAATTCCGCCATACAAGACACTAGTGAGGCCCCACCTGGAGTACAGTGTACAGTTCTGGAGACCATACCTACGTAAGGACATAGACAGGGTAGAGAAGGTTCAGAGGAGGGCAACAAAGATTGTGCATGGGTTGCATCACAAGTCCTATGAAGACAGGTTGAAGGAACTGAACATGTACTCCCTGGAGGAGAGGAGGGAGAGAGGGGATATGATAGAGACATACAAGTATCTTACAGGGAGGAACAGGGTGCAGGAAAACACTATTTTTAAGCGAAAAGATGTTTCCAGGACTAGAGGGCATGGGATGAAGTTGGAGGAGGACGATTCAGAGGAAACATGAGAAAGAATTTCTTCACAGAACGGTGGTGGACAAGTGGACACCCTGCCAGAGGAAGTGGTGGGAGCTGAAACAATCACGGGATTTAAGAATGCATGGGATAGACATAAAGGAATTCTAGAGGTCAGGGGTAAGGGGAAATAGACTTCTAGGAAAACAAACTGAACTTACAAGCTCAAATGGGCAGACTAGGTGGGCCATAGGCCCTTATCTGCTGACACTGTCTATGTATCTATGTATAAAATGTAATTTTTAGAAATTGTCCATTAAACAGATGGCTAAAAAGTGGAGACAGGTATTAGACAGATTGCTACGGGCAGGACAGCTCAGCTAGCACCTCTTCTGTTAAGGTCTGGATATACCCCATAAAAGCTGGCATGATTACAAATCTGTTTATGCTCCACAGATCTAAAGTTTGAGGAATGAAAATGTTGTGGCAAATCCCTGATCCCCCCCTGGGAGAGGTGGTCTGGGGGGCTATTTTCCAAACAGAATAAGTAACCTGGTGGAACCAGAGGAAACAAATCTGCTTATTAAATTAATTGTTCTTTGCTCCTAACAGGCATGACAGATAATTTTATTGTAGCTGAGGCAGCTAAACTTCAGCACCCAAGAGACAGTTTAAATCAGAGCCCATAATCTGAAAACAAGATTTCAGAGAGTTCTTCCTAGTTCTGTGTAATAGGAAGCAATCATAAAAACTCAAGAGAGAAAAGTCTTGCTTACCAGTTCTATGGAGCATTTGTAATACAAACAGCCTCTATTCTGCACTTACAGAGAAACGTCCACTTCAGATCGAGACCCACCTCCATGAGAAGCAGGGCCCAATTAGCAAATTCATAAATATGACCATTTGTTTACACTTACCATGCCATATTTAATAAAACATTTTATCCGGTTGATCCTGCACCCTCCCAGCTGGCATTTTACAAGTAACAGCCCTCCCCGGTGCACCCACAGTCACCCGCGGCTGTCCCAAGTATGACATCTCCTGCGGGGAGCAGCCAGGACACATCCATAGGAGTACTATAGTGCTGTACATTTAAATAGCTCTGGTTTGGAGCCTACATTTCTCGGTACCATCTGTCAGCCTGTACCTGATCTCAGTATAGCATGGACACACATAGGCACCAAACTGGAGCTATTTGAAGGTACAGCAATACAGATTACTAGACACAAGAGTGATTATTTTCAGACATGACCTGGGAGGTTACAACATTGCAGTCAGAAAAACAGTGTAACATTGTCAAAATACAATATATTGGAACTACAGGAGTGTAAGTCTGACCAAATAATACATCAGACTCAGCAATAAACAAGAAAACAGTAGGTTTTTAGACATCACATAAGTGCAGCAAGTTATTATTTCTAAAAAGTAGTGCATCAATTACTTTATGCAACCACAAGTCTCAAGGGATGCTGTACGAAGGAGAGAAAGAGGCAGAGTGGAACGAGAGAGACAGCAGGGGATAGCATGGATAGTGAAAGAGGACCATGAAGAGAAGAGAGTGGAAAAAACAGGTGGAGACAGGAGATGAAATCATCGCACAGGACAGACCAGGAGGACAGATCGAAGGGGATTGAAACAGGAACATTACGTGTGCTCAGCAAGAAGGGAACACTGTCTCTTTTTAAACACCGCATGACTAGGGCCTAGGCATACATGAAGAGGCACAGAGTTCCAATAACTGGGTGCCACATAGTAAAAACCAGAAGTACCTTTGGATGTTCTACATCTGGGGATGTTAAGCAAGGAGAGGTCAGCAGATCGTAGTCCATAGGAGGTGGACTGAGGGGTGAGTAGGGAGGCAAGGGAACGTGGCAGATTTGATCTTAATATGCTATCCAGCAGAGTACCAAGTGAGTGGAGATGGTGGGCCATTGGGGAGGGCCAGTTTAGCTCCGCATATAGCAGGCAGTGATGCTTTAACCAAGGGAAGGCAGAAGCATAGTGACATATATTGTTATAGGTTGTATCCCATTTATGTAGGGAAGCTTTGGATGCTTTTCTGTAGATAACAGCGCCATACATTAGTGATGGAAGAAGGATGCCCCTGGCAACGGCCAACCTGGCAGAGGGAGTGAGAACACAGCTCATTTTGTATGCTAGCCCTAGTTTAGTATTGACAGATTTACACGTAGTGGTAATGTGGTGATCGAAGTTCAGAGATTCATCAAGAAAGACTCCCAGTATTTGAATGAGCTCACCACCTCCAGCGGGGTTCCATCAGTGCAGGTGAGTTTAAAAAAGTTACAACAGCTTTTTAGCTTGGCAGATGAGTCAAATGGGAAATGATTGTTGCTTAAATGCCAATGCCAAAATGCAAATGTAATTCAACCTCTGCATCCAATTTCCCTTTCCTAGCCCTAGCCCTTGTAATAAAGTGTTAGTTAACCATTTTTACAAAGCTTGGGTTGTGAGCATACTATTTGTACCCCATGTGAGCATATTATTAGCGTAAGTCAATAATTCAAAGTATTGAAAATGTGAGTTTTGAATAAAGGTAATCCATGTGTGGGGTGACTGTATGAAAAGGTGGGTAGGTACAGCATCCCAGGGGGTTGTACTAGCTAAATATCAGACCCACTTGTATTTTAACTCTGGGTGGAGGTACCGTGCTATTTTGTTGTCTTTGAGAAAGAATCCTTAGTAAAGCAAAAATAGGAACCCAGGCCCCTCAACCTTGGTTAGGCCTACAAGGCAGGGGTAGTAGCCCACTGGTATACGGTGTCCCCCGGTTACACATAGAAGAAAGTGACCCACGTATATGTAGAACACTTGTGCTCAGCCATTGGAGGGAGCATAAACCCTGCATGTGTGCAGCTTACAGCTGTAGCAATTGACAAACATCATAAAACAGTGAAACTGAAAAAAATAAACCTTGAAAGTTAATAACGATGTTGGGGTAAGGCTTGGAGCGATCCCCGTATGGTTGCCTGAGGGGATGTGAATGTGTGAGTAAGAAAGCTGTCCCATTTTTCTCAGTCTCAGACTCAATATGCTGACATACCTTTTCAAAATATACATATACTGCTACCCTGTTGTTTTCTGCTAGTGGTCCAATACAGGACAAAAAAAAGAAAGAGAGAGGGTAAATAAACAAGTTTACTCTTGCAGCATTCTGCTTCCTCTGGCTATGCCCCCGGCCCCCAACTAGTATGACTATTCTGAGATGGGTTAAGAAGACAAAAGACCTATTGGTGGAACCGTCTTGTGAAAAATCATGCAAAAGAGGTAAAAAAAAGACAAAAAAAATGTATTAATGCATTTCCAGACTGCACAGCCAGGAGACTTACAATTGTAGACAAAATTGTCAGACACTGTTGTGACGGACTATTTCCCGGGGCAGTCGTGACGGTTTCTTCCCCATTACAAGGTGAGGATTCTCAACCCAAGCAAACTGCAAAGCTCCCAGTCCCCATTTCTCCCCTCCCTCTTTCACCTCAAAGATCACTCCAGCCTGCAGTAGCTGTTCGTGGCCCATCCATGCCAGAGAGTGAAAATGTTAATACAGCACCACAGCCAATGTGTTTTTCTAAAGAAACAATGAAGGAAATGAATCCTTTGGCTTCAGCAGTAGAAAGTGAATTGGCATTGTCTCCCGCAGATATAATAAAGTCCGAAGCAACTGAATTCAAACCTGAGCCAGAGACAAGCTTGGTCAGGGCTCTACTATTGGTGGCTTCTGAGACTTCAAGGAAACAAGATTCTGCAGCTTCTCCGGACATACATGAGCCCTTGAGTGCATCTAGAATCGCAGATTCTGCATTGTTGTAGGTAAGACAGCATATCGCTGAAGCTGACATACAAGTGTATAAAATATCCTTGGGAAGAACAGCAGTAGCAGTTTCCATTGCTACTGCCCATAGCAAAATAACTACCACTACAAATACTGTGGGTGCCTTGAATAGCACTGAACTTGCATGTGGACTTTTCTCAGCAAAGTTGCAGTTTCCATTACTACTGCCCATAGCAAAATAACTACCACCACAAATACTGTGGGTGCCTTGGATATCACTGAACTTGCATGTGGATTTTTCCCAGCAAAGTTGCCTTTGCCACCTGAGGTTCCCTCTAAACCCACTAATATAGTGTTTACAGGTTCTAGTGGTACCATAATTTCCCAATTCACAGAAAAAAATGAATCAGCAAGAGACAAGTGATCAGTATACTATTAGGTGGCAGACAGTTCGGAACCCTGTTTCTAATGTGGACACAGATAGTAATATTTATTTATTTAACAAACTTTAGGATTACAACCTTTGAGTCAGGGACTCATTTACAAAGGCTCCATGTCAGAAAAACAAACATTTTATTTTATTTTTATTTAGTTTTTGTTGACCGGGTAAGTGCACTAGGCAAATCCTGCCTATTTTCAGGCACGAACCGCCGAGGGGGATACAGATGAATGCCAACTGAGCTTGAACCAGATAAAACTGTTGGTGGTATTTTTTTTTTAGTGAATGAGGGAAATTTGGCCAGGACACTGGGGAAATTCCCCTACTGGCTGCTGGTCAGTGGCTGGTGGTGGTCCTTGCTGACGTCAGAAGCCGTTCTGGCAGACGTTCCTGAGGTCAGGATGGAGGAGGAGGTGGTGGAGCCTAAGCAGCACACTGTTCAGATGGAACCCTTATCGACAGAGATTTTGCCTACCTTGGGGAGTTGCTTTACATCGGTCTACTGCTCAGGAAGAGAGTGAGTGCTGTACGCCTTCAGCGGTACCTTTATTACCGGAATCGGGACACGACGTTAGCATTGCTAGTGACGGAGATACACAAGGTGGTGATCTTCATGCGTTACGTTTAGAGACGGAATCTGTGTCTCGGGAGGTGGTTTCCGGGAGGACCGCAAAAAGTGACGGACCGCACACGACGCTCCTGGTGCGACAGCAATTCGGGCTCCAGGAAGGAGGAAGTCAGGGATTGAATCCTGACTGGTCGGAGGAGATGGCGCTTTTGGATGCAGGCTGGAGAAGAAATGAGTCGGGAACTTAGGTGCCTGATCTCGATTGGACTCCCCTCTCAGGTAAAAAATCTCCTATCCCTGGCTTAGAGGGTTCCCCACAACCATCTACCTCGAGGGGAGATAGGGATAGGCCTGGGTCTGACTTTTCCATAGAGGCCTTTCTGCTATAACTACTGCAGCTTCTCAGGAGACTGCTCATTCAGCTACACCGACTATGGCAGATTTATTTAAAGCAAAGCTAGAGCAGGCCCCCCGTTGTCATGCTGTGCGCTTAAGATATAGAGGGGGCCTGCAGGAACATCCTGATAGATATTATATCTTCAACCAGCTTCTGAAAACTAAGATGGGATTTTGTGCCAAGGACATATATGCCCTTATTCATATTTCTGGCGAAGACTCTTATGACATAAGCTTCCAATCTGTTGCCCTTCTGGATAAGTTTTGGGACAAATATGTTCGCCAGAAAAATCATCCTGTTTGGCTGCCTTTTTTTGTTATTCCATTATCGAAGCCTTTAATACGATATGTTACCATTATGTTCAGAAACGAAGGGGTGAATGTCAGTGATATTTATAGATGGCTGCAAGCCAAGTGTGAAGTGTTGGGGCCCCCTGAAGCTCTCTTAGATGTTGAGGGTATCTGGACTGGGGGGTGGAAATTTAAAGTAAAGTTGTTACAAACTAATTCAGAAGTGGTACATTTGCCGAATAGTTTTTTTCTAGGAAAAGATAGAGGGGTATGCTTTTATGCAGGGCAGCCTAGAGCCTGTTATAAATGTGGGGATAAAACGCATATAAGTAGCGTTTGTGATATGCTGAAGTGTCCTCTTTGTGGGGGTTTTGGGCATTCTGTAGACTGATGTAAAAATATTTTTAAATGTAACCTTTGTGACGATCAGGGTCATGCCTTTCATCAGTGCCCATGGGCGAGACATAATTGTTCCGATGGTTTAGACCACGATGGGCTGCTTCGTAAAGCTCAGGCTAAATTACATACCTCAGGTGAGGGGTTAACCTCCCTCCTTCCCTCCCACGGCAAGACCCTCCACCCCCTTCCCAAGTCCTGGTCCATCAGTACAAGAGGTGGCTCCTGCATCTCAGAAGATGGTACCTCCTGGTCCCCCTGCCTAGAGAGAGTCAAAATCTGGTTTCCAACATGCCTCCTCCTTTGAAATGGTAAAAGCAGGAGGTTCACAAGACTCCTCCAAACAGGCCCAGAGCAGTTCAGTGGTGACTGAAAATTTCTTCTCTTCTTCAGGAGGAGGTGAGAGACTCTGATCTGGAATCTGAGACCTCTCACCTCTCGGAGCTAGTAACGGATGAGGATGATAGCAAATCAACTGAGTTGGCTAAAGATAAGAAAGGTAAAAAAGGGAAGAAAAGGAAAGTGAGTCAGAAGCATAGTCCTTAAGTTTTTTCTATGGCTGCTTTGAAATTTGCTACTTCAAATGTCTGCAGTTTAAAAACTTTTCATAGGCAGATATCTGTGTTTTCCTATCTGCAGACTTTAAATCTGGACGTTATTTTTTTGCAAGAAACAAGGGTATCTTCCATTTCAGAGGAAAACAAATTGAAAAAATTATGGACTCGTGGCCCTCCTTTTGGTCTTATAGTACTGAACTGGCTGATGGAGTAGCCATTTTGTTTGGTAATACTTCTTCACATCACAAAAGTGACTGATTTGGTGCTGGGTAGGTTATATACTAGATTGTTCTTGGGGTGATTATTCTTTTCGGTTATTAATATCTATGGTCCACAGTCTAAAACGGACGTTTCCTTATTTTCAGACCTGAAGCCCTTCTTATTTACAAGGAAACATTTGGTTTGGGAGGGTTTTAACTGCTCCTTGATATTCAGTTTCGAGAATGCAAGGAAAGAAGGTGTATTGTGATTCTCATGCATTATCAGAGGTCGTAACAAATGCTGGCCTTTTGGATGTATTTCGTAGTTTACAGGCTACAGGAGGTAATACGTATCATAGGTATACCTTTGCTACTCGGATTGATATGTTTTTTATTTCACGCTATTTTCATGTGGTATCCTGTGTTGCTGTTCCGGTAGAATTTTCTGACCATCATATTCTATTTTGTTCTTTGTCCTTAAGGCTTCTTCCTCCCAGATTGAGCTCTGGTGTTTCTCGTTGGAGATTGAATACTTCTTTTCTTTCAGATCCGGTTTATTTTGTTAAACTTGAATTGTTTTTAGCTGCAAAATCCTCCACTTTTGATCTCTTTCCCTCCCCATTTGATTGGTGGAAGCATTTCAAAACAGAGCTTGCTCATTTATTTCAGTCCTGGGTAAAGGCAAGGGTGCGGATGATTATGGGAAATATTTAGTTCTAAGGAATCAATTGTATAGACTTATGTCACTCCCCTGAGGGAACACGCTCATTTTCTCTCTCAAATCAAAACTATTAAACAACAAATGAGAACTTATCAGTATAACAGGGCCAAATCCCTTGATTTAGAATTCGCTTTATTTACAAGGATCCCCTGTAGGACCCATTTCAGGCATGTAAATCATATTTGAAAGATACCCGTATGACTGGCTTATTTAATAGTGATAAAGAACTAATTACTACTGATATTGGTATGTTGCAGGTAGTTGAACAATATACTCAGGAATATTTTTCACCCCCTAATGTGTTACCTGTGGATCTTTTTCACCATGCAATTTTTTCTTCCCTTCCTCAAATACCTCATGATCTGATTCAGTCCTTAAGATCACCAATTACCTCTTCTGAAGTCATTGAGGTGATCAAACATTTAAAACTTGGGTCTTCCGCAGGTGTAGATGGCATACCTAATGAATTTTATAAAAAGTGTATACAGTTTATGGGTCTTTTTCTTCCCAGCGTGTTTAATTCTTATTTATCCTCTAGTACCCCTTCTCCAGACTTTTCACTGTCCCTAATGACTTTTATTTTTAAAAAAGGAGATAAAACATCACTTTCAAATTGGAGACCAATCTGTCTTCTTAATAGTGATTATAAGATTCTATCTAAAATATTGAATACCAGATTAGAAAAAGTAGCCAGATTTTTGATTCACACTGCACAAACCTGTGCAATTACAGGTAGACGAATTCAGCATAATCTCCTTTTACTTAGAGATCTAATGGCCTGTCACACAAATTTTTTCTCTACAGAACTAATAGCAGCTTTGGATCAATCAAAAGCTTTTGATGCAATCAGCCATTCCTTCTTGTTTTTTATATTATCCTCTTATGGTATTCCTGAGACTTTTACTCGGTGGATCTCAAAACTATACTCATCTGCAGTTTCTATACCAATAGTAAACGGTTTCTTAGGTAGAAACATATCAATTTCTCGAGGTGTCCGACAGGGATGCCCCCTAAGTCCCTTATTATATACTTTCATTTTAGATCCAATTATTAGGAGTATAATTTGTGATCCCTCCATTTCCAGGATTGCTCCCCTATAGGTATAGATAAGGTCAAAGTCACTGCCTTCGCAGATGATGTCACTCTTTTAGTTGATTCCTCTCTTTACAGAGAGCTTTAGAGATTTTTCTTCTTTTAGTGAATATTCTGGTGCCTCTCTAAACATTACAAAAAGTTTTGTACTACAACTTGGTGGGACAGCCCCAGATTTAACAAATTGTTATGATATCCCTCTTGTGTCCGGGCCTCAGAAAATTCTGGGGATCTGGTTTGGAATGCCTAACATGGAGATTTATAATTGGGAAAAACAGCTAACGGTTGGAGAAGCCAAAGTGAATCAATGGAAACATTGGAAATTTGGGAAGAAGAAAAGGGTTGTGATTATAAAAAAATTCGTTTTACCCATATTTCTTTATATAAGTCATCTTTTTCCCCCTCCTCTCTCATTAGAGACTAGACTTTATAGTATATTTTTTCAGATGTTGTGGGGTAATAGATTGAACCCGGTTAGGCGAGAATATACTTACTTGAAATTCCGTGAAGGAGGGTTGAATATGATTAACCCTATTGTTTTTTTTCTTTCCATTTTTCTTTTTTCCTCCTTTTCTTTTCTTTGGCAAGCTCCGTTTCTCCCTTGTCAATTTTGGACCAAATCCATTTGGCACAAATATTTTTTTAAATGGTCCCTTTTGCCACCAAGAATTTTGTCTTCAGATGATTTGCCAAATTATGGACTTTCCGCATTAAAAAAATTACATCAATGGAAGATTCCCTTACAAAAAATACAATCATTGCACAGGAAATCTTTTTATGATTATGTTGTGTATAACGTGCAGAAAGTGATTCTGCTTTTTCCTTCCTGTTCCCCATCTAATATGAAACATGTTTTTTATAAATTGACAGATGGTAGGATCTCATTTAAAGTATGGGATATAGTATGGATATCTGCACATGGAAGGCTTGGAGTCCGTGGCAATTTGAAGTACAAACCAATTTGAGAGATACTGTTTACGTCCAGATTGTACTAACATTGAAGAATCTCAGATGCATTTTTTTCTTGAATGTCATTTCAGTCAGAAGTTTTGGGACTTTGTAGCCCGACAGTGGAATATGCCTCATTTGAGATTCCTTTCCTATTGTACATTAGTATTAGGTGAATATTTGGGTGATTGGGATCAATATCACAGGAGTACTTTGAATGTATTATTTGCACTTTTACAATATTACTTATGGCAGGCTCGCTGTTCTTTTGTGTTGCAGCAAGCTAATACGGATTTTGCAGCTATTCTTTCTGCTGTCATTTCAGATTTACAAATGATACGCTGTCTTGATGAAAAAAAATATTCTAGGTCTTATGTTATGTATTTATGGAAAAACATTTCTTTTTGTTAATAGCAGTTCTTTATATTTGTACTCTTCTTTAGTTATTATTGTTGATATTTCTTTACATTGTTTTTATTTCTTTTCTGTGATGTTGTGTATTCCAAACCAATAAAGTACCCCTACTCTTTGTCGGTAGGAGGAGCCACTGTGATGGAGGAAGGTGTGTCAGAAAGTCATTCTGCTGGTGTACCTGTGGGTGAGCAGGTCTCCCAGCCCACAGGTCCAGCTCAGGAGACCATGTCTGTAGACGCTGCTGTGATGGAAATTGATATTGCTTTACAAATGAAGGAGCCTGACCAGAAGGAAATAGAGGACATAGCTCATGGGCTTTTTTCCTTGGATGAAATGTGGCTGGAACATTTATTACAACAAAATAAATCATTGCGATTTGGTGACAAACAGGATAACATTTTGAGGAATATGGGAAAAAAGGTTACGATTACCCCATTGTCTCAGGAGGAATTGTTAAGTCCGAGTGAATTGCAAGCAGCAGCAACAGTTTTGTGTGAAGAACTGAGGCACACCATGGTAGATACAGCTGAGGTTCAGAATCAACAACCTCAGGCTAATGACGTGTCAATTTCACCTGCATACCTGCGGTCTGACTCATCCACTGCTACGGGGAGTCTGACAGTAGATCCAAGGCCTGTGACAGCAACAACAACTACAGCTCACAACACGGATGTCATGCAAACTGTAAGTTCAAACCCTATTTCTGTAAATCATTCCCCTCATAAGGTCATTAATCCCCTTGGTTTAAGAAAGGAGAGAGAGAGTGACTTTGTAGCAGCTTTACATTGTGGGAGATCCCTGACTTCGCTGGAGCGTTCTCTGCTTGCAGCAGGGTGGATGTGGGGAGAGGCCGGCATCTGGGTCCCTGATCCCTGCCACAGCCCTTTTCCAGGAACGCCTCCCCCTCCTGTGGTTCAGAATCTTGTAGGAGTAATTTTAGATGTTGAACTGGAGCCCAAGGTTTGTTGGTCTACTCCTGGAGTGGCAGAGACATTACCTGACTGTTCTATTCGGGAAGTAGATTCCTCTGTTTCGGAGTCTGAAAGTACTACAAAACATTTATTCAACTGGGGAGATTCGGAGATAAATGAAGTTGAGCAACCAGTGACTGGAGCTAATTTTCAGGAATGCACAAAAATGGCTTGGGAGTCCTTTAGGAAAAAGGATCCTTTTTCAGGCCCCCCCCCTTGCAAAGATGTAATGCTGTTCATTTGGAATATTTGGGTGGCCTAGAGTTGGCTCCTGACAGACTTTATGTGGGGCATACTCTTTTGAAAGGGTCTTTTGTTTTTTTCTCGACTGAAATTTATGCCCTGATTCATGTGTCAGGGTCAGTTCTTTATGATGTTAGTTTTACTTCCCCTCAAGGTCTCGATCGTTTCTGGTCCAAATATGACACTTTGAAATACTCTGAGTTATAGTTGCCTTTTAAGGCTATTCCTTTAACAAAGCCCTCCATTAGGCAGGTTACAGTGTTATTTCATAATGAATCTATATCTATACACGATGTTGTTTATTGTTTGGAGAAGAAATGTGATGTATTGGATAGCCCTAAACCTATATTTGACGAAGAATTTATTTGGATTGGGGGTTGGATCTTGCGGGTTCAGCTCAGAAATTATAGTTTAGGGCCTGTACATCTCCTTAATAGCTTATTTTTTGGTAGTGAAAGGGTACATTGTTTCTATCCAGGACAGCCTCAGGCCTGCTTTAAGTGTGGTTCATTCACTCCTGTGATAGGATCAAATGTAATCTTTGTTTGTCTTTTGGCCACCATAGTTCTGAGTGTACTGAAGAACTTCGGTGTAATTTGTGTGAGGATACGGGGCATGCTTTTAGAACTTGTCCCTGAGCTACACACAGTCATACTGATCGTGTTAGTCAAGATCTTATACTGCAGGAAGCCCCCCCCAAAAAAAGAAATGAAAAGAAAGTGCTTTTCTGCTAGACCACCCCCAGACCATCCCTCTACCCCTCCTCCGTCTTCCTCTCCTCCTCCGGGAGAGGTGGGAGATCGGATTGTGGTAACTTCTGAACATTCCATGGCCCTCATTCAGCCAGTAGTTCCTGACGTCCTTAGTATAAACACTCCACAAACTTTGGAGAAGGAAGTTTTAATTAGTGAAATGCCCACCCCCCCAGAATGGTCAAAAGTGTTGCTAAGAAGAGGAGCATAAAGCAAACAAGACCCAAGCCTAAGGTGGCCAAGGCCTGTGCTCCAGGGGATGAAGGGATGGTGTTATCCAATAAATTTACTGTTGTGGTTACAACTACGGTAGATTCAGAACAAGGTGGGGATTCAGAGGCTTCATCCCTAGCTCCACACTCCTCTGAATCTGAGGGTGACTCATTAGACATAATGCCTGGGGAAGGGGGAAAAAGAAAAAATGCTAGAGTTAGACGAAGCTCTAGGTTAAGGAAACCACCTTGATTTAGGTTACCATGTCTTTTTATCAGTTTTCTTCCCAGCTGAATATTGCAACCATCAATGTTAATAGTATTAGGAATGCTAAAAGAAGACTGATTACATTTACTGTATTAAAAGATCTCAGTTGTGATATATGTTTATTACAAGACACAAGGTTAAATACAAACTCTTTGGTCAGGTCTGCACAACAATTATGGTGTTGGGGCCCTTCATTTTTTATCCTTTGGGACAGGGGTCTGTGAAGGAGTAGGCATACTGTTTAAAGGGGATGGATTCCGGGTGTCTAGATTGGTAGAAATAAGCCTGGGCAGGGCATTATTATTAGATTTTTTGTTTAAAGGGATAGGGTGGAGATTAATAAATATTTATGCCCCCCTTACAAAAAAAGATAGAATCAGTTTATATCATGAAATTATGCCTTATCTGATTACAACCAAACAACTTTTATGAGGTGGGGACTTTAATTGTGTAATAGATAGGAAAGATAGAGGGGCAGCAACAAGAAAGATGTATTGTGATTGTAATTGTTTAAAGGGAATCCTTGAGCAGGGTAATTTACAAGACTCATTTAGAATTCTACATAAAGAGGGTGGTCACACTTACTATAGGGGAGCATTGTCCACTCAAATTGATCTTCTATTTACAAAAAAATCTGTCAGTATAATAACAGCAGCAATTATTCAATAGAAACCTCTGACCACGCCATTTTATCTATTAGCATAGGAGGCCTAAATGGGCCACAATATGGCTGTGGGTATTGGAAACTAAATACAGCGGTGTTACAAGAGAATCAGATCAGAGTACAGGTTGTCGAGTTTCTTAAGGCAAGAATGTCAGTGGCTTGTCTGACGGGAAATATTAGTACTTGGTGGGAAATAACAAAAACAGACTTAAAGTCTTTATTTCAATCATACTCTACTAAAAATAGACAGTGCCAATTTAAGGAATATTTAAAACTTAGAATGCAATTAAGCAAGTTATATTCCATTATTAATACCCAGAATTTTAGTCTAACTTCCCAGGTCCTTAACCTTAAAACAGCAATGAGTCGTTTACAATATTCTAGAGCTACAGCTTTGTTAAATGAGCACAGAATTTGTTCCCCAGGGAAAACAGGATTTGACTATGCCTTTAAAAGTTGTTCTCAAAGAGCATCTGATAAATTTATGGGAACTATTTTAGATACCAACGGTATTCTAACATCAGATGGGCCAACAATTCTGAGGTCCATGTCTCAATATTTATCCACCATGTATATCTCATTTCCTATTAATGAAAAAGTAATATTTGAATTTTTGAATAAAATTGCAGTTCCTAGTTTACCTTCTGTACATTTCAAAGAGCTCGCTAAACCTATTACTAAGGCAGAAATTAGGACAGTTATTGCTCATCTTAAAAAATCCATCAGAATTCTATGGAGCTTTTAGTGATATACTAAAATTAATATTGGAGACCGTCTTTAATAGGGCCCTGAATGATTTACAGGTGGATATGTATTTTTGCATTGCTATTCAGATTCTAATTGTCAAAAAGGGTGATAGGACTGTTCTTGATAATTGGAGATCATTGAGCTTATTAAACACTGATTATAAAATACTTATGAAAATTCTACACAACCGTTTATTAAATATAGCTTCGGTCCTTATTTCAACAGCACAAACCTGTACTGTTCCTGAGCGTTCTATAAAATACAATTTATTATTGCTTAGGGAAATTATTGAACAAGGTAAGGCGGGTCAATTAAATGGTTACGTTATGTCCTTAGATCAGGAAAAGGCTTTCGATCAAGTCCCTCATAAGTTTATTTCACTTATATTAGCACACTATGGTATACCATCTCTTTTTGTCAAATGGATTTCTTTATTATATCAGACTGCCACAGCTATTCCCTTAGTTAATGGTCATTTGGGTACTTACATAAATATTTCTTGGGGAGTGCGACAAGGTTGTCCACTTAGTCCGTTGCTGTATGTAAAGGCTCAGATATTCAAACTGCGCCATTCTGAGGCACAAGCCCCTGCGCTGCTCAAAATAGTTGCTCAGGGTTGTGGCCGGGGTGATATTCAAAGGAGTTGCGCTATTGAGCAACTCCTTTGAATATCACCCCCCAGCCACAGCACTTGCGCATGGTGCAGTGGAACTTGCGCCACCGCAAGTTGCCAGAGTTGAGCATTAAACTTGCGGTGGCGCAAGTACCATTGCGCCATGCTCAAATTTCTGATATTCAAAAGGTGACATGCAAATGGGGCCATAATTTATGCAAGGCGCAGGGGGGGCCATTTGCATCTATTTATGGCCCCATTTGCATGCCATTTGCATGTAGGTGCGCCGATCCCCGAGGACTTGCTCCTGGCCACCCTGCCAGGCAGCAGCCATCGGGCACCGATGCAATGCAGCCCAATCATGACATCACAGTTACATGAAACCCCCACATCTCCACAGCCCGATCGCGGGCATCACAGTCGAAACCCCCCACATCTCCCACAGCCTGATCGCGGGCATCACAGTTACATGAAACCCCCACACATCTCCACAGCCCGATCGCGGGCAGAGCGTGTATGAACCCCACCCAGTGCCCGATCGCGGGCAGAATGTAACCCTCCCCCACCCGAATATCTCCCTGGTGGTCCAGTGGACCGTGAAGCCTGTCCGGGCAGAATGTCACATCACAACCCCCAAACATCTCCTGGTGTCTAGTGTCCCACCCACCCACCAAGCCCCTCCACCCTTCCGCCCCGCAGCCGGCGGCGACAGCATCCACCCGCCAGCGCCCGCCCGCCGACGACTGTCCAGTAGTCAGCGCCATTGCGTAGTTACAGCCACTGGGCGTAGCCCATACAGAGATGACAGTCAGATTTGTGAATGACATCATTCACAAATCTGGACTGTCATGTACGGTATGGGCTGCACGCCCATTGGCTGTAGCTCTGCACCAATGGGCATGCAGCCCTATCGACGGTCAGTCGGGCGGGCGGCAGGTGGGTGGATGCTGTCGCCTCACCGCCGCGGGGAGCGGGTGGAGGGCTTCGTGGTGGGTGGGGGACACTAGACACCAGGGAGATGTTTGGGGGTTGTGATGTGACATTCTGCCCGCATCGGGCTTTACGGTCCACTGGACCACCAGAGAGATATTCAGGTTGGGGAGGGTTACATTCTGCCCGCGATCGGGCACTGGGGGTTCATACACATTCTGCCCATGATCAGGCTGTGGGAGATGTGCGGGGGTTTCTGAACTGTACTGCCCGCGATCGGCTTCGGATATGGGGGGTTCATACCTGGAATGCTCCGATCGGGTTGTGGGAGATGTGGGGGTTTCTGTAACTGTACTGCCTACTTCATCGGGCTTCGGATATGTGTGGGGGGTTTCATGTACCTGTAATGCCCGATCGGGCTTCAGGATATGTGTGGGGGTTTCATGTATCTGTAATGCCCGCTATCGGGCTGTGGGATATGTGTGGGGGTTTCTGACTGTGATGCCCGCGATCGGGCTGTGGGAGATGTGTGGGGTTTCTGTAACTGTGATGCCCACGATCGGGCTGTGGGAGATGTGTGGGTGGGGTTCATGTTACTCTATGCCCTCGATCGGGCTGGTGGGGGGGCACAGGGACCGAGTTGGGGCCAGCCAGGGGTGGCAGCTGCTGTGTTGCGCCCTGCAATACAGCAGCTCACCTGTGGGTGGCCCTCAACTTGATCCTTTTTGGCTCAAGGTTGTGCAGGCGCAGGTTGGGGGTTGCGCATGCACAGCTCTGCACAACCCGACTGAATATCGGGTTGCACAGGTTATGCATGGTTCCTCCCCCTCCTGTTGAGCATGCATTCATTTGCATTGCTCTTTTGCGCAACCTGTTGCCAGTGGAGCAACTGCCTCCTGCTGAATATCGCAGAATGGCGCAATGTAGGACTTGCGCATGCGCAACCCTGTTGCGCATGGAGCAGCCCTTTTGAATATCTGGGCCAATGTGTTTAGATCCGTTATTGAGATTTCTGCAGCAGAACTCCTGTATCACTGGTATTCAACCAAAAGGGGGTGGTATAGAAGCAAGGGTGACAGCCTATGCTGATGACATATGTGTTATGGTTGCAGATTATAATTTGGGTATACGAACATTAGACCTTATTACTGAATATTCAACCATAACAGGGGCCCACCTTAATAAAATAAAGAGTATAGTCTACCCTTTGCAAGATGATAATATTGTGCATACTTCTTGGAAAGGATTCAGGTGTCAACTGCACCATTTAAATATTTGGGTATATGGTTTGGGAGAGGGGATAATGGTATTTATAATTGGAGTCTGAAGCTAGATGTCGCGGCAACTAAAGTTGTGGTATGGAAAACATGGAATCAGACAAAAAAGAAAAAAGTGGTAATAATTAAAACCTTTTTACTTCCAATATTTTTATTTCTTAGTGTTGTTTACCCCTTACCTTGGACATTGGAAACTTCCCCTTTAAGTTTAGTTTTTCAATTACTATGGGTCAGCCGACTAAATCCTATTAAAAGGGAGATCATTTATTTATCAGTAGAAAACGGAGGTTTAAATGTGCATAATCCTATAGTTTTTTTTAAGTATTTTTTTTATTCTAACTTGATAAATTTATCAAAGCCGACTCTGGCTATATGGTCTATTTTTGCTAGATCTTGGCTTTAACCACTTTATATAACATGGGAGGAACAGGGAGTTTTGAAGGCTCAAGTGAAGATGGCCTGTTGTTTTTTTCAGCCTGCATTAAGGAAATTAAAGCACTGGAATATTCACTTTTCACAGTTTTCTTTGCCTACCCCTAAAACTTATTACACATTCATTTATAGTACTATTAGTCCATCAGTGGTCCAATTTAAGAATGTCAAGTCCAAATATTGGAGTTTTATTTTAGAAACCCTTACAGGTCCTGGTATTCCATCCAGGATTTGGGACATTAGTTGGTTATGTGCCCATGGTCACCTGTTTGTTAAAGGTAATGCCAAACATAAAAAAATTGAAGAACGAATGTGTCCGAGAGAAGGTTGTATCGCTCAAGAAGAATCCATGTGTCATTTTCTCATTGAGTGTCCATTTGTTAGGCAAGTGTGGGATAGAATAGCTTTGGTTTGGAATAATCCTCATTGGAAAAATCTCACATATGCTGAAATTGTAGAGGGGTTTAGTTTAAAGGACATTGGTATACACAAAGGGATGGTATGTTTAATCCTTGCTTTTACAAAATTCATGTTATGGCAAATTAGATGTAAATTTGTACTGCAACAACTATTTCAAGATCCGGAACAGGTTGTTATCATTACTGAGACTGAAATTTATAAACAGTTTCTGTATGAACAAAAGTATATGCTTTCTACAGTTTGGGTGCATAGGTGGAGGGAGGTTCCTTTTCTGAAAGACAAAATCGGATGAATTTTGTAATGCTTTGATAGTTATTATTTTACTGATTATTGTTTAAGGTATTTTCATTTGTGATTTCTTTCCTTTGTGTAATACACTATTCAGCTTTCTTTAATAAAATTTTCCCCTACTCTTTTAAATAAGTGCCATGGGATCTTTAACATCCACCTGAACAACCACCAATCCAGGCAGATGGGATCTCGGTTTAACGTCTCATCTGAAAGACGGCACCTCAGAAGTGCAGCACCCCTCTCATGCTGCACTACAGTGTCAGTACTGGGATATTAACCCAAGTGCCAGATGTGGGAACTAAACCCACAGCCCTCTGATCTCCCGGCCTCAGAGGCGAGTGTGCTACCTACTGAGCCACAGACACTGATGTCATACATAAACATAAACACTTAATACATATAGACAAAGAATGTCAGCTAAAGGTTACAGTTTTTTTAGTTATACAATATTGCAGACTCAAGATCAGCTATACATTGCCTTGAACGTGTTACCGAGAGCTGTATTTTACAGTTTTCAAGTGAACAATAAGTTTGCTGATAGAGGAAGGGAGTAACAGGTTTGATATTTGCATCAAAGTAGAGAATTAGATAGATACCCTGTGAGTGCAGCCAAAGGAGGTATTGTTAATAGGTAATGTTTGGTAGCCCTATCGGTAGGAGCTCAGTGTTGGGGTGGTCTTGTAAGATGATAGATAGATGACCCAGCACTAGCTGGTACATTGGCAGTGCCGTGAAGCGAGAATGTGCTCTTTGAGGGCTGATTTGAAAGGTCCTAATTTGGAGATGGAGGAGATGTCAGAGGGAAGTTCATTGTACCAGGCTGGGGCCCTGTGTGGGAATGACCTTTGGGCTAAGGAGGTTCTAACCCTCAGGATGGACCACACCAGTTGGTTGGCAGTGAGGGTGTTTACCAAGGCATGGGAGGATAGGGGAGAGGCAGAAACCCCCAAGGGGGTAAGCCCCAGGTGCATTTTCTTTTTTAATAAACAAGTGTCTGAACTAGACATAGCTTTAAAAAGTTATCTTTGTTGCCCCAAGCTCAAATCCCACTATAAATGCTAAATCTGACAACTTACAGTCAAACTTTGTCCCCTTGGCCCCCCTCAGCAGAGAGGGGATGGATCCTCTAATGCATCCAGAGACTTAACCCTCCACTACCAAGATTTTTCTAAGACTTTGCCAGAAACTTTTAATACTTCTTCTATTGCCACAAGCACTGAGAGCCAACAACAGACAGTTACTACAAACCCAGAGCTTAAAGCTAATTCAGCACAGTCAGCATCTCCTATTTTTTCCAAATACAATAAGGCAGCATCTTCCAATACTTCTGACTGTTCTCGCTCTTCATTCGAAAATGAATTTTTGTTTGGTATCAGTTTTATTCAGAAAGCTCTGGGCTCATTATCTGAAGCTGTTGCTGGTATTAGTAGTAAACTTGAAGCATTAATAATCAGGGCTGGTACTCTAGACGCCTTACAGAAAACTATCTCACTTCACAAAGCTCAGCTCAAATCACTTACTAAGAAAATTCAAGACCAGGATGAGAGATCTTGCAGGGGTAATTTAAAATTAAGTTATATTCCTGAGGGTGTGGAGGAAGCCGGAAACCCAGTACCTTATTTTGAAGAATTGTTGACTGTTGCTGCTGGTCAAGTATATCCTGATATGAAAATCCAGTTGGATCGTGCTCATAGAAGTGCTAACACCAGTTGCTTTGCTAATCCTAACTATCCATGTTTTGTCTACATCAAACCACATAATTTCCAAGATAACAAACTTCTCCTGTGGAAAGTTCACATGGAAAAAGGTTTAACAGCTAAAGACGTAAGGTTCCAAGCCTTCCCAGACCATAGTGCAGATACCATGAGCAACAGAAGAGCCTTTAACTCTGTCATGAATCTTTTGCAAGAAAAAGGGATTAAATATGCTCTTCTTCCTCCTGTTAAACTGATTTTTCTTCTGAGCAGTAGGATGAGGTATTTTGTTGACCCTAAAGAAGCAGAGGCCCTACTGAATGACATCTTTAATCGAGACAATGTTCTGAAATCTTCATAAAAAATCTATGGGTGGTCCCTCTGGATCCATATTTGTTCCTAGCTTGAACATTCTTCTGCAACAGGTGTTGCAGCTTCAAAATCAATTTGCTGTGCTGTTAACTATCCTGAAGGTTTAAAAATGGGCATATAAAATGGAACATGATTGTTGGATTGCTATTTGAATGTTTTTTTTTTTGAGTAATTGAACTGACTGGGGCCTAGCCTACTAGGGAGGGGCAGTAATATTGGAGAATAGAAGTATTATGGTGGGGTAAGGAAGAGGAAAGTATATTAACAATAGCTAAGTAGTTTGTAAACCTAAAGCATAATTTCTATCCAATTATTTTGAATAATTATTTTTCTCTTATTTCTCCTACATTTGTTTATGTAAGCCGACCGAACAGCAACACCTGTACAGCGAATGACAGTACAGCAACAGGTCAGTGTACTGTCACTGTGGGACCCTGGCACTGCTTTCTCAGGGTCTTGCACCCCTTCCCCAAAATAACTCTGACTCGGAGTTGATTATATTAGTTACGGGGGGAGCGGGAGGCTCTGCCCCCCACATGGAGGGAAAAAACCAAAGTGTATTCAGATGGATTTATGCCAACCGCAGTTGCGGTCAACATAAATCCATTGCTGTAATGTCGGTCAACAAAATATTTGTCGACCGGTGTCATACAGCCTTTGGTTTAGACTTATTTCTATCTGTCTTCATCACATCTGGTGCAAATGGGTGTGGTGGTACCAGATCATACCCAATGTTCACCTCTATTTTAGTCTCTGTAACTATCTTATAATTGGAGACTGCAGCTTGGTTCTCCACACTCATGTGGTGTTTTTTTGTTTTTCTGTCTTTTGTTGATGTAAATGGGTTAGGGTGAGAATTTAAACTGCAAGTTTGGGAGGCTTATTAGTGGGTTGGTATGTGTGAGAGGTAGAGGTGTATGGGGTGTTACAGACATTCAGTGTCTTGGTTGATATTTTTGTTTCTTTATGCTTTGGATTAGGTGGGGTTATTAATAATATTATTGAATATGGCAAGGGAAAAAGGAAAGCAAAAGAATACATGGCAATAGATACACTTTTTTCTAAAATATTATAGCCAGTTCAATTCAATTTGGAAAGAATCTTGAATGGCGATTAAAATCACCACTTGAACTGTGAAAGGTCTTCGAGATAGGGTGAAAGCAAGAAAGCAGATAAAATGTTTAAATACTTGGATTACAAGAATGTAACATTATGCAGGAGACTAATTTCTCTACTGACAAGGTAGAATTTTACTTGAAGGAGTGGCGTAATTGTGTTGGGTTGGAAATTGCTGTAACACCACAAGGAGCGTAGCAATTTTTTAGAAAAAAAAAAATACCCCTATCTGTTTTGGTAGATCTTGTTGCAATCCAGGAGGTAGATATGTGACAGCTGAAATTAAAAGAATGGTTGGATATAAACCTACTGCAAATATATATGGTCCTAATGTATGTGAGTCTAGGTTTTTACAGAACTATTTCTTAACCTGTTTACATTTGAAAGCCCCTATATTATGGGGGAATGACTCAAATGTCACACTAAACAGTAGGTTAGAAAAATCTTCCACTCATTTAGATAATGGGCTTGATATTGAAAAGTGCGTCTGGCAATGGTGCAAGTGGTTGCTCTATGCAACTGAGTTGCGCTGGAACAACAAAGGCACATCTCATCTGAATATATCACAAAATGCCTGCGGCACAAATTCAGTGCACAGGCACATCCCCCAGACTGGTCTGAATATCAGGAATGAGAAATGCGCCAGTGCATCAGAGATATGCCGTGCTCAATTCTTGATATTCAGACCCAAATATGCAAATTGAGCCATATTGCATGCAAGACACAAATGGGGCAATTTGCATGTCATTATGGCCTCATTTGCATGAGTTGTGCCGGGCTGGCCAGCGAAATGCACCTGGCACCCTGCACAGCAGGCGGTCCCAGTCCCAGGTACTGCAGTAGCAGAGTTCCCCACTGTCTAAAAATATAGGGTTGTGGCAGTGAAGATTGACTCCAAAGGTGCATTTTTTTTTCTGGACCTCCTATATGCACTGTACATGTGCATAAGTGGATTTTAAGTAAGATATAGTGGACTGGTATCAGAACAGGGGTAGTAGTGCAATAAAGGATGAGAATAAAAGACAATTTTGGAGGATTTTATGACAAACAATCAGTAATGGATAAAAATATAGGGTGGTGGTAAAAAATATACAGTGGTGGTAAAAACATATAGGGTGGTGGCCAACCATGCAAAAATAATGAATGGGGAACACTGAGTAGTATTCCCTCCCCATCCCTTACCTCTGATCGCCCATAATGTAGTAAAATAAACTTCCCTGGCAGTCCAGCGGTACCCCCCTCCCCGTCCGTAACCCCGATCACCCATATTGAATACAAATACATGTTTCTGGTAGTCCAGTGGTAACCTCCTCCCTGCCCGTAACCCCGATCACCCATATTGAATACAAAGAAATGTCCCTGGTAGTCCAGTGGTACCCCCTCCCCATCCCATATCTCTGATCACCAGAAAAATGCATCCCCACATCCATTGTAGTCTAGTGGTCCCCCCCAGCCCCCCACAGAACCCCCCGCCCCCCCATGTCATCAGCAGGCAGCAGACACGCCCACACACCTTCATGGCTGCCCACTGAATGACAGCTTACAGTACCTGCTGCAAGCTCATTGGTCCACACTGATGACCAATGGGCTTGCAGTGTGTTCTGTACTAGTCATTCATGATTTAGTGAATGAATGCCTGGTGCCATGGCATGGAGGGACAGGAAGAGAATCCTCAGGATCATGGGAGAAGCTGCATAGGAGAGGGAGCCGGATGTCATTGTCCACCTAGGGACTAATGACCTAGTTGGGAATGCGATCAGAGCTATGCAGAAGGAGTTTGGAGAGTTGGGGAGGGGCCTTAGACAAGTAACATGCATGGTAACATTCTTGGAGGTGCTGCCTGTCTATGGCATGGGTGAGGCTAGGGTATTCCCCATCCTGGGATTCAATGAATGGTTGAAAACCTGGTGCAGAGTACAGGGGTTTGGCTTGATTGCGGACTGGAGGTCCACCTGGAGGGATACAGGCCTATATTGGCACGATGGTCTGCATCTCTCTGGGAGGCGAACCAGGATCCTAGGTGATAGGTTTAAATGCTTCATTGGCAAGCTTTTAAACTAGCCAAGACAGGAAGCACTGTAACGGAGCAGGGAATTTCCAGCCTCCTCCTACAAAACAGGGTAGTTAACGAGGTTAACACCAAGGTATAGAGGTCAGTAGGGGCCAGGGCAGGGGTAAATGGAGAAATAGGCAAAGGCAGTAAGTACCGGGATGGGGCTAAAAGGGCCATCCAAAAAAGGAGGGCGATGAGTACCGATGCCCATAGTCTGGATAACAAGCTTCCAGAACTAGTAGCCTTATGGAAGAGGGACACCTGGATATTGTGGCAGTCACAGACACCTAGAACACAGAGAACCATGACTGGGGTGCCAACATACCAGGGTATACAATCTACAGGAGGGACAGGGAGGGTAAAAGAGGAGGAGGAGGAGTAGCTCTCTGTGTAAGGGAAGGGATCAAAGTAATGGAAATAAAAGGTAAACAGAGAGGAGAGGAGAGGAGGTACTGTGGGTCACCGTGGGAACAGGAAATGGCACCACAATCTGCACATGGGTTGTATATGAACTGCCATCTCAGGGGGAAGGAAATGGACAAGAAAATGATAGGAGGCATCCTTAGAATGGCAGAAAAAAAGGAGATATTGTTGATGGGGGACCTGAATATGCCAGATATTAACTGGAGCACCTTTACTGCAGCCACATCCAAGAGCAGAGTCATTCTCGATGCTCTGCAGGGGGGCATGCCTCAAGCAGCTAGTGTTGGAACCCACTTGGGAAGGAGCAATCTTAGACCTGGTACTCTCAATCGGAGACGGTGAGAGGATTTCAGATTTAGAAGTGGACAGCCATCTGGGAACAAGCGATCACCGAACAGTGTGGTTCACAATAAACACAGCCATAGAGTCAAGCCATACAAAAGCAAGGGTACTGGACTTTTGGAGGGCTGACTTTTGCAGAATGGGAGAGTGCCTAAGGAATGCACTAACAAAAGGGCAGGAAGGAGGGGTGGAGGAACAATGGAGAAAAATCAAAACTGCCACCATAGAGGCAACAAGCCTTTGTGTGAAGCAAATCAACAAAACAAAACAAAGGAAAAAACACTATGGTTCTCAAAAGAGGTGGCGGGGAAGGTTAGGTAGAAAAATATAGCATTCAGAAAGTATAAGGAATCACAGAAGGAGCAAGACAGAGAACTCTATCTATTAAAGCAGAAGGAAGCGGGGAAGACAGTCAGAATAGCAAAGGCCCAAACCGAGGAAAAGCTAGCCAACTCAGTTAAGAAGGGGGGGATAAAACCTTTTACAAGTACATTGGTGTTTGAAGAAAGACCAAGGGAGGGATAGTGAGGCTTAATAAAGGCAGAGGGGGATGGGCAGAGGGTGACAGTGAAAAGGCAGAGATACTGAATGAATACTTTTGTTCAGTATTCATAAAAGAAGAGGAGGGGGAGGTACCTAAACCAAACAATAGAAGCTCTCGGGATAGGGGGGTTGATACCAGTCAATTCACAGCAGAAAGGGTCCTGAAATAACTAAAACTCAAGGTGGACAAGGCAATGAGACCTGATAGGATTCATCCCAGAATTCTAAAAGAATTAAGGGGAGAACTAGTGACACCACTGACTACCCTTTTCAACAAATCATGGGAGGATGGGGTGGTACCTGAGAACTGGAGGAGGGTGGATGTGATTCCACTTCACAAAAGTGGGAACAAGGCAGAGGTAGGAAACTACAGACCTGTTAGTTTGACCTCAATGGTAGGGAAAATGATGGAATCACTCCTGAAAGAAAATATTGTTGAGTACCTATAAGCCAGCGGGGCACAGGACCCAAGGCAACATGGATTCACAGCGGGAAGGTCATGCCAGACAAATGTAATAGATTTCTTTGACAGGGTGGACCAAAGTAGTAGACTAGGAAGGGGCTGTGGACATGGTCTGCCTAGACTTTAGCAAGGCATTTGACACAGTCCCACACAAAAGGTTAATAAACAAGTTAGCCAGCCTGGGAGTGGGTCCCAGGGTGGTAGTCTGGGAAAAAAAATTGGCTGGACAACAGGACGCAGAGGGTAATAGTAAACAGAGTCCACTCCAAAGAAAGGGTGTTAATAGTGGGGTACCGCAGGATTCAGTATTGGGGCAGGTCCTCTTAAATGTCTTTATAAGTGACATTGCAGAGGAACTGGAAGGAAAAGTATTCCTCTTTGCAGATGACACAAAGATTTTCAACAGGGTTGATACACAAGGGGGGTGTGTGAAAAGGATGAGAAGGGACTTGACAAGATTGGAGGAGGGGTCAAAAGTATGGCACCTCAGATTTAATGCAAAGAAGTGCAAAGTAATGCACCCGGGAAACAAAAACCCAGGGGAAGTGTACACAATGGGGGGGGGGGGCTACTAAAAACAACAAAAATGGAAAGGGGTAGTCATATCAGATGACCTAGATAGGCAGGCAATGTGAGAAGGCAGCAAGGAGGGCTGGGGGATACTGGGATGTATAGGGAGAGGCATCACCAGAAGAAAACAGGAAGTTCTCATCCCTCTGTACAGACAATTGGTGAGACCCCATCTGGGAGTACTGTGTGCAATTCTGGAGATCCCATCTCTGCAAGGGCATAGACAGGATGGAGGCAGTCCAGAGGAGGGAAACTAAAATGGTGCAGAGTCTGCACCAGAAACCATACAAAGAGAGACTAAAGAAGCTTAATATGTATACCCTCGAAGAAAGGAGGGAGAGGGGGGCATGATAGAAAAGTTCAAGTACCTCAAGGGAATCAACAAAGTCCAAGAGGCTAGAATCTTTCAGAAAAAGGGATGTGCAAGAACAAGGGGGCACAGTTTGAAGACAGAGGGGGGGATGGCTTAGGGGCAATGTAAGGAAGTATTTTTTACAGTGAGAGTGGTGGACGCATGGAGCGGCCTTCCTGAGGAGGTTGTGGGGTCAAAAATAGTGAGAGAATTCAAGAATGCATGGGACAGACATAAGGCAATTATAGTGGGGTTAGGAGGAAGTAGGCTGTTGGTCAACTTGCTTATCCAATAGGTAGGGAAATGGGCAGACTGGGTGGGCCAAGCAGTCTTTATCTGCCATCAAAGTCTATGTGTCTATGTTTTTATGTTTCTATTTGTATCTAATATTTGAAATCCTATTTTTATACAAATTTTTATGTACTGTATCATATTGTTTTTCTTTTGTAAAATAAACTTGACAAACTATACAAATTATAAAGTTAGAAAGTCAGATGAGGAGCTACTTAGAAGTGTTTTTGCTCCTTGTAGACTAGTACAAAAGACTTCCAGGTAATTTATTCTTTTTTTTTTCTCCCATCTACCTGCAAACTGACTATATTTAGCTAAAAAGTATAACTACTCAAGGGAATGATGGAAGGTTTTTCAGTATTAACCTTATAGCCTGAGACATTTACATATTTGTTAATTATGTTAAATAATGCTGAAAGTGGATTTTGTGGGTCTGTAACACGTACCAGTACATCATCCATGTATAGTGATCTTTAATGAGTGCCTCCTGCTACATCAATACCTTTTATTTCTTGTGATTCTTTTATGAGTACAGTCATTGGTTCTAAATTTAAATTGAATAGATGTGGTAAAATCAGGCACCTCTGACATGTGCCACATGCTATATTAAACTTACATGAAATTAAGCCACTGCAGGTAACAGACAAAACAGGACTACTGTACAAGGTCTCTATGAAAGATATAAATCTTGGTGGAAGCCCATATTTTCCTAGTAGTGTAGGTAAAAAGGACCAGTTAACGCTCTCAGAAACCTTTTCTCCTTCTGATAAGAGAATTCAGGCTGGTTCTTTCATATTTTTTCACCGATGCCAAGGTATGGAAGACCTTGCATACATTATCTGAAGGCAAAACATAAAGGTAATTTTAAATGCATGCTGAAAACAGAAAATAGAATCAACGATTCGGCCAGAGGGCTTCTTCAGCAATTATCCAAAAGAAAGAAAGAAAAGTAAAGTTATCTGAAGACAACTTTCCCTTGATGAACCCTTCCTTTTGTTCAGATATTAATCTGGGCAACACTTTTTCTAACCTCTGAGCTACCGTTTTTACTATAGTAATACCTTTGTATCTATATTCATTAGCAGTATCAGAAAGTAGTTTTTGGGTTCCAGTGACTCCCTCCTTTCTTTCGGAAGAACTAAGATTCTTGCTTCATTCATGGTTGTGGGTAGATATCCCTCATTATACAGCATTTCCGACTTGGGTGCTAACCAGAGATTTATAAAACTTCATTGATAGTCTCTCTGGACCAGGGGCTTTATTGTCAATTCATTAAAGGCCATCATAATATCAGCCTTAGTAAAATCAGCATTAAGTGACAAAAAAACCTCATCATCCTCTAATTTTGGTAAGACCACCTTTGATAGAGAAGTTATCAGTTTGAGATTTGGCCAGATTAAGATTATCCGTATATAATGTATGGGGAGCCCTTATTATATATTGAAATTGCACATTTTACAACCTTGTTATAGTATCATTGTGACATCAAGAGGTTGTTAACCCTTCTTGGTTATGTCACATCTATACTATAACAACAGGAATGGATCTACGCATGCATGGCTTTGAACTAGTGGCGCACAATTAATGGCCACGGCGGTGAGTGCTGGCCCTAAGGGAAAGCGGCACTGTGGGGGGAAAAGATAAAGTAAAGACACATTTCCTCTAATCTGTTTCCCATACACTATAAAAGCTAATGTATAGGCTTTGACCAATAACCACGCTGAAATAACTTCTCGAGGTTACCATGCCAACTGTAAACCTCTCGAGCTTTGCTCTTGAGGTTGACAATATTGTCATGGTAACCTCTCGAAGCGAGTACAATGTGATTATTAATCAAAGCCCATACATTATCCTCTCTATAGTGATGCATAATAATCTGCAAAACAATCCACAATATGTATTTGTGTAGTTAAGGTTGTACCTGTTTTAGGACACCTCATGGAATTAACTAGTCTTGAACTTTCTTGCTTCTTTATTCTATGGGCAAATTGGTGATTTGCTCTCTCACCTTGCTCTAGGTATCAGATTTTTGCCTTAGAAATCATACAGTAAACTCACTCTGAGATCTAAGTGTGTCATTATATATTCTACTGAATGTGTTAAGTTTAAACATTTTGTAACCTTTGCCCCTTTCCACTTCTTTTTTCCAACTGTCTTATCTCATTTAAGAGTTTTTTTTGCTATTTATTTTTTGAGCCATCATGCTAATAACCTCATCTATTAATGAACATATATATTCTTCCCTCACTGTAGCTGAAAATTCTTAAGAGTTTTTCCAGATTTTACTATCTTTTAATATGAAATGATTAAACTTCCATAACCTGTCTCTGGGAATAGAACTAGATGGAGAGAATGATAGAATGACTGGAGAATTGTCAGATACTACATTTGCCTTTATTTCCACATTTGCCATGTTATTTACCAATCACCACTAATTAAACAAACTCTAGTCAGAGCTGATACGGCTGCTAAATGCATCGAGAGTGATTACCAGAATACACTATGCTCTCGCTGTGCTGGAGGCTGCCATACCCAAGGTGCGGTGATATCAAAATTGCCCATGCACGATACTCACACATGCGTAGTTGGAACTGATGGCCATCTTGGGCATGATGACCATCACTTCTGCGGTTGCAGAAGAAAAAGTAGAGCCCCACGATGTGGGTGTGTTTACACAGCTTGCAGAGGGAAAGGGCCACATAAACACAACCAGTGGGACTGTGCCAGAGCACTGTGGAAGCACACTGGACACGTGCTTCCACAGTGCTACTCTACTGAAATGTAATACTACGTATGTGGAGTTCCACCCACACAGCCATAAAAAGAGGACCCAGAACTGACCCATGAGAAAACCCATTAGCCACTGCCTTCCAGTCTGACACCTTATCCCCTACTATAATTCTTTGCCTACTGCTTTTTAACCAATTTCTAATCCTTAACTCATTACTTCCAATAGCTTTGTATGAAGTCCATACTCTGCATTGCTAACCTGACACACAAAAATGGCTGCCAGAAGATAATGAATTAATAATATTTTCCTCACCATTTGCCTACTGATGTTGTCTATCACCATACCACAGGGAGTATAAAGAGTGGCTACTTTACTTGTTGAGGGAACCATCACTTGAGAAAGCATCTGGTAAACAAAGCAAAATGTTGGGAGTCTGTTTGCATACTCGCACAATAAAAGTTTTATTTTGTCCATTTCAAGACTAAGATATTTTCATTAAACATGTGCTGGTCTCTTTTTTTTCCCTGCAGCATGACTTTGACTTTTGCACTACTAATCTCTGCAATGACTCCTTTTATATTCTAGTATACCATGTGGTACCTTGTCAAATGTTTTACTGAACTCTAAATACATTGTTTGGGAGGGTAATATAAAGAATCATGGGGATTATTACTGCACTGTAATATAGGGGTACTTTTCTCACTTATAGGGAAAAAGTGGAATTAAAAATGTAATATTATTATTGGTGTGATATCACCTTCCTTGTGATGCCACTGTTGCGACATAACAAGCATAGTATTATAGGATCAAATGTTGAGAAAATACTTTTTGGCAGCACAAGCCAGCATTTACTGTAAACGTTGCATACAGTAAATGCTGACAAGCACTCTGGTAGTAGAAACATTGCTGAAACCATGGATCGGTTGTAGCACATTATTCTGGAATTGGCAGAGACAGCTGGTGCCAGTGTGCCAGTAGACTGTGCTGGAGATGAACAAAAAAGCCAGGACCTGCTCTTCCAGGTGCTGTGCCATAGATATAGTAAGTTTCTGTCTGATACACAGACAGGAGGCATAAACTGGGAACCCCAGTGAGAATGAATTCCCCACTGAGAATTTTCTAATTTATTCTTAGCATTTTGTAACTAAAATAATATTAAAATAAACACTTACAGAACTATCATATTGCAAAATAAATAAATAAGTAATACCACTTTGTTAACTATGTGTCTCACTTGTATTTCCAGATCAAGATTCTGGTGACGTGTTAGAACCTCACGATAATATGAAAGCCTCGTGATTCATATATCCCTATGCATTATTCTCTTTATCTTTGTTTCCTTTTGGAAATTTTTTTTTTTGTCATTATAAAGGGAACTAATAATATGGTCACATAAAAGGATATGTTTAAGACCTTTTCATATTCAATTCCTCCACATGCTGTATCAGTTGCCTAGGAGAAAACTGACTTTTTTCATTGTAATGTCTATATTTGTTTTCAACACGTGAAAACTGTTTTGTCATGAAACTAATAATCAAAAAGGTAAAGATAATCAAAATGTCAACGTCTAGGTCATCTCCCCCACAAGCAGTAACAAACAACAGGAAGTGGGCTGTGCTGGGTTTACAGCACACCAAGGGGCGAAATAAGCCACATAAGCCAAGTGTTTTCAGTCCCTGGTGTGGTAAACCCAGAACAACCACACCCCAGGTTTCTTATTGCTTGTATAAAATGGGTTCATGATGATATTTAAAAAAGTAATAACATTGTTTACTTTTAAAACATGGGTAACGTTTATTTTCATATCTGTAGTTAGGAACAAATAATTATCTGCCTAATAGTCCTACCATAGGAAGCTATGTATTTTGCTGTACACCTGATGAATAAAGCCTTTTTATGTCTAAATAATTTCTCTCTTAAATAAAACCAGTGGGGCCAATTCCAAGTCAACGTACGCCGGCATAAGCCGAGATACACCAAACCCCTTGGTGTATCTGGCAGCTTATGCTAAGTGGTATTCCAGCCCCGATTCCAGGAGGCAACATGTGCCACGTTGGCTGCTGGCTATGCCAACCATGGGTTATGCCACCCACTATGCCGCAGCCTGCAATGACATAGTGCAAATGCAGGTTACGGCAGCAACAGCACCTATTCCAGGAGGGCAGTTGCCATAACCCACTGCAGTGATTCCAGGAGCCGCACTGGCATAGCTATTTTAGAGCAGCTCAGAGCTGCTCTAAGGGGCATCCAACAGTGCCATCCATCAGATGCCCACTCCACAGCATGGAGGCAATGGCACCAATGTGCCCCTTGTCCCCCCATGACCACATCCATGCCCCCACCCTTGAATGTCAGGTACCCCCCGGGTCAGTGCTGCAGTGCACCCCCTGGACACCTGTGCAACCTGTCCTGCCCCCCATGCCCCCTGGTGTGTGCCATGGTGTTCTGGGGCAGGGGGGCCTCGGGGAGCCACCAATAGCGGGCTGCAACTTGTGCCATGCAAGGCTTTTACACCATGCCCTTGGCATTATCCTCCGCATGGTGCATCCTGCATGTTGCAAGTGCTGGGACCCTGCCACTCTTGGAATGCAGTACAGGGTCCCTGGCGTAGCGGTGAATATCACAACTTGCATGAGATGGCAAGTTGCGACATTTGACTTGGGATTGAGCCCATTCTGGAGGCTAAAAATGAGTTATTTTGTCTCTCCTATTAAATTTTAATAGTGAGGAGTTGTTTGTGGTAGATGCACAGGCTAGAGCAAGTCGGCAGGATTATAAGCTGTGCAGTGTGATTTTGGGAGCAGGCGGCAGTTCTGATGGTAACAGCAACAGATTGCTTCATATTCAAATGAAAGATACAGAAAAGATAATCTCAACAGAAAAGAAAGTGTGAAAAACAACTTTTCAGTAATGAATAAAGGCAAGTGTCTGAGTGTTTTGAACCAAATTAATTGAACCAAGTAACTCTATGACATGAACGGGTTGAAACTGTTTAAAGCTTGACATTTGTTTTTTTTGGGGGGGGGGCTGCTGTTTAAAAATGAAAACTTACTGTGTTATTGTAGCTGTGCTCTGCAAAAAAAAAAACGTTTTGGCAACTGGCAGTGTTTGAAAATGCAGGGGGAAAAACAGAGTGACAGGCTTCGATTTATAGGAATTACTGTAGATGGGTTCTTTTATAAATGAGTGCCACAATACATGGCTGTGCAGTTACTATGACAAAAAAGATATTCACTTATCTATAAAAGGAGAAAAAAAGAGGGAGACATAACCAATATTTTAAAACTTGATTGCCCAACAAGCTTTCAATGTTAGTTGCTATTATACTAAATAGCTGTGGTCTCCTTCTGTAATCCTGGAGATTTACCACATCACAGCCTTTATCAGTTGTATGCCATCAGTACTCAACATGGTGTAACTTCTGAAAAAAATAAATACAGTTCTGTTTTTTAAAACATTTGAAAAAAATTCAAATGGATGAGTTCTGATAATATAGCAACTAATATTTGAAAGCATGTTGCGCTATCAAGTTTTAAAATGCTGGTCATGTCTCCCCCCATTTTGTAGATAAGTGAACATGTTTAGAAGCACGGAGGGAGGATCAACTGGAAAGAGTGGCAAAAAAAAAACAAGCATTTGTCAGTGTTGAATGTTGCTTGCTTATATGTGCTGTTTAGGTATTTGGAAGTGATCATTCCATGCCTTCCTCCCAAGACATCCACTGTGTCTTTCCGTTCAGTATTCAGAGAAGAGTGGGGGGCCAAGGGCCACAGCAGTACAGCAGTTACCAAGGGGGTGAAGAGGTGGACAATAGTCCATTTAAAGGCAAAAGAGTCCTGCAGGAGCTCACTAACTTGAAGGTGGACAAAGCGATATAACCAGATGGCATATGCCCAAGGATATTAAGAGAACTGCGAAGGGAGACAGCAGTACCTCTGGCAGCCATGTTCACTGAGTCATTCAACACAAGCGAATTGGAGGAGGACACATGTGGTCCCTCTACACAAATCCAGCAGTAGGGAGGAGGCGGGGAACTATAGGCCGGTCAGCCTCACCTCAGTAGTGGGGAAGATCATGGAGACAATGCTTAAAGAAAGGATAGTGGGGCATCTAGAAGCCATCGGAGCCCAGGACCATAGACAACATGGATTCACAGTGGGGACATCATGTCAGACAAATCTGGTTGATTTCTTTGATTGGGTGACAAAGGAAGTGAATCAGGGTGGGGCAGTGGACAACGCTTACCTTGATTTCAGCAAAGCCTTTGACACCATCCCTTATAGGAGGCTGATAAACTAGCTGGGTAGGCTGGGCATGGGGGAAAGGGTGGTAAACTGGGTTAGAAACTGGCTAACAGATGGGATGCAGAGAGTGGTGGTAAATGGTGTGCAGTCTAGGGAGAGGGGGGTGACCAATGGGGTGCTGCAGGGATCAGTCCTGGGGCCAGTCCTGTTCAATGTCTTCATTAGTAACATTGCAGAACGTCTGAAGGGAATTTTTTCACCAAATTTTCAACATAGCCATTTTAAGACCTCTGCTCATGAACAGTACCACTGTGATTTTCTTAATGTGTCTCATACATTGATTTTGTACACCAACTGCGCCATTGTGCACTACATGGGCAGAAACATGTTTTGGGCAAGATATGAAAAATGACAGCTGTACTGCTCATAAGGAGGTGTGGTAAAATGGCATTGTTGAAAATCTGGATTGAAAATATTGAAAATTCGCGAACTTACGAGCGTGCGTAGGATCAGTGCAACAAATGCTCATAAAACAGTCATTTTTGGGAATTTTTTCAACAAATTTTTAACATAGCCATTTTAACACTTCTGCTCATGAACAGTGTGACTGTGATTTTTTTAATCTGTCCCGAACATTGATTTCGCACACTGACAGTGCCATTGTGTGCTACATGCGCGGAAACACATTTTGGGCAAAATGTGAAAAATGACAGCTGTACTGCTCATAAGGAGGTGTGGTAAAATGGCAGTGTTGAAAATCTGGAGTGAAAATATTGAAAATTCGCAAACTTCAGAAAGGCGTGTAGGAACTGTACAAAGCACGCTCAGTAAAACAGTCATTTTAGGAATTTTTCACCAAACTTTCAACATAGCCATTTTAAGACCTCTGCTCATGAACAGTGTCACTGTGATTTTCTTACTGTGTCCCATACATTGATTTCAAGACAATCGACTGTGCCATTGTATCGCTACGGGCGGAAACATATTTGGGCGTAGATGTGAAAAATGACAGCTATACTGCTCATAAGGAGGTATGGTAAAATGGCAATGTTGAAAATCTGGAGTGCAAATATTAAAAATTCACGAACTTATGAGCATGTGTAGGAACTGCAAAATACACGCTCGTAAAACAGTCATTTTTAGAATTTTTTCACCAAATTTGTAACATAGGTTTTTCAGAGCTCCACCTTATGAATACTGACATTGTCATTTCATTAATCAGTTCCAAAAGGTGATGTCGCACATTGACCACGAAATCACCCTTCGGGCCCGACTAATACCATGACAGTGACAGAATTCATGAGGAGGGATCCCAAAAGCCCCATATTGAAAATTTGGTGCCAAAATTCCAAAAAATGCCTGAGATATGCAGCAAAGCTGCAAAAACCCTATCTATCCCTTTATACAGCTTACCAGCATTTCCTCAGTTGGCGGTCCACTTTGAAGAGTGCAGACGTGCTCCTGGTCCACTGAAGATTGAAGGGTCGAGGTCCAGAGGTAAGTATGGGGTGTGGGGAGGCAGGGTGCGCAGTGGGTGGATGCAGTTTGTGGGAGGGGGGCAGGGAGACCACTGAGGGACAGTTTTTGTATTTACAGGTTTATTTTTTTTAATAAGACGACGAGGGACGTTTGCCATGCTGGGGTTGGCTCCCAGCGTGGCAGCTGGAAGGCTGTTTGATGTAGCTGGAGCCGACGGGGGATTGGGCACCCCTGTCGGCCATAACACATTTTGCCATGTTGGGTGGGGCTCTCAGCATGGCATCTGGAAGCTTTGGGGCCTGTAGCCAACGGGATTGGGCACCGGCCGGGCTGTACAGTGTGTGCATGGGGGTGGAAGATGAGTACGCAGTATGCGTGCGTGTATGTGTGTGTGTGTGTGTGTGTGTGGAGGGGGAGCTCTACTCACTGAAGCGGAGCTGTCCCTTTCAACTGTACGACCACTGCATTTTCAACTGCTGTCATAGACAGCTGTAGCAGTGATTGGGAAACTGGGTCCGCGCCTGCAAACACACTGACTGAATTGGATGACGGGTGCCACATCTCCGAAAACTCGGATGATGGCACTATGTTTCTTGTACATGCGCGAAGCAACATAAAAACACAGAGCCGCATAACCGCCAGTAGGAGGTGGGGGCTGGGCATGGTTGGGAACAAGAGGCAGATTCAGTTGATTCATCTTTTTTTTTTTCAAAAGGGAAAGTGTGAAAATGAGATTGTGAAGGTAAATGAAGAGAGAGAGAGAGAGAGAGAGAGAGAGAGAGAGAGAGAAAGGGTTATAATAATGCAAATGTTGATTCCCTACGCCAGCTATCATGTATGAATCCAGCTCTGATGTGTGTTGCTTGGGGGTAGAGGGTGCATGCCAACAGAACATGCAGATCCATGACATCAGCCAGGTTTTCAAAATGATAATATTTAGCCTTGCATGCACAGTTACTATTTGTAGCACAGCCAGCTATTCACACTAAGGGATAACATTTCAATTAATTTTAAGTCTGTACTCTGCAGAAACTTTTTTTCATTTTACGTGAATTTCAGAACTGTAAGGAGGGGTAACACTTGACACTCTGACAATTATGCAGTACAAAATTTATTCCCTCAGACAGTAAAAAGGCAAGACTGTGATTAAACAATTATCAACAGAGAAATATTTACAAATACAGAACAGCTTACGATAACAGTGGAGTGTGGTGGGTGGGGGCAGAGTTAGAGTTGTTATTTTCTGTCTCATTAATGCTGTTCCCTACCCCTTTGGCTAAGATTTGTTTTAAGCCTGTACTTTGCAGACTTTTTTTTCTTTCTTTTTGTAAATAATGAACTTATCTTGTAAATAGATGAGAACTCAATGGTGACTACAATAATAAGCCAAAAGAAATGTTGGCAATACATGGCCAATAGGCAGCAATCGGAGGTGTGATTACCTATGGTGCCTGTGGGGCAGCGCTGCCTTCAGAGTGCAGCTGAAGGCAAAAACTATAATTCAGCAGGGACACTACTGATTACTTGCCAGGGTCTGGACTGGGACAACCTGGAGTCGTCTCTTAGTCATCAATGCTGTTTAGAGAGGTCAAAAGGAGGAGAAAGATGTCTCATCACAGTGGGTCTTTGATAAAAGGGGGGCAGATATATGAGAGACAGACTCACGGACTATAGAGAGGCTGGATCCTAGTAGTCATCATCACCTTAGGGCAGACAAGGGATGGTTCTGTGATGGGGCATCTGTTAAACTGTTATCAACAGAAAAAATATACATGCATCCAAGTATCAGAAAGCTACTGGTATTCAGCTGTTAGATGAAAGACTGGTGGATTTTCTGCTAAGACGTCTCTCGCTGTACCCCAGGCTCTTACAACCCTTCCTCCATTTGACAGCAAATGTCAGCTAGCTGTTAAACTGTCATGTTTCTATTATGATTTATGTGTTAAAAAAACAATTAGGCATTTGCTGTCAAATGGAGGAACGATTGTAACAGCTTAAGGTACAGAGAAACCACTAGGTAGAAAAACGTATCATTCTTTCTTCTAACAACTGATTGCCGGTAGCTTTTTGATACTTGGATGCATGTAGATTTTTCATATTAACAACAGTTTAATAGCAAGCCACTTGGTAACTCTTGTACAAATCACATACACTTCTTTGTGACACAACTGAGCTGTCACCATTCCTACTTTATTCGCAGTTTGTCTGTTTCAGACTGAGGTCCGAAAGACAGCACATACTAGCACAGATACCACGGACTCCACTGTTTAAGGCAAAGACACAGGGCCTGATTTTCAAAGGAAAAGACTGGGTGCCTGCGACATGCATCAAAAGCAATGGATGCATGTGGCGACATGTGCCAGAAAGTGTGGCAAATGGGATTCAGAAACACCACATGCACCAATTTAGTTGCGGCCTGCGCCAAATAAGAATGCACCAGGGATGCATCCAAAAGAGGCATGCAACACTGCACATTGCGACTTGTAGCATGTAAAAGCAGCAACAACCCCTTAACTTGGATTCAAGAAGTTGGCAACCATGAGGATGCATCCAACCAAGTCCCAAGTCCCTAGATCAGGGAGGAGGAGGTCTAGGCACACTACAGTATAAAAAGGGCCCAAAGCAGAGTAATTAGACCAGTGGCAGGCAGGAGCTAGCATCTTGCAAGCTACAACCTGGCAGTGAGAGAGGATGACAATGTCAGCACCCATAGCTCTACTGGGCATACTGTTGGCAGCAGAAAGGTGGCAGAGGTGCAGGAGGCACCATGATGGCAGGATGCAGGGAAATGCCATACCACAGCAGCAGAGGAAAGCCATCAGCAGATATGACCCTCGTGTCATCCGTGCCAGACCCTCATATGAGGAGCTCACTGAGGAGCACTGCATAGGCCAGTACCGGCTGAGCAAGGGTGCCATCAGGATGCTGTGCCAGGAATTGTGTGAGGACCTGTAGAGTACAACCTGAACAGGACATGCCATACCTGTTGATGTCAAAGTCAATGCCACACTGTGTTGTCTCGCCACTGGGACCTTCTAGACACCAACAGATGATACAGTGGGCATATCCCAGTCTGCCATATCCAGGTACCTGAGGCAGTTTGTGGATACCTTGGGTGCAGAAGTCCCACAGGTATATCAATTTTCCAAGGGTGGCACAGCAGCACAGCATGCCTTCTACACCATGGCATGGATCACACACATCGTAGGTGCCATCAGTTGTACACATGTGGCAAATAAAGCACCATCTGCAGAGGGAGATGCCTACATGAACTGCAAGGGATACTTTTCCATGAACATGCAAGTGATGTGTCACAGCAAAGTGCCGCATACTGGACGTGGTCACACTGTATTCTGGATCATGCCATGATGCCTACATATTCCAGCACAGTGGTCTGCACGAGGCATTCCAAAGTGGTGCACTGGAAGGCGGATCGCTCATAGTAGGTGACAATGTGTCGTACATGTGTAGGAACAGCAACCTAATATATATGTATAAATGTATTGAACTGTGTCAACCGGGTAGGCCCACTGAGACTATAAGATCAGAGGGCTGTGGGTTCAGTTCCCACATCTGGCACCTGGGTTAATATCCAAGTACTGACACTGTAGTGCAGCATGAGAGGGGTGCTGCACTTCTGAGGTGCCGTCTTTTGGATGAGACGTTAAACCGAGGTCCCATCTGCCTCGATTGGTGGTAGTTCAGGTGGATGTTAAAGATCCCATGGCACTTATCGAAAAGAGTAGGGGAATTTTCCTCGGTGTCCTGGCCAAATTTCCCTCATTCACTAAAAATATCACGAACAGCTTAATTTGGTTCAAGGTCAGTTGCCATTCATCTGTATCCCCCTCCCCCGGGTTGTGCCTGAAAATAGGCAGGATTTGTCTAGTGCACGTACCCGGTCAACAAAAACTAAAAAAAAAAAAAAAGTTCCATATTGATGGCCATCCATCAGGTGAGTGAACTGGGACTACAGTAGCATGCTGTCCCACATGCTGTGAGTACCGCACATGTCATGGGTACACATGTGCTACTGTGAAAGTGCAATCAGCACCATTGCAGAACACACTTTTGGAGTATGGGGTATAGAGGTTTACTGTACCCACACTAATGGGCAGGGTGCAGGTCCTGACAACAGCTGCGGTGAGTGGTGGCCAAATGCATGCAGGTGCAGCTGATGGGCCATTGCAATGGCTGCATGCAGAACAGATATGTGCATATACTGTACAGAAGTGAGATGCCTGCATGTGATGGCAGGTATGGCCAACGGCTGATGGGATCACCTTGAGGGGACTGAACACCATGGGAGGAAAGTGCGTGTGGTGTGACCTGCAGTGGTGGCCCTGAGGGACAAACATAGGTAGGGTGGCAGAGTACAACCAGAACCCAAGGCTGCAAACACAGGCTGCCCCACAAATTGACATTTGTGAACTGCAATAACGCGGGCCGCAATTGCCAGTGGCTACATGCGATAAACATACATACATATTGCAACTTATGTTACAAATGTACAAATATTGTGATATGCAGTGCAAACTCATGCATATTGGGATCTGAAGTCACAATGAATGCAACTGCATGCAGCGTCACTATGCAGCCTGACAACATGGCAGAGCGGTACCGTGTGCACGGTCTGCACGTGGCTCTGCATGTGTGACATGCAGCACAGCCAGCCAGGCCTATGGAAGTGGTAGCTGAGCTGCAGGTGGCTGCAAAGGTACAAGGCACACAGCTAGGCCAAAGTTAATCTAGCAATGATCTCACTCAGTGGAAGGGCACCAAACTTCAGCCCTGAGGAGACAGCCCTGTACATCAGCCTTGTACAGCAGTGGGGGATATATTTACTGCCACCAGGCTGTCAAAGGCACTCCCCCAGTGAGAAGGACCATATCTGGCTCCAGATAGGGGCCAGACTAGAGAGGTTGACAGGATTCCAGAGATCACCATGCCAGCTGAACCACAAATGGCTGAACATGGCCAGGAGGGACCCTGCACTGTTGGAGCACCTAAGGGGGATGGCAAGGACCACCGATGATGCTATGAGGACTTGCCACACAGCAACGGAAGGTAGGTAATGCAGCTATTAATGTGTCTGGCAATCATAATGGATAGCCTGTATCTGTATATCAGAGGCAGCACTTACAGTGTGAACCATGCTTGTGTTCCCACAGAGGACCATGATGGGGTTAGGGATGGAGACTGTGACAACGGGGGACATGGATGTGGCAGCGATGGTAGCTAGGCAGCAGCAGTTCACAGTGGGCAAGGTAAGTGATGACCTCAACAGTAGCACGCCAGCAGTCAGGGGCATGGACCATTAGCAGCTGTGTAAGGGGCCATGGCGGTGTGCCACATACATAGTTACATGAACGTGAACACTGCTGTGATGTACATTACAAGGTGCACAGGTGCATTGTCGCAACATGTAAGCCTACGGGCGGTGTGTCTGGACACAAGACACATGCCACAGCCTGATGCTCTAGCCACTTGTTGACTGGGATGTGGGCCCTGGATGGTCGGCTGAGGATGACACAGCTGCGTGCATCACCACCATGGATTGGTCAGTGCATAATGCACCTGCGGTGTGCATACACATGATGTGGCCCATGCCAGGTACACATGGTGTACATGTGACAGAGGCCAGGGCATATGCAAACAATAGCATGCATGCTAGTGCTCACAGCCACTCACTACAGGGCCAAGGCACATGCAAGTCCCATGGGGATTGGAGCATTGGGGCATGTTGGGCAACGTCACCATGCAGCATTGGTGGATACCATGGTGGCAGATGGATGTGTGGCCCTGATGGGGGGGTGCTACAGCCATCCACAGGGTTGGTACACCACTGCATGCATAGCCATGGCATGGTATGTGCCATTGTCCCATGGATGCTGTGTAGTTGAGGGTCACTGTGACCTGTCATGTGTGGGTAGTGTGCGCACCACACCACCACATATGTATACACTGTGCCATGGGTTGCTACAGGCAGATGTGCCATGATGTATACGTGTGCTGGCGGGTACCATTTATGCCAACCAAACCATGTAACACCACCGCTGATACACATGGCTGTCACTGCAATGACACACAGTACCACTTTACAACATGATGGTCGACCCACATATGAATAGTGTGGCTCACAGGATATTGTACGGTGCTGGTACACAGCCCGAACAGTGCCATGTGTGCACCCTGTGACCCGGCCATCACCACCCACATAGAATGATGGCCGGCATGACACATAGACAAGTTAGCAAGGGAATTGTCGTGTGTCAGGGAAACATTGGGACCAGCCGCATGTAGCCACAGCCACATGCTGTTCAGCCTCCGATGCATGCCCACAGCCATGTCTGTTACCATAGTGCAGTCCACTGTGCACCGATGAGTTAGCCAACAGGTGGACCAGGACCCGGTGATTCCATGCATGTGGATGTATGTGTGCCTGTTCCACACATCACCCTACCCTGATGTCATTGGCCCTGACCTGGCTGGGATAGTCCAGTGTTCTTCAGTGACATGTTACATTACTGTGTCCCTGAAGGAGGCGGCGGTATGATCAGTCCAGAATTAAGCATCACTGCACTCAGACTTTCTGGCGAACTACAACCTTCCTCCAACCATCACTCTGTGGCTAAGAGTATTGGAAGGGTGGTATCACATCAACTGGAGGCTCATTATTCAATTCACAGGTTCCATGACCCCCTGCAGTTGGGTATTAGGAGTAAGCACAGTATGGGGACTGCCCTTGTGTGGCTGCCCATTGCATTTCTTGAGGCGAGGGATGGAGGCATACAATCTATCCATACTTCCCCTGATCCCTAGTCTGCGTCTTACACTGTGGACAATGGGATGTTGTTGTTGGAGTGCATGCTGGTCTGTTGTGGACTGGCGGGTACAGTCCCCAACAGGATCCACTCTCTCCACACTTGCAGGATGCAGCTGGAGGTGTCAGGGTCACTGTCCTCTGTACCACCACCCCTGCCATGTGTTGTCCTGCATACCTGGGGTAATTGGGGGCTTAACCCCTGGTGCAGAATGCGGTGAACAGGTAGTTGCTTGGTATTCCGATAACATGTCATAGTACACCTGTGCTGTGCTCTCTGCACTGGCCACCTGTTGGGTGGTGGTTCACATTCAAGGAGGGTTTGCTGACCTATAAGGCCCTGCATGGACAATTGCTTGGCTACATGCAAGACCTCCACGACCCTACCACCCATCCCGTCCCCTATGCCCAGCAGGTGGGGCTGTACACTCATTCCCAAGGCTTGTCTAACAACATGTTATGGCCATGCCTTAGCCTTTATGGCACCAACACTGTTTAACTTCATCCCTCCTTCACTGACAGTATGTCCCATGTTGGATGCCTTTATAGGGGTACAGATGACACATATATTATGATAGGCTATTCCCCCAATCTGTGTTAGCTGATCTGTGAGTTACACCTACTGCAGACTGTAACATACCATATGTTTTGTATTGTAACTATTTCCATAATACCACTAACTTGTACAGTGCCATGTGTGAAACAGACAGCTAGCACTTTATCATATGATATCATGATGTTGATGATGCTGGCATGGGTCACCATCCCCAGGACACCTAATGCTAACCACATTATACAATGTGCCTGACACCATTCAGGGTAGCTCACCATGATTAATCCCATTTATGCAGCATGCTGCAGCAGAATTACTGCAGTAAACAATGTCATTGCAATGGAAGTTAGTATCTTTTGTCATGCAGGTAACCGTGGCAGTGCCAGGATGCTACACAGTGTTGCAGTGCTCTGCATGACAGAAGGAACTACTTCCCACTGCATTTACATTGTGTACTGTATTACCCCTGCTGTAGCATGCAGCAGAGTGTTTGGGAAATGGGTGTAATACTGGTGAGCTTGCCTGTATATCTGGGACTTCTGGACTACCATTGCATGCCTAATGTACATGTACTGACAACTGTATGTGCCCAATGTGCAGTAGCACACACCAGATGGATCCATTGTGACACTTGTGTGCATGTCCACCATAGTAGGATGCTGGGCTTCACCACAAGTCCCCATATGTGCACCAACACGCATGCTGTCTGTGGATTATTCTGTACACAGTACCATGGGTCTGTAGCACGTGTATTCCTTTCAATTACAGGTATCGGCCAATGTGTGGCCAATTCTGGTGACTGCGACACACTCACAGTCAGAGCCATGGTTAGGGCCATGCAGCACCAGAAGAGGGAGGAGGCAAGGGCCTATGAAGAATGGACACCTCATTCCATTGCTAGCACTGCCATGTTTCCAACTGTTGTTACTCCAACAGAGAAATTGCCTACCCAATGTTCCAAGCATAAACCCAAACTGACTAGTGGTCTGATTGCTTCTTCACTCCCAGGTACCCTTGTACATAATGTGTAATACACACATAATATGGCAGAGTGTAAATTCTGCTTCAATACAAACACTTCTAGGTTTCATAGCGTCATGTTACCAGACCATTTTGCAATAGAACTGATACATGCTCAAGACCCAGTATCAGAGCACCACACTACTGACTACCTAGAAGTACTTCACCCTAGACAACAGACCTAACAAAAGGGACATTTTCAAATCCCAAAGGCGCAACAGGCGCTGTTATACACCCCTGTGTTACATGGTGTAAATGGCATAATATCACACTTTCATTTCATGAAATGGGCCTGAACTAGGCCAAACATCAACTCATAAGCAGGGAAACTATGTTTTTTTCTTTCCCTACTGTCACAACCTCTTCTGAGACTTGGAAACAGGATGTATTCACAGATAAATTAATGGTATATTCTTAACATTGGACCTCAACCTGCACTTCCCAGTGCATGGCTAATGCCATCACTTGTCTATGCCACACCACACCATAACTAAAGGCATTGCTAATAACCAATATGATTTTCCTTTTAACAACAAATATATGTGTGTTTTAAAATTAAGTTTTTAACCAAGTTTTACAAGTTTTTAGGTTTCCACAGAGAGGTACTGGTAAGATCTTCAAGCAACACATGCAACTTTTCTTCACAGCTGGTTTTCCAAACTTGGCTGGCACCTCATATGAACTGATTGTTCTATAGACTGTGATCTTGGTTGCTGTTTCATGAATTATGTTCTTTATGAACTGTCATATTTGTGTAAAATGTGCTCTTTTTACAAATAGCTATGCCTGTGTGGGTATGGATATTCCATTGAAACATGCAATGGACAATCTCATGCAACCCTTGCCAAAGCCTCTGCAAATACAGCCAATCAGCAACCAGCTACATGAACATTACCTTTCTTACCGTGCTGATACACATCTGCACAACCCCATGTGCCATGTATGCCCCATGGATTACAAACTTTAGACGAATGACATTTCCGAAGTAACTACACAGCTTTGTGGTTACCAACTTGAACCTTATGGATTTGTTCCTCTTTAAGGACATTGTTGTTAGATTCCTCAATCAATAATGTACACCACAGTCCCTTACACTGCTGTTCTTTGCCTTTTCAACTCTCAATATGGACTTTTCTTTTCGAATGGACAATTAATTTAACACTGTTTTTACAGACAATGTTCTGTGAAAATACACATCAACAATTCTTCTTATACACATATCCACTGTGGTGTTGACATACCTAGTTTCTTTTTGTATTTTATGATCTGACCATCTGTGATTACCCCTGTGTCGACTACTGAATAGGACTACTTTCACAGTCGCCCTATCTGTACACTATAGAAATGTAATACATTTGCATTATTAGTTTTTATGTGCTTTGTAATGCAGATGTTCAAATCAATGTTTCAAAGCTTGATAGTACTTTATATCTTGTTTTAACTCATCCACTACTAACCCTTTGCTGTCTGAGGCGTACTTTTAACCAGCATCTTGCACAGCTGCAATTCTTTTACAAGGCTCGCTCCTCAGGCCTGTTGACGCATTTAGACATACCATTTCTACACCTAACCATCTTCTTTTTGTTGTGTTGCCCTTTGAGCAAGACAACAAGGAGGGGACTGTCATGCCTGGGTTATATACCACCAACTGACCCACATGTAACCATAACCTTATACACTTACAAGTATTAGTGCATTACCACAGTCTTACAATGTTTTATCTTGTTTTATTACTTATGTTAGTGTTCTTCATTATATTTGCTATGCTCACATTTGTCTGTAATGCATTTACCTATATGATATGTTTCTTCCATATATTCTTTATACTCATAATCACTCATATTCTGTAGTTTTCCACTATTGTGACATATTGTGTGTTTTTATGATTATGTTGCAAACATTTCCAGACTAACTGTCTGGAAATAAGAACAGATAACACTTATTTCTGCTGAATATGAGTTTCCTTTGTTCAGAGATTCTTCCTTATTTCCTATGTAATTGCCCAAGGGAGCCATCTTATTTACATGCCTTATCCAATGTTGTATGTTTATCATATCTGTGACTGTACTCTTATCAGTCATATATAATTGTATGCACACAGCTCCTTGGAGAGAAAGAGACCATACTCGAGGAATGGTGGGAAATTGGCTCCCTTGTGATTGCTTTGCTTCACTTGTTATGGCATGAGTATTGTAATAAACTTCTTTTATTACTTCTACTTGTTGCTACTTTCTTTGCCAGCATACCATGTAAAGAATCTAAGGTGTGATCTTTTCACATGTAACAGGAGGAGGAGGATGACCAGGCCAACGAGAGTCAGCCTGAGGACATGGGGTCTGCTGCTGCTGTGACAGATATGGATGGACACACCACAATGATGGACACTGTAGATGACACTACAGGTGGCGATGGAGGGCCAGCAGGTGGACATGTGGAACAGCTGGAGGGTGATAACCTGAACATTGACATTGTGCAGGACATTGTTGCCCCAGCAAAGGGGCATGCCCTGGAGGGTCACGATGTGGATCCACAGGAATCCGGCCATGATGATGGCAGTCATCAAGGGATACCTGTGGTGCCAGAACAGGATGATCAGTCCCGGATTAGCCGGCATGCATTCCTGAACCACATAGGCAATATTCTAGATGCATTCCTGTAGGACATGGGGTGCATACATGCCTCAATCAGTGACCTCAGGTGCAGCATGTGTGACATTGCTGACATGTGGGAGGGGTATACGGACATGGCCCATAGGACCCCTTTTGGGAATGGGGTAATGGTGTCCACCCACTGACAGCATACCTAGGTACTTAACTGGTAGGCCGCTCCCAGGCTGGTCATGCGCCTGCCCAACATATACAGTTTTGTGGTGTGTTGATGTTTATTTATATATAGTTGTATTGTACTGTTGATGTTTCTATCATGTCTGTTGCTTTGTATGTTCATTGGTTGTTTGTTGCTATGATGCCATTAGCACATGTTGTTGAATTTGTTGTGTTTCATGATGCATCCTTAATCCACCCCATACCCTTTGTACCCCTGCCTTTGCATTCAATAAATCATTTAATTGTCTTGTACCTCACATTGTTTGGCCTGGTCTTGTGAGCTTGACTCCCTTATGACTGCAGCTGGGTTCCCATCTGTGCCATTATGCCCTTGTGTTCTCCTTGTACCCAGACATGTGGGGGCTTCAGTGTCTGACTATGCTGCACACATGACCCTGTTTCATGGTTCCATGATGTATCCACTGGGTGTACGCCATAGCCAGCCAGGACGTGTATGCTGCAAAGCATCATGTGGAATGGGCAGGTATGTGTGAGGTGTGTGGGTCTCTCATGGCTGCAAGGGCAGCAGGGTTCATACATGGTTCATGACTCAAGCCACCACGGTGGCCATTCCTGTGACACAACACAGTTGTGTGTGCATCCCTGGGTGATTCCCACACACATACACTGCTGGCAGCATGTATGTTGTTGTGCATTGGCACCGGCAGGGTGCAGTGGCACTGGACGCATTGCTACCACCTGCACTGCCCTTATGTATGTCCATTCACCCATTGTATAATGCGTACAGTTGTATATCATAGTGGTGTTGACTTACTGGTCACCCCATCTGTGCCTGTGTCTGGTGAATTATACTGTACCCACAATGATGCACACTGCACCAGGACCATGCCCATGGACGAGTGCATTGTTGGTGATAGCCATTGTGCATCCATGGTGCCATAGGGCCTTGGCATATGGGGGTGGCCCTGCCTCACCTTGTTGTTCCCCAGAACAACACCCAGTACTGATCATATCTGCTCCCTACCACAACCACCCCAATTCACCATGCATGCCAGTGTGTGTGTGTGCGGCCATGTGCTGTGCTGTGTATGTAAACAGGGATGAGTAAAGGACACATAACAATGCTGGAACATTTTAATGTACTGCATCATGTACCACAATCACTCTGTATTGTACAGTGAGCCTTGCATGTTAACTTCATAGACAAGGTCACCGGGAAAAGTGATACCTCTGAACCTTCACTGCTGAATGTTGAAGGCTTCATCATACAGGACCTTAAAAGCATCACCAACATCTTTGTCAAAGCCTTCACTGACCTCAGTGCAGTGCTCCCCCCCAACTTCCTTAACCCCACTAGTGTGTCTCAACAAAAACCACCACATTCACATCCTTTGAACCACACCCCGCCCCCATTCTACCTCAGAGCAATATCCAAAGCTGAGGCTAAAAAATACATCTCCAAAGTACTGGGGAAGTCCAGGCATAGTGTCGAGGGCCTTGACCTTAAGCTAATCTCCCTGGCACTGGATGAATTGCTAACACCTCTAACCAGAATCATCAACCTGTCCCTCTCCTCAGGCACATCCCCAAAGCTTTGGAAAGCTGCAGTCATAACCTCTCTCTTCAAAGCAGGTAGTAAGACAAGTCATATCAACTACTGTCCAATTTCAATCCTCCCGCCTATCTCTAAAGCCATTGAACGGATAGTCTATGATCAGCTGGTAGAGTACCTTGACAAATATCAGATACAATGCCAGCAGCAACATGGCTTCCGTAAACTCCACAGTACCACCACAGTGCTACTGGAGTTCATGGAGTACATACACAATGCCTTTGATCATGAGCACTTGGTGGGGGCAACTTTCAACGACCTCACCAAGGCCTTTGACACTGTCAACCATGACCTCCTCTTGGCCCAACTCAAGGCAACGGGGCTATCCCCCAACTCACTGTCCTGGTTCTGGAGTTACCTCACAGGGAGTGAGCAACGTGTAAAAATAGCTAATACCCTCTCGGACTCACAGCTTATATCCACCAGTGTTCCCCAGGGATCCATACTGGGCCCCCCTACTACTTAGCCTTTTCCTTAATAACCTCCCTCAAGCCTGTCAGCACAATATCCTCCTGTATGCAGACGATGTGGTAATCTACTCCAGCCACTCCGACCCTGTTGCCCTTGAACAGTGTATTCAACAAGACTTCAGCAATGCTGAGGATTGGTTTGGACAAGCTCTGCTGCTTGTCAACCACAAAAAAAAACAAAAAAGCATGCTATTCTCCCCCGCCCATAACCGTCATAAGTCACACACCATTAACATTCTTAGTAAACAAAATGTGGCCTTAGAAACTGTCCAAAATTTCAAATATCTGGGACTCACTCTTGATAGCTTCCTCTCATTTTCTACCCATGTGGACAATGTTGCCACATCAGCTAACTGGAAGCTCGGTCTACTATACAAACACTGTAGCTGCTTCACCGAAATAGCCCTTCAGCTTGCCATCACCAGCTCCATCCTCTCGACCATCAACTATGGTCTTGCCATTTACAGTGCGGCACCTGAATGCACGCTAAAATTACTTTCCACTACTCTAAACAAAGCATGCAGGCTAGCTTAAGGGGCTCTGCGCCTAACCCATACCTGCAATCTCTACCTGCAAACTGGATGGCTTAACCTGGTCAAGAGAACCTGCTACCAAATCTGTCTCCTAGCCAAAAAAGTGACCCTTGGCCTGCTACCACCAGGATGCAGTTCCCTCCTGCTCCAGATTGAACCTACCAGGACTACCAGGGCATCCAATAATCACTCCCTTAAGGTCCCCTTCCGCCGTACCTCACAAAGACAGAGATTCTTTGAATACAGAGCCCCGCTCTGGTTTGGCATGCTCCCTCCCGAGCTTACTGCTATCAGCAAACTTGGACCATTTAAATCAGCACTCAAATCCCACCTGTCTACCCAACAGAAATGCCCCTGCTTCCCCTGACCTCCTCCCCTGTGACCTGTAATTGCCTACCCCAACACCTGCACTTACCTTGCTGTCCCACCTGCAAATCCATCTGTCCCTGCCCCATCTTCTCTGTTCCCTTCCCTTTACCACCTCACCTAGTCTTCATCCCACCCCACTTACCAGTTCTTCACCTTTCCCCACACCCCCTCCCACCACCAACCGCCATGACAAAGTAACCCCGAGCCCGAGTGCCATACCTTTACACCCCCCTCTTTGATCTATTCCCCTGTCCTTTCAGTAAGGTCTACTATGCTGCTTAATAACCTTTTTCACCTATACGAACTCCTTGTAATCGCCAAGAACAAGTATAGTAACTGTAACAATTGTTCTACTCATTGTGATTTGTTTCCCTAAAGCTCTCTCTGTGTTTTTCCGTTCTATTAATGTACTGTGAATTTTATTCTTTCCTTTCTGCCTGACGTGGAACCTTTGTAAATGAGCTTGAAGCTCAAAGGCTGTAATCCTAGATTTCAATAAACAATAAACAAAAGGTCACCCCCCAACACACACACACACAGAACCCCAAATGGTGTGTTTCCATCATACACATCCTGTGTTCTCTTTGGCTAGGTGTGCACTCTTCTACAGTGTGATTTCCATTGTCCCTTGATGTTGTCTGCTACAGACAGTGTTAGTGATGCAGGAAGGTGTGTCCTGGCCCCACACTATGTGTTATGTGGGCATCATCTTGTGTTTTGGATGCCTTGCCTGACCTGTGCAGGCCTGACACAGGCAGTGGCTGCTGCATGTGCATGTCCATGACTTCCACCTTCTGAGTTGTCAGGACAGCACTACCAGGGGCTGTGGCAGTGGCATCTGGTGGTGGCTACAGTGTGCCTGTTTGCTTGGGCCTCCTGCCCCTCTTCTTTCTGGGTGGAATGTTGCAAGGGTCTCCCTGTGGCCCCACACTACCCTCATGGCCCTGTACCATGGCATCCTGTACATAACCCTGGGCCCCATCTGTGTCCTGCTGAGCACTTGTGCATGGGACTACACCAGCCAGGGACTGTGCCTGGACTGCTGGTGTGGTTATGGGTGCGATTCTAGGTGTACTAATAGGCACTGATGTGCTTATGGTGTTACTGGTACTGGGTTGGGCTTGTCAGCTGTGTGTGTGGCACTTCCTTTTGGAGACATCACTTGTGTGGGACTGGCAATGTTGGGTTCTGTTATGCTTGGGACTGCAGCATGTTGTGCTTGCAGTGTGCATACTGGGCTATGTTGCTGTGCGGGTGGTGGTGGTGTAGCTATGGCCACATCCAGCGCAGTCACATATGCCTGTGGACTGCAATGCAGTGCTGTGGTTATGCTCTGCAGTGCTGCAGCCATTACATCGGTCTGGCGCTGCTACTGTGCTATTGCCCTCTCCTTCTCCTCAGCCTGATGTGCCTGTTGTGCTATTGAGACTGCTCCATGACAGCGGTTGCACGATCTATGACCTGCACCTGTCCCACTACAGCTGCAAGTAGTCCATGCATGGCAATCGCTATGTCAGCAATCCTTGCTCTGGTGTCCTGCATGCCAACCTGTATTTCCCTACAGATACCATCCATGTGTTGTTCCATGCACAAGTGGTGGCCCTCTAGGCATGTCCTGAGCTGCCTTGGATCTCCCATACCCTCCTCCTGTCTGTGCATGACTGTCTCACATTAGGTATCAAATGGTATTGGTGGTGGGGACTGCTGGTTTCGGCCGTGGGCTGCCTTGTCAAGTTTGGCCTCTAACTCCTGCATGGTGAAAGGGCTTAGGTCCTGGCCTATGTCATCCTCTATGTCACTGGTGACATAGGTGTCCCCAGCATCCTCTGAGACATAGCCACCCTCCTTAGCTGCTGACATCACGAGTTCCTGCTTCAGCACTGTCACATGGCACATCGGTTGTCCCAGGCCCCACTTCCTCCTTCTCCATCTGTGTGGAAGGGTCACTGTGCCACTGACGTCCTCTTGACTGGGTCCAGCCTGTTCAGCATCTGACACCTGGACACTCACGCCTCCCTCAGTTGTCCCTGCATCATCATGTCCAACTATGGCATCTGTTGGGCAATAACAAGCATTGCAATGAACATCAATACTCCTTGTGCGTACCTGCATCAGGTGTGACTTCTCCCTAGGCCTTCCTACTGTGTGTTTTATTTAATTATCTTTTATTTATTTATTGAGGTCTCAGAATGTACCTTTGAGCTGGGAGATCTTTTACAAAGGTTCTAAGTCAAAACAAGGAGAACAAGGCATCCAATTTGAAAATAGGAACAGAAATTATACATAGATTCCACATCAACGGGGCATGCAATTCAAGATATGAAACAGTTGTTATCCATGGGTAGTATAGTATAACAGTTATCATACATAGATTCTAGGTCAACAGAGGAGAATAAGGCATTAAATACAACTCAGGAGCGGAGAAAAGCAGTAGAGTACATTGTTGTTCGGTACAGCAGTGCAATGCAAGAGTGGACAATTACAGAGGCCAATTAGGTACATAATCAACAACAATTAAGTACAGGGCTTAAAACAAAACTAGTTGAAGCAGAGTAAATATATCATTGTCAGGCATATGGGTGGGTGGGGGAGTTGGGAGGAGAGAGAGTGGAGGAGGAAAATAAGTGCCACAGGAGGGATAGAAGATGATTGGGGGGGCTAGAATGGGGCTGGTATGGGGGTTTGGAAGGAGTGGGTGTCATTGAGGCACAGGCCAGGAAGCACAGGTAAAACCAGGAGCAGTTGTAGAATTCTCAAAAAGTGTTTATTAGCACTAGCAGTAACATAAAAAAATAAACTTGTTCAGTATAACTATTTACAAAGGCCAAATAAACAGAGAAGATCCATCTGAGTTTTCCTTCAACCTCTGTGCGTCCCTTGAAAGAAACTGCAGCTCTGCTTTGTAAGTCCTTACAACCCCCCTCCTTAACAAGCATCCTGTTTTTTTCTAAAATGTTCTGGTAAATTTCCAATGTTCTTGTAAGTGTCAGGCAGGTGCAGCAAAAACACTATGGCCCAGATATTCAAAAGGGTTGCGCCATGCACAATAGAGTTGCGCCTGCGCAAGTCCGAACTTGCTCCATTCTGCCATATTCAGCGAGGAGGCAGTTAACCACAGAAAACATGCTGAGCAACAGTGCAATGCAAATGAATGCATGCTCTGAACTGGAGGGGAGGAACCATGATAAACTGCACAGCCCGATATTCAGCAGGGCTGTGCAGAGTTGTGCAGGCGCAACCCCCAACCTGTGCCTGCACAACCGAACCAAAAAGGTGTTGAGGGCCACCCACAGGTGAGCTGCTGCATTGCAGGGTGCAACACAGCAGCTGCCACCTGTGGCTGGCCCCTAACCCAATCCCTGTGCCCCCCACAGCCCGATCACGGGCAGCCGGCTGTAAATCCCCACCACCACCACCACCCCCACGGGCCCGATCGCGGGCATAGTTTAATCCCGCCACAGCCCGGTCGCGGGCAGCAATGTAAACCCCCGAGCGTATCCCTGGTGGTCCAGTGGACTGAAAAAGCCCGATCGTGGGCGTGGTTAGTTTAATCAAACCCCCTCCTGCGAATTCATCCCTGGTGGTCCAGTGGCACATCCGATCACGGGATGTATATATTGAACAAACCCCGAACATAGCCTAGTGGCTAGTGTCCCCCCACCCACCCACCCACGAAGCCCCACCACCCGCTCCCCGCGGCGGCGGGTGGCAGCATCCCACCCGTCTGCTGCCCCGCCCGCCGACCCAGACTGCCCGGTAGGGCTGCATACCCGGTGGTGCAGAGCAAGAGACAATGAGTGCAACCCCATACTATCCGACAGTCCATGTTGTGAATGAATACATTCATTCATTCACAAAACTGGACTGTCTTTATGCGGTTATGAGCACCACGCCGATGGCTCCTGCTGTACACCAATGAGCGTGAACCTGAACCGATCAGTAGATGGGCAGCGGGCGGCAAGCGGTGGGATGCTACTGCCACCCACTGGCCGGGGCAGCGGGTAGGGCTTCGTGGGTGGGTGGGTGGGGACACTAGCCCAGGGCTATGTTTGGGGGTTTGTTCGAACAGATATCCCGTAATCGGATGTGCCACTGAACCACCAGGGATGAATTTGGCAGGGGGGTTATTAAACAACTACACCGCGATCGGGCTTTCGTCCACTGGACCACCAGGGATGAAATGCAGCAGGAGGGGCGTTTATTAAACAACTACGGCCCGCGATCGGGCTTTTCGGTCCACTGGACCACCAGGGATGAATGCAGGAGGAGGGGGGTTTATTAAACAACTACTGCCCGCGATCGGGCTTTTCGGTCCACTGGACCACCAGGGATACGTTCGGGGGGAGCCACATTGCTGCCCGCGATCGGGCTGCTGGGGGGGATTAAACTATGCCCACGATTGGGCCAGTGGAGGGTGGTGGTGGGGATTGTACACTGTTTCACCCGTGATCGGGCTGCAGGGGGCATCGGTCCCCGATGGCTGCTGCCTGGCAGGGTGCCAGGCGCAAGTCCTCGGGGATCGGCGCACCTGCATGCTAATGGCATGCAAATGGGGCCATAATCAGATGCAAATGGCCCCCCCTGCATCTTGCATGAATTATGGCCCCATTTGCATGTCACCTTTTGAATATGGTGATTTTGCACATGGCGCAATGGTACTTGCGCCACCGCAAGTTGAATGCTCCACTCTGACAACTTGCGGTGGCGCAAGTTCCACTGCACCATGCACAGTGGCTGTGGCCAGGGGGTGATATTCAAAGGAGTTGCTCAGGGGTGCAACTCGTTTGAATATCACTCTGGACACACCCCTGCGCAACTATTTTGTGCAGCGCAAGGGCTTGCGCCACAAAATAGCGCAGTTTGAATATCCAGCCCCATGTCCCAGAACTGAGGCCCCTTCTCCACAGCTCTTCTGAAAAAGGACTTAAAAACTACTCTCAGGTTCACCCCTTGAGTTCCCAATAACTTTTTGCAATAATCTCAAACTATAACTGTATATGTTTCAACAGCAACACAATATAATTTCTAGACAAAGGGATCCCAATATCAGTTACATTTCCACATAATGATTTGCATATGTTTTCATACCAGCAGACATGCAAGGGATGAAAAAGACAGAACATCAAGGGAGGTAAGAGAGACAGTGAGAGGCAGAGAACTGCAAGACTGTCGGTGTGATCAAATCCTAGGTCTCACAGGAAAATTTGGTTGCGCAACCAGATAGACAAGAGACAGAAAAGGAAAGAATAGAACAGATCCCTGCATTTAAACTCTCCATAACAACTGGGACAGGGTCCTATTCAACCCTGTCACAGTGGGGATAGCAGTCACAGCTGCTTAGTTTAGACCGGTAAAGGTGGAGTTTTCTCTTAAATGAGACTAGTCTGATCTTACTCTTAATATCTGGGGTAGACACACTTGGTAACACACTCTTTATGCAGTGTAAGCCAACTGGATAGTGCATAGAGGTTGCTAGTGTGGGTTAGGCGACTCACACCAAGAAGCAGCCTGCAAGACTTGTTAAGGGCAACACCCACTCTTTTGAGGGTGGAGTCAGAAGCTGCCCCATAAATTATCAGGTCATAATCAATGATGGACAGGATGGAGCTTTTTATAGCCAGTGACAAGGCCTCTTGGGTTATGCAATGACAATGCCTGTATAGCAGGCCAATTTGAGGGTTAACAACCTTAACAACATGGTCTACATGCTGTGCAAAGGATAGAGAGCAGTCTAGGGTGATGCCAAGATATCTAAAAGACTGCACTTGGTCAACAGGGGAGTGTAGGCTATTTAGGATTGTCATTTGGAAGTCCCTATATTTATTATGGGGGTTAAGGAATAGCATTACTTTCATTTTTTTATAGTTCAGTAGGAGTTTATTTTTGGTGAACCAAGCTTCAGCTGCAGTGAAATTATGCCGTAATTGTGATTCTAGGAGGTGAGGGTCAGGGCTTTTAGAGTAGGTGATGGCGTCATCGGCATAGAGTAGAATTCACTCTTTACAGACTGATGGGAGTTTGTTGATAAAGAGGCTGAAGAAAAGGAGGCCAAGAATTGATCCCTGAGGGATGCCAGTGACGAAGGGTTCCTTCAATTTTTACTTGTAGGGACCTGTTACTGAGATACCTCTGAAACCAATCTACAGCTTCTCATGAGTGACCTATGGTGAGGAGCTCTTTGATTAATGTGTTATGGCTGACAGTATAAAAGGCCTTTGTGAGGTCAATGTAAATGTATGTGCCCTGTGGCTTGCCATCCCTTGGACATCATGCCAGAGGTGTGTGCTGCAGCATTGTCTGATGGCTGCTCATGTCAGTTGCTGTACTGAGCTGCATTACTACAGGCATTGCCATGCTGACCCTGACACTCGCAATGGGTGCCGTGACAGCCCATGTCCTTCTTGGGCCATATCCCTGCCCAGCACACACCAAGTTTGGGCATGTTCAGGTCTGGAGTGTCAAACACCTGTAGACTGTGGATGTGTGTCGCATTCATGTCTGTATTGCTTGATTTGTGGTGCATGCCAGTCACAACACCATGGCATCACAGTGCTCATTCTATAGTGTTGAATTCTGTCCTCTGCATGCCTTTGTGCCCACGACAGTGTGTATCACGTGCACTGCCTGACCAGCACCTTCCAGTCTCATGAAGCCTAACAGTGTGTTGCCCATTGCTATGCCCTACTGTGGCAGTCTACATGTGATGGACTGGCCTGTGTAGATGCACACATCTACCCTGTATGGCAGTGGTTGCTGCTCACCATGGCCACTGGGGCCTCTACACCACAGCCACACATGCCATGGTTCCCTCTCTGTGGGATGCTGCAGGAATGTATGCATGACATGTCCACTGCTACCTTGTTATGTCCTATGGACACCTGCACACCACTGTCCTACCCATCACATGTGTGCGACATGCATAGGTTCATCTTATGCTGCCATGCATACCCTGCTGCACGCTGGCATGCAGGCCCCAATCCCTAGTCTGTGTCATCCATATGACCCTGGCAGCCTGGCATGCATTTCCATTCTACCCTATGGCCCATACACATGTCTACCCATGCCATGTTAAGGTATGCTGCTACTACAGCGACACCTGCACAGTGAACCCTCCACAGTGAAACCCCCCACCGTGCCTAAATCGGCAGCGATGGGGGGTTTGCTTTGAGACACTTTGGGGCGATGGGGGGTAAATATCTAACTCTACTGTCTGTGCGACATGGAGTTAGATGTAAATAGTAGGGAGGGTGAGGGGCAGGGCACAGCCCCCCCCCACATTGTGCATTGCGGTGTTGCTGGTCGGTTCGGTGTTGCATCGCGGTCAGAGGTGTCAATGTGTTCCTGGTGCTGTAGTGGATGTTGCGGTTGGGGTTGTCATGCCGGCATCATGGATCCCCATGTTAACACCCACACATGGGTTGCCATACACATTTTGGTACTCCACACACTGGCCCTGCTGTGCTGTGCACTGATACACTCACAGGCATGCGCCAACACATGCTTGGGTGTGGGTCGCTTGCACATGCACAGCCCAGCATGTCCTTGGTACCCATGTATAGTCCCTTTTTGCCTGGTACAAAGTGCAGGTGCCACACCACCACAGTGGCACTGTCTGTGCCACGGTGTGTGTAGGGTAGCCTTCCTCTGTGTACTGTGCACGTCTGTGTAGCGACAGTGCCCACAGTCCCTAGTTGTAGCCCCTGGTGGCACATGCCGCCAAACCTGTTTGTGATGTGGGTGTTGCCATACCTGTGGTGCTGTGTACTTGGAACATATCCAGGTCCATGTCCCCCTGGATCGTATGGTTACTCATGTGGGTTGCTACACACTCCTCTTAGCTGGTCAAGGGTATTTTCTGGCTAGGGTCTCCACCAGTTGCATACACACACCTCCGATTGTGCACCAGTTTCTCCTTGCACCTTCACCGCAGATCATTTTACCACTTCTGTAGGTCACAGATTGTGCGTCTTGATGATGCAACTGCATTGACCCATCTGACTGCCTCCTCCCATGCCTCCTGTCTGCATGCCCACAGTTCCTTGTCCCCAGCCCTGGACAGCAGTAGTTGGGGCTGGGATTCTACCTCCACAATTAATATGTCTGTCTCCTCGTCGGTGAAGTTTTCTTCCTCCTCTTCTTAACACTTGCGTCCTGCACCATGGCTCAATCATTGCCCCCGACACTCTCCTGCGACATGCTGTGCACTTGCAATATGCTTCATTTCTACAGTGCACGTCCTTTCATATGGCATTGTTGTGACATGCGCCGTATGTCAGCGGTATTTGCCGTAGGGAGTGCTTCTACCTGAATACAGAGCATCTCGCATGTCGCAATTTTGTTTGCCGCATTTGGCACCATGCAGCATCTTGAACTGGTCTATCTGTTCTTTGAAAATCTGGCCAACATAGTTTATTTACTCAGATCTTCAACAGTGCCTCACAATAATAAAAGCAAGTGCAACTGTCCATCCCACACAGGACCAGTGCCCCAGCGCTTCAGCTCGCCTTCATCAGGTGGTGTGGTCTGAGAGACAGCAGCATCATATAAATACTCCCAAACATTGTGACATCACATTATCATTATTATTACAGTAACATTTCACTTACAGGGTTCTATTACAACTTCATTAAAACCTTCATTGTAACTTCTTAAAAAAGTTATGGTACACAACAATATAAAAGTACACAGCTTAAACTTCGCTGCCATTTCCAAAACAACAGTCAAAAAATGAGTTAAATCCCCCAAGGTAAATCATGTGATCATCCAAATTATTTAGTAAATTTCCCTCACATATTTTTTTCTTAACTCAGGGTCCACACAGATTCAATAGCTGACCCATAGTAGCCGAAAATCACAGGAATATAGCAGTTCAAAGGGTCAAATTGCTGCAACACAGTCCAGCGGTCACCGTTTGTTCAATCTTATCCCTCATTTTGCAACATAACTGGGGATCCTCACCAAATAATAAGTCAGCCAAGGATAAAGATGGAGCTAGACAGTCTTGAAACAGAGGGTATCAAAAATGAGAGATGCTTGACATTGTCCTGGTGGACGACTGCACTCGCTTTTATTATTTTCTTTGGTAACGGTACATGTTTGCAAAGTTTATTCTACGGTAACGGTACATTACCATAGAAAAGAGCTAAAGCGAGTGCAGTTGTCCATCCTACGCACGATCAGCAATGCCTCAGCACTCCAGCTCACCAAGAGCCTTCGGCAGGGAGTGTGGTCTGAGAGACAGCAGCATTGTACAAATACCCCCTTCACATAATAACATCACATTATCTTTATTAATAAAGTAATCTGGGATGTCCAGCCATTTTTACAATTAAAAGAGAGGCAATTTGTGAATGAGTATTCTAAGTGAAATGAGTAATATCTAGCCTGTATACTGCTTTTTCATTCATGATTTTCTATCTGACCTCCTGACCTCTTTTCTTTCAGATCTCTACCTACCGCTGGTTCTATTCTCCCTGTGGATCCCCAGCTGCTTAAAATACTGAGGAAAAGAATAAGTGTGTGCATTAGGGTGATCGCGGAAGGATATCCAACATTTTTAACGTTTTGATTCTCTCTGTTTCAAGACTCTCTATCTCTATCTTTATCCTTGGTTGACTCATTAGTCCATGTGGATCCCCAGTTCGGTTGCAAAATGAGGGATAAGACTGAACAAACAGGGTGACCGGTGGACTGTGTTTCATCAATTTGACCCTTTGAACTCCCATACTCCTGTAATTTTTGGCTACTATGGGTCAGCTATTGAATCTGTGCGACTCTGAGTTAAGAAAAATATGTGAGGAAAATTTACTAAAGAATTTGGGTGACCACATGATTTACCTTGGGGATTTAACTCATTTTTTGACTGGTGTTTTCGAAATGGCAGCAAAGTTCAAGTTGTGCATTTTTATATTGTTTTGCACCATAACTTTTTTATGAAGTTACTAGGAAGGTTTGATGAAATTGTAACAGAAGCCTACAAGTGAAGCATTACTGTATGATGTTAATGTGACATCATAAAGTTGGTGTTATTTATACAATGCTGCCGTCCCTCAGACCACACCCCTTGATGAAGGCTCTTGGTGAGTTGAAGGCTGGGGCATTTATTTATTTAAGCATTTTACCAGGAAGGCATGCTGAGCAGAGTACTGCTTGAGTCCAGATGCGTCCTGGGAAGGGGGGAGAGTACAATAGAATAGATACAATTGGTATAGAGGTACAACAAAATTAAACATATACAAATATAATAAGCAAATACTAACAACTGATATAGACTGTTCAGGTCAAGGTATAACAGGACAGACACATTTCACTCTGCTACACATAGCAGAACAACATGGTTCATTCGGGGAAGGATGAGTAACAGGTGACCAAGGTATGATGAACCAGTGCTTAATTAGTTGCTGGAGGAGGCAGAGTTAAGGCTAGATGCAAGTGCAGGTGGAGGAGAAAGTCAGACGAGCATTGAGGTACTGGGTCATGGGGGCGTGCCGAATGTCCACATGGAGGGAGTTCCAGAGTGTAGGTAGCCTATATCTGAAGGCGGACTGGCTTGCGGTGGTGGACATATGAGGGACAGAAGAGACTGTTATCATTGTTCCTGAGTGAGTAGGTAGGCTGGGGGTGGCAGCGAGAACCAAGGAGGTAGATGGTCATCTGTAGAATGGATGACTGTACTTGCTGTTATTATTTTCTACAGTAATGGTACATGTTTGCAAGGTGTATGTGAGGCAGTGTTGAAGATTTGAGTAAATAAACAATGTGTCTTTGCAGAAAACCCTGGAGTCCGTGGTATCTGTGCTATTGTGCACTGTCTTTTGGAGTTGTGTTTGAACTTGTGGCTAGTCACCCAGTCAGAAAATGATACAGAAACATAAGAGCCAGTCAGATTTCATTAGACTTAATTGAAATCTAATGAAATCTATGTGTCATGCATACTGTCTAAGAAAAAAAAAAAATCTGGATTCATTTGGTGTTGGGGGGGGGGGTCCTTTGGTGGTGGGGATGATTTTTTTAAATGCTGGTATTGTGAAGTTCATCTATGTATTGCAAAACCTCATTGATGGTTCAGGGATCACACTTCTAATAAATTTTTTTTAAGTTTTGCTGGAAAGATAGTTTTTTAGATTCCATTAGTGGGTGTGAATGTGTTACTCAAGTCATAGTGACATGCAGCAGGCTTATACATAAACATGGCAAATTCATTTCAGCAGTTGGCTTCTTTAATCTTCTTTTGCTCTATGACTCAGCATGATTCCATCGACTTATTTCTGATCGCCCCTCACCTCATTCATTTGTGTGTCAGTAAGCTGAAGTAATCAATGGACTTCTGTATGGGTGGTATGACAAGCCATTTGGTGACCTTTATGGCTGTCTTTATGCTTGCATACTTGCCACAATCACCGAGTTGCTTGTGCCTTCTCTTTTTCTCATTATGGGGTTCATTTTCTCTAAGTCTAATACATACAGGGCTATCCAATGCCGTCTCCCCACTACCTGGAGTCATCTGTCACTTTGCCTTAAAGTTAGTATTGCATGACACGACCACCAAGATTCATGAGAGTGTGAGTGGAAGAGTGGGGTTGTGTTGTGGAAATATAATGTTCGAATCACGAATGGTCAGAAATCAATAAAAAAAATACACTTAGTGAGATAAATCTTTTTGTGTTAGTGGCAGTGCTAATTTGCCTTGCAGAAAATCTTAGCAATTTGCAGTTACATAATGTGAATTGATTCCTTCTTTTTTCTGCCAGTCTCATAATTTTTCTAACAGATTCAAGCAGCATGTTTCAGATCACATGAGCGGCAGCAATATGCTGTACAGCCATGACACACAGACAGAGTTGAGTCAATCCTGCCTTGTCAGGTATCATACAATCTTGTTAAAAATTATCTATAAGTCAGCACAAAACAGAAATAGTAATGCACCCGTGTGGGGGATGAAGTGAGATAAATCTTTTGTATTACCACAGTGCTAAAGAGTGTGTGTGGGGGTTGGGGGGGCAATGATTGTACCAAGGTAAACAAAAATAAATAAATGATGTTAGAACGTACTTGTTTTATCTTTATGCTACTGTTTCTTTAAACTTCTTGGGGATGGCGGCCATCACTTCCACAGTTGTGGAAGAAAAAGTAGTGCCCTGCGAAGTGGGGGAGGTGTTTATGCAGCCCACAAAGGGGATGGGCCACATAAACAGCACCAGTGGACATTTGCCAGAGCACTGTGGAAGTACACTGGACAGTGGTCCAGTCATGTGCTTCCACAGTGCTCTTCTAAAGATATGATGATGGCATAACATCTGCGGAGCTCCGTCCATGCAGCCATAAAAACAGTCAATTCTGGAACAGGATTTCTTATACTGTGAGAAACATGTACATTCTCTTGTAGTTGAATTGTTCACCCTCGACAGACTGACCAAGGTTAGACTGTCTTGCAGATCATGTAGCGCAAGCCTTACTTTAAGATCTTTGACAGTAGCCAAATTTGATTTATCTAGTTTGCTGTCAAGAACAATATTCCAATTCCCACCTAAAAGAATTTTTGAGTTTAAAAATGGTGACAGCTTAGTGAGTATTTCTGCAAAAATTGCTGGATCACTTTGTGTAGGTCCATATATGCTAGCTATAGTTACAGGTACAAAGTTTAGAGTCCCTGATATAATTATATACCTGCTCTTACTGTCATATATCATATCACTAACAGTAAATTTAAGGTTTCTTTTAAGGAGAGTATCAACACCAGGCTGGTTTGCGTTAATTCCAGACACACAGGCAGAAGAACCCACCCACTCCTTAATTAGGTGTTTGAAGACCAGGGCTTGATGTGAGTCTCCTGTAACAACCCCGTGTCTGTTACCATTTTTATGTTGGCATGTGAGCCTGGGCAAGCAACATCTTGTGCTATTAGTACATTTCAGAGGTGTGTCAGTGTCGGCAAATGCAGGGCATGCTTTAGTAGGTGTGTCCTTCATTCCTCAATAAGCCAGCATGCTAGCACTGACACAAGCATTATGTGAAGTGGACACAACTTGTAAGAAAAGTGCCACTGCAATCAGACACAAGCTTGTCATGCAGCGGCACAGAATACATGCCTCCCCGATGTTGTTCAAGATTATGCTGGCACTCGGCAATGGTAGGAATCCCTATTCAGCTCTACAAGTTTGTTTTTAAATGTAACAGGCAAGGGCGAGCTGTCCATATTGAAATAAACAAATGGAACTTTTTTTATACTAGGACCATCACGCAGCACTAGGTTGCAAAAAATTGATGCCTTCTTACCTGAATCCACAAAGTGGACAGCACTAAGCTAATTGCTACATGGTGACAGCAGATCCTTATCAAATCCAGCATGCCTTTGATTTTGCTACTGTAGCATTAAAAAAAGTAAATAGACAACAAGAAAGACAAGCCAATAGCGGCAACTAAATCCGTCGCTCCTTGCATACAAGATTCAGAGGTTGTAGTTCATTTATCATCCTGAAAGGCAGAGGTGCATCAGCCGGACATTAAATAAATGCTCCAGCAAGAAGATAGCTTCCTCTGCAGGCAAATCCAGCCTGTGGCATTGAGACAGGCAGCAGCATTAGCCATTTGTTGGGCTATGCTTGATTAATATTAACTAGGGTGAACACCAAGCCAACCAAGCAGCCGATGGCAGGTTGGGGTGGGCTGAGTCTGAGCCATGCATTTATACTGAGTAGAGGCAGTTTCCAAGCATGTGCGGTGCAAGCTGAGTTGAGCACAGTAGCATTACCCCAATAAGTCATAGAAACTATACGAAATTGTGTAGCTTGCAAATGCGATATTCTCAATCTAGTGGGTAGCAAAAAAAAAAAAAAAAATACACTAAGTAGATTATTTAAAGATTGTCACAAGTCTTGGGCACCAATTTCCCTGTTGTGAAATAAATGGGGTTGCCTCTGCAATATTATTTTTATCTAGAAATCGGGTTTTACTTCTTTTAGAATGTTTCTGCTTGCTGTATATTAGAGGCAAGACATCTGGATTGCTGTTTAAATGTTGATACTAGTTCAGTTGCTAGTGGAAGGAGTCCTAGTACTTATTAAGAATGTTTTGTTGAACTACTATAAATTGATCCTAACCCAATGAAGACAGACCTTCCTTCGATCTATCCATAACGTTGGGGCTGTCGGCAGCCATGTAATATTATGTACACCTGTTCCTTGGCTTTTAGTCCTTGCCGCAGTTCTGTTTTCTCTGTTTAGTAGCAATTGTTGAAATCTACTGGTCTCTGTTTACAGACTCCATTTTCCAAGTGGAATGCACATAGAAAAAATTGTTACTTCGCCATTCTCACATCATGTTTAAATCATAAATGGAAAGACTCATGTTTCCTTCTGCACGCAAATCATTAAAAACATGTTCAGGAGACAGAAAACCAATTTACCTTCATAGCATTTTATAGCACTGATCTATTTACACTTAAAAGGTGTCAGAAGTTAAATAGGCATTTGTGGCACATTATTTTGCATTTGTTAAGACCCCAAGAATGTACTAAATTGGGACCGGTACACAGATGCCAAGTCATGGGGAACTCTGGGAGCCCACCCCAGTGTGCCCAACATTTGTTTTGTTTTACCTGTAAAGACAGTAAACCATCCGCTGTGTTCATTTTTTTATTCTCTGTACCTGAAACAAAGAAAACAGTCCTTACTGTGACAGCTCCCCTCCCCAACCCGCACCCACCCTCTTTACCTCCGACCCCCCACTCACCCCATCATTATCTCAGGAGATCCGGCGCTGTGATCTTCAACAGAGCGGGAGCATGTCTGCATTCTTCAAAGCTGACCATGAACTGAAGAAATGCCAGTAAGCTATATAATGGTATAAATGGGGAGGTTCAACTTAGGTGGATATCTTAGCCATTTTTTTGAATTTTGCCTCCAAATTTTCAGCATGGGGTTCTTGGGACACCACCTCATGAACACACGCATTGTCATCTTGTTATTTGGTCTCAAAATGTCATTTTGTGGTCACTGCATGGAATCACCTTTCAGCACTGATTAATGAAACGACAAAGCCACTGTTCATGAGATGGGGTCCCAAAAAGCCTATATTGCAAATATGATGAAAAAATTCCAAAAAATGACTGTGTTATGAGTGTGCATTACACAGTTTCCATGCACACTCGTAACTTTGACAATTTTTAATGTTTTCATTCCAGATTTTCAACATTGCCATTTTTTCACACCTCCTTATGAATAGTACAGCTGTCATTTTTCACATCGCACCTGAATTGTGTTTTCGCACATGTGGCGCACAATGGCGCAGTCACCTCTGTTTAGTAGCAATTGCTGAAATCTACTGGTCCCTGTTTACAGACCCCATTTTCCATGTGGAAAAATATGTAGGAAAAATTGGTACTTTGCCATTCTCATGTCATGTTTAAATCATAAATGGAAAGACTTGTGTTTCCTTCTGCATGCAAATCATTAAAAACATGTTCAGGGGACAGTGAACCAATTTACTTTCGTAACATTTTATAGCACTGATCTATTTACACTTAAAAGGTGTCAGAAGTTAAATGGGTATTTGTGGCACATTATTTTGCAATTGTTAAGACCCCAAGAATGTATTAAATTGGGACCGGTACACAGACGCTAAGTCATAGGGCACTCTGGGAACCCACCCCAGTGCGCCCAATATTTGTTTTGTTTTACCTGTAAAGAAAGAAAACCATCTGCTGAGTTCATTTTTTTTTCTGTACCTGAAACAAAGAAAAGAGTCCCTCGCTGTCAACGGCGCCCCCTTCCCAACCCGCACCTATGCTCTGTGCACCCCACCTCCCGATCTCCCCCCACTCCATATTTACCTCCGGAAGTCCAGCACTGTGATCTTTGGTGGAGCAGGAACACATCTGCACACTTCAAAGCTGACTGCGAACTGAATAAAAGGCGGTAAGCTGCATAATGGCATGAATGGGGGGGATTTCAACTTAGGTGTATATCTTAGCCATTTTTTTTAATTTTGCCTCCCAATTTTCAACGTGGGGTTCTTGGGATACCACCTCATGAACACATGCCTTGTCATCTTGTTATTTGGTCTCAAAAGGTCATTTCATGGTCACTGTGCAGAATCATCTTTTGGGACCGATTAACAAAATGACAGTGCCAATGTTCATGAGGTGGGGTCCAAAAGAGCCTAACTTGCAAATTTGGTAGAAAAATTCCAAAAATGGACTGTGTTACAAGTGTGCATTGCACAGTTTACATGCACGCTTGTAACTTTGACAATATTTGATAGTTTCATTCCAGATTTTCAGCATTTCCATTTTTTCACACGTTCTTATAAACAGTATGGCTGTCATTTTTTCACATCCTGCCTGAAATGTGTTTTCATGCATGCGGCATACAATGGCGCGGTCGCTGTGCAAAATCAACATTCAGGACACATTAACAAAATCACAGCAACGCTGTTCATGGGCAGACACCCCAGAATGCCCGTGTTGAAAATTTGGTTAAAAATTCCCCCAAATCATTGCATTACAGGCATGCATTGTGCAGTTTCTATGCACGCTCATGACTTCACTAATTTTTCAAATTTTCACTCCAGATTTTCAACATTGCCATTTTTTTACACCTCCTTATGAGCAGTAGAGCTGTCATTTTTCACAGCCTGCCCAAAATGTGTTTTGCACATGTGGCGCACAATGGCGCGGTCACTGTGGGAAATCAATGTTTTGGACAGATTAACAAAATCACAGTGGCACTGTTCATGAGCGGAATTCCCAAAATGCCTGTGTTGAAAATTTGGTTAAAAAATCCCAAAATAATTGCGTTACGGTCGTACATTGTGCAGTTTCTACGCATGCTCATGACTTCACCAATTTTTCATATTTTCACTCCAGATTTTAAACTTTTCCATTTTTTACACCTCCTCATGAACAGTACAGCTATCATTTTTCACATCCTGCCTGAAAGGTGTTTTTGCACCTGTGGCACCAAATGGCAAAGTCGCTGTGCAACATCACCTGTCGGCTAACAAACTCGTAGTGTCACTGTGTATGAGGTGGGGTCACAAAAAGCCCACGGTGAAAATTTGGAGTGAAAATACCAACAGACACATGTGGCGTTAGGGTTTCCAACCATAACACCCCATGCTGTATAGACTGACAGGTGTCAGTGGTGTAATTTGGCATTGTCAGCTATAATGCTCATGTCATTCCACCCCCACTCCCACCCTGCAGCCAGTAACATGTAGCAAGGTGTGCCTTGGACTCTTCAGCCCCAAAGTTCACCCCATTCTCCTATACTGCACCCATCACAGCATATTTTCTTATGGAATAGGGTAAGCATAAGGCCCGAAGACCCCAAGGCACACTGTGACACTTGTCGGTGTCTGCGGGGTAGAGTGAGGTGAAATGGAGTGAGCGTTATGGCCGATGACCCAAATTATACCCCAATGCCAGTCACTCCCTGCAGGGTGGGGGTGCGGTCAGCGTCAGTTCACTACCTCACTGCCATTCCTATTATGCATCTCTCTAACTCCTGCACTACCAATGCCAATGCCAGCAAGCCAACATTCAGCATTGACAAATGCTTGTTTTAAGATGAATTACTAGTGTATAGTGCTTAGAGTTACTATTTGCTGCTAACATTCCATGACATCAGTTTAATTGATATGTTTGTCATAATATCCTGAAACATGGCTCACTTAAATCTGCTATCTGCAAGTATATACTTTGTGCACCAATATCAACCCTACACATAAAACTCAAAAACAAGAAACACAAACCCTTCCCCACAAATATTTAAAAACAAAATTCAAATTCTTCAATTCACAAACATGCTAACACTGTAATAATAGTAATAATAATAATAATAATAATAATAATAATGATGCAGCTAATTCCCTACCCCAATCTAACATAGAGTAAAAGTAATTTAGCACCATAAAATATGACCCAGTGTGGATCATAAGTTCAAAACAATGGGTATTATTTATATGCTGTGATGTAGGATAAGTATCCTAAGGTCAAATTTTTTATTGTAAGATCAGTGTTCTCCATCTAAATACACGTGTTTTTTTTTTTTCAATTTTTTTAATGAACACTTCATACACTTTAGACTTGGCAGTTTGAAGCAACACGCTCGTCTATCACTCTTCATGCTGTGTATGGCATATTTAACATTCTTTTCATTATGTTTAATATTTTGCCATCCTAGAATTTGTAGCATTTTGCTTCTGATTTTGGTGATGAAGCTGAAATCAGCCTGAGACACCAGCAGTCTTGTAGTTGCCCTCACTTGTTCAAAATCTTTATCACATTTGCCAAATAATCAAGGACATCAACTGGATTTGACACAGCTACAGAAGAAGACTGATCAGACTCCTCTGTTAAACTTTATTCCAACTTATTGTGCCCCAACCTACTGATATACTATTACACTTTACCTTTGCCTCAAGTCATTCAATTATTAAACAATATACTGTACCCACAGGAACATAACCAATCTTTAATTGCCAAGCTCAAATATTATAGATAGTTGTTTGTCTCCTCCAGTTTTGTTGTCTGGTATTTCACCAGTATTAAGAAGATGGTTATGTGTATAAGGTTCCACTTGTGCAGTGGGCTCAATTATTACTCATATCATTGTTCTGAATTATGTTTTTCTTTTTTTAACTTAATTTTTATTGGTTTTTCATTTTCCATTCAAAATTACAGTAAACTTAATTACATCCATGAATAAAAGAGACATACATTTATGCTAAGAATTAATACCACATTAAATAATCATCTTATTTTCTTATCATGTTCTGAGTACTTCTATAATTACCATTCTTAATCATAACAAATTTATCATTCCTTATATGTTTGCTTTTATTTTATACTTGTATTTATTTCTTACTTTCTTTCTTTGCAGGCTGGACTGACTGGTGAGATCTATTCAAATAGGATGTCTATCCGGCGGGATTCCCCTCTTTCTCCACCCGGAAGCTTTTCCCCTTTCTCCCTTCCTTCCTTCCTTCTCCCCCCTTTTTTTTCCTTCCTTTCTTCCCTTTTCCCCTCTTTCCCCTTTCTCCTTCCCTTCCCCTTTTCCCCTTCTCTTCTCCTTTCCTTTCTATCCCCCCCACCTAATCCAGCCGTACATGGACGTCAATTAACCAATGTTGTCTCTCTACCCTATTATATGGTTATATTTTATTGAGTTAAACTAAACACCCTTCCCTTACCCTTCCTCTCTCTCTCTCATTAAAAAGTAAACTTTTATTAGTTTTGTTTGAATGATTTATTTAATCTAAAAAAAAAAAAAGGGGGGAGGGGAGAGTCTTATTAGTTAGTTGTGAGTATTCTGAAAGTTTCTCTCTTTTCTAACTAGACTTAACATCTTTACTGATTTATTTTACTAAAAGTTGATCCAATACTTAACATTTTTAGCTTCCACATACTCATAGAAGGGGAGCCACTTTGAATTAAATTGATCTGTTCGAAGTCTAAGCTTAGCTGTAAGCGCCTCCATGCTTTTAATATTTATTACGTTTGCCCACCACCCTGAATAGGAGACCCTCTCCGAAGACAACCATTTTTGCGTGATAGCCTTAGAGGCTGCTGCTATTAATATATAAAATAGATATCTTTGTGCTTTAGTTTTCACGCCAGTAGAGAGTCCTAATATTAAGTTTGGAAACCGGGTGAGTTTTCTACTTGTAGTATTTCTTTAATATCCATAGTTATCTCCGCCCAGAAGTCTCTAAGTTTGGGACAACTCCAGAGTATGTGGAATTGAGAGCCTATATTTGCACAACCTCTCCAACATTTATCAGTTTTGGAGGCTCCGTATTTTGATGAAATATCTGGGGTGATAAAATATCTTGTTGCGATTTTCCATCTGAACTCCCTCCACAACAGGGAGTTAGTTGTTTTATTTATCCCCTGCCATATAAGAGCCCATTCCTTATTAGATATTTGGCTTCCATACTCCACCTGCCATTTGTTTTCAACTGCTTGGATATATAGGGTTCCCAAGCCCTCCTGAAGGGTTTGCTTTATAAAGGTGATATGTTTCGTGGTACCTTCCATGCAGCTTGTTTGATATATGTACTTTAATGGTGGAGCTGGGTCATTTTGTATGGCACTAATCCCAACAGTGTGAGATATAAAGTGTCTACACTGAAGGTACCTAAAAAACTCTTTGTGAGACAGGCCGAATTCCTCTTGAAGAACTGCAAACGTTTTGATCCATAGTTATCTACCATTTGGTGCAGATATTGGAGCCCTTTTTGGACCAACTGCTCCAACAAGAGTCTTTATGCGTGGCTGGGAAATGTGGCAGATATTTCAGTGGAATGTATTTCCAGGTAGGAAAAAATCTCCCACCACTGTTTAACCCTGAGCCAGGTTTAAGGGTATTTCTTGTCCATATATTACTTGGGTTTTCAGGTCAGAAGGCCTAATTGTCCAGGGTAAAACTGCAGTGGACACCAGGGTGGGCTTTCTCTTCTAATCTGCACCAGCCTCCTTTCTGTTCTGGTTTCAACATTTTAAGACAGGGGCTGTTTGTGCAGCTAGGTAATATTTTAAAAGGTCTGGAACCCTAATCCTCCCTTATCTTTAGCTTCTGTTAAGATACCCCATTTCTTCGCGGGCTCGCCTGCCCAGATAAACCTAGACAATTTCTTCTCATTTCTCACCACTCCCTTCCTTCAATAAGTATAGGTAGGGCTGAGAACAGAAACAGAAACCTAGGTAATATGTTCATCCTAATTACCTTCACTCTATTAATAAAGCTAATAGGCATATTGTTCCACCTCTGCAAGTCCTCATAAACATTTTCTTTTAATGTTTGAAAGTTACACAGGTATAACTTATTTAGGTCTGTTGGTATATTTACCCCTAAGTATTTGATTTTATCTTTCACCCATTTGAAAGGCAGGGGACTCTGCATGTCCTTATGTGAGGGATCCGCCTAATCTCATTATTTCTGTTTTGATATTTACTTAGAAACCTGAAATTCGACTGTATTTTCTAATACTTGGAGCAATTCAGGAATTGAAGTTCAGGATCCTCAATATATATTACTGTGTCATCTGCATATAATGAGATTTTTATTTTCTATATTATTTATTGTTATCCCCTTTATATTTGGGTTTTCCGGATGGACTCATAGCGGTTCCATGACCAGAGCGAACAGTAACAGTGATAACTGGCACCCTTGTCATGTTCCTCTATTTATTGGGAAGGTTCTGAATTTAAACCATTCACCCCTAACTTCGGGCTGTTGGTTTGATAGCATAATTTTACCCATTTAAGAAATTACCTCCAGCCCTCCTGGACATTACCCTTCCATATACCCCCAGTTCACCCTATCGAGCTCTCTCCGTCTAAAAATATTGCCATGGGTTTGTCTTGGGGAGTATCTATGAGACAATGTTCAGGAGTTTCCTGACGTTATCTTGAAGATGCCTATGCGGTATAAATCCTGTCTGATCGGGGTGGACTAGAGTCTCTATATGCTGTTGTAATCTTGAAGCCAGTATACGAGTTAGTATTTTTAGGTCTTGAATGAGGAGTGAGATAGGCCTGAAGGATGAGCATAAAAATCGAGGCCTTCTGGGTTTCGGGATGACCGTGATCATCGCTTCCTGCCATGATTTGGGGAATTCACCCTCCCTGAGGCTCATATTATAAATATGCACCAATCGGGGTATTAGGGTTTTACTCAGCTTTTTATACCATTCCGCTGGCAGTCCATCTGTGCCTGGTGTTTTCCCTGTCGGAAGGTCTTTGACGGCTTTTAGGGCCTCCTGTTCTGTGATTGGTTTTGAAAGTGCCTCCTGTGCTTTTATGGGCAGTGTTGGTAATTTAACTGAGTTAAGGAAGTTTAGGGTTTCTGATCTGACTTTTTCTTCTGTTCTACTTTCCGTATATAATTTCTTACAAAAAGCCTTGAACTGGGTAGCTATTTCTTTTGGCTTCGTCCATTGCTTTTCTGGGTTTGATATGTCTCTAATTACTGATACGTTCCTTTCCGCCTGCCTCTTACAGAGACGAAAGGCAAGAAGTCTCAAAGCCCTACGGCCCGCCTCATAGTACCTTTGGTTGGTAAATCTAAGGAGACCCTCCGCTTTTTATTCCCTAACTCATATGGAGTTCAGACCCTACTTAGCGGTTTAGTTCTTTAGATATTTGTTTAGATCCTGTGCCCTTCTTGTGCTCAATTTCTAGCTCTGATAATTTATCCCTGAGGTTTTTCTGCTACATTCATCTGTTTTTTCCTGGCTGCTGCATAGCTAATTATTTGCCCCTCTCACAACGGCCTTTAAAGTGTCCCACCACAACATTGGAGAGCAGTTTTCCATAGGAAGTCTTTTTCTAGATTTTCAATTGTCTTATTCATAAGTGTTATGAAGGGCTCCTCACTTAACAAAGAAACATTAAGTCTCCATAGAGGCGTTTTGTCCTCTTGCTCCATTCTAATACTAACTGAAATTGGGCTATGGTCAGAGAGGGTAATGGAGTGTATTTTGGAGTGTTCGAAATAGTGCATGTCTGTTTTGAATGTGAGAAAAAGATCAATCCGCGAGTAAGAGCATTGTGCACCTGAAAAAAAGGTATAGTCTCTTTCTCCCTTGTGCTGCATCCTCCATATATCCACCATACCAAATTCAGCCATTAGGGCCTTAAGCTTTTTACTCGATACCTTATTGGTGCTTGTATTCTTAGATGATCGATCCATCTGCGGTGAGGGCGCAGTATTAAAATCCCCTCGATTAATATCTGGCCTTGGGGTAAGTCCGCTAGCTTATTAAAAATTTCCCCTAGGAATTTTTCTGTGCCCACATTAGGGGCATACACATTTACTAGATGCAGTATTTTATTTTGCATCAGGCATGTAGCCCTGAAAAATCTACCCTGAAATCCTTCTTCTGTTGATTGTACCTTTAAGGGGCTATTAGGCTTAAAAGTATAGCTACCCCTGCTCTCTTGCTTGTGGGATGCGATGCTGATACTACTTGGCCCCCATCTTCTTCTAAGTTTGGAGTGCTCTAACTGTGAGAGTGTGTCTCTTGCAAAAATGCTATGTTACATCTTAGCTGTTGGAGTTCAGTTAATAGCCTAGTTCGTTTAATTGCGGAATTAACCCCTTTCACATTATAAGAAATGATCTTTAAGGGGGCCATGTTGCTTCTAGGATTATGTCTGTTTTAAGCCTTCGTTTCAACTCTCCCCTCTCCCCTGTTTTCCGTCCAGCCTGCAAGACTCTCCAAATTAAACTTAAAGTTACTAAAGTGAAAAAAACTAAATACTTAACTATCAACTTAGTACATACATTTTGTACCGTCTTAACAACAAACTTTGAAACTATATACATTACTTCATTGTTTTCATTTTCTCTGACTTCCATGTGAAGCCCACAGAAAAACTGTGGGGGGTCAAATTGACCCAGTCAGTGCCCCTGCTACTTGGGGCAGGAGGTGCTACGGGTACTCCTCAGTGAGGCCCTAGTCACCCCATAAACCCGTAACCTTCAGGATTCAACCCAAGCTAACAGTTCACTTTCTGTTGTCTCTCCTTAAGTTCCCCCGCCTCCATTTTTCCTTTCCTACTTTACCATTTCCCTTCTTCTCCCATGTTAGGTCATTTTTCTGAGCCACTCTGTTCTGTTCCCCCCTACTGTTTATTCCATTCTCTTATACTCTTTATATGCCACCTGTAATTCTTAAATGACACCCATATTAAGCATTATGCGGGTTATTGGAGTGGGGCTAAAGAACTTCCGTTCCTAAGAATAGTTTCTCTATACTCCATCCCCCTCCCCATTCTTTACTTAAGACTCTCCCTATTGGGCATGTTTTCATAACCCCTTTTCTGCTTCCTATATTTTGTAATGAAGCCTTTCTTTTCTCCCCAGTATCTCATCCACTTCCTTTTACGCTTCCTTGTCTTCCCCTTCTCAAAAACATCTACATCTATAATTCCGTCTAGAACCTTATCCTTGAAGGGCATCTCCCTCCTTAGTCCTTATTTACATGCTAATTTGTCCCCAATTTTCCCCTTATTAACCCACTTATCCTTTTTGCTTTTTGACCTCTATTTTTGGGGAGTTATTCAGGTCAGATTTTACTTTTCTAATCCGTCTTTACCTTTTTATCTTCTATTTCTACCCTCTTCTCCAGCCAATAAATCTTTGCATTTCCATCTTTCATCCCTGCTCTTAAAAAGCCTTAAGCAAGTTGCCCCCACTTAGTTGCATTAACCTTTTCCAGCACTATGTATATCCGCAGGAGGACCTACGATTCTAGTATCTCCCACGTTCTTTCCGCTTCGTGACGACTATGCATCTAAAAAAAAAAAAAGGCATTTCTACATATATAGATATATGCATGACTTTCTTTTCATAACTCTACCTTTCATTTACCTGAAAGAGTCTTCATCTTCGAACAAGGATGCATCTCAATTTTGGTTCCATATTCATGTAAAGCAGTTTTGTCTGTTCGTCCCCCATCTCCTTTCTGGGGTGCCGCCTTTATCGAGCGTTTTCCATCATTAAAATATAAAGGCAAATTTAAAGGTCATTCTTCGTGTGTCCAAAGTTTTTCCCTTTTTTCTTCGCCCTTTTGTCCCTTCCTAAGGTTTCCTCTTCCCAGCTGTTAAGTCCACCGTGATCAGTATTCCAAGTCCATTTATTTCCCTGTAAACTTTTCATCCTTCAGGTTGCTTGTGATTCTTTCCGTCTTCCTGTAGTCTGATTTTGGTTTTCCGATTAGGTTTGAATGTCTGAGGAGAACTCCTGTGGATATGAGCCTGGGGCAGCTCTTTTCCGTCCTCTGAAATAAGGGGCTTTCGACCACATCTCCAACTTAAGGTTTTTCTCCAGCTTTTGCATCTCCAAGTTAGGAAGAGATATTTCCAGGTTCTGAAGGGCTGGTGCTGCATCCACCAAATTAGAGAAGATTTTTGTACCTGCATCCAAATAAATTTTGATCCTGGCAGGGAACATTAATTGAGCTTTGATCCCTTTTTTTTGTTTTAGTTCTTTGATTACTCCCTTGACCATTTGCCTCTCTGCCTGCAAGGCCACCGAGAAATCCTGCTAAAAAAATAGGTACTTCTTTATATTTAAGATCTTTGTGCCTCCAAGCTTCTTGCAGAATCCAATCTTTGCTCTGGAAAAAGACCATCCGCACTATCAGGAGCACGAGTCTGGCTTTTGAATCTTGGGGTTTTGCAATAAGGGATTGGTGTGCATGATCTATGTCTAACTTGATATCCGAGGGGAGAGACAGCACTGAGCGCAGTATATGTTGCACAAAGTCAATTGTTGAGGGGAATCCCTCTTCGGCATCCTCCGGTACGCCGTGTATTCTGAAGTTATTTCTTCTAGACCTATTCTCTAGGTCTTCGAGCCGCTGCTGATTTTCTCGATCTCTCTGCAGTAGTAGTTGAACTAGTCTGTCTAGGCGTTCCTGGGCCTCCAAAACCATGGTGAGGTTTGCAGCATTACGTGTGACTTTTTTATTTAATGCCTGTACCTCTTTTTTAAGGTCTGTCAGGGACGAGTCAATTCTGGTGACTGTTGAAAGGATTTGTTTGGAGTGTTTTTTGCATAGTTTCCGGGTCTGTAATTTCTGTAGTGTCTGTCCCTTGTGAAGATTCTGATGCGTGCGTCTACGGGCGTCTGGTATGAAACCTCAAATTCTCATGATCTGAGCTGCTTAAATTTAGTCGACTTGCTCACCGCTTTAAAGTTTTTGTTTCGTTGTTGTTTTCCTGCCATCTTCCCCAATTCAGGCTGTCGATTTCACTGTGTTTCAGACTTGTAATTCAATGGGAGTATATATTTTAAAGTCGGCGGGAGAGGAGCTCTGTGATTTAGCTTGCAGTCATCCCAGTGACGTCACCGGAAGTCCCCTGAATTATGTTTTTTGATAACTACATTACTACCATGATGCCAATGGAAATTTCCAAAGTCAGGTGTAAAAAATTACATGGAAAACCTCTTCTTTCATTTGAAAAAGATGCCCTCCAAGAACCGTTCATAAGAAATTTAACTGTAAGCAATGATAAAGATGGATTTGGCAGCCCTGACTTTTGGCTCTGTAGCCCTGACTTTTATCTTTTATCTGTGTTCCGTAGACAACAGAGTATCACAACTAGTGCTGTGCAGAATTTTCAAATTCCAGTGGTATGAAATTCTGCAGAACTTTCAAAATTCCACCAAACTTTGCCAGAAGCGGAATGGTGGACTTCCACAGCAGCAAATAGTTGCAGAATGATTTTCCACAGAAAAAATGCTGTTCAATTGAATATTATTCTGTGGATCTCAATATTTTCCATGGAAATTGTTTGGAATAATTTTCTGCGGAAAAATGCTATTCCACAGAATTGTATTCCGTGGATCACAGTAGGCAGAACTCCGCACAAGAACCAGTGAAATTATGGCAGAAATTCCACCAGCAGAATGGTAATTCTGCACTAATTTCACCAGCAGAATTCCACGTTCTGCATAGCACTAGGCACAACATCTCATGTGGTTGTATAACCCAGGAAAAATGTCCGCAATACAGTATGTTCTAAGATGGTTACAAATGGTATGTGCAGCCAACGACGTAAACATCAAATCTCTATTATTTTTGAGGAATCATAACATAAAGATGTCTACAGATTCACTCAGATCACTAAAAGAATTATTTGGATTATGCTGGGCAGCACACTCTGAGCAACCACTATGAAAAAATCCCAGAATTAAACTGTCACCAAATACATGGCATTTCACTTCTCGAGAGAAGAAAGGGCATTGAGAAAGCTGACATATTAGTTAAGGAGGATAATTTTTAACATTTGCAGACTTGTGGTTACAATTTAATATTGGAGAAAGGGAAGCATTCAGCTATGCCCAGTTAATACAAGCAATGATGAGAGCATTTTCTAGATCAAACCTGGAAACTTCTCATGATGAAAGACTAGTGAACCTGTTGAAATTGACAAAGAAGGAGACACTCAAGCAGTTTGATATACAAATGTTTATTACAGGCAAATAAACAGATGCCAACTGAAATGTATAAGTGGCAGGAGAGGGAACTTTACATGGAGATAACAGAAGAAGAATGGACACATATTTGGAATAATACATGCAAATTAATCTCGATGGACAACCACAGACTAACACACATAAAGGGTTCCACCACACCGCCTCGACAACAAAGTTGTCAACATCTAACACAGCGATAGAAATGTGGCAACAGCAACCACGTCACCTGGCAAATCTGTCGACTGACCGCCATGGCACCCCAAGCACTGGGGCTTTTCTACATTGTTTGTGGGAGTCTTTGCCCCCCACACCTCCCATGTGGGGGCTCTGCACCCTGTACCCCATTAATTTATAGATAATCAACTCCGGGGGGGGGGGATTACTGGGGAGAGTGGCTAACATTGGGAGTCATTGTATCCATACAGCGCTCCGACAATGCATTAGACACTGTGAATGTAAAATGGGTAGTGTCACTATAATGATTTCACTGTTGTGGGTTCGCTCTAACAGTGGTATACCCACATAATTCTTATTGGTCACCTGTTAAGCAAGCTAAACACAGTATCGCTAATAGTGAGCTATGTTACAGATGTGGCCTACTAAGATGGAATATCACACATGTTTTCTGGGAATGCTCCAAAATATGTCCTCTGTGGAATGAGATTAGATACAAAACTGGCGTGTAGCTGGGCTTGGGTGGGTCTTTTCTCCTGAGGCGTGCTTGATTGGGAAACTCACTCTTGAGATTAGCAGTCTTAAGAAATACTGTGTTTCCCTGATTGCCACGACTATCAAAAATGTTGCCCTAAAAGACTGGAAGAACATGAATGAAATTACTTATGCTGAATGGTATGTTTTATGTTGAATTTCACTGCATTTGGAGAAGATATCTGCAAGTGTGAAGAACATAATGGGAATGTTTTAATGCTAGATGGGGGGAATTGTTTGGATTACTTCTAAATAATAAAACCTAAGGAGTGCAGTAGATCTCAGTGAGTATCTAGCTAGCATAATGACAACTTTGCCACAAATGTCATACATGTTATAATATACTTTTATCACTAACTTTCCATTATGTTGGTGCATGCAAGTATCTTAACAGTACTACTATGAACATTTTGTGTTGAACCCTTGCATTATTGTGTGTTGTATGATTAATTGTGTATATGTATTTAAAGCTTAATAAATGATTTTAACCAAAAAAAGCTATAGTTATATCAGTGAGCCTCCTTTTGAGAACTCACATCAGCTCTGACCCCCTGCTCCAGAGCAGATCCAGGTTTCTCCTTTTGCTGGGCTGAGGCACCCCCTCTTAACCCGCTGCTTCAGTCCAGCTGGCCCCAGTTAATCAAGTAAGGGCTGACTGCCTCTCTGCACTAAGGTACCATGGAGTTCTGCTGTCAGGAACTTGCTGTCCTGACAGGACATCTTTCTACCCTCACAAATTGTTGCTCTTAATTAACTTTGTTTTCAGTATAATTTACTATTCCAACTCCATACCATCATGAGTTGCCAGTCAAGTGAAATTCTGACAGAAAATTTTTTTTGAAAAAAATGAAAAAGTCCCACTAAGGATTCCAACCATGGTCTCTTGTTGAAAATAAAATATATTGTGCTCCTACCTGGATTCAAACTACTGATCTTTTGTTTGTTTACCAAGTTCACATCCAATGTGCCACCAAACTGCATTGGAGCTAGGTATAGCTCCTGTGGTATAGAGGTGAAGTCTCAACCTATGAAGTAGGTGACCAGTGTTCTAATCCCAGCAGGAGCATGCATATTATAAACGATCTAAAACATAGCATGTTTCTGACAGGAACACTTTGCGGTACCTCTGTGTGTGCTGCACCCTTGATCAGTCCTCCCAGCTTATTGCAGCCTTTAACAAAAGAAGTACATGTTATGCCAAGTACTTCAAAGGGCCCCTCTGTCCAAACCCTGGTTCAGTGGGCTTAGCTCCTCCCAGAGTCCCTGACAAAGCTCTTTGGGGTCTAGAAAAGTGACAGGGAGGGCAAAAGGTATATTTATGCCATCACATAGAAAATCTACTACATATCCACCTCCACAGAGACTTGCCTAGGGTACACTCGGCTGTGATCCCTAGTACCCCACGGTACACTGAACTGCCTGAGTGTGCTGTGCCTTTGTCCAATTCAATGTAGCAAATCTGCCAACTGTGTCCATCCTCTCTGTAATATTTACAATATGCTGTGGCAGCTCAGGCGACTACTTGCCTGAGCCCCCTGTCATTGCTGTCAGATCTACCACCACCTGGGGTTTCCGCCTGTACAATATCCTATGTGATGATAAGCCACGGCCATTAGAGGCACCTTCCATAACACAAACATGAAATATGACATACTTACAACAAACTTATCAATGTCTATAGTCACAAATTTGCACACATTGCTCTTACATTATTCCACTGCGCCATCAATTTGGACTGATACACCGAGATCTGCATGGATGGAACTTTTAGCAGGTAGCCCATTTCCTTCATAGTTTGAAACATAAGTGTCCTGAGCAATTACATTTTCTCTGGGTACCTGTCAGTGCTATTTGCAGATATACACAAGGCACAAGGCACAAAAAGGTAGCGCAAATGACCAGTTATGGTTCAAAGTTGTAGCTGAACTATTACTGCAAGCGATGAAGACTCTTTAGTCCAAAACAAGATGCTATAGTTGTGCATAGGCATCACAGTTTAACATTCCCTGCTGTTTTACTGCATGCCTTGATGAAGCACCAGTGTTTTCAATTTATGTGTCTCCGTCACTTACTTTAATAGTTCTGCTACAACCTTGAACTGGTAGTTTGCGCCACCGTTTTGGGGCTTGTGTACTCTGGTTCTTGACGGTCTGCAAGCTGCAAAAACAAGGGTCTGAAAAGTGCATTCCAGATTAATTGCGGTTGTTTTCTTTGTTGATATAGCATAGTAAAGGCATCATCAGCTCTTTGTTCAGCAGTAGTACCAGCTGGGGTTATTAAAGCACATCCAGACTGACTTCCAGAGGCCTTTTAACCTTTGGTATTTTCATACACTCCTACATGTTTAGTTTCTCATTTTTCTGCCTCTGTTTTGGCAGTTGGCTGCTTAAAGGGGACAGGAAATCATTTCTAATTGGCAGCTGTTTATAAGTTTGTATTCTCATAAATTATATGCATTCCCCTAAGTCATCCATGTTTAACTGTACCTGACTAAAAAGTGATATGAAAAACTGTATTTTACATTGTTTTGTTTTATGTGCAGCATGCTGTTACAGTTCTCTTCATGGAACCTGTAACTTGGAGTTTTTACTATGTCATGGTTTGTGTGCAGAATGCTAATTATGAGCTGTTGACCTATCAGAATTATGCTTTTCTTCACAAACTGTGACATAATTAAACCCCCAAATTATTGGTTCCACAAAGAGAACTGTAACAGAATGGTACCCATAAAAACAAAACAATGCAAAATACAGTTTATAGTGTATTTATTTATTTATTGTATTGAAATTTCGGAATTGCAGTCCTTTGAGTCGAAGACTCCTTTGCAAAAGCTCCACATCAAAACAAAACAGAACAGAGACATTACTTAAAGACAAATTGTACATAGCTCAGTAAGCAAAACATTACATTGAGACAAATCTTACATGGTTACCCCGTAGAGGATAATTTACATTGCTTGGTTAGTATCTCTAGGGTTGTTAAAGGACCCTGGGTCATTGAAGAGAAGAGGTGGGAAACGCTTGCTTTCTATCACCTACTGTGTTTGGGAGGGCTGGTGGTAACAGCCACATGTCTCTGAGTCAAGGATAAATCTCTTGATACCATTTTTAAATAGGCCAAGGCTAGGGGCCAGGGTGATGGAGGCAGGGAGGTTATTTAGCCAGAGGGGAGCACAATAACGGAAGGACCTTTGTCCTAGAGCAGTCCTACAGTGGAGGACTAGGAGTGGGGTGTTAGCCTGATGCCTATGGGTGCTTCTGTGGGGGGTTGGCTGGATGAGATTGTGAAGGCCCATGGGTGTAAGATTCATTAGGATATTTTTTGCTTGGAGGCAAGTGTGGTACTTTAGTCTTCCTTCAAATGTCAGCCAGTCTGCTCGCTTATAGAGCTCACACGTATGGGTTAATCTGTCACTGCTTGTGACCAGTTGGCAGGCTTTTTTGAGAGCTAGATTGATGCTGTTAAGGGCTGTGCTGTCAGCCGTGCCATAAATTATTATCCCATAATCAACCACAGATAGGACTGAGTAGGTTACAGCCAGCCTAAGTGCCGGGGGGGGGGGCAGAGTTTGTGTCTGTATAGAATCCCAAGCCGGGTGTTTGCTGAAGTGGAGAGGTGCTTAATGTGTATGTGGTAGGTGAGGGATGTATCCAGTGTGATGCCTAGATATTTAAAGTTAGGGACCTGTTCAATATGGATGTCCTGAGAATTTGAGATAGATAGCAGGGCGTTACTGTTGGGGTTTTGGCGGTGAGCAAAGATCACAGATTTAGTCTTGTTGTAGTTTAGTATTAATCAATGATCGATGAACCAGGATTCTAGTTCTCTAAAGCAGCCTTGCAGGGTATTTTGAAGAGAGTTTGGATTGGAGTGTTTCCAGTATACTACGGCATTGTCTGCATAGAGCAATAGCTTACCACTGCAGGCCAGTGGGAGGGAGTTTAGAAAGAGAGTGAATAGTAGAGGGCCTAAAATCGACCCTTGGGGGACACCCACAAGAACTGGTTGCTTGGCGGAGAGGGTGGTGTTGATTTTGACTTGTTGTGTCCGGTCAGTGAGATAGTTTTTGAACCAGGAGATTGCTTCAGGGGTGAGATGGAGAGAGGAGAGAGAGTGGATAAGTAGTGCGTGACTGATGGTGTCAAATGCTTTGGTCAGGTCAACAAAGATTGCTCCTGCTAATGATCCCTGTTCCAACGCCTCATGTATGTAACAGGTAAATTCGAGAAGGGCAGTGGTTGTGCTGTGACCTGCTCTGAACCCGTGCTGTTCGTGACACAGCAGATTGTGTTTGTCCAGGTATTCGGTGAGCTGGTCTGACACAATATTTTGGTGAGGTGAGGCAGGGTCTTGTCAAGAGTTAGTCTGAGAATTTTAAGGTCTAGGGAGTCGCTACTGAACCGTGAGTTGCGCAAGGCTTTGGATAGGTAGTGTTTAGCCTTGTTGCAGGAGATGATTCTTAGCTGGAAGAGAGGGAGTGTATTAGTAGGGGAGGTGATAGAGGGGCCATTGGGGATAGGGTCAAAGAAGTTTTGCAGTAGGATGTGGCTAAGATCAGAGAAGGAATTGTTCAGGACATTAGCTATGGTGGTAGGGTCCTGGGAGAGGGCTCCATGGTCTAGAATTTGTGATGGGGTAGGGGAAATGGATTTCCCACAGAGTTCCTTGACATTGTTCCAGAAGTTATTCCCAGAGCCCCATGAGGAGGCGAGAGCTTGCTTATAGTAGGTAGACTTAGCTAGCCGAATAGCCCAGGTGCACCTGTTTCTTGCCTCACTATAGAGTTGCCTGTCATGGGGAAGTTGGGAGTTCAGTGCCCTATGCCAGAGGTTATCTCTGTGGCGCATCTGTTCCAGGAGGGTCTGCGAGATCCACGGAGTATTCCTGCTTTTTATGACCTGTTTTGTGAAAGGGGCAAAAATGTCGCAGGCAGTGATAAAAATTTTAATAAAGGAGGTGAGGGCAGCGTCAACGGACTTGGCAGTGTATACAGGTGCCTAGTCACAGGAGGAGAGATAGAGTTTGAGATGAGAGAGGGTTCCTTTTTTGAGGTGCCTCTGGATGGAAATTTTAGGATTGCTGGGAGAGATTTTATTTGACCAGCAGCAAGAGATGGGCAAGTGGTCACTTGGAACGTCAGGGAGCACTTTAACTTTGGAGAGGTGGTTGGGAAGATTTTTAAAGATGAGGTCAATAAGAGAGGAAGTCCCTGGCCTGGGATCTTGCCTGGTGGGAGACTGGACAACCTGTGCAAGGTCATAGGCACGGACTGCATCTTTGAACGTTGCTGATGCAGGGGATAACCAATTCACATTAAAGTCACCCATAATAGTCAATTCACTCCTGGGGGGGGAGATTGGTGATGCTGGCCAAGATAGAGTCAAAGGCTTGTTTCTGATTTGAGGGGGGGATGTAGACTGCCATGATGTACAGCTGTTTACCCGGAGTGACTAGGGTGGCTTTGATTGTAATGGCTTGGGCCCCGTGAGCCGGTGAGGGCAGGGGGATGGAAAGGGGCTGTAGATAGGTTCTGGCGTATATGGCACACCCACCTCCTCTCTTACCTGTCCTATCTGCTCTGAAGATGGAGTAGTCATTGAGGGAGACTGGGAGAGGGTTATTGTTAACTGACTTCCACTGTTTCCCAGCATTGTTGTACCATTGTTGTGATATCACAGTGCTGTTGTACCATCATGAGTACGTCTCATTGATGGTACGACAACACAGAACTTATCTGCACATGTGCAATTTGTGATGCTCTGGACCTCAGAAAATGGCTGCAGCAGTGAGTTCTGTCGCAGAAAGTTGAACAGCCAGTAATGGACTCAAAGTAAGGGCATATTTCCTTTTTACTATTGCCCGTAATGCAGCTGGAGACTGTAGATTTATAATAAAAAAAAATACAGACTTCCTGAGAGAAACGGGACCAGGGACGGATTGGGGCTTGTTCTTAATTGGGGACAAAGTCTGTCATTGCAGCAAGGAAGAAATGATCACCGACTGATTTACTGTCGCCCATACACTATACAAGATAATGGATGGGCAACAGTAAACAACAACACTGTTGTTCACTTATAGGTTCATGGGTGCTTACGAGTTTGAGGGCAAGCCCAACAAGAAACTCGCCATCATATTGTTACTGGTGGAAATGAAATTTTTTTTATCTCCCATGTATTTATCCAGCCTATACTTAAATTGTTCCATAGTCTTACTAGCTATAACTTTTGGTGGGAGCGAGTTCCAGCTGGGAGGTATTCTCTGAGTAAAGAAGTTGTTACGCTTAATGGTTTTATTGGCCACTGAGTAAAGTTTAGAAGAATGTGACCTAGTGCTAACAACTGATACCAAATTTACCAAACAGATGGTTTCAAATAAGGCAGGATCCTGAAAAGCTTTAAATACCAAACACAAATCTCCCCTTAGTGCCCTATATTCAAGTGAGTACAAGTTTAAATTTATGAGTCTGTCACTACATGTCTTACTCTCTTGGGTTTTAATTTTCCTAGTAATTTTCCTCTGGATCTTTTCTAAAGCTGATTTACTACTGATTGTGGTCAGTGCACAAAAAGGGGAACAATAGTCAACATGAGATCTAACCAGACTAGCATAAAGTGGAATTATGACCGCAGCTTCTCTACTTGTGACATGTTTTAAAATACAATTATTGATACCATGACTTCTCGAGGTTGTATGACAACCAAAAACCAGTTTACATGGTTGTCATGACAACATCTCAATGTGAACAACAGTATTGTTGTTCACTGTTGGCCATCCATTATCCTCTATTTCATAAAACTTTTTATTCAGGTGCAGTTAAATGTAGATAATTTAGGGAAATGCATATAATTTCCAAGAACAAGAACTTTATAAATGGCTGCCAATTAAAAATGATTTCCTGTCCTCTATAAGGACTCTCTCTCTCTTTCTCTCTCTCTCATTTTTAGATGGCAAGCATAATTCTATTATCATTGGGCAGTATGCACTAATGTGCGGGTTGCCAACATGCCATGTTTGTGAGGCATGTGGGTGACCCTAAGTCAGAATGCCACACAGCAGGGGTCCAGCGGACCCCCAGTGGCATACACAGCGAGCGTGCATGCCCCTTGCACACTTGATCCTCCAGCCACTGGCACAGCTATGTGCCACAGGCAGTCAGATGAGAGTGTTGGGGCATGTCTGCACCCCATACCATTCACTAAAATGCAGAGTACCAGGCACAGGGGGCACAAGATATGGCAGGGAAGACCATGCCATAAAGGCTATGTGCCCCCTGCAGTGGACAGCCACCAGCTGCAGCAGGATAGGAACGTACACCACAATGCTGCCGCAGCCCACCGGGCTGACAGGGAGGGCTGGGGGTAGCCATTCAGGCACTCACCCATAGTTTTCAAAATACAGGATCCCATGCCTTCCCAGGATCCTCTGCTCACGTGCAGCAGAGGATTCACTTCTAGACCCAGGTTGGGCATCTAATTGGATGCTCGCCTGTGTCCCTTGATCTACCCCTGCACAGCTGAGTGCTGGGGTGCAGGCCCACAGACAGGATGCTGACAGTAGTGAATGCCAGCCAATGCACTCTTGTGCATGGGTGTGGAGCCGCATGGGCTGGGTATGTGCCTCTCATGCATACCTGGTGCACATTAGTGCATAGAGCCCATTATGGGTACAGTACCCTTTTGTGCAGATTTAAAGATTATTGTTGAGTTTAGTGTGTGTGAGATGGCTGCAGTGAGGTCTGAGTAGTGACACGTCAAACAGAATGTAGCACCAGTTGAGTAATTTTCTAGTCTGATTACTCTCCAATACACACATATTTGTATACCCATGATGGTTTGTGACAGGTCTGAAGCTTTTGATTGAATGTGAGTTTACAGAAACTACACAGTGTATATAGTATCAGCCTTGTTGTATCACTTATGCATCCTACAGTACATATTCTCCTTCTTTCTTATGAGTACTGAAGTTACTTCACCTCATTCACTCACTCGTTACAGCATTATTTTTTATTTTTATTTTATTTTAGTCTTTGGTAACCAGGTAAGGCCCACTAGGCACAACTGCCTGTTTTCAGGGGCAACCTGGGAGCACTGGGGTGGTTAGGTGAATTGCTCAGAGTCACACAGTATGCAAGTGGAGGTTGTGGGACTCAAACCCAGGACTGCTGGATGTACCAAGCTCATTCACAGCTCGTTACTCTAAGCTCTAGGCTATACTGCCAGCCCCTATTAAAAATAGGAGTTCACATGTATCTGCTGCAGGCAGCTGAAGCAACAGTAACTGCCCATCATTGTAGAGTCAGCTAGTGCTGTAGAGAAACTGCTGGGGTCAGGGAGTGGTTTTGTTTATATCTGATAAGTCTGATCATGGCTTATCAGATATTAGCTCTAGTTAGGGGCTGATTTTAATATTGCTAGACTTCACTCCTTTCTTGAAGCTGAAAGTGTGGATTTAAGGAAGGCTAATGTTTGTCATGTGGATGGCCCTGCTATGGTGCGATCAGCTTAGTAAAATGGTCCTTGGCACATCTCGGTACCATTGATATTTTGATTAACTGCTGGTAGCACTAGGAATGAAATAAATAATGTAGAATGTGTATTTATGCATGTACTGATCATGCACTGCATCCCAAAGTGCTTTATAAGCAATCTGTATGTGCCAGCTAGCATAGCTGAGATACTACATCTTATTTCCATTGGAATCTTGCCTCTATGTAGGACAGCTTGATGCATCTCAGTACTTTGATTAATACTGTCTGCAGTTTAAAGCAAGCAAGCAAAGCAAAGCAACTTTATTTATATAACGCCTTTCATAATGAAGGCGCTGTACATAATATAAATTACAATAAAAGCAATATACTAATTACAAACAATCAATTAATACTTAATTAGGGAAGGCCAGTGAAAATAAATATGTTTTCAGCATTGATTTAAATCTGCTGACGGTCAGGCATTCTCTCAACTGACGAGGTAGAGCATTCCACAGGGTCGGTGCTACAAATGAAAAAGCACGCGCTCCAGCTGTTTTCAGATGAACCCTGGGAATCTCTAGCAATCCTCGCTGGTGGGAGTAGGGAATCAGGAGATCTTTCAGGTAGTTGGGTCCCTGTTCATGTAGGGCTTTAAAGATAAGCAAGCCTACCTTATAGGTGATCCGCCACTGAACTGGCAGCCAGTGCAGTTCGCGCAGCACAGGCGTAATATGACTGGTCGTAGAGGTACCAGTCAACAGCCTGGCTGCAGCATTCTGCACTAGCTGCAAGCAGCGGATATCAACCCCAGACAGCCCTAGGTAGAGGGCATTGCAGTAGTCAAGACGTGTAGTAATGAAGGCGTGGATCAATGTCGGACGGTCACCTGGAGGAATCAGGTGTTTCACCCGGGCGATATTCCTCAGATGGTAAAATGAGGATTTGACCACTGCTGACACCTGGGACTTCAGGGTCAAGCTGTCATCAAAAATAACATCCAGGTTACACACCTGATCTGAGGTAATGAGCTGGACACCTTCAAGCCATAGGCCCGACATGAGCCCAGCTCCAAGACCCGCCCCAGGGTGACCCGGATCCACCACCACCACCTCAGTCTTATCTGGATTTAATCTCAACCAACTCGAGGTCATCCAGTCTTTGATCTCGGAGAGGCAACTATTTAGCACTGGAATCGCATCATCCTGTCCGGGCATAAAGGACATATACAGCTGAGTATCATCTGCATAGCAGTGAAAACTCAAGCCGTATCACCTGATGATATCTCCTAATGGCAGCATGTATACTGCAAACAACATGGGAGCCAGTGTGGAACCCTGTGGCACACTGCAGGTCAGGGGGAGGGATTCAGATGAATAAATTCCTGTGACTACCCTCTGAGACCTGCCTACGAGAAAAGATCGAAACCACTCGAGGACTGTACCTGACAGACCACAGAGAGACCACAGAGTTTCCAAAAGCACCTCATGGTCCACAGTGTCAGAAGCTGCAGAGAAATCGAGAAGGACCAAGATGGTATGAGCTTTCTGATCTCTAGCCATTAGGAGGTCATTTAATACCCGAACAAGGGCAGTCTCCGTGCTATGCCTCTTTCTGAAACCAGACTGGAGAGCTTAATAGACATTGTGAGTTACCAAATGATCATCCGGCTGCAGTGCAACCACCTTCTCAATAACCTTCTCCACAAAGGGAAGGTTTGAGACAGGTCGGTAGTTAGCTGGATCGGCGGGATCCAAGGAAGATTTTTTAAGGAGTGGTCGAATGACCGCCTCCTTTAGGGGGTCAGGAAAGACACCCTGATCCAAGGATCTCCATACAATTTCAGCTAGGATCGGGCAAATGACATCTACACAACCCACTAAAAGGGAGGTAGGGCCCAGATCCAAACTACAACAGGTTGGATGCAAAGTCTGGACAATTTTCACAATGTGCACAAATTCCGGATGGCTGAAATCCATCCAGACAGACCAGCTGTTCACCACCTCTCGTCGACCTCCACAACCCCTATTAGAAAGAGCTGGGCCAATTCCGGACCTGATGCTGGCAACCTTATCTACAAAAAACCGAGCTAGCCCATTACACTCAATTTGTGAAAAGACTGTTCCGGACTGGAGACAGATTGGATTGCACAATCTGTCAACAGTTCGAAAAAGTTGAGCCTGTCAGTTCTGCGCAGCAGAAATCTCCCTGGACAGGAACTCTGTCTTCTTATGGGTGATTTCGCACTGTTTCTTTCAGATTATAGAAGTTGCTGGGGCAACTGGGCCATTTCATGTTTTAGGCATTTTACTGATCCATATCTCTTCCTTTGCCTCCTGCCCCCCAGGTTTTCAATTTATAATGGCAACCCTTTAATTTTGTCCCCCAGCTGCCCAGCTCAGAGTAACCACTTAATACTGCCCTGACCTCTTTTAACTTCAATTGCAACCGTGTAACAGAATTCTCATAATGTTGTACCATATCAGTATTTGAACTTAGATCCTTAGGGCCAGATATTTAAAACTTTGCTCCGGGGCTGAATTGGCATTGCCCAGCGGGCAAAGTCAACCCAGAGCACAAAGCAAGCTATATTCAAAAGGAATAGCACAGGGCAAACAGCCTCTGAATACAGCATGGGAATGAGGCCGGGCAAACTTGGCTGGGAGTGCAGGGCAAACATATCCCTGTAATAAGACAGCTCTGAATATAGCAACTGGGAAGTGCAGACCACAACAGCAACATAGTGCACAGCGACGTGAAGGTAGGTAGAGGCGACCTATGTGGCCAATGTGCGTTCCAGCAAATGTGTGGACCCAGCACAGCTGCAGGGAGCAGCCTATGGGAAAGTACAGTCTGCAAAACAGTATAATATTCAGGGCCCCGTGTTTACTGCGGCAAAGTGGGCCTACATTCTGCGGCAGGACCTCATACTTTCTGTGGCAGAACAACTGCTGATTCTGCGGCCAATCTGCGGCAGATAAATTGTGGGTAAACAGCATACCTTCAAAGGGATTAAGTCTTAGTTAACCCTTTGACTGCCTTCATGCAACCACTCTGCTACACTGAAAGTGGAACAGCAGGCCATTTAACAGTATGTAGTCTTCTTATTACAAATATTAAACTGCAATAACCCAAACCTGGCACAGGCATGGGCATCAGTGTTCTCTTTTAATGAATTTTCCCTCCCACCCCGAATTTGAAGGCTCATCTGTTCTTCTTCTTCTTCTGGAAAATGGTGGCCTTTGCTGTTCTTCTAGGTCATAATCAGAGGAGGACATACACACTTAGCTAAAATTACACAAAAGGCAAAATCTGCTTGGATTTCTTCTGGTTTATATTTATAGTTAGCAGATATAAAGAGAGACGCCAACTTGAAAGACATTTTTTTTATGATTTTGATCAATGTCCTTTTAGATTATTATTTTTTTAAACTAGGAATACCCCAACTGCTGTGCAACAAATATGTGGAGTGCAATGTGCAAATCTGTGTGTTGGAGGAAGGGGGATTGTCTCCTATAGCAGTGAAGGAAGGTATAACGTGCAGTGTCTGTAGGATTTGTTGACTCCTGATTTATCTTTTGGGGACACACTAAAAAATGCAAGCAAGTCATTCTTATTAAGCTGGAGTAACCTTGGTTAGCATGTTCTCATCCCGCCACTCAGGGGGCTATGGTGTTCTTCAGGCAGTGACCCTCATTTTACTTATGTATAGCAGCAATCAAACTCTCCATTCCAATTTTTTTCCATACCTGCTTGCTCCAGTTCTAGTATACCCTGGTCCCCACCTCTGCTGCAGCTGGGCAACATGACCCTCCTTAAGAATTGAGCTTGATGCCACCACTTAGGCTGCAGGTTCAAATCTGCCAAGAAATCACTCTCACACTTGCAGGGATGGAACTGCAGCCCACAAATCAAAACTGTGCTCGATGTCCACCAGTGGGGACCAAGTCCTCAGTCTGGCGCCAGCCCTGTGTTTCTGCAATCAGCTTCTCCTTCGATATCTGTCACCACACTGAGATAAACTGCACCTCCATGGGCACCACTGAATCCTCTCACTTCTTGACTACAGCTCACCTTCCAGGTCTCCTTTCCAAATTCATCTTCCAAGGATCCAGCATGCACCATGAGCAGCCTCACAATCAAAAATTAACATGGCTGAGCTACCCACACCCACACAGCAGCAAATCATAACTGCCATGGACCTAATCAAGCTTTGCCACTCTTGCGTCAGTCCCTCCACCCACCACCCCCAACCCCCACAATACTGGCTAGACGGAGTTATGTAACAAGAGCCAGCATGAGTCAAGATGCCATGCGGCCACTAGCTTTTCAGCTTTGTAGCGGATGGCATCAGTTTGCTGCCCCTTCTAATGAGCATGTATGCCATGGCATACTTAACATATCAATAGCTATGCCCTTGCCTTGTGTGAACGCATAGCACAGCTAGCATTTCTGCGGCTGTGTGACTGGTTTTCCTGATTTCTGTGGCAAGCACTGATTTCTGTGGTCAGCCCTGATTTCTGTGGCCACTGCTGCAATCACAGAATCACAGAAAACACGGGGCCCTGATAATATTCCCCGAACCATTTGCACGGAGCTAACGCGTTTGCGCGGGATTAGCGCGGAGCTAAGTGTTTGCCCGGTGCTAAACTTTGCCATATTCAAAAGTGACATGCAAATGAGCCTACTTAGGTAGTCTCTGGGCAAACAGCCACATTAGCATCCCATTATGCCTTGATTTGAATGCAGTTTGCCCAGCGTTACTGCAGTTCTCTAAAGTCTTGCATAGAGTTCTAAGGGTTCATTTGAAAGACCTGGTTGGGTGCCCATAGGCAAAGATATCTGGCCCCCCGAAGACAGAATTATCTGAGCCTGATAATTGGGTATGCTAACAAGAGGTTATCAGTTTGAATCCCTCAAGAACTTGAGACTAAGGTGACTTGAACCCACAAAACAGACAAGAGGGTTACCTTGTTCTGTTCACTGTCCACAAATCATATGCTCAGAGATTGGCACTTTGGGAGCAGAGGGCTGACCGGCTGAGCGAGTTTGTGACAATGACCACTGCACTGTACACAGTGACAGGCCCAGCTTGCAGGTGATCACAGACAGTGGACAGTATTGTTACGCTGTTGTGTGATCCACAGATGCTGCACCTGCGGCATGGGATGCTCACAGTGACATATACATGGCTGGCTGTGTGTGCAGTGGCATCTGTACAGTTGTGCGGTATGTGGCTGGGGGCACGTAAGCTCCGACAGGCACACAGGTGGTGGGGTATTCCCACTACTGGCCCATGTGCACTGCATGATGTGTCCCAGCCTTGTGGCTGCACCTGGGCTGTGGTGAGGTCTGGCCACTCGTACACCTTCCCCTCAATGGCCACCATGTCCACAGTGCTACATGTGTGTGCTGGCATCTGTTGGTCACCACAGACATATGGTCTGCAGGTGTGTGATGTATGGCCACACTACCATGATGTTCCCTGTGGGCCAGATCACACCTTACTGCCTGTGCTTGGCAGGGACTGGTGGCAGCTGTTGGTATGATGGTGGTGCCATCAGTGAGCAGCATGTGTCCTCTATGTCTGGCATTTTCTAAGTGTCATAATCATATGTTAGGGTTGCGCAAGATGCTCAAAAGCCGCGCAGACACTGCGCAAAGCAACATTGTCACACAAAGCTGTTTACCCAGGGTTAAGACCAGCTTTTCCTGTGTGGTAATATATACTCCACTAAGGGTCACTCTAAGTCGCACTAAACACCTTAGCACGGTGCTAGTCGCTGAATATCTCATAGTGCCTGTATTCATGTTCACTTTGCCCCTTGCAAATAATTATGGTTTGCTTGGTGCTAATGTGGTTTGCGCACGCTATTTGGCCTTTTGAATATCGCAGACTCGTGCTAATCCCACGCTAAACTCATGCAAACGGTTTGCACACCACACAAAGCTTTGAATGTCTGGGCCTTACAATCAATCCCCAATCACTATTATCTCATAGAAAGGGATCCCTCAGGGTAAAAAAATGGGAAATTTTTTTAGTCCCTTCTGTACAGGGGCACATTCTTTTTCTAAATTGCATTCCATTTTTCTGAGCCCTGCTTCATTATCTGAGTTTCTTCCCATAGATAGGGAAATACCTTCATTAGCAACTTGCACTAGGATCAGAAATCCTTCCCCATCCAGAGGCACCTCCCACCACGGCAGTCCTGGGTGATTCTCAGTTACCATGTGGTCAGAATCATTCACCTGCATGTTTTTAATGTCACAGTTTTCAAGTCAACCTGGCCATGAAACTTTTTTGGACCCATTCACCAAATTGATCATTATCCAGTTTCTCCATAAGGTCTTCATTCATAGTTCACTGAATAAATGAAACCATAATTTCTTCTCCCCTGAATACACTGGTGGCCCATAAGTGATTCTTTCACTAAAGTCTACCTACCTCCAGATCCACCATGTTCCCAACTATTTAATTCCTCACCTGCATTCAGACATAACTTAAAGGTGAACAATCAGCACTATCAACTCTACACCCATGTGTGAGGCTGGTTCCAACTTGCGCTTTGTGTGCAAAATCTTTTCTTTTTTTTTTATTTACTGTTAACTGTAGTATAGTAGACGGCATCAGATGATGTTGCTTACTTTCAGGCTTACATTTGCTGTAAACAGAAATCCCAGAATACCCTGCAACTGGCATCAGAGTAGGATTGCAGCAGTAGGAGATTAAACAGCCTGCAGTGCACGCTAGCATTTATATACGCTCTGATCTTCTGCTTGATGGTTCCCACTGTCCTCCTGGGGCTAAGTACAGTCACAGAGAGAATTTAGCCATGGGAGAACAGTGGAACCGAACACATCTGATCACAGCTTATACAAGCTTTAATATGCACTGCAGGCTGTTGAATCTTCAACTGCTGCAGTCCTGCTCTGATGTCAACTGCAGGGGATTCTGGGATTTGTAGTTACAGAATACATCAACCTGGAAGTAAGCAAAATTAGTCTGATGCAATGGATTACACTACAGTACACAATAAGTAGAAAAATATAATGGTTTTGCACATGAAGGGCAAATTGGGACCAGCCCCACACTTGGATGTAGGGCTCTTGGTGATGACTGTTCCCGTTTAAGGTTGTAACTTAAAAAGCCAGTGACGCCTCAATAACAAACTTGGAAAAACACAATATTTGGACACAAAGCAGCTTATATTTCTCATAAGCTCTCAATCTCTGATCTAAATTATTTATTACCGAGTCATATGTATGAAAACAGGATAGCTGTTCTTTGAGGATTCGTCAGCTCCTATTGCTTTTTCCCAACCTGATGCCATAATATTCTGTTTGTGACATCACATTTATTCCCATGGCAACAGACTGTGATGTCACAACTGAGCATTATGATTTCAAGTAAGGATTCATCTACAGAGGCAGATGCACTCTAAGGGATAAATATCTTGTTTTGTGGGCATTTCTTCAGTAATAAATAATGGAGAAGAGAAATGTATAGAAGATACAGTATATGAAATAAAAGCTAAATTGTGTCTAAATATAATGTTTTCCAAAGTTTCCCCAAAGGCATCAGCTGCTCTTTAAGATCATTTAAGTTCCTGAAAGAAATAAACAATGTACTGTAAACTGTGAGGAATGATTTACCAGGAATAGTGGGGCAAAAACAAGAGGACATGAATGTAAGCTTATGCAGGGAGATTGAAAAGGGATGCTAGAAAATGTTACTTTACAGAGAGAGTAGATGAGCTGTGGAACCAGCCTACCACCAGAGGAGGTGCTGGGTGCAAAAACCATTAATGGGTTCAAGCACGGCTAGAACAGAAAAAGGGCTTGATAGCTTCTCACGGGGGTTGCAGTAAATCAGGGAGTGAAGCGGGGAGAGGAGGGTGAAAACCCCATCTGGATTATCAGTAACAGGCTAGAGTAGGGTAAAACTGGACAGACTGGATGGACCAATGGCCTTTTTCTGCTGACACTGTCTGTTTGTTTCTATAACCTTCGGTATTAGCCCAATTTGTATCATTACATTTTGTGGATTAATGTTCATTAGGTCTGATTTTACCACAAATGTAGCAAGGTATAGCCCCTCATTTCTTTCACCCGTCCCCCAGATGGGAATACCAGGGAAAACATTTTAATCAGTTTTATCCCCTTCATATACATTGACCTCATGTTTGATATCCCTCTTCCACTTGGGGACCTCAAAGGATACTCCTGAGGTATTAACCTGGGGTCCAGTTTTGTGGGTCACTATGCTATATTCTGCACTGCCAGGTTCCCAGCTGGAACAAAAACTGGGGGGTGCCCTGGTTCCCCATATGGGAAACAAGCAGTATCAGCAGTTTCTGAGATGTAGGCCACATAATGATGTTTGGTTAACATCTCTGATGTCCCTTAACCCCTATTTTCTGAGGGTTCTTCTTCTCTAGCCATCTCCTGAGGATGTCTGCTGGTGCTGTCTCAGCAGCACATCTCTTGTGCTTCTGCATTGGGATCACTCTCCTCCTCTGTTATCAAGTTGATCCCTCTAGTTAATTGCTACAAAAATGATTCACTGACCTCCTCCCCCATCTGTGTGACCAGGTTGAAAAGGGCTTGGACTCAATTCTCATGGTCCACAGTGTTCTGTTCTTCTTTAAGTTCTCTCAGCGGACTTTTCAGGAAATCATTGGCACCGCAGACTACCTCCATCTTATCTCTACATGTTAGAGGGAATTATATCCCACCCTCCCACCATGTGTAACAGGGTAATATGTACAGTAATGAGGAGGCTAGGCTGATTGGCAGCGTTCAATGATGATGCTAAATCAGACAGTTTTTCAAGAGTTCAAATCATCAATAGCTTGTATTCAGCTCTCACCTGATAATACACACAGCTTTTCTTTAGCTTCATATCAAACATTCTTTTCAGGCAGCTTTTTCATCAGGCCTCAGACAGTAGCCCTCTTAACTCTGTTTAACTCTCAGTATTCTCTCTACAGGGTTTCTGTACACTGCAGCTCAGGCTTCCCCTCAGCCTTCAGTGATCCAGCCCTGTAGGCTGCCCTCTTTTCAGAACTCACGTCAGCCATCTCTGACTCCCTGCTCCACAGCAGATTCCACGTCTCTCCCTTTCCTGGGCTGAGGCACCCCTCTTAACCTGCTACTTCAGCCCAGCTGGCCCCAATATTCAGTTAAGAGCTGATTGACCTTGCTCAGCCCTCCCAGCTCCTTGCAGCCTTCACGACAAAGGGCCCAATTTTCAAACGGACTTAGAATGCTGCAAGCCCCTGGTGTTCTGAACATACGGCGCAGGGGACTTGTGGCATTCTTTTGGTGCCAATCGAGATTTTCTTTCAATGCACCAACTGCAGCAAGCTAGACCAGCTTCCCTCAGCCTAACATACACCATCTGGGGGACCCATTTTATGGGGCTTGCACCAAATATTTGGTACAAGCTGCCATAAAGTGTGGAAACTGTCACAACTGCACCAAATGTACTAAACTTTGATGCAGCTGTGTCAAAGAAGTTTGGGGCAGCTGCATCAAACCTCAGGGTTGACACAGGGCTTGGTGTAAGCCCTGCATCAACTTCTGAAAATCAGCCACAAAAACTACAAGTTATACGAACATACGAACATACGAAAATTGCCAGCAGATAAAGGCCTAGAGGTCTATCAAGTCTGCTCGAATGTGCAGCTAGCACCCCTTATTCTGCAGCTGCCCCTCCCTTCCATCCTTCCCCTTCATTAACCCTCCCCCTTGTCCTGTCCCATCCTCGTTTGAAGCAGTCCACTGTTCCACTGCATACCACTTCTGCAGGTAACGCATTCCACCCAGCCACCACCCTCTCTGTAAAAAAGTGTCTCCTCATCTCCCTCCTGAACCTTCCTCGCTCCAGTCTCATATCATGGCCCCTGGTGGCCCTCCCTTCCCTTACTTTGAACAGCCCCTCTGTACCTGTCTTGTTTATTCCTTTCATGTATTTAAAGGTTTCAATCATGTCCCCCCTGTCTCTCCTCTCCTCCAGTGAGTACATGTTCAACTCCTTCAACCTCCTCTCATATGATAAGTCCCCCAGACCCTTGATCATCTTTGTCGCCCTGCGTTGCACTCCCTCCAGTAACTTATAACAGGCACTTAAAGAACTACTGACGCCTCAAAGAAAACTTTGAAAACCATAATACTGTAATTAGGTACAATTCTGCTTGTATTCCATTTATATTTTATATATTTCTCCTCCCCATAATTTATTACTAAAGAAATGTGTATAAATATATGATTTTTGTCTGTAAGAGTTTATTTTGAGTCCATCTGCCTCTATAGCTGACATAAGAACATAACATAAGAACATAAGCAATAGCCGGCAGAAGGAGACCTCTAGGCCTATCTTGTCTGCCCAATTTGTGTCGGGATCTTGTATTTTATCCCATCACCGATGTTTGTGTCCCCTCTCCTCCACCCTTCCTTTTTCTTGTCTTCACCTCCTCCCTCTGTGTTTGTCCCAGGCACTTTTAAAAAAAATCCCACTCTCTTGGATGCCACAACTGCCTTGGACAGTATGTTCCAAGGCATCACCACCCTTTCTGTGAAGAAGTGTCTCCTCACATCCCTCCTAAATTTTCCTCCCACTAGCCTTAGGCTGTGTTCTCTGGTGGGGGTATTTTCTCTCATACTGAAGAGCCCCTCCCAAGCTACTGTACCTTGTTTATACCCCTTTAGTACTTAAAGGTCTCTATCATATCCCCCTTCTGCCTCCTCTCTTCCAGTGAGTACATCTCCAAGGACTCCAGCCTCTCTCTGTATGCCTTGTCATGCTGTCCCCAGAAAATCTAAATTGCCCTCCTCTGCACCCCCTCCAACAGTTGGATGTCTTTTGTTTAGGTATGGGTGCCAAAACCTCCCGCCATACAAGTGAGGCCTCACCAGTGACCTATACAGTGGCAGAATAACCTCACTGTTTCTGCTACTGAATCCTCTTGTGATGCATCCCAGCATCTTGTTGGCCTTTGCTACCACTTTTTTGCATTGTGTGGATGGCTTCATGTCACCAGTGATTGCTACCCCCAGGTCTTTTTCTTCCTCAGACACAGTTACTTGTACATTCCCTATATAGTACTTGGCTTTTGGATTTTTTGCCCTTATGTGCATCACCCTGTACTTCTTGGCATTGAAGCCCAGATGCCAAATTCCTGACCACTTCTCCAGTCTGGCTATGTCCACCCTCCCACAGATGTTGGTATAGTTAGCGAAGAGGCACATCTTGCCTTGAATATGTTCCCCAATGTCATTTATAAACACATTAAACAATACTGGGCCCAAGACCAATCCTTGTGGTACCCCACTAGTGACTGCCATTGTACTGGAGGTAACCCCCCCATTACCACCATCTGCATCCTGCCCCCCAATCAGTTCTTCACCCATCTAACCAATATTTCCCTCACCCCTAGTGCCTTCAATTTTGTTGTCAGCCTTCTGTGTGGCACCGAGTCGAAGGCTTTGCTAAAGTCCAAGTATATGATGTTTATTGCCTGACTCTTGTCTACCGCCTTCATATCATAGTCAAATAATTCAGTTAAATTAATTTCATAAGATCTCCCAGCCACAGACCCATGTTGCTTACTGTCATGCAGACCATTCTCCTGCAAGTATTTCACCAGTCCCTCCTTTAGTATAGACTCCATACACACACTACGGAGGTCAGGCTAACTGGCCTGTAGTTGCCTGGGTCCTCTCTGGGACTGCTTTTGTGGAGTGGTACTATATTAGCTGTTCTCCATTTCATCGGCACCACCCCCAAATTCAGGGAACTATTGAATAGAACTGCCAAGGGTCCCACCAGTTCATCTGCCAATTCCCTGAGTACCTTGGGGTGTATCCCTTGTGGGCCTGGAGATTTATTCACTTTCAGTGCCCTCAGCCCCTCTCTCACACTGTCTGTCTCAATAACCCCTGTTTGGTCTAACCCTGTTCCCTCATTCCTGACCCCCACCTGTGGCATCGGCCCATCTTTTTCCTTCATAAAGACTGAGCAGAAAGATTTATTTAAAACCTCTGCTTTTGCCCTGTCCTCCATTACCCATTCTGTCCCATTTGACTCCCTACTCCAAGTCATAATTCTCTGTTGTGACATCACAGTCTGTTGCCATGGGAGTAACTGTGAGGTCACAAGCAGTTCTCTGTGACTTCAGGTAGGGAGAAAGCAGGAGGAATAGATTAACTCTTCAGGAGCAGAAATCCACTTTTCACACAAATGACCTCAGTGATAGATATCGGTGAGGAGAAATACAGAACTAATGGGAAATACAAGCTAAACTGTGTGCAAATATTATATAATAACTGGTTAGTGATGATTATCAACTGGCAGCAGAAGCTGTCAAACTTCATTATACACGGGTGATTATACACATGTGTATAATGGAATTTCATTATACACATATGTGTATAGTCACCCATGTATAATGGAGTTTGATTATACTCATATGTGTATAATCACCCATGTATAATGGAATTTGGTTAAGCACCTTTTGCAAAAATTTTAAAATAAAAAATTAAAAAAGAAAAGAAATGAGTTATTATAAAAAAATAAAACGTGAGGAAGTGTGTGTCAGTTCAGATTTTATGCACACTCTGTGTGCGATGCCTTTATAAACCCCTCCAGCTTCGCTCTCAGGATTTATGGGGCATTGCACACCTCAGGTGTGCATAAAATCCTCATTATACACTTCCCCATGCATTATTCTATATGTTTTGTTAAGGTTCTCCTGAACGTATCACCAGCTCTATAAAGGGGCCACTCTGTCCAAACCTTGGTTCAGTAGGTTCAGCTTCCCCAACAGCCCTTACAAAACTCCTTGGGGTCCAGAAAAGAGACAGTGATAGGGAGAGCAAAAGGTAGATCTACCCTGTCACATTATCTCCTAATTGCTGTTTGGTGCCTCTATCTCCATTCCATTATCTACTGATAATTGATTGATTGTTTTCTCTGTACCAAAGTTAAGCTTCCCAGGAGTGCAAATAACTGTTTATGTAATGTGTATGAGCTCCTAGACGTGCAAGTACTGCACATGATGTTTTTACACTCCGTAGAAGGTTATTGTATTTGTGTTGATGTCACTTTTCTCTGCCCACAAGTGAAAATGGTTGAAAATATATTTTTTTCAAATAAATATACAGTATATTGTATAAATATAATAGCACATGTGTTATAGTAAGATACTATTGTGCTCATTTATTTCTGCAGGACAGTATCTCACATGGAGGTCTCGCTGTCATGATTACAACAACACTGGAATTTTTTTCATGGCTGCTACGGTTGCTGAGATATTGACACATTAGTGTTACAAGTGTTCGCTGTGAGAAATCAATTTTTGGGATGGATTAACAAAATCACAGTGCCAGTGTTCATGAGGGGATTTCCCAAAAAGCTCATGTTGAAAATTTGGTTAAAAAATTTGCAAATATGGCCATGTTACGAGCGTGCGTTTTGTGGTTTCTAGGCGCGCTCATAAATTCACCAATTTTTAATATTTTCCCCTTTTGGTTTTCAACATTACCCTTTCCCACAGCTTCTCATAAACAGTATACAACTGTCATTTTTCACATCCTGCCCAAAACATGATTTTGCACCTGTGGTGCAGAATGGCGCATTCGCTGTGTGAACTCAACTTTCAGGACAGATTAATGAAATGACAGTGACAATGTTCAGGAGGTGGGGTCCCCAAAATGCCATGTTGAAAATTGGGCGGAAAAAAATCCTAAAAATGCCAGAGTTACATGTGTCCGTTGAATTGTGGTGCCTGCAGCGCCTTTCGGTGCCTGTATCTTGAAAATGATGTGAGATATAGATTATCTGCAGGATAGTGTTGATGTCACCAGTGTTTCCTCACTGAATTACAATGGTTCCTTCCATTAGATTCAGTTGGAATCCATGGTACCAAGATCTCCTGATAAAACTTTTACATTTTCTTTTAACTGTACCCTTTCTCAGCATTGTAGGAAAATGTTTAATGAGTACTACAGTGAGGTATTGATTCCACTTGTAAACTAATCCTTGCATAATTCACTCCCTTGCAACTTTGTATGTGTTATTTACTTTTTTTTAAAAATGGGTGTGACATAATACTGCTTCCTAAGTGGTCAAAACATGATCACATGAGGGTGAGTAATGTAACTTAAACCCACACTGAGTCATATGGTATTCCTGATTTGCTCAATCATAAAATTAATTCCATATTTCACTCTCTGAATCATGTGTTATCCCCATTTATTTTATACTTATTTTACCTAAAATGGATACAGCAGGGCAAGCTGCTAAGCTGAAACTTGTTTTACTCTTTGCCCCAATACGTACTGATATTATAAGAGACAAGTTTGGTGTTCCCCTATTGCTTGTACATCATTGCTGTTAACTATTGGATGTAGGGAGAGGGCGCAGCTGAACAACAGGAGTCAAGATACACCAAAAAAACTTTAAACAGTGTCAAGGCTCCCATAGCTTTTAAAGTGCCATGACAACACGGACTCTGGTGTGCAAACTGGAGTGGTTCTGATCCTCATGCACACCATTTCAAGGTTTTTTAAATCTTCATAAGAGCTGCTTTTCCAGTGCTTGAAGTGTGACCCAAAAGTGTTGCCCTCAGACTAAATCCACAACTTGTGGTTAGACAGCTTAGTTTCCGCTACGTCCTCATCCCCCCCTCCCCAAAGTAGGGAGCCTGTTTACCACCTCCCACCTCAGTTATTTGATCTCAACTCTCCCATTAGTATTGTTCTTATTATTATAATAAATGCATTTATTACTGCCATTTCTTCTCGTACCTGTACTGTTTGATGTGCATTTGTGATGGCAATAAATAAAAAGTTCCATCATTGTCACTTGATCTGCACTCCTGCTCTACTATAACTTCAACAAAAATATTAGATTTCTGAAGAAAATTCTGAGCTCTTTAGCATTCTTCAGTAAAATTACAGGAAAAAATAGTGTGTCCCTTTTGACCCACGATCTGCTTCATTTAGTTAAAGTGAGTGTGGCTCTTTTGAGAAAACTTTGAAAAACATAATATTTATACTCAGATCAATTTATATATGTATGTTGTCTGCATTTCTCTTCCCTTTGTTCTTCAGTATTAAGTAAATAGTGTATGGAAACAGGACCCTTGCCCACTGGAGTTTATGTGCATCTTCTACGTAACTATTTGCTGAAGTTATAATCCTCTGTTTGTATTTCAAGTATTCAAGTATTTCATTGATCGACAAATATGTCATTACAAAACCACATCACTACAAAATTATACACAGTAAAAAGACATGTAGCCAGCATTTAACACATTTATATAAAATTAAAATTTCAGATATGCTGTAATGCTATATCACAGATATGATCTTCAGCTACATTAGTTACATTATGCAGTTGCTTCAACTTCCTTTTCTATGTGCAATGTTTTCTTCTGTATCATGTTAAGTAATGAAGCCACAGATTCTAATATTTTTATAGAGGTGGATTTTAGCAGATATGTAGCGAGATGTGCAGGTTCAGACTCTGAAAATCCTCTGTTTGTGACATCACAGTTCACAACTGTGGAAACTATTACGATGTCATGAAGAGAGAACTGTGACTTTTACAGAGCAAACAGCAGGAGTAATTCAGCTGTGAGGAAAATGGATCTGGTTTCCATGTAAATGAATCTGGGACAGAAGAATACATGGAGAAGAACTACAACACATACAGGGCCAGATATTCAAAACTTTGCCCCGGGGCTAAATTAGCACTGCCCAGTGGACAAACTTAGCCCAGAGCACAAAGCAAGCCATATTCAAAAGGAATAGCCCAGGGCAAACAGCTTCTGAATATAGCATGGGAATGAGGCCGGGCAAACTGGGCTGGGAGTGCAAGGCAAACTTAGCCCTGGAATAAGACAGCTCTGAATATGGCAACCAGGAAGTGCAAACCACAACAGCAACACAGTGCACAGCGATGTGAAGGTAGGTAAAGGTGAACTATGTGGCCAATGTGTGTGCCAGCAAATGCGTGGACCCAGTACAGCTGCAGGCAGCAGCGTATATGAGAGTACAGTGTGCAAAACTGTAAAATATTCCCTGAATTGTTTGCGCAGCACTAACACGTTTGCGTGGGTTTAGCGCAGGGCCAAACCGTTAGCCCGGTGCAAATACGTTTGCCCAGCGCTAAACTTTGCCATATTCAAAATGACATGCAAACGAGCCTACTTAGGTAGTCTGTGGGCAAACATCCAGATTAGCATCTTATTATTCCCTGATTTGCATGCAGTTTGCGTGGGGCTAACTGTTTAGCCCTGCGCTAACCCGCACAAAGGTGTTAGCACTGCGCAAACAGCTTGGGGAATATTTATACAGTTTTGAACACTACTTCCACATGCACTGCTGCTTGCAGCTATACTGGGACAACACATCATAGGCACACATGGTGGTGGTGCTGCATGCAGCTGTCACACTGTAGGTCATGCTACAGTGCACAGCAGACACTACAGTAGCAAGGGGGCCAGTACTGTGTGGACACAGCAATGCCTATGGTGTGTAGCGCAGTGATGATGACTGCACTATACACAGGTGTTTACTGACAGTGGACGTTACTGTTACGCTGTTGTGTGACCCACTGATGCTGCACCTCTGGCACGGGATGCTCACAGTGACATATACATGCCCAGCTTTGTGTGCTGTAGCAGTTGTACAGCTGTGCAGTATGTGGCAGGGGGGCATATATTATCAGAAAGGCACACTGGTGTTGGGGTATTCCCAATACTGGCCCATGTGCACTGCATGATGTGTCCCAGTCTTGTGGTCCACACCTGGTCTGTGGCACAGCTTGGCCACCCATACACTCTCCCCTCAACATCCTCCATGCCCACAGTGCTGCATGCGTGTGCTGGCATCTGTTGGTGTCCATAGAAGTGTGGTCCACAGGTGTGTGCTGTATGGCCACACTGCCATGCTGTCCACTGGTAGTGGGGTCACCACTTACTGCCTGGCATGGCTGGGACTGGTGGCAGATGATGGCATCATTGTGATGCCATCAGTTAACGGCATGCTTCCTCTATGTTTGGCTTTGTCTATGTGTCATATTTATTTGTTAGGGTCGCGCAAACACCGCGCAAAGCCATAGTGTCGTGCAAAGCTGATTGCCCAGGGTTAAGACAAGCTTTCCCTGGGCGGTAATGTGCACCGCGCTAAGTGTCACGCTAAGTCGCGCAAAACCACTGTGCGCGGTGCTAGTCGCTGAATATAGCATTGCACCTGTATTCATGTCAGTTTGCCCCTTGCATACATTATGATTTTGCCCGGCGCTAATGCAGTTTGCCCACGCTATTTGGTCTTTTGTATACAGCAGACCCGCACTAATCCCACGCTAAACCTGCACACACGGTTTTTGTCCGGCACAAAGTTTTGAATATCTGGTCCACAGCCTATAAACTATGAGCTGAATTTTGTCTAAATATTATGTTTTTCAAAGTTTTCCCTAAAGTGACAAACACACTTTATAATTCTTGTCCCTCCTTGCTATTCTGTCTCTGCTTTTTCCATTCAGTTTCAAAGTGCTTTTGTCTTTCTCAATGCATTGGTTTTACAACAAATTCTTTTAAGTTCCTCTAACTTGCCCACTTCACTTGGTACAATCAGTTATCGCCCTTCACTTGCAACAGTTCCCTTTTGCAACAAAACTTGACAATCACAGCCCTTATCTGAACAAAATCTCATTTCCTTCTGAACTGTCAGTTTGCCAGGTTTTTTTTTTCTGTTAGAAACATACTGTAGAAGCATATATTTTGTTCATAGAAAATGACATCTAGGCCCACCCAGTCTGCCCCCTTGTTCTGCCTATTCCATCACCACTGATGGTAGTTGGTCACATAGGTGTCACTCCCCCCGCCCCATTCCTCTACCTAATATGCCCGTGTTATTTTCTTAAACTACAGTCTTAGCTAATATAATCAATTAGTGTCAAGGTACATGCGTGCTTGCTGGATGAATACTTTTTAAAATTCCTTGTTAATGAAAAGTTTTTTTTTGTTTGTTTAAAAAAATACTGGTTGCCAACACATAACAGGCATATGCGTATTTATGTATCTGGGAAGTACAAGTGATTTACACTAGCAGATTGATAAGGTGCTACACCAGAGCCAGTAGACCTCTTGCACTGTTGCATATATGTTACAACAGCACTAGCACCTAACAAGAAACACAGACACACATTCCCTTTATATTTTGTCAGCTTTCTCAATAAAAATCAGCATTACTTTATATAGCACCAACCTTCTGACTTATTCTGTAAAAACATGGAACAAAAGAAAAACCATGGCACACACCAGAAAAGAAAATGGTAAAGACACTATACATAAGTGTCAAAAACTTTAATAAAGTGTACCAAAAACACTTAATGTTTCACTTTACAGCTTCATCAGGAATGTAAAAGGTGCCCAGAATAGACCACTTAAATAGTGGCTTCTCTTAAAGGCACAGTAACAAGAAACCATCAGTGTAATGATTGTGTTCATGCTCAACAAAACTATTTACAATATTTACATACATAGATACATAGATGGTGACAGCAGATAAGGACTGTGTGGCCCACCTAATCCGCCCCTTTTCCCTACCTAATGCATTACCGCAAACCCTAGTTGATCTGTGGCTTACACTCGCTTCCCTATTGCAAGAGCACTCCTATGTCTACCCCATGGATTATTGAATTCCTCTACCATTTTTTCCCTCACTACCTCTGCAGGGAGGCTGTTCCAAGCACCCTCACCGGAAGTTCCCCTCAGGGACCCTTAATAAGCAGAACAGTTTTTAACATATAACTAACATTTATACATTCAATAAACTGATCCTACTGTTCTTTTCCCTGAGGTATGTGTCTTTTTTAAAACACATCATTCATTGTTACAAGTCACATAACATTTTTCAGTCATAACATGTCCAACTCCATACCGGGATAAAAAATGGACATTTTGATGTTGAGACCAGTTCTATGTTTTACCAAAAATGTATAGCCAGGCACTCCTTCTCTGTGGAATACTTTTTTTTCTCGCTCATGCATTTCCTACTAATGAATAGAATTAGGTGCTCACCCTTGTGATCATGCTGGGTTAACACTGCCCCAATGCCCGTGTCAGAGGCATCAGTTTGGACCTCAAATAGTTTGCTAAAGTCTGGATTTAGGAGTACTGGTGCGGAACATAAAGCTGCCTTTATATTCCGGAAAGCTCTTTCACAATCAGCAGTCCACTTCACTTTATTTGGATACCTGTTTTTAGTCAGTTCTGTAAGCGGTGTTGCAATGGTGGAAAAGCCAGGAATGAACCTTTGATAGTAACTTGCTAGTCCTAAAAAAGATCTAACATGGCGTTTGGTAGTAGGAATAAGATTATTGGCCATGGCCTCCACTTTGTCTATTTCTGGCTTTACAGTTCCCTGGCTAATGATAAACCCAAATATCGAGTTTCAGTTTTTGCAATAGCACATTTGGATGGATTTATTGTAAGTCCTGCATCCTTGATGCTTTGAATGACAGCACTAAGATGAATTAAGTGGGTATTCCAGTCCGGGGCTATAGATGACCACATCATCCAAATAGGTATCGCTGTATTGATTATGGGGTCTTAAAATACTGTCCATGTATCTCTGAAAAGTGTCTGGAGCCCCATGCAAACTGAATGGCATGGTTGTAAATTGGCATAAACCAATAGGGGTACTAAAAACTGTTAACTCTTGGGCCTGTGGTGCTAAGGGTATCTGCCAGTACCCTTTCGTCAAATCTAGGGTGCTGATGTACTGTGCAGAGCCTATTTGATCTAGTAGATCATCAATTCCTGGCATGGGGTAGCCATCAAACTCAGAAATTGGATTGATTTTCCGAAAATCTGAACATAACTGGATACCACCCTCTTTTTTATTTACCACTACTAAAGGTGAGGACCAAGGGGGCTACGTGAAGGAACAATCACCTTTGCTTGTTCCATTTTCCATACCTCATCCACTACCTCTGTTTGGATTTTCTCTGGTAACCTATAGGGCTTCTGATGAATTGGTTTATTTTGTGTCAGTTTAATCTTATGCACCACCACTAATGCCTTCCCTGGTGTTTTAGTAAATGCTTTAGTCAAAAACTCCAAGAGTTGATCAACCTCTTGCCTTTGATCAGGCTTTAATTCCAGATTAATCTGAATTTCATTCTCCCCTTGTTGTGTCTCTAATCTATCATAAGCCACATGTATCTCTGATAGGCCTTGTTCAGGTTGAATGTAGAGGGATAGGTTTGGCTTATCTATTAATTTCCTTAACAGACTGGCATGGTATACTCTTTTTACTGGTCTCTGTTCAGGCATTTCAATCTCGTAATTCACAATACCAGTCTGTCGAAGTACCACATACAGCCCTTGCCATCTCATTAGAAGCTTATTTTCTGTACTAGGCAACAAGAGTAACACTTTTTCCCTGGTTCAAAATGTTTGTATTTCAATCCTTTATCATACATTTCTTTTTGACCCTACTGTTTCTGGTCAACATTCATAATAGCCATAGTTACATATTTCACAAGCCTTTCCCGTAAGTCAGTCATGTACTTCACAATGTTTGTAAATCCAACACCTTTGCCTTCCTCCCAGTGTTCTTTAATTACATCTAATGGTCCCCTAGGGTTGTGACCATATAGTAAGAAAAAGGGGGAAAAAACATTTGTTGCTTGGGGTACTTCCCTGTAGGCATACAAGAGGTAAGGGAGAAATTTGTCCCAGTCTCGACCTTCCTCTTGTACGTACTTTTGCAACATTTTCTTAAATGTTTTATTGAATCTTTCTACTAACCCATCGGTGTGAGGGTGATATGGGGAGGTACATACTGCAGAGACAGCCAACAGACGGTACAATTCTTGCAGCATCACAGATGTAAAGTTACTGCCTCTGTCGGTTAGAATCACTTGTGGTATTCCCATTTGACTGAAGATTTTAGCTAATTCTTCAGCTATTCTGGGGCAGTAACTGTTCTCATTGGAATGGCCTCAGGGTACCAGGTGGCATAGTCACACACAACCAGTATAAATTGATTTCCTTTAGAACTCTTTGTTAGGGGCCCACCATATCCATAACCACTCTCTCAAAAGGAGTTGGTTTATACAGTATATTGGTTTATTTTGTGTCAGTTTAATCTCATGCACCACCACTAATGCCTTCCCTGGTGTTTTAGTAAATGCTTCAATAAAAAACTCCAAGAGTTGATCAACCTCTTGCCTTTGATCAGGCTTTAATTCCAGATTAAAGGAAATCAATTTATACTGGTTGTGTGCGACTATGCCACCTGGTACCTGGATATGTATCCGTAGGGCAGCACAATAAGATGATTCAGTCTTTGGACCCATGTACTCAAACCTATACCAGATGTAGAAAGACTCATGCCTTTAAACTTCTTCTCGCTGCCCTGAGGAAAACTGTGCTCCTTCTACTCCTATGCTCAGGTGGTGTCGAACTTAACCCTGGCCCTACGAAAGTGCTCTCATCTCCTTCTGAACTCACAACTTTGAAAGGAATTAGCTTCTTGCATACTAACGTGTGTAGTCTTTTAAAGAAGCTCGATTCAGTCCAGGCTTGGATTATTCATACTGCACCAGACGTACTCATGCTTTTGGAAACAATGCTCTGGGTGTCCACCCCAGACAGAGAGGTAAACATCCCTAACTACCTCCTCTTCAGAACCGACAGGCAGACCAGGGGTGGAGGAGTAGCCATTTATGTTAAAAACAAATTCTCAGTATCTATATTAGATGCTACCTCTCTTGCCTGTGAATTTGAATGCCTGTCTCTTAAAGTCGAGCTTTCCCCATCAGTGGCATTTATTTTATTTATTTAGCTTTTGTTGACCGGGTAAGTACACTAGACAAGTATTATGCCTATTTTCAGGAACGACCCGAGAAAATACAACATGGGGAATACAGATAAAGGTACAAAGAGGATGATAGCATATTATGTCAAATAAGCATACATATGGGAAAAGAAATACATAATTGACAATAAGAGGAAACATACAGGAGTGGAGCACTATCCAAGGAATGGATTGGTCATAATATAACTTATAACTTTATAGTTAGGCATTCCCTAGGACTAGCAGGTTCACTGACAGATTATTTACAGGTCATCACATTATCTAAGACATACAAGTTAGGCAGTACCAGGATACTTGGGAGTAGGCGGCCCTACCTATGACCATGGTGCAATGCTATGGACACAGAAAATGCCCACAAATTAAGAAATTGGGTAGCTGAGAATAGAGTAGATAGAAATCATTTGAACTGCAGGAAGTATCAGCAGCTTCAGTGGAGGCAGCTTGGGAAAGATTACCAACAGTTTGATACATTACTCTAGAGAGGCTTGGGGCAGTCACACACTGATGCTAGTTTCAGGAAACCCCACAGGGAATTGGGAAAACTCTGATAGGAGGGGGCCAAATGGATATTACCAGGGAGGGAGTTCCAGAGTCTGGGCGCGCTTACGGCAAAGTCCCGATCCCCCATGAGGTTACGGGGGGAGGGGACTTTGAGCATCCCTGTGGTCAGAGACCTAAGATGGTAGGGAGTAGGATCCATTTGTGGTAGGAGCAGGGACAACCCCTGAGGGCTGCCGGTTTTGATCACTTTCCCTGAGAGGCATCCCACCCCAAAACCAAGGTATTTGGCTGGGGAGAGCCAGCAGAGTTTATCATATAGCTCACATCGGTAGGTGACATGGGAGGCAGAAAAGCAAAACGACAGATGTTGTTATATGCCGTGTTCCACCGAGTGAGATGAATCTTAGGGGATCGAGCAAATAGGTGCAGACCATAGCTGAGGGAGGGAAGAAGCACACCTCTCGCAAGGGCAAGTCTAGCCGCCGGTGTAAGGTTGTACTTGTCCCTATAAGCCAGGCCAAGTTTACAGTTCGCTGCCCTGCAGATGTTAAGGATATGACTCCCTATATCAAGTTGGGGGTCAAGTGTAACCCCTAGGTATTTGATGGAGTTCACTACAGGTAGCGAGGGTCCCTCAACGCTGGTGATGTTTAGCAAGGCAGATGAGGCTTTGATTTTGGCCGTGGAGCCAAAGAGCATAGCCTGCGTCTTTTTCAGGTTCAGGACCAGTTTGTGGTTAGTAATCCAGGACAAGACATTGTTAAAGTTGTCGGACAAGCACTGGTTTATGGTAGTGGCATTCTGGGAGTGAGCCAGTATCAGCAGGTCATTTGCATACATGGTGGCTCTGCAGTTGGTAGTCACCATGGGTAGTTGATTGATAAAGAGGGAGAAGAGGAGGGGGCCCAGTACCGAGCCCTGAGGGACTCTGGAGGTCACCGGTAGGGGCTCGGAGAGGACTTTATTGAAGCAGGTATGCTGCTTTCTACCATGCAGGTAGCCCATTAGCCATTTCATGGCATGGGGGGAGAGGCCAAGTGACCACAGCTGTGCACCAAGCAGTTCATGGTCAACAAGGTCAAAGGCTTTGGACAGGTCGATAAATATGGCACCAGAGAGTTTGCCCTGGTCCATGGCTCTCCTGATACTTGATGTAACCGAGATCAAGGCTGTGGTGGTGCTATGTCCCTTTTGAAAGCCATGCTGGGCCGGGGACAGCAGCTCATGAGAGTGGATATACTCCGAGAGCTGCTCAGCCACTACCTTTTCGAGGAGCTTGCTAAGGGATGGGAGAATAGCAATCGGACGATAATTATCTGGCAATTTAGGATTGCCCTGCTTCAATACAGGGACTATCCTCACCTCTTTCCAGATATCAGGGATAGTCCCTGATCCGAGGGATAGATTAAAGATGTGGGCTACTGGGGAGGCAATGTGTGCAGCACCAAGCTTTAGAAGCTTAGGCTCCAGGTTGTCTAGGCCAGGGCTAGAGTACTGGGAGAGGCCGGCTAGGCGTCTCTGCGTGTCCTGGACTGATACAGCCCTGAGGTAAAACATTTGCCAAGGAGGGTGATCCTCCTGCCAAGTGGAGGGAGGGGGGTGAAGCGAGATCTCACCAGCCGGGAAGACAGTAGTGAAGGCCGAGAGGTCAGAGAAGTGAGTATTTAGGGAGTTGGCTATGGTATGTGGATTATTGCAGGAGACACCATTTATGACCATGTCCGTGACCCCCGGATGGGAGGACCCACTGACAAGGGATTTACTATCTCTCCAAAACCTCCTGGGATCGCTGGCAGAGCTAAGTAGGGCGGACTTGCAAAAATCACTTTTCACAACCCTGATGGCCTTTTTGCACTTATTCCTGAGGTGTCTGTATTTTTGAAAATAGAGGATCATTGAACCTTTGATACGGCCCAACACTTATCTCTCTCCCGCATCTGGGCTAAGAGATTCCCATTTAACCGGAGGGTAGCAGACCCCCTCACCCTCTGGGTGACCTTGGGAGCATGCTTGTCTTGCAGGGCCCTGAAGGTGGAAAGGAAGTAAGAGGTTGCCACAGAGGGGTCCGTGGCTCCAAACACCCCAGACCAGTCAGTAAGTCTTAAGTCCTCCAGGAACTCCCCAGAGTCAAATCTGGAGTAGTTTCTGACATGTATAATTTTGTAAGGAATTTTTGGGGAGGGAATTTTCCATACACAGAAGACCCGGGAGTGATCGGAGATGGAGTCAGATAGCGTGCCTGCTGATGAGATCCTGTCCGGGCGGTTGGACATGATCCAGTCCAGTAGGGTGCAGGAGGATCCATTTGCTGTCCACCTGGTTGGCTCCTGGATGAGTTGGGTCAGGGTAAGGTTAGCGAGTAGGGGCTCGAACTGCTTAACATTACCACTATCCCAGTTTAGGTTGACGTCTCCCAGGATTATGAGTTAATTTTCCCTAACACTGGGACCAACTGAGTCCATAAGGTGGGTTAATCCAGGAAGTCCACCCCTTGGAGGGTTTTAGGTACACACTAGGTGCAGTTTTTTTGTATCCCCAAGTAGCAGAAGCATATGTAGTAACTCACAGGGGGACTTGTTTGTTTGCTGGTGGGAAACTAGGGAGATTTTTAGGTGGCTCCTGTAGTAGATTAGTATGCCCCCCCCTTGCTCACTCGGCTCTGTCCAGTCGAGTGAACTCATACCCAGTGAGTGCACAGGCTGAATCAGGGACAGAGGGTTTAAGCCAGGTCTCCGTCACTCCAAGGATATCTGGTTTATAGAGTGCCACCTACGCTAATAGCTCATCTCCATTAGGTAGCAGGCTCCTGATGTTGAGATGAGCTATTTTTAGCCCCTTACCCATGCCCCATGCGGGAGGGATTTTGTGGGTCAGATTTATTGGACCAGGGTTGGATTCAATATCTCCGGCCAGAAGTAGTGTTAGGAGGAGGAGCCAGGGGAGATACCACCTCATAAGTGGCCGGCCATCTGGGAGTATTTTAGCACGGATACGCTTGACCCTGGTTGTATACATTAGGCACCGAAGATCTAGGTGGCAAGTAACACAGCGGTGTGCCTTGTTGATCACAAGAATATTAGAGAAGGTGTAGTCAGTTACCTCATAGGAGGGAGACCACTTACAGTTGTCACCCAATGATATTGGGGGGGGAGGTGACCATTTGAAGAAGGATGAGTCCCAGTGCAAGACCTACAAGAACTAGAGCCCTGGGGGTGGCAGTCAGCACACCCTTAACCTCTGCTTTGTGAGTTTCCCTACCCTCTCTAGACAGAGGGAGGGGGTACTACGCCCACATCCTGGCTGGAGGCATAGGACCAGCATGTGAGATTGTGCCCAGTCAACCAGCAAGGAGCCGCTGGGTAGGAAGGGGCAATGGAGGAACTAGGGCGGGAAAGTAGTTATTGAGACTTATTTTGGTTTGTACCAAGCTATTATAAAGGACTGTGCAGTGCAAGGAGTGATGCCAGCTATGGACGGAAGGGGCAAGACTAGACTCCTGGGAGGCAGCACCTGCCCTAACCCTTTGTGAGCACACATACAACCTGTTGTTAGTTTTATGAGGACAATTTCGGCAGGCATCATCTGTGCAGTATACACCTGGGTAAAAATCTTGGTTCTGGCACAGAACAAAAGAGGCTAAGCAATTAGGCAAAAATGGCTAAGAAATTTGGACAATAAAGGTAACAGTCAGGGATCATGACACAGGCAGTTTAACAGTAGAGCGGTCAGATAATTTATACAGACAAGTAGTTTGTGTAACACATTCTGGGAGATGAGAGTAGGGAGGGGTTCTCTGAGGGAGATTCCTGACTATACCAATGGAGATGAAGCAATACCTCCCCTTTTAGCTGATAGGGTGAGACAGCTCACAGGGGGCGGAGCCAGTGAGCATTTAATGGGAGGAGGGAACGGGGTGGGGGTGGGCCGAAAAATTCAACCAAGTTCTCTCCTGCACCGGGGCAGGGGCCAGGAGCTTAGCGACTGTATTTGTCTGCCGAGGAGGCCCGCCAGAGCTCCAGTAGCCCACGGCACCTCAACTCGGCAATCGGGGAGGATTTCCTGTTTGCGCAAGGGGGGGGACCTTTAGGAGTAGGTCACCATCGCCTCCCCTCCGCACGGCATCTGGTAGCTGAGTGAGGTCGGTGGGACAGCTCTCCCTTTTAGGAGCAGAGCGAGAGCGTCACCAGCTGACCAAGGTCCAATAGGGAAGGGCACTTTCGGCGCCAATTTCAAACAAAGCACAGTGTCCTGGATTAAGTTTTTCAGCGATGGGTCTCGGTTGCAGGTCAAACAAGTTCAAGTGCACCCTCAGCCACCCTTCTTTCTGTAGTCCCTGATGCGGCAGCCCGTTGCTTTGAGTTCTGATGCAGGTAGGACAGAGAGAGATAAAGCGAAAAGGCAATGTTTGTCAAGAAATTCAACCAAGCTCTCTCCTGCACTGGGGCAGGGGCCAGGAGCTTAGCGACTGTATTTGTCCACCAAGAAGGCCTGCCGGAGCTCCAGTAGCCTACGGCACTTCAATTCGGCAATCGGGGAGGATGTATTGTTTACGCAAGAGGGGGGGACCTTTAGGAGTAGGTCACCCTCGCCTCCCCTCCGCACGGCGTCTGGTAGCTGAGTGAGGTTGGTTGGACAGGTCTCCCTTTTAGGAGCAGAGTGAGAGCATAACCACCTGACCAAGGTCCAATAGGGAAGGATGCTTTTGGCACCAATTTCAAACAAAGCACAGTGTTCTGGATTAAGTTTTTCTGTGATGGGTCCCGGTCGCAGGTCAAACAAGTTCAAGTGCACCCTCAGCCACCCTCCTTTCTGTAGTCCCTGATGCAGCAGCCCGTTGCTTCGAGTTCTGGTGCAGGTAGGACAGAGATATAAAGCGAAAAGGCAATGTTTGTTGAGAAATTCAACCAAGCTCTCTCCTGCACTGGGGCAGGGTCCGGGAGCTTAGCGACTGTATTTGTCTGCTGAGGAGGCCCACCAGAGCTCAAGTAGCCCACGGCACCTCAACTTGGAAATCGGGGAGGATTTCTTGTTTGTGCGAGGGGGGGACCTTAGGAGTAGGTCACCCTTGCCTCCCCTCCGCACGGCATCTGGTAGCTGAGTGAGGTCGGTGGGACAGCTCTCCCTTTTAGCAGCAGAGCGAGAGTGTCACCAGCTGACCAAGGTCCAATAGGGAAGGGTGCTTTCGGCGCCAATTTCAAACAAAGCACAGTGTCCTGGATTAAGTTTTTCGGCGATGGGTCCCGGTCGCAGGTCAAACAAGTTCAAGTACACCCTCAGCCACCCTCCTTTCTGTAGTCCCTGATGCAGCAGCCCGTTGCTTTGAGTTCTGGTGCAGGTAGGACAGAGATATAAAGCGAAAAGGCAATGTTGGTCAAGAAATTCAACCAAGCTCTCTCCTGCCCGGAGCAGGGGCCGGGAGCTTAGCGACTGTATTTGTCCGTCAAGAAGGCCTGCCGGAGCTCCAGTAGCCCATGGCACCTCAACTCGGCAATCGGGGAGGCCTTCCTGTTTGCGCGAGGGGGGAACCTTTAGGAGTTGGTCACCCTCGCCTCCCCTCCGCACGGTGTCTGGTAGCTGGTGGCATTCTGCATCATAGGCTGCTATAGACCTCCAGCAGCAGGACCGCAACTTCTGACACACCTGTCATCTCAACTGGATACTATCCCAATGGAAACAATCATACTAGGAGACCTTAACTATGATTGGCTGACTAAGGTCTCATTACCCCTAAAACAATTCTGTGACTCTCGTGGGCTCACTCAACTTATTACTGAGCCTACTCGCATCAACAAAAAAAATCCAATGAGAAGCACCCTCTTGGATGTTCTCCTTGTTAACAGACCTCATTCCTTTTCCCATGCTGGTATCCTCATAGCAGACGTTAGTGACCACTGCTTTATTGGTGGCATAAGAACTGTTACCAAACTTCTATCTACATCAAAGTTTTCCACTAAAAGATCCAGACGGAACTTCGATCCTATTGCATACTTCAATGATCTAAAAATCTCTTTGCTATGGCAGAGTTTCTACCTGGCTAAGTCAGTGAGCGATGCCTATGACGTTCACCATGAAATCATATCCAGCACCCTAAACAGCCATGCTCCTCTGGTTAAAGCAAGAATAAAAGCCAGAACCTGCTGTTGGTTCTCACTGGATCTGAAGGCTGCCTTACTCAAAAGAGATTACCTCTGGAAAAAGGCTCGTAAATCTCGTGCTGACGCAGACTGGTGTCTCTTCAGGGCATCTAGAAACGTCTGTACTAAGTTGGTCAGAGAGGCCAAAGCCAACTTTTATCAAACCGAGCTACTCTCTGCGTCAAACTGCCCTACCAAGTTCTGGTCCACCATAAAAGAGCTATCTGGCCACTCTCCAGGAAGTGCGCTTCCTCCCAAAATTACCACAGATAATATTATCATTAACGATAAATTAGAAATACTGCAGGCTTTCAACAATCACTTTGCCACTGCTGGCCTGGTGTTTGATAACGCACCTGTAAGTAGCATTCTTCCTCAGACCAACACCCAGCCTTCAGAACCAAGTAGCAATAACATGGACTTCTCCTTTTCACCTACCACTATAAAAGTTGAAGATCTTCTTCTATGACTAGATACTAAAACAAGTGCTGGGGCCGACTTCTTCAACCCATATTTCTTGAAAATAGCATACCATATACTTGCTACACCTATAGCACACCTATTCAATCTGTCCCTGGCACAAGGCTCCATCCCCAAGGCATGGAAAACTGCACACGTCATTAACCTGTTTAAAGCAGGGGACCCCTGTAACCTAAATAACTATAGACCAATCTCCCTTCTTTCCATACTTTCAAAATTTCTGGAAAAAATTGTGGATACGCAGTGGAGATCTTTCTTAGACAATGCTAGACTACTCAACCCAATGCAATCTGGCCTTAGAGCTCAGCATAGTACAATTACAGCACTGGCAAAAGTTACTAATGATTGGCAACGTGACCTAGACAACAAAAAATTTGTTTGTGTCATGTTTCTAGACCTCAGTAAGACATTTGACACTGTCGACCACTGCCTGCTCCTCTCCACCTTAAAAACTATAGGCATTGACTCAACCGCACTGGGATGATTCCAAGACTACCTTTCTGATAGACAGCAACAAATTAAGGCTGATGGAGAGATTTCTCCACTTAAACCAATAAAAAGAGGTGTCCCCCAGGGCTCCATACTGGGCCCATTACTGTTTGCCATTTATATCATCAGTTTGGACGTAGGCATCAAAGATGCCAGTATTCACTTGTTTGCTGATGACACAGTGCTCTACTTAAGCCGGGAATCTCCTGAAGCTGCCTGCACCGAGTTACAAGCTGACTTTAATACTCTGCAGTACCAGCTCCTTAGCAAAAAGTTACTACTAAATGCAAAAAAAAAAAGGCCATTCTTTTCTCACCATCAGGCCCAGGGGCTTACTCTGCTGTCGTTAGTCCATTACCGTCAATCTCTACTTTATTAGGAGAAAATCTTGAATTTGTGACTAAATTCAAATGCCTTGTTATTTGGCTAGAAAACAAACTCTCTTTTGTGGAACACACAGAAAAACTGCTGAAAAAACTGAGGCAGAGGCTTGGTCTTTTTTTCAGAATTAAACGCCTCTTGACCACAGACGCAAAAAAACAGCTTGTCCAATCTATGTTCCTTTCTTTGACTGACTACGCCGACTTCATTTATGGCCATTGCCCTGCCTCATATCTTGCAAAACTGGATGTATTATATCATAGAGCACTGAGATTTATAACTGGCCTCCCGTACTCCACACATCACTGCTCTTTACGCGCAGCCGTAGGGTGGCCCTCCCTTCAATACAGGAGATATAGAAATGCAGCCCTATGGACACTCCGAGCCCTCACCAACAAACTCCCACAATACGTTGTTGACTGTCTCCCCCTTAGTCCTTTAAGAACTATTCCTTAAGAAGTCAATCGCTGATTTCTTTGAATATCTCAAGGGCCAACACTGGCCTTGGAAGGGCCGCCATAAGCTATGCCCTGCCTACTCTCTGGAATAGGATACAAAAATCGTTGAGACTTAGCTCACCTGTCAGTCCTACCTTCTTTAAGACCCTCTGTGACAAAACGTTTGCTGAAATCTGTAATTGCTTCTATCACTCCTAGCAGCTTGACTATTGTTCCTCTCTTCTTCAACACTAGTCCCAGCTGCTTATCCAAATCAGACCTTGCCACTACTACTCCCCCCTCCTCTGCCCCACTTGCCCTTAGCACCTTCTGCATCCCTCTTATTCACCACCACCCTTCTGCCGCATTTACTTAAGGCTTACACACTGTTAGCGCACCTCCATAGCTTAGGAATTTCCATCCAGGCCTGTAACGTGTTTCTGCTGGACAGGAATATAAATAATCTTTCTTTTTTTCCCTCTATGGTTTGTACAGTATATAGACGATATACACATCCTGCTCCTGTGGGAACTGTATATATATATATATATATATATATATATATATATATATATATATATATACGTTCGGGTTGTGTTATGTATATCTTTCTTGTACATGTGACTTCGAATGTAAATACTCTGCTCCTATCAGTATTGTAAACATGTTGTTCCTTTTGTATTATGAATATTTATATGTAACTGAACAATTTTCACTGCCAACAGCAGGTCCACCTTGTAAATGAGCTTGCTCAATGGTGATCGCCTGGATAAATAAAGATTTGATTGATTGATTGAGTTGTTACATAAGGGTTGGGTTGCTAGGGTACTTGATCTTTCTTCCCTCCTTGAGCCACCAGTTGGCATTTTGCACAAGCTCTACAATATGCTGCTGCCATTTGATGAATCCCCGGCCAACAAAACCTGGATAGTATCCGCTGTAATGTTCTATCCCTCCCCTCATGGCCAGCTATATGTAAATCATGGGCCATTCGTATTACCTGCTCCTTATACTGTTTAGGTACCATTAACTGCTCTGTCTCACAGTTTGTAACAGGATCAACAGTTATTCTATATAGTCTATTACGCTTTAATATAAAATGAGAATGTCCATTCTTTTCTTCTTGATTTATTTGTGCAAATAGAGGTCTTAAAGTCTCATCTGCTAACTGTTCCAGTCTGATGTCACATTTTAACAACCCTGGTACTAATTCCACATTTTTTTGGATGTGAATCCTGCCAAGCTTTCTTTTCCTTCCTTTTGACTCACTTGGATTTTCTTGCCTTTCCTTGTCCTTCAAATAATCCTCTTCAAAAGAAAAGACAGGTTCCATCTGTACTTTTGCCTACGCCCTGGTAACTACATTAACAGGTTCCACCATTGATTGATGAGTCTTCATTAAGGCATCAAAACAAGGGAAATCCTGGCCAATTATAACAAGTACAGGTAGACGGGGTACTAATCCAACTAATGAGATGTGGATTTGGTTGTTAACAGTCAATTCCAACTTTGCAGTGTGGTACTGATGGACATCCCCATGTATACAGTGAACAGTTGTATCATTCTGGCTTAAGTCTATTTCAGGGGCCAGATCGGCTCTCATCAGGGTTTGTCTACTTCCGCAGTCTAACAATCCCAAAGTTTGTTGGTCTCCCACTCCAACAGAAGTAACATATCCAAAGTTCGCTAGGGCCAAATGTACTGTATCATTTATTTTATTAGGGCAGTTTCTGACTATGTGTCCCTTCCTGAGACATCCATGGCAAATAATGTCTGCATATAGGACCCTGCCCCCTCTATCTCATCTACCATAAGTTGATTGCCTTTGATTATTGGGAAACAAAGTTCTTACCGGAGCTGTAGATGGTCCTGGGTTACCTTGTTGTCCCCTCAGTCTGGTGGGACAAACTACCAAGCAGTCCTCTGCCAGTTTAATGGTTTCCTCCACTGCCTCTGGCTTGTGCTCCTTAACCCATAACTGTACATACAGTGGTAAAACCTGAATGAACTGTTCAATGATTATTAACTCCATAATCTGATTAATAGTGTTAGCTGTCAGTTGTAGCCATTCACCACAATAATCTCTGAGACGAGCATATGTTTCCCTGGGGGTGTCATAGTGGGCCATTTTCTGAGAGCGAAAACGCTGATGATAGGTCTCAGTACTGATATTATACCATCTTAAGATCTCTCCTTTTTTACTCTATCATAGTCATTAGCATCAGTCCCACTCAGCTGGCTATATACTAACTGGGCTCTACCGGATAAGTAGGGTACCAGTCTTATCACCCACTGATCTCTAAGCCATACACAAGTTTGGGCTATCCTCTCACAGGTAGTAAGGTATGCCTCAATGTCATCACTCTCTGACAGTTTAGTTAGCTTTATGTCTCTGGGCCCAGTTCTATCCACCTGACCGTGATTCATGTCCTGTATAGCTTTCAGGGTGTCATTCCATTTTACGTCCTGCTGTCTTCTTTCTTCTGCCTAGATTCGTCGATCCTCATCCCTCTGTCATCTGTCCTCTTCTCGTTGTCGCTCCATCTTGATCTGCCTCATACAGAGCCACTTCAGCAACTCACTCGGATCATCCGGGGCTGGGGTCATCTGCAGTGGCATCACCAGGCTGTTTTTGGGGAGGCTGAAGCCCCCCTAATGTAAGCTCAAGCCCCCCCCAATAATTTTCCCTGAAATATTTAAAGACTTACAGCTTCACTGCTTGCTGAGGAAAAAAAGAAGCCAGGGTTTAGAGTCGGCACTTTATAGCTCTACCACATGGAGCGCACTTTCCTTTTTCTTAGCCTGGCCCGGGTCCTCCGGATCCTGCTGCGATCATTGGTGGTGCTAGTGGTGGAGATCGGGGAGCTCTACTCCCACCCAATGCTTTGGTTGTCCCTGAACAGTGGCAGGGCAGAACTTTAGTGGTCTGGGTGCTGTTTTCTGCCCAGACACACCTTTGCTGCAGCACCTCATGGTCCGTCTGCCCAAACTTGTCCCAATTTGGTGAATGCCGCATGGACCGCGATCAGCTGGGCACCCAGGTCCGAGACTGCAGTGGCACTAATTTACTGTGGAAGGGAGGTGGGGAAGAGAGCTGAGCAGGGAAACTCCACCACCAACGACCACCAAAACGGACGCTGTCACTTCATTCAGAGGGAGGGGGGCTACAGGAGAAGGACCACAGTCGGGGGTAATTTCAGGGGATTGGAGCAAGAAAGGGGTTAGAGGAGCCCACAAAACAGATAAAAATAAAAACAAAAGAATGGCAAAACTGAAGGAAGAAAATAAAAAAAGGGCACCACACACAGCAACCAGCACAGAAGGCCAGGCAAAGGGATGGGAGGTAACCTGGAACCTCCACAAAGGGGAAGAGAAAAAAATTTAACAAAACAAAGAAGAAAAAAAAAATAACCACTCCAGCAAAGCTGGGCAGGGCAAAAGCCTGCCGAACAGCAAGTGGCACTAGAGGCAGTAAATAAAGGGGGAGGGACAGGGGACTGCAATGGCAGCTCCATGTGTGGCAACACGCAATGTCAATGCCAATAGCAGAAAGAAAAAAAAAACAGCCAGCATACTGGAGAGTGGAGACAGTGGAACTGCAATGGGAGCCCTCAAAAAACACAAACCATACCACACTTATTCTGCAAAATAACAGGAAGCAAACTAACAGACTTGCCAAGCCATATTTTTATTCAAACAAAAGAGAACCTGGGTGAGCATTACCTTTGTCACTTTGCATCTGAAATGTGATGCTTGTGCTACATGCACTACTAGGCACCTAGTGTCAGAACACCCCAGAAAACCCCAATACAAAAACTGCAAACCAAGGGAGCAGACAACTAAAGGGAGCTCACCCTATGGAACTGGCAGCAGCTGCCCATCAGGAGGACTGCTGGTCCTTTTCTGGAGCTAAGGTGTGAGTGCTGCTGGAGACCTCCGAGGACCACTGGCTATAGATGAGCAACCACCCAGCAGCTACGAACCAGAGCTTCAAGTAAGCCTCCAAGCATCCATACTTTTGTGCTCTCTACTCTATCAGTCACTCAGTCCAGAACTGCCACTGGCTAGCAGGGAAGACTCTTTCTAGCCTAGAGGTGAACCTGGCTTTTGGAGAGATGATAGGGTACCTGGGGCTAAGATCAGCCCATGTGGCTGATTTATGGCCCCTCTAGGCACTGGCCGGAGACCTGTCCTGGCCAAGACAAAGGATCCAGTACCAGAAGGCTCCTGGGGGGGAGAAAGAGACAGGAAATGGTCAGCAGCCAGTTTGGTCAAATAAGCCAGCTGACTGTGCATGGGGTGGTTGGGGAGTTAACCCTTTCCCTCCCTGAGTCCTCTTTGGACTGCTTGCCTGGCAAACTTTGGGGCACTACACTCATCCACTCACAAGTCTGATGGAGAAAAAAGAAAGTAAGTCCCGTGAGCAGACTGAGTGCTCTGGTAGCTGGCTGCTGTGTACTGTGCTGTCGACAAAGAGATTAAGGGCAGGAATTTTAAGTGACTTGTTTAGATATATGCAGTGTGTAAGTGGTGGCTGTTTGCTCTGGGGTCCTGTAACCTTCCGAGCAGATCTGCTGGGATGATGGTGTTTGGCTGGTCTCTTATTTGCTCTGGGATCCTGTAACCTTCTCAGCAGATCTACTGGGATAATGGTGTCTGCTGGCTGGTCTCTTACTTGCTCTGAGATCCAGTAACCTTCCCAGTAAATCTGCTGCGATAATGGTGTCTCTCTTTCCATTGTTCTCACTGGTCCAGTAACCAAATTTTTGCACATGTACCATTTCATAGATGTCATGATAACCAGGCTTCTCAAACATATATTTCACCATTAAAATGCAGGAAAAGCCACCATTTGAAGGTAAAAATCTCAAAATTTTCTGGGGGCTTGCCCCCAGACCCCCCCTAACTTTGTTAGGATTTTGACTGTAGGGCATCAGCCCCCCCATCTTCATACCTCTGCTGACACCCCTGGTCATCTGTCTCTCTTTTGGTTCTGCGTGTCTTCTCCCTCTTCGATATCCTCATCTTCTGGTTTCTTCATTTTGGGTCTAGTTGCTGTACCTAATCCGGGTAACAATTTAATCCCAGTTCTCTCAGTTACCGATCATGTCAGGTGATGTGCACCAAGGTCTGTCTGGTTCCCGTCTGTCAGGGTATATCGGAACAATACCCCGGTGAGTACCTCCTGGAGCCTCAACGTACCAGGTCTATCCCACTTCTCACACCAGTGTAGAAGGCGTGGGATAAACGACAGACACCAGACGGTAATACTTAATGCATAAAAAAACACAATAAATGTGTTTATCAATTTATTTGCAAACTTTGCAAAAATATAAAAATAAAAAAAAAACAAAATACTTACAGAAAGAAAAATTGGGTGTTAGTCCATCACACCATTCAAAACATCAGGAAAAATGTCTGCTCGAGACTCCTGTCTTTCTTTTGTAGATTAACTATCCAACACAGTGTATAAGCACTCACACTAACTCATTCTCCCTCGGTGGTCAGAAGATACCGACCCACACACTCTTCTTAGTCCCCTGGTGGTAGGTTTTACAGCAATCCTTAGGGTGACATCACAATCAGAGGATCTCCCACATAAAATAAACCTTTATGTGGTCCTATCTAAGGCTATCTTGGATCATTCTTGTACAATAGGAAAAACAAGCATTTATGTTATATTCCTTCTGTGAATATATCCTAAAATATCAGTTTTAGATCATCTAAACCTTAATTAGGGGGTTTCTACCTCATTTGGAGCTTAGCTCCGCCCACTTGCTGTGACCTCATCTCTCCTGATTATTATAAAAGCAGTCACTTCAGGGGATTTCAGTCCTATAGTAGGAATCTCCCCATAATGGCAAGAATTCAGGTAACAACAAAAGAAAAACATTTATTTGTTCATTTTCACATGTTTTATATACAGGAATACCCAGCCTGGACAGGGGAATGACAAATGAGGGGCACGCTCCCTATTTGCCTTCCCCTGCCAGCCCAGGAGACCTGATACTGATGCATAGGTTATTTATTTTAGCAAAGAAAAAGGAAAAAGGATTTATTTACTTAAAGTTGCAGGTTTTATATCTAGAAAGCCTCTGCAATCCTTGTTAGCAATCTTTAAAACCCGACGGCTGAAATGTCAGCCGTCGTCTTAAACATTTCATTTTGGCCTTGGTTTTGACAGCTCCCACTCACTCGCTTTCTGGGCCGTCTAAACAACTAATATTTGTAGCACTTCCTTTTCTTTTTAAGCTCACAAGAGGTTTTCAACAATACTGCATCAAGCGGTTTTCTTTTTATTTACTTCACCCGACCTCGGGCTTGTAGCACAGCATTTCTACACGTCTGAAAGGGGCACCAGTTACAGTAGCGCATAGCGCTTCACTTTCTTCACAGAAGCACCAGCATCCTAGTGCTGAAACGCTACATGAACAACCTGGGGCACTTTATGAATGCAAATATTTCTTTTCATTAAACCAGAAGGCTCCTTTATAAATAAAACGAGATACTATTAATATGCAATAATGGGGAAAGTAGGATTTAAAGGGATAGTAAAGTTAATAAAGATATGCCAGGTTGGCCACCCTGACATGAAATATAGCATAGAAAGGAGGAAGAAAAGATGAAAGAAAAGTAGAAAAAGAATATATGGGAGGATTACACATTTTTACTGCAGGACTATTCATTCATAACAGGGGCACTCTGTTACAAAGAGGTCTCACTAGTGATCAGTACAGTGGCATAGTCACCCCCCTTTCTTCTGCTGCTGCTACCTCTCCTTATGCACCCTAACATCCCACTGGCTCTCCCCACAGCCTTCTCACATTGTTTGGTTACCTTTAGGTCATCAGATATGATTACCCCCAGGTCCCTTTCTCGATTGGTGGCCTTCAGTACCTCTCCCCCATCTTGTACTCCTCCCTTGGATTTCTGTGCCCCAGATGCATGATTTTGCACTTCTTTGCATTGAATCTTAGCTGCCACACTTGACCACTTCTCAAGCATGTTTAGGTCCTTTCTCATTTTTTCCATATACCCTTGGAGTGTCGACCCTGTTGCAGATCTTAGTGTTATCTGCAAAGATGCATACCTTCCCCTCCAACTCCTCTGCAATGTCACTTATGAAGACATTAAAGAGGGCTAACCCCAGCACAGATCCTTGTGGCACCCTGCTGGTCACCCCCCTCTCCTCGGTTAGAATGTCATTTACCACCACCATCTGTGTCCTGTCACTCAACCAGTTTCTGACCAGTTTACCACCTTAGGACCCACTCCCAGGCTGCCAAACTTATTTATCTGCCTCCTATGTGGGACGGTGTCAAAGGCCTTGCTGAAATCTAGGTAGGCCACATCCACCACCCCCCCTCCCTGATCTACCTCCCTGGTCACCCAGTCAAAGAAAAGTATCAGATTTGTTTGACAAGACCTTCCTGTTGTGAATCCATGCTGCCTTGGATCCTGTGGTTTACACTATTTAAAAACTCCAAACATAAATAGCCTAATTTAGTACACGAGATCATAAATGTGATTGGATATACTGTACATATTAAAATAAGATTTATACTAGTAAATTACATTATGCCTACCAGATTAGCATAAGTTCTAGATACATAAATAATGGTAACGCAACCCATAGAAACACAGAATATGACAGCAGATGGGAACCATATGATCCGTCTAGTCTGCCCATAGTATATCACTGGAAGGCGGCTAACTCAGTCCAATCATTCAAACCTGGAAATGTTGTTCCCTGCAATTTAAAAATCCCCAAATTCTCTCTTCTAACCAATAACAGTTTTATGTCACCCCCTCTGGGTCTTAGGAGTACCTTTTCAATTCCCATAAATAAAATGTGATGCTCTTTAGGATTAGCTGCCCCAAACACATGTTCTGCTAACACATAATTCCCATTACCATTCTGTGTGGCCCTCGTATGATCACCCATTCTGTGTGCCGCGGTTTTCCTTTTGTTGGATGTGCAGTTTACTGGTCGGCATCCATATCCTGGCTGTGCTTTTTTTTTTTGTTAGAGCTAAAAAACATTGCTGAACTTGTACTATTTCATTCGGTTTGTCATCACCTCCTAGATTTATAGGCAAACCATAGCCACTTCTATTGGGGTCAGTGTGGCTAGCAAGGGGTCCCGTTGACTGTTAAATTTATTGTCCCGTCCACTCAGTTTATACATTAGGGCCCAGATATTCAAACTGCGTCCAAAAAGTGTGCAATAGCAGGAGCAAGCACAAGTCCATTGCGCCCATGCGCAAGAGGCGCGATATTCAAAAACTGAGCCGGCCAACCTACGCCTACAGCCGACGACTGAATATCGCACCACCTGCACCATAGCACAACTAGGGAGGGGAAGCTGAGCAGATCTGATGCACCATAGCGCAACAAGGGATGGTCAGCTGAGCAGTCCAGAGGTGCCATAGCGCAACCAGGGATGCCCCCCAGCAGCAGGATGGCAATGCAACTGCACAACCAGGGAGGTAGGGGCCCACCACCCATGCCACAGATGGGCAGAGGAACACACAGCAGAACAGACATCATCCCCTCACACCCCATGCACTGCACAACTGGGGAAGGGCTGGAATAACCACTGGCCTGTGGAGACAAGCAACCATCCCACAGCCGGGCTATGGTGCCCCATCACACCCCCTGGCAAGCTGTGACAGGCACACAAGGAGGGATGACCACCCCGTGCCACACCATCCCCACAATGCAGATCACACCATGCACCGTGACCCCCAGACACCCTTCCCAGGAGCAGCGTCCACCACTGCAGGAAATCCCATGCATGCCACCACCCCCACTGTGACAATGTAACCCTGTACACCACAGAACCATGCAAGGCAGCCCCACCACGAGCACCCATCAGCGGGTGGCAGCACACAGTGATGCAACGACGGCATACACAGTGCCACCATGCACAGACCCCCCCGATGTACAGCTGAGAGACCAACCATGCGTCGGCACATGCGGTACCCCACATGGGACAGGGCATGCCCTGGACACCATCACCAGTGGTACAGTACCCTGCACACTCTCCCAAGGACACACCTCGACTCAGCACTGGCCACAACAGCCAGTGCAGACACCCACAGTGGTGCGTGGAAGCATGCACCACACCGGATGCCACACAGTGCATGGACAGACACCCACCCATACCCAAGGGCACAACAACACAGGGACGCAGTAGTGGGGCAACCAAGCCCCCAGCGTGGGCCCATGTAAACTGTGTACACACAACCTGCAGTCCTCCATGGCACAGGAGTGGCAGTCACTCTACGCAGGCACTGTGGACCTGTATGCCACCATCATTGTCCTGGAACACAAGTCACAGACAGTGGTGCACATCCCCTGCAACACACACACACACACAAGCCGCAGCATGGAGGTGGGTCAACAACTGTGGAGGCCACAGTGTCACCCAAGGCAGACATGCACCACACCAGTGACAGGAGGCAACCCAGCATTGTGACGGGTACAGTGGCTGCCCTGCATGGACAGCCACCACTGACATGCCGGCAGACCATGCAGGTCACAGACATGCATGGTTGTCAGCTGCACAGGCCATGGATGGGCTGACAGGGGTGCCATGGTCACAGAGCATGCACCATGGACCACTGCACACAGTCATCCAGTGCTCAGGGCACAACACACACACCACAGACACTGACTGATAGCTACCCCCACACCATAGTCACCTTCACATGGACACACACACATACCCATGACTGCACCACCCCTGACGCCATGCACACCACTGCAGCTGAGCACCTATAGCCCACTGCAAATCAGAGACCACCACAGTATTCATATCAAAAGATCTGTATTACAAAACAATATCAAAATGAACTATACACTATACTATATACAAAGTTGGGGGGAGGGCCACAAACAAGGTGGGGGTGGGTAAGGGGCAGGGGTGAACAAATGGGACAGGAAAGGAAGGGTGTGAGGGTGGGTCCAGGTGGGTAGGGGATATCAGGGGCAGAGGGACTGTTAACGGGAGCCCCGCTCCCTCTCTGGCTGATTCGCCACTGGTGCTTCCTGTGGACCCCAAGCTGGTCGATCCGTTGTAGGATCTCCAATGACGCCCTTGCCACATGCAAGATCTCCCTCAACACCTCACGGATCTCCATCAGCTGGTGGACACCTAGGAAAAGGGAGCACAGTCAATAGGTGCGAATGCACAGCCCCATACAGCCCACCCACTGTGCATGGCATTCACCCGTGGGACATGCCTCTGTGATGGTGTGTGACCACCCACAGTGATCACGTCCACAAGACCTGCCCACCCAGGTGCATACAGCCATGCGGAATGCTGCACACACCCACCGGCCAAGTCTTGCACAGCACCACTGTGGCCGTTTAGTGACATGGCTATGTGGTGCGAAGGCAGTGGCACAGCCATGTACCCAGTGCATGCATGGACCACCATCGACACACTCCCAGACATGTAATGCCACTGGACAGTGCTGACTGTAACAAGTTGCATGCATGGCAGGGGTGTCAATGGATGGTGGCCATGCCCCACTGCCCACCCTGTTACACAGCATGCAATAGTAATCATAGAGGTATGGCAATCACCATCATCGGGCCGGTCTCTCGGGCTTTGTGGACCATCACCCCTCCTCGCGTCCCTGTCCTCCTGGTGGCACCACATTTCATGGGCTAGACGCGGCTCCTCCAGCCCTGTGGTGCAAACATGGAGAGAGGAACATCAGTACAGTCCTATAGCAAAGCCCCCCTGCCCCCAGGTGTGTGCCCTCCCACCCAGCCAGACCCACCCAACCCACACCCTGATAACACCACCACAGCCAACACCAGACGGTCCCTCTCCCATGTGCTGGACACATACAACCGTGATACCCATATGGAAGATAAAAGTGTGTGGACGTAACACCTACCTGGCCGTGGCACCATGCCCCTCCTGGCACATGCCTGCAGGCGGGCAAGCAGGTCTGGCTCCCTCCGCTGCAGGTCGCCATCCCTGTGGCAGCACTGCTCTACTGTCCGCCCCTTCCTGTGGCTTCCTCTAGTGCGGTGGCCACCTCCTCCCACACCTGGCTCGTGGACCTGTCCAGGGGTGCCTCCCCAAATAGTGGTCCATGGAGTGGCTCCACTATGGCCACTAGGTTGGCCAGTTCTACTTGGCTCCACTGTGCAGCCCTCTTCTGTGCCATTCTCCTAGCTCAGTCAGCCAAAATGGCGCTCTGCAGCGTGGCTCCCCACATGCAGATGCTGAGTGGTACAGCGCTGCCATTCCCTATCGCGCTGTCACCGAACCGCATGATAGTGGTGCACCCATGCCTGACGCATGGCGCCTAGGGGGCAAAGGTCAGGCACAGGGTCAAGGGGCTCTGGCGCATGGACAGACACAGCACCATTGGAACCCAATGTGTGTAGCATGATTGGATGCCTGTGTGTGCTACCTCCAGTAGTGGCCTACCGCGCTGTTGCCCCAGTGCACCTATGATGGCCCAGTGCCACAGCACCATATAGGTGAAGATCTCTGTAGTGCCACTGGCACAATGGTGGCCATGCTCTGCATTGCTTCCCACAGACAGCACGTCAGCAGCATGGCAGATGCCTGCATCAGCAACCCGGGCATGCGCAGTAAGGTGTGTACTGTGCATGTCACAGAACCGCACCCTTGGCTCAGCATGTTCATCACAATTGCGCAAAGCACAACAGCATGATATTCACTCATCATATGCAAAACGGCTAATCAGCCATTCAATGGCGCAGCACTGCAATTTGCATCCACTTAAAGTTGCGCCTCTCACCTCATTTGCATGGGTTGCGCTATAAAAGTGCGACATTGGGCTGCACTGGCCATAGTCAGTTACTGCAGTCTGTTGGTGAGTTGCATGCTGTTTGGGAGTGTGGACTGTGGATTTAGGGACATGCATGGGACTGCACAGTCACAGGTAACAACTGTCATTCTTACAGGCTAAATAATGACCGAGCGAGTTGTGGGAGAGGAAGAACACAGTGGTGGGAGGAGAAGGAGGCCTAATTTCACCAAGGCGGAGACCGATGCCCTGTTTGAGGCCTATCTGGATCAGGAGCCGCTTCTCAACGGATGGCAGGGAACACCTCAAGCCTGTGCTGTGCATGGGAGGAGGTGGCATGTGCAGTGAACCTGCATGGCAGCCACCAGCACTCTGTGCAGGAGTGCAAGAAGAAGATGGGCACAGACAGGAGGAGGATAAAGGAGAAGGTGACTGCCATCAGGGCAGCATGAGCTGCGACAAGTGGGGGACAGCCAGAGGTGGTACACCTGACCCCACAGGTGGAGAGGGTTGCTGGAAGCATGCAGCGCAGTGCCATTGAGGGTGTTCCGGGTGGTGGCTTCCAGACGGGTGGTAGCCCATCACTGCATGGTAGGTCATGGTCTGTCTATGGGGGGGGCAGGGTAGGCCACATGCAGTGACACGACTTTGTTTTCCCTTACAGATCTTGAGCATCTGCATGGGTCAGTGGTGGTGGGCCTGTCCACTGAGGACAGTCAGATGGAGATGGAGGAGGGCCCATCCACCTCCACAGGAATACATGGCTCAGTGCGACAGTGGACCCGCCTGGCTGTCCACACTGATGTTGTTGGAACAGGTGCGGAGGAGGCCCTGCCCGTGTCCCAGCATGCCAGCGTCCACAGATGCCAGCATGCTGTGACTCTGGCTGGTGCCGGATCCATCACTGATGATGGTGTCGCTAACGCCATGGGCAGTGACGCATGTGTGCCGTGGGATGGCCACACAGCAGGTAACATCATGACCACAGCTGTGGGTGGTGCTGCCGTGGAGGCCTGAGTGTCATCACAGTCCCAGCCTGTGCCTGTCAGCACCAGTGGGGCAGCACTGGTGTGTGCACAGGACAGTGGGACTGTTGCAGCCACTGCGGTGGCACCACTGAGCCCTGGGGAGTGGCAGCTGGAGGGGCAGCATCAGCAGTCGGCCAACGGGCTTGGGGGTACAGGGTCAAGGGATGGCATCTGTGCATCGCCTGTGAACATGCCCAGACCTGGTCCTGGTGTGCAGCGCCCACCCTCAAGGGGTGCTGAGCATCAGGGCCGCGCACACCCTGAGGGACAGGATGCCGAGGAGGCAGATGACCTCTTGGACGAGCACACCCACCTACTGCAAGCATCAGTCCACCAGCAGACATGGCTTGTGACATCGGTGGATGCACTGCGTGCGGCTCTGAAGTGGGCAGAGGAGCGTCGCAGCAGAGACACCACTCTGATCCTGGCAGGGAAGGAACAGTTGCAGGAGGATGTGACCACTGCCACTGACAGGCAGACACAGGCATTCACTGCTGTCGTGGCCACAATGGGCACACAGTCATGTGCCCATTCGTCGCAGACACCATGCAGTGCACTGTCCACCCCCCGTTCCTGGCGTCATACGACACCCTCCCTGTCGACATCGGGTTCAGCTGTGGGCATCCCGAGCATGCCTGGTGCAGGCATGTTTCGTGTGCTGCAGACCCCTGTGCAAGCATGGTCGTGTTCATGCAGTGGAACCCCTAGGGGACCATCGGTGCCACCCCATGAGGCCAGTGGTTGGCCCGTCAGTGCTGGCGGGTCTCGGCGTGGCCGCCCAAGCATCCATGGTGGCCAGGGCACTGTGTCGTGTGACTGATCTGTCTCCTAATGCGGTTACTGTCTGGTGCTGCCCTGTGTGCATTGTGTCTTTCAGCGGGCATTGCAGGGGTGGGTACCCGGCCCTGCACGCGGACACACAGTCCATCTGCATACCCTCCTGGCTGCTGTCCGCAGTTGCGTGTGTATGATGATGCCTGCATTGCGCTGTACTCCAATGTGCAATGGTGCTCAGCATCTGACACACGCACATGGACAGGCAGTGGGCGTGGTGGTCTGTGGACATGTGTGTGGCTAGGGGTGGTGTTCTGGGTCAGTTTGCCTCCTACCCTTTGTGCATATCTGGTGCGTTTTTTGTGTGTGTGTGTGTGTGTGTGTGTGTGTGTGTGTCCATCCGCGTGGCATGTTAGACCTCACCCATCCCTGGTTGTGTGTGTGGTTCCATGCCCGGCCACTTCCCTTGACAGAATGCACCCTTGGTGTGTGTCCATGCATGTTTGTGGGTTGTGCCTTAGCCACTGTTGGTTGCACATGGCCCCATGACTTACCTGGGTTGGCTGAAGTGCTCCTCCATGATGGTGTCCCGGTGCAGCTGTGCCAGCCGGAGCAGTCGGGGGTCCCATCGCCCAATTGGGGGGCTGCACCATTGTCACCGGCAACCTCATCGTCCCCATCACTGTTCCCCTCTTCGACCTGTATGGCTATTCCACATTCATTGGCCATGTTGTGCAGGATGCAACAGGCCAGGAATAGCCCACAGGCCCTTGAGGGGCTGCACTGTAGGGCACTGCCGGAGGTGTCCAGGCAATGGAAACGTGCCTTCAGCATCCCGAACAGCCACTCAATGACATTACGTGTGGTGGCGTGTGCCTCATTGTAGCATTGCTGCGATGGGGTCATGGACCGCCAGTAGGGTGTGAGCAGCCTGGGACAGAGTGGGTATCCACTGTCACCTGTGTGTAGAGGGTGGAGGTTAGTTTGGTGATCAGCATCGCTCTGCCCCGAGCCATGTAGGCCACTACCCATGTCACCTCTGACCATGCCCCTCCAGGCCCTATGATTGTCCATGTGGTTTGCATACTCACCCACCAGGTGGCCAATGGGGATATCCCCACTCTTGAATCTGTGGCACAGTGCCAACTGGTGCCAGATGAAGGCATCATGTGTTCCCCCAGGGTGCGTGGCACAGACATTGATTATGCGCCCCCTGGCATCGCACACCACCTGGCAGTTGATGCTGGCATAGCCCTTGTGGTTTATATATGTGGCCCCCTTGGGGCCAGGTGGTGTGCGGATGGCCACATGGGTGCAATCTTTTGCCCCTAGCACACCAGGCATACGTGCTACCCTGTGGAACTTCTGTATGTTTGCTGTGTGCTCCACTGGTGTGCTGGGGCAATGGATGTACTCTGCAGCATGTGGCAGCAGTGCGCTGAGGAATTGGGTGAGGTGGCGTGATGTGGCCAACTGGGTTTTGCCTGTGGTGTCCCCAGTTGGTCCCTGGAAGGTACCCGTGGTTAGCAAGCACATGCAAGCTGTCACTTTCGTCTCCACTGACGGGGCATGGCTCCGTCGTGTGGGTGCCTGCATCACATCACTGCACATCTCACAGAGCCACCTCAGAATTGCCCGATTCGGGTGGTACCGGCCCACAATCTCAGTATCACTGTACAGCTCGAAGCTGGTGCAGGCACGGTACTGCCTGTTGGGGGCATACCGCCGAAGGGCCCTTCCATGGCCATGCCCCCCTGCTGCCCTCCTTCTCACCCCCCCATCACGGCCTCCATCTGGAAGGTGGCACTGGCCATGTCCCTGGCTTGTGTTCACCCCACCTGGCAGCTGTTTCTGTATTCCCCCCGCTGTCCTGGCTGCTACTTCCCCTGCACCGGGAACAACTGCCTGTGCTGGCCTCACTGCTGTGTGGTGTACTTCCCCCTTCTGCACTGTCTCCCCACACCTTCCCCTGTGCCTGTTGCTTCCAGGTGCTCTTTCCTGCCTGGCCCTGTGTGTCCCTGCTGCCTAGTTTCTCTGCTATCTTTGGCTCTCATGTGGCTTCCCTGTAGTGTTCTTGTGCCTCTCCCTTGCTCCCTTTTATTTTGGCTCATTTCCGCTATGGCGCAACTTCCGCTTGCTCCCTTATTGCGCATGGTGCATGTTGTTGAATATCGCACTGCGCCATTTATGCATGACTTCTTCCCCTTCAGTTGCACATACATTCATTATCATTGCGCTGTTGCTCAGCATGATTTGGGGGGCGCAACTGTCTCCTGCTGAATATCGCAGAATGGTGCATTTTCGCACTTGCGCAGGTGCAACTCTATTGCGCATGGCTCAACTCTTTTGAATATCTGGGTCTAAGTGTTCTAGTGCATATACAGTTGCCGCAGTGACTCACTGATCGCGAAGACCACCACAGTGACAGGAATTGTGCAAAATCCGCCTGTCACTGTGGTGGTCTGTATGGTGATTGGGACTGCCTCGCTGGGTGTTTACCCCACCCCCGGTCCAACTCCAACTCAGAGTTAGAATCCTAGAGATCGGGGTGTGTGTGGGGCAGAGCCCCCCCCACATGGAGGATTGGTGGGCGCATGTCCCTCGTTGGATACACAGAGACATTCCCCACACTGCAATGCCGACAGTCGGCACTGCAGCTGTTGCTGTCAGGGATGTCTCCGTGACGACTGTTGCTGCGGCATGGGTAAACTATTCTAGTGGCAAGACTATAAGTAGCAGCTCCTTTCACATGTTCAGGGTGGAGGTTCTAGATGAGACCCAGGTAATTTGTATACATTTTCTAGCATAGTCCTAGTGCTTGCGCACTAAGGTTCTTTTGTCTATTAGCTTGTTTTTTGTTTTTATTGGGCTCACCACAACCCAACCCAGATAGACCAACTTAGGGAAGCTGGTTCGTTCCACTGCAGTGTCATACAGATGAGGCACAGTGATAAGTCCTGGCAGAACGAAACATGTGTCTGTGTTTTCTGTTGGCACCCTTTGCAGACTGTATGAGAGGCCTTTCAGCACCATGCATTTTTGGCTTAAAGTTGAAGCAGCATAATATTGTCATTACTCTAGCCTCTAGGCAATACTGTCAGCACAAATTTGGGCTTGTCCAGTTCAAACAGTTAAAGTAAGCTTGTAAAATCCACATTTGTGGCAACGAGTCCTGCATATCAGCTCATAAAGTTTTTCCTCAGGTTGCTTTGAACAGTTTATTGAGAGAAATGTCCAGAGGCTGCAGTAGGTCTGTGCATGATGCTGGTAGAAAAGTAGGGACAATATTGGATTGCTTCAGTTTATTCAGGATATCAGTTGTTGTGTGTGGCCAGAATAGGTCCATCAGCAAAATGGCTTTGTGCTCTGACGGTAGTCTAATTCTGACTTTGGTAAACTCGAAATAAGGTGTCAGCACTGTGTCGATGTACTCAGGCATCGTGAATTCATTAGCCTAGTGGCTGGTGGACTGTGTTATAGATCACTTTAAGGGGAATCTGTGTGAAGGCTAACAAGCCTGTCTTTTCTCCTTGTAAATGACTTGAAGGAGTAGAAAGTCTCCAGCTAGTGTGCAGGCTAATACAAGTGACACCTGCCTCTTGTCCCCTAATCCAGCAATGGCAACTTGCTTGGAACCCATGGCAGCCATAGTTTATTCAGACACAGGCACCATGCTGACACTGGTTTCATCAAGGTTTATGAAAAGTTCTTGTGGAATAAGCTGCTGGGCAACACAGTTATCAATTATTTTGAGCAAAGATGCTTTCAGTTTTATGTCGGCAGAACCCCATCCTGCTTAGGAATTGCCATGACCATTTTATCTGAGATCCAAACTACCCCCATTTTCTTTAAGCATCTGTGGGGCATTAGTCTTGACCATTCCCTGTGTGACAGCCTACACAATGCAAACACTGACAACTGCACCCTCATATTGCAGTCTGAGCACAATCTTTTTAAGTTGGCCCTGAATGTCGGACATCAAAAGTATGGGTCTACCTTTGGGTTTCGTGGGCAGTAATGGTGAAAGCTGGGATGGGTCTGTGGTTGTTTTTAATTACTCCAAGTAATCTATTTTAAATTTCTGGTTTCAGGCACATAATTGGCATAGGATGCAGGTCTTATTTTGGTGGGAAGGAGAGCTGAAGCAGAAAGCTCCTTGGCAACAGCAGTGGCAACATGTGTGTCTACCTCAGATGGCTGAGCGAGGTCAGCAGGATTTATCTCAGACACATCGAGCAGGTATTCATGCTTCACATACTTTCTCTTAATCCAGCTCAGTATTGATGTGGCTGCAATGAAATGCTGCAGAGCTGCTGATTCTGACACCGAACAACAGAACACTGCATGGGGAGGATGGCGGCGCAGACTAACATTTGCAATGTTTAGACAGCTGATCACTGCAGATGGCATCACTGAGTGTGCGATAATTCAAAATGACACATATACGGCCAATCAGCTGCCAGCACATAATTAAACGGATGCCAAGTCATTGTCCTATACAGTATCTAGCTTGTTCAAGGAGCTAAATTAGGACCTCTGTTATTCCTGAGAATGATAAATGACATTAAACTGTTGGATCTTGTATTAAGTACATGGATTATACCAAGATGATCGATAAATTCACCTAAAGAAGTCAGAGTAGGATACAGGAAGATTTAAAAAGCATTGAAGACTGGCAAAAAAAGAAATTTTATGGAAAGTAATTCTGACAAAACCAAAGAAATCAGGTTTGGGAAATTAAGTGAAAATGCCATCCACTGGTGTTGAGGGTGTGTGTGTGTGTGTGTGTGTATGTGTGTTGTGGTTGAGATTGTAGAAAGCCTAAAACTGTTGTGAATTATGGTTCAACATGATTTTTAATAAAAAGATCCAGTAGAGGGGATGTTAAAAATGCAAACTCAAGAGTATATTTTTTGCCCATGTTGAAAATGGCAAGGGTTAATCAAGAAGAACTGGTATATTTTTATTGTTCTGTTACCAGAACAATAACTTGAATATGGATCCCCAGTATGGGATGGGGGTTTCACAAAAATGGAAAGTAAGGAGCTAGAAGGAATGCAAAAAAGAGCCGTATGAATAATTTTAGGTTTTGTAGTTCCATATATTGAGGCTTTAAAGAGATGTAAACTGGAGAAATTGAGTGCAAGGTGAGAAGGAATGGGAAAAAAGCTATCTTCAAAAATGTATGACTCCAAGCTGTCCCGTCAGTGCAGTGGTAGCGCTATTGCTCGTGATGCTGGCGATCCGGGTTTGGGAATGAGCCTGGGTCATGGGGGCCTGGCCGGGGAGAGAAGGTTTGAGCATCAAAGCAGACGCTCTCCTCCTCTGAGGTGGGAGAGCTGTCACACTGTCCTGTTACTACCACCTGTGGATGCACAGGCAGTGGCATAGAACTCACAGTGTGGGGAGGGGAGGACACCGTTAGGCACTTGGCTGAGACATGCGCTAGCATATCCACAGCCTGGACTTTCGCCCTTGTGCTGGCAGGAGTGGGATTTCAGGGACCAAAATAGAAAAGCAATAAACATCAAAAATTCAGACCCCACTGCCATGTAGCATGATCCCCAACCAGTCAGAGGGGGAATGGAGCATGGATGTTGGTACTGCCGCCACCGAGCCCCGCTGGGAGTGGGAGATAAACTGTGCTATAAAAAAAAAATTATGACCCCAAACACAAGTTGCGCTCCCTCTTGCCACCAAAGGCGGAACCAGTGCATGGTTTAAGGATGGAGGTTAGAAGGTGAAATCCTATTTTTACAACTAAAAAGTACAAGGAATCCTTTTTTTTTTTTTTGCGATTCTTAGAAGAATGAAATGACGTGTGCAAGGGGTTTCCTTACAATGGTATAGTGCGACATGAGTATTTATTGCAAAAAAAATTGAAAATAGTATAGGGCAAACTGTGTGAATCTTATGAACTTGTCTATGTGTCAGTTAGGCATGGATATGTATTAGAGAGTGTTTTTTTATGTGAGACTTATTAATTATACATAGTTGGTATTATAATGATGTTATAATGTGAAATTATATATACTGAACTTAAACCTCCCCTTTGGGGGTAGGTTGCAATTGTGTTTTGACTAAACTAAACAAAAAATGGAATTTGAAGCCCAATTAAGCTCAGCTTTTTTGAGTTGTGTTTTTTTTAATGTATTTTCAAGTAGAGATTTGGTGGTCAAACAATAACATGTAAAGTGCCTTAATGTCCCCCTATTTTATTTCTTTACTCATGGTAGTCAAGCTGCAGTGCACCATATTGTTGTCACTTTTTTTTTCTTTGTATTGCTTTCACTTGCCTGGCATGTCTCACATTTGGGCCTGGTTTAAGTCCCACGTCTTGCTGAGATACAATGCTGTTCTGAAGGAATCACCTTTCTGATATCACAAGGGCTGCTTCCTTCAGAGGTATTCAAAATGTAAAATCATGGAGAGCACCCTGCTGCCACCAGATTAAAGCTGGCTGTGTAAGCATGCGTGACAGAGGTAGTGGTGTGGGATTTAGATTATCAGAGGCCTAGTGATACTGGCAGGCGTGACGGTTGTCATTCTATTTTCCAGACTATCTTATAGAGTATGGCTGAATGTTGTTACTGGTAGAAATCTGTTGACAGAATTTGCTTGTTCTACAATACTGCAGTAGCAACATCATGATGTTGTGGTGCTGTGCTGAGGTGGTGCAGCCCTTTTTGTCGACACCCTGATGGTGAAACAGGAAAAAAGACCATTACGGCGACATTCATGGTAATGGTCCTTTTTCCGTGTTTCGCCTTCCCCCAGTGTTCCGCCCCCTCCCCGGACCAACTTCGACCTGGAGTTGGAATCCTAAAGTCCGGGGGTTGTGGGGGGCAGAGCCCCACACAGAAAACACCCATTTAACAGGCGGCACAATACCTGCATTAGTATTGGGCCGTTGCTGTGGGGGAGGTCGGCATTGTCGCTGATGAGAAAACTTGGTGCTTCTGCATTGAGGACATCACTGTTGAAGAACAATAGAGTTGAACTGTGCCATGCAGTGACATTGATCAAGCCACAGCTGCTGTTGCTAGCACTGTGAAGAGATTGTTATTAATTTCAATTATAATTACAGTGCTAAAGAAACTCTCTGCAATGGCAGCCACAGTATTTTCTAAAAACAGTTCAGAAAGGCACAGCTCTTTGTTAAATCAACTGCTAAAGTGTTGGTTTTGTTTGAAAGTTGCTCATGTTACTTGAAGCTCTGTTGCAGTGGCAAGAAAGAGTGATTCAAATAAATGAATACAGTGATTACTAATAAGAAAAGAGTTGAGACTGCATATTTCTTATTTTATCTAAAGACATGATTGTCCATACACTGTAAAATATTATGCATGGGTAACCATGCACAGACAAGCCTGTGTCTGAATCTCAAGGTTGCCATGGTAACCATGTGACCTCTTGAGCTGTGCTTTCTAGATTCCTAGTTGGCATGGAAATGTCTAGATTCAGACACAAGCCTGTTGTGTATGGCTACCCATACACAGTCGTCTATTTTTGCTTGTTCTCCCTCAAAATGTTTCACCCACCTTCTCTGATAGGAGCGGCCTCTCCAGCTAACTGTTCTATAGGTGGCATCCTGACCTGATGGCACCTAGTTACCCATGCTGTCAATATCAGGATAGTGATGGTGCTGTTGTAGCTGGTGCCTTTATTCCCTTCCCTGAAGCTGAAATGCACTACCTCCATGATGTCATAACAGAGACTCCACCTGTCTAGTGTGGCTGAGGGGTCCAGGTCTTGCCCCAGGTCTCCTGCATGATATTATTTATTTGCTTTTGGTAACTGGGTAAGTGCACTAGGCAAACACCTGCCTTTTTTCAGGTATGACCTGGGAGAGCACACGTCAAATAGAGAGGTACAGATAGAAACACAGGGATTAACAAATACTTGGCACATCAGGTGACTATATTAAAGTCTCAGGGAACAATGGATGGATACAGAGGTAGTTGGGATAAAATACACAGTTGACATAAAGCAAGTAAACATAATCATTGCCTAACTGACATAAGGTAGGATACTGTCAGCATTGAATTAACAAAGGCATGGTACACAATCAGTTAACAGAGTGGCATAAGTGCATGTCATATAGCCAATACGAATAGTTGCAAGGGGGAGGGGCAGAAGCAGGAGAGAGGTCAGTAAGTGCCAGGAAAGGAAGTTAGCTGGAAATCCAGGGGGATTAATAAAATCTGCAAGTGTCAAAGGCCACAAGGTAATTGAAAAGGCTATGCTTGAGAGAGGCATGAGATTTGGAGTGCCTAAGGTGTTGTGGAATGGCATTCCAGAATATGGGGGCATAGCAGGTGAAGGCTTGTTCACCCATTTTAGTAGAGCATAAGCGAACAGAGAGGAGAGCTGAAGTCATAAATTACAGGAGGTGAGCATGGACAGCTGGGGTAAACATGTCCACTAGACAGGCTGGTAACTGTGACGCTTGGCCAGCTGGTTATGATTATTGTATGATATTTGTAATATAAAAATATAGTATGTGATTGTCTCACATAAGACAGCCTGTGCTCCATGGGTGCCCCCCCCCAGGTTTCAGTGAAATTACAGGATATATGTTAACTGACCAGGAGATCTCTGTAATGTAATTAACTTCCTTGAGAAATTGCATTTTATGGCCTTTTTATGACATGTTGCTGCTCTGAAGCTGGGAAACTAAAATATACATTTTATGACTTCAGAAACAGGACAACATTAAGCTGATTCCTGCCAGCTATCTCACACTTAGGTGATGGAATTGCAGGGTTGTAGACTTAAAAGGAACTGGTGGATCAAAGACTCATAATTTGGGAAATAAGTTTTTGCTGATGGCACCTTATTTAATATACCTCCTGATAGGACATCATGTTCGTATTTCTTTTATATTCTAAAAGGAGGAGCTAGATGACTCACAGAAGGGGTGTGGAGAGACACAGTTTAAACTAATACTTGCATCTGATCTGTTTGTCATATATTATCTTGGGACTCTAGAGAAAGACACAGCTCTCTGATATAAGGCACTTAAAGAGGTGATACATTAGATAGAAAAGATCTAACTGTATGTTGGTAGGAGTTTGTTCTGTAGTTTTCTTTGCTTTTCTGTTAAGTGATTGTATGCTCTTTGATGTATTGTTCTGTGTTTACATTTTACATATTGTTATCATCTTTTAGTAAAATCTTTTTCTCAAGAGACTGCCTGGGAGTCTGCCATGTTCTTTTTGCATTTGACGTATAGATGGCTAAGTCTGACAACTGCTCAAGAGCTTGATGGTGTTACTAAACTGGGAAAAGGTAAGAATATACCTAAGGTCTCTTATAGAGTTTTAAGGGTTAATTTTGGAAGTCTGGCTTGGTGCCCCTGGTGAAAGATTATACCTCAATCCCCGAAGAGGGTACATATCTGAGCCTGTACATTGGGTACGCTACTGTAAGGTTCACAATTTGAATCCCCCCAGAACTTGAGTCTAAAGGTGATTCAGACCCAAAAGCAGACAGGAGGGTTACCCTGTTTGTTACCTGCTCACACTATTGCGCTCAGAGGATGGCACTGTGGAAGCAGAGGGCCTGACCTGCTGAGCGCATTTGTGACAGATTTGGTTAGCAGCGGTGTGATAAAAATTGGTAACACAAGCTTTAACTGTTCAGTGTGTCAGCTGAATACTGCACAGTGCACCTGCAAAATAAGGCAGTGATTTATTGTTAAAAAGAAAACAGAACTATATCATTTTGCTTACAGTCAAGTTCTTACCTGTTTTATTTTTTTTTTTGCAAAGTGCAAGTTAGAGTAGCCATAGTTAGGGAAGAAGATGGCTTCCAACTACAGTGAGCACACTGCAGACTACCTGAGGCAGTTGTGCAAGGAGAGAGAGGAGTCCTGCATGAGGGAGAGCCATCAAGCAGAACCTTGTGGATGCTCTGATGGCCGCTGATGCCCAGAGTGTCGAGTCACTGTCCTTGACTGTAAAGGACCAAACCTTGGGTGTGGAGGGGCCAGTGGCCAGTGCAGTGTCCAGATCCAGTGAGGAGGACAGCAGGGCCAGTACAAGCCACGGGCCACAATAGCAGGGGAAGGTCACCAGCATTCTGGAGCCAGAAGCAATCAGGCTGCAGATTGAGTTGCGCAGAATGGAGCTGGAGTTCCAGAGAGAAGAGAAACTAGAGCAGCGAGCTGCAGAGGAGAAGAGGGAGCGAGAACAGTAAGCCACAGAGGAGAAGAGTAAGTGGGAATGGCAAGAAGCAGAGCAAGAGAAACAAGCTGCAGAGGAGAAGAAGGAGCATGAACAGCGAGAGGTGGACTGGGAAGAGTGTGAGTACCAGAGGCAACATGAACTGGAGAAGCTATGACTCCAACCACCAGCACCAGAGCAGGTAAGTGGCTTGGGTATAACTGGAACTACAGGACTGGGTTACAAACTGAATTCCAAATTGATAGCTGACTTTAAAGAGGGGGAGGATATGGATGCCTTTTTAAATTCCTTTGAAAAAGTTTGTATTCAGGCAAAAATTCCTAGAGAGTTCTGGAGCTTCCAGCTATCCCCGCTACTTACCAGGAAAGCTTGGGATGCATTGGGTCACATGAACAATGAGGACAGTAATGATTACAGCAAACTTAAAGCTGCGCTTTAAAAAAAGTTTGATTTAACTGCTGAAGCATACAAAGCTAAATTCTGTAAATTCAGGAGAAGTCCTGGCATGAGCTATGAGGAGCTAGCCACGAAACAACGTCAGTGTTTAAAATGTTGGTGGGAAGGAATTGAAGCAAACTCTGTAGATAAAACTGAAAATGCTATATTGTTTTAGCAGTTTTTTTTTGGCATGCCCAGCAGAGCTGAAAATGTGGCTGGAGGACCGAGATCCCAAAACAGTACAAGAGGCCTCTGAACTCTCAGACCGCTATGCCAAGAATAGACCTGCTCTGAGAACGAATGGGGTGGGCATGGCAGTGCATAAAGGGAAAAGCACACCTTCAAGGCAGCTAAAACCCTCTCTGCCTCCACCGAAACCAGTTAGCCCCAGGTTTCAGAGAAAAGATTTCTCTGAGAAAAGAAACAAATGTTGGGTTTGTAAAAAAAATGGGCATATTGCCAGACAGTGTCCCAAAAGGGTAAGCAATACGCAAAATGGGGCTAGGAAAGAAGTGGGTTGTTTGTGTGTCCCTGGAAGCATGCCTGTGAACATGAGGGAACACATGCACCCAGTCACAGTGAATGGTGTACAGATACAAGGGTTAAGGGACACAGGGGCATCCCTGACATTGGTAAAAGGGGATCTGGTAGAGCCTGGTCAGCTTATACCCAATACATTTGTAACTGTACAAGGGTTCATAGGTGAGGAGAAAACATTGCCACTCGTTAGTGTTCTCCTAGACTGGGGTGAAACAGGGGGATCTGTGCAACAGGTGGCTGTAGCCAAAACTTTAGCAGTTGATGTCATCCTTGGCAACAATCTCAAACAGGGGATGGTGTGTGCAGTTACCCGTAGCCAAGCAGCAAGGGAAAATTGTAGTTTCCTGGACCCCACAGAAGCCATTGTGGAAACCACTGGGAGGCTGGTTCCCCAGCCTCTGTGTCTTCTGATATGGAGACTAATGAAAAGGGGGTAGAACTTTTCCCAGTAGCAGTTAACCACACAGCTATGGAGGGTTACTCCAAAGAAGGGGGGGGCCCATTGTCAGAGGGTTAGGGATGGCAGTGATCCTGAGTGCCCTGACACTAGTGCTAGGGACCCTAGTTTAGAGACTGAAGGGGACCTGTCCCATGCCTTGGGAATGTGTAAGGAGTTTGCAGCTGCTCAGAAAAGTGACCCTAGTCTAGAGAAGCTGAGGGCTTGGGCAGACTCTGACGGAGCACAGGGAGGTGATGGTAAACATAAGGTTTATTGGGAAAATGGACTGCTGTATACTCAGGATGTTAAGACGGGGGGAGGGGTGAAAGGCAGGCAGCTTGTCATTCCCCAGGGGTACCGTAAGCAGTTGCTCAAGATTGCACATGAAATTCCCTTGTCTGGTCATCTAGGAATCATACACATTACGCAGTGGTTGGCCCAGATTTTCTATTGGCCCAACTTCACCCGGCAGGTGAAGGAGTATTGCAGGTCTTGTCACCAGTGCCAAGAAATAGGGAAGGCAGGTAAGAAAACCCAAGCCACCCTAATTGCATTGCCCATAGTGGAAGAGTCATTCCAGAGGGTGGGAATAGATATTGTGGGTCCTTTAAATACCCCCAGCTCCTCTGGGAAGAGGTTCATCCTGACTGTGGTGGAGTATGCCACCTGGTATCCAGAGGCAGTTGCCCTATCCTCACTGAGGACAGACAAAGTGGCAGATGCCTTACTTGGGATTTTCTCCTGTGTTGGGTTTCCACAGTAGGTTATCACCGATTGAGGGGGTTCCTTCGTGTCGTCCTGATGAAATGTTTGTGGGAGAAGTGTGGGGTGGTGCAGATGCACACAACACCTTATCACCCGCAAGCCAATGGGCTTGTGGAAAGATTTAATGATACCCTGAAGTCAATGCTCCAAGCGTTTATTGAACAGCATGGGAGGGACTGGGAGAAATACCTTTCCCACCTGTTGTTTGCATACAAGGAGGTGTTCCAAAAGTCGACAGGATTTTCCTCCTTTGAAAATCTTATAGGGATGCTGGGTACGTGGGCCCCTAGACTTGATCTGGGAGGGCTGGGAAGGCAAGTATGCCACCCAGGGAACTCCCATAGTGGATTATGTCCTTAGGTTTAGGGAAAGGCTGAAGGAGCTTATGGGGACAGCCCAGAGCAACCTGGCAGCTGCCCAACAGAAACAAAAAGTGTGGTACGACCGCAGAGCCAGAGCTCGCTCGTACACGGTGGGTCAGGAAGTAATGGTCCTTATTCTGGTCTGAAAAGATAAGCTGCAGGCTGAGTGGGCAGGACCGTACAAAGTAGTTAGGAAGGTAAATGACATGAACTATATCATAGAGTTACCTGACAGAAGACATACAGAAAGATGTACCATGTCAACATGGTGAAGCCATATGCTAATAGGGCTGACGTGGTGTTTGCAGTATGTAGTCCTGGGGAGGGGACGGATGAAGGAGATCCCTTCTGGACTTGCTGGAAGAAAGCAAGTGGGAGTCCTCTGTGGATTCAGTTAAATTGTCACCCCAGCTGGCCCCGGACAAGATCCAGGAAGTAAGGGAGGTTTTAGCAGACTTGGCCCCCCTGTTTAGCGCCAAGCCTGGATTAACCCCCTTAGCGATGCATGAAGTGGAGACAGGGACACAGATGCCCATGCAGCAGACAGCATATCGGGTGTCAGAGGCTGTCCAAAAGGACATTAGGAGGGAGGTGGCAGAAATGCTGGATTTAGGGGTAATCCAGAAATCCCACAGCCCCTGGGCCTCACCTGTAGTCCTTGTGCCCAAACCAGATGGCTCTATTCATTTCTGTGTGGACTATCATGGACTGAATGCAGTCACGAAGTCAGACGCCCACCCAATGCCCTGGATGGATGAACTCCTGGACAAGTTGGGAGGGGCGACCTACCTTATGACTATTGACCTGACAAAGGGTATTGGCAGGTAGAGTTAACTGACAGAGCTTAGGAAAGGCTGGCCTTCATCACTCGATAGGCTTATTTGAATTTAAAGTAATGCCTTTGAATGAAGAAGGCCCTGCCACTTTCCAAAGGTAGGTGAACCAGGTGTTAAATGGTGCTGAGGAGTATGCCGCTGCGTACCTGGATGACACTGCCATCTTTAGTGTCAGCTGGGAGGAACACCTGTCCCACCTTAGGGAAGTGCTGGGCAGGATACAGAGGGCCGGGCTCACTGTCAAAGCTGAGAAGTGTCAGGTGGCCATGGCTGAAGTGGCATACCTTTGGCATGTTGTAGGCTGGGGACAGCTCTGTCCTAACCAAGTAAAAATAGAGGTGATCAAGGCATGGCCCAGACCAGAATCACAGAAGCAGGTCAGGAGTTTTCTAGGGACAGCAGGATACTATAGGAAATTTGTACCCAATTATAACGCCCTGGCTGCTCCTCTATCTGACCTGGTAAAGAAAAAGATGCCTAAGAAAATTACCTGGGAACCAGCCTGTGAAAAAGCCTTTACCAGACTGAAGGAGGCACTGTGCAGTGCTCCTGTATTGATAAGTCCTGACTATAGCAGACCCTTTATAGTCCATACTGGTGTCTCAGACATGGGTATTGTGGCAGTACTGAGTCAGACATCCAACCAAGGAAAAGATCACTCTGTAGTGTACCTGAGTAAAAAGTTACTTCCCAGGGAGCAGGCTTACTCTACTGTGGAAAAACAGTGTCATGCCATAGTGTGGGCCCTAAAGAAGTTAGAGCCATACTTATATGGGCAGCATTTTGAGGAACAAACTGACCACAACCCCCTGGTTTGGATGATACAAATGGGAAAAACTAATGGTAGACTATTAAGATGGAGTCTTGCCTTGCAAGAGTATGATGTGACGATCTTACATAGAGCTGGAGCGACCAATCAGAACACAGATGGCTTATCACATCTATATGAGGAGTGAACTGACTTAGGGAGCTCATCCCATGCAGGGGATAGAGCGCCCAAATTCAGTCTAGGTGGGGAGGACTGTGACGCTTGGCCAGCTGGTTATGATTATTGTATGCTATTTGTAATATAAAACTATAGTATATGATTGACTCAAATAAGACAGCCTGTGCTCCTTGGGTGCCCCCCCCCCACAAGGTTTCAGTGAAACTACAGGATATATGCAGGGCCCCTGGTGTTCTGTGGCAGAATTTTCTGATTTCTTCGGCAGGGCTCCCTGACTTCTGCGGCAGCATTTTCTGATTTCTGTGGCATGATTTATTCATTTCTCTGGCAGAATACAGTCCTGTCATTGGCTAAATATGATGTGATGTCATCGATGACATCATATGCTGAGCATAGAGGAGGGGCTTCAGGATAAATGAGGTGGGAAAGAAAGCCTGACACTATGGAAAAACAGCATATTTATATGAAAATTCGCCAAAAACAATGAATTCTGCGACACTATATATATTCTGTGGCATGATGCAAATTCTGCAGCAAATTCCACAACCGCAGAACCACAGAATTCAAGGGGCCTTGGATATATGTTAACTGACCAGGAGATCTCTGTAATGTAATTAACTTCCTTGAGAAATTGCATTTGAAGGCCATTTTATGACCTGTTGCTGCTCTGAAGCTGGGAAGCTAAAATATACATTTTATGACTTCAGAAACAGGACATGATTAAGCTGATTCCTGCCAGCTATCTCACACTTAGGTGATGGAATTGCAGGGTTGTAGACTTAAAAGGAACTGGTGGATCAAAGACTCATAATTTGGGAAATTAGTTTTTGCTGATGTCACCTTATTTAATATATCTCCTGATAGGACATTATGTTTGTATTTTTTTTATATGCTAAAAGGAGGAGCTAGATGACTCACAGAAGGGGTGTGGAGAGACACAGTTTAAACAAATACTTGTGTCTGATCTGTTTGTCATATATTATCTTGGGACTCTAGAGAAAGACACAGCTGTCTGATATAAGGCACTTAAAGAGGTGATACATTAGATAGAAAAGATCTAACTGTATGTTGGTAAAAGTTTGTTCTGTAGTTTTCTTTGTTTTTCTTTTAAGTGAGTGTATGCTCTTTGATATATTGTTCTGTGTTTACATTTTACATATTTGTATCATCTGTTAGTAAAACCTTTTTTTCAAGAGACTGCCTGGGTGTCTGCCAAGTTCTTTTTGCATGTGACGTATAGATGGTTAAGTCTGACAACTGTTCAAGGGCTTGATGGTGTTACTAAACTGGGAAAAGGTAAGAATATACCTAAGGTCTCTTATAGAGTTTTAAGGGTTCATTTTGGAAGCCTGGCTTGGTGACCCTGGCAAAAGATTGTACAGCAATTCCTGAAGAGGGTACGTATCTGAGCCTGTACATTGGGTACACTAGCATAAGGTTCACAGTTTGAATCCCTCCAGAACTTAAGACTTAAGGTGATTCGGACCCAAAATCAGACAGGAGAGTTACCCTATCTGTTACCTGTTCACACTATTGCGCTCAGAGGTTGGCACTGTGGGAGCAAAGGGCCTGACCTGCTGAGTGCGTTTGTGACAGGGAAGAGTGAATTATCTTGTCAGTCAGGCAAACAAGGGAAAATAAGTGCCTGGAGGAGGGGGATATCCAGTGGAGGTCAGCATACAGGGTGCAATGGTGGATAAGTCGAGGGGTAGACAAGGTAAACCTACAGTTGTTGTTGTAGGTGATATCCCACTTTTGAAGGGAAGTTGCATGAGCCTGTGTGAGGATAGGTACAGCATAGCAGAGACCAGGGAGAAAGAGCTCCTGAGCCACAGAGATCCTAGCTGCAGCAGTGGGGGCTTGTCGGGCGTGGTAAGCCAACCCAATTTTAGCATTGACCGACTTGCAGATTGCATTAATGTGGAGTGAGAAGTCGCGTGCTGGCTCTAATGTGACCCAAGGTATTTGAACGACAGGGTGATGCATACAGGGAAGCCATCAAGACAAGATGCCTGAAATGACGGAGCTAGGAAAAAGGATTTTTGGTGGGACTCAAGCATCGCCTGAGTCTTGGCGATGTTAAGTACCAGTCAATTGGATGTGAGCCACGTTTGGATATGGTGAAAATTTGAGGAGATGCAAGAATTAATTTCATGGATTGAGATGGAAGAGACATGGAGAACTAAATGTTCTGCACAGACTAAGGTGCGACAGTGGGAGGAAATGGAGGGCAGATTATTTATAAATATGGAAAAGAGCATAGGTCCAAGTATGGAGCCTTGGGGAACTCCAGCAGAAATTGGTGCAGGGGAGGAGAGGACTTTGTGATAGGAGACGGCTTGAGAATGGTCATGCAGGTAGCTTGAGAACCAGGCAAGTGTAGTGTGGGAGGTACCAAGGGTGTCCAGCTGGTGCAAGAGCAAGGAGTTGTTTGCCGAACTGAATGCTTTTGACGTATATCAATGCACTACTCAGTGTCACTGGATGAGGCAACCTCTTGTATATAGTGGGGACCTGTTTCTGCCCACTCTCACCAGCTGGATGGCTTGAAGGACAGGGCAGTTAATTGACTTCCTCAAGGTCACACTGTGAGTCAGTGCTCAGCTTCTCTAACATAAAGGGTGGCCAGTAAGTAACAGTGTGATGCCCTCTGGTAAACAGCCCAATCAGGAGGTAGTCGGTTGGGCATGTGGGAAGGGGGGAGATCCCAGTCAGGTCTGGTCTTGGTATCTAATGGCATCAGTGGCAGCTGAATCTTCCAAAGCAGATAAGATGAGAGCTGAACCCTGTGCCAGAGAAAAGAAGTGGGCAGACCTGGACACTAGCAGAGCAGGTGCTAAAATAAGGTATTTGGGGAGACAGAGCCCAGAGCAGTGATAGAAACTAGTAAGTTGGGAGAAGTTAAATCTGTTTGAGAGCATTCTGAGCCTGATGATATTAGGGCAGTCACTGCCCCTAGTCAGATGCAGCCTATATACTGTACTTCACAGGTAGTAGTCTCTGTTACTGTGGAGGATGTTGCTGTAGAGGTTGATAGTGGGAAGTGAGAAAGGGAGCAGTATTGTCCTGGGCTTACTGCTTGCAATCATAAATGCTGAACATGTTGGACTGCACCATTGTCTCTTGGAGGAACTGGAACCTGCACTGAGGCTGGCTATGATGTCTGCTTTTCACTTAACTATTGAGCCAGCAGGCAGGAATTACAGGGGTGAGTCTGCTGAAGAATGAGCTTTTGAAACCATGGCTTGAGATAACCAGGGCTTTTACCCACATTCCTCCTATTTCTTTAGGGTATGGTAATACTGATACTGTAGATATAAGAGAATAGCTGGTGGTGGTCAAAATATTTCGAGGGTTCCTCCCACAAACTCTAAAGCACCCTTGTTCCCTGACTAGCAAGTTGATGTGCTACAACCTTGAGATAGGATCCCTTGAAATGGGGTCTGTCAGCTCAGCCAGAGACAAGGATTTGATCTCTGTGGTTCATCCCTCTCTAACAATGGTTGCCATTCTGGACCCCTTTTTCTGTGGAATTATTGTAAGGATGGTGCTTGGGCAGCAACCCTCCAGTTTTGTTTGGTAGGCATCCACTTACTAAACCACTGGAACATGGAGCTGCATTGTCTGCAGCACAGATTACTGTACAGGTGCATCTCAAATATTATTACACAGATAAAAGGCATATACTGTATCCTGGGACCTCACTTGTCATGGTGGGGGAAAAAAGATTATTCACACTATGTTTGATCCTCCGTCCATCTATAACACTGGTATTCAAGTACAAGGGCTCCCTTACCAAATGTGACACAATGGCAACCCCATGGCACCACAATGGCAACACAGTGGTGAGCTACAAAATGTGCAATGGTACTACCCAGTGGTACCCTGGTTGTACTATGGTAGTTTAAATTTTGATTATTTTTGTTGATATGGTAGGACAGCGGTATAATGGTATCGCAATGGGATTGAAACAAACCACTGTGATACCATGAAAACCTTAATGGTAGTGCAGTGGCAATCACAGTGATATTGCAATGGCAAATGAGTGGTATTACAGTGGTATTCCGAAGAACTTTTTGTAAGGGAGGGCTCCCCCATCTCTCACCGCCTGAGGCTACATCTTGGGAGTGGCTGTGACCTGGTTCTGATTCTGACTCTAATATGTTTCCAAAAAGTTCTAATTTACTCTTATTTACTTTTGTTGGCCAAAGCAGGTAAATCTTTCCAGAATGACCCAGAACCAGCTCAGAGGCAAATCCAGACTAGGTCAAATGACAGAATTAGGTTGCCCCTACTCCCTCATTATTAGCCTTTTCTGCGTGCAGTTTCATTTTTTTCCCCCAACCATTTTCAGCTCTTGAGCCAGGTGGGGATTTACCTCTTCTCTGCCCTCAGACATACAACCCCCAGTCCCCTCCAGCAATCTACCTGAAAGTTGCCCAGGTGGGTGGCCCGTGACATACCCCTCATGGCAGGGCTCTCCAAGGGAAGATACCAATATCAACCATTTGATTCCGTCTGACTTAGGCTTGGCATCTTTTTGGAGCTGGGAGGGAGTCAGCCCTGAAGTGCCTGAGGACAGCACATAAAATGATGTCCTGGTGGCGTTGGATGAGTTCCCACACCTGATGCACTGACATCCGCCTACCCACTAATCCCCTTCTCTTCTGGTCTCTGGCTCACCAACCCCATTCAATGCTAGGGGTCAGACTTTCATTGAGAGCAGCAGCCCACCTGCCCTTGAGGAGGAGGAAAGCTGTCCATTGGACACTCAGTCCTGACCCCCTGATGCTCTGGGCTCATTCCCGAAGCCATGTTATTGGCATCACAAGTGGTAGTGCTACCACCTGCCCCAGCAGACAGGCTCTTGCAATTTAATTTTTAAAATAATTATTTGTCTTTTTCCACCAATTTGCAATTATAACAAGAATAAAGCTCCAAAATCACCTACATTATCCAGATTGCATCAGGACCGGCTCACTGGCAGATCAGAACCTGGTCAATACTTTGGACTAGGTCAAATCAGAATCAAGTCACAAATGGCTCTGATTTTCAGAGCCAAACAAAGCAGAGACAGACCATTTTGGGGTCCTGATCTGACACAAAGCTGACCTGCCCATCCTGAGTTACATCCACCTCCAACTAGTACTTCACCTGCTGTACATTCTCACTACTCCCCTCCTCGCTGTCCTCCCTCCCTCCCCATACCTCACCTCCCCCTGTGCCCCTTGCCCCTCTTCTCACTCCAGTCCTCTTGATTTCTTGTCCTTCTCTCCCATTTCCCCAGCTGTTGGACTATATGCCCTCTTGCAATGGTAACAGGCATGATGGTCTTGATCATAAAGTCTTTCATCTCTCTGACTTTGCTGTTGCAGGACATCTCTTCCCTCCTGAATCTCTCCTTCCAACTCAGCAAAGCCTCTGGGGAGTGGAAGCATGCCAAAGCCCCACTTCACAAAGGGGCTGATCCCTCCTCCCCAGGAAACTACTGTCCTATCTTCCTGCTTCCCAAACTGGCGAAAGTGCAGGAAAAACTATTGCTCTCCCAGATCTCCTATCTAGACTCCTCTTTTCCCTGCCCTTTCTAGTCAGGTTTCCACAAATCCCATTACACCATGCCAGCCCTCCTATTGCTCACTGACTGTGTTGAGGGATTGATCAGGGGCTGCTCACTTCTGATATATTTGTCAAACTTGCCAAGGCTTTCAGCACCATCTCCCATCCCCCTACTTGACAAGCTTGAAAAGGTGGGTCTATCAGACCTTTAGGTCTCTTGGTTCTGCTCCTACCTGCTTTACAGACACCAGTCAATCCAAGTAGTCAGTGACCACTTCATCACTTTAGGAGTACCCCAGGAGTCCATCCTGGGCCTCATCCTGTTCTCCATCTTTCTTAATCACCTCCCATTAGTCGGTGTCCCCACACACATCCGTATGTTGATAACACTGTATTATTTTGCTCTGGGGCCACAACTGCTGTGCTGTAATCAGCCTTACAGCAGGACCTCAACAATGTCCAACACACGTTCCACTCAAACCAACTGTCCCAAAATGCCAGAAAAAAAGGACCTCTGTGACCTTTGGCAGTAAACAGCAACTCACCAGGCTCCTCAAATCCCTTGTCTTCATGATGCTGGATAACGCTGCTTGCTCTATGTCAACTTTGCCTTTATATATCTGGAAGGAAGCTGCCTGTCCCACTGTGCTATCTTTCTCTCTACATTCTGATTTAGCTCTCCCTGATAACTCTTCTTCCTCCCCTCTCCCTCCCCTCCTCTTACAACCTCCACTCCATTGACTTCCCCTGCTTCTCTAGCCCTCAGTTACGAACCTCAGCTGGTCAAGCAGCTTTCTTTTCTTGCCTCTGATCCCACTGGAATAACTTCTCTACCCTTACAAAAAGTTCTTCGGAATACCACTGTAATACCACTCATTTGCCATTGCAATACCACTGTGATTACCACTGTACTACCATTAAGGTTTTCATGGTATCACAGCGGTTTGTTTCAACTCCATTGTGATACCATTGTACCACTGTCCTACCATATCAACAAAAATAATAACAATTTAAACTACCATAGTACAACCAGGGTACCACTGGGTAGTACCACTGCACATTTTGTAGCTCACCACTGTGTTGCCATTGTGTTGCCATTGTGTCACATTTGGTAAGAGTATTGCCTTTCATTCCTCTGCCTCTTCTCTTTCCTTCAAAACTCTCCTTCGAGATAACTCTACACATACCTGTTCTTGAAACTAATTACTCTAATCCCTCTTTTCCCCTCCTCCCTTTCGTATTCATCAGTCTTCTTTCTTCCTCACTAAGCTTTCGTTGAGCTCTGATTTAGGTCTGGATTCTCCTCCGATCCTCAGTACCTTTTTATATGCTGCCGTGCTTTTTGTACTTGCACCACCCACTTTGCCTAACCTGCTACCCTTGACTGATGCTGGATATCATTTGTACATACTGTATGTAGCCTTATTTTTTTTTACATTTTGTGCATTTGTATTTTATGTTGTTAATTCTTCCAACCTACTGTATTATTAATAATTATTTTATATCCTTAATAACATCCAGTGAGGCCCTCCAATCTTGCAAAAGACATAACACAGCCAGGAGTCTGTCTCAAAACAGCCCACAACAACCTTCTACAAATATTGGAAGTAAGATCACCTCAAAGTCACTGTGAGAGACTCTATGGGATAAGGAAGTGATCAGAGAATAATTGTTTATGTGTATAGCATGAGTGTTTAACTAAATTAAACCCACTAAAGAGCCTATGTGAAACATAATATTTCAACACTGGTCTTGTTTGCTGAAAATAACAGAGGAGTACAGTGCTTGACCACCCTGATTAAGTGACATTTGGGTCACGAAACCTTGATGCAATAGCAGGCAGTGATTATACCCTGAGATTTTAGTGTTATGTCACTCGAGTCATTCTTCCAGTACCTGTAGAAATATTTTATTATTTGCCTATTCTTCCTTTCTGTATTCTGTCCCACAGGTCTCACCTGGTAAAGGACACAGACTTAGGGACTCTACTGATCATCAATTTTCATGATGCATATTAGCTATGGGAGTGAGGTGCAGTGAAACTATACTGAGTAGTTTTATATACATCTTGCTAAGGACCTCAAATGGGACAGTATGGATGCAGAACTTTGCTAGTATGGTGTCACAATGTAGTGGGTATTCATAGGGAAGACATTAGGGGCCCAATCTTCAAAAGTTTGTACGAGTGCTAACAGGTCTTTGCCCATGCAAACTGAAGTTTGTGCTGGAGCCCCATTTTAAAAAGGGGCTGGTTGCGTGGGCAAAGTGAGTTAGTGCCGATGCAAAACATAATGTATGCGTGTGGGCAAGGGGAGGGTCGTGGCCATGAATATGCATGCTACTCCATATTCAGTAGCACTATGCTGCATAAATGGGTTTAGCATAGTCCTTTTGCACAATGGTCCACAGCATGAGCCAATGGGCATGCAGCCTATACCGTACTACACAGTCCAGATATGTGAATGGATCCATTCCCATATCTAGACTGTGTAGTACAGTACCGGCTGCATGCCTATTGGCTCATTGTGGATCAATGGGCGACAGTCCCACCGACAGTGTCAGTTGGCGGGTGGCGGGCAGCAAGCGGTGAGCTGCCACCACCGCTGACCGGGGAGCGGGCGGTGGGGCTCAGGGGCGGGTGGGGGGTACACGCTGACCACCAGGGATATGGGACTAGTTTTTATGACATATGCCCGCGGTCAGGCTGCAAGCGGTCCACTGGACCACCAGGGATATGGGAATACTTTTATTTATACTTATGCCGCTATTGTGCTGCAAGTGGTCCACTGGACCACCAGGGATATAGGATGAATACAAGTTTCAACGTCATCCTGATCGGGCTGCAAGGTGTTCACTGGACCACCAGGGATATAGGAATACTTTTATTTTACTTATGCCTGGGACAGACCATGAGCGGTCCACTGGACCACCAGGGATATTGTACTTTACTTTTATTACTTATGCCCACGATCGGGCTGCGAGCGGTCCACTGGACCACCAGGGATATAGGATGATTATTTACAGCTACATATGCCTGCGATCGGGCATGGGGGGTGCCGCCACTAAGGTGTAGCCGGAGCTCGGGTGGCCACCCACAGGTGGCAGCTGCGGTGTTGCACCCTGCAATACGGCAGCTCACCTGTGGGCGGCCAGCCATTGTTCCTTTTTATTTTGGCTCACCTGTGTGCAGTACAAGTAGGGTTGTGCATGCATAGGCTCAGCACATCCGGGCTGAATATCGGGATGTCGGGTATGCATGGCACGCCCCACCTGCGCCAAGAGCATTACTGATGCGCCCGCACATGGGATTTGTGCTAGGCTCAATCCTTGTTTGAATATTGTGCCGGGCGCAACAGTGGGTTGTGCCATGTGCAACCCTTCTGAATATCCGGGCCTACATCTCAAATATATGTTTTAAAATATATTTTAAATAGTTTTTGAATTATATGCAAAAATAGACTTATGTAATGGTTTCCAAATATATGCATTATATCTCAAATTGGCTGGTTTTGAAATATTTGAGATATATCTGATGCATATATTTTAGATACTATTTATTGTATATATCATAGAATTATCTTGTTAATATTCTGTGAATTATTATTCTCTCGTATGGAAAAAATATATATTTTAGACATATTTATAAAAGTGTATTTATTTACAGAATATATGTGACAGATATACTGTATAACAGATATATTGTAAATATATTTCCATGATATCTTTATTATAGGTGCATATATATTTTATATATCTGTGTATACATTTTGAATATTAAATAGATATACTTTTTATATAGTTAACATATTTCTAAAATAGTTTTTTTAAAATATATGCATTGTTAAAAATATCTTAAAATACCCAAACAATAGATTAATCTTGATGTTGCATATACACAACTGTGTATTTGGAATTCCTCTTATTAGCAACCACTTGGAGGACTACAGTATAGTACACTTATCATTTAATAATGCACCATTGCTGCTGATTTACAGATTACACATATATACTTACACATAGAACTTACCTCTTGATCTAATTATTTTGTAAGACTCATACTGGTATTTATACCACCCCTGTTTGGTTCCTTTTTTATGTCGGGGTGAGTTCCAACATGTACTTATTTTTTGCTCTTTACCTTTCCCTCTGGTTTGTAAGATAATGCTATCAATTCAAAACTATTTTAAAAATAGAAATTACCATGCTTTTGGTTGATAAGAAAAAATTACTCACTATAGTAATGTTTCTTCTAATGGAGTCTTGCTGTATTCTGACTATATACAGTTAGCCTTAGCACTTGAACTGCTCCGGAGAGTAAGGGGTTAATTCTATGCCAGGGCATAGAACGTTGAGCTCGAGCTCGGTTTTCAAACCTCTGTCTCTGGTACATCTCAGTGTAACCGTCAGATTCTTTTGCGTAAAAACTAACTAACTGGAATTATGAAAATTGTTTTAATTTTAGGCCCAAAAAGGCCACAAACCTTGGGTCCAAAAGATTCAAGTCGAGAACCCAAGAAGAAACAGAGTAGATAATGAATTAAATATATAACAATAACAAAAGAACAACAACAATAACCCCACCCTAAGTAAAGGGAGGGGTGCAAGGTACACCCCTGAGGTGCAACACTGTACCTGCCACATCCCAAAAAACTAGGTTCTGAGAGGGGAGGCAGGCAGGGAGGTCAGAATACAGCAAGACTCCAGTAGAAGAAAGAACATTACTATGGTGAGTAATTTTTTCTTCAAACAACATTGAAGTCTTGCTGTATTCTGACTACATGCAGACTACCAAGCAGTTCCGCCCAGGGGAAGGGGACACAGAACCTTACTTTGGGAATAGGGCTCTGCAACACTACTGTACCAAACCGAGCATCACTCCTAGTCTGGATGTCCAGAGAGTAATGCTTGGTGAATGTATGGACTGTTTTCCAGGTGGCTGCTTTACATATTTCTACCAAGGGGCTATATCCCTAGCAGCTGCAAGGGAGGCAGCTGTACCTCTAGTCGAGTGGGCCCTCAGGCCTGAAGGAGGTTCTTTGCCCAATTTGGAATAGCAGAATTGGATACAAGAGACAATCCACCTGGCAATAGTCCTTTTAGTGGCAGGTCTACCTTTTCTCACTTCTCCGTAAATGAGAAATAGCTGAAGACAATCCTTCCTATGTGCCTTAGTATGCTCTATGTAATAGCTAAGAGCCCTTTTCACATCCAGACTGTGCAATCTTCTCTCCCCTAAGGAAGAATGGTCAGTGAAAAACACAGGTAAAGACATAGATTGGTTCAGATGAAAATCTGATACCACTTTAGGTAGAAATGTTCTATTTGTCCTGAGAACCACCTTGTCCTTATAAAAGGAAATGAAGTCAGGTTCTGCTGACAAGGCCTGTAATTCACTGATCCTCCTGGCAGAAGTAATAGCTACCAGGAACACAGTTTTCCAAGTCAAGTACTTAAGCTCGGCAGAAGCTAAGGGCTCAAAGGGTGGCTGCATAAGCTGTGCAATGCAGACATTCAGATCCCAAGCTGGAGTAGGCTCTCTAAAAGGAAGGTTACTGTGGACCAAGCCTTTGAAGAACTTACTGAAAACCAGATGGGATGCTGTGAAGATCCCTTCCCTGCAGAAAGAAAAGCAGACACAGCTGCTAAATGAACTTTAAGGGTTGCAGGCCTAAGGCCTAGGCTATTAGAATAAGCTAAATAATCCAAGGCCGTAGCAATACCTGCAGCCTCCGGCTGTATACCCCTTTCAGAACACTAAATGGTGAACCTTTTCCATTTGGAATTATAAGTTTTCCTGGTAGAAGTTTTCCTAGAGACCTTCAAAATATCCGTGACACCCTGAGAAAGATGCAGGCCTGCATATTCTAACTCTTCAAGAACCAGGGTTTGAGACTGAGAGACTGGAGATTGGGATACCAAATCCTCCCTTGAGAGGAGGTTAACAAATTGTGTCTCCTGGGTAGAGACAGGGGGAGTGACGCTGCTAGAGACAACAAGAGAGGATACCAGGGTTGTCTGGTCCAGTCTGGGGCCACTGGAATCACTGTGCAGGGTTGAGGCCTGATCTTGATCAGGACTCTGAATAGTAGAGGAAAGAGAGGAAAGGCATAAAGAAACCTGCCTGTCCAATCTAATAGGAGAGAATCCAGAGGAATAGTCCCTAGGACTGGAGGTCTGCAGCAAAGCAGAGGAAGTTGATAATTGTCTGGGGCTGCAAAGAGATCTATCTCTGGAGTGCCCCATTTGGTGAAGATGACTTTCAGGATATGAGGGTTCAGGGTCCATTTGTGATGGCCCTGGGATATTCTGCTCAAAGCATCTGCCAGCATATCATCCTTCCCTGGAAGATGAACTGCTGTCAGGGAAGCTTGGAGAGAGTAAGCTGGAGACCACAGTTTCATGGCTTCTGTGCACAAGGCCATAGACTGAGTGTCTCCCTGCTTGTTTATGTACCACATTGTGGAGGTGTTGTCTGTCCTGACTTGCACCACTTTGCCTTTGACTGACTCCGAGAAAGCCTGGAGGGCTAGGAACACAGCTCTGAGTTCCAGGAGATTGAAGTGAAGGAGAGACTCTTGCTGTGACCAAATTCCCTGTGCAGTGAGAGCCCCCAGATGGGCTCCCCAACCCAGGAGAGAGGCATCTGTGGTTAAAACCATTGAGGGGGCTTGACTGAGAGATGGAAAACCCTGTCTGAGATTGTCCTGATCCAGCCACCACTGGAGAGCCTGGACCAGAGTCCGAGTCACTGGAATCAGTTTGGTGAGAGAATCTTTCTTATGAGACCAAAATGACCTTAAGTGGAACTGAATGTCCCTCATCTGAAACCTGGCCCCTTGTACCACAGCAGTCAAAGCTGCCATGTGGCCTAGGAGTTGGACAAAGTGCCTGGCTGGTCGAGAGACCAGAGGCCAAAAAGAGGAGGCCAGATCTGTAAAGGCAGTTACCCTTGTCTGTGGGAGGAAGGCCCTTGCCTGGACTGTATCTAACTCTACATAAAAGTGAGGAGTTGTACAGGTTCAAGAACTGACTTGGGAAGACTGAGGATGAAGCCTAGGGAACTGAGCAGATTCTGAGAAACTTCCAGAGCTGACTTGACTTGGTCTGAGGACTGGCCTACAATGAGCCAGTCATCCAGATAAGGGAAGATTGAGATACCCTGCCTTCTGAGGAAGGCCACTAGTACTGCAAGGCACTTTGTAAATACCCTTGGAGCTGAAGTGAGGCTGAAGGGCATGGCTCTGAATTGGTAAAGGCATGAGGGCAACTCGAACCTTAGGTACTTTCTGTGGGAGCACCTGATAGGAATGTGGAAATAGGCATCCTTGAGGTCCAGGGATGCTAGCCAATCCCCTGGCCTCAGAGAGGGGAGGATTACTCCTAGAGTCACCATTTTGAACCTTGGTTTTGTGATATGTTTGTTCAGATATCTTAAGTCTAGGATGGGTCGCCACTCCCCTGTCTTTTTTGGGGTAAGGAAGTACCTGGAGTACAGCCCTTGGCCCCTGTGTTGTGGAGGAACGTGTTCTACAGCTTTGAGAGCTAGCAGGGAAGAAACCTCTGCCTCTAAGGCAATGGTCTCTGATGCTGATGCAGGAGGAAAGAACCTGACTCTGATTTTTGGAAATCTCTTGAAACTGGGGGTCAGGCCCTGGCTTACTACCTCCAGGATCCACTTGTCTGAAGTAATAGACTTCCAGGCCTGGAAATAGTAAGCCAACCTGCCCCCTACTGATATAGGGGAGGCAACCCGAACTGACACATCAGGGTGTCTGTTTGGCAGGAGCCTTGGACTGGGAAGAGGATGCAGCCCTGCTCATCCCCCTCCTATAAAGCTACCAACAGTCCCTATTTTCCCAGGACAGTCCCTATTTTAGGCAACATGTCCCAGTGTCCCCATAAGTTTTGCAAAATGTCACTTTTGTCCCTTTTTTTGCTTACATGTCCCAGTTTTGTCCCTTTTTTCTGTTGACTGCTAATCCTTGAGTGACAGTTATTTTAGCACCACTTTGGTGCTGTTCGAGCTGGACAGCAGTTTGCAACTTCAACCCCTGTGCCTGTGTTGCATTGCAAGCATATCAGTGGGAGCACAGTAACACATGTTCCTTCCTGTTAGATTAGACTGGGTAGTAGTGCAAACAAGTGCATGTGGACATCTGCCTGCCAGCAGCTGAGAGGGACTCTAGACAGAGAAGAGACTGGCAGCAGGGAAGTAAGGTACCCAAACCTGATCAGCTGTAGGGAAGTGTGTGAAAACAATCTGGTGTGGTGGTGGGAGTCACTGAAATAAAGTTTGCTCAGCAACTGAGGTGAATGTAAACAGGTTGGATGGGACTGTCAGGAAGACAATACATGCAGTTCGAATGGCTAAACACAATTTAATGCAGGTTTGCTTCTAATGAACTTTCTGTACACCATGATTTGGAACTTGCTGCAGCAGAATGATGTATTGTTTTAATCTGAATGTTTGCTACTGGTGTTACTGTGGGGCAGCATGGCCATAGCAAGAAGCAAAAAACTGTGGGAGAATTCAAGAATGCATGGGAAAGACATAAGGCAATTTTTGTGGGGGGTAGGAAGAAATAGGCTGTTGGTTAAATAGGATCTGCAGCTTATCCTTTAGGTAGGGAAATGGGCAGACTAGGTAGGCCAAGCGGTCCTTATCTGCCGTCAAAGTCTATGTTTCTATGTTTCTATGTAACTGACTGTACGCAGCGTTGTCTGTGGCAGTGCCCATGGGAGTGACACGGTGTGGGGGGGTCATGGTCAGGATGGACCATGCCAGTTTTAGGCCTCGGAAAGTTGGTAGCTTTACCCTCCTACCTCTCCCTTGGAAGAACCCCCTCTGTGGGAAGGAAGAGGAGGCCTGGGCTTAATAAAAAAGGCCTGTGAAAAGGCCTGCCCCTGCCCCTAGACTGCTGCCTCTGAGGAGTGGCTTGCCTCTCTTTGTCCTGTGCACTCCTGTAGGTGGTCCTGTATTCATCCATTTTCTTCAAGTAATCCTCTGTCTGCTTCCCAAACAGAGGATTACCAACCACAGGGAAATCCATGGCCTTAGCCTGGGTATCCTGAGACAGGTTAGTACATCTGAGCCAAGCAAATCTCCTGAGAGACAGAGATGTAGCCATGACTCCAGATGCCACATCATTAGAGTCGACAGCAGCATGAAATTGCACTTTTGATGCCTCTATTCCATCAGCAGCCACGTCCTCCAGCTCTTTGGCTAGCTTGGGGAGGCTTTCTTTGCTAGTTCCATTACTGTATCCCATCTGGACTTCTGGTACTTAGCTGTATAAGCCATGTAGGTTGCCTGCCTGAGTCCCAAGGAAGATGCCAAGTATTGTTTTTTTGCCATGGCATCCACCTTCCTGGAATCTTTATCTGGTGGGTGTGAAGCCAAAGGAATGTTAGCCCTGTCACAGGCTGCAGCCTGCACTACCCCAACACGGCTGCAATAGTTGTACAAAAATTCCGTACCTAAGCCTAACAGAGTGTATCTCCTGTCCATTTTCTTATCCACAGGAGGTAAAGAATTAGGCATTTGCAAAATTTTCCTTGTCTGTTTCCCCAAAGACTTGTGAGAAGGGATAGACAGCCTTTTGGACTCTGGGCCGTCCATCATTTCTATATAGTCAGGCTCGTCTTCCTCATCAGCAGCTTCCACCACTGGAAGCTGGAGAGTTTCAGCCACTTTTCTGTAAAACAGAAAATTGGAAGGGGACTCAGAAAGCCTTGGAGGGTAGACATTAGAAGGCCTGTCTGGGGAGATGTCAGGCTCTATGGGCTCATCAGGGCCTCCAAAGCCAGTATCCTCGAAATCCTCTTCCTCCTCTTTATCTCCCTCCCACTCCACATCATAAAACAATTCCGGATCATAATCCGATGAAGTTGGGTCTGACCAAACTGACCGCTTGGTTGGAGGGATCGCGTTCAGAAGGAACCGGACGAAGCGACTGCACAATGCTTATCGCTTTGGCTATTTCAGCGGCGGTTGGAACTTGCGGTTCAGGATCCGAACCAGCCGACTTCCTTTTTCTTTTTGACAGAACCAGCCCCTCAGAGTTGGATCTTCTTTTGCCCGAGGGTGTATCGCCCGTGTCAGCAGGCACCCCCTCAGGTTCGGTCAGAACCGAACCGGGCTGGCCATCCGGTTCAGTGGACTCCTTGGACTCCCTTCCCTTCAGCTTACTTATTCTCTTTTCTAAAGTGGCTTTGAGAAAGTTTTTACATATTTGGCAGTCTGATTTGAGGTGGTCAAACCCCAGACAATAAACACAAATGAGGTGGGGATCAGCTTTAGCAAAAGCCTCCCCACACTCAGTACAGTGTTGAAACCCAGTGGGACTGGTTTTCTTCTTGGGTTTCTCAGACATAGCCTTAACCTACAAATTACCCTTAACAGCTTTTAAGCCAGGTAATACACCCTTATCAGTTACCACCCATGTCAAGGGCTGTGGAAAAAAACAAAGAAAATCTTGTTTTTTTGAAACCGATAAGAACTGGACATCACTACTAAAATCCCAGAAAACAGAAATAAGAGATTGTTTCGGTTCCCTACCGGATCGACCGATAGGAAACTAAAGAAAAACAATTTCCACAAGAAAATTCAGAAACAATTCATTATCTACTTATGCTACCCTGTACCGAAGACAGAGATCTGATACTGAAAAAACAAGAAAATCCATTGAACAAACCGACCGATTCAAACTTTACCGAAACAAAGCGAAGGAGAAATCTCCAGAGCGACTTCACAGTTAGGCAGAGTAAAGAATCTGACGGTTACACTGAGATGTACCAGAGACAGAGGTTTGAAAACTGAACTTGAGCTCAATGTTCTATGCCCTGGTATAGAATTAACCCCTTACTCTCCGGAGCAGTTCAAGTGCTAAGGCTAACTGCATATATTCAGAATACAGCAAGACTTCATGTTGTTTGAAACTGTACGTTTGAAATATGCAAATTAGTTATGCAAATCTTTACACAATACCATAGCAAGCATTTGCATAAATATATTTGATATATATACAAAAATATATTCCGCATATATTCTACACATACGTTATCTTGCAAGCAAACAAGATTCATATTTTACTGACAGCAGAAGCTCTAGAGGCACTTCTTGGATTTTCCATCACAAAATTTATTTGTACAGTAAAAGAAAAATTGTTAAACTAAAGCCAAAAGTAGCAATAGTGAAAAACAGACTTTCCCACAGCACAAATATTTCACATTTTCTTGAAAAAGCAAGGTAACAGCACAAAATGCCAGTCCTGTGGGGAGGTCTAACTTTTGCTATGTGTATTGCTACTTTTGGCTTTGGTCTTACATTTTATTTTTTAAGTAGAAATAGTGCATTCAACATATATTTACAGAATGTAGCCTATTTGTATTTTATATGTATATGTAATATATATTCCAGTCATATTTATAAACTATAAAACATATTTATTTGCTATGTGAAACATATATTTACAATGTATTATCTGTATATATAATACATATATTACAGATACTTTCCAGATGCATATCAGGCTGAACCTATTTTAACATATATGAAATATATCTCAGAATATAAATCTCTAATATATTGAAAATATATGTTTGCTAACATACGCTTATTGTAGAAATTCCAGGGTAAAGTTATGCTTGCATAAAACTATAATGATTTTTCATTTTAAAGTCCATAAAAACATTAAAAAGTAAAACAAAATATTTTCTTTGACAGTATAACAAAACATCTACATTTAGAATATCAATGCCAAGTTTAAGACATACCTCATTGAATTCTGCAAATATCTAAAGTATAACTGGAAAAATGCACAGATATCAGAAATATGTCATGTATTTGGCATATTCAGATATAATCTAGATATTAACAAAATACAGTATTGTTCTTTTCCATATGGGCTTATATGAAACAGTTGCTGGTGGCCGCCCGCCGGGCGTAGATGTTGATTATGACAGTCAGCACCCGGCTCGAACGGGACCCAAGCCGCCGGAGGGTTGCCGGGGAGAAGGACTGAGCCAGTCCGTGGGACTACTCTCCTCTCAGGAGGGAGGGTTGGGGCAGCATCCGGGTGATGGGGACTTAGCGGAGGCAAGGAGCACCCACACTGCCGAGCTCAAGCACATGGAGGCGGGGCGGACGCGGGCATCATTGCACGACCCGCCTCCCGGGAGAAAAATAGGAAATGGATGAGCCATTCACTGCCGTGAATGAAGCTCACCGCGCTTCACTTGCCTTCAGGCCGGGCCCCACTATTACAGTGCTCAAGCAAGCATATAGGGAGCCGTGTGTCGCGGGCCTCACTCTGGGGGTAAGCCACGGGCATCGGGTGGTGCGCCGATTTGAAGGCAGAAGCCGGGCGCCCGTGACCGGGCAGAAGGATAGGCGGCGGGAGGCTCTGAAGGAGGAAAAAGCTAAATTTAAAAAAAAAACAAAAAAAAAAACAGTTGCTGGTGATCCACAAGAGACCGATGATAACATAAATTATGAAAAGAATGTGCATATTATTGGGCATGAGGCAGAGCCAACTGGGCCTTTGACAACCAAAAAGTATAAACTGCTTTACCCAAGTTCAAAACTGATCTTTTAAAGGTTGGGTATTTTTGCATATAAGCCTTTATAATTGAAACACATTTAATTAATATAATTTTAGGGTTTCTATGACAATTACCATTGATAATGGACTCAAAAAAATAAATAGACACAGGTAAATCATAATATATATCTTGGACATATTCAGAATATGTTTTATATATATATATATATACATATATTTGGTTAAAATAGAACTGCATGAACAGATTGTGCAAACTTAATTTAAAGAACTATATTTCAAATATATATATACCAAAGATGTTTCCAACTTATGATACATCCTGAACCATTCTGTGAATATCTTGAATATATCTGAAAATATATCTGAAAACTGTGACTAATATCTGACGCTTCTGTGAATATTTTGAATATATCTGAAAATATATCTAAATACTTTGAATAATATCTGACGTGTTTGAATCCTTCTGTGAATATCTTGACTATATCTGAAAATATATCTGAAACTATGACTAATAGCTGACATATATTTGAGATATATTTAAGGACACTAAGATATATATTTAAGATATTACAAAATGTATAGATCTTTTCCATATGGGTGGCTTTAAAAATGTTACCTCCCAACTCCAGCACCTCCAACAGACTGTTACTACTGTGTCCGAGATGGTTGAATCTCATGAAACGTGGCTGGGGGAGCTGGAAGCCAGGCTGGGAGCACACAAGAAGATGTTATACAGCAAACTAGTATAGATCTCCAAAAAGCCCTGAAAGAGATGGAAATATTAAAGCAGAACATTGATAATCATGAAAATAGAGAGCGGCGCTGCAATGTTAGGATTGTAGGGATGCCAGAAGGCCATGAGGGACGAAACTGCGCGGGCTTTATACAGAAGTGGCTGCGGCAGAAACTCCAAATTCCACAAGATATCTCCCTCGAGATCCAGAGGGCCCATAGATCCCCCGGGGCTACGCCATCACCAGAACAGTACCCCAGGCATTAATAATAACATTTTTAAGATACCCGTATCGCCAGCATGTCCTGGAGGCAGCAAGGAAACAGGGTCAGATTATGGTGCAGCAGTCCTGCGTGTGTTCCCAGACTACTCATGACAGTTGCAGATCCAACGCTGGGCCTTCTATGAGGTCAAGAAGAAACTCCATGAGATGACTTGCCCATTCTCCCTGATTTATCCAGCAAGGCTTGTTGTTCGACCCAAGGGAAACAACCAAAAATTGTTTACCAGCCCCTGAGGCAGCGATGGAGTTTGCCCTGGAGATGGAAAAGAACAAGAAAAGGCAACCAAACAATCATCCTTCAGGCTGAGGGACTATGCTCTCAAGACATTGAGGTACTGTTTTTTTTGCCGAATTCTGAGACTAGGCTGAGGGGGTGGGAGGGGGTGCAGTAGCCTTCCGAGCCGCAACACCCGGGTGGTGGCCTATAAGGTCTGGTTCAGGGGAGGCTCCCCTTTCCGCCCCCACTCATGCCTGTTAAGGACCTCGATCCACCTGGCAATAATCTCTCCTGAGAGTGGAGAGGTTGGTCCAGGGGAAGGCAGTTTACCTGTTTACTGTGTGGGGTCTATGATCTCTCAAGCCCCAGAGACACTACTAATAGCTGGAGGCGGGAGATTGGATTTATTACCTCCGATACGTGACTCTGAAAACTTTATTGGTAGTCTCACATTTTGCTAATGACCTGTTGGTCTGATGTTTTACATACTTCTAATGATTCTAGGAGTTTGTTTTCATTCAACTATATTTTCATTCAACTATATATTCGTGGCTAAAATGGGGAATGCCTTGCCTCCACGTTGAGCGGTTACCCACTTCGGGACTCCCTTAATGAAGAGACCATGGACGGTGGAATGATGCTGATTAATCTGTTTAAAGTATTTTCTAGGGGGACACGACTCCCGCTTATTCAGTGCGGGGGAGGAATGGCCCCTTGGGGGACCCCGGGGGGATGCTTGCTGAATAAGAGTGTACTGTAAACTTGGGATTTTACATGGGGGCCTGGGTTCGCTCCTTTCTCTCATCCCATGTGGGGGGGCGGAGCTCTCCCCCCTTGCTGGGGAGGTGCGACTTGAGCGGGTGGAGGTCGTGTAATCATGTTTGGGCTTATGTGTTTATGCAGAGGATGGTCTGCTCAATCCACGAAAAGTAGAGGGTAGACTTGTTCAACAGTTTAGGGAAGGGGGAAGGTATTGAGTAGTGTTTCAATGTTGTCATTTCTTATTCAAATGTTGGGAGGGGGGATGCAGGGAGGGATTACATTTCCTGATATTCCCATGAATACACCAAATGTAAAGGGCGGAGGGAGGGGTCTCTGGGGAATGGGAATTGTTTGTTACTGGTTGATGTTTTGAAAGTTTTGGAAAGTAGGGGTATAAAGGGGGAGGATGGGGCAGAGGGAAATTTTTTCAATACAAGAGTTACTTGGTTAATGGGGGTTAATCTGAAAAATATGGATAGAGCTTTTTTCATTTTTAGTAGGTCTCATCTGCTCAAGCACAGGAGGTTGCAATTATATGATTTAATAAGTGACACATGGATAGTTTAATTATGGTGTCCTGGAATGTCAACGGGCTCAGAATGGTGGTTAAGAGGAAAAGAGTCTGGTCCCAGATTAAGAAAATGAAAGGGGACATTGTTCTCCTTCGGGAGATACACTCCACTGGGGAGGAGGCAGCTAAATTATCCACCTCGTGGGGAGGCTCTTTCCTGGTAGCACCATTTACCTCCAAGGCCTGGGGAGTGGTGATCTGGATCAGACTTTGTCTCCCCCACAGGGTCATGTTGGTCCAGTCGGACCCCCAGGGATGCTTTGTGATAGCAGAAGTGGACTGTGGAGGCACCAGGCTCACTTTGGTCTCAGTTTATGGACTAAATTTTGACTCCCCAGACTTCTTTACTCACCTGGCAGTCACATTGGCCTCGTACCCAGACAATTTGATAATGGGGGGGGGGACTTTAATACATATTGGGACCCTCTGTTGGACCACTCTGGTCATAGACCCAGGCTCCCCCAGAGTGTATCTGCTCTGAGAGGTATGATAGAGGGTAAGGCCCTGGTAGAGGCCTGGAGACATTGTAATCCTCAGACTAGGGAGTTTTCTTTCTTCTCGCATGCCCACAAAGTGTACACTAGGCTGAACTACCTGTTCATGCCATCCACAATGGTGGGGGAGATAAAGGAGGCGAAGTATAGCCCTATGGTCACCTCTGACCACGCCCCCCTTATTTTGACAACTCTTCCTTCAGGGGGAGCACCTCTGATGCCCAGATGGAGAATGGATCTAGCTCTCCTACTAGATAAGCAGTACATTTCCCAAATCAGTGAAAGCATCAGAGACTTCATAGTCCGAAATAACCCGGAGGATACCAGTGTTAACAACACATGGGATGCCCTAAAAGCATTTGTAAGAGGGGAAACCATATCCTAGTCCACCTACATCAAGAGGAAACTCTCTAGAGAAGAAGAATCCTTGGGAAAAAAAATACAAGAGTTAGAGGGGGAATTGATGGGTGCAATGTGTCCCCAAAAATTTTAGAACTTAATATTCTAAAGGGTAAACGTCATCAGTTTACAAATAGATCTATAGAAAGAAATCTCCTTCTTACAAAATTGAGCACTTACTTTAATGGTGACAAGGCAGGGAAATAGTTGGTGGGGGTGGTGAAGGGGAAAAGAGCAGAGAGAACCATTCTACGGATGGAAAACTCCAATGGGGTTACAACGTATGACCAGCAGGAGATGATACTTTCAAAACCTTTTACTCAGAACTCCATACATCGGAATTCCCTAAAGGGGCAGATCTGGGAGATTTCCTATGAAATATGGAATTCCCAGTCATTGATGAGGGGGAGAGACGGGAATTGTATATCCCAGTTTCACTGGAAAAACTTAGGAGAACAGTCTGGAAGGTGAAGAAGGGAAAGGCACCGGGGCCCGATGGTATCCCAGCCGAATTTTACAAGTGGTCCCGGAAGAGGAGAAGGAGAGGGAGTGGGGGCCTTTTGGCTCTCGATGCCGAAAAAGCTTTTGACCGGGTGGAGTGGCCCTTTATGCATGCAACTTTGCAGAAATATGACTTTGGGAATAGATTAAGGAGCTGGATACAGTCTTTTTATAGATGCCCACAAGCCCAAAGTTTGACCAATAATACACTATCTGGCCCCTTCCACCTCACAAGAGGCACGAGGCAGGGCTGCCCCCTTTCCCCCCTACTCTATGTTCTAACCATCGAAGCCCTGGTGGAAACAATTAAATCCCATACAGAAATTCTTGGTCTAGTGTGGAGAGGGAGAAACCATGTTATCTTTTTGCCGACGATATACTCTTGTTTCTAAAAGATCAAGGGAAATCCCTGCAGCTCTTATTCAGATATTTATGGTCCCCTATCTGGACATAAAATTAATTGTGGCAAATGCGAGTGGCTGCCCCTGGGGAAGAAACAACCAATCAGGATCTCAAATAACACAATCAACCCTTCTTCCAAAATGAAACACTTGGGGATTAATTTACCATCTAAGTTCTTGCTAATGGCAGAGATTAACCTTCGTCAGGTAGTCCAGAAGGTCAAGGATGACTGTATTAATTGAAGAGCACTGCTCCTAACTCTTTTGGGTAGGGTAAGCCTAATAAAGATGAGTATCCTTCCACAATTTCTTTACTTCTTCCAGACTGTATCAATTAATAACCCAAAATAAATATATAAAGACACTACAAGGGGCTATAATGCAGTTACTCTGGCAAGGCAAGAGACTGAAAATAAAGAAAGCAATCCTCTGTCGGCCAGTTAGACGGGGGGTCTAGGACTACCATGTGTTAAACTTTACTACCTAGCGGCCCAGTTGGCCCAGGTACAAGACCTCCTGAGAGAGGGTGACAAATGTCCGGCTTGGGTTGATATGGAAAATTCAACCCCAATCTCATTGTTCTATAGCGCCTTGGTGGAATCATTAGGAGGAGAACCTCTAGTCAAGCCAAGACACCTCTGTACCAGAGCTTTGTGGAAAGCCTGGAGAATGGCACATAACATCTTACAGCATGGATCCCATATCTCCCCAGACACTCCCTTGTTGTCTTTTTGGATGGGGCACAGGGCCCAGTGCAAGAGCCTTGGGGGGATGGAGGCATAGGAGCATATTTCTCCTACAGCATATTATGGAAGGTGGGCATGTCTTGTCCTTCCAAGAACTGGTACGTAGGTTTGGTCTGGGAGTGTCACACTTCTTTCCTTATTTGAAGATGGGGGGGGGAATAGAGGCCAGATTAAAGGGACAGTAAACATTGCAGGAGTCACTCAAATTGTGAAAGCTCATAAAAAGATCTTTCAAATGAGGTATTGGGCTTACCTGTAGGTGTCAGGAGTCCTGAGTTATGAATACCTAAATCATCTGTAAATCAAAACAAGGCAGCAACCATTTCATTGAATCATGATACCAGCAGTGATGTCACTAAGGGGCAAGCTGTATTTAACATGTAGCTTGCCCCTCAGTGACATCACTTCCTGTTTTAAAATGGTTGCTGCCTTGTTTTGATTTACAGATTAATTAGATAGTCATTTCTCAGGACTCCTGACACATACAAGGAAGTCCAGTGCCCTGTTTGGGATATCTTTTCATGGGCTTTCACAATTTGAGTGACCCCTTCAATGTTTACTGTCCCTCTAAGGAAAAGGAGGGTAAAGACTTTGAAACGATTGCTCCTGGAGGAGCTCTTCACAGACCGGTTCTCCGATTCCTCCTTTAAGCCCTTAAGAGGATGTTATATGCTATTGGTGGGTGCACTATCAGATTCTCTGGAGGAGATGAAGATTAGATGGGAGTCGAACCTATACCTAGACACCTTGACAGGGAAGGGGGATTGGGCTTTTATCCTAAAAAATGCTCTAAACTGTTCAGTGAACCACAGATTAAGAGCCATACAGTATACTATTTTGATGAGGTCATACTTTACAGCAATTTTAGCTCATAGACTTGACCGAGGGTGTTCCAACCTCTGTCTGAAGTGTAAGATACATGAGGGGACTTTTTCCATATGGTTTGGGACTGTCATAAGATTCAGCTATTCTGGGGATGTGTCCTGGACTTGTTATCTTCTACCTTGGGACAGCCACTGACAGCTGAGCCAGTGGAGGTGTTGCTGGGAACACCAATGGAGGAGGGTGGGGGCATTGACACTGGGACTAACTACAGGCTTCTGTGCCTGGGGGTGGTGATAGGACTCTGTCTGACAGCCATGCATTGGAGATTATCTGAGATACCCTTGGTTGCTGCATGGATTAAGGATCTGAGTGTCTGAAATTGGAAAAAACCCAGTACGCTGTTAGAGACCAACTGGACAGGTACAGGGAAGTCTGGCATCCAGTTGAGAAAGCCATAAAGTCCGATTGGCTCCCACCTTTTTGAGGTACCTCCCTTTCTGAGTTGCATCCCTGTACCCAACTGGTCCTTTTTCTGGCTCACTCCCTGGATTGTAGATTCTCGATCTGTATTACATTGATATCTCTCTTGGTATGCCACTTTTGTGGGGTGTTAACTCATAATTTAGCCCAACATTGTACTTCTTCACATGGCCCTGTCAACGATTTTCCAGCTGATTTCTAGGTGATGTAAATTTTGCATTCTTAAGATTTTAAATCTGTTGATTGCTTGCCTGTATAACTATTGTTACTAACTTCAATGACCTACAGAACAACTGGATTTGTAATAAACTCTATTTTGTTAAATAAAGTTTACAAAAAAAAAGAAATCCAGAGGAAGGCTAAAGGAATGTGCATCTGACGTGTGTACGAAGGCCTCATCCTGTTTAAAACATTTTCCCTGGTGCTAGATCTGGGGGGAAGAAGAAGCAAGGTCTACGTTCAAGCAATGGATTCCTTCAGAGAGACGACCACGAAGCCCCACCCAAAATACTATTTCTCACAGTTGTGAAGGGACTGCTGTACTTTGAGTAAGAGTGTTCTGCATCCTCCCCCCATGTTTGCCAGAGAATTCACCACTAGTACTGCCCCATGAGCTGCTGTTCTGACGGTGAAGTAAAGGAGATGCATGAAATGTGAATTGAACTGTGAATTGGACTGTGAACTGCAGGGCAACTGGGTGAGATAAACCCCTTTTTCTTTCTTTTGCCTTGAAGTTTAGGTTTTAATGAGGAAGTGACTGTGAATGCTGTGACTCTGCATAATGGACACTATCAGGACTATTTGCATTATGGAGAATTTCCAGTTGGGGTGGGGTAGCGCTGTTAGATTATTACTGTGTTAACCTGTTCAGCAATATTGATCCCACTGTTTGCATACTTCTGAGATTTTGTAATGTTTGTGCTGCATTATGAATCAGTGCTGCCCAGCATCTTTAGCAGCCATCTCAGTCCAGGGGACCAATGATTGAAATATTTGGTGGGGGCCAGCTCGGCCACATGTAACCACTGTCTACCTCATATAGACCCCCGCGGTCTGGAACTAAAAACTTTGAAATGGCACCATGAAGTAATCTTTCGATTAATTAAAATGGGATCCCCCAATTTTTGAAGCTGCAACTGTTGTGAACCTTCAGTTATTAAATAATTGGTATGTGCTTTGCTTAACCCAAAAGTTTTATTGCAGCCCAGCACTGAAGAATGCCAACCCCTCCAGCCATTGATCTGTCATCGCAGCCAGTCCCAGTAAGAACTGTGCAAATGGACCTTAATGGTGTTTCTGCTGTTGTGGGTATTCCTTCCCTATTGTAACATCAGACATACCCTTAGACCATGGGGATGGGGGGGCTTACAAATGTGAGGACTCGTCCGGGATTGGTGTTTTGGGGGTGCCTGTGTAGTATTAGACTTTTGGGTGGTGCTGGGTCTGCCCGAACTGTTTTTGGACTTTCATATTTTGGTTGAAAACAAATGGCGCAGCGTGAGAGATTTTGTGCCATCATAGGGCTCATGGTGCCATTTGGGCTAAGCAGGATGCACAGCACCATCTTGAACATGTGCTATTCATGTAAATGCAGTGGGGCACAGCACCAGGATTGGACTGTGTATTCTTTTGGGGATGGAGGAAGTGGCTTTGCCATGTTCAGAAACCTGTGTGCAGGGAGATTATGAATCGCTTTGGTGGTGTGAGCAGCTTCTCAAGTTGAGAGAGGAGAGTTTGCAAAAGTTTTCCAGGATTGCTAGAGCACCAGAGGTCTTGGGTGTCATGGTTCCCTCGTCTATGCTGTGATGGCTATGGGACACTGTGGAGAAAGCCACTGACTCAAAATGTGTGGTGTGCCAATTTGAAGGTCCCGATGTGACTTTGCTGCCAATATGCACCATGTGCCAGAGAGGGGGCCCTTCAAGTGTGGAGCGGCTGCTGTGTCCATCGCCTATTGAATCTTTGGCCTCCACCGAATCAGCATTCAAGGATTGGGAGGATCTGAAAGAACAGCTGAGTGTCTCAGCAGAGAAAAAGAAGAAGGAAGAAGGTGGTCAGCCGCCAAGTAGCTCCCTGAAGACTCCGATGCCCCGCAGAGCAGATGCTGTGACTCAGTCTATGGACCTAGCTGTTGTACTCCATGACTGGGGCCAGGGTTGAGCAGTCCACATGCAGCTTCTAACTCCAGAGGATTTTAAAGGTCTTATCCAGACCCACCTGTAGTGTGCCTGCAAAACTCCTGAGTAAACCAGTGTCAAAACTGCCTGAGTCCGAGGAAGAGCCATGGGAAACCAGTCCCCCCCCCCCGCGCTGTGGCCACTGCATCAGCACAGCCAAGTGAAGATCATGCTGTAGATATAGTAGTGGAAGGTGATGGTAAGCTGAGTGATGATGACCCAGAGCAGGACATTCCATCATGGTTTGAAACTGTATACCTTATGCCCTGGAAAGATCAGCTCACCCTGACCACCAAGTGTAGGAGGCGAAGGAGGCAAGAGACCTATGAAGTCTGTAAAGATGGAAGCCTTGAGGTGAAGCGCTACTGGGAAGGGGTCAAGTTACCAGATGGATAGGCTCTAAAAAAACACAATACACAGCTTACCCGAGTGGAGCCAAGCTGAATGCATTATTTATTGAAAGATCCTCCAAGGTTACCCCCAGTATGTATATCCCTCTTATCCAGAGCACATATGGGATATAATTTTTTATTTAGTTGTTTATCCAGGTATAGAAGAAAATAGGTGAAATTGGGTGTTTTTGGGCACTCTTGATAAATTGTACAAAAAATACAAACTAGGCCCCCATAGTCCCACTATGGCTCTTTAAGAAATACAGAGGAAGGCTAAAGGAATGTGCGTCCACCATGTGTATGAAGGCCTCACCCTGTTTAAAGCATTTTCCCTCGCACAAGATCTGGAGGGAAGAAAAAGCAAGGTCTACGTTCAAGCAGTGGATTGCTTTGGAGAGGTGACCATGAAGCCCCACCCAAAATACTATTTCTTGCAGTTGTGAAGGGACTGCTGAACTTTGATTAAGAGTGTTCTGCTGCCCCCCCCCCATGTTTGCCAGAGGATTCACCACTGGTACTGCCCTATGAGCTGTTGTCATGACAGTGAATTGAAGGAGAGGCTTGAACTGTGAACTTAACAGCAAATTGGACTGTGAACTGCAGAGCAACTGGATAAGATAAACCCCTTTTCCTTTCTTTTGCCTTAAAGTTTAGGTTATAATGAGGCAGTGACTGTGAATGCTGGGACTCTGTATAATGGACACTATCAGGCCTATTTGCATTATGGGAAATTTCCAGTTTGGAGGGGTAGTGCAGTTAGAGTATTACTGTGTTAACCTGTTCAGCAACATTGATCTCATTGTTTGCATACTTTCTAGGTTTTGTAATGTTTGTGCTGCATTATGAACCACTGCCTATTGTACTAATTATGGCTTCTCATGCTGAGTAAATCTGGGCAGTTGGCAGCTGATAGGCAGGCATCAGTGAGTTTTGTGTCAGATTTGTCGGATGGTGGTTTGTGGGCGGTAAGGCTGGGATGCCTCCCTGTGTCTGGTAATCCATCCTTGGACAAGCAGGTGGTTGTGTCACCAGAAAGATGCCACCAGTGGTTGATGTGATGGTTAGGGTGCCATGGTTTAGGTTCTTGGGGTAACAGAGTTGGGGATTTATCCAACATTGCAGCAGCGGTGTTCCAGTGGGCCATGGTAGCTGTGCTTTGTGGGGGGAGTGTGCATACCCCACTGAAGGCAATCACCAGGGTAGCTGGAAGGGGGTGCTCACAAGTTTAGGAAGGCGAGAAATGTAACCACCCCCTCACGTGAGGTGTGTGTACATGCCGTACACCATAAGGGCTTTAAGGTCTTTAATTAATTAGTCATTCTGGCCTCTACCCACTGATGGGGATTCTGTGGGTCAGAGGCCACCAAAGGTATGTGGGGACATAGATATGGGGGCTGTGGCATGAAAGGGGGAGTTCCATTGTGGGTGAATGTTGCAGCAGTTGGGAGGTGGTGAGCAGGAGCAATTGTCTGCTCGCCATGACAGGCTAGCGTTTCTGTGGGTGGTTGGGTTGGGAAAGGAAGTGCAGTGAGTTGACGTGGCTGCGGCAGCTACTTTAGTCGGGGGACTGCGCTACGGTTGAAACCTGTTCAAGCTTTGTTCTCTCTCCTGTGATCTGTAACTGAAACTGGCCAGAGATGGGCAGGTGGTGCAAGAGAGGAGAGCAGTATCGAACCCGTGGCTGCCAGATGGTTCCAGAAAACTAGTGCAGAGGGGGAAGTGACATGAAGCCCAATATTGTGCTGAGAGTGCCTGTCCTGGAGCATTATTGCCAACCCGGTTGTGGCAGCTTCAGGGGCACCATGGGAATCAGTCCAAGTCTCGAGAGAGTGAGTGCATCCAGAACAAGGAGGGCCAACCCGGTTGTGGCCTTGGGGTGGGGACATCTGCCCTGTGTTTAAAGGGGAGAGTTGCCTGCCCGAGTCCTGTGTTGTGTTGCCGCTAAAGGAGGGAAGGAGACAGGTAGCTCCAATTTGTAACTGCTACTTCCCTCAAGCCACCTCAAGTGTACTCAGAGCCAGAGAAAGGAGAAATGTCAGAGTTTAGTTGTTGCTGGCACTGAGGGTCACCCAGCCTGGAACAAAAGCTGCCCAGCACCTTTAGCGGCCGTTTCGGGCCCAGGAGACCAATGACTGCAATATCTGGTGAGAGCCAGCTCGGCCACATGTAACCACTGTCTACCTCATATAGACCCCCGTGGTCTAGAACTGAAAACTTTGAAATGGCACCATGAAGCTATCATTTTATTAATTAAAATGGGATCCCCCGTTTTTGAAGTTGCAACTGTTGTGGACCTTCAGTTATTAAATGTTTGGTATGTGCCTTGCTTAACACAAAAGTGTTATTGCAGCCCAGCACTGAAGAATGGCATCCTCTCCAGCAATAGACCTGTCATTATAGCCTATCCCAGTAAGAACTGTGTAAATGAACTTTAACAGTGTTTCTGCTGTTGTGTGCCTCCCTTCCTCTATTGTAACATCAGGCATACGCATAGACCATGGGGATGGGAGGCTAACACATCACTGTCACATGGGACAGGGGGCAGAGTAGGAAAAATAAAGGTAATAAAACACAGAGATGGAGATCCCCAGTGGCCATAAAACAAGTAGGCAAACTAGAAAAAAAATCCCCAAAGCAAACAAATGAAAGAAACTTCTAAGACTGTCTACACACACACATCAAAACACTCAGCATAAAATGTTTTTACAGATTTTGTCTGTAGTTCTCAGGTGACCTGCCTTAAATCTGCCACCCTGTATTTTCTGTGGAAGTAGTTTTTTTTTCAAATACTGGTTCACATTCTGTTATTGTCTCATATTTACTTTCTTTGTTTAATAAATAAAGGGAATGTGTCTGCTTGACACAGTTGGTCAGTACCAGTTTAGAACTATATGATGTAGTTTATGTCCTTGTTAAGAACTTTATCTGGTGTCACAATTTATGAAATTGGTAGGAAAAAATCTATACACCTAATTGATTGAGGACCATGGAACCCAGATCCGATTCCCCATCACGCATCCTGACCACCTTACACGCAGAAACCATCCACTGGCACAATTTTAGCCTAAGAAACCCACATTAAAGATGTCTGCCCTGGCATCTCTTCCCTAGTAGTGATGACAATTTAAAGCTTCCTCCCGCCAAACAACACAGAACACGCAGCCCTAGAAATACATACAACCTTTTTGTGAGGTTCAAACTTAGCTCCCATGCTCATTCAATATTTCTTTTTTTTCTGCCCACATTCTGCATTTGTTTCCACTTTACTTTCACTTTTTGCAGTAATCCACAGTTCACAAAACTGTCACTAACCGCATGGTCTAATCAAACAGCCTGATGGCTCTGCAGCCTACTCATGCCCATTTCACACTGTCAAAATCACACTGTGAAAATCGGCTCCCACTCTACTTTCAGCCACTATGATGGGGCTGACTAAATTATTGCTGATTCCATGGCCACATCTAACAGCCTGCTGTCAACCACATTGCCATATCAAACAGCCTGATGGCTGACGAGCCCTTTCCTGCTCCCTTCACACTCTGATCATCGGCTTGCCCAGTAATTTTAAGCATCATGACAGAATCAACAAAACTGCAACTGATTGCGTGGCTACAACAAACAGCTTGATGACTGCTAAAACTGCTCTGACTGCACTTTGTTATTCTCTTTATAATAATTTTTAGCGTGGGATCCACAGACAGCTACATCTCACTCTACATTAGCCCAGTTCCATGTGATGATTCTTGGGACAAGTCTGCATGCGTTCTCTGAGGGTTGGAGGTGGGTGCCACCATTGGAAGGCGCACTCCCCCCCACACACACACAAGAACCAGGGAATGGCTGCACTCCATTCAGAAACCTGTGTCAAAACAAAATGCTGCAGAGTCTCAAATCTGACAATTTTCAATTATTTTATTTAAGCCAAGCTTAGCTTGTAGTCATTGTGACAGTATCCCTCCCCACCAACTCTGGGACCAGGCGCCCCAGAACTTCGCTCGGTGGAGTTTTTCTTCCTTCTTCTTGAGGTGCATGCAAACCCACTTTTGCCCTTACTTTATGTGAGGAAGAAAACAGGACCTAGAAACATGAAATGTGTGAACAGAAAGATATCAATGGCTCATTGAGTCTACCCATAGTATATAATCTCACCCCCTGATCTATTGTCCTGGGGTTCTCTCCCCCCATCAACAACTCTCCCCCTGGATCCCCCCAGTGGGACTATGAGCTGACTTGCTGTGTCCCAACCATGTTTGAACCCATTTAGGATACCTGCCCCACCACTTCCACTGGCAGTCTGTTCCACAGCTCCACCACCCAGTTAGTGAAGTAGAACTTCCTCACATCCTTCCTGAATTTAACCCCACATTAACTAACCTCCAACTGTGCCCTCTTGTGTGTGCATCCCTATTTCTAACAAACAGGTCTTCCTTTTTTACTTTGTTTATACCCCTCTGAAACTTATCCCCCCCTCGCATCTAGTCTACAGTGAGCACATGTTCCTCAAAGAATCTGCCTTGTTGGCCCTGGATAATTTTAGTGACCCTCCTCTATACTGAGTCCAACTTCTTTCTACCCTTTCGCAGGTGAAAGCTCTAGAACTGGGCATTGTATTCCAGGTGAGTCTCACCAGAGAGCTGTGTAGAGACAGTATCACTGTGCTTTTTCTCCTATCAAAACCCCTCCCAATACACCCCAGCATCCTAGATGCCTTACTGTATGCCTTATTGCATGGGCTGGTTTACTTGAGGGGGTCACTGATGATGACACCCATATTCCTCTCCACTGTTGTAGTGGCGAACCTGACCCCTCCCATCCAATACTCAGTGTGTGTGTGTTCCATTTCCCTATGTGCACCACCTTGCACTTCTTGGTATTGAATCTTAACTCCCAGATCTTCCACCACCTTTCCAGCTTCTCTAGGTCCTTTTGAAGTTCCATCACCCCTTCTTCAGTGTCTACACTGCTGAGCAGCTTTGTGTTTTCAGCAAAAAGACACAGTTTTCCCTGGATACCCTCTCTTATGTCACAAATTACTGTGCACTGAACAGGACTGGTTCCAGCACCAATCCCTACAGCACCCTGTTTGTGTCCCCCCCCATCCCCAGATTTGGTCCCATTTACTACCACCTTCTGTTGCCTCCCCCCTAGCCAATTCCCCACTGACCTCACTAAATCCTTTTCTTCTTCTAAATCCTACAGCTTTTTAAGCAGTCTCCTGTGTGGCACTGAATCAAAGACTTTGCTGAAGTCAAAGTAGAGCAAGCCTACTGCCTGCCCTTTCTCTTTTGCCCCAGTAACCCAGTCAAAAAACAATATCAGGTTGGCCTGACACAATCTTCCTCACACAAACCTGTGCTACTTGTCATCCTGCAGCTTTCTATCATCTAAGTAGGCCACCACACTTTCCTTAACTACGGTTTCCATTAGCTTACCTACAGTGGAGGTAAGACTGTCCAGTCTGTAGTTGTCCGAGTCCTCCCTCCTTCCCCCCACCTTGTGGAGGGGGACTATGTCTGCAGACCTCCAATCCCCTAGCACTGCCCCAGACTCTAGTGAGCCATTAAACAGCTGGGTAAAGGGTTTAGCTAGTCCTGAAGTCAGTTCCCTGTGTACCCTCGAGTGCAGGCCATGCAGGCACTTTATCCACCCTGAGGTCCTCTGGTCCGTTTTTCATCCATTCAGCCATGATCACTATCTTGGTAAATACAATGTAAAAAGCTGTAACATTAGAACCACACTGAAAATAAGATGTTGCATTTTAACAGTATTTAAAAGTGGCGACAGGACAACCCATACTAACTACCGGCCACTTTCCATCTTACCCCCAATCTCCAAAGCGCTGGAACGTATTGTTTGCAATCGATTAACTGATCACCTAAATAAGTATCAACTACAACGTAAGGAGCAACCTGGTTTTTGGAAACTACACAGCACAGCAACAGCACTGGTTGAGTTTACCGGATTCATACATGACACCCTTGATCGTGGGCACTTATTGAGGTCCACCTTTATCGACCTCACTAAGGCCTCCACTACCGTAAACCACGATCTGCTACTGACTCAATTACATGATTCCTCCGTGTCGCCAACCTCCCTGAGCTGGTTTCACAACTACCTCTCCGGGCAGGTTCAACAGGTCAAAATAGGTGACACATTCTCAGACAGACTAATTATTAGCACAGGAGTTCCCCAAGGGTCCATCCTGGGTCCACTGTTGTTTAGTCTTTTCTTAAACAATCTCCCTAAAATATGCAATGACAAAATACTACTATACGCAGATGATGCTATCCTCTACATGAGTCATCCTGACACTGTAGCACTGGAACAAAGTCTCCAGTGTAATTTCTGACTTTTTGAAAACTGGTTCTCTGAAGCACGACTGCTCCTCAACCATAAGAAAACAAAAACAATGCTGTTTACCTCCACACACAGTAAATACAGATCTGCCATCCTAAACATCCCCAACAAACAAAATGAAATCCTTGAGATGGTGCAAAAGTTCAAATATCTCGGTGTTACCCTGGATAGCTCCTTGTCCTACTCACTCCCCATAGACAATGTTTCCTATTCTGTGAACAGGAAAATCGGTCTGCTTTATCATCACAGAAACTGTCTCACAACAGATGCCTTAAAACATACCATAACTAGCTCTGTCCTCTCTGGGATAGACTATGGTCTCGCGGTCTACAGCGCTGCCTCTACCTCAATCATGAAACATATTGCCCTAACCCTAAACAAGTCCTGCAGGCTTCTCCTGGGAGCTCCGCAATTGACACACACTTGTGACCTATATACTCTCTCAGACTGTCTTAACCTGGAGAACCGTATTAGGTACCAACTCTGTCTTCTGGCCAAAAAGGCCACCCTCGGCCTAACTCCTCCCAGTATCCATCCATGCTTACCCCAACAGCCCCTACCAAACTGACCAGAGGGTCTCAGAATAATCTCTACAAAGTCTCTTTCTGCCACACGACCCTAAGGCAGCGTTCTTCTGGATGTTGCGCCTCTAAGTGGCTTAACTCACTCCTACCAGACCTGCAAGCCGAGGCCAAGTTAGGCCTCTTCAAATCCAAACTTCGCTCCTACCTTGCTAATCAAATGTCTTGCCACTGCTTCCCACAGTCAGACGTAATGACCTATGCCTCGCCCATGCACAGACTCCCTCCTTCTTGACCTATTTCCTGAGATCTTCCTGCACTTTTTCCCCCAATCCACCCCCACTGTCTTACCCTCTTTCTCTTACTCCCCCTCTGTTACTTCGCTCAGATATCTTTCATGTCCCCCTGCCCCCTACCTCTTCTCCCTCCCTCCTACACCTCCTCCCTTCTACCCTCACTGCACCCCTCCCCTCTCGCCTATCCTCATCCCTCCCTTTTGACTATAACACAGGAATCCTCCTCATCCCTCACCCCTTGACAAGGGAACTGTAGAGCCACAGTTCCTGCTCTGAACCTCTTCTTATTTTCCTCTCTCAATCTCAAAACTTAAAGCATAGTTAACACCCACTCGTTTTTGCTCATCTTGCAGCTACCCCCCCCATAACTAATGTACTGCAACTCAATGATGTAACTCTGATATTATGTTTGTTCTTATTTGTCTGTTGTGTTTAAATCAACATTGAACCTTTGTAAATGAGCTAACCCCCTAATGTCATGCTAGTGTACATATTGTAACTAATGTACTACAACCCAATGATGTAACTCTGATATTATGTTTGTTCTTATTTGTTTGTTGTGTTTAAATCGATGTTGAACCTTTGTAAATGAGCTAACCCCCTAATGTCATGCCAGTGTACATATTGTAACTAATGTACTACAACCCAATGATGTGACTCTGATATTATGTTTGTTCTTATTTGTTTGTTGTGTTTTAAATTGACATGGAACCTGTGTAAATGAGCTTCTAGCTCAATGGTTGTAATCTTAGACTCTAATAAATGAATAAATAAGATAAATAAAAAAGCAGGGCTATCCTGTGCAAATCCATTTAAAAAGGTGTAAACACAGAACCCCCACTGAAAATGAGATGTTGCATCTGAACTGGCCTATACTGGGTAAATCCAATGTAAAAAGTAGTAACAGCAGGGGGCGCTAGACAGCAGGCTACTGATGCAGATGTGTCTTGGAGGATCAAAGACTACACACTTTTTAGCCACTTACTAAAAATGTAAATTTTGGAGTACACTTTGAAAAAAGCTCAATCAATCCGATATTGCCTTAGGGGCCTCCAAATTAAAAATGGGCTGGCAGAACTGAACAGGAGGGAAGGAGGAGTGAAGACATTGCAGAAGCCACAAAAAGGGAATTGGGACAGTGCCAGAAAGTAGGCCACAGGGTGCAGGTACAGAATCTCCTTGGCAATCAGTATAGAACTACGAAGACCATAGATGCTAAAAGTGAAATGATACTAGGCAGACTAACGGCACAGGCTGCCAAACTGGGCTCCATCGCAGAATCTGCAAAGTCTGTGCATGAGAGATTGTTGCAGGTGCAGATGGCCCCAACAAAGCACAAACAACAGAATGTGGCATTGAAATATCATCTGGAGGACCAGCAATGCGCAGCCAACATCAGGGTAATAGACCTTGCCAAGGACTCAGAATATTCAGCTGTGATAGAGTTCCTGCTCAACTGGTTGATGGACACTCTTAATATTTCAGATGATGGACCAATGTTTGGTATTCAGTGAGCCTACAGAGTTAATACAGAGTGAATACAAGAGCAGTATGGAATTTAGACACCACTCGCTGAATGCTCCAGATGGTTTTGGATAGCATGGATTCAAGAGACTATTTGTTACATTTAGCAAGAACATGCCAGCCTGTACAATATGATGATGCTTCTGTTCACTTTTTTCCCGATTTGTCTTATGCAATGAAGACCCGCCATAAATGACACCTTGCCATATAGAAGGCTATTAAACAAGCTGGGTAGCAAGGGGGTGGGAAAGAAAATAGCGAAGTGAGTGGAGAATTGGCTGGATAATAGGACCCAGAGGGTGGTGGTAAATGGCATTCACTCTACAGATGGTAAAGTGACCAGTGGGGTACTAACAGGGATCAGTGCTGGGTCCAGTCCTCTTCATTTTCTTTATCAGTGATATTGCAGAGGGTCTGGAAGGGGAAATTTGCCTGTTCACTGACGACACTAAGCTCTGCAACAGGGTGGATACACCAGGGGAGTGGATAGAATGAGGGGAGATCTAAGGCAACTGGAGGATTGGTCAAGGGATTGGCAGCTAGGTTTCAACGCAAAAAGTACAAGATAATGCACATAGGGCACAAACACCCAGGAGCTACATATCAACTGGGGGGGGGGGATAGCATGCTCCAAGAAAGAAAGAGACCTGGGGTGGTCATCCTCGATGACCTCAAGGTAGGTAGGGAGTGTGACAAGGTGGCAGGAAAGGCAAACAGGATGCTGGGATGCATAGGCACAGGAATCACCAGCAGAAAAAGGGAGCTAAGAATTCCACTATGCAGGACATTAGTGAGGCCGCACCTCAAATACTGTGTCCAGTTCTGGAGGCCTCATCTACTGTATGTAAGGACATAGATAGGGAGGAGGTGATTCAGAGGAGGGCAACCAAAATGGCGCAGGGACTACTTTGCAAGCCCTATAAGGATAGGCTGAGGGAATTCCCTGGAGGAGAGAAGTAAGAGGGGGGATATGATTGAGACATTTAAGTACCTCAAAAGGAAGAATAAAGTACAGGAGAATACTATATTCCAAAGAAAAAGATGCTCAGGGATGAGAGGGCACAAGATGAAACTGGAGGGAGGGAGGGAGGAGGTTGGTTCAGAGGGAATATGAGGAAATACCTCTTCACAGAGACAGAGTGGTAGACAACTGGAACAGCTTGCCAGCAGTGGTAGTAGGGACAGAAGCAATTACAGGTTTTAAACATGCTTGAGATAGGGGTAGTGGGGGGGGGTACAACCTAATGCCAGCAGTGGATAATAGTGCGCAATTGTTAGTGGTAATAGGGCAGACTAGATGGGCTGAAGGCCCTTATCTGCCGACAATTTCTATGTCTCTATGATTCAAAGTAGTGAGGCAGCTGCTTTGAGCACTGCAGAGTGGTACACTCAGTCCTCATACCTACTTAGCTACAGATTACCTATGGAAGAAAATCTTTCCAGTGTACTGACCTCTGGGTGGTAAAATGAGAGTCAGAATTTTGCTGTCAAGATGCAGAAAAAAACAAACAGAGTGAGTGAAGCTGTGAGCACAGATAGGTTTTTGACTACGGGGCTCTCTTGATATGGCAGGTTTATACCAGGACTTACGTGTTAGCTTCCCCCTATGCTGTATACAGTGTGTACTCTTACAGTAAAATATTTAGCTTGGTAAATTAATCTTTATGGCCCCACATTCAAAGCCGGCCAGATGCGCATGCAAAATGGTGCACCACAAATATAAACATATCGGCTCTGGCGCCATATTCAAACAGATTGCGCAGTCCTAACAGACCATGCAATCTGTTTGAATATTGGACCCTGGATGCATGACACACAGCAGGGGTTGCCATGTTCCACACAGTGCAACCAGGGTGCAGGGCTGATGACCGCCCATAGGGGTACTATGTGGCACACACAGGTGTGCACCGCTGCACCCATGGGCGACATTCAGCCTAAACATGCAGATGAGGTCATTGGGCATGCAGGGCTCAATGGGGCCATTTGCATGCCCATTATGGCTCATTTGCATGCCTACACTGCCAAGAAGTGCACCAGGCCAGTTTCCACCAGCCCCGATCCATATTAGAATAATAAAGTTCTCCTTCCCGTATTCCTGGTAGTCCAGTGGTCCCCCTTCCCCAAGCCCCGATCTTCACATTAATAAAAATATTCCTGTTTTCCCTGTTAGTCTAGTGGTCCCCCCTCCCCAAGCCCTGACCTTCATATTAATAAAAATATCCCCATTGTCCCTGGTAGTCTAGTGGTCCCCCCCTCCCCAAGCCCTGACCTTCACATTAATAAAAATATCCTCATTTTCCCTGGTAGTCTAGTGGTCCCCCTTCCCCAGCCCTGATCCGTATATGACTAAATAATTCCATGATCCATGGTAGTCTAGTGGGACCCCCTCCCAGCCCCGATCCCTATATGAATAAAGAATTCCCCAATCCATGGTAGTCTAGTGGTACCCACCCCCCGAGCCTCAATCCGTATATGAATAATGAATTCCCTGAACAATGTTAGACTAGTGGAACCCCCAGCTCCAATCCATATATGAATAAAACATACCCCAATCCCTGATAGTCAAGTAAGCCCCCCCACCTCGTTTGGCAGTGACCCGTACCTCTATCGGCGGTGACTGGCACAGCCCACCACACCACACCAGACAGCCACCGACTGAACTGTGCAGGAGCACATACAGTACTCAGTACACGTCCATTGGTTGACTGGTCAACCAGTGGGCATGTACTGAATACTGTACATTCTCCTATGCAGTTCAATTGGCAGCTGGCCAGTGCAATGTGAGGTGGGCTGTGTCAATCACTGGCTCTGGATGGGTTTGGGGGCAGCAGGCCGGTGGGTCACTACCTAATGGGGTGGGGGGACACTTGACTACCAGGGATCAGGGAATGTTTTATTCATATACGGATCAGGGCAGGGAAGGGGGGGTCCAACTAGACTACTATGGATCGGGAAATTCATTATTCATATACAGATCGGGGCTGGGGAGCGGGAACCACTAGACTACCCTGGACAATGGGGATATTTTTATTAATGTGAAAATTGGGGCTCGGGGAGTGGGACCACTAGACTACCAGGGAAAATGAGAATATTTTTATTAATGTGAAGAATTTCCCGATCAATGGATGGATGAATCAAGTGTTCTGGAATACTGTGTTTGCATGTTTTATAGTATGTATATGTTTTTAAATTGCAGTTTTCTTTGATCGTTTGTACGTGTGCTTGGATAAATGCTGACTTGCGCTTTTAAAAATAAAATTGAGTTGAGCTGAGTTGAGAAGATCGAGGATCAGGGAGGGGGGGGAACCTCTAGACTATCAGATATACGGGGATCGGGAGGGCTCTTTAATATTAGCACAGTGATCGGGGCTAGGGAGGGAACGCTGTATCACCAGGGTTCCCTGCCCTAAACAGTGGGCAGTCGGGTCTGCAGACTAGTTATGGCAGGGTTTCAGAAGCGTAAATCTGCACAGCTGCTGGAGGCTGATTTGCGCTTCTGAAACTTTTCAGTATTGTGCTGTGCCACATATGCATGGTGACCCCTCATTTGTATTGGTGCGGCACAATATTGCGTGCGTTGCCGCTTTCAGGGGTGCACCGCATATCTGTGCCCTTTGCATGTGGACACGCCACTGACAGCTGATGCATTTCCAGGTTTGGGCAGTGCATTCTGGGACACACTGCCCAAATCTTTTGAAAATGTGGCCCTATGTGTAAATCAATGACTTAAACTGGGTATTAGTTTGAATGGGGGGGGGACACGATGGCATGATGGTCACCAGCAGATGCTTCATTGTGTATTTTTTCTTTTTCCCTAGGATCTGAAGTTTAAAATGGCAATGGCCACACGGTTCAGTATTATTTTTGCGAGTTCTTTATGGACCCTGAGTATGTGACCTATGTTGCTATGTATGCATCTTTTATTTTCCAGGGTTCCTTTTGAGAGTAGTGAACACTAGAGGGAGCAAGAACACTGTCAAAGACTTATATTGTTGCCCTTTGGTATTACAAACCAGGCAGATGCTTCTCTTTCTTCCCCTTGTTACTATTAATACCAGTTCTCTGGAGGAAAATCCTGCAGGGGGATGGTTGCATAGATCGATAAAGTGGCTTAACTCTTCTGTGGGAGGATGTATTCTGCATTCAAGATCAACTGATGAGGGGTTAAACCTTTAAGGTTTTACAGAACATAGCAGCAATAAATGCTGTGTTATATAAAACCTGTGTCGCTGTGTGGTTGGCAGCATATCTGGCTATATATCAAGTAATGATTATCTCTGTATCCCATATGATGTTTTATGTCAGACTGTGAGACTGCCTCCACTGAAGCTAACATATTTGCATACGTAATTTCTAATTGTTAATTCTTGTATTATAAGGTGTTGCATGAGAATGTATATGGCATTGTTTCATTTTAGAGTAACTGTATGTTTAAAATAAAGTGGTAAAGGCAGGACCCCAATGAAAAAGTGAAGTCACATCTCAGCTGGCCTATCCAGGACAAAAAAAAATGTAAACAGGGGCAAATGCATTACGTCATTAAAAATGAGATGTGACTTCTGGTGACATCACTGACCAGGCTGGCCAGCTGAATATCGCGCTCCCCTGATTAACTACCAAACACAGCCAAAAACCAAACATTTTTGGTAAAAAAATAACAAACTAGCTTTTACCTGGCTGTGTCACCTGGATGGGAAGAAAAAATTGAATTTTGAGGGACCTAACTCGACCGATGCCAAACATGGATTTAAATGGGGGGGTCAGGGGGAAACAACGCAACACCCAGAGGGGGGCAAGAGGATACTAAATTGTTACGAGTATCATGGGGCAGACTTGGTGGGCTGTATTTTGTCCTTATCTGCTGGCAAATGTATGTATGTCTGTATGTATGTAATCAGACTTGGCAACCTCAGAAAGTGGGGCCTCTACCAGCTCTGCAATGGCGGCATTGGAACCAGCACAACTCCGAGCTTAAACAGGAAGCAGAAGTTGGATTTAATATTGGTGGAGCTGCACACATTCCATTCTGATACCAAGCAGGATGCTGATAAAATACAGCTCCAAATTTCCAAATTGCAGACTACAACACAAGCACACCAGGATGCTATTGTGATCCTGGTTTCTCATGATGATTGTATGGACTGGCTCTTAATTGAATCCATAAAGCAGATTCAAACCCTGACAGCCAAATGTGAGGATCCTGATGGAAGATCCAGAAGAAAAAACATTTGGTTTCAAGAATTTTACAAGAAGGCAGAGGGATCAGACATTATCTAATTCCTAGAAAACTTCTTCAAGCAGAAACTGGATTTATACCAGGACTTCCCTTTCAATATGGAGTGAGCTCATCAGGCCCTATGCCCACTCATAACCAGCAGTGGCCCACTGGCCCCACTCCATTATGTTGCAGTTTATGTCCCATGCTACCAAACAATATATATTAACTGGATTGTGGCAAAAAAAGGTTTTCTTCTAAGGCACCCGTATATATGTCAACTCACAGGTGTCATCCAAGATTTCAATAAATAAAAAAAATAAAATAAAAAAACTATGACTATTCCTTGACAGTCACAGAACAGCACAAAGCACTGAGCCTTGTCCTGGCAGCTTTTCAGGAGCAGAAGCTGAGGTTGCAGACCCCCTTCCCTGCTAAGGTACAAGTGTTCTTTCTGGATGGCCAGACCCTCTGTGAGTCACCAGAGGAAGTAACTGAGCTACAAAAGAAGGGGATTACGGTAGACAACCCACAGCATTCCTGCCCAAAAATGGACCCACGCTACATGGCAGCCGTGAACCTGGTAAAGCTACAAGAATGGAAAAGACATTCTGCAGCCAGCATGAAGGACATACAAGCTCTTCTTCATATCTTCACTAAAATCTGAACTTATATGCCTAGCTACCATTTATTCCCGACTTGCATCAGATGTGCCCAGAGTAGCAAGAGGTGCCAGCAGTGTAGCCAAATCTGAGAGGTGAACCCACCTTGGGGATCTCAGGGCTGGGGGAAGGGGGAGCTTTCTTGGCCACCCATGTCAGACTCCACTTTAACTTATTTTTTTCTATTTGTTTGGTCAGCAAGTGGAGTGGGGGAAGCTGGTGGGGAGGAGGGGACTCTCACTATATCACATTAGTGCATACTTATACATATTCCTTGGTACTCATGCAACTTGTCTGGGGACTGTCCCCCCCCCCCCAGTGCCCTGATGGATTGGGGAGGACAGCAGGAACGCCTCCTCCTCATGATCAATTCATTATAAAGGGGTTACCTGACATGCTGGATAGAGAGGCAGCCACCCTCCTTCAGTATTTGATCATGTAAAAATCCCTGCATAGCAGGGGACAGCAACAGATACATTGAAAGTGGCACTTTCCTCATTACATAACTATTTGGCAACTAGTGACAGTACTTAATTTTTTATAGAGAAATGTGACTCCTTCTCTTACCCACCCCATTCACTGCAGATATACATTCCACTGTAAACCATGTCCCTCTTGAGTAATCTTTAACTAGCCTGACCTGGATGTGCAGGGAGATGTTCTGCTTCTGACCCTTGGTCCCCGATCTCCTCCGAGGGATGACTCGACTCATGCTAAACAAGTGACACAGGTGGCAAGGAACTTTCAGAGGAAGCAACTGTGATACATGGAGTCTCACAAGGGTCCATCTTGGGGCCATTGTTATCTTTTGATATATACTAACCAGGTGGTCACAGCTGCAGAAAGTTCTATAGCTAGATTATATGCTGATGACACAGTTTTATTTAAAATGGGCTCTGATATAAATAAAGTTAAATCTGACTTACAAAGAGACTTTATGAAAATCCAGGAATGGTTTGTAAAATCAAATATAATATTAAATAGTAAAAAATCTAGGCCAACGTTGTTTGCCAACAACTCTAGGATTAAATCCTGTTCCCTAGAGCTGGGAATAAAAACAATATCAGGTGACTTTCTGCAACAGATCACTGAATAAAAATACCTGAATCTTTGGGTGAACAGTAGTCTGAAGTTCGAGTATCATATTAAAGAATTAGTAAAAACAATTAATCAAAGATTAGGGGCTTTAAGAAGTGCTAAACATTGTATGGATAGGAATGTAAGACAGTTATTAGTTAACCAGATGCTAGTACCAATAATAGACTCTGGAATACATGTGTATGGTCATGGAAGTGTAACAGAACTGAGAAAAGTTAAGGTACTATACAATCGATTGGCTAGGTTCGACTTACTGGTTGACAAATGGACCCATCATTGTGAGATGTTTATTGAGATAAATTATCTCACAATAAAAAATAAATATAAACATATTTAATTAACCAAGTAAGGAATACTATAGTGACTGAAAAATCCACTTATTTACATGAGACAATGGTATGGTCAGCTCATTTGCATAATTTAAGGAGGGATAAATTACTTGGGGATTACCAGATTAGGACTCCAAGAACTAGATATGGAAAAATGACCTATCTATATTCAGCTATAAGGGTCTGGATTGAACTTAAAATTCAGACAAAAAACATTTTTGATAGTCGTAAAACATTTAATACCACATTAAGACAAGAATTAACTACTCGTCATAGGTGTTTTGACTAGTCAGAGTCCCATCGCTACTCTAGAAATATAGCATATTTAATTGTTTGAAGGATGATTGTGCTATCAACTTAATGCAAAATTGTATGTGTAGTTTTGTACGAGATTTTATGTGTAACTCTGTGTGGAAATCAGAAGCACCTTGTAAATAGGACTTGTCTTAATCGTGTGATATGGCATCTGTACCTGACTAAAAATAAAGATTTTACTACTACTACTACATTTTGGAGTTCCAGTGCAAAAGAGCTTCACTGCTACCAGCCTGTGTCATTGATTTATTGTAGTGATTTTCTAAAACCACTAGATGGCACCAGAGACTCACTTATATTGGATATGCTGGCCTGCAATGTGTTCTCTGTATTATAGCAACTGAAAATGCATCATATGACTTTTTCTTTGGGGCAATATTTATTAAGCACTACTATATCAGTTTAATAGCAGCATAGCAATCCACAATGGGACTTCTGCGTTATAGTAGCTGCAACTAAATTTCTGGGACTTTTTCAATGGGGCATGATTTTAAGGTAGTATAGTAATGTTTGTTATGATTCTAGGCCTTACTGAAATTTGTTACCCATGGCCTACTTGCATTTTTATGGCTAGATCTATAGATTCCCTGTTGGCTGCTGCCCTTTTCAAGATCTGGAGCCAGGAGTGGGGGTGGGGTTACACCTAGTTTGGCACTCTGGTCCACGCTCAGTGCATGGTGCTCTCACCTCATATGCTCGGTGACAGTTCATTACTTCCCCTTATTAGAGGCACTTCCCCCATCCAGATAGATGGACGTTTTCTATCTCTAGAAGACCTGATTCATCTCGAGGAACCACCTTATCTCCTACCCGCAATGGCTCCCTGTGGCATCTCTGGAGTCTTCAGGGCCCATAGAGAGCAAACGTGTGAGTTCCCCTACCTTGGAAGCCATTTCTTCTTCTTCCCTTACTTGCCAGCTGCAAGCACCTTGTTATGGTTCTTGTTGTGTTGGTTTAGTCCATGTTTGTAGTCTACTTGTCATGACAGGGTGAGCCCTATCTAAGGTAGATACCCATGTGTGAGGTATCCAACCCCCCCCCATATTCCTTTCACTCTTTATTTCTGTTAGACAGGAAGGGGCTGTCCAAAATATTAATGTTAAAGTACTCACTTTCACCCTCTGTCTGCAGTGATAATGAGACAGCTGCTTGCTCTGGGAATGAAAATGAAATACATTTGCTGTATGCGTGTCTATTTTAAGGTGTCACATTTTAACGATTTAATGGAAACATAAAACCCCCTTAACCAAGAAAAGAGGAGTTGAGTCTAGGCTAGAAAAGATAACATGTATGAACATGTATGTCTTTATTGTTTGATGGGGAACTCCTGAGAACAAGAGGTTTATACTGGTTTTAGCAGAAACGGGTGGATCACCTGACAGTGATGTCATCCATGAACGATATAAAAACTCACCACTTGGAGTAACAAAGATAGATAGAGGAATCAGGTGAATACTGACTACCAAGTGAGGAGGACCTCAGAAGTGTGTGCATGTTTCCACATTGTTCTATTTGCAAAGGCTGAAGCTAAGCCTCAGGAATTTTCAAAATAAGAAAGTTTGCTGGATACTGGACATTGAATAACCTTTTGTTTTCTGTATGTTTATTATTTTTATTTTTTTATTTTCTAATTTGAATAAAATAACAACACACATTTGCGTTTTTATGCACCTGACTTCTGGTTTGTTGTGTCTGTTTTATCCCACACCTTTACAGTGGTGTCAGTAGTGGGATTTCTGGTACCTCTAGACTGCCTGGAAGACGTTATCAATGGGTATTGAACCAATACCCAGACAGATGCAAAACAATCAGGGTGCTGAGGCAAAAACATATCCATTGACTCGTGCCATGGCGGAAAAGACTGGAGAGAAACCCAGACCTGGGTTGGATCTTGGAGCCAGAAGAAAGGTGAAGGATGAGCTGGAGAGTGAGACAGATGGGTAGATGGAGGACAGAGCCCAGGAGGTCCCCATCGACCTCCTATGATGGCTTTGTATGAAGCAGCTGGAGATGGAGTGAGAATGAATGGAGGATCGACAACAACAGGAAGAGGATCAACAATGGCAGGATGAGAAGTGGATGGATATCCAGCAAGCAATCCAAGCCCTTAACCCAGGTCAGCCAGATTGAAATCTACCCAGAGCGATTAAATAGACTAAATTGACAGACGCTGACATTGAGGCCTATATGGTGACATTTGAGTGGATTGTCCAAACGTGTGCCTGGCCCATGGATCAATGGGTCATTAGACTGGTTCCTTATTTATCTGGATGGGCTCAACTAGTCTACAGCCACCTAAGTGTACAGGGTGCAAACACTTATGACCAGGTTAAGGAGGAGATTCTAAGGTGGTATGACATAAATACCGAGACATGCCGGCAGAGGTTTCACTTGCAGAAAATGACTGGGCAGGACACCCCCAGAGAGACCTATGCCCGACTTAAAGATTTCTGTTGTAAATGGCTGCACGCACAACAAAGACTTTAGAACAGATTATGGAATTTATAATCATTGAACAGTTTATACAGGTTCTTCCCCAAGATGTCCATGTATGGGTGAAGAAGCATAAACCCAATTCAGCAGAGTGCACCATCACTCTAGTGGAGGACTACCTGGCAGCTAGACCATCCAAGCCCACAGGATATCAAGGCTCTTCACCCCAACCACCTAATCTGGTAAGAACTTTTGAATATTCTACCCCAAGAAACCCTAACTATGCAGGGAATAATTGGAGAAATGAAAGCGGGGGAAGGAACTATTCAGCTGATGTGATTTGCCACAGTTGCCTGGGGAAAGGACATATTGCCAGAAACTGACCAAATAAAAGAAGGGAGTCTGCTCATCTAGCTTTAGCTAACTGGGGATGTGTTACCACTGTAGAGATTGGAAAAGAACAAATGCTGGGGTTATTAGACTCGGAATTGGTAGACATTGGTCAGGGCAGACCTGATGAAAGAACTGGACATTTCTGGGCCTAATGCCATAGTTATTTGTGTTCATGGGGACATCCATCAGTAACCTACTGCATCCATTACAATGACAACTGAAAACAAGGAAAAGGCTATGACTGCTGGCCTGGTACCCAGACTCCCTTCACCGGTTATTATAGGCCAAGATGTCCCAAATTTTGACCAGTTGATGAAAAACCAGCAGACTTGTAAACATCCGATCACTGTAACCACCAGGGCCCAAGCAAAATTAGAACAATTACAGCAGGTATTCCCTTTTCAAGAAGGATTATTTGACAGCCTGGGGAAGAAGAGAAAGACCAGAAAGTAAAAAAAAGACTTTGAAAAGACTTTGGAGAGAGACAAACCAGGATGGCATACCTGAATTGGGAACAAGTCTGAAAGGGTTTAATATTAAGAGAACAAGTGCGGGACATAACATTACCCTAATTTTTTTTCCAGGTGGATCAAGTAGTTGCGGAGGGACAATCACAATATGTGATTAAAAATGACATTTTATATTGAGTATGTACCCACCCAAATACTAATGAATGTATAGATCAACTGATGGTGCTCCAGATATATAGGGAGAGGTTGATTTACCTGGCCCATAACCTGCCCATGACTGGCCAAGAAGGGAGAGACCACGCCCTTAGTAGGTTGCTGACTAGATTTTTTTGGCCTAACATTCACGGCAATGTGGCTGAGTATTGCCATACTTGCTCAGAGTGCCAGTTGGTAGCATAAGGGGGGGAAAGGGATAAAGTACCCCTCCAGCCTATACCAGATGTCATGATTTTATTTGCTAGGGTAGCAATGGATGTAGTGGGTCCCTTATCCAAAAGTTCAAAAGGGAACTGGTTCATTTTGGTGGTTTGTGACTATGTCACTAGATACCCTGAGGCAATACCCTTTCGTACTGTTACTGCCCCTAATGTAGCTGAGGAATTGACCATGATTTTTAGCAGAATGGGTATACTCCAAGAAATCTTAACCGAGCAGGGTAGCAATTTCACCTCCTCCATCTTGAAAGAACTATACTGACTACTAGGTGTGTCAGCAGTTAAAACATCTCCCTATCATCCACAGACTGATGCCCTGTGGAACAGTTTAATAAGACCCTCAAACAAATGTTGAAGAAGTATGTGCAATAGGAAGGCCTAGATTGGGACAAGTGTCTACCTCACCTTCTATTTGCTTATAGGGAGGTGCCCCAAGCCACCACAGGGTTTTCCCCTTTCTTGCTATTGTATGGGAGGAATCCCAGGAGCACCCCTGGATGTAAGAAAGGAACATTGGGGAGGTCACGTGATGGCATCTAGCTAGACAGCAGCTGGATTTCTGAGCTCTCCCCTCTAGCCACCTTTCCTGGCTGTTTTTTGAATCATCTTGGCATTTAAACAGGAATTTTGTTCAGGAGGTGTCTGATTAAGTTGCCTGCCATCGCAAAACGAGTTTTGTGGATGAAATAATTGTTTATAATATCGGGATGGAGGTGGATGGGAAGCAGGCCTCAGTCAAGCACACACCTCCTGCATCCCCGGAGAAAGCTGCAAAGAAACAACGCAACCAGGGCACTGCTAAATCTGAGCGAAGTGGGGACAGAGTGCAACAGGCCATTCCCTTAATGGAGGATAGGTTCCTCCAAGAGCTCACTCCTTTGAAAGATATTCTGAGAGAACTGACTGGTGAGCTTAAGTCCCTGCGTTGTGATCTCTCCTCTGTCTCTACTAGAGTTTCTGATATGGAGGCTAGATTTTTCTCATCGGAGCAGTGGAGGACGAAAACCGAAAGCGAAGTCATTGAGCTTAAACACCAGATTAAAAATTGCAAGCTAAACTGAAGACTTAGAAGGCGTGTCGCCGGAACAATTTAATAATTCTGGGCCTACCGAGATGGAAGAGGGCCCAGACTTGATAGCCTTTTGCAGAGGTTCCTGAACAAGGTCGTGGGCCCATCTCCTATCAGCTCCTCTTATCACATAAACGGACCCATACGCTCCCTGAGACCTAGGCCCCCGTCTGGATCCCCCATGTCCCATTATCGTTAAGTTCCTAAGTTATTTGGAAAGACAACACGTTTATACGAAATCCTGAACTTAAAGAAGTCCTTTGGAGCATCCAGAATTGATTACGAGGATCTACCAAAGAAACCCGGGAAAAGAGGAAGCTTACCATCCCGTAGTGCAGAAGCTAATAGCTGCCTCCATCCCCTTTAGGATGATTTATCCGGCGGTTCTCAAGGTCACTGTTGGAGGCATGGCTACCAGCTTTAATTCCCCCGAAGCGGCCCTCAAGGAACTGGCTACTAAATTACCGGATCTGTTCAAGTCGACTGGCTGAAAGAACTCCTGTTTTTTATTTTAATGCAGGAATGTGATGATCCTGTGGGGTTATGATCCCTTTTGCTTTAAATATGTATATTTTGGCTTGCTATGATAAATGTTCACGGTTTTACTGTGTTGGCTGTTTGAGGTGTCTCTCGGTCTTACCTTCTCTCTCCAGTCTATTCCTGTCTCTGGTCTTCTCTGGTCTCTCTTACTTTCTTGCTTCTCTGTCCTCCTCTTTGGGTTGTTAGGTTTGGTTCGGGTTGTGATGAGTGGTTTTTTTAGATGGCTGGGAGCCTTCGCTGTTCCACTCAGGCTTTCCCAGACGGAACCTTTTCTTTTATGGTTACTGTTTCGGGGTGACTTCCTGGTGGAGCCGGATCGGTTTGGTTCTTCTATCTTACCAGCCCCTCTAGAAACAGTGGTTCTGAGTTGATGTTTCTAGGGGGTCCAGTACCTCATTGATCCTTTTGGATTTTATGATTTCCTTTTGTGGGTTGCCTGGATAATGGGTAAGTTGGTTATTTTAAAATGTATTTTTTCTGGGGTAGACGCGGGGGGACCGTTTGGCTATATTGGGGCTGGATGAGTGCCTCTTGGCTGTCCCTTATTTTTAGAGCTGTTTCTGGATTTGCCCAAAGGCTGTACTCCGTCTCTCTCTGAAGGTATGTTTCTGTGGCCGAGCTGTGGGAGTAGTGGGTACATGGTAATGTCAAGCTTTGAAAGTACAGATTTGTTCTTTTTTGGGATTGCATTTTGCGCTGTGCCTCTTGTTCTATCAGCTTCATGGGTTGATGCCTTCAATTTTGGGGAGATGTCCTAGGCTTTGCTCCTTTGTTCCTGAATTTTTAGGCCTTGTTCATGGTTTGTGGGGCGGGAAAGGGAGAGATATGGTTGGATGGGGTTTTATTGTGGGAAGGATTTGTCGTACCGTTGTACCCCCTTTCTATCTGGTTTCCTTTTAATGTCTCTTCCCTTTGCCTGCTTATCTCATCGGTTATCGGTGCCCGGGGTGGGCGGGGGGCTGGGTCTAAGAGTGTCTGCTCGCTGGATGTGGAATCATGAGCCACATGTTGGGGGTTGGCTAACCTCTCCCTGGTATTGGGATTGTTGGGGTGTGCTATATTTGGATGGTGGATGTTTGCTGTCATTGGATTTTGCCGGAACTATTTAGCATACTGGTACTCGTACTCTATGCTGGGGAATCGGAGGTTCGCAATGGGGGTCGGGAGGTTCGAGCCCTTAGGTCTTAGCTTGTTTTATAGGTTTTTCATGCTCGGCCACTCGTTGTATATAGTTATTTTTGGTTTGTTTGGGGTATTAGATGTTTGTGGGTGGGGATTGATTTGATTCTTCGTGACTATGTTGGGTTTCTGGACCGGGGAGGAGGTCTTTCTGTTACTGACTGGTTTGTTCTGGGCTTTGTGGATTTTGGTCTTTGTTGGGTGGGTGGGGGTTGGGACCGGCAATGTTATTTCTTATGTTTTGTATGGTCTCTCCTATTATGGGGAGGTCGGGTTTTAATGGGTGGGGGGTGGGCCTGATGAATGCTCTCCTCGGTATTTTATATGACATTTGGTTTAGTAGGTGTGCTGTTATGGGAGGAATATGTCTTCTGTAATTCTTGTTTGGGATTGTTTTGGATTGGGGTTTACTTTTACTATAAATAATGGTGGGCTGGGGATATATAGAGGGCCAGCTTAATCTTCCAATTTAGTTTAATGTGCTGTTTCCGGGGATTAAAATGGGGGTTCTCCTGTTGGGACCAAAGCTTGGTTTGTTTGGGTACTATATGATATTCCAGTCTTTCCTTTTAGGGTGCACCTTTTCTTTCCTGTAATCCTGATTGTGTCTGGATATTTGAATTTTGTATACTGTATCTAAAATGGCTATGAATACTCTCAAAATAGCCTCTTGGAATGTACGCGGAATTAGGTATCGGGTCAAACGCTTGCAGATGTTTAAACATTGTTCACTACTGCAAATTGATATTCTTTTTTTGCAGGAAACTCATCTCAGCCATGGTGACACCAAACTATTATCTCGTTCTGGCTTTTCTCAGTCCTATCTTGCGGGTAATTCTTGTTTTAGTAAAGGGGTGGCGGTTCTAGTCAAGAAACACGTCTTATTTACCAAAGAGATGACTGTGTCAGACCCAGAAGGGAGGTTTTTGTTGGTTAAGGGCTCTTTTAATGGGGACAACGTTGTTCTGGGTTCTATATATGGCCCGGTGGGGGGTGACCCGGGATTTTTCATGTCCCTTGCTGATAAATTGGCTAACTTTCTTCCTGCTTAGTTTATATTGGGTGGGGACTGGAATATTCCCTGCTCACCCATTCTAGATAGAGACCGTCAGGATAGGCGCCCCTCTGCCCCGGCTCATAGAGCCTTTTCGGAATTGAGATCGCTGCTGGGTCTATGTGACCCCTGGAGACATGCCAATCCTTCTCTTCGAGCCTTTTCCTTCCTTTCATGGTCGCATGGTACTAAATCTAGGTTGGATATGGTATTAGTTAGTACTTCCTTTCTTCTGAGTCTCTGTTTATCTGGTATTGACCCAATTATTTTATCGGACCATGCTGTCGTCTGGCCCAAGCTCTCCTTAGCCCCGGATTTCTCCCGAGATTCAGTTTGGCGGCTGAATACTCAATTGTTGAAGGATCCTCAAAATGTGTCTGATATTAGTTCCTGATTTCCTTCTTTCTGGTAGATAATCTTAATTCTACCCGAGGCTGGATATGGTCTGGTCTGCCTTGAAATGTTATCTCAGAGGGCGAGCTTATTAAAATGGCTTCCTTAGAAAGAAAAAGGGCTGGCAAACTCCCTATCTTTGATGGGTAAAATCAGGGATTTGAGGCTAAATATTCTCAACTTCTTCTTTAACTGATCTTAAAGAGCTCTTATCAGTTAAGAATGAATACTTGGATCTTTTGAAGGAGAAAACGGAGTATTGTTTGTTAAAAACTCAAGCCAAATATTTTGATCAAGGAGAGAAGTCCGGTAAAATCCTGGCCTTGCGTCTACGGGCATTGGAAAGCTCCAGGATTATTCCTTCTTTACTCTCCTCATCCGGTATGGATGTCACTTCAACCAGAGGAATTGCCCATATTTTTAGAGGTATTATCTGACCTTTACAGTAAATCTCCTATCTCGCACTCCTTTCGGATCTAAACGAATATTTGAGGGAGATAGATATCCCTTGCTTATCAGAGGCCCAGCAGGCTATTTTGTTGGCTCCAATCTCGTTGGAGGAGATTGAGAGATCAATTGCTTCCCTCGCTCCCGACCGAACACCGGGCCCTGATGGTCTCCCGGCTAATTTTTATAAGGCCTTTGCTAAGGATTTGATACCTACTCTTCTTAAATTATATGAGTACCTATCGGTAGCTCCGGATATGGATCCCTCATTGTTCGAAGCTATAATTGTTTTAATCCCTAAACCTGATAAGATTCTCACGGATCCAGCCAATTACAGACCAATCTCTCTTCAAAATTATGATATGAAAATTCTTGCTAAAATATTTGCTGAAAGAATCAGGAGGGTTTGGTCTGGTCTGTTGAGCCCTGAGCAGGTCGGTTTTGTCCCTGGCAGATCGGCGGCCGATCATTTGAGGACTCTGTCACATATCTCTCAATATGCCCAATCCGTTTCATATCCAGCTGCTTTGGTCTCCCTTGATGCTGAAAAGGCCTTTGACCGTGTGGACTGGTCTTTTCTCTGGGCAGTTATGGAGAGAATGGGTTTTCAGCCTGCTTTTTTAAATAGGATTCGGGTGTTTTATAGTAGCCCTTCTGCGAGAATTTATTGCAATGGGGTGTTCTCCTCCCTTTTTCGTTTATATACCGGCACCAGGCAGGGATGTCCCCTTTCTCCTTTATTATTTAATTTGCATTTGGAACCTCTACTTATTAGGCTTAAGGCTTCTTCCCAGGTTAAGGGTCTTAGGTTACATCAAAGAGAACTGGTTCTTTCTGCTTACGCAGATGATATTCTTTTACATTTAGCAGATCCGGCTGAGTCTTTGAAGGCGGTGATTGGTATTGTTGAGAGGTTCGGTACTTTCTCTCGTTATAGGTTGAATATTTCCAAATCTGAAATCTTTCCTCTTAATGTAAATACTAAAAAGTCCGAATTTTCTTCTTTCAGGATGAAATGGGCCCTAGGTCTATCAAATATTTAGGGATTTATTTTTCTACTGATCCTTCTCTTTTGAGAAAGTTAAACTTGGACAGAGTCAAGGACTCGGTTTCTCAGGATTTACAGCGCTGGTCAGCTCTTCCCATCTCACTTTGGGGTAGAATAAATATTCTTAAAATGAATGTTCTCCCTCGGATTTTCTATCCATTGAACTTGGTTAACCTTTGTCTTCCTACCTCTTATATTCAGCAGTTTCATGTGCTTTTTTCTAATTTCGTTTGGAAGGGGAAAGGGGTTAGGCGCTCCTATGCTAAATTATCGCTTCCTAGGGAGAAAGGGGGTCTTAGATTACCTAATCTCCTGTTGTACCATTGGTGCTCACTTCTCTAAGTTGGGAAGATGGTTCTCTACTGAATCAGACTCATCCTGTCCAATTTGGCTTCAACTTGAACGTGCCTCTCTCTGAGATTAAACCAGATAGGTTTGCTCTACTTTATTTATCCCCAAAGGTACTTTCATATTGGGTGTCGGACAGTGTGATGATGGCTGCTCTTAAGTCGCTTGTGCAATGTTTAAAGTTTTCCGTGTCTCCGCTTATTTCAGACCTGGGACAACGGTTGTTGTAATCCAATGTTAAATTGGGCACTTCATGGATTACCCTGATTGGCTACCTAAATCAGAGAGGCCAGACTTGAGCATTTCTTTAGCAGGGACCTACTTTTTCTTCCGGCGATATTCTAGAGAAATTTGATATACCTAGGAGAGATATTTTAAAGTATATCAATTGAGACATCTGATCGGCCGGAGATTTGGTACCACCTTTAAGGATTCGGCCGTTTATCCTTTCTTTTCTGGAATTATCAATCTTGCCTCCCAATCCCATTCTATTTCTCTGATATATTCTTTCCTTTTGAATTATAACTTGCTGGATACGGTTGAAGGCTTGGGTGTGTGGGCACACCTTCTACCTGATATTTCCCTGGGTTGGTCTGGTATTTGGAAAGATCTTTATAGATATCATACTCAGGATAGGTTGCGGTTAACGCAATATTACATTGTTAATAACCTCTATTATACGCCGGTTAAACTCTTTCAGCTTAAGAGGGTCTCTCATTCAAAGTGTTTCAGGTGTTTGCAAGGGGATGGTAACTTAATCCATATGTTTTGGGATTGTCCTAAAGTTGCCCCCTTGTGGTCTTTGGTCCGAGATTATCTTGATCCTCTTCTGGGTCTGTCCGTTTTTTTCTCTCCTGAGATATGTATTCTAGGTGATTTCTCCCTTATAGATAGTGCTGAACGTAGATACTATATGGCTTTGGTGTCTATGGCTGTTAAAAAACTGGTTTTAAGACATTGGACTGACCAACTGGCCTTGTCATTTGCTGATTGGTTGACTGAACTGGCTTCATATCTGCAATCTGAAAGGTTGATTGCTAGTCTTAAATGTCGTTTGGACCTTTTTCAGAGGAGATGGAGTAAATTCCAAGCCCTGTGTTTGACTTAACTTACATAATTCTAGACCCGACTCCTCATGTCTGCCTTTTAGTTTAAGAATTATGTTAATCCTGGTTATTAGGAGTGTCTTGCTTTTATACAAATGTCAAGATTTGAAATGATGGTGATATGTTGCTTTATCCAGACATTGTTTGGTGTTTGTTGGTGCACCCGGGGGGAGGGGAGGGAGTAGTCTGTTGGGGGGTGAATGTTCGCATTGTACATTGTTTCTTGTATTTGTGGTAGGGTGGGTTGGTGGGATTGTGGGTGGGATCGGGTTTGGGGGGTTGGGATTTTGTGTTACTTCTTTTTGTATAGGGGTTTGGATATGTTGGGGGAAGGGGGTAGTTCTTTGGTTGTACCGTTCATTCCATTTTTTTTCTTGTACTTCCTTGATGTGCTTTGTATTGTGTTGTTGTTGTTTTGTTTTTTTAAACTCAATAAATTTAAATTTCAAAAAAAAAGAAAGGAACATTGGGAAGAAGGAAGAAGGAAGAAATGTGGGTCAAACTAATATTGATGATTACATGACAAATTAGTGACAACAATTGATTAAGTATATGGAACTGGCCCATTGTAATGTGTCCCAGAGGCAGGTAGAACAGAAAGAAACATATGCTCTATAAATCTTTCCAACTTGGGGACAAAGTATTATTGTTGTTGCTGTCCTCTGAGAATAAGCTTCTCATGAAATGGTAGGGCCCCTATAACATCCTTCATCAGACAGGAGTAGTCAACTATAAACTGGAGTTGCCAGGGTGAAGGCCCCATAAAAAAGTGTCCCATGCCAATCTCTTACAAAAAAGGTACGAGAAACATACTTTCATGCCCATCATGTTTTTACACCCAGAGCAGGTTCACACTGAGTTGAAGATTGCTTATAGAAGACTAGAACAAGAAAAGGAAATGGCAGAGGTCCAAGTTAATCCTGAGCTACACGCAGAGCAGAAGAAGAGGTACGGTAGCTATTACTTCCGTTCAGGATAACTTTTACCAACACACCAGGGAGAGCCAAAGGGGTAGTACATACTATCAAAGTAAACTAAGAGAAACCTATACACCAGAAACCCTATAGGTTGCCTGAAAAGGTCAGACAGGAGGTTATGGAAGATGTCCACAAAACGGAACAGTTAGGAATTATTGTTCCCTTTTGTAGTGCCTGGTCCTCACCTGTGGTGGTGGTGGTAGATAAAAAGGAGGGAGGTTTCCGGCTCTGTCTGGATTTTTGAAAGATTAATGCAATATCCACCTTTGATGGTTACCCCATACCCCGCATTGATGACATTTTAGACAAAATAGGAAACGCACAGTATATTAGCACCTTACATCTTACTAAGGGATATTGGCAGATCCCTTTGGCACTAGACGCACAGGAAATAACAGCTTTTAGTACACCAAAAGGACTCTACCAATTTACCACTGTGCCTTTTGACCTCCATGGTGCCCCTGCAACATTTCAGCTCTACAGGGACCAAATACTTAGACCTCATACACAGTACTGTGCTGCTTATCTGGATGACATAGTTATCTATAGCACAGACTGGAAAACATACTTAGAACATCTTAGGGCAGTGATACAATCCATCAAAGGCTGACTGACTGTAAACCCCACTAAATATGCAGTGGCCTGAATTGAAACTAAGTATTTGAGATTTGTCATAGGTAAATGTATGGTTAAGCCAGATGTGGGAAAAGGGGAGACCATAGCTGACAGTCCCATTCCATACAAAGAAACGGGTACGTACCAAATTTTGCCACCATAGCCACACCCCTTACTGACCTGACTAATAACAAATGCCCACACAAGGTCCAATGGACCATGCAGTGTGATGAGGCATTCAAGAACATTAAGGCTATTTTATGCTCCTCCCCAGTGTTAGTCAGCCAAGATTTTCAGACTCCTTTTAAGGTACACACTGATGCTGCAGACACAGGTATAGGGGCTGTCTTATCACAACAGAGCAAGGGAGAGGAGCACCCAGTGATATTCATCAGCAGAAAACTCCATGAGAGAGAGCAAAATACTCCACAATAGAGAAGGAGTGCTTGGCCATGAGATAGGCCATTGGGGCCCTTAAGTATTATCTGTGGGGTACAGAATTTACTATGCTAACTGACCATAATCCATTGCGCTGGCTCCACCAGATGAAGGATAAAAACCTCAAGGACTGTGCGTTGGTATTTAGTACTACAGCCCTATCGATTTTCTGTGAAACACAGGGCAGGGTCCCAACACCAGAATGCTGACTTTCTGTCCTGTTATTGGGCAAATGCTGATGATAAATGAATTGTACATGTGTGTGTTCTGAATGAAAATAAATGTTTAAATGTGTAGATGAAAGAGGATGTCTATACAGTATTGCAAAATCTGTGTAGAAAGCCTCAGGGAATTGAATGTTATCAGTAGATGTTAGCACATCAGGATTCAGATGCCATTTTGATTCGTAGGGTCCCTGAGGTGGAGCTTCTAGTGTGGGTGGGTGGAAGCTCCAACCCTTCCAGGGTTCTGGTGGGGTGATTGCCAACATTAAGGACTGTTGCCCTCTTGTGCAGGGGTGTGTGTGTGACAGGGTGAGCCCTATCTAAGGTAGATACCCATGTGTAAGGTATCCAACCCCCCCATTCATTTCACTCTTTGTTTCAGTTAGACAGGGAGCAGCTGTCTAAAATGTTAATGCAAAAGTATTCGCTTTCACCCTTTTTGTGCGGCGATAGTGAGACCGCCTCTTACAATGGGAATGAAAATGAAATAATTTTGTTGTATGCTTGTCTATTTTAGGGTGTCACATTTAACGATTTGACGGAAACATAATACCCCCTTAACCAAGACAAGAGGAGTTGAGTCTAGGCTATAAAAGAACATGTATGAACATACATGTCTTTACTGTTTGATGGGGAACTCCTGAGAATAAGAGGTTTATACTGGTTTTAACAAAAAGGGGTGGATAACCTGATGGTGATGTCATTCATGAAAGGTATAAAAACCCATGACTTGGAATAACAAAGATAGATAGAGAATCAGTTCAATACTGACTATCAAGTGAGGAGGACCTCAGAAGTCTGTGCTTGTTTTCACACTGTTCTATTTGCAAAGGCTGAAGCTAAGCCTCAGGAATTTTTGAAATTAGAAAGTTTGCTGGATACTGGACATTGAATAACCTTTTGCTTTCTGTATGTTTATTATTTTTATTTTTTTATTTTCTGATTTGAATAAAATAACACCACATGTTTGTGTTTTTTATGCACCTGACTTCTGGTTTGTTGTGTCTGTTTTATCCCACACCTTTACACACGTTTTTGCTGCAAAAACTTTCTATGCACAGTCGGACAACAGCCTCAAGATAATTTCCTATTAGCTATCATGTGGTACTTAGGGTTTACCTTCTCGGTTCCTCACCCACCGGACTGGAACAGAGGTAATGGGATCACACTCTGGGCTTTTTATAGGTCCCAGATCTGTCTTCAGCTAGTGGGAAGACCCAGTATGGTATTGTCTACCTGGATGCTTACCCTTCTATGCAGACTTATGTAAAAACATTCCTTTACCTCTAATCTTGAACTTAGGGAATGGTAGAACCTCTACCCTATGGAGATTTAACAATTCATTACTCAATATTGAAGAATTTCAAACTTAGATTAATGAGCATATCCGACATATAGTGGTAGGTAAAAAAGGCCCTACAGTTGACTTGCATATCCTGTGGGATACCTGGTAGGTAGTCTTATGCAAGTGTAACCACCCAGTCCCCTGGGGTTACTAGAATCCCATCAGTGTCAGTGCTAGGTAGGGAAGGCAGCTAGTGAATAACTTGTTAAATGGGGTTTTCACCTACTCACTCTCTGTTTACTTGGTCTCAGCTGAGAGGAGAGAGATGATTTAATTTAGAACTCTTGCAACAGCATAAGCCACAGCAGCTGGCTGTGAGTGGGGAGTTTTAGAATCTTCAGTTAGTCTTTGAGTGGAGTCTGTAGTGAGCAGTTGGAGGAGTGAGAGCTGCACTGTAGGATCTGTGAGGAGAGCATATTTTCTCACCCCAGTGCTGAGAAACATCTGCCTGCCCAGAGAATTGGTGGAAACCATTGTCTGGAGCAGGAGTTCCTGATTTTTCTTCCCCACAGAGATGGAAAGGACTGCTAGAATGGATTCATGGGGCAATCCCCTGTTTACATCCAGGACTTTGAAGCTGCCTGTTTGTTTTTTCCAACCATGAGTAATCTGACTTTATGCTTCCCAGAGAAAAGTACCTGTTTTGGGTGTACTCTGATAAAGGGAAGTATACACCAGTTTCTGTTCTAAGATGAGACTGTTCTCATGTTTAAAGTTGGCTGAAAGAGAGACTTGGCACATTGTTCAGGACTTTAGTTCTACACTCAGAAGTAGTGTTTTCTCATGCAGGATGTGAAAGTCATTCCAAGATGCATATTGCTAACTGTTTTAACAGATGTTTTGAGGTGTAATTCTGAAATAATGGCTGGATATGGACATGTAAACAAAAGGTGGACAGCCCCCTATCTGGAGTGACCAGTTCAGCACTACTGGTTCCATAAGGGTGCATGGTTATTCAGGTCATGGTGGCCAATGCCTGAAGAGAAAGTTTACCCCCTGGTATGGGCTATGCTAATTTTAAGCATCAGTGTGCTCCATCATGGCCAGTTGCCACATTGCCAAAAGTTAAAGTCCTATGCCATACGAGAATTGTGTGCTCAGTTGTGGCCAGTGCCACTAGAAGAAATGTGTGTTCAGCTGAGGCTTTGCCACTGAAGAGAATTCGAGGTCCTGTAAAATATGGGATATGTAGAGTTTCTGTCCGATACAGATTTCTGTTGTTCTGCCATTGCCTTGTGCCACAATGTGCAAACCTTGGGGGCCCACCTTTGCTTTAGTGTACCACCTTTTGGAATAAAGTCACTCTCCAGAACCCCAGCCTGGTTTGGACATTCATGTTACTGCTTCCTGTGTGGAATTACTGGGTACCCCTCCAGAAGTACAGACCTAGCATAGCCCTAGCAAAACGTCCTCTACTCAGGACCTAGGTTTAGTTTGATCATTGTGTAGTTATGCTTTTGTACACCCCCACCCCTTTTTGACCTCTAGAAATAACAAGCCTGGTATATAGTCCAAAAGCTAGGGATGGTGCTAAATGTCCGAAGTAGTTTGGGTGCCCAGTCGAGGGTACCAAGGGGTAGCTTACTGTGCAAAGTAGCGGGGGGGGGGGGCAGTTACACAGGGAATTGATTAAATGTGCCTCCCAACTTAAGAAGCAATGTGCAGAAAAATTAGACAAACAGAAATGTTCCCTGAAAGATCTGCAAGAAAAACATATGAAGGGGAAGAGTCTGTCGCCCCTTCTCTAACTAAAATTAGAGCAGAAATCCAAGACATACTAAAAGCTAAGACAGAAGCAGAATTATGATTCTTACATCAAAGATATGAGGGAGGCTCTCAAGCTACTAAAATGCTGACATTCCATTTAAGGCACCAAATGGCTACTACTGCAGTTACCTGTATGCGAGACTTTAGGTCTCAGCTTTTACACAGGTCATAAGAAGGCTATTCTGGAGACCTTTTGTAAACATTTTGAGAATCTCTATACCCCTGAATAACCTTTGAATCTGATGTGATTGATACTTTTTTAGCTCCATTGAAACTTCTCTCCCTAGCACCAAAGCACCTGGAGACCCTTATGGCCCCTACAACATGAGTAGAGTTGGACCTTGCCATTAAGCAACTTAAAAACAATAAGAGCCCAAGGCCAGATGAATACACCAGTGAATTTTATTAACAGTTTAAAGACCACTTGGCACCTTTGCTACTAGATTGCTGCCTCTAGGTCTCAAATAGTAATTCTCCTCCTCATTCCGGTAACCTAGCTACATTTCGGCCATATTAAAACTGCAGAAGGATGACATTCTTTGCTCTTCATACCAACCTACATCCATACTGAACATTGACTGTAAGATTTTTAATTCTTTAGTGGCAGTGTTGCTAAATAAACATCTTCCCCTGTTAAACACCCTTTTTACTTTTGAGTTTGGATGCAGAGAAGGTCCGACTGTGTGGCATGGCTCTTTCTGTTTGCCAGCCTTTGAAAATTGGGATATCCCCCTCTGAATTTATTACCATTTTACAGAACTTCTATGGGGCCCCTAAAGCATGTGTTAAAGTAAATGGCCAGATATCCTCCTCGTTCCCTTTATATAAAGGAACCAGGCAGGGATGACCCCTTTCCCCATTGCCTTTTGCATTATACTTGGAACCCTCAGCCCAGACCCTTAGGTAGATCCTCTCTGTATGTGGCATTAACCTATGGGGTAGACCTCAGAAACTCACTGTTTATTTGGATGATCTCGTGATTTACCTTACCAATCTAAACACATCTCTCCACTCTCTCTGGAATATCCTTATTGACTTTGTAAACTGTGCACGCTACAAAATCAATACTACAAAGATGGAAGTTTTGCGCTTTAACTATCAATCTTCCACCCAAATCAGAGCTCAGTTTATGTTTAAGTGGGATATGTCCTCCCTAAAATATCTTGGTGTCCACCTTACTGCAAATACATTTCCATTATATAATGTGAATTACCCACCGCTTGCCCAAGCTTTCCAGGCGTCTAGACTTAGACCATTGGAAGGCTATAAATCTCCCACTTATTCAAAGAGTGGATTGCATCTGTTTGAATATCCTCCTTCAAGTTCTTTACCTAGCCCAGTCTTTACCAATACCCCTGCAGGGACAACACCTTCGCTTATGGGATAGGATGATTTCTCAGCTTCTCTGGTCAGATAGTCAACCTCGAATATGCTATTTGACATTACAGTTACCAAACTCCAAAGGAGGTTTAGCCCTTCCACACTTAACTAGATATCAAGGGGCAGGAGAAATCTGTACTGTGCTTTATTGTCTTTCCCCTCAATAAACAGCCCTGTGGAAGTCCATAGAACTGACTGAGGAGGACTTGCTCCCTCTTACCAAGGGAGTGTTACAACCTCACTCACAAATGCACATATCACTCTTAGAAATCAGATTTATGGCCACCTCTCTAGAGGCTTGTTATACTACCCTAGCACACTGCACAATACTTCCTTTTAGATATATTTTCATTCTCTTGGCATATAATAGGAATTTTTTGCCTGCTCAACTTGACTCCTTTTTATGGCTGCATGGGTGGAGCCATGCAGACATATTGATGTCATCAGAAAAAAGGGGTCTGAATTGCTAACACAGCACAGCTTTTATTTTTATGAGGGAGTGGAGAATCAAAGCACAACTTCATGAAAATCCCTCCGCATCCCCCATTTACTACAGTGTGCTCCCCCGGCACTATCTGTTAAGCAGAGCACCATGTGGTGCTGCTGTTAACCATTAGGATGCCAACAGAATTAGAACACATAGGAATTCTGTACTGATATATCAGTACATGGCACAACAAGGGTTACTATGCAGAGAGAAGAAACTGGGAATGTGCTTTCACATAAATCTGTGCCTCGACTCAGTTAACAAAAACAGTGTTCATCTGTGTTTTCTTTTTTTTTTATACTTTATTTTTATTGTTATATATGTATATATACATACAATAGATCTGTATCTGGGACAGACCATATCTCAGTAATAAATCTCCATCTGGAGAAACAAAAACATGTCCACTTAATATTTAGGATTAAATGCATCCCCGATATATTGATACCACATAGAGGGGTAGCTAAACATTTTACTCAAATTTATATCAAAAGCTAGATTGAACTGTGTAGTGAGCCCATGAGCAATATGACTGAGTCCATAGAACTTAAGTCCATAAAAGTCCCAAGAAATCCATGCCCCTCCTGAGGGCTATTGGTGCCATATTATTTAACCTAAAAGTTTAAAGTTAGAAGTGAGTTTGTACCTAGGGCAGCAACATCTTAATACCTCCACACAAACAGCTTCTTTTACAGAAAACATTCAAGATTTACTCATCGATGCACATTTTATTTCTTTTTAAGAAACAAAACCCAGCAGCTATTAAACTTTCCAAAAAGTCAGGTCCCCACATTTTAACACGGAAGCTGGTAATAGTACAATGCTTTAATGCCTTCAAATTTAGAATAAAGCTAAAGCTAAGAAATATCAACTTATGGCTAAATTACATTGCAGTTCGTTGAACTTCAGTCCTCTGCATCAGAATCAGCCTCTCCAGGTTCACAATGACGGTCTCGAACTAAAACAAATTGCGAGGCCCATTTCCCAGCTTCAATAGGGTCGGAGAAGGCCCAGACCTTGCCCTCGTGTACAATTCGCAGTCTGGCAGGAAAGACCATCGAGTGGATGATTGAAGCTTCTCGTAGCAATTTTCTGACCCCATCAAATTTCTTCCTCCTGATACGTGTGGCATAACTTTTTTTTTTTTTAAATCACTTCTTTATTCATTTTTTTTTAATACAGAATGAAACAAACATAAAACAGAACCTGGAACCCCAGGCACACAGCCCAAAACTGACTGTGAAAACTATGTACATTACAACTATGTACATGCACAGAGATGATGTCCCCTTCCCCACCAAATCTAGCTTTAAGTCCAGCCACATCTTTATGTATGGAAACAGCACCCTTAGGCCCATTGCAAATCAGACCATTTCCCCTTAACCCTAATACAGCCACTCCGGGCCTATCCAGGATTCCTGAGCCTTATGGTATTGTGGACTAGTTCCACCTCAAAAGGTAACACCTCTCTGTGCCCCCCGGAAAGAGAGAGAGTCCCTATCCCCATCTTTATAGCAGGCCCAGTATTCTTACTACTAAGCTAGTCCCCAGAATCCTACCAGTCCACCTTCAAATATTACAGGGTCCTCAGGCCCCTTAGCATCTCTATAATCTCATTCCAATCAAACTGCAACTAGTCACAGCCCGACAGACAGACCCACTTCTGGCCAAGCGGCCCTTATTGGGAATAGATTGCCTCCAATACTGCCCATCTTTTGACATATAGCCCCTTCCTCCCCTCTAGATATAAATGCCTCTTGATCCTAGATAGGGCGCCAATAAGGTCACCCACCCATTGTGTATACCAATAAAATTGGTCATCTTTCCAGTGCTGGACCACATACGCTTTAATTACCATAGTCATCAGGGATATATGATATTTAGGAGTAATGTCTGCAATTTGCGAAAAGTCCCCCAAAATACATACCTCTGGAGTTATAAGCTCGGAGTAGTCCAGCAGTGGCTCCATCCGCCTTTTTATTTCATCCCATAGGGGCCATATTCTGTTACAATTCCACAGAACATGTAAAAGGTCTCCCTTCTCTAATTCACACCTGAAACACAGGTCTGTCTGTCTAAGGCCTCTTTCACACAATATCACAGGGGTAAAATATAGATTAGAAGCAATAAAAAAGTGTAAGCTCCTATGTTTAGGTATCACTATATACTTAGCACTCCTCCAAACACTGGCCCAGTCGATATTTCGAGGCGCCAATTTGTTGTCCCAATATGGCACTGCTATAGGAGAACTCGGCCCAGAAAAGGCCAGCAAAATTCTGTAAACCTGTGACAGAACTCTGGCTTTCGGGTCGATCTCCCTCAACTCACCCCACTTAAGTGAACAATCTGATAGACCCCCCATTTTCTTTAATATCCCCTCAAGCATCCATGTGAGTTGCAATCTATGGAAAAAGGGCATTCTACCGCACTGTTCTGGAAGGACTACACCATTGTCCTGAATTAAGGGACATACCTGCGACCCAATTAGCCCATTTCCCTTTGATTACCTTGTTGCCTATTATTAAGTTGAGGTTGCCCATAAGCGGCTGCTCTTGGGCCTTCATTTGCTCTTTTTTCTGGGTCGCAGTCAAAAATGACCACCAGGCTTCTACCGTCTTCCAAATTGGGCTTCCCACCTTCTGTTTGGTGTGAGCACATATATTAGCACACAAGGCTACCTCTGGGGAGAGGCCTGCGTCTCTCAATATCTGAGTCTCTAGATGCAGCCAGTCTGGAAAATAACCGTCTCCTGTCACTCTCCTAACCCACTGGGCCAGCAAACCCAACTATGCATTATAGTACAGGTGAAGATCTGGCAGCTTAATTCCTCCCAAGCCTGGAGGGAGTCGTAAATCCTTATGTTTTTTCCTAGGTGGTTTACAATCCCACAGAAAATCTGACAGCAGCTTCTTAATCAGTCCAAACCATTTTTTAGGGATACTATATGGAGCCAAGTAAATCGGGTATAACAGCCTCGGCAGCAAGTTCATTTTGATAAGCCCAAGCCTGGCCATGAAATTTAGGGGCAAATTATTCCATCTTATTAAATCCCCCTTAATATCTGAAATTGTCTCATTTATGTTTGTTTCGGCCCCCAGCTCATAATTCCTCGTGATCCATATACCCAAGTATTTCATTTTATCTAGCATCCACTGGGTTTGTAAGTCGGAGAAATCTGCCCTATATACATGTGGCGTCAAGGGTAAAATCTGGGTCTTAGCCAAGTTTAATTTATAGTTTGATACTTTAGAAAATCGCTCAGTTAACTCTCTCACCCTCTCGAATCCATCCGCCGGGTCTCTTAAGTGCAGGAGTACATCATCTGCAAACACTGAAAGTTTAAGTTCCTTCCCCATTTTATCTACCCCCTTTATCCGTCTATCCCTATTAATAACTCTCAGCAGGGGTTCTAAATAAATATTAAACAATATCGCGGAAAGAGGGCATCCTTGACGCGTCCCATTTTCTAAGTGTATTTCCTGTGAGATGTACCCATTGCACAGGACTCTTGCCGTCGGGGCGGCATATAGATTTTTAATGCCCTTCAGAAGGCCCTCGGGGAAACCCATCCTCTCCATTGTGGCAAAAAGGAAGGGATGCGAGACCCTATCAAAGGCCTTCTCAGCATCAAGAGATATTAAGGCTACAGGGATTTGACAGTCAGCCGCATAGCTCAGGATATGATGAAGCTTCCTCAAGGCGTCGTGAGCCCCCCTCCATGGCATGAACCCCACTTGCTCTTGACTAATTATATCGGGTGCTATCCACCACATTCTATTGGCCAATATTTTGGTAAGAATCAGAATATCTTGGTTCATCAAAGCAATGGGCCTATAACTCGCTGGTTCATCCTTAGGCTTGTCCGCTTTAGGTACTAATGTGATATAAGCCTGGTAAAGGGGGAGTGGGGTACTCCTTCCTGCATTATAGTGTTGTAGAATTCCTGAAGGATAGGTAGTACAACCTGAATGAAGGTCTGGTAGAACTTCGCCGTAAGGCCATCTGGCCCCGGTGTCTTCCCCCCAGGTAGGGACTTGACAACCTCCACAATCTCAGTTGCACTTATCAGCTCCCTTGTCTCTGAGGGGTCTATCATGGGCAAAGGTATTTCCTCCAGAAATGCCTTGATCTCCTCTTCCCTTACCCTATTCCCAATCTGGTATAAATCTTTAAAATACCGCCCAAAAGTGTCAGCTAGCTCCTGGGCATCTATAATTAGCTTCCCCTCGTATCGTATAGACGTCACCGTTCTGCTCGCGTCCCACTCCCTAACTTTAGCTGCCAGCAGGCGACCCGGAACATCTTCTTTCAGGAGATATTTAGCTTTAATCTTTTCCAACCAATAGTCCACCTTACTGTTAACCATATCTTCCAGTTCACGCCTCAGACTTCTAAGTTCCCCATCGACTTCCTCTAAGGACCCCTTTAGAGGTGTCAAATAACTAATAGCTCCTAAGATGAAGTCCTCTTTTGCCCTCCTCTGCCTATTTTTCAGAGCTGACAATTTCTGCGCCACCCCTGCAAAGAGTACTTTGCAGGCTGGCCAGGCGAGTTTCCTATCTATCATCGTGGGTAGTTGTTGCTGGATAATATCCAACAAGGGTCCCTCGAGCTTGTCCTTAGTTGCAGATTCAGTCAGCAACGAATCACTCAGCCTCCAACGAAAAGGTCTAGATGGGCCCACTTTCGGTTCCCAGACTAGTGAAACCGGGGAGTGATCTGAGAAGATTCTACCTTCCGTAGTCAGACCCCTAATCCCCGTAAGTACCTCCCTATTCACCAGAAAAAAATCAATACGAGATTGGGTCTTGTGTACTGATGAATAAAATGTCATGTTCCTACCCCCATCAGTATGAGTCCGTGCCGGGTCCACCAGGGCCGAAGCCTCCATCGGCTTCTCCAAGACATGTTGGGCCTTAGTTAATGATCCTCTCACCGGTGGGATCCTATCCCTACAGTTGTCCACATAAGCATTCCAATCTCCTGCCAAGATAAGGCCATACCCCGGGAGACCCGCTATATCCCTCTCTATCGAAGCAAAAAACTCTGCCTTGGGAGGTGTCGGACCATATATGGAGGCCACCGAACTGACCCTACCATATAGCAGGCCCGAGATATAAATCCCTCTACCGTCCTCTCTTGTAACCAGAAGATTTCCTAATTAAGATCGCTACCCCTCCTGACGCCCTCTCCTTGCCCACCCCAAAAACCTGTCCCACCCATGATCGCTTGAGGCTATTCAACTCTTCTGTTAAAAGGTGTGTTTCTTGCAGAGCCACCAAATGAGCACCCATCTGATCCAAATGTCTCAGGATTACCAATTTTTTACATCTACCCCTGAGCCCTTTGACATTCCAGGAGATCAGTCCAACCTTCGCCATTGGTAGTGCCATGGACATATATTGGGACAATTGACTCTCACTACCCTATCTGAGCCTGCCTTTTTACCTTTATCTTAAGGGACTCGCTGTCTTTCCCAAACCCCAATCCCTCCCCCCAATCCCACTGCCCCCGATCCCTAGATCGCTCGCCCCCTTGTTCACGGGTCATCGATGAGCTCCCTCAGCGCCGCTCCCAGCCCTCCCTACCCTTCCTTCTTCAGGACCTCTTAAAATCACCACAAACTTATTGTTAAGCTGTTACTCTATTCACCTATCCTTTGACCCCCTTCCCCTTTAACTCTCGGGTGCTCAGTCTCCTACCCTCCCTCTACCCGTAACACCTGACTGGGCATTCAGAGATAACCTTCCCAGTTCCCTACGCCTTGTAAACCGCAATGATCTCCAACCCTGGCTTTATCTATTGATAGTCGTGATTGATTAGACAATCTTCTCATCTGTAGTACTCCCGAGTTGAGGCTTACATCAGTGTCTGTCCACTTAACCCCAATCTCTATCCCCTCTTCCCTACCTCACCCCCCCCCCTACCCCTAATCATTGCCCTAGCAAAATGGCTAAACCACCTCTAAAGTTACTAACCACCTCCCAACCTAGAACCGATGTCACTCACTTATGGCAGTGTAGCCCTGGCTCAGATCCTGGCCCCTGGTACCATAGGCCCCCAACAGAGAGACAGAAAGACCAACACCATCCTACAGAGATATCTTGAAGAAGAAAAAAAAGGAAAAAAGGGGGGGAACACTTCCCGGAAATAGAGCCACCCTCACTATTCTAACTGCCCCTCAGATACGACATCATATAACAACATAAAATAACAACATAAGATTACCCTGCATACCCCTCCCCTCGGTTTCTCTTGTTAAGCCCACAGTCGTCCGTAACCATTCCTACGCCCCTTATCTCAAAGCTACTATCTAAAACCAGCCAGTTGAAGCTTTAGTTTCTGCCACCTTAAAGGTAAATTTAACCAGTTTAAGATTAACAAATTTAGAATTACAACAGTCCCAGCCCACAGAGACTCTCGGCATCTCTCCTAGTCGTCTCAGGCAGCTCAGGTCGGTGTTCTGAATAAATCTGGGAGCTCCACTCGTAGCCCTTCCAGTGCCTCCTTGGCTGTGAGGTATCTCTTCTCCCCCGCTTGTAGCCGGACCACCAGGGTAGCAGGAAACTGGGGCCGAAATTTGATACCGGCCAAATATAGCTTCTTTTTAATGTCCACATACTCCTTCTGTTTGCTTCTCACGGAAGGCGTTTGGTTGTGAAACATCCACAAGGTGGCGCCATTCCACTGTGTTGTTTTCTTTTGCCATGCTGAGGCCAATACAAACATTTTTTCTTTATAGTTGAGGAACCGCATTATGATTACTCGGGGTCTTGCTCCCGGGGGTGGCATCTCTCTCAAGGCCCTGTGTGCTCTCTCTAGATTATAGGTCTCCCCATATGGCGTGGGGCCGAACAGTTTAAGCAGCACGTCTTGCAAAAAAAGAACACAGTCCAAGCCTTCTGCTTTCTCAGGAAGCCCTGCCAGAATCAAATTATTTCGTTGGCTCCTTGATTCTTGATCCTCTAGCCTTTCTTCCAACTTCTTTACTTGTTTTCTGACCACCACCAACTCTTGTTCCACTGCAGAAATTTTCCTTTCTTGTGAGGAGATTCGGGCTTCAGCATCTCCCATCCTCTGTGCTAATGACTGCAGTGCAGGTTTAAAGGCTGCAAAATCTACTACCAGCCCCTGAAGCAAATGTTTAATCTCTTGTATATCCTCATTATTTGGTACAGCCCCTCCCTCGCTCTTCTGCCTCTTCTTTACGATCATTGGGGGTAGGTGAATGGGGCTTTGGCCGTTTAAGGGCTGGAGTTCTCACCACCAGGGGCTCTACTGTCTCAGGCTCCATAGCAACTTTTGTCGCGGCTGAGCACTGTTCGCTAGTGCCCCTCGTGAACCGTAGCTTCGGTCTGATGAATTTCCCCTTTTTGCTGCAGTAATGCAGCTGAGCTGTTCCACTAGCATCCCGCCAGTCAGGGAAAAGTTAAAATAACTAAAACTAACTAATCCCGAAGCGATTTACTTTTAAAAAGTAATTTCGGGCCTCGGAGCGGCGTGAGAAACGTCCTGCTCGACTAGCTCATCACGTGACCTCCTTCACGTGTGGCATAACTTAAGTCAGGAAACAAGAAGATGTTCTGGTCATCCTGCGTTATTGGACTTGCTTGCCTGGCGAATCGAAGGATTCTGTCCCGAGAACTGACCACATCCGTGACTAGAAGCAGTGTCCTGGGATTCTCTGAGTCTTCTCGATATCCTCTTGGCGTGATCCGGTAGGTCTTCTGAAATGAAATATTTAAGCTCTGACCCTCTGGCATTAGTTTTGAGTCCAGCCATTCATGCAAAAACATAAGAGGGTGGTCTCCCTCTATCCTCTCAGGTAGACCCAGAATTCGGACATGCGAGGAGCGGGCTTGATTTTCTAAAGTTTTGAGCCTGGCTCTCAAGTGGTGATTCTCTTTCACCAAAAGCATGGTTGCTGCCACTGCGGAGTCTGCCTGATGCTTCACATCTCCCATCTCCACCTGTAACCCTGCCAATGAATTCTCCACAAGAGTGACCCGGGTAGTGAAAGTGTCCATTTTGGAGCTTAAATCGGAAACAGATGTGAGTAATTTTTGCAGCTTGAGACCGATAGAGGACATGATCTCCTCAGGTTCCCGATGAGATGAAGCCTGCTCCTCTGTCCCATGATGCAGTGCCTGTGTCGTTCCAGTAGATTTGGCACTTGTACCACCACCTCTGTCTTTTCTGGGATTCCCCATATTAGCTTTATGAGGTTCCTTGTTATATCCGTTAGGTTTATTTCTCAAATTGGCAACGTAAAATAGCAAATTTTGATCAGTTTTAGAGCTTTTTATGCAGAGCTACTCCAAGTTGCTGCCTGTCAGCTCGGGCTCCACAGCGCCCCCCTCATCTGTGTTTTCATATAAAGAACACTACAAGGAAGATGCCTTTCTGTGTTTATTGTGCATTCCACTCATAGCAGGATGTCAGCAATTTAAGCAATGAAATCCATTTCCGTATTTGCCAGTGACATATTATCTGTGTTCCTTTTATTTCATACATGGGTCTCTATGGGGCTGATTTCTAAAGCAAGTTCTGTTATTCTCCCAGATATTTAGCAATGGCTGGAAATGCTGACTTGAGAAAAGAAATAGTGCCTTTCACACATTCTCTCTTTTATGTAAGTTTCAGGCTTACAGACACTGGCTATCAGCTCAGCTGTCTACCTGATCCCAAACATTCTCTCCTCCCTTCCTTGCTCGCTTCCCCTCTCTCTCTCTCTCTCTCTCTCTCCCTCCCTCCCGTAAACATGCTCTCTCTCTCTCTCTCCTCCGTAAACATGCTCTCTCTCTCTCTCCCTCCCTCCCTCCCGTAAACATGCTCTCTCTCTCTCTCTCTCCCTCCTCCCGTAAACATGCTCTCTCTCTCTCCCCCTCCCTCCCGTAAACATGCTCTCTCTCTCTCCCTGTCTCTCTCTCAGTTTCCTGGCATCTTAAAACTAATACATATGAGGAACAATATATACAGTAAAAGTGCATATCGGAATCATGCTTGTGGTCCCTCTGTCCTTAATTTGCAAATTACTTTTCTTGCATCATGATATTCTAAAAACATGTTTGCCAAGCATCCTGTGTCATCAGCTAAACTAGAAAGAAAGTACCAGTAACTGTAATCTGATATCAGTATGACAGAGTATGATACCTTCCCCCCCCTTACTCATTGCTCAGATCATAGCCAGGACTAAACAGCATCACTGCATCTCTGTCAAAGTTTGCTAGCACTTCATACTCATAGTCCCAGACCCTTCCCCTTTACCTGGCCGCAGACCTGACAGCCCAAGCGCCACCAGTGTATGCACTCAGGAATTTTGATTCTCACCCATGTTCAGTGCCGCTGGTCGGGCAGCCTTCTCATCTCAGATGCCCAGACGGTGGAACTCCCTTCCTGAGGCTATTCAGCACTGTACCTCCTCTCAACACCTCAACTCCCTCCTTAAAATATACTTCACCACCACCTGCACATGCACCTGAACACGTCTCAGAATTAGGACCTAGTTGTCTACGTGTACAGTGACTACCAATTTACTGTGTTTGCCATTTGTATGATGCATTTGATCCTGTAATGTCCAGCACAACTATTGTACTATTTATTGTATGAACTGTTTCTGTATTGTTGAAATGTCTTTATTGTGTACCTTTCAATTGTTTTTCCTCATCCCTCTCCCCCAGGACGCATCTGGAATCGAGCAGTAGTCTGCTCAGCATGCCTTCCTGGTAAAACTTTTAAATAGATAAATAAGTACATAAATCATAGTTGGATCCAAACCTCTCAACCTCCCGACCCTCCTGTCCCGTAAATCAGGGACAAAGCTTAAAGAGCAACTCTGCACTTCACATGTGCTTTCATAAATTAGTTGTTTCAGCTGTTAGAATTTACTAGAAAATACTTTTTTTTCATTTTTCAATATTCCTTTCCAAGATTTATAGCATATCTTGGTAGTCCATCTAAAATGCCTTTAAAGAAAACAGTTGAGAACATTTGCCTCTCCCCTGTTAACCTCATAGTGCCTTTGTTTATGACATCATAGTGCTCAGCATGACAACGGTCTGTGATATCACAAACATCAATTGTGTGGTTAGCAGGGGACAGTCAGATACATTTTGAAAGACTCAGGGAAACAACTGTTGCATTACCTACAATATTTAGTAGACTAACAGAAGGGGAATAGCAAAAGAAATAAATAACTAGAAAACAATAAAGTCAAAACATAACTGGTATAAATCTAGTGTTTGTAAGCTTTTTATTGTAATAGCGAGTTTCAAAATCAGGGTCAAAAGACCAAAATCAGGGACACATCTTCAAAATTGATGATATACACGCAGGAAGCTAGTAGAATAAGGGGCTTAGTGTAAAATGCCTTTTGTAAAGAAGAACAAGTTTGTAACTTTAATGTTTGACATTGTTCTGTGCTTACAATCCCAATTGTTTGGTCATGGAAACACAAATTTTAGGAGGGATAGAGTGAAAATTTCAGGCAAAATCAGGGACGTCCCTAAAAATCAGGGACAAATGAAAGGCATGGCTGGATTTGCTCGCCTACCATAAAACAAACACACACACACACACACACACACACACACACACACGCACACTACCTTTTGTTCAATATAATAGTTAGAAATGCACATTAAAAACCAGAAAGTTCATAATTATGTTAGAAAAACATAGATCGTGTGCCAGAGAGAGACAGTTGGGTGGGGTTACCACAATACATGCCTTAGTTTCTTTTAGTTTCTTCATTTTTTAATGTTTGCTTGTGCGCATGCACACCAAGCACACGCAAGAAACATCTTGGGACAGTATGACACTTTAGAGGTGTATGAGTTTCTGCCCAATGCAGTTGACGCTTTATGAGACTTGTCCCTCAGGCACCAATGAATTGGCGAGCTGTCTATGACAACAAATTGAGAGAAACAGTCTTCATTTGAAAGAAAAGTGCCGCTTCAATTAGGGATGGTTATGAGTTGACGCTTTATGGGGCTTGTCCCTCGGGCACCAATGAATCGGTGAGCTGTCTATGACAGCAGTTTGAAAGAGAGGACCACACTTGAAAGAAATCTGCCACTGCAACGAGGGACATTTTTCTAATTGCAGCAGGACCTTTCCCCTCCCTCACAGCCAGGCACACAGACATACCTTCTTCCTGTTGGCAGCAGCTGACAAGACTATGGCCATGTGCATTACAGTGCACAGTAATGCGCATGGCCAAAGTTACGGTTCCTGTCAGCTCCTGATGCCGAGCACTTTTTTTGTTCAGTGTGCCTTTCCTGGTGAACCATTTCAATAAATAAATAAATGAGCCATGGCATGGCTTTCCACATTGGCAGCTCCTGCTGCCCACCACACACTCCCTGGAAAGCTGACACTGGGGTGCCCAAAACTCGTGTCAGCATGTATCCCCCCTCCTCCTCATTAATGTGACACATTGGGAGCCCACCTCAGTGTGCCAAAATAATTTTTTATTTATGTTTCTGACACTGGGATGCCCACTCCCAGTGTCAGATGACCTCTCCCCACCCACCCGAATATTTCAAGTGCCGACACCGGGGTGCCCAGTCCATATCGGCATACCCCCCCCCACACACACACACACACACTATTGTGGCACACTGGGAGCCCACCCCAGTGTGCCTAAATATTTTTAGTAACCTGGAAATAAAGAAACTGTCCTAAAGTCTTTTTTCCTGTAAAAAGAAATGGTCCCTTGTCGCCTCCCATTCCCCCTCCTTCCCCCACCCTCCCTCTGCGGACCCCCTCCCACACCCCTTACCCCATACTTACCTCCGGAGGTTGGGAGCAATGATCTTCTATGGACCAGGATATTCTTCACTCTTCAAAGCCAACCGGCAAACTGAAGAAATTATGATAAGCTGTATAATGGGAGTCAATGGGGGGGGGGTCAACTTAGGTTGATATCTTAGCCATTTTTTGGAATTTTGGCCTCAAATTTTCAACATGGGGTTCTTGGGTCCCCAACTCGTGAACATTGTCACTGTCATTTAGTTACTCAGTCTCCAAAAGTGATTTTGCGGTTGCTGTGCGGAATCACCTTTTGGAACAAAATAATGAAATGACAGTGCCACTGTTCATGAGATGGGGTCCCAAAAAACTAGTGTTGCAAATCTGGTGAAAAAAATTCCCAAAAATGGCTGTGTTATGAGCATGCATTGCACAATTTCTATGCACGCTCATAACTTTGCTAGTTTTTTTATATTTTCACTCAAGATTTTCAACATTGCCATTTTTTCATATCTCCTTATGAACAGTACAGTTGTCATTTTTCACATCCTGCCTGAAATGTGTTTTCGCACCTGTGGTGCAGAATGGCATGGTCGCTGTGGGAAATCAACTTTCAGGACAGATTAACAAAATCACAGTGGCACTGTTCATGAGGGGAGGTCCCAACATGCACATGTTGAAAATCTGGTGAAAAAATTCCAAGAAATTATTGCTTACAGGCATGCGTTGTGCAGTTCCTAAGCACGCTCATAACTTCACCAATTTTTCATATTTTCACTCCAGATTTTCAACATTGTCATTTTTAACACCTTCTCATTAACAGTATAGCTGTTATTTTTCATATCCTGCCCAAAATATGTTTTTGCACCTGTGGCACCAAATTGCACAGTCGCTGTACAAAATCACCTTTCAGGATTGAGTAACAAAATGATAGTGCCACTGTTCATGAAGTGTGGTCCCAAAAAGCCCATGTGGAAAATCTGGAGCAAAAATACCAACAAACGCCCAGGGCATTAGGGTTTCCAACCGTAACATCCCACCCTGTAGAGACTGACAGGCATCGGGTCATCAGCCATAATGCTCATGCCATTCCACCCCAACCCCCACCCTGCAGCCAGTGACAGGCATTGAGATGTGCCTTGGGATCTTCGGCCCTAACGTTCACCCCATTCTCCTCTACTGCACCCATCTCAGCTTATTTCCTTATGGAATGGGGTGAGCGACAAGGCCGAGGACCCTAAGGCACACCGCAACATCTGTCTGTGTCTGCAGGGTGAAGTGAGGTGGAATGGTGTGAGTGTTATGGCTGAAGATCCAAAGGCACATCACCAAATGCCTGTCAGTCTCTGCAGTGTGAGGGTGGAGGTTGGTGTTAGTTTAATACTTCACTACCATTCCTATTATGCATCTCTCTAACTGCTGCACTACCAATGCCAATACCAGCAAACAAAATTCAGTATTGACAAATGCTTGTTTTACTATGGCAACACCTGACAGCAAATACAGTAATTAAAGTTAACTTTCAACACAAGGACATGCAGATTATACGAAGCTAATGAGTGAACAGTCATAAATCACTTTGCATCGGCATTGCATGAAAGAATTACACATTTCACCATGTCTATACTCCTTTGAACATGCTGTCAGAAAAAAATGGATATCAGTGATCTTGCAGGTCTCTACAATAATACCTCTAAATCTCTCACTTCAAGACCAGAAAGTCTGCAGGCTTGTGCAAAAATATGTTGGCTAGCTGCATAAAAAGAGATATAACTATAGCACTAGACTATATGTGCACTGACTTAACAATACCTCTAAGATTAAAAAAATAAAAGCGTCAGATTCTGGTGTTTATTTTGCATCTGATTTAATGAAAGCAGTGTTCATCTTTGTTCTTACATAAAGAACGCCACTCGGCAGATGCCGTTCTGTGTTTATTGTGCCTTCCACTCGCAGCAGGATATCAGCAATTTGAGCATTGAAGTTCGTTTCAGCATTTGCCAGTGACATAATATCCACACAATATGAGCCAAACACTGGAGGACATCAGAGAAATTAAGATGACAGTACACCAAAAAGTGGAATGGGGGGCTTATGATTATGTGCAACCAGATTAAATGGCCAACTGACCAAAGCAGCTACTAACTGAAGAATTTGAGAGCTAGTGCCAAAGTACTATGTTAATGCAACAAAAATAATAAACAGAAGTTTGACTTTTTTGCAATAATTAATTTGTTTTTGTATTGTGATTGTAAAATATTTGTCATCAATGTGTTGGTGTTAAAACAAAAGTGTTGCTGACTGCTCCACAGTTCTGCATCAGGGGCAATTGTACTTCACACTGAAGACAGATGCAGGATTCCTCTGAAAAAACTCACACAAGACTCAGTACTCGGACCAGTGTTATTCAACATCTTTATTGGTGACATAGCAGATGGGGTCAAAAGTAAGATCTGCCTATTCACAGATGATACTAAGCTCTGTGGGTGAGTGGACACACAGGAGGGGAGACAGGAGTGCAGGAATGATCTGGCCAGACTCGTGAACTGGTCTGGCATCTGGCAGTTGGGGTTCAACACCAAGAAGTACAAGCTCATACACCTGGGAGCTAGGAACCCTGGGGCCAGATACTGGCTGGGGGGTGTACAGGTGTCCAGTTCAGAAGAGGAAAAGGATCTAGGGGTGATAATCAGGGAAGACATGAGACACTCTGTGCAGTGCCATAAAGTGGCCACCATAGCAAATAAAATGCTGGGATGCATTGCCAGAGGAATCACCTCCAAGAAAGAGGAAGTCGTTCTGCCATTGAAGAAAGACATCAACTACCGGAGGGGGTGCAGCATAAGGTGACCAAGATGATCCTGGGCCTGGGGGACAAACAACATGAGAAGAGATTGCAGGAGCTCAATATGTATTCCCTGGAAGAAGGGGGGGTTGATGGAAACCTTCAAGTACTTAAAACTTATAAACAAGGTTGGATCAGAGGGCATTTTCAGTTTTAAAAAGGGAGGGGACCACAGTGGGGCCACAGTCTGAAACTAGTGGGGGTGAATTTAGGAAGGAAATGAGGAGGCACTTTTTCACAGAAAGGGTGGTGTCGAAGTGGAATGAACTGCTGGAGGAGGAGGTGGTGGTCCCTTTGAAAACTGTGGATATTTTTAAAAGGAGATGGAACAGGGTAAACAGGAGAGTCGTAACTGGAAAGAGGATAGGGAGGGGGAAAAGAGGGTGGGGGAGGATAACTCCAGGAATAAAGGGGAAGGGGCAGTTCCAGTAAAATAGCCTGAGCTGCACACTTGAGCAGACTTGATAGACCATTATGGCCTGTTTCTGCTGGCGTTTTTGTATGTTCTTATGAAAATGAGATGTTGCAGCTCATATGAGCTGTCTTGTGTAAAATAAATTGTAAATCAATAGCATTAGGATACTCTCTATGATGTCAGCACCTCACCAATTCCATATTCCCTTGATGACATCATAAATCCCCACCTTCTACTGAAATTACACATTGTATAAATAACTACCTGCATTCACCAAAAGCAGGATCCCTCTGAAAACAAGATATTGCATCTCAACTATTGTGAAAATACACTGTAACAATGGGTACTATCGGGATCCCTTTGAAAATGAGAGACTGCAGGTTAACTGAGCTATCCTGGTCAACTACATTGTAAAAATGAATAAAACAGCACACCAGTAAAAATTAGACATTGCATTTTAATCTTAATGGTTTATTTTTATTTTTTTGCTATTGCAGTGTAAATGTGGGACTTTTACATCACAATATTACAAGTACACCTAAGTCACACATTAATTCTGTATCTTTTATCACATTAATGAATTAGCAGCTATTGTAGCTCTGACCAGAGTTTGTTTAGATCAGTTGAGAGATGGGGTCTTTTTCTCCTCCTACATGTCATGCAGAGCACTGACAGTCTTGATTTTCCAGTTGTAGTAACCAAATTCCACTGGCGACCTAATGATTTTTTGAGATATACACAGCTGAGAAATATTCTTCAGAAACAGAGAGAGAAGTGACCGAAAGACCACCCTATCCCTCTGATAATATATACTTATCAAATCATGGAGGGTGCTCTTCTTGAATCTCTGATTTCTGACTTACCTGAGCACTACAGGAAACAGAAGGGAGAAACACAGACTACTTACAAGTCAGATGGCAAACAGACCTGAATCTAGAGATGGCAAACAGACCTGAATCTAGAGAGGGAAGTAAACATGTAATGCCCAGAATAAATAACAAATATGGTGAAATGACTTTTGGTATAAAAATTATAAATCTGTGGTCACCAATAGATTTGGAAACGAAGCAGATTCAAAAATCCAACCTTTTTATGAGATCAATTGATAATGGATTGGAAATATGATGTATGTGTAATGGGTGAAAGAAGACTTTTGAAGGGGAATATAAATAATAAATGATGAGGGCTTGAAGTATTGGGGACATCTCAAATTGTGAAATAAATGTTATACTACCATGTTGTTTAGTGTAATTATGTAAATGTATGTTGTAGAAATGAATGGAGTGTACTTTTATGTACTTTTAAAATAATTTCTTAAAGTAAACAGGTACATCTTGAAAAAGGGTCTGTGACCCAATGATGAAACAAACCATCTTTACCTGTATAAAAATAAATTTACTACTACTACTACTAACAAATGGAACTTATACCTATGCTATGTATAGAAACCTACATCACCTCATGTATGAAAAGAATATCCTTGGAAATGTATGTCCCATTTCTTTTACATCCCAGTCCAGCATGCTAACTTTGATTCTCAAACCCCCGTCTGCTGGTGACAATGTGGAGAATCTCGGGCTTCGCACGTCCACATTATGTGACTGTGTCCTAAACTTAGAGAATTCTGGGTGGCCCATCAACAGAAATTAAGAAAGTTGTTTTACCCTACCTTACAATTGACCCTTGCTGATATTATTTCTGGACATGCTGGAGGGACACTGACAGCCACATATTAGGAAAGTACTTTTGATCTGTGTACTATTAAGTAAAAAAGCAATAACAAAATTGCAGCTTTCTGACCCCCCACAATTCCACAATGGCAGAACCTTATGTGAGATACATATACAACAGAAAAGCTCACTGCTCAAGTACAACATAAATTACCTGCATTTGAGCTTTTATGGCATAGATAGGTTCTCTGTATTATGACAAAATGTAAAGATTTTATCTCATTGTAACCTCCCCTACAAATGGGGATTCCCGAAAAGTCTTCCTTGAACTTGCCTAAATGCTCACTGCCAGGTTGGTGTTCTACGTTTTAGCAGTTTAAATGTATTGCCAGAGAATGCCTGTATAGCCTCTGTGTACTGTCTCTTTAAGAGCTGCCTGGATTGCAGTCATAATTAATCTGAGAGGGAGCTCTGTTAGAAGATGTACTTGTTTGCTGATCATTTGTTAGAGTAGTAATAATATTGCAGTTTGTTCTAACCTGCTTTCTTTGCAGCATGGACAATTCTGTTTGTTTCCATCATCTTGATCCTGGACTGCAGAATGGGTCAATCAGTACATTTGAGACTCTAAAATGGAGCCTGCCTACAGGGGCTTGGTGGGGCCAAAACTTGTAGGAGTTGTAGTTTTGGACTTTTGGAGCCTAAAATAACCTTGAGGGGGAGCCCTTGTTGTGAGTGACAGACAGATCAGCCAACCGAACTTTTGGATCTTAGGGAAGTCTCACACTTCTTGCAGTTTCAGTTAGTTCTGAGTTGGGAAGTGAAGAGATAACAGCTTCAATGATTCAAGCAGCAGTCCCAGCGTAGATTCGCATGGCAGAACTGTGGAAAGGCCTGAGTTTTGGCCTGCATGCCTGCCTGCTGTCCCTGAGAGGGAACTTGTGCCTTTTTCGGACTGGATATGAACCTGGAGAGCGAAGTGAGCCACTAAATTGTGACCGGGCTCCTACCTGAAAAAGACTAAAGATCTGCTGAATGTGATCAGCCTGTCTATACTTCCAGCCACCTGTGAACTCCCGGATTGTGCAGAGACTCTGTAATTGCGATCGGAGAGCCTTTTGCCTGATACAGTGGAATTTCCTTATATGTGAATGTGTTGTGTGCTTATAGTGGGTCGTGATTTGGTTCCCCACTGTGGTTTGAATTGTGTTCTGCTTGCTGGAAGCTGCATTAGAATTTCCGTACATGTAAATGTACTGTGTGCTGCTAGTGGGTCGTGATTTGGTTCCCCACTGTGGTTTGAACTGTATTCTGCTTGCTGGAAGCTGCATCCAGCCCCATGGACTGAATGCAAAACCATCTCTATTGGGCCTGGGCCTTGATACACTGGCTCATCCTGACTACCCACTGCACAGAGAAAGCCATTGACGAGAGACCTGCTTGGGGATCAGCCCCTGCTCAACACTTGAACAGGAATGATGCCTTGGTGATTTGTGTGGGCCCACTTCTCCGGGCACTCCAGCTCAACAACCTGCAGTCTCGATTTCATCCTGCCTGTGTCCAGTATTGGGTATCATGAGTAAACATCAGGGTAGCTCCCTGCAACAATAGCTAAATCTAAAGTGCTGTCATCTGATTGTCTTGTTGCTTTTTCTTTCATGAACTGAGCCCTCCAGCTCCGGATTACAAGTAGTGTGTGTTGTGCCTGTTGCTTTCTTCCATCACAGGGCCTCAACCAGCTGCAACGTTCCTGGCTAGCCCACCATTTTCTTACATGGGTACCCAGAGTGTGTGACTGTGTGGGGACTTAAAGCGCATGCATAACTGTTTGATTAATATAGTCTTTAAGCCAATCAACCTGATTACGACCCTTCCTTGTTCAAGTCCCCTGAATAAATCAGATCTGACTTTTTTGCTGCATTTAACTTGACTGTGGTTCCAGTTTGTGCCAAGAGTACTGTACTGTTGCTATTTACTGTGCATAACCTTGTTTTACAGGGGGTCCCCAGGGTCGAGCCAGAGGAACCAGCCCAGGTGGTAAGTGCAAACAGTGTGGGTACTGGTATGGTGTACAAGGGGTACTGTGAAAGTGATTATTGTATATTGCTCAGGCCACTATAAGGGAAAGAGAGTGGTTACAGTGTCCCGGAGGGCTGTGCCCAGGTTAGTTTTACCACTACCAACCCTGACCTCCAGGTGGAGGCACCCATTTCAGAACTCAGGCCCCATAACCTGCTACTAGCCATACAGGTAGGGGTAGTAGCCCTTGGGATTGTGCCACCTAGGGGTTACATCATGAGCTGCTGTCCGATAGATTTCATAACTGAACATACAACCTTCTATAATAGTGGTATTTTGTGCTTCATTGTTGGACAGTATGAGTCATGTATCCACAGCATAATGTTGTATTTGTTGTTTATGTGCAACATGAAACTAATAAAAATATAGAAAAAAAAGGATATTGCATCACAGCTGGGCTATCCTTGGTAAATAGATTGTGAAATTGGGTACAAGTGGGACACCACTGAAAACAAGATGTCACATCTCATCTAGGCTAACATGGGTAATAACAGTTAAGGCCAGTTGCATATTGTTTTCTGCTGCAGGGTCAATTGGCAGATCACATCATGGACAATGCACCAATTTATTAAGAGAACACAAGGAAAACACAAGATCCTTTTTTTTCTGTTAATTGCACCATGCCACAGCTTGCCATGTATCTGCCAGGTCATGGTACTTGGCAGAACATAAAATGCCACTAGCCTTAACTGTACATTATAACAAAAATAGTAAAAGCAGGACTTCACTGAAAATGAGATGTCACATTTTGACTGGACTGTCCTGGGTAAATGCTATCCACGGTAACTACATTGTAAAAAGACTACTCTCTCTGTCTCTCTGTCTCTGTGTGTCTTTCTGTCTGTCTCTCTCCCCCCTCTCTTTCTCACAGATGTACTTTAAATTACGGGACAGGATGATATCTCAGTTCATCTGGAGCAGTGCAAAGCCCAGCATACAATATCCCATTTTGCAACTATCAAACAATAAGGTGATGGGAATTGAATTTACCAAACCTGAGGTAGCATTCTCTGGCTTCGCATTTTAGGATTACCTACTTATGGTCTCTTCCCTCTTACGCTACTCTATGGAAACTCTTTGAGTTCCATATTAATGGCATTTTCCAGATCTACAGGAATCTGTTTGCAGATCTGAGAGGCAGCAGATAAACAGAGAGATTTGCTAGGCATACAGCTGTAGCATTTCAACAACGGAATCAGTTTAGTAAACTTCCCAGTGTCTCCCAATTATTAGTGTTCTGTTGAGCGGTGGCTACAGACATGGGGCCCGTTTCTAGAAGGGTGGGCGCAAGTTGCCATGACGCAACTTACGCCACCCTCACCTCGACAGTGACCCTCGCCTATTCTAAGTAGCGGCAGGTCATCGCAGCTAAGTCCTGTGACTTGCGACATGCGGCCAGGTATGCCGAACTGCGGGAGTACCTAGCGAGCATGTCGCAAGCCACAACAGTAGGGCGGCGTGGTCAACCCTCCCCACCCATGCCCTGACCCCTTAGTTGCCAGCTGCAAATGCAGTGGATAGGTAGCCCTGGTAGTCTAGCTGCCCCCCCTGAACTGTTTAATAAAAAATGTACAGTCCTGCATCCCTGGAAGTCTAGTGCCCCGCAACTGTATATTAATAGAAATGAATCTCTGTTGCCCTGGTAGTCTAGTGGCCCCCTTGAACTGTACATAAATAAAAAAACAAATCCCTGTTGCTCTGGTAGTCTAGTGCCCCCGAACTGTACATAAATAAAATACTGAATGCTTGTTTCCCTGGTAGGCTAGTGGCCCCCGAACTGTACATAAATAATGAAAGAAACCCCATTTCCCTGGTAGTCTAGTGCCTCCCTCCCCTACCCAGCCATGCCAGCACCCCCCACCCATCCCCAGCCGGTGACTGGCACAGCCCACCTCTCACCTCCATGGCCAGCTGCCGACTGAGTGCAGTATTAGCACTACTGCAGGGACGTGCTCAGAAATTAATTTCTGAGTGCGTCTGTGCAGTAGCGCTAATTATTATTATATCCACTTCTGTCTTTTATCTATACATCTCTTTATTCTGCCTCCTTCTATGTCTGGATTCATTATGTAAACATACAATACACTTTCAAGTATAACAAGCATTTGTCAATGCCGAATGTTGTCTTGCTGGCATTGGCATTGGTAGTGCAGGAGTTAGAGAGATGCATAATAGGAATGGCAGTGAAGTAATGAACTGACGCCAACCCCACCCTGCAGAGACTGACAGGCATTGAGGTGTGCCTTTGGGTCAATGGCCATAATGCACATGCCATTTCACTTCACCCTACCCTGCAGACTCCTACCAGTGTTGCATTATGCCTTGAGGTCATCAGTCCTTATGCTCACCCCATTCCATAAAGAAATACATTGAGATGGGTGCAGTATAGGGAAAATGGGGTGAACTTTGGGGCTGAAGAGTCCAAGGCACACCTTGATGCCTGTCACTGGCTGCAGAGTGGGGGTGGGGGGTGGAATGGCATAAGTATTACAGCTAACAATCCAAAGGCACACCCCTGACACCTGTCAGTCTCTACAGGGTGGGACAGTATGGTTAGAAACCCTAACACCCTGGGCGTTTGTTGGTATTTGTACTCCAAATTTTCAGCATGGGCTTTTTGTGTCCCCACCTCATGAAAGCAGAGAGATTTTCTAGGCATACAGCTGTAGCATTTCAATAATGGAAAGACTTCCACTCATGAACAGTGGCGCTGTGATTTTATTAATTTGTCCTGAACGTTGATTTCCCACAGCGACCGCGCCACTCTGCACCAGATAGGTGAAAACACATTTCAGGCAGGATGTGAAAAATTACAGCTGTACTGTTAATAAGGAGGTGTGAAGAAATGGCAATGTTGAAAATCTGGAGTGAAAATGTTAAAAATTCTCAAAGTTAAGAGCATGGGTGGAAACTGCACAATGCACACTTGTAACACAGTAATTTTGTGGAATTCTTTCACCAAATTTTCAACATAGGCATTTTGGGATCTCCGCTAATGAACAGTGTCACTGTGATTTTCTTAATCTGTCCCAAATATTGATTTTCCACAGCAACCGCACCACTGTGCGCAAGATGTACGAAAACACATTTTGGGTAGGATGTGAAAAATGACAGCTGTACTGTTCATAAGGAGGTGTGAAAAAATGGTAATGTTGAAAATTTGGAGTGAAAATATGAAAAACTGGTGAAGTCACAAGCTCGCATAGAAACTGCACAACATACTCCCGTAACGCAATTATTTGGGGAATTTTTATAACCAAATTTTCAACATAGGCATTTTGGGACCTCCGCTCATGAACAGCATCACTGTGATTTTCTTAATCTGTCCCGAACATTGATTTCCCACAGCGACCGTTCTATTGTGCGTATGATGTGTGAAAACACATATCAGGCAGGATGTGAAAAATGACGGCTGTACAGTTCATAAGGAAGTGTGCAAAAATGGCAATGTTGAAAATCTGGAGTGAAAATATTAAAAACTCTCAAACTTACGAGTGTGCATGAAAACTGCGCAACGCAAGCTTGTAGCACAGTCATTTTTTTGGAATGTTTTCACCAAATTTGAAACATAGGCTTTTTGGGAGCCTACCTCATGAACAGTGACACTGTCGTTTCATTAATCAGTCCCAAAAGATGATTCCATGCAGTGACCGCAAAATCACCTTTCGGGACTGAATAACAACATGACAGTGACTGAGTTCATGAGGTGGGGTCCCATGAACCCCATGTTGAAATTCTGGAGCCAAAAGTCACAAAAATGGCTGTGATAGCCACCTAAGTTGAAAACTCCCCATTTATGCCATTATACAGCTTACCAGCATTTCTTTAGTTCGCAGTTGGCTTTGAAGAATGCAGACGTGTTCCTGCTCCACCGAAGATCATTGCGCCAGACTCCAGAGGTAAGTATGGGGTGAGGGGGGTGCGGGGAGGTGGGGTGTGCACAGGGTGGGTGTGGGTTGGGGGAGGGGCTGCAACAGACAGTGAGGGACCGTTTTCTTGTTTACCAGTGAAAAAAAAAACACTTCGTGGGAAGGTTTCCTTTTTCTCAGGTACTACATTTGCACGCTGGTGTGGGCTCCCAGTGTGCCACCTAGGTGTTTTTGGGGGGGCTGGAGCTGATGGGGATTGGGCACCCTGTCGGCAAAGAAAAGGTGTCTGTGTTTGGGGGGCATGATGCCGAGGGGGATTGGGCACCCCCCTCAGTAGACAAATTAAACTGGGGGACATTATGCCGACGGGGATTGGGCATTCCCATCGGCAAACCAATTGAACTGGGGAGGGGGCATACCGACAGAGGGATTCGGCACCCCCAAAGTCAGATTGCTGGGGATTGTGAGAGGCGGATGGCAACAACTGCCACCATGTTTATTGAAATGTTACACCAGGCAAGGCATGCCCTGCAATGATGGGAGGCTCCCTAATTGCAGCGGAGAATTTCTTTCAAGCTGGTGGCATGCTTCTAAACTGCTGTCATAGACAGTGTGCTCATTCATCGCTGCCACAGAGACCAGCCCAAAAAAGCAGTGGTGCCATTGGCCACAGCATGACTGCACCTCTACAATCTGCTACTCCACCAAGCTGTCACAAAATGCTGCTTGCGCTGCGTGCACAAAACAACATAAAAAGGGGTTATAGAGAAAGACACATTAAAAAGGGGAAAAATAAAAAAAACACTTTGGTAGCATAGCTAGGCCAAACCCCAAAAAGACCAAGACAAACTGAACACCTGGTCACATAGGAAGCCACTATGGCAGATGAATTAAGCAGATACAAGATCAATTAGAAGACGAAGAGCTAGCAACTGGAAAACAACAAATTACCTAGAACATGGATGTCAAACTATTAGAGGACAGAAGGAAAAACTACAAAGAACCTGCTTCTGCCTCAGCCTCTTCAGGAAACTAAAGAGAATTTGCAGGAGTCTCAAGAAGCCTACAGACACCTGAAAGATAAGTATGATGAGAAACAAAGAACAAGCTTTTGTCAATGCCGAATGTTTGCTTGCTGGCATTGGCATTGGAAGTGCAGGAGTTAGAGAGATGCAGACTAGGAATGGCAGTGAAGTACTGAACTGATGCCAACTCCACCCTCACCCTGCAGAGATGGATAGGCATTGTGGGATGCCTTTGGGTCGTCGCCCATAACGCTCATGCTATTTCACCTCACCCTACCCTGTAGACACCAACAAGTGTTCAGGTGTGCCTTGGGGTGTTGGGCTTTACACTCACCCCACTCCATAAGAATAGACGCTGAAATGGGTGCAGTATAGGAGAATGTGGTGAACTTTGGGGCCGAAGAGTCCAAGGCACACTTCGATGCCTGTCACTGGCTGCAGGGTGGGGTTGGGGGTGGATTGGCGTGAGCATTACTGTTGACAATCCCAAGTCACACCCCTGATGCCTGTCAGTCCCTACAGGGTAGGGTGTTATGGTCAGAAACCCTAATACCCTGGTAGTTTCTTGGTATTGTCACTCCAAGTTTTCAACATGGGCTTTTTGTGACCCCACCGCATGAACAGTGACACTATCAGTATGTTAGCTGAAAAGTGATTTTGCACAGTGACTGCGCCATTTGGTGCCATGGGTGAAAAAACACATTTTGGGCAGGATGTGAAAATGACAGCTTTACTGTTCATGAGGAGGTGTAAAAAAACAGTAATGTTGAAAATCTGGAGTGAAAATATAAAAAAATTGGTTAAGTCACGAGCGTGCATTGAAACTGGTCAACTCACACCCGTAATGCAATTATTTTTGAGATTTATTACACCAGATTTTCAACATAGACATTTTGGGACCTCTACTAATGAACAATGGCACTGTGATTTTCTTAATTTGTCCTAAACATTGATTTCGCACAGTGACTGTGCCCATTGTGTGCCACAGGTGTGAAATCATGTTTCAGGCAGGATGTGAAAAGTGACCACTGTACTGTTCATAAGGAGGTATAGAAAAATGGCAATGTTGAAAATCTGGAGTGAAAATATTAAAAATTCTCAAAGTTATGAGCGTACATGGGAATTGCACAACGCACACTGATAACAGTCATTTTTCAGAATTTTTTCTCCAAATTTGCAACATAGGCTTTTTGGGAGCCCACCTCATGAACAGTGACACTGTCATTTCGTTAATCGGCCTTGGAAGGTGAGTTCACGCAGTGACTCCAAAATCACCTTTCGGGACCGAATAATGACATGACAGTGACTGAGTTCATGAGGTGGGGTCCCAAGAACCCCATGTTGAAAATTTGATGCAAGAAGTCACAAAAATGGCTGAGATATCCACCTAAGTTGACCCCCCCCCCATTTATGCCATTATACAGCTTACCAGCATTTCTCCAGTTCACGGTCGGCTTTGAAGAGTGCAGACGTGTTCCTGCTCCATCAAAGATTGTGGCACCGGACTCTGGAGGTAAGTATGGGGCAAGGGGGTGTGTGGGGAGGTGGGTGCACATTGGGGGAGGGGACCTGATGGCAAGGTACCATTTTCTTTTTTTACAGGTGTAAGAAACAGTTTGGGGAGTGATGTTAGCCCACCAGTGTAGCACACAGTAGGGGTGTGGCGACACGGTGGCACACTAGGGTGGGCTCCCAGTGAACCACACAATCTTGGGAGGGATTAAACATGCTGACAGGGGGATTGGGCACCCTATCGCAAGAGTGTCTGTATTGGGGAGGGGATGATGCTGAGGGGGATTGGGCACCCCCGTCAGCAGATTGGGGACAGGGCATTGAAACCGATGGGAATTGGGTCCCGTCGGCAAGCGTGTCTGTGTTTGGGCGGGGAATGAATCAGACGGGGATTGGGCTCCCCCGTCGGCAAATGAACTGAGAAAGGGGCGTGCCAACAGGGGGATTGGGCAGTGGGGTGTAGCCAGGAGTTTCAGATCTGCACACTAAGTAGACCCATTACAACCCCACACCCATTGTTCGGGCCAACTACCTCTTTCCCCACAGTCCATGCTGTGTTCGTGCTCTCATCCAACACAAGCGTCATTTTCTCTGTGTTGTATACCAGAACAGCACACCATTAGCCATAGTACCACTTTGGTTACAAGAAAAATCTGTATTTATATAGCTCTTTTGATACAAGTGTATCCCAAAGCACTTTACAAGCAATGCTAGACTGGTAGTGAAGTGACTGAATATGTGGTGGCAGCCATATCACACATCAGCATCCACACACAGCCTGAACAATTGCATACAATATTGCATTGTGACACTTCTGTACCACATCAAGGTAACCAGTCCCACAGAGGTCCATTCACACACCACTAGCCATGCCACCAACAGTTGTCAGTCTAACAGACTGGCTTTTGGTTACAATATTGCACTGTGACAAGCCTCTGTACCACATCAAGGTAACCAGTCCCACAGAGGTCCATACACACATGCACTAGCCACAACACCAACAGTTGTCAGACTAACAGACTGGCCTTTGGTTACAATATTGCATTACAATGCGTGCCTCCAGAAAAAACAGCCATGTCTGACATGCCACCAGGCAGGCACCACCATGTTCATTCTGTGACATCAGAAAATGAATGGTGAGTGTGACTTGACCTGTATGGGCGCGATTGTTCTATAGCTGTTTATAACTGCAATTTAGAAAATTCAAAGCGGCAGCTGGAACAGTCAGTTACCAGAGGGGAAGGTCTGATTTTTCTACATTGCAGCAGTAAATAGTACTAAATGCTATAAAACATTGCACCCATACAGGTCAATTGAGTGCACACTCACCATTCATTGGTAGACATCACAAAATGAGCATGGGGTGCTTGCTTGGGGGCCAGGGGTGTTCAAACCAAAACTTCTATTACTTGCCCAGCCATGCCTGTAGTTGAATTTTCACTTGCCCCTTTATTAATTACAATTAAATTTGTTTTGTACTTGCCCTTCAATGAAATTTACTTGCCCTGGACAGGGGGCAATGGGATTTGCACACCAGTGTTGGGGGCATGCACATGTCAGCAGGTTCAGACAGTGTGTTCTTCTGGGGGTACACATTCGGGGTGCTATAACTTTTTCGGGAGGGAAGCACATGTAATTTGTAATACACCTCAACACTAGAGCAGGTCAGCTACTATATATGTTTGAAGGTGACTGGTGACAGTGTGCATTTGCTCTGTACTGGTTTTATGCTAAAACAAGATAGAGCATTGCAATGCAACAAATAACAAGCATTTGTCAATGCCAAATGTTTGCTTGCTGGCATTGGCATTGGTAGTGTAGGAGTTACAGAGCTGCATACTAGGAATGGCAGTGAAGTATTGAACTGAAGCCAAGCCCGTCACCACCCTGCAGATAGTGACAGGCATTGGGATGTGCCTTTGGGTCGTCAGGCATAATGGCCATGCCATTTCACCACACCCTACCCTGCAGAAACCGACAAGTGTCACGGTGTGCCTTGGGGTCTTTGGCCCTTATGCGCACCCCATTCCATCAGGAAATACGGTGAGATAGGTGCGGTATAGGAGAATGGGGAGAACTTTGGGGCCGAAGTGTCCAAGGCACACCTTGATGCCTCTCACTGGCTGCAGGGTGTGGGTGGGGGTGGAATGGTATGAGCACTACAGGCAACAATCCCAAGTCACAACCCTGATGCCTGTCATTCTGTACAGGGTGGGGCGTTATGGTCGGAAACCCTAACGCCTCAGGCATTCGTTGGTATTTTCACTCCAAATTTTCAACATGTTTTTTTTGTGACCCCCACCTCATGAACAGTGGCAATATCAGTTTGTTAGCCGAAAGCTGCTTTTGCACAGTTACTACGGCATTTGGCACCACAGGTGTAAAAACACATTCCGAACAGGATGTGAAAAATGACAGTGGTACTGTTCATGGGGAGGTGTAAAAAATGGCAATGTTGAAAATCTGCTGTGAAAATATTAAAAAAATAGGTGAAGTCACGAGCACGCGTAGAAACTGTGCAACGCACACCCGTAATGTAACTAGTTTGGGGATTTTTTTACAGCAGATTAACACAGACATTTTGGGACCTCCGATCATGAACAGTGTCACTGTGATTGTCTTTATCTGTCCCGAACAATGATTTCCCACAACGACCACGCATTTCTGGGCTGAAAGTGTGAAAACACATTTCGGCCATGTTGTGAAAAATGACAGCTGTACTGTTCATAAGGAAGTGTGGAAAAATGCCACTGGTGAAAATCTGGACTGAAAATATTACAAATTCATGAACTTGTGAGGGTTCGTGGAAACTGCGCAATGCTCACTCGTAACACAGTCATTTTTTGGAGTTTTGTCACCAAATTTTCAACATAGCCATTTTAAGACCTCTGCTCATGCCAGTGTCACTGTGATTTTCTTAATCTGTCCCAAATATTGTTTTCGCACACCGACTGCACCATTGTGCGCTACATGTGCGGAAACACATTTTGGGCAAGATGTGAAAAATGGCAGCTGCTCATAAGGAAGTGTGGTAAAATGGCAATGTTGAAAATCTGGGATGCAAATATTACAAATTCGCAAACTTGCCAGCATTCGTAGGAACTGCGCAATGTGCGCTCCTAAAACAGTCATTTTTGGGAATTTTTTGACCAAATTTCAAACATAGCCATTTTAACACATCTGCTCATGACCAGTGTCACTGTGATTTTCTTAATCTGTCCCAAAAATTGATTGCGTACACCAACTGCGCCATTGTGCACTACATGCACGGAAACACATTTTGGGCGATGTGAAAAATAACAGCTGTACTGCTCATAAGGAGTTGTGGTAAAATGGCAATGTAGAAAATTTGAAGTGCAAATATTAAAAATTCGCAAACTTACGACCGTGCGTACGAACTGCGCAATGCGCGCTCGTAAAACAGTCATTTTTAGGAATTTTTTCACCAAATTTTCAACATAGTCATTTTAAGACCTCTACTCATGAACACTGTCACTGTGATTTTCTTAATGTGTCCCATACATTGATTTCGCACACTGACTGCGCCATTGTGCACTACATGGGCGGAAACACATTTTGGGCGAGATGTGAAAAATGACAGCTAAACTGCTCATAAGGAGATGTGTTAAAATGGTAATGTTGAAAATCCGGAGTGCGAATATTAAAAATTCGCGAACTTACGAGCGTATGTATGAACTGCACAACGCACGTTCATAAAACAGTCATTTTTAGGAATTTTCTCACCAAATTTTCAACATAGGCTTTTTGAGAGCCCGCCTCATGAACACTGGCACTATCATTCCATTAATAGGTCCCAAAAGGTGATTCTGCGCAGTGACGCGAAATCACCCTTTGGGCCCGATTAATGCCATGACAGTGACAGAATTCATGAGGAGGGGTCCCAAAACCCCATGTTGAATATTTGGTGCACAAGTTCAAAAAAATGCCTGAGAGATGCATCAAAGTTGAAAAAACCCTACCTATTACATTATACAGCTTACCGGCATTTCCTCAGTTCGCGGTCAGCTTTGAAGAGTGGGCGTGTTCGGTCCACCGAAGATCGTCGCGCCAGAGTCCAGAAGGTAAGTATGGGGTGGGAGGGAGGCAGGAGTGCGCAGTGGGTGGGCGCGGGTGGGAGGGGCCAGCGAGTCCGCCAAGGGACCGTTTTTCTTTTCACTGACTTTTAAAGGAGGACGACGCGACATTTGCCACACTGGGGTGGGCTAGCAGCGTGGTATTGGGAAGGCTGCTTGGGGGGGGCTGGAGCCAACGGGGGACTGGGCACCCCCGTCGGCCATAACAGTTTCTGCCATGCTGGGGTGGGCTCCCATTGTGGCACCAGGAAACGTTTTGGGGGGCCTGGACATGTGGAGCCGACAGGGGATTTGGCACCCCCATCGGCCATTTCATTGTTTGCCACGCTGGGGTGGGCTTCCTGCGTGGCACCAGGAAGCTTGTTTTTTTTTGGGGGGTGGCTGGAGCCGACAGGGATTGGGCACCCCTGTCGGCCATACAGTGTGTGCATCGGGGGGAGCACGCACGAGCACACAAAATGCAGTGCTTGCATGTCTGCGTGCGTGGGGGGGGACAGCTCTGCTCACTGAAGTGGAGCTCTCCCTTTCAACTGTATGCCACTGCATCCAGAATCTTGGATGATGGCACTATGTTTCTTGCGTATGCGTGCAAGCAAACATAAAAATGGTAAACACATGACCTTTGGGTTACAAACAATGCCCACAGCCTAAAGAGTAGTTGGTACAAGATAAATAGGACAACTGGGATCAAAATTAAGTTTTGCAGCCACTCGCCAGCAGGGCCAGTGACTGGGAAAATCTTCTAGCCCCAAAGACTTTTCCACTGGCCTAGCTGTTTTATGTATTGAAATGTTAGCTTCCAGTACAAGCCTGCAGGGCTAGTCAGGAAAAATTCTTGCTGGCTAGATACAAAATCTACCAGCATTTTGGCTAGTGGGTCAGTGGGAGAGGGATAACCCCATACTTATTTGAAAGACAGGTTCTTTATTAAGAAGTTCAGTCAGCACAGCAAGTAACGCCAATGTATAGGCACCTTTTCCACTAGTCAATAAATTCTCTATGGTACAAGGAGGTACCTTGCTTTGTCGTAACATAGCCAATGAACATCTGACAAACATACAGTATGTTAGGCAGTACACCAGACAGACAAAGCAAGGCACCACCTTGTACCTTAGAGAACTTGTTTGTTGATGAAATTAGGTGTAGATACATTGGTATTACTTGCTGTGCTGTCTGCCCTGAACTTGTTAATAAAGAGCCTTTCTTGTACATAAATATGGGGTTATCTGTGTCTTTTCTTCGACCAGCTCCCTCACACTTGGACAACAAACATTTTCTTATAGCCTGCACATTCTTCAACAGCTGTGCACAGTTACAAACTTATATTCAGATATCCACAACAGCAAAAAAAGGGAACGGCACCAAGTTGTATTGAAATTGGGGTGCTTGCCTTACATAGTAAACATGGTAAAACAAATCAAGCACCCACCAAGCTAGCTAGCCATTGCTAAAATAATAGGTGCATACATCTCATCTGATGGCCGAGATGATGATATATGCACTTAGTATTTTTGCTTAAATAAAATGTTGATACTTTTCCCCCATTAAAGCATTTTTGTGACTTATGGTGGGCACTTGGGGTGGCCCCCTTTTGCCTGACACCCCGATGGCGAAACACGGAAAATGACCACTACAGCGACAGTCGCAGTAATGGTCCGTTTGCATGTTTCAACTACTCCAGTGTCCAGCCCCTCCCCGGACCAACTCCAACCTGGAGTTGGAATCCTAAAGTCCGGGGTGGGGAGGTGAGTGGCGCTGCCCCACAGAAAACACTGAGTTTGGGCGCGGTGCAATACTGCTTTGGTATTGCACTGTCGCTGTGTGGGAGGTTGACAGGTTTACAGTCAACCTCACTTGGTGCTCCTGGGCACTTAATTTGTTCTTTTTTTACAGGCACAGGCATACTGTACACACCTCTACACAGGCACTCTTAACTACACACCTATACACAGGCACTCTTAACTACACACCTCTACACAGGCCCTCTTAACTACACATCTCTTCCAGAACTCTGCTTAACAATCTCCAATTTGTTGAGCAGCCAGCATCAAGTGAACAAATCTTTTTACACTTCAAGTGCATGCACAGATTGCTAATCAAAGCAGGACAGGTCCCCAAACCAGTTTAGTCCACAACTCCTGATAAGGCAGACTAAATATAGAAAAAATGCTGTTATACTTATTTAAAGCAGCAGTACTACGTAAAAAAAATCTGCACCTTTTCGACAGTTTATTCCCTGTGCTCTGTTCAGCATGTCCCTGGTATTCTTTCCAACCGGCATTGTACTATCACCCTGTAATTTGCTCAGTTTTCTTATGTTTTGTTATGTTTACTTGCGTGCATGCGCAAGAAACATGTTGTGGCAGCTTAGGAGAGAAGTGGGTTGTGGAGGTGCGGCAGTATTGCAGCCAATGCCCCCGCTGCTTTTATGGGCTTGGCTGTGTATCACCAATGCAAGGGCAGGCTGGTGGTGACACTGGTTTGCAAGCCTGCCACCAACTTGAAATGATTTGGCCACAGCAATCACAGAGCCCCTCGTTATTGCAGCGTCAGCCTCTTCCTGCTTTCTGAATAGTTTGCAAGCAGATGAGAAGCTGAAGCTGCGATGCTGGGGTGGTCCCTGTTTGTTGTGGCAACAGTAGTGTGATAACACAGTCAGCAGTCAGAAGTAACAGGGCAAAAGAATCAACAGATGACAAATACATTAAAATACAATTCAAACTTGCTGGAAGACAAATGCAGTGCCAAAAGAGTGAAGTGGCAGAAGGAATGAAAAAGGCTGAAACCTATGATGTGTAGACTTAATGGAAGCCATGCTGGATTTCTCAGAATCAAGGCAGGAGCTTATAAATTCAGTTTCAAGCCACATTATGTGTGGATTTCATTTGAAATGTTTCTCCACTGCTGACTGATTCAGTTATATCCTTTTTTAAATCACATTCAGAAACATTGGGAATGGAATACCCTACTTTCCAACGTTTACACCATTAAGACTAATTCGAGGTGTATTGCTTAATTCCGTTTATGCACTATATGGATACAGGCTTAATCATTTATTGAAGCCTGAAGTGTCAGCTTATAGTCACGGTTTTCAGGCGTTTTATATTTTGAATTTTTTTTAAAGCGCCTTATTTCTTTAATTTGAATCCTTTTAATCTCAAGTTCTAGTTCATAATGAATATGTTTTGAAGAGATTATTTTAGGACAGATTGCATTTAGAAAATAGTCTGATTTATATTAAAGACATCTAGCCTGAAGCATTAGTACTAAATACGTTTATTAAAGAGATAAAACACATCAAATGCAACATTCTATAACCTAGTTCAAGGAGATGTTACCAGTTTTATCTGTGATTAATACTGAGGTAAAAACCTTCCACGCTGATATTTGAGCATGGGCTCCTATGGGTCTGATTATTTCAGATAGCAGAACTGAGCTGAAAGGTTTAAAGTATGGTATAATTTTAAAAATATCTAAAAGTAGTTAAGAATTATTAACTAGGACATCCTTTGTGGATATAAAGTGGGTTAGGGAAATTCTGCTCTCTGATAGGATAAAAATGGGTTCTAGCCTTGCTCTTCATTTAAACTATACAACAGTTTAAAAGAAACATTTGTCAATGCTGAATGTTGTCTCGCTGGCATTGGCATTGGTAGTGCAGGAGTTAGAGATGCATAATAGGAATGGCAGTGAAGCACTGAACTGAAGCCAACGCCAACCCCACCCTGTAGAGAGTGACAGGTGTTGGGGTGTGCCTTTGGGTCATCAGCTATAATGCTCATGCCATTCTACCTCACCCTACCCTGTAGACACTGACAAGTGTTGTGGTGTGCTTTGGGGGTCATTGGGCATTATACTTACGCCATTTCATAAGGAAATACACTGAGGTGGGTGCAGTATAGGAGAATCGGATGAACTTTAGGGGCTGAACACTCCAAGGCAGACCCCGATGCCTGTCACTGGCTGCAGGGTGGGGGTGGGGGTGGAATGGTGTGAGCTTTACAGCCAATGATCCCAAGTCACACCACCCCTGAAACCTGTCAGTCTCTACAGGGTGGGGAGTTACTGTTGGAAACCCTAATGCCGTAGGCATTTGTTGGTATTTTCACTCCAAATGTTCAACATAGGCTTATTGTGACCCCACCTCATGAAAAGCGACACTATCAGTTTGTTAGCTGAAAGGTAAGTTGGCACAGCGGCTATGCCATTTGGCAACACAGGGATGAAAACACATTTTGGGCAGGATGTGAAAAATGACAACTGTATTGCTCATGAGGTGGTGTAAAAAAATTGCAACGTTGAAAATCTGGAGTGAAAATATGAAAAGTTGGTGAAGTCATGAGCATGTATAGTAACTGCGCAACACACATCCGTAACCCAATTATTTTCGGTATTTTTTTAACCACATTTTCAACATAGGCATTTTGGGACCTCCCCTCATGAACAGTGGCACTGCGATTTTAATTTGTCCCAAAAGTTGATGTCCCACAGTGACCACGCCATTGTGTGCCACAGGTGCGAAAACACATTTTGGGCAGGAAGTGAAAAATGACAGCTGTACTGTTCATAACGAAGTGTGAAAAAATGCCAGTGTTGAAAATCTGGCATGAAAATATTGCAAATTTGCGAAGTTACAAGGGTGCGTGGAAACTGCGCAATGCACACTTGTAACACAGTCATTTTACGGACGTTCGTCACCAAATTTTCAACATAGGCATTTTAGGACCTCTGCTCATGAACAGTGTCACCGTCATTTCCTCAAACTGTCCCTAAAACTGATTTTGCACAGTGACCGCTATTGTGCGCCGGACGTGCAAAAACATATTTCAGCCAGGATATGTAAAATGACAGCTATACTGTTCATAAGGAGGTGTGGGAAAATGCCAATTTTGAAAATCTGGAGTGAAAATATTACAAATTCATGAAGTTACGAACGTGTATGGAAACTGCTCAACGCACGCTCCTAAAACAGCCATTTTTTGGATTTTTTCCACCAAATTTGCAACATAGGCTTTTTGAGAGCCCCCTCATGAATAGTGGCACTGTTATTTCAAGATGGTCCCAAAGATGATTCTGCACAGTGACCGTGAAATCATCTTTCGGGACCGAATAACGCCATGACAGTGACTGAATTCATGAGGAGGGGTTCCAATAACCCATGTTGAAAATTTTGTGCCAAAATTTCCATAAATGGCCGAGATATGTCCCAAAGTTGAAAAAAAACTATTTATGCCATTAATCAGCTTACCGCATTTCTTCAGTTCTGATCGGCTTTGAAGAGTGCAGGCGTGTTCTGGCCCACCGAAGATCCTGCGCGGGCTCCGGAGTAAGTGGCAGGTGGGGTGGTGTCAGGAAGAAGCCGGGGTCGCGTGAAGGGTAGGCACAGATTAGGGAGGGGCAGGGAGACTGTGAGGGTTTAATAAAAAAAAAAAACGTGCGTGACGGTTTTGTATTTCAGGGCATTTGGCACGCTGGGGTGGGCTCCCAGCATGCCACCTGCTGGGGGGATGTTGTAGCGATGGGGGATTGGGCACCCCATTGACACATACCGGGGACGAGAGCTGAGGGGGATAGTGCACCCCCCTCTGCACAGAACAAAAGCTGGGGCGGACATTATGCTGACGGGGAGTGAGCTCCCCTGTCGGCAAAATAAACAGGGAAGAGGGACTCACACCAATGGGGATTGGGCCCCCCATCAGCAAAGGAAGACTGTTCGGTGGGCGCATGATGCCGAGGGGGATTGGGCACCCCCTCGGCATACATTTTAAATGGGATGGGGGGCATTATGCCGACGGGGAGTGGGCTGCCTGTCAGCAAGTGAAGTGGGTCGGGGCAGTCTGCAGGCGCTGGACAGGCACGTCGGGAGGGCGTGTTATTGTGTCACTGCATGATTGCAGCGGACCTTTTGTTAGATCTGGTGGCCACCTGACGAATGCCTGGTGTCAGTGCCTGCAGCTACCTTATTGGGGAATGAGGGACATACCTTCTGATGTGTGCCCTGCATTCACCCACAGTGATCGCACCTCCAAATCTGCTACTCATGCAATATGTTGACTGGCATGCATGCGCAAGCCAACATAAAAAGAGCCAGTACCTGTGGCCTCACAACCCAAGAGATGCATGCATCACCTGATAGAACATTTCAAAACCATTTTGCCACCATGTTTATTCCCATTACACAGCATCTTGCTGCTTCAGGGTTTTGAAAGGCCTAGAGAAAAATCGCTCTCTTTATGGCTCTCTCACACTTAAAATGACTTTCACTCTCCTTCCTAACCCGCTTACTCTCTCTCCCAGGGCTGAACACTGTCATTGTAACAACTGTACTCTCCTGACTGGTATTTTTGTTGCAGAGCCAGTACCTTCACGAATCTCGCTACTGCAGATGGTAGCATGCTACAAGCAAGACTAAATGAAAATCATGGTCTTGCTGGTGGTCCAGTGTGGGGACCCTGCAGGGCAGTAGCATAGAACTCCACACAGAACAGTGCCCTTAGTGACAGCCAGATAACCTAGGGGGAAAGCAGTGTGACTATTCAGTATAAAACTGTAGTTTTGTTTATTTTTAACAATTTTTTAAACTGTGTCATCTTTTCCAACCTGTATCCATTTTATAAGCACAATAACACACTCCAAGGTGTAGGTTAGTTAAGCAATAAGGCATGACAGGGTGTGGGATATTGGAGGATTTACCCACGCCTTGTGTGGTGTGTCAAGAGGCATAGCTGAGTGACTTAACCACACAAGAAGTGGGTAAATCCCCCAATAAACCACACCCTGGAGTGCCTTATTGCGATTATACAATGGACCCATGTGTAAAATACATTTTAAATGTGTTTAAGTATGTTTTTTATAAATGCCATTTCTCAGTCATGGGTTATTACAGGATTTGCCATGGTCATGTGATGTGTTTTGACCAATGAGGTGACAGGATTTTCATACCCCATTGTATAATTTGGAAAAATGTACTTCTGGGGCAGTAAGGGCACTCTGCCATCGGCCTCATGCCTCACTACACCTGCATTTATCCAGAACAACCCACATCCTGCCCTGTGTTATTGCTTGCTTATATTTATAGGATGTATCAGACAGAATTTTCCTGTCCAAGCTGGGGAACACTCTGGGAGTGTGGGTAGTCAGACCAGGTATGTTTACACTTGGGCAGCTCCACATTTTGTTGTGTTTATTATTGAGGCTGACCACCTCAGGATTTAATATAGTAGTTTGTATTGTTTGGGGGATTCTTTTAGAGCCTGGCACCCTGATGAAGAAACCTTTGCTGTGAAATGTTAATAGCTGTAGCAGGACTGCTCTAATACTCTTATGTGTATATATATTTATGTCTACATATATAGATAGATAGATTCTTTGCAAAATAACTTCATTAAGGCACCGATTGGGGTTCAACTTAATGCCACAAAAGTAGGGAAATGTGGCAATAGGGTTTCCAACACTAACTCCACACACCCACACCCCCAGCAGTAAAAGGAAAACACATTAGGATTTTGGGTCTCTGGAGTCTTCGTGAATTAGTGGTGGGGTCATCTTTGGGGTTGTCAGCCCTAATGTTCACCCTTCCCCTCAGTCCATAGCCTCCTGTCTGAAGCACAAGGTACAGCTACAAGCCAAGCCCTAACTGGTGCATTAACAATGTTTTTTACAAAGAATTTCTTTTCTTTTTGAGATAATGGAATCATATCATTAGTCACACAGGTCACTTTGGTACCTGAATGAACACAGGCAGATGTAGGGCTCTGCATCAAGGGAAGACTCCACCCACCTACAGAAGTGCAGTGACAGATGTCAAGAATTTATGGGGCTATCTGGTGTGGCTGCAGAAGCATAGGGCCCTCTGGACCCTGCGCTTCCATGTGGCCACAGACACAGATGCACAAGGTAAAAGGTCCATCTGTCAGCCAATACACAGGACCCTCTGCCACTCATAGGAGTAGAGGTATAGGGCCATATGCAAAAAGAACAGTTGTCTTCAGTATATGGTACCTGTGCCTGTGTGGACAACCCTGCAGCTTTCATTCCCAAGCGGTGTCACATAACAGCACCATCCCCCACTCTCACCCCATCCTGCTGGGTCACTGAGCTCACCCCTGAACTCACCTCACCGGCATGGGATCATAAAGCATACCAGCTGGGGTCAAGACTGGCACTACATACAAGGCCTTTCAAGCACCATGCATTTTTGCTTAAAGTTGAACTAGCATAATATTCTGTGGTGATTTGCATATACAGCCCATGATGTTTTGCATTGTGGGGGCATGTGTGATTTTGTATTTCTTTGAAACTTGGCTTCCCGGCCAAATGCTCTTTGGGGTAACCATTGCCTCAGTGCTTGCGCACAGAGGTTCTTTGTCTTATATATATATATACATATTTATACAATGGGGGTGAGAGCTCCACAGTGATAATAAAACATATTATTTCCACTGCAGTGAGATATCTGAAGCTGACGTCAGTGGAGTTACAATATCTACCATTTATACATATCCTTCTGATGTCAGCTTCACTACCACTTGCAGTCCAAATAACATCCACTCAGAATCCAGCTGCCTAAATCACAACATGTCTCAAAAGCCACATTACAATCCAAATACTTTAAAAACAACACCTCCAGAACTTCAGAAAACTGAACTCACAACCACATACCTTAAATCCATGCCGGCTTGCATCCAAAACCCCATAAGTAATGCCGCACATGTAACATTAAACAACATATCAGCTAAATGAAATATACGGTACCGTACCACTGTCAGACCCAAAGCACATTTCTTCAGCTCTGGGCACTAACCATCTTTGTCTCCTTACAAGTCACCAGTATCAGCAACTCCCCAAAAAATGACAGCATGTAATTTCTTCCACCTCGGACTCTCAGTAGCAAACCCGGAAAAACAAGAAGACGCACTGATGCACCCAACTCTACGTAGCAAAGCAGGAACATCTGGTAGATGCACCAATGCAGCCAACAACACAAACTGATTTAAAATGCAATACTAATCTTTTTCCTGTTAAAAAGCACAAGCTTTTCACTTACTAAAACACACTGTTTCTAAGCAAGAAAACTATAACACTTCCAGGCAAAAAATAACAGCTGCCTATTGAAACAACTGTTTTTGTTAACCAGCCTCGGTGAACATAACAGAACCAGACATAAAAGGAACTATAAATGAGTACACCAGCCAGCCTGCCAGCGTAGCAGTAGGGTTACCGCTCACGGTGCCAGCAACCTGGGTTCGGGAATGGACCCCGGGCTACTGGAGGGTCGGCCGGGGGGAGGAGGATTGAGCGCCCAGTGGTCACTCTCCTCCTCCAGGGTGGGGTGGATTACATGTCCTGCCGCTCTACAGCCACCTGGGTGACCACGGGTGGAGGTGCAGTGGGACTGCAGAAAGAAGGAAGGGGGAACATGGGCCGGGGACTGGAGTGCTCGCACGTCTCGACGTGCATCGCCCCTAGGTTCCCCTAGCGTGCCAACTTCCTGTGGGAGGGGACAGAAAAAGTGGAAAAAACCCTGTGGTGCTCCCTGTAGATGGAGCTCCAGGCCCTGATCCCAATGCCTCTGCCAGCGCCGGTGACAGCATCCCCGATGTAATACAGACATGTTGGGATGGAAAAAAAAGGAGGGCTCCTGTCCCGTACCCACCTGGGGGGTATAACCAAGGCTCCATGTGGGGATGGACTGCACTGGTGACTGCATAGATGACCAGGGATGCACAAGGCCACTGGAGACTCCCAAAGGTGAAGAAGCACCGCAGTGAGAAGGAGACATAAAGAGAAATAATAAAAAAAATAAAATAAATGAGTTCACCAAGCACCAGCACTGTATATAAAATCAAACCTATACCCCAAAACAAATGTACTCATATTACAGTATACTAAATGGTCAACATCATACCACTATTCCCAATCCATTCCTGTATCATTTCCAGCAGTGAAGTCCTACCCTATAACATACACAGCAGGAGCTCCCACTCCCCATTATATAAACCGCACACATGATGTGCAGATCATGTGATATGGCAAAATATTCTCACTTCTTGAGCTATTGATACTCTCACTCATGCCTTTGGCACTCATGAGTATCCATAACTCACTCTGCAAGAGTAAGAATATTTTGCCATATTACACGCCTACATATATAATCCTGACCCCAAATTTTCAAGATAGTCATTTTATGACTTCCCTTATAAACATGACATGTACCATTTATAGTATATTTGCCAAAATGCCATTTTGCACCAGAAGTTTGAAAACAAGTCTTACCAGAATTTCAAAAATGATATCCGCCATGTTTATGAGGTGGTGTGGACAAATGGCTAGGTTGAAAATTTGGAGTCAAAATATTAAAAATTAGTGAAGTTACATGTGAACATTGAAATACTGCAACATTGACTCTTAACCTGGGCATTTTATCATATTTGCACACCACATTTTCAGCATAGCTTTCCCACCTCATGAACCCGGTAGATGAAAATTCAGATCCCTGATGAAATGTTATTGTATGCCACTGAAACATCATCTTGTGCCACAGGTGCAAAAAAAAAAACAAAAAACATTTTGGCCAAGTTTTGAAAAATGGCAGCTGTCACATTCATGAGGTGGTGTAAAAATGACCATGTTGAAAACTTGGGGTCAAAATATTTAAAATTACCAAAGTTATGAGCAAGCGTAGAAAAATGTCAACCTAGGCTCATAACTTTGTCATTTTTACATATTTTGACCCCAAATTTTCAATATAGCCTTCTTACAACCTCACCTTATGAACAAAGGTGGTGAAACATTTCAAAACCTACCAGAGAGGTGATTTCACAAAGTGACTGCAAAATTGCCTTTTGGGCCAGATTTCCATGATTCCACTGTCATTGATCATGAGGTTGGATCACAGAAAGGCCATGTTGAAAATCTGGGGGCAAAGTATGCACAAATAATAAAGTCATGAATAAAAGTTCAAACCCCATTAAAATACATTAAACCGCACTTACCTGATTTTCTCATATTACAGTCATCAGTTCCAGCAGCAAGATGTGTCTTCAATCAGAGTGTGGATCTGCACTGTGGAACATGTTCAGCTGAATGATGGTGTTTTGGGGCTGTGGGAGGGCATGGGGTGGTGGGTGCTGAGTTGGAGGTCATGGTGGGGTGGTGTATGTGTGGGGGGTCAGATTGGTGTGGGACTGTTTTCTTTTTTACAGGGTAAAAAAAACATTGGGGGTGGTTTTCTATATTTCACAGGATATCCCGACACTAGGGACTGGGCACCCCAGTGTCAGGCTACTGTTCAAAAGCACCTGGGATGGGCACCCCAGTGCCACCACTTACTTAGTGGGAATGGAGGGGACGACCTGAAGGGGAGGGGGGTCAAAATGAGAAGTGGTACCGGGGTTGGGCACCCCAGTCCACTCATATAATATATTTAGATATCTAAAGATTGGGAAGGGTGGGCAGGCAACCTGGAGGGTACAGGAGAAAGAAGTGGTACCATGGATAGGCACCCCGGTCTAGATAGATAGCTAGCTAGATAGATAGACAGACAGATAGACAGATAGAGACAGACAGACAGACAGACAAACAGAGAAGCAGAGACAGAGAGAGAGATACAGAGACAGAGAGAACAGGGGATGGCCAACTCATTCTTTGAACTGAAGCCAGCAGCACAACTCCAGCTGTGGCTATAGCATTCAAGAAAGTTCCTTTGTTCTCATACAGAGAATGCAGGTGAATGGCTCCTCTGGCTCAGCTGGACACTTTGGATTTTGGGATGCCCAGAAAAGGTATTTCTGACAATTTTAAAAAAAACAAACAGCAGAAAATGGGTCCCGTTTAGCCAAGTTCAGGTGCTCGTTGTTTAAAAATATATCATTTTTATGTATTTTCATTGGGCCCTATGCACAAATGGGTATGAAAGTAATAAACCACGGCGTGCAACGCGCAGCTGTGCAACATGCAGGACCACACGAACACAAGGCATGCATTAAGGGAAATGTGCCCCGTGCAGTGGCAGGGGGCAGAGTCATGGATGATGCTTAGCAGAATGCACAGGAAGGAGAGGACAGCCCCAGCTATGTGACCCTGCCCCTTGACCCTACCAGATAAGGGCAAAGGCACCTCCCACCACGCATACACAGAAGTGAATAAGGACAGCATTGGAGGAGTGCACAGGATGGTGGAAACAAGGGCTCCCATGGAGACTGGCATGCTCAGCAATGCAGAGGGCGAACAAGAGCGGCAGACAGCAGGGCCAGCACCTAGAGGTGGTCATGGCGGTGGCCCCGGACAATCCCGGTCCACCAACTTTACTGGCCCACAGATAGTGGCAATGATTAGTGAGATCAGCGCCAAATACACCGGATATATGGTGCCCTTGCCCCATTCACCCCCACAGATGTGAAGGCGTGGCTGTGGCTGCAGGTGCAGGCCACCATGAACGCCGCAGGGCCGGATGCCCAGACCCTGATGGCCATAAAACATATTTTATTTATTTTATTTTTTATTTTATGTAAGATCTTGGAGTAAACCTTTGAGAAAAGGCTCATTACATAGGTTCCATGTCTAAGTCATACAGCATGAATCAAACAACAAATTATGGCTAAGCCATGAGATAAAGGATGACAACAATGGACAGGCTATGAACAAAACAGTTACAAGGCAATAACACTTTATAATAACACTATATACACTGAGAGCAACAAACTCAAGGAAATAAGGGAGGATGGGAGGGTGATACAGGGACAGGTTAGCACAGGCTTAAGAGGGCAACAGAGAGGACAAACTACATAGAGATATCCTACAGGTATCAGCCCAGATTATGGACCTCATCATTGGAGGTATTGATTACCTAAAGATGACAGGCATTGGGGTGGAGCAAGACCAATACTAAGTAGCAGGTAAAAAGGTCAAGGGGTGATGGGATAAGAGTAGACGAAGTGTAGTGGTGAAAGGACATGGGGAGAAAGGGCTGGAGGAGGGAGGGAGAAGTAAGTTTACAGTTCAGAATGGGAGTGGAAGAAGTAGGGGAGGTAATAGAAGGCGGCAAGGCGGTGCTGTGGCTGGACAACAAGCAGAGTGGCCGGAGGCCCTATTGGAAACAGTCACAACTAACATTGGCAAACAGATGATTTCTTAGCTCACATTTAAAGGGGCCTACTGTTGATTTAGAAGAGATGCGAGGAGGAAGATTGTTAATCCATTTGGGCACACAATGGGCAAATGCTCTTTGTCCTAGAGAGGTGCGACATCTGGGAATCTTGAAGACCTTGCTCTAGGAGCTTCTGGTGGGACAGCTACTTTCTTAGGGGGTAAGGAGCTTCTGAACACCAATGGGCAGCATGCCCAGTCTTACTTTTTTGGCCAACAAGCAGGTCTGGAACTTAAGCCTGCCCTCGAACTGGAGCCAGTTAGCAAGGGCGTAGAGGTCACAAGTGTGTGTGTGCCGCTAGGAACCAGTGGAGAGGTGGCATGCCTTATTTAAAGCAACTTTGATGCAGTGGAGAGCTGTGTCCATCGCAGACCCATAGATTACAATTCCATACTCAGCGAGGGAGACCACTAAGCTACGGATGGCCAGGTTGAGAGCTTCAGGGGTAAGAATATGCTTATGCCTGTGTAGAAGGCCAAAGCATATGTTGAGGACCATTACAACATTGTCAATATGGCAGACAAAAGACATGGAACTATCAACTGTAGCTCCCAGGTATTTAAATTGCTGTACCTGGTCCAGTGGGGCACCATTGACATTCGTTATGGTGAGAGGGTGGGTTCAGTGCCTGTTCTGTGGACTGCAGAACATCATAGCCTTAGTTTTTTTTTATAATTCATGAGTTTATGGTCCCTGAACCATTTTTCAACTTCAGTGAAACTATCCTGTGAACAGAAAGAAAAGGTCCCACACAAAAGATTAATACACAAGTTAGCCAGCCTTGGAGTGGGTCCCAAGGTGGTAGCCTGGATAAAAAATTGACTAGACAACAGGACGCAAAGGGTAGTAGTAAATAGAGTCCACAGTGAAGAAAGGAGGGTTACTAGCGGGGTACCGCAGAGTTCAGTACTAGGACAGGTTCTTTTTAATGTCTTTATAAGTGACATTGCAAAGGAACTGGAAGGAAAAGTATGCCTCTTTGCAGACAACACAAAGATCTGCAACAGGGTTGATACACAAGATGGAGTGGAAAAGATGAGATGGGACTTGGCAAGGTTGGAGGAATGGTCAGATGTATGGCAGCTCAGATTCAATGCAAAGAAGTGCAAGGTAATGTACCAGGGAAACAAAAACCCAGGGAAGAGTACCCAATGGGGGTGAGATACTGACAACAGTAAAAATGGAAAGGGACCTGGGATAATTATATCAGATGACCTAAAGGTGGGCAAGCAATGTGAGAAGGCAGTAAGGAAGGCTGGGGGATACTGGGATGCATAGGGAGAGCATCAATAGTAGAAAACAGGAAGTTGTTATCCCTCTGTACAGACAGTTGGTGAGACCCCATCTGGAGTACTGTGTACAGTTCTGGAGACCCCATCTCCCAAGAGGCATAGACAGAGTGGAAGCTGTCCAGAGGAGGGCCTAAAATGGTGCAGGGTCTGCACCAGAAGACATACGAAGAAAGACTAAAGGAGCTTAATATGTATACCCTTGAGGAAAGAAGGGAGAGAGGGGACATGATAGAAACTTTCAAGTACCTCAAGGGAATCAACAAAGTCCAAGAGGGTAGCATCGTTCAGAAAAAGAGATGTGCAAGAACAAGGGGGCACAATTTGAAGATAGAGGGGGGATGGCTCAGAGGTAATGTGAGGAAGTATTTTTTCACAGAGAGGGTTGTGGATGCATGGAACAGCCTCCCTGAGGAGGTCGTGGAGTCAAGAACAGTGGGGGAATTCAAGAATGCATGGGACAGGCATAAGGCAGTCCTAGTGGGGGGGGATGAAGTAAGTAAGCTGTTGGTTAACTAGGATCTGCAGCTTATCTGTTAGGTAGGAAATGGGCAGACTAGGTGGGCCAAGCGGTCCTTATCTGTCATCACATTCTATGTTTCTATGTTCTATGTTTCTATAGGTGCTCCAGGTTACTGTTCAAATAGACCGGTGCTCACAATATCGACTTAACATAAAACCACATTGCAATGGACACACGCTACAGGATAGTTTCACTAAAACCACATTGCAATGGAGCACCCAGTCAGAACAGTCATACAGCCCCAATTACTAAAAGAAAAAAAGGAATGCTGAGAAACAAGTCAAATAGAAATAACTTTTATTCTGACTGGCACCTTGGCCCTGGACTTCTTGCTCAGAATCCTGGTGCATGCTGCAGTGGCCTCTCTCAGGCCAGACTTTATGATTTCCTACTTTTTGTGTGCGTCCATCTCTGACCTGATTCCCTCAAGGCTCCCCCTCAGTATTTCCCTCATCCTTCTAAAGTCCACCAGTCTGAAGTCCACTACCTTTGTTGCTGACCCCACCACCTCCTTGCTCATGCTTAGCCTGAACCACACGGAAAGGTGGTCATTCCCAGCTAGTGGATCCTCCATCTGTAGATCCCTCTCCATCTCCCCATTTGTTAGAACCAGATCCAATATGTTGCCCAGTCTGGTTGATTCACCAACCATGTGCACCAGATTGCTCTCCTGGAATGCATCCAGTAAAACCTGCTCTCTGGCGCTAGAGGTGGCATGGGTACCCCAGTCCACCCCAGGCAGATTGAGGTCCCCGATGATCACCATGCTCCCTTTGCTGCACACCCATTGAATTTGATCTGCCAACTCCCTATCCAACTCCTTGCACTGTGCTGGTGGTCTATATACCACCCCTAGCCTCAGTTTCCCACCCTTCTGGTCTAGAAACTGCATCCACAGTGTCTCCATCCTCCCCTCCCCTCCTCCCTCTCGTCCCTTGAGCACCTGATCCTGTTCCTTACATAAATCACAACCCCTCCCCCCTTCCCCACTACCCTGCCCTTTCTATACACCCTGTACCCAGGAATCGCCAGATCTCAATCCTGGTGTTGGTTGGCCCATGTCTCCATGATGGCTGCAACATCCACCCTCCCTATGCTTAGAACAGTCTGTACCTCAGCTATCTTATTACCCAGGCTCCTTGCATTTAGGAAGACTACCCCTCCACCCAGCCCCTCATTCTCTTTGCCCTGCACCCCCTCCACCCTCTTTCCCTCCCTCTAACCCTCCTTCTTACAAACACTACTGTCTTGGGGGAGGGTAGCTCATACCGCTCCCCTACCTGATGGCCTTGCATGCCAGCTGCACCCTCACCACCCCCCCTTCCTAGTTTAAAATCCCCCAGGAAGCCATGTACTCCTCCAGTTTCTGTTTCAAGGCCCCCTGCCCAGTTCTGCTCAAGTGTAACCTGTCTACTGCATATAGGTCACAGCTGTCCCATGTGTTCCCCCAGTCCCCCACCAGTCCATATCCTTGTGAGAGACACCATCCCACCAGCCAAAAATTGAACTCCACGATCCTTTAATTCTTTGCTGGCGGGGTGGTTGCTATGGCCTTTTATTTTTTGCTTTTTTTTATTGGGGCATGTTTTCACAGACCGCATAGAATAACTGGATGAAACACTCTAGTGCTGCATCAACAGTACTGGAAGAACAGGCTGTCTAAGCTGAACAAGGTGACATTGTTTAAGGACTCTATTTGTATCAGTTCTAGCAGGGGTTTTGGAGTAAGTACAGGACCAGCAAAATAGAACAGGTGAGAGATCACTATAGGCATCTGGGAGGACAGTGGTGTGGGAGGCATGTTCCAGTCAATTTAGTAAAACCCAGTCCAGTAACGTTGATGTGTCAGTCTTGTAGTTTACCCTAGTGGGTGAAGTGACAAGCTGGGAGAGGTGTACCGCTGTGAATGCATCCCTGTATGGAGTTGCCACAGGGGAGAGCCAATTGGCATTGAAATCACCAAGCAGCAAAGTTTCAGTGTTAAGGTTAAGGGTGCTGAGGCACTTCATTAATGAGTCTAGTCCAGGGGTCTTCTGGCCAGGCAGAATATACACAGAGAGGACAGTAAGGGTTTTGTTGCGCTTCTCTAGAAATATTTTTACTTTTAGGACTTGCATGCTGGTCCCAGAGTCGGGTAAAGGTAGAATGTGGGCCTGTAAGTTATCCCTGAGGTAGACTGCGCAACCACCACCTCTTTTGGTAAGACGATCAACCCTAAACGTGGTGTATCCTAGGGTCAAGACTGAGGCAACTGTAATGTTAGGGGAGAGCCAGGTCTCTACTATTGATAGGATGTCCAGGTTATATTGTTGTGTCCAAGCCTTCAAGCTGTCCATTTTTGGGAGGAGACTACATATATTAGTTGAGCCAATTGTAAGTTGACCAACATTACCTTGCAACACTGTAGAAGGTTTTTGATGGCCCAGGTTGGGGTGAATGTTCCTGGAAAGCAGCAAAAGCAGGAGAGTTATGCGGCAGAGATATTCCTTTAGGTGTTTGTAGCTACGTTTCCTGCCTACACTAAATGTGGTAGTATGAGTGTCCTTCCTTTATATTGAAAATCCTTAGATAGAGAGCCATTGGGTGCAGACACTTTAAATATTGTGCGAGAAACTCCAGTGGACTATCTGTTTTCAGCTCCCAAGAAGGAGTAGGTGATATGACACTATTGGACAGTGTTGCTGAGTAGTGCTCATTAAAAGATGTCCCAAGGAGGGAGGGAACTGAGCCAGGTAGTGGAACAATGCACAAGTGGTTATGCAGGCTCAGGAGGGTAAAAATAACAACACCCCTCAAGAGCAGTGCACCAGGTGGAGACATTATTCTGGTTATTCTAGGCAGTGAAGCCAAGGCAGAGTAGCCCTTTAAGGGGAGAGAGTGGACTAGGAGAGCCTAAGGACAGACCAATAGCATGCTAGGGGAGGAGATTCCTAGAGCATTTAATAGAGGTCAGGGTGGGTGGGCCAAATTATTAATATAGGACAGTCAGAGGAGACGCCGCTGCAAGTGGACAGAAATAGGCATAAGTGGCGGGACCTATGCATGGCCATAAAGAAAAAGGTATCAGCTGGCTCACAGGAATTGCATGGCACAGGTGGTGGATTGCCCATACCTGACAGCCAGCTCTCCTACATTGAACGGATGGTAGTAGACACTCTAACCTCCGTGAACATCCATGGGTAGGCTGAGGGCATGGACACACTGGCCAGTAAGTATTGCACACAGACACAGAATGCCCTGGCGCAGGAGTGCAAGACCGCAGAAAGGTCTAACGGTGTTGCGTTGTGCCAGCAGAACATGCTATGGATGTCAGACATGGTGGGGGAGCATTGGCAGGGTATCCACCGAAAACAGCCGCCAACACATGGCGAGGACAGGCGAGGAAGGAAGTCACCGCAGGTGAGTATGGGGTGGGTCATGGCGTGGACACAGGCATGGCACATGGTGCAGACCAGTAATCACTCCCTCTTGCCTCCCACAGGACCAGTACAGGCAGCGGATGATGTGTGGCATGACACAGCAGACACCACCACCCTCAGACCTGACAGTGAGAATGGGGAGATCCTGGCAGAGATACATGCCGAAGATGGGGCCGAGGAGTCTCGGTGCACAATGCACATCATCCAACCAGTGACGCATGCGCATGGGGCACTGCCCACCACCAACCAGGGTGCCTGAGGGTGAGCTGCGCTGCATCATGGTGTGGTGGTGCATCCCCCAGGCACAGCAGACCTGGACAGCGGGGATGAGAGACCAGCTACCTGATCAACAGGGCACAGAAGGGCAACCCAGGACGCTGTAATACCCAACCCACAGTACGTGGATCTGACTGGCTGGAGGCTCAGTGCAGGCACACGCATGCTCTCATGGAGCTGACAGATATCGTCCATGTAAAGGGCTGTGATGTAGCATGGATGGCATGGGCACAGGAGCATATGCTTGACATCATCTTGGGCTGGGGATCACCACCATGGTGCCACAGCACTGTCATGAGCACCACACACATGAATGGGACACGGGGACAGGGGGACACCGGTACAAACAATGTACAGTGGTCCAGGGAAGTTGATGTGGTGCACAGCACGGTCATCGTGAGTGGCAGTACTGAGGAGACACTCAGCAGACCAGCACAGGACATGGTCACAGAGGGCAGCCAGGCCAATAACATGCACAGCAATGGCCAGACCCCGGAGGGTGCTGCAGAGACCAGCACGGTGACTGCAACAGCCATGCAGCATGCCTCACGGTGCAGGGGCAGGGGTGGGAAGGCATTCGGACCTGCATGCAGATGGGAGATGTGGTCAAAAAGCGCGGGAGCAGGCTGCCCTGTATGGATCACCATGGACATGAGCTAACTGTGGCGGGGTGCCTCACAATGGGCACAGCGGACGGGTGTTATGGCGGGGCACCCACACAGACTTCAGCACATACACACACACACACACACACTCATACACACACACAGTGGTCAAGCACAATGTGGCACAGAGTGATGGGCAGCGGTGGCACAGGCCGAAAAACTGGGTGCGGCCATGTGGACGGAGCATTGGGGGGGTGGGCAGACTCCTGTTCGGCTGGCTACCTTGCAGTGGTACAGGGGCTTAATGAAGCAGCACAAATGCCCTGTCACTAAACACCAGCCATGCTAGCCAGCGCCATCTGCACACACCACAGACACACCGGAGGTGACGTGCGCCCCCAGTTGTGGCTCATCATTGGGCACATGTGGGATAGCGTGGCGCAACACTGGGAAGTGTGCTGACCCCGGATGTCATCACTGTAGCTGAGTAGCATCAGAGTGGCCCTAACGATGTGGCTAGTGTCTGAAGGACCCATTCACAACCACTGCATTGGCAGCATGACCAGTGGCTGTCTCCCATCCACTGGGTCATCGGCCTGCTGTTCTGGTGGTATGTCTGGTGGGTGGTAGCCAGGCATTGGCAGGCCACGGTACATCGCCATGTTATCCAGCAACATGCACATGGTGAATACATGGCAGGTGTGGTGCAGCGCCAACATAATGGTGCCCCCAGTGTGATCCAGGTATCTGAATCACATCTTTAGAATACTGATGCTCCTGTCCATGATGGCCCTCATCCGATGGTGTGCTTTGTTGTATGCCACCTCTGCCGCAGTCACCACAGCCAGGATGGGTGTCATCCGGTATGGCCGCAGTGGATATCCACCATCACCTGTGGGAAATAGAGAGAGGTCAGTCATGGAATGGACAGGTGGAAGAAACACACCATTTGCACTGTACACCTACCCAACAGCCACCCGTCCATGTGTCCAGCACGGAGCCACACCCCAAGACCCGATGTGTCCAGTATGTATGTATGAGTCATGTCATGACCCTGGGAACTTGACACACACATCGGTGAACATGCTAGCCACGTTACACACCACCTGGCAGTTAATGCTATGGAACCCTTTATGGTTGCGGTAGGCCTCCTTGGACACTGAGGGTGTCAGGATGCTGATGTGTGTGCCATCCACAGCATGAAGCATGTTTGGCATACTGTGTAATGCATAGAACACCTGCTTTATGGCACGGACCTCAACGTCAGACATCAGGAGGCGTATGTGGTCCCACGTGTGCTCCAGCAGTGTGTCCATGAACTGTGCCAAGGCCCTGGAAATGGAGACTGGCTCACGCTGATGCTATCACCCGCCACATGCTGGAAGGACCCTGATGTATAGTAGGCCAGGGCACACATAACCTTAGTCTCGACGGACATGGCCCTGGAGTGGTGCATCCGTGGACCGATACGGTCATGGACTAGGTCGGATAGTTGTATGACCATTGGCCATAGCAGCAGGAACCAGTCAATGCAGTGAGTGTCCCATAGCAGGTGGCCATCCATGCGGGGATGGAACACGCACTCCCGTGGCCATCTTCATCTACTTCTGGCATGCCCTGCATTCTGAAGGTAAACTTTCATGAGCAGTCCCGGGCACATCCTGCCGTCATTCTAGTGTCGGCATGTACATGGAACAGTGCCTAATTATGATGTCACCCATTTTATGTGGCACACGGGCAGCCTGCAGTGCACCTGTGTGTGCCCATGTGCCATACAGCGCATGCCCCGAGTGTGGCACATGGCTGTGTGCTGCCATGCCACCCTGATGCTAAATGGCCATGAGAATGCTGCATGTGCTTGCCACCCATACGGCCCACATTCCATGTCAGACAGTGCTTCACCCCAGCCAGTGTAACTGCATTACTACATTGCATATCATGAAGGTGTACATATGAGACAGTATGGTGGTAGTGACGCATGCCATGTGGATGCAAACCATCTATAACACCCGGCTTCACATGGGTACGGATGTGCACTGACTACAGCTGGTGCCTTGCGTCATCAGCTGAATGGCTTGGTCACGGCCACAGGCTACTCGGCAGATACATGCATCATTTGTGTGTCCCTGGGGATGGTGCATTGCCACCCACACACACCCAAAGGCTGGTATCCCATGTTGCACTGTAGACCAACAGCCTGCAGCTCTGCACAGTGGACACACACGTGCAGGCATGCTGCACGTCGTGGTGGCGTCCCACAGCGAACACTCTCAGTGGTGTTGTGCCACTGCGTGGGCTTGTCTCATGGCACATGCCCTAACATGCACTTGTGGCTGGAATGTGTATGCCCACATGGCACATACACGCCATCCCAGGGCTGCTATAAAAGGAATGTGGAAACACCATGCCATGTCATACTGGCACCATGGTCAGATCTCCGCAGCAACTCTGGTGTGTAGCTGAAGATGACTTCAGTGACAGCCAAGGAAATGGGACACTGTGGGCTGCCCAGGCCTTTCAGCCAGTGAGTATAACATGCAGGGCACATGTGTATGGTTATGGGTGGTGGTGGCATTGTGGTGGTGTGATGTCATGTTGTATTAACTGCTTTCTTCATTGTTGTCTCCCTCCCCTTCCCCATGCAGGATGATATGGTCATACCGACCTAAATTGAACTTCGTCAGCAGGTGCAACCAGATGGGGCAGCAGTAATGGTAGTCGCACCAAGTGGCCTATTCCAGAGGAGGTGGCAGCACCAGATGCCCCACTACTTTTGGCAGACCCAGCTTGACATGGGCCCCCATTACGAGGGTGAACATGGGGAGGCACATCCATGGACCCTGTGGAGGGTCACAGTTCCATCCAGGGTAAGTGTACTTTGCCTTTTCTGCACCGTGCACTGTTGTCCGATACCTGTTGGGGGGGGGGTCTGGCTGGTATGGGGTGGCAGTATCACCTGTGGGTTCATGCTGGGTTGGCAGTGGTGACTGTGGCCTTTGCCGTGTCTGCTGGATGCCAGCCATGCCTTCGTGGTGCCTGTGTGGCAGTCAGTACACGGCTGCAATGTACCCATCGGGCATGTGCCGGTTGCCTGCCCGTGCTTCCATGGCGGCTGCTGTGATAGGCATGCGCCCGCACTGGAGTGCCTGGTTTGCCACTGCAGAATGTGCCTATGTGCCTGGGGGAACACTGGGCACCATTTACCATTGTATGGCACACAGTGACACAGTGGTGCCTGGCATGGTGTTTGCCAGCTGCTGCTACCCACTTGTCCGAGCCACAGCCAAAAGGTGGGGCCTGGACACATCGATGTGTGTCCAGAGATTACCGGGAGGTGGAAGGGGGGCCATGCACCTGCACAAGGAACTAACTGTCACATTCTCTCCACAGAACTACAGGGGACCCATGAGACGGCTAATGCTGCAGAGGTTGGAGTGGCCCAAGGCTGGTGAAGAGCAGTACAGCAGTGATGATGAGCCCTGGCCCTGGCAGAAATGGAGGTGTATCATGAAGACCAAGGGCACGACAGAGTTTGTGCAGCCACGGGTGGGGCCTCTGGGCAGTGCTGCAGCACCATGGGGGGGCAGTTTAGGGCTGGGTGACTGTTGTGGGTGGGTGGGTGGGTGTATGTGGGTGGGGGCCTGGTAGGTTGAGGCCTGGGGATAGTTGTGCGCCGGGGGGGCCTTCCTGTGTGGCTTTGGGTGACTGTCTGTGGCAGGGTTAGTGGGCCAGGCCAGTTGCTTTGGGTGGGGTGGTGGCCTTGTGTTTTGCTGTTGGGGTGGGGGTCTGGGTTTGGAGGGGCAGGGCATTGTATATGGCTGTATATGGCTGTTTACATGTTTGTGTTCTGTATCACCTTTATAAGGTGTGTTATTAAAACATTATATCGCTATACCCTGTCTACTCATTGCCTTCGCATGTATGTATATGTGTGTGTGTGTGTGTGTGTGTGGTTGGGTTGGCCTATTGCGGCATTCACCTGCCCAGCAGTGGGTGGATTCCCTGTCCAGTACAGCCTGCCAGTGGTGCCTTTGGGGGGGTGCATGCCTCTTCGCACAGGCTGGTATGCGTGTGTTGTCCTGCCGTTGCCCATGTGTGCTGGCCCCCGTGTGCTGCAGTGGCATCCTATACCGTCGGTGTTGTCCATGCCACGGTGTCATGCCACAGTGGCCCTATACATCCACGGTGGTGGCAGGTTGTAGGGCACACGTCGATGCACCATGTCTGTTTGAGTGCCTGTGTGTATTCTGCACACACTGGTGCAGTGTTGCATGCCCATCCGTGTGGGGGTGGTTTCAGCCCTGCCTGTGGGTGGTTGGGTGGCTGTGGTGCCATGCACACCACAGAGGCATGGCTGTATCTTCTGCTACAGACCTGTCAATGCCAGTTTTCTGCTTTCTGGGCTGCTGCATGTAGCATAGGCTTACGCAGTCATTTACAGTAGACCCTGGGCACGCATATCTGTGCGCACCATACGGCACATATATACATGCCTCATGCACATTCATGCATGCACTGAGCAGACCGCTACACCGGGTATGCGGTCACACCCCCACATACACAGCATGCAGGCAGCCTATGTGGCTGAATGTTGTGGCTCTCCACGGTGTCTTGCACATTGTGCATGCCGCCACTGGGTTGCGTGCACGCACGTGGCATGTATCTGCCCCTGCTGGTTACACATATGCCCTGCGCATGCTGTGTGGGCTTCATGCAAAGGGCCCATTGTTTGTGAGTTAAAAAAATGGTGGCTGTCTATCAAAAAAATCCTTATAACTCTGAAGCCGTGTAATATTTTTTCACAAAACCTTCAAAAGGCACACCCTTGGCATAGGCCCTTTCACCCCTGACAATTTCATGAAAAAGATCCACACTATCTAGGCTGTAGTTGAGAGCAATAAATATGCAATGTTGAGTAAAGGAAAACAAAGAGGATATTTTTTCAGTTTTTTGGCACTATGTATCTCGAAAACCGAACAAGTTGCCGCCACAAAACTTTTCACATCTTGAGACCCTGACAGCCTAACTGCACAAGTCAAATTCTGGGCCATTTCATCAAATGACACCAAAGTAATTAAGATGCAGAAATTGGAGTTTAACATTAAACAGCCTACTCAACCCCAACTACTGGGGTGATACCGCATCCTAGAAAATATTGTTTTTATAACCTTATATCTGGCTTGAGTGGATTCATTTTTCCTGTCTGCACTTGTTTCCATGACAATCTTGTAGAAATTGAACTCCTCGCTGTCTTCTCCATAGCTTTCAGATCACAGTCCCATGAAGGTTTCTACAAAGTTTCACCTCTGGGGTAGTGCTGTAGACTACATCTGTAGAGTCGAACACTGGCAAGATCATCTTGAGGATGATCACTAGGCACACTTGGAGAGGAAGGCAGAATTTGTTGTAGTACAGCACACCGAACGTGGGGCAAAATTCCTTATACTTAGCATTAATGCTGGTGGAGAAGCTGAGATTCAGAGCCAGCTGCACCCCAATTACTTGAGTGGGGTACCTCTTCAAACAGGTTACTATCCAGAGTCTTGAAGACAGGGGTATGTTAGTGCCTTGCTAGTCTCTGTCTGCCAAAACTCAGGAAGACAGTCTTTTAGGCATTTAGTGAGAGATTATGTGAGCAGAACCAACACTGGACATTGTCAAAGTCACACTTGAGTGATGATTCTAGCTCAAGGACTGAAGTGCCAGAAGCAAACAGAACTGCGGCTTCTGCACCCATGTGGATATGTAAGGAAACACAGGTGCAGGGGAGGTAGTTTAAGAAGATGGAGAAAAGGAATGTGCCGAGGATGGAGCCCTGGTGGACAATAGGCTTGACATGTAGGAGATGTATAAGGCATCACCAACCTGGACCAAGAGGATTGAGCAGAACCACCTGTCTTCCATGTCAGATAGGCCTCAAACACCTAACTTATCCAAGAGAAGGGGATGACCCACAATACTGAAAGCTTCTGCTAGGTCTAGGAACATGTTGCCCTGAACAAGCTCTAATCCATGCCTTCCAGCATGGAGTTAATGATCTATAGGAGAGGGGATATGGTGAAATGGTGTTTGTGGAAGCCAGACTGGAAAGGGGATAGGAAAGAAGAGGAATCAAGGTAGGTGCATTGCTAGGAGAGTAGAAGTTTTTCCTGCACCTTAAACAGGGCAGAAAGGAGGGAAATGGGCTGGTAATTACTTGGAGAATAAGAGCCACTGACATGCTTCTAGGATTGGAGGATGGACCCAAGTTAGAAAGAAAGATTGAAAAGGGAGGCAAGAAGGGCAGTGATGGCCAGTGCAGAGAGAGAAATGAATGAGGATGACATACAGCCCATCAGGACTGTTCCCCTTAGATGAATTAAGAGAGAGAGTAAGGCAGCAAAGGTGGTTTCAAAGGAGACCAGGGAGAAGGAAACAAAAGCTGGTGCAGAGGATGGAGCAGTTGGTGGGAAACAGAGGAGGCAAGAGGTAGAAAAGGGAGGGGATGAGGTAGAGCAAGGGTATGGAATGTGAAGAAATTGTTAAAGGTGTTGGTGACCTCAGTTGAATCAGAGATGGGTAAATTTCCTAGTTTCAGACTGGGGGATATACTAGGTGTGGGGAATAAGAAAGGAGTGACTAATCTTCCAGAACCTATCAGGTGATTTAAAGTTGTTTGAAGGTTGTAGGCAAAGTAAATTGATTTGGCCTCCCTGGTGGCTTTAGTGCTGGCATTACATAATTGTTTGTATCTGAACAGGTCCTTAGGAGAGCCCAAGGCTTTGTGGAGATGTTAGGCAGAATCACAAGTTTTGAGCAGGTCAGTGACCTCTATAACAATCAAGGGAAGGTCTGAGACCCACAGACATAACACCTCCAGAGAGGGACATGTCTGTCCCATATTGCAATGAATTTGGCTATGAAAAAGGTTATAGCAACACCTATATCAGCTGATAACATGAGTGCTGTCCAGTCAGTAGCCTAAAGAACATCTATGTCACTACTGCAGCACAACAAGCCTACTAAGGCCACTGATGTACCCTGCACCCCAACTGCACCACCACGCACAATATTATGATGTACCCTTGCAAATGAGGGGTCCTCCATGCATAAACCGTGCATCACAATATTGAGAACCCCCAAAGCGTAACTATGGCCAGCTGCACCGGCGCATAGTTACCCTTTTGAAATTCTACTATAACTATGTGTGAGGCAAGTTGGTGCCCCATGCATAGTCTAGGACCAGGCACACAGTCCCCTCCCCCACCTCTATCACTGTTTAAAACACTGACATCCCACCTCCCCAGCCCGAACATTGTTTAAAACACTGTCATCTCCCCTCTCCAGCCCCAAACACTGTTTAGAACACTGACACTCCCCTCCCGAGCCCAAGCACTTTTAAATAATAGAAACCCTCCGATCCCTGTTTCCATAGTGTAGTGGCTCCCTCCCAGCCCCAAGTACTTGTAAAAAATAAAACCCTGATCCTCCTTCCTGGTGCTGGTGGCCTCCACCTCCCTACCGGTGAGCGATAACCCACCACCCCACACCTCCCAGCCCAACCTCTGCCAGCAAATGGCAGAACCCTCCTCACCTTGCCACAGCCAGCCACCAATTGATCAGTATTGGAGCGCATACAGTAAATAGTATGTGCACATTGACTGTCACGACAACCAAGGAGCATGTACTATTTACTGTACATGCTCCAATACTGATCAGTCAGTGGCTGGCCATGGCAGGGTGAGGAGGGTAGTGCCAGTCACTGGCACAGGTCGGGATGGTGAGTTACTGCCTACCGGGGGGGGGGGACCACCAGCACCAGGGAAGGGTGGATTGGGGGGTTTGTGATATTTACTAGTGCTCAGTGCTGGGGAGGGGGGGCCACTACACCATGGAAACAGGGATCGGATGGTTTCTATTTTTTACAAGTGCCTGGGCTGGGGAGGGGGGTCACCACACTATGGAAACAGGGATCGGGAGTTCTCTTTTTTTACCAGTGTTTAGGGCTTGGGCGTGGGGCCACTACACTATAGAAATGGGGATCTGGGGGGTCTTAGTTGTTTACAAGTGCTCGGGGCTGGGGAAGGGGGCCACTACACTATGCAAATGGGGATCCAGGGCTTTATATATTGTACAAGTGATTGGGGCTTGGGAGGGGGGATGTCATTTTTAAAATCAGCGTCAGTGGCTCAGCAGGTAGCACACTCACCTCTGAGGCCAGGAGATCAGAAGGCTGTGGGTTCTGTCCCCACACCAGGCACTTGGGTTAAATCCCAATACTGACACTGTAGTGCAGCATGAGGGGAGTGCTGCACTCCTGAGGTGCCAACTTTTGGATGAGACGTTAAACCGAGGTCCCATCTGCCTGTTCTGGTGGTAGTTCAGGCGGATGTTAAAGATCCCATGGCACTCTTCGAAAAGAGTAGGGGAATTTTTATTGCAAATAAAATAAATACAAGCTAGTATAAAAATAATCAGACAGAAAAAAAGAAACAGTATGTAAATACAACAGTTCATACAAACACACTACAGTGCAGCACACAGTCTAATCCTATTCACCACTTAAACCTATCCCATTTAACCCTGTGACAAATCACTGTGTCCCTCCACCTAATCTACCAATTATTCAAGAAGAGGTCATGCACTCGTCATTCTAATATATGCATTGGTACACCCTTCCACCTTTTTTTTCCATTGTTCCCAAGATAGTTTAGCCCTCTCATACTGTGCTTGCAGTCTGATTTCTTTCTCAGTCATACCAATCAATGTTGGGGGCAATATAAATTTCTGCTGTAAAACAAACTTACAGTGAACCTGCCACATAGTAAACTTGATATAAGTAAATAGCAATCTAAGAGTACCACTCTTTGCATTCTGTAGTTGTCTCATAGTCCCTGTGATCACATTCTCATACGTTACTACAGCCCATGCCATATTATTCTAGTGAAGGCCTAGTGTAGACTAGAACTCCATAGCATAAGCACATTGAATAAAGAAATGCTCAACAGTCTCTATCAGTTGTCCACACTGTTGTCTAGGACAAAATCTATCAGTCAAACTCTTGTGTTTTGCATTGCCCTTCACCCTAAACGTCCATGGGCACTGAGCCAAACCACATCCCACATACGTGGGGAGTCCGTTGATCAACTAAATAAAGCTCCAATTGCTGCCATTCTGGTTGACCAAGATCCTTATAAACTACCAGAATCTGATAAGATCCCAATTTTATTGTGTCATACAAGAGCTTCCTTTGTACCACTGAGACCTGTACCAGCGTAATCTTTCATTTTCTCAATTTTTCAGTAGCATGTAACATGTACTGTGGCCATCTCTTGTTTTCTGACAAGTAAAGGGCCATTACCCCACTGTTTGATCAGCGGCACCAGCCACAAGGCTGCAACTTTTTTCCAGTCAGCATCCCCAGGTTTTAAAAATGCGGATATGGTATTAAAAATAAACATACTGTGGAAATAAACAATCTGGTAAAACAGATTTAAACCACCATATTTCAGAGGCCTATACAGTACTTCTCGCTTTATTGGGTTCAGTCTACTGCCCCAGTTAATCTGAAAGGTCTGGCTCAGGATCGAAACATCAAGTGTTCCTGGGGGTGGGAATATTGCACTCACATATGTTAATAATGGAAGAAAAAATGTTTCACTAATGATACCTTCTTTTTCTTCGATTGCTGCCAGTTTTTCCAGATCTGGACTCTAGCATTACTAATCGTAAGTCTTTCTGTCCAATTAACCCATGCCATGTCAATATTTCCATAAGTAATTCCTAATATTTTAATGGTTGCAGTTGTCATTTTCACATTCTGGATATCCATCACAAATTCCGTACTATCACTTAAGATATATCCATTGCATTTCTGGAAATTAAGGGCAGAACCCGTCAGTTTTGAAAAATGTTGGATATCAGTCAAGGCTTGTTCCACAGATCCCTTATCAGCCAGTAACAGACAGATGTCATCTGCATATGCCAACGTCTTGTTGATACTGATTCCCCTTGTCACTGTCACATTCCTGATTGCTACATTTTGTCTTATCATTCTCAAAAGTGGATCTAAACAAAAGACATACAGGATGGTGCTCATGGGGCACCCTTTGCCTGACCTCTCTGTTAATATGGATGTCTACTCCACTATACCCATTAATTAAAGGTGCTGTTGATGCTATCCTATATAGCCTCATAACCTAGGCCGTAAATATGTTCGGGATTCCATATTTTTCTAAAACCTTCTGTAAATATAAACAGATATCCTATCATATGCCTTCTACTGGTCTAAACTGATCAGGTAGCCATGCAAATTATCCTGTTGTCCCTGACTCACCACTTCCCGAAGTAGGAGTAAATTATCCATTATGGACCTACCAGCAATATTAGATGTTTGACTCGGATCTAGCACATACGGTGCTACTAGTCTCGATTTTTCTGCCAAAATCTTCATTAAAATTTTTAAGTCGGTATTCATCAGATTGAGAGGTTGTCAATTCAATAAACTCTGTCTATCATCCTTTTTGTGGATAAACAGTTGTGCCGACTGACCAAAATGTGGATCTAAGTCTGTCCCATCTAAAATCATATTAAAAACAACCAACAAAATATCAATTAATTCAGTCTCAAATGTTTTATAAATTCCATCGTCAGGCCATCAAGTCCAGGAGTAGTATTATTATTCGGGGATCTAATGGCTTCCCGAATCTCTACATCCGTTATTGGTCCAGTTAGATAAGACTTCATTGCTTGTGGGATATTCGGTATCTGGCAAGGAAATAACAACTCCTGCAACCATCTCAGAGGTAACCTCCGAAGCCAAATACATTTTCTCCATATAAGTTACCACCTCCTCCAGTATGTCGGAGGTAGTCGTTACAATATTCCCACCCTGAGTGCACAGAGACTCCATTGTTCTCTGTGCAACTCTGGTCCTGCAACTCTCGTAAATATCCCCTGTCACAGATTTTCCTGGCGTGCCTATTCAATGCTCATACAGTAGTGACAGGCAAGTGCATACTGCAAAGCCTCCATTTGCGTTTTAAGTTGTTTAATTTGTCCCATAAATTCTCCATATCCCTCATTCATCAGAGAGACCAGTTTTGTATGTTGGTCCCGTAATGTGAGGTATCAAAAATAGTTTCACGTATGTGTTTTATATGAAACATTTGAAGATCTGATTTCAAATCCCTTTTTGTCTGTGTCCACCAAAGGCTAATATTCTCCTCCATGCATGCCGCTGATTTCCGTGCTCTCAAGAGTTCATGAACTCTTTCGCAATAGCAGGTCTCTGATAGCATGGTATTATTTCATTTCCATAACCCCTTACCCCACCCAATCCCTGCCCCAAATGTAAGATGCACTTTTGCCATAAAGTGGTCTGAATTTTCAATTGGTATCGTAAAAGCCTGGTCACACAGCAGAGTAGCAGATGAAAAGACACAATCAATACGGGTCGCTAAATGTGATCTATAATAAGTAAAACCACCCATCTCATATTTAGTTCTAGAAGTGTCAACCAGATCCGCTTGGAGTAGAATACCTTGCAAAACACTGGAATCACAAAACAATTTGGGTGTTTTAGCTCCTCTATCATTAATATTTGTGACACAATTAAAGTCTCCCACCCATATCAAGAGGGGTGATGTAAATAAAAAAGGCCTAACCACATTTAATAAATCTACCCTTTCATTCTTTGTTTGTGGGGCATAATATAAACATAGAAAAATAGAATTTGATGGCAGATAAGGACCGCTTGGCCCATCTAGTCTGCCCATTTTCCTACCTAAGAGATAAGCTGCAGATCCTAGTTAACAAACAGCTTACTTCCTCCTACCCTCCCCCCACTAGGACTGCCTTATCTCTGTCCCATGCATTTTTGAATTCCTCCACTGTTCTTGACTCCATGATCTCCTCAGGGAAGCTGTTCCATGAATACGCAACCCTCTCCGTGACAAAATACTTCCTCACATTACCTCTGAGCTGTCCCCCCTCTATCTTCAAATTGTGCCCCCTTGTTCTTGCACATCTCTTTTTCTGAAAGATGCTACCCTCTTGGTCTTTGCTGATTCCCTTGAGGTACTTGAAAGTTTCTATCATGTCCCCTCTCTCCCTTCTTTCCTCAAGGGTATACATATTAAGCTTCTTTAGTCTTTCTTCGTATGTCTTCTGCTGCAGACCCTGCACCATTTTGGTTGTCCTCCTCTGGACAGCCTCCACTCTGTCTATGTCTTTGCGGAGATGGGGTCTCCAGAACTGTACACAGTACTCCAGATGGGGTCTCACCAACTGTCTGTACATAGAGATGCATCCCAGTATCCCCCCAGCCTTCCTTACTGCCTTTGCACATTTCTTGCCCACCTTAAGGTCATCTGATATAATTACCCCCAGGTCCCTTTCCATTTTTACTGTTGTCAGTATCTCACCCTCATTGGGTACTCTTCTCCTGGGTTTTTGTTTCCCAGGTGCATTACCTTGCACTTCTTTGCATTGAATCTGAGCTGCCATACATTTGACCATTCCTCCAACCTTGCCAAGTCCCTTCTCATCCTTTCCACTCCATCTTGTGTATCAACCTTGTTGCAGATCTTTGTGTGGTCTGCAAAGAGGCATACTTTTCCTTCCAGTTCCTCTGCAATGTCACTTATAAAGACATTAAAAAGGACTGGTCCCAGTACTGAACCCTGCGGTACCCAGCTAGTAACCCTCCTTTCTTCACTGTGGACTCCATTTACTACTACCCTTTGCATCCTGTTGTCTAGTCAATTTTTTATCCAGGCTACCACCTTGGGACCCACTCCAAGGCTGGCTAACTTGTGTATTAATCTAATGATTAAGTACTCTCCACTGTCTCTTTTTATAGGTGACATCAATCATAAAAACTCTCCCCGGACAGATGTCTAAGACTTTCGTAACAAGGTATTCATATCCAAAGAAAAGGATCCCTACCCCCCCCCCATCTTTCTAAAGTTATGGGAAAAAAGGCAAGGCTCCAGCACCATAGCTTTCTTGCATTATCTATTCTCCATTTGTATATAAACGGGTATCTTGCAAACAAGCTAAGTCAATTCTGAGATCTTTCAAGATGGCAAAAGTTACAAAATGTCTCCTAACATTCCTAATACTATTCACATTAAGTGAAGCAACATTAAATGCAATAAAGGAAGACATTTAGTTTTGTTTGTGATGCAAATATAGCAAAAGACACAATACGCCCGACCTATTCAAGGTTCAGTCTGTTTACCCAACCTACATCTGCAATGAGGTGCAGCACCCAATTGTTTCTGTTTTGTCCGGGCCTCCTGTACTCTCTCAACCAAATTGTCCTCATCTGAGTCCGATGAAAGTCCCTTCTGTGAGGAAATTGTTAATGATGACTCCGAATCATCTCCTCTATCAGATTCCAGTGGAAGTAGTATGTCATAAGGATTAGAAAGGGGTATTGCCCCAAGATTACCTCCCTTCTTCTGCTCCTTTGCTTTAGGATTAGATTTTTTTAACGTGCATTTTTTTGAAGCCACAACTGTCGTCTCAGGAGGCGGCATGTCTTGTATTTCCATCTCTGGGTCCCCCTTCAATAATCCTTCGACAATGGGAGCATCCCTCAACTTGGGATCTTCGAAAATCATACCATCTTGTACTATAGATAGTTCCTTGGCACCAGTCTCTGCAGAAAAGAGCCCTGAAACCTGTGCTGGTGTTTGGGCAGGGAGGGCAGGCGGAGGTGGGGGGGGGGCTGAGGATGTCCTGAATTGGGTCCAATATAGGAGGTTCTGCCGCTGCTATATCCAAATGAACCAGTACTGGGGCACTGTTCTTTTCCTGGACAGTTCTTTGCACTTCTGTACTATGTTTTTGTGCTTTCTCCACAAGTTCTTCCTGGTCTGGGCGGTCCTGTCGGTTATGAATGGCCCACTCACAAGTGCAATACACATGGCCCAGCAAATCACATAAGTTGCAGGTCAGTTCATTAGTACACATACTGCTGTTGTGTCCACATTCCATACAGGATGTGCACTGTACCCTGGCACAAGCACTGCTGGTCTTTGGATGGCCTTGATAAAAACAAAGCCCCCTCTCAGAACCCCCCAAAAAAGCACTCGGCAAGTGATTTGGGCCTTGTGAGCCTGTGTGCAACCGGACTTTAAATTTCTAGCCCCCCCCATCCAGATATGCTCCTCATCCAAAATAGGGGAAGGATCACCCAGAACAACACATTTTGTTTGCAGCCAGTACAGCAAATCATGTACCGCCACACCCTCATTTCGAAACAAGATGGTCACTACTTTGACTGTGGGTTTTGTGATGGGTATAACCCAAAATGGGATCCATAATGCAGAATGGTGTTTCTTTTCATACGTAGACCAAAATCTATCAAGGCCAGTTGGTGTTTTGAAACTCACATCATACGCTGTATCTCCAGACACCTGAATGAGTGTGTATATCTCATTAGAAAAAAACTTAAAGATTCCTTAATCAGAGTTTTACCAACGTAAATTCATTCAGGTGGGTGTGGCATGCCTCCCAAATATTGCAGACGGACTGCATTTTTTTCTTGAGCCGGGGTATTGCTTGAGCAAGGGGTATTGCCTCAGAGATTGCCAAGAAAGAGGAGCGATTGGACCACAGTGAGCTCAGGGAGGGTGAGGGTGGTGGAACAGAGGCGCATCCCTCCAGCTGTACCTCTCCACAATTCATATGCCGTTCTGGAGACCAAGGAGGATGCTGGGAACCTCCACAAAGGAGACCCACAGGAGGGTGGCATAGGACCCCACATGGGAAGGAAACAACTCCTGGTGGACTCCATTGTTAGGAAGGTAGAACTGGGGAGGAAGGGGAGAGGGAGGTAAGGTGCCTGCCTGGCACCATGGATTGGAGGAACAGGGAGCGAATCCTCAGGATCGCCTCAGCAGCTGCACAGGGGAGGGAGCTGGATGTCATTGTCCACCTAGGGACAAATTACCTGACTAAGAAAGGGATCAGAGCAGTGCAGGAAACATTTGTGGAGTTGGGAGGGGCCTTAGACAAGTAGCACACACGGTAACCTTCTTGGAGGTGTTGCCTGTCAATGGCACAGGTGAGGCTAGGGCGCTCCACACCGTGGGATTCAATCAGTGGTTGAAAAACTGGTGCAGAGCTCAGGGATTTGGCTTCATTGGGGACTGGGGGTCCACCTGGAGGGATGCAGGCCTATACTGGCATGATGGTCTACATCTGACCGGAGGGGGGAATCAGGATCCTAGGTGATAGGTTTAAATGCTTCATTGGCAAGCATTTAAACTAGCCAAGGGGGGAGGCACTGGAGGAGCAGGAAATCCTAGCCCCCAAAATCAGGGTACTAAGTGAGAGTAAACACCAAGATAGAGATGTCGATAGGGAGAGAAGGGCAGGGTAAATAGAAAATGACAAAGCATAATAAGGACAGGGATGGGGCAAAAAAGGGGTAAGGCCACCAAGAAATGGAGAGTAATGGTACCAATGCCCATAGTCTGAGGCAACAAGCTCCCTGAACTGGTGGCCTTGATGGAAGAGGATGCCTGGATATCATAGCAGTCACAGAAACATGTTACACAGAGAACCATGACTGGGATGTTAACATGCAGGGTACAACCTTCAGGAGGAGACAGGGAGGGGAGAAGAGGGGCAGGAGTAGCTCTCTATTTAAGGGAAGAGAATAAAAGCAACTGAACAAAAGAGTAAACAGTGAGGAGAGGAGGCACTGTGGGTCACCTTAGAGACTGGAAATGGCACCACAATCCACACAGGGATTGTATACAGACCCCCATGTCAGGGGGAGGGAATGGACAAGGATATGATAGAAGGCATCCTTAGGATGGCAGAGAAAGGGGAGATATTGTTGATGGGGACCTGAATATGCTAGATGTTAACTGGAGCATCTTTGCTGCAGCCACATCCAAAAGCAGGGCCATTCTTGATGCCCTTCAGGTGGCATGCCTCAGATAGCTAGTTTGGAACCCACTCGTTGAGAGCAATCTTAGACCTCGTACTCTCAAATGGGGACAGTGAGAGGATCTCAGATCTAGAAGTGGGTAGCCATCTGAGAACAAGTGACCACCAAACAGTGTGGTTCATGACAAACTCAGCTACAGAGTCAAGCCATACAAAAGTGAGGGTTCTGGACTTCAGGAGGGCTGACTTTGGCAAGATGGGAGAGTGCCTTAGAAAAGCACTAGCAAACCGGCTAGAAGGAGGGGTGGAGCAACAATGGGGAAACATCAAAACTGCCATCACAGAGGCAACAAGTCTTTGTGTGACGGAAATAAACAAATCAAATCGAAAGAAAAAGCCACTATGGTTCTCAAAAGAGGTGGCAGTGAAGGTTAGGGTGAAAAAGATCACATTTAGGAAATATAAGGACACACAGAAGGAGCAGGACAGAGAACTGTACCAGTTAAGGCAGAAGGAAGCAGGGAGGGTAGTCAGAATAGCAAAGGCCCAAACTGAGGAAAAGATAGCCAACTCGGTTAAGAAGGGGGATAAAACTTTTTATAGGTATATCAGGGAGTATAGAAAGACAAAGGGAGGGATAGTGAGGCTGAACAGAATGGACGGTGGGTGGGCAGAGGGACAGTGAAAAAGCAGGGATACTGAACAAATACTTCTGCTCAGTATTCACAAAAGAGGAGGAGGGGGAGGTGCCTAATCCAATTAACAGAAGCTCTCTGGCTGGGGGGGGGGGTCGATCCCAGTCCTTTCGCAGAAGAAAGGGTTCTAAAAGAACTCCTAAAACTGGAGGTGGACAAAGCAATGGGACATGATGGAATTCACCCCAGAATTCTAAAAGAATTAAGGAGAGAACTAGTGACACCACTGACTACCCTTTTTAACAAATCATGGGAGGATGGTGTGGTACCTGAGGACTGGAGGAAGGCGGATGTGATTCTTCTTCACAAAAGTGGGAGCAAGACAGAGGCAGGAAACTACAGACCTGTCAGTTTGACCTCTGTGGTAGGGAAAGTGATGGACTCACTTCTGAAGGAAAGAACTGTTGAGTACCTAGAGGCCAGTGGGGCAGAGGACCCAAGGCAGCATGGGTTCACAGTGGGAAGGTCATGTCAGATGAATCTAATTGATTTCTTTGACTGGGTGACCAAAGTAGAAGACCAGGGAGGGCTGTGGACATGGCCTACCTAGACTTTAAGGCATTTGACACAGTCCCACACAAAGACTAATAGTCAAATTAACCAGCCTGGGAGTGGGTCCCAGGGTGGCAACCTGGTAAAACATTGGCTGGACAACAGGACACAGAAGGTAATTGTAAACGGAGTCCACTCTGAAGAAAGAGGGTTACTAGTGGGGAACTGCAGGGTTCAGTACTGGGTCCAATCCTCTTTAACGTCTTTATAAGTGACATTGCAGAGGGACTAGAAGGAAAAGTATGTCTCTTTGCAGATGACACAAAGATCTGCAACAGGGTTGATACACAAGGAGGCGTGGAAAGGATGAGAAGGGACTTGGCAAGGTTGGAGGAATGCTCAGATGTATGGCAGCTTGGATTCAATGCAAAGAAGTGCAAAATAATGTACCTGGGAAACAAAAAACCAGGGGAAGATTACTCAATGGGGGGGGGGTAGTAACAACAACAAAAATGGAAAGGGACCTGGGGGTAATCATATCAGATGACCTTAAGGTTGGCAAGCAATGTGACAAGGCAGTAGGGAGGGCTGGGGGCATACCAGGATGTATAGGGAGAGCCATCACCAGCAGAAAACAGGAAGTTATTATCCCTCTGTACAGTTGGTGAGACCCCATCTGGAGTACTGTGTCCAGTTCTGGAGACCCCATCTCCACAAGGACATAGAAAGGATGGAGGCAGTCCAGAGGAGGGCAACTGAAATGGTGCAGGGTTTGCAAGAGAAGCCATACGAGGAGAGACTAACGATGCTTAATATGTACAGTATACCCTTGAGGAAAGGAGGGAGGGGGGGACATGATAGAAACTTTTAAGTACCTCAGTGGAATCAACAAAGTCCAAGAGGGTAGCATCTTTCAGAAAAAGAGATGTGCAAGAACAAGGGGATACAATTTGAAGATAGAGGGGGACGGCTCAGGGGCAATGTGAGGAAGTATTTTTTCACAGAGATGGTGGTGGACGCATGGAACAGCCTTTCTGAGGAGGTTGTGGGGTCTAAAACTGTGGGAGAATTCAAGAATGCATGGGACAGACATAAGGCAATTTTTGTGGGGGGTAGGAAGAAATAGGCTGTTGGTTAAATAGGATCTGCAGCTCATCCTGTAGGTAGGGAAATGGGCAGACTAGGTGGGCCAAGCAGTCCTTATCTGCCATCAAAGTCTATGTTTCTACGTTTCTATTATCCTGTTTTCAAAATTGCCTCTCCAGTTGGGAGGGCTCAGCCCCTACGGCAGGCCTGGGAACACTCTCTTCCTCGATTTCCACCCTATCTCCCCATGGAGCAGCTTCTGCGTCCAGTATCTCTTGCTGGACCTGTCCCGCTATCATCCGCTCAGGGGTGGGGGAGTAGGGGGGCATTCGTCTGCTCCTTTAATTTCAAGATCCACATTTTCAATAACAGCTGTATTGCTTTCAACAGGTTTAGAAACTGTATTCATTTCCTGGAATAGGGAGAACAGTAATTTCAGGTATCCATCCCCCTGCCTCATTCTCTGTCCAGCCAGCTCCTTGCAATGCAGACCCCACTGTCCACCTCGTAGGTTCCTGAATCCTGAAAACACAATCTCCATCATCCCGATGTCCTCTTCTCAAACCCAAATCTGACACAATCACATTCTGAGCCTGTGAATCTTCTTTACCCTGCATTTCAAGTCCTGTTTTCACATTCAGCGTACTAGCCCCTTTAAAAACAGCATAACTTGTTTCACACAGAGGTGTACTTACTGCGCCAGAAGTTACTTGCGATATAGAAACACTTTCTTTTGAAACATCATGTAGTGTCACTTGTATATCCTTCTGGCCATCCACAGCATTCTCAGGCATCGGTCGTACAGTCAGGCACTCCTGTGAGGGTGATGCATCATCAAGCGTGTCAGGCAAAGCAGGGCCAGCTTTGACAGCATCAGGCAATGCATCCATCCATTCCGGTGTCCATATCTGAGGTTTTACTCCTCGTCCAAGAGTTGAAAGTACTTTTAATAGTCGCTGTTGCTGTTTCAAATTTAAGGCTTGCACAAAATCAACTTCGTGCTGAAATCTAGCCGTTTGCAAATCCACTACATCATTATTACATTGAGCAGCATCACAATTCTCCACATCTATGATCTGTACAGCTTGTTGCAAATTTACCATCACTATCTCCTGCGCTGGACCCACAGGAAGGGAGATCTGCTCCCCTGTAAGACTACCAGCCAAATGCTCAGAATCCAAATCGACATCCATCGTTCACCAGCACCCCCTACCACAGAGTAGGAGAAATTTTTATTCAACAGAAAAAGAATCGAATGTATTCAAGACAATTTACAATACATATTTACAAATCAAAACAAAGATAAGAAGAAACTAAAAGGTAAATCATAATGAGAATTACAATTCTTCTCTAAGACAAATTAATTTAATTTAGGTTACAGCTGTGTCTGTGTTAGTTATCCAGGGTAGGCCTTTCCATAATTCTAATAAGATGCGGTGAGAGAGCTGTGCACATTCAGAATTATAAACCATATTCACATCTTTCTCAATTTTCTCGATTAATTCTATGTAAGTGTACGCTTTCTGCTGCAAAGTAAATAGGCATCTAGCCATCCAAATGTTCCATTTTATGATTGTAAACAATATATTCAAAGTCCCTATGCTCCATTTTCCCCATGGAGGAGAAAAGTACCCACCCATTAAGTTTTCATATGTTACTTTTGGGAAAACTGGTTCCTGCCATTGCTGAGGAAGATAGTTCCAGAAATCAATAATAAAAGAACAGTTAAAAAATAAATGTTCTGGGGGCGGAGCTAGCAGCCCAGCATGGAAGACGTCCTTTGGTGAGCTCCTCCACAGCGAAAGTTAAAACTTAATAAACAGAAAACTTAAGAGGAGATTCTACGCTATTTAAAGACTCAGCTAAAACCACTAATATCTAGTATTAGGAAATACTTATCTTCGAATGATGGGCCGAACATGAAATACTCAAAAACAGGATCAAATGGCAGCAAGGCCATCGTCAGCTCAAGGGCTCGTACTCCAGCAGAACAACACACGCGACTCTCCAGCATCCTTGAAAATCTCTACAAGTAGCTGTAAATGCCCAAATAAGATCTATCCAATTACTGGACAAGAAATTCAACTCATACACAGAGCGTCTGGTAAAGGTAGAATCTACTGTAGAGGCAATGACTCCAGTAATGGAAGAGTCGAATCGTACATCAGGCAAAGCTCTAGCAGCAGTGGCGAACTCACTGAAGGAGCAAAGCCTCCTGAAGGCCAGAATCGAACAGCTAGAGAATTCTGTTAGGGCACCCAATATTCAAGTTCTCAGAATACCAGAGGGATCAGAGGGGGACGATCCGGTCAGTTTCCTGGAGAGATGGATGCCAGAGACTTTGGGATTGGGGTTTGCTCCGGTAATTGTGAAGGCGTACCGGATCACCCCTAGACGGGTTCAAAATCCAGAGGAAGACCCGCGCACCATGCTGATGGTGAATCAAGTCTTCTAACATGAGGGACAGGATCCTAAAGATGGTAAGGGAACAAGGAGGAAGAATAGAGTACAAAGGCACCAGAGTACTATTTTTCCCCGACTACTCTTTTGCGACACGAAATCAGAGAAAAGCCTTCGATGGCGTGACCCAGAAACTGAGAGAAATGGATATCCCCTATCGTTTGGGTTTTTCAGCATGACTCCAGTTCACCCTGCATCAGAAGATGTATGTATTTATGGATCCCAAAGCGGCAGGGGCCTGCATTGCCAATGTTCACTTCTGGGTGGAAGCGAAAGAAACCAGTGACTGAACTGTAAGTACTCTGGGGAAATATCGCTGCTCTTGAGTCAGGGGGTGATCTTCAAGAATCTGCCAGGCATCAGCTAACTCGAAGATCTGATGCCTTATTGAACTGTGAGTCTCGTGCTTCTAACCAGGACTGCTGAAGTAAAATAAGGTCCAATTGATTTCACCAACCTGTTAAAATGCTGTTTGAGCATCTGAATACGTTTTAAAATATGTTTAAAGCTGAGTATTGCGGTGGTAACTGATTTATATGAGTTAAGAGGTGAGTGTTAAGGGGTAGTTTGAGCATGTGACACAAGATGGGGATTGTTATTGTGAAGCTCGATACTCCATGGCTATCTGTTGAGGTCGGAGAGCCTGGGATTTTATGCCATTGTACATCCACATACTGTTTTGTTATAGTACCACTGGGTATATGTTTAATGCAAGGGAGCTAAAGTTTTCTCACCATGCTGAGTGAACTGTCCAGCTCACACAAAAGTAATTTTTATGTGTTTGCTGTGGTGGCATAGTCTTATCAAAGGACAAATAAGTAAGTTCTTTACAATGTAGAACACTAAGATAGGCTTAGATTAGCCTGGTAAGCATATCCTGCATGGGTGTTTACAGGACTAACATAAGATAGCATTGGCTGCATTATGCTCCAATTTGAGTGAAAGTTGTGATCTAAAATGTGCTTACTCCCCAATGTGGTTAAAAGAAGGATAGCGTACCATCTATCCTGTAATAACTTTGTGAGTGTTGTATCATTCTGTAGTGATTCTGCCTATTCTTGGTAGAATTTTGTATGTAAAATTGATGAAATTCTAATAAAATAAAAATTACAAAATAAATAAATAAATAAATAAATGTTCTATTGTTTCTTCAGTAGCAATGCACCCAGGACGGCAACAGATCCTATCCTGGAGTTGCTTGTGCTTCTGGTTTCCTTTTATGTTGATTTTCCCATGGCAAGAAAGCCAATGGAAATCCCACATATGAATGGGAATTCTGAAAGATTTATATAATGCTTGTAAGGATTGTAGGTATGGATTCGGGCAGTTAAAAAATGGTACTGGTACCGCACACAGTGTATTGAGAAGATCCTTATATAGTACCTTATGTGAAGGGGTTGAAATAATTTGTTGTGGGTGGACTTTCTACTGCTTCAGCCTCTGAAATGTTTCTTTAAGATAAATAGGTGAAAACCCAGTAGCTCTAATTAATCTAAGAGAATTTGTTTCCCATTTGCTGAAACCGGTTCCTACAATTACCATACATCCATTGTTCCCAACTCTTCTGTGCATTGACTAAAATGGGTTTTAGATTTGACATAAAAAAAATACCAGAAAAAATATTATAGAATTAATCATAGATAGGCCTCCCTTTTTAACCAGTAGATAAGTTATATTTCTTTTTATAGGGTTAAGGCGGCTGCCCCATATGGCCTGAAAAAATACACTCAGCAATGAAGTCTCTAATTGCTTAGGGACAGGAAACGCATAGCTCAAATATGAAAAAAATGGGGATACAAAAAGTTTTAACTAAAAATACCTGTTTCTTTTTCCCAATGGTACTCTGGTTCCAGTGGGTCACTTTTTGCCTACCTATAGTAAGTTTCTCTTCCCAGTTTAATGTCTCTATCCCCTGGGGTCCAAATTATACCCCTAAAATTGATACAGGATCTTTGGTTAATCAAATTGGACCTATGTCAGTTTCTAGACTAGCAACAGTTCCCAGTGAAAACCCTATGCATTTATTTAAATTCACTGTAGCCCCTGATACTGTTCCAAAAACTATGTATTGATGTAGGGAATTCTGAACTGAATCCTTATCAGCCAGCAAGAGACAAAGATCACTGGCATACGTCAAGGCTTTAGGAAGCATTGGTGTCTCTGGGTTAGAAATATGTTTAATGTTATTACACCCATTTAATTTTCATAGAAGAGGATCTATAAAAAATACATAAAGTAGAGGGCTTAGGAGGCATCCCTGCCTTACTCCCCGCTTGAAAGGAATCAAGGGACCCCACTAACCGTTGACTATTGGAGTAACCGTGGCATTCCTATATAATGCTTTCAACCAAGTTATCATAACCCCAGGCACTTTATGGTGGTGCAAAGTAGTCCAAAGGAAATTATGACTAAAAGATTCAAATGCTTTGTGTTGATCAAGTGAGATTATATATCCTGATAAAGTATTGGTGTATTCCATGGTTATGATTTCCATTATAAGGATTAAATGGTCCTGAATCTTTCTGTGTGGTATGGAACAAGATTGTTCCGGGGAAATTACTATTTTTGCTATCTGTACTAGCCTGGCAGTCAAACTTTTAGTTAGGAGCTTGAAATCTGTATTTAAAATACAAATCAACCTCCAGTTATTTAAATTGAAATTCTCATCTTTCTTATGCAAGTATAATAGAGTACCTTTGTTAAAATTCAAAGGAATATCACCAGTGTCCAACAGGGCATTAAAGACTGCTGTTAGTTCTGAACCTAGATGTTCCTCTATTTTTTTATATAATTAATTAGGAAGGCCATCAGAACCAGGGGTAACATTATTTTTTAGTTGCTGTATTGTGCCTAATAGCTCTGCCGTATATATTGGCTTGCTCATTGCAGCAATCACCTGAGGAGGGACACATTGTACCTGGATTTCAGAAAGGAATCTTTTAGCCTCTACATTATCCAATGGAACAGGAGAAAATTAATTACTCGTGTAATCAGAAACTAGTCTTAAAATGTCCTGTTGGCCAGAATATTTGACCCACTGCTGATCAATCAAGTAGGGCATGGATTTATGACCTATATTCTTATAGTTTAGGTCAAAGGGGCATATTTCTTGTGAAGTACCCTGTTTACCAAACTTGTGTTGGTTAAAAAGTTTTACTACTTTTTATGTTTGCTTGCATGCATGTGCAAGAAACACAGTGCCACCATACGAGAATTCATAGATGTGCCTCCCTACTTCCAATGCCCTGCTGCCTTTTGCAGGTGCGGCCCCACCGCACCAATGAATGTAAGAGCTGTCTATGACAGCGTTTGCAAATGCAGCGGTGTACAGTTGAAAGAAAAGCACTGTAGCATGTAGGCAATTTGCATACTGCGTCGACAGTATGCAAAGTGCCTACACGTCGGCACTACAGTGAAAGAGCTGTCATAGACAGTTCCTCTCCCCCAAACAAGTAACACGCTGGGAGCCCACCCCAGTGTGCTCACGAGCTCCCCCCACACACGCAGTATGGCCAACAGGGGTGCCCAATTCCCCCATCGACTGCACTGAGCTCCCCCCCAACAGAGTTTTAGGTGCCACACTGGGAGCCCACCCCAGCATGGCAAAAATCTCTAAGGCAGACGGGGGTGCCCAATTCCCGTCGGCTCCACTGCCCCCAACAGCCTTCCAGGTGCCACGCTGGGAGCCCACCCTGTGTGGCAAATGTCCGCCTGCTGCCCCTCAACACATTTCCAGGTGCCACGCTGGGAGCCCACCCCAGCATGGCAAACCCTCTATGGCCGACGGGATGCCCAACCCTGTCGGCCCACTGCCCCCCACAAAAACTTCCAGCTGCCACGCTAGGGGCCCACCTCCGCGTGGCAAACGTCCCACATTGTCTTCCTAAAAGAAAACCTAGAAAGAAAAACGCTCCTCACTGACTGTCTTGACCTCCCCCACCTGCGCCCACTCTCTGCACACCCTGCCTCCCCACCCCCACCACATACTTACCTCCGGGTCTGGCGCGATGATCTTGTGGACCGGGAACATGTCTGCACTCTTCAAAGCCGACCGCAAACTGAGGAAATGCAGGTAAGCTGTACAATGGAATAAATAGAGTTTTTTCAACTTTGATGCATATCTCAGACATTTTTGGGAATTTTTTCACCAAATTTTCAACATGGGGTTTTTGGGACCCCATCTCATGAATTCTTGCACTGTCATTTTGTTATTCGGCCCTGAAAGGTGATTTCGTGGTCACTGCACAAAACCACCTTTCGGGACCGATGTACGAAACGACAGTGTCACAGTTCATGAGGTAAGCCCTCAAAACCCTATGTTGAAAATTTGGTGAAAAATCCCAAAAATGACTATTTTACGAGCTTGCGTTGCATGGATCCTACGCACGTTCCTAAGTTCACAATTTTTAATATTTGCACTCCAGATTTTTAACATTGCCATTTTACCACACTTCCTTATGAGCAGTAGCTGTCATTCTTCACATCTCCCCAAAATGTGTTTCCGCACATGTAGCACACAATGGCACAGTCGGTGTGTGAAATCAATGTTTGGGACACATTAAGAAAATCACAGTGACACTGTTCATGAGCAGAGGTCTTAAAATGACTATGTTGAAAATTTGATGAAAAAATTCCCAAAAATGACAGTTTTATGAGCGTGTGTTGAGCAGTTCCTACGCATGCTCGTAAATTCGTGAATTTTTAATATTTGCACTCCAGATTTTCAACAGTGCCATTTTACCACACCTCCTTATGAGCAGTACAGCTGTCATTCTTCACATCTCCCCAAAATGTGTTTCCGCACATGTAGTGCACAATGGCGCAGTCGATGTGTGAAATCAATGTTTGGGACAGACTAAAAAAATCACAGTGACACTGTTCATGAGCAGAGGTCTTAAAATGGCTATGTTGAAAATTTGGTGACAAAAGTCCATAAAATGACTGTGTTATGAGTGAACATTGCATTGTTTCCACGCACCCTCATTTTTTACACCTCCCCATGAACAGTACAGCTATCATTTTTCACATCCTGTTCGAAATGTGTTTTTGCACCTGTGGTGCCAAATGCCATAGTCACTGTGCAAAATCAGCTTTTGGCTAACAAACTGATATTACCACTGTTCATAAGGTGGGGGTCACAAAAAACAGATGTTGAAAACTTGGAGTGAAAATACTAATGAACGTCTGAGACGTTAGGGTTTCCGACCATAACGCCCCACCCTGTAGAGACTGACAGGCATCACGGGTGTGACTTGGGATTGTCACCTGTAATGCTCATCCCATTCCACCCCCACCCACACCCTGCAGCCAGTGAGAGGCATCGAGATGTGCCTTGGACTCTTCGGCCCCAAAGTTCACCCCATTCTTCTATACTGCACCCATCTCACTGTATTTCCTGATGGAATGGGGTGAGCGTAAGGGCCAAAGACCCCAAGGCACACCATAACACTTGTCGGTGTCTGCAGGGTAGGGTGTGGTGACATGGCATGGCCGTTATGCTCGTCATGCCTGATGACCCAAAGGCACACCCCACCAATGCCAATGCCAGCAAATAAACATTAGGCATTGACAAATGCTTGTTTCTTGTAGCATAGAAACATGTATCTTTGGACAAGATGTATTTATTGACCTAACTCCTGACCTGTTATACAGGTTATAGTGAACACATTTTGCAGATAGTGCCATTTTTGTAAGTAATCCAAAGACTCCAAATTACTTTTTTGTTTACTGTATTGCTTTAGAAAATAAATCAGATTTTGTGACCTCCCGTCATCTAATAGGGCTATCATAACATACAATCACTGATTTTCTTGCTACCAAAAACTGAGTTAAAGATTAAAAAAAAAAACATTATCCTGTAATAGATTTACATTACATTTCCAGGTTCCAGGGCCTCTGCACTCTGAAAATGTATTTACCATAGTGATAGACACCATTTTGTGATCAGAGAATTCTAAGGGGGTGACTTTAGCTGAACTAACATTAGCAGTTTGTGATAGAAAAATAAAATCTATCCTCATAGTTAAGGTTCCTTTCTGAAATGCAGGAGTGTGTTGTTTTGCTGTTTCTAGATAAGCATCTTTTAGTCTTGCAATATGGAGAATCTTGTTTAAAGCTAGGGTATCACAGAATAATTTGTGGTTGTTACATGAACGCTTTTATCTTTACCACTTAACCCACAGTTAAAATCACCGGTGAATATTATGTCTTTTGAAGTATATAAATATGGTTGAATGGTAAAAAAAAATGTCTTTCCGAGCTGTTTTTGTCTGAGGTGCATAAAGATTAATTATGCGGTAAGGCCTTGCTTCTATTAATACATTGAGTATTAAAACCCTCCTAGGAACCAAATCATATAATTTTAACATTTGAAAGGCTGGTAAACAGACAAATATACCCACCCCAGAGCTTGTTTCCTGCCCTATGGACCAAAAAGAAGGCCCTGGTACTCACGCTCTCTGGGCCTGTCTTATCTCATGGGCAGTGTGCAGCCTGGTATCTTGCACCCAAAATGTAAGGAGGTGAGAAAAGAGAATATAGTCTGATGCTTTCCTACCCAATTAATACTGTTTACATTAATTGTATGACAGCTTAGTTGTTCAGACATCAGACTTATGCAGCTGCTAATAATCCAAGGAACAAAAAAGAACAACTCAGGGTTTTTGAATCTCATTTCTTCCTACCTCCTGACCCTCCTTTAATTTTAGATCTTGCCTTCCTTTTTTGAGACCTCCTACCTTTTGAACAAATTTCAGTATCTGTTGTTCCTTCATCATGGGAAGAAGAGATAGTGGAGGAATCAGAATCTTCCCGATTCAACTGAAGTTCCCTGAAGGATCTCATATTGGTTTGTTAAAGCAATGGGAGAATTTTAGTTGCCTTGGGGCACTCTGAATTTTGTTCTAGCAGATCTTCTGCATTTTGTTTGAGCAGGTTCATGTCAATTTTGCCAAACCATCTGCCCCTGCAGCTGCAGAAGTAGAAGCTTTAGGGATTTCTTCAGGTACTATTTCAACTGGCTGGGTCTCCACCCTAGGAAGGGGGGGCTTGTTACCGGGAGGCCTACCTCCATGCTGCTAGTAGGTACTATAGTGAGCCTATTTCTAATCCTTGCCTTCTGGGCCTGAGCAATTATAAAGTGCTGATCTGCCCCATCATCATGATGTTCCTGGTCATGTGCTGCCCAGATACAGTTCTGAAATGTATGGCCCATTTCGTCACATAAATTACACCTGGTTTCATTTAAATAAGTAGAACTCAGATGCCCCATTTCCCCACATGGTGTACATTTCACCTTGTCACAAACACTACTAAGGTGCTCAGAATCTCCACACTATAGTAGGCCTTCGGCTGGCCTGGGTATAACAATATTCCTCTGTCTCACCCTAGAAAAAAAGCATTAGGTAGGTGCATTACCCCATTCTCTTTAGATTTTAACAGAATTTTCACTCTCCACCCCCCAGTCCAGATGTTCTCTGAGTCCAGGATAGCTTCCAGATCACCCAGTACTGTGCAACGTTGTTTCAACCAGTATGTTACATCTGACACATCCACACCTTCATTCCGGAATAAAATAGTTATAGTTTTGTATGCCAGCTTTGTTAAAGGTGTTACTAAGGAAGGAGTCCACAAAGCAGTATTTGTCAGTGAGTGATACTTAGCCCAGAAACATTCTAGGCTCCGAGTAGTCTTGAAACTTATGTCAAAAGAAGTCTCTCCTGAGATGTGAATTAACACATATATCTCGTGGGAGAAAAATTTTAAACAGTCTTTTAGTAAATTTCTGGCTATAAAGACGCAGTCCGGAGATTCTTGCATGCCACCAAGATATGTTAGTCTAACGGCATTGTGCCATTTTGCTGGGAGAATAGGAAGTCGAAACAGGGAGGAAAAGGTTTTTTTTGGGGTGTCTGGCTTCTTGTTAAGTGGAGCCTCTGTTTGTTTTGGCACCTCGGCAGACTTTTCGGCAAGAGGCGACTGAGGTAGCTTTGTTGATGGCAAATTAAGTATAGGGTTCTAGGTTAGCTGAAATCCATCTGGCACCACTAAAGGATCAGATATTTCCCTCGCATTGCTCGCCTGGATGGATGTTTCAGTTTGTGCATTAGAGAAATCATCCGGGGTAGGCATTTTGATGGAAGAAGACCCGGAGACCCACTCGTTCATTTCAGGCTGCTTTTCCCACCCAGCTCCTTTTAATGCAGCATCTATTGACCACTTCGGGGCTGCTTCTGCACAATTTTTATCACTTTGCACCGTGGCACCAGTTTTACCAGAGTCAGTCATTAAATTAATGTATGTAGCTGTACTTACAGGATTCTCTGCTACCCTGTCCGAGGCAATTGTGGATCCATTCACAAAGTCGTCACCGGCAGACAGTGGCTTCTTCAGAGCATTCCAACCTCTCAGCTGGTCTCCTGAGACAGCGTCAGCAGTGCTGTCAGTTTGCAATCAGTGCATTCTCTGCTGCAGTGATTTTCTTTTCATCATGAAGTTCCGTTCCTCGATTTCCAGCAATCGTTTTAGGTGCAGGGATTCTGCTGAATCTTTTACTTCAGGCTGCAAGGAGTCGTTATATTCCAAGGACTCGGAGTCAGTCGTGATGTCCATATTCTCCTCAAGCACAGGTACAGGTTTATCTGTTCCATTTAAAGGTTCTTCAAAAACTTTTCGCATTTGATCCATTGCATTATTTCCTCATTCTTCAGCTATATCCAAACATGTAGCCCCAGGCAATGACAAGGTGGGAGAGGGGGCCTGCTCTCTCAGCTCCACAGCAACTTTCCTCCTCCCAGGACTGGCATCTGCCATCTTGTCAGCCAGAGGTTTCCCTACTGGTGAGTAGGGGAATTTCCCAGGTGCCCTGGCCATATTGCCCCCCATTCACTAAACATACCACCAACAGCTTAATCTGGTTCAAGGTCAGTTGGCATTCATCTGTATCCCCCTCCTCCGAGTCGTGCCTTAAAATAGGCAGGATTTGTCTAGTGCACTTACCCCATCAACAAAAACTAAATAAATAAAAATAAATGAACAGTAATCGGGGCTGGGGAGGGGGGATGTCAGTATTTAAACAGTGATTGAGGCTGTCATGGTCCACTGGACCACCAGGGTTTCTTCTTTTATTTCAACTATGGTCGATCGGGGCTTGGGGTCGTGGAGGCTGGTGCAGTGTATGCAGCCAGGCGCAGCCATGCAAATGAACCCATAATGGGCATGCATAAGGCCCCTTTGTGCCATGCATGCCCAATGAGCTCATTTGCATGTTTGGGCTGAATATCACCCATGGCAGCTGCGGCGCATACAGGTATGCGCCACACATTCTCCTATTAGCGGTTCTCAGCCCCGCACCCTGGATGAACTGTGTGGATCTTGGCGACCCCCTGCTGTGCTCCACGCATCCAGGGTCCGATATTCAAATATATTGTGTGATCTGTTTGGATCGTGCGACCTGTTTGAATATGGTGCAAGAGCCAGCTGGCCCATTTTATTTGTGCAGTGCATTGTTTTGTGCGTGCATCTGGCTGGCTCTGAAAATGGAGCCCAGAGAGAATAAGATCAGATTCCTATAGCAGGAGAAGGTGAGTGTAAATTATTCAATCTGTAGAAGATTCGGGGCACTTGATAGGAAGGAATTCAGAAATATGTGAAGGAACAAGGATGAGGGCTGTAGTTCATTTGACTTTCCTTTAGGATGTTCCTTCAGTTTTGTGAATTATGCGGCCATGGAAGGAATGAGGATGAATTATAATGGCCATTCCACATGTTCTCACAGTGGTGGTTATTTATAATGTAGATTTTTGGGGTAGTTAAATCAGTGATCAGTGCTTTCTACCCTGCTGCAGCCTGAGAAAACAGAAAAACATTTATTTTTTCCTTTTTACTAACAGCCTGTGCCCTAGTAATGTGGTCGGAAGGGCAGAACTTCAGGATGGTGTCCCAGGTAAGCAGAAGAACCTGCTGCATTAGAATTCTAACCTGTATTTACATTCTTAATACATTGCACTTTTTCCACCTTTGGCTATATCTTTGTCTTGTTTTAGTATCCTGACACACAGTAATACAGTCTTAACACCGAATTGTCTTGGCACTACCCATGGTTTCACAAAAAAATTTGGTTTTGTATAGTCACTGTGGTAGTGCAGCCAACAAGTAGTTTTAACCTACAGTAACTCTGCTGAGTCACTACCGTGACGCTTGATACAGACAAGAATATGAAATGTGTACACATTTTCCATTTGCTTTGGAAAAACAGGTCTAACTTGTTTAGAGATTATGCAATACTTGTTGCCTTTTACTGCTAGCTTTCTTTGCAATGGTTCACCCCCATATGAACATACGAAAGTGCCAGCAGAAACAGGCCTTACAGTCTATTGAGTCTGCTCAATTGTGCAGCTAGCCCCTCAGCTTGCAGCTGCCCCACCCTCTCCTCCCCACTCGTATTTAACCCCCCTCACTCTGACCCATATCCTCTTGAAACCACCCACTGTTCTGCTGGACAGCACCTCCTCAGGCAGAGTATTCCACTTGTCCACCACCCATTCTGTGAAAAAATGTCTCCTGATTTCTCTCCTGAATCTTCCCCCCTCTAAGATCAGCTGATACCTCTTGTGTCCCCCCCCCCCCAAATCTTGAAACTTCCTTGCGTATTAGTCTTGTTTATCCCCTTTAGGTATTTAAAGGTTTCAATCATAGCCCCATCCCTCCCCCCCTTCCAGGGAAAACATGTTCAGTTCACCCAGCCTATCCCTGTAGGATTTTCTCTCCAATCCCTGCTTCATCTTTGTCACCCTACGCTGCACCCCCTCCAACAACCTGATGTCCCTCCTCAGTAATGGGCGCCAGTACTGCATGCAGTATTCCAGGTGCGGCCTGACCAGTGACCTGCACAGGGGAAGGATCACCTCCCTATTCCTGGAGGAGATACCTCTCGCTATACACTCCAGCATCTTGTTGGCTTTTGCTGCCACCCTCCTGCACTGTGCTGAGTTGTTCATACTCCCTGTTATAAGCACCCGAGATCCTTTTCCTCCTCGGTGCTTTCCAACTGTACCCCTCCTAGCTGCTGGCTCCTCCCTTGGATCCTGGCTTCAAAGTGCAGTACCTTACACTTCTTGACATTGAACCCCAACTGCCATGTTTCTGACCACTCCTGTAGTTTTGTCAGGTCTGCCTGCCTGCAGCCCCTTGCACCCTTCAATGTCATTTACCACAGTTCCCGTCTTCGTATCATCTGTGAACAGATTGATGTCACTCCGGATCCCTTGTTAGAAATGACAGTGACAGTGTTCATGAGGTGGGGTCTGAAAAAGGCCATGTTGAAAATTTGGTGAAAAAATACCTAAAAATGACTGAATTATCAACATAAGTTCAAAACATCATAGACAGCCATTATACGGCACTCACCTTCATTCTTCAGTTCGCAGTTCGGCTTTGAAGAGTGCAGACGGGTCCCGGCCCATGGAAGATGATAGCTGATGTTATCCAGTGGTAAGTGTTGGGCAAGGGGGTGTGTGGGGTGGTGGGTTGCTCAATGGGAGTGTCAGGAAGAGGGAGGGCAACAGGGGAGATGATGAGGGACTGTTTTCTTTTTTTCAGGGGAAACAAAAAGACACCGGGGGACCATTTCCTTTTTTACAGTGAAACATAAAAGGAACATTTCAGGACACTGGGAGTGGGCTTCCCAGTGTCCCACATTAATGGGGAGGGGGGGACTTCAGCTACTAACATGGGGATTGGGTCCCCTGTTGTAGGATATGATTAGAAAAAAATGGGACTGGGGTGGGGGAGCATCTGACATCAAGACTGGACATCCCGGTATCAGAATACATTAAAAAAATAGAAATAAAAAAGGAACTGGGGGGAACATCTGACACTGGGAGTGGGCATCCAGGTTTCAGAATACATAAAAAAAAATAAGAAAGAGAATTTTGGAACACTGGGAGTGGGTCCCCAGTGCCCCACACTGCTGGGGGTTATTCCAGTACCAACATAGAGGACTGGGCCCCTGTCTGATAACGAATTATAAGAGGAAGGGACTACGGGCGAGGGGGCTGGCACATCTGACATGGGAGTAGGAATCATTAGTAATTATTTGGGGACACTGGGAGTGGGCTCCCCAGCGCCTCACACTGCTGTCTTTGGGGGTGTGTGTGTGTGATCCCAGTACCAACACGGGGATTGGGTCCACCAATGTCAGTAATATTATTCTCAGTGTCTTGGTAATGGAAAACAAGATGGCGGACAGAAGGGAGATCTATGAAAATACAAAAGGCTTCATGCAAAAACTACATGGTTGTGTGCGAAAAGAACCTTGTCTTCATGCAGAACACAACTTTTTCCCATAGGAAATAATGGGAAATTTTAAATGTAATAACTTTTGAATGAATTTATATTTTTTCACCAAACCTTCAAAAGGCACATCTGTGGCCCAAAGACTTTCCACCCCGAAAATTACAGACCATTACATAAAGCCCGTTTTAAGAAATGTGTGACAATAAAACACAAACAACTGGCAAATTTAGGATTGTTTGACGTGGCATATCTCAAACACCAGAAAACGGATTCACACAAATTTGGCACCTTAAAAGACCTACCCCTAGAGATTATGCATGCCAAATTTTGAGCAAATCCGTTGAACGGTTCCAAAGTTATTAAAGTTCAAAATTTCGGGTTTAACATAGTAGTTTGCACTCAACCCTAATATGCTGGCCCTACCACACCAGTATAATATATGAATATATATATATATGTATATATATGCATGTAAAAGACAAAGAACCTTTATGCGTAAGCACTGAGTCAAGGTTTGCCCCAAAGGGCATTGGCCAGGAAGTCAAGTTTCAAAGAAATACAAAATCACACTTAGGGAAAGGGAACATTGTTTAACCAGGATTAGCACACTAAGCTGAAGTTTGTTTCCAGATGCGACCTGGGAGCACAAGGAAATTAAGTGACTTGCTCAGGATCACACAGTATGCACCTAGGTGGCTGTGGGATTCAAACCCAGGTCTCCAGATCTGCAGCTCAGAGCCTTAACCCACTGTGCTGTACTGTCTCCCAATAACCCCATAATGCAAAGCATCATGGGCTGTATATGTAAATCACCACAAAATATGCTGGTTCAGTTTTAAAGCAGGAATGTATGGTGTTGAAAGGCCTCTCACACAGTCTGCAAAGGGTGCCAACAGAAGACACAGGCACGTATTTCATCCTGCCAGGACTCATCAGTGTGTCTCATCTGTATGACACCCCAGTGGAATGAACCAGATACCCTAAGTTGGTCTATCAGGTTTGGGTTGTGGTGAGCCCAATAGAAACAAAAAACAGGTTAAAAGACAAAGAACCTTAGTGCACAAGCACTGAGGCAAGGGTTACCCCAAAGGGCATTGGCCAGGAAGCCAAGTTTCAAAGAAATACAAAATCACACATACTCCCATAATGCAAAGCATCACGGTCTGTATGTGCAAATGTATGTATGGGTTTATATATATATATATATATATATATATATATACACACACACACATATATATATATATATATATATATATATATATATATATATATATAAAGACAGACAGATTTTTACTAGACCGTCTAGGTAGTCATCTTGGTTATCTGCTTATATTTTTCTAGCACCAAAGTAGGCAGATAATAGAGGGAGTACTGTAAGTAGTTGTTGAACTGGTGTCATTATTTTATAAGTAGAAACTGACTGAGTTGTTCAGGGTTTATTTAACTTTACTTTCTGTGAATTGCCAAATAAAATCTAGTTAGCACTGTATGAAGTAGATGTTTTTAGATTTTAGAAGTTATGCTACGTATTGATGAAGTTAAATCTCATTTCAAGAACACAAACGTTTCTTCATGCGAAAGCATACACAAGTGGTAATATATTTATATAACAATTTATGCTGCTCAATACATGTTGCAGGAAACAATAAAATAATTATTGAGGAACATCAGGAGTGTAGTAAACTCCCTACAATTTATGACAAAAAATCTCTGCATTTTTTGGGTAACTTTTTATGCAGTTTTTCAGTGACCCTGCATATAACAAGTGACTAGCTGCCAAATCTCATCCCCCCCCAAGAAACCAACTTACTGAACTCATTAAACCTCAAAAAAAAAATTCCACGACATGAAAATGAAAATCCTAGCCTTTTCTATTACATTTTTTCAAACTAAATTCTTGTAAAGTAGACAAAACCTTTTAGCCCACAAACTACACTGCCAACATCAAACCACATTAAAAAAACTGTCACTACAGCTTAAACACAAAATTTATATTCTTGTGTGGTAATCAGAGCTCTGTAGTCTGTACTGAAAAAGGCACTGTTTTCAGTAGATTTCACTCCGTCCCCTGATAACTCAGTAACACCGCAGCATACAGAAGTGCAAAATCATTCCCCCCCGCCCAACATGTTTTCCCACCGTTGTTTCTCCAGACAAACCCTCCTGCTTAACTTTTCTGCTTTCCAACAAAGAAGCTGCCAAGCGCCATTTATAAATAAGGGACATACATATGCAATCCATTGATGAGCCGCAGTCCGTCATTGAGTGGGTAGGTGGGGGAGGCAGCATCTCGAACTGAAGCTGGACTTTGTGGCATCTATAACAGCGGCACAGGACATGGCTATTGTCCTGCAACTTACTGGGCTGGGGAGAGTGAGCCAAGCACAAACCTCCTCCATGTCAGAGAGGGGGAAATGAAATGGGTGAACAGAGCAGGGAAGAGAATATTTTGATCAGCCATTGAAGTGGAGTCCTGATATGGCTCCAACAACCACATGTCGAATTTAAACATTAGACTGGGACACCTACACATGGTGCTGGTTCTGCTAGCAGGAGAGAGAGAGAGACGCCTAGCAGGGGAGAGAGAGAGAGTGAGAGGAAGAAGAAGAAGAGGAGGAGAAGAGAAAGAAAGAGAGAACTTTCATCAGCTGCAGGAAAGCGAGACCTCATGCGGCTCCAACCGCGCAGCAAATTTAAATGTACATCATGTTTTTCAAGACTAGGAGAGCTAGTAAAAGCCTCCTATTTACAGCTCCAATCCAATTTATGGAGTGCTTGGTCTGGACCACCTCAGAGCAAGTATGCAGCAGAAACCTTTGCCCTGCATGCTTTCTGCAATGGTGAGATGAAGGGAGACGGGCTCTAACTGAAAAAAAAAGCAGTGTAAAGCTTTATGAATCAGTAGTCTGCAGTACTCTACACTCAGCTGTCTGCATCCCCTCCTGCTGGTGGTGGTGGTGGGAGAATGCTGCCAAACCAAAGACAACAGCAGAATACAACTAAACATAAGGGACTCCACATACAGATCACAAAGTGAGCTCACAACATCACAGCACCACCTGCTGGCATAACCCAATACAAATAAAATAAAAAATGGACTAGTTATTTAAAATTACTAATTTCTTGGCAATCATATTTAAACCTCTTTTGTTTACTTACAAAAACTTTACATTTTTTTAAAAGTCCTTACCGACACTAAAGAGTTATTTATGTGTAAAGCCACTCCAAGATTGTGCATTAAAGGGCTGCAATGTACTTCCCAGGGCATAGAGACCTCTTGGCCTTGTGCCTCACTATACCCTAGAACACTGAAATCCTTTAAATGCACACTGGTAACTTATTATTGAGTTTCTATACACAAGTAACATACGAGAGATGGGCAGAAAACAGATAAATAGAATAGTGTATGGGAGCCCATACACAAGGCTATTCTTCTACCAAGTGGTTATTATTTATTTATTTATTGAATTTTGATGACCGGGTAGGCCCGCTGGGCCCCGGAGGTCCCTTTTTCAGGGGTGACCCGGATGGAACAACAACTTACAGGTAACAGATCAGTACAGTCAGGTGATTGTAAAGTTTTTAACAGTAAGAATACATAGGTTTACAGGCGGCAGGTAGTGGAAGACATGCAGGCTATAAGGACATAGAGGTTACACATAATGAGACCATTATACATCTCAAGTTAGTGATTATATTGAGAGTGCTCTGGTAAGGCAAGCAGTAGCTAAAGACCTAGGGTTAGCTTCTTTTTGGGCATATTGGAAGGGGGATAAGTTGGGACATAAGTGCACCCCATCTTTAGGGGGAGGTCCGTTATGCTACCAGGATGGCTATGTATGGTTGGGTCTATTGAGCTACCAGGATGGCTATATGTGGTCAGGTCCTGTAACAAAGACATGTGCTCCTGTCGAGCAGGTGTCCCTTGAGCTTTGTCCAGAAGCTGGTGATGGACTCGGCCTCCCGTACCTCCAAGGGGAGGTTGTTCCAGATGGAAGGGGCGGTGTACACAAAGGACCTGGACCTGGCTTTAGTCCTAGTCTTGGGAACCACGAGGAGAGTTTGGCCTGATGAGCGCAGGCACCATGGGTTGGGTTTCACCCTAACGAGACCATTCAGACTGGGGGGAGGTGTGGGACCCAGTAGCTTGAATGCAAGGCAGAGGGTTGGGTAGGAGAGGCGAGCTTCCAGAGACGGCCACCTGAGCCTAGATTGGGCCTCGCAGTGGTGAGTCCTCGGGTGTGACATGGTGGCAAAGCAGACTATCTTGTTGTACAAGGTCTGCAGCCTTCCTAACTCCGTCACGGCCATGCCCTGGAGAATCGGGGCCAGAGAGGTGAGTTTTGGGAGGAGTACGCTTAGCGGCAATGCAACTTAGCTTCCGGGATAATCTGGTCCTTTAGTCTATAGAGGATTCCAAGTTTCCCATGGATGGCTTTGGTGATTTGGTCTACATGATTTTTTAGTGTGAAGCCTTGGTCCAGGGTAAGGCCAAGGTATTTGGTGGAGGTGACCACCTCAAGTTTTACACCCCCCTGGACTGGAGTTGTAGGAGATGTGACCTCTCAGATCCCAGGGATCTAGGACCAAAGAGCATTACCTTCGTTTTGTTGGTGTTTAAAACCATTTTGTTCAGAGTGAGCCAGTCCTCCATCTGAAGGATGGCTTCTTGGAGGGCTGTCTCCAACTCTGGTAAATTAGGGGAAGCTCTGTAAACGACCGCATCATCCGCGTACTGGATAGCGCTGCTGCTCCCGCAGTGTATATGCAGATCATTTATGAACAGTGTGAAGAAAAGGGGGCCGAGGATTGACCCTTGAGGTACCCCTTCTTTGAGTGGAGCTAGCTTGGAGACTTTATCCTCCCACCTGACCCTCTGGGTGCATCCAGAGAGATAACTCTTGAACCATCCCAGTGAATGGGTGTCAAGGCCAAGTGAGCGCACTTTTTGTAGTAGGAGGTTGTGGTTTACCAAGTCGAATGCTTTAGATAGGTCAATAAAGACCGCCCCTGTGCTGACCCCTGCATCATTATTGCTCAGTACTTCTGCTGAGAATTTAGTTAGCGCAGTATCCGTCCCATGCTTGGCTCTGAAGCCGTACTGTGACGGTGAGATTGCCCGGTGGATTTCTAGGTATTTTCGGAGTTGGGAGTAGACTAGCTTCTCCTGTACTTTTGCAATGACACACAGCAAAGAGATAGGCCTGTAGTTCTCAATGGGCTCTGTTGACCCTCCCTTGTGTATAGGAATCACTAGAGCCTGTTTCCAAAGCTTGGGTACAGACCCCTCCATAATAGACCGGTTTATCAGCCAGGTTAGGGGCTTAGCTAAGGCTGGAGCTCCCTCCTTGAGGATTCTGGTTTGGATCCCATCGAGGCCCCCAGATCCTCTCGAGTGTAGGAATTTAAGGGTGATCAAAACCTCCTTTTCCCTGACCAGCCTCAGGTGAAACAAAGGGCGGTCAAGGTCTGGGGGCTGTTGTGCGTTCAGCTCACTCCTCCTGTCAGGGGGTCCCGTCTTGTATGCATCCAGGTTCGTGAAGTAACTGTTAAGGGTCTCAGCAATGAGAGATCCCTCATCGATTAATTGCCCATTAGCCAAGATTGGGCTGGGTGTAGTTTTTTTGCTCCCTTTGAGGAGTTCTTTAATGTGCGACCAGAAGAGCCTGGGATTGCCTAGGTTAGTTTTTTGAAGGTTGGTGATATAGACTTTTTTAGCTAACTTTATGGCCTTTTTGCATTGGTTTCTAAGGGCCCTGTAGCTGGCTAAGTCCCCTGGTAGCATTGATTTCCTGTACTTTTTCCAGGCCTTGTCCCGGGTGGACATCAGAGCTTTTAGAGGAGGCAAGATCCACTTATAGCAGCTTCCCTTTACTCTGTGGGTTTTCATAGGAACTAAGAGGTCAGTAACTCTGGTGAGGGATGTCTGGAAAAATTTAACGGCATCCTCCAGGTTAGGAAGGTGTCTTATATTGCTCTAGTCGATGCCATTTAAGTACCCAATGAATTGGTCAGGGAGGAAGTTAGAGTAGTCCCTAGTAGTAATAATCCTAGGCGGGACTTTGTTCGCACGGTTTTCCAGATGGCAAATACCGGCGAGTGGTCACTCAAGGCATCGGCCAAGGTCCCTGCCATTTTTACATTGCTGGGGGTAGAGGCCAGGACCCAGTCGATTATGGTATGCCTTCCTGATGTATGGTTCATTCTGGTCGGTAGGGAGATGACTTGGGTGAGGTGGGAGTCATTTAATATACCATTGATGGTAGACTTTGCCTCAAGGGCCCAGTTTAGGTTGAAGTCGCCCAGTAAGATAAGCTCAGAAGCAGATTCTACTGCTGGGTTCTTTAGGAGCGCATCCAGAGAACCGAGCGCATTGGTGGGGGGGCTATATGCGCAGCCTATTGTGAGGTGCTTAGCCCCACCTAGAGTGAGCCGTATGAGGATTGCTTCTATGTCCGGGGTCATGCCTTGTGGCATGCTAACGAGGGAGGATGTAATTGTGTCCCTTACATATACCAGAACCCCACCCCCTCTTCTCAAGGGTCTGTCCTTTCTGTAGAAGGCATATCCAGAGGCAGCTACCTCGTGGTCCAGAATGTGGGGCTTTAGCCAGGTCTCCGAGACTGCTAGTATGTCTGGTTTGTAGACAGCTAGCCATGCTTGGACTCGTGGATCTTAGGTCTCAGGCTGCAGATGTTCATATGCACCAACCTCAGACCCTTGGCTCCATCCCAGGCCTTATCTGATGGGGAAGAAATAGATACATTAGGTGTCCCTGGGCCTGGGTTAGGCTGGATGTCTCCGCCAGTAGCAGCACTGCTAACGCCCGAAGAGTGAGGGTTAGGGTGGTAAAACCAGTGTAGATGGACATGAGTTAAGCTCCTTGTGAGGAGAAGGATCGATAGAGGATCCCTTTCTAGAGATTCATCGCCACTAGGAAAGGATGTTGCACCTGGAAGAGGGGCAACTGTAGTGACTTGTCCGTATGCATTCCTCGACCCCACAGGCATAAGGGGCAGTTGGCACTACTAATGAGCCAATCCGTCCCTAGTTGGGCCAGAATATAAATCGTAGCCAAGAGGATGCCCTTGTTCCAGTTCCCAGGGTTCATCTTGAAGCTTTTCAGGAGCCGCCGCATGGATCTCAGGTGCTTAACCTAGTGGGTGAGAACCTGGAACTGGCGTCTATCCTGCGGTTGCCAGGCGCATGCAGCAACGTCAGCTGAGGATACCAGAGCAGGTTCAGCCTCCAATCTAGATGTGTTAGGCAAGCGCGACTCGCTACCTTTGGGATAAAGGTTCCCTGTCTAACCTACTGTTATTTAGAACAATTAGCTTAGAGGGGAGACAACAAAATCAGGTCAACACCAGAGGTACAGTTGGAGTATCCCAGTGAGACAAATATTAATGCAAGGATCCCTATCAGACTCTGGATAAGAGGCTGATTATTAGCTAATTAATAATTAACTATAGTGCTGATACCCCTTTAACCAGACTTAACTATCAGCAGGGGTAGGTGGGATTTAAACTATGCAATCACATTTCCTATTATTAATTATGAGTAAGCAGCAAACCAGTTGGCTATATGATTAAAGCTTCGCAATCACAGATTTTTTTTTTTTACTGTATTTTTTCTCAGCGTTACAGTAGGCTAACAGTGCTTAGAACCAGTTGCTATGAGGCTGTAGTTGGCAGAAGTGACAGAGATTAGCTAGGTAGAAGCAAGAGTCATAAGTGTCAGAGTCATAGGCAATTGCCCAGAGTGGCAGTCTGCCTCGATCATTACAATGAGAACCTCAAGAGAAAAGCTCGAAAGGTCCGTCAATCATCATGGTAACCATGAAGTGGAAGAATAGCTTTGTTGTGTATGGTGGCTTCCATATGCTATTTTATATAGTGTATGGTGTAAGAACCACTCGGCAAGGCTTTCTTTATGCTAACAACTTTGCTCACTGTGGATGAATTTTGAGCACCTTATCTGTTTATGTCTCCATTTTCCACTCCCTTTTGACTTCCAAAATGCAACCTCATGACTCAGCCCCCCCACCAGCTGTCCTCTGACTTATCAACGTGTTGCCATGACCATGTCCTCAAGCTTGCCTCCCCCCACCGAAGTGAGAAAAAGGACAGCCAATCAAGTTGCAGGTTACACAAAATGTAAAAGAAAAATGAAGTTTTCCAACACTCACCTGCTCTGTACCTTTTTTTTTAACTGTTGAATGGCAGTTCCTTGTGCACTTCACTTTGGCACTACTAGCATGAGTGTACATCTGGAGAGCTGCTGTATTGTGTGACATTCGTAGTGTAGCAGAATGAAAAGTCATTCTGCTGCAGTACAGACATCACCACTACAGCAAAATGACTTTTTGTAAACTGCAGAAATCTAACATGAACTAGTGATCACCATACACTATAAGAAGATAGTACAATAAATAGACATTTCCATTTTAAGGTTACATTGAGTTGATAGTTATACAGTTACTGCTTAGCAGAGAACAGAGGTAATAAAACAAATGAAGTATTGTTGTGACTTACAGGCTATAAACGTAGGGGCGACAAGGGGTGGGGCTATTCGCAGATTGCAGATTCCCAAGGGCCTCCCATGGCACAAAGGAGAGGTCCATCTCTATGTAATGTAACACCCGACAATGCCACAGTGCATCAAAAGAGTTCTGCGTACAAGAGTAGATTGCAGTTCTGCTCTCTAAAGTATAAATATTGTATGTTAAGGCATGCCACATTTGTTTTGTGGGAATCGTGGGAGTAAGCCAGAGCTTTGTGAGAACTATTAGCTAGTGTACAGGGTAAAAGTAGCAGTTTCAGGGGGTACTGATAAACGAACCAGGGTAGGGGTAAGCAGGTCAGGGGCATCAAACAGAGATTCTAAGACCTGTGTCATTGCCCAGATAAAACCATAACCCAAATTCCCAGAAAGAACACAAGTGACACTCACATAGATTTTTGGCAGAAAAGGCCCAAAATTAATTTCGATTTGTCAGTGTTAATATATTCTATGCATAAATCAAAATTGGTTACAGCACACAGATTAGGCATATCATAATAAGATACATCACAAAAAACATTCATCATGCAAAATATTGTATAGTATTCCCCTGGGGCAGCAGATGACCTTGGCTATGAAAAAAAACATCCATGAATCAAGCCAACCCATGGCCAAAGAAGGCCCGGCAAACCCCTGCTGGGCCAGCCAGCTTCCCTGACAAGACTGCTCCAAACAGACCTGTACCATTAGGCCACAGCCGTGCCATTGTGCCGCCTCACTGGGCCTCAACTGCCCAATCATCACCCCCCCCCCCGCAGTGGCAGGCTCCGCCCAATGCTGTGCAATGTCTCTTCTGGCAAGTGCAGTCTCATTTTAGCCGCTAAATCACTAGTCGTCCACCACAAGATCCGTAAATTCATTTACGAATCTCCCATCAATGCCCCAGGAGAATACTATACCCAAGACTCCAAAACATTTTGAATACTCAGGTTAAAAATCGCCTGCCCTATGTCCAACGGGTGCACCCCATCTGACTCAAAATAACTCTCCTTCCCTGGAGATATCTCCCAATGATATATGATCTGTATATCCCTTTGAAGGCAAAAATGTGATACCACCCTATTTACCTCTCTATGCACTTTCCACAGAGGCCTGGCCACTTGACCCTTTTTCCATTTTTGCTGAGGCATGATCCTAGACCACGCTAACAGAGTGTCCGGCATCCTCCTATTTATCCAACCCAGATCGACCATTATCCCCCTCATCACATCTATTGATGACAGGCTCCCAAGGTCATTTCCCTCTAAATGTATTACCAAACCCTGTGGGGGATTCCTAATCAACCTCAGCTTTTTTAATGCCGGTATGAGGTTATTCCACCTCATGCAGGCAACTCAACACCAGTACACACTCGCTCTCTCCTCCGGGATGCCCAGTTGATCTCCTTGGCCCTGCTGGGATGCCCATGAGCACGCTCTCCTAATAAAAGAGTGGCCAACCACGTAAAGTTTTTTGATCACAGGAGGTACACCTGTAAGATAAATCAAGCAGTTATTGTAATTCTTATACCATGGAGTGTCTCCTTATAAATCTCCCATTCCAGGCCTGATAACAAATTTTGTAGGCCTTTGACTGCCATCGCCCAATTCGCTTTATCTCAGCTTCCTGGCAACCCAGCCTTGTTGCCTCGGTGGCAGTCCCAATCTTGAATGAGTGCTAAAATATCTGGGGTCCCGCCACACTGCCCTAACACCTTTCCTAAAGACCGCCCCCAAATTGGTACCCATCCTCATGGGAGAAAAAGGTGCCCTGACCAACCCCCTCTGTGTTCCATGTATTCTGTGATGCAGGCCCACGGGCAGAGGATGCTTCCCTGAGCTCGATGGATGGTGACTATCCTCTTGGGACTGACCTGCGCTGTCTTGGAGTGGCGCAGTGACAGCTGCAGCATCTCCCTTGTGAAACTGACATCCTGCCACTGTAGGCTGTGTCCTGCTGGCATGGTAGGATCCTCCACTAATTCAGAATCCCTAAATGTGCCAAAAAAGGCGCAGGTGAATAGCCTCTTGAAAAGCATTGCTTTGTCTCAGACAAGCATATTTCCCCCAATTTGTCCAGTATCTCCCTTAGTAACTGGCTGTCCACTGGACGTCTCCCATCCTTCCTGGTTCCCTTGATTCTGTGCCACACTTCTATCATTTTCCTGATGGTGAAGGATCCTGTCATGTCCTGGAAACTGTGCATCTTTGCCAGGAAGGCAATGGCAGCCAAATGGCTGCGAATGTAAGCTGGGGCCCTGTCCTCATCTATCAAGTCAATCAATCAATCAATCAATCAAAATATTTATTTATCCAGGCAAACATCATTGAGCAAGACTCATTTGCGAGATGGACCTGGTTAGAACAAGTCAAAGTTACAATAGAAACAATAGATATTTGTCTATACAGTCAATACAATGGAATACAAAAATAAAATCAATTTCAAGGTGCTGTGGCATTACATAAGTGATCATGATGCAGTACAGAACAACTTTGTAAGGATGTAGATGCATGTGTACATAAAAAATAAAAAGAGTGAGAAAGGAAGCAGAGCAAAGGTTAACAGCAGGAGGGTTTTATACAGTACTTTGCACAAAAACATAATAACCGAGCAAGTCAGGATGGGGAGGGATGCCAGGAAGAAGAAAAGGTGATGGGAGGAGGCCAAAGATGTGGGAGAGTAAGGAAAGGGGGAAAGAAAGGGGGGGGCCAGGGTAAGACATAGGGAGAAGGAGAGAGAAAGGGCAAGTGGGCACGACTCAACCATTGAGTTCGGAGGACCTCCAACAAGAAATGGGAGTCATGGGGTAATATATATATATTTTTATTTATTTATTTATTTTAGTTGTTTAACCAGGAGTAGCACACTAAGCTGAAAGCTTTTTTACAGGAGCGACCTGGGAGCACAGAGAAGTTAAGTGACTTGCTCAGGGTCACACAGTATGCAAGTGGAAGCTGTGGGATTCAAACCCAGGTCTGGTCAATGTCACCAGATTTGCAGCTCAGAGCCTTAAACCACTACGCTTATACTGCCTCCCTATCTATATATATATATATATATATATATATATATATATACACCTAGACATATGAAAGAAGTGGATAGCAGGGAGTAGATAGTAGGTATGCAAGAGATAATAAGTAACGAAGAAGATGAAAAAAAGAGAAGAAAAGATAAACAGAAGGAAAGAGGATCAGCGTTGTAAGGAGAGTGAGAAGAAATCAGAAGAGCTAGGCATTGAAATTGGAGCCAGACAAGCTACAGTATAACCACGGTTGTTGAGCCTGATTAAGGATGTGGGAAACAGTTGCTCAGCTCCCTAACACAGCGGGAATATAGATTCTTGAAGGTAGTAAGGCTCACAGGGGTGTTTCAGTGTTTTTTGCATTTTGATCCATAGAGAGGGCAGTACAAAGCCTATGGACGCCCTGCCAAATCATGATTTAACTTTGGGTACATTTAATGATATAAATGAATGACTTCTCAATGCATAGTTGCCTGCTATGCTTAGTGGGAGACAGTCATTAATATATTGTGGGAGTTTTTTAGAGATGGATCTGAAGGTCCATAGAACAGCATTTCTATTCTGCCTAAACTGAAGGGAAGTCCACTCCACAGCTGCATAAAAAGAGCAATGGTGCATAGTAGAGGGAAGTCCCGTTATGAACCTCAAGGCTGTATGGTATAGCATGTCCAGTTTTGCAAGATAAGAAGTAGGGGAGTGACTATAAAGGAAGTCTGCATAGTCTACCATTGAGAGGAACGTTGCTTGAACCAACCGCAGCTTTGCCTCTTTTGTAATGAAGTGGCTAATCCTGAAGAACAGACCTAGCCTCTGGCAAATTTTTTTAGCAAGTCCTCGATGTGATCAGTGAATGAGAGTTTATTATCCAGCCTAACTCCCAAATACTTAAATTTCATGATGAATTCCAAGTATTCTCCAAGAATTGTAGTGATCTGAGGGACTGATCCAGTGGTGGCTGGGTTAATTGCATGGCTAGAAAGAGAAAATAGCATTGCTTTAGTTTTTTTTGCGTTGAGTAGAAGCTTTTTTTTTGAAAAAGCTGGTTCTGTAACAGGTTGAATTCAGTTTGAAGATCATTGCAAGCAGCTTCTGGTGTTGGATGGCTTAAATATAGCACAGTGTCATCTGCAAACAGATGAATGTTGGCCTTGTTTATACTGTTATCTACGTTATTGATATATATTAAAAATAAAAGGGGACCAAGGATAGATCCCTGCGGCACACCTCTTGGAAGAGTTAAGAGAGGTAAGAGGTCACTTCCAGCCTTAATCTGTTGCAGGCGGTTGGAGAGGTAGTTGGTAAACCACCGCAGTGAGAGTGTAGCCAAACCTATGGACTGTAATTCTGAGAGAAGCAGAATATGATCGACAGTGTCGAACACCTTGCTTAGGTCCACAAACACAGCACAGATAACATTTTTATTATTCAGTCCTCTCTGCCAATCATTGGTCACTTTGGCAAGTGCCGTAATAGTAGTGTGGTTAGCTTTGAAGCCAGATTGAGCCGGGTTTAGGAGATGCATGGTTTCTAGGTATGTTCTCAGTTGCATGCTTACAATTGTTTCCAATAATTTTGCCACTACAGGAAGAAGGGAGATCGGTCTGTAATTGTTAAGATCACTAGAGTTCACTGATTTAAATAGGGGTATAATGTGTGCTGTTTTCCATATGGATAGGAGAGTCCCCTGGGCTAGAGATAGGTTGAATAAATGCATTATAGGCACAGCCAGAACGTGGAAAGCAATCTTTAGGAAATATGGGTCTAGTGAGTCAGTACCAGCACTTTTCTTAATATCAAGCTGTGGTAGGAGGTCTTCTACTTCTTTCAATGAAGCAGGTTGCAGTGAGAATTTCGAGCTAATAGTACTGGGTTCATCAAATTGTGTGTCAAGTTGAGACCATAACAGGTTTGTGGGTGAGTTGTCAAAAGCTAAACCTGCAGTCGCAAAGTGTTTGTTGAAGGAGTCCAAAATCTCCATCCTGTCACTGACAGTATCACTTCCAGAGATAATTGTAGATGCGAGTGAGCTTCCAGGTATATGGCCGGATAGGTCTTTGATATTTTTCCTAAATTTTGATGAGCTTTTGGTGGCTGAGTCCAATTTAAAGCGATAGAAAGTGGCTTTTATGTTTCTAACCTTTTTGGTGCATGCATTCCTAGCCCTCCAAAACTGGCACCAGTCCAAGCAAGTCTTGGTTCTACGTGCTTTTTTCCAAAGCCTATCCCTCTCAGACAAGGCTAATTTAAGTTCCGGAGTGAACCAGTGACAAACTTTATTTCTTACATGCACTTTTACTAAGGGGGCATGTTTATTCAGAGCCCCTGAGACTATCTCATTGAAGATGTCATAAGCCATTTGTACCGAATTAGCCAGATACAAATCCTGCCAATGCAAGGAATATTTAAGCTCATCAACATAGGCAAGTAGGTTGAAGTTCCATCTAGATCTCTTAACTGAGAATTTTTCTGAGGATAGCAGTTTGTTGACCGATCTTACACCGGTAATGAAACAGTGATCACTGACATCAGTGAAGAAAGTTCCGGCATGGGAGAAAAGATGTGGCTTATTAACTAGGATAACATCCAAACAGGGTACTGTTATTGGGGTTCTTTTTATTTGGTCACGTTGGTTCACCAGTAAGTTGTGTTAGCCCATGTGCATCACTAAATGATATAAGAGGTATAGATGCCTTGGAAAGCCAGTCTAAGTTCAAGTCCCTTAGTATAATTGTTTCTGTTAGCCCTTGTCCCAGAATATTGCTAAGATGTGTCAGTAACTGAAGACCTGCAGACGGAGGTCTATAACACCCTATAACACAGGGCGTAATAGTATGCAAGATAGCAACCTTAAGAGACAGGCATTCCTATTCATTCGGAACAGTAACCAAGTCAATCCTAAATACTTTGAATTTATCCTTAATGTAGATAGCCACCCCTCCACCTCTAGTCTGTCTATCAGTTCTAAACAAGTAATTTGGGATATTAATTTCCATATCAGATGTAGCTGGTCTAAGCCAGGTCTCAGTGACCACTAGCACAACTGGTGCTGTGTGATTCACCCATGTCTGGATCATGGTGAACTTTTTTAACAGGCTGCATGCATTAACATGCAGGAAACTCAAACCCTACAGCCTAGCTAGGTCCGAGGGTGAGGCAATGGTTTCTGTTGGACCAGGGTTAATTTCTACATTGCCTGAGCATAGTAGTAGTAGAAGCAACAGCTTCCTTAGAGCTGCAATGGTTAACTTATATCCCCTTGCCCTCATACGTTTATGCGGCAGGACAGCTATTTGAGATGGGGCCCCACATTTAGACTTCTGGTGTCCTAGTAGAGCGAAAATTAACACCCTGACTGCAAAGTGCAGAAGGGAATCAGAGCTGTGATAGGCCAGCAGTGTAGGCTGCAGGGGTGGTTCAGTACGAGTCCCACCAGAAGGAGTAGGCCAAAATAGGTACTATAGTTGGGTGAACTTAGGGGCATATAAGCAGATATAAAGATAGTTATAGGACAGTTGGCATATCAATTGTAGGGTCAAAGTCACCACAAGTGATGCACAAATTGCTGTAACAGTTGGGTCTGCTGCAACAGCTCATAGTTTTGGTGTCTGCCCCCACAGAAATCCCAGAAAGACTTTAAGTGTGCCTTATACTTACGCCATGTCCCAGGGGCAGAGTGTGTTGTACCAGGTCAGCCGTTCTTGGGTCGCTGCTTGCCACAAAAAGGCCGGCACTCTGATGGGGTGTTTCTCTGCTGCCAGAGCCATTTGCCAGAAGCAGTCAAACTGCAATCGAGACAGTGCATTCGTGATTACATTTACAACCCCTGGCACGTGACTTGCCCTGAAGGATACATTGAGTTGCAAGCACTGCAGAACAAAAATCCTTAGCAACCGCATCACCTCCTTTGAGTTGGATGTTTGTGTGTTTAGGATGGCCACTACCCCCACATTATCCGATTGACAGTGCACCTTTTTGTGTCTGAGCCTGTCCCCCCAAATGAACACCGCTACCAGAATGGGGAAAAACTCCAGCAGGGTCACATTCTTGGAGAGATCTGCCTCCACCCAACTGCTGTCCCATGGGCTTGCAAACCAGGAACCCTGAAAATATGCCCCGTAACCGGTGCCACTGACTGTGTCCGTAACCATCTGGCAATCTGGGCTAAATTCTAAACCAGCCTGCCACACTGATACCCCATTAAACTGCTGTAGAAAAATGTCCTACACTGCCAAGTCTGCTCTCATATCTTCTGACATCCTAACATTGTGGTGCGGTTGTAGAAGGCCTTTTGTGGCCCAGGACAAACGCTGCATGAAAGGTCTACCTGGCAACACAGCTTTCACGCAAAGTTCAGATGGCCGATCAGAGACTGTAAGGTCTTAAATGTCACCTTGTTGGCCGCCTAAACGTCCGCTACTTTTGTCTTGCAGCAATTGGGACACCATCTGGACCATGTCCAGCTCTATGCCGAGGTATGTGAGCCAGGTTACTGGACCTTCAGTTTTCTTGTGTGCCAAAGGCACTCCCAAACCAGTCCATGAGTTGTGCAAAGGAAGCCAGCGTGACTTTGCACTCCATCGTGTCCGATACCCCTATGAACAAAAATCATCCAAGTAGTGTGTTATTAACTGGTTGCCGCTGTGTTGCCAAGTAGCCCATTCCAGGAAACTGCTGAAAGTCTTGAAAGTTGCACAAGAGACAGAGCAACCCATTGGCATTGCCATGTCATAGTAAAATTCCCTTTTAAATGAAAAATCCAACAGGTCGAAACCTAGTGGACTAACAGGTAGCAGCTGAAAAAGCTGACTTAATGTCACTCTTGGCCAACTGTGCACCCTTGCCTACCCTCTGGATGAGCTTGACCACTGTATCAAAAGATGCATAGCACACTTCACTGCACTGTCCTCTGCACTAATAAAGTCATTCCCTGAGGCCCCTTTCAGATATGAGAGGTGATGTATCAACCTAAATTTCCCCAGGATCTTCTTGGGAACCACTCCCAATGGAGAGATCCTCAAGGAGCTCAGTGGAGGAGTCATGAATGGTCCCACCACCCTACCAGCAGCCACCTCCCTGTGTACCTTCTCAGCCACCACGTGCTTCAAAGTCCTAGCTGACTTGAGATTGCCTGCCATGGTGGCTACTCGGGGCCCCTGGTAAGAGATGCGGAAGCCTGAAGCGAAACCTCTGAACAAGTATTGGGTGTCTTTCCTGCAAGCGTAGTGGTCAAGCCATGCTGCCATGTGTTCAGTTTTTATTGGGGACCTCATCAAGCCACTTTGTGTACCTGTCCCCCTGTTTGTTGTCTGCCTGTTGGCCCTCACCCTTTTTATAGCTCCCTCCCCCTCGGCAGGTGCTAGCTTTGTGCTTACCTCCATAGCTGCTGCACTCATGCCAGAATTTGCAAAAGTCCCAAAAATATTTCCCCTTTTTACCCTGACTAAGCTGCCTTGTTGACCATATGCCTGCTGGCCATGTAGATCACGTTAGCAGGCTTGTTCCGTGTCATGTTTCTACACCACAAGTCGTGATCGATCTTGTCCCAGCGCATTTCGGTGCGACCTAGGTACTCTCATACAGAACAGCTCATCATACCTCAGCCATACATTCCCTTTGAATGCCAGGTGGGCTGTTTTAATGTTATCCCTATACTTGAGCAACTGCCATATCTTCTGCAGGAACTTAGAGCAGTAAATGGAGACAAAGATATCGAAGGCAGCCACCCAGTTCTCAAATGTGCATGGTACCTTCAGCTGGTGTAACCTTTCCTGCTTGAGTCTGTCTTTGTCTCCCGTGTCTGGCAATTCCCTGTGCAGTAAGTCGAATATCTCTATGTATTCTCCCTTTCGGATCTTTTCCTTCATGGTAGGGGACAGGTGGGTGTCCATTGAGTCATCCACCCCAGGTAGGCCCAATGATCCAGGCCCACGACTGAGGGGGCTGTCGCACTGGGCTTCTGCTGAAGCGCGGGTGTGGGGGCTGCCATGATCACGCCCACTTGTTGGGGTTCAGTACTCCCCATCCTGCTGTATCCATCTCAAACCCCCAGACTTGCCTGATGGTGTTATCCACTATGACCTGTGAGTTTGCCGTACGGCCCATGGCCATGCCAGCCTGTGGTGGCTCACTACCCGTCACTGAGGGATTACCCTTTTCCATCCCTGTACTGATGTTTGGGCCACCACCACTGTGGGCGCTGGGGACATAGCAACCTGGTTGCCACATTCGATCCCCAAAAGTGCTGGCCCCCAAGAGCCCTTAGCCCTACTAAGGTGCTGCCAGTGGGTGCGCTGCCACCCGCTGGTTGGCATAGCCTGCCCCACCCCTTGTCTAAAGGGGTTGGGAGTTCTGAGGAGAAAACACGGAAGTGGTCAGAGCCACCAGCCCAATGCCTGGAGGCTGTAGGTCCCAAGGCTACCACCGAGGGGCCCTGCATTGTGTTACCCCCGTGTGACTTGTCCCCCACGGTACCCCCCCGAGGTGACTTGCCCTTGACCATGTCACGCACTCTATCTAATGCTTTTCCCAGTGAACATTTTCCCACCATAGCAGTTGCCTCCCCCTTTTGCCTGCCTCTTGCTTGAGTGAAAGGAGCCTTCCTGGGTCCAAACTGCCCCAAGCCCCACCTGTCCCTACTGGCATTAGCTGCCACTCTCCCCTCACCTGACTCACCATTCAGCAGTGCTGGCAGAGGCTCTGTGCTGGTTCCCTTGTCTGCCTTGTCCTCGTACACCCTGCCTTCAACCATCATCTTGACTATCGTGACCTCCTGGTCGCCAGCACTCATGTCCCCTACTGCAGTTCTTCTGTAGGAGCCGTCTTGTGGGTGCCTCTCATTGCCAGGGCCTCTTGCATCTTTCGGAGGGCTTTCTCATCCACTTGGCACTCAAGTGGCATTGGGTACCCCATGCTGCTGTGTTGGCATGCTTTGCATGGCTATCTGGAGCCAATTGGGGCTGCCCAGTGCCATCAGCCGTTGCAGGGTGTCTGTGAACTCCTGAGTGAGTGCGTCCAGCAGGCCTGGTGACATAGAGACCTGGGCCTCCCCATTCCCCTGCCTCGCTGCCTCCCCAACATACTCATGTTCACTCGCCATTACTACCTGCACAGAGCCTGCGAAGGAAAACAAAACTGATCCATTAGTGGTGCACAAGCCCCATGTTGCAGTTCTATGTGCTGAGCCCCCCCCCCATTGAATCAATTCCATGGACTGTTCCCGGAGCCAGACCAGAGTCCTAGAATAAGGGTTGTCGCCTCACTCTAACTGGTATTAGTTTTCTCTTCTCTCTTTCTTTCTTTTTTTTTTTTTTGTAAAGTCTCCCCACCTGGAAGTAGTATCCATTCTCCCCCCCTCCCCCACAGTGTGCCCCTAGCTGCTCCCAGCCTCAATATGATGTGGCGCCATTATCTGCCCACCACCAGATTGCCACACCTGCAGAGGTAGCAATATTCTCCCCATTTGTGGCTTCATAGCACCCCAGTGCCCCCCGTAAGCCTCACTCCCCTTATGCCCCCTCACCCTGGCTGTAGCCACGCCTGCTCCACGCCCTCCAGAACCCCCACTCTCCCTCTCACCCCCTGAGTGCAGCTGAGGGTGGCCTACACCACCCCAATGTAGGGTAGTATTGCAGGGCATGGCCTGCCATTTTGGTCATATTTTGCTTTTATGCTTTTTTTTTTTTTTTGCTGTGGGGATTGGGGTGGTTCCAACCTGCCCTGCTGTGACAAGCGAGGGAATGAGACCTCTAACGGCCGGATACGGAGTGTGGAGCGGGCCTAACAATTACCCTCCCCATGATGGCCAATGCTCCTGTCTGCGCATGCACGGCCCATGCATGCTCATGCGCGTCCCATGCGTGTGTGTTCCTTAGGCATCCCCAGCCACTGCTGAGTAGCAGGCACACCCATGCTGTGAAAACCTCCTTGGGCCACCAAGGGATGCCGCACAACAGGGCTGCTGGTTAAGCTGACGGGACGCCGACTGCGTCCTCAGTTGCTCAGGCGATTGATGGTGCCCTGCGGTGCAGCAGGCACCCTTTGTGGCAGAAACATTCCCCCCAGATGGCCCACCAAGGATGTAAGGCCTGGTGTGACCCACCACCTTGCCCTGCCCAAATGCCTCGCAGTTCACCCGGAAAGCTCATGAAGATGCTCTGGAGGCCCTGGAGCCCCTCCCTAACAATAACAGCCTCATGGGGCCCCTCCCCGGCCATACCCGGTAAACCAACCCTTTTACTTGCTGGGATCTCACCATGGAGAGCGGAGCAGCAACTCGAGCCTCCTTTCTTACTGGTAAGTGCCCCGCTGTAGACTTAGAGGAATCTTGCTGTGCGGGGAGAGGTGACACGGATGCAGGGTGGGAAAAAACAGAAAGGGGTGCTAGCAAAAATCATGGCCCAGAGCAACCTGACTGATATTGTATATGTTTTATTAATTACATTTTTTTTTTTTGAGAATCCACTCACAGAACTCTTGCAGTGTGAGGACATCGTGGGAAGGGGGGGCTGCTCCTGTATCTGGGCTGGTGCATACTGCTGCAGAGGGTGAGTGGCAGTGGGTTGATTGCATTTAGTTAAAAACACTCTGTGGAAAAGACCAAGCAAACCGACCCGCCATGGGGAAAGAAGGATTGTGCCATCTGGCAAAACCAGTGAAGCCGAGGTCGCGTGGGGAGAGCTGCTGCAAACTGTCGATCATGCTGCTGGGAGCCAGGTGAGGGCATGGCTTAGTGCGGTCTCACTCCAGCCCGGATTCCAAGTGCCTGACCAGCACCCCTTGGGAAGCTGCCCTCTGCCTGATGCCTATAGCCCCTGTCCTAATACTACCCTTCTTCTTTTCAGTCTGTTTCTACCCTTTTATTTGCCAATTTCAACCTTGTAGACCATGGTGTTGCAGTCTCCCTTCCCCTCCCCTCCCAGCCCCGGGAATGGCCGCCACCTAGGCCATGGACCCAGTCCAGCCTTACCTGCAATTGACTGGAGATGTGAAAGTAGTCTTCTGTTTTCTTCCTGGAGTCTGGATTGTAAGTGGAAGACCCTCTGCCATCCAGATCCTATAATCCTGATCTCAGCCCCTCCCAGCTCCAGGCTACTCCGAGTCCTTCACCCTCGGGGCAGAAGCCATTGGTCACCTTCTTTCTGCTCCCTGGACCTGGGATGGTGGTGACCAGGGAATGGCTCATGGTTACTGGGCAATCACCCTCCCAGAAATTCCAGGAGGGATCCTTCCCCCCAGTATTCAGATAACAGGGGACAGTCCCAGAACACATGTACATAGTTGTCATGTTGGGCCCCACATCCTAGCCAGCACTTCCCATGTGCCCCCCCATGTATTTTTCTTGAATTTCTGGGGTCCAAAAGTATCGGGATCTACACTTCCATGAAAACTCAAGGAGATATGGAGCTGGCAAGATTTTAAGGGAAGGGGATGGAATACTTCAGCCATCTGTCTAGGGGGTGTTTTGTGGTAAGCTCTGCATTCCATTTTCTGAGACTTTGACTGATGTACAAGGAGGATAAATCTTGTAAGTCCTTGTATAAGTTGTTAATTAGATGTTGCCATCGTTTCCTTCCCTGGGATCCTCTCAGTATTGTTGCCTGGATGACTTTTTATTAGGGAGGGTTAATACATTTTGCAAAAGAGTGCTGCAAAAAAAGACTGCAGTTGCAAGTGTTTAAAATGATCCAGAATGGGAAGGAAGTACCATCACTGCACCACCCCAGATGGGAGTACACCATTTTGATCCAACACCTGATGAACACAGATAAGCCGCAGCCGGCTCCATCTAAATAAAGTTGTATCCAATTTGTTCGAAGGGCAGGCTAAAATATAGGTGTAGTGCCCCAAAGTATGGGGCCCAACAGAGAATTAATTAAATAAATAGAGTGCCCCTGAGATCCCTTCTGTAGTGTTGGCAGCATAAGAAGAGTGTGTTAGGGCTCCTCATTTAGTGTGTCCCCCCCCCAAAGTAGGCAGCATGTGCTGTGGCTGACCGTACACTGGGACTGCTGTCCCTGACCAGTGTGTGAGGTTTGTTTTAAAAAAAAAAAACAGAGCCAGTGTGACAAGGACTCAGGATTCAAGGACTAGAACTCCGAGCGTAACTTTTTGTAAAAAGTTCATCTTTGCAGGAGTTAGTTACCGAGCCAGGGAAGAAGCAGGATCGAGAGGGAGCAACGGGAACCAAGGGCTTACCTTGAGTGCTCAAGCCAGTTCTGTTGGCTCCTCTGTGGTGCCTCTCCTCCGGTCAGTAGTCCAGCCAATGTGGTTTGACTGTGTGTTGCAGCAGATCCTGTGGTATCGGAGGATCCCTGGAAAAGTGGCAGCCGGCAGTTGATCTCGGTGTGGGCTCAGTTTAGCCCCTATTTTTATTTAAAAATAATGTTTCTTGGGTCCCACGTCAACAGCGGTGCCCAGGAGCTGCATCGAGAGATACCACTAGAGGCTGAGCATCCGTCAGAGTGCTCTGAAGCAGCAGTCAGGTCCCGGAAAGCCCTGTCTGTAGTCCTTCCCACTGCATCATACCTCCTACCTCCTGCTCCAGCTTCCTTCACCCTGGGTCGGGGCGGTGAGTTAGCGGCAGCACCATTGGTTAGGCCCTGACTGCTTGTAGCAAAATAAAAGTATTTTTATTTGTTTAAAGTGCCAAGGGTCTGGCGAAATGGCCGAGAGCCATAAGGGGTGGACTGAAGGCCCTATTTAAATAAATTACTATTCAGTGGGACAGAGCAACACCTAGGTAGTAATTAAGAGCAATAGGCCCTATTGATTTAAATAGATTAATATTGATGAATAGGCCACCTAGGGGCAGAGCTCAGGGTATCAGGCCCTATTAAAGGCTAATAAATATTTATAAGCAGCTTCCTGGGGCAGAGCTAAGGGGTAAGACAAGCCCCAATTAAATCAAAGTGCCCAGCTGGGCTAGTGGAGAAAAAAAGGCTAGTAAGCCCAAGGTGTCTGTCTCCCTTTTCAGTGAATAAGTACCAAGTGCACCAGTGGGGCAAAAATAGCAAGCTATTTGGTTCATTGTATAAATCACATGCACCCAGAGCATGGTGCCAGCGATGAGAGGTCACACTGGTGGGGGGGGGGCTTATGGGTTCCCACCATGGGACTGCACAGAGAGTTAGCTGGGTGCTAGGTAGGCTAGCAAATCCACCACAAGGACCAGAGGGGAGAGAGAGGGTGGATCAGGGCAATTTAGAGTGGCACAAGTACTGATACTGCACTGATCTATTGAAGTGTTGTAATTGCCCCAAACTGGCATTTGTTGCCCCTGCAATTGGCAATTGCCCTTAACTGTGTTCTTTGCATCCTGCTATCTGCAATTGCCCCAAACTGGCATTTGTTTACCCAGCAACCTGCAATTGCTTTAGAATTGTATACTTGGCATCCTGTTACCCGCAATTGCCCTGAACTGGCATTTGGTGCCCCCTAACCTACAATTGCCTGAGTGCTTTGCATCCTATTACCTGCAATTGCCCTGAACTGGCATTTGGTGCCCCTGCAACTAGGGCTGCAAGTTCAGTTCGCCCTATCCCAGTAAATACTCGAACTCTCCGAGTTTGCGCTTGTCCGAGGGTCGTGAACATTTCTAATAAATATGCAAACTTTGGTTCGCGATTCGCCAAGTCAAAAAAAACAACATGTTTTTTCATACCTTACGGTTCCTCCTCCAGCACATGCTCTGTATTTCTCCCAGAGTCCTCCCCACGTGGTACACTGAGAGGAGAATCATGAGACAGTGAAGCTTGTCTGTCTGTCATCCAGCCTTCCTCCAGTAAGAAATTCTTTGATTGGAGGAAGGAGGATTTCACACACCACCCACTCTTCAGCCAGGGAAACAAGTAAAGTAATCATTGGTAGAGCAGGTCACACAAACATGTGGTTGAACAACACACCACAATGTCTTGGCTTAGACCTGCTCCATTTTCCCTGTCACAGTGCTGAGTGTGGTGGTGTGAGCAGGACACTTTCAAGCTTGCTTAGCTAAATAGCTATCTTTCCCAATCATTCATCGCAGTACTGTAGACTTAAACAAATCTCTGATCACCAGAGAAAAAGAGAATATAATCATTCATGGTAGTTTGTTTTGTTTGTCTCTTTCAGAAAAACACACTTGATTGAGTGGATTGAGAGACTGAGTACGTCGCAGTTAGTGAGAGTGACTGAGTGTGATGGTAAGAACTGGAGAAGGATACCTCTCTTACCTCGAGGAGCACGTTTTAAATGTATTTCAGTTCTCTGCTCTGGTTCAATTTCCAAGATCATATACATTTTTTATTTAAACTAAAAACAAGTCAGAGCTGAGGCAAAACACAACCCAAAAAAGTAAAGTTTGTCACACAGCACAGCAACAGCAAGTAGTACTACTCCTACGCTTGTTTTTTCTCCCCCAACATCCTATGATGTACTTAGTTAGCACTTAGTAATAATTTATATCATTCTGAATTTGTACAAGTAGTACGGGGGGGGGCGGCATGAGTCTTTGCAGTCTTCTTTACTAAAAAAAAGTACGAGTGAGACAAAAAATTAAAAAGGTTTTATTTGGTGCAGTGCTTGCTAAATATGAAAAGTAAAGTGCTCTGCCATTTGTCTCTAACTGACTTCTCTCTCAGTCTCATCCCATGCAGTCAGCCCAGCGTGAGTTCTTTCTGACTGAGTCCTCCAATCAAACTCTCCTTGTGTTTTAAACGTTTTCACTGCTGTACTACTGACATGTTAGGGAAAAATCCTGTCTTCCCAAGTACAGACAGCACACTGATTTTAATTAGTACAGTGCTTTACTGACCTGTCTGGGATAATAACAATACCCCGTTTTTTGTCACAACTACTAGACAACGCAGCCAGTAGTGTTGTATTTACTCGTTAGGGTACAAATATCCCTGTGCCTTACTACTTAAAGTACTTGACTCGACGCAGCAAGCAGTGCTGTATTTACTTGTTTGGGTACAAATATCCCTGTGCCTTACTACTTAAAGTACTTGACTCGATGCAACAAGCAGTGCTGTATTTACCTGTTAGGGTACAAATATCCCTGTGCCTTACTTCTTAAAGTACTTGACTCAACGCAGCAAGCAGTGCTGTATTTACCTGTTAGGGAGAAAATATCCCTGTGCCTTACTACTTAAAGTACTTGACTCAATGCAGCAAGCAGTGCTGTATTTTTCTGTTTGGGAGTAAATTTCCCTGTGCCTTACGAAAAGTACTTGACTCGACACAGCCATGAGTGGTAAAAAAAATAGCAGCACTTCTAAGGCAATCCAGTCAACTATAACAACAGTAAAGGAAATTCAGGACGTTGCAGGAGTAACCCGTCATGGTACTCAGAGGATGAGCACAAGGGCCATAATAGTGCGGCAGCCAGTTTTAGTAAGCAGAGTGATGGATGATGATGAGGAGGAAGAGAAGACCGATGAGAGTGAGGGGGGAAATCAGTGGAACAGATCCTGAGTTTGTAGAAGATAAGGCAGCAGTCAGTATGTCAAGTTGCAGTAGCTCTGGGGAGTGGGATGAAGAGGAGGAATACAGAGGCAGAAAAATAACAAAAATGAGTTCTCAGAAGGATGACTGTGGTGCTTAAAAAACATTAATGATAGTGGGGCATAAGTTGGAGAGTCAGACACCCACACATGCAGAGGAACAACAGAGGACAGAAGATGGACAGGCTTCACGAGGGGAAAAAAGAGATGCAGTTCAACCAGTCAGAGAGGTTGTGCATCTTAAAAATTACTTGCAGATGGGCATGGAAAGACCTCAAAGAGATAGTGGAAGTAGTATTGGCTGTGGTGGTGGCAGTGTTAGTAATGAACCTATCCTCCCTATAAGCAGCAGTGCAACAAAATCTGTGAAATCCATTGTGTGGGATTTTTTCACACAAGATAAATCATCTGGCAGCCATGTGGTTTGCAAATTATGCAAAACAAAATTAAGTCGTGGTAAAGTGGGTACTCGCCTGGGAACATCAACAATGATAAGACATATGAACAAGTTTCACATTTATCAGTATAAAAAAGCACAAAAGGAGCACACAAAAGTTGTTGCACTTCTCCACTCAACTGAGGAGGATGAGGTAATGGATGTTTACCAAGACAATGAAGTAACTGATGCGGAGGGGGAGGATGATGAAAGTCTTCCTTCCAGTCAAAGCACAGCATCCTCTGTTTCTCATTTCTTTACCCCTCTGAGTCCACCACCACAGCCCAACCAGAGTCATATACCATCCATGCCCACAACATCCACCCCTCATGGTGGTAAAGGTCAAGGGAAGCAGCCCAGAAAATCAGGTGATAGCAGCAAGCATAGCGGGCATCAACTTTCTTTGAAAGACTGCTTTGAGCGGTCACGGAAATATAAGCCCAACAGGCCTGAGGCAAGGCGATTGACAAAGGCAATTGGGGAGATGATAGCCACTGACTTGCTCCCATTCTCATTTGTGGCTAACCCAGGTCTTAAAGCACTCATGGAAATCGCTGTGCCAAAGTATCAGGTCCCCAGCCGGACCTATTTCTCCAGTGTTGCAATTCCAGATTTGTATGATGCTGTTCAGAAAAGCGTGTCTGATGCTCGGCAAGGTTCAGTGGGCAAAAAGGTTCATGTCACAACAGATATGTGGAACAGTGGTCAGACAACTGGCCACTGGGTAAACTTTTCTCTCTCCGCCTCCTCCTCCTCCTCATCATCATCATCATGTGGTGGCACTGGTGACAGCAACAGCTGCAAGAAGCAAGGGACTTTCACAGTTCGAAGGCAGGCAGCTTTATGTAGTTATGGTTTTGAAAAGATCACAAAGTGGAACCTCTTTTGGAGGGCCTCGAAGAAAAGTTTGCTGAGTGACTGACTCCAAAGTCCTTGCAACTAGGGTTTATAGTGTCTGACAATGCTTCAAATATAGTGAAAGCAGTGAGACTTGGTAAGTTTACACACGTACCATGCTTTGCACACACTATTAACTTGGTGGTAAAAGACTTCATCAGTGAGGACCGAAATGTGCAGAACTTGATTGCAGCTACCAGCACTGTGTGCACCCACTTTAGCCACTCTGTGAAAGCCCGAAAGTTGTTGCGGCAGATTCAGATTGAAAACAGCCTCCCTCTCCTCCAGATGATACAGGAAGTTTCAACCCGGTGGAATTCCACTTACTATATGATGCAGAGAATGCTTGAACAACAGAAAGCCATCCATCAATATGCAGTCCAACATGGCATTGGGAAAGGAGATGTGAATATCAGCCCCAATCAGTGGTGTCTGATGGAGAATCTTTGTTGTATCCTTAAACCCTTTGAGGAGGCTACCCGAGTGGTGAGCTCTGATGGTGCCGGACTAAGTCAGATCCTACCTTTAATTTCACTCATCAGGGTGAGACTCCAGCATCTTGAGTCACAGTTCTTTGACAATGATGACATCAATGCTGCATCACTGCCGGCCCGGTGGCGCTGAGGGTTGAGGCGTTGGACGCCACACCTCGCGCCACGCCGGCGACCTGGGTTCGGGAATGGACTCGGATTGCCGGGGGTCGGAGGGGAGGGAGGAGGATCGAGCGTCCCAACGGATGCTCTCCTCCTCCAGGGTGGTTCCTGGGTGCTGTACGCGACCGACGCCCGGGCCGGTAGAAGCACGGGCAGGCACCAGGGGCCAGGCGCTAGAGCACGGGAGGGGAGGACATCTGGGGTAATTTGACAATGGCATGCATCAGCACGCCTGGCCTGTCTGGACATCAGTCCTGCATGCCGACATCCTCAGGGGGTAGAGGGAGGAAACGGAAAAAACCCTCGGTGATCCTAGATGAAGACGGCTCCACCCAAGACCACTGAATGCAGGACAGACCCCAATGTGCAGAGAAGGAGGGCGGAAAGAGGCACTCTACGGGCAGATCCTGGGGGGAGTGGCGTAAGGGGCATGAGCAGTCAGAAGGAGTGGACACCGAGGTAGGAAAGGGGGATAAAAAAGAAGGGTTAATAATGCTGCATCACTTGTTGGAAAAATGATACAAACCTTCCTGGCTGATGAGCGCATTGTAAATATGTGCAAAGCAGAACATTACATTTTGGCCACACTTCCGGACCCTCAGTTTAAGGATACAATTGAGACATTCTTAAAACCACATGACTTTAAAGACCTGGAACACTATTGAGAACTGTTAATTGAGAAAGTGTCAGCACGTATAGTTGAGAAAAGTAGTACATCATCAGTGCCCTTTTGGCAACATTCAAATACTGAACAAAATCTGGTGGAGAGGGAGGAAGGGAGCACAATCTGCTGTTGCTTCTGCTGCTGGTGCCACCACTACTGATGTTTTGGGTCATCAAACACAAACCAGAACTGCTGCTGCACCACAAGAGGACAAACCACTGTGGGACATGCTGTCAGACTTTAGTCTAATAAAGACAGCTGGGAAGGCTCAGCCGGCTATAGTGGTACCAGAAGTCCCTGCTGCAAAAATGATTAAGGATTATATTGAGGAGACTGTACATCTCACTGCAGGTGACAAACCATTGCTTTATTGGCAACAGAAAAAATTGATCTGGCCTTCTTTAACTGAGACCGCAATTGAATACTTCAGTTGCCCACCTGCCAGCACATATTCAGAGAGACTTTTTAGTGCTGCTGGGGCAATAGTGAATGACAAAAGAACATGTCTTTCCACGAAGAATGTAGAGAGGCTCACTTTTTTAAAAATGAACCTGCCTCAATTCAAAAACATATACTGTCCCAAATTTATGCAGGTTGACAGCACACAGATGGCATCATGCCACGCTGATGACGATGATGATGATGGTGAAGGATTTTGTTGCCACTAGTAGCCACTAGCCTTTCCAGCTGTCTTTCCTCCACTGGTGGGTCCCCCTGTCTCCTCCTCTTGCTCGAGTTCCATTAATTTCAGCCTGATCCCACATGAGTAGCAAATTAAGAACCCTAATCCCACTCATAGAGCCCAATGCCACCCAACCCCCAAGTGACAACTCTCAAATCCAGTATTAGCTGTCCAAGCACACCTAACCCAAAAGAACCAGCCTGAATCCCCCATCCATCTGATTCCACTTGACCCCCAAATATTTACCCACAGCTCCCTTACAGCTGTCTAATCCCACCTATTTGCCAAGTAATAATCCTCATCTCCCTATCTTGTTCAATCACACCCTGACTCAGGGTTGAAATGTAGTGCTGGTTGCCTACTTGCAGAGCTGATCTGAAAGGGGGGGCAGGGTTGAACATATTGAAGCCATCAAAGTCACTGTCCCTGACAAGAACAAGTCTTTTTAAGGATTTAAAAAGACTTGTCCATGCTCAAAAGTAGGAAAATAAGCTTATTTACAAAACTGGAGCACAATTACAGTTTTTCCTCTACTCAACATATAGGGATAGAGGAATGATGGCACATCATCACTTCTTCCCTTCCTGTGATGTTCAATACTTTGCAGTATGTCAACAAGCCACTAGAGGGATGTACAAACTAAAACTGAACAAAGATAAAATCGATAATCAAATTATTTACTGGATCAACAATTGGTTAATTGATAGGAAACTAAGAGTATCCATCAGGGATCACTTGTCAAGTGAGGGAGAGGTTACAAGTGGAGTCCCGCAGGGTTCAGTATTAGGACCAATAATATTCAAAAGTGTTATATCAGACCTAGAGGAAAATGTATCCAACATTATAAAATACACTGACAACACAAAATTAGGGGGACCCTGTGATATTCAAGAAGAAATACTATCAATACAGAAGGACATAACTAACATTGCTTTACGGTCATCAAAATGGGAAATAAGACTAAATACACAAAAACGTAGTGTCTTCCATTTAGGTAAAAAGAATCCTAGGCATTACTACATTCTCAATAACAATAACATACAAACCAAAAAAACTGAAGAAGATTTGGGGATACTTGTAGACAACAAATTACATTTCAAACAGTATACTAATATTATTGCAAGGGCAAATCAAACAATATATGCAATCAAAAGGAATATCAAAAACAGGTCATCTGAAGTCCTCCTTGCGTTATATTTATCATACGTCATACCATATATGGATTATGGTAGCCAGTTGTGGAACCCGTACATAAAAAAAGAAATAGATAGGCTTGACAAAGTCCAATGCAGATTTACAAAATCAATACACTCCTTAAAACATAATACATATAAAGAGAGGCTAGTCATGGTAGGTCTACATAGTCTTGAAACATGAAGCACAAGGGGGATATGTTATTTTATTATGACATCATGTGTGACCTGAAAATGATAACAGAATTAAATATAGATTATAGACCTGACAGATTTGATGTACAAGGGCACCCTCGACAAGTAATAACAACTTATAAAACCAATAAAAGAAAATATTTCTATACAGTAAGATTGGCTAATCTATGGAACAGGCCATGAATGGAAGTAATCTTAAATAAAGACAAAAACTGCTTCAAAAGAAACGTAGAAAAATGTATAGCCAGTGGGGACAATATGAATTATTATTTAATGTCCTAGCGGAGCAACTTCATGGGTTCTCGCGTTTTTTCTGCTTCTTGATTCCAAGTGAAATGGCGTGCCTGCATGCTATTAGTGCAGGCACTGAGAAGCACTTTTGTAAAAAAGCAGATTCATCTGCAAAATGCTGCTGTTAGTGATTCCATTGCTTGTTTCCATGTGTGCATGGGAGCACAGGGAAGTTTATTCATTTATTTATTTAAAAAGTTTCACCAGGAGAGGCATACTGAGCTGGGTAGTAGCTTGTTTCCAAATGCATCCTGAGGGGATGGGGAAAAGAAGGCCCAGGAAAAATATACAAAATATAATACAACAGGTATGATCAGATCACAGTAACAGAAAACAATTAGCCACAAGCACAATATAATACAATATGTTCACAGTTACTTCAGTTAAGTGACTTGCTCATGGTCACACAGTATGCAAGTGGTGGCTATGGGATTCAAACCAAGTTCCAGGTTTGCAGCTCAGTGCTCTCAACCACTGCACTATACTGCCTCTCCAACAATATATATAACTCTGCTTCTTCTTTTAAGATAGCTAAAGAGTTAGGTTCTGCAAAGCCTTACTTTAATAACATTTTGTAATAACATAACATGTTAAAAACAATTACATGAATCTTAGCAATCTAATAGGCTAAAGCCCAGAAAAGCTATATAATTACAGTGGAACCCTTTTATAATGGACACCCTTTTAGTGGACATCCACTTATAATGGACAAATCCACCTTGCCAACAGCTATGTCTGTAATGTTAAAAATCTCATTTATACCATACTGTACAATCCCTGTATCGTGGACACTGTGAGCTCCCCGAACCACTGTTACATGCTGCAAACTGCCTGCTAATTGTTACCTGATTATTCAACTGGTTTGTCTGGCACCATAAAGACATCACTAACCTCACCTGATCCCTGATACCTTACTCTAGGGGATTGCTCCTGATCCCTCCTGAGGCCACACTTAGCACAGGCTCTGTACAGCAAAATCTTACCAATCACGTTCACTACTCAGCCCCCTGATCCCCTAATGAGCCCAAGTACTGTAGAGCAAAATTTTTCCAGTCTTGTTTACTGCTTAGTTCCCAATCAGCTGCAAATAGCAGGTCCCCATACTCTTGGTTGGCAGAGGAGGGGGCATGATTCATATTTTAAGACAATAGGACGTAGTGGACACCTTTATAAGAGACAAAACCCGCTTGCACAAACATGTCTGTTATAAGAGGGTTCCACTGTAATAGCCCATAATTACACCCCTGTGCTAGTTATCTCTGTACCAACCTCATTATTGGCCCCACATTAAAGAGTCAGTACACCCACCTGCAAACTATGCTGGAAGCAGAATACCCTGGCCACGACGAGCAAATAAAACTCCTCCCTCCTACACACTTGAAATACCTGACAACTGAACTTATAAAGAAATGATGAATGAAATATAAATGTTGTGGAAAAAAACGTTTTTTGATTTTCATTTAAAAATGTTCTCATCAGGGACTACTTTAGGTCCCAACTACTAAAAGGAAAAGTCCTCTTTTTTTGAAGCATAAAAACGTGTTCTAGTCAATTTTTCAGCATAAATTTTTTTCTCAACATGTTATAAATGCCTTAGAACACTTCTGGGAGGTGGGATTGTGAAGAATAACTGTACTTTCCTGTTGTGTGTTTGAAGGCACTGGGTGCAAGCGCCTTGTGCTTAAAAACACACTTGAGCTGTGCAATTGTTCCACCAGAATGACATACCCTTGCACATCTTATTGCTTACGTATAGAAATGTATCTACACATGATAATGGTATTGTTCTGACCTACTCATGTTTATTGGACTCCAAGCTTTCAGTAAAAAAAAAAACAACGTACATTTCTAAGCCTAAGTTCAAACGTTACAGCTGTTGAAATGTGATTTCAAGCATTATAACATATTTTTTTTAATTATTTTTGAAATGGTCAGAAGATACTAGAGGTTGTTCAGTCTAAAAATAAACATGTTCATTTCTACAGTAGTTTAAAAAGCAACTGACACCTGTGGGAAAACTTTGGAAAACACAACATTTAGACTCAATTCAGCTTGTATGTGATGCATCTTGTATAGATTTCTCCTCTCCTTTATTGATTATGGAAGAAATTCTCACAAAACAAGATCTTTATCCCTTAGAGTTCATCCACCTCTATAGCTTATTCCCCACTTAAAAGCATAATGCTCAGTTGTGACATCACAGTCTGTTGTCATGGGGATAATTGTGAGGTCACAGACAGTGCATTATGACACCAGGTTGGGAAGAAGCAATAACAGCAGATGAACCCTCAAGGAACAACAGTCCTGTTTTTATGCACATGACCTCAGCAATAAATAATGGGGATAGGAAATACAGAGCTAGTGAGAAATATAAGCTATTTTGTGTTCAACTATTATGTTTTTCAATGTTTTCCTGAGGCGTCAGTGGCTCTTTAATCACTTCTATTAGTTCAGTTGCTAATTGCACCATATTTGCTGTTTACAAGCCTTATTTATTTATTTCTATTTATTTACTTAGTAAAGCCTTACTGTACTTACTCTTGTGAATCCTGTGTACAGTACTAGCTATTTCTTAATAAGTCTTGGTGCCCCCTTTGTCTTTTTCTCGAGGTGGTGGTACCAGTACCATTTCTAAGGGAACAGTGCCTCCCGCCTTAGTAAGGCACTTTTTCATTTCCATCTGTTGCTGGCTCTGCATCACATATGGGCATCCCAATGTCAGGCTGAAGAATCTGACGTTGTCACCTCAGCCAGTTTAACTCCGCTACTCCTGTGTAAGGGTGGAGTCACCAAGAATGCCATCCTGGTGTCAACACTGACAGGTCAGTCACTGAATATGATTCAAGTGACAGTGACAGTAAAAAGACCTAGTGGTCCATCTACTGTATCCCATCCCCTGACACCTCAGCAGATGAGACATAATGCATACTACTTGATTTTGTCACACTGGCTCTAGGGTGCAATTTGTAGCACTTTGCAGAGATCATAAAACATTATGTTATTAGAAAATTGATGTTATTCATAAAAACAATATTTCCAGGTATCCAGATGAACCCATGGAATGCTGCCATGACTCTGAGTTCTTTGAACTCTTTCTGACCTCTAGTAATGACCTAGATTCCTCTCCCAAATGTAGCCCACCCTGACCCCAGTAACATTTCAATTCCACCCTGCCCCCAAGTAACAACCCTATCCTTCTTCCCAGCATTTTTTTTAATTTAGTATGCTTTCTCTCTTAGCAGCTGGCTCCCATTGATCCAATCCAACTGATTAAGTCCCATTACCCACCTTCTCCAGGGCTTACTGCCTTCCTCTTACACCCCTGTCTTACCCGCTAGGGGTGAGGCTGCTAAGAGGCTCCCCTTCCCTCCTGACAGAGACTGGGTCGGTGCTCGAGGGACAGCACCAGGGTCAGCAGTGTGGGGCCTGCAGCAAGGGGGGATGTCCTCCTGCAATGGCTGGTGCTCCTTTTCCCTTGTTTCTCCCTATGGATGCCGAGAAGTGTTCCTGGAATGCAAGCATGCATGCGCATGCATTACATGTCAAAGCTTCTCGGTCTCTGTCCCCAGTTCCATGGCTCCACTTGCACTGCCACCTGTGGTCCCCCAGGTGGCAGTAGCACAGCAGATTCTGACTGATCCCCCTCCCCAAGATGAAAAGCATCCTCTGGGATGCTCAGTTCACCTCCTATTGCCAGCCCTCTGATGGCTCAGACTCATTCCCAAACCCAGCTCATCAGCATCATGGCGGATAGTGCTAATGCTGCGTCAGTGGGCTGACTTTTTCTTACCAGCATTTTGATTCTAACCTGCCAAACAGTAATAGCCTAGATCCCCTTTCTGACTATATTCCATCCCAGGTCTCAAGAAATGTTAACCTTAAGCACCAACTCCTAGCCATTTGATGCCACCTTGATTCCAAGTAACAATATCCAGATCCCCCCCAGCTGTTTGCACCCATCCTGGTCGCCATTAATCACCCAAGTCACCCTTCTAGCTATATTCCACAACTCCCAAAAAACATAATCCCACTCCCAGACTCACTATCCTACCCTGACCCCCCAGCTCCCAGCCACTCGATTCCACCCTGATTGCTGTCTCAGCTGTTTGAACACACACCAAGACACCAAATAAATAACCTGATGTTAATGCCCCCCCCATCTTGGGATGGGCATTATGATGCCACATCCTTTGCCTGGCACTACAGTGCAGGCAGGCCACCTTATAGCAGCCAAAGATTTAACCGAAGAGCTGGGGATAATGCCACTGTGTCGCTGCCAGGGGTAGGACTTACCGCAGCAGCCAAAGTCACACTGGGCTCTGGCAGTTGGAGACTGAAGCAAGAGATCAGTCTGTGGCTGAAGGGAGTGCCATTTCAAGGGACATATCCTAATGGCTCTCTGGGGCGTGGATTTTAGCCAAGGGTTGAGGAGCCTGAGGGGTGGCTGCCTCATGCTGGGAATCCTGAAGAAAAGGTGGAATGCCCCACTGAATGGAGACAGGAGTAAAAATGTATCTATTGGTGCCATCCTTCACTCATCCAACTACAAGAGAGGTAAAAGGTGTCAGCGTAGCTCAGTTGGTAGCAGATCTACCTCTGGGCCAGAAGGTTGTGGGTTCTAATCCCACTCAGGGACTGGGATCATAACACAAACACTGACACTCAAGTGTGGTACTATGGGCTGGGGATGCTGTGCTATCTGGGTGTGCCATTCTTCATGTAAGACATTAAACCAAGGTCCCTTTTTCCCATCTCTGGTGCTGTCCTAGTGGAAGTAAAAGAACCCAAGGCTCTTTTCGCAATAGTAGGGGATTTTTCCCAGTGTCCTGGCCAGCATTCCCCTTCCCATAAAACCAGTTCATGCAAATACCCAAATTTGTGTGGGTGTTGATGTACAAAACGGCTGCCTCTACATGTTTACAGTCACTTCACTACCACTCTAATTGCTTGTAAAGCACTTTGGACGGAGAAGTAGCTGGTGGGGAGGCAGACTGCCCCCCACCCCCACCCCCGAACATCATAGACCAGGACTTTTGAAGCTCAAATGTTTGTTTCCTTTTTCCTTTTCTTTTCTTTTTAAATTAGTGCTGGTCCTTCCAGCCTGGTTGGTGATTTTTGGGGAGTGGGTGGAGTATTAACCACCGTCTCATGTCCAGGACAACAATGACCCACAAGTCATGCAGTTTGCAAAAATGGGCAGTCAGACAAGTGCCTCTCTGAGAGCGTGCAATTCACTGACTGCCATGCTGCAGTGCAAGTACAAACCGGGCTCCATTTTGGCTAAGTGGGAAAGCTGCAGTAGCCTGTCCACTGAAATGACCACTATCTTCATCCTCCACCATCATAGATCCCATGATCATTGTCTGGACTCACTGATAAATTAACGCTGGCCACTGGGCTAATTCACAGCTCATCCTGGTGGCTGTGGTGGTGAGTGTGAGCCAGGGATTGAGCGAGGGGCAAGGACAGGGCTTATGGGCAGAACTTTGAGGGCTGGGTGGGTCCTGGTTCAAACTAGCCACTGATACTCAAAACAATATTAATTCTTCAATTACATAAACAGTACCAAAAACAGGCAGTCTGTAGTAGGACCAATGACTAAACAGGACAAAGTTATTTTGAATGAATATGAGATGGCTTTGGAATTTAATAAATATTTTGCCAGTGTATATCAGCCCTTACTACAGTACCTAGTCCATCTATTCCAGAAACTAGTAATGATCTTTCCAAAAGGATCTCTGAACAACAAGTGAAAATGTTGTTAATGAATCTGAACCCAAACAAATCCCCAGGACTGGATGGATTCCATCCAGCCCTATTAAAAGAACTGGAAGAAGAACTAGCTGAACCACTGATAGTCACATCATTAGACGAAGCCAGGGTACCGACAAAGTGGAAAGATGCAAACATCACATTCATTCACAAAAATGGACCCAAAATGACTGCAGAAATTATAGACCTATTAGTATCACCTCTGCCATCATTAAAATGCTAGAAGGAATAGTGAAAGACATGATCAACAAACATCTGATTGACTGGCTCAATGGACCTTACACAGCATGGCTTTAGACAGGGAAGATCACGTCTGACAAATCTACTTCATTTTTTCAACACTGTAAGCAGTACTAAAGATGTAGGGCTGCCAGCTGACATTTTTTTTTCATCTTATTCTTTGCTCCTCCATTACCACCTTCACCTTCTTGGCAACGGGGGAGACATGGTATTTTTCCCAGTTGCCTCCCTTACTTCCCGGGACCCCTGTTCGTGATCACGCATGTGTGTGGAGGCCCATATGAGCTCTGCAGCTCTGCAGCTCCAGTGAGGACCCTTTCCTTCCTTCCGGCCTAATGCCAGGTTCCCCCCGTGGCTGGGCAGTGCCTCCTAGCCTCCACTGGGAGGCAGCCAAGAGCCGGGGAAACCCCAGATCCCTCCCCAGAGAGGAGAGCTGCCTGATGGTAGTTCAATCTGTCTCCTCACCCTCCCCACAGCCGTCCCCTGGTGGCCTGAGCTCACTCTTGAACTCGGGTCACCTGCATGGTATGAGGCATGGCATCCAGCGCCTCAACCCTCAACACCACCGGACTGGTCCCCCAGTTGACATTTTTTACATGGAGTTTTCAAAAGCCTTCAATACCAAGTCCCATGGACCTCTGATAAAGAGGCTACAGGACGTTAACCTGGAATGAAACTGATAAAATGGGTATCATAATAGCTGGAGAGAAGGCAGAGAGTGGGAGTAGCGGTTCATTTTTCCCAATGGATTGAGATCACTAGCGGGGTACTACAGGGTTTTGTCCTCAGTCCTACATTAATTTTAGCCTATACATCTCACCCTTTCAAACTGCATCAGGCAGCTGGTACTGTAAATTTGCTGATGACATCAAAATAGGAGCTGTCGTAAACGATCTAAACTCCATCACAGCATTTCAACAAGAAATAGACTAAACAGGTGCATGGGTTGTACAGAGTGGCTTAATCCTTAACCTAGAAAAATGCAAGCTCATGCACTTAGGTAGAGGTAACAGTAGTGTTAAATATATGCTCTATGGTAAAAAATCTAATAAAGATAGACTCGGAACGAGATCTGGGGGTCACTATCACCAGTACCCTCTCCCCAACTGAGCATTGCAAAAGGGCAGCTAGTGTGGGTAACAAAATGCTGGGCTGCATTTTAAGAAATCTTAACAGTAGAGACAAAAGTATAATACTTCCCCTGTACACAACACTTGTTAGCCCCATCTAGAGTACTGTGTCCAGCACTGGGCACTCTCTAATAAAAAAGATAATCAGTTGCTGGAGAGGATTCAGAGTATTGCCACTAAAAGGATTATCCAGACAAAGGGGATGACCTATGCTGAACAATTAAGTGAATAAGGACTATACTCCTCAATAATAATAATAACAATAATAAATTTTATTGAATCAAGGTGCTGCACAATTAGATAAAATCAGAAAATACAGTAAATGCCAATAAAATCGAAGAAATTCAGGGTAGGCTTTACCCCACAAGAAGGTCTTCCATTCCTGCTTATAGTACCCCACTGTCCTGCACTCCTGTAGCTGACGGGACAGAGAATTCCAGAGGGTAGGGGCAACAAACCCAAAGGCGCGAGCACCAGATGACTTTAGACTAACCCTCGGAATCTCCAGCAACCCCCTCGTCAGCTGAGTGGAGCTGTCTCAAGGGGGTGTAGGGAACCAGAAACTCTGTCAGGCAGTCAGGACCCTGTCCATGTAGGGCTTTGTAAGTTACTAAACCTACCTTTAAGGTGATCCACCACTGAATAGGCAGCCAGTGCAGATCGTGCAGCACTGGGGTAATGTGAGTTCTGCTAGATACCCCAGTCAATAAACGTGCTGCAGCATTCTGCACTAGCTGCAAGCGGCGGACATCAACCCCAAGAAGCCCTAGGTAAAGGGAGTTACAGTAGTCAAGGCGCGATGTCACAAAGGCATGGACCAAAGCAGGCAGGTCACTGGATGGAACGAGGTGCTTGATCCTAGCAATGTTCCTAAGATGGTAAAAGGTCAGTTTTACGACTGCTGACACCTGATGTTGAAGGGTCAGCCCATCGTCAAGCACCGCTCCCATGTCACGCACCTGCTCAGAGGTAAGAATCTGAGCCCCTCCAGGACTAAAGCAGAGGGAAGATCAGTCCTCAGTCCCTCTGTCCTATGACCTGGGTCCACCACCAAAACCTCAGTATTTCCTGCATTCAACTTTAAACTGCTAGAACTCATCCAATCTTGGATTTCTACAAGGCAGCTGTTCAGTACCAAGATAGCACTAACCTGGTCAGGGGCAAAAGACAGGTAGAGCTGGGTATCATCAGCATATCAGTGAAACCTCAGCCAATACCGTCTTACAATGTCTCCAAGGGGCAGCATATACACTGCAAATAACATGGGAGACAGCACTGAGCCCTGAGGTACCCCACAAGGCAGAGAGAAAGACTCGGAAGAAAATATTCCCAAGACAACTCTCTGAGTTCTACCAGTGAGAAAAGATGTAAACCATCTGAGAACTGTCCCCGACAGCCCACAGATGAACCTCAGGCACTCGAGCAGAACCCCATGATCCACAGTGTCAAAAGCTGATGACAAATCGAGGAGTACCAAGATGGAGTGGTTTCTCCAATCTCTCACTATCAGGAGATCATTGAGCACCCGAACCAGAGCAGTCTCAGTACTATGCCTCTTACGAAAACCCAATTGGAGAGATTCATATAAATTATGGATGGTTAATTGGTTCTCCAGTTGAGCTGCCACAACATTCTCGATAACCTTTCCCATAAAAGGAAGGTTAGAGATAGGTCATTAGTTCACTAGGTTCTCCGGGTCCAGAGAAGCTTTCTTCAGGAAGAGTGTCATCACCGCCTCCTTCAGGGAACTAGGAAACTCACCCGATTCCAAAGAGCACCGGACAATCCGAGCTAAGACCGGGCCGATGATGTCACTACAACCCAAGATCAGGGAAGTAGGGCTTGGATCTAAACTACAGCATGTGAGATGGATCCCCTGGATGAACCTCATAATGTCAACGAACTCCAGCAGATCAAAGGTACTCTAGGAAACTCTGGGCTCTATGACCAAGCACCAACCAACAGCATCTCCCATAGAGCGAAGCTGATGGCACTCCTGCCTGATGTCAGCCACCTTATTCGCAAAGAAACAAGTGATCTCGTCGCACTCAATTTGTGAAAAAACTCGACGGAACTGCAGACAGTCTGGGTTGCATAGTCTGTCCACAGTTCGGAAAAGTTGAGCCAGTCAGTTCCGTGCAGCAGCAATTTCCCTGGACAGGAATTCTGCCTTCTTATGGGAAATTTCTGTTTGATAGAGTTTATAGTGCTCTAACAAAATAAGGTGGTCAGCATCTAAGGCAGATCTCCACCAGCGATGCTCTAACCTATGCCCCAACCTCCGCAACTCCCTCAGAGTCCCATTGAACCATGGGGCCACGGGGTAAAGCGGAAGGGGGTGAACTCGAGCAGGAGCAATCAGATCAAGAGCTGAAGAAATGGTCCTGTTATAGCCCATGACTAACAGCTCAGGGTCTGTGCTGGTCTCGCCAACCATCGAGAGGTCAATTACTGCCGCCAGGTCTTCAGGGACCACATCCCACAAAGGGCAATAACTGACCATCTTCACAGGGGCCAACCTACCCAGGGGGGCAGAAAAACTGAACCCAATGGTGTAGCGATCGGACCAACTGACAGGTTCCACCACCAAGTCAGAGGCCTCAATCCCCAGGATGAAGACCAAATCAAGAGAGTGACCGCCATTGTGAGTAACTGAGGAAGCAACCTGTGTGAAGCCCAGTGATGTCATCACCTGGAGGAAGTGTTGTCCAAAAAGTGAGGATTCGTCATTGACCCAGGTATTGAAGTCACCCAGAACCAGCAGTCTGGGCGACTACAATGCCATGTCGGCGGTGAAGTCTGCTACTTCCTGTAGGAACAGCTTCTCATCACCTGGTGGATGGTAGATGAGTGCTATCCTACACCCCACACCAGTTACCACAGTGCATTCAAATGATGTGGGCTCCTCAACTGGTACCCCAGTTAGGCCCAATTCGGTCTTGAAACAGACTGCAACCCCCCCCCCGTAGTCCAATCTCAGGCGATGTATAACTGAGTACCCAGAGGGAATAGCTGCCTCCAAAATTGGAGCAGCTTTCCCATCTAACCAGGTCTCGGTAATGCAAACCAGATCTGCTGTTCCAACAAAATCTGAGATAATAGCAGTTTTGTTTCGAATAGATCTGGCACTGCATAACAGCGCCCGAGTTGGACGATGTTGACGAGCCGTCCCAACTACTTGCCCTCCCAGAGAAGAGGTGGCCTTGGATATGGGGACCAGAACAGAATCACCACTTTCCAGGCACCATTTCACCCCAGGGCATCTTCTGGTCCTAACCACCTCGATGGGAGAGCGTCACTCATCCGTATTCTTGTCCGCGCCTTCCACCCGTCCTCTTCCTCAAGTAGCAACTCATCGGCTGTGCTTAGACATAACAGCAGGGAGGAAGAGAACGGTTGGAGAGCGTGGAGGGCAGAGGCCAAATAGCACAGGACGGGGGGTAAGCAGGCACATTCCACCAATTAATTACAAAGAACAATGGGGAAAACACAAAACTCCAGTTTCTTAAATTAATCCAAAACAGAGCTGCAATTTAAAGTTACAAATTCCTAAAAACCCCAAAAAACAATAATAAAATTAAATAACAATCCCCACCCACCAAAATAGACATAAAATACTACCCTACTCCCACTATATGGATGATTTCAAAACTAGAAATAATGATGTTACAATCCCCTCTCACTGGATATAAAACACAAACACAGGTATAAATTCACCTCCCCAGCCCTCTCACAGCCAAGGAAAAGGAGAGTTCCAGGCACTCTCACTGCCCAGGATAAATAAATTAATCAAATACAAACTAAAAGAGACATAAACATAACATTAGATAAAGTAAAAAAAAAAATTAAATGTGGACACCCTGGTCCTCTCACCTCCGGGAGACCACAAAACAGGTAAACTAAAAAAGGTCCAGGAGAGAAGTCATCCAATTGTAGGAGAGACCACTGAATAAATTCAGTTCGATATAAATACAGCTAATAAAATCCAAAAATCCATCACATTTAATAAATCCAAATAACTCAGGCCAGGAAGGGTCCAACAGAGAAAATCCAACAAATAAAGGACTGTAGTCTTTTTGGGCCTACTGAACTCCGCAACCTAGAGGACCCCCAACCAGAAATTTACCACTGCACCACCATGACACCTGGAACAAGCCAAACAAATAGCCAGTCCCAGGAGTCTAGGGGCTCCCCAGGATCATCAGCCAGCTTCCTGACTACTGATCCCCCAAGCCCCCGTGAGGCAGCAGACTCTGGTCGAGATCCCCTACAGAGTCAATATGGTTTCAATAAACACTAACTTCAGGCCTCCCAAAACGCAGTCCAGGACCCAACACATGATTCATGAATCCAAAACACTAGTACTTTCAGAGGTTGAAACAAACTGACGTGTACAGTCAACCTGGCTCTCACAACTCCTGCGGTTCCTCTAACGCCTCTTCCTCCGACAGACACTTCAGTAGGGCAGTAGGGCAGCCACCCTTATTAAATCCCCACCAAATGCTCTAAACTTAGGAGGGGAAAACCAGTCATACAGCTGAGACTTCACCCAGTCCGAAACTGACTGCTCTCAACACTGAGGTATCGAAAAAAACTCACTTCAGTCCTGTGTTTTCGTAAAATAGCGATGTCATCCAGTAGCAAGATGACTGGGCAGACAAAACAAAGCGAACAGTTGTCTTACCCCCGGCTTTACCGCACCAAGACAACAAATTAAAGAAAAAGGAAAAAGGAAAACATAAATGAAAAATGTAAAAACGAAGCCAGATAAAATAACAAAGTATGACTTTTAACTTGCAGCTCACACCACTCCCAGCCTGGCGGCCATGTTTGTTGAATGCACCCTTAAGTTATAGGAGAATGAGGGGAGATCTATGCTTTTTTTTTTTTTTAATATTCTTTATTTATTATATAAGTACAGCTGGGATACAATTGTACAGTAAACTCATGGAGATTTTAAAACATTCACGTTGAAAAGATATTTATACAAGATGGGACATTTTACTCAATCACAAACAATTATGTGCAAAATTTCTTCTTTAGGGGATAAATGAGTCATCCAGCAGAGAAATATAAAACACCCAAGGCCTCCAATATAATTTAAATTGGTTTAACCGAGCCACCATCTGTGCAATTAATCTTTCTAAATAATAGATCTCTATCATTATAGAATGCCAATGCTGCAAGGTAGGGAGTAAGGGCTTCTGCCACAGGCGAGTTATCGCCTTTTGTGCCGCAGCTAAATACAAATACAACATACTCTTTTTTGGGGGGATTTGGCCATCTTCTCCGATATATAAAAGAATCATTTGTTTCGATAAAATAAAAGTTGGATCTATTAAAGACTGAAGGCTCCTGGAAATGTCCTTCCAATACTGATCAACCCCTGGGCACATACAGAAAATATGAGAAATATTGGCCTTTGTTTGTCCACAATTTCTCCAACACCTACCATGACTTTCTAGAAGGAATCTAGTCAGTTTATCTGGGGATATGAAAATATGTATACGACATTTCCAAATGTATTCAAGCCAGTATGGGGCCTGTAAGGTCTTCATAGAAAATTTAATTGGTTCTAACCATTTAACATATGAAATCTGAGTATTTAGTTCCTTGTTCCATCTAGCTAAAACACTCTCTGTAGACTCCCTCCAATGTTCCCTGACAGCTCAATAGAGTTGACCAATTACATGTGTATGTGCCTGTCCCCCTATAGCCTCAATAATCAAGGACATAAGGGCCGGTTTTGGGGTGGGAAGGACTCCCCTTTTGGAGCTCTGGCCCATCAGATAGGAACGGGCCTGTAGATATCTAAAATGATGTGTAAAAGAGAGACCAAACCTAGATTGCAATGTTGCAAAGGGAACCACCCTGTGCTCATCTAAAAACTGATAAATCATAGATAGACCCATCCTATGCCATTCTTCATATTCATGATCTAAACGGGGGGCAGTAAACTGTTTTTCTTTAGCTATCAAATTAAAATAGGAAAAGACCTCTGCTAATTCCTGGCTCGACCTCGCCTCATACCATGTTTTTAATGTGTTATGAGTGCCCCAAGAAAATTCCTTTAGACGTGGTCTAGCGTCCGGGGGAAAACAACACCGGAAGGACATCATATAGGTCATTCAACGTAAATTCTATATGCTTCCATAAGGGTGTTTCATGTGTGTTAAGCTAGATCATGATGCTCTTGCATGTAACTGCCCTGTGGTATTCTTTTAAATTAGGGAGATTCAGACCACCCCAGGTGATGGGTAGTTTTAACAATGACCACCTGATCCTTGGGTGCTTCCCCGTCCACAGGAACCTAGAAAATATTCTATCCCAGGAGTAAAAGTAGAATTTTGTAGGAATTAAAGGTAAAGTTTGAAAAAAATATAAAATCTTAGGGAAAATAGTCATTCGAATGGCCTGTGCCCGTTGATAAAATGATAAAGAAAGGTGTGACCACTTCCCAATTAGCTGTTCAATACCCATCGTCTCAGGTTCTAAATTAAGTTATTCCAGAAGCTCCAGGTCTCTAGGGATAGTAACCCCCAAATATTTAATTTTATTGTTTCACCATCGAGATGGTAGTTGTATTTTCAATCTCTGGGATGGAACAAAATTTAATGCCAAAATCCCAATTTTTTGAATATTAATTTGACATCCAGCAATCTCTGAGAACCCCTCAATGACCTTTAAGGTAGATGGTACTGAGACTTCTGGGTCCAATAGAGTTAGCAGAACATCATCTGCATATAAAGAGAGAACGAAATCTCTCCCTCCCAATGGTACCCCATGAATATTGGTGTTCTGTCTTATTGCCTCCGCAAGTGGCTCTATGTATAGGGCAAATAACTGGGGTGATAACGGGCAGCCTCTGGGAACCCAAACTTAAAGAGGGTCTTCCAAAGAAAGCTCCAACTTACCCAATCGAATGCCTTGTCAGTATCTAGGCTGACAAGGACAGTCGGAATTTGTCTCTTAATAACACAGTCAAGTAAATGTATAGTCCTACGCATATTATCAGCTGTCTGTCTAGACTGGACAAACCCCAATTGATCAGAGTCAACTAGACCAGGGATCATATTTTCTATCCTATGGGCCCATATAGCCATAAATAGCTTATAATCCATATTTAATATGGATATTAGCCTATATGATGTAACCAGGTCCTGGGGCTTGTCAGGTTTCAGTATAGGTGCAATATTTGGATAGTCCCATAAGGGAGTGGGGGCTCCACCCTCCTGTATCTCATCGAATGTTTTTATCAGCACCGGGGTTAGCTGCTTTTAGAAAGTTTTGTACCGCTCTACTGGCAATCCATCTGGACCCAGAGTTTTTTGGGTTTTACTGTTTTTGACCACTCTTTTAAGTTCTTCTGCTCTAATTGGGGACTTCAGACTCTCCACCTTCTCCTCAGTCAAACAGGGAAGTACAATGGCCCTTAAAAAGTCATCTACTTTAACAGGGTCTGGAGCCTCTGGAGCTGTATACAGCTGAGTGTAATAATTCTTAAAACAATTCGTAATTTGCTCTGTGTGGATGACCCGAGTATTTGAAGCTGGGTCAACCAAATGTGATATATATGTGGCCGTCTTCTGTCCCCTCAGTCATCTAGCCAGATTTCTAGCACCCTTAGGGCCACCTTCATACTTGTAAGATTTTAAATAAAACAATGCCTGTATTGTTTTCTCATCTATCAATTTTTGCAGGCAGGCTTTCTTTACTTACTTGGTATTACTTGGTATGAAAGAACAGAAGAAGGCCAGAGCCCATCGAGACTGTTCCCCGCACTATGTGGGACATTATTTATCTATTATCCCTCAACCAAACATCTAATTTGTTTTTTAAGACAGTGGCACTAGTTGCTCTACCAATTCTTGTGGCAAGGTGTTCTATACAATGGATGCTCTTATTGGAAAAAAGTTTCCCCTTTTGCTGGTTTTATAAGTTTTTACTTCAAGCTGTTTATTATGCAGTCTCGGAGCATGTCTCCTTTTGGAGAGTGTTAGACCACGTTTTCCATTAGATCTGATGAATTTATTAAATTAAAACCATAAGCATATCACCTCTATCTTCTAGTTTGAAGAGAGAAGAGACCAGTAGCTTTTAATCTGTTCTGATAATCCAAGTTTGTTAATCTTGGAATCATTCTAGTTACTCTCCTTTGAACCTGTTCAAGAATTGCTATGTCTTTTTTTTGGTTTGGATTCCAGAAAGGGGAGCCACAGTCTAGATATGGTCTAATGTATGCCCTATACAATGGAATAAGGCATTGGTTAATCTGTGACCTAATGTCTTCAGATACTGGGGTTCAGGCCTGTAATTCTCCTGATTCACCATGGAGTTTGGCATATTGCTGTTCCCAAATTTGTTTCTTTGCAGCCGCATATGCTATAACTTCCCCTCGAGTAATCGCTTTAACCGTGTACAATAAAATAGCTGTTGAGACATCTGTCCCTGAGTTATCATCTATCACCTGGGTAATTTTAGCAGCGAAAGTGTCTCTAAAGGTCTTTTCTTTTAAAAAAGAAGTGTTTAGGTGCCACCCGGTGGTTTTCTTGGGTATCTTAAAGTCCAATTCTAAAAATAGAGGGGAATGATCTGAAAGGATTCTGGGACCAATGGTCAGATCATGCAAATAATCTGCATATTCCTTCGAAATGAAAAAATAATCCAACCTGGATTGAGAATTATATTGGGGAGAATAAAATGTATATACCCTTGAATAGGGATAAAATTGTCTCCAGACATCTAACAGGCCCATGGCCTCCAAATTAGAGTGACAGAATTTTAGAGCCGTTGATGTTCTATGTTTATGTGGAGTGGAAGAATCGAAGTGTGGATTCAATGTAAGATCCAGGTCACCTCCCATTATCAAACAGCCCTGTGTATTGTCTGACAGCTTGTTAAAAAATCTTTTTACTGCAGCTGCTGGCATCATTGGGGGGAAATATACATTTACCATAGTAACTAACTTCCCAAATAGGGTCCCAGTTACGATGACATATTGTCCCTGGGAATCAACATGCTGTGAGGATAAGTGAAAAGGAGAGGTCCGGGGAATCATAATCGCCACTCCACGTCGCTTTTCCTTTGGAAAAGACGAAGCATAAATCTGATATCGACCCCCCCCAAGCTAATTTTAAATTTTCTTTATCCTTCAAATGGGTTTCTTGTAAGTATATTAAATCACTTGGGCGTTTCCTTAGGTATTGAAAAAGTCAAGCTCGTTTAACTGGATTATTCATTCCATTTATATAAAAGGACAATGCCCTAATTATTTGGGTTGCCATTATGTGTCATTAATGGGTAATAATCTCTCCAATGCACCATTCCAACCCTCATATCCCAGCCATACATAAAAATCCCCATCTAAGATTTTGCATTCCATTCCAAATATTTATACCATATCCCACCAAATCTCTATAAGACCCTCCTCCCCCCTGATAAACCCATGTCAACCTTTCTCCTATTTCTTTATCTACTGTACCATCCCGCTGTTGCTGAATTTCAAATTGGAAAATCTGATCCACCATTTTGTTGATATTACCATATAACTCGAACAACCAAACTTGTAATAATTGCAAATTAAACTGTGTTAACTGTATGACGAGGATAAACTGACCCTCCATATACAAACTATGTACATCAACTATGACTTCCAAGGCAGAGGAGTATACGAGAATGCTCCCTGTTTATACCTCCTGAGAACCTGGAGGAACTAGAGGAAATCTGAGTGCAACCTGCTCTTGGGCCTCCAGAGGGTATTTCTTCCCTCTAATATTAAAAAGAAAAAAAAAAAAAAAAATAAGCAAAAGAATCAGTGCTTCTCTTGCTAACATGAGCCCATTAACCAAGAGGCAGCATAAACTCCCCCCCGCTATCCTATAAATGTTAAATATTTGGAAATACTACCACTCCCCACATATTAAACCCCACATAAACAAATGCATGTAAAAGAAAGAGTCAAGGGTGAATTCCTCTTCACCCTTGCCCCAAGAAATTCTAATCATTTAGTAATCGAAACGACTGCAAGTCTTTGAAAGGAACTCAAATAATAAGGGGGAAATCCCCCATTGGCCTGGGCTGACCCAAAGCCGCCAAGAATTTAACCGATTAACTTATCTCTTTGGGATACAGTCAGGTTCTGCCACGTGCAGACCGGTGGAAAACCGCAAGTCTGTTTCTCAGACTGTCTGGTCTCAGATCTCCTCCTTTCTGGCCTTTTCCATGCTCCATCACTGTTTGCCATCTCTGTGGCTTCGGGGATGAAGGAGGCTTAGTCTCTGTTCTCTTCTTAATCGGAATCCCCAATTTAAGTAACTCTTCCCTGGCCTCCTCAGCTGAATGGAATTCCCTTTTCCCGGAAGGAAGCTGCACCAGCAAACGAGCTGGGTACGGCGTATTAAATTTAATATTAGCTTCTTTTCATGCTGGAAGTATGTCCACATAGGCCCTTCTGTTCCTCATTGTTTGAGGGGCATAGTCATTGTCCATATAGATACATGTTTAGCCATAAAAGATTTTCCCCTTTCGTCAAGCAGTGGTCAAAACTCGTTCTTTTATTGCATAACTAAGAAAGTGCAATATTATGGACCTTGGTCTGGCCCTTGGAATTGTGGGGCGCAGGCCCAGCACCCTGTGTACTCATTCCAATTCCAGGGGCAAATCAGAGGGTAAGTCAAGTACTGTTCTCAGTACTGTTATCATGAATTTTGGCCAGATTCTGGCCCTCTGACCCTTCCGGGATGCAGTAAACTCGTAGTTTCTTGTGGGGAGTCCTATTTTCTGCACCTTCTTGCCTTGGGTGTAGGGAGGCATATTGATCCTGAAGTTCTTGGAGAAAGTCTTCTATATCATCTACTCTGTTTTCCACCACAGTGATCTGCCTCTCAGTTGCATCCATTCTTTGTTCTATAACGGCCACATCCTTTCGCAGCTCAGCATAAATATCCTTTATTTCTACCCTGAAGGAGATTGACTCTCTGTAAATCGTATTTAGTTTCACCTGTTTATTTTTTACTTTACTACAGGCCAAAACTGACTGTTCGGATTGTTCATTCACCGCAACCGAAAACTTGGAATCCGAGGGCTCCAGAGCTGACATCCCTGTAGTCTCGATAAAAGTTCCAGTCTTCCGTGGGTGTTGTTTTCTCTGCATCTGCATGTCTCAGAGGTATGTCCTGCACTTTTTAAATAAATCACAGACTCTTCAGTATCTAGGTTGATACTGATGCAGGAGTAATAGCGGAGAGGAGTCGCGGAGCTCAAAGTTAGGCTGCCATCTTAGTCACAGGCTCAACCGGAAGTCCGGGAGATCTATGCTTGTCTTACAGGGCATTTGATAGTGATGACCTTTGGGAGTGTGTGGGACTCACAAGGAAAGATAACCTTAGGGGTAGTAGATTTCACTTATTACAACTAAAGGGTGAAAATTATATAACCAACAGTATAGCTAATTGGATAAGCCAGAGAGTGGTCAAAGTCTGAAATAAACTGCCGATGGAAGTAGTTCTAAGTAAAACACTAGATGCATTTAAAGTTGCTTTAGATAGGCATCTGAGGAATGAAAAGTTCACTTTTTTGGGTTAAATGTGTTGAGTCATATTGGCCTGCAGCTTTCGACTCGTACATACCTATGAACAGTGTGCAGAGCCGGTCAGACAAAAGACACCCTCAGGACTCACTGGTGCACAGAGAACTTCTGAGCAGGCCAGGCAGGCCAAGCAATTGTACACCCTCAATCAGTTAAAAAACCCTTGCACTACCACAGTGGAGGGGTCACAGGAGGCCATGAGAGTGGCAACAGAGGAGGTCTCATGTGGTGTGTGTGCGGAGCACTCGGAGGTCTCAGGAATCGGAGGACAACAGACCAGCAGACTGTCTGGCTAGACAAGCCATTAGGCCAGTCAGAAAAGTATTCTACAGACTTGAAGAGAAGACCGTGAGACTGCTGCTTACAGCAGGTGATATGACCAGAGAGTTGTCTGTCAAGCAGCAGCAGGAGTGCACCCACGCCCATCAGTCATCACACCTCACATCCCAGGGGCTCACTGTTGGATGGAGGCTGGTCTGACCCCACTCGGAGAGAAGATGGGAGTTAAGGACTGACGTTCATAAATTCTAGACTGTGCTCATGTGAGCTGCTTACCTCTCAAAGCAAATGAAGCTTATTTTACTTTAGGACTAAGGGGGATGCCTGGGGAATTATATTTTTTTACTGAGAAACATACCTTACAACTATTGTCCCTGTTTTGCCTCAAAAAGGCTTTCTGACCATGACTTCCTCCTAAAATTGGTGTTTCTGTTACTAAGGAGTAGGGATCTGAAGCATGCTATTATGCCAAACAAAAGTGCATGTCACAGTTGTTTTCTGCCAAATAATGCTTTCAAAATTAGGCCACCCAGAGCAGGCTCCTGACTTCTTGAGCTGATTATGCCATTTTTACCACTGTGGGCAGAGCCTACAGCCATTTTGCCTTCTCTGGCTGAAAATGGCAGATCATGGCACCTTCTGTTGGACTTTTAAAAGTATCCTTCCAAAAGTCCAACAGAGCTTGTAACACTCCGCCACAGTTGGCCGCTAGGGAGTATTTTTACTTAATAATATTTTTTTATTTTCCAATAAGAATTACAACATAAGGTCACAAGCATGAATATGAAATAATCAATGCATAAATATACAAACAATAAAGGCAGTTCAATTTAGGTAAAAGGATCAATAAAAATACATTTTCTTTTTAAAACTAAAAGCACTACGTTTAACATACCACATTTCATAACATATTAACAGTAATCATCGATATATATAACTGGTTACTGTTTTTTTTCCATAGGGAAACTGGGTTATAATTTTGTTGTTATAACCAGAAAGTTATAACGACAAACATGCGCTCGGTTTCCCTACTTCGGCGCATATGCCTACTGCATACTTCCTGTTCTCTGCGCTGTCCATCTCCACTCTTCAGCACTGGAAACTTCCCTGACAGAAGTCGGCGGTAAGTTCTTTTTTTTTTTAAACCAAAAACACTACTGGGCACAAACAAACCCTACTTAATTGGACGCAAGTTAGGAGAAAAAAAAAAGCTGCTTCAGTTTATGAGCCAGCTGCTATGGACCACACTAAAACCCCAACGGTCCGCGGCTTGACTCCGTACAGAAATCCACTTATTTTGTATAATTACTGTGGTGAAAAAATTACCTACAGCAATTATACAAAATAAAGGATGGGTAGGTGTGTAAAACTCAGATTTTACACACCTCCTTGGCGTGGGATGCCTTAATAAACCCCTCGAGCTTCACTCTCGGGATTTATGTGGCATCCCACCCCTCGGGGGGTGTGTGTAAAATCCTTGTTATAACTACCTACCCATCCACTATTCTCTATGTAAAACATACTCCTTACCGTATATCCACATTACAACAGTTCCTCTAAAACAGAGTAATTAAGGAAATTATTATTCATAAGAAAATAGAAAAGGAAAACATTAAGAGATAGGACAAAATAAATACCAACATTTCGATAGTACAGTATAGAATACAGAGAGAAATAAAGAAAGATGGAGTGGAGTGTGGAAGAGTGACAAAACTGTCCCGTGCATATACTGAGTTTTTACAAGATGATGAGTTTACTTAGAACATCCCAGTACATCCAAACATTTTTCATCCCATCTCTCATACCTCTAGCAAGTTTTTCACATGTTATGCTCACAATGAAAGTGTTCTTCCATTCTATAATAGAAGGAGCCACTGGTTCCATCCAGTATTTTAAAATGCAGTTTTTAGTTACAATAGAAATCAAGGCTATCATATTTTTATTTTTTATTTATTTAAATCTCGGAATTACATAACCTTTGAGTCAGGGACTCATTTATAAAGGTTCCACATCAGAGAACAAGCAAGGTTACAATTAACAGCTGGATACAAAAGTTACAATAACAGGCCAGTAATATATGGGAGATGGGAACATTACAGGTGGGGAACGAGGAATAAGAGTTGCAATAATGTCAAGGGAGAAAGCTAGCACACTATAAACAATAAACCTTGGATACTAATAGACAGTGATTAAGAGACAAGGTAGATAAACTGAGTGGGGGTACCAGGACATATAAACTCAGTTAGTGCAGGCAGTAAAGAAATAGATTAGTATTGACAAACATTTATTAATGCCTAATGTTTGCCTGCTGGCATTGGCATTGGTAGTGCAGGAGTTGGAGAGATGCATGATAGGAATGGCAGTGAAGTATTAAACTAACGCCAGCCCCCACCCTGCAGAGACTGAAAGGTGTTGGGGCTGTGCCTTTGGGTCATTGGCCATAACGCTTATACCATTCCACCTCACCCCACCGTGGAGACACCAACAGGTGTTGCAGTGTGCTTAGGGGTCTTCAGCCCTTATGCTCAACCCATTTCATAAGGAAATAAGCTGAGATGGGTGCAGTATAGGAGAATGGGGTGAACTTGAGAGCTGAAGACCCCAAGGCACACCTTCATGCCTATCAGTGGTTGTAGGGTGGGAGTAGAATGCTGTGAGCATTACGGTCGATGAACCCAAGTCACAACCCCAACGCCTGTCAGTCTCTACAGGGTGGGCGTTATGGTTGGAAACCTTAACACCTTGGGGGTTTGTTGTTATTTTCATTCCAAATTTTCAAAATGGGCTTTTTGGGACCCCACCTCATGAACAGTGACACTATCATTTTTACTCAATCCTGAAAGGTGATTTTGCGCGGCAACTACGCCATTCAGCGCCACAGGTGCGGAAACACATTTTGGGCAGAATGTGAAAAATGATAGCTGTACTGTTCATGAGGAGGTGTGAAAAAATGGCAATGCTAACAATTTGGAGTGAAAATATGAAAAATTCGTGAAGTTACGAGCATGAGTAGAAACTGTGCAACACACACCCGTAACATGATCATGTTTTGGAATTTTTTCACTAAATTTTAACATGGCCTTTTTGGGACTTTCCCTCATGAAGAGTGGCACTGTGATTTTGTTAATCCATCCCAAAAGTTGATTTCGTACAGCAACCGCACCATTCACAGCTTGATGCCCCATTTAATAGAACTTCCCTGGACAAAGATCCTTCATGTACCAAGCTCCACTATGGCTAAATGAAATCCCTGCTGCAGCTCTTAATACAACAAATGTTCGGTCCTTTAAAAGAGAACTGAAGCAATACCTGCTGAACTCAAATGCCTGCGACTTCCTTACCTGAATCCATATCTTCAACCTGGATACCCCCCTCATCTGTCTGAGCTTTCCTCCTGTTTTACCTGCCCTGGAACCCCCACCTGCCATTCCTTGCCACCCTCCAGCTCCCTCCAACTCCCTTCCCTCCATACTCCCCCAACACCTCCCCTTTCCACCCACTCTCCCTCTAAATATTCTCCTTCTGCCAATCCCTTTCTCTCTCTCTCTCTCTCTCTCTCTCTCCCTCTCTTTCTGTCTCCCTCTCTAATCTACCCCTCATCCGCACTCTCCCCCCTTTCTTTCTCTTACCCTTTCCGATACTCTACCTTGACAGGCCCCCTTGGGGCAGCTACGCCACATGTTGCTAATTGGTAAACTCATTAGCATTCTCCCTTTCTTTCTCCTACTCTTCCAGTACTCTACCTTGACAGGCCCCCCGGGCAACTATGCTGTACGTTGCTAATTGGTAATCTCCTCCCGCTGTTTAATTTCAGTTGTCTAGGTTACTCAAATGTATTATTATTGGAATCTCCCCTCATGAAGAATGGTACTGTGAGTTTGTTAATCCATCCCAAAAGTTGATTTCGCACAGTAACCGCGCCATTCACAGCTTGATGTCCCATTTCGTAGAACTTCCCTAGGACAGAGATCCTTCATGTACCGAGCTCCACTATGGCTAAATGAGATCCCTGCTGCAGCTCTTAATACAACAAATGTTCAGTCATTTAAAAGAGTACTGAATCAATACCTGCTGAACTCAAACACCTGTGACTTCCTTACCCGAATCCATATCTTCAACCTGCATACTCCCCTCATCTAAGCTTTCCTTCTGTTTTACCTACACTGGACCCCACCTGCCATCCCTTGACACCCCATCCGCTTCATCCAACTCCCTTCCCTCCATACTCACCCAACACCTCCCCTTTCCACCCATTCTCCCCCTAAATATTCTCCTTCTCCCAATCCCTTTCTCTCTCTCCCCCCTCCCCATCACTCTTTCTCTCTAATCTGCCTCTCAGTCTACTCTCCCCCTTTTCCTACCCTTTCCAATACTCTGCCTTGACAGGCTCCTCGGGGCAGCTATGCCCCTTTGTTCTAATTAGAAACCTCATTCCTTCCCCCCTTTCTTTCTCCTACCCTTTCCAATACAGTACCTTGACAGCCCCCGGCAGCTATGCCGTACGTTGCTAATTGGGAATCTTCTCCAGCTGTTTAATTTCAGTTGTCTAGGTTACTCAAATGTATTATTTATCTATTATCTGTATTACATAGCAATCTTCTGTTTTGTGTTAACTGTCAAGTTTTTGTTATGTCTCTGCTGTTTTACATCCTGATGTGGAACCTTTGTAAAAGAGTGTATACTCAAAGGTTGTTTCTGAATATACAAATAAATAAATTCTGTGCCACAGGTGCGAAAACACATTTAGTGCAGGGTGTGAAAAATGACAACTGTACTGTTCATAAGGATGTGTTAAAAAATGGCAATGCTGAAAATCTGGAGTGAAACTATAAAAAATTGGCAAAGTTACAAACGTGTGTAGAAAATGCGCAACGCACACCCGTAACACAGCTATTTTTCAGAATTTTTCACCAAATTTTCAACATTGGCTTTTTAGGACCCCACCTCATAAACAGTGGTACTGTCTTTTTGTTGCTCAGTCCTGAAAAGTCATTCCGCGCAGTGACCACTAAATCACCTTTTGGGATCGAGAAATGAAATGCATGTGACATATTCACGAGGTGGGGTCCCAAGAACCTCATATTGAAAATTTGGGGCCAAAATTCCTAAAATTGGCTGACATATCAACCTAGTTGACCCCCCATTGACTCCCATTATACAGCACTTGCCCGATTCCTCAGTTCATAGTTCGGCTTTGAAGAGTGCAGACATATCCCGTCCGCAAAAGATCACGCCCCTGACCTCCGGAGGAGTAAGTATGGGTGAGGGGTGCAGGACGTGGTTGTGCAAAGGAGGGTTGGGGTGGGGAAGGGGGACTGGGAGATGACGCTGGATGGTTTTCTTTTTTACAGTTAAACAAACAAACAAACAAACAAAAAAGACTCCAGGGGACTGTTTTCTTTATTTATAGGTTAAAAAAAACATTTAAAAAACTTTGGGGCACACTGGGGTGGGCTCCCAGTGTGCCACATGAATTTAGGAGGGGACATGATGCCGGCAGGGATTGGGCACCCTCATCGGCAAAGAAATTGAACTTGGGTGGAGGTATCCAACACTGGGAGTTGGGAAAATAAAAAAATGTCTGGGCACACTGGGGTGGGCTCTCAGTGTGCCACAATGTGGCTGTGGGGGGGGGGATACATGCTGACATGGGGATTGGACACCCCGATGTCTGCTTTGTGGAAGTGTGTGACCGGTGGCAAAAGCTGCCATTGTGGAAAGGTGCACCACAGCAGTTTTATTTATGAACTGTTTCACAAGGAACGGCACACCGAGCAAATGCTCGTAACTCTGGCCATGTGCATTATTGTGCACTGTAATGCACATGGCTGGAGTCTTCTCATCTGCAATGACGAAACTGCACCTGATTGCAGCGGCAGACTTGTTTCAACTCTTTGGCTCTCTTTGAAGTTTGCTGTCATTGTCAGCATGCTCACTGATTGGTGGCTGAGGGACGAACCCACTTAAATCATCCCCTGCATTGGCCACAACACTGACTCACCTCTGAAATGTGCTACTTCCACAAGATGTTTCTTGCACATGCTTGCAAGCAAACATAAAAATTACAGGTAACAGTCTAAGTGGACATAGTCATTGATACTATATTCGGTTGCTATATATATTTAAGTTCTGTTTTTATAGAAGAGTTATCATCGAACTGTCCAATTATACATGTTTTAATGTTCATATGTTGAGTTAGTTGAGGTTTTTGAGACAGGCATTGTTTAACCTGTTGCCACAACTGTACTATATGAGGACATTCCCAAACATGTGTATCCCAGTTGCATCTGGGCTATTACGCTTGGAACAATTATCATTACTGCTAAGTTTCATCTTGAATATTTTATCTGCGGAATAAAATAGATTGTGTAAAACTTTATGTTGGGTTATCCTGTTATTGACATGGAAAACGCCTTAAATGGAAAACCCCAGATTTGTTTCCAGTTCCATTGATATACATCTTCTCCCAATATATGTGACCATTTGAATACTGATTCTTCTTTTGTGCTTATAATAACTGAACTTAAATAACTATAAACTAATGTGACAGTGTGTTTCAGTTTCATAACGGCTAAAATGTTTTGAGTATTTTCACTCATTTAGGGTTTTATAATGCCTCTAAGCATATGATATTCAACAATATTCAATGTGAGCTGAGAGCTTTCAATCAAGTTTTCTGTCAATGCAAAATCTTGAGCAACTGCGGAGATGTCTTTAAATCCGGTATACCCAAATAAATCCTTAACTCTCAAAATACCTGCTTCCCTCAACAGATCCCCTTGCTTTACAAATGTTTCTAATTTTAGATTGGGATTTCCCCCAAGTGGATGCTGGAGATAAGTTGACAGCTCCATCTTAAGTAATCGGGCCACCTGTGCAATTACTCACACTGAATCCATTATTATAGGATTGTTTACTATTGTAGTTTGATACGCAAAAAAAAAAAAAAAGCAAATGTGCACTGATGGTTTTATCTTTTAGAATATCTTCCTCAATCTGCAGCCACTCTGCTGAATTTACAAATCATTTATTCTACTTTTAACTCATTCACACCACAAGAGCTCTTTGAGACTTCCACCACTTGTGCCCTGTATATTGTTAGTTCTGCATCCTGCGCCTTTCTAAGCAAAATCAAGCCATAATCAGCATGCCACAAACAAATGTGAATACCTCTTGAACTGTAAGTGCTATACACACAGTACGAGTGGCAAAGTTGTTCAGCACAACATTATGTTTCCAGTGGTGCTATGCAATCAATTTGTTTTTTATTTTATACTAACTGAAATGCCAAACAACTGTGTTTCTTTTTAGATTTTTTCAAGGTGCTTAGATGAGACTTGCGAGACAAATGTCAACCATGCACACCATACCTTAAACAATTGTAAATAACTCCTAAAGTATACATGGTGGACACAAAGTATCAGTGGCAGGATTGTTCAGCACAAAATTACCTTTCTAACGGTGCTTTGCAATCAATTGTAATCCATTTAGTTTTTATTTTATACTAGCTGAAATACCAAACAACTGTGGTTTCTTTTTTCAGATTTATTCAAGGTGCTTCGGTGAGGTTTGAGAGACAGATGTCAGCCATGCACACCATACCTTAAACAAATGCGAATAACTCCTAAATTATACATGATAGACACAAAGTATCAGGAGAAAAACTGTTCAGCATAAAATTTCCTTTCTAACGGTGCTATGCAATCAATTCTAAGCAATTGTGTTTGTTTAATACTTAGATAAAAACTGCTGACTTCCTCAGACGTTTCCAGGCCTGAGTGTAAGTCAGCTGAGTCTGTCTACAGGCGTCATTGGCCTGAATGGCTATGCTTTCAGATGCCACCTACAGGCGTATCTAGGCCTGAATGAGTTAAGCCAATGAGTAATTTGCAATAATCTGGTAGCTAAATAATATAACTTAAGATCTGGTGCCCTTAAGCCTCCTCATCGAATTGAATCCTGGCCACTATGGAGTAACAGCCACCCTATTTCAGCTGTTACTTCTGCATTCCAGGACAAGAACTGCACATGTGCGCCATGCAAGCATGCGCAGTTCCACTGGCACCATCTTGTGAATGGCATATTGCTATTCACTGCAACTACGCATGTGTGAATGCTGTGCATGAGCAGTTGTGTTGCTGCTGCCATCTTGCAGATGGCACTTGGTGACTCTGTCGGAGCTTACTCTCCAGAGCTTTGGAAGCTTGCCATGGCTGTATCATCTCTGGCTAGATCTTGTTGAAAATATGTCCCTGATTTTTAATTTTGTCATTTGTCCCAAACTTTATAATGCCATGGCCATTGTCTGTCAGTAACTGCACTTGACTAATAACATTTCGCTTTTGTTACTATTGTACCTGCTCTGTTTGACAGTTCTGCACTCCTCATTGACATAGCTAATTGTGCCTACCTTGAGTGAGCTATTTGTTTTGGTCTATATTATATAATTTGAGTGCTGTTTATGCTGTACCTTTCTTATACCATTTTGTATGAAGATGCATTGCATTTTGCCTTCTCCAATTTTTTTTCTTGCAGTCACAAGGGTTAAACAGTCAAGCCCACATAAGTGCACATTGGATAAGTGCACATCCAGAATAAATGCACACCGTTTCATTATCCCGATTTTTTTCATATATGTCCAATGTTAATTTATCTGGATAAATGCACTGCAGATAAGTACACAATTTGGTTAAATGCACACTTTTTTCCTTTTAAATGTACCCTTTTTTAGACTCAAACCTGGGTTAGGTGCGCATAATTTATAATTAACCTAAAAATCAATCAATGACCTCATTTAAAACGGGTCAGTGTCAGTAATGTCAGTGGCCACAGCAAATTACAGCAGTATACAGCAGCTAGATAAGAACACCGTTGAACACCCATAGGTGGTCATTCCATTTGTTGTCCTAAGGTGTAACAGTACAGCTTGGATAGAATGAAGACGAATACACACTCACTTGACCAGAAGGTTTCTGTGCTGCATAAACTGTCGCAACCCGATGCCAAGCGTTCTGCCCTTGCGAAAGAGTATGGTGTGGATGTATCCACAATTGCCAGGATTTATGCGTCGAGAGAAAAGCTGTTGTCTGAGTGGGAAAGTGGGGAGAAGTTTGATAGAAAGTGAAAAAGATCCAGAAAAAGTGACACTGTAGAGACGGCTTTGTTGAGATGGTTTACCGCAAGCTGTTCCGCTGATGCTCCCATTAATGGCCCCATATTGCTTCAGAAAGCAGAGCAGCTCACTAAAATTCTCGATGTCCCATTCACCCCAACCGACAGATGGTTATGCCTCTGGAAGGAGCGAAACGGGATAGTGTACAAGCGCTGTCACGGGGAGAAAAAAGACGCCGATGCGGATTCAATGGACAACTGGCTAAAAAATATCTTACCAGAAATCCTACACGGTTACAGCCCACAGGACATCTTTAACTGCGATGAGACCACTTGGTACTTTCAGACAACCCCCGAGGGAACTTTGGCTTTCAGGCAGGATGCTGCATCTGGGGGAAAGACAGCACGGGAGCGTGTATCGCTCTTGTTGTGTGCCAACGTGCCAGGCAGTGAGAAGCTCAAGCCTGTTGTGATTGGCAAGTCAAAAAAGCCTCACTGTTTTAATGGCATTAAAGTTTCTGCATTGCCAGTCACTTACGAGGCTAATTCAAACTCCTGGATGACAGGTGAAATTTTTTGCCGATTGTCGTACACTCTGAATGCACAAATGCGAAGACGCAGAAGACGCGTTGCAGTGCTGCTCGATAACTGTAGTGCTCATCCCGACATTGCTCTATCCCATGTAAAAGTGATTTTCTTGCCACCCAACACAACATCCTTAATTCAGCCGATGGATATGGGCATCATAAAAAATTTTAAACATCTGTACAGAAAAAAGGTACCTCCCCATCTGCACATTTGAACATTTTGTTGAATGAACTCCACACTAACTTTATTTTTTCTTTACAGGTGATGGAGAAGTTGTTGGTGGTGATAGACTCAGGGGCGACTAACGATGCAACTGCTGCGGAAGGGAGGAACAAAGTCTCCGAAGTTGCAAAGAAACTCACTCTCCTCGATGCAAACCAGATGCTTGCTTTTGCCTGGGGTTCAGTGAGAGCTGACACAATTTCGAATTGCTGAAAGTGAAGAGTGTGTTTCTGACCTGCCTGCTGGTATGACTGTCTGTGAGTTCCTTACATATGCGGACATCGATGAGGGGATTGTAACGGAGGGACCAGTGGATGAACAAGACATCTGTAACTATGTGAAAGGAGTGCAAGGAAGTGAGCTGGATGACGAGGAGGAACGGGAGCTACAGACTCCAGAAGACGAACTTGTAACCACTGCTGCTGCTATAACTGCCATGGACACAGTAAGATGCTTTGTTTTGAGCAGGGAGAAAAGTGATTTCACCTTACTGTTTAACTTTGATAGTTACGTTAACGGGCTAGCAATACAGTCCAGCAAGCAGAAAAAAATAACAGACTTCTTCGGCCAATAATTTTGTTTGCTTAAACTATTTATTTTAACTTAACAGCACTAAAGTAATGTACCTCTGTAACATAGCAATTTACATTTTTGATTTCATGCTTTTTATGTGTGCGCATTGTCAAATAAAGCGTGAATGATTTTGTAAAGCTCAACACGCGTCTAAGTTGTTTTGCTCTCTTAAATGCACAGCCCGCTTAAATGCACAAAAAAGTCATATCCTGAGGCTGTGCACTTAAGTGGGTTTGACTGTACCTGACAATAGGCATCTGTCTAGCCTACCTACATGGTCAACAAAATCTAAGGAAGTAGATAAATTTGCAAGGCTGGAGGTCAACAAGTATTCTTAGAACTGGGGTGGGGATGAGTCAGGCTGGGGGTAGGGGGTGACAACTGCCCCTGACTGTGCAACTGCAGGGTCAGTGTGTGTGTGTCTGTACAGATGTACAAGCGACACCATGGGGGGAAGTGCCAGCTATTACATGCCACAGCCTACCAGACGCTCCAGCAGTGGTCTGACAAGTGTCAGGAGCTGTATGGGCACCTTCTCAAGGTCAGCACAGGGTCATCCCCCACCCAGCATGGGCTCCAGCAGTGGTGCATGACAGGTTAGACCAGCTCCAGGCTGGTGCAATGGCAGGGTCCATGCACCCATTGAGGGGGGACTTGCAAAACTCCCAATTAGGGGATAAGGTAGCCATGCTGTGGCGCAAGCCCCCTTCAACCATGGTGCACCAGTATGACCATCACAAGGACGGTGCAAGCCCGGTTGGTGCAGGTGGTGCCCCCAATGGCACAGTCTGCCTTAGAAAATTAGGACTGTTGCAAGGTGCATCACAAGGAACCCTTTGCACCATTTCTACTTGATGCAAGCCTCTTGTGCCAGTCCCGATCATTTTAAAATCAGGCCCCCTGTATGTACTCAAAGTCTGAATTTATTTATTTACGAGATTTACCAGGAAAGCATACTGAGCTAAAAGCTCGATTCCAGATGTGACCTGGGGGCCGAGACCCAATAACAATACATGGAATACATACAATAAGCAGAACATTAGGGAAGCCAAGGCTTGCCTATAACATTTGATTTAGAGAATACAGGCAGGGGTTCATATATCCATTGTACAGAGCGAGAAGGTCAATATTCATTACATATACTCTTGTAGTACAACAAGCATAATAATTTGAGAAGTTAGTTATAACAGGAGCAGCTGGAAGAGAAGTGGTTTCTAAGTAGAGTATACCTGTGTACCGTATGTCATTTTGGTGTGATAAACAATAAAAATGTTATACAAAAAAAATCCCCATAGAGTTTATGAGGGCCTACCTGACCCCCAGACCCCCCGACCTATCTGTTTGGTTCTGATTGTGGAAACCAGAACTTTTTTCATATTCCACCTCCCCATTATAAAAGCTAACTACTCCCCTGGCTTTGGGATACAATATATATGAAAAGTGCTATAGAAATGCTAATTCTTCTTCTTCTAAAAGTTTATTTGTGGCTGGGGGAAATTCTCATGTCGGTGCCCCTGCTTCTGGTGCTGGTTTTAGCCACTAGGCAGGAATGCACATATTTGGTCTTGGGAGATGTGAACATTCAGAGGCCATGGGTGTCTGTTCCCTGGCCCATCCAGCCTACAGCTAGAACTGTATATGCTAGGGTTCAGCACCTGGATCTGTTGTTCAGATCACTGAGTTAGCTTTCTAATGTTCCTATGCCAGTTGTAGGAGGAATCTGAAAGAGCTCCACACCAGTGAAATATCAGCATGCTCTGTAAATATGTTCAAGGGGTAGAGTCTTTGCTGTGTACAATGGTGAAATCATTTATAAGACCTCCCAAATATAGAAAAAAATTGCAATTGGATTTGATAATTTTCAAAAATTGTTTGCCCTCACAAAGGTGGCTCTGTGTGTGAAAAACCCCAGTCTATGGTCTTCTATAAAAAAAGGCACAAAAATTAAAGACACTTGCGAGCTACAAATACAACTCCTGGATGGGTCCATCACCAAAAAAAAAAAAAAGAAGACTACCAATAACTGGGAGAAGACATAAACAACACCTTTTGAGAGACATGTTAAATCCACTATCAAAAAAGTGGATGCCAGACTGGGAGCCCTCCCATGAAATGCGTAAGCTATACCAAAAAAGATTGACCCTAGACACCCAGCTGTTGCTGCACATTCTAGAATATGAAGGCTTAGCCTATCAGCATGCAGGAAACAAGCTGCTGCAGAAATTGGATGTAACATATCACAAAATGGCAAGATTCATCCTTAGATGTCCATACAGCTCCCACCACTACAATGCTCAAAGCACTAAACTGGGATTCCCTCAAACAAAGAACTGATCTACAAGGCCCTGTATGGGCTGGGTCAGAACTGCCTGTTGGAGCTTCTTCATGCTTATGCCCCGAGACAATCTCTTCACTCAACAGGAGAGGGCCTCCTAGAAGTTTCCAGAGCCAGGATAAAATCTTCAGGGGAGACATTTGAGGTGGCTGCTCCGGTTCTCTGAAATGTACTGCCTGGGTCTCTGAGGGTCGCCCCTTCTGTTGAGATTTTGAAAAGTGGTTTAAAAACTTTTTTATTTTGCCAAGCTTTGGAGATTTATAAATACTAGTTGGAGTTGGGGCATGTCTAGGGAATATGATGTTATGGGAGATGTTTTTATTGATACAGGATGCTGTTCAACATTTTATGTAATGGTGCTCTGGGCCTCAGCGGAAGGGCGCCATAAATAAACAAAAACTACTACCACTACCACTACTACTACTACTACTGAGACATCTAGGGCACTCACAGTCTACACAATCATCAACGGTGTGATTACCAGATATGAAGGACTAGCAAACAATTTCCAAAATAACACATAGGACATGCAAGACGTCAAAAACAGAGACCTCCCTTTAACTAGGGTCTGAACCAACTATGGGAAAATTAGCCTAGATTACCTCATTCCAAGACCTGGAATTCCCTGTCACCAAAATTCAGAGAGAGTAAATCCTTTGCTGAATTTAAAACTACTCTACAGTCTAATCTCACAGAGTCCTACGACTGTTACTAAACGGACGGTGTGGCCTCCCCTTGGGGGCAAAACCCCTTCAGACTAACAGCATCTGTACCTGCCTGAAAGACTAAATGTACACACTGTTTATATTACCATTGTAAAATGCTTTAACTAATGCAAATTGTATGCTTATTTGGTTAATGTAACTGTTGTAACGAATGTAAAGCATCTTGTCTGTTTATACAGAAACTGTCACTACTGTGACTAATGCATGTTACCTCAGCATCAGACAACTTTGAAAATAGGACACAGATGGCACTAATAGTTTTATCCTGCAAAAAATAAAGACTTTTTGCTGCTACTATTACTTCTGTGAGAAGTAAAAGACTATGAATTGTCCCGTGGCAGCACTCCGTGACCAATAAAGTACACATCCGTGTCTGCCAAATCAAGCGAAAGTATTTTTTTTTTTAATAGGCAGATCACAGATGCTTGCTTCTGTGTTTTTTGTTAGGGTATTTTTTTTCTTTCTTATATATGTGTTGCTCCTTGTTTTGTGATGATAAGGGGTGGCACAAGCTGTCTATGCTCAATGCCTACTGCCCTCTTTTGGGTTCAATTGTTTGCCTTTCTAGAAGCCTGAAGAGGAATCTGGGAATGGGACAAAATGTAATTTTCAATCCCCATCCTGTCTGTAGTATCAACCATCTGTGACTAGATTTCTAGAGATTTCATTGGCTGTCCAGGGTTGTCCTTCTGGTCAGTCATCCAACCCCCCTATGTCTATGCTTCATAAAATCAGAGTGGCACCAACTCCCTCTCTGCAATGGCAGTATACCTAGAGGTTAGAGTAACAAGCTGTGAATGAGCTTGGTACATCCAGCAGACCTGGGTTTGATTCCCACAACCTCCACTTGCATATTGTGTGACTCGGAGCAAGTTACTTAACTTCCCCAGTGCTCCCAGGTCACCCCTGAAAAAGGGCACTTGTGCCTAGTGGGCTTTATCCAGTTAGCAAAAGGATAAAAAAAATAATGTGCACCTGCTGCCCTGCAGCAAGCTGTCCAATGGCCAACCAGGTCACAAAACTGGGTAACGGAATTACAGGCAAAAGGACATCCACCTCCTGACGTGGTTTTTGCATTGCTCTGAGGACCAGACAGTAGCAGTGATCTCCAGGAGTTGACGAAAACTGTGTCTGAAAGTCCCGACTGAAAGAGCAGGCTGGGGTATGGGTGAAAGTACCTGTGTCTTCAGCAGTGGGCCGATCACTGAACTGGCAGTATGAACCCCCCCCAACAATGAACCTGACGTGCAAGGATTGACCGCTGATTGAAGTAATCTCCCCTTCAATAATTGGGAACACCATGCAGAAAGTTGGAAACAAATCTTCTTTCCTTTAAAAGTATTTATTGCACCATTTCAAAGTAATTTCACCAAAAAATGCAATTATAGTGCAGCAAATGCAAACACATCAGTGGTGACTGAATACAATACTGAGGTGGTCAGAAAGACACAAGCAGCCTGGCACGTAGCCTTACAAGAAAGGCTTTATCAGGGAAACCACCTATTGACTAGGTATCGATGATAGGCTTGAAATGGGGCCCAGAAAGGACACTGCGGAGGACATCTGCCTGGACACTAGAATCCCTGGACAGGATTGGGCCAATCAGTGACTGAGATCGATGACCATCAACAAGGCCATCAACTGTGCTGGTAGGTCCAAGCAGGTCCCTCAGTAAGTCTGGGTTTGGCCAGGTGTGTTGGTTCTGGTGGTAGGATCAGGGTTTCAGCCCTGAGCCTGGTCTTTAATTTCAAGGTAGATCCTCATCCCAGATCCTAAAGGTACTATGCCCTCCCCGCGGGAAGCCCTGGGGTATGGGCTGGGGCAGCAAGAAGGCTGAGAGAAAACTGGGAGAGATCTTTGCAGACGGTGTGCAGACAGTGCTTTTACCCAGATTTTCTCTCATTTTCTCAGGGTTTATCTGTTTGGTCTAATATTTAATAAATACGTAGCAATGAATTAAAGGCTTTGAAGATGTCTGAAAGCAATTAGATACAGGTATTGAATGCTCACTTTGAAGGGCACACTTACTAAGGGTAGTTCCAGGGTCTGAGACATGATGCCCCCTGACGCATCTAGAGGAGAGCATTACGAGATACCATGTAATGTGGGGTATCATTTTTGAACAGATGACACTTAGTTCTGCTGTTTCATTTCTTGTGGAAATTACTTTTTTTATTTATTTGTACATCGGTAAACCTTTGAGCTATGTGCTCATTTGCAAAGGTTCCATGTCAAATGTTGTAACAAAACAGATTTGTGTACAGGCAGCAAAAATGAGCATTTGTAAATACATTCATTACCTTGGTTACAGGCAGCTCAGGTGAGCATTTGCCAGAACAACAATAAAACAAATGTACAATGTACAGTATGTTGTTTTAATAAATCAGCAGATTACAATAGATGCTATTAGGTTAAGCAGGAGGTGAAATATGGAGACAATGTCGCAGGAGGGCTTTAGATGTGGGACGAGGATGGGTAGAACAGGATGGGCCAGGCTCAAGTTAGGGGTTATGATAGGCATCTGCATGAAGATTCTCGGGGAAGTTCCTTCTTGAGGGCTGTCTTGAACAGAGGCATTTTAGGTAGTTCAGAGATGGAGGTAGGAAGGTTGTTTAGCCAGTGTGCTGCTCGGCAAGCAAAAAATCATTGGCCCTGGTTGGTTCTACGTTTGAGGACTATCAGTGCATGTCTTGCCATGTTCCTGGCAGTATACTGATTGTGAACTGGGCGGAAGAATGAGGCCACAGCAGGGGGAGCAAGGCCACTAAGTGCTTTTTTGGCCAGTGAGATACTCTGGTACTTTAAGCGTTCGCACAGGGGGAGCCAGCCAGTGAGGGAATAAAGAGTACAGCAATGTGTGAGTTTGTCAGAGCCCGTGACAAATCAGCAGACCTTATTGAGCAGTATCCTTACCCTAGTCATGATAGTGTGGGAGGCAGCCCCATATACTGTGAGACCATAATCGATGAATGGGAGGACAGAGCTTGCTACGGCTAGGCTCCTGGCCTCATGGGTTAGGTTCAGGTGCTGCCTGAAGAGGGACCCTAGTTTTCTGTTGGCCAAACCAACAATGTTGTCCACAAGCTCTGTAAAGGTGAGAGACTCTTCCAGTGTAACCCCCTTCCCCCCAGGTACTGTATCTAAATGTGGACACCTGTTCAAGCAGGGAAACCCTGATTGTTCAGGATGTTCAAATGCCTGCCTCACTTTGAATGAATTGCTTGAGAACAACTAAATTAAGTTGAATCCTGGTCTGGGGTCCTGGTCCCAGAGTCTTGGTACAGCCCCTAAGTGCAGTTAAACTTTGCCTGGGCTTTCCACCTAGCTTTCTGACTGTTTTGATGAACTGGTGTGATAATTTAGGTTTTTGTTCTTTAGTTCTTGACAAGGTGACATTTGCATTATAATGCAGCTAGTGCCTATATTGGGTGCCAATCTATAATTCTGAGTTAGCATCAGCAGTATAGGCAGGGGCAAAATGGACAAGCTGGGTGAGCCAAACAGTCCTTGGCTGCTGACAAATTCTATGTTTTTATCATAGATATTATGAATTTCTGCCCTAGATCTCTGCTTTAATGTCTGTGGAGGCAGCAGCATTAGCACCAGCTTTGATGGAGGGACAGCACAACATTGTGGGGGGGGGGGTTAAAATGAGGGACATACCTCATAATGTGGTGTACCATTGTAAAATTAAGCTGGGCGACATTATCTTTTGGTCCCCCACCTTATCTGACCTTTTTTTTTTTTAAACAGTGAACTGGGTTAGCTGGTGCCAGTTAGTGTGGATGGGTTGTTGTTTCATTCATTGCCTGAGATTTTGTGGGCATTTTCATACTGTTTTGCACAAGACAATTCACAAGCTGTAGAAGGATACAACTAAATTAAGGGTCTCCTTGTTTGTGTGTACATCCATTGGCTCATGCTACTGTCAAGTGGTGGTCTATCGTCAATCACAGTTGGGTTGTCACTGTGGTGAAGCAGGAGTGCAGGGCTGTTTAACTGCTGTTCAAGACACAGTCAGAATGAACTACAAGCACTATATAGAGAATAATGGATGGGTTTCCATTGATAACAGTGCTGTTAGCACATCGAGCGGTTTCTATGGTGACCGAAGTAACCTTGAGAGCGAAGCTCGAGAGGTTCGGTCGCCTTAGGAACCGCAAGATGCGCTAATCAGCACCGTTACCAATGGAAACCCATCTATAGATTTTTATTGTGTATATTGGAAGCTTGTTACCAAACCTGCATTTAATTTTATGTACCTTTCTCTCTGCGGTTTATGCTGGGACCTGTGCCAACTGACAGTGCTGTTTGATTTTTGTGAGTTCGAGGTGGCATGGTGCTCACGAGTCTTGCTGTTCGATGTTGTTATGCTGCCGTGAGTACGTAGCTACTGCAGCATAACAGCATGCATGACATCCATGGTGAAGCATAACAAGGTTTTGAAATGTGCTCTTTTTTAGTGGTAACTGTGTTCCAATATACACTCCCACCAAGCTGCCAGCTGCAGCTGCAAAAGAAAAGACTAAATGACTGTGGTGGTAGTGAGTGCCTTGGGTTTGCGACAGATTTTCCCTCTTTAACCTGAGATAAGTATTCTAAAAAAATATCTCATGGAGAGGACAGTTATTCTGTACAATTCTGCATTGTTGTTTAGTGCTGGTGGGGGCAGTAATTCTGTTTAAATAGAGAAGAGAAGCTTGGTATCCCTTTCTGCACACCTGACTATCATAGAAACATAGAAGTTGTTGGCAGATAAGGACCTCTTGGCCCACCTATTTTCTTTACCTACAGTACCACTGTAGACCCTACTTGATCTCCAGTCTCCCCCCTTGCCTTATTTCTAAGGTTCCTTTGTGTCTATCCCATGCATGCTTGAATCTCGTTACCATTTTAGCACCCATCACCTCCGCAGGGAGTCTGTTCCAGATGTCCACCACCCTTTCTTTGAAGAACTATTTTCTCTCATCTCCTCTGAGTCTCCCCCCCCCAAGCTTCACAGTGTGACCCCATCCTCAAGCATCTTTTTCTTTGTAAAATACTATCCTCATGTACCTTATTAATACCTGTGAGATATTTGGACGTTTCTATCATGTCCTTCCTTTCCCTTCTTTTCTCTAGAGAGTACATATTTAATTCCTTGAGTCTTTCCTCATAGGGCTTTTGATACAGGCCCTGCACCATTTTGGTTGCCCTCTGCAGTACGGCCTCTTTACTTACTATGCTTCATCATCTTCCGATGGAGATCCCCTATCAGCCTCCCCATCTCTGCCAACATACCCGGGAACCATAGATGCAGTGCCCCCTGGATTGCCCCCCGGGATGGAGCCTACCCTGTGTGACCCCATCAGTGCGCTGGGGGACCCAGATCTGCTACAGGTGGGGGGGGCATCATTGATCCAATGGAGGCATTTTCTTGTGTGGGGGGGCCAATCGGATGCTGTGATGCAACCGTGTCATGGGTTCAACATGCCCCCCCCCCGAAGTAGCACTCACTGGTGCTCTGGTAACAGTGCATCCCTGTGGTCACCCAGGGGCACCAGACTGGAGTCACTCTACCCTTCCCCCTTTGGAGGTGGACAGCATGCTATGGCCGCTCAGTCCACCCCGCCTGGCCCTCGGGCATCCCGAGTCCATTCCCGAAACTGTTTCACCTGCATTGCAGTGGTAATTCTTTCTGCTGTGCCCTCAGGCTGTCCATACTTTCAACCTATGTCCTTCCAGAGATGGGGCCTCCAGAACTGGACATAGTACTCGAGGTGAGGCCTCACCATCAATCTATATAGGGGTAACACTGCCTCCCCTTTCTGCTGGTGATACCCGTCCCTATGCACCTGAACATTCTGCTAGCTTTCCCTACTGCCTTATCACACTGCTTTGCTACTGTCCTGTTTTGTGGTTGCCAATGCCTCCCCACCCAATTGGTACATTGTCCCTGGGTTTCTTTGCCCCAGCTGCATCATTTTGCACTTTTGTGCATTGAAACTCAGTTGCCAAACCCTTGACCAGTCTCCCAGCTTTTTCAGATTATCCCTCATTTTTTCCACCACCCCCGGTGTGTCCTCTCTGCTGCAGATTTTTGCACCATCTGCGAACAGACATACTTTCCCATCCAGCCCTCCTGCAATGTCACTAATAAAGACATTGAAGAGGACCATACCTAGTACTGAGCCATGTGGCACCCTGATGGTCACCTTGCCTTCTTCGGAGTGAGCACCATTTACCACCACCCTCTGAATCCTCTTGCTTAGCCAACTTCTTACCCATTTTACTACTTTTGGACCCACTCCGAGGCTGCCCAGCTTGCTCACCGGCCTTCTGTGTGGAACAGTGTCAACAGCCTTACTGAAATCCAGGTAGGCCACATCCACCACTCTGCCCTGATCCATTTCCTTGGTCACCCAGTCAAAGAACAGAGTCAGGTTTGTCTGTCAAGATCTCCCCCTGTGAAATCATGCTGACTTGGATCCTGTAATTCACTGGCCACAAGATATTCTCCAATCCTTTCCTTCAGTAGTAATTCCATTAATTTACCCACCAACGAAGTCAGGCTAACAGGTCTGTAATTTCCTGCCTCCTCCCTGCTACCACTTTTGTGACATGGGACCACATCTACCCTCCTCCAGTCCCCTGGAACTTTCTCTGTATCTAATGATAGGGTGAACAGGGCTGTCAGAGGTGCAGCCAGCAGCTCATTGAGTTCCCTCAGTATCCTTGGATGTACCTCGTCAGGCCCTATCACCTTGTCCATTTTCAGTTGTGCTAGTTCCTTGAGGACTTTCTCCTCTGTAAAAGAACTAGTGTCCACCTCCCTTCCCTTAATGACCTTGTCCTCTATCTGTCACCCGTCACCTACCTCTTCCTTCATAAACACTGAACAAAAGTATTTGTTCAATATGTTTGTTTTTTTGTTGATCCTCTTCCACACAAACCCCTCCTTCCCCTTTTATCCCTACTGACCCTCCTTTGGTCTTTCTCTTTTCACTTATATAACCACAAAATGTTTATCCCCCTTTTTTATGTTTGCATGCGCAAGAAACATTATGCGGCAGCTTAGGAGAGAAGCGGGTTGTGGAGGTGCGACACTGTGGCAGCCAACGGTGGCACTGCATTTGGGGGCTTGGCATTGATGGACCAATGCAGGCACACTGTGTTGATGACATTGATTTCTAAAAGTGCCACCAAGTTGAAACAATTTCACCGCTGCAATGAGGGGCTGCCTCGTCATTGCAGCGTCAACCATTCCGCTGCAATGAGGGAGCGACCCGTCATTGCAGGACGGTACCTTGCCTAGTGTAACATTTTTTTGTAAACATGGCGGCGGCATGTCGCTGCCTCACAGCCCCATGAAAGTCAATGGGGGTGGCCAATCCCCCTATCGGCATGCCCCTGACCCAGTTCATTTGCCAACGAGGGAGCCCACTCCATGTCGGCATAATGTAACCCCTTCCCCCATTTGTTGTGTGCCGAGGGGGTGCCCAATCCTTCTTGGCATCATGCACCCCCAAACAGTCATTCTTTGCAGACAGGGGGCCCAATCCCTATTGGCTTAAGTCCCCCCACCCTGAAAAAAGGCAGATGGCACACTGGGAGCCCACCCCAGTGTGCTGAAAGTAAGCCTGAAAAAAAAAACCTTCCCATGACGTCTTTTTGTTTTGTTTTTTTCTCCTTGAAAGAAAGGAAACGGTCCCACGCCAGTCGCCGTCCCCTCCCCAACCCGCACCCACCACTCGCACCCTACCTCCCCACCCCCTCACCCCATACTTACCTCCAGAGCCTGGCGCGACTATCTTCCGTAGACCAGGAACACATCTGCACTCTTAAAAGCCGATCGCAAACCGAAGAAATGACGGTAAGCTGTATAATGGCATAAATAGGGTTTTTTTCAACTTTGGTGCATATCTCAGGCATTTTTGGGAATTTTGGCACCAAATTTTCAACTTGGGGCTATTGGGACCCCTCCTCATGAATTCGGCTACTGTCATGGCGTTATTCAGTCCTGAAAGGTGATTTAGCGGTCACTGTGCAGAATCATCTTTCAGGACTGATTAATGAAACAACAGTGCCATTGTTCATGAGGTGGGCTTCCAAAAAGCCTATGTTGCAAATTTGGTGAAACAAATCCAAAAAATAACTTTTTTATGAACGTGCATTGCGCAGTTTCCATGCACGCTTGTAACTTCTCGAATTTGTAATATTTTCACTCCAGATTTTCAATATTGCCATTTTTCCATACCTTCTTATGAACAGTATAGCTGTCATTTTTCACATCCTGACTGAAATGTGTTTTCGCACTTCCAGCGCAGAATAGCGCAGTCGCTGTGGGAAATCAGTGTTCAGGACACATTAAGAAAATCTCAGTGACACCATTCATGAGCAGAAGTCCTAAAATGCTTATGTTGAAAATTTGGTGATGAAAGTCCTTAAAATGACTGCGTTACGAGCATGCATTGCGCAGTTTCCACGCACGCTCATAACTTTGCGAATTTGTGATATTTTCACTCCAGATTTTCAACATTGGCATTTTTACACACCTCCTTATGAACAGTACAGCTGTCATTTTTCACATCCTGGCTGAAATGTGTTTTTGTGCTTCTGCGGCAGAATAGCACGGTCGCTGAGGGAAGTCGGTGTTTGGGACAGATTAAAAAAAATCACAGTAACACTGTTTGTGAGCAGAGGTGCTAAAATGCCTATGTTGAAAATTTAGTTACAAAAGTCCATGAAATTACTGTGTTACGAGTGTGTTGTGTAGTTTCCACACACCCTCGTAAATTCGCGCATTTGTAATATTTTCACTCCATATTTTCAACATTGGCATTTTTTCAAGCCTCCTTATGAACAGTACAGTTGCCATTTATCATATCCGGTCTGAAATATGCATTTACACATCTGGCGCAGAATAGCGCTGTCGCTGTGGGAAATCAATGTTCAGGAGAGATTAGGAAAATCATAGTGACACTGTTCATGAACAGAGGTCACAAAATGCCTATGTCGAACATTTGGTAAAAAAATTCCACTAAATGACTGTGTTATGTGCATGCGTTGCACATTTTCCATGTAAGCCCAGAAGTTTGAGTATTTTTAATATTTTCACTACAGATTATGAACACTGCCACGTCTTCACACCTCCCTATGGATGGTACAGCTGTCATTCTTCACATCCTGCCCGATCTGTGTTTTCGTACATCTGGCGCAGAATGGCACGGTCACTGTGGGAACTCAAAGTTCGCACATTAACAAAATCACAGTGCCACTGTTCATGAGAAGAGGTCCCAAATGCTTTCATGAGGTAGGGGTCACAAAAAGGCCATGTTGAATTTGTAGTGCAATTACCAACAAACGCCTGGGGCGTTAGGGTTTCTAACCATAACGTCCCACCCTGTACAGACTGACAGGCATCAGGGGTGTGCCTTTGGATTGCCAACTATAATGCTCATGCCATTCCACCCCCACCTCACCACCCTGCAGCCAGTGACAGGCATCGAGGTGTGCCTTGGACTCTTCGGCCCCAGAGTTCACCCCATTCTCCTATACTGCACCCATTTCAGTGTATGTCCTTATGGAATGGGGTGACCATAAAGCTGAACACCCCAAGGCACACCTCAACACGTCGGTGTATGCAGGATAGGGTGAAGTGAAATGGCATGAACATTATGGGCAGTGACTCAAAGGCATACCCCAATGCCTGTCCATCTCTGCAGGGTGGAGGTGGGGTTGGCGTGAAGTTCAACACTTCACTGCCATTCCCTATTTTGCATCTCTCTAACTCCTGCATTTCCAGTGCTAATACCAGCAAGCAAACATTCAGCATTGACAAATGATTGTTGCTGATGTGGCAGTATTCTCTGTTTGCACCTTTGTGCTCCTAATTGCTTTCCCTGCCTCCCTTTGTTTTTCCTGATATCTCTCCATATTATCCTACTTCTGCCATCTTAAAACCTTCTAAATGCCAGCTTTTTTGCCCTTACCATCCCCGCTACTTCTTTAGACCACCACAATTGTCTCTTTTTCTCTTGTTAACCTGCCTGACACAGAGGTTTGTAGCCTTCTCAATACCCTTTATTTCAGCCCACTGTTCCTGGACTCCACCCAGTTTCCCTATCCCTGCTGGGGGGGGGGGTCCCTGAGGCATTCTCCTATTTTCTTAAAATCTGCTCTCCTGAAATCCAGGACCCTAGTTTAAGTGTGGTTTGATTCTGGCCCAGTTCTTATATTAAACCACACCTTACAATGATCACTGGTCCCCAGGTGGCTTACCCACCGTGACGTCAGCAACACTGTCCCCGTTTGTCAGTACCAGGTCCAATATTGCCCCCCCACACGAGTGGATTAAATTATATGTATTTATTTTTTGGTAACTGGGTAAGGCCTACTAGGCATTGGAGCCTGTTTTCAGGGGCGATTCGGGAGCACTGGGGAAGTTAAGTGACTTGCTCAGTCATATAGTATAGAAACATGCATAGAAATATAGAAGATGTCGGCAGAAAAAGACCACATGGCCCATCCAGTCTGCCCTCTAATTCCCTACCTACAGCTACACTGCAGACCCTAGTCTTCGGATTTTCCCACCGCCTTACCTTCAGGATCTCCTTGTACCTATCCTATGCATTCTTGAATCCTGTAACTGTTTTAGCCTCCATTACCTCCACTGGGAGGCTTTTCCATGCATCCACCAACCTCTCCATGAAAAAGTAATTTTTAATATCTCCTCTGAGCCTTCCCCCTTCCGAGTGTGACCTCTTGTCCTTGAGCCTCTTTTTGTTTGAAAAATGCTGCCTTCCTGTACCCTGTTTTTACCCATAAGGTATCTGTATGTTTCTATCATATCCCCCTTCCCTCCTTTCCTCCAGGAAGTACAAATTCATCTGAAGCCTTTTCTCATACAACATTTGATGCAGGCTCAGCACCATTTTGGCTGCTCTCCTTTGTACTGTCTCCATCCTACCTATTTCCTTTCTGAGATGGGGCCTCCAGAACTGGACATAGTACTCCAGGTGTGGTCTCACCAGTGAGCTATACAGGGGTATCACTACATCCTTCCTTCAACTAATGATTCTCCTGCCTATGCAGCCCAACATCCTATTTGCCTTGTCCACTGCCTTGTCGTGCTGTTTAGCCACCTTCAAGTCATCCAAAATGATTACCCCCAGGTCCCTTTCCTGCTTCATGACTGCTAAATCCACTCCTCCCATTTGATATGTTGCCGCCAGGCTTCTGTGCCACAAGTGCATAATTTAGCATTATTTTTTGTGTCGAAATCCAGCTGCCAGACCCATGACCATTCTTCTAGTTTATGCAGATCGCTCCTCATTCGTTCTACCCCCCCCCCCAGTGTGTCAACTGTGTTGCAGAGCTTTATATCGTCTGCAAAGAGGCATACTTTCTCTTACTCGGAAACTTTGCAAGTGGCGGTTGTGGGAATCAAACCCAGGTCTGTCTGCTGGATGCACCAAGCTCATTCACAGCTTATTACTCTACAGTGTCAGGGATGTAATCATTGCTAACTTGTCCAGGTACAACTTATGTGCATTAGGTGAAATGTCTTTTAGTGCCCATGACATGCTATTTGCAATTTTCAGCTGGGTCTGTCGGCTTTAAGGCAGTGATTTTAACAATAAGGGCATACCTTTTTAGCCCTCAGATACCCCATTTAGGTGACCATTGTTTCCTGTAGTTTCCATGTCCCCTAATTTCTTCTTGAGCTGCATTTGGTTTTTATATACTGTAAGTGAACTCAGCAATCTGTCCTTCCTTGTTATCAAAAATCAGCATGGAATGCCCATACCTCCCCGATGATGGTATCTAACTTAGGGCAGATGCAGCTGGGGGAGAGGTTATGGTAGTTATGGGCACCATGTTGGATGTCTGGACACCCTTCGTGTCGCAGGTGCTGTCCCGTGAGAACCCTTGATATGGTCTCTCAGTTTCTCCGTGTACCCTCTGGGGACAGGGTCCTTTATATTCTTTACATAATTGTCACCATACCATCTTATCCAGCCTCCTTTTGCAGCCAAGTCCAAAACTTTTCCCATCTCTCACGGAGATATTTATTCTTTTTTTTAAATATTAAAACGTTTTTTTCACGGACCTTTTGCAGGTTATGTAGCATTAGAGTCTTGGTACATAGGTTATGTAGCAATAAGGCAGTTTTATTACAACAGTGATCTTAGGAAGGATCATGTATTGCTCCCATATCAAATCCCAGGTTTCCCTCTGTAGACTCAGACTTTCCCCAGTATCATGATGGGGGGGGAGCACCCCAGACCCAGACCTCCAATGAGTTCCCTGTGTTAGTGGCCTCTAGTAAATATCAACCTGATCTAGGAATCCCGTTTTGGGATACTATCCAATCTATGTTGCATTACATGCAGTAGCCATGGGTTCCATCTATTCTGCTTTTTTCTTCCACATCCCAAAGACATCATAATTTTTTCCATTTTATAAATTTCCCACACTGTCTTCCCACTGTTGCAGGGGGTGTCTGGTGTCAACCAGTGCCTTGTAATGTTTTTTCTCTGCCATGAGAAAAGTACCTAAGAAGTACTGATGAATTTTATTTATAAAATGGCAAGATAAAAATCTAGAAATTTCATTGGGCAAGCATCATCACCTGACCATGCATTATATCTCTATAAAAACATAGTCAGGTGCAGAATCTCATTTTCCTTCCAAATAAACTACTTAGCGAGTCATTTTAAATGTGTAATAAGCCCCTCCAAGATGTGCATCGTAAGACTGTAATGCATCTTCTAGGCATGTAAGGACACTTGGCATTTGGCCTCATGTCATATTACTGTTAGGATCGCTAGGCTTGATCAGGTTCTTGGTGGTAATGGGCATGCAAAAGAGACATGAACAAGCTGCATATTGGTAATAAATCTTGTTTATTACACAAAAGAAATCACGGTTGCCCTAAGCGGTTCTTATTATCAGACACTGGGAGCCAAGCGGATTGCTCCCCAATACCTCAAAGAGTGAAGATGGTCTCTGAGGGGAATACGTAATACAGTAAATTATATACAGTACTACTGATAGTAGTCATAGTAACCATTAGTAAAAAGTGGGACTAGATACATAAAATAAACCCTATTGGCTAAAAGTTAGGTGGCTCCACAGTGTTATCTATTCTTATACAATAAAAATGCTAAGTCAGCTAAATTGTATAATAAAGGATGCATAGAAAATACACAGAAACACAGGATGTAATGTAGTTATATGTAAATCCAAAAAATGACAGCATAGTCTGACTAATAAACATCTCAGAAGATACAAAGACACAGGTGTCTTGGCCCACTACATGCTGTTACCAAGCATAAAGAAGCAGAATAAAATATAAGTCATTGTGTTTCCCTGACACTTACTCTTGTACAGTAAGTGCCCATGCCCTATATAGAGGATTATGTATGAGCAGTCATACATAACAAGGATATTCTTGTATCGAGAGGTTTCCTTGGTAACAGATGACCTCGAGAGTGCAGCTCGAGAGGTACTCTGTTACCAAAGGAACCTCAAGATACAAGAATTTCCTTGTTTGTGTATGACTGCTCATACATAATCTTTTATAGTGTACGGGCAGTCGCAGCATAGAAAATCACACAAAAGCAGCTGGAGAAGACAACAGAAAATAGAAATTTTAACATTTTCTTTTTTTTAACTGACACAGTGTGCTGCAGATGTTTCTGCAAGTTCAAGTTAAAAGAATGCAACTTCCAGCTCAACTGGATTGAGGAAAGCAACTATGTGGCAGCATTCCAAGTTGTTATGCTGCAGTAGTGACATACCTAATGCAGCATAACAACTGTGATGATATAGCTATTGCAGCATAACAACTCCATTCTAGTTATGGATTTCTACCCATAACAACATTCTACCATACACTATATGTTAGTATAGCATATATGTAATATAGTTTGTCTAAGGTGTACAGTGGGATGCCAATTAGAGTGTGGGGACCGCACATAACATTCCCCCCTTGTTGCCATACTGAAAAGGCAACAACACTATGGGAAAGTAGTGGGAACAGCCTCCAACACTTACAGACCTGACACATAAGCCTTGTAAATGAACTCAAGCTGTTCACAGTGTTGTTTGAGAGCACACCTTAAACAGCAAAGTGTTAGTATTAAAAAGACAATTAAAAATGCTTGAATAACAAAACCTTTAAAGGTAATCTCTAGCAAAGTATTAGAAAGTGCATTACTTAAATCACCATCATTGATAAGTGTATTAAGGGCTTCTCCAGCTTTGGCGATATTGTTACTGATGTGGATGAGGTGAGTATCATTTCTATCTAAAAGTGACTTTAAAGTTTATGTCAAAGGGTCAATATGGATATTAAAGATAGGTAAATATTGAGATGAAGCAAGCAAATATTCAGGGTCACCATCAATATCTGGTTCTGCGACATGAACAGAAGTAATCACTGTATGGCCTATAACAGTGGTTTGATGAGGAATAAAACAAAAGTTAGGATACTGGATGTCACAGACTCTATTCCCATAGGAGAAAGATGTATGGTTAGTTACAATGCAGTATTGACCATCAGAATTATATGACATTTTAACAATGCAGTATTGACCATCAAAATTATATGACATTTTAACAGTTGGCAACCTCCATTTTTAGTATGAACTGAGCAGGTGAATGACTGATTTGTAAGCCTTGTAATCAGCTGATGAAGCTCTTCTGTATAAGTATTGTAGAGACATCCAGTTTTGCCAACTGGCAGTGATGCTGTCAATGATGCTTGAGGAGTATCTGTGTCATTTGAGTTTATGTCTAAGTCCAGACTGAAAGACCAGTCTATGCTGTCCAGTGACTATCCACATACTGGTTTGATGATATTGAATACAACACAATGACACAAACAGTGATATCCCTTCTTCACACAACAGTCTGTATGAGGTGAACCCATGCTTCAAGGGTAGGATGATATACCAGAAGTGGTGGCAGATCAATGCGTTCTCTGTAGATATCCTCGTCAAGGTACCCAATGGAGTGAATGGAGGCAGATTTATCAAACAATGTAGTCTGTGGGTCAAAACGGGACAGGGACACAGTAAAGGTGACAAACATGATGTCCCAGATAGTGCAACATTTAGTTGTATAACATGGACCTTAGTTAGGATGACGTGTGACATACCCTCAATTTCTAGCAGTAGACACTGGAATAAAAATAGATTGAGACATACACAATGTAATACAAGCAGTGGATCTACAATGTGGGCAGTACCATTTAGCAATTCTTCTTTTATGAATAAGATCTGGAATACATCCAGTTTCTAAGTCACAGAAAAGATTATTGACAGTGGTTATGACATAAGTTCCATAAGCAGAGCATAGAAGTTCCCTGGCAATATATTGCTTGTCTGCCTGTTGTTATTTTGAAAAACAAGTTAATTGATTTTGTTTTGGGTATTGTTAAAACTTTTAGCTACATCATGCATGTTGTAAACAGTGTAACAATCTTCCTAACTCCATCCACACCATGTAACAATGGGGGTAAAATATTATTTTTCATAGCCTCCTGGAATTTAACTGTGTGACTTTTTATGGCAGCAATGTCTGCCCTGTTTCAGAAGGACATGTCAGTGCTGGTGCCAGTTGCACTAGTAACATCAGCAATATCACATTTCTTTCATGAAGAGGGATTTTTCTGACTTGAAGGGTTAGGTCTAGACCTGAATAAACCTAAGTGTTCAATAGTATAGACACCAGCTACTGGGTCTTGGGTACATTTCTGGTAGGCTGCAAGACTGTCTAGCAACACAGTACTGAAAAACTTAGAAGTGTTTGTATTAGAGCACATTCCAAATTCTGCCATATTCCAATGTGTAAGATTAAAATCAACAGGGATGTGCATGAATTGCACATTGTTAATTAGAGTACCTGGAATGAGAATTGCAGTGAGACCACTAGGTGGACCAGGTTCCTGTGGTGGACATTCAGTAAGTTCTGCTTCAGTAGGGGGTAATACAGACAAAAACATGGCAGCTGTAGCCACATAATTGTGGGTAAAGAAATATCTTGCAGAGTCTTGTGGGAACCTCTTGCAAAAGGCAGGATCAATTAAAGCAGTAAGATTATATAAACCAGAATGTCTATGATTAGCTTGGCGAATGGAGAGAGTGCCATTTAAGACAATTTTGGTGTTGGGCCAACCATGGACAGTACCTTTGGATAGGCAGGCCACAGGTAAAGTTTGTCCATATTAGTCTGTTTGCCATTCAATTTGTAGGGAAGATTTGTAGGGGCCACAACTGAGGCAGTAAGGTAGGCATCCTTGCCTTCCTGGACAGTAATGAATTTGTTTGGGACATTTATACTAACTCCTTTAGGGATGGCAGTAGAAGGATGGTCTAAATGCAGAAGGATGCAGCCCACCAGACCCTGGATACATGGGAAGGCTTCTGAGAGCAGAAGAGCCAAATGCAAAATAGACAACTTGCAGGAATACCTGTAAGGAAAAAGAAAAGGTCAGTTGGTACAATTCCACCCAATGGGGTTAGGAAAACTTATTATACTCCTTTATAAAGCTTTAATTGGTTTGCATGCAACCATTTCTCAGTAAGTTTTTGTTTTGGAGGAGTCTAACTTGATAGACTGCGGGACTGAGTTTGTTGACAATAGGGTAGGGTCATAGAATATAGAAATTGTCAGCAGATAAGGACCGCCAGGCCCATCCAGCCTGCCTGAAAGCCCTACACTAGTTTGTTGCCTCTGACCCCAACTAGTCAATGGCTTTTCACCCCACCTTCCCACCTCTAAGGTACCCTTATGCCTGTCCCATGCATGTTTAAAACCCTCCATTGTGCTCACCCCCACCACCTCTTGTGGCAGTCTATTCCATGTGTCCACCATCCTCTCCATGAAGAAAAACTTCCTCACATTTCCCCTCAGCCTGCCACCTTCGAATTTCATATCATGCCCCCTCATTCTAGTACATCTCTTATATTAGAAGATGTCTCCTCCTGCACCTTGTTTATGCCCTTAAGGTACTTGAGTATTTTTATCATGTCCCCCTGATCCCTCCTCTCTTCCAGCGAGTGCCTACTGAGGTCTTTTAGTCTTTCCTCATATGTTTTCTGGTGCAAGCCCTGTACCACCTTAGTTGCCCTTTTCTAGACCGCCTCCACCCTGTCACTGTCCTTATGAAGGTGCGGCCTCCAGAACTGCACACAGTACTCTAGGTGAGGCCTCACTAGCATGTTGTACAATGGCTGGTGACGACCCACTATTGGAGAAGGGATGTGTGGGATGAGCAAATCTGAGTACCATTACCTGATCTCCGATGTGTCAGTCTACTTCTTGTGCATGCTTGTCAAACTGGATTTTGGACTGTTGCTGGTCCTTGCCCACGTGATGTGCAGTATACTGATGGGTTTTAACAATGTCATCACTGAGTTTTGCAACATATTTGTCTACAGGCACTCTGTCTGCAGTGGGGGTGTGCATATCAAACAACAGGTGTTCAGGTAATCTCATAGTTCTACCAGTCATCATCTCGAAGGGTATTAACTGGGATGTAGCTGAAGGAGTACCCCTAACTGCCATAAGGAGTAAAGGCAAAAGGGAATCCCAATCCTTGGGATTGTCCTTGATCAACTTGGAAAGCATTTGCTTAATTAGTCTGTTGGCTCTTTCTACCTGAGCTGATGATTGAGGGTGGTAGGGTATGTGGAACTTCTGGTGTACCCTTAGAAGTTCAAGTTTTTCTTGTATCGTCACCTCTAAAACTGGTTCCTTTGTCAGAGTCCACCTTAAGAGGTAGACCCCACCTGGAGAACAGTTGTTCTACCAGGAGTCTCGCAGTCACTTTGGCTGTACAATTCTTAGTGAGAAAACCTCAACCCATTTAGAAAAGAGGTCTGTGACAACAAGTGCATACTTGTTGTTCCTACTGGTGTTGGTCAAGGGACCAATGACATCAATTTGGATTGCATGCCAAAAGCCAGATTGCCTCTGAGGAGATAACTTGGCATTACGTTTGGTAGGGGCCAAATTGTTCTGGGCACAGATCAAACAATTCTCTATATAGTGTTTGACAGTCTTGGTGATGCCTGGCCACTAACCTAAAGTTTTCAGTCTCTGGAGAGTGTTTTCCACTCCCTGGTTTCCACCAGTTGGGGTGTCATGAATCTGGTGAACAAATTCAGATCTCAAAGATTCAAGGACTACCTACAGCCTACAGTTTGAATCCTCAGGCTGATGCCAAATTAATTTGCCATCTTGTGACAAATGTAACCTACTTGCATGTCTCTTGTAGGAGCTGTGAGTAGGCAAGTCTTGTTCGACTCCCTTATCAAGGAATCTGAACACATCCTTTAGTTGAGGGTCAGAATACTGTGCTGTGGGGGGGGCATGGTCAGCAGCCGAGCTTGAAGCAGCTTATTGACAGAGCTCCACTAAAGCAACCTAATTAAGCTAAAGACATGGGGGAAAAAACATTGAAAAGGTATGTAAAGCTAAGAATTATATAGAAGGCAATCTATAGACTACAACAATATATTTTCTGGCTTAGTATTGCAGGAGGAAACTAGAACGATGGGCAGAATTAATCAAGTAGTTACATGAGGTGAAAGTGCCTGACAAAAATACCCTAAGCCGACTACCAGCACGGACTCGAGATCGAGGGCAGGGAAAGATGTGCCAGCTCAACCTTCCAATGCGGCCCTACTGAAAACGATCCAATGGCTGGATCAAAAGCTAGAAGACTTTAGACACAATTCAAAGTATAAGACACTAAGGTGGGCATGTTGGAGGAAGCCACAAAATCAGCTTCGACAGCAGCAGCATCCACGATGATAGTCTCCACGGGTTTATCCAAAGAGAATATACTGTTACGTCATCGGCTAGAGAATATGGAAAATGCTGCCCAAGCAACCCATGTATGAATTTTAGGCATACCAGAGGGAGCTGAACGAGAAGATCCTCTACCTTTTTTGCACAAATTCTTTGGAAACACACACTATAACTCCAGGATACAGTCACCATTCTTAAGGTCTACAGAATCAGCCCACATGGCGGATGCACTTGTGCAGCAACAAACCAGCCATTACCCCAAACTCTCCTGGTGGTGCTGGGGTTGGTGAAGGACAGAGATGTATTAATTAGCTTGGCTAAACAACAAGCTCCATTTGAATGGGAAGGCACAACAGTTCATATTTTTTCCTGACTTGAGTTTTGCTGCCAGGCAGTGATGAAAAAGCTTCGATGGTCCCAGAGTCCATCTGCGCCAGTTAGGAATCCACCATGTCCTTCTCATGCCAGCCAGTTTAACAATAACGTACGGGGAAAAAGTATATCAGTTTGCAGAACCTGAAGCAGCATCAAAATTGTTGGACAGAATTGAGAAGGAATTTAGGGCAAAAGGAGAAACTTCGGACAATGATTCGGAGGACAGTGAGTAGAGACACTCAGAACTTAAGCTTCATTATATTATTCAGCAGCCATGGAGAGTCTTGAAATAATAAACTGCTACTGCTAATTTTCATAGACACTCTTGGTTATTGTTGTATTAACTTTTATTTAAGGGCTGAAAAGTGGGCACAATGCCTGGACTAAAATAATTGCCCTTTGACACTCTTTTTCTTTCAGAAGGATGCCTTTAGCTCTTTAACTGGTTGGCAGTGTACTGTTTATTGTCTTAGAAATGTAAGGATAAAATAAAATATTGGGAACCTGTGCCTACTAGTAATGAACCTTCAGTGGTATTATTTATTGTTCATTGATGAAAAAGTTATTAAGGGTAGCTAGATGGGTTGCTGAATGTTAGAAGCTCTGTTACATAAAAATAGTTTAATTACCCGTATTCAGAATGTTCTCAAAATTTAAACACGGTGTGACTTTTTTTTCCTGCTCATGGCTGTAATGGCCTTTATATGTATTAATATTGGGAAATGTCATTAAATTTTAGGTTGACCCTCTCTTTATGTAACATTACATAGGGGTTAGTGCATCCTTACTGTAAAAATGTTGATGTGCATTACTTGTAATGGAAACTCATTTCTGAAGCCTGCCTATGAGGGCAGTGTACTGTGTATTACATACAGCTAAATTAAAAAAAATAAAGTACAAAAAAAAGATTGTTGTGCTGTGGACAAATCCAGTGGAACAAAAGATTCTGGTTTCTTTTTGATGGCAGCTACTTGCACGGCTGCAAAGGTATCGGGGTGAGACATTATCCATGTCTTCCCCCTCGAGCACCATCTTTTGCAAGAATATCTGCTCAGTCATTGAATGAATGAATAATATGGATCAGATTTTGAGTGGGCTTTAACCTTGTGGATGAACAGTTTGTGTTTGAAATGCTGTGTGAGTTTGTGAATGTATACAAAGAGTGCTTTGTACTTCATTGGTGTGCCATCAAAAGATGCAAAGGAGTTCTTCTGCTACAAATGTAAAAATTTGGTAAGAGAACAACAGACCCAACTGAAGTCTGTAAAAATGATGGTGCCCTTGGTGCTATGTTGTATGAGCTGAGGGCACAGCCCACAGCTGCCAGTTCTGCATACTGAAAGGATGCAACGCTGCAGTGGTTTGAGACATGGATAGTGTTAACATTAGGGTGTACAATAAGCACTCCAAATCCGGCTACCTGTTCTCCTTGATAATATGAGGCTGAACAATCGGTAAAGACATGACACAAGGAGGTATCTGCAATGAGTTTTGTAGTAGCAGAAAGGAATGGGCCTGGTTCAGGCAAATCAGGTGGTTGGAGTGTGCAGTCATGTGGTGCTCCCTGGTATAAAAGACCATGGGCCAGAATTGAGGGTAGTTTGGCAGGCTGGACCTGTATATCACAGTCCTGGTGATGAAGAGACCAGTGAGTCAGTCTGATGTTGGATACTGATCCATACTTTACTCTGTCTGACAGCAAGAAAATTATTGGGGTGTGACTGGTGTTCAGAATAATAGGTGAGTACCCAATGGTATACAGAAAATGCTTGACAGCCCAGTAGGTAGACAGAATGTTTCTTTCTCAAAGATTGTTCTTCTGTTCCACTGGTGACAACATTTGGGATGCATAAGCAATGGGCCTCAGGGTAGCATTTACTTTTGGAACAAGGACTGCAGACATGGCAATGTCTGAAGTGTCTGATTCCAGATGGAAAGATAAGGTTTGATTGGGGTTCACTAAGGCTGGAGCAGAGGCCAAGGTCTGTTTCAGAAGTGTCACAGCCTGAGTGTGGATGGGACCCCAAGTCCAGGGAACATCCTTTTTTTTTTTAGGAACGCATACAGAGGCTTGGCCTTCAGTGCAAAATCACAAATAAAGTCCCTGGAATAGTTGACCATTCCCAGGAAATGTCTGAGTATTGCCACACTGGTAGGTAGGGGCAAATCTTGTAGGCTTTGGATCTTCTTCCAAGCTGGGCTTTTGCCTTGTTCTGCGTAGGCCAAGAAAGATGACTTATTTCTGGCAAAGTTGTGCCTTTGCAGGATTACATTTGAGGCGTGCCCTCTGTAAGAGGGTCAGCAGTTCATTCAGGAGGTCAAAATGCTGTTCTCTGGTAGCTGTTGCCAACATCAAGTTGTCCACATACTGCAGAAGACATTGTGGGGCAAAGAAACCTTCCAAAGCATCCATCATGTGTAGATGGAAAAGGAAGTGGCTATTATGGAACCCCTGAGGTAAGCAGGTCCATGTGTACTGTTGACCTTCAAAAGTAAAGACAAATTTGTATTGACTTTCTAGAGCTAGGGGCAGTGACCAAAAGTCACTGGAGATGTAAAGGGTGTAGAACCACTTGTGATCTGGTGTCAGCAGTTTGAACACATCAGGAGCTGATGCTACTGTAGGTTAGCAGCTAGGAGTGACTTGATTGAGTCTCCAGTAATCAATAATGAGATTGTAAGATCCTGTGGGCTTTTTCACTGGCCAAATAGGTGAACTGGCAGTTGAGACACAAGGCCTGATCACAACTTGTATGGGGAGTGACTGAATGGTTTCTCTGAGTGAAGGTAGAGCTTCAGCAGGAAAGGGATATTGCCTTTGCCTGTCATGTACTTGACCTGGGATCTCGATGACAGTCTGCATTCTCCCACAAACATGCTTGTGCATGGCAAAAGCATTCAGATGCTTCTGAAGGATGGGTAAAAGATTTCTGAAGAACTCATGGTTCTGGAATAGAGTTATGACATCATATTCCTTGTCATTGGTGGTAATAATTGCAACCACATGCGAATCAGAAATCATAACAGTGCAGTATTGTCCTCTGATTTGGATCAGAAGCATGTTGGCCAGATTCACCACACAGCCATGTGGCATGAGAAAGTCAATTCCCAGAATGCTGGGATGATCACATAACACCATAAGATCAAAGGTATGGCAAGAGTTGAGGTTGTCTATCACCACTGGAAGTACAATAGAGCAGTACGTAGATAGCTTGGTGCCATCCACGCCTGACGTACTGATCCTCCATCCAGTGGACAAAAGGAGTTTGCTGGGTCCTCGTCATGTAACACAGACACAGCCATGCCTGAAGCAAGCAACATAGTCATTTGGCAGCCCCCAACTATGGCCTTTGTGTAAAGCCTTCTGTTTGTGTCAAGAGTGAACTTGTTCACAATATGGACTGAGGCCTGTAGTTGTCAGTCTGAACTGCCACTACCAGGAAGCTCCTGGAAGAGTAACTGGGCCTGTTCGTCTTGCTGGGCCTCCTCCAGGTCTTGGATATCTGCAATGAAGGGTGTAGCATTGGGGTTTAGGCCTGGTTCCGTGTCCCTCTGGCCTAGTGAGGCCTGTTACACCAGAGCTAGGGCTGCAACAGTGTACATTGGAATCGCATCTGCTACTAATTGTACTTGTCCAAGAAGGTTGCTGAGGTTGTTGTTCTCCTCAGCGATTTTCTGGTAAGAGCGGTCTGGTCGATGGTTTCAATTGCCCCGATTGAAATTAGAATTCCAGTTCTGCTTGTTGTTCTGGTTCTGGTTCCCACCTCTGGCCTGGAAGTACTATTGTTTGAAGATGCGGTCTTTTCGTCTTGGGCCTTGCCCTCCACTGTGTAGTGGGTTGTGGACTCACCACTAGATTATACCACGGCCACCTTTTTCAAACTGGAATTCAGATCTTGGGAGGTAGAGCTGGCAAACCCGCTCTTGTCTTCCGAAGAATGTCATCAAATTTGTCCATTCTGGGGAAAAATGTAGGCTCCACTTTCTCATGGATGGCCGGAAACATGTTCCGGAGGAATACATTTTTGTACTAGATGAGATCAACAGCTGCAATTTCAACTGCAAGGTGTCTGCCAGTATGGTAAGCCATCCATAACCTTTGGTGGTATGTGGCTGGGCTTTCCTTGGTGGTTTGTTTTACGGAGTAGCCTAACATCACACCGATCACACCTGGGTTGTGTGCAATGATGAGTTCCGCTGTGATCTCATCAAATGTTACAGTTGTGTCTTGACGGGCTACTTCTGGGAGTTTTGCCCAGAGGCTGGGGTCTATGGTCTACTGGAGGATTTGTACCTGGTAATCTGCCAACAGGCTAAGCATTTCACATCTGGAACGTACTTTCTCCAAATGGCAACTGAGACTGTCATTGAGGTTCATGCAGCCTATGCTGTCAGCGATCTGCTGCACAGAGCAGACCAACTTAAGAGGGGATTATTGTGAACATGGTCAGGGGAAGGGATGTCTCATGCTCTGCAAAGGGGTGGCCTACGCTGTGGCATCAGCCACAGTGTGAATGACGGAAGTCTGGGCAGCAGTGTCCTTCATCATCTGTTCCCGATGCGTTTTGAAGGCTTCTTTGCTTTCATCAGACAAACCTATCTTAGCGAGGGCAGTCTCGATCATTTGAACGATCTCCTGCTTGTTGGCTCTTGTCGAAGTGGCAATTGTAAGGGCTTTACCTAGGCCTCAACCTCCCCATTATGGGGGCCACTATATTGGCGTCGCACATGATAATCATCATTCCACTGATGACGTAGGTTAGTGCTGTCATAGCAAGGGTATCCGCCATCTTGTGGGTGGTGGGGGAGGGGGGACACCAGACCACAATGGTGTGGCTGGGAGCCATCTTAGCAGATGTCACCAGAGTCGTCATCACTGGATGGTGCAAGGTTGATGGTATGTAGTGAAATCTGCTTATCGCCCTGCTGTGATCAGCCAACACCTCTCACTGATGGCGCAGTTGCACCATCTTTAATCTACAAGCTTTGTGACTAACGTTTGAAATGCTCTGCACCACACCGTTCGTAACTTCCTTCTGTAACACTCTATATGCGATGCTCAATTCGCAGTTGTCCCTAAGCTCCCTATCCAACTCATCACTTACCCTTTTCAGGTAATCTTGTATCTCATTACGCAATTGTGCATTTGTGTCACTCAACAAATCATTCATTTGTAAAACCTCTCTCTTATCCTGTCTCAAACTTTCACATTCATCCTTCAACATTTAAATCTTGCTCACCACCCTGTACAGAACAGTGCATGAGAGTCTCATTCTTTGTGTGCAATGACTGAAGTTCTGCTTCAAGCCATTGCTCCTTTTTCAAATTTTCAGACTCCTGCAAGCTCATCTCTTTCTTAAGGGATGACAGCTGCAGTTTGAGGGAATGAAACCTTGATTTGGATGCTTCTAAAGCAGCATACAGAGCCGCGGCTAACAGCCCTTTAGTCTCACATTTTTTGGCTGTTTGCCTCGTCTCAGAGTACTGGGTTGAAATCCCCAGCACGGGGTTGTCAGAGCGGCTTGCGTTCAGTGTGAAGTTGTTCCAGCCTCCACGGGACATAAGGAAGTTAGAGACGTCAAGTCTCAAGTCTGCACAGATATTTGACGTAGTAGACATAGTGGTACCAGTAAAACTGTGGGGAACACAAAATGTTAACCTGTCAGTGGGCGCTGTGCTGTGTATCAATCCACAGAGGGCAAACCAGCAGACCGTCGGGCTACTGTACTCTCGCAATCCTGCAATTCAAAACTGCCATTAGGCTAGCGGAGTCTGCATTGACTGAGTCCAGTAAGCAGCAAGACTTTACAAGATGCTACACAGTCAAAAGTACGGGCGAGGTGATACGGGTGTGTACACCTACTTACTACCTGCAGGGAAGGGCAAATTAGCAAGTTGTGAAACTTTGCAAATCCAAAGCTCCTGCACATGGTCGCCAATATGTCAGGGTCATTAGCCCTGATCAGATTTTTGGCGGCAATGGGCATGCAAAAAAGACACTAACAAGCTGCATATTGGTAATAAATCTTGTTTGTTACACAAAAGGAATCACAGTTGCCCTAAGCAGTTCTTACCATAAGACAATGGGAGCCAAGCTGATTGTTCCCCAATACCCCATGGAGTGAAGATGGTCTCCCAGGGGAATACGTAATACAGTAAATTACATACTACTAATCGTAGTCATAGCAACCATTAGTAAAAAGCAGTACTAGATACATAAAATAAGTCCTACTGGGTAAATGTTAGGTGGCTCCACAGTGTTATCTAGTCTTATACAATAAATGCTAAATCAGCTAAATCGTATAACAAAGGATGCATAGAAAATACATAGAAACACAGGGTATAATGTAGTTATATGTAAATCCAAAAGATGGCAGCATTGTCTAACAAACATCTCAGAAGATACAAAGGTGCCTTGGCCTGCTACATGCTGTTATCAAGCATAAAGAAGCAGAATAAAATATAAGTCTTATGTTTCCCTGACACTTACTCTTGTACGGGAAGTGCCCACGCCCTATAAGTTAGTATATCATATATATAATATAGTTTGTCTAAGGCGTACAGCGGTATGCCAATTAGAATGTAGGGACTTTGCATAACACTACACCCTTGGGGCGTGCATGAACTAGAGAATAATGCTTGTGCAGGTGTATTATGAAAATTTTTCACACGCTTAAGGTGTGTGATAATCTATGAACCCCAAGAGAGAAGCTTGAGGGGTTTATGAGATAATCACACACCGAGGGTGTGTGAAAAATCCTCACAATACAAACCTTGCACAGGTAGTATTATTACTTTTTTGTATTATTTATTTATGCTCCTCCCTATCGCATCCCTGCCAGCCACTTCTTCAGAGTGCTATCGCCCGCCACACCTCCACCTCAGCCCGGCACCACCATCTCTCAACCTAGTCATTGCAGTCTTCTTACCTGGGTAACCCAACCTGTGTCGGGGCGGGTCCCTCTCCTCTGAGGGGGAAGTGCCGTTAGGTGAACTATGTACCCCAGGAAGCTGCCGCAGGGTTGGTCCAAGCAGTCCAGGGCTTCGTGGTTGTGCAGCTCAGGCGCTCGTCACCTGATCGGCAGGGAGCCAAATTTTCCATTTTCTGTGCCCGCCCTACTTACTAGCCGTAAGGATGGCATCCTGAGGTGGGGACGTGCAGGAGGGCATGTTGAGGCTTTCACACTCTCCAAGCTGGTCCACCAATCCACCTACTGGAGCCCAAGCTCGTCCCACCCCCCCCGGGAAGGAAGCATCCAATGGATGCTTGTTAAACCCCCTCCGTCGGTCGCTGCTCCTGGTACGCGGGCTCAGGTTGCGAACTCTGGTCCCCAATTATTTTTTATAATTACTGGTGCAAAGGAGTGATTGCCAAAGGTACTGGGGCAGTTCTGCTATACACACTCACTTTCCCTGCCTCTTTCCCTTTCAGTAGAGGTGTATGTTTTTCTTTAGTGATTTTTTTCACATTGCACTGTGAACTGCAATGTTAGTCAGCTGCAGTTCACTCCGATGCAGCCGCCGTCTTACCTCAATCGAGGGGCATGAATGGCAGGATTAACCAGATAGATATTTAACTTATCAAGGCAGGATCAACCAGATAAATAATGCAATCCATTAAAAATGTATCTACAAGACACAGAAACGAGAAAGATCTGTGCGGTTTGTCAGTTACAGGAAAATGGAGCCACCATGTTTCTTTAGCTGTATGGCCCACCTATACACAGAGTAACAGCCAGTTATGTGGCACGCTACTTATGAGTGACACCAAAGGCCAAAAGAAAGTTTTGAGAAGGCAGTAAAAACTGGTTTTCGGGTTATTACAGCGTTTGAAAGGGGCATCATAACAGTTTGATAAAAAGGGTCACCAGTAATTGTGTAAGCAATAAGACATGATGGGGTATGTGTTGAACATATATTACCACACGGCTGGGGCGTAGTAAGTCACAAGGCCACTGGCTGAGTGACTTCAGCCCCAGCTGTGCAGTAATATATGTTCAACACATACCCAGGAGTATCTTATTGCGCTTATAAAATGGAGAAATGTAATTGTAATTGAAAAGAAAAATGAGAAAATATTGTATTTCCATTAAAATATTCCTTTATTTGAAGTGTCCTTACGCAAGGAAAAATAGTCCCTTTAAACTGAGACTTTGTAATGAAAAGTCTGTTTTAAATTACACTTTCTTATTATTTAAGTAAACAATAAATAAAGCAGTAAACTTCTTTGTTAAAGAATCAATAAAGCAGTAAAACTAACAATGAACGTGACATTTTCATTTTAAACTGACAGAGAACGAGAACGTTAATTTTTTTTTTTAACTGAAACAGCTGTCTGCTACTGAAAAGTAGAACTTATTCATTCATGTTTATAAAATTAACAGTGCCAGTGAAAGTGACTGGACCACTGAAATGGAATCCTCTACTTGGGAATTTCATAGGTGATGCGCATTTAGGTGACTGCACTGCTGACTGAAGTGACTCTAATGAATATGTACCCCAAGTGCTACTCGCAGAGTTCATAGTTTCTTACCACGGACTTGAGTGAGGAGCTGAATGAGTTGATGTCACGGGTGATTGAGGTGAGTTTACTGCATCACAACTGGAATGATTTTGGTTTTTGTTTTCTTCATTTTTGGCAGCAGTACTGTTTATTTTCTTGGCTGGCACGGTCATGTCATCCTGCCCCAGAATGCTGCTCCATTTTCTGCGGTCGGAGCAATTGGTGGACCAGTGGGACCGGAGCCTGGCTTCGTTCCGGTGGCCAGTCACCGACATAATTTCTCGGTCCTCACAGCCAGCTTCAGACAATAGACGGACCGCAGTAGCATGAACTGAGTGGTTCGTGTAAATTTGTGACAGCTCAGCCTCCTTACTCAGATGAGTCATCAGGGCGGAAAGGAAGTTTAACCCCATTGGTTCATGACTATACTACGTTTCATGTGTATCCAGGAACTCTTGTGGCAATTTACGATGGTGGCAGTACAGGGATTTTGCTGCATGAAAAGGTCATTTGGATATGTATTTCTTTAGACTTTGTACTGGGCAAGATGGGCATCCAGGATTGGCATAAATGAAGCCACGGTAGGATTCTTTGTTCTGTTCTCTCTCTGGTCATTATGATTTTTGGTATGTTCATTGAAACTCAGGGTTGCAAATTCATTTCCGGCTTCATCGTGGTGGAATTGAAAGCTGTCCGGTTTTAAAAGATGCAAACCTTCATGTCGGTGCCTGGCCATGTACAGCTGGATGTCCAGCCACACTTTGTGGACAAGGCCAGGCGCCGCATTAGGTGACAGTGCTGGAGAGGTATGCAATTTGTGTAGATCAAGATTGGTTATATGAGGATGATGCTTGGAACAGTGTTTGTGCTCTCTTCTGTATTTTTTCATAACAGCAACAAATATGTTGTGGCTTGATGTGAAGGCTTGGTCTGTGATTATGTTAATTTTTCTCCTGATTGCTGTACAATTTAAATGCCTATTTAAAACAGCCCTCAGGCTACAGAAACTGCTGAGGGCATATTCTTTTCCATCTGCGTTACGGACTTCCATGTAGAATTTGCAGAGTCTCATTCAGCAGTTCGGGTGAAGCAATTTTAAAATTTACATTTATGTGCCTTGCTGAAGCCCAATCCTTGAAAACTTTCACTCCCCATGTTGTCGAACGCTTTGTGGTCAGCTCGTTACAGGAGTCTTCTATTAAGATCTTTTTCATTTAGTATTTGGTGCCTGCTTTTTCCTGCCACTGGTTTTAAAAATGACAGCTCTGACTCGGTACTCACTGAGGTTGTCGGAGCTGTGCTGCAGTTGTTTCTTGCTATCGGAGCATTACTGCCGTTTTCTGTTTCATTATTTTCTACGTTTTTAAATATTTCCTCACGCTCCTCTTCTGTTATGCTAACATTTAAGTTTACTAAGCTGTCGCCTGCTATGGTTGCTTATGTGGGTCTCCCTATGCAAGGGAAAAAAGATGGCTAACTTAAGCTTTATGAACATTCTATTTTATTTCTCAACATTCTATTTAGGGCATTGATTTGTTTGCCTGTTCCTTTTTTGCCCCTATGTGTAATACATATATGACACTGCTTTTTTGGCCAATCACTAGCGTTTATTTGGTGCTCCCATTTTATAAAATTCTATAAGGCACACACGTGGCTTCTTACTTTTTGAAGATGGTGGATAGGAAAGCAACACCACCATTTATGGAGTTGATCCCAGATTCATAATGGCAGCCTGTACTACCTTCTGAAATGAAACCCAAAAGGGCTGGAGGACCAAACAGTACTGTTCACACACATTTCCATCAGCACAAAGATGCGTGCGTGGTCGAGAACCTTGCTATATTTTGCAGCGTGTGTAAACACAGCTGGCAATGTTCCAACTGTATTCTCGCCAGTGGTATGAATTAGTAATCTTATGTTGTCTATGTAAGTAATAATACCAGACAGGTTGGGCGTTATTGGGATATAACGGACCGTCCAGGGGCGTAATGAAGCACGGCGCCGCAGGCGGGCGGCCTTATAGCCCCTGGAAGGTCCGTTATATCCCATAACACCTACCCTGGAGGGTATTATTACACTTAGATAATTGTGTTAGGCTAGTTTTTTTTTATGTTTTTATTAAAAAAAGTGTCAAATATTATTACAAATTAACAGAAATGTGGGTTTGTAAAACAGTCCATTGCCACTAGAGGGTGCTGCTGTTGTTTCTTATAGGTAGGAAGTGACTGTGAGTGTGGTTGGCAGACTGACTAAAATGCTACTGGCAAATGAGAAGAGAAGCACAGGTACGAGGAAATACATGCAGCAGTAAAGTAATTTTTATTTAACACAGAAAACAGAAAATGAGTTTGGCGTTTCTGCTGCTTGTTTTGTGGGAGAGCGTTGTCACAATGAATGCGACTTCAGAATGGAGTAGGTAGTGAAAGGATGTACTGTATGAGTGTAAGCGGAGTTGGCAGACTGCCTAAAATCATGTTGGCGGGTGAGAAGCAGAGCAGAGCTGTGAGGCAGGAAAGTGTTTTTGTACAAACAATTGAATTTAGTTTTTGGTGCTGCAGTTTGTGTTGAAGGTGAGCGAGATAAGTAGAATGAACGTGAAGTGGGCTATGTCGCAGAGCCGCTCGCTTAGCGAGGAAAAAAGAAATGGTGTTGGCGAGTTCCAGAATTGGAATTATTTTAGAGCAGGCCGTTGTTAAGAAATAACAGCCCCGCGTGGTAGGGTGTTTGAGCCAATCAGGAAGCGAGTTTTATTTTCACCATTATCTAAATCAGATCAATGCCCACTCTGCTTTTCAAGGTCAACTAAGAGTTCAGTCTCCCAGGTTAGCCGTGTGCATGTCCTCTCCGTCCGATGGCTAACCTACAGGGCCCCAAAGCATACCGAGGTGAAGTGATCTGGACATGTGACCTCAAGAAGACTGAAATATTTATTCAAACAACATGAAGTCTTGCTATATTCTGACTATTGTAGTTAGCCCCAGCCTTTAAACTGCCCCGGAGAACAAAGGGTTAACTTTCTATGCAGAGCACAGAATGCTGAGTTTGAGCTCGGTTGCGGTCTCTGTCTGGAGCCCTTTGAAATCCAACCATCAGATTCTTTACTCCGCCTCACTGAACAGTCGCTCTGGTGATTTCTCCTTCAGCTCAGTTCAAAAGTCAGTTAAAGTCTCGGTTAAGTTGTCGGTTTTAACCGAATTTATTTCTGCATAGTTGGTTCAGTCTCTGTCTGTGGTACCATGAGTACTAGATAGGTTTTGTTCTGTTTTTCTGCATGGAAATTGTGTTAGATCGGTTTGGCTGAACTGATCATTTGAATTGAATCCTTATGTTTTACTTTAGAGTGTGTTTACAGGTTCTTATCGGTTCTAAAAAAAACATGTTTTGAACTTTTTTTCCAACACGTGACACGGTTAGGAACCGATAAGGGAGTCTTGCCTGGTGGTTGTCATAAAAAGGGTAAGTTTGGTTAGGTTGGCCATATCTGAGAAACCCAAGAAAAAAAAACGGGCCCACTGGGTTTCAACACTGCAGAGTGCGGGGAGATCTTTGCTAAGGTCGACCCTCACACCACCTGTGTTTATTGTCTGGGGTTTGAACACCTCGATTCAGACTGCCAAATTTGTAAAAAAATTTCCTAAATCTACCCTTGAAAAGAGAATAGGTAGACTGAGGGAAAAGGAGGCCAAGAAGTCCGCTGACCAGACGTAGCCAAGTTTGGTTCCAACCGAACCAGGAGTGCCCTCTGACCAGGGCGATACTTCTTCGGGCAAGAGGAGAGCCGATCCTGAGGGGTCAGTTCCTACAAAAAGGAAATGCAAAGAAAAATTGACCAGTTTGGATTTTGGATCCAGAGGTTCATGTTCCGACCGCCAAGGAAATAGCCAGGTCTATTCAAATTGTGGAAACCCTTCGCCCGGTTCCGACTGATCCGGCACCTTTTCGTAGGGGTTCAGTTTGGTCGGTTCCCCCAGTTCAAGATTATACCCCTGAAGATTTTTATGAACCGGAGTTTGTGGAGGAGGGGGAATTTGAAGATGATGAAAGTCTGGATGTGTCTGTGGAACTGGACATCTCCCCAGACAGACCTTCTGGTGTATCCCCTCCTAGGCTTTCTGAGTCACCTTCCCATTTTTTGTTTTATAGAAAAGTGGCTGAAACCCTCCAGCTTCCTATGGAGGAGGCAATGGAGGATCAGGAGGAGCCTGATTACGTGGAAATGATGGACATCCCAGAGTCCAGGAGAGTGTCTATTCCACTTCACAAATCCTTTGGGAAACAGACACAAAAAATCCTGAAGTCTCCCAATTCTGTACCCCCTGTTGACAGAAGGATGGACAAGAGGTACACACTATCAGGCTCAGATACAGAGTTTTTATACCAGCATTGCAGCCATGTTGGGGTAGTGCAGGCTGCTGCCTGTGACAAGGCAAACATTTCCTTGGCTTCACACCCCCCAGATAAAGACTCCAGGAAGATTGATGCCATGGCAAAAAAAACAGCACATGGCATCTTCCTTGGGACTCAGGCAGGCGAATTATATGACCTATACAGCCAGGTACCAGAAGTCTAGGTGGGACACTGTACTGGCAATGGCTAAACAGGCCTCCCCCCAGCTAGCCAAGGAGCTGGAGGGGGTGGCTGCAGATGGGATTGAGGCATCAAAAGTTCAGTTTCATGCTGCTGTGGACTCCAATGATGTGTCATCAAGAGTCATGACTACATCTGTGGCTCTTTGGAGAATGGCTTGGTTCATATGTACTAGCCTTTCGCAAGATACCCAGGCTAAGGCCATGGATTTTCCTGTAGTGGGTAATTCTCTGTTTGGGGAGCAGACAGAGAATTACATGAAGAAAATGGATGAGTACAGGACCACCTACAGGAGTGCTCAGGCCAAAGAGAGGCAGGCAACTGCTCAAAGGCAGCAGTCTAGGGGTAGGGGCAGGCCTTTTCATAGGCCTTTCTACCAGCCACAGGCCTCTTCTTTCTTTTCACAGAGGGGGTTCTTCAGAGGAAGAGGCAGGAGGGGGATGAGCAGGGCTGCATCCACTCCTCAGCCTAAGGCCCCTGCCAAGCAGACACCCTGATGGGCCTGCCCAGGTCGACTCTCCTATTCCAGTAGGGGGCAGGCTGACTTACTTCATCCAGGACTGGATGTCTATTACATCAGACAAGTGGGTCCTGGAACTAGTAGGCCAGGGACTGGTTCTCAGCTTCAAAAAATTTCCGAAGATGAGAGCCAGATCTTTTCCGCCTGCAGGTCTCTCAGAAACCCTTGCCCTAGAGGCAGAGGTTTCATCTCTGCTGGCTTTAAGAGCCATAGAGTGAGCACCTACCCTACACTGGGGCAAAGGTCCATACTCCAGGTACTTCCTTACCCCAAAAAAGACAGGGGAGTGGCGACCCATCCTAGACCTAAGATACCTAAACAAACATATTTTAAAACCAAAGTTAAAGATGGTAACAATGGGAATAATCCTTCCCTCTCTAAGACCAGGGGACTGGCTAGCCTCCCTGGACCTCAAAGATGCCTATTTTCACATTCCCATCAGGTGCTCCCACAAAAAGTACCTCAGGTTCGAGTTACCCTCAGGCCACTATCAGTTCAGAGCAATGCCCTTTGGTCTAACTTCAGCCTCAAGGGTCTTCACAAAGTGCCTGGCAGTAGTAGTTGCCTTTCTAAGGAGGCAACAGATTTCCATTTTTCCATAACTGGACGACTGGCTCATAGTGGGCCAGTCCCCAGACCAAGTCAAGTCACACCTGCAAGTGACCCAGCAAGTGCTTACTTCTCTAGGATTTCTTCTCAACCTTCCCAAGTCAGTTCTTGAGCCAGTGCAGCTCCTTACCTTTAGAGGGGCAGAGCTGGATACTGACAAACAAGAGCCTTCTTCCCTGGAAAGGGAAGAGTTCTTATAGAACTGGCTTCTTCCTTCAGCCTTCAGGTGTCTTGACCAGCAAGGCATTTCCTCCAGCTCTTGGGCCACATGGCAGCCTCTACAGCAGTGGTCCAAGGGGCAAGATTCCAGATGAGGGACATTCAGTTCCATCTGAGGGCCTTTTGGTCCCAAAAGAAGGATTCCCTTACCAAACTGATCCCAGTGACCCGGACCCTGATCCAAGCCCTTCAGTGGTGGCAGGACAATCTAAGGCAAGGAGTCCCATTTGCCACTCAGTCTCATTCAGTGGTCCTTACCAGGGATGCTTCCTTCCTGGGCAGGGGAGCCCATCTGGGGGCCCCTCACTGCCCAGGGACTGTGGTCCCCTCAGGAATCTCTTCTCCATATCAAGCTCCTGGAACTCAGGGCAGTTTTTCTGGCCCTGCAAGCTTTCTCTCAGTCAGTGCAGAACAAGGTGGTTCAAGTCAGAAAAGAAAACACCACCACCATGTGGTACATCAACAAGCAGGAAGGCACGCAGTCTACGGCCTTGTGCACAGAAGCCATGAAGTTGTGGTCCCTGGCTTATTCCCTGCAAACCTCTCTGACAGCAGTCCACCTTCCGGGGAAGGACAATGTGCTATCAGATGCACTGAGCAGGATTTCACAGGGCCATCACGAATGGTCGCTGGACCCTCTGGTCTTGAAGGTGATTTTTTCAAGGTGAGGCACTCCAGATATAGATCTCATTGCAGCCCTAGACAATCACCAACTTCCTCTCTTTTGTTGCAGACCCCCAGTCTTGGGCATAGTCCCTCTGGATGCTCTGATTCTGAACTGGGAAGGAAAATTTCTGTATGTTTTCCTTCCCTTTCCTCTACTGTTCAAAGTTTTAGTCAAGATAAAGTCACAACCTTGCAAAGTGATTCTGATTGCTCCAGATTGGGCCAGACAGCCTTGGTACCCCCGTTACTGTCCCTAGCAGTCCATCTTCCCGTCTCTTCCCAGGAATTACAACCTGGTAACCTCCTCTCAGGGGAGAATTTGGTACCCCAATCTTCAGTTTCTCAATCTCAAGGCATGGTTCTTGAAGACTTAAGAGTATGCAGATCTGCATCTGTCTCAAGCGGGTCTGGACATCCTCAAAGCCTCTCGAAAGCCCACCACTACAAAGACCTACAACTCCAAATAGAAGAGATTCAGCATTTGGTGTTCTAAGCAGCATATTTCCCCAGACACTGCTGAACTGCCTACAGTTCTGGATTATATGGTCCATCTTAATGGACTAGGCCTCAGACCAGCTACTCTCAAAGTACACCTGTCTCTGCTTTTCTGTCAGTAGGGAAGTCTTCTTCACTATCATCTCATCCTGTGTTCTGTAAATTTTTCAAAGGATTGCTTCATACCAATCCTCCATTCAGAAACCCTGCCCCTGCCTGGGATTTAAATGTTTGTATTGCTCAATTGATGCAACCTCCCTTTGAGCCTATGTCCTCTGTAGAGCTTAAGTACTTGAGTTGGAAAACTGTGTTTTTAGTAGCCATTACCTCTGCCAGATGTTATCAGTGAACTGCAAGCCCTGTCAGTGGAGCCTGATTTTATCTCCTTTCATAAGGATAAAGTGGTCCTTAGAACCAATAGAAGGTTCTTGCCCAAAGTGGTTTTAGATTTTCACCTGAACCAGTCTATGTCGCTTCCTGCTTTCTTCACTGATCATTCCTCTTCAGGAGAGAGGAGGCTACACAGTTTAGATGTTAAAAGGTCCCTTACCTACTATATAGAGCGTACCAAGGGTCACAGGTTTGATTCCCTCCAGCTGTTCCTCACTTATGGAGAAGTGGGGAAGGGCAAACCTGCCACCAAGAGAACTATAGCCAGGTGGATGGTATCTTGTGTACAATTCTGCTATGAGAAACTAGGAAAAATTTCACTCTCAGGTCTGAGGGCTCACTCCACCAGAGGTATAGCTGCTTCCCTGGCTGCTGCCAGGGACATTCCTCTCTTAGAAATTTGTCAAGCAGCAACCTGGAAAACAGTCCATACCTTTACCAAACATTACTCTCTGGATATCCAGGCTAGGAGTGATGCTCGGTTTGGCACAGCAGTACTTCAGAGCCTAATCCCAAAGTAGGTTCTGTCCCTCCTCCATGGAGGTACTGCTTGGTAGTCTGCAACAGTCAGAATACAGCAAGACTTCATGTTGTTTGAAGAAACAATTACTCACCTTAGTAATTATGTTTCTTGTAATGGAATCTTGCTGTATTCTGACCTGCTTCCCCTCTCAAAACCTGTTTTTGGGAAGTGGGTGGACAGGTGTAGTGTTGCATCTCAGGGGTGCTCCTTTTACACTCCCTTCTTTTTGTTTGGGTGTTTATCGTTATTCTTATTTGGATTGGTTTTTGGTTTCCTGACTTAAGTCTTCCTTTGGGGATCCAAAACTTTTTGCTGCCAGTTGGCTAGTCAAAATGTTACAATTTCCACATAGAATAGTGAGTTTTTGCTCGTAAGAATCTGTCGGTTGGATTTCAAAGGGCTCCAGACAGAGACCTCAACCGAGCTCGAGCTCAGCATTCTATGCTCTGCATAGAAAGTTAACCCTTTGTTCTCTGGGGCAGTTTAAAGGCCGGGGCTAACTGCAATAATCAGAATACAGCAAGACTCCATTAGAAAAAACATAATTACTAAGATGAGTAATTCTTCCTTCTGTTCCATTCTCCATTGTTTCTGAAACCAGTGCAGGGCACTTGTTAGGAAAGGGCCATATTGCACGAGAAAGAAGGACCATGGCTGTGAGTGTCCTGGCTCAGCAGCATTCTTACTCTTCTCTGCCCAGCTCCCCCTGAGATATATATATATATTTGTAACATGAGAGAAATGTGAGGACTCCAGGCAAGAAAGGTGATAGGTGAAACAGTCAGGTGGTGTAAGAGCAACATGGCATTATGGCACGATAATGCCATGTTGCCTTAGAAAGCTCAGACTAATAATCCCCTGTTGAGAGCTTGAACGCGCTCAGAGAAGTGGATGACAAGTGAACAAGGCAAATTTTGTGGAGAGTTTGACCAATAGGTGGCGGTAGGAACACACATTGGGCACTGAAAAGGGAAAATGTGCTCCTTCTGTCAAAAACGCCATCTATTGGTTGGAAAACCAGCGAAGTGGTGAGGGAAAAGCGCTGTCTATTCTCCTGCGTAGAGAAGTGCAGCACTGGGAATCATGGACACCACATATGTATCGTAGGCACAGAAGAACTCCTTTATATCGAGGTAGGAAAGCCAGTGATATGATAGTGGGGACATGATAGTAGGTAAGTAAAAGTAGTAGGGTAGCAAAGAGACAAATGCTATAACGGCAATGGAATTTAACCTATTGGTCGGAACAGTGACGGCTGTGTCACAGAGTCCGATAAGAGAACTGCAGTAAATTAATTGAGAAAGTAAGCAATGCAGTGTAAAGAATCTCCCCAGAAGTCACCATGGCATAAATCTCACCTGTGAACAGACGGGCAGCAACATAGCAGCCAAAGGACAAAATTTCTAGTGGTAATGATTGTGTAATGTAGGTCTTAGAATGTAAATTACAGTCGGAAGTCTTGAGAAATCGGTAGACACCACATTACTGCACGTGGGCTGCACAACGTGTATGTGCATACCTGTAGTTAGACAGACCTTACAAAGTAACACAGCTAAAGCAAGAAATTAGAAGGCAAGGAAGTAGTTGAGCTCATGTGTCTTTCGCAGCAAAGAAATCAGTACGTAAACAATATTTGCCTTGCACTTTCCATGTTACAAGCGCATTAATCCACTCTGAAGGTGGCATCTAAGGGGGAGTTAATGCATGGTTGGTCATTGTAGCCACTCGGCCTGCGGCCTCGAGCCACAACAGCCCCAACCATGCATTAACTCCCCATTAGATGACACCTTCATCGTGGATTAATGCTTACATATATATTTATTGTGCTATTAGGCTTTTTTACGGGGACTTGGTTAATACTGATGGTACCATAAACAAATACCGGAGAGTCCGAGTGTCACAACAGCCTATGGATTGGACCTAGAAAATGTATTTTGATCTGTTCTGGTACATTTTTGTGTTTTTCCACAGGATTGTATCAATAAAATTTACCCCATGGCCTGAGTTATACTATTTTTTAAAGGGACACTGTCAACTCCCTTAGGTCTCAAAGTATCCGTAGTTTAAAAAACACATTTTATGATTGCCAGTATTCTGTAAAGATTGCTGATGTACCTGGTAGTTTGATTCGGACTCTTATTTTCTTTAAAAAAGTAAAAAAAAAACAGGCTGCCCAACATACTGGTGTTATCACACCAAAACAGGTTTGTTTACATTCCTTGATCAGCTCCAAATACATCTCTCCTGGACTTGGGAATGCCCACAACACAGTCTAGCCCCTCATGATGCAGTGGGAGTTCAGGAGGTTACTGCCTTATGAGTGACTTCACTGTTTGGGTGTGTTTCTAATGCTCACAAAGCATGCAGCGAGAACAGATTCAGGATTATAAACAAAACTAGGTTGTTTATAAATATACATTGCCATGCATTTCAGTTCTAGTAAACAAGGAGACAAACAAAACAAACAGCAACATCAATGAATTTTAGAGAAGGTAAACCATCATAAAATGTGAGGTTTCAACTAGAAATAATATGATGAAAAACAGGTTGACAGTGTCCCTTTAAATTATGTGAAATATCACTAAAGTACACCAAACCACTTCAAAACAAAAAGCTAACTTTTCTGGAGGCCTTAGGGTCGCCGTCCTTCGTTACAGACTCCCCCGCCCTCCACCTGAACTGTCCCTGGTTACCAGCTGTTAGATCAGGACGCCGACGTAACCCCGATCTCACCAATGCTGTTGCTCAATCCCATTCCAACCTAAACTAACCCCCGGGATCAACCCTCCCTGCTGATCCTACCCTGACCACCCAGCTTGTAAGTAACAAAGCCCACGGTATTCCCGCTAGTAACAACCCTCAGGCCGGAATAACCTTCCCACCCTCTCGTTATTCTTTACCGCACGTTCATTTTAGTACAGGTCACCGCAAACGAAAAGGGCGTCGCGGGGCAAGTATACTCCTGTGAGGGACGTCATCCAGTGGGCGAGGCCCCGCTGACGCCACTCAACCCGATTGGAGCGGGTGGCGGAATCTTAGGACTTCCTGGGAACGAAGTAAGCAGAAGCTACAAGCAAACAAGTAAATAGTGCGTGCGAGCAAGCGAGCTACTAGAAGTTGATTGGTATTTGGTGGTAAGTGATTTTGTTTGCTTTTTTGAGTAATTAGATTTTTCATACGAGACGTGTTTAAACAGCAGTGAGCCGCTGAGCGCTGAAGGCAGGGGGGAGAGTTAGCAACGTCCCACTTACGTAATATAGTACCTTCACTTCTTTCGCGACAGTCTCCCGACTCTAGAAGAAAGTAGGAAATTCTCCACTGTGGTGTAAGTTCCCGAACGATGGTAGCACACGCAGTACGAATCTGTTGCATGCTAACGTATCTGTTTATTGGAATGACAATTGTAGAATTCTTGGAAACTAGGGGTCGTTGTACTCTGTTTCCAGAGTTGGTTGCTGCCCACAGACATTGAAGCTGAAGGACAGCCTCAGATATATATGTATCGGCTGTTTTCCCTTAGGAGTCATTAATTTCCCAGTATACTTCACCAGTTGCACTGTATACCTCCAGTTACAGCTGTATACCTCTGGAGGGATACAGTGGGAAAGTTCCTTCCCCCTGTTCTGAAGCACTCAAAACTTGCAGATATAAACTGTTGGGAGACCACCCTCCATGCCTCTCAACCTTTTGTCCCCCAAATGTGGAACATTGCCTGTCAGAATGTGGAACACTTCATCAAATTTTTAACTAAGAAGCTCAAAACACTGTTAAAATGTTGCATTTATTTAGAAAGTCTGTTATTAATTGAATAATTTATTTTTTCCATCATTTACTATGGATTTTTGCTTTAAAATATTGACTTTAAATGTGGAACAAGTCTTCACAATGTGGAACAGGGAGCTTTTTTGGCGTAAAATGAGGAATGTTCCTCGTAATGTGGTACAGTTGAGAGGTATGCCACCCTCTCCCTTCCCACTGACCCTAACCTGAAGCTCCCAAAACCTACCTGTTGGAGGCAACACTCATCCAGTGATAGGGGAGGGTTCCTGACCCAGGCATGTAGCCTAGTGGTGTATCATGGATTTGCATACATTACACTAAACTGCTGCTACCCTGTTTGCATGACAGAGTTGAGCACTACCTGACTGACCACTAGGGCAATGTGAGGAAGTATTTTTTCACAGAGGAGGTGGTGGACGCATGGAATGGCCTCCCTGAGGAGGTTGTGAGGTCAAAAATGCTAGGGGAATTCAAGAATGCATGGGACAGACATAAGGCAATTATAGTGGGTGGTGGGAGGAAGTAGGCTGTTGGTTAACTAGGATCTGCAGCTTATTCAATAGGTAGGGAAATGGGCAGACTGGGTGGGCCAAGCGATCCTTATGTGCCATCAGTTTCTATGTTTCTACCATTGTTAGCTTGGGAAAAGTTGTCACTGAAAAAAATTACGAAGGTGTGTGTGGGGTGGAGCCCCCATGTAACAAAGGATAAAAGCTGGTTTTAAGAAGCATGGTGGGCTTCGCCCCAACACCTTTTTTAAATGTAGAGTGGCGTGTTGGTTGTGTATGCCAGCACATCACTTCTACACATCAGCTTGCGTAACTGTCTCTTAGAACTGTGGATGTAGCGCAGAGCTTTGCATATGTAACCCCTACCTGGTCTACTGTTTGTATCTGACAGCAATACCGGGTGGGCTGGGTCCGGGGAGGAATAGGTCACTCGGCACAAAGGCTAGGATTGGCTACTCTGCACAGGGGCACCCAAGTAACTCCGAACACAGGAAGCAATAACTGTAATGTCCAATACCAGAAGTGGGATTCTAAAGTGTGGCTTTTTATTCACATCCAAACAGAATAAACAAAACATGGACCCCCACGGGGCTACACTCCTGGTAATGCAGATTAAAAGAGACCAGAACTCTTCCTCAACACTTTAGCCCTCAGGCTCTGAACCCACTGGGCACACAGTCTGGACTTGCACGCTGCTTTGGATTACACAGCCCGAACTTGTACACTGTTCTGGGTTTTCACTGGCTCGGCTGCCTTGCCAGCCACTTGGACACCTTCCATACTTCATGGAAGCATTTTCTGGTGGCTCCCTAAACCACCTAAGAGCACCACGGCTCCATCAGGCAATCTTCCTTTCAATTCCACGTCTGGGTACTTTCCTCAGGCACCGGCCAAGTACCTGCGAGAAAGCAAAAGATGTCTCAGAGCAAATCCGTAGAGGTGAATTTGGTTACTACTGATGGGGGGGGGGGTCTTCCACCTCTTGCTCCCACAATTCATACCCGGTCATTTCTCTGGACAGTAAACACCTCATCCTGTAAAGCTTTGCAATGTAGATTCTTGCTAAATGTAGTTCACATTGCATCTACTAGTCTTGCTTCCAATTTGTGCTGGACTTGAACATACTTTTAAGTGACATAGTCCATTACTCTAGACCCCCAACCGAGTTAAGCAGTCCAGTCCCCAATGTCCTTCAACTCTTTGTGCCGGACTTGAACATACTTGAATTAAGTGGCATTGTCCATTACTCTAGACCTCCCACAGATTAAGCAGTCCAATCCCCAATTTTCCAACTGTGCTTGGCTGTCTTTTCCTGACCCCACAGTAATAGTCCCTTTAGTTTCCTTCTGTTCGGGTGAAAACACTTGGCTCTTTTTTAGAGTGAACTCACACTTTGGTTGCAAGTGCCCCACAGGCATTTTCTCCACAAGGAATCTTCCTCTCAGAGCTTCAGGTGCCTCAGCACAACTTGAACAGGCAGCTTCTTTCCTTAGCCGGACCCAGGGGGCTTGCCCCTGGAAAACAGGCAAACACCTTCCCTCCATCCCCTCAGGGATGGGGCTACTGAACCATTGAAAGTGGTCTCCACTACTTCAATTATCAGTTCCTGTGTTCCTCTTCAGGTGGAAACACACACATTACCAAAAGTAGCTCTGAAACAGAGCTTAAAGCTCTGAGAACCTGCACACACTCAGCTGCACTACAGTCTCTCTCTCTCTCTCTGACTGCACACAGACTGGCTTCAAATTCCCCAGCATTCTACTCTAATCTCCAACTGCAACATTCCAGTGTGGCTTATGCAGCTGCGACAGTTCTAAAATGATGTCATCCCTCAGTTTCAGCTGAGACTGAGAACAGAGTGAGACAGTGTGAAATCAATTTAATTGGAGTTTCACAAGCTGCCTTCCCTGCCTACCACTAGGTCTTACTGGGTTTCTGGTAACCCCGGGGTAACGGGGGGGGGTTACACTCACCCTGGGCCAGGAAAATGACTGTCCGCAGTCATTAATCACCTGGCTTAGGCCATATTACCCCATGTGTTGACTACGGGGAGGTAGCACTACCTTCTCCCCTACCATATACCAGCACAGGCAGACAACACTAAGGGCCTAGAGGCCTTTGGCTGATGCATCAGCCTCTACTATACCCGCTGACTATGGGTACCTAGTGGCTCCAGTAGAATTGCCCAGAGCATAACTCTAACAGATCAGCACTGCAGTCCCTACGGCCATTCAGGACCACAGCCTGTCTATCTCCCCTAGCCCTCTAGGGAAAATCTGACTGCCTCTAACTCAAATCCCAAAACAAAACAGGGGACCTCCCCGACCCTGAACACCATGCAACCACACACCAGGAGCTAATACCATACCAATGCATTAGTCCCACACTCCCCCACAACCATACCTGTGTAAGGAAAAAGTTACACACAGTAACAACAACAGTACTTTAAACACTACACACTAAAGTACTAGTGAGGTACTCCGATGAGTCCCTCCTCCTCTTCTTGTCTTGTCTTCTGTTCTGTTCTCTTCAGGAACACCTGCAAGAAAAAGGACAACACACACTCCTAATCTGCATACACAGTCTATCTAAAACCCCTACCATCAAACACTGGAGAATCCCAAAAAGATTTTTTTTAGAAAGTAGAAAAACAGTATAAACATTAGAAAACAGTAGAAAACAATGACATTATTTACAATACACCATTTGGGGGATGGAGTGCCCTAAAAGTCCCATCTAGTGACCACAGTGCCCGAAGGCAAGTCCATTAAAGTGTCTCTCCTGGGCCGGAGCCCAGTGAAACACAGTTCTAGCAGGCCAAAGTCCTGAAGGGGAGAGTCTTTGAGGACAGTTCAAACATTTGGAGTCTGCTAGTGTAGGGTGTGTACTGCAATGTCATAAGAATAGAAAAGTCTGGACTTACCAGTCCCCTGTAGAATGACAACAGCAACAACCTGGTCCTCAGCCGAAGACTCTCCTTGGCAGCATTCTTCCGATACAGCTGGGTGGACATCTTCCGGGAATGACAGGAGGGCACATCTGGAAACTGCTGGGTTGATGTCATCTCTGGAGATGGAACCTTGGAACAGGAACAAAAAGGAAAACAGCTGGTCTGAAGTCATCAGATTACCAGGCGATGAATCAGGAATACAGCTGGGCTGGTGTCCTCTCTGGATCTGAAGTCATCTGGTGGGCCAGTCAATGGATTCTGGGAAGCCAGTACACTGTAGAGCTGATGAATGTGGGGCACCTGAGTCCTGGACATCTTAACTGAACCAGGAAGTTCCCTGAAACAAACCCCTTATGCTACCACTGCTCCATTTCCCATTTGGTAGGCATGGGCACATTCGCAGGGAGTCTTTGTATTGTGGCCAATAGCACAACTGGTCAGGTGCTTGAATTATTACCCTGTCTGGGCGCACATAATTCACACTGTGAAAGGTTTCACTTCCCTCTCCATCCACTAGTCTAACAGTGTCCTGCCTCTTTTCCACTGGCTGTATTTTTCGTGAAACATTCTGTTCCTGACATGCTTGTTTGCACCAGGATGCACACATTTCATTGCTTCTGCCCAAATCCAGGACTTCCTGTTTTGTTCAGTCTCCTCCCAGACTGTCCGAGGAAAAGACATCCCATTGATTTCATTCACCTTCCTACGAACCAGTCTTTCCTGTTTACTAGCTTTGGTCAACCTGAGACCTCTGGCCTGGCTTGGGGTCGGCCAGTCCTGGTTCTGCCAGCTGCACATTCTCAACGAGATGAAAAATGGATCCCTAGCTTCTTCTTGTACAGCCAGGGCAGTGGCATCACCACTCTCTTCCATGCATTCCTCTGAGGCAAGAGCTTGAGGCTGTGTACCAGTTCCTTTTACACAAGGCAATCTAGGTTCTCCCTCTTCTTCCTCACTGAGAATCTGTGCCCAGGAGTGAGCAGTTGTCCTCGCTCCTGAGACTATCCACTCTTCACTGGACGCGGAGGTCGAAACCTCCCATTCAAAGGCCTCCCTCATCTGGTCTTCTCCTATGAGACTTGGGCTAGGCCCCGCTCTCCATGGGTCTGCTGATGCTCTTCCTGAATTGACTCTCTGCGACTCAGAATCCAAAACATCAGCACATTGTTCTGTCTGTAAATCTGCACCCTCTTGTTTTGTGCAACACTCCCCTGAGGGGCCTTCTCCAACAGGCTCCATCTGGTGCTGTGTGCTGCCAACTGCAGATTTTTGAACTTTTGTCCATGTGGGAGCCAAACGAATCTTGGGCGCATTAAACAAACCATATTTTCCTAAGCACCCAGAACAGTGAGGTACCATGAAGATGTCCCTTCCAGCATTTAAGCACATCAAACAGACTTGCACTGGATATCCAGGAATCGCCACATCAGGAGGCAGTCATCCTCCGTAGTAACATCTCTCAATGTCCCTTAACTTGTTTACTTCTACCACAGCCCGGGCATGATCCGAGTGGCGGGCTGGTCCTGAGGTCATGACTCCAGAGAAAAACAACGCTCACTTGTATTTCAAGTCCCATATCACTGAAAGCTTTCTTTCTCTTTCAAAATGGTGCCTCTGCTGCTGTGTTTACATTACTACCCCACCCTGTAATGGCGGTGGCAGCACTCCTACGCATCAGCATTCTAAAATTGGGCCAAACCACTGCGCATCCGATTTACACACTCTATTGATAACTTTGCACAAACTGCACAAAGTTGCACTGTTCTTTCTCCTAGCACATTAACATGATTTACCACAGACTTTTCACTTGCCGAAGACATTGCTCTAGCTTACAGTCCCTTAAAGCCTCAGTATTTCAAGCACAGGATTGCCCGTAACTCTTGCTGCATATCTTGATACAACTCACAGTCTCTCTCGTGGCTTTGAAACTTATACTGATGCTGAACCTATAATTATGCTCACAGTCGATGGCTTAAAATGCTCGCTTTTGTTGGTAAAACTTAACACAGTCCTTGGCTGGGAAAGCGATTACGCTGCTGCACTCAGATTCAGCTGCCTTTTGGCAAAATCACTTAGTTTGAGCAGCAGTTTTCTGTTGGTACTCACTGTTATCAGTAGCTGTTTGCTGTGATGGAAAACTGCCTGCAGCCAGTCTTGGAGGCCTCTGGACAGAAGCAGGTTGGCAGTCCTGCCGCTTGTCCCTCTGAACACCACACTCACAGTCCAGTCGATCGAGATGCGGGTTGAGCCCGAATTTAAACAGAAAAATAAATTTTTTACACTTTTTACAGTGCTTTCAGTCACCTCGACGCTCCTCCTGTCTGCCAGTACACACACTCACTCACACTACCTCCTCGAATGCTGGGTAGTCACTGTAGAGCCACTCTGTGGGCGTGGATCACTAAGTCTACCAATCATGCAACGCCATGCAACAAGCCTCTTTCCTCTCGAAAGTGCTCTTCTCCTCACGGCGATTGTCGAGCAGCAGATTTAAACTGCAATACCACACTCCCCCTCCCCCCCCCAAACTGACTCCGTGGCGGGAGCCCATTTCAACCATTTTTCATGGCCAGTAAGCACAACCAGTCTCTCGGTTCACAAGAAAGCATTTCCAACATCCAGGGCACAATTTTCCTTTTGCTTCCCCTAGTTTTCCACACTTTTCATTGTCACAACAGTTTTAAAAGCTGGCAAAACGCTGTAATTGTTGATGCAGCACAAGGGTATACACTCTCAGGCTTTACTGCTCCTTGGTAAACAGTTGGCATTTTAACAGCAGCACATGGACAGCAGCACACAGTGGCACATTAGTTAACCTTGCTTCAGCTTTTTGGGCTACCCACAGCCAGATAACCAAAACACTAGCCCTTTGCCCGAGCACCTGTCTTGCATTCCTCCCTAAATTCCAAACCCAAATCCTCAGCTGTGCCTCCATTTTTGTAACCCCTACTCGGTCTACCGTTTGTATCTGACAGCAATACCAGGTGGGCTGTGTTCGGGGAGGAATAGGTCACTCGGCACAAAGGCTAGGTTTGGCTACTCTACACAGGGGCACCCAAGTAATTCCGAACACAGGAAGAAATAACTGTAATGTCCAATACCAGAAGTGGGATTCTAAAGTGTGGCTTTTTATTCACATCCAGACAGAATAAACAAAGCATAGATGGTCCCCCCATGGGGCTACACTCCTGGGAATGCAGATTAAAAGAGACCAGAACTCTTCCTCGACACATTAGCCCTCAGGCTCTGAACCCACTGGGCACACAGGCCGAACTTGTACACTATTCTGGGTTTTCACTGGCTCAGCTCCCTTGCCAGTCACTTGGACACCTTCCATACTTCATGGAAACATTTTCTGGTGGCTCCCTAAACCATCTAAGAGCACCACAGCTCCATCAGGCAATCTTCCTTTCAATCCCACGTCTGGATACTTTCCTCAGGCACTGGCCAAGTACCTGAGAGAAAGCAAAAGATGTCTCAGAGCAAATCCGTAGAGGTGAATTTGGTTACTACTGATGGGGGGGTCTCCCATCTCTCGCTCCCACAATTCATACCCGGTCATTTCTCTGGACAGTAAACACCTCATCCTGTAAAGCTTTGCAATGTAGATTCTTGCTAAATGTATTTCACATTCCATCTTCTTGTCTTGTTTCCTATTTGTGCTGGACTTGAACATACTTTTAAGTGGCATAGTACGTTAATCTAGACCCCCCACTGAGTTAAGCAGTCCAGTTCCCAAGTTTCCTTCAACTCTTTGTGCTGGACTTGAACATACTTGAATTAAGTGGCATTGTCCATTACTTTAGACCTCCCACAGATTAAGCAGTCCAATCCTCAATTTTCCAACTGTACTTGTCTGTCTTTTCCTGACCCCACAGTAACAGTCCCTTTAGTTTCCTTCTGTTCAGGTGAAAACACTTGGCCCTTTTTCAGACCGAACTCACCCTTTGGTTGCAGGTGCCCCACAGGTGTTTCCTCCACAAGGAGTCTTCCTCTCAGAGCTTCTGGTGCCTTAGCACAACTTGAACAGGCAGCTTCTGTCCTTAGTCGGACCCAGGGGGGTTGCCCCTGGAAAATGGACAAACACCTTCCCCCCCATCCCCTCAGGGATGGGATACTGAACCATTGAGAGCAGTCTCCACCACTTCAATTACCAGTTCCTGTGTTCTTCTTCAGGTGGAAACACACACCTTACCAAAAGTAGCTCTGAAACAGAGCTTAACACTCTGAGAACCTGCACACACTCAGCTGCACTACAGTCTCTCTCTCTCTGACTACACACAGACTGGCTTCAAATTCCCCAACGTTCTACTCTAACCTCCAACTGCGACATTCTAGTGTGGCTTATGCAGCTGCGACAGTTCTAAAATGATGTCATCTCTCAGTTTCAGCTGAAACTGAGAACAGAGTGAGACAGTGTGAAATCCATTTAACTGGAGTTTCACAAGCTGCCTTCCCTGCCTACCACTAGGTCTTACTGGGATTCTAGTAACCCCGGGTAATGGGGGGGGGGGTTACACATAGTTAACGGCATATTGGGTAAATGGGTCCAGAGTCCTCCACTATCACCCCTCTTCCCCAACGTGGAGCTTCCAAAACCTAAAACTGAAAAAAGTAGAAAGCTGGCTGCAGGGAATGCACCAGAACCCATTTCCCCATGACACTTACCCAATGGCCTTTTCCCTCTGTACTCCACTTCTCTCCTCTACTAGTGTGCCTTCCACATTACTGCTGTCATGTCCACGCTATGCCAGACCAATGACCAACATTGCTCCCGATCACAGTAACAATCACCGACAAAGCCACATGACACTCCCAGCTGCATGCCATCCTTATGGCTATGGACACTACCCCATACTGCTGCCAACGCTTCCTGCTGCCACAATCTATGACCCCACCAACGATCTAAAAAACGACCAGCCTAGAATGCCCCCTTTCATAGGGGAATCCTACACTATAAAACAAAAATGGGCCAAACGAAATGTCATTACTGAAATGCCACTACACTACAGAAACACACAGGGTCAGAAAAGGACAAGGCACACCTGAAAATGGCCCTGACCACAGTTCACTTAGAAACCAACCAGGTCTCACAGAGCAGGTAAAAAAAAGGGAAAACTGTATTTTATAAAACAGTTGAGTATGTGTAACACACAAGACTATATACCTACCTCGGGGGGGGGGGGCATTAGATAATATTAGCCACTCTCCTTCAGGCTAGTGGCCTTATCTAATTATCCCCCCCCCCCGGTTGGGTATATGTTCCTTATTATATGACTAATGTCAGTAATCCATAGATAGCAAGACTTTTTTAAAAGTGATAATCCACTGTTAGTGATTTGGTAGGTGGCGATAATCCATTTCTAAGCATGGTTTATTGCCACCTGTCAATCGCCAACAGTGGAATATCACAAAATGACACACCACCACTCTTATGCCACTGAAAGCTGACGCAGCACCAGTTTTCTTCACCCTGCTGCCAATGTTTTTAAACCTCTGCCCTGGTTTTACCTCCACTATACTTTCACTCAGTAGTCTGTGATTTTGTAAAATGCAGCAATACGTTATATAAAGTAAGATAAAGTGCTGGAATGTTCTTTTGCAATAGGGTGGAATATCCATACAGTAGCCAGCACCAAGATGATGTGCTTGCATCATCATTGACTCCAACACAAGAATGAGAAAATCGGGAAGTACCCACTGCAAGTAAAGAACTAAACAAGTTTATTTTTCAAGAGTTTTAATGACAGTTGATTACATTTTAAGTCCATTGAGTTGTGGCCCATTAACTGCTCTGCATACAGTCCCAATAAAATGCTGACACAGCAGGAGGAAATCTGGCATCACAGTGCCTTCGGCCTCGTGGATTGTTATGTTCCATAAACTCTCAATTGAATTATTCTCTTGTAATGCACACACTGCCATTGTTTATTCTATACATGTACCTCTGATATCCATCATATATTTTCTGTATAATGTATGTATTTTTATTCTGCAATGTGTTTGCTCAGGCTGAGATGCAGCATCTCATTTTCAGTGGGTTCTGCTTCTAGTACTCTACAGCTGGGTGGACTGGAGCACTGGTAGGTTGAGTGACTTGCCCAAGGTACCACTGTGAGTATTTGACTCTAGTGGGGTTTGAACCTTTGATATGGTTCCCAAGTTGGTTCTCTAACAATTAAACCATACTGTCGTCTCAGTGGTAAAGTCAGGTGTAGAGGACTAAGCAGTGTTCCTCCCTGCCATAGCTTTTTTTTTTTGATAATGTGTCGCTGTTATGTTTTGTTGGACGAGGACTAGGATAGAGGATTATGGCCCTCATATTCAAAGGTTAAGAGTGGTGCTAACTATGGAAGCCCCCGTTGCATGATCCTTACCTGTTAGGGCAATTGTATGGAATACACCACTGCACTCATGCATATGGGGGGATATGGTAAAACTGGACCACAATATCCAGATCAGATTGGAAAAATCTGGACTGGTTGGTCCATCTGAACCAGCCTGGCTGGATGCAAGTTGCGTGAATATTGTTGGTCCGGTTTCTGTGGCTGGACAGACCTGTTCTGCTTTTATCTGTCCATTCGGATCCTGGTCTGGTTCATCCGGCCAGTCAGACGGTCCTTATCTGGTCCAGTCTGGTCTTCACCCACATCTCATACAGGGTGCAGTGGTATATTCAAAAGGTTTTGATTGCACTAAGCAGCTCAGTCTCGGCGCTGTTTAACGCTGCCATCACCCTACCCAGGTCCCCTGTGCACAGTAGGGTGTGACCTCTTCTTCTCTCCCTCACCACCGCTAAGTGCTGGGTAGCAGACTGACAGTCCCCCCCTCCCCCCAACCTCCACCACCGCTGATCCAACACTGACAAATCTACCAGTATTTGTGGTATTGGACTTCTGTGTGCATCCTCCCTATATACCAGGCAAGCCAATTGTAAAACAAAACAACTTGAGGTTGTATGTATTTGCTGCTGACATAACTCACACCAGTGGTCAACCCTCCACTCTTCGGGTCCATCCACCTTTAACCCCTCCCCCATCCAAGCTGACTGCAGAGACAGCAACTGGCACAACTCCTCCTCTTCAAAGCCCTTGTCATGTGGAGTGCCTCAAGTATCAATCCTTTCGCTGATGCTGGTTGCGGTGTACATGCTGCCCCTGGGAGAGCTCATTAGACAATACAGTCTGGGTTTCCACTGCTATGCAGATGATGGTCAGCTGTATATGTCATTTGCTTCTGGAGCTCAAGTTGCTGTTGAAGTGCTAAATAAACGTCTGGCCGAGATTCAGGACTATGTCCTCAAACTGGCTGAGGCTGAACCCTGAGAAGATGGAGGTGCTAGTGATGGGGATGCCTCCGGAGTGGTAACTTGGTTGGTCCTGGTGTCCACTCCGTTGATGGTTTCCCCCAGGGGTGAAAAATTGGGCGCCATCCTTGATGACAGGCTGATGATCACGTGGAAGCCTAGATGTCATTTGTTATCAAAAGTGGGTTCTACCATCTAAGGAATGTCACCTGAAATAAAGCCCTGATTCCGCTAGAAGACTTGCCATCACTGGTACGCATCTTCATGACTTCAGATTGGACTACTGTAATGCTGTGTACTTCGGGGGTCAATGGAGGGCTCCTCCGCCGGCTGCAGCTAGTGCAGAACGCAGAGGCCAAGCTGCTGGAGGGCCTTCCAAGGTCTTGCCATGTGACCTCGGTCCTGTGTGATCTGCTCTGGGTGCCTTTCAGGTGGAGGATCATCTTTAAGGTGGGCTTGCTCACCTATAAGGCCCTATACAGCCTGGGCCCTGGCTACCTGTCTGACCTCCTACTCCAGCCACCACAGTACATTACCTCCGCTCCTCCACCCAGGGCCTCCTGGCGGTTCCAAGGGCCAGGCTGAAAGCCTCAGGGATCGCTCCTTTGAGGTGGCTGGCCCCGCCCTCTGGAACTTGCTTCCAAAATCCTTGAGGGAGGGCCTAACGGTGGAGGCATTCAAAGGGGGTCTGAAGACTCACCTTTTATAAGGCTTTTTCTGACGGTTTTTAAATCTGATTTTATAAGCTGTTGATTTAAACTACGAAATTGTATTGTTTTACTCCCTTAATCTTGTTTTTATCCGTAATGGCGCCCAGAGCCTCTGGAATTGGGGCACCAATATATAAATAAAGCCTTATCTGCTTACTTATTACAGTCTCTCCACTCACCACATCGGCTGGTCACTGTTTGAGTTACAGGGAGCATGCTCGTTACCACTGTAGAAATTATATAGTTATCCTTGTCAGCCCCAAGGGCATTCACAAAGTGCCTCACTGTGGTGGTGGCTCACTTGAGAAGGCAAGGGGTCACAGTGTTTCCTTACCTAGATGACTGGTTAGTCATAGGACAGTCCCCTCAGCACACCAGAGACTCCTTTGCTCTAGTTCAGAGAACTCTGGAATTTTTGGTAAATGCCCAGAAGTCCCAAGTAGAACCTGTTCAGGTACTGGACATCACTGGAGCAGAGTTGGACACCCTTCAAGGAAGGGCATTCCTGCCTCAGGACAGGGTAAACAGTATCCTGGAGCTGGCAGGGTCTTTCACACTGAACAGACCCAGACCTGCAGGACACTTACTGCAACTGCTTGGCCACATGGCAGCAGCCAGGGCCATGGTATCAGGCTCAAGATTCCAGATGAGAGAGATCCAGTTCCACTTAAGGGCTCACTTGTCTCAGAGGAGGGATCCTCTGGCCAAGCTGGTACCTATTTCAAAAACTCTTATACAGGCCCTGCAATTGTTGATGGACAAGAACAGTCTCAGAGAAGGGAACCCCTTTCCATAAGGAAAACCCCTCACTAGTGCTCACTACAGATGCCTCCCTCTTGGGGTGGGGTGCACACATGCTCAGCTTCACGGCCAGCGGTACATGCCCCCCCCCACCCTCAGGAATCACTTCTGCACTTCAGTCTGTTAGAGCTCAGACCAGTATACTTGGCTCTTCACTCATTTACACCTCAGCTAGAGGGCAAGGTGGTGTAGGTCAGAACAGACAACACAACCACCATGTACTACATCAACAAGCAGGGGGGCACCAGGTCAACATTGCTGTGCACAGAGGCCATGGAGGTCTAGAACCTGACCTACTCCCTGCAAGTTTTCCTGTCTGCCATCCATCTAACAGCAAAGGACAACATTCTGTCAAATTCCCTCAGCAGGATCATCCAGAACCATCACAAATGGTCTATAAACACATTGTGCTACAATCAGTGTTCATAAGGAGGGGCACACCAGAGATGAATTGTCTTTGCCTCCTCGGACAACCACCAGCTGCCACAGTTCTGCTGCAGGCCTCCAGCCAAGGGGACTGTACCACTGGGTGCTCTAGCATTGGATTGGTCAGGCAGATTTCTTTGTGCCTTTCCTCCCTTTCCTCTTTTTCTCAGAGTCTGATAAAACTTGGGATACAGCTAGCAGCAATGATCCTGATTGCACTAGACTGGGCAAGATAGCCTTGGTACTCGCCCCTGTTGGCCCTGCCAGTGGCACAGCCGATTCACCTCCCTCAGAGGCACAATCTGCTGACATCCTCGCAGGGAAGGATCAGGGTGGGACAGATCAGGTAGCTAGGTGGCCAATGGCTACTTAAAAATACTGGTTTGTCTACCATATTTTGAAAGTTATTGACCAACTTGATTACCTGCGTACAAAGTGATTTTTTTTTTTGAGCCCTTAACAAGGATGGTCACTTCAAATATTGGTGTGGCTACCAGATTTTGAAAGCTAGTGGCCAAATTGACTGCCAGCTCACAAACTGATTTGTCCCACTCTGGGAAGGATACTGTACCCCAACCTCAAGTCCCTTCGCCTAAGGGCTTGATTCTTGAAGACTTACAGTTTAACAGTCTGCACCTCTCTGAAGAGGTCCTGAATGTCCTTAAGGGTTCTTGCAAACCCTCAACCAGGAAAACATATGCTTCCAACTGGAAGAGGTTTTCTATATGGTGTGGCCACAGAGGAATGCACCCTGCTACTGCTGGGTTGTCTATCCTTTTGGACTATCTTACTCACTTGAATTCACTAGGCCTTAGGCCCTCTACCTTGAAGGTACACCTGGCTGCAGTCTCTGCATACACTTAGCTGGTAAAGACAGGTCCTTGGCAGCTCATCCTGTCTTCAGGAAGTTTTTTTTTTTTTTTTTTTTTAAGGTTTCCTTCACCCTCCCTTGAGGGAGCCAGTTCTGGCCAGGGATCTAAATATTTGCATTGCCAAACTAATGGAACTCCCATCAGAGCCCCTGGCAACTGCAGAATTAAAATATGTTACCTGGAAAGCTGTTTTGCTGGTAGCCATTACTGCAGCTAGACGACAAAGTGAGCTTCAGACCCTGTGCACAGATCTGAACTAGATCTCTTTCCATAAGGATAAGGTGGTACTCAGGACTAATAGAAAATTCCTATTTAAAGTCGTCCTCAGATTTCCACCTAAATCAATCTATTAAATGGCCAGTCTTTTTCATTGCCAACTCCAGCTCAGGAGAGCAGAGATTGCATAGCGTGGATGTCATGAGGGCACTTGGCCACTATCTTGATAGGACCAAGGCCTATAGGCCAGAGGTTACCAAGTTATTCCTCACCTATGGGGAAGTGGGTATAGGTAAACCAGCATCTAGAAGAACCATTGCACGTTGGATAGTGGCCTGCATTCAGTTTTGTTACTGTAAAGTTGGTAAGCAGACCCTCCTCCCAGGCCTCAGGGTGCACTCTGCCAGGAGCACCGCTGCATCACTGGCAGCAGCGAGGGACATACTCCTACTGGAAATGTTCCTGGAAATTTTCAAAGCAGCTACATGGAAAACTATCCACACATTCATCAAGCACTACTGCTTAGACATACAGTCTAGAAGTGACACCAGGTTTGGCACAGCAGTTTTGCAGAGTCTTTTTCCTCAAGTAGGTTCTCTGCCCTACCTCCAAAGGTGCTACTTGGTAGTCTGCATTAGTTAAGCATACTGAGTGATTCCTGGGGTTTGAAGAAAAAATTACTCACCATAGTAATTGTTTTTTTTCCAAGGGATCACTCAGTATGCTTAAGCTCCCACTCTCTGTCCCCTACCAGAACCAGGAAAAAGGGATCCCTTATCTTGCATCCCTGCTGGTCACTGTATGTCCTACTGTTTTGTAAGGATTAAGGTTTGGAATCTTGTTTTTTTTTGTTTTTAAACCAGATGTGTTTACTTGTAGTCCTTTCTTACAGAGACAATTACTTAAGGGGCTCATATGGGGAAGTGGGTTACATAGTTTAGCTACTTAGGGAGCCTTCACTTTATTAGACTTCGTAATAAATCTGAGCACTTCAGAAAGCAGCAGTTTTTAGGGGTAGCAGTTTCAAATTGGCACAAGCCAATGAGAGTTTCATCATTTATATACATTCTATTCTCTACATGGCAGTTCAACACTGAAAGCTGACTGCATTAGCTAAGCATACTGAGTGATCCCTTGGAAGAAACATGATTACTATGGTGAGTAATTTTTTCTTGGTGCTCACCACCTGAGAGGTGGTAGGAGCTGTGAGTGTAGGGGAACCACTGGGTAACAGTGACCATAACTGTTTGTTTGGTTTGAACTGGCTCTTGGGTCTGGTAAACTGCAGTCAAGAATTGAAGCCCTTTATTTTAGAGGGGTGGACTTCACTGTGCCGAGGGAGCCGGTCAGGGATAAATTAGCATGGGTGGACAACGTAGGTGGGCTTGAAGAGCGAAGTGGGGCAATTAAGGGGACCATCCTTGAGCTTTCTAACGTATGCATGAGCATGGTAGCAAAAAGGAACGGGTTCAAGAGATCTTTATGGTTCTCGGTAAGGGTTAGGGAGGTGGAGAGGGCCAAGAAAACTGGCTTCTACAAATATAAAAAAAAACGGGGAGGAAGAATGGAGAGGATATTTTATTGGGAAAAATAGGGAGGCAAAGAGGGTGGTAAAAGCAGATACAGAGCTGTGTATTGCAGAGGGGCCAAGAGCAGTGAAAAATAGTTCTTCAGATATAGTAGGGGAAAAAGAAAAGGGGGGAAGAATCGTAAGGCTAGTTGAAGGGGGTAGGGTGATGGAGGAGGATGGACAAAAGGTCGCCATCCTCATCAAGTACGTTTGTTCAGTTTTCACTAGGGAGGATGGGGGGGCCCTTGCCAGAGAGTGGCATCAAAGCAGCCACTAATGGGGTCCAGGAGATGAGGCAGCCAATATTCACTGGTGAGAGTGTCCTGAAAGGGTTAGCAGTCCCTAAAGATAGATAAGGCCCAGAAACAGGTTGCATCCAAGGATACTCAAGGAATTAGCAATGGGACTGGCAGAACCCCTGGTAGGTCTACTCAACATCTCACTACAGATGGCAATAATTCCAAAGGTGTTGGGATGTGGTTCCACCACATAAGGTGGAGGGGGGAGTAGACTGGGAATAAGCAGGGAACTGTAGATCTGTCAGTCTTATTTCTGTCGTAGGGAAGCTGATAGTCACTGGTTAAATTGACCTCGTGAACTACTTGGAGAGCAGCAGTGTCCAGGATAGTAAACGGCATAGATTCAGGGTAGGGAGATCTTGCCAGACTAACTTGATAGTTTTCTTTGACTCGGTGATGAGGGAACTAGATGAGCGCCATGCTGTGGATTTGCTCTACTTTGACTTCAGTAAGGCTTTTTACTTGGTGCCTCACAGACGCGTGCTGAAGAAGATAGAGGATCTGGGAACAGCTAACATTATAGTAAACTGGGTAGGTAATTGGCTTCAGGGGAGGCAGCAGAGGGTAAGGGTCAACAGGGTTAAAACGGAAGAGAAGGAGGTAGCAAGCGGGGCACCATAGGGATCCGTCCTGGGTTTAGTCCTAGTCAGCATATTCATCAGTGACGTTGGTTGGGAAATCCGAGGCAGCCTGTGTCTCTTCACAGATGCCATGAAGCTCTGTGGGAGGGTGGATAGTGATGAGGGAATAGAGGAAATGTACAGAAACTTACAAAAGCTAGAGGAGTGGTCTAGGACTTGGCAGTTGAAATTCTACACTGAAAAGTGTAAGATAATACACCTAGGGAACGAGAACCCAAAGGTGGACTACTGGGGTGAGACTTAGTACTACGACTGAGGAACGAGAACTAGAGTTCTCATTGATGACACCCTAAAGCAATCAAGTCAGTGCAACAAGGCATATAGCAAGGCACATAGGGCGTTGGGATGTATCGGGAGGGGTACTGACAGCAAAAAAGGAGAGGTGATACTTCCCATAGATCCTTGGTGAGGCCACACCTGGAGTACTGAACCCAGTTCTGGAGTCCTCACCTCAGGAAGGATAGGAATAGGTTGGAGACAGAGCAGCGCAGTGTAACAAAAATAATTCCGGGACAACAGGGCAGGTCCTTTTGAGGAGCTCCCTAAGGCTCTGAATATGTGCTGGCTGGAGACCAGAAGGGAGGGGGGAGAAATGATAGACACCTTTAATTTCGTAAAAGAAATTAACAAGATGAACTGCGGGGAATTATGTAGCCTGAATACTAGCTTGCGGGCATCATGTGGCCACAAGTGGAAAGTAACAGGAGGGAGGTGAGAAAGTACTATTTTTCAGAGAGGTTAGTGGAGCCATGGAACATTCTGCCAGCTAAGGTGTTGGGTGTGAAAACTGTCAGTGGTTTCAAGCACGATTGGGACAGATGGAAGGTTATAGTGGTTGCTCGCGGTGGCAGTATCAGGGTGAACGGGTGGGGGATGGGGCGGGATAGCACCTCGGAAGGACAGTAGGTTCCAGGGCTAAATAGGAAACTTGTGCAGACTGACTGGTCCATTGGTCTTTTTCTGCTGTCATTGTCTGTGTTTTTGTGTAACAACATCTCCAATTGGCTAATGGCATTGCTGAAGTTGTTCATGTCTGCAACCTGATAACCTTCTCCCTGGTGACAAGGAAGGCTAGTCGTGCCTTAGCCCCCAGGCCCTGGAACTTCAGAAAGACAGACTTTGGCAAGATAAAATACCTGGTGTCCAAGTGTCTGGAGCAGCTGCATGAGGCCGATAATGCAGAGCGCATATGGAATCAGTTGAAGGCAGGTGCTCAAAGCAGTCACACAGACCCACATAACTTGTAAGCAACAAGGGTAAAGAGCCAGAATGTGACCTGCCTGGCTTAACAGGGACCTGCGGCAACCAAAATTGAGCAAAAAGAAAGTATGTGACTGTTGGAAAAAGATAGGTTGCCTTTAGGCCACAGGTGGAGGAGTACAGAGCATGACTGCAGGACTGTAAGGCTAGAATTAAGAAAGCTGAGAAGGAACTGGACGCTAGGATAGTAATAAGCATTGCAGACTACACTAAGACCTTCTTCAAGATCGGCAGATAAAAGAAAGGTGAAGAATCTGACTGGGCATCTGAAAACAGGGAACAGTAAGAGGAATCCTTGAGAGCCAGGTGCAAAGGTCGAGTTGCTGAATGAATACTTCACTTAAGTGTTGACAGCACAGAACCTCCAGTGTGGGGGTGGGTGCTCATTGGGAGGGCCCGTGGCATCGGGAGTAGTCATGATGCAGCCTGCAGACATCACACTCACCATGGCAACTGACTACCTGGTGACGATCAAGCCAGGCAAGTCCCAAAGGATGAATGAGATGCACCCCAGGATCATTGTGGAGCTAAGGGAACAACTGGCAAGCCTCTTGCAGTCTTTCAGAAGTTTTTCTGCAAAGCTGTGATGCTAGAGGACTGGAATGTGGCTAGTGTGGTACCCATCTTCAACAAGGGGGCATGATCTGGCCTTGGCAACTACAGGCTGGTCAGCCTGACTTCAGTGTTGGGCAAGATTGTGGAAGCCATTATAAGGGATAGAATAATAGAGCAGATGATTTAGGTCGGGGTTTTTGCTTCCTCTTTGCATGGCTTTATGATGGATCAATTATGCCAAACCAGCGTACATAATGTGGATTGCTGATTGGCTTGAAGGCAGAAAACAAGGGTTGTAGTGGATGGACAGTGCTCTAAGCAGAGAGAGGTATTTGGTGACATCCCTCAGATTGGTGCTGGAGCCACTGCTGTTCAACATTTTCTTATCAGTGACCTGGAAACTGGAGTCTCCAGCAGGCTGCCTAAGGTTGCTGACAGCACTAAGCTTGCCAGTTTGGTAGGTTCCCTTGAGGATGATGATAAACGGAACAAGCTAGATGACTGTCCGCTCCTGGAGTCTCAGATTCAAAGTCATATGTAAGGTGCTACATTCAGGGAGGAAAACAATAGGTGGGACTTCATGCTGTGTGGGACTTCTCTTGCTACAGTGCAAAGGAAAATGCACTTTTTCTGTGTATCTAAACTGAAATAGCCTAAAAGGCTTGTCAGTAAAATGTTTGGAGCTGAGCCAGTGGAGGAGGAAAATGACTTGTGTGGAGGTGGGGGGGCATAGTACCCAAAGGGATACAGCATGACAAGCAGTGTGTAGCCACCATCAAGAGAGCTGGCAGAATGTTGGGGTGCATCAAATTGGGGGTGACCAGAAGGAAGGGGGACTTTTTACAAAGCCCTGGCCTGGCCATATCTCAAGTTCTGTGTGCAATTCTGGGCACTGCATAAAAAAAAGTCATTGAGGCAGTGGAGAGGGTTCAATGCAGGGCTGCCAAAATGATCAGGTGTGTGGAAGATTAAAAGCTATGGAGAGGCTGGCGGCCCTTAACATTTTCACATTGAAGAAAAGGGAGTCTGACTGAGAGGGGGCAGTATCTCAGTGTTCTGCATCCTTAAGGGAGTGAACAAGATCGAGCAGAGATGTTTGATCTAGTGTCCTCTAACAGTACAGGGGGGCAGTTCTGAAGCTCAGAGATGGCAAATTCTGGAGTAACATTAGGAAGCACATCTTCTCCAGAGAGTAAACTTGTGGAACAGATTACACAGTACAGAGTGTGGACATGAAAGCACAAGCCTTCAAGGTAAGCCTGGACAAATTTCTGCATACTAAGGGAATCTTGGGTAGTAGTGTGGTTAGGGAACACAATTAGTACATGTTTACACAGCATACTTTTTCATACCAGATTAATGAAACGGGGTGAATATGATACTGACCTTAAATTACTGTGCTACTGTTACTAAATACTGAACTGGCTTTAAAGATCAGGGAGGCAGAAAATAAACCAGAGGGAGAGGTATAGAAGAGATTGGGGTGTGGGGGGCTCGGGGGGAGGCGGGTATATTCATATGCATTAGGAATGCTGCAGCATTTCCCTTCCCTGTATCTTGTAACCTTCTTATGCTCTTCTACTTGCTGCAACTGCTCAGGGCTTTGAAGTGAGGGAGTGAGAGTGTGTGCAGGCTTTGCAGGCTAAAAACGATGTTACTGCTTATCTAGATGTAGAGTGTTTCTGCATGTCACCACTTTATCTCCTGGTGGTGCTAAGAGCTGTGCTGAGACCAGTTGTTAGAAAGCTGCTAAAACTGGAGATCTGCTGCTTGTGCGTCTATCCTCCACGTTAGGATCTTGCCTCTTGGTCACTACCTGGTCTTCTCCACTGCTGTGTACACGGTGCCCCCCGATGGATGTTTTGGTTCGGGGGGGGGGGGGGCACTGTCATAATGCCAGCATGTGGAGCAGCTAGAGGAGTACGAATGAGAGGTAAAGCAGTTTCACTGATATTGGAAATCAACATAAGAAGTTGCTCAGGGATGTGGCTTTGATGCTCATTATAAATATCTTTAAGATATATCTGCAGTCAGAGTAATGGCACTATGGGTATAAAACAGTGGGTCTTGTGAGGCTGGCAGTCTTGTAAACTAACAAAATATAATGTGAAACAGTGTTCATCCAAGTTCCCCTCCGTATCATGTGGCTGAGTCGTGTCAAAAAAAGAGGGTAATCCAGAGTCCCTAATACAAGCTTTTCTACAGCCTCCTACCACATATTTTTTTTCCCGTGACAGTGTCCAATTTCCCCAGTTTTTTTTTTTTTTTTTGTCCCCTTCCCCAGCTCTCCTAGAAAACATTGCATGCCCATCCACAGTGCACAAGTTATAGTCCACAGTGCTGACAGAGTCTGCAGGGATGCTACAGGCATCCTGCTGCTGTAGCTGCTTCCTCCCTTTCTGTACTTCTTAGTACAATTTAAAAAAAACCTACACTGCTGAACCAAGTATGTTATCACCAGCCAACTCCTGTTTATTTTTTTTTTTTGTATTAAAAAATATGTCTTCTGATTGCTTGGATCTCTAACTGGCTACAGGTACTTTAATGGATCCAGTGTAATGATGATTTAGCAGTAAGGTGTGACAGGGTGTGCATTGCGGGATCCCTGCATGCCTTGGGAAGTGAGATGTGAGGAGGTGTGATGTGTAGCTGAGTGTCTTGCAGACCCGAGAATTGCTGCTATCCTACAGTAACGTACACTTGGAGTGCCTTATTAATGAGATTCAGAACTTTTAGTATTCCTGACCTGTGCTGTTTTGCTGGAATAACAGTCACGTGATCACATTTGGCTGATCGTATGACTTGGTTTCTCTTACGTATTTCATAATTTGTATTTTGAGATGCATCACGATCCTAATGTTGTGAACTTGTATTTTGTAAAAGTTCCTTTGTTCCTTCTTGAACCATTTGAAAATATAATATGTAAAAATAAATAAATAAATGGGCTGGGGCAAATCGGAATTGTAGTGGTGCTGCCTACCATGCAGATGACGAAGGTGAACCGTTGTGAGTTGAAAGGAGGAACTTAGTAAGAGTGGAAGGGACTGTGTCCATCAGCTGTCCCTCCCCGTGTCATAAGCAGTGATTAGTAAGTATGCTGGGTAAGAAAGTACTAAGTTATAGGGATTCCTCACCTACTGCACTACCATGGTTTTCTTGATAATCAGAAATTAGTCCAGGTTTACCCTGAAGGCCTATACTGTCTCCTGTGGTAGGCTGTTCCATGGGTTCCCCATCCACTAGTGGAAGTACCTCCTAACATTACTCCTAAATTTACCACCTCAGAGTTTTAGGGCATGGCTCCACATTCTGCTGGAGCACACCAAATCGAATGTCCCCATGTGTTTGATTTTGTTGATGCCCTTGAGTATGCTCAAGACTGAGATCATGCCTACCCCCAGCCTCCTTTCCTCCAGAGTGAACATGTTAAGAACTTTCAGCTTCTCCCCATAGCTTTTTTCCTTCATGCCCCTGATCTTTTTGGAGGTGCTGTTTTTCACCCTCTTGAGTGCTTCAATTTCCTCTTTCTATTTAGGAGCCCAGAACAACACACAGAGTGCAAAGTGGGGCCCACCAGGGCCCTATAAAGTGGCCTTTGAAAAGGAAGAAATGGTTTCTTCTACGTTGTCCAGGGATTTAGGAATGGCATGCCGGTGCTTGTCTATATGCTAGTGGCACAATGGGTGCAGCAAGCGTGTTTCCTTGTAAGAGAAAAGAGGCGAATGGGCCGTAGATGGCTGGCGGGATGGTGGAGTTTGGCATCAATGGTGAAAACCCAACCACAGTATGCTGAGTCACTGTCCTGTATGACTGGAGCCCCAAGACCTATGCTTTTGCTCTAGGTGAGTAATTCTGGGGATCGCTGTTGGATGTGTAAAAATGTTCAGATGCTGGTTATTGTCCCTTTAAGAAAGATGTTTTTCGTTAACTGTAATTTCTCCCGTGCAGAATGAAATAATGTACTTTTTTTTTTCTTCTTTTAGATGATGTGCTGGTCATGATGTTTCAGATTGCAGAATTCCACCAGGACGGTGTGGATACTGATGATGATGATGATGATGATGATGATGATGATGATGATGATGATGATGATGATGATGATGATGATGTAATTGAACCAGAAAGGCCACCGTTTTCCGCAGGAGATAATGCATCTGAAGCAGCTAGAAATGTGACAGGCACAAGACACAGTAAAACAACAAATGACCTGAAGCTACCAAAGCCCTCTTCATCCCCAGGTGAGGGAATTTCTTGGCTGTTTTCTTTCCAGGAGCAGTATTTTAGACAATGCATATGGCTCTACCCCACTAAACTGCTGTGTTCTGCATCTTTCTCGTGTTCAGCAGGCTTTCACAGGGTGTAAAGTACTATACAGTTGTGCATTTAATTCTATCACAGTGAGTCATGCTGTGAAAGCTAGTTAGCTCAGTTTAGGTTTTTAAATGTATTTTTTCCCCCTTCCCCTCCTTGGGACTGATTGGTCGAGAAAAGAAAACTGAGTTCCTCCCCTACATCATCACATTGTGAACCTCAATCTACAGTAAATAAAAGGTGGGCCCTACATTCAGGTTTAATTGTCTTTTTCGTCTTTTTATTTTCACATAGAAATATTCTGCCACAGGGATTCTGAGTTCAGGGAATTTGGATCACCTTTGAAGTCCAGCATTTCTTTTCTTTTTGATCCTACTGGCTAAATTTTGAAACATAACAAGAAAGGGATTAAAATTCACACTTGTAACTTACCCATGCACCTTTCAGATGAACATAACCGGAATGTGAGGTGACCATGACTAATTTACATTTCAGCTTCATATTCAAATTATGATCTATTAAAGTTTAAAAACAAAAAAAAAATCCTTAAATGGTTTTCAATTCTTTCCTGCCCAGTCAGTTGGAGTTAGTACTTTATTGACTCCAGTCAGAGACACTGAAAACTCTTTCACAGTCTCATTTGTTTTGTAAACCTTTCCTATCTTGCCTTTACGTTTTGTACTTCTTACCCCAAACTGATATACAGCTGCAGTTTCAGCACCTTGATCAATTGTCAGCAGCTTTTCCTAGTGTCCATGCAGCTTGGTGATGTCTTGCGTCTCAGAGGTCCTATATTCGTGGTTTTCTGCGGTACTCTGAATGCTAGCTTCTCAACATCTGTTCTGCGGCTGTGCCATCTGCCATGGGTTCAGATTTTGACATCACACCTAGACTCACACCTAAGCAGCTGGACCACTCAAATGCAGTCTGGCATTCTGCAGTGTTGTTGATCTTGTGAAGGCCTTTAATACAGTTGCTTTTCCCCTTCTTCTTGACAGACTGCTTAGGGGTGAAACTACCATACTGCTACAAACTAGAGAACTGGGGTAAAGTCTGACAGTTGAGATCCAATGCTAAGAAGTGCAGGGTAAGGGAGAGCAGTGAGCCCTTGCCAGAGCAATATAAAGGCAGCTGATGGAGGAGTCCTGGAAGTGAGGCTACAGAAGTATGCTAGCGAAAGAGTCAGAAAAAAGGGTTGGCAGCTGTGAAGGTAAACAAGGCCCTGGGTCCAGCTAAGATGCATTCGCATGTACTAAGGGAACTGGCTTCAGTGTTAATGGAAACCCTGGCAGGGCTGTTCATTAGTTCTTCACAGCAAGGGGTGATTCCTAATGACTGGAGATGGTAGATGTAGTTCTGCTACACAAAGGATTAGACAAAGAGCAGCCAGGAAACTTTATACCCGTCAGCCTTACCTTATTGGTAGAGAAACTAATGGAGACAGTAGTCTGGAGCCATATTTACATAGCAGCAGCATTTCCACTTTTGTGCCACACCACTCCTGATCCAGTCTGTCACCTGGAGTTGTACTCTGGTTTACACAACCCTCCCTTGCGCAATAGGGGCTGTACTTGTAGGGCCGGTTTATTCACCCCAACGTCATCAGTGTTGCACTGGTTATGCGCTGATTGCTGTCATCACTTCCGCTCATTGCCATGCCTTCACTGAATGCAGAAAATACTGGTGTGGATGGCTCCATTATTTTTTCTTTAGCTGGCATTCAAACACTCTGGTCTGTCCTCAGTAGTGCGTGCAGCCAGTTATTGTTAATAAAATAAAAATTGGCTAAAAAAGGAGACTTCAGTCGATCCTGCTGCCTGCGTCCTGCATTAGACTGTCTGCTGCATTGCACATTTTTGCATAATTTTAAAGTAAGCAACTTTCGGTGGAGGTTATGGTGGTGGGGGGGAGAGGGTGAGTGCTTTGATGGAGCATAGCATTCTAGCATTGAAATAAAAACAGTTTTTGCAAAAGGCAGTCTTCTTGGTTGTCTTTGTGGTTGTTTTTTGGGTATAGATGGACTGTTTGAAAACCATTTTGGTTTGTGTGGTATGCTGTTTGATAAGCTTAGTCAGGGGTAGGGTGGTTGTGTTCCACCAGGGCCATTGTATGGGCCTAGTTGTGGGGGCTGCTCTTGTTTTTTTTTTTTTTTTGTTTTGTTTTGTTTGTATACGTGCATGTATACTGTATATGTGTGTGTGTCTCTCGCTGCCATCAAGACACACAACAAGGCATAAAATAAGCGAGTATGCATCGCAGTTTGTGACCCAAGATCGGGGAAACGCGAGTCAACTTTTGAAATGATTAGTAGTCATTGCTAATCATTCTGAACTGGCCCTGGGTCCTTTTAAAAATGCTCTTTTTGGGCCATGTTTCTTTTTTCTTTTTCTTTCTGTCCTCCTACCCGCACCCCTTCCTGATTGGCCAGCGCCCCCCCCCCCCAGTCTCTGCACGGGAGAAATGTTACAGCGTCCTCTTACAGCGTGACCCCAGGAGAAGAGCAAGCAGGTCCAAAAGCTCCAGTTGGTACTTGAGGCATTGCATGGCCGCACTGGGGTGTGTGTGTGTGTGTGTGTGTGTGTGTGTCCCTTCAGGACACACGCACCTGCACTGTCGTACCCCCTTCCACCACGGACCACAGAATACCCTAAGTCACCGCAGCACTGCCCCATCATTTCACACACAAACATACACTAAGGGACCCGACATCTGGAGGGTGGTGCCTCATGAGTATAGTAGGATGATCTTTTTGTGTGTGGTGAGTTTATGCTGCTGCAGCATGTGGAACTGCATGTTTCTGGCTTGGGGGTGTGTGTGTGTGTGTGTGTATATGTATGTATGTGTATATATATGTACATATGTGTGTGTGTGTATATAAAACACGGATGCACACTCAGACACCCCTCCAAGCATCGATCACACAGTGCCTCTAGTTGCAGTGGCACTCCCCATCACTATACACACACACAATTAGGGCCACTGCCAGCCACTAGGGGTCTGTTCTGGTGGGGATGGGTAGCCTTAGGAGGAGAGGTGGCTGATACTGTGTGTGACGTGGTCAGAATTGGCACCAACCCATGAGCCAAATGCTGGTAGTTTTTTATTGGGCTAGTAAGAATTTCCTTTAACTTGCCTGGTGGGCTTGTACTAGAGAAAGTAACATTCCAGTAAGTACACCAGCTGGGCCAGAGGAAAGGTCTGTGGAGCTTGTGAATTTTCCCCACCACTAGCCCGGTTGGCTAGTTTCTGCAAAGCTTAATTTCTACAGTTGTATATGTATGGTGATGGGTGTGTGCTGCTGGAACTTGGGATATTGCTGTGTGTGTGTGTGTCCCATCCAGACACACACACACACACACACAAAATCAGCCCCCTCCACCCCCACAGCAGAAGATGTCCCGAACAGATCCTGCACACCACATGCATCTATTGCCTGAGGCATGAACATGGTCACCAGGCCTGTGACATCTGTCGTACTTTCCATCATACTGTTCTCGAGGACCATCTCGCCTGATTAAAATTAGGCTGACTGACTGAACAGAACCTACCAGTCAAATCTAAGGATGCCCGTTGGGTGATTTCCGTGACTGCAGGGTCCGCTGAACAGGTTGCGGTGTTCGAGGGGGCGATGGTCCAGGCTGCTTCCCACTCCTTGTCGACTGAAGAGGCCGACACTTCCTTATTGAGGACTGCGGTCCTGACTCAGACTGTTGGGACAGATCAGTCTACTGACCCGCCACTTCTGGTTGTGTCCAAGACCCGAAGGCTCCCTCTGTGCCCTTCGCTGGTCTCCAGTGGTTGAGGTTTGCTTTTCTTCCCGTGGGTCGAGTGGTTCCCACCATCGGGCGCTCCTGCTCTCGACAAAATGGAAAGCGGCGCCACCACTACTGTTCATTCTTGTCCTCCTCTGGCGAGGAGAGGCTTCGGTGCAAGTTGCGGCAATGCTATGAGGATCTCACGTGGCAACAACTGGTGCTCACTGGCATGAAACCAACTCCAGATACTACGACAGCCATCCATCACCTGGCTTTCGCCCAACAAGCCGACGCCTTCTCTGCCTAAGGAGCCAACCAAGTCTGTCCCGGCTTGGCCTACCCTGGCATCTCCACCTGGTGGAGCTGCCGCCTAAACGGCTGCTGACCAGCGCTCCAACCAGGTAGTCTCGCCTGACCAAGGGACTTCCCCATCGGCTGTCGGTCACCGTCACCTCTGACTGTCTGTGGAGGGTCAGCGGGGACAGGGGTGGTCGACTCCTCTTTTACAACTCTTTGGAGTCTGAGGGTTCCTCCCTGCTCTCCTGTCTGGTCAACATGGAGTTGTTGGGGGATCTCTTGATGGAAGAAAGCCCTTCCTCCTTTTATGGATCTTCTCCGCCTTTGAGTCCATAAGTATGAAAATGGAACCCATCCAGAAACGGCCTAGTTACCTGCTGACCGAGATCCTCAACTGGGGTGTTACTCCTACGGAGGCCTTCCCAGTGGCAGGGGCCATTCTTGGCCCTGCTGTGGAGCTTTGGCAGCGCCCCGCCTCCTGCCCTGTTCCCTCGTCCCGGGTGGCCCGCAAGTATGTGGTACCTACCAGTCCCCTCTCGGGATTCACAGAACACCCCTTGCCTGAGGGGCTGGTGGCTAAGTCTGTGCCTGGGTGCTCCGGTAACACTGGGGATATCGACAAGCCACCTGACAGAGTCCAAGAAATTGGTCCACGTGACTAAAAAGGTCTACACTGCCTCCTCGCTTGGTCTTCACCAAGTGAGCTCGTCCCTTCTTATGGCCCACTTCTCCCATGCCCTGCATGGTACCGTGGATGAGGTGCTTTCTCATCTGCCCGCAGACCTCCAGACCACAGTCAGACAGGTCCGGGACCAGGGCTGGGCTGTAGCTAAGCAGCAGCTCCGGACAGCCATCAACACTGGGGACTCCTGTGCCTGCTCTGCAGTGGCCATGTACCGCAGGGCTTGGTTGAGGATCTTGACCTTCACGGCAGACACTCTGCACAAGCTGGCAGATGTTCCTTTCCTGGGCACTGACTTGTTCAGGCCCTGGGTCAAGGACCACCTCAACCGCATTGAGAAGTCCAGTGCCGCTTTGGACTCCATGACATCTGCCGAAAAGGACCCCCAGGGCTCTAAGCAGCAGATGAAAAGGAAGCCCTTTCAGTCCACTTTTACTCCTGCTGTTAAACCAGCCCAACCCAGGCTGGTCAGCAGGCCGAGCCTGGTGACCTCGACTGAAGTCAGTGACCTCGGTCGTCCGTAAGCCTGGGGGGAGGCTCTGGTGGCTTCTTAGCTGGACCCTCCTGTTCCTACAAACCTACCCAGTGACGGGATGAGGGGTGTCTTCCCTCCTGCCTGTCGCACCTCCCCTGGGTCCTGCCATTGGGGGCAGGTGATCCATTTCATTGGTGCTGAGGTAGACTCTCACAGAGCCAGAGCCCGACTCCCTGTGGACAGGGTGGTGGCTCGCTCCTCTTTTGCCTGGTCGTTTCGGGTTAGGCAATTGCGCCCTGCCCAGGACTTCCTGCATCTGCTGGGTTACATGGTGGCCTGCACCAGTGTGGTCCGATGGGCCCGCTGGAGAATGCACTCCCTGCAATTGGGACTGGCCAGCCAGTGATCTCCACGCAGGGGTCACTTTGACCAACTGGACACTGTGACCCAGCAGATGTGGGACACCCTCCAGTGGTGGCTAGTCCCAGAGCATTTGCAGATAGAGATCCCATTTATTTGCCCAGAGCCAACAATCATCCTGATGACCAGTGCCTCTTTAATGGGCTGGGGTGCCCACCTGGGGCACCATAGAGTCCACGGGCTCTGGACCCCAAGGAGTCCTGATGCCACATCAGCCTGCTGGAGCTCCAAGCAGTTTGGCTGGTGCTGACTGCATTCACTCTGCACATCCGAGGGTCAGGTGGTCCAGGTCCAGATGGACAACACCACGACCATGTACTACCTCAACAGACAGGGTGGGACGCACTCCCTGCCACTGTGCAAGGAAGCTCTCCATATGTGGACCCGCGTGTATAGCCTAGAGGCGTATCTCCTAGCCATCCATGTGGCAGGAGCCTCCAGCCAGCTGATGGATGCTCTCAGCCATGTGAGAGAGGTGTCTCATGAGTGGTCTCTACTCCCAGAGGTAGTACACAGTCTGTTCTCCTAGTGGGGCTCCCCTCAGGTGGACCTGTTCAACTCCAGAGAAAATACAAAGCTGAGGCTGTTTTGTGCCCACCCCCTCAGCAGGGAATGTTGCAGGGGGATGCCTTCTTGAGTCCCTGGACCCCAGGCCTCTTCTTTGCCTTCCCTCGACTCCTCTTCATCCACAAGGTGCTGCTCAAGGCCAGGAGGGCCAAGGCACAGGTGATCCTGGTGGCTCCGGACTGGCCATGCCAGTTCTGGTACCCTGTTCTTCTCAGCCTCAGCAACAGGCTTCTGAGGCGTCTTCCTCTCCTCCCAGACCTGCTGTCCATCAATCAGGGGAAGGTACTCCAGCTGGACCGTCAGTCCCTGCACCTGACAGCCTGGTTCCTGAGCGGCTAGGGTTCTAGGCTTTGGGTCTCTCCAGTGATGTCTTCACCATTATGGAGGCATCTTGGAAGGAGTCAACAAGGAAATGCTATGCTTTCAGGTGGAAGAGGTTCTCCATTTGGTGCCAGGGCAAGGGGCTGGACCTCATGTCCTGTCCCATGGCTAGCATCCTTGACTACCTGTGGTCCCTCTCTAATTCAGGCCTTCAGTCGATCCTTAAGGTGCACCTGGTAACCATCTGTGGTTGCCAGGCACAGGCTAGTCAGCAGTCGGTGGCACAGGAGAAGCTGATCTGGTGCTTTTTCAAAGGCCTTGACCACATTTCCTCTCCGGTGCGTGAACCACCACAGATGTGGGACTTGTTGCTGGTTTTGGCAAAGGTCGTGGACAAATCTTTTGAACCAGTGCACAGGTGTGACATGTCTACCTGTTGTGGAAGACAACCTTCTTCGTGGCTATCACATCAGCCAGAAGAATCGGTGAACTCCTGGCTCTTTTGGTGGAGTCTCCTTACCTGGTCTTCCACAGGGACAAGGTTGTCCTGTGCCCCAACTTGAAGTTCCTCCCGAAGGTTGTGTCAAGAGTTTTACCTGAACCAAGTGATTGATCTCCTGGTGTACTTCACCAATCGCACCTCTGAGGCGTAGCACAAGCTTCATACTTTGTACCTGTGGCGAGTGCTTGCCTACTGTAAGGAACGCATGGCTGGAGTTCGGGGAGAGGTTTGCCACCTATTTGTCACCTACGCTGAAGCTGCACCTAGCAGACCGGCAGCTAAGCAGACAATTGGTAGGTGGATTGTATCCTACATCGACCTCTGCTATAGGTTGGCGGGTAGGAGTCTCCCAGAGGGCTAAGGACTCATTCCACCTGTAATGCTGCTGCCTCGGTGGCTGCTTCCAGGGGTATCCCTATCCAGTAAATCTGTAGGGATGCTACCTGGAGGTCAGCACACACCTTTATTTCCCATTACCACATCAACCTTGAGTCATGCTGGGATGCTGGTTTTGGGGCCTTAGTTCACCAATCTCTGCCTCCCTCCTTCAGGAGAACTGCTAGAAGTCTGCCTGAAGTGTGGAAAGAACATCATATCCACGTTCCTTAGAAAAACAGGTTGCTCACCTGTAATAGTTCTAGGAGTGGTATATGATGATCAACCACACGGACCCACCTGACCTCCCCTGGCCTTGGTGCACACTGCTGCTTCCAGCGGGCAAGATCTGGCATTATGAGGTGGAGCCGAGGGAGTTACCACCCAGGTGGGTGGGAGGAGCCAGTTTGAAGACTTTTCCCAGCAAGTCTTGAAGGGAAAGGCAACTGCCAGAAGTGTGGATGAACATCATATACCACTCTTCGAAGTACTGTTACAGGAGAGTAACCTGTTATTTAGTCATGTAATGTCACAAATTGCGAGTATAGTTGCAGTCAGATGCTATAAATATCTGGTTCACTGGTCACTACACACACAAACATGCACACAACCCCAGCACTGGTCACACAATGGCCAAAATCACAGTGGTACTGGACCATCACTGCACACAGAAATATAGACCCCCCCCCATTGCATGGTCCATGTGGGGGGTGGGTATGCACTTTTTTTTTTGTGTGTGTGTGTCCAGATGGCTGATCCATGGGGGGAGGGTCGTCTTGAGCATCACTGGGCCATGCTGACCATCATCAAGCTGCGTGTGTGTTGTTGCATTCGCTAGGGACATGATACTGCATGTCGCTGGTGGTGATGACCAATAGGGGTCGAGCCTTCACTCTCTAACCACACCATGTAGTTGTTCTGGATGTGCAGTTGTGCCCAGTGATTTTTACAGAGGTTGGGCTGGTCTTTAAGGAGCTTGTATAACTGGTGCTCTATGGACAGCTGAAGAACATCCTTATCTACAAAGAGATTGCTCAGAAATTGCATGAGCAAGGTTTTAAGCATACAGAGAGACAGTACAGAACCCTTACCAAGGGACTAAAGTCCAAGGTACAGGCGCTGCTGTGATAAAAAATATCTGCAGTGTCCACCCTTGCATGCAGTGCTTACTCCACTCTGAACTGGACACTATACTTGGCACTTAGGTGGCAGCTCAGTCAACTGTACTTGTTAGCTTTGGCAGTGAATCAATTAAAGCAGACTAGTTTGATGAAAATGTAGAGAATGTGGCGTATGATGAAAGCTGGTCTTGGACACTCCTTATTTCTATGAGGGTTCATTATAGAATACTTTCATTACCCGGTCCATCCCTAGTAACTGGCTTATCACATCAGTGGCTACCGGTAACATGGTCCACACACCTGTTATGACTGTGTGTGTCTGAAAAAGACGTGCTGAGATGGCAATGGGATTGGTGGCAGAACAATTAACTAAATACATGCAGAAGTTAGATGAACAGTTTCTGGTGGTGGAAGAACATGGTGGAAGAACGGCGTATGAACTATAACTAGTGCATGGGGAAAAAAAGATTGGAGCATGAGTGATTTGTGCTGCAGATGTTGTCACGCAACAGTGGTTTGACTTTCCACCAGCTGTACACTCAGTGCCAGTAACATCAGCACCCTTGGTGCCATGTTGTGGACGTCATGGACAGTACAGCAATTGAGGCCAATCACATGACTATGGGAGAGAATGAGCCTGTGTGTGCACATTCATTTTTCACACTATAACCATAAGTGTAGTTTCCTTTTCTGACTGTAAATGACTGACATTCTGCGTTATTCATAATTCACTGTGGTGCAGCATTGTGGGATTGTGGTAGTACATGTGGTATGGCGGTCATGGTGCAGTGCTGGGCGACTAGGTAGCACCTGTGACATACTTGTGTACACTTGCAAAATATTTCTTTCAATTCACTGTGGCTCAGTGTTGGAGACACTGGGTAACACGTGGTACGTTTGTGTACATTTGAAAAATGCTGCCCATATAGTTAATTGTGGTGCAGTGTTGGTGGATTGGGTAGCACATGTGTACCATATGAGCCCATACCACACTGCTGAATCCCACGTTAAAATTGCACAGGGAACTTTCCTTCCTACCCTACTTCATAGGTGCCCAGTACTACATCAAGAGTACAGAGCTACAGGTGCTCAGTGTTCCCCATTCATTGTTTTAGGGCGGTGGGCCACCACCCTATATTTTTTTACCACCGCTCTATATTTTTTACCACCACCCTATATTTTTTTTGCCACCACCCTATATTTTTATCCATTTTTTTATAAAATTCTACAAAATTGTCTTTTATTGACATCCTTTATTGCAGTACTACCCATTTAATACCAGCACACTATATGTTACTTAAAAGGTACTTATGCACATGTACAGTACATATAGGAGGTCCTGAAAAATAATGCATCATTTGACCCGATCACCATTGCCACCACCCTATATTTTCAGAGAGTGGGGAACCCTGGATGCTGCGAACCCTTTATCATAGAATAGGTTTGCCAATTCAACTCGACCACGTGACCACCACTGTACGGTGCTGAGGTCCCATGTCTGGCCATCACTCAAAGGGAGGCTGACCTACCCTTTCTTATGCTTAGCCTACAAACTGTTGCAGGACAACACCTCCCCTCCCAGTCTGAAAAACTTGCTGCAGTTCAAATAGTGTATCAGAACCTTAAGGTTCTCAGAACATCAACTACTCCAGGTACCCAGAGTCAGAACGTGTAGTGGGTCCAGACCAGATCCTTCTCTTCTTCCATCCTTCCCCACTGGAACAGGCCCCCATGTAGAAACATAGAAGTTGACGGCAGATAAGGACCGCAAGGCCCATCCAGTCTGCCCATTTCTTTTTCTACCTTATAAATGTGCCATCGGCCTTTGCTCTGTCAGTGGCCTATCTATTCATATTCATTTGTATTGCTCCCTTTTGCCTATCCCATGCCTGTTTGAAGCCCTGCACTGTATTCATAGCCACCACTTCTTGAGGAAGGCCATTCCATGCATCCACCAATCTTTATGTGAAAAAGAATTTCCTCACATTCCCCCTTAATCGGCCCCCCTCTAATCTCATGCTGTGTCCTCTTGTCCTGCTATTTTTCTCATATTTAAACATGTTAGACTCTTTCACCTTGTTAATGCCCTTAAGGTGTTTGAATGCCTTGATCATATTACCTCTCTCCCTCCTTTGCTCAAGGGTATACATATTGAGCTCTGTTAATCTGTCCTCATATGTCTTCTGATGCAGTCCCTGCACCATTTTGGTTGCCCTTCTCTGGACTGCCTCAGTTTGGTTATATGTCCTTATGAAGGTGTGGCCTCCAATACTGCACGCAGTACTCCAGATGGGGCCTAACCAGTGTCTTGTAAAGAGGGATTATTACCTCTTACGACTTGTGATACCCTACTAATACACCCTAACACCCCTTAGCCTTACCTACTGCTTTAGGGTCTGCTTGGATGATTTCAGGTCATCAGTGATGATGATGCCCAAGTCTCTTTCTTCCTTTGTGACTGCTAGCAGCTCCTCCCAGCCTATAGGTGGCTTCAGGGTTTCTCTTCCCTATGTGCATGATCTTGCACTTCTTTGCATTAAATCCAGTTGCCACTCTTCTGACCATTTTGCTAGTTTATCCAGATCTCTTCTCATTCTGCCCACCCATCTGGATCATCTACTCTGTTGCAGATCTTGGTGTCATCTGCAAACAGACAAGCCTTACCCTCTAGTCCATCTGTAAGGTCACTAGTGAAGATGTTGAAGAGGACTGGCCCCAGGACTGATCCCTGAGGTACCCCACTTGTGACTTGCATCTCTTCTGACTGTATACCATTTACCACCACTCTCTGTTTTCTGCCCACAACCAGTTTGCCACCCAGTTGACCAACTTGACCCACCCTGAGCCTACCCAGCTTATTTATCAATCTTCTATGTGGAACAGTGTCAAAAGCTTTGCTGAAGTCAAGGTAGGCGACATCAACTGCTCCCCCTTGGTCCACCACTCTGGTTACCCAGTCAAAGAAATCTATGAGATTAGTTTGACAGGACCTTCCTTTTGTAAACCCATGCTGTCTTGGATCCTGTGCCCCTATGGATTCCAGGTGTTGCACTATCCTTTCCTTAAGGATTGCCTCCATAATCTTGCCCACTACTGAGGTAAGACTGACTGGTCTGTAGTTCCCCTCCTCCCTGCTACCACTCTTGTGGAGCGGGATCACATGAGCCCTACTCCAGTCTTCTGGGACCTCTCCTGTGCTCAGAGACTCACTAAACAGTTCTGCTAATGGCTCTGCTAGTTCCACCTTTAGCTCCTTAAGTACCCTGGGATGTATGCCATCAGGTCCCATTGCCTTATCCACCCTGAGCTTAGCAAGCTCTTGTAGGACCCTTTCTTTTGTGAAGGGAGTAGTGCTCACCTCCTCCCCTGTGTCCATGGTGCTGAGCTGTGGGCCCTGCCCTACCTTCTCTTCAGTAAATACTGAGCAAAGTATCTATTTAGGATAGATGCTTTTACATGGTCCTCCTCCTCACATGCTCCCCTTTCTCCATTAAGCTTAGCAATACCCCCTCTGGACTTTCTCCTTTCACTAATGTATCCATAGAAAGTCTTGTCACCTTCTTTTACTGTTTGTGCTAGTGTTTCCTCAGTTTGGGACTTTGCCTGCCTGACTGCCTTCCCTGCTTCCCTTAGGGCAGTTTGATATATCTCCCTATCTTCATCCTTCTGTGTTCCCTTATATTTCCTGAAGGCCAGCCTTTTGGCTCTGACCTTTTCTGCTACTATATTTGAGAACCAAAGTGGTTTCCTTCTTCTTTTGCACTTCCTTTTCTGTCTAACACAATGGGATGTTGCTTCAAGTATTGCATCCTTAATGCTTGCCCACTTTGCCTGTACCCCCTCACCTGTGTTTCTTTTTGCCAGGGCTAGCTTAACTCTGTTGGCCAACTTATCAAAGTCAGCTCCTCTGAAGTCTCGATTTTGCTTTGGAATGGGATGATTTAGATGTAGTAGCCAAATTGAGCCATACCATGTGATGGTCACTGGCCCCCAGGTGACCTTCTACCTGGAGAGCTGTGATCCCTTCCCTGTTAGTCAGTACTAGATCTAGGATAGCCCTGTCTCTTGTGGGTTGTTGTACCAGTTGTTTGAGGCCCTCCCCCTGCAGGGAATCCACTATGTGTCTAGTTCTGGCAGATGTTCCTGCTGGTATTGACCAATCTGTATCCAGCATGTTGAAGTCTCTCATTATCAGAACCTCCCCTTTAGCTGTCATGTTTTGTGTATTTTCTAACAGTAATGTGTCTATGTCCTCCCCCTGGTCTGGGGGCCTGTAGACAACCCCAGTTCTTATGGCTGTCCCATTTCCTGTTTCCAGGGTGACCCACAGTTCTTCTGGCTCCTTATGTGTATTCTGAATTTCTGTAGCTTTGATATTTTCATTGACATACAGGGCCACTCCTCCCCCTCTTTTTGCACCTCGGTCTCTTCTGAACAATACATAGCCAGGTACTGAAGTCTCCCAAGTGTGGTTACTGGTAAACCACATCTCACTAATTGTTATTATGTCCAGTTTAGCCTCTGACATTATTGCCTGCAGGTCTGGGATCTTATTTCCCAGGCTGTGAGCATTTGTGTACATGATTTTCCATTGGCCAGATTTCGGTGTGTTAGTTGTTGGGTGAGGTTTGGCATTACCCTGTGCGTCATATGGGAGCAGACCTTTTTCTTACCTGGTGATGCAAATGAACTGCAAACATGCTGAATCCCTGTTTGACCACTAGCTGAGGGGGGAGGGGTGTTCTTCCCATTCGACGTATGGGGTGCTGCACCCCTCTCCCCATTTGCTAGTATAAATATTCTGCAAAGACGTCAAACTTCTGCCCCAATGCACTGACTCCCTCCTTAGTCAGATGCAGTCCATCAAATGTAAAGAACTTTCGCTCCCAGAACTGTTGCCAGTTCCCTACAAATCTGTGTCCTTCTATCCTGGCATCAGCCCTTGAGCCACGTGTTTACCTCCCCTATCTCCCCTTCTCTGACCTTCCGTCCATCTGCACTCCTCTCCCAGACTGGCAGGATCTCAGAGAAGGAGATGCCGGACGAAATGGATGATAGTTTATCACCCGACCTGGTCAGGTGTTCCTTGGTCTCCACAACTGACCGGCTGGCGAGATCATTAGTCCCTATGTGTACTAGGACATCAATGTGTTTTCCTGCTTTGTGAACAGTTTTAGCAATGCGGTCAGTGTCTCTCCATGCTGATGTACCTGTGAGACATCTGACCATTACCCCTGGCTGGAGATGGATATCAACTCCCCGAATCATGGAGTCTCCTATGATTAGAAGTTTTTTGGGTTTCCTTTTTGCTTTTTTTGTTTTGGTTCCTGATTTGGGTGAGTTTTGTTGTGCTAGCTCCTGTGCCGCAGTGTCCTGCTCTGCATTGTCTTCTGCCTCTTTGTTTGGTTTCAGAGATAGAGGCAGATACCTGTTTATATGGTTTTTGGAGGTAATATGTTGGAGAGCAGAGAGTGATGGGGCACCCGATTTGCCCCTCCTAACCACCTGCCAACCTCCTGGTCCAACTACCCTCTGCGGTCGAGGTTTTTCTGTTGGATGCTGGGGAAATGGCGGGTGGTTTTTATAATGTAGTTCCTCTTGAATATGAAATTTGAGGCGTGCAATCTCTGCCCATGCTGCCCGGAGCTGAGCCCTAAGATCTCCAATGGCCCAGCATATAGGACAGTGTCCTAAATCCTGTAAGACTGTCCTTCTGAAAATTGTTCCACAGTACCTGCAGCTAATGATATCCATTCCAGATAAGTTGCTGGGTTTATAACCTAGTCAGAGTAATTAGAAGGAAAAAAATGCAAGTAATGGTTTGATTGTGTTTTGTTTTTGTTTAACTTGTTATAACAAGTTAAATTACTAGTGCCCCTGTAAATGAGCTCACCTTGTGGATGCCCCACTGATCCGCCCCTTCCTGCTCTGCCACAGGAAATGTCACAAGTGTGGTACCCTATAAAAGGAGTGTAGTTTGGGGTGGTTGGGGATGGCGGTGGGTGGCTGGGCCCTTCCCCTGCCGAAAAAGAACAACCACGGATGAAAGAACAAGGAGGTAAGAGCAGAAACAATCAGTCAACAACAAATGCAGTAACCCTGAAAACTTATCCTAATGTTAGATAAAACTGTAAAACCTGTAAAGCACCACCTGTAATAATTTCAGAGAAGATATACGCTGTAAGAAACACTTTGCTAGAGAAAAATAAAGCAATGAAATGTTAGCAACAAACAGTAGCAATCCCTGTGAGTAAAAATTAAAAACACCACCACACAGTAAATCTGCTTAGCCAAAAGAAGTCTTAATCCTTTTCCCTTGCTCTGGTAAGGTTCTCTACTCTGCCTTTCAAGCAGTCTTGGAAGGAAAGAGCTCAGGTGAAGCTAGGTGCCTTGGCCATCAAACCATAGTATCTAGTCCTGCACCTCACTAAAGAGCTTCAAAAGAGAGCTCAAATCCCACGTGCTGATTTCGAGCCAATGTTCCTGTTATAAATGATAGGGTATCTTGTCTCCCAGACAAGCACCTGGTAGATCTTGAATCATCTTGTAGTCCTGCATTTGTACTTTCCTATGATGTACAGAATTTGAGACTCCATGCTCTTCTTCTCTCCTCCTTCCTTTTAATTCCTTGACACCCCAACGCATAATTATTGCATTATCTGCACAGTTTACTTCTAATGTATTGTCTGTCATTGTTCCGCTGAATAGCTGTGATTGTGCTGTGAGCTATTATAGACTAATAAGTGAAGTATCCCTCTGTATGAAGTGTTTATAATTTTCAACTTGTATGATGTCTGTAATTGCTCTTAACAAATATTGTATAATGTTGTGCTTCTTGTCCCAGTAATTAACCCCGGGTCGTCCCTGAAAAAGGACCCTGGTCTCAGTGGGCATACCTGGTTACCAAAATTAAAATAGATAAACTGTCATCATAAATGTATGGTAGATAAGAAACCAATCAATTTGTGCAATATTTTAACATCATTTGTAGAAAAAAATATCACAGTTTGTTCGGGAGAAAGACCAAAACCACCCAAAACATCCCCCAGCCATTTGTTCCTACTTTTCAAGTATAGAGGGCACATTGGTAAAATGTGCTTAAGATCATCTTAGCATAGAAACATAGACTTTGATGGCAGATGAGGAATGCATGACCCACCCAGTCTGCCCATTTCCATGCCTGTTGGATAAGCTGCAGATTCTAGTTTACCAACAGCCTGCTTCCTCCTACTCCCCCCCCCCCCACTATAATTGCCTTATTTCTGTCCCATGCATTCTTGAATTCCACCACTGTTTTTGACCCCACAACCTCCTCGGGAAAGCGGTTCCTTGCGTCCACCACACTCTCCATGAAAATATATTTTCTCCCATTGCCCCTGAGCCGTCCCCCCTCTATCTTTAAATTGTGCCCCCTTGTTCTTGCACATCTCTTTTTCTGAAAGATGCTACCTTCTTGGACTTTGTTGATTTCCTTGAGGTACTTGAAAGTTTCTATCATGTCTCCTCCCCCCCCCTTCCTCAAGGGTATACATATTAAGCTCTCTTAGTCTCTCTTCATATGATTTCTGTTACAGACCCTGCACCATTTTAGTTGCCCTCCTCTGGACCGCCTCCATCCTGTCTGTGTCCTTGCAGAGATGGGGTATTCCAGTACTCCAGATGGGGTCTCACCAACTGTCTGTACAGAGGGATAACAACTTCCTGTTTTCTACTGGTGATGCCTCTCCCTCTGCATCCCAGTATCCCCCCAGATCTCCTTACTGCCTTCTCACATTGTTTGCCTACCTTAAGGTCATGTGATATGACTAACCCCAGGTCCCTTTCCATTTTTTTTGTTGTTAGTACTTCCCCCACCATTGTGTACTCTTCACCTGGGTTTTTGTTTCCCAGGTGCATTACTTTGTGCTTCTTTGCATTGAATCTAAGCTGCCAGACTTTTGACCATTCTTCCAGCCTTGCCAAGTCCCTTCTCATTCTTTCCGCGCCCCCCATGTATCAACTGTGTTGCAGATCTTTGTGTCATCTGCAAAGAGGCATACTTTTCTTTCCAGACCCTCTGCAGTGTCTCCTATAAAGACATGAAAGAGGACTGGTTCCAGTACTGAACCCTGGGGTACCCCACTAGTAACCCCCCTTTCTTCAGAGTGAGTTCCATTTACTGTTACCCTCTGCGTCCTGTTGTGCAGCCAGTTTGTTACCCAGGCTACCACCCTGTGACCCACTCCCAGGCTGGCTAACTTGTTTATTAATCTTTTGTGTGGGACTGTGTCAAATGCCTTACTAAAGTCTAAGGCCATATCCACTGCCCCTCCCTGGTTTACTACTTTGGTCACCCAGTCAAAGAAATCAATTACATTGGTCTGACATGACTTTCCCGCTGTGAATCCATGCTGCCTTGGGTCCTGTGCCCCGTTGGCCTCTAGGTACTGAACAATTCTTTCTTTGAGAAGTGATTCCATCATTTTCCCTACCACTGAGGTCAAATTAACAGGTCTGTAGTTTCCTGCCTCTGCCTTGCTCCCACTGATGTGAAGGGGAATCACATCCGCCCTCTTCCAGTCCTCAGGTACCACGTTGTTTCCACATTTGCAAAGAAGAGTAATTATTCCAGATCTCTTTTGCTTAAATTGTACATAATTTGATGTAAATATTTCTAATCTGAATCTAGTCATAAGTCTTTGTGACTTGAAACTAGTTAAATATTTCAAATAAAATTCTAACATCTACGTAGTCTTCATTTGTTTATACCATCTGAACAGCTTTAGTTCAGCGAGACGAATATTATCCTTAACTTTATCTATGTCTCTTAGTCTCGTTTTGATCTGGAAGGCTATTTCTTCCCAGTGTTTCAAGAATATGTCCCACACTGTTTGGGAATATACTTTTTTTTTTTTTTTTTTTTTTTACTAAATTAACACTGGGAGATTCAAAGCTTTCTGTTGAATATTTAATTTCTCCCTCCTGACACCAGTGTGGAAGACGAGATTCTTGTAATAGGAATAATTTGAGAATAATTACCATACGTCTTTCTGAAGCCAAGGAAGAGACTGCTAATAGTCCTAGTTCCATTCTTAAAATGACTGAAGAGACAAACTGGGGAAATATTAATAAGTATCTATATAATTTATTCAGTATGACCTCTAGGCTAGTCAAACCCCAGAGCTCTGCAGCATAAAGGTCACTCATATTTATTTTGACATTCAAAACTTTTAATACCCCAGTAATTGTACTTTTTCCCATTTTGGCATGGACTATCTTAAAAGCATTAGAGGTTACAATTCTCTTAAATCGTAACATCTGTAGATGTTCCTTCTGGGTATTGTTTTGGGAAAATCTAATACCTAGATAGTTGTAGTATTTCACTACTTCTGCTTTGTCTTGATTAATCCATGTTTTTGGCAGTAATCTATTCCTGTTTCGAAAAGTTACAATCTTTGGTTTTTTTTTTTTTTATATATTTAGTTTATGATCTTTACATAGAGCAGCAAAGTATTTTAATTTCCACTGGAGACCTAATGCCAATGTAAAGATCAAAACCAAGTCACGGGCATACGCCAAACACAGTATTCTTTTATCAGCTACTTTGGGAGAAACAAAGAGTCAAAAAGCCCCTACAGAATTTTATTATCACTCTGCCGTTTTACTGCTGTGCATATAAATCAACACATCATTGTGATTTATAGAAAAAAATTGGTCTGGTTTCCCGTTGATCAGAGGGTCATTTACTTCAAGTTAAATTTAGAAGATGTTATTCCTCACCTGTTCAATACTCTCTTATGCCCGAACTTATAATAATTCTTTGAATCATTGTAGTATTAGATTAGCTGTAATACCATCTGAACGACATCCCTTTTTTTTTTTTTCCCTTGTTAAATAAGAGCATTTTCTGAGCAAAGGTCTTTTTGTTTTGTGCAGTTAGGCTATGGGACGCTCTTCCTGTGTTATTTTTGAGTCTTTAAATGTATTCAAAAAACATTTAAAAAGGCATTATTTAACCAGCTCTCAATGTTCTTGTTATAATAACTGATTTTATATGTATTGTATTTTTTTTTTTCTTTAGCTCTTGTAATTTCGGGTCCGCCTTGAAAAGTGGCATTTGATACTATTGGGGGTTTACATGGTCAACAAGTTTTAAATAAAATCTTACTGTTACCAACTTTGCTGCTGCTAGTCCACTGTTTGGGGGAGCCCTAGCTGGGTTCTTTACCTGCTCTCCCATCTCAGTGTGGTACCCCTAGTCTCTATCTCTCCTGCAGTCAGTTTAACTGTCCAAAGTAGGCATCAGATGTCTGTCCCAGAGGACTGGCCCCCTCTTTCATCAGGTGAAGGCCAGCTCCCTTGATGAGCCTCCTTTCCCAGAAGCGCCCCCCCCCCGTCCCCTACATTGTGGTTTCCCTACTCCTGATACCATCCCTTCAACCACCAATTAAACTGCTTAGTGTCTTTCTTCCTTACTCTGTCATTCCCCCTATTCCACACAGGGAGGACCTCAGAAAAAGCCAAGGAAGCTGATTGCGTCTTCATTCTGTCCCTCAGCCTCTTAAAGATTTGCTTCACTGCCTTCATATGCTGATTTGCTAGATCGCTGGTACCCAAGTGTACAAGTACCCCCAGCTCCTCCTCCCTCTTCTCTGCCATCCTCCCTATGCTGTCTAAATCATGGATGACTGATGCATCAGGAAGACATCTGAAAATGTCACTCCCTTCCCCACCAACCCACCACCTTCTCTTCTGCCCTAATCATTGAGTCCCCAATCACTAAGACTCTCCTCGCTGACTTCTTTCTGCTCACCCCAACCAGGTGCCACCAAGTCATCCTGCCCATTTTCCCCAACTGACAGAGTCCTGACACAGAGACTCAAGGGATTCGACCAGTCCTTCACCATCTGGACAGCAGAATGCTTGGCACCCCTGGAGGAGACTCGGGTACAACTCTGTTGGGGGGATGGAGTTATACCCGAGCCTCCTGCAGGGGTGCAAAGCATTTTGCTGTCCAGATGGTGAAGGACTGATCGAATCACTTGTGGCTGCCACTGCCACCCTTCCCTTACCACCTTCCAGCCCCCTGGGCCAGTGGACCATTGGGCGAGTAGTGTTGTGGAGGTGGACCTCAGCTGAGCTGGTGCCACAGCTGAGATATCTCATCTCTTGCTGCTGCTAGGTGAGCATAGAGCTCTGCAAAGATCCTGCTGATGGGGCAGTGCCCCCTCCTTCACAACGTAACCCTGGAGAAGACCACCCCACTGTACCTCATCTTCATACTGATGCTATAATAACCCCAAACTGTTGTTCGTTACTTGCTTTCCTCTGTCTGCTTGATACCCGTAAACTGGATGCAACAAGTCTTGGCTCATATGGTATGTGGAGTTCTGTTATATCTGGAATACACCCTGCACCTCATCAGAATTATCTGATGGCTGGTGTGAAACAGCAGTGTGTTGTGGGTGGGAGAGATGGACTTGATGTGGTTTAAATCTATTAGATGGTTCAAGGTGCTGGCTTCCTGAGTCAGCAATCTGCAAAGTGTTCAGTCATGGATGAATACCAGTGGAAGAAACAGTTACAAGCGTAAGTAACCTTTTTTTGTGGCATTTGGATATTTGGAACGTGGATACAACAGTCATTTGATTATATATGTAGCATACTGCTGCTGTGGTTCGGTCCAGAAGCAAATTGTCCTGCATCTAATCTATCTTGATACCTTGGCTACTACAGTCTAGTTATTTGCAGGCTTTAGAAACACTGACCTGACTGAAAACAATGTTTTTAATTCCCTGGTGTTTCCTACAGAACCCTTGAGTAAACTAATGCAAGCAGGACCCTGAGATTTGTCCTTCCCCCCCTTCCAAATGGGATAATTATTGTTCACAACTAAGAGGAAATGTCCTCTCAACTGGAAAGGAAGATCTGAAAGCACAGTGCCTCAGTGTTTTCAAGGCAGTACCCCGGATTCCAACTCCCAGTAATCAGAGTTTAGAATTTGAAGGAGAGATGCATTGCTACACTGAGGTACCATACTGGAGTCTATGGATTATAACATGCAAGAGATGCTGTAAAGATATTCTGTGAGTAATCAAATGGATCATGAGAGAAAATTGCTGGATTTCTTATTCTTCCATTAAAAAAGTTTATTCATTTGTAAATACATATACAAAATCCGACAAACTATGTAAAATATAAACATGTAAAATTAATGGGTTGCTCCGGCCTTGCTACTAGTGGTCAGCGTTATAGATGCACTGAGAGTATGGGTGGGTGCGAGCAGATACACAAACAGAAATAAAGAAGGATAGTTTTAATGCTTTTTCTTATGTTTGATTTACAGTGGAAGATTTTGAATCCCGAAATCGGATTGGCTCAGACCCACAGTCTTTGGAGTTTGAGGCGCTGGATGAAGTTGGATCCTTCCGGACACGTTCACAGTCTGCACCACCAAGGCTGTGGGCAGCAAGAAAATATGGGCGGGAGTTGCGCAGAATGAGCGATGAGTTTGACATGTCCATTGGGGTGAGTAGGTCTCAATGGTGAGCAGTAAGCCTTAACCTAAAAAAACGGGTGTAACATGCAATATGAGATTGTTTAGCAAAAAACAGGATGTATAAAAGTCATGAGTCCAACTAAACCATGATGTGGAAACCATTGATTATTGTAAACCAATCCCATGGTTTGGTGCAGTCATAGAACTTCCTTCTTCTTTTTCTTCATTTTTGTTTCACTTTTGTGGTCCCCACGTTTATAGGCACCAAATGAAGTACTGAGCTTATTATCAACAGTGTGACTATTTTGTGTTTCAGGGTATGAAGTGGGGTGAGTAGGGAACTATTCCCTATTGACTCCTCAGAGGAAAATCAACTCTGATTTGACTAGGTTTGAGCCATTGTCTTGTATTGGCATCAATGGTGGAGGGTCATACCAGAAAGTGAGGGGTCAGAATGTGATAGAACACCTTAGCTCAGAGTGCTAGTTTAGTCAGCCTACCTAGATTTTTATCATCCTGAATAAGTCATGCATATTGATGAACAATCCATGATCTGTTAACAGAAATGCATGGATTATTCATGATGATCAAAATAAAATTGTAGCTTATGCAGAGGTTTGAGAGGAGAAAGGAAGCCAAAAATAGCTATACAGTGTAACTCATGCAATAGTAAAACAAAATAGTTTTTCCAAAAAGTATAATTTTGTTTGCCTGGATTTTCCGTGTATGCTGAGTACCAAAAGGTTTAAATGCAGCCTCCCTATTGTCATTGGAGAAATTCCACCAGCGTCATTGTAATCCTGCTCCACTGATTGAAATGTGTGTGTGTGGTCAAAATTAATTGTCTGACCTTTCAGCTACAAAAACGAGGGGATCTCCTGCACCCACTGACCCGGTGGGTCTTCCACCTACGATTGGCATAATATGTCTGGAGTTCCATTAGCACAGTCCAGACAGGAGAATGGGGAAGTGACTTAAGATAAGTTCAAGAGGTATTACTGCACACACATTATTCAAGAATGGCAACATCAGAAGAGAACAGTGATTAAACAAAAATAATCATGTAGCAGACTCTGACAACATAGCTCTCTCTGAGTGTGTACTGAATCAAGCACAGTGTAATGGTGGTTTGGAGGGGGGTCAAACACACACTTTGTGTCTCGAGGAAACTGAAAACATTTCTTAACCTAAACTGTGTCTTTTTAATTGCTGCATAACGTAGCTATGCATGGGACAAAAAGGGAAAGTGGAAACAATGTGTACTACTTTCAGCATTTGCAGTGGAATTGGATCACCTAATTAGTATGCATTGCTTCACTACACTGCTCCTTCTCCCACCAGACATTTTCCATGGTATCAGCCCGAAGGGCTTGTGTTTTTTTTTTTTGTTTGTTTGTTTGTTTTGTTTGGGGGGGAGGGGATCCCCAGTGCTTGCTGCAGGAGGTCTCAGCCCAGAAGACACTTTTGGGGATGATGCTGGCTGCCACCTCAGGAGAAGGAGCATCCTTATATTGAGCCATGACATGGTGGTGCTCCTGGTGTCACTTTTTTCTTGAAACTTAATGTACGTTATCATTTTTTCAGCGCATATAACATCGAGGTGTGAGATTGAAATTTAAAACTTGTAGTTTTTTAGTAAATTTTATAGTGAAATCCCCAAATCTGTAGCCACACTAAAACATTAATTTAAATGCACACACAGCAGCCATCAGCCTCAAAATTTGGTGAATTCAGAGCCCAGAACAAAACATCCAAACCAGAACTGTATAGCAAACTGTGATTTGGTGAATGGCAGCTTAAACACTGTAACATGGCAAAACAGTGGGCATAAAACATTACAAACATCCCTAATTGTTTAGAGGAGCTTGTTGTGTATTTAAATACAGCAACACCAGTATAAGCTGCTTGTAATACCCAGCTGGTAAATTGCTGATACATTTGAAGCACTGGTAGAGGTATTTTTCCATCCCACCAATAGTATCCACCCCCCACCTATGCCAGTGTTTCTGATGCATTTTACAGTAATAAGTGTATACAGTCTTTCTTCTATTTTGGCAAAGGATTTACCTGTATTGCAAGGCAGTTGCTGTCATTTGCTCCATTTAAATGCAAATAATAACTCATGCCACTCTCGAAAGGATGGAACCTCTTGGTCTAACTAGTGGCAGAGTAAAATATTTGTGGCGCTTGCTGAAACCAGAGCTCTATGAAGTTTTTGCAGACCAATGTTCTTATTCTCCCAAAACATATACCAGCCAGGCAGATCCTGACTGGGTCGCCATCACAGAGACCTGGTTCAATGAACAACATGACTGGGAGTAACTATTCCAGGATACTGCCTTTTTCAAAAAGACAGACTTGGTGAAAAAGGGGGTGGGGTAGCAATATATGTAAAGGAAGGGATAAAAGCTACAAGGATCCACGACACTCTGAAGCCGAAACAGTTTGGGTTACACTGGAACCTAGTGGGGGGAGGGGGACACTCAGGTGGGGGTGGTGTACAGACCCCCAGTGATTGGGGGACAAGGAGATCCTAGAAAACCTACACAAAATGAGTGCTAAAGGGGAAGTAATAGTGGTCAGTGATTTTAACTTACCCACTATTAACTGGAGCACCCATACAGCGGCCTCTTCCAGGAGCAAAGACTTCCTGGAGACTCTACATCTCTCTGGTCTGAAGAAACTCCTAAAGGAACCCACTAGGGGAGATGTTGTCCTTGACCTGTTACTCACCAGTGGTGATAACATCTCTGGGGTAGACACTGGGAACCATCTGGGGTCCAGCAACCACCACATGGTATGGTTCCAAATAAAAACAGAAAAAGAAACTAAGCACTCCAAAACTAAAATCCTGGACTTTAGGCGAGCAGCCAGAATGAAAAATGAGCTCATGCAGAGCCTAGCCAACTTAACTCAGGTGGGGGGGAAATGAGTACTGAAACATTCTCAAAACAGCTTTACTGGATGTCTGTAGCCAAGGAATATGAAAAGTGAGCAAAGAAAAGAAAGAAGCCCCTCTGGTTTTCAAAGTACTTGGCCACCAAGGTCAGGGAGAAGTGAACTGCCTTCAAAAAATACAAGGAGACGGGCTGTGAAAAGGACATGGAAGCATACAAGGAGAAACAAAAGGAAGTAGGTGAGCTAATCAGAGTGGCCAAAGTGGCAACTGAGGAGAGAATAGCCAGAGCGGTCAAAAAGGGAGACAAAATCTTCTTCAGATACTACCATGACAAAAGGAAGAAAAGTGGAGGCATACTCAGACTGTCAAGGGAAGATGATAGGTATATAGAGGATGATAAAAAAAAAGCTGATATTCTCAACAGATATTTTTGCCTGGTTTTCACTAAAGGAGGGGAAGGGAGCAGACCACCCAAGCACAAGCAACAGCAGAATTGATTTGGAACCTTTTTACAGAAGAGAGTACTGAAGGGACTAGAAAAGCACAAGGTGAACAAGGTTATGGAACCAGACGATGTTCATCTAAGATTACTGAGAGAGCTAAGGGAGGAACTAGCAGTTCCCCTGACCAGGTTATTCAACCTATCTTTGGAACGTGGAGAGGTACCGGAGGACTGCAGGAAGGCCACAGTTGTCCCACTTCACAAAAATGGTAGCAAGGAGAGTGCTGGCAACTACTGTCCAGTTAGCCGTACCTCAATTGTGGGCAAAACAATGGAAGTCCTACTCAAGGAGAGAATCGTATCCTTTCTCGAAGATAATGGAAGATTAGACCAAAGACAGCATGGATTTACTGCTGGGAGGTCATGCCAGACAAATCTTGTCGACTTCTGCAACTGGGTGACCCAAGTAGTGGACCAGGGCTGCACTGTGGACATAGTTTTACATAGACTTCAGCAACGCCTTTGATTTGGTCCAATGTAGAAGGTTATTAAATAAACTGGGCAGCATGGGGGTGGGTCAGAAGGTTGTAGACTGGATAGGGAGTTGGCTAAAAGGAAGGACACAGAGGGTAGTAGTAAACTGCTCCCTATCGGAAGAAAGGGAGGTGATGAACGGTGTATCACAGGGATCGGTACTGGGCCCCATCTTATTCAATATTTTTATCAGCGACATATCTGAGGGTCTGGAAGGCAAAGTGAGTCTTTTCGCAGACGACACAAAGATGTGCAACAGGGTGGACACTCTCAGTGGAGTGGAAAGGATGAAGGCTTACCATAGAAAGCTGGTCACACTTATGGCAACTAAATTCCAGTGTTAAAAAGTGCAAAATCATGCCCATAGGGAAGAGTAATCCAGATACAGAATACCTTATAGGAGGAGTCAAATTAGAATCGGTAAAGCAGGAAAGAGATCTGGGAGTAATCCTATCACATGATCTGAAAACATCCAAACAATGTGAGAAAACAGCATTAAAGGCAAATGAAATGCTGGCTGCATTTGTAGGGGAATTACTAGCAGAAAAAGAGAGGTTATCATGCCACTTGACAGATCTTTGAGACCGTGTCTGGAGTACAGTGTCCAGTTCTGGAGATCACACTTCAAAAAGGATATAGCCAGACTTGAGATGGTGCAGAGGAGAGCTACAAAAATGATATGGGGACTCCACAATATAAACTACAAGAAGTGACTGCAAGAACTCAACATGTATTCTCGTGAACAATGGAGAGATGGGGAGACATGACAGAAACATTCAACTACATGAAGGGAATAAACAAGGTACAGGTTCAGAACCTTTTTCAGTTCGAGTCGCACAAGAACCAGAGGTCACAGCATGAAGCTAGAAGGGGCAAATTTAAGGGAAACACAAGAAAGTTCTTCATTACAGAGAGAGCGGTGAATGCATGGAACTGCCTGCCACCTGAGGTGGTGGAATCAGAAACAGTTGGAACATTCGAAGTGACTTGGGATAGGTACAGAAGAATCATAACACTGAATAGCATGTCCCAGGATGTGCCATGAGACAAGCAAATTGTTGCTCAATGTACCTTTCATGGCGAAACTTTCCAATAAATAAATAGCAGTTAGGGGAGGGAGTGGGCTTATGGGCAGACTAGATGGATCTGGAGGTACCCCTCTGCTGCCACTTTCTGTGTTTCTAGCTGTAAAGGAATCCCTTAGCCCCAGTAGGTGATCTGCCCTATCCTGTTCTCTGTTGTATCCCATGGAGGTTTGCCTTTTCATGCTCCCATAATATGTGAAGGAGGGAACCTTGTATTTTTTTTAGGCTGTATCCTCCATTAGGCAGCATCTTTGGAAATATAAGCTGTCAGTGCTAGGACCACACAGAAACTTTTGCTAGGTACGGGCTTCCCACAAGGACGTGCAGCATCTGCATGGGTGGCCCCATCACTCCTCAGTTCTTTTCCCACTGTTGATCATTCTCATCATATCTGCTAACCTAGCCATTGCCGTTTTGTTGTTTTACTTTTATTAGTGTGTCTGTCGCAGACTGTATGCCTCCAAAGTCAAAAGAGCCTTTATTTTGGTATTTGAAGTGTGGAAATAAAATTATAAAGAGGACACACACAGTTTGTATGTACTGTTTGGGCCTGTCTTACAGTATGTGGACATGTGAGATTTGCCAGAGCTTCAACTAGACTATGAGGTGACACCATAAGAAAGCTCTAGAACATTTTCTTCTGATAGACACTGAAAGTCATGGAGAAGGAACAAGGTTAAAAATCTGCTTCTCCCTCATTGTCAGCCAAAAGGCAGCGCAGTCTAAGGATGTGGACAAGGAATGGTCGTTGTCGCAGCTGTCTTCATCATCTGGCCATAAGCACAAACAAAAAGAAGAAAAAAGTCTGCTTCGCTGGTGAGGTCCCAGTCACTGTTGAGACAAGATACGTCTTCATCAGTTTTCACTCTGGTGGTGATAACTACAGCCCCGGACCATTGCTGAGACACCAAGCTCGTGGCTTATCCTATGCACTGCCATACCTATTATGGATGGTATGATGTGACTGTCGTCAGGCCAAGGTCTGTCAACACAGGTAGTCCTGGCCCCCTTGCAAGGTGCTGGCGACTCTCTGGTTGTGCTGGCGTTATTTAAAAAAATGATTCAGTGCATTCTGCCAGATTTACCAATACAGGCACTTATTCTGCCGATGGGGCCCGCTAATACTGAGCCTGCGTCAACAGGTTTCATGAGCACATCACATATTCCTCCCGCTCAGCCTCCAACAGCATCACTGGTCCATTCTACAACTCCCTTCATCGATCGTACTGATGACGACAAAGTGGAATATGATCCTGACATCATGGATTTAGAAGACGATTTAGAGGAGGAATATGAGAGAGAACAATTTCTGGCACCTCACTCTAGTTCTGCCCTCTTCTGTAGGGATGACTCAATGGCTTATGGTCTGAGATCTCCTCCTGAGCATCTTTCCAAGCCATGATGCAGCAAATGCAGTCTGCCATGGGCTTTGCTGTGGAAGAGGAAGATTCCACAAAAAGGAATCTTATGGAATTTTTGGAGGTGCCCTGCTCACCCGCCATTATAATTCCACTTACATATCTTGCATTAGAGGATGCTACCATTGTTGCATGGTATAGACCAAACTCACTGTATGCAGTTCCTAGAAAAGGCCGATAATCTGTATCTGCACCATCTGCTAAGCCTTATTATGCTAACCAGCCAGCAACTGACTCAGTGGTCATCATGGCTGCTCATGATAGGTCTAGGGCTCCCAGATGCATGGGTACTTTGCCACCTGATAAAGACTCTAGGAGGCTGGATGTGATACTTACACCTCTGTATCGTTGAGCCTTGAGACTGCAAACCACCAGACCTCCATGATCAAATATCAGAGCAGCCTGTGGAAAGCTGCTCGTACTGCTGCCCTGGCTTTGCACAGAATGATCTGCTTAAAACATTGTCTGCTGGTGCTGAGGTTGGCAAACATTTGCTGCGCTCAGCTTATAATGACTCTGATGCTTCTGTCAGGGCTGTTGCTTCTGGCATTTGCATGAGGAGATATTCCTGGCTTAGAGTTGCTGGCTTTGCCAATGATGTGCAATAGGCAGTTTTGAATGCTCCTTTTAAAGGATCAAAACTGTTTGGCTATGATGACTTCCGGTTGGGAAATGGCACTGTGAAGACTCAATAGATCTCAGCTCCCACCCCATGCTCGCATTTACAGTAGAATTTCCCCCCTTACAATATTGATTTTCAATTATCTACGAACAATAACAACTTGGAAAGGGGATTGAGAAGAGAGATTGAAGAACAAACAAAAAAATAAATCGGCTATTGCGACGGGGCAATGTGGAGACATGGCTCGTGATAGACTCAGAATTGCTTTCAACAGCTTAGAGATTTACCAGATGAAGACTAAATGAGATACAAAGCTCCGACTCCAACCTGTCTGCTCTCCACAGTCAGAATCTAAAAGGGTAGAGAGAGAGAGAGAGAGAGAGAGAGAGAGAGAGAGAGAGAGAGAGAGAGAGAGAAATGAAACAAAACCGAGATCTTCCCAACTCCAAAACTATTTTGGCAGCAGTAACCGAATTTCGGTCAGAGATGAGAGAGGCCCTTTGAGACATGCGAACAGAACTGGCAGAGCTGCAATCTAGAACAGCTGAGACAGAAACCCAGACTATAACTAATTTAAACAGAATTTTGATTATAGAGAAAGCAGTCTATGCACTAGCAGATGAACAATTACACACGTCAACTAAGTTGGAAGATGGAGAATAGAGGCAGAAGAAAAATATACCGAGTGTACAGATTGCCAGAGGGAGAGGAAGGCAACGATCCAGTGGCCTTTGCCGATATGCTGTTGCGACAAACACTGGATTTGGATCCAGAATACCAACTGGACATAGAAAGGGCACATAGAGCACTAGGCCCTCGCCCTTCTTAGCCCGACGCTCGCCCCAGATCATTTGTGATGCGATTTGTTAGCTTCTATCAGAAAGATCAGCTCTTAACAAAAGCCTGGCGAAAACAGAGAGTTCAATGGCGAGAACAGAGAATCTTGTTCGATAACGACACTGCCCCGGCTACACAACATATGAGAAGGGAGTATACATCGCTATTTTCATCCCTTAGAGCAAAAAACTTAAAATTTCGTACTCCATACCCTGCAAAAATGGTGGTTCAGTTCCCGGGAGGTCCTATGACATATCAGTCAGCATCGGAGGCCAGATCGGATCTTTTGCAGAGAGGAATTCTTAATTTGAAAGAGATACCAAAGATGACAACGAGAGACCAGAACATTTCGACCAGGTTTGGAAATAGAGGAGTGACCAGAGTCTACAGACAATACTAGACAAGATACAAAATTTAAGGAATCCAACTCTCCAGTCTTAAATGGAATGACTATGCGGGTTAACAGAGAGATGGGGGGATGCGGCTAGAGAGGAGGAATCAGCATGGCCCAGAACTAAAGGGTTGAGGAGTAGGAGGAAAGGAGACTAATGACCAGGACTGGAACCTCCTCTAATCTTCGCTCATTAAAGAGAGGGGCTGCAATCTCTCGGCGGATGCCCTGTTCCCCCCTCTCCGCCCCTGGGTTTGAAATAGTAGACATGTTTCCTTCTCCCCTCCCCCCTACGGCCTAAGCGTGATTAGACTTGAGAGTAACAGGATGGCAGGGAATATTTTGGCTGCACTCTCCTTATGGCAGTGACTTGCAAGAAAGCATGGAGGCCTAAAGGAGGAGAACTCGATTTGGGAGGAATAGAGGAGGCCTGAGTAAGTTGCCTACTTCTGGGTTGTTTGGAGGGTAGAGGGGTTGATGGAGGGCATCTCCCACAAGGGTTATTCGCAGTAAAAACGCCCAAAAGCGAGTTATCGAGATATGGAGGCTGCCTTTCTCTCCCCGGCCCCTCTGTCATCCCAGAAGGCGACCCCTGAGTTCTGAGTCTGTTGGGAATAAACAGGGTTGAGGGAGAGCATCTCCTTTTTGAAGCCTGCACAATAAAAGGCCCTCTATACTGGGCGTAATAGACAACAGGATATGGAGATTACCTTTCTCTCCCCCTGTATCCCTCGTTTCGGATAGTGGCCCCTCCTCCCCTCTTGTGTTACTTTGGTCGGTATGAAAGATCTCCTGTGGATAAAGTCGAGGAAGGAAATACAGGACTCAAATATGTACTATAATGCTTAGAATTGACTCCGTTCTTGTGGCTGGAGGACTAGATAAACCTTTAAGGAAAGGACATGGATACGATTATTCTCCGGGGGTAGAGATACTGTAGGAGGTTGTGGTCTGGAGTAGCAGAGACACAGGAATGGAAATTGAATGTTTTGACCTTGAAGGGAGGGTTGTACTGAGGGTGGTTCTTCCTCCTCAGAAGGGGGGGGGGGACGAACACTGGGAAATTTCATCTCAATTTCTACATACTACTTGAATTAGGAATCAAAACTTTTTTTATGGATGGGAAAATACTGAGACAGGTATCAAAGGCTGAATTTAGTTAGACTGAAAGATTCTCTACATAATAGGGGGTGGGAGAACTAGATAGTAAATAAATGATACGGGGGACATGGATATTCTAATTAGATTTAGAAAAGGGGATTCGGGTTGAGCCAGATTTGCAAAATGGGCCTAATTTTTTTTATTTATTTTCCCTATCATATCACAGATATAAAAGTCAAATTTCAACCCTTCATCTATCCATACCCCTAAGTATTTATACTGATGTTCTTGGACCAGTGTTTCATTTTTAATAATTTTTCTGTTAATGCCTTGTTTTGTGTTTGTTTTCTTTATTGTTGGTTTGAAAACCACAGGTTTTTTTTTTGTTGTTGTTTTTTTACTGTTTAAAACTAATCTTGAGTGTACTATCCATTTTTCTAGCTTTGTGAAATCAGATTGTAGACCCTGTTCCAAATCTTTAACAGTATTGCCACTGGCCAACAATACTGTACCATCAGCGTACAGTCTTAGTTGTTTGAGTTGCAATGTTAACCATATTGTTAATGTACATCAAGAACAAAGTGGCCCCCAAAGTGGAGCTCTGTGGCACTCCTCTCAATACTTTTGCTTTCCTCAACAGGGTATTTCCTACTTGAACTTGCTGAAACCTGTTTGTCAAATAAGATTGGAACCAGTTTGATGTTTCTTCATCTATCCCCAGTTTTCCCGTTGCCTTGATTAATATTTTATGGTCCACGGTGTTGATGGATTTAGACAAGTCCACAAACACCGGACCCAATGCCCTGCCCCCATCTAGCTGGGAAACTATTATATCTACAAGGTCGGTGAGTGCGGTGTCCATACAGTACCCCTTTTGAAAGCCTGACTGAGAACTGGACAGTCCAGCACAGCAGTACTATGGTGCATAAATCCTCAAACTGAATTGAACTGTTTCAGCCACCCCAGTGTGACCCACTTCTCAGACTGCTACGTAAATGTCAAATATTGATAGCTGGGAAATGTGTGCATGGGCAGCTGTCAACTTAAGGGCTTGGCTACCTGTAATGTACATGTGTATTTAAACTCCCAAGTCTCCTTCCAGTGCAGCTATATCATCCAACAGCCCCCTTCCCTCCCTCCCACTGTGGGTTGTCCAACAACCCATAATTCCATTTTAGGTGTGAAACAAACTGTGCCACTCGCATACCATTTGAAATCAGTAAATAAATGTAATATTCAGTGGTGTGAAATATCACAGTAATTTCACTTGAACGCTCGTAGATTGATTCTGTGTCCTGCACATGTGTGACACAGTGCCTACGATACAAAAGCGCCAGCCCTGCAGACTGAGAGGTGCCATTTTTAAGCTGGCTAGACATATTGCTGTTAGTCTCTAGCATGGCATCTTGTTCTAATTTTACAGTATTGCGAGAGGACAGATTCACTGTAACCCTCCCCCTCCCCCCAAAATAAACATTTTGCTCACTTTACCTGTGTGTGTGTGTGTGTGTGTGTGTGTGTGTGTGTGTGTGTGTGTATCAGGTCAAAATAGCGTGTACATAATAGTGCAGGATTAAAAGCGTGCATCCTTAATACTGTGACCTGTTACAGCATGTGGCAATCTGTGTGCTGTTGGGCTTCCTGGGGTGCTTTCCCTTGACATGGCCATGTCCCTCGCTGCCTGCCTGGAGTCTGTTATATTTAATGTGGCGGGGGGGTGCTGAGGGCACAGCCCCACATAATCGCTGTACTGCGGCTATGCGCACAGAGGGTAATACAGTTTGCCAGCGCTGGTCGCTCGTGCATTAAGGATGCATGATTTTGGTCGGCGTTATGCAGACTTTATATTGACACTATTCCATGTGGGGGTGGGGGTCTTCTTGGACAATCATCAGTGAATAATATTATTGTAGTCCTGTGTACAAGTCCACCTCCCCTATGTGAACATTCACTGCTGTTCTCTGATTTTTATCTGTGGAATATCAATTTTAATGTTACAACTAAGGAAATTGTTTAGTGAACGTATCTAGCAGTATGTAGCCAGCCATGGCCGGATAAAAAAAAAAATCAAGGAAAATCTCTTGATCCGACAACTTGTATTTGTAACTTCCAGGTAACCACCTCAGCAATGGTGATTGGAACTATACCTTTCCAGGAAAAAATTTGTCTGGATTCAGGGTAGCTTCTGTCAGGCCTCCACTGCTGAGACAAGCTGGAGGGGGCACAGATCTGTGGTGAGTGTACTTTAGCAGGCTAAATTAGTCAGAACTGAATCTTGGCCACATGTAGCTTTGCCGTTTTGTTCCAGTACTCTCCTTGTTTGCTTTGAACTTGCTGACCAAGTCGTTAAGATAAAATATTTTTTCCCTTTCCACAGCAAATCATCTCTCTCTCTCCCTTGCCTTCCTCTGTACATGTACTTTGTCAAGGAAGTTAAGGAGATAAGATTACAAGGTGTGGTTTTTCCTCTGGCTCTGGCATAGGTTTCAGTGCAGGGTGAGCTTTCCTGTAGTATCTTGTTTCTTAGGTTGGGGGGGGGGGGCAGCCACACCAGTGCAAAGTTTCTGCACAATAGCCAACATATTCTGGTCCTCTGCATGCTCCAGAGCAACCACAGTCATTAAAATGTTCCTGTAGCCTCGGCCCTCCTGATAATTCACTTTCTACTCAAGACTTTCCTATGGAGGCCAATGAGGTCTGGTTCCTCTTGCACATTTTGGCCCTCAGGGGAGATGATCCTTGCCTCCGTAACCCCCAAAACTGGATTGCCCCCGAAAGGGCAGCTTTGGCAGTCTTCATCTTACCAGAAATGTCAAGTGTGGTATCTTTTATTGAGCGAAGTTCTTTATAAAAGTGCTCCATTGTGTCTGGTTCAGTTGATCTCATTGGTAAGGAGAGACATTGTCCTCCTCAGACCCCTTATGTGCTTACGGATGGTCTGATATGGGAGGCAGCGTAGCCATTACTTCCATATTTTCAGCTTCTGCAAGCATAGTGCATAATCTTTCCTGGGATCAGCAATATTTTAACAGTAGACACAATCAGAAAGTTAGAACAGCTCCCAGTTTGTTAAAGATCATGTGCAACGGTTTTTGCATGTTTTTAATAAAAGCTTTAAAAGCTGAAATTCAAGTCCTTGTGTCATGATTAGTGTTTCCTGAAAATTTCATGCTGTTTGGTTTTGTGGTTTTCTTTAAATCAGCATTTGTTAACTTGCTCTACAGTGGCTGAAAACAGGGGAGTTATTTCTGTCCTCTCAGTGAAACTTGGAGTGCGATGACATCATTTTGGAGTAGCTTGCTGTTTCAGATTCCCAATCAGAGCAGCACTCTGTAGAGTTTATGGTTTGCTGAGCTCTACAGGTTCCTTACAGACCCCGTCTCTGGTTTGTGTTTAGATAGATCAGCTTAAAATATATCATTATCTTCTTTTACAAAGCTGATCATTTCAGTTCCAATGCTGAATTGAAGTAGTGGTAATCTTTTTCTGTAAGAAATCATCTTGCCTGTATCACAGCTCTGTTCTTTCTAATCAAACCTTAAATTTGTTCTAACTATATAACACAGGGCTGTTTAATGAATATAAAATAAATCTAAATTTTGTTCATTCACAGAAAGAGTTTGTCTTTGATGTAGCCTTCATAAATACAATCATGTAAGAGCATTATTTTTTACGTGTTAGATTGACAAACAGGTGCTTGTCTCACACTGCTACAGTATTTCAAGCACATGTACTGTCAGAACTCACAAATTTAAGCTCTTTGGTGGTTTCTATGTGAAAATACATCATGTACGTGTACAACTAGAACCACTATGTGGCATCCTGTTGCACTGTGTCTCTGCCCCACAGTTGAGGCAGCTGCAGTCTACTGCCACCTGCCCCACAAGCCCCTGCCTTCTGCTCCACATTCGAGGCTGCTACACCCTGCTGCCCACTGTCTTCTCCTACACAGTCATGGATTGTGCACCTTGCTGCCTCCATCCCCTGCCTAAAGAATCAGGACTAGTGCACCCTGCTGCTTCATGCCCAAACAATTGGGGTTGCTGCACCATGTTGCTTCATCTCCCCCACCCTCACAGTTAGGGAAGCTGCACCTGTTGACCCCTGTTCCTGTCTCCACAGTCACGGTTGCTGTGCTGCGCTAAGCCATAAAGTGCCATGTTCCCTGCCTCCAAGGGTGGGGCTGCTGCACCACGTATACCACATCTCACAGTCAGGGCTGCTGTACCCTGATGCCCCATTTGTCCTGCCCCACAGTCGAGGCTTCTGCACCATGCTGTTTTCTGTCACCTATCACCACAGACAGGGCCCCATGTGCTGCACCCTGCTCCTTTCTACACAGTTGTGGTTGCTGTGGCCTGCTGTGCCCTAGAGCCCCATGCCTCTGCAGTTAGGGCTGCTGCACCATGCTGCCACTTGCCACAAGATTCATGGCATTTGCTGCACCCTGTTGCATGCCTCCACAGTTGAGACAGTTGCACCTTGCTGTCCCCATGTGCTGCGCAGAAAGGAGCAGCAGCCCTGTCTCTGGTGACAAGGGATAGAGGACAGCATGATGCAGAAGTCTTGACTGTGGTGCAGAACACAGGGGGCATCAAGGTACAGCAGCCCTGACTATGAGATGGGGTACAGATGGTGCAGCAGCCCTGCCCATTTGGGGCAATGGAAGTGGGTAGCAGAGTCTAGCAAAAGCCCAACCTCTGGTGGCCAGGGCAGCATGGTACAGCAACCCCAGCTGTGGAGGCAGGGGGACCTGGTACACTAGGGCCTAGCACGGCACAGCAGCCCTGACTGTGGAGACAGGAACAGGGATCAACCAGAGGGCAGCAGGGTGTGTCATTCCCAACTGTCTGGGCAGGGGATGGCAGGGTGCAGCAGCCCTGATTCTTTAGGCAGGGGATGGAGGCAGCAGGGTGCACAATCCCTAATTGTGTTGGAGAAGACAGTGGGCAGCAGGATGCAGTAGTCTCTCATGTGGAGCAGAAGGCAGGGGGCTTGTGGGGCAGGGACAGGTGGCAGTAGACTGCAGCTTCCTCAACTCTGGGGCAGAGACACAGTGCATCGGGATGCCACATAGTGCTTCTAGTTGTTCACGTACATGATACATTTTCACACAGAAACCACCAAAGAACTGAAATTTGTGAGTTCAGACAGGTGCCTGTCACACTCTGCTACAGTATTTCATGCACATGTACTGTTTGTCAATCTGACATGAAAAAATCTTCTTACATGAATATATTTATGAAGGCTACATCAAAGACAAACGGTTTCTGTGAATGAACAAAATTTAGATTTATTTTATATTCATTAAACAGCCCTGTGCTATATAGTTAAAAAAAAAAATCAGATTTTTGATTAGAAAGAACCGAAAGCTATGACACAGACATGCTGATTTCTCACAGAGAAAGATTTCCACTACTTCAGTTCAGCATTGAAACTGAAATGATCAGCTTTTTATCAGAAGATGATATGTTTTCAGTTGATCTATCTAAACACAAATCAGAGACTGGGTTTGTAAGAAACTTGAAGAGCTCAACAAACCATTAACTCTACAAAGTACTGCTCTGATTGGGAATCTGAAACAGTAAGCTACTCCAAAATGATGTCATCGCACTTTAAATTTGACTGAGAGGACAGAAATAACTCCACTGTTTTCAGCCACTGTAGACCAAATTAACAAATGCTGATTTAAAGAAAACCACAGAATCAAACAGAATGCAATTTTCAGGAAACACTAATCATGACACGGGGACTTGACTGTCAGCTTTTTAAGCTTTCATAAAAAATACATCAAAACCGTTGCACATGATCCTTAAAAAAACAATCAGTGCATTTAGCATTGTGTTATTGATGATCTCCACAGAGCTTGAGCGGTCTAACTGTATCACTTCATTTTTTTTTAAAAGCAACGTTCCTCCCTCACCCTTTTCAAGCACCCATGCTGGCCCCCAACCGATATCTACCTAGTTTAAACACAAAACATAATCCCCTTCCTCTCCCCACTGAGCAAAGCAGCACCTACACCTCGCCAGTCCCAGAAGAGATGTTAAGAACCCTCCCCCCCCACCACACATCACCAGCATATTCCCAATTTCTTACCCTACCCACTCATTGCCAGATTGAGTAGACAGTCCCTGCACCCACCTACTTAGGCACCCATCCACCCACTTATTGTAAAACCAAAAAAGCTCATTGTTATGAACATGTGATTCCGTTCATTCGGCTGTGTCAGCCCACGTGGTAGCTGTGTTGGTGTCTGTCTGCCGTTGGGCTGACTGTAGATCTTACCATTCACCCCGCATTTAGTAGCGGATGACAGGCATGGACCTGTTTGGGCCAGGGGTTGTGGATCATCTTACAAGCATTAAAGTCCAATGTGACCTTTGACTTGGTGACTTGACTTCCATCATCCAGTCCAAACAGAAGTCTAACTGTAGGCCACAGGGCTCCCTTCTGGGCTCCTTCTATAGTGCCATCATGCAGAAGCAGCAGAGGTTGCAGTATCCACTTTACCACACAGCCCAGCCCCCAACAAGCTCAGTGATCCAGGCCAGTGGAAAGGTGATGGTGGGATGATCCCCGAGGCCAGTCCTCCATGGCTCTCTCTAAACGTAATATTTGAGTAGTTGAGGGGTCCATTCCCTCGCCATCCCAAATCCTGTTGCAGCTTCCAGTTGTGGACAGATTCTCCCATTTCCTACCACAGTAATCTGATGTTATGTAAGACAAGTGTGTGCTGGAAGTGGTCGATTTGGGGTTGTCTCTGGAGTATGAGATGCTTTCCCCTTTATCAGCCCTGGGCACTGTTTGAGAACTTTCTGTATCTGGACATGCTTCTTACACTGCGAAGTCAGGTCAGTTGCCTGCTAGAGTGCCATGCAGTTGAGCCCGTCCCTGACTCTCATGCCCTGCAGGGGTTTATCCTGTGCAGGTACTTGTATATCTAAACCATGTCACCCCTTTCCTTGCTCTTTTCAAGGGTGTATGTGTTTAAGTCCTGGAGCCTCTCCTCTTATGTCAGTTTCCCATGTCCATGGATCATCTTAGTTGCCCTGCGCTGTACTGTCTTCACTTTATTGCAGTCTTTCTTCAGGTGTGCACTCCAGTATCTTGTACAGTATACCAGGTGCGGTCGCACCACTAACCTTGTACAGTGGGAAGATCACCTCCTGGCTTCTACTGCTTATACCCTTCCCTATGCATTCCATCACTCTCTATACTTGCCCACCGCTGTGTTGCAGTGCACAGATATTTTTAGGGTTTATGGTATCATTACCCCCAAATCCTTTTCTTCTGTAGTGCTGTCCTGCACCACCACCCCATTCATATTGCAACTTTGGGTTCCTTTTCCCAATTTGCATTACTTAACATTTCTTAGCATTGAAGCTTGGCTGCCAGACCTTTGATCAACTCTTCAACCTACCCAGATCCTGCCTTGGTTCCCTTCTCTTTTTTTTTTTCAATTTCTGTACTTGTGGTGATCTTTCTGTCAACAGTCAAACTGCTTTCTGAGCTAGGAATTGGGCAAGAGGTTAGGTTTTCTTAAGGTTTGGTTTTCTGTCTCCTTATTCATAAAACCAAAATAAGAAGTTTGCAACGGTCTCTGTTTTCCAAATTTTAATTTATGATCATCTAATGTAGTTATAGTTTCCCCCTTGCCGTTCCTTGTCTAAGTCATACTTCTTAGTGAGTATGAGGACGATTATAAAGTTAAATGCACCTACATATAATTTATAGAAAACAATTCCTTATATCAAAGGGAAGGAAGGATTGATACTTTCGTGAGATAAAATATATACATTTTTTCAATTATGTACTCATTATTTTAAAGGAATAGGATTTACTTATATAAAGAAAAATTGGTGTAGGACTGATAATTTGTGCAGATAAGTTTAAATCTCTTTTAATACAGTAGGCACTTTGAAGCTGAGTTCCAGAGTTGGGAAAACCACTATACTGTAAAGGAAGTGTGAAGTGAATACAGGGCAGAATGTAGGAAGACGTCGTTCTGGGATGGCGGGAGATAAATAGCAAGCAAGAAGGTAGACAAATAGATGCACTCACCCAGGTGAATATGTTCATTTTAATGATATCTACATAAAGCAAACTCCAGTGTTTTGTTTCCAAAGACACATCATCAAGGATATATATTCTTCAAATATCCTACATAAATATAATTTAAAATTTATATTCGTGCAAAATATATAAATTCTGAATAAAAAAAGGACTTTCTAGGAGCGTGGATATGTTGTTCATCCACACTCTTTTGCATGTCCCCTTCCACTTTAAATCTACTAGAAGTCTTCAAGCTGGCTCCTCCCGCCCACCCGGGTGGTGTATATACCTTGGCTGCGCCCCATGACACCAGATCTTCTTTCCACTGGAAGATTCAGGTTGCCTCCCTCGTGCTCATGCATTTTGTAGGCCCTGGCTCTAAAACCTTTGGTTATTCCGAAAATCCGTCTTGTTTGTATTAGCGACGGCGAATTTGTTTCTTCGATTATGGAAGAGAAGACCAGTCTTCCCCGGGATTTCATCGGTGTCCTTGCAACCAGAAGATGTCGCGCACCAGTCCCCACACCGTGTGCATTTATTGCCTCTGTGTTGACCATGGCACCTCGAAATGCGATATGTGTCTCGCTTTTCATCCTAATGTCCTCGATGGCCGTCTCACACGCCTGAAGCTGGGGAGGCCGGAGAAACGGAATCCAAGGAGGCTCGGTGGGTGGTTTCCTCGGCTGCGGGATCTGCCGAGCAATTGGAATGCATGCAAGCATTCAAAAAGGAAGCGGCTCAGGCTGCAGAAACTACTCTGAGCTTCTTCATTCTGCTCAACCTGGGCTTCACCTTCTCGGGTTCCTTCCGAGAGTTGTGCCAGTCTCTCCTGACCAAGGGTGAGGGTCCTGCAGGCATGCACTCTTCTCGATCCTGTAAGTGGGAGAAGGATCTGGGATCATCTTCATCTCGACAGAGACGCTCTTGGGAGCGGGAGAGATCTCGGTCCCAGGAACATGTGGTCTTAGCTTCGGTTGAGATTGCTTCTTTGGCCGCTGGCTTCTCGGCTTTGCTGTCTGATCAGTCGACTGACTTGTCACTCGACGATGTGGAAATCATCGTCGACCCGATCGATCCATTATTGCCGACTCTGGTCAACGATTCCCTCGATCAAACTCCTAATTTGGTTCCCCCCCGACGAGGAGACCCAGCTTGCTGGGACTCCCATTGAGGAAGTGGTCCCAGATCCTGGGAAGTCACTGGTTCCACCAGTGTCTCCTGAGCGACAGAATCGGCCTGTCTGATCTCGATCGAGGTCTCTGACCTCCTCGACCAAAAGGCCGAGGAAGAGCCATAAACACTCTAAAAAGGGGGACTCCATCGGTCATCCTCGTCCTACTCAGATGAGGAGAGACTCCAGCGCTACGAGGACCTCGTGTGGCAACAGCTGATTTTGACTGGGCACAAGCCGATTCCAGCTTCTACCCCGGCCATTACTTGGCTTTTGCCTCCTAGGCCGAAGTTGACTCCTTCGGAGTGGATTAAGTCTGTTCCCCCACCTGCGGAGCCAGTAAAACTTCCAGTTCGACCTAAAACGGTCTCTCCACCAATCATGGTGGAACCACTGCCCAAGCAGCCTGTGGGAGGGGCTCTTTCCAAGGAAGATTGGCTGGACACTGGGCTTCCCCAGGGTTTGTCGGTCACAGTCACCCTGGACCACTCTCGGCGGGTCGAAGGTGACCTAGGCGGTCGGCCATTGTATCCGGATTCCTCAGATTCAGATGTCACTGACCTGCATTCACATCCTAGGTATGATGAATCAGCCATTGGATTAGAGATGGAGGAAGGTCCCTCGTCTTTTCAGGGCATTCTTCATCTTATATCTCAGTCCACAGGGATGCCCCTGGAGCCAATCCAGAAAAGGCAGAGTACCCTCTCACGGATATCCTCAAGAGAGGGGATACCCCAAAGGAGGCCTTTCCTGTGGCCGAGGCTATTGTTGGCCCAGCCTTAGAACTCTGGCAGCACCCTGCCTCTTGTCCAGCTCAGTCTGCCCGTGTGGCATGCAAGTATGCGGTGCCCATGGGGTCCCTTGCGGGGTTCACAGAGCACCCCTCAGCCGAGAGCCTGGTGACTGTCTCTGTGTTCAGGCGTACTGGTGGTTCTGCCAATATGGACCGACCTCCTGATAAAGAGTCCAAGCTTTTGGACCATTCAGCCAGGAAGGTCTGTGCAGCTTCTTCCTTGGGCCTTTGTCAAGCAAGTTCGGCTGTCATTATGGCACGCTTCTCTCACGCCTTTCTAGGGCCTCTGGATGAAGTCCTCTCACATCTCCCCGTGGACATTCAGACCACTGTCAAGCAGGTCTGGAATCAGGGCCGAGCTGTTGCCAAACAGCAGCTCCAGACAGCCCTGGACATTGGGGATTCTTGTGCCCATTCGATGGCAGCCGCAGTTGCCTCTCGTCGCAGGGCTTGGCTGAGGCTCTCATCATTCCAGATGGATACTCGGCACAAACTAGCTGACATGCCCTTCCTAGGGACCAACCTGTTCAGCCCGGGAGTGGCTGGTCACCTTCAGCGCATTGAGCAGTCCAGTGCCACCTTGGACACTACTTCTGCCATGGGTTCTTTGGGCAAGAACCAGCAGAAGAAAAATAAGCCTTTTCTGCATTCTTCCCCTGTGGCTCAGCAGTCCTTCTTTTAAGGTGGACAGCAGCATCAGCAACAGCAGCCTGCTCAAGCTTGGCGCCCCCAGCCCAAGCCCAGACTCTCCCAGGCCCGTAAAGGAGGCAGAGGTTCCAGTCCTGGATCCTCCTCCTCCTCCAAGCCTGCTCAGTGATGAGGTGGGGGTTGTCAATCCCTCTCCCATCACCTCAGCTCCGGGTCCTCCCGTGGGGGGGCCAGCTGTGCCTCTTCCTTTCTGCCTGGTCCACTGTCATCTCGGACAGGTGGGTTCTCAGAGTGGTCAGTCAGGGACTGCCTCTGGAATTCGAGCAGTACCCTCCAAGCCGAGCTGCACCCCTCGGGAGAAAAGAGTATCCTCTCAGACTCGGTCGGCTCTCCGAGACGACATTGCTCAGCTTCTCCTCAAGGAGGCAGTAGCTCCAGTGGCGGATCTTCCAGCAGACCCAGGCTTTGTCTCCAGGTACTTTCTGGTGCCCAACTGGACGGGGGAGCTGGCGCCCCATTCTAGATCTGCATGACCTAAATTAATATCTCAGGTCACACACCTTTCGGATGGTCACTCTGTCCCAGTTCATACCATCCTTGGAGCGAAACATGTGGTTCTGTTCACTGGATCTGCAGGACGCGTTCTTTCACGTCCCAATCCGTCCATCCCATTAGTGGTTCCTCCGCTTCAGAGTCGAAGGGACCCTGTACGAGTTCTGAGCCATGCCGTTCGGCCTGTCATCGGCCCCACGGGTCTTCACCAAATGCATTGCAGTGGTGGTGGCCCATCTCAGGCGTCCGGTGGGGGGGGCACGTCAGGATCTATCCTTACTTCGATGATTGGCTCCTAGCGGGTTCCATCCAAGAGGAGGTGGAGAGGTCCAGGGACCTGGCCCTCTAGACCTGCTCCCATCATGGCCTTCTGATCAGTGAGGCCAAGTCAGAACCCGTGCCTTCCCAGGTGATGGGCTTCATCGGGGTAGAGCTTGACTCTCGTCTAGCCAGAGCTCGGCTCCCGGCAGACAAGGCAGAGGTTCTCTCCTCCTTTGCCCAATCATTTCTTGTTGGGCAATTGTGCCCTGCCCGGGACCTTATGCACCTTCTGGGTTACTTGGTGGCGTGCACCTTAGTGGTCCGTTGGGCCTGATTGCACATGCGCCCCTTCCAATGGGAGCTGGCCACCCAGTGGACTCCGTGCCATGGTCATTTCGACCAGCTGATCACTGTAACCCAGAAGATTTGTGACGCTCACCACTGGTGGACTGACCCAGACCGGTTGCAGGAAGGGATCCCGTTTGTCCGCCACGAGCCGACGGTTGTCCTTCTGACCAATGCGCCTCTCATGGGCTGGGGAACCTACATGGGGGACAAAAGGGACTATGGGCTATGGACCACCGAGGAGTCTCGATGTCGCATCAACCTGTTGGAGCTCAGAGCAGTCAGACTGACACTGTCAGCTTTCGCCCCTCAGCTCCGGGGTCAAGTGGTTCCGAGTCCAGATGGACAATACCACGACCATGTACTACCTCAACTAACAGGGCGGCATGCACTTCCATCTGCTGTGCAGCGAGGCGCCGCACGTCTGGACCCTCGTGAGCCGATTAGAGGCAGATCCCCTAGCCATCCATGTGGCAGGAGCCTCAAACCATCTGGCAGATGCTCTCATCCACTTAGGACAGACATCACATGAGTGGTCTCTCCACCCAGAGGTAGCTTACAGCCTGTTCTCCCACTGGGGCAAACCAATGGTGGACCTGTTTGCCTCCAGGGACAACACCAAGCTGAGGCTGTTCCATGCCCGCCCCCTCAGCAGGGCTCGCTGCAGGAAGATGCCTTCTCGAGGCCATGGACCCCTGGCCTCCTCTACGCCTTCCCTCCATTTCCCTTGATCCACAAGGTGCTCCTCAAGGTGAGGAGGGACAAGGCGAAGGTGATCCTGATAGCCCCAGACTGGCTGCGTCAGTTCTGGTATCCAGACCTCCTCAGCCTCGGCTGCAGGCCCCCAGAGCGGCTTCCAGCACACCAGGACCTGATATCACTCAGTCAGGGGAAGGTATTCCATCTGGACCTTCAGTCCCTGCACTTCACAGCCTGGTACCTGAGCGGCTAGAGTTCCAGGCTTTGGGTCTTTCCGATGATGTCTACACCATGATGGAGGCATCCAGAAAGGAATCGACCAGGAAATGTTGCGCCTTCAAATTGAAAAGGTTTTCCATTTGGTGTCAGGGCAAGGGCCTGGACCCTTTGTCCTGTCCAGTGGCTAACATTCTCGACTACCTTTGGTCTCTCTCTCCAAAAGGGGTGTACGGTCATCGACTCTTAGGGTGCACCTGGCAGCCATCTCTGCTTACCGGGCGCGGGCTGGTCAGCCGACGTTGGCGCAGGAGTCTGTGGTCGGGTGCTTTTTCAAAGGCCTGGATCACATATCCCCTCCAGTGTGTGAACCTCTACCTCCATGGGATGTACTGCTGGTACTGGCAAAGCTCATGGGCAAGCCATTCGAACCAGTGCACAAGTGTGAGCTGTCACACTTGTCGTGGAAGATGGCCTTCCTGGTGGCTATCACATCTGCCAGAAGGACAGGGGAGCTCCAGGTGGTTGGTTGGTTGTTTTTTATTGTTCGGCAATCAAGTCTTTACAACATTCTAAAAGCAAACAATCGTACAAAGAATAAAATCAAGTGCTACATTTAAACATTGGAAGAAAAAGAAAACCAAAAAAAAATTCATTTTCGAACTAAATCAGGCATTACAAATGTACATTCACAATCACAAAATAAACACTAGAAAATATATAAAAAAGGAAGGTAAAAATCCATAGCCAAATTAATTCTCAGAGGCGGGAAGATGTTTTTCTTTATATTTCATCACTCGATAAAAAAATCTTGAAACCATCTTAGCCTCCTTTAATGTCTGAGGATGTAAAAGTATGAATAAAGGATCATATTTTGCATTAACATATTTAATAAGAAAATCATTTAGCAAATTAAACTGTGAGGTTTTATATAAAGGACATTGTACCGTAATGTGGTAAAGATTTTCTTGAAAACCCTTATTACACTTGCATAGTTCTGGTCCTGAGTTGGGTAGGGTTTTTCTATTGAAAAACACATATTTAGAACAAATAATTCCCATTCTTGCCCAAGTAATCATTTTCCTCTCTAGCGGGGTCAACCAGAGAGTTAAATAATTCTCTGTAAATGCATCAGTCTTGTTTTGTGCCAGCCAGCTAGCCTGGCGTTGAACTCTAAGAAGATCCATTTGCTTATCATAAGCAAACCTGAGTATTTTCTTTTTAACAACCTCCTTAAATACGGGAGATATTGAAACTGATTTCTCCTAGTCTGTCCAAAGATGAGACATATCAACACTACCCAAAATGCACTGAATACTTTTAACCCAAGGTGACCTGAAATTTTGTTTATGCCAAGAGGGTTTTTCTTTTAGGCATAATAAAGGAAGGAAATTTATCTGCTGATTAATAATTTTTAACCAATAACCCATAGAGCGTATATCTATTATTGTGGCAATGGGAACTCTACCCAGTTCTGCCCTAACTATAACATTAGATGTGGCTAGTGGTACCTGCAGTAGAGATTTACAATAAAGGGAGAGTGGAGTTTCCAACCATAAAGGGACATTATTGTTCCAAACCTCTGCTCCATATGTAAGGATAGGATTAATCTTTGCCTCACCAGCAATCAATGCTGGTGAAACTAAATAACCTGCATATTTCCTGCCAAAACGTAAGAGAGCTTTAACAATCAATGTTACCCTTATCATTTGTTCCCTCCAGTGCTCTATCCAGTTTCCATTTGAGACAAACTTCACCCCCAAATATGTGTAAGAGGTTACCCCCTCTATGAGTTCATTATTTAAATAGATCCTTGATTTAATTTGGTGTCCCTGTTGAGGGGCGAAGATCATCATCTTAGTTTTTTCCATATTTATTATTAAATCCAAGTGTTTGCATTTAGAATAGAATTGATTTATTTTATTTTGTAAGCCTTGAGCGGATAAAGCAAGAATAATCAGATCATCTGCATAAGCAAGGCTATGTACTAGCATATTCTTAAAAGAGCTCCAGGTGCTTTTGGTGGACTCCCCTTATCTGGTCTTCCACAGGGACAAGGTTGTCCTATGCCCCCACCCAAAATTCCTTCCGAAGATGGTGTCAGAGTTTCACCTTAACCAGATGTTAATTCTGCTGGTATACTACCCTAATTACACCTCGGAGGCCGAGTACAGCTCCATACTTTGGACCTGAGATGTGCTCTCTACTATTACAAGGAGAGGATGGCGGAAATTCAGGGAGAGGTTCGCCAGCTGTTTGTCACCTACGCTGATGCTGCTTCTGGCAGACCTGCAGCAAAGCGGACTATTGCAAGATAGATCACATCATGCATAGGTCTGTGCTATGAGTTAGTGGGCAAGGAGCCTCCCAGAGGGATAAGGGCTCATTCTACCTGCCATACCGCTGCATCGGTGGCTGCTTCCAGGGACATCCCTCTCCAGGAAAACTGTCGGGCTGCTACCTGGAAGTCAGAAAATGCCTTCATCCCCCATTACCACATTGACCTCGAATCACGCCGGGATGCTGTTTTAGGGCCTCAGTTCTCTAATCTCTGTTCCCTAAGTAGTGTGTGTGCGACTTGCCTCCCTCCTCCCGGAGAACTGCTAGGAGTCTGCCAAAGACTGTGGATGAACAACATGTCCACGCTCCTAGAAAACCAGGTTACTCACCTGAAACAGTAGATCTTCGAGAGGGCTCTTGCAGTAGGTAATTACATATAGGACTGACGCCGACCGGCGGCAGGACCCCACGGAAAAATTTCTAGCTAGCAGTCCCTGGCGAGGGACTGCCCCCACGTCAGGTGACCGGCATCATGCGATGTCGGTATAAAGGGACGGTCCTGGACGCGCGCCTTCCAGTTCTTTCCCGCCGTTAGCTCGTGCAGCACCTCGCGGTAAAGTTTGTGCTTTCAGCCCTACCTTTCGTCGGGTTTTACTGAAAAATAGTTATTCTTCGACTCATCTGGATCCTTCCCAGAGGCTACAGTTCATCGGGGCTATCCTCGATAACGACCGTGAGCAAGGCCTTCCTGCCTCTGGACAGGGTGGCCTCTCTTCAAACCCAGATTGTCCTGCTATCAGAAAGCAGGAGGGTCTTGGCGAGGTTGGTCCTCCGTCTTCTGGAGCTCATGGTGGCCGCTATTCCGACGGTCCCCTGAGCTCGACTCCACATGAGGATCTCTCAGTGGACTCTTCGCTCCCAGTGGGATCAACTTGTGGACGACCTAGATCAATTAGTTCTGATCTCATCGCTGATGGTACGAGACTTGCAATGGTGGATGGTTCGAGAGAACCTGTTTCGGGGGGTCCCCTTCTTTCATCTTCCCCCCTCCCAGACTCTGACTACAGATGCATCAGGCGAAGGTTGGGGAGCCCATCTAGGCCCTCATCGGACCCAGGGCTCATGGTCCAGACTGGAACAAGCTCTCCACATCAACGTGCTCGAGCTTCGAGCTGTGCTATACACTCTCCAAGCCCTTCACCAATACATTCTTCCTGGCCACCTAGCCATCCAGACGGAAAACCATGTGCGTAGTGTGGTACATCAACAAACAGGAAGGAAGTCGGTCCTACCCTCTATGCAGGGAGGCAATGAGGGTTTGGGATTGGGCAACTCAACACGACCTTCACCTCGCGGCGATTCATGTTTCAGGAGTCGACAACACTCTGACAGACAAGCTAAGCCGCTCCTCTGCTCTGGCACACAAGTGGGAATTGGACCAAGGGGTAGTAGACGATATCTTTCAGCTTTGGGGGACTCCGCAGGTAGACCTGTTCGCCTCTCCCCAAAATGCAAAACTTCCCACCTTTTGCTCGCTCGTTCCAGAGCGAGGCGCTTTCTGGAGTGACGCTTTGTCTCTAGACTGGAAGGACAGATTCGTTTATGCTTTTCCCCCAATTCCTCTGATCCCACGAGTATTGCAGAAACTAACCACAGAAGGAGCAAGAATGATTCTGGTCGCTCCTTTCTGGCCCAGGCAAATCTGGTTCTCTCTTCTACAACAATATTCAGAGGTTCATCCTCTTCCTCTTCCTCCTGTCTTGAGGTTTGCTGACCCAGGATCAGGGGACCCTGGTCCACTCAGGCCTCAAATCCCTTCAACTACATGCATGGCTCCTGCAGACCTAGCCCAATCCCGTTTTGGTGTCTCTCCAAAAGTGGCGGAAATTTTAGTGGAGGCTAGAAAACCCTCCACCAGGTCCACTTATGCCATGAAGTGGAAGAGATTCTCTATTTGGGCAGCCTCCAAGAACATGGAGCCTTTCTCCTGTTCAGTGGCCTTTCTGCTGGAGTACTTGCGTCATCTCTTCTGGACGCTTCACAGTATTCCTCCTGAAGGTTCACATGGCAGCTATCTCAGCCTACCATGTTCCCTTCGCAGAAGAAGCTTTCGCTCAACTGGAGGTCTCTAAGACCTTTCTCAGAGGGGTCCTCCATCTGAGGCCCCCCCATCTGTACTCCTTCTCCCCCTTGGGACTTGAATTTTGTTCTCGAGAAACTTACTCTTTCTCCCTTCGAACCTGTAGCTTCTACAGATCTGAAGTTTCTTTCGTGGAAGACGCTCTTCTTGGTGGCCATCACTTCGGCTCGAAGAATTTCCGAGCTCCAGGCCCTTATGTGTAAAATCCTCTATTTGATTTTTCACAAAGACCGAGTTGCTCTTCGCACGAATCCTAAGTTTCTACCCAAAGTAGTAGCAGAGTCTACCTTAAATCAGTCCATATAGCTACCTGCCTTTTTCTACGCAGTACTGTAACCAAGGGGAATATTTACTCCATACCATGGATGTTCACCAGATCCTGAGATACTACACCAACAGGACGAAGGATCTCAGAAAGACTGACCAGTTGTTCGTCTCTTTTGCTCACAAAAGGGAAGACAGTGCTGTTTCCAAGCAATGCCTGTCGAAGTGGTTGGCTCATTGCATCACTTTCTGTTATGACAAGTACAACAAGACCTTTCCAGGTCAAGTTAGAGGTCACTCCACAAGAGGCGTGGCAGCCTCTGCGGCTTGTTTCAAAAATGTGTCTGCGGCAGACATATGCGCTGCCGCCACCTGGATTTCCATCCATACCTTTACGAAACATTACAGTTTGGACATTGCCTCTCGCTGTAGAGCAGGCTTCGGATTGACTGTTTTGCAAGGCCTCCTGTCTTGAGGCTTGCACGGCTAGGACTACTTTTTAGAGTAGTTCCCTCCTCCTGGGGCCTTTCCTTTGTTCCAGACTGCTTGGGATTCAGTCCTATATGTAATTACCTACTGCAAGAGCCCTCTCGAAGTAAGATAGTACAGTTACATAAGAACTTACCATAACAGTAGATCTTCGAGAGAGGCTCTTGCAGTAGGTAATACCTTCCCGCCCTCCATCCCCCTAGGCTTTTTCAGCTCCTTTTCCAGGAATGGAAACATCCGCTTCTCTCTCGTCCGGGCCTTCCTGGCCTGTGGCGGGAAAGAACTGGAAGGCAGGCGTCCGGGACAGCCTCTTTATACTGACGTCATATGACACCGGTCACCTGACGTGGGGGCGGTCCCTCGCCAGGGACTGCTAGCTAGAAATTTTTCCGTGGGGTCCTGCCGCCGGCCGGCATCAGTCCTATATGTAATTACCTACTGCAAGAGCCTCTCTCGAAGATCTAATGTGACGGTAAGTTCTTGCGTAACTGTACTTTCTAGGAGTGGTATATGTTGTTCTTCCACACGGACCCACCCGACCTCCCTGGCTGTGGATGCACAACACCTGGCTTGCAGCAATCTAAGATCTGGCGTCATGGGGCGGAGCCAAGGTGTATACCACTTGGGTGGGTGGGAGGAGCTAGCTTGAAGACTTACGGTAAATTTAAAGTGGAAGGGGGCTTGCCAAAGAGTGTGGATGAACAACATACACCACTCCTAGAACTACTGTTACAGGTGAGTAACCTGTTTTTATTTTTCTACTCGTATATAGTGATTACTTTTCCTATTGCTTATTATTTATAAGTAGAAAATAGGGTACTTTTTTTCTATTCAGAATTTATTTTTTTAATATTTTAATTATATAGCATATTTTAAGAACTACTCTCCCTGATGAAGTGTTTTTGGACATGAAATGTTGGACTTTGAGTTATACTGCTGCCATGAATAAATTGAACTTATTCACCTGCGTCACAGTATCTCTCTGACTGCCTTCTTGCTTGGGCATATTTTGATATGGTGTTCTTGATTGGGACTGTTTTAATGTGCTGTTCAATAGCTGGTTAGAAAATAATTTTTTATTTGACTCAGAACACCTTCAAAGGTCTCTTATTCCGTAAATCATCTTTACTTCAGCCTTTTTCTTTGTTCCTTCGTTCTCTTTAACTGGGTCCAGGGAGTCCAGTGGAAAAAGAAATGGTGTACCCTTGGAGAGAATGAGAATTGGATAAAAGTAAAATCATATAACTAAAAAAAAAAAAAATATCTGGTTGGTGCCGGATGCAGGGTGGGGGGCATTAAGATGACCAAGCAACAACAGTAGAACATAACAGCTGAAGCTGAGTAACTCTAAGTAGCAGTTAGAGAATTGATAAATGATATATAATAAATAATACAAGAAAAATTAAAGTTTTAATATATAATGAAAAAAATGGTTTTCTTACTATTGTTTAAAAGTAAAAACAAAAGTAAACTGAGTTTTATATAAAATAGTACAGGTAAGGGACTACAAAAACCTACGTACTGACTAGTTTATAACTGACTTCCCCTCATCATTTTCGAATGTGTTTTGAAAACCTTTAGCAACAAGAGTACATTTGTGATGACATACAAATTGCATCATATCAGCCCTGGGGTGTTGCCCTGTAGATAGAACTTTAAAATGTTAAATTTCAAACTCTGCTGTGTGGTTCATATCCCCCGATCAAGCAACGGCAGATTTATTTCTCTGCTGAAGAGATAGGTTACCCCAGAGTCCTGTTCTAGAGTGTTCTTAGTTTTGACTACGGTTGTATTAGTTTGTAAATACTCTACATTAGTTTATCTCAATTTTTTTCAATTATATCATTATTTTATGGTTTCCTAGTAGTTCCTGGAACAGGGAGAACCATGGTTTTCACCAGTTTCCAATCCAGGTTCCTGGTTCCAAATCAAAGAAAAATAAATGCATTTTGTTTTCATTGGACTTTGTTTAAAACAGCTGTACTTTTTTCATAAGCAAAACCCCTTAAATTAATTTTTATTTTGCTTCCTTTCCAACTGGCATGACAGGCAGGCCTAAAAAGAAAACAGGGCCTACAGGATCCTGTAAGCATTGGTTGGCAAAAGCAGACAGCCACAACTGTTGCTTTGATTGTTTGGGCCCAGATCACGATTTTGAAGGGTGCAAACTTTTCAAAGTCTTTTGCCCTAAAATTAAGGAAAAGGGCAGCTTAATATTAGTGTCTGTGTTCACCAAGTTCCACAGAATCTTCATGAGAGTGCTCTCCTGTAAAACAGCCTATATGTAGAAATACAGAGAAAAGTGCCACTGAAGATTTAGATGGCTGCTGTTCTCCACAGCAGTCTCTGGTACTCCAGGAGACTGAAGATGCTGCAGAGCACTCCTCTGTAAAAGAGCCATCATCTGTCACCCAATGAGACAGAAGAGATTGCCAAGCTATGTAAGCAATAAGGCACGATGGGAGTGCATTCGTTCTAATGCACGGCTGGGGGGTATAGTGAGGCATGAGGCCGCAGGCCGAGTGTGTCCATCCCCCAGCCATGTGTTAGAACTGTTTATAAAATGGGCAAAAGAAATCCTAAATCCTGATTGGCTGAAACTGGTTTTCAGCCGTGTCCTTATGGGTACATAACCTTACAACTGGCACTACTTGTGCCAACCTGAGACCCATAACACAAACATATCTGTGTCACCCTCAGCTAAAGCCATGCCAGCCTAGACGAGATGGAAACACACACACGTTACAGATGTAACTAGACGGGCAAATTGATAGGTATAGTAAACTCTGACCTCTTCTGCCTGCACTTAAACCTGATGGCAATGAATGAACACAGCAAAGCGTCACCTGCTGGTTTAAAATCCTGATACCGAGATCCAGCACCAGTCCTCTGTTAGTGATCAAGCGAACCAGACAGAAGCAGTGACCATTACCTGGACCGCTTCCACAGTTACTCTCTGTCCATTTCCAGAATCTCCTCTCTCCCAATCTTCAACCCTCCCCATCCATGAGAGAATGTAACAATTAATGTAAAAATACCCTATGTGCAACTTACCAGAGAGCACAACTTATGCTTTGAAAAGCGTGAAGCTGCAAACCCTCTGTGTGAGTGCCGGTAAGGGACACACTTACTCGCAGTCTTGCCAGCGGGTGGCTACAACTCAAAATGAAACCATAAACAAAACTAGAAAAAAAAAGCAAAGAAGAAGAAAAAAAAAAAAACTAATTATATGTGTTTTCAGGGCGAGACAGAGCTGGAAAACTAAAAGAGGCAGACAGTACATTGGAAACTGCTCTGTACGGCCGCTAAGAGAGATGCTTGCTCACAGTCAACTGAGGTGGTGGCTTGAACTGAAAAGCAAAGGCTAAGTAGGTAATAACCCACAACAGGGGGTGTGTGGTTACTGGGGATTAATCAACACCCTGGGTACATTGTGAGACACGAGGTGCTTATAACATGGGCTTTCTACATTGTCTGAAATATTAATCTTAATTTTGTAAATGAATGAAATGTGAACGTTCTGTTATGTATCCTTACTCTTAATAAAGTAGTACCTCTTAAACATTACGTTCTTTGTGTTTTTTTACACTTCTGTTGCAGTAAGATACTGATGTGGAAGGTGAAATATTGATGAGACATTGATAAGAAACAATAACTGTTCAGAATATGCATTTTAATATTTCTTTCACATACCTGACAATATATGATGATCTGAATACAACAGCTGTAACAGCTATGAAGAGTACAAAACAAGTCGCACACATCGCGGCTATAAACAGTAGAAAACAGTCTCACACGACGCAGTTTGCTACATTTAAAACAATAATCACTTCAGTAGATGTTTCTGTTTCAAAAATTATGTTTTTATTAGTAATATACAAGCCATGCGCATGTTTTCTGAACATGGGAAGACATTCTCAGCTGTACTGTCCTACTTTCATTGCAGTACTGAGTAAATACAACTTGCGAAGTTTGTTCCATATTGCACTGCTACACTTTAGTGTGTTGTAGGTAAAACTGCGTACAATAATTAACTGCTATGTGTGCACTTTATTTATGAAGTGTTGCAAGTTCAAAAGAGTTTCTAAACCACTTCAAAAGCGTTGCAAAAGTGCCTACAATAATAAAATGCTGTTTCTATGGATTCATTACACACTTCATTTATAAATGTTTCCAACTTCAGAAGCGTTTCTCAACTACTGAAAAACCATTTGAAAACTGTCTACAATAATAAACCAGTATTTACGAAATATTCCAATACAGTGCTCTTTACAACACTATCACTGCACAAGTATCTCAGAATGCTTTGTTGACATCTATCACTGCACAATGTCCTGTCTTACTGCTTGTTAACCGTACTACTTCCATCACTATTAGGGCTACCAACATAATAGAAATTTACAGTGCCATGGTTATGGAAATGTGGCACATTAAACCCAATCCACTTCTCTGAGCTATCAAATGGAACAGAGTGTGAAGGACTGCTAAGTGTTTCACCAGTGACACTATTGCTACTGATCATTTCTGAGTTTTGACCACTGCTGGCAACATCTTTAGTTCCCTTATTAACATTAACTGTGGATTTTACTGTCGGGCTGTCATCAATTATGTTGATAGGTGTTCCTGTTGTGCCTGCAGAACTTAGTAGTGCACTCCACTTTTTTCTGTCACATGTTGAAGCGCTCCAGTAATTTTTCAGACTGGTTTCACACCGGTGACCTGTGACCGACATTATTTCACGTGTTGCTAGTCCTGCGTTTGACAAAATCTGGACTGCGGTGCTTCTTATTGAATGATTAGTATACCTTCTAGATAAATGGGCTGCTTCAGACAATTTAGGCATTAGATTACCAGATAATTAGTTCCCATTGGTTGCACAGAAAACCAACACTGGTTCTCGGGATGAAATGATCGTTTGGGATGCAAGTATAAAGTTGGAGCACCAGGAGGGGCATCTACTCAAATATATCTTGAACATTTTGACAGGGCATACGTCTTTTCCTGGATCTAAAAATAAAAATCCTCTCAGCGTTTCTTTGTTAGGTTCATGCGAATTACTATGATTTTTTTTGTATGTGGATTAAATAACAAAGATAGGTACACCACACCATTTTCATCTGTGTTAACTACAGAGAGTTCTGCTGAAGTTGTCTAACTCCCTCTCTCCAACGCCATGCTAGTCCAAGTTTTAATTCAAACCACACACGTCTTACTAGGCCAGAAGTTGTGTTAGGTGACAGAGCATCAGGGGATCTCAGTTTTGCAAGGTCACTATGCATGATAACTGGATGGTGTGTCGCTGTGTCCAAGCCCTCTTTCCTTATCTGTTTGAGTATTGACGTAAATACATTATTTGCACCTTGAAACACTGGGTCTGTGCTTATGTTAATATTTCTATTATTTTCAGTGTTATTTAGAAGTCTATTTAGCCCTGCTCTAAGGGACACCAAGGAACTCGCTGTATAGATTTTCCCTTCAGTTCCTCTCACACTTGCATAAAATTATCTCGATATGGAAGCAAGGTCTGCTAAGCCCATGGTCTTGAAATCTATTTCTTCACCTCTGCTTTTCAGCCAGTCAGTTAGTACATTACTGGCCCACGTTGTGCTTTTCTGTGTGTTTTTCTCATCCTTTGCTTGCTCCAATGCATCTATTTCAGACGGAGACAAGCTGATACGTCTGTCATAATTTACAGTACTTTTCTGTTTCTTTGACTGTGCTGCTTTGTGCCTATTTTCAGTGCTGGTTATTTGACTTCGCTTTGAAACATGTTTATTTAAGTTCCCTACACTGCCCTGCTTATCTTTCTTTACATCTGTTTTCCTTTAACAGTAATGGGTTTCCCATCTCTGTACTACACACTGCTTTGTACTTTCCTGTAATACTGCAGGAATACTAAGTGTTCTCTTTCTGTTCTGCACTGCATACTGTCACATCAACACAATACATTTTTTTGCCTCAGTACCTTTCACAGGATATTTCTCATGACCTTGTCATTCACTGTCTGAAGTTGCACAGTACTTGACATTGCTTTCTGGCCCTGTAAATAGGCACCTTTAACTGGACTATGTATGTTTTGTCTTCTGCAAACATTTGTTAGGAGACTTGCACACATGTCCTTCTGAAATATTCGGGCTCTTTAGAGAATATGTATGGCTCGCACACATTTCTTCTCTCAAGAGTGTTACCTGGCTCATACTTCATTTCCTCAGCACTGTATGCATCACCATTACTATTTGTCACAGTTTGTAACTATACTGGAGATTCCCGATTTGGAAAATGTTCCTCCAGCCACTCTGCCATTGAGAAAGTACCAATCATTGTAAAACCATACGCCATTCTTTCCCTCTCCTTTTCCACACACGCAAGATGTGTTACACACGATCTTTCCTTAGGGTACACAACACCCCAATCACGGTGGTACGGCACTTTGTAGATTTCACACACGACTTCACAAATATTGCACCATGAGGCAACAAGACCACAGAGAGCAGCACAATCTCCTTTCCACATTCAAAATTTCCCTTCACATACCTTGTGACCAAAACCGACCATAGGGAACTTGGACTATGCTGACAACCTTCTCCTGTTGGATAGCTACTCAACCCGGAAGTTTCTCTTACAGCAACACGTACATATTATGGCCTGTGACTGTGTCATTAAGGGGATCTCATTGTATGCAGATCTGGGAGATGTACGACGGGGGACGTATAATCATTACCTGCTTTTGCACTCAGCGCTGCACATCACCCGTGTCACAGTTCTGTTACATCAGCCATGGCAGTACACGCCCGACTTTCACCGCGCAAAGTACCAAGCTGCAGTGATGACCTGCTGCAACAGAATTCCTTACCCACACACCTGCACTGTTCAGCACATGCAGCCACGGTCGGAAACACATTGATGTCCCTACACTGAGGCAGAACGGTGCAAAACTCGGTAGAACTCTGACATCGACATCTCCTACTCAGTCACAGCACAAAATACTCAGTAACGGCCCTGATCTTACAGTGTCCGCTATGGTGGGTGAGACAAACGTGGTCCGGCTGGCCTGGTGCATGGCAAAAGAGAAAAAGTTCAATACAACCACTGTCCACAGAACACTGACATTTCCTCTTTCACCTAGTGACAGCGATACGAACATACGTGCATATGGATTCCTTCCATAGACGTATCATTTTCACTGTTCTTATATCACTGCTTAATGAATGGCAACGCTAATTGCGCTAACCAGTCAGCACTTGCGTTGCTTTATGCCCATGTTATAAAGAAAATACAAAATAAATAAAAAACAAGAAGTGTTGTTTGGGGGACACAGTTGGGGAGAGACACACACACACACACTGAAATACATATCTAGTAGAGTACTGATGAACTATTTTTCTGTGCTGTGCATATTTAACACTTTTTTAGCATTTTTTTTTTTAAATACATATATATATATATTTTTTTTTTTATTCTTTCTTTCTGCCCTCCGGTAGCCGGAACCATCTGCGGTCACGCTTCCACCCCACCCATTTTCGCACCCTTCCGATACCCGGTGGCTTACCCCACGGTGGGGCTGCCGGCACTGGGGACACACATGCACTTGAGCATCGGACTGGGACGGAGGGCTGGCCTGGGGGCTGGTGAAGCTGTGACCGGCTTCATCTAGGGCCCCGGCGGCATTCTCCTTTTCCTTTCGGGAGGCGGGGACATGCAATGGCCGCGGGCGTCCTCCGCTCGGCTACACTGTTGAGGTCGGTAGTTGCGCTACACCTGGTCTCCACCAGGAGTCGCGCGAGACCCCAGCACTACCCATCCCTCCCCGGAGAAGGAGAGCAGTCCATAGGGGCGCTCTATCCTTCTCCCCGGCCGGCCCTCAGCGACCCGAGTCCGGCTCCCAAGCCGGGTTGCGGCGTCATGGCAATCCCACCGCTGCGCCCGGCGGGCAGCCTAAATCTATATTTTTACTGGGGGTTATGGGATTCGGGCCCATTTATAAGCACAATAAGACACTCTGAGGTGCGGGATATGGCCTGATAAGAGCACTTCCCAGGTGCTAAAGACACTCTGCGCAAGTGCCTCATGCCTCATAATGCACCTGGGGTGTGCTCTTATCAGGCCGTAACACACATCTCATCGTGTCTTATTGCTTGCCTAATGCATACCCTGGAGTGGCTTACTGCGCTTATGAAATGACAATCTAAATTGTAGATGCAGGTAAAAATTAAAATTATTAGGATTGAGTAATAACTACATTTTTTTCTTCATTTTGAATAAGAGTTCCTCCGACTTTAGTTTACTGTTTTTTTTTTTTTTTTTTGTTTATTGCTGAAGGACTGCTGTCCTAGTAAGGCTTCTTTAGCTGTTTTTTTTTTTTTTTTTTTTTTATGGTTGTCTTGGCAGTACCCCCTCCCAAAGCAGTGCCACTACCATTTGGTTTACATTGTAAAAGTCGGTATATTGAGACAGTAGTAAGCATGGTGCCTTTTTTGTTTGTATGTGTTATGGCAGCAGGCAGTGGCAGGGAGGCGACGCTGGTAGTGTTTTGGTGACTAGGGGTAAATGGGTACAGCAGTATCTTGGGTAAGAATGTGGACAGCATGTTTGAAGGAATATAAAGAAATGAGAGAAGCTGAGGAGCGAAGGGAGGGAAACACTGCTTAGCCAGTAGATCGGCTGTATAGGAAGAGAGGGGGCAAGCGAGCGGGCTTTGAGGGAGATCGTGGCTGGATGGCATTTTTTTTTTTGTTTTGTTTTTGTTAATATGTGCTGCATCCAATTTATTTAATTAGTGGAAAAAGAGAAAGATGTAAAAAGTGTGGATAAGGGAGGGAACTGGTGATCGGCTGGCAGGTAAGCCGTTGAGGAGGACAGCAGTGGGCAAAGGAGATTGTGACAGGCATGGTTTTTTTTTATGTGCTGTATCCAGCAGGAACTGCAGAAGGTTGTCCTCTGTGAGTCCTAGGTGAAAACTGGGCTAAGGTAAAGCTGTCGTTATGGTGTTTTTTTTTTTGGGGGGGGGGGCAAGTAATTAGGTTCAGGCTAGTGAGCCCAATGTAGCTGCTATTTCAGTTAGCAGTTCTGACGAGGAGTGATACTTGAGGAAGGGTGAAGGTAAGGTGTCTGTGCCCAGACTCATTCGTAGCCGTGCATTAGACACTTCTAGCACACAACTTGGAACCAATCCAACCCTTCCAGGACACCGCTCCGCCCTGCCCAGGCTCCTAATGGATCGGCAGCTGTGATTGAAATCCAAGCCAGCTGCTCGCTCTCCGCGGCCCACTCACCCAGCTACAGGCCACCGCTCTGCCCTGCCCGGGCTCCCAACGGACCGGCGGCTGCGGCTGAAATCCAGGCTAGCTGCTCGCTCTCCTCAGCCCACCTGCCCAGCTATAGATATGGCAGATAACTCGCTGGAAAGCACGGCTTGAAAGCCACAAATCCGATTGGCCAGCAAAGATTGGATCAGGCTCCCCATCGGTGCCTACTATCTGCTCTACTTGCACTGTTTTTAAAAGCAAGTTTGAACTGTTTTAATTAATTCTGCCTCCCGAAACTCTCTGTATGAGATCATTTTTACTTAAAGCGTTAAGGCAACTAGCTCAGTTTATACTGCACAAACTGAGTTTTACAGCTTTTGTTTTAGTGTTACTATTCAGGATAGTACAGCAGTTAGGTTACCCTGCCATACCTCAGGACCAGTAGAACAAATGTTAATGTAGGACTTCACAGCTAAAGGTTTGCTTCAGCCCATGTTTCAGTGCGACTGCTGTATCTCTGCTTTGCTGATAACTCTGCCTCTCTGCCAGTATAGTAGTTTATTTTTTCTTTAAACTTTACCTTATCTGCCTGTATTTGTTTTATTTAAACAAGAAAAAGTCCTAATGTATTGTGATATATGCAGTAAGACCTCATTGTTCTGCTGCCCCGGAGAGGAAAGAGTTAAAGCCTACATTCTAAGTAGGCACGCGCTCAGTTTCAAATCACTGTCCCCTGGTACATTCTATTCAACTGTTAGATTCTTTATGCCCACCTTACTGTGAAGACGCCTCGGAGATTTCTCCTTAGCATCTCGTCAGTTTAGTGGTGCATCACTGCGGTCACCTTACTGATTAATATTTTTCACTAGCGTTTAGTTTCTCATTACTGTCCCTGCGGTATAGTATACATTTCGTTGGTTTATTTCAACGGGGTAAGTCTCGGTACTTTTGCAGTTGCCATCCAACCGTTGTGGTATTGAGTCCTTTTCTCTCTGACTTTTTTCTCTGTGAAAGTTGCTTAGTTTTGGTTAATTAAAAACTGAGTTTGTTTTTTTTTCCAGACTGCTAATACCAGTCTGTTAACCAGAGCTACTTTTGGATTCTTATCTGGCCTAACTGCCACTTGGATAAGCTAGAGATGGAGTCATAGAAATCCAAAAAGAAAACCAGACCAACTGGGTTTCAGCAGTGTGTGGAATGTGGGGAAACTTTTGCCAAGGCCGATCCCCACACAACTTGTGTTGTATGCCTAGGGTTGGAACACATGGAGGCAGACTGTGACATTTGTAAGAATTTCCCTCAGTCGATGCTTGACAGGCGCCTTAACCAACTGAACGAGAAATTGGCCGAGAAATCCGCTAACACAGATGGCTGAACCAGTTCAGGTTCAAATGAACCAGAAGGGGAAGGTGATAATTTTTCTTCAAAATGAACTACGGATACAGCCCTTGAACCGGATACCACAAAAAAGAAGGAAAAGCACACCGAACCGGCTCCTAAGCTGCGAGCGGTTGCAGCTCCGACCTCGGAGGAGATTGCTAATGCGATACGCATTATTCAATCCCTTCAGTCCGGTCCAGCTGAACGGGTGGTACATATGGGTGCTCCTCAACTGGTTCAAACCCCCTTGGATCCCTCTGAATGTGATTACCCATGGGATCAGGAGGCTGAACAGGATGATGATGAGGAGGAGGACTTTTACGGTCCTGTTGAACCAGAGGTTTCTCCAGAACATGAGGGGGCACTGCATCACCCAAACAGTTGGAGGATGCCGTCACTCATTTCTCTTTTATGAAAAAGGTAGCTCAGACCCTCCAGTTACCGGTTCAAGAATCCTCAGAGGAGGAGGAAGAAAATGATTATGTCGAGATAATGGATGTCCCTGCCACTAAAAGGCTGGTGATGCCCTTCTACAAGTCTCTTAAGAGACAGACACTAAAAATCCTGAGTACCCCTACTTCTGTCCCTCTTGTAGATAAGAGGACAGATAGAAAGTATCCAGTGGCCAAAAATGGCACAGAATTTCTGTCTGGTCACCCCAGCCAGGAAGGGATAGTTCAGGCTGCTGCCTGTGAAAAGGCAAACATGCCATTAGCTTCCCACCCTCCAGGACTCCAGGAGGATTGACTCTGTGGCAAAGAAGTCGTACCTGAGCTCCTCCCTTATTGCCAGACTGGCCTTTTACATGGCTTATGTGGCAAGGTTTTAAAAGAAGTTGTGGGAAGCTGTATCTTCTCTGGTAGCTAAAATTCCTGCTGATTTGGCTGCAGATTTGGGAGAAATGGCTAGGAACTGAATTGAGGCTTCTAAGCAGCAATTCCATATGCCAGTGATTCAGCATCCAGGATATTGGCCACCTTTATATCCCTGAGAAGGTTTTCATGGCTGAGAACCACGAACCTGTCACAGGACACCCAAACAAAGGCCTTGGATATTCCTCTGGTCCATAAATCCTTCTTTGGGGAACAGACTGAGGCCTACATGAGGAAAATGGACGAATATAAGACTTCCTATAGGAGTGCTGCTGCCAAAGAAAAGGCTGCCACACCTCAAAAACAGCAAGGTAGGGGAGGTAGGGGCAGGCCTTACCAGAGGCCTTTCTACCAGGTCCAGGCTTTCTCTGTCTGTCAGCAACAGTGTGGTTACTTTAGGGAAAGGGGCAGGAGAGGTGCCACTCATTCCAGCCCAGCTTCCCAACCCAAGATACCAGCAAAACAGACTCCCTGAAGAGTTGTGGGTCACCTCCCCAGTTCCAATAGGGGACAGGCTTGCCCACTACCTCCAGAACTGGCAGTCTGTAACATCAGACAAATGGGTTCTGGAGGTGGTGGGCAAAGGTCTTGCTTTAAATTTCAAACAATTTCCCAGATTGAGAGGAAGGCTGTTCAAGCCTGCCTGTCCAGCAGAGATCTCCCTATTGGAAGCAGAAGTTACAATCCTTCTCCAGGACAGGGCAGTGGTAAATGTCCCTCTGTTCCAGGACAGGGCAGTGGTAAATGTCCCTCTGTTCCAAAGGGGGAAAGGATTGTATTCAAGGTACTTCTTGACCTTGAAGGAAAATGGGGATTGGCAACCCATTCTGAATTTAAGGTTCCTGAACAAACACCTAACGAAGCCAGAATTTGAGATGGTCACCCTGGCTATGATATTGCCCACTCTCGGGCAAGGAGACTGGCTAGCATCCATAGACCTCAAGGATGCTTATTTCCAAATCCCTATCAGGCAGTCACACAGAAAATACCTGTGGTTCAAACTGCCATCGGGTCACTACCAATTCAGGTCCCTCCCCTTTGCTCTGACTTCAGCTTCCAGAGTGTTTACAAAAATGCCTGGCAGTGGTGGTGGCACACCTATGGCATTTAGGAATTTCAGTTTTCCCCTACTCAGGTACTCTTCGCTCACTGGGCTTCTTAATAAATACAAAGACGTCACTTCTGAAGCCAGTCCTGCTCCTGCAGTTCATAGGAGCGGAACCGGACACAGTTTGGGGAAAAGTAAGACTTCCACCAGACAGGGTGGACGACATTGTGCAGTTAGTGGATTCTTTCAAGCTCCACTCCCCAAAGCCAGCCAGGTACTTTTTTACGGTTGCTGGGACACATGGCAGCTGCAACAGCAATGGTACCAGGGGCAAGGTTTCAGATGAGAGACATTCAGTTCCATCTGAAGTCCTTTTGGTACCAGAGCAGAGATTCATTGTCCAAACTGATTCCAGTGACTTCCACCTTTCTTCAAGCTCTGCAGTGGTGGCAGGAAAGGGACAACCTCAGGGTGGGTGTCCCATTCCTTCAGGGAACTCCCACAGTAGTACTCAACACAGATGCATCCCTCTGGGGGTGGCGTGCACATCTGGGGGGAGCATACAGCTCAGGGCACATGGTCCCCTCAGGAGTCTCTTCTGCACATAAATTTGGTGGGACTCGGAGCAGTCTTGCTGGCTCTCCGGTCCTTTTCTTCCATGATTCAGGGAAGGTGTTGCAGGTCAGGACAGACAACAGCACAACCATGTTTTACATCAACAAACAGGGTGGCACAAGGTCCACTCTGTTGTGTATAGAAGCTATGAAGATCTGGAATCTGGCCTACTCCCTGGAGGTAATGTCAGCAGTTCACGTTCCAGGTAAGGACAATGTTCTGGCAGACTCTTTCAGCAGGATCAACCAGAACCACCATGAGTGGTCACTGAATCACCTAGTTCTCAGACATTTTCAAGCTGTGAGGCACTCCAGAGATCTCTTTGCAGCCCCAGACAATCACCAGTTGCCTCAGTATTGCTGCAGACCTCCAGTCCTGGACACAGCACCAGTGGATGCACTTCTTCTGGACTGGTCAGGGAAATTTCTGTACGTCTTCCCTCCATTTCCCTTGTTGCTCAGAGTACTGACCAAACTCAGGGGCCAGTCAGCACTGATGATCCTGATAGCCCCAGAGTGGGCCAGGCATCCTTGGTATTTGATACTGGTGGCTCTGGCATCGACCGGCCTGATTTGCCTCCTCAGGAGGTAAGACCTGCTGACCTCTCCCAGGGAAGGATCATGTACCCCAACTTGGGGTCCCTCAGGCTGAAGGCCTGGCTCTTACGGAGTTAGAATATGCTGGTTTGGAACGTTCTGACTCGGTTCTGGATATCCTAAAGGTTTCCAGAAAACCAAACACTAGGAAAACATATTCTTCCAAATAGAAGAGGTTTACCATATAGTGCACTCAGGTGTGGAGCCACAAGAGGTGGATATTCCACTTTTATTGGATTATTTGGCTCATTTACATTCTCTAGGCCTTAAGCTTTCTACTTTGAAGGTGCACTTAGCAGCAGTCTCTGCTGATTTGTCAGTAGGTAAATCTTCCTCTTTAGTCTCTGCCCCTAATATTAAAATTTTTTTTAAGGGGCTATTGCATTTACACTCCTCTAATAGGGAGCCTACCCCTTCATGGGATCTAAATATATGCATAGCACAATTAATGCAACCCCCCCTTCGAACCTGTGTTCTCAGTAGAGTTAAAGTTTGTGACATGGAAAATTGTGTTTTTAGTAGCCATCACTTCAGCAAGACGTATCAGTGAACTACAGGCCTTATCTGTGGAACCTAACTGTATCTCCTTTCATAATGATAAAGTGGTTCTCAGAACAAATAGAAGGTTCCTCCCTAAAGTAGTCTTGAGTTTCACCTTAACCAGTCTGTAAACTTACCTGTCTTCTTCACTGAACACTCTAGTTCAGGGGAACGTAGGCTGCATAGCCTGGATGTAAAGAGGGCTGTTGGTTATTATTTGGATCTGACCAGAGGCCATAGCGGTGACAATAGCCAGTTGTTCCTTACCTGTGTGTAAGTGGGCAGGGGTAAGCCTGCTACTAAAAGGACCATTGCAAGATGGATAGTGTCTTGCATTCAGTTTTGCTATCAGGAACTGGGGAAGGATCCCCCTGTAGGCCTCGGCTCACTCTACTGGGGCTCAGCTGCCACTACAGCAACTGCAAGAGACATTCCCTTGTCAGAAATCTGTAAAGCAGCTACCTGGAAAACTGTACACACATTTACCAAGCATTACAGCCCGGCTGTGCAGGCAAGAAGTGATGCCAGGTTTGGAACAGCAGTATTGCACAGCCTCTTTCCTAAGTAGGTTATGTGCCCTCCTCCAAAGGAACTGCTTGGTAGTCTGCATATGTCAGAATACATTAGGACTTCTTGTTGTTTGAGGAAAAAATTACTTACCACAGTAATGTTTCTTCTAAAGGAGTCCAAATGTATGCTGACCTCCCACCCTGCCTCCTCTGCCTGAACCTGGGGTCTGTGCACTCCAGCTCATACACTTTGTTGTGTTTACTTGGAAGTTTGTTTTTCTTCAGTGGGCATCTGTGACTTGAGTCTTTAGCGCATGTCAGGGTGGTAGGTTGTTAGGAAACGTTTCCATGTAAATGCTATAAGCATTTGCTGTTGTTCAAATCTTTTATAAGCTTTCTGGGGTTGCTTGTAAGAATGTGACTGTTGAACAGAATATACCAGGGGACAGTGATTTGAAACCGAGCGTGTGCCTACTTAGAATGTAGGCTTTAACTCTTTCCTCTCCGGGGCAGCAGAACAGCAAGCTCTTACTGCATATGTCAGAATACATTAGGACTCTTTTAGAAGAAACATTCCTGTGGTAAGTAGTTTTTTTCTTTTTTAACTCTGCCTCTCTGCCTGTACTTTAACTATCTCCTTGCTAACTCCCCAGCTTGCAGTCCGTTGTACCATTTTGCAGTGCATTTAAGGACATTGCTTTAAAAAACTCTGCCTGTAACTCTGCCTTTTCTTCCCCAGTTTCCGGGTCTGCTTCCACGCCTGTTTCTTTCACTTACTTTTCGTCCCTGAGTCCTTTCCAGCCCCCCCCATCCCTGGCCCCTTTGGCCTGAACCTCTCTTTCTCCCATTGTCTCGGCACCCCAGGCGCCCAAACCCAGACACCTCCAACAGTAATTTTCCTTTCAGCTTTCTGCCCACCCTCGCACTCAGTCCCTCTTTTCACACTTACTCCCCCTTACTATTGTTAGTAGCCGAAGTCACTCCCACCGATTTTAGCCCCTACTCTGTCTGCAGGTATTTATCCCTAACCTCTTGCGCTCTCTCTCTCTCTCTGTCTCTCCCTCCCTTCCAGGACACTGCTCCACCCTTCCCGGGCTCCCAACAGACTGGCGACTGTGGCTGAAATTCAAGCCTGCTGCTCGCTCTCCTCAGCCCACCCGCCCAGCTACTGGTACGGCAAGTAACTCACTGGGAAGCACAGCTTGAAAGGTGCAAATCTGATTGGCCAACAAAGATTGGATCAGGCTGCCCATTGGTGCCCACTCTCTGCTCTACTCATGCTGTTTTTAAATGCGAGTCTGAACTGTTTTAATTAATTCTGCCTCCCAAAACTCTCTATATGAGATAATTGTGTCCAACCCACGCTCCCCGGCCCTGACCTCTATTAAATACTCTTCCTCGCCACTGAGCTACACTCCTTCTCCCCTCACTAAGGTTGTTGACTGGCACTGGTTACATCTCCCTTAAAGTGACAATCCTAAACTTTTGGGCACATTACCACTCTAGTTTACTGTGCTCTTCCGGTGAGCAAAAACAGCAGGGGATCAAGGGAATTAGAGTGTTAGGAGTGTGTAGGAAGTCTTTTGCCCTGCCTCAGTTTACCTAATATACAGCCCAGCATTTACCTCTATTAGTTCTTCGCCCCTCTGAGTTTCTCTTGCCTCTACTTAACCCCTATCATGTCTCTACACACACACACACAGGCTCCTCCTACTCCTCACTGCCCTCTTCCTCACTTCCCATATTCCTCTACACCCCACTCCCTCTCCAACACTGCCCTGCCATACCTCCCTCCACCCCTCTGTCTTAATTCATGCTATCTCCCCTTCTCCCTTTATCAAACCTGGGCGCACTACCCCTTCCACGCCAATGCCCCACTCTTAGCAGTGCCTATGCATTGCACTGTAATACATGCACTTAGCTTCCAGCCCCTCTCAGCGTACCCCACTGCCCTTCTCTCCAGTCATTCATACACCTTGTCATGGTTCAGGAGTGCCAAACTCCACTTTATTATTATTATTATTATTGCCCTCCTGCTCCTATCCACTGGGGACATAAACCCTAACTCTGGACCATGCACTGTAAGTGCCTCTGCCTCCCAATCCCCTACTACAGGAATGCCTCCCTTGAGTCTTACCATTCCGCAGCCTTAAATTCCTACACCTTAATATATGCAGCCTCCTCCTCCCTAAAGTGGACGTACTCCAGCCACTGGTTGCCTCGATCGGACCTGATATAATCATTCTTTCAGAAACTTGGCTTAACAAAAATACATTTGTAACAATCACACAGGAGTGTGGTGTGCATATTTATGGAACACATACAAACAGAGGTGAGAAAAAAGTAAGTGCCTAAGCTGGGACAAGAACCCAGGCCATCCGGAATACCATTTTGATTGCACTAACCAGTTGTGCTGCTGAGAGAACTGGAACCTGGGCTATCCCCGAGCACATTACTCTTTCTGAAATGCACAACCTAGTGGCAACACACATACATACTTGTAACAATCACACAGGAATGTGGTGTGCATATTTATGGAACATATACAAACAGAGGTGAGAAAGAAGTAAGTGCCTAAGCTGGGCATAGAACCCAGGCCATCCGGAATACCATTTTGATTGCACTAACCAGCTCCGCCACGGAGACAACTAGAATGTGGGGCTGTCCCCAAGCACATTACTCTTTCTCAAATGCACAACCCAATGGCAACAAACTATAGGCGATCCCTCCTTCTCCATCGCAGGCTATACTACATCCTGCCAAGACCGGGATGGGAGGGGTGGCGGTGTGACCATCTACATCTCTTCTATTCAATTTACCACCACTTTTTCCATCTCAGTCCATAAAGCTTATGAGATGCTGATATTACAGCTCTCCCTCCCTCCCCTTCTCTGTTTCCATTTTTGTAGCAGGTGCCTGCTGCCGACCTGGTATCCACTCCACTTCGGTGAAGTATACGTTATGGGTGACTTTAATCTAAACTGGTCAACCCCAACCCTAAACAAAGTGCATAACGATATAAATGCCCTCAACTTAGCTCAGCTTATCCTCGAACCGACTCTGATGAATCACAAAACGGGCAACCACTCCTTAATTGACTGGGTCCTCACCTCACACCCCCATAGGGTCATCAATTCTGGAGTTCTATCAGATGACATCAGTGATCATTGCATGACCTTCCTGGTACGTAAAGTTCAGAAAATCAAAGCCCCTCATAAAACTTTACTAATCCGTTCATACGAATTTCTGAACCTTGCCCCCCCACACACACACACAACCTGGCACATACTAACTGGACCCTCATAGTATCTTCAAACTCATTAGACGTAGCTGCAGACTATTTTAGAGGCAAATTCCTTGATGTCTGGAACCAGTACGCCCCACCTCGACAGGTCAGGGTTCGCGGAAACCACCTCCTTCGGATCTTGCCTGAACTCTTTGCATGCCAAAAAGCACTTGACCAAGCTTGAAAGCTTCACAAGGGCTCTAAGCTTCTCAGAGACTATGAAGCCTACCACTCCCTTCAAAAACAAGTGCCCAAAAGCCACACGTCTGGCCAAGGCCGAGTACTTCAACTCCACCTTCCACTTCAACCTAAATAATCCCTCCAAATTTTGGAAAGTAACATAGAAACATAGAAGTTGATGGCAGATAAGGACCGTACAGCAAAGTGATGCACTGTCTCTTTTCCCCCCATCCGTCCACCCCTCTCTCTCCCCCCCCCAACATAAACAACTCCATTATTACTGACCACCCTAGTGTTGCTGCTGCTTTCAACACGTATTTTGTCTGCTCTCTTCAACACCTCTTTTGACCTGGCTGACATCCCTTCTGGTTGGAAGCATGCTATTGTTCTTCCTTTACCTAAGGGTGGCGATACCTCTTCTCCAGGGAACTACCACCCTGTTTCCCTCATTCCTACCCTAGATAAACTGCAAGAACACCTGGTTCTAACCCAGCTCTCGTCCTATCTCTCCAACTCTGATTTCTTTACCCCCTTCCAGTCTGGCTTTCGGAAACATCACTCCACCACTACCTCTCTGATAAGGCTTACTGACTCGATCCTTTCGGGGATGGACAGTGGCCAAATCACATCTGCCATTTTTGTTGACCTTACCAAGGAGTTCGACACAGTTTCCCACACCCTTCTTCTTAACTCCCTCTCCTGAGCAGGTCTGTCTGACTCTGCCACCTACTGGGTTAGTGCTTACCTAATAGGCCCGACTCAGTCAGAATCGCTGACTCTATATCCCCTCCTCTCCCCGTCAGCTCAGGTGTCCCTCAGGGGTCAGTGTTGGGTCCTATCCTGTTCTCCATCGTCCTTAATGACCTCCCATCCATCTGTAACTCATTTTCCATACAAATGTATGCAGATGTCACTGTCCTTTTTACCTCCGTCCGGTCCCCATCTGATGTTGCAAACAGACTTCAGCTAGACTTCAATAATGTCCAGAATTGGTTTCGCACCCATCAACTCTTCCTTAATGCTAAGAAGACAGTCTCCATGACCTTCGGCACTAGGCAGAGACTCTCAAGGCTCCCCTCCCTGCCCTCCTTCCATACCCTTGATGGGACAGCTATTGAGGACACCTCCTCATTCAGATACCTGGGTGTTTGGCTTGACCAACATCTCACCTTCTCTGACCACGTAGACGCCATCCTGAAAAAGTTGCACCCCAAGCTTGGCACCTTATACAGGAACCGGAACTGCCTTCCTGTCCCGGCAAGGCGCAAACTGGTCCAAAAGATGATACTACCAATTTTTGACTACTGTGATGTACTCTGCAGTGCTGCTCCCAGGACTTCCTCAGCCAGATTGGATACCTTCTTCAACTCCTTCTGTCACGTCGCTCTTGACTCGCCTTCTCTCACCCACCACCGTCAACTCTAGCACTCGCTGGCATTTCCTTGTCTTGAAAACAGACGTTTATACCACTGTGCAAATTTTGTCTCAAAATTCTGGTTTGGCTCACTCCCAACGTATCTCACTGACTACAGAACCCTGGCAGTCCCTCGACGTTCCACCACTATAGGCCAGTTTGCCTTCTCGCACCACCTCCCAAAATTGTGGAACTCGCTTCCACAAAAGATTCACCACTCATCCTCCCTAACTGCAGTGCTTCATAATTACCTTGCTGTTCGTTGTTCCTGTACCTAACTCCTTTCAAGTTCGCCCAGTCCCTATCTATTATCTGTGCAACAGCCACTGTTGTAACATTGTACCCTATTACAGCACTTAAGTGATTTATTTTATTTATTTATTTATTGGGTCTAGGATTACAACACCTTTGAGCCAGGGCTCTTTTACAAAGATTCCACATCGGGTTACAATTCAAAATATAAGACATGTAAGTCAGATTACAAATTCAGTACATAGGACAAGGTTACAGAAGTGTAAGCTAAACAGAGTTACAAAGCATTTGAGAAACAAAACAAGTTTTGGAGGCTAGGTTACAAGGAGATAGCGGATGAGAAGCAGAGATGATAGAGGACAAGAGAGAGGAAGAGTAGAGGGGCGGAGAGCTAGAGAGGAGGAGCACAGCCAGAGGCATTGATGTAGACATAACATGGTGCAGTGCGTGCTAAGGGGTATTCAAGTGCTAATGGGAGAGTGAACTGCATAAGGTTACGGAAATATTCATGGGGTCAGCTAGTGGAGGCAGTCACAGGAGCTAGAGGCAGCAAGAGAGAGGCGTAGCCTTGATTTAAATGCACTAAGGGTAGGAGTGGAGGAGATGCAACTGTTTAGACCATTTAATCAGCTGGGTGCCCTGTAGGCAAAAGATCTTTGACCTTGTGAGGTATGACAACATGGAACCTGCAGGAGCTGTGATTCAGACCCCCTGGTTGAGCGGGGGTTATTGTTAGGGTGCAGGAGTGCACACACTCCAGGGGGCGCAAGGCCCATTGTTATTTTCTTAGCCATGGTGCAGGTTAGGTACTTTATCCAATTGGTGAGTTGCAGTCATCCAGTTTGTGCATAGAGGTTGTATGTATGTGTGAGGTGGTGGGATCCAGTGAGAAGTCAGCAGGCCTTATTGTGGGAGGTGAATATGCGTCTAAGAGCGGTAGTGGGGGCAGAGCCATAGATGATGAGCCCATAGTCAATAATGGAGACAACAGAGCTCTAAACGGCGACAGTCAGGGCTTCTGGAGTAAGATGTTGCCTATGCCGGAAGAGAAGGCCAAGGCGAGTATTTGCTGCTGTTTGGCTACTGAGTCAAATTGAGCACTGTAAGTTAGATGATGGTCTAACGTGATCCCAAGGTACTTAAAAGACTTGAACCTGTTCCAGGGTGTCTTCATGACTGGTTTTGATGGATAGGGGGTGCAGCTTATGCTTGTTATGAAAGCTGCTGAACATCATAGACTTTGTTTTCTTATTATTGGGGAACAGATGATGATTTGAGAACCAATTTTCAACAGATGTGAAGCCAAGCTGAAGGTTGTCTTGTAGAGGCTTAGGATTCTTGTGGGAGACAAGAATTACAGCATCATCTGCATAGAGGATGATTGTTTCGGAGCAAGAATTTGGAAGGGAGTTCAGGAACAAACTGAATAGTAGGGGGCTCAAAATGGATCCCTGGGGGACACCTGAGCGAACAGGCCTGGTATCAGAGTGGACATCTGCAATTTTTACTCTTTGAGACCGGTTCTCCAAGTAACTTATGAACCAGGCAGTGGAGTCGGGAGAGAGCCTAGCTTTCAGAAGTTACACAAGCAGTAGGTGGTGATGGACAGTGTCGAACACCTTAGTCAAATCGAAAAAGATGGAACCAGTTAACTGACCATTGTCCAGTGAGCTGTGAAGAATGCCAGAGAATTTCAGTAGGGCAGATGAGGTTCATTGTCCTTTCCTGAAGCCATGTTGTTGCGAGCACAGGATATTGTATTTGTCCAGGAAATCTGTGCGCTGATCTGCTGCAATACATTCAGGGGCCTTGAAGAGGGGTGGCAGAGATCAGATGGTAGTTTCCATGAGTGGCCCTGTCACCACTTTTATGGACAGGGGTAACAGTGGCAGATTTCCATTTGTCAGGGAACTGGCTCAGCCTAGTGAGAGGTTGAAAATATATGTCAGTGGCTGTAACACCTCATCAAGGGTGAAGGACAGCAGTATAAGGTCAAGTGCATCACTGCTGGATCTGGATTTGGTGATGGCTTTGGTAATGTATTTGCGGGCATCATGCATCTTGACTGCTTTGAAGTAAAAAGGTGGGTGGCTAGAAGAGTAGGAGTCATGGAGGAGAGAGAGTCATAGTCCTTGAAAAAGTCAGAAGGGAGAACACTGCTGAGATCGGTGAATGCAGCATTGAAGATATTTGCTATGATTTTAGGGTCAAGCGTAGTAGACCCATTTATGTTGAGCAAGGTGGAGGAGGTCTTTGACTGTTTCCCAGTGACCTCTTTAATATTGTTCCAAAATGCCCTCCCATTACCCCAGGTATCTGTGAGAGCGTTCTTGAAGCAGGTAGATTTCTTTGGCCGGATAGATTTGGTACAGTCATTCCATGCACGTTTATAGTTTTGGATGTCAGTTTCTTTACCAGTGGTTCTGGCCAGATCCCAGAGGCGGTCTCTAGATTTTAGTTGACGTAAGAGATCAGCCGAGAGCCAGGGATTGCAAAGGGCTTTGACTTTGCGCTTTTTAAAAGGAGCATAGGAGTCGCACACTGGATTGAAAGTGTTGATGAAGTAATCCAGTGCAGTATTTACATCTGTTGCTTTGTACATCTGGGGACCAGTCTTGGAGGTTGAGTCATGTTTTGAGGTGTGACAACTGCCCACGTGGTAGGACTGTACTAGTGATGATATTAGGAGGGGGCTTGCGGAATTTGTTTGCCCATCCACAGATGACAGGGGAATGGTCGCTAAGCGAATCAGGGAGGACTGAGGTATTTGTGATACGAGTTGGGTGGTTGGTAAGAATCCAATCCAGGAGGGTGCTGGTGCCGGATTTGTAATTTTTCTTGGACGGAGAGACCACCATCTGGGTGAGATTGGCCAATGAGACAGCATCCTTATGGACCCCTGCATCAGACACGAGCCAGTTGATATTAAAGTCTCCAAGTAAAATCATTTCAGAGTCAGGAGGTTGGGACCTGGTGAATTCCAAGACAGCATTAAGGCCATTCCCTTGTTCTTGGGGGGGGCGATGTACGCTGAGGTAACTGTGAGGGATTTTTTATGGGCACCTAATAAGATTCTGATAGGGAGAATCTGCACAGCAGTGGCTGGGGGGTGGGGGCTAGTGATGGGGTGTCCCAGTAGTGAATCTTTCAGGTAAATTGCACATCCACCAGCTCTTTTGGACTTCTGGTCCAGCCTGAAAACATTGTAGCCTGGAAGAGCGATAGCCAGGTCGAGAATTTTGGGTGTAAGCCAGGTTTCTACAACTGCCAGGATATCTCGGCTGTGCTGATTGGTAAAGATTTGTTGATGTTTCATGATTTCTGTGAATTGTAATGTGTCCTATTACGGCACTTAAAAGTGATGTATCACGATTTCTGTGACTTGTATTTCTATGAACTGTTATTTCCTGCTAGTAGACCAGATCCAGACCTCTGCTGGGTATTTTGACAATTGCATTCCTAAGCCTTAGCTGTATGGTTGGTTTCCACTACAGTTAAGTAAATTTTTGTCATCACTATGTAAGATGTTTCTGTTTGTATTTTGTTTAATGTATCTCTAAAGCAATTCTAGTGGGGTAGGAGAAAGTAAGCTGTTGGTTAACTAGAATCTGCATCTTATCCATCAGGTAGGGAAATGGGAAGACTAGGTGGACCAAGCGGTCCTTATCTGCCATCAAATTCTGTGTTTCCCATCACCCCTTCCCCCAGGACGCACCATGAGATGAGCAACTTGTTGTTCAGTGTGCCCTACCTAGTGTAACATTTCAATAAATAAATAGATTGCTAGAAAGTCACTAGTAATTTCATAACTTCCAGACTTCCGGTAAAGAGCACTGGGCTGCCAGCCGGAAACACACTAGTGGTTGATGGCAGCCAGACAGTGTAAAAAAAAAAAAAAAGAAAGTATTTCAGAACAGCCAAATACTAGAGCTGACAAAAGAAAGGAAAAGCCTTTCGAGTTTCCTCTGTTTAAAAAGCAAATTGAGGAACTGTTGCTAGAGGAGAATGTGCCCCTCCTTGGAGGACATTAAACAAATGTGGCATTTTTTTCAAAACATTGCAGAACTAAAAAAAAATCTGGCACAATTGTGCCTTTTGGTCTCCCTCCAGAGGAGGAAGGAGCAGATTTCCTCGGAGGATATGGCTGAGTAGGACTTTGATTCCCCACCCAGGGTGAATGAGAACTATTCATCCTGCACTGCATGTTTCAGACAAATGGCTCTTATGCTGAATCTACTTGCCAGTGAATCAGAAGTATTAGAACTGGGCATAGAGGAGGCAGCATCCACGAGTATGCTGGTTCTGACAGCAACAAAAAATATATTCATACCCATTCATAAGTCTTTTAAAATACTTAAACAAAAAACAAATAAAAACAAGATTCTTGCCATGCATTTATCCTCTGTGGTTATGGACAAGAGAATTGAGAAAAATATGTGGGTCTCTTGAGTTCATTTATATATTATTTATTTATTGAATTTTGATGACCGGGTTAGCCCACTGGGCCCCGAAGGTCCCTTTTTCAAGGGCGACCCGGGAATAACAGTACAAGAGATAATAAACAGTAGAAAACATATGGAAGCACAGGTTATCATGGGTATACAGTATTCGGCTGTTTACACATAGCAGACATTACATGGGTTTGGTATATCTGATTGGTCAGTGTTGTTCATTACATCATCCATTGACAGAGACATTAGTGAGACAGTACTCTAGATTCCTTAGGTGACATAGTTTAAGGGTATACAGTATTCGGCTGTTTACCATAGTTGTTAAATAGGATTGATATATCTGAATGGTCAGTGTTGTTCATTACATAATCCATTGACACAGACATTATTGAGACAGTACTGTAGATTCCCTAGGTAACATAGTTCAAGAGCATTAATAGGTTCAGATTGGGGGAGGAAAGAGCTAGTGCAACATTGTTAGGGGCTAAAGATTATAGTTAGGTTATCAGGCTGCAGAGGTCACTGCAGTAGTGTCAAGGGTGGAGGCATTGGTATATGCTTGTTGATAGAAAATGGGTCTTGAGTCTTGTGCGGAAACACGGCAATGATGGGGTGTCTTGTATCGCCACAGGGAGGTTATTCCACAAGGAAGGGGCAGTATGAGAGAATGATTTTTGTCCTGCCTTAGTCCTGACCTTGGGGACCTCCAGTAGCGTATGGCCCGAGGATCTAAGGCTGCGCTGGTTTATTTTTACTGTGAGGAGTCCCCCAAGACTCGGGGGAACCGAAGGGCTAATTATCTTCTTCGTCAGGCAGAGTACAGAGTAACTGAGGAGAGATTCGAAAGATGGTCAGTTAAGCTTTGCCAACACCCCGCAGTGGTGGCTCCTGGCATGGGATAAGGTGGCAAAGTGGGTCACCTTGTTGTATAGGGTCTGTAGTTTACTGAACTCCAGCTTTGCGATACCCTGAATGACCGGGGCAGCATATGTTAGAGTTGGAAGTAGGACACTAGTTGCAATAGCAGTTCTAGCTTCTGGGGTCAGCAGTTCCTTGAGCCGACACAGTAATCCGAGTTTTGTATGGATTACTCTCGTGACTTGGTCCACATGTTGTTTGAACGTGAGACATTGGTCAATAGTAAGGCCAAGGTACTTAGTCGAAGAGACCACTTCGAACTTGTTACCCTCGAGGGACGAGAGTTGGAGTAGTTGTGTTCTATCTAGTCCAAGGGCTCTTGGTCCTAACAGCATGGCTTTGGTTTTGCTGGTGTTAAGAACCATTTTATTCTTGATAAGCCACTTCTCCATGATGTGAATATCCTTTGGAGAGGGTGCTAAGGTCATCAAGTTGACTGAGTTTTGTAGATGGCATCATCAGCATATAGTTGCATTGCTGCTTCGCAATGATTAGCAGTTCATTTACATACAGCGAGCATTAGTGGCCCAAGTGTAGATCCCTGGGGTACACCGTCCTTAAGGGACAGCGGTTTGGAGAGTGTCTTCTGCCACCTGACCCTCTGTGAGCGACCAGAGAGGTAGCTTTCAACCCATTTGAGGGCGTGGACATCAAGGCCTATGTCATGGAGTTTTTGGAGTAATAATCCGTGATCCACCCGGTCAAAGGCCTTAGAGAGGTCTATAAATACTGCCCTGTAATGGAACCAGAGTCTAGATTTCTGAGTGCCTGTAGAAATTTGGTTAGGGCAGTGTCTGTCCGTGTTTGACTCTAAAGCCATGTTAGGATGAGGGACAACAGCAGTGTGCCTCCAGGTATTCCTTAAGTTAGGCATGAGCGAGCTTCTCCTGGATTTTAGCCAGGGCACACAGCAGGGAGATAGGCCTGTAGTTCTCTATGGGTTCTGCAGGCCCACCTTTATGAATCAGGACCACATGCGCCTGCTTCCACAACTCCGGGACAGATCTTTCAAGTAATGACCTGTTGATCAGCCAGGTGAGTGGTAGCGCGAGAGCCGTAGCCCCATCTTTTAGCAACCTGGCTTTGAGTCCGTCCAGGCCTCCTGAACCTCTTGTTTTAAGGGTATTTAGAGTGGCCAGGACCTCTTTGACCTTAACCAGCCTTAAATTGAAGGGTGGATGGTAGAGGGTAGAGGGATCCAATGGAGCAGATTGGTAGTTGGGTACCGATAACCTTGCCTGATGTTTATCAGGGTTTGTGAAGTATGAATTGAGGGTCTCAGCGATTAGTGAGGCGTCATGTAGTACCGGTCCATGAGCTGTGATAGGGCCCGTGACCGTCATTGTATTCCCCTTAATCAGTTCGTTGATGTGGGACCAGAAAGTCCTAGGGTTGCCGAGGTTTGCTTTCTGGAGGTGGTTTAGATACTCCATTTTTGCTACTTTGGTGGCCTTTTTACATTGGTTTCGGAGGGCTCTATAGGTAACCTGGTCAGCTAGAGAGCAGAGTCTTTGGACTTTTCAGGCTTTGTCTTGGCTGGTCATCAGGGCCTTTAAAGGGGTAATCCACTTGTAGCAGTGGCCTTTACCCGGTAGGTTTTATTAGGGCCAGGAGGTCCAGTAGCCACATGATAGACCTATTAAAGTCCTGCCCCTCAAGGTGGGAAGACTTCTTATTGGGCTCCAATCCAGGTTGCCCAGGAGGTGTTGTAGAGCTCCGGGGAGAACTTAGAGAAGTCCCGGGCAGTGAGTATTCTAGGTGGGACCTTTACTGCTCTGTTTTTCCAGACACAGAAGATTGGTGAGTGGTCGCTGAGAGCATCCGACAAGGTGCCAGCGGCTTGAACGTTGAGAGGGTTGGACACCAGTACCCAGTCAATGATTGAGTGGTTACCCGTTTTGTAATTCAACCTTGTAGGCAGGGTGATGATCTGGGAGAGGTTAGCTTCTTGTAGCAAACCTGTTATTGAGGATCTTGCCTCTTTGGCCAAGTCCAGGTTGAAGTCTCCGAGGATGATGAGTTCAGTTGCAAACTCAGCTATTAGAGTTCTTGAGAGTGTCTCGAGGGATTGGAGAGCATCCTTTGGTGGACTATATACACACCCTACGTTTAGGTGTTATTCATGCAGCCGATTGTTAGAAAGCAAAGGTTCAGTGTTCGTGTTCATGACAAAAGGCCCCACACCTCATCGTAGGGCCGCTCTTGATTAGCACTCTTAGTGCAAAACTGAAATTTTACTTTATGTAGTTTCTGAGTACTTTAAATCTATCTAGTTGAGTCTGCCACCTCTCACACCTGAAATGGGAAGGTGCTAGCAGAGATGCATCTCAGAATCTCCCATCTCTGTTGCAGCAGCGGATTAGCCACCTAAGATCTGCAAGTATTCATAGAACATAATCACTCCATTTTGCCTGCTGCCCTAACAGAATAAAGGTATAGCTTGTGTAAGCTATACTTGGTTTCAGTAGAGCAGCAGAACCAACGTCCACCAAAACTGAGAAAATAACAGCTCAGATAAATTCAATTTATAGTTAGATCTCCCGTGGCTGATCCCTGCTTGTAATGTTAGCATTGGGAGAGTCTGGGATGTGCCCCTGGCGACACTTGCCATAAGATATAGGATGTGAGGAGTAGCAGGTAAGGAACAGAGTAAAGGATTTGAGCCAGTCCAGTGGCACGGAGGGTTGAGGTGCTGGACTCCACGCCACCCACCAAGGAAATGGACTCGGGTTGTTGGAGGGTGGCAGAGGAGGGATTGGATTAAGCATCCATTTGATTGCTCTCCTCTCCCGGGAAGGGGGGAATCAGCCACACTGCCACCACATGGTGGCAGGGCAGCAGGAGCTACTAGTATGGGATGGCTGGCAGCAGATGCTATAGTGCATGTATACCTCCACGCGCACACACACACCTAGCCTTATTGTGCATGCTGCTGGTTGAGAGCAGGACCAGAAAAACTAGAAAAGAAGCAGGCACGTGAGGCCCTGCTCACCTGCTTTTGCCCACTTCACCACTTGGGACCCCCACCAAACTTCCAGATGTTTTTTTCCAGGATGGGGAGGACTGTCCTCCCACCCCAGCCCTTCAGGGAAATCCATGGGGAATTCTGTGGTGGGAAGTCCTGTGGGAGGTGGTAGCCGGCAGGGGAGGTGAGCAAGGGGCTAAAGAGCCCACCTGCTACCAGGGTAGGAAAAGCTTGATAGAAAAGTAAAAGATTTGACAGAAATTGGAAGTATATAGAACTCGGACTGGCCCAACAGAAGGAAGGATAGGGAATGTAAAAATTAATATTCTCTTATTTCTTTGTATCTTTATAATCTAATTTAAATAGTCATAACTATATTTTTCTTTAGTCTGTATTACTATTTATCTCCTGTTTCTCTGCCCCCTCTACTGCACCATAATAAGACTTATAGGATATTGACTCTTAACGCTAATAAACACATTTGTATTAGTAGGGTCAGCACTGAGAGTAGATTGCCCTTCCAGAAATGTAATTGTAACAGGTTATAATTATAACATGCAGGACAGAAGATAGTTCTTAACAGGAATATCTCTGTTTAATATGGAAAACTCCCATCTGGCGGAGATGTGTTTAATGTTATACATTTCAGTGTACTTATGTGTTTAATCGATTTGTATATTTGACACACTTTAATCTTTATATATTTATTTAAAATGCAATAACAGTTTTATTGCAAAAAAACATTAATACAAAGTACACAGAAACTAGGCAAGGTTTGCCATAAACATTTATTGCAAGTTTTGCAATAAAAATACTAAATGGGGCAGCCCCACACAGAGATGGGGGTCTTTTCGTCATGGACGTTTCCTTTTAATTTCTTACCAGCATCTCCTAATAAGGATTGCAGAGAAATTGGCCTAATGGATAAAAAGGCAACACTACCTTCACCTTCTTGTTGAGGCAAGCAGCCTGCTAGTGTTACTCTGCATATTACCATCTGGTTCTGTAGAATACAGTTCAGTACTGTGTGGCAGCTTGCCATCCCAAGCAAAACTTCATTTAGCACATACAGTTAATGCTTATCTGGTAGCTACTAAATACCAGCTTCTAATATCTGTAATTAAATGATGCTGCATCTAGGGCTGTAGCAAATTCTGAGTCTGCCTGAATATTTGCATGGCTTGAAACAAAGTGTTTATCACAAGGCATGCAATGTAAGGCAGCCGATTTTCCCTTTAAAGGTAGCTCTTTGTTTGGTGACACTACTGAGGTATAAGTTAAGAAAAATCAACTTTTAAGAATTTGCCAAAAAGTTGATGAGCAAAATCAACTTTTAAGAATTTGCCAGAAAAAGAAGGGCCCACATTGCCTTACTAGCCCTACAGAATTGGAAGTGTAGAAAGGGCTTATAGTAGACCCTATGTACACCATGAATACACAGTTCAGAGGGGACATGGAAAGGCAGAGGCAGAAGTCTGAATCAGCCCCTCCAGTCCAAACAAAGCCCAACCCCTGGTGAATTTCACCATGTCTTTGTAGACCCATTGCAAGAGGTTAAATGAGGGGGAGGGGGGGTTAATCCTTCACTTTGTAACAATTTCCAAAGGTAAGCAAATTCTGAGTGCTTTCAGCTCACTTAACAGAGCAAAAGCGACTGGAAGTGAGAAAGTTATTATAGTTCAAAGCTATGGAGAAGAGTCCCATTTCCCAGCTGGGAAAGGGGTTGTTGGGGAGAATGGCAACCCATTATAGGCATGAGGCTTCTAAACAGGCACCTGAAAAAGGAAAAGTTTAGAGTTGTACCACTATAGACAGTGATTCCATCCCTACAGCAAGAGAATTGGCCGGAATAACTGGACAAGGGATGCCTATTTCTACATCCAAATAAGATCCTGCCACAGAAAGTATTTGAGGTTTAGAGTATGGCATGCTCCGTTTCAGTTTGAAGCAATGCATGTTAATCTGGTCACAGCACCAAGAGTGTTCACAAAGTGCTTCTTTCAATGGTAGCAGCCCACCTGCGCAGGCAGGGTGTGGTGGCATTGCCTTTCTTAGATGACTGGCTAGTATGTGAAAAAACAAACATGAAGCAGAGCGTCAGTTTAAATGGTGAATATCACATTGCAGGGGTTCCTTCTAAACTTTCAAAAATCGTACTTGAAACACAGAGTCTGGAGTTCACAGGCACGCAGCTGAGTACTGGGAAAAGCGTTCCTGCCTCTGCAAAGGCAGAATGTCAGTGTGTAAGCACATTTCAGGCCGGACAAACAAGGACTGCTCAGGAATTCCTATGACTTCCAGGCATTGTGGCTTTTACCACTGCAGTGGTACCATGGGCCAGATTGTAAATGAGAAATATCCAGTACCACCTCAGAAGGCACTGGTGTCAAAAGAAGAGCAGTGTTGCAACAGCAGCTGCCAGTATCAAACAGGTTAATACCAGCACTGAAGTGGTGGAAATATGTAGTCTGCGACTTCAGTGAGGGTATCCCATTCCTTCAGTCTCTGCCTACAAAGGTTTGACCATAGATGCCTCCCTATTAGGTTGGGGAGGGTATCTGGAGGGGAAACCGTGTATAGAATTTTGGACTTGTGGAGCTTTGCTTCTTGCCATGAAATCCAGTCATGTTAAAGACGGACAATGCAGCTACTATGTATTACATTAACAAATGGAGGCACCAGGTTAGCAAAACTCTGCACAGAGTAGATTAGGCTCTGGAACTTGGCTTACAGCTTAAATACATACCTCTCTGCGGAACATTTGTAGGGAAGGAGAATGTACTAACAGATTAAAGAGAATGGGGCATATAACCCATGAGTGGTTTTGAACCAGTGAGTTCTGAACTCAGTGTTTCAAAGACGGGAAGTGACAGATCAGTCTGTTTGCCTCACAGGGAAACAGAAAGCTACTCCAGTTCTGTTGTAGGCGCCTCCCAGTGGCAACAGTTGTAGGGGATGGCTTAGCTTTACCTTGGAGAAACTTGCTGTATGCATTCCCTCCATTTCCACTAATTCACAGATTGAAATTGAGAAGGCAGACTGTTGCAATGATTCTGACAGCACCTCACTGGACAGGGCAGTCCTGATACTCAACCAGTGCTGACAGTGTAATGAATATCAATAGACCTGCCACTGAGACTAGACCGGTTTACTCTGTCCCACAGCGGGGTGTCTCACCCAGACTATACATTTTTGCATTTAAGAGCATTGTTCTTAAAATAGTTAAAATACTCAGACATGAACCGTTCAAACCAGGTCCTGAAAGTTTTGAAATTCAGCAACTAAGAGATCTTGCACTTCAGAATGGAAAAGATGCAGTATTTGGTGTGACTCCTGTTGCATCAGTACAAAGACTCTGGGTATAGCAGTGATTCAGGCGTATTTTAGGTTCACATAAAGGCCCACAGTCTGAAACCCTTAAAGAACAGTCAGCACTAAGAACCCCACACCCAAGTGTAGGGCTGGTCCCAGTTTACGCTGTGTGAACAAAAACATTTTTATTTTTGCTTACTGTTCACTGCAGTATAGTAGATTGAATCCGTCTGATTCTAAGTTGCAAGTTGAGATTTTCTGTAGCTACAAATTCCAAGAGTCCCTTGCAGCTGACATCAGAGGATTGCTGCAGCAGTGGGAGATTCATTAGCCTACAGTGCATGTTAGAGTTGTTATAAGTTCTGAGCTTTTGTTTGCTTGTCCCACTTTCTTCCCTGGGCTAAGTACCATCACAGGGGACTCTACTTAGCCCCAGGAGAACTGCAGAATTAACATCACAGTCTAGCCGTCAAGAGGGCTTTAAGTTTCTGCATGCAGATGACTGAGCAGTCCAGAACTGACAACAGGCAACTGTTTGTCCCCTGTGGTGAAGTAGGAAAATCTATGTATGCTGCCAAAAGACAGTCCCTCGCTGGATTGTCTTTTGTATGGAATTCTGCCATGGTAAGGCTGGTAAGGAGCCACCAAAGGAGTTAAGGGCACATTCCTCCAGAGCTTCATCTGCCACAGTGGCAGCATTAAGGGGTATACCCTTGTTAGAGGTGTACAAGGCAGCCACGTGGTCTGCAGTATACACACCCTGACTTCACACTACTGGCTGGACATTCAAGCTGGAAGGGATACCAGCTTTGGTGCTTTTCTGCTTCAGAACCTCTTTCCTGAATAGGTTCTAGACCCTGCCTTCCAGGTATTACTTGGAGTCTGTAATTTGTATCTCATCACAAATATACCCTTGTTGCTAGAAAAAAAAAAAGAGTACTGTAGCAATCATGTTTCTTCTAGACTAGAGGGTGTATTTGTGAGTCATACAAGCCCTCCCTACTTTCCCTTCTAGAGCCTACATTAAAAATGTTTTTTTGGCCAAGTTAGAGCAAATGTTTTAAAATGTTCTTGCTTGAGTCTTTTTACAGTTCGTCCTCTTGTGATTTTGTATTACTTTATTGCATTTATGTATCTTAATACAAAGCATAGGATAATTGAATGGCCAGTGCTCTCTTCTGCTGTTCAGTTAGAAATCTGCCATTGGAGGGTCAGGGGAAGCAAAACTGCAGTTTGAACTTTAACATTCTGAAGTACTGTCTCTGCAGCAACACCTTAAGGCTGTGATGATGCTAGTTTATATGAATCACAAATATACCCTCGAGAAGAAAAATCATTAGTACAGAGTAATTTATTTCTTCTAGGCTATTAAATGAGGGGCTGATCATACTGCTGTACAGCATTTCAGGAGGTTGTTGTGGGCCAGCTGTCTTCCAAACAAGGGGAGTCCAGAATCTGTGCACAAAAACGGTGTGTGTGTGTGTGTATATGTGTGTGTGTGTGTATGTATGTATATATATATATATGTGTGTGTGTGTGTGTGTGTGTGTGTGTGTGTGTGTGTGTTGTGTATTGTATATATATATATATATATATATATATATTAATAGAGAGAGAGAATACACTCAAATATAAACAAAGCCAAAAATATAACTTCAATTATAAAATACACAATTGCAGAGTAAAGACTAAATAAAGCTACAGTAAAGTAAAAGTAAACCGTCCCAAAACTGAATTACAAACTTGGTTCTTTTAAAGGGACATTGTCAGCACTTAGAATTATTTTTTTGTCAGCTACAGCCAGATTGCCTGTTACCAGAACAAACAAAGAAACTGCTCTGACTGCCCTAAAATGCGAGAAAATATTTGGTACCTTTTTGGCATACATTTTTATCTTCATGTTTGAGATGAGCGGTCCACCCAACTTGAGAGTCGCCGGAAGCATCTTGCGCTGGTGAACACACATCTTTATCGGTGTCGTCCGGTTTACAAAACTCATGCATGAAGGGAATTTACAGTTTTGGGTGGTGATATGAGGTATGGATACTATTCAAAAGAATGTGCGGTTCCAGGCAAGAAGATGCCCCTCTGGAATGAAAACGAGAAGTGGGAGTCTCAAAAAATAACTTTTAAAAAAAAGGGCCGAGATTCTGAGCATGCGCATTATGCATTACCAGTAATGCACATGCTCAGAATCTTGGCTTAGTTTTTCAGAGTTTTTTTTTCTTTCGGCTCTTCACTTCTCGTTTTCATTCCAGATGAGCATCTTCTTGCCTGGAATTGCACATTCCTTTGAATAGTAGCCATACCTCATATCACTCTGCAAAAATGTAAACTTGTTCATGCACAAGTTTTGTAATCAGGACAGTGCCGATAAAGACGTGTTCACCAGCACAAGATGCTTCTGACAGCTCTCAAGTTGTATGGACCGCTTGTCTCAAGTGTGAAGATAAAAATGTGTGCCAAAAAAGGTACCAAATATACATTTCTCGCATTTAAGGGCTGTTAGAGCAGTTTCTTTGCTTGTTCTGGTAACAGGCAAACTGGATACAGATGACAACAAAAATCACTCTAAATGCTGACAGTCTCACTTCAAAGTGAAAGTAGAAAAGGCATTTAAGAGTCTAATACATTGAAAATTAAGAAATTAAATTCACTCACTTTTAACACTGTAATGTGAAAGAATATAAAACGCAGCAAAGTGTAAGAATTTAGAAACTATAGAACAATTAGGAAATATATCTGCTTATCTATAATGTGCTGTAAACAAAAGAACATGACTAAAGATAAAATTGTGTTTTAAATCCGAGGGACCTACTGAGAAACCCCACTACATCATGCTGTAGTCATGGGCTACATTTTACCAGCCCCATACCACCTGAACTTAAGAAATGTACTAAATTAAACAACTTAAGTGTACTCAAAATTACATAAGAATAAACTCCTTGTTTGTCTCCAGAGTGCAGGCCTTTAGCCGATCTGTTTGCCATTTGTGTGGAGGAGCAGGCATCATCATAGAATTACAGATAAGGTTTACTATAGGGCCTTTTAGCTATTATAGATTGAGGGGAGCACTTCCAACTAATTGGAGTGATCCTTTTTTTCTGTACACGAGACACTCTTATTTTGGGAAGAGTGTCCCACGGTTAGCTGCCCTGAAAACGGGCGTGTTTGGGTCTTTTTTTTTTTTTTTTTTAATGTATATGTTATTGATCAATCTTGATCAATAATAATATATTAACACTGATGCCGAGACCACTCGTATGGTTATAAGAGATGTCTCCAATTTCATCCTCAGGATATCCGAAGCACTCACGTTTAGTTTGTGGTGGTTATACCTAAAGAATGCATGTGAGATCATTCCTACAACTGTAAAAGTGGTTTTGACGGTGGTATTAACATACAGAGATGGGATTGGAGGCAGTGGCAGGGCGGCTCCCTGCATACAATAAGGAATGGGTTCATTTTCATGACAGTAACTTTTCCCAAATAAGGAAGATACCAAGTCTTACCAAAAATATAAGAACAAAACAATAACAAAAAAAAGAGGAAACACCTCTAATTCTAACAGGAGACCAGTAGTGATAAGCAAGTTGCAAAGGTGTAAAAAAAGAGACAAGCAAACAAGCAGGCAAATATAAAGGTTAAAGGTAAAGGGCATGGAAATAGTTTAACAATATTTATATGTTGTTTATAGCATGAAAAGTGTGGAAAAATACAGTATGAGCGGTTTCCTTGCATGACAGTGCACCACACAGCACATTTAACAGAGTTGCAGAAAGGCAATATAGAATATTTCTCAGCACCATCCAGTTTCAGTTCCTAAGTTTTAATGATAGCCCAGGCTACAACTTAACTTTGGGATCTGACTCTTGCACTGTTAGTCACTCACATCCACCAATAGCAAAGCCAGGCTCAGCACAGTGGAAAGTATATGAAGGTGAAAGTCAAGAATATGATAGAAAACCAAAATACAAGCCTCCAGTTACAACTGTGGCGACACTGGCATACCTGTAAGCAATCAAATAAAAACAAAAAAGAATTAGGACTATCAAAGTATAGTCTTACACAGTATAATCACAGCATCTAATATGCTGTAGCTATATGAGCTCCGCTTCAGGCAGTTGTCTTCTTCTCCAGTTGTTTTGGAATCCCGTCAATATGAGGCTTAAAGGCGTGGCAGTTGATGTATTATATCAAGCATGGGGGTTCTGGCATTGTTTTTAATCCAGTATACTTTTCAGTCAGTGAAGTACTCGTACTGGGAAACCTGCAGGTGGGACCAGGGAATATCACGAGGGATATTTTCTGCTTTGCTACTCTTCCAGTTTCCAGCACAGTATGCAGCTATCACTCATTAGGAGTGACAGATGCACAGCTAGGAAAAAAACGGAATTTCTTGAAAGTAAATGTTTTCCCCCTCTTTTCAGGGTGTCTCAATTACACTTTAGTGGACTGTCCTACTCATGCTAGCATACATGGGGGGTGCAAATGACATGTTACTTCCGTCAAGCCTAAGAATCCACCATAGCCATGCAGGTTAATCCACTTGGAGAAGGTCTACCTATTATTGTCTGTTGTGCGACCAACTTAACTGGCCAAATCCCTCAATCAGGTATGTTTACCACAGGATTTGTTTGTTGCACAGCTACACACAGGTAAAAGCCCCATATAATCTCCTATCCCACCTCATGTTGTTAAGCATTACTTACTAATTTCATTCAGCAGCAGCAGCACTTATCTTCTCAATTCCCAGGATGAAGTGTGACTTTAGTAGACAGGCCTTCGCATTTTTAGCACGAGACACCTGGAACAGACTCCTTCTCAATCTGACGAATGCTTCTAGCTTGCATGTGTTCAAGTCCAGTCTTTTCAGCCTCCTTAGAACCCCTTGTTTTTGTTTTGGTCCAGTGTCCCCATCACCCTTACCGTAATCATGTTGCATACCAATACTCTTGTTCTTTCTTGTTCAGGCTTGCCTGAAAGGGACTCCTGCAAGCCGGCAGAAGGACGAGCGGCCACCGGGCGGTCGGCGCTTCTACAGCCGCCGCCTGAGACCTCCGCACCGGACTCTCCCTGCCTGAAAGGGACTCCTGCAAGCCGGCAGAAGGACGGCCGCAGGCGATCGGCGCTTCTACAACCGCCCGCCTGAGACCTCCGCACCCGGACTCTCCTGCCTGGGGACTCCTGCAAGCCGGCAGAAGGGCCAGGCGGCCACGGGCGGTCGGCGGCGCTTCTGCAGCCGCCGCCTGAGACCTCCGCACCGGACTCTCCCTGCCTGAAAGGACTCCTGCAAGCGGCAGAAGGCGGCGGCCACCCAGGCGGTCGGCGCTTCTACAACCGCCGCCTGAGACCTCCGCACCCGGACTCTCCCTGCCTGAAAAGGGACTCCTGCAAGCCCGGCAGAAGGCGAAGCGGCCACCGGCGGTCGGCGCTTCTACAACCGCCGCCTGAGACCTCCGCACGGACTCTCCCTGCCTGAAAGGGACTCCTGCAAGCTGGCAGAGGGCGAGCAGCCACGGGCGGTCGGCGCTTCTACAACTGCCGCCTGAGACCTCCCGCACCGGACTCTCCCTGCCTGAAAGGTAGCAGTGACCGCAGCCAATCGAGCAGCGCGCCTTTCTAGGAGGATTCCGATTGGCTTGCCCTTACACCTTTGTTTTAAGCTAAAACTTGCGAAAAGGGCTGCTCTCTTGCTTATAGGGGAAATTCTGGACTCTGTAAAATGTTGGTTTAACTGAAAACAAGACTAAATGAGTGTAATCATTTGCCAGAAGTGTTAAGGAGGGTGTGTTTAAAGTCATTACAGCCCTTCTTTTGTTTTTAGAGCAGAAGCCAGCTAGACATAAGGCGCCAGAAATCCTCTATTGTCCTGCAAATTTCTAGCTCTGCATCATACTGCTCAGCCCGCCCTCAGCCGACTGGGACTAGCACTAATAGTCCCCTTCTGTCTCCCTTAGGGACTCCTGCAAGCCGGCAAAGGACGGCGGCCACGGGCGGTCGGCGCTTCTGCAACCGCCGCCTGAGACCTCCGCACGGACTCTCCCTGCCTGAAAAGTGCAGCGAAGCCGCAGCCAATCCGAGCAGCGCCTTTCTAAGGCAGTTCGATTGGCTTGCCCTTACCACGCTTTTTAAGCTAAAAACTTGCCGAAAAGGCTGCTCTCTTGCTTATAGGGAAATTCTGGACTCTGTAAAATGTTGGTTTAACTGAAAACAAGACTAAATGAGTGTAATCATTTGCCAGAAGTGTTAAGGGAGGGTGTGTTTAAAGTCATTACAGCCCTTCTTTTTGTTTTTAGAGCAGAAGCCAGCTAGACATAGGCGCCAGGAAATCGCTCCTATTGTCCTGCAAATTTCTAGCTCTGCATCACACTGCTCGGCCCGCCCTCAGCCGACTGGGACTAGCACTAATAGTCCCCCTTCTGTCTCCCTTAGGGACTCCTGCAAGCCGGCAGAAGGACGAGCGGCCACCGGGTGGTCGGCGCTTCTGCAGCCGCCGCCTGAGACCTCCGCACGGACTCTCCTGCCTGAAAGGATGCAGTGAAGCCGCAATTTTCGCCCACCCGCCCATCCCTCTCTGAGTGTTATTTTATAGCCCACTAGCTCCGCCTACAGCCCTCTATTGGCCTGGCCCATATGGAATAAGCGTCTCTCCTTCTTTCAGCGTTTAGCAGTAAAAAAAAAAAGCCTTCCACAGTAGCACCTTTTGCACAAAATTGTGATAGCATAAGAGATTCTGGTTGGCAGCTCTTGTAGTGAGTTTACCCACTTTGAGAAAAGCAAATATGGGCAGCATTATTTGGCTTTGCCTACTAGCTAATATCATTCTGCTACATAATATAAATGTACCCCTGACAGACCCGACCTAATTACAGAGACATGTTCCGCCCACTGGTCCTCACACACAATAAATCCATGTATTTATCATGCTGCCCCTGTCTACCACTGGTTAAATCAAGTACGTTGTTATTACCAACAGTGGTACAGCAATTACCACGCCACCACTATCCCCAAACCTCTGGTACCTAAACAATGTACAGGTTACTACTACACTGCCTGGATCCTAAGCTACGTATCCATAGGCACAGCAAGAGGTCCATCCGACCACTGGACCCATGCGCTTTAGCCTGTAGCAAACATGAAAGACCCGTACTCTTAAAAATCTCCTTGTCTGTCTGAGAAGAATTCTCCTCCTTCTACTACTGTGCAGGAGACATTGAACTTAATCTTGGCCCCACAAAGTTGCTTTCATCACCGTCCGAAATTACTGCTTTGAAAGGAATCAGCTTCCTGCATGCTAATATCTGCAGCCTCCTAAAAAGTTGGATTCTGTCAGGCTTGGATCATTCACTCCTCTCAGATATTGTTGTGATCTCGGAATCATGGCTCCGAGCATCTCGCCGGACAGCGAGGTTAATTTCCCAAATTACCTACTTTTCAGAGCAGACAGAAAGGCTGGGGGTAGCAATTTATGTTAAAAATAAATTCACAGTATCCATATTAGACGCTACATCCGTGGCTGGAGGATTTGAATGCCTGTCTCTCAGAATTGAAGCATCTCACTCAGTGGCCTTCCATAATTGGCTGCTACAGACCTCCTGCAGCAGGACCACAGCTCTTGACTCACCTGTCATCACAAATGGATGCAACACCCATGGAGACAGTCCTACTAGGTGACCTAAACTATGACTGGCTAACCAATGGATCCCTACCCTAAAGCGATTCTGTGACTCACATGGGTTCACCCAACTTATAACTGAACCAACCCGTATCAACAAAAAATCCTATGAGGAGCACCCTCCTGGATGTGCTTCTTGTTAACAAGCCTCAATATTTCTCCTACGCGGTATCCTGCCAGCTGGCGTTAGCGACCACTGTATAACAGCTGGCATCAGAACCATCACCAAGCCACTATCCACTTCAAAATTCTCTATCAAAGATCCAAGCGGAACTTCGACCCCGGCTTATTTAATGATCTAAAACTCTCTGCTTTGGCAGAGCTTCTACCTACAAATCAGTGAGTGAGGCTTATGAAATTCTGCAAAATCATAGCCAGTGCCCTCAATACCCATGCTCCCTTGATCAAAACTCGGATAAAAACAAGGACCTGCCGTTGGTTCACACAGAACTAAAAGCGCCTTGCTCAAAAGAGACCAGCTATGGAAAAATGCCCGAAAATCGCATGCTGATGCTGATTGGTGTCTCTTTAGGTCAGCTAGGAATGCCTGTACAAAAATGATCAGGGAAACTAAGGCTATTTATTACCAAAAGGAATTATGCTCTGCATCCGCCAACCCTACCAAATTCTGGTCCACTATAAAAGAACTATCTGGACACTCACCAAGTAGTATGCTACCATCTAAAATTATGATTGACAATGTCACTGTCACTGACAGATCTGAAATTCTCAAGCTTTTAATAACCATTTTGCCACAGCAGGCATGGCTTTTGATAATGCACCAGTAAGCAGTCTTCATCCGCGTTCCAAAGCCCAGCCATATGAACCAATTAACATTAGTATGCCTTTTCCTTTCCACAATCAACATAAAAAAGTGAAGACCTGCTGCTCGTTGGACACTAGGAAAAGCGCAGGAGCTGACTTATTAGACCCATACTTTCTGAAAATAGCTTATCACATACTTGCCGCACCCATTTCGCACTTATTCAACCTATCCCTAACTCAAGGCTCTCTCCCCACAGAATGGAAAACTGCCCATGTTATTCCGCTTTTCAAAGCAGGGGACCCAAGTGACCTGAACAACTATAGGCCAATCTCCCTACTACCTATACTTTCGAAAATGCTGGAAAAAGTTGTGGATACACAATTGAGATCATTCCTAGACAACTCTGCATTTTTTAACCCCATGCAGTCCGGATTTAGAGCTAAGCACAGTACTACTACGGCACTGGCCAACGTTACTAATGACTGGCAGCGGGAACTCGATAAAAAAAAATTTGTTTGTGCAGTGTTTCTAGACCTCAGCAAGGCGTTCGACACCTCGTTCTGCCCTACTTCTTTCCACGCTAAACACCATAGGTCTGGACTCTATCTCACTGAAATGGTTCCAGGACTACCTGTCTGGTAGGCAGCAACAAATCAAAGCTGAAGGAGAACTTTCTCTGCTCAAACCGCTAAAAGAGAGTCCCTCAGGGTTCCATATTGGGCCCCTACTGTTCAATATCTACATTAATAATCTGGACTTAGGAATCAAGAAGCCAATATCCACCTGTTTGCTAACGATACAGTGCTCTACCTAAGTCGTGACTCTCCTGGAACCGCATGCTCAGAACTCCAAGTCGAATTCAATACGCTACAAAACCAGCTTATCAACAAAAACTATTGCTAAATGCAAAAAAACAAAGGCCATGCTGTTCTCCATCCAGCACTGGGGCCAAATCCACACTAGCTGGTACAATTCCTCCTATAACCACCCTACTAGGTGAAAATCTTGAGTTCAGTAACTAAATTCAAATACCTGGTCTATGGCTGGAACAAACTCTCCTTTATGGAACACATTGAAGAATTGATGAAAAACTAAGGCAGAGGCTTGGACTACTTTATAGAATCAGACATCTCCTGACAGTAAACGCAAAAAGACAGCTAGTTCACTCTACCTTCCTTTCCTTAATCGATTACGCTGACATCATATATGGACAATGCTCTGCCTCACACCTTGCAAAATTGGATGTACTGTATCATAGAGCATTAAGATTCATTACTGGCCTCCCATCCTCCACACATCACTGCTTGTTATACACTGCAGCAGGGTGGCCGTCTCTACAATACAGGCGACATAGAAATGCAGCTCTCTGGATACTCCGTGCACTTACCAACAAACTCCCTAACTACATTGTTGATTGCCTCCCGTTGTGTCCGCCAAGTACCTATGCCATAAGAAGCCTCTCACTAACTTCACTAAAAATCCCCAGAATCAATAACCACTTTGGTAGGGCAGCTATAAGCCATGCCTTACCTACACTCTGGAGAAGGATACAAGGCTCACTGAAACTTAGCTCTCTATCAGTATCTCCATGTTTAGGAACCTGTATGACAGAACATTTGCGAAATCTGCAAATGTTTCCATACTATAGTAGTCCTGTTGATAGCTCATGCTAGCCTCACCATATGCAGCTATAACCGAACCCCTCCCCGCCATACATAAACCTATTCAGCACTCAGCTGCCATGCTGACCACTAGAACCATAAACATTTTTCTTTTTTCTTTTTCCTTTTTCTCCCTCTGCCACCCAAATACGTGAACAACATGGGCTCCCCGAAGCCCTGGTCACCCTCCATGCACTGAACCGCCCTCCGGGGCCTGTAATGCTATTAAACTTGTACCATCCTGTAAAGTCATGGACAAATATGCAACTCTAAATCCTATGTCATTAAAGGCTGTATTTAATGTCATGTAATCCTATGTGAATACTTGGAATTGTACTTACTGCACCCACCTCATGTTTGTAAGTTTATTCTTTTGCCTTCCGTACATTGTTTAACTCATCTTTAAGTTATGTGTGTATAACTGTCTTTTTACAAACGCAGGTCCACCTTGTAAATGAGCTTGCTCAACGGTGTCCGCCTGGATAAATAAAGATTTGATTGATTGATTGTTGTGACTCCACTTTGGATTACTGTTTGGATGTACTCACCTTTAAAAATTTCTTTTGCCTTATATATTTTAGCCTGTATTTAACTATTCCTGGTGGACTTTTAGCCCATTGACTGCTGCTGTCCTCCCTAGATTCCCATGAAAACGAGATGTTGGATCTCATGGGATTGTCCCAGTTGGAGTAATTTCAAATAAATAAAGAACTAAACAGCACTGTAGCCGCAGGGTGATCAGCTCTTCCGCCCCCTGTGAAAGACCTAATGGTTGAAGCGCAGGGGCATCTGGTACAGTTTTTGCTTGTGGTCGTATCTTTAATTCTCCACATTAAAATACTTATTTTTGCATCAATTTGGTGAGGAGTGCCTGTTTGGAGTGCTGACTTGATTTGCTTTGATCAGCACTTCTGTCTGAAGTCTGAGAGTGGCACTTTTGCAGCACTTCTCAGATTTCTTCTGCTCGGAGATCCTAAAACAGGCAGAATCTGGTCAGAGCCAATATTGCTGTGGAGAGCTGTTGGTATGCTTTTACCCATTATTTCTAATGAATTTGCACAATGCAGAGCTGCTGAGAGGCATTTTCAATGTGGTCTTCCTTTTATACATTTTTACAATGTGTTTTTCTAGAATATGCCTGCTGATTGCTGTACATTTAGCCTGGACAGTTCACAGAAGACATGACATCTTATTTTCAGTTGGGGCTCTACATCTACACAATATTATGCTACATTGTGTAAAATCAGAACACACTGAAAACAGTATTTTAGAACTGGACTAGGCTACCCTGCATAAATCTATTATAAAAATACTAAAATCATTACCCCACCGAAAACAAGATATTGCATCTAATCTGGGACATCCTGACTAAATACAGTACAAAAATGTGTAAAATGAAGATCCCTATGACAGTGAGATGTAGCATCTCCCCTGTGCTCTCCAGGATATCCTAAATATAGGATAACTATTTAAAGGAAATGTACTGTTAACTGAACTTAATTGTGTTCATTGACATAAGCAGTTTTTTTTTTTTTGTAACATATTAGATTGCAGTATTTATTTCGAATGTTGCTGTGGCCATGAAGATGGTGTGTGTGTGTGTGTGTGTGTGTGTGTGTGTGTGTGTGTGTGTGTGTGTTTGTTTGTTTTGCTTGCTGTAGCTCAATATATTTGTTCCCCAAAAAGCATAGTAAAAAATGCCTGCTGATTGCTATATACTGTATTTTGCATGGATAGTTCACAGAAGATCTGGCATATGTCTGAGACCGTGCTTATCAGATAGTGTCTTAAGAAGTTAAAAAAAAACTGTGTAAATCTTTCGTTGCTGGGAAAGGGTAACATTTATGAGGTATGCATCTTTCTTGAAAGACAGTACCTACCCAACAGAAGCTAGTCGCAAGAACATGTTCAAATGCTAAGTATTTAAATTTGCAAGTTGCTGCATTTCGAAGGGGGTAAACAAATCTCCAGTTTAATAGGCAACCAGTATTTAACAAGCTCTTTCAGTTTCCTAATGGCCATCTGATAAGCAGCTTGGAGTTGTGTCTCCATCATTCTAAACAGAAAGAAGAAAGTATTTTATTTCTAGTGGCACAGTGATTTGTAGGTGTGGAAGGATACATTGAAAACTCCAAATATGTGTCCATTTTTCCAGCTACAGACAGCAAGATGGCTATAAGCTCCATCCACAACCATAAAAATCAGACTGTGGTCAGAGCCAACAAGGCTACTATGCATCCACCTGATATGAGGACAAAAAGTTAGACTTGGCCTACAAGCTTGTTTTCCTGTGTTCACTGGCCTGAGACATACTTACAGACTGTTAGCCCCCTTAGGGACAGCAGTGTGAACCTTCCTCTTGGAGAAGTAAGAGCTGGGATGTTTATTTGCACTGCTGCCCATACTAAGGACAAAGTAAAGGGTCAGCAGCAGACAGGGATGGATTCTGCAGGCCGTTGAACATAAAGAAAGAAGCTTTTAGGCATAGTCAAGCTTTTGGTTTTTCTCATGGCAGGTAAAGTGATAGCAACAAGCAGCAAGAAAAGGGGAACCAAATATTTGATTCTGTATAGCCAGCCTGCCTGTCGCAGCCTAACCCTCCCCCAGTGGCCCAAAGCTGCATAAACAGGAGGACCCACTTGAGCCTTATGTGTGAACCTTCCTCTTGGAGAAATAAGAGCTGGGATGTTTATTTGCACTGCTGCCCATACTAAGGACAAAGTAAAGGGTCAGAAGCAGACAGGGATGGATTCTGCAGGCCGTTGAACATAAAGAAAGAAGCTTTTAGGCATAGTCAAGCTTTTGGTTTTTCTCATGGCAGGTAAAGTGATAGCAACAAGCAGCAAGAAAAGGGGAACCAAATATTTGATTCTGTATAGCCAGCCTGCCTGTCGCAGCCTAACCCTCCCCCAGTGGCCCAATGCTGCATAAACAGGAGGACCCACTTGAGCCTTATATAGCTAGCCTGCCTGCTGCAGTCTACCTCCAACCCCTCCCAGCCAAAAGCCACACACACACACAGGAGGACCCAGTGGACTGCAGTGGGTCCTCCTTTGTGTGCTGTTTTGGCCCCCCCAAGAAAACAAACCAGTGACAGGACATAAAAGGCACCACTGACTGGAGCCCCATATAGTCAGCCTTCCCCACCCCCAAAAAAAAAATAGCACAGCCACAAAGCCCACAGACAGGACCCACTGGAGCACAGCACTACAGCCTGCGTGTCCCCATTTCTTCCTTGCAGACCCCCCAAGCATTCAGAGTTAAAAAAAAAAAAAAAAAAAAAAAAAGGCACAGCTCAACTACCATGATAAGCATGTTAATTTGTAAATACTGTAGTTTCAGGTTATATTCACTGTCTTTTAAATCCTGCATGCCAGTATCGGAGCCAGGTTTGGGTGCTTTTGGGAACCGGGGGGGGGGCCATTCAGTCAATCATGGGCTCCACAGTGGGTACTAAACATTGAATAATGAAGGTAGTGGGGCACCACTACTCACACTGGGGTAGCCAGGAGGGGCGACGGCCCCCCCTCTAGCTCCGCCACTGCTGCATGCTTCACGGGACTGATCACCCCGCTAATATTCAGCACACGCTTCAGTAGAGAGCTTGCCAGACGAAAACTAATTCTGCAACAGCCAATGCCCATTAAAAAACACTTTAATGTATACATGTTAAAATTACATCCACAAAGAAATCAAAAGTAAATCAGGCTCCCAATAAAAAAAAGAGCTGCAAAAAGAAAAGAAAAATGTTCCAATGTGCTCATCTTCATTCTGCTTTCTGCTTTCAGCAATTGTCACACATTAGTCCTGCCCTGTGTTAAATGGCTCTGCAACAAGATGAAAATAAGTTACTGTAGTAGCTCTGATGGGACAAGCTCTTGTGCTGATGCTTTAGAAATACGGTGCAGAAAACCCCCTTTTAGCTGCATGAAATCCAGAGGTGTCTTTTTTGCAGCTTTAGTGCCTTTCCTTATGGCTAAACCCGATGCAGTTCAAAAGTCCGCAGGCCCATTTGGTGGTGATGCTGACAGTACCACCATTCTCCATCAGGATACGGGGTCTGTTTATTTTGACAATCCCCAGAGCCACTGCCTGCACCACCCTTGCATTCACAACTGCGCCTTCTGCCCTTAGGCTGTGAATGATAAAGCACAGTTTTTCCTCAACATCATCAAGGAGCAAGGTGGGTCTGCCTCTCTGTTTAGTGGGCAGTGATGGCTTTAGCATCACAGGATCTGCTGCCGAGCCTTGTGGTCACCCTTAAAGTTCCTGACTGTGGACTCATTTATAGTCTTGCCATACTTAGAATGGTAAAAGCGGACCACAGCCATGACACCATTCTCAGCCGCATACCGCCTTATTTCATACCGCACTTCTCCAGCATATGAGGTGTAGCTGGAAGGGTGGCTTCACTTAAGGGCCAGTGGGTTGCAGGCAGTGAGTTTGCTTACTACTGCAGAAGCAGTGTCTGAGTCCAGTCCTGTTCGCTGCAGCTGCTCACAAGACACATCCGATATGTCAAGAGGGTATTCCCTCTTTGTTCCTTTCTTTACCCACCGAAGAATAGACATCCTTACAGAGCTACGCACAAGGTAACAAACAACAACACAGACAAGGGCAGGGCTAAGGCTTAGCTGGTTTTGTAATAACTGCTGTCTGGTACTTAACCAGCTGCTGTTGCAAACCAATTAAGCTGACAGTTACTGTGTAGTTACTACGGGGTAAACGGTGTAAAGCTGCTGGCAATGTACTGCACTACAATCAAAGCGATCACTGTAAGATTGCATGTATGCGGCACCTCGTTGTTATACAGGGCAAATCATTAGCACTTAGCGAGTACGCGTAAATAAAAGACCACGGATAAGTCTTGGTTAGGCTAAGCGCTAACATGTGGGGGTGCTAACATTTTCTGTACTACAGTAGTAATAATCACTGGTTCACTCGTTCAGTCGGTGGTGGCTCGTCTGGGCTTCTAGAACTGTTCAGGCAGAAGGGAGCCCAATGCATTTCTGTGAGTGTCCATTTCTGCCTGAAGCAGTGCGCTGTGAGGCATGTTTCTTGCTCTCCTTGCGAACCACAACTCAGAGACTGTCACCAACTCTTAGCACCCCCCTCCTTGCAAGTTTCTGGGCTCTGTAACCAGGTAGAAGCCAGTGTTAGTTTGATGGGAAGGCAGTGAAGTGTTGTGGACTGGCGAGTAGTAAACGGTCTCTGCTGTGCTGCTGTTGGTGGGGAGCAGTTACCGTACAGATGGTGATAGTCTGGGTAGTGCGGCAGGGACTGGCCAAAATGGGAAAGGAAAACACTCAAGCAAATGTAGGTTCCAAATCCAATTAGTTGCTGATTGTGGTGTCTGTTCTGGAAGGTGAGAAGCTGCAGCAGAGTAAAACACCCCCTTTTGCCTGTGTTTTTTTTTTTTTCCCCCCTGTACAGCTTTCAAACAACATTAGGTCTTGCTCTATTCTGACATATTGCAGTTAGCCCCAGCACTTGAATTGCCCCGGAGATGAAAGAGTTAACTCTATGCAGAAGCATAGAACGTTGAGCTCGATCTTGGTTCAAACCACTGTCTGCTGCACTTGAAGTGTAACCGTCAGATTCTTTACTCCGCCTAACTGAACAGTCGCTCCGGAGCTTGCTCCTCACTTATCGGTTCGGTAAAGTAAATCGTTGGTTTAAACTGTGAGATTTTCTCTCATTTTCTCGGTTCAGATCCTTGTCTGTGGTATAGTAAGTGTTATAGGTAGTGGACTGTAGAGTTTTGAGATTTTTTTTCTGAGGAAATTGTAAACTTTGTTCTTGCAGTCGGTTCAGCTAAACCGACCATTTGTTCTTGTCTGTATACTTGTGGTGATTCCGGTGCCTATCAGTTCTAATAAAAAACGCATTTTTGTTTTTTTTTTTCCCCAACACCCGTGACACGGTGAGGAACTGATAGGTTAGTCTTACCTGGCCTGAAGCCGAGTAAAGGGTAAGTTTATTTGTTTGTGGCCACGTCTGAAAAACCCAGAAAGAAAACCGGGCCCACTGGGTTTCAGCACTGTGGGGTGTGTGTGTGTGGGGAAGCCTTTGCTAAGGCTGATCCCCACACCACCTGTGTATATTGTCTGGGGTTTGACCACCTCGATTCAGACTGCCAAATTCGTAAAAATTTCCCTAAGACCACCCTAGATAAACGGTTGGGCAGGCTTAGGGATAAGGAGGCCGAGAAGTCCGCTGACCCGGATGGCCAGCCCGGTTCAGTTCCGACCGAACCTGAGGGAGTGCCCTCTGACCAGGGCCATACTTCCTCGGGCAAGAGGAAATCTGACTCTGAGGGGTCAGTTCCTTCAAAACAGAAGGAGAAATCGACCGGTTTGGATCCTGAATCTCTTCATCCGACGGCCGATGAAATTGCCTGGGCGATTGGTATTGTAGAATCGCTCCGTCCGGTTCCGACCGAACCGGCCCCTGCCGGTAGGCGTTCGGTTCGGTCGGCTCTTCCGGTTACAGATTATTCTCTGGAGGAATATTATGATCCAGAATAGGAGGAGGAAGTTGAAGAGGATGAAGAAAACGAGTATGGGGAAGGTCTGAATGAGCCTATTGAACTGGACATCTCCCCAGACAGACCTTCTGGAGTTTCCCCTCCTAGGCTTTCTGTGTCCCCTTCCCAAGTTATGTTTTACAAGAAAGTGGCTGAGACACTCCAGCTCCCTGTGGATGAAGCTGTGGAGGAGAAAGAAGAGCCTGATTTTGTTGAGATGATGGGCATCCCAGAGTCCAAGAGGCTGTCTATTCCCTTGCATAAATATTTTGGGAAACAGACACATAAACTTTTAAAGACCCCTAATTTTCTGCGTCCAGTGGACAAACGTATGGACAGGAGGTATATGCTCTCAGGCTCAAGTTCGAAGTTTCTGTATCAGCATTGCAGCCATGTTGGGGTAGTACAGGCTGCAGCCTGTGATAAGTTTGGCATTCCCTTGGCTTCACTCCTCCCAGATAAGGACTCCAGGAAGATAGATGCCATGGCCAAGAAGCAGTATTTGGCATCTTCCTTGGGACTCAGACAGGCTAACTACATGGCCTATGCAGCCAGGTTCCAAAAGTCCAGATGGGAGTCTGTATTGGAACTGGCTAAGCAGGCCTCCCCCAGCTGGCCAAGGAGCTGGAGGAGGTGGCTGCGGATGGGATTGAGGCATCAAAAATCCAATTTCATGCTGCTGTCGACTCCAACGATGTGTCATCTAGAGTCATGGCTACATCTGTTGCTCTGCGGAGAATGGCTTGGCTCAGATATACTAGCCTATCACAGGATACACAGGCTAAGGCCATGGATTTCTCTGTTGTCGGTAATTCTCTGTTTGGGGAGCAGACAGAGAATTATATGAGAAAGATGGATGAATACAGGACCACCTATAGGAGTGCTCAAGCCAAAGAAAGGCAAACCACTCCTCAGAGGCAGCAGTCTAGGGGCAGGCATTTTCAAAGGCCTTTCCTCCAAGCTCAGGCCTCCTCTCCTCTCCTTTTGCTCAGAGGGGGTTCTTTAGAGGGAGAGGTAGAAGGGGGATGAGCAGAGCTGCATCCTTCTCTCAGCCCAGGGCCTCTGCCAGGCAGACACCCTGATGTGTCAGCCCGGGTCAACTCCCCTATTCCTGTAGGAGGCAGGCTGGCTTACTACTTCCAGGGCTGGAAGTCTGTTACCTCAGAAAAGTGGGTCTTGGAGGTAGTAAACCAGGGACTGGCTCTCAGCTTCAAAAAGTTTCCAAATCTGAGAGCCAGGTCTTTTCCATCTGCAAACATCTCCAAAACCAGTGCCCTAGAGGCAGAGGTTTCATCTCTTCTGGCCTTAAGAGCCATAGAGAGAGTTCCTACAACCCACAGGGGCAAAGGTCTGTACTCCAGGTACTTCCTTACCCCGAAGAAATCAGGGGAGTGGCCGACCCATCCTAGACTTAAGATACCTGAACAAACATCTGTTAAAACCAAAGTTCATGATGGTGACTCTGGGAATAATTCTTCCCTCTCTAAGGCCAGGGGACATGCTAGCCTCTCTGAACCTAAAGGATGCCTATTTTCACATTCCCATCGGATGCTCCCACAGAAAGTACCTCAGGTTTGAACTGCCTGCAGGCCATTACCAATTCTGAGCAATGTCCTTCGGCCTGTCATCAGCTTCAAGGGTGTTCACCAAGTGCCTGGCAATGGTAGTGGCTTTCCTAATGAGGAAAAACATCTCCATTTTCCCTTACCTGGATGACTGGCTCATAGTGGGTCAGTCTCCAGTCCAAGTCAAGTCTGATCTAAAAGTGACCCAGCAAGTGCTCACTTCTCTAGGTTTCCTTCTCAATCTTCCCAAGTCTGTTCTCGAGTCAGTACAACTATTGACTTTCATAGGAGTGGAACTAGACACTGTCTAAGCAAAGGCTTTTCTTCCTTTGGCAACGGTGAAGGCCATTTTGGAGCTGGCCTCCTCTTTCCACCCTCTGGTCTCTCAACCAGCAAGACACTTTCTTCAGTTACTGGACCACATGGCAGCTTCCACTGCAGTGGTCCAAGGGGCCAGATCTCAGATGAGGGACATTCAGTTTCATCTGAGGTCTTTTTGTTCCCAGAAAAAAGATCATCTGACCAAGTTGATTCCAGTGACTCAGACTCTGATCCAGGCTCTTCAATGGTGGCAGGATCAGAACAATCTCAGGCAAGGGGTCCTATTCATTTCTCTGTCTCATTCTGTGGTCCTAACCACAGACTCCTCTCTCCTGGGTTGGGGGGCCCACTTGGAGGCTCTCACAGCTCAGGGAGTGTGGTCGCCTCAGGAGTCTCTTCTCCACATCAATCTTCTGGAGCTCAGGGCAGTGTACCTGGCTCTACAGGCTTTCTCACAATCAGTGAAGAACAAGGTGGTTCAGGTCAGGACAGACAGTACCACCACCATGTAGTACATGAACAAGCAGGGAGGCACTCGGTCTATGGCCTTGTGCATGGAAGCCATGAAAATATGGTCACTGGCTTACTCTCTTCAGGCCTCTCTGGTAGCAGTTCACCTCCCAGGAAAGGGCAATGTGCTAGCAGATGCATTGAGCAGGATTTCCCAGGGCCATCACGAATGGTCCCTCAATCCCCTAGTGCTAAAAGTGATTTTTTTCAAGATGGGGCACTCCAGAGGTAGATCTCTTTCCAGCCCCAGACAATCACCAACTTCCTCTATTTTGTTGCAGAACCCCAGTCTTGGGCTCAGTCCCCCTGGATGCTCTGGTTCTGGATTGAAAAGGGACATTTTTGTATGCTTTTCCTCCATTTCCTCTGATGTTCAAGGTCCTGGTCAAGATAAGGTCACAATCTTGCAAAGTGATCCTGATTGCTCCAGATTGGGCCAGGCAGCCTTGGTATCCTCTCTTGGTGTCCCTAGCAGTCCATCTTCCCCTGTCTCTTCCCAGGAATCACAATCTGTTAACCTCCTCTCAGGGGAGGATTTGGTATCCCAACCTTTGGTCTCTCAATCTCAAGGCATGGCTCTTGAAGAGTTAGAGTATGCAGGTTTGCACCTGTCTCAAGGGGTTCTGGACATTCTCAAAGCCTCTTGAAAACCTGCCACCAGGAAAACTTAGAATTCTAAGTGGAAGAGATTCAGTATTTGGTGTTCCAAGAAGCATACATCTCCAGACACTGCTGAATTGTCTACAGTTCTGGACTACATGGTTCACCTCAACAGCCTAGGCCTCAGGCCAGCTACCTTCAAAGTACATTTGTCAGATGTTTCTGCTTTTTTGTCTGTAGGGAACCTTCTTCACTGGCATCTCATCCTGTTTTCTGTAAATTTTTCAAGGGATTGCGTCATACCAATCCCCCATTTAGGAACCCCTCCCCTGCTTGAGACCTTAATGTTTGCATTGCCCAGCTTATGCAACCCGCTTTTGAACCTTTGTCTTCAGCAGAACATAAGTACTTGACTTGGAAGACTGTGTTTCTGGTAGCTATTACCTCTGCTAGACGTATCGGTGAGTTGCAAGCTCTGTCAGTGCAGCCTGATTTTATCTTATTCCATAGAGATAAAGGTGGTCCTTAGAACCAATAGGAGGTTCTTGCCTAAAATGGTTTCGGATTTTCATTTGAACCAGTCTCTCTCCCCCTGTATTCTTCACTAATCACTCTTCTTCAGGGGAAAGAAGACTACACAGTTTAGATGTTAAGAGGGCCCTTAGCTACTAGTGTACTAAGGCCCACAGGTTTGACTCCCTTCAGTTGTTCCTCACTTATGGGGAAGTGGGTAAAGGCAAACCTGCCACTAAGAGAATTGTTGCCAGGTGGATCATCTCTTGTATACAGTTCTGCAATGAAAAGCTAGGCAAAATACCACCCTCAGGCCGGAGGGCTCATTCAACTAGAGGTACAGCTGCTTCCCTGGCTGCTGCCAGGGATATTCCTTTGCTAGAGATTTGCAAAGCAGCCACCTGGAAAACGGTCCATACATTCATCAAGCAATACTCTTTGGATATCCAGGTTAGGACTGATGCTAGGTTTGGTACAGCAGTGCTTGTTCCCAAAATAGGTTAGATTCCCTCCTCCATGGAGGTACTGCTTGGTAGTCTGCAATATGTCAGAATACAGCAAGACTTCACGTTGTTTGAAGAAAAAATTACTCACCTTAGTAATTGTGTTTCTTCTAATGGAGTTTTGCTGTATTCTGACCTCCCCCCCACCTCCCCTCTCAGAACCTGTTTTTTTGGAAGTGGGTTGGCAGGTACAGTGCTGCACCCCAGAGGTGTACTAGTTTCTGCTGTGTTGGCTTAACTTCTGTTTAAGTTATTTCAGTTCACTACCTGATTTTTGTTTTTGGGTTTTTCTACTTGAGTCTTATGGGGATCCAAAACGACTTAGTTGCCTTTTGGCTAATGGTTTTTACAATTTCCTCTTTTAGAGTGTAGCTAGTTAGTAGTAGCTCGTAAGAATCTGACTGTTACACTTCAAGTGCAGCAGACAGTGGTTTGAACCGAGCTCGAGCTCAACATTCTATGCTTTTGCATAGAGTTAACTCTTTCATCTCCGGGGCAGTTCAAGTGCTGGGGCTAACTGCAATACATCAGAATACAGCAAGACTCCATTAGAAGAAACACAATTACTAAGGTGAGTAATTTTTTTCTTTTTGCTCTATGCCATCACCTGCTTCTTTCTTCGGGTCCCCTGACTGACCCCGGCCCCCTGTTGTCACTCCCTCCTCCATTGTGTCCAGCAGGGATCCACACAGAGCCAGGACCGTGGGGACAGGCATTCATGACGGCTGAGGCACAGCACTTTTTGTGCCATTTCTTCCTCATCCATTCCACCACCCCATAATGTTAGGTGCTGTCTCTGGGAACCTCGACAGCAGCAGCAGCGTGCACTGGGCTGATGCCACCCTGCGCAAGGGAGCTAGCTCCCCAGCTCACTGTGTGGGGCCGCTGCTGCACCGGAGCCCAGTCTTATCTCTCCTCGGCTGGCTTCCACTCCCCTCGGTAGCACTTTACAGCCTGGCCACCCAATCCTAGTAACCCCAGGCTCACTACCGAATGCAGGTTGCCAGCATGGAAGTGCAGTTTGCTTCCACTGAGCCATAGGGCGGCCACCCTTTTTCCTGCCTTTAAGTGTTTATTATCTGCATTGGAAAAGTACAAGTGTCCAGAAGGTAAGCAGAAACTTTCTTTGCTAACTATCCGTGCTCATGCTGTCTAGGAAATTAGCTTCTTCCATTCTGCTGCACTGAGTGCATGTTATTCATGATTGTTGATGTGTGTGTTTGCTATTGGGTTGACTTTCTCTAGACAGTCTCTTAGAGGAGTCTCTCTCTCTGAGTCGGGTTTGGTAGCAGGTTGTGGTCCGTCTCTCCCTTGGTTCCAGTTGGTGGTCGGTCTTTGCAGCAGTTGTTTTGGGGGGGGGGGGTCTGCTGAATCCCACGGATAATGTGACTGTCTACAAATGACATGATTGGATAGCTGAGGTTGTGGGCGAGGCTTGTTTGCAGTCTCCGTAAACAGAAAAAGTGCAACGGGGGGGAGCAGACTGATTCCTGTGTACTTTTTTATTTGTATTATTAAATTCCAATACTTTACAGCATTGAAATATGTATTTATACATAACATAACAGTATTAACTTACTTGTACTATCCATTTACAATTAGTGTTACTAATATGTCTGTACCTTAAAGTCCTCAATACAGGGGGGAACCAAATTATTATTTTTCAGGCTTTTTTGCAGAGTTGTACTTGAGTTGAACCAAAGTAGTAGTAAAATATATAAAAGCTACTTACTTCGCCAACAAACCTCTAAATATTTAAGCCTCTTTCAATATTGATAATTCATAAACTTTAGGTATTAGCCACAATCCTAAAGATTATAAAACCTGAAAAAGAAAAACATTTGTCTCCATCCCTTAATACAAGCCATCAATGTCTAAGTTAAAGTTTTTCTATTTCAACAGATATCCCAGTTCTATTTATATACTCTTTATAAGCAATCTATTTAACTGATGTGTCCCAGAAAAAAATCATCTTTCATTTTTGTCCTCCAAGAGAGGAATTTCTTGTTCCCTGTCAGCTTCTCTTCTGTTTCTTATCACTTCTCTGTATTCGTTTCTCTAGAATATATATATATATGCCTTCAGTAGTTCTGGTTCAAAAAAGAGTCTTTTGTGTTCTCCACATGTGAGCCAACATTTTGCCAGGAACAAAACTTTAAAGTTGGCTCCAATTTCATCGAGATCCTTTTTATGTTGGCGCGCTTGCGCAGCCAACATCTTGCGGTAGTGCAGATTTGGAGGCGCAGTCACTGTTGGGTGAATGCAGGGCACACATCAGTAGGTGTGTCCCTCATTCCCCAATCAGCCTGCATGCGAGCACCACACCATGCATACATAATGTGGCGAGCACATCTAAGGAAAGGTCCACTGCAATGCAAGCAAAGCTCATCACACGCAGTGGACCTCCCGACGTGCTTCCATGGCAACAGAAACATGGCAGCACACTGCCCGCCAAACTGACGACTTTGGGAGTGCCCAATCCCACTGTCAGCTTACCCTGCCCCCAATGTATGTGCCGATGGGGGAACCCACTCCCCGTCAGCATAAAGAACCCCCCCCATTTGTTATATGCCAGGGGTGCCCAACCTCCTTGGCTCTTGCCCTCCCCGCTTGTGTGCCGACGGGTGCCTAATCCTCGCCAGCATAAAGTTACCCCTTTGGTGTGTGCCGACAGGGATGTCCAATCCTCATCAGCTACAGCTGCTCTCCCCACAAAAGACTCCGTTGGTGCGCTTGGAGCCCACCTCAGCGTGCCTGTGAAAAAAAAAATGGTCCTGCAATTTTTTTTTTTTGTTCCCTGTTTAAAAAAAAAAAAAAAAAAACTCTCCCTCGTGGTCTCCCTGCCCCTCCCACAACCCACACCCTCCGCACCTGCCTCTCCACTCCCACACCCCTATTCCATACTTACCTCGGAGTCCGCACGCCGATCTTCGGTGGACCGAACACTCTTCAAAGCCGACCTCGAACTGAGGAAATGCCGGCAAGGTGTATAATAGAATAAATAGGGTTTTTCCAACTTTGATGCATCTCTGAGGCATTTTTTGGAATTTTGGCACCAAATTTTCAACATGGGGTTTTTGGGACCCCTCCTCATGATTTCTGGCACTGTCAAAGCATTATTTGGTCTCGAAAGGTGATTTCGCGGTCACTGCGCGGAATCACCTTTCAGACCAAGTAATGAAACGACAGTGCCACTGTTCATGAGGGAGGCTCTCAAAAAGCCTATGTTGCAAATTTGGTGACAAAACTCCCAAAAATGGCTGTTTTACAAGCGTGCATTGCGCTGTTTCTACGCATGCTCGTAACGTCATGAATTTGTAATATTTTCATTCCAGATTTTCAAGATTGGAATTTTTCCACACCTCCTGATGAACAGTACAGCTTTCATTTTACATATCCTGCCCAAAATGCGTGTTCGCACATCCAGTGCAGAATAACGCGGTCGCTGTGCGAAATCATGTTTCAGGACAATTTAAGGAAATGACGGTGACACTGTTCATGAGCAGAGGTCCTAAAATGCTTATGCTGAAAATTTGGTGCTGACAGTCCATAAAATGACTGTGTTGCAAGTGTGCGTTGCGCAGTTTCCATGCACCCTTGTAACTTTGCAAATTTGCAATATTTCCATGGCAGATTTTCAACACTGGCATTTTTGCACATCTCCTTATGAACAGTACAGCTGTCATTTTTCACATCCTGCCCAAAATGTGTTTCCGCACCTGTGGCGCACAATGGCGTGGTCGCTGTGGGAAATCAACTTTTGGGACAGATTAACAAAATTGCAGCGCCACTGTTCATAAGGGGAGGTCCCAAAATGCCTATGTTACAAATGTGGCTACCAGACTGCAAAAAATAATTGGGTTATGGACGTGTGTTGCGCAGTTTGCATGCATGCTCATTGCTTCGCCAATATTTCATATTGTCACTCCAGATTTTCAGTGTTGCCATTTTTTTACGACTCCTCATGAACAATACAGTTGCCATTCTCCACATCCTACCCAAAAATGTGTTTTCATCCCTCTGTCGCCAAATGCCACAGCCGCTGTGCAAAACCACCTTTCAGTTAAAGTGATTGTGCCACTTTTCATGAGGTGGCCTAACAAGAAGCCCAGGTTGAAAGTGTGGAGTGAAACTACCACCACACGCCTACGGTGTTAAGGTTTCCAGCGGTAGCACCCAACCCGGTACAGACTGACAGGCGTCAGGGTTGTGACTTGGGATCAATGGATGTAATGCTAATGCCATTCCACCCCCACCCACCCCGCAGCCACTGACAGGCATCATGGTGTGCCTTGCACTGTTCAGCCACAAAGTTCACCCCATGCTCCTATGCTGCACCCACGTCCGCGTATTTCCTTATGGAATGGGGTAAGTATAACGTCCAAAGACCCCCAAAGCACACCACAACACTTGTCAGTGTCTACAGGATAGGGTGAGGTACAATGGCATGAGCGTTATGGCTGATGACGCAAAGGCACACCCCAGTGCCTCTAGCTCTCTACAGGGTGGGGGTGGGGTTGGCGTCACTTCAATACTTTACTGCCATTCCCATTATGCGTCTCTAGCTCTGGCACTGCCAATGCCAGCTCGACAACATTCGGCATTGACAAATGCTTGTTGTATTGTAGAAACTGCTTATGATGCTGTAGTGTTGCTGGAGTTGTGGCAGATTATTTCCTTAAAATGTAAATCACCCATTTTTCTGGCTGTGTTAAGAACTAGGTCACGGTCCGCGTCAAAGGCTAGGAAGAAAATAATAGTGCATCTTGGACCCAAAGTATGTTTGAAATTATTTGCAAAATTCTGAACCTGATTAAACACAGCTGCAGAATCGGGGAGAACATTTCACAACTCTCATCTTGATTTGTAACCTTCCGTTGAGAAACAGGGTAAGGTTCCTCATTGGAACTCTAAAAGCTCTGGTCACACAGGGTAGATTACTCTTGGGTTAGCTTAAGAACAGAAACAAACAAGTCCTTCAAAAGTTCTCTAAGGGAATCACATCCCATTATAGGAATTCAGAACTCCGACTAATCTTAAGTTTTTGTAATGCACAGATTTCTCCCTTACCTCAGTCTTCATTTGCAGGGCAACCATTGCTTTTAAATTTGTGGTTGAAAGGGCTTTGTTTGTGAGTGTTTTTTGTTTAACAACTGCCGCCTCTTTTTGAATGTTATTCTGCACATCTTGTACCATTTTCACTTTAGACTTTATAGGTTTGAGTTCTGTATTCAACATGTCAGATCTCTTAATTAACAAATCTAGCTTCTTATTGAAAGACAACAAAAAAGTAGAGATCAGAGAATGAAGAATGTGACGGGGTGACCCCTGTCTTAGGATAGTACCCTGGTAAGGAGACTGAGGACCCCCCTCCCCCGAATTTGGAGCCGAAGGCTGGTTTTCTAGCTAATGTTAAAGGGCAGTAGAAAAATGTAAGGCCCCATGTTAAGGTCCAGCACGCCAGATGGCAGATATGATTAAGGTGCTTGTATGGCATTTTATGCCTAAGGAAAGAAAATGCATCTGCTAAAGCACATGTAAAAATATATACAATGTATTAGGAGCAGTAAAATATAAAGTGCTACAGTGCATATATAAAAACAGTGTATAGATACTGTATTTCTGAATGAGTTAAATATATGTGGTACAGTAAAGTACAGGTTCAAAAGAATGGGAGGTTAAGCCTCAGTGACCTCCGAGCCATGCATGTAAAGTATCTAAATGTAAATGACTACCATGCCAGACTTCTATACTTGCTGGTTTGTTATTACATAGAGCATGATTAAAGTGTTACTGGAGCAATGCTCCACCAAAAGCAGAAAAATGTGCTCTGGGGTATGCAGGTAGTTTTATTTAGAAGCACACCCGTAGCTGCTGACTGTTCACTCCTGAAGGAGCATTAAAATAAATGTTTTATAGCAGAGTCCCAGAATTAGTCACGGAGCAGTTCTTTTTTGCAGTTCTGCCTGCTGCTCTGTGATGGTAAAATTATATTTACTTGGAGCGCTTTGAAACTTTCACTTATGCTTGTGAAAATGCTCCATGAGAAAAAGTTTCCCTGTAAGCCTCTGCAGGTAGAAGTTAGAAAATAGAGGCTTCTTGAAGCTATACTTCATGTTATAAAATGTTAATTTATTAGGAAAATCCCCTTTTAGTGGTAGAAACCCTTGAAAAGGAGCCAGAGAAGTATAGTTTGTCACAGAGCAGTGCTTCACTTTCCCTTTCTTCCTGCATGCTGCTCCATGATAAGGAAGCACTGTGTTTGCCTCCTGAATGCAAGATAAATGGGGAGGTATTTGGCTGACCACTGTGGAATCACTGAAGTGGAGTGCTACTTTATTTGAGAGCGCTTCAAAATATATTGTAAATTAGAGGAGCGTGCTCGCTCGCGCTCTCTTCCTCCATGAGACTGCTGTGTCGCAGTTCAAAACACAGTGGCAAAAACTTTTACTTTCAGCCATCCCGCTCATCATTAAACAATTTAATTAAATAAAAACAAAGAGGAAAAACCCCAAAAAGCAGTCCAGAGCAGAGCGGCTGACACTTTTCCTTTTAGCAATAAAACGCCACTCTACTTCAGGGAAGAATTAAAGGGACAGAGTCGTCCCTATAAAAGAAAAAAATGCTCCTCATGCCCTCAGTAAATTAAATAGAAATAAAACAGGGAGCTGATAAAATGTAATGGTTTTCTAAATACATAAATAACAGAGACATTGCATGTCTCAACAGATATTCTGAGTCCCGTATATTGAATCCTATAAACGTTCAGGGGTTCAAACAGCAGTAGAAACATTTATAAATTATTAAAGGATATCAATTTAAAGGCTGTAAGTAAAGTGTTAACGGACCTGAAGGAGAGCTCTTCAGGGCTGTATATTATAGGATGGCAGTGGCCCCTGGTGGCCTATAGTTATACTGAAATATTTGAGAATAGCAAGCTGGCTAGTGAGTGGAGCTTAGTCTTCCTGATTAATTAAGCTCCTGTTGATAATAATTCTGGCCAGCATTAGAAAATATGTTTTGTTTTGTTTTTTGCTGTTGTGAGCCCTCTTTAACAGAGGCTTAGAAATAACCCTTTGGTTTTTTGTATAGGTCAATTTAGGAGCCTCAGAGGGATAACTTTTGGTTAAGGGTCATATTATGGTTAGATCACATGACAAGTGAAGTCACCCCTGAAATGTTTATAAACCTGCCACTAGGGTTTTTTTTTTTTTGTTTTTTTTTTTTTTTTAGAGTGGGTCAGTAGGTAGCTGACCTTGGAAGGAAGAAGGTGTTCAGGTTCACAGGCTGTGCTAAAAGGACACAGGAAGGTTCTGTGAAATCAGCTATAGAAAGCCTGTTAGGTGCGCTGCAATAACACGTATTATTTTCCTTTTATTTGGTTTTGCTTTCTGTATATATTTATTTCGATTTTTATGAGTTGAATGGTTGTCTGCCTGGTTCATGTTATCCAGTATACCCACACCCAGGGACAAAGAAGATGCCTCTTTTGGACTTTAGCTGGTAAAAGTAATGTCTGTAAATTCAGGGGCATCTGTCCCGTTAAAGAAGGAAAGAGAGTTGTGAGTTCACAGAAACAGACATCTCCCCTACATGTACTTTGCCCAAAAACATAGGAGTTTACTTGCAGGAATTTCAGAAATACCAATGTCCGAGGATTTTTGCAGCTTCGGCAGCTTGGCTGCTACAGTTACTGACTGTTTGCTTAAAAGCTTCGATTAACTTTGATAGTCCTTGCGCGGCAGGGAGCAAATATACAGGTACATCCATTGTCTCCAGATTGGTGCTTGTAGAGGCCCTTGAGGCTATGGGCAAGCTCCTCACACTAGTCAGCACTTGCTCTTTCTAGGACCAGGTGAACAGGTAACAAAGAGGTCCAGCGGTCCTTTACAGAACGGTGTTTCAAGATGCAAAGAAGAAGAAGAATCCTTCTTCCTCTTCTGCTGCTCCTCCTTTGCTTAGGTAAATGCACTGCCGATTTTCTCATGATAGTAGTAAATGGCAGTAATCCACAACAAAGGAGGGCTCTACTAGGGAATTAATGCCGGGCGCAAGCCTTGTGTCTCCAACCACCAGCCAGGCATTAATTCCCTAGTAGAGCCCGACTTTGGAGTGGATTAATGCACTTGTAACATGGCAAGTGTGTACAACAATTAACAGACACATGTTATTTGCAAAGAATAACACAGAGACAGATTGCTAGCATTTGAATACATTTACTGGTTTTGTCCATTTTCATATTCATTTATATTGTGACTGTCATTTGTTATTGATATTTATACTTATAAGGATTTGTTCAGGCACTGTATGTCACTATAATCTACAATATCAAACTTTATTTATATGGAGAAAAAAACTTCAGTATGCTACTCGAAAAACATTCGTGGCACACTCGCTAAATGGGTGAAGAGCATTATGGGATTGCTTATTAGTATATCTGTGCCCGCAGAGCGATTTAGGCCTAACAGTCGCCTCTTAAACATTGCATGTAACAATCTTGCATTGAAAAGAGAAGGTAACATCCCATTTACTACTAACACTCACCTTTCTGCTTTCTCTGATCTGTGGCACGTTTGCAGCGAGTCTACAAGTACCGCAGGGCGGATGGGTGGGAAGTAAAATGTGGTGGAGTTTTATACTTTTGTACTGGCGATTTCAATGTGGTTGGAAACAGTACTACATTATGGAGCGGGTATTACTAGGGAAATTAATGCCCACTTCATTTTGTACCACATGTACTGTTTCCACCAATGTGTTTGCTGTATTTCTCTGTTTCATTTCTTGTCATGTTACAAAGAGCTTTAAGAAGAAGTGACCGATGAGAGCTACTTCAACTCCACTTACTGGGCGAAGTGCAGAGTAACATTTGTGGTGCATTAGCCCCTTTTCCCCTCCTCCTCCCATTTGCAGTACATCAGCATAGCTCTCACTATATGACCGTAACAAAGAATGATTAGGCTGTATTTCCATGATTGATGTATACAATGTCACTTTTGCAATGGATCCAAAATATTCTGGATTTTCTTGATTTAAGATCACTTTATTTTTGGCATAAATAAATTTATAATGGATCTTTGGTGTTCACTGGGTTTGATTAGACTACAGTCTTGACATAACCGCACCAGAAGTATCCTAAACTCTGGTACTTACAGTAAAAGCAATTGTTTTCCTAGAGATAATCCGTTTTTTAAGATGCCATTGTCCGATAGTTGCTGCAGTTTGACAAGCAACAACTGTGGTCTAGCGTAACGGTTTTGTTGTTTGATTAAAATGTTTTGGTGGCAACTGGCCAAAATACTAAAGAATTTTTTTTTAAGATCACTAGACAAATAAAATGTATGTTGCTTTATTGTCATTTTAAATGCTCAAAATACTTTTCTTAAAATAAAAAATAAAATTGAATTGTACAATTACGTTGTCCTTATTTTACTGCAACCTCTTCCCCAAGAAACACAGCTACATTATTTTATGGGGAAAGCATGATGTCTGTCTAGTCACTGTGCAGTTCACTGTTCTTTAAAAAGAGGCAAATTGCACCAGCCAGTGGCACTAAAAGTTTGGATCACCTTGCTTTTAGAAAACTTTCACCAAGGGCTAGAGACAGTATGAAAGACTAATGACTAAAATTGCATTATCAAAATGTTGTGAACCTGAAAGAGGGAAAAGGGTAGTGATGAAACGGCACACCTCCATGGAAAATATGAACATTTTTTTTTCAATTAAAGCATGAATTTTATTAGTACTTTGTGCCAGTAAAAGTACCATTCTAGTGGTCAAAAATTGCTTCTCAACCCTGTAAACTGGGGAAGTAATTGGATTGTTGGAAGATTTGCCTGTTCCCACTTACATAGAAAAGCAGACTGTTAAACCATCTGTTAACTAGACTACTGATTCCATGTTTCCTGTTTCTAGTCCTGTGCAGTTAATGTTCTTTGTTTTTTTTGGTTTCTCAAGGTGCTTCCACGACCAAAAAGTGCTGGAACAGCCGGTCAAATGGTGAACACTAGCTGGTGGGCTACATTGTACCAGATCATCACGAGGCGGAGAAATCTTGAAAACCTGCCTTCACCAACTGAGCATGATTGACAAGGAGCATCCCCCACTGGAGCCAGCAGTGGACACAGCATCAGATTTAATTAGGGACTCAGTGGTGCAAGATTACATCATCCTACTGTGGTGTCTCAAACCTGTGTATAGTATAGTCCTTAACAGGGCTTGGCTGGAATTGCACTATAAAATGTGTATTTAGAAAGGGGTTGAAAACATACTGAAAGACCTAAGTGTAGACCGTACTCATAACTCCTTGGCTAATCCTTGTAATACTTTGAAGTGACTTGGGGAAAAAAGTCATTATCCCAGTCCTAGCATGTCTCAAGTTTAAATGTTTGGGGAACAGAATGGGGTTGTTAGTCTGACTAGCAGCTCTACAAATTCACTAGTTCAATAGCTGGTGGCTAGTGACTTCCAGCTTTTTACTTTTTGCCCTTCTACAATGACATGGACAGGATATTTTATGAAGCCAGTAAATACCAAGGACAGTGGTGATTCCAGTATCTGTGCTACATGAAGAGTCATTGGAAGAGTGATCTGTCTGTCTGATGAATATAAGACATAAATACCAGATTTAAAGTTGAAAGTAATGGCCAGGACGCTGCTGAGAGACTAAGGCTGGATAGCAAACTGCAGTTTACAATTTCTGGGCCAGTGGTGGTAGAATGCAGCAGAGATGTGACTCACCAAGTCTCTTGGGGAGAGTTGTTGACTGCATCACTTAGGTTTTCCCTTTTGCTGGCAGGAATGCCATCAGCGTTGTCTGGGAAGCAGCTAGCTGCTGACCCATTCCCCTGGCCAGTGGATAGGTGTTAATATACAGTAGTGGTGGGGAATTGCTTAAGGTTTGGCGAATTTTTTTTTTTTTTTTACTTGCTTCATACAATCTTGAAGGTTACTCCAGACATTAAAATACTTCAGCCAATCTAGCTTTCTTTTCTAAATTCTATTGTTTGCAGACACTCCATCTGTGGTTAACTTGCTGTTGCCTTAAGGCCGAAGGGTTTTTACCTCAGGCATAAGAGGGGCTAGTTTTTTTTTCTGACCTTCATCTCGATTCCATTTTCACTATTAATCCAGCTTCACTTTTCATCATGGCAGATGTATCATTTCTGCAGTTGATAGGGTCAGTAATAAATAGCTTCTGGGCTTGCAGGCAGCAGATGCTAATACACAAAGCAACCACCCCCCCAAACAAAAAAAAAGATTACACATAGAAACATAGCTCTTGCTGGCAGAAAAAAGGTCACTAGGTCCATTGTTTCTGCCCAGTCCTATGTGGAATGTAAATGCCCTATTGGCTCATCACACCTTCTTACCCGCCTCCTATTTTGATACCATATTTATCAAGTCCATGTGTCAGTCCCATCTCTTTCGGCAGCCTATTCAACCACTCCACCACCCTTTCTGTGAAAAAATACTTTTTGGCACCCCTCTTAAATGTCATAAATAAAGCATGTTATCTCTTTCACTTAGCTCAAACTTCAGTTATCAAGAATCCAGCCTGGGACACTAGTACAGATCCCCCAGTACTAATGTAGCAGGGACCTCTCTGCTTAGGCTGTGGTTCCTGGACTGGTCTAAAAACAGCCAGTTTTACAGATCTGGGAGGATCTCGGGAGCAGCCACAGGTTTTGAGGTGGGCAGGCAAGCTGCAGTCTTTATTGGGAAAGGTCAGTTTTTCCCATTTAGCCCTCCCACCATTCCTTATGGGAGATTGCTCATAATATCCCTCCTGTAGGCAGGGGCAACTGATGTTGCATGGTCACCTGCAGTGTCATTGCCAGTTTAACTCCCACAGTAGGAGGTGCTGCTATGGTGAGCAAATCTACTCCCTCCCCTGGGGTCAGAGTGCTATGCCATTGCATTATATCCTGGAAGGACCCCAGTAACCCAGACCAGGGGCGATGGCACAAAAATTGAACCCAGGTTTCCCACTTAATGTGATGATCCATTTTTCTCTCTAATCTCCCCTTTTTTGTAAATATTTGTCAGATGGAATTCAAGCAGCAGGTGGGATAGCAGTGGGGTAGTGCACAATGCTGACATGTGGGATCCATGATTGGGAGCCTGCTTTGACACTTGCCCTCTTCCAGTTGAGCCTGGCAAGAGGCTAGTGTGTATCACAAAGGTGCTTAGCCTCTAAGGGGGATGTTAGTCTTGCATGGCTGGAGCCTTCCCTGGCCAAGTGTTGGCGTCATATTGTGATCGTCCCAGTTAGGAGTGATGGATGGGACAGTGAACCACTGTACCCCAAAACTTGAGGATATCTGTGAGTTGGGATATCTGAGAAGGATTCACAGAGGCTCATCTGGGCGTAGTGTCATAGATCCTTCATGTGGCGTGTAACTTAGTCTAATGCTAGCAGTAGCAGTGTTGCAGAGCTTAGGAGTCCCTAGGAAGGGGGATTTAAATATGTTTTTTGGTTTCTCTGATCATCTTAGTTTGTTCCATAAAAGTAATTTTTATTTTTAAACAGGATAAGGTTGTTAATATAGCACGTGTCCTGATTTTATTTTTGTATGTATGCAAAGGAGAAAATATACTGTTTTAGATATTAATTCCTTAATTGGCTCCACAAAAAAAGGAAAATTTTAGGCCATGCCGAAGAGGAGGTCCAGGAATAAAACAGTTTTATTGAAATATTGAAAAGCAGTCAGATTAGTCTGCAGGTATAAAAATATGTGGCCTGATTCTTAGCTTTAAGGTACTGTTGCAGAATAATGGAACTATCGATTTTTTGCACCAGTCCTGTGACTGCGACCTCCCTGAGCTATGCTCAAAGTAGATCAAACACCTTCCCTGCTCACTAACAGCACTGTGATGGGTTTGGCCATGCAAATGGCATTCAGTGCTAGTCACAAAACATGGCAACCATTGTAATCCTAGTTGCAACTTTAAAGACACCACCCCCCCGCCTGTGGAACTTGTACAGGTAGGTGGTAGTGGTGTTGATAAAAGGGCGTCCAGGAACCTTTAAGTTGATGGGGGAGATTGGCAAGGATTCTAGCAGAGGGACATGAGTGGCAGGGGATAATAGGGTTAGAGAAGAGGGTTCCACTTGATGCCTAAGCCTGTTAACATCAGAAGAGGGTGGGGGGTGCTTGACCTCCAGTTCAGGCTATAGAAAGCCAACTACAGTAGCTAGAATGTTGGCACAGAAGTGGGCCAGAAGTTATGACTTGGGCAGGGGTGTGGGATGACCATAGCAGTAGAGCCAGACACCATGGCCTGTGCATGGCACAAAACCATGCCAGTGATGCTTTGCTATGCACAGAAATCTGCGTGTGTCAGTAATTAGGTGTTCATGTCTGCAAATCCTCTTTATGTACACCCACCTGAATGACCTAATTTGCATTCCGCCTTAGCCCTTCACCCCTCGTGCCTAAGGCTGAGCTTCCTGCATAGCCTCCAAGTGAGAAGTCACAGCGGGAAGGCTGTTTGCATCCCCTTTCTCATTTGCAGTTAGCAACTGAACATCAGCCTATACAGTTTAACCAAGACCATGATTGTGACGGTGCTTTTTCGCTGCTGTATTTCATACTGGTGAAAGAATGGTCTGTTTGAAAATGGATATTTTTGTGCCTTCAAATGTAACTGTGATCTGGCCATCACCTTTGGGTTTATTCATATATCAGTTGCTTAGCTAATTCTTTGATAAAGCATCACAGAACTGATAAAACATTTTCATTTGCCTTAATGTGACTTCTGTGGCATTATGAAAGGATTATGATAGCTCAGGAATTTTCCAAAAATACATTCTAGCTGCCTCCCCAATAGCTCCCATCTAAAAGTTGTTAGCATAGCATATCTGTGTGTAGTATAAATAAAATGCACAACTGGTTCCTCTGGAACATGATGAATACCCTCAAGAGGGGAAGAAATCTATTCTGGCTACTTAGACACCCACCACCACCACCACAGTTAGGTTCCTTAACTTTGTGGTTTCCATCTGTCATTTTGAGAGGGATGTATTTTTCTGCTGCATCCTGCTCTTTTTTTTATGAATATTGTAAGGGAAGGTTTTTATGAATACTGAAAAGGAATTGCAATTTCAAGAAAAACTTTTTTTAACCCTTTATACAATTACGGTGGTTTTCTGCAACTGGAAAATTGTTCTCTATACTTAGAATATATTTCCAGTGAGTGTCCGACATTTGCAAAGCAGGTAGCATGTGTTTAACCTGTTTTATCAGTACTGAATGAAATCACTGTTTTTCGCATATGAAACAGAACATTTTGTGTCCTGATGTAAGGGCAGAAGAGTAGTGATGTCAGTAAATCTTGTAAACTGTGTCCAGTCTACTTTAAAGTTACTGGTGCATGATTTCTAAATTGGAGATATAGTACTAAACCAAAACATTTGGTTACTCTGGAGTAAAAATATATTGTAAGCTGTATTGGTCCTTGGAAAACAGGAGTCACTGGATAGTTTGATCAGGTCCCTACATCACCTGCTGGTACTGTACCTGCTGCACCTGATGTAGGGACCTGTGGGGCCCCGAAAGCTTCTATACTATTAAGACCCTTGTACAAGACATAGAAGCCATTTTGTTTTTTGATCATTTGTTTAAGTCTGTGGGTGCTTCTGTTTCACACACTGATAGTAAGGAAAATTTCAGAACTGGGCTATATACTAAAGGTTAGTGTAACGAACTGTGAACGAGCTTGGTACATCTAGCAGACCTGGGTTCAATTCCCACAACCTGTGCTTGCATACTGTACAACTCTGAGCGAGTCACTTAGCCTCCCCAGTGCTCCTGGGTCACCCCTGAAGACAGGCACTTGTGCCTAGTGGGCCTTACCTGGTTACCAGAGAGTAAAAAAATTATGCTGTAGGGTGTCCATTTCAACCACATAGTTCTCTGGTAGAACAATGATGCATTGTGACAACAATGTAAGAATTTAAAGGGCATAAACTACATTATACAGTTATAAAATGGTACTTGCCATCTGTGCACAAATCAGAAACACCTACTGAGTTACTAAAAGGTCAGTAATGATGGAATAAAACAACTGAAGCCAGTGTTTAAAAAGCAGCCTCCACAGGACAAAATTACTTAGAGGTCTAACAAGGTTCCCTTTCAAAGACAGGGTAAACTGTTCTTTTGAGTCCAGTGTTTAGCAATTAAAATCCATGGTTTGCTGATTGGGGCTAGAGCTACATATTTAAAAAGAACTAGCTCTCTAAAATTGACTTTGTTTGTAAAGGAATGACCCCTGAGACTCTGGGCACATGAAAAGGCGCTAGCCCAGCAGTTCTTCCACTTTATCTAACAGACGCTACTGTGTTTACTCAAATGCTAGTAACAGTCTCCATTGGCAACTTAAGTTTAACAGCTGGCTCAAGAATCGGCTAGATCATTCTATTTCTTTCTCTAAAATTCTTAAATGCAGGGTAAATAATAATGAAAAACTGTTATTGGCTAACTTGGTTGTGGGTTATCACATAAACGTTTTAGCTAAATAAAATTTTTAGCCAACCTAACACACACTAAGATCTGAAGCTCAAGGAACGGCATTATCAGTGTCACCACTTGAACAATATTTGTAGCTAACTATGGAAATGCTTGGCAAAATGCTGTTTGGCTAGTGTTAGGTTATACACTGCTGAAAGCTACCTCACCTCCCTTGGTGCATTTGACTGTGGAGCTCTCTGCTTTTCACAGTGACCATCGTAGACTTCAGAAACCAAAATATTTTGTTGCTAGCATGTGGCTACTTGGTTATTTCCAGACTTGATCAATTGTACATGCAATGAAAACACTCAGACTCCTTGCAGTAGTACGGCCTTTCTTCTGTTGTATAAATCAAAGTTCTGCTTTGTGTAATAAATTCAGAATGTAGCTTTTAACCGGAGAAAATTGCTTCTTTCTCTTTTAAGCATAAGTACAGAAATTCTTTGAAAATGACTCAAGCTGTAATGTTTTTAAATTTCAGTACCAAGAGATCACTTTAAGTAGTTTACACTTGGCATCACTGTATTGCTCATTAGGATATATTTAAATCAACTTTTTTCAAAAGATTTTAATGTGCATTTTGTAATTGTTGGTGTAATACAATAAAGATAACGGCCTCCAACAGTCGACTCCCTTGAGATCACTTTCAACTGTGCACAATATTGTCCATAGTGTTTCAAACAACATGCAGTCTTGCTGTATTCTGACATTATGCAGTTAGCCCCAGCAGTTGAACTGCTCCGGAGAGGAAAGAGTTAACTCTATGCCTGAGCATAGAACGCTGAGCTCGAGCTCGGTTCAAATCTCTGTCTGCTGCACTTCCAAGTGTAATCGTCAGATTCTTTACTCCGCCTAACTGAACAGTCTCCTCAGAAATCTCTCCTACGCTTTCGGTTCAGTACAAGCAAAAACGTCAGTTTAATACCATTTTTTTCTGTTATTCTTTCAGTTCAGATCCCTGTGCGTGATACAGCAAGTGTATAGGTAGTGGACTGATTGTTTAAAGTGTGTGATTTTGTGTGGAAATTGTATATTAAAAAAAAAAAAAGTTTCTTTATCAGTTCGGCTGAACCGATTGTCTGGGTTCTTTAACTGAATATGTGGGTTAGTGTGAGGTACCGGTCCTTATCGGTTCTAAAAAAAAAAAAAAATGTGTTTTAATATTTTTTTCCAATACCCGTAACACGGTTAGGAACCAATAAAGGAGTCTTGCCTGGCTGAAGCCGAGTAAAGGGTAAGTTTTTTTGTTAGGCTGGCTACGTCTGAGAAACCCAAAAGAAAAACTGGGCCCACTGGGGTTTAACACTGCAGTGTGTGTGGGGAGGCCTTTGCTAAGGCTGAACCCCACACCACCTGTGTTTACTGTCTGGGGTTTGACCACCTCGATTAAGACTGTCAGATCTGTAAACATTTTCCTAAGTCCACCCTGGTTAAAAGATTGGGCAGGCTTAGGGAAAAGGAGGCCAAAAAGTCAGCTGACCCGGATGGCCAGTCCAGTTCAGTTCCAGCCGAACCTGAGGGAGTGCCCTCTGACCAGGGCAATACTCCTTCGGGCAAAAGGAAAGCCGATTCCAAGGGATCGGTTCTGTCAAAAAGAAAGAAGAAAGACAAATCATCCGGTTTGGATCCAGAACCGCATCGTCCAACCGCCGAAGAAATTGCCCGGGCAATTAGTATTGTGGAATCGCTCCATCTGGTTCCGACTGATCCAGCACCATCAGGGAGGCATTCGGTTCAGTTGGTTCCTCCAGTTCCGGATTATTCCCTTGAAGAGTATTATGAACCGGACCTGGAGGGGAATGAAGATTATGATGATGACGATGATGGTATAGAAGGTCCAGTTGAGCCCATAAAACTGGACGTCTCCACAGACAGACCTTCTGGTGTTTCCCCTCCTAGACTTTGAGTCCCCTTCCCACTTTATGTTCTACAAAAAAGTGGTAGAAACCCTCCAGCTTCCTTTGGTTGAAGCTGTTGAGGAACAATAGGGGCCTGACTATGTGGAGATGATGGACATCCCAGAGTCCAAGAGACTGTCTGTTCCCCTCCATAAATCTTTTGGGAAACAGACACATCGACTGCTTAAGACGCCAAATGCTCTACCTCCTGTGGACAAATGAATGGACAACAGGTATATGCTGTCAGGCTCAGGTACAGATGTCTTGCACCAGCAGTGCAGCCATGTTGGGGTTGTGCAGGCTGCAGCCTGTGATAGGGCTAACATACCCTTGGTTTCACCCCACCCCAAGATAAGAATTCCAGGAAGATAGATGCCATGGCTAAAAAACAGTATTTGGCATCTTCTTTGGGACTCAGGCAGGCTAACTACATGGCCTATGCAGCCCGATACCAGAAGTCCAGATGGGATACTGTTCTGGAGCTGGCTAAACAAGGCTTCCCCACAGCTAGCTGAAGGAGGTGGCTTCTGATGGCAAAGAGGCATCAAAGATCCAATTTCATGCTGCTGTGGACTCCAGTGATGTGTCATCACGAGTCATGGCTACATCTGTGGCTCTTTGGAGAATGGCTTGGCTCGGATGTACTAGCCTTTCACAGGATACCCAGGCTAAGGCCATGGATTTCCCTGTGGTGGATAATTCTCTGGAGAGCAGACAGAGAATTGTATGAAGAAAAAGGATAAATATAGGATCACCTACAGGAGTGCACAGGCCAAGGAAAGGCAGGCAACTCCTCAGAAGCAGCATTCTAGGGGCAGGGGCAGGCCTTTTCAAAGGTCTTTCTACCAGGCACAGGCCTCCTCTCTTTTTCCTCAGAGGAGGTTCTTCATAGGGAGAGGCAGAAGGGGGATAAGCAGGGCTGCATCCTCTTCTCAGTCCAAGGCCCCTGCCAAGCAGACACCCTGATATGTCAGCCCGGGTTGACTCCCCCCTCCCATCCAGTAGGAGGCAGGCTGGCTTACTACTTCCAGGCCTGGAAGTCTGTTGCCTCAGACAAGTGGGTTCTGGAAGTAGTAAGCCAGGGACTGGCCGTCCGCTTCAAAAGATTTCCAAGGCTGAGAGTCAGGTCTTTTCCACCTGCAAACATCTCCGAAACCATTGCCCTGGAGGCAGAGGTTTCCTCTCTACTGACTGTCAGAGCTATAGAGAGAGATCTTACTTCGAGAGGGCTCTTGCAGTAGGTAATTACATATAGGACTGATATCGGCAGGCGGCAGGACCCCACGGAAAAATTTCTAGCTAGCAGTCCCTGGCGAGGGACCGCCCCCACATCAGGTGACCGGCATCAGATGACGTCGGTATAAAGGGGCAGACCCGGACGCACACCTTCCAGTTCTTTCCTGCCATTAGCTCATGCAGCGCCTCGCGGTAAAGTTCGTACTCAGCCCTGTTCTTTCGTCGTCTTTTTTTTTTTTACCGAAAATGTATCAGTATTTTCTTATTGTATCGTCAGGTGAACATCCGTGTATGTCGTCCCCTTCCAAAAATAAGTGCGACTCATGCGACGCCCAACTGCCTCACAAGGACGGCCACTCTCTCTCTCTGCCTTTTTTGTCTAGGCCCCAACCATGCGGTCGACAAGTGCCCGCATTGCCTGCACTTCAACACGGCTACCCGCAGACGACGCCAGCAGTCCTTGGAAGCCCATCTGCTCAAAAAGAAGATGTCTTCAATGGAGAAGGAGTTGAAGCTTAGGCAGGCATTGACCTCTCCTGAAGGACATCACAAGAAGCAGGACAAAGAAAGGCACAGTTAGAAGGCCTCCTCATCCAGTCACGGTTCAGGTAACATCCCTCTGGGGATCGTCTAACCAGCAGCCTCAAAGGTTTTGGAGGAGGCGTGAGCTCGTCTCAGGTCTCTGGCGCCTCTGGGCTAAAGGGCCCCTCTGTCCCAGTACCGCCGCCAGGCTTCGGCTCATCAGCGGGCACCTCCCATAAGTCGGACATCGGCTCCTCCGATGTGTGCCGGGAGAAGACCGATAAGACGCCCGACCCTACGGGGCAGCGCATGGTCGCGTCCCCCTCGGACCGGGCCACTTCCCACCCTCGGCCCACCTCCGACGAGGGACCCCATAAGCCGGACGCCGGCTCCTCTGGCGTCTGCCGGGATCCAGCCCCTAAGTCGCACGTCGGCTCCTCTGACGTGCGCCGGGCGTTGGAACCTACGACAGACCCTCCATCGTCTGTCGTCCCAGGTTCCCTGCGGCCTTCGCTGCCATCCGGGGAGCCCGAGTCGCCCCAACCTGACCCCGAGGACTTTTCCCCTCTGTCCCCGGGCGATGTACGGGATGTTTTTCCACTGTCAGACTCTCCTCCTACAGAACCGGATATGACGCCGGCCCCCCGGACGCCGGCTCAGACACCGGCCCCGCCGACGCCGGCAGGGGCTATTCCCCCCTCCGTCGGGCCCGACCCCCCACGGGCCTATCACTGTTGATTCACCCATGGGGCTTCCTACTGGGCCGTCTGCTCCGGCAGCTCCTCCGGTACCTGGGTATCCGCCGTCCTATCTGACGCCGGCTTACCCGGGTCCGCAGTATCCAGTGCCGCAGTACCCGACGCCGGCTCCGACGATGCCACAATACCCGGCACCGCTGTTCCCGCAGCCGGGTTACGGATACTCGCCTTATGGATATAATCCGTATAATTATCCCCCTCCTCCTTCTCCACCGCCCCCCAGGCCGCCGGTGGATCTTCAGGAGACTCTGGCTTCCTGGTTGGCTGAGGCCAACGCTCAGCTCACCAAGAAAGTAGCTGCCTCACGGTGACGGTGCCACCTTCGCCCCCCGTACACCCGAGACGGCACACTCCCTCTCTGCCTCCGGATTCCCGAGCTCTTCCCTCTGGATCCAGAGAAGGGCAGGACACGCGTCCAGGGATTCCCCCTAAGGAACCCGTTCCTCCCCCTAGACGGGTCAGGGAGTCTTACTCTGCTTCTAATTCTTCTTCTTCCTCACTCTCGGATTCCTCCGATGGATGCTCCGAGACAGATGACGAGCCTCACTCTCCGTCCAAGCCCCGGCCGAGGACTCCTCCGAAGTCTCCTCCGGATCCTTCCTTCATGGAGTTGCTCAGGAAGATCCAGGAAGTACATCAGTGGTGTTCTTTGGAACCAGATCCTTAGCAGGTTAAACTCACCGAACATCTGGACCTGCCCCTTACGGCCCCTACTCTAGTGCCACCCTGGATCGAGCCTCATGCCCACCTTGTTTCCACTATTTGGAAACAACTGTCGACTTTAGCCCCGCTTCCTCGGAAGTCCAACAGGCTATACCAGGCTCCGGAGGGTGTAGATATTTTAGATTCTCACCCCGTGCAGATTCGGTCGTGATTAGCGCCGCTCACGGCCGGTCAGCGCACCCCAAACATTTAAGCTCTTCTCCCCCGGATAAGGAATCTTGCCTTCTGGATCAGTATGGAAGAAAAATATACGCTTCTTTCACACTGGGAATTTGGGCCCTGAATTATGTGGCACATATGGGGGATTACCAGAAGGCTATCCTTACCCAGGCGGAATCTAAGATTGACTCTTTACCTGACTCCGAAGTCAAGCAGGAGTTAGCTGACCTAGTCCGTTCTGCTCGTTCGGCCAGTCGTCACACCCTGAGGACGACCTACGATGCAGTGGACACTGCCGGACGGAGCTCCGCGTTCGCTGTAAGTCTTCGGCGTCACGCCTGGCTCTGCGTGTCAGGTTTGGTCCCGGAGGTGCAGTCAGCAATGCAGGAAGCACCTTTCAAGGGTTCAGTGCTTTTCGGTGGTGATGTCAAGAACATCATTACCGATTTTCAGGAGAAAGGGATGGCTCTGAAATCTGTGGATTCCATGTACCGTCCCCATCCCCCTCAGCGCCGTCCCTTTCGCAGACGCAGCCGGCCTCAAGCGAAACCCCAAGAAAGGTGGGCCACCAAACACCGGGCCCCTGAAGCTGCTAGGCCCCCGCTGCCCAAAAAAGCAGCGAGTGCCCCAGCTGTGGCACTGCCCCACACCACCTGACTCCTCCCCTCTCCCACTGCCTCCGGACTCCCTGGAGGAACCGTTAGGAGAGAGATTCTCCCTCCACCTTCCGGGTTGGGAGAGGATAACAACGGATTCATGGGTGCTTCAGATTATCACTGAGGGGCACTCCATAGAGTTTCTACAGAAACCTCCACGTCACCCCCCTCTGAAGTCCTCTTACTCAAGGGACCATCTTCCTTTGGTCAGGGAAGAAATATCTGCCCTTCTCGCGAAGCAGGCCATAGAACCCGTTCCTTCTCACCTTCAGGGGACTGGTTACTATTCCCATTTCTTCCTGGTACCAAAGAAGACTGGAGATCTCAGACCCATTCTCGATCTCAGCTCCCTGAACTTCTACGTGGAATACAAAAAGTTCAGGATGCTCTCCCTTCAATCCCTTCTGCCTTCTTGGCCGGGTCAATGGCTTTGTGCGCTGGATATGCAGGATGCATATCTGCACATCCCCATTCGTCCCTTGCATCGCAAGTACCTCTGGTTTGCTTTCAAGGGGGACCATTACCAATTCCGGGCACTACCATTTGGTCTTTCCTCGGCTCACTGAGTTTTTACCAAATGCCTAGCGGTGGTAGCGGCTCACCTGCGTACTTTGGAAGTTCAGATGTTTCCCTACCTGGAAGACTGGCTTCTGGCGGCCTCGTCCAGGGAGGAGCTCCTGCATTTTCTCTCCCTCACCCAGCAGGTTTTCACTTGCCTGGGTATCACCATCAACCATTTCAAGTCTCATCTGGACCCCTCCCAGAGATTTCAGTTCATCGGGGTGATCCTCGACACGACAGTGAGCAAGGCCTTCCTTCCTCCGGACAGGGCGGCCTCCCTCCAGTCACAGATTTCCCTGCTATCATTATGCAGGAAGGTTCTGGCGAGGTCGGTTCTCCGTCTTTTGGGGCTTATGGCGGCCGCCATCCTGATGGTTCCCCGCGAGGATCTCTCAGTGGACTCTCCGCTCTCAGTGGGATCAACTTGTAGACGACCTAGATAATCTGGTGCTGATCTCCTCACCGATGACAAGAGACTTGCAATGGTGGATGGTTCGAGAGAACCTGTTTCGGGGGGTCCCCTTCTGTCATCCTCCCCCCCCCGACTCTGACCACGGACACATCAGGCAAAGGTTGGGGAGCCCATCTGGGTCCTCACCGAACCCAGGGTTTATGGTCCAGATTGGAGCTAGCTCTCCACATCAATGTGCTCAAGCTACGAGCAGTACTATACGCTGTCCAAGCCCTTCATCAATACATCCTTCCCGGTCACCTAGCTGTCCAGACAGACAACATGTGCGTGGTGTGGTACATCATCAAGCAGGGAGGGACTCTATCCTACCTGCTCTGCAGGGAAGCGATGAGGGTTTGGGACTGGGTGATGCTTCACAACCTTCACCCGACGGCTATTCATGTTCCAGGAGTCGACAATACCCTAGCAGACAAGCTAAGCCGCTCCTCTGCTCTGCCACACGAGTGGGAGTTGGACCAAAAAGTTCTAGATGGCATCTTCCAGCTTTGGGGGACTCCACAGGTAGACCTGTTCGCCTTTTCCCAAAATGCAAAACTTCCCACCTTTTGCTTGCTCGCTCCAGAGCGAGGCGCTTTCTGGAGCGACGCTCTGTCTCTAAACTGGAAGGGCAGATTCGTCTATGCTTTTCCCCCAATTCCTCTGGTCCCTCGTATACTGCAGAAACTATCAACGGAAGGAGTGAGAATGATTCTGATCGCTTCTTTCTGGCCCAGGCAAATCTGGTTCTTTCTTCTACAACAATACTCAGAGGTTCCTCCTCTTCCTTTTCCTTTATCTCGAGGATTGCTGACCCAGGTTCAGGGGATCCTGGTCCATCCGGGACTCAAGTCCCTGCAACTTCATGCATGGCTCCTGCAGATCTAGCCCAATCTCGCTTTGGTGTCTCTCCAAAGGTGGCTGAGATTCTGGTGGAGGCTAGAAAACCCTCCACTAGGTCAACTTACGCCATGAAATGGAAGAGATTTTCTATTTGGGCTGCCTCCAGGAATGTGGAGCCTTTCTCCTGTCCTGTGGCCGTTCTGCTTGACTATTTACGTCACCTCTTCGACCTGGGTCTCAGTTATTCCTCCTTGAAAGTTCACATGGCTGCCATTTCAGCCTATCATGTTCCTTTCGCTGATAAAGCCTTTGCCCAATTAGAGGTATCCAAGACCTTTCTCAGAGGGGTCCTTCATCTCAGGCCCCCTGTCCGGACTCCTGCTCCCCCTTGGGATTTGAACTTTGTTCTAGAGAAACTTACCCTTCCTTCCTTCGAGCCTGCGGCCTCCGCAGATCTGAAGTTTCTGTCATGGAAGACGCTCTTCTTGGTGGCCATTACTTCTGCTTGAAGAATTTCCGAGCTCCAGGCCCTTGTGTGTAAAATCCCCTATCTGATTTTTAGCAAGGAACTAGTAGCTCTTCGCACGAACCCTAAGTTTCTACTTAAAGTGGTAGCGGAGTCCAGCTTAAATCAGTGTATAGAATTACCTGCCTTTTTCACGCAGTACTCCAACCACGGAGAATATTTGCTCCATACCATGGATGTTCACAGGATCCTGAGATACTACACCAATAGGACAAAGGACCTCAGAAAGACAGATCAGTTGTTCGTCTCTTTTGCTCACAAAAGGGAAGGCAATGCTGTTTCCAAGCAATGCCTGTCAAAGTGGTTAGCTCATTGCATCACTTTCTGTTATGACAAGTACAACAAGACCCTTCCGGGTCAAGTCAGAGGTCACTCCACTTGTGGAGTAGCAGCCTCTGTGGCTTGTTTCAAGAATGTGTCCGCGGCAGACATCTGTGCTGCCGCCACCTGGACTTCCATCCATACCTTTACTAAACATTACAGTTTGAACATTGCCTCTCGCCGTAGAGCAGGCTTCGGGTTAGCGGTCTTGCAAGGCCTCCTGTCTTGAGGTTTGCAAGATTTTTTGCTACTTCTTGGAGTAGTTCCACCTCCCGGTGTCTTTCATTTGTTCCAGACTGCTTGGGATTCTGTCCTGTATGTAATTACCTACTGCAAGAGCCCTCTCAAAGTAAGATAGTACAGTTACGTAAGAACTTACCATAACAGTATATCTTCGAGAGAGGCTCTTGCAGTAGGTAATACCTATCCGCCCTCCATCCCCCTAGGCTTTTTCAGCTCTTTTTCCATTGAAGGAAATATCTGCTTCTCTCTCGTCCGGGCCTTCCAGGCCTGTGGTGGGAAAGAACTGGAAGGCGGGCGTCCGGGCCCGCCCCTTTATACCGACGTCGTTTGACACCGGTCACCTGACGTGGGGGCGGTCCCTCGCCAGGGACTGCTAGCTAGAAATTTTTCCGTGAGGTCCTGCCCCCTGCCGACATCAGTCCTATATGTAATTACCTACTGCAAGAGCCTCTCTCGAAGATCTACTGTTACGGTAAGTTCTTACGTAACTGTACTTTTCTGCAATACACAGGGGCAAAGGTCTGTATTCCAGATACTTTCTTACCCCGAAAAAGACTGGAGTGGCGACCCATCCTAGATCTAAGATACCTAAACGAGCATCTACTAAAGCCAAAACTCAAAATGGTGACTCTGGTAATAATTCTTCTCTATCTGAGACCAGGGGATTGGCTAGCCTCCCTGGACCTCAAGGATGCCTACCTTCACATTCCCATCAGGTGCTCCCACAGAAAGTACCTCGGGTTTGAATTGCTTTCAGACCATTATCAGTTCAGAGCAATGCCCTTCAGCCTAACATCAGCACCAAGGGTATTCACAAAATGCCTAGCAGTAGTAGTGGCCTTTCTAAGGAGATGAACCATCTCCATATTTCCATACTTGGATGACTGGCTTATTGTGGGGCAGTCTCCAGACCAAGTCAAGTCAGACCTACAAGTGATTCAGCAATTGCTCACTTCTCTAGGATTCCTCCTCAATCTTCCAAAGTCAGTTCTCGAACCAGTGCAACTCCTGACCTTCATGGGGTAGAGTTGGACACTGTCCAGGCAAGGGCCTTTCTTCCTCTAGCAATGGTAAAGGCCCTCACAGATCTGGCTTCTTTCTTTCACCTTCTGATGTCTCGACCAGCAACGCATTTTCTTCAACTCCTGGGCCACGTGGCAGCCTCCACTGCAGTGGTACAAGGTGCCGGATTTCAGATGAGGGATATTCAGTTCCATTTGAGGGCCTTTTGGTCCCAGAAAAAAGACCCTGTAACCAAACTGATTCCACTGACTCAGACTCTGATCAAAGCTCTCCAGTGGTGGTTGGACCAGAACAATCTCACTCAAGGAGTCCCATTCATCACCCAGTCTCATTCTGTGGTTCTCGCCACAGATGCCTCTTTCCTGGGACGGGGTGCTCACTTGGGGGCACTTGCAGCACAGGAAGTGTGGTCTCCTCAGGAGTCTCTTCTTTACATTAATCTCCTAGAGCTCAGGGCAGTGTACCTGGCTCTACAAGCCTTCACAGAATCAGTTCAGAACAAGGTGGTTCAGGTCAGAATGGACAACACCACAACCATGTGGTACATCAACAAGCAGGGAGGCACCAGGTCTACGGCCTTGTGCACAGAAGCTCTGACATTGTGGTCCCTGGCTTATTCTGTACAGCCTTATCTGATAGCAGTCCACCTTCCAGGGAAGGGCAATGTGCTAGCAGATGCTTTGAGTAGGATTTCTCAGGGCCATCACGAGTGGTCCCTGGATCCCTTAGTGTTGAAGGTGATATTTTCAAGGTGGGACACTCCAGAGATAGACTTTCTAGGGACATGGATATGTTGTTCATCCACACTCATTGGCAGTATCCTTGCCGCTTTAAATCTTGCCGGAAGGTCTTCAAGCTTGCTCCTCCAACCCACCCGGGTGGTATAACTCTCGGCTCCGCCCCATGACGCCAGATCTTCCTTACCGCTTGGAAGCTCAGGTTCCTCCTTAACGCTCTGCGTTTACGACTAGTTCCTATTTCTTCGTTTGCGGATTTGAAAATAATATTTTGCAAAAGACTTAGTCTTGATCCCTCAGAGCTGCGATGGATAAATCGACTCGGTTCGAGAATGCCCATGCGAGCAGAAGATGTCTCGGACGGATCCACACTCCACGTGTGTCTACTGCTTAGGCCTTGAGCACGACCCGCAGGCTTCGCGACCTGTGCTCGCTCTCCTGACCTCGTCCGCGAAGACCGTGCTGCCCGATTACGCTGGGCCGTCGAGCGTTTCCTCGGTGAAGTCAAGGAGGCCCGGTTGGCGGTGTCGCGGCGGCGGGGTTCGGCGGATCAGCTCGGCGGATGGTACGCCCTCGAAGAGAAGCGGCGCGGGCCGTGTCTTCCTCGGCGACATTTATCCCGCTCTCTCTGGGTTCTTCCTACGGCTTCCTTTGAGGAGCTTTGTCTGTCCCTCTCCACTAAAAGAGAAGGGCCTGCGTCTGCTGGACCTTTCTCGGTCCAAAAAGAGGACAAGGTAGAAGTCCCTCCGTCGGCGCTCTTGGGGCGGGAAAGGTCCCTCCCGGGCCGTCGACCGTCGGCCCGGTGACCGCTCGGCTTGACCACTGGCCTCACGGTGTCCCGTCAGGTCAGTTGACGAGACTCCACTGATGAAGTCGAGATTTTCTCGACCCATTAGACGAGCTGTCGCCTTTAGCAGCCGAGATTCCCCTCTCCCCGGTTCCCCCGGGAGGAGTTGAGGATCCCGTGGGCTCGCCTGTGCCTCTGGTTCCGGAGCCCTCGGATGGACCTTCCGAGCCGAAGGGAGTGCGGTTCCGGCCGACACCTCCCCGCACCGACCCGGAATTCCGGGACTCTCGGTCTCGGTCTCGGACCTCTTCGCGGTCCAGCCGTTCCCACCGTCATAGGCGGTCTCGGTCTCGGCACCGCGATGGCGGCGTCGCCCGCTTCGTCCTCGTCCTCCTCCTCGGATGAGGAAACGGCATCAAATTACGTCGCCAGTGCGAGACCTTATGTTAACAGCTCCTCCTGGCGGGAATAAGCCGGCTCCGGCGCCTTCCCAGCCATTAGATGGCTAGTCACCGGGCGACGCCACACCCTCGACTTGTCCGAGGCCTATACCCAGGCGGTTGTTCGGCAAAACCAGCTGCTCCACCGATTCGGTGGAACCTCCGCCTCCACAGCCACCAATTGGGGCTCAGACCAAGGATTCACCGATCGACTGAGGTTTCACCCCTTGACTGTCAGTTACCCTCACTCCCGACCCGACCTCGGCAGGTGAAGGGTGGCTCAGGCCAGAGGCAGCTTTCGAGGACTCTTCCAGTCCGAATGATTCTCTCCTTCTTCTCCAGCGACTGGACTTGGGTCTTCAGGAGGTCAGCCAATGGACGATAGCCCGTCGTCCTTCCTAGGACTGCGGCTCATCTCGGAGTCTACGGGATGGAGCTGAACCCGTTCCAAAGCGGGCCAGGTATCCCCTCACGGAGATTCTGGACCGAGGTTCTCCACGGAGGCCTTTCCGGTGGCGAGGCCATAGTGGGTCCAGCACTGGAACTTTGGCAGCGCCCTGCTTCCTGCCCTGCGCCTTGGCCAGGATGGCCAGGAAAGTCACGGTCCCCCGGTTCCTTGTCCGGTTTCGGAACACCCCTCTGCTGAGGGGTTGGTTACCGACAGCGTTTTCCGCGCCCGGCACGCGCCAGGATGTGGACAAACCTCCTGACAAGGAGTCGAAATTGGACTATGTCGGGCGAAAAGTCTCGCTCATGTCCTCTCTCGGCCTTAATCGGGCCAGTTCGGCCGTCCTCATGGCACATTTTCTCATGCCCTGTTGGGCTCCCTGGATGAGGTCATCCTCATCTTCCCGCCGATCTGCAGACTACGGTTAAGCAGGTGCGGGACCAGGGCAGGGCAGTGGCCAAACAGCAGCTCCAGACTGCTTTGGATGTGGGGACTCATGTGCCAGATCGGTGGCGACCGCGGTGGCCTCGTCGGCGAGCTTGGCTGAGGATATCCACCTTTACTGGATACCCAGCACAAGTTGGCGGATGTTCCCTTTTGGGGACTGACCTCTTGACCCTGGGGTGGAAGGTCACCTGCAGAGGATCGAGAAGTCAATGCCACCTTGGACTCGGTCTCTTCCGCTCAGAAGGACAAGGCCGCAAACCACAGCCTAAGCCCTTTAGTCCTTCTGTGCCCCAGCGCGCCCGGCCCAGCACGTCAGGGCCAGCAGGCTCGGCCTTGGCATCCCAAACCCAAGCTGGACTTCCTCTAACAGGAGGCAGGAGGAAAGGGCCCAGGAGGTCCTCGGCCGGTCCCTCCTCCAAGCCTGCCCAGTGACGGGCTGAGGGGTGTCGCCCCATCCCGTCACCTTACCCCTGGGTCCCCCGGTGGAGGCGGCTCCAGCACTTCCGTTCCGCCTGGTCCGCTGTTACCACGGACAGGTGGGTCTTAGAGGTGGGAGAGGGCCTGCCTCTGGAATCCGAGCAGGCACCACCCTTCAGAGCGTGGCCCCTCGGGGGGCTTCGGGATCCCCAGCCTCACTGGCGGCTCGTCGAGCCGACATCACTCTCCTCCTCCAGAAGGAGGTGGTAAGAGAGGTGGTGGACCCTCCTTCAGACCCAGGGTTTGTGTCCAGGTACTTCCTGGTTCCGAAACGGACGGGGGGCTGGCGCCCCATTCTCGACCTACACGACCTAAACAAGTTCCTAAGGTCTCGAACCTTCAGGATGGTCACTCTGGCTCAGATAATACCATCCTTGGAACGCGGCGTGTGGTTCTGCTCTCTGGACTTGCAGGACGCATTTTTTCACGTCCCTATCCGTCCGTCTCACCAGAGATTCCTTCGCTTCCGAGCGGAAGGATCTCTCTTCGATTCAAGCCATGCCCTTCGGCTTGTCTCCAGCTCCCAGGGTCTTCACCAAATGCATGGCAGTGGTGACAGCATTCCTCTGCGGCCGAGGGTCGGGTGTACCCTTACCTGGGCGACTGGCTGATAGCAGCTCCCTCCAGGAAGGAGGCGGGTGGTCAGAGATCTGGCCCTCCAGGTCTGCTCTCAACTGGGCCTCCTTATCAGCAGGCCAAGTCGAACTCGAGCGAGCAGGTGATTTTATTCATCGAGCGCAGCTCGACTCTTCGAGCCAGGCGCGGCTCGGCGGACAGGGCCGAGGTTCTTTCCTCCTTTGCCCGATCATTTCTGGTTAGGCAATTCGCCCTGCCGGACTTCCTGCGCCTCCTGGGTCTCATGGCGGCCTGTACCAGCGTGGTCCGTTGGGCCGCTGGAACATGCGTCCCTTCAGTGGGGACTGGCCAGCCAGTGGTCTGACAGCTGCGATCCCTTGGACCAGCTTGTAGCCGGTGACACAGGGATGTGGAATGCTCTCCAGTGGTGGACCGTTCCAGATCATTTGCAGGAGGCATCCCGTTCGTCCGCCCGAGCCGGCGTCTCTCTGTCGACCGATGCCTCTCTGATGGGTTGGGGTGCCCATCTGGGGAACACGGGCTCATGGCCTCTGGTCCCAGGGAGTCGATGCCACATCAACCTGCTGGAGCTCAGGCGGTCCGCCTGCTCTCACCGCCTTTGCTCCGTTCCTCCGGGTCAAGTGGTCCGAGTCAGGCGGACAATACCACGACCATGTACTATCTAAACCGCCAGGCGGGGCGCTCCATGCTTCTATGCAAGGAAGCTCTCCGCATTTGGTCACTCGTGCGCAGCCTGGAGGCGGATCTCCCTAGCCATTCCGTGGCAGGAGCCTCCAACACCCTGGCCGATGCCCTGAGCCGGATAGGGGCTGCATCCCACAGTGGTCTCTCCTGCCGAGGTAGTACAGCATCTGTTCTCCCTTTGGGGCACACCTCAGGTGGACCTGTTTGCCTCCATGGAGAGCAGCTGAGTCTGTTCCATGCCCGCCCCCCTCAGCAGGGCTCGCTGCAGGGGGATGCCTTCTCGAGGCAATGGACCCCGGGCCTCTTTTACGCCTTTCCCCCATTTCCCTTGATCCACAAGGTGCTTCTCAAGGCGAGGAGGGACAAGGCGCAGGTGATTCTGATAGCCCCAGACTGGCCTCGCCAGTTCTGGTACAGATCTCCTCAGTCTCAGCTCCAGGACTCAGCGGCAGCTTCCAGCTCGCCGGACCTGCTCTCAGTCAATCAGGGGAAGGTGTTCCATCCGGACCTTCAATCCCTGCACCTGGGCCTGGTTCCTGAGCGGCTAGAGTTCCAGGCTTTGGGTCTTTCCGACGGGTCCTCAATGTAGTTGAGGCGTCCCGTGAGAGTCGACCAGAAAATGCTATGCCTTCAAATGGAAAAGGTTTTCCATTTGGTGTCAGGAGCAAGGCTTGGACCCTTCCTCCTGTTCCTTGGCAAGCATCTTGGACTATTTATGGTCCCTTTCTAGTCAAGGGCTTAGGTCGTGACCCTAAGGGTGCACCTGGCAGCCATCTCTGCTTACACTGGCGGCCGGGAAGCAGTCGTGGCCAGGAGAAGGTGGTCTGGCGCTTTTCAAAGGCCTTGATCACATTTCCTCAGTGCGGGAACCCCACCTCCGTGGGATCTACTGCTGGTACTGGCAAAGCTCATGGGCAAGCCATTCGAACCTATGCACAGGTGTGCTCTCTCTCACCTTGTGAAGACCGCCTTCTTGGTGGCTATCCGTCAGCCAGAAGGATGGGAGAGCTCAGAGCTTTCCATCGAGTCTCCTTACCTGGTCTTCCACAGGGACAAGGTTGTCCTCGCCCCACCGAAATTCCTTCGAAGGTGGTGTCGGAGTTCACCTTAACCAGGTGTTGACTCTGCCGGTGTTCTACCCCAATCACACCTCGGAGGCGAATATAGGCTCCATACTCTGGATCCTAGAAGGCGCCGCTTATTATAAGGGCGCCTGGCTGAAATTCGGGAGAGGTTCGCCAGCTGTTTGTCACCTACGCTGAAGCCGCATCTGGCAGACCTGCAGCCAAGCGGACGATAAGCAGGTGGGTAACCTCCTGCATAGATCTCTGCTATAAGTTAGCGGGCATGGAGCCTCCCAGAGGATAAGAGCTCATTCTACCCGCCATACTGCTGCGCGTGGCTGCTTCCAGGGGCGTCCCTATCCAGGAAATCTGCAGGGCTGCTACCTGGAAGTCAGCAAACACCTTCATTACCCACTACCACATCGACCTTGAGTCACGCCGGGATGCTGGTTTTGGGGCCTCGTTCTCAGTCTCTCTTTCCCAAGTAAGTATGTGGGTGTCGTCTTGCCTCCCTCCTCCCGGAGAACTGCTAGGAGTCTGCCAATGAGTGTGGATGAACAACATATCCATGTCCCTAGAAATACAGGTTACTCACCTGTAACAGGAGTTCTAGGAATGGTATATGTTTGTTCATCCCTACATTTCGACCTCCGGCTTGACGCACAACCTGGAGCTTCCAGCGGGCAGATCTGGCGTCATGGGGGGAGAGCGAGTTATACCACCCGGTGGGTGGGAGGAGCAAGCTTGAAGACCTTCCGGCAAGATTTAAAGCGGCAAGGATACTGCCAATGAGTGTGGATGAACAACATATACCATTCCTAGAACTCCTGTTACAGGTGAGTAACCTGTATTTTTTGCAGCCCCAGACAATCACCAACCTCCTCTCTTTTCTTGCAGACCCCCAGTATTGGGCTCAGTCCCTCTGGATGCTCTACTTCTGGATTGGCAGGGGTAATGTCTGTATGCCTTTCCCCCCTTTCCTATATTGTTCAAAGTTCTGGTCAAGATAAGATTACAATCTTGCAAAGTGATCCTGATTGCTCCAGAGTGGGCTAGACAGCATTGGAATCCTCTATTACTGTCCCTGGCAGTCCATCTTCCCAAGAATCACAATCTGCTAACCTCCTCTCAGGGCAGAATATGGTACCCCAACCTTTGGTCTCTCAACCTCAAGGCATGGCTCCTGAAGAGGTAGAATATGCCAGTCTACATTTGTCTGCAGGGGTTCTGGACATTCTCAAGGCCTCTCGAAAACCTGCCACCAGGAAAACTTATAATTCCAAATGGAAAAGGTTCAGCATTTGGTGTTCTAATAAGCACATATCCCCAGATTCTGCTGACTTGGCTATAGTCCTGGATTATATGGTTCACCTTAATGGCCTAGGCCTCAGACCAGCTACCCTTAAAGTACACTTAACACCTGTTTCTGCATTTTTGTCAGTAGGGAAGTCTTCCTCACTGGCATCCCACCCTGTTTTCTGTAAATTTATCAAAGGATTGCTTCATACCAATCCCCCCTTCTGGATCCTACTCCTGCTTATCTTAATGTTTGCATTGCTCAGCTTATGCAACCCCTTTTTGAGCCTTTGGCATCAGTAGAATTTAAGCACTTGACTTAGAAAACTGTGTTCCTGGTAGCTCTTACCTCTGCCAGGCATCTCAGTGAATTGCAAGCTCTCTCAGTAGAGCCTGATGTTATCTCATTCCATAGAGATAAGGTGGTCCTTAGAACCAACAGGAAATTCTTACCTAAAGTGGTTTCAGACTTCCATCTGAACCAATCCACGTCTCTTCCTGTGTTCTTCACTGATCATTCTTCAGGAGAGAGAAGGTTACACAGTTTGGATGTTAAAAGGGCTCTTAGCTACTACACTGAGTGTACTAAGGCACTTAGGTTCGACTCCCTCCAGTTGTTACTCTCTTATGGTGAAGTAGGGAAGGGTAAACCTTCTACTAAAATAACTATTGCCAGGTGGATTGTCTCTTGTATACAGTTCTGCTATGAAAAGCTAGGCAAAGTACCCCTGTCAGGCCTGAGGGCTCATTCGACTAGAGGGTACAGCTGCTTCTCTGGCTGCTGCCAGAGATATACCCTTATTAGAGATATGCAAAGCAGCCACCTGGAAAATAGTCCATACATTCACCAACCATTACTCTCTGGATATCCAGGCTAGGAGTGATGCTAGGTTTGGTACAGCAGTACTGCAGAGCCTATTCCCAAAATAGGTTCGATACCCACCTCCATGGAGGTACTGCTTGGTAGTCTGCATAATGTCAGAATACAGCAAGACTTCATGTTGTTTGAAGAAAAAATTACTCACCTTAGTAACTGTGTTTCTTGTAATGGAGTCTTGCTGTATTCTGACCTCCCTCCCTGCCTCCTTCCCTCTCAGAACCTGTTTTTTAGTGTTGCACCTCAGGGTGCAATTGGCATTCCTCCTTTGTTAGAGAGGGGGGAGTGGTTTGTTATGTTGGTTGTTACTTGTGATTGTTCACTACCTAGTTTTTCTTCTGGATTTCTCAACTTGAGTCTTTTGGGATCCAAAATATTTGGTTGCCCTTTGGGCTAGTAACTTTGCAATTTCCACACAGTAGGTGTAGCTAGTTAGTATTAGCTCATAAGAATCTGACGGTTACACTTGGAAGTGCAGCAGACAGAGATTTGAACCAAGCTCGAGCTCAACATTCTATGCTCTGGCATAGAGTTAACTCTTTCCTCTCCAGAGCAGTTCAAGTGCTGGGGCTAACTGCATAATGTCAGAATACAGCAAGACTCCATTAGAAGAAACACAATTACTAAGGTGAGTAATTTTTTCATATATGCCGAAGTGTTGCTAGTGCATTTCTGATGACCAAGAGTACAGGATTACCTAGGCCTTCCTAAATCCATCATGGTAGGCTTGGCAAAGGAACAGGAACCATGAAACATTTTAAAAAGGGCATTAATAAGGGTTGCCCAGTGTCAGCGGTAGCAAGTCTCATTCAGACATTGGCGACCTTGGTTCATGAGTGAGCCCAGTACTTTGGTGACTTGGCTGTATCTAAAGAGTGTTGTGACTGCACGTTCTTAGTCGAGGTAGGGATGCGCTGCAGCTGCAATGACCCCTGTGGCATGCCAAGGTGGTTCACTTCCTTAAACAGCCAAAGGAGTGGTCTGTGAAACCTGTCCCACACATGGGGCAGCTCAGCAGGTATGAGTTACTATGAAGGAAAAATTGAATCAAAACATCCTGTGTTGCCTCAGTGGTGGCTACTGGTACTCTAACATGCCATGCTGCAGACATTTACCTGAGCAGCGGTGCCAGGACTTGGAGATTGCCAAAGTCAGGCAAGATCTACGGTACCACTTCAACCAATTGTTTTCTCTGCTACTAGTGTTAGATGATGCCCTGGAAAGATTACCTTTCTAGGGGCGTAGATACAGCTCACTATACACACATTGGCAGTTCCACTGAAAAATGCTGGTTCTCCAGAACGTCTTCAGGCTACATGCCTCCCACCACCCAGGCAGTATATTCTTCGGCTCCACCCCGTGATGTTAGCGCTTTTCCTCTGGAAGAGTTCAGTCTCTTCCTTAATAACTCTGCGTGTTGTAGGCTACCAAGTTGGCCATCGGTTATTTTTTATTTCCTTTGATATTTTGGAAGTTCCTTGACCCTGTCTCTTCACAATCGGTTCGATTTCAGCCTCATCGACAGAAGGTGGAACAAGAGGAAGCCAGCTCCCGGCTTTTAATTCTGTGTCATGTGCCACCAGAAAATGTCATGGATGGACCCACACCTGTCTTGCCTCAACTGTTTGGGGAGTGTGGTCTGTGCCAGACAATGCTCCCTTCCTCTTTAGAGGATCACACTGCCTGGCTTCGTTTTGGCCAGCCAACCGAGAAAGACTTAAAGCTTCTACCAGAAGGCTGCACGAAGGCCTCTGCTGAAGAAGGGCCTGCTGTCCAGCTTGGGGTCATGGAAGAGGCAGCAGCTCATGCTGCAGTGGACACCTTGTCAGTCTCAGCACTGCTGCCAGCTGGTGCCAGCATTGAAGCGTCCTTCACTGGAGAATTCCGAGAGATGTGTTGTGCCCTCCAAACCTTCAGGAGAGCCCTGCTTGCTGTGGTAGGAAGCGCAAGCTTTGTCAAGCGCAGATCATGGGACTGGTCCTCCCGCTCCCTCGATTTTCCCCCAGACCACTCTACTCAGGTCATGCACTCAACTACAGTCAAGCTTTTTATGATCGAGGGCCAGGTTGAAAGCAGCACAGTGCCCCCATCGGGCTTGTTGACCTCAACACCGGCTGATCAGACTGTCAAGATTTTTCTCAACCCCATCAACCAGTTGTTGGAGGGGATCAACGAGGAGTTGATCTCCAATACTCCAGTTTTCCTGGTCCTTACTCTGGAGGATTTGGACCAGTTGGTGTCCCTGGCCAGCTTCACTCAGGAACAGACTTCACCAGAGGTTATTCCATTGAAGCCAGTGCTTCCCCACACACCTCATCATGTGGTCTATAATGAGCCCTCACTGGCTTCTCCTTAGATTCGGCCCTCAGGTCAGTGGTCAAGGTTGAATTCTTGGTCGAGGCGCTGTTCTCACCTGAGCAGGAGGCTTTGTCGTTGACATTCCTCTGCCTCCTCATCCCACGAGAAGAGGTTCCGCTACTGGATGTTACAAGGAACTCATCTGGCAGCAGTGGACCATTGCAGGGCAGGGTATGGCTCTACTCCCCCTCCAACACCTGTGGTCAACTGGCAGGCACCACTTATGCCCACACTGGCACATCCTCAACAGATGTCCTCAACATCCGTCTCGCTAGGCTTGCAGATGGAGCCGCCTCCATCACAGTCCTTGTGGGAACTCCGTTGAAGGACTTCCTGCACCAGCCTTGCCAGGCCAGTTGTCGGAAATCATCCAGTCTGATTACTCTGGGGTGATCTGTGGTGGCAGATGGTTGGCCATGTTTGAAAAGCCCCCAGTTGGCTCATCCATGCTGTTGTCAAAGATGCATACCTTCACATGGTGGAGGAACAGACTACCGACCATGGTCTGGTATTGTGTGGGGCTGTGGTCACTCTTAAGCCTGTTCAGAAAGGGCCAAGTACCCTTTCACAGACATCCTCGATAGGGGTGAATCCCTGGGGTTGCCTTTTTCTTAGCTGAAGCTGTATTGGGACCAGCCCTGGAGCTTTGTCAGCATCCTGCCCAGCACCTTCTGCTCCTTGGTCTGCAAGTACACGCTCCCTTCTGGGTCCCTTTCTGGATTCTCTGACCATCCCTTGGCCAAGGGTCTGGTCATGGACCCTGCTTTCTGGAAGTCTACAAACCAAGGGGATGTGGACAAGCCACCAGACAAGGAGTCGAAGAAGCTTGGCCTCATGGCCAAGAGGCAAGCTATGCTATGATGATGGCCTGCTTTGATCACTCCCTGTTGGGAGTGCTGGATGATCTGCTCCCGCACCAATCTGCTGACAAGCAGCTGCAGGTGACGTTGGTCAAACACCAGGGTCAAGCCCTAGCTAAACACCAACTACAGACAGCCTTTGACATGGGGGACTCCTGTGCCTGTGCCATGGCAGCACCTGTCTGAGGCTTTCCACCTTCATGGTATACACTCTGCACAAGCTGGCCAATGTCTCTTTCTTGAGCACTGACCTCTTTGGCCCATGGGTGGAAGGTCATTTTACCACGATTGAAATATACAAACTGATGGCAGATAAGGGCTGCTTGGCCCATCCAGTCTGCGCTTTATCATTGTGATTGCTTTCACTGAAGATACTTCTAGGTCTACGGCACGTTCTCTTCCACCCCTTTCCTATCCCTTATGATTCCCTTGTGCCTATCCCAGACTTTTTTGAATTCCACCGCTGTTTTGTCCCCACTACCTCCTCTGGAAGGCTGTTCCAGACATCCACCACCCTTTCTGTGAAGAAGTATTTCCTCACCTCTCTCCTGAACCTTCCCCCCCAGCTTCATACTGTGACCCCCTTATTCTAGAGCATCCTTTCCTCTGAAAAATATCTCCCACCTCAACCTTATTCACACAGTGAGATATTTAAAGGTATTGATCATATCCTCCTCCTCTCCTCTCCTCTAGGGTGTACATGTTTAGTTCCTAAGTCTCTCCTCATGGGGCTTTTGATGCAGACCCTGTACTGTCTTGGTAGCCCTCCTCTGGACTGCCTGTACTCTGTCTTTTCTGAGATGTGGTTTCCAGAACTGGACACAGTATGCCAGGTGACCTACAGTATGTAGGTGCAACACAAACTTCCTCTCCCTGCTGGTGATACCTCCACCTATACACCCCAGCATCCCACTAGCTCTCCCAATCACATTGTTGCATTGTCTGGCCACCTTCAACTCATCCAATGTGATTACCCTCAGGTCCTTTTCCTGCTTGGTCATTGCAGGTATCCCCCCCCCCCATTTTGTACTCCACCCCCAGGTTTCTGTGACCCAAGTGCATTATTTTGCACATTTTTGAATTAAACCTTAGCTGCCAAGATTTAACCACTCCAGTCATTTTAAATCTCTTTCCATCCTTTCACCCCCTCCCCGAGTGTCCACTCTGTTGCAGATCTTGGTGTCATCCACAAAGAGGCCGACCTTCCCATCCAGTTTCTCTGCTATGTAGCTAATGAAGACATTAAAGCGGCCTGGCCCCAGTACAGACCCCTGAGGTACCCCACTGGTCATTCTCCCCCTCCTCTGAGTGAACTCAGTTTACTACCACTCTCCGCCTCCTATCCTCTAACCATTTGCTTTCCCAGGTTACCACCTTATTGCCCACCTCCACGCTACCCAACTTGCTTACCAGCCTCTTGTGTGGAACGGTGTCAAAGGCCTGGCCGAAGTCCAGGTAGGCCATGTTCACTGCCCATCCCTGATCCAACATTTTGATTACCCAGTCAAAAAAATCTATTTGATTTGTTCGGCACAACCTCCCCTCTGTGAAGTCATGCGGCCTCGGTTCCTGCAGTCGGATTCCAGGTGTTTCATGATCCTTTCCTTTAATAGTGTTTCCATTAATTCCCCAACTACAGAAGTCGGGCTGACAGGCCCATCATTTCCTGCCTCCTCCTTGCTGCCATTTTTATGAAGTGGGACTGCATCCGCTCTTCTCCAGTTCTCTGGGACCACGGTGGTCTCCAGTAAACTGTTAAGTCTGCCAGGGGTGCAGCCAGCACCTCCCTGAGTTCCTTCAGCACTCTTGGTTGTACTCAGTCTGGCCCCATGGCTTTGTCCACCCATAGATTAGCGAGTGCTTTTCTGACCCTCTCCTCAGAAAAGAGACTGGTGTCCATTTCCCTCCCCTCAAAGCTTTTGGTGCTTATTTGTGGTCCCTCCCCTTCTCCTTTTACTGTGAACACTGAGCAGAAGTATTTGTTTAAGATGTTTGCCTTTCCTTGGTCCTTTGTACAGCATGCTCCCTCCTCCTTTTTAACCTGTACAATCCCTCCCTTTTCTCATAAACATACAGGGTTCGACCTTAAAATAGAATTACTAGTCCGGGGCATAGTGCAGATTGCCTCGGACTAGTGCAGATGCCTCCCTACCTATCCGTGTGGGCTAGTGCGGTTTTGGCATCTGACGTCAGCTTCCGCGGTGGACGGCAGCAAAGCCCGATATTCCGATTGGCTAGCCTAACAGCCATAATGTTACACAAGCCGGCAGGGAGGGCGAAGCAATTGTAATGCAACTGGAACAGCACTGGTAGCCGATGTCAGAGCAGAGGCTACCAATTGTCTTTTGAGCTGCAGGGAGTAGGGGCAGGAGAAGAGAAGAGCGTGGTGACATGGATGGGCAGGCTGATAATGTGATTGGGCAATTTGTACAGTACAGTGTTGTTGAGCCTTGTCATTGGCAGCAAGCATGGCTGGGGAGGGGCTTAATGTGCTGGAATGGGGAATAAAGGGTGACGTTTGGGATGCTGAAACGCCAAACCGCAGAAGAAGATTTGCAAGCAAATCTGAAGCAGAAGGCTGGTGGCAAACTTGAGGATGGTCGGTCAGCATCGCAAACACTCTTTGGCATCGGACTGGATCTCAGGGATTCACGCCACGGAAGTTCAGCTACGGTGGTTGCGGCAGCGTACGGTGACGGTCCAAATCAGTTTCGGGACTCGGGACTGCTGTTTTCTGAAGCATTTGATCTTCTTCTCCGGGGGGGGGTGGATTTGAAAATCAGAGGGGCAGACTGGGAGCTGGATCACTCGACTGCTACAGAAGAACGCCAGGGTCAGACAGGTACGGTCATTCTTCATTTATTTTCAGAGGTTTTGGGTGGCAACAATGTTGTGGTGGACAGGTTTCAGGAGAGGAATAGCTGTGCTCACTGTGTGATTTTTTTTTTTTTTTTTTTTACTGCCTATCCTCCGATTACTAATCGCTGCTTGTTAGCTAACTTCTTGCTATTAAAACCAGCCCAGCAACTGTAAGGGGAGGGTTGCTGGGTGTGTAAAATTTCTAATTTTCCCATATATTCTCTTCTGTTTGTTCATTGCTTGCAAACGGGGGTTACTGTGACTTACTGTGGGGCTGGTCATGTCATGATGTTGTTGTTCTAATTTACCATTTTCTGCTGAATGAATTTCATGAAAATCCAAGTAATTGTGATGGGGGGGGTCACGGGGTTGGTGGTGTTGGGAAGGGGAGGAAGAACAACAAACATGTCTGCTGCAAGTGTGTAGTGATAGGGTGACTGCTGTTTTAATTTTACCATTTCCTGCTGAATTCCATCTGTAGCTTGTCGTGGGGCTGCTTGGCATGTGACTTGAGTAGGTGGGTGTGAGCATGTCTGTGGCTTACTATGGGGCCAGAAGAACAATTATTTTTCTACACAAAATGTGCTGCTTAGTTCATTCATGTTTGAGTGTGTGGGACGTGGTTGTGGGGGAGTGGGGTGGCGTTTTGTTCTGAAGTTCTGTGTGGGGGGTTGGGGCTGAGGGCAAACTGTCAGTGCACCAGTCTTTCTTTGCAGCTTCCAAACTGATTATGCCAAGCTCAGGTAAGTGTGTTTCTTTAAATCACAGCTGTTTGGGGCTTTCTGAGGTTGCATGGGGGCAGTGGGGAACTCTCTGAAAGTGTGTTCTGGTCTGGATTTGCCATTGTTCTCATCTGATATTAAATATATTTTGCATTTTGCAAAACAGTACATGTCACATTGGCTAGTTACATTGTGTTCTGCTTTACAGCTTCTTCCTGCAGTTTCTGTTATGTTGTGGAGCTAATGCTTTGGGGTGCCACTGCCAGAGCAATTCATTTCAGACCTAAAATGTACTGCTTAGTTGAATCATTCTGGCTACAATTACAAAGTGTGGTATCCTGGTATGTTTTGCGGAGTTTGGGGCTGTGTTTTTGTAGTGAGGTTCTATCATTTTATAGAGCTAGCAGTGATAGTTGAACTTTTTTATTTTATAATTTTTTTTTTTTTTATATCATAGAATCTTCACCAAAGTCAGTGTAAGGGAGTGGTGTGGGCAGGGTCTGCAGTTGGGAAGTCAGTCAAAAAAGACACAGACACTTAAGACACAGACCTGCGCCATCCATAACAACAAGAGTTAGTACAATGTGGAAATACTTCAAGGAAGTGAGCAATCCAGCTGATAATAAAAGAAAGCGAATAGAAGAAGAGAAAAAAATTAGGGATTGGGAATATGATCGAAGAGAAGCCGTTGCTTTCAGACAGCCTGGCTAGAAAAATATGAATGGCTCAGATACAATGCCAGTAAAGATGTGATGTTTTGTAATTTGTGTCAGAAGCATGATGATCTGCAGTCGGGCAAGGGGGGAAATAAGAATAATTTTCACCATGGAACTGACAACTTCAGACTGGAATCTGTTACTTCACATGGCATAAGTGAATGTCACATTAGGGCCAAAAAAAAAAAAAGAGTATGCCATCTCCGCCATCCCAGGTACGAGCACTGCAGAGCGCATGCTGAAGACTATGAACCAGGCAACTCTAGATCAGCTGGAAAACTATTCGGACTTGTCACCCATTGCAGAAAGGCGTCCCTTCAGAGACTTTGCATGATGTGCAGTCTGGACGATATGAAGGATTGACCTCGGCTCAACATACCAAAATGACAAGTATGCCCGCTTCATTCACTGTATTGCAGAGGTGGAACAGATCTCCCTGAGAGAGAAGATAAACAGCACAAAGTTCCTTTCCCTCATCAGCGATGGCACCACTGACTCTTCTGTTACAGAGGCTAAAATTGTCTATGTGCGGTTTGCCACATGGCAGAAGTGTAACCAGCTGGTGGGCCTGCAGACCATGGCAAAAGCTGATGCCCAGTCAATAAAAGGGGCTATACAAAAAGTTGTGGAAACAAAGCTCAATATACCAGCTGAGGGGTGGACAAGAAAACTGGTAGGTTTTGGCAGTGATGGAGCAGCTGTGATGGTCGGCAGGACCAATGGGGTAGCTACCCTCCTGAAACAAATGCAGCCTTGCGTGCAATCAGTACACTGCTTTGCCCATCGCCTTGAGTTGGCCTACAAGGGAGCTTTGAAAACCATCCCCATTTATAACAGATTAAGCAATCTGTTGCTGCATGTGTTCTGCTTCTACCACAACTCACCGCTAAATAGGAAACTAAAAGAAGCATATGAAGCACTACAGATGCGTCCTTTACTTCCGACTAGAGTTGGTGGCACACGATGGCTTCCTCACCTCCAGACGGCTCTGCAGATTCTGCTGAAGGGGTGTCCTGCTGTTGTTCTACACATGACTCGGGTACATTTTACATGATTCTGTAAACATATGACATGTGGTTTTAATTTGTGTGCATTTTGTTGTGCATTTTTAATGTTTCTGTTTTGTGTTACAGATGCAGCAAAGGCAGGGTGTGAATCTGGAGCAGATGAACAAAGCTGCAGGCATACTGAAGATCCTTCAGCAGGCAGATGTCATGAAATTCGCACACTTTATGTTTGATGTCGTCGGTGTTCTTTCAGTTCTATCCCATGTGGCCCAGGAGAGGGATGCAACTGTAGCTGATGTGTTTGCAACTATGCAGTCAACCCTGGAAAATTTAAAAACATATAATACAAGGTGAGTACTGTGATATGAGCTAAAGAAGGATGCAATGATCTGCTAGCATGATCTGCTAGCAGCTAGCCTAGTAGTATTTAATTTTTCAATGTATTTCCTTTTTTTTTTCTCCTTTAGGCCTGGACCAAAGGAACGACAAGGGGAGGGTGTCACAGAGCTGCATGGACAAACACTGGTGAGGAATTCAGATATCACTGCTGTCCATAAAAGGTACTCAAAGTTTGGAGGAAAGTCTGCAGGATCGTTTCCTTGATGCAACCCACAGCTTTTTGTGCTGTGACAGTTGCCAACTTCACCATATGCAGACAAGGACAGTCAGCAAGGTAGAACAGAATTTATTGTGGGCAATTAGATAATTGTGCTGGGAATGGCATGGATGGCAGGACAAAAAAAATCTAACATTTTTATTTTGGGGTGTTTCAGAATTTGGAAACCAGGAAGTGGCCTTGATTGTAGAACACTATGAACCAGTCCTAGAAGGTGCTACTGTGAAAACGGACATGGTCAAAACAGAGTGGACTATGTTGAAATCCGAACTGTATGCAAGGTGTGTGAATGTTTCTTTGTCAATTCTGAGTTGAATGTATGTTTAAAGAACTTATTGCCTTATTTATGGAGAAAGAAAGTTAATATGTGTGTAAGTTGTCAGTGTGTTGAATGCTTCTCATTTGTCTTTTTTTATTTTCCAGATTTGAGCAGATTCACAGTCTGACTTGGGAGAGGGTGAATACTGCTTACCAACAGAAGTATCCCAATATCCTAGCTCTTATGGATCTTCTGTTAACACTGCCTGCAAGTTCAGCTGAGGCAGAGCGAGGTTTCAGCCAGTTGAAGCTGACAAAGTCCAACCTGCATTCCAAGCTACAGTCGGACTCAGTGACAGACCTCATGGTGGTACAAATGAATTCCCCAGACATTGACAAGTTCAATCCCCAAGAAGCAATCTGCCTTTGGAAAAGTGGGGGACAAAGGAGGAGGTGGCCACAGACTGGAACAGTGTTGGCACGACAGCAGGATGACTATTCAGCAGACTCACAAATTGACTGTAACACTGACTGTGACAGTGATGTGAGTGACATTAGTAGTGTGACTGAGTATCTCTCTGACTCCCAAGATGAAGATGCACAAATCTGAACCTCATGTCATGTCAATCCCTGAAAAGAACATTTGGGGGGGGTTGTCTTGATATTTATTATGAGTCACATAATGCTTATATTTTGAAACAATTGGTCATTTGGTCATTTTGTGTGTTACTTCATCTTTGTATAAATGTAAATACATTTTTAAACTGCACTGCTTTCTACATTTATTCATTGTGTTGTGAGTAGAAAGCACATGATGAGTCTGACTGCGGACTAGTGCAATTTTAGACTGACCTGTCCTGATGGCTAGTGCAAAAAAAAGTTAAGGTCAACCCCTGTAAACATACCTGAGATGTGTCTTGTTCCCCTTTGATACTGCCTGAGCTGCTATTTCTTCAGCTTGCACCTTTACGAGTCTTACTGCTTTGCCTGCCTCCCGTTTCCCCCAAATACACTTCATTGTCTTCCTCTCTCTGGGTCTCCTTATACCTTCTGAATGCCACTGTTGTTGCCTTTACCTTTTCTGCCACCTCTCTCAAGAATGATGTCTCCTTTTCCTCCTGATTTTGCTTACTTGCTTGATGCACAGATTTTCTGCTTTTACTATTAATCTGGCCCATTTGCCCTCTGTCCCACCCAGGACATCTCCCCCTGCCAGGCCATCTCAGATGTACTCCCCCATCTTTGTAAAGTCAGCCCTTCTGAAATCCAGGACCCCTGTCCTTGTGCAGTTGGCTTCTACTGCTGTTCTTATATCAAACTACACTGTGCAATGTTCACTGGTCCCCAGATGACTTTCCACTCTGATGACCGCAACACTGTCCTTGTTAATAAGCACCAGGTCCAGTATTACCCCACCTGATTGGGTTCACTGACTAGGTGCCAGAGGAATGTCCCTCTACAGGGAGTCCAGGCTGTCTCTACTTCTACCTGATGTTGCAGCAGGGGGGCTCCACTGTACATCTTGCAGATTAAAGTCCCCCCACCACCACCTCCCCCTTCTTAGCCATTTTGCCTATGTCTTCCAACATTTATTTTTCTAAGTCCTCCCCCTGTGTTGAAGGCCTGTATACCACTGCTGTCCAAATAGTGACTCTGTTTCCTGACTCGAGGTTGACCTACAGCACCTCGACTCTCCCAAAATGCCCTGTTCCTCCATTGTTTTATGTTTTCCTTAACATAAAGCACCACTCCCCCACCTCTCTTTCGTACCTTGTCTCTTCTAAACATTGTGTAGCCATGTATGACCATTTGCCAGTCATGGTTGATTGAGAAGTCCACCACCACCTTAGACTCTGTGGTGTCATCCCAGAGGCCCAGAAACCAAAAAAGAAGGCCCAGGGTCTTCACCAGGTGCATGGCAGTGGTGGCAGCTTTCCTGCCGCATAAGGAGGTCAGGGTGTACATCTACCTGGACAACTGGCTGATTGATATGTCATCCAAACAGACCGTGGAGCAGTCCAGATATCTGACCGTACAGACCTGCAGAGACTGGGACCTGTTGCTCAACCCAGCTATGTCTGAAGTGATCCCCTTGCAGGTGATTTACTTCATCAGGGCAGAGCTAGACTCACTTCGGACCAAGGCCCACCTCCCTGCACACCAGGCACTGGATCTTGTCCCATTGCTCAATCATTTCAGGTTGTGCACTCGTGCCCTGCCAGGGACTTCCTGCGGCTGCTGTGGTACATGGCATCCTGCACCAGTGTGGTCCAGTGGGCCCGCTGGTGGATGCGGCACCCGCAATGGAAGTTGGGCCATCAGTGGTTCCAGTGCCTTGGACACTTGGACCAGCTGGTCCCAGTGACCTAGCCAATGTGAGGTGCCATCCAGTGGTGGCTGACCCCAGAATATCTGGAGGAAGGAGTTCCATTTTTCCACCCAGAGCAGACAGTCACTCTCACAATGGACTCTTCTGTAGTGGGGTGGGGAGCGCACCTGGGAGACCACAGGGCCAATGGGTTCTAGTCACCGAGGAAGTCCCGTCACCACATCTACCTGCTGGAGCTCCATGCAGTGTGGCTAACTCTGACAGAATTTGCTCCTTTATTCAGGGGTCAGGTCATGCAAGCCCAGATGGATAACACCACGACCATATTCTACCTGAATAGGCAGGGTAGTATGAACTCCCTTCCCTTGTGTTAGGAGGCCCTCTCTGCGTGGACTTTCATGTGCAGCCTGGGTGCAGATCTCCTGGTGATTCATGTTACTGGAGCAGACAGTAGGTGAATGCTCTGTCAGGTGGGGAGAGATGTCACACGAGTGGTCCCTGAATCTGTAGTTGGATATCCTGGTCTTCCTGTGGGGGCACACTTCTGGTGGACCTGTTTGCCTCCTGTGAGAACGCATAACTGAGGCTGTTTTGTGCCTGTCTTCCTCAGTCCAGGATACTGATGGGGGATGCCTTTGTGAGGCCCTGGACCCCAAGCCTCTTGTACATCTTCCTTCCCTCCCTTCCTCTTTCTCCATAAGATGGTGGTCAAGGCCTGGAAGGCTAAGGTCAGGATGACCCTGATAACTCCAGACTAGCCACGGCTGTTCTGGTACCTGGATCTCCTCTGCCTCAGCAACAGACTTGCCTGGTGATTGCCTTTTCATCTGGACCTACTTACCAGACGACAGAGGACATTTTTGCACCTGGCCCTTCAGTCCTTGCACCTTATAGTCTGATTCCTGAGTGGCTTGAGTTCCCATCCCTGGGTCTTTCAGAGAAAGTTCTCTGCATTGTCGAGACCTCCTGAAAGGAGTTGACTCACCAGTGCTACACCTTTAAATAAAAAATAGTTTTCCATTTGGTGTCAGGTCAAGGAGCTTGACCCCCTTGCCTGTCCTGTGGCTAGTATCCCTGCGTACCTCTGGTCCCTCCCCCAGCTGGGGTTGTGAGCAATGACCTTCAGGATGCACCTGGCAGCCATCTCTGCATACAGGGCGGGGGCTGGTATGCTGAAGGTGTTCAGGAGTTTTTTCAAGGGCCTTGACCACCTGTCCCCTCCAGTGTGTGTGAACCACCACCACCACCACCATGGGACCTACTGCCGATGCTGGCCATGCCCACGGTCAAGCCATTTGAGCTCATGAACAGGTGTGATGTCTCACCTGTCATGAAAGACAGCCTTTTTGGTGTCTATCACATCCACCAGAAGGGATGGCAAGCTCCAGGTGGTCTCGGAATCTCCTTCCCTGGTCTTCCACAAGGACAAGTTTGTCCTTTGCACCCCCTCCTGAAGATTGTATCAGGGGTTTCACCTTAACCAGGTGATCAGCTTACCATTATAATTTACAAAGCCATCTTCAGAGGCTGACCACAGGCTCTTTACCATGGACCTGTGGTGGGTGCTTGCTTATTATAAGGACTGCACAGCTGGCATCCGGGGTGAGGCTCACCAGCTGTTTGACATATGCTGAAACCATGCCTGGCAGACTGGTGGCAAAGCAGATAGTTACCAGGTTGATTACATCCTGCATCAACCTTTACTATAGGTTGGCTTGTAGGAAGCCTTCCATAGGGCTCAGGGCTTATTCCACCAGACATACTGCTGTCTCAGTGGCTGCTTGCAAAGACATCCCCATACAGGAGATCTGTAGGGCTGCTGCCTGGAAGTCCGCACACATCTTCATTTCCCACTACAGCATCAATCTCTAGTTTTGCCGGGATGCTGCCTTTGGGACCTCTGTTCGCTAAATAGGGGTGCGTGCCTTGCCCCCTCCTCCTGGAGAACTGCTGGAAGTCTGACTATGTGTGGATCATGAATTATAGCCACACTTCTAGTAAAACAGGTTCTAGGGATGTGGATGTATTGTTCTATCCACATTTCTGGCAGTGTCCTTTCCCTTTAAATCTTGCCAGAAAGTCTTCAAGCTGGCTCCTCGCACCCACCCGGGTGGTATAACCCTTGGCTTCACCCCATGAAGCCAGATCTTCCTTTCTGCTGGAAGAAGCAGGTTCCCTCCTTACCGCTCCCACGTTGAGTAGGCCCTGGCACTCAAATCTTCGGATTTACTTCCAAATTTTAACTCGAGTTCCATCTTCAGCACAATCTTCAATCGTGACTGCAAAAGAGAAAAAGTCCTCACCCTGATTTCACCGGTGCCCATGCAGGCAGAAGATGCTGCGCACCAACCCGACTGCTACGTGCATTTACTGCCTGGGCCACGAGCATGATCCCCAGGCCTGCAACATTTGCCAGTTGTTTCAGCTGTCGGTCCTTCAGGACCACCTTGACCACCTGAAATTGGGCTGCCCAGAGAAATGGAATCTGCCTGTCAAATCCAAGGACACCTGTTGGGTGGTCTCCGCAGCTGCAAGTCCGCCGAGCAGTTACAGCAACTTCAGGCCTTCGAAGAGGAGGCAGCTCGAGCCAACGTGCAATCCTGTTTGGCTTCTGTCTTTATTCCACTCAAATTGGGCTCCACTTATTCGGGCTCCTTCAAGGAGCTGTGCCAGTCTCTCCCAACCAAAGGAGAAGGCCCTTTGGGTTCGCACAGCTCGCACTCCCACAAGAAAATGTCTTATCATGACGAGAAGACTCACCATCAACGTTCTTGTGATCGAGAGTGATCTCGATCCCAGGAATCCCAGGTTTTGACCACGGTCGAAACCACGGCCATGGCCACTGGCTTCGCAGTGCCCCATCAGGCCTGCCGGTTGAGACACGGTATGACGATGCGGCCGAGATTTTTCTTGGCCCTGTTGACCCTTTGTCGCTAGATGAAGCTGACAATTCTCTATTCAGAACTCTGGTCCTGCCGGTGACCACCAAAAGGGCGGCTCAGCCCACTGAGCCGGGCACTCAGATCATCAACCCAGACCAGGAGGAGCTGTGACTCTCCCCAACTCCCTCTGAGATCCTCCATCAGCACACTGGTGGCTGAGGCCGAGGTATTCCTCATCCAGTGGGTTGAGCAGATCTTGCTGACGTTGGCGGTCCCGTTCTCGACGCTACAGGAAGTGGCGCTGCCGCTATTCGTCTTCGTCCTCCTCAGTTGAGTAGAGGTTTTGGCACAAGTTGCGTCGATGCTACGAAGACCTCACGTGGCAACAGTTAGTGTTGTCTGATCCAAAGCTGACCCCAGCTCCCATCGATAAGCCAATACTGACACCCCGCGGAGGGGTCAGTCAACACTGTTCTCCACAGGCGGAGCTGGTTCAGACCACATTGGTTCGGCCAAAGTTGGCCTCTCCACCAATTGTGGTGGAGCTGCCACCCCAGCAGCCACTGACTGGGGCTTCAACTAAGGAGTCTCGGACAGCTAAGTGACTTCCCCATCAGCTGTCAGTCACTCTCGCGCCGATCGTCCATGGCAGATCAAGAGCCACTCGAGTGGTCGGCCACTTTATGCAGACTCTACTGAGTCTGAGGACTCCTCACTACACTCCCATCCAGTCAACATGGAGTTTTGGGGGGTCTCTCGGAGGAGAGACCCACGTCCTTCACGGGCACCCTCCCTCTCATCTCCAAGTCTCCGGGGATGCTATGGGAGCCTGTTCAGAAGCGGGCTCGCTATCCCCTCAGAGATTCTGGATAAAGGGGATTCTCTGACAGAGGCCTTTCCAGCACCCTGCCTCCTGCCTGGCGCCCTCTGCCCAGATGGCCTGCAAATGTGCTGTGCCAACCAGTTCCCTCTTGGGGTTCACGGAACACCCCTCGGCTGAGGGGTTGGTGGCCATTGCTGTGTTTCGGCGCTCGGGCAATACAGGCAATGTTGACAGGCCACTGTACAAGGAGTCCTAGAAATTGGACCACTCTGACAAAAAGGTCTATGCTGCCGCCTCGCTCGGCCGTCCTGATGGCACACATCTCCCATGCCATCTTGGGCTGTCTGGATGAGGTGATTCCTCATCTCCCTGTGGACCTCCAGACCATGGTCAAGCAGGTCTGTGACCAGGGCCGGGCTGTGGTGAAATGGCCACTCCAGATGGCTCTGGACATTGGAGATTCATGTGCCCGCTTGGTGGCAACCACAGTCACCATGCGCTGTAGGGCTTGGCTCAGGATCTCAACCTTCACGGCAGACACTCGGCACAAGCTGGCGGACATTCCCTTCTTGGGCACTGACCTGTTCGGGCCTGGTGTGGAGGGTCACCTACAGTGTATCGAGAAGTCCAATGCCACCTTAGCTCCATTATGTCCGCCCAGAAGGATCCCAAGGGCTCCAAGCAGCAGAAGTGCACTCCATTCCTGTGGCAAAACCAGCCAAGCCAACAGGTTTAGTCTTGGCGTTCTTGGTCCAAGTCAGGTGGCTTTGGTGATCCAAAAGTGCAGAGTGAAGGGATCCTATGGCTCTGCAGCTGGGTCCTCCTCCTCCTCCAAGCCTGCCCAGTGACAGGATGAGGGGTGCCACCCTCATGCCTGTCACGCCTCACCTGGGTCCTTTTGTGGGGGGCTGGCTCCGCCACTTTCTTTCCACCTGGTCTGGTGTTACCACAGACAGGTGGATTCTGGAAGTGGTTGGCCAGAGTCTGCCTCTGGAGTTTGAGAAGTACCCTCCAAGCCGAGCCCACGCCCCACAGGAGGACTTGGTATCCACAGACACTCGGTCAGTTCTTTGAAACTGCGTAGCCCAGCTTCTCTGCAAGGAGGTCATGGTCAGGGTAGCGGATCCTCCAGAACACCCAGGGTTTTTCACCAGGTACTTCCTAGTGCCAAAGTGGATGGGGGGCTGGTGCCCCATTTTAGATCTGCACGACCTGAACAGATTCCTCAAGTCTCAGGTCTCCCAACTTCAGGATGGTAACTGTGTCCCAGATCATACCATCTCTCGAGCAGGACATGTGGTTTTGCTCTCTGAATCTACAGGACGTGTTCTTTCATGTCCAGATCCATCTGTCCCACCGAAGATTCCTCCACTTCTGAGCTGAGGGAACCCTCTACAAGTTCCAGGCCATGTCATTCAGTCTCTCCTCAGCCCCCAGGATCTTCCCCAAATGCATAGCAGTGGTGGCAGCCTACCTGAAGTGTCAAGGGGTCCAGGTGTACCCCTACCTGAATGGCTGGCTGATTGCAGGTCCCTCCAGACAGGAAATGGAGCAGTCCAGGGATCTGGCCCTCCAGACCTGCATCCAACTCGGTCTTCTAGTCAACGAGGCTAACTCAGAACTTGTGCCCTCTCAGGTGATTAGCTACATCAGGGCAGAGCTCAACTCTTGCTGAGCCAGAGCCAGGCACCCAGCATAAAGGACAGAGGTTCTCTCCTCCCTTGCTTGATCATTTTGGGTTGGGCACTTGCGCCCTGCCCGGGACTTCCTGCGCCTTCTGGGTTAATGGTGGCCTGCACCACCATGGTCCAATAGGCCTGTCTGCATATGCACTGTCTGTAATAGGAGCTGGCCAGCCAGTGGTCACAGCACATAGATCACTTCAACCAACTGGTCACTGTGACCTGGAGGATGTGGAACACCCTCCAGTGGTGGCTTGTTCCAGAGCATCTGCTGGAAGGTATCCCATTTGTCCGCCCCGAGCCGACAGTCATCCTGATGACTGAATCCTCTTTCGTGGGCTTCGGTGCCCTTCTAGGGGAACACAGGGTCCATGGGCTCTGGACCCCCGAGGAGTCCCAATGCCACATCAGCCTGCTGGAGCTCCAAGCAGTTTGGCTGGTGCTGACTGCATTGGTTTCCTTTTATTCAGGGTCAAATGGTTCATGTCCAGACGGACAACACCACAACCATGTACTACCTCAACAAGCAGGGCGGGACACACTCCCTGCCTTCGTGCAAGGAAGCTCTCCATGTATGGACCTTCATGAGCAGCCTGGAGGTGGATCTCTGAGCCATCTATGTGGCAGGAGCCTCCAATCAGCTGGTGGACACTCTCAGCCAAGTGGGAGAGGTGTCTCATGAGTGGTCTCTCCATCTGGAGGTAGTCCACAGTTTGTTCTCCTAGTGGGGCATTCCTCAGGTGGACCTGTTTGCCTCAAGGGAGAACACAAAGCTGAGGCTGTTTTGTGCCTGCCACCCTCAGCAAGGCTCTCAGCAGGGGGTTGCTTTCTCGAGGCCATGGACCCCAGGCACCTTCTATGCCTTCTCTCCACTTCTTGTGAACCACAAGGTGCTGCTCAAGGTCAGGAGGTACAAGGCACAGGTGATCCTGGTGGCTCCGGACTGGCCCCACCAGTACTGGTATCCTGATCTGCTCAGCCTCAGCAACAGGCTCCCGAGGTGTCTTCCACTGTGCCTGGACCTGTTCTCCATCAGTCAGGGGAAGGTTCTCCACACGGACCTTCAATCCCTGCACCTGACAGCCTGGTTCCTGAGCAGCTAGAGTTCCAGGCTTTGTGTCTCTCTGAAGATGTCCTCACTGTACTTGAGGCATCTAGAAAGGAATTGACCAGAAAGTGCTATGCCTTCAAATGGAAGAGATTCTCCATTTGGTGTCAGGGCAAGGGGCTGGACCCCTTGACCTGTCCAATGGCTAGCATTTTGGATCACCTGTGGTCTCTCTCCAAAGGGGGACTTCATTTTATGACCCTTAAGGTGCACCTGGCAGCCATCTCTGCTTACCAGACGCGAGCCGGGCAGTGGTCGGTGGCACGGGAGACTGGTCTGGTGCCTTTTCAAAGACTTGTATTACATATCCCCTCCGGTGCATGAACTACCACCACCGTGGGACTTGTTACTGTTTTTGGCAAAGCTCATCAGCAAGCCATTCGAAGCAATGCACAGGTGTGAGATGTCACATCTGTCATGGAAGACTGCCTTCTTGGTGTCTGCTATGTCAGCCAGAAGGATCAGTGAGCTCCAGGTGCTCTCGATGGAGTCTTCTTACTTGGTCTTCCACAGGGACAAGGCTGTCCTGTACCCCAGCCTGAAGTTCCTCCCTAAGGTTGTGTCAGAGTTTCACCTGAATCAGGTAATGACTCTTTGGGTGTTCTTCCCGAATCACATCTCGGAGGCTGAACGCAGGCTCCATACTTTGGACCTGAGGGAAGCGCTTGCTTACTATAATGAGTGCACAGCTGGAGTTTGGGGAGAGGTTCACCACCTGTTTGTCACCTATGCTGAAGCCGCACCTGGCAGACCTGCAGCCAAACAGATGATTGGCAGGTGGATCACTTCCTGCATTGATCTCTGCTATAGGGTGGTGGGTAGGGAACCTCTCGTAGGGCTAAGGGATCATTCTACCCATTATACCGCTGCATCGGTGGCTGCTTCTAGTGACGTGCCTATCCAGAAAATCTGCAGGACTGCTACCTGGTAGTCTGTACACACATTCATTTTCCATTACCATGTGGACTTAGAACAGATCCAGAAGCAAATGATTTGATTCATTTTATTGGACCAACCTAGATGTATCAACAAGAACAAAGGGCTTTAGCTTTCAAACCATCATCAAAATCTTAAGCTTCGAAGGACTTGTTGGTCTGAAAGCTAAAGCACTTTGTTCTTTTTGTTACATCTATGTTGGTCCTATAAAAAGTATCAAATCATTTGCTTCTGGATCTGTTCTTACAAGGACCAGTATGGCAAAGACTAAATCTGGATGTCCACATTGACTTAGAGTCACACAGGATGCAGGTTTTGGGCCTTCAGTTCTCCAATTTTTATTTCCTAAATAGGGGGTGTGCACCTTGCATCCCTCCTCTCGGAGGACTGCTAGGAGTCTGCCAGAAGTGTGGATAGAACAACATATCCATGTCCCTAGAAACACAGATTACTCACCTGTAACAGTAGTTCTAGGAGTGGTATATGTTCATCCACACTGACCCACCTGACCTCCCCTGGTTTGGTACTGCTTCCAGCGGGCAAGATGTGGCATCATGGGGTGGAGCCAAGGGTTATACCACCTGGGTGGGTGGGAGGAGCCAGCTTGAAGACTTTCCAGTAAGATTTAAAGGGAAAAGATACTGCCAGAAGTGTGGATGAACAACATATACCACTCCTAGAACTACAGTTATGGTGAGTAACTAGTTTGTCCAGAGTGTGGGACCCTGGTTGCCATTGCCACAGAATCTGGGTCTGTCAAATTAATCCCCACTTCTGTTGTTGCTGCTGCTGCTGGTGGGGGGTTAGGGTAGGTTTGAGACCTGATACTCACTCTGATTCAGCAACTGCTCTGGTATTTGTGAGTTCACCTCTGCAATTGAGTGCTGAAGAGAGAAAACTTGATGAAAGAGAGAGTCTGGTGGCCATGTTTCCTTAGGAGAGTTCATTTTCCTGAGGTCTGGGACAGAAGAGAAAGTGTTCTAAATATGGCAGAGACTACCTTATATAAAATCAGTGCAACAGATGATCTTCCTGGACATAAAGTCTCCACCACTCATTCACACTAATGGGAGTACGCCAGAGGTGCTAGGACCCAGTGGTAGCCAAACTTTTTCAGAAGGGCCGGCGCCAAGATGGAGCCGCAAGGAAGCGACACCATGAGCCAGGCGTGTGCAGTATAGACTATCTCAGCATCGACCCTCCAACTGCCTCAGTTCCTTTTTTCCCTGCTGTCTAGTGCACTTCAGTGACGTCACTCACCCGCCACGAGTTGAGCTTCAAACTAGCAGCTTAGTTTCCAGTTTTATTTTGCATTTTATCAATGATAAGCACCGATTGTTTCAGTAAATTCTTACTTGTAAAAGAGAAGTCTTCAGCCCTCCATTGACAGAGTTGACCATGAGTGGGGCAAGTGATGGTAGAGAAACATCGTATGAAAGCTGTTCAGTCAGCCGGGCCAGGTCTGGTCTGCTGCCCTCTCCAGAGGGGGTGTCTGACAATGGACAGTCCAATGCTCAGGGAGATCTGCAACAAGGCAATGATGTACTACATCAACAAACAGGGCGGTGCACACTCTTACCCATTATGCAGGGAAGCAATGAGAGTGTGAGAATGGTGCCTGGAGCACAAGGCTTGGATTCGGGCAGTTTACCTGCTAGGAGTACAAAATGAGCTGGCAGACCGTCTCAGCAGAATGGAGGCAGTTCCTCATGAGTGGCCTCTCAACTCAACCGTTGTTCAGTCACTCTTCAAAGAGTGGGGAACTCCAGACCTGGATCTTTTTGTGTCCCCACTCAACGTAAAACTGCCTCTCTTCTGCTCCAGAAATCAAGGACCTGGCATTTTTTGTCAGGGTACATTCAGGCTGCAGTGGACAATACACTTTCTGTACGCATTTCCTCCTCTTTCCCTAATTCAGAGGATACTGCGCAAACTGGAGTCCCGGGGAGCAGAATGATCCTAATTGCCCCTTCTGGCCTCAGCAGATATGGTTCCCACTACTCAACAGACTGTTGGAAACCTCCCCAAAACCGCTTCCCCTTCAGATGAACCTTCTGACTCAGGATCACTGTGGTCCATCCCAACCTGAGGTCGCTTCACCTTCACGCTTGGCTCCTGGGGATATAGAGGTGAATAGATTTAATGTTTCTCATAGAGTTTCAGATATTCTTTTGGCTGCACACAAGGCAGCCACCAGAAAAACCTACACAGCTAAATAGAAGCTTTTTTTCTATCTGGTGTGCAAAATCCTTTTGGAATACTTTTTTCTGCCCAACGAATAAAGTCTTGGAATATCTCTTCAACCTCTCAAACACAGGTCTGCAATACTCCACAGTCAAAGTTCATTTTTGTGCCATTTTGGCATATCATGAGCCAGTACTTTCCATGTCACTGGCTCAGCTGCCCATAGTTAAGATGTTTCTTAAAGGGATTCTGCATGCAGACCTCCTAATAGACATCCAGTTGCAGCCTGGGACATTAACCATGTGCTAGACATGCTCACTGGTAAACCTTTCGAGCCTCTTGCTACTTGTGAGTTGAAATTCCTCACTTGTAAAATGGCTTTTTTGGTGGCCATTACTTCTGCTCGTAGGGTTTCTGAAATACACGCCCAGGTCATAGACCCCCCCTTATACCATATTTCACAAGGACAACTTACTTCTTGGGACTCATCCTAAGTTCCTGCCTAAGGTTGTCTCAGAATTCCATCTGAATCAATCTTTAGTCCCTCCTACCTAATTTGCAAACTTCCAGAATGAAGGGGAGCATACCCTTTATTCACTGGACATAAAGAGAGCATTGCGGTTCTATCTCGATAGAACAAAGGAAATTTGCAAAGCTCAACAATGGTTTGTTTCCTTTAGCATGACCCGGCTGGGTCAACCTGTTGCTATCAGGTGCATTTCAGCGTGGCTGGTGGCATGCCTTCGCCACTGCTATTCTATGGCACAGGTCAAGCCGGAAGGCAGAGTGTATGCTCACTCTCCCAGAGCAGTCGCAGCATCTTTGGTGGAAATCCATAAGGTCCCCATTGCAGATATTTGCAATGCGGCTACCTGGAGCTCCGTGCATACGTTTAAGCACTATGCCTTGGCTGTCCATGCCAGAAGACATCAGTCATTTGGCAGGGCAATTGTTAACGGACTTCTGTCCTAAAAAGTGAGCTCCTCTCTCTCCTGCCACCTATCTCAGGGGGATTTTATTTAGCGCAGTACTCTCCCATCAGTGTGAATGAGTGATGGAGACTTTATGTCCAGGAAGATATGGAAATTATGTACCTACTGTAATTCTTGATCTTCTTGGATGAAGTCTCCACCACTCGTTTACACATCCACCCACCCCCCGAGGTCACTTCTCTGTATCTGGTCTTCACTCCCTCAGTGGCTGAGCTGTGAAGACTTTGTTGTTGACCCTTCTTACACGGGTCATTCAATCTCATGTCCAGTTTTTAGGTTAGTCCTCTTTAGGTTAGTTAAGCTGCACCTCCTCAGAAAAAAATGTACTAAGGCGGTTGGAGGTTCGATGGAGAGACAGTCTATACCATACGCACCTTGCTCATGGTGCCACTTCCTTACAGCTCCATCTCATCACCGGCCCTCCTGAAAAAGTTTGCTTCCCACTGGGTCCTAGCACCTCCAGTGTACTCCCATTAGTGTGAATGAGTGGTGGAGACTTCGTCCAAGAAGATCAAGAATTATGGTAGGTGTGTAATTTCCAATTTCAGGTCTGCCAAGTGATCCTGTAGTAATAGCAGTACATTTGCTGTGCACAAAGGGTGATTTGAAGGTCCCTGTAGATTTGGGTAAAAATAATACTAAGTTGGATGAGGAGGAGGGAAAGGGCATCACATCCATAGGGGAGTAGTGGAAGCAACTGAAATAATGGTGGAAAGTAAGGTTGTCGAGATAATCTAGGTGATTGCAGTAACAGCTTGGAATTAGGTGCTTGCAGCAGGGAACATATATAGATGCTTTGCTAGAAGCACATATATAAGATGCATAGAATCTGTTGGCAGAAAAGGACCACTAGACCCATCCAGTCTGCTCTACTTTCCCCGCCTATTACTACACCCTAGATCCTAATCCATCACAGGTGCCATTCCCTCCTCCCTTTCACCTACCTGTTATGCCCATGTGACTATATATAGAAACACAGAAGGTGACTGCAGATAAGGACTGTGTGGCCCACCTAGTCTCCTTTCCCTACCTAATGCAATACCGCAGACCCTAGCTGATCTGTGGCTTACCCTCTCTTCCCTATTGTGAGAGTACTCTTATGTTTATCCCATGCATTCTTGAATTCCCCTACCATTTTCCCCCCACCACCTCTGCAGGGAGGCTGTTCCAAGCATCCACTACTCTTTCTGTGAAAAAGCACTTTCTCACGTTGCCCCTGTGCCTACCCCCCCAGCCTCATGCCATGCCCACCTTGTTCTTGTACACCTTTTTTTCTGAAAGATGCTACCCTCCTGTACCTTCTTTATACCCCTGAAGTACTTTAATGTTTCTATCATATCCCCCTTTCTCTTCTCTCCTCCGTGGAATACATATTAAGACCCTCTGGTCTTTTCTCATATGACTTTTGGTGCAGTCCTTGCACCATTTTTGTTGCTCTTCTCTGGACTGCCTCTATTTTGTCTATGTCCTTCTGGAGATGCAGCCTCCAGAACTAGACACAGTATTCCAGATGAGGTTTCACTAATGATCTTTACAGTGGCATAATCACCTTTTTTTCTACTGGTGATACCTCTCCCTATGCACCCCAGCATCCCACTGGCTCTCCCCAAGGCCTTCTCACATTGTTTGGTTACCTTTAGGTCATCAGATATGATCACCCCCCAGTTCCCTTTCTTGATTGGTGGCTGTCAGTACCCCCCCCCAATCTTGTAATCTTCCCTTGGATTTCTGTGCCCCAAATGCATGATTTTGTACCTTTTGGCATGGAATCTTAGCTGCTATGCTCTTGACCACTCCTCAAGCACATTTAGGTCCTATTTTACTAATCCAATAGAGTTTAACAAATAGTCATTTTGGTATGCTTTATAAGTGTAAATTAGATCACCTCTTAAAATTCTACACTTCAAGGAGTATGGATTGGGAGGCAGTATAGCGCAGTGGTTTAAGGCCCTGAGCTGCAAATCTGGTGACATCCAGCAGACCAGACCTGGGTTTGAATCCCACAGTTTCCACTTACATACTGTGTGACCCTGAGCAAGTCACTTAACTTCCCTGTGCTCCCAGGTCGCTCCTGTAAAAAAGCTTTCAGCTTAGTGTGCTACTCCTGGTTAAAGAACTAAATAAATATAGTTGTAATGTTTTTAGTCTGGTACCATAATCTACTTCAGACATTTTATCAGTCCTTTTAGTTACTCTATGCTGTACTCTTTCTGTCATTTGTTGATGGCCTGTAGAGGTTGGGGCACAAAATGAAGCACAGTAATCTAAGTGAGGCGAACCAAGCTCGTGTATAGGGGCAATATAACTGATGGCTTCCTACTTTTGATAGGTCTCAAAATATTACTTATAATCATGTGACATCTTTTAACAGTTTTATAAGTATGGGAATTAAATTTTAAATTATCTGTAATTGTTATACCCAAATCCTTTTGCTCTGTAGTGGTCATTCATTTTACATTTTGTATTGAATATGTGTACTTTTTGTTGTTATTCCCCATATGCATAACCTTACATTTTGCAGGATTGAATTTCATTTTATTTTTTACTGCCCAAGTTGTTAAATTATCTTGTAATATGTTTGCTGATAAAGTATTGTTCACAATACAACCTATTTTACAGTCGTCTGCATATTTGTTTATTCAGACGTCTCCAGATGTTTGCATACTAGCTATCATTATATTGAAAAGTAGAGGTCCAAGGACAGAGCCTTGCAGTACTCCTCTAGTTACTAGACTCCAGATGGATTTGTGACCATGAACAACCACCCTTTGATATCTATTGTGTAAACATGATGAGATCCAATTAATAAAATGCGTATCCAGGATTATGTTGTGATGATGCTCAATCAGAATTTATGTGAAACAGTATCAAATGCCTTTTCAAAATCCAAAAATATGACATCGCTAACTGGCTCAAAGAAACTAAGAAGGTTTGTTAAGCATGACCTACCAGTGGAGAAACCATGCTGAGAAATATCTGTGCTACCAGAACTTCTAATATGATCAGAAATTTTTGAATGCATTAATCTTTCAATAATCTTGCTGACAAGTGAAGTTAAACTGATAGGCCTATAATTAGTTATTGTCTGTCTATTACCACCCTTAAACATGGGTGTAATGTTCACCATTTTCCAGGATTGAAGAACCCTTCCTTGATTTATAGTCATATTAAATAAATAAGTTAGTGGTCCAGAAAGTTCTTTTGGTACTTCTTTCACAAATTTGGGGTGGATACAGTCAGGAACGGGAGCTGTATTGCATTTAATTTTGTTAATGGCTTCTACTGTATCCTGTTCTGGAAAGAATTATAAGATATCCAATGTTTGTTGTGTATCAGAAAGTATTAAGTCTGAGTGATTAAATATACTTGTGAAATATTTATTAAATTCTATGGCCATTTCTTTTTCACTAGTGATTATTTTGTCATCTAAACTTAATGGTCCTATTCCAGTATGAGTTTGTTTTATTGAACCGACATAATTATAAAACTTTTTCTTTTTGTCTTTAATGTTTTTTTGCTAAATTTATCTCTAAATTTTGTTTTGATTTTTTAATTATTTGTTTAGTTTTTCTGGCAAGTTTTTTAAACTTACACCAATCAGAGGCCTTTTTGGACTTACTATATTTGTTATAGGAGCAATATTTATTTTTTATGATATGCTTTAAATCTTTAGTCCACCACAAGGGTATTCTTTGTTTGTTATTATTGTTATAGTTTACTCTATCAGGCACCCAGGTGTTTAGACAGTGATCTATTTTAGCTTTTATTTTTTCCCAACACATGCTCAATCTCAAGATTACTTAGGTCATTTGACCAATTCCATGAAGTTAAGAATGTTTTTATATTATTGTAGTCTGCTTTGTAATAATTTTTGAACTTACTTATCCCTTTGTTGCCATTTATGTGTCTTATGATATCACATGTGATCATATTATGATCACTATTGCTCAAAGGTGGCAAAATGACGGGAGTCGAAAGCAGGTCAGCATTATTTGTAAAAAGGAGATCAAGTATGTTATTATTCCTAGTAGGAGTAGTCACTAGTTGGTCCAAACCACGTTTGAGGGTGGTTTCAAGAGACGGTCATTCAATATTACTGTTAATTTTGAATGTTTCCCAATTTATATGGGGGAAGTTAAAATCACCAAGGATTATTAGATCACCATTAACCACAGTATTATCTGTTTCAAGAAGACAACATTTTCATCAAGATTCAAGCTTGGTGATCTGTAACAAAGGTCTACAGTTAAGGTTTCATAACCTAGTTCAGTTTTAGCCCAAAGTATCTTAACTTCAGAATCTTCATTCACTATCTCATGACAGTTAAATTTGTTAGATATATAGATTGCTAAACCACCCCCGCCCTTAACATTCTATTTGTTAAGAATTTTGTGTAACTAGAGATGTCAGTATTCCAGTCATTATCTGTAAACCATGTTTCAATAATACAACAGATGTCAACCTCTTTGTTTACAAGAATGTATCTTAGTTCATCTAGTTTATTTGTTAGACTGCGAGCATTAATCAATAGAATTTTAATTCCCTTGTCTCTCTCTTCATTATCGTGAATTTCATTCAATCCAATATTCTTCTGACTAGATGCACTTTTTTGATTTATTAGACCAGATTTTGAATTCATCTTCCTTTTTCTCTTTTTAAGTTTTATGAGATGTAGTATTATGATTCGTATTCCACTCATAGCTTGGGTAGTTTTTTTTGACTGATGATACTTTATAATAATATCACCTTCCCCCCCCCCCATCTCTTAGTTTAAAGCTGCATCTATTGAATTATTAAACTGTTGACTAAGTAATTGTGATCCTACTTTATTGAGGTGCAGTCCATCTGGACTAAACATATCATGATTTTCATTGTAATCTTCCCAGTGTGTTATACAATTAATGTTTTGCTTTATGCACCATTGTCTAAACCAGTGATTTACTTCTTTTAGTATACAGTTTTGTCTGTAAGTTGCTCTAGGGATCGGGAGTATCTTGGAAAAGAAGATGTTGCAGTCAAGATCTGCAAGTTTATTTGTTAAATTGACAAATTCCTGCTTAATTTGGTGAGGGTTTTGATGAAATATATTATTGGCTCCTACATGAATAATCACTAATTTTCTAGTATTGTTTTGACATACTATATTAATAATTTTTGAAATGTCTGATATTTTGGTGCCCTTAAAACATGAAAGCGTTCTATGCTCTTTGTCCCTGTCACAAATTGCTTGGTGCAGTCTCTTAATAATAGAATCACTGAGTGCATATATTTCAGTTTCTCTAGGCAGGGTAACCTCAAATTCCATATTTTGGTTTACCTGCTGAGAGGCAATCGAAGTAGTATCAAATATTATTAAGGGTTGATCTAGAGTTAAATTCTCTTCTGTGCCCATTGATTGAGATTCAACATTTAGAAGAGCAGGTGTATCTGAGGTTATGACTTCATTTAGAGAAGCAGATGTACCCATTGTCCCTTCTTGGGTAATATCTAAATTTAAGGGATCAAATGAATTAGTGATTTCAATATTACATTTCTTAGCTTTAATTCCCCCTTTTTGGGGGATATTTTACATGTTGAACTTGGTACCAGACATCCTCTGGGTCAGTGATTTCATCTTCTTCCCTTACCCTTTTTTCGTTTAATGGAGTGTTATTCACAGGGACAAGGGCTTCAGTGCAAATTGTAGTATCTAACACTAATTAGATTGCTGGGTAGGGTGGTCCACTTATCCGCCACTCAGTCTCCTTAAAGAATTATTTCCTTATATCTTTCTTGAATCCACACACACACACACACACACACACACTACATTAAGGTTATGTCCCTCGGTGGCTGTGGTGTTCCTTAGCTTAAATAAGTGGAGTCCACCCTATTATATCCCTGCATGTACTTGTCAATTACGTATCACCTGCAACTGTCCATGACCCTCTACCTTTTAGCCCCCCCAACTACTGTTGCCCTGACCATTTTTCTCCTCTCATCACCACACTGCACCTGTATGAGTAGTTTCTCCCTGCCTATCAAAACTCAATTTTAGCTACTGCATGTTATCTATTACACTGATTTGCCTTCAATGTTTATGCTCCCCTGACATACTGTATTGTTTTATATAACTTCTGTATTTATTTAGTTTTTGTTTACTGGGTAGGTGCACTAGACAAGAGAAATTGACTATTTTCAGGCACAACCCTGTCCCAGTTGTTATGGAGAGTCTGAGTACAGGAATCTGTTCTGTTCCTTCCTTTCAAGCAACATGAAATCTTGCTGTATTCTGACTATTGGAGTTAGGTCCTGCCTTTCAACTGCCCCGGAGAACAAAGAGTTAACTTTCCATGGCCAGCATGGAACGTTCAGTGCGAGCTCGGCTGAAGCCTCTGTCTGCTGTTGTTTAAATTCCAACCATCAGATTCTTTACTCCACCTCACTGAACAGTCACTCCAGAGATTTCTCCTTTGCTTGGTTAAAAAAAGTCAAAGTGTAGTTTTTCGCTCAGTTTCTACTGAATTTCTGCTACCGAATCTGTTGGTTTAAGTCTCTGTTTGTGGTACCGTGAGTACTAGATAGGTTTTACATTTAGTTTCTGTGTGGAACTTGTAAATTTCGGATCGGTTCGGCTGAACCGATCAGTTTAGTTTAAAAAAGTTTGTGAATTTACTTAGTGTCACTATCAGTTCAGAGCAATGCCCTTTGGCCTAACATCAGCCCCAAGGGTGTTCACAAAGTGCCTGGCAGTAGTGGTTGCTTTCCTAAGGAGAAAAAAGATCTCCATCTTCCCATACTTGGACGACTGGCTCATAGTTGGTCAGTCTCTAGACCAAGTCAAGTCACATCTGCAAATAACTCAGCAAGTGTTCGCTTCCTTAGGATTCCTCCTCAACCTTCCAAAGTCAGTTCTCAAGCCAGTACAGCTCCTCACCTTCATAGGGGCGGAGCTGTATACAATAAGGGCAAGAGCCTTCCTTCCCTCCCTTGGACAGGGTAAGGACCCTTATGGAACTAGCCTCTTAATTCACCCTTCAGGTGTCTCGACCAGCAAGGCATATCCTGCAGCTTCTGGGCCACATGACAGCCTCTACAGCAGTGGTCCAGGGAGCAAGATTTCAGATGAGGGACATTCAGTTCCACTTAAGAGCCTTCTGGTCCCAAAGAAAGGATTCCCTTACCAAACTAGTCCCAGTGACTCGAACCCTGATCCAGGCTTTGCAATGGTGGCAGGATCAGGACAATTTGAGACAAGGAGTTCCTTTTGTCACTCAGTCTCATTCAGTGATGCTGGGGGATCTTACCACCCAAGGGCTGTGGTCACCTCAAGAATCTCTGCTTCACATCAATCTCTTGTAACTCAGAGCAGAGTTTCTGGCACTGCAAGCCTTTTCCAAATCTGTACAGAACAAGGTGGTCCAGATCAGAACAGACAATACCACCACAATGTGGTACATCAACAAGCAAGGAGGCTCTCAGTCTATGGCCTTGTGCACAGAAGCAATGAAGCTGTGGTCCCTGGCCTATTCCCTGCAAACCTCTCCGATAGTTCATCTCCCAGGGAAGGACAATGTCCTTGCAGATGCTCTCAGCAGGATATCCCAGGGCCATCACGAATGGACCCTAGATCCTCTAGTTTTGAAAGTGATTTTCTTGAGATGGGGCACTCCACAGATAGATCTTTTTGCAGCCCCAGACAATCACCAACTTCCTCTCTTTTGTTGCAGACCCCCAGTCTTGGGCTCAGTCCCCCTGGATGCTCTGATTCTGAATTGGGAAGGGAAATTTTTGTATGCTTCCCCCCTTCCCTCTCCTGTTCAAAGTGTTAGTCAAGATCAGGTCACAACCATGCAAAGTGATTCTGATTGCTGCAGACTGGGCCTGACAGCCCTGGTACCCCCTGTTGCTGTCCTTAGCAGTCCACCTTCCCCTGTCTCTTCCCAGGAATTACAACCTGTTGACATCCTCCCGGGGAGGATTTGGCATCTGAACCTCAAGTCTCTCAATCTCAAGGCATGGCTCTTGAAGAGCTAGAGTTTGCTGATCTGCACCTTTCTCAAGGGGTTCTGGATATCCTTAAGGCTTCTTGAAAGCCTTCCACCAGAAAGACTTACAACTCCAAATGGAAAAGGTTCACTATTTGGTGCTCTAATAAGCATATTTCTCCAGAATCTGCTGGGTTGCCTACAGTTCTGGACTATATGGTCCATCTTAATGGCTTAGGACTTAGGCCAGCTACACTTAAAGTGCATTTGGCAGCTGTTTCTGCCTTCTTGTCAGTAGGCAAGCCCTCTCCTCTGTCAGCCCATCCTGTGTTCTGTAAGTTCTTCAAGGGATTGCTGCACACCAATCCCCCCCTTTAGGGACCCTGCTCCTGCTTGGGACCTTAATGTTTGCATTGCTCAGCTTATGCAACCACCCTTTGAGCCTTTGTCCTCTGCAGAGCTTAAGTACTTGACTTGAAAAACTGTGTTTTTGGTAGCCATTACCTCTGCCAGGCGTATCAGTGAATTGCAAGCCCTGTCAGTGAAGAAATATAGAAACATAGAATTGGATGGCAGATAAAGACTGCTTGGCCCACCCAGTCTGCCCATTTCCCCTACCTACTGGATAAGCTGCAGATCCTAGTAAACCAGCAGCCTTCTTTCTACCCCCACCCCCTAGAATTGCCTTATGGCTGTCCCATGCATGCTTGAATTCAACCACTGTTTTTGACTCCACAGCCTCCTCTGGAAGGCTGTTCCATGTATCCATAACCCTCTCTGTGAATAAATACTTCCTTACATTACCTCTGAACCACCCCATCTTCAAATTGTGTCCCTTGTTCTTGCACCTCTTCTTTTGAAAGATATACCCTCTTGGACTTTGTTGATTCCCTTGAGGTACTTGAAAGTTTCTATCATGTCCCCCTCTCCCTCCTTTCCTTGAGGCTATACATATTAAGCTCCTTCGTCTCTCTCTTCATATGTCTTCTGGTGCAGACTCTGCACCATTTTAGTGCCCTCCTCTGGACAGCTTCCATCTTGTCTATGTCCTTGCAGAGATTGGGTCTCCAGAACTGCACACAGTACTCCAGATGGGGTCTCACCAGCTGTCTGTACAGAGGGATAACAACTTCCTGTTTTCTACTGGTGATGCCTCTCCCTATGCATCCCAGTATCCCCACAGCCCTCCTTACTGCCCCCTCACATTGTTTGTCCACCTTTAAGTCATCTGATATGACTACCCCCTGGTCCCTTTCCATTTTTGTTGTTGTTAGTATCTCACCCCCCATTGTATACTCTTCCTCTGGGTTTTTGTTTCCCAGGTGCATTACCTTGCACTTCTTAGCATTAAATCTAAGCTGCCATACATTTGACCATTCCTCTAACCTTGCCAAGTCCCTTCTCATCCTTTCCACCCCACTTTGTGCATCAGCTCTGTTGCAGATCTTTGTGTCATCTGCAAAGAGACATACTTTTCCTTCCAGTCCCTCTGCAATGTAAACACAAAGACATTGAAGAGGACAGAGTCTAATAGTGAACCCTGTGGCACCCACTAGTAACCCCCTTTCTTCAGAGTAGACTCCATTTACTATTACCCTCTGTGTCCTATTCTCCACCCAATTCTTTACCCAGGCTATCATCTTGGGACCCACTCCCAGGCTGGCTAACTTGTATATTAATCTTTTGTGTGGGACTGAGTCAAATGCCTTGCTAAAGTCTAGGTAGGCCATGTCCACAGCCCTCCCTGATCTACTACTTTGGTCACCCAGTCAAAGAAATCTATTAGATTCGTCTGGCATGACCTTCCTGCTGTGAATCCATGCTGCCTTGGGTCCTGTGCCCCTCTGGCCTCTAGGTACTCAACAATTCTTTCCTTCAGAAGTGATTCCATCATTTTCCCTATCACTGAGGTTAAACTAACTGGTCTGTAGTTTCCCGTCTGCCCTGCTCCCACTTTGTGAAGGGGAATCACATTGGCCCTCCTCCAGTCCTCAGGTACCACCCCATCCTCCCATGATTTGTTAAAGAGATTAGTCAGTGGTGTCACTAGTTCTCCCTTAGTTCGTTTAGAATTCTGGGATGAATCCCATCAGGCCCCATTGCTTTGTCCACCTTCAATTTTAAGAGTTCTTTCAGAACCCTTTCTTCTGTAAATGGGCTGGTATCAACTTCTGTATCCAGAGTGTTTCTATTGTTTGTTTAGGTACCTCCCCTCTTCATTTGTAAATACTGAGCAAAAATATTTGTTTAGTATCTCTGCCTTTTCATAGTCACCCTCTGCCCACCCCATTAAGCCTCACTGTCCCTCCCTTAGTCTTCCTTCACTTCCTGATGTACCTAAAAAAGGTTTTATCCCCCTTAACTGAGTTGGTTATCTTTTCCTCAGTTTGGGCCTTTGCTGTTCTGACTGCCTTCCCAGCTTCCTTTTGCTTTAACTGATACAATTCTCTGTCCTGCTCCTTCTGTGATTCCTTGTACTTTCTGAATGTTTTCTTTTTCTCTTGAACCTTCACTGCCACCTCCTTTGAGAATCATAGTGATTTCTTATATCATTTTGTTTTATTTATTCGCTTCACACAAAGGCTTGTTACCTCTGTGATGGCAGTTTTTATTATTCCCCATTGTTCTTCCACCCCTCCTTCCTGCCCATTTGCTAGTGCATTCCTTAGGCACTCACTCATTTTGGCAAAGTTAGCCCTCCTGAAGTCCAGTACTTTTGCCTTTGTATGGCTTGACTCTGTTGCTGTGTTTATTGTGAACCATACTGTTCGATGGTCGCTAGTTCCCAGATGGCTACCCACTTCTACATCTGTGATCCTCTCTCCATCTCCATTTGAGAGGACCAGGTCTAAGATAATAATGCTTGGTGAATGTATGGACTGTTTTCCAGGTGGCTGCTTGACAAATTTCTAAGATAGGAATATCCCTGGCAGCAGCCAGGGAAGCAGCTGTACCTCTTGTAGAGTGAGCCCTCAGGCCTAAGGGTGGGGTTCTACCCAGTTTTTCATAGCAGAATTGTATACAAGAGACAATACACCTGGCAATAGATCTCTTAGTGGCAGGTCTGCATTACTCTCTGGATATCCAGGCTAGGAGTGATGCTCGGTTTGGCACAGCAGTACTTCAGAGCCTATTCCCAAAGTAGGTTCTGTCCCTCCTCCATGGAGGTACTGCTTGGTAGTTGGCAATAGTCAGAATACAACAAGACTTCATGTTGTTTGAAGAAAAAAATGACTCACCTTAGTAATGTTGTTTCTTCTAATGGAGTCTTGCTGTATTCTGACCTCCCCCCGCCTCCCCTCTCAGAACCTGGTTTTTGGGATGTGGGTGGGCAGGAGCAGTGTTGGCACCCTAGGCGTGCCCCTTTTTCACCCTCCTTTACTTTGGGTGTGTGTTGTGTTTTGTTTTTTGGGTTTCCTGACTTGAGTTTTTGCTTTGAAACCAAAAAACCCTTTTTAATAAATTTAGCTGCCAGTTGGCTAGTGTGAGTTTTACAGTTTCCACACAGAACTTCTAGTGAGTATTGCTCGTAAAGATCTGATGGTTAGAGTTTAAACAACAGCAGACAGAGGCTCCAACCAAGCTCACGCTTAACGTTCCATGCTGGCCATGGAAAGTTAACTATTTGTTCTCCGGGGCAGTTGAAAGGCAGGACCTAACTGCAATAGTCAGAATACAGCAAGACTCCATTAGAAGAAACAACATTACTAAGGTGAGTAATTGTTTCTTCCTGTCTCTTGTCTGGTTGTGCAACCAAATTTTCTTGTGAGACCTAGTTGTGATCACCTCGACAGTCTTGCAATTCTTTGCCTCTCACTGTCTCTCAGTCTTCACTTGCTGTTTCTGTCTTTTCCTTCCTTGCATATCTGCTGGTATAAAAATATATGCAAATCATTATGTGGAAATGTAAATGATATTGGGATCCCTTTGTTTAGAAATTATATAGTGTTATTGTTGAATTGTACATAATTATAGTTTGAGATGATTCCAAAAAGCTATTGGGAACACAAGGGGTTAACCTGAGAGCAGTTTTTAGCCCTTTTTCAGAAGCTGCAAAGAAGGGGCCTCAGTTCTGGGACATTGTGTTCTTGCTGCACCAGCCTGAAACATACAAGAACATTTTAGAAAAAAACAGGATACTTGTTAAGGAGGGGGGTTGCAAAGACTTAGAGAGAGCTGCAATGTGTTGAGGGAACACACAGAGATTGAAGAAAAACTCATATAGATCTTCTCTGTTTATTCTGCCTTTGTAAATAGTTATTCTGAACAATTTTATTTTTTTATGTTACTGCTAGTACTAAACACTTTTTGTGAATTCTACAACTGCTCCTGGTTTTTCCTATGCTTCCTGACCTGTGCCTCAATGACAGATGGTGTCAGCCTAAGTGGGATTACACCGTGCATACTCTAAGACAGAAGTTTTGTGTGTGGGTAGTGGACCTAGTACAAGGAAAGCATAGAGAAAGGTATGGATTCTGCAGCAGCAAGTCCAGGAGTGGTTACCAGGAGAATGGCAGATGAACTAGCAGATACAGAAGTCCAAGCTGAGATTGTACAGCCAGCACAGGTTATGGGAAAAGAACAGGCAGTGACAGAACCTGAAAGCCTAACTGCCTTTTTCAAATGGTGGGCTATACAACAAAAAGAGATGGAGAAGAAGAGAGAACAAGTAATTCATGTTTAGAAGCACAGATGAGAGAAGAGATGCAGTGACAGGAGCAGGAGAGGAGAGAAGAGAAGCAGCAGATGAGAGGAGATGCAGTGACAGGAGCGGTGATGGCTGGATGCCTTGCAAGCTATCAAAGGCAGAGGATCTGGCACAGATCCAGATGAGCAACAACACACAAGCAACTTAGCCATTAAATTTACGAAGTTGTGTCCCTCGGATGATATTGAGGCATACCTGACAACTTTTGAAAGAGTTGCCACAGCCTGCCAATGGCCAAAGCAACAATGGACAATCAGACTGGTACCCTACTTGAAAGGGAAAGCCAACTTGCCTACAGCAATATGGACATTGCACAGTCAGAAAACTATGACCTGGTAAAAAGCGAAATCCTGAAAAGGTGTGACATCTCGGGAAAGACCTACAAGTAAAGATTTCAATCTCTGAAGTACAACTCAGTTGACAATCCTCAAGAAGCCTTCACCAGACTCAGAAAACTCCTGATTAAATGGCTCCAATCAGAGGGCAAAACAGTCCCACAGGTCGATACATTTGCCATGGAGCAATTCATCAGCATCCTGCCTACAGATGTGCAGCTTTGGGTAAAGGAACACAACCAGAAAGTGGGGAAAAGGCTGTTTCTTTGGCTGAAGACTACCAAATGGCCAGACAGATGCCACAGCAGTGAGAGAACCACCAAGCACTGGTAAGACACTCTTTTTCCCATTTAAACTCCAAGTCTGATAAGCGCTGTAGTGGGGGTAACAAATCTGTGCCCAAAGATGTTATTTGCTATGACTGTAATAAGCCAGGTCATATTGCAAAAAATTGCCATAAGAAGAGTGACACTGGAACAGATTTGTCCTTGGCAAATTGGGGCAAGTACTTAACAGATGTGAAGGTGAGGGATAAGACTGTAAAGGGACTCATTGATTCGGGAAGCAGACTGACCCTAGTGCATGTTGAGGTGCTGGGAAAATTCTGTGCAAAAGGACCAGGTACTGGTGTTATCTGCATCAACAGGGACACTCAGTACTAAGTGACTGTGACCATTAAGGATGTGTCGCACCAAGTGAAAGTGTGAGTAGTACCCAAGTTACCTGTACCTGTGATTATTGGAAATGACTTTACAGGATTTATTGAGTTAATCAAAGATGAAGTAAATCCTGATGTTTCAGCAGCAGTGGTGAAAAGAGTTCAGGCAAAGAAAATCTCAGACGGTGGGGGACTCTCTTCCTTTTACTGATTTTGATTCAAACTTGTTTGAGCACAGCTCCATGATCCAGAAATCCAGGAAAGAAAGACGATGCCTGAAGAAACTGTGGCAACAAATGACTGATGAACATAAGGGGTTAACATATGAAAATGCTAAAACTAAACTGATCACTGTTTGTGATTTTCTTTCAGAACAAGCTAACAATGCTTGTCACCAGGGTTATTTTAAGCAGCTGAGGGTGAAATCAACACAGGGTGAACCTATGTTTAAGAAATGTAATTGGCTACTGTACAGAGTTTGGGTTAAATCTCAGACACAGGACCAGCTAGAACAATTGGTTATACCACAAAAGTATAGATCTGACTTTTGTTATAGATAGCACATGATGGTCTATGGCTGATCACTCAGGGAGGGATTGCACCCTTGCCAAATTGCTGTACAGATTTTACTGGCCTGGAATTCATGAAAATGTTACTTCCTATTGCAGTGCTTGTGTGAGTGTCAGAAAGTAGCCCCAGTGACCAAAAGAGACCTGGGATCCCCTACCCTTGATAGATGTGCCTTTTGAGAGAATTGCAATGGATGTGGTTGGCCCCTTAGACAAAAGTAAAAAGGGAAATCGATTAATTTTGGTGTATGTGACTATGCTACTCGATACCCAGAGTCTGTCCCTATGTGTACTGTCACAGCCCCAAAAGTTGCAGCAGAGCCTGCCAACATTTTCAGCAGGGTGGGCATACTTAAAAAAATTATTACTGATCAGGGTAGTAATTTTGGTGCTGCATTACTTAAGGAGCTGTACAGACTACTAGGTATCACTGCCATACGAACCTCCCTCTATCACCCTCAGACAGTCTCATTGACTGTTGTAACAGAACCCTAAAATCCATGTTAAAAAAGTTTGTGGGAAGGGAAGGATTGGGACCAATACTTGCCTTAGCTACTTTTTGCTTACAGAAAAGTGCCACAAGCTTCAACAGGTTTGTCACCATTTTAATTGCTGTATGGTAGGCAATCTAGAGGGCCACTAGATGTAATAAAAGGAACATAGGAAGATAACCCCCATCAGAAACAATCTATTACATCTTGTATGTTTGCCCTGAGAAAGAAGCTGGCAAAATATGTTGAAATCACCCATAGTAATCAGGAAGAGGCCCAAAACCAGCAGAAAGTGTATTATGACCATGGGGTAAAAGAAAAAGTTTTTGAGCCAGGTGAAAAGGTCTTGCTACTGTTACCCACTACAGAAAATAAACTGTTAATGAAGTGGCAAGGGCCTTATAAAGTGTTTAGACATACCGGCACCATTAACTACAAGATTGAGACCCCTGACAGGAAAAATCCTACTAAGATATACCATGCTAACCTCCTCAAGAATGCCAAAAGCTGCTTTGCTAGTTTTACCAGAAACTGATAAAGAAGATATTGATGTAACTTATGATAGACTGGAACAAACTGTCACTGTGGATGTCATAAAGATGAGTGTTTCCTTAACCCCTGAACAAACCGCAGAAATTCATAACTTGCTAAAGACATTTAGCAATACTTTTATCACAGTACCAGGCCAAGCTCGTAATAGTGCCAAGGAATGCTCACCCTATTAGGCAAAAGACATTCAGGTTACCAGAGAGGTTAAGAGCTGATGTGGTTAAGGAAATACCAAAAATGAAAGAATTGGGTATCACAGAAGACCAGAAGTGCTCGGTCATCACCAATGGTGATTGTAAACAAAAAAGAAGAGGGTGTAAGAATCTGCTTTGATTTTAGGAAACTTAAGTGTCAGAATTTGATAGTTATCCTATGCCCAGAATAGATGATTTGGTGGACAGACTAGGGAGTGCCAAGTATTTCAGTACCCTTGATCTCACCAAGGGTTACTGGCAAATCCCCCTAGCTAAAGAATCCAGAGGCAAAACTGCATTTGCCACTCCTATAGGATTCTATCAGTTCACCACCATGCATTTGGTTTATATGGCACTCCCGCTACATTCCAGCATTACATGGATGTAATTTTATTGCTTCATACTGGTTATTGTGCTGCATACCTGGATGATGTTGTGGTGTATAGTCCAGACTGGAAAAGCCACCTGGAACACCTACAAGCAGTTATCCAATCGATCAAAAATGCAGATCTGACAAATTAATCCTACCAAGCATGCATTGGGCATGCAGAAAACCAGATATTTGGGCTATGTTTTGGGAAATGAAGAATTCAAGCCTGAGGTTTCTAAGATAGAAACGGTAGCTAATGCCCTGTCCCTAAAACTAAGAAACATATCAGGTCGTTTTTAGGGCTGGCTGGTTATTATCGGAGATTTGTTCCCAACTTTGCAGAGTTAGCTACTCCCCTCACAGAACTCACAAAAAAACGGTACTCGAATAATGTGAAATGGATCCCAGAGTGTGATGAAGCATTTCAAACCATTAAGGCTGCATTATCTTCAGCCCCTATTTTAAGAAGCCCAGACTTTGAGAAACCATTTTTGTTACAAACAGATGCATCAGAGGTAGGTCTAGGTGCAGTCCTGAATCAAAATATAGATGGGATGAAACATCCTATTCTGTACATAAGTAGGAAGTTGCATGACAGAGAGAAAAGGTACTCCACCACTGAAAAGGAATGTTTAGCAGCAAAGTGGGCCATGGAGTCCCTTAAGTTTTATTTGCTAGGAACTGACTTTGTACTTACAACAGATCATAATTCTCTCTGTTGGTTTAACCAAATGAAAGATGATAATTCCAGAATCACAAGGTGGTACCTGGCACTACAGCCATTTAAATTCAAGGTAATACACAAATCTGGTAAACAGAATAGCAATGCTGATTTTCTGTCAAGATATGGATCAGGAATTGAGGGTTCTGAAGGTTGAAAAACAAATGTATGAGTTTAAACTTTACTGTATGCTGTACTGTTATAGAAAAAAGGATACTGCACACGTGCTTAATTTCTGAAAGTTAGAAGCTAATGCTGATACAGAATTAATAGAATGTTTTGGAAACCTGTTTGATAAAACAGGTTCCTTCTTAAGGAAAGGGTGTATGTGATAGGGTTGAATAGGACCCTGTCCCAGTTGTTATAAAGAGTTTGAATGCAGGGATTTCTTCAGTTCTTCCATTTCTTGTCTTTTATATGTCTGGTTACGCAACCAAATTTTTTCGTGAGACCTAGGATTTGATCACCCCAACAGTCTTGCAATTCTTTGCCTCTCACTGTCTGTCAGTCTTCCCTTGCTATTTCTGTCTTTTCCTCCCTTGCATATCTGCTGGTATAAAAATATATGCAAATCATTGTGTGGATATGTAACTGATATTGGGAGCCCTTTGTTTAGAAATTAGGTAGTGTTACTATTGAAATGTATATAATTATAGTTTGAGATAATTACAAAAACTATTGGGGTTAATCTGAGAGCATTTTTTAAGCTCTTTTTCAGAAGCTGTGGAGAAGGAGCCTCAGTTCTGGGACATTGTGTTCTTGCTGCACCTGTCTGAAACATACAAGAACATTTTAGAAAAAAACAGGAAGCTTGTTAAGGGGGGGTTGCAAAGACTTTGAGAGAGACAGCTGCAATGTTTTGAGGGGGTCACACAAAGATTGAAGGAAAACTCAGCTGGATCTTCTCTGTTTGTTCTGCCTTTGTAAATAGTTATTCTGAACATTTTTATTTTATAATGTTGCTGCTAGTACTAATAAACACTTTTTGTGAATTTTACAACTGCTCCTGGTTTTTCCTATGCTTTCTGACCTGTGCCTTGACGACAGACCCGAAAGAGTTACAGACAACAAGATCAGCAATAACAGGGTGTACAAATAATACAAAACATCAACATTAGTTTACCATAGTACAGATATTTCCTAAAATATTGTACTGGATGAGCATAGCCTATTTTCAAGCACAACTCAGTAGAGTTACAGACAGCATAGACAGTAGTAAATGGGTGAATACCAGACAATTTATAATGTTGTTAATACTATTCATTGTTTCCACCTCTTAATCTATCTCCACTTCCTTTCACCTCCAGGATGTATCTGGAAACAAGCTATTAGTAGCTAAGTATGTCTTTTCTGGTGAAACTTTTGAAATAAATACATTTGTAGGTTTCCAACAACATGAATCCAATAGTGATGCTATACAAAAACTGCACTCCAGCCAGAGATGTTGCCTCAGAGAAATTGGAATGGTGATGATAGAATCAGAACTCTATATGCTGTACTTTTTATTTATTTATTGAAATTTTGGATAACACCTTTGAAAACAAGCTCGTGTCATAGGTTCCATGTCAGATGAACAATACATATTGGGAAAGTATGAGATGGAGAACAAACAAAACAAGGAATTATATGAGACATTACAAGAGTGTATAACTAGAGAAGTTCCAATGTGGCATAGTACAATGTATGCCATGGTGCATATCTGATTCAAACCTGGAATTCAAATGGTCATATTAGAGGGGGTGGGGTCTTATGAAATGACCCTTTACAGGAAAATGAGAACAGACTCAGCCTAATATCTAATAATCAACAATGTAAGGGATGGCATCAGCCCAGGGGCCTCGTCAGAGGGGAGAAGGTATGGGACAAAGCATTTTAAAGTGAGCAAGGGAGCTCAGGAGATATAATGGGGGGAGGGGGATGGGGCAAAGCCATAGAGAGGTGAGGGGAAAGAGTGGAAGGGATGAAGAGGAAATGTGAAGGAGAATGATTGTACTGCATTAGGAATAAGCTTTTAAACTTTATTATAACCCCTAGATCCCTTTCCTCCTGTGAGTGATCATCTTTGACCCTATTGATGCTATATTCTTTCTTCGGATTTTTGTTTTGTGTGGGCATCACTTTACATTCCTGGCACTGAATTTTAGTTGCTGTATATAAGACCAGTGACTTGGGTAGGAACCAGGCAGAGTAGGTGGACTGAGAGTCGTTCTAGCCATAAATTTCTGTTTTAAGCCCCAGGAATCCCTCACTTATGCTTAACAACAGCTTCATTCCCCTGGAATGAGCTGCCCTGGAGCTTAGAAGTTTATGCTAATTAGAGAATCTTTGAAAGAAATTCAAACTCTGCTGTGTAGTCACACTGACCCTCACATTCTAACAACATATTTATTTCCCCACCTGAAGGAAGTAGTTGACCCAAAGTCTTCTCTTCAAATTTCAGACCAACTACGGTTTATTGTGTTATTCTTATACAGTTTTACTTTATTGTTTTTTGTTTTGTTAACTTGTCAATAACTCTGCTTTAGTTAGGGTGCATTTAATGTAATTTTTCTATTTTCTCATGGTTCCGCATCGGTTCCCAGGAACCAGAGAAAGCAGTTTTTGTGGCTCAGTTCCCGCTTTAGGGAACCTCTCTCTCTCTCTCTCTCTATATATATATATATATCAAAAAACTCTGCTTAATGCATCAGTTAGGGTTGTACCACAGTGACAAAAGCGAGGAAATTTGGTGTTAGGTTGAGAGCCCCCGTTGCATCCCTCCAGCCCACTACCCCAACCGCCAATGGGGTGTGCATTGGGGTTGTCGGCCCTACTTTTCGACACTACTTTTCCCAAAAATTTGAAAAACATATTTCTGGGGTGTTTAACCCAAAATAAAGACATGGCTAGCATCCTGAGGGTCCGACTAGGTGAACACAAAAATAATTGTGTTCCTAGAGGGTCCCAATTTTAAATGGCAAGCATTTTTCTGATCACCAACTTAAAAAAAATGGCAGATTTGCGACACTACTAGGGTCATTTGCAACACTAAAAAGTGCATTTGCAAAAGTGCCGATCTTTTTAACTTTTCCCATTGACTTATAATGGGAACTTGTTCTTTTAATAACTTTTGAACCATTCAATATTTTTCCAAAAAATCTTCAAAAGGCACACCGGGGACCTGCACGTTCCCTAGTTTTTGACCGTCGCGGCAAACTGCATGACCTGTAGGCACGAGCAAAGAATTCAAAAACATAATTGTGTGCACGAATGTTGCTTAATAACTCCACAGCCATATATCTGACCAGTACAAAAGTTGGCAGATACCAAGATCTATGGTTATGCCCCATGCCTGCCAAATTCCAGTCAAATCCGTTGAATGGTGGCAAAGTTATTAAGGTGCAAAGTTTCACCATTTAACCTTAAAAGGGCTACTCTACCATAATATATACATACATACATATATATATATATATATATATATATATTCATGAAAAAAACTGCATTTAATGCACCATTAGGGTTGAACAGTTTAAAAGTAGTGAAATGCAAACTTAGGGTTCCCAAGCATAAGGCCCCACTCCCACTGTGCATACAGGAACAAGCATGAGTTGAACTTAGGCTTCCAACCGTAAGACCCAACCCCACCTTGCATGCAGGAACAGGTGTGACGGGTGTACCTTGACTTTTCAAACCCTAATGCTCACCCCATTTTCTTATTCTGTACCCATGTTATCTTTCTTTTGGAATGGGGTGAGCATTAGGGTTCAAAATGCCAAGGTACACCCATCACACCTGTTCCTGCATGCAGGGTGGGGTCTTACGATTGGAAGTCAAGAGTGTGAGTAGGGTGTTGGGGTTGGGAAGCTTAAGTTCAACTCATGCCTGTTCCTGTATGCGCAGTGGGAGTGGGGCCTTATGCTTGGGAACCCTAAGTTTGTATTTCTCTACTTTTAACCGTTCAACCCAAATGGTGCATTAAATGCAGCTTTTGCCACAAATTTCCTTACGTTTTCAGATATTTGTTGTATTCTTATTGGGGCTGGGAGAACTTGGCAAAGTTGTGACCCTTATTAAATAAGAATCACAGTTACAAGCATGCATACTCAGATTGCAATGAATGGGCATAACTTTGTCATTTTTCATATTTTGACTCCAAAGTTTGAACATAGTCTTCTTATAACCCCACCTCATGAACCCCATAGGTTAAAATTTTGAAATCTGTGGGAAAATGCCATTATGTGACACAGGTGCGAAAACATGTTTTGTGCAAGATATGACAAATGACAGCTGTACTGTTCATGAGGTGGTGTGATAAAATGGCTACATTGAAGATTTGGAGTAAAAATATGGAAAATAGCAAAAGTTACGCGCACATACAAAATTTTCAATGACTGCTCATAACTCTGCCATTGTTAGGAGTTTTTTCACCAAACTTTCAACATGGTCTTTTTGGGATCCCACCTCATGAACACTGCCACTGTCATTTTGTTCATTGGACCTGAAAGGTGATTTCGCACAGAAACTGCGCCAGGTGAGGGAGGTTTAGGGAGGCAGTATAGCACAGTGGTTTAAGGCTCTGAGCTGCAAATCTGAAGACCTGGGTTTGAATCCCACAGCCCCCACTTGCATACTTTGTGACCCTGAGCAAGTCACTTAACTTCCCTGTGCTCCCAGGTTGCACCTGTAAACAAGCTTTCAGCTTGGTGTGTCTCACCTGGTTAAACAATTGGAAAAAAAAAAAGGTGCAAAATCATGTTTTGGGAAGGATGTAAAGAATGACAGCTGTACTTTTCATGAGGTGCTGTGAACAAATGGCAATGTTGAAAATTTGGAGCCAAAATATTGTAAACTACCAAAGTTATGCGTCTGCATAGAAACTGCACAATGCACGCTTGTAACAGCCATTTTTAGGATTCATTTTCACCAAATTGTCAACATGGGCTTTTTGGGACCCCACCTTATGAATACTGGCACTGTCATTTCATCAATCATTCCCGAAAAGTGATTCTGCACAGCGACCGCAAAATCACCTTTTGGGACTGAGTAACAAAATGACAGTGCCAGTGTTCATGAGGTGGGGGTCCCAAAAAGCCCATGTTGAAAATTTGGTGTAAAAATACCTAAAAAAATGGCCTAGATATCAACATGAGTTCTAAATTCCATTGACTGCCATTATACAGAGCTTACCTTGATTCTTCAGTTTGCGGTTAGGCTTTGAAGACAGCAGACATATCCCAGTCCACAGAAGATGCCAATACTGACTTCCTGGGATAAGAATAGGGTGAGTGTGGAGGGGTGCTCAATGGGAGGGTGGGGATAGGGGAGGTAGACTACAGAGATGACGGTGGACTTTTCTTTTTTCCAGGTATAAAAAAACAAAAAAAATGTCAGGATGGTTTTCTTCTTTACAGGCCATTATTAAATGAGTTTTGGGGACACGGGGATTGGGCTCTCCAGTGTCCCTACACTGGCACTGGTGGGGGGGCACAGTTTTCGGAGGGGTGGACACATCGGGACTCTGGGGATGGGCTCCTCAGTGTCCCTACACTGGCACTGGCGGGGAGAGGCATATCGTGACACTGGGAATTGGCTCCCCAATGTCCCTACACTGGCTGGGGGGTGGGGTACATTGGTTTCTAGTGCCAACAGGTGGATAGGGAACCCCCTGTCAGCAAATATATAAAACATGTTTGGGGACGCTAGGAGTGATCTCCCCAGTGTCCCACAGTGCTTGGGGGGAGCTTGAAATGCTGACATGGGGATTGGGCACTCTGATGTTGACAAACACAATTAATATTAGAACAAGCTGGGGGGCACCCAACACTGGGAGTGGATGTACCGGTGTTGGAAACAACATTTAAAAAAGTTAATGCTTTCAGTGCACCTGGGGTGAGCTCCCCAGTGTGCCACAGTAGTGGATGGTCAATAATTATACCCCTTGCAAAAAGTATACTTCATTCGTTTCTCTCGCTAAGCAAAGAAACAACATGGCTGGCAGCATATTATGTTTGACCTAGAATCCCATGCGCACGGTCATGGTATGGCAATTTTAAATGCAAATGTTAACGTTAACAGCAGAAATAATGCCAAAGGAAACAAACAGAAACGTGAATGCAAGCGCGTACGCAAATGAGAACACAAAGGGTAACGCACACAGTGGCGTACACGGGAACGGTAATGCAAATGGGTATGGAAATGCAAGTGGGAACGCTAACTGTAACAGTAATGGAAGTGCACACCATGGTTTTGCCCAACAGCTGCATAGAGAAATGCAATGTGTACAAAGAATGTATGCATAATAATGGGCCTCGGAGCAGAAAAGAAGCTGTTGGAATACTAAATTGCTTATATCTCAGGAACTGTACGACATAGAAAAAAAATTAAAATTTCACATGATTCATGAGTTTCCTGGCTAGGTTTTCATTGAATGCGCAGCCTGTCATGATGAAGAAGCAGCGAATGCCTGCATGTTAGTCTATGGGAAAAAAACGTCAACTCCCCAGTGTGCCACGGTAGTGGAGGGTCAATAATTATACCCCTTGTAAAAAGTATATTTCATTTGTTTCTCTCACTAAGCAGAGAAACAACATGGCTGGCAGCATATTATGTTTGACCTAGAATCCCACATTGTAGCTGCTGCTGTGACAGGGGATCTGTCGTCATGCTAAACATCTATGCAAAAATTAGATAACTTTGGAACAGATTAATATTTTTCACTAAACCTTCCAATGGCACATCTGTGAGGCCAAGGCTTTCTACCCGGAAAATTTCAGCCAAGAAGCTGAAGCCATTTCTGAGATACAGGCTGACCAAAAAAACAACAGCAAAAACTTCAAAAACCTGTTTTTTTTTTTTTGTTTTTTTTTTTTCAACCCTCTATCTCGGAAACCACATAAGGGATTCAACCAAATGTGCTAAATCAAGACACCTGTGCCTTAGGTTGATGCATGTCAAATTTCATGCAAATCCATTGAACCATCCCAAAGTTATTAACCTGCAAAAACTGCAAAACAGAATCCTTGTTCGGTGCAGAAATGTGACACAGAATCCTGTTTTGTGCTATACATCTATTTTTCCACATAGGAAATAATGGGAAATTGAAGATTTAATAACTTTGGAATGAATATTTTTTTCACTAAATCTTCAAAAGGCACATCTCTGAGGACAAGGCTTTCTACCCTGAAAATTGCAGCCCAGAAGCTAAAGCCATTTCCGAGATACAGGTGGACAAAAAAAGTGGCAAAAAAAAAAAACACCTTCCTTTTTAACACTTTTTATCTCGGAAATGGCTAAAGCTATTGAGACAAAATTTCCCACATACAAATACCTGACCAGGGTAATAATGCATGCCAAATTTCATAAAAATCACATCAACCATTACAAAGTTATTAAGGTCCACAAATTGCCCTGTAACATTAAAAACTCTCAACCCTAATATGCAAGCACTACTGTGCCTGTATAATACATATACATACAAAAAAAGCTTGTAAATTATACCACTTTGTGTTTTTTTACATTTGTTTTTCTCAGTTCCCTGATTTCAGGAAGACAATAATTACCTTTATTTTACTGTTTTAATGCCACCATTAGGTGTTAGTTTAGATCACAATTTTGTTTTACTTAAAGGAACCAAACCATGTTTCCTTATTCTAACCCCTGCTGCTTGCATAGTTTTTTTTTTTACCACTGTAAATTTGATTTTTGGGAACCAGAATGTCTTCCCTAGGTTGTCAGTGTTTAATATGACTGACAGGCCAAAAAAGAAGACAGGACCCACAGGCTTTAAAAATTTGTTAACTTTGTTTCCAACTTCTGGCTAAGGCAGACTATCACAAGTTGTGTTTAAAGATTAGTGGCAATGATGGAGTATGTATCAGTGGAAATTGATCCATTTTGGGGATTAACAAATAGTCTAGATTATACCATCTTGTGTTGTCTCTTGTGTTTATTTCATTCACATCTCACTATACAAACAGTTGTCAGTGACATATAGGTCTCAGTAAAAGTTTTAGTTTTTTCCACAATCTCGGCTGAGCACTCTTAGCCACTGATGTCAATGGCAGAAGCACAAGAGACCTTCTTTCAGAACAGCTGATCTCAGGTCTCGAGCCCGTCACTGATTCTTTTCCTTACCCTTACAAACATTGCTATTTGGACCAGCCCGGTGGCACTGAGGGCTGAGGTGCTGGATGGCACACTTTGTACCACGCCGGTGACCTGGGTTCGGGAATGGCCCTGGGTCATCGGGGGGCCAGCACAGGGGGGAGGGGCAGAGCAGGATCGAGCACCTAATGGCAGCTGTCCTCTCTTGGAGTGGCTGTTCCAGCCCCCCAGTATTTCCGCTGCCACCGGGTGGAGTTCCTGTGGCAGCACGAGTGGGAGGGGGCAGAAAGTTGGGAGGGCATCTCGGAACGTGGTGTGCATGTGCCTCTGAGAATGGACGTGGGTGAAAATGGGGAAAAAACATATAAAATACATAATGAAAAAAATTGCTATTTAATTTCACTTACTTTGCCTAATTCACAAAGCACAAACACAGTTTAAAAAAAAAAAGAAAGAAAATGCACAATCCAGCAGTCTGCCAGTGGCATGGCTCCATGCTGATGCAGACAGTTCTGTCTTGTGAATCTCAGTTTAGTAGCTCATGGTTCCTGTTGCACAGAACTTTAGACTTGGAAAGCTGCAATTTTATTTTTCTTAGGAAAAACGGTCAGCTCACTGTTTTTATAAAGCTGCCCCGTGAATGTAGTAAAAGAGCACTTGGATACTCCCATTTAACTTCATTTCGGCATCTGAGCAGATCGCAGTCGACGAGAAGAATGATCCCTCAGACTAATTCCCCACCCACGAGTGCCCGACGCAAAACAGAAATATGGTGGCTCTATTTTCACAACTAGAAACTACTGATAGCAACTGTAACCTGCACGCTTAAAAAAAAAAAGAATTGCAGCTATACCAATAGGTCTGCTTTTGCTAAGATGGTGCTCAGTGTCACAGTTGCTCAACCTGTCATGATCTCAATCTGCTCACTTGCTGAAATTAAGTTAAATCGAAGCCTGGAATGAGAATCACAGTCTAGCATTTATACGGTGAGCGGATCACAATCTGACAGGTTGAGCAACTGTGACACTTGAGTACCCTCTTAGCAAAAGCAGAACTATTGTTATAGCTGCAATTTTTTTTTTCTATATTGTTCAGGTTACAGTCATCAGTAGTCTCTAGTAGTGAAAATACAGAACTACCATATTTCTTTCCTGTGGCAGGCACTCGTGGGTGGGGAATTAGTCAGAGGGATCTTCTCATTCATCAATCGTGATCCGCTCAGTTGCCAAAATGAAGTTAAATGGGAGCATCTAAGTGCTTTTTGACTACATTCATGGGACAGCTTAATAAAAACATTGAGCTGGCTGGTTTTTCTAAGAAACTTAAACCGGCAACTTTCCAAGTCTACAGTTTTGTGCAACAGCGACTGTGAGCTATTAGTCTTAAAACAAGATTCACAAGAAAGGCACTGTCTGCATCACTGTGGCGCTATGTCGCTGGCAGACTGCTGGACTACGCATTTTCTTTATTTTTAACTGTTTGTGCTTTGAGAGTTAGGCAAAGTAAGTGAAATTAAGTAGCAATTTTTTTTAATGGTGGAGAAAATAATCAGTGACAGGCTCAAGACCAGAGGTCAGCTGTTCTGAAAGGAGGCCTCTCGCACTTCTGTCATTTAATGATGTCAGTGGCTAACAATGCTCAGCCAAGATTGTGGATAAAACTGAGACTTTTATGGAGACCAGTATGTTACTAATAACTGTATAGTGAGATGTAAATAAAATAAACACAAGAGACAACATAGGATGGTGTCATCCAGACTTTATTTATTAAACTATCCCCAAAACGGATCAGTTTTCACTGATACATATTCGGTATTGCCACTGATCTTTAAGGTGCCTGTGTCCTGATCACAATTTTGTCAGTTCTGAGCTTTGTATTAAGTTTTGCCCTAAAATGCAAAAGAAAAGGACAAAAAAATTAGAAGATATTATGGCTTCTCAGTCTGCTTCCACGTCACCTAAAGGCTCAGATGAGGGTACAGGATCTCAAGGCAAGCACCAATCCCTGCCAAAGGGAACAGATAAGAAAGAAAAAGTCTGCTAAAGATGGTTCAGAAATCAGGATGTCTGAATGGAGTAACCCTGATTCCAATAAAAATAAAAGAGCCTCCGAGCAAATACCAGAGACGGTGCCTGCAAAGAAAAAAAAAATACGTTGCCATCCCTCCTCCTGAAGAAGGAAAGGCCCCCCCCAGTGGATACAAATAAAATACCATCAATAGAGGAAATGACTAAGGCATGGCAGTTCCTTCAGGCTTTCCAGTCTATGGGAAATTTCATGAATATGCCCACCCCCCCCCGGCTCCAGTTCCATTGCTAGTGTCTGTGGTGGAGGAGGAGTAGCAGAATGTAGAACTCACAGAACCAGATGGTTTTCCAGAACAAGAGTTTTGCTCCCTTCCTAGAACCTCAGATGAGTATACTTCACACTATACTTTTGTGAGGGGTAATACCCCTCAATATCACCTCACAAGACACTGAAGAGGGTGAGGATGAGGTGGAATTTGTGGATATAATGGCTTAACTCACACAAAGAGGCTGTTCTAGGGGGCGTGGATGTGGTTCGCTTATCCAAACTCTGGCAGTTCCACTGGAATTATGTTATTGGCCGGAACGTCTTTAAGCTAAGCTCCTCCCACCACTCAGATGGTATATCCTCCAACTCCACCCCATGATATCAGATGTTTCTTTCTGCTGGTAGAACAGGCCACCTCCTTTGCACTCCCACTTAGGATTTTCTGCACCATAGACAAAATGTCTTTTTGAATAAAACTAAATTTCTTCAACTTAGAATCAAAAGAACCACGAAACTGTCTCCAGACAAATGATGGAACACAAGAAACCAGAACTCAAATTCTTCATTAAGTGCTGGCAGAAGATGTCAGTCACCAATCCACATGACATGTGCATGTATTGCATTCGGAAACACAATGTGGCCGGATGTGGCCTTTGATTATCCATGCTTCCTGAATCCCTCATGGACAGGAAGCACCAGCTGTCACTGGGCTGGCCTTTGGAGAGGCAGCAGAAGGACTGCCCTAAGGGCTGCAAGAAGGCCTCGCCAATAGCTGGGTTGACTGAGCAAATTGCAGCCCTTGAGGCAGAAGCAGGACACCTCCTCATCTCATTGTTGTTCCCTGGGGCCAGCATCAGAGGGTCTTTCACAGGCCAGTTCCATGACATGTGCCTGTCCCTCCAGACCTTGTCAGAGAGCCCTGCCCTCTGTGGTTCAAAATGCAACCACCGCTGGCAATGGTGGTGGGACTGGGAGTGATCGAGGTCCTCTCAACTTGCCCAGCTACTCAATGGCTGCTAAGTGCCCCTCAGCCAAGGGCAGGTCAAGGGCCCTTCGGCTCCACCATCAAGTCAAACCACCTCGACTCCAGTCGAGCAGGCTGTCAAAATATTTCTTAAACCTGTTGACCAGTTCTCAAATTAGACTGAGGAGTCAGCCTTGCAGACCTCAATGATCTCAGTCCTCACTCAGGAGGACATGGACCAATCAGTACTCCTGGTCAGTCCTTCCAGGGACCAGCCTCCATCTGGGATTGGGTTTCGATGCCTAGATTTCTCAGTGTTAGTAGACACATCATTTATGGCCAACTATAGGAAGACTCTTCTCACCATCTGGTGTTTGTTGAGTGGTTGATGTCACGGTCAGGGCACTCGCATTCTTGATCCCGCTCGACTGCGAGGCGCCACCATTGATGTTCTCGACCTCTTCATCATTGGGTGAGGAGAGGCTCCAATGGAAGATGCACCAGTTCTATGATGAATTCCTCTGGCAGCAGTGGGCAATCATGGGGAAGTGCTCTACCCTAAAGAACTTCGGTCCACTGGCAGGCGCCAGTGGTTGTCCCACTGGTCCATGTTCTACAGGTGCTCCCCACACCTGGTTCCCTGCTGATTAGGGTGGAGCCACCACCATGACAGCTGCCAGTTAGTGCTCCAACCAAGGAGGCTAGCTATTCGGCCACTGGCTTGTCATGCCAGTTGTCAAGATCACCGCAGGTGAGGATTCCCAGGAGGTCCACGGCAAGCAATGGCTGAGGGCTGTTTTTAAGAAGTCATTGGATGACTCATATCAGAAGTCCGTGACCTCCTCAGGGACTCAGGCCTTCGACCGTAGCTCAAGCGAGGAGCCATTCATCAAGCATGGCCTCATTTCCTTCAGTCGGCTGTTCCAGCTTATCTTGGAGTCCATGTCAATCCTGCTTGAGCCAGTCCAGAAAAGGGCTAGGTCTCCTGTCAGGGAAATTTTGGACTGGGATGACTCTGCGGGGGTTGCCTTTCTGGTGGCTGAGGCCAGCTTGAGACTGACCATGGATCTTTGGCAGCATCCTGCTCGGCCCCATCTGCCAGCGTGCTCCACAAGTACTCAGTCCCTACGGGCTCCCTAGCAAGGTTGTCAGACCATTATTTGGCCAAAGATCTGCTCATGGATTTGGTGTTCCATAAATCTTGACACCAGGGGGATGCGGACGAGCCTTTGGAAAGGGTGTCCTATAAGATTGACCACATCACAAAAGAAGTATATGCTGTGGCCACTCTGGGTCTCTCAGAGGCTAACAGTGCTGTAATGATGGTTAACTATGGTCTTTCCATGATGGGAATTTTCAATGCTGTCCTCCCCCACCTCCATCCAGAGCACTGGATGGTGGTGGAGCTCATCAGAGACCAAGGTCAGTCACTGGCTAAACACCAGCTCCAGAAAGTCTTGGACATGGGCAATTCTTGTGCCCATGCATTGGCAGTGGCTGTCTCCAGGCATCACAGGGCCTGGCTGTGTTTGTCCACTGTCATGGCAGACACCCAACAGAAGCTAGCAGATGTCTCTTTCATGAACACTGACCTCTTTGCCAGTGGAGTGGAAGGGCATCTCACCAGGACTGAGAAGTCCAGTGCCACCCTGGACTCTGTGACCTCATACCAGAAGGACCAGAAGAAAAGGTCTAAAAAGCAGGCTTTTCAGTACCAGTCCTTTAGGTCACAGCCTCCCCATCAGCAGCCTCAGCAGGGGCAGTTTCAGGCCTGGCGCCCCAAGCCAAAGTCCAGGAGGGCAGGGGTAGTGGTGCCTCCAGCAGCAGCCAGTGGTGCCCCTGCAAAAGCTGCCCAGTGACGAGTTGGAGGGTGCCATCCCTCTACCTGTCCTGTCCCCGACTGCTCTCCAGGTTGAAGGCCAGCTACATCACTTCTTTCCTGTTAGTCTGCTATTACAATGGGCAAGTGGGTATAGGATGTAGTGGGCAGAGGATTGTCTCTAGACTTAGAGGCTCTCCCGCCTTATCATCTCCATGCGCCTTGAGATTCTGAAGTGTATCAGGACATGTGATCCTCCCTCACAGAGGACATCGCTTAGCTCCCTGTGAAAGGGGCAATAGCCCATGTCCTGGACACCTTGGCCAGTCGGGGTTATGTGTCCATATGTAGTGCCTTCAGAAAATATTCACTCAGAGTATTGACTCAGGGGGGTGAATACTTAAGTAAACAAGATATTTCAGTTTTTAATGTTTCATAAATTTTTGTTACACAATAAAAATATTTTTCCCCCTTTAAATTGTTGAGTATACTGTGTGAATCAAGGGGGAAAAATCATTTCAGTGCATTAAAAATTCTGGTAGTAACACAACAAAATGTGACAAAATCCAAGCGGGATGAATACTTTCTGAAGGCACTGTACTTCCTGGTCCCAAAATGGACTGGCGCTCCATACTGGATTTGCACAATCTCTTCCAGTTAATGTAGAAACAAAAGTTACAGGATGGTCATTCTCAACCAAATTATTCCATCCCTACAGCAAAATGTGGTTTTGCTCCCTGGACCTCCAGGATGCATTCTTCCACATTCCTGTCTGTGGGTTCCACCACCAGTACCTCTATTTCTGAGTAGAAGGTGGCCTGTACCAGTTGCAGGTCATGCTCTATGGCCCCACTGCACCCAGGGTCTTCAGTAAATGCATGGCAGTGGTGATGGCCCACCTGCAGTGCCAAGGGGTCACAGTGAACCCTACCTGGATGACTGGTTGATAGCCAGTCCATCCAGAGAGGACGTGGAGAGATCCACAAGACCTAGCTCTCCAGACCTCCCAAGATCTGGACCTGTTGGCCAACCCAGACAAATTTGAACTGGTACTGAAGCAAGTGATCAAGTTCATCGGGGGAGAACTAGACTCTGGTGGACCAGGTACAGGATATTAAATTCTTTGCCTGATCATTTCAGATTGTGCTCTTGAGCCCTGCCCAGTATTTCCTATGGCTGCTGGGGTACATAGCATCCTGCACCAGTGTGGTCAGCTGTGCCCGTGGTGGAAACATCACCTTCAGTAGGAGCCAGGTGGCCAGTGATCCCAGTGCCTAGGCCACTTGGACCAGCCAGTCACAATGACCCAGCCAATGTGGGATGCCATCCAGTAGTGGCTTGTCGCAGAACATCTGAAGGAAGGAATCCCATTTTGTCCACCAAGATCCGACCATCACCCTGATGACAGATGCAACTCTGGTAGGGTGGGGAGCACACCTGGGAGACCACACGGCCCCTGGGTTATGGTTGCCCAGGGAGTCCCATCACTTCTTAGACCCATTGGAACTGCAGACAGTGCACTTGGCTCTGATGGAATTTGCTTCACTAGTCAGGGTCAGGTTGTTCAGGTCCAGAAGGACAACACCACCACAATGTTTTACTTATATAGACACGGCAGCACACACTCCCTTCCTCTGCATCGGGTGGCACTCCACATCCGGACCCTCCTGCACAGCCTGGGGGCCAATCTCCTAGCGATTCATGTTGTGGGGGAGAACACTCAGCTGGCAGATGCTCTCAGCAGGGTAGGAGAGATGTTGCATGAGTAGTCTCTGAATCAGGAAATGGTGACCTACCTGTTCTCCCTGTGGTGTTCACCCTAGGTGGACTTGTTTGCCTCCTGGGAGAATGCCAAACTAAGGGATGTTTTGTGCCCAAATCCCACAGTCCGGGACACTGAGGGATGCCTTCATGAGGCCCTGGACCCCAGGCCTCCTGTATGCCTTTCCTCCCTTCCACCTGATTCATGGAGTACTGGTCAAGGTCAGGAAGGACAAGGTGCTGATGATCCTGATAGCTCCAGACTGGGCTCACTAGTTCTGGTACCTGGATCACTTCAGCCTCAGCAGCAGGTCTCCACGGTGACTGTCCCTCCACCCAGCCCTGCTGAGCAGATTTCAGGGGACAGTCTTGTACCTGGACCTTCAGCCGCTGCACCTGATGGACTGGTTCCTGAGTGGTTAGAGTTCCAGGCCTTGGGTATCTTCGAGGATGTCCTCCACATGGTGGAGGCCTCCAAGAACAAGTCAATTCATAGGTGCTATGCCTTTAAATAGAAGAGATTTCCATTTGATGTCAGGGCAAGGAGCTTGAGCCCCTTGCCTGCCCTGTGGCTAGCATCCTGGACTACCTCTGGTCCCTTTCCCAACTGGGACTATGAGCAACACCCTTAAGGTACATCTGGAAGGCATGGGCCAGTTTGCCGACGGTGGCCCAGGAGAAAGTGGTCGGGTGCTTTTTCAAGGGTCTCAACCACTTATCCCTTCCTGTGCATGAACTACCTCCACTGTAGGACTTACTGCTGGTCCGGGCTGTGCTCATGGGCCAGCCTTTCAAGTCAATGCACAGGTGTGAGATTTCATACCTGTTGTGGAAGATAGCCTTCCTGGTGGCCAATACATCTGCCAGAAAGACTGTAGAGCTCCAGGTGGGCTCTCCCCATCTGGTCTTCCTAGGGACACAGTCTTCCTTTGTCCCAACCCAGAGTTTCTCCTGAAGGTGGCATTGGAGTTTCACCTTAACCAGGTGATTAACTTACTGGTATATTTTATCAACCCATCTTCGGAGGCCAACCACAGGCTCCACACCCTTGGGCCTGTGGAGAGTGCTCTCATACTGTGTAGAGTGCACGGCTGGAGTTGGGGGACAGGCTCACCAGCTGTTACCTACACTGAAGTCATGCCTGTCAGACCGGCAACAAAGCAGATGACTGCAAGGGGGATCACATATTGCATCGACCTCTGCTATAGTTTGACTGGTCAGGAGCCTCCGTAAGAATTGGGGCTCATTCCACCAGACATACTGCTGCCTCAGTAGCTACTTCCAGAAATGCCCCCATACAGCAGTTCTGTAGGGCTGCTTCCTGGGAGTCAGTACACACGTTCATTTCACATTACTGCATCAGCTGCTGGTCATGCTGGGATGTGGGTTTTGAGACCTCAGTTTTCCAATCTCTGCCAAGTATGGGTGTGCGCCTTGCCCCCCTCCCCCCTCCTGGAAAACTGCTAGGAGTCTGCCAGATTTCCATGTCCCTAGAAGAATAGGTTACTTACCTGTAACCATAGTTCTAGGAGTGGTATATGGTTCACATCCACACAACTCGCCCGGCCTCCCTTGGCAAGTGGCACCTGATCCTGTTTCCAGTGTAAGAGATCTGATGTCATAGGGAGGAGTCAGGGGATGTACTGCCTGGGTGGTGTCAGGAGCTTAGCTTAAAGATGTTCCAGCCAATTACATTGTTTCTGTGGAATTGCCAGAGTGTGGATGTGAATCATATACCACTCCTAGAATAACAGTTGCAGGTGAGTAACCTGTTTTTACTGCCTGTTCACAAGTCCCTCAAGAAGGCCTCTTGTAAAAACATGTCAGCACCCACTTCAGTTGCTGGTATAGATAAGAAAATTGAGAAAAAAATAACAGGGTTCCAAATACCTGTATTCTCATCTTGATCATGAAAGAGTGGTCCAGGCTGCTGCCTGTGACAAAGCGAAGGTGCCCCTTTCCTCTCAGTCTCCTGAAAAAGATTCCAGGAAGCTGGATAGTATGTACCAAAAAGTTTGTACTTGGCTTTCATGCCGGCAGCATACTTGGCCTATGCTGCTCAATATCAAAAAGCCCTCTAGAGGTCAGTATTGGCAATGAGTGAAAAGGCTACTGGTGACTTGGCACAAGATTTGGCTGACACAGCAAAATCAGCTATTGATGCCACTAAGTACCAGTTCCATATCGCAACTGACATAAATGCCTGTGCATCCAGGGTCTTGCCCCATGCAGTGTCCTAATGAAGGTTTGCCTGGCTTAGAACTACTAACCTATCCCAGGACACTTGGGTCAAAGGCAATGGATTTTCATTGTGAGGAATGTTCACTGTCTGGTGACAAGACAGAGGCTTACATGAAAAAGATGGTTGGATACAAAACCACCTACAAGAGCAACACTGAGTAGAAGGCCTCCACTTCATACAGGCCTTCTGGATGGGGAGGTAGGGGGTAGGAGATACTTCCCCATGCCTACATTACCTATAACTATTCCTCAACAGAGGGGTTTCTTCTGAGGTAGGCATAGAAGGGTCACCAGGTGTACAGTTGCCCGATCGTCCCCAAGGCTCAGGCTAAGCAAAACTGCTGACAGGTCCCCCATCCATTGACAGTGAGGGGAAGACCGTCATGCTGTTTTCATAATTGGTCAGAAATTACTACAGACAAATGGATTCTGGAAATAGTGAGTCATGGTTTTTCACTGCATTTCAGAAAATTCCCCAAGACTGCAGAATCACAAGGGTTTTCACCCTCACGCTCCAGCAGAAAGATTCATGTTGGAGATGGAGGTGAAAAAAAATTGCAAGCTCACAATGGAGAAGAGGACTTTACTCAAGATATTTCTTGACCCACAATAAAAATGGGCGGGGGGTGACAACCTAATTTAGACTTGAGATATCTTAGCAAATACTTAAAAAAGGAAATGGTAACACTGATGTATTTCAAGGTGGTAACACTGGGCTCAGTGATTCCATCATTGCAAAAAGGAGACTGACTGGGGTCACTAGATCTGAAAGACACCTACTTTTGCATGCCAGTTACTAAGACCCAGTCACTGAAAGTACCTCAGATTCAGAACAGGGAATTGCCATTACAAATTCATGACTCTTCCCTTTGGCCTATCCTCAGCACCAAGGGTGTTCACAAAGTGCCTAGCCGTACTGGCAGCATATTTGTGGAGGGGTGGTAGTTTTTCCCCTACATGGATGACTGGCTGGTTTCAGGAAAATCATACCAGGAGGTCATGTCATCCCTTCTTCTGACATAAGGAACCCTGGAGGACCTGGGCTTCCTCATAAATGTACAGAAGTTACAATCAGGCCCTGTTCAGGTTCTGGACTTCATAGGTGCAGAACTGGATACCCTGCAGGGGAAAGCATTCCTTCCCCAAGCAAGGGTGACAGATCTGATTGCAGCTGCAAAATCATTTAAGGCAGGTCATCCCAGACCTGCAGAGGATTTTCTGCGCTTGCTGGGCTACATGGCATCATCCACCACAGTGCTGCCAGGTTCCAAATGAGAGATATCCAGTACCAACTGGGGAATGATTGTTCCAAAAGGTGGGAACCACTGTCAAAACTAGCTCCAGTCACAGAGTCCCTGCTACAGGCATTAGTATGATGGAAGGAGTAATGCAACTTCAGAGAGGGAGTCCCTTTTTTTCAGCAGTCATCCACAGTCATACTTTAAACAGATGCCTCCCCCTTGGGCTGGAGTGCCCATCTGGAGGAGCTCACTGTAAGTGGCATGTGGAGTACACAGGAGACTCAGGATCACATTAATCTCCTGGAGCTGAAGGCAGTATACCTGGCAATGCAGGCTTTTTTTCTCCCACATTAGAGGTCAGTCTGTCCAGATCAGGACAGACAATACTACAGCTATGTACTACATAAACAAATGAGAGAACAAGATCTTCAAAACTGTACACAGAGGCAGTGAAGATCTAGAACTTAGCATATTCCCTGGAGGTCCAGCTTTCGGCAGTACACCTGCCAGGGAGTGACAGTATGCTGGCAGATTCCCTAAGCAGGATCGGTCAGGGAAATCATGAATGGACAGCCAACCAACAGGTGCTGGGCTGGCAACAGTGTTCAGAATGTGGGTTACACTAGAGATAGACCTGCTTGCATCTTGGGAAACAACCTACCGTACGTATTTGCATACAAGTCGGTCCATGTATAAGTGTGTGGGGGGGGGAGTTGGCAGTCTAAGATGTAGGGTGTTTGTTTGACCTGTGTATAAGTCGGACTGTTGAACTATGGTTGGAATAACAAGCAATAAAAAGGAAAATAGCCCATTGGAAAGGAAAATAGCAGCAAACATAAAATTCAGTGTTTATTAATTCCACAGCTAAGGTCATTTAAATTTGCCTGCCAAGTACAGCTAAGTAAATTTAAATGAAGTACAGTAAAATAAAATTAAAAAGTTGACAAAGTTGTCAGCACAATTTATTTAATTTGCCTTCAGTTCACTTCGGTGCTACAAAGATAAGCTCAGCACTTTTAACGCAGTATGCCCAACAATGTGCTTCAAAGTTTGCAGCACAAGTTCAGTTTGATACTGCTAGCCCAAGTTGTCATCACTGAATCCCAAAACCTCTGTCTCATCTTCGTCATCGCCTGATGCAAACATCATGTGGTGCTGCAGCTCTGACAGGGAGATGTCTTTGTACATATCCTCAAGCTCTGCAGCTGTTGTGTCATCCTCTTCAACATCATTTGATCGTACAACATCAAAACCGATCAGATATTCGTATCGCACATGGTCCTCAGTGCCATCCATAGAGTTAGATATGCTGCATTTCTTAAATGATTTAGTGATGGCTTCAGCAGGCAAAGAATTCCAGGCATCTCTGACTCACTTGCACACCATAGCATAGCTCAGCTTTTGACGTTATCACCTGCAGTGAATTCTTTGTTACCTGCTAGCAACAACAAAAAAAAATCTCATTAAGATAAAAGAGAACACATTGACTAAAACTGTGACAGGGATAAAAAATAAATAAATATAAGAATATTATACCTGTTGTCATCCATAGCCTTCAGTACTCCCCCATTTTGGCCTTGAAAGGCTCATTTAAGGCTGACATTGAGTGGTTGCAATAGTGAGGTACAACTGCCTGGAATCACCGCTGTGTGTGTCAGTGTTTTTCTAAAGTTCTGTTTAACAGAGTCAACAAGATGACCCTGAAACATATCCCGCACAAGCTTTTTTTTTTTTGTGAATTAGGGAACCCGGTCTTTTGCTCCATATTTCATCAACCCATTTGTTAACTAAAGGCTCATCCATTCAGCCCTTTTGGTGTACTTCAACGAGCACGCCATGTGGCATTTTATCTTTAGGCAGTGTCTTTCTTTTAAACATAACCATGGGTTTAAGCTTTGTCCCGTCTGCCAGGCAGGAAAGAACAACAGTGAAGTGTGATTTTTCTGCACCACATATACGGACTGTGACAGTTTTCTTCACTTTAACATGTACTGTTCTGTTTGAGAGGAGATCAAAACTTCCAGCAGTTTTATCCATATTACTGATCAAAATAAGAGGGTAATTATGCTGCTTCTTCTCATTTAAAACAAAATCATGGAAGCTGTCCACCTTTTTATTGACATCAGAAGGCAATTTTTGGGCAATAAGAGTTCTCTGCCGTAAAGTTAGTCCGTGGCGTCTCGTGAACCGGGTACACCAGCCCGCTGATGCCTTGAAGTTCTCAAAACTCTGTACATCCAGTTTGTTTGACAGAGCCAATGCCTTGGAGCTGTATCACCATCCTGTTTACGATGTACCCCTGCTGCCTAAGCTCGAGCTCCTAGTTACTCAGTTCGGACTCAATGGCTGCCGTGGGTAAGTTGATCAGCTTTATTCTTTTAACAGTTTTGTCCACGAATTCCAATTCAGGTTTTTTAAACACCAGTCCCAAATGAGTTTTTCATTTATATTAAATTCTCTTTCAGTAGTCACATTGTTATGTAATTTGGCATACTGGATAACTTTAGTTTAAACTCAGTGTAGCCACAACGTTTTCGTTTCACTCCACGCATTTCTGAAACTGTGCTATCTAGTAACATTGAGGAATGTTAAGGTATTTATGAATTGACTCACTAATTACTTAAAATGACACTTGACTAACTACCCATTAATGCTGAGAAGCATCCAATCACAAATGCAGCCATTTAGCACTCTTTAAGCTATACTAATGTAACAATATAACCATATAACAATGTAACAATGTAACAATGCCCCACTGCTACTTTCATCTGATGACTATTAAAACACATCTCTAATAGTGCTGTTAGACAGCTGAGGGAAGCAGTGGGTGCAGAGCCAATTGTACTTTACAAGGACACCGCTCGCTGGTATGGTACTCAAGTGCACGTTCGGCAATGAATTACAGTACGAGTGAATTTTATTTTTGTTTGTTTATATTTTTGTGTGGTACGCAACCCTAGTTTTTCTCTGCATTTCAGTAACTCGCATATAAGTCAGGACCCTTTACTGCTCATTCGTAATTGGGTCTCAAAAATACGACTTGTATGTGAGTATATACGGTAGCTGTTGTAGCAGCACATTTGAGAAGGCAAGGTGTGATGATTTTTCCCCTACCTGGATAACTGTTCAGGGAAAACAAAACATGAAGCAATCTGCTCCACACAGAATGTAAAGAGCACTTGGAAAGTTTAGGCTTCCTAATAAATCTACAGGAACCACAAACTCCATAGGTGCAGAGCTGGACACCCTGCAGGGAACAACACTCCTTCACATGCAAGGGTATCAAGCCTCATTCCCACTGCAGAATCTTTTACCCCAAGACAGCCAAGGCCTGCAAGGGATTTTTCTGTAGCTTCTGGGCCACGTGGCTTCCACTGCATCACTGTACTAAGGGCTAAATTACAAATGACAGATATCCAGTATCGTTTCAGATATCACTGGACATAAAGGTGAACTCATTTTCAAAGCTGGTGCCAGTAGAAAAACATTTTTACAGACACTTCAGTGGTGAAAGGAGGAAAGCAACCTCAGGGAGTTTATTTCCTTCCTCCAGCATTCACTAAGAAGTGTAGTCACAACAGATGCTTCACTTCTACGATGGAGTGCCCACCTAGAAGATTTTACAGTAAGTGGCATCTGGAGTCTACTGGAGACCAGAAAAACACATCAGCCTGCAAAAACTCAGGGCAGTTTTCCTGGCCATGCAAGCTTTTTCGCCCCCAGAATACAAGGTTAGTCTGTCTAGATCAGAGCAGATGATACCACAGCAATGTAATACATAAAGAAATTAGGGGAAACCACTACATAATGTACACAGAAGCTATGGGGATCTGGAACCTAGCTTATTCACTAGACATGAAACTATCTGCTGCATATCTTCCAAGGAAAGACAACATACTGGCAGATTCCTTAAGCAGAATAAGTCAGGGAAACCAAGCGAGGACACTGAACTAGCAAATCCTGACATCAGTGTTCAGAAGATGGGGTATCCCAGAAATCCATCTGTTGGCCCCATGGCAGAACTACTAGCTTCACCAATTTTGCTACAGGCCTCCAGTATCTGGCACAGTACCAGAGTGCATCCTAACACTGGTTTGGACAAGGAGATTCCTATATGCCTTTCCACCATTCCCACTCTTACAGAAAGTGCTCCTAAAACTGAGAAGGGAGCCTGCAGCAATTATACTGATAGTTCCAGACAGGGACAGGCAGGCCTGGTACTCCATGCCACTGTCCCTATATAACATGAATACAATCTGTGACAGAGACACAATATGCTGTCTCTCACCCAGGGCAGGATAACATTCCCAAACATCAGGATCCTTCTGTAGTCATGGTTCTTGAAGAACTAGAAATCTCTAGTCTCAAGTTATCAGAAGAGATAATGAAGGTGTTAAAGGTGTCCAGAAAACCATCAACAGGCTTACATATGGCTCAAAATAGAGATTATCATGTTGGTGTTTCACCAGAAAGAAAATCCTCATACAGGCATGATTACCTATAGTCCTGAACTATCTAGTACACTTATGGTCACTCAGCCTCAGGCCTCCTGCCATGAAAGTGCACCTGGCAGCAGTCTTATCTTGTACAGCATGTGGCAAGCCTAAAATGTTGGTCTTGCCGCCTTTTTTCAAAGGTCCTTCAAAGGCCAGAGCCATTTATACTCTCCTGTGAGGGGTCCTGTCCATCCCTAGGACTTAAATGTATGCATTGTCCTGATGATGGAAGCTCATTCTGATCCAGTGGTTACTGCTGAACTTAAATATGTAACTTGGAAAACAGTTTTTCCTAATCTCCATTACTTCTGCCAAGAGGGTGAGCAAGCTGCAAGTCCTCTATACAGGCCCTAACTACATAAGCTTTCACAGGGACAAGGTGGTTCTCAGAACTACAGAAAGTTTCTTTCTAAAAGAAATGTTAGAATTATTCCATGAACCAGTCACTCTTCCAGTATGTTTTCCTGAGTGTTCCAGTGCAGATGAGCAAAACTAACTCACTGGATGTAAAAGAGCATTGATATAACATTCAGGCCACACAAGGATATCAGGTTCAACAACACTCAGTTTTTCATCACCTACGGTGAAGTGGAAAAGGTAAACCAGCAGCTATGGAAATGATCTCATTAGTCCCCTGCATCCAATTATATTATGAGAATAATTGGCAGGGTACAGAAGCCTACAGTTACACCCACAAGGGGCACATGAGCTTCTGTGGCAGCTACAAGGGGCATCCCCCTTTAAGAGATTTGTAAAGCAACTGCCTGGAAAGCAGCCTATACCTTCATGAAACATTACTGTCTAGACATAAAATCTGTCTTGCAAAACCTTTTTTATCCAGATAGATTCTGTATCCAGCCTCCTAAGGCACTGCAATGGAGTTTGCTATTTGTGACACATTATTGAGGAATTCCTGGGGTTAGAAGAAAACATTACACACCATTGTAATGTTGCTTCTTCTAAGGGATTCCTCCCTAAGTATCACAACCCCTAATCCCTGACTCCCCTTCCAGAACCTGACAAGAAGGCCCTCACAAGAATCAATTGTCTTAAGATTGGAGCATTAATTATTACATTTCTTCAGCAATTAATAAGTTTTATTTTCATTTACGTACTGTTCTGTTAAGAAACTTGGTTTGTCTGTCATATTTGCTTGGTGTTTTCACAATTTTTCCTTTTAGAAATGTTGTTATATTTAGTAGACATTTTTAAGATTCAGTGGTCACAGCTCGACTAGCTCTAGAAACAAATCTGATGTTGGATTGCTAGGGGAGCTATAATCATCCAGCAGAGTTTGAACTTGAAACATTCAAGTTCCAATAAGCATTTCTTAATTCACATAAAGTTCTAATTCTCCAGGGCACTCAGCTCAGCGGACCTGATATTTGTGATACTTACTGAGGGATCCCTTAGAATAAACAACATTACTACGGTGAGCATTTTTTTTCTTCTGAACCATGGACCCACCGTACCTGGAGCCACTGATCTGTGCTGGTTGGTGCATTTGGGTGGAGCTGCAATAATCTAAATGTGAAAAGACCAAAAAAAATAATTTAGCAGCAATCTCAGGACGGAAAAAAAGACTTAATCTTAGTGAATATGTGTAGATGGTAAAAGGCAGAACTAACAATACTACTGACATGAGATTCCAAGTGCAATGATTGGTCCAGTAGGACTCCAAGGTTATGGACAACTGAGGACGGATGAATAGTAGAGGTACCATAGTGAAGACCAAGAGTGGATGGATTGAGATGTTATCTTTTCTCTTGTATTGCAAACAAGAAGTTCTGTACTGACATTTAGAAATATGAATTTAAGATCATCCATGAATGGACGTCAGCAAGGCACAGCTATATCCGAGTTAAAGTGGTCTGCGACAAGTTGGTGATTGAGGCATAGATCTGAGTGTCGTCAGGATAACTATCATGAGACAAATCATGTGTTTCTATGATGTCTGCCAAGGGGAACTAAACAAATAAGAAGGGCCTTATGACAGATGCAGATAGAAACATTGAAACATAGAAGTTGACGGCAGATAAGGACCGCAAGACCCATCCAGTCTGCCCATTTTTTTACCTTATGAATGTGCCATAGGCCTTTACTCTGTCAATGGCCTATCTATTCATACTTATCTGCATTGCTCCCTTATGCCTATCCCATGCCTGTTTGAAACCCTACACTGTATTCATATCCACCACTTCTGAGGTAGGCAGTTCCATGCATCCACCACCCTTTCTGTGAAAAAGAACTTCCTCACATTACCCCTTAATCGGCCTCCCTCTAATCTCATGCTGTGTCTTCTTGTCCTGCTATTTTACTTATATTAAAACATGTTAGACTCTTTCACCTTGTTAATGCTCTTAAGATGTTTGAATGTTTCGATCATATCACCTCTCTCCTACCTTTGCTCTAGGGTATACATATTGAGCTCTGTTAATCTGTCCTCATAGGTTTTCTGATGCAGTCCCTGCACCATTTTGGTTGCCCTTCTCTGGACTGCCTCCATTTTGTTAATGTCCTTGTGAAGGTGCAGCCTCCAGTACTGCATGCAGTACTCCAGATGGGGCCTAACCAATGTCTTGTAAAGATGGATTATTACCCCCTTTTACAACTTGTGATACCCCTACTAATACACCCCAACATCCCTCTAGCCTTACCTACTGTTTTAGTGGTCTGCTTGGATGATTTCAGATCATCTGTGATGATAATGCCCAATTCTGTTTTTTCCCCTGTGATTGTCAGCAGCTCCCCTCTCAACCTATAGGTGGCTTCAGGGTTTTTTTTTTTTGAGTTATTTAACCAGGTGAGACACACTAAGCTGAAAGCTTTTTTACAGGTGCAACCTGGGAGCACAGGGAAGTTAAGTGACTTGCTCAGAGCCACACAGTATGCAAGTGGAAGCTGTGGGATTCAAACCCAGGTCCGGTTTGCTGAATGTCACCAGATTTGCAGCTCAGAGCCTAAAACCACTGCGCTATACTGCCTCCTCTCTTCCCTATGTGCATGACATAGGCTAGTCTTAAATTACAAAAAAACAAAATCCATGGTGTTTGCACACTCCCAAAACAAGAACATAGGACAACCCCTGCTCATACTGAACTCTCTAAATGACCCGCTTGAGCAGGTTACCTCGTTCAAATACCTAGATATCACCCTAGACTGTGGGCTCACCAACCATAACCACATCCAAAAACTGAACACCACTGTCAATGTGCGTGTTGGCCTACTTCACCAGGACAAGCATTGCCTCCCACCAGAAGCTCTCAACCTAGCTGTCTCGGCATCAGTACTATCGCTTGTAGACTATGGAATCATTATCTATGGGGCAGCCGACAACATGCACTTAAACAAAATTAGGCTGGCCCTTAATAAGGCCTGTAGACTAGCTACTGGCTGTGCTAGACTCACACATACCTGCACCCTTTACGCCTCAACCAACTAGCTAAACTTTGATGGGAGGCTCAAATATCAGACCTGCCTCTTTGCTAACAAAATAAAGCAGGGCTACTCCCACCTGTTCTCACCCCCTACTCCACGCACCATTGTTCCCCCACCTCACTCAGCAATCGGCGACAACCCACTTCAGGGTACCTCGCTGCAAGACTACCTCGGGTCAAAGAACTTTTAGTTACCTGGCCCCTAGCTGGCTTAACTCACTCTCAAACTCCCTCCTCACAGAACCTAAACTTGGTCAGTTCAAGTCCCAGCTAAGAGACCTAACCTCTCATGACTCAGTCTGTGACTGTCCTTGATTTCTAGCCCTACCCACTCCCACCCCCACAATTATGGACTTAACTCTAGTCCAGCCGCCCCAGGGCATGCCTATATTTGACAATGGACACCTCAGTCCAGCCTAGGCCTGCAAATAACCACCAGGGTATGGCTGGCACCACCGCCCTGCAGTGTATGTTTCTGTTACCTGCTACCGTCTATACTATCTACCTATGCTTGGCAACACTCTGTATCTTTGTATCACCAGCTGCTTTACTGTGTTATCTGTAACCATTTTGTAACCATTTCTGTAACTATTGCGTCTAATTGTTGCTATTGTCCCTGATGTCTCTGTTCTCAATGACGTGAAACCTTTGTAAAGGAGTCTTTGACTCAAAGGTATGTTATCTGATGTCTTCTATAAATAAAATAAATAAATGATCTTGCACTTCTTTGCATTAATCCCTAGTTACCACTCTTCCGTCCATTTTGCTAGTTTATCCAGATCTCTTCTCATTCTGCCCACCCCATCTGGATCATCTACTCTGTTGCAGATTTTGGTGTCATCTGCAAACAGGCAGACCTTACCTTCCAGTCCATATGCAATGTCACTGATGAAGATATTGAAGAGGACTGGCCACAGGACTGATCCCTGAGGTACCCCACTTGTGACTTGCATCTCTTCTGACTGTATACCGTTTACCACCACTCTCTGTTTTCTGCCCGCCAACCAGTTTGCCACACAGTTAACCAACTTCTGACCCACCCCGAGCCTATCCAGCTTATTAATCAATCTTCCATGTGGAACAGTATCGAAAGCTTTGCTGAAGTCAAGGTAGGCAACATCAACTGCACCCCCTTGGTCCACCACTCTGGTTACCCAGTCAAAGAAATCTATGAGATTAGTTTGACAGGACCTTCCTGTTGTAAACCCATGCTGTCTTGGATCCTGTGCTCCTTTGGATTCCAGGTGTTGCACAATCCTTTTCTTAAGGAGTGCCTCCATAATCTTGCCTACTACTGAGGTAAGACTGACAGGTCTGTAGTTCCCTGCCTCCTCCCTGCTACCACTCTTGTGGAACGGGATCACATGAGCCCTTCTCCAGTCTTCCGGGACCTCGCCTGTGCTCAGAGACTCAGTAAACAGTTCTGATAATGGCTCTGCTAGTTCCACCCTTAGCTTCTTTAATACCCTGGGATGTATGCCATCAGGTCCTATTGCCTTGTCCTCCCTGAGCTTAGTGAGCTCTTGTAGATCCCTTTCTTTTGTGAAGGGAGTTATGCACACCTCCCTCCCCCTTGTGTCCATAGTGCTGAGCTGTGGGCCCTGCCCTGCCTTCTCATCAGTAAATACTGAGCAGAAGTATCTATTTAGGATAGATGCCTTTCCTTGGTCCTCCTCCACACACTCCCCCTTATCCCCTTTGATCTTAGCAATGCCCCCTCTGGACTTTCTCCTTTCACTAATATATCTATAAAAAGTCTTGTCCCCTTCTTTTACTGTTTGTGCTAGTGTTTCCTTGGTTTGGGCCTTTGCCTGCCTTACTGCCTTCCCTGCTTCCCTTAGGGAAGTTTGGTATGCCTCCCTATCTTCATCCCGCTGCATTCCCTTATAGTTCCTGAAGGCCAACCTCTTGGCACTGACGTTTTCTGCTACTGTTTTTGAGAACCAAAGTGGTTTCCTCCTTCTTTTGCTCTTGCTTTTCTCCCTAACACAATGGGATGTTGTTTCAAGTATTGCATCCTTAATGTTTGCCCATGTTGCCTGTACCCCTCACTTGTATTTATTCTTGCCAGGGCTAGCTTAACTCTGTTGGCCATCGAATCAAAGCCAGCTTCTCTGAAGTCCCATATTTTTGCCTTGGAATTGGATGATTTAGTTCTAGTGGCCAAATTGAACCATAACACATGATGGTCACTTGCCCCCAGGTGACCTTCTACCTGGAGATCTGTGATCCTTTCCCCGTTAGTCCGTACTAGATCTAGAACAGCCCTGTCTCTTGTGGGTTGTTGTACCAGTTGTTTGATGCCCTCCCCCTGCAAGGAATCCACTATGTGTCTAGTTCTGGTGGATGTTTCTGCTGGTATTGACCAATCTGTATCTGGCATGCTGAAGTCTCCCATTATCAGAACCTCCCCTTTAGCTGCCATGTTTTGCATATCTTCTAACAGTAATGTGCCAATGTCCTCCCCTTGGTCTGGAGGCCTGTAGATAACACCTGTTCATATGGCTGTCCCATTTTCTGTTTCCAGGGTGACCCACAGTTCTTCTGGCTCCTTATGTGTATTCTGAATTTCTGCAGCTTTGATATTCTCATTGACATAAAGGGACACTCTCCCCCCTTTTGCCCCTCAGTCTCTTCTGAACAGTACATAGCAAGGTACTGAAGTTTCCCAAGTGTGGTTACTGGTGAACCATGCCTCACTAATGGCTACTGTGTTCAGTTTAGCCTCTGTCATTGTAGACTGCAGGTCTGGGATCTTGTTTCCAGGACTATGGGCATCTGTGTACATGATTTTCCATTGGCAAGATTTTGTTGCATTAGTTGTTGGGCTAGGTCCAGCGTTTCCCTTGTGTGTCATATGGGGAGCTGGACCTTTTTCCTTACCTGGTGATGTACATGAACTACAGACATGCTGAACTCCTGTTTGATCACCAGCTGAGGGGAGAGGGGTGTTCTTCCCATTCGATGTATTGGGTGCTGCACCCATCTCCCCATTTGCTAGTTTAAATATTCTGCAAAGACATCAAACCTCTGCCCCAATGCACTGACTCCCTCCTTAGTCAGATGCAGTCCATCACATTTAAAGAACCTTCACTCCCAAAACTGTTGCCAGTTACCTGCAAATTTGTTTCCTTTTTCCTGGCACCAGCCCTTGAGCCACATGTTTAGCTCCCTTATCTCCCCTTCTCTGACCTTCCATCCATCTGCCCCCTCTCCCAGACTGACAGGATCTCAGAGAAGGAGATGTCAGATGAAATGGATGACAGTTTGTCTCCCAGCATAGTCAGGTGTTCCCTAGTCTCCACAACTGACAGGCTGGTGAGATTGTTAGTCCCTATGTGTACCAGGATGTCGATGTTTTCTCCTGCTTCCTGCAGGATTTTAGCAATGCGGTCAGTGTCTCTCCACGCTGATGTACCTGGGAGACATCTGATTATTACCCCTGGCTGGAGGTAGGTATTAACTCCCCAAATCATGGAGTCTCCTATGATCAGAAGTGTTTTGGATTTCCTTTTTACTTTTTTGTTTTGGTCCCTGTTTTGGGCGAGTTTTGTAGTGCTAGCTCCTGTGTGGTAGTGTCCTGCTCTGCAGTGTCCTCCGCTCCTTTGTTTGATTTTGGAGATAGAGGCAGATACCTGTTTGTAGTTTTTATATTGTTCATGGAGGTGATACGTTGGAGAACATTGAGTGATGGGGCACCCGATTTGCCCCTCCTAACCACCAGCCAACCTCCCGGACCAACTACCCTCTGTGGTTGAGGTGCTTCAGTTGGATGTTGGGGAAATGGCAGGCGGTTCTTATAATATATTTCCTCCTTAATATGTGATTTGAGGTGCGCATCTCTTCCCATGCTGCCTGGAGCTGAGCCCTTAGAACTCCAATGGTCCATCATGTAAGACAGCATCCTAAATCTTGTATAACTGCCCTTTTGAAAAGTGTCCTGCAGTACCTGCAGTTAATAATATTCATTCCATTTGAGTTGCTGAGTTTATGACCTGGTGCAAGTAATTAGAAGGAGGAAAATGAAAGCACAAGTTTTTATTTTTTATTTTGTATAACTTGTTACAACAAGTTAAGTTACTTGTGCCCCTGTAAGCGAGGTCACTGTGAGGATACTCCTCTGATCCTCCCCTTCCTGCCTTGCTAGAGGAAATGTCATGACTGTGCTACTCTATAAAAGGAGTGTAGCATGTGGTGGTTGGGCATGGGGGTGGGTTGCTGGGCCCTTCCCCCGCCAAAAAAGAAGAACCACGGACGAAAGAAACAAGGAGGTAAGGGCAGAAACAATCAACCAACAACAAATGCAGCAGCCCTGAAAGCTTAGCCTAATGATAGATAAAAAAAAGTCACAAAAATGTAAGCACCACCTGTAACAATTTCACAGAAGATATACCCTGCAAAAAATACTTTGCTATAGAGAAAAATAAAGCAGTAACAGAAGATATACCTTGCAAAAAAACAATTTGAATCAGAGAAGATTACAGCAGTAATCTGTAAGCACAAAATAGCAACAAACCTGCAGGCACACCCTGTAATAATACAGCAGAAAGTATACCCTGCAACAGCAATTTGAATCAGATAAAATTACAGCAGTAAAATGTAAGCAAAAAACAGCAACAAACCCTCTGAGAACAAAAGAAAATAGTAACACACAATAAATCTGCCTAGCCAAAAGAAGCCTTAATCTTTTTCCTTGCTCTGTCCTTACAAGCAAACCTAGAAGAAAAGAGGTCAGGTGAAACTAGATGCCTTTGCTAGCAAACCTAGTCTTTCACACTCGATGAACTATGAGTATTCCATATTATAACTGATCCTGGAGATGCAGAAGACATGGCTATGTCTTACCTTACAGAAGAACTGAGCTGAATCTGTAAGTCATTTTTCCCAGTAGATGCTTTTTTCATATATCTGATCCATTTCTGATATTGTTCCATCTTTAGTGGATGGCGGTAGAGTTGCAGCTGATGACTTGCAATCAGCCAGTCAGATAAGAATGGAGCCAGCACAGGACAGTCTCGCTAATACCGAAAATGGATTTGAAGCGGAAAGTGGATTTTGTGATTAATGGTATCAAAGGCTGATGAAACGTCTAGCAGCAACAGAACACTGGGGATTCCTTTGTCAATGGCCTGCATACGCCTACTTTACCTTGTGGATCAGGGGACAAGTAGTCGAGATGTCCAAAGTGGATCCCAGGTCTGACTGGACTAGTCCAGGAGAGGCTGTATGGATCATGTATAAGGATGCCCTCAAGTGACCGAGGTACCAAAGACCTTCAGGGCCCCAAGCTGAGATCAAAGAATTTCAAGAAAATTCCCTTAAAGACACAGGAGCTTGGATCACCATGAGATGAAGTTCACCACCACATGAACAAAGCAATCGCTGGCAAGGCCAAGCTGTGAATGGACTCTGCATAACTGACAAGAGGCAGCTTATGTGCCGCTTGAAGAACCATGTGTATTCCATATTATAACTGGTCCTGGAGATGCAGAAGACATGGATATGTCTTACCTTAAAGGAAAACTGCACTGAATCTGTAAGTCATTTTTCCCAGTAGATGCTTTTTTCATATATCTGATCCATTTCTGATATTGTTCCATCTTTAGTGGCCTTTTAGCAAACACAGTGAGGATTTCTGATGTACACTCTACTTGTAAGTGCCATTTTAGAACTGTATGATGTAACGTATGTCCCCTTTGGGCCACAGAGTCCCAGAGCAGAACATGAATGCATTGTGAAAACACTGTAAGTTCTGCAACAAGGACATAATATACATCATACAGTTCTAAAATGCTACTGCCTACCAGAGTGTAGAGCAGAAACACCCAGTGAATTTACTAAAAGGTGAGTACAGCTGGAACAAAAACAGAATGTGAACTAATATTCAAAAGGCAGCTTCTACAGAAAACACAGGCTTGCAGATTGAAGGCAGTTCTCCTTTAATCCTGGTACTCAAGGTTCGTCGTACACAAGTGTTCAAACCCTTTGAGATTTGCCAAGCAAAACAGTCTGTCCAGAAGTGAGATGGAGTTATATAGGCCAGCTATTATCCTGCACAAAAGACTTGCAAATAAAGTCACTGATGTATGGCTTCCCTGGCCTGAGCAGAGAGAGCCCGAACTGTAAGTGGCACAGAATGGCTGATCTCAGGAGCAACCCCTCTGCTACCTGTAGGGGACAGTAGATTTGCCTTTCTGATCTCATGTGCTGCTCTGAGAACCATGACTATTCCATACAGGAACTAGGCTAGGAGATACAGATGACATGAAAATGTATTACCTTAACCTGAAGGGAGGTTGAGCATCATTCAGCATGCCACTTCTTAAAACAGACCTGAATTTGACTCCTACTGTACCACCATTTGGGCCATATCAAAGACCTGCAGTAAGCTAGCACGGAGCCCCAACTGTAGAAATGCAGCAAGGTGCTCCCACCATCCACAACAGAGCATTCTGACATTCTCTGTGCCATAGAAATAGAATTTGTTGGCAGATGCTGGCCTGCCAGTGCAGCGATAAAGCTATCACTTGCGACTCTGGTGACTCAGGTTCAGGAACAAGCCCGAGTCGATGGAGGACTGGCCAGGAGGAGAGGGGTTGGGCACCCAGTGGGCCACTCTCCTCCTCCTCCTCCTCTGGGGATGGTGGGTTGAGGGTCCTGCTGTTATACTGCCATGTCGGTGACCACACGTGGCAATGCAGCTGGATAACAAACAATGGGAAGGAAGTATGTCGACTGAGGTCCAGAGTGGTGGCACGTCTTGATGTGCACATGCCTCCTTGGACCTCCTATCATGGCATTGCTCTCAGGGGACTAGGAGGACACAATAGAAAATGGAAAAAACCTGCACTCGCATCTGGCGATGGGCCCCAGTGCCTAGTGATCGGACCAGCCCAGCAAGGAGCTCAGTGAGATCCACCTGATGCACTACAGTGACTTGAAGGGACAGTAACCCAGGGCTCTCCCTCCTCCCCAACTGGGGGGTAAACCGCAGCTGGGTCGGGGTCGGTCCACTGAGGCTCCCCTGGATGGATGGTGGAGCCATGAGGATGCCTTAGGAACCCCAGAGGAAACATGCGGGTTGCGGTGAGAGAGGGAGCATAAAGCAGCAAATTTAAAAAAATGAAAACGTTTGTTGGCAGACAAGTACTGCTTGGTCCGCCCAATCTGCCTATTTTCTCTGCCTATACTTTCACCACAGACCCTATCTGATCTCCAGCTACCTCCCCCGCTTCTGAACCAAGATTCCCTTCTGCTTATCCCATGCATGTTTGAAGCCCACCACTGTTTTTGCCCCACTACCTCCACTAGAACACTTTTGCAGGCATCCATCACTCTTTCAATGAAAAAATACTTACATTTCATGTCCCCCTGTTCTCGTTGACCTTCTCCTCTGAAAAATACTCCCCTCCAGTACCTTGCTGAACCCCTGAGATATTTAATATTTATAGGTCTCTTATATTCACCTTCACTTCCAGAGTGTATATACTGAACTCCCTTAGTCTCTTCTCATACAGCTTCTGATGCAGCCCCTGCAGCATTTTAGTTGCCCTCCTCTGGACAGCCTCCACCCTATCTCCTTCTTGAGATGTGGTCTCCAGAACTGGATACAGTACTCCAGCTGGGGTCTCACCAATGATTTGTTCAGTGACAACACCATCTCCCTTCTGCTAGTTATACTCCTTCCTACACCTCCAGCATCCCATTGGCCCTACCTACTGCCCTGTCACACTGTCTTGCCACCTTGAGGTTATCATACATGATTTACTTCCAGGTCTCTTTCCTGTTTGGTGACCAGCAATACCCCACCCCCACATGTTATACTCTGGCTCTGGCTTCTATGCCCTAGATGTATGATTCTGCACTTTTTTGCAATGAAACCTAGTGGCCATACCCTTGACCACTCCTCGAGTTTTCTCAGGTCTCTGCACATTCTCTCTGCCCCCATTGGGGTGTCCACTCTTCCAGATTTTGATGTCATCTGCAAAGAGGCATACCTTCCTTTCCAGCTCTTCTGCAACATTACTTATGAAGACATTAAAGAGGACTGGACCCAGTAATGAACCCTGAGGCACCCCACTGGTCACTCTCCCTTCCCCTAAGAGAATTCCATTACCCACCACCCTCTGTCGCCTATCCAGCAATCAGTTTCATACCCAATTTACCACCTTAAGACCCACCCTCAAACTGCCTAGTTTCCTAATGAGCTTACTATGTGGAATAGTGTCAAAGCCCTTGCTGAAGTCTAGGTAGGCTATGTCCACCAACCCACCCTGATATACTTCCCTGGCCATCCAATCAAAGAAATCTATCAGGTTTGTCTGACATGAGCCCCCCCCCCAGTGAATCCATGCTGCTTTGGGTCTTGTAACCCACTGGATTCAGGATACTCCACAATCTTTTCCTTCAAAAGCGACACCATTGGCATCCCTACCACCAATATCAGACTGGCCAGCCTATAGTTGCCAGCCTCCTCCATGCTACTGCTTTTATGAAGAGGTACTACATCTGCCCTCCTCTAGTCCTCTGGAACCCCTTGTTTCCACTGAGTTACTGAATAGGGCTGTCAGAGGTGCAGCCAGTACCTCCCTGAGTTCCCTCCACACCCTTGGGTGTACCCTTTCTGGCCCAGAGTTCTTTCCAATTTCAGATTTGCAAGTCCTTTCAATACTCTCTTTTCTGTAAATGAACTGGTGTCTGCTTCTCTCCCCCCCCCGCTCAGTGTTCCCCTCCTTTTCTGTTGCCCATCCCCTTTCACTATGAAGACTGAACAGAAATACAGTATGTGTTCAGGATATCTGCTTTTTTCTGATCCTCCTCTGCAGTCCCCCTGCCCTTTTTAGCCTCACAATCCATCTTCTTGTCTTCTTCATCTCCCTCCTTCTATCTTGTCTCCTTTAGTTATCCCTATGGCTATCCTTTCTTCAGTTTGTGCCTTTGCACTCCTCACCGTTTTCCTCTGCCTTTCCTGCTACACTTCCCTATCCCTTTTCCTCTGCATCTCTTTTTACCTTCTGAATGCAACCATTTTAGCCTTAACCATTTCAGCCCCTTCCCTTGAAAACCATAGCAGTCTCTTTTTTTTCTTTTGTTTTTGCTTACTCAATTTGCACAGAGGTTTGTTGTCTTCACTGTCCTCTCCCTTTATGTGGCCCATTGCTCCTCAACCCCACCCTGGCTATTTCTCCCTGCTAGATCCTCTCTGAGGCATTTTAACAACTTGCCATATCATTTTGTACTGTAGTTCTTTTGTTTATTTGAATTTCCTTCTAGCGGTACTGATAAGTTTGACTAGATTATGCCAGCCCGGTGGCACAGAGGGTTGAGGCACTGGACGTCACACCTCACGCCACGCTGGCGACCCGGGTTCAGGAACAAGCCTGGGTCATCAGAGGTTGGTTGGGGGGCAAGGACTAGAGCTGGCAGCCGACAGGCAGCCCTCTACCTCGGGGATAGGGGTAGCAGGTTCCTCGGTGCTTGACCTCCCTCTGGTGGAGGCTGGAGAAGCGACACTTCTCTGAGGATCTTCGGTGTTAGGCGGTTTAGGGGAGGGAGGAGGAGACCCCATCTGGAGCTGTGGTACTAATGTGCGCCTCCACACACATGCACTACCACTTCCTGGGGTCTTGGGAGTAGGTCCATGGGAGGAAAATGGAGGAAAAAGTGGGGGTCCACCAAGGATGATACCTCCGGACTGGCTCTGGGGATCTGCCGGGGTGCGCATGGTGCTACAAGCCCCTGAAAGACTCTGAGTCTGGTAGGTTGGTGGATGATGAGGGAGGACCCACCACAGGTGGATAAAGATAGTTAAAAAAAAAAGTTTGGCTAGATCTGTAAGAGGAAAGAGGATAAAGTTAATTGCCAGGGTCATGCCAGATGACTGTGGACAGTGATTACAATCTCTTAGCCCTGTACTACAGAATCCCTGGCCATTTAATAAAGAGCTGAAAGCCAAAACAGCCCTTTCATGCTTCAAAGCCAAAAACAAACCTTTTCTTGTTATGTGAAAGGCCCTAGCTAATGACTGATGCAGCCACCCCGCTGGTTCACACAGGGCTCAGAACAATGAGATTTCTGAATCCACAAAAATTCAAGAGTCCAGTGTGAACCAGTTTTTCAGATGAGACGTCTTCCAGGACACAAATGAAGTGTTGACTCCTTGATGTCAGAGTGACATATTGGATGATGCATTATGGGGGTCTGGCAGCAGAAGGGTTCTGAGGAGTTGCCCGATCCTAAAAAAGTTAGTCAGGTTTGGGACCTTGAAAAGCTAACATCTAAGGTTCAAGTCTGCCCTAATTCACTAAAGTGCCTGCGTTGTAAGCTCTCTCTAGTTTGGGAAAGTTTGGAAGTGTAGTAAGATTTTTCTGTGTGTTTTTCCTCTATTGTTCAAAACATTTTATTTTTATCTCTGTAGAAGTACTGTTCTCCACAGTCTTTGTGTAGTATCCTGCATTATATGTGTAAATATCTTGAAGTATTAAAATATTAATTTTCATATACTCCACTGCTTGTGACTGAGTTGTCTGAGGTACAGATGACTAGGTTATAACTGACAAAATCTGTGTTTCCCTCTTCAAAGAGAAGGCTACAGTTACCATATTTTGTTTTTAAATTGAGGTGTTCTCAGCTGTGACAGAGAGGGTGGGTCATTTGCTCTTTAGTAAGGAGTGCTGTGCTGTGTGGGTAGTGGCTCTGGTGGGATTTAGACCTACAGATACCCTGGGAAGGTGTCTATGCTGAGTGGGGGCAGCTACTGAATTACCCTTTGCAGGTGTCTGAAGTGTTTGAGAATGCTGGTAACAGTGTACAGGCGGAGTCTGGGAGAGACCAATCCATCACAGGCATTCACCCATAAAAAAAAAAAATCTGCCCTCCCGAAGTCCAGGACTCTTGCCCTTGTGTGGTTTGCTTTCACTGCTTTCCTATACTAAACCACACTGTATGGAGATTACTAGTCCCCAGGTGGCCTTCTACCTTGGCATCCACAATACCATCCCTGTTAGAAAGCACCAGGTCTAGTACTGCCCCATCGTGAGTGAGTTCCCTGACTACTTGCCTGAGAAACACCCACTGCAGGGAGTCTAGGATATCCTTGCTTCTAGCCAAGGCTATGGCTGGGAGGCTCCATTCTATATTCAGCAGACTGAAGTCTCCCACCACCAGCACCTTCTCATTTTCTTCTATTGTGCTAATGGTTTCCCCAGAGTCTTGTCCAGTTCTTCCCAGTATTGGAGGTCTGTAGATTACCCCAGTGTGAATAGAGGCTCTGGCCTCTTTCTCTGGGCCGACCCACAGTACCTCCAAACTCCCTAGTTTCCCTGGCTTTCTGCTGTTTTGATACCCTCCCTTACATACAACACCATGCCTCTCTTTTTCCCCACCCTATCCTTTTTGAATTCAGTATAGCCTGGTATGGCCATGTCCCATTCATGATTTCTTGTACACCGTGACTCAGTAATGGCCACAGTATCCATGTCAGCCTTCGTTGTGATGGCCTATAAGTCTGGAATTTTATTTCCAAGACTCCTTGTGCTTGCACATGACTTTCCACACCTTTTTCACATTTTGCCTGTAGCCCTCTTCTTACCCTTATGCACCACCTCCTTTTCCCCTCTCTTTTTGCAACCTCTGTTCACATCCACCTTGTCTACTACCACTGTGCTGTTTTCTTCATCTTGCTCCCTGGGGGATTCTCCTCCTCCTGCTTAGGTCTTCCCTTCTTTCTGTTCTAGTCTGTGGGGAGGGGGGGGTTGCAATCAAAGTAACATTTAAATCATCCACTGAGGACTGTGGTTCCCCTCCCAGATGGACGCAGGCCATCACCTCTGTATAGGCCCTTATCCTTCCAGGTTGGTCCCCACTCCCCAATGTAGCTGAACCCTTCTTCTCTACACCACTCCTTCAATGAGTTGAAATTCCTGGTTTGGAGAACCCTATCCTCCCCATGGTCCTAGACAGGCAGCACCTCAGCAAACACCACTATGTGTGCCACCTGCCTAAGACCCCTCCCCAATTACCTGACATCTCCCTGCACAGTCCCAGCCCTGTTCCTAGCCAGGTCATTAGTCCCCAGATGGATTACATTCAGCTCCCCCTACCTAGCAATCCTTAGGATACACTGGCCATCCCCCTGAGCCGAGGCACCAGGTAGGCACCTTACCTCCCTCTTTCCCTCCCTTACTATTCCTAAATCTACCTCCTTAACAATTGAGTCCCCCACCAGAAGTTGCTTCCTCCTCTGATGGGGTCCTCTAACTCCCACCTTGGGGCCTTCTCTATAGAGGACCTGCTCAACCTCCCTTGCCACTACCAGAGGTGCCTCCTCCCAGCAGTCCCATCCTGCCAGAGTAGAATTTTGAAGTGACATAGGCTGAAGAATGCACCCCTGACCCACCACTCCCATTCCCTGGAGCCTACCACAGTCCATCTGGCTCTCCTTCTTCTAGGCACCCTCTGGGGCAGTGGTGGTGGTAGACTCAGTGGCCCCTTGGTGGGAGAAAAGGTTCTCCAGATCCTGTCCAGCTCAGCCCAGAGTCCATCAAACTCCTCCCTCAACCCAGAGAGATGCGTGCAGATGGGGCAACACTACAGTCTCTAGAAGGCCTCTCTGACAATGGCAGCTCCACAACCATTACATTGCACCACTCCCAAAATTCCCATTGCTTAACTTTCTACTAGTACTGGAAATTAATTTGTGATTTTACCCTAGATAGTGTGTTTCTAGTTTTCCTCTTTTTGCTTTACCCCTGTGTAACCTTACCCTAGATAGGGTATTTCTTGTTTACCCCTTTTTGCTTTACTTTACATCTTTACTTGTTCCTGTATCTCACCCCTTGTACCACGGTCTACCTATTACTTAGTCTTCCCTTTGTACCTTTCCCTAACTATCTATAAGCCTCTACCCCAGATATGGTACTTCACCTTTTCCCACTCAACAGGTACTTACTGTTGCTACCCCTTTACCCATTTCCAGTATTCTCTACACAGGCAGCAGTAAGTAATAGGTACTCTACCTTACCTTACTGGACTGGAAGAGTTCCCTGTATTTGTGCCCTGGAGCAGTGCAACCACTTTGAACATTCTCTTAGGTCTGCAGGAAACATGCCAGACTAAAAATACCAGATGTAAGAGGTCCCCCTTTCAAAGAGTTTGGTCATAGCCACTCTTTCTGTACTGTTCCTTTGTGTAAACCCTTCTACACCCTTTCTGCACAGTTCCTTTTTGTAAACCTTGAATTGTTTTTTTACTGTTCTGTGTACAACTGGACACTTGTGAAAATGGGGAATTTTTGCTCACATGCCTTTCCAGTATAAAAAATAAACTAAAACTGAAGGTAAGAGTTGATACACAAATCAATCCTACTGAAAATATTATAAAATATATAGTACAAATCCAAGCTGGCAGGTCAGCCAAGTGGCAGTGTTGCTGCTTGTACTGGTGACCTGAGTTCAAGAACAGTTTGGGATGTTGGAAGGGCTGACAGAAGAGAGAGGGCAGCAATCTCCACTGCTCTACCTACATCTAGGTGACCACAGTTGGAAGTGCAGCTGGAAGCAGCTTGAAGGAGGAGTGGATGCTGAACGGCTGTGTGTTGGCTCGCTTGCATGTGTGCTATGGAGCCCATGCCTTCTGCTCCCTGTGAAGATGGAAAAAACATAAAAGGAAAAACCCACTGGGGCATACAGCATAAGACCAACACTCTCAGGCCCTGCTGGAATGACCCGCTGACTGACTGGCTACAACTCTCCACTGATATGTCTTCCTGATGGGGAATGGAGACGTCAGTGGGCTCCTTGTGGAAAATAATCCCACGGGCCTGAGAGGGTGAATTAGTGATGTAGATGGGAAGAATGAGGCTGGAAGGTGGCCTGCCAAAGGAGGGCAGGCAAGAGGATAACATATATGATTTTATATAGATCCATAATATATAGATCTATATCTACATCTATCTATCTCTCTCTCTCTCTCTCTCTCTCTATATATATATATTAGAGGCAAAAAAATCCATTTAATGCATTAGTTAGGGTTGTTCCACAGCGACAAAAGTGAGGAAATTCGTTGTTAGGGTTGAAAACCCTAACTCCGAATTCACCCCCCCAGCACCACACACACACAGACACACACACACATTCAAGTATGGGGGAGGACCAAGTCAACATAACCAATGACAGACATCCAGCAGCAGGTGACAGAAATAACAAACAATTGTCTAAATGTACTACAAGACATCCCCACCACCTGACCAGGTACTGCATGCTCAGTGGAGATCAACAGCAAACTGAGGCCATGTACACCAGCGTACACACATCCCTGATTCCAACTGCACACACGTACCACACTTAGTAGTTGCATGGCCCTTACCTACCGATGCTCACACCACACCACAACTGGTACTGTGCCGTTATTCAATATAAATGCTGAAGGTGCATGATGACAGTTGTAGAAAGGTTTAACACTAGTGAGTATACATTAATTAAGAGAAGCACATAAATTAACTACAAGACACTAGCATGCTCAAGATAAAAGTAGTGATACATTTAGTAGGTGATTTACATAGTAGTACATTTACTGCAATGGTTTACTCAACATAGAAAGGCTGATGTAAACGTATGGAAAAGCATTGCCTGTTCAACGCTGTGAAATTCGTACTGCCAGTATCACATGCATTCTTACTGATGAAGGTGTACTGCTGATGTACATACATAGACCTTCAGTGTGTTTCAATATTAAAGATGCAGTAAGTATTCTTTGTAAGAAACATTGTAATTGCATGGATCAGGCCAAGCAACTTCTAAATATCATAGCACTACTGAGCCAACAATGATGTACCTGTACCGGGCATGTATATAGGATAGATTTTCCTGTAGGCACTTACTGAGTATGTTGTACCTGATAAAGACAATGTCATTGCATCTGTGATGACTAACTTATTCAAATAGTAATACATTTACTATTGTTGCAATGAGTGATCTATGCCACTTATGGACACAGTGTGATTTTTAACAGTTGTTTCATACTCAGGCTGTATGCCTACTGTTTGGGTTTACACTTCTGTCACTGATGCTATCAAAGTGATAACTATGTTAATTGTGGTACAACAGGAATCATGTAGGTATGGTGTAGATATAAACAGAATGTCTTTTAGTATTGATTTAACTCATAATGGGGTAAGTGTACTAGGACAGCAGGGGTTATCCTCTATCACTAACTCTGTCAGTTATAATCACACTAGGGTTTCGATGACTGTAATAATCAAGTTACACTGTTCATCTTCATGAGTTCATATTCACAGCCATTCTCCAGTAACTAGACAGTGTATGGTGTAACTGGGTGGGACACTGTGTTGCAAAGCTGCTGCAGTGCCTAGCAGAGGGAGAGTATCTACTCATAAAGACAATTAAGCAATAAGGCATGACCAACAGTTATGTTAAATGGTCTGTTAATCACCCTGTAGGGGTTTAATGTTGAATGAGGCATAGCCGAGTGCCACATGTCACTAGACAGTGATAAACTGACCATTAACATAATACTTGGGAGTGGCTTATTGCTATCATAATAAAACTGTTTTTTAAACAACATTAAACCATGTTCATCATATGGCTAGGCTCTACATGTATGTTAATAAAAACTAAACATAAGGCTGTTACAATGTTTACAGTCAATTAGAAAGCTGCATTTCTCAAACCTTTGTTATAATCAGAGATATTATACCTGTACAACTCCTTGGTTTTGCTTAACTTTTTTGCTCAGGTGGCCCACCACAAGTGGTGTGGTCTGGTGTGGGCATCGGTAGGTAAGGCCATGCAACTACTAAGTGTGGTACGTTGTGTGCAGCTGCAATCAGGGATGTGTACATTTGGTGTACATGGCCTCAGTTTTGCTGTTGATCTCCACTGAGCATGCAGTACCCGGTCAGGTGGGTGGGGATGTCTCGTAGTACATTTAGACAATTGTTTGTTATTTCTGTCACCTGCTGCTGGATGTCTGTCATTGGTTGTGTTGACTTGGTCCTCCCCCATACTTGAATGTGTGTGTGTGTGGTGCTGGGGGGGTGAATTCAGAGTTAGGGTTTTCAACCCTAACAGCGAATTTCCTCACTTTTGTCGCCTGTGGAACAACCCTAACAAATGCATTAAACTGAGTTTTTTGCCTCTAATTTCCCTTCTTTTTGAGAATGATAATGAGAAATAGTGAATGTAATGCAGTGGCGGGAGCACGGGGCCCAGGGACAGCAACACAAACAAAAATGCTAACAGTGGCGCACATGGCAACACAAGCACGAATGAGAACAGAAAGGGTAACGCACATGGTGGCGTAGACGGGAATGGTCTGCCACGTGATGTGTTGTCACATAGTAACATGGTGCCTGCAAACGGAAATGTCAATGGGCATGGTGATGTAAAGTGAAACAGTAAGATAAACAGTACTGTAGACAGAAATGGCAAAAAATAACAAGCAAGAGCAAATGAAAAGCGCAAAGGATACGCGCACATGGTGGCGCAGGCGTCAACGGTAAGTGAAACGGGTATGGAACCGCAAGCGGAAAGGGCAACAGTAACAGTAATGTAAGCGCACAGGCTGGTTTTCCCCAAAACCTGCATAAAGAAAGACAGTGAGTACAAATAATGTATGCATAATAATGAGTATCGGTGTAGAAAATGAGATCTTGGAATACTAAATACATTATATCTCAGGAACCGTACGACGTAGAAAAAAACTTTAAAAGTCATATTATTTACAACTGTCCTGGCTAATTTTAATCTTAGCCCCAGCAAGGGGCTAAGAAATTTTTCAATGAAAAGTCCGTATCTCGCACCGTTTCCGAGATAGGGGCCCTGACAGGCGCAGCGAATGCCATAATGTTATCCTATGGGAAAAAAAGAAAAGTTCGGAGTGCCATAACTTTGCCTTCCTGTAATGTTTTTTCACCAAACCGCTGAAAGGCACATCTGTGGGCTGATGGCTGTCTTCCTTCCAAATTTCAGGAAAAAAGACCAAACCGTTATTTTGCAGCAGGGATCCAAAGGATTTCTGTAATGCGTCGGGTCGCCGTAATGTTATCCTATGGGAAAAACCATCAACTTTGGAGTGCCTTAACTTTGCCACCATGTAATATTTTTTTAATACAACACTGAAAGGCACATCTGTGAGATGTCGGCTCCGTCCCCTCCAAATTTCAGCCCAAAACTCCCAATGGTTCTTTTGCAGCGCAGTGCCAAAGAATCGCTGTCACTGTCCCACAGATGGAAAACTACTGTGGCAATTTGCGAAAGCTTTCGCAAAAAAAGTTTGACACTTTCGTGAGCACGAAAGTATTTGTGAAAGTACTTTTTTTTCCAGAAATCTGAAAACATATTTCTGGGGTGTTTTACCACAAAATAAAGACATGGCAAGCATCCCAGGGTCCGACTAGGTGAATACAAAAGAATTAGGTTGCTAGAGGGTCCCAAATTTAAATGCCAACCATTTTTCTGATCACCAACTGAAAGCAAAATGGCCAATTTAGCAAAGTAACAGGCCCATTTGCGAAAGTAAAATGCATTTCGAAAGTGTTGAACTTTTGTTAACTTTTCCCATTGACTTATAATGGGAAACTGTTTTTGAATAACCTTTGAACCGTTTAATATTTTTCACGAAATCTTCTAAAGGCACATGGAGACCCTGGCGTATGTTCCTGAAGATTTCGGACCCGATCACCAAACCCATTACAACCTGGAAGGCGACCGTGAGAATTCAGAAAAAGCGTAAACGCGCACAGATCGCTAATTCTAATAACTCCACAGCCGTATATCCAACCACTACGAAACTTGGCAGATCCCAAGGCCCTACGGTTCTTGATCATGTATTCCAAATTTCAGCCAAATCTGTCAAACGGTTGCAAAGTTATTAAGTGCAAAGTTTTGGGGTTTAACATAGAAATGGCTCTCAACCTAAACTATGGTAGCACTACCATGCTACCATAATATATATATATACATACATATACATATACATATACATATACATATATATATATACACACACACACACACACACACACACACACACACACACATACATACACACACACACACACAGATATATACAGTATTATACTGTCACGAGAACACCAGTATAATTAAGGTTGAGTACGGCATGTAATGTTAAACCCCTAACTTTGCACCATTATGCTTATGCTCCCATTCAACAGAATTACATGCAATTCTACATGCAGAGTCTGGGCAGTAAGGTCTCTTTATCTGGCAAGTTTCATGACAGTCGCATATTCAGACTCAGAGATTCGGATAGTTCAAGAAATGGAAAAATCAGGGGTTCGGGCTGTTTTTCTGCTCTCCCCTACAGCCCAGATGGTTTGGACTTTTGTTCCGAAATTTTCAGGGTAGAAGGGGTTTTGGAATGGTGAAAAAATATTATCCAGTTCCCAGATTATAAGGATTTGAAATTTTTATTCTGTGCATGCTCAGCAGGTTTTTTTTTTATATATCTGATGCAGAAGAAGAATCTTTTTTTCATGGGCCAGAAATTTTCCTTTCATATGGCCATCTATTCATTTAAAACAAAAACTGAAAACACATAAAAATGATGCCTTTCAGAAAAACAAATATATGAATCTAGCTATACGGGACCTGTTTAGCTCGATTCTGGAGTTTGATTTTTGAAAAACGATTCTGAAATATGGCTTTGGGACATCCCTAAAATCCTAGGCGGAAGGCTTAGTGAGGGCTCCTGATTCTTCTTTTGTGAGCCACAATTTTTTTTGTGGCTCTCACAGAAGAAGAATCATGGCTCACAAAAGAAGAACTGGATCTAACAAAAGAAGAAATTTCTTGTTTTGTGATCTTCTTTTGTACCAAAAGAAGCTCACGAAGGAAGAATTTCTTTTTTCGTGAAATGAGATTCTTCTTTCGTAATCTTTTTTCAGTCTGAAAAAAAATTGTCACAAGAGAAGCTTTTTCAACAATGTCACAACAGATTTCCTTCATATGAAGAAAATCTTTTTTGAGACCATATGAAAGAAGGAAATCTGCTTATGAAAGAACTTTTGTCTTTGTATTGAAAAACAACTTTTGTTTATAAACAAGACTGTTTTAAAACATTTTTACCCCAAATTTTCAACATGACCTTTTTTTACCTACCTCATGAACCAGGAAGGTGACATTTTTCAAATTTGGCCCAGCAGGTAATTTCACAGTTCTGCAAAATCACCTTTCATGCAGGATTTGAAATTTTTCACCTGACTGGTTCATGAGGTGGGGTCATTCAAAAAATATGTTGAAAATTTGGGGTCAAGTTGGCCAGTGGTGCTGAGGAGTGGGCTGGCAGGGGTGAGGAAGGATTGAGTGTCCATAGACAGTGCTCATTCCTTGGGGTGGGGGATGGTGCAGTGCGCTGTTTGCTTGACACCCAGCAGTGGCTGGGTGTCAATTCATGCATGCCACCAGAATGGGTAGGCACCCCACATCCAGGGCGTAGGCTGTCTCCATGGAGGCAGAGCCCAGCCACTCCACCCATTGCATGTTTATGGGCTCAGGGAGTAAAGCAGGTGGAAAAACTTGGAGCTGGCAGGCTCCATGATGGCCCAATGTGCCCCCGTAACATGCCGCACCAACTTCTGGATTATGCTCAGATAAAGTGAGAAAGTTGATGCTCCTCAACCCAGCCCCACCATGGGGGCAATCCATGGGGGAACTATGGGCAGTCAAGCTCTGAGGACAAGCCCTCCAAGGGAGAGCTGGAGCCACCTACTAGCTCTGCGGAGGTGGAAAATGTATAAATACAAAAAAAAAGAACATCTGGGGTCAAAATATTAAAAAAACAACAAAGGTATGAAGGAAGGGCTCTGTGCAGCTGTATCTGTAGCTACACAGCCAAGCAGAGCCCAGAGGGCCCTGTGCTTCCACAGCTAAACGAACTGGGCCCTGCGTGTCTACATCTGTAGCCACAAGGAAGTGCAGAGGCTGGAGGACCCTGCACTTCTGCAGCCTCATGGACTCCACATTTGGCACAGGGCCTTATGGGCACTGTGCATATGCATCTATAGCTACATGAAAGCACAAGGCCCAGAGGGCCCTGCATTTCCACAACCAGACAGACTCCTAACTTTGCACAAATCCCGGAGGGCCCTGTACACCTGCATCTGTAGCCACAGGAAAGCTGTCAGATCTGAAAGGGACCTGTGTGAATTGGGATACAATTCCCCTCTCTCAAAAAGAAAGGAAATTCATTGCAAAAAAAACTACACTAATGCACCAGTTAGGGTTCAACTTAAAGCAACAAATGTAGGGAAATGTGGTGTTAGGGTTTCCAACCCTAACTCCCAACCCCTCAAGAGCAACAGGGCAAAGAACATACAAGCAACCACAAACAGCCATCAACAGTCAAGACAAACAACATACAACTGTCTCCAGGTGACTTAAATGCAGTACCACTTATTTGGTACCTTCGAACCTATGCATAAAACACACAGCACTTAAAAAAAAAGCACTGTATCAGTGCAGTTTACAAATCTGACTGCAGAAGTAGATGTGTGTGTTTTGCAGTGTGCATGTGTATTTACAGCTTCAGGGCCTACACTTCTGCAGCCACAACAGGCTGTGTATGGCTCACATTGAGCATGATGATCTATGGCTGCAGAAGCACAGGCCTGTTTTGTGATTTGGGTATGTACTTCTGCAGCCACAAGGGGATACTTGACGCAGGGCCCAGAGGCCTGCACTACTGCAGCCAGATGGACTCCTCACTTGGTGGATTTCTATTTGCAACCAGAAGTAGTTGTGTATGCCTTATAGTTTCTGTGTCTGCTCAGGGCTGCAAAAGCACTGGACCCTCATAATGAATGTCTTTTGTGTTATCTGGAAACAGCTGTATGTCATTTGTCTTGCCTGATGATGGCTATCTGTGGTTGCTCATGTGTTCTTGTCCTTTTGCACATCAGGTTGAGAGGAGTAAGGATGGAAACTCTAACACCACATTTCTCTACTTTTGTTGCTTTAAGTTGAACCCTAACTGGTACATTAACAGTTTTTTTTTCACAATGAATTTCTGTGTGTGTAAGTAATAAGCCACAACAGAATGTGCATTAAGGAATTTTAATGCATGGCCCAGGGGAGTGGTGAGGCATGAGACCAAAAGCTGTGTGTCCTTATGCCTTCCAGAAGTGCATTAAAATCATTTAATACACACCCTGGAGTGGATTATCACACTTATAAAATAATTCTTTACTGTCGGTAAGGACTTTTTAAAAATTAAGTTTTTTCTAAGTAGAAAAAAAAATCTCTTTGAAATATGTTTGCAAATAAAAACAAATTTCAAATAAATAATCAATTTTTTGTACTGCATATGAATTGCATTTTGTCAGCAGGTGGTGCTGTGGGCCTGCTTTCTGCTCCCAATGTGGAGTTCCTTACATTTGAGTTTGTTCTGCTGCTCTTTTGCTTTTCTTTTTTTGCCACTTCCTGACAGTGCTGCTCACTAACTTGCCTTCTGGTGCTCCTTAATGGATGCAGAATCCAGCCCTTCCAATATAAGTAAATGCCATAACTAACACATGGCCGTTGCAAGTGTTGGCTGATTAGTGGTGGAGTAGGCGGCATGTCTGTTCCCCCCAAACAGCAGGAGTAGAGCCGAGACAGTGAGCTCATTTATTTCACTGTGTGTTCATGTTTGTTAGTATTCATTCTGTCACAATAGCGCTGATATGAATTATTTGAATGTTTTGTGTGCTGAAACGAGTATTAAAATACATTGTATTCAGCATGGTAAGACAGTTATGTGGTGCAGAGCAGATGTACTTATTAGCAGCAGTGGTAGAGGATATAAAAAAAAACTGTGGACTTTGTCCCTGTCCAACTGGGCAGAATACTGCCGCTTTGAACATGTTTAATGAGCTTGCTCTAATGGTATGTTTTTGAACGGCTTGTTGCTGCTCCATGTGAGGCGATTTACACTGTGGTGTGAGTGGATATACATAAAGACTGTGCTGTTTTCTGCAGGGCCTTGGAATATAATTGGAGTGGTGTGAAGATAAAATTAGTTATGCAGCTTTGAGAAAATGTTCTACAGTGTGTTGGGAGTGTAGACATGCAGTATGTTTAGATTATTGTGAAAAAATGACTGAAAAAGAGATATATAAAAATCATGTTAATAGAGTATAGGGATTTCAACATGGCAACTACAGACATTTTTTTAGTTCCACTTAGGGGTGTGGTGATCTGTGTAAGTAAGGTTTTTGGGGGAGGAAAATGAGATTCTGTGCCTAAATGTGCATTTAGAGGGATACAATGCACAATCAGGTGATGTCTCTCTGCCAATTAAATTTCAAGATTCTTCTTGCCATTTTATGTAGCAACATAGAATTTGACAGCAGCTAAGGACCACTTGGCCCATCCAGTCTGCCCATTCCTCTCTACCTACACTATTACCGCAGACCGTGCCCGATCTACAGATCTTTCTCCATCTCCCTTTCCTTTCTGCTATTATTCCCTTGTGCTTATCCCAAGCATTCTTGAACCCCGTCACTGTTTATCCCCCCTCACCCCTGCTAGAAGGCTATTCCAGGAATCCATCACTCTTTCTGTGAAGAAGCACTTCGTCCATCTTTCCTGAATCTACCCCCCTCCAGCTTCATAGCATGTCCCCTTGTTCTTGAGCACCTTTTCTTCTGACAAATACTTCCCTCCTGTATCTTATTTACCCCAGTGAGGTATTTGATGGTATCTATAATATCCCCCCTATGTTCCAGGGTGTACATATTGGGGCCCTTTAGTCTCTCCTCATAGGGTTTTTTTTATGCAGACCCTGCACCATTTTAGATTCCCTGCTGTGGACCGCCTCTTCTCTATGTCCTTCTGAAGATGTGGTCTCCAGAACTGGACACAGTACTCTAGGTGGGGTCTTACTGAGGATCTATAGTCAGGCAATACCAACTCCCTCTTTCTGCTGGTGATACCTCTTCCTATGCACCCAGCATCCCACTACCCCTCCCTACTGCCTTGTCGCACTGCCTGGTCACCTTTCGGTCATCCGAAATGATTACCCCCAGGTCTCATTCCTGCTTGGTGGTCATCAATACTATTCCACCCATTTTGCTGTGTGCTGGGATGATGCCACTTCTTGGGTGCACCCCAGCATCCTACTACCCCTCCCTACTGCCTTGTCGCACTGCCTGGTCACCTTTTGGTCATCCGAAATGATTACCCCCAGGTCTCATTCCTGCTTGGTGGTCATCAATACTATTCCACCCATTTTGCTGTGTGCTGGGATGATGCCACTTCTTGGGTGCATCCCAGCATCCCACTACCCCTCCCTACTGCCTTGTCGCACTGCCTGGCCACCTTTAAGTCATCCGATATGATTACCCCCAGGTCTCATTCTTGATTGGTGGTCATCAATACTACTCCACCCATTTTGATGTGTGCTGGGATAATGCCACTTCTTAGGTGTTGGCTGCACTCGGCCTGCAGCACTGTCCCAACTGCAGCTGTTTCATTTTATATAATTGCTTTGGCAAGAAAAGGCTCCCCAGCAATTATATAAAACAAAACATGGGGTGGTGTGTTTAACCTGAGATTTTGCACACTCCCTTTGTGTCAGATACTTAAAATAAACCCCATTGAGCTTCGCTCTTGGGGTTTTTATAGCATCCGACACCTCGGGGGGGTGTGTGGGATCTTGTTAGACACACCACCCTATGTATTATTCTATATATTAAAACCTGGTGTTTCTCAAACTTACCTGCACCAAGCAAATCTAGCTTGCAAAAAGGCTGACTGGACCTTTACTCCCCTGTTTTATATTATGCAATCCAGAAAGATATGTACATAGGTGAAGCTATAATACAGTTAGATGCTCTAATTAGTGTACTTGGGATCTTGCTTGATTTCAGAATAGCTTTACTAAATGTCAGTCACATGAGCTTAAAGTACATACTTACCTAAATATATAGTTGTTGACACTGAAAAGAAAAAAACATGCTTGAAGAAATCAAAGCCTAATTATTTTAAAGAGATGCAATAATCATGTGACATCTCCATCATGTGATCCTGGGGAGGGATATAAAAGAGGAGTGTTTTTCAGTTGGAGAAGTCAGTTGGAAGTGAACAGCTAAGCTTGGAGGTGCTGAGAGACTGCCATTTAAAGGAAGTTGCTTGATGAAAGACTATCACATGGTTAAAACAGCCTCAAACAAGTAAAAGCCCAACTGAACTCATCAACATACCCAAGTACTATCAACCCCAGCAAGTATAGTGGATACCTTCAACATTGCATTCACTGACCTGTCCGCAGTACTGCCTACTGGTCTGGGTACCCCAGATTATGGCGCTGAAGGGACAGGGCAGTAACATGCCGAATTTTTTTTTTTTTTTACCAGGAGAGAGACACTAAGTTGAAAGCTTGTTTACAGGTGCGACCTGGGAGCACAAGGAAGTTAAGCGACTTAAGGAAATTCTACTTTAAGCAGGTCTCCACCAAGGTGACAGTCAAATATCTAAGAAGGATTACTGGTAAAACAAGTGTGGGCAGTGATAACACTGACATGTCTTTTAAGAGGTGGCATTTCCCCTGATAAAGATCTTCAACATCTCACTATGGTATTTCCAATTTCCACAGATATGGAAGGCTGCCTTAGTAACACCTGTACAGAAGGGTGTATATAGAACAAGCGTGGTCAACTACAGACTCATCTCAATACTCTTCCCCCTCTCAAAAGCTCTGGAAAGAATAGTATCCAATCAGCAGGTCTCCTACCTCAGTAAGTACAACCTGCTGTGCTGCCAACAGCATGGGTTTAGAAAATTGCACAGTACCACAACTGCAGTCATTGAATTCACATTTCACCTACACGAAGCCCTTGATAAAGGGCATCTGGTAGGTGCCGCATATGTTGATCTCACCAAGGCATTCAACACTGTTGATCATCTTCTGCTGCTGACAAAACTTGAATGCCTTGGCTTCTCTACGGAGACAATAGCCTGGTTTTGAAGCTACCTCACTGGTCGCACACAGAGGGTCAAAACAGATGGGGTCCTCTCTGAAGTAAGGCAGGTCACTGTAGGAGTTCCCCAGGGGTCTATATGGGGACCTCTTCTCTTTAGTCTCTTTTTAAATGGTCTTCCTGGTGTTTGTCCGCATACTCAGATGCTGCTGTATGCTGATGATGCAGTAATCTTCAAGAGCAGTGTACAACACAAGGTAGTTACCAGAGAGCTCCAAAACAGCTTTGGTTCCCTAGAAAGATGGTTTAAGCAGAATAAGCTGGTCCTTAACCACAAAAAAGCTAAAACTATGCTTTTTGCTGGCACAAGACAGAGGCAGGAAACTGCAGACCTGTCAGTCTGACCTCTGTGGTAGAGAAAGTGATGGAGTCACTTCTGAAGGAAAGAATAGTTGAGTACCTAGAGGCCAGTGGGGCACAGGACCCAAGGCAGCACGGGATCACAGCGGGAAGGTCATGTCAGACGAATCTAATAGATTTCTTTGACTGGGTGACCAAAGTAGTAGATCCGGGAGGGGCTGTGGACATGGCCTACCTAGACTTTAGCAAGGCATTTGACACAGTCCCACACAAAAGATTAATAGTCAAATTAACCAGCCTGGGAGTGGGTCCCAGGATGGTAGCCTGGGTAAAACATTGGCTGCACAACAGGACGCAGAAGGTAATTGTAAATGGAGTCCACTCTGAAGAAAGAGGGGTTACTAGTGGGGTACCGCAGGGTTCAGTGTTGGGTCCAGTCCTTTTTAATGTACCTACCTACATAAGGACATAGACAGGGTAAAGAAGGTTCAGAGAAGGGCAACAAAGATGGTGCATGGATTGCATCACAAGTCCTATGAAGACAGGTTGAAGGAACTGAACATGTACTCCCTGGAGGAGAGGAGGGAGAGAGGGGATATGATAGAGACATACAAGTATCTTACAGGGAAGAACAGGGTGCAGGAAAACACTATTTTTAAGCGAAAAAGATGTTCCAGGACTAGAGGGCATGGGATGAAGTTGGAGGGAGGACGATTCAGAGGAAACATGAGAAAGAATTTCTTCACAGAATGGGTGGTGGACAAGTGGAACACCCTGCCAGAGGAAGTGGTGGGGGCTGAAACAATCACAGGATTTAAGAATGCATGGGATAGACATAAAGGAATTCTAGAGGTCAGGGGTAAGGGGCAACAGACTTCTAGGAAAACAAACTGAACTTACAAGCTCAAATGGGCAGACTGGGTGGGCCATAGGCCTTTGTCTGCTGACACTGTCTATGTATCTATGTATCTGTGTCTTCATCAGTGACATTGCAAAGGGACTGGAAGGAAAAGTATGCCTTTTTGCAGATGACACAAAGATCTGCAACAGGGTTGATACACAAGGAGGCGTGGAAAGGATGAAAAGGGACTTGGCAAGGTTGGAGGAATGGTCAGAAGTATGGCAGCTAGGATTCAATGCAAAGAAGTGCAAAATAATGCACCTGGGAAACAAGAACCCAGGGGAAGAATACACAATGGGTGGGAGGTAGTAACAACAACAAAAAAGGAAAGGGACCTGGGGGTAATCATATCAGATGACCTTAAGGTTAGCAAGCAATGTGAGAAGGCAGTAGGGAGGGCTGGGGGTATACTGGGATGTATAGGGAGAGGCATCAGCAGCAGAAAACAGGAAGTTGTTATCCCTCTGTACAGACAGTTGGTGAGACCCCATCTGGAGTACTGCGTCCAGTTCTGGAGACCCCATCTCTGCAAAGACATAGACAGGATAGAGGCAGTCCAGAGAAGGGCAACTAAAATGGTTCAGGGTCTGCAAGAGAAGCCATTTGAGGAGAGACTAAAGGAGCTTAATATGTATACCCTTGAGGAAAGAAGGGAGAGGGGGGACATGATAGAAACTTTTAAGTACCTCAGTGGAATCAACAAAGTCCAAGAGGGTAGCATCTTTCAGAAAAAGAGACGTGCAAGAACAAGGGGACACAATTTAAAGATAGAAGGGGGCAGTTCAGGGGCAATGTAAGGAAGTATTATTTCACAGAGAGGGTAGTGGATGCATGGAACAGCCTTCCTGAGGAGGTTGTGGGGTCTAAAACTGTGGGAGAATTCAAGAATGCATGGGACAGACATAAAGCAATTCTTGTGGGGGGTAGGAAAAAATAGGCTGTTGGTTAACTAGGATCTGCAGCTTATCTGTTAGGTAGGAAAATGGGCAGACTAGGTGGGCCAAGCGGTCCTTATCTGCCGTCAAAGTCTGTTTCTATGTTCTGTGTTTCACCCATATCAAAAACAAAGTCTCCCCTCTAAGCATCCTGAATGCTCAGGGACTCCCGCTTGAGCAGGTGCCCACTTTTAGATACATGGGGGTCACACTAGATGAGTCTCTCACCTTCACGGAGCATATAGACAATATGGTTGAACTGGCCAATCTTCAGGCAGCTCCTTAACCTAACCCATGAGGCCAGGAGTCTAGCCATAACAAGCCGTCTTCCCTCTCACTGATTATGGTCTCACAGTATATGGAGCTGCATCTGATACCATCTTGAACAGAGTAAGGGTGTTGCTCAACAAAGTCTGCCAATTCATCATGGGCTTGGACAGACTTGCTTGCTGCTGCACCTTATACTCCCTCTTGGGTTGGCTTCTCCTGTGTGAACGTATAAAATATTTTACTGGCTGAAAAAGCACTTTGTGGCTTTGTTCCCCCTGCCTTGGCATCACTCTTTTGCCCAGTTCACAATCAGTATACCACTAGAAGTATGGCAAGGCATGTACTGATAGTCCCCAAACATAGAACCAATCAGGGCCAAAGAGCTTTTGCCAGCCAAGCCGCACACTAGCTAAACAACCTCTCAACTTCCATCACTGACCTACCTAAAACATCACAGTTCAAGACAGCCCTAAAGAAGGAACTCACTCAAGAATCCACATGTAAATGCCTATCCTAACCCTTCCCATTACCTGACCCTTTACATCTGCCCGACCTGTGTATACTCCTACCTCCTTAGCCCATCGCAAACTGTCTCCCTCCTCCTTGTTCTTCCTCTACTACCTCCCCAACTCCTCCAACCAAACCAAGCCATACAATATATTTGTTATGACTCTACCGAGTTGCCAACCTTATATTGTACAGTTGTCTCTTTGTCCTGACAAATGCTTATCTGAGCTGCCTGTAACAATGTAATGAATGCATTCACTAATGCTCATTTTAATGCCTGTATATAATCTGTTTGTTACAACATTTTGATGTGGAACCTTTGCAAATGAGCACATAGCTCAATAGTCTTTCAGGTGTACAAATAAATAAAAATAAAAAAAAAATGTGTACTCCACCCCTAGGTTTCTGTGCTCCAAGTGCATTATGATGCACATTTTCATATTGAAACACAGCTGCCACACCTTTGACCACTCCTCTAGTTTTCTTTTGTAATTTTTATTACACAAGAGACATGCCATGCCACCATCAGAAATATCCGTGATATTTCTCCCAAGTATAGTTGGGCCCTATGACATCATGAGTAGCAGAGCCACGAGTGATGTCAAAGGTCAAACCACACAAGGGAGAAATACACATATTTCTGATGGGGGCATGTCATACTACAGTTATCCAACACTTTCTTTATGTTTTGCAGTGTTTTGTTTGCATTGCATTGTTTTTAATTTTTTTATTCAGATGCCCAAGCCTTTTTCAGGATGACCAAGCGGTTCTTGCCAAGTACTGATGCACGTGATGCTATTGCATGCATCAATGCATCACTGTTTGAGTTCCTAATGCACAACCATGGTAAGCTAGGGGCTATGAGGAGCGGAGTAATGAGTAGGTATGGCCTCTGTGGGTGCATGCTTTGGGACAGTAGTTGCCAGTGTGTGGAGAAACAAAGTGGCAGTGAGAACATGGAGGTTGCCGGTCAGGAGACCGAGGGAGGTGTGCTGCAGGGGAGATTAAGTTTTGGGGAAAGTTGTGAGATTTCTAAATTTGTGGGGGATGAAACAGAGGGCATAATGTTTTCACTGTGACATTTATATGATTTTAAGCAGTTTTTTGGTTACAGCTGGAAGGAGTTCAAAAGTTACAGTACTCCTCAGGACCTAGCCGTAAAATGAAACCAAATGTTCCAATTTTGGAACTGTGGAGCTTGTGCTACTGACAGGGACAATCAGAAGATACGGCGAGGATATTTTTCCTCATGTGGACTTACAGTGAGAATATCAGATCTAGAGTGAGAATATTTCAATATTCTCACTCTGGGTCCAGAGGAAGCAAAAATATCAGTGATATGTGCAATAAAATATCCTCAAGCACTGGATAAATAGGCTTCAAAAATTCAAGTCTCTGCTTGGCTACTACATCATCCAAGCTGTGTCCTTACCAGATGATATAGTAGCCAACCTCTCACAGCATAACAGTAAACTAGAATCCGACTGCTGACAGGAACGTAAAACGACTGCCAGGAGAAAATAACCACTCAAATCACCATAGAAACTTCTCTACATCTCCAAAACTCAAACCGCAGTGCAAGTATGTCACAGAGTTGACAACCAGATGGGGCAAAAAGTCAAATTTAAAAAGCGTGGCACAGCAACAATAAAGATACCGGAACAAGCACCAAAGCAGGAAAAATGTCAGATGGCATTACAATAAGCTTCAATATAAACGTTCAAGAAATACTGACTAATCTTGAACTGGTTGTACAGCCGGACAGTCCAGCAATGCTAGTGCCTGCCAGTCATGACATTCAGCCATCCACCTCGAGCTGTCACAGAGCTCCTCAGCATGGAACTTCCAGCACAACAGCTCCTACCGAGGAGACCTCCAGGGACCCACCAGCACCAGAACATACACCAACAGAAGAAAGGCCAGCACTGGACACCTTCACAGATCTTCCAGTACCAGAAGAAACAGCCGCTGAAGAAGTACCAACACCCAGCACCTCCACAAATCCTCCAGCAACACAGCATCCACCTCCTGAAGAAACAGCAGCTTCCAATTTGGCTCAGCAAGCTGCAAAAAAGAAAAGAAAAGCACCTGAGCAAATACCCAGACCTAACCCCACAAGAGCTTGAACACTTAGAACTGCAAAAAGATGAACAAAACACCCAAAAAACACCCAGTGGGCTTTGACCATATTTCAGACATGGTGCCACACCAAAGCAATCCAAGGAAGCCTCGAATCAGTACCACCCACTGAACTTTGTAGCATACCAAGAACATTTTATGCAGAGATCTGCCAGGGAGATGGTACACAATACAGTTTAGCCAGCTTAATTGATCTCTGAACCGCCACTTAAATAACCCACCCATTAGCAGAAACGTCAATCTGCACAGCCACCTAGACATGCAGCCAGCAAATAACATTTTTGCAGCTGTACTAAAAAAATATAGCAGGGAGGGAAAATACTGTGCAGACCATCACCCAGCCATCGCAGAACAGGACCTCCAAATACTAAAAATGTCACCTGCTCTGTCACCAAATACTCCTCGAGGTCTTTTACTTAAAGTATGGTTAGACATACTGTACATACAACTTTGTATGGCTTGCAGGGGCAGAGAGGGACTGTGTCAATTAAAGTCTGAGCATTTTGAACTAAAAGAAGATGATCAAGGCTCAGAATATAGCACTCTGAGTTTTAATGAATACACCAAACATCATAAAAAAAATGATTTGTCAAAGCAGCAATACAGAGGCTACATATACAGCTTCCCAGGATCCCAGGAAATCCTCTGTGTCCTGTACTATCGTTCAATAAATATCTAGAAATGCTGCCACCAAATCCCCCTGCTCTTTACTGCCACCCCAGAAAGATTCCTGAAACCCTGCTATCCACTGCAACTACCTGGTACACTCGTGAACCCTTATGCATCAACTACCTCTCGAACCTGATGCCTAAGATAAGTGAAGAAGCTGGACTCTCACAAAGATACACCAACCATTCTGTGACAGCCACAGCTGCTCAGCTACTTGCCACTGCTGGGCTAGAAGCCTGTGAAATCATATCTGTGACCAGCCATAAGGCCAAATCCAGCCTAATGCCCTGCTGGGCAGACCCTCCGGAAGGTCATCAACGATGGGGCCACATTCTGACTGCAAAAACAAGAGTGCAGCAAACACAGCTAAATACTTCTCAAAAACCCTGCAGTACATCGAACGTGAATCCACTCCGATAGCAAGAAAACCTCGATCCATGCTGCGGCTCTATGACTTACTCCATTACCAGAAACGTCATCACTTTCGCTACAGACTGCAACCAAACAGGAGAAGAAACCCTCCCACCGAGGACTGTCATCAACAAACTTAATGCCACCACAATAAACTCTGCATTCACAATACAGTACTGCATGATGCAGAATGTAAAATTTATATACATTTCAAAATAATCACATGGACCTCCACAACGCTACGTGAACGTTCATCTACTGACATAATGCTCATCTGTAAAAACCAGAAACTGTTCCACTGTTAAAAAAAAATGTTCTACTGTTTAAAAACAAATTACTTTACAGTTTCCTATACCTTTGAAAATAATTAAAGTTCTGAAGTTTATTAAACTGTTAACTAAACATGTTAAAAACTACAATTGCAATTGCATAAATTATACAGGGACTATTTTTTTTCTCCCAAAACCAAAAACGCCGTTATTTCATTAACCTTGTTCACAGTTCAATAAAAAAAAAATGTTAAACTTTATAATGCTTCCTCACTTTACTTTACCCATTTTATAAGCACAATAACACACTCTGAAGTGTGGGTTATCGCCTGATAAGAGCATGCCCAGGGGTGTACTAAGGCAGGAGGTGCTTGCGCCGAGTGCCTTATGCCCCTGGGCATGCTCTCATCAGGCGATACCCCACACCTCCTCATGTGATATTGCTTGTATATACATACATACACACACACCTCAGGATGTAATGGATAAGTGATGCAGGCTGGAAGAACGGGGATGGGAGGTGGCCTGTCAGAGGAAGTCAACCAAGGGGATAAATTAATCTAGAAATCAAAATGCAAGTCATGTAGGATCTATAGGAATGACTATTCCCCTGCTGTGGAGACAGAGAAATATTGAGAATTATAAGATGTGAAAGATTTCCCAAAACTCTTTAGTCATTTTGGTCTCCATCTGGCAAGGGGAATCATCCCAGCCATCCAAATCATAGGCGCTAATATAGAACCGAGAAATTCCTTCATACTCACTGTAATTTTCTTTTCTGTTAGCTCCAATGTTATCAGTGGGGTATTGTTACATATGGGTAATAAGCTCCCCCACTGGGGTAGTAGTGGAACAGCCCAAAGCTGTCAATCAACATAGAACCCTGCAGTGACCGCACGAACACGTGCCAAGAGGGGGACAAAACACACAGATTTTGATTTACATATGCCTCCACTGTTCCTGGGCATCAAAACAGATGCACTTTATTTGCTGTATTAGCATCTGGATGTCTCCAGATCTTTTTGTTGTTACACAGCCATACACTCCTGTGGATGGCTATTGATGGTCTTCCTGTTTGCATGCCCCCCCCCGCTCAACCAATCCCACCCGATCTTTTACAATGTCTGCCAATAACAGACAGTCTAAGCTACTTGGCTCCAGTGTATATGATGCTAATAACTCATCCAAGTACTGCTGAAAACTAAAGTGGTAAGCACGGTCTTGGTAAGTCAGCGGCAGTGAGTGCAGTCTCCGTGAGTCAGTGGCAGTTAGTCTGTTGAAATCAGACTTTTAGCAACATCTTTTGGACATTGATTTAAAAAAAAGGTTATTTTATTCTGCCTTGAATTCCTGGAGTCTAACCTATATGTAAGTCAGTATTATATTTAAGAAAAAAAGTGTCCTTTTCCCCCACCTCCCCGGACCGGACCCCATTGGCCCTGGCTGTACTCCAAGCCCCATCACCCATCTTCCCTTGGACTTACCTCTACCTGGGTGTTCCTCCTTGGCTTACCCCCCAGGGTGGGGCCTCTGGAGGGCACCCCCTCCCACCATTTCATCTCAAGCCCGTTTGACCAGGGAAACACCACAGTCAATGGTGTAGGGCCTGTGGAGCACGGTTGGTGGCATCCTGAAGTGGTCCAGCTTTCTATGCCTATGTAACTATCAATCTCCAAGCTTCAAGGTCCATGAACACTCTCCATAACCTAAAAACAAAATTTTTCAACCTGTAATTAATTTATTCCATGACAATAAAAGTTAATGAGTGACATACAGTACCTCATTTGGAGATCTGCCTGAAGTAGTCTTGCCAAACAATCTTTCTGTTATGTCTCTTGAGCCTCAGGCCACTGATCCTCTGTCTGTGCTGGACTGCTGCTAATAACACTTATAACAAAAAATGGGTTTAGAAAAACATCAGTATTGAACATAACAGCACAGAACAAACTAACCTGTAACAGTGAAGCACCAAAAAACTTAACATTTGTAACCTGCTAACCTGGTCAGTCCAAATATAGAGATGTCCATGATTAGGAGACAGTTTGAGATGTCCAGCTTTAATCACAATACTTTGCAAAAAAAAAAAAACTTCATTAATGCACCAGTTAGGGTTCAACTTAATGCCACAAATTTAGAGAACTGTGGCAATAGGTTTTCCAACCCTAACTCCCCATCCCACACCCCCACAAGCAGCAGAAGAAAAAAAACCTTAGGATTTGAGGTCTCCGGAGTCTTGGCAAATCAATTGTGGGGTCTTCCTTGGGGTTGCCAACCCTAAAGGTTACCCCTCAAGCTGATAGGTTCCTGTTTGAAACACAAGGTACAGCTACAAGCCAGTGCCTCATAGTGATACATTCTTCAAAAGTAGAACACTATGTTTCACCACGTCGCCAACACAATCTACTGTAGCTGTTTTCACGCAGGGCCCAGTGGGCCCTACATGAGTAAAGGAGATCACATCTGATCTGGTTTGCTCAGGGAACAGGGTGGGCATTAGAGTTGACAAGCCCAAGGAAATCCACACCACTGACTTGCCAAGACTTTGGAGACCCCAAACTCAAATTTATTTTCTTTTGCTGCTTGGGTGGGTTGGAAACCCTAATGCCACATTTCCCTACTCTTGTGGCATTAAGTTGAACCCTAAATGGTGCATTAACAAAGTTTTTTGCAAAGCATTTCCTTTATTTTTCAGATAGTGGAACTGTATCCTTATTTACAGAGGTTCCAATGGGATCTGCTTGAACAGATGTAGATGTGCAGGGCCCTTTGGGTCCTGTGTCAAAGAAGACTCTTTCCACCTGCAGAAGTGCAGCGATGGATGTTGAAAATTCAGGAGCTGTCTGGTGGGCTGTGGCCATATATAAGACACACAGGGCAAAGAGTCCATCTGTCAGCCATGGGTGCAGAGGTGCTGGGCCCTATACCAAGAGGACAGTTGTCTTCACTATATGGTACCTGGACCCATGCAGACAACTCTGCAGCTTTCATTCCCTGGATTGGAGTTGTCGCATAACAGTGACATTCCTTCACCCTTTCCCCATCCAGCTGGGCTACTGAGCTCACCCTGGAAATCAGTTCACCAACACAGGGATCACAAAGCATACCCTCTGGGGACAAGACTGGCACTACACAGAAAGTTTCTTAAAGGGGCACTGTTAGCTTTGCCCCTCCGCTTTTTGCCTCTCAGAAAAATGTACCTCTTGGCACACACCTATTAAACATTCACCATAGAAAGACCCCATATGTATGAAATAAAAGTATATTTACAATTTTATTCAACTTCAGCTGCAATTTCTATTCATTCATCCCGACCGAAAGTGCCCCATGTCCCGGAAGCACATCCAAGTTGGGAAAGCGGGTCTTGCAGGACCACGTTCATGAAGTGCAAGTTTTTCACATTCTGTAAGTAAAAGAATGATAATACAGTGCCTTATGTTATAAAAAATACTGCTGCCATCTCTCACAACAAACCAAGTGCTGCGAGTAGTAAAAGTTACTATTTTAAATCCGAGCTGATATCCGGGGTATGCACACCAACATCACACTTTTTCCTGGCACCAACCCTTTAGCTGGGTGTTTAGCTCAGAGATGTCCCCTTCCCTGATATTCTGCCTGCTGTCTCATTTTTTCCAGACTGGCAGAATTTCAGAGAAGGTGATAGTGGATGAAAGGAAAGCAAGCTTGTCACCCAGCCTGGTGAGGTTTTGTTTCCTCTACTGACTTACTGGCTAGTTCATTCATACCTATGTGGAGAATGACATGTGTGTCTTGAGCAATGCTTCAAATGATTTCCTCTATGCAATTGATGTCCCTCCATGCCGATGTGCCAGGGAGGCACCTTATTGTAGTTGAAGCATGGTCCTGCTGGAGGTGAGTCTTTACACCCCTAATCAAGTCGCCAATTATTAGTGCCAGTTTCTTTTTGTCCTTTTTAGTGGGTTTAGTTGTATGCTGTACCTCCAGCTGCCACTCTGAGTTTACAGAATTTTTGCACTCATTACATTATTTGCCATGGTAAATAGTGCAGTGTACCTATTCAATGTTTGAATAGGTTTGGTACCTTCCTGTATTGAGGATTTTGTACCATTTGTACAAATTCTGACCTGTTGCCAGCTCCCCCCGGCCTGTTTGTCCTTTGGGGTAGGGGTACTGGTGTAGTGCACCTTGAAACTAAAGGTTTTACGCTGTTGACCAGTGGAGGCCGATTTAATATATCATGGAGGTATTTTACCTCAGCCCATGCTGCATGAAGCTGTGATCTGAGGTTTTTAATTGTGGAGCATGTTGGACAGTGCCCCACTCTGTAAATGAAGTCCTTGGTAAAAAGTGTTTCACAGTTATTGCAGTTCAAGAGGTTCACTGTGGCTTTTATTTCTCTGTTTAAGTTCCTGGTGAGAGAAGTAGATTGCTTAAAGGCATACTTCAGATGAAAGAAAAGGGATGCCTGCTATTTCACTGGCATGTGTATCTGTTCAGCAGGAGGTGGGTAGGAGGTAGCTGTTGTCCTTAGTTGTTATGGATGAAAGGAATGTATGGACAGCTAGAGGTAGAGGCTGTGAGTGGACCACAAAATGTATATGTGTGTATATATCAATGAAGCTCAGCGGACAGTAAGGCTAGGGGCTGAACCGCACTTGACATATGCCTCGTAGGATTTCCCTTTGTGTCCGAGCTGTTGTTTCTGGCTGAGAGCTTTCTATTAGCTGACCACTGTTTCAGTAGTGGGTACAGCAGTCAGTGAAGATCAGTAGACAGTAAGGTTAGGGGCTAGATCACTCTTGGCATATGCCTCCTAGGGGTGCTTTGTGTCTGAGCTGTTGCGTCCAGCTGAGAGCGTTCTATTAGCTGAGCACTGTTTCAGTAGTGGGCACAGCTGTTTTACGTACTACAGCCAGGAATTCTGGGTAAGTGTTCCAACAGATCCTTATGCTGAGAGAGCAGCCACTGGCTGGGACTGAGCAGAGCAATCGAGCAGGGAAGCTGCCTCAGAGGAGAAAGGAGCCTGGACTGTGCACCCCAAGGAGAATTCAGGTAGAACTGCTGTCAAGGAATCCCTGCTTCTGCACCTGTCGGAGTCTGCCTTCCCTCCATGACTGGTCTCTCTCCCAGTTGGCAAAGATCAGTGAAGCTCAGCAGACAGTAAGGCTAGGGCCTAATCGCACTTGAAGTATGCCTTCTAGAGTTGCCCTTTGTATCTGAGCTGTATTGACCCCATGCCTTGTCCTGGAGTACAATACACAATATATGTCAGGAGCTCTTTAAATGTGCTTAACATTAGTCCCTCTAGGCTGGATGATAATAGGGATTCCAAGTATCTCCTACAAACTTATGCTGGGAGGGGCCAAATCCTTAACAATTGGATGCACCTACAACCCTCCTATGGTAGCTAAATGCAAACCGGAATTCCTCATTAGTCAGTTGGCTAATATCCCTGTGAGGGAACTTATTCTTATGGGTGACTTTAACCTTAAATGGTTGAGCAATGTAGTAGACAAGTCAGCCTTAATGGATGTGTCACTTACTCAGCTCATCAATGAACCTACAAGGCCTAACCCTAAGACTGGCAATCATACTCTTCTCAACTGGTTACTGGTCAACCGACCTGACAGATTTAAAGCAGCGGGTTTGTTGCCAGACTCACTCGGTGAACATTTTCCCCGTCTTCTGCATCTGGAGGAACAACTCCCCTAAAGGCAAGGCAATTTTATTTGTAGGGCTCCCAATCCTGGAAGCTCTGGGCACCTAACAAGAGTTAAAACAAGACATAATGAGAAACAGCATAAATAAATAATACAATAACAATGTTTAAGTATAAATATAACAATTTAAAATGGATTAAAAAGGGTTTCAGACCCTAAGATCCTGCTTGCACGGGACCTATCGAGGTTTGTTCCTGACGTCTTTCTCAACAATCTAAGAGGGATACACTGGACTGATCTCAACAGCTTTTCTGACATTGACACTGTTCTTCATTTCTTTACCCACAACTTTTAAAGTGTCCTGAACATGCATGCCCCACTAAAATAACAGAGAATCTGATGCAAATGTTCATACTGGTTGTATTGGGATAGAAGAAAACTAACGAAACTCAGGGACAAGGCATGGGGTCAATACAAGCGCTCTGGTGAACACACTGATTGGCTGATATACAGGACCCTGTAGAACAGCTGCAAAAAAAGAGCTAAAACATGCAAAAAGGTAGTATATCAGGTTCCTCCAAACATCCGTCTAACCCTAAGAAGTTCTGGTTACAAATCAACTGCCTCCTAAAGGGTCGCTCAGCGGATGCACTACAGAGCATTTCAGTTGATGGTAAACCGATATCTGATCCCGATGTGCTGATGAAAGCATTTAACATATTCTTCACCAACCTGAACAAATACATAGACCCCTCACCTGGAACAAGGAACTTCTTTCCCTCCGACGCTCACCCTGGTCCCAAATTCCATTTCTGCTTGATTTCTTGGAAGGAAGTCCTTACCCTGCTAAACACAATCAAACTGGATGGCTCTCCAGGTTTCGACAAGCTGGAGCCCAAGTTTCTGAATATGGACACCCCAATTATTGTGACTCCACTTAGAAACCTATTTAACAAGTCCCTTCTGCTCAGGCAATTTCCCAAAGTGGAGAATGGCCACAGTAGTTCCCATTCATAAAGGTGGTGCTAAACATCAGATTGAAAATGATCATTCTATATCCATACTTAGCATGCTCACTAAAATACTGGAGACACTTATCTTTAGGCAGGTCTAAGACTACATGGAAATCCACCATCTACTTTCAAATGCACAGCACAGATTCAGAAAAAAACATGGGACTGATGCAGCCCTCATCAAGTTTACATCGGAAGTACTCGGGGCACAATGGACCAAGGTCTAGCCACTGGAGCTCTATTCCTAGACCTAGCGAAAGCCTTTGATTCGGTGAATCATAACCTCCTTATCACCTGCCTTGGGAACCTTGAACTGGACTCCCTTGCCTGTTTCTGGTTTCAACACTACCTCTATGAGAGAAAACAACTGGTAAAATGGAAGGGCACAGCGTCTGACTTTAAGACGGTGAACCGAGGAGTCCCCCAAGGGTCCATCCTTGGACCTCTACTATTCACTATTTTCATAAACAGCATGCCCAAACATTGTGGAGGAGCCAACATTCAACTCTATACAGACAATGCTATCATCTATAGGAGCTTGAAGGATATCAACCAAATTAATCAGAACCTCAATATGGACTTCAGAACAGTGGAAAATGGCTTGTGAACAGTAAACTGGTCCTTAACCTAAATAAATCCAGTGCTATGCTCTTCAGCCCCAAATGCCTGGGAGCTGATAGATCTAACCTTCTTCAAATCTCTTCGACCAACGGCACCAGAAAGGAGGTCTGTGCATCCATAAAATGTCTTGGCGTACATCTAAACCAAGAGTTAACCCTTAACTTGCATGTTGAGGCTACCACCAAGACCCTCCATCACAAAATTGGCTTATTATAAAAACTAGGTGGGTTCCTCTCCAGTGAAGCTTGCTTGACAATCGTCACCGGAACTATCCTTCCCGTTCATCTTTATGGCGCTCCCCTTATACAACCTCTCTGGCACACTAAACTTTCCAAACTGAGAGTCCTCTATCACAAAATTGCCTGCTTTGCAGCTGCTGCTCATCCCTGTGATCACCACTGTAATGTTCTCACATCACTGAACTAGCCAGCACTTGAGGCAAGACTTACCTATCCTACTCTCTGCCTTGCTTTCAAAATGGCTAAATTATCAGCCATCCCCAGCCTCAATGGACTTCTCCAGTCCAAGTCTGTTAAGCTTGAGCTATGGTCAGCTACCCATCTCACCCTGGAAGTCCCTAGATCCAGATCCCATGCTGGTGACAGATCCTTTGCCATCTCTGCCCCGGCCCTCTGGAATAGCCTCTCTTCGGTGGTGTTAAACTGCTCTACCCTGAATGCATTCAAAGCTGCCCTAAAATCCAACATGCTTGTGGTCAACCAGTGCACCTGTATTTGCTGCAGGGGGTCTTCTTGCATCTCTGCCTGATCACTTGGTCTACCCCATAGTCTGAGCCTCTTACTTATTAGCTCCTAACCTAAATACTCTTGCCGAGTTGGTGTCTAACTGTAGTAAATAGAATTGCACATATTTTTCCTGTTACTGTTTGTGAAATGTCTTGTTGTATAAATTGATTTGTTGCTTTAGCATTGTATACTAACTTCTAACTGTGCACCATTACTGTTACCTGTTCTGCTATTTGTTTCCTATATGCAAACAATGTCTCTATTCAATGTAATTAATTCTGGGCCACCCCTGAAAAAAAGAGAGCCCGCTGTCTCAGTGGGCTTACCCAGTCAACAAATTTCAATAAATAAAAAACAAATAAATAAAATGCAAGTCTGAACTGATTCCCTCACAAGTGATTCACTTCATCAAGGCAGAGCTAGATTCCCACTGGGCTAAGGCCTGCCTCCCTGTGTACTGGATCTTTCCTCCTTTGCCTGCTCATTTCAGTTTGGGCACTGCACATTGCACGGGACTTCCTGCAACTGCTGGGGTATATGGCATCCTGCACCAGCAAGGTCAGATGAGCTCACTGGCATATGCGGCATCTGCAGTCTGAACTGATTCCCTCACAAGTGATTCACTTCATCAAGGCAGAGCTAGACTCTCATTGGGCTAAGGCCTGCCTCCCTGTGGACTGGGTAATGGATCTTTCAGCCTTTGCCTGCTCGTGTCCGGTTGGGCAATTGCACTCTGCCTGGGACTTCCTGCAACTGCTGGGGTATATGGCATCCTACACCAGCATGGTCAGATGAGCTCGCTGGCACATGCGGCACCTGAACTGGGAGCTGAGCCATCAGTGTTTTCAGCACCTAGGTCACCTGGACCAGCTGTTCATGGTGACCCGGCAGATGTGGGATGTCATCCAGCAGTGGCTTATCCCTAAACATCTGAAGTAAGGAGTCCTATTTGTCTGCCCAAAGTCGATGGTCACTCTTAAGACAGATGCATCTCTGGTAGGGTTGGAAGTGCACCTGGGAGCCCATGGGCTCTAGGACTCCCAGGGAGTCCCATTATCACATTAACCTGCTGCTCCATACAGAGCAGTTAGCTCTGATGGAATTTGCTTCTCCTGTCTGGGTCAGGTAATGCAAGCTCAAAAGCACACATCATGTTCTACCTGAACAAGCAGGGTGGCACACATTTCCTTCCTTTGTGTCAGGAGGCCCTCTGCACTTGGACCCTCATGTGTACCTTAGGTACAGACCTCCTGGTGATCCATGAACACACAATCAGCTAGCAGACATGCTCAGCTGGGTGGGCGAGACATCCCGTGAGTGGTCAATGCATCAGAAGGTGCTGAACCACCTGTTCTCCTTTCGGGGAATTCCTCTGGTGTACCGCTTTGCCTCCAGGGAGAATGCAAAGCTGAGGCTGTGTTGTGCCCGCCTCCCTCAGTATGGAACACTGCTGGAGGATGCCTTCATGAGGCCCTGGACCCCAGACCTCCTGTATCCCTTCCCTCCCATTCCCCTTATCCACAAGGTGGTGATCAAGGTGTGGATGATCCTGATCACCCTGGACTGGACTCATTAGTTCTGGTACCCAGATCTCCTCAGCCTCAGCAGTAGGCCTCCATGACAGTTCCCTCTGCGTACAGACCTACTGATGTTTCATGGGGAAAGATCCGCATCCAGATCTTCAATCTCTTCAACTCACAGCCTGATTCCTGAGAAGCTAGAGTTCCAAGCTCTGGGCCTTTCTGAAGATGTGCTCCACATGGTGGGGGCTTCCTGATAGGAGTCCATTCTCCAGGTCTATTCTTTCAGATGGAAAAGATTTTCCATCTGGTGTCAGGGCAAGGAGCTCGATTCCCATGTCTAGTATTCTGGATTATCTTTGGTCCCACTCCCAGCTAGGGCTGAGATCAACAACCCTCAGGTTTCACCTGGCAGCCATCTCTGCATACCAGGTGAAGGCTGGTATGCTGATGGTGGCACAGGAGAAGGTGATAGGGCAATTTTTTGAAGGCGTTGACCACTTGAACCCACCAGTGTGTGAACCACCATGACCATGGGACTTGTTGCTGGTCCTGGCAATGCTGATGGGAAAGCCTTTCAAGCCTATGCACAGGTGTGAGATGTCACACCTTTTGTGGAAAACCACCTTCTTGGTGGCTATCGCCTCCACCAGAAGAATCAGTGAGCTCCAGGTACTCTCAGTGGAGTCTCCATACTTGGTATTCCACAAGAACAAGGTAGTCCTTTACACACACCCCCCCCCAAAGGTAGTCTTTGTGTTTCACCTTAACCAGGTGATTAATCTTGTGGTCTACTTTATTAACCCTTCTTCAGAGGCCAACTGCAGGCTCTATACCTTGGATCTGCAGAGAGCGCTTGCTTATTACAAGGAATGCACAACTGGAGTTTGGGGTGAGGCTCACCATCTGTCACCTACGCTGAAGCTGCAACTGGCAGACCAGCAGCTAAGAGGATGCTTGGTAGGTGGGTTGTCTCCTGCATCAACCTCTGTTATCAGTTGCCTAACAGGGAATCTTCTGTATGGCTTAGGGCTCATTCCACCAGTTATACCACTGCCTTGGTGGCTGCTTCCAGGGATGTCCCTATACAGGAGATCAGTAGGGTGGCTACCTGGAGGTCAGTACACACCTTCATCTCCCACTACAATATTGATCTTGAGTCACACCAGAATACTGTTTTTGGGGCCTCAGTTCTCCAATCATTGTTCACCTTGCCACCTCCTCCCAGAGAACTGCTAGGAGTCTGCCAGAACTGTGAATAAGCAAATCACATCCATGTTCCTAGAAATGAGAGCTACTCACCTGTAACTGTAGTTCTAGGAGTGGTATACGTTCACATCCACACGACCCACCTGACCTCCTCAGGAAAGTGGCACACAAATCCCTGCTTTCAGTGTGCAAGATCTGACATCATGGGGTGGAGCCAAGGGATATACCAATCAGGTGGTAGGAGGAGCTTCTCTTAAAAACAGTCTGGCAAATCAGCCCCTTAAAGGAAGACTGCCAGAAGTGTGGGTGTGGATGTGAATCATATACCACTCTTAGAACTACAGTTACAGATGAATAACCCTCATTTCTGAATCACTCCAAGTTGTCAGTGGGGAGCTTTTACATACAGGTTCCAAAAAGCACTGTCCATTCCACGTTGGGGTGTGGGATAATACTGTTCCATATGTAACCCTTACAGGCTAAGTAAAAATACTTACCCATTAACCACTGCCTGTAACACTCTGCACCCAAAGGCACATCAGCAGAACTCTGGCCATCCAACCTGTAGTGCTTAGTAAAAGTATGAACAGAGGATCACACTGCTGCTTTGCACAGTTCCAATACAAAGGCCTCTCCTCTTTCCACCCAAGACATAGCAAGAGCCCTGGTAAAGTGACCCTTGAGGAGAGCAGGTGCTTTTTTCCTTCTTAGCTGCATATACCTTGACAATGCAAGCCCTTACTCACCTAGATAAGGTGGCCTTAGAAGCCTTCAGACCCTTTTTGTTGCTCCAAACAGAATGAACAAGTTTACTAATTCTCTAAAATCTTGTCCTCCTTAGATATGTCTTAACTGCTCTGTGCAAATCCAGCTTATGAAATTCTCTTTTGGATTTGCTGACTTGGGACAGAAGAAAAAATTACTTATAGTAATCTTGTTTCTTCTAATGGAGTCTTGCTGTATTCTGACAATAAGCAGTTAGCCCTTCCAGTTCAACTGCTCTGGAGAGGAAAGAGTTAACTCTACGCAGAAGCATAGAACGTTGGAGCTCGAGCTCGGTTTTCAAACCCCTGTCCCTGGTACATTCTCTGTAACTGTCAGATTCTTACGAGCACTAAATGGCCCAAGACCAACTAGTACTAAATGAAAAAACTATGCAGCAAAAGACAGCACCAACCACCTGGGTAGAAAAATACTCGAGAACCCAGCAAAAAAAAAAAACACAATAAAAATAATAACCATAAGAAGGAACATGAACCCATTTTCCCCAAGGAAGGGGAAGAGGGCAACCCCCTGGGTCACAACACTGACACATGCCATTCCCTAAATCAAGCTTTGGAGTTCTGTGAGGGGAAGCAGGGAGGGAGGTAGGAGTACAGCAAGACTCCATTAGAAGAAACAAGATTACTATGGTATTTTTTCTTCAAACATGAAGTCTTGCTGTATTCTGACAATATGCAGACTACCAAGCAGTACCCCTGGAGGGGGTACAGAACCTATTTAGGGAACAGGTTCTGCAGTACTGCTGTGCCAAACCTGGCATCACTTCTGGCTTGAGTGTCCAGGCAGTAACGTTTAGCAAATGTGTAAATAGTTGTCCAGGTGGCTGCTTTAGATTTCCAAAAGGGGAATGTCCCTAGCTACTGCCATAGAGCCAGATGTACCCCTGGTTGAGTGAGCCCTCAGGCATGAGGGAGGTTCTCTGCCCAGTTTACCATAATAGAACTAAATACAAGAGACAATCCACCTAGCAATGGTCCTCTTGGTGGCAGGCCCTCCTTCCCATAGGTAAGGTACAGCTGAGAATAGTCATTTCGATGGGCCTTAGTCTGATCCAAATAATAACTAATGGCCCTCTTGACATCCAGACTATGCAATCTCCTTTCACCTGAGGAAGAGTGATCAGTAAAGAATACTGGGAGTGTTATTGTTTCGTTAAGATGAAAATCTGAGACTACTTTGGGAAGAAATTTTCCATTTGTTCTGAGAACAACGTTATCCCTGTGGAAGGAAATATAATCAGGCTCAATAGAGAGGGCTTGCAGCTCTCTAATCCTCCTGGCAGATGTGATAGCTACAAGAAAAACAGTCTTCCAAGTTAAATATTTAAGCTTGGCTGAAAACAAGGGTTCCGGGGGCTGCACGAGCTGTGCAATGCAGACATTCAGGTCACATGCAGGAGTGGGCTCCCTGTGAAGGGGATGTAAATGTAACAATCCCTTGAAAAGTTTCTTAAAAACTAATTGAGATGCCAGGGAGACAGGTTTACCCACAGAGAGGAAAGCAGACACAGCTGCCAAATGCACTTTTAAAGTGGTAGGGCAAAGGCCCAAAGAGTGTAAATGAACTAAGTAGTCCAAAGCCTCAGGTAAACCAACTGAATATGGATCCAAACTGTTTCGTGAACACCAAATGGAGAATCTCTTCCATCTAGAATTGTAAGTTTTTTTGGTGGTTGGTTTTCTAGAAACCTTCAAGATTTCTAGCACTCCCTGACAGAAATGCAAGCCTGCATATTCTAGCTCCACAAGGGCCAGGCCTTGAGCCTGATGGGAGCTGAGGTTTCATAGGTTTCATAGGTAATTATAAGCCGGAAGATAGTATACTACCCTATAAGGCTTGCCACACATAATTAGATTAAAAATTTTCTATTACCAAAATGTTGGTCAATCCCATTTTTAAATTCAGTCATAGTAATACTATCTACAAATTCTGTTGGCAAAGTATTCCAAACCCCCACAACTCTGCAACTATAACATTGTTTCCGAAAATTGTGTTCCCATGCATGCTGATATAGTTGTTTGGCATGTTTCCTAGTACTAATTCTTCCAGGGTTTCTTGTGAGCCCCATTTCTCTCATTAAATCTATATCATTCATATTCTTATATAAAAAACACAGATCACCCCTTAGTCTACGATAGGATAATGAATAAAGGTTTAGACTGAGTAATCGTTCATAATAATTTTTGTTTTTTAATCCTTTTATGTGCCTAGTCAGTTTTCTCTGAACCCCTTCTATTGATAAAATATCCTCCTTATTTTGGGGAGACCAAACCTGAGCACAATATTCAAGGTGAGGTCTCACCAATGCACTGTAAAGTGGGATCAATACCATTCTATCCCTACTTACAATATGTTTGAGAATGCAATTTAGGTTATGGATTGCTTTCCTAATTTGGTTTCTACAGTGTAATCTAAATTTCATATCTTTAGTAACTGTAATACCCAAATCTCTTTCCTCTGTTGTTTCTCCCAAGGTGTTATTATCTAGGATATATAATTGTCTCTTATTATTCTTACCAAAGTGCATTACCTTACATTTGTTTTTGTTTAATTCTAACTGATTTAAAGATGTCCAATTGTAAATTAAATCTAAGGCTTGCTGTAGGGTAGCTTTTTGTTGAGCATCATTAACCACTAACCCAATCTACAGTCATCTGCAAATTTATACATCCAAATGTTGTTACTACTCATTGCTAATGAAGCGATAAATATATTAATAGACAAGGGCCCAAAACAGAGCTCCTGGGGACCCCACTAGTCACTGGAGCCCAATCAGAATATTCTCCATTAATAACAACTTCTGCCTTCTTTCCTGAATCCAATTTGAAACCCATTTGCATATATTACTAGGCAAATTGATGGTTTCAAGACTGACAGTGAGGCCATTGTGGGGTAGTTTATCAAAAGCCTTAGCGAAATCAAGAAAAACTACATCCACAGAATTTCCACATCCATTTCTCGATTCACATTTTCATAAAAGGACAATAAATTTGTCTGACATGATCTATTTTTGTGAATCCATGTGTTTATGGTCAATAATATCCTGTTTCTCCTGATGTTCAATTATTATTTCCTTAATTAATCGCTCCATTATCTTACCCAGTACCGGTTAGACTGATTGGTCTGAAGTTTTCAGGCAAAGTTCTAGACCCTTTTTTTAGGATAGGGACAACATTAGCCAGTTTCCAATCCCTAGGGACCAATCCCATATCCATAGATACTTGGAAAAGATAAGTTATAGGTTGAGTCAATTCCACTGCCAACTCCTTCAGTATCCTTGGGTGCATTCCATCTGGTCCTGGGGATTTATTAACATCGAGGCTAGCCAATTGTTTATATATGGTATTGGGATTAAAAATAATTGCCCCTGGTACTGGTGATCTTATAGATTCATATAAATCTGCATCAGTGGTATCATATACTGAACAAAAGTAATGATTCTGGATGGTAGCCAATTGTTGGTTTGAAGAAATAAGTCCTGTCTCAGTGGTAAATGGTCCTATGTTACTGGGAGCCCTCCTCTGTTTATTAATAAATGAAAAAAAAAGGATTTTTTATTATCCTTTACCTTATCTGCAAGGTTAACCTCACATTGGGCTTTGGCTTTCCTGATATTAATTTTAATTTTCCTTAAGCATTCCTTGTATTCAGCATGTATTCTTAGTGATTTAGATAATTTTGTTTTTTTATATAATCTATTCTGTTTATTCATTAATTTTTTTATTTTAGGTGAAAGCCAAATAGGTTTCGAAGCCCTGATACTACTGTATTTTTTGATAGTGGGGATAAATTTTGTAGTTAAGCTATCAATATTAGTTTTTAGGGATTCCCCACATATCATGTATAGATTTATTAGCAAAATCAGTTTCCCAGTCCCAGCAACTTAATTTTGTTTTCATTTTATGAAATTCTGCTTTACCAAAGTTATACATTATGGTAGTACCCGTGGGTTTGGACATTTGAGATTCACTTATATTAAATAAAACTGAACTATGATCACTATTTCCCAAAGGTACACTTATTTCAACTGAGTTAATTGTCTCACCCATATTAGTAAACAACAAATCCAGAATATTATTGCCCCTAGTATTGTTAAGTACCATCTGTTTAAATCCCCCATGATCCATAACATCAATAAACTGCTCTCAAAGGAGTTGAGCTTAGACCTTTACCCCAATCAATATTGGGTAAGTTGAAATCTCAGTTATCAGAAACCTATCAGTAGAATCAAGGTTCCCAAAAATATCCAACATGGCCTTATCATCTTCCTGTGACATGGATGGGGGCCTATATAAAAGTCCCATGATAATTTTGGGCCTATTTTTGGGTAACAGTTTAACCCACTGGAGTTCAAGTTTACCTGTTTCCCATTTTATAGATTCTGAAGGTATATCTTCATGAATATAAATTGCCACCCCCCACCCTTTCTATATTTTCTACAATGGGAATACAACTTATAACCTTCTATTTCTTTTTCCCAACTATCATTTTCATTCCACCATGTCTCGGTAATGAGGGCAATGTGAATTTTATTTTTATGTAACAAGATGTTAAACTCGTCATATTTGTTCTGTAAACTATGGCATTTAATAAAATTACTTTCCATCCAGGGTATTTTGAATAGCTGATATGGAATCTATCACATTACTTTCAGCTGTGTCCCGACCCCATACCAGTTTAAATGAAACCTCATGACCTCCAAAACTTTTTACTCATGACCCTTACTCCTGCATAATTTAAGTGAATTCCATCCTTTCTAAATAAGGAACTTCTACTAAATGTTCGTGCATTATCCATAAAACCAACCCGATTCGAGACAGAATTGCCTAATTTTAGAGTTAATGTTAACAATCTGTCTATTTTTTTAATCGTTAATGCCATACATAGGAAGAATACCAGATATGATAATTTCCCCTCCATGATTTATAACCGAATCGACAATATACTTATAATCCTGTAGAATACTATGCCAGTTCGTTTTCCCTACATCATTTGCCCCCACATGAAGGATAACCAAGGGCACAATTGTGTTATCATATAGTCCCTCCATCAAGCCCACAACATCATGTAGTTTAGCTCCAGACAGTGAACTAACTGTAGTATGTGCTTTTCTATTAGAACACACTAAAGTATCAATGCCCCTTATAATTGAATCTCCAATAATCAAAATATCTCGTTCCATGGGATTAGACTCTCTTGGTTCCCTTATTTTGGCAGTACCAATAGAACTTATGGGCTCAATTGGAATTTCATTACAAGAGTCCCCTTGTTCTTTATTGGAAGTACTAGAATTACTGCTAACTACTTCATCGGAATCAGGTGTCTTTGGGGGGGCATGTAAATTATCCTCTTTTCTGAGGGCCACAGGTACGTTTAATGATTGGCCAGGGTCTTCATATAATTCACAACTGGATAACACCTCCAGAGCATCAGATGGTAGAGTATTAAGACACTCAAATCTATTATTTAAATCTATAAAAGGTTTGGGCTGAAGTCCTTCATCCTTATCATTAAAGTTTACATCAATATCTTCCTTTGCCCCATTTACATCTTTTATATATTCGCTTGTTTCTCATAATTTACTACCAGGGATTGTTTATTACTGACATCACAAACAGCTTCGCTAATAAAGTCCTCCAGCCTGGAAATATCTTTTGTATCGCTTAGTAGCCTCAAGCTTCAACTCTTGAACCTCTTAAGTAAAGCAATGTTTTTAATACACTTATCGCATGTAAATTGAGAGTTGGAAACTTCTTCAGTAAACATTAGGCATTCTGACATGTTTTTCTGCCTTTCGCTTTTCTTTGTCTTGTGGACCATACTTTAGTTAAATTACTCACCCAAAAGACCACCACTAAGATAGATGATATATACTGTTTAGGTATAATCTAAATAGTTAATCCCCAGTGCTCCCAATTGCTTTAGCGGACACAGCAGACCGCTGTCTCTGCGTCATCTCCTTGGCCAGCGTGAGCCCGCTCCACTTGGCTCGCTCCGCTCGCCGATGGAGAGGAATTTAAGTGAATCCACCAGAAGTACGCTCCGTGTCCCTCGAGACGCTTTAAATTTTAAAATGCCCCAAATATCATTCCTAGTATGCTAGCTGCTATATAAATCGCTAGACACAGGAAAAGGTATAAAAATTAAAAATAAAACTAAAAAAAGAGGGGTAATTTGTAGCTCAGGATAAACCCAATGACCCACAAAATCTCTTCCTGTTTCCAAATATGGTCCCAGGGCTCCAAAGTTTAAAGGTATATTACGTGGCAGGTAAAATAACACAGGTATAGTACAATGCACATTAGCAGCCCACACAGAGCCTGTATTTCAATAGTTTCTATCTAGTACACATCAATTTAGTATATCTCAGCATGAAATGGTTTATTTGAAGCGCCCGCCGCTGATGGAGAGGAATTTAAGTGAACCACGGAAGTACGCCCATGTCCCCGAGACGCTTTTAAATTTTAAATGCCCCAAATATCATTCCTAGTATGCTAGCTGCTATATAAATTGCTAGACACAGGAAAAGGTATAAAATTAAAAATAAAACTAAAAAGAGGGGTAATTTGTAGCTCAGGATAAACCCAATGACCCACAAAATTTCTTCCTGTTTCCAAATATGGTCCCAGGGCTCCAAAGTTTAAAGGTATATTACGTGCAGGTAAAATAACACAGGTATAGTACAATGCACATTAGCAGCCCACACAGAGCCTGTATTTCCAATAGTTTCTATCTAGTACACATCAATTTAGTATATCTCAGCATGAAATGGTTTATTTGTAGCGCTCCGCTCGCCGATGGAGAGGAATTTAAGTGAATCCGCCGGAAGTACGCTCTGTGTCCCTCGAGACGCTTCAAATTTTAAAATGCCCCAAATATCATTCCTAGTATGCTAGCTGCTATATAAATCGCTAGACACAGGAAAAGGTATAAAAATTAAAAATAAAACTAAAAAAAGAGGGGTAATTTGTAGCTCAGGATAAACCCAATGACCCACAAAATCTCTTCCTGTTTCCAAATATGGTCCCAGGGCTCCAAAGTTTAAAGGTATATTACGTGCAGGTAAAATAACACAGGTATAGTACAATGCACATTAGCAGCCCACACAGAGCCTGTATTTCCAATAGTTTCTATCTAGTACACATCAATTTAGTATATCTCAGCATGAAATGGTTTATTTGTAACGCTCCGCTCGCTGATGGAGAGGAATTTAAGTGAATCCGCCGGAAGTACGCTCCATGTCCCTCGAGACGCTTTAAATTTTAAAATGCCCCAAATATCATTCCTAGTATGCTAGCTGCTATATAAATCGCTAGACACAGGAAAAGGTATAAAAATTAAAAATAAAACTAAAAAAAGAGGGGTAATTTGTAGCTCAGGATAAACCCAATGACCCACAAAATCTCTTCCTGTTTCCAAATATGGTCCCAGGGCTCCAAAGTTTAAAGGTATATTACGTGCAGGTAAAATAACACAGGTATAGTACAATGCACATTAGCAGCCCACACAGAGCCTGTATTTCCAATAGTTTCTATCTAGTACACATCAATTTAGTATATCTCAGCATGAAATGGTTTATTTGTAGCGCTCCGCTAGCCGATGGAGAGGAATTTAAGTGAAGCAACTTGAAGCACCTGCTTGTTCAGAGACCACTCAGGTTGGGGTACTAAATCCTCCTCTGGGAGGAGGACAGAAGACTGTGCCTCCTGGGGAGGTATATTTGTGGTGCCACTGACAGGGACATTAACAATGGGTGCCAGGGTTGCCTGGCCCAGTCTGGAGCAATCAGAATTACTGTACAGGGCTGAGTCCTGATTTTTATCAGCACTCTGAACAGGAGAGGAAATGAGGGAAAAGGCATAAAGAAACCTGTTCCCTCAATCCAGAACCAGAGCATCCAGAGGAACAGAACCCAAGATGGGGGGTCTGCAGCAAAATTGGGGAAGCTGGTGATTGTCTGGGGCCACAAAGAGGTCTATCTCTGGAGTGCCCCATTTCCTGAAAATAACTTGAAGCACCTGCTTGTTCAGAGACCACTCATGGTGGCTCTGCGAGATCCTGCTGAGGGCATCTGCTATAGCATTGTCCTTGCCTGGGAGATGCACTGCCACTAGAGAGACCTGAAGGGAATAGGCCAGACTTCAAACCTTCATGGATTCCGTGCACAGAGCTGTGGACCTTGTCCCTTCTTGCTTGTTTATGTAGTACATGGTGGTGGTGTTGTCTGTCCTGATCTGCACCACTTTCCCTGAATTTCTATTGAGAAGGCCTGAAGGACCAGAAGTACAGCTCTGAGTTCCAAGAGGTTGATGTGTAGAAGGGACTCCTGCTTTGACCATGTGCCAAGAGCATTGAGGCTCCCTAGGTGGGCTCCCCACCCCAACAACAAAGTATTTGCAGCAAGAATCACTGAGGGGGACTGTTGAAGAAAGGGAACTCTTTGTCTGAGGTTGTCCACCTCTAACCACCACTGAAGAGCTTGTATAAATGTTTGAGTGACTGGAATCAGCTTGGACAGGAGATCCCTCTTCTGGGACCAGTAGGACCTGAGATGAAACTGTATGTCTCGCATCTGAAACCTGGCCCCTGGGACCACTGCAGTGGATGCTGCCATGTGGCCCAGGAGTTGGAGGAAATGCCTGGCTTGCCTGGATACCAGAAGTCTGAACGAGCCTGCCAGAATGGTTAGAGTCTCTTCCTTTTGCACTGGTAAGAATGCCTTTACTTGAACAGTGTCCAACTCTGCCCCTATGAAGGTGAGTACCTGGACTAGCTCCAGTACTGACTTGGGCAAGTTCAGCAGGCAGCCTACAGAGTCCAAGAGTTGCTGGGTGACAGTCAGAGCTGTCCTGACCTGCTCTGGAAACTGCCTATGAACCAGTTGTCTAGATGAGGGAATACTGCTATTCCCTGCTTCCTGAGAAATGCCACCATCACTGCTAGCACTTGGTGAATGCTCTGGGGGCAGAAGAGAGGCCAAAAGGCATAGCCCTGAACTGGTAATAGCTTGAGGGCAACTTGAACCTTAGGTACTTTCTGTGGGAGCATCTGATTGGTATATGTAAATAGGCATCCTTGAGGTCCAAGGAGACTAACCAATCTCCTGGCTTTGGAAAGGGAAGGATAGTGCCCAGAGTCAGCATCTTGAACCTGGGTTTTGTAAGATGTCGGTTTAGATTTCTGAGGTCTAGGATGGGTCGCTACTCCCCTGTCTTCTTTGGGGTGAGGAAATACCTTGAGTATGAGCCTCTTCCTCTGAAGATGATGATATCCAGTTCCACTGCCTTCAGAAGCAAGAGCCTCTAAGGCAGCTGTTTCCAGCTGGGTGGCAGGCTTGAAAGACTTTGCTCTGCATTTGGGGAATTTTCTGAAACTCAGAGCAAGCTGTTGGCTCACTACTTCTAGGACCCACTTGTCTGTAGTGACAGACTTCCAAGCCTGGAAAAAGTGAGCCAGCCTGCCCCCTACTGGAATAGGGAAGACGACCCAAGCTGACACATCAGGGTTTCTGTTTGGCAGGGGTTCTAGGCTGGGAGGTGGATGCAGCCCTTCTCATCCCTGTCCTGCCTCTCCCTCTGAAGAAACCTCTCTGCTGAAAAGTAGAGGAGGCCTGTGCTTAGCAGAAAGGTCTACCCCTGCCAGCCCTAGATTGCTGCCTTTGAGGAGTAGCAACCCTTTCCTTTGCCACTGTACTCCTGTAGGTGGTCCTCTATTCATCCATTTTATTCATGTATGTCTCTGCTCCCTAAACAGAGAGTTTTGGGTGACAGGAAAATCCATGGCCTTAGCCTGGGTATCCTGGGAGAGACTAGTACATCTGAGCCAAGCAAACCTCCACATGGAGACAGATATAGCCATGACTCTAGATGAGACATCATTAGAGTCCACAGCAGCTTGAAACTGCACCTTGGATGTCTCAATTCCATCAGCAGTCACCTGCTCCATCTCCTTGGTAAGCTGGGAAGGGGCACTTTTGGCTAGATCTAAGATAGACTCCCATCTGGACTTCTGGTACCTAGCCACACATGCCATGTAAGAAGCGTGTCTCAGCCCCAAGGAGGATGCCAGGCACTGTTTCTTTGCCATAACATCCACCTTCCTAGAGTCCTATCCAGTGTGTGTGAAGCCAAGGGTATGCTAGCCTTATCACAGGCTGCAGCCTGCACAACCCCAACATGGCTGCAGTGGTTATAAAGGAACTCCATACCTGAACCTGACAGCATGTACCTCCTATCCATCTTCCTATCCACAGGGGGCATGGAAGTAGGTAGCTACAAGATTTTGTGTGTCCATTTCCCAAGTGACTTGTGTAAGGGAATAGACAACTTTTGGACTCTGGGAAGTCCACCATCTCCACAGAGTCAGGTTCCTCTTCCTCCTCCTCCGATGCCTCAACAGTAGGAAGCTGGATGGTCTCAGCCACTTTCCTATAGAAAGCAAAGTGGGAGAAGGTCTCACTAAGCCTGGGAGGTGAGACACAATCAGGCCTATCAGGGGAGATATTGGGCGCCACTGGTTCACCAAGGCCTTCCTCCTCTTTTCCCCTTCCTATTCTAGCTCATAATAAGCCTCCAGATCATAATCCACATGAGTTTGAACTGATTCAACTGACCGATGGGTAGGATGCATCGGTGTGGTCGGAATGGTTTGGAGTGACTGAACAATCTGAATCGCTCTTGCAATTTTGTCCATGGTTGGGGTCAGAGGCTTTGGATCCAAACTGGCAGACTTTCTTTTCTTTTTTGCCAGAACTGAAGACTTGGTTCCGGCCTTCTTTTTGCCTGAGGAGGTACTGCTTTGGTCAGAAGGCATCCCCTCTGGTTCAGTTGAACCCGAACCAGACCGGCTATCCAGGTCAGCAGATTGCTCAGCCTTTCTTTCCTTCAGCCTAGCCAGATGCTTCCCCAGCGTGGCTGTAGGATAGTTTTTACATATTTGGCAGTCTGTTTCTAGGTGGTCAAACCCTGGACAATAAACACAGATGAGGTGGAGATCTGCTTTAGCAAAAGCATCCCCACACTCTGTGCACTGCTGAAACCCAGTGGGTACGGTCTTTTTCTTGGGCTTCTCAGACACAGCACTTTCTTTAATGCCAGTTACCCAAAGTGGCGGTCAGGCCGAGTAACAAGACCTGCGGTTACCAACCGTGTCATGGGTTGAGAAGAAAAAAACGAAAAATCATTTTTTTAAGTAACCAGAGGTCACTGGATCCCAGAGAGAAAAAGACATTTAAAACACAAGAAGATCAGTTGGTTCTTCACCGAACTGACCAATGAGGAACCGAGTCTACCCAAACATTTCTATCTAACCTTACTTGTACCATAGACAGAGACTTGAAGTGCCGAAATTATGTTTGCAGTTGAAAACTGACCAAAACCAAAGTAGCAAAGGAGAAATCTCCGAAGCGTCTCCACAGTTAGGTGGAGTAAAGAATCTGATGGTTACAGAGAATGTACCAGGGATAGGGGATCTGAAAACAAAGCTTGAGCTTAACATTCTCTGCTTCTGCATAGTTAACTCTTTCCTCTCCAGAGCAGCTGAACTGGAAGAGCTAACTGCTTATTGTCAGAATACAGCAAGACTTCATGTTGTTTGAAGGACAGCAGACAGACTTGTTGATTGATATGGAAAACTAGGAATCTGAGGTAAAAAGGATGGAATCGTCCTCAGCACCACCTCCTTCTACATCACAAGGTTAAGGTTCTTTATGGGACAGCAGCTGAAGATCGTAAATTTGTCTTGCTGAACACACTGCAATCAAGACCCTGTAGGCCAAAATGTCCAAAGGCACTGACAGATGCAGTTTGAAAGGTGCCCTACACAGGGCATGCAACAGTACGTTCTACACAGGGTGTGTAACACTAAATTCAGAGCAAACTTTATTTAGAAAGTGTTCATTCCTATGAGCTCTGAGCACTGTACAATATATAAAACAATACCACAGCATTTACAGCCAACATAACCACAATTAACACTTAAGCACACTCAAACTGTAAAAGAAACAACTATAATAAATAAAAAAGGCAGAATAAATACAATTAAATGCAAATAAAAAGATCTAAAAAAAATGTCAGGAATGCTAGGCTAGACCAAAAGCTGCTATAATACAATAGGACTTCAAGCCCACTTTGACGGCCTCCTGTGAAGGGACCTCCATCAGAGATCTGGGAAGCAAATTCATAAAAACCTAGAATACGATGGCAGATAAGGACTGCCAGGTCCATCTAGTTTGCCCATTTGTCCTACCCAGTGCTTATACCACATTCCCTATCTGACCTGTAGCTTCCCAGTTATTTCCTATTGTTAGTGTTCCTTTATGTTAGTCCCATGCAATTTTGAATTCCGCAAGGTTGGGCCTGCAACATCAAAGGCCCTCTCACCTGAAGATTTTAATCAAACCCTCAAACGAGCAGAGGTCAGAACGTCTGGTGAGGAAACAAAAGGTCTTGCAGGTAGCTAGGGCCCAGTTCATGTAGGACTTTAAAGATCAGCAAGTCGACCTTAAATGAGATTTGCCACTTCACTGGCAGCCAGTGCTGTTCATGCAGGACCAGGGTTATGTGACAGGATCTTGAATGACTCAACAGCCTGGCCACGGCATTCTGCACCACCTGCAAGTGACAAAGGATCCCTCCATTTAGCCCCAGATAAAGGGCATTGCAATAATCGAGTCTGGATGTAACAAAAGTACGTATCAGTGAGGGAAGGTTGCTAGGTGGGATAAAAGGTCTGATCCGGGCCATATTTCTCAGATGGTAAAAACAATTTTGGACGACAACACCTAAGCCTCCAGCATCAATTCACTGTCCAAAATAACACTCAGATTCTTCACCTTTCCTGGGGCAGTTAGAGAATGGAAATGAGCACTAGCCCAATCCCCCCAACTCAGCTCCTCACCATCAAACAGGCTTGATCACTAGCACTTCCGTCCAAGGCATAAATTAGTGTGGGAGACTTGATTAGCAGCCTTCGCTAATCAAAGTAAAAAATGATTAGCAATTGCCACGAATTGATATTTTTTTGCTCAAAACCCCATAAAATCTACTTATCTTACTCTGTATTGATAAAATACACATTGGCCCAGATATTCAAAGGGGTTGCGTGTGGTGCAACAGAGATGCACTGGTGCAACCCTGCATTGTGCCCCGTTGGGATACTGAAAAGGCTGCATGGCGCAATGTAATGGTATGCAGAGCAGATGCAGGGGGCATGCCCATGCATATATGGCACATCCCGATATTCAGCCTGAGATGTGCTGCGCATTTGCTGGCACAACCCTGCAGTGTGCTGCATAGAAGGGCTCAAAGTTGAGCCCCTGTAGCAACTCTCAGCCACCCAAAGGTGGGCTGCAGTACTGCAGGTCGCAACACAGCAGCCCAGCCTTGGGTGGCAACCCGCCCACCCAGAACACCATCCACAAGCACTCACTGTACCCAGCACCCTCGTAGCCGCGATCGCGTGGTATCCTTATAAAACAAAACCCTGGTAGTCTAGTGGTTCCCCCCAGTCCCTGATTCCCCAATGACTATACCATATGACCATCCCTGGTGGTCTAGTGGTCCCCCCTCCCACCTGAGTCCCCAATGCCCCATAACATGTAATGATGCCTCTCCCTGGTGGACTAGTGGAACCCCCCCTCCGCCCATTGTGGTAAATGCATATTTCTACATTCCCTCCCCCCGACTCCCCAATCGTGGTAAAATGCACACACTCCATTCCCTGGTGATCCAGTGGCACCACCCATACAGAACCCCTTGCCAACCCCACTTCCCCTCATTATTGGTGGGCAGCTACATCCAGCCCACATACCACCTGGCCACTCGCCGAATGACAGATACAGTATGGGCTGTAAGCCCATTGGTCCCCTGTGTGGACCAATGGGTACAGGGCATACTGTACTAGATTAGTCCCAAATATGTGAATGAATCATTCACATATTTGGGATCAGCCTAGTATAGTGTGCCCCTGCACCATTGGTTCACTATTAGGGGACCAATGGGCTTGCAGCCCATACTGTACGTCTCATTTGACGGGTGGGATGCAGCCACCTGGTGATGATGGGGGGAGATCAGGGTGGGAAAAGGGTCCTGTGTGGGTGGTTGGGGTGTACCACTGGATCACCAGGGAATGACGTGTGTGCATTGTACCACAATTGGGGATGAGGGAGGGGGGCCCACTAGACTATCAGGGAATGTAGTAATACTAATTTACCGCGATCATGGCAACGGATGGGGGGGTTCCACTAGGGACAGGCATCATTACATCATGAGGCTTTGGGGACTCAGGTGGGACTACTAGACTGCCAGGGATGGTCATATGTTATATTCATCAGGGACTGGGGGGGCCACTAGACTACCAGGGATGTCTTCTTACACTTCTGCCATGCAATGGTTGCTATGGGACGGGGATGCCCTGGGATCCTGACAGCACACATCACACTGTGCAGGGTGCCAGGTGCAAGTCACCAGGCTGCCCTGCGCAAGGCAAGTAAATGAAGCCATAATGATATGCAAATGGGCCCATGTGCACCTTGCATATATTATGGCCTCATTTGCATGCCCCCGGCTGAATATTGTGGGCGATCTGCCTAGTGCAACTGCACTTGTGCATCCCGGTGCTCCCTAGCTGTGGCTTGTGCCGGAGCAGTCCCACTGCGCCATGTGCAATATGTGCACTGGCCCTACCATATTCAATGGTGCTGCACCATGGCACATCCCTGTTGAATATTACCTGGATCTGGCCCCACTGCATCACAGTTGCTCTGCACCCAGGCTTGTGCTGCTGCCTGGCACAGTCTGAATATCTGGTCCATTGTACACAAGTTTCTGAGAAAGATAGTTTTACTTAGCCATCAGAGTCGAAATACAACATTTGTGCAGCAGCACAAATACATTTTAAGAGCCATGAAGGATGATGTCTGCCAAAGCAAACCATGAATCCATGAAATTGTGACGTGATCATGAGTCATGACAATTAGAATGAACCTTCCCTGCCCCATAAAAACTACTCCACCTGGGACAGTGATTAACCATAAACATCCAACAAAGACTGTTGCTGCTCTTCTCCACCAGGCATGTAGACACTTATTCTGGCTAGTTTTGGGAGGGGAGGGACCAGGTGGTGGTCCACCATCCGCAGCTGCCAAATCACCAGGACAGTCTGGGTTGAATTCAGCTGGAGGGGGCTCTGCTTTTTCATGTGAATCAATGTTTCTACAGTATCCTCTGCCAGACTTGCTCTCCAGTCAGTTTTTACCTTGTTCATAGTTGAAAAACACCTCTCTACTATTGCATTAGACACAGGAACTACTCGCAACACACTGACAAGCTTCAATAGATTTGGATAAGAATTTTGAAGAAAACAAAATGCCAGCTTTGACCAGATAGCAGAGGCAGACACATTATTGCTGAAATTGGTTAGAGCAAAAATCTTAAACTGTTGCCATTCTGAGAGCACTTAATTGGTTTCACAGTCAGGATGCAAAAGAGCTGAAAATGGTCAGCTACTTCAGTGACATCACTGTTACCATACAGCTCCAGTTCCTGTCAGTCTGCTGGCCAAAGTCTGGTATCTAACACTTTTACATGGTTACAGATACTACTTTCATCATTCAAACTGAACCTTTATTCACAACAGTTCTCAATATTTGTAATGCATTTCTTACATTGCAGTTTGAAAGTTTTAATAGATTGAGCACTTAGATGTGTTAATTTTATGCCCTCTTAAGTAACTTCAGGACATGCTCCTGAAAGAGCATCAGACCCATTTTTTTAAGAGAATGTCAAGTTCACTGCCACCTATGGGACCACTCTACTTAGCACAGTCAAGAGTGTTTCTTAAAGTTTCAAACAGCTCAGTAGCTCTGGCATTTCAACAACTTCTTTTTGAAGTGCTAATGAGAACCTGGCAAGTGGCTGAAGCAACTGTTCAAAATACACAAGGTGTGCAACCATTTGGAATTTAGTCCAAATCTGCAACACTCCATTGGCTTTGGCATGGTCACAAGTTGGGTCTGCAGCCATAGATTTTAAATGGACAGTGATTATGGGGAATTATTTGGTAACAGCCCGGGTGGCAAGAAATTTATGCTGCACCCGTTTGCCATGGTCCTTCGTGGGATTTTCAACTGACATCTCCGTGGCCTGGGAAAGGGACCACAACTCTCTAAGTCACTTAGGACTTTTCTGATAGAGATAAAACTTCTGGGTCATAAAATTTTAAACTTCACTGAAAATAGTATTATCTAAAGCAGCTTTCATGGCCAGTTCTAATCTGTGTGAAAATCAATGAACAGCAACCAATCACTGTAGGTCTTCCCTTAAAAGTGCAAGACCCCCATATTACACCTATGTTGAAAGTTGCCCCATCAGCCCCAAACCCAACCATTTTTTTATATGAAGGCAACTTTCTGCAAGAATGTCTAAGAGGAGATTTTTGAGTCCCTCACTTGTGCCATCTGATACTGCTTTCATTCATAAAAATGTAGCTTCCACATGACCATTGCTGGGATTAACATAAATTACGTAAACCAGTTCCTTTTCCATTACACCACTATCAGTAGTACTACCATCCATAAGACCTGAAAAATAATTTGCATTTGTTTTACAGTTGACAGCAGGTTTTCCTCTGGGTTCTTGCCAATATACATTGTCAGGTCTTCCCCACTAACAGCGTTAATGTATTTGTTGCCCAAATGAGCTCCATGGCACATTTCTTGTTCTGCTATTGCTTCAAATTTTTAATAGGGATGTTCTCTTTGGCCATCATATACAGGACCTCCATTAGCCTGGCTTGAATCGTTCTATGCTGTTCCTCTGCATTGCTGAACGCACTTCCTGCAAATAAATTAAAATGATTTAGCTCTAGGTCCAATACTACTACCCCCCCTCCCCGATTACTTTAAACTTACCAATTGTAGTATGGTGATACTGTATATTTCAAGTGGTGACCATGTTTTACCAAATTTCAAAATATTAAGAGCTTTCTTGTGCTGCTTTGTCTGAAGATATTTCCGGATGCTGTCAACTTTTAGCTGGGGGCCTGTTATCCCTGCAGTCAATGCCTCATTGAAGTTCCTCAATCCATGTAGCTCATCTTTATACTGACAGCCCAATTTGCAACTAGCACACACACTGCACATTCTCCCTCACTGTTTATCTGTAGCCAATTTTCATCTGGATCATATTTTTTTGTACCATCCTTCTGCATTTCCTAATTTTACTCTGCAGCCATGTTGGATTGCAATTATTAAAAACTTTGAAGTTAGCAAAACAAGACTCAGTCAAGCTGTGCACTTAAATTTAACACATCAAGTTACTATAATGACCTGGCTAACTCTCTGTACCGGGGGAAAAAAAGCTAAATGGCAGCTGCAGATCTGCTTGTGACCCCCCTGAACCCTGCCAAATTTCAGAGTTGTGAACAGAACCCAAAGTTCACTGCTGCAGCAAAGCTGGCAGCAGGGCTTGTTACTTGTCCCCATCTCTGTCATAGGCAGGGCACACACTTGAAAGTTTCAGAGTTGTGAACAGAACACTTCCCCAAAGTTTACTGTTGCAGCAAAGCTCTAGCTGGCAGTAGGGTTAGTGTCTTAAATATTTGTTACTTGTCCCCTCAGGATCTGCCATGGGCAGGGCACACTTAACTTTCAGAGTTACAACTTCCCCAGTGCTGTAGCAGCAGAGGAAGCAGGTGTAGTTCTGTTTTAATCGTCCCCTTAATCTCTGCCAAAGTAGGGCATTTGTACACAATTTTGTTTTTTTTACTTTTGTTTCCTCTCCCCTGAGAACTCAGAAAAAACCAGGGCACAATTCTTATCATCACTGCTGCAAAAAAGGGCTGGCTGGGCACAAAGTAAAGCAGGGCAGGCATGACTAAGGTTGTCCCCTTTATCTCTGACAAAGCAGGGTACATTACTTAAATGTCACACAAATAAGTTTTTCTTTTGTTTCCTCCCCTTCATAGAACTCTCTGGAGTAAACCAGGGCACAATTTTTAGTCCGTTTTCTGTTCCAAAATATTTTCTGCTACTTGCAAGTCAAGACAGTTTGTTTACTTAATCCCCCATCATCAGTGCTGCAATAAGGGCTGGTCACACTATAAAGCTGGGCATGAGACTGTTTAACCACCGTTGTCCCTTTATCTCTGTCAAAAGCAGGGCACATTTAGTCACACAAGTTACTTTTCCCCTTTGTTTCATCTCCCCCAGAACTCTTGGGAAAAAACAGGGCACAATTCTTATTTTCCTGTTCCCCAAAATATTTGCAAAAGGACAGTAAAGTTTAATACCCCCCCCCCAAAATCAGATCAGTCACTGGCAAATAAGTGGGCTGGGCACAAAAAGACTGTTTATTTTTAACCACTGTTGTCCATCTCATCTCTGCCAAGCAGGATGCATTACTTGGTTCACACATGTGCTTTTCTTGTTGTTTCCTCCCTGATTCCTCTCTGTTTTGCCCACCAGATCAGGCCCATGCCATGAGGTGCCCACCTTGCCTGAGCTGCCCCCCCAGTCATGCCACTGCTCTGCTGCATGCAGGTCACTCCTCCAGGCTCCCCAGACAATAAATTGAAGTTTGTACTTTTTTTTTTTTTATAGAGACTCCTGATTGTCTACTCAGCTGCATGCTGCTCCTCCACTCCAGCTGCTCAGCCGAATCTGCATCATGCCTGCTTGCCCCGCCATGATGCTTCACATGGCTCTCTGGTCCCAGTTCCCTCTCACGCCATCTTGGCTCCCCTGCTCCTCAGTGTGGCTCCTCCCTGTCACACAAAAAAATTCAATGAATTACCAGACACCACCAACTAGCTAAAAATACTACTTTAAACAAAAAAAAAAATAAATAAATAAAAAACTGGAACTTACCTTTTGCTCCGGCTGGAGCTTCTAGACCTGCTTGCTCTTCTTCTGGGGTCACGCTATAAAAGGATGCTGTAACGTTTCTCCCATGCAGAGACTGGGTGGGGGGGAGAGCAGGAACATTGCTGGCCAATCAGGACAGATGGGGCAAGGCTTGGGGGAGGAGGACAGAAAAACTGTAACAAACAAAAAATTAAAGAAACATGGCCCAAAATGCCAAAAAAGGCATTTTTAAAGGACCCAGGGCCAGTTCAGAATTATTAGCAATGACTGCTAATCATTCCAAAAGTTGACTCACTTAACTCCGATCTTGGGTCATAAAAACTGATGCAAACCCGCTTATTTTATGCCTTCCCATCTTATCTGGATTGAACCTCATCCAGTTCAAGGACATCCAATCCTTTATCTTGGCCAGACAGAAATTCGGGACAGAGATCGCACCCTGTGCCCCTAGTGCAAATGACATATACAGTTGGGCATCATCTGCATAGCAGTAAAAACTTAACCTGTAACATCTAATGATATCACCTGGGGTAGCATGTACACCGCTAATAACATGAGTAAGGATCAAACCCTGGGAAACTCCAAAGGACAGGGAATTAGGCAGGAGTAGTAAGTTCCCATCACTGCCCTTTGCATCCTGCCTGTGAGAAAAGACTCAAATCAGTTAATGGCAGCACTGGCAAGTCCACTGAGCTCCCTCAGATGATCCACCTCATAATCCTCAGTTTCAAACACTGAGAAGAAATCAAGAAGGATGAAAACTGACCATTCACCTCGATCTCTCACCCTGAAGAGATCATTCTGTACCTTGACTAGTGCCACCTTCGTACTGTATCAAGACCGCAAACCAGACTGGAGTGGCTCATAGATGTCAAAGGCAGTGAGAAGTACCTCAAGCTGAGTAGTCACTACTTTCTCAAGAACTTTCCCTAAAAAGGGAAGGTTAGAAATGGTTCTACAATTCACTAGACAGTCTGGGTCCAGGGATGGGTTCTTCAAAAGGAATTTCCACCAATGCCTCAAGAGCAATGGGGAAACACCCCCCTTGAAAGGGAGCACTGGGTTATCTCGGCAAACACTGGACCCAGTGATCCCATGCATCTCACTAAGAGACATCTTGGGTCCATGTCCAGTTCAGAGCATGTAGGCCGCAGCTTTGAGATTATCTTGCTAACCTCTTCAATACACAACCCCACTGAGCTAAACCTCGCACCAGACATGAAGACTGCTTCTATTTACTCCAGATCCGATCTCGCATACTTAATTAAACCCTGCTGGGGGCATACCCGTCCTGATGGAAGACGCCTTGTCAACAAAGAACAAAGCAAACTTGTCAGGTTTAGTTCCCATGGTGGCACCGGTGATCAAAAGGAAGGGCAGATTCTCACTACTGCCCTGAAAAAGTAGATAACATCCAAGTTGGTTCCCAGAGAAGAGCCCATGGGTGTTTCCAGCACCACTCTGAAAGCAAACACCTGCCCCTGCATGGTACTCAACACTAGGCTCCTGTCTACTCCTGCCTCCAAAAAAAAAAATCGAATATTTGTGAGATTGTAACTTTAGATGGCCTGATATCTCTCTGTCTGACCCAGAGAAGGTATTCCACACATGGGTGTAAGCTGCAGATGTATCAACTTTCTTGAATGCCATTAAGATAGCTACCACACTCTCAGAGAAACTATTTAAAAAAAATAAATAAATTTCCTTTTTGGAGCCATGCCACCAACTGCAGTGCCTCTGGGTTTGGATGCAGAATTGGGCCTTAACTGAGAAGGTCCCTGTGAAGTGGGAGACTAAATGGAGCCTGTTGGGCAAGGTTTACAAAATCCAAGAACGATGGCCTTCTTGGCCACTATGGAAGTATCAGAAGGAAGCTTCCTCTTGACCACCTTATCTTTTGAATTACCTTGGGTACTAGTGGGAGAAACAAGCTGGGATAGTGCGTGCACCGCCTCTGCCTGAGGGCATCAATACTGCCTGAACAACCTTGGTACCTGGGAATTTTCCTTCAATGCAAAGAGAACCATCCGAGGCTGCAGAACATTCTACACAGAAGATCACACACCTCCAAGTTCAGCATCCCTTCCCCTAAATGGACTTTCTATCTCCCAACATAGCCAACTGGCCTGCAAATTCAGTCCCCCTACCAACCGAACTGCAGAGAGCTACAAGAGTTTTCTCTGCCCAGTGTAGGACCCCCATCATTTTGCTAGCATACCTTGACTTCTCATGCCTCCTTGACTATTTATGCATGCCACGGTGACAGCATTGTCTGATCTTACCTTCACAACCCTGGACTGCACCCTGCCGTGAAAGTGAAGCAGAGAGAGGTATACTGCTCTCCTATCCAACATGTTTATCTGGAGCTGCTGTTCCTGGGGGTTCCAGACCCCTGAACGGTGACTTAGTTCAGGACCGCTCCCCAGCTCAACAGGCTGGCGTTGATCATCAGAATCTGGTCTTGTGGGACTTCATGACAACCCTGTTGCTAAAATTATCGGGGTTCTCCCACCAAGCCAGTGACTGCAGAAATGATTGAGACAGTGAGATCAGAACCTAGCAGTCCTCTGAAGCAGGTGACCATACCTCCAGCATGCTGTTCTGAGGACACTGCATATAATATCGTACAGTCATCAGACCTAGAATCTGGAGAAAACTGTGAGCAGAAACCACCAACTGGGTTCTCAGCCACTGAATTTCTTGCCTTAGGGTCTCCATCCTGGATGAGAAGGAAACCTTCCCCTTCATCCATTCAGAACAGCGCCACCAGGTGCTCCAATCTCTGAGAGAAGGTATCAGGGAACTCTTCTCCCAATTGATGACCCAACCATGAGTCTCCAGAACTTCTAAGGTCCTCGTCATTGACCTCCCTACCAGTCATGCAGTGGAAGCCCAGATGAACAAGTCATCCAAGTAGGGGTATACGCAATGTCCCTTCTGCCTCAGTCGTGCCACCAGTACAATCAGAATCTTCGAAAATACCCTGGGCGCTGTTGCCAGGCTGAAAGGTAGTGCTCTGTACTGGAAATGCTGTCCCTGAATTGTGAACCTCTGGAACTTCTGATGGGGATATGGAGATAGGCATCCATCAGATCTATGGATAACAAAAAATCCCCAGGTTGGACCCCCCTGTATAACGGACTGCAAGGACTCCATCTTAAATGTTGTGTAGCAGATAAATCTGTTTAATATTTCAGATCCAGAATCGGTCAGAAGCCCCGTTTGCTGACTACAAAATAAATCAAGTAAAACCACAGCCCCTCCTCACTCAGGGGAACAGGAATGACTGCCTCGATCTGTTTCATGTGGTCCAAGGTCTGGCTCAGCACCTACACCTTTTCACTTCATTTTGTGGCATCAAAGATGGTAGGAAGTGACTTCTCATGGGTACCATGGAGAACTCTATGGCATAGCCCACAGCCAGGCTCTCAACACCCATGCATCTGTTGTTAGCTGTGTGCATCGCTGGTAAAATTCTGTAGTCTTCCACTGCAGCAAAAGGAGGCAGAAATGGGCCCTTGTACCTTCAAATGTGAGGAATCTCCTCTTCTCCCCACACCTGCATTACATCTGCTGAGGAACCTCCTCTTCTACCTGCACCTCCATTACCCTCTGTGGGTGAAGGATCCTGTTAGAGTTACCCTTGAATGAGGAATTGGCTCCTCTATTCCTCTGGTTACCAAAATTCCAAAAGGACAGAAAGCTGCCTCTAGCCTTCCTCTGACAGATAAACCCATGCCCTCTCAAGGCTGGGTTCACCTTCTGTTGGTGTCTGGACACCGGTAGTTGTCCCTTCTAGTCCTGAATATCCTTCAGAATACCATACAGATCAGGGCTGAACAATAAGCCTCTGGAAAAGGACAGGTTAAACAGTTCAGTGACCCATAGAAACTAGGTTTGACAGCAGATAAAGACTGCTTGGCCCATCCAGTCTGCCCTTTTTTCCCTACCGACATTCTTACCATAGACCGTACTTGATCTACCGTTCTTTCTCCCTTCCCCCTTCCTTTCCACTATGATTTACTTGTGTCTATCCCATGCATTATTAAACCCCATCACTGTCTTCACCCCCACCACTTCCACTGGAAGAATGGTCCAGGAATCCACCACTCTTTCTGTGAAGAGACTATGTCAAAGCCAGACACTCTGCATAGCTGTCACAATATGATACGTGGAGTGAGACAACATACACAAACTGTCCACTTCTGTACCCCTAGGAAGGTGGAAGCCATGGACACAAGCTGCAAAATGTTTTCCCCTACTTACTGCTGAGGGACGCAGCTGCCCAAGGCAGTGAGCCACAAGTTTAGCACTCTGGAAACAATACAAGATACACGTCATTTGAAGGTTCACCCCATTCGAGGCAAATACCCTCCTGCATTAATGTATCCACTTTCACTGCTGGTGTATGATAGGGCTGTCGAACCTTCGATAAGTACGGTTGTGTGCTTGACAGGACTGTATGCAACCTTATGTGCTACTGGAGGAATCTCCCATTTGCTGAAGCTCTCCTCAAGGAATGGGTAACATCTCACCTTTGGCCTAGGAAGCTGTTCCCGCTTATCCGTCCTGGCCCATTCCTGCTCAATAATCTGTTTACAGTGTAAAAAGTTTGGGAAACACTCTGGTTAGACAGGATATGATTCAAATCCAGGGATACCATGTCCTGCATCTCCTTCAGCTGCAATGTCCAACATGCTTCTGTTATAAAACAAGCATTTTTCAATGCTGAATGTTTGCTTGCTGATATTAGCTTTCGACGTGCAGGAGTTAGATGCAAAATAGGAGTGGCAGTGAAGTATTGAACTCATGCCAACCCCACCTCCACCCTGCAGAGATGGAAAGGCATTGGGGTGTGCCTTTGGGTCATTGCCCATAATGCTCATGGCATTTCACCTCACCGTATCCTTGTAGACACCGACAAGTGTTCAGTGCCTTGGAGTGTTTGGCTTCACAGTCACCCCATTTCATAAGGGCATACGCTGAACTGGGTGCAGTATAGGAGAACGGGGCGAAGTCTGGGGCTGAAGAAGCCAAGGCACACCTTGCTGCCCGTCACTAGCTTCAGGGTGGGGGTAGAATGGTGTGAGCATTAAAGCCAGTGATCAAAAGGCACACCCCCGATGCCTGTCAGTCAGTATAGGGTGGGATGTTATGGTTAGAAACCCTAATGCCCTGGGCGTTTGTTGGTATTTGCACTACAGATTTTCAACATAGCCTTTTCGTGACCCCACCTCATGAAAGCATTTGGGACCTCTTCTCATGAACAGTGGCAGTGTGGTTTTGTTAATGTGTCCTGAAAGTACAGTTACGTAAGAACTTACCGTAACAGTAGATCTTCGAGAACAGCTCTTGCAGCAGGTAACACCATTAGGACCGAAGCCGGCAGGCGTCAGGACCCCACGGAATTCTTCTAGCTAGCTATCTTCAGCGGGGATCACCCCCAACGTCGGTCCCGCCTCCGACATCAGGCGTAGTACATACGGGGGCGGTCCCACCAGATTCCCCAGTACTCCCGCTGGAGACTTCCGGCTGCAGGATGACATCAGAATGGGAGACCGAGGATCCACCGTCAGAAGACAAAGCGGTATAAGTCCCGTTAAAGGCGCGAGAAGCCATGCCTCCTCCAAGGGGGAAGGTGGGCGGGAATGCACCTGCTGCAAGAGCTGTTCTCGAAGATCTACTGTTGCGGTAAGTTCTTACGTAACTGTACTATCTTACTTCGAGATACAGCTCTTGCAGCAGGTAACACCATTAGGACTGATTTCCAAGCAGTAGCGCTTTGCAAACACTCTGGGAGGAGGAAGCTAGAAGGCTCATTCCAAGTCCTGGTTCTAGGACAGGAGACCCTGTAACACGGCCAGGCCGAAGCTGGCTCTTCGCTGTGAAGCAATGTCTAGGCTATAATGCCTGATAAAGGTATGGACAGAGTTCCAAGTGGCTGCAGCACAATGGCTGAGGTGGGAGACGTTGCTAAGGTTGCGAAGGAGGTGGCCACCCTCTAGTGGAATGGCCCTGAACTGATCCCGAGGGGCTTTTTGATATCATAGCAGTATGATATGCACCGGACAAGCCAGCAGAAAGGGACTGTTTCGATACTGGCTGGCCCATCATCCTTTCAGTAAAGGAACAAAAGCTGCTCCGACTTACGAAGTTGCTTAGTACCTTAAGCTGCGTAAACATCCAGGTGTGGAGCAGCACCTCCTCTATTAGAATAATTAGGAAGTAGACCGCAGGTCAATGTCCTGATTGAGAGTGAGTGTGGAGACCACCTTAGGCAGGAACTTAGGGTTCGTCCTCAGGGAAACTCTGTCCTGGTGAAAAACCAAATAAGGTTCCTTACACATGAGAGCCTGAAGCTCAGAAACTCTTCTCGCTGATGTAACAGCAACTAAAAATAACGTTTTCCATGACAGAAAATGCAGCTCGCAATCCGCAGCAGGTTCAAAGCGGGGAAGCGTGAGCTGTTCCAGGACGAAGAGTATATCCCATGGAGGCACAGGATCCTTAATGGGAGGTCTAAGATGCAACACCCCTCTCAGGAATTCCCAACAGGCATCTAATTGCGCTACAGTGCACTGTCCCACCGGAAGGTGATAAGTGGAGATAGCACAGAGGTGCACCTTAATAGAGGAGTGGGCAAGACCCGGGCGGAAGGAAACAGGTACTCTAGCACCGCCTTCACCGGACAACCTAGAGGGGAAAGGCCGCGTGCTTGCGACCATAAACAAAAACGGCGCCATTTCATGGCGTATGTTGCATGTGTTGCCGGCTTTCTGGCTGCGGAAAGGACTTCTGCCACCTCTTGCGAGACCCCGTGTTTCAAAATGGCTATGTCTCTAGGAGCCATGCATGTAGGTTCAGAGAGCGTAAGTCCGGGTGGACCAGTGAACCTTCCTCTTGAGATAAGAGATGGGAACTGAACGGCAACAGAAGCGGAGGTTCCTGGGATAGCTGCATTAGCAAAGGGAACCAGATCTGTCTGGGCCAAAAGGGGGCCACCAGATTATTTGTTGCATGCTCCCTGCGCAGTTTGAGAAGAACTCTCTGGATCAACGGGAAGGGAGGGAAAGCGTAGAGGAATCTGTCCGCCCAGGAGAGGGACAATGCGTCTCGCCAGAAAACACCAGGCCCTGGATCTAGCGAGCAAAAATTGGGCAGTTTTGCGTTGGATTGGGAAGCGAACAAGTCCAATTCTGGAGTTCCCCATCGAAGAAACAGATCCTCTGCTACCTCCTGAAGAAGTTCCCACTCGTGGACTCTGGCCTGGGAATGACTCAGGCCATCTGCGATTGTGTTGTCCACCCTGGGAACATGTACTGTGATCAAGTTCGCGCCGTGTCAGATTACCCAATCTCACACCCTCAAAGCCTCCCTGCAAAGGGGGTAAGAGTGTGCGCCTCCTTGTTTGTTGAAGTAATACATCACCGCCGTGTTGTCTGTCTGAAGCAGGAGGGTACTCGGCGGGATCTCTGACTGAAATGCCTGCAGGGCATAAAGGACCGCCCTCATCTCTAGGACGTTGATATGGAGGTGAGCCTCCTGAGGGGTCCACGTTCCCTGGGACTTCACCCCGTCCAGGTGTGCTCCCCAACCTAGTCCTGAGGAGTCTGTGGTGAGGATTACCTCCGGGGACAGCGCTATAAATGGGACGCCCGTAGAGAGTGTCCCTGGATCTAGCCACCATTGCCAGTCCCAAATCACGGCATTCGTGATTCTGACCGGATGCTGCATGTGGTCTTGCCTTTGGTCCCATTGCACCTTGAGCATCCACTGACTTACCCGCATGTGGAGCCTTGCGAAAGGGACGGTCGGAATGGCCGCAGCCATGTGTCCGAGCAGGCGAAGGACCAACCTGGCTGGGACGGTCTTCTTCAACGAAAGATCCCTGATGAGGGATCTGATGCGCTCCGCTCTGTCGTCTGGAAGAAATGCTCTTCCCTGAATGGTGTTAAGAAATGCACCTATGAACTGCAGCTTCTGCGATGGTACCAGGAGAGATTTCTCATGGTTGATTAAGATGCCCAGAGATCGAAACAGGTCCTGGGTACTCTGGATCGCCAGTAACAACGCCTCTCTGGAGGCGGCCATGTGAAGCCAATCGTCCAGGTATGGAAACACATAATGGCCCTGTCTCCTTAGAGACGCTGCCACGACTGCCACGCATTTGGTAAAGACCTTGGGTGCCGATGACAGCCCGAATGGAAGGGCTCGGAACTGAAGATGGCATCCTGCATGTCTAGAGATGCTAAGAAGGCATCCTTCTTTAGCATAGGAATAAGACCCGGAAGAGTCACCATGCGGAATCTTTTGTACGCAACCGACATATTGATGTCGCTGAGGTCCAGAATCGGACGGAGGTCCCGTTTTCTTTGGAACCAGGAAGAAGTGGGAATAGTATCCGTATCCTCTCTGGTTCTCTGGGACGTACTCTATCGCTCCCTTTTACAGGAGCGTGAGTACTTCTTGTCTGATCAATGACTTGTGCTGACCCGAGTAACGGGAGAGCAGAGGAGGCCTTGAGGGTGGCTTTTCTGTGAATTCTATAAAGTGGCCTCTTCCGACCATCTGGAGAACCCACCTGTCGGTGGTTATAGACTGCCATCCTGGCAGGAAATTCGCAATGCGACCCCCGACCATGAAATCCCGTTGATTCTGAGGGCCGGGGGCCGGAAAGGAGTCAGGCTGTGGCGGCTGTGGGGCACGCTGGCTGGGCCAACTTAGGAGATTGCTGGCCTCGACCTGCGGGTTGTTTTCCCTGGGCTCTGCGGAAACCGGAGCCCCTCTGTTGTGGAACAGGGCGGGACTGTTGTCTCTGCGTCCGTCCACGAAATCGGCTTGGTTCCTACGAAAGGAACTAAGCTTCGGTCGGTACATGGCCTGAACCGACCTCACTGCCTTCCCGGCCTCTTGGAGTTTGATAATTCTTCTCAGAGGGTTGACCAAATAAACGCCTCCCTCAAATGAGGCGTCCCATGATGTTTTTTGGACGCCTGGGGTAAACCGGAGACACGGGCCAAAGTGCCTCAGGCATACGCCTGAAGCTGCTGCTCGGGCCGAGGAGTCCACAGAGTCGTACGCGGCTCGTAGCACTTGGGTTCCCATGTCCGAACCCGTACGGACGAGCTGCAACATCTCCTCCTTCTGCTCACCTTCTGGCAATTTCTCAGCTGCATCCAGACCCTGCTCCCACAGGGCATTTTGGAACTGCACCACGTGGGTCAAATAATTCAGGGATCTGATGGCGCAGGTAGCGGAATAATACGTGCGCCTACCCATGGCGTCCAGCTGCTTGGACTCTGGGTCCGGTGGCAGGGTGCTCAAATGTTGCAGTCTCTGGGACCGGTCATGAGAAGCTGTTATGACCAGGGAGTCGGCCTGAGGATGCTGGAGCCAGTACTGGTCTTCCCTTGAGCCTTGTACAGGCGATCAGCTTCCTTCGGCATCGCCGGGAGTGAATGTGGACGCTTCCACGCTGCCTTGGTGACATCCACGAAAGTGTCTACCAAGGATGGCACCACCACAGGCTTGGGGTCCTTCTGCCAAAGATATTTCACAAGGCGTAGCCTTTCAGGGTCTAACTCTTCCGCATCCCATCCCATGTTCTCTTGGATGTGTCTCATGATGTCTGAGAATGAAGGGACATCCGGAGGAGACCTTGGAAGCTCATGTGGGTCCGGAGAAGGGATGTGGAGGGGAGAAGGGGATCTAGATCCTGTTGAAAACTCTGATCCCGTGTCCTCTGTCGAAGGCGAGCGGCGGTGTCTTCTGGGTCTCTTAGGGCTGGGTGACCCAGAAGAAGATCTGGACAGAGGTCTCCTTTTATCTGGTCTCCCTTGGAGGGATCCTGGGCTCCCGGGGAGGAGGTAACCGGCCTGCAGACCCGGATGGAGAAGGAGGCGCAGGAACCGGAGGAGTAATCAGTGTAGGAGGAGGAAGAGGTGGGAGAGGAGGTGGAGTGGGGACCATGTCCTTTTTGATGGTATCCCACCAGTAAGTGAAAAGCTCCTTAACCTCTGAAAAAGAAAGGCCCGACGACGGACCAGGCGCCGGTGGTCAGTCGTCGGGTCCCGGCGTCGGCTCCACAGGGGCCTCGGGTTGCGGGGAGGGTTCCTTGGGAGTCTCAACAGGACCGGGGTCACCTGTCTGGTCCTCGGGCTGTGTCAACTCCTCCTCAGTGATGGTCTCCTGACCGATGTCGGTCGGAGGTGTCGGGGTCCTCTTCTCGATTGGTGCAGGCGTCGGTCCCCCTACCGCTGTCCGGGGATGAGAAGGCTTGGCCAGTGACAGTCTTCTGACGGACGACGGCTCTGGGGACCTGTGGTGAGAGGCCGACGTCGGGCAAACCGGCGTCGGGTCCAATGGCCTCTTAAGTGAGGTGAGCTCCTTGGTCTTCTGCTGGGGAGGAGGAGGCAAGGAGGCAGACCCGATGTCAGGTTCAGAATGGCGGGAACCCGACTTGTGGTGATGGTGACGATCCCCCGACTTAGCCAGGGCATTGGAGGACGAGGAAGGCCTGGGAGTCTTGGCCTGAGAAGAGGAGCCTGAAGATTTTCTCACCGCAGCAGGGGGAGGCTGAGAGCTGGCCCGGGAAGGAGAGCGGTCGGATCTGGAACCAGAGCTGTGCGAGTCGGAGGCCCTAGACGGGGACCTGGAAGGGGTCTTCTCTCTATGCTTCTCAGAATGCTTACGGGCCTTCTCCGAAGAATCCCTCGTGGAAGCCATGGTCTTGAGTTGTTCCTCGAGCAGGAATGCCTGTAGGGCCTTCTGGTGACGGATCCGGGTTCTGCTGTTGAAACCCTGGCAAAAGGTGCAGGACCAGGTGTGGTCTGGGCCTAGGCACCGGACACAGGCAGAGTGCGGATCCTTGAATGGGATCTGCTTCCCACAGGTGCACTTCGAGGAGTGACTGGAGGTTGGAGAGGACATTAGACAAAAAGCTGAATGAAGAGAACGAATTTCCCGTAGGAAAACACTTTACCACATGTCGCGCGCTAGAATCTGAACCGAAGGGTCGAGACATGCAAGTTGACGGTGGGAAAGAACTGGGGAATCTGGCGGGACCGCCCCCTTATGTACTACGCCTGACGTCGGAGGCAGGACCGACGCCGGGGGCAGTCCCCGCTGAAGATAGCTAGCTAGAAGAATTCCGTGGGGTCCTGACGCCTGCCGGCTTCGGTCCTAATGGTGTTACCTGCTGCAAGAGCTGTATCTCGAAGTAAGATCTTTGAGTTCCCACAGCAACCGTGCCATTCTGCGTCAGATGTGCAGAAACACAGATCAGGCAGGATGTGAAAAACGACAGCTGCACCATTCATAGGGAGGTGTGAAGAGATGGCAATGTTGAAAATTTGTAGTGAAAATATTGAAAATGCTCTAAGTTCTGAGCGTACATGGAAACTGAGCAACACATGCTCGTACTACAGTCATTTAGTGGAATTATTTCTCCAAATTTCAACATAGGCATTTTGTGACCTCTGCTCATGAACACTGTCACTATGATTTTATTAATCTGTCCAGAAGAAAAAATTACTCACCTTAGTAGTGTTGTTTCTTCTAATGGAGTCTTGCTGTATTCTGACAATAGCAGTGAGTCCCAACCTTCGAACTGCCCCAGAGATGAAAGAGTTAACTTTCCATGCCAGGCATGGAACGCTGAGCTCGAGCTTGGTTGAGACTCTGTCTGTTGCTGTTTGAACTCAAACCGTCAGATCTTTACGAGCTAAACTCACTGAGAGACCTGTGTGGAAGCTGTAAACCTACACTAGCCATCTGGCTACTAAATATAATAAACAGATTTTTTGGTCCCAAAACAAAGACTCAAGTCAGGAAACCCAAAAATGAATAAACACAACACCCACTCACCCAAGGAAAAGGGTGATAATAAAAAGGTGGGGCACCTCCTGAGTGCCAACACTGCTACTGCCCACCCACATCCCAAAAACAAAGGTTCTGAGAGGGGAAGGCGGGGGGGGAGTCAGAATACAGCAAGACTCCATTAGAAGAAACAACATTACTAAGGTGAGTAATTTTTTCTTCAAACAACATGCTGTATTCTGACAATAGCAGACTACCAAGCAGTACCTCCATGGAGGAGGTACAGAACCTACTTAGGAAATAGGCTCTGAAGCACAGCTGTGCCAAACAGAGCATCACTCCTAGTCTGGATATCCAGAGTAATATGCTTGGTAAAAGTGTGAACTGTTTTCCAGGTAGCTGCTTGACATACTGTATCTCTTAGATAGGAATATCCCTGGCAGCAGCCAGGGAAGCAGCTGTACCTCTGGTAGAGTGAGCCCTCAGACCTGAAGGTGGAATCCTACCTAGTTTTTCATAGCAAAATTGAATGCAAGAGACAATCCACCTGGCAATGGATCTTTTAGTGGCAGGTTTTCCTTTACCAACCTCACCATAAGTGAGGAACAGTTGGAGGGAGTCAAACCTGTGACCCTTGGTACGTTCCATGTAGTAGCTAAGGGCTCTTTTCACATCCAAACTGTGCAGCCTCCTTTCACCAGAGGAGGAATGGTCAGTGAAGAACACAGGAAGAGACATAGATTGGTTAAGGTGGAAGTCTGAAACCACCTTAGGAAAAACTTCCTGTTAGTCCTGAGGACCACCTTATCTCTATGGAAAGAGATAAAATAAGGCTCCACTGACAGGGCTTGTAACTCGCTTATGCGCTTGGCAGAAATGATAGCCACCAAGAACACAGTTTTCCAAGTCACGTACTTAAGCTCTGCTGAGGACAAAGGCTCAAAAGGAGGTTGCATAAGCTGAGCAATGCAAACATTAAGGTCCCAAGCAGGGGCAGGGTCCCTGAATGGCGGATTGGTGTGAAGCAATCCCCTGAAAAACTTGGAGAATACAGGGCAAGTTGAAAAAGAAGAAGGCTTACCTGCTGAAAGAAAAGCAGAGACAGCTGCCAGATGCACCCTTAGTGTAGCTGGTCTGAGTCCCAAGCTATTCAGGTGAACCATATAGTCAAGGACTGTGGGCAGGTCAGCAGACTCTGGGAAATATGCTTCCCAGAGCACCATATGGAAAATCTTTTCCATTTGGAATTATAAGTAGTTCTGGTGGAAGGCTTCCTAGAAGCCTTTAGAATATCCATAACACCCTGAGAGAGGTGTAAATCAGCAAACTCTAACTCTTCAAGAGCCAGGCCTTGAGATTGAGAGATTTGAGATTCGGGTACCAAACCCTCCCCTGAGCACAGGTTAACAGGTTGTAATTCCTGGGAAGAGACAAGGGAAGGTGGACTGCTAAGGACAACAGGAGAGGGTACCAGGGCTGTCTGGCCCAGTCTGGAGCAATCAGAAGAAAAATTACTCACCTTAGTAATTGCTTTTCTTCTCATGGAGTCTTGCTATATTATGACATATAGCAGTTAGCCAGCACTTGAACTGCCCCGAGAGGAAGGAGTTAACCCAGGCTGACTGGAGTTCCAAGCGTGAGCGCTTTGCTGAAAGCTCTATCTGGCTAGTTTCAAATTGAAACTGTCAGATCTTTACGGAGCCAACACTAAGCAAAAGTCTGTGTGGAAAACTCTACACTAGCCAAATGGCTACCTACTAGTAGAAATAACAATAACAGAAACAACAACAACAACATCACCCTGACAAGCACTATTAGGCCCCCCCTCCCCAAAAGACTCAAGTCCAGAAGGGGGGCCAAACCTACAAGTAAAACAGAAATACCTAGTTTTCCTAATCCTAAAGAAAAGGGAAAAAAGGAAAAAAGAACTATAATGGCATGACACAGTGCTTGCACCAATTTGCCAACCCCTTACCCAAGTAGATGTTCTGAGAGGGGCAGGTTGGGGGGGGGTGGTTATAATATAGCAAGACTCCATGAGAAGAAAAGCAATTATTAAGGTGAGTAATTTTTCCTCAAACACCATGAAGTCTTGCTATATTATGACATATAGCAGATTACACAGCAGTACCTCCATGGAGGAGGCCAGAACCTACTTAGAAATAGGCTCTGCAAGGCTGTGCTAAACTGAGCATCTCTCCTGGACTGGACATCCAGGGAGTAATGCTTTGTGAAGGTGTGGAACTGTTTCTTCAGGTAGCAGCTTGACAGATTTCCAGAATGGAATATCTCTAGCAGCCGCTAGAGATGCAGCTGTACCCTGGTGGAATGGGGCCTCAGTCCTGAGGGGGTTCTCTACCTAGTTTTTGGTAGCAAAATTGGATACAAGAGACAATCCACCTGGCAACTGTCCTCTTAGTGGCAGGTTTCCCTTGCCAACCCCGCCATAGGTAAGGAAGAGTTGGAGGATTCGAACCAGGACCCTTTGGTGCGTTTCTAAATAGTAGCTAAAGCTCTTTTAATGTCCAAACTGTGCAACTTCCTCTAACCCGAGGAAGAATGCTCAGTGAAAATACTGGAAGGAGATGGATTAAGATGGAAATCTGAAACCACTTTAGGTAAAACTTTCTGTTAGTCCTGAGGACTACCTTATCTCTGTGAAAAGAAATAAAATCCTTTTCACTGACAGGGCTTGTAACTCACTTATGCGTCTGGCAGAAGTGATGGCCACTAGGAAAACAGTTTTCCAAGTTAGGAACTTAAGGTCTGCTGAAGACAGAGGTTCAAAGGGGTTGCATTAACTGAGCAATGCAAACATTAAGGTCCCAGGCAGGCTGGTCCCAAAAGGAGGGTTAGTGTGAAGTAACCCTTAAAAACTTGGAAAACACAGGGTGAGAAGAAGGGAGGCAGGCTTCCTGCTGATACAAAAGCAGAGACAGCTGCCAGATGAACCTTTAAGGTAGCTGGCCTGAGGCCTAAGGAATTAAGATGGACCAAGTAGTCCAGCAAAATGGCAAATCAGCAGATTCTGGGACAATTTGCTTCCCAGAACACCAGATGGAGAACCTCTTCCATTTGGAATTATAAGTGGCCCTAGTGGAAGGCTTCCCAGAGGCCTTTAAATATCAAGGACACCTTGAGAAAGGTGTAATTCAGCAATTTAACCCTCAAGAGCCAAGCCTTGAGGTGGAGGGATTTGAGGTCCGATACCAAACTCTCCCCTGGGCACAAGTCAACAGGTTGTGGACCCTGGGAAGGTCCAGGGGAGGGTGGACTGACAGGGACAGAAGCAGTGGGTACCAGGGTTGCCAGGCCCAGTCTGGTGCAATCAGAATCACTTTGCAGGGCAGGGATCTGATTTTTACTAACACCCTGAAGAGAAGGGGGAAGGGGGGAAAGGCATACAGGAACTTCCCTTCCCAATCCAACAAAAAGGCGCCCAGGGGGACTGAGCCCATTACTGGAGGCCTGCAACAGAACAGAGGAAATTGGTGGTTGTCTGGGGCTGCAAAGATCTATCTGAGGAGTGCCCCATCTGGCAAAACTGACCCCAGCACTAGGGGATTCAAAGACCATTCGTGATGACCCTGAGAAATCCTGCTGAGGGCATCCGCTAGGACATTGTCCTCCCTGGAAGGTGAACTGCTACTAGGAGGTGTTCAGGGGTAATCCAGAGACCACAACTTCATTGCTTCGTGCACAAGGCTGATGACCGAGTGCCCCCTGCTTGTTGATGTACCACATTGTTGTGGTATTGTCTGTCCTGACCTGAACTACTTTGTTCTGGACAGATGCTGAGAAACCTGAAGAGCTAAAAGACAGCTCTGAGTTCCAACAGGTTGATGTGGAGCAGAGATTCCTGGGGACCACACTCCTGAGTGGAAAGGTCGCCTAGTGCGCCTCCCCACCCCAGCAAGGAGGCATCCGTGGTGAGGGTGAGGAATGAGAAATGGGAATGAAGGGACCCCTAGTTCTAGATTGCTCTGATCCTGCCACCACTGAAGAGCTAGAATCAGAGTTTGGGTCATGGGACCAATTTGGTAAGGGGTCCTCCTTTGGGACCAATAGGCCCTCAAATGAAACTGAATGTCTCATCTGGAATCTTGCTCCTTGCACTACAGCTGTGGAGGCAGCCATGTGCCCTAGAAGTTGCAGAAAGTGCCTTGTTGGTCGAGACACCCTGCAGGGTGAAAGAGGATGCCAGGCAATCAGCTTCTCTACCCTTTCCGAGGAGAAATGCCCTGGCCAACTTTGTGTCCAATTCCGCACCTATGAAAGTTAGTACCTGAACTGGTTCTAGAACTGACTTTGGTAAATTCAGCAGGAATCCCAGGAAGTGAGAAGCTGCTGGGTGACTTGCAAGTGGATTTTACCTGATCTGGGGACTGACCCACAATGAACCAGTCGTCCAGGTAGGGAAACACAGCAACCCCTTGCCTTCTTAAGTGAGCCACTACCACAGCTAGACATTTTGTGAATACCCTTGAGCAGAAGTAAGACCAAGGGCATTGCTCTGAACTGGTAGTGACCTGAGGGCAGTTCGAACCTGAGGTATTTTCAGTGAGAAGGCCTGATCAGGATATGAAAATAGGCATCCTTGAGGTCCAGGGAGGCTAGCCAGTCCCCTGGCCTGAGGGAGGGTAAAATCATTGCCAGAGTTAACATTTTGAACTTTGGTTTCAAAAGATGCTTGTTCAGGTACCTTAAGTCTAGAATGGGCCGCCATTCTCCTGTCTTTTTTGGGGTAAGGAAGTATCTGAGTACAGCCCTTGCCCTGGTGACAAGGAGGAACCCTTTCCACTGCTTTGCAGTCTAGGAGGAAAGAGACCGCTGCTTCCAAAGCAAGGGCCTCAAGGCTTGTAGGTGGAAAATGTCTGGCTCTCATCTTGGAAACTGTTTGAAGCTGAGAACTAGACCCTGGCTTACTACCTCCAGAACCCATTTGTCCGGTTAGGGACACCCAGTTCTGGCTGAAATAAGCCAACCTGCCTCCAACTGGTACAGGAGAATCGGCCCTGGGCATCCCATCAGGGTGCCTGCTTGGCAGTAGCCTTAGGCTGAGGGGTGGGGACGGCCACCTGCGCCCCCGCCTACCTCTGCCTCTCTGAAAAACCTCTGTGCAAAAGCAGAGGAGGCTTGGGATTGATAAAAGGCCTGTGGAAAGGCCTGCCTCTACCTCTGGGGTGTGCCTCTGTGGAGTGGCATGCCGCCCTTGGCCTGGGCACTTTGTAGGTAGTTCTGTATTCATCCATCTTTTTCATATAATTTTCCGCTTGCTTTCCAAACAGAGAATTTCCCACCACAGGAAAATCCATAGCCTTTGACTGAGTATCCTGTGACAGACTAGTGCACCTGAGCCATGCCAACCCACGGAAAGCTACAGAAGTGGCCATGACCCTAGAGGAAACATCATTAACATCTACAGCAGTATGAAATTGAACTTTAGAGGCTTCAATGCCATCAGCAGCCACCTGTTCCAATTCACTCAGCCAGCTGGCCATGGGCCTGCTTGGCTAACTGCAACACTGTATCCCATCTAGATTTCTGATATTCTAGCCACATAAGCCATAATTTGCCTGCCTGAGTCCCAAAGAAGCTGCCATATACTGTTTTTCGTCATGGCATCAATCTTCCTGGAATCCTTATCAGGAGGATGGAGGCCAGGGGATATTAGCTTTGTCACAGGCCGCAGCTTGTACCACACCTACATGACTACACTGCTCAGTGAGGAAGTCTGTATCAGGCCTGATAAAGTATACCTTCTATCCATTTTTTATCTACAGGAGGGACAGAATGAGGATTTTTAAAATTTTGTTGTTTGCTTCCTAAATGACTTATGCAAAGGAATAGACAACCTCCTAGACTCTGGGATATCCATCATCTCAACATAATCAGGCTCCTCTTGCTCATCCACAGCCTCTTCCAAGGGAAGCTGGAGGGTTTCTGCAACCTTTGTAAAACATAAAATGAGAAGGGACCAGACAGCATAGGGGAGATTCTAATGGTCTGTCTGGAGAAATGTCCGTTCAATGGGCACGCCCAGACCCTCCCAGCCACATACATAATGATCAAAATCTTCCTCCCACTCCTGTGGTTCATAAAATTCCTCAACATCATACTTGAACCACTGGAACCAAACGAACCAACTTTTGCCAGCTGTTGGTGGTTCGGCCGGTTCCTGAGACAGTGACTGGACAATCTGTATGGCTTTAGTTATCTCTGCAGCAGTTGGAGAGGCAATCTGCACCCAGACCTGCTGATTTCTTAGATTTTTTTACTGGGACCGTCTTCTCAGAACCAGCCTTCCTTTGCCTGAGGAAGTCTCGCCTGGTCAGAGGGCACCTCTGGTCCAGTGGGTGCTGAACCGGCTGGCCATCCGGGTCAGCGGACTTTTTGGCCTCTCGCCCCTGAGCTGGACCAATCTTTCTCCAGGGTGGCTGCAGGGAAATTTCACACACCTGGCAGTCTGACAGGAGGTGGTCAGCCCCCAGACAATAAACACATGTGGTGTGTGGGTCAGCCTTGGCAAAGGCTTCCCTACAAACATCACAGTGTTGAAACCCAGTGGGCCCGGTTTTTCTTTTGGGTTTCTCAGACATAATGCCAGCCTATCCAAAAACTTGCCCTTTTTATGGCAGTGCCAGGCAAGACACCCTTATCGGTTCCTAACCGTGTCACGAGTATTTGAAAAAACCCAATTTAAAAGTTAGTTTTTTTAGAACCGATAAGAACCGGGAACCGCACTCTAAAAGACCAATTTATTGTTTAAAATTAGTATTTTTGCAAACCGATCGGTTCAAAACCGAACCAATAATGAATTTCCACACAGACTTTAAAATCCTGTACTTACGGTTTACCAGATAGAGCTTTGAACCGAAATGCGGTAAAATAATTACTTTTTCGGTTAAAATGAACCGAGAAACACTCGCTTGAACCAGAAATGAACCGAGCTGAAGGAGAGATCTCGAGCGACTGTTCAGTGAAGCGGAGTAAAGAATCTGACAGTTTCAATTTGAAACTAGCCAGATAGAGCTTTCAGCAATGCACTCGCGCTTGGAACTCCAGTCAGCCTGGAGTTAACTCCTTCCTCTCCGGGGCAGTTCAAGTGCTGTGGCTAACTGCTATATGTCATAATATAGCAAGACTTCATGGTGTTTGAATCACCTTGCAGGGTTGAGACCTGATTTTGATTAGCACCTTGAACAGGAGAGGGAAGGGGGGAAAGCATACAGGAACTTCCCTTCCCAATTGAGAACCAGGGCATCCAGGAGGACTGAGCCCAACACTGGGGGTCTGCAGCAAAAATGGGGAAGTTGGTGACTGTCTGGGGCTGCAAAAAGATCTATCTGTGGGGTGCCCCATCTGGAGAAGATCACCTCCAAAACCAGGGGATCCAGTGACCATTCGTGATGGCCCTGAGATATCCTGCTGAGAGCATCTGCCAGGACATTGTCTTTGCCTGGGAGGTGTATTGCTGTAAGGGAAGTGTTCAGGGAATAGGCCAGAGACCACAACTTCATTGCTTCTGTGCACAAGGCCGAAGACTGAGTGCCCCCTTGCTTGTTTATATACCACATTGTGGTGGTATTGTCTGTCCTGATCTGAACAACTTTGTTCTGAACAGACTTGAAAAAAGCTTGAAGTGCTAGAAACACTGCTCTGAGTTCCAACAGACTGATGTGAAGCAGAGATTCCTGAGGGGACCACAACCCTTGGGTGGTCAGGTCTCCGAAATGAGCCCCCCACCTCAAAAGGGAGGCATCTGTAGTAAGGATTAAAGAGTGAGACTGAGTGACAAAAGGAACTCCCTGTCTTAGATTGTCCTGATCCTGCCACCACTGCAAAGCCTGGATCAGGGTTCGAGTCACTGGTATCAGTTTGATCACAGGGTCCTTTTTCTGAGACCAAAAGGCTCTCAAGTGGAACTGAATGTCCCTTATCTGAAATCTTGATCCCTGCACCACTGCTGTGGAAGCAGCCATGTGCCCCAGGAGCTGCAGAAAATGCCTTGCTGGTCGAGACACCTGCAGGGTGAATGGAGTGACCAGTGTGATAAGGGTCCTTGCTCTGTCCAGGGGAAGGAAGGCTCTTGCCTTTTCTGTATCTAGCTCCGCGCCTATGAAGGTGAGGAGCTGAACAGGCTCTAGAACTGACTTTGAAAGATTCAGAAGGAAACCTAGAGAGGTGAGCAGTTGCCCAGTTATCTGTAGGTGTAACGACTTGGTCTGGGGACTGGCCTACTATGAGCCAGTCGTCCAGGTATGGGAAGATGGTAATTCTTTGCCTTCTTAGGGAAGCAACTACTACTACCAGGCATTTTATGAACACCCTTGGAGCAGAGGTTAGGCCAAAGGGCATTGCTCTGAATTGGTAATGGCCTGAGGTATTTTCTATGGAAGCTTCTGATGAGAATATGGTAGTAGGCATCCTTGAGGTCCAGGGAGACTAGCCAGTCCCCTGGCCTTAGAGAGGGTAGAATTATTCCCAGAGTCACCATTTTGAACTTTGGCTTTAAAAGGTGCTTGTTTAAATATCTGAGATCCAGGATGGGCCGCCATTATCCTGTCTTTTTGGGGGTGAGGAAGTACCTGGAGTACAATCCTTTCCCTTGGTGTAGGGGTGGAACCCTTTCTACAGCTCTGAGAGCCATGAGGGAAGAGACCCTGCCTCTAGGGCAAGTGTCTCTGTGATTTGCTAGGTGGAAAGGATCTGGTTCTCATCTCTGGAAATTTTTGAAGCTGAGAACCAGTCCCCTGGCTTACTACTTCCAGGACCCATTTGTCTGATGTTAAAGACTCCAGTCCTGGACAAAGTAAGCTAGCCTGCCCCTCACAGGTGGTGGAGAATCGGTCCTGGCAAACCCATCAGGGTGCCTGTTTGGCAGGGGTTTAGGCTGAGGGGTGGAAGCAGGCCTGCTTGTACCCCTTCTGCCTCCTCTAAAGAACCCCCTCTGAGCATAGGCAGAAAAGGAGGCCTGGGCTTGGTAAAAAGGCCTATGAAAAGGCCTGCCCCTGGGATGCTGCCTCTGAGGAGTGGCTTGCCTTTCATTGGCCTGAGCACTCCTATAGGTGGTCTTGTATTCATCCATTTTCTTCATGTAGTTCTCTGTTTGCTCCCCAAACAGAGAATTACCCACAACAGGAAAATCCATGGCCTTAGTCTGGGTATCCTGAGACAGGCTAGTACATCTGAGCCAAGCCATCCTCACGGTGCCACAGATGTAGCCATGACTCTAGATGAAACATCATTGGAGTCCACTGCAGCATGGAATTGCACCTTGGATGCCTCAATACCATCAGCAGCCACCTGTTCCAGCTCCTTGGCAAGCTGGCCAGGGACCTGTTTAGCTAAAGCCATGACAGTGTCCCATCTAGATTTCTGATATCTAGCTGTATAGGCCATATAATTAGCCTGCCTGAGTCCCAAGGATGCTGCCATGTACTGTTTCTTCGCCATGGCATCAATCCTCCTGGAGTCCTTATCTGGGGGGTGTGAAGCCAAGGGAATATTTGCCTTATCACAGGCTGCAGCCTGCACTACCCCAACATGGCTGCATTGCTGGGTAAGAAACTCTGTATCTGAGCCTGATAGAGTATACCTCTTGTCCATTCTTTTATCCACAGGAGGTACAGAATTAGGAGTCTTTAAAATCTTAAATGTCTGTCTCCCAAAAGACTCGTGTAAGGGAATAGACAACCTCCTGGACTCTGGGATATCCATCATTTCCACATAGTCAGGCTCCTCCTGGTCATCCACAGCTTCTTCCATAGGAAGCTGAAGGGTTTCGGCCACTTTCTTGTAAAACATGAAATGGGAGGGGGACTCAGAAAGCCTAGGAGGAGACACTCCTGAAGGTCTGTCTGGGGAGATGTCCGGGTCAGTGGGCACATCCAGACTTTCATAGCCACATTCACTTTCCTCATACTCTCCTTCCTCCTCCTCTGGTTCATAATATTCTTCCAAATCACAATCCGGAACCGGTGGAACCGGCTGAACCGAGCGCCTTCCTGATGGTGCCGGTTCGGTCGGAACCAGGGAAAGTGACTGCACAATCTTTATCGCTTTGGCTATTTCATCAGCGGTTGGAGAAGAAACTTTTCGATCCATACAGCTGATTTTTCCCTTCTTGTTCTCTTAACCGGAACAGACTCCTCGGAATTGGCTCTCCTTTTGCCCGAAGAAGTTTTGCCATGGTCAGAGGGCACTCCTTCTGGTTCAGTATGAATCGAACCGGGCTGGCCATCCAGGTCAGTGGACTTTTTGGCCTCCCTTTCCCTGATCCTACCAACTCTCTTTTCTAGGGTAGCTGCAGGAAAATATTTTACAAATCTGGCAGTCTGAATCGAGGTGGTCAAACCACAGACAATAAACACAGGTGGTGTCGGGGTCAGCCTCAGCAAAGACTTCCCCACACATACTACAGTGTTGAAACCCAGTGGGCCCGGTTTTTCTTTTGGGTTTCTCAGACACGGTGCCAGTCCTAACAAAACTTACCCTTTTAATGGCAATCCGCCAGGCAAGACACTCTTATCGGTTCCTGACCGTGTTACGGGTCGGGGAAAAAAAGTACTAAAAATCTGTTTTTTTTTATAGAACCGATAAGAACCGGTAACCACACTCTAAAAGTAGAAATAAAGATTTTTAAAACAACTTGATCGGTTCAAACCGAACCGATGAACCGTTTACAAGTTCCACACAGAATAGAAAACAATATAAACCTATCTAGTACTCATGAATACCACAGACAGAGACTGAACTGACAGGTTGCGGTTTAAATTCGATTGAAAACCAAGAAAAACGGACTTTAACCGACAAATTGAACCGAGCAAAGGAGAAATCTCCGGAGCGACTGTTCAGTGAGCCGGAGTAAAGAATCTGACGGTTTGAGTTCAAACAGCAACAGACAGAGGCTCAACCGAGCTCGAGCTCAGCGTTCCATGCCTGGCATGGAAAGTTAACTCTCATCTCCAGGGCACTTCGAAGGTTGGGGGACTCACTGCTATTGTCAGAATACAGCAAGACTTCATGTTGGTTGAACACTGATTTTCCATAGCAACTGCGCCATTGTGCGCCAGATGTGCGAACGCATATTTTGGGCAGGATATGAAAAATAACAGCTGCACTGTTCATAAGGAGGTGTGAAAAAATGCCAATGTTGAAAATCTGGAGTGAAAACATTACAAATTTGCAAAGTTACAAGAGTGCATGGAAACTGCATAATGCATGCCTGTGACACAGTCATTTTATGGACATTAGTCACCAAATTTTCAACACAGGCATTTTAGGACCTCTGCTCATGAAAAGTGTCACTGTGATTTTCTTGCTCTATCCCGAACACTGATTTCTCAAGGCAACAGCAGTGCGGTCGCGAGGGCAAGCTGGTTCAGCCCTCCCCACAGCCACCGAATCCCCCCCACGGACAACAGAGGAGCCCAGAGTACCCAGTTAGCGATCCCACGCTTGCAGCTGCTACAGAGTGCTGCGCCAGAGATATTTGAACTTGGCGCCTTTTTTAAACCCAGACTAACTGATGCCTTTTTCGGTTTTCTGTCGGTGGAGCAGTGTAGATTGTTTTTTTCACTACACACTGCCTCACAACCGACACAGGATTTCCACCCAGGGGAACAGTACTTTAAGGAATTATTCCGGTTTACGCTAAAAGGGACACAGTGATTCATTCTGTTACAACACTGCTTTTAAAACTGTGCCTGAATCAAATCCTTTCTGTAACCTTACTGCTTTTAAATGCTGCCTAAATCAATTTAAAGCTGCACAATTACAATTGCTGCATGTTAAAGCCACGTACCTGTTGCTAGCTCCTCCTCCCTACCTACCAATACTTAAAGCTACCTTTTTTTGTCCCTTCCAGCAGTGTGGTCGCAAGGGCAAGCTGGTTCAGCCCTCCCCACAGCCACTGAATCCCCCCACGGACAACGGAGCAGCCCAGAGTACCCAGGTAGTGATCCCACGCTTGCAGCTACTACAGAGTGCTGCGCCAGAGTGAGGACCCGCCTGCACTATGCGCAGGCTCCCCACAGCCCCCACCACCACCCTTGGTGAGCTCCCCTTTTTATAGGGTTGACCTTGTGAGTGCGTAAACCAATCAGCCCACTTTCCCATTAGCTCCTTACATTATTCAGCTACTAGTGACCACCCCAGAACAGCTTTCAAATCTACTACTAAAATGCACTATCTCCAAATGATAATTATTATGCTATGCCTAACCTTATCTTCTCTTCCACCCTCATCACACCCAACTCTACCTGTCTCTCTGCCACTTCTCCCTGCAGCTGCAAAGCCACCCCTCCACTCCTCCTCTGCCCTAGTGGACCACACTCGGCACCACTGGCATAACTGGTCCCTGGGGGCCACTATCCTCCCTCCCTCTTTCCATGCAGAGCCACCGGCCTTATATATCCCCTACTACTTAGACCCTGAGCCTAATACACAAACTCTGAACCACCCCCTTCTACACTGGTCATCTCAAAAGACCATGCGCCTAGCAAGGCACATCCTGGCTCTCCTTCTCCTTATAGCCAGGGACGTAGAACGTAACCCAGGTCCTCCATCTCCAATAGCTGGGTGACCCCCGCACCGGCTACTCACCTCCCAAGAGGTTTCAAAATAGTCCACCTAAACATATGCAGCATCCTGAACAAAACAGCAGCCCTACAAACTACTGTCCTATCCCTTTGCCCTGATATTGTAATCATTACTGAATCTTGGCTGAAGCCCCATAACCTTGACATGGAATTCTCAATACCCGGGTTCTCCTTAATCCGCCAAGACAGACAGGGCAGAAAGAAGGGTGGCAGCACTGCCATGTATATCTCCTCTAAACTCCAGTTCTCCATAATCACACCTACAGTACCCATACAATCTATAGATTCCCTTCTAATCAAAATCCCCCTTCCGCCCTCTATCCCTGTATACACAGCAGGGTCATACTGCCCGCCAGACACACCTCTGGGTAGCATCCTTGACCACCTTGGCAACCTGAGGTCCCTTATGGCAGGCGGTGAACTCCATATCCTTGGAGATTTCAACCAGAACTGGCTAGGCAGCGTAGCCACCAAAACGCAATGCCAAATAAATGCTCTAAACCTGCCCCAGCAAATAGGGAAACCCACTCTCCTAAACCACAAATCCAAAAAGCATACACTACTGGAATGGGCCCTCACCACCCACACTCATCGGATAGTTAAAGCTGGCCTACTACCAGACTCCCTTAGTGACCACCATATGATTTATATGGTGCACAAAATTTTCCGACCCAAGGCCCCTCCCCCCACACGCTTTACAACAGAGCTTACAAATCCCTTGATCTGACCGCTCTCCTAAATCACCTCACCAGCATTGACTGGTCATTCATCCCTAGGGCCACCTCCATGGACGAGGCCCTGAATTTTTCTCTACCAACTTCCTAGCCATCAGGGACTTCCATGCTCCTCTCAGAAGATCCAGAGTAATAGAAGCCCACTTACCTTGGGTAACAGCTAACCTCTTGGAACTACGAGCCACAGACCGAGCCTGGAAATCAAGGCAACAGGAGGCAAACGGCTCTGCAACACTACCACTCGCTAAGAAATGCCTGCACAAGACTCATATGTCAGGCCAAATCAAATTACTTTAAAGTCTGCTTTCAACAATAACTTCGCTCACCCTACACAATTCTGGAAGTCAATAAAATCCCTTCTTACCCCTCCGGCCCAACCCCCTACTCCCACTCTCAACATAGGTGGAAGAATCATTCTGGGTCCTAGCTCGGTTACCAGAGTTTAACTCATATTTCTCCACCACAACATCTTCTCTACTCTCCTCCCATCCCCATCCCCCGTCCTTTGTTCCCCCTGCAGTATCCTCTCCGGCCTCCTTCTCGCTCCGCCCAGTCACACTTGACCAGGTACTAAAAATACTGCAGTCACTCAACCCATCCAAAGGTAAATGCCCATCGGGCCTTGATTCCAAAATGCTCCTGCTTTCAGCACCTGCCATAGCCTACCCTCTAACCTCGCTCTACAACCTGTCTTTTAGACTCGGGTCAGTCCCTACAATATGGAAACAAGCCACAGTCATTCCCCTAGGTAAAGGAGGTGACCTTTCCTCCCCATCCAACTACCGTCCCATATCACTGCTCCCCATCCTAGCCAAAATTCAACAGCACCTTGTACTATCCCAGCTCCACCACTATCTAGATACCATATCATTCTTCACCCCCTTCCAGGCTGGTTTTAGAAAAAAAATTACTCCATCACCACCTCTCTTCTTCGCCTCACTAACACCATCCTTACGGTTATGGACAAAGGGGAAATAACTGCAGATATCTTTATCGGCCTGGCCAAAGCCTTCGACACGGTCTCACATCCCCTGATGTCGGCAAAACTCGCTCAAGCTGGACTGTCTGTGACAGCAAATAACTGGTTCTATTCATACCTGGCAGGTAGGTCCCAATCAGTCCGTATTGGCTCAGCTAGTTCCACTTCACTCCCTGTCACCACTGGAGTCCCCCAAGGGTCTGTTCCTGGCCCTCTGCTGTTCTCCATCTTTCTCAACGACCTGCCTGTTGCCTGCCCACAAACTACTATCCACATGTACGCAGACAACACGGTGCTGTTTGCCTCTGGCTCATCCTCAATGCCATGACAGCCTGTCTGCAGAAGGACTTCGACTCCATCCAACGTTAGTTCCTCTCAAATCAACTATTTCTAAACTCAAAAAAAAAAAAAAAAAAAGTCTCCCTCACCTTCGGCTCTCGGGCCAAACTAACCTGCCTTCCTGCCCCCCCCCACGTTCTACACTCTGGATAGCTCCCCACTGGAGGCCTGCACTTTCTATAGATATCTCGGTGTCTGGCTAGATCAGTACCTTGACTTTTCCACGCATATAGATGCTCTATGGCGATGTAGTCTACTGTGCTGCCCCCAAACTTCCTTATCCAGGCCTGATCCCCTCTTCAACTCCTTCTGCTGGTTCTCCTTGGACCGTCCTCCTAGTACTCATCACTGTGACCTCTACCAGTCCTTGGACCTCCCCTCTCTACATAACTGGCGATTGCTACACTGTGCCAGAACCACTGCCAAATTCTGGAGGCAGACACTCCCCTCCTACCCGTCGTCCTCCCTAACAGCCCTCCCCTTACGCTCTCAGGAACATCAGCTCTTGGCTCCTTCACATCCCGCACAGATCCACCCGGGCTGGCCAGGCTGCCTTCAGCTTCAGGTTGCCCAAATTATGGAACTCCCTGGCAGCAGATATTAGACATGCCACAAGTACTTCACACCAGAATGCCCTTCTTAAAACTCACTTCTCTACCAACTGCTCCTGTATCCCTCCCCATTGAATCCCTGACAAGCTAACTATCAGCTGTTAACACCGGTCTGGTTACTCCATTTTTGGTATTTTGAGATTTTGACAGCTCCAAATGTTTACTGAAATTGTACCTACAAATTGTATATATGACTGTCTCATCCATTGTCTTGTACCACACATATCTATGTATGTTTTCTTCTGTATTACTGTACCATTTGTAAACTCCCCACCCAGGGCACATCTGGAATCGAGCTGTACTCTGCTCAGTATGCCTTCCTGGTAAAACTCTTAAATAAATAAATAAACCACGCCATTCTGCGCTGGGAGTGCGAAAACACATTTAGGCCAGGATGCGAAAAATGACAGCTGTACTGTTCATAAGGAGGTGTGGAAAAATGCCAATCTTGAAAATCTGGGTGAAAATATTACCAATTCGGCGAAGTTACGGGCATCGTAGAAACTGCGCAATGCTGCGCTCATAGCATGTCATTTTTTTTGGAATTATTTGCTGTAATTTGCAACATGGTTTTTTGAGAACCCACTCATGAACAGTGACACTGTTGTTCGTTATTTGTCCCTAAAGGTGATTCCACGCAGTGATCAGAAATCACCTTTCGAGAACCGAATAACAAGATGACAGTGACTGAATTCATGAGGTGGGCTCCCAAGAACCCTTATGCTGAAAATTTGTGCCTAAATTTGCAAAAATGGCTGAGATATGCACCAAAGTTGAAAAAGAAAACAAAACAAAAAAAAAAAAAAACATTTATGCATTATGCAGCTTACTGGCATTTCTTCAGTTTGTGGTCGCCTTTGAAGAGTGCAGACATGTTCCCGGTCCATGGAAGATAGTCATGCCATGCTCCGGAGGTAAGTATGGGCTGAGGGTGTGTGTGGGGAGGTAGTGTGCACAGAGGGTGAGCAAGGGTTGAGGGAAGAGGCATGGGAGTCAATGAGGAACTTTATATTTTTAAATCCTGTAAAAAAAAAAAAAAAAGAAAAGACTATGTGGGACACTTTTGGCACGCTGGAGTGGACTCCCAGCGTGCCACCTGGATGTTTACTGAGGGGGACTGGAGCCGATGGGGACTGGGCACCCCTGTCAGCCATACAGTGTGCTGGACAGGAGGGGGGAGCGCATGAGCAGAGGGGGACTGGGCACCCCCTCGGCACATAACAAATGGAAGGGGGCATGCATCATGCCAACAATGATTGGGCTACCCCAATGGCAAATGAACTAGGAGGGCATGCTGACAGGGGGATTGGGAACCCCCGAGTTGGCTTACATGGGGACTCTGAGGCGAACAGCGAGAGCCGCCACCATGTTACTTGAAATGCTACACCAGGCAATGCACCACCCTGCAATGATGGGTTGCTTCCTCATTGAAGCGGTGATTTCGTCTCAAGTTGGTGGCACACTGGCTGAACTAGTGTCAGCAGCAGCATGTCACAGCACTGGGGAAAACCTCAAAAGGCAGTGGGGGCATTGGCCGCCACACTGCCGCACTTCCAAAACCCCACTTCTCTCCTAAGCTGTCAGGAAATGTTTCTTGCGCATGCACGCAAGCAAACATAAAAATGACTTGGCAACAAACAAGGATGGGATCTGAATTTTTTTTTCTTAGGTTCTGTCCACTCCACCTCCAAGGGATCTTCATCTGCTACCTCCAGTGCTGTCGGGTTTGGATTTTCCCTGTGCCCCCCCACCCCGCATCCTTCTCTTGACCTTCTGTGTCATCTGCAAATTTGAGACAGTAGGATCACGATGCTCTGGCACACCTGGAGAGGGTCTCATCATTCTTCTGCATGTATTAAATGTCTTAAAACACTACTGGTCTCTAATATGCCATGGTGGCACTAAGCCACACTAGCAGCCCGAAAGAAACCCCCTCACAGGCCCATCAGGAGTAATCCTGTGATTGTATGCTGCAGCAAACAGTTGCAACAAGGAAAAGGAATGATACTAGTGGCACCCCCATGTGGTCTATCTGCAGCAAGCAGTCTGCAGTTCCCCAAACTAATACCAACAGATCATCCGCAGATGAGTCTACTGGCTGTGCCTCAGAATACACCTCCCAAACTACAAGCACTGAAACAGCTTTTGTGCCCTGCCCCCAGTGTTTAAAAATCAAGCAAATGCTTACCGAACCAACTGACCTAGACAGAGGCTGTAGCTTGCACCAACATGCTTCATTCTACCACAGCTACAGTGCTGGGCAGATTCAGAAACATGCTGTGTGTTGGGCACTTGCAAGCGTAGTGATGTCAGGCTCTTACATGGCATCACAACGCATATGGGAGGAGCAACTAAAAGGAGCCTAAAAGGGTGCAGTTGATGTCGCTGTTCGCCTCAGAGTTGATGTTGCCTACCTTGACTTCAGCAAAGCTTTTGATACTGTTCCACATACATTGATTAATAAGCTGGGTAGGCTCGGGGTAGGTCAGAGGTTCATCAACTGGGTGGGAGGCAGAAAACAGAGGGTGGTGGTACACGGTACACAGTCAGAAGAGATGTAAGTCACAAGTGGGGTACCTCAGGGATCAGTCCTGGGGCCAGTCCTCTTCAATATCTTCATCAGTGACATGGCAGATGGACTGGAGAGTAAGGTTTGCCTGTTTGCAGATGACACCAAGATCTGCAACAGAGCAGATGATTCAGAGGGGGTAGGCAGAATGAGAAGAGATCTGGCAAAACTGGCAAAATGGTTGGAAGAGTGGCAACTGGGTTTTAATGCAAAGAAGTGCAAGATCATGCACATAGGGAAGAGAAACCCTGAAGCCACCTATAGGTTGGCAAGGAATTGCTAGCAATCACAGGGGAAGAGAGAGACTTGGGCATCGTCATCACAGATGACCTGAAATCATCCAAGCACACCACTAAAGTAGCTGGTAAGGTTAGAGGGCTGTTGGGGTGTATTAGCAGGGGGTATCACAAGTCATAAGAGGGAGGTAATAATCTCTCTTTACAAGACACTGGTTAGGCCACATCTGGAGTACCGCGTGCAGTACTGGAGGTCACACCTGCACAAGGACATTAACAAAATGGAGGCAGTCCAGAGAAGGGCAACCAAAATGGTGCAGGGACAGCATCAGAAAACATACAAGGACAGATTAAACAGAGCTCAATATGTATGCCCTAGAGCAAAGAAGGGAGAGAGGTGATACGATTGAAACATTCAAACATCTTAAAGGCATTAACAAGGTGAAACAGTCTAACATGTTTCAATATAAGAAAAATAGCAGGACAAGAGGACACAGCATGAGATTAGAATGAGGCCGATTAAGGGGTAAAGTGAGGAAGTTCTTTTTCACAGAAGGATGGTGGATGCATGGAACAACCTACCTCAGAAAGTGGTGGCTATGAATACAGTGCAGGGCTTCAAACAGGCATGGGATAGGCATAAGGGATCAATACAGATGAGTATGAATAGATAGGCCATTGAGTAAAGGCCAATGGCACATTTATAAGGTAGAAAAATGGGCAGACTGGATGGGCCTTGTGGTCCTTATCTGCTGTCAATAAGCGAGTGTACCGCAGCAGCAAAGAAGAAGAATGAGGTACTCAATAAAAAGGTGCGAAATGTCATGATGGCAGACCACCAGAAATGGTGGTAACAAACACTTGAGGCGATGACCTGCCTCAGAAAGTCAAAACAATGCTGCCACCGTCTCAATAAAAACACGCTCTCAGGACAAAAACAGGAGAAATAAATAACGCTCCCTCCCTACACTGAGAGCTCTGTAGCACACTATCCCTGTAGGAAGCGTTTACTGCTCAGTGATGATGAGATTAATTTGGGGGAGATCCAGTGAACACACTAGCAGGCACAACTCTGAACTTTTTTAGGTGATCTGCATGCTGTTGATCTCTAGTCCCCAACAAACTAAAAGGAAGGGAGGGAGGGTCTGTCACCAGAGAAAAAGAATTATTACAGTTTTCTAATAATCTAACTGACCTTGCCCCCCCCCCCCCAATGTATAGAACTCACCTTAGCACCAGGCTGTAGCAAATTACTGGAGACCACTGTTGCACACCCTATAACAAGGAAAAGGCAAGTGGCCCTCAATTCATGCACTGCAAACAGTGACGGGATTTAGATAGCAAGTTATTCAAATTGAAAGTCACAGCTTAACAGGCACTATTTGTAAATTTGAGGGTGCTACCTGTCGCCAGGTAGCCCCAACCTGCCTCTCAGTCGCATAATCCTAGCCAGTAAACAGTAAATAGCAGAAAACGCTTTTCTGAGAGAGCTCTATCTGTGCTGCATACCCCTTTCTGTGGTTCAACAAACACTAAATAAATGCTGCTCTCAGAATACTCAGGTGCCATAGGTTCTATGCTGACTGACCGCTTTCAACTGTACCACTACTACCCAGTGGGGCTGCTCATTACCCATATGTATTAACTCTCCATTGACAATGTGGAGCGATACAGAGTCATTTACCTGTTCAGTGCTCTCTTAGCTGTAGCTGGTAAATCCACAATGTTTAAGTGGCTGATCTTACAATGTTCAACAATACAAGACTGCGTATCCAAATGCCAAATTATTAAACAAATGGAGGGTATATCACTATCCTGGAATTGCAAAAAGCAATAACATAACTCTGGATGCCCTAGAATTCTTTAAGAGGCGGGAAGGAATGAAGAGTCTTGTTAATTTACTGTAGATCTGTACAGTATGAAGATAAGTCGCATTGAAATACAGGTTTATTTATCAGTTATTGTACATGTAATGTTGCACAGCCCATACATATGTCAACGATAAACAGGTTGCTCACCTGTAACTGTAGTTCTAGGAGTGGCATATAGTTCACATCAAACACTCTTACAGTTCCACTGGAATAGCTGATTCAGACATTTTTAAACTAAGCTCCTCCTGCCACCTGAGCGGTATATCCTGACTCCATGATGTCAGAGCTTGCATGTTGGAAGAAGGAATCTGTGTGCCACCTGCTGGGGGATGCCAGCTGGGTTGTGTGGCTATGAACTATATACCACTCCCAGAACTATGGTTACAAGTGACTCACCTATTTTTCTAGGGGTGTGGACATAATTCACTATTAACAATGTGATTTAGTTTTTGCCATATTGGTCCTTGTAAGAACAGATCCAGAAGCAAATGGTTTGATACCTTTTATTGGACCAACATAGATGTTACAAAAAGAAACAAAGTGCTTAAGCTTTCAGACTAATGAAGTCCTTCCTCGGAAGCTTGTGACAGTTATTTAGAAGCTTACATACTATTGACACCCAGATCATACATAAAAAAAAACAAAAAACAAAAACAGAAAGAATTCTCATTGGTTTAAAATACTCATTTAAAGCATCACTGAAGTTAGAAACAGTTGAACCAGACTTCAGCAGTTTGCTATTAGCTTAGATGCCTTCAAGGTCAAATGTCATCTGAATAAGATAATCTGATGAGCAGAAAGCACAACTATCATAAATTCTGAAAGTCTCAGTATGTACAGTGAATAGTCTTAATGAACTGTTGGATTCGATTCTCACTTAAGTACATGCTAAAATGTGATATTATTGTATGTTAAAAACAAACAAAACTATGTAACCAAAATTTTCTATATATGGCATTAAGAGGGTTTAAAATAAAATTAACCTAGTGTAAGCAATTGTTTCACACTGCTATACACTTTAAAACATCTGGAGACATTTTTCCAACTAACTATAAATATATATATATATATATATATAGCAAAAAACTTCATTAATGCATCAGTTAGGATTACAGTGACAAAAGGGGGGAAATTAGATGGTAGGGTTCAGACCCTAACCTCACCCCCATCCTCCACAGACCAGACGCCGGGGTGTGCCATGGGGTCACGACACCCAATTCTCACCTCATTCCATATGTAAACAGGTTGACATGCTACAGTGAAGGAGAATGGGGTGAGAGGCCTCACATCCCTATGGCACACCCAGGTGTCTGTTGGTCTGTGGAGGATGGAAGGTAGGGTGGTTGGGGGGGTTAGCGTCTCAACACTAACATCTCATTTCCACACTTTTGTCGCTTTAACCCTAATTGATGCATTAAAGTTTTTTGCAATTTATTTCTCCACTTTTTGAGATAGTGTAGTAGTATCTTTTTTTTTTTTACTGTGGTAACGCAGGGTTCCTCAGACCCTATGCTCCCATCCCCCATCCATATAGTACAACAGTATCTATGTCACAATGGAAGCACAGTGTCATTCTGACCCTGCACTCCTATCCCACTACAGATGAACATGTGTATGCAGCTGTGGAAACACAGGGGTCTCTCACCCCTGCACTTCCACGCATTAAGTTACAAGCAGGTGTAGCGAAATTGCAACAAATAATCATAACTGTGCCATCTTAAATAATTTTCACCCCAAATGTTCAACATAACCTTCTTATCACCTCACCACATGTACCCAGTACAGAAAACTTTCAAAACCCTGTCAAAATGTAATTCTGAATAACTGTAATGCCGTTTTGAGCCACAGGCGCAGAAAAACATTTTTGTAAGAATTTCAAAAATTACAGCTGTACTGTTCATGAGGTGGTGTGACAAAATAATAATGTTGAAAATCTGGAATAAAAACATGAAAAACTGGTGAAGTTACAAGTGTGCACAGAAACAGCGCAACACACGCTCGTAATGCGGTCATTTGTTGATTTTTTCACCAAATTTCCAACATGTACTTTTAGGGACATCCCCTCATTAACAGTGGCAGTGTAATTTTGTTACTCCATCCTGACAGTTGATTTCGCACAGTGCCCACGCCATTCTGCGCTACAGGTGCAAAAACATGTATCAGGCAGGATGTGAAAGGTGACAGCTGAACTATTAATAAGGAGATGTAAAAAATACCAGTGTTGGAAATCTGGAGTGAGAATAGTAAAAACTGGCGAAGTTACGAGCATGCACAGAAACTGCGCAACATACGCTTGTAATGCAGTCTTTTTTACCAAATTTTTAACATGAGCTTTTTGAGACCTCCCCTCATTAACAGTGGCACTGTGATTTTGTTAATCCATCCCATAAGTTGATTTTGCATAATGACCGCGCCATTCTGTGCCACAGGTGCGAAAACGCATTTCTGGCAGGATGTGAATGACAGCTGGACTGTTCATAAGGAGATGTGAAAAAAAAAATGGCAATGTCATCTGGAGTGAAAACCGTAAAAACTGGAAGTTATGGGCGTAGGTAGAAACTGAGCAATGCACGCTAGTAACACAGTCACTTTTTGGAATTTTCTCACCAAATTTGCAACATAGGCTTTTTGGGACACCACCTTATGAGCAGTGGCACTGTTATCCCGTTAATCAGTCCCGTAAGGCAATTCCACGCAGTGACCGCAAAATCACCTTTTGGGATCGAATAACAAAATGACAGTGCCAGTGTTCACGAGGTGGGGCCCCAAGAACCCCATGTTGAAAATTTGAGGCAAAAATTCAAAAAAATGGCTGAGATATCAACCTAAGTTGAACCCCCTATTATACAGCCCTTACCTTCGATTCTTCAGTTTTCGGTTCGGCTTTGAAGAGTGCAGACACGTCCCGGTCCAGAGAAGATCGCTGCTCCCGACCTCTGGAGGCAAGTATGGGTAAGTGGAGGTGTGAGGAGGTGGGTGCTCAGTGGGAGGGTGGGGAGGGGGGACTGGGGAGACGATCAGGGACTGCTTTCTTTTTTTGCAGGTTTAAAAAAAAAATTAAGACACCGGGGACAGCTTTCTGTATTGGAAATACATAGTTGGGCACACTGATGTGGGCTCTCAGTGTGCCATATTATTGAGGGGGTAGGTACATGCTGACACAGGGATTTGAGCACCCTGTGTTGGCAATTGAAGACTACCAGCTGGGAAGAGAGAAGACAACATCCGACACCAGGAGTGGGCAACCCACTTTCAGAAGCATTACATTTTAAAAATAAAGTTACTTGGCACACTGGGGCGGACTCCCAGTGTGCCATACTGGTAGGGGGAAATACATGCTCTAACATGGGGATTGGGCACCCCCATGTCGGCATTTGAACAATAACTGCTAGGGCTGTTTTTTTATTTGGGGAAATCCACCACTGTGGATCCCATTTGTCACTCAATCCTCGTTCGTGAGGTGGGATGAGGACCAGATGGCTCTATCTGACCACCTGATCTTCATCTCACGACCAGATAGCCATATCTCACCATCTGGTCATCATTTCACAAACAGGGATTTCAACACCTCGCGAATGGGGATTGGCTCACGAACATGGATTCTGACACCTCACAAATGAGGATTTTGTTAGTATAATCCCCGTTCGAGAGGTGTCAAAATCCGCGTTCGTGACACGAATCCCCGTTCATGAGGTGTCAAAATCCTTGTTCGTGAGCCGATCTCCGTTCGTGAGATAGGGTCATCTGGTCATTACTTCATGAACAGGGATTTTTATCGAGTCATGAATAGGGATTTTCCAAACAAAAAAGCTTTTTTTTTTTTTTTTTTTTTAAGTCAGGTAAAGAAAAGAGGTGGGTTTGTAGAGGGTGTCTCCCTGAACAAAACTCATACAGTTGTCAACTATAAATGTATCTGTGGAGCAACATACAACAGTTTCTTTGGGCCAAAAACAAAAAATAATATGGTGACTCACAAACGAGGAATTTTTTCCTCATGAACGGGGATTTAATGAATCCCCATTTGTGAGCTGTCAAAATCCCTGTCCGTGAGCCAAAACCCTTGTTCACAGCTGTCCACCTATCCAAAAGACTGAACTGAGCATGCTCAGAACACAAATTTTCAAAATTAAATAACTTTGGATCAGAATAATATTTTTTCAACAAACAAATGCTGGCTTGTTCCTTGGGGTAAGCTAGTTCTACCCTGAAAATTTCAAGCTAAAATTCTAAATGGTGTGACTGCAGGGTGACGAGGAAAATTCAAGAAAAATTGTGGAGAAAAAAAAACCCCACTCATTTCCATATGTGTGGTGCAAAATCTGCACATCCAATCGAAATAAAACTTGGCAGGTCAAGAGATCTACCCCACAGGACTGCGCATACCAAATTTCATGCAAATCCACTAAACGCTGCAAAGTTATTAAAGTGCAAAATTTAGGGTTTAACATTAAACTGCACACTCTAACTATAGAGGCGTGACTGCGCCTCTATAAGTATACATACATACATACATACATCAGCTTAAGCACTTTGTTCTTTTTGTAACATCCATGTTGGTCCAATAAAAGGTACCAAACCATTTGCTTCTGGATCTATCCACAATCTGGCAGACTTCTACAGTTCTTTCAGAGGAGAGGGAAAGGTGCACCCCCTACTTGGCGAACAGAGACTGGAGAACCAAGATCCCCAAACCAGCATCCTAACAACACTCTAAGTTCATTGCGGTAGTCATAAATGAAGGTGTGTGCTAATTTCCAGGTAGAAGCCCTGCAAACCTCCTAGATAGGGATATCCCTGGAAGCAGCCACCAAGGCAGCAGCATGTCTGGTGGAATTAGCGCTAAGCACTACAGGAGTCTCCCTACCAGCAAGCTACAGCAAGGGTTGATGCAGGATGTGATCCACCTGCCAACTGACCACTTTGCTGCCAGTCTGCCAGATGCGGCTTCCGCATATGTTACAATGAGCTGGAGAGCCTCACTCCGAACTCCAGCTACGTGCTCCTTATAATAAGAAAGCATCCTCCACAGGTGCATGGAGCCTGTGGTCAGCCTCTGAAGAGGGGCTGGTAAAATATACCAGCAAGTTAACCACCTGATTCAGGTGAAACTCTGATACTACACTTGGGAGGAACTTCAGGGTTACAGCGAAGGATGACTCTGTACCTGTGGAAGATCAGGTAGAGAGACTCCACTGTGAGCAGAGTTCCTTGATCCTTTTGGCCAATGTAATAGCCACAAGAAATAAAGTCTTCCATGACTAGACTTTAGCAAGGCATTTGACACAGTCCCACACAAAAGATTAATATACAAGTTAGCCAGCCTGGGAGTGGGTCCCAAGATGACAGCCTGGGTAAAGAATTGGCTGGAGAATAGGACACAGAGAGTAATAGTAAATGGAGTCCACTCAGAAGAAAGGAGAGTTACTAGTGGGGTACCGCAGGGTTCAGTATTAGGACCGGTCCTCTTCAATGTCTTTATGAGCGAACTGTGGAAGGACTGGAAGGAAAAGTATGTCTCTTTGCAGATGACACTAAGATCTGCAACAGAGTTGATGCACAGGGTGGGGTGGAAAGGATGAGAAGGGACTTGGCAAGGTTAGAGGAATGGTCAAATGTATGGCAGCTTAGATTCAATGCTAAGAAGTGCAAGGTAATGCACCTGGGAAACAAAACCCAGGGAAGAGTACACAACGGGGGTGAGATACTAACAACAACAAAATGGAAAGGGACCTGGGGGTAGTCATATCAGATGACCTAAAGGTGGGCAAGCAATGTGAGAGGGCAGCAAGGAGGGTTGGGGATACTGGGATGCATTGGGAGAGCATCACCAGTAGAAAACAGGAAGTTATTATCCTCTGTACAGACAGCTGGTGAGACCCCATCTGGAGTACTGTGTGCAATTCTGGAGACCCAATCTCCGCAAAGACATAGACAGGATGGAAGCTGTCCAGAGGAGGGAACTAAATGGTGCAGGGTCTGCACCGGAAGACATAAGGAAGAGAGACTTAAGGAGCTTAATATGTATAGCCTCGGGAAAGGGAGGGAGAGGGGACATGATAGAAACTAAGTACCTCAAGGGAATGAACAAAGTCCAAGAGAGTAGCATCTTTCAAAAAGAGGTGTGCAAGAACAAGAGGGCACAATTTGAAGATAGAGGGGGCGTGCTCAGAGGTAATTTAAGGAAGTATTTTTTCACAGAGAGGGTTGTGGATGGCCGGAACGGCCTTCCGGAGGAGGTTGTGGAGTCAAAATCAGTGGTGGAATTCAAGCATGCATGGGACAGTCATAAGGCAATTCTGGGGGGTGGGGGTAAGAAGAAGTAGGCTGCTGGTTAACTAGGATCTGCAGCTTATCCAGTAGGTAGGGAAATGGGCAGACTGGGTGGGCCAAGCGGTCCTTATCTGCTGTCAAATTCTACGTTTCTATGTTATGTTTCTATGAGAGGTGTGATGTGTCACACCTGTGCAAAGGCTCAAATGGCTTTTCTATGAGCACAGCCAACACCAGCAGCAGATCCCACAGTGGAGAAGGTTCACATATCAGAAGGAACAGGTGGTCCAGGCCCTTGAAAAAAGTGCTCAATCACCTTCTCCTGAACCACTGTTGCCTTATCAGCCTCTTCCTGGTAAGCAGAGATGACTGCCAGGGGTACCTTAAGGGTTGTCACTCGCAGTCCCAGCTTAGAGAGGGACCAGAGGCAGTTCACAATGCTTGCCGCAGGGCATGTAAGGGGATCAGGCTCCTTGCCCTGGCACCAAATGGAGAACCTCTTCTATTTCAATGCATAGCGTTTGTGAGTAAACTCTTTTTGGGAGGCCTCCACAACATGGCAGACATCAGAGAGACGCAAGACCTAGAACTTTAGCTGCTCAGGAACCAGGACGTGAGGTGCAGGGACTGCAGGTCCAGATGCAGGACCGTCCCTTCTTGTATGGTCAGCAGATCCGGGTAGAGAGGCAGCTGCCACAGAGGTCTACTGCTGAGGCAGAAGAGATCCGGGTACCAGAATTGCCTTGCCCTGAGCTATCAGGATCGTCCACGCCTTGACCACCACCTTGTGACTCAAGGGGAAGGGAGGGAAGGCATACACAAGGCCTAGAGTTCAGGGCCTCACGAAGGTATCTCCCAGTGTCTCAGACTGTGGGCAGCAGGCACAAATCCGCCTCAGTTTGGCATTCTCACAGGGGGCAAACAGATCTACCAGAGCAGTGCCCCACAGGGAGAACCAGTAGTACACCATCTCCTGATTCAGGGACCACTCATGAACCACCTTTCTTACCCAGCTGACTGAATTCCCATAACATGGATCACCAGGAGATCTGCACCCAGGCTGTGCACCAGGGTTCAAGGGAGGATGGCCTCCCGAGACAAGGAAAGGGAGTGTGTTCTGCCTTGCTTGTTCAAGTAGAAAACGGTTGTGGTGTTGTCTATCTGGACATGCATGACCTAACCCCTTTCTATAGGAGCAAATGCGGTCGGCGCAAGTTGTACTGCACTGAGCTCTAGCAGGTTTATGTGGTGAAGGGACTCCCAGAGCGACCACAACCCATGGGTTCTGTGGTCTCCCAGGTGTGCACCCCACCCCACCAGAGATGCATCGATTATGAGCATAACGGTTGGTTCTGGAGACAAATGGGATTAGTTCCTCCAGGTGTTTGGGGATCATCCACCACTGGATGGCATCCCACATCGTCTGGGTCACCATGACCAATTGGTCCAAATGGCCTAGGCGCTGGGACCACTGATGGCCCAACTCCGACTGCAGGTGGCACATCCACCAGCAGACCCACTTGACCATGGTGGTGAAGGACACCATGTACTCCAGCTGCTGCAGAAAATCGTGGGAAGGGTGTGAGAACCCAACCTGAAATGACTGGACAAAGGAGGAAAGAATCAGTGCCTGCTGTGCAGGGAGGACGGCCTTAGCCTGCAGGGAGTCTAGTTCTTCCCTGATGAACTTGATCACCTGTGTGGGTACCAGTTCCGACTTGTCCAGGTTGACCAGCAGGCTCAAGTCTTGGCAGGTTTGGAGAGCCAGATCGCAGTACCTCACTATGGTCTCTTTGGATGGACCAGCCAGCAGCCAGTCATCCAAGCAGAGATACACTGTAATGCCTAGGCACCGCAGGTAGGTTGCCACCACTGCTATGCACTTGAAGACCCTGGGTGCCATGAAGAGGCCAAAGGGCATGACCTGGAACTGATACAGGACCCCTTCTGCTCGGAACAAGAGGTACGTGCGATGGGATGGACTGGGATGTGGAAGACCACTTCCTGGAGATCCAGGGAGCAAAATCACGTTTTACTCCAGAAATGGAATGATCTGATTCAGAGTGACAATCCAGAACTTGCACTGCCACATGAACTGATTCAAATCCTGCAGATCCAAAATAGAGCACTAGCCTCCTCTCTATTTTGGGATCAGGAAGTACCTGGACATATAACCCAGACTGGCTAGAGCATCCAAGACACAGGCCATAGCCTCTTTGCAGGGAACTGAGCAGAGTCCTCCCCAAAGGGTGGATAGTGTGTCCTGCAACACCCTGGACTCCTGAGTCATGTGGAGGTGGTAAGGCAGGAGAGCTTTGAAGCCCAGAAGCAACCCTCTGCCCAATACATCCAACACTCATTTGTCTGCTATGACAACAGACCAACGTGGCAAGAAGTGACGTAACCAATCTCCTACAGGGAGTGCAGACAGGGACAAGAAAGGTGAAGAGATCCCACCTTCCAACCCATCACTGGGCAGCTTTTGCGGAGGCACGAGGGGCTGCAGCTGAAGAGGCACCACCACCACCCCGGCTTCTCCTTTCTTAGGACCCTGGCCATGGACTAGGGGTGCTAGGCCTGCTACTAACCCTGCTGGTGCTGCTGCCAAGGACCAGTACTTTAAAGCCCATTTCTTGGGCTTCTTTTTCAGGTCCTTCTGGGATGATGCCACAGAATCTACGGTGGCAATAGACTTCTCAATATGGATGTCCTTCCAGCCCAGGGCCAAACAGGTTGGATCTCTGTAAGGGGCATCAGCCAGCTTGTGCTAGGTGACTTCCTCAAAAGGTGGACAGATGTAGTTAGGACCCGCAACACGTGGAGATGGCTTCCACCATGGCATAGGCACACGACTCACCCATGTCCAAGGTTGTCTGGAGCTGGTGTTTAGCCAACGGTTGACCCTAGTCTCTGATAACCATCACCACTGACTGCTTTTTAGCTGGAAGGTAAGGGAGGATCACGTCAAAGACTCACATCAGGGAGTGACCGAAATTGGCCACCATAATGACTTAACTAGCCTGACGAGACCCAAAGACGCTGCCATGTACATCTTTTTATTAGCTTAGTCAATCTTACAGGACTCCTTGTCCACAGGCCGATTCCTGTCACCCTGATTTCCCAACTTACAGAATACCAAATCAGTCACCAGCTCCTCCACAGAGGGGTGGTCCAAGAATCCTGAAAGGTACTCAATGGGGAATGCGAACTTGCAGACAACATGGGTAACAGGCAGGATGTTGGATGCTACCAGAGCTCCAAGACCAGTCCCAAAATGGCCTCAGTCATGGGAAAGGCAACACCCGGTGATTTGTCACGTTCCAGAATATCAGTTATAGGGATACTTGGCCTTGTCTGAACTGGCTCCAATAGAACTGACACAGACTCTGACTTATTTTATATAACATAAATCTATAATTTAAGAAGTGCCCTGAAAAACACGGGGCCCTGCTCAGTGGAAAACTCAACTGAACCACAGGTCGAGGAGGAAAGTCCCAGAGAAGACCATGGTCTTATGGTCCCAGTCCTCCAAAGACGCCTCAAAAACGGCCCTCAACAGTTTCTCACCATGGACCACACAAGTCGTTTCTAGTATTTTATGGTATTTTAGTTAAGGTATTATAGTTTTTATGCAACTTTTAGAGGAAAGTCAGAAAATATTTTTTTCTGCTACAATGTCAGGACATGTAGTATTTTTCATGTTTTTTTGCAGCACACAGCTGTCCAACTCAGGACTGTCTTGTGAAGATCGGGACAGGTAACCCAACTGCCAGGTGACAGGAGGTTCAGGGGTAGAGCCCTACCCTGCCCCATGATGGACCACTGTTGACAGAGGAGCTCCTCATACCACCAACGTAACTTGTGATGGTGCCTCTCCTCACCTGAGGTGGTTATGGAGCATAGACAGCGACACCTCCTGGTCAAGCAGGATGGAGAGCAACAGTGCCATGACCAAGACCTCAACTGACTGATCAACATCGAGGTTAATTCTTCCAGCTGATTGTGTGGTACACCACGTGCTTACTAACACTGACTAGGACAACAAGTGTGGAAGACACGACTGCCGGTGGAGGCCGCTCACGCAGTAGGCCAGTTCGGGACACTGACCATTCCACATTCTCCTGAGGACTTGGAGCACCGGGGTCTGCAAGATCGACTCTTCAACCTCGTCCCACAGCCGGTTGACAGGCTTGAACAATCTCCATGGTCTGCTCAACTGGAGACACAACAGGGGTGCCAAACAGCCGTCAATCGAAGGGGGCTCAACTACCATGGAGTGGCCGGGGCAGTCCAGGGATCGGGAGAGCCTTGATCTTGCATGGTCCTACAACCAGATCTGGTGGTGCTTGCGCTTACAGCCACGGTGGGCAGGGCTCTCTCTTAAGTTCTGCAGGGCTAAACATATCCCGGAAACCTCCGGTGAATGACCTTCCGCCGCTGGCCCTAGCGAGGAACAGTGCAGAGACCGAGTAGGTACCTGCTGTGGCAGCTGGCGCTTCTGCTTCATGGGCCCTGCTGTACCGACCCAGCAGCCGTAAAAGCCTTCTTGTGGCCCTTAGGATGGACCTTCAGATCCTGTTCCGAAGGCTGACCCAGAGTTAGTCAAAGCTTTCTCTCCTCGAGGGACTCAAGAAGCACAGTTATACAGAGGCCACACTCAACTTCTTGCTGCCCACCTAGGCAGTATATGCATGTGTCATGCAGATCGGTGACCGACATCCTTTTTTGGCACTGCATATAAAATTTGAGCCTCAGCTTCCATTGCTTCATGTTTGCCCATGCCACAGGGCTGAAGTCTCCAAGGATTAAGGTAGAAGTTCATTTGAAGAATATTGAAGGAAAGGTTCACCTATGGCGCACTACATCCCAAGCGGAAGCCATGAAGGAGGTGATCTGTTCTTCCTATGGAAAGAAAGATCTGATGTTACAGGTTGGAGTAGGGGGCTACACCGCCCTGGTGGTGGGAGGAGCTTAACTTAAATAGATCTGGCGAATTAGTTATTCCAGTGGAACTGCCAGAGTGCGGATATAGGGGATATGCAATGGGCTGACTCATAATATGCACCTGCTCTTCAAGTGTGTGTGGGGGCAGGACCATAACTCACGAGTAGCAGAGTCACAAGTTAGTTATAAAGTCCTGCCCACTTACAAGTGATAAAGAATTGCCTATTTTGAGTCAGGTATATTTGATATACAGGCTACAACAGTAGTTTACAAGTTATAGCTTTTAAATCTGCAGTTTTCTTGAATATTTTGTTGAATTTCTTTGATTTTAACAACCGGCTTCAGTGCTGCACAAAGCACTGTGACGTCATCAGTAATGTGAAAGCTGCCCTCTGATTGGTTAAGTGTTCCACTGTGAAGACAGTAACCTTAAAAATATCCATGACAACAGTAGCAACAATATTTCTTGATGTGTTGCTGTTATTGATGTCACTAGCTTTTCCACTGTGATGACAGCAACCTTAAAAATATCCACTGTGACAACAGTAAAAATATTGTTTTGATATGCTGCTAACTGATGTCATTAGCGGTCTCTTTTTCTCTTACCAATTTTACCCGTGCTCCTGTCATATATAGTGAACTATATCCACAACCCTAGAAGACAAGGTTTACAGCAGGGGAGATATTTTATTATTAGTGCTCAAGAGACTGTATACATGGATCAGACTACCCAGTAAAACATTAAGTAAACATATGTAAGGCATTTCCTTCAATTAAAGTAGCAGAAAAAACATCAACCTAAAAACATCATTGTTAAAATCATATAACTGCTGTAAGCATACGGGTGTAAGACCGTTTTATCAGATTATCTGCTTTTGAAAACTGAATCAAAGGCAAAGGAGAAATCTGCATTCTTGCCAAGTGCATGTCTTACTTTATAGCTTCACATGGCTAAGGCATTAAAAAATATCCCACATTTTTGCACAGGAAACATCCGGTTTTCCTTACTGTTGTCCTTTCTTCCATCTACCACTGCAAGGGGTGTGCGGTGGGATTTTTCAGAAGAATCACAGATGGCTGGGGAAAAGTATTTCTCCAATCCATTAAAAACAATACCATATTTTCCCAACCCCCATCAGTAAACTATAAAACAATCAAGTAAACTAGCTTACTGTCACATGTAAGGAGAGAGAGTTTAAACCCCAGAGCATGTCACATGCCTAGTAAACGCCTTTACTGTAACCCTTTGTTCATTTGTGGTTTCCTAAGATACTTTCTTCCGGGGGTCACTGAATTTGTTTTCCACGCAGGAAACCATAAAGTTTATAGAAGCAGTTCAAGTAACTGGCTATGCAACACGAGTTGGATCCCAACAATATCGGGTACTGGAATGCATGCTGTTTATTATTTTGATGTCCTCCTTGGATAATGAGAAATCAAATATTATGGCATTCTCTTTGATTCGTACAGGGTTGGTAGATTTAGGAATAACACCAATACCCTGCTGTACTGCCCACTTTAGCAGCACCTGAGATGGTGTCTTCCCATATCCCTCTGCTATTTTAGTTATCTGAGGCTCAGAAACCAGATTCCCCACCCCTAGGGAGGAGTAGGCCTGAAGATGGATTCCGGCACCCCTGCAGAACTCCAGCAGTTCTGTTTGGACCAGTCGAGGGTGGTACTCCACTTGCAGAACTGAGGGCTTAGCCTGGCAGAGGGCCAGTAGCTCCTTCATGTGCTCCACCGTGTAGTTAGAAACCCCAATAGCCCTGAACTTTCCCTTCTCCTTCAGCTTCTCCATGGCTTGCCAACTCTGCTGTCGACATGACTTATTCTGTGGGTCCTCACTCTTCAACCCCTGCTTGCCAGGCCAGTGAATAAGGTACAAATCAATATATTCACAATCTAGCTCTTTCAGGCTATTAAGGCAGGCAGCTTCAGCCTCTTCTCCTTGGTCCCTTGGTGCCAGCTTACTGGTTATAAAGATGTCTTTCCTAGTAAGGCCATGCTTTGGTAAGAGTTCCTTCAGGGCCCTGCCAATATCAGTTTCATTTTGGTAAACGGCAGCAGTGTCGAATGAACGGTAGCCACTCTGAAGGGCAGAGTCCAGGATCTGGTAAACTGTGTCATACCCACGGACTCTAAAAGTGCCCAATCCCAAAATTGGCATTTCAACGTCACCATTTAGCTGTACAGTCTGCATTCTTCTTCTGTTTAATTTTCAGTGCACTCTGTTGGGAGAGGAAAAAAAGGAATAGTCTGTTAATGTACGTATTCATCAGGGCTTAACTGGGATTTGTTAAGAGGAGCTCTTCAAATAGCAAATAAAGCAGACAGTGCTTAGGTCAGGACAAAGAAAATCTGATCTTTTTACCACATTTTAGCTTTTTCCAAGTTGTTTTTTTTTTTTAACATGAAACATGTTTCCCAGATTATCATACTACATGAAGAAACCAGTGAAGTTTTTTTTTTTTTTTTGGCACTTTTTAAAATTTAGTTTGCTTTTTCTTACTGTGGACTATCGAATGCTCAGCCCTGCCCCCCCCCCACCGCAGACCCCTTCCTCGCTCCCACAAACGTACCGCCCAAACGATACCCCTGGTTTGCCCCTAGGCTGGGGCCACCTGCACTGACATGAACCAACACAGCAATGGGAGAAGGTTGCTGGCAGGGGCACCTACCAACACTGCCTCCCTGGCTTGCCCTTCCCCCAGACCGGGGCACTAAATCGGCTAGTGCCAGTGGAGGATGGGACAGGTTAGCTTGGGGAGTGCTGTGGCTGGTGATCGGGGCCAGGGAGTGGGCATCATTAAAGGTGGGTGCAATGTTTTATCCCCTTGTTGCTGCTACCCTGAAGGAGGTGTGGCATGCAATGCCAGCGACTGACACACCTCCTAAGAAGTCCAGGTGCCGGTCACAGCGAAGCCCCCAGCCTCCATAAGGGGGTCAGACTTGCGCCAGACACAGCCCCCCCCCCGGAGAAGGAGAGCCATCCAAGGGACGCTCAGTCCTTCTGTCCTTTGTCCTCTGACTTCCTGGGTCCATTCCCAAACCCAGGACGTCGACACTGCAGATGGACACCATGCCGCTGCGCCAGTGGGCTGGCAGAAACCAGTGAAGTTTTTTTTAACTGTTCTCTTCCCCAAATGCCATGCAAAGTTCTTTTGGTGGTGTTATAATAAACAAATGGGTGTCTGAGAAGGAGAAAACAAAGATTATCCCCACCATTCCAATCCAATACCCAGTGGAGTGGAAGAGAAGATCAATATTTTATTTGTTCTGACATTATTATGAACACAACAATGCGTTCTGCATCAATCAGAATGCTCTTTTACCAAGTTGCCCCCATTAGGCTGCTACGTATGGGCTAAGGTATTATACGAGAGTATGAGCTCTCTCTGTTCTGACTGGTCCCATTAAGAGTGTGCCCATTTACATGCCTCAACTGTAATGTCAAGCATGTTTTAACTTTAGTTTTGTGACCCTGTACACTAGAGAACTGGTTTTGAAAACCCCTTTTCAAAAGGTTTACTCAAAGGGGATCCGTACCATATAAGCTCACCTTCTAAATACATAACCCTTACCAGAGCCTTTCACCTCTTGGTCCCCGGTACAAATCCAGCATAGGTCAGAAAAAGCTGGAAGACAGTATCACCTGTGGGCTGTTCAGTGGCCTATGTGAAATGAATTGTGGTTTCAGTCCAGTTCCCAGCAGGTAAGTGTCCACATCACAAAACCACCAACACAACTGGAACTGTTCGGCGCCCTTGCTGGCAGTCTCACATGAGAGGCCAATGAATGAATAAATGGGCAGGGAGTCTGAACAACCCTTTCATCTACGTGGTGCCCCCTCCATGTCCATGACAAGGCTGAGGCATGCTGGCGGGGCAGTGTGGAAAAGTCTGCACTTTGATCACCCGTGCTGTACCGGTCATGTGGCTACAGTATGCGAAGACATCAGGTTCCAGTGCTGATAATCTACCACCTCTCATAAACATGAAATTCACACAGAGGAAAAAAAAACAAACAACAGGGTATTAAATAGCTGGAATATCGTAGAACAATGCTACACAAAACAGAGGGTAATGATAACCATTTCCAGAATGGAATAGCAGTAGGCTATTTTTTAATTGTGACTCTACGGCACAGGAGAATACATAAATAAAACTACTTTTCCCTCATTTCGCTAATCAATCTTTGCAAAATGTTACACACTTTCATGATTGATTAGCACTTTTACATGCAAGACTGCTATCAGTTTTTTTGGCTTATTTAATACCCTGCAAATCTTTAAAACAAATTCATTTTATTGAGCTGTATTGAACTGGTGACATTTATCCTGTTATGATTAATAGAATATTTATTATAGTACATTCCACTGGTATGCACATCAGATGTATGCACATTTCAGCTATATGCACAAAAATGGCATGTTTCATTCCTAATCCTAAATTATAACAAAAAAAAGTACTGGCATGCACACCAAATATTGGTTGTATGCACACTTTATCCTCCAGACAGGGGCTCCACAGACATTAACACTTTCAATCACACCTGTTAAACTAGTGCCAATTGTGCTGCCAGTGGTCGTGCCTGAAAATAGTCATTGCTATGGCTAGTGCACCCACCCGGTCATCAAAAACTAAATAAAATAAAATAAATAAAATACATGTAAGTTTTAGTCAGTTTTATCCTGTCACAGCAAGGAACCATGGAGAAAACACATAACTTAATTAGCTGAGGGTATGCAACATTTGAGGAATTGGTATGTTTTCCGTGAGTTTGATACATTTAATAAAAGCGAGTAGCACAGTAAGAAGAGTGGTTTACTGAGTGGCTCCACTGATTTCTATACAATTTTGGTTGTGCGCCATTTCAGATGTACACAAAAATGTAGGGTGTCCCAAACATGTGCATATATCGGGAGTTAACTGTAAATTACTTTAGCTTATGTATGTATATTTCAAGTTTCACTGTACTGTCCATGTGAAGCATCCCGAGGCTTAGGGATGAGGCGCTAAACAAAAATTGCCTTGCCAAAAAACACAGATTAGAAGAAAGTCCCAGGAAGATGCCCAATGCCAGTGATGAGTGGCCCAAGTGCTTCAGCTACAGTGTAAATGTAGCAGCAAGGAGTCGGTGCAGGTCCACTCAGCATGCCATCCTCCTAAAGTGTACTCTACTTCCTGTTCTCCTACAGTACATGCCCAACTGAGGACTCTGTCATCTAAAAAGCAAACAAAACTATTGGACTCGATCCTCAAGATGGCAGCACTCTCACATTTACAGTGCACCTGCTAGCAGTGCAAAACCTTTTTCTGTGAAAATGTGAAAAGCAATAAACTGAGCCCATACAGTGGTAATAACACTTCCCCTGCCCTACTGGTTTCCCTTTTGTATGCAGCCCACTGATTAATGTAGTAAATACTTGTGTACAACATACTGAAACTAAAAAAAAAAAAAGTTTACTGTTGAAAAATAAGTAACGGCAAATCTAGAGGATCAACATATAGTACATGGCTCGGCAGGGCCAAAGTTCCATTTTTGTTGTTGTTAATATTAACTGTTTGGTAAAACTTTTGGTCACAATAACACTGCACAGTTCTTTCATTTTTTTATTTTATTTCAAATACTAGGATAACACTGATGAGCACAGGCTCTTTTTCATAGGTTCCGCATCAAAATTACAAATACAAACGTTTGATATACAACATAAAACACAGAGCAAGTGCATAGTAATATATTAGTTACAGCGTCTTACATGAGGTCAGTATGCAAATGCCAATAGTAGATGTTTAACAAGATAACACAGCACTCTGGTGGAGTACAACATACTATAAAGTTGATCCAGGTAGCTAACACAGGTGTATACAAGGAGACAGTTATGAAACATGCCTTACTTGAATAACATAGTACTAACCAGACAGGAAAAAGAGGGCAGTTAGCCCAGAGGCAGGGGTCACGCTGAACTTTTTTTTTGCACTGGCCCAGCCGGGAAAGTGTACCAGTTTGCACTGGCCCAAGATTTACACTGGCCCCAAGTTATAACGGGGGTTACTGAGGAGAGGGAAGGACTCCGTCTTCTCACCTCTTTCTAATTACTTCCTGTTTTCCAGTGGTATGTCCTCTCTCACTCTCTCTCCTCTTCCCCATTAGTCCTCGCTGTTGTCTAGTATCACCCCTCTCCCTCTCCTCTTCCCGTAAGCAGGCTAGGAAGAATCCTATTGCCCAGCAGCTCATTACAATAGGATTCCACCTTCGGACAACCTCAGTCATGTTTTTAAATGCCCGCCGGGCAATCTCTCTTACTACTTGCGTTTTGTCAGTCTGGGCATGCGCTGGATTTGACAGCACGTTGGCACATGCGTGACTGCTGAAACGGACTGTCAGGCAAACTTTTTTTTTTCTCTGCCACAGTGACTGCCTACCTTATGCAGCCTGTGATTCGGGGCACTGAACTTGCAGGAGCATCGCAATTACACAGTCACTCTCTAGCCGGCTGGGTCAGACTGTGGGAGAACAAGGAGTAGTCATCTGACCTCCCTGGGGCTCCACTAGTCATTGTCCACTCTGCACCCTTTCAAAAAAAATTAGGTGTGAGACAGCAAATGGTGAGAGAAAGGGCATGTGAGTATTTAGACAGACTGGCTCGGGCTGTAATTGTGGTGCTCAATGCTTGCTACTGCACCGCCCCCATACCAGGCTATTCAACTGTTCGAGCCAGAAGTGCACTATAACCGTGATTTGATTGCTGTGTCTGTTAGATCGCGGTGCATCAGAGTTGCTCCTGGTTATCGGGTGTTGTCGCGTGTGGAATCGAAATTTACAAAAAAAAATAAATTAATTAAATAATAAAAAAAAAGCTTTAAGAGCTGACAACTGAATAATATACTACACACTGTTTAGTTTTGATATTACTCTGTCCAGTGCCAGCCAGCAATTACAGTAGGATATACAGTTTGGGTGGGGAGATCAGGGTGTAAGTGGGACAGGGGGAGAGTAGGCCAGTGGCAGCAGGAGAAAACCTCACCTCAAACCAGTTCAAGTTAATTTTCACAGAATTACTGGGCAGCCTGGTGTTAGGGGTGACTCTACAGTCATCAGATATTTAAATATATTTGGAAAAAAAAGAGCCCGCCTGGGCAGGGCTATGTTTGATTTTAATGTAGCCAGAACTGGAGTGGACTATGCTTATTATTAGTGGTCTGCGGCTGCTGCCAGGCACTCCACTAAGAAGGATTTCAAGTAAAACTTCTTGTATGGTTAATTAATTATAGCTGAGCCAGTCACCCTGTATCAGGGCTCTGATCACCATTTTGAGGCATTACATTGGTGAAAACTGTCGGACAGTAGAGTGAATTTCCACATAACAAACTGCCTGCTCCCTACAGCAGTGTTGCTAGCTACTACTAGCAGTTAAACAAATACAGAGCCAGGCCAGAAGCTGTGCAGTCAGTGCAGGTAGTCTGTTGTACAGTGCACTAGTAGCCTAGCAGCAGCATTACAAAGAGAGTAGGAGGTGGATTCTGTGAGAGTTACCACTGACAGACCAGAGAGAAGCCAATTCATTTAATTTTAATTTAGGACTCATTTCCAGTCCAGACACAGACTGGGGAAAGAATCTGGACTTACTAGTTCTGCTTGCTGTGTGGTGTGGGTTTGTCAGACTGCTTGAAAATACACAGGGCCAGATATTCAAAAGGGTTGCGCCATGCGCAATAGGGTTGCACCTGCGCAAGTCGGAAATTGCTCCATTCTGCGATATTCAGCAGGAGGCAGTTGCGCCACTGAAAACATGCTGAGCAACAGCGCAATGCAAATGAATGCATGCTGAACTGGAGGGGGAGGAACCATGCATAAACTGCACAGCCCGATATTCAGCCGGGCTGTGCAGAGTTGTGCAAGCGCAACCCCCAACCTGCGCCTGCACAACTTTGAGCCAAAAAAAAAGGATCAAATCGAGGGCCACCCACAGGTGAGCTGCCGCATTGCAGGGCGCAACACAGCAGCTGCCACCTGTGGCTGGCCCTCAACCCACCCCTGTGCCCCTGCAGCCCGATCGCAGGCAAAGAGTGTAAAATCCCCACCACTGGCCGGTGCGGGCATAGCTTAAATCCCCCACCAGCCTGATTGCAGGCAGCAATGTATCTCCCGGTCCAGTGGACCGTCGCCCGATCGCGGGATGGGTTATAAACCCCCCACCTCCCAAATATATCCTGGTGGTCCGTGGACCGATAATCCTGATCGTGGGATGGGTTGTAAACACCCCCCAACACATCCCTGATGACCTAGTGTCCCCACCCCAAAAAGCCCCCGCAGCTGGCAGCATCCCACCCGCCTGCCACCCGCCGCCTGCTGAATGACTGCCAGTAGGGCTGCCGCCCACTGGTGCAGAGCAAGAGCCAATGGGCGTGCAGCCCATACCGTACAAGACAATCCAGTTTTGTAACGTTTAGAAGCGCAGATGAGAGAAGAGATGCAGTGACAGGAGCAGCGATGGCTGGATGCCTTGCAAGCTATCAAAGGCAGAGGATCTGGCACAGATCCAGATGAGCAACAAAATGCAAGCAACTTAAAAGCCATTAAACTTACAAAGTTGTGTCACTCGGATGATATTGAGGCATACCTGACAACTTTTAAAAAAGTTGCCACAGCTTGCCAATGGCCGAAGCAGTAATGGACTATCAGACTGGTAACCTACCTGACAGGGAAAGCCCAACTTGCCTACAGCAATATGGACACTGCACAGTCAGAAAACTATGACCTGGTGAAAAGCAAAATCCTTAAAAGGTGTGACATTTCCAGAGACATACAGGCAGAGATTTCAATCTCTGAGGTACAACTCAGTCGACTATCCTTGAGAAGCCTTCACCCGACTCAGAGAACTCCTGATAAAATTGATCCAACCAGAGAGCAAAACAGTCCCACAGATGATCTACACATTTGCCATGGAGCAATTCATCAACATCTTGTCTACAGATGTGCAGCTATGGATAAAGGAACACCGACCAGAGAGTGGGGAAAAGGGTGTTTCTTTGGCAGAGGACTACCAAATGGCCAGACGCCACCGCAGCGAGGTAACAGCCAAGCACCGGTAAGACACTCTGTTTCCCCATTTAAACTCCAAGCCTGATAACTCTGGGAGAGGTAAAAAGTCTGTGCCCAAAGACGTTATCTGCTATAACTATAATAAGCCAGGCCATTTTGCAAGAAACTGCCGTAGTAAGTAGAGTGGCACTGGAGCAGATTTGTCCTTGGCAAATTGGGGCAAGTACTTAACAGATGTGAAGGTGGGGGATAAGACTGTAAAGGGACTCATTGATTCGGGAGGCAGACAGATCCTAGTGCATGTTAAAGTGCTGGGAAAACAATGTGCAAAGGGACCAGGTACTGGTGTCATCTCTATCCACGGGGACACTCAATACTATCCCATCACCCAAGTGACTAACCATTAAGGGTCTGTCACACCAAATGAAAGTGGGGGTAGTACCTAAGTTACCTGTACCTGTGATTATTGGAAATAACATTCCAGGATTTACTGAGTTGATCAAAGAGGGAGTAAATCCTGATGTTTCAGCAGCTGTGGTGACAAAAGCTCAGACAAAGAAAATTTCAAATAGTGGGGGCACTTTTTCTTTCAAAGATTTTGATTTGAACTTGTTTGAGCACAGCTCCAAGATCCAGAAATCCAGGAAAGGAAGACGAAGCCTGAAGAAACTGTGGTAACAAATGACTGATGGACATGAATGGTTAAAATACGAAAATGCTGAAACTAAATTGATAATTGTGATTTTCTTTCAGAAAAAGCTAACAATGTTTCTCTCCAGGGTTATTTTAAGCAGTTGGGGGTGAAACCAAAACAGAGTGGACCAATGCTTAAAACATGTAATGGGTTACTATACAGAGTTTGGGTTAAACCTCAGACACAGGAACAGACAGAACAACTGGTTATACCACAGAAGTATAGAATAGAGTTATTGCAGATAATATGTGATAGTCCTATGGCTGGTCACTCAGGGAGGGATCATACCCTTGCCAGATTGCTGTATAGATTGTACTAGCCTGGAATTCATGAAGATGTTGCTGCCTATTGTAATTCCTGTGCCAAGTGTCAGAAAGTAGCCCCAATCACTAGAAAAGACAAGGTGCCCTTGGTGCCCCTACCCTTGATAGATGTGCCTTTTGAGAGAATTGCAATGGATGTGGTTGGTCCTTTAGACAAAAGTAAAAAGGGTAACAGACTCATCCTGGTGATATGCGACTATGCTACTCGATACCCAGAAGCAGTTCCACTGCGTACTGTTACAGCCCCAAAAGTTGCAGCAGAGCTTGGCAAAATTTTCAGCACAATGGGCATACCTAAAGAAATTATTACTGATCAGGGTAGTCATTTTGGTGCTGCATTGATTAAGGAGCTGTAAAGACTGCTAGGTATCACTGCCATAAGAACCTCCCCCTATCACCCTCAGACAGATGGTCATGTTGAGCGTTTTAACCAAACACTAAAATGCATGTTAAAAAGGTTTGTAAAAGGGGAAGGGAAAGACTGGACCAATACTTGCCTTATCTACTTTTTGCCTACAGAGAAGCGCCACAGGCATCAACAGGGTTTTCACCATTTGAAATGCTGTATGGTGGGCAGTCAAAGAGGGCCACTGGATGTGACAGACCCTAGTTTGATTCTCACAACCTCCACTTGCATACTGTGAGACTCTGAGCAAGTCACTTAACCGCCCAGTGCTCCCAGGTCGCTCCTGAAAACAGGCACGTGTGCCTAGTGGGCCTTACCCAGTTAACAAAGTCTAAAATGAAAAAATAAATTAAAATAAAAGAAACGTGGGAAGATAACCCCACTCAGAAACAATCTATAACATCTCATATGTGTGCCCTAAAAAAGAAGCTGGCAAAACATGTTGAAATTGCTCATAGTAAATCGGGAAGAGGCCCAAAACCAGCAGAAGGCATATTATGACCATGGGGTAAAAGAAAAGGTTTGAGCCAGATGAGAAGGTTTTGCTACTGTTACCCACAACAGAAAATAAGCTGTTAATGAAGTGGCAAGGGCCATATAAGGTTCTTAGACGTATTGACACCGTCAACTATGAGACTGAGACCCCTGACAGGAAAAATCCTACCAAGATATACCATGCTAACTGCCTCAAGAAATGGGTTGACAAATGCCAAAAGTTGCTTTGCTGGTTTTATCAGAAACTGATAAAGAAGATATGGATGTAGCTTATGATAGACTGGAACAAACTGTACATGCTGATGCTGTAAAGGTGGATGTTTCCTTAACCTCAGAACAAACTGCAGACATTCATAATGTGCTAAAGACATTTAACAGTACTTTTACCATGGTACCAGGCTGAGCAAAAGGGGTTGAGCACGTAATAGTGACAAGGAATGCTTGCCCTATTAGGCAAAATACATACAGGTTGCCAGAGCGGTTAAGAGCTGACATGGTTAAGGAATACAAAAAATGAAAGAATTGGGTATCACAGAGTTGTCAAGGAGTGCTTGGTCATCTCCCATGGTAATTGTAAACAAAAAAGAAGGGGGTGTTAGAATCTGCCTTGAGTTTAGGAAACTTAATCAAGTGTCAGAAATTTGATAGTTATTCTATGCCCAGAATAGATGATTTGGTGGAAAGACTGGGGAGTGCAAAGTATATCAGTACCCTGGTTACTGGCAAATACCTTTAGCTAAAGAATCGAGAGATAAAACTGTTTTTGCCACCCCTAAAGGATTCTATCAGTTCACCACCATGCCCCCTTTGGTTTACATGGTGTGCCAGCTATATTCCAGTGGTACATGGATGTAATTTTATCCCCTCACACTGGTTATTGTGCTGCGTACCTGGATGATGTTGTGGTGTACAGTCCAGACTGGAAAAGCCACCTGGAACACCTACGAGCAGTTATCCAAGCTATCAAAAATGCAGGTCTGACTATTAATCCTACTAAATGTGCATTGCACATGCAGGAAACCAGATATTTGGGCTGTGTGTTGGAAAATGGAGAAGTTAAGCCAGAGGTTTCTAAAATAGAAGCTGTATCTAACAGCCCTGTCCCTAAAACAAAGAAATGTCAGGTCATTTTTAGGGCTGGCTGGTTATTATCGAAGATTTGTTCCCAACTTTGCCGAATTAGCTACTCCCTTCACTGAACTCATGAAAACAACGGTACCCAAATAATGTGAAATGGACCCCAGTGTGTGATGAAGTGTTTTAAGCCATAGAGGCCGTATTATGTTCAGCCCGTTTTAAGAAGCCCATACTCTAGAGAAACCATTTTTGCTACTAATAGATGCATCCGAGGAAGGCCTAGGTGCTGTCCCAAGTCAAAATGTAGATGGGACAGAACATCCTATTTTGTACATAAGTAGGAAGTTGCATGACAGAGAGAAAAGGTACTCCACTATTGAAAAGGAATGTTTAGCAGCATGGAGTCCCTGAAGTTTTGTTTGCTAGGAACTGATTTTGTTTTTGTAACAGATCATAGTCCTCTCCGTTGGCTTAACCAGATGAAAGATATAAATTCTAGAATCACACAGTGGTACCTGGCACTACCGCCATTTAAATTCAGTGTGATACACAAACCTGGTAAAGAGAATAGCAATGCTGATTTTCCGTCAAGATATGGATCAGGAATTGAGGGTTCTGAAGGTTGAAAACAAATGTGTGGGTTTGAAATGTACCGTCTGCTGTACTGTTATTTAAAAAAATGATGTACATGTGCTTAATTTCTGAAAGTTAGAAGCTAATATTATTAGAGAATTAATAGAACGTTTTGGAAACCAGTCTAATAAAACAGGTTCCCTCTTAAGGAGGGGGGTGATTGTGACAGGGTGGAATAGGACCCTGTCCCAGTTGTTATGGAGAAAGTGTTTAAATGCAATGATCTGTTCTTTTCTTTTCTGTCTCTTCTCTGTCTAGTTGCCCAACCAAATTTTCCTAAGAGACCTCGGACTTGATCAATCCGACAGTCTCGCAATTCTTTGTCTCCATCTCTCAATTTTCTCTTGCTGTCTGTTATTCTACCTTGCATATAGAGATCAGCTAATATAAAAAAGTATGTGCAAATCATTGTATGGAAATGAAACGGATACTGGGATCCTATTGTTTAGAAAATATATAGTATTACTGTTGAAAAGTGTATAATTATAATTTGAAATGACTGCAAAAAGCTCTTGGAAGTTAGAGGTTACCAGAGTTCAATTTTTAAGCCGTTTACAAAAGCTGTGCAAATGAGGCCTCAACTCAAGAAGCACACTGTGTTCTAGCAGCAACTGCCTGATATTTACAAAAATAGGATGCTTGCTAAGAATGAGGGTTGAAAGAACTGATAACGGAGCTAAGCTGCAACTGCTGAAGAAGAGAAAGGGATACAGAGACTGTAGAAAAACTCAGATTGATCTTCTGTTTATTTTGCCTTTGTACATAGTTACACATGAAGGTTTACCTCAAGCGCTTCAACAGCGCTAGTGCTGACAACCCCTACAGCGAGAGCTACAATGTGGTCTGTCGGCACTGTAGCCACGGGGATGTCGGCACTCACAATCGGGGGGCTGTGCCTCCCCAACCCCCCCCCGGTCTCCAAGATTCTAACTCCGAGTCGGAGTTGGATGGGGGAGGGGGGCAAACACCCAGCGAGGCAGTCCCAATCAATACACAGACCACCACAGTGATGGGTGGATTTTGCCCGATTCCTGCCGCTGTGGTGGTCTTCGCTGTCGGGGATTTGCTGCGGTGACGGTACACCATACTGAACAAGTTTATTTCTTTTTATGTTACTGCTACTGTAAATAAATATTTTTGGAGAAATTCTACAACTTCTCCTGGTATTCCCTATACTTCCTGACCTATGCCTCGATGACAAGCAGACAGCATGGGTTTGTCTCAGGCAGATTCTGTCAGACCAACCTGCTGGAGTACTATGACTGGGTAACCAGGCAATCAGACAGGGGCCACACGCAACCGCAGCGAGGTAACAGCCAAGCACCAGTAAGACACTCTTTTCCCCCCCAAGAGGATGCTGGGTTGTATTGCCAGAGGCATATCCTCCAGGAGGAGGAGGGAGGTGATTTCACTATACAGGTCACTGGTTAGACCACACCTGGAGTACTGCATGCAATTCTGGTGACCGTACCTGAAGAAGGACATTAGGTTACTACGGGGGGCGGACGCGCAGAGCAACAAAAATGATCCAGGAGCTAGGGGTACTTACCCTACAAGAGCAGGCTGAAGGAGTTGAACATGTACTCCCTGGAGGAGAGGAGGGATGGGGGGGGCATGATTGAAACGTTCAAGTACATGAAGGTAATAAATAAGACAGGCATGGAGCGGCTTTTCAAATTAAGGAGGAGGATGGACACTCGAGGGCACGATCTGAGATTGGAAGGGGGAAGGTTCAGGAGGGACATGAGGAGACACTTTTTTTTTTTTATGGAGAGGTTGGTATCTGGGTGGAACGCATTGCCAGAGGAAGTGGTATCCTGTAGAACAGTGGGCTGCTTCAAAAGGGGATGGGACAGGTTAAGGGGAAGGTCACTGGGGGAGTGAGAGGCAGCTGCAGTATAAGAGCTGCTAGCTGCACAATCAAACAGACTTGATGGACCATTTATCTGCTGAAATGTGTATAATTATAATTTGAAATGACCGCAAAAAGTTCTTGGAAGTTAGAGGTTACCAGAGTTCAATTTTTAAGCCTTTTACAAAGGCCTTTATCTGCTGGCAATTTCCTATGTTCTTAAGGCACTATGGTGACATTTAGGTGGTTCTTGCTATAAAATAGTGTGCCCCCCCCATTTAGAGGTAGTTCTCTCTTACCGAAAACAGGTGTAGCCTGGTAGGGTGCGTACATTGTCTGGAATGGTGGGTTTAAAACAGTGCCAGTATATCAGGTTGGTAATGTTGTACCCAGGTAATTAATTCAATGAGGTTTGGGAGTAGGCAATTTTGAGACCTCTGATCCCTGCCAAAGGAGGTGAGAGGCATGGGATGGGGCCAGGATTGAATCTGATGTCCCCTGAGGTAAGCAGTAGTAACATAGCCATGAAGATATAGCAGAGTAGGTTTGGGCAGTTTAGTCTGGGGATTGTCTTCCATTTGAGTTTTCTGACTGTCCTGGCTGCAACTGGTGCTAACTGGAATACGAGGGATACACTGTGCAGTTGTTTGTTTGTGGTGTGTAACAGAAGGTTGGACATGTGAAAATTAGTGGCATTGGTTTGGTTGTGGTCTAGGAATACCAGAAGGGGTACTTTAAGAGTAAGCACTGTACAGGTCAGGTAGTGGCTAGTAGCACAAGCAATAAGTGCAGGTAGGACCTTGATGTTTGTTTCTAGAGGAAAACGGAAGGTAAAATATATAGATGTATGATGTTGAGACTGAGTGGAAAGGATGTATTATGTGCTATCCACTATATGGGGATGTGTACAGCGTATCATATTGTGCAGTGTATGGTATAGGGTTGTACAGATTATTGATGCTGATTAGTGAGGAGGAGCTGAGTGGATTGTGTGGAGCATCTTTAGAGAATACAGAGGTGGAGGGTGTGGCTAAAAAAGGGATAAAGTGCGACTGCCAAGCCCGTGTGAGTTGCACCACTTGCGACCGTTTATGCTCTAGAGACAATCAGCGGTGTTTAGCCGCCAGTTAAGTCCAAGGGTCAGACTGTAATGGCGCAGAACACCTGTAGCAATGTAGTCTTGTATCTGTTGATTCCCTCTCCTACTGATGGCGATGTGTGGTGGGGGGAGAGGGCTGGCAAGCACCCTCTCACACGGGACAAACTTCTGGAAGCCGGCAATGGGAGGCAATCTGAGGACAGAAGAACATATATACAAGTGAGCAGCACGACTAGGAGAAGGGGTCCTACAACCTATGATGAACTAAAGCACTAGTCCAACACTTGCTCAGTGGTGAGCTCTTGGAGGGGCAGAAGAGGCTAGAGGACAATTAGAGAGGGGAGGAAAGTTTAAGCTAGGTGATACGAGCCTAATACAAGGGAGGTACAGGGACACAAGATGGCTGAAGTGACAATCTCACCCTCACTGAAGCACACTGCCCTGCAGTATGGCCCCTCAGAGCAGTGAATTACTTGGCTATGATCTGGCCTCAGAGTGCAAGTCCTGGCAGTATGTGATAACACTCTAGGCAGCAAACCCTACCTTTGTACTCTGAACTGAGTGCCACCTCGATCATTTAATACAACACAAATTATTACACAGTTCACTTTGCCCCACCACCAGCAACAAGGCTCTAAGAGCGTGCATACTACATAATTAGCAGCTCTGTAAGTCAGAACACGCACTCTCAACGTGTAATCGATATTGCTCTATAACATGTGTAAACCCTAAGCTAGATCAGTTGCTGCGGATGAATGGGACATTTCAACCAAAAGCCTTCTTCAGGAATGATCCAAAAGAGGAAAAAAAAAAAAAACAAAGTTACATAGAAACAGATGATGGCAGAAAAAGACTGATGGTCCCTCTAGTCTGTCCATGTTCCTACCGTACCCCGGAACCTGTTGTTCTTGCAGGAGGTCTTTGTTTACCCTATTCTCCCTGTTGTTCTCCATAGTTGGTTCAGTCCTCCTTACCTTGTGGTATACTATTTCCCACTACCTGCACTTATAAATCTTCACACTACAACTGTCTTAAGTTTACCCCTTGTTTCTAAAGCCCTGTTCTAATGCTATCCTGCATCAGTAGTTCTATATCTAACACACTGTGATATGTCTTACTCATGCTCCTATGTAACTTATAGCGTATCATGTGTATACTGTACACTGTGTTTTAACTACTCATTGACTGTGATTTCCCTTTGTAAACAACATCCTTGACATTGTGTTTTGTGATTTGATTTATCTGCCGACACTGTCTATGTATCTATAATGATTTACTGCCTAATGTTGTACTTTACCGAGTCATGCCTGAAAACAGTCGTCATTTTATGGCTACTGCACTCACCCGGTTAACAAAAACTAAATAAATGTTTCTACCTCCCTTGCCCCTCTGAGTAGCTACTATTCCCTTGGCTCTATCTCAGCCATGTTTGAAGCCATTTATGGTTTGACCACCCACTACCTCTTTCCATGGCTCAACTACTATTTCAGTAAATTAATACTTCCTTACATTCTTTACCCCTCCCCCATTAACCTCCACTCTTGACCCTGTGTCCTAGCTTCTCTGTTCCTAGCAAATACAGTAGCTCTTCACAATTCATGCAGTTTATTCCCTTCAGAACTTGAAGGTCTCCATCATGTCCCCCCACAATCTGGTTTTGAGTCGAGTGAATACAAGATCAGTGCTTTACAGGAGTACTACAGTCATAATTTACAGAAACGTATGCTGTGCAGAGTGTTGTGTGTGTTTAGCCCTGGTGTGTCTTTTTTTTTTTTTAAAACAACTATTAGGATTTTTTTGGCAATTTGCCTACTAGTTTTTCGGCCTCTGGAGATCTACACATTACAGTCTTCCCTTGCTATAGTGAACCCCAGTACAACGAACGCTCTGCTATAAAGAACGTCTGTCATGCTCGTCACAATGTTACCATATCCTGTCAGTGATTGACAGTTATTTCAGCGCTTCCATCAGCTGAGTGTCTGGCTGATCAGCAGGCAGGTGAAGGTAATTACAGTAACTTACTTTGTAGATTGATTGTGCCACCCAACTCTGGTTTTCCCTGCAGAGTGCAAGTTGTGACAGCAGCTAAACAAGCACCTGACATGCACTCAGAAGAAGACGATGAGGAAGAGACCGTGGAGCAGCCATCCATGACAGAAGCTGTACGTGGACTGGAGACAGATTTAGCATGGTTGGAATGCGAGGATGCAGACCAGATGAAAGTTATACAGCTCAGACAGATTTTATCCTATTCCAGGGACCTACATGCAAGGAAAGCTGCAACTCAACTGAAGGGGACTGATTTTTTTTAAGCCTGGCCAAACTGATAAAAACGACTGATTTTATGTAGCGGGAGACTTAATTACATGAAGTCATTGCACTTGCATTATGACATTTATTTGAACCACTGTGTGTTTTCTTTATATTTTCCTTTAAGCTTTATGAAAATAAACTTTTAACTCAACTACCAATACTGTTACGTGACTGAGTAACAGTGTTGTTTCAAGTTATCAAGTTTTGACATCCCTCAATATAATAAACATCAGGGTTTATTTAACTCTAAAAATTGATTAGCGTTTTGCTCATAAAAGTGCTAAAACATTGTGAAAATGCATAGCACCTGCCTCACTGTGTTTAACAAACATAACACTTCAGAAAGTATTTATATAGGTTTTCTAGAACAGTTAGTATTGTCCCAAGAAAAAAACTGCTAATCAATTATTTAAAACCCTGAACATCCTACTAAAACGAATGAAGAACTTGGCTCCCAACTTGTCGTTATATCGAGGAAAGACTATACCATGGTTTAGTCCTCTTTTTCCTACAATTCCTCCTCTCCCATGTGACAGTGAAGCATCCAGGAACAGAGATTTAGCAAGTGCTGGATTACATTCAATTTTAAAGCAGTACAGCTGTGGTTAGTCACTTTTCTTATCCAGCAGGCACCAGAGGCTACATTTACAGCTCAGCAATCACTTGCAGTCTAACCAAGAGAGTATTGTGTAAGAAAACAGCTAGAGTCTTTACTAATTATAGAAACATAGAAACATAGAAACATAGAAGTTGACGGCAGATAAGGACCGCAAGGCCCATCCAGTCTGCCCATTTCTTTTTCTACCTTATAAATGTACCATCGGCCTTTGCTCTGTCAGTGACCTATCTATTCATAGTCATTTGTATTGCTCCCTTATGCCTATCCCATGCCTGTTTGAAGCCCTGCACTGTATTCATAGCCACCACTTCTTGTGGTAAGCCATTCCATGCATCTACCACCCTTTCTGTGAAAAGAATTTCCTCACATTCCCCTTAATCGGCCTCCCTCTAATCTCATGCTGTGTCCTCTTGTCCTGCTATTTTCTTATATTTAAACATGTTAGACTCTTTCACCTTGTTTATGCCCTTAAGGTGTTTAAATGTCTCGATCATATCACCTCTCTCCTCCTTTGCTCAAGGGTATACATATTGAGCTCCGTTAATCTGTCTTATATGTCTTCTGATGCAGTCCCTGCACCATTTTGGTTGCCCTTCTCTGGACTGCCTCAATTTGATTAATGTCCTTGTGAAGGTGTGGCCTCCAATACTGCCATGTACTCAGATGGGGCCTAACCAATGTCTTGTACAGAGGATTATTACCTCCTCTCACGACTTGTGATACCCTACAATACACCCTAACACCCCTAGCCTTACCTACTGCTTTAGAGGTCTGCTTGGATGATTTTAGGTCATCAGTGATGATGATGCCCAAGTCTCTTTCTTCCTTTGTGACTGCTAGCAACTCCTCCCAGCCTATAAGTGGCTTCAGGGTTTCTCTTCCCTATGTGCATGATTTTGCACTTCTTTGCATTAAATCCCAGTTGCCACTCTTCTGACCATTCTGCTAGTTTATCCAGATCTCTTCTCATTCTGCCCACCCCATCTGGATCATCTACTCTGTTGCAGATCTTGGTGTCATCTGCAAACAGACAAGCCTTACCCTCTAGTCCATCTGCGAGGTCACTAATGAAGATGTTGAATAGGACTGGCCCCAGGACTGATCCCTGAGGTACCCACTTGTGACTTGCATCTCTTCTGACTGTATACCATTTACCACCACTCTCTGTTTCTGCCAGTCAACCAGTTTGCCACCCAGTTGACCAACTTCACAGCACCCGAGCCTACCTAGCTTATTTATCAATCTTCTATGTGGAACAGTGTCAAAAGCTTTGCTGAAGTCAAGGTAGGCGACATCAACTGCTCCCTTGGTCCACCACTCTGGTTACCCAGTCAAGAAATCTATGAGATTAGTTTGACAGGACCTTCCTTTGTAAACCCATGCTGTCTTGGATCCTGTGCCCCTATGGATTCCAGGTGTTGCACTATCCTTTCCTTAAGGGTGCCTCCATAATCTTGCCCACTACTGAGGTAAGACTGGCCGGTCTGTAGTTCCCGCCTCTCCCTGCTACCACTCTTGTGGGTGGGATCACATGAGCCTTTCTCCAGTCTTCTGGGACCTCTCCTGTGCTCAGAGACTCACTAAACAATTCTGCTAATGGCTCTGCCAGTTCCTCCTTTAGCTCCTTAAGTACCCTGGGATGTATGCCATCAGGTCCCATTGCCTTATCCACCTGAGCTTAGCAAGCTCTTGTAGGACCCTTTCTTTTGTGAGAGGGAGTAGTGCTCACCTCCCTCCCCTGTGTCCATGATGCTGAGCTGTGGGCCTGCCCTACCTTCTCTTCAGTAAATACTGAGCAAAAGTATCTATTTAGGATAGATGCCTTTACAGGGTCCTCCTCCTCACATGCTCCCTTTTCTCCATTAAACTAGCAATACCCCTCTGGACTTTCTCCTTTCACTAATGTATCTATAGAAAGTCTTGTCACCTTCTTTTACTGTTAGTGCTAGTGTTTCCTCAGTTTGGGACTTTGCCTGCCTTACTGCCTTACCTGCTTCCCTTAGGGCAGTTTGGTATGCCTCCTATCTTCATCCGCTGTGTTCCTTATATTTTCTGAAGGCCAGCCTTTTGGCTCTGACCTTTTCTGCTACTATATTTGAGAACCAAAGTGGTTTCCTTCTTCTTTTGCACTTCCTTTTCTGTCTAACACAATGGGATGTTGCTTCAAGTATTGTATCCTTAATGCTTGCCCACTTTGCCTGTACCTCCTCACCTGTGTTTCTTTTTGCCGAGGCTAGCTTAACTCTGTTGGCCATCTTATCAAAGTCAGCTCCTCTGAAGTCCCATATTTTTGCCTTGGAATGGGATGATTTAGATGTAGCTAAATTGAACCATACCATGTGATGGTCACTGGCCCCAGGTGACCTTCTACCTGGAGATCTGTGATCCCTTCTTTGTTAGTCAGTACTAGATCTAGGATAGCCCCTGTCTCTTGTGGGTTGCTGTACCAGTTGTTTGAGGCCCTCCCCTGCAGGGAATCCACTATGAGTCTAGTTCTGGCAGATGTTCCTGCTGGTATTGACCAATCTGTATCTGGCATGTTGAAGTCTCCCATTATCAGAACCTCCCTTTAGCTGTCATGTTTTGTATATCTTCTAACAGTAATGTGTCTATGTCCTCCCTCTGGTCTGGGGGCCTGTAGACAACCCAGTTCTTATGGCTGTCCCATTACCTGTTTCCAGGGTGACCCACAGTTCTTCTGGCTCCTTATGTGTATTCTGAATTTCTGTAGCTTTGATATTTTCATTAACATACAGGCCACCTCCCCCTTTTTGCACCTCGGTCTCTTCTGAACAATACACATCCAGGTACTGAAGTCTCCCAAGTGTGGTTACTGGTAACCACGTCTCACTAGTGCTACTATGTCCAGTTTAGCCTCTGACATTATTGCCTGCAGGTCTGGGATCTTATTTCCCAGGCTGTGAGCATTGTGTACATGATTTTCCATTGGCCAGATTTTGGTGTGTTAGTTGTTGGGTGAAGTTTGGCATTACCCTGTGCATCGTATGGGGAGACAAACCTTTTTCTTACCTGGTGATGCAAATGAATGGCAAACACGCTGAATTCCTGTTTGACCACTAGCTGAGGGAGGGTGTTCTTCCATTCGACGATGTGGTGCTGCCCCTCTCCCCATTGCTAGTTTAAATATTCTGCAAAGACGTCAAACTTCTGCCCCAATGCACTGACTCCTCTTTAGTCAGATGCAGTCCATCAAATTTAAAGAACTTTCGCTCCCAGAACTGTTGCCAGTTCCTACAAATCTGTGTCCTTTTTCCTGGCACCAGTCCTTGAGCCACGTGTTTAGCTCCCCTATCTCCCCTTCTCTGACCTTCCGTCCATCTGCTCCCTTCTCCCAGACTGGCAGGATCTCAGAGAAGGAGATGCCGGACGAAATAGATGATAGTTTGTCACCCAGCCTAGTCAGGTGTTCCTTGGTCTCCACAACTGACCGGCTGGCGAGATCACTGATAGCACTGATGACCTATGGTGATTTGTGCATTTTATGGCTGGGTGTAGTCTGACGAATTAAAAAGCTTTAAAAGCAAAAGATTTACGCTTACTGGGTACACCTAGATAAACATACAGAACACAAAAATACTGAATTAGAGTTCATTTATTTGAGGCCAGAACATCAGGCTCCACCTTTAGATTACAGCTGCAGTACTTTCCCCTCACTGAATCAATGGTCCCAGATGCATCACTGCCACATGAAACAGAAGGCATTTGTAGGACAAAGAAGAGCAATAAACCATTCTAACACAGAGATCCCCAGAGGCCATAAAATTAGTAGGCAAATTAATAAAAAAAAATAAAAAAAACACCCCTAATGGCAGACAAAGGGAATGACACACCAGAACAAAACACAGAAATCAAAACACTCTGCACAACATACGTTTTTGCAGATTCTGACTGTAGCATTCCTTTAAGACAATACTTATAAGGATCTATCCTCCTGGCCCTGAATCATTTTGATCACCCTGCTCTGTATCATCTCTCGCCTGTTCCTGTCCTTTGCAGGTGGTGATTCCAGAACTGTGAACAGTACTCCAGCTGTGGCCTTACCTGTGACCTGTAGAGAGGTAACAGTGCCTCCTGCTTACTAATGCTGAACCCCACCCCAATGCACCTTAACAACCTGTTAACCTTGCTGAAGGCTTTGTTAAATTGGCTGGTTTAAGGGAGTCGCTAATGATGACTAGTAGTTCCCTTTCCCCTGGTATTGTGTCTAACTGAACCCCTCCCATCCAGTACTCTGTTTTCAGGATTTTGTTCCTTAACTGCATCATTCTGTACTTCTTGCCATTAAATTTCAGTGGCCATTCTGTGGACCAATTTTCCAGTCTCTCTGCAATTCCCTTATTCTCTCCACAATGTAAACTCTACCAGAGTTTAGTGTCATCTGTAAATACACACAACCCGACCTGGCCTGCATCCATCCTGGAGGGGAATCCAAGCACTCAATGATAAGTTTAAATGCTACATTGACAAGCATTTAAACTAGCAAAGGGGGGTGGCAGGCCAGCAAGGAGGGTACCTACTTGCTCACCCCCCACAGCTAGTAGTGGAACCAGTGGAGTGGCTATCTCTGCAAAGCAGTGTGCAAAAGATGGAGATTAGTGCCCAAGAGGTGGATAAGCAGAAAGGCAAAATTCAGCAGAAGGGCAGACAGCAAGGAGAACCAGGGATAAATGACAACCAAGGAAGGGGCTGGAATAGAACAGTGAAGCAGTCTAGGAGGTCAAATCATGGAAAGCCATGTGTGCAAATGCCAGGAGCCTTAGCAACAAGATGGAAGATCTGGAGGCTGTCATGGTACAGTCAGACCTGGACATTGTGGCCATCACTGAAACCTGGTGTAATGATAACCATGACTGGGAGATGGCCATACCTGGCTACAACATATTCAGAAGAGACAGAGCAGGCAGGAAGGGAGGAGGATTGGCACTGTATGTGAAAAATGACATAAGGGCCACAGAGATCCAGGAGGAACAAAATGGGGGAGATACTGTGGGTTAAGCTGGAAAGGAAAATGGGGCCAGCCATCCGCACAGGTGTGGTCTATAGACCACCAGCCCAGGAGGAAGAAACAGGGAGCTGATGCTAGCCATCCAAAGGATGGCAGACAAGGGTGAGGTAGTACTGGTTGAAGACTTCAATATTCCAGACGTGGACTGGAGCATCCCAGCAGCAGCATCAACTAGGAGCAGATTTATCCTGGACTCCCTTCAGGGTGCCTTCCTCAAGCAACTGGTCATGGAACCAACTCGGCAGAAGGCAATACTGGACCTTGTGCTCACAAACAGCTTGGCAGAAGACACCAAGAGAAAGGACTGCTGTGACTGAACTTCTCTGCTGGGACTAAAATAGAAGAACTTTTGTATTTGGACCTTTACCTTTAATTTAGGGTAAAAAAACTAACATACAAAACAAAAAAAAAAAGTGTGTGTTTGGGTTAACTGAACTGAATGGGTAACTGAAAAGTCATCTAGGTGTAAATCTCAGGTGACTGAAAGGACTTAACTGCTGTGAGGTTTAAATTACTTGTAGAAAGATCTGGTAAATAGGGGGAGTGGCTTAGCTAGAAGGAAGCTACATTTAAAGACTGCTTTAGAAAGATTCTGCTAACAGCTTGGCAGAAGACACCACGAGAAAGGACTGCTGTGTGACTGAACTTCTCTGCTGGGACTAAAATAGAAGAACTTTTGTATTTGGACCTTTACCTTTAATTTAGAATAAAAAAAACTAACATACAAAACAAAAAAAAAGTGTGTGTTTGGGTTAACTGAACTGAATGGGTAACTGAAAAGTCATCTAGGTGTAAATCTCAGGTGACTGAAAGGACTTAACTGCTGTGAGGTTTAAATTACTTGTAGAAAGATCTGGTAAGTAGGGGGAGTGGCTTAGCTAGAAGGAAGCTACATTTAAAGATTGCTTTAGAAAGATTCTGCTAACAGCTTGGCAGAAGACACCAAGAGAAAGGACTGCTGTGTGACTGAACTTCTCTGCTGGGACTAAAATAGAAGAACTTTTGTATTTGAACCTTTACCTTTAATTTAGGGTAAAAAAACTAACATACAAAACAAAAAAAAAAGTGTGTGTTTGGGTTAATTGAACTGAATGGGTAACTGAAAAGTCATCTAGGTGTAAATCTCAGGTGACTGAAAGGACTTAACTGCTGTGAGGTTTAAATTACTTGTAGAAAGATCTGGTAAGTAGGGGGAGTGGCTTAGCTAGAAGGAAGCTACATTTAAAGACTGCTTTAGAAAGATTCTGCTAACAGCTGGCAGAAGACACCAAGAAAGGACTGCTGTGTACTGAACTTCTCTACTGGGACTATATTGCCTCCTTCCCTCCCTCCACCCAAAGCTAGTTCTATTTTTATAGGCACAGGATTTGACTGACAACAGGAACTTCCTGTTTAGGGGCAGGAAGTGAGTGATCACAGAACTACTCAAGGACCCACCATCCTAGAAGGGCAAGAGTAGCTCTCTGGCCCCTCTAGCTGCTGGAGGTCTGCCTCTGAACAAGTAAGTGGTCTACTGAGAAATATAGGATATTCTTGTCTCAGAACAGGACAATCAGGAGCTTAAAGAGCACACAGGCAGAAAGTAAGGAGAGAGGGGAAAAAAAAAAAAACAGACGAAAGAATAAGGATTGCAAATAGTTAAGGGGTCAGAAATAAGACATGATTGGAGTGGTGCAGTGGCTGTGGAGCAGCAGTCTTCCGGGAGATATTCTGGAGGATGCGGTGTTGTCCCATCTGCAGGCATCTCTCTGGGCTGAGGGAGGAGGTTGCTCATCTCCAGGCTGAGTTGGCCAGGATTTGTGGGACCTCCTCTTCCATCCAGGGACCACCAGTGCCACTTCCACTGCCTCAGAGGTTGCCAAAAAGAGGAGCGGTTGGACCACAGTGGGCTCAGGGAGGGTGAGGGTGGTGGAACAGAGGCACATCCCTCCAGTTGTACCTCTCCACAATTCCTATGCCATTCTGGCAAAGTGTGGTTCCTCTATGGAGGCACCTACAGTGGAGACCAAGGAGGATGCTGGGAACCTCCACAAAGGAGACCCATAGGAGGGTGTCAGGGGACCCTGCAGGGGAAGGAAACAACTCCTGGTGGGGGACTCCATTGTTAGGAAGGTAGAACTGGGCAAGGAAGGGGAGAGGGAGGTAAGGTGCCTGCCTGGTGCCATGGCTTGGAGGGACAGGGAGCGAATCCTCAGTATTGCCGGAGCAGCTGCACAGGGGAGGGAGCGGATGTCATTGTCCACCTAGGGACAAATGACCTGGCTAAGAAAAGGATTAGAGAAGTGCAGGAAGAGTTTGTGGAATTGGGGAGGGCCTTGGTCAAGTAGCAACGGTAACCTTCTGGAGGTGCTACCATCTATGGCATAGGAGAGGCTAGGGTGTTCCTGTACCATGGGATTCAATCAGTGGTTGAAAAACTGGTGTGGAGCTCAGGGTTTGGCTTCATTGGGGACTGGGGTCCACCTGGAGTGATGCAAGCCTATACTGGCATGATGGGCTGCATCTGTCCGGAGGAAACCAGGATCCTAGGTGATGGTTTAAATGCTTCATTGGCAAGCTTTTAAAACTGTCGAGGGAGCACTGGAAAGGAGCAGGAAAATCCTAGCCCCCCCCAAACAATCATGGTAGTAAGTGTGGAAAACACCAACATGAAGGTGTCGATAGGGAGAAGGGCAGGGGTAAATGGAGAAAGTGACAAAAGCAAGAAGGACAGGGATGGGGCAAAAGGGGGTAAGGCCATCAGGAAATGGAGGGTAATGAGTACCAATGCCCGTAGTCTGGGCAACAAGCTCCCTGAGCTGGTGGCCTTAATGGAAGAGGGATGCCTGGATATCGTAGCAGTCACAGAAACATGGTACACAGAGAACCATGACTGGGATGTTAACATACCAGGGTACATAACTTACAGGAGAGACAGGCAGGGGAAAAGAGGGGGAGGAGTAGCTCTCTATGTAAAGGAAGGGATAAAGGCAACTGAACAAAAGAGTAAACAGGGAGGAGAGGAGTCACTGTTGGCCACCTTGGAGACTGGAAAGGGCACCACAATCCGCACAGGGGTTGTGTACAGACCCCCATGTCAGGGGGAAGGAATGCACAAGGATATGATGGAAGGCATTCTTAGAATGGCAGAGAAAGGGGAGATACTGTTGATGGGAGACCTGAATATGCCAGATGTTAACTGGAGCACATTTGCTGCAGCCACATCCAAGAGCAGGGCCATTCTTGATGCCCTACAGGTGGCAGGCATCAGACAGCTAGTTTCGGAACCCACTCGTGAGGGAGCAATCTTAGACCTCGTACTCTCAAATGGGGGCAGTGAGAGGATCTCAGATCTAGAAGTAGGTTGCCATCTGGGGACAAGTGACCATCAAACAGTGTGGTTCACGTTAAACTCAGCTGCAGAGTCAAGCCATACAAAAGTGAGGGTACTGGACTTTAGGAGGGCTGACTTTGGCAAGATGGAGAGTGCCTTAAAAAGCACTAGCAAACAGGCTAGAAGGAGTGTGAAGCAACAATGAGAATTATCAAAACTGCCATCACAGAGGCAACAAGCCTTTGTGTGAAGCAAATAAACAAATCAAAGCGAAGAAAAAGCCACTATGGTTCTCAAGAGAGGTGGCTGTGAAAGTCAGGAAGAAAAGATAGCATTCCGAGTATAAGGAAACACAGAAGGAGCAGGACAGAGAGCTGTACCAGTTAAGGCAGAAAGAAGCAGGAGGGAAGTCAGAATAGCAAAGGCCCAAACTGAGGAAAAGACAGCCAACTCAGTTAAGAAGGAGATAAAACCTTTTATAGGTACATCAGCAGCGTAGAAAGACAAAGGAGGGATAGTGAGGCTGAACAGAATGAGCGGTGGGTGGGCAGAGGGGACAGTGAAAAAGCAGGAATACTGAATGAATATTTCTGTTCAGTATTCACAAAGAAGGAGGAAGTGCCTAATCCAATTAACAGAAGCACTCTTGATGGGAGTCGATCAGTCCTTTCACAGAAGAAAAGGTTCTGCAAGAACTCCTAAAACTGAAGGTGGACAAGCAATGGGTCCTGATGGAATTCACCCCAGAATTCTAAAAAATTAAGGAAGGAACTATTGAAACCACTGGCTACTTTTTAATAAATCATGGGAGGATGGTGTGGTACTCGAGGGACTGGAGGAAGGCGGATGTGATTCCCTTCACAAAAGTGGGACCAAGACAGAGGAGGAAACTACAGACCTGTCAGTCTGACCTCTGTGGTAGGGAAAGTGATGGAGTCACTTCTAAAGGAAAGAATAGTTGAGTACCTAGAGGTCAGTGGGCACAGGATCCAAGGCAGCATGGGTTCTGGCCAGGAAGGTCATGTCAGAGCAGATCTAATAAATTTCTTTGACTGGGTGACCAAAGTAGTAGACCAGGAGGGGCTGTGGACATGGCCTACCTAGACTTTAACAAGGCATTTGACACAGTCTCACACAAGATTGATAGTCAAATTAACCAGCCTGGGAGTGGGTCCCAGGGTGGTAGCCTGGGTAAAACATTGGCTGGACAACAGGACACAGAAGGTAATTGTAAATGGAGTCCACTCTGAAGAAAGGGCGGTTACTAGTGGGGTACCGCAGGGTTCAGTATTGGGTCCAGTCCTTTTTAATGTCTTCATCAGTGACATTGCAGAGGGACTGGAAGGAAAAGTATGCCTTTTTGCAGATGACACAAAGATCTGCAACAGGGTTGATACACAAGGAGGCGTGGAAAGGATGAAAAGGGACTTGGCAAGGTTGGAGGAATGGTCAGACGTATGGCAGCTAGGATTCAATGCAAAAAAGTGCAAAATAATGCACCTGGAAACAAGAACCCAGGGAAGAATACACAATGGGTGGGGAGGTAGTAACAACAACAAAACAGGAAAGGGACCTGGGGTAATCATATCAGATGACCTTAAGGTTAGCAAGCAATGTGAGGAAGGCAGTAGGGAGGCCGGGGTATACTGGGATGTATAGGGAGAGGCATCAGCAGCAGAAAACAGGAAGTTGTTATCCCTCTGTACAGACAGTTGGTGAGACCCCATCTGGAATACTGTGTCCAGTTCTGGAGACCCCATCTCCGCAAGGACATAGACAGGATAGAGGCAGTCCAGGAGGCAACTAAAATGGTGCAGGGTCTGCAAGAGAAGCCATATGAGGAGAGACTAAAGGAGCTTAATATGTATACCCTTGAGGAAAGAAGGAGAGGGGACATGATAGAAACTTTCAAGTACCTCAAGTGAATCAACATAGTCCAAGAGGTAGCATCTTTCAGAAAAGAGACTTGCAAGAACAAGAGGACACAATTTAAAGATAGAAGGAGGTTCAGGGCAGTATGAGAAGTATTATTTCACAGAGAGGGTAGTGGATGCATGGAACAGCCTTCCTGAGAGCTGTGGGGTCTAAGACTGTGGGAGAATTCAAGAATGCATGGGACAGGCATAAGGCAATTCTTGTGGGGGGCAGGAAGATATAGGCTGTTGGTTAACTAGGATCTGCGGCCTATCCTGTAGGTAGGGAAATGGGCAGACTAGATGGGCCTAGCGGTCCTTATCTGCCGTCAAAGTCTATGTTTCTATGTTTAAACAGGGACAGTGTGATGGGGGTAACAGTGGGGGAGCACCTGGGTAACAGTGACCACCAGTCATTGTGGTTTGAAATCACAGAAAGAGCAGAACCAAACCACACAAAAACATGTATCCTGGATTTTAGGGGGGCAGACTTTGGGAAAATGGGGAGATACTTGAAAGAGGCATTAAGGGGAACGGGACAGGAATCAGGGGTTGAGGAACAGTGGGCAGTATTTAAAATGGGGATTACAAGAACAACAGAATTATGCATTAAGCAGGTTAGCAAGAGGAAAGGAAGAGGAGACCATTATGGTTTTCCAAAGAGGTATCAAAAGTGAAAGCCAAAAGATTGCATTCAGGCAATACAAAAGACACAGAGCAGAAGGGATAGGGAGAAGTACCAGGAGAAGCAAAGGAGGTCAATAAGGAAGCCAAAGCTCAGACAGAAGAACACATTGCAAAATCAGTGGGCAAAGGGACAAAACCTTTTACAGGTACATAAGTGAAAAGAAAAGACAAAGGGAGGGATAGTGAGACTGAAGGGGAGGATGGGAGCCGCATGAGGATGACAACAGTAAAGCTGACATATTGAACAGGTATTTCTGCTCAGTCTTTACTGAGGAAGAGGTAATGGGTCTGAAGGGAGTACAAGGAGTGAGAATGGTGCAGAAATGGACACAAGTCCCTTTACGAGAAAGGATCCTGAAGGAACTGGAAGTAATAAGAGTTGATAAAGCAATGGGGCCAGGGGGGTGCACCAGGGTCCTTAAAAGAACTAAGAGAGGTGGTGGCTGAACCTCTGGCTATCCTGTTTAGCCGATCACTGAAACAGGAGGTACCCAAAGACTGGAGGACAGCAGATGTAGTCCCTTTATACAAAAGTGGGAACAAAGAGGAAGCAGGGAACTACAGACCAGTCAGCCTCACCTCGGTAATGGGAAGATCATGGAAGCACTACTGAAGGAGAGATTGGTGGAACATCTGGTTGTCAATGGACTACAGGACCCAAGGCAGCATGGTTTCACCAGGGGGAGGTCATGTCAGACCAACCTCATTGAATTTTTTGACTGGGTGACTAGGGAGGTGGATCAGGGGAGGGCAGTGGACATGGCCTATCTGGACTTCAGCAAGGCCTTTGACACTGTGCCACATAGAAGACTATTACACAAACTGGAGAATATGGGTGTGGGCAGGACAGTAGTGTGGTGGGTAGGTAACTGGCTGGGTGGCAGGACACAGGGGTGGTGGTGGCAGCTGTCACTCCACAGAGGGAAGAGTGACCAGTGGGGTACCACAGGGATCAGTGCTGGGACGGGTCCTATTCAACATCTTCATCAGTGACATTGCGCGGGATCTAGGAGCAGAATTTCACTGTTCGCTGATGACACAAAGCTCTGTAACAGAGTAGACACACCAGAGGGTGTAGACAGAATAGAAGCGACCTGCAGAAACTTGAAGAATGGTCAGGGGTTTGGCAGTTGAAATTCAATGCAAAAGTGCAAGATAATGCATATGGGGCACAAAACCCTGGCACAATACATCAGTTGGGGGTGAGGATATAGCATGCACCAAGCAGGAAAGGGATCTTGGGGTTGTCATCTCTGATGACCTCAAGGTAGGAAACAGTGTGACAAGGCAGCAGGTAAAGCAAATAGGATGCTGGGATGTATAGGCAGGGCATCACCAGCAGGAAAAGGGAGGTCATAATTCGCTATACAAGACACTAGTGAGGCCCCACCTGGAGTACAGTGTACAGTTCTGGAGACCATACCTACGTAGGACATAAACAGGGTAGAGAAGGTTCAGAGGAGGGCAAGAAAGATGGTGCATGGATTGCATCACAAGTCCTATGAAGACAGGTTGAAGGAACTGAACATGTACTCCCTGGAGGAGAGGAGGGAGAGGGATATGATAGAGACATACAAGTATCTTACAGGGAGGAACAGGGTGCAGGAAAACACTATTTTTAGCGAAAAGATGTTCCAGGACTAGGGCATGGGATGAAGTTGGAGGAGGGCGATTCAGAGGAAACATGAAAAGAATTTCTTCACAGAGCGGGTGGTGGACAAGTGGAACACCCTGCCAGAGGAAGTGGTGGGGGCTGAAACAATCACAGGATTTAAGAATGCATGGGATAGACATAAAGGAATTCTAGAGGTCAGGGGTAAGGGGAAACAGACTTCTAGGAAAACAAACTGAACTTACAAGCTCAAATGGGCAGACTGGGTGGGACATAGGCCCTTATCTGCCGACACTGTCTATGTATCTATGGATTTCCACTTCCCATGTTGCTGATGAACATTCTGAATAGGACTGGGTTCAGGATAGGTCTGTGTGGTACTCTGCTGGTGGACTCTCTTTCCACTAATCTGACCCCATTCACCACAACCCTCTGCTGTAGTCCCTCCAACCAACTCCCTACCAATCTACTATTTCCTTAGCTGTAAACAGATCCCCAATCTTCTTCAGAAGTCTTCTGTGTGGCACTGAGTCGAATGCCTTACTAAAGTTGAAGTAAGTCTACTACGTACCTCTCGTCAACTTCCCGGGTTACCCAAAGAAAGAAAACAATCAGGTTGGTCTTACAAGACCTTCCTGCCACAAACCCATGCTGCTTACTATCCTGAAGCAGATTTTTCTCCAGGTATTCCATTAGGTCCTCTTTGACAAGTATCTCCATCAGTTTCCCTACCACAGAAGTTAAATTGGGCAGGAGTTCACAGGTACTCAGTTCCACCACCTTTAAAAAAAAAAAAGGGATGACAACTGCACCACCTCCGTCATCATTATCTATTGGCTAGTAAAGAAGCATACCCCCACCTAGAAAATAACAGTTTCACCAGCTAGAAATCTAGATAAGAGAGTTCCGCCACCTAAACATTTCCAGTTCAACTACTGGAAGTTCATCATCGTCATCACCATAACTATGTTAATCACACAGTAATCTAGTCGTGACTCTCGGATCAAAACTGACATCAGCTATCTGGCTACATGCAGTTAGATTTTGCTCCAACCCAGTAAAAATGTTCTTTAGCTAGCCCTGCTGTCTAGTACTGGAGGAGCTAACATCTGAATAATACACCACTTTGAAAAGGAAAATGTCTGTGGGATCCGGGGATTTTAATTTCAACCCGTTACGGAAGGGACTTAGGATCTGTCTTGTCTGCTCCTCCTACCACATGGCACTGACTACTGCTGCCAAGGTTGCTGGAATTGCACTATGCGATATCCCTGCCCAAGACCTTTTCTAGGCAAACAGTAAGGGCATCACAAAAGTGCGACCGTCCTCTTAAGAATCGAAGGACCAAGATCAGCATGGGACTGCAAGCATGAGGAACGCATGCAGGTGAAGGAGGCTATGGAGGGGAGGATCCACTGGACTGCCAAACACTTACCAGATTTAGTGTTCAGGGCCCAGCGGACTACCAGGGATTATGAGGGACACAGTAGGCCACAACCAGTCCCAAGGTATTGATTAGGTGGATGTGTGGATGTATATTTTCCATGGACCAGCTCATGCTTTTATGTGCATGGCACATCACTGGCATACATGCATTGCATGGCCCAGTATTGTGTGCCATTACTGTGCACAAACCCGGTTTGCACATAGGAATGGCTGGAATGCTTCATTTGTCGTCCAAAATTTGCATGAGGGAGGGCGAGTTCTGCTCTGTTACACAAATTCCCTGGTCTCTATATAGCAATTAGATGGGTCTGCACAATGGGATGCATCTTCATGCTCTGTTCTGTATCCCATAAAACAGCGACTGAGAATTGAAACCCCTTTTGTCCCAAATGCTGCTGCCATTCTGTGCAATATACAAAACCAAAAAGCATCAGAGTTCAACCCTTTACAGTACAAATCTGACACTGTTTAAGTGCTTGAGGTAGGAGACACTGAAGAGTTTGTGCATCTTAGATAGATTCTTTTGTTTTAAACGTGGTAAAACTCTAGGTGCATGCCACCATTAGAAAAAGCAACCCCTGAGGTAGCAGCTACTCAAAACACTCAACTGCACTCTGTACAAATGTCAGCAAAGGACATAAAATAACTATAGCCAGGGTACCTTTACTAATTAACTGAGCAAGTTACAAAGAAACATTAGGATGCAGCAGAAGAAAAAGACCAGTGATAGGCCCACGCCCATCCACTATGCCATAGTTAAACACTTTCATGGCCTTTCTACCCCTGCCTAAATTATTTATTTTCCCTCCTACCTCCATCCACCTCCTCTTCCCTTTTTCAGCCCTTCGTCATTCCATACCTCTTTCCTCTCTACCACCTTAATTACATCTTCAACATCACCCCACTACCTACACCACCTCTTCCTCCCTCTCTCCCCCTTTATTCCACTTTGAGTACACAGCTATTCTTCCCTTTCCCTCCTATCCCTATCCTACCCCTCCCACCTCTGCTTGCCTTTTCCCTCCCCATCCCTCTCTACTGGTACGAGGCCTTCCTTCTTTCTTTGACTCAATTCAATTATCTGCCTCTGTTGTTAGTCGCACAGTTCTCCTTTTTAAACAAACGTCCTCACGTTATGTTACCATTACCTAGTGAAACATTAGCCTTTGTTTTGACTCTGCACCCTGTACGTGCTTAGATTGTGTAACTATTGTTAGAATTTAAGCCTGAAGACCATTTTCAATTGTTTCGTGCTGTATCTGTATTTGTGGAATATATCTGTATTCTTGCTTGCATCTTACTTGATGTGGAACCTATCAAAGAGCTTTCTGCTCAAAGGTCTTAATCCAAGATCTCAATAAATAAATACATAATATCATCCCTGCCTATTGCTAACAATGGATTCTATCTGGTCACTGGTGTCCCTCCGTCCTCCCTTACCTGTACATGTTATACCCGTGTGCCTATCCCATGCATGTCTGAAGCTCCCAACTATCTCTTCCCCTACACATCTTCCGGCAGGTTGTTCCAGGCGTCCACCTCTCTTTCTGTAAAGTATGTCCTCACATGCATCTCTTCAGGCTTCATAGCATGCTCCTGTGTTCTTGTGCCCTTCTTCCTGCGAAAGAGACTCCCTCTCTACATTCTGTTCACCACTGTGAGGTACTTGTAGATCTCAGTCATGTCTCCTGCAAAGTGTACACGCTGAGCTCCTGCATCCTCTCCTCATATGTTTCTTGTGCAACCCCGGCATCATTTTGGTAGCCCTCCTCCAGACAGCTTCCACCACATTGATGTCCCTGCAGAGGTGCAGCCTCCAGAACTGGACACAGCACTCCAGGTGGGGTTTTACAAGTTAGTGACACAGAAGCAACACCATCTCCTTTTTCCTGCTAGAACCCCCCCCCCCACCTATGCACCCCAGCGTCCAGCTAGCCTTTCCTACTGCCTTGTTGCACTGCCTGCCACATTGAGAGAATCAGAAATGATTACCCCAAGGACCTTTTCTCTCTTGCTTGGCAACTATAAGTACCTCCCCCACATCTTATACACAGTCACAGGGTTTCCCCACCCACATGCATGACTTTGCACTTTTTGGCACCGATTTAATTTTTCAACTACAAATGCTCAGAACTATTTTCTCAGTCCCAAAAGAATCCTTTTTGGAATAAAGTATGCTAACATTTTGCGGAGTCATCCGACCGCCCTGCGTTCTTCAGTTTTCCAGTTACAAAATAGGGTGGAAGCTGGACCCTGCTGGAAATGGGACGCTGGAGCTGCATCTTAACAGAAATCATACTTGGTAAATAAATTATAATATCAAATCCCGGGGCCAGCAAACGCTAGTATTTTGTTCAGCGCGATCTCTGAAATTTCAAAAAAGAGGCTAGCACGGTGGTGAGGTACTCGGATGGATGGAAGGGGTAGTAATGCATTTTCTAAGTAAAATTACCGCAGTCAGTATGTACAAAACAAGAACTTAAAATGGCTTAATTAAACTTTGTTTTACACGCTTCATTCAGACGGTTATCCAACTGTATAGTTTCTTATTACACTGAAAATGTGAAAAGCATTTGATAATGTATTTACGTTTAACTTACCAAGAACTGCAGCCCTTACTAACGTGTGCGTCAACACTGCCTGTAATTACAACGCTGCCCGGCTCTCCCGTTTTACGTAACAAGAGCATGAATGTCGAATTGACCAATCGCAGTGCAAGTTTCAGCTGGGCGTGTTGTGCGGCGGATTTACGAGTTGAGCAGGTTTCAGCCAACCAAGAAATTGGATAGTCCTGTTGTGTTTTATTTAGCGTGGCATATATAAAGCGGATGGGATGGGAAGCGAGCTGCACTCACCGTATACAGAAGTCGATTTTTGTTATCATCAGCAAGGGTGTAGGCAGACATACTCACTGTACACATTTGTGTATAGTTTTGTTGAGTACCTGGCACAAACCATATGCCTTTCTGTCAACATTTTCATTCTAATCTGTAGTATTTGGGTTAGTGTAGGCCACTAAGGAGTGTCTCTGTTTAAACTTATGTTGTTTAGGAGACAAATACGTGTATAATATCTTTAAAGATTAGAGGAATCATCTGACAACAATCTGACTTGTTTGGAAGGGGGGGACCATTTGGAGAGGATGTGTACATTTTTTAATGGAGGGAGGTGTAACTTGGAGATTGTGTGTGTGCAAAATGGAAATTTCTGGCTACACCCCTGATCATCAGTCCACCTTTCTAAAATATATTTTTGGCTATTTGTATTTTACAAAATGTTGCTTGCTTTCGTCTCCCATACTCCTACGGGTAACGGGCCTGACACTGAGGCAATGCAGATGATGCTGCTTTTCTATTCGCCGGGGATTCTGACCTAATTGTCAAACTTTCAGTCAAAAAAATCTTAATTTCACAATTTAAAGCGAAATATATTTGACACAGAATTTAAGATTCTGAACAGGATTATCAGGGCTTCCTCAGCTCGGATTCCTAAAACGTGCAGTCAGATGATGACTGGCCAGTTCCGACCGAGCGTCCCCAGTTCTATCACTGCATAGATTCAGAACCTTGACCGTGCGCCATGTAAGCAGAGCACTGCTCAGTGTCCTGAACGAATCCATGCAGTGAGCAAAAACTCCACATTTCTGTAGTGTTGCACATTGTCAAATGTCAATGGGGAATCAATCATAATAACTGGGTTTAGAAAATGGGTATTTTATTTTGTGGTCTTTGATTGGCTGACACCCCTGTAAGGGGGGTTACATTAACTTTCTGTAGACGAGAATGAAATATAAAAAGTACCAACCCACGTGCTCTTTCACCCATTCTAGTATCAGTGTGCCCACCCTGCTAGCTAATTGGCCAAAAGCACCTCACAAAATGTGAAATTGCCGCCATTTTTTCTCTCGCTCAGATAGAGATCCTGCCCCCCCCCCCAACAATGCCTAATTCAGTGCCAGCTTCCACAAGAACACTTACACCAAGCTCCAACTGCAGGGCCCACATTAAACAATTGCAGCAAATAAAAGAAAATACACCTTTTAAAATGAAAAGCAAGCCTTTACTCTGATCGGCTTCATATCACCATGGTCACTAGTGCATTTTTTTTCACACGCACACTGTTAAACATTCCCCAACAAGTACTGTCGGGTAGTCTCCTCCCCCAGCCCTGTCACGAAAGCACAAGCTACAACAAAACCAAACAGATTTTATATAAAATAAAGTTTCCACCCTCAGCAAGCACCCTCACTCTCCCAAAGGTTGGCCAACCCAGTGAATCCTGCAAACCCATAGTGCCTCTCCTTCGAGGAGTCCACCAGTAGAATACCGCTACTCTGCCTGATTCTCTCTCATGCTGTCACATTTTAAACTCTACCCTGCTGAGTGCCCCCACTCAAAAGCCCACAGCAAAGGCAGTACAAGGTACAGCAAAGTGTACCTCTTTTTTTTTTTTTTCTTTTGGCTCCCAGCTCTGATGCACTGAAACCCTGACACTGAAGCATTCATCAGCTGATTTCCCTCTTCCTTGCCCAATTTGGACACTGCCATTTACACTCCACCCATAAGACAATCCCTTCCTGCTCACAGTATACAACAAAATGCAGTTTTATAATTGGGTGGGCTGTAGAAATTAACCTATCGCAAAACTTATGAGAAGGGAAGCTAAAAAGTACTGAAAACAGACAGTAAACTAATAAAAAAAATGGACCTTATATGCACCAACTCCCTCTAGTGAAAATTCAACCACTAAAGGGGCTATTTTTCAGAAGCAGCTATTTCTCATCATTGTTATTAATATGTTTACTTCTTTTTCTTAATGAAATTATAAAAAAAAAAAACTAAACTGATGCCCATTTTCTAAGTGCAGTAATACCCTCCAGGGTGGGCGGTATGGGCAATACTGGACCTTCCAGGAGCTGCAGCATCGGGCCTCATTACAGCCCTGGTGTGTATTATTGTTTGCATAGTGCATGCCTACCAGGAGAATGGCACAACCAAGCTTTAGAATGTTCGGCACCTGAGGATTCCAAGCAGCAGCAATTCCCAGTTCAGCTTTGCCATTTGAAGGGGTCAGAGCTACTTTTATCTTCTCTCAAGATTTCAAGACTACTTTTGGGGCTGCAATTCTGCATAGCAGGTTTGGGCTGCCTGTTCCAGGTAGCACCCCTAAATTAAAATCGTGCCTGTTAAGCTACAGCTTTCAAATTGAATAACCTGCCTTTTTTCTCATTCTGTGTTGTTTTGTTTGTTTGTTTATTCAAGGTTAAAACCATTGAGTACACGACTCATTTCCAGTGGTGACCTTACATATATACAGTAAAATAAAAATACATCATTAAAAAAAATGCAATTTTAAGATTCAAGCACAATTTGCTCAGTTACCATAAACAGGTACAACACTTTTGAATGGAATACAAGTATTTTTTCAATTTAGAAATAGAAAGGGGCCTACTTGTCTGTTTTCTAAATTCCAAATCCAAACTATTCCAACAAAACGGTACATAGTAACTAAAAAGGGATTGGGAGCGCCTGGTTTTCAGTAAAGGGACTACTATTTCTTTAATCCCTGATTTTCTCAAAGAAGGTTCCAAATTTCTAAAAAATATTCGTTTCCCTAAATATGTTGAAACAAGTCCCAAGCCACATTTATATGCAAATAATCGCTAGTGGACCTCTCTTCTATTACAGAGAGGCAACCACCCTAACTGTTTATACATATCACAGTGATGTGTGAGTTTGGAGCATTCTAAAACCAGTCTGGCTAATCTGTTGTAAAGAATATCAAGCCTGGACAATCGGTCACATGTTGCATTATCGTATAAAATATCTTCATAATCTATTAATGGCAAAATCTGAACCTTGATAATAAGATTCAAGATATCAGATGTAAAACAATTCTGATTTATATATAAAAAACCCACCCGCTTACTAACCTGCAAAATCAAATTTTCCACTTGTGTATTTCCAGAGCCCAGTCTATCCAACCAAAAACCTAAATATTTATAATTTTCCACAGATTCCAAACTCATACCCTGATGATCTGTAATTGCTAAATCAGGTGCCCCTTTTAATTTAAGGGCTGACCTGAATAACATGCACTTGGTTTTGGAGGAATTCAACATCAGTTTAGACCCAACAAAAAATAACTGAAGAAGGTCAAAATTAGCTTGAAGCTTATCCTGAGCTGATAAGCCAGACTGATATAAAATAGTATAATTGGCATAAAGATGGTAGTGAGAAGCCCCTACATGCCGTCCAAGATCTTTTAGATAGACCAAAAACAATAAGGGACCTAATACAGGACCTTGACGTACTCCTCTCAAAACCAGGAGTGAGTCAAATTCAATGCTATTTACTTCTGTTACCTGAAACCTGTTAGAAAGGTAGGAAAGGAACAAACTCAAAGTCATGTGGTTCACTCCCACCTCACACAATCTCTGCAATAACATTTGGTGATCCACCGTGTCGAAGGCCTTGGAGAGATCGACCAGGACCACTCCTGTATAATGCTGGGCAACACTAGCTGTCCCGATCTCATCCAAGACCTCTGACACGGCCATCACTGTTCCATGCTGCTTCCAGAAACCAGATTGATACTGGTCCAACAACTTATTTCCTTCCAGATGTTCCATTAATTGTCTTGCCAAAATCTTTTCAAAGGCCTTGCTCACTATAGGTAAAAGAGAGATAGGCCTATAGTTTGTCAGGCGGCCAGGATTACCCTGGCCAACTTCCAACCCCCATGCACATAGCCAATCTCAATAGATGAAGTAAACAAATAAGCTAACGGCCTAGCTATATGGGTTGCTGCAAATTTTAGCATAGTTGCTGACGAACCAACTACCTTTATTTTTGCAGCAGTAGTAGGATATCCTGAATTTCATGACTGCTTATCATTTTAAACTCGAACTGAGGCACCCCAGTACAACTGGAATCCCGGGGAATAAACAGAGGTGTTGAGGGAGCATCAAAAAAGTTTCCTGAATCCACAAAACATTTATTAAATCTATTGGGGGCTAGTTCTTGAATAAACGTTTCCTCCTCAGATAAATGAATTTGGGTTTTAGAATTAGCTTGACCATTTAAATCTTTAATTAGCCCCCAAAATTTTGTTGGATTCGTTACAGATTATAATGTCTTGATTTTAAAATATTTATTTTACTTTCCCATACATTAAACACATATAATGTCTTAATCTCCTATAATTTTGCCAGTCTTCCTCTTTGCCTGAATTGTGTGCATGCTTTATTTTTATCAGATTTCATTTTCAATAATTTTGATGTGTATCAAGGAGCCAAATTCAATTAAATTTTTCTAAATTTGATTGGCATGTGATTATTACAGACAGAGAGAAATTCGGCCAGAAAATAATCCCATGCCAAATCTAGATCAGGATAAGTTCAAATCGATTCCAGTTAATATTATCTAATTTGGGCAAACATCCAAAATAATCAAATTGTTTAAAGGACCTAAACCTCAATAATCTGGGTGGACCCTTTACCTTTGCCTGTCCCCTTAAGCAAAAAACAATATTATGGTCACTAAAGATCACTTTAAATGGTCACTCTGTGTGGATTGGAAGCCACTTCTGCCTTGTTAGGGTTTTTTTTTTTTTTTATGGTCTCCATTTAAAAAAAGAAAAATGGTGCCACAGGTAGGCACAAATTTTATTTGTTCTGGAAGTGTAGGGTCTTTGTGTGGTCCTTCACCTCTGGTGTTTGCCCCCCCCACTCGCCTCCAGTTTTGTGTTTGGTATATGCTCTGCAGCTATTTTGTGAATTGTGTACATTTTAGTTTTTTTTTTTTGGTGATTTTTCACCACAGACCTCGGTTTCTGCATTTGTGCGGCCGCCATTAGGGATGGGTGTGCGTTCCTTCAAGCAGTCTTCCCGCCTTTGTTTAAGGCGCACGCCTGTAATGGGCTTGTGCAGTCCTAGGAGCATTTGTACAGCACAATCCCTATTAAATAAACTGTGCGATTGCATTTGCCCACTCACTGGTGCACGCACATCTGTGCTAGCATGCTAACGTCCTATTTGAGCCCTTTTTGGTGATGAAACACAGTTCATAACTCTTTGGTAAGATTTTTAGCCCAGCAAGCTATAGGGCTAATAATTAGTGTTTTATATATTTTAACCTGTTTTGTTTCTGTGGTAACTTCAGTTCTTGACTCCGGGGCTCATCGGAGATCATTAAGTATGAAACAATGTAAGACCTGCAAAAGGGTGATAAGGCCCTCCCCCATGGATTCTTATTGCCCTCATTGTGTTGCTCAGTATAATGTTTCTCTGATGGTTCCCCCCAGCCAGTCTTCTGAGCTGGGAAGGGGGGCACCTGGCCCGTTTTTTGGCAGTGGCAAAGAATCACTGTGAAAATCACCTTAGTGGCTCCTGGCTAAGCTTTTGAGCCCCAGTATTATGCAGGACATCCTAGCAGATACACCCGACCCCAAACCGTGTCCTTCAAGTTGGGAGGAGCACATCCAGGTGTGTTGCAGCAAGAGAAGGCTACGGAATCAGATTTGCAAGCAGACCTCGACCCTGATTTCTTAGAAGGCCAGGATGAGGATTTCGGAGATCTTGGGGAAGGTCTTGACCTAGAAAAATTGTTCTTTGACAAGGAAGACATCCTGTCTGAGGAGGAGGAAGGGGAGTGGACAGAACCCAAGTCAAGGATTCCGACCCCCCCATTTGACAATAAGTCCTTGTCCTCTTTAATAGCTGAGGCTTGTAGATCCTTACAAGGAGCAGTCCGTGGAGACAGATGTCAATCCAATTCTGTGTTCTCTGCTCCAAAATGTTTTCCGGTTTTATTCACTGTGACCAAATTATTGAGCAAGAATGGGCAGGTGTGGATCAGAGAAAAAAAGCTTCCCAAACCAAAAACATGGAATTTCTATTTTTTAGGCGAAAGGTCTCACAGGTTTGAAGCTCTTCCTCTGGTGGACAAGGCAGTTTATAATTCAGTAAAACACACTACTCTTCCTATTGAAGACTCTGTGACCCTAGTGAATTCTCATGACAAGTGGGTGGATACCGCGTACTGGAGAGCTTTTGCCTCTAATGGCACAAGCCATCGTACAACTTATGATTCATTTATTGTTGTCAGAGCCTTAAATATCTGGGTCACTACTCTGGCCAGCTTTGTTCCGCCTGATTCAAAAGGTGCGAGCATTTTGCAGTTGGTGGCCATGGCCTCCACTTTTCTTGGTGACACTACAGTGAAGAACATACGCATGTCAGCGTGTTCGGCCTACCACATTGCGTCAGCCAAGAAGGGTGTGTGGCTTAGATAGTGGTTCGCTGATCAAGCTTCAAAAGCAAAACTGTTAACCTTCCTTTTGAGGGAGGCTTATTCTTTGGTTCTGGCCTGGATTCTATCTTGAAGGATCATTAGGACAAGAAGGGCCACCTCCCAGTGTCTAAATAACAGTGTAAGACCACCACATGCCAAAGGGGTCAAGGTGATGGCCAGCGCAGGCAGTCCTGAGGGGGATTTCGTCCCTTTTGGAACTTTGGTAACCAGAGAAATAGAGGCACCTACTCAGGCAATAGGGGTTACGATAATAACGGAGTCTTTGCCAGATGCTGTAGAGGAGGACCAGCACAAAATCCTGGTGCCTCACAATGAAGGTACATTGGCCCATCCTTGCCTACCTTTCCTTGGTGGAAGACTTCAGGAGTTCTTCTCAAGATGGGCCCAAGCGACGTTAGATGTCTGGGTTCTTGAAATCCTTCACCTGGGTCATGCCATAGAATTCTTAATAGTTCCCTCATGGGGACGCTTGCTACCGTCCCCGGTTTCCAAGCTCCTGGCAAAATGCCAGGTGGTGTCAGACACTCTGACCCACCTCTTTCCAGTCGGGGCCATTGTGCTGGTCCCACTAAATGAGCAAGGTAAAGGGTTCTATTTGATTTATTTCATACTGTAGTTCCCAAGAAATCCTGGGGTTTCAGACTCATTCTGGATTTGAAGCACCTGAACAAATTTGTCTGCCGCAACACGTTCAGGATGGAGTCTCTGAGGTCGATAACCTGGACTGTTCAGCCAGGGGACTTCTTAGCCTCAGTAGATCTGATGGATGCTTACCTTCACATTTCCATCCGTCAATCCTACCAGAAGTATCTCAGGTTCTTGATACTGAGCCAACATTTTCAGTACAAGGTGCTTCCATTTGGCTTTGCAACAGTCCTTCAAGTTTTCTTGAAGGTGTTGATAGTTCTGGTGGCTCAGCTTCAACAGTAAGAGCATCATGTCTATCCTTATCTGGACGACCTGCTCATTCAGGTACTGACGTTGTCTCTAGCAAAGAGGTCAGTGCTCAGGACTGTGGAAATCCTGGAGTCACATGCCTAGGTGGTGAACCAGGAGAAGAGCTCTCTTGAGCCATGTCAGACCTTGGAACATTTGGGGGCAGTCTTCAACATGAAACTTGGGAGGGGTTTTCTGTCACTCTCCTGGAAGGAGACCTTATTGTCGGAGGTCCAGTGGCTCAGGAATCAGTCATCGGCCTCTGTCCATACTCAGCTGTGAACTCTTGGCCTCATGGAGGCATCGTTAGACTTAGTCCCATGGGCTTGCTTCCATATGTGGACCCTTCAGATGGGTTTGCTGATGGCCTGGGACCTGTCATCAGAGGATTATCAGGCCAGAATTCCCCTCACCCCTCAGCTTCGTCACTCCCTGAGTTGGTGGGTGAATGTGCAGACTCTCAGCAAAGGGGTTCCACTGGAACTTCCCCCAGAGTTAATTCTCACAACAGATGTCAGTTTGCATCAGTGAGGGGCAGTCTTGGACCAACTTCCCACTCGGGGGATGTGTTCCGTACACGAACAACACTTTCACATAAATGTTCTGGAGATGCAGGTGGTCCGCTTAGCTCTCCTTTGGTTTCAAACCCTGCTGAAGAGCAGCGCGGTAAAAATGAGGTCAGACAACACCATCACAGTGGCATTCGTAAACAACCAAGAAGGCACAAAAAGCAGGGAGATGCCTCGAGAGACCTCCAAACTCCTGAGGTGGGTGGAGGAGAACCTTCTCTCTCTCTCTCTGTCAGCAGTACATCTGGTGGGGGAGTTGAACATTTAGGCAGACTGGTTAAGACACGAAAATGTTCACTCCAGAGAGTGGCAGTTTAACCCAGAGGTGTTCAAACTCCTGAGCACCCAGTTTGGTCAACCGCAGATAGATCTGTTTGCATCCAGCCACAGTGCTCACATCCAAAGGTTCTTCAGTCATTTTCAGTGTCCACAGGCAGAAGCAGTGCACACTCTTACTCTAGCGTGGTCCTTCAGCAGAGCATATGCATTTTCTCCACTGCCTCTTCTTCCAAAGGCCTTACAAAAAGTAAGACACTCAAGAGGAAACTTTCTCCTAATAGCTCCAGAGTAGCCGAGAATACTGTGGTTCACCGATCTAGTGAACATAGCTCATCAAGTACCTTTCCACCTTCCAGTGCAAAGAGACCTTTTATTAAAAGGTCCCCTTTTCCACCCAAATCCAGGAGTAATGCAGCTTGCAGCCTGGCTCCTCCTCCTCCTCAGAGGAGGAGGTTCCTAAAATTAGGTTTCTCCAGGAAAGCAGTTGAAACCTTGATGGCTGCCTGAAAGACTTCTGCGTCCGCAGCTTATGCTCGGATATGGACCATGTTTTCATGTTGGGCCAGAGAGAAGGATTTTAAGCCTTCAAAGGCCTCAATTGCACAGATTTTGGATTTTTTTTACAGGAAAGCATGAAAAGAGGTTTGGCATTGAATACATTGAGATGCCAATTTTCGCTCTCAGAGTGTTCTTGGGTTTCTCCCTAGGAACTAATAGAGAGGTCATTCATTTTTTTATACACAGCTAGCAGGAGTCATCCGGTGTTCCGATTCCCGGTTCCTCCATGTGATCTTAATCTGGTTCTGAATCCGCTATGCAAGAAGCCTTTTGAACCCCTAACATCCATATCACTGAATGTGTTGTCCTACAAGGTATGTTTCTTGGTGGCCATGTGTTCAGCCAGAAGAATTGGTGAACTCCTGGCCTTGTCCCACAAGGAACCATACATTATTAAGCATAAAGACAAGGTGGTACTCAAGAGGGTTCCGTCTTTCATTCCCAAGGAGCCCACAGCCTTCCATGTGAACCAGGAAATGTGCCTTCCATCTTTCTGTCTACAACCTTCTCACCCAAAGGAGAAGGAATTGCACAAGTTGGATTTGCGAAGGGCAGTTAAGATCTACCTTAAATGGACGGCTGCATTCCGAAAGTCAGATAGTCTGTTTGTTCTTTTTGGAGCAGCCAAGCAGGATCAAACAGCCTCTAAAACCACCGTAGCTAGGTGGGTGTGGGCCTGCATCACTAAGGCCTATGTTACGGGAAAAAAGAGGCCTCCAGCTCTCATCAAGGCTCACTCCACCAAGGCTATGGCAACTTCTGGGCGGAGAGAGGTGAAGTCTCGGTTTTAGAGCTATGCAAGGCAGCTATGTGGTCTTCCATTCACACGTTCACAAAACACTTCAAATTGGATGTTCAGAGTTCTGCTGACACAGTTTTTGGCCACAGGGTGCTACAGGCAGCAGTTTACAAGTAATTCTTAGTGCTTGCCTCTGGCATATGGGATAGTATTTTCCCCCTACCATTTTTTTCTGGGTACTGCTTCTTAGAACCCAGTTGTTATGATTACCCATTGACAACGAGGAGCGCTACAGAAAGAAGAAATGTCTTTATACTTACCGTAATTTCCTTTTCTGTGCACTCCAGCATTGTCAGTGGGTAATCATAACAACTAGGTACGGTGCACCCCTACCAGGGGAAAGGCACAGTCCAGCTTTAGAATGTTGGGCACATGAGAATTCCAAGCAGCAGCAACTCCCCATCTGCATTGCCTTAAATTCTGTAGTTTATCACATGCCTTATGCTGCCTGATTTGACCTTTCCTGCAGGGAGGACCGAATCGTCAAAAGCTTGTGTCCAATGGAGAGCATTGTCTTTCTTGATGTCTGCTAAGAAGGTAAAATAGCATTTATTACAGCACTAAAGGTTGTTGCGTACAGGTAATTGGTTATAGTATAGTCAAATGTGTAGCCACTATGTCACTGCGAGTTCAGTAGTGACTGGGGAGTTGCTGCTACTTGGAATCCTCATGGGCCCAACATTCTAAAGCTTGGGCTGTGCCTTTTCCCTGGTATGGGTGCACTATACCCAGTTGTTATGATTACCCACTGACAATGTTGGAACTAACAGAAAAGGAAACTACAGTAAGTATGAAAAAATGTCTTCTTTCTGGTTCCATAAGATAACTGTCTGTACAGAATGTTGTCCAGTGCAGGCAAGTCTTGGCACATCTACTCAAGGGTGGGGGGATGTGCCAAACAGGCCTCTACCCAACACAGATAAGGACCAAGCAGGTGCAGAAACCGTAGTGAAAGGGGGCAGACTTGGGGGGCAGTAGGAATTGGAAAAGGATTACCTACGCAACAGCTCGAGCAAGAGAAGCTCAAGGATCTAGGGATGGAATGCATAGTACCCCTTGAGGGGGGCTGGCAGCAGTCATGAGAAAAAAATGCTACTGAAATGGACATGTGACAATAGTGCAGAGATTCTGGTGTAGTATGCTGGGCCTACCAGACCCCACTACATACACAAACCAACCAAAAGATATGCATTCGTTGACAGAGTAAGTAAGTTAAATTAGCACACTGAAAAGAACCACTTTATGCAACAGTGCTGATTTGTTACCAGATTCAGAGTGCAGATTAGTAACAGTCTTGCTGTCCACAAGACATCTCGCCTTGATGCTTCGTCTATTAAGTCTTTGTCAGAGGGCAGTTGATGACATCTGTTGGGAAGAGAGTTAGATTATGTGTGGTATACAGACCACTAGGGCAGGATAAGGAAGGGAACAGAACTGAAGGAAGAAATCAGAACTGAAGGAAGAAATCAGAAAGGGAGCTGCACAGGGGGGATATGGTGTTTGTTGTGGACCTAAATCTGCTGGATATAGATTGGTATGTTCCTGCAGCTAAAAGTAACAGGAGTCAGGAACTGCTGGATACTGTACAAGACTGTTGGTGCAGATAGTTAACGACTCTACAAGGTGTGACACCATATTGGATTTAGTACTCAATAATTTGGAGATAGTGGGTGGAGTGACTGTTAGGGAGCCTCTTGGGTCCAGTGATCATAACACTGTATGGGTGGAACTGATGGGAGGAATATTTGGCTCTCCCTTTAAGAGACTGGTCATTGATTTCAAAAGAGCAGATTGTGGAGAAAATGAGGGAACTGGTTAGCGAAAGGTTGACAGATATGAACCAAATTGAGGAAGTAGAGGAACAATAGCAGATTTGAAGGTACAATCTTTGAAGTGGTCGAAGAATGTGCAAAAAAGGTCACATGATGGACATGTGACCAGAGTAATGTAGTCATTTCGTTTTGTTGACCTTCTTTTGTTGGGCTGACCTTATGATCTCAAGTGTCGGCAGTCATCAAGTCTTCCTTTTACCATCTTAGGAACGTTGCCAGGATCAAGCACCTTGTTCCATTCAGAGATCTTCCCACTCTCGTTCACGCCTTTGTGACCTCGCACCTTGATTACTGCAACTCCCTGTACTTAGGGCTTCCTGGGGTTGATATCCGCTGCTTGCAGCTAGTGCAGAATGCGGCAGCACAATTATTGATGGGGGCTTCTCGAACATCTCATATTACTCCTGTTCTGTGCAGTCTGCACTGGCTGCCGATTCAGTGGCAGATCACTTTTAAAGTTGGTTTACTGATGTATAAAGCCCTACACGGACTAGGCCCTGACTACTTGAAAGAGCTTCTGGTTCCCTATCGCCCAGAGCAACAGCTCCGTTCAGCCAACGAGGGGTTGCTAGAGATCCCTAGGGTGTCTTTGAAGTCTTCTGGGGCCCGTGCTTTTATGTACGTTGCCTCTACCCTCTGGAATTCTCTACCCTGTCGGCTGTGGGAGTGCACAACAGTGGAAGGCTTTAAACAAGCGTTGACAACTTTTTTATGGTGTCAGAACTTTGATGGCATTTAGTAAATGAACCCTGTCAGATTCTGTTTGCTTTATACTGTATTTATTGTTTTTATTATTCTCTTTTAATCTTTGTAAAGCACCTTGATACTTGAAAGGCGCTTTTGTGAAATAAAGTTTATTATTATTATTGTTAATGTACTGTGTTAATGTAATAATGTTGCTGTCATACGTGGGCACAAAATGTGGCTTTTGATGTCACATGGCCAAACGGGTCTTATGGGAAAGCTAAAGTTGTTCAAGGGAATGTTCCCTTGGGAACATTCAGCTACAGATCCTGTAAGTCAGATGGGAGAGTGCCAGTCTGAACGCCTCAGTCAGCTTAAAAGGCAAAAAGCGTGGGGTTACACACCTTGGACATTCTTCAAAAAAGAATCATAAAAATGGACAGAGAAGTGGTGGGTGTGGGGTGAGAAAACTGGTCTGGATGAGGTAATCCACACACACACACACACACATATGTACACTACACAGACCCATTGCGGGGGCACTGGTGGACTGTCACTCAAAGGGGGTGAGATCCCTCTCTACAGGAGTAAGAAATAAATTGAAGTGCTTTAGAAAGCAATTCCTCTTGGGCTTGGAACATCTGAAGACCAGGGTTCTACAATACAAAGATTCGCTGACTGGTAAAATAGCACAGTAAGGAACAGTGCAATTCTGCAGCTAGGGCAGGTGAAAGATTTTAGTTGAGAATAGCTCAGAAATCTGCTGTACACCAACTGTCCAACTTGTTTTATTTTCTGCTTCTTAGTAAATGTGTATACCTTTTGTTTTCCTGTAAATATATCTTGTTGTAAAGACTCATATTTTTATAGAATCAGTGACTGCTTGTTTTATTTAAAAGGGTAATTCTGCTATTTCTGCTGGTCTCTGTGTGCAGTCCGTCTCTGAAGGGGCACCCTACCCACAGTTATTGTGTTGATTTCTGTGACTTTGTGCAATGGAGGAGGAGGAGGTAAGACACAAGTTTCCCTGGATTCTGCTGGTAAAAACCCACGGTGGTGGCAGTGAACTTGAAGTCCCTGGTGAGGGATTTTTGTCACATTGGTGGCAGAGTAGTGGGACCAGTGTTACAACTGGTATCAGTGCAGTGCAAAGCAACATACGGTGTGCTTTCCTGTGAGGTAGGAACTCTGAGAGAGAGACAGCACACAGGTGATGGAGTGCCAGCAGAAATATGGCTACCTAAACACAATTCTGTAGGGGTACACTGTTCTAGGCACCCTCCCGTGGAAGCTGAGCAGACAGGGAGAGGTTTTAAATACAAAGCATTACCTTAAATTCTGTAGTTTAATACATTTTTGGTGACTTTTTTCTAAATACTGAAACCAGAAAACATTTTTTCCAGATCGCACCAATTGGAACTAAGGCTGCTAGAACGTGCGACGCGATGTCATCTTAGCGAGTCTGGTAGTCCCCAGTATTCAGTCCTTATGAAGCCTTATATACTATGTGTAAAATTACTAATATATGTGTACTTTGTCATCTTTACCATTATTTAACATGTGTAGTAGAGAGGCAACGCTGCAAAACTGGATCCATTCAGCAGCAGGGGTTGGGGAACCCACCACCCCTGCTGAGGGGGGTAAGCCATAGAGGAACACGCAGGCAGGGTAAGTCCAGGAGAAATTGGGGTGACAGGGCTGGGGTGGCCGGTACGCAGGGGGCTGCCCAGTGCTCGGGATAAAAAGAAATGGAAAAAAAAAAAAGGTCTATGTATCTGTGTTATGCCCTTTGTTTCCCCAGAATCTGTTGTCTTGATGGGGGTTATGCCCTCACTCCCCCACCTTACTCCCTACCATACTGCTACTCCCCTGAGTAACTATTAATTTCTTAACTTTTCCAGCCACGTTTGAAAACATATTGATAGTTTTTGCACTCCCCACTTCAGCTGGTAAGCTGTTCCACGCTCAACTACTCTCTCTGTAAAGTAACTTACATCCCGCAGGAATACTTCCCCGTCAGCTTCCCCCTCAGCTTCCACTAATGACCCCATGTTTTTGATTCACCACTCTTGCTGAATAGTTCCTCACAGTTTACCTTATTCATTCTTTTCAGGAACTTGAAGATCTCTACCACGTCTCCCCTCTTCCTTCTGACCTCCAGTCAGTACATGTTCAGTGCTATGAGTCTTTCCTTGGAGGATCTGCCCTGTTGACCTTGAATCATTTTGTTTACACTGTCTTTGTCCTACTATAGGTGGGGATTTCCAGAACTGTGCACAGTATTGCAGATGCGGCCTCATCAGTGTTCTGTAGAGAGGTATTACCTCTTCCCCTCTGCTACTGAAACCCCTCTTAGTACACCCCAACATTCTGGTTTCCTTTCTGTAGGCCTTGTTGCCTTTGCTGGATTGTTTTAGGGAGTCACTTATAATAACTTCCAGGTCCCTTTCCTCAGAAGTAATGCCCAGTTTAATCCCTCCATCCAGTATCCTATCCTGGGGTTCTTTTTCCCAATGTGCATCACTTCACACTTTTTGGCATTGAATTTCAAGTGCCGGACTTTAGATCACCTTTCTAAGGTTTGCAGGTCCCTCTGCATCACCTTTGCCCCCTCCTCAATGTCTAGTCTGCCACAGAACTTAGTGTCATAAGTGAAGATACACATCTTGCCCTGTGTTCCTTCTTCTATGCCACTGATGAAAATATTGAAAAGGACTGGTCTTAGGACTGACCCTTGTGGCACCCTGTTTGTGACCTCGCTCTCCTCTGATTTAACCCCAACTTCCCACCCATTTAACTAGATCCTTGACTGCACCCAGAACTTCTAACTTCTTTTGCAACTTTCTATGTGGCACCAAGATGAATGCTTTACTGAAGTTGAAGTAGAGTAAATACAATGACTGTCCACTAGGTCCTCCTTGACTAGTGTCTCCAGTTTACCCACCATGGAGTTAAGATTGTTTGACTAGTAGTTACCCTGTTTCTCCATGTTGCCTCCCTTGTAGGTGGAACTATGTCTGTGATCCTCCAGTCTTTCAGTACTACATGGACTGTTGTTCTTTCTATACTGCTCCACATTGTCAGTGGGGAGTTAATATATGTGGGTAATGAGCTCCCCTCTGGGGTAGTGGTACAGCCCATGGCTGACAGTCAAGCATAGAATCCTTGAGGCATGAGGGTTCTGAAACCAGTAGCTACTCAGTCCTTGTTGTTCCACTGGGAGGTACACTGCATAGACAGAGCTCTCTGAACAAAAACTGTTTTTACATCTGCTACTGTTTTTTTCCCACACCTCCTTATGAACAGTACAGCTGCCATTTTTCACATCCTGGCTGAAATGAGTTTTCACACTTCTGGCGCAGAATAGCGAGGTCTCTGTGGGAAATCAGTGTTTGGTACACAGTAAGAAAATCATAGTGACAGTGTTCATGACCAGAGGTGACAAAATGCGTATGTTGAAAATTTGGTGAAATAATTCCACTGAATGACTGTGTTACAAGCACGGATTGCGCAGTTTCCACACAGACTCGTACTCTTGAGCACACCCAGGGTGTTAGGGTTCCTAAGACAGACACTTAAGAAGTATGAAGGTGAAATGTTGATCAGATGCAAGAGGAGTTGCAGAGAGGTACTCTGTTGGGATGTGGATGCTAAAGGGACATGGATACAACTGGGCGGGGGGGGGTCCTACATAAATGGCAAACGCCGATGCAAATACCTGCAAGCGAACATTCGGCATTGACAAATGCTTGTTTAATGTAAGAGTGCTAGTGAACACAGATCTCATTTGGCAGAGGGGAGTGTTATCTTCAGCTGTAAATGGAAACAGTGCTGAATGTTTTGGCTATCTAGCGAAACAGAAGAGCCAAAGTTAGTATAGCATAGCTATTTCAGCAGAGCTGCTGTGAAGAGATCAGAGTGTTTTCCACACCTTTTAACTGCTTTTTTCTGCTGAATGGCACCATGGCTTATAGGATACCAGCAGTTTTTAAAAGATGCAAGACCTGAAGGAGGAGGATGATGAGGCCCTCTCCATTGGAGCCATGTTGTCCAAACTGTATAACACAGTCTAACATGTCTGTATCACCCCCCCCCGACCAAACCTCCGAGCTGGGGTGTGCGGGGTGCACCTGTGATATTGATTAACATTGGTAAAGCTGAGTTGTGAAAATCCTTTTTACTTCTTTTGAACAAGATGCTGAGTGTGGATGATCTGCTGATCATCCCCTTCTTATACACCCGAACCCAAGGCAGGCCTTTCAGGTTGGGGAGGGCCTTACAGGCACGTCCAGGTGTGCAAGAGCAGAGAAAACATGCTCACCCAGATCTGTAGGTAACCACTGAACTGAACAGCTTGGAAGGTCAAGAGGTGGATACTGGGGGTCTGGGGAACATACTGGTCTGACGATCCATCAGACAAGGAGGAGTATCCCTCTTTGGAGAAAGGGGAGTGGACGGAACCAAAGAAAAAGATCCAGATTCCTCCTTTGTTTGATATCAAGTCGCTGTCCTATCTCGTAAAAGAAGCATGTAGGACATTACAGTTGAAGGAGAAAAAGGACATAGAGACTTTGGATGTTAATACTGTCCTGTCTGCCTCAGACCTAGAAGTGTTTTCCGAACTTCCTGCACTGCGATAAGATTATTGAGCAGGAATGGGCTAGAGTGGATAAGAGGAAACAGCTCCCTAGGCTGAGGGTGAAATGTTACCTGTTTCTGGAGGAGTTTCAAGAAGTGGGAAATTCCACCAGTAGCTAACAAGGCTGCGTGCAGTGTGGTCAGACACATGACCATGCCTCTAGCAGGTTTGGTTGCATTGTCAGATGTTAATGACAAAAGGGTGCACAGAATCTTTTGCCTCGAACAGGGTCAACCTTTGGACAATGTACGCATCCTTTATTGTCTCCTGGGTGACTGCCTTAGGCAGTTTCGTTCCTGAGGATTTAGAGAGATTGAATATTTTGCAGCTAGTGTCCAGTGTTTTGCCTTTTAAGGGGTCACAGCAGTCGATAGCTTGCGGATGTCTGCCCACTAAGCTTATCACATTGTGGCAGTTATGCGGAGAGTGTACTTTGCTGCTGGTTCATGGACCAGGCGTCCAAGATAAAGCGGTTCAACATGTCATTTGCGGTGGAGTTGGCTGGAACTGGATGACATTTTGAAGGATGTCCAAAACCAGAAAGGATGGTTGCTGGTGTTCAGGTAACCTCAAAAGGGAAACCCAGCCCAGAGAGAACAGGGTTTTGATAGACAGTGACACGCCAGATGAGATTTTCGGAACTTCAGAGACAGTGGGAATAGCGGAACCTATTTTGGCTTCAAAGGTAACAGTAACAGAGGTTATTTTGTCTACAGACTCACTGGAGGTGTTAGACAGAGAGGAAGCACCTCTCAGTGAAGGTATGTTGCCTATTTCTGCCCCCCCCCTTGGTGGAAGATTGCAAATCTTTTGCCAGTGATGGCTCCATTTAACATCACATGTGTGGGTGTTGAAGATTATAGCTATGAACTATAGGAGGCAATATAGTGCAGTGGTTTAAGGCTCTGAGCTGCAAACCTGGAGACCTGGGTTTGAATCCCACAGCCCCCACTTGCATACTGTGTGACCCTGAGCAAGTCACTTAACATCCTTGTGCTCCCAGGTCGCACCTGTATACAAGCTTTCAGCTTAGTGTCTCTCTCCTGGTAAAAAAAAAAAAAAAATGAACATAGAGTCTTCGCTGGTCCTCCCAAGAGGTAATTTCCTACAGTCTCCAGTGCCACAAAATCAAGTGAAGAGACAGCAGTGAGTCAGACCTTGGATCACTTGAGAAAAATAGAGGCAGTTGCAGCAGTTCCCACAAACGAGGAGAGTCTGGGATTCTACTCAGTTTACTTTCTAGTCCCCAAGAAGTTTGGGGGGGTTTCAACTCATTCTGGATCTGAAACATTTAAACAAGTTTGTTTGCCACATGACATTTAAGATGGAGTTCTTACAGCCATCATTTGGGCGATCACACCAGGGGATTTCCTAGTGTCCATCGCTCTGAAGAAGGCCTATTTCCACATCCCAGTCTACCAGTCACACCACAAATTCCTGAGGTTTGGAGACCACGTGATGCAGAACGTCAACTAGCAGCTCTTCTACATCGCTCCAGCCACCCGACTCCTTACACTTCATTTTCTACGATCAAATAAGATAAACTTAAGTTTCCACTACACCATATAGAAGAACTAACCTTCAGTTTCACCTTGCAGTAGCCAGAAATGTCTACAGACGCTGAGATGAAGAAGGCACCTCCGAAACACATACCTCCGGTCACTCCAGAGAAGGCCCCGAAGAAACCCGGGGCCTTCAATACAGCAGCAGGCCTGGCCGTAGTGCAAGCATTGACAGAACAGGAACCACTAACACTTCAAATGTTTCTGGAGGAATTCAAGCCCTTCAGGGAGGATTTGCACAATATGACAGCAGAGATAAAATCACTCACTCACTCAGGCAATTGCAGAGGTTTAGCAAAAAGCATCAGACAACACAGCAAAAATTTGTTCTCTGGAAAGGAGAGCTGACAAAATAGATCCCAATCTTATAGCTGTAAGGCAAAGGATGTCCCGCTTAGAGCTGAAAATGGAAGACCTAGAGGATCACAGTCGCTGGAACAATGCTGTCCTCTTAGGTCTTCCAGAAGGAGGAGAGGGGCAAAATGACATTTTATTCGTACACAAATTAATAGAGAAATTGGTGGGCCCCTCGCCATTTGAAAGTAAGTACATCAATTCTTAATTTTCTTGAACATCAGCATTTTCTTTTCAAAGTAAAAGAAGTGCAAGAAGTGAGGTGGGAGGGTATTAAAATAAGAATTGTGCAAGATCTTCCAGCCACTGTGCGTCAAAGAAGAACATCCTTTCACCCTCTAGTATCCAAAATCATTGCTACGGGGATAAGATTCAAAATGGCTTATCCAGCTAAGCTCCAAATTTCAGTGGCAGGGAATTGGCTATCATATGAGGACCCAAGCGCTGCGGCTACTGGACTTAAAACTATCCTCCCAGACCTCTTCCGTGCTCCCTGAACTGTAAAAGGCATAATGGGGGAATCAGCTTGAGTGCTTGAATAAATACGACTTGTAGGAGACTCTAGCATGTTTAAAAATGTTCATCTTTTCTATAACTCAATAATGCACATCCTGGCAGCCTAAACCCCTACTTGAGAAAGGGCAAGATGAGTCATTCCTGATTTTAGCAAGAAGTGAAAATTGCTGGTAGTGAACAAATAATGTGAGGAACTGAATAACATATTGGAATTCCTGGATCGACACTGCTGGTAAAAAGAAAGGATCTCTCTTTGTCTTTCCCTTCTTATTGAGTGATCAGGATCCATGATTGCTATTCCTTTTCCCCACAGTAGTGTGTAATATCGAGCAGTCAGCTCAATAATATCTCCTTCAACTTCAACATACGTAGAATACCGCTAGAGGGAGTGCCAGTAATATCTTTACAATATGTCTAGGATTCAACTTTCTGCTACCCGGCTCGCATAGACTATACAAAATAAGAAGGACAGATTCACTCTGATTGACACCAAGACAAATTACCTGCCTGCCCAGCTTTATTAATAGCTATGGGAAGTTTTAATCACTGAACTTAGACTTTCTATGTCTATAGACCAAGTTAAACTAATACCAATTCATGGCAGCTCCCAATATTTGATTTTCTTCTTCGAGCAAATAACGGCTCGAATTACTGAGCTCGAATTGGTGCTACTCATTTTTTAAACACAGTTCCTTCGCATCCTCCCAATCACCCAACAAATCCCAAAGTCATTTTACCAAATGATTCAGATTTCCTATTTCTAGAGATATTAGCTTGATGTTACTGCAATATCTAGTTATAAACACTGAAATCTATAGGGAGCTTTGATTACCGAACCTGGACTTTCTTCGTCTATATTTCAGTTTAAACTCATACCAATTCATGGCAGCTCTGGATATTCACTTTTCCTCTCCAAGCAAATAGTGGTTCGAATTTCCGAGCTCCAACTGGAACTGCTTGTTTATTGGGTGCATTTCCTTCGCATCCTCGCAATCTGCCAGCAAGTCCTCAGGTTACTTTGCTGGATGTTGTCGAAGAATATCCAAAGGGACTTATTGCTGAATAGTGAATTGCTTACTGGAGGATAGATGTTTACTTAATTATTGGGGACCCTAACAGCTATGTAGGAGTTTCAACTACCAACTGTGAGATTATATTAACCACCTCTATTCACCATAAATAGGGGCTCCTGGTTCTTTTAAATATAGAAATGCTGTTTTGATTTGCTTTGCCTTCAGCCTCTCTATTTCTGGAGATATCAGTTTGAAGTTACTGCAAACTTTAGTCTTAAGTATTGAAATGTTAGTCCGATTAATATTTATAATCGTAATTTCAAAAGTAATGCATACCTCTTTATTTGTTTACTCAGTACCTAAATATGACCTAAATCTTGTTTCATTTAACCTCAAAAGATTCTAGGGTTGGCAAAGGGGACTGAGACTATATAAGGGTTTAATGTTTATTACTATCTGCCACCTGCAAGGTTAATATGTTATCAGTTTTCATTTAGGGGGAGTTAATATAGGGTGGCTGGGGAGGAAGTAGTAATAAGGTGTGCTACAGAGCGCAGTTCATAGTAAAGAGGGAGGAGGGAGGCTGGGGTTGTTTAAAGTTTCAGTGGAGCACTCTTAGTAATTCTGAAAGTAGAGGATTTGTTGGGTGGTATAGGTTTCTTTATAAGATGGAAAGAGGGATCTTTGGAGATCATGAAAGTAAGGGAGGGATGTGGGCAGCACAGATAAATGTAATATATGGGAAACCTAACAATAATACATTCACATTGGGACCCCTTACCGAGATATACCTGGACAGATGGCTAGAGATTTAACATTTGCAACTTGGAACGTTAAAGGAGCCAGGAGTAAAATTAAGCAATACAAATGATTAAAACATCTGGGCCTATTGAAAATAGATATTATTTTCCTGCAAGAATCACACCTGCTTAATTCTGAAGCTTTAAAACTAAGACAGCAGCAAGTGGGACAAGTATTCTCGTCGAGTAGAAGCACACAGAGCTGTGGTGTAATGATTTTGATAACAAGATCAGTACCTTTCTCTCCCACTCAAGTGATTGGGGATCCTCTAGAAAGGTTTTTATTTGTAAAAGGTACACTTCACACAACTGAGATGTTATTTGGCAGTATTTATTGTCTGAATATTGATTCCTCTAGATTCTTCATGCAACTAATTAACAAATTGTCTCCCTTCCACTCCCTCCCAATTATTTTAGGTGAAGATTTTAATTTGACCTTTGACCCAGGTTGGACAGAATAGGTATTCCTCGTAAAGGTCTTTCCCCTGCCCAAAGGGCATTAAGAGGTCTTATAGATCAAATAGGGCTATGCGATATCTGGAAAGTATTACACCCTACTGATAAAAGTTTCATGTTCACATCTCTAGTACATGGGACTTCCTCCCGCATAGACTATATATTTATCTCTCAATCCCTCCTCTCAGGAGTACTTGACTCTTCCATACTTCCTGGTCCTCCTTCAGATCACGCTCTGGTCTCCTGTAAAGTCTCCCTCTTCCCAAACAAGGGGGATGATGGAAATTAAATAATCAACTCCTTAAAGATCCAGAAATAATTACTCATATATTGGACCATATTACCCAGTTTGTTGCTATTAACCATAATTCCATAGGAAAACCTGACATAGAATGGTGTGCTTTAAAGGCCTACCTTAGGGGATTGTTCATCGGTTTCGCCTCACAATGAAAGAAAAAGAGAGAGAAACTCCTAATCTCTACCCTTGCTCAAATTAAGAACATAGAAACCAAATTATCACCCCATTCCCCTGATCAGGTTAAGCAGGATCTTATTAAATTGAAAGACTCATATCTGGATCTCTTGAGAGAGAGGGCAGAACTTGCCATCTTGAAGGCCAAGGCCTGTTATACTGACCAGGGAGAAAAAGCTGGCACACTACTAGCTTTAAGAATCAAGCAACAGAAGTCTGCCAGACTCATTGCAGCTATCCGATCAACAGAATCTGACCCACTAAAAACCTCTCCACTTGACATAGTAGCTGAATTCAGCAGTTACTATGAAAAACTATATGGTCGTATGCCAAATCCCCCTTCAGAGGTAGAAGCAGACGAATACTTGGCTAACTCTTCCCTGCCCTCACTCTCAGAGACTTAGAAACTTCCCTTAACTTCTCCGATTTCATGTATGGAGCTGAAGAGAATTATACTGAGCCTTTCCACTGATAAAACCCCGGGCCCAGATGGCTTCTCTTCCAATTTTTATAAGGTGTTTGCAGACCAATTGATCCCGCTTCTACAGCCCTCATACCAACATGTCCTTTCAGGGGTAGCGCTAGATAAATCCCTATTTGAAGCTCTAATCATCCTTCTCCCTAAACCTGGTAAAAGACCAGACCTAGTTACTAGTTACAGACCCATATCCCTCCTTAATCAGGATCTCAAGATTTTGACCAAATTATTAGCAGTTCGCACTAGTACAGTTCTCCAGGACCTTATAGGCCCAGAGCAAGTAGGGTTCATGAAAGTTAGGTCATCTGCTGACCATTGATGCACCTTGGCCCATGTCCTCTCAGCATCCAGAGATGCACACTACCCAGCTGTTTTGGTCTCTCTGGATGCTGAGAAAGCATTTGACAGGGTAAATTGGGATTTTCTTTTTAGAACACTTCAAGCATTTGACTTCCCATCAGGGTTCCTGAAATGGATACGGACTGTTTACCAATCCCCAACTGCCCGTGTCTCTAGTAATGGGGCTATTTCATCACCCTTTTCTTTACAGTCTGCAGCGAGACAAGGTTGCCCCCTATCCTCATTGCTTTTTAACTTGTATTTAGAACCTTTAATACGTAGAATATCTGACTCTCAGTTAATTCAAGGAATACCCATTTTAGATCAAGAAATAAAAATATCTGCTTATGCGGATGATCTGCTCCTCCAATTGTCCCATCCCAAGGTCTCTATTTCCCATGCATTAAGTATTATTAATGAATTTAGTGCCCTTTCCAACTATACATTGAACTTAGATAAATCAGTAGTCTTCCCCCTTAACCACAAGGTGTTAAGGAGCGCTATAGCAAACCTAGGCCTATCCTGGGAAACTAACTCACTGAGATATCTTGGTATTGTAATTTTGAGAAATCAGGTCAAGATGCAGAAGGAAAACCTAGACTCCCTTTTCCGAGTGTTAAAACAAGACCTGGAACGATGGTCCCAATTGCCCATTTCTCTCTGGGGTAGAATTAACCTTGTGAAGATGAATGCCTTTCCTCGTCTTTTTTATCCACTCAACCTTTTAAATATCTGGTTACCCTTTTCTTGGTTTAAAAAGGTCCATAGTACCCTCACTGAGTTTATCTGGTCCCAGAAAAAACCTAGACTGGATTTCCATAAACTGACTGCCCCAAAAGCTAAAGGAGGCTTACGTTTTCCCCCATATTGCACTTTATTATTGGGCCAGTCATGCCAATAAATGCCTCAGGTGGCTATCTCCTGAAATAACCCAAGGATCCCTCTCTTATATACGTATCTGGCTTAAAATTGAACTAGCTCAGATTGAAGCCCAGGGATTATCTCCCCTAGCCCTTTTACACACAAAGCTCAAATCTCTCCCTATTCCTTTATGTGGTTCTCCTACATGTACGTCCCTTAAAATTCATTCACAACTATGTACATTTCTCAAATACAACAACACGCAGGACTCAAACCAACCTCTGAGAGGGAACCCCAATTTTAAAATAGGTGGCAACGTCCTTTCCTCAGCATGGCTTCCTCAACTAGGAGACTGCTTACTTAAACATCTTTGTACAGAAACTGGGACCTGGCTCACTTCCCCAGAAATAATGCACAAAGTTAATATCCCACAGTCCCAATTATTTAAAGTACTTCAATTAAGACACTTACTGGTGAAAACATCTGGGGCCTCCACTCAACAGTCTCTGGAAGCACCTTACTATATTGATTTGATACCCCTCAGAGGTCTCCCCCAGGCAGTGTCTAAAATCTATACACTTCTACACAACCAAATATTTCCAGATTATCTAGGCCCGTCAAGATACTGGGCCTCCTGCTTCCCTAACTTGTGTCTGGATTGGTCGGCCTTATGGCAAAATTGCCATAGGTTTATGACTCAGGACAGACTTTGCCTGACCCAATATAATATACTTCACAGCTTATATTATTCCGCACAAAAACGTACTACGTTTGGCCTTTCCACTTCCTCTACATGTACACGATGCAACCAGGTGGAAGGCTCTTTACTGCACCTTTTCTGGGGAGTGTCCCAAAGTGACCCCACTATGGACCCTTATGGAACAAAGGGCAGGCCCCTTGTTAGGTCTTGAGGAATTGTTCACACCTGAAATCTGTCTGTTGGGAAATCTCTTGGGGGGGTCACAGTATGTAATCGTAAGTATTACATCACATTGATATCATTGTCAGTGAAAAAACTTGTTCTTAAGCACTGGAAAGACATGGAAGTGGTGACATATGCTGAATGGCTACAAGAATTCCTTGCCAATTTAAGAACAGAAAAGGCAATTGCAAGTCTCCTCAATAATCCCGATAGATTTAACAAAATTTGCAGTCCATTACATACATTATATACTTTGTAACTCATATTACTACCTGGCTTCTTGTGAATTATAGTTCCCATTTCAACCATATTACTACTCTGTGCTGTGGGGAGGTATGGAAGGAGGAAAATGTGTGGGCGGATTAAGGGAGGGAAAGGATAAGAGGTGAGTGGAGGACCAGATCTTTTAATATCTCTGTTTGTGTTTTGCATATTACATGTATAATGTGGATTTGGTTTATTGTTGAAAACTTCTTTAATAAACTTTGAATTGAAAAAAAAAAAGAAATTCCTGAGTGTTGTGATTCAGGGGAAACATTTCCAGTGCAGGGCTCTCCCCTTCAGTCTTGCAACGTCTCCCAGGATGTTTTCAAAGATCCTCGATGTGCTAATGGGTGCAGATGAGACAGGAGGAGCATCACATATTTCCTTACCTGCACTATTTTCTTATCTGAGCTCCAGCTGCAAAGATGGTGGAAAGAGCAACAGAAAGGGCTTTGGAGGGTCTGGAAACATATGACTAGATCATCAGCAGGTATGAAAGCTCCCTGATGCCATCTTAAAGGTTAGAACACCTGCAGGTGGCATTCCAGATGCACAAGAAGAGAGTGTTCTTCTCCATGTCGCGGAAGGAGACCAAAGTTCGAGCGGCCCAGTGGGTAAGGGCATAATTGGTGATCTCTGCTCACAGACTGCATCAGATTCTAGGCCTGATGACAGCAGTGATAGAGCTAGTGCGTTGGGCACATTTCTGCACATGGCCTCTGCAGAACCAGATGCTGGAGGTATGGTCCTCGAACTTGGAGGACTAACAGGGCCTGATTTTGCTATCACTAGCAGGGCGTGATTTTGCTGTCGCAGTCGGCATGGCAGTCCCTTGCTTGGTGGGAAAACTCTGAAAATCTCAGTAAGTGAACTGTCCTGGAGGAACCACTAGAAATTATTCCTGTGGCCGATACCAGCCTTTCAGGCTGGAGTCCAGTTCTGGACCAAATCCCAGTTCAAGGGGTCTGGAATCCCTGGTGTTAAAAAATGAAGGCAGTGTACCTCGCTCTACTTCACTTTCAGAACCAGGTTCAGGCTAGAGTCATGAAGGTGAGGTCGGACAATGCCGTTGCCATGGCTCACGTAAATAGGCAGACACGAGAAGTGCAGTCATGCTAGCAGAAGCAACCATGGCTCGTCAGTGGATGGAAACCAATCTTCTGATACACTGTCATGGTTCATCTGGTGGGAGAACTGAATGTTGAGGAAGACTGGTTAAGTCACGAAAGGATTTATCCAGGAGAATGGTCTCTGTACCCAGAGGTGTTTGATCTCCTGTGCAGAAGATTCAGCCACCTGCTGATCAGCCCCTTTGTATCAAAGGAAGACACTCAGGTCCCAAGATTTTTCAGTCAATATTGATGCCCTCAGGCAGAGATGGTGGATGCCCTCTCTCAGCAATTATAGTTCCACAGAACATACTTGTTCCCACTGCTTCCATTGGTGCCCAAGGCACTGCAAAAAAATCAGGCAGTCAAGAGGAGGTTTCCTCCTGATAGCTCTAGAGTGGCTAAGAAGACTGTGATTCTCCGACCTACTGAACTGAGCATAGCAACTCCCACTTCATGGGTATATCCTCATTTAGGGTCCTGTTCTGCATCCAAATCCATTAGTAGCCTGGCTCCTTAGAGGATGAGACTCTTGAAGCAGAGATGTCTCTAAGGGAGTAATAAACAGCCTCGTGGTTTCCAGGTAAGTTTCAGTTTCAGCGGATCATGCTCAAGAATAGAACACATTTTTCAGTTGAGTCAGAGTTTGGGGTATTAGACCCTTGAAGGCTAAGGTCCCATAGATATTGGATTTTTGCCGACAGGAGTGGACAAGGATCTAGCATTGAGTACCCTGTGGGGCAGGTGTCCACACTCGGATCGGCGTTGGGAGCATCAGTTAGTTCATCTCTGGGAATGAACTTGGATGTTATCCATTTCCTCAGGGTGGTTAGCAGGAGTCAACTGTCTTTCTGTTTGCCAGTCCCACCGTGGAATCTGAACTTGGTGTTACATGCTTTGTGTAGGGCCCCTTTCGCACCACTTTCATCGATCTCATTGGTCATCTTGTCCTACATGGTGTGTTTCCTTTTTTAGAAAACATTAAACTTTACAAATTTTTTAAACATAAACAGCATTACAATAACACAACAGATAACAACTGTATCAGTCAGAATGCTCCCCCTGTCCCTTCAACATTCAGGGAGCCGAGGAAGGGGGGTGTCTGTGGTGATACATTACAGAAACAAGGTACGGTGCAAAAGCAGTGCATACATTCTCCTTTGGTCCTGCTTATGTTGCTTAAAGGATTACCATATAAAGGTGGGCCCTATCAAACTTACATCCCTACCATCAGTAGGGTGTGCAGGGAGCTCCACCTGGTCTGATACATGTGTGGTAAGTTGCACATGCTCCGTATCATTTTCTCAATCCTTAGGGCATCCAAGATTGCAATGTGCTATTCTTTTTTTTTTTTTTTAATTTAAAGTTTATTAGAAGTTTTCCATACATCAAGGAGACAGAACATATGATATGACCATGTTATACAAGTTATCAGGTACATGATCATACAGGAGACAGAACATATGACATGACCATGTTATACAAGTTATCGGGTAGATTAAGTCTGTCCTCCCCCGCCACCCACCCTCAGCCCAAATCCCCACCCCCGGCAAACCACCGCATTTACAACATCAGCAAACCTTGGTAGTCCATGAGACCAACAATCACAAATAGATTAAATGGAGTACAAGGCGTGAAAGGGGATCCCAAATTCTGTTATATTTAGGCAATCTATACTGAAGGAGAGCAGAGGCTTTCTCTGTCCTAAGATTCCCCAGTAGTTCGCTGAGCCACTCAGAATAAGAGAGAACCTCTGAATCCTTCCAATGCCTGAGTACTAGCTTCTTGACAGACATCGCAATAATGGACATGTAATATTTGCGTTTGGTAACTTTTAACAAGGAGTAATCCCCTAATATACAAATTTCCGGAGTAAAACAATCAGAAATACCTAACAACGGGTCAGCCTTAGCTGAAATTGCTTCCCAAAGAGGTGCAACCTTTGGACAGCTCTAGAAAATGTGCAGGAGCGTACCAATTATGCAATATATAGAATTGTATAAGATGGAGTCGATCTTGTGTAATGAAGCGATGGCAGTTACGCCACAGGGAGACCCAATCCAATATTAAAGAAGGAAACAAACTGGTCCAGTACTCCGTGGGGCTGAAGAGCTGTGGGAAACAGTACTCAAAAAGTGTAGCATATATCTTAGAGATAGCTTTGGGGGAATGACTTAAGACTTGGAGATCTTGATACAATGACTTACTACTTAACGCCGGTGGAGAGTGGCCCAGGACTTTGATAAGAAGATATTTGCATTGACATACCTTGAAATAACCAGAGGGCGGAATATTAAATTTAGACACGATGTCCGAAATAGAGAGGCAAGACCTCTCATCTTTTTGAAGCAAGGATGGGGAACCCGTCCCTAGCTGCGGTAACCATGTAGGAGAAATGGGTTTACCATCCATCACACACAAGGGGGAGTTCCAAATAGTTAGGGGGAGGTCATGGAGAGGATTATATTGTAGGAACACACAGAGCTGTGACTGAACCCCCAAAGATAGCTCGATTATTGTGGACTTTAATTTAAAAGGAAGTTGAGAGGGCTTTAAAGTTAAGAGGGTAAAGGGTTCAATCCTAGTAGAGCGTATCATGGCCATTTCTATTTTAAGCCACAGAGGACAGGGAGACGCAGACGTTGTATCAACCCATTTCATGTACTTAGAGGCATGAGTGGCCCAATAGTACATATGCAAGTGAGGAAGCCTCAATCTGCCCTTACATTTTGGAGCCGCTAATTTGTGGTACGCCAATCTAGGTTGCTTTTTGGCCCAAATTAATTTCATAATGAGTTGATGTAACCTCTTAAACCACACCCCAGGAAGCCAAACGTTAAGAAGGTTAAGGGGATACAAAAGCCGGGGAACTACATTCATTTTGGCCAAATTGATCCGACCCCAGAGGGAGATAGGAAGTTTGCTTCACCTGTCCAGATCATGACAATGTGCTATTCTTAGCAGGTAAGTTGGTGTGATCTCATCCAGCAAGTGTTTAAGTTACCTGTTTCTTAGCTGTTGCAGGGGTCAGTATGATGTGATGATTTTGCTGGCCTACCATTTGGTTGACGTTTAGTCCCAGTAATCATATTTGCAGGATGAAGGAAGTGTTCAGTCCAATCAGAGAGTCCATTCTTTGTTGAAAACATCCCAAAGAGGTTTAACTTTGTTGAAGTCCCACATTACGGGCTCTATTCACGAAAGGTGCGGAGGGGCTATGCACTGCTCAGCCCCAGTGCATAGCCCACCTGCACCTGGTCATGCACACAATGCCCCCTCCATGAACCCAGTATGCCCCCCCCCACATGGCTAAAACCTTGGAATGCGCAGCTCCATGTGGGGGCCGGTGGGGGCATGTCTGTACACTGCTTCATTCACGATGGTGCCAGGTGCATTGTGCTGGAGGTGACTGCTATGCCTTCTGCAGGCAGCTGTAAAAGTTATGCACCACCTCCAGGATGCCACTGCTGGGGATGGGGATCAGCGGATCCCCTTTCGTTGGGGCACATTGGGATGGCTGGGGGCGGTCGTCTGGGGGACATCTCCCCCTGCTGTCAGCGCCTTTGTGCCTGCTGCCAACATAGCACCCCACGGGAGCAGGAGAGCCCCCAAGGGACCCAGGATGGGTAGCTGATTGGCTGCACGCTTGGGTCTGCAGCTCCACACATGTACCTGCATGCTGGGGGGGAGGCTGTGACAGGAGCCGCGCGTAGGCGGGTGTTCCAGAATACAGCCGATGTGCTCAACTGAGTGTGCAGGCAGTTACGTGGGGGTACATACCTTTCGTGTGTACCCCTAGCTGCGAATAGTCACCTATATGTCTGAGGGTGCCAGTTGCCATCTTGCACCTGGAACAGGTGTCTGATTCCAAGTGGTGCATTTTATGATGTTTGACTGGTGTGTAGTATAAGGTATGCAGCACTTTGCACTGCATACGCTGCAACTAGTTAAATTTAATGTACTTATTCAAATTCTTCCACATTTTGGTTCAGATCTCTGGGTCTGCTAATTCATGAAATTCTTTTTTTTGTTGTTGTTAAATCTTTTATTGACATCATTAGCTATACATTACAGATATGTCCATTAGTTTTGTTACAATTCCAAGGGGGCACTACAGATAGTACATTAAGGCTACGGTATACAGAATGAGGTTCGGTCATTTATATATGTGGTCTTGTACTCACGTAGAGAGTTTACTCCAGGTTCATTATCAGTCTGACTATCTACTATGCATTCATACTTGCATATTGTTCCCCCTTGTGCATACTAGACTAGACTTTCCAGGCTTCAGTCCGTGATACGACCAGCCTCCACTGCTGATAGCCAGGGACCCCACACTTCCCAAAATTGAGGCAAGTTGCCTTGAGCACTCAACTAGGCCCGCTCAAGCATCATGCAGGACTTTACTTTTTGTACCCATCTAGTGACAGATGGTGGGGTTGGTGACATCCACAACTGCGCAGTGGTTCTTCTGGCATTGATAAGTGCAATAGACCAGAGGGTATTAGAAGCCCTCTAACCTGGGTGGGTTGGGTCCGCCCCAAGCAATAATTCCAAGGGGGATTTAGATGGGCTATGTCCCAAGACACTGGTCATTATATTATGCATAAGGTGCCAAATGGAGCCACCTTTGGGCATGTAAGTATCAGGTGGATAAAGTCCGCCTTATCAGTGGTGCATTTGGGACAAAGATGTGATCTGGTGACATCTAACTCATGTAGCCACATAGGGGTCGCATATGCCCTATGCAGAAAGTATAGCTGAATTTGCTGCAGTTTGTTACTGTGTGAGCATTGCAGATAATGGGGCAAGCCAAAGCCCAAGTTTTCCAGTCTCTAAGCAAGTGAAGGTCTGCACTCCATTTTGCTTGGCTGGGGTTTTGCTCAGTGGAGAGGGACCTATGCAATGTATGATAATAAATAGACATGGGTTTGCCTCCCAGTTGTGGGTGGAACAACTCTTCTTCTATAGGGTTGTTCCACACTATTGATGGACTGTCAGGTATAGGGAAAAAGTCCCCCACAGGGATTTTCCATTCAGTACCGAGTTGTGCAAAGCTCTTTACCAAGCCCCCCTCGTATAGTTGATTAATCGTTAAAAGACCTTACTTCCTCCATACCCATAGCCACTGAACCATTATCGTGGTGCAGCCTCCTCCAGATTGCATAAAGCGGAGTAAACTCAGATTTGGAGAATTGCCCCCTATATACCCCACACATTTATGCGCCCAAGTCCAGGCATGCAATGTAGTAGCAATGAAGGTGTTGCTCAGGCGGCCTTCTCCTAGGTCTTGCAAATTCCCAACTAGTGTATCGTTCCGAAGGTTGCCCAGTAGCATATCCTCCTCCAGGCCTATCCATGGACAGTCAATACCTGAGTTTCCAGTGGGGAGGAAAGCCAGTTGGGCAGCCCAATAATAAGTTTTAGAATTTGGTAACCCTGCTCCTCCCTCCCTGGGCACTTTCTGCAATATGGCTCTTGGAACTTTTGCTCAACCCCCTTGCCATAGAAATTTGTGTATGAGCGCTTCTAACTGTTTAAAGTGAGTTTGTGATATTCTAATGGGGAGGGCTTGATAAAAGTATAGAACCTTTGGCAATATTGTCATTTTTATAACCCCTACTCTCCCCAGCAGGGAGATGGGTAGAGCAGCCCATCTCTCACAGTCTTGTGCAATCCCTGCCAGTAGGGGTTTCAGGTTCAACTTGTATAGGGACCCTGCAAAGGCAGAGATTTGCACCCCCAAATACCGTAATTTATGAACCAATTGGAGACCACCCAAATGGGCAATAATCTGTGCTCGATTTAAAGAGCCCACTGGCATCAATTCACTCTTAGACCAATTGGCCTTATGCCCCGAAATGGCCCTAAATGTCTGCATAGCTTATGGACCTCGGGTAAACCCTGGGCTGGGTTTTGCAGATTCAATAATTAATCGTCCGCATACATAGCAATTTTGTTCCCTGCCCCCCAGAAACCTCTTATCCCCGTGTGTGCTCTACAAGCTGCTCCCAGGGGTTCCAGCGATAGCACACACAATAGTGGGGACAGTGGGCAACTCTGGCATGTGTCCCTGCCCAGTTTGAAAGGGCTAGACAGCTCCCCATTGACCAAGACTTGCGCTAGAGGGCCTTGGTACAGAGCTCGACCCAAGAGTGAAAAGACGGATCCAACCCCAGTGTTCCCAGGGTACTAAACAGATACCCCCATTCCACATGGTCGAAAGCTTTCTCAGCATCGAGAGCCACTACCGTTGCTCCATGTGATCTTTTAGTGCAGGCCCACCTAAGAATGATATAAAGTGTGCTCCTAATGTTGTGCTTCCCCATACAGCCCTTCATGAAGCCAGACTGGTCTGGGTGTATAATGCCCAGTAATATCACCTCCGATGTAGATACGAGGGCTTTGGCCACAATTTTATAGTCGGCTGTGAGCAGCGAAATTGGCCTATAGGAGGTGCAATTATTAGCATCTTTAACCTATTTTGGCAATACTGTGATTGTTGCAGACCGTGTGGATGGGGATAACTCACCTTTTACAGACCCTCCTCTACCGCATCAAACAAGGGGTCCAGGAGATGGTCCTCAAGGGCTTTATAAAAATCAAAAGGGAGGTCGTCGGGCTCTGGAGCCTTTTCACTTTTTAAAGACTTCAGGACTGTCTGGATCTCCTGCATGATCAAGGGTGAGCCCAACCTCCCAGCTTCCTCTCACTGATCTTGTTGAGGGGTATCCCTTCAAAAAAAGTGTCATGGTCCTCCTGAGAGGGGTTGCATTCAGAAGTATAAAGGGATCTATAGAAGGCACCAAAGACATCCCCTATCTCCCTGGATCCCCGCACCAGATTCCCCTGTGCATCTTGAACCTGACTAACTGTTTTCACCACCTCTTTTCATTTCAACTACCAGGCTAAGTACTTACCAGTCCTGTCCCCATCAAAGTAAGCTCCCAAATTAGATAGGAGGATGGTTAAACGACTATTTCAACTTGTGAACAGTTGCATAGATGGCTGCCATGGGGTTTAACATATATACCCTTTCACAGGCTGTGATTTTACTTCTGAGGAACTCTAGTTCTCTAGCCTCATTCCCTCTGACACGCATGGCAAAGGAGATGGTTTGCCCTCTCACATAGGCCTTTAAAGCCTCCCAGCGGGCACAGTGAGAGGTATCCCCATGATGGTTAAATTTCAAACATTTTGCAAGCTTTCCCGGATGTGTGAAAGATATTCCTGATTCCTCAGGAGGAGGGGGTCAAGCTTCCAAGCTCTAGAACCAGCTGGGGTCCCAGTACCTTGAATTGTGATACAGTGCAGCGCATGGTCAGATAACAAAATGGGCAAATATCCCACATCCCCCAGGTCTACCATTAGGGCAGTAGAGATCAGCAGCCTGTCTATGCGTGCATATTAATTATGGGCATGTGAATAGAAGCTATATTCCCTCCCTTGTAGGGTGGTGGTGCCGCCAGGCATCTGTTAGGTCAAAGTCAGCTTGTAGCGCCTCCAGGGCTTTTGCATTACGAAACTTGGGCACAGGGGTTTTGTTTGACCGGTGCAATACTGTATCCCAAACACAATTATAATCGCCCCTCAAAATTCAAGGACCCTCCCAACTGGCCATGTCTAGAACCAGTTTCTGAAAGACGGTGGGACAATCCACATTCGGGCCATATATTAAGCCAATCAGAAATACTCCCTTACCGGGGACATTAACCTTCGCCAATGCATAGCAGCCAAATTGGTCTACCAGTTTATCCAAGATTTGGACTGGTGATCCCCTGGGAATCCAAATAGAGGCCCCTCTCGAGCTTTAGAAGAAAATGTCGAGGAGACCTATATGCCCCCCATAAAGTCAGCAGTTTTCTGTGATTCGGTATGGGAAAAGTGTGTTTCCTGCAATAATACAACTGACCCCTTGCGCCTTTGAATCTCTGCAGTGACCTTTTTGTGTTTTATAATAGATTTGAGGCCACTGATGTTCCAGGACACACATCTGAAATCATCCCCCATCGTTAAACATCCACCTTAAACAATTTTTCCATCTGACATAAAGTAAGCAAATATCCACATTCTTTTTCCCAGTTGACCTGTCTCCTCTCCCTCCCTTCCAAAAGCTGAACTGGTATCCCCCATATACAATCTCAACAACTAACCCAGACTTGGTGAACAAGCAGCGGAGCTCCAAATTGAGGCCTCAACCCAGCCCTCACCAGTTACAGTGGTATTAGGTGCAGCCAAATTGATGCCTCTTTTCCCTCCTCGAGTTCATACAACAGCAATTTGAGACCCCACCACAGTCAAACCCCCTCCCCCAAGTTTTGTAGCCCCGAAGAATCTACAGTACTTCCCAGCCTCAGTTCAAACAGGATTATCCTCGCCCTGCTGAGTTAAAACCATCAGTATTCCAACTGCAAAAAAAAAAAGGCAGATAGTAATAAGTAGAGGGACAATGGCCCATGTATACCAAACAGTATGTGAAACAGCTGAATACTGTTGAAACATAACCTAACACAACATTTGATATGATTATACAACCCACTGGCAAGAAATAACAGTGCAACTTTGAGACTCAGCATTGGTGGAGCAGATATGCAGCAGTTCATGTGTGAGCGCCCGCAGACCTTAAAGTTAATAGTAAGCCCACACAAGGTAAACAGGTTCTTCTCCATAGTGATGAGTGAAGATGGAGATTAAACACCCATAAGGAGGAAGAAACGCCTGCCAGCTGCTACCCATGCCCCCAGGCACAGTTGGGCTTTATGAAACTGGCCCATTAGTAACCACGAGGAGGCCCAGTGATCGAAGTAAATCAGTCATGACCATGTCCATGCAGGTCCCTTTACAGACATGTAACTTAGCGGAGCATACGGAACGGTTTCTGAGGCTGACCCCCCCCGAACACCTCATCTCAGTAGGCAGTACATGGCATGATTACATTTGCGTAGATTCCCTGCTCGGGTGAGCAAACAGGACAGTTGATGCCACTGCGACATATGGCATTTACCTCGCTAGGTTTCCTAGACAACAAATAGCAAGTAATTTAATTTCCCCCTATTCCAGCCTGTTATATGGGATACGTGAAGGGCATACGGATCACTGACCCCCTGGGAGCTCACTGAGCCACAACCAGGTTAGGCACTCCCTGCTGGAACCTGGGTCCCTAGACTCGATCGGGGGTACAGGAGGGCATTCCGCTGCTAGCCATAGGCCTCTGGTCGCCAATGCATCCATTTATGTCCTCCATAAGCCTCTTGGTAGTCGAAGAGGAAATGAGAGCATCAGACATATAATAAAGGATAGGAGAAGAAACATTGTGGCTCTAGGCCTGCGGGACAGTCATCAAAGCAATTTTATTATGTAGTGGCATAACTTACTCTGCATCAGGCTGCACTCTCTCCCTCCTGGTCTCCTCCTCTTTGATCCATTTTTCCGCTGATTTGTGGCATGTGAAATACCGAGGGCTTTGTCCCAGTCTGTCAACCTTCAGCCGAGCTGGATAGGAGAAGGAAAATTTCTAACCAAGCCTATAAAGCTTGTTTTTGGCCTGGTTGAACTTTTGGTGCTTAGTTTGAAGCTCCTGGCTGAAGTCTTGGTAGATATGGACTTTAGTGTTCTCAGATTTTATGGGACCTAGCGAGTTGGCTTTTTGCAGCACAGTTTCTTTGTCTCTATACTGCAAGTATTTAATTTGGCAGTGCTGGGGCCAATGCCCCGGATTCGGCGGTGGGCCCACTCGATGAGCACGCTCTATTTCAAAGTTCGCCGCCTTCTCCGGGAGGCCCAATTGTTTTACCAGCTAGTGGTGGATCTCCACGTTGGGATTCCTCCTTTCAATCCCTTCAGGCATCCCAATTATGTGGATGTTGAAGTGTTGGGAGCGATTCTCCTGGTCATTGATATGGTCCCGGAGCTCAGCTATAGTAGACAGCAGGCCATTCCTCTCAAATGCAACCCCGACATAGGAGTCTTCCATATCGCTCACGCTTTTCTTCAGCTTACAGATTTGCGAGGTATGTGTTGTGGTAGTTTCAGTAAGGATAGTGACCACTGACTGGAGATGACAAAACTGAGCGTTCAAGTTGTTAAATCCGGATTTCATATTTTGTTGCATTTGTAACAGCATATCTGGGACCCCAGCGAGCATTCTGGTTAGCTCCATTGTGCTGGCGTCTGGCTATGCGCCTTTAGGACTGCACCTGGGAAGGAAGGCCCAGAACCGCGTGAGTCACCCTCACTTCTTTTTGGCTGAAATCGAGCCTCAAACTGTAACTTGGCTTGCTTGTTTTTCGATTTTCCAGACGCCATTTGCCCAGGGCTCCAAATATCACCAGAGGTATAATCATAAATCCCTGATTCAGCTGAAAATACATTTTAAAAGATGTTGCCCCGAGGAGCTCTTCTAGCAAGCATCTGCCATGCTTGCCAGCTAGCCACCCCCCCTCCCCAATTCATGAAATTCTTGTTGCCAATAATTGCAGACATCATTTTCTGTTGGTGTTAATACCTGGTTCAGTTTTTTATGTATTAGAGATATGGAGTGCCTTTAGTTCCTAGCTGGCCTAGCCCATCCCATACCTGCAGGGTCTCAGGCCAAGGGTTGTTGTTAGGTTAACCTGTGCTGCAGTTACAGAAAGGGAAAGACAGGAACCCTAGCAGCAACATTACCCAGCTTAAAGCCCTCAAGGGTGATGATGTCATTCTCTACTAGACAAGTCAGTGTGCTGATATCTGTCCCAGGGATAAAGTTAGGGGAGAATCAACCTGTTCTGTGTTTTGAAATGTCGGTTTTCAACAATCGATTGACCTTGGTCAAACACTGGGTTTGTGCCCACCCAGTAGTCTGAATTTGTTTGCTCACTAACAGGGAAGAGCCTATGGGAGTGGATTTGAGTGTGTATGTGTGTGAGGGAGCTTGCTATAGGGGCTGCATGGGAGGGCTCAAATATTGAGCCCAGCTTTGTTACAGAAGTCTCATTCCATTCTCTGCCAGTGTTCAATTCAATTCAAATTTTATTTAACCAGGATAACACCATTGAGACAACTCATTTGTGAGGAGGTCCTGGGAGACACATACACAATGAGAAAAAAAAAATACAGAAAAGGCACATGAACCAACCACACATACAAAGCATTATAATAATAATAATACAATATCAAAAAGAATACTATAAACAATAGGCAGGGTTACATGTTCATCAATATACTACGGCAGTTAGGCAAGTACCAGGCATTACAGGCTTGTAATCCGAATAATGAGGGTAAAATGTGATTCGGGGGGTCGTGGGAGAGTCAGTATGATAGAAAACAGATTACCAAGGAGAACATCAATAGAGGAGGCAAGAGGAATAAGATGAGGAGGGGGACGGAGAGGATAGGGAGGAGAAAAGGTAAAAGAAGTAGAGACAGGTGGGGGGGTGATGCTGAGGCAGAACTTGTGGATCCAGGACAGGAATTGAGATGAGAGTCGACAAAGTGTTATTGCAAAAGGTCCTTTGTTATTGTTAGACATGTGGACTGTATTGGCCCTCTACCAGCTGGTTGCTTCCCTCCTTCCAGCAAAGAAAGTATTTAGCATGTTGTGCCAAATATTAGACCCTGAAGTCAGGGAGTTAGAGTCCAGCCTGATGTTCGCAAGGGGTCAGCCTACTGTATGCCCTATGTGGAGATTTGTTACTCCAGATAGAAGTGGAAAGAATTGTTCTGGGAGTTGAGACCCACTTACTCAGGATAACGTGTCCTATAATTCCTAGGGGATACAATAGTCTAGGCAATATATTCATCTTAATGATATTAATTCTTGTCCAGAGTGTCAAAGGTAGGGCTACCCAATGCTGAGAGTCTTGTTTAATCTGGGATATTAAAGGTTCTATAGTTGCTTTCTTGCTTCTGGAGACCATGATGCCAGGTAATTAAGTGCGTCTGGGTTCCAGGTACTTCCCCATCTCGGAGCCTCTTCTTTGTTGGTAAGGTGGTTCAATGGCATGATGGCAGTTTTGGTAATATTATGCCCGGCAAGGGGACCAAAATTGTCTAGCAGCTCTAGAGCTGCTGGGAGTCACTCTTCTGGATTTTCTAGGTGCAATAACACTTCGCTGGTGTATATGGAAACTTTGCACCTGTGGTTTCCCACCTGTATACTCTGTTTTCTTTTGTCTGCTGTGAGCTGTCTGGTCAGTGGTTCCAAGTATAGATTAAATGGATATGGGGAAAGGGGATAGCCCTGCCTTGTACCTTTCTGTAGTGCAAAAGGATGAGAGTGAACCCCATTACAGGTGGTTTTTAGCTGTCAGGTGTGAGTAGAGAACCATAACCTACTCTATGAATGGCTCCAAGAAACTAAATGGCTGCAGTGTGTGGTACAAAAAGGGCCAGGAGGCTTTGTGGAAAGCCTTCTCCCATCCAGGGACACCAGCACTGTAGGTATGCCCAAGTCCCTGGAGGCGGAGATTGTGTGGCCTAGCTTATGTAAATGATCTTTTGACAGACATAGTCTCCACATAGGAGAATTATAAGCCAGCTGAGCAGCCTAGGAGTGGTTCCAAAGGTGCTAAACTGGATAAAAATTGGTTGGGGATAGGCGTCAGACATCAGAGGTTGGTGGTAAATGGAGTTGACTTTGAGGAAGGAAGGGTGACCAGTGGGGTGCCACAGGGTTCAGGTACGGAGGCCAGTCCTTTTTAATGTCTGTTTTTTTTTTAAATATATTTTTATTGAACTTTTTTGTGGTACAGCTTGGGACACAGCTTTCACTGCTTCCTTAACATAACTGATACACAGGCAGGACACAGATAGGACATTGGTTTCTTAACATAGCTGTGCGTTTAACACCTCTTCTCCTCTATGGGGAGGTATTCTTATGCCTAACATATAACATGACAATTGAAACAAGCTATGGTATTCTCTACATAAAAAATACATTTTCAAATACTGTTCCACCTCAGCTGTGGCTCGAGTCTAGTGTAGGGCTTACTTGTGGGGGGACCGGCATCAGGCGAGAAGTAAGCCAGCTGGATCCACAGGGAAGTCTGACAATTTCAAGGTCCCCTTGCTTATCTACTAATCTTACTTCTTCATCATTGAACAAGTGTATTGTCTCTGCTCATGGCATACAAAAGCCTGCGGTTCCATCGATTAGAGCAAATTCTAGCTTGGTCATTCAAAGAATGGGAGAGTTTTTCCATTTGGCAAATTTGCTTAATCAGTGACTGCCAGGTAATTATATCTGGAAGCGTGGGTGTTAGCTACAGTTTTATGATTGCTTTTTTAGCTACTGCAATAAGAATTCCCGGTAAATAATGGGATGGGGGGTCACTATGGGCTCTGGGATATTGCAATAATAAATAGAGTTGTGGGGTGAGCTGAAGGGTTTCATCAAATATCTCCTGGAGTTCCCCTGAAGAGAGTCAAAAAAAGTGTTGTAGTTTAGTACAGTCCCACATTATGTGATACTGGTTTGCTCGTTGTTCACCGTAATTCCTCAAACAGAATGCGGAGTGTGCCAGGTGATAATGTGTAGTAATCACTGGTGTTCTAAATAATCTAATCAGATGCTTTCAGGCATACTCCCGCCACTGGTGAGAGCTTGTGACTTTTGTGGAGGTTTGTTTTTTTTATCTTCTGTTTCTGCACCGGAGGGCCAGGGCATCTCTCAGATGTACCCACTCAGCCTCGGCGTCTACTCCCTGCCTGAAACCCCTTCCACCGGGAGTACAATGGCTGAGCTACCCTCTCCCCAAGCTCATGCACTTGATCAGCACCCTGGATCTAAGTCCCTTGGGGCGGGATCGTCTCTTCTACCTGGTGATCTTTCTGAAAATCCAGACTGGTCCGGAGCTGGGACGAGGGGCTCGGGAGAGCCGGTGAGAAGGTGGTCCAGCAGTGGGATGTGGGCGTCGGCTCCTGGGGTCATCATGGCCCCCCTGGGTCCTCTGAGGTTTTTTCCTTGTGTTTCCCCCAAAGACAAGGTGTGCAATGACCGTACAGGGCTCCGCCTTCTGTCGCTGGTGTCTGCCATCGTCTTCCCCTTGCTCACGTCCCTGAATGTGTGCTACCCCTGATCTCCATCGGGGGTCACCACTGATTGGAGAGTCCCCTGCAACCCATCCCAGGAGAGGAGAGCAGTCCACTGGATGCTCAATCCTCTCCCTCCCCTGCTGACCCCCGGCGACCCAAGTCTGTTCCTGAAGCCAGGTCGCCGATGTGGTATGAGATGTGGTGTCCAGTGCCTCAACCCTCAGTGCCACTAGGCTGGCTGGCTTGACACTCTTTAATGTCTTTATTAGCAACATTGCAGAGAGACTAGATTAGAAGGTCTGCCTTTTTGCAGATGATACTAAAATCTGCAATAGGGTAGACACTCCAGGAGGGGTGGAAAAAATGAGTAGTTATCTGAGAGAGAGGATTGGTTAAGGGCATGACAGCTAAGTCTCAGTGTGAAAAAGTGCAACATCATGCACTTAGGGCACAGAAACCCAGGGGCAGAATGCAAAATGGGCAGAGTAGTAATGACGACCACCAAACAGAAGAGAGACCTAGGAGTGATCATATCAAATTACCTAAATGTGGCCAGGCAGTGTGACAGAGCAGTTGGAAGAGCTAGTGGGATGCTGGGGTGCATAGGAAGGGGTATCACAAGCAGGAGGGAGGCGTTGTTACTTCTGTGTAGATCACTGGTGATACCTTACCTAGACTACTGTGTCTAGTTCTGGAGACCCCATCTCTGAGACGACATAGAGTGAAGATGGTTCAGAGGAGGGCAACTAAAATGGTGCTGGGTTTGCATGAAAAATCCTATGAGGAAAGTCTGAAGGAGCTCAATATGCACACCCTGGAGGAAAGGTGGAAGGGGGGACATGATGGAGACTTTTAAATACCTCATGGGTATAAATAAGGTACAAGAGGGAAGCATTTTTCAGAAAAAAAGATGCTCAAGAACAAGGGGACATGCTATGAATCGGAAGGGGGGGTCAACTCAGGGGAGATGTGAGGAGGTACTTCTTCATGGAGAGGGTGGTGGATGCCTGGAACAGCCTCCCAGTGGAGGTGGTGGGGACAAAAACTTTAGTAGGGTTCAAGAATGCATGGGATAGGCATACCTCATAAGGGAACCTTAGTGGTAGGGCAAGGGGTGTAGAGCCAGAGGTCAGATAGGCTCTGCGATATAACAGTAGGTAGGGATAAATGGACAGACTAGGTGGTCCAAGCAGTTCTTATCTGCCATCAAATTCTATGTTTCAATATTTCTATATGTGACAGCCTGCGCTACATAAAACCCATCTGTTCAGTCCCAGTTAGAGTGTTCCATGCCCTGCTTATTCTGGATGCTAAGATGTTTTGCAAGTATTTTTGTGTCAGTATGGGTCAAGCGGTCCTTATCTGATATCAGATTCTGTGTTTCTGTATTTCTGTATGTGACAGCCTGCTTTGCATGAAGCCCATCTGTTCAGGCCCAGTTACAGTGTTCCATGCCCTGCTTATTCTGGATGCTAAGATTTTTGTCAGTATTAAGCAGGGAGAGGGGCCTAAATGAGCTCAGCAGTTCAGGATATTTAACCTATTTGAGTAAGAGAGCAATGTAGGGCTCTTATAGTGAGGGATCCAGCTCACCCCCTCCTTTTTTGCTGCATTAAATAATTCACGTAAGGGTTCAGTGGCTTCTTAAAGAGCAAGTGGCACATTCAGGAGAACTTTAACAAAACATATATTCAGGCACTGTCCAGCTTGCATTTTCCATTAGTTCTGTATTCCTCCTCCCCATTATTTAGTAGTGATGTCATTTCCATGAAAACAGGATATTTGCTCCTGAAGAGTTCATCTATTCAGTCATGAATAGAATCAGTCAGGAAGAACTCAGAGGGTGGTGCTAAACAGGGTGCACTCTGGGACAGTAAGGGTGAAGAGTGGAGTGCCACAGGAGTCAGTTTTGGGTCTGCTTCTTTTCAATATCTACATCAGTGATATTGCTGAGGGTTTGAGGGGAAGGGTGTGCCTATTTGCTGATGATATGAAAATATGCAGTAGGGTGGACACCCCAGGGGGAGTGGAGGACATGAGGGAGGACTTAAAGATATTCAAGAAATGGTCTGGGACGTGGCAGCTGAAATTTAATACCAAGAAGTGCACTGTGATGCACTTGGGGAGTAGGAACAGAAGAGCAGAGCATACCCTAGGTGGGCAGGAAATTAAAGTAACAGAACAGGAGTGGGATCTGGGGATCATAGTCTTCTCAAACCTTAAGGTAGGAATCCAATGCAGCAGGGCAGCGGGAAAGGCCAATGGAATGTTGGCATGCATAGACAGGGGCATTACTAGCAGAAAGAGGGAGGTAATGATGCCCTTTTACAAAGTCATGGTGAGGCCGCACCTGGAGTATGGGGTTCAGTTCTGGAGGCCACATCTCTGCAAGGATATAGATGCATTGGAGAGGGTTCAGAGAAAGGCAACCAAGATGGTGCAGGGTATGCAGGGAAAGTCATACGAGCAGAGGTCTAAGGAGCCGGATCTGTACACACTGGAAACGAGGGAAAGGGGAAACATGATTGAAACTTTTAAATATGTAAAGGGCTCAATAAAGTGGGAGAATAGGGTTTACTTAAGAGGAAAGAGGGGGTCAAAAGTAGAGGGCACAGACTCAGACTGCAAGGAAAAAGATACAGGGGCTATGATAGAAGGCATTTCTTCACAGAGAGGGTGGTGGAGCCCTCGAACAGACTACCAGACAGAGTGGTGGGGGCTGAATTGGTGGAATAATTCAGGAGGGCATGGGACAAACATATGGGGCTGAGTATCATTGGGGGGAGGGCTGGCAGGAAGGGGGAGATGTAGTGGGGAAAAAAAAAGGGCAGACTAGATGGGCCGGTATGGTCCTTTTCTGCCATCAAGCTTCAATGATTCTATGATTCCTGCTGCTTTCTCCCTACCTGAAGAGCACTGCTTGTGATCTCACAGTCACTCCCATGGCAACAGATTGTGATGTCGCAACAGAGGATTATGACTTGAAGTAGGGAGTAAGCTATAGAGGCAGATGAACTCAAAATGAACTCTAAGGGACATCAATCATATATTCATACACATGTCTTTGCTGGAGGCAGTATAGTGCAGTGGGTTGCTCTGAGCTGCAGACCTGGAGACCTGGGTTTGAATCCCTCAGCCGCCTAGGTGCATACTGTGTGATCCTGAGCAAGTCACTTGACTTCCTTGTGCTCCCAGGTCGCATCTAGAAACAAGTTTCGGCTTAGTGTGCTACTCCTGGTTAAACAATGTTCCCTTTCCCTTTAGTAATAAATTATGAGGAGGAGAAATATATAAAATATAAATTGAATGCAAGCAGAATTGTACCTAATTATTATGTTTTTTTAAAGTTTTCTTTGAGGTGTCACTAAAAATTGTAGATGTTGGGGGAGAAGCCCCCGACATCTCTGCTGGGAGATCAGAGAAAGGCAACCAAGATGGTGCAGGGCATGCAGGGAAAGTCATACAAGCAGAGGTGTAAGGAGCTGGATACCGGATGCCAGGATACTCTGGGTATAACCCTTATGGCTATTCTCCTGGATTGCCAGGTTTTCAATACCTTTCTTGGCAATACCCACGGTACCCAGGTTACCCGGGGTACCAGCCTCCTCCTCCTCCAGTGCCAGATTGGGAGACGATCCCCACATGGTGGCAGGATGCCAGGACCCAGATCATTATGGAGCTTAGGCAGTCGGTGGGAGACATCCCTCTTCTAAGTGCTCCTCCCCCACTGATACCCTCCAGCAGGGCAGCCGGTGCTCTACTTGTAGGCTCATCTGGGGCAGACCCTTTCTTACCCAGTGGTTCTGAGCCTTCTGACACAGACTCTGATTCCGAGCCTTCAGACCCTCGGTCCCCAGCCGAGGTACCACCCAAGGAGCCCCCAAAATCTCCTCCAGAGGATCCTTCCTTTGGGGACCTTTTGCGCACTATCCAGGCAGCAGGAGGCTGGCCTTCCAAAGAAGTGGACCCCCAGCGTAAAAGGCTGGCAGAACATTTGGATCTAACCACCACAGACCCTCTACCCATCCCCCCCCCAGATGGGTCCTGATGAGGATTTGGTGACTACAATCTGGCAGCAGCCACCATCCATCCTGGCTGTCTCCAGAAAGGCAGACCGTACCTACTATCCCCCGGAAGGGATTCAACATCTCACGACTCATCCTAAAGCTGACTCTACGGTGATCACTGCCACCCATGACCGGTCAGCGCAACCAAAGCATCTGAGTTCCTCACCTCCCGCCAAGGACTCTTGGCGGCTGGATCAGTTTGGCCGGAAGGTTTATTCCTCTTCCTCTTGTGCCATCCGGTCCCTCAACTATGTCTCACACATGATGGCCTTCCAGAAGGCTTCTCTCTCCAAGGAAACTTCAGGAAGTCCAGGATGAGGTGCTCCATAACAAATTGATGGACAAAGTCAGAATTGGCAAGTCTTCTTGTTGTCATGCTTTGTGTGCAACGTATGACTCAGTAGACTCAGTGGCCAGGGTGGTAGCCACGGGGATCTGCATCCATCACCTTTTCTGGCTTCGGATTGCAGGTTTGGCACAAGATGTCCAGTCCTCCCTTCTGGACGCCCCTTTTGAGGGTTCCGTCCTTCTCGGCAGTGACGCCAAAGATATTATTATTGGGCTGCAAGAGAACGGATGCTCCCTTTGGGATGTACGTTCAGTGTTTTGGACAGGACAGAAGAAGAAGCAGCCTTTTTGTCACCAAAGGAGGTGGAACAAAAACCAGGGTAAACATCAAGGCAAACATCGAGTCTCTGGTTCGGGAGTCCAAACCCCCCAGGCCAAGTTCCCCAAACTGGCCTCCGGGCAAAAGCTCCCCTCAGCATCCTGACTGCTTTCCCCTCCTTCTGCTGCCTCCAGCATTCTCAGAGGAACCAGTAGGAGGGAGGTTTGGCCTCCACCTGGAGGGGTGGAGGTTCATCACTGCAGCAGCATGGGCGCTTCAACTTGCACAGCAAGGTCACTCAATAGAGTTTTCCGAGATCCCTGCCCCTCATCCTCTGGGATGGTCTTTTTATCCAAGGGATCAGATCCCCGTAGTCTTCCAGGAGATACAGGCCCTCCCGTTAAAAGCGGTCATAGAACCCATCCCTCAAAACCAGCTAGGAAGGGGATTTTACTCCCACTTCTTCCTAGTTCCAAAGAAGACGGGCGATCTGAGACCGATCTTGGACCTCAGCATGCTCAACCTCTTTGTTGAGTACAAGAAGTTTCGCATGCTGACCATTCAGGGACTTCTCCCCCTGCTCCAATCAAATTCTTGGCTGTGCTCCCTGGACATGCAGGATGCCTACCTGCATATCCCTATCTTTCCAGCCCACCGCCGCTTCCTCCGTTTTACTTTTCAGGAGAACCATTTTCAGTTCCGAGCACTCCCCTTTGGCCTTTCTTTGGCCCCCCGGGTGTTCGCCAGGTGTTTAGCGGTGGTTGCGGCTTTTCTTTGCCACCAGGACATTTACGTGTTCCAGTATCTGGAGGACTGGCTCCTCGCAGCACCCTCTCCGAACAGCCTCAAAGAATCTCTTTCTTTCACTCTGAGCTTGTTTGCTCTTCTGGGTATCATAGTCAGCTTGCCCAAGTCCCAGCTAGTACCATCTCAATGGCTCCAATTCATTGCACAGTACTAGACATGGTTCAGAGCAAGGCTTTTCTGCCATCGGATCGAGCCGAGACCCTAGTCTCTCAAGCCACTCTCGTGGACCAGGCTCGGTGGATCCCAGCGCATGATGTGCTTCATCTTTTGGGAATGATGGCAGCAGCTATTCCCACAGTCCCCTTGGTCAGACTTCACATGAGGGTCACCCAATGGTCTCTTTGAGTCCAGTGGGATCAGAGGATGGACGACATGACTCAGATGGTCATGATCTCCAACAGCCTACAGAGAGATCTTCGCTGGTGGCAAGATCTCTCCAACCTATCACAGGAAGCCCCTTTCCATTCCCCTGTACCAACCCAGATCCTTACCACAGGTGCCTCAAACCTGGGCTGGGGAGCCCATCTGGGGGTTCACAAGACAAAAGGGTCTTGGTCCAACCAGGAGCTTCTGCTTCATACCAATGTTCTGGAGACCAGAGCAGTTCTGTACACCCTCCAGGCGTTACAGCCCCTTCTATTACCAGGATTACTTCTTGTTCAGACAGACAACGTGTCCACTGTCTGGTACATCAACAAACAGGGAGGAACTCGCTCGTTTCCTCTCTGCAGAGAAGCGATGAAGGTTTGGTACTGGGCAATTCAGCACAGCCTTTTCCTGACAGCAGTCCACGTTCCAGGCATAAGCAACGTCCTGGTGGACAGTTTTAGTCGATCAGTGGCCAAGGCTCATGAGTGGGAATTAAAGCTAGAGGTAGTCGAAGATCTCTTTCTTCGATGGGCTGACCAGAGATAGATCTGTTCACCTCCCCATTCAACACAAACCTACCCAACTTTTGCACGCTCGTTCTTGGGCATGGTGCTTTTTGGTGAGATGTACTGTCTCTCTCTTGGACAGGGAGGTTTCTTTATGCTTTTCCTCCCTTTCCTCCCAATTCAGAAGGTTCTGGTGAAACTTCAGGAGGAAGGGGTGCATTTGATTCTGATCGCTCCTCTCTGGCCACGCCAGATTTGGTTCCCTCTTTTACAGCATCTGGCGCTAGAACCTCTGGTTCCCCTGCCATTATCCCACGACCTTCTGATTTAGGAGCAGGGCACCATGGTGCACCTGAACCTACAGTCTCTTCACTTTCAGGCGTGGCACCTGTGGACATAGCGGTCTCTACACAGGTTGCTCATATCTTGGTGGAAGCCAGAAAACCATCTACTTGAACCACCTACCCCATGAAGTGGAAAAGATTCTCGATCTGGGCCCTAACCAGGAGCTGGGATCCCTTTTCGTGTTCGGCTGCCCAAGTGTTAGAGTACTTTGCACATTTATCAGAGTCAGGCCTTAGCTATTCTTCCATTAAGGTCCATCTCTCTGCAGTGTCTGCCTACCACCTCCCGGTGGAGGGCAAACCTTTGGCTCAACTGGAGGTTGCTAAGACTTTTTTAATAGGCATCCTCCACTTGGAACCGCTGATCCGGAATCCATGACCCCCCGGGACCTGAATTTTGTGTTGGAAAAACTAACATTGCCTCCTTCTGAATCAACTTCTAGCTGTGACTTGAGCTTCCTTTCCTGGAAGACTCTGTTTTTAGTTGCAGTCACTTCTGCCTGAAGGGTCTCGGAACTTCAGGCGTTTATCTGTAAGGAACCCTATCTGATTTTTCATAGGGACAGAGTAGTCCTTCGGACAAACCCTTCATTTCTTCCTTAGGTAGTCTCAGAAACCACTCTCAACTAGAGTGTCGAACTGCCAGTCTGTTATCCACAGCATTCCAACAGGGGTGAAATACCTTCTGCACACTCTTGATGTGCACAGGATTCTGAGGTATTACACTAACCATACTAATGAGGTCCGTAAGTCAAATCAACTCTTTGTGGCCTTTGCTCCCCAGTGCCAAGGCAAGGCCATTTCCAAACAGACCATTTCTAGGTGGTTGGCTAACTGCATCCACTTCACCTACCGAAAGCATGGAAAATCCCTTCCGAGGGTGCGTAAGGGTCACTCCACTAGGAGTGTTGCTACTTCTACCACCCTTTTCAGGAATATGTCCACTGCAAAAATCTGTGCAGCGGCCATGTGGTTGCCTGTCCACACCTTCAAGAAGCATTACAGTCTGGACATCGCCTCTAGGCACAGAACTGGCTTTGGTCTTGCAGTTTCTGCAAGGCCTCTCGTAATTAGCAGTTGGTGACTTCTCCTCCTTCCGGATGTACCTCCATATTATTTCTTTGGAACTGCTTGGTATTTAGTCCTATATGTGAAGACCTATTGCAGGAACACTATCGTAGTAAGATATTGCAGCTACGTAAGAACTTACCGTAAGAGTAGATCTTCGAGGGAGGGTCCTGCAGTAGGTCTAGTTTCCAACCCACCTTCCCCCTACTCCTGGATTGTTTCCTTCATTTTCATCCTGCCTAGCCCTTGGGTCTAGAGAGGAAGCATGGTTCTAGGAGACTTCACTCCTATTTTTTCTACTTACCTTTTTCTAGGTCTCTGGTGGAAAAGAACTGGAGGGTGGGTGCGAGACCACCCCTTTTATGGTTAGGCTGACGTCATGTCACCTGATGTCTGGGGTGGTCCCCGCTGATGATTGCTATCTACAAGTTTGCCATTGGAACCGGACACCAGGGGGTACAGTCCTATATGTGAAGACCTACTGCAGGAACCTCTCTCGAAGATTAACTGTTACGGTAAGTTCTTACATAACTGCAATTTGCCGCACATCCTGGAGACCATGCTCCTCTAGATATTTCACCAACCTTTGCTTTAGTATGGTCTCCATGAGATTGCCCACAATGGAGGTCAGACTGACTGGTCTGTAATTCTCTGGGTCATCCTTAGGGACGGCTTTTGTAGAGGGGCATTACAATATCTGTTTTCCAGTCCTGCGGCACCACGCCTGACTCTAGTGAACTGTTAAATAGGTCTGCCAGTGGCCCAGTCAGCTCCTCAGCCAGTTCCTTTAGTACCGTTGGATGTACTCTGTCTGGGCCAGGTGATTTGTCCACCTTCAATGCCAGCAGCCCCACCCTCACTCTATCCTTCTCTATCACTACATCTGTGTTCCCTTCCCTCCCTGCTCCTCTTTTCCCCTTCTAAAAGCAATGGTCCATCCTTCTCCCTGGTGAAGACAGAACAGAAGTATTCATTTAGTATCTCTGCTTTTCCCCCATTATCCTCCACCCACTCCACCCCTTGATACTTGTAGGAGAAAAAGTTTGGGAAGAGGACCACAACACAAGATGTTACATACAAATGTTTGTTATCTCTTTTAATGTCAAATGGTCACCTGAAAGTCTCATAGGGTGAAGCCTATCTGGGACACTGTTTTCAGATATAAACTTTACTTTAAAGGAATACCCCCTTATCCGGAAATCAGATTGTCCAGATTAACTTTTCCTGACACATTGGATGTGCTGTATGGAGTCGCTTTGATATCTGGCATGAGTATATTGTATGCTGCTGTTTTATTATGTAAAACAAATATAATTTAAAAAAAAAATAGCGGTATCTCCAGGTGTCACTAAGGTCCAACTCTGTGAGAAGGGCTTCGTCCTTTTTGTTGCCACATGCTCTGTGTGAGGGATTCTTGAAGTACTGTCTATCTGTGGTGCTATGGTAAGTTTCAAATCTCCCTCACATATTAACCCTTCTGCCTTTTCCACAGTTAAAGGAGATCTACTGGCTAGGATGCTCGAGCCACTGGTGCATAGATTGTGGCTCAAGCACTCAATCCCCCCTCGAAGTTCCAATATGTAATAAATAACATAAATACCTGATCGCTCATAAAATGTAATTTTCCAGGAGGTGCAGCCGGCATATTGAGAATCGGAGCGATGTCCCCTGGGAGATCCACTGGAAAATACCACAATACAATGTCGGGGGTTTACCTCTTCCTCTCCATTGCTCATATGTACGGAGAAATTAAAATCTCCAATTTTAGTATGCCGGTGTTATTTTTACAAAAGGTGTATATTTGCCATGTGGATGCGGCATGCCCACTCACTTTCACTCCTCCACTGAACTCTGGATTGCATCAGGGGCAAAGCAGGAGCGTACCTGTCATCTTGTGGCTCTTCCTCTCCTTGCTTCATCAGCCTGCAGCCACCAGCTTTCTTGGGCCCCCATTGCTGCTTCCACCCCAGCACATTTGCTCAGCCAAGCAGGTCACTTGTGAGTGGGACCTTTGAAACCTTGTCCTGATTTTCAGTTGCTGCTGCTGCAAGAACTTTCACCGCTCCACTGAACTCTGCACAGGTTCGCATCAAGGGCTGAATGGGAGTCTACCTGCCATCTTGTGACTCTCCCTCCCCTTGCTTTATCAACCTCCAGCCACCGGCTTGCTTGGGACCCCTTTGCTGCTTCCACCCCTGCAGCTCAGCTTGACCAGTCATGTTGCTTTGTGGGTGGGACCTTTGAGACCTTGGCATGATTTTCAGTCGCTGTTGCCAGAAGAACTTTCATTGCTCTACTGAACTCTGCCCAGGATTGTATCAGGGGCCATCTTGTGGCTCTCCCTTGCTTCATCATCCTCCAGCCGCCAGCTTGCTTGGGACCCTCATGCTGCTTCCATCCCTTCCTGACCAAGTAGGTCACTTCGTGGGTGGGACCTTTGAAATCTTGGCACAATTTTCAATTACTGCCACGCCAAGAACTTTCACTCCTCCTCTGAACTGTGCCAAGGATCACATCAAGGGTTGAACAGGAGCCTGCCTGCCGTCCTGTGGCTCTCCCTCCCTTTGCTTCATCAGCCTCCAGCCCCCAGCTTACTTTGGACCCCTCTGCTACTTCCACCCTTGCAGCTCTGCTTGAGCAGTCAGTTTTCTGCATTGGGGGGGTCTTTGAATTCTTTGTGAGATTTTCAGTTGCTGCCACTGCAAGAACATTCACTCCTCCATTGAACTCTGAACAGGATCGTATGACAGGCTGAGCGGGAGCCTACCTGTCATCTTGTGGCTCTCTCTCCCCTTGCTTCATCATCCTCCATCCACCAGTTTGCCTGGGACCCCCTTGCTGCATTTACTCCTGCAGCTGTGCTTGACCAATCAGTTCACTTTGTGGGTAGGACCTTTGAAACATTGGCACCATTTTCAGTTACGGCTGCTGCAAGGACTTTCACTCCTGTACTGAACTATGCACAGGTTTGCATCAAGGGCTGAGCAGGATCCTGTCTGCCATCTTGTGGCTCTCCCTTGTTTCATCAGCCTCCAGCCACCAACTTGCTTGGGACCTCCTTGCTACTTCCACTCCTGCAGTTCTGCTTGACCAATCAGGTCACTTTGTGGGCAGGACCTTTGAAACCTTGGCGCAATTTTCAGTTGCTGCCGCTGCAAGAACTTTCACTCCTTTACTGAACTCTGCACAAAATTGCATCAAGGGTTGAGTTGGATCCTGTCTGTCATCTTGTGGCTCTCCCTCCCCTTGTTTCATCAGCCTCCAGCTGCCAGCTTGCCTGGGACCCCCTTGCTGCTTCCACTCTTGCAGCTCTGCTCGACCAATTAGGTCACTTTGTGGGCAGGACCTTTGAAACCTTAGTGTGATTTTAAGTTGCTGCTATTGCAAGAACTTTCATTTTTCCACTGAATTCAGCACAGGACCGCATCAAGGGCTGAGAGGGGTGCTTACCTGTCATCTTGTGGCTCTCCTTCCCCTTGCTTCATCAGCCTCCAGACACTGGCTTGCTTGGGACCCCTTTGCTGCTTCCACCCCTGCAACTCTGCTTGTTTATTTTGTTTTTTATTTGTGTTTATTTGAATCTAGGATTACAAGTACCTTTGAGCCGAGGCTGTTTTACAAAGGTTCCACGTCAGATGGAGTGCAATACAACACAGGACAATTCAGTACAAGTTGCAGATAAACACTGGGTTACAAAAACAGTAGGCGTAACTTATTTTAACAGTAGGCATAACTAATTTTGTCAATGAAAACATAAATACTGAGACAATACTAGATAAGGATCCAGAGGTAGGAGCAGCCGGAGGCATTGTCAGTGGTACTTAGGGAAGTGCAATGGAGAGGAGGGGGAAGGAGGACATGAAGTGGGGAGGGGGAGGGGGAAAGGGGGAGGAGTGGGAGAAAGTAAGTGCTGAGTAGAATTGGCAGTGGCAGCAGAGAAAGGTTGATGGACAGGAGGGCTGTTTAAGGCTTGACCTATCATGTCGCTTTGTGGGTGGGACTTTAAAGCCTTGGCACAATTTTCAGTTGCTGCCACCACAAGAACTTTCATTCCTCCACTGAACTCTGCCCAGGATTGCATCAGGGGCCAAGTGGGGGCCTATGTGCCATCTTGTGGCTCTCTCTCTCTCTCTGTCCCCTTGCTTCATCAGCCTCCAGCCACCAGCTTGCTTGAGATCCTCATGCTGCTTCCATACCTGCTTGACCAGTCAGGTCACTTCATGGGTGGGACCTTTGAAATCTTGGTGCGATTTTCAGTTACTGCCACCACAAGAACTTTCACTCCTCCTCTCAACTGTGCCCAGGATCACATCAAGGGCTGAACAGGAGCCTGCCTGCCATCCTGTGGCTCTTCCTGTCCCTGCTTCATCAGTCTGCAGCCGTCAGTTTGCTTGGGACCCACTTGCTGCTTCTCTCCTTGCAGCTCCGTTCGATCAATCAAGTCGCTTCATGGGTGGGGGACCAAGACCCATCTTTAGCTGCTGCCATTTAGCATCCTCCATGTTTTCGGTCCAGAGTGCTAAGGACTGTAGTGCAAAGGACACTGAAGAGACTGCGTGGAGTCAGCCGTCAGCTAGCCACGCCACTCCCCAAGTCTGCCTCCTTCCAACTCCGTCAGTTTTCTCCATAGCCAGTGTGTACCATGTAAGACTGTGTGAATCTGCTTTGCTTAAAGTTATACATTCTGTGCACAACCTTTTTGTGTCTTATCAAGGCAGATCCTACTTTCCTCCTTACAGAAACACTCGACCTAGTATTGTTGTGTATTCATGCTAGTCTGCTAGGTAGTGCTTCCCGCAACCTTAGTTTAATGTTACCATAATTTTTGCTGACCCGTAGTACAACACTTTCTGGGTGCACCCATATTTTGTATTGCTTTATATAATTTATCTCAGAAATTATTGTAAGTTGTGCAATCCAAGTATCAGTACAGTGGAGCCCGGTTATAAGAACATCGCGGCTGTAGTGACATTTTGCCCATGTAATGATCTTGCCTCATTATATTTTTTGGGAGCTAAACTCGTTTATAAGAACATACAGATTGGTTATAAGAAAATTTGTAATGCTCAGCTTCCATTAGCCTGCACTGTTCTCTATGCTGTGTGATGGCCACCATTTGACAGTTTTCATACCTCGTCATGTCACTTGTAAGGTGGCTAATCACAGCACATTCAGCAGCTCGTTATGTGGCTAATCAGCATTGTATTCCTCTGTGGCTGCCTGCATTCTGTCATGTTTTTTTACTGCATTTAAGGCTCCTTTGGTATGCAAACATGTAACAGCAGGCTGCCATGGAGAAAAACAAACAAACCATGCTGACACCTGCCCAGAAGATCAACATTATTGAGCGCTTGAGCCAACCCACTACTAAATGGGCAGACATAAAGTAGCTAAAGAATTTAACATCAATATATGCACAATCTCAGAAATTCTGTCCAACAAAGAAAAGCTAAATGAAAAGGATAACCGGGGTTTTAACTGAAATGAAGCAAAAATGAATTAGAAGAGATAAAGTAGTGGAAAGTGCCTTACTTCACTGGTGCAGCATCTGCCAAATTACAAATGCTGCCATCAGTGGCCCCATGTTGCTTACAAGAGTGCAGCAGCTAGCTTGATGGGCTTGGTGTAAATTTTACAGTAACAAGTCGCTGGCAGTGTCCCTGGAAGGAGCAGCACAACATCCACTTTAGACGATGCCATGGTGAGAAACAAGATTCCGACTCCGGCAATGCCATTAGCTGGACTGAGACTGTCCTCCTTTTGCTTCTTGCCGAATTCCTCCCGAATCCTTTTACAATTGTGATGAGACCAAAATTTACTTCTGGGCAGTACCCAGTGGTACCCTGGCATTCCATAATGACTCATTAGTCTGTGCAAACATTTTATGGACTGACAAACTTCCTCTTTTAATCATCGGAAAGTCTAAGAAACCTTGGTGCTTCCGAGGCATTGCAATAGAATCTCTACCTGATGAGAACCATGCTAACAGCAATGCCTGGATGACTGGCCAGATTGTCACAGAGTGGGCTAACAAATGGAATGTCAAACTGCACAGAAAACGCAAGAAAATGTGTCTGATTTTGGACAGTTGTGGTGCACACCCTGCTCTCTCCCTGTGTCTCATAAAATTAGCCCCCCCCACCACACCACCTTGTTGATTCAACCTATGGATCAGGAGGTTATCTGAAACCTAAAGCAGCATTATTTTTATTATAAGAAAATCACTGAAAAGCTGCTAATCTCCATAGATGCTGGTAGAGTTGCTAAATAGTAAGCTTACTGGAAAGATCACGAGCCTCAACTGCATACAAATGCTGGATGCTGCCTGGCATCAGGTGAAATAGAGACCACCACACACTGCTTTCAAAAAGTGGGTTTCACTAACCCAGAAAACACAGAAACCCGTGATTGCACCAAAACTACTGAAAGCACTAGCCACAGCACCCCGATGAGAACTTTGCAGTAGGGTGGCTGAACATTGAGGAATTCGAGTACTGTGTTGCCATTGATGTGGGAATCGAGTGTTTCAGGACAATCACAAAACAGGAACTTTGCCGAGACATCACACCAACACAAGACGACAGCAGTGGCGAGGAAGATCAGCCTGCTGTCAAACCCCCTTCTGTGAGAGAGGTAAAGGCATGTATGGACAAAATAAGACACTACATTTTAACTTGTTCACCACACCATCATGCAACTGTACCTAATCTCACCTGACACCACCCACCTCTATCCCCATGTCCCACACTGGTCCCCCCACCCCATCGTGTGCGCAGTGTTAGCCTCAGATTGTCTAGTGCACGCACTTAATGGGTGCAACTTCTAGTTGTGACAAGTAATGTAAATGTGTCTGTAGTGTCTGTAGTTACTGCATTCATTGTTCCCTGCTGGCATTTGAGCAGGTATCCCCCCTCTGTATCCTAAACTATTGTCTTTTGATGTTGGATATAAATTCCTTGTAATATATCATTTTATTTTATTTATTTATTTGCTACATCGGAATACAACCTTTGAGTCAAAGACTCTTTTGCAAAGGCTCCTCGTCACAAATACAAAAGGAGGGAAGGAGATAAGTAGTATACAATTACACAATTATACAAAATAATTAAAGCAGGCCTGGAGGGCCTTAGTTATTCAAAAAAGACAAGAAGACAAAATATCACAGGGTGGTGTCACCCAGGGTCAATAACTGATGTAGCAGATTACAGTTGATTGCTAAACAGAAAGGGAGTAAAGAATTGGATACACTGGCATGAGAATAAACCACTGGCCAAGGCAGCATCCGGTGTAGCAAGGGTCAGTTGCAGTCGCAGACTGATTGTTCAAGGAGATAACTCTTGCGGACAGATTTGAAAAGGTCAAGGCTAGGTAGTAGGGAGATGGTGGGTGGGAGATAATTAAGCTACATAGGTGCCTGGTATAAAAAGGCCCTTTGACACAATGAGGTTCTGCAGCGTGGCACAAAGATGGATGACATTGAGGCACTTCTGGAGACTTGGGCGGGGGGGGCAATTGAGACGAAGGAGTCAAGGCCAGGAGAGGCAATTCTGAGGGATATTTTCTTTGCAAGGATGCATGTATAGTATTTAAGTCTGGCTTCCAGATTTAGCCAGTTTGCGGATTTCTACAAGTCTCAGGTGTATGTCAACCTGTCATGGCCAGTGACCAGCCTACAGGCATTGTTCAGGGTATTCTTTACCCGTGAGAGGAAGGTTAGGTCAGCTGTACCATAAATCACCAAGCCATAGTCATTGAGGGAGAGAACAAATGAGGATACTGCCAGGTGGAGTGCCTCAGGGAGAGGAAGTGTTTGTGCTGGTATAACAGTCAAATCCTGGTATTGAGAGCAGACAGGAGACCTTGGATGTGAGTATGATAGGAGAGATGGGTATCCAGGGTTAACCCCAAGTACCTGAAAGATGAGGCTTGCTCGATAGGGACATTGGCGGTGTTACAGATGGATAGAGTGAGGATACGAAGCTGGTTTTGGCAGTGGGTAAATACCATGGATTTGGTTTTATTACAGTTGAGGATTAACTTATGAGCCACAAACCAGGATTTGATAGTGCGGAAATGCTCTTGGAGCAAGGCTTGGAGGGCAGAGGGGCTGGGATGGCATTCGAAGATAACGGCGTCATCCGCATAGAGGAGCATTTTACCAGGGCAGGATTGGGGAAAGGGGTTAAGAAACAAGCCAAAAAGGAGGGGGCCAAGCATAGACCCTGGGGGGACTTCAGAATGAACAGGGCAGCAGTAGGAGAGGGTGGAGCTGATCCTAATCTGCTGGGATTGGTCAGATAGATAGCTGGTAAAACAGGACACCACCTTGGGGGCAAGGCCCACTGATGGGAGGGTGTGGAGCAGCAGGGCATGATTGACAGTGTCAAACGCTTTTGTAAGATTTATGTAGACAGATCCTACCAGGTATCCATTGTCGAGAGCTTGATGTATGAAGGACGTGTACTCAAGGGCCCAGATATTCAAAAGGGTTGTGCCACGCACAATAGGGTTGCGCCAGCGCAAGTCCGAAAATGTGCCATTCTGCAATATTCAGCGGGAGGCAGTTGCGCCCCCCAAATCACGCTGAGCAACAGCGCAATGATAATGAATGTATGCGCAACTGAAGGGGGGGGGACCATGCATAAATGGCGCAGTGCGATATTCAACAACATGCTCCATGCGCAATAGGGGAGCAAGCGGAAGTTGCGCCATAGCGGAAATGAGCCAAAATAAAAGGGAACAAGGGAGAGGCGCAAGAGGCTACAGGAAGCCACAAGTTGCTGAACTATAGCCAGCCACACAGGCACACACACACACAGGGCAGGACAGTGAAGGGCACCTGGAACCCACAGGCTCAGGGAAGGTGTGGGGGCCACAGTGCAGAAGGGAAGTGCCACACAGCAGTGAGGCCAGCACAGTCAGGTGTTCCGGTGCAGGGAAGTAGCAGCCAGGACAGCGGGGGAACACAGAAACAGCTACCGGGGGTGAACACAAGCCAGGGACATGGCCAGTGCCACCATCCAGATGGAGGCAGTAATGAGGGTGGTGAGTGAGGCGGGTAGCAGGGGGGCGTGGCCATGGAAGGGCCCGTCGGCGGTATGCCCCCAACAGGCAGTACCGAGCCCGCACCAGCTTCAAGCTGTATAGTGATATGGAGATCGTGGGCCGGTACCGCCTGAATCGGGCAATTCTGAGGCGGCTCTGTGAGCTGTGCAGTGATGTGATGCAGGCACCCACACGACGGAGCCATGCTCTGTCAGTGGAGACTAAAGTGACAGCTTGCATGTGCTTGTTCACCATGAGTACCTTCCAGAGACCAACAGGGGACACCACAGGCATAACCCAGTCGGCCGCGTCACGCCACCTCACCCAGTTCCTCAGCACACTGCTGCCACATGCTGCAGAGTACATCCATTTCCCCAGCACACTGGCGGAGCGCACAGCAAACATACAGGAGCTCCACAGGGTAGCACGTATGCCTGGCATGCTAGGGGCAATAGACTGCACCCATGTGGCCATCCGCACACAACCTGGCCCCGAGGGGGCTGCATACATGGATTGCAAGGGCTATGCTAGCATCAACTGCCAGGTGGTGTGTGATGACAGGGGGCACATAATCAATGTCTGTGCCACGCACCCTGGGGGAGCACACAATGCCTTCATCTGGCACCAGTCGGCACTGTGCCACAGATTCGAGAGTGGGGACATCCCCACTGGCCACCTAGTGGGTGAGTATGCAAACATAGGGCTTGGGAGGGGCATGGTCAGAGGTGACATGGGTAGTGGCCTACATGGCCCGGGGCAGGGTGATGCTGATCACCAAACTAACCTCCACCCTCTACACACAGGTGACAGTGGATACCCACTCCATCCCCGGCTGCTCACACCATACCGTTGGCCCACGACCCCATCACAGCAACGCTACAATGAGGCGCACGCCACCTCACGTAATGTCATTGAGCGGGTGTTCAGGATGCTGAAGGCATGTTTCTGTTGACTGGACACCTCTGGTGGTGCCCTACAGTACAGCCCCTCAAAGGCCTGTGGGCTATTCCTGGCCTGTTGCATCCTGCACAACATGGCCAACAAATGTGGGATAGCCGTACAGGTCGAAGAGGGGGACAGTGATGGGGATGATGAGGACGCCGGCGACAATGGTGATGGGCAGCCCCCCCTTGGGCGACAGGACCCCCGACTGCTCTGGCTGGCACAGCTGCACTGGGACACCATCATGGAGGAGCACTTCAACCAACCCAGGTAAGTCATGGGGCCATGTGCAACCACCAGTGGCTAAGGCACAACCCACAAACACGCATGGACACACACCAGGGGTGCATGCTGTCAAGGGAAGTGGCCAGGCATGGAACCACACACACCACCAGGGATGGGTGAGGTCTAACATGGCACGTGGACAGACACACACACACACACACACACACACACAAACACACCAGACATGCACAAAGGGTAGGAGGCACACCAACTCAGAATGCCATCCCTAGCCACACACATGTCCACAGACCACCACGCCCACTGCCTATCATTGTGCATGTGTCAGATGCTGGGCACCATTGCACATTGGTGTACAGTGCAATGCAGGCATCATCATGCACACGCAACTGCGGACAGCAGCCGGGAGGGTGTGCAGATGGACTGTTCGTCTGCGTGCAGGGCCAGGTACCCACCAGTGCATTGCCCGCTGAATGACACAATGCACACAGGGCATCATCAGACAGTAGCCACATTGGGAGACAGGTCAGTCACGCGCCACAGTGCCCCGGCTGCCACAGATGCATGGGCGGCCACGCCGAGACCCGCCAGCACTGACAGGCTGACCACTGGCCTCATGGGGTGGCACCGATGGTTCCCCAGGGGTTCCGCTGCGTGAACACGACCGTGCTCGTGCAGGGGTCTGCAGCACACTGAACATGCCTGCACCAGGCGTGCTCGGGATGCCCACAGCTGAACCCGGTGTTGACAAGGAGGGTGTCGCACGATGCCGAGAACAGGGGGTGGACATTGCACTGCACGGTGTCTGTGCCTCATGGGCAAATAACTGTGTGCCCCCTGTGGCCATGGCAGCTGTGATTGTATGTATCAGCCTGTCAATGGCAGTGGTCAGATCCTCCCGCATCCGGTCCATCCCTGCCAGGAGCAGAGCAGTTTCTCTGCTGCGACACTCCTCTGCCCCTTCCAGAGCCCCACTCAGTGCATCCACCGCCGTCTCAAGCTGCATCTGCTGATTGACTGATGCTTGCAGTATGTGGGTGTGCTCATCCAAGAGGTCATCTGCCTGATTGGCATTCTGTCCCTCAGGGTGTGGGCGGCCCTGATGCTCAGCACCCCTTGAGGGTGGGCGCTGCACACCAGGACCAGGCCTGGGCATGTCCACAGGCGGTGCACTGACGCTGCCCCCTGACACTGTACCCCCAAGCCCATTGGCTGACTGCTGATGCTGCCTTTCTGGCTGCCACTCCCCAGGGCTCACTGGTGCCGCCGCAGTGGCCGCAACAGTTCCACTGTCCTGTACACACACCAGTGCTGCCCCACCGGTGCTAACAGGCACAGGCTGGGACTGTGATGACATGCAGGCCTCCACGGTGGCACCACACACAGCCATGGTCGCGATGTTACCTGCTGTGTGGCCATCCTGTGGCACTCACGTGTCACTGCCCATGACGTTAGCGTCATCATCATCGGTGACGGACCTGCACCAGCCCGAGTCACAGCATGCCGGCATCCGTGGATGCTGGCACGCTGGAACATGGGCAGGGCCGCCTCCGCATCTGTTCCAACAACATCAGTCTGGATATCCAGGCAGGGGCCCACTGTCGCACTGAGCCGTGTATTCCTGTGGAGGTGGATGGGCCCTCCTCCATCTCCATTTGACTGGCCTCAGTGGAGGGGCCCACCACCGCTGACCCATGCAGATGCTCAGGATCTGTAAGGGAAAACAAAGTCGCGTTACTGCATGTGACCTACCCTGTCCCCCCCCAATAGACAGACCATGACCTACCATGCAGTGATGGGCTACCACCCATCTGGAATCCACCACCTGGAATACCCTCAATGGCGCAGTGCTGCATGCTGCCAGCAGCCCTCTCCTCCTGTGGGGTCAGTCGTAGCACCTCTGGTTGTCCCCCACCTGTCGCAGATCATGCTGCCCTGATGGTAGCCACCTTCTCCTTAATCCTCCTCCTGTCTGTGCTCATCTTCTTCTTGCACTCCTGCACGGAGCACTGGTGGCTGCCATGCAAGTTCACAGCACGCACCACTTCCTCCCATGCAGCAGCACGGGCCTGTGGTGTTCCCTGGCGTCTGCAGAGAAGCGACTCCTGGTCCAGGTAGGCCTCGAACAGGGCATCCGTCTCAGCCTTTGTGAAATTTGGCCTCCTCCTCCTCCCATAACTCTGTTCCTCTTCCTCCACAACTCGCTTGGTCATGATTCAGCCTGTGAGAATGACAGGTATTACCTGTGACTGTGCAGTCCCATGCATGTCCCAAAATCCATAGTCCACACTCCCAAACAGCATGCAACTCACCAATAGACTGCAGTAACCGACTATGGCCAGTGCAGCCCAATGTCACACTTTTATTGCGCAAACCATGCAAATGAGGCGAGGCGCAACTTTAAGTGGATGCAAATGCAGTGACTGTGCCATTGAATGGCTGATTAGCTGATTTGCATATGACGGCTGAATATCACTCTTTAGCGCTTTGTGCAATTGTGTTGAATGTGCTGAGCCAAGGGCGCAGTTCTGTGACATGCGCAGTACACACCTAACTGCGCATGCCCGGGTTGATGACACAGGTGCCTGCCGTGCTGCTGACGTGCTGTGCACGGGAGGCAATGCAGGGCATGGCCACCATTGTGCCACTGGCACTACAGCGCTGTTCACCTATATGGCGCTGTGGCACTGTGGCGTCGTAGGCGCACTAGGTCAACAGCGCAGTAGGCCGCCACAGGAGGTGGCACATAGGCACCCAATTGCGCTACATGCATTGGGTTCCAGTCGTGCTGTGGCTGTCCGTGCGCCAGAGATCCTTGACCCTGTGCCCGACCTTTGCCCCCTAGGCGCCATGCATCAGGCATGGGTGCACCACTATCGCGCTGTTCAGTGACAGCGTGATAGAGAATGGCAGTGCTGTACCGCACAGCATCTGCATGTGGCGGAACCACGCTGCAGAGCGCCATTTTGACTCTACCGAGCAATAGAGATGGCGCGGAGGAGAGCTGCCCAGTGGAGCCAGGTAGAAATGGCAAACTTGGTTGCCATTGTGGAGCCACTTGTTGGCCCACTGTTTGGTGAGGCACCCCTGGACAGATCCAGGAGTCAGGTGTGACAGAAGGTGGCCGACGCCCTGGAGGAGGCCACAGGAATGGGGCGGACGTCGGAGCAGTGCCGCCACAGATATGGGGACCTGAGGTGGAGGGATCTGGACCTGCTTGCCCTCCTGTGGGCATGTGCCAGGAGGGGCACGGTGCCACGGCCAGGTAGGTGTAACATCCGTACACTTTTATCTTCCATATGGGTATCATGGTTGCATGTGTCCGGAACATGGGGGGGGACCATCTGGTGTTGGCTGTGGTGGTGTTATCAGGGTGTGGGGTGGGTGGGTTTGGCTGTGTGGGATTGCACACACATGGAGGCAGGGGGACTTTGCTACAGGATTGTACTGATGTTCCTTTCTCCATGTTTGCACCTTAGACCCAGATGAGTGATGGCTGGTGAGGGAGAGGAGGCGCCAGCAGGAAGACCGTCACTCCAGGAGGGGCAAAGGTCCACAGAGGCAGAGGGACCAGCCTGATGATGGTGAGTGCCTTACATCCATGATTACTATTGCATGCTGTGTAACAGGGCGGGCAACGGGGCATGGCCACCATCCATTGACACCATCGCCATGCACGCAACTTGTTACAGTCAGCACTGTCCAGTGGTGCTTCATGTCTGGGAGTGCATCAACGGTGGTCCATGCGTGCACCAGGTACCTGGCTGTGCCACTGCCTTCACACCACATAGCCATGTCACTGAACAGCCATGGTGGTGCTGTGCAGGACTTGGCCAGTGGGTGTGTGCAGCGGTCCGCATGGCTGTGTGCACCTGGGTGGGCAGGTCTTGTGGATGCGATCACTGTGGGTGGTCACACACCATCACAGAGGCATGTCCCAGTGCCGTATGCCATGCACAGTGGGTGGGCTGCATGGGGCTGTGCATTCACACCTATTGACTCTGCTCCCTTGTCCTAGGTGGACAGCAGCTGCAGGAGATCAGGGTGGCACTGAGGGAGATTCTCCAGGTGGCCAGGCGTCCCTGGAGATCCTCGAGATTGGACAGGATTGGTGTCCGAAGGCGTCATAGCAGGAGGAGGCTGGAGGCGGGGCGGGGCTCCGCTAAGCTTTGCACTGCCCTGATTTCCCTACCCCCCTGGACACACCCTCACTTCTTTCTTCCCTCTACTGTTTGTTCACCCTGCCCCTTACCCACCCCCACCTTGTTTGTGTCCCAACCCACAAACCTTTGTAAATACTTGTACATAGTTTTGTTTGCTGTTTTTAAATACATTTCTTTTGATATGCCTACTGTGGTGGTCTCTGATTTGCAGCGGGCTATAGGTGCTCAGCTGCAGTGGTGTGCATGGCGTCAGGGGTGGTGCAGTCATGTGTGGTGTGTGTGTCCATGGGGAAGTGACTATGGTGTGGGAGTAGCTATCAGTCACTGTCTGTGGTGTGTGTGTTGTTCCCTGTGCACTGGATGACTGTGTGCAGTGGTCCATGGTGCATGCTCTGTGTCCATGGTGCACCTGTCAGCCCGTTCTTGGCCTGTGCAGCTGACACCCTTGCATGTCTGTGACTTGCACAGTCCGCTGACATGTCAGTGGTGGCTGTCCGTGCAGGACAGCCACTGTACCTGTCACAATGCCAGGTTGCCTCCTGTCACTGGTGTGGTGCATGTCTGCCTTGGGTGACACTGTGGCCTCCGCTGTTGTTGTTACACCTCCATGCTGTGGCTTGTGTGTGTTGCAGGGGATGTGCACCACTGTCTGTCACTTGTGCTCTGGGCAAATGCTGGTGGCGTACAGCTCCACAGTGCCTGCGAAGGGTGGCTGGCACTCCCGTGCCATGGAAGAGTGCTGGCCGTGTGTACATGGTTTCCATGGCCACACGCTGGGGGATTGGTTGCCCCGCTACTGCGTCCCTGTGTTAGTGTGCCCTTGGGTATGGGTGGGTGTTGTCCATGCACTGTGTTGCATCCGGTGTGGTGCATGCTTCCATGCACCACTGTGGGTGTCTGCGCTGGCTGTTGTGGCCAGTGCTGGGTCGGGGTGTGTCCTTGGGAGGGTGTGCAGGGTGCTGTACCACTGGTGGATGTCTGTTCTGCTGTGTGTTCCTCTGCCCATCTGTGGCATGGGTGGTGGGCCCCTGCATCCCTGGTTGTGCTGTTGCATTGCTGCCCTGCTGCTGGGGGGCATCCCTGGTTGCGCTATGGCGCATCTGGACTGCTCAGCTGAACATTCCTTGTTGCGCTATGGCGCATCAGATATACTCAGCTTCACCTCCCTAGTTGCGCTATGGTGCAGGTGGTGCGATATTCAGTCATCGGCTGTAGGTGCATCTTGACCAGCGCAGTTTTTGAATATTACGCCTCTTGTGCATGGGCACAATGGACTTGCGCTTGCTGCTGCTGTTGCCCACTTTTTGGGCGCAGTTTGAATATCTGGGCCCAGGAGCGCAGTAGTAGTGCTGTGTCCACTACAGAAACAGTGCTGGACAGGGGAAAAGTGGTTATGTTTGGAGAGGTATTCAGTAAGTTGGTTGGAGACCACTTTTTCCAGTGCCTTGTAAAGGGAGGGGGGGGGAATGGAGATGGAGCGGTAATTGTAACTGTCTTGTTGCTGTATGTTAATTCTTCATAACCTACAATGCAGCTCTTATTGCCATTGTCTGCCTTTTGTTTGCTATATGTCACCTGCTGTACCATCCCATTTCCCCTCCCTCCAGGACATGTCTGGAAACTAGCAATATTGTTCGGTATGTCTTCTTGGTGAAACATTTAAATGAAGTAAATAAGGTGATCTGACAGCCTTTCATGAGTTTAACTCGTTTTTTAGATTAACTGTGTCTCTCGCACAGCAGACTGCAAACAATAACTATTTTGTCAAAAACAAAAGCTTTTAATGTTTTTAAGTGAACTGTTTTTAAATGTCATTTACTGTGTTTTTAAAGTTGTCATTTATTAAGTTTAATGCGCCTGCGTGCTGCAGCTTTATTGTTATGAGTGGCCAATGCAAAAACATGAAAACAAAAAGCTGTTGAACAGCTGATCGCTGTTTGGTCATGAAAGAAGTATGTGTGGAATGTAGCCAATTCTTCACATGCGCAGTACTGCCACTGCGTCTGCATATGTGCAGAAATGAACAGTGCGGGGACACGCTGCATAAAGTTTAGCGGGGGCACTTTTTAAAAGCTTATTTTTATACTTTCCGGTGATGATTTTGTCAAAGAAAGGCAATTGCTTACTTAACAAGGTCCTTGTTAGTTAAGTGACTGCCTTTCTTTGACAAAATTGTCACTGGAAAATATAAAAACAACCTTTTAAACATTGCCCCCATTAAACTCTATGGAGCGTGTCCCCACGCTGTTCATTCAGAAACGTGGGTGAACTTTCAGCATTGACAAATGCATGTTAATTCAGTGCTTCCATATTAAAACATACATTAAGATGATGTGATACAGAGCTGTGTGTACTGGATTGCATTTTTAACATATTGTGGCATCTGATGCCACTATCGTCTATTGGCGGTATCACATTTATTTATTTTATTTGAAAAAGTGTCACCAAGAAAGGCATACTGAGCTACAGTAGCTTGTTTCCAGATGTGTCCTGGGGGGGCAGGGAAATGGGAATACAATTGGAGTATACATATACAAAGATACAAAAAAAAATCATACAATGGTATAAATCTGAAACAATTAAAGCTATGTCCAACTTTATATGTGAAGAGGACAAAACAATAAAAATATAATATTGCACATTCAGAACTTGAGATTGGAGACCAGTCCCCTAGCAGAGTCAGAGTAGGTGAGGGGAAGAGAGGGAGTATAGCTAGGCTGACTGAAGAATGGAGCAGGGGGGAGAGGGATAGGGTAAAGGAGGAGCAGACCTTCGATCATCTGGGATGCACACCCTGCAAGGAGCAGACTTGGCAGGGAGCAACCCGAAACCGAATATACTGGTTACCCAGGCCTGCAAGAAGAAAGGGTAGAAGGGAGGAAGGGGAACCCTTCGATCCTCTGGAGTGGAAATCCCACAAGTGTCCACACTGCTCGATGCTACCCAGTCAGTATCATGGGATATTGGCTTTCCTGGAAAAAGGTAGGCATGGTGAATAGCAAGGAGTAGTTAGTCACAGTTTTGAAAGAGAGAAGGGGCGGGGAGGGGTAATTGGGACTTGGGTGAGTCGCAGTTACAGGATGGAGAAAATAAATTGTAAAGAAGAGAGTTAGGGTAGAAGGGAGAGGTACAAACCTTGATCCTCTGGAGCAGAAACTCCACAAGGGTTCGAACACTGCTAGATGCACACCCAGTCAGAGTCATGGGATACTGGCTTTCCTGGAGAAAGATAGGAGTGGAGAATAGGAAGGAATAGATAGACACGGTTTTGAAGGAGAAAAGTGGTGGGGGTGGGGCTGTTGGAAAGTGGGGCAGGTGCAGTTGCAGGATGGAGAAATGTAATTGTGAAGAAGAGAGGATAATGAATGAGTGGATGGAGTAGAGCGGATATCTAAGGGAAGGGAGTTCCACATTTTAGGGAAATGGTAGGAGAAAGCAGCCTGTCCTGAAGTGGAAGATCGGGCAGGGAGGGCAAGGGTTTGGTAGCTAGAGTTACAGAAAGAGGAGGGGTGGAGAGGAGGGCGTTGAGGTAGTGGTGAAGGGAGCTGAGCCAGTACTTCCCAACAAGGGAGGAACAGTCAGTGAGGCGTCTGGCCCCAAGAGGGGGAAAGGAGAGAGGTTTAAAGGTTAGAATAATGTGTGTGTGAGGCAGACAGTTAAGAGCAAACTGACAAAAGGAGTTGAAAAGGGTGCCCAGTCCAGTAAGGGTGGACTTAGGGGCTGCGCTATAGACTATGTCACCATAGTCAAAGATTGGGAGGATCATTTTCTGGACAATTTCATGGCAGGCTGGTAGGGGGATGCAACCATGGGCACCTAGTTTGGGGTGCAATTTTTTGTCGATTGCATCCACATGTCTAGAAAGGTCAAGGTGCTGGTTAACCCAGAACCCAAGGTATTTGAAGGAGGTGACATCCTCTAAGATGGACCCTGCGAGGGTGTGGAAGGATGGGGTGGCAGTAAGCCTAGCGAGCCTTTGCTTGGTGCCAAAGGTCATACAGACCATCTTCTTGGCATTGACAGACAATTGATTTGAGTGAAACTAGAGTTGGACTTTATTGAAGTCCAGCTGGAGGCTGGTTGCCACATCAGAGGGAGAGGTGACGGAGGCATACAGACTAGTATCTTCCGTGTACATGTGAATAGCCATGGAGGAGCAGACAGCAGGAAGGTCATTTAAGAATACTGAGAAGAGTAATGGCCGAGGACTGACCCTTGAGAGACTCGGGTGTTGATGGGGAAAAGTGGGGTGAGGGAGTTGCCTATTTTGACTCACTGAGTCCTCCCCATGAGATAGGAATGGAACCAGCTAGTGGCAGTTTCAGAGAGACCAGCTGCTGCAAGCTTGATGAGGAGAAGGGTGTGGGCAGCAGCGTTGAAGTCTTTGGCCAAGTTGACAAAGATGGAAGAGGTGATGCAGCCCTGATCCATACCAGAGAGAATGGAATCAGTAAGCTGGAAAAGGGAGGTATTGGTGTAGTGGGCTTTATGAAAACCAGACTGAAAAAGGGTGAAGAAGGAGGAGGAGTCAAGGAAAGGAGAAAGTTGTGCCAGTATGAGGTGCTCTTGAAGTTTGGCAAGTATTGGGAGCAGGGATATTGGGCAGTAGTTGCCTGGGTTGGAGAATTCCCCACCTTTGGGAAGGGGATGACTATGGCAGACTTCCAGACATCAGGGATGGAGGCCAGGGAGAAAAAAAGGTTTAGAAAGGAGGTGAGTGGAATGGCAATGGCAGGGTCTGAGAGATGAAGGAGCATAGGGTCAAGCCCATCTGGGCTTTTACTCTTACTCTTAAGGGCTAGGAGAGCCTTCAGGGTGTTCAGCAGGAGAGACAGGTAAGAAGGAGGAGAAATGGGAGGCAGAAGCAGTGGGTGAGTAGTAGGCTGGTGGTGGGGGTACAGAGTAGGGTAGGGAGGATGGAAGGGTGGAAGCACAGGTGGTGAAGAAAATGTTGAATTCCATAGCCACAGGGGTGGGGAGATTTGAAATAGTGGTGTCTCCTACCTTTAGGACTGGGGCTGGGGACTGGGCGGCGGGGGTGGGAATAGGGCATGGACTATCTTCCAGAACTTAGAGGGGTGGTTAATGTTCTCCTGGAAGGTGGATGAATATATTCAGCTTTGGCAAGTCTGATAGCTCTAGTGCAGGCATTTTGGAGAGCTCGATATTTAAGCAAATCCACATGGGCACCTGAGGCCTTGTATGCCTTCCATGCGAGGTCTCGAGCTCATTGACAGACCAGCAGTTCGGCTGACACCCAGGGAAAGTGGAAGCCTCTGACCTTGGTTTTCCTGATGGGAGCGTGCTGGTACCAGATTTTTAAGATCTTGGTCTTAAAGTAACTGAGGGCAGAATCAGCTGAGGAGTCAGTGGAAATAGGACAACAGTTAGTTGCTGCTAATTCTTCATGGAGGGAGGACATCCAAGGACCTGAAGGAACGGAGCAGGAGGATGTTTGGCGGGGCTTTGGGGTGGTGGATTTTACGCACACAGTAGACCATGTGGTGGTCACTGAGTATGTGTTGAAGGATTCCTGATGCAATTACCTAGTGAGGGTGTGACACAAGAGCCCAGTCCAGCAAGGTATGCTTACCAGATTTGTGGTTTAGGAGGGTTGATTCGGAGATCAGTTGTCTAAAGTTAAGGGAGATGTCATTGCAGAATTTGGTTTGAGTACTGGAGGGCCAATTTATGTTAAAATCCTCGAGTATAAGGAGTTCACCAGGAGAGGAGTGGGTGAAGTTGAATTGAGATGAGGTCAGTGATCGAGGATGTAGGGAGGCCTGAGCAGCAGTAGACACCACCCACAAAGATGAGGGTGCAAGGGAGGGATAGTTTTAGAAGCAGCAGTTCATAGGCAGGGGGGAAGGAGGTGGAGAGGTTGAGAGTGTACTGGATGGACGAGGAGATGTATATGGTCATCCCACACCTGTCACTGGTTGAGCGATCCTGCCAGATGAGGGATAAACTTGGGATGGAGATGGCTGTGTCAGGAATCTTGGAGGAGAGCCAAGATTCTGTGATGATTAACACGCTGGGATTCAGGTTAATCATTAGTGGCTGGAGCAAATAAATCTTGGAAAGGAGGCTCCTAATGTTAGATAGATAGATAGATAGATAGATAGATAGATAGATAGATAGATAGATAGATAGATACTTACTTTATTTATAAAGCACTCCTTCCTGGAGGCTCAGAGTGCTATACAATTTCTTAAAAACAAACCATCAAAAGATCTTCCAACAAACACAACTGCAGAGTATAAAACAATATCACACTCTTATCTGTCACATAAAAGCAGAAAGTCAGTACAGTATAAAAACAGTGATTATATATTATGTAGGTCATATGCTTGGTTAAATTAAGAATGTTTTAAGTCCTTTTTTAAAGGTTTCCACCAAGGGTGTCTCCCTCAAAAAACCTGGCAGTGAATTCCACAGGGCTGGTGCAGCAACAGAGAAAGCACGGTCTCCCTACTGCCACAGCCTAGCCCTGGGGATCACCAGGAAGCATCCCTCGGAGGAACGGAGAGCACGAGCCGGGCAGTGAGGAATCAGAAGGTCTTCCAGGTAGTCTGGTCCCTGTCCATGCAGGGCTTTATAGGTCAGTTATCCAACCTTCAAGGCAATCCTCCACCTTATTGGCAGCCAGTGCAGTTCGTGGAGAACAGGCATAATATGCTCAAATCTCGATACACCAGTCAACAGCCAGGGCACCGCATTCTGCACCAGCTGCAGATTTATTTATTTATTTATTTAGTTTTTGTTGACCGGGTAAGTGCACTAGACAAATCCTGCCTATTTTCAGGCACGACCCGGGGGAGGGGAATACAGATGAATGCCAACTGGCCTTGATCCAGATTAAGCTGTTGGTGGTATTTTTAGTGAATGAGGGAAATTTAGCCAGGACACCGGGGAAATTCCCCTACTCTTTTCGATAAGTGCCATGGGATCTTTAACATCCACCTGAACTACCACCAATCCAGGCAGATGGGACCTCGGTTTAACGTCTCATCCGAAAGATGGCGGAGATTGCCTCCAGATAGCTCCAAGTACAGAGCACTGCAGTAATCTAACCTAGATGTGATGAAGGCATGCACTAGAGTGTCAAAGTCACTATTGAGATGGACCACTTTTAATCGTTTGGGAAGGTTGGTGGGAGAGGGCTGGGTGGGGCCAGGGTTAGGTTTTGAATCACCTGCTGCTAGCAGCAGCACAATGGTGAGGAGCTAAGAGGGGATAGATATCCACCTGCAAGGCAGAGGGGTAGGAGAGGAGGGGTGTTTAGAGGGGGAACTATGTGTGTGCAGCATGGAGCGAAGGAATGCTAAATGGAGGCAAGGAGAGGGGAGAACTAAAGTCAAAATTTGCAAAAAAACATGTGCAGAGTGTTTTGATTTGTAGATGTACTCCTAGTAAGACCCTTCCTTTATTTGCTGAAGGGATTTTTTTCTAAATTTGCTTGCTGGTTTTATGGCCCCTTGAGATCTCTATATTAGCATTTCTAATGGCCTTTCTTGTTCCTACAATGCCTCCTGTCCCATGTGACTGTGATGTAGCCAGGACCACTGATTCAGAGTGTAATGACTGCTGCAGCAGCATCTACCATTAGGGGCCTAATATTCTGGCTCCAACTAAATAACTCTGCCTAACTGCCAGCCCACCGGCTCAGTGGTTGGATTTCCGCTTGCGTTGCCGGTGACCCAGGTTCGGGAATGGACCCAGGTCATCAGAAGGCTGGCCGGGGAGAAGGAGTGGAGCATCCCTAGACTGCTGTCCTTCTCTGGGGTGCATGCTCAGCACGAGCGACACCTACGGAGGCACCGTGCCGACTCAACTCTGGGCTGGGCTGATGCTGGATGTCATTGCACGTCCCCTCCCCAGCCTACAAGGGGGAAAAAAAAGTGCTGCAGTCGGTCGTCTCTGTGATGCCCTGCTCCAGGCTTCAATTAGCCCCCTATCCGGCTCTCCCAACTAGACACAGTTTCACGGCACTGTACTTGGGGAGGCAGTGCCGTGACCCCACCCTCTGGGGGGTAAGCCAGGGGTGACCGGGGGAGTGCAGGCCATATGGGAAGTAGAAGTCCAGGGCGCCATGACCAGGGCAGATATCGACGGCCAGCGCAGCAAGAAAAAGCATAATAAATTAAAAAAACAGAAATAACTCTGCCTAATCCACACTTTCTGTTTGCTAGGTATGTGTCTAAGTCTAGTCAGCAGAAGTGAATGTTTTGTTTTAAAAGCCTTTCATTTTATCAGACTATACACAACCATTAAGAAGCACACAGATCACCCAAGAGGTGCTTTCACACACAGGTTTCCTAAATGAAATATTCATCACCTGTGTGGCACTGTTGCAGTCTGTTCCGTTGACTACTTACTTTACACACGTCAAGTATGACAGAATACCCGCTCCTTTATTTAGAATTTTTGTCATTCCGGCTTCCCAACAGAGTCAGCTGAGATGGCCTTGATGCAGGATTTCCTCTGGACAGGAATGCCAACTTTTAGGAATCTTTGTGGGTGCTCATTGCCAGTAGGTAGTATTTTTTCTGTGACCAGATTCCCTAATAATCCTTCGCTGCAGGCTGCGCTTAAAATATTGAGGGTGCTTATGTCAACTTTGTGGGTGCTAGTGCACCCAAGCACCCATGGAGTCGGCTCCTATGCCTCTGGAGATGGTGGGTGGCAAATGAAATTGTCATTTTACATGGTGGGACAAAACGGAAGAGATCAGGACAAACCATGCCAAGAAGGGAACGTGGTTCGGGTGAGCGTTCACCGAGGAAGCGGAACAGATGCACTTTACACACAAGGAAGGTAACAGTAACCTGCTTCTGTAATGAGAATTCCATTACAGAAACATTAGTGTAAAAGCTGCTATAATTAGTGAAGACTCTAGCTGTTTGCTTACAGGATAGCCCACTCAATTATCCCTCTGGCATTTGCCAAGTGTAAATGTAACCTTCATTAGAACTCCCTGGACAAGGAAAGTTAATTAACGTAACAGGTCTATGACTATAAACTTGAGAAAAAACAGCTCTTGTTGAATTAATGGTTCAGGACACAGCACTGTCACATGGGACAGGAGGCACTGTAGGAACAAGAAGAGCCATTAAAAATGCTAATATGGAGCTCCCCAGGGGCCATAAAATCAGCAAGCAAATTCAGAAAAAAACTCCTTTTAGCAAGTAAAGGCAAGGATTTACTAGATGTATACTTACAAATCAAAACACTCTGCACAACCTATTTTTCTGTAAATTTTTTACTTTAGTTCTCCTGTAATGCAAGCCTGCTTAAAGTAACAGCCCGTTTATAAGAACATTTTTCTGCAGCAAATAGTGTATTCTTATAAACAAGCTCCACAGTACTCCATGCTGCTTATTTGCACTAGCTTAATTCCAGTCATTAGACTGTATGACTGTTCTCACCTCTCTAGCCTGTTGTAGCCATCTCATATCTTAGTCACTGCTTAGGTATTGTCATTGTAAGTTTTACATTCACTGTTTAGGCCTGATACTAGGTGCAGCTTTAAAGTGCTTGACTTTATGTTACTTCATCATTCTAATCTATCGTATTGCATAATAGTTGGCTACTGCATCTCTCCTCATGCTTACAATGTATATTCCACTCCTCCTCCCTTTCCCTCTCCTATCCTCACCTGCTTCTGCTCCTTCCCCAACCCCCCTCCACCCATCCATCTCTCACTCCCAACCCCTTACCCTCCTCCCCTCCTATCCACCCTGGTATCCTCTTCCCCTCCCTTAAATGAGTTTCTTCATTGCCCCCCTTCCCGCTTTCCACTCCCCCACTTTAAGGGCAGAAATCCACTCCATCCTGCTCTGCTTTTCCTGCTTCTTCTCCTGTCTGCCGATGTGGAGTCCAGCCTGGGCCCCTCTCCTTCCTCCTTCTCTGCCTTCCCAGCTACCAAAGGCGTAAGCATATTTCACCTAAGTTCTTGGAGTCTTCTTCCAGAACTCAACCTTCTGTTTGTACGGATTTCACAATATTCTCCAGATACCCTCTGTATCTCAGAATCCTGGCTGTTCTCCAGGATTCCAGACTCCAGCCTCTTCCTTTCTGACTGTCCCTTTTCAGGCAGGACAGGGGAAAACTTGGGGTTGGTGTTGCCATCTATGCCTGTCAGAGTCTCTCTTGCACCATATCTATTAGAGAGAGTGTATACTCCTCCCACGAGTTTCTCCTTGTTGGGCTGTCATTCCCCTCCTCTGTGCCCATTATCATTAGTGTACTCAATGCCTCAACTAAAATATCCTCCTCCTCCTTCATTAATTCCATCTTTGCAATCACCGCATTCCTCCACTGGTGAACTCGTTCTGCTAGGGGATTTTAACATCAGTTGACTCTCCCTAGCCTCCAGGCTGACTACCCACAAGGTTGAGTATGCTCAAACAGATCATCACCAGACCTACTCAGCAAAACCTCACTGCCGAAATCACACCCTCTTGAACTGGGTTCTTTCCTCCCATCCCCATCACGCTGTTGCAGCAGGTACCTTTGCTGTATGCTTTCAGTGATCAGTGTATGATGTTCTATGTCAGGGAGATCCGATGTCCATCCTTCTCCCCAAAATATATCTAGATCAGGTCCGTCCAGTCACTGAACACCTTGACTTTCCTGCGTGATCTTGCTGCATCGGATTGGACAGCCAGTCCATCTATCTCTGATTTTGATGTTGCTGTCTCCTTGTTTCACTCCAGATTCTCTTCTGTTTGGGACAAGCATGCCCCGTTCAGAAAATCCAGGGTCAAAACTCACCATCATCCCTGGGATATTCCAGAAATAATTGATCAGTGTTAGTCCTGTGATGGTGTCTGAACGCTCTATAAATGATCTGCCTCCCTTTCAGACCTCCAACTGTATAGGACTAGCAGGAACACAAAGGCTGTCTGGGCTGCAAAATCACAGTATTTCAAGGTCAACCATCAGAACAACCTTAACACCTCCTCAAAGTTCTGGAAGGTAATTCACTCCCTTTTCGGCCCTTCCACCCAGTTCGACCCCTCTGTCCTTCTGGTAAAGGGTTCACCTGTGTCTGACCCATTCTCTGTTGTTTCTTACTTGAGTGAATTCGTCACCACTTGTGCTGTCCTTTCCACTCCCCTGCCAACCACCATGTCTTCACACCATGTTTCCTCTCCCATCCCAGGGCCTTTTTTCTCCTGTTACTACCCAGCAGATCCTGACTGCCCTTTACTCCCTGAACCTGTGCAAGTCTTGCCCTGATGGGCTGGATTCTAAACTCCTCCATATCTCCACTCCAGCCATTGCATCTCCTCTAAATCACCTGCTCAACCTCTCCTTCTCCCTCAGTGCTGTCCCACAGTTCTGGAAGCTGGCCAGAGTTGTAATACTCCACAAGGGGGGGGGACCCTTCCTCCTACAGCAACTACTGGCCAGTGTCCCTCCTCCCTTGCCAAGCTGCAAGAAAAGTTAGTCTACACTAGACACTCTGATTTCCTCTCCTCCGCTGATTTAATATCCTTGTTTCAGTCTGGCTTTGGGAAAGATCACTTCAACATCTCCTTCCTGCTGCATGTAACTAATTCACTCCTCTAAAGGATGAATTAGGGGTACATCTCAGCAGCCATCTTCATCAATCTGGCCAAGATCTTTGACTCTGTTTCCCACCCTCTCCTCTTGCATAAGCTGAGTTTTGCTGGTCTCTCAGCTCTCACTGCCGACTGGTTCCGTTTTTACCTCACGTGTCATCTACAGTCAATACTGGTTGGTAGCACACTGTCACCTCCTCCTCCCATCCAGGCAGGTGTCCCACAGGGTTGCATCCTAGGTACCATACTCCTCTCCATCTTCCTAAATGGCCTTCTTTCGGCCTGTGCCAACTTGCATATTCACATGTATGCAGATGACAGTCATTCACACTTCTGGTCCCCCCACTAGAGTCATGGATGGTCTGATTCAGCAAGACTTCCAGAATATCCTACGCTGGTTCCAATCCAACCAGCTGTGGGTCAACACAAAAATAACTGTCCATGATCTTTGGTACCAGCCAGAAACTGGCCAGACTCTCATCCCTGCCATTGTCCCCACCTTGGATGGCTCCCCTCTAGAAGTGGTTCCTTCCTACAAGTACCTCGGTGTGTGGCTTGACAACATGCTTGACTTCATTGTCCATATTGATGCCATCAATGCCAAACTGTGTCCTAAACCTAGTGCGTTTTACTGCAATAAAGTCTGTCTCCACAGGTCCGCCGAGAGCTTGTCACCAAGATGGTGCTCCCGGTCTTTGACTATGTGGATATGGTCTATGGCTCCACCTCCCTGCCAGACTGGATGCACGCTGTATCACCTGTCGCTTTGCTACCAGCTTCTCCTCCCGAACTCATCATTGCTCACTTTACTAATCCTTATCCATTCTCTCTCTCTACCCTCACATTGCCAGATTGTGCCTCTTTCATATCTAAATACTGGTTTAGGTCCCTTCTCTCCTACCTCCCATCACTCCTCTCCCTCCTGCTCCCTCCACTCCAGGATCCATGCAGCTTTGCTGTACCACATCCCTGCACCTCTATTTGGCAGTCAGCCTTCTCCTTTTGTCTTCCCAACACTTTGGAACCAGCTCCTCTTTTCCCTCTGCTTCATTACCTCCTTTAGGTATCAGCTGATACCCCTTCCTTCCCCCCTCTCCTGTTTTTCCTCGCCCAACAGTTCCCCATACATTTGTCTGAAATGCTTAATTTTGTTCATTAATTGTGCATCTACTCCAATTTCATCATATTTTCTGACTTGCACTTTATTGTAGCTGCAAGTGTCTGTACTGTATATTTTATATCCTCTGTTCCCTTCCCCCAGGTAGCACCTGGAAAAGAGCCTCAGCTCAGTGTGCCTTTCCCAATCAAAAATTTCCAAATCAATCAATCAATAATTAAATAAATAAATAACACTTCTAAGATAAGAAAATGCATAAAAATATTCCCTAAGCTTCCCTCTGGCATCTCCTTCCCACTGTCTTGCCCCAAGGGAAGGTGCTGTAGTGCACTTGTGTCCCCTAAGACAGGACCACTAGCTGAATTACTCCAGTCCACAGACCACCGGATAATAAGAAAAGAGAGAACTAAAAAGCACACCACAGTTCTCCAAACATATACCCCATGTTACCCACCCCCCTTGAGGATATGTCTGAGATGAAATTTAAGCTATTGTCCCCTGGTAGATGCTGCTCTTAAACCCCATACACCTCATCAAGCTGGGATATTGGGTCTCAAAATTTTAAGTCACCACATTTACAGGCACTGTGAGTATATGACTTGTGGGTATCCTATCAAGTCACCAGTTAGACATTGCCTTGCAAAGACTGTGTTACGAACCCTCTAGTCCCTATGGATAGGTGCAAACTGCTCTATGCCCCAAGTTGCATAGCCGATATGTATGCAAAAAGGGGTTGCCATAATCCTGGACCCAGGACCAATTACTGTCATCTTCCCCATTCAGCCAATGTTAGTTGATCTCCAAGGAGGCAGCTGTTCTCTTATAGTAGAGACACTGCAGAATTTCCGATCTCGACAGTGGTCCGTTTTGCAATATAGTCTGGCTGAATTGCAGCTTAAATGTAAATAGCTCTACCAGATAGAAAAACAGCTGAAGGAAAAACAAATAAAGAGTCACTTTGCTTTCCTTACAAAGCTCGCTATCTTTCTGGAGGACGAGTCACACACTTTTGCCTTTCTGACAGAAACCACCCTGATGCTCAAGAAACGGGGCCTCACAGTGTTGTACAGTGAAGCTGACGCTCTTGAGAAGGTCCTTCAACAGGCAGCGGGGAATCAACAGATGGGAGGAAAGCATGATGGCCGTGATCACCCTCAAGGTGAAGCAGGAGCCAAGGCCAACCTGTGTGACTGGAGAGACATTTAAAGTTGACAATTGGTTTATGGTGTCTCTTATTAGCCCTTCCCCTACTGTAGGAAATGCTTTAGACTTTACTTTTCTGCAAGTCATAGGCCCCTCTGCAACCTGCCACGACAGATAACTTTTGATTAGGACCATGGTAGGTCAAAACTGGTGATACTCTGCCAGGTTGCATGTTTTACCTTCTCCCCCTCACCCATGCTGGGGTCTGTTAAAGTGGGGCTGATGGGTCATACTGCTCATGGTTCAAGAGACCATCCCAAGTGTCATGGAATTATAGGCAGGGGAACAGTGTATGCGCATTCAAAAGTGAGAGAAACAGAAAATACCTAAGATGGTGGCTAAGCTACCACTCTATTGGATGTCTTGCAAGCACTGTATTGTTAGTAGTAGTAAAAATGTATTTTTATACAGGAAAATAAGCATGTCATTTGGATTTAATCAGTCCAGTTTATAAGACAGTCCTGTACACTATTTAAGTTTCACAAATAAAATAAATACAGTTATAAAGGTACTACAAAATTGACATATAAACATTAACAAATAATGCATTTAAAAACAGACAGATGACAAACCATATTATGAGGGGGGGTAACAATAGCACAATGATTACCTTGTACAGGTACATATATTGTTATTTCCACCTCCATTATTCCTATGGGGCATCTGGATGTAGGTGTGTTGTGGTAGGGGTGAGGTACTACAAATGTTTCCTGGAGTATCTGGAGTATATGAACAGCACATATTTAGTCTATTGCAGTGGAGGCACTGCCTTACAGATATACAAAGTATAAATGTGGACACCCCCTCCCTCCACTACCAAAATAATCCCCGGTCCTCTCTGTTCTATCTCACACACAACTTTTGCTTTCACACTAATGAAAGCAGTAGCAACTCTAATGCGGTGTTATGCCAGCATATGCAGGCATTGCCATGTGATGAGTCCACAGGTTTGAATCTCCAGCTAGCTAAAAAACAGGGATGGGACATACAGGCCCACTATCACACTTGGGACCTCAGCACTATGTCCACTCTGGGCAGCGTAATGCACCTCAGACGTGGCTTATCTTACAGTGATGAATCATACCATTGAACACTCAGTTCTATATGTTTTTTGCAGTTTGTTGGATAAATTTTATTGTACTGCTAGATTCCCATGCTCTGTGGTATCCTACCCACTGGCTAACACTGCAGGATGTTGTGTACTAGGTAAGCATTAATCCACGACAAACAAGGTTTCAACTAGGGAATTAATGCAGGTGGCCTTGTGCCTCCAACCACCAACCGGGCAGTAATTCCCTAGTAGATCACAACTTTGGTGTGGATTAATGCACTTGTAACATGGCAAATGCAAGGTTACTGTTGGTTAAATAGTGTTAAGGCAGAATAACAGAAAAATGAGGAAAACCAGTAATTTAACTTCATAAATCATGCTTCTGTTCTGTCTGTTTGAAAGGTTGTCTATATCTGGAAACGTGCAAGTTGGATACTGGACATACATTAATGTAGTGCCCGACAATATGTTACACATCCCAACATTGCATTACGTTCTAAAACAGACATTAATGTCAATAGCTCTTATTTGTGATGCATGGTTCTAAAGTTTTCCCGTCCATTGATACATAATACTCATGCATTGTGGGAGAAATGCATATTTCGATATGTAACTATGCGCAAAAAAAAACGGCCACTGACAATAATCCTCTGCATATTTGAACACTGTACTGATTTCCTTACTTACTTTGCCATGCCTACTTATGCTGCGCTCTTTGCTGCTGCTTGAGTCACCGACATCCTCGCGGAGATAATCCAACCAACAGAGCAGTGACTGGATATTTCATGAAGTCGCTTCCCCACCGTGATCCGCATGGGCTTCCTGAGGTCGGACGCGAGCATGATCCTGTTCCCAAGCGTGGGATAATTATGTCCTTAGTGCAGTCCCAACTTCACTACCGTGCACTAGCGAGCATTACTAGGGGATTAATACCCGCTTGACTTTGTGTTACATGTTGGGTTTCCACCCATGGTATTGCTCCATTACACTTCAGGTTTCTTTGCCGTGTTACAAGGGACTTTAACTGTTTGCTGAACCCTAGGCGTGACAAATTTCTCTCTAACTCACAACCTAAGTTAAGAATGGCAAAAGCACCACTTGATATATGTGACTAACTGGGTTTTAAAAATGTTCGGAGGTGTATGCACATCTATCAAGGATTTACATTCTACTCACACCCCTCACAGGAGTTATGCATTGGTCTATGCCTTGCATCAAATGACTGGCTCCACGTGGTTAAAGATTGCCGTATACACAGTGTTATGCAGTTGGATCACGCTCCCCGCTCCTGCAGTTAGAGATCCGCCCTTTTGTTTCTCAAAAACGTTGGTGGATGAATTTAACCTTCTTGGCCAAGGAATGTAACTCTAACAGGGTAAAGCAAGCGATCCAATAGTATTTGGATAATAACAGAGGTGGGAAGACAACCCATGTGACTCAATGGAATGCTATGAAAGCAGTGTTACAAGGTACCCTGATTTCTCTGATTTATACACAATGGAAGATGGCAGTGCAGAAGGGCTCATCTTAGAAACCCAAATCCGGGACCTAGAAAAAACACATAAGAACTGGATGGACAGTTTATAGGTACAGTACTACATAAGTTCACTCTGGCTAGACAGAAGCTTAATAATCTAAGCACAAGTCAGGCAGAGAGCACACTTAGATGCTCATTTTATGTTAGTGAATATGAACTCAAATGTAGTTGAGGTTGTTATGAGATTAAATGATAATTTCTTTCAAAATGCAGTTGCTAGCAGGCCCAGTGGCGCAGAAGGCTGAGGCACTGGATGCCTTACTTCGCATCGTGCCATGACCCGGGTTTGGGAATGACCTCAGGTCATCAGAGTGCCGGTGGGGGGGAGCAGGACTGAGCAGCCAAAAGGCAGCTCTCCTCTTCTGGGGTGGTTGTCTCCCCCCGTAGTACCGCTTCCATCGAGTGGAGGTCCGATGGGTAGCATAGGCAGGAGGGGGCAGTGGCAATTGCCAGTGGAGGAGAGGAAGAGACGGAGCCGGCACCCAGAGTGCATGTGCACCTCCATGTGCATGCACTGCCGCAATTGCCGGGTTCCTGGGTCAGGGAGAAAATGGGGAAAATTTCAAAAAATTGTATATAGAAAAAAAAATGCAGTTGCTAAACTCGGCAGTCTAGCAAACATTAAACTGTATAGAAAATCTATGATACCCAGAATTGAGGAGGTTTATCTGAATTTCTATGAGAATGAAAGGCACTATGCAGCCTTCTGCAGATTTTGCTTAGAAATCCTGGAGGAAGGCAAGGTATTATTCGGGCAAGGTGTAATAAACAAAGGAACTAATGCTTGTAAATGCAGTGACCAGATTGGGGTCACTGTATTACATCTGACATTTGAATGTGTAAGAATTAATGTACGATAGAGGAGGGCTCTACCATTAATGCCCGGTTGGGGTACGAGGTCGATGGCCGAGTGCCTCCAACCACCCCAATCAGGCATTAATTCCCTAATAGAGCCCAACTCTGGAGTGCATTTATGCACTTGTAACATGGAAAGTGCAACAAAAATTGAGTGGAAACATAATGATTTTCAAATAAAAACACAGACATTCATTTTTGTTCATCGCTATTTTTTTTTAACTCACTAGAATGGGTTTTCATACATTTAACACCGTTCAATATTGTGGCTACTGCCACTGAAACATACAGATTCTTGAACATTAATACCACATGATAAACAGTTGAATAAACATTTCTCTCAGAACTGGTTGTTATTTAATAAAATTGCTCGTAATGTCCTCATTTTTAGCTTCATTGCACTGCAAAGGATTATGGGAACCGTCATTAACATACTGTTGCAATGACTAACAAAACTCTGCAATTTCACACAACAAAACATTTCAACATTGTGGGATTTATTCTTTTCTCTTCGTTTTTCGGAGATCACCACTTTGGATTTGAATGTATTTGTTACAGCCTCCAACTCTTGGGTGATGCACCACTTGTGCTGCTGCTCCCAGCAGCGTAATAGTTAAAAATGCATAGGCCCAGTCATCATGGAATGACTGAGGTTGAAAGGGCTCCAAGTTACAGCTTTGTCTGCATGGGGAGACACAGTCGGTGGCTGGGGTTCTTCAGTTTTCTGTTGCTCGACATTTGGAATATCTTTAACATCTGTATAGTTTGCATTTCTTTTTCATGCTATTTCATTTGTTTCAGGTTTCCCATATGGAGAGGCAGACAGAAAACTTGGGCTTGGAAACAACTGGCATGTTTCTGTTTTGCTTTGGTTTGCTGTGTATCTTTCACTTTCAATTATGGGTATTACTACAGGCACTGATTGTGTTTTATCTGGTGCCTTACTATATTTCTTTTCCACTTTTGCATTTGTTTCACATTTGTTTTGGATTGCTGCATTTCTTCTACTTTCATGGGGCTTTTTCTTGTTACTGTCGGAGAGAATAGATGACCACTTTCTCCGCTCATCTTGAGAAGGACTCCAATAATTTTTTAGGCTGGTCTCGCATCTATGTCCGGTTACTGATATAATTTCTCTCAATGCAAGACCAGCCTCTGACAGCATTTGGACTGCTGTACTCCTGATACAGTGGTTGGTGTACCTGTTACTTAACACAGTGTCTGCAGAAATCTGAACCATTAGCTCCCCAAGATAATTTTTACCCATGGGTTGCTTAGAAAACCAGCATTCCTTTGTACCCAGCACTTTCTGAGACAATTTAAGGGGGGTGCAAATAAAATGCTGGTGGGTTCTTTGGGCAGCGGGCAAGATACGCTTTAAATATGGCCACAGGGCAATTAATGCTGCCAGGTTGGGCATACAGCACTCCACGAAAGGCTTGTTTATTTCCTTCAGAAATCGTATTGTGGTTCTTGGCATTCTCCTTAAAAGCCACTGTTATAAATTCTATGTCATCATCATCTGTTTCAATTCTGAAAGAGTCATGACTTAACATACGTTGGCCCTCTCTGCTACGTCTAGTTAGGTCTAACTGAATCTTGAACCAGGCTCTCCTTATTAGCCCATATGCTGTTTCAGGATTCAGCTTGGCACAAGATCTAATCTTATCAAGGTCAGAGGAGGAGATGCGAGGGTGGTTTGATGCTGTATCTTTCCCAGATCGTCTGTATTCCTTTAGGACGGCTAGGAAAAAATGATTAGCTGAATTAAATTCTGGGTCTCCGTCTATATTGATATATTTGTTGACTTCCACATAATTTATGTATCTATTGAAGCCTGCTCTTAGGCCAGTAAATTAACTAATAGTATACTGCTTTCCCTCCTCTGTCCTAACTGAACCATAGAAATTTCGGAGGAGAGAAGCTAGCTTAGCAATCTCAACAGTACTGATATCAATAGAAATATTATTTGCTCTCAGCCAGTCTGAGAAGGCACTGCAGGCCCAATGTGTATTTTTATGCATGTTTGCCTCGCATTTCTTTTTCTCAAGGTCATCTAGCTGCTTTTGGGTTAGCTGCACATGTCTTTGGCCACCATTAACCTTGATACTGCTTGCTACAGGCTCTCTATTTTTTTTTTTTTTTACTTTTCTGTTTCAGACATGGTTGTGGTGCCTTTAAGAGTGGTGATGGTGCAGGCTGCTGGGATACTACGACATTGTTACTGCTTTCTTAGGAATATAAAACACTCCAGGTATGTCTACCTAAGATTCGATCCCAAGGGAGTCACACAAATCAAAGGTTGCCTGAAATTCAGGTGCGCTGCTGATTTTGTTTATTTTAGAATACATATTTCAGTCTGCTGCTATTGCTATGCTTGTTCTACGATCCACGACGATGCGTCACTGACCGCTAGGAGGGTGGGTGGGAAGTTTATTAATTTATACTCGACTTGCACTTTTACTGTGGACGTTGTTATACTACAGAACGAAGCAGGCATTTCTTGGGAATTAATGCCCGCTTCATTTTGTATGTTGAGTTCTGTTACATCGTATCAGAATGCTGCATTGAAAGACACAAAAAGTTTCCATGTTACAAGTATTAATAACCAAGGAGCATGAAACCCTGATATTCTCTGTATTGCCAGTTAGTTCTAGGAATAGCTGGAATGATAGGGACTTAGAAATACTTATATTCAGCCGTACAAAGCACATTATTTATGCTTTGACCACTTTTTCCTATAATGCCTTAAACAAACTGTAATGAAACTAGACCCTTCAGGATACATGGCATGCATCCTTATGTATTAACAACTGTGCAGTTTTTAAAGCTGCTTTATTTTTGTTGTATGTAAAAATCTTTGTATTTATACATGGTTTATGGAATAAAATTTTAACCTGTTGATTGTAAGGGGAAGTACAACCAAGTCTACCAAGGACAATGAAATCCACAGCACTACATAGATACTCTGCAAAATGATGTGAGTTCTGTGGAAAAATTCCATGGCCGTAGAATGGCAGAATTACAGGGGCCTTTCAAATCCCCTGTTTATACACTGCAGGCATGGAACATTTTAGAACTTTGATAATAAACACAGCTGGGGCCTGCCTAGTCGCAGATCAGTTATCAATGGTTGGGGTTACAGCAGGAAGAACTAAGAAGGGGAGCCAACGAGGATGTGGGACCCTGAGAACTGGAGCAGGCAGCGGGACAGCGAGGAGGCCTGGAGGCAGAGGATGGATGAAGGAAGCAGAGCACAGGGGGAGGCAGGAAGGGTGGTAAGCTGCAATGGGTGTGGGGCAGCCATCTTTTTAGGAACTTTGTGGAGAGCAGGGGGTTGTCCAGTGTGTAGGCAGCTTGGGAACCTTAGGGAGGAAGTAGGGTGGCTGCAATGGGAGCTGGGGAGAGGGGGTTGGAGAGATTGGGGAGAGCATTTGGGGCCAAGGGAGCAGAGGATGGTTCCTTCAGAAGCACAACAGGTAGATATAGGCCAGATCATGGGAGGAAGCCAATGGGTCTAGGAGCAGCAACATTTCGAGGACCTGGAGGATCCAGGATGGGAAAGTGGCAGGTGGTAAAGAAGAGGGGCAGGGGGAGGAAAGGATCGGAGCCAGAACACAGAAAGAAGATACAGGGCAGGGCAACAAAAGAAGCTCAGGACATGGGGGGGGTCCTAGGAACAGGTTGTCAGTGCTGGATAGATTAGAGAAACAGGTGGCGGAGGGGTGGTCATGGAACACATGAGTGAAAGGGGCACTAGCAGTGGCAAGGGGGGTAGTAGGGTAGCAGGGAGTGAAATTGAAACGCCAAAGTGTAGCAGTAGCAAGGGAGGTAGTAGGGGGGTAGAGGACACAATGAAGGGTATGGGTGAGCAGCTGGGTGGGTAATAGGAGAGGGGAAGGAGATAGTCCAGGCTTGGGGGGTCCAAAGGGAGTGATAAGCAGGGAGATGGGGGAGACAGGAAATGGGGAGGAGGAGGAGGAGGAGGAGGAGCTCTGGACAGTGGACAGAAGGAGTGGCAACATATGGGAGGAGGGCAGGCATTAGGAGAGGGGGTCATCATACTGGGAGACTCGATACTGAAATGTGTGAGATGAGGAGCCAAGGGTACAAGGAAAAGCTGTATATGGGTGGAGTGTATGCTAGGCATGATGGCAGGGATGGTGGGGCAATTTATACCTGAGTGTGTGGGGAAGGAATGGGTAAAACTTCACATTGTGGTACACCTGGGTTCAAACGACCTAGAAGGGCGTAGGGTTGAGGAGGTGCAGGACAGATTCAAGGAGGTTGGAAGAATCTGCAGTGAGGCAGGAAGATCAGTTGCATTTTCTGAGGTTCTTTCAGTCCCTAGGGCAAGTACTGTTAGGAAGCAAAGAATCGAGGAATTCAACAAATGGTTGGGGGCATGGTGTGAGACTAAAGGGTATGAGCTTGTGGAGGGGGGTAGGATGTGGGAAAACAAGGAACCGTATGCACCGGATAGGCTGTATTTAAGTAAGGCGGGCACAAGGGTCCTGAAACATAAACTGGAGGAATACATATTGACTAAAATTAATTTAAACTGGGGGCATAAGGTGTGCTCCAATCAGAGCCACCAGGTGAGGGAGTCCGAGAGGCCCCCCTCCCAGCAAGTCAGGAGGAGGGTGAGGGGAATTCAAAAAGGGGAGGATGCAGAGGATTGGGAGGGGAAAGGGGGGGCAGGAGTCATGTGGAAGGTGGTATCCTTGAATGCAAGGAGTCTGGCTAACAAGGTGGTAGCACTTCAGGCACTGATGGCGGAGGAAGAAGTAGACATTGCAGCCATCATGGAGACTTGGGCCACCCAATACCATGACTGGGACCTTAATGATCCCTGGGTACAGGTTGTATTGGAAAGACAGAGAGAAGGAGAGAGAGGGAGGGGTGGCTATATACGTAAGGTATGGAATATTATGCACCAGGGAGGAGGGCAAGACTGAAGCCTTATGGGTACAGCTTCAAAACTCAAAAGGGAGGAAGGTTAGATTGGGGCTGGTGTACAGGCCACACTCACAGAATGAGGAAATTGACAGGGAGTTGGGGGAGCAAATTAGAAGGATAAGTAGTAAGGGCAATACTGTCACAGTAGGTAATTTCAATCTGCCTGGGGTTGACTGGAGCACCCTGGCTACCTCTAGTGCCAGGGAACAGGTCCTCCTGGAGGCCTTCCAGGATGGCTTCCTGGTGCAGGGGGTAATGGAGCCAACCAGGGAGGGTACCATACTGGACCTTGTGTTATCAGATGGGGAGCACATCCAAGACATAGTGGTTGAGGATCCCCTAGTAGGCAGCAACCACCGCACAGTGTGGTTCTTCCTCACTTTGGGCAAGGAAGCAACCAGGACCAAGACAAGTGTGGTGGACTTCATAAGAGCAGACTTTGGTAGGATGGGTAACATCCTAGTGGGGCATCTTGCCAAGATCTACCCAGAGATGGGTGCTGACCAGAAATGGTCCATTATCAAGCTGGGTCTGGTGGAGGCCACTAACACATGTGCAAAGACCCAGAGTAAGAAATCCAGGACCAAAAGACTGAGCTGGCTCAGCAAGAAGGTAGCAAAGAAAGTGAGGGAGAGGAGAGCAGCCTTCAGTAGGTATAAGAGAACTATGTGAGAGGTAGACAGGGAGGAGTACTCATGGAAATCCAGAGAGGTGAGTAGAGCGGTCAGGGCAGCTAAGGGTACAAGAGAGCTAAGGCTGGCATGGGGGATCAGAGAAGGGGAAAAGGATTTCTTCAGGTGCATAAGAGAGAAAAGAAGCTGTAAGGATAGAGTTGTCAGTATTAAGAGGCAAGGGGGATGGACAGAAAGTGGGGTGAACCAGGCAGAGGCACTTAATGAGTACTTCTGTTTGATGTTCACCAGGGAAAAGGATAGGCCCATGCTACAGGGGGAAACGGGTGGGAAAGGGGGGAGCGGGGGTAACTGATGGGGAAATCCCTGAGGACAGGGCTTTAGAGGGTCTTAAGCCCCTGTGAGTGAATAAGGCTCTGGGACCAGATGGAGTGCATCCAAGAGTCCTGAGGGAGTTGGTGGATGTTCTGGCAGGCCCTCTTGCAGACCTGTCCAGTACCTCACTGGAGACGGGATGTGTACCCCAGGACTGGAGAATGGCATATGTGGTGCCTCTCCAGAGGACTGGACCCAGGGATGAGCTGGGTAACTACAGATCAGTCAGCCTTACCTTCGTTGTAGGGAAGTTAATGGAGACCATTCCAAAGGAGAGACTAGTGATCTTTCTGGAAGTGAATGGTCTCCAGGACAGAAGGCAGCATGGGTTTGTCTCAGGGAGATCCTTCGAGACCAACCTAATTGACTTTTTCGATTGGGTCACAAGGTCACTCGACAGAGGCCATGCGCTGGATGTCCTGCATCTGGACTTCAGCAAGGCCTTCAACTCAGTGCCACATGGAAGGATGCTCAGTAAACTGAGGTACCTGGGAGCTGGGGAGAAACTGGTGGGATTGGTCAGGAACTGGCTGCAGGACAGACAGCAGAGGGTAATTGTAGGGGGGAAACTATCGAAACCCAGACCTGTAACCAGTGGCAAAGGTAACATCTTTATCGAGGACATACTGTAGAAGATGGGCTCAAGAGTAAAATCAGCCTGTTCGCAGATGGCACAAACATTTGTGTGAGAGTGGACAGTGATGAAGGGAGGCAGGAATTCAGAGAAGACCTGTCAAAGCTCGAGTGCTGGTCTGGCATGTGACAGTTGGGGTTCAACGCTAAGAAGTGCAAGGTCATGCACCTGGGAGCCAGAAACCTTGGGACTAGCTACTGGCTTGGGGGAGTGCAGATATCCATTTCAGAGGAGGAAAAGGATCTAGGGGTGCTTGTCACAGGGGACATGAAACACTCTGCATTGTGCCGTAAGGCGGCAGCCTAAGCAAACAAAATGCTGGGGTGCATTGCCAGAGGAATCACCTCAAGGAGGGAGGAAGTCATCCTGCCAATGTACAGGTCACTGGTGAGACCACACTTGGAGTACTGTGTGCAGTTCTGATGCCTGTATTTAAAAAAGGATGTTAAACTACTGGAGGGGTGCAGCAAAGGGCGACAAAGATGATCCTAGACCTGGGGCACAAACCCTATGAGGAACGACTGAGGGAGCTCAACATGACTGAAACCTTCATATACTTAAAAGGTATGAATAAGTTTAGTATGGATGGCATTTTCAACTTAAAGAATGGGGGATCACGAGGGGACATAGTCTGAAACTGGAGGGGGAAGATTCAAGAGGGAAATGAGGAGACACTATCTCACGGAAAGGGTGGTAGCAAGGTGGAACGAATTAACTGTAAGTTGCACACTCGAGCAGACTTGATAGACTGTTATGGCCTGTTTCTGCTGGCGTTTTTCATATGTTCGTATGATCTAGTTCTGTTCTTGTTAAACTCTTACATTATTGACACAATGCATCTGTTTCCTACTGAAAATTCTTAATCGGCCTCCCTCTAATCTCATGCTGTGTCCTCTTGTCCTGCTGTTTTTCTTAGGAGCACAGGATCCAAGACAACATGGGTTTACAAAGGAAGGTCCTGTCAAACTAATCTCATAGATTTCTTTGACTGAGTAACCAGAGTGGTGGACCAAGGGGGCAGTTGATGTTGCCTACCTTAACTTCAGAGCTTGCTGATACTGTTCACATAGAAGATTGATTAATAAGCTGGGTAGGCTTAGGGTGGGTCAGACGTTGGTCATCTGGGTGGCAAACTGGTTGACGGGCAGAAAACAGAGAGTGGTGGTAAACGGTATACAGTCAGAAGAGATGCAAGTCACAAGTGGGGTACCTCAGGGATCAGTCCTGGGGCCAATCCTCTTCAATATCTTCATCAGTGACATTGCAAATGGACTGGAGGGTAAGGTTTGTCTGTTTGCAGATGACACCAAGCTCTGCAGCAGAGTAGATGATCCAGATGGTGTGGGCAGAATGAGAAGAGATCTGGATAAACTAGCAAAGTGGTCAGAAGAGTGGCAACTGGGGTTTAACACAAAGAAGTGCAAGATCATGCACATAGGGAAGAAACCCTGAAGCCACCTATAGGCTCGGAGGGTGCTGCTGCAGTCACAGGGAAGAAAGAGACTTGGGCCATCATCACCGATAACCTGAAATCATAAAGCAGACCTCAAAGCAGTAGGTAAGGCTAGAGGGATGTTAGGTGTATTAGTAGGGGTATCACAAGTCGGAAGAGGAGGTAAAAATCCCTCTTTACAAGACACTGGTTAGGCCCCATCTGGAGTACTGCGTGCAGTACTGGAGGCCACACCTTCACAAAGACATTAACCAAATTGAGGCAGGCCAGAGAAGGGAAACCAAAATGGTGCAGGGACTGCATCAGAAAACATATGAGGGCAGATTAACTGAACTCAATATGTATTACCTACAGCAAAGGAGGGAGAGAGGTGATATGATTGAAACATTCAAACACCTTAAGGGCATTAACAAGGTGAAATAGTCTAACATGTTTCAATATAAGAAAAACAGCAGGACAGGAGGACACAGCATGAGATTAGAGGGAGGCCGATTAAGGGGTAATGTGAGGAAGTTCTTTTTCACAGAAAGGGTGGTGGATGCATGGAACGGCCTACCTCAGGAAGTGGTGGATATGAATACAGTGCAGGGCTTCAAACAGGCATGGGATAGGCATAAGGGAGCAATACAGATGAGAATGAATAGATAGGCTATTGACAGAGCAAAGGCCTATAGCATATTCATAAGGTAGAAAAAGAAATGGGCAGACTGGATGGGCCTTACGGTCCTTATCTGCCATCAACTTCTATGTTTCTATGTTTGAATGGGATATAAACTACATTCTTGTATTCTAAAATAGCACTCTTCACTGGTGTGTATGCAAATTAAGAAGTAAGCCTGGCATGCCATGGGGTGTGTTATGGTGGAATAACAACCAGCCTCGTGTGGGTTGAAGCACGAGACCAAGCTGAGTGCTTTCACTACCTGAGAAGGGCCGTTAGCTCACCATAACACACATCCCCTGAAGTGCCTTTATTGCGATTAGGAAATAGGTCCTTTTTTGTAAACTGAATGTATTTTTTTGTAACTTATTTTTGTTGAGCTACTTTCATCCGGGCTGTTGTGCTGGGATAACGGCCTGGATGAAAGTACCTGTTGGCCAGTCAGGAGCCAGCATTCTTTCTACCCATTTCACAATCAGAAATATCAGTCAAGTTTACTTAAGGGGCTGTAAAGATGGGAAAGTAATGCTATGGCTAGAATACAAATTTGGGACCAGAAGAGTCAGATTTAAATCCCACCAAAGTCAGTCACTCACTTTGTGACCTTGAGGAAGTCACTGAACCTCTAAGTGCATCTCTCTCCGCCCAACTGTAAAAACTGGATAAAAGCAGGACGTCACAGAAAATGAATTATTGCATCTCAGTTGGACTATTCTAGGTAAATAAATGTTTAAAAACAAAGGGCTTGGCCCGACTGTCAGCTGCAATGTGGGGAGCTGCATATTTGGTAAACAGCCTCCCCATTGTGATGCCTATGTTGCAGCTAAGCACAAATGTTTGACCTTTTGGTTGGGGAAAGGAGTTCCTTCTCTGTCTAGTTTGGAATACAATATAGCCATTTCAGATGTTAGTATGTACAAACAGGTTGGCACACACCAACTCCTGCAGTCTGAGTCCCACAAACCTCTGTGTAGGCATGGTACTGTATAATCCACAGAGACCATGGCGCAGGCACTACCACCTAAACTGTTCCATTAACCCATGTATTGAGGCTGACATGTTGGACAGCTTTTCCTTTTTCTTCATGTGCCATCTCTGGTTCTTCTGGTGGTCCAGTAACTCCCTCTTCCCCCACTGTCCCAGCCAGTAGAAATCCCCGGTGTCACTGAAACTACCTACCTAGGTCCCTTTCCCCATCAGCGACCCTTCTCTCACCAATACGCAACTGTCTGCTTATATCTGTTCTACCACTACCACAGAGGTTGCCAAGAAAGAGGAGAGACTGGACCAAGGTGGGCTCAGGGAGGGAGAGGGTGGTAGAACAGAGTTGCATCCCTCCAGCTGTACTTCTCCATAATTCATTTGCTCTTCTGGTGGATAGTGGTTCCTCTACAGAGGCACCTGCAGTGGAGACCAAGCAGGATGCTGGGAACCTTCACAAAGGAGACCTACAGGAGGGTGGCATGGGACTCCACAGGGGAAGGAAACAACTCCTGGTGGGGGACTCAGTCATTAGGGGGCTAGAAATGGGGGAGGAAGGGGAAAGGGAGGTAAGGTGCCTGCCTGGCGCCACGGCTTGGAGGGACAGGAAACGAATCCTCAGGATCGTGGGAGCAGCTGCATGAGGGAGGGAGCTGGATGTCATTAGACACAGAAACATAGACTTTGACAGCAGATAAGGACCGCTTGGCCCATCTAGTCTGCCCATTTCCCTACCTACAGGATAGGCCGTAGATCCTAGTTAACCCACAGCCTATTTCTTTCTACCCCCCACAAGAATTACCTTATGTCTGTCCCATGCATTCTTGAATTCTCCCTCAGTTTTAGACCCCACAACCTCCTCAGGAAGGCTGTTCCATGCATCCACTACCCTCTCTGTGAAATAATACTTCCTTACATTGCTCCTGAACCGCCCCCCCTCTATCTTTAAATTGTGTCCCCTTGTTCTTGCACGTCTCTTTTTCTGAAAGATGCTACCCTCTTGGACTTTGTTGATTCCACTGAGGTACTTAAAAGTTTCTATCATGTTCCCCTCTCCCTTCTTTCCTCAAGGGTATGTATATTAAGCTCCTTTAGTCTCTCCTCATATGGCTTCTCTTGCAGATCCTGCACCATTTTAGTTGCCCTCCTCTGGACTGCCTCTATCCTGCTATGTCCTTGTGGAGATGGAGTCTCCAGAACTGGACGCAGTACTCCAGATGGGGTCTCCCCAACTGTCTGTACAGAGGGATAACAACTTCCTGTTTTCTGCTGCTGATGCCTCTCCCTATGCATCCCAGTATACACCCAGCCCTCCCTACTGCCTTCTCACATTGCTTGCTAACCTTAAGATCATCTGATATGATTACTTCCAGGTCCCTTTCCTCTTTTGTTGTTGTTACTACCTCCCCCCCAATTGTGTATTCTTCCCCTGGGCTCTTGTTCCCAGGTGCATTATTTTGCACTTCTTTGCATTGAATCCTAGCTGCCATACTTCTGACCATTCCTCCAACCTTGCCAAGTCCATTCTTATCCTTTCCACGCCTCCTTGTGTATCAACCCTGTTGCAGATCTTTGTGTCATCTCCAAAGAGGCATACTTTTCCTTCCAGTCCCTCTGCAATGTCACTTATGAAGACATTAAAAAGGACTGGACCCAGTCTACCTAGGGACAAATGACCTGGCTAGGAATGGGATCAGAGCAGTGCAAGAGGAGTTTGTAGAGTTGGGGAGGGCCCTTAGACAATGGCAGTGTTAACCTTCTCAGAGGTGCTGCCTGTCTATGGCAAAGGGTAGCTAAATTACTCCTCACCAGGGAATTCACTGAATGGTTGTAAAACTGGTGTGGAGCTCAGGGTTTTGGCTTCATTGGGGAATGGGGAGCCACCTGGAGGGATGCAGACATATACTGGTGCGATGGTCTGCATCTGTCCAGGGGGGGAACTAGGATCCTAGGTGAGAGGTTTAAATGCTTCATTGGTAAGCATTTAAACTAGCCAAGTGGGGAGGCACTGAAAAGGAGCAGGAAAATCCCAGCCTCCCCCCACAAAGCACGGTAATTAGTGAGGTAAACACCAAGGTAGAGAAGTCATTAGGGAGCAGAACAGAGGTAAATGTAAAAAAAGGCAAAGGCAGTAAGGACAGGAATGGGGCTAAAAGGGGTAAGGCCATCAAAAAGTGGAGGGTGATGAGTACCAATGCCGTAGTCTGTGTAACAAGCTCCCTGAACTAGTGGCCTTGATGGCAGAGGGTTGCCTGGATAATGTGGCAGTCACAGAAACATGGTACACAGAGAACCATGACTGGGATGTCAACATACCAGGATACACAATCTACAGGAGGGACAGGGAGGGTAAAAGAGGAGGAGGAGTAGCTCTCTATGTAAAGGAAGGGATCAAAGCAACAGAACTAAAGAGTAAACAGGGAGAAGATGAGGCACTCTGAGTCACCCTGGAGGCAGGAAATGGCACCACAATCCACATGGGGGTTGTGTACAGACCCCCATCTCAGGGGGAGGGAATGGACAAGAAAATGATAGAAGGCTTCCTTAGAATGGCAGAAAAAGGGGAGATATTGTTGATGGGGGAGCTGAATATGCCAGATGTTAACTGGAGCACTGTTGCTGCAGGCACATCCAAGAGCAGGGTCATTCTTGATGCCCTGCAGGGGGCATGCCTCAGACAGCTAGTATTGGAACCCACTCGGGAGGGAGCAATCTTAGACATGGTACTCTCAAATGGGGATGGAGAAAGAATCTCAGATTTAGAAGTGGGTAAACATCTGGGAACAAGTGACCACCAAACAGTGTGGTTCACGAAAAACACAGCTATACAATCAAGCCATGCAAAAACAAGAGCATTGGACTTTAGGAGGGCTGACTTTGGGAAAATGAGAGAGTGCCTCAGAAAAGCACTAACAAACAGGCAAGAAGGAGGGGTGGAGGAACAATGGGGAGTAATCAAAACAGCCATCACAGAGGCAACAAGCCTTTGTGTAAAGCAAATCAGCAAAACACAACGAAGGAAAAAAACGCTATGGTTCTCAAAAGAGGTGGCAGAGAAGGTTAAGCAGAAAAGGATAGCATTCAGGAAATATAAGGAAACACAGAAGGAGCAGGACAGAGAACTTTATCAGTTAAAGCAGAAAGAGGCTGGGAAGGCAGTCAGAATAGCAAAGGCCCAAACCGAGGAAAGGATAGCCAACTCTGTTAAGAAGGAGGATAAGACCTTTTATAGGTACATTAGGGAGCGAAGAAAGACCAAAGGAGGGATACTGAGGCTTAATAAAGGGAAGGGAATGTGGGTAGAGGGTGACAGTTAAAAAGCAGGGATACTGAATGAATATTTCTGCTCAGTATTCACAAAGGAAGAGGAGGGGGAGGTCCTAAACTAAACAAGAGAAACACTCTGAAGACGAGGGTCGATACCAGTCCATTTACAGAAGAAAGGGTTCTGAAAGAAGTAATAAAATTGAAGGTGGACAAAGCAATAGGGCCTGATGGGATTCACCCAAGAATTCTACAAGACCAAAGGGTAGAACTAGTGACACCGCTGACTACTCTCTTTAACAAACCATGGGAGGATGGGGTGGTACCTGAGGACTGGAGGAGGGCGGATGTGATTCCTCTTCACAAAAGTGGGAGCAGGACAGAGGCAGGAAACTACAGACCAGTTAGTTTGACCTCAGTGGTAGGGAAAATGATGGAATCACTTCTGAAAGAAAGAATTGTTGAGTACCTAGAGGCCAGTGGGGCACAGGACCCAAGGCAGCATGGAATCACGATGGGAAGGTCGTGTCAGATGAATCTAATAGATTTCTTTGACTGGGTGACCAAAGTAGTAGACCAGGGAGGGGCTGTGAACATGGCGTACCTAGATTTTAGCAAGGCATTTGATACAGTCCCACACAAAAGATTAATACTCAAGTTAGCCAGCCTTGGAGTGGGTCCCAAGGTGGTAACCTGGATAAAAAATTGACTAGACAACAGGACGCAAAGGGTAGTAGTAAATGGAGTCCACAGTGAAGAAAGGAGGGTTACTAGTGGGGTACCACAGGGTTCAGTACTGGGACCGGTCCTTTTTAATGTCTTTATAAGTGACATTGCAGAAGAACTGGAAAGAAAAGTATGTCTCTTTGCAGACGACACAAAGGTCTGCAACAGAGTTGATACACAAGGTGGAGTGGAAAGGATGAGAAGGGACTTGGCAAGGTTGGAGGAATGGTCAAATGTATGGCAGCTCAGATTCAGTGCAAAGAAGTGCAAGGTAATGTACCTGGGAAACAAAAACCAAGGGGAAGAGTACACAATGGGAGGTAAGATACTGACGACAGTAAAAATGGAAAGGGACCTGGGGGCAATTATATCAGATGACCTAAAGGTGGGCAAGCAATGTGAGAAGGCAGTAAGGAAGGCTGGGGAGGTACTGGGATGCAAAGGGAGAGGCATCAATAGTAGAAAACAGGAAGTTGTTATCGTTCTATACAGACAGTTGGTAAGACCACATCTGGAGTACTGTGTACAGTTCTGGAGACCCCATCTCAGCAAAGACATAGACAGGGTGGAGGCTGTCCAGAGGAGGGCAACCAAAATGGTGCAGAGTCTGCATCAGAAGACATACGAAGAAAGACTAAAGGAGCTTAATATGTATACCCTTGAGGAAAGAAGGGAGAGAGGGGACATGATAGAAACTTTCAAGTACCTCAAGGGAATCAACAAAGTCCAAGAGGGTAATATGTTTCAGAAAAAGAGATGTGCAAGAACAAGGGGGCACAATTTGAAGATAGAGGGGGGACGGCTCAGAGGTAATGTGAGGAAGTATTTTTTCACAGAGAGGGTTGTGGATACATGGAACAGCCTCTCTGAGGAGGTTGTGGAGTCAAGAACAGTGGGGGAATTCAAGAATGCATGGGACAGACATAAGGCAGTCCTACTGGGGGGTAGGAGAAAGTAAGCTGTTGGTTAACTAGGATCTGCAGCTTATCCGTTAGGTAGGAAAATGGGCATACTAGGTGGGCCAAGCGGTCCTTATCTGCCGTCAAATTCTATGTTTCTATGTTTCTTTAGTTAAGGATATTGTTAATGATGTGACCAAATGAGTGATGGTTGCCATGCTTTGTGTATGACCCTGGGTGCTACTTGCAGGATGACTGAAAAGCACAGAAGAGCTCAGTGCAGAAATATGGTGGGTGCTGCCTGATGAATGAATCCATTAGCCGGCCTGGTGGCACTGAGGGTTGAGGTGCTGGACGGAACACCTCGCACCATGCCGGCGACCCGGGGTCGGGAATGGACTCAGGCGCCGGGGGTTGGCAGGGGAAGGGTTGAGGATTGAGCGCCCATGTGGCGCATTCCTCCCTGGACCAAGGGGATGGGTTGGCCCAGCAAGCCAGGGACCCCCAGTGGAGACCAGGGGTACTGTAGCAAGCCAGGCAGCACGTACTAGCGTGGCCAACACAGGCAGAGTTGCCATGTGCCAGAAGCGTTGGGGTGTGCCCACGCATGGGGGAAGGAACCACAGAACACAGAAAAACCCGGTCCTAGGGGTAGGCGATACATCAATCCCCATGCCCACTGCCGGGTCTCTCCTGGCCGACCTTCAGGGATCCTCCGCCCATGGCCCACGTCTGCATCTGGAGACTACAAGTGCAAGTGAGCCCAAGGTTAGAGGCGCAGCCCAACCCCAGAGGGGTTAAGCCGGGGGTTTCAGCTGCGAGGTGGGGCTTGGAAGAGGAAAGCTCGGTCGAGGGGACTTTAGGCAGGGCAGGATTCAGGCTGGATGCCTAAGAGAGGCTTCTAGGACCGTGACCAGGAGTGAAAAAAGAATCGGGGGGGGGGGGGAATGAATCCATTACTCTCACAAAAGAACACTGTAAGCACCCAGCAGCAGTTATTGTTTATCAACATTTAGTTCACAGCAGATGAGAGAAACATTAACTGCAGAGTTTCGCTGTCATACACATCTTCATCAGCAGGCCTGTTTTAAGGTTGTACTTCACTTGGCTGCTATCTCTGAATTTATTGCTTGCAGATAACTAGTGCTGTGCGCCTACAGCTACTTCCATGACAGCCCCTGCCACCTTATCCTTATGGTCGCAGTTGAGTTTGTGACCACATGGAGAAAGGCTGTGACCCCGCCGAGCATAGTTGTGAAACTGCATCTGCCCTGAGCCTGTCAATACAGAACTGTATCCATTTTGATGGAGGGATGGGTAGGAATCTCTGCCGACCCTGCTGGGGGAGGTAGGCCCTGGTTGAGATGCCTCTGGTAAGTTCCAGTAGAAGTCTGTGTGATGAGGCTGGGGTGGCTGGAGGATGGGGGCTGCTCAGACTGAGGTGATAAAAAGGATTAACCAAAAAAGAAAATTTTGTTTCAGTCTTCTAACCTCGGTGTTGAAATAAAATATTAAGTGGCCACAAGTGGACCTTGAACAACCTCAGCACTGCTCACAAGCAAGAGGTAATGAAACTGCTGCAACTGTTGTTCTCTGTGCACAATAGTGAAATGGCAGACTCCTCCTTCACTGAAAAAGTGAGGAAGAAACACAGGAGTATCAATACACATATCACAGTCACATCTCCTTCACAGCTTCTGACTGAACAGAGTGGACACCGCATCTGTTCAAATTAAGAAACGATGCTCAAGCTGGAGGGGGAAGATTCAAAAAGGGGATTTGGAAGTATAATTTCACAGAAAGAGTGGAACAAACTTCCTGACAAGGTTGTGGAGGCAGAGACAATAACAATATTCAAAATTAAGTGGTATACATACCAAGGAGCTGTCAGAAAGTAAGTGGAGGGGAAAGAAGTGATTGAGAGAGGGGAATGAAATTAGAGTACCACCAAGTAAGGAATCTTAGGACAGACAAGATGGACTGCTATTGTATTTTTCTGTCATTTTCTTTTTTATTATTTCTATTCATGTTTAATGTACTGAGATATATTAAATGGTACATGGATCCAAGTCACAGTAATGGAAAACATGCAGCATTCTCACTATAGGGTACAATACTTTTCCTGTTGTTGCTAACATACAGAGAAATTACTCTTGTATCTGTTAGAAAATGTGTCTTATGTGTATTCATTGAATTACAACTGTAACCTTGCTGTATTAAAACCCATGTTCTGGTATCACTGTACCTCAGCAACTGATAAGTTATATGTTTTTGTCTTAACTGTATTCAGTGAACTATAATTATAGTCTAACCATATTGTAATGTACACCTGTAACTGACTATAAATGTTGTCAATTGTACTTGGCCCTAAACCCTTTGAAAATAATCTCTGCCTAAATTAAGGGTTTTATGTGAAATACAAACTAAACTAAAATAAAAATGTTTCACACAGCAAGACCATGGAAGTAGAAACAAAATGTGTCAAGAGAAAAGGATTGTTTGGCCCATGTAGTGTATGTCCTATTTTCCCTGCCTATTACTACACCTTGGACCCCTATTCGGTCACAGGTGACCCTTCCTTTCTTCTACCTATTATATTCATGTGCCTATCCCATGCATGCTTGAAGCTCCTCACTGTCTTCACCCCTACTATCTCCTGCGGTAGGCCATTCCAGGCATCTACACCCTTTCTGTGAAGAAGTATTTCCTCACATCCCTCTTAAATTCCCCCCTTCCCCCCAGCTTTATAGCATGCCCCATGTTCTGGTGCTCCTCCTCTGAAAGAGACTCCCTTTCTGCACCTTGCTTACCTCTGTGAGGTACTTATAGGTCTCAGTCATATCCTCTGCCCCCTCCTTTCCTCCAGGAGCACATGCTGAGCTCCTTTAGCCTCTCCTCATATTGTTTCTCATGCACCATTCTGGTAGCCCTCCTCTGGACTGCTTCCACCTTGTCAGTGTCCTTGTGGAGGTGTGGCCTTAAGAACTGGACACAGTACTTCAGGTGGGGTCTCACTAGTGAACAATACGGTGGCAACACCACTTGCCTTCTGCTAGAAACCCCCCTCCCTGTGCACCTCAGCATCCAGCAAGCCTTGCCTACTGCTTTATCACACTGCCCTGCCACCTTGGGATCATCAGATATGACTACCCCAAGGTCCCTCGCTTGCTTGCTGACTTTAAATACCTTCCTCCGTATCTTATACTCCGCCACTGGGTTTCCCTGTCCCAGGTAAAGGTGGGTGAGCCAAGACTGGCTCGAGCATAAGGGTCGGCTTGGCTCAACTGTTGTGTTGAATTGCAAGCCACGAACCGAGCTGAGGTATGAATTAAAAAGAAAAAACAGTGTGTGGCGCTAAAGGTGAAACGCCCATGTTTATTGGCAAAAAACATGCGTCTATCATGCCTAATTCGCATCGCTGATTGATTGGTAAAGGTTCTGTGAATCTGTCTTGCTGCAATTGGCTGGCTTAAATGTTGTGGGTGGAACAGAGCCTGAGGCTGAAGGAAGTGGATCTGACGCCAGTTGCTGCTGTTCCATTCCGCGACAGTTCAGTAGGCAACACGAGAGAGCGCAACCTTGAGAGACAGAGTGTAAGTCCAGGAGGGATTTTCTGGCTTCGAGTCCTGATCAACTGACCGAGTAGTGGACTGGAGTCATTAGTAGGGCAGACAGCTCTTTTGTCCATTCCCGTGACCATCTGAAGGACAGACAGAGTCAGAGTCTCTCCAGGGGCCAGCCACTGGGGCCAGTGTGGTGTGACAACTCGAGTGGCATGGCTGAGAGCCTGAGACTCCTGGCTGTGGCCTGGCCTGCATGCATCATTGTGGTGGCCTGAGTGTGCGACGACAACAATGTGATTTGCGCGATTGCGAGGATGAGGAGTAGTACGAGTACTACTAAGTGCCAGACAGTGCCTTAGTTTACTACTGTTGGATTTTTGGGGGAGTAGATAGCAGCCACAGCAGAGAGAGCAGCCCTTTTTTTGTGTTGTGAGCCAGGTGGTGAGCACCAGGTGGCCTGGCAGCCACTGTGGCGGGCGTGTGCCAGACGGGACAGTCCTCAGCTCCGAGTCCCCAGTTCTAACTTCATCCAAGTTCAAGTTCTGGGCCCATGGCAGGGCTAGGCCACTAGGCCAGCACCGCAGCAGTTCGGTGGTGAAAGAAAGAAGCCACCTAAAGTGAAGAAGTCAGTCACAGTCACTCATCACCTGTCTCATCATTTTGGCTGCTTAATGAAAGGTAACTAAACTAATAACTAATTTAGTGCTACTACTAGAATGATGAATGATGAATCCAGTTAACAGCAGTACACATTTATTTAAAAAGAATAAACACAACTCACAACAAATTAAGTGCATCAAGGGCAAAAAATGAAGGAGCAGCTTGGTAAAAACTAAAGGCAAATAATCCATGAAATTGAAAACACACGAAAGAAAGAACCAAGTGCTCACAAACTCACAAAGTCTTCAAATAAGTGATTTTACTGGAGAAGTGCTACCAAACAGACACAAACCTGAGGTTTTTGTTGTGTCTGCTTGGTAGCACTTCTCCAGTAAAATCACTTATGAGCGCTTGGTTCTTTCTGTGTTTTCACAGTAAAAGTTTAAAATTCTCAGTTGTGGTGTTGTTAATCCTGATTCCCAGGCCTAACCCATCTGACTGAGTCCAGTCCTCCACACTTTGACTCCACTAGTGTTTACTAGAGGATGTTGGTATGTGGTGGTGGTGGTGGTGGTGTGTGCCAGTTGGCTAAGGAAGAGGCCGGGCAAGGGGGGGGCCGGGCCTGCTCTCTCACTTGCCAATGCCGAACCAGTCCCTCTGTATAAAGAATAAACAACAAGAGGAAGCACAATTTACATTCTTTCACAGGCTGTCTGTGGGGAGTTCAGTAGCTTCAGACCCAAGACATTGGACCTTCAGAATCCATCCATTCACCGATCTCCTGAATCAGAATTATGAACTATTCCCAGTACCAGGGCCATCAGTGGCAGTGACAGTCACCACACCGTGATAATCATTGCTTGAGCTGCATACTGACTGGCTCAGGGCTGCAGTGCAAATTTTCAAAAAGGAACTTTAGACATTAATTATTAAATGTTACAACAGGAAATGTGCATTATACTCCCACAGTACTTCGTTTTATGATTAACCCCCCCGCCATGCAAGTACAGTACCAGAGTAGTCCAGAGACTCCATACTCCATCAAGACATTGGGCAATGCTTCTATTATATTATATTTGGAACAGTACAAAAACAAAACAGATATTATGTGTACTAATAGCCTTATTACTGCACTGTTTGGCACTGCACAAGTTAAAGCTGCACATTCTGTCAGTCGTCAGTTTTTTGGTGCATTTCAGTGCACTACTTTTACTTGCTTGCATTTTTCATGGATGAGGGGGATTCGGGTGGGGAAAAGTGAGTGAACTGAACAGAACACAACGGTGAACCAAGTCTATACCTGCTGCCACACTTGAACTAACATCACTCACTGACTGAAGTGGTGTTGCCCCAGGGGTGTGGGTTCCATCACAAGGTGTGGTGGCTGGTCTCATTCTCAACGTGTAAACCAATTATATAGCTGATAATGATGGCACGAAACTCCCTAAGTATATATTACACACTACTCAGCATGCAACAGCATGAAACAAATCACTGATTCACCGTACAATGCAACCCTGATACCTTTCGTCATTTGGCCAACCTGAGCAAGGTGAGGGGCATATCACTTGACTTCCTGTCTCAGCAGCAGATTTTATAGCTGATTTTCTTAAATTGTTCTTATGGGTTATGCCACACTACACTGTAAACAAAGTTTAACAAATCCCCACCCCCTGCTGTGCAGCAGCAGATGCAGACTAGTGCCTGTGCAACAAGAGATTATTTTTTTAATTTTAAAATGTGTATTTAAGTTTGTTCTGTTGGGAGGACAAAGTAAAACATATGACTTTTCTCTCCATAGTGAGAAATGAATATACAGAAGAATTTGTGTGATTTCCACCAGACCTCCACCATCACCACCAGCACTCAAAGGACAGACTTGCAGTGAGGCACTGTGGACTGAAGGGAGTTGCAAGTCACTAGCTCTTTAAATTTAATAACCAGACATGTCAAACTCATACCTGCCCTTTCCAATTTCACATTATCCCCCTCATTCTGATACTCCTCCTGTATTGGAAGATGTCTCCCCGTGATGATTGTTTATGCCCTTAAGCAAGTTAAGCCTTAAGGTTAGGTGCCGAAATGTATTTATTTATTTCTGTTGCAGATTAATACCTTTGAGCCTGGATGGTTCCTTTACAAAGGTTCCTTGTCAAGTGGATGCAAGACAAAAATTACATAAGTAGATTGCTGAGCAAAGCAAGGAGACATTTAGCTACAAAGGAGATTAAGTAAAAACACAAGTGGGCAGTTACATTGTCTACAAAGGTTACATGAATTCTAGAGTGCATTACGGACATTCAAAACCAGATGCACTAAAATACAGAGACTGGCATCTAAGAAATCAATCTGATGTTATGTGCAGAGTAGCAAGGAGGTAGCCGGAGAGGGCTTTGTCTCGAGGTAGGAACATGGGGGTGTGGGGAAAGGGACTGTTCCAAAGAGCAGGAGTTTGGAGACAGCCACCAGGGGGCTTTGTCAGGAAAGGGGCAGGAGGGAGGGAATAGTAGGGGGGAGAGTGAGGATGGAGGGGTGCGAAATGTTTCTATTCATTTCTCTAACCCACCCCACCCCCAACCCTCCTTTCCTCCAGAAAGTGCATATTGAGGTCTGTTAATCTCTCTCCTGTCTCCTCATATTTTTTTGGTCCCTCCTCATTTTTTCCACCCTTTCTGGATTCAATTATACACCATGTTTCACTTGCATATGCTGCTGTCAGCTGCTTTCCCTCCATCCATTCTGCAGTGGCACTAAGGAAAATGAATGAAGACATTAAGTATGACCGGTCCCAGCCAAGAACTGATCCCTGAGGTACTCTGCTAGTCCCTTTCCCTCCCCTCTCTGTCTCTCCACATTGAATCTCATTTACTACCACCCTCTCTGGAGTCTGACCCATTATGCCTGTTACCGATTTCCTAAACCAGTTTAGCAAATTTGTGTCCCATGACCAGACTGTCCATGTTGTTAACTAGCCTCTTATGTGGGTGGGACGGGGACCTGTAATGGTGTTGAATGCCTTGTGGAACTTGCTGAAGTTGACCCCTCCCCCCTGGATTTATTTCCTTAGTAAACCATTGAAAACAAAATACATTGCATTCATCTGACATGACCTTCCTGCTGTAGGGTGAATCCATCTTGCCAATGGAGTTCAAGTGTGCCACTATTGTTTCTTTTAGCAGACAGCAGTGCTTCCATCATGATCTTCCCTAGTACTGAGGTGAGGCTGGCCTGTCTGTAGTTGTCTGACTGCATCTGCATCTGCATCCCCTCCAGCTACTACTACCACTTTTGTGTAGAGGGACTACATGTGACCTCCAGTCACCAGGAACCGAACCATCCCTGTGTTGTTCAGTGACCCACCTGTTGAACAGTGAACATGGCTGCCAGTCTCGGTCACAGTCACAAGGCGCTTTTACACACATGCTGCTGTGCCGAAACTAGCATTACCTGTGTAGCACTGATACAGCCTGTTCCGCTCCACGTCCTGATTACACAAGTGCCATAAAAGTGCCCAGCCGTCCTTACTGGTGCAGTCCTCCTTTCGAGATTACCTGGGGTGGATGCGAGAGGTAGCACGACCTGCACTAGTGGCCACCACGCGAGAGCTAGAGCTAGGGTTGTAGTGCCGGAATGGACTCTTTACACTGCACCCTGCAACAGAACATTTCGGGACAAACCACCTGTACCATGAAGTGCGGTTCAGGCAACCATTCATTTTTAGAACGTAACAAATGGCGTTTACACAGCATTGGATAGAACAGTAAGGCCCTTCCGTAATGTATATTCCGTTGCAAGACTGCCAGTGTAAAAGTGCCCACACTCACACATCAAGCTGCCTTAAGTTCACACTCACAGCTACTTTAATATCCTCAGGTGTATGCCTTCCGGCCCCATTGCTTTGGCCAATTCAGTTTGGATTTGGAAAACTCTCCCAGGACCCTTTCCACTGTGTGAATGGACTTGTGTTATCCCTCCACCCCCACCTGTTGTATCTGTTATCCAGGTGTGTGGTCCATGACCCTCACCCTCTTTAGTCAATAAGTCAGACTGAACATTATTCTGCCTTCTCCAGGTCTCACTCCATATAGTCTACTTTATCCTAATCCCCCTTATTTTTACAATCCCTTCCCTTGCTTCTTATGTTGCTGAATGTCTTGTGAGTCGTGACTGTTCCCCTTTTTTGCTGACTGTGCGACTCCCTCTTTAGAATGAATATACAAATCCAATTATATTAATTTACCACATGTTGTTTGCTATGATAAATGGGACAGAACTGTGACAAGATACTGAAAAAGGTTGTGATTGATGCTGGCACTGGTACAGCAGTAGTAATAACTTTGACCAACTTAATTTAAAATATTATATCATGGTGGTTTATGACTTACATCACATGAAAAGCAAAATAGATATGTAATGTTGAGTTGATATCTTTGCTAGCAGCCATAATATTAGTGCTCAAAAGAAACCAGTGGACGAATACTTCTGTATTAAAGATTTCAGTCCTTAGCTATTCTGAGGAATGCAGCACCATGCAAGCTAAAATCTGATCTAGTAAAATGCAATTGCTTGTTCACTACATTTGGTTTCTGTGATCCCCAGAGGAGCCTAAACAAACATACAGGCACAACAAGCTTGATGGCTCTTAGTCAAGCATCCACCACTCCCTGCTGTTCATCCAATGCACTGCTGCCTTTAATTTGTTATGGAGGGTTTTGTCTGCCTTATTGGCTATTTTGTTTGCAATACATTGCATATCCATAACCTGTGTCATCCTCCTAGTGCAGCATGACTCGCACCATTAAAATTAAAAAAACAAGAAAGAAAATAATTAGAACACAATAATCGATTGCATATTCTTCATTATGAATAGAGTTTTATTAATTCAGTTGTTTGCATTTGCAGTACTCGGTTATGAAGAAAGGCATCTAACATATGCTGGTCTTTGACTTTCCAGGTTTAGAACAGGATCTTAAAGATACAGCAGAAGGCTACAGCACTTGGAAGCTGACGTCGTCTTTCCTTGCAAAGGAGAACTACAGTTTCTCTTGAAGTCTGAATCTGGACTGCATGACCGGCCTGAATTAGAAACCACAACATCTGAAAAGCAAAATGGTGGGAATTGGCAAAACCTAATGAGTAAAAGCACACAAAAAATGATGATATAAGTTGCTCAGCTGTAAACTAGATGCTGTTTGTGAATTACTTTTTGGTGTCCAAAATGAGGTTTGGCTAATTGTGTGTGCCCTTCCAAGAATGTCTTTACTTACGATTATGAATTTGATGTAATGTATTGATTAATAGTTTATTTAAGATGCATTGTGATCAGGCATTCCACATCTTGGATATCAGATTTTCATTTTGTGTATTTGTTACACAGTCTGACACTCACACCAGGCCACCAGGTTTGCAATGCTACGGCCCCACCTGAATTTTGACCAGCCATCTTGACTTTCTTTTTAAAACCAGAGGGCTACTTTTTTAAATACTTCACATTTGAAAAGTGAATCCGGGACTCCGTGCATGCGCAACACCAGTGTGCATGCACAGAGTCCTGGATTCACTTTTCAAATATGAAGTATTTAAAAAGTAGCTCTTGGTTTTTAAAAAGAATTAGACTGCTGAAGTCAGTGCAGGTAATAGTATCTACCCTGGATGTTCTTTTATACCCCTCCCAAATTGACCACCACCTCCATGCATGAGTCCACATCATTCTCCATCTTCTCAATGCCGGGGATGCGGAGGAGGGAGCGGACCGTGGTGTTTCGGTTGGGATGACTGTCACTTTTTTCAGAAATTTCAAATAAAATGGCAATCAAAGCAAACTGTGAGTTAAGTTCTGTAGTACAGGCACAGAATAAAAATGCTTAGTAAAAAATGGTGACTGGTATTTGTCTGGCTCGGGCATCTTGTCTAATCACACTGTTATGTCATCTTGAAATATCTACAGTATGTTCTGGACCGGAACTATTCAGGTTTCTTTTACCCTTTCACACTTCATGAATGAAACATGTTTTGAAATAAAAAGGCTTAGGGCTGGACATTCCTACTTCACTGGGCAGTGGTGCAAGCCTAGGCACAGCGCAACTGGGCTGCGCCAGGGCATGAACCAGGTGATATTCAACGGTGCTGCACCATGGTTCAGCACCATTGACTATGGCACTGAGGGTGCACGCACTGCAGACGGTGCAGTGGCACTGCACCAGTGCAAGTGGCAGAATGGGGGCAGGGGGATGCATCCAGCACAAGTGCAGTTGCACTAGGCGCATCATCCGCAATATTCAGCCTGGGGCATGCAAATGAGGTTGTAATGCATGCAAGGCACAAATGGGGCCATTAGCATGTCATGACGGCTCCATTTGCATGTGTTGCGCAGGGCAGCCTGGTGAAATGCACCCGGCACCCTGCACAGACTGCATTGTGGTCTAAGGGGGTCCTGGGGCATCCCCCGCCCCACAACTGCGAGTGCGGCAAAATGTATACATCCTGTGCCCCGGTAGTCTAGTGAAACCCCCTTCCCTCCCTGTTAGCCCGATGGTGGGCAAAGGCACCCATACTATCCCCAGTGGGCTAGTGGTATCCCCCTCCCTGCCCATATCCCCGATAGTTGTACAGCGATATGGGCTACACCCTAGTGGTCCAGTGGTTCCCCCACCCTGCCCATAACCATGATCACCATGTCCTGTATGGGGATACCTTCCTGGCAGTGTAGTGGTTCCCCCCTCCCCACCCGTAACCGCAATTGCCGGACATTGAACTGCATAAAGCCCTGGTGGGCTAGTGGCATCCCCTCTCCTGTTCTGACCAATCACGGGCAACTATCCAGCACAATCCCGGTGTGCCAGTCAGATCCCTCCCTCCTCCAACTGGGGCCCCTGCACCCAGCTCCCCGCAATTGGCGGGTGGCTGTACCCTGCTGCATACCGCCCGGCCATCCACGAATGACAGCTTACAGTATGATCTGTAAGCCTGTAAGTCCACAGTGTGGACGAATGGGCTCACACTATACTGTACTACACACCAGCCACGAATCTGTGAATAAGCCATTCACAGATCCGGCCTGTGTAGTACGGTATGTGCAAGCCCATTCTGTGGACCAGCTCTTACGAACAGCTCATTCGACCGAGTGACATGTGGGCGGTGCAGTGCCTGCCAAAGACAAGGGAGGAGTTGGGTGGGAGGGGCCTCAGCGGATGGAGGGATGGGGGGGTTCCACTGGCACACTGGGGATTGTGTTTTCAGACGGTCGCCCGTGATCGGGTGGAATGGGAGGAAGGGTGCTGCCACTAGCACACCAGAGATGGTATGGGTACCTTTGCCCACCATCGGGCTAACGGGGAGGGAGGGGGGTTCCACTAGACTACCAGGGCATACAGGGTACTTGTGCACATTGTTTTGGTGGGTTGCCACCCATGGCAGGCAGCTGCAGTGTTGCGCCATGCAATACAGCAGCCCGCCTGTGGGTGGCCTGGACTTGTGCCTTGTTATTTCAGGCACAACTTTGAGTCCCCCCTGTGTGGTGCAATGCAGAGTTGTGCCAGCATATGCGCCGCATATTCCGGGCTGTATATCGGGATGAGCCGCATGTCGTTGGCACACCTGCATTTGCACTGCATTCATCACCACTGCACTCTGGTACAGCCGGGAGTTGGCGCATGCAACGCTGAATATCATGCTGGGCGCATTGTTAAGGCTGCACATGGCGCATCTCTGTTGCGTCATGTGTAACCCCTTTGAATATCCAGGCCTCTGTTGACAGCCAGGAGTCATTTCACAATTAATACCAAAATATCTGTTATATGTGTGGTGGTGCTTGTTGGTAAAATGTTTCTCTGTGACTTTTCATGATTGTATGCAGGGGTACTGTTGTTAAAGATTTATCTTGGTGTGCTACTCCAAATCAGAGAAGCATGGTAAATCACAATTGTACTTTAAAATGTAAGGTTAGATGGCTTGTATTTATCTAAGCAACTTTACTTAACATCAACTTGTCAGCAAACATTTTAATAATTCTTAATGCAAATTGTCCTATTACTTTGAATGAGCAGTCCTGGGGGAAGGGGGGTCTTGCTTATTATTTCACTGCTCAGTGGTACCAGTGGCATTGTGACTGGCTAGTGGCAGTACTACTGAACCTAACATAGGAAAACATCAGCTTGGGTTGTCAGTAAAAATAGCTACTGATTCTTTATACGAATTATGTAACTTTGAAAAACCAGTCCCTGGGGGGGAGGGATGCTCGCTTTTCATTCCACTATCAATCAATGGAAGCACCAAGGGAGGGCGACAGTGAAAATGCTGACCTCCCACACAGCGATGGCACAATACCGACGCAGGTATTATGCCACCTGTTCTACAAGTGTTTTCTGTGGGGGGCTGTCTCTCCACCCCCCCCCCGACTTTAGGATTATCAACTCCATGTCAGAGTTGGTCCGGGAAGGGGGCAGAACACTGGGGAAGTGATACACAGAAAAAGGACCATTACAGCGATTGTCGCCATAATGGTCTTTTTTCATGTTTCACCGTCGGGGTGTCGACCTGAAGGGGTGCGCCGTCAATCAATACATGTCTGTCACACTCATTACTAACATGTGCTGAGTGTTGACTAGTACTACCATGTAATATCATACTTCTGTAATTATACCACTTGGATGCATATATGTAAGAGTAGCTACAATTCCTGAACAATAATGCGTAAATGCGTGGTGTGACACACATAAAAATGACATTAGCTTCTAATTGGTTGTTTGTTGTGGTTGTCTGACTGTTACAGAAACTTGTTTATGAACTTTCAACTTGTTAGATTATATTCACTGTGAGCATACAAAATTCATGAACAATAGTGTCACACTTATAACATTAGCTTCTAAAAGTAAATCTTTGTGGTTGACTGCTAACAGAAACATGTTTATAAATGAGCCTTTATCTTGCCTTTTTAGATTACTCACTCTGAGCATTACTTTATCAGTGATCTACCTTACAACAACTAACTTACTTGATTCCAAAAATGTACCTTAAGGTGTATCTGAATGCTATTTCTGAAATTAATATATAATGTAATTATATAACTGCTGTTTGTTACATTTACATTTGTGTGTAAGTGTAACTGAAACATTCAGTGTGCGTAACTGCAATATCACAATGAAGAATAAGAATAAAAATCAAATTTTTAAACTAACTATATTGTCCATGTGTTTGAATTTGAAAATGTAATCATTTGTGTTTTTTCATTGGTAAATTAACATAGCAAGACTCCAAGGTGACACACCTGAATTTTCCTGAAAAGGAGAAAATGTATTACGTGGAACAAGGTAAGCAATATTACCATAACATGATTAAGATCACCACACGTAACAATGTTTGAAGTTGAACTGCCTTGCTATATGAAATGGAAAAGCAAATGCAGGTGTCATATTCACAACAACCCATTTATGTCCATCATGTCCTTGCCCATGCTACTACTTCAATAATTTTAAAATCTGGTTAATCCAGTAAGGTTTCCATTGTGGCACTCAATATTTGAAGCATTTTCTGCAGCGTTGTGCAAGATATCTACCTTGTATGAACTTAAATTTGATTGCAGTATATAAAACTCCTCTAATCACCTTAAAAAATAATTACTTTTTACATTTCCGATAATCTTTGGCTCAGCTCGTGATTGGCTGTAAGAGCCAAGCCAGACCCTTGGCTTGGCTGTGGCTCAGCTCTTCTTCATAAAATCAAGCCTTGCCCACCTTTAGTCCCAGGTGCATGATTTTGCATTTTTTGACATTGAAACTCAGTTGCCACCCCCTAGACCACTCCTCTAGTTTCTCCAGATCCCTTTGTATTTTCCCCACCTTCTCCTGGGTGTCCAACGTGTTGCAGATTTTTGTGTCATCCAAAAAGAGACATACCTTCCCCTCTAGTTCCTCAGCAGTGTCACTTATGAAGAGATTGAAGTGGACAGGACCCAGTACATCAGTCCCTGTGGTACTCCACTGGTCACTCACCCAATCACTGAGTGATTGTCGTTTACCACCGCCCTCTGCCTCCTGTCTTTCAACCAGTTAGATACCCAGTTTATCACCTTCACTCCCAGGTTGCTAAGTTTCTTATTCAGCTTTCACTGTGGTACTGTGTCAAAGGCCTTACTAAAGTCCAGATAGGCCACATCCACTGCTGTCCCCTGATCCAACTCCCTAGTTATCCAGTCAAAGAAATCTGTTAGATTTCTTTGATGTGACCCCCTTGCTGTGAAGTTGTGCTGCCAGTGATACTGCAGCTCATTTGCCTCCAGGTACTCCATCAGTCTCTCCTTCAGTGGAATTTTCATTAATTTCCCCACCACTAATGTGAGACTGACTGGTTTGTAATTGCTGTCTTCCTCCCTCCTGCTGCTATTGTACAGAGGGACCACATCGGCCCTCTTCCAGTTCTCTGGAACTACCCCCATTGCCAATGAGTTGCTGAATAGTGTTGCCAGAGGGGAAGGGCAGCTAGCACTGTGCTCAGTTCTTTTAGTACCCTTGGGTGGATCCCTTCTGGCCCCATTGACTTGTTTGCCATTAGGGTTTTCTGTTCTTGGTAGACTCTTTCTCGAAAATGGACTTGTGTCCACTTCCTCCTCCCCTTGGTGACTGTTGATGCCTGTTGATCTATTCCCTCTTCCCTCCACTGTGAAAACCAAGCAGAACTAGTTGTTTAAAATGTTTGCTTTTTCTTGATCTCCCTCTGCACAGCCCCACGCACTCTTCTAATCCTCACTACCCCCTGCCTTCCTCTTTTTGCTTTCATACCTGAGGAAAGTCTCACCCCTTTTTTGACCTCCTGGGCAATCCTGTCCTCTTTTTAAGCCTTTGCTGCCCTCACCCTCACCCTGCTCTCTGTCTCCCTTTGTTTTTCTAGATATTCCACCCTGTCTCCCTCCATTTTGGGTCTCCTTTTGTTTCCTAAATGCTGTCTTTTTCTCTCCCTTACTGCTTTAGACACTTCCTTTGAGTAGTATAGTGGCCTCCTTCTCCTCTTACCCTTGCTTATTCCATTTAAACAGCTTGCTGTTGCCTTAGCTAATCCTTCCCTTATCCTCTTCCATTGTGCCTCCACACCCCTGGCAGTCTCGCCCTTCAAGGTATTTACTAAGGCAGTCTCTCATTTCTCTGAAATCTGCTCTCCGGTATTACCTAATGAATGAGATTACCTAAAAAATACAATCGTAATAATACGTTTTTGGTCTGAAAGTGCTATGAAGTCAGCTAGTGACTTTATGATCCATGTACCCTACAAAAATGAAAATATCCATGAAAATATCCAGACATGCTTTAAAAGAGAGTCACAAAGTCCACAGAGATCCACATTTTAAACTTTATCAATCAGTCAATCAAAAACTTCAGCCAGGCAATTCATCCTTGAATAGGCTTATTTGCAAGATAGTCCTGGGTAATTTATGCAGACAAAGTGATATGAAGAACAAGCCTAAAAGAGAATCCGGTTCTTAAACAGTGAGAAGTCAATAAGCAGCTACAGTCACATAACAGTGCTGATAAAAATAATACTTGTTATAAAGAAAAAGTTGCTATGGGGCTAGTGTATGTAGAACCTATAACTGAGTTACCACTGTGTACTAGGGATGTGGCCACTTAATGCATATAGCTTCCACTACCCCCCGCCACCTGTCACTGCCATCATATCTCCCTTGGATTACCAACAGAGGCAAACAGCATAGGGGAATCAACCAACTAAGCCAAAATAGTACCAGTAGCAGTAGTAGTAGTAGTAGTAAATTTTATTTATTTGAGGTGCCTTTCCCCAAAGACTCAAGCTCCTTTACAAAACATACATCACAAACAGCATATTATAATAGAATCATATATCTAAAATCTAACAAATATTATAAAATCTAATAAATAATGATATGCCTTACATTCTAAAACAATAGCACTGCTTATGTCTACTTAGTCCCCAAAGGCTTGTTGGAAAAGAAATCATAGGATCATAGGTAATTTACGAGTTCAGTAGGCAGTGTTGCCTTTTATGAACTCGACACCATTTTTATTGGTGGAACTGACATTTTTTATTTTCCATGTGTATATCTAATCTGTCTTTAAAAGTATTAATTGTGTTGCTTTCAACAATGTTTTTAGGAAGGGCATTCCACGTAGATGTAACCCTTTGTGTATACCAATGATTCCTCTTGTTAGATTTATTTTGACTACCCTTTAATTTCTTATCATGTGATCTGGTATTGGTTTTGGAAGGATTTTTATGTAATCCAATGGTTTCTAGTACTGACTCATTCTTTATTGCTTTATATGCTAAACATAGATCACCCCTCATTCTCCTATACTGCATTGACCAGCGACCTCGTTTTTTTAACCTTGTGCTATAATCTAGTTTACTTACAGATTAAATTTTTTTAGTAGCTTTCCGTTTAACTTTTTCTATTAATTTGTTTCCTCTTACCAATTTTGGTGCGCACACTGATGAACAATATTCTAGGTGTGGTCTAACAAGACTGGAATAAAGGGGGACTATGACTCTTTCATTTCTACTTTTAATGTTTCGCAGTATACAACCCAATATTTGATTCCCTTTTTTTATAATATTTGTGGTGTGTATTTCAAAAGAAAAGTAGTTAGAAATGGTGACTCCTAGGTCTTTTTCATTTTATGTTGTTTGTAAATTTGTGTTATTTAATTTATAAGTATGACATGGGTTATTTTTCCCCAGGTGCATCACCTTGCATTTGTGTGCATTAAATCATAATTCATTTTCAGAAGACCATTTTTCAAGATGTGTGAGATTTTTCTGAATTCCGAAAGCTGAGTCTGTTTGTTATAATGCCTCCTAGTTTACAGTCATCAGCCTACTTGACCATCCAACAATGTTTGTTAAGGGGGAGCATAGAGGATATCAATATGTTAGAGTACTGGCCCCAGCACAGGTCCTTGAGGGACACCGCTAATAACAGGACCCCAAGTTGATAGGTGTCCTTTTAATGAAACTTGTTGTGTATGATTTGTCAGCCAAGACTCAATCCATTTAACTTCAGTTTTCTTTTAAATATTTCTAGGGAGAGGGCCTCCATCATGCGCCCAGGCGGCGAGTTCCAGAGGGTCGGCGCGGCCACCTTGAGAGCCTGATCCCCAGAGGATTTCAGTCTCACCTTGGGGACCTCCAGGAGGCCCTCCCCCGCTGACTGGAGAGAGTGTCTTGGGGTGTAGGGATGCAGAAATATTTATAAGAGGCACTCTTCCCCCCACACATCCAAGCCTGAGATCATAAACAGTACTGAGAGTCTTCACCCAGCCCCATATAACTGGACATTCTGGCTCATAGTAAAACAGTAGCAATAAACTTTGTCATCAACAGCATAAACAGGACCAACATTGTGAGTTAGTTAACTGGAGTGTCCATCAGGAATACTTTTCTATGTTTGATAAATTTTGAATAGGTGTGTGCAAAGTGTATACACATTTGCTACACAAGCACTATACAAAGTGCTGCTAACCTCGTGTAGTCCTTCACAAAGTGATCGCAGCCAGGCCAAGACTACATGAAGTGCATCTTCACCCAAGAAGTACCACTTTGTCAGGTGAAGACTGCAAAGTGCCACTTTGCAGAGAGCTTTACTGTGTGTTAAAATAAGATTTCCATCTCCCAACCCTCCTGAAGCACATGCCCCTCCTCCCTCCATGCAGCCCTACAGTTCTAATAAACAACAACCTTTTCCCCCCTCACTGACTGGAGCAGGACCCACTACCCTCCTCCCACCTGTCCATGGCAAAAATAAGTTAGAAAACTTTAAGAACCCCTTCCTCCCACCCAATCACAAAACCAGTTCCTCCCAACCTCCTTCCTCCAGCCAAAGTGCTAAATAAGTATTACACATATCCCCCCTTTTATACCAAGCAACAGCTGCACCTATCCTCCTTCCCCCATGCCACCCTGAGTCAACGACAACAGAAAAAGGATATTCTGAGGTGAGGGACAGCAGCCAGCACAGACCCATCTCTCACCTCCTGAGCAGGTCACCATCTGCATGGATGGGAGGCGCAGCAGGTGTTCACAATACAACAGCTGTTTACTAAGAGTGTATACTGCAGCTCCCATTCATTCAGGTGTCAAGAGGAAGGTCTGTGATGGTTTCCATCCCTCACTCAGCTTGAGATTCTTTTCCTGTTGTGTCTGACTTTGACAAGGTAACTAGGGAGCTGGTATGGGACTCCGTGGTGGATATAGTATATCTGCACTTCAGTAAGGACTTTGACAATTTACCGCATTTAAAGCACACTCATTTGTGTGATAATGCAGCTTATTTTTTTGTGTCAGGCACTTCCTAGTATCCCATGCCATCTCTCAAACAATCTCTTTTGACAGATAGTCCCTTGTGTGCAGTGGCACACCACTCCCCTCTTCCTAGCCCATGCTAAATATTCCCCGGTGTCCAGTGGTAACATCAACCCTGGTCTGTGACATACATTCTCTGGTGTCCCGTGGCACCCACTGACCTTTCCCATTCACTTTGTGATACTCCACGACACTCCCTGCCCTGTCAAATGCACTCCCTGATACCTAGTGACACCCCATCCTGTCCTTTGCACTCCCTTGTGTCCAGTGATACCCTGTCCTATGCCATATGCTCCCTGTTGTCCAGTTGTACCCAGTTGGCACTCCCATCCTGTCCCATGCACTCCTTGGTGTCCCGTGGCACCCTTGACCTGTCCCATGTACTCCCTGGTGTCCACTGGCACCCTGTTCTGTCCCATGCACTCACTGATGTCCAGTGGCACCCTTTCCTGTGCCATACACTCCCTGCTGTCCAGTTGTTTCCCCCATCCAGTAACATGCACTCTCTGGTGTCTGCTTGTACCCCAATTCTGTGCTGTGCATTCTCTGCTATCCAGTTGTACTCCCAAACCTGTGCCATGCACCTGTCAGTGCCCAGTGGTCTCTCCTGCTATGCATTCTTTAGTTGTACCCTCTGTTCTGTGCCATGCACCTTTTGGTACCTTGGTGTACTCCATGTCATATGCCATGAACTCTTTGGTGCCCAGTTGTATCCCATTGTCTTGTGCCATGCACTGCCTGGTGTCCAGTAGTACACCTTATCCTGCGCCATGGTGTCCATGGTACCCCTGTACAGTACCATGCACTCCGTGGTATCTATTGGTACCCCTGTCTTATGCCATTCATTCTCTAGTGTCCAGTGGTACCATATCCTGTGCCATGCACTCTCTGGTCTCCAGTGATACTTCCTATCTGTCCTGTGTCGTGCACTCCCTGATGAACAGTAGCACCCCCTCCATCCTGCACCATTCCATCTTCGGTGCACAGTGGTACCCCTCTGTCCTGTGCCATTAATTTCTGGTGCCCATTGGGACCCCTCTCCCTGTGCCATGCACTCCCTGGTATCCAGTGACACCCCCTGTTCTGTGCCTTTCACTCTCTGGAGTCCAGCACCACCCCCATGCTGTGCCATTTTCTCCTTGGTGTCCAGTGTTACCCTCCACAACATCCTGTGCCATTCACTCACCGATGTCTAGTGATACCCCCATCCTCTGCTGTGCACTCAGTGTCCATTAGTAGACTTAGTCCAGTACCATACACTCCCTGGTGTCCAGTGGTAATGCTTTGACCCTGTTTACAGGGATATATTCTGTGAGACAGTGTAGTGTAGTGGTTAAGAGCACTAAGCTGCAAACCTGGAGAACAGGGTTTGAATCCCAGAGCGACCACTTGCATAGTGTGTAACCATGAGCAAGTCACTTAACTGCTCTGTACTACCATGACAGACTTAGAAACAAACCTTGACTTACTGTATCTTTCCTGGCAAAACTTGTAAAATATTTACATAAATAAAAATATACTCTGGTCAGACTGAGGGTATCCAAACTCTCAAATAAATGTCAGTTGGGATTTTCCCTCAATGGCTCAATGTCAGATGGTATTTTCCCACTTTTTCTTCCCCTAAGGCTGGGCTAATGCCTTTGCCAACCTCCCCATACATGCAGAGGAAAGTGCAGTGGCCATACTGGGCAGTCAGTGCAAGACCTAAGTGACCTTGAGACCACTGTGCCAAGCAGGGGTCAGTGAACTACACACTTGCCCAGTATATTTCAGATATTGTTTATATGGTTTCTGGCCACTCACACTGAAGAAGTGAATGTTTCAGTTCTACTTGGCCCCCAGTTTTGCATTTGCCATAAAAAGCAGAACATGGCCCAGGTTTCTTTTTAACTCCTCAAAGTCACACGTGGCTTCCTCGGACTCCCTCTGTAGTTGTATGATGATTTGGGGATGAACTGGCAATCACCTTTTCCAAGCTGGACCATGACTGTCAAACCATTTTTAAGGAACATCTATGACAGCACTGACACCTACAGTCTGTGGTATTGAGGTGTATAGATCCTTAAAGTTTAAAGTCACTAGGACCAAATGATCAGTCTTATGTGAGGTGTTAGTGAGTGATTATATTTAACACCTCTGTTGAAAATACTTTTAAAAGCATCAAACCTCCTCTCGGTCGACGAGGGGTTGTTAGAGATTCCAAGAGTGAGTCTAAACTCTTCAGGCAGCAGAGCATTCTCTTTCGCTGCACCCACTCTTTGGAATTCTCTACCATGCCATTTACGGGAGTGCACCTCCGTGGAGATATTTAAGAAAGATCTGAAAACATACTTATGGCAAATGGCCTTCTTGGATAACTAAATTAATTTTTAGTAAGTCTGTATTTTTATTATAACTTATTATGTTTTAATATCTGATGTTGGTATGGTACATTTTTGTACATGTTTTATAGATTTGTATTTGAAATTTGAATTTATGATTTTAAAATGTTCAGCGCCTTGATACATTGAAAGGCACTTTATAAATAAAATTATTATTATAAAAAAATTCAGACACTTTTCTTACCACAAAGATTAAAAATTAAGTTTTCCTGGCAGCCACACAGAAGACTATAAGAACACAGGTAGAAACGTTCTTTTCTAAGTACTCTTACTTAACATACAGTAAAGAAGCTACAAAGAGATGAGTCTGTGTAGAGATTTAAGTATTACAATGTTTATCTTTCAGTCCATTTAATGAAAAATATGACATACCATATGGACTGTTTATATAGAAAAATGATGAGGTAGTGACGGAATGATTTTACAACTGTCTTTAATGTTTATTGAGTATTCATTTTGATTTTATTTGTCCTTTTATATTAATTGAATCTGATGTTGAGTGTCACAACCCCACTCAGCACGTCAGGTCCACTGCTCCCACAGTGCCAACCTCCGAGTGCAGTATTTTGAACATGGTAACAGAACAGGGTAACTCTCCTGTCTGTTTTGTGGGTCCGAATCACCTTTGGTCTCAAGTTTTGGAGGGATTCAAACTGTGGGACAGGCTCAGATAATTCTGCTCTTCGGGGAAATGCCAGATATCTTTCGCCAAGGGCACCTAACCAGGTATACAAAATGAACCCTTAAAAACTCTATGAAAGACCTTAGATAAATTGTTACCTTTTCTCAGTTTGGTATGCCATTAAGCTTATGAACAGTTGTCAAAATCTTAACCTTCCATGCATCACAGGCAAAAAGGAAGGACTTGGAAGACACAGGCAGTCTCTTTAAAATAAGAGGTTTTACTTAAAATGAATAAAATATGTCAAATGTAACCACAGAACAATATATCACAAGGCATAAAATCACTTAAAAGACCAAGGTCAAAAAAAGTGCAAACAAATTCCTACCGCAATACAATTAGACTTGTCTATCTAATGTATATTTTCTAACAGTGCTTCAAGTAGATTTCAGAGTCCAACAGGAATGTGTCAGTTGAGAAACACAGAATACAAGTTTAAACTGTCTCTAAACCTGCCGCTTCCATGAGGTCACCTATCTCCTCCCTGTGACATATAAAAATTAATACACACAGGATGTCCCATCCCTCAGGAAGTATATTAAATACTGTGAGTTCAGCAAAACTCATTTCCAAAATTACGACACTCTTAATTACTCTTAACTCAGTGCAGGTCAACCTGCTACAGGCCACTAGTATGGAAGGTGAATCGATCTTTGTTCGCATCACCCTTGGCCCATGTAAGCATCTCAACACTGGATGCGTATACAACACCCCAACCAATGCGCACTCATCTCTGGAGGCGGTCCTAAGGGACATATCTGATGAGGTCACCTGTGAGCTAATCATCCTGGGGGACTTCAATCTGAATTGGGCCCGGAAAGACAATCCCTCCCTACTAGGGCTTGTTCAGGAAGCTAACCTTATGCAGGTTATCATGGGACCCACCCGAATGAACTACAAAATGGGTAACCATTCCACACTTGATTGGGTGCTTACTAGCAAACCTGCCAATATAAAGTCGGCTGGCACCCTAGCAGATGTCCTGAGTGATCACTCCCCAATCTTCTGCTCCTGGAAAAACAGGGCCCCCAGAGTCCCCCCGCAAATACTCGTGACACAGGACTACTCAAACTGTCAACCTAAACACTTGATTGGCTGCCTAAATGGGATTGATTGGAGCCCAATCAAACTACTCCCCACACTGGAAGAGGCTACGGCCTTCATTATGGTTGCTGACTGCTTGGCCCCTTTGAAGAAATTCCACACCAAGGGGAGCTGCTACAAGTGGATCACCCCTCAAGTGAAAACACTGATGAAAACTAGGGACACTGCTTGGAAAAAATACAAGCTCTCCTCCCTATTGGCTGACTTAAACCGCTACAAGACGCTGAGAAATAAGTGCAAACTGGCCATCAAAGTGGCCAAACGAGGCTACCTCACAGATCTACAGAAAAAGAACCTAGGCAACCCTAGATTCTTTTGGGGTCACATAAACGGGCTTATAAAGGGGAGCGGGAAGACCGCTCACTACCCCATAGAGGTCAATGGCCAATTAACTAATGACAACCCTAGCATCACCAGGGCTCTCAACCACCAGTTCCCAAACCTGGATCTGCTCAAAGCAGACTTACCACCCCCCCTCCCAGTCTCAAATGATCCCATCCCCCAAAGCCTGGACCGTCCAACCTTCCACATCCGGCTTGTAAGACCAAACAAAGCCCTCCCGTTAGTAAAGTCCCTCAAAATGTCAGGAGCTATGGGACCCGATGGCACCCCCCGCATACTAAGGGAAGGGGCCCCTGCACTTACCAGGCCCCTCACCCGGCTCCTCAATCGATCCCTTATTGCAGGTGCCGTCCCGGAACAATGGAAACTGGCCCATGTAGTCCCCATCCACAAGGGTGGTTCAAGGCAGACTACCAACAATTACAGGCCCATCTCCCTGCTATCTAGCCTTGGTAAGATTCAAGAGAGACTAATTTACGGACAACTCCGGGACTACCTAGAGCTCCACCATTTACTTGCCCCCTCCCAGCACAGTTTCAGAACCAATCATGGGACTGACACCGCACTTATCAAGTTCTCCACTGATGTTCTCAGAGAACTGGACAAGGGATCCCCCCACCGGGGCAGTCTTCATTGACCTTTCCAAGGCTTTTGACCTTGTAAACCACAACCTGCTCCTTACAAAACTGAGCCAGGTCGGGTTAGACAGCCACTCCCTATCGTGGTTCAACAGTTACCTCACAGGGAGGACATAGAGGGTAAAATGGAAAGACTCCCTGTCGGAGCCTCTCCCCCTAATGGATAGGGTGCCCCAAGGATCTATCCTTGGCCCCCTTCTCTTCTTTCTTTTCACAAACGATCTCAGTAAACACTGTGGGGGTAGCTCAGTGGTACAGTATGCGGATGACGCGGTCATATACCGCTCCTTCTCTAATCTGGGAGATCTCTGCTCTGGGCTACAGGAAGACCTGGGTTCCCTTGAGCAATGGCTTGTCACCAACAGAATGATCATTAACCCTAACAAGACCAAGACCATGCTATTTGGCCCAAGAACCCTTGGCAGGGACAGAAGCCCACATCTCAGGCTGATGACCAAATCAGGAAAAAGACTTGAGGTGGTTGAATCGATAAAATACCTTGGCCACACCCTGTATCAGTGCTTCTCCCTCAAGGATCATGTCGACCAGGTAACCAAAAATATTCACGCCAAACTCGGGACCTTGTATAGGCTGAAAGACCAGTTGATACCTGTGGACAGGGCCTCCATCGCCACAAGCGTTCTTCTCCCTACCCTCTCCTATGCGACCCCAGTGATGCAGGGAGCTGCCAAACAAAAGATGAACAGATTACAAGTTCTCTATCACAAGGTGGCTTGCTTCACCACCCTATCCGGCTCCCAGGCTCACCACTGTGACACTCTGTCCCAACTAAACTGGCCCTCCTGGGAGGCCTGGCTCCAATACCCCATACTCTGCCACACCCATAAACTACTCAGCCCATCCCCTCCTCGCAGCCTCACTGGACTCACTGCCCAAAAGAGAAACCCTAGGCTCCTCAGAACAACAGACAGAACCCTCCTCACAGTGCCAATGGTTAGAACCAAGGTGGGGAGTAAGTCGTTCACCATCACAGCACCCACCCTATGGAACTCCCTGCCCCCCTGGTGTTCAGGATGCTACCTCTACCCACACCTTCCGCACAAGGCTGAAGGCTCATATTATGGTCACCTCCATATGCAACTGTTAAAGTGAGAGGCTCCTAAGTGGAAGCCCACCCCTCTCCCTCATATGGAAATAGTGACTATCACTGCACCCCATCTATATAGCACTGCATCCCATCTATAGAGCTTACCCAGGAAATGTTAACTGCTAAAAAGCTACTATGTCTTACCTCTTAAATGTAACTGCTGAAAAACTACTATGTATTATGTTCCTTGCTGTCTAGTGTAACGTACCTGTGCTGTATGCTACCCCATGTATTATTCCATGTAATTCCACGGGTCGCCCTTGAAAATGGGACCTTCGGGACCCAGTGGGCTTACCCAGTTATCAAAATTTAATAAATAAAATAAAAATAAAATAATTAAGTCTGTAATTGTCCCGTTCCTTCTTTGATCTATGAGCCATTTCCTGCTTCAAAGCATCAAAGGGACATTTTATGACTAACTCTGCCAGATCTCACTGAGGTGTAATATGCTGTCTAACACCAGGTGAAATTAACTGTGTTTCCTCTGAAGACGTCATAAAATGGATATTTTCGTTTCCTTTGGCATCAAAGCAAACTGGGAAGTTAATGTTAATCACCTTACAGAGATCTGCTGTTTAACATATCCTGTCCTTTGAAGTGATACCTGGGGAAGGGGGTCATCTCAACAGCACAGGATTTCTCATGACAGACAATCACACTACATTTTTATTTTACAAAAATCATAGAGTAAGCAGAACCAGTTGGCCAAGCGTCACAATCCTCCCTACCTAGACTGAATTTGGGGGCTCTATCCCCTGCATGGGATGAGCTTTCCAAATCGGTTCACTCCTCATAGACATGAGACAAGCCATCTGAGTTCTGATTGGTCGCTCCAGCTCTATGTAAGATTGTCATCTCATACCCTTGCAAAGCAAGACTCCATCTTAACAATCTACCATTAGTTTTTCCTATTTGCATCAGCCAAACCAGGAGGTTGTGATCAGTTTGTACCACACAATGCTGCCCATATAAGTATAGCTCTAGCTTCTTTAGGGCCCACACTGTGACAAGACACTCCTTTTCCACAGTAGAGTATGCCTGCTCCCTGGAAAGTAACTTTATACTGAGGTACACTACCGGGTGATCTTTCCCTTGGTTGGATGTCTGACTCAGTACTGCCCCAATACCGACATCTGAGGCATCAGTCTGAACTATAAAGGGTCTGCTATAGTCAGGACTTGTCAGTACAGGAGCACTGCACAGTGTCTCCTTCAGGCAGGTAAAGGCTTCCTCACAGGTTGGTCCCCAGGTAATTTTCTTTGGCATCCTTTTCTTTACCAGGTCAGATAGGGGAGCAGCCAGGGCACTGTAATTGAGTACAAATTTTCTATAGTACCCTGCTGTCACTAGAAAACTCCTGACCTGCTTCTGCATTTCTGGTCTGGGCCACACCTGGATCACCTCTATTTTTATTTGGTTAGGATGGAGCTGTCTCCGGCATACCACATGCCCGAGGTATGCCAATTCTCCCATGGCCACCTGGCACTTCTCAGATTTTACAGTGAGCCCGGACTTCTGTATCCTGCCCAGCACTTCCCTAAGGTGGGACAGGTGTTTCTCCCAGCTGGCACTAAAGATGGCAATGTCATTCAGGTATGCCAAGGCGTAATTCCCAGCACCATTTAACACCTGGTTCACCAACCTTTGGAAAGTGGCCATGGCGTTCTTCATTTCGAAAGGCATTACTTTAAATTCAAATAAGCCTATTGGAGTGATGAAGACCGACCTCTCCCTAGCTCTGTCTGTTAACTTTACCTGCCAGTACCCCTTGGTCAGGTCAATAGTTGTAAGGTAGGTTACCCCTCCCAACTTGTCCAGGAGTTTGTCTGTCTGGGGCATCGGGTAGGCGTCTGACTTCGTCACTGCATTCAGTCCACGATAGTCCACACAGAAATGAGTAGAGCCATCAGGCTTGAGCACAAGGACTACGGGTGAGGCCCAGGGGCTGTGGGATCTCTGGATTACCCCTAAATCCAGCATCTCCTCCACTTCCCTCCTAATGTCCTTTTGGACAGCCTCTGACACCCGATATGCTGTCCACTGTATGGGCGTCTGTGTCCCTGTCTCCACATCATGCGTCACTAAGGGGTTTAGTCCAGGCTTTGTGCTAAACAGGGGAGCAAAGTCTGCTAAAACCTCCCTTACTTCCTCAATCTTGTCTGGGGCTAGCTGGGGAGACAGTTTTACTGCCTCCACAGAGGACTCCCACTTGCTTTCTTCCAGCAGGTCCTGAAGGGGGTCTTTTTCAGCCGTCCCCTCCCCAGGACTACACACTGCAAACACCATGTCAGCCCTATTAGCATATGGCTTCATCATGTTTACATGGTACATCCTTTCTGTCTGTCTTCTGTCAAGTAACTCTATAATATAGTTCACTTCATTTACCTTCCTAACTACTTTGTACGGTCCTGCCCACTCAGCCTGCAGCTTTTCTTTCCAGACTGGAATAAAGACCATGACTTCCTGACCCACCATGTACGAGTGAGCACTGGCTCTGCAGTTGTACCACACTTTTTGTTTCTATTGGGCAACTGCCAGGTTGCTCTGGGCTGTCCCCAGAAGCTCCTTCAGCCTTTTCCTAAACCTAAAGAAGTAATCCACTATGGGGGTTCTCTGGGTGGCGTGCTTGCCTTCCCAGACCTCCCGGATCAAGTCTAGGGGCCCACATACCCGGCGTCCATATAAGAGTTCGAAGGGTAAAAATTCTGTAGACTCTTGGGGCACCTCCCTGTATGCAAACAACAGGTGGGGAAGGTATTTTCCTCAGTCCCTCCCATGCTGTTCAGCAAATGCCTGGAGCATTGACTTCAGGGTACCATTAAATCTTTCCACAGGCCCATTAGCTTGCAGGTGATACGGTGTCATGCATCTCTGCACCACCCCACACTTCTCCCACAAACATTCAATCAGGTCCGACGTGAAGAAACCCCCTCGATCGATGATAATCTCCTGTGGAAACTCAACACGGGAGAAAATCCCAACTAAGGCATCTGCCACTTTAGCTGTCCTCAGTGAGGATAGGGCAACTGCCTCTGGGTACCGGGTGGCATAATCCACCACAGTCAGGATGAATCTCTTCCCTGAGAAGCTAGGGGTATTTAAAGGCCCCACAGTTTCCATTCCCACCCTCTGGAATGGCTCCTCCACTATGGGCAATGAAATTAGGACGGCTTGGGTTTTCTTGCCCGCCTTCCCCATTTCTTGGCACCAGTGACAAGATCTGCAATACTCCTTCACCTGCTGGGTGAAGTTGGGCCAATAGAAATTCTGGGCCAACTGCTGCATAGTGCGAGCGATTCCCAGATGACCAGAAAAGGGAATATCATGAGCAATCTTGAGCAACTGCTCATGATACCCCGGGAGAACAACAAGCTGCCTGCCTAGCACCCCTCCCTCTGTCTGCACGGCCTGAGTATACATCAGTTCATTTTCCCAATAGACCTTATGTTTACAATCATCTCCTTGTGCTCCATCAGAGTCTGCCCAAGTCCATAGCTTCTCTAGACTAGTGTCACTTCTCTGAGTAGCTGCAAATTCATTACACATTCCCAAGGTATGGGACAGGTCCCCTTCAGTTTTTAAAATAGGGCCTCTAGCACTAGCATCAGGGCACTCAGTATCACTATCATCCCTAACCCTCTGACAATGGGTCACCCCTCCATCTTTGGAGGAACCCTCTGTACTTGTGTGGTTAACTGCTTCTGGGGAAATTTCTACCCCCTTTTTATTAGTCTCCATATCAGGAGACACAGGTTGGGGAAGCAGCCTCCCAGTGGTTTCTACAATGGCTTCTGTGGGGTTCAGGGAACTACAATTTTCCCTTGCCACTTGGCTATGGGTAACTGCACACATCATCTCCTGTTGGAGATTGTTGCCTTGGATGACGTCCACTGCTAACGTTTTAGCTTACAGTCACCTGTTGCACAGTTCCCCTGTTTCACTCCAGTCTAGAACACTAGTGAGGGGCAGTGTTTTCTCTCCACCAGTAAAGTCTTGTACAGTGACATATTTATTGGGTATAAGCTAACCAGGCTATACCAGATCCCCTCTTACCAATGTCAGGGATGCCCCTGTGTCCCTTAACCCTTACGTCTGTACACCATTCACCATGATTGGGTGCATGTGTTCCCTCATGTTTACAGGCATGTTTCCAGGGACACACAAACAACCCACGTCTTTCCTAGTGCCCGGTTGTGTATTGCTTGCCCTTTTGGGACACTGTCTGGCAATATGCCCAGTTTCTTTATACAACCAACATTCATTTCTTTTCTCAGAGAAATCTTTTCTCTGAAATCTGGAGCTAGCTGGTTTCAGTGGATGCAGTGAGGGTTTCAGCTGCCCTGAAGGAATGCTTTTCCCTTTCTGTGCTGCCATGCCCACCCCATTCGCTCTCAGAGCAGGTCTGCTCTTGGCATAGCGGTCCGAGAGTTCAGCAGCCTCTTGCACTATTTTGGGATCTCAGTCCTCCAGCCAGATTTTCAGCTCTGCTGGGCATGCCCAGAAAAACTGTTCTAACAGAATCACATTTTCAATTTTATTTACAGAGTTTACTTCAATTCCTTCCCACCAACATTTTAAAACTGACGTTATTTCGTGGCTAGCTCCTCGTTTCTCCAGTTCATGTTGCCTCTGGCACTCTTGCTTCTCATGGTCCACATCTCACTGTTCATGGTCCCTCTTCTCCTCTGCAGCTCGCTGGCACTCACGCTCCTCACGGTCCACCTCCCGCTACTCCTGCTCTCTCTTCTCCTGGAACTCCAGCTCCTTTCTGCGCAACTCAATCTGCAGCCTGAGTACTTCAGGCTCCAGAATACTGGTGACCTTTCCCTGCTGCTGTGACCCTTCACTGGCACTTGCCCTGCTGTCATCCTCACTGGATCTGGACACTGCACTGGCCGCTAGCCCCTCCATGCCCAAGGTTCAGTCTTTTACAGTCACAGTCAGTGACTCAATGCTCTGGATATCTGCTGCCATCAGGGCATCCACGAGGTTCTGCTTGGTGGCTTTTACCTTATACAGGACTCCTCTGTCCTTGCACAACTGCTTCAAGTTGTCTACAGTGTGCCCGCTGTAGTTGGAAGCCATATTCTTCCCTAACTATGGCTACTCTAACTTGCACTTTAGAAAAAAAAAATAAAACAGGTAGGAACTTGACTGTAAGCCAAATGATATAGTCCTGTTTCCTTTTTAAAAAAATAAATCACTGCCTTGTTTTGCAAGTGAGCTGACAGTATTAAGCTGACACACTGAACAATAAAAGCTTGTATTACCAAAATTATCCACACTGCTGCCGATCAATCTGTCACAACCCCAGTCAGCAGGTCAGGCCCTCTGCTTCCACAGTGCCAACCTCTGAGTGCAGTATTGTGAACAGGGTAACCTTTGGTCTCAAGTTCTGGAGGGATTCAAACTGTGAACCTTCTGCTAGCTTACCCAAATGTACAGGCTCAGATAATTCTGCTCTTCAGGGAAATTCCAGATATCTTTTGCCAAGGGCACCTAACCAGGTACACAAAATGAACCGTTAAAAACTCTTTGAAAGACCTTAGATAAATTCTTCCCTTTTCCAAATTTGGTATACCATTAAGTTTATGAACAGTGTTGTCAAAACCTTAACCTTCTATGCATCACAGGCAAAAAGGAAGGACTTGGAAGACACAGGCAGTCTCTTTAAAATAAGAGGTTTTACTTAAAATGAATAAAATATGTAAAATGTAACCACAGAACAATACATCACAAGGCATACAATCACTTAAAAGACCAAGGTAAAAAAAATGCAAACAAATTCCTACCACTGTACAATTAGACTTGTCTGTCTAATGTATATCTTCTAACAGTGCTTCAAGTAGATGTTGTTTCTTCAGAGTCCAACAGGAATGTGTCAATTGAGAAATACAGAATACAAGTTTAAACTGTCTCTAAACCTACCCCTTCCATGAGGTCACCTATCTCCTCCCTGTGACATATAAAAATTAATACACACAGGATGCCCCATCCCTCAGGAAGTATATTAAATACTGTGAGTTCAGCAAAACCCATTTCCAGAATTATGGCACTCTTAATTAAGTCTGTAATTGTCCAGTTCCTTCTTTGATCTATGAGCCATTTTGTGCTTCAGATACATCAAAGGGACCTTTTATGACTAACTCTGCCAGATCTCACTGAGGTGTAGTATGCTTTATAATACCAGGTGAAATTAACTGTGCTTCCTCTGAAGACGTCATAAAATGGACATTTTCGTTTCCTTTGGCATCAAAGCAAACTGGGAAGTTAATCACCTAACAGAGATCTGCTGTTTAACATATCCTGTCCTTTGAAGTGATACCTGGGGGAGGGGTCATCCCAGGATCACAGGATTTCTCATGACAGACAATTGCACTACATTTTTAGTTTACAAAAATGACAGAGCAAACAGAACCAACTGGCCAAGTGTCACATTGAGCACCAAGTTTTAAGTTAATGTTTGAAACCTTAGTTAAAGACACATGGGTGAGTATACAGTTCAACTAGTGATCACCGCTAAGAAAAAGAATAAGACAAAGATTAATGTGTTATATGTAATTATATATTGTGTCCAGGATATTCAAAGGAGATGCACCCTGTGCAACTGAGTTGCACTGGTGCATCTCCAAAACGTGCACCTGGGCCATATTCAAAAGGGGTTGGATGCTCCGTGCAAATCCGGATGTGCTGCGGCAGAAAGATAATGTATGTGGCGCATATGGAGGGGGTGTTCTCCTGTATATGTGGCACATCCCCATATTCAGCCGTGATGTGCGGTGCAGCTGTCCACACATCTCGGAGATGTGCCATGCAAAGATAGGCATGGAAAAACCATACCTAAGTGGTAGCCTCCCACAGGCGGACTGCTATATTGCACAACACAACATAGCCCATCCCTTGAGTGGCTACCACACCAGCCCTGATCATGAGGAAGACTGTTAAACCCCCATATCCCTGGTAGTCTATGGGCCCCTACTTGCCAAAGCCTGTCTGTAGTATTATGACCTATTACAACTCTCTGGTAGTCTAGTGGTACCCCCTTCCCAGCCCCGATCACAGCAAAACCCACACCCGAGATCACCCTGGTAGTCCAGTGAATGCCCTCACCCACTGAGGCAACCAAACCCCACCCCACTCCCTCCCATCCCAGCATAGGCATGACAGCTGGTGGGCAGCAAAACCCACCTGCACACTTCTACAGCTGCCCGCCGACTGTGCTGTCACTGAATGATAGCTTACAGTAAGCTCCACAATACCATTGGTCGACATCCTCCCCCTCAATTCCTCCACACCATCCCTCCATCCCTTATTACCTCACCCTCTGAACACCCCCTACTTCTCCCCCAGCCCCAACCATCTTTTTTCCCAATCTCTGTACCCTCCTATCCCAACACTACCCTGACAAGGCCCTTCTGGGGCTGCAGCTTGGTACTTCTCAGAGTGGTTATCAATTTTTGTTGGTAAAGGGATCACTTGTTGCCTCCCAAGACTTGGATTGCTTTAATCAATTGTATATTCCACTTTTTTACCATATTTGTCATGTATCCTAGATAACTGTAAAATCTGCTTTTTGTGTAATGTTTGTTCTGTTCCCAAGGTGTAGAACCTTTGTAAAAAGAGTTCATACTCAAAGGTGTTTCTGAATATTTAAATAAAAAAAATAAATAAATGGGCTTGCAGTGAGTACTGTAAGCATTCATTCACAACTTAGTGTCATTCACAAAGTAGTGAATGAATGCTTACAGTACTCACTGAAGCCCATTGGTCAATGATGTCAACCAGTGGTATTGCAGAACTTTCTATAAGCTGTCATTCAGTGACAGCGCAGTTGGTGGGCAGCCATGGAGGTGTGTGGGTGGGTTTTGTTTCCCCGCCAGCTGTCATGCCCATACTGGGCCTGAGGAAGTGGGGTGGGGTTTAGTTGCCTCAGTGGGTGGGGGGTCTACTGGACTACCAGGGCGATCTCGGGTGTGGGTTTTGCTGCGATCAGGGCTGGGGGGGTACCACTAGACTACCAGGGAGCTGAGACAGATCATAATATTACAGATGGGGTTTGTCAAGAGGGAGGGCCACTAGACTACCAGGATGGAAATTATTAGTATTTCGGCTCGATTGGGTATTGGGGATGGAAGGCGGGTACCACTAGACTACCAGGGATAGGAGGGACATAATTGATTTATTTGTGATCAGGGTACAGGGAAGGGTGGTCCACTAGACTACCAGGGACTGTGGCCAGACATCCTGCAGTCAGGGCGCCCTGCGCATACAGCCAGGCACATCCCTGCATAGGACATGTAAATGGGTCCATAATGACATGCAGATGGCACCATTTGCGCCTTGTGTGGCTAATGGCCCCATTTGTATGTTTCGATCTGAATATCTAAAATGTGCATTGCACATTCCCATTCCAGGTATTCAGTCCTGGCAGGGGGATGTGCCAGCGCATTGTCAGTGGCCCCCAATTGCAACACACACATATCTTGATATATTCAGATGAGATGCGCTATTGCGCATCTCATTTGAATATATCAATTTTGTGCTCCGGCGCATCTCAGTTGCGTGGAGCAGCCACTTGAGCCCTTTCATGGTGCAGTTTGAAAATCCTGCCCTCAATGTATTAGCCAGCCAATTAATATGACCACTTATCTTGAAAAAAAGTGACTTTTTAGGTCATGAAACATTGATTTCTGCAATATGATTCTGCAGAAATTGTATAAATAAACAATATTCAAGATGTACTGGGTGAGTTTGCTGTTCTATTTTTTCTGACTTTGCATTTGCCTTAAGAACAAGCACCTGACCAATATTTGTTTTATCTCTACAGAGACACAAGTGGCCTCTGGGACTCCCCTCTGCTTTGTCACTTCTATTTTTTCGATATATATTTCATATTCCTGATGGCTGTCCATCTTGTAGGGATATACCCTGTTCACAGAGATATTCTATGGTTAGGTTGATGGAATCCTAGCTATCATATCAACAGCTGGGTTTTTCTCACATGTTTTTCTTTCCCCCCATACCTGATTTCTGGCCACATAGATTAAAGCTTAAGGTTTTCTAGCAGCTGCACCAAAGAACATAAGGACACAGACACAGAAAAGTCCTTTTCTGAGTACTCTTACATAACAGACAATAAAGAGACTGTGCAGATATGACTCATTGTGGAGATACAAGTAATACAGCGTTTGTCTTCATCCATTTTATGGACAGTGTGACATAAAATATGGACTATTGATAAAGAAAAATAATAAGGTAGAGGCATAGTTATTATATTACAGTTGTATATTAACTGCAATGTATTAAGTAATCAAATAATAGTACCATTTACCTTGAGAAAGGGACTTGTCGGGTCACGAAACGTTGGTTTCTGCAATATGAGTAGCCAGACGCCATATAAATAGACTGTTTTAAATATTATGGGTGAGTGGGCAGTTTTTTTTCTTGACTCTTAAAGGCAACAAACTTCCTCCAATCTTCTGGTTGAGGGGAGGGACAGGGGACTTTCTGCCTCCCTTCCTCAAATAGCGATCCTGTCCCCTCCCAGCTATATTCTTTCCAACCTTAGATTTTGATCTTAGCTGATTGCAACCCCCCCCCCCACCACCACCATCATTGCTCCAATAGTGACGGGTTGCAAGAAGGCAGAGTTACTGGAGCCACAGATATCAGCAGGTTGTCAGTATGTACTACAGTCCTGCTCCCTAGTCATAATGCTTGCAATACAAGTTAACGTCTGTCTAATTGCATTCGGTAAAAACAACCTGCTCTTCTTGACACCAGAAATATTAGCAACTCCAGTGATTCTTTTTCCTGACCGTTTACTTTTAAAGCAGTGGGGCTGTGCTCCCCAAAAGATTACATTCTAAGGTGGTGGGGATCCTACAACTAGAGCCAGTTCAGTAAGTCCTTGTTGGTGACAGCCATTTCTCCATAGCTTGAAAAAGGAGTGCATACTCAGTCCATTTGGAAATACAAAAACCTTTAATTCTAGTTTATAACTAAACTGGGGAATTGACAGCTTTATACTTTAAATCTGGATGGTTTAAACTGTAGATATATTTTTCACAAGAGTCCTCTCCTCACTTTTTATGTATGTAACAATGTGTAACTCTGGTATCCGTAGGGGTTCCTGAATGTGTGTTTGCAGGTATTGTAGAGTGGGTCCCCCCAAATGCACCAATGTCATGTGATATAGGTATGGAAGTAATAGTGGGGTTAGGTTGCTAAACATGAGATTGTTCTAGGCCATGTCAGTCAGTTCCTCAAGGGGCGAGCAGAGATACTAGCTCCCCTACAGCCTGTGTTGTGCCAGATTATTCCTGTTAATGGGATGCTAGACACCAGTGAAGCGACAGACGGTATACCACCTGGAGCGCAAGATATGGTGCTGCCTTCTGAGTGCCAGCTGCATGGTCCCTAGGTTTCCTCTGACCCACATGTTAAATGTTTCAGTGCGACCCCTATTGCAGAAATGTCACTATGGATCACCAAAGAGAATATGTAAAATAGCTCCCAGGCTGAGTGTGTAGGAGTGAGAGTAATTCATATCTAACATGTGTAGGTTTATAGTGTGGTGAGATGGCTGCCACTGAGCATCTTCTCAGAGAGAGTTGAATCTAAGTCACGTTTTTCTCAAGTACTGGCAACCCTGATGCCATGGCAGATGCTCAGTAATGGATTTTCTGATTGAAGAAAGACTCATAAAGTTATTGGTTTTGGACTTCCACTGTCCTGGTGCTAAATGAATTAGGTTGCACTGTTTGAGAACCTCTCCAGCTTTTGAATTTTAAATTGCAGTTATGCTACATCTCAAGATGGACTAGCAATGAAGACAGGATGCATTATATTTCCCCCAGACATACTACTATGTGCTTTATTCTACTGTGTGGACCATAGATTTCATCCTGGGTGGCACTGATTTTCATCAAGGAGATCTCCTCCATTGGGCCACACCTTTGAAACTGTAAGTCATTGGTGTCAGGACCTTCAGGAAACTTCTACCTAGCTAGGGGCCACCCACAACGACATTCAACTTTTTCACCTATAAATCGTGGGCAGCCCCCTCACTCCTCATTTTTTTCTTTTGTCATCGTTATACTCATTGAACCTTTGGTGAAACAATACCACCATTTTGTAATCTTGTTTGTTTTGTAACTTAAATGTTTCTTTGTATTGACATTGTCCCTGTATGCTTCCATGGAAAGAACCTTCCTTTAGGTTTTGTAACTGCGGTTACAAGATCTAGCAGAATGATACTCACTCTGCATGTGTTTGTTATTTGGGCATGTCCCACAATGTGAGGGCTTACAAGATCTGCCAGGGATTTAAGCAGGACACAAGGAGTTGCCAGAAGAAGGCTTTGGAGACTTTATGGGATCCAAACTGGCTTCTCCATCTTGACCACCTGCTCTGGTTAAGGATGCACCATGGTGGAGAAATCCAAAGAAAAGGAGAAATCATTTTTGAGACCCGCCTCCTCTTCCAGTTGCCATAAGCATAAGGAAAAACATGCTTCATTAATGATGTTGTCCTCATTGCATCCCCACCGGTGATGTCAACTACAGCCCCCTAATCATCGAGACACCACTGCTGGGCTTGGCTCTGGTGCTGCTATACCTTCCACAGACAATATGCAGCCTTCTTTGATGGATTCCATCCCGATGGCATCAATGGTTCCGATCCCTCAACCAGGCATCATCAACTAACATGTTATGCTGGCGTCATTCTCAGAAATGTTAACATGCCTTTTTCCATCGCTGCAAGCGGTGGTGTCGGTTCCATCTACATGGCCTTCTCTGTCAGCATAGTTGTCAGCAGGACTGTAAAGTATACCTGCTGCAGCAATGGTACAGCCGCTGCCTCTGTTTCCAGCTCTGTCAATTGCCCCATCGTCAATCGAGATGGCAACCAGGTGGAATACAATCCTGGCATCCTAGAAATGGAATAGGATTTAGAAGATGAAGGTGGGGATGAGGAACACTATGATGGTGGTTTCCCTTCCAGGTCAACCTTATTATGCAGTGAGGACTCTGTGGTATATAATCCCAGGTCTCCTCCAGAGGACCCCTCCTTCCAGGCTTTGTTTTAACAAATACAGGCTGGGATGGGATTTGAGGGTGAAGAATACTCCAGTAAAAGAAACTTAACGGAGTTCTTACTGATATCAGCTGCTCCCACTATTGATGTTCCCCCTGTTTACCCTGCATTGGAAGATGCATTGGAAGATGCTAGATTTGCTGTCTGGCATAGATCTGGCACTCTGCTAACAGTCCCAAGAAAGGCTGACAAACAGTATCCTGCTCTGTCTGTCAAGCCCTATTATGCTTCCCAGCCTGAAGCTGACTCAGTGGCTATAATGGCTGTCCACGATTGCTCTAGGGCTCCTAGAGTGATAAGCATCCTGCCTCCTGACAAGAATTCCAGAAAATTGGAAGCAATGGGCAAGAGGACTTATGATTCTTCAACACTGGGCTTTCATTTTGCAAACTGCCAGGCTTATATGATCAAGTATCAAAACATCCTCTAGAAGTCAACTATGGCTACAGCACAAAAACAGTTTTTTTTTTTTTTTGCTGCATCTATTTATCGGGATCACCGGCAAACTTCAGCATCCCTGCACCTCTATGATCCATGACATTCTGTGCCACCATAGTGGGGCATCCTCCAGCCATCAATGACCCCAGGACTCCCCCCCCCCCCACAGTGGGACTGCGGCCGCACTGCCACACGCAGGATCCAGCTATGTGGCTTGGAAGGGCCAATCATAGCCAGGGCACAGGGTGGAGGTGATCACTTCATGTGGTCGGTGCTCCCAGTTTTCTCCTCCTGTGTTCCACCCCAGACCCTGGATGTGCAATGATGTCCATGCAGTGCGCGCATGCACCCATACGCGCGTTGCAAATGTCTGCCGATGGCCACTCTGTCTCTATTGTGGTTTCTGACCTGGAGCACAGTACTGGACCACAATGGTCCCCCCCCCAGGTCCACTGGACACTTTACCAACCTCCCCCTGGCCAAGCCTTGGACTTGGACTCCTGGGTTTGCTCCCGAACCCAGGTCACCCATGCTGCAAGCGGTAGCACTACGGCTGCACCGGCAGGCTGGCCCTGGCACAAACACTGTTGGATAGCCCTGCAAAGGAAAAACTACTTAAAGCTGCCTCTGCTGGCCTAGATACTGGTTAACATTTACTAAGGTCAGTATATGATGCTTCAGATGCTGCTGCTAAATCAGCAGCCTCTGATGTATGCCTCAGAAGGTACTCCTGGCTCAGAGTGGCAGGATTTGCTTCAGATGTGCAACAGCCATTCTCAGTCCCTCTTTTAGGGGATCTAAGCTGTTTGGTCAAGATGTGGATAATACTTTGAAAGACATACAGTCATCCAAAATGACTCTAAAGTCTGTGAAATCCCTGACCCCCTCAGAATGTATACAGGGTTGTGGAAGGGACTCTTTTCAGAAGCCTGGCAGCTGAGGCGGCCATGGCTAATGTCATCCCTACTGCAGCAGAAGTGATGGTCCTCCAGCTGGACATGCTGTCCAGGATGGTCACTCCTCAGCAGCGAAGGGTTCTGGTTCTGGTGGCCCTATTTCCCCCACCACCTTCTGACTCCGCACTTCATCCCCCTCCATGGCTGCCTCCAGAGGTACCATCTCCACAAAGATGGAGGAAGGGAGATCACCTCAGACCATTGAATCCTGAAGTAATGGGCATACACTAGAACAAATCTCAAAACCTCCAGTGCACCCTTCACTCCATTCTCATTACCCTCTAAGACACCTGTCCCTATTGAGGGAAGAATTTCAGTCCCTCCTTCAGAAAAAGGCTATAAAGCCTGTTCTTCCCAATGAAAGGAAAAGGTGGTTTTATTTAAAGTACTTTCTGGTCCCAAAAGTCACAGGAGACTTATGTCCTGTGTTGGACCTTGGAGCCCTGAACAAATTCATTGAATACAAAAAGTTTTGAATGATGTCTCTTCAGGCTTTCATTCCTCTTCCACAGAAAGGGGACTGGCTTTGTGCTCTTGACATAAAGGATACTTATTGTCGTATAAAAATAAAAGCATGCCACAGGTAGTACCTCGGATTCACTCTGGAGGACTGCCATTATCAGTTCCAAGTCTTGCCATTTGGCATATCCTTGGCAGCATGGGTATTTACCAAATGCTTTGCATTTGTGGTAGCAGCACTCCGGAGGGAAGGACTTTGTCTTCCCTTATTTGGATGATTAGCTCCTGCAGGGCCTGTCCATGGAAATGGCCCAGTACTCAGTATCTCAAACACAGCAGTTGTTCAAAGACCTGGGTCAGTATATCCAAATCAGTCCTCACTCCATGCCAATGCCTCCGATATATTGGAGCAATACTGGACATGGCAATGGGCAGTGCATTACTGCCCCAGGACAGAGCAGAGGCCCTGATTACTCAGGTCCTTCTCATGCACAGGAGTCACTATGAGTCCACCAGGACTATGCTCCACCTCCTGGGCCTTATGGCACCTGCCATTGTCACCATCCCATTCACACACCTTCATATGAGAATCCTGCAATGGATTCTCAGGGTGCAGTGGGACCAGCTGACGGACAAGTTAGAACATATTATCCTCATCACTTCCCCTCTCAGAAAGTCTCTACTGTGGTGGATGGAACCCCTGCATTTGCTGAAGGGTGTATCCTTCTTTTCCCCAACTCTGGAGCACATCATCACAACGGATGCCTCCAAAAAGGGATGGGGTGCCCACCTGGGCATTTTCCAGATGCAGGGCTCTGGACAGACCAAGATTCAGATCTCCACATCAGTTTTCTGGAAATGAGAGCTGTTCTACGGCTCCAGGTCTTCGAAGAGCATCTCTGTCTAGGTCCTCTGTTGATATGAACAGACAACATTAGTGTGATGCACTATGTCAACAAGCAAAGTGTCACTCAATTGTATCCTCCGTGCAGCGAAGCACTGAGAGTAGGGCAATGGGCACTCTCTGATGGCCTCCAGTTTACAGCTGTTTTTCTCCCAGGAGTCTAAAACATCTTAGCAGACAGGTTAAGTCAGTCCCAGTCTTGGGTACACTAGTGGCAACTGCTGGCCTCAGTGGTAAATGACGTCTTCATAAGATGAGGTCATCCAGAATTGGACTTTTTTTGCATCCCCACACAATGTAAAACTGCTGCATTTCTGATCACTCACTCCAGGATCTGGAATTTTTTGATGACGTGTCCCTCTCCTGGAGTGGGAGGTTCCTACACTTTTCCTATGATCCCCTCTCTTTCAGAGGGTTCTTCTACAGTTGCAGGTAAAGGGGATCACCCTAATAGTGATCCCCTGGCCTCACCACATTTGGTTTCTACCTCTGCAGCATCTGGCAGTGGAACCACCGATTCAGTTGGTCCTGTGTTGGGGTCTGCTGTCTCAGGATAGGGGGGTCCCTGGTCCACCCAGACCTCAGGTCCCTCCACTTGCATACTTGACTGCTGAGGACATAGCCATTTCATGAGTCGAGGTTTTCTTTTCAAGTGGCTAATGTCTTGCTGTCGGCTAGGAGGCCTTTCACTAGACATACAGTACGTATTCACTGAAGTAGAAGCATTTGGCTATTTGGTATAGTTCCCACTCTGAGGACCCTTTTACATGTCCTGCTAATACTGTACTTATCTATCAGACTCCGGTCTGCACAGTACTGCTCTATTAAGGTGCACTTGGCTGCCGTATTGGCTTTCTATGCTCCTATCAATGGATGCATGGTGGCACAACAGGAAGAATCCCGTACCTTATTTAATTGTACTTTGCACATACTTCCCCCGATTCGTAAACCATTTCCATCATGGGACCTTAATTTTATGCTTGAGAAGCTGACTTTTGCTCCTTTTGAGCCCACTGCAGCTTGTGACTAAACTTCCTTTCTTGGGAGACGCTTTTTCTGGTTGCTATTATTTCATCCTGTAGGATTTCTGAGCTTCTGGCTCTCATGAGTGTACACCCCTACTTTATTTTCCACAAGGATAGGATGGCATTGCATATGAATTCTCATTTTTTACTTAAGATGGTTTCTGAGGTCACATTGAATCACACCATGAACTTATCAGTATATTATTCTGAGTGTGTCTCGCTACAGTATGTGATACTGTCTGTACATCATGCTTTGCTGTTACTAAAATTCAATAAAGAAGTTGAATTTCAAAAAAAGTATATTATTCTGAGTGTACTACTAAGGGTGAGGAGTTATTCCGTACCCTTGATGTACACAGAACCTTACGTTTCTGTCCGGAGTGCACAAAGAACTGCAGGAAGTCCTCCCAGCTGTTTGTCTCATTCACCCACTCTTTCCCTATTAACTCTTCCTGCTGAACCCACCCTTCCCTGTCCGCTCCAGCCTGGCTAAAGTCCCACACCATCCATAGTAGTATCCCAATTATCTACCCCTCCTCCGTCATTATCATAATAAACAAGTACACGACAGCCATTGTCACTTTCTGTTCTTTTAGCCCAATTTTTCCCCCAGTCGTTGGTAATATATTCCTCCTTTTCTTTACCTCTCTAACCTGCCACCCCATACACGGCCTCTTTCCCCTATATGTGTAGTTGCCGGCTGCCTCACTCAAAAGATCTCTGCTTATAACCCCTGTATGCCTATGGTTGATTGTACATCTGCTGACTTCTTCAATTGTAAAATAATGCTGTTTTTTAATTTATTTTAACCTTGTACTGTATACACTGTATACTGTATACTTTTTCTTCCTTGTATATTATTGCTTTTTGTATACCTGCTTCTGTACTGTACTTTGATGTATTCATGACCAGGTCCGCTTTGCAAATGAGCCTTGCTCAATGGCGCCCGCATGAATAAGTAAAGATTTTGATTTGATTGATTGATTGAAGAGAGGCCGTACCAGTAACTAAGCAGTGCCTGTCCAAGTGTATTATATTTTGTACAGAAAGTATGGTAAGGAACTTCCTGTTGACTTTTGGTCACTCTACTCTGGGTATGACCACCTCTGTTGCCTGTTCCGAGGGTGTGTTCGCTGCTGGCATTTGTAATGCTACCACATGGAGCACTGTCCACACTTTCACTAAACATTGCAGCCTGGACACCATCTCACGCATATGTGGTGGCTTTGGTTTTACTGCCCTGCAAGGCCTTCGGTCCTGATTGCATTTCAGACTTTGCCAGGGCTCCATGTAATAACATGACTGTATAGCAGGGACCATCAAAATGGTGATGTGTTAAAGACGCATACAATATTGGCCAGAATCTTCACTAATTATAGAATTAATGATGGGGGTGATGTGTGTGCTTTTTTTATGGCACTTTGTAGTGTGATGAAATGAAAGTCACCTAGCTTAATGCAGGAGGCTATGCCTCCCCACCCCAGCTTTGGGGGGCTGTGCCCCCCCAAACTTCCCTATTTATAAATAACCTACTCTAAGTTGCACCTGGATAGCCATGGTCACCATTCTTGTGGGGTCGCCCTTAACTCCCAGTCGCCGTAGTTTCATGGTCACCCTTAAAATGTTCATCGTTTTACCTTCGCCCTTATTATGAGCTACCCTTTTCCAGCCTTCCTGGGTACTACAGCCATGAAAATACAAGATGGCGGCCCCGCTGGGCTGGCCATCAGTTTAGCACAGTAGTTATCTGTTTTAGTCTGTAATTTTATTTTCATTGTGTTTTAATTTTATTCTGTTTTATTCATTGTTTTGTTAAATTTAAGTTGGGTTTTCTTTTTCATCTCTCCCCAAATACAACATTAGCACAATTTGCAAGTGAACTGCAAGTGAAAGCCGCAGTTGTGTGTTTTTTATCTTGACCGAGGGCTGTTGGACTGTAGACCGCTTGTTTTAAGACTGTCTGTAAACTTCTACCTGCTTGTGCCGCTATTCCTGTGTTGGCCATTTCGGGTGCATCTTCCTGGTGCTTTTAGTGCCGCAATATTTTACAAGCTGCTGGAGTTTGTGCGTGGACTGCTTGGAGAATTGTTGGAGTTGGGCCACTGTGGAGGCAGCTATCTAGGAGACACCGCCTGGTAATCTGTCTGGACCACGTCGGGATTGTGAGCAAGGTGAGGGATTTGCAGTGTATACATTTTGGAGAAAATGCTGCGGCTTGTATTTTCGGACCAGAGTAAAGTGTGGTTGGAAGGAACTGTAGCATTACATGTGGCAGAAGAAATGCTCAGAAGGGAGCAAAGATTGTGCTGTGTGGAAAGCCTAATGAATTTTACTTTTTAAGACTCGGTCTGATTTGGTCCTTTTGCTGTGGTGCTTCACTGGGATATGTGGAGTTTGCCAGACCAGGACTAAGTACCCTGAAATTGTGGGTGGCCAGCCACAAGAGCCTGCTTCTGCCCGGGAGGTCTGGGCCTAGTCTGACTGGGGAGCCGGCCGGTGGGCCCAAGGTTTCTCCAAGGCCCTCTCACTGGCCAGCTGGTGGGCTGGCAAAAAGTGGGGTGCTGAGGTGATGGGGCTGACATTTCTTGTGGCAAGCCCTCACAGAAGGGTTTTAAGGTGTCTGGTACATCTTCAATACCTGGACTGTCATTGAGCTCTACACTTTTGAAGAAGTTCCAATCTAATTTTGGAGGTTTCTTGCCATTTGGAGAGTACTTTTTGGGAAACAAGTTGATTAAAATTTTTTCTACAGTCAGATTTTAAATCTTTTCTCCTTTTACTGTGTTCTGGGCAGTGAGAGTGCTTGGTTATTTTAGACTCCCAGGTAGTGAGAGGGCCTGGGGGTTCAAAACTGTACTGTCTATTTTATTTTATGTTGGAGGCTGAAAATTGCATTATTTATTTTATTTTATGTTAATTTGTGCACCTTGTGAGAGGAGGTGTACCTAAGCTTTTTTGTTTTCCTGTCTACACTGTTTTAATTTTATTCTGCAATTTGGACTTCGTAAAAGTGACTTCTTATGGTGACTTAACACCCCTTTTTTGGACGACCATTTACATTATTTATTTGGAGACTGTGGAGTCTGAATTGGTTTTTAATTTAATTTATTTTTGTATTTTATTATAGTATCGTTTATTTAGCTTGGGTGGGAGTTTAGATTGATTTGTTTACTCCGTCTGAATCTCCCCTCTTTGTGAGAGTGAGTGGGAAGTTTTGGAAATAAGGGGGAATAATTTGATTTGTTTTGGTTGTTTTGTGTTTATTTCTTCCTCAGAGAGAGAGAGAGAGCTGTGGAAGTTGTGTATATTATTTATATTTTAAGTTTTGTTCATGGGGTATTTTTTCCTTGCTCTGTGTTTTTGGGCCTGTGATATGTGTTGTAGATCTACCCCCCAGGTCGTGCGTTATTCATCCTCCACTCTTCACACCCTCCACCCTTTTTCCCTTCCAGCTTTATTATTTTCTATCTATCAGTGCTGTAGAGCGCTGGCCATTGCCTGTGGGGGTGGGGGAACAGCGGAGGATGGATGAGTAGGGCACTTGCATCGGGGTAGTTAAGCCCAGCAGACGCCCTGGGGTGAAATGGATTCTGGAACGTGGTCCACCATGTCTAGTCTCCATACCCAAGGGCACCACCATTATGGGTGGGCAGGTGGTTAGGGCGGCCCAGGAGACCCGTCCAACTTGAGCAGTGTTATGCAACACCAGATCTATTAAGAACAAGACTGCAATTATTGCAGATCTTGTGGGGACAACAGATCTGGTGTGCATCACCGAAACCTGACTGGATGAAAACACTGGCCCCATACTTGAGGCTGTGATTCCGGCCAGGTACTCGATGGTACACCGCCCGAGGTTGAACCGCAGGGGAGGGGGGGGGTTGCGGTCTGTTTCAAGACCAAATTGGGCCTCATGAGTGTACCAGTTGAGGATGCTGGGTCTTTTGAGTGCACCATAGTATCAGGTGTAGGTTGTAGGATAGCCCTCATCTACCATCCACTCGGGGATGAGAAAAGTAGCAGACTTTGTGGTTGATCTGGCATTTGATTCACCTAGGCTGATGGTCCTGGGTGACTTCAATGCCTGGATCGATGACGAACTCTCACAATTTGGGCACTTCCTCCAGTTGATGACATCACTGGCCTTACACAGATTGTTACCTCTGCTACTTATAAACACGGCCACTCCCATGACCTGGTTTTCCTCCTGGGGATCGAAGCCTCTGATGTGGGAGTGGAACCCTTGGATGGTCCGATCACTATACCGTGATATTCAATTTTTGCGCCCACATTCGTAAGCCTACCCCCATGGAGATGGTCAGGTACTGCCCTTTATGGGACCTGAGCCCTGAAGACCTAGTGGCGGTGCTTGATCTATCGGAATTTCCTGTGGCAAGCGGGAACCCAGAAGCTTTGGTTCTGGCCTACAACAAGGTCATTACCACAGCACTGGATTCTGTCGCTCCTGTCCATGTTCGTCCTCTCCCTCTGCCCTCGGTCCCCGTGGTATGATGGGACTTTGAGGGAATTGTGGCAACTAGGATGAAGGTTAGAGTGTTGTTGGCAGAAATCCACCCTGGAGGCTGACCATCTTAGACTGCTAGAGCATTACCAACTCTACCAGTTAGCAGTATCCCACAAGAAGGCAGAGTTCCTGTCCAGGGCGATTGCTGCCACTCAGAACCAACTGGCTCAGCTCTTTCGAACTGTAGACAGGCTGTGCATTCCAGCCTGCCTGTAGGTTCAAAGAGCTTTTTCACAATTGGAGTGTGAGGAGCTCGCTCAGTTCTTTGCTGATAAGGTGGCTGACATCAGAGCGGAGATCCGATCGACACACTCTATGGGAGATGTTGGTGATTGGTGCCCAGCCACTGTCCCTCACTTCTCCTGAAGTACCTTCAACCGGCCGGAGATCATGGATGTTATGCAGATTGTCCAGGGCATGTGCCCTATGTGCTGTAGTTTGGATCCAGGTCCAACTTCCCTGATTATGGGTTATTGTGACATCATTGGCCCGGTCCTGGCACAGATAGTCTGGTGCTCCTTTGAGTTGGGTGAGTTTCCTAGCTCCCTGAAGGAGGCAGTGGTGACAGCCCTCTTGAAGAAAGCTTCTCTGGACCCAGACTACCTGGCAAACTACAGACCTATCTCTAATCTCCCCTTTGTGGGGGAAGGTAATTGAGAAGGTAGTGGCTGTACAGCTGGAGAACCATTTGACCATCCATAACATCTATGAACCTCTCCAATCCGGTTTTCAAAAGAGGCACAGTACCGAGACTGCACTGGTTCGGGTGCTCAATGATCTCCTGATGGTGAGAGATCAGAAACGCCGGTCCATCTCGGTGCTCCGTGATCTCTCATCAGCCGTTGACACCATGGACCATGGGGTACTGCTTGAGCGCCTGAGGTTCATCTGTGACCTGACTAGTTCAGTCCTCAGATGGTTTAGATCCTTCCTCACTGGCAGAACTCAGAGGGTGGTGTCAGGGATTTATTCCTCTGACCCTCTTTCCCTGTCATGTGGGTTCCCTCAGGGCTCTGTGCTGTCACCCATGTTGTTTGCGGTGTATATGCTGCCTCTTGGAGACATTGTAAGACGGTATGGGCTGAGGTTTCACTGCAATGCTGATGATACCCAGCTCTACCTGTCTTTCGCACCTGACCAGGATAGAGCACTCTTAATATTTAATAACTGCCTCGCTGAAATCCAGGATTGGATGAATTCCAGCGGGCTGAAGTAGAACTCAGGGAAGGCTGAGGTGATGGTTGTAGATCCAGGTCACCTGATAGGGGGTTGGGGGCTGGTCAACCCATGGGGCTTTTACTGGGGGCTCCCAGCTCCTTGCCTCTGAACTGGATAGACCACCAGAAATGTAATATCTAGTTTCCAGTGGGGTCCTGCTTCTACTAGTTTCCTCAGCTGAGTGGACTGGAGCAATGGGAGGTTAAGTGATGTGCTCAAGGTCACACATTCTCCAGCAATCAAGACACCACTTCCTCCTGCTGAGATTTAAACCTGTGATTTCCTGGTTTCCAAACCAATGTTCTAACCATTAGAACACACAGAGTTGTTGAGCTCGCTTTGCTAGCCTGAGCTTCTGACAGTTACTTCTTCTTTTGTTTTGTTTTTTCAATTTCTGTTTTTTGACAGTCACTTTCTTTCTCAGAATGCAAATTCTGCAGCTGGGAACAATTAGCATAGTAATTAGTTACTGGTGCAGCATTTGAAACACAAATGTTAATGCAAATAAAACAACATGACTGTGGGAAACACAGGATAGCTAAGTGAGCCTTATAGATAGCTCAGCTGATATAGTACCTGTACTGTGATAGTAAGCCATGGTTAATTTCAAACAACATGAAGTCTTGCTGTATTCTGACTATTACAGTTAGCCCCTGCACTCAAACTGCATGGAGAGCAGAGGGTTAGTTTTCTATGCAGAGCATAGAACGTTGAGCTTGAGCTCGGTTCAGACCTCTGTCTGCTGCACTTTGAAGCACAACTGTCAGATTCTTTACTCTGCCTAACTTAACGGCCGCTCCGGAGATTTCTCCTTTACTCATGGTTCGTAAGTCTGTTAAAGTCCTCGGTTTTTCACAAGTTTCGATTCAGATCTCTGTCTGTGGTACAGTAAGTACTAGGTAGTGAACTAGACATAGTAAACTTGTGGAAATTGTAAAAATAGATTTTTCGTCCGGTTCGTCTGAACTGGCCGTTTAGTGATTTATATATTCTGTCTTTGTTTTTAAACTTAGAGTGTGGTTACCGGTCCTTATCGGTTTTAAAAACATGCATTTTCTTGTGGTTTTCCCAATACCCGTGACATGGTTAGAAACTGATAAGGGTGTCTTGCCTGGTTGTTTGCCATAAAAGGGTAAGTTTGTGGTTAGGATGGCTATGTCTGAGAAACCCAAAAGAAAAACCGGGCCCACTGGGTTTCAACACTGCAGTGTGTGTGGGAAGGTCTTTGCTAAGGCTGATCCCCACACCACCTGTGTTTATTGTCTTGGGTTTGAACACCTCGATTCAGACTGCCAAATCTGTAAAAATTTCCCTAAGTCTGCCCTGGAAAAAAGATTAGGTAGGCTCAGGGATAATGAGGCCGTGAAGTCCGCTGAACCGGATGGCCAGCCCGGTTCGGTTCTGACCGAACCTGAGGGAGTGCCCTCTGACCAGGGCAATACTTCTTCGAGCAAGAGGAGAGGAGAGCCGATCCTGAGGGATCGGTTCCTACAAAAAGAAAAAGAAAAGAAAAATCGGCTGGTTCGGTTCCAGAAACCCATTTTCTGAACGCCAAAGAGATTGCCAATGCGATAAGGATTGTAGAATTGCTTTGTCCAGTTCCATCTGATCCGACGCCTTCTGGCAGGTGCTCGGTTTGGTCGGTTCCTCTGGTTCAAGATTATGCCCCTGAAGATGTCTATGAACCGAATTTGGAGGGGGATGAAGATTATGATGATGAAGATGATGATAGTGTGGGAGGTCTGGTTCAGCCCATTGAACCTGACATCTCCCCAGACAGGCCTTCTGGTGTTTCCCCTCCTAGGTTTTCTGAGTCCCTTCCCACTACATGTTTTACAGGAAAGTGGCAGAAACCCTTCAGCTCCCTGTGGAAGAAGCTGTAAAGGAACTAGAGGAACCTGATTATGTGGAGATGATGGACATCCCAGAGTCCACGAGACTGTCTATTCCCCTTCATAAGTCTTTTGGGAAACAGACACAAAGGATTTTAAAAACTCCAAATTCTGTACCTTCTGTCGACAGAAGGATGGACAAAAGGTACAACTTATCAGGTTCTGGTATAGAGTACTTGTATCAACAATGCAGCCATGTTGGGGTTGTGCAGGCTGCAGCCTGTGTTAAGGCTAATATACCATTGGCTTCACACACCCCAGATAAATATTCTAGGAAGCTGGATGCCATGGCAAAGAAACAGTACATGGCATCTGCCTTGGGACTCAGGCAAGCTAATTATATGGCCTATGCAGCCAGGTACCAGAAGTCCAGGTGGGACATTGTACTAGCACTGGCTAAGCAGGCCTGCCCCAGCTAGCCTCAGAGCTGGAGGGGGTGGCTGCTGATGGGATTGAGGCATCTAAGGTACAGATCCATGCTGCTGTGGACTCCAATGATGTGTTCTCTAGAGTCATGGCTACATCTGTGGCTCTTCGGAGAATGGCTTGGCTCAGATGTACTAGTCTCTCACAGGACACCCAGGCTAAGGTTATGGATTTGCCTGTGGTGGGTAATTCTCTGTTTGGGGAGCAGACAGAGAATTACATGAAAAAGATGGACGAGTATAGAACTACCTATAGGAGTGCACAGGCCAAGAAAAGGCAGGAAACTCCTCAAAGGCAGCAGGCTAGGGGCAGGGGCAGGCCTTTTCATAGGCCTTTCTACCAAGCACAGGCCTCTTCTCCCTTTCCTCAGGGGGTTCTTCAGAGGGAGAGGCAGAAGGGAGATGAGCAGGGCTGCATCCATCCCTCAACCTAAGGCTCCTGCCAAGCAGACACCCTGATGTGTCAGCCCGGGTCGACTCCCCCATTCCTGTAGGAGGCAGGCTGGCTTACTTCATCCAGGACTGGATGTCTTTTACCTCAGACAAGTGGGTCCTGTAGGTGGTAAGCCAGGGGCTGGTTCTCAGCTTCAAGAAATTTCCAAAGCTGAGGGCCAGATCTTTTCCACCTGCAAGCATCCCCGAAACCATTGCCCTAGAAGCAGAAGTTTCATCTCTATTGGCTCTAAAGGCTGTAGAGAGAGTTCCTACATTGCACAGGGGCAAAGGTCTGTACTCCAGGTACTTTCTTACCCCAAAAAAGACAGGGGAGTGACGACCCATCCTAGACTTAAGACACCTGAACAAACATCTTTTAAAACCAAAATTCAAAATTGTGACTCTGGGAATAATCTCTCCCTCTCTAAGGCCAGAGAACTGGTTAGCCTCCCTGGACTTAAAAGATGCCTACTTTCACATTCACATCAGGTGCTCCCACAGAAAGTACCTCAGGTTTGAATTGCCTTCAGGCCATTATCAGTTCAAAGCTATGCCCTTCGGCCTGACATCAGCTCCAAGGGAATTCACAAAATGCCTAGCAATAGTAGTGGCCTTTTTAAGAAGGAAAAATATTTCCATATTTCCATACCTGGACGACTGGCTCATTGTGGCTCAGTCCCCAGACCAAGTCAAGTCAGACCTTCAAGTGACTCAGCAAGTGCTCACTTCCCTAGGATTCCTTCTCAATCTTCCCAAGTCAGTTCTCAAGCCTGTACAGCTCCTCACCTTCATAGGGGCAGAGTTGGATACAGTCAAAGCAAGAGCTTTTCTTACCCTGGAAAGGGCAAGGGCTATTGTAGAACTGGCTTCTTCATTCCACCTTCTGGTCTCTTGGCCAGCAAGGCACTTCCTTCAACTTCTGGGCCACATGGCAGCTTCTACAGCAGTGGCCCAAGGGGCCAGATTTCAGATGAGGGACATTCAGTTTCACCTGATGGCCTTTTGTTCTCAGAAGAAAGATTCTCTAACCAGACTAGTTCCAGTGACCCAGACTCTGATCCAGGCTCTCCAATGGTGGCAGGATCAGGGCAACCTCAGGCAAGGAGTTCCATTCATCACTCAGTCTCACTCTGTGGTCCTAACCACGGATGCTTCTCTGTTGGGGTGGGGAGCCCATCTGGAGGCTGTCACAGCCCAGGGACTGTGGTCCCCTCAGGAATCCCTTCTTCATAGCAATCTCTTGGAACTCAGGGTGGTCTTTCTGGCCCTGCAAGCATTCTCTCAGTCAGTGCAGAATAAGATGGTTCGGGTCAGGAAAGACAACACCACCACCATGTGGTACATTAACAAGCAGGGAGGCACTCGGTCCACAGCCTTGTGCATGGAAGCAGTGAAATTGTGGTCCCTAGCTTATTCTCTGCAGACCTCTCTGATAGCAGTCCACCTTCTAGGGAAGGACAATGTGCTAGCAGATGCATTAAGCAGGATCTCCCAGGGCCATCACGAATGGTCCCTGGACCCTCAGGTGTTGAAAGTGATTTTTTCAAGGTGGGGCACTCCAGAGATAGATCTCTTTGCGGCCCCAGACAATCATCAACTTCCTCTTTTTGTTGCAGACCCCCAGTATTGGGCTCAGTCCCTCCGGATGCTCTGATTTTGAACTGGGAAGGAAAATTTATATATGCCTTCCTTCCCTTTTCCTCTACTGTTCAAGGTTCTGGTCAAGGTAAGGTCAGAACCTTGCAAAGTGATTCTGATTGCTCCAGACTGGGTCAGGCAGCATTGGTACTCCCTGTTGTTGTCCCTAGCAGTCCATCTTCCCTTGTATCTTCCCAGGAATTACAACCTGTTAACCTCCTCTCAGGGGAGGATTTAGTACCCCAATATTCAGTTGCTCAATCTCAAGGCATGGCTCTTGAAGAGTTAGAGTATGCAGATTTGCATCTGTCCCAAGGGGTTCTAGATATTCTCAAAGCCTCTCGAAAGCCTGCCACCAGAAAGACTTACAACTCCAAATGGAAAAGATTCAGCATTTGGTGTTTCATGGAGCATATATCCCCAGACACTGCTGAATTGTCTACAGTTCTAGATTATATGGTTCATCTTAATGGCCTAGGCCTCAGACCAGCTACTCTCAAAGTACATTTGTCAGCTGTTTCTGCTTTTCTGTCAGCGGGAAAGCTTTCCTCACTGTCATCTCACCTTGTATTCTGTAAAGTTTTCAAGGGATTGCTTCATACCAATCCCCTCTTTAGGGATCCTACCCCTGCTTGGGATCTTAATGTTTGCATTGCTCAGCTTATGCAACCCCCTTTTGAGCCTTTGTCTTCAGCAGAGCTTAAGTACTTGACTTGGAAAACTCGTGCTCCTGGTAGCTATTACCTCTGCCAGGCGTATCAGTAAATTGCAAGCTCTGTCAGTGGAGCCTGATTTTATCTCATTCCATAGAGATAAGGTGGTCCTTAGAACTAATATGAGGTTTTTACCTAAAGTGGTTTCAGATTTTCATCTGAACCAATCTATGTCTCTCCCTGTGTACTTCACTAATCATTCTTCTTCAGGAGGAAGAAGTTTACACAGTTTGGATGTTAAAAGAGCCCTTAGTTACTACATTGAGTGTACTAAGGCTCACAGGTTTGACTCCTTTCAGTTGTTTCTCACTTATGGGGAAGTGGATAAGGGCAAATCTGCCACTACGAGAACTATTACCAGGTGGATTGTCTCTTGTATTCAATTATGCTAAGAGAAGCTAGGCAAAATGCCTCCCTCAGGCCTGAGGGCTCATTTGACTAGAGGTACAGCTGCTTCCCTGGCTGCGGCCAGGGATATTCCTTTGATAGAGATATGTAAAGCAGCCACCTGGAAAACAGTCCATACATTTACCAAGCATTACTCCCTGGACATCCAGGCTAGGAGTGATGCTCGGTTTGGTACAGCAGTACTGCAGAGCCTATTCCCAAGGTAGGTTCGATTCCCTTCTCCATGGAGGTACTGCTTGGCAGTCTGCAATAGTCAGAATACAGCAAGACTTCATGTTGTTTGAAGAAAAAATTACTCACCTTAGTAATTATATTTCTTCTAATGGAGTTTTGCTGTATTCTGACCTCCCTCCCCACCACCCCTCTCAGAACCTGTTTTTGGGAAGTGGGCTGGCAGGTGCAGTGTTGCACCCCAGGGGTGCATTTGGGTACTCCCTCCTTTAAGAGAGGGGGAGTGGGTAATATTATTAATTTAACAGTCTTAAGTTGTTCACTACCTGGTTTTTGATGTTGGATTTCTTGACTTGAGCCTTTTGAGGATCCATAATATTTGGTTGCCATTTGGCTAGTAAAAATTTTACAATTTCCACATAGTAGTTAGTTAGTATTAGCTCGTAAGAATCTGACAGTTGTGCTTCAAAGTGCAGCAGACAGAGGTTTGAACTGAGCTCGAGCTCAACGTTCTATGCTCTGCATAGAAAATTAACCCTCTACTTTTTGGGGCAGTTTGAGTGCAGGGGCTAACTGCAATAGTCAGAATACAGCAAGTCTCCATTAGAAGAAATATAATTACTAAGGTGAGTAATTTTTTCTTTCTTGTTGGGGTACAGAAAGGCACTCAAGTTGCTTTCTGTCTCCCTAGAGTTGAGGTGGTCAGCACTGTCTCTGTAGTGCTCCCCGGACTCCACCAGCTCTGAACAGTAAGATAGGCTTGCAGCACAAACCTGGCCCCCACATTGGAGTGCAATGTGTTCCACTGGTGTCACTGGGCTGGGCACAATTCTTTTATAAAACTGTCCAGGTGTGCAACATTCCAGCCCGTTTTATATTTACTGGGCACAAGAGACACAAGTGAAACCAAAATGGAGTGGCAGCACTGCTATAAATAGTTCCGGTGTTCCAGGTGCACCACGATGGAGTGGCACCACCTCTAGAAATACATCAGCTATCCCAGCTGCAGTGGCATGGGACAGCATGACCACTATAAATAGTTCATGTATCCCAGGTGCACCTGGATGGGACAGAACTGCTGCTTTTAGTACAACAGGTGTCCTTGATGCATCAGGATGGAGTAGCACTGCCTCTATACATAGCTGAGGTGTCCTGGGTACATCAGGATGGAGTAGCTCTGCCAGTATAAATAACTCTGGTGTTCTGGGTGAACCAAGATGGAGTGACATTTCCAATATAAATAGCTCTGGTGTCCCAGGTGCACCAGGATGCGGTGGCACTGCCACTGTACATAACTTCAGTGTCCGGGGTACACCAGGATGGAGTGGCACTGCCACTGTACATAACTCCAGTGTCCTGGGTACACCAGGATGGAGTGGCACTGCCCCTGTTTAAAACTCAGGAGTCCTGGATACACAGATGGAGCAGCACAGCTGCTATAAGTAAAATGGGTGTACAAGGAAGGTACATTTGCTTTTGCCTCCCTTAAGAAACAAAATGTTATTGAATCAGATGGAGCATTGAATGTATCTTGCTGGGTTGCAACCTAAAATAGTTTCAGATCTATTTAGCATTGTGTAAAACAACTGATTTTTTTTCTTCAGGATAATTATCCTTGTACCATTCATTCATAAAAAGTAAAGGAGCACAGGAGATGCACATAGCACTAGGACAGAGCAGCATAGCCACTATAAATAACTCTGGTGTCCTGCTTACACCCTGATGGAATGGCACTGTTGCTATAAAGAACTCCAGTGTCTGGTGGGCAGCTGGGTGACATGGCACTGATGCTATAAATAAAACAAACAGGAGGATTCAGATTCTTAAACATCTTATGTGAAAGGTGTTGAAAATATAGAAAAGGCAGGAGAATAAGACATTTTATTAACTGAGAGGTGTGTGATGCTGGGGGGTCTCCTTATTAACAATGGTGCCTTAAAGTTTCTGTGGACCATTTGTGACAGAAGCAGTTCTGCAGAATGCTCTGAATAAGAGCTAAATGCTCATATGAGTGAGGAAGCTATATTTACTAACAAGTATGTTTTAATAGTGATAAGAAAAGTATTCAAAATCTGACAGATTTGTGTGAGTGAGGAAAGGAGTGGTGCCTAGGTAACTGGTTCCCATCAATATTCCACATGAGCAGTCCACTGGGGATTATTCTGCTGTGAGAGAATTCCAAGAAGAGTGTGACTTGGAGACATGACAGCCAGGATTGGTTTGCAGATTAGGGAGATGAAGTCCAGGCCATTCAGCATTGGTGAACTGGAAATCTTTATATGATTAAGTTGAGAGGATAAAAAAGGATATATGAGAGGAGCTTAGCAAGTTTGAGTTGGGAGCCAGCAAGACAAGAGGAAGAGGAACAAGGTAAGTGCCATTAGGATAGATCACTGGATCTAATCACAGGGCCATTAGAGCCAATGTGTGAGCTAGGCAAAGGCTCTGACTAGTATATGCACTGTTACTGCTGTGACTGAAGGCTTCTCAACAGCCTCTGCTCAGCTTCAGGAACATAATTTCTTCTGAATGGCAACATTACACAAACTCACTTCATTATCAGGGTAGAAGGATACCCCAAAGGTTTCAAGGACTCTCATCATTGACTTGGGATAGGATTTAACTGTCGGGTCAGTGTACTTACATGCCAAATGTATATGAACTCTTTCCTTGTAAAGTGTACAGATATTGCAGTCTGCCTGTCCGCAGGTAAAGGCTGGCAGGCGGTGTGTCTGCAGATAAAGGTTAGTATACTGAATGTCTGCAGGTAAGGTGCAATAGGGTGAGCTGGAGCAGGATGGAAGCCTGACCACCACCCAACGTAAGGCAAATTTAAGGAAAGTTTTGGAAGAGGGTTAATATTTGCAGGTCCATTTGCTGCAGCCTGAGAGAATAATACACAGAGATTAAGCATAGCACTATTTATAAATGTAATACTATCCCCTTAACATGCACAATAGTCTGCAAAGTTAATGACCTTTGTATTGACGCAGGCACTTCCTGATCATGCCAACACTCTAATCGTAGCATTGCAGCCCCATTCCCTACTTCATATCATCAAAACATGGATTTTGGAGGTGGGGTGGGGCTGTGGTGGTCCTTCTCAACTTGACTGTATCTCAGCACTGAGATCAGAGACAGCATAAGTAAAATAACTAAGTAATCCTTTTCTTAAAAAAATTCAAATCTTGCTTTATTTAGCTTCTTGTACAGGTGGTTCATCGGCATGAGTTGCCTGTTCAGGAAAATTATCTTGTTAGTTGCTGTTTAGACCTTTTCTGTCTCAGATTTCACATAGGCTTGATTGTTTTCAGATGTTATACATGCTCTCCACTTTACTTCTACTGGCAGCTTTCACTCTAAGGAAATTTATGTGACTGCCATAGTCTCCATCCATTGTGTACATTCCTGTACTGGGCCCTGACAAGACATGAAGGGGTCACCAGACCTCCAGCTTCCTGGCAGGGAGCCAGACAGTAAGGGAACACACATATGGATGGGCCTGGGGGGTTTCATCAGGCAGGCAATGGTCCCCAGCCTTGACTACTAGGGTGCAGGCTTCTCAGTGGTGCCAGGTGAGGCAACACCTAGATGGGCCTGCAAGCGCAGCTTTCACACTTGCTAATATCCAACTGGTGTGGAGTACTAACTCTAGATGAAGTAATGATGGTTATTTAGCCTGACTCACAGATTTACTGCGATGCATCAGTCCTTCCTACTCATAGTGATTGAACCCCCACCTGCCAGCTGGCAGTGGGACCTGCAAAAATCCCTAAGTGACACCCATTGGGGGGTGGCACCAACTGCCTCTCACGATCTTCTTCCACTCTGTAGCGTACATAATTATAACTATCTAGATTCAATTCGCTATCCACACTTAGGCAGTCTTCCACTGACCATACCCAGTCACCAAAACAGTTATCAAGCTTGGCGTCTTCTACTGCTCAACCATGTTGTCTTCTGGCTCTACCCCCACTAAAATCCAATCTTTTTTTTTGCTGAAATGAACTGGTCACCTTCTTAACAGCTCCTGCTAGTGAATTTGGCTTCTGCTTAGTATCTAGGCTAATTGTTGTGTTTTCAAAGTTTTTGCTTTTCTATTCAACTTGTCATTCCCAGATCGTCTCCCAGTCATTGCTCCATCAGTGTTCAGAATGGAGCATAGGAGAACACTGGGATTAAAGAGATGCATGGTGTGTAGGTTACCTACGTCTGCCACTGATGGCCATGATGGACTGTGTGTACTGCCTGGGCACTACCCACATCATGGAGTATTGCTACCAGTGGCAGGCCATGCACCCTCTTGTACTCAAGGAGCCCCAGCTGCTGGTATTGCATAGCAAACAACACAAAAGGAGCCCAAATTCAGAAGCCAAAAAATTATTAAATGGTCAGCAAGCGGTGATGAAATTTATATATTTATTGTGGCATAAGACCTAGAGAAAGCACCAAAAGCACCCCGGCGCTTATACTCAAAATGAGTCTTCATCAATGGAGCAAGCCTACATGGTCCATAAGCTACTGCAGGGTCAGGGGTGCAGTTATTGGCCCAAGAGGTTGACTCTTAGGTGGGGATGACGTTCCAATCCCGTATCTGTTGATGGAGGAATACATGATGGATCTTCCTACTCCTTATGAAGATGACAGGTTTCATAACTTTCTTCTGTCCTTCTGTTCACTTGAAGGTTAGTCTTCACCTTAGTATCACAGGGATAAGAAGATTCAACGCTGGTGGCGGAATTGCTTTGGTCGAGGGACTACTCGCATTCTCCCCTTTCAGAGGGTCATCATTGTTGGTTGCCTTCTAAGGAGGTTGAGTAACTCATTGAGCTAATCTGTCTTCCCACAGGAATCTCATCCTGGTAGCCAAAGGTAGCAACACCAGTTGATTAATTGGTCAACTCTTCAAAGATGAGAATGATTCAGTTGCTAGAAATTAATCCTCACACTCTTGGACCTTGGTACTAAATGCGTCCCAGCTCAAGCTGGGTGGGACAGAGCTGGATGAGCCTCCACCAGTGGTCCTAAACCAGGCATAGTCTATTGCCCATCCAGTGCCCAGGAACCCTGCACAGGGGGCATCCAGATCCATTGTCTCCTATGCCATGTTGACCATTGGGTTAAGGTCAAGCGACCACCAAACAGTGTGGTTCAAGATAAACACAGCCATAGAGTCAAGCCATACAAAAGCAGGGATACTGGACTTTAGAAGGGCTGACTTTGGCAAAATGGTAGCGTGCCTAAGGAATGCACTAGCAAAAGGGCAGGAAGGAGGGGTGGAGGAACAATGGGGAAAAATCAAAACTGCCATCACAGAGGCAACAAGCCTTTCAGTGAAGCAAATAAACAAAACAAAGGAAAGAACCATTATGGTTCTCAGAAGAGGTGGCGGGGAAGGTTAGGGAAAAAAAAAGACAGCATTCAGGAAGTATAAGGAATCTCAGAAGGAGCAGGACAGAGAACTGTATCAGTTGAAGCAGAAGGAAGTGGGTAAGGCAGTCAGAATAGCAAAGGCCCAAACTAGGGAAAAGACAGCCAACTCAGTTAAGAAGGGGGCTATAACCTTTTATAGGTACATTAGGGAGGCGAAGAAAGACCAAGGGAGGGATAATGAGGCTTAATGGGGGGGAAGGTGGGCAGAGGGTGATAGTAAAACTCATGTAACGCCTAGGTGGCACTATCCTAAGGGTTACTACCCTGCCTGCTTGGCTAGTAGCAGGTTAAGGGGCCTGAGTTCTGAAACAGGTGCTTCCACCCGGAGGTCAGGGTTGGTAGTGGTCAAGCTAACCTGGGCACAGCCCTCTGGGAAACTGTAACCCCACTCTTTCCCCTCTAGTGGCCTGAACATTGTACAATAATCACTTTCACAATACCCTTGGTACACCACACAAGTACCCACACTGTTTGCACTTACCACCAGGGCTGGTTCCTCTGGCTCGACCCTGGGGACCCCCTGTAAAACAAAGTTATGCACAGCAAATAGCAACAGTACAGTACTTTGAGCACAAACTGGAACCACAGTCAGATTACTTGCAGAAAAAGTTAGATCTGATTTATTTAGGGGACTTGAACAAGGAAGGGGCAAAATCAGGTTAATTAGCTTAAAGTTTATATCAATCAAGCAGTTATGCATGCGCTTTGAGTCCTCCCACACAGTAACACGTCTGGGTACCCAGGTGGAGAGGAGATGGGCTAGCCAGGACTGTTGCCTGGGGTTGCAGCTGGTTGGGGCCCTGTGATGGAAAACACAACATGCACAGTACACAATATTTGTAATCCGGAGCCAGAGGGCTCAGTTCGTAAAGGAAACGAAACAACAAAACAATCAGATGACACACTCAGATTAAGCTGTTGTTGCAGGGAACTACCCTGGTATTTACTCACGATACCCAAGACTGGACACAGGCTGGATGAAAATCGAGACTGCAGGTGGATAATCTGGAATGCCAGGAAAAGCAGGGCCCACACGAGTCGCAGAGGCATTGTTCCTGTTCAAGCATGGAGCAGGGGGCTGATCCCCAGGCAGGTCTCTCGTCGATGGCTTCTCTGTGCAGTGGGTAGTCTGGCTGGGCCAGTCTGGCAAGGCCCAGACTGCATGGAGACAAATTCAGATGCAGTCCGTTTTGGGCTGGATACAGCTTCCAGCAAGCAGAATACAGTTCACACAGTGGGGAACTAACTCACGACCCACTAGCAGCTCATAGCACATTTACATGTAAGGGAATTCTACTATACCAGGCAAAGCGCTCCCCGGTCACAATCGCAAAGTCTCTGCACACACTGCGAGCTTAGGGGTAGCTTGAACTCCTGACAGGCCGATTACATTCAGCAAAATCTTTGGTCTTCTTCAGGTTGAGCCTGTCCCACTTCAGTAGCTTACTTTTGTCACACAAACTTGAATTTAATCCAAAATAATTCTCTTCTCTCCCCCTCAGGAGCAGCAGGCAGACATGCAAGCCAAAAACTCAGCCTTTTCACAATTCTTCCATGCAAATCCACTCATGATTGCTGCCCAAAATCAGTTCAGCTTTCTTCTTTAGCTTCCAGCTTCGATCAGCCCTAAACTGTAGGCAGCTTGGGAGATTCCCTCAGGTCCAAAAGGTTTGGTTGGCTGATTTGGCTGTCAATCAAAGCAAGAGCTCCCCCTTCAGTTGCACAAAAGGCACCAAAAGCCCCAAACTACAGTTTCTACAGATTTTGAATTCAGACAGTTCCTGTAGTCTGGCTACATTTTAAGTCCCACCAGAACTGATTGGTCCATTTTGCAGTCCAAGATCAAGATAGTGGAGACAAAACAAAACAGTCCTTGCCACAAAGAAAGCAGGTTAGACAAACTACATTATCATTATCACTCTAAATGATTTTCAGCAAATAGTTATATCTTTCAACAGAGCTCCCTCTCAGATTACTTATGCTGCAATCAGGCAGCTCTTAAAAAGGCAGCACACAGAGGCCACACAGACTCTGGCAATCAAACTGCTAAAATGCAGGACACCAGCCTGGCAGTGAGCATTTAGGCAAGCTCAAGGAAGACTTTTTGGGAACCCCCATTTGTAGGGGGGTTACACTCAGAGATACTGAATGAAAACTTTTGCTCTGTATTCACAAAAGAAGAGGAAGGGGAGGTACCTAAACTAAATAGAAGCATTCTGGATAGGGGGGTTGACACCATCCAATTCACAAAAGAAAGGGTCCTGAAAGAACTCCTAAAACTCAAGGTGGACAAAGCAATGGGGCCTGATGGGATTCACCCCAGAATTCTAAACTAAGGGGAGAACTAGTGACACCACTGACTACCCTTTTTAACAAATCATGGGAGGATGGGGTGTTATCTGAGGACTGGAGGAGGGTGGATGTGATTCCCCTTCACAAAAGTGTGAGCAAGGCAGAGGCAGGAAACTACAGACCTGTTAGTTTGACCTCAGTGGTAGGTAAAATGATGGAATCACTTCTGAAAGAAAGAATTGTTGCGTACCTAGAAGCCAGTGGGCAGAGGACCCAAGACAGCATGGATCCACAGCAGAAAGATCATGGCAGACGAATCTAACCAATTTCTTTGACTGGGTGACCAAAGTAGTAGACCAAGGAGAGGCTGTGGATATGGCCTACCTAGACTTTAGCAAGGCATTTGACACAATCCCGCACAAAAGATTAATAAACAAGTTAGCCAGCCTGGGAGTTAGTCCCAGGGTGGTAGCCTGCGTAAAAAATTGACTGGACAACAGGATGCAGAGGGTAATAGTAAACGGACTCCACTCTGAAGAAAGGGGGGGCTATTAGTGGGGTACCAAATGGTTCAGTACTGGGACTGGTTCTCTTTAATGTCTTTATAGGTGACATTGTGGTGGGGCTGGAATGAAAAGTATGCCTCTTTGCAAACGATACAAAGATCTGCAACAGGGTTGATACACAAGGGGTGAATCAAAAAAGATGAATTGCGCTCCACAAAACTGAAGGTGGGGTACAGACCAGGTAGCTAACCTGCCAACTCAGTCTGACAGAACAGGGGTGTCTGTACACCTAACACAGGAATGTCCAGGCACAAATTATGCTGAATGTAATAAAGTTTAATTGTACATTACAAAGTACAGGTCACAGGCAACTCTTGAAACCAGATGCCCCTGTGCTTCAACCACTAGGTCTTCATCGGGGCCCCCTGATGAAGACCTAATGGTTGAAGAGCAAGGGCATCTGGTTTCAAAGTCCAAGAGAGTAGCATCTTTCAAAAACAGACGTGCAAGAACAAAGGGGTACAATTTGAAGCTAGAGGGGGACAGTTCAGGGGTAACGTGAGGAAGTATTTTTTTCATAGAGAGGGTGGTGGACACATGGAATGGCCTTCCTGAGGAGGTAGTGGGGGCAAAAACAGTGGGGAAATTCAAGAATGCATGGGACAGGCATAAGGCAATTCTAGTGGGGGATAGGAGGATGTAGGCTGTTGGTTAACTAGGATCTGCAGTTTATCCAATAGGGAGGGAAACTGGCAGACTGGGTGGGCCAAGCAGTCCTTATCTGTTGTCAAAGTCTATGTTTCTATGCTATCTCTCATGACATCATTGTCATTTATTGACACTGAGCTCTTTCTCGTCATCTAGCTTCCGCCATTGACACTTAACCCATTGCAGATAGGAAGGGCAACCTGGCAGCAATGGACATATGAAGTGTTTGCTCAATCTTGAGGTTGACTGGCAAGGTGCACTCCAACTCCAGCCCTTTCTTTGCCGGTTACACTGCAGTTACCTTTACTGGTGGAATGTACAACTGCTGATGTGAAGGATTTTAGGCTAGAATTCAGACTTCCTCATCTCGTGTCAGTGTTGGTTACTCCAATGGAGAGGGTTATCCACACCCCATGTTGGCAGTCAACACTGCTTTATCCTGACTCAGATTTAGATGCATCATATGTCCTATCAAAACCACATCGATGTATTGACAGCCAGCTAACTGTCAGGCCATCTTCAGGGGGCCATTTCTCATTTGCCACGCTCTTGGACTACAAGTTCATGACTCTGGACACTCTACTGGAGGAGTTCCAGAAGAAGGAGACCTATCTGTTGTTGGATATCTGGGGACAAGAGTCCTAACCAGGAGGTGGGATTCCCTGTTGCCATAGCAATGCTGGGCACCCTGCTTAGCATTTAGCCGCACCCAACCTCCCACCAGATCCTACTACGTCATATGAACTGTAAGTATGTGGTCCACTTGGGTAGGTTATCTGGGCTCCAGGAACGCCAGTTACTTGAGTGACTCATGGCAGATGCAATATTCTGAAAGGCAAAGGTACAGGGTGAGTTTGGCAAGCTACAGGACAAGAAGTCCAAAAAGCAGGACCACCTTGGCCATAAAGTATATACTATGGTGTTCACCAAGTCAGCTGTGCTGTGTTGATGACTCATTACAGACATGGGCTCTTCAAGAAACTCTCTGCCCTAACTACCCTTCTCCTAGAAGAGGTCTAGCAAGATCTTCAAGAGATCAGAGATCTTGGGTTGGTGGTAACCAAGCACCAGTTACGGTTGCCTTAGATAATGGCTGAGCAGTGGCCATGGTGGTTTCCCTGTGCCATTGCATTTGGTTGTGGCTTTTACCCCAACTCAAGAAATTTAGTAATGAGTAGTAGAGCTTCACTTGCTGGGATGTATCTCCTTGAGCCACAGGTCGAGGAACATCTCACACATATTGAAAAGGCCAATGTGACCCTGGATTCAAGGACATCTGTCACTAACTGGATGCGACCATCCAAACCTCAGCCACAAGGCTCCAGCTAATTTGCTGCCTATCCTAGAGCTTGCAGGACCCACTGTACCAATAGAGGCAACAGTTCCAACAGCAATGCCCAGCTAAACCCTTCAATAACTTTAAGGATCAGGGCCAGAGCAAGGGTGGAGAAGGTGGTTCCTCAGAGGCTGCCTCTAAAGACAAGACATGATGAGGAGAGGGGTCATATCCCTTCCTCATACTAACCTCTGCTGCAGAATCTGAACATGTACTTACTTGAGAAGAGAAGAGAAGAGAGAGAGCAGGATAACATGGCAGAAAACATCAAGAACCTCAAGGTTATAAACAAACTTGAACTTGGGAATCTCTTTAGACTTAGTGAGAATAAGAATGTGTGGGGGGCACAACTATGAATTGGTGGGTGCAAGGTTTAAGAAGGAGGTCATGAGACACTTCTTCACAGAGAAAGTGGGGGTAGGGTGGAATGAGCTCCCAGGAGAGCTTGTCAACTAGAAAATGATGGGGGTTTTCAAAAGGGTCTGGGACAGAATCAAGAGGAAGGTAAGAGTGAAAATGGATAGTGTGCAGAGTGCCATGTGAATGGAAAAAGCAGACTAGATATGGCCTTCTGCTGGCAGATTCAACGTTTGTAGTTCCCTATTAGAGGCCGACTCTTCCACTTCCTGCCACAGTGGTCCACTATTACTTCAGACATTTGGGTTCTGGAAGTGGAGAGCTCAGCTAGTTTCTGGAGTGTGACACCTTACCCCCTTGTCAGTCCTGATGATGGTTGGGGGATATGCTTTTGTTGTAGTCTTTCCTTGCTTTACTGAGTGACATTTAACAGCTTCTGGAGTAATATGCTGTACAGCCTGTCCCAGAAATAACTGAGCTCAGCATTGCTTCATATCACAGTACTGTTTGGTACCCAAGCAGATGAAGGTGGGGTGGGGGGATGGAGGTTAGCACCCTATTCTTGACCTGCGAATCTTGAACCAGTTAATTCGCAGTTGGCTATTTTGCATGGTTACACTGAATCAGATCTTTCCATACCCGTAGCTAGGAGCTTGGGTTTGCTCCCTGGACCACCAAGATCTATACTTCCACATCATCTCTGCATACTTCCACATCATCTCTGCTTTCGGGACAGAGTCCTGTACTAGTTCCAAGCCATGCCATTTAGCCTGTTATTGGAATCCAGGGTTTTCATCAAGTGCCTGTCTGTCATGGCAGCCTTCCTTGAATCAAGGTCTTTCTGTATTTTGACAATTGGTTCCTCACAGGTGCCTTGATGCAGGACGTGGAGTGGTTCTGGGACTTGGCCATCCAAACATTCCAGGGCCTCTGTCTGTTGGTTAACCCTGCAAAGTCCAAGCTGACCTCAAAGCAGGCAGTGTTGTTCATTGGAGCAGACTTGGACTCCCTCAAAGTCAAAGCTTTGCCCAGTCATTTCAGGTTTTACAATTGTGCCCAGGCCAGGATTTCCTCCAGCTTCTGGTTTCACTTTCTAGCCATGCTCTGCCTGAGGTGCTGCGACAAATAAATTTATGCACCTTTGCTAACATTTTTTTTTGCATGTGGCCTTTATCTTTTCTCTTTCCTGAGGGCTTCCAATTTTGTTTCTGATACAAAACTAGAGGTGGGGAAAGGGTCAGAATAGGAGGAAACATTAGAAAGCACTACTTCACACAGAGGATGTTAACATGTGGAATAGTCTACTCAGTGAGGATGTGAAAGCTGGCATGATCCAGGCTATCAGATCACAACTATATAGATTCCTAAGGGAGAATAACATGGAAGATTACACACCATGAAGACTGCACACCAAGAGTAGTGGCAACATTTCAACTTTTAGCACCAGTCAGGTGCTAGCAGTCCAGGAGTTAATCCCTTAGAAACAGCTACAGCAAGGCATTTCTTCTCCAGCAGTCATGAAGCATAGGTGAGAGTGCAGACAGCCCATACCTTTCATTAACAAAAAAAACTGATTTGATTTTCTGCTTGTTGGGGCTGAGGTAAGGGAGGTAAGGCAGAAGTTGCGAATTGTTGGTAACAGCTGGGTGGGAGAACTGGTGGCCAAAGTTTTGCTATTTGTGTTGGTGGAGTAAGCCACATGACTAACTAGCACCATTTAAGCTCTAGCACTCCAGTATTTCTTCTTCAGGAGCAAAGACCCCAGAGAATGAAAAATCCTTAACATGAGGACCATGGAGCAGGAGGATACTTTCTGCAGGGTTGTCCACAGGGAGGTCTGCAGGTCCACTGGGAACTCTGCTAGTTAAAATACTGAGATATAGGTAAGACTCCTGGTACAACAAGGGAACCTTCAATAGTTGTATGTATTGTGGGTGCAAGGCAGGCTGACGGGTACACTCTGTGGGAAGTGCTGAGTCAGGCAATTCCTATCATCTTTGCTAGGAGGACCTGACTGCAGGTAAGGTATTTGTTGCTATCAGCACATCTCAGGCTACCTAGAAAAACCCTAGATTGGATTTAGTGAAAAATAGACCCCAGGTAGGTAGCGGGCAACTACTGGGCTAAAGGGAGAGGCTGTATTACAGGACAGGCAGTGGTGAAGGATGCGAAGAGCAGAGGGAGGGCAGGCTTGGGAGAGGAGGGGGCCTAGTGGGATGCAGCAACTGTGGGGTCATCTCAAAATAGGTTGGTTACTGCAGTAGGGTAGGAGGGTTGGGCAACATGAACATTAAGTCACTACAGTACTAGAAGTATGTTACCAAGTTACTACTCTGAGCTCTTGTGATTCCCTCTGTAATCATAACACAGTTTCTCTAAGTCACAGCTGGTTCCCCAGCAGGTGGCAGTGTTGCCCCAGGTTTAACAGAGGAGACGCTGTTGGCCAGGCTTGGTTGTCAGGAACTGACTGTTTATTTATTTAGTTTTTGTTTACCAGGTGAGTGCCATTAGCCAAGACAATGACTATTTTCAGGCATGACCCGGGAGAATACAATACATTCAGTGCACAGGGAAAACAATTTATTTGGGAAGAGACAGGGTACATACAAAGCTATAACAAGGTTTCATAAGTACATGGATAGGTAACGAGATAGTAAATATGCTACCAATTGATTCAATGAATATGTTTCAATAATCTGCTTCAAGTAATCTTTTCTGTACTTGTCTAAAATTATTTAACAATAAAGAACTGTCTAATGTTCAGAGGCAGAGCATTTCATAAGTAGGAAGACACGTTCTCCTGAGAAGTGCAATGGGATGTTTAACATCCACCTGAACAATCAAAAGGATAGACAGACAGGACCTGTTGTAGCACCAAAAATAGCTCACCAAAATTATATTGAGTTTTAAAAATAGCCAGTTGTTACTTTTTATTTCTGAAGTATTTTTTTCCCATTTGCTAGTTGGAAGGTTGTCTACCTGATATATGAGGTGTAATGTAAAGAGCATTACTTTTCATGGAAGCTAACATATCTAGTTCCATTCTCCTTTATACCTCATCAAGATTGTGATATCACTTACAGTGATGTCACCAGTGACTAATCTCACAGCATGTGATTGGTTGTTGTAGGTGAGTTGCGATGACATAGTCAGTGAAGTCACACTGTTGTTGAGGTGTATAGGGGAATTGATCTACTGCTGATTTGTTAGCCCGGTAGAGGACAGTTACCGGTATACCTAGTACTGTCAGCTAGAAATTCTTTTAATAAGCAAACAAAGAAGAGAAAAAGTACATCAATTCAAATATGAAAGAAACTAATGCCAGGTTACCTTTAATAATTTAATATTAATATCAGGAAATGTTCTACCTCGTTAAAGTTTCATTTGAAAGATCACACTTCTGACAGCACAGTGTGCTACCCCAGCACACTGTTGGGGCATTGATATAGTTTCTAATATCAAGAGTGCCCCCTGCGGAGCTGCTGACACCACTGCCTTCAGCATGTGGTGTTCACTGGCAGCCTAACATCTGACCACGGGTCAGACCCAATCCTGCTTATCTTTGATCCTGCTTATCTTCTGTGATCAGATGGGATCAGGTTTAAGGTGTTACAGCTGCAGGCAACAAAGTTCACCTGTCATTCTCGGAGTTTGCATCTGCTTTTGCCACTTATCCATGAAGTCTGCATAACAAGACTGTCATCTGGATTTTCTAATGTAATAGTGTACTTATGATATTATAGGACTTACCATGTGTTACCAGGCTCTCATTTGCAGCTGGTTTGAGCCAGAACACTAAATAGTTTGTAGTTAAAATAATAGCCCTGAGTCTTGGAAGATTTCAGGCTCATTTCCCCAGCAGATGCTGAGTCACTGTGAATGCCCTGTATATGTGCTCAGTGGCAGGGCTATTGTTGGTTGCTGCTTACCACTCCCATCCCTAATAAAAGGGGAGAGACATGCCACATGTTCAATGAGTTCTGAGCTAAGGCCCGAACAGCTCATAAGACTGCAGAGACCGAATGAACATAGGAAATTGCCAGCAGATAAAGGTCTTATGGTTTATCAAGTCTGCTCGATTGTGCAGCTAGAAGCCCTTATACTGCAGCTGCCCCTCCCTCGTCCTTCCCCTTCCAGTGACCTTCCCTCTTACCCTGTCACATCCCCTTTTGAAGCAGCCCACTGTTCTACAGGATACCACTTCCTCTTGCAATGCATTCCACCCAGAAATCACCCTCTCTATAAAAAAGTGTCTCCACATTTCCCTCCTGGACCTTCCTCCTTCCAATCTCAGATCATGCCCTCGAGTGTCCCTCCCCCTCCTTAAGTTAAAAAGCCCCTCCGTGTCTGTCTTATTTATTCCCTTCATGTACTTGAGGGTTTCAGTCATGTCTCCCCTATCCCTCCTCTCCTCCAGGGAGTACATATACAACTCCCTCAGCCTGCTCTCATAAGGTAAGTCCCCTAGCCCTTGGATCGTTTTTGTTGCCCTGCGCTGCAACCTCTTCAGTAATTTAATGTCCTTGTTCAGATATAGTCACAAGAACTGCATACAGTGCTCCAGATGTGATCTAACCAGTGTATGGCGGCAGGATCAACTCCCCCCAGAGGATATGCCTCTGGCAATACAACCCAGCATCCTGCTGGCCTTTGCAGCTGCCTTTCTACACTGTGCTGAGTTGTTCATTGCTCCCATTATGATCAACTGCAGATCCTTCTCCTCTTCCATCTTGGCTAGTTGAATCCCTGTTTTTTTGTACCAAATGTAGCACCTTGCATTTCTTGGCATTGAAGCCCAGCTACCAAGTGTCCGACCAGGCCTCCAGTTTTGTCAGATCATCTTGCAACCCTTGCCACCCTTCTAAGTCATCCACTGCTGCTCCCATCTTGGTATTGTCTGCAAGCAGACTGATCTTATGCTTGATGCCTATTGAGATGCCTGCTATGAAGATCCCAAACAACACCTGCCCCAGTGCCAATCCCTGTGGCACCCCGCTTGTCATCGCCACGGGAGATAAGAGCTCCCCTCCCACCACAACCCTCTGATGTCTCTCTTGCAGCCAGTTCACCACCCATCCCACCATCTTCACCCCTGCCTCTGTGCCTTCAAGCTTACTTCCTAGCCTCCCATGCGGCACCGATTCGAATGTCTTACTGAAGTCCAGGTACAGGATATCTACTGTATGGTCCCTGTCTAATTGCCTGGTTACCCAGTCATTGTACTCCACCAGGTTGGTCTGACAGGATCTGCCTGAAACAAACCCATGCTGTCCTGCAGCCCATTAGCCTCTAGGAAGGAAACCAGCCTCTCCTTCAGGATTGTCTCTATCAGCTTTCCTACAATGGTTATGAGGCTTTCTGATCTATAGTTCCCTGGCTCATCCTTGGGGCAGGCCACTCTTGTGGAGGGGTACCATGTGCACCATCCTTTAGTCCAGAGATATGCTCCCCGAGTCAAGGGAGGCATTGAACAGGTTTGTCAAGGGTTCTGCCAGGACTTCTGCCAGCTCCTTCAGCATCCTGGGATGTAAGCTATCTGGCCCTGGCACCTTGTCCACCCTCAGTGCCCTCAAGTCCTCCAGTACTCTGCCCACTGAGATTTTTTCCACTGGCACCTCCTTCCTCCCCATGCCCACCCACCCCTTGGGTACAGCTCCCCATTTCTCGTTAGTAAATATTGAGCAAGTACTGTTCAGTGCTTCTGCCTCTTCTGCCCCTGTTTCCACCTATCCCCTATCCCTCTTTATCCCTACTATTTGGTCCTTACAACTCCTTTTCTCCCTAATGTACCTGAAGAAGTCCTTCTCCCCCTCTTTGATGTCCTGTGCTAGCCTGAGTTCCCTGGATGCCTTGGCTGACCTGACTGCTCTTGTCACCTCCCTTGACTCTTTCAGGCAGTTCTCTCTGTCCTCCCCTCTCCCTGTTTTTTTTGTACCTTCTAAGGGAGGCTTTTTTCTTCCTTACTTTTTTTATGACCCCCCCCCACTCACCCAGCTGGGATGCATGGCCCTGACCCTCTTACTGTGGACTCTTGTATATGTTGCAGTTGCCTCCTCAATTCCCAGTTTAATGACTTCCCACTTCTGGTTAGTGTCCATGTTTGGAAGGATCCTGGCCAGATACCCTCATGCTATTTCCCTCTTCCTTCTGAAGTTGGCCATCCTGAAGTCTAACACACTTGTGCCTGTTCCTACTCCCCCTTTCCCCATATTTATCGTGAACCATACCGAGTGGTGGTCACTACTCGCTGGTGGTTCCTCCACCCCCAGCTCCCTCACAAACTCACCATTAGCCAGCACGAGGTATAGGGTGTTCCCTAACCTGGTTGGCTCATTGATCATCTGCAATAGGCAGCTGTCCTGGAAGGTGTCCAGAAGTACCTGCTCCCTCCTATTCATGCTGGGTACCCCAGTCCAATCCCGGCAGGTTGAAGTCCCCCCCAACCACTGTGCTGCCCCTCCCACAGGTCCTGGCATAGGAAAGAGAAAAGAGAGTAGATGCGAGAAGTCCCCCCCACCAAAAGAGGGGAAGGGAGTGGTGCTTTCGTCCAGAGGCAGCAAAGGAGAAAGATCTCATGAAAGAGAAGAACAGGTCCTTAGCAAGAGAGAACTTGAATATGAATACAGAGAACACAGTCCAGAAGCCCTGCAGTTTCACAGCAAAATGAGAAAAATGTAGATGGAGAAGTGGGATTTCCCCTTAAGGGAGTTGTCCTGAAGTTCTAGATAACCTACTCTAGGTTTCAAGGTATCAAAGGAAGGCAGCCTAGGCCATGCATGCAGAGCTATGAAGGGAGTCCAGGAGAATGCCTCTGTCAGCAGTCGTCAAGGTTACTCCAAATGTGTGAGTCACACGTTTGTGCTGAGTGTGGCCTGCCGAGGTATGTGTCTGTGCCCTGGTAGGCTTAGTAATGTTTGCCCCACAGCAAGCTACAACTACAGGGTACAGGACAAAGCAGTGGGGTGACATGGCTCAACCAGTGTGGCTATCTGTCCATTTTATACTTAATTGTATTTCACACTGTTTACTCGAGCACCTATATAGGAGTTCTTCAATACAGTATGTAGTAACCAAATACATTTCAACCATTGATTTGTATTTACTATCCTGTATTATGCTTTGAGATTTACATGGATTTTGAGTGCTGTCTCTTTCGTCTTGTTTGCATTGTGTGGATGGAGCACCTGGAGATGAGCACTGGTTCCAGAACCAGGTGGGCCCAGTTCTTGCAGCACTGGGTTGCAGGGAAACCTGTGGAAAATTACCCAAATATGGTCAGGCATCCCAGGGGAGAGAGTAACAGTGACCCTCCATGTAGTACCAAAGGATGGTTAACTAAAAGAAATTGGCTCCAGCCTTCCCATTGCATGTGGGTGCTTGTCTTAAGTATGTGCATTGAATGAAGCAGGGGAGTAGTATTTCTTTGAAAGGGTGCCCTAGTGCAAAGGCCCCTATGGCAGTACCCCCCCCGAAGAAGAACCCCATGCAAAATAGCAAGGTCAAAGACAGAAGTTTGTAGAACAGAAAAAGAAGCAGAAGAATCAACATTTATATAGTGCTTTTCATACACAATGTATCCCAAAATGCTGGTAGTGAAGTGATTGAATGTGTAGTGGCAGCCATATCGCACAACAACACCCACATCACAGCCTGGACAATTGCATGAACTAGTTTTATGGGAAGAGGAATATTGTCCAGGACACCAGGGAAAGCCCCTACTCTTTTGCAAAGAGTGCCTTGGGTTCTCTTACTTCCACCTGGACACTCACCAGGAAGGGTAGAAGAGACCTGGGTTTAATGTCTCACCCAAAGGATGGCACACCCCTACAGAACAGCACCCCCTAATGCTACACTTGGGTACCAGCATTTAGGTATGAGTACAATCCCAGTGTGGGATGAGAACCCACAACCTTCTGCCCCAGATGTGGATGTGCTACCAACTGAGCTATGCTCCCACTGCATTGTATTCTATGCACTCACATGCCTTGTGTCTGTGTAAAATTGTAATGAGCTTTAATTTTACCCCTGTGTTAAGCGTGGTGCTCGTAAGTATAAGTTGATGCTTGACTCTAACAGCACCTGTGTGGATGACTGTATTTGTGACTTTACAACTAGTTATGGCAATTGTTAGCAGCTTTAAGGGATCCCAGGTATGCAATCACTTATAGGAATCCTGGCTGGTTCCCCACCTTATGAGGTGGGACCATAAGTACATGGTGTCCAGTGGACCAGCTATGCATGACAACAGATTACCATTGTCCGATCAGTTGTGGACCATCAGATATTTTTCACAGCTCATGAAAATCCATCAAAGCCACACTGGGACGTGAGTACAGAGCGGTGTCTTTTCTGAGCCACACTTGTCCTCGTGGCCCCCTCGAGGAAAAACAGCTGCAGTAGAAACTCTTTCCTGCCCGCTTTTGTACCTCTCTGAGTCAATTAAAAATCAACAAAAATGGCCAGCTTAGTGGTATGGAGGACTGAGGCATTGAATGCCTCACCTTTTGCCACACTGGCAACCCGGGTTTGGAAACAGACACAAATCACTTGGGGTCTGGCCTGGGGAGGGAGGGTTGGGTATCCGTTGGACTGCTGTCCATTGGGAATAGGGTTGCTGTATCTCGCTGTTGACCATCACCTGGAGTATCCGGGTGGCAGCACAAGTGGGTCACACAATGGGAAGGGATTCCCCATACAGAGTGCTGGGGGTGTCTCCACAGAGGTGGACCAAACACACTGTGCTCATTGCACACCCATGGACCCAGGGAGAAAACAGGAGGAAAAACATGGAGGATGGGCTTTGTAAAGCCCTGCCCATTGTTCTGTGGCCTGCTCTAGAACAGATCTGGATATGTGACTCAGGAGGTTCCCCATGACCCCACCATTGGAAAAATCTGGGGGGGGGGAAGGATCTCAACTGAGGGGAGGTAAGAGACAGATACAATACACAGGGACAGGGCTAAGAAGTTGCCCATTCAGCCTAAGGAGGATTAAAACCTTCCTGGGAAAAAATTAAGAAAATCAACAAAAAACAAAAACATGTTCCTTTTTTAAAAAAGAAAAACAGAACCAATACACAATACGGAAATGGTCTAGAGCACTTAGATTCCTCTTAGGGGCTATCAGGAAACTACTGCTCCTTTTACTACTGTGCTCTGGTAATATCAAACTTAACCCTGGTCCGCCAGCAATTACCTCATCTCCAGCTGATCTGCCTAGTCTCGAAGGTTTGAACTTTATGCATGTCACTGTGTGCAGCTTATTAAAGAACATCATCTCTATCCAGGCGTGGGTCTGTCATACCACACCTGATATACTGGTGGTCACTGAGTCTTGGCTTAGACCTAGAACTTCAGATCATGAAGTGAACATCCCCTCGTACTTATTATCTAGAACTGACAGGCTCTTAAATGCCAAAAAACGAAGGCAATGCTATTTTCTCCCCATGTTCATGCGGCTGCTTCTATAATGGCACCTCAGATTGCTACACTCCTAGGTGAACCTTTGGAATATGTAGCAAAGTTTAAATACCTGGGGGTCTGGATCATCTATAGGCTGTCCTTCATAGACTACATAGAAGAACTGATAAAAAGGCTTAGACAGAGACTTGATCTCTTCTACAGAATCAGCCATTTCTTTTCAAGGGAGGTCAAGATGAGACTGGTCCAAATCACATTCCTGTCCCTTGTAGACAATGCAGACTTTTTCTACAGTCAGGGCCCAGCCTCTGCACTCACGAAGCTGGACACACTCTACCATAGAGCTTTAAAGTTTATCACGGGTCTCCCTTACTCGACGCATCACTGTTCTTTATACTCAGCTGTGGGATGGTCATCTCTTATGCACAGGTGACAGAGAAATGCAGCACTTTGGACATTTAGGGTTGGATATTCAGAAGGGTTGCACCATGCGCAACCCACTGATGCGTCCCGGCATGATATTCAAAAGAGGAAAGTGCGTGGCACAAATCCCGATGCACCAGGGCGCATCAGTAATGTATGCGGCACAAGGGGGGGACATGCCCATGCATAGCCCTGCACATCCAAATATTCAGCCTGGGAAGTGCGGAGCCCATGCAGGCGCAACCCCTACGTGTGCCGCATACAGTTGTTCCAAAAATAAGGAGCAACAGCTGGTCATCCATAGTCGAGCTGCCGTATTGCAGGGCGCAACACGGCAGCTGCCAGCTGTGGGTGGCCACCCGACCTCCGGCGGCACCCTCTGTCGGGTAGTGCCTCCCCCATGCCCAATCGCGGACAGAAGTAAGAAATAAACAATCCCATATCTCAGTGAGTCCAGTGGACCGTTCGCAGCCCGATTGCGGGCAGAAGTCTAAAGAAAGATTAAATCCATCCCTGGTGGTCCAGCGGTACCCCCACCCTCCCACTGAGCCCCGCCACCCGCTCTCAGTCAGTGGCGGGCAGCTCCACTCGCAAGCTGCTCGGCCACCCACTGACTGACTCCATACAGTACAGTGGTGTGCTGATTGGTCTGCCGTTGACTGTCGAGCATGCAGACCATACCGTACTGCACAGTCCAGATATGTGAATGAATCCATTCCAGACATGTGAACTGTGTAGTACAGTACGGTCTCTATGCCCATTAGCCCATGTGTGGACTCAATGGGCGACAGCTGTACTGTACGCAGTCAATCGAGTGGGCGCCAAGCAGCTTGCGGGTGGGGAGCTGCTGCCGCTGCTGACTGGGGGTGGGGGTAGGGCTCAGTGGAGGTGGGAGGGGGTACCACTGGACCTGTCAGATAGATTTAGTCTTTTTGACTGCAACGGTCCACTGGACCACCAGGGATATAGGACGTTTTATTGTTATACATATGCCCGCGATTGGGCTAGGAGTGGTCCACTGGACCACCAAGGATATAGGAGTGTATTAGTTTTATACTTTTGCCCGCGATCGGCAGTAAGCACTTTGCCGCCAGTGGCATGTCCCTCGACTGCTGCTGGCAGGGTGCCAGGTAAGTCACTAGGATGTGTGCAATCTGCATGCAAATGGAGCCATAATGATATGCAAATTGCCCCATTTGTGCCTTGCATGCATTGTGGTCCCATTTGCATGTGCACCTTTGAATATTGCGGTTGATGCGCCTAGCGCAACGGCACTTGTGCAAGCGCATCCCCCTGCCCCTCTCTGGCCACTTGTGCTGGTGCAGTGCCACTGCACCATGCACAATGTGGGTGGCCACAGAATGATATTCAACGGTGCTGAGCCATGGCGCAGCATGTTGAATATCACCCTGTCAGCACCTTGGCACATCCCAGTTGCGCTGCACCCAGGCTTGCGCCATAGCCTGGTGCAGTCTGAATATCCCACCCTTAGAGCCATCACTAAGATGCTGCCCCAATATATTTCTGATTTCCTGCCACTAAGCATGATAGGCAAGTACATATTGAGAAGTGCCTCCTATATTTCTCTGTCTGTATCCAAGGTCAAATCATGTTTTGGTAGAGCCTCAGTAAGTTATAGGCTACCTCTATTGTGGGATAAGCTGCAAAAACATTGAAATTGTTTCTCCCTATTATGTTGGTAGCCTTCAAATCACTGTATGCCCGCTCCTTTAAAGAATCTTGCAGTTGCTTCCCTTGATCCTGGCCCTATCCTTAAACAAGGATTCAGAGCTTGCCACAGGCTGTCCCTTGTCACCCTCTCCCCTGTCCTCCCTGAACCACATTCCACTGTTCCCTTTATTCCCAACACAAGGTTTTCCTTTTATTGAGTATTGCAGCCATATTCTACGGCTTATACTTCCTCCAACCACATTCCGCTATTTTCTTTTATTTCCTCCACATAACTGTCCTGTTATAGGGTATTGTAACCTTATCCTACGGTTGTACCTGTTAGCTGTTAATGACCCCCTTCACTATCTCATACTCGGCTCCTGTAGTCTGTCGACTCAGTTAAGCCTGTCCACAGTTCCTGTGGTTTCCCTGGACTCCCCTCCTTCCTCTCCCTTTCATCCTTCCTACTTCTATCACCCTCTGCCTCATCCCCTCATCGTTCTAATCCTTTTTACTCTGTTTCTGTATCCGCTATTCCTCTTCCTTCCTCTGGTACCCTCAGGCATTTGTGTTGTGTTACATTTTCACATCAATCAATGAAATTCCTTATATATCCTGTAGATATTATTGCCTAGGCCCTGCTGTTGTTGCCATTTTGTTAATTGTAACTGCCATGGCTCAAACCTTTTTACATGTTTGACTGTTGTAAACATTGTGTTAAATTATGACTATGTGTACTGTCCAGGTCCATCTTGAAAATGAGCATTGCTCAACGGTGTTCGCCTGGTAAAATAAAGATTTGATTGATTGATTGAATACCAATAAGACCCACCAGGGTATGATGTGTAGCCTATATCGTCACTTCCCATGTGCGGAGGCAATCACTTGCATTATACGACGAAGGTTAAGGGAGGATAGGGGGCAGGGTCAATAGCTTATACTGAGAGCCCAGCATTACATGCAGACTAGATAGACCCAATGACCTTATTCTGCTGGCTTCGTTGTATGTTCACATGCACAAGAGGCATGGTAATGACCACATTTATGCACCTCTTTTGTGCCTTCATGCTTCATTATGTTCATCTAAGTAGAAGTATTCACTCACTTACTTACAGTATATATCTCTCAACCTCTTATCATTAAAATACATAACACTGGCCTTTAAAATTCAGAGTGAATTGTCAGAATGTGTCACTTTCTTATTTTAAAGGATACTATGTCTAAGAGTAGATGCCCCATATGTTTAGTGTTTATGGAATGTTTCTATCAATTTATTTCAATTTTTTAATAGTATGTGTGCCCAGAAATGGCTCTAACATTATGAGGAACATCACAACATCTGTGTATTGCAAGGATAAATGTGAGTGTGAAATTCATAGCTGTTAAGAGGAATGCTTACTCACTTGGAGTGGAGTAAAATGGCGTATTATGCAATTTTATTTTTTTTAATGCTATAAAATTTGACTCCTGCCGATGACAGCTGTAATTTGTTTATGGTAAGCTGAAATATCACTTGAAGTCTAGAACCCTCTAAGCACCACAGAGGTCACAAAAGGTCATGGTCATGAGATGAATTTTCTTCCAGATATTTTCCAGTGTCCAGGAAAAAATTCACAGCAGCCAGCGACAGAATTCAGTTACACAAAATTCCACCCAAAGTTGAATTTCATGTTTCATTACTGAAATCATTTTCTTTAAAATAGGATCCCCCTTTAGACTTCATTGACCAGATTTTCAGCGAGGTAAGATTGCCCCAAGTCCCATGTGTCCCACAGATATGGCATACTCTGCTTGTGGCAGTCTAATGGGATGGTCCTCAGGATTGACGCCTGTTAGACCATCTTTTTGTTGTCAAGCTTGCATCAGTCCTGGGGACCCTTTTAACAGAGCTTGCACCGAAGATTTGCCATAAGTTGCCATAAAGCAGGAACACTGTCGCAACTGTGTCCAACCTTTAGAAATGGGGTGCAGTTGTGGCAAATGGCATTGGTGTAGTGGCAGTTTCAAAGTGTAGTGGCACAGGGCTTGATGCAAGACCTGCATCACCTTTGAATATCCGTCCTCATCTGTTCACATTGCTTAGACCTTCTCTGAAGTCATAATCCTTTTATGGCATTACAACCTGTTGCCAAAAAATTATTCTGATGCCAGAAGCAGAGAATTATTACTTCAGTGCTGGGCAATCAGTGTAGCCTAGAAGTTAGAGTAACAGGCTGTTAATGAGCTTAGTATATCCAGCAGACTTGGGTTTGATTCCCTCAACTTCCACTTGCATTCTGTGTTACTCTGAGCAAGTCAATTAACCTTGTTTCTTATAGAATCCAAGTTGCCCTTCTTGTAATAGAAGAAAATATTTAATGTCTTGGGTCATCCAACAAGTCTGGTCAATCCAGTACTCATATAGGAAGGATGAACACCACAACAAATGTCTTATCCATAATTCTGCTTATTTCTTAACTTCACACAACATGACCAGGACAATGTGTCATGGCTGTTGTCACAACTTCAGGCTCACTGTGTTCAATATCTTTACTTTCTTCTTGGAAAAAACAATTGTATTTTTTCTTTAAAGGCTCAATTCTTGGGTAATCTGGACCTCTTAAATGTAAAACACTTTATCTCACTGGGTAGCTACATCCCTCTTGTCAAACAACCATTTTCAGGGGTCCACTCAATCCTCTTCAGTATTTTCTGAAACAGGGGAACTCGCCATCCTTCACAGCTGTCTCCACAGTGTCTACAATTTAAGAGGTCCAGATGACTCAAGGATTGAGCCCATAAAGTAAAAATATGGTTGATTTGATCAAGCCTCTTAAACCTGCCCAGTACTCCTGAATTGCATCTGAAAACAAGCACTTGTGCCTAGCGGACCTTATCCGGTTACCAAAAGAATAAAAATTAAAAAAAGCATCAGGAACAAATGACATCTAAGAGGCAAAGAGTGTGTTTAAGCAAACATCTTTAGAAATGGATTTACCTGAATCTCATTTTTTTTTTAAACAAGGTGATAGGAAATTATTTTTTACTGTTAACTACTCTCCAATTTTCCTTTCTGTGCCAGTTATGCATTCTGATATCAGGGCTACAAATTTACAGTATTCCAGACTCTTTTAGATATCAATTTTCATGGATGGATATTGTCATGTGCCCATGGCCCCCAAACCCTGGGCAGCTGGGTAGGACCTCCTGTTTGTAGAGAGGATCCCCCTTTTTAAGAACTTGTGAGCAGTTGTAAGGGTTCTGGAAGACTTACTCACCTTTATTTTCCCAGTGGGAGGGTGGAAACTATAGTTTTGAGTTCTCTTGACTCTGCACTACTTTCAGTATTTGAATCCCACCATGGCCACTGGCTATGTCTTGCCTATGTAGTTGGGTATGATAGTAGAGTGGTACTATCTTTCAAGACACACAGTCTTTTCAAAACCCTTCTGTTAAAATGTCACATCACACAATCGGACCCCCGGGCAGAGTTGATAAGAAAATCATAAAAGTTTACTTAAAATAAAAGCAATACAGAAATGTTTACAGTTTGGAAGAACTTTGAAATGCAGACAATATTAAAAGTAAAACTCAATGGTTTACAGAAAACACTAGATACTGTTATTCTAAACTATACCTTGTTTTCATGTTGAGCCCAGACAAGATTTTAAATGTCCTTGTAGAGATGAATCCTTAAGCAACAGTTTGTAGCAGGTTTGTATCCCAAGTCAGTTCCTCTGCATATCCCTTTAAAAAGGCTTCAGGTGCTTCCTTGGTGAAAAGTCTTGGTTTCCAAAATTCTGACTTAAAATCAGAATTTTCTGTTCAGTGTGTGAAAAATCAAAGTTTCCACACACTCAGGTCTGGTTTTAGAGATTTTTCCAGGCCTACACATATACTTCTGGTCTTCAAGTATATGTCAGCTGGACAAGCTATCTGACACCCAGATAAGCTGTTTATCAACTGCTCTGAGTTCAGAATGTGTGTCTTATGCATATAGGCTGGTCATCCTCAAGTCACACCCACGGTGTGATGGGGTGCAACAGTTTACCTTTCCCTGTAGGTTTCACTGTGGTTCCATGTCAGGTTTCATGTCAACCCCAGTGACATCTGGTCTATGCATTTGTCTTAACCCCTGACCCATAGGTCATCCCCCGACCTCTTCCTGTCATGGAAAGCTAGATACCCAGTTTTCTCTAAGAGTTATGTTTTCCTGGCTCAATAAAACTGTCTCCCTTATTTGTAGACGTACCAGATTCAAAAATAGCCATTAGAACAATTAAGGCTATTTTTGTAAGTTCATTCCTTAAAAACCTTTTAAAGAGACAGTGTCCCATTCTAAAGTCTATTACAGCACATACAGCATGAACCCACGTTAATGGATATAGGCCTATCATGCCACATTCCTCCCTCCTAAAACAGAACCTGGGAGGATCACGCCCCATTGGAGGCAGTTCTTTTCAGTTCTGTTATAGATCTGGTATGCATGATAGACTGTATGCGTTCCCATTTTTGGACCCAGGCCTATGAGAAACCTCCATGTCATAAGCCTGTAAAGCAATACTCCATCTCAGAAGTTTCCCATTTGTTTTCTCCATTTGGCCCAAACATATTAACAGATTGTGGTCCGTTTGGACCTTAGAATGCCTCCCATAAAGGTATGGTTCCAGTTTTTTAATGCCCAAACTAGGGCAAGACATTCCTTCTCTACTGTTGAATAGGCTTGTTCCTGTGGAAGTAGCTTCTTGCTTAAGTATGCAATGGGGTGCTCTCTCCCCGATTGGATACTTGACTGAGGACCGCCCCATTCCCACATCTGAGGTATCCATCTGTACCACAAATGGCTTGCTGTAGTCTGGGCTAGCCAGCACTGGGGCCCTACACAGTGAGGTTTTTAGCTGCATGAAGACCTGGTCACAGGCTGCATCCCATTTTACTTTCCTAGGCTTATTCTTTGTCAGCAACCCAGATAAAGGAATGGCCAGGGAGCTGCATTTGGGAGCAAATTTTCTATAATTCCCTGCTGTCCCAAGAAAGCTCCTGACTTGTCGCTGGGTTTCAGGTGTAGGCCATGATACAATAGCCTCTATCTTTGCTTGGTTTGGGCAAAGTTGGCCTCGTCCCACCACCTGTCCCAAATAAGCAACCTCAGCAATGGCCACTTGACACTTTTCAGCCTTAATAGTCAGACCAGTGGCCTGTATTTGGCCCAACACCTCCCTCAGGTGTATCAGGTATTTCTCTCAGCTGTTGCTGAGGATAGCACTATTGCCCAGTTAGGCAACTGCAAAGTCCTCCGTATCCTGTAACACCTGATTTACTAACTGCTGGAATGTAGCAGGGGCATTCTTCATCCCAAATGGCATGACCTTGAACTCGAACAGGCTGATTGGGATGATGAATTCTGATCTTTCCCTAGCCCTGTCAGTCACTTCCACCTGCCAGTACCCCTTTGTCAGGCCTACTGTAGTCAAGTATGTCACCCCTCCCAGTTTGTCAAGCAATTCATCTGTGTGTGGCATTGGGTGGGTGTCAGATTTCATGATGGCATTAAGCCCATGATAATCTATGCAGAGTTGTGTAGTCCCATCCGGTTTTGGTACAAGGACTACAGGTAAGGCCCAGGTGCTGTGGGATTTCTGGATCACCCCTAGATCCTAGCATCTCCCCCACCTCCCTCCTAATGTCCTTGAGGACTGTCTCTTGACATCTGGTAAGCTGTACTACATATGGGTGCTTGGGTCCCTGTGTCTACGTCATGCAATGCTAGTGGTGTCCTTCCTGGCTTTGCCATAAATAAAGGGGCAAAGTCTCGCAAAAGGGTCCTCAATTCTTGGGTCTGTCCAGGTGTCAACTGGGGTGACAGCATGATGGTCTCCACAGATGACACCTGCTTGCTCTCAGCTAACAATTCGAGAAGGAGGTCTTCCCCACCTAGCTCCTCTCCAGGACTGCAAACTGCAAGTACCATGTCAGCCCTATTAAAATATGGCTTCATCATGTTCACATGATACATCCTGTGAGTGTGTTTTGGTCAGGTAACTCTACAATGTAATTAACATTGTTTACCTGCTGGACTACCTTATATGGCCCTGCTCACTCAGCTTGCAGCTTGTCCTTTTTGAACCGGGATCAGAACTATTACCTTCTGTTCTACCCCATATGAGCGAGCTCTGGCCCCACGATCATACCAGGTCTTTTCTTTTTGCTGGGCAGCTGCCAGGTTGCTCTGGACCATGCCTGTAAGCTCCTTCAGCGTCTCCCTGAATTTTAACACATGCTCCACTACTGGAGTCCCTTGGGTGGCATGCTTACCTTCCCAGTCCTCTCACATGAAATCTAGGGGCCCCCCTCACCTGGCAGCCATACAAGAGCTTGAAGGGCGAAAACCTGGTTGACTCTTGTGGCACTTTCATGTAGGCAAACAGCAGGTGGGGCAGATATTTCTCTCTGTCCCACCCATGCTGTTCTGCAAATGCCGTAAGCATAGCTTTTAGGGTCTCATTACATCTCTCTATGAGACCACTGGCTTGTGGGTGGTAAGGCATTGTGCGCCTCTGTACGACACCACACTTCTCCCACAAACACTTCATTAGGTCTGACATGAAGTTACCCCATCGATCAGAGACAACATCCTGTGGAAACCCAACATGGGAGAAAATCCCCAGCAAAGCATCTGCCACCTTGTCCGCCTTAGTGGAGGACAGCATAATGGCTTCAGGATAGCTGGTAGCATAATCAACAACTGTCAATATATATCTTTTTCCCAAGGAACTTGGGGTATTCAAAGGACCCACAATATCCATTCCAACCTTCTGGAATGGCTGCTCCACAAATGGTAAGGGAATCAGGGAAGCCTTGGCTTTGCTTCCGGCCTTCCCTATTTCCTGACACCAGTGACAGGATTTGCAGTATTCCTTCACCTGCTTGGTAATAATGGGCCAATAGAAATTATGGGCCAAGTGCTGCATAGTGTGAGCAATGCCCAAATGTCTGGACATGGGAATATCATGAGCTACCTTGAGCAATAACCTACGATACTCCTGGGGGACAACAAGCTGCCTGCGCATCACCCTTCCCTCTGTCCTGATGTCCTGTGTGTATAGCAGTCCACTGTCCCAATACACCCTATGCTTTCTGTCACCTCCCTGTGTCCCAGCAGACTCTGCACAGGCCCTCAACTTCTTTAAGCTAGGGTCTGTCCATTGTACTGCTCCTAAGTCTTCCCACTTACCCAGAGCATGGGGCATGCCCCCATCAGTTCCCAGGCTGAGGTCCATAGCTGTGGCAGTAGGGGACTTAGTATCACAACCTTCCCTTCCCCCAGACTATGTGTCACCCCTCCCTCCTGAGATCAACCTTTAGTAGCAGTTGGGTTAACTGCTACTAGGAGAAGTTCCATCCCCCTGTTATTACTCTCTTTTACAAGAGCTACAGGTTGACTGGCCTGTCTCCCAACCTCTCCTGTCTGAATTTCTGTGGGGTTCTGAAGATCACAGGATCCTCTGTTCTTTTGGCTCATGGTCACAGCACAAACCACTCCCTGTGGAACATCATTCCCCACAATAACATCCATAATGAGTTTTTCAGCTACAGCCACCTTCCTTCCTTACCCCTTCACCTGCATCTCCCCAGTCCAGGGTAACACTGGCTAATTGGTAAGTTTTCCTTTTCCCTGTGTAATTCCTCACTGAGACAAACTGGTTTGGCAGTATTTGCTCAGCCCCCACAAAATCTCCTTTCACCAGGGTAAGAGATGCTCCTGTATCCCTTGGCCCCCTAGTTTGTACCCCATTCACCATGAATGGGTGAATGTGCCCCATCATATTGTCATGGAGAACCTCAGTGATACAGTGGCCAATTGTCTCTGATTGCACAGGCCTTTTTACCTTCTGGGCTTTCCAAGGACACTGCCTTGACAGATGGCCTATCTGGTAACAAAACCAGCACTCATCATGTTTCTTGTCCCCAACCTTCTTTTTGGGCACCTGGGGATTCCCTTCTTTTTGCAGGGGCCCTGTGATTTTTGGTTTTCCAAAATGCCCACTTTTCCCTTTCACCCCTGAATTCCCCTTGGGAGCAGCCTTGCTTCGAGCATAACGATCCACCAGCTCTGCAGCCTCTTTGGCAGTCTTAGGATCTCAGTCCTCTAGCCAAAGCTTTAAGTCAGGTGAGCAAATCCAATAAAACTGTTCAAGTAGTATCACCCCATTCAATAGCTTCAACAGAATTTGCTTTCATCCCCTCCCACCAACATTTTAAATATTGATGCTGTTTTGTGGCTACCTCCTCAAAGCTCATTTATGGCCCCTTTCAGAGTTTCTGAAATTTTGCTTTGTATGCCTCAGGGTTCAGATCATATTTTTTTTAATAAAGCAGTTTTTAACTTGTCAAAATCTTTACTTTCAACATTGTCCATCTGCCCCAATGTTTCCCTCTCCTTTCCAGTAAGTAATGGAAACAGGTGAAAGCTCCAGGTCTCTTTGGGCAGATTGGCCTGGATACAGACCTTTTCAAATGAATTTAAAACATATCCATATCCTCCCCCTCTTTAAACTCAACCAATAATTTTGAATTTAACTTGTACCCCAGTCCTGGAGATTCAAACCCAACACCACCACTTACCTGCTATGGGGCTGGTGTCTGTTGGAGTGTCAGCTTTTTCAGCTCATGTTCCCTATGGTGCTGCCTTTCCTCCACCTCAGCCTGGCACTGCCTTTCTTCTGCCTGGTGCTGTTGTTCTTTAGCTTCTCTCTATTGCCATCTATCCTCCGCTTCTCTCTGTTGCTGTCAGTTGTCCATTTCCATCTCAAACCTTCTTTGCTCATTTTCAATCTGTTTCTCTTGCATCTGCAGCCTTCTCAGGTCCAGCTCTTGGTCTGTAGATGGCTCCTTCTCCTCTGGGCTCTGGGCATCTGAAGTCACCACCACTGGCTCAATGTGGGGAGTCACGTCCTCTCTCTCTCAGCTGCCAAAAGGGCCTCCATGAGTTGTTTTTAATTTTTATTTTCACTAGGAATGCCCTTCTCCCCACAGATCTTCCTCAGTTGTTCCAAGTTCATATTGTCATACTGGACAGACATTCTTCTATCTACACTACTCTTGCTCAAACAAAATCAAACAGGATAGGGTCTATTGTCTGCAAGCACATTTCTTTTTCCCCTTTCCAAATTCTGCCTTTGATTGTATGATGGCTCTGAAAGACCATTCAAAATCCCACCTCCGCCACCAAATCTGTCACGAGCCCCTGGCCCCCAATGCCCAGGCAGCTGGGTAGGACCTCCTGTTTGCAGAGAGGATCCCCCTTTTTAAGAACTTGTGAGCAGCTGTAAGGGTTCTGGATGACTTATCCACCTTCCTTTTCCCAGTGGGAGGGTGGAAATTGTAGTTTCAAGTTCCCTTGACTCTGCACTAATTTCAGTATTTGAATTCCACCATGGCCACTGGCTACATCTTGCCTAAGTAGTTGGGTATGATAGCCGAGTGGTACTATCTTTCAAGACACACAGTCTTTTCAAAACCCTTCTGTTAAAATGTTAGATCACACAATCAGACCCCCAGGCAGAGTTGATAAGAAAATCATAAAAGTTTATGTAAAATAAAAGCAATACAGAAAAGTCTGCAGTTTGGAAGAACTTTGAAATGCAGATAATACCAAAAGTAAAACTGGATGGTTTACAGAATATACTAGATACTGCTATTCTAAACTATACCTTGTTTTGATGTTAAGAGTCCAGACAAGATTGTAAATGTCCTTGTAGAGATGAGTCCTTAAGCAAGAGTTTGTAGCAAGTTTGTATCCCAAGTCAGTTCCTCTGAATGTCCTTTTAAAAAGACTTCAGGTACTTCCTTGGTGAAAAGTTTTGGTTTCCAAAATTCTGACTTAAAATCAGAATTTTCTGTTCAGTATGTGAAAAGTCAAAATTTCCACACACTCAGGTCTGGTTTTAGAGATTTTTCTAGCCCTACACATATACTTCTGGTCTTCAAGTATGTGCCAGCTGGACAGGCTATCTAACCCCCAGCTAAACTGTTCATCAACTGCTCTGAGTTCAGAATGCGTGTCTTATACATACAGACTGGTCATCTTCAAGCCACACCCACAGTGTGATGGGGTGCAACAGTTTATGTTTCCCTGTAGGTGTCACTGTGGTTCCATGTCAGGTTTCATGTCAGCCCCAGTGACATCTGGTCCATGCATTTGGCTTAACCCCTGACCTCTAGGTCATCCCCCTGACCTCTTCCTGTCTTGGAAAGCTAGATACTCAGTTTTCCTAGCTCAATAAAACTGTCTCTCTTATCTGGAGATGTATCAGATTCAAAAATAGCCATTAGAACAATTCAGGCTATTTTTATAAGTTCATTCCTTAAAAGCCTTTTTAAAGAGACAGTGCCCCATTCTAAAGTCTATTACAGCACATAAAACATGAACTCACATAAATGGATATAGGCCTATCACGTGACAGATACCACTTTCTTTATGCTGGTATTCCAACTTCACCACACCATTACTGTGCAGTGTAATGTATGCATTGCTGCTTTGGATAGGCAGAATACCAGACTTGGAGACAGAATACCAAACATAGTAAATAATTTCTTAATATGTAGCCTTGGATATGTTTTAAACAGTTATTGATGTAGCCCACTCTCTCCCCGGTGTATAGGGGTATGCTGATGGTAACTGTCTATGGGGAGGGGGGGCCACAACAGAAACTACAATCAGATGGCCTTAGCTGACCAGGTTCCTGGTGAAGGAGTGTTCTTGCTTCACATGGGTGCTGGGCTAGGAAAGAATTGAGGGTTAGTAGCAGCAACAATCACTGAAGAACTGAGGCAACACTTCATTTAAGGTAAAATGATGGGATCCCATTTAATAACACTGCAACTCCATGGAGCAAACAAGGTAGTTAACAAAGCCATGGTGAGGCCGTACCTGGAGTATGGGGTTCGGTTCTGGAGGCCTACTCTCCACAAGGATATAGATGCGTTGGAGAGGGTTCAGACAAGGGCAACCAAGATGGTGCAGGGCGTGCAGGGAAAGTCATATGAGCAGAGGTGTAAGGAGCTGGGTCTGTACATGCTGGAGACAAGGAGAGAAAGAGCAGACATGATTGAAACTTTTAAATATGTAAAGGTGCACAATAAAGTGGGTGAAGAGTGTTTACTTAAGAGGAAGGAGGGAGTCAAAACTAGAGGGCGCAGCCTCAGGCTGCAAGGAAAAAGATACAGGGGCAATGTGAGAGGGTGTTTTTTCACAGAGAGGGTGGTGGAGCCCTAGAACAGACTACCAGATGGAGTGGTGGGGGCTAAATCAGTGGAAGAATTCAAGAGGGCATGGGAAAAGCATATGGGGCTGAGTATCGGGGAAGGGTGGGGGCTGGCTGGGAGGGGGAGGTGCAGGGGGAAAAAGGGCAGACTAGATGGACCGGTATGGTCCTTTTTTGCCATCAAGCTTCTATGATTCTGTGATTTCAAATAGGGAGCATGTCACATTGGACCAAAATGGTCACTTCAATTTCAGAGTCCAAATCTCCACATTGTACAATATCCATACAGCGGAGTGTGATCCAGATGACCCCACTAACTTAGGCAACATCTCATATGTTAAACAACAAAGTCCACATGGTCCCACAGGCTACATCTCTCTTGCTCTAGCCCACAGCAGGACCTGATGTGGTTTGTCCTTTGGCACTGCTACCCTTCAACTTGGGGCAGCCAGTCCACTTCTCAATGATGCTCCCATCCCACAGATCCCTTCTGGGCAACTGTCTTCTAGAGATACAGTGACACATCCTCAAAGAGGCTCCAGCTCAAACTCTCCTCTGAGCTGTCATATCAAAACAGATCTGTACCCCTTGGATCTCCCTTGGGCCTCATGCAGAGGTTCATCAATCCCACTGGTGCTCTGGCTCATATGTGGCTGCTTGCAGGACTCAGCTCTCCCCAGCTGAAGTGATCCCTTCAGATGACCTTCGGCACATCAAGATCCAGTCCTGTTTTGTTCTACTCCACACAAAATCCCTAGTGGTATGCCTCAAGAGGGCTATCCTCCCACTTCTCGCATCAACCACCACCACCAATTTATTCCCAGTGCACTCCCACACCCCCATGAGACTGGCCCACCCCCAAGGTACTCCTGTGACAAGGCAGTCCTCTGAGGCGAAAGAAAAAAATATATATTAACCCTTTACAGGCCAGGGTTATAATAACCAAAAATATGAAGCTATAAGGTGCACGTCCTAGTACACTGCACTGATGCCCCACCTAGGGGGAGGTGTTAGATTGATAAATGATTTAGCTTTGGGGTGCCCTCAGATTTACATAGAGTTCCACTGTCCTGAGCAGCTACTGCTCTTTCATCATGACATCAGTTGCACCATTCCATGCTACTGTATTTTTCTGAATGATCTGGAAGGTGTTACTCAATTGTTATTGTTTGTCTACTGAAGAAGGGGGACTATAATGCAGGAAAAGGAACTTGCAGATTAAGTAAAGAAATATTTAATAAGTCAGGCAACTGAGGGTATAGATGAGGTAGTAAAGGAACAACTAGTGGAGCAGTTGTGCTCCATGGGGAAAGATCAGGAGTTTAAATTTCAGGGTATTCCTGAGCAGGAAGTCTTGAGACTACTGCAGCACTTGGATGTTAGGAAGGGTTGTGGACCTGACTTGATGTGCCCTGGCTTGTTACGATTGGTGGCAGATGATATTGTGTGGCCATTGACTTATCTATTTAACTTATCCCTAGATAAGGGGGTTGTTCCCCAAATCTGGAAGGTGTCAATAGTGGTCCCCATATTTAAAACAGGGGATAGAACAAAGTTTAACAACTATAGGCCAATATCTCTGCTACCAATTATGGGTAAATTGTTGGAAAAATATGTTTCTGAACAGCTGATGCCTTACTTGGAGAGATGTGGTATTCTGGCCAAACAACAACATGGCTTTCGAAAATGCTTCAGCACTTCAACAGCCCTTGTTGGGTTGATGAGCACCATGCTGGATGCCAATGATAGTGGGTTGGTGATGGGCATGGTGTTCGTTGATCTAACCAGGGTGTTTGATTTAATTAGCCACAAAATATTAGTATCAAGACTGAAGTCCTGTGGCATATCCGAAACTAGCCTGAGGTGGTTTAGCAGTTACTTGGATTCTCGTAAGCAAATGATTAGGATAGGGAGCACTACATCAGGATTAAGGCAGGTAAAGGCTGGTGTCCCCAAGGGGTCAGTACTCGGGCCACTGTTGTTTTCCATCTTTGTTAATGACATACCTAATGTGTTAAATAACACAAACAGTATCTTGTATGCAGAAGACACAGTTCTCTTCACTTCTGGCACTTTCCTGAATTAAATATAAACAGTTCTACAAGAAGACTATTCCAAACTAACAAATTGGCTCTCTATAAGTAGACTCAAAAAACTAAGGTAATGGTGTTCAGAACATCACAGAGGTTGGCCAGAACTGGAGCAGAACTGTGCATCAAAGGTGGAGACAATGTACTGTTATCCAGAGTACACTCATTTAAATATGTGGGTGTCCATTTGGACCCCACATTAAACTTGTTGGGACATTTGGACATCATAGGCAAAAAAATTAACCAAAAGCTAGGTTTCCTGTATAGGAATGTAAACGCCTTGACAGATGAGGCTAGGCTACTTATCACAAGGCAAATCTTGTTACCAGGGTTAGATTATGGGGCCCCTCTGTTTTTTGAACAGGGCAGTTCTTTTTTAATGAAATATAGACTTATATTAAATAACATGTGTAGATTTGCTCTAAGGGCTCCAGTCAGGTCACATCATTGTTCATTGTACAAGTAGGATGAAAGTTTACTCACTGGAGCACAGTACTGAGTACAACACAATAACTTTTGTCTTCTCAGTATATCATAGGGGGTCTCCTTGTATCCTTAATGACAGGCTCTCAAAACATACAGGAGCCTACTTAACTTGGCACACCGAGGCTTCTCTATTTTATCCTAACCCACATAGATTGTCTCAGACTAAACGATCATTTTCATGCTATGGTCCTCAACTGTTAAATACATTTTTACAAATCATCAAAAAAGCAAAAGGCACAAAGCACTTTAAAAATGCTTGTGTCTTATTATAGTCGAATAACTTACTGTTCCTGTGATAGCATCTGAACTGTGCTCCTTTCAGTGCTTCTTTTTTTTATTGTATTATTTATTATGTAGAAGTGTGTTTTGTTATGTATTCATTGTCACTGTTTTGTACTTTATGAAAATAAATAAACGAAATAAATGAAACTGATGTTATAGAATGCTCAGGCAATATGAAAATAGAGCAGTAAGAGCTGAGGAGAGAGATTTCAGTCAGTGTTGGGATTACGACGGGCTTGCCAGGGCTTGCCCCCACCCTTGCTCTGAAGTAATCTCTTGTAGCTCATGCACCACTGTCATTGATTTATAATGGGAAGGGGGCTCAGTTTAAAGATAGGGTCCTTATGGGCCCTGCTATCTCCCAAAGCTCATAAAGTGTAATTCCAACACTGTTCAGGGTAGTTACAAATGGGAACACTAGATTAATAATTTAACAAGAAAAAGGTCAAAACATATCAGAATACTGGACTGATACTAAAAGGAAAACATGAGAGCATCTAGAGGTGTAAAATATGTTTCCTGTCAGCTTTATGTCCTGCTAATGCCAGCTGTGATTGTTTTGCAGGAAACTGCAAGGTCATTTTAAGATATCTGAGATGGAGACAATATTTGGCCACTACTTATGATTTACAGTTTAAAAATGATACAGCGAGTCTATGCACAGTGAGAGAAGCTCAAGTGAATTTGAACTTGGCACTATTAGGGACTCCACTTTCCATAGTAAACATTAAATAAAAACACCCTCAAATTACTGTTCCCTGCACTGTAGGTCCAGTTCACAACTGGCAAGAAGAGTGGACACAGCAGAGGAGGGGGTGATTTACAAGGGACTTGTGCACACGGGGGGGGTGACTGGGAGATGGGGTTTAGATTTAACATAGGGAAGTGCATGGTACTACACTGGAGAATGAAGAACCGGGGTCACACATACATTCTCCGTGTGGTGCGTCAGTGAGCAGCACAACCAAGCAAAACTATTTAGGATGCAAAGTAAACTGAAGCCAGACAGCTAGCATGCCACCACAGTCAAGACTGTAGATGCAATTCTGGGATCGATTAGGAGGGGCTAACGTCTGTGCCAGGCCTTGGTTCGACCACACCTGGAGTGCTGTGTGTAGTTCTGATCAATGCAGTACAGAAAAGGACAGTACAGAAATCGAGAGAGCTCAGCATGGGGCTACTAATCAGCATAAACTGATTAGTGGCTTAAGAGACAAGAGCTACTCAAATTCTTGGGGGGACATGGTCACTGTTTCTGAATACTTAAAGGAATAAACAAGGTGGAGTATACTCAGATATTTAAACTGCTGAGTGCCAGCAGAACAAGTTGGCATGCCTTCAAACTTCAGAAGAGGACGAATAAGAGGAAACATTAGAAAACATTACTTCACACCAGTGGCGGTTAACATGTTAAATAGCCTTCAGAGCAAGGCTAGACAGATTCCTAGGGGCAAATGGCACTGAATGTTACATACACAGTTGAGCAGGGTTAACATTTCAGTTATTGCTATTATAATTGCATGTGGAACCTTGTAAATGATGCACCTAATTATTCTCATCCTGTTTTGGTGAACTACTGGGTATTTATATTCTCATATACTGTATGCCTGTATCATTTAAAGTTTTCCTGGACCTTTGTGTATAGTATTTCATATATTGCCCTCTCCCACACTGTATATTCTTACTGCTCATGTCATGTTGCCTCTTTTGTACTGTAAGTGCCATCTTTATGGCCTGGGTCGTACCTGAAAATGGTCCCTGGGATCAGTGTACATACTTGGTTAACAAATAAATAAGTTTATAAATAAGCTAAACTTGGATGTGTGCCTATACACGTTTTTTTTAATTCTTTATAGGTAACCAGGTAAGGCCCACTAGTCACAAGTGCCTGTTTTCAGGGGCGACCTGGGAGCACTGGGTAGTTTAAGTGACTTGCTTAGAGTCACACAGTATGCCCTTATATTACACACATATGTAAGGGTACACAATGCAATGCTATGCAAAGGAAAAAAGACAGTACGCACCGGGAATCATCCAAGTGCATCCAAGGGTGGCTAACCTGGTACTGAAGCAAAAAGCTAAAGGATGCACTAGTGAGTCCCAAGCAGGACAGGAACGTATTGAATGCATTACTGTAAAGGTACAGCTCTCCCAGTTGACTCCCCTTTGCATTATTGGCTGATACAGCCCTCCCTCTGCAGGGCTCAAGGTACTAGAATACTTGAGCAGCACATTAGACTCCTTGTCCTCAGAGGTTATTATGGGTGATTTCAACACGGATTGGCTCTTCACATCCTCTAAAATGTTAAAAGATTTCTGTGATGGATTTGGCCTTTCCCAACTCATAACTGAAGCCACCCGCCCAAACACTAAAATCCCAGCCCATAGCACTCTGCTCGACCTAGTTCTTGTGAATAATCCTCATATTTTTACGCACTCCGGTGTCTCCTTTAATGATCTCACTAATCATTGTACCATAGCATGTGTGAGGTCCATCCCAAAAATGGGCTCATCTTCCTCTAGGTACACCTTCAAAAGATGCTGGAGGAACTTTGATCCCCATCGATTCCTTTCTGATCTTCAATTTGCAAATTGGCAACATTTCTACCCGGCAACTTCAGTGGACAGTGCATATGAGGCCTTTCAAAATATTGTCCTCAGGACTACAAATAAACACACCCCCTTAGTTAAAGTTTGCACCAAAAAGAAAATGTGTCCCTGGTTTACAGCTAGCTTAAAAGCCACTTTATTGCATAGGGACTCACTCTGGAAGAAGGCGAGAAAAACAAAACAGTCAGCGGACTTGGCAGTCTTTAGAGCTATCAGAAATCAGTGTACCAAACTAATAAAAGCTGAAAAAGCAAAGTATTTACAAACTGAACTAATAGCATCCTTCAATTGTACCACAACATTTTGGAAAACACTAAAGGATCTAGAAGGCCACCGTTCGGCCAGCTCACTACCACCTTGGATCTCCATTGGTGGTACTTCTGTTACTGACAAAAACGTGATATTACACCATCTCAACAACCACTTTGCCACAGCAGGGTTTGCATTTGATACCTCACCAGCCAGTGTTCTACGGGACCAATTGTGTCCTCAGGACCCTGCGTGTCTGAACTCTGACCTGTGCTCCCATGACTCAGCTTTCTCCTGCTCCATCACTGTGAAACATGCTGAGGACCTGCTTCTGGAGTTGGACACTAGAAAACGTGCAGGTGCCAACCTCATCGAGCCCTTCTATCTAAAACTAGGGCATCATGTCCTGTCCATTCCTATCACCCATCTTTTTAATTTGTCACTTGCCCAGGGTGCTCTCCTGCCTATTTGGAAAACTGTGCATGTCATCCCTTTATTCAAATCTAGTGACCCAAGTGACCTAAATAACTACCGACCTATTTCTGTACTCCTAGTCCTGTCCAAACTGCTGGAAAAGGCAGTCAACACACAGCTTAGGCAGTACTTGGAAAACTTCGACCTGCTAAGCCTGGTCCAGTCTGGTTTCAGACTTTGGCATAGTACAATTTCTGCACTTGCCAAGGTCACTAACGACTGGTAGAATGCACTGGATACCAAAAACTATGTGTGTGCTTTGTTTCTTGATTTGAGCAAAGCTTTCGACAGGGTGGACCACAAACTACTCCTTGTCATGTTAAGGACCATTGGGGTAGACGAATTGGCCCTAAAGTGATTCTAAAATTATCTCACCGATTGTTACCAACAGGTCAAGCTGACAGTGTTTTTTTTCCTCCAATGAAAGCGCTGTTAAGAGGCATATCCCTAGGGTCCATTCTTGGCCCATTGCTATTTGCCATTTCTATAAATAGTTTAAATGCTGGACTCAAGTCCGCTAACATTCACTTGTTTGCTGATGATATGGTGCTTTATATAAACAGGCCCTCCCCTGAGCTCGCATGCAGAGATCTCTAATCCGAATTTAATCATCTTCAGAAAAATCTTCTGCATCTAAAACTTTTGTTAAATGCCAAAAGAAAAGAATGCAATGCTTTTTGCCCCCTCCTCTAACGCTCCCAAACCTGGCACTCCAGGGATGTTCCCACAGGTACTAACCCTGTTGGGTGAGCCATTAGAATAAGTGGTGAATTTCAAATACTTGGGTGTGTGGATAGACTCAAAGCTGTCCTTCGTAACCCACATCGAGGAACTCTCGAAAAAAATAAAACAGAGGCTTGGTCTCTTTTATCGAATCAAGCATCTACTGATGCAGGAAGCAAAATCAAGGTTAGTGCCATCCACCTTTATGCCCCTCTTGTACTATGCCGACCTTCTATATGGCCCCATCCACTGCACTCGCCAAGCTCGACACCCTATTCCATCGGGCTATTAGATTCATCACTGGAGCACCGTACTCCACCCATCACTGTTCGCTATATGCTAAGTTGAGTTGGAGTTCACTTGGTTTCCGAAGACAAAAAAATGCGGTCCTTTGGACTTACAGAGCTATCATCAACAGACTACCTCAGTACATCTCTGACTGCCTTCCCAACTGTTTTATGGGATCTTAACAATTAAGAAGCCTTGCATACATTTCACTTGAAATACCCAAGGTTAAAACACAGTTTGGAAGGGCAGTTATAAGCCATGCCCTCCGTTTTCTGGAATAATATACAGAAAACCCTGAGGCTCGTAACTCCCATGGGGCTGACCCTCTTTAAGAAACTGTTCATGAACTCCTTCAAGGAGGCGTGCAATTGCTATAGCTGATGGTCTTGAATCCGGGCCTTGTATGATTTCTCCTTGTAGCTCTTTTTCTTCCTTTCTCCATAATCACACAGTCTTCTTCAACAAACCTGCTCTTTACTTTCTTGCCCCTTGCTTTGCTGCTTCACCTCCCCGATCCCCTCCCTCTACACCATGTGGGCAGGCAGCCCCCCCCCAACATCTTATTTCTTTTATACTGGGTTTGTATATGTTGTGCATAGGTCTGTCTGTGCTTGTCATAAGTTGGATTGGTTTCTTAGTTTGCGGCCGCCATGGCTATTTAGTTCTTCGCTGTAGATCCTGTTTGTATAGTCATGTTACCCTATATCAGACTTGCCTTGCCTGTAATTCCTTTATTTTTGTTAACATAGTGTGTGTACCTTCCCAGGTCCATCTTGTAAATGAGTTCTTCTCAACGATGTTACGCCTGGTTAAATAGAGGATTGATTGAATCAATGCAAAAGCTGGTATTATATTTGTGAAATCCAGTGGGATGACTAGGCAACCAATTGAATTGCTGTTGGAGGACAACAGCTGGAGCATAATGACTAGCTGTTACTATGTCAGCAATATTGCTCTCTTTACTAAAAGTTACCCGTGTTTTTTCCTCCAAGCGCATTTCTCAAAACAGATTCCCTGAAAATGTGTCCACAATGTTCACCTGGCCAGCCACAGAATTAAATTCCATAACAAAGCTGACTAGTGGTTTATCTTGTAAAGGCGTTTGCTTTCTGTGCTATGGACAGGATTTGAAATAAAGCCATTTGCATTGATATGAGTTTCCTGTCCTGCATGACACTTGTAAGTGTATTCTGTGGCTTTTTACACAATACTAAGCACAACACTACTTAATAGGCATGTTGCATATTGCTACCACTGTCTCCAGATGTTTTTTAAACCTGTTTATTGAAACATTTTAAAAGTTGATAACAGAGAACAGCATCAGCATTGCCAAATTATACAAATTAATGACTAATGCAGCGTGACATATTATCACAGGAATATAAAATTAACAGTAGCTTGTTCGTACACTCAAAATATGAAAAACTGATACTATAAACAAGCATCAAGCAATCAGTTCAAGGTGTAGTGCCCAGAATATGTCGAATGCGTGCATGGTAGAGGTAGGACTTCTGTCACAATAAGTCAGTGTTATGCACCGTGCCAATGAGGTATGCTGTTGTGAGGAGCTATAAAGCAATCCATGTAAATCCAGCCAAATTGTGGCTTGCTCTGTGGGGGATAATGAATCTATACACAGGCTCCAATGCCGCTCAAAGCTATCCATAACCCCTTCCCCCTAAATCATAGATGAGGTACTCCAGTTGTAACACGTTAAGGAAATTTTAATCACCCTGGGACAAAAGCTTCCATCCTTCCTCCTCCCTACAGTCCACCACACACAACAACACCCATGGGTTCACCTCAACTCTGATGTGCATTGTTTGTGAAATAAACTGGGCTACTGCAGTCAGAAAGGTCAAAGTTTGCAGCACTGCCAAAAATAATGCAGATACGTACCTGTCTCAGTCCTACACCATCCACACATAGGAGAAATGCCCAGGTTAAACTTACTAACAATAGCCAGGGGCATATATAATGTATACAGAAATTTATCTGAGCTTCTTTGCAGCGCTTACAAATAGCTAGCCCCATATGTGATTCATATAAATCTCCCCAAGCTTCCTCCGGTATGGGTTCATCCAGATCTCTGTCCCACAAAGCCTTAACATTAAGTAAGTAGTCTGGCAGCCATTCCTGCAAGTAGCTATATATTTTAGCTGAGGCTCCCCCAGGTCATGTTGGGCTTGTAATATGTAGCTTTCTAGGTCATGAAGCGAGGACTCCTGGGGTTGGATACAGTTCAGATGCTGAACCCAATTCCTCACTTGAAGGTATCGAAACATGTGAGATTATGGGAGCCTCAGTTCCTTGCCAACTGTTGGAAGAACTTAAAATCCATTGAACAAAACAAGTTCATTATACACTGTACTCTGCTTCTGTCCCAGAGTTGGAATCCATGGTCCTTGAGCCCAGGCAGGAACTCAGGGGTTAGAGTACACTGGAGTCAGTAGTGTTTCCTTCCCCCTCCCCCATCAGATGACGTATTTACCCCCAAGCATCTAGGAGACTACCCACTAAAATATTTTGAGATTCTCCTGATCTGTATGCCCTCTGTCTCCCCGGGTTGAGATAGGCTGTGATCCTCTGCTCTCGCCTCCAGATGTTTTTACACATCTTGACCCTGCTGGATGTTCGGTGCACTACAGACTACATGAAAGAGTAACACAGGAATAACCCCATTACAAGAGACCCACCCAATGATCCAGTGGAGAACTAGTGACACCACTGACTACCCTTTTTAACAAATCATGGGAGGATGGTGTGGTACCTGATGCCTGGAGGAGGGTGGATGTGATTCCCCCTTCACAAAAGTGGGAGCAAGACAGGCAGGAAACTTAGACCTGTCAGTTTGATCTCTGAGGTAGGGAAAATGATGGAATCACTTCTGAAGGAAAGAATTGTTGAGTACCTAGAGGCCAGTGGGACACAGGACCCAAGGCAGCATGGATTCACAGCAGGAAGGTCATGTCAGACGAATCTAATTGATTTCTTTGACTGGGTGACCAAAGTAGTAGACCAGGGAGGGCCTGTGGACATGGCCTACCTAGACTTTAGCAAGGCATTTGACACAGTCCCACACAAAAGATTAATAAACAAATTAGCCAGCCTGGGAGTGGGTCCCAGGGTGGTAGCCTGGGTAAAACATTGGCTGGACAACAGGACACAGAGTGTGCAGAGACTTTGCGATTGTGACCGGAGAGTGGTTTGTCTGGTATAGTAGAATCCCTTACATGTAAATGTGCTGTGTGTTTATAATGGGTCGTGATTTTGTTCCCCATTGTGTAAATTGTGTTCTGCTTGCTGGAAGCTGTATCCAGCTTGACCGGACTGAATCCACTTTAATCTCCATACGGCCTGGGCCTTGCCACACTGGCCCTGCCAGACTACCCCACTGCAGAGAGAAAGACATCGATGAGAGACCTGCCTGGGATCAACCCCCTGCTCCATGCTTGAACAGGAGTGATGCCTCAGTGAATCATGTGGGCCCTGCTTCTCCTGGCACTTCAGATCAACCACCTGCAGTCTCAATTTTTGTCCAGCCTGTGTCCAGTCTTGGGTATCATGAGTAACCATCAGGGTAGCTCTCTGCAACGACAGCTTAATCTAAGTGCGTCTTCTGATTGTCTTGCTGTTTCTTTTCTTTTACGAACAGAGCCCTGTGGCTCTGGATTACAATTAGTGTGTGTGGTGCATGTTGTTTCCTTCCATCACAGTGCCCCAACCAGCTGTGATGATGGACTACCCCGGGCAACGATCCTGGCTAGCCCACCTCTTCTTCACCTGGGTACCCAGAGTGTGTGACTGTTTATGGACCCTGAAGTGCATGCATAACTGTTTGATTGATACAGCCTTTAAGCAAATTAACCTGATTATGCCCCTCTCTTGTTCAAGTCCCTTAAATAAATCAGATCAAACTCTTTTTGCATTTACCCTGACTGTGGTTCCAGTTTGTGCAAGAGTACTGTGCTGCTGTCATTTGCTGTGTATAATCTTGTTTTACAGGGGGTCTCCAGGGTCGAGTCAGAGGAAAGCCCTGGTGGTAAGAGCAAACAGTGTGGGTACTTGTGTGGTGTATTGGGGTATTGTGAAAGTGATTATTGTGCATTGTTCCGGCTACTATTAAGGAAAGAGGGGGGTTATAGTGTCCCGGAGGGCTGTGCCCAGGTTAGCTTGACCACTACCAACCCTGACCTCCGGGTGGAGGCACCTGTTTCAGAACTCAGGCCCCTTAACCAGCTCCTAGCCAAGTAGGCAGGGGTAGTAGCTCTTGGGATAGCACCACCTAGGGGTTACACGTGGAATGCTTAAGTGACCCGGGGGAGGGCAGTGGTAGCAAGAAGAGAAGGGTGGCTAACTAAGAGGCAGAGTGAGAAGGAGAACAGTGGGGGGGGGGAGGAGGAGAGAACGGCTTACAGATCTCCGAAAATGCCATGAACATTTCTTTCAACAGAGGGAAATACGTCAATTTAATTGCTAATGTGCTGTCTTCCCTTCCAGGTGTGCCAGAGATGTCCTTTCCCATGGGTTTATCAAGGAGGCCGGGAAAGGATGGATCACCTGCGGACGGCTAGGGTGGCACACCAACCTTGACCCTTGCTAGAGCCTGGTTTAGTGGTAAGTAGTGACTCTTATAGGGGAGTCCTACGATCAGGGAGGGCTGGGGGGAGGCAGAGAGAGAGGGACATATTAGAAAATTCATAAAGCTTAAAAGATCACTTAAATAGGAGGGATATGTGGACGCACAGGGAGAGAGGGGTCAGAATGGTGTAATCTAGGCCATGCTTGTTACGTGTAGGAATGATACAAAGGGGGAGGATCTAATCTTTCTCTTCATATTCCAAGCCGAGGAGGAGGAGGCTGGAAAGAAGTGTCATGAAGATGTTGGAGGGATGAGGGAGAAACAAGGCAGAGTAAACAATGTAAGATGGTTAAGAATTGTTGGTGTTGGGGCCCTGCCTGTTGCATGCTCAAAGTTGGGGGCACTGGCAATGCAAGTTAGGGTGCAGTGCCAACAAAGTGTGATGATGTAACTTTTTTTTTTTCTATGTGTCCATTTGGTAGAGTTTGAACATGTGACTTACGAAAGATTTAACATAGGGGAACCTCATGGAGGATGTGAGCAAACACTTGGAGGGCCAGGGAGGGTGGCAATAGAAATATAGCGACTAGATATGGATAATGAAACTGTCATTGTATCTTGGAACATTAGGGGGTTTGCTAATCCTGTAAAAAGGAAGAAGCTGCTCCTGGCATTGAAGAAGCATCATACACAGGTGGCTATGCTGCAGGAGACTCACCTCACTGATGAGGAACACCAGAAACTGGTGGGGAGGGATGGTGGGCACCTGTTGGGCAGCCTCCTATAGCTCTCACAAGAGGGGTGTGATGATATTGCTGCACAAAAGTCTGCTATTTATGGCTGAAAGGGCAGTAGCAGATCCTGCTGAAGGCTGACATATATTTGTGCAGGGCAAGGTGAGGGGAGAGCAGGTCACCTAAGCAAGTGTGTATGCGCCCTCTACATTTTCTACAGTTTTACAAGCCTTGTTGGATGTCCTGGTTAAAGAACAATTTCTGAACCTGTTTATGAGAGGGAGATTTTAATTGTGTGATGGAGTTTAGCCTGGACCACTTCTTCGGTGTGGGTAGACACAATGGAGGGTCACGTCAATGATGGGAAGGAGTGACAGACTTAGATCATTTTCCTTCTCTCTTCCAGCGAATATATGTTGAGCTCCTTGAGTCTTTCCTCATACGGCAACACTCCAGTCCCATGATCATTTTTGTAGCCCTGCTCTACACCCCCCCCCCAGTAATCTCACATCCTTTTTGAGGTATGGGCACCAGTACTGCACACAGTACTCCAAGTGTGGCCTCACCAGTGATCTATACAAGGGCAGGATGACCTCCTCCTTTCTAGAGGTGACTTCTCTGGCAATGCACCCCATGCGTCCTATTTGCCCTTGCTGCCACCCTCCTACACTGTGCTGATACCTTCATGTCCCCTGTGACTATTACCCCAAGGTCCCTTTCCTCCTCTGAAGCTGTTACCTGCACTCCTCCCAGCCAGCTGCTGGTCCTGGGATTTCATGCTCCAAGGTGCATGACCTTGCACTTCCTAGCATTAAACCCCAACTGCCACTCCCTAGACCAGCGTTCAAATTTAGTTAGATCCTCCCTGAGTGCCTGCCTTCCTACCTCATTGTCCACTTTTGCACAAATCTTAGTGTCATCTGCGAACAGGTTGATCTTATTCTTGCTCCCCTCTGCAATGTCTCCAGTGAAGACATTGAATAAAACAGGGCCCGGCACTGAACCCTGTGGCACCCCACTTGTTACTGGCCTTGGCTTGGATGTCTTCCCCCATACAACTACCTTCTGTTCTCTGCCCTGCAACCAGTTCTCAACCCACCCTACCAGATTCTCCCCCACCCCTATGTCCCTCAGCTTGCTTATTAGTCTCCCGTGGGGCACTGAGTCGAAAGCCTTGCTGAAGTCCAGGTACAGGACATCCACAGCATGGCCTACATCAACTGCCCTAGTGACCCAGTCAAAGAGGTCGATCAGGTTAGTTTGGCACAATCTTCCTGAGACAAACCTATGCTGTCTCTTATCCTGTAGACCATTACTATCGAGAAAGGTTATCAACCTCTCCTTTAGAATGGTCTCCATCAACTTCCCCACTATGGAAGTCAAGCTTACTGGTCTGTAGTTGCCCAGTTGGTCCTTGGTTCCACTATTTTGAATGGGCACCATGTGAGCCAGCCTCCAGTCCCTGGGTACCTTCCCCGTCTCCATGGAGGTGTTGAAGAGGTCCGCCAGAGGGCCTGCCAACACCTCTGCCAGGTCCTTCAGGATCCTTGGGTGTACACCATCTGGTCCTGGTGCCTTGTCCACCTGCAAGGCTTTAAGGCCCTTCGGAACTCCATCTTCTTATTTATTTATTTAGCTTTTGTTGACCGGGTAAGTGCACTAGACAAATCCTGCCTATTTTCAGGCACGACCTGGGATAAGATGAATGGCAACTGACCTTGAACCAGATTAAGCTGTTGGTGGTATTTTTAGTGAATGAGGGAAATTTGGCCCAGGACACGGAAATTCCCTACTCTTTTCGATAAGTGCCATGGGATCTTTATCCACCTGAACTACCACCAGTCCAGGCAGATGGGACCTCAGTTTAACGTCTCATCCGAAAGACGGCACCTCAGAAATGCAGCACCCCTCTCATGCTGCATTATAGTGTCAGTACTGGGATATTAACCCAAGTGCCAGATGTGGGAACTGAACCCACAGCCCTCTGATCTCCCGGCCTCAGAGGTGAGTGTGCTACCTACTGAGCAACTGACACTGCTCTTGGATGACCCCATCTGTTATCTCTACCCCCCTTCACCCTTTCCCCCTTTCCCCTGTGGTATTGGGCCATCCCTTTTTTTGTGAACACTGAGCAGAAGTACTCATTGAGTGCCTCTGCCTGTTCTTCCCTTTGTTCTGCCCGTCCCCCATCCCACTTGTCTTTAACAATGTCATCTCTACAACTCCTCTTCTCCCTTATGTATTTAAAGAACCCCTTTTCCCCCCTCTCTGATCCCCTGAGCCAACTTCAGCTGCTTTGCTGCCTTGGCTGCCCTGACTGACCTGGTGACCTCCTTAGATGCCTTTGTGAACACCTCTCTAGCCTCCTCACACCCTGATTTTTTTAACTTAATGAAGGCTAATCTTTTTTCCCTCTCCTTCCACTCCACTTCCTTGCTGAGTCAGCTAGGTTTTTTTAACCTGGACTGCTTACTCTGAGATTTGGCAGATGTATTTGTGGCTTCATTCAGCCCCTTCCTAATGATTGCCCACTTCTGTTTAGCATCCATCATTGGGTTAATTTTAGCTAAATACCCCTCTAGGATGCTGCCCATTTTGGCAAAATCTGCCTTCCTGAAGTCAAACACTCTTGTCCTGGTCTTAGCCAACTCTCTCCCTGTGTTGAGGAGGAACCACACTGAGCGGTGGTCGCTTCTTGCTAGAGGGTCCTATACTACCACATCCTGGACTTGATCACCGTTTGTTATCACCAAATCCAGTATGTTCCCCTCTCTAGTAGGTTCCATCACCCCTTGTATTAAGTAGCTGTCTTGGATAGCCTCCAGCAACACCTATTCCCTGGCGTGTGCTGTAGTTACTGTCTGCCAGTCAACCTCAGGTAGGTTGAAGTCTCCCACTATAACTGTACTTCCCTTGCCACTAACCTTCCTGATTTGCTCCCCCAGCTCCCTATTCACCTCCTCGCTCTGTGAGGGTAGCCTGCATACCATCCCTATCCTGAGCTTCTTGCCTTTAGGGCTTTGGAGCAATACCCATAAGGCTTCTGGCCTCCCCCTCATCCACCTCTTCACTGGTACACAGTATTCCCTCCTTGACATAAATAGCCACCCCTCCAGCCCTCCCCCACCCCGGTCCTTGCCGAACACCTTGTAACCCAGGATCGTAAGATCCCAGTCATGATATTGGGTGGCCATGTCTCTGAGATGGCAGCAATATCTACCTCTCCCTCTACCATCATTGCCTGGAACTCTGCCACCTTGTTTGCTAAGCTCCTTGCATTCAAGGATACTACAGTCCACCTTGTGCCCTGCCCAACCTCTTCCCATCTCTCTCCCCCTCTTCCACTTTTGTCTTGATAACTTCCCCTGATTCTTCTCCTCCCTCTTTGGGGGGAGAGGCCGTTCAGTCTCCCCTGGAAGGTGCCTCCTCCCTGTTATCTTACTCAGCCCTCCCCCTCCTCAGTTTAAATCTATGTTTTTAATATACTTCTCCAGCCCCTGTCCCAATGTCCTTGTACCCGCAATGCTGAGATGCAGCCTATCCTTGGCATAAAACCCCTTATTGTTCCATGTCTCGCACCACTCCCCTACTAGCCCATACCCCATTTCTGCATACCACCCCTTCAGCCACCCATTAAACTCCTGTATTCTTAGCTTCCTCACTGTGCTTGCCCTAGGTACCGGGAGTACCTCAGAGAACGTCACTGAGCTGCCCACCTGACTGCAGATATCCCCCACTTCTCTGAACCTCTCTCCTGTACTTCTTCCATTGTACTGCCCTCTAAGTCATTTGTTCCAAGATGCACAATGATATGAGGCTTTCCTTCCACCTTCTTCACACATTTCTGAATGCACTGCCCTACTCTCCCCTCTGTCATACCTGGCATACACTCCACCCAGGTTTGGCTCTTCCTTGCTCCCTTACTTCCCCATCTCACCCCCCTGAGCATAGAATCCCCTAATACAAGTACTCACTCCCTGATCCTTTGCACTTCCCCCATGGTTTGCCCTCCTATGAGCCCCTTTTTTCAGTGTCCTCTCCTTCCATACACTGCCCTTTTCCCCCTTCCTTCTCCTTCAATTGCATCTCCACCTGCTCTCCTCCTCCTCCGTTCCTTCTGTGCTCACTCCCATCCACAACCCCTCCCCTCTACTATGTGTACCTCCTCCCACTGCCCCCTGCATTGTGACTCCCCATCCCCTCCAACATATGTTGACCTTCGTCCCCCTTTATTTAGTGTGTTTGTGCCAACTAGACCTGCTTCCCTGCCACTCCCCACTTCTACCCCACAGTCTTCCCTCTCACCTTGTACCCTGTATTTCCCACATCCCTCCTGGTCCCCTGACTCTTGTTCTATGGGGCCTTCCCCAACCTCCTGCTCTGTTTCATCAGCCAGTACTGCGTACCTGTTTGTTGTCTTCAACCTCCTGCCCCAGCCCTCCCCTGTAATCCCTCCTTGCCTCTGCTTACCCTGAGCCTCTTTTCTACTTCCTTTCTATCTGCCCATATTCCCTACCACCTGCCAACACCCTCTTCTGGAGCTCCCAGGACCCTGTGGACTTGGTCCCCTTGGCCAAGTGCCCACTTCTGGCCCTTGACAGCCTGATCTATCCTGCGATGGAGCCCTCCCTGCACCTCTGCTCCATCTCCTCCTCACCTTCTCATTTCTGTCCGCTCCCCCGAGTTCCCATCTCAAGCTCTCTATCTGTAGCGTAAACTGTCTGAACAGCCTGCACACTGGACAGCCCCCACCTTCCACCAGGTTCCCAGAAGCAGTGCTGCCCCACACCCATTGCAGCTCACAACCCTCCCAGTCTCCCAGTGCTCCCAACCCCAGTCATCCCTACCCCCCCACTCTTCCGCCCATTCATCCAGCTGCTTCCTTGCACTGGCCTCCACATCTTCCCTGTATTCCCTAGGCTCTAAATATTTCACGGATCTTTACAATTGCATCCGTATTATTTAAGAACTGTAAATCTGCATTTCTGTCAAAACATTGTCTCCAGAATAGCCCTTACCTCAAAAAATAAAATGCACAACCATTACATTTGCATCAGTATTTCTTTAAGACTTTAAACCAGATTTCACCCCCTTTAAATTACTCCGCCTCCTGCTCCTTCCTAATAGGTGGAAGCACTACTGTGAGTGGTGGTGGTGGTGAGGAGTGGGAAAAACAGGCCACAAGTCCTCCTCTCGGTACAAGATAACCAGACCAAACTACAAGCTAGCCAAACTACAAAAATAAATACTTTCCTTTAGTCCCCATACTGTAGCTCCTGCTTCTTCAGCTCCCAATGCAAAGAAATGCAAACAAAAATAAAAATAGTTAAAAGATCAGATAAATAGGTACTGTATACAAAGACAGTTAAAATTTACTGACTTTTTAAACTCAGAACACTTTAAAATTCGCAGTAGAAATTACCAAATATACCCAAACATGTATCTGTCCAGTGTGCCACAGGGGGCACCAAAGGGCTTACAGATAAAATAATCTTTTTCTTACTTGTCCCTTTTATGTTACAGTTACAATTATTTTTGTTTTTTTCCTTTTAGAACTATTAGACACTTGCCCAGCTTTGTCTGGGAGACATCTAAGTTCAAGTACATCAACCCAGTAGGAAGGATGCTTCTTTCTTAATATTGTTTTTGTGATTTGCTGAATTTTTTCAGCAGCATCCTGGGATACAATTAAACTACATTCCTGGGCAATGGATAAAAAACATAAAAGGGACAAGAAATAAAAAAAATTACTTTATCTGTAAGCCCTTAGGAGCCCCCTGTGGCACACAGGAAAAATGTTGCAACACACAACTAAGCTTCTGCAACTCTACTCTTTGAAGGCACTGGCACAATATAAAGAGAATAATATAATGATAAGTGATCGACACAAGCTCCATATATCTTTATAAAACATTTCAGACCAACATAAAAGTGAGGATCTGAGTGCAGTCACAAAAGCTAAGTGCACATAGTGATAAAGCACAAATGATTGTAAACATTACAATTGCTAGTATCTAGATTTCCTTGAAGACCCTGGGAGCAGGAAATTATATACAAGATTTAAACTGGAACAATTCCCATCAAACATTTTTACTACACAAATTAAGAAGTCCAGTAGAGTAGAGGAATATTTTTTGCAATTGTAATAAGACTACTAGAGAGGACCTATCACATATTATACTTAAATGCCAATGGTATAACAAGGCAAGGAAGCTCTGGTTGTCCCCAATTATTGCATCCCTACAATCAACAGATGACTACGATTTTATTAATCCTTTTTATATGTAAAGATGATTACATAATCTCAAGAACAGCCAAATATTTAAGGACTTTTCTGAAAGTAAGGGAAAAATGTTCAAATTTTACAGGTTCTGCTGAGAGGATCTATTGCTGTTTCATGCTATATCCATTTTATGCATTTGCCTTATTAAGTATTGTAATGCTTAATTTTAAATACTTTTATTGGATTATGTTTGTACTGATCATTTTTGCCAGTGATCGAACAATAAAGAAATCTCAATACCAGTTACTACAAAACGATTAAGCAATAAGGCATGACCAGGAGTTAGATTAACAGTCTGTTAATCACCCCCTAGGGGCTGTAATGTGGCACGAGGCGTAGCCGAGTGCCATATTGCCCCTAGGGGGTGATTAACTGACTGTTAAGCTAACTCCTGGGAGTGTCTTATTGCTATTATAAAAATGGTTCCTAAAGAAATGTGTTAAAAGTATACTTTTTGAATGTTTTCCTCATTTATAGGGAGATTTTTAATAAAATAGTTCTTCCACCAACAGTTTAAGAATGCTAGTTCAAAATCAGAATGCATCATTCCACACATTCAGCAGTGCTAGAGGATGGAATGCTGACAGGAAGAATCCATGTATCATGGTGATCAAGGCTGTACATGACAGCATAACATGGATTAATGTAAGGCTGTTGGAATCCTAACAGCCAATCAGATTGCAGCATTTCTGAGAGCCTTTTTATAATATACTGTAAATAAATAGGTATAGAGTTCTATACTTCTATAAATTAGACTTGTGCTGTTAATACTAGCATGTACATGAGACGCAAACAACACTCACTGACTCTAGCATTTTACTTTCAATAAATGCAGGTCTGTCAATCATGGCAACTTTATAAAAAAGTGTTTACATCTAAGCTATTATTGAGACCTGTGGTCATGGTGGCACCCATAGAAAAGATTCAGTATTGTTCCCGTTTCAGCAAAACCTTATCATGACCCCTCCTCCCATTTCCTATTGTTTTTTTTTATCCCTGTAAATCTAAACTGGTGTCCTGCATTTTGTGAGTTCCTTAAGACATGGGCTGCCAAAGTATTATTAGTATCCCATTTTCAACAGCCCCCATATGTTCACCAATTCTTGTTTTTAAAGAGCCCGACACCATTATAAAAACTTACAAAAAATGTGAGAGTTAGACAGTTCAGTTTGTATTTCATGTATTTTCTATAACTATTTACCTTTTTTCTTTATTACCAAGGACAGCTGTACGAAAGAGGATTACTGTCCCTTATACTTTAGCTGCTCTTTCCACTATCCTACATATGACATCATAATCCAGGTTGCACCTGGAAACAAGCTTCTGGTCATGGTGCTTTTCCTGGTTACCAACCTTCAAATAAATGAATTAATAAAATAAAGAATCCCCTGTTTATGGCATCATAATTATCCCCACAGGAACAGACTGTGATGTCATAAACACAACTGTGATGTCATATGTAGGCAAACAGCCAGAACAGATAGGGTAGTGATCCTGTTTACATGCAGATGTCCTTAGTGATAAAGAAGAATGAGAAATACAGAAATAACAATAAAATATAAGCTCACTTGTGCTAAACATTACATTTTCTCAAAGTTGTCACAATGGTGTCAGGGGCTCTTTAAGGCCCTTTTTGTCTTTCCTATATAAACAAGCATTTGTCAATGCCGAATGTTGCTTGCTTCTATGTGCTGTTTAGGTATTTGGAAGTCATTGGAGTGTAAATATTGAAAATTTGCGAACTTACGAGAGTGCGTAGGAACTGCGCAACGCACGCTCATAAAACAGTCATTTTTAGGATTTTTTTCACCAAATTTTCAACATAGCCATTTTAAGACCTCTGGTCATGAACAGTGTCACTGTGATTTTGTTAATGTGTCCCTTACATTGAGTTTGCACACAGACTCGCCATTGTGCTACTGGCAGGACACACGTTTTGGGCAGGATGTGAAAAATGACAGCTGTACTGCTCATAAGGAGGTGTGGTAAAATGGCAATGTTGAAAATCTGGAGTGGAAATATTGAAAATTCGCAATCTACGAGCTGCAGCGTGGGACAGGAATGCACACTGTAAAACAGTAATTTTTAGGAATTCTTTCACCAATTTTTCAACATTGCCATTTTAAGATCTCTGCTCATGAACAGTGACACTGTGATTTTCTTAATGTGTTCCATACACTGAGTTTGCACAATGACTGCGCCCATTGTGCGCTACGTAGTGGAACACGTTTTGGGTGAGATGTGAAAATGACAGCTGTACTACTCATAGAAGGTGTGGAAAAATGGCAATGTTGAAAATCTGGGTGGAAATATTGAAATTACATAAACCCTCAGTGATGGCATGAGAACTGCGCAATGCGGCTGTAAAACAGTCATTTTAGGAATTTTTCGCAAATTTTCAACATAGCCATTTTAGACCTCTGCTCATGAACAGTGTCACTGTGATTTTCTTAATTTGTCCTGTACATTGATTTCAGCTTTACCGACTGCGCCATTCTGTGCTACATGGGCAGAAACACATTTTGGGTGAGATGTGAAAATGACAGCTGTACTACTCATAAGAAGGTGGTAAACTTGCAATGTTGAAAATCTGAATGAAAAATATTCATAACTACGAGCCTGTGGGAAGTACTGCGACGTGAACAGCGTTTACAGTTTTATGTTTACATGGTCTTCATCGTCACTGTCATGGTGGTATCTAGGGCCTGAAGCGGTGATTTTGCAGTCACTGCGCCGAAATCACCCTTCTTCGGCCCGAACGACAGTGACATCATTCATCGAGAAGGGTCCCAAAACCTCATGTTAAAAATTTGGTGCAAAATTCTCAAAAATGGCTGAGATATGCAATAAGTTGAAACCCCTATCTAGCCCATTATACAGCTTACGGCATTTCCTCAGTTCAGCGGTCGGCTTTGAAGAGTGCAGGCGTGTTCCCGGTCCACGAAGATCGTCGCGCGGAGTCCGGAGGTAGTATGGGGTGAGGGGGGTGGGGCTGAGGTGCACAGTGGGTGGGTGCGGGTTGTGGGGTTGGGAGATGCAGCGGGACCGTTTTGTCTTACAGGTAAAAAAAAAAAAAACGTGAGGACCATTTGCCATGCTGGGTGGGCTCCCAGCGGCACAAGGATGTTGGGGGCGTTCAGCCGGCGGGGATTGGGCACCCGTCGGCAAAGGACTGATTGCTACGCTGGGGTGGGCTCAGCGTGGCACCAACTACTGGGGAGATGGCGCAGCCAGCCGGCGGGATTGGGCACCCGTCCGGCTACAGCGGCATGCGGGAGCGTGCACGCCCGCGGGTGGGGGAGCTAGCGTGAGCAGCTTCTTATCGCTGCTCACTCAAGCGTAGCTCCTCCTTTCAACTGTATGCCACTGCATTTTGGAGCGTGTCATAGACAGCTGCAAAATGCATTGGCTTACAGGGGCCGCACCTGCCAGCACACTGCTTGAATTGGAGGAGGAGGAGGAGGTGGTGACACACCTCCAAAATCTCCGATGATGGCACTATGTTTCTTGCACATGCGTGCAAGCAACATAAAAATGATCACAGTCACATGTGGCAAGATATATCATGCCTTCGATACTGCATGTGATAAAACCTCTAACTTTAACATAGAAACATAGAAACATAGAATTTGATGGCAGATAAGGACCGCTTGGCCCACCTAGTCTGCCCATTTTCCTACCTAACAGATATGCTGCAGATCCTAGTTAACCAACAGCTTACTTCCTCTTACCCGCCCCTAGGACTGCCTTATGCCTGTCCCATGCATTCTTGAAGTCTCCCACTGTTCTTGACTCCACGACCTCCTCAGGGAGGCTGTTCCATGCATCCACAACCCTCTCAGTGAAAAAATACTTCCACACATTACCCCTGAGCCATCCACCCTCTATCTTCAAATTGTGCCCCCTTGTTCTTGCACATCTCTTTTTCTGGAAGATGCTACCCTCTTGGACTTTGTTAATTCCTTGAGGTACTTGAAAGTTTCTATCATGTCCCTCTCCTTCTTTCCTCGAGGTATACATATTAAACTCCTTTAGACTTTCTTCAGATGTCTTCTGGTGCAGACCCTGCACCATTTGGTTGTCCCTCCTCTGGACAGCCTCCACTCTGTCTATGTCTTTGCAGAGATGGGGTCTCCAGAACTGCACACAGTACTCAGATGGGTCTCACCAACTGTCTGTACAGAGGATAACAACTTTCTGTTTTCTACTATTGATGCCTCTTCCTATGCATCCCAGTATCCCCCAGCCTTCCTTACTGCCTCTCACATTGCTTGCCCACCTTTAGGTCATCTGATATAATTACCCCCAGGTCCCTTTCTATTTTTACTGTTGTCAGTATCTCACCTCCCATTGTGTATGCTTCCCATCTGTTTTTGTTTCCCATGTGCATTACCTTGCACTTCTTTGTATTGAATCTGAGCTGCCATACATTTGAGCATTCCTCCAACCTTGCCAAGTCCCTTCTCATCCTTTCCACTCCATCTTATGTATCAACCCTGTTGCAGATCTTTGTGCCATCTGCAAAGAGACATACTTTTCCTTCCAGTTCCTCTACAATGTCACTTATAAAGACATTAAAAGGACCGGTCCCAGTACTGAACCCTGCGGTACCCCACTAGTAACCCTCCTTTCATCACTGTGTACTCCATTTACTACTACCCTTTGCGTCCTGTTGTCTAGCCAATTTTTTATCCAAGCCACCACCTTGGGACCCATTCCAAGGCTGGCTATCTTGTGTATTAATCTTTTGTGTGGAATTGTATCAAATGCCTTGCTAAAATCTAGGTAGGCCATGTCCACAGCCCTTCCCTGGTCTACTACTTTGGTCACCCAGTCAAAGAAATCTATTAGATTCGTCTGACACGACCATCCCATCATGAATCCATGCTGCCTTGGGTCCTGTACCCGACTGGCCTCTAGGTACTCAACAATTCTTTCCTTCAGAAATGATTCCATCATTTTCCCTACCACTGAGGTCAAACTAACTGGTCTGTAGTTTCCTGCCTCTGTCCTGCTCCCACTTTTGTGAAGAGGAATCACATCTGCCCTCCTTCAGTCCTCGGGTGCCACCCCATCCTCCCATGATTTGTTAAAGAGAGTAGTCAATGATGTCACTAGTTCTACTCTTAGTTCTGTTAGAATTCTTGGGTGAATCCCATCAGGCCCCATTGCTTTGTCCACCTTCAATTTTATTAGTTCTTTCAGAACCCTTTCTTCTGTAAATGGACTGGTATCGACCCCCATCTTCAGAGTGTTTCTCTTGTTTGGTTTAGGTAACTCCCCCTCCTCTTCCTTTGTGAATACTGAGCAGAAATATTCGTTCAGTGTCCCTGCTTTTTTCTGTCACCCTCTACCCACATTCCCTCTCCTTTATTAAGCTTCAGTATCCCTCCTTTGGCCTTTCTTCGCTCCTTAATGTACCTATAAAAGGTCTTATCCCCCTTCTTAACAGAATTGGCTATCCTTTCCTCGGTTTGGGCCTTTGCTATTCTGACTGTCTTCCCAGCCTCTTTCTGCTTTAACTGATAAAGTTCTCTGTCCTGCTCCTTCTGTGTTTCCTTATATTTCCTGAATGCTATCCTTTTCTCCTTAACCTTCCCTGCCACCCGTTTTGTGAACCATAGCGTTTTTTTTCTTCGTTGTGTTTTATTGATTTTTTTTACACAAAGGCTTGTTGCCTCTGTGATGGCTGTTTTGATCACTCCCCATTGTTCCTCCACCCCTCCTTCTTGCCTGTTTGCTAGTGCTTTTCTGAGGCACTCTCTCATTTCCCAACATCAGCCCTCCTAAAGTCTAGCACTCTTGCTTTTGTGTAAGCTTAATTGTATGGCTGTGTTTATCGTGAACCACACTGTTTGGTGGTCGCTTGTTCCCCAGATGGCTACCCACTTCTAAATCTGAGATTCTTTCTCCATCCCCATTAGAAAGTACCAGGTCTAAGATTGCTCCCTCCCGAGTGGGTTCCGATACTAGCTGTGTGAGACATGCCCCCTGTAGGGCATCAAGAATGACCCTGTTCTTGGATGTGCCTGCAGCAAAGGTGCTCCAGTTAACATCTGGCATATTCAGGTCTCCCATCAACAATATCTCCCCTTTTTCTGCCATTCTAAGAAAGCCTTCTATTAATTCCCTGTTTGTTTTGGGGTCATGATTTTGCATTATTAACCACCTCACAGTATTTATAATTACCACATCTGTGGCATCCATCTGTTCTATTTGGAGGCCACATAAGTGGTTTGTCTGGTATTGGTTGTACTGAGTGTACCACAGTATCTTTTATGTTTTTCCCCTCTCTGATGTACCATTCTGTGGTTTATGGTAAAAAGTTCCTTCAGACCTGGGTCTTTACTTACTAGTTGCCAATGTTTCTTAACAATCTCTCCCTATCTCTTTAGGTTGTGCACTATATGTAGTGACACAATTGATCTGTGCATCACTGCCAGGTCTGACCTGTTTCACATTAAGGAGATCTGCCCATGGAATTCTGGATGCCTCTTCTTTGGCTTTGGCTACTAAGTCTTTGGCATAGCTTCTGTCTTGTAGTCTCTGTGACAATTGCCCTGCCTGAGTTTCACATTTAAATTCATCCCCATAATTTCTTTTTGTCCTGATAAATTATCCCTTGGATATCCTGGCTATCGTGTGGCATGGGTGACAGCTGATTGCAAGCAATATTGTGTTTCTATCCATTGATTTTTTTTTTTAAGTCAACAGTGTCTCTTCCCTTGACCATCTTTTTTAATGATCAAATTCAAAAAGCTGATCTATGTTTGACTCACATAAACCCTAAATCTCAAATTCCTGTTGCTTGCCTCCAAAAAATTTACAAAATCAAATAGTTCATCTTCAGTACCTTGCCACACAATTATCACATCTTCAATAAACCTTCTCCATAGGTGTATTTTGCTAAAAAAAAAAAAAAATAGGATTTGTATCAGGATTGCAGACCACATCTCTTTCCCATTTGCCCAGGTAGAGGTTGGCATAGCTGGGGGCAAATAACACCCCCAGAGCCATGCCTTATTTTGTAGAAAAATCATTCCTTACAGAAGAAAGTATTGTACTCCAGGACAGACTGTGCCAACCTCACCAGGACATCAATGGGAGGCTCATCTACTTTTCTAGTCTCCAAATACCATTTCATATCTTCCGAACCATCTTGATGTGGTATATTAGAATATAAAGATTCCACATCTAAGGTGACAGGCCAACTTTCATCGCTTATGGCAAGGTAGTATGTCACCATTGTCCTTTATATAAGAGCAGCGTGCTTTTGCCAGGGGAGTTAAATAAAAATAAACATATTTTGCAGTGGATTCTGTAAGTGAATCATTTCCAGACACTATTTGTCAGCTCACAGCTCAACCAAGTTCTTGCGTATTTTGGGTAAACAATAAAAAGATGCCCTGACTGGTGATGGGACAGTGAAATAGTCAATTTCCTGTGCAGGTAGCCAATTATTAGTTTTTGCCAGTGTTAAAAATTCATCAGTAATAGCCTTAAATTTATTAGTGGGGTCACTTGGTAGTTTTTCATAACAGTATTTCCTGTCTATACACTTCCACATCATATTTCTCATTTGCTGTTATCACAATGGAACACCCTTTGATGAAACCCTTTATCAAAAAATATGGCTACTATATCCTCTAAGCCTGAGGGAAAAAAGATAGCGGCAATGCCAGACTGCCATCTGCTTGGGCTCTGATGCCTGAGTTGCTAAACGATTTTAAAAACCCTTCTTATTATATTTTAAGATAGGGTTTGCAACCTAAATCTATAATTTATTAAGATTAGCCGATTGGGGTGAGATTTTGCATTTTAATTTTTATTTAGTAAGTATATGTTCGGGGATTTTAGTGTTAGGCAGAGCTCTACAGTGATTTAGCCTAGGAGCGTAGGTTTTTATTTCAGTGAGGGTAACTCCAGAGAGTACCGAGGAGTTTGTGCTGCAGCTTTCCAAAAATTCTGGCTTTGTTGACATTGAGGAGCAATCTGAAGGACTCTGAGGCGCTCTCCTGATGGTGAGAGGATGTTGAGCAGGTGCTGCTGGAGTTGCAGAGTGCTGGTCTCTGGATCAGAATTGCCATATGGCTGCTGTTCACATGACTGCTGGTCACAGAAGAACGTGATGTTCATTGCTGAAGGCCACCTCAAGGGTGCATGGAGGGTCTTGCTGGACTGCATGGTGGTTGAGCAGCAAAGGTAACTGTATGACAGGGGATGGGAGCTCCACTGCTCCCAAGGAGAACCTGCCTGTCTCCCGCTGTCCTGAATTTCAAGCTGTGAGGTGGACCCTGGAACATAGAGAGGTGGCCCATTTGTGTTTCATCTGCTGGGGGTGAGGAATAATTTTCCTAAAGGACAGTGACAGAGCCAGGTTTGGGAGCATTTGGGAGCTGGAGGGGTATTCAGTCAATCATGGGGTCCACAATGGGCACTAAACATTGAATAAAGATGGTGGTGGGGCACCACTACTCACATTGGGGCAGCCAGGAGAGGTGACTGACCCTCCAGCCCCCCTCTAGCTCCGCCACTGCCAAAGGACTCCTTCTTGGTCCAGCTGGAATTTCTTCTGTTTCTTTGTGGGTTGCCTGCCCGCTGTACTCTTGCTGGAACTACTGCTACCAGGAATTGGAAGTTTAACACCGAGGACTTGGTGAGAGCTTCTCTTCAGTTTTTATTTGAAACTTTCCTGCCTACGGGGGTGAGTGCCTATGATTTCAAAGACCTTTAGAGACCTTTATTCAAAGTTGCTATGATGAGAGTAGAGCCACCTCCAAATTTGTGTTCTTGGAGGGGCTCCCTGATAACTGAAATCCATATTCTGAATGGTGCTGTGCAGTATTAAGCAAGCAATAATATCCAACAGGGTAGATGGTATTGGGCAATACCAGACCACCCAGGGGCATAATGAGGCCTGATGCCGCAGGCGGAGGGCCTTATAGCCCCTGGAAGGTCCAGTATTGCCCATACCGCCCACTCTGGAAGGTATTGTTGCACTTAGAAAAAGGGTCTCAGTGCTTTGTTTGAAAAAAAAAAAAAACAACTTTTGTGGCTAGATGTTTAAACTCTTGCATGTTTAATTTATTTTATAATAAAATAGTTCCTCCGCCTGTATTCAAATATATTTTTTTGAGCACAGTTGTTTTTTCTTTCTTTTTTTCTGAATTTTTTTTTTTGGTGATACTGAAGCACTTCTTGAAAGCTTTGTTCACATTGCTGTTGTGTCCAGAATGCTTCAGTATCACAGTTTTTTAATGTAACAGCCGGTAGCTGGTAGATCTTCCATTAGTGGAACATGGGCCAAAATGACGGGAACTGTATATGGAGGACAGTCGAGCGAGCTGGCAGTAATTAGCAAAACAAATGTAAGTGTGAAGAAAATATATTTTTTCTTTTTTGTTTTGTATTTGTCTGTGGGTAAAAAGGAACAGATGTTGTTGGAGCGGCAAGACCCGACTTCGGACACTTATTTGTGCAGTGTACTAGTTTCCAACACACGGTATGAGAGATAGCACCAAAGAAAGTTTTTTTTATTTTTAAGATTTACCTGAAAGAAATATCATGGTGTGTAGTTTTCACCTATATTAATGAGTCAGGGTACAGAGCTGGGCTGCCAAAGGAATCTTGCTAAGCGAGACCAAATAACATGGCGACTGGCCAGTTTGAAAAATCAGAGTGCCCAAGAATACCTTCAGTAATGGGGCATCCCAAATTAGCACTTCTTTTCCCCTGGTCGTCTGTCATAAGTTAATGTAGCCCCCCATTATGGCTCTCAGCCAGTCAGAGAGCTCATAGTGTCTAGCCCATTTTCTAAAATCTCGTGAACATTAGTGGTGTGAGCACCAAAGTTCTCTCTGCACTCTGATACACTCACAAGCCCAGACAGGCTTGGATCTTTGGTTGAAAAGTTAATTTTATTTACTCTGAACATTCTGCATCTGTTCTCTTTTTGAATTTGCTGCAGCACATACTCATTTGTTTATATTCTCCTGTGTTGTCTATTTTAATAATTTATTTTACTTTTCTGTGATTGGGTGGGGGGTTACTTTGTTGGGAGTGGTTATGTGGGGTATATGATTGGGGTGTGTGGATGATGTTTATAGAGTTTGTATAATTAGAGTGTGTGTGTGTGTGTGTGTGTGTGTTTTGTAGTTTCCTAGTTTAGTATAATTAAAGTTTGTATTTATTAGTTCAGTGGCCTATGCAGCCAGTAAGTGTTATGCTTGTGCAACTGTGTACTTAGGTTTTGGCTGTTCACACTCTCTATTCCACAGCAATTACCACCCTGTAGGGGTACTAAAGACAAGGAACCCTCTAGAGGGTTCCACCCCTGGAGGTGTCGCTGGATGCTTCCCTTGGCTAAAGGTATATTAGAAGGATCCCCGGGAGAGAGGCGCTGCAAATGGAGGACGAGGAGGAGGGGAGGATGGCGGGGCAAAGAAAAAGTGCTTCAGAAGGAGGCTGAGGGGAACTGCTAATATAGCTCAGGAAGTGGAAGTGGCTGGCTGCTTGTCCATCGAACTATAGGCAGAACCTTCCAATTCAATGGCCCACAGAGCCAGTAAGTGTTATGCTTGTGCAACTGTGTTACTAAGGTTTTGGCCATTCGCACTCTCTAGTCTGGAGGAATTACCACCCTGTAGGGGTACCAAAGTCAAGTAACCTTCTAGAGGGTTCCACCCCTAGAGGTGTTGCAGGATGCTTCCCTTGGCTAAAGGTACCTTAGGAAGGATCCCCAAAGGAAGTAGTAAGAAGCTTATAAGCAATGAGAAGTTGTGAGCCATGGTAATAGATAAGCACGAGGCAGCTTGATAACATAATGGATAGCAGGGTAGCCATGGCATAAGTTTGATGGATTGCAAAAGGGGATGAGGGAACTTCCTAAGGAGAGAGGGAATGGCAGTAGGGACACCATTCCCCTCCATCCAACAGCAGATCCTGCCTACGGAACTAGGGAACACTATGCTAACTGTTATGACCTGAGACATGGAAGAGAGAAAAAAAACCCTTTGAGGAAGAAATCTCTGGGGACCCAAGGCCTAGGTCACCTTCCCTCCAGGCTTGGAATATTTTATTTAGTGATGGCTCTGCTGCTGCAATTTGGAAACCCAATTAAAGGGAAGTAGAAAATATTCCAACTTAGAGGAAAGCTCTCGCTCTAGCCTTCTAACAGGAATACCATGGAGGGTTGCAAGTTGTTGCGCCCTGCAACCGACCAGGGCCACTGGAAAATTGCAGAACTTTTAGAGAAATTTTGCAGGGATTTTGTGGGATTTTCCCCCTTTTTTGTTGCGGGGATTTTGCATACTGTTTGGCATGCATTTTTCCTCCCTGTAGGAAAAAAACATGGGGTTTCAGTTACTTTGTGGAAGTCATGAGAATATTGCATATTAAAGACACAAAGCAAGGGTATCATAATAACTTTTTATTAAAAAAAACACCACCACAAGGATTGATCAAAAAGTCAACAGTACAATAATAGTGTACAGTACAATAGCAGCATCATTAAGAAAAGCAAACAAATCAAACAAATATCACAAGTAAGGATAAAGATAAACTGTATAAAAGCAGTATAATAGCAGCACCTAAAAACAAAAGCACAAACACAAGAGCGAACTGAAAATCCGCAATAATAGAATCATTTTTATTTTTTTTATTTTTATTTAGTTTTTGTTAACTGGGTAGGTACACTAGCCATAAAATGACTATTTTCAGGCATGACCCAAGAGAGTACAACAAAAGGAGAACAGTTGAACAACAACAACATGGGTACAATAATACAAATAGAGGAATAGTACAGCAGTGCTACAAAAATACAATGGGTAGAAACAACAAAAAATAATGGCAAGCATTATACAGATAATGGCAGTAAGATATATAATAAGTGCAGAAGCCATGGACCCGACCTGTGGAGTGAAAGGGTTAATAAGATAGTAAGGTTATATAGAGAGAAATGTGAGGAATGTTCAAACATAACAAAAAAGTCTGACAGAAGGAAGGTCAGGGGTGGTAATTGACAAAACAACAGTGGATGGTCAGCAACAAGGTTCGAGAAGGAAGAGAGCTAGTAGTCAAGAAGTTATTTACAAAGAGAAGGAAAATATGGGGGGGAAGAGGAGACAGTCTTGGAGCTGGATTAGAGCAGGGATGACATTATTGGTAAGTCTCAGGAGCTTCAGGTTGGGTCAAAGCGTGTACAAGCATCAGCTAAAGATAGATAATGATGATAGTCACTTTTAATCCAAAGTGAGACTGAGACAGCCGGAGGTTGAGTGGAATAGCATTCCATATCCTGGGAGCAGAGAATTGGAAGGCCCCTGTGTCTTTAGTAGTCCGACATCTCGGAACATAGAGTAAGGATCTGTCAGCTGATCACAGGCCATTGGAGGATGGTTGAAGGACCAGCAACGCCGCCAGCTGGGATGGGTTTTTTTCCTGGATAATTGAGTCCATTAGTGATCCAAGGTAGTATTGTCTACTGGCAGAGGGTGAGAGCCAATAAAGAAAGCAGTGATGTTTGAGTCGAGGCGATGAAGAGGCAAATCAACATATATTGTTATAAGTTATGTCCCATTTTAGTAGGGAGGTTTTATGGGCAGAAGTAAGAATAGAGGCACCATAAGTAAGGGTTGGGAGCAGAATATCTCAGGCAATTGCTAATTTGGCTGATGGTGTAAGCATGTAGCTTATTTTGTAAGCTACTCCTAGTTTCGAGTTTACAGCTTTGCACGAGGACTGAATGTGAAGATTAAAATCAAGGGACTGGTCCAGGAGGATCCCAAGGTACTTGAAGGAAGTAACATTTTCAAGTGGAAATCTTCCTGGGTGAACACCTCCAGCAAACTAGAACATGTCTTAATCTTTGGTGCAGAACCTAGGAGCATGGCTTTCATTTTCTTTTCATTTAGTAACAAGCTTACGGTCTAGTAGCCAGTCTAAGACCTTATTGAAGTCTGAAGTAGGTGATGTGTTTATTCAGGCAATACTAGAAGAACTAGTGTAGATGATCAGGTCATCAGCGTAGAGAATAGCTGTGCAGGATTCCAGGACCTCAGCTGCATTGTTGATAAAAATTGAGAACAGAAGGGGCCCAAGGATAGAGCCCTGGGGGACCCCAAGGTTGATAGTAGATGTGTTGGACAGGGAGGAATTAAATTTGACAGCTTGCAACCTGTTTGACAGGTAGCTACAGAACCAGTCCACAACAGGGGTAGAGAAATGGAATTTATGGAGAGTGGAGAGAAGCAGGAGATGTTCTACAAGGTCAAAAGCCTTAGTGAGGTCAATGAAGATGGCACCTGTGAGTTTTCCAGAGTCCATGTTGGACAGAACATCAGTAATTAGTTGAAGATGAGCCATGGTGGTGCTATGACCTTTTCTGAAACCATGCTGAGTCTCTGAGAGGAGATTGTAGCGTGTAAGGTAGTCAGTGGTCTGTGATGCAACTATTTTCTCTAGGATCTTGTTAAGGACAGAGAGAATTGCTATAGGTCTGTAATTGACCATGTCCTTTGGGTCACCTTTTTTAAAGACAGGCATTGTGTAAATCAGAAATGTAATTAAAAATCTAATAATAAATCAGTCATACAGTGAACATTAATAAATCAGTCATACAAGGATCATTATTGGACAGTATGAAAAGTATGATCCATCACCATCCCCCACAAACCACCACCACATAAGAGAAGTATTTTTCTTTGCAACACAAACGGAGGAGCAACTGGCAACCACCATCTTCAACAGCCATTTAATTTTTTATTGTATTTCAACATGAGAAGTAGCCTCACATTGTCCTCCATCAGACTTTGACGATTGTCTTTTAACCTCCACATCTGCTGTACTCGCAGGGAGACAGATGTATCTTTTTGACAGCAGAAAGATTTGGCAATGCATCAGCCTGTGCTTCCCACCACTGAACAATATTAAAATCATCTGGTATAGACTGGGCCAGAGTTCTGTAGCCATACCATTCAAAGTTTGACACACTGGTAAGAGACGGGAGCTCCTGGGTATATTTTGATTTGTCTTTTTCCAGTGTTGACAACTGCTTGGGGTCAAAGATACAGGCAGCTTTGAATGTGCTTAGTGAGGGGCAATTTTTTAAAATGTGATCTAACTTCACACTGCTGTCCAACATCACTTTCTGAAGCAGGTTGATGCAGTTTACATTTTCCTGACACAGACATCTGGTCAACATTTTGACAGTCTGCGGTCTGTACTCCATTTCCCCTGCAGTGGCAGAGAAATCCAAAAATATGTGGTCATTTTGAACCCTAGCAAATATATTGTATCCCTGTGGCTTGCTGTTTGATTGTAATTCTTCAATAAGGTCCACAAGTTCTTTTGAATGTTCAGACACAAAAGCAGCTTGAGCCGCCAGCCATGAACTTCAGTCGCTTGAAGGTTGCTGCATCCGATTGTGACACTGTTCTAACAAATTCTGTAACAATGAGCAAATAGTCAGCCAAATATTTAACTGCATTAACCCAGGAGCACCATCGAGTTTGCACGGAGTACACTGGCATCTTGGGTACAATTCCCGACTTTGATTCTATGAATGCCAGGTACTGATTGCGACGCATTGGGCTTTGGCAAAATATTTTTTTTTACCAGGGCAACCACAGTGTTCAAATCCTCCAGTGTGTCAACCCAGACCTCCAAAACCAAATTCAGGAGGTGTGCAATGCAGGTCACATGCACCACATTTGGTAACACACATGACAGAAGTGTTCCAAAAGATTTGTGCATGTAACTAGCACTGTCCGTGACAATGGCAAACATTTTGTTTAGATTAATCCCGTTGGTGCTTAGTACTTTCAGTAGGGCTTGGGAAACAGTGGTGTTGTTTACGTGTTCCAGAAACTCGACACCAATGAGGACAGGCTGCTCCCTGACATTCACCAAAGGTTGTGCCAAAATAGCCAGCACGCTATGTCTACAGGCATCAGTGGTCTCCTCCAGGAAAATGAAAATGTTTTGATCTGTAACTGCTTCTTTCAAGGACCTCTCATGCTCTGGCCGAATTTCTTGCAGGTAGATGCTCCTTAGCTGTGCTGGTCCTGAAAGACTTCCACCCTGCTTGCTGTACTTCACCAAGAAGTCTTGAAATGCAGAAGCCTTTTCCAGAGGGATATCTGCTTGTGTCAAACACTGAATGAAGTCCAGCACAAACTCCTTCTGCTCCACAGATGATGTTGTTGCTCAGGCAAAAGAAGAAGTCAATGACTGCTGGCGTAGAGCTGCACCTGGAGCAAATAAAAAGCAGACAATCAATATGTTATATATTTCACAGGAAAAATAAACTGCAGGCCATCCCAGCTGCAAGGTGTCTGTATGTGACAATGACATCCCAGGTTCAAGAACAGACCCGACAGACCTGGGAGTCAGAGCAGACCCAATAGACCCGGGACTATTAGGACTCACCAGGTGGAGAAGACTTGAGAGTTTGAGGGATGGCTGTCATTGTCCAGATGGTGGAGGTGTGTCAGACATAATTGCAGCCCCTTGCAGAGGCCAGGGATCTGCATCAACTGGTGTCTAGCTATATGGGAGGTGGGACAGACAGCAGCTTGCCCAACTGATGTCATTGCATGCATGGGACAGACAGCAGCTTGCCCAACTGATGTCATTGCATGTCCCACCTCCAGAGGATAAATGCATATACAAAAAAAAAAAATCAATGGAGATGGTGCGCAGAGCAGGGGCGGAGTTCCCATCAGGTGACAGGGGCCTGGCAAAACATTAAAAGAAACTGCAAATAGCGGTGTAAAGTAGTACTTACTTTGTTGTTTTTTCTTTAATGCTTCTTTCTGCTCTAGATGCTTCTGTGACTTCATGTGCATGGTCACTGTATGCTTACGCACAAAATCGATGGTGTGTGTGTGTAAGCACATCAAAAAAGTAGTCCTCCATCCTTGTAAAGATCATTTGGGTACAAGGGGACCCGATCACGGGCACGCACAAAATAGGAGACTTGCCGATCCTTCGCCTCTTCTTATGAAAGACAGGCGCGCTTCGGTGTTGGTAGAGCAGACATGTCATCAATAGTGTATTAACTAAACCCAAAAAGATAAATTATACACTGTATTAGCTAAACCAAAAGAATAAAATCCATTTATATAAATAAATACAACAATTAAGTGCTGAAAGAGTGGCATCTTGTGCAACTAATGTTTTATGCTGGCCAGTTTTGATGTAAACCTTAACTACTGTGAGGCACTCAGTCTCTGAGGAACCTCAGCAGTGAGTGCACGGGAGTGAGGGATGGACCATGCAACTGTCATACATGATGGGAAAAATTGTTCTGTGCCAGTCTGCTTGCCTGCTCCACCCTGCTCCCTCACCAGAGGCCAGAACAATTTTTTTTTGCCATGTGTGCCAGTCTGTCAGGCCCACCCCTCCACTCCCATCTCCAAGGAGCCACACCAGCAATCAAGGACACACCACAGGAGCGAGGGATGGACCCATGTGACTGCCATACATGATGGAAAAAATTATTCTGTGCTACTCTGGTTGCCCGTCCCACCCTGCTCGCTCACCAGAGGCCAGAACAATTTTTTTTGCCATGTGTGCCAGTCTGCCAGGCCCACCCCTCCACTCCCATCTCTGAGGAACCACAGCAGAGATCAAGGACACACCACGGGAGTGAGGGATGGATGCAGGTGACTGCCATACATGACGGAAAAAAATTGTTCTGTGCCACTCTGGTCGCCCACCCCACCCTGCTCTCTCACCAGAGGCCATTTTTTCCACCATGTGTGCCAGTCTGCCAGCCCCACCCCTCCACTCCATCAACGAGAAAGCATAGCAGCGAGGCTTGGACACACCTCAGAAGCAAAGGATGGACCCAGGCAACTGCCATACATGATGGAAAAAAATTGTTCTGTGCCACTCTGTTCGCTTGCCCCACCCTGCTCTCTCACAAGAGGCCAGAACAATTCTTTCCACCATGTGTGCCAGTCTGCCAGGCTCACCCCTCCACTCCATCAATGAGAAACCACAGCAGTGAGGCTTGAACACACTTCGGGAGTGAAGGACAGACCCAGGCGACTGCCATACATGATGGAAAAAAATTGTTCTGTGCCACTCTGGTCACCCGCCCCACCCTGCTCGCTCACCAGAGGCCAGAACAATTTTTGTTGCCATGTGTGCCAGTCTGCCAGGCCCACCCCTCCACTCCCACCTCCAAGGAACCACAGCAGCAATCAAGGACACACCATGGGAGTGAGGGACAGACCAAGATGACTGCTATACATGATGGAAAAAAATTGTTCTGTGCCACTCTGGTCGTCTACCCCACACTGCTTGCTCACCAGAGGACAGAACAATTTTTTTTGCCACGCACGTCAGTCCCCCAAGCCCACCTGTCCACTCTCCATCTATCTGACAAGCTTTTTTTAGAGAACAGCCCCGTACATAGAAATAAATTAAAAAAATTATAAAAAGAACATTTTTACAATAGCTGGCCCCTGCTAGACTCCCATCCTCTCTCTCCCTCAGAATATGCCAACCTCATCAAGAGACACATTTACTCAGAAATAAGTTGTATAAAAACCTACCTGTCTTAGATTGTCAGCACAGAATTGGCACAAAATAGACAGAGGAGTTGCAGCAAGTGATTCAGCTCTTTTTTGGGCTAATTGCAGCAGTGGGTTCTTCAGGTGATCCTCTGCTTCTCCTCCTCCTCTGCTCCACGTCTTCGTTCTGTGCAGCTCCCGCTCTCACCAGTCAGACACCTCAGCTCTTGATATGCAGCAGAGTAGGTTCTCCAGGTGACTCTCCACATCCTTGTTTTCTGCAGCTTCTGCTCACTCTCATTCGACTTGCGATGAATGTTCTCTCTTCTTGCTCACTCTTTGCCCAACATACAGCTCCTGATCAGTAGCCCCCCTCATCTGTCCGCGTACATTTAACTTGGTTTGGCAGGCCTGAGGGGAGCCAGAGCAAATGGAAAAGAGCAGGGATTTTAAATTAAAACTGACTGGTGTGATTGGCTCCAGCTAGTGTGACGCGCTGCACTGATGATATCACTAGCGCTTCACACACCAGGAAATCAAAGCAGTCAGAGAGATCGGGCAGGAGAACACTGAGGAGCATACAACATGGCATGGGATGGCTGGGGGCACATTAGGAGGGATATCACAGTGGGCGACATGCAGCAGAATACAAGGAGCTACCACCTGCAGACCATTTTTATGGTACGAGCTGGCTAGTGACTTTGCTGTGAGAGTTGGTGGGCTCGCTTTGGGCACAGAATTGTGGCATGGAGTGCAGGAAAGCTCCTAAAACTATGAGGAAGTTTAGAACTGTTACATTTTTCGGAAAGTGAAATTTTTTTGTGGGGGAGGTTTCGAAAATCACCCTTTCCACCAAATAATCGCGGCTGCAATTTTCCAGTGGCCCGATGACCCCCCCAGGCAGTAGGAGGAGCACAATAACCATCAAGGAACTCACCTGGCCTACTCATTCTAAACACAAACCAGGTGAACCAGAGGCAGTCATGGGGAGAATACTGTTGAAGGGGGCCTCCAATCTCACTCGGGCAGCTAAAGGGGCCCCAGTGAGAGCCCCACCCCTTCACGCTGAGTCTTAACTTCTACTACTTGGGGTGTCATCGATATGGTTGATGACTGAAGGTCCACCTGGACAGAGGACATTCCCAGCTATGGGCCAGGTGAGAAGGATGCTGCCCCAAGCTTCACATGCCCAAGCTGTGAACTGTAGGTGCAAAGTGAGACCACTGGCTGCAGGGGAGCCCTGTGCCAGAACTGTATGGCTGGCTAGCCCCAGGAACTGATAAGGAGCTGAATGAGCATTGAGTGCTGAGACCTTGCAGAGGGCAGATTGCAGGGAGCAGTGAGAAAATGATGGCGTAATCAGGGGTTGATCTGGGCGTAGTTCAGTAAGGCAGGGTAGTTGTTCAGGAAAGCATGAATAATAACCGGACCTGCACATAGGTCAGTAAGCAATAGGAATATTCAGACTGACACATAGGGCTGCAAAACATAGTAGCAATGATGGACATGAACGTAAATGGGGCAGCAGTATGATAGTGGAGCAAGCCAGCCAGGCATTCAAAAGCCAGATTAAGGTGACAATTACTCTGAGGATTTTTGGTGGCGAAGGCAGGATTTAGAACAGAAATAATTAGCCACATGGGGCCACAAATCCCCAAACACTTCCCAGTCCCCACCGTAGGAAAAACAAGAAAGTGATGGAAGGGTTGAGAACCACATGCAGATATAAAAACTAGATAACAGCATCAGCAGTAGCTTTAGCTGACCTCAGAGTAGAACAGCAGTGTACAAACAGGGAATAGCATCAGTTATGAGTGGTTGTATTCTATAAGCATGGAAGAAGGGAAGCACAATGCTGTGAAAACAGCTATGACAACAGGGAAGGTAGACTGAGCAGGGAAAACATGATTGAACTGCATAGCAAGGGTTCAGAGGGAGCTTGAATCAGATGAAAACAATCAAGCTTGATAGCATGGGGAGCAAGTAGGCCTGTAGCAGGGGAAGCAGCTTTGGGTTGTGTAAAAGCACAAGTACTGGGTACAATAGCAAGGGGGAGCAAGTAAAAGCAGTAGCAGAAGCTGCAAAAAGTCAAATGGTAGGAGCTGAAAAACCAAGTCCCCCCAAAAAAGAAACAAAAACACAAACACAGAAGAAACATGGAAGAAATGAAAGGAAGCACACAGCCGGAGGCAAAGTACAAACCAGAAGCAGAAGAACAAAATGCAGAGTCCAGCAGAAAGAAGCAGCAAGGTGTGGGGGGGGGGCAGGCCCAGAGCAAACAGACAGAGCCTCCAGTCAGCAAAGAAAAAGTGCTTCAGAAGGAGGCTGAGGGGAACTGCTTATATAGCTCTGGAAGTGGGAGTGGCTGGCTGCTTGTCCATCGAACCATAGGCAGAGCCTTCCAATTAAAAATTGTTTTTAGATTGGGCTCTTCCTGTTTGGGCTGGTGTACCAGGCAGTGATGTGTTGAGACCACGGCCAGGCATGAATCACCTATGCTGCCTCTCTGCCTCGCAACCTTCTCCTCTTCATTGACCTCCCAGTTTCATCTATTGCTGCCAGGTGCTGCAGGGAGGTCAGGATTATAAGGGGACAGGTGAGTCGCCATTGGCAGGGGCAGCTGAAGAGGGGGTAGTGAGTAGCATTGAGGTTGTAAGGTACTGGAGACACCCTGGGTTTAAATGGAGCTGAGGAGAGGCCACATGCGGTGTGGTCTCCTGGCACCAGGGTTCCACCCAGACCGAGTGGGTAGCTGGGGAGGGACCGCTGCCTCCTCTAATCCTCTTTGGGCAGTGCTTTGCAATGCCAGGTCGATAAGGAACATGACTGCCATTTCTTCGGATTTGATTTCCCCTGTCGACCTGGCGTGCATCATGGAGATCTGACTAGCTGATGATGCTGGTCCAGTTCTAGAGGCTGCCATCCCTGCTGGATACACCATAGTGCACTGCCCAAGGAAGGGTGGCAGGGGTGGGGCAGTGGCCATTGTTTTTAGATCCAGCCTGGGCTTCACAGTGCATCTGGTTGGAAATACCAGATCTTTTGAGTGTGTTGCCGTGCATGGGGATCCAGGTGCAGGTTGCAGGATTCTCCTTGTTTACCGCTTTCTGGGGTTGGGAGGAGAATTCCTGCAGGAGGTAGTGGACTTCATCATCGATCAGGTATTTGAGTCCCCTAGGTGTTTATTCCTGGGGATTTTCTTTTAATTTTTTTAATCTTTTTTTTGCTAATATTTTTTTTGTGCATGGGGTCACACATGCACCCATGCATGCCCACATCAAGCATTTCCCGTGCTCCCACCCCATGTTGTTGTGGCTCCATCTCACTGAGCCCCAGCCTCCGCTAGTGGTCAGGTGTGCACCGGCCAATGATCTCCCCCCCAGAGATGGAGAGCAGTCGTCGGATGCTCCATTCATCTCCTCCTCTGCCTACTCAAGGTGGCCCGTGCTCATTCCTGAACATGGGTCACCAACATGGCATGAGGTATGGCGTCCAGTGCCTTAACCCTTCCTTGGGGGTGGGACTTCAATGCTTGGGTCGATGACAAATTCTCGTATTTTGGTTATGACCTCCTCCAGTTGATGTCATCACTGGGCCTGGCACAAGTGGTTGCTTTTGTGACCCACCAGCATAGCCACACACTTGATCTGGTGTTCCAGCTGGGTCTTGGAGTTGATAGCCTCAAGATTGATCGGGTCTCTTGGTCCAATCACTGCACCATGGGGTTCATGTTTGGGGCCCCCCCAAAAGTCCTTCACCTATGGAGATGATCAGCTACCACCCTTTCAGGGGTTTGTACCCAGAAGCACTATTGTCATTAGCTGATCTATCTAGAGCAGAGGCAGCTTGTGCAATTGGCACCAGTGAGGCAGTATCCACTTAAAATAAGGTAGTACCTGAAGCACTGGATGTCATCGCTCTGGTTCGTATACAACTGAGATCCTCTCACTTGAGATCCCCCAAGTTTGATGGGAGTCTCAAGACGATAAAGGTCATAGGTTAGAAGCTGGAGCATTACTGGTGGAAGACCTAGCTGGAGGCTGACAAACTGGCCCTGTGTGCTCACTACGGTGAGTACCAAGGGGCAATTTCCCATAAGAAGGCAGAATTCCTGTTCAGGGAAATTACGACAGGGAAGAACAGACCTTCTGAGCTTTTTCAAACTGTGGAGAGGCTTCTCCATCCTGCCTGCCTACAGAGAAGAAGACTTTGTCATCCACTTTATGTGAAGAGTTTACTCTGTTCTCCTCTGACAGCGTGTCATCTATCCAGTGAGGATTCTGTCAGGGAGGCAAATGCCTCCCATTAACCGGACTGGGAGGAACAGAGGCACTCTCCCTGTGTGGGAGGAGTTTAGGCCAGTGGAGGTGTCTGAAGTGACTGGGGTAATCTTAGAGCCGAAGCATATATTCTGCGAACTAGACCTAGCCCCAATGCGTTTCTTAATGGAATGCGCCGAGGCTGTTGGTCCAGTGTTCACCAGCATTACCAGGTGCTCGATGGTGGAAGGGGTGTTCCCAGTGGCTTTGAAAGAAGCGCTGGTGAGATCCCTCCTTAAGTAATCTTCCATTGACCCAGACATCCTGGTAAATTACATCCGATCTCCAACTTGCTGTTTTTAAGCAAGGTTGTTGAGAAACTGATGACATCTATGAGCCATTTCATTCGGGTTTTTGGGTTAGACACAGCACAGAAACAGCTCTAGTTACGATGCATCATGACCTACTCAGGGCTAAAGATAGAGGAGACAGATCAGTTCACTGTCATCAGATGGTTTGAGTCCTATCTCTGATAGGGTGCAGCGGGTAGTGATGGGTAATTTCTCCTCCTCCCAATGCCCCTGTCATGTGGAGTACTAAAGGGCTCAGTCTTGATGCTGAAGCTGTTCGCAGTGTACATGCTGCCCCAGGGTGAGATCATTTGGCAATACAGTGTGGAGTTTCACTGATATACAGATGACACCCAGCTGTATTTGTCATTTGCACCTGGAACATCTGGTGCTGTCTGTGCTTAACAGCTGTCTGGCTAAAATCAGTGACTGAATGTCTTCCAGCTGGCTGAGAGTAAACCCAGATAAGATGGTGGTGCTAGTGATCGAGCCAGGTCACTGGCATGATGGGTTGCCATCTGGAGTGAACACAGATGTTTTTCTGGGGTCTGCTCTGTTGGTGGCTTCCCTGAGGGTGTGTAACCTCAGTGTGATCCTGGATAGCAGGCTGACCTTTGAAAATCAGGTATCATCTGCAGTTAAGAGTGTTTTTTACCACTTGTGGAACATTGCCAGGATCAAGCCCCTTGTTCCATCCAAGGATCTGCAGACCCTAGTACATGCCTTTGTTACCTCTAGGCTCAACTGCTCTAACTCTCTATAGTTTGTGGTCACAGGGGGGACCATCCGCAGACTACAGCTGGTGGAGAATGCGGCGGCCTAGTTGCTGATGGGCCTGCCTAGATCCTGCCTTGTAACTCCAGTCCTGCATGCTCTGCACTGGCTGCCTGTCAGGTGGAGGGTCCTTTTCAATGTGGGCTTGCTCATCTATAAGGCTCTATATGGACTGGGTTCTGGCTACCTGTCAGAGCTCCTGATACCTGTGACCTCTGCTCGCTCTCTCCACTCCTCTTCGTGGGGCCTCCTGGACATTCACAAGGTTTAGCTCAAGACATTGGTTGACCAAGCTTTTAGTGTCTCTGGGCCGAACCTGTGGAACTCACTTCCACCTGCTCTCCGGGAAACCCCCTTGACTGGTGTTTTCAAGCTGAGGCTGAAGGTCCACCTCTTTAGCCTGGCTTTTATGGAGTGATCTGCTCAACTGCTTTAATTATTAGTAACTACTCTTAATAACTATTATTCTGATTCTTATTTATTCTGGACATTTTATTGTGTTTTTATTTGTTGTTTTTTTCTTTGTCGTGCTTCCTTAGGTGCCCAGAGCCTCAGGGAATGGGAGCCCTAAAAACAAAATTTGCCTTGCTTGCCTTGTCCCCTTTTTTTGCTGGTTTAATGGTAATTTTCTTATTCTCCCCTAAGCTTTTTAGTGCTGACATTTTAGAATTACTCATATTGTGAAAAAAATGATTGTTTTCACATTTAATTCAACCAAATCATCTTCACAGCTTTGTAAGAATGTCTGTAAAGCTGAGGTCAGTGGTGGACACAATTTGGACTTAGATTTACATTGTTGAAACAGTGTCAGATGTTAAAAATGTCCAGATTCTTGACATACCCTCTGTATATCATTACTACTTTCAGAGTACAGTCTCCTATTAAAGAAAGATTTCAAACTCAAAGTTTGTACAAACTTGTTAATGTCCGTAACTGTCTCAAATAAATTGAATCTCCTTATTAGAGTAAAAGAGTATCCACAATTAAGGTCATTTATTAATTCAATAAGTTGATCATATTCAGAATTAATGCCTGCATTGTGGGCTCTGGCTCGGGCACCATCCTCATCCCCATCCTCTTGCGGTTTGACCTCTTTTCCACCCCTCTTCCTGCCCCCAGCCTCATTCTTTTATATTTCCCCGATGTTTATTGGAGCAACGACTCCTTCTTGGAATAGATGTGTGTTTGGGGGATTGTGGTAGAAGAATCTCTCTCTCTCTCCTCTTCCTCTCCTGAACAAACATATCTAGATCTGATGTGGCACTTTCTTCTCCACTGTTTTCTTGTACTGTAGCCCAGTGTGTGGGGTTTCTTCTTTAATGTAGGCTTAGGAGTAGGTTCTCTTTGTGTTTTATTGCTCCAATCAAATACTTTGCCATCAGGAAAATCACCTATGTCATGTTCAAACTTATTTTTCTTAATGTTCCTAATTTTATTATCATGTTTTGCAAGGTTAGGCTTAAAAATATCCCTGAGTTCACCAAAAGATGGAGCTGTTGCAAACGCTACTTCTCATTTATTAAGTTCTTCCTCTATTTCATTCTGTATGGTAACATTTCCTTGAAGTGTAAGCTCCGTATATTTTTTCAGTAGCTTCATTACTAATTATTCTCCATTTCTTTAGGAATCCCTCTGCTTGTTGGCCAGAAGTGGAATTTTTTAAAATATGTAAGCCTCTTGGGACACGATCCACTTTCAAATATGCTTTGAGAGAAACCTTTTCCCAGTGTGAATATTTTAGTCTAGAAGACATTTTTTCAAATTGGCTAAAAACTTGTCTGTTGTTGAAAAGTCCCTGTGCAGCTGGTATATCCTCATTTAGCAACTCTGTTAAGTTGTCACTAGCACTAGCAGTGCTGCTGTGCACAAATTCAGTCAGGGAGGGGGGTTTCATTGACTGCACCCACATGGCCATAGCCATAGTGGCACGTCACATAGTAACTTACTTCTTTAAGTTTGGCAAGGACTCTAGGTCTGTCAGGTTTGCCCCTTCCCCTGCTTCATAAGCAGGGACCAACAAGTATGCTGTGCAAACATACACACATTTATAGAGCTTTTCCAACCACCGTACTAGCAAACAATTAAACAAAAAGCCACTCCACCCACTGCTTTTTTTTTTTTTTTATGGGGACATTTTATCCCGACTGCTGGCGAGAGCTAGGTGTCAGTGGACTGACCATCCTGTGCTCTTTGTTCTCCCCCCCTCTTTGCAGAGATCATGTGGCATGGCAGCAGGGCTAGGTTTTTTTTTCTTAGTTATGGAGATGACTGCTTTAGGCCCTAATCACTACCCCTGAGAACACCAGCACAAAGGACCAAAGTCCAGGCGAGAAGCCGTGCTGAGACATGGCTTCCGCCAAGCACTTAAGAGTGTCCTCCCCTTCTGACACCATCCACTGGTCAGGAAGAATATTGTCAATATGATTCAGTGACTTGGCATTAGGGTGACACAGTTTTTGAAATTCTGATTCAATAGTTTTCAGGCATATGCATAATGATTTCTTTTTTGACTTTCATTAAAGTCAGTGTTATGCACGAACATAATATAGAGATTGAGTGAGCAATTAATTAAGCATAAACATTTTACCACAGGGCAAAATATTGCACATCTGTTTAGATGTTAATTCATGATTTTTATAAATCCCACTAATGTGACCTTACTAGGAGGGGTTCACCTAAATAATTTCAACCATTGCTTGTACAGAATGCACTGTTGCAGTCAAATAACTCAGCAGTGTATAGTTTCACAGAAGGAAACACGAACATTACTAAAAACATAGAAACATAGACTTTGACAGCAGATAAGGACCGCTAGGCCCATCTAGTCTGCCCATTTCCCTACCTACAGGATAGGCCGCAGATCCTAGTTAACCAACAGCCTATATCTTCCTGCCCCCCACAAGAATTGCCTTATGCTCTGTCCCATGCATTCTTGAATTCTCCCACAGTTTTAGACCTACAACTTCCTCAGGGAAGGCTGTTCCATGCATCCACTACCCTCTCTGTGAAATAATACTTCCTCACATTGCCCTGAAACCGCCCTCCTTCTATCTTTAAATTGTGTCCCCTTGTTCTTGCAAGTCTCTTTTTCTGAAAGATGCTACCCTCTTGGACTTTGTTGATTCCTTGAGGTACTTGAAAGTTTCTAACATGTCCCCCTCTCCTTCTTTCCTCAAGGGTATACATATTAAGCTCCTTTAGTCTCTCCTCATACGGCTTCTCTTGCAGACCCTGCACCATTTTAGTTGCCCTCCTCTGGACTGCCTCTATCCTGTCTATGTCCTTGCGGAGATGGGGTCTCCAGAACTGGACACAGTATTCCAGATGGGGTCTCACCAACTGTCTGTACAGAGGGATAACAACTTCCTGTTTTCTGCTGCTGATGCCTCTCCCTATACATCCCAGTATACCCCCGGCCCTCGCTACTGCCTTCTCACATTGCTTGCTAACCTTAAGGTCATCTGATATGATTACCCCCAGGTCCCTTTCCTGTTTTGTTGTTGTTACTACCTCCCCACCCATTGTGTATTCTTCCCCTGGGTTCTTGTTTCCCAGGTGCATTATTTTGCACTTTTTTGCGTTGAATCCTAGCTGCCATATGTCTGACCATTCCTCCAACCTTGCCAAGTCCCTTTTCATCCTTTCCATGCCTCCTTGTGTATCAACCCTGTTGCAGATCTTTGTGTCATCTGCAAAAAGGCATACTTTTCCTTCCAGTCCCTCTGCAATGCCACTGATGAAGACATTAAAAAGGACTGGACCCAATACTGAACCCTGCGGTACCCCACTAGTAACCGCCCTTTCTTCAGAGTGGACTCCATTTACAATTACCTTCTGTGTCCTGTTGTCCAGCCAATGTTTTACCCAGGCTACCACCCTGGGACCCACTCCCAGGCTGGTTAATTTGACTAATAATCTTTTGTGTGGGACTGTGTCAAATGCCTTGCCAAAGTCTGGGTAGGCCATGTCCACAGCCCTCCTGGTCTAATACTACTTTGGTCACCCAGTCAAAGAAATCTATTAGATCTGCCTGACATGACCTTCCTGGCTGTGAACCCATGCTGCCTTGGATCCTGTGCTCACTGACCTCTAGGTACTCAACCATTCTTTCCTTCAGAAGTGACTCCATCACTTTCCCTACCACAGAGGTCAGACTGACAGGTCTGTAGTTTCCTGCCTCTGTCTTGGTCCCACTTTGTGAAGAGGAATCACATCCGCCTTCCTCCAGTCCTCGGGTGCCACACCATCCTCCCATGATTTATTAAAAGAGTAGCCAGTGGTTTCACTAGTTCCTTCCTTAATTCTTTTAGAATTCTGGGTGAATTCCATCAGGACCCATTGCTTTGTCCACCTTCAGTTTTAGGAGTTCTTGCAGAACCCACTTTCTTCTGTGAAGGACTGGGATCGAGCCCCCTATCAAGAGTGCTTCTATTAGTGGATTCGGCACTTCCCCTCCTCTCTTTGTGAATACTTCGAGCAGAAATATTCGCTCAGTATTCCTGCTTTTCACTGTCCCTCTGCCCACCCACCGCTCATTCTATTCAGCCTCACTATCCCTCCCTTTGTCTTTCTACGCCGCTGATGTACCTATAAAGGTTTTATCCCCTTCTTAACTGAGTTGGCTATCTTTTCCTCAGTTTGGGCCTTGCTATTCTGACTTCCCTCCTGCTTCTTTCTGCCTTAACTGGTACAGCTCTCTGTCCTGCTCCTTCTGTGTTTCCTTATACTTCCGGAATGCTATCTTTTTCTTCCTGACTTTCACAGCCACCTCTCTTGAGAACCATGGTGGCTTTTTCTTTCATTTTGATTTGTTTATTTGCTTCACACAAAGGCTTGTTGCCTCTGTGATGGCAGTTTTGATAATTCCCCATTGTTGCTCCACACCTCCTTCTAGCCTGTTTGCTAGTGCTTTTCTGAGGCACTCTCCCATCTTGCCAAAGTCAGCCCTCCTAAAGTCCAGTACCTCACTTTTGTATGGCTTGACTTCAGTAGCTGAGTTTAACGTGAACCACACTGTTTGATGGTCACTTGTCCCCAGATGGCAACCCACTTCTAGATCTGAGATCCTCTCACTGCCCCGTTTGAGAGTATGAGGTCTAAGATTGCTTCCCTCACAGTGGGTTCCACAGTAGCTGTCTAATGCCTGCCACCTGTAGGGCATCAAGAATGGCCCTCTCTGTTTGATGTGGCTGCAGCAAATGTGCTCCAGTTAACATCTGGCATATTCAGGTCTCCCATCAACAGTATCTCCCTTTCTCTGCCATTCTAAGAATGCCTTCCATCATATCCTTGTCCATTCCTTCCCCTGACATGGGAGTCTGTACACAACCCTGTGCGGATTGTGGTGCCTTTCCAGTCTCCAAGGTGACCCACAGTGCCTCTCTCTCCCTGTTTACTCTTTTGTTCAGTTGCTTTTATCCCTTCCTTACATGAGAGCTACTCCTCCCCTCTTCCCTGCCTGTCTCTCTCCTGTAGGTTATGTACCCTGGTATGTTAACATCCCAGTCATGGTTCTCTGTGTACCATGTTTCTGTGACTGCTACGATATCCAGGCATCCCTCTTCCATTAAGGCCACCAGCTCAGGGAGCTTGTTGCCCAGACCACGGGCATTGGTACTCATTACCCTCCATTTCCTGATGGCCATACCCCCTTTTGCCCCATCCCTGTCCTTCTTGCCTTTGTCACTTTCTCCATTTACCCCTGCCCTTCTCCCTATTGACACCTCCATGTTGGTGTTTGCCACACTTACTACCGTGATTGTTTGGGGGGGCCTAGGATTTTCCTGCTCCTTTCCAGTGCCTCCCCCCTTGGCTAGTTTAAAAGCTTGCCAATGAAGCATTTATACCTATCACCTAGGATCCTGTCCCTCCCGGACAGATGCAGCCCATCATGCCAGTATAGGCTTGCATCACTCCAGGTGGACCCCAGTCCCCAATGAAGCCAAATCCCTGAGCTCCACACCAGTTTTTCAACCACTGATTGAATCCCATGGTGCATGGAACACCCTAGCCTCTCCTATGCCATAGATGGGTAGCACCTCCAAAAAGGTTACCGTGTGTGCTACTTGACTAAGGCCCCTCCCCAATTCCACAAACTCTTCCTGCACTTCTCTAATCCCTTTCTTAGCCAGGTCATTTGTCCCTAAGTGGACAATGACATCCAGCTCCCTCCTGTGCAGCTGCACCGCAATCCTGAGGATTCGCTCCCCTGTCCTCAAGCCATGGCGCCAGGCAGGCACCTTACCTCCTCTCCCTTCCTTTCCCAGTTCTACCTTCCTAACAATGGAGTCCCCACCAGGAGTTGTTTCCTTCCCCTGCAGGGTCCCCTGCCACCCCCCTGTGGGTCTCCTTTGTGGAGGTTCCCAGCATCCTCCTTGGTCTCCACTGTAGGTGCCTCCATAGAGGAACCACACTTTGCCAGAATGGCATAGGAATTGTGGAGAGGTACAACTGGAGGGATGTGCCTCTGTTCCACCACCCTCACCCTCCCTGAGCCCACTGTGGTCCACATAAACAAGTCATACACTGTGATTTCTTCTGACAGAATACAGCATGCATACATACATACATGCATATTACATTTTTTTAAGATGTCTGCTGCTGTCACAGGCTAACCCTAGATATATTTGAAAGGTGACAGAAACCTGGCAATCCAACTAACAGAGAAACACAACCATAACATATACAAGTATAGTATAACTTTCTAAATTGGCCTCTGCACATTTTTAAGTCTTGTATTTCATCAGAACACATCCATATTCCAACTTGTCAGTTTACAGTGAGAGCTAGTTCTGCTTGCAGAATAGGCTGCTTGGTGGGTTTACTCCTTAAAAATCAAGAGATCTTATACAGGAGGGAAAAGAAGCACCACACTCTTAGCGCAGACTGGGAGGCCAGTTTAATGATTAGCAGCAAGTACAACATGGAACTAAGGTATATTACTAGGATTTCTAGGATTGTTCAAGACATAAGGGAGCCTAGTGGCCCATAACATATGTCTCCCACATGTGTGGGTAAATCATACCAACTTCTGGTTATTATAATATGTTCTAGTTAGACTATTTTTGAAAGATAATAAACTAGTACACTCCACCACAGACTGAGGTAGTCTATTACACACTTTTGGGGCTCTAATTGTAAGAAAGTGGTCCCTCTTGACTGTTTCAGTGTATTGTATTTCAATTTTATTATTATGGGAATGCAGGTTTTCCCTTGAATTACTATGATATAGATTAAATTCCTGCATAAACTCGGTGTTCTGAATTAATTTATAAAATAATAACAGATCTCCCCTTTGCCTACGTGCCTCTAGTAAGTGTAATCTGGATTTATGTAATCTTGTATGATAATCAAATTGTTGTAGTCGAGCAACATGTCTGGTGATTGTTCTCTGAACCCCTTCTAGAATCCTAATATCTTTTCTCAAATGAGGTGCCCAGAATTGTGAGCAAAAGTCCAGTATGAGCTGCACATAGGTAGTGTAAAGGGGTAGAATAAGTTGTTTAGTTTTATTGATGACTGTACGCTTAACCTTATTAAGGTCTGAGCTGTTTTGGACACTCTCATACAGTGATTAGCAGGAGAAAGGGAGTCATTAACAGTTACGCCCAAGTCCCTTACATAGGGAACCAACTTCAAAATAGTCTGCTCCAATATTTACGAGTAATCTGTTTTTTTTTTTCCTATATGAAGCACAGCACATTTATTCGTGTTGAACTTCATTCCACATTCATTTGCCCAAATTTCAATTTTAGCCAAGTCAGAAACCAGTTTTAAATGCTTATGAATGGTATCAACCTCTCCACCCAATTTTCTGTCATCAGCAAACTTACTAACAGAGCTCTTAATATCATTGTCCATGTCATAAACATAGACACTAAATAGAATGGGTCCAAGGACGGAACCTTGTGGAACGCCACTACCCACTATCCCTTCATCAGATGTAATACAACTAATGCATACTTTTTGTTTCCTCTCCAATAGCCAGTTAAAGATCCATCTAATGATGATACTATTAACCTGTAGATTGATGAGCTTGTTGATTCATTTTTCATGGACCACTCTGTCAAAAGCTTTTGAAAAGTCAAGTAGTATTACATCTGAAGGACAGCCCTTATCCAAACTTTTACTGGTGTTTTCATAAAACATTATCAGATTAATGGTACAAGACCGACCCTTGGTGAAACCATATTGGTTTTTATCTATTCTCCCTGTAGTTTTGAGGTGTAGTTCTAATCTAGTTTTAATAAGATGGTCTATTAGTTTGCAACAGTGGGACATCAGGCTAATGGGCATATAATTATCCACTTTCCCCTTACTACCTGCTTTATGAATTCACACCACCAGTGCCCTTTTCCAGTCATCAGGAATGAGGCCTTCTCTAAGTGAATAATTAAAAATAATAGAGAGGGGATAAGTCAACTCTTTACTGGCTTTTTTAATAAGATGATATTTATATTATCTGGTCCTGGGCTAGAGGTACCATTAAGTTGAACTAATAAATGTTTAATTTCTTCCTCTGTAAAAATGATATCCACAGTATCATTTGGCAATCTTGGTAGTAAGGTTAGTGATAGAGGGGAAAACACTGAGCAAAAGTAGTTATTAAACTTATTTGCAATGATACTATTATCATATATTTCTTGCTTATTGTCAATAATAGGGCCTACACAACTTACTTTATTGCGACAGCTGGTGTTCATGTATGAATATAACAGCTTCCTATTTTTTGAATGTGCTATTTTGAATTCTAATTGGGATTTTGACAATCTAATTTGTTTTTTCAAATGTTTTATGTGCTAGATGATATATATTTTAATTCTTCTCATTTGGTATTCTCTTATACTTGGTATAAGTTTCCTGTTTATATTTGATCTGTTTATTGATTTTGGAATGTAACCATGCTGGGATCTTAACTTTTTTTGTTATATTTGTCCCTAAATGGAACAAAATGATTTTCAATTTCTGTTAAAATCTCCTTGAATCTATCCCATGCATACTGTGTTGACCCAGGACCAAGTGTAACATCGTAGTCTATATCAGAGAGGGTCTGACAAATTTTCTCAAAGTCTGCTTTATGATAATCCCTTATCAAAGTTTTAGATTTAGGCCCAGATATTCAAAGGGGTTGCACATGGTGCAACAGAGTTGCGCTGGCACAACCCCACATTGTGCCTGATGAGATATTGGAAAGGCAGCACAAATCCCGATGCACCAGGGCACAATGTAAGTATATGCAGTGCAGATGCAGAGGCGGTGCCCATTCATATGAGGCACATTCCGATATTCAGCCTGTGATGAGCGGTGCATATGCTGGCACAACCCTGCATTGCGCCGCATAGAGGGGCTCAAAGTTGAGCTTATTAATCAGTGGAACAACTCCTGGCCACCTGCAGGTGGGCTCCTATATTGCATTGCACAACACAGCAGCCACCAGCCATGGGTGGCCACCCACCCACCCAGAACACCATCCACAAGCACCCACAACTTCCTGGTGGTCCAGTGGTCCCCCCTCCCTCCTGATACCCCGATAGATGTCTCCTACATCATTTCCAGGTAGTCTAATGGACCCTCCTCCCAAAGCCCTCATAAATGTCCAATAATACATTCCCTGGTAGTCTAGTGGACCCCCACTGTGCACACAATAGTCTGTGCATGGCGCCAAGGGCAAGTCACCAGGCTGCCCTGCGCAAGGCATGCCAATGGGGCCATAATGACATGCAAATGGCCCCATGTGCGCCTTGCATATATTATGGCCTCATTTGCATGCTCTCAGCTGAATATCATGGGTGATGCACCCAGTGCAGCTGTGCCGGTGTAGTGCCACTGCGCCGTGCATAGTGCATGCCATATTCAACGGTGCTGCGCCATGGTGCATCACTCTTGAATATCACCTGGTCCAGGCTCCAGCACATCCCTGTTGTGCTGTGCCCAGGTTTGTGCCCCTGCCAGGTGCAGTCTGAATATTCGGGTCATAGTGTCTTGTCTCCCCCTAACCAAATGACATATACTTGTTTGATGGTCACCGTTACCTAGTGCTGCACTAATCTTAATGCTTGTGACTTCATTATCCATGTTTGTTAGGATTAAATCCAAAATATTTCCATTTCTGGTAAGAAAATCAACTAATTGGTTTAGACCACTATTTATGCAAACTTCAGTGAAGTCTCTCTCTATTGGATCAGAGCCAGAACGATTTATCCAGTTGATTCCAGGGTAATTATAGTCTCCCATAATAGTTACATCTCCCAGTGAACATATTTTTGAGATTTTACTATTGAGAGCCTTATTATATTCGTTTGTGGCTGCAGGTGGTCTGTAGCAATTACCAAATATAACTGTTTTTCTTCCCGAGAATACGGCTTTGACCCAAACTGTTTCTAAATTGGCACTAGAGTCTAAAATGGGGTTCAATAATAGAAGATGATATAGACTCATGCATATATATGCAGACTCCTCTTCCTCCTCGTTTTCCTTCTCTACTACATCTATGCAATTTGTAACCTATAATATGCATTAAACCATCTGAATCCTGATCCCACCATGTTTCTGTGATTGCTGCAATATGTATGACATGTTGGACCAATAATGCTTCTAACTCAAGTTTTTTAGTAATATTTAAACTCCTTGCATTTGTAGTAAGTATGTTACAACTACCATACTTAAGGACTCTCCTGTAGTGTGATCCCTCCCCCATTATAAGTTTAAATTATCTGTTAATGTTTTGCTATTTTTCTACCCAGCATGTTACTTCCCCTTTTATTAAGATGCAGTCCATCCCAAGCAAATAAGTGATGCCTATCATAAAAATCTTCCCAGTGGGTGATGCAATTTAAGCCGTTACTTAGGCACCATTTTCTAAGCCAGTTGTTAATTTTTTTTATTTTAATAATCATTGCGTCTGTTGCTCATGGGACTGGTAATATTTTAGAAAATGAAATGTCACAGTTTCTGGATATCAAAAGTTCACTTAATATGGTATAGTCTTTTTTAATATCTTCTATACTACTTCTATTAACATTATTAGTTACAGCATGTAAAATAACCACTGGTTTTCAAGACATCATTTCCATCATTGTGATATCAGATATAGTTGCTCCTCTAAAGCTGCTGCATGTCCTGTTTTGCTTATCCAGATTACAGATGTGCCTGTCGATGTGTTTGATCATTGAGTCACCAAGTACAAATACCTGGTGTGACATTGCCCGCTCTTCTAATGGACTACAAGGGGAACTGACAACTGTAGTCATGTTCTGGCATGTATCAGAATTGTTTGAGCTACAGTCTTTATTTTCAATAATAGTTGGGGTTAATGTGCTAGATATGCAATTTTTATGTATCTCACAGGTTTTTTCACTCTTACGTATTGCTTTATCTTGACTTGCTGATTGTTGGGAAGCACTCTGGATTATTTCCTCTGGTTGAATTTGATTCTCACCTATATCTATACTGTCCTCTAAGGAAGCACCAAGGGAGGTCGACAGTGAAAATGCTGATCTCCCGCACAGCGATGGCACAATACCGATGCAGGTATTGTGATGCCCGTTCTACAAGTGTTTTCTGTGGAAGGCTGTGCCCTCCACACACCCCCATGCAGGGGGCTCTGCCGCCCGCATCCCCCAGACTTTAGGATTATCAACTCCAGGTCGGAGTTGGTCCGGGTTGGGGGCAGAACACTGGGGGAAAGTGAAACATGGAAAAAGGACCATTACAGCGATTGTCGCCGTAATGGTCTTTTTTTCGTGTTTCGCTGTTGGGGTGTCGACAAGGGGTGCACGGTCCTTGAATGTACTAAGTAAGGAAAATTGATTGGCCAGGGGAAAAGAAAAGTCCCTAGCCCTTCTACCTTTTTTTTGATGTACTGTATTACCAGTTACAGTTGTCCATTTGCCACTGTCATCATCAGACCAATCATCAGATTTCTCCTGAACCTCAGTCCTCCCCCAACACAGTCCCAGTCTCATTCAAAGCTTAACAATAAAGGTGATGCCCATCCTTATTCTGCCCTGTTCAAAGTTCGGAGTCTTACCACCTTATTTCACTGATTTGTCTCCTTGTCTGAAAAGTAGTGAATTTTAATGAGTAATCTGACAAGATAATATTGGTATTTAATATATTAAAATAAACCCCATCATGGGAGCTCAACAACTGTGCACCTGCTCATGTTGCTGGCTAGTTCTGCCCCCTTAAATATATATTTCTAATGCCAGGTAGTTTTTAACAGTTTATCTTTCAGTTGGAGAGTTGCTAATCAATCATGTTTAGCATCATACTGTTGTTCTGCAATCAGTGACTCCAGCTTTTCCAAGTGCAATCCCCCTTCCTTTGGTCTGTCCTGTCTAGTGTCTTACTGTCCATATGGTGATGGACATGGATCACCATCATGATGACACGTAAAAGGTCTCTCTTTACACCAGATCAGTAGTTCCTCTGTGGTCCCTTTACTTAGGGAATAGAGGTTCAAGGGTAGTTTGGTTCATGCATCTCCAAGTTCATTGCTAACCACATTGTTGGGGGGTCAGCAAACCAAATTATAATTCATTACACATAGACCCTATTTTATTAAACATGATTGGTACATTGGCATGTATACAAGGCTTTTAATGAGACTCTCCCATTACCTACAGTACTTTGGCACTCCTCTGCACTGCTGCTACTGATATGGGGACTGCAGTTACTCCATACAGTTATTCAAATGGATACTATTGCTAGTTCTGGCTCTAGTACCCCATGGTGGGCTGGTGCACCCCCAAACAAGCCTCAACATGTTCCTGAATAAAATAGGAAGCGTTCACTTTGCTTTAGTTTTGAAGCTACCTCTGACAGAGCTCATGCTATTACCGCTTCTAAACCTCCATCAACTCTGGTTGGAAAAATGGAAAGGGACCTGGGGGTAGTCATATCAGATGACCTTAAGGTGGGCTAGCAATGTGAGAAGGCAGTAAGGAGGGCTGGTGGGATACTAGTATGCATAGGGAGAGGCATCACCAGTATAAAAAAGTAAGTTGTTATCCCTCTGTACAGACAGTTGGTGAGACCCCATCTGGAGTATTGCATGCAGTTCTGGAGACCCCATCTCTGCAAGGATATAGACAGGATGGATGCTGTCCAGAGGAGGGCAACTAAAATAGTGCAGGGTCTGCACCAGAAGACATACAAAGAGAGATTAAAGGAGCTTAATATGTATACCCTCGAGGAGAGGAGGGAGAGGAGGGACATGGTAGAAACTTTCAAGTATCTTAAGGGAATCAACAAAGTGCAAGAGGGTAGCATCTTTCAGAAATAAAAGATGTACAAGAACCAGGGGGCACAATTTGAAGATAGAGGGGGGGACAGCTCAGAGGTAATGTGAGGAAGTAGTTTTTCACGGAGAGGGTTGTAGATACATGGAACAGCCTTCCTGAGGAAGTAGTGGAGTCAAAAACAGTGGGGGAGTTCAAGAATGCATGGGACAGACATAAGGCAATTTTAGTGGGGTGGTAGGAGGAAGTAGGCTGTTGGTTAACTAGGATCTGCAGCTTATCCAATAGGTAGGGAAATGGGCAGATTAGGTGGGCCAAGCAGTCTTTATCTACCATCATATCCTATGTTTCTATGTTTCTGGTCCTGTTGCTTCACCTGACATCTTTAGGGAACCCTCCAGGCCTGAAAACCATCAATGCATATCACTTGGGATGCCCACCAAAGATTCCAGTATTGCTTCTGGAGCTATCACCCAGCTTTCTATACCCTTGGCTACTCCCTACTTGGCCATACCACATGTCTGGGGGCTTTCAGGCCTGAGAACTGAGCACCCAGTGACCCCCAGAGGAACTCAACAATGCTGCTTCTGATCGCAGCATCCATCTTTCCTCCAAAAGGTGTCTGATCTTCAATCCAGCCTCATAAAAAAATGGCTATTAGATTCTCCATGAGGTGTCACAGTTACCTAGCTCTGAAAACTTTCTGCCTTTCCGCTCCAGTTGTTATGGGCAGGAAGAGCTCATAAAGAGGTAAGGAGACACTCTGACTCTGCCCTCCTGCCGCTGATCCAGGACCAGCAGTCTCACTCAGGCTCCCAATGGCACTCTGGGACCTGACGGAATCCCACGCCAAGCTATTCCTAGTATCCTGCCACTTAACCAGAGCTACTAGGTCCCTTGGTGCACCCTGAATCCGAACCTGCCCGCCAGCACTGGTATGGATGCTGTCTTCTCCCTTCTGCGCTGCTAACATCCCTCCACCAACTCCAGACCCAACATAAGACTGACTGCTTTTCTCCAAAACCTTCTATTTATAACTCTATGTCAAACTCCTCCACCATTCTGAAGGGCACAGTGACTGATGTACTAGCATCTAGTGCTTTGACGGACATACTACAAGCCACCCCTTTCTAGGGAAGATGGTGCATCTGACTCATATGTCAAACATGCACAGGTACAGTATCAATGACTGGGATTCCACTCACAAAATAGCCAGCAATGGGCCACATGCAGTCCCCTGTTCACCTCCATTGTCTCCCATCCTGTCTAACAAACCAATGCTTCCCTCACAGTCCAACTTCTCATAGCATCCTTGTGCAACCATGGTTGACACCCCCCCCCCAATACTTGTGCACAAACTGGATTATCTGAGGTGGCTCTAGATCCCAGGTAATTGGAGTGTGTTCAGCATCTGTCATGGGCAGAGGAGGATGACAAAAGAATTGACTTATTTTGGTGGGCGATATGAAGGGCTGGGCTTTATCTCACTTGGCAATACTCATCCATTTCTTATCTATTTCTGTTGCTATCCTTCCCACTTAGGGCACAAATGTCTTGAGCAGGCAGCTCAGCTCAGCTCATACTCTACTGTACATCAGCATCCATAATTTAGCATCTGGTGTCTCCATATTAGGTGGCACATAAAACAAGCCCTGCTGATATCTGGCAATGTGCCCTGCACTGCTGATTCCTGCTAACATGATCCATTCCCCCGGACTACCAGGAAACAGACATGCAGATTTGGTGACCTGGACTATACACAAATCGAGAGAGTGCAATGTAGGGCCACAAAAAGAATCAGCTTGGTATGGAGGAAAAAGCTATGTGGTGAGGTTGTAGGCCCTCAACATGTTCACCCTGGAGAAAAGGAGTCTGAGAGGGGATATGAGCTCAGTCTTCCATGTACTGAAAGGTACTGACGGGCACAACCAGATGAAGATGTTTGATCTGGTGTCCTGTAGCAGGACATGGGGACATGCCCTGCAGCTCAGAGGTGGTAAATTCAGAGTAACATTAGGAGCAACTAATCTATGAAACAGCCTATCAACAGAGACACTGGCTATGAAAACAGTACAAGTATTTAAGGTAAGCCTGGACAAATTTCTACTTGGCTAAGGGATTACAGGATACCCTGGGTAGTACAGTGGGTAGGGAACTGTTATAAACTGGTACAGTACATGCTTTCATGGTATGCATATTTCATCCCTGCTTGTGAAGTGAGTGGGAGGAGGGGGGGGGCAGACATAACAGACCCCTAAATTAAAGAGACACAACCACAAAATAGGAAACCCTGGCCATGCGAAAAGAAGTCAGCACCAAGTTCAATTTGATAAAAGTTAGAACTCTCAGTCACTATGTACTTCACCAAAGAACTTTATTATTATAGCAAAAAAAAAATGGAAAAGCTAGCAGACAAAAATACATAGAACACAACAGCTCTCACCAGTCCAGTACCAGTAAAGACATAAAAGACATCTTGCATAGCACACATAAAATTACTGTAAGAGACATCTTGCACAGCACACATACACTTATTATATAATCACTCAGTTTGGAGTGATCTATAATACATGTTCTGTTTTTTGTGTTTTGTTTTCAATTCAAAAAAGTGAATGTAGCGCTAGCGCTCCTCCTCTCACCTCTGAAGTGAATCTCTAAGCTTTAACGTTCTCGGCAGGAGACAACAGCTGTACAAAGAATAACACCGCCTGCAGTTCTAATCACTGACTGGCTGAAATCACGTAAGTTATTTGTAATGGTTCTAAGAGTATTAGTAATGTTTAGAAATGGACTGTCCTGGCTGGCTAAGAATGAGGTCAGAATGTATATTAAAAATAACTACAGACTAATGTTGCATCATCAGAATGCTTCGGGTCTGAGAAGAGATTGTCTGAACAATACTCTTATTAAACACAATTTCTATTGTGCAACATGCTAGTACATAATAACAGTAAAAAAAATATATATATTTGTAGTTTTATATCAGTTGCATTTGGGAGATCTAAAGAAGTCACCCTGTTTCTTATCACTTGACTACTACTAAAGCTTAATTTATTGATAGCCGAAGGGGCACTGGAAACTGTTGCAGTTTGCTCTATCATTTACCCTTATCATTGCATACTGAAATGAGATTCAACTTTTAAACATACCCTGCAGGCTTCTTACTTAACATGCATAGCCTTCACTCAGTGCATGTGTGTTGGGGTGGGGGGTAATGTCTTCTGAACATGGAGTACTATATTAAGAGCATTTATTCTAGTGAAACATTAAAGATCAAATGTTATATTTCTGAAAGATTCTTCTTCTGAGACTATTCAATTTCTTATCTTGGATTCAACACATTTTAAAATCAAAGCTTTTCAAATGTCAGAGGAGCTGTTATCTCCTGAACACTCCCATCAAGGCAATGGGAGAAGTGGCAAAGTTCCTGCAACGCAGTATATTTTATCAATTTGCTTCACTGCGCTGAGATTAGGAAAGCTCCATCTGAGTATCACAAAGACACTGTTACAATAATAAGAAATCAAAGCAGCTTCCTACTCTAGGGGAATAACTGCAGATGTTCACATATATCACTGGACGAAAAACGTGGTTTCTGAAAATAATTTAGGAGTTGGAGGGCCCCAGTTTAGCCTACACAGGTGAAAAGTAGTAGCTACTAGCAGCATCTACAGTCATGTTATTTTTTTCAACCCTAATCTCTTTAATCTTTTTTTATTTGCATTGAAGCACTATAGCTGCAAGTGTGTGGCAATTAGGACAGCAGTTGTCAGCTGGATAAGGTTTATGTACTTGTATGTAATGACCTCACTCTCCTAACTTTTACATTTTCAGCCCTACTATATGTGATCTGTGTAATCTCAGTCATGATACTGCTCAGAACTTCATTCAGTTTTAGAATGTTCCCATGTTTGATCAAGATCTAGTTTACCTTCAGATTTTGCATCTGTGGTGATAGATTTTGGCCAGATCGGATGTTCTGCAGTGTCTTTTTAGTTACCTGCTATCTGTAGCAGTGTATTCCTCTAGTTCTGTCATGATTTCCTGTACCGTATTGTGTACAGTTGCAGCACCAAATCCCCTCTGGCGGAAATGGTTTGCCTGCTGAAACTCCTTTTCAATGTTTGTTTTGAGGTCAGAACAATTTCTTGTTGCCTTGATTAGTTGGCTTTTAGTGGTCCTTATTATCTGCTGGCTTGGATGGCAGATAGATGGATGGTATTTGTGTCATTTGGTTTCAAGTATAAATCAGTACCAATTCCTCCTGGTGGACAGTGGCTTTTAATTTCAAGGCTTGATTGGTACTCTATAGGTATTTTACAAACTGCTCTGCTTCTCAGGCACTGCCTTTTCATAGTACAATGACATCATCAATATAATGTTGCCACAAATCCATACTGCCAAAGAATGGATTTGTGGTGGTGTTCCTGATGAATACCCCTTCCCACTTTGCCAAAAACAGGTTGGCAAACTCAGGGCAAAGGCGGCACCCATGGTGGTAGCACAGATTTGCAGATAGTAACTGGAGTTGAAACATACTGAACTTAAGGACTGGTTCTGCTAGTGTAACTACTGTAGCAACTCAGTTGGGGGCCATGCTCGCTCTCCCAAATAGAATTCCAGTGCTTCCAAACCATCATGGTGTGGGATGGACGTGTAAAGCATCTGCAAATGAAAGCGTGAATAAAGCAACCTGTTATACTTCATGAGAGTCTGGCAAGTATACTCTTTTTCTACTTGCCAGTTGTTTTAGGTGCTTAGCTTGAGGTGGGTGCTGGCCCCACGATGAAGACCACTGGTTGCTGAATCACTAGGGCATAGGGTCCTCCTGCTTTGATAGAAGTAAATACCTTTTGTGTGCTATGTAGCACCTGTATCTACTTTTGACTCCAGAGTGCAGTTTTTTGTTCATTTTGGGTGCTGGCCTTTTCCATTGCGGTGTTTCTTGTTGCTTGGTTGAGCATGGGGAATGGCTTTTTTAGGTTTGCAGTTTGACAGGAATTTTAAGCCAGCTCTCACCAGTATAAAATAATTCTCAGCAACTAGGATATATGTTAAGCATACAGGGGTCACACACAGTGATACCCATAAGTACACTTCATATGAAAGAGAAAAAGCTTATATTTTGATTAAAGTTTAATTTAAGAATGTCTGATCCTCCACAACAGGGTGGGTGAGTGCAGCTAACGCAGTCGGAAAACACAGATAGCTTTGCCACAAATGTATTTTATCATGCCAATAACATTAACCCCTTGCTGAATTAAACTGATATGGTAGGAACAATGCCCATGGTACAAAATACTTGAACAATATATTATATTTCAGAAAAAAAACAGAAAGCTTGCTGCATGTACTGGCACAGAACAACACTTGAGATCTACCTCCAGGTAAGCAGAGGCACTAGAGAATTACGTATTACTAAGGGCCTAGGTTTCGGCACAGACAAGCCAGCATTCATGGATAAACGGTGGACAATCATGGAATAAGCATCGGTTAAGGCAATGCACCTCATACTTGCAGAGACAGGCCCAATTAGAGTTGCAGTAGTACAGCAAACCCAAAGGTCTGAAACTGAGAGCAGATACTACAGTGGCACAGCGTGATGAATATGAAAAAGAAGTACAACACAAGATGAGCAAGTATGATCAAAATATTTAGAAAGCAGAAGAAAAAAGTTTAAACGGGACTCTGGTGATTAGATTAACAACAGAGTGTTCACTTGGACTGAAGACTAGTCTAATCCCCCAAAATCCATTTTGAAAAAATCTAATCAAGAGGAGGCTGGATCGGATATGGGTGATCCACTATGGGGTACACAACAGGACCAAGAGAGTCAGACATTTCTAGCTCCTCATCCTTTTTAAGGGATAATTCTCTGTGGCACTGGCTCCCACCATGGAGGAACAACTGGAAAATCCAGTTGTGAGCCCAATATTATCAGAACAGCAGAAAATAAGGAGGGCCGGGCAAAAAAATACCAGAGGAAGAAAATAAAAAGAGAATACAGGAATAAACAGAGAGACAAAACTAATTTTGTAGTGAATATTTCCAGACTACAAACTAACAAAAAATTAATCTCAAATCTTGAATAAAGGCCTGACATTTGTCCCCATGACTGGTGACAATAAATGAAAAATGTTCATCGATTTAAATTAGTTTGCCTAAAAACTCACATTAAACATGTTTTTTTCCCACTAGACAACAGTAAAGCACACCCTGCACTGATGCTAGAACAGAGGACCATGATGGGGCAGAATACATACAGAGAGGAGAAAGCTGGAATGACGAGACTTTGAAACAGCCTAGCAATACACCGGCTAAACACCACATAGTGTAGGGAAGTTCCATAGAGAAGGGAAGCACCACAGTAACAGCTTTAAGACCTAAATCACATTTTTGTTCACCACATCGTCCAGCAGTCCACATGTTCTTATGAGCATGTGAGAAAGATTTAGCAAATTGGAGATTTTCAAACTGTAGTAAGTGAGAAAGGGAGACTTTGAGCAGTCTGGCTAATAACACATCCATTGCCATTAGATCGGTGGACAAAAGAGGTGACATACTGTAGTGTGATGGATAATGGAAAATAGAAAGCTGAAATTGTACAACAGTAAACAGAAAGCACATTTTATAGAAAGTTGGCAAGTAATTAAATGCCAGTTTTAAAGAAAAAGTAGATGATTTTCTTGAATTGTGCTGTGATTTGGGGTATATTAGCAAAGAGGAATTTAACAGTCCCAAACCCCATAATCTCAACCATCTCATAAACCCACAACTTCACAGAAACATTGAGGACCCTCTAGGCCATCTCATAATATCAAGGAATGGCTGGAGTAGAGACTCTGTCCCAGTACGTGGACATATTTCTCAAACCCATAATGGTCTAAACCCCCCTTACATAAGGGACGCCCCTGATGTTTTACAAACCCTGCCTGATATGGTCATAGAGGAAATTTTTTGTCACAATGGACATGGAACACTTTCACACATCCACCCTACACCAGGGCAGTTTGGAAGCATTGGATTTCTATTTGAACTAAAGGCTGGCACCCTCATCCTGAGTTTTGCCAACCCGTTTTTGGCAAAGTGGAAAAGGGGAGTTCATCAGGAACACCACCACAAATCCATTCTTTGGCAAAATGGATTTGTGGCAACATTATATTGTGGAAAGGCAGTGCCCAAGAAGTGGAGCATTTTGTAAAACATTTAGAGAGCATCAATCGAGCCTTGAAATTTAAAGCCATGCTCTACCAGGAAGAAATAGTATTTTGGGATGGAAAGCTCTTTAAGGATTGGAAGGGGGTAATGGGTACTGAGTTATATTTAAAACCAAATGACACAAATTCCCTTTTACTGTCATCTAGATTCCAATCCAAGCCACCAGATAAAGTGGATACCTAAAGGCCAACTAATTAGTTTTGTTCAAACCCCCAAACATACCCTGAGAAGGAGACCCTTTCATTTGCAAATGCTTTACACATCCCTCCCACACCATGACATTTAGAAGCACTGGATTTCTATTTTATTTGGGAAAGGGAGCACGGCCCCTGACTGAGTTGCTAGTTACACTAGCAGAACTAGTCCTAAAGTTCAGTATGTTTGTTTTTAAATCCAGGTACTGTCTGCAAATTTGTGGCACCACCATGGGTGGCATCTTTGCCTCAGTTTTGCCAACCTGTTTTTTGAAAAGTGGGAAGGGAAATTTATCCCAAATGCTGCCACAAATCCATTCTTTGGCAAGATGGATTTGTGGTAGCGTTATATTGACGATGTCATTGTGCTGTGGAAAGGCAGTGCTCAAGAAGTGGAGCAGTTTGTGAAATACCTAGCGAGTACCAATCAAGCCTTGAAATGTAAAGCCACAGTCTACCAGGAGGAAATTGTATTCTTAGATGTAAAGCTCTTTAAGGATGGTGGGGATTAGTACTGATTTACGTTCAAAACCAACAGGCACAGACTCGCGTTTACTTGCATCTAGCTGCCATTCAAGCCACCAGATAAAGGGGATCCCTAAAGGCCAACTAATCAGAGCAAAAAGAAATTGTTTAAACCCCTAAACATACATTGAGAAGGAGGCTCATCAGGTAGACTGTTTCCTACAGAGGGGGGATATAGTGCTACAATTGTACACAATACAGTAGAGGAGGTAAGACAGAAAGATAGGAATACAGTGCTACAAACAGCAGGTACTGCAAATAAAGCACATTCTGGTCAAAGCCAGCACTGCTGCTACGCATTAACCTGAAACAAAGTCTGCTTTTGTTTTTGTACAGAGATCCTTCACAAAATGCAGTGCATTATTTTATTTATTGAAATATTGGAATTACAAACCTTTGTGTCAGAGACTCCTTTGCAAAGGCTCCATGTCAAGGAAGTACAAAACAAGAGAAATGGACAATACAATGAAAGGTATTACAAATGAATGCGGAGGGTAAAACAACCCAGAGTCAAGTATGGTACAAAGGTAATTAACAATACATTGAAACGTATTTCATCTGAATGCAGAGGGCAAAACAACCCAGAGTCAAACTTGGTACAGAGATTTCAAACAAATGAAGCTATTGCTTACATTCAAATTTCAAGGATGACACAAGGTTTCCTAAGCCAATAAAACAGTTTGATGTAGTCTACTTTGGCTGTTTTTGTTGAAGTGTGATGTGATATATTTTTGGGGTGCAATCGTAGAGCTATTTTTTCCAGTGTTCATAGGTTTAGGAGCAACACCACCTGGTTACTGAGGTTTTGCAGGACTTGACCTCTGATGGTAAATCGTGCATACATCGATGTGTGAATACTGCTATATTATATATGGGGTATGTCTGAGGGAGTAGGTGTGTGTTGCTGCTGCTGCTGTAAAGCTGTGGATATCTGATACCTTGCTATATTTTATTTATTTTCATTTCATCAGGAGAGACTTCATTGAGCAAGCTCATTTTCAAGAAGGTCCTGGACAGACAAGGATTATACAGACTGACAGTTTACAGCAAATAAGTTTGCAGAGTCGTACTAAGTACATAGAAAACGTAGTACAATAAATGCAACATTCAGAGGATAGACAACATAGGTATATATATATATATATATATATATATATATATATATAGGGGTACGTGATAGATGAGTGAGATAAAACAGTGTATCATCCACTGCAGTGTGATATTTTTACCCTCTGCTCTACTGTGATGATAGCAGCCATTTACACACACAGATCACACAAAGGTCACTGATATCATCACTATAGGCAGCTTTCCCCTCAGTATACAAAAAACACCTGCGCTGTTACCATAGACACAAATGCAGAACTGCATGAGAGGTATCACTGCTGACTGTAGCTAGCTCAGCATTACAAAACACTATCACCTATTCCCCACACTCTAACTTCCAGGTCATTACTGTGATACTCTCAGCTTGGCAGCAGCCAGAATTCTAAAGAGCACAGCTTCAGAGAACAGTCTGTTCCTCACTGCTGCCTGCAGCTAACTCAATTACCACCAAACACACTCACCCGTTCCTCAAACTCTACCTCTCAGCCCATTACAATTACTGTGATACTCTCAGCTTGACTGCAGTCAGAATTCTAAAGAGCATAGCTTCACAGAACAGTCTGTTCCTCATTGCTGCCTGCAGCTAACTCAATTACCAGTAAAAACACTCACCTGCTCCTCAAACTCTGCCTATCAGCCCATTACAATTATTGTGATACTCTCAGCTTGACTTCAGTCAGACTTCTAAAGAATACAGCTTCACAAAATAGTCTGTTTCTCACTCCTACCTAAAACTAACTTATTTAGCATTGCAAAACACACTCATCTGTTTCCCAGAGTTTGTAACACTGCCAGCCCATTCAGAAAAACTCACACACAGAATGAGCAAATACATAAACAGGAACAGAACAGAAGACAACATAACAATACTTCTGAAACTCCTGGCCCTATTGTATAAACCAAATACATGTTGTGCATATTGTGTGCTATGGCAAATATTGTTACTCCTGCATCGTGAGCTCTGGATATCTCACTCATGCCTTCGGCACTCGTGAGATATCCAGAGCTCATTCTGCAGGAGTGACAATATTTGCCATATCACACTCATGCCCACTATGTATCCTATATATATATATATATATATATATATATACACACACACACATATATATACAGTATATATATATATATATATATATATATATATATATATTCAACTAGGCTCACAGCACTGGAACACTTGGTTCGAATTCACTTGGTATCAGATATCAATACAAAGAACAGCTGGGCCATGAGCACAAGCAAAACGGTGTACGCTGAAATATTGTCGGTAAAAACCCTGACCACAACACAAAAAGTTCACACCATTAAAAATAATGGGACTTTCTGTTTTTTGCAGGGGTCTTCACCCCCACACCCCGCTGATGTGGAGGGGTTTTCTTTCAACAGCCCCTGGACTTTAAATAACCAACTCTGAGGGGGGTGTGGACTTCGAAGATAGGGAGAAACACGGAAGGGGGAAAAATTCAATTTTCTAACAAAAAAAAGAAGTTGCAGCACTAGGCAACCGAGGGGGATCTGAACCATGGTCCCGGGAAACTGAACCATGGTCCCATTTCTCCAACCCTGCCATGTGCTGATGCCTTAGCCACTCAACCATGGGAGTGGCTTGAGCAGGCACCACACACAGCAACTTGATCCCTTCCTAGTATCAGCGCAGTGACAGGGGTAGCAGTAATTCCCTACCACTATTATACCCCTGTCATCTAAATGCTATTGCGCGTTACACAGCGCGGTTTTTGCCTCACTGTTCTTTGAGCACTATATTGACCTGGTACCGCCCGAGAGACAAAGGGCTGGAAGAGGCAATGCAGGCCAGAGTCCTTGACTTGACCAATAACTTTTAAGTGGTGCACCGTTATATGCAGGGAGGCTAGGAGGGCACAGATTCAACAGGAATTGTACCTGGTCACGACCTTGAGCATTTGATAGCTTTTTTACAGCACCTCTCGAATGCTTGAAAAGGAGCCAGCCATGCCTTTGGAGTTTGGCTGTGTGGTATGCCACCTCACCTCCTGCCCTCCCTCAGAAAACCCAAGCTGCTGCCTTGCTATCTCTAACTCCTTTTGCGCCCCAATAGCGGCCACTCTTCTGGCTCTTTCTCTGTGCTTCCAGAATGATTTGGCATTTTCTGTATACGACCAGGGCAACTTTCCTGTGTTTTCCTATAGATTAACATTATCTCCTATTTTTCCTGTGTAACCAATGCAAGTCTATGGGAATTATTTCCCTGTAGATGGCTCCAAATCCCTGTAAACTACAGGAATCCCTATATATCCGGGAGCCTTGCTTTCTTTACTACCTCCATTGGAAAACCAGGCCAGGGATATCCCTCAGTGGACGTGGAAGTGCTTCCAGAGATGTAGAAAGGAGTAAAAGCAGGATCCTTCTGAAAACAAGATGTTTCATCTCTCAAAGCTGAGCTGTCTTGTGCAAATAAATTGTAAAACAAAAAAAGTGTGACTGCAAGAGATAGCCAAACCATAGAGGATTCAGAGTAAGCCTTGAGCATTTCACTAGGGACATCCATATGGTGTTTGCTGTTGGAACTGCAATGTTTAGTAACCTTGTGGTGTGTGTCTGGGTCAGATCTTTTTTTTTTTCAGTTACACTTGAGTGAGTCTCTGCTGCTGAATTGCTAGTCATAGCATGTAGCTGTTCTTCAGCTTGAGAACTTTTATTGTTACAGTTTATTTAAATGCCTGTTTATGTAATTTAGTCCAGTTGTGACGCTGTATTTTGTTTTTAGTGGATGCTGCTTTTATTCATTCTCACCCTTGGGCAGGGAACAAAGCAAAAGAAGGTCAAGCAGCTTGGTCAGGGTCACACAGTGAGTCCTTCGCTGTGGTGGGATTTGATTTGAACCCTGGTGTAAGCGCCCTCTGGGTACTTACTAGATAACATTTCTGAGAGCTAGATAGTTTGGGATGAATATGGAGCTTTGGTGCCTGTAAGTCTGGGAGGCAGGGCCTGTTTGCTGCCAGCAGAGGGCTCCATCCTTTGGGATATAAAAGAGTTGGGTTTGGCACCAAAGGAGGGAGCCCAGGCAGAGATCCAAGAAGCAGAGAGTTGGGGGAAGGGTCAGCCTGCAAGTTTGGCCAGAGGGCCTTGGTGGGGCCTGGGTAGGCCGCTTGTCACCCCAGCACTCCACCCTTGAAGACCTGCAATGTGAAAAGTGATGGTTCAGGTGTGGAGCAAAGGGAAGTGCTGGAGCACAGAATTGGGAGCTGGAGCCCAGGGAGAAGAAAGAAAATAGAGGCCTACCAAGTGAACTTTGGCACCTTGGTAGGGTAAGCACTGATGGGGCCTATAAGCCCAAAGTAATTGTGCCCGTGGGTGAATTCAGCAGTGGGTCAGATGGTTTTCTGTGAGCTGGGCCCACTATGGCAATGGGGCCTGTGGTGTGGCTCGGAGGTGGCAGACTGAGCAGCTGATGGTGTAGCGGTGGCAGCATTACCCCTATTCTCCAGGCTGGTGGCTGCTGCAGAGTTGGGACTCCCTAGTTGAGCAGTCTGTGGGGGCAGGGAGAGTCCATTTGAGGGAGTGATGTTTGGGACCCAGGTGGAGTTGGTGCCTGTTGGGTGCTCAGGTGTGGCACTAGTAGATGTCCCCCTGATGAGTCAGTTCAGAAGTTGGAATCGCTGCATGAGCAGAAAATGCCAAGAGTTACTGGTATCAAGGCCGGGGGTATCCACAACCTCCTGGAATAAGGCCCAGCAGCCAGGCATTGGCAGTAGCGATTGGATATCTGAAAGGGTTCTGGTGTTTCATTTCTTTTGCTAAGGAACATCAAATGAAAAGTACAGAGTTAAGACCATGTAGAGAAAAAGAATATGTGCCTCATGTTATCAGCCCCCCCCCCCGAGGGAGAGGTTGGGTGACCAGGCAGATGGGAAGGAAATGAGAGAGAGTGAAGGGGTTTGGGACAGTAGAAATGTCTCATGCTGTTGTGAGCCCTATGTGCTGGTATAGGATTGGAATTACAAGAAGAGAGCCCTAAATGAGTGACTGTAATTGCTGGGGAAGTGAAGTCAAAGAATGGGATATGAGAAGGTAGAATGAATCAGTACTAACCTACCTCTTGGGATGGCCTAACTCAGCTCCTAACATGCTGCCAGGAATTTAGCCCTCTCGGCTTAAGGGAGATCTGCATGAAAGGAATCAGTATGTTAGCCCAAGAGACTGTTGCAGTAGATTTTTTCAGCTGTGTCTGGGAAGGAAACCCACTGAAAGAAATACGCCATGCTCCATAGAGTGGTTGTTACTGATCAAAGTTAAGTAAATCATTTTTGCACTTCTGATTCAGGCATGAACAATAATCTTAATCAATGGAATGTGCACGTGGTCTGCTAACGAACCTTGCCACTACAGATTGGTAAGATCCGCCTTAAGGTGGTGCCTGCTGCCCCATTCCTGTGACTCTCAGTCACTACCAGCAATGAACCAGGTAACAAGATATTTCTGTTTCTTATTCCTTGGGCTGTGGTTGTTTAGGTTGTACAGTGTCCCCCTCCCACCAATTTACCACCTGGATACCCCTAGACAGGGAGGGAGGGCTTGCAATGTGGGGGCTCTTTCATAATTTGAAAGGAAGTTTTGGGGAGCAAGTAATGCCTGGTCTAACGTTAAACCCTGTAGGGGCCACTAAAACTGAAATTGCAGGTCATCAATGCATAGTGTCAGATGTGCTGCCATGTGTCTGCAGCAATGTCTCATTCACTGTAGTGGCACCTGGACTTGTATGTGACTCGGATTTTGGTTATGCAAATGCCTGGTTCTGACTGGCTGTTTGAAAGTGGGAGACTCTGGTGTGAAATTCTTTTTCTAGCTGCCATCATCATCTTGTGCACAAAACTTTGTTTGGGTCTTGGTCACTGCTGTGTGGAACAGTGGAGAGTAGCATCATGCAAGGAGCAACTAGAGAGCGTACAGTAACTGCTCCAGTGTCCATGTTGTTATGGATTTGGGACATGATGGATCACAGTTCCTCTATGGACAGTTGTGTGGTATGCTATACCATTGAAGAGCGACTGGTATGCTTGCTGGTGTGCCTGGCTTGTGCAGATGGCACTGTACCTTATCCCAGGGATGCTCTTCTACCCCGTCTGGAAAGCTAGGGCAGACCAGGTGCTCCCATCCCTATAAACAGACTGGATTCCCTAGTGGGAGCACTAGCATGGGAGGAGATGAGGCGAGTACTAAGGGATTTGGAAAGGGAGGATGCAGGGAATGACAACAGATGTCTTCCCAGCCTTTCCCCGCAGGTGGATTCCATATCTTCCAGTGACGGTGGTAGAGGCCTTGGAGAGGTCCAGTCTCCAGCTGGGTCGAGGCCTAATCACCCTGGTAGCCCCTCTGTGGTGGTTGAATCACAGGGACCACATCTGGAGGCATCCATAAGCACCGTTCCTCCCCAGAACCCCAGGATGCAGATACTATTCCACCTTTGGAACTGTGCACCCCTGGCTCAGATGGCAGTGCAGTGGCTGCTGCCTCTGGACCCAAGCCCAGGGTGTTCTCATTTATTGATCCATGCATCATGGGGGACATTGCAAAACCTTATGACCTGCCTCCAAATGGCTTATAGATGACCCCCGGTGGCAGTTGGATATGTGTAAACATAGATGCCTATGGATGGAGACAATGAATCCTGAACACCCGTGTGTACTGGACTACTTGTTTAGCCCCTGGCTATAAAAAGGTACTTCTGAGGAACCAGGAAAGCCTATTACACTCCAGTGGACCAGTGCAGAATGTTGGATGGGAGAGCACATCAAGATGGAGTACTGCACATGTGGGTACCCCTATATGTCAGAGAATATATGGAACATCACTGAGGAGAATTGGGAATCGTGGATGTTTCAGAAGGCTGTAAATACTATGATGGCTCACCAGGATTTGGATTCTGAACTTAATCAAATCTGCAGAATAGACTTTTCTGAAGAGTCAGGAGAATGTATGATTTTTCAATTTGGACTGGGGTTACCTTCTTTAAGACATTTGTGTTGGTGCAAGAGGAAAACGATCAGCGAATCAAGTGGTACATTCTTTCTAAGGACTCCATGGGTGAGGGCATCACCAAGCCTGACCCAAAATATTATTAATCCATGGTAATTCCAGGACTATAATTTTCTTAGACTAACATTATTTTCTCTAGAAGGTTTGGGTACCTGGGCCATGTGTGCCACAAACTCCTACTGTTGAAATTTGGGTGAGATCTCTCCTGTTCACTACTTAAACTCATGTTGAATTAAAGTTATAGAAACTTAAATAATTGTGATTGGAGAAAACGAAAGTTATATTTTAGTTTATCAAATCAGGATGTTGTTTAATTGTATAGTACCTGAAGGAAGCTGAATTGGATCATACTCCTTTAAGACTATAGAAGTTAGGATTCTAGAATTTATTTAAGGATGCATGCAGAGCAGCTGGAACTTATATAAAACTTATTGAGTGACTGAAGATGAATGTGTAGCTATTATTAATAATAGATTTGTGTTGATAGTAACCTACAGTACTTTGTTCTTAGCTAGGAAGTTACAAACCAAAGTCAGCCAGAATGTGTCTATTGGTAACTGATAAAATGTTTAAAAGCTTTTATTACTGGGGGTACAATGAGTAGACTTTTCCCATTCCTGGCATCACCTGTTACCATAAGGCAAGGGACAGTGGAGAATGGATTGGGTCAAGTTAGAGGGGAGAGGAACGCCAATGCTGCAGTACCTGGCAAGTGACCATGGGAACCGGTGGTGGGTTGCCTAGCCTAGCCCTGGTATGTGTGGAACAGCATCAAAGGTAGGATAGTAAAACGTAAATGGCAGTGAATTCACTGCCTCGGTGGTGTGAGTGGTTTCGTGCGCTGACCTTTGGGGGGAGAGAAAGTGCCTATATCTCTCCTCTGATTGGGTCGATGGTGCGGCCTGGTTGGGCGTTCACCAGAAGGTGACCATTTTCAGTGGGAGAAAGTGTAAGTACCCTCTGGGTACTTACTAGTTAAAATTTCTGAGAGCTAGGTAGTTGGGGAGGAATTTGGAACTTTGGTGCTTGTGAGTCTGGGAGGTAGGGCTTGCTTGCTGCCAACAGGGCCCCCCCCCCCTTGGGATATAAAAGAACTGGGTTTGGTGTCAAAGGAGAAAGCCTGGGGGGGAGACCCAAAAAGAAGAGAGTTGAGGGGGTTGGCCCACAACTTCTGCTGAAGGGCTGTGGCGGGGCTGGGGTGGACCGCTTGCCACCCAGGCCATACATCCTTGAAGACCCACAGTGTGGAAAGCAATGGTTTGGGTGTGGAGCAAAGTGGAGCACTGGAGCAAAGAATTGGCCTGTCAGTGCAGGTGGGAGCTGGAGCTCGGGGAGAAGAAAGAAAATGGAGGCCCGCCAAGTGAACTTTGGCACCTTGGTTGGTTAAGCATCGATGGGGCACATAAGCCCAAAGTAATTGTGCCCGTGGGTGAGTTCAGCAGTGGAGTGGATGGTTTCCTGTGAGCAGGTCTGCTATGGCAATGGAACCTGGGACATGGCTCAGAAGTGGCAGCCCGAGCAGTGAGGGTGTAGCGGTGGCAGTGTTACCCCTATTCCATAGGCTGGTGGCTGCTGTAGAGTTGGGACTCCCTAGTTAAGCAGCCCGTGGAGGTGGGGAAAGTTAATTTGGGGGAGTGATGTTTGGGACCCCGGTGGGGTGGCAGCCCATTGGGTGCTCCAGTGTGGCACTGGCAGAGGTCCCCTTGATGAGTCATTTCAAAAAATGAATGATGTATGAGTGGGAAATGCTGGAAGTTACTGGGATCAAGGCCAGGGGTATCCACAACCACCCGGAATAAGGCCCAGCTGCCGTGCATTGGCATCAGCAATTGGATGTCTAAAAGGGTTCTGGTGGTTCAATTCTTGCTAAGGAACATCAAATGAGAAGTACAGAGTTAAGATCATTCAGAGAAGAAGAGTATGCTCCCTATGTTATCAGCACCCCGAGGCAGAGGTTGGATGACCAGGCAGATGGGAAGGAAATGAAAGAGAGCAAAGGGGTTTGGGACAGTAGAAATGTCTCATGCTGTTGTGAGCCCTATGTGTTGGTATAGGATTGGAAATCCAAGAAGAGAGCCCTAAATGAGTGACTGTAATTGCTGAGGAAGTGAAGTCAAGGAATGGGATATGAGAAGGTAGAGTGGATTAGTACTAAGCTACCTCTTAGGGTGTTCTAACTCAGCCCCTAACATGCTGCCAGGAATTTAGCCCTCTTGGCTTAAGGGAGATCTGCATGAAAGGAATCAGTATGTTAGCCCAAGAGACTGTTGCAGTAGATTTTTTCAGCTGTGTCTGGGAAGGAGACCCACCGAAGGAAATATCCCATGCTCCATGGGGTATCCGGTCAATATCGCGCAACCAAAATAGCATGAATCATTATAGCATCCAATAAATAGCGCATCTCCTAATTAGTGCTCACTCACTATAGTGCATGTCAGAATGACGCGCACATCTGCATAAAATACCTGCACTACCTGCCCATACCTAGATTGCTGTTTTGCTGAAAGAATGGAGGCACACTTTGTCACTAGTCAGAAGGGAGGCAATCTTGCTACCCTTGATGGATATCTTTACAGAAAGGACAACCACTGCAAGCAAAACATATTGGAAATGCTTGCAATACGACAAAGGCCACTGCACTGCTCGTCTGCACCTTGAGGGTAACATAGTGGTAAAATAGACTGGTGACCATAATCACGTACCTGACCCTGCTACTGTTTTAACAAAGGAGCTATTGCTGGGCTGAAACACCATGCTGCCACCACATGTGTGTCAATTTACTTTTACCCTAATGAATCCTTACTCCCTCCTCAAATCTGAATAAAGTTTTGCTACTAATGATTTTACCTGGTTCGTTTTACTGTGCTGCAGACTTTGCAGGATCTTGGTTCGTTTTATTGTGCTGCAGACTTTGTAGGATCTTGGTTTGTTTTATTGTGCTGCAGACTTTGTAGGATCTTGGCAGGGCTGGGCTGTGCTGGGTTGTGTTCCCATGGTGACCAATGGTAGGAACTAAGTGGTTACCAAGAGTGTACAGGGACAAGTACAGATGGAACACACACAAAATGAAACTTCGAGTTGGTCCATCAGATTACTCACTCCCTCAATTTGTCATAGCATCATAGATAAACTGCCCCAGGTAAGCAAAATTTTGCAGGCAGATCTAACTGTTGAACTGTGCAGTGCTATGCACTATGCGGTGCTAGTGACATTATGCTGCAACACGATTACTGCGTAGTGCTGTATTGTATGTGCTAGAATGAAGTGTACTTAAGCAATAAGGCATGACCAAGGGTTATGTTAATGGTCTGTTAATCACCTTCTAGGGGTGTACTGTGGCACGAGGTGTAGCCGAGTGCCACATGCCCCTACAGGGTGATTAACTGACCATTATCATAATCCCTGGGAGTGCCTTATTGCTATTATAATAAAACATGTTTTTAAACAGTGTTAAATCTTGTTCAGCATATGGTTAAGCTCTACATGTATGTTAATAAAAGATTAACATAAGGTGGTTAGAATGTTTGCAGCCAATCAGAAAGCTCCATTTCCAAGACCCTTTTTATAATAATATTTATGCGCTACATTGACAGTGAACCCTCCATGGCGTGGTTGTTACTGTTCAAAGTTAATTAAATCATTTTTGCACTTTTGATTCAGGAGTGGACAGTGAACCTAATTATTGGAATGTGCATATGGTCTGCTAACAAACATTGCCGCTAAAGGTTGGTAAGAACCGCCTTAAGATGATGCCTGCTGCCCCATTCCTGTTACTCCAAGTTACTACCAGCGACAAACCAGGTAATGGGCTATTTCTGTTTTTTATTCCTTGGACTGTGGTTGCTTAGATTGTACAGTGCCCCCCTCCCATCAATTTACCACCTGGATATCCCTAGACAGGTGGGGGGGGGCTTACACTGGTATCAGTTATTCAGTTTGGGGCCTTCACTACAGTGTAGTCAAAAGCTTCATGAACATCATGCAAGGGTTGAACTTAAGTTTTCCAGCCTCTGGACAACAGAGCTCGTGATTGGGAAAATCCAATATCCCAACAGACTTTTTCAGTAGCACAAGTGGTGTGTTTATTGAAGTGTTACCTTCTCCAGTACAAGCCCTCAGGGCAAGGTAAAGGAAAATCTTATTAGCCCAATACAAAATCTACAGGCATTTGCCTAGTGGGCCAGTGTCAGTTTTGACCCCTGTAATGCCGCTGTTATCCAGTTTCGGAATGTGGACCTCGCTGCTTGTATTTTTTTCTTCATGTGGGTCACTGGTTCCCAATAGTACTATGGGCAAAAGCAAGGGGAATTAAACTAGGAGTGTATACAACAAGCGAGTAACTGTACTTGGTGTAGCAGGGCTATGTTTGACCAGAAAAAAAAGAAATGTTGGAGCCTATTGGCTACTATACTTAGCATGTTAGATCTGGTTCTAAATAGCATAAAACTATTTTACCATAATTTACTATTGGTTGCAAGTAGTGTGTACTACTTATGGTGACTCGCTGCACTTACAGTGACCTTGAGGGTTTGGGTGCCCCCCCCATCAAAATCCTTAATGAAGTGCGCATTGCTTCTCCAGTGTGTCTGACAAAATACAGGGTGAGGTCTGAGGTGCAGCTGGTGGGCAGTGATGTGAAGTACCAGGAAAACACTGAGGTGTGCTGAGAGGAAGTGAGCGGTGTCCCTAAGCTACAGGTTCAGGCCACGTCCCAATTATTTAGGCACTGGGCAGACCCAGGAAGGTGCATAGCCCTGGTAGTACAGTCTAGCAAATGTGTGTAAGCCAGACCATGGGAGCAAGCTTTCAAACCTGCAGACCTCTGCTTCTACCTATGCATGGCATGGTCAAGAAGAACTGCTGCAAGCTGCAAACTGTGTTGATGAAAGGTGGCCAGCTTATGATAGTATATCGAGGAGGTGTGGTCCTTGTGGTGCCTGTCCCATGACAGTTAGCATGACAGGGCCTACTGCTGTACCTGTACCATCATGGGGCACATACAAGTTGCATCTTGGGGGTTTGTCGAGGCACAGGTCAGGAAGCATAGGAAAACCAGGAGCAGTTGTAGAATTCACCAAAAATTATTTATTTACACTAGCAGTATCATAAAATAAACTTGTTCAGTATAACTATTTACAAAGGCAAAATAAAGTTGTCTTTCAGTCTCTGTGTCCCTTGTTCTCCTAATCTTTCTTGCAGTTGCAGCTTAGCTCTTTTATAAATTTTTTCAACCCCTCATCCTTAGCAAGCATCCTGTTTTTGTAAGTTTCAGGAGCTGCTAGAATACAGTGTGCTTACTGAGACCCATACTGCTTTTGCAAAAAGCTCAAAAATTTGCACTCAAGTAACCTCTAGAGTTTTCCATTAGCTGTCTGTAATCATCTCAAATTATAAATATATATATTTCAACAGTAACATTATATATTTTCTAAACAAAAGTGATCCCATTATCAGTTACATTTTCAAACAATGATTTGCACATATTTTTATATTAGCAGATATGCCAGGGAGAAAAACGGACAGCAAGAGAAAACTGAGAGACAGTGAGAAGGAAAGAACTGCGAGATTGTTGGGTTGATCAAGTCTGAGGTCTCATAGTAAAATATGGTTGCGCAACCAGACAGACAGGAAAAGACAGATCCTTGCATTTAAACACTTTCTATCTTAACTGGGACAGGGTCACATTCCACCCTGTCACATACACCCCCCTCCTTAAGAGGGAAACTGTTTTACTAAGCAGGTTTCCAAAACTTTTTAATCTCTAATAATATTTGCTGCTTTCAGTCATTAAGCATGTGCACATTGTCTCTTTCTCTTTTTATAACAGTACAGCAAACAGTACAGTTTAAACTCATATATTTGTTTTTCAACCTTCAGGACCCTCAGTTCATGATCCATATCTTAACAGAAAATCAGCATTGCTATTCTCTTTACCAGATTTGTGTATCACAGTGAATTTAAATGGCTGTAGTGCCAGGTATCACCTTGTGATTCTGGAATTTTTATCTTTCATCTGGTTAAGCCAACAGAGAGGATTGTGATCTATTACAAGAACAAAGTCAGTTCCTAGCAAATAAAACTTAATGGACTCCATGGCCCACTTTGCTGCTAAACATTCCTTTTCGATGGTGGAGTACCTTTTCTGTCTGTCATGCAACTTCCTGCTTATGGACAGAATAGAATGTTCCATCCCATCTTTATTTTGACTCAGTACTGCACCTAGACCTACTTTTGATGCATCTGTTTGTAACAAAAATGGTTTTTCAAAGTCTGGGCTTCACAAAACAGGGGCTGAACATAATGCAGCCTTAATAGCTTGAAAAGCTTCATCACACTCTGAGGTCCATTTCACATTATTTGAGTACCTTTTTTTTTCATGAGTTCAGTGTGGGGAGTAACTAACTCTACAAAGTTGGGAACAAATCTCTGATAATAACCAGCCAGCCCTAAACATGACCTGACATGTTTCTTTGTTTTAGGGACAGGGCTGTTAGCTACAGCTTCTATTTTAGAGACCTCTGGCTTAACTTCTCCACTTCTCAACACATAGACCAAATATCTGGTTCCTGCATGCCCAATGCACATTTGATAGGATAATAATCAGACCTGCATTTTTGATAGCTTGGATAACTGCTCGTAGGTATTCCAAGGGGCTTTTCCAGTCTGGACTGTACACCACGACATCATTCAGGTATGCAGCACAATAACCAATGTGAGGGGATAAAATGACATCCATGTACCATTGGAATGCTGGTGCACCATGTAAACCAAAGGGGGCATGGTGGTGGTGAACTGATAGAATCGTATAGGGGTGGCAAATGCAGTTTTGTCTCTGGATTCTTTAGCTAAAGGTATTTGCCAGTAACCCTTGGTGAGATCGAGAGTACTGATATACATTGCACTCCCCAGTCTGTCCACCAAATCATCTATTCTGGGCGTAGGATAACTGTCAAATTCTGACACTTGATTGAGTTTCCTAAAGTCAAGGCAGATTCTAACACCCCTTTCTTTTTTGTTTACAATTACCATGGGAGATGACCAAGCACTCCTCGACTCCTCTATGATACCCAGTTCTTTAATTTTTTTGTATTTCCTTAACCACATCAACTCTTAACCGCTCTGGCAACATGTATGTCTTTTGCCTAATAGGACGAACATTTCCTATCACTATTACGTGCTCAGCCCCTTTTGCTTGGCCTGGTACCATGGTAAAAGTACTGTTAAATGTCTTTACGAATTACGAATGTCTGCAGTTTGTTCTGAGGTTAAGGAAATATTCACCTTTACAGCATCAGCATTTACAGTTTGTTCCAGTCTATCATAAGCTACATTCATATCTTCTTTTATCAGTTTCTGGTAAAACTAGCAATGCAGCTTTTGACAATTTTTCAAACAATTTCTTGAGGAGGCTAGCATGGTGTATCTTAGTAGGATTTTTCTTGTCAGGGGTCTCAATCTCATAGTTAACAGTGCCAGTACATCTAAGCACTTTATAAGGCCCTTGTCACTTAATTAACAATTTATTTTCTGTTGTGAGTAACAGTAGGAAAACCTTTTCACCTGGCTCAAAAACTTTCTTTTACCTCATGGTCATAATATACCTTCATGGTGGGTTGGGGTCTCTTCCTGATTACTATGGGCAATTTCAACATATTTTGCCAGCTTCTTTCTTAAGGCACACATATAAGAAGTCATAGATTGTTTCTGAGTGGGGTTTTCTTCCCACATTTCTTTTATCACATCCAGTGGCCCTCTTGGCTGCCTACCATGCAGCATTTCAAATGGTGAAAACCCTGTTGATGCCTGTGGCACTTCTCTTTAGGCAAAAAGTAGGTAAGGCAAGTATTGGTCCCAGTCTTTCCCTTCCCCTTTTACAAACCTTTTTAACATGCATTTTAGGGTTTGGTTAAAACATTAAACAAGACCGTCTGTCTGAGGGTGATAGGGAGAGGTTCTTATGGCAGTGATACCTAGCAGTCTGTACAGCTCCTTAAGCAATGCAGCACCAAAATTACTACTCTGATCAGTAATAATTTCTTTCAGTATGCTCATTCTGCTGAAAATGTTGGCAAGCTCTGCTGTAACTTTTGGGGCTGTAACAGTATGCATTGGAACTGCTTCTGGCTATCGAGTAGCATAGTTGCAAACTACCAGGATAAATCTATTACCCTTTTTACTTTTGTCTAAAGGACAAACCACATCCATTGTAATTCTCTCAAAAGGCACATCTATCAAGGGTAGGGGTACCAGGAGCATCTTGTCTTTTCTAGTGACTGGGGCTACTTTTTGACACTCAGCACAGGAATTACAATAGGTAGCAACATCTTCATGAATTCAAGGCCGGTAAAATCTACACAATGATCTGGCAATGGTATGATCCCTCCCTGAGTGGCCAGCAATAGGATTATCGTGTGCTATTTTTAACAACTCTGTTCTATACTTCTGTAGTATAACCAATTGTTCTGTCTGTTCCTGTGTCTGAGGTTTAACCCAAACTCTGTGCAATAACCCATTCAATTTTTTAAACATTGGTCCACCCTGTTTTGGTTTCACCCCCAGCTGCTTAAAATAACCCTGGAGAGAAACATCGTTAGCTTGTTCTGAAAGAAAATCACAATCAGTTAACAATTTAGTTTCAGCATTTTCATATGTTAACCCTTTCTGTCCATCAGTCATTTGCTACCACAGTTTCTTCAGACATCATCTTTCTTTCTTGGATTTCTGGATCTTGGAGCTGTGCTCAAACAAGTCTGAATCAAAATCTTTGAAAGGAAAAGTGTTCCCACTGTCTGAAATTTTGTTTGCCTAAGCTCTTGTCACCACAGCTGCTGAAACATCAGGATTTACTCCCTCTTTGATCAACTCAGTAAATCCTGGAAAGTCATTTCCAATAATCACAGGCACAGGTAACTTAGGCACTACCCCCACTTTGATTTGGTGTGACAAACCCTTACCAGTCAGAGTCACTTAAGTGGTGGGGTAGTATCAAGTGTCCCTGTGGATGCGAATGACATCAGTACCTGGTCCCTTTGCATAGTGTTTTCCCAGCACTTTAATCTGCACTAGGGTCTGTCTGCTTCCCGAATCTGTGAGTCCCTTCACAGTCTTATCCCCCACTTTCATGTCTGTTAAGTACTTGCCCCAATTAGCCAAGGACAAATCTGCTCCAGTGCCACTCTCCTTACTACGGCAGTTTCTTGCAAAATGGCCTGGCTTATCACAGTTATAGCAGATAATGTCTTTGGGCCCAGATTTGTTACCCCCACCAGAGTTCTTATCAGACTTGGAGTTTAAATGGGAAAAGGAGTGTCTTACCAGTGCTTGGATGTTACCTTGCTGCTGTGGTGTCTGACTGGCCATTTGGTAGTCCTCGGCCAAAGAAACAGCCTTTTCCCCACTCTCTGGTTGGTGTTCCTTTACCCACAGCTGCACATCTGTAGGCAAGATGTTGATGAATTGCTCCATGTCAAATGTGCCTATGATCTGTGGACTGTTTTGCTCTTGGATTGGATCCATTTTATCAGAAGTTCTCTGAGTTGGGTGAAGGCTTCTTGAGGATTGTCATCCAAGTTGTACCTCAGAGATCGAAATCTCTGCCTGTATGTCTCTCCAGAGATGTCATACCTTTTCAGGATTTCGCGTTTCACCAGGTCATAGTTTTCTGACTGTGCCATGTCTATATTGCTGTAGGCAAGTTGAGCTTTCCCTGTCAGGTAGGGTACCAATCTGATTGTCCATTGCTGCTTTGGCCATTGGCAGGCTGTGGCAACTCTTTCAAAAGTTTGTCAGGTATGCTTCATTATCATCAGAGGGGCACAACTTTGTAAGTTTAATGGCTTTTAAGTTGCTTGCATTTTGTTGCTGATCTGGATGTGTGCCAGATCCTCCACCTTTGATAGCTTGCAAGGCATCCAGCCATCGCTGCTCCTGTCACTGCTTCTCTTCTCTCATCTGCTGCTCTTGTCGGTGCATCGCTTCTCTTTTCTGCTGCTCCTGTCTCTGCACCTCTTCTATGCTCTGCATTTCTAAATGTTGAATCTCTTTTTCTCTCTGCTTCTCAGTCTCTTTTTGTTGTATAGCCCACCATTTGAAAAAGTTCATCAGGCTTTTATGTTGTGTCCCTGCCTGTTCTTTTTTCATAACTTGTACTGGATATACAATCTCAGACTGGACTTCTGTCTCTGCTACTTTGACTGCCATTCTCCTGGTAACCTTTTCTGGACTTGCTGCTACAGAATCCATACCTTTCTCTGTGCTTCCCTGGTACTAGGTCCAGTACCCACGCACAAAAATCCTGTCTTAGAGTATGAACGGTGTAAATCCCATTTAGGCTGACACTATCTGTTGTCTAGGCACAGGTCAGGAAGCATAGAAAATCAGGAGTAGCTGTAGAATTCCCCAAAAACTATTTATTTACACTGGCAGTATCATAAAATAAACTTGTTCAGTATAACTATTTACAAAGGCAAAATAAAATGTTTTTCTTTCAGACTCTGTGTCCCTTGTTCTCCTAATCTTTTTTGCAATTGCAGCTTAGCTCTTTTATAAGTCTTTTCAACCCCCATCCTTAGCAAACATCCTGTTTTTGTAAGTTTCAGGAGCTGCTAAAACACAGTGTGCTTGCTGAGGCCCCTACAGCTTTTGCAAAAGCTTAAAAATTTGCACTCAAGTAATCTCTAGAGTTTTCCATTAGCTGTCTGCAATAATCTCAAATTATAAATATATATATATTTCAACAGCAACACTATATATTTATTAAACAAAAGTGATCCCACTATCAGTTACATTTTCATACAATGATTTGCACATATTTTTACATTAGCAGATATGCAAGGGAGAAAAACAGACAGCAAGAGAAAACTGAGAGACAGTAAAGAACTGCTAGATTGTCAGGTTGATCAAGTCCGAGGTCTCACAGGAAAATATGGTTGCGCAACCGGACAGACAAATAGACAGGAAAGGAGAGATCCTTGCATTTAAACATTTTCTATAACAAATGGGACATGGTCCTATTCCACCCTGTCACAGGAATGCACCTGCATCATAGGGTGTGGATAGTCTGGGTCTCAGGGTTGGTGTTCTGAGGGGCAAGATGCAGCAGTGGACTGCGGATAAGGGGGAGAAATGCATCAAGACACCTGAGTAGAGTAAGTTATGAAGTACTATGTTTGATACTGTGTTACTCCTTTTGAGACTGAGAGTCTCTAATGTCCCCCATGCTAAGTGTGACTGTTTCAGTTGCAGAAGGTGTGGAAACAAGAGTAGGGATAGCAGTCTGTTCTCTGAGAGGGAGCAGAGGAGCACCCCACTGGATAAGTTGGCCTCTGAAAAAATTATCCACTCTCATCATTGCCATCTTTAGCAAAGCAGACAGTAGAACAGAAGAAGCGTATACATTTTTAGTCACCCCATCAGGCCAGGAGGCGTAGGTCAGTAAAAAAATAAACAACACTATGGACTTTATTGTCTAATTCTATTCTACTTTTTCAGTACACTGAAAAAGACTTTGACTTTACATCCCATGAAAACAGTTGAGACAGCTAGTGCAAAGGTTTATTCCATCATCCGTTTTAAGCATTATAGTAGAAGCACATCTGCAGCTGGTGTATGAGCTTCATTGTAGGTGTGTCTGTATCTTAGATTTAAGTATCTCACATCATGTCTTTACTGCAAATGCAGTATTACTTAATAATGTCTCTTTTCAAGTGTACTAGTTCACTTTTACAATTACTAATGTGACCCTACTGATGTTGTCTATACTTATTGTGATGGTCGTCTAGTAGACTATACTTTTCCAATGTGAGTATTCCCAGCTCTGCATTGGCTGCTACTCTCCTCGGTCCTCCGCCTGTTGGCTGAGCTGAAGTTTTTTAACTTTCCCTATTTGCAGCCAGCCGCTTTCTCCATGAGGCCGAAACTGCCTCTGTCCCATGATTTTTTATACTGTACTTTGGACTGCATATCCGCCTATTGGCTGATCTGAATTTCTTTAACTTTCCCTATCTGCTGCCAGCCACTTTCTCCATGCAGCCGAAACTGCCTCTGTCCCATGATTTTTTTTACTGTACTTTGGACTGCATAATCTGTCCCCCCACCTCCCAGCCTTTATTAAATATACTTTCTCCCCCTTGCGGCACTGCCCCAGTTCCTCTCCCTCCTCTCCTCCCTCTCTTTCACCTCCCCTTAAAGTGGCAAGTGGTCATAGCTTCTGTGACATGTATTGCAGATGTCCCACACTGCTAAAGTCTGTAATACATTGTGCACCTATTAAGGTCCCTAGGGTGGGAGTAGCGTAGTGAGATACGCATATTCCTTCCTCCTCACCTACACTGTCCAGGTCCTCAGTGTAGAATTAATTTAGTGTACCTCCATCCCATTTCATCATTATTCCTGCTCCAGGTCTTCCTCAGTACTCCATATGGACTTCAAGCTGCTAAACCAGCTACCTGCTAAACTCCAACTCAGGCAGGCCACTCTCTGTGGGGCCTATAAGGTAGTCCACTTGTTGCCCTTGCAGCAGTGACCCAGGTGAAGTTGTACTGTCGGATACCTGCCTGCTGGTTGACTAAAGATGCCTAACTTGGCATTTAACTGCCAGGTCCTTTTGCTTGGCTGCACCATATTACTAAGCAACATCCAACCAACCCACGTACCACCTAACGGTCTAAACGCACAGGCTGTTGTGGATAAGACCATCAACCTGCAACAGGTCCCAGTCCCTTTGGGCATGGTCCTACTGATAAGCCCATCCCTTCATGCAATCTCCATTCAGCCTCTCCAAGATACCCCCCCTTTCTTACTCTGAGTGCTCCTCCTTGGATCCTCCATCCTGTACCGCCACTCTGACACTGACGTGCACCCAACCACTCCAACCCCATCAAAAAGAGGGAAAAATTTGCCTCTTCAGGATACTTCTGAACTCCCTCAAAAAACTACTTTTATTCCTTCTACTCTGCTCTGGCAATGTTGAACTAAACCCAGGACCTCAACTACCTATCACATCCCCCTCTGAGCTAGCAAATATAAAGGGCATAAGTTTCATCCACATCAATGCCTGCAGTTTGCTCAGAAAATTCAACACCATCCAATCCTGGATTTGCCACTCCAAACCAGATGTGCTGGTTATATCAGAATCTTGGCTGAAGTGTGCGACCCCAGACCACAAAGTAAACCTCTCATTCTATAATCTGTTCAGGGCAGAAGACAAATTCCCAGTCTCCCTAATTAGTGCCACTACCATCCCCAAACAATCTGAATGCCTTATAGCAAGGTTACAGCTATCTTTATCTGAGTCTCTCATTATCACCGGATGTTATCGACCACCCTCGGGGAGGCTCAAGTTCTAAGCCACCTCCACTACCAACTGGGCAGCTGGGCAATCAGTCCTCTGAGCTGATTATAATGGGAGCTCCAAACCTGGACTGGCTCTCTCCATGCTCTGCTCCACTGAAAGACTTCTGCGATAAGCTCAGTCTCTCCCAGCTCATTTCTGAACCTACCCATCTGAATGACAAAAACCCTGTGCATAGTACCCTCCTCGATCTGATCCCAGTAAGCAAACCACACAATATTTCACATGCCACAGTCTTCTTCAAAGATCTAAGTGACCACAGCCCTGTAGCTTGCGAGTAGACAACTCCTAAACTCACCTCATCCTCTACGTGTATATATATACCACAGAAAGTTTGACAGCTACAGTTTCTTGAAAGATCTAAATAACATAAGATGGCAAGATTTTTATCTCGCTAAATCTGTGTCAGATGCCTGCACCCTATTTCAGAACCTCGTACTACAGGTCATAAACAAACATGCTGCTCTGACCAAAGTAAGAATGAAGAAAAGGACCTGCCCCTGGTTCCATGATCACATTAAAACTGCCCTTCACCACAGGGATTCCCTCTTGAAGCACGCCTGCAAAACCAAGCTGCCTTCTGACTAGGTGGCATTTAGGACAGTAAGAAATCAGTGTATCAGGCTAATTAGGACTGATAAATCTAATTACTTCAAGTCCAAACTGGACACCTCTTCTTCCAACTCGGCCCTATTTTGGAATACCCTGAGAGACATCAAAGGGCATCAACCCCTCACCTCCCTCCCTGCCAGAATTATTACCAATGACATCTACTTCCAATAAGTCTCAAATATTGGACTTACTTAACAATCACTTTGCTACAGCTGGTATGGCCTTTGACTCCTCTCCAGCCAGCAAGCTTCTCTCCCAATGCGGCACCGTGGTTAAACAAGAGTACTCAATTAAGGCCCCCACCCCACAAGATGTGTTCAGCCTTGGCCCAGCCTCCTTCAAGGAAGTAGAGGATCTGCTGCTTGCCCTTGATTCAAAAAAAAAAAAACTGCTGGTGTGGACCTCCTCGACCCCTTCTTCTTGAAGTTAGGACATCGTGTGCTTACTTCCCCTATCACCCACCTGTTTAATTTATCACTCTCGCTAGTCACCTTTCCTGATGCATGGAAAATCGCTCACATCATCCCACTCCTAAAATCAGGCTTCCTCTTGGACCAAAATAATTATAGACCCATTTCCCTTCTACCCATTCTGTCCAAGCTACTTGAGAAAATTGTCAGCTCTGGATTGCGAAACTACCTCTAGTCCAACAATAAGCTCAACCCCATTCAGTTTGGTTTTCATCCCAACCACAGCACAGTAACTGCCTTGGCCAATGTGACTAATGATTGGCAGCTGGCAGTGGACTCAAAACAATATGTGGGGGCCATATTTCTTGACCTGAGCAAGGTTTTCGATATGGTCAACCACAACCTGCTTATCATTGAACTCTGTAACACTGGTCTCGACAACACTGCACTGAACTGGCTCCAGTGTTGCTTGACTGGATGGCAACAGCAAGTAAAAGCACGATGGCAACACTCTTCTTTGAAGACATTACAAAGAGGTGTTCCCCAAGGGTCCATCTTGGGACTGTTTCTCTTTGCGATCTACATAAACAATCTTAACTCCGGCATAAAAAATGCATCCATGCACCTATTCACAGATGACACCGTGATCTATGTCTCTAAGCCCACCCTTGAGCAGACCGGTATCACTCTGCAACAAAAATTTAACACCCTGTAGCACAACCTGTTGAACCTGAAATTGCTGCTAAATGAAAAAAAAACAAAAAAAAAAAGTCTATGTTCCTTTGCCCCCACACACACCATATACTGCTCTTTCCCATGAGGTTTATGCCTCTGATCTCCACACTACTGGGAGAACTCCTGGAACCCGTGGACAGGTTCAAGTACTTGGGCATATGGATCGACAGCAAACTTTCATTTACGGTCCATATAGAGGAACTATGTAAAAAACTTAAGCAGAGACTCGCTCTCTTCTTTCGCATCAAACATCTCCACACTTATGAGGCCAAAATAAAGTTAGTACCATCTACCTTCCTCCCTCTTATAGACTACGCTGATATCATCTATAGCCATGGTCCATGCACTGCACTAACTAAGTTGGATATCCTATATCACAGGGCAATAAGATTTATTACTGGCACCCCCTACAACATGCATCACTGCTCCCTTTACTCTTGCTGGGCTGGCACTCACTTAAAACCAGAAGATTAATAAATACGGCCATCTGGACTTACAGAGCTCTATCCAGCAAACTCTCAGAGTGTATCTGTAACCTCCTGACTACCTCTCATGGGTCTTACTCAGGATATACTCACATATCATGCTAGAAATCCCAAGAATCAGAACTTGCCATGGCTCTCATTCATTAAGCCATGCGCTCCCCACAATATGGAGTGCTCTACAAAAGTCCCTCAAACTCTCCAACTTTATCAGCCTTGCAAAATTCAAAACCCTCTTAAAACAGACCCTGCAGGACAACTGTCCATGCTACACATAAGATCTTCCTACTCTTCCTCATAGACTACTACCCTTCTGTCAGTACTCATTAAATGGCTGCCTCTCACTTGTACTGTCATTGTAGCCTGCTGGCACAGCTTCCTCATTGACACCACTTTTCTATCAGTTGGCTGCTTCTCCTTCATTCCGCCATCCTAGCCTGCTGGTACAGCTCTCTTTCCTCCATCCATGCTGACACATGCCACCCTTCTTTTTCCTCTGATAAGCTCCTTTATACCTACCCCATACTCCCCCCAGATGTTACCTCCCTGTCAGAACTTGTTGAATGCTGCCTCTTCCATGCCGTGACATCCTAACCTGGTGGCACAACTCTGTTCCCCCCTGTGCATGCTAATACATGACACCCTTCTATTCCACCAGTAATTATCTACATACATATACTTATATCCCACTCAGCCACCTACATATCTACATATTTTGCCAATGTGTCCTGACCTAAGCATACATCTCACCCTTCCTCTCTGCATGCCTCTCTCTACTTCTCTACCTCCTCTCTCCATCTTGACTCCATGCCTTGGGCACACCCAGCTCATTGTGGTGAGGGCACCAGCACCTACCTATCATTACCCCAGTTCAGATAGGGGTCAGCACTTACTGGTTACTAGCTGCCACACTTAATGCCTTACCTATTCGTCAATATGTAGTTGCTTGTGACTACCCACTCAAATGTAATGTTTGTTGTATGTATCTGCATACACTACTCCAGTATGTACTTGCGGTTCATTCTGATAATCTTTCTGCATTATGCATGTCCCTACAACTCTTTTGCATTATTGCATGTCTCTTGCATTTTTTGTATGATCCTGCTTTATTGTATGATTTTGTATTATATGTGTCTCAGCCCAGGCCCACCTTGCAAATGAGTATTCTGCTCAAGGGTGTTCCATCTGGTTAAATAAAGATTGATTGATTGATTGATTGAGTGTGCAGTAGTGTATCAACCTGTTGTCAGGTCAGACAGTCGATGTTACCCCCACTCTAGCCACAGATTCTTAATGATGTGTTAAAGGAACATTTGTGTCCATCATAGGCTTACGATGTTTACAGCACAAGTCACATTATATAGTATTAAGAGTGCTGTAGAAAATCAAGTACATTCTGTTTTTTTTCAGTTAGTTACTAAATCAGTAAACAAGTATAAAAACACACCGACACATACAAAACATCCTGAACCAGATTTAATCTGTAATTTAAGATAGAATATACATTTTGTTTTTACATTTGTCAACACTTGTTACGACATGTTACTCATTTAACATGTCTGAAAAAGGAAAAAGAAACAGAAAACAATGATGGTGTTCAACCTGAAACAAGTCAAAATGAATCCTACTCCTCCTCCTCTTCTTTCTCCACCCTGCCCACTTCACCTACTATTAGAAGTACTCCTGAGTCACAATTCCAGAGTGTGTCTGTTTCTCAAAACTGTGGGAGTGTATTTTGAGGTCAAAGATGAGAAGGGCAAAAATATTGCAGTTCAGTGTAAACTATGTATTCCTAAACTAAAGCTTCTGTCAACATCCAAAAATAGTACATTGAACTTAAAAAACTATGGAATGTATCCATCCTGCATCTTTGAAGAAGTTCAAAAAACATTTTACACAATGCAGCAGTAGAAATGATAAACTGGCTATGACCTCCCTCCCTCCTTGGTCAGAAATGGATATGGAAGGAGGATAAAGAGGTGGAAGATAAATTTTCTAACTCAGCCCACAGTGGAAATTCATGGCCATCCCCATCATTCATTAAAATGAAGAAATGTTTTCTCCAACAAGAATTCTTCAAATCTACAAGGAGTTCACTTGTCAATCAATGTCATGTTGACAAGCTTGTTACTGTCTGTAGTTGAATATCTATTGTCATTCAGTGTTGATAAACAGCCTTTTTTGGTCAAATTAGTGACTGGTCCACAGCCCACCAAAAAAGTTATGACATAAAAAACATAGACAGAATTGAGAAAATGTGCCAAAACATGAAATCAAACTTGATTTCTGAATTCAGCAGTATATGTCACATCTGTGCTACTTCTGACATTTGGATGGCACATAATAGAAGTTAAACTAGGTGTGACAGCTCATTGGATTAATCAGAAAACATTGGATGAAAAAATCAGCAGCACGAGCATGCATGCAAATAAAAGGAAGACACTCATACAATGTTATTGCATCAAAACTTGAACAAGTTTACTTGAAATACTGCATTTATGTCAATGTTGTTAAAATTGTCACTGACAACAGATCAAACTTTGTAAAGGCATTTCATGAGTTTGGGTCTGATAGTACCACACCCATCACTGCCACTGTAATTCAGGATGGTGAAAATGATGTTGACAATGACCATAACCAGCAACAGGCAGGGGGAAGCAGCAGCCATGTCGGTGAAGATGATGAGGACACAGTCACGGATGTAATAACTTTCACGGATGTATGCAGGATTCTAGATGATGGGGATGAAAACATGGAAGAGATCTACAACCTCCGTTCTGATCAATGCTATGTGGCTCATATCCTGAACTTAACAGCAATGAAGGGTATAGACTCTGCCACATCAAATCCTGCCCATAAGATCTACCACAGCACAATGGCCAAATGCTCAGCTCTTTGAAACAAAGTACACCAAAATTTACAAGCAATTGAAACTGTCTGACAAAATTGGTACCAAACTGGTTGTCCCCAAATGACACAAGGTGGAATACTTACTACAGAACAGTTGAAAAAGATCCATTGTTGAAAAAGACGAAGATGATCTGCATTACATCTGTGATGAACTTGGCCTCACAAGGTTTAGAACAAATGACGTTGCATACTTGGTGGAGTACAGCAAAGTAATGCAGCCTTTAGCAAACTCATTGGGTATTCTGCAGGCAGAAACACAATGTTATATGACATATCTTCTTCCAACATTGATGGCTTTGAAAAAGTTGTTGTCTGATGTGAGACCAGGATTATGTTATGCATCACCACGTCTTGATGCAATTCTGAAAGATCTGGATACTCTCTTTGGTACCAGTTTTCAGCAGAGGGAGTTTATTCTAGCAAGCATCACTTTACCACAGTTTCGTCTTAGATGTACTGGGAATAAGGAAGAAGCTCATGCAGCAAAAAACGTGCTTGAAAATGAATTGCTGTTGCTGTCACATCAGGAAGATATTGTTTGTGGAAGCCCATTGTCTGAAGACAGCCATGAGGATGATGAGTTCTTTGAATTTGAAGAAAATCAGCAACCTGGCCATGGTAGAGGTCTTCATGAACTGAAGCAGTACTTAAAAGATACCAATAAAAACATTTAAACTTTACAAACATTCCCAACAATAAAGAAAATATTCCTGCATTACAATAGTGCACTACCATCTAGTGCATCTGTAGAAAGCTTGTTCAGTGCTGGTGGGCAAATCCTTACAGCTAGAGGAAACAGACTTGGTAACAAAAACTTTGAGGTGCAGCTACTTTTATGTTACAGCAAAGCATACTGGGAATAGCAATATTGTGTTGTGGGCCTTTGTGACAGCAAAGCAATGACAGGCTGAAGGTGATGTTTGCATTAATGTAACTTTACAAAAAGTTTTTAAGTGGCATTGCTGCCTGGGCCCATGCTACTACCAGCTGTTCTTTTGCCTTATATACAACAATCTCCTATAAGAAGTGTAGCTGTTATTTTGCATGGAAGTATAATGCTAAATGTATGACTTTATTACAACCCAAAAATGAGCTTATCTCTTCATCTTTATCTCATCTTCAGTTGCTATTTTTGATAACTAAATGAAAAACAAGTACAAATCTGCTAATAGTATTATGCCACCATTACACTTTATATATCATAATAATCCTTCCTCGACAGTTATTGGAACTTAATATTTATCACACTGAAAGCTGTATGCTACATTGTCCTCTACTCATCTCCATTTGATCTATCAATACCCCTAGACAACAAACTGATCTGTGTGTTATTTAGCATAGCAGCCTCATACTATTTGATCTCATACCCCCAAGCAATAAATAAATGCCAATTATAACAATTCAAGAAGCAGTATCTCTTGTTGTTAGTCACCAGTCCAGCAAATATCAGGGGCCAGCATTATAATGCTGGACTAGTGGCTCAGTGCATCCAGCATTTCAACTCAATCATTTCATCATTCACAACATATTGTGATGTTCCAAATTTCCACGTGCCATTTGTGTGAGTCAGGTTAAGTTACAGTTGACTTCCATGGCCGTGTTTCAAACTCTTGTGTTCAGCTGGGCATAATTTTTAAAACACTGTGATCATGATGTATGTAAAACATTCTTTTTTAATACATGTTTTTTGGGGGAGGGTATTATTGGTGCTCAGTGATCAACAGTGGGCTGGCCATGGTGTTACTTCATGTTTGTGACACATGTGATGATGGTACATAATGTTTACCCCAAATGCCGATAATTCATTTATTTAATGTGGGGGCAGCCATGTCACCAGTAAATGCAAAAATGGATATTGATTTTTTTCTGGGAAAATTGAAGCGAGTTACAGTTACTTAGTGCTGGAAAAGACTGGTAATAGCAAAACTGCTACTTGACGTAACTTGGAGTTAATTGCATCTCAGTCTTCTTCTGTGATATCCTGTGTAAGGGCCATGCTCCTTATCTATGGTGGTTCTGGTATGGTGGACACGGTCTGGCATGTACACCATGCTGGAATTACTTGGGATTAACCAGGGCCTCCTATGCCTGTCCAAATGCCCAGCAACACAATTTTAGATTTTTACAGTAGACACCTACTTATACTTTGCATTACTTTTAGCCACAGCTGCCTGTCTGCTGCCTGACATTCAGAACAGCAACTCGAGCATATCTACCAATTTGGCATAACCAATGTCTAGTGAAATGTCAGATTGCTGTCTGATAATAATGTTATCATCATCATCATCTTCATGAACTTGTCTCAGAAGACATAGTCACACAAAAGCTTAATAAACAAGTTAGCCAGCCTGGGAGTGGGTCCCAGGGTGGTAGCTTAGGTAAAAAATTGGCTGGATAACAGGACGCAGAGGGTAATAGTAAACGGAGTCCACTCTGAAGAAAGGGGGGTTACTAGAGGGGTACCACAGGGTTCAGTATTGGGGCAGGTCTTCTTTAATGTCATTATAAGTGACATTGCAGAGGGATTAGAAGGAAAAGTATGCCTCTTTGCAGATGACACAAAGATCTGCAACAGGATTGACACACAAGGGGGGATGGAAAGGATGAGAAGGGAATTGGCAAGATTGGAGGAATGATCAAAAGTATGGCTGCTTAGATTCAATGCAAAGAACTGCAAAGTAATGCACCTGGGAAACAAAAACCCAGTGGAAGAGTACACAATCGGGGTGGGGGGTACTGACAATAACAAAAATGGAAAAGGACCTGGGGGTAGTCATATCAGATGACCTAAAGGTAGGCAAGCAATGTGAGAAGGCAGTAAGGAGAGCTGAGGGGATACTGGTATGCATAGGGAGAGGTATCACCAGTAGAAAACAGGAATTTGTCATCCCTCTGTACAGACAGTTGTTGAGACTCCATCTGAAGTACTGCATGCAGTTTTGGAGACCCCATCTCCTCAAGGACATAGACAGGATGGAGGCAGTCCAGAGGAGGGCAACTAAAATGGTGCAGGGTCTGCACCAGAAATCATATGACGAGGATCTCAAGAAGCTTAATATGTATACCCTCGAGGAAAGGAGGAAGGGGGGGGACATGGTAGAAACTTCCCAGTACCTCAAAGAAATCAACAAAGTCCAAGAGGGTAGCATCTTTCAGAAAAAGAGATGTGCAAGAACAAGGGGGCAGTTTGAAGATAGAGGGGGGACAGCTCAGGGGCAATGTGAGGAAGTATTTTTTCACAGAGAGGATGGTGGACACATGGAATGGCCTTCCTGAGGAGGTCATAGGGTCAAAAACAGTGGGGGACTTCAAGAATGCATGGGACAGACATAAGGCAATTATAGTGCGGGATAGGTGGAAGTAGGCTGTTGATTAACTAGGATCTGCAACTTATCCAATAAGTAGGGAAATGGGCAGACTGGGTTGGCCAAGCAGTCCTTATCTGCTGTCAAAACCTATGTTTCTATGTTTCTATCATCCTGATTGACAGTCATTATCACTGATTCATTCACTGCATGAGGGAAAATGACTGAGATGAGAGCAAGCTAGCCTAGAACCACTGACTACACATTCACACTGGCCTGGATGGCTGCCACCCTTCTCATCACAGCTGAGGCAAACTCGTCAACTTCACTAGGGCCATGGGAAGTTGATGATATGGCAACTGCTATGCATGGATAGGATTATTGGGGTGACCTGACATCTCATCCTGAGTGACAGTCATCATCAGTGATTCATTCACTGCATGACAGAAAATTACTGAGACCAAGCTAGAGATGGAGCAGGGGCCCATGTTGACGTGTGACTTACCCCACTATTGCACACTGACACGCTGACCTGTGTGGCTACTGCACCCCATCATAGTTGAGGCAAGCTCGTCAACTTCACTACAGGCCTGGGAGCTGATGACTTTGCAGCTACTATGAATGGATGGGGGAGCTGTTATTTATTTATGTATTTATTTTACATTTTGCATTAACAGAAATATAGGGGGAAACATCGTGTTCTGCAAATGCTACCTAAGGTCATTCACACTTGACTTTACACATTCTTTACAGCCAGGGGAGAACAGTCAGCAACACTAAGACAGCCCCACACCCTTGTTCTCAATCTGTATTATTTGTGTACATAATAAATGTTAGTTTTACTTTACTGTTTACTGCCACTGAGCAGCAATTGTATCACACTGATTCTGCTGCCTTGCAAGCCGACATTTTCTGCAACTACAATAATATGCAAATCTCCCTACAGCTAACATCAGAGAGGACTGCAGCAGTGGTAGATAACAATAGCCTGCAATTAATGTTTTAGAGCTTTAATAAGCTAATACGATCACAGATGTTTACCAGTCTCACTTTTCTTCCAGGGGCCTGGGCTAGGTACAGTCCTCTGTGACTGTTCCTAGCCAAGTGAGGACAGTGGGAGCTGCAAACAAAAGATCAGAGCTCATAGAAACTCTTTAGCATGCACTGCCTGAAGGATGTCGACTCTCCCACTGCTGCAGCCATCCTCTTATGCGAGACCGCTGAAAGGTATTTGAAGATTTGTAGTGACAGAAAATGTGAACTTGCACACCAGCAGAATCAGTGTGATACAACCTACTATGCTGCTGCAGTAGACAGTATGGAAAAAATAGAGGATAATGGCTGGGCAACAGTGAACAACAATGCTGTGTTTGCTTCTAGAGGTTGTCATGACAGCCTCAAGAAGTAAACTCAATGTTGCTGTTCATTGTTGCCCATACATTGTCTCTTATAGTATATGGGCAATTTTGCATGCACAGCAGTGGAGAGTTTAGAAAGACCACAGAAGCCATCGCCGATCACTCGTTTTTCTTGTGAGAATTGACAGAGGAACCTGACATGGAAAAAAAATGAGCAATTGGGGTGTCTGACACGGACCATTGAGCATGTGAGGGATTCCATGTTGTTGTACCCATGTAGTGATGTACTCTTGATGGTACAACTGTAGTTTGATGTCACTACTAAGGTAGAACAAGACTAGAAATTAATTGAATTCCATGAACAGTAGCCCTCTCCCATACACTATAACATATTTCTTGTAATGCACACAGCAAACTGCAAATTGAGAACAAACCCACATTTGGATGTGGGACTGTACTGCTCTTGCTACCCATAGTTCACATTAAATATCACAAGCACAGTGTGTAGCACTGCGTAGTATGGTGGTGTGACTCCTTCACTGGAGTGATATCTGATAGTCTCCCAACCAGGTGAACTGTCTGACCACTTCTCCAGGCAAAGTCAAAGGGTCTAAAGAAAAAAAGGACATCAGTCACACTACACCACAAGTGTATGGCTAGTCTGTCTGCTTCACTGTACTTAGAGTGCTATGTGTGCTGGCCTTGGGTGGCATATTTTTAAAATATTTGCAGTATGTGTCAGTGTGTCATGTTGTACAGTTTTATTTTTGGCAACTGACAGTTTAAATTGCAGATTGCTATTAACCAACAAACACAAAGAAAGCACTTAATGGGGTGCTGTACTTGTACTTGTTTTTTTATTTATCATTGCTTCAGCTTTCCACAACATGACAATGGCAAAGACAAACCAAAAAGAAAAATTTATAACACACATGATGGGGGTTTGTCAACCTGTTTTGATGTGAATATGCTTAATATCTCACATTATGTGCAAAGCCAATAAAGCAATATGAATGTTTTCATGTTCAGATGCAGAAAACATGAAATAAGGTTACGTACAAACTCATTTATTGCCCGTGGTATCTTTTTTAGTTATTTTTTTTAATTTTTGGAGTTTCCTGAGCTTATAAATATGTTTGATGAGTAAACATAATTGACTTCTCAAAAGTAATATGGAAAGTAATGTGCATTACAGTTGTTGATTACTTTTTGTGACAGAGTAGTGAATAACCGTAACTGATTACATTTCTTTGACAGTAACTGTAACTAATTACTTTTTAAAAGTAACTTACACAATAATATCACAAATAAACATGTTGAAGAGGATTGGTCTGAGGACTAATCCCTGTGGTGCTCCACTCAAGACATCCCTGTTTTCTGACTTGAGCCTGTTGACCCTTACTCTCTTTTTACGGTCTCCTAGCCAGTGTCCTACTCATCTGGTTAGTTCCCCTCCTACCCCAGGTCCCTTAATTTTCAGCAGCCACCTGTGTGGTGCAGAATCATTGAGCCCCTAAAACTACACCTACAAAGGCTGGACTGGTCTCTGCTTGTCACCACCAATGATATTGACATAGCTATGGACCATTTCATCAAACACTTTAATGCTGCTTACACAGAGTAAAGTCAGTCAGAGGACCTGCCTGTTCCTTTTGGAAGCTGAGAAATTGGCTATACTGCAGAGAACAAACTAGAACACATTTGAGGAACTGGTAACTTGGTAAAACATAATATTGTAGGGGACTAGGAAGGTAAGCTACACTTTTTACAGAAAGTTTAATTATTTCCTTATTGGCATTAAGAATTGCAGGATTCCATTAAAGTGTAGTCATTTTATAACCAGAGGGGTTGTAATACAACTGAAGTTGCTTGATTTCTGTGCTAGACACATAGGATTTAGAAGGATATTTGTGCAATATTTTGGAAGTATCCTGCTGGCTAAGCAGTGAGTTTATCCCTGGTTTCAGATAAAGGGTTTGTGTGTGTATTAGAACAGACATAGCAAATTGTCTTCACTGAAAGGCCTGCTTACATCACAGGTGTCATTAGTCAATCAATTGATTCTGGGTGGGGCTTGTATCACTGTTCTGTTTAGGCATACTACACAGAGTAAAGTCAGTCAGAGGACCTGCCTGTTCCTTTTGGAAGCTGAGAAATTGGCTATACTGCAGAGAACAAACTAGAACGCATTTGAGGAACTGGTAACTTGGTAAAACATAATATTGTAGGGGACTAGGAAAGTAAGCTACACTTTCTACAGAAAGTTTCATTATTTTCTTATTGGCATTAAGAATTGCAGGATTCCATTAAAGTGTAGTAATTGTATAACCAGAGGGGTTGTAATACAACTGAAGTTGCTTGATTTCTGTGCTAGACACATAGGATTTGGAAAGATATTTGTGCAATATTTTGGAAGTGTCCTGCTGGCTGAACAGTGAGTTTGTTTTTATCCCTGGACTCAGTAGAGTGGTTTGTGTAGGAGCAGTGGTCTAGTACATTGTGGTGTTGGTTGACTTACTATAAAGGGCAGTACTCACCAGGGTGGTGGAGCAGTGGTGTAATTGATTGTTTCTAACAGTCACCAGTGGTTGTGGCCTACCCACCCACCCTACCCCTCACCCCACCCACCCCAGGCATGGCATTTCCTTTATAGCCAAGGTTCTGACATCACTTCCTCAACAGGACTTGGAGCAGAACTGTCATATTCTTAATTACCCAGCACAGTGCATAAAGCGTAAGTATACACACACCCAAAAAAAAAATGTGTATATTACTCATTGTATATTATAAGGAAGAGGGACATGTGGGGAGTGGTGCAATGCACTGGCTGTGGGGCAGCAATTTTCCAGGAAACATTCTGGAACCTGTGTTGCTACCCTATTTGTAGGCAACTGTCAGCTCTGAGGGAAGAGGTTGCCCACCTCCAGGCTGAACTGGCAAGGACTAAGGAGGACTCCCCCACCCAAAGAGCACCAGTTCCACAACCACTGCCTCAGAGGTTGCCATGTGTGAAGAGCAGATGGACCACAGTAGGTTCTGGGAGGGTGAGGTGGTGGAACAGAGGCATAGCCCCGAGTTGCACCTCTACACAAACTATATGTCGGTCTGGCAAATCAAGGTTCCTCTATGATGACACCTCATTGGAGACCAAGAATAATGCTCGGACATCCACAAGGGAGACCCACAAAGAGTGGCAAGGGACAACACATGGGAAAGAAACAGCTTCTGATAGGGGACTCCAATTGTTAGGGGTGTAGACCTGGGGAAGGGAGAGAGAGGGGAAGTAAGGCGCCTGCCTGGTGCCATGGCTTGGAGGGACAGGAAGCGAATCCTCAGGATTGCAGAAGCAGCATCACAGGAGAGGAAACTAGATATCATTGTCCACCTCGGGACAAATGACCTAGCTAGGCATGAGATCAGTGCAGTGCAGGATGAATTTGTGGAGTTGGGGAGGGGCCTCAGACAGGTAGCAAGCACGGTAACCTTCTCAGAGGTGCTGCCAGTCCATGACAGGGGTGAGGCTAGGGTACTGCACACCATGCAGTTTAATGAATGGTTGCAAAACTGGTGCAGAACACAGGGCTTTGGCTTCATTGGGACTGGGGTCCACCTGAGAGATGAAGGTCTATACTGGCATGATGGTCTGCATCTGTCCAGGAAGGAAACACGCTTATAGGTGACAGGTTTAGACTCTTGGCAAGCTTTTAAACTAGCCAAGGGGGAGGTGCTGATAGGAAACAGGAAAGTTCAGCTTCCCCTGCAAAGCATGGCAGGTAGTAGGGTAAACACTGAGGTACAGAGCTTGACAGAGGGCAGGACAGGAATAAATGGAAAATGGACAAGGGCAATAAGAGCAGGGATGGATAAAAAGGATAAAGCCAACATTAAATGGAGGGCAATGAGTACCAATGCCCGTAGTCTGAGAAACAAGCTTCCAGAGCTAGTAGCCCTGATGGAAGTGGAACACTTGGATATTGTGGCAGTCACAGAAACATGGTACACGGAGAACCATGACTGGGATGTCAACATACCAGGGTACACAATCTACAGAAGGGACAGGGAGGGTAAAAGAGGAGGTGGAGTAGCTCTCTACATAAGGGAAGGGATCAAAGTAACAGAACTAAAAGGTAAAGGGGGAGGACAAGAGGAACTCTGGGTCACATTGGAGACAGGGAATGGCATCACAATCCGCACAGGGTTGTATACAGACCCCGTCTCAAGGGAGGAAATGGACAAGAAAATGATAGAGGCATTCTCAAATGGCTGAAAAGGGAGATACTGTCGATGGGGACCTGAATATGCCAAATGTTAACTGGGCAACATGGACTACAGCCACATCCAAGAGCAGGGTCATTCTCAATGCCCTACGGGAGCATGCCTTAGACAGCTAGTGGTGGAACCCACTCGGGAGGGAGCAATATTAGACCTGGTACTCTCAAATGGAGAGAGGATCACAAACTTAGAAGTCAGTAGACACCTGGGAACAAGCGACCACTGCACAGTGTGTGTTTCACAATAAACACACCATGGAGACAAGCCATATAAATACAAGGATACTGGACTTAGAAGGGCTGACTTTGGCAAAATGGGTGAATACGTGAGGAATGCATTAGCAAATGGCCAGAAAGGAGGGGTGGAAGAACAATGGAGAAAAATCAAAACTGCCATCATGGAGGCAACAAGCCTTTGTGTGAAACAAATAAAGAAAACAAAGAGGAATAAAAAACCACTATGGCTCTCAAAAGAAGTGTCAGGGAAGGTTAAGGAGAAAAGGGCTGCATTCAAAAAGTATAAGGAATCACAGACAGAGCACGAAAGGGAACTGTATCAATTAAAGCAGAACGAAGTGGGGAAGGCAGTCAGAAAAGCAAAGGCCCAAACTGAGGAAAGGATAGCCAACTCAGTTAAGAAGGGGGATAAAACCTTTTATAGGTACATTAGGGAACATAGAAAGGTTAAGGGAGGGATAGGGAAGATTAATAAAGGAGAGGGGAGGTGGGCAGAGGGAGACAGCGAAAAGGCAGAGATAATGAATGAATACTTTTGCTCAGTATTCACGAAAGAAGAAGAGGAGGAGTTACCTAAACCAAACAGTAGAAGCACTCTGGATAGTGGGGTCGATACCAGTCCATTTAAAGAAGAAAGAGTACTGAAAGAACTTCTAAAACTCAAGGTGGACAAAGCAATGGGGCCTGACGGGATTCACCCTAGAATCCTAAAAGAGCTAAGGGAGGACCTAGTGACAGCACTAACCACACTTTTTAACAAATCATGGGAAGATGGGGTGGTACCTGAGGACTGGAGGAGGGCAGATGTGATTCCCCTTCACAAAAGTGGGGAGCAAGGCAGAAGCAGGAAACTACAGACCTGTTAGTTTGACCTCAGTGGTGGGGAAAATGATGGAATCACTTCTGAAAGAAAGAACTGTTGAGTACCTAGAGGCCAGCGGGGCACTGGACCCAAAGCAGCATGGATTCACAGCAGGAAGGTCATGTCAGACAAATCTAATCAATTTCTTTGACTGTTACACAAAGTAATAGACCAGGGAGGGGCTGTGGATATGGCCTACCTAGACTTTGCAAGGCATTTGACACAGTCTCATAAAAGATTATTAATCAGGTTAGCCAGCCTGGGAGGGGTCCCAGGGTGGTAGCCTGGTAGAAAACTAGCTGCACAACAGGACACAGAAGGTAATAGTGAATGGAACACATTCTGAAGAAAGGGAGGTTACTAGTGGAGTACCTCAGGGCTCAGTATGGGTCCATTCTCTCTTAACGCTCTTTATAGGTGACATTGCAGAGGGTCTGGAAGGAAAGGTATGCCTCTTTGCGGATGACACAAAGATCTGCAACAGAGTTGATACACAAGGGGGGGGGTAGAAAGGATGAGAAGGGACTTGGCAAGGTTAGAGGAATGGTCAGACATATGGCAACTTAGATTCAATGCAAAGAAGTGCAAAGTATGCACCTGGGAAATAAAAATCCAGGAGAAGAGTACACAATAGCAGGGGAGGTACTAACAACAACAATAATGGAAAGAGATCTGGGTGTAGTCATATCAGATGACCTAAAGGTGGGTATGCAATGTGAGAAGTCAGTAGGGAAAGCCAGGGGGATACTGGGATGCATAGGGAGGGGCATCACAAGTAGAAAAAAGGAAGTGGTTATCCCTCTATACAGACAGTTGGTGAGACCCCCATCTGAGTACTGCGCAGTTTTGAGAGACCCCATCTACGCAAGGACATAGACAGGATGGAAGCAGTCCAGAAGAGGGCAACTAAATGGTGCAGGGTCTACATCAGAAACCATATGAAGAGAGACTGAGAGCTTAATATGTATACCCTTGATGAAAGGAGGACAGGGGGACATGATAGAAACTTTAGTACCTCAAGGGAATCAACAAAGTCCAGGAGGGTAGCATCTTCAGAAAAAGAGATATGTAAGAACAAGGGGCACAATTTAAGTTAGAGGGGAACGGCTCAGGGGTAATGTGAGGAAATTCTTTTTCACGGAGAGAGTGGTGGACGTATGGAACCACCTTCCTGGAGAGGTTATGGGGTCTAAAACAGTGGAGGAATTCAAACATGCATGGGACAGACATAAGGCAATTATAGTGGGGGGTTGCAGGAAACAGGCTGTTGGTTAACTAGAATCTGCAGCTTATCCAGTAGGTAGGGAAATGGGCAGACTGGGTGGGCCAAGTGGTCCTTATCTGCCGTCAAAGTCTATGTTTCTATGTTTCTGCTTGCGACATCCATGTCCCCTATAAAAAAAAAAAAATGAAAGTCACAGGCACCTTCAACCCATGGATAACATCTGAACTTATAGAGCCACTGGTAGGCAAGCGGATGTGTATGAATACTAAAAAGCCAGGAATGAATACACCCGGGTTATCCACACTGAAAAAAGCAAATACTACAGGGAAGTGCTCTCTAACTCCCCAGGAGACAGCAATGTAAACCCCTACTTGTTGCAGGGGCTTATGCTCCCATTTGGAACCCCTTTCCCCCTCCTACCCCACCGAGCTAGGGCATTTATTAGTGCTTTAGGGAGTTAATCCTTGCTGATACAACAGGCAAAGGGCAGGTTAGAAGGTATATAAGGTTGGAGACAGCAAGATTAGGGTCTTTCCAGCCCTGGGACTAGGGCCTGGGACTGAAGGGGGCAGCTGAAGGAGAGAGGGGGCAGGCAAGGAGGGAACTCGATGGTCTGGTGTGGGCCTGTGGGGGGACACCCCCAAAGTGTGGCAGACAGGAACAGCCTTTACAGCGGTGTGGCATTGAGGAGCTGAGAAGGGAGCTCCAAAGGGAGGATGGCCAGCCAGGTACCTGAGTCATCGGGGACAGGGAGGTTTAGGTGGTAGGAGAATGCCAGGATAGGCAGGAGCCCATGTGATCATGTGAAAGTGTGACTTGGGCTGCCAGGGCTGTGAGGACAGTGGCAGAGTTCTCATAGGGAGAGGCCAGTGACAGTGGTTCCCTCCTGTACCCAGGGTGGCTGGGTGGCATGAGCATAGATGGCCCTTCACCCATTTTAAAGGGACCTGCATAGAGGGGCAGGTCTTGGGTGCCAGTGTCTAAGGGCTGGTTGGGTCACAGGTTTTAGGACAGGCCTTGGGGGTGTTCTCCAGCTAGAGCTTATCTCAAGCCAAGAAAGTGTTGACAGGGATGTGGGCCAGAGGCTGGGTCCATTCAGATGGTCAGCTGGGAGTTCAGCAAAGAGAATGGGCATCAGTTATGGAGGATTGGGCTTGGAGGGCCTGAGTGGTTGCAGTGCTCAGGACTCTCTCTGCTGGAGAGAGAGAGAGTGAGAGAGAGAGAGAGACATGGCTATAGGTAGTGGTGCAGTGAAGCTGGGTGCACTGGCAAGTTAAGGTTCCATGTGGGAGGAGAGTGTACAGGGAGCTCAGCAAAGAGAATGGGCACCAGTTATGGAGGATTGGGCTGCTTGGAGGGCCTGGGTGATGGCAGTGTTCAAGGCTCTCTCTGCTGGAGAAAGAGAGAGAGGGAGAGGGAGAGGGAGCGAGGGGGGGGGGAGACAGAGAGAGAGAGAGAGAGAGAGAGAGAGAGAGAACAAGAACATGGTTGTGAGGACCGGTGCAGTGAAGTTGGGTGCACTGTCAGGTTCAGGTTCCATGTGGGAGGACAGTGTACGGGTTACTGGGCCTTGGGTCAGAGAGGAAAAAATCCTGGTGCTCCTCGTGGATTTGGGTCAAGGTCCAGGGGCCAGGTGGGGGAAGCAGTATGCTTCTCTGTGCCAGAGATAGGATAGCCAACCAGTGCCAGACCAGATAGAGATGAGGAAAAGGGTCACCCAGAATAGGAAAAGAGAGAGATTTGGCTTACCAGCATCAGTGAGCCAGGACCATGTAGATTCTTTAAGGGAGGAGTTTGTTTGGGTAAACCATCCAAGAATCAGAGTTGGAGATAACCTGCTTGTACTGCCTGAATAACAGTCATGCTGCTCGATAGATCCAGCCTTGGGTGAACTGTAAAAAGTTTACATAGCCCCAGGGAGCTGCTGTCTTTATTTGGTGAAGGATGGGACCCCTGTACTCCTGAAATCATTTGTGGTGCAGGTGCTAAAATAAAGAAGTTGTTTGGGAAGAAACTTGGTAGTGATTTCTCCTTTATTTTAGTTAGAAAGGGGGAGAAATGAAATAAAAACAACCACTTGCATTTAATTTGTGTCCTAAGTTGTAATTCCAGAAGGTGTCCATCATGCTGCACCAGGATCAAGGGGCTCGGGAGCTCAGAAGAGACAGGAGGCTGCAGGTTGGAGGTCCTGTTCTGGCACCTAGAAGTTTGGGGCAAATCCAGGTCTTGGAGGCAGAGATCTAGAGTGCTTGGTGTGATGAAGCCATTGAGAGGTAGGATAGCTGTTTTTTCTGTCTTTATTTCAGGTGCACTAGCGTGGAGTGTTACGCATTGTGGTAGTCCTTCTCATGTCCCTGGGACCATTTGTGATGATAATATTTATGCTCCTAGACAGAGGGGGAGTGGGGGTTACAGCAAGAACTATTAGAATAACTTAAAAGATGTCACAGGGAAAGACCCCAAGGCAGTGCCTACTATGCTCAACATTAATGGAGCCCTGACACTGGACCCAGTGACCATAGCTAATACATTCAATAACACCTTTACGAATTTGGGTAGTGCCCTCCCACCAGACTTCTTTGAGGATACCACAAAAAATAGTTCTCTGGGTACTGAAGATATGCACCTGTCCCTTCCCCCATTCTACTTTAAAGAGGTCCCTCTGCATGTAGCTAGAAAATACTTAAGCAAGATACTAGGGAAATCAAGGCATAGCGGGGATTCATTAGACCTCAAACTACTTGCCGTCACCCTGGAAGAAACACTGGCACCCCTTACAAAGATTTTGAACCTATCACTAAGGCTGGCACAATTTCCCCAAATATGGAAATCAGTCTTAGCAACCCCTGTGCACAAAAGTGGCGACAAGACCCACTACATGTTAACTATAGACCAATGTCCATCACCCTCCCACCCTTGTCCAAAGCGCTTGAGCACATAGTTGCTGATCTGCTGGTGGATTACCTGGAAATATACATGATCTAATTCCTGCAGCAGCATGGATTCAGAAAAGGGTATAGCACTACTACAGCACTGTTGGAATTCACATGTTTCATCCATAAATCACTGGACCAAGGTAATTTAGTGGGAGCAGTATTCATTGACCTAATGAAGGCCTTTGACACAGTTAACCACACACTTGTACTCCAGCAACTGTCCTGTATTGGGCTCTCCAAGGATATGACAGACGGGTTCATAAGTTACTTAGAGGACCAGTTCCAACAGGTAAAGATAGTGAATGTCCTCTTTGAACGACAGCCTGTCTGCTCTGGAATGCCACAGGGTACTATATTGGGATCCCTCCTTTTTAGCCTCTTTCTGAACAACCTCCCAAGCTCCTGTCATCAACAGATCCTTCTCTACGTGGATGACACTGTCATCTGTACTAGTAACCATGACCCTAAGCTCCTGGAACACCACCTACAGCTCAGTTCTGAGAAAGTAGATGAGTGGTTTAGTAGTCACAAACTGGTGCTGTACAGCAAAAAGACTAAAGCCATGCTTTTTAGCAGCTCATGCAACAAGCACAAATCCCAAACTCTCACCATCAGAAACCGCACTGGTGTTCCACTAGAACAGATCCAGCAGCTCAAATATCTTGGGCTAACTGTGGATAGCGCCATATCCTATGCGCAGCACACTGAGAATGTAGCTAGAGCTGTCAATGTCCAATGTAAGGCTTGGGTTAATCTACAGACATAAACACAGCCTGATGCCTGAGGCTCTAAGACTAGCATTATGTAGCTCGTCATCTCCATAATTGATTACGGGCTTGTCATTTATGGTTCAGCCTCAACCACGTCCATCCAAAGGATATCCATGGCACTCAATAAAGCATGCAGACTCCTCACTGGTACAGCTTGCCTCACACACACTTGTGATCTGTATGCACAAATGGGATGGCTTCAGCTAAATGGAAGGATTCAATACCAAAGCTGCCTGCTAACTAAAAAAGTTCTTGGGCTCACACCTCCTGGAGTTGAAAAGCTTCTAAGCATCTATTGCAGCTCACAACACACTCCTAGCTCAGTAAATACACTTTTCCTTGTACCCAGATGCCACACAACCCAAGGGCAATGATCCTTCACTTATAGAGCACCTCTTTGGTACAACGCCCTTTGCAGATATATCTCATCCGTACCAAAATTGGTCCCGGTCAAACACATGCTTTGTCAGCACCTCACAGCAAACAGTAACCATGATTGTTTCACCTAACTGGCAACTCTACTGTCTGCTGTTCCATCCCAGCACTTTTACTCTGCCCCAACATGTGAGCCTTGATCCCACCCACCCATGCCTTTCACCCTGTCTCTCACCTACCTCACATCCTCTTCTGCACCCTTCTGTTTTTCTACCCTACCAGTACCTAGCACCCCTTTTATCTATCCCTACAGTATCGACAAGGCCTCCTAGGCTGCCTCCTCTCTTGGGTTCACCTATTTATTATCCTGTTACTGTTTCATTTGTGTACCTTCCTGTTTGTAGATTTTTAGTTACAATGCCCAGTCATTTTCTAGAGTGCTGCTACTTGTAAATTTGACATAATGTTTACCTTTGTATGTATGATGTTCTTCCCCACTGACATGGAACCTTTGTAAAAGAGCTGTTTTTGCTCAGAGGTATTGTAATCCAAGAATTAATAAAATAAAATAAATAAATAAGAATCAAAAGCTTTGCTGGAATCAAAGTAGAGAATGTCAACTACCTGTCCCTTGTCTGCAGCTCGAGTAACCCAGTCAAAGAAAACAAATAGACTGGTCTGACAGGACCTCCCTGCCATGAGTCTATGCTGTTTGCTACCCTGCAGACCAATGCTTTCCATGTAAGCTACTAGAGCTTCCTTGACTAGAGACTCCATCAGCTTGCCCACAACAGAGGTGAGACTAAGGGGTCTGTAGTTCTTTAGTTCCTCTGTGTCCCCTCCCTTATTAAACAGGACCACCTCAGCCATCCTCCTACCAAAAGGACCTCCCCAGTCTGAAGTGAGCTGTTGAGCAGCCCTGCTAGAGGTTCCATCAGCTCTAGTGACAGTTATTTGAGCACCATCAAGCTTGAGTGCTTTGTCAAGCTTCAGTGCCGTCAGCCCCTTCTGAAGTCTATCAGCAGTGAATTGAATTTGTCCCAGTTCCTGAGTGCCTCTGCCTGAAGTTTTGATTTCCACTTTCCAGTAGGGGTTCTGTCTACTTCTTCTGTAAATACTAAGCAGAAGTTGTCAATTAGAACTAATACCTTTGGCTCATCCTCCTCTATCACCTCCTCATCCTCTGACAGCCGCACAGTCCATCCCTTGGTCTTCCCTTTTTTTCACATGTAATGGCAGAGCGTTTTTTTCTCCATCTTTCACCCCTTCTGCAGTATGTTGTTCAGCAGCAGACTTGGCATCTCTGACTACCTTCTTTGCCTCCTTCAATATGCTGGGAAAAATCTCTCAGGATTCTTCTCCCTGGTTGCACTTACAGTTGTTAAAAGCCCTTTCATTCCTTCTTACTGCCTCCCATATATCCCTAGAGAACTATATGGGCTTCTTGTACTTGTTACATTTGGTTACAGTTTTCATGCAAGTCTCGGGTTGCCTTGAGAACTTATTCCTTAATTTCCCATTGTTTCTTTACTCTTCCTACTATAGCTCCCCCTTTTAGCTTGCTCCTAACTATATCGCTCATCCTTCCAAAATCTGCTGTCTTGAAGTTTAGTACCACATATCTGGAAGAAGGTGTGCTGCTCTGCAGTACCAGCTCGAATCACAGGGTGTTGTGATCAGTAGACCCAGTGGGGGATTGTCACTGTCACATGGCTAATCCTTTCCATGATAGTGAAGACCAGATCCAAGATGGTTGACTGCCTTGTGGGTTCCTTTACCAGCTGGATCAACAGGCAGCCTTTTGTGCTCTCAAGTAGTGCCTGGTTTCTGACATTGCAACCAGCAAGGGTCTCCCAGTCCACATCTGGCATGTTGAGATCCTCCATCACCACCACATACCCTTTAGCTACACTGCAAACCCATTTTTCCCTTAGTTCCCTGTCAGCCTCCTCCCCCTGATTTGGAGGTCTGTAAACCACCCCTACCCTCACACACTTACCTGATGGATTAGTCTGTTTTACCCAGAGCGACCCCGTCCCAGCACTGACCCCTCTAATTGACCCTTCTTCTATGACCTTTATGTCATCTTTCACATAAAGGGCCACCCCTCCTCCTCTGGCTATCTTCCTCTCCTTTCTGAACAGAGTGTACTCTGTGATCACCAGGTCCCAGTCATTATTTTCTGATGCCCAGGTTTCTGTGATGGCCACCATATCTAGTTTGGCTTTGTCTACCTGGGCCTGTTGTTCACTAACCTTATTTCCAAGGCTATTAGTGTTTAGGCAAATCACCCTCCCATCACTATTCCTTCCTTTTCTTTGATCTTTTCTGGCTACCCTCCCCTGAGATCCTGACTGTTGGTCCTCTAGAACCCCTATCTGATGCTGGATGGGGTAATGATGGTGTTTGTGATGGTACCCTAGTCCTATCCTCTGCCTGCAGGGAAGCCTTGGCTGGGAAATCAGTGCTGTCTATAGGATGTAATGAAGTCACAGCTTCAAATACTCCTGCTCAGTTTAAATATCTTCCGATGTAGACATCTAGTTTCTGACCAAGGAGTCTCTTCCTCTACCACATCAGATTCAGTCCATCCATCTTGAATAAGCCTCTGTCCAGAAGTCACCCCAGTCACCCATGAAATGATAACCTTCTTCCTCACACATCCCTTTCAGCCAGTCATTAAACTCCTGGATCACCTGTGCTCTTACCCAGGGTTGCCCCCTTACCCCACACATAGAGGACCCCTGAAAAGTCCAAAAAGGATGTGCCCAATCTGAGCCTGGCTCCTGGCCTCCATAAGTTGTTCTTCACATCCTCCAGTAGGTTGTTTGCCAGCTCATTGTTAACTAGATGAACCAGCATACCAGTCTCTCCCCTGCATCCTTTGCAATCCTTCTAATCCTCTTCATGTCCCAGGAGGCAGGCACTCCCTGGTAGGCATTCGGTGATCCCTTCCATCATTATCTTCTCCACTCACCTTGGCATAAAGTCCTCAACTATGATGAAGTCCTTCTCTGACTTCTTAACCTTTCTGACATCTTGGGACTTCCTAACTTTGTTTCTGGCTGGGGATGCATTGCTGGATGGTCCCCCTACCACAACTGGCTCTGGGCCCCCATGGGAAAGTCAGGGAACTGGGCCTCCAACAGGGTTGTGGACTGATTCATAGTTGGAGTTAAAGGGTTGCTTCACTGCTACGAGCTTTGCCACCCTTCCCCCTGCCCACCAGATTCCAATCTCCAGTGCCTGTGGGTCTTTTGGGAAGGGGACCTACTGGTGGTTGTGGTGGATGCCAGCTCAACTGAGGCTGCAGCAGGACTTATCTCATCCTGTACTGCTGCCAGCTGTGACTGTAACTCTACCATCCTCCTACAAATTGGACATTGACCCAGTCACTTCAGCATAGCCCAGTAAAATAGTGCACCACATTCCGTGCAGCTAGCTATCTCAAATCTAAATGTGTGCTCCATACTCCCTGCCCTGGCTTGTCTATGCTACCACCGTTTGGATATTGCACTGCCTGAACCACTATCTGCTGCTGTGCCCCAGACAGCGATTTAACTATGGAAGCCTGCCAGCAACGCAGTTTCAACAATAGGCCCTCCTGTGATCTTTCCCCCAGATGGGGGGCTATGATGGAAGCATGCTAGCAGATAAATATAAATGGGAACAGTCAGCACAAAGAGCTCAACACTCAGGTTTGGAGCTTGTTCCAATGCGCACTTTGTGTGCAAAAACATTTTGGTGTACTTACTGTTTACTGCAGTATAATGGAGTCTATCAGACTAATTTTGCTTAGTTCTAGGCTGACATATTTTCTTCCTAGATATACCAGACTCCCCTGCACCTTATGTCAGAGCAGGAGGCACTAGTGGGGGATTCAATAGCCTGTAGTGCATGTTAGAACTTTTGTAATCTCTGATTAGGTGTTCTCTGGGTCTGCTTTTCTCCAGAGGCTAAGTACAGTTCTCTGTGACTGTACTTGGCCCAGGGAGGACAACAGGACTGGCAAACAAAAGATCAGATCTTAAATAAACTTTATCATGTACTGCAGGCTATTGAATCTCTTACTGATGCCTACAGCTCTGATGTTGGCTGCAGTAGATTCTGGGATTTGTAGTAAGGGAAGATGTCAGCCTAGAACTAAGCAAAATTAGTCTGATCCACTCTACTATACTAAACACTGAGTAATCCAAAATGTTTTTGCACACAAAGTGAACATTGGGAACAGCTCCACTCTTGACTGTAGGGCCCTTGGTGCTGACTGTTCCCCTGTACCACCAAGCCCTTTAGTGCCCATACACCAAATAAGGATTTGTTATGGAAACTTACTATCTCACAGGTTAAATACTAGTCCCCCCAGTGACTGCACCACAGACAGGGATTACGACAGAGACCTTCTTGCAAGCATATTTAACAATAGGGCCTCTCGTGACCTTGCCCTAGGTTGGGTGCAACTGTATGAGCTATGGTTAGACTTACCAGAGATAGATGTGAAGTAACCCCTGGACCTTACCTCCAGAGTCCCCTGCAGAATTGTGGACTACATGCGGACTCCTCTGCAGATGCCATCCTCCAGCTCCTGTGGTCACAAGTTCCTGGAGTTCCCTAGAATTGTAGTTAATAAATGCCTGTAGACATTAAGTTTCCTCCCTCCCTCCCTTTTAGCTTCCTCAGGTGTGAAGTGGAAGAGGGGGGGAGGAGTAGCTTTAGCTGACTCACTAGCTTTGCTCTGCTTTCCCTAATGCTCTGCTTCTGAAGACAGAATCAGAATAGATATGGTAAAAAATCTGACACTGTTTCCCGAGTTCACATGTTCTCCCTTTAGTTGCTACAGGCGCAAAGTGGAAGGGGGAGAGGGGTGCATTAGCTAGCTCTACCCCTCTACTCTCCCTAATGTACTGTTTCTGATAGCAGTGCAATAGGGAGAGTAGGCGGCATCTGTTCATTTATCATTCCCACCTGACGAAGTGGCAGTTGCCTCAATAGGAATAGCTGTGTGTTCTTCCATATTAGAGGTCACTACATCCAAGACTGGTGGGGTCTCCTTTATAAATAACATTTCCTGAAAAAGATTATATTTTGCCATTTCTAGGAGACTTCTTCCTTACTGTTAAGGGCTACCCACTCCTGTCTGACCATCCACACAGAACAGCAAGGAAACTGGGAAACATTTGTATGTAGTTCCAGGGCTTTAAAGGACTGGATTCTTGGCAGCAGGCAATAGGCAGAAACTTGCACCAGCTGCAGAACGCTGTATGTTACTTTAATAAGTAAGACAATAATAAGGCAATATATTAATAACAGGGCGAGAGCTGTTAAATAAACAACAAAATTACATTTTAAAGTTAATTAAAAAAATTTACTTGTTAACTTTGTCCAGCTGTGTTTGCATTTGATTATTATTGTTTAACTTTAGTTGATTTATTTTTATACTGTATAACACTGGCTGTTGATGTATTTTATTACCTATCATTTGTACTATTTCTGTACTCTGTACTGAGTCATTCTTGAAAATAGGCCTTTGGCCTAGTTGATCTTAAAGGGACACATTCATGAACAATGGCAGACATAGTTTGAAAGCCCATGAAACGTTATTTTGATTGAGGTATTGGGCATACCTGTAGCTGGAAGCAGTCTAGAGATATAGATGACTGAGTCTGTGCAATATAAATAGTACATTAGAGCCATTCTTAGAACCCTGCGATGTCAGTGACAATCAAGCAGTGCTTAACCCAGTGCAGTTAGGCACTGCTTGATTGTCACTGACATCACAAAGTATGCCCAATACCTCAATCAAAGAACTTTTCATGGGCTTTCAAACTATGTCTGCCACTGTACATGAATGTGTCCCTTTAACTGGTTAACAAAAACTAAAACTAATGTACCCCCTTGTTACCCGGGGTTACTAGAATCCCAGTATGACCTAGTGGTAGGCAGGGAAGGCAGCTTGTGAAACTCCAGTTAAATGGGTTTCACACTGTCTCACTCTGTTCTCAGTCTCAGCTGAGACTGAGAGATGACATCACCAATAGAACTGTCACAGCTGCATAAGCCACATTGGAATCTGCAGCAGAGGGAGTGAGATAGAACGTTGGGAGTTTTCAAAGTCAGTCCTTGTTTACCTTCTGTGAGAGAAGGAAGTCAGTCTCCTGTTTGTTTTGAAGCAAGAAGGTCAGTGTCCAGTGTTCAAGTGGTGGAGACCGCTGTCCAGGTCTCAGTGCCCCCTCCGGGGAGGGGAGGAGTAAAGTATCCCTATGTAGATTCCAGGGGCAATCTCCTAATTTCTGCTAAAGGAAGAAAGCTGCCTTTTACAGTTTCTTTTTTGGTCTTAAAGGTGGAAAGAGTTGTACTTCGCCTGTGGGGCACCTGCAACAAAAGGGTGAGTGTTTTGCTCTAATTTGAGAGGGCAAAAAATGTGTTTCTTGAGTTTGGGAAATGTGAAGAAATCTGGGATTTGAACTACTATTTGGGAATTCTATAGTACTAGGATAAACAAATGGAGTAGTGTCAAAAGCTAAAGTCTGTGTGAATTCAAGTAATGTTGTAGAGGGGGTGCTACAGTCCATCCACCGTTTAATCTACATTTCGAAGTTTCAGTTTTTCCAGAGAAATGGCTGGGTATGGGCTGTGGGAGCTGGAGGTGGGCAAACCCCCCCCATCTTTAGTAACCAGGTCCACCTCTACGGATTTCTGCTGTGATTGCTATTTGCCTCATGCGCCTGGCCAGTGATGAGGTAGGTACCCAGACGTGGGTCGCAAATGGGAAAATCTCTCTTAAGTGGTGTGGGGAGCCACAACTTGGGAAAAGAATTCTCTCTGTGAGATGGGAGTCAGAAGAAGTAAGAAGGAAATCTGTCTAGGAGTCGCAGACTCTAAGTGGTGTGGGGAGCCACAACAAGTAAAATGGGTTCATTCTTTAAATGGACCATCAGTCAAGTGGCCGGCAGGGGAGCCGGGCCAGTTGGGCTGTGTATCCAAAGTGCATGCAAATCCGGGCTGTGTGCCTGGTGGGTCCAGAGCCTGAAAACAGTAGAAATGGGTTCATTCTTTAAGTGGACCACCTTGTAGTCTCTAATCTGCATTATCAGTAAACGTAGCCCCATGGGGGTCCATCTATGCTTTGTTGTGTTCAGCTAGTTATGAATAAAAGCCACACTGAAAAATCCCGATCCTGGTTTTGGACATTACAGTTATTGCTTCCCGTGTTCGGATTTACTTGGGTGCCCCTGTGCAGAGTAGCCAAACCTAGGTCCCCTTGTGCCAGGTAACCTCATCCTCCTCGAACTCAGGTCCCCACCAGGTATTGCTGCCAGCGCCAACAGCATGCCACCTGTCGTTTTAGCAAAAAGGCAGGGGTGGGGGTTACACTAAAAGTAATAAAACAATTAAACTACATGACAGATAATGCTACTGAGGAGGTCTTGGCTCTATTTCTGACCATTCTCCCTTCTCTTTGTTAGATATTTCCTTGTCTTCTGCATGTGGAGCTCTTGGATTTTTAGGGGCTTAATCACCATGACCCCCCACACACACACACACACTGTTTTCTGGCTGTGGGATGGAACTGACACTTGAAAAAAACTGAAGTGGATTACAAATCTGGAAGAGCATTCTTGTTAAAGTCTGGTACATCAGAACATAGCTGTTGTGAGCCCCCTTGGCCCAAGAGAACAGCCTGAGGTTTGGGTGTCCTACTATCTTCTCAGGCAAGTCCTGCAGTTTGTTATCATAAAAAGAAATCTCATTAGGAGATGAATTTAAGGGATGGTGTAACACAAATTTGCCACCACTAAATACTGAGTCACATGTATCTCCCCCAAGGACTGATTTGCTGGAGCAAGAAGGACAGATGTGCAGAATGAGTCTGCCCTTGTCCCTGAGCCATACTTCACACTTGAGAGAGGAAGCAATCTGCAAAGAACCATGGTATCAAACCACAAATGCAGTCATACCAATATTGTTCCCCCGAAGCAAATGAGTCCCTGATCTTAAAAACTGAATGATTGCTCTCTGATTGTTCAAAACTGCTACAAAGGCGACACAACTTTCTCCTCCTCAATTTACATCAACAAATGCAGCACAACCATAGTCTGTGGAAAAAAAGATGCAGAAGGCAATGCAAAAAAAAAAAAAACAAGATTGTGTAACTTAATCTAATGTCCCCATCTTTATAGTGGGGGAGTGGTAGTTACTAGTGGTGCCCAGCAGAGAGAAAGGGTGCATTAGCATCACCCTCTTGGGGATAGCTTATGTGAGTGAATCTGAGGCAGTATACTGGTAGGGTGCTCTTGTGGCACAGGGAGTCCTTAAGCAGTAAATATTTTGAGCCAGGAGACCAATAAGTAGGAGACAGGGGATGCCATGTCCCAGGTGCCCTGGCAAGAGAAGTGCCTTTGGGCACTGGTGAGGGACTGGTTGGGCTGCTCTGGTTAGGAGTGCCCACTGAGGGAAGCATCAGGTATTTCCAGCCAGGTGCTTGGTGTCAGGGACCCTAGATGTACCTGGATGGGTGGACACATGTGTTCTGCCATATGGCTGGCTGCAGGACTTGGGCCAGAGGCACAGAGGATACCATTGCTAGTGCTCACCTGTAGACATGGGTGCCATACTGCCCTTAAAGCCTAAGGGTGACACAAGGTCTGGTATACCTCCCTGTGGCGAGGTTGTCATGGAACAGCAGGGAGGTCCTGATAGTGGCCAAGGAGGACCTCTGGCATTTGGGATGTTTCTTGACCTGCCAACCCCACCGTGGCACTTAGAACATAAGTTGGGATTTTTCCATAGCTGGGGAAGTTTGGGGTAACCAAAGGGAGGCTGTGGCAACCACAGGTGAATATCTCTTAAATATCTCCTGATGGCCTTTGAGTCTTAGGTGGGTTCCTGTGAAGATACCATGGACTTCCTGATGGGTGGTGACCCCGGGAGCAATGAAAAGAAGACCATTCTGAGCATCCAGAGGATGGAAACACAGTGGCAGCTGAACTAAGGTTGGAGAAGGATCTCAATCAAATGCTGAGGGGAAATTCCAAAGGTATTGGTGGCCCTTGCAGCCTGCCAGCTGGAATGATACCCTGGTAGGGTGGGTTGTGGGGAGCCTACAGCAATGATGTAAAAATAAACCCAGCCATGTGATTGACCTCTCAAAGTGACTGGGGCACCAGGGCATGGTAGGTAGTATCACCCCGTAGGGTTCTTAAGAATAGGTTATTTCACCCTAAATGTGGATTCCATTCTGAGGTACTGTTCAACACTTGAAGAGCCAAAGGCAGTGTGTCACAGAGAAAAGGGGGGATCTCTCAAATTCCAAATCATAGACCACAGTTACACATTTATGAAAGGTGAGAATAAGAAATCCCCAAGCGTGATGATGCCCAGCTCATGGAAGAACAGGAAGAGTTTTGGACTATATAAGTACCAGTCGCAGAAAACACATGTGAAATGTGCTGTGATTGCAGTCTCTGGACCAGTGAACTGTATATTGTAGCAATACATTTCTGTCCAAGCACCCAAGTAAAGAGACCCAAGCTCTGAAATACCCATTGTCTGTGCTTTTGCTTTCCACTGATGGTGCCCACGGATCAAGAATCCCTCCAAGCAGATAGCAACCTGCTGTTCTGTGAGAGCAAGTAAGTTCCAGGTGTGAATAACACCAATACCCTTAGACATGAGAGTTTCCTGAGCCATGCCTGCCCCCATCCAGGACATTCATGAAGGTCAGTAACCCCCACAGTGATGAAAGAGGTCTGGAGGGAGGAGATGGAAAATATAAAGTTAGCAAAGGGTGGAGGGGGTGAGGAATACATAAAAAGGGTATGTGGAGGAGTGCACATAGAAGGGATAAATGTGAATAAAAGAAAAGAGGAAAGAGAAGGAAGGTCCGACTGTAGGTGGAGGGTGGTGTCTCTGAATGCGTGGAGTTTTGGAAACAAGCTGGATGACCTGCAGGCACTATTAGCAGACAGGAGGGTGGGCATAGCTGCAGTAACCGAGACTTGGGCAACATCACACCATGAATGGGACCTTGCTATCACTGGATATAAACTATACAGGAGGGACAGAGTAGTCGTGAAGGGGGAGGGGTGGCAGTTTATATCAGGGAGGGAATAACTTGCATGAGGGAGGAGTCAGAGGAAGGGGAGGTGGAGGCATTATGGGTTCAGTTAAGGACCAGTAGAGGGAGAAAGGTGATGTTGGGGTGGTTTACAGACCACCCAATCAAGATGAGGAGAGAGACAGGGAACTGATCTCACAAATATTGGAAGCTGCAGGGAAAAGAGAGGTGGTTATTGTGGGGGACTTCAACCTGCCCTAGGTGGAATGGAGTATACCATCCACAACATTTGCTAAGCGTCAGGTGATCCAGAAAGGACTGCAGAGTGGGTTCCTGACTCAGGGTGTCTCTGAACCAACAAGAGCTGAGGCAATTCTTGATCTGGTGCTCACAAATGAGGAGCATGTACAGGAAATAATGGTCAGGGAGCCACTGGAGGGAAGTGACCATTACACAGTGTGATTCCATTTGGATATGGGCAGGGAAAGCATCCCGACTAAGACCAAAATTTTGGATTTCAGGAGGGCAGACTTCAGGAAAATGGGTGAGGTTCTAAGGAGCCATCTGCTGGGCATCAGAGCAGATATGAGGGTGGACCTAATGTGGTCCATCATTAAGGAAGGCATACTGGTTGCCACAGATGAGTATGTTAGGCTCAGGGGAAAAACACAAGGGCCAGAGCGCCCAGCTGGTTCTGTTCTGGGGTTGCCAAGGCAGTAAGGGAAAAGAGGTTGACCTATAGAAAATTCAGGAAGACCGAGAGAGAGGTGGATAGGGAAAATTACCTAAGGTTGGCTAGTGAGGCAAATAAGGAAGTCTGGCGAGCAAAGGCACAGAAGGAGCTTCAAATAGCTGAAGGAATTAAGAGGGGGGAAAAGGCTTTCTTTCACTACATAAGTGAGAAAAGGGACAAGAAGGAAGGGATTGTTAGTCGTAAGAAAGGTGTGGAGTGGGTGGAGGATAATGGAGGAAAAGCAGAGATACTAAATGAATACTTCTGTTCTGTCTTCCCCAGAGAGGACGGACCAGTGCCTTGAGGAGGGAAAAGAGGAGCGAGGGGGAGGGGAGGGGAGGGGAACACAGACATAGTGATAGAGGAGGACAGAGTGAGGGAGGGTCTGCTGGCATTGAAAGTGGACAAATCACCAGGCCCGGACAAAGTACATCCAAGGGTACTAAAGGTACTGGCTGAGGAGCTGGCATGGCCACTAGCAGACCTATTTAATAGTTCACTAGAGTCAGGCATGGTACCACAGGACTGGGGAACAGCACATGTAGTGCCCCTTCACAAAAGCGGTCCCAAGGATGATCCAGGGAATTACAGACCAGTCAGTCTGACCTCCACTGTGGGCAAGCTCATGGAGACCATACTAAAGGAAAGGTTGGTGGAATATCTAGAGGAACATGGTCTCCAGGATGAGAGGTGGCATGAGTTCATGGGGGGGGGGGGAGATCATGTCAAACAAATCTGATTGACTTCTTTGACTGTGTCACTAAGACATTAGACAGAGGCCAAGTGGTAGACATCCTCTGTCTTGATTTCAGCAAGGCCTTTGACTCTGTACCCCACAAAAGGTTAATCAGGAAGTTGGTGGATCTTGGAGTTGGGGAAAAGATGGTCAGATGGGTGGAAAACTGGCTGAGGGACAGAACCCAGAGGGTGGTGGTGGGGGAGTTATCTGGCACCAGAGAGGTAACCAGTGGAGTCCCACAGGGCTCTGTGCTGGGGCTGGTGTTGTTCAATGTCTTCATCAATGACATTGGGGATGGCACTAAAGGCAAAACATGCCTATTTGCAGTTGACATCAAGCTCTGTGGGAGAGTGGACACAGCTGAAGGGATATGGGACGTACAGGAAGATCTGGAAAAGCTAGGGAGGTGGTCCAGGATCTGGCAGCCTGGCCTTAATGCCAAGAAATGCAAAAGTTATGCATAGTGGAGCCAAGAATCCCAGGACAGAGTATTACCTGGGTGGAGTCCGAGTACCTGCATCAGAGGAGGAGAAGGACCTGGGAGTGATGATCACTAGTGACCTGAAGCACTTCACGCAGTGCAAGAAAGCAACAGCAAAGGCAAACAAGATGCTGGGATGCATAGCTAGGGGGATCAGTAGTAGGAGACAGGAGGTTATACTGTCCTTGTACAGGTCACTGGTAAGGCCGCATCTAGAGTATGGAGTTCAGTACTGGTGTCCACATCTCAAAAAGGACATTAACTTGCTGGAGAAGGTACAGAGGAGGGCTACAAAGATGATAGCCGGTCAGCAGGGCAAGGCATACAAGGAGAGGTTGATGGCACTGAACATGTACTCACTGGAAGACAGGAGAGAGAGAGAGGTGACATGATTGGGACATTCAAGTACTTGAAAGGGATAAATAAGGTTGATAAGGAGAGTCTCTTTAAGCTGAGTGGCAACCATATCACAAGGGGACACAGTCTTAAGCAGGAGGGTGGGAGGTGTATGAGGGGGGTCAGGAAGCACTTTTTCACAGAGAGGGTGGTGGACACTTGGAATGCACTGTCAGAAGAGGTCATCTCATTGAAGACAGCGGGCAGCTTTAAGAAAGCCTGGGACAGGCATGGGGGAGGGTAAGGGTCATGGGTAGGGAGGATGGGAGGAATGGGGAGGTAGGGCAGGGACATTAGCTCAAGCTGTGGACCCTGCAACATGAACAGACTAGACAGACCAAATGACCTTCTTCTGCTGGCTTCTTTGTATGTTCGTATGTACACCACCTGAAGGGTGGGTTGCAACTGTAGTAGCAACAGTGGTGGAAATGCCAGCTGGGAGAGGGAAAAGACTGTGCAAAAAGTTGTTTTTGCATCAGCAGAAAAAACATCACAGTTGCACTTGTAGAAAAGTAAATGATGCAAATACAGTAGGTGCATGTGCCTCACTGGAAAATTACATACATGTAATGCTTGCTACAGCCAGTTGAAAAGAGCATGCAAAATAGTACTTGAACTAAGAAATGTTCCCTGAGAGCCTTTGTAGCTAAAAATAGAAAAAAAATAGATTACACTAAAAAATAGTCACATCGGCTGAGAAATACGGAAAACTGTAAAAACATAATGCTGAACCTATCAGGAACATGCCAAGCTGCAATCTACTTCAGAAGGATAGAAATTATCTATTAAAATAAAGGAAACAGCTCCCCAGACTTACCTTAGGTACCAGGTTAAGGAAAGGTATACCCAATACAGTAGAAAAGGCTTGTTTACAGTCCTTATATCACTCCCTTAATTTCTGTCAGAACAGGCAAGTGGCGCTTCACAGAGACTTACACTCACACAGCCATTTGTGAGAAAAAAGTAGGCTCACCAATTTAAATTTAAGACAGATACAATTGAATTTAGAGAGCACTGTTTGTAGAAACAAACAATATTCATACTAGGGTTACTATTGGGAGGAAAAAAGTTGTGAAGATTTCAGTCAAAATCAGGAGCTACTTGAAAAGTACTGCTGTCCCTTCATGCTGGCGCAAAAAAACTGAGGAGCTGAAAAACTGCAGAATACTCCATGCTGATGCCACAGCTTTGACTTTGCCATTGAGTTCCTAGCAAGAGTGCATCGTACCCATTTGTTATGCCTTCCCAGTTACAACTGTAGAAAGGCCTATAGTATCCTTGACTCCCCTCTTACTAAGTACATCATGTCATCTGAGTTGTCCTTTATGCAGACTTGGGAGAACAATTCTTCAGTGTTAATAATACATATGGCATCCTATTGGAAGTGTGAATCTACTTGAGAACTTTCAAACTACTGCATATGTAACCCCTTCAAATTGTGGGGACTTCCCCTGTATGGTTCCACGGAGCCTACTTTGCACCTCCAGCCACCACTTCCACCAATTCTGTTGCTCGTCATCTCTGGGATTGCCTACAGGGACCAAAAGTGAGGAGGACCTCGGGATTTCTCTGGTGCGTCACACCAATATGAAGAGCAGGTCTGTGACACATATCAAAGGTGGCTCTGCTGACAGTGATAGACCCGGCACGTTGGTGCTTGTGATGGACCATGATGCCCCAACTGAACTGTACAGTTGCTGAGCCATGAATGACAACTTGCGGGCACAATAAATGTTTTAAGAGCAGGAGCCCTGCTTAAAATAAGAGATTTTGAGTTAAGTGCCCATACAGTACCATAGTGGCTACCGTCTTTGCCCACCCTGACCCCCATCAGCATGGCAATAGGGATCAGGGGTTGGATCACAACCAGTCAAGCAGCAAAATCTACAATAGAGACAGAAGTGCTCCTGGGGCACAGGAGGACTTAATTAATTCAGATGTAAGCTTCTGAACAATCTCTGATCGAGTGACAGACAGCTAGCATTACCCCAGAGTTATTGATAGCTCAGTGGATCAATGGAGAGCTAAAATTCCCCAATAAACAGCCGGGACTGTTCCTGAACTGAGTAAGTTTGCATGTGACCATAGTAAGGAGTAGACTGGAGTGTGCTGGAGCCAAGCGCGAAGAGGACAGACTACCTGTCTGCCTGAGGCAAACTGAATTCCTGCACCAGGGCAAGTGAAGGTAATCATGTACTTGTACTGCACAGCCTTGTGAGAGATTAAAGCAAAATTGCTGGAGAGGTGTTAGCAATGGAAGCTTCCCTGTACACACTCCTCTGTGGTTCAAAGAGACTCTTGCTGTTTGCAGAGCCTGAGCAAACTGACAGAAAGCAGTTCTGTGTCTGGAAAGCCACCAAACCAGTACCACTATTTGGTACTGTTTGTCACAGAGCACTAGGGGCTGGATGCCAGGGTGTAGCTTAGTGGTCTAATAGGATTTAGTCTTCACAGGCTGAAGCTGTCCTGTGAAAGGAGAGAAGATATTTGTCTACTACATACAGAGGACAGAATATGAATGACAGCATCTGTAGAAAGCCATTTTGCATATTGTCACAGAATCTACCCCAACAGAAACAGCTCTGTTGGAGGAGGAAGTATCCAACCTTGCGTCACAAAGGGCAATACAGCCAGTTCCCTTGGAACAAAGGGGAAAAGGTCTGTACTCAGTATACTTCCTCACAACAAAGAAAACTGGGGAGTGACGATCCATACTGGATCTCAGACATTTAAACAGACATTTGTCAAAACCAAAGTTCAAGATGGTGACTCTGGCAACCATCCTCCCAACACTATGGCAGAAAGATTGGTTAGCATCTCTGGACCTAATGGATGCTTATTTCCACATCCCCATCAGGCAGTCCCACAGAAAGTATCTCTGGTTCAGATTGCCATCAGGCCATTATCAGTACAGGGTAATGCCCTTTGGACTGACCTCTGCCCCAAGAGTGTTCACAAAGTGCTTGGCTGTGGTCATGGCACACCTAAGATGGCAGGGGGTGGGAGTGTTCCCCTACCTGGATGACTGGCTAGTCATAGGTCAATCACCTCATCAGGTCAGGGATGCTCTGGCAGTCACACATGATATTTTTCAGTCCTTAGGGTTCCTGGTGAATCTGAAAAAGTCAGTGTTAGAACCAGTTTAGCTCCTGGAGTTCGTGGGAACTGAACTGGACATTGTAAAGGGAATGGCATTCCTTCCACAGGAAAGAGTGGACAGCCTGTGCAGGTAGCCAGCTCTTTCAAGCTGCACACCCCAATTCCAGCAAGGCATTTCCTACAGTTGCTGAGCCATATAGCAGCATCAACAGTGTCAGGGGCCAGGTTCCAGGTGAGAGACATTTAGTTTCATCTCAGGTCACACTGGCATCAAAAAAGGGATTCACTGTGAAAGCTAGTGCCAGTCACAGGAACTCTCCTTCAGGCACTACAGTGGTGGTAGGAGAGAAACAACCTCAGACAGAGTGTGCCATTTTTGCAGCAAACCCCCTCGTTGGTGCTAACCACAGGTACCTCCCTCCTGGATGGGGAACACACCTGGGGAAGCACACTGCTCATGGCACATGGCTCAAACAGGAATCATTGTTACACATAAATCTGCTGGAACTTAGAGCAGTCCTCCTGGGCATCCAGTCCTTTGCCAAGATGCTACAAGGCCATAAACAAACAGGGAGGCACAAGGTCAACTCCACTGTGCAGAGAGGTCATGAAAATTCGGAGTCTGGCATACTCCCTGGAGATCTCTGTCTTTCTGCAGTCCACCTTCCAGGGAAGGACAATGTCCTGGCAGATGCCCACTGCAGAATCAGTTGGAACCACCATGAGTGGTCACTCAGCAAGCAGGTCCTGCAGGTTATTTTCAGGAGATGGGGCACTCCAGAAGTGGACCTCTTCACAGCCCCAGACAACCATCAGCTACCTTTGTTCTACTGCAGACCTCCTGTAAGAGGCACAATCCCACTAGATGCACTGCTGCTGGATTGTACAGGGAAGCTCCTGTATGCCTTCCCTCCCTTTCCATTGTTACTAAGGGTACTGAACAAGCTCAGATCTCAGCCAGCAACAATGATCCTTATTGCTCTGGACTGGGCCAGGCAGCCCTGGTATTCCCTGATTCTCTCCCTGTTAGTAGTCAAACCAATCAGCCACCCCAGGAGTCACAACCTACTGACATCCTCTCAGGGAAGGATCCTTTACCCCAGCCTCCAGTCCCTTAGACTCAAAGCCTAGCTCTTGAGGACTTAGAGTATGCCAACTTGCACCTCTCAGAATGAGTCATGGAGGTCCTCAGGGTCTCTAGAAAGCCTTCCAATAGGAAGACCTACACATCTAAGTGGAAAAGGTTTTCCATCTATTGTCAGAGTAAAGACATAGATCACAGTCAGGTGGGTTTGCCAGTCATTCTGGATTATCTGACACACCTTCATTCTCTTGGCCTGAGACCATCTACCCTTAAGGTGCACCTGGCAGCTGTCTCAGCTTACTTATCGGCGGGCAGGGGCTCATCCCTGGCTTCAAACCCAGTATTCAGAAAATTTTTCAAGGGGCTGTTGCATCTGCATCCCTCACATAGGGACCCTACACCAGTATGTGATCTTAATATATGCATAACCCAGTTTATGCAGCCTCCTTTTGAGCCCACGCCTTAAGCTAAACTCAAGTATGTGACCTGGAAAACAGTGTTCCTGGTGGCAGTCACCTCCACCAGAATTAGTGAGCTCCAGGCCCTGTCCACAGAGCCTGGCTACACTGCATTGCATAGGGACAAGGTTGTCCTCGGGACTAATAGGAAGTTTCTCCCCAAGGTGGTATCTGACATCCACCTCAATCAGTCCATTACACTGCCTGTCTTTTTCACCGACCATTCTACTTGAGGGGAATGTAGACTCCATAGCCTGGATGTTAAAAGAGCTATCAGCTACTATGTGGACCATACAGTGGGCCACAGACAGGACAATACTCATCTTTTTCTGACCTTTGGAGAAGTGAGAAAAGGTAAACCAGCTACAAAAAGGTCGGTTGCACACTAGATTGTTGCCTGCATTCAGTTTTGCTACAGCAAGGTGGGCAAACAGCCCACTGTGGGTCTCAGGGCCCACTCTACCAGGGGAACAGCTGGCTCCATAGCAGCTTCTAGAGACATTCCTCTGTTGGAAATCTGCAAAGCAGCTACCTGGAAAACTGTCCACACTTTTACCAAGCATTACTGCTTGGATACCCTGGCCAGAAGCAATGCCATGTTTGGCACAGCAATACTGCAGATCCTGTTTCTTAAATAGGTTCTCTGCCTACCTCCAAAGGTACTGCTTGGGTAATCTGCATTTATCAGAATACAGAATGATTTCCTGGAGCTTGAAGAAAAAATTACTTACCAAAGTAATCTTGTTTCTTCCAAGAGAATCTTACTGTATTCTGAGCTCCCACCCTACCTCCCCTACTAGAACCTAATGGGCACTGCATTCCAGCTGTCCATACCCTATTGCAAACCTGTTGGTATGATTGTTTGTTTTCTTGGGCATCGGTGACTTGAGTCTTAGGGATGCCCCTGTTGTTTAAAGAAGGGGCTGGTCTTCAGGGGGGATTCAGTTTTATGTTAGGATTGTTTAGTTTAGTTAAGTTATTTATGCATGCTTCATAAGAATCTGATGGTTGCAGGAAGAACCACCAATGACAATGGTTTGAAAACCGAGCTCAAGCCTATCATTCTAATATTTGCATAGGTTCTATTAGCTGTTTCGGCTCCAGGGCAGTCCTATGGTGAGACAATACTGTATTTGTCAGAATACAGTAAGAGTCCCTTGAAAGAAACAAGATTACTATGGTAAGTAACTGTTTCTTCCATACAATAGTGGCTGGGGTCCATACAGTAGTAGGCTGACCCAAGTGCCTTATATGGGGCATCAGTGTCTCATACGCTGCAGTGAGAATTGGGTGCCCTATGACCAAATCAAATCCAAGAAGAAAAGGATACCACTAATACAACTGGAAAATGTTGCATGCTTGACTTAAGATTAGCAAATATTTATTTATTTATTTCAGTCTTGTAATTAATACCTTTGAGCCAAAGGCTCTTTTACATAGGCTCCACGTCATATCAAAGAACAGAAACAAACAGTATAGTGAGAAAATACATAATGATCCTAGGAGTAAAGGTAACAATAAAATAAGCACATATGGATTTAAGTTACAAAAACAGGTATTTTGCAGACATACAGCAGCTAGGAGTAAGCTTAACTAGCAAGAAAGGGTATTAGGGTTGGGATCTAGCTACTGGAGGAAAAAGACGCAGCCAAGTGGCATTGTCGGAGACAAAATGTCTTACAGGACAGACAGAAGCTAAAGGCTAGGGCCTAACATTGTTCCAGAGTAGGGATACAGCCAGCAGGAACAAAGGGATTTCACATTCTGCACATGCGCAGGCACAGTTCATCACCTTCATCACCTTCAGGAATTTTAACACATTCTGTGACTCTGGACCTCAGCAGTTGATCATTTCTTCTGGCTTTTGACTTAACCACCAGGTATCAACATTTTCAGTTGAAATCAACTTTTAATGTATTTGTCTCTAAGGGTTATCTATCCAACAACCAAAGTTGACCTTCAGAAAACATCTAATACTGCTGCTACTACTTACATCAGGAAATGTACACCCTAACCCTGGCTCTTCCCCACGAGTTGGTGCCAAAGAACAAGTCAAGGCTGGGACACTTTCCTTGGCAAGTATTAACATCTATAACCTCCTCAATAAACTCGACTCCCTCACAGCCTGGACAGCACATCACATCCCTGATATTCTGTCCGTAATTGAGACATGGCTTTCCCTAAAGATCCTGGACTCAGCAATATCGATCCCAGGGTATACAGTCTTCAGGCAAGACATGCTGTCCAAGAGAGGCAGAGGCTGTGCCCTTTACCTAAAAGAATCCTTAACGGTCATGTTTTCAGTGTGCCTCTCCCTGAGAATGACATCCGGGTCATTGCCATGAAGATACTGCTTTGAGCACAAAACAAAAACCTGACAGTGGCATCAATCTATATCCCACCCTCCCAAGCTGACCAACCAAAGGCTAAACCCCATACTAGACTTCATACACTCATTTAATCAAAATGCAGAAACAATCCTGCTTGGTGACTTCAATGCGAACTGGTTCTCCCCCAGTGCGAACAAATATAAGGATGCACTGACCGCTGCTAACTTCTCGCAAATGGTCCAATCACCTACAAGGGTGAACTACAGAACAGGTACTACCACCCTTCTGATCTGGGTTCTCATGAACTGCTTGGGTCACATCATGAAAAGAGTAGTTCTCTCTGACAGTTTAAGTGACCACTCCCGAATTCTTTGCTCCTGGTCGAACAAATACACTAAGCCTCCTCCCGAAACTATAAACAGCAGGAGACTTATTCCTGGTCATCTTGGGTCTCTAAAAACCCTCCTATGAGACCATGATTGGTCTCTGATAGACACAGCCTCTAATATTGACACTGCCTTTGAAAATTTTATCCACAGCTTTAACAGCATCTGTGATGTCCATGCCCCGTTAAAAAACCACAAGATTAAAGGTGTCAACAACCCTTGGATTAACTCTGATCTTCTGGAACAATTGAGGTTCCGGGATCATCTTTGGCATCTGGCCAACTTGACTGGCACACAGGCTGATACCCAGGCTTACAAAGCAGCAAGAAATGGCTGTACTAGAGCAATTCAAAATGAAAAGACAAGATGCTACAGGAGCGCACTTGCTAAATCATGGAAAGGTAGGAAGAAGTTTTGGGCGAATCTTTCTGAAGTTACAGGGTATATCCCCAAAGTACCACCCTCTATGCTCAACGTAAATGGTAGCCTCACTCTGGACCAGGTCACCATGGCTAATGCTTTTAATGTGCCATTCACCGATCTTAGTCGTGCTTCCTCCAACCTTCTTTGACCCCCACCAGACTCTCCAGGTCTGGACAAAGCCAGATTAACACAGGGCCATCCATCTTTCTACTTTAAAACTATCTTGGAGGCCCTAGCCAAAAAACATCTGCTCAAAGTGCTTGGGAGGTCCAGATTTAGTGGCGACTTCCTAGACCTGAAACTCCATGCCCTCACCATTGACGAAGTCCTTACCCTGCTCATCAAAATCCTCAACTGATCCCTAATGCTTTCTCAGTTCCCTCAAATATGGAAATCTGCTGTTGTGACGCCAATTCACAAAAGTGGGGATAAGACCCTAACATCTAACTACAGACCCATCTCCATTCTTCCCCTTCTCTTGAAAGCACTGGAGAGAATAGTTGCCGATCAACATACAGAATACCTTGCTAACCACAACCTGCAATGTCAGGAGCAGCATGGTTTTCGAAAAGGACATAGTACCACCACAGCTGTCCTTGAATTCACCACTTACATCCATAATGCTCTGGATCAGGGACATCTTGTCGGTGCCATCAATTTGACAAAGGCATTTGACACTGTCAATCACTCCCTGCTATTTGAACAATTATCTTGCCTTGTCCTCTCAGATGATGCTGCACACGTTGGTGTCAAAGCTACCTTAGTGACTGAACCCAACAGGTTAGAGTTGGTGAGTCCCTCTCACCTTCCCGTCCGATTCGCTCTGGAGTTCCCCAAGGGTCCATCTTGGGTCTCTTGCTTTTCAGTATTTTTCTGAACAACCTCCCTGCATCATGCCCTAATAGACTCCTGCTATATGTAGACGATGCAGTTATTTTCACCTCCCATCCTGACCCCTCCCTCCTACAACTGCAACTGCAAACAAACTTTATGCAAGTGTAGACATGGTTTAAATCTTAAAAACTCATACTAAATCGCAAAAAAAACTAAATCAATGATGTTTCATGGCATCCATAACAAACCTAAAAACAAATGTCTATCTATCACAAACAGTGAAGGAACGTTGCTCAAACATGTTCAACTGTTTAAATACTTGGGGGCTACCCTCGACAGCACCTTGTCTTACTCTGAACACATTGAGAGCATTGCCAAGATTATGAACACCCACATAGGACTTCTCTTTAGACATAGGAGCTGCCTCACCAATGAAGCCCTAAGCATTGCCATTCAGAGCTCTGTTATATCAATAATCGACTATGGGCTTGTGATCTACAGCTCTGCCACTGACACCACACTTCAACGAATAGCCATTGACCTTAACAAGGCATGTTATCTACTGACTTCTGCTCCATGCCTCTCACATACCTGTGAGTGCCTCTCACATACCTGTGACGTCTACAAGCAAGCAAACTGTTTCCAATTCCCTGGCAGACTCAAGTACCAGACCTGTATGTTAGCAAAAAAGATTACCTTAAATCTCCTGCCCTCAAGGGTTCAGTCCTTACTGGCTCCTCGTTGTGGCCCTGCCTAACCAGGAACTCAGAATATCTTACTTTTTATTGTTCCATGCTGCCTCACTACCCAAGGACAACGTTCCTTTACATACAGAGCCTCATCCTGGTACAACTCACTTCCACCTGCTGTTACCAACAATACTACCCTGGGCACTTTCAAATATAACCTGCACAGGGTTTTATTTAACTCTAAAAATTGATTAGCGTTTTGCTCATAAAGGTGCTAAAACATTGTGAAAATGCATAGCACCTGCCTCACTGTGTTTAACAAACATAACACTTCTAGAAAACCTATATACATACTTTCTGAACAGTTAGTATTGTCCCAAGAAAAAAACTGCTAATCAATTATTTAAAACCCTGCTGCATCAGCACCTTGTCACAGTGGCCCCCTGTGAATGTTTCACCTAACTAAACTTACTCTTCTTCCCTCCAATTCTCCCCAAGTCCTTCCCACCTTTACTCCCCACTTTCTTCTATCTCCTCCCTTTTTATTTCCCCACTATTATCTACATTCTCTCCCCACAGCTTCCTCTACATGTATCTACATCTCTCCCAGCAGTTTCTAATTTATTCTAGTGAACCATATTACAACTGTGTTTTTTTATTGTGCATATGTTCTTGAATAATATACACAAATTAGTGTAACTTAACATACACACTGTGAATCATTGTACATATTACAGTAATTCCATATGAAAGCTTTAATGTACCCGACAAAGCCTATGGCTGCTTGAAACTACTGTACTTGTTATTGTCCTCACTATGTTCTATATTGTTTCCCGACGTGGAGCCTTTGTAAAAGAGCCTTAGCTCAAAGTGTCTTCCAAAATAATAGTAAATAAATAAATAATAAATAAAGGCATTGTCTGAGTGTGTGGGCGCGTTGCCAGGAGGGAAATATCAGCAGACAAACTATGACAAATTATTTTTAGATGTCCATTTCAACCTATTATTGCTGTAATACTATTGTACATTCTGCCTTTAGTACTGCACGCTTTATTGGTGTTTAAAAGTCAGGCTCCCAATAACTCATATTAGTATATCTCCACAGAAAATGCAAGGCTCATACCTAGTCTGATTATTCCTCTTACCTTATAGCATTTTAAAATGCATTCATGTGTTCAAGATCAGAGACTCCCTTGCAACAAAGATATGGGTTATCTCTTGAACTTTCCACATGTTGTGTAAATGGGTTCCATGCAACTTCCTGCACATGTATGCATTTTTAAAACTCATGGCTATTGTCAATAATAATCATCCTGTGCAAACAGTAATATGCCAGTACTTTATAGAGATAATACAATGTACATCTAAATTGTCTGTTATCAACCTTGTGAACAATTTAAACGCTATCAGTGTAGGGCCTGGATGAAGCCTGCAGTTCTGCAGATAAAATAAGGCCTTTGAAGGGGGGAGACTAAAGGAAAGCCACTGCCACCAGGTGGCTTCATTTCTGGAAGGGGAAACAGAAAAGGATGCCACTGGCTGAGGCTTCATTGCTGGGGGGAGAGTGGAAGGGGAAAAGTGAGCCACTGCCACCAGGGCTGGATTAACAGCCTCTAGGGACATGGGCAATCTGTGATGATGGAGCCCCCCTGTGACTTCACCAATGGGGGGGTGCCACCTAGGCATCCGAAAGGTAAAGGGCTTTTGATGTCTTAAAATAGATTTGGAGAGATTTCTAGCTACTCTGAATGCCATTTTTGGCAGGCTCCTCCCCTATATAAACCCACAACAGAGGTGAAGCTCAGGAATTCCCCTGGTGGTCAGGAGAGGGAGCCCGAGATGGATGTGGTGGTGGGGGTGGCAGACAGGGCTTCATCTGTGTGGCCAGTGCTGATTTTTTCCTTCCTATTCCCTCCCTGGGAGTGAGTGCAGCCGTGAATGGTGCCCAGGGCACAAACCTTTGCATGTGCGGGTCATGCTGCCAGCAGCCATGTCTCTCACTGAAGCTGCTACAGCCATGCTGCCACCCAGCCTTTTTTTTTTTTGGTTCCAGTCCCCAATTCCGAGGCTCAGCCCCTGCCTCACACACCATCCCCCCATGCCCAGGCTTACTCCCCTGGGTGGGGCCACTGGGCGGGCACCCCCTCCCAATGAACACCATTGGCAAGCTCTGACTTTCCCCACAGGGTGGGGTCACAGGAGCAGGACCCCCCTGGTGGGCAATGTTGGCAGCGAGGATGGTGGCAAGCAGGGCGTCATGCACTGGGGACCAGCTTTTTTGGATGCTGTGTACCCCTGGAGGTGGGCCGTGCAATGACATCCACAGGCCAAGCCAGACATTTGTCCAGCCTCCTCAAAGCTAGGCACTGTATCCGTGGATCCCCTAGCCTCTGCTAGGGGTCACTAAGAGGTCAGACACCCCCCTCCCCAAGAAGGAGGGAGACATCCTTCGAATGCTTAGTCCTTCTCTGCCTGGCTGGCCCTCCAACTCCCAGATCCATTCCTGAACCCGGGATGTCTGTGTCATGAGTGGATGCCCTGCCACTGCGCCGGTGGGCTGGCTTGCCACCCAGCCTTGCTAGGTGGCAGACAATCAGCGAAGTTAGAATACATCCTAGTCCCTCCCCCACAGGAAAACAGCAGTGCAAGGGACACTCCGACCTCTTCCACTGGGTGACCCCAACAATTCCAGACCATTCCTCAACTCTGGTCACCAGCGTTGTGAGTGGCAGCGCTACTGCTGCACTGATGGAACAGTTCAAGTGCTATAGGTGTCACATTATTCTGCCCCCCAAAAACAAATGCTGTATGACTACAGAGTAACAGTCAACATTTATTTAAAAAATCTTACCTACCTAAAACTCAGTGAGACAGAGTGTTATTCTAGTAGCATTAATCCACATTGCCAGTGCCCAGTCCAGGCCAGCATGAGCTAGCACTGGACTAGGACTACTCTGACTGTTTTATGGTAAAATGTCTACAGCCAGCAGCAGGCCAAGTTGGGCCAGGGCCCAGCCAAGATGCAATGGCAGCCCAGCTGCACGGGCCCCTAAACATTGCAACATACTATTGCCAGTCACATAACATTTTTTATACCAAAAATAATGCTGTAGAAATAATGGTTTGCAGATATTGTTTTTACCCACCCGAGTGATTGATGACCACCAGCTGGACTAGATAAAACAGTAGCTCTGCCCTCCACTCCATGTCAGTCAGTGTATGTTGTGCTTCCTGCCAAGTCCAGGTTGGTGGTGGATGGACTGGATGGCCTCAGGACTCCAGCGACAGTTAGATCTTCTGAGACACACTTGCTCATCGTTCCTTCACTCAGACAAGACTGTGTATGTGGCAAAAATGTTTATATTTGGCCAAAAAGATCAAGTGCTGAGCCCTGGGCTCTCTCACGTCAGAGACTTTTGTGACACTGACCCTCCTGGTTTTTATCAGATGGTCAGTGAAAAATTCCTGTGCGGCAAGACTAAGGAGTCTGACTGAAAGTTTCAGTCACAAACTTTTTTTTCTATGGATGTTTTGACTTGCATGTTTTTTCAAGCTGTAGGCTAGCCACTGTTTGGCTTAGGCTACCTCATGTACTGCCTGGGTGGGAGTTTCTGAGCATGTGACTGACTGCACACACTGCGTCAGTGACGACGAGTGTGATGCATGTCATGGTGAAGTGGCCAACTGGTCTATTTGCGGTGCATCCCCTCCACCCTGCAGTAAGTGCAATCATGGTGGGGCAGAGTGAGGAGTCAGGACAAAGGAGAATCACCCTGCAGAAGGTGGGGAAAGGGGAAGAGACTGAGACATCTGTTTAGCACAAAATAAAGATGGCTGTACACCCATGAACAGAGTCCCTAACACATCACTAAGGACTCAGCAGGAGGATCATCATGCTGGGAGGCTTGGAAAGGGAATTGTACTCTGCAGCACACATGGTGGACAGTAACCTTTCACTCTGTGGTCACACATTCACTCTGTAACTCTCCTGCCCTTGCAGGCAAAAGCCAATTGCATGTTACAGCAGCACACAGCTGAAAAAATCACTCACTCTGGGGGGCCCTGCTCAAACATGGAGCCCTGGGAAACTGCCAAATTGTTAATCTGGCCCTAATTGCTGTTGATGGAGGCTCCAGTGCTGGGGGAGGCTGGGAGGGGAAAAAATCAGCAATTGCCAAAAATCATGGCTAAAATGCTGGGGGGAGGGTGGGAGGAAAAAGTAAGGCCCAAATTGGGGGGAAGGTGGGAGAGAAAAGCAAGCCATTGTTGCTGACTGCAGCTCCAATGCTGGGGGGCAGGGCAGGAAAGAAAAGCGAGCAACTATAAGAAAGGCAGGAGTAAAAAGTCAGCCATTGACACTGACCACAGCTCCAGTGTTGAGGTAGGGCAGGAGTAAAATGTCAGCCATTGCCACTGACCACAGCTCCAGTGTTGAGGTAGGGCAGGAGTAAAATGTCAGCCATTGCCACTGACCACAGCTCCAGTGTTGAGGTAGGGCAGGAGTAAAACATCAGCCATTGCCACTGACCACAGCTCCAGTGTTGAGGTAGGGCAGGAGTAAAACATCAGCCATTGCCACTGACCACAGCTCCAGTGTTGAGGTAGGGCAGGAGTAAAAAGTCAGCCATTGCCACTGACCACAGCTCCAGTGTTGAGGTAGGGCAGGAGGAAAATGTCAGCTATTGCTGCTGGCTTTGGCTCTAATGATGCTGGGGGAGGGTAGGAAGGAAAAGCAAGTTATAGCCGCCAACTGTGTCTCCAATGCTGGGGGGAGGCTGGGAGGAAAACAGGAGCCCCAACACTGGGGGAGGGAAGGGAGGGAAGGGCAGGGGAGAAGCAAGCCATTGTCGTTGACTGCAGCTTCATAGCCAGGTGAAGATAGGAGTTGAAAAAGACAGTCACTGCGGATGAGTGGCTCCATTGTGGGGGGGGAGGGTTGGCGGAAAGGGAAATGTGTGTCACTGCCACCAAAAAGCTCTGTTGGGGGAAGAGAGTCACTGCCACTGAGTCTTTCCATTGTGGGGTGGAAGAGAGTGTTTCCTCCGATATAGAGGGTGAAGTCACTGACTGTCGCTGAATGGCTGGGGTTGGGGGGAAGAGTCACTGTTGTTGAGTGGCTCTGTTACCGGGGCAAAACAGTCAGCTGAGGTGTGGCTACATTGCTGGTGGAGGGCAAAAGAGTCACTGTTGCCCAGAGGCTCTGTTGCGGAGGGGGGAGTCACAGCTGCAGGGGGTGGAACACTAAAGGAATCTCATTGCCACCAAGCAGCTTTGTTTCTGTGGGGAGGGGAGGGGAGAAAAGAAAGGACTGCGGCTCCAGTAGCAGGCTGATGATGACGCTGCTCAATTGGTTGCTGGGGGGCATTTTGTAGATGAAAGGATGCAGCTGCACTGTGATAGATGTGGCTGTCTCCTTTTAATTACACAATGTTTCTGCCCATCAGCCAGGATGAACACCATCACAATCAGTCTGTTCTCAGTTGGGTTGTGACTAGTAATCCTCCTGTAGCCTGTGCTGCATTGGAGCCTAAGTAACACGCCCCTGCAGTCACAGCTCTCTTGAGTAGCCACAACATGTTTGCTTCAAGCATACATGCACAAACAAATATAAAAAGGGGAACAAGCCTGGCAAGTGCAGCCTTTGTATCAGTGCTGTAGACTACATCTTCATAGTCAAACACAGGCAAGATCATCTTAAAAATGACCTCATGGCGGACCTGAAAAGGAAGGCATGATTTGTTTCGGTACTGCACACCAAGCTTAGGGAAAGTTTCTTGTGCATGGCATTAATATGGGTGGAAAGACTAAGATTCTGATCCAGCCACATCCCTAAGTACTTAAAATAGAGTACCTGTTCAAGCAGGTCGTCATCCAGAGTTGAGAAGACAGGTGTATGTTGGGACCTTGCTAATCTCTGTTTAGCGCTGAATTTAAGAGGGACAATTTTATCAGCATTTATTGCTAGCTGGTTTGCATAGAACCAGTGCTAGACATTGGACCGAGGCACCTGTAACAAATAGTACTGTGTTATCTGCAAACGTGTATGTGGGAAGAGACACAGGTGGAGGGAAGGTCATTTAACAGTACAAAGAAAAGGACTGGGCCAAGGAAGGAGCCCTGGGGACACCAGCCTTGATGGGCAGGAGGTTGGATTGGGCATCACCAGCTCCGACCAACAGAAGCTGATCTGAGAGGTGGGAATAGAACCACTTGACTGCCAGGTCAGATAGACCTGAAGCAGCTAACTTATCCAGGAGAAGGGGGTGGGCCACTGAACCAGCCCTGGTTCGTGGCTTCAGCACAAAGTCTGTGAACCAGAGGAGGGAGGAGATGGTGGTGTGGTTTCCGTGGAAGCCAGACTGAAAAGGGGAGAGAAAAGAAGAGGAGTCAAGGTAGGTGGCTATTTGGGAGAGAACAAGTTTTTTCTGCTCATTAGCCAGGGAAAGGGAGGTGCAAGATGGCACAGTAGTTACCTGAGGAAGAACAATCACTCCCCTTGATGAGATGGAGCACTTTAGCCTGCCTCCACAACTGGGAGACAGATCCAAGCTGGAAAGAAAGATTGAAAATGGAGGCAAAGGGGGTAATGAATGTTGGTGCTGAGAGATGGAGAAGATTAGTATCCAGATGATTCAGAGGAGGGAGGAGATGGTGGTATGGTTTCTGTGGAAGCCAGATTGAAAAGGGGAGAGGAAAGAAGAGGAGTCAAGGTAGGTGGCTATTTTGGAGATAAGTTTTTCGCTCCTTAGCCAGGGCAGGGAGGTGTGAGATGGGATGGTAGTTACCTGAGGAAGAACGATCACTCCCTTTGATGAGATGGAGCACTTTAGCCCACTTCAAGGACTGGGAGACAGATCCAAGTTGGAAAGAAAGATTGAAAATGGAGGCAAGGGGGGTAATAATGGTTGGTGCTGAGGGACGGAGAAGATTAGTATCCAGATGATCAGGGTTGTGCCCCTTAGAATTAAGAGAGAGTAAGGCAGTGAGGGTGATCTCTCTGGAGACTGGGGAGAAGGAAAAGATGCTGGGGTTGAGGGTAAGAAGATGAAGGGCGTTTGGGGAGAGACGTGGCAGGCAGGAAATGCAACGTAGTGGAGGAGGAAGAAGACAGAGTATAGGAAGTGAAGAAATTATTAAATATGTTAACAACCTCAGCTGGGTGAGATAGGCCAGTTTTCTAGTTTGGGGATGGAAGAGGTAGACTATGTAGGGGGATCAAGCAAAGGGTGAATAACCTTCCAGAAACCATCAGGATGCTTAACGTTGTTCTGCAGGTTTTAGGTGAAGTAAATTGATTTGGCTTCCCTGGGTGCCTTAAAATGGGCATTATGTAGTTGTATGTATCTCAACAAATCCTCCAGGAAGTCTGAGGCTTTATGGAGATGTCTGGCAGAATCACAAGCTTTAAGCAGGCTAATGACCTTTGCAGAGATCCAGGGAAGGTGGGAACCAAGAACACGAGACCTCCTGATAGGGGCATGCTTGTTCAAAGTAGTGAAATTGGATGGGAAAGAGGTTAGAGCAGCATCTATATCAGTGAATAAAATGAGTGCTGACTTGTCAGTGCCCAGATATTGTCTAGCAGGGATGGAAGGTCAAGAGTCTTGAGTGACCTAGACCAGATAGTTTGGTAGTGCTTCAGTGTGGTAGATCTTATGGATGCAGTAAACCATGCGATGGTCACTAAAAGCATCCATCAGGATTCCAGAAGAAATAATGTAGTGCTGGTGTGAGGACAGGACCCAATCAGTGAGGAAATTATTTGAAGCGTTGGTGTTGAGATGGGTTAGCTTGGTGATGAGCTGTGTGAGACTGAGGGACTCAGTCTGGTGGATGGTATTTTTTGCCAAGGGGGAGAGACAATTTATATTTAGGTCCTGAAGGACTAAAAGCTCACCTGCAGCTGAGAGGGGGAGATGGATGAGATTGTGGCAGAACAGGTGTCAGGTTTGGATTTAACAGAGGAGTAAATGCCATTAATGAAAATGGAACTTGAGTAGGGGAAAGAGAGCCTACATAGGAGGAGTTCATGAGAAGAGAGGACAGCAGAATGATACACAGTGTCACAGTAAAGGCTGTCACATATGTATAGAAGGACTCCACTACCACACTTCCCACAGTCTTGTCTATGAACTGTGTAACCAGAAAGTCCAATTTCTTCATCACTTGATTTGGGCTGAGAGACAGGTTTCAGTAAAAACCTATACATCAGGACTGTAATGTATGGCCTACAACCTTAGCTGGTCAAGCTTGGGGAGTAGACTCCTGATATTTATAAGAAAACAACTCAGTCCTTTGGGACAGTTGGTGGATGGGAAGAAGAGGGGGCCAAGGTTTAGCTCTACATCACCTGCCAGGTACCAGCAGTAGCAGAATGAGGAGCAGTAGTGTGTGAGACCTATGCCTATGAACAAGTACTCTGGAGGGGGATGGTGGTAAGGTGAAGGTGAAATAGGAGGGAAGAACTCATGAGAGTATCATGATTGAGATAGGGAAGGAGAGGAGACATGGCTGAATAAAGAAAGGGGCGGGATGACAAGTGTAGAGAGGCAGAAGAAGGGGTAAAGGAGGGAGATTGGAAGTAAGACCACGTGAATGTTGAGGGGAGGAAGGGGAGGAATAGAGGCCCAGAAGGGACAAAATGAAATGGAAGGGGGGATGAAGTAGAGTAAACATCTGATGGAGGGTGCAAGTTATAGCAGCTTGCTGACAGGAATGGTAATTATCACCTTTTTCATTGGTTGACATAGTATCTGTTTTAGCCTTGTCCAAAAGTTGAAACCTAGCAAGAGAGAACTATTAGAAAGAAAAACTGGCAGAAATCTAGAACCTTACCTATATCTTAAAGGAGACAGGAAATCTGTGCTAATTGTCAGCAGCTAGCAATGTTCCCAGTAAGAGAAATGATAAACTTGCCTCCAAATGAACCATATTTAACTGTACCTTAAGAAGCATTGATGTGAAAAACTGTGTTTTCAATTGTTTTGTTTTTATGAACAACATTCTGACCAGTTCTTTTCCTGGAACCAGTAATTTGGAGTGCCTACTATGTCATGGTTTGAGTACAGAATGCTAAACATGAGCTATTGTCCTATCAGAACCATGCTTAATGTTCTTTCCTCAAACCAAGGCATAGTTAAAACTCTAGATCACCAGTTCCATGAAGAGAACTGCAACAGAATGCTGCCCATAAAAACAAGACAATGCAAAATACAGTTTTCATATCACTTTTTATTCAGGTACAGTTACATATGGATAATTTGGATCAATCAACCCTTCCGAACTGCCAACGAGGGATTGCTACAGATTCCCAGGGTTCGTCTTAAAACATCTGGAGCTCATGCTTTTTCATTTGTAGCACCAACCCTGTGGAATTCTCTACCTCATCGGTTAAGAGAATGCCTGACCGTCAGTAGTTTTAAATCTTTGTTAAAAACTTATTTATTTTCACTGGCTTTCCCAGACTGATTTTAAATTTATATTGCTGTTTGCCTGTATATTTATGGTGTATATTCTGTACAGAGCCTTGATATTGAAAGGCACTATATAAATAAAGATTTGCTTGCTTGCTTGATTTAGGCTTATGGATATAATTTCGGTAAACTGGAACATTATAAACAGCTAACAATTAGAAATGATTTCCTGTTCTCTTTAAGTATTTATCAAATATAACGTATGCTTTACATGTTATTCTTATCATGTTATGTTTAATGATCCTATTGCATTCTATGAACTTAGAAGATGTGTGGTGGATACAGTGGCTCATGGCCCTGGTGTACTGTTTAGGACTGCTCTGACTTATGGCTTGGTGAACTGCAGCTGATATCAATATTAGAAGACCTCTTCAATTTTCAGGGAGTATGCTGATCTCATTCTGCCACAAAACAGGATTTGGCATTCGCTAACCTTTCTAGGTGGGAGAGACAATGCAGCTGGAGGGAAAGCAAGCATAAGAGACCTTTGGGTACTATCAAAATAGTATAAATGGGACTCTGTGGCTGAGGGCTGGCTTTTCCGATGCTGCCGAAATCTTGAAAGCTGTGGATGTGAGGCAGAAAAATGACTTCTGTTTTACCAGCAAAGCATTTCTGCTGGATTGGAATGATTTAAAACGTAATATCATATTTGTAATGGTTGTCTGTTGCCTTTCTTTGTGCAGAATCACCTTACCGGTGATGTCCTTTACTTGAAAACACACTTTAAACACTTTGTAGTACAAGAGCCAGTCCCTGTCTTCTGATCAGAGAGATAGTATTGTATTTCCCAGTTAGAGTGACTCACTGTGTCACCTATAGAAACTGTGCCAAGGAGGCAACACTTGGACTGTTATATTTCAAACATCTTGTCCTACAAACTAGAGTTTAGTCCCTCCAAAACCCACGCAGACTTTCCCACTGGGGCAGTGCTGAGGGAGCCAATACTGGGCAGCATCACATAGGAAAATCTTTCACAGTTCAGGGAAGTTTCCCACATTTTACTCATGGTTCCCATGACCAGATGCAGGGTTCATTTTTGGGTGGGGGGATTGGGACAATTGGCACACAGTTTTTAATTCTGACCCACCTTGTCATCTACCTTGGGGACAACCTGCTCACTGTTATAGTGGTTTTAAATATCTGAAATGAACCCTGCAGATATCTTTAATGTTCTTCACCCCCCACTGGGATATGCCACAAGAGAAGGCTGCCACTATGACTCTATACTCAGCTACTCTGGGACTGAACTAGGGAATAAAAGAGGATAGGAGAGAGTTGGTACCTCTGCAGAGGCTCTCCTCCAACTAACTCAAAGCTCTGACTGAGCAACTGTCATCCACTGCAACATTCCATTGTGGCTTATGCTGCTGTGACGCCATTCTCACGTGGAATCTCTGTCCTCCAGATGAGTGACAGGTGTTTCAGAGGGGACCTGAAAGTTAACCATTTGCTGCCCAGCCCGACTAAAAGCTAAAGCCCGTTACACTACTTAGGATTCTAGTAACCCTCAGAGGGAACACATGGGTTACACTTGAAGCAGTACAAGAAATAAGGATGAAAACAAAAGTTATACTGGTGCCCTGATGAAGTGATTTTATTAATAACTTTGGTGCTTATTTCACAAAGCTTTGTTGTTTAATTCATTTTCTTTTCAATAAAAGAAATAGTAAAAACTTTAAACTGGGTGAGTGGGTCTCGGAGGGAGAATTATGCCAGAAGGACTCCATGTTTGGAATAAAAAAAAAAAGAATCAAAAAGGGGTCTGTGGAAAGCTGGGTGGGTGGTCGGCTGCTGTGTATGTGGGACTTCAATCAAAGATGCTTAGGGCCCGATTCTGGAAGATCTCTTAGATTGCCGCAAAGTTCCAGCAATCTAGGACTGCGGCACACTCCAGGTGCATCAGGGATCATGTGCCCGATTCCAGAACATCGGGGGTCCCTGCACCACAACACCCGGGACATGCCACAATGGCAGGCTAGCGCCAAATGCATGGCACACCTGCGGGACCCAATGGACAGATCCGCCCACCCCATTCCACTAGGATCATGCCATGCCACAATGCCTAGAGCAACCCTGGAGCAGAAGAGGCACAGGGGGGTACCACAGGGGTGTTGGGGACATGTGTGTTTGCTGGGGGGGATGTTCGGGCACCCAGCAGGGGTACCCTAGCCAGCGCTAGCCACACTCCAGAGTACACAGTGCCATTAGACTGGCACCCCCGCTGGGTGCCCGATCATGTTCCCCCAGCATACACATGCTCCCCAGCACCTCTGCTGTACACCTCTATCCCTTCTGATCCCTGGACCCCACAAACAGAGCCCCCTGCCAGCTCCCCATCTTGAGGGGCATTGTCGCAAGGGGTGTTGACCACCTCCCAGCTGGTCTAATGGGACCCCTTCCTATTGCCACAGTGGGACTGATGGAATATGAAATTGGTGGATGTTGTAGCCCTGCCATGGCACAGGCCCCCTTGTGACCTGTTATACCCAGATGCAGGTTGCAAGGGCGGCACAGTGCCCCTTTGGTGCAGTGGCTTCCCTCACTGGTGAAGACCACATACAGGAATAGGGAATGCTGCAAACATTAATGCACGGTGCGACTTGTGACATTGCTGTTTGTTGCAAGCGCCTTCCGGTGGGCGTATCTCTTTCGGAATCGGGCCCTTAGACTTCAGACAGACAATTCCTCCAGAGCAAAACTTAAAACAAAATTAATTAAAAAACACACACACATACGCAAAAAACACAAAGGGGAACTGGGTGGGTGGTTGTGGGGTGAGTTAGTAAAGGGTAGGCCTTTAGCTCTCTTAGTCCTGCTGCCCCCCTCTTTTGCAGCTTAAATGAAAAAGAAGAGTGAAAGAAAAGAACAACAATGAAGCAAAGTCCACTCTGTGACTGGGTTTTGGGGGATTGTTGTGACTTCATTATTACTGCTGGGTGGGTGGCAGACTTCTCCAGAAGGACTCAGATGAGTCAGACTAAAAGTAAAAAAAAAAGGAAACAGAAAAAAAGAAATGGGGAGCTGAGTGGGTGGTTTGGGGTAGGCTGGCACAGGCCTGTCTCCTTAGCTCTCCTTCTGCCATGTTTTCTTGCTTGGCAAAAAATAAAGAAAAAGAAAGAAAAGAGGGACTCAGTGTTAGACAAGGAGAAATAAAACAGGAACGAAAGAACAACAATAAAGCAAAGTCAACTAGTAAATGTGTGTATGCTGGGAGACTCCAGCTGGGTACTCGCATGCACAACATTCAGTTTTATGATCCACTCAATTCCATGGTCCAGTGTCATCCTGCAGCTGTGAATTATCTCCATTCTCAAGCATCTGCCACTGCTGCCAGACTAGTGCCTTCCCTGGGTAGTGTCTTGCCATATGCCATTTGGACTAGCCAGTCCATTTTTCAATAGAAACAAAAAAATATGTTGACGCTGAATAGTGTAGTGCATTAATCCAAGGGGTTCTTGTCATCTTGCTGTGAATTATCTCCATTCTCAAGCACCCAGTGCCCATGGCTTCTGGGTAGGGGCTTGCCGTAAGCCATCCGGGCTAGCCAGGGATACAGAGATGTCACCTCATTAAGTATTAGGGAGTAGGAGAGCTACCTGGTGTCCCAACACACTACCTGCAACCACAAAGAAACAGCAGGAGCAATTCAATGGTAATATAGCAGAAAGGGGCACTACACAAGTGAATGCAGCATGCAGAAACACCCTGACCACAGTAGAAGAAAATAATCAGTCATCAATTATTAAATTGGGCCCCTTGGTGACGTGTGCTGCTGCTTGTGCTTGCAGTGCTCGGGTTGCTAGAGACACTTGTGATGTTGATATTGCTGCTGTCCAAATACTTGTCACAGCTTGGCAGTTAGTGGTACGCTTTTTAAACTGCTTGAGCTAGCCACCCCTATTGATCGACACCCTTACCTCAATAGTGTGTGTATGTGTTTTAACTTTGACTCACCTGGCACTGTTTGCATTTCATTTTACTAGTTTTCTTGGTCATCCCCTGTTTACAAACCATGGACAAAACTAAAACAGATTTCATTACATTTTTTTTTTCATTTTTTATTTTTAACCAGGAGGTGGTCTGAGCACAGTCCTTTTTTTAGTCACGCCAGACACTTAAAACACATCCAAACAATTCAACACATCATACATTATAACTTACATCTGTATACATTTATGTACATTGTTCATTGTTTAAAAGTGTGAACAACATTTGCCTGAAGTACAATGCGCTACGCGCTCCATGTAACAGTTCAGCATATTCATTCAGTATCGAAGGTGCATATCAAGAGAAAGCTTTCCTACTCATTTGTAGTTTGAATCTGGGGACAAAATAATGAGGTACTCCACTGTTTCTTGTAATGTACTCACTAATTGATGGTGATGGTGTATTTCAAAGAACCATAGGTTCAGCAGTTCTTGCCACTCTAAATGCAAGGAAACTGTCTGAATTGTTTAAAACAAAAGGCAACTGGAGGGGGCAAGATGCAACTAACAGGCCTTCCAGTCCTCAAAGTAGCCCAGAACAATCCTTCTTGGAAAACAACTCAAAAGAATCAGAGTCTGTGAGCAAGACGACATGTGGCACATCCCCTTTCCCTAGTCCTACAAGTGATCCATCCCCAGGTGCTGGCGCTGGCACATCAAGTCAAGATAGTAACAAAAACAGAACCCTGGGTGCTACTGCGCCATGCAAGAGGAGTAAGGGGCGTGGTAATAAAGGCACTATTATTAAGAGAACCAAAGTAGTTGGTGGCATTACCTGGAGAGACACTGAAAGGGTGAGTATTTATGTATTTAATGCACCATTGTCCCGATCGTCATCTCACAAATCAGACTCCAGCATGGACCATAACAGCAGTGGTAGCAACTTTGTGCCCAGTTACCATGGGCCCAAATCATCTGACTCTGATATTAGTGATGCAGTGTGGGAGAGAATTCGAACAAATTCTGGAGATGGGTCATGAGCTGGGATCAACCAAAAAGGAAATGGTGACAAGGAAGATCCTCCTGTTTCCCCTGCTGACACTGTTATTTTAGAGAAGGAAAACCATGATGATGACAGGACTCACAATGTGAGCACTGTTACTAGTGCTACAGAACAGGTACTTATGCCTGGAGATAAAACTAAAAAGGCCTCCCCTTGGGTCTGGAATTACTATTGTATTGACTCCCAAAATCTCTGCTGTGCAATATGCACTATTTGTAAAACTGGTGTCAGCAGGGGAAGACAGGAGAATCACCTTGGCACATCTACACTGATAAGATATTGAAAGAGAATGCACCCGATGGTATGCAGAAAAGATGTGATGCCACTGTTGAGTGGTGAGACAGAGGATGTGGCATTGGATGACAGGGACCTAGACCATGCTTCTGTGACCAAAACAGGAGCACTGACAATTATTTTTCATTGCCCCTCAGCTGAAAAAGACAAGCATGTGATTCATCATCACTATCAGGCACTCTATCATCTGATAGTTCCCCTCCATTTAATTTGGTCGACTGACTCTTCTCGGAGCATAAAAGGCCCAAAATCGAAGTAGTTAACTATGCAAGAGTCATTTCAAAGGGCATGTAAATATGAACCCAATCATCCAGCTGCTCAAAACTTAAATAAGCCATAGCAGAAATGATAGCACTAGACCTGCATCCCTTCTCTTTTGAGTCTGTTTGTTTTAAGCAGCTCATGCAGATTGCAGCACCACAATATCAAATACCATCCAGGAAATACTTTGCCACAAAATCAGTACCAAAGTTGTATTGTCAATTGCGTTAGAAAGTGATGCAGGCCTTCAAGCTGGCAGCAGTACCACAAATCTATATTATAATGGAGATGTGGACTAGCGGCCAAACCATAGACTACATGACTGTTACTACTCACTGGGCCTCCTACTATGATTCCACTACCTCATCCTCTGTCTTAGACTCAACCAGGACATTTAAGAAGCAGGCTGCCTTGTGCATTACTAGTTTTGAGTCCAAAGATCATACTGCAGTGAATCTCTTGAAGGAGCTAAGAAGACACTTTGCTGAATGGCTCACTCCTCATGGCTTTTCCCCAGGATTTGTCGTATCTGATAACGGGGTTTACATCGTATGTGCTGTGAAGGATGGTGGGTATATGCACACACCTTTCTTCACTCACACCCTCAGTCTCATGGTACATGAGTTTCTCTGGATTGACAGAAGCATTCAGAATGCACTTAGTGTTGTGCGCAAGATTTGCAGACATTTCAGCCATTCCACAAAAGCATGCAAAATATTGCGGCAACTGCAAAAGGACAATAACCTTCCACAACATCAACTAAAGCAGGAGGTAGTTATTAGGTGGAATTCCAGCTTTTATATGGTACAATGGCTCCCTGAGCAGCATAGAACAGTGCATCAGTGCATGATGGATTTCTCCATAGGGAAAGGGGATGTATGTCTCAGTTCTACCCAGTGGAACCTGATGGTAATGTTGTGCCAGGTTCTTCAGCCCTTTGAGGGATCCACTAGGGAAATAAATGAAGGCAATGCTGTCTGAATTAGGTTATTCCCCATGATATGCCTACTTAATAAAAAAAACAACAACCAAAAAATGGAAAAGCAGAAGGCAAAATTCCTGGAGGAAGGTACTGCAACTTCGCTTGTAGAAAAGCTGAATATGTCCCTTGAAATGGTCACCAGAATAGACATGATGTCACAGTCTGAACACTATAATCTCGCCACCATGTTAGACCCTCGATTTAAGACTACCCTGGCTTCCTTCCTCTCTCCCCTCTGGCATCACAGACATCAGCAGATACTCACTGAAAAAGTGTCAAATGAAATGATGGATACTGTTTCATCACAACAACCTCTTGAATGTACAGACTCCCAAACCTCACTACCTGTAAGAGGTGCATCCACTGTGAAGGATCAAGATGAAGAAGAGGGCGTTTGGTCAGAGCTGCAAGATATTGATATTAACAATACTTGTTCCAGTGTTTTCTAAAGACATACTGCTGTACACCAGTATGGTGGAAGACTATTTAAAAGACCATTGTAACCTATCTATATGGGAAGACCCTCTGAAATATTGGCAGATTAAAAGAAAAATCTGGCCAGCATTGTACAAAACAATCATTTTTTACTGAGTTGTCCTCCAACCGGTGTCCATTCAGAGAGAATCTTTAGCACAGCTGGTAGTGTTGCTTCTGACCTATGCAACCGTTTGTTACATGAAAATGTTGAAAGCATCACATTTGTGAAGGTCAGTTTTCATCTTTTCTGTGGATGCACTTCTGTAAAATATCACACTCACCTTAACAGTGTTGAAGAGGAGCTAGCATGCATTAATGATGAAGATTGATAGGCCATTGTGTCATGTGAGTGTTTAGCTACTGCTGATGTCTGTAAGGTCACAGGGTAAAAATGCTGCAGAAGACTACACTAATATCGTGAAGTGTGAATGAAAGAAAGACACAACACACACAGCCATACCAATGCTACTCTTCTTTTTTGGTGCATCAATTTTAAGGAAAACATATTGGGCCTGATTTTCAAAGGGCTGTTGCATTGATGCATGGTGTGCCGATCCATGGCTGTGGCAATCTCTTCGTGCATCAGGAACCCTACACCCTATTCTAGAAAAAAGGGGATTCCTGCGCCAAAGTCCTGGGAGTTGCCATAGTCCCAGTCTTGCGTTAAACCTTTGGCACACCAGAGGAGTTTGACAGAGGGTCTTATTGTCAAGGCCCACCAGCCTGGTGCAACCCTAGCCCAGAACCGTGATGTTGGGGGGGAAGACAGCATGGTACACATCAGGCAGACCAGTGGGGGTGCCAGTAGTGGGTGGCAGAATCATAGCAGGCTGTAGGAGGGTATTCTAGTGGCACCAGGGCAGGTGTGCCCTGGACAGGAAACACAGCCATGGAGTGCAGTGGGCAGTATGATACCTTGAACCGTGTCCCTGACCCCTGATGCCACCAGTCCTTGCCAGTCACCCGCACTGTGCCACCATCCCAACAGGGGGTGACTGACCATAGCAGCACAGGTTGAGGGGATGCACATGGTGTGTAACATACCTTGGACAGAGCCATCTGTACTAGTGCACAGCCACAGGTGCTGGAAGGGTGACGGCAAGTGGAATGGGCACCAAAAGTAGTAGATGCCATCCTGAGGTCTGGCAGTCAGCATATCGGGTGTGTGCGCACTGTGGATCAGCTGAAAGGGGTGGCAGTATTGGGGATCAGGACATGATCAGTGGCAGCATACTTCCCATGGTCACTGCGTGGCTGTATGTCACTGTCCAGAGCATGCCTGCCCTAATGCCACCAGTGTTTCCTCCCACACCCTGCTATACCCATTCCACCCAGCACGGTCACCCCCACTGGTCTTGCAGCACTGTGCCACACAGCCTGCCCCTTTCAATGCAGCTTACGCCAGCCACCCAGCACAAGGGCTGTTAAACCATCTCATGGCTGGTCTAACCTCAGTGCTGCGTTGCGTCAATGGTGGGGCTTCCAAAATCCCAAGAAAGGGGTTGCTGAAACCCCACCATGTCATACGCTCCCTTGTGACCTGCCACACCAGCTATTCTGGTGCATAGGTGGCAGAGGGTTACTTCAGTGTAATGCAGCTCAATTTCAATGTAGCCTGTGTTTGAAAATTGAGATTGTCACAAACTTTGGCACAAGGAGCCACTTGCATCAAATCCTTTTGGCACAGGCAACTTGCACCAAATTTTGGGCTTTTAAAATCAGGCCCCTTCTCTTCTTTGTGTGTGTGTGTGTGTGTGTGTGTGTGTGTGTGTGTGTGTGTAAGAGGGAGCAGCCTGTATCAGAATGCAACTGGAATGAAACTGTAATAACATCAAGTATGGGGACTTGGATGCTGGTAGAGACACCCAAGCCAGCTATAACACAGCTAAAATTAGGCCAATATCAAATCATGTAGAAGACAAGCAGATGCATATAGTATAGCCTTATTATACAGTATTAAATTAATACTGTATAATAAGGATATACTATAGGCACCTGCATGCATTTTACACAACAACGCATAGGTTGGTCATCTAGCTAGTGTTTATATGTTTTACCTTTGTCTTGCATATTGAGAAGCAAATCGTAAGTGCACACATGTAATTTAAGATTGAAGAAGACAAATTGACATTTGGCATTTATAATTGCACTAATTTAATAACTTTAATTTGGTGGCAGTGTAATTAAAAATGCCAAATGTCAATTTGTCTTTTTTTTCAGTCTTAATTTATGTGCAGTTATAGACGCCAAATGTAAATTTGTCTTCTTCTTCTACTTCAATCTTAAATTACATACAAATTTGTAAATGCCAAATGTCAGTTTGTCTTCTTCTTCAATCTTAAATTAAGTGCAGTTATAAATGTTAAATATCAATTTGTCTTCTTCAGTTTTAAATTACATGCAATTCTAAATACCAAGGCCCAGATATTCAAAAGGCATGCACATGGTGCAACAGTGTTGCACCATGCGCTACCCACTGATGCGCCCTGACGCAATATTCAAACGGGAACTGTGCCTGGCACAAATCCCGATGTGCCGGAGCACATCAGTGATGTATGCAGGCGCGGGTGAGGAGTGTGTCCATGCATACTCTGCACATCCGATGTTCAGCCTGGGATGTGCTGAGCCATGCATCGCGCCTTCACGCTACACAAAGCTGGTCAAAAACAGCGGCGGGCCACTCACAGGTGAGCTGCCTTATTGCAGGGCACAACATGGCAGCTGCCACCTGCAGATGGCCACCGAGTTCGCTGCACCCGTGGTGGCGCTTCCCCATGCCTGATCGCGGCATTGGTATGAAAAAATAGAATCCTATATCCCTGGGGTCCAGTGACCACTGTCAGCCCAATCACGGCTTAAGTAAAATAATAATGATTCCTTTTTCCTGGTGGTCCAATGGATCGCTGTCAGCCCGATCACGGGCTTAAGTAAAATAATAATGATTCTTTTTCCTGGTGGTCCAGTGGACCGCTGTCAGCCTGATCACGGGCTTAAGTAAAATAATAAAGATTCTATAACCCTGGTGGTCCAGTGGACCCCTCCCACCCGCCCACTGATCCCCACCGCCCACTTCCCCGGTCAGCGGTGTGGCAGCACCCCACCACACACCCGCCGCCCGCCGACTGACACCATTGGTAGGGCTGTACACTCATTGGTCCACAGCGTGAGCCAATGGGCGTGCAGCCCATACCGTACTACACATTCCATCTGGAATTCCTTCCATACATTATGGCCCCATTTGCATGTGCACTTTTGAATATCATGGTTGTTGCACCTAGCGCAATGGAACGTGCGCTAGCACATCCCCCTGCTCTACTCTGGCCACTTGTGCTGGTGCAGTGCCACTGCGCCATGTGCACTGCAGGTGGTCAGGGTGCGATATTCAATGATGCTGAGCCATGGCGCAGCTCCGTTGAATATCGCCCAGTCAACGCCCCTGCGCAGCCAAGTTGTGCTGCGCCCAGGCTTGCACCACAGCCTGGCGCAGTTTGAATATCTGGGCCCAAATGTCTATTTATCTTATTATTTAATCTTAAATTATGTACATGTTCTTACGATTTCCCTCCCACAATGTGCAAACCATAAACCCTGGCTAGCTGACCAACCTAGCCTTATATGTGTTGTTGTGCAAAAAATGCACATAGCAATTGTTTTGTGGTTGTTTGACTAAAAAATTTTACCAATGCCAAACACAAACACTACTCTTGCAAAGATTTCATTTTTTTATCATGAAAAATTGTATTTACTTTCTGCAAAATAAGACCATACAATATACAACCAGAGTAAGCCATACAAAATCCATTATAAAAGCAAGAACGTGGCTAATAATAACCAGCAATACCAATTCCTTACAGAACCAGTGCTAGACCCTTGAATCAGAAGTATTCCAAAATGGCTTGCCAAACACATAATCTGCATTGAGCCAGTGTGGGTACTAACTCTTGCCAAAGATTTAGAGACATTTGTGTAACTATATAGTTGTAGTTGTCTGACCCTGACTAAAAAATTTAACCCAATTCCATTAACTCTTCTTATTCTCTTGTACTGGTGAATGGAAACAAACATTAGATTCTATCTATAATCTTAGAAATGTAAAACTATATGAGGCATGTGCTTGCTTTGCTACGTATTTTAATTGGCCTTAAAGATCAATGGCAACCATTTTACACATTGTTTAAAAAAGCCTGAATTCAAGTCCTTGTGTCATGAGTAGTGTTTCCTGAAAATGTCATGCTATTTGGTTTTGTGGTTTTCTTTAAATCTGCATTTGTTAACTTGTTCTGCACCAACTGGAAACAGGCTGTTTCTGTCCCTCTGACTGAGCCTTGGAGAGTGATGACATCATATTGGACTAAGCTGCAGTGTAAGTCTCTGTTTGACTGAAGAACTGAAAAGCTGTTAACTCCCCATTTAGAGCAATCTGTGAGTTAATTGTTTGCTGTCCACTAACTCAGTCTCTGGTATTTGTTCAGATGAATTAGCTGAAAATTCACATTTTGTTCTTCTAAAAAGCTGATCATTTGAATGTCAATGTTGAAATGAAGTGGTATGCATTTGAGAAATCAGCTAGTTTGTATCACAGCTGCTGCCAGATCTTTTTCATGAAAACTCTGTTTTTTTCTAGCTATATAACACCGGGTTGTTTATTTAATGGATATAAAATAAATCTAAAGTTTGTTAATTCATATAAGTAGTTTGTCTTAGATGTAGCCTCAATAAATAGGTTCATGTAAGAACATTTTCTTCCCCTCAGATTGACAAACAGGTGCCTGCCACACTCTGATATTTCAGGTACATGTACATGAGGACAGGGGGGAGGAGTACCTGATGGAATCGAAGGAGGTGACACGGGCAGTAAGGGGAGCCAAGGCATCTATGGAGCTCAGGCTGGCACAAAGCATTAAGAAGGGGGAGAAGAAATTCTTTAGGTACATCAGGGAGAAAAAGAGCTGTAAGGACCACATAGTAAGGATTAGGAAGAAGGGGGGTTGGGCGGAAGCAGGGTGAGATAAGGCAGAAGCGCTAAATGATTACTTCTGCTTGGTATTTACTAAGGAGAGTGGGGTGATACCCAAGGGGGGAGGAACAGCAGAAACAGGGGGCGAGGGGTGACAGATGGGGAAATCATGGAGGGCAGAGTTTGGGAGGGTTTGAAGGCACTGAGGGGGACAAGGTGCCAGGCTCAGATGGCATCTACCCCAGGGTATTGAAGGAGCTGGCAGAGGTCCTCATGGGACCTTTGGCAGACCTATTTAATGCCTCAATACACTCAGGCTGTGTACCTCAGGATTGGAAGATGACTCATGTGGTGCCCCTCCACAAGAGTGGCCCCAAGGATGAACTGGAGAAGTACAGACCAGTGAGCCTCACATCCATCATGGGTAAGCTGATAGAAACCATCCTGAAGGAGACTGGTGGTGCTCATAGAGGCCAAAGGACTACAGGACAGAAGACAGCATGACTTCATACATGGCAGGTCACGCCAAACCAACCTGGTGGAGTTCTATGACTGGATAACTAGGCAACTGGACAGGGGCCATGCAGTGGATGTCCTGTATCTGGACTTCAGTAGGGCATTCGACTCGGTGCCACATGGGAGGCTGGGAAGTAAGTTGGAAGGCACAGGGGCAGGTGAAAAACTGATGAGATGGGTAGGAAACTGGCTTCAGGGAAGTCAACAGAGGGTGGTGGTGGGTGGGAGCTCTCACACCCAAGGGTAGTGAAGAGCGGTGTTCCACAGGACTTGGTGTTGGGACCAGTGTTGTTTGGGATATTCATTGTAGACATATCATTGGACATCAAGAGCAAGATCAGTCTTTTTTCTGATGATACCAAGAAGGGAGCAGTAGTGGATGACCTAGGGGGATGGCAGGGGTTGCAGGATGATCTGGCAAACTTGAAACCTGGTCAGACTCCTGGCAACTGGGGTTTAATGCCAAAAAGTGCAAGGTGCTGCATTTTGGGGTGAAGAACCCAAGGAGGAGTTACCAGCTGGGGGGGGGGAGTTCAGCTAGCCCAGACAGAGGAGGAGAAGGATCTGGGGTGCTCATTACAGGGTCAATGAACAACTCAGCACAATATAGGAAAGCAGCTGCAAAGGCCAACAAAATGCTGTGTTGCATTGCAAGGGGTATATCCTCAAGGAGGGAGGAGGTGATTCTGTCACTGTATAGGTCATTAGTTAGACCGCACCTGGAGTACTGCATGCAGTACTGGCACCCATATCTGAAGAGGGACATTAAGTTACTGGAGATGGTGCAGTGCAGGGTGACAAAGATGATTAAGGGGCTGGGGGACTTACCATATGAGAGAAGACTGAGGGAGTTGAACCTGTACTCGCTGGAGGAGAGGAGGGACGGGGGGACATGACTGAAACCTTTAAGTACATGAAATGACTAAACAAGACAGGTACAGAGGGGCTGTTCAAAGTAAGGGAGGGGAGGGACACCAGGGGCCATGATATGAGAATGGAGGGAGGAAGGTTCAGGAGGGAGATGAGGAGACACTTTTTTACAGAGATGGTGGAAGTTGGGTGGAATGCATTACCTGCAGAAGTGGTATCCAGTAGCTCAGAGGGCTGCTTCAAAAGGGGATGGGACAGGACAAGGGGGAAGGTCAATGGAGGGGAAGGGTGGAAGGGAGGGGCAGCTGCAGAATAAGGGGTGCTAGCTGCACATTCAAGCAGACTTGATAGACCTCTAGGCCTTTATCTGCTGGCAATTTTCATATGTTCATACTGTATATGAACTCATCAATTTCAGTTCTTTGATGGCTTCTGTGTGAAAATGCATAATGTATAACTAGGAACAGTATCTAGCATCCTGATGCCCCCTGTTTCCTGTGCCATAGGGGAGGCAGCTGCACTCAACTGCACTGTCCCCTGCCCCACAAGCCCCCTGTCTCTTGCCCCACATTTGAGGTTGCTGCACCCTGCTGCCCACTGTCTTCTCCCACACAGTTGAAGTTGCTGCACCCTGTTGCCCCATCATCTGCCTGAACAGTCAGGGCTGCTGCACCATGCTGCCCCATGCCCAAATAGTTGGGATTGTTGCACCCTGCTGTCCTCTATCCCCAACCCCATGGTGGGAACATTGCACCCTGTTGCCACTTGTTCCCCTCTCCACAGTCAGGGCTGCTGTGCTCTGCTACACCATAGAGTCCCATGTCTCCTGCCTCTACATCTGGAGCTGCTGCACCATGCAGCCCCATGCCACCAGAGGTGGGAATTTTACTGCACCCTGCTATCCACATCCATTGTCCCAAATGAGCAGGGGTGCTGCAACATGTGCACCTCATCCCTCAGTCAGGACTGCTGTATCCTGATGCCCCCCCATGTCCTACCTCACAGTCAAGACTTTTGTACCATGTTGTCTACAGTCCCCTGCCATTACAGCCAGGGCTGCTGCACCCTGCTCCTGCCTACTCAGGCAGGGCTGCTGTGGCCTGCTGTGTCCTAGAGCCCTTCCTCTATAGTTAGGGCTGGTGCACCATGCTGCCACCTGCCAAAAGGGTTAGGACATTTGCTGCACCCTGTCCTCTGCCTCCATAGTTGTGTAAGTTCCATCCTGGTGTGGCTGCTGCATTCTGTCCCACAGTTTGGGCTGCTGTACCCTAAAGCATCCCTTGGCTCCTGGCCAAACAGTCAGGACGTATGCACCCTACTGCTCTCTGTTCTTCACCCCCATAACACAAAATGAAGGTATTTTTCTGTTTTTCCTTTTTGGCAGTGTAGCACAAAATCTGACTTGGGTGGTAGGGGGCAGCATGGTGCACCAACCTTAACTGTGAAGTCATGGGGCTGTGGATGCATGGAATTGTAGGGTGCAGCAGGATACAGCAGCCCTGACTAGGTAGACCGGAACCGGGTGAAGCAGCTCTGACTATGGTGGCAGGGAATAGACTGCAGCATGGTGCAGAAGCCTTGATTGCAGGGCAGGACATGGGGGGGGGCATCAGGATACAGCACCTGACTGTGGGATGGGATGCTCATGGTGCAGCAGCCCTGCCCATTTGGGAAAATGGAAGTTGGTAGCAGGGTGCAATAAAAGCCCCACCTCTGGTGGCATGAGCAGCATGGTGCAGCAGCCCCACATGTGGAGGCAGGAGACATGGGATTCTGCAGCATAGCAGAGTACAGCACTGTGGTAACAGGAACAGGGGGCACTGCAGTGGCTCTGATGGGGGTTGGGGAGAAATGGGGCAGCAGGGTGCAGCAACCCTAACTATTCAGGCAGGGGCCAACAGGGTGTATAGGCCCTGATTGTTCAGGCAGAGATGGGGTAACAGGGTGCAGCAACCCTGATTTTATGAAAGAAGAGACTGGGCAGCAGGGTGCAGCAGCCTCACCTATGGCACATGAAATGGGGCATCAGGATGCTATATACTGTCTCTTGTTATACTGTACATTATGTATTTTCACAAAGAAACCATCAAAGAACTGAAATTTGTGACTTCATACAGTACATGTGCCTGAAATAGCAGAGTGTGGCAGGCACTAGTTTGTCAGTCTGAGAGGAAAAAATGTTCTTATATGAACCTATTTATTGAGGCTACATCAAAGACAAACTACTTGTATGAATTAACATACTTTAGATTTATTTCATATCTATTAAACAATGTGAGGGCTTTAAGCCTGAGGTTCGATGGGTGGAGCAACAATGTCACTCTCCCATCGAGCTTAAAAGGTCACAACATCCTGGGCCTTGCCAGGATTCTTTTTTGTTGCTGCCGGAGCCGCTGCTCCTCCTCCCTCTCCCTCGGGTTTCTCTCCTCTCTGTGCCCCCGCATTTTGCAGCACCTCCAGCCATTGGCTCTTTCTGTTTCTTCTCTTTTTTTCCTCCCAACCCCCCCATTTGCATTCCGGATCTCCTGTAGCACCTACCCTCCTGCTGTGCATCCTAGCACTCCTCCCTGTGCATTCATCTCTCTCCTCATTGCATCCTCTTGTTTGTGACTGCCCTCAGCTGCCCGCTTCTCTTGAGCTCCCTCGCTCTTGCTTCCGCATGTCCACTGGCTCTCAATTCCTCCTATGTCCCGATTGGAGCACTCTTTCCTTGCTGGCTAACACTCTGACCCAGCTCTTCTTTCCAGATGCGGTGGTAAGGTACTTTACCCTTTCCATCTAATTTCACCTGTGTGCTCAAAAGTGGGTATACCCCGCATAGGACACTCCGCTCTGAAATCTGTGCTACGTGTGCATGGGGAGTGGGCAGCCGTCTGTGGCACCCTGTTGTCCCCAGTCCCATAGTCTCCGTAGACAGTGCACCCTTTGCCTTCATTTCAGATGTGACCCTTCTCAGAGACTGGGGTGTGGAACCGCCTCTTGCTTCTCCATCTTGGGTCTCGCTGTCGCCACTCCTCTAGCTGTTGCACTGGGCGGCTCGTCGTCCTTCATCCTTTCCTCCTCCACCTTTCAGTGGTGCAGCCCCTTCCGGTAGTGCAGCTGATTCTGGGAGCCCAGGACTTGGCCCATACTACCAACCTCCTGGCTCCTCTGCCGGCGTTGCAGTGTACCCTTGGTTCCCCTACCGATTCCTGGACACTTTTGGATGTGCACTCTGGCATCTCCCCACCTATTCTCGATATTATCGTACCACTCTGAATTTCTAGCTGTCTGTCCCTTTCTCCGTTTCTTGCTTCCCTCAGTGTTCTGCAGTGCAGAGCTATTCTACACCCTTCATCATTTCTAAGTATGGGCTCCATATCATTCCTCATGCCATTTCTCCTGCTATATATATATATATATATATATATATATATATATATATATATATAATTTCAGTGGGGCATCTCTCATTACCTGGTGTGCTCTCCTGGGCTTCTTTAATATGTCTCATAGTTCTGCCCTCCCTGGATGTCCTCCCTCCTAGTCTGGTTCTATACAATCCTGCTATATCAGGATGATGCTTGCTCTTCTCTTGGGCAGGTTCTCCTAGTGTCCAGTAGGTGGCACCATTTGGCCATTCATGATCAGCTGAGCACCATGTGCCTTTTCAATTCTGTTTCAGCCCCCAGGGTCTGCCTCCACTCACGGTCATGCCTTCCTGTCTGTCGCCCTTACTAAGGGCTGGCTGGAGGCTCTCCACCATCTTTCAAGTTCATTTCTGACTCTGCCTCCTTTCAAGGAATCTACTTAGTCACATTGCTCTGTCGAGCTCTCCATCATCATTCTGTCCTTCACCCTTTCTTGCCATCCACATCATTGGGCCATCTCTGGCCACCTCACTCTGGCCTGCGATCAATAATTCTCTTTGGCATACCTATCATAACCTCTCATGCATCATATCCCTCCTGCGGTTTTCCTCCCATACCAGCTGCAATCAATATTTCTTTTTGGGCATAACTAGCACAACTCATTTATTTATTTAAGAGTTTTACCAGGAAAGCATACTGAGCGGGTTACCGCTCGATTCCAGATGCATCCTGGGGGATAGGGACAAGTGGAACATACAAATCTTAAGAACAAAGAAGAGTTTACAAGAATGCAATTACATTTACAAACAGTAGAGGGAGATTGTACATGTTTACAGTTACACTATGCAGAAAGTTGTTATGAGAACACAAGGGGAGGACGGGAGCATACAAGTAATAAACACGAAGTGGAAGCACATGTATGCAGATTACATATTACAACAGTAGGAGAAATAGTGCATGTAACTAATTACAATATGCAGAATTAGCTATGAAGCAAGCAACAAGGAAAAATAGAGAGTTTATTCATAGTTCTGTGAGAGGACTGCATCTGTATCCCCTACAGTTTGCTCAACAAACGTGTAAGTTACGCAGGGATGGTGTGCTATGAGCACGTCAAGAGGGCCTAAATACGAGTAGGGGACTTGAGGTACCAGCCCCTAGGTGGTCCTATGTGCAGGCGCATGTTGAGGAGAAGTGTGCCTTAAGGAGGTGATTTAGGTGAGATGTGTTAGTGAAGTCATGAATGTCTGCTGGGAGTGCATTCCAAAGTTTAGGCATGAGGTAATTGAGCGCCTCTTGGCCCCTTGATGTGGCCATGCATGGAACATATAGGAGCCGGGAGTTTCCACTCCTGAGGGAGTAGGTGAGCTGTGATGGGACTGAGAGGGCAGATGCAAGGATTATGTACCCCCCAACTCATGTGGCACACTGGAAGCCCACCCCAGTGTGCCCAAATTATGTTCCCCACCCTGACATCAGGGTGCCTAATCTCCGTGTTGGTATCATGTACCCCCCAACTCATGTGGCACAATGAGAGCCCACCCCAGTGTGCCCAAATTGCCCAAATGTATGCTTTTTTTTGCCCTGTAAATAAAGATAACCATCCCTGATGTGTTTTTTTTAACCTGTGAAAAAGAAAATGGTTCTTCATCGTTGCTCCAATCCCCCTTCCCCATACCCACCCTCCCACTGAGCATTCACCCTCCCGCACCCCCTTACCCCATACTTACCTCTGGAGGTTGGCTGTCATCTTCTCAGGAGTGGGACATGTTTACACTCTTCAAAGCCAAACTGCAAACTGAAGAATCAAAGGTAAGCGTGCTATAATGGCTGTCAATGGGTTTTCAACTTATGATGATAAATCAGCCATTTTTCTGGAATTTTGGCCCCAAATTTTCAACATGAGGTTCTTGGGACCCCACCTTGTGAACACTGTCACTTCGTTACTTAGTCCCGAAAGGTGATTTTGTGGTTGCTGCGTGCAATCACCTTTCAGGACTGGTTAATAAAACGACAGTGCCACCGTTCATGAGGTGGGGTCCCAAAAAACCCATGTTGCAAATCTGGTGAAAAAAATCCCCAAAATGACTGCGTTATGAGTCTGCATTGTACAGTTTCTTCGCACACTCCTAATTTCGCCAATTTTTAAAATTTTCACTCCAGATTTTCAACATTGCCATTTTTGCACACCTCTTTATTAACAGTACAGCTGTCATGTTTGACATCCTGCCCAAAATGTGTTTTTGCACCTGTGGCACAGAATGGCGCGTTTGCTCTGCGAAATCACCTTTCGGGACAAGTGAACAAAATTACACTGGTCTCTTCATGAGGTGGGGTCCCCAAAAGGCAATGTTGAAAATTTGGTGCAACACCTCCAAACAAGCATTTGTCAATGCCGAATGTTGCTTGCTTCTATATGCTGTTTAGGTATTTGGAAGTCATTGGAGTGCAAATATTGAAAATTTGCGAACTTACGAGCGTGCATAGGAACTGCGCAACGCAAGCTCGTAAAACAGTCATTTTTAGGAATTTTTTCACCAAATTTTCAACATAGCCATTTTAAGACCTCTTCTCATGAACAGTGTCACTGTGATTTTGTTAATGTGTCCCATACAATGAGTTTGCACATCAACTGCGCCATTGTACGCTACATGGGCGGAAACACATTTTGGGCAGGATGTGAAAAATGACAGCTGTACTGCTCATAAGGAGGTGTGGTAAAATGGCAATGTTGAAAATCTGGAGTGGAAATATTGAAAATTCACAAACCTACGAGCGTGTGTGGGAACTGTGCAACGCACACTCGTAAAACAGTCATTTTTAGGAATTCTTTCATCAAATTTTCAACATTGCCATTTTAAGATCTCTGCTCATGAACAGTGACACTGTGATTTTCTTAATGTGTTCCATACACTGAGTTCGCACACCGACTGCATTTATGCGCTACATGAAATGAAACATGTTTTGGGCAGGATGTGAAAAATGACAGCTATAGTGCTCATGAGGAGGTGTGGTAAATGGCAATGTTGAAAATCTGGAGGGAAAATATTGAAAATTTGCAAACTTACGAGCCTGCGTAGGAACTGCGCAACGCACGCTCGTAAAACAGTAATTTTTAGGAATTTTTTCACCAAATTTTCAACATAGCCATTTTAAGACCTCTGCTCATGAACAGTGTCACTGTGATTTTCTTAATTTGTCCTGTACATTGATTTTGCACACCGACTACGCCATTCTGCGCTACATGGGCGGAAACACATTTTGGGTGAGATGTGAAAAATAACAGCTATACTGCTCATAAGAAGATGTGGTAAAATGGCAATGTTGAAAATCTGGAGTGAAAATATTGAAATTTCGCGAACTTATGAGCCTGCCTAGGAACTGCGCAGCGCACATCAGAAAGGATCATTTTGAATTTTGACACCAAATTTTCAACATGGGTTTTGGGACCCTCTCATGAATGATGTCACTATCATGGTATTCGGGTCCGGCGGTGATTTCGCAGTCACCGCGCGAAATCACGCCGGGCCCAATAACGCCATGACAGTGACATCATTCGCGAGAAGGCCCAAAACCCTGTTGAAAATTTGCAGCAAAAATTCTAAAATGCCTGAGATATGCAACAAAGTTGAACCCCCCATCTAGCCCATTATACGGCATTTCCTCAGTTCGCGGTCGGCTTTGAAGAGTGCAGAGCGTGTTCCCGGTCCACGAAGATCGCTCGCGCGAGTCGGAGGTAGTAGGGGTGAGGGGTGGGGAGGCTGGGTGCAGTTGGTGGGTGCGAGAGTTGTGGGGGTTGGGAGACGCGCAGAATCGCTTTTGTGTTACAGGTAAAAAAAAAAAGCGCCGGGACTGTTTGCCACGCCTGGGTGGACTCCTGGCGTGCGCAAGGATGTTGGGGGCGTCAGCCGACGGGGATTGGGCACCGTCCGGCCATGGATTTATTGCCACGCTGGGTGGGCTCCAGCACGGCACGAGGACAGATTCAGCCGACGGGATTGGGCACCACCGCGGCAAAGATTGCTTGCCACGCTGGGGTGGGCTCCAGCGTGGCACCTACTGCTAGGGGACGCAGCTCAGCTGACGGGGATTGGGCATCCCGTCGGCCGCCAGTGTGGCCGGGCGCGCGCGGCTGGAAGTGTGGGGAGCTGCACATGAGCAGCCGATATCTTATCGGTGCGTTCACTCAAGCCGTAGCTGCCCTCTTCAGCTGGGGAGGCTACTGCATTTTGGAGCGTGTCAACACAGCTCCAAAATGCATTGGCTTTACAGGGGCTGCACCTGCCAGCACACTGACTGAATTGGAGGAGGAGGTGACACACCTCCGAAATCTCCGATGATGGCACTATGTTTCTTGCACATGCGTACAAGCAACATAAAAATGGCCAGATTACACCCGGGCATTCAATATGTTTTACACACACATGTAACTTTGGTAGCAAACACTCATGAGAAAAGCCCCGCTCCCTTGATAGGCAATGGCACCTCCCATGCCCCACCACCACACACCCAACCTCGGGCTCACCTACTGACTCTCCTGATCCCCTGTCCTGTCTTGGTTCTGGCGAGTATGGGAGCATCAACAGACCAGGTAGGTGGGGAGTGTCTGTCCCTGATTTCCCAATGGGGTGGACTTCAGGCAGGTGGTAGCGTGGTGGTGGATAGCGAGAATGCCTGAGAGAGTTCCAGGGGAGGCAGAGATAAAATGAATTAACAAATATATATATATATATATATATATATTCCACGCATATCTGCTAAACACAATGCAACCACATGGCGAAAGGGTTGGGGGTCACCAGGCAAATGTCCAGCACGGCCATTCAGAGAGCATGGTGATCTTCACTGGGGCAGTTGCATAAGATTACTACACCCCCTGCTTGTAGAACTACTGTAGATAAGGCAAGTTAGATTATATTTATAGAGCAACCTTTCCGGAAGGTTCAAGATGTTTCACAACCAAAAACAAACATACAGCAGCATTATGCACACATAAAATAAATGCAAATACATGCCCATCTTAATTAAAACTCTGTAAACAGTATCTGGGAAAGCCTTCAAAAATAAATGGGTTTTCAAGGAGGTCTTGAAGGCCTCCACTTTGTGAGCTGACCAGACATAGAAACACTGAATTTGATGGCAGATAAGGACCGCTTGGCCCACTGTTTGCCCTTTTTTTCCCTACCTACATTGTTACTGCAGACAGTACTTGATCTACCACTCTGCCTCTCCCCACCTTCCTTTCCACTATGATTCCCTTGTGCCTATCCAATGCATGCTTGAACTCTGCCACTCTTTGCCCATACCACTTCCGCTGGAAGATTGTTCGAGGAATCCACCACTCTGTGAAGAGGTACTTCCTAAAATTTCTTTTTGTTCTTGAGCACCTTTTCTTCTGAAAAATACTTCCCTCCTGTGCCTTATTTACCCCTGTGAGGTATTTAAAGGTCTCCATAATATTCTTCCTCTCCCTCCTGTCTTCCAGGATATGCATATTGAGGTTCTTTAGTCTCTCCTTGTAGGGCTTTTGATGCAGACCTTGCACCATTTTTGTTGCCCTCCTCTGGACAGCCTCCACTCTAGGTCCTTCCGGAGATATTGCCTCCAGAATTGCACACAGTATCCTAGGTGGGGTCTTACCAGAGTTCAATACAGAGGTAACACCACCTCCCGCTTTCTGCTGGTGATACCCCTCCCTACGCACCCCAGCATCCCACTAGCTCTCCCAACTGACTTGTCGCACTGCCTGGCCACCTTTGGGTCATCTGATATGATTACCCTCAGGTCTCATTCCTGCTGGTGGTTGTCAGTACCACTCCACCCATTTTGCACTCTGCCTCCGGGTTTCTGTGCCCTAAGTGCATTATTTTGCACTTTTTTGCATTGAAACCCAGCTGCCATACCCTTGACCACTCCTCTAGTTTTCTCAGGTCCCTGCTCATCCTTTCCACTCCCCCTGGAGTGTCCACCCTTTTACAGATTTTGGTGTCATCTGCAAAGAGGCAGACATTCCCTTCCAGCTTCTCTGCAATATCACTTTATAAGACATTGAAGAGAACTGGTCCCAGCACTGATCCCTGAGGCACCTTGCTGGTCACGTTCCCTTCCTGGGAGTGAATTCCATTTACCACCACCCTCTGTCGCCTATCCCCTAACCAATTTCTTACCCAGTTTATCACCTTTAGACCCACTCCTAAGCTACCCAGCTTGCGTACTAGTTTCCTATGTGGGATGGTGTTGAAAGCGCTACTGAAATCTAAGTAGACCATGTCCACCACTCCACCCTGATCTAACTCTTTTGTCATCCAGTAAAAAGAAATCTATCGGATTTGTTTGACAAGACCTCCCCTTTATGAAACCATGATGCCTCGGGTCTTCTAACCCAATGGATTCAAGATATTCCACAATGCTTTCCTTCAGCAGTGATACCATTAATTTTCCCAACACCGATGTCAGGCTGATGGACCTATAACTGCCAGCCTCCTCCCTGCTCCCACTGTTGTGTAATGGGACTAAATTAACCCTCCTCCAGTCCTCCAGAACCAATCCTGTTTCCAACGAGCAGTTAAACAGGACTATTAGAGGTGCAGCTTGTGTTTCCCTGAGCTCTCTCAATACCTTGGATGCACCCCATCTGGTCCCATTGCTTTATCCACCTTCAGATTAGCAAGTCCTTTCAGGACTCTGTCTTCCAAAAAAGGACTAGTGTCCACCTCCCTCCCTTCCTTCAAAGCTTCTGTTACTTTTTTGTGGCCCTTCCCCTTCTAATTCCTCTGCGAACACTGAACAAAAGTATTTGTTCAGGATGCCTGCCTTTTCCTGGTCCCCCCCTCTGCACAGTCCCACCATCCCTTTTTAACTTTACAATCCCACCCTGGTCTTCCTGTTTGCACTTATATGCTTTAAAGTGTCTTGTCCCCTTTTGTCACTTCTTGAGCTATTCTCTCTTCAGTCTGCACATTTGTACTCCTCACTGCTTTCCTTGCTTCCCTCTGTTTCCCCTGACACACCTCCCTAGTCTCCTCCCTCTGTGTTTCCTTATACTTTCTGAATGCTACCCTTTTTGCCTTTACCTTTTCAGCCACCTCTTTCTAGAATCATAGTGGTTTCTTTTTCCTATTGCTTTTACTCACTTATTTGACACAGAAGTTTATTGCCTTTACTATCCTTCCTTTTAGCAAAGCCCAGTGTTCCTTTACTCCTCCCAAGCCCTGCACCCCTGCCAGGTCATCCCTGAGGTATTCACCCATCTTTATAAAATCTGCCCTCCTGAAGTCCAGGACCCTCATCCTTGTGTAGCTAAATTCTGTAGCCATCTTTATATTGACCCATACTGTACGGTGATCACTGGTCCCCAGGTGGCCCCCCCCCACCTTGACGTCTGCAATACTGTCCCTGTTAATGAGCACCAGGTCCAGTATTGCCCTCTCATGAGTGGGTTCATTGACTAGTTGCCTGAGGAATGCCCCCTGCAGAGAGTCCAGGATGTCCCTGCTTCTAGCTGAAGCTGCTGCTGCGAAGCTCCAATCTACATCTGGCATGTTGAAGTCCCCCCAGCAGCACCTCCCCCTTTTCTGCCATCTTGCCAATGGCTTCCACCAGTACCTTATCTAATTCCTGCTGCTGTGCTGGAGGTCTGTGGATCACTCCAGTGTGAATAGTGGCTCCATTCCTCATCTCCAGGGTGACCCACAGTACCTCTGCCTCCCCCTGTATTTTCAGGGTGACCCACAGTACCTCTGCCTCCCCCTGTATTTTCAGGGTGACCCACAGTACCTCTGCGTCCCCCTGTATTTTCAGGGTGACCCACAGTACCTCTGCCTCCCCCTGTATTTCCAGGGTGACCCACAGTACTAAGGATCATACTAAGGATGAGTTTGGAGCAAAAAGGCGAATAGCCCATAGAAGCTCCTCAAACTACATATAGTAGGACATATTTTTATGTGAAAGCAAGAATCTATCCAATCTGTTTTTAAGCAAAATTTTGTTTTGACTGATAATAACTGATGTTGGCAGTCTATTCCAGGGATTTATTATTCACTGAGAAAAATAAAATGCCCTTTTCTTCAATTTAAATTTATTTCACATCAGCCGAAGAGGATGACCTCTAGTGGAAATAGCTCCTTGTTTAAAATCAAGCCCACATTCTGAGGTTAGAAAGGGGTCATTAATAATGTCCCAGGTAACTAGGAGGTCACCCCTTAGCCGGCATGGTTTCAAGGACATTAAACTGAATTTGGAAAGTCTTTCAACATATTACAGATTCTTTACTGGACAGGCCGATTTTGTAATTCTTCTTTGAAGTCTCTCAAGTCTGTGTATGTCTTTCTGCATATATGGGCACCATATTTGAGAAACATAATCAAAATGAGGTCTAACATATGTACGATACAGAGGGAGCAGGATCTTTGGAGGTTATGTTGTGTTTAATAGCCCACCAAATTTTATTAGCTTTACTAATGGTACTAGTTATATGAAGATCAAAATTAAATCTGAATCAATGATAATACTATGATCTCGTTCACTGACCTTACTAGTTAATGTTTCCTTATAAGAAATAAGAATTTCTAGAATTATTTTTCCCAAAGTGGAGGACACTATATTTGGATGTGTTAAATTGAAGGCCCCACTTGACAGACCAAGTGCCTAGGGCATCAATATCACTCTGTAGTGCCTCAATTTCCTCAGGGTTACTGTAAATATTAATAATTTTACAGTCATCCACATATTTGACGATTTTACAGTTTAGATTATCAGATAGGTCAGACATAAACACTTGGAATATAACTGGGGTCAGTACGGATCCCTGAGGGACACCACTGTATACCGGCAGCCATGATGATTTATGTCCGTCGATAACAACTCTCTGCATTCTATCTCTTAACCAGTCAGTGATCTAGCCTATAATCAAAGGATTGATACCATGTTTCTGTAACTTATGAATTAATGCCCAATGTGGCACAGAATCAAAGGCCTTTTAAAAATCAAGAAATATCACATCACTGGGTAATTTATTGTCGAGATGGTGACTAGTGTAATCATAAAACTTTAACAGATTGGTTGAATATGACCGACGTTTGACAAACCCATGTTGGTTTCCATCAATATCTGCTAGAAACAGGGTTAACATATCCTTAATTATTCTTTCTAATATTTTGTAAAAAATTGGTGTGAGACTAATGGGATGGTAGATATACCTTTGTCCCCTTTTTTAAATAGAGGCATTACATTAACTTTTTTCCAGTCAGATGGTACGTGACCGGAACTAAGGCTCATCTCGTAAATGATCCTTAGGGGGGGAAATAAGTGATCTTTCATTAGTAATATAATACCACCTGATATACTATCAGGGCCTGGTGAGGGACATTGTTTAACAGTATTTAATTTTTCCTTTATAACATCTAGAGAAACTGACACAGTACCAGACAGAAGTTCATCCTTGACATCTTTTATATTTGTTGAGTTATTATAAGCTTTACAAAAATGAGAATTACCTCTGCCTCCCCCTCTATTCCCAGTATCTCTGTTGTTTTTATGCTTTCCCTCACATAAAGCACCACACCCTCTTCTTTCCTTACTACTCAGTCCTTCCTGAACAGAGGATAGCCTGGTATTGCCATGTCCCAGTCATGGTTTTCAGCACAGCATGAGTCGGTAATAGCCACAATATCCAGGTCAGCCTCTGCCATGATGGCCTGTAGGTCTGGAATCTTATTTCCTAGACTTCTAGCATTCACACATATGGCCTTCCAGATTTTGTATCCACTCTACTTGTTGCCCTGCTCTTTTCCTTTTCGCCCTCCCTCTTTCTCCATTTTCTGTTTAATGCTCCCATTTCCTTCTCCCTCTACCTCTCCCACCCTGCTTCCTTTATTAATTTGCACACTGGTGGATTCTATTTCCATCAGGGTCTCCTTACTCTCTACTTCAGCCTGTGGGGGCAGACTCTGCCTTCTGATTCCTTCTGTCACCTCCCTCAGCTAGTTTAAATGTACATTGAAGTAATATTTAAATCATCCACTGAGGACTACAGTTCCCCTCCCAAGTAGATGCAGGCCCTCACCCCATATAGGCCTTTATCCTCCCAAGTGGGTCCCCACTCCCCAATGTAGCCAAATCCCTCCTCTCTGTACCATTCCTTTAGCCATGAGTTGAAGCTCCTGGTGTGGAGATCCCTCTCCTAACCCCTGTCATTGACAGTGTGACAGGGCAAACCCTGTCTGGGGTGGATGCCCACGTGTGGGGTGTCTGGCCCCCCCATTCCTTTCTCTCTTTGTTTCTGTGGGACGGCCACTCACGCTGTGAATGAAAATGAAATAGATTTGCTGTATGCTTGTCTATTTTAGGATGTCACATTTAATGATTCAATGGAAATAAAAATAAAAAGATACGATGAGTTCCAAGAGTTGGCAGGAGAAGGGAAAAGAGATGCACACCCACGTTCTCCTGTTCCCCTTGCAAACCCAGTGGAACCCTTGCAGACTTACTATCTTATTAAAACTATTTTTTGAGGTGAAACAAAATGGAAATATAAAACAAAGAAAGATTAAACTGTACCTGCTGAATAGAATTCCATAGCCTGTTATAGGGCTGGCAGCCCACAGAGTGAGTCTATTTATGATATTTTAAAGTGGTGATGTCACAGACTGAGGGAGAGGCTTAGCCTCATTAAGACTAATTTTATATTTAGACTGTGATAAAACCCCCTTAACATAAACCCCCCCTTAACCAAGAAAAGAGGAACTGAGTCTAGGCTAGAAAAATTAACATGTATGTATTTACCGGTTGATAGGGAACTCCTGAGAATAAGAGGTTCATACTGGTTTTAGCAAAAAGGGGTGGATTACCTGATGGTGATGTCTTCCAAGAAAGGCATAAGAACCCACCACTTGGAGTAACAAAGATAGATAGGGGAATCAGTTGAGTACTGACTACCAAGTGAGGAGGACCTCAGAAGTGTGTGCTTGTTTCCGCACTGTTCTGCTTGCAAAGGCTGAAGTGAAGCCTCAGAAATTTTCTAAATTAGAAAGTTTACTGGATACTGGACATTGAATAACCTTTTGCTTTCTGTATGTTTATTATTTTTTTTATTTTCTGATTTGAACGAAATAACAATGCATGTTTACATTTTTATGCACCTGACTTCTGGTTTGTTGTGTCTGTTTTATCCCACACCTTCACAGTGGTGTAAGAAGTAGGATTTCTGGTACGTCTAGACTGCCTTGGAGACATTATCAATAGGTACTGAACCAATACCCAGACCAATGCAAAAAGAGCAAGGTGCAGAAAGGTAAATGTATAGAATACAAGTCACCTATCTTGACCAGAGCGATGGCAGAGAAGACGGGTGAAAAGCCTCTTCCAGGATTTGACCTAGGGGCCTCTGTGAAGCAGTTACAGGCTATGTTGACAAGTCTACTGCAATCTGCCAGTACCAGTGTTAGGCATCCAGTGAAACAGACAGATGACTTGACTGTGGTGTTCCAGATGATAGAGGCCTCGATGATTTGACTGATCCAAAGTCTGTGTCAAGAAAGCATGGATAGATGCCTGAATACCACTGAAACCCCAGGTGAGACTGGTCCTTTAAATATTGTGCCGGGCAATGAAACTACAGTCAAGCAAGAAGAGGCCTGTAAGTTGGCCGAGGAGACCTCATTTGGAGATGCACTAGGCAAAAATAGGAAAACAGTGGATTGGGGTAAATTGCAGTCTGGGGACCATACTGTAGAGAAACTAAAACAGTGTATAAAAATGAAAGATGGTGTATCTGTAAACGGTGGGTGGGTAATCAAATGTATTCATGGTATGAAAGTATTAATGAGATTTTGTATCATGTGAGACCCGAACCTAGGTCTAACAAGATAGATATACAAGTGGTGGTGCCAAAGAGATATCAGCAGAGGGTACTAGAGGCTGCTCATTCCAGTACTTGTGGGTACCTCAGTCATGAAAGCACACTAAATAATCTGATACCACATTTCTACTGGCCAGGAATGTATAGACAAGTGTCAGCTGACTTGAAATCCTGTTTGATCTGCTAGTCAGAGATGTTCCCTGCCTCTAAGGAAGGGCTCATACACAACCATTGTGCTGATACACAGTGGGTGGAAGCTCCAACCCTTCCACGGTTATGGTGGGGTGATTGCCAACAGTAAGGACTGTTGCCTTCTTGTGCAGGGGGACTAATTTTATATCCAGACTGTGATAAAACCCCCTTAACCAAGAAAAGAGGAGTTGAGTCTAGGCTAGAAAAATTAACATGTATGAACATGTATGTCTTTACTGGCTGATTGGGAACTCCTGAGAATAAGAGGTTTATACTGGTTTTAGCAAAAAGGGGTGGAGCAACTGACAATGATGTCATCCATGAAAGGTATAAAAACCCACCACTTGGAGTAACAAAAATAGATAGGGGAATCTATACTGACTACCAAGTGAGGAGGACCTCAGAAGTGTGTGCTTGTTTCCACACTGTTCTATTTGCAAAGGCTAAAGCTAAGTCTCAGGAATTTTCAAAATTAGAAAGTTTGCTGGATGCTGGACATTGAATAACCTTTTGCTTTCTGTATGTTTATTATTTTTATTTTTTTATTGTCTGATTTGAAAAAAGTGACAATGCACATTTGTGTTTTTATGCACCTGACTTCTGGTTTGTTGTGTCTGTTTTATCCCACACCTTCACAGACAGGCAGCACCTCAGCCAAAGCCACTATCTAGGACCCCTCCCCACCTCCCTAAACTCCCCCTAAACTGTCTCAGCCCTGTCCCTAGTCAGATCATTAGTCCCCAGGTGGGCAATGACATCTAGCTCTTTCTTCTGTCCTGCTGCCCGAGTGATCTTTAGGATCCACTTTCCATCCCTCTGGGCCATGGCACCTGGTAGGCACCTAACCTGCCTTTCCCCCTGTTTCCTATTCCCAAATCTATCCTCCTTACAATTGAGTCCTCCACCAGAAGTTGCTTCTTCCTCCTCTGAGGTCCTCTACCACCTTCTTTGGCATCTCCACTATGGAGGGCCCCCCACTTTCTCCCTGGTTAATACCACGGATGCCTCCGTTTGACAGTCCTGCCCCACCACAGCAGTGTAGGAATTATGAAGTGGTACCACTTGAGGAATGTGCTTCCGTCCCATCACCCCACCCTTCCAGAGTCCACCACAGTCCAGCCGGTCCTCCTCCCTGGTATCCTCTGAGGTAACAGTGGTAGACTTGGTGGCCCCTGGGTGGGGGAGAAGGTCCCCCAAATCCTAGCTAACTTGGCCTGGAATCTAGCAACCACCTCCCTCGACCCAGAGAGGTGTGTGTGCAGATAGGGCAGCAATGCAGTCTCCACAATGTCTGTCTGAAACCTGCCACCCCACAGCCACTGTACTGCACCACTCCCAACATTCTCAAATTATTTTCTTCCTGTGCTACCTAGAAATACATTTATACCCTTACTGCTGATAGAGTGTTTCTAGTTTTCCCCTTTATTTGTTTGTTTCTGTTTGTGTTTCCCTGTGCCCTGTTTAAATCTCTTTATACACCTATCCTAGATAGGGTGTTGCATCTATTCCCAGTTTTGGCCTACCATTGATCTTCAACCTTTCCCAGCAGTGACTGTTGCACAATAGTGAACAGGTTCCTTGCCTAAGTCAACTGGAAGAGTCCTCTGCTACTCCGCTTCCTTCTGCTGATACCTGCTGATGCCTATGACGTTAATCACCTGTTCCACTCCTTCACTGTTCCACTCACTCACTGGGACATGAACGTGCTGGACACATTAGCGTGGAAGTACTTTTATAGTGCTCTTGTAAGAAGGCACTAAGCCTCAGTCAGCTGCACCCCCCAATTATGCACCTGATTCACAGGGCTTTCTGGACCTATTCACCACAAGATTAAGCTCCTGAGCTAGTTTCTCCCACACCACCTGTAACAATTTACAACCCAAGTTTCAAGATACCCCAAACACTGCCTACCAAGTTTCAAAGTGCCCCAAGCACTGCTTACAGATCTCTTCTTTTCCCCCACTTACCCTGCTACTTTCAAAAGGAAGAGAAGCATAAATATATTAATGTACCTTTAAGGTAAATCTAGGTATGTTCACTCCACTCTATCAGTAAAGTCTGGTTTTCCACCTCTGGACATTTGTAGGAAGGGCATTCCAAAGTAAAGGGGCAGCTACACTGAATGCCTTATCCCCAGATCATGTCAGACATGAGGTGGGGACAGAAAGCAGACCCACATCAGAGGAGTGGAGGGAGAAGGGTGGTTGATATGGATTCAAGAGAACTTTTAAGTGGTCTGGTCCCAAACCATGTAGAGCCTTGAATGTTATCAAGCATATTCTTGAAGGTGATGCACCACTGCAAAGGCAGCCCATGCAGCACACAGAACTGGTGTGATATGATCTCTCTGAGAAGAGCTCACAGTCAATTGGGCTGCAGCATTCTGGACCAGCTGCAGGCATCACAACAAACCTCCAGATAACTCTAAGCATAGAGTGTTGCAACAGTCAAGCCTTGAGGCGACAAAGGCATGGACTATCATACCCAGATCAGCTTGGGCTAGATGCAGCTTAATTCTAGTGATATTACGGAGATGATAAAGGCCACATGAGACCAACACCTGTTGGTCAAGCTTCAGCTTTTGATCCAAAATGACCACAAGATTCTTCACTGTGTCTACAGCTCTGAGAGGTGGGCCACCGAACAAAGGAAGAATTGCCATACCACCCATCATTGCTGGGCTTTGCTTACCCTGCTTGATAATCACAACCTCTGTCTTGCCTGGGTTGAGACGTAGCCAGTTAGAGATCATCCAGTTATTAATTTTGGCAAGGCAGCTCCCCAACACAGATTCTACTTGAGTCCCATCAGCAGTGCCAGATGGGTATAGCTGAGTGTCATCTGCATAACAGTGCATAACTGCATAACATCAACACCATGCCGTTTGATAATCTTACCAAAGGGCAACATGTAAACAAAAAACAGTATGGGACAAGGATCAAACCTTAAGACCACCACATGAGAGCACAGAAGCTCTGGAAATGTGATTTCCAAAAGTCACCTACTGCATTCTTCTAGTTATATAGAACTCAAACCAGCACAACACTGTACTAGGGAGACCCACATAATACCTTAGATGATCCAGTAGCACTCTGTGATCTACTGTGTCAAATGTTGATGAGAGATCTAAAAGGACAAAGATGGAACAATGTCCTTCATCTCTCACCATGAGGAGATCACTTGTCACCCTAATGAGCGCAGTCTCCCTGCTGTGGCATGACCAAAAACCCAGCTGGAGAGGCTAATAGATATTAAAATTAACCAGGTGATCAACAAGTTGCTCCACCACCACCTTCTCGATAACCTCCCTCAAAAAGGAGAGATTAGAGACATGTCTGTAGTTCCCTAGAATGTCAGGGTCCAAGGATAGTTTTTTTCAGAAGAAGTCTAATCACTGCCCTTTTCAGGGCAGACTGGAAAACACCCTCCCTCAAGAAACACCTGAGAATCTGGAAAATTACTGGACCCAAGGATTTCTGACAGCCCAAAAGCAGCCAGGTAGGTCAGAGAATTGAGATCCAGCATGCAAATGGTGGGGCGCAAACCCCAAATCACCCAGAACACCTCTTCCTCCCCAACCGGTCAAAACTCATCTAAGGCAGGTGGATCAATAATGCCCTTCACATGCTGACCATCACCAGCCCAGGACAGTCCGCTTAAGGAAATACCCGATCTAATGATGGACACCATATGAGAGAAGAAATTTCCAAACTCCTCACACTTTTCAATGAAAAACCCTGAGTGGATTATAGACAGGGTGGATTTATTAACATGTCCACATGTATGACAACAACTCAAAAAAAAAAAACAGAAGTGGATCAAAGAAAAGAAAAAACACAATGGGTTTATATGTTGGAAACTCTAAATAAATCTACAGTATTGGAACATTTAGATGGAAACTGACAACAAAAGGAATGTAGATTGTCAAAAGCACATAAGGATTTTGACCCCAACATTCTATCATGGAATATAAAACAAATTGGCTGATAAAGAATTAAAATCATACATTACAAAATTTTATTTTATAAACTTCCAGGTAACCTGGTCTAATAAAGAAACATATTTAGAGGGAAATAAAATGTATTCTAAACCAACTACCAAAGCAAATAAATATGGAAGATATGCAGGAGGGTTGATAACTTACTGCAAATTGAACAAGAATTATAAAACTATAGAACTTGAAACCATGAATGAGGATATGTTGGGTATCAGGATCCAATCTGCTAAAACTGAAATTGTAATATTAAATATATATATGCCACCAACTGATAAAAAGGGATCAAGAGCAGCTATCCTAAATAAATTGTGTGGACAGAGAATCCAATGGCTGGATATATAATAATGGGATTTCAATGCAAGGGTAGGACAGTGTTTAAATTTAAATGCTGATGTACTGGACTATATGACAGTTAACAGAGTGGAAGATAAATCAAATAAAAGGAACAATTTGAATGAGAAAAACAATAATAGTGGTCAAAAAATTAGTGATCTGCGAACAAATAAGAATTTTATCTTAGTAAATGGGAGAACTAAACATGATAAAGAAGGAGCATATACTTATTTGAGCACCAATGGTAGATCTACTATAGACTTGATTTGGAGAAGTATGAATATAAGTAACATATTAGAGATTTTAGAGTGGGAAATATGGGAGAAAGTGAACACTTGCTACTGGAGTTAGAAATAATGTTAGGATTAAAAAAAGGTACAGAAAATAGAATCAAAACAAACCCATAATTTGTACAAAAAGGTACAGGTTGGAAGTTAATAAATAGTGATGAATACATAAGAATACTGGATTTAAAAGCCACTTTACAAACAAGCATTTGTCAATACCGAATGTTTGCTTGCTGTTATTAGCATTGGAAATGCAGGAGTTAGACAGATGCAGAGTAGGAATGGCAGAGAAGTACTGAACTTCACGCCAACCCCACATCCAACCTGTAGAGATGGACAGGCATTGGGGTATGTGTTCTGGCCCATAACATTCATGCGATTTCACCTCACCCTATCCTGCAGACACCAACAAGTGTTGAGGTGTGCCTTGGGGTGTTCGGCTTTACAGTCACCCCACTCCATAAGGACATACACTGAAATGGGTGCAGTATAGGAGAATGGGGTGAACTCTGGGGCTGAAGAGTCCAAGGCACACCGATGCCTGTCACTGGCTGCAGGGTGGGGTGGGGTGGGGGTGGAACGGCATGAGCATTACAGTCGGCAATCCAAAGGCACACACCTGATGCCTGTCAGTCTGTACAGGGTGGAACGTTATGGTTAGAAACCCTAATGCCCTGGGTGTTTGTTGGTATTTGAACTATAAATTTTCAACATGGTCTTTTTGTGATCCCCACCTCATGAAAACATTTGGGATCTCTTCTCATGAACAGTGGCACTGTGAGTTTGTCAATATGTCCCGAACTTTGAGTTCCCACAGCGACCGTGCCATTGTGCATCAGATGTACAAAAAAACAGATCGGGAGAAGATGTGAAGAATGACACCTGCACCATTCATAGGGAGGTGTGAAGAGATGACAATGTTGAAAATCGGCAGTGAAAATGTTAAAAATGCTAGAACTTCTGAGCGCATGTGGAAACTGCACAACGCATGCTCGTAACAGACATTCAGTGGAATTATTTCACCAAATTTTCAACATAGGCATTTTGTGAAGTCTGCTCATGAATATCGTTAGTATGATTTTCCTAATCTGTCCCGAATATTGATTTCCCACAGCAACCGCGCAATTCTGCACCAGATGTGTAAACGCATATTTTGGGCAGGATGTAAAAAGTGATAGCTGTACTGTTCATAAGGAGGTTTGAAAAAATGCCAATGTTGGAAATCTGGAGTGAAAGTACTAAAATTTGCGAAGTTACAAGGGTGCATGGAAACTGCACAACGCACGTTTGTAGCACAGTTATTTTATGGACGTTTGTCACCAAATTTTCAACATAGGCATTTTAGGACCTTTGCTCATGAACAGAGTCACTGCGATTTTACATATGAACATACATACAAACATACGAATCTGTCAGCAGAACAGACCAATCGGTCTATCTAAATCTGCCCGAGTGTACAGCTAGCACCCTCGATTGCAGCTGCCCCAGCCTTCTCCCCCTCAGTTCCTCCCCTGCTTGTCCCAGCCCCTGCCCCCCTGGCTCTTCCTCTTGCATTATCCCAGTCCTTCTTAAAGCTATTGACTGTCCTACATGTTACCACCGCCTCTGGCAGCACATTCCAACTAGACACCACACTCTCAGTGAAGTAGTGCCTCCTCATTTCCCTCTTGAAACATCCCCCTTCTAACCTTAGTCCATGCCCCCTCGTCTCTCTTCCACTCCTCAGTTTAAACACCGCCTTGGTGCTAGGTTTATTAACCCCCCTCAGGCATTTAAATGCTTCAGTCATATCCCCCATCCCTCCTCTCCTCCAGTGTGTACATGTTCGGCTCATTCAGCCTAACTTCATATTCCTTTTCTTTCATCCTCTTTCACATTTTTGTTGCCCTCCTTTGCACCCCCTCCAGTAACTTTATATCTTTCCTCAGGTATGGCCCCCAGTATTGCACACAGTACTTCAGGTGCATTCTGACCAATGATCTGTAGAGAGATAGGATCACATCCCTGTGTCTGGATGAGAACCCCCTTGCAGTGCACCCCAGCATCCTGTTTGCCTTCGCTGTTACTCTCTCCTACACTGGGCTGAGTTTTCATGCTCCCAGTTACCAACATCCCTAGGTTCTTCTATTCCTCTGTGATCCCCAACCTCACCCCCTCAACCAATAGTCCCTCGTCTGGTTCTTAGGCCTGAAGTTCATCACCTTACACTTGTTTGCATTGAATCCTAGCTGCCACTCCACCGACCATGTCTCTAGTTTGGTTAAGTCCCCCTGCAGGGTTTTTCCATCTATCCTCTTTGTTCACCACTACCCACAATTTGGTATCATCAGCGAACAGACTAACCCTGCTCCCCACTCCGTGTGCAATATAGGAGATAAAGAGCCCAAATAGGACCTGGCCCAGCACTGACCTCTACAGCCAGCACCCTGCTTCTCACTGCTCTAGGTGCCGAGATCCCCCCCACCCTCTGCACCCTCCCCTGTAACCAGATCTCTATCCATTTAGTCAGCTTTTTTCCCCACCCTCACTGCTGTCACCTTCCCCCCCAGTCTCCCATGAGGCACTGTATCAAAGGCCTTACTGAAGTCCAAGTACAGGACATGTACTGCATGGCCACATCCAACTCCATTGTCACCCAGTCCTTATACTCTATTAGGCTGGTTTGACAAGACCTCCCTGAGATGAACCCGAGTTGCCGCCCATCTTAGAGGCCATTACTCTCTAGGAATGCCACCAGCCTCTGCTTCAGTATCACCTCCATAAGCTTACCCACTATGGACGTGACACTGACCATCCAATAATTTCCTGGCTCCTCCCTAGGCCCACAATTGTGTATGGGCACCACATGGGCCACCCTCCAGTCCTGGGGCACACACCCCTTTTCCAGGGAGGTGTTGAACAGATCTGCCAGTGGCTCAGCCAACAGCTCCACCATCTCTCTCAGCACCATCGGGACCTGGTGCCTTGTCCACCCTTACTGCCCTCAGCCCCTCTAGCACCCTAGTCCCTGTGACCACTTTGTCCGTCATCTCCTTCCTCCTTTCCCCACCCCCCCAGACCATGCTGGTAGTGGACCATCCCTCTTCTTAGTGAAAACAGAGCAGAAGTACTCAATTAGAATTTCTGCTTGCTCCTCCCCCTTATTCACCCAATCCACTCCCCGCTTTATCCTTACAATATGTTCCTTGCACTTCCTCTTTTCCCTGACATACCTTAAAAAGTCCTTTTCCCCTCAATTTATGCCCTGTGCTAACCTTAATTCGCTGGAGGCCTTAGCTTTTTTTACCCTCCTGGCCACCTCCCTTGACCAACTCCTGTAAGCCTCCTTATCCTCTCCTTTCCCTGTTCTCCTGTACTTCCAGTATGCAGTCCTCTATGCCCTCACCCCTTGCATCACTTCCTTGTTCAGCCAGCATGGTTCTTGGCTCTGCTCTTCTTACTCCTGGCTCTGGTGCAGGCTACTGTGGCCTCTGTTAGCCCAGTCTTTATGACTCCCTACTTCTGTTCTGCATCCATCCCCAGCCATATGTCCTGGAGTCTCCCTCACAGTATTGCTCCCATCCTCCCAAAGTCCACCCTACTAAAGGCCACCACCTTAGTGCCTGTGCCTCCTGTCTCCCTGCCCAGCACGAGAATGAGCCACACTGTCTGGTGGTCGCTACCCGCTAGTGGGTCCTCCACCCTTACATCCCTCACCGCCTTCACATTTGCCAGTATTATGTCCAGAGTGCTACCAAGCTTTGTAGGCACACTTACCAATTGCATCAGAAGGCCGTCCTGGAATGCATCAATGAGCACCTGCTCCCTGGTACTGCTAGTGGCCGGGGTGCTCCAGTCATCCCTTGGTAGGTTAAAATCCCCCACTATCACCACATTCCCCCTTCTACAGACCCTCCTTATCTGCTCTGCCAACTCCCCATCCAGTTTCCCGGATTGGGCTGGTGGTCTGTACACCAGTCCCAGCCTCGGCTTTCTGCCCTTGGAGTCCAGGAGTTGCACCCAAAGCACCTCTGTCCTCTCCTCTTCTCCCTTGTCCATTATGCATTTTATCCCTTCCCTCACATACAGTGCACCCCCCCCAGTCTCCGGTCCCTGCTGAATGTCCTGTATCCCAGGATTGCCGAGTCCCAGTCATGGTATTCTGTGGCCCAAGTCTCTGTCACTGCAGCAATATTCACCTTCCCCTCTGAAAGGAATGCCTGAATCTCTGCAATTTTGTTCCCCAGGCTTCTTGCATTGAGAGAGAGACCACCTTCCACCCATACCCCTCCTTCTCCTCACTCTTCTCCTTGGTCTGTGTCCCTCCTCCTGGTAGTCCAGACCCTTTCTCCTAGTTATTCTTACTGGCCGGCGGTGACTTCTGTATTACATGCAGACCACTCTGCCCACCCTCTCCCAAGGTTACTATGCCTCTGCCCTTACCTATAACTAGGGGGGTGAGCTCATTAGGCTCCCCTGTCCAGACCTTTCTACCAACCTCAGTCTTTTGGCCACCCCCCCACTAGCTTAAATCCACCTTAGTAGCGATATACCCCTCTAATCCCACCTTTAATACCCCCGTCCCTTCCCTGCTCAAGTGTAGCCTGTTCACTGTGTACAAGTCACTGTTCCCCCAGACCCTACCCCAGTTAGTCACTAACCCATAATTTTTGGTGTAGCACCAATCCCTCAGCAACTCATTGAACTCCTCGATCCTACCCTTCCTCTCCATGCTTGCACATGGTACTGGGGGTACCTCCAAGAATGCCACTGACTCCCCCATGCTCTCATGCTGCCTGCCCAACTCCTAGAATCTCCCCCTCACTACTTCCACAGTCTCCCCTGCCAAGTTATTTGTACCGACATGCAACAGTAAATGAGGTTTCTTCCTCCCCCACACTGCACACTTGAGCAGTGCCTGTCCCTCCTGTGGTCAACCCATGGATAGTTTCAACCCAAATATGGCTGTGCCTTCCCCCTTTCCGCCCATTCTCACCCCTTTCAGTATAGAATCCCCTAGGACAAGCACCCCCCATCCCTTACCCCCTTTCCCTTCTAATGCTCCTTCCACCACTCCAGTATTCATTCTTCCCTGCCCCTTACCACCGCCAGCTACACCCTCTGTGACTTCTGTATCTGCACTCCCTACTTCTGCCTCACCCCTTTTCTCTGCCTTATTCCTCACATCCGCCTTGAACCCCTTCCCAGCCTGACTGCTTCCTACTGGGCTTCCCATGTCGACCTCCCCTCCTCCCCCTGCTAATTTCCAACCCCTCTCCTATCACCGTTGTTGTCGATTTAGTGCCCCCATTCTCTTCGACCCCAATAGTGATGCCCCTCCCATCCTTCCCTTCCATAGCCTTCTGTCCTCCAATCACTCCCTCCTTCCTTACTAGCCCCCTTCTACCCTTTCATCCTCGCTATCTCTTCCCCTACCTGTTGCCATCCCTCTCATGCCCTGCTTGTCCTCCCCCCTTCAGTATGTTCCTGCTCCCCCTCCCATAGCAGAGGCTTGAATCTATTCCTAGTTGATACCCTCCTACATCTCTTCCCCTATCTGTTCCCCTCCTACTTGTTCCCTCTGTGCCCCCTGGTCCCTCCACCGCAACCATCTGGTCTCTCCCTGGTACTCCTCGTGATCTCTTCCTTCCCCATCAGGAGGCCCCCTCCCTCACCTCGGGCACCCCTTCCCTGCTTCTCTCTTTTCTGCTAGTGTCTCTGATACTGGGGTCAGTTTAAGTCCCTAGTTGTTCTTACCCCGTCCCCCCTTGGCATCCCCTATTCTAGCTAGGATGCCTACCATACTCATTTGCCCTGCCACTTAGACTTCTCACTAACCTCCACAGTTCCTCCCTCAAATTAGCCAGTTGTCTACAGAGCATACACCCCTATCCTCCAAGCCCAGTCCAGGATCATGGTGGACCCACACCCTGTACACCCCACCACCCTTCCAAAGGTGCCAACACTATTGACATGCAGCACCTGCCCCATTTTGGCCCCATCATATGTTACGGGCTCTTACTTCCGGTTTCTGTATCCTACTACAACTGTTAGGGCCCTATTAACTCAAATTCCTGTTTCCCGCCACACTAGTCCCCCTACTGCCCCCTTGCCAACCAGATTAATTCAGTCTCAAATCTCATCCATTAGATACTGTATTATTGTAGCAATCCTAAAGCCTTCTTGTCTGTTTTTCTCCAGTCAGCTACCATAATTTTTGTTCTCAGCACTCATAGTTTCACTTAGCCCAGTTAGAAATCATATTGCACTCCAAGTATTACTCAGCTCAGTTAGAGAAATAAACAGAACAAATAAATATGCATTTTTACAGCAATCCTAACAGTGTAGCTCAGCACTTAGCTCAGTTAGAGAAATAAACAGAACAACTAAATCTGTATTATTACAGCAATCGTAAAAGTATCCAATCATTGCTTTGTCTCCACCCCGGAGACCCTGCTGTAATATAGGACCACAGAGGACCCTGGGCAGGTGAATGGGCAACTCTAAAGTCCTGACAGAGCTCTGTTGAGCTCGCTCACTCCCCCTTTCTCACTCACTCATTCATTCTGTTTCTCCCAGCACTGCAGGCTGTTCTTTTGTATTGGGCCCCTGCCTGCGTTGGCACTTTTTCTGCCCACAAAGAAATCCGCAGTAGTCCCGACAGAGCTACGTTGAGCTCGCTCACTCCCCCTCTCTCACTTGCTCATTCTGTTTCTCCCGGCGCTGCAGGCTTCCCTTTTGTACTGGACTCCTGCCTGCATTGGCACCTTTTACTGCTCATAAAGAAACCCAGAGCAGTCTCGACAGAGCTCCATTGAGCTTGCTCACTCCCCCTCTCTCATTCGCTCGTTCTGTTTCTCATGGCGCTGCAGGCTGCCCTTTTGTACTGGGCTCCTGCCTGTGTTGGTACCTTTTTCTGCCCACAAAGAAATCTGCAGCAGTCCTGACAGAGCTCCGTTAAGCTCGCTCACTCCCCTTCTCTCACTCGCTTGTAGTTAATATGTCCCAAACACTGATTTCCCACTGTGACTGCACTATTCTGCGCCGGAGGAGTGAAAACACATTTCAGCCAGGATGTGAAAAATGACAGCTGTACTGCTCATAAGGAGGTGTGAAAAAATGCCAGTGTTGAAAATCTGCTGTGAAAATATTGCAAATTTGCAAAGTTACAAGGGTGCGTGGAAACTACACAACGCATGCTTGTAACACAGTCATTTTATGGACTATTGTCACCAAATTTTTAACATAGCCATTTTAGGACGTCTGCTCATGAACAGTGCCACTGTCACTTTCTTAATCTGTCCCTAAAATGATTTCCCACAGCGACCATGCTATTCTGCGCCGGAAGTGTGAAAACACATTTCAGCCAGGATGTGAAAAATGACAGCTGTACTGCTCATAAGGAGGTGTGAAAAAATGCCAGTATTGAAAATCTGCTGTGAAAATATTGCACATTTGCAAAGTTACAAGGGTGTGTGGAAACTACGCAACGCATGCTTGTGAAACAGTCATTTTTTGGATTTTTTTTCACCAAATTTGCAACATAGACTTTTTGAGGGCCCACCTCATAAATAATAGCACTGTCATTTCATTAATCAGTCCCGAAAGGTGATTCCATGCAGTGATTGCAAAATCACCTTTCGGGACTGAATAACGCCATGACCGTGACTGAATTCATGAGAAGGGGTCCCAATAACCCCATCTTGAAAATTTGGTGCCAAAAACAGCTATTTATGCCATTATGCAGCTTACCAGCATTTCTTCAGTTCGCGGTCGGCTTTGAATAGTGGAGACGTGTTCCCGGTCCACCAAAGATCGTCGCTCTGGGCTCCGGAGGTAAGTATGGGATGAGGGGGTATGGGGAGGCGGGGTACACAGAGGGTGGATGTGGGCTGGCAGAGGGGGCAGGAGAGACCATGAGGGACCGTTTTCTTGTTTTACAGGTAAAAAAACCCAAAAAAGACTATGCGGGTTGATTTTCTTCTTTCGCAGGTGTGTTTGGTACACTGGGGTGGGCTCCCAGTGTGCCACCTGTATTTGTGTGGAGGAGGACCGAAGCTGATGGGGACTGGGCCTCCCCCATCAGCACAGAAATGGGTGGGGTGCATGATGCCAAGGGGGATTGGGCACCCCCTCAGCACACAGCAGAACTCAAGGGGGTGGGAACATTATGCTGATGGGGATTGGGCTCCCCCATCAACAAATTGAACTGGGAAGGAGGTACTGAAGCCAACAGGGATTGGGCCCCCCGTCAGCAAAGAAAGACTGTTGGGAGGTTCATCATGCCGAGGGGGATTGGGCATCCCCCTCAGCACACAACAGAAACTTGGGGGTGGAGACGTTATGCAAGCCAGGACTGGGCTGCCCGTCAGCAAATAAAGGGGGTTCAGGGGCATGCCGACAGGGGAATTGGGTACTCCTGTCGGCTCTGAAGCAGCGGCACAGAGCCACCATGTTCCTGGTACTGTTACACCAGGCAAGGTACCATCCTGCAATGATGGATCACTCCCTCATTGTAGCGGAATTGCTGATGCTGCAATGACTAGGTGGTCCCTCATTGCAGCGGCCAAATCGTTTCAAGTTGGTGGCACTTCTGCAGAACCAGTGTCATCAGGACACTGGGCCTGCATTGGGTGCACACCGCCAAGCCCACAAATACAGTGCTCGCATTGTCCGCCACACTGCCGCACCTCCACAACCTGCTTCTCCCCTAAGCTGCCGCATAATGTTTCTTGCGCATGCGCGCAAGCAAACATAAAAATGGATGATTATACTGAAGAGGAAAAAAGATCAAGATAATGTAAAGGCATCTGAACACATACTATCCCAAATATCCAAAGTAATAAATAACAACATAAAGATTTACACAAGAAATAAGGGAGCACCATGGTTTAACCCTTAGGCTGCCGACAGAATTAGAATGTATAGGAATTTTAGAATGATTTATCAGTCCACTGACGTGAAAGGGTTAATAGGGAATGTAAAACAGATAAAAAAACAGCTAAATCAGAAGTTAAGATTAGTTAAGAAAAACACAAGTAGAGAATAGGCAAGAATTAAATAAATTAAGAGCAAATTATAATAAAAATATAATTAAACAAAAAATAAGTATTGGGAAACAATATGTGAAAAATTAGAAAAAGCAGCAAGGGAAGACCATTAGAGTATTCTGGCATCTGGTGAGTAAGGGAACAACTGATTATAATAATCATATTGAGGACTATATCGAACCAGAAGCCTGGATAACTTACTTTAGAGAAATATTCTTTGATGACAAACTTAACAAGCATTTGTCAATGCCGAATGCTTGCTTGCTGGCATTGGCATTGGTAGTGTAGGAGTTACAGAGCTGCATAATAGGAATGGCAGTGAAGTATTGATCTGAAGGCAACTCCACCACCACCCTGCAGATACTGACAGGCATTGGGGTGTGCCTTTGGGTCATCAAGCACAACATCCATGCCATTTCAACACACCCTACCCTGCAGACACCGACAAGTGTCATGGTGTGCCTTGGGGTCTTTGGCCCATATGTTCACCCCATTCCATAAGGAAATATGGTGAGATGGGTGATGTATAGGGGAATGGGATGAACTTTGGGGCCGAAGAGTCCAAGGCACACCTCGATGCCTCTCACTGGCTGCAGGATGTGGAATGGTATGAGCATTACAGGCAACAATCCCAAGTCACACCCCTGATGCCTGTCAGTCTCTACAGGGTCAGGCATTATGGTCAGAAACCCTAATGCCTCAGGCGTTTGTTGGTATTTTCACTCCAAATTTTCAACATGGCTTTTTTGTGACCCCCTTCTTACGAACAGTGGCAATATCAGTTTGTTAGCGGAAAGCTGATTTTGCACAGTGACTACGCCATTTGGCACCACAGGTGCGAAAACACATTTCGAACAGGACGTGAAAAATGACAGCTGTACTGTTCATGGGGAGGTGTAAAAAATGGCAATGTTGAAAATCTGCAGTGAAAATATTAACAAAAACTGGTGAAGTCATGAGCGTGCGTAGAAACTGTGCAACGCACACCCGTAATGTAATTAGTTTGGGGATTTTTTACAGCAGATTGTCAACACAGGCATTTTGGGACCTCCGCTCATGAACAGTGTCACTGTGATTTTCCTTAATCTGTCCTGAACAGTGATTTCCCACAGCGACCATGCATTTCTGCGCTGGAAGTGCGAAACCCACATTTCGGCCATGGTGTGAAAAATGACAGCTGTACTGTTTATAAGGAAGTATGGAAAAATGCCAATGGTGAAATCTGGACTGAAAATATTACAAATTCATGAACTTACGAGGGTGCGTGGAAACTGCGCAATGCTCACTTGTAACACAGTCATTTTATGGACTTTTGTCACCAACTTTTTAACATAGCCATTTTAAGACCTCTGCTCATGAACAGTGTCACTAAGATTTTCTTAATCTGTCCTGAAGATTGATTTCGCACACTGACTGCGCCATTGTGTGCTACATGCGTGGAAACACATTTGGGTGAGATGTGAAAAATGACAGCTGTACTGCTCATAAGGAGGTGTGGTGAAATGGCAATGTTGAAAATCTGGAGTGAAAATATTAAAAATTTGCGAACTTACGAGCTTGCGTAGGAACTGCGCAATGCACGCTTGTAAATCAGTCATTTTCGGGAATTTTTTCACCAAATTTTCAACATAGGGTTTTTGGGGGCCTACCTCATGAACTGTGACACTGTCATTTCATAAATCGGTCCCGAAAGGTGGTTCCGCGCAGTGACTGCAAAATCACCTTTTGGGAATGATTAACACCATGACAGTTCCAGAATTCATGAGGAAGGGTCCCAAAAACCCCATGTTGAAAATTTGGTGCCAAAATTCCAAAAAATGCCTGAGATGTGCATCAAAGTTGAAAAAACCCTATTTACTCCATTGTACAGCTTACCGGCATTTCTTCAGTTTGCGGTTGGCTTTGAAGAGTGCAGATGTGTTCCTGGTCCACCGAAGATTGTCTCGCCGGCCTCCGGAGGTAAGTATGGGGTGAGGAGGGGGTGTGGGAGGTGGATGCGCAGAGTGTGGGCACAGGTTGGGGGGCAAGACAAACAACGATGGACCTTTTTTTTTTTCAGGTGTTTGTTTTCTTTTTAGATAGACGAAGCGGGACTTGTACCATGGTGGAGTGGGGTCCCAGAGTATCAGCTGGAAGATTTTTTGAAGGGGGGTCAGTGGAGCCGACGGGGGATTGGGCACCCCTGTCGACCACACAGGCAAGTGCCACGCTGGGGTGGGCTCCCAGCATGGCAACTGGAAGTCTGTTTCTTTTGGGGGATAATTGAGCCAACAGAAGTTGGGCACCCGTCGCCATTCTCACATGAACCCCATTGGGGTGGGCTCCAGTGTATACCTAGAACTCTGGGAGCTGGAACTGACGGGGATTAGGCACCCCATCAGCTATACTGTGCGTGGGCGGGGGCACAATTCAGAGACACTCAGAGGGTTGTGGAATATTATTACAATACTGATCAGGTGTGCCAACAGTCGACAACTGCATCTACTTTTTCAGTGTCTTTGGGGTTCTGTTTTCCTGCTTTTGTCAATGCTGCTCCTACCCTGAACTCTGACTCAACATTCCAAGGATGGCAATTAGATCTTTTTTTGGAAACATTCCAAGGATGTCATTTTAGTCACTTACCTCCTCCCAGAAAGATAGTCCTAGGAAAAAGTCACTGAACAGAAAGCAGAGACATATAGAAGCAGGATTGCCGGCAATATGCTAATCATCACCACTATCTTATCCCTGCTCACTGAAGCGGAGCTCTCCCTTTCAGCTGTATTCCACTGCATTTTGAACTGCTGTCATAGACAGCTGCAGCATTCATTGGTGAACTGTGGCCGCTCCTGCAAACACACTGACTGAACTGGAAGACAGGGTGCCACACCTACAAAAACTCGGGTGATGGCACTATGTTTCTTGCACATGCATGTAAGCAAACATAAAAATTATATAAGCTCCTAAACAAACCCTGGGTGGGTTTACAGCAAGAAATCTCATTGGAAGAGATAAATTTATCTATCCAAGCATTTACAAAACATAAAGCACCGGTACAGATGGAGTACCCATTGATGCAATATTGAAAACAAGAGAAAAATCGGTAAAAATATTGTGGAAGCTATATAAGCATATTAATGAAACAGGGGGAATACCAATTTCCTGGACAGAAACAATAATAGTGCCACTATTCAATCAAGCATTTGTCAATGCTGAATGTTTGCTTGCTGGTATTAGCACTGGAAGTGCAGGAGTTAGACAGATACAGAATAGGAATGGCAGTGAAGTATTGAAATTCACGCCAACCCCACCTCCACCCTGCAGAGATGAACAGGCATTGGGATATGCCTTTGGGCTGTCACCCATAATGCCCATGCCATTTTACCTCATCCTATCCTGCAGAAACTGACAAGTGCTGAGGTGTGCCTTGGTGTTCGGCTTTACAGTCTCCCTATTCCATAAGGATATACGCTGAAATGGGTGCTGTATAGGAGAATGGGGTGAACTCTGGGGCTGAAGAGTCCAAGGCATATGTCAATGCTTGTCACTGGCTGCAGGGTGGGGGTGGAATGGCATGAACATTACAGCCGGCAATCCAAAGTCACACCCTGACGCCGGTCAGTCTGTACAGGGTGGGATGTTATGGTTAGAAACCCCCAATGCCCCAGGCATTTGTTGGTATTTGCACTACAAATTTTCAACATGGCCTTTTTGCGACCCTCACCTGATGAAAGCATTTGAGGCCTCTGCTCATGAACAGTGGCACTGTTATTTTGTTAATCTGTCCCGGACATTGATTTCCCACAGTGACCGTGCCATTCTGCACCAGATGTTCGAAACCACAGTTTGGACAGGATGTGAAAAATGACAGCTGCACCATTCATAAGGAGGTGTGAAGTGATGGCAATGTTGGAAATCTGGAGTGAAAATATAAAAAATTCTCAAAGTTATGAGCGTGCGTGAAAACTGCGCAATGCACGCTCATAACACAGTCATCTTTTTGAATTCTTTCACCAAATTTTCAACATAGGCATTTTGGGACCTCTGCTCATGAACAGTGTCACTATGATTTACTTAATCTGTCCTGAACATTGATTTCCCACAGCGACCGCGCCATTGTGTGTCGGATGTGCGAAACCACATTTTGGGCAGGATGTGAAAAATGACAGCTGTACTGTTCATAAGTAGGTGTGCAAAAATAACAATGTTGAAAATCTGGAGTGAAAATATTAAAAATTCTCGAAGTTACGAGTGTGTGTGGAAACTGCGCAATGCACGCTCATAACATAGTTATTTTGTGGAATTTTGTCACCAAATTTTCAACATAGGCATTCTGGGACATCCGCTCATGAACATTGTCACTGTGAGTTTCTTAATCTGTCCTGAACATTGATTTCCCACATGCACTGGATATGCGAAAACACATTTTGGGCAGGATGTGAACAATGATGGTTGTACTGTTCATAAGGAGGTAAGTATATGGAAAATGTGGAGTAAAAATCACACAAATTCTCAAAGGTATGAGCGTGCATGTAAACTGCGCAATGCACACTCATAACACAGTCATTTTTTGGATGTTTTTCACCAAATTTGCAACATACACTTTTTGGGAGCCCACCTCATGAACACTGGCACTGTCATTTGGTTAATCACTCCCAAAAGGTGATTCCATGCAGTGACTGCAAAATCCCCTTTCTGGGCCGAATAACACCATGACAGTGACTGAATTCATGAGGAGGGGTCCCAAGGACCCCATGTTGAAAATTTGGTGCCAAAAGTCAAACAAATGGCTAAGATATCCACATAAGTTGAAAAAAAATATTTATGCCATTACACAGCTTACCATCATTTCTTCAGTTCGCGGTTGGCTTTGAAGAGTGCAGATGTGTTCCCGGTCCACCAAGGATCATCACGCCCAGCTCCAGAGGTAAGTACGGGGTGAGGTGAGGTGCACAGAGGGTGGTTGCAGGTTGGGGGAGAGGATCCGATGGTGAGGGACTGTTTTCTTTGTTTCAGGGGAAAAAACAAAAGACATCACAGAAAGCTTTTTTTTTTGCAAGTTTGCTTTGGGCACATTGGGGTGGGCTCCCAGTGTGCCACCTGCTTTTTGGGGTGGGGGGACTTAAGCTGATGGGGATTGGGGGCCCCCCATCGACAAAGAAAACCTGTTTGGGGGGCATGATGCCAAGGGGGATTGGGCACCCCTCTCGGCTCACAACAAATGGAGGGGAAAACATTATGCTAATGGAGATTGGGCTCCCCCATCAGCAAATGAACTGGGGTGGGGCATGCTGACAAGGGGATTGGGCACCCCGTCAGCTTTTATGTGGTCTGTGAGTGGACGGCGACAGCTGCCGCCATGTTTTTGTGAAATGTTACACCAGGCAAGGCACCGCCCTGCAATGACGGGTCACTCCCTAATGCAGTGATTAATTTGTTTCAAGTTGGTGGCATGCTGGCTGAACTAGTGTCAGCAGCAGCGTGCCACTGCATTGGAAAATGAGGGCCAAGCCCAAGAATGCAGTGGTGGCATTGGTCACCACAATGCTGCACCTCCAAAACCTGCTTCTCTCCTAAGCTGCCACATAATGTTTCTTGCGCATGTGCACAAGCAAGCATAAAAAGGAAATACAGTAGGTCAGATGCAACGTGTTATAGACCAAAAAGTTTAATAGACTCGATGCAAAAAATCTTTACAAGAATTTTAAACAATAGATTGTTACACTTGATACAGAAATTGGGATTAATTGATGAGGCACAAACAGGATTTATGCCCCATCATTTGACATTAGATCAATGCTTTGTACTCTACCATTTAATATTTATATATATATATATATATATATATATATATATCAATCTTAAAACTGTTTTTGATAGCATTAATAGGAATTTACTTTGGGTTACCCTACAAAACTTAAATATTAATAAAGCTATGTTGGATATTTTGATTGCCTTATATCAGAGCAATACCTCACAATTAGATATAATAACCAGGGAGATAAAACAGATGGAGTATATAGTAACAAAGGTGTTAGGCAGGGGTGTGTGCTGTCTCCAGTTCTCTTCAACCAGTTCTTGAATACTATTTTGATAAAACTATACAACTTAGATTTCCATGTGCCAAGGGTAGGTAATAGACCATGTCCATATCTTGCCTTTGTGGATGACATTGTATTAATGTTCATACATTTTTGGGGGCATAAAAAGATTATTCAGTGATTTTAGAAAAAGATGCCAAGAGAATGATTTAAAAATAAATTATAAGAAAACAAAAATACAAGTTTTTGGAAATAATAATAGAAAAGTATACTCTTTAAATATACAGGAGAGGAAGATTGATCAAGTAAAAGAGTTTAAATATTTAGGGATCCTCATATCAAATTCATTTACATGGAAAGCACATATAAAAGATATTGAATCAAAAACAAAGAATTTCTTACCGGCTATATTGAGCTTTGCATGTAAGTATGGGGGAAGCTCAATAAAAGGATGCATAAAGGTGATAAATGCAAAAACCCAAGCTCAAATATTGTATGGCGGTGAAATTTGGGGGATATGACTGCAACGAGAATAAAGAAAAACTGATTAATAATTATTACAAAAGGATCTTAGGAGTACCAGTAAGGGCTCCAATGGCTCTAAAGAGCTGAGATAGAAATGTATGTATTTTTGAATGTTATAGAAGCTAGAAGGGGAAGGAAGCATATTCAATTCAATGCTTTACAGTAACTGGTAATTGCTGTTTTTCTTTTAGACTTGGATTGTGGGCTTTGGTGACACTGTACTTTCTTTGTTGCCTTTACTTAGAATTGTTTTTGGGCTATTGAGGATTTAAAATGTAGTGGTGGTGTATTCTTTGCTGTCTTTGGTTGCTGCAAATTTTGGCCCCCCCTTCCCCAACTCTTGATTATATGCCCTGTTAAATCTGATTGACAGGAGCTAAACACTTGGTATAGCAGGGGGTGTGGAGTAGGAGGGGCATACCAGGAAAGGAACAGCAGCAAGTGAAGAGGTGACTGCTCTCTCAGTGGAAGGGAAGTAAATGCAAATCTAGGAGCTTTCATTATTACTTCTTCACATTGTTATTGCATTGGGGAAAGGAGGAGTAGGAGTTTGAAGAAGGCTGTGCAATGGCTACTTAAAGTCTGTTTTTGAGTGTGGATAGGAAGGTTAGGAATATAAAAAGCAGTTGCTCAATATATCTAAATGTGTGCAACAAAGGGTAAGGAAATAAAGAAAATGTTTGCACTGATAGAGAGGAGGGAGACTTGGGGAGTGTTTGGTATCCTGCATCTGGAAGGGTGGTGGGTGGCTGGTGAGCCTGACAGCAATTGGTAGGGTGGTAGGCTGCAACAACTGCGGTGCACCAATCTTTCTAAAAATTGCCTGGAGTGTGGAGGATGTTTAGTGTGCAACCACATAGAAAAACTTAAAAGGAGATTGAGGGTCTGCAGGAGGAACTAAGACAGGCAAGGCAGATTGGGGTGGGTTTAGCCCAATACTGGAGGGAGGAAGAAGGGAGATGAGGAGGGCGATTTAAGCCAACAGTGGTGAGGAGAGGGTCAGAAGAAGGAAGCAGAGACAAAGGGCCCAGGCCAGGAAGAACAATTGCCGGGGAAACCAGGTCAGGAGACAAAAGACAAATGGAAGGAGGAGATAGGGACTTGTGAGGGAAGGAAGAAGTGGCAAAAGTCATGGAGTGGAAAGGAGAGAACAGGTTACTATGAAGAGAGAGGGAGCGGACATTTGTGAAGGGCCTTCAGAAAATAGTTGTGCTCTGCTAGAGAGGAAGAAGGTGGAGGGGGGAAATGATGAAATTAGAGGAGTAATTGATAAATGCCTGGACCAAACTGGAGCAGGGGGAAGTTCTGCTGGGAGAATTGCAACAGGGGTGAAAAGGGGAAATAATGTGCAGGAGGAAGAAGATGAGCTGGAAATGAGAGAGGGAGATGATTGGAAGCAAGCAGGTAGTAAGAGGGATGGAATCTTAGTGTTGGGCGACTCAATACTAAGAGGAGTTAGGTGGGGTAGCAAGGGGGAGAGGCATAGTCGCATTTGGGTGGAGGCCATGCCAGGAATGACAGCGGAAAGGGTGGGACAGTCTGTTCTGAAATATGCTAGAAGGGGTAGGGACAAGCCTCATTTAATTATACATCTTGGGACAAAGCGACCTGGCGGACAAGACAGTAGATACAGTCCAGAGGAGGTTTGAGGAACTAGCACAATTATGTGAGGCGGGAAGATCAGTAACTTTTCAGAGATACTTCTGCAAAAGCAAAAGCACAACAAGAAAGCTGAGAATAGAGAATTTAACGGATGGCTAAGAACCTGGTGTTGTGCTAAAGGATATGGGCTATTGGGGGGTGGGGAGGGACCTGGGAGGACAGTAGTCTCTATGCCAAGGACAGACTACATTTGAGTGAGGAAGGAAAGAAAGTGTTGAAACAGAGGATGGAGCAGTACATAGAGGAAGTTGGGAATTTAAACTAGGAATGGGGGGTGGCAGTTGGGGAAGAGATATGCAGAGACCACAGGTTGGGAAACCATATGAGCTTACCCCCCATAACAGTGACAAAGGACAAATGGCATGTACTGTTGGTGATGCTAGGAAAGGAAGAGAGGATGGGAGGGGGAGAAAAGGGTGGAAGGTGGTTATCCTTAATGCTAGGAGCCTTGGGAGGAAAACTGCAGAGTTACAGGTTCTCATAGCAGAGGGAGAGGTGGACATTGCAGCCATCATGGAAACATGGGCCACCCAATACAATGACTGGGACCTGTCTGTACCAGGGTACAGGGTATTTCGTAGGGACAGGGTGATTGTGAAAGGGGGGTGCACTATATGTGAAGGAAGGACTGAAGTGTGTAAGGGAGGAAGGGGAGGAGGGTAGTGCGGAGTCACTTTGGATGCAAATCCAGGATTCCAAGAATAGGATTCTTAGAATGGGAGTGGTGTACAGGCCACCATCTCAGACGGAGGAGTTAGACAGGGAACTAGCGGGACAGATCAGGAGGACCTGCGAGAAGGGTAGTGTGGTGATTGTGGGGGACTTCAACATGCCAGGAGTGGACTGGAGCACCCCAACAACCAGGAACAGAAGGGAGCAGGTACTGCTGGATGCCTTCCAGGACAGCTTTCTGCTGCAAATGGTCAGTGAACCAACCAGGTTAGGGAATACCCTTGACCTTGTGCTGGCAAATGGGGACTTTGTGAAAGAACTTACAGTGGAGGAACCACTGTCAGGGAGTGACCACCACTCAGTATGGCTCACATTGGATATGGGCAAGGAAGGAGTGGAATCTGGCACAATAGTGCTGGACTTCAGGAGGGCCGACTTTGGGAGGATGGGGGAAGTGGTAAAAGGGTACCTTGCCAGAATTCAACCCAGTATGGACACTAACCAGAGGTGGGAGCTCATAAAGCTGGGGATAGTGGAGGCAACCAAAACCTGCTGCAAAGCCCAGAGCAAGAAGGCTAGGGCTAAGAAACCAATCTGGTTGAGCAATGAGGTCATGGAAAAGGTAAGGAGGAAAAGAGCTGCCTTTAGGAAGTACAAGAAAACAGGGAGGTGGGAGGACAGGGAGGAGTACTTGACAGAATCGAAGGAGGTGACAAGGGCAGTAAGGGGAGCCAAAGCATCTACGGAACTCAGGCTGGCACAAGACATTAAGAACAGGGAGAAGGACTTCTTTAAGTACATCAGGGAGAAAAGGAGCTGTAAGGACCACATAGTAAGGATTAGGAAGGAGGGGGGTTGGGTGGAAGCAGGGTGCGATAAGGCGGAAGCACTAAATGAGTACTTCTGCTCAGTATTTACTAAAGAGAATAGATGGGTGACACCCAAGGTGGGAGAAATGGCAGAAGCAGAGGGGGAAGTGGTGACAGATGGGGAAATCATGGAGGGCAGAGTTCGAGAGGGTTTGAAGGCACTGAGGGTGGACAAGGTGCCAGGTCCAGATGGCATCCACCCCAGGGTACTGAAAGAGCTGGCAGAGGTCCTTGCAGGACCTTTGGCAGACCTATTTAATGCCTCACTACATTCAGGGTGTGTACCTCAGGACTGGAGGATAGCTCATGTGGTGCCCTCCACAAGAGTGGCACCAAGGATGAACCGGAAACTACAGACCAGTGAGCCTCCACAGCCATCGTGGGTAAGCTAATGGAGACTATCCTGAAGGAGAGGCTGGTGGCCCTCCTAGAGGCAAAGGACTACAGGACAGCAGACAGCATGGCTTCACATGGCAGATCCTGCCAAACCAACCTGGTCAAGTTCTATGACTGGGTAACTAGGCAACTGGACAGGGCCATGCAGTGGATGTCCTGTATCTGGACTTCAGTAAGGCATTCGACTCAGTGCCACATGGAAGGCTGGGAAGGAAGTTAGTAGGCACAGGGGCGGGTGCAAAGCTGGTGAGATGGGTAGGAAACTGGCTGCAGGAAGGCAACAGAGGGTGGTGGTGGGTGGGAGCTCTCACACCCATGGGCAGTGACGACGGTGTTCCACAGGGCTCGGTGTTGGGACCAGTGTTGTTTGGGATATTCATTGCAGACATATCATGGGACATCAAGAGCAAGATCAGTCTGTTTGCTGATGATACCAAGGTAGGCGTGGTGGTGGATGACCTAGGAGATGGCAGGGTTGCAGGATGATCTGGCAAAGCTTGAAACCTGGTCAGACACCTGGCAACTGGGCTTTAATGCCAAAAAGTGCAAGGTGCTGCATTTTGGGATGAAGAACCCAAGGAGGAGTTACCAGCTAGGGGGAGTGCAGCTAGCCCAGACAGAGGAGGAGAAGGATCTGGGTGTGCTCATTACAGGGTCAATGAACAACTCGGCACAATGTAGGGAGGCAGCTGCAAAGGCCAACAAAATGCTGGGTTGTATTGCAAGGGGTATATCCTCGAGGAGGGAGGAGGTGATTCTGCCACTGTATAGGTCATTAGTTAGACCACACCTGGAGTACTGCGTGCAGTACTGGAGTCCGTATCTGAAGAGGGACATTAAGTCACTGGAGGGGGTGCAGCGCAGAGCGACAAAGATGATCAAGGGGCTGGGGGACTTATCATACGAGAGGAGGTTGAAGGAGTTGAACATGTACTCACTGGAGGAGAGGAGAAACAGGGGTGACATGATTGAAACCTTTAAATACATGAAAGGAATAAACAAGACAGGTACAGAGGGCTGTTCAAAGTAAGGGAGGGAGGGACAGGGCGCCATGATATGAGACTGGAGCGAGGAAGGTTCAGGAGGAGATGAGGAGACACTTTTACAGAGAGGGTGGTGGCTGGGTGGAATGCGTTACCTGCTGAAGTGGTATGCAGTAGAACAGTGGACTGCTTCAAATGAGGATGGGACAGGACAAGGGGGATGGTTAATAAAGGGGAAGGGTGGAAGGGAGGGAGGGGCAGCTGCAGAATAAGGGGTGCTAGCTGCATATTCGAGCAGACTTGATAGACCTCTAGGCTTTTATCTGCTGGCAAATTTCGTATGTTCGTATGTTCGTAACATGAGCAGAATTAGGTCAATTACCTTTGGAATGCCTGATAAATGAAAGATTAATATTATATTGGATCAGTATATAGTATGCACCAGAACAGAGTACTAAGAATGTGCTTAGAAAAAGCATTAAAATATCAAAGCAATAAAATAATCTTCCCTGTAATAGAAACTGCTGAAAAAATAATAAAATCTTATAGACTACATTATACTATAACAGAATCCCTAATTAGGCCATCTGAGGAAAGAAAAATAAATGTAAAAACCAGAATTAGGGATAACTTTAGATAAAAAGATATAGAGAAATGTAGAAAATATAAAATAAGTCATTGGTTGACACAAAATAAACAATATCTTTGGTTCAAACAGTATTTAACACTAATAAAAAATCCAAGATGTAGATGATTGTTCACAAGATATAGATCTGAATATTACAAAAGTGAACATCTGGAAGCCATTATAAAGAGAAATAGCTCCAATGGCAAGTGTAGATGTGGAATAGATAAGGATAATATTGGGCATATTTTTCTAATTTGTCCATGATGTGAGAAATTTAGGAAGAAAATACCAGGAGAAATATTAAGGCAACTAAAGATGAATACTAATGAAACGACAAGTAATCTACTAAATTCCAATTCTGTAAAAATATTGGAGACAGCTATATCATTTCTAAAAGTAATACAAAAATATAAATTACACTTAAAGACAATAGAAAAATGTAATGTCTAGTGAGCTTGTTGTAGAGAATACAGACCAGCAGAATCCAAAAATAGGAACATGCAACAGTAAATATGTCCACTTCCTGTGCAATAGCAAGTATGTCTTCTATTAACTGTGCAATTAATTTGAGTAATGTGCAGTACTATTGCTGTAAGAAAGAAACCAAAATTAGATGTTTTAATATTTATGAATATGATTTTTAGTGTGTAATGTATTATTTGATTTGTCTAAATGTTAAATGCAAATTGTTTATGTTTATATAAGACAAAACTTGTCATGCAATAAATGTATTTACCTACTTACCTGTCGACAGTGCGAAAGAATTGAGCTGGCTGATTTCTTCCTTCAGTAATTGTCCGTGACAGAAACTCTGTCTTTTTCAGGATGATTTCCCAGTGATACTCACCACAGTGAGTCTCCAATGTCAATATGTCATCCACCGATGAGGACTATGCCAGGAATGCCCAAACTTCCGTCCCTTAGTCTTCAACTGACATCACATCACATCACAATACCAGAGAGAGCTGCGATGGGATGTCAAGGGACGAACACGGTAAGGTGCTAAGGAATCTAAGCCGGCCATAAGAGCCATATTAAAATGTTCCACAGTGTTCTGAGATCCCTGCACACAAGCAAGCATCATGCCCTAGATGTCCTATACCTCCAGGAGTTTGTGAGATTCCAGAATATGTTTCGGACAGTACCAGATTGTCTCCCCAGGAGGAGTAAGCAAACCAACAGCCCGACATGGGAACGACACAACATGATGAGACCGGATCAACCCTGACTGCACTTATGTCAAGACCCAATGAGAAGATTAGGTCCAGAGTGTGTCCATGCTGATGCAGACCAGAGGCAACAGCCTGTGTTAGCCCCAGTGAGGTAATCAATTAGAGATGCTGTTAACCAAGGGATGAGAGTTCATTGTCAGCCCAGGTGTTGAAGTCCCTTGCACCAAAAGCCTGGGGGCATTCAATAGCTGTTCCCATGAAATCTTCCAGCTTCTGCATAAAATCACTCCCATAACCCAGGGAAGGTTTATGAGAATGATTTCACAATTAACAACTAGGACGTATCTTACAGCCAGACACTTAATGGACCTGAAAGTTCCCATGGCTTATGCAATGACTCCCAAAGCAGATATAAAACAAATGGCCCACAGCGGGCAATGTAGCACTGAGTATCCAGGTGGAATGGATGCCTTCAACATAGAGCTGGAGTCATTCCCCAACCTGGTCTCGCAAACAAGGTCAGCTCAGGAATCAGTGAGGAAGGTAACAGGGGTGACACAAAGCTGTGACCACCTCGAGCGGAGCCAACAAAGGATCGAAATCATCATGGGACCAGATAAACCTAAGGTATCAGTGGGGAATGGGGCAAGGGATGGGTTCACTGGATGCCAGGGATACACTGGAGACTGAACAGCAGATGGTGGTATTGGACCCCCTTGGACAGACAGGATGCACAGCCCAGAAAAAGGCTTACAGATGAGAATTGTGTAGGGGTGGGGACATTACAGCAATAGCACTGTTTTCCATGAGTTCTGTCTATGACATAGTAGAATCATATAATTGGGGCTATGCTACAGACAGAACTATGTGGGTTTTGCAAGACAACATGTTAGTGTGAACAAACCCCATTTGTAAACATTAACATCTGATTGACTGATTTATAACCATTAACAACTGGCTGACTGATATGCTTCACTACTTAGTTACAAAGGAGGCTCATATCCTACTCCCTACGAGTAAGTTTATAATCTGTGAGTAGCAGCTATTGGACACAGTGCAAAAGGGAGCCTCTATGGGACCTCGGAATCAGTGACTGTGACTTATTTTATTATTTCTGTAAGAAAAACAGAACTATGTGCAGAGATTGAAAAATGTTCTATAGACCAGGCTCTGCTTGAGCTAGCACTGTTCATATTCTTTAAATGTAATGTAATCATTATTGACTTGGAACCTTTGGAAAAGAGCATTCATGCTCAAAGGTGTTATCAGAATATCTAATAAACAAATAAATACATAAATAAATAAATAATCTGCATCTTCTAACATACTGTAGCTTCTTCTAAAATAAAGCAGATATTGTTATGTCTTAACTACAAACAGAAAAGCACAGAGAGATGCACAGGAACCACACTATACAAAAGTTCCAAAGCTCATTTCGGCAGAAAGGAACATTTTGGGTGAACAAGTCAAGAGACCATTGTGTAACCTCTAAAATCTCTTAGTCACCAAATTTTGGCCATTTGACAGTCCAGCCTCAGGTAGCTGAAAATAAGACCATTCAGCATGTTTAGATTTTGTCAACGTAGTGAGCAGATTAATGACGACCATGTAAAGGTAAAAGCCTCCTTGATACCAGTGTTCAATCCTAATTCTCCCCAAACTCTTCCCCCATTCCATAAAGCTGTGTAATGTAATAAAAACAAGCATTTGTCAATGCTGAATGTTTGCTTGCTGGTATTAGCATTGGAATACTGCACCCAGTTTTGGGCCCCTGGGGGCAGAGGTGATATAAGATCTTTGGAGAGGGTGCAAAGGAGAGCAGCACGGAGGATAGCTGGGGTCCAGGAACAGGAGTATGAACAGAGGTTGTTAACATTAGGCCTTTATACTTTAGAGTATCGCAGACTACGAGGTGATCTATGTCTGATATATAGGGCATTAAATGATCCCACACTCTGGGAACAACTCAATCTGGTATTGAGGGATCAACCTTAAAATACTAGAGCTCATCTGCTACAGATTAAACCAGATAGATACAATACGCTTAGGAGAAAACATTGGTTAACTGTGAGAGTGGCAAATATTTGGAATATGCTACCAATTGAAATAATAATTAGTAGAACAATGGAATCATTTAAGATGCAAATTGATCAAATATTTGATCAATAATAATATTTCTAGATATATATAAGGCAATGGCGAGTATATGGACCATGGTCTTTAAAATCTCTGCAAACCTATGAAGTGCAGGAGTCAGACAGATAAAGAGTAGGAATGGCACTGAAGTATTGAACTCATGCCAACCCCACCTCCACCCTGCAGAGATGGACAGGCATTGGGGTGTGCCTTTGGGTCGTTGCCCATAATGCTCACGCCATTTCACCTCACCCTATCCTGCAGACACCAACAAGTGTTGAGGTGTGCCTTGGGGTGTTCGGCTTTACAGTCACCCCATTCCATAAGGACATATGCTGAAATGGGTGCAGTATTGGAGAATGAGGTGAACTCTGGAGCTGAAGAGTCCAAGGTACATCTCGATGTCTGTCACTGGCTGCAGGGTGGGTGTGGTGGTGGAATGGCATGAGCATTACAGCTGGCAATCCAAAGGCATACCCCTGACACCTGTCAGTCTGTACAGGGTGGGACATTATGGTTATAAACCCTAACTCCATGGGCGTTTGTTGGTATTTGCACTACACATTTTCAACATAGTCTTTTTTGTGACCCCCACCTCATGAAAGCATTTGGAACCTCTGCTCATGAACAGTGTCACTGTTATTTTGTTAATCTGTCCCAAACATTGATTTCCCACAGTGACCTCGCCATTCTGTGCCTGATATGCTAAAACACAGTTCGTGCAGGGGAGAGTGAAAATATTAAAAACGCTCGAACCTACGAATGTACATGGAAACTGCACAATGCACTCTTGTAACACAGTCATTTAGTGGAATTATTTCACCAAATTTTCAACATATGCATTTTGTGGCCTCTGCACATGAACAGTGTCACTATGATTTTCTTAATCTGTCCCAAACATTGATTTCCCACAGCGACCACTCCATTGTGTGCCAGATGTAGGAAAACACATTTCAGGCAGAATGTGAAACATAACAGCTCTACTGTTCATAAGGAGATGTGCAAACATAACAATGTTGAAAATCTTGAGTGCAAATATTACAAATTCTCAAAAGTTACGAGTGTGCGTGGAAACTGTGCAACGCATGCTTATAACATACACATTTTGTGGACTTTTGTCACTAAATTTTCAACATAGGCATTTTGGAACCTCTGCTCATGAACAGTATCACTATGATTTTCGTAATCTGTCCCGAACACTGATTTCCTACAGCGACCGCGCTATTGTGTGCCAGATGTGCGAAAACACATTTCAGGCAGGATGTGAAAAATGACAGTTGTACTGTTCATAAGGAGGTGTGAAAAAATGCCAGTGTTGAAAACCTGGGTGAAAATATTACAAATTCTCAAAGTTAAGAGTGTGCTTGGAAACTGTGCAACGCATACTCGTAACAGTTATTTTTTGGAATTTTTTCACCAAATTTGCAACCTGGGCTTTTTGGGAGCCCACCTCATGAACCATGACACTGTTGCTCTATTAATCGGTCCCAAAAGATTTAGTGCCAAAATTTGCCAAAATGGGCGAGATATCCACCTAAGTTTAAAAAAAAACATTTATGCCATTATACAGCTTACCAGCACTTTTTCAGTTCGTGGTCGGCTTTGAAGAGTACAGATGTGTTCCCGCTCCACTGAAGATCATTGCACCGGGCTCCAGAGGTAAGTATGGGGTGATGTGAGGAGGTGGGGTATGCAGAGGATAGGTGCAGGTTAGGGGAGGGAGCAATGGACACAATGAGGGACAGTTTTCTGTTTTCACAGGTTTAAAAAAAACAACCTTGTGTTTTTCTACTTACAGGGACAATGGGCAAGCTGGGGTGGGCTCCTAGCTTGCCACCAGGGCGTTTGTTAAGGGGGCTGGAGCAGATGGTGATTGGGCACCCCGTCGGCACATACAGTGTGTTTGGGGGGGCCCCTGAGTTGAGGGGGATCCCCCTTGGCACACTACGAATGGGGGACACATTATGCCGATGGGGATTGGACTACCCCATCGGCAAATGAACTGGGGATTGGGCACCCCCATCGGCTTTCATGGGGACTGTGAGAGGCTGCCACCATGTTTATTGAAATGTGACACCAGACAAGGCAAGCTGCTATTTGCTGCTGCAATCAGGTACTACCCCAGCATCAGACTGTTCAGGAAAAACAGCTGATTCTCCAATGATGGGGTGCTCCTTGACTGCAGCAGCAAATTTCTTTCAGGTTGGTGGCATGCTTCAAAACTGCTGTCATTGACAGCATGCTACTCCATTGGCACCGCAGAGACCGGCCCCAAAATGCACTGCCAGCACTGGCCACAACACTGCCGCACCTCCACAACCCGCTACTCCAGCAAGCTGCCACAAAATGTTTCTTGCACATGCATGCAAGCAAACATACAAATAATGTTAGTGACATTTGCCAGCAGAGAGAGATTAATTGTTGCCATTTTTTTTAAGTTCACAAAAGTGCATGTTCATTTTGTAATGCTATGACATTTCTGTGAATGTAACTCCCTCCCCCAGCCTTCATCTCCAATCCCCCCCCCATCAGCACTGCCTTGTATTATTTATTAAAAAAAAAACAGTCCAGGAAAGGTACAAGCATGATCCTATCACTGCCCCCACACACCCCTTTCAACTGCAGTGGGGTGGCCTGGTATGTTTTGCTTTTTGTTGCCAATAAATGAGAATTAAACTCTCATTTACCCAACTGACAAGCATCCAATTCCTTCCTAGCCATCCCTTCCCATTTTTTCCAAATACTGGTCCTGATCATTGCCAGGCTGTGGCGATGCTCCTCTGGTCATCCTGGGGGGGATCCAACTGACTGCTGTACCTGACATTTCCTGTTGTCTCCTTCCCTACTGTCATCATGATGTGCTATTCTCAATGTGGGCTGTTGTGGGTCCAGTGCTACAGCTGCATCTGTTCTCTGTCACTGTCTGACTCCATCTTGCTGCCTCTCTGCCTTTTGTCCCAGCCAGTTCTCAAACTGTTACTTCATGTTACTATGGTAATTCATAGCTATTTACCTGTTACCATGGCAACAGCTAGCAGGTGTCATACATTACCATGATGGTTTAGTTGAGATCTGGCCAATCCTTGGGGCCATGATACACCAATGAGTCAGACAACAATAGACCAGGACAGTGGAGGTCAAGACAAGAATGCAACAGCATCAATTGGGCAAGGGGGGGGGTGTTATTGGCACCAGGAGACCACTGTCACAGCCAAGCTGTGTCCAGTGCTAACACTATTAAGTAACAGGGTAGGGAGAGATGTGGGTGTCTGTTGGTTGGGGTAAGGGGGTGGGGTTAATTCTTTATTAATTAGCAACAGCAAATACACACTACCCCCTGACTTACAGGTCTGGAGTGGCAGGTAGGAAGAGGGCCCTGCCTGTGCCTGCTCTGGATTATTTGTACCCTGGATTTTTTTTGTTTTTTTGTTAATATTACAATTTGAGGTGGGCGTGTGACCACGGGCATTTCACAAAGTTAATGGAAAATCCAATTCACCAATGAAACCCAGCAACAATTCACCAGTGTTTTGACAAAGTGAACTTTGTGGACATCCATTTTCAGCAGAACAACTGGACATTTTGCATTGACTTTTTTGCAACAGCTCTATTCCTTTTTACACTGGCAACCACTGTCCTTTCAATTGTACGTTTACAAAGGGACAACTCTTGGTTCCTGTGTAACTTGCTTGTGTATAGTCTTTTGAAACTAGTGCTTGTGTATCCAGTGGTACTACATTGTAAGCCAAGCACTGCACTTTTAACACTCGGCTGTACAGAGGGGGCTTCACAAAAATAAGGTTTCATATCACATTGGACAACCCAGCTATCTGTTTCATGCATCTTTCAAATTTCAAAGTAAGACAAATGCACCCCAGTGCAATAAGACTCTGTGGTCTCAATAAATAGATCTTAATTATAATAGCAGAATACAGCATGGACTTTTCTTCTTTATAGACAGACAGTGCACTTAACAGCTATCATATGGTTGGTTGGTCGCTCATAAATGGATCTATTTCCATGCTGGAATGGTTCCACATCAGTAACTATCTATTTGCTATGGATGTGCTTATACATAAAACATTTCTTTTTAATTGAGACAGACAATTGGTTGAAGAAAATATATGTGACATCTCTCCTTTTTGTGTCTAGTTTCCTTTTATTAAGCTCTTGCCTTCCCAAAACTGTAGCAGGCTCTGCCTCTGATCTGAGATGTGTCTTCCTGTTTCTGAAATTAGTCACCTGATGCACGCATGTAGATCCATACAAAACTGAGTTACAAATAAATATATAAATGGAAGGCCAATGGGAAACCTGTGGTGGCATATATACTGGCTGCCGCCAGTGGGCGTTGCTATATTGTAGATGCACTTTAGAGAACAAGACACATAAATTGGGCAAGGGGAGATACAAAGAACCAGCTGTATTTTGTATTTTTGCCTCAGAAAAAAAAATCTCTCTCTTTCTCTCTCCTGCTTTTCACCTACCCTTGTGATGTGATGAGATGTATTCATTAATTCATTTACAGTACTGTAGGCGTTTAAAGCCATCCAGAGTGATCCTCACTTAGAATTCATCTTCCAATATTTATTATACAAGCCAGATGCAGAGGACTGTCAGAATGCACTTGGTATTATTGCAGGCATGGAAGTGTGCCTTTTAAATTGAGCAACACAAGCTGTGATTTTACTGATCAATCTGTGGAACAATAATAGGGTGCTTATGCAGAAGGGAAGTCATCAAGTCTCTAAGCCTAAAAAATACCTTTTTTCTGAACATTATGGGAAATGGTATACACATTAAACATTTTAATAGTAGTTTTGTTTCAATTTTGTTTTTAATATCAAGATATTTATTAAAAAAACAGCATTGTTTATATGCACAAAGTGAATGATTTTCACTTCACAACCTACTTATTTCTTCCCTGCTTGTGAAGTGGGGGGTGGGGGAGGGGGTGACATGATGAACCTAGAGTCCCTTCCAATCTTAAATTACAATGTTACTATGCTGGATATACAACAAATGATAAAGTACAGATTATACAATGGCAAGAAAGAATGCTGGCCTCTGATTGGTCAGTCTGAGACTGGACTCGTGATGTTATCCCAGTACAACATCACAGGTCTAGTCCCAGCATACAGATGACCACATCAACTTTTTGTGGAATCACTCCATGCAGCCAGCCTCTGTGATCCCTTATCAGTAAAGCCACTTCAGTGATCCTGCTCACAAGCAATGCTACAATGACCGCACCTACTTGAATGACTGCCATCACAGAAACATAGAAAGTGACGGCAGAAGGGGACCTCCAGATCCATCTAGTCTGCCCATAAGCCTACCCCCTCCCCTAACTGCTATTCAGCATTATGATTCTTTTGTACCTATCCTAGGCCTTTCTGAATGTTCCAACTGTTTTTGCTTCCACCACCTCAGGTGGCAGGCAGTTCCACACATCCACCACCCTGTCTGTAAAGAAGAACTTTCTTGCATTGCCCTTAAATTTGCCCCCTTCTAGCTTCATGCTGTGAACTCTGGTTCTTGTGTGAGTCTTGAACTGAAAAAAGTTCTGAACCTGTACCTTGTTTATTCCCTTCATGTATTTGAATGTTTCTATCATGTCTCCCCTATCTCTCTGTTGTTCAGGGGAACACATGTTGAATTCTTGCAGACACTTCTCGTAGTTTATATTGTGGAGTCTCTATCATTTTTGTAGCTTTCCTCTGCACTGTCTCAAGTCTGTCTATATCCTTTTTGAGGTGTGGTCTCCAGAAACTCCAGATGCGGTCTCACCAAAGAGCTGTTAAGTGGCATGATAACCTCTCTTTTTCTGCTAGTACTTCCCCATCCTATGCAGCCAAGCATTCCATTTGCTTTTAATGCTGCTTTCTCTCATTGTTTGGATGTTTTCAAATCATGTGATATGATTGCTACCAGATCTCTTTCCTGTTTTATTGATTCACTTTGACTCCTCCTAGCAGGTATTCTGCGTCTGGATTACTCTTCCCTATGTGCATGATTTTGCACTTTTTAGCGTTGAAATTTAGTTGCCATGTATGTGACCAACTTTCTAGCTTTCTAAGGTCATCTCTCATCCTTTTCACTCTACCGACAGTGTCCACCCTATTGCATATCTTTGTGTCATCTGTGAAAAGACTCACGTTGCCTTCCAGACCCTCAGATACTGTATATCGCTGATAAAAATATACAATAGGATGGGGCCCAGTACTGAACCCTGTGGTACACTGCTAGTTACCTCCCTTTCTTCCAATAGGGAGTCATTTACCACTACCCTCTGTGTCCTTCCTTTTAGCCAGCTCTCTATCCAGTCTACAACCTTTTGACCAACCCCCATGCTGCTCAGTTTATTTAATAACCTATTGTGTGGGACTGAATCAAAGGCTTTGCTGAAGTTTAGGTACACAAAGTCCACAGCGCCGCCCTTGTCCACTACTTGGGTCACCCAGTTGAAGAAGTTGCTAAGATTTGTCTGGTGTGACCTCCCAGCAGTGAACCCATGCTGTATTTGGTCTAATCTTCCATTATCTTCGAGAAAGGATACAATTCTTTCCTTGAGTAGAGCCTCCATTGTTTTGCCCACAGTTGAGGTGAGGCTAACTGGACAGTAGCTGCCAGCACTCTCCTTGCTACCATTTTTGTAAAGTGGGACAACTATGGCCTTCCTCCAGTTCTCCGGTACCTCTCTATGTTCCAAAGATAGATTGAATATCCTGCTCAGGGGAGCTGCCAGTTCCTCCCTTAGCTCTCTCAGTAATCTTGGATGAACATAATTCAGTCCCATAGCTTTGTTCACCTTGAACTTTTCTAGTTCCTTCAGGACTCTGTCATCTGTAAAAGGTTCTAATAATTTCTGTTGCTCCTTGTACTTTTTTTTTCTTTTTTTATATATTCGTATGTATTCACCTACTGCAGCAACTACCGGTGGGGGCATCCAGCCACCGGCTCTGCCCGCTGGGAGAGCACCAGGCTCACTCACATGATGGGGGATGTGGCACGGCCGTCACTGGTCCACTGGAGGGTCTCCCTATATCCTGTCCAGCGAGATCGGCCCCGGACCCCCCAGTGTAATTCCACGCGAGTCCTCCCGGCAAGGCAGGGCGTGGCCATCTAGCTGCTCGATCGCGTCCAGCCATTTTTTCCACTTTTTTCTCCCCATTGGGAGCATGGACGTGCAGTGACATCCACACACATTCGTGCTGACATCCGCTGTGCTCCCCCCTCCAGTCACACCATTGTGTGCAGTACCTCCGGGCGTCCCCAGGGGTCACCGCAGCATGGTGTAGGTTCCCAGCCCACCCAGGACTAGGAGGGAGCTGTCTCCCGGCTCCGATCCTAATCTCCTCCCTGCTGACCCCGATGACCTGAGCTCGTTCCCAAACCCGGGTCGCTGGAGTAGTGCAAGGTGTGACATCCAATGCCTCAACCCTCAGCACCACCGGAACAACACTCCTTGTACTTTTTTCTGGCATGGGTGGTCCACTCCCTTCCCCTTTTTTAGTGAAAACCAAGCAAAAATATCTGTTGAAGATTTTGGCTTTTTCTCTGTCATCCTCCACGTGCCCACCATCTTCCCTTGCCAGTCTGAGTATGCCTCCACTCTTCTTTCTTTTGTTACTGACGTATCTGAAGAAGGCTTGGTCTCCCTTTTTGACCTCTCTGGCTATCCTCTCCTCAGTTGCTGCTTTGGCTGCCCTGATTAGCTTGCCTGCTTCCTTTTGTTTCTCCTTGTATGCTTCCATGTCCTTTTCACAGCCTGTTACCTTGTATTTTTTGAAGGCAGTTCACTTCTCCCTGACCTTGGTGGCTAAGTCCTTTAAAAAACAGAAGGGTTTCCTTCTTTTCTTTGCTCAGTTTTCATATACATTGGCTAGAGACATCAAGTAAATCTGTTTTGAGAATAGACCAGTACTCATCTACTCCCCCCCACCTGAGTTAGGTTGGCTAGGCTCTGCATGAGCTCCTTTTTCATTTTGGTGCAATCTGCTCACCTAAAGTCCAGGATTTTAGTTTTGGAGTGCTTGGTTTCTTTTTCTGTTTTTATTTGGAACCATACCATGTGGTGGTCACTGGACCCCAGGTGGCTCCCAACTTCTACCCCAGAGATGTTATCACCATTGGTGAGTAACAGGTCAAGGACAGCATTCCCCACCCCCCCAAGTGGGTTCCTTTAGGAGTTGCCTCAAACCTGAGAGACATAGAGTCTGCAGGAAATCTTTGCATGATTTGATTTTTATTTGTATATGGGTAAGCACACTGGGATACATCCCTTTTACAGGTACGACCTGTAAAGAGGCTGCTGTATGGGTGCTACAGATAATATCAGGTAAGTTAAAATCACCAACCACTATCACTTCCCCTTTAGCACTCATTTTGTGTGTGTTTTCTAGGATCTTCTTGTCTCCCTTTTTCCCCAGTTGTGGGGGGTCTGTAAACCACCCCATCTGAGTGGCTGCTCCCTTACTGGGTTTCAGTGTAACCCTAAGTGTTTCAGCGTCAGAGTTTGTGTCATGGGTCCTTGTAGCTTTTATCCCTTCCTTTACATATATTACTACCCCACCTCCTCTTTGCCAGGTCTGTCTTCAAAAAAAGGCACTATCCTGGAATAGTTACTTCCCAGTCATGTTGTTCGTTGAACCAGGTCTCTGTGATTGCGACCCAGTCAGGATCTCCCTCTGCGATAATAGTTGTGAGGTCAGCTACTTTATTTGCTAGGCTTTGTGTGTTCATGTACATTGCTTCCCAAGTTTGACTTGCCCCTTTTTTCCAGTTCAGCCAGTTGTTAGATCCTGTTTTTCTAGTGTACCCCTGAGCTCCTTCTTACTGGATGACAACTTCGTTCTTTGATTGTTGCCCCAAGTTGGGAGGGTTTTTGGGGAGATACAGCAGTTCCTTTTATTGCTGATACCCTCTCCCCATATCTTAGTTTAAACTCTCCACTGAGATGTCAAACTTTTGACCCAGTGCCTGCACACCCTCCTTAGTGAGGTGCAAGCCATCATATCTGAAGAGACCTCTGTCCCAAATGTCCCTCCAGTTTCCAGTGAAGAGGTAACCTTTCTCTAGACACCAGTTTTGGAACCATGCATTCAACTTCTCTATTTCATCCTTAGCGTATTTGTTGTGTACTGCCCCCTGTCTTCCATACTGGGAAGACTTCTGAGAATGCAAATATTGGCAAGTGTGCAGTTAATCTATCCCCCAGTTGAGATAGATGCGTTTTGGTCTCCTCAACTGTTCGTTCTGCCAGATCACTACTACCTAGATGGACAAAAATGTCTGTGCAGTTTCTCTCCCTTCATATTAGCCTGTTTATTTCATCGGAATCTCTTTTAGCCAAGACTCCTGGAAGACAGTAGACTATCACACTAGTGTTAGAGTGGTGAGTTATGTGCAATTCCACTCCTTGGATCATGGAATCACCTACAATGAGAATGTTTCATTTTCCTGAGATGCTTGGTATCTTTGGCATATCACCAATGCATTTATTTGAAGGGGGATTTGATTGACAGTTGTTTGGGATGGCCATGCTCCCTTTTCTGTTGTGTGGGCCAAAGGTGTAAATCGGTTAGCATCCGGATGGGTGTGTCCTGGTTTGGAGGCTGCTGTTTTGTTCTGTGGAACCTGCCCATTCCCCCTTTTTACCATCTGCCATTCTCCTGTACCAGGGGGATTCTGATAGTGTGTGGTGTTACCCTGGCAGAGATGGTATGTCAAACGAGGGTAAATGGGCATTCAGTTCTCCAGCAGGTATTGGAGATGTGCTATATGGTTCCAGGCCTCCCTGAACTGGTTTTGTAGTTGTCCTATAGTCCAGCATGTGGGACAATGCCCTAGTGCCTGTATGCATGCCCTGTGAAAGGATGCCCCACACCACTGGCAGTTGACTATGTCCATAGTCATCAAGAGTGTGACCGAAAATAAAAATGTTGGCCTTGAGCACGTGGGATGATGGTTAGAAAACAAGTGTGAACAAAAGGAAGAATTTGGGTGCTGAGCATGTGAGGAGTGTATTGACTCAAGAATACAGTTTCTCTTGTTAGATTAAATTCTTCCTCCACCTAGTGTGAGGCAGGAAGTTGGCTGAAGTAGTGCAGACAAAGGAAAAAGGAAGGTCATAGCTGAAGGCTGAAGTGGTGCAGATGAAAGAAAAAGGAAGGTCGTAGCTGAAAGTTATTTTTTATGAGATGTGCAGTAAGTCCCACCCTTTTCTTACTTCTGCAGGAAGGATATGAGGGGGCAGGGACTATATTAGAGGATGATCATGGGGTGGGAGGGAATGGGGACAGGGTGGGTGGATACTTCCTGGCACAAGCCACGCTCACTTTTTCCTGATCATTTACTGTTAAAACCTCCCTCCCACTAAAGCACACTCTTTAATTCCCCAGCACACCAAGGTTACACAATAGATTTTCTCCTCGCCATTCTTCCCTGAACCCAGTAACTTTACTTAACCACAGAGACCATAACTGCCGGTCATGTGGTTCACTGACATCGCTCTGTTCATGGGGAAAAGGGTGCTGTGAAACACTGTGGTATTTTCCCATAGAAAAATGAAAGTCTTAAGTTTTTGAAAAGCATTCTTTCCGCAGTCCCCAATCATAAGCCTACCTGAAGAGAACCTTACATACCTGGAAGACATTCTCCAGTCCCCAGCCTACCCAATATTGCCCCACTGAAAGCTGTCAAATTGTCAGTCAGCAGATCACCCCAACCTCCCTGATAGACTTGTACAGCCTAAAAAAAGTACAGTTGTGTAAGAACTTACCATAACGGTAGATCTTTTAGAGTATCTCTTGCAGCAGGTCATTACACATGGGCTTACAGCTGCAGGCATCATTTCCTCTGGATGACTTCTTAGCAGTCGACCCTGGGACCTCCCCCCAGCACTACGACGTGGTGTCTACCTGACAGGTATAAAAGGGGGAGGTCCCAGTCATGCCTCAGTTTTTTTTCCATCCTGGCGATTGAATGTGAAAACATATCCTAGGCCTCCGATGGGAACCGAGGAGGGAAATCAAGACAGCAGCTTGTGGAGTAATAAAAGACTGGAGCAAGGAACCCTTCTGAAGCAACAGCAAGGGGGAAGAAGGGCAGGGCTGCATGATCTGCTGCAAGAGATACTCTCGAAGATCTACTGCTATGGTAAGTTCTTACACAACCATACTATCTTCTTTGAGGCAATTTCTTGCAGCAGGTCATTACACATGGGAAGATTCCCAAGCAGTTATTATACCCAGTGGGAGGATGAAGCAAATCATTAGGACTTAGGACAGGAGGCTTTGTAGGACGGCCCATCCAAAAACGGTCCACTTCTTAGAAGCGATGTTTAGACTGTAGTGCTTGGTGAAGGTATGCACAGCAGACCATGTGGCGGCTTCACAAATATCCAAGACAGAAATGCCCCAGAAACACATCGTAGAGACAGCCATGCCTCTAGTAGAATGGGGTTTTACAACTCCTGTGAGAGGTTTTTCATATTTTGCATAGATAAATGTAATGCAGTTGGCCAACCATGTGGACAAGCACTGCTTTGAAACACTAACACCCTGGTTTCCAGGGGTGAAAGAAACAAAAAGTTGCTCAGTTTTCTGCAACTGTGAGGTGCAGAGAAGGTAAATGCTCAATATTCTATGCACATTGAGAGTATGAAGCAGGGCTTCCCCTGGATTCGCAGGCTCCAGAGAGTACACTGGTAATTGAATGGTCTGATTTAAAGAGAATTCAGAAATAACCTTTGGCAAAAATGACGGATTCATGCGTAAAGATACCTGGTCATTATCAAATTGCAGGTATGGGGGTTTGCACATTAGTGCATGCAACTCCGAGATACGTCTGCCTGATGCAATAGCAACTAAAAACATAGTTTTTCAAGAAAGATAATGGAGGTCACTGGATTCAGCAGGCTCAAATGGACTCATAGTTAATTTTTCAAGCACAAAATTCTAATCCCACACAGGGAATGGATCCTGGATAGGGGGATGCAGGTGCAGGTGCAGAATACCTTTTAAAAAGGTTTAAATGAAAGGTAACTGGGACAAAGGGATGTTTCCCATAGGTAAATGAAATGTGGCAATGGCTGAAAGGTGGACTTTCATGGAGGAATATTTTAGTCCACCCTCCAACAAGGAGAGCAAGTAATCTAAGATGCACTGAGGGGAACACTCATAAGGATCTAATTCCAGTATAGATGCCCAAATAAAGAAGTGTTTCCACTTAATGGAATAGAAAGACCAAGTAGATAGTTTCCTAACAGCCCAGAGAACTTCCGCCACTTTGGGGATTCTCTTTGAAGCATGTTTCTTACCAGTACCTTGTGCCATCTATGTGGACGGGTCACCCATAGAGCGGTGAGCCCCTGAGGAGGATGTCAAGGATCCTCTGATTGTGGAATGTTGCCGCTGCTCCAGGAGGGCAGCCTTTTGCTCCATGAGGAACTCATAGAGCTACTGAAGCTTTTGACGTTTTGTGGCCTTGTTGAACCTGTTGCAGAAGACGCACTCCCTGGAGTCATGTTCAGGACCAAGGCAACGAGCACAGACTTCGGGGAGGCCTTACTTAGTGATTCTGTGGCCACAGGACCACCTTCTGGGATCTGAAGATTTTAGTATATGAAATTATTGTAGTAAATTTTGGTCGGTAGAACTCTTTGTCGGTGACAGGAAATCAGAACTCCGAAGGAAGACTTGTTGCATGCAGGTCATGGTTAAAAAGAACTGAGGAGCAGCTGGGACCTCCCCCTTTTATATCTACCAGGTAGAAACCATGTGGTAGTACCGTGGGGAAGTCCCAGGGTTGACTGCTGAGAAGTCATCTGGAGGAAATGATGCCTGTGTCTGTAATCCCATGTGATATGACCTGTTGCAAGAGAATGCCTCAAAGATCACACGTCACTACAAACTGGGACCGGACGGGGTGGGGGGTGGGGAGAGGTCATCATGTAGCTGAAGCCAGGAAAGACAAACAGCCAGCACAGAGAGATTGAAATGTCATATCAAGAAACAGGGATATAATGACACTGCCACCTGCTGACCAACAGCAGTAACAACAGCCTTTTTTTTTTTTTTATGAATGTACACCTACACACAGAAAAAAATAGTAAACATACTTATAAAACAGTATTTTTGTTCTCTTTTCTTTATTTTTTTACAAAGAACCATTGTATGATAGTAATAATGCACTCCAGGGTGTGTGTTGTGCTGGGATAATGTCACGGCAGGGTATTGGACTCGCTCGGCCTCTGCGCTTTATGCCAGCACCCCAGGCTTGACATTATCCTAACACCACTAATCATCTGATATTAGCAAGCTCTAAACCAGCCTTTAACTGGCCCAGACAGCTGCCTGCACCTCTGATGACCTAGATTTGCACCCCAAAGCATGGGATGTCAGGAGTAGACTGGCACAGGAGAATGAAACGTTTGCTCAGATGCTCACTTTCTCCAGGTTGATTCTGCTGCCTGACTGCCTTCTAGTGGTCTAAGTGACTGAGGATGTCAGTGTGGTGAGGAACATATGGGAAGGGGGCCAGCAAGGTGTCTGCATGTTAGGAGTAATATGGTGGCTCGTTCACTTGACAGCACAGTGAGAGGGGAGACAATGGAGAGAAAAGTGGATTGGACTCCAGGCAAGCCCCTCCCCAAATAGCTAACCTACTGGTTCCTTCTTTGCCAGCCTCACCACCCCTTGTGTGATTTGGTCTCGTGGCCTGCATTACCACCTCTGTCAGCTGAGCCATTCTGTAGGGGCAAGCTGCAGAGCTAGTAGGTGCCAATCATAAGGGAGTGGAAGTTAGCTAGTATTAGTTGTTGAGATGGGCAGATGGTCCAAGTAAAACAAGAAGGTGCTGCCCAAGCCATCCAGGGTAAGATGGAACAACATGAAAATCATAAAAAAAGGAATCACAAAGAAAGCAAAACAAATGTGCAAAAACAGACATAACCAGGAGGTCAAGCATGGCACAGCTTGATGTATTTTGCTTTTCGGCTAGTAAAGCTTTTTATCAACTTTTGTCCCACTGCAGCAATAAGGACAAATCTACACATATGAAAAAACAGGTTTGAGCCCAAAATATAGCTGCTGTGAGGTGTAACCACAGGGAAAAATATTTCAGTTTTATAGTTCTTCTAGACACCATTTGTCACAGTACTCAAAAGAAAAAAACACACAGGCTTTCGATTCAAAATTCTTTAATTTAGGGTCCAACCAAATACATGTGAGCAAGACACCAACTGGACTGTGTAATGGACAGGGACTAGCCACACGTGGTTAGCTCAGCAGAACCCCCACTCGATCTGCATGCTCTTCCTCTGGGGGTCTACTCCCACTGTTGCCAATACATTGTAGTATTTGTACTGCTCATGCTGTAGCCTGTGTATCAAGTTTGATAAATATGAAGTATGTTAAGTGTATGTTGTCAGTTATTTGTGATTCTGCTGAAATAAGTAAATGATTGTTTTCATTAATTAATTGTGTAAATCAAGAGATTTGGGATGACTATTGAAACTTGCAGGCAATGGTGTGGGTAGACAAATACTTTGACATATCGGTCCTGATATTCAAAACTGAGCAAAGCGGAGGTAAGGCAAGACAAAGTTTATTTCTATGGCGCCCAATCCTGGAGGCTCTGTACACCTTACACAAAAGACAAGCGAGAGAATTAGCAAACACAATAATTAAAATAATAAAATAAAGTAAGATAAGAAATAGTAATAAATAGCAAAAAAAATCAACAAATATCACTAAGGCAAATTATCTAAGCAGGGTCAGAACTCCTCATCTGGGAGGTTCAAAGAAAATAAATGGGCCTTTAGACTGCGCTTACAGGTCTTGACTGACAGGGCCTCCCTGACAGATGGTGGCAATGTGTTCCATGAGACTGGGCAGGTGACACTGAATTTCCTGTCACTGGCAGTTCTAAGTCTAGTCCTGGGAACTTCAAGGAGGACCCTGGTAGAGGAGCAAAGGGAGTGGACTGAGGGGTCCGGTGTCAGAAGACTAGCCAGGTGGCCAAGGCCTAGTCTATGTAGGGCTTTATAGGTGAGTAAGCTCACCTTGAAGATAACCCTCCACCTGACCGGCAGCCAGTGCAACTCCCACAGCACTGGGGTCACATGGTAAGACCTCGAAAGACCTGTCAGCAACCTGACAGCTGCATTCTACATCAGTTGCAGTCAGCGCAGAGTACCTCCAGAGACTCCAAAGTAAACAGCATTACAGTAATCAAGCCTAGATGTCACAAAAGCATGAACTAGTACGTGCAGGTCCTCAGGAGGAACTAGGGGTTTGATCCTGGCAATGTTCCTCAAGTGGTCAAAACCACTTTGGACAACCGATGACACCTGAGGTTCAAATGTCAACCTATCATCCAGGAGCATGCCATGATCTCACACTCTAGAGGAGGCCATCAATGATGCAGGCCCTAAAAAAAGACCTGTGGCCACACCGGAGGGTACTGGGTCAAAATAGTGCACCATGAAGAGCGCTACAGGAACTGCGCTGTTAGAAACACTAAGGGATTTAGAGCAACAGGGGTAGAATAGCAGTAGTGAATTACTGCTACCCCTGTCACTCTGCTCTTCACCTGAAAGGGATCAACTAGCCATGTGCTGGGTGCCTGGCCAAGCTGCTCTTATGGTGGAATGGCTAGGGCACTAGCATATGGTGAAGCAGGAGTCCTGGGACCATAGTTTGGGTCCAGCTAGGTCTCCTCCTGCTGAAACTTTTATTTAATTTTTTTCTCAAAAAATAACTTTTACACCCTCCCGATTTGCTCCCCATCCCTGAAGTCCACGACACCCCGGAGTTGATTATTTAAAGTCCGGGGGTGTGGTGAGAGAAGCCCCCCCCCCGCAAAAATGGCTTCATGTCATTTCAGCAAAGGAATAATAGCGACAGCAATATCAGTGATGGCAACATCAGCGACTGCAATTACGGCACCCATTCATTTGGGTGAGCACCGCTACAGCAATAATATTGCAAAAGCTTGTTTTGTGGGGAGCTTTGTCCCACCCCCCCCTTTGCAGGGGGCTTTGCCCCCTTCACCCCCTTACTAAAATAACTAACCCCAAGCTTGTAGCACCTCAGGGAAAGGGGAATACATTTGTCACTGTAACGGTGCTCATCCATATGTATGGGCACCGTAACTGCAGTCACTGTACTACCATCGCTGAAATTGCCATCACTAATATTCCTTCGCTGAATTGACGTGCTACCCGCAAAAACAAAGAAATCCCATTGTATTCAATGGGGCTGCACCTTTTCTGTCTGGTCACTGTTGTACCCAGTATTGTTTAAGATGCTGCTGTTTTCCTTGTGGCATTTATTGCCGCGTGATTATTGTTTGCGGCGACATGACCCCGTGCCCACCGGGGGCACTCTTATAATCACCAGGACCTGTGTCTTGTTTGAGTTGAGTCACAACCAGCTGGAGGACATCCAGTCATTGATCTCGGCCAAGCTAGTATTAAGCACTTCCACAGCATCTGATGTTCTAGGAGCAAAGGGCAAATACAGTTGGGTATCATCTGCATTGAAGTGAAAACCCGCATTGTCTTGCCTAGTGAGTTCATCCAGGGGCAGCAGATACACTGCAAACAACATAGGTGACAAAATCAACCCCTGAGGCACTCCACACAGCAGGGGCCTCGGGGAGGATGAGAAATTCCCCCATCACCACCCGCTGCATCCTGCCAGAAAGGTAGGACTTGAACCAGCTGATGACAATGCCAGCAAGTCCACAGTACTCTCTAAGGCAATAAAGCTGCACAATGTGCTCTACAGTGTCAAAGGCTGATGAGAGATCAAGGAGATCAAGAATTGACATGTCTCCTCTATCCCTAGCCCTGAGGAGGTCATTATGCACCCTAACGAATGCTGTTTCAGTGCTGTGGCTGGCTCTGGGACCCGACTGGAGTGGCACATAGATGTCAAAGGTCATGAGGTGCTCCTCAAGCTGTTGCACCACAATTTTCTCTACAACCTTACCCAGGAACAGGAGGCTGGAGATTGGTCAGTAATTTGTCAGGTACATCTGGTTCAAGAGATAACTTCTTTAGAAGGGGCCTCATCAGAGCCTCTTTCAGGGAATCCAGAAAGACTCCCTCTGACAACGAGCACCGGATAATCATAGAGAACACCGGGCTTATGGAACTAACACATCTTATAATCAGAAAATGTGTCAGTGCTGGGTTCAGCTCACAATATGTGTGCTTCAGCTTTGAGATGACCTCAGTGACATCAGCCTCCTCCACTGGTTTAAACTCCTCCCAGACAGGCAGAATGCCTCTGTCACACCCAAGGCAATCCCTGTGAGTTGCATTGCTGCTTGCTGATGGGATCCCCAGCCAGACAGAGGACATTCTGTCAGTGAAGAACTGAGCAAGCTTGTCACACAAGTTAATTGAAAAAGCTTTTTTCAGTTGCAGACAGTCCAAAAAAGCTGAGATGGTCAGTTCTCCCTGGAAGCAATCTCCCTGGACAGGAACTCTGCCTTCTTATGGTTGATTGCCTCCTGGTACTCAGCATAGTGAGCATGCAGGGCCATTCTGTCCGCCTCCAACTGGGTCCTCCACCAGCAACACTCCAACTTGCAACCCCTAATCTTCATCACCTTGAGGTCCACATCAAACCAAGGAGACCTCAAGTGAAAAGATTTGGGTTGTACACAGACTGGTGTGAGGGCATCGAGCACCCCAGATTCCGCTCTGTTATAATGGCAGCTGCCTCACTCATACCCTTCACACATGCAACGCCCACACTAGATAGATCGGCAGCTGCCAAAAGTCCCTCTGGGGACAATCCCCTCAAAGGGCAGTAACTGACCATCTCAACAGAAGGGGGACTCTGGGAGGGCCCAAATGAGAACTTCACTGTGCAATGATCAGACCACATGACTTGATCAATCCTGAAGTTAGCTACCTAAAGCCCCAGTGAGAACACTAGGTCCAACCTGTGGCCGTGGTGATGGGTCGAGGAACTAACTTCTTTTGTCAGGCCCAATGATGACATCAGCTGGAGGAGTTTAGAACCCAGTTGTGAGGATTCATCATCAGCCCAGGCATTGAAGTTCCCCAGAACCAAACATCTGGGGGACTCCAACACCTCGCTGATGATGAAATCTGCAACCTCCTGCAGGAAATGTCTCCCCACCCCTGGAGGGCAGTAAATGAGGACAATCCTGCAGCCTGCACCTGGGCCCCCATGCACTGCCACTCATTCAAAGGACCTGGCAGCTCCCACCGGGTGCACGGTGAAGCCCAAGTCAGATCTAAAATAGATGGCCACTCCCCCACCCCTGTGTTCCCGCCTTGGGCAGTGCACCACAGAGTACCCAGTGGGGATGGCTGCCTCTAACACCGGTCCAACATCATCACCCAACCAGGTCTCCGTGATACAAGTCAGATTGACTGAGGCAATCAAGTCCATCATAACTGCGGTCTTGTTCCTCATCGATCTGGCATTGCAAAGCACTGCCCGAAGAGGACTGGTAGACTTTGCAGCCTCTCTGGCTGCTTGCCTACTCAGTCCAGCGGGACTCCTGAGATGGAAACCAAACACATCTGGCCTCTCTTCAGATTCCGTCTAAACCCAGGGTGTGTCCTGCATCTGATCACCCCAATCGCACCCACCTCTGCTAAGCCCACAGCACCCTGCCACCGCTGACCACCCCGAACCTTCAAAATACCGACCTCACGATAGTGCCTCACTGCCATAGCTGCCACAGGGAGGTTTGATGAAGGGATGGAGGTCACACAGCTGGGATGCCTCATAGGCTATACATGGCGGTCCCTGGCCCCTGCACATCTCGGGCTGACCAGTACGCTTACCTAAACTTCTACCTAAATTTAAAAAAAACAGATAATTCCACTACAATTGTTAAATTACCTAACACAGTCACACACCACAATCACTTAGTACAAAATTTTCCAAATCATACACCCCCACACACAAAATATTTGAGCTGCACCTTGTGATTGCCCATGTGTCCAAAAATGCTATATTCAGTGGAATAGTGCACTGGCGCTATTTGACTGAATACAGGACCATTGTGACCCAGCGCTAAGCCACTTAGTGTTGGGCAGACATGGCTCCCGAAATTGGGCATCACTCTGGGTTTAGAATAATGCCAGTGCTAAATTTCTGATATTCAAATAGACCCATGCAAATGAACTCATTGGGCATGCAGGGTGCTATGGAGCCATTTGCATGCCCATTATGGGCTGATTTGCATGGGTAACTGGGCAACTCAGCACAGCACTGCCCCCCACTTGCCTAGGTCCAGAGAGCTATCCCTGGTGCTAATGGTCCACCCCCCACCACTGATCGCCAGCCTGCTGTGTAGAAAAATTCTCCTCTGGTGTCTAGTGGCCCCTCCCGCTGAGCACTGGTCTGATGTAAGTAAAAAGGTTTCCCTGGTGTCTAGTTGTGTCCCCCCTCCACCGATCGCTGGCCAGATGTAAGTAAAAAGGTTTTCCTGGTATCTAGTGCCCCCCCAAACAGATTGCCAGCCAAATGTACGTAAAGAGGTTTCCATGGTGTCTAGTGGTCTCCCCACTGACTGCCGGCCCAATGTTAAAATAAAGTATTTGCCCATGCCTTTCTGTGCTGCATTATAAATGTTTATTGTATACTCTACTGTGACCAATTTACTAATATCCCAGATTAACTTGCTGTGTTATTTTTTTTTCATTTACTGGGCATGTTATTTACCCTGATCTTATGTGAATCTTCTGTTATTTTGTGATTCTGTTGTTATACATTTTTTCCTGACAGCTTGATCTACTCTACATGTTATTCTCCTGCAGTTATGCTCTGTATTGTTTCTGATTGTTGTACTCTCCCAGGTCGTGCCAGAAAATAGTAATTTCATGGCTAGAGCACTTTTCTGGTTAACAAAAACTAAATAAAATAAATAAATAAATCAAAGTAAATCATTCCCTGGTGTCCAGTGGTCCCACCCCCTTACACCCATACCCATGCCCGATGTGTGAACAAGTAGTCTCTGGTGTCTAGTGGTCCCTCCCCTACCCGATCACCTGCCCAACATTCAGACACCATTTCCTGGTGTCCACTGTATCCTCACCTCCATCTCGATCCCCTGTACCTGACAGATAACCCATTCCCTGGTGTCTAGCTGACCCTTCTCCCTATTCCTGATCCCCATTAGGTTTTGTTACACCATTCCCTTGCATCTAGTGGATCCCCCACTCCCCCATCCTAGCAGGAAGTGCCCCACTAACCCAGTCCCTCCCATCCCAACCTCCAGCCAGTGACTGGCACAGCCCTCCGCTCTCTACCATAGCCGGTCACTGACTGAGCTGTTAACGAGCACCTACTTGTACAAGTATGCACCCACTGACAGCTCAGATGGCAGACAGCCACAGTGGAGAGCGAAGGGCTGTGCCAGTCACCGGCTTGGGGTCGGAATGGGGGGGAGCAGCATGGTGGGGCACTACCTGCCCAAGTTGGGGGTTGGGGGTCTGCTAGACACCATGGAATGGCATTACAAAGCTTACAGGGGATTGGGAATAGGGAAGGGGTCTGCTAGACTTCAGGGAATGGGTTGTCTGTCAGGGACAGGGGATTGGGATGGAGCAGGAATACAGTGGACATCGGGAAACAGTGTCTGCATGTCAGGCAGGTGATCAGGTGGAGAGAGGGACCACTGGCTACAAGGGACTACCTTTTTACACATTGAGTATGGGTGTGGATGGGGGTTGGGACCACTGGACACCAGGGAATTTTTTATTTTAACGTCAGGCTGGTGATCAGTGGGGGAGGGGGGACCATTTGACACCAGGGAAACCTTTTTATGTACATCGGGCTGGTGATTGCCAGGAGCGGACCACTAGACACCAGGAAGCCTTTTTACTTATATTGAGCCAGCAATTGGCAGGGGGCTACTAGACACCAGAGAAACCTTTTTACTTACATTGGGACAGCACTCTGTACAGAGAGTTGGTAAGACCACATCTGGAGTACTGTGTACAGTTCTGGAGACCCCATTTCCGCAAAGACATAGACAGGGTGGTGGCTGTCCAGAGGAGGGCAACCAAAATGATGCAGGGTCTGCATCAGAAGACATATGAAGAAAGACTAAAGGAACTAAAGATGTATAGCCTCGAGGAAAGGAAGGAGAGGGGGGACATGATAGAAACTTTCAAATACCTCAAGGGAATCAACGAAGTCCAAGAGGGTAGCATCTTTCAGAAAAAGAGATGTGCAAAAACAAGCGGGCACAATTTGAAGATAAAGGGTGGATGGCTCAGAGGTAATATAAGGGAAGTATTTCTTCACAGAGGAGGTTGTGGATACATAGAACAGCCTTCCTGAGGAGGTCGTAGAGTCAAAAACAGTGAGGGAATACAAGAATGCATGGGACAGACATAAGGCAATTCTAGTGGGGGGTAGGAGGAAGTAGGCTGTTGGTTAACTAGGATCTGCAGCTTATCCATTAGGTAGGGAAATGGGCAGACTAGGTGGGCCAAGCGGTCCTTATCTGCCGTCAAATTCTATGTTTCTATGTTTAATCGGTGGTGGGGAGGGGTACCACTAGACACCAGGGACTGCTGTGTTGGGGGTTGGGGGGCCACTACACTTTCTCTGCCAACCATTAGGGCTACCCAGGAGTAAGTCGAGGTTTCGTTTGGCAGTATGTGCAACATGCAAGGGGACAGAGCAAAATGGCCTTGTGCAGCACACATACTCTGAATATTGAACTGCTACAATATTCAGGTCCCTGCCCCTTCATTTACATTGTACCCCACTCTGAATATTGCCTATGCTAACCAGGCTTTTCAATATTGCTCATCCAGCTAAAACCCGGTTTGCGCAGGCAAACTTGGATTTACACCTGGGCACTCTTTTGAATATCGGGCCCATTGTGTCTAGAGGTACTATTAAACTATACTACTTGTGGTTGCTAGGAGTCACATTTGGGGCTTTGACCTGGTTTTGTAAATGCTAAAAATGTAGATGTATTTACATTTACTATACATGGGAGGGGATGTTATGTCTGAGTAGATTTTTTTAGGGGTTAAACAAAGCTTGCTTGCGCTGCTTGTCAACATGTTCCCTGCTGCCTAAGTGAGATGGAACTTTTTGAAAATTTCAGTTCCACATACTGTATTTATTTAGATAGTTCCACATATTTATTTAGTTACTTAAAATTTGATTTGGTGGGGGGAATAAGAGTTAATTTCCAGGTGCAGCTGGGGAGGGTTACAAGTGGAATGAAAATGACAAAGCAATCTGTAGACAACATAAAGGATAATGTATGGTCCTCTATTGGTATCAAGTGTGTTTGTCATCGAGAGGTTGCCATTGCGACTGTTTATACCTCGAGAGCAAAGCTCGATAGGTTTCGGTCATCTTGGCATCCTCAAGATGGCAAAACATGTTTGTTGCCGATAATGGACCATACGCTATAGTGTATGGTCCACATACAGAACAAAAAAAGTGAGTCAGATTCCTTATAATTTTTATGTTTGCTTGCACGCATGCACGAGAAACATTATGTGGTAGCTTAGGACAGAAGCTGGTTTTGGAGGTGCGGCACTGTGGCGGCCAATGCCACCACTGCATTCTTGGGCTTGGCTCTCCTTATCCAATGTGGTGGTACGCTGCTGCTGACACTAGTTCAGCAAGCATGCCACCATCTTGAAACGAATTAGCCATTGCAATGAGGGAGCAACTCGTCATTGCAGGACGGTGCCCTGCCTGGTGTACCATTTCAAAAAAAATGGCGGCGGGTGTTACTCTCTGCCACTCACAGCCCCCATGAAAGCTGACGAGGTGCCCAATCCCCCTGTCAGCATGCCTCCTCCCCAGTTTATTTGCTGACAGGGGAGCCCAATCCTCATCGGCATAATGTCCCCCTACTGATTTAATTTGTGTGCCAAGGGGATGCCCAATCTCCTTCGGCATCATGGGCCCCCCTCAAACAGAGACACATTTCTGTGCCAACTGGGGGCCAAATCCCCGTTGGCTTCAGTACCCCTTCCCAAAAATACAGGTGTCACACTGGGGGCCCACCCCAGTGTGCCCAAAACACCCCTTCAAAAATTAAAAAAACCTGACCCGTGTTGTTTTTATGTTTTTTTTACCCTGAAAAATGAGAAAACAGTCCCTCAATGTGTCTGGTACCACTCCCACAACCCGCACCCACCCTCTGTATACCTCACCTCCCCACACACACCATCACCCCATACTTACCTCCGGTGCCTGGCGCGACGATCTTTGGTGGACTGGGAACACGTCTGCACTCTTCAAAGCCAATTGCGAACTGAAGAAATGCTGGTAAGCTGTATAATGGCATAAATGGGGGCTTTTCAACTTAGGTGGATATCTCAGCCATTTTTACAACTTTTGGCACCAAATTTTCAACATGGGGTTCTTGCGACCCCACCTCATGAATTCAGTCACTGTCATGTCATTATTCGGTCCTGAAAGGTGATTTCAGAGTCACTGCACGGAATCACCTTTGGGACTGATTAACAAAATGACAGTGTCACTGTTCATGAGTTGGGCTCCCAAAAGCTTATGTTGCAAATTTGTTGAAAAAATTCCCAAAAATTACTATGTTATGAGTGTGCATTGCGCAGTTTCCATACACGCTCATAACTTCAAGAATTTTTAATATTTTTACTCCAGATTTTCAACATTGCCATTTTTACATACCTCCTTATGAACAGTACAGCTGTCATTTTTCACATCCTGCCTAAAATGTGTTTTTGCACATCTGGTGCACAATGGCGCAGTCGCTGTAGGAAAACAATGTTTTTGGACAGATTAAGAAAATCACAGTGACAATATTCATGAGCAGAGGTCCCAAAATGCCTAAGTTGAAAATTTGGTGTGAAATTTCAAAAATTACTGCGTTCAGTGCATTACTCAGTTTCACTTGCTTTCGTAACTTTGAGAATTTTAATATTCACTCCAGATTTTCAACATTGCCATTTTGCACACCTCCTTATGAACAGTACAGCTGTCATTTTCACATCCTGGCCAAAATGTGGTTTTGCACATCCGGCGCACAATGGTCACTGTGAGAAATCAATGTTCGGGACAGATTAAGAAAATCATAGTGACACTGTTCATGAGCGGAGGTCCCAAAATGCCTATGTTGAAAATTTGGTGGCAAAAGTCCACAAAATGAGTATGTTATGAGCGTGCATTGCACAGTTTCCATGCACACTCGTAACTTTGAGAATTTGTAATATTTTCACCTCAGATCTGCAAAATTGCCATTTTTGCACACACGCTTATGAACACTACAGCTGTCATTTTTCACATCCTGCCCGAATTGTGTTTTCGCACATTTGGCGCAGAATGGTGTGGTCGCTATGGGAAATTAACGTTCGGGACAGATTAAGAGAATCACAGTGCCACTGTTCATGAGCAGAGGTCCCAAATGCTTTCATGAGGTGAGGGTCACAAAAAGGCCATGTTGAAAATTTGTAGTGCAAATACCAACAAACGTCCAGGGCGTTAGGGGTTTCTAACCATAACGTCTCTCCCTGTACAGACTGACAGGTGTCAGGGGTGTGCCTTTGGATTGCCGGCTGTAATGCTCATGCTATTCCACCCCCAGCCTGCAGCCAGTGACAGGCATTGAGGTGTGCCTTGCAAGCATCGGCCCCAGAATTCCCCCATTCTGCTATACTGCACCAATTTCAGCATATGTCCTTAATGAATGGGGTGACTGTAAAGCCGAACACCCCAAGGTACACCTCAACACTTGTCAGTGTCTGCAGGATAGGGTGAGGTGAAATGGTGTGAGCATTATGGGCGATGACCCAAAGGCATGCCCCAGTGCCTGTCCAGCTCTGGAGGGTGGAGGTGGGGCTGGCGTGAAGTTCAAGTCTGCTAATATATACTTTATTCAGGCTATGGACTCATAATACAGTACTTGATTGAATGTGATTTGAACCTGCACCACCCCTATCAGCTGGGTGGCAGTAGTGTTGTCATTCTGTGGAGGGAACAACATTTTGAGTAGGGTCAGAAACTAAGGATGGGGGCTAGAATGGGACAGGGGCCACACACCATGAGGGCTGGCATCTTTGGAAGGGTGGTGGGATGCACGGGGTGTGGATCTGCCAAGATCCTGGATTGGGTTTGAAGGATGGGAGGGATGTATGGTTTGTAGCCAGCTGGCTGTTTTAAAGGAGGAGCTGTGGTGGTTAAGGAGGAGCTTAGGAAGCAATGCAGGTGAGGTTGGAGGTCATCCTGTTGGGGGGGAGGGGAAGGGAGCTAGTGGGGGAGGACAGTGACAGAGCAAGTTGGTCCTGAAGCAGACCCCAGGATCAGAGGCACAGGCAGATTAAATGGGGGAAGGGAGGGTTTGCATGAGACAAGAGAGGCCCCCCTGGTGGGAGGGGAGATTGCGAGAAGCACCAAAAGAGCTGGCAGTTGGTTGGGGGTAGAGGAGGACTGGGGAGGCTCAGGGAGGAGCACGTTGGAGGGGAGAACCATCAGGGGGATGCAAAATAGGAGGCATAGTGCTTAATCACAGATTTGCACCTCTGCTATTAAGGATGGAGGGGGAGGAGAACTACACCAGTGGGGAGGTGGACAAGGAGGTGGGGGCAGACTGGCAACAGCAAAGGGCTGGAAAAGCATGATCAGCTGGGTTAAAGGGGTGATATTAAGGAAGGAGGGAGAGGTGGATGAAACTAGAGGGAGAAGACTCAAGGCAGGAAGAAGGATGAGATGGGCACCGCTGTGGGGGTAGCGGGAAATAGGTACTCAGAGTCGGCATCAGAGGGTGTAGGGGAAGGGTCAGAAATCCGAAGGAGGAGGGGGGGAAAGATGATGAAAGCCCAGAAGTCAGGTCAGGCTGATAAGGGAATGGGGGATGGAAGGAGCAGGGCAGAGGCAGTGGGAGGGTGGAAACAGGGAGGAAGTTGTAGGTATCACAGGTGGTGCAGATGGTGATTATAAGGGGCAGGGCAGTGTGGACCCTGGAGATGAGGAAAGTTTAAAGGGGGAGGGGGTATGGGACAGGAATGGGGGTGTACTTGTGCTGGGTATTCTTTACTGAAGGGGGTCAGATGGGGCGAAAGGGAGGAAAGGCAGGGTCGTATCTGGGTTGAAGCTATCCCTGGGGTGATTGCGGGAAAGGCAGGGCAGGCACTTCTCAAGTGCGCATGGAAGGGGAGGAAGAAACCTTACATAGTGATACACATGGGTACAAATGACTTGGTGGGGAGACTGAGAGGAGGTGCAGGGAGGTTCAAGGAGTTGGGTAGGCAGTGTGAGGAGGTTGGGGATCGGTGACATTCTCTGAGGTACTCTCGGTACCTTGTGTGAGCACAGGGAGGAAATGAAGGATAGAGGAGTTCAATGAGTGGCTAAGGGATTGGTGCAGTACCAAGAAGTATTTTTTAGTGATGGACTGGGGCCGGATCTGGAGCAATAGTTACTTATACGCAGCAGGCAGGTTACACTTGAGTGGGGAGGGGAGTACTGAAAAGTGGAATAGAGGAGTATATAGCACCAAAGGTGGATTTAAACTAGGAGGGGGGATGGCAAGAGGACTGCTGATAGGAAAAGGGTCTGGAAAGAAGAGCCAGGGGAGCTCACCCCCCCCCCCAGTTATGGGTAAAGGCAGAGGTGAAGCGACACAGGAAGGGTGCATGCAGGGTTGTCAGGTTGGTGTACAGATGGCACTATCCCCCTGTAATAACAGGGCAGATAAAGGGAGCGGACCACTGAGCGGAGGGAAGACCAAGGAGAAGATGGGAGAGAGGACAGAGGGGAACGGATGGAAGGTGGTCTCCGTAAACGCGAAAAACCTGGGTAATAAAATTGCAGAACTTCAGGTGCTCTTTACAGTGGAGAATGTGGACATTGCTCCAGTGACTGAGACTTGGACAACCTAGTACCAAGACTGAGATCTGCAATCCCGAGGTATAGTATGTACCGGAAGGACCGGGGGGGTTGGGAGACGGGGGTAGCACTCTATATGAGAGAAGGGATCAAATGTATGAGGGACGAGGGGGAGGATGGGAGGACAGAGGCACTATGGGTGCAGCTTCTGGACTCCAAGGGTAGAAAGCTGAGGCTGAGGGTGGTGTACAGACCACTAGCTCAATCAGTGGAACTGGACAAGGAGTTAGTGGAGCAAATAAGGAGGGTGTGTAGAAAGAGGAGTGTGGTGATGGTGGGGATTTCAATCTGCCAGGGGTTGATTGGAGCACCCCTGCCACCCCCAGCACCAATGAACAGGTGCTCCTGGATGTGATCCAGGAAGGTCTCCTGACACAGCTGGTAAGTGGGCCTACAAGACTAGGTAACACTCTGGATCTGGTGCTGTCAAATGAGGAGGTAGTGAGAGACCCACTAGCTGGTAGTGACCACCAAACAGTGTGGTTCATACTCACGATGGGCAGGGAGACTGGAGGCACAGGTACTAGGGTGGTGAATTTTAGGAGGATAGACTTCGGGAGGATGAGAGAAATACTGCAAGGGAGACTCCAGGGTATTAGGCTGGAGATGGATGCAGAGCAAAAGTGGGAAACTATTAATACTGGGCTAACAGGGGCTACAGAAGCCTGCACCAGGACTAGGAGCAAGAAGGGCAGAGTCAGAAAACCATGCTGGCTGAACAGTGAAGTGCTGGAGGGGGTGAGGGTGAAGAGGGCTGTGTACAGGAAATTTAGGAGAACAAGGAATGAAGACGATAGGGAGGCTTACGAGAGTTGGTCCAAGGTGGTGACCAAACGGGTGAGAATGGCCAAGGCCTCCAGGGAGCTAAGATCAGTGTACGGCATAAAGGGAGGGGAGAAGAACTTTTTTAGCGATGTCAGGGAGAAGAGGACGTACAAAGACCATATAGTGAGGATAAAGTGGGAAGGGGAATGGGTGGAAAAAGGAGAAGAACAAGCAGAAGTACTGAATGAGTACTTCTGCTCAATTTTCACTAAGGAGAAGGATGGACCATTACCTGGATGGACTGGGAGGGTGGGGGAGGGGGAGCGGAGATAACAGACGCAGTGATCATTGGGAGTAGAGTGCTAGAGGGGGTTGAGGGCATTATGAGTGGACAAGGCACCAGGTCCTGATGGTATCCACCCCAAGGTGTTGAGGGAGATGGTGGAGGTGTTGGCTGAGCCACTGGCAGATCTCTTTAGCACCTCCCTGGACACGGGTTGTGTGTCTCAGGACTGGAGGGTGGCCCATGCGGTGCCCATACACAAGACCTGACCGAGGGATAAGCCTGGAAGTTATTGGCCTGTCAGTCTCACTTCCATAGTGGGGAAACTTAAGAAGATGATACTGAAGGAGAGGCTTTTGTCATTCCTCAAGGACAATGGCCTCCAGGATGGGCGGCAGCATGGGTTCATCTCAGGGAGGTCTTTTCAGACTAATCTAATAGAACATTATGACTAGGTAACAAGGGAGCTGGATGGGGTCATGTAGTAGATGTGCTGTACTTGGACTTCAGCAAGGCCTTCAATACATTGCCACATGAGAGACTGGGGGGGGGGAAGCTGACTGCTGAGGGGTTGGGAAGAACACTGACACACTGGATAGAGAACTGGTTACAGGGAGGCTACAATGGGTGGTTGTGGGAAGGGGAGCTCTCGACACCCAGAATGGTGACAAGCGGTGTGCCGCAGGGATCAGTGCTGGGCCCGGTGCTATTTGGGTTCTTTATCTCAGATATTGTACATGGAGTTAGGAGCAGGGTTAGTCTGTTCGCAGATGATACCAAAACAGGGGAAGTGGTGGATGAAGAGGATGAATGGAAACAATTGTAAGGGGACCTAACCAGACTGGAGGGGTGTTTGTGGAAGTGGCAGTTGGGATTCAATGCGAGGAAGTGCAAGGTTATGCACTTTGGGACAAAAAAACCAAGGAGGGACTACTGGCTGGGAGGGGTGACACTGGGGATCACTGAGGAGGAGAAGGACCTAGGGGTGCTGGTAACAGGGAGCATGACCAACTCTGCCCAATGCAGGAAAGCAGAGGCTAAGGTGAACAGGATGCTGGGCTGTATCACAAGGGGCTTCTCATCTAGGCATAGGGAGATAATCCTGCCCCTCTACAGATCGTTGGTCACGCATCACTTGGAGTACTGTGTGCAATACTGGCAGCCATATCTGAAGAGGGACATTAATTTACTGGAGGGAGGGCAACAAAAATGTTGCAGGGGATGGAAGGGTAGGCCTATGAAGACAGGTTGCATGAGCTGAATATGTACACACTGGAGGAGAGGAGGGATAGGGGGATATGGATATGATTGAAACATTCAGATACTTGACAGGGGTAAACAAACCCAGGACTGAAGGGGTGTTTAAACTGAAGAACAGTAGGGACACAGACTAAGATTGGAGGGTGGACAATTTAGGAGGGAGATGAAGAGGCACTACTTCACCAAGAGGGTGGTGTCTAAATGGAATGCTCTACCAGAGGGGGTGGTATCATATAAGACAGTAGGAAGTTTTAAGAGGGAGTGGGTCAAAGCAAGAAGGAGGGTCTGGTTGGCAGGGGCTGAGGCAGTTATGGGAGGGACAGTTGGGGAGGGGGTTGGGACAGCTGCAATCTAGGGTGCTAGCTGCACACTTGGGCAGACGACATCGATAGCCCAGATGGTCTGTTTCTGCTAGCAGTTTTGTATGTTCATAATACTTCACTGCCATTCCTATTCTGCATCTGTCTAACTCTTGCACTTCCAATGCTAATACCAGCAAGCAATCATTCGACATTAACAAATGCTTGTTTTTAGTCACTGCCACTGTGTTCTAGGTCCAGTACCAGCTGATTCTGGAAGACCTGAGGTTCGCGTATCGTGGATGCGCAAATGCGTTCCATGTTATACCATTGGTGTGATGTAACCATGATGCTATAATAACATCGTGACGTCACATTGAGGGTACAACAACCCTGTGAAATGCTGGCTGTTTACTAATAACAACTTTACACCATACTTTATAAGTGTACTATATGTACAGAACAGTAACAGGGGTTTACTACAGCCAATGGGCTGCTTTGCCTATTGTAATACAATAAAAAGAAAAGAAATGGAGTTTAAAAATAATGAAAGCATTGGTCGATGCTGAATGTTTGCTTGTTTGTATTTGTTGTGTGGTCGTTATGTATAGATAGTGCAGCAGTTAAAATTAATAGACTAATAACATGAGTTACAATAGTGAAATTGTGATGATTGGGAAATTAAGAGGTTCACACATAACTTTGTTGTTTTCATTGATTGTGACACTAAATTTTCAAGATAGTAGTTTTTATTACCCCAGGATATGAACAAGACAGGTGTAATTTATCAAATGCATCCTGAAGCATGATTTTGCAGAATGACCACAGAAACAGATTTTGGAGGGGGATTTGAAAATTATACCTGCTACGTTCATTTGATGGTATCTAATACATGATTTTTTTGAAAATGTGGGTGTAAAAAGTAAAAACTATTGAAACATTATGGGGTGACATTGAAAATGTCAATGTTTGTTCATGTCTTTGTTGGTTTTTTTGAGCTTTTGACACCAAAAGTTCAACTTAACCTTTTATAACACCACCTTATTAATGTGATAGGCATCATTATTGAAATCCTAGCCAAATCATTATTTTGTGCCATCAGTATGAAAAGATGTTTTGTGCAGAATTTGAAAAATGACACTTGTCATGGTCATGGGGTGGAATAAAACAATGGCCACGTTGAAAATTTAGGTCAAAATCTGGCACAATAGCAAAGTTATGATTATGAATAAACATTGAAGAACTGGAGCTGGCAGTATAGCCTAGAGGTTAAAGTAATGAGCTGTGAATGAGCTTGCTACATCCAACAGACCTGGGTTTGACTCTCAAACCTCCATTTTTATACTGTGTAACCCTGAGCGAGCAAGTCATTCTACCTCCCCAGTGCTCCCGAATTACCCCTGGAAACAGGCCTTGTGCCTAGTAGACCTTACCTAAGAATAAAAAAAAGTCCATATTTCTTCATAATTTTGTAGAGATTTTGCCACTGAATTTTACATAGTCTATTTATGACCCCACCTTATGAACATAACAGGTGTCTTTTATGAAATCCTGGCCAAAATGTCATTTTGTGGTACAAGTGTGAAAACAAGTTTCCTGCTACATTTTAAAAATGACATCTGTCATGTTTATGAGGTGGGGTATCAAAAAGTCTATTTTGAACATTTGGGGCCAACAATAACAAAGGTATATAAGGTACTTGATAAAAGTCTACAACACAACAGTGCTGAACTAATTTGGGCAAAAGTAAAAGCAAACAATATAATTCTCATTATTGGTCTAGGCCACCGCTCCCCTAATTTAAATATGGAAGAAACCAATACATTTGTATCCAAAATTATTAACATATCAGTAAAAGGGGATTACATTCTCATGGGAGACTTTACTTTTTTAGTAATTAACTGGGATTCATTAGAAGGGTCTGGAACATGTAAAAACAACTTTATGAATATGACAATCTCAAATAATTTAGAACAAATCGTCAAATCTCAAACTAGAGGTAACAACACTTTAGATCTCATTTTAACCAACATACAAGTGGGTATCTCTGAACCCCAAATCTTGCCACCTTTACGTGACAGTGACCACAATATGGTTGAAATAGAGACGGCACTAAAGACCTGTAGTGTTAAAGGTGCAACCATTGTTGAGAATTTCTATAAAGCTAACTATCACAAAATCAATGAATATTTAAGGGACTGGAACTGGGAAACAGACTTAAATGGTCTAACTTTAGAAACTACATGGGAAAAGATAAATGACAAAATCAAATCTTGTTTAGCACTCTGGGTGCCAGAAAGAACAAAATACGTTAACAAGGAAAGACTTCCATCATGGTGGAATAAAACAATAAAGCGTCTAATTAACAGACAAAACAAACTATATAACAAACACATAAAGATACCAACCAATACGTCTTGGACCAAAATATAAAAAAAGTGCTATTAAAGAAAAAAAAAACAACAAAACATTAGGAAAACTAAACAAGAATATGAGCTTAAATTAGCAACGATCACTAAAGATAATAAAAAACAATTCTTTAATTATATTGATTCACTAAAGGGCCAACAAAAAGGGGTAGGTCCATTGGTAACATCCAAAGGAAACCTAAGCAGTGAAGTTGAAATGGCAAATGAACTCAGTGATTACTTCTTGAGTGTATTCAAACCAAGACAGCCAGCAACTGAAATACATATTCCCCACCTGGTAGACCTAAACAAATTTACTATAACTGAGGTATTAGATGCCATTACTAAAATTAAACCTAATGGCTCAGCAGGCCCTGTGGAATCCCACCCAAATTCATTAAGGAACTATCCTCAGTGCTGGCTGGTCCACTAACTAGATTATTTAATGTATCATTAGCAGAAGGTAAATCATTATCAGTCTGGCAAACTGCAGTCATGACACCCATATTCAAGAATGGCTCAGAAAAGCATGTTAACAACTTCAGGCCAATAAGTCTTACCTTGGTTATTGGTAAACTGATGGAATGCTTACTATAACATAGAATCATCAATCATATTAACAATAAAGGCCATACAGATACATCACAACATGGGTTCTGCAAAGGGAGATCATGTCTCTCAAATCTACTCCAGTTTTTTGAACCAGTAAGTGCAGCACTGGACAAGGGTCTGTCAGTGGATGTACTGTTTTTGGACTATTTGAAGGCATTTGATACCCTTTCACATAAGATCTTTATCGATTATCTCATAAAAATCGAACTACACCCAAATATAATAAAATGGATAACGTCATGGCTTGACAATAGATCACAAAAGGTAGTAATCGTGGAATATGAATCCACAGTGGGTTCTGTGACTAGTGGAGTTCCTCAGAGCTCAGTCCTCGGACCCATTCTCTTCAACATTTTTATTGCACCAATGCAAATTAACATCACTGCATGGATAAGTAAGTACGCTGACGACTGCAAAATAGGCACTACAATCACTGACACTAATTCAAAAAATTCATTCAAAACAATATAAATATGCTTGAACAATGAGCTAGAGATAACAACATGACTTTCAATATAGATAAATGCATAAATAATGCACCTAGGTCATAGCAATCCACATTTTTCTTATTACTTAATTGGTCAAAATCCAGACAACATCAATGAGAGGGACCTAGGCGTATATGTCACTAATGACTTATCTTTTGACACAAACACAAAACTCAAAGTTAAAAAAGGACATAGCATTTTGGGATGTACATTTAGGTGTATCAAAAGCTGAGATCCAGAAGTTATCATACCCTTTTGCACAAGTTTGGTCAGTCCACGCTTGGAATATTGCACACAGTTCAGCGCACCACAAACATCTATGGGCTCTAGTATTATAGAAAAGGTTCAAAGAAAGACAACAAAGAAAATCAAAAATATGAATAATCTAACATATACTGATAGACTAGATAGACTTGGCCTTTACTCTCTACAGTATAAGAGGAGACCTATGTCTTGCATACAGAGCAAAAAAACAATCCTTTTCTGGGAGCAACCATAGGCATTGTTAAAATACAAGATCACACAACTGCCAAATGAAAGGGGACAACAATAGAACGGCAAAAAGAAGTAAATGGTACACTCAAAGAATAATATCTAAGTGGAACATCTTACCTCAGGGTGTAATCGACAGTGAGACAATTAGTTCATTCAAAAGCAATCTAGAAAAATTCATGGGTAATAACAAATGTGAATTCCACCCATAAATGCTGGGTGCAAGCTCAAAATGGGAACAAGCCTAACAAACTTGATACATACTATGAAACTATGAGTAAATACTGAAACAAATTCAATGTTTCTTCATAACTTCATTGTTTTTAACATTTTAATCCTAGATTTTCAAGTCTTGTTATAACTCTACCTTATAACCAAGACCGATGAAATGTTTCAAATTCCAACTGAAAAGGGATTTTCTGGAGTGACTGTGAACACCTGTTTTAGAGGGGATTTGAAAAATGACACCTGTCATGTCATTGGGTGAGTTAACAAAAGGGCAATGTTGAAAACTGGCCAAAATCTGAAAGAATAAAGTTATGAGAACATTTTGAAACAAGCATTTATCAATGCCGAATGTTGATTGCGTTGGTCCGTTGAGCTCGCTCAGTGGCGCTCTGTCAGTCGCCTGTTGTGTTTCTACTGGTGCTGCAGGCTGCTGTTTAGTACTGGGCTCCTGCCTGCATTGGCACCCTTTTCTGTCCACAAAGAAATCCGCAGCTTTCCCAACATTAGCTCTGTTGAGGTGGGTCACTGCCCCTCTCTGGCTCACTCATTCTGTTTCTCCTGGTGCTGCAGGATGGCCTTTTGTACTGGGCTCCTGCCTCTGTTGGTGTTTTTTTCTGCCCACAAAGAAATCTGCAGTAGTCCTGACACAGGTCTATTGAGCTTGCTCACTCCCCCTCTGTCACTTGCTCGTTCTGCTTCTGCCGGCACTGCAGACTGGCCTTTTGTACTGGGCTCCTGCCTGCGTTGCTGCCTTTTTCTGCCCACAAAGAAATCCGCAGCAGTCATGATAGAGCTCCATTGAGCTCACTCACTCACTCCCCTTCTCCCACTCGCTCATTCTGTTTCTCCCGCTGCTGCAGGCTGCTCTTTTGTACTGAGCCCCTGGGTGCATTGCTGCCTTTTTCTGCCCACAGAGGAATCCGCAGCAGTCCCAACAGAGCTCCTTTGAGCTCACTCACTTCCCGTCCCTCACTCGCTCATTCTGTGTCTCCCACTGCTGCAGGCTGCCCTTTTGTACTGGGCTTCTGCCTGCATTGGTGGCTTTTTCTTCCCACAAAGAAATCTGCAGCAGTCCCGAGACAGCTCTGTTGAGCTTGCTCACTCCCCCTCTCTCTCACTCATTCGTTCTGTTTCTCCCGCTGCTGCAGGCTGCCCTTTTGTACTGGGCCCCTTCAAGCATTGGCACCTTTTTTTGCCCACAGAGAAATCTGCAGCTGTCCCAACAGAGCTCCGTTGAGGTCGCTCACTCCACCTGTCTCACTCGCTCATTTTGTTTCTCCTGGCACTGCAGGCTGCCATTTTGTACTTGGCTCCTGCCTCTATTGGCACCTTTTTCTGCCCACAAAGAAATCTGCAGCAGTCCCAACAGAGTTCTGTTGAGCTTGCTCACTCCCCCTCTCTCACTCGCTTGTTCCATTTCTGCCAGTGCTGCAGGCTGCCATTTTGTACTTGTCTCCTGCCTGCGTTGCTACCTTCTTCTGCCCACAAAGAAATCTGCAGCAGTCCCAACAGAGCTCCAGTGAGACCACTCACTCCCCTCCCTCACTCACTTGCTCATTCTGTGTTTCCCACTGCTGCAGGCTGCCCTTTTGTACTGGGTTCCTACCTGCATTGGCACCTTTTTCTGCCCACAAAGAAATCTGCAGCAGTCCCGACAGAGCTCTGTTGAGCTTGCTCACTCCCCCTCTCTCACTCGCTTGTTCCATTTCTGCCAGTGCTGCAGGCTGCCGTTTTGTACTTGTCTCCTGCCCGCGTTGCTACCTTCTTCTGCCCACAAAGAAATCTGCAGCAGTCCCAACAGAGCTCTGGTGAGACCACTCACTCCCCTCCCTCACTCACTTGCTCATTCTGTGTCTCCCACTGCTGCAGGCTGCCCTTTTGTACTGGGTTCCTACCTGCATTGGCATCTTTTTCTGCCCACAAAGAGATCTGCAGCAGTCCTGACACAGCTCCGTTGAGGTCGCTCACTCCCCGTCTGTCACTCGCTCATTCCGTTTCTGCCGGCGCTGCAGGCTAGCCTTTTGTACTGGGCTCCTGCCTAGGTTGCCACCTTTTCCTGCCCACAAAGAAATCCACAGCAGTCATGATAGACCTCTGTTGAGTTCGCTCACTCCCCCTCTCTCACTCGCTCATTCTGTTTCTTCTGGTGCTGCAGGCTGGCCTTTTGTACTGGGCTCCTGCCTGCATTACCACTTTTTTCTGCCCACAAAGAAATCCACAGCAGTTATGATAGAGCTCCATTGAGGTCACTCACTCCCCCTGTCTCACTCGCTCATTCTGTTTCTCCTGGTTCTGCAGGCTGCCCTTTTGTACTGGGCTCCTGCATCTGTTGGCACCTTTTTCTGCCCACAAACAAATCTGCAGCAGTCCTGACAGCTCCGTTGAGCTCGCTCATTCCCCGCTCTCACTCACTCGTACTGTTTCTGCTGCCACTCCAGGCTGCTCTTTTGTATTGGCTCCTGCCTGTGTTGCACCTTCTTCTGCCCACAAAGAAATCTGCAGCAGTCATGATAGAGCTCCGTTGAGCTTGCTCACTCCCCCTCTCTCACTCGCTTGTTCTGTTTCTCCCGCTGCTGCAGGCTGCCCTTTTGTACTGGGCTCCTGCGTGCATTGCTGCCTTTTTCTGCCCACAAAGAAATCTGCAGCAGTCCTGACACGGCTCTGTTGAGCTCCTCACTCCCCTCTCTCACTTGCTCATTCCGTTTCTGCCGGTGCTGCAGGCTGGCCTTTTGTACTGCGCTCCTGCCTGCGTTGCCACCCTTTTTTGCCCACAAAGAAATCCACAGCAGTCATGATAGAGCTCCGTTGAGCTTGCTCACTCCCCCTCTCTCGGTCGCTCATTCTGTTTCTTCTGCCGTTGCAGGCTGCCCTTTTGTACTGGACTCCTGCCTGCATTGGCGCCTTTTCCTGCCCACAAAGAAATCCGCAGCAGTCCCAACAGAGCTCAGTTGAGCTCGGTCACTCCCCACTCTCTCACTTGCTCGATTCTAATCTGTTCCAAACACTGATTTCTGACAGTGACTGCGGTATTCTGCGCTGGAAGTGCGAAAACACATTTCAGCCAAGATGTGAAAAATGACAGCTGTACTATTCATAAGGAGGTGAGAGAAAATGCCAGTGTTGAAACTGTGGCGTGAAAATATTACTAATTTGCAAAGTTACAAGGGTGCGTGGAGACTGCACAACGCACGCTTGTAACATAGTCATTTTATGGATTTTCATCACAAAATTTTCAACATAGGCATATTAGGACCTCTGCTCATGAACAATGTCAATGTGATTTTCCTAATGTGTCCCGAACACTGATTTCCCACAGCAACCGCACTATTGTGCGTCGGAAGAGCGAATACACATTTTGGTCAGGATGTGAAAAATGACAGCTACACTGTTCATTAGGAGGTGTGGAAAATGGCAATGTTGAAAATCTGGGTGGAAACATTGCAAGTTGAAAGGGCATAGGTAGTGGAAACTTGCGCCAACGCCGTAGCACACTCATTTTATGGACTTTCATCACTAAATTTTCAACATAGGCATTTTGGGACTTCTGCTAATGAACAGTGTCACTGTCATTTTCACAATGTGTCCCGAACATGGATTTCCCACAGTGACCACGCTATTCTGTGCCAGAAGTGCGAAAACGCATTTTGGCCAGGATCTGGAAAATGACAGCTTTACTATTCAGAAGGAGGTGCAGCACAATGGCAATGTTGAAAATCTGGAGTGAAAATATTATCAATTCGCGAATTACGAGCGTGCGTGCAAACTGCACAATGCACGCTCACAACACAGTCATTTTATGGAGTATCGGCACCAAATTTTCAACATAGGTATTTTAGGACCTCATCTCATGAACTGTGTCACTGTCATTTTCATAATCTGTCCTGAACACTGATTTCCCACAGCAACCGTGCTATTCTGCGCTGGAAGTGCGAAAACACATTTTGGCCAGGATGTGAAAAATGACAGTTATGCTGTTCACAAGGAGGTGTGGAAAAATTCCAATGTTGAAAATCTGGTATGAAAATATTGCAAATTCACGAAGTTACGAGAGTGCATAGCAACTGTGCAATGCACGCTCGTAAAACAGTCATTTTTGGGATTTGTTCCACCAAATTTGCAACATAGGCTTTTTGAGAGCCCACCTCATGAAGACTTGCACTGTCATTTCATTACTCAGTCCCAAAAGGTGATTACACGCAATGGCCATTAAATCACCTTTCGGGGTCGATTAACACCATGACAGTGGCAAAATTCATGAGGAGGGGTCCCAAAAACCCCATGTTGAAAATTTGGTGGTAAAATTCCAAAAAATTACTGAGAATATGCATCAAAGTTAAAAAAATCCGTATTTATTCCATTATACATCTTACAGGCATTTCCTCAGTTCGCGGTTGGCTTTGAAGAGTGCAGACGTGTTCCCGGTCCACCGAAGATCGTCGCCCCAGGCTCCAGAGGTAAGTATGGGGTGAGGGGGCATAGGGAGGTGGAGGCGGCGGGAGGGCGTGGGTTGTGGGGGGCAGAGATGGCGAGGGACCGCTTTCTTTTTAGGAGTAAAAAAAAAAACGTTAGGACTTTTTTTTTTGCAGCACTTAAGGCTGGGTGAGCTCCCAGCATGCCACCTGCATGTTTTGGGAGGGGGCACTGGAGCCGATGGGGATTGGACACCTCAGTCAGCACATATTTGGGGGGCTCATGAGCTGAGGGGGACTGGGCACCCCCCTCGGCACACAAGAAATGGGGGGGGGACAAGCTGACAGGGACTGGGCTCCCTGTCAGCAACAGCTCTGCAATGATGGGCTGCTCCCTGATTGCAGCGGATGCTGCTGCAATGACAAGGCAGCCCCTGATTGCAACGGCTAAAACTTTAGAAGGTTGTGACACGCTGGCTGAACTAGTGTCAGCAGTAGCATGCTACACCATTGGGGACAGCGGGCCAAGCCTTTAAAGGCTGTGGTGGCATTGGCCACCACAGTGCCATGCCTTCACAACCTGCTTCTTGCAAAAGCTGTTGCAATGTGTTTCTTGCGCTTGTGTGCAATCAACATAAAAATGCATTGGATCTAATTTTCAAAGCCACCTGTGTCGGATGCAACTTGCTGCACAGTAGGTGGCTGCATCCGATGCAGCTGCAGCCTGGGCAAAAGTAATAATTTTAGAAGGCTTGCCACGATGTGCCCCTTGTGGCAAACCTTCCAGATTAGCTGCAACATGTGGCTCTGTGACAGAAAGAGTGGCACATTGGGAGGCTTGGACACACATCCACTGGAGCTGAAGACAACAGCACAGAGGGCAGCCCAGGTGCCCCAAGGAGTACCCAGCTGGCAAATGGGCAGGAAATGGGCAGCCCACACAAGGCCATGTCACCTGGCGGGTTGCCATTGTGTCACAGGAATTCATTGGTGTTAGGGGACAGAGTGGCACCACAAGACTCCCTGACATGGCAGGCGACAGGCAACCCCCATCACTACTAGAGAGAGGTAGAGGGCACTGATGGTATAGTGATGCCCCCTGCTCCCAGATCTCCCTGTGTATGAGTAAGACACTTCCCCGGTCCCATCATGCTCACCGCAGATCACTGACAGCACTCTTTAATTCTACCTAATATGCCCTGGTGTTCTAGTGGAAACCCTCCTCCCCACCCCTCTGGCATCACCGAATCTCCCTGCCCCCCCTCACTTACAGCAACAGAATTAATTCTGCAACTGGCACAGCCCTCTGCATACCACCATGGCCAGCTGCAGCATGAATTTGAAAATACCGTAGTATGCGGTACTTGTGAACGCATGCTGCAGCTGGCCATGGTAGTGGTGGTGGGGAGCGGAGAGGTTCAGTGATGCCAGAGGTGGTGGGGAGGGGGGCTTCACTAGAACACCAGGGCATAGTAGGCAGAATTAATGGGTGCAACTGTGGATCTGGAGTGGGCATGTTGGGACCGGAGTAGGGTCTTACTCATACTGGGTGTAGATGGAGGGGCAATATACCACCAGGGATTCTATGACACTGGGGGATGGGGGCACTAGACTACCAGGGAGGCAAGTTCATTATGAGAGCTACCAGCTACGTTTCTGTTGCTATGCCTACACAGGTCAGGGGCACCCACCCATGTGCCATGCCACTATAGCAGTGGACGGCTGTGCCCCAAACACCTCCCCAGGGCTCCTCCCCCAGCCAGTACAGCACATCAGTGGCCCCACCTTCACCACTCCAACTGGTGCAACCACTTAGACCACTTCCTGGCTGGTCTAAGTGGTGCCCCCTACTGCATCCAATGCTGGACTATGAAAATCCCAAATATGGGGATGTTGCAGCCCTGCCATGGCACAAGTCACCTTGTGATCTGGTGCACTGCGTTGTTAGAAGCAACCCTGGTGCAAGGGGACTTTGGCACAGCTGTGTCTGGCAGGGATGCAGAGTGCCTTTGAAACTCCCATTTGGTGCAAGTTGTGATGCAAATCACAACTTGTGTCAAACATGTTTGATACAACTTCCTTGCACCATTCTAATCTGATCGAAACTTGGCCCCATAGTTTCTCCATAACTTTTTTTTTTTTTTTACATTTTGACCCCAGATTTTCAACATAGTCTTTTTTATGACCCCATGTTATAATCAAGACATATAGAATGTTATAAATACCCATTTGAAAGGAGATCAGTATCAACCCAGTTAAATAAATAAATAAATAACATTTTCCAAGTGACTCTGAAATCAGATTTCAGGGAAGCACCAAGGGAGGTCGACAGTGGAAATGCTGACCTCCCACACAGCGATGGGCCACCAGATGCCTAAGTGTTTTCTGTGGGAGGTTGCATCCCCAACACACCCCGGACTTTAGGATTATCAATTCCTGGTTGGAGTTGGTCCAGGGAGGGGCAGAACACTGGGAGGGAGTGAACCATGAAAAAGAACCATTACAGTGACTGTCGCCGTAATGGTCTTTTTTCGTGGTTCACTGTCGGGGTGTCGAGCTGAAGGGGGGCACTGGATTTCAGAGGAGATTTGAAAAATTGCACTTGCCTTGCCCATGAAGTGGGGTAGAAAAGAATATGTTGAAAATTTCAGGCACAAACTGTTACAACATGACAAAGTTATGAGCAAAAGTTCATAATACATTAAAAAGCTATTAACTGGACTTACCTTGTTTTCAGCCAACTCATGGTTGGCCTCAGTAGGAGCAGTACGTTTGGTGGTGAAGTGAGAGATTAACATAGTTGGACTGTTGGACATGCACACATATTCACAGGTTAGCACTACACCCCCAACACACCCACACCCCAGTATGGCGTCCTCCCTGTAGGATCCTGCACAAGCATCAGCTCTAAATATTACTAATAATCAGCTAATAACAGAGTTAAAGGCATTCAGCGCTGAAGTTTCCAGTTCTCTCCATTCCCTTTGGATGGATGTGAATGCTCTCCAAATGGACAGTAAAGAAATGGCCCTGTCTAAGCTCTTGAAGCACCCAGACAACATCAGTGACCTAATCTTGAATATGCATCACAGACAGATGCAATTGGGGAATAAATGCACAGATTTAGATGGCATAATTAGGAGCAAAAATATCTGTTTGTATGGATTTACCTGAAGGAGCAGAGGGACAGCATATCTCCGCCTTTATGAAGAAGTTGATCATGGACCTGTTGGAGTTTTCTGTCAAAGAACTGCTGCAGAGTGAGTGAATCCACCAGGCTTTATGCCTAAAACCAGCACAGGGGGAGTGCCCATGTTTGATTGTTATGCACTTCCTCAGCTATCAAACCAAGGACATGATCCTGTCCACTGTATGACATAAAAAGGTTGTGCAATGGGGAGAAAGTAGGCTGTATTTTGATCAGAACTTTGCCCTTGTGATTCATTCTCAACATATGGCCTAATGCTTCCTGCCTACAGGCTCTCAGGCAGGTGGGACTAAGATTCCAAACCTGATACAATGCTAAGTTGCAGGCACAGTATTCTGACGGTATCAACCTGTACCATACAGTACAGGAAAATCAATCAGATATGCAGTGCAGGGTTATTAAAATCCCCCAACTTCCAAGAAAGGAATCCAGATGAAGAAGTCCTCCAGTTCTCAGGGCACAGAAACTGATCAGTTTCTTAGATAGCGGAGCAGACGACGGCACTTCTGTGTCTGAAGTATCTACACAACAAGCCCTGGACACTTATTTGGACTATAATTGTATGCATTTTTAAGTTGTCTGTGGAGTACTCATCTTGTGCTACTGCAGCTGAGGTCAGGTCTTTGCTTTTAGCTGCTTCTACGTTCACAGCAGGAGAAGGTGCATCCTGGTGGAGGGCTGGGGGGCCCGGCATATGCATATCAGTGGAGCTGGCCTGTGCCCATCCATAAAGTTCGACCTGAAGTATGAAGCAGCTAAATAGCCAGGCAGTTAGCATGGGGGTTATACATCCCTGGTAAACTCATCCTCCATGAGGTTTCTAAGTGGCCTGTTGCATGGTGAAGTAAAATTGAGGAGAATGTGTCGAGACGGCCCTGTATTGGGAGCCTATCTTTGGTGGACTGGCTGCTCTGGACCTGCTCAAGCCCAATGGTCTCTTAGTGGCATTACCCAAGTATTCAAACATGCCTACCACTTTTTTTCTGGGTCACGCTTCTGGCCAGTGTTGTAGAGTCTATATGTGCCATGGACGATGATTGAGCATACCAAGCTGTGGTTGGACAGCTGTTAAACAAGTACTGTGGGTGGACACGTGCACTTGCAGGACATACAAGCTCCCTAGACAGCTTTGTGGTGTACCTTCTTGAACTTGAGCTAACTCTGGCAGGGTTGGTTGAAGTAGTCTGGGCTTTGCTCTGCAGCTTCTTTCAGGTAAACATTTGTTTTCCAGTTGTGCCATGGTTGCCCGCCCTGCCTCCCCAGGTATTCTCTTTCTCCCTCTCTCTCTCTTTGGGGTTGTGGTGGGACCAAAGTGTAGGATGTTCAGAGGGGTTACCTCCAGCTGTCACATATAATATAACTACCCCTTCCATTTGGTCATTACTGGCACATACCAGCAGCTGCTCTATGGCTCATCGGTATCTCCCTCTGTATGAGTTCAATTTTCTTGGCCAGCCTGTAGTTGTTTCCTGGTGCTGTCTCCCAGATTAAGATCATAAAGGCAGTTGCTCTCTTGAAGTAGTTGGTAACTGAGCACATGTACTTCTGGGAATGTTCTCATCGCACAGGGTTTTCTGTGCACATGTCCTGGTTCACTATCGTATTCTCCCCCTACTGCCACTGTCACATAAGATGTCATATAAGAGAGATAAGACAAACAGCACTCCCTTCCATGGTGGTCAGAGTTTTGTCTACAGTTTATGGTTGTTTTCCCATATTCTGGGGATTACAGGGGTTTTCACACTTTTCCTTGCTACATCTCCAGTCATACTTGATTATTATGGAGACTGTCTAACTTCCCTGTTTGCTCTGGTCCCCAAGCTGGAGACTAATATTGTTTTTTCCCAAATTCTGCATATATTATCTAGTTCTATCCATTTTATTGTCCTGTTGGCATGTATTGCTGTTCTATACTAAGTCTGGTTCTGTTTACAGGAAAGCAATTTTTCATGGTACAGTTCTGGGCAAAATAGGAGCAGTGTGATTGGACCCTGCATACATCAGACTTCATAATCAGACATTCCCCGATTTCTCCTAAAACTATGCAGAATAGTCACACTAAAATACTTTCTTATAATGCTATGGGATCCATGACCCCATTAAACATTATAGATTATTGCAGATGTTCTGGCAGGAGAAATCTGAAGTATTATTTCTTCAAAAAACCCACCTCCCTCACACAGAGCATCCAAAATGTCTAAAATTTGGGTTCGACATAGTGGAGGCCACCTGACATCAGAGTAGAAAGAGGAGGAGCACAGCAATTCTGTGTCCCCGGGGAACACCCTTTCAGTTTCAAGATAAAATTATAGACCCTGAGGGTAGGTTTATGATTTTGGTGGGACATCTGTATGTAGAGTTAGTTATGCTGGTCAGTGTTTATTTGGCACCTGGATCAGAAAAATCTGTGCGATCTGTTAAGTATTTCAAGGGGTGGGGGAGTCACGTGATGCAGCCTTCCGAGTAGCAGCTCCAACAGAGCACTCCTGCTAACCCCGAATTAAACTATCTCTCAATACATCATCCACTTTTTCTGTACCTACCGGAACAAGAGACTGGTTGAATCTACTAAGAAGCATATTCTGGCTAGAAAATTGGAGTATGGAGGTGGAAATGCGAGCGGCATTGCCTAAACACATGCCACTACCAGCACCCGAGAAGGCCTGCAAAAAAACTGAGCCTCAGGCTTCTACTAGCAGTCGCTCCGCAACTGCTCGGTGGAGCAGAATCTACTAACTGTGGACCAATTTCTAGCTGAGTTCCAGCCTTTCAGGGAAGAGCTGAAATCACTTACCTCAGAGTTTAAATCAATGGCTGTTGCTCTGGAGGATTTATCCAAGAGGACCAGGGACAGTGAGGTCCGAATCAGATCCCTGGAAAAGAAAGTCGACCTCGTGGATCCTGAATTAGTGGCAACCAAACAAAGGATGGCCCATCTTGAAGCCAAAGTAAAAGATTTGAAGGGTTGGAGCTGGAGAAATAATGCCAAAATAATAGGACTGCCAGAAAAGGAAGAGGGCCCGACCCTATTTTATTCACCCAAAAATTGATACTCAAACTGGCAGGCCCATCTCCATATGGGCCTACCTATGCCATAGAAAGATCACACCAAGCTTTGTGCCTCATGCCTCCTGCCGGAGCACCACCTCACCCACTAATATTTCGCTTCCTGAATTATCTGGAACGGCAACATTTCCTTAACAAAATAAAGGAGTTGCAAGAAGTCAAATGGGAAGGAGTTAATCTACGTGTGGCGCAGGATTTACTAGCTTCAGTAAGACAACGGCGTGCCTCAATCATCCCAACATTACCAAGTTAATTGCTGTGGGCCTTAAATTCAGAATGGGATAACCAGCAAGATTACAAGTGCTCTTATCTGGTAATTGGACCAGTTTTGAGGACCTGAAATCAGCGGAAATTGCATTGATGGAAGCACTGCCTGATTTGTTCAAGAACCATTGAAAGGAGAGCAGCCTGACATAACAGGGATTCAAGCAGCTAAAAGAACAATTTAAAGTTATTTCATTGGAATAGAGCTCCAGAGGGGTGACCTGCCATAGAGGAATTCCGAATTTCAGCACATATTATATGGGCCTCGATACCACCACCCCTTCGGGACTGCGTAGGTTCGCTCACTATTCAACAGCAATGTGCATGGGAGAGATGGATATCTTTAAACTTTATGTTTATTGTTTAGAAAACAAACATACAGTTTGAGGTTGCAAGCACAGATATTACATTATATTCTTTATACTCAATGAGGGTGCCACTCCTCTTAATAAACGCGGCTGATCACCAGTGCTATAAGATACGTCTTTGAGAGGCGTCCAATTGCTTAACAAAGTAAAAAAGAAACATTTGCATGGTATGATGTCCATAGAGTCTTAATATCAGTGTCAAGTTATCCCTCCCTGGAAGGTGGGAAAAAGAAAGAATACCATGCTATACCATAGTTTTACACACATTTGTGTGAATCAAGTTTGATAGGTACATGCGGCTGAAAACTAATTATGTTAATCTAGTAAACTGGTGCACAGATTATTTTTCAGTAAAAATAAAGAAATAGAAGATACAACAGTTGCAGTGTTCTCAACAGTTTGAACAAGACTGTTCTAGTACATAAGGGCCCGGATATTCAAACTGCGCCATTCTGAGGCGCAAGCCCTTGCGCTGCTCCAAATAGTTGCTCAGGGTTGTGGCCGGGGCGATATTCAAAGGAGTTGCGCTATTGAGCAACTCCATTGAATATCACCCCCAGCCATAGCCACTGTGCATGGCGCAGTGGAACTTGCGCCACTGCAAGTTGTCAGAGTTGAGCATTAAACTTGCGGTGGTGCAAGTACCATTGCGCCATGCGCAAATTTCCGATATTCAAAAGATGACATGCAAATGGGGCCATAATTCATGCAGGGCGCGGGGGCCATTTGCATCTATTTATGGTCCATTTGCATGCCATTAGCATGTAGGTGCGCCGATCCTCGAGGACTTGCGCCTGGCTTGCCTCCTGCCAGGCAGCAGCCGTCAGACCACGCACTTCGCAGCCCGATCGCTGGCAGTATGTATGAATACACTCCCCCACACATCTCCGGTGCCCGATCGCTGGGCAGTATGTATGAATACACCCCCCAACACTCCGATGCCCGATCGCGGGCAGAATGTGAAACAACCCCAGTGCCCGATCGCGGGCAGAATGTAAAAGCCCCCCAACCCGAATATCTCCCTGGTGGTCCAGTGGACTGTAATGCCCGATCGCGGGCAGAATGTCAAGTTACAACCCCCAAACATCTCCCTGGTGTCTAGTGTCCCCCACCCACCCACGCAAGCCCTCCACCCGCTCCCCCGACGCCGGCGGGCGGCAACATCCACCCGCCTGCCGCCCGCGACTGACTGTCGGTGGGCTGCACGCCCGTGGTGCAGAGCTAGAGCCAATGGGCTGCAGCCCACACATGACAGTCAGATTTGTGAATGAACATCATTCACAAATCTGGACTGTCATGAGTGGTGGCTGCACGCCCATTGGCTCTAGCTCTGCACCAATGGGCGGCAGCCCTACCGACAGTCAGTCGGCTGGGCGGCGGACGGCAGGCGGGTGGATGCTGCCGCCCGCCGCCGCCGGGGAGCGGGTGAGGGGCTTCGTGGGTGGGTGGGGGACACTAGACACCAGGGAGATGTTTGGGGGTTGTAATTTGACATTCTGCCCGCGATCGGGCATTATGGTCCACTGACCACCAGGGAGATATTCGGGTTGGGGAGGGGGGTTTACATTCCTGCCCGTGATCGGGCACTGGGGGGTTGTTTCACGCTCTGTCCGCGATCTGGCATCGAGCTGTTTGGGGAAGTGTATTCATACATACTGCCCGCGATCAGGCATTGTGAGCTGTTTTGGGGAGGTGTCTTGATACATACTGCCCGCGATGGCATCGGGAGATGTTTGGGGGTGTCTGATACATACTGCCCGCGATCGGGCTGGTGGGGGGGCACAGGGACTGAGTTGGGGGCCAGCCACGGGTGGCAGCTGCTGTGTTGCGCCCTGCAATACAGCAGCTCACCTGTGGGTGGCCCTCAACTTGATCCTTTTTTTTTGGCTCAAAGTTGTGCAGGCGCAGGTTGGGGGTTGCGCCTGCACAACTCTGCACAGCCCGACTGAATATCGGGTTGTGCAGTTTATGCATGGTTCCTCCCCCTCATGTTGAGCATGCATTCATTTGCATTGCGCTGTTGCTCAGCCTGTTTTCAGTGGCGCCATTGCCTCCCTGCTGAATATCGCAGAATGGCGCAATATGGGATCATAAAGAGCAACCCTGATGCGCATGGAGCAACCCTTTTGAATATCTGGGCCAAAGTATAAATCTAACATTTAAATATGGAAGGAAAAAGAGCCTCTGAATATTTGAATAGAGATACCCATTGTAGAACATTTTAATACCTGTTCTTGGAACTTTCTAGCTTTTAAACGGAGTAGTCCAGACTGATTCCATTATTCCAAAAGGACTGGAATATAGTCTGGTAGGGCAAAAACCAGGCACTGATGAGAATACCTAATTTCTATATATAAGAGTCAAGAAATAGGCATTACTTGGACAGATTATCCCCCCCAAAAAAATTACCAGCCAATTTTTATCACTTAGGGTTCATCCTCGTCCGATGATTGTTTGTCTGAATCAGCGGTATGAACTCTTGAGGCCGCATACTTTTGGCTCCACTTCATAGCGTCATTCAGATCGGAAAATACGAAAATCTTCCCCTTGTGAGCAATTTTGAGTTGGGCTGGGAAAAGCATGCCATGGGGAATCGACGCCTCATGCAACATAGCCTGATCTCCGTCTAATTTTTTCCTCTTCTGCCATGTGGCATAACTGATATCCAGATATAGTGTAACACGCTGACCATCTTGCAGAAGGGTTCCCCTCAAATGTGCCAGTTCAAACAGAGAATCGTGGGTGCCTGCATCATCTGTGACCACCACGATCATTCGCGGCGCTTCAGGATTGTCTGGACAACCTCGATGGGCCACCTTATAAGCCTTTCGAAACTGTTGAGCCTTTGCCGATGCTTCCTCTCCTAACTGCTGTCCAAACCAGTCCCACAAGAACAGGAGCAGATGATCGCCCTCCGAGCCTTCAGGCATTCCTATCATGCGGATGTTTGGAGCGCAGATTTGGTTTTCGAGCATCTCTATATGGGCTTTCCAGTGGGAGCTTTCTTTTACTATCGTGGAGACTGCCCCCATTGCTGCGTCTGCCCGCTTCGATATCTCCACAGACACTGTCTGAACGTTCTCTACATTGGTCTCCAGATTTGCCACTCTTGTGGTGAGCCTATCAAATTTATCTGAGAGGTTGGCGACCGATTTAATCAGGTGAGAGATTTTCACTCCCTTTAGTCTGTGAGGTCTCTTCACCAGCTTCCTCAGGTGTTTCCTCATTTTGGGCCTGTGCCGACCTTGTGGCAGACATCCCAGGAGCATTTTTAGTTTTAGCTCCCGACCCCAATTGCTGATCTGTACGAGGGTTTCCCATCTTGTATCAAATGAATTCCGCTGCAATCTGCCATACTTTCTGCACCAAACAGCACTAGAATTCAGCTCTTAATTGAAAGAAATTTGTAGTTGAGCTGCAGAGCTCTATCAGCCAGCTGTCATCCTACTCAGGCTCCACAGCACCCCCCATGGATATCTTTTTTTTCTATGAACAGTGGTAGCACATACAGACAGTGGACTGAGGGAGGAAACAGTGAGTGCTTTCTTTGATTTGTTTACCCGGGCGGGGGATGTAAAGGAGAAATGCTAAACAAAGGGACTCAATCGTCGATTTCTCTGGGTCCGAAGAACGTCCTCGACTTTTGCACATGCTATAAGTAACTCTAAGCATAAGCAGCATATGGCTACACTGCTCCTGAATGTGAAAATGTTGTTGTTTTTTTTTTACGCTGACGAACTTAAGAGGGTATCAAGTTACTTTATGTTTATTTTGGACAGAGCCACAACTCATCTGGTGTCTTTTGGCTTTCCTTGTTTTGTTTTTTTTTATTGTTTTTTTTTTTTTATTTTGGCATTAAAACAAGACAAGGATAGACAAACACTGAAGGGAGGAGCATTTAATCCTCATTGTTTATAGTTGCACCGAGAAGTGCTTCAAGGTCAAAAGGATGTTTTCTTTCTGGTACAGCAGTACCCGAAGTCAGTTCATAACCTGCACAATGACCAATGTTTTGCAGTTTATTAGTTACTTTTGTTGGGAAAAGTTATAAGGTTGTCAAATGGTTTACCCCACAGACTGACTCATATCAAGATCAGATGGATTAGCAGACAGTGGAGTGACTAGAGGCATAAAGGGTTCAGTATTGGGAAATGGTGGGGGACACTCCCCTTTTAAGGGGTTCTAGTTAAGTTCTGGCTTGCTTCAAATGGGGGCTCCTTGGGTCATAGACATAAAATCCATTTTCAGGAGGGTGGAGGGGATGGGCACTGGTCGGTGAGACTGTACATCATGGGCCAAAGAAATATGATTTAGTGGGTGGGGGACTGGACTTTGCTGTTTCATTTTGGTATATACATTAACTATATGTTTACTTAATGGTTCTAGGAAAAGGGTTTCCAGTTCATCTTATGGTCACACGTCACTGTTTCTAATGTTGCAAGGTTTATGGTGTTTCAGTGAGAGGAGACATGTGGGTTGTTATGGGGTTGTTCTGTAGATAAGGGTTAGGGAGGGATTGACATCAGGTAAGTCACAGGAAACAGGGCTGCAAGGGTGTCAGTTGTATATGTGGTGTTCAGAATCAGCCAGAAGAGATGGCCAAGTACATGGAAATTATTTCATGGAATGTTTGAGGGGCCCACAACAAATCTAAAATGTATCAAATTATTAAACATCTCCAGCACCTCAAAGGTGATATTTCACTTTTACAAGAGACGCACTTCATTGGAAACTGAAGCAAAGCTGTTCTGCAGGCAATATATTGGCCAGATGTATACAGCAGGGAGCAGCACACAGAGTAGAGGGGTAGCCATATTACTCTCACAGAAGACCCACTTTGTCTGTGCGCAATGTATTCATGACCCAAATGGTCGCTACTTATTTCTCAGTGGTACATTGGAATGGGCAGAGGTAGTCCTGGCTGGTATTTATGATCCCAGTGCAGACACCCCATCCTGTTTCATGGAATTCGTTTTGGTTTTGGCCCCCTTCCTAACTCTCCCTATTTTCTTGGGGGGAGAATGGAACCTCCCATTTACTCCAGACCTGGACAAATCAGATAAGAGGAGGCAGGGCCTATCTCCGCCTCAGCGATTTCTAAGGAACCTATCTGACCACCTTGGTCTGTGTGACCCCTGGTGAACATTGAAGCCCAGTTCCAGGGAATATACATTCCATTTAATGGTGCACAGAACCTCATTCAGAATTGACTATTTCTTGGTCAGCCACACACTCCTGATGGGCATACTGGGTTGTTGAATGGAACCAGGCGTGATTTCGGACTACTCCTCAGTATGGTGCCAGATTTCATTTTTCCCTAATCAGCAAAAGGAAACCATCTGGAAAATCAACAATCAGTTGTTAAAAGAGGAGTGGATAATCCAGCAAGTGTCTAACTCAATTGATCACTTCACTTCGGATAACCTGAACACCATGGGTAAAGCTGACATTGAATGGGGGGGGTCATTAAAATGTTACTTCGGTGGAACTAATATGTTTAGCATCCACCAGAAAATGTAAGAGAGAGAAGAAGAAGGCCTTAGATCTCTTATCTTAAATACGAGATCTGGAAGCACACCTCTCATCCAACACTAAAGAAGAGGATAGGCAAAAACTTATAGGACTTCGGGGTCAATACAGCGAGCTCTTGTGTGAAAAAGCTGAATTTGCCATATTGAAAACCCGGGCAACTTATATAGATCAGGGTGAGAAAGCTGGCTGTCTTCTGGCCCTAAGGCTTAAGAAACAAGAGGCATCAGGAATTATAAAGGCCATCTGCTCATCAACAGATGAGTCTCTAAAAGTTACCCCGAAGAAGCAGGCCTGATGTCGCTGAGGGTTGAGGTGCTGGACACCACACCTGATGCCACATCAGTGACCCGGGTTCGGGAGTGAGTCTTGACTGCTGGGGGTCGGCAGGGGAGAAAGAGGATCGAGCGTTCGGAGGACTTCTCTCCTCTCTCGGGGAGGGATCCAGGGGTAGCCCGGCATAGCAGCGGCCCCTGATGGAGACTGCCGGCACTGCAATGCACAGGGGCTTGCAAGGAATGGTGAAGATGTCAGGCAGCTGCCTTCCGGATGTGGGTGGGAGCATCCATGTCACAGGCTAGGTGGCATTGCACACCCCATATCTCGGGCAATAACGCAAGGAAAAAAATTCCCCTCCAGCCTGGATATATGATTGCTCCCAGCACCAGCCACCACACGCCCGATACCAGCCCTCTGCCTCCAGCCCCTTGATCTCCTTACGGCCCTCTCTGGAGAGGTCCATTGAGAAAGTAATCCTCTTGAGGAGGTACATGTGCGCTGGTAGAAGCGGCTCATCACTGGCAGCCCAAGAGAGTTCCAGGGTCTGGAGTGCCACAAATAGAGTTGTTAAAAAAAAAAAGTTACCCCAAAGGAAACTGAAACTGAATTTGAGCAATATTATCATAGCCTTTATGGTCCGGTGCCAGAACTCCCAGATATGCAGATGGTAGATGATGATCTTGCTGCCATCCCACTGCCAATTTTAAAGGAAGACCAGAAGGAAAGTTTGGTAGCCCCCTCCAATGAGGCTGATATCCAGAGGGCTATCAAATCCTTGCCATTGGACAAAGCCCCAGGCCCAGACAGGTTTTCCTCTAACTTTTATAAGGTATTTGCTGAGCAATTAATGCCTTGGTTACACAAGCTGTTCCAATGCATGCTCTCAGCTGACCCCATAGATCAGCAATTATTTGAAGCTCTTATAGTAGTGCTACACAAACCTGGGAAAGAGAAGGACAAAGTCACTAGTTACAGACCAATCTCGTTGTTGAATTACAGTATTAAAATTTTAGCCAAACTACTGGTGAATAGGTTGAGCAGTGTGCTCCCCTCTTTAATAGGTCAGGAACAGATTGGATTTATGGCAGGGAGGTCCTCATCAGGCCATTTACGTAAATTGGTCCACATTTTCTCTGTGTCCAGGGACTCAGACCACTCAGCTGTTTTGATGTCCCTGGATGCAAAGAAAGCCTTTGATCGAGTTGACTGGTAATTCTTATTCCAGTCCCTGCACAGGTTTGGATTTCCCCCACGATTTATCCAGTGGATATGTGCCCTATATGTGAATCTGAGTGGCCAAATATATTGTAACAGAGTCTTTTATTCCACCTTTCCATTATATTCAGGCACTAGGCAAGGCTGCCCATTATCACCGCTGTTGTTTAGTATTTACCTAGAGCCCCTGCTTATAAAGCTCAAAGAGAACCCATTGATACAGGGTATAAAGCTGGGGACCCAAGAGATGAAACTATCAGCATACGCAGATGATATACTGTTACACCTCTCTCAACCACGGCCCTCTATTTCAGCCACATTAAAGACCATTAGAGAATACAGTCTGCTTTCTAACTACAAAAGTAATCTGGATAAAACTCTAGTTTTCCCTTTAAATTCTAGCACACTTAAAAGTGAGATAAAGGAAACTGGAATACAATGGTCCCCAAAACGTCTTAAATGTGTTGACATAAACCTGGCTAGGAGTAACCTTAGTATGTGGCAACTCAATTTAGACACATTACTCCAGGTAGTTCACCAAGATTTAGCCCAATGGAAAGCCCTAGCTTTGTCCCACTGTGGCTGTATCAGTCAGGTGAAAATTAATATATTACCGAGAATTTTTTATCTGCTCAATTTGCTAAACTTATGGCTGCCCCCTTAAGTGGTTTAAGAAAGTACATGCGATATCATGGATTTTATATGGTTGAGCAAACCCCCAAGAAGGGCGTATCATAAAATGGCCACTCCCAAAACCTGGGGGGGTGGGCTTATGCTGCTGCACTTTGGGTTGTACTATTCGGATAGCTAGGTGAGTAAATACTTACGTTGGCTTGCAGTGCCAGAGGATTTGAGTGCACTCCCATATGGCTCACAATAGAAAAGGATCTAATTAGCTCAAAGGGAGTGTACCCGAATGCCCTCATGCACATTAAGCCAAAAGATCTGCCCCCCGGGTTGCACAACTCACCAATCTCTACTTCGGTAAGGATTCAAACCCAGCTTTGCTCCTTCTTGAAATATGAACATACTAGGGACCTAGATCAGCCACTTCTGGAAAATCCTAACTTTAAAATAGGAGGTAAAACAATACAGACACACTGAATTCCACAACTAGTGGAGACAAGTGCTAGGGACGTTTTTAACGAAGGGGTCTGTCTCACTTCTGGGGACATTATGAGGCTTTATAATGTAGATAGAACTCAAATTTTCTAAGTTTTCCAAATCCATCACATGTTGTTAAATAAAAGTGAACTATCCATGGAGGAGAAAGGTGCTGGAGACTTCATGCATTCCTTCACTACCTTAGCTGTACTGTCCCATGCAGTGTCTAAAATATATGCTAGTCTTTATGACAGGGCCTTCCCCTCCATGGATGGGGCTTCCGGGTGCTGGTCCTCACAATTTCCACAACTAGAATTAGATTGGGGCAAGATCTGGAAGAATTGTTATACCTTCATTACTCAAGACCAGTTGAGGATTATGCAATTCCAGTTCCTCAACAATATGTATTTGACCCAGGTTGAGCTCTATAAAATGGATAGAGCTCCATCTCCACAATGTGTAAGATGGCATCAGGCAGAGGGCACTCTCTTCCATATATTCTGGGAGTGTCCCCAAATAGCCTCATTATGGTAAACCATTAGACAAAGAGCCGACCCTCTGCTGGGCATAGAGGAACTTTTTATACCGGAAATATGTCTGGTAGGCAATTATGCAGTGTGGTTATATGCCAACGTAGATATTATATGGCTATGATAGCCTTATCACTTAAAAAATTAGTGTTGCATCATTGGCAAGATGCAGAGAGTATTTCATACATGGAATGGTTACAAGAACTACTACTCAATCTGTGAACTGAATATATGATTGCCAGCTTGCATAATTGCCTGCCCAGGTATAAGAGAAACTTGGAAAAACTGCATGCCCTTTATACAATGCAAACTAAGCTTACTGTAGGGACTGGATAGACCCCGCACTCTTTTCATGATAGTAATACTCTGGTGCCAAGTGGGAGGGGGGTGGAAGGAAGGTGATGGGGGGAGACATGGGGATGTATGTATGTATGGCTGTATGTGTTTTGTTCTGGTATTATATGCATCATAGTGTGTATAACTTGGAAACTTAATAAAGCGGATTCAATTAAAAAAAAGTATCTCAAGGGGTACAATGATAATTGGGAAGGATTTAAGCATGGTTATGAATGTTGCTTTCAACACTGCCAACTTGAGTCCCCACAGGGTCATGACTGCCCAGAAATATATCCAGGCTACAACAAGTCATTTAGGGTTACCTGATGTATGGAGACACTTATAGGTTCATAGGAAAAATACGAGTTCAATAGGCCATAGCCCTTTAAAGAACTCACCACCCATGATGTAATCATGGGTGGAACTCATACTTCTTGTCACCCAGGTGTTCATCAAGCCTGGCTTTAAAGATAGTAATGTTTGCACTTGTACTTACACTCATTCCCTACTAAGAAATACACCAACATTCCCCCCTGCCATCACTCCTCAGATCGGCTAGATTATTTTTTTTATTTCTGCCAACATCTTGAGAAGGTGCTGGACATTTCATATGGGCCCTGTTTCCTCTCAGACCATACTCCAGTGTTCTTTTTTTCAGTCAGTATTTTCTTCCCCTGAGTCTGACTGATGGCACCCCCCCAGCACTGTAACCAACGTTCTCACAGACTTACCAGTTATTCACCACCACTTGTAAAGAACCCATTGGGTGGGTGGCTAGCCATATCAGTCATGCAAGAGCCAGCGGGGGGGCTGCCAGTTAGGAGCAGCCCCGGCATCTTTTTCCTCCAGTTTTCTCCCTGGACTGTAATGGAAGGATGTGTGCACCAGCACATCACACTCCAGCCCTACCCCTTGCATTTGATCCTGCTGCACTGCTGCTCAGCCTCTGCCAGGTGGTAGTCCCTGTAGTGGGAAATGGTGTCCTCCTATCCCCAAGGAAGAAGAACTGCCATTGCATGCTTGATCCTCCCTCACCCTGCTGTCCCACCGAGTGACCCTCATCCATTCCCGAACCTGGGTCACTGGCGTGGGGGGTTGGAAAAGCAACCGCTCCTCCACTGGGCTGGCTTGCTCCAGTGTTCTTGAAACTGCATTTGGAAACCAGAGGAAAGACACCTTCTGAGGCTTAATCTCGTTTTGTTAAAGGACGTAGAATTGATGGACACTATAGAACAACACATTTCCTTAAGGTTATCAGACAATGACAAAGAGGGGATAACTCCCACAATTTTTATGGGACACAGGTAAAACAGTCCTTCATGGGGTGCTTATAGAATATGCCTCAAGGGAAAAAAAAGCAGAGGGACTTAAAATATAAAGCTCTGCAGGAAAAGTTACATACTCTTCAGATGCTATATTCCCTGGGGGATAGGATGGAGCCTTTCAAATAGCTAAGACCAAATGAGACTTACAATCCCTTATGGATCAACACATTGAGCAATCTTTTCTCTATTTGAGGCAATATTACTATGAGGTGGGAGGCTGTGGGCACCCATAGATAGGCCAGTCAGCTTAGACTGAGAAAAAAGAAGGCCTGCATACTGCAGCTATTGGATACAGGTACCGGCCAGCTTACTCAAGACCATAAAAGTAGTAAGCAGATGGCTATTAGTCTGAACCTTATACACAAGATTTTATCTCCCAACTCACAGAAAATAATAAACTTTTAGTTGCCTTACCACTCCCCTAGTTATCCCAGGAAGTCATAGCCTACCTCCTGGCCCCAGTCTCCCCAGTCAAATTCTTGGACGCCATTAAACAATTCAAAACAGGGAAGTGCCCAAAGCTGGATGGCTATCCGGCAGAATTTTTAAAAATGTTCATGCAACAATACTTCTTATCTTGCTGTGGGTTTTCTGGCATGTGCAAGGGGGGGGCCTTCTCCCTCCTGAAGCTTTGCTACCATTTCAGCTCTGTTAAAACTTGAAAAGGATCATGAAAACCCTTATTACTACTGCCCCATATCAATATTAAATATTGATTAGAAGTTCTTTGCTGGTTTATGAGCTAGAAGATTGGGTACCGTCCTACTTGCCTTGATGGACAAAGATCAGGTAGGCTTTGTCCGAATGTAGCAGACACATGAGCATGTGTGCAGTGCCTTGCTTTTGGTGGATTATGCAACCCAGCATTCCATCTCCTTTGCTGTTGTGAGTCTAGATGCTAAAAAGGCATTCAATAGGGTGCCCTGGGCCTTTTTATTGGGCACCCTGTCCACTATTGGTGTTGTTCAATGTCTTCATCAATGACATTGGAGATGGCATTAAAGGCAAAATGTGCCTATTCACGAATTACACCAAACTCTGTGGGAGAGTGGACACAGCTGAAGGGATACAGGACCTACAGGAAGATCTGGAAAAGCTAGGAAGGTGGTCCAGGATATAGCAGTTTGGCTTCAATGCAAAGAAATGCAGTTACAGGTATGCGTATTGGAGCTAAGAATCCTAGCACAGAGTACTACTTGGATGGAGTCTGAGTATCTGCATCAGAGGAGGAGAAGGACCTGGGAGTGATGATCACTAGTGATCTGAAGCACTCCACGCAGTGCAAGAAAGCAGCAGCAAAGGCAAACAAGATACTGGGATCAGGATGCATATCTAGGGGGATCATTATTAGGAGAGAGGAGGTTATACTGCTCTTGTACAGGTCACTGGTAAGGCCGTATCTAGAGTATGGAGTTCAGTACTGGTGCCCACACCTCAAAAAGGACATTAACCTGCTGGAGAAGGCCCAGAGGAGGGCTACAAAGATGATAGCGGGTCAGCAGGGTAAGGCGTATGAGGAGAGGTTGATGACACTGAACATGTACTCCCTGGAAGACAGGAGAGAGAGAGAGAGAGAGAGAGAGGGGGACATGATTGGGACCTTCAAGTACTTGAAAGGGATAAATAAGGTTGATAAGGAGAGTCTCTTTAAGCTGAGTGGCAACTATAACACGAGGGGGCACAGTCTTAAGCTGGAGGATGGGAGGTTTAGGAGGGAGGTCAGGAAGCACTTCTTCACAGAGAGGGTGGTGGACACTTGGAATGTGCTGCTAGAAGAGGTAATCTCATTGAAGACAGTGGGCAGCTTTAAGAAAGTCTGGGACAGGCATAGGGGAGGGTAAGGGTCATGGGTAGGGAGGATGGGAGGAATGGGGAGGGAGGGAGGGCAGGGCATTAGCTCAAGCTGTGGACCCTGTAATACGAGCAGACTTGATAGACCAAATGGCCTTCTCCTACTGGCTTCCTCATATGTTCATATAGCCTTCCCTGAAGAATGCATAACCATTTTGAAAGCCCTTCATACTTCACCACATGCCTACATCAAGGCCAATTGGGTTATCTCCACACCCATCTGCCTGTCAAGAGGCACCTGGCAGGGCTGCCATCTTTCCCCATTGTTATTTGTGCTCTGTGCCAAGCATTTGGCTGCATCTATTTGTTGAGTTGAAGGTGTGAGGGCATCCTTCTTGGTGGCCAGTCGTATAAGGTGGTGCTGTTTGCAGATGACATAATTCTCACATTGTCTTCCCTGGAGACCTCACTGGTGTAGACTTGACACATCTTAGAAGAGTCTGGTAAATGTTTCCAGCTTTAAATTAAATGTCTTAAAAACTGAACTATTAGCTTACAATTTCTCACCCTTGCCTGCCCTGAAAGTTAAGAGTCTCTATCAGATGGAATAGGGATGAGCATCACTCTGACACCCAAAGTCTCTCATCTGGAACCCTTAAATTATGAGCCTATCACACAGCAGATAACAGCAGATCTTCAGACCTGGACCCATCTATCACTTCCTTTATTGTCTAAAATTGAGGCCATCCGCCAAAATGTGTTACACAGGTTTTTAATATTTCTTGCAAACTTTGCAACTGGTCCCAAGTTAAAGTTATTTCCTATATAAGAACACTTTACCTCTTGATTTTTATGGGGAGGGAGGCTTGTCACCAGATAATATACTCCATATTACAAATACCTAAAGAGAGGGGAGGCCTTAAGCTACCTAACTTGTTTTTACATGCTTTGGCTGCCCAATTATGGATAAGATGTTGCTGGTTCTCCAATATTACCATGCTCATTGCAAAAAAATTGAGCTCATGCTAAATAATTTATTTGATATAGACAAATGTTTGTTCTCTAACTCTTGGGTCATACTCCCTTAATTGATTTTACACAATTTTCAGCTATCCCCCTCAAATATTGGAAGCTCTGTTGCTTGAAACATTTTCCCCTTCCCCCCTTCTGTTGTGTGGCTACAGGCTTTGGCCCATGATTCGGTATCCCACCCCCAGTATGAGAAGTTAATATGCTGCACCAGCATAACCTTAGAGGTTAAAACACATGCATCAGTTATTTACTACACAAGGGATCCACCCCTTTCTGGAGTTACAACAGGAATTCTTTATCCCCTGAATCGGGCATGTCAGATATATTCAGCTTAAGTCTTATATAAAGGGTGTTGGGCCCTGTTTCCAAAAACTCCCTGAAAACATTGGTTCTTTCTGCAGTATTATAATGGACTACCAAAAAAGCATCAAGTGGAATCACATAATAGGGTCCCCATATAGAGGGCTATTGGAACTTTTGCCAGATTCTACCCTGGATATACTCACCAGAGGGAATGGGGAGCTTCAAACAAATCATACACTGGACACATGGTTGAAAATCTCCATTTACAATTATCATATCTCATCCTCCATTCATTGGAGAGATTTCTCCTGGAAATGCAAGTCATGATATTTTTTTGCACCCCAGCCATTCAGGTGAACTTTATGGGATCCCATAAGGGCCTATGTTGGAAAGATGATGGTGAAACCAAAGTGAAGCACACCCATATTTTGGGGGGCTGCACACATTTGATGGAATTTTGGAGTGACATCAGAATAGCACTGAACAAGGTGTTTATGGCCCAGGACCTACTTACTCCTTCACGGTGACTTGTATGTCCATCCCAAGGAAGGGGGTTAGGAGCAAAACCCTTAAATTACTATTACTATTAGTTCTAGCTGCAAAACAAGTGATCACCTGTATGTGGCTGACAAGCAAAAAACCTATGAAGGAAATCTAGATCAAGGTGGTTAATTCTATTCACAGAATGCTCATTTTTAACATGCAGGGCACCAGTCAAGGGGAGAGTAGTTCTGGCACCATTGGTCATGTATCAACTTGATATGGACTCTGAGTTTATTCCATAGGAAGGTTTAGATACAAAAAAAGAAAAAAAAAAGGAAAGCAGAGTAACACAGAGACAGAGTTGGCACATTGTTCTTTATTGAACCATAGATAACCACTTGTTGGTAATTTAGACTCATTCATTTATTTTACTGAACCTTAAAACATTATTAAATGTATCTATCTTTGCACTGTATCTGATCTGGACATTTGTTGCAGGATTAGAACTACTGTGTTAACTTGCTTGAGTGGGGGCCTCAGGTTTAATCAATAACCTTAACTCTGCCCATGTATAGACTATGTGTCGTACCATTACCAGCTGTATTGTAGCCTTTCTTTATTTCTACACTGCTATAGGTGTAACATGAAAAATCTTTGAATAAAAACTGTTTTCTATAAAAAAGGTTAATGCCTGTTACTAGTTACATGAGGACACAGCCATATGCCTTGTGGGATTGAAATGAGGATCAGCTTACAGAAACAAGAGAGTCATTTTACTTGGGTATTGTACGGTATATAGGGATTCAAGGAAATGTGGTACAGTTCCAGAACCAAAATGCACCTGGAACTGGAACGCACCCAGACTGGGGATCAGAACAAGGACTGTTCTGGATCTAGTATGCAGAAACAAGCCAGAATGTAGTGAGCTGAATGGTTGTGGAATCATTTCTGTTATGGATCCAGAATGTTCCCACACTTGGGTGATTCTGGGTACATTCTGGTTCCCTAACCTTGGTACCAGATGCATTATGGGTATAGCACCAGAATGTTTCCAGAACCATTCAGCTTGCTGTATTCTGACTGGTTCCAGTGTTCTGGTTCCAGTTCTGGGCACATTCTGGTTTCAAGCGCATTCCGGTTACAGAACAATTTCAATTTTACAAAATCCCTTGTGCATGCAAGAAGACATTATATCCTACCTCTCCAATCAAACCCACATTATGATGCTGTAGGGCAGTAATCAAACCAACATTGTAAAGATGTGGTAGAGCAGTGAGGCTTTTATCTAACAGTCATTTTAGAGCTTCCTGTGAAAAGTCTGAAGTTACCAGTAACCCTCAGTGTTTAAAAATCATTAGTATGACATCCATAATCAGCAGTGGATGTTAATATATCTTTAATGTGGTTGGGTGAAATAAAATATTGACTAAATTAGATGCAAATTTTGATGTAGTGTAAAAACATCCAAGTGAGACTGAATGCAAGATTGATTAGTATAAGTAGATAATTACTTCTTTCTCTGTAAGTACAGCTGAACATGTCCTACCGTTTCTAACTGTTGAAGTCTAACTTAAAGAAACATTGCCGTTGCTAGTGATTTAAATGGAAAGGTGGCTGGAAAGTCTAAAAAATTCAGTGTAATCAACAAATCTGTGATGTATCAAGAGTCCCTAAACAAGATTGTGTTCATATAGTAAAAGATGTTCTCACCTCAGCACTGGGGCTCTCTGGCGATAATTGTCATCCTATACGAATGTGTAAAAGATTCATATGACAGCAGGGTTTTAAAATTCCACCCAGTCTGAACCCCAAGTGCCGTGGCCTATCTGAAGTTTAGCAAGGCCTTTGACCCTCTGCTGCACAGGGCACTGAGAAAGAAATTGAGCACCCTAGGGGTGGGATCCTGAGTGGCGAATTGGGGCAGGCAATGGTTAATGGATAGGTGACAGAGGGTGGCAGTAAACAGTAGTCACTCTAATGATGAGAGAGTAACCAGTGGGGTGCCACAGGGCAGAGTTCTGGGACCGATTCTTTTCAATGTCTTCAAAAGTGACATAACAGAAAAACTGGAAGGAAATGTATTCATTTTGCAGATGACACCAAAATCCTTAATAGGGTACACACTCAGGGTGAAGAAAATGTGCAGGGATCTTGAGGAACTCAAGGAGAGGCCAAGAGCATGGCAGTTAGGGTTCAATACTAAAAAGTACAAAATAATGCACCTAGGGCATAGGAACCCAGGAGCTGAGTACAGGATGGGGAGAGGTTCTGACAGTTAGTAAGCAGGAAAGGGACCTTGAGGTTATCATACCTGATGACCTCAAAATTGCAGGGCAGTGGGACAAAGCATTGAGTAGTGCAAGTGGGATGCTGGGATGCATAGGAAGATGTAGCTCCAGCAATAGGAGGGAGGTGGTGTTGCAGCTATATTGCACGTGATGAGACTCCACCTGGAGTACTGTGTCCAGTTCTGGAGGCCACACCTCAGGAAGGACATAGACAGGGTGCAGGCAGTCCAGAGGAAGGCAACTAAAATGGTGCAGGGGTTGCACCAAAAGCCCTATGAGAAGAGACTGAGGGGTCTGAACACAGTAAATGGTATAAATTGTACAAATCCTACCACTATAGCCAATGCCTTCATTAACTATTTCACTGACCTCTTTGCATATAGTGCGTATTTCCAAATGGCACAGCTTTCTACCGTGAACTCCACTTCTCATATCTCCCCTCAGTCAGGATGATTGCAGTTCTATTTTAAAAAGGTTGGGACTGGTGAGGTTTGTAAAATCTCCCAAATATACCTTGTGATAAACTCAGGTACTGGAGGAGAGGGGGGTTCCCTGAGTAAGATAGTCAGTGTACAGCTGCAGCTGATTCGGCTGATTGCCTGCAGCTGCACAGACAGGAGAGCTTTAAAAACAGGAAGGAAGGAAAAGCCAGCAGGCAGTTGCTGCAGGGGTTGAGGGCTGACAAGCTGCTTGGATGTGTTCCAGAACAGGAGTCCCTTAAGCAACCCTCAGAAGATAGGTCTCTTGAATTAGGCCAAAAGGAAAAAAGTTATTTCCATTGTGAGTTTTCCATTTTACTGTTTGTGTTCTTCCAGAAGGAGGGTTTATAGTTAGGGTCGGGGATTGTTTAGTCAGCGCTCCCACACGGAGCTAGGCCTCTTTATTTCTGTTTTTGTTTCATTTTCCCTGGTGGGGCTTAAAAAGGAAAAGGGCAGAAGCCCAAAGTTCTGTGTCACCAACCACATTAAGAAAATAAAAATATACCTGGTTGGTTTGATGTTAACAAACTGGTCTTCCTGAGACACCTTAACCACTGCAAAATTGATGCTGAATCCTGTGGCAAGGCTGCGCCTTGTCACACGTGGTGTCAGCAGTGGGATCAGGTCAGCGTAGAATTTGGCTGGAATTCGAACCACCCCAGAGTAAAGGAGACCAGGCATGGAGGACGTGGTGAAAGCCTTGATCCAGGCTACGACCAAGGTGACCAGTTCATCACGGGAAGCGGGGTCGGTCTGTCCAACCCACTGCCGTAGGCTGGGTGGTAGTCCTCTTAAGAACCAGTCCATTACCAGGAGCTCCAAGATTTTGGCAGCGCTATGGAGCTCGGGTTGCAACCACTTCTTGGCCAAGTGGAGGAGGTCGTACATCTGCGACCGTGGCTTTGTCAGCTCCTGGAATCTCCAGCTGTGGTACCTTTGGGCTTGAAGGGCTGGAGTCACACCAGCACGGGCCAAGATCTCTTCCTTCAGCCTTGGATAGTCAGTGGCGACTCCCTCATCTAGATCATAATACACATTCTGGGCCTCGCCGTACAAAAACGGAGCTAAAATGCTGACCCACTGTTCCTGAGGCCATGATTCATGAGTAGCAGTCCTTTTAAAAGCGAGCAAATATGCTTCAATGTTGTCAGCCATCGTCATTTTCTGCAGACAGTGGGAAGCCCGTATAGTCCGGTAACCCTGTGGGGTAGGCCCTCCCGGGCGACCTTCTCCCGGCGTGATCTCGATGAGGCACTTTACCATTTCCTGGAGGACAGCGTGGTCCTGGGCCATCTGTGTGAGCACCGACTGGTTCGTCTCTTGTAGACTATGCTTCAAGATATCCAGAAGTGATCCCGCTCCGTAACACGGCCTCAAAGTCGATTGCCCGAGAGCTAATTCAAGTCTTCGTGAGGGTTGGATTCCCAAAGGAGATACTGATGGATCAGGGTACTCCCTTTGTCTCATGTTTAATGAAAGAGCTTTGCAGACTCCTCCAGATCCGAGCCCTGAGAACCTCAATGTACCACCCCCAGACAGATGGTCTGGTCGAACGATTTAATCAGACTTTGAAGGGGATGTTGCAGAAAGTCGTGAGCCAAGACGGAAAGGACTGGGACTTACTCCTTCCCTACTTAATGCTCGCTATCCAAGAGGTCCCACAGGCATCCACCGGATTCTCCCCCTTCGAGTTGTTATATGCCCACTGGCCCAGGGGTATTCTCGATATACTAAAGGAGGACTGGAAGAGCAACCACCACAAGGAGCCAGTGTGATTGGTTATATCTCCCAAATGCAGGAAAGGTTGGCCCGGGTAACTCCTATTGTCCGGGAACATTTAGAAAAGGCCCAAGAGATCCAAAGGACTTATTATGACTGTCAGGCAAGGATCCGGAAGTTCCAGCCTGGGGATCGGGTGATGGTCCTGGTTCCCACAGTAGAAAGCAAACTGCTCACCAGGTGGCAGGTTCCATACGAGGTCATGGAAGCTGTTGGTGATGTGAACTATAAAGTAAGCCAACCCAATTGCAAGAAGAAGTTCCAAACATACCATATTAACCTCCTGAAGGCGTGGCAAGACTGGGAGGCCTGCTGTGTCTCATTGGCTGTAACCCCAGCAGAAGGTAAAGCAGAGGGGCAAGTCCATATCTCACCTGAGCTGTCTCCTACACAGTACAAAGATGCACTGGAAATGGTTCAGCGAAATGGGGATGTGCTCTCTGAACGACCTGGTCAGACGGTCGCAGCCTATCATGACATTGTGACAGCTCCGAGGGTAAGGATAAGGGAAAGACCCTACTGTATCCCAGAGGCCAAGAGGAAAGAAATCCAAGCCGAAGTCGAGAGGATGTTGAAGCTCGACGTCATAGAAGAGTCCCGTAGTGAATGGTCAAGCCCCATCATCCTCGTGCCAAAACCAGATAATACTTGAAGGTTCTGTAATGATTTTAGGAAACTAAACGAGGTATCGCAGTTTGATGCATACCCCCTACCTAGGGTCGACGAACTGATCGACCAGTTGGGGAAGGCCAGATACCTCTCCACCTTGGACCTTACAAAGGGATACTGGCAGATCCCACTCACAAGGGCAGCCCAGGAGAAGACCGCCTTCATCGCCCCGGGGGGTTTATACCACTACAAAGTCCTCCCATTCCGTCTGCATGGAGCACCTGCGACCTTTCAGTGCATGATGGACCGACTGCTGCGCCCACACTCTCACTATGCTGCTGCCTATATTGATGATGTGGTCATCCATAGTACGGACTTGGAAACTCACCTTCAGAAGGTTGAGGCTGTGCTAGACACATTACGAGAAGCCGGGTTAACAGCGAACCCCGCCAAATGTAAGACTGGCTTGCCAGAGGGAAAATACTTGGGCTATGTGGTTGGACGGGGATTGGTGAAACCCCAGGTGAAGAAGGTGGAAGCAATTCAAAACTGGCCCCAACCAAACAAGAAGAAGCAAGTGAGGGCTTTCCTAGGGTTAGTTGTTTACTACCGGAAGTTCATCCCTCACTTTGCCACTCGGGCCGCTCCATTAATGGAGTTAACCAGGGCGAATGCACCGGACATCGTGAGGTGGTCTGAAGCAGCGGATGAGGCATTCACTGACCTCAAGATGGCCCTCTGTTCTGATCCGGTACTGGTCTCTCCAGATTTCGATAATGAATTCATTCTGCAAACAGATGCCTCGGATGTTGGATTGGGGGCAGTACTCTCCCAGATGGTAGCAGGTGAAGAGCACCCCATCCTGTACCTAAGTAGAAAGTTGTTACTCCGGGAACAGCGGTATGCCGTAGTGGAAAAGGAGTACCTTGCAGTAAAGTGGGTGACGGAAACCCTCAGATATTACTTACTAGGTCGCAAGTTCACTCTGGTGACGGACCATGCTCCACTCAAGTGGATGCAAACAAACAAGGAAAAAAATGCCAGAGTGACGAGATGGTTCCTTGCACTACAACCATACCACTTTGTGGTCCACCACAGAGCGGGGACACTGAACGGAAATGCGGATGGACTTTCCCGAAGACCCTACCTCTCGGCACAGGATGCCCAACCCTGTAGTGTTGAGCTGGGGAGGGGAATGTGTGATAAACTCAGGTACTGGAGGAGAGAGGGTTTCCCTGAGTAAGATAGTCAGTGTACAGCTGCAGCTAATTCGACTGATTGGCTGCAGCTGCACAGACAGGAGAGCTTTAAAAACAGGAAGGAAAAGCCAGCAGGCAGTTGCTGCAGGGGTTGAGGGCTGGCAAGCTGCTTGGATGTGTTCCAGAACAGGAGTCCCTTAAGCAACCCTCAGGAGATTGGTCTCCTGAATTAGGCCAAAAAGAAAAAAAGTTACTTCCATTGTGAGTTTTCCATTTTACTGTTTGTGTTCTTCCAGAAGGGGGGTTTATACTTAGGGTCGGGGATTGTTTAGTCAGCGCTCCCACACGGAGCTAGGCCTCTTTATTTCTGTTTTTGTTTCATTTTCCCTGGTGGGGCTTAAAAAGGAAAAGGGCAGAAGCCCAAAGTTCTGTGTCACCAACCACATTAAGAAAATAAAAATATACCTGGTTGGTTTGATGTTAACAAACTGGTCTTCCTGAGACTCCTTAACCACCGCAAAGCTGATCCTGAATCCCGTGGCGAGGCTGTGCCTTGTCACAACCTACAGTATCTCTACGACAGTAATGAACCCTATCTAATCACAATAACATCGACCAAACTCCCCCCCCAATAACTAGACTAATTAACTTGTCCCTGTCCTCTGGCACTGTACTTGACATCTGGAAATGCTCCAGTTTTCCAGTATCTAAACAAGCATTTGTCGATGCCGAACGTTGGTTGCTTGTTAAACAATCTGATGTTTTTTTCCGAAAAAGCCCAACGTCGAGTCTAGTCTGCATACCCACAAGACCTTCCATGTAGCAGTACCATGGCCATAACATTGATCTATATAGAGGTAAAACTACCTCCCTTTTTCTGCTGGTGATACCCTTCCCTGTGCACCCAAGCATCCTAATAGCATTTCTTACTGCCTTATTACACTGGTTTGCTACCTTCAGGTTATCAGATATGATGGCCCCAGATTCCTTTCCTGTTTTGTTGTTATTAACAGCTCCATCCCCCAAATGATATGTTGCCCTTGGTTTCTGTGCCCCCTGTGCACAATTTAAAAATTTTTGGTGTTGAAGCCCAGTTGCCAAATCCTTGACCAGTCTTCCAGTTTTTTTTTAGATCTTCCTTAACCATTAAATCTATGAAACACAGTGCAGGTCATGCATCCCCACCCCACACTTTTCACTTATCATTTGGACACAATGACACTTCTGTTCCGGCAGCAGCTCATGTGGGCAGAGGGGGAAGGAGTGAAAAAGTACCAATCAGAAAACTGAAATGCACCACCAAGGAAATCCCAAAGTCTATGGCAATGGTTTCAGTCTGCACTTCTTGTAAAAACAGCACTTACTTTGGATAATAAAAAAAGGATCCATGATGCTGGCATGACAACCCCGACCGTGATGTCTACTACAGCGCTGGGAACCCGTCAATAACCCTGACGTGACCCCAAACTGACCAGCAACATCCTGACAGACAATGTGGGGCCTCACCCCCCCCACTATATATACAGTATCTAACTTCACATTACACAGACAGTGGAGTTAGATATTTACCCCCCCCCATCTTCCTAACATGTCTCAAAGCAAAACCCCCATTGCTGCCGATTTAGGAGAGGTGGGGGTTCGCTGTTCGGGTGTCATGGTAGTGTGGCATACCATAAAAAAAACAAAAAAAGCACACACTAAATCATACTGTACAACAGGTTGCTCCAAGATTCTGGCTGCTAGCAGCACCTGGACATCAAATGGTGGCCCCCCTTCCCATCTTTTGCTCCCTCTCAGTACAGCAGACCCAGCAAACAAAAATAAATGAATGAATAAATAACACAGCCCTGTCTCTTAAAAAATGTGCATTTACAGGGTTTGAGACAAGAGCAGCGTGGTAGAAAGAAGATTCTCTCAGTCACAACAAATGCAAGCAAATCGCTTCTGCAAAACTCATAGGGTGGGATATTCAAAAGAGTTGCGCATGGCGCAACAGGGTGCGCCATGTGCAACCCACCTATGCACCCTGGCGCGATATTCAAAGGGATATATTGTGCAGCGGAACTCCCAATGTGCCATGGTGCATCAGTAATGTATGCGGCGCAAGTGCGGGGGGGCGTGCCCATGCATATGCGGCACATCCCAATATTCAGCCCGGGATGTGCGGCACATATGCTGGCACAACCCCACCTTGCGCCACTCAGGAGGGCGCAAAGATGCCCCTGGTAAATCCAGGAACAAATCCTGGCCACCCACAGGTGAGCTGCCATATTGCAAGGTGCAACACAGCAGCCACCTGCTGTGGGAGGCCACCCACCCACCCAGAACACGGTCCACATGCCCCCTGCCCAGGGTGTGTTGTGCCCCTCCCTTACCCATTCGCGGGCATATGTGAATGTAAGCCCTGGTGGTCCCGTGGACCGCTATCCATTGCCCAATCACAGGCATATGTTACCATAATCCCTGGTGGTCCAGTGGACTGATCCCCATCACCCAATCGTGGGCGTAAAATAAAACTCCCTGGTGGTCCAGTGGAAACCCCCCCAGTGCCCGATTGCAGAAGGAATGAACAAATGACACCCTGGTGGTCCAGTGGTACCCCCCATACCACCCACCCACTGAGTCACCCACCACCCTGCACCCCTCCCAATCAGCGGCGGGCAGCAGCACAACGCCCGCAAGTCACCCAGCCGCCCGCCAACTGACAGTGTACAGTAGGGTCTCTACGCCTATTGGTACTACACAGGCCTGAAATGTGAATGGTTCATTCACATTTCGGGCCTGTGTAGTACAGTATGGTCTGCACGCCCATTGGCCCATGCAGTGGACCAGTAGGCGTACAGACCCTACTGTATGCTGTCAGTCGGCAGGCAGCCAGGCGGCTTGAGGGTGGGGTGCTGCCACCCGCCGCTGACTGGGGGATGCAGGGTAGTGGGGGATTCAGTGTGCGGGTGGGGAGTGGGGTACCAAAGGACCACCAGGGTGTCCTTAGTTCATTCCGCCCATGATCGGGCGCTGGGGGGGGGGTTCACTAGACCACCAGGGAGTTTTATCATACGCCCGCAATTGGGCAATGAGGATCAGTCCACTGTACTACCAGGGAGTATTTTAACATATGCCCATGATTAGGCAATGGATAGCGGTCCACTGGACCACCAGGGATTATTATAACATATGCCCGCAATCAGGCAATGGACAGCGGGTCCAGTGGACCACCAAGGTTTACATTCACATATGCCTGCGTACGGGCTAGGGGGGATCAGTCCACTGGACCACCAGGGATTGATTTTACACATGCCTGTGATCGGGCGAACGGGAGTGGAGCCCACCGAGGGGCAGCAGGGCATCGGTCTCTGACAGCTGCAGTCTGGCAGGGTGCCACACACAAGTCGCCGGGGATCAGCGCACTGCATGCAAATGGGGCCATAATGACATGCAAATGGCCCCATTTGCACCTTGCATGCATAATGGCCCCATTTGCACGCACACGGCTGAATATCACAGTTGATGCGCCTAGCGCAACAGCAATTGCGCTGGCACAGCCCCCTGCTCCCCTTCTGCCACTTGCGCTGGTGCAGAGCCACTGCACCGTGGGCAGTGTGTGCACCCCTCAGTGCTATATTCAATGGTGCTGAGCCATGGCACAGAACCGCTGAATATTGCCTAGTCCATGCTCTGGCTCAGCCCAGTTGCGCTGCACCCAGGCTTGCGCCCCTGCCTGGCGCAGTCTGAATATCCCACCCAAAATGTACAAATAATGTATCACTTTAATATATAGTTTTAAAATTCTAATTGTAAATATGCTAAACAAAAGAAGCAAGAAGAAAATGCACACTGTAGCTCCTCTGAATAACTTATTACTGTGATTGCAGAAGGGGTTTAAGAGTCCAATTACCTGCAGGGGCTATACTCAGTTTGAGTTTGGGAACTGATCCAATTTTAATGGCATTCCATGGCAAGGTGATATAATTTGGCCCATATTTTTTATATTTTTATTTTAGGTTACAAGGTCTCTGCGGGGGAGGGATGCTATCTGTATATGTTACCTTATTTCCTATTGTTGTGGGAAGGGAGGGACTTGGTCACCTCATAAATGGTTGGTAATGTTATTTTTGGCACTCTGTAAAGTATGGAATGTAACTCATTTGTATTTGGTCACTCATTTGTTATTTTTTATATGTTCTTTTATATTCTGTATATTTCTAAAATGTAATAAAGATTATACAATTAAAAAAAAGAAAATTACCCTCACACCCCCAACACACACACACACACACACACACACACACACACACACACACACACCCCTGAACAGTACTGGGAGGCTATCCAACTTATCAGCCATGCTATGCATGAATTAATGATGTGCGTTCTTTCCTAACCCATGACTGTCAGACTGCTCATTTCTGTCTCAGATTTTCTTCACACACATGCAGTGATTATTTTGCCAGTGATGTTAAAACATTTGGATTTTACTCTGGATAATCTGGTTTCGATTTCTGAGTAAACCAAGTATTTGCTGTTATGGTTCCTTGTCACGGCGTTAAAATATGCTAATATATGGTTCTACCAGAGCAGTACTGGCTGAAATACTATGTACACCTTTATTTAGCATGAGCAAAGCCATACTCTATCAGGTTACATATGAAATTGTAAAAATGGAGCTACTGAGTTTAGAAAAGCTTTATTTTTCATATTCTTTTAATGTAAAGGGATGGATTTTCACATACAGGGCAGGATTCACAAAACAGATGTGCCTGGCGCAACCCAGATGCACCGGCACAAGTCAGAAATGTACCGGAGGGTGATTCAGGTATAGGGAGGAAGCGCCAGTGCAAACGAGATGCCCTGTGCCGAAAGGCATGCGCCATAGGCGCAACATAATGACATACAGCGCATATACAGGGGGCGTAACCCATGCATATACTGTGCATCCCTATTCACAGAGCACAACCAAGGCGCAGCAATGGAGCAACTGCAGTGCAAAGCCAAGATGCGCCATGGAAAGATAAGTACAAAAGAAGGAGACTTAAGTCCAGCACACCAGCAGGCTGTCAATGGAACGACGACAGCAGGACACACACGGAGGGGAAGTCAAAGCACAGGGAGAGGCACAGACAGCAAGACACACCACAGGGCCACATCAACAGAGGGGATGAACCCAGCAGCAGTCACCATTGCTGGTGCCCTAATGAGGAGGAGGAGAAGGCAGGGCACCAGAAGTAACTGTAGGCGGCCGGACCCACAGCAGTACCACGCCCGGCTGTCCTTCGAGCAGCTGACAGAAGTGGAGACAATCGGGTGATACCGCCTCAACAGGGCCATGCTGAGGCAGCTATGTGAGCTGTGCCATGATGTGATACAGGCACCCACTGCATGAGGACATGCCATCTCGGTGGAGACCAAGGTGACAATGGTCATGTGCCTGCTCACCACGGGAACCTTCCAGAGGCCTACAAGGGACACCACTGGCATATCACAGGCCCAAACTTCCCGCCTCGTCACACAGTTCCTCACCACACTGCTACCGCACACTTTGGAATACATCAGATTCCCCAGCACGCAGGCAGAGTGGACAGAAGTCATGCAGTAGTTCCACAGGGTGGCACGCATGCCAGGTGTCATAGGGGCCATCGACTGCACCCATGTGGCAATCTGCGCACCACCTGGTGAGGAGGGCATCACATACATGAATTGGAAGGGGTACCATTCAGTGAACTGCCAGGCGGTGTGCAATGCCACAAGGCTCATCACTAATGTCTGCGCCACACACCCTGGGAGCGCACATGATGCATACATATGGCACCAGTCGGCACTCTGCGCAAGGTTCGAGGCCGGGGACATCCAAACTGGACACCCGTTAGGTACATGTGACTGGGGGACAGCAACCCGGGAGGGGGGCACCATGTCCGGGACACCTGGGATGGGCCGTGGGTGGGAGGCTGCAGGTATGAGGGCACTGGGTCAGCAGGGAAGTAGAAGGGTGCTGGGGCTGATGCAATGTGGCATGTGACCGATGTGCACCACAGGATGGACGGGGGCAGGCAGGGGATGCAAGACCACCAGGCATGTGGCAGCATGGGCGGGGGGGCAGGACAGGGGCGCACAACACAGGGTGGGACGGAGTCAGGGCACATGCCACAGTGTAACACCATGTACTAATGGCAACACATCTACCCCCACAGGTGATGCTGCATACCCATTGCATCCCTGGCTCCTCACCCCCATCCAATGACCTGGAACAGTGGCAGAAGAATGCTACAATGAGGCACATGTCGCGACATGCGCTGTCATCAAGCATGTCTTCGGCATGCTGAAGATGTGATTCCGGTGCCTGTGTTGGTCAGGCGGTGCCCTACAGTACAGCTCTGAGAAGGCCTGTGGCATATTCCTGGCCTGTTGTATGCTATACAATATGGCCCAAGACCATGGGATACCTGCTGAGGCCAGCGAGGGCAGTAATTCCGGGGAGGAGGAGGGGGGGGGGAGGGTGCAGCAGGGGCACACCCAGAGGAACATGGTGTTGGTGGCGGACATGGGTGCAGGGATCCCAGGCTGGTGGCTAGGGCATGAGCATACCGCACCCGAGTGGTGGAGGAACATTTCAGGACATGCAGGTGAGTATGCAGATTGTTACATGTGCAGGTGTGGGCACCACAGTGTAGGGACAGCATGGCAGGGGAATGGCAGGCACCTTATGCCACACCGGGGCACACATGCAGGTGCATGCACACGGTGAGGGACAGACACACTCACACACAGGCACCATGCATGGACCACACCAGAACCACACAGGCTACGCCCACACCGTCACGGGTCAGTGTGCACTGCGGCCGGCACACAGGCACTGCATGCACCGTAATGCACTCATCATTCCCATGACACATGGCACAACTGTGATACACACAAACACACTGGTGCACATGCACAGGTGACACGGGGGGCATGCCAGGGCAACCATGTGGCTGGAGACCACCATGCACAGTGGCACTGGCACCACCTGCAGGGCAGCCAGTATGCATGACCATGCCACCCACCACCACAGGCCCTTGGGCATGGACATCACATGGCCACCCTATGACCACCATGAACATGCGGGCAGCCTTTGCCATGGCTGCTGGTGATAGGGGTGCCACCACCAGCCACAGTGGGTGTCCCCAGGGACCCCTGAGGGGTACTACACTGAGACCGTGAATGGGTGCTCAGTGGGGTGGTCGTTCCATGCCCCCTGGCTGAGCCATGGTCAGTGGGGGTGGATGCCAGTGGTGCTGGGGTCAACAGCAGGGGGCCCACCTGGCCCCACTGTTGGGGTGTCTGGGACATACTCCTGGGTGTCCTACTGGATGCACGCTGCCCGCGGCATGCTGTGGAAGCAGCCACTGCCTCCGGAGCAGCTGTGATCCACTCCATGGCTGCGGTCATGCCAACCCGCATGAGGCATGTCTCAGCCAGCATCTGAGCATGCCACGCCACCGCGGACTCATGCTCCTGGACCATGATGGCCCGGTGGCTCCGGAACTCTGCCCGGAGTGCCTCCTGACTGTCCATAGTTGCCCGCAACAAATCAAGGTAGACACCCATGTCATCATCAGGTGATGCAGCACATGGGGAGGTGCCAACGAACTGAGGAATGGTTGGTCTCACCAGGGTCATCCACGGGCGGTGGATGCACCCTGTCAGGCTGTGCTATGTGCGTATCTTGGCTGGGCACAGGTACCTGCTGTCCATGCATGTCACCAGTGGGACCACTGTAGCGGGTGCGTGCTCACTGGTGCCCTGCCTGGATGCCACTGATGCTGCCAGCACTGTGCTGGGCAGCGGTGCAGGGGGCACGGCACACACAGCCCCGGGCATCTGTGCTGCTGCTGCACTGGTGTCTAACACGGTGGGAGCGCCGTTGGCACCCAGGATCCCGGGCACAGGCAGCCCCGCACTGTGTGCACTGCAGTTGCCCATGGCAGTGGCGCTGCTGATGGTGGAACATGCGACGGTGCAAATGCCCTCACCCTGCAAGCCATTGGCAAGCATGATGAGTGCATCCACTATGTCCACCGCCTCATCCAGGTCACCATCAGACAACCCAGCCAGGTCCCCCAACCATGAGATGTACCCACCTGCAGTACCGCCATCACTGCTGGAGGGCTCCGCAGGGTCCTCCACCACAGGTACCATGACCGGTGGTGTGTGGAGCATGGTCATCACAGGTGCAGACACACCCACATCAGTGTCAATGGCCCCATGGGGTGGGCCCACATCATTGCCTATGGGGGCTGCGCAGTCTGCCATGACCGCACCATGGAGTCAAGATGGAGCTGTGGAAGACAAAAAGGGAATTATAGTTAATGCACAGGACGCATGTCACACTGCACAGACAGCCACACATCGCTGGGTACGTACGCCCGTCCATGGCGGGTGCGGACAGGGTGCACAGCCACTCACCATGCTGCAACGGGCTGCCCCCGTCTGGAAGTCACCTCCAGGGATGCCGTGCACTGACGTCCCTAACACACTGGTGGCCAGGAGGGCCTTGTTGGGGCTGAGCTGTGCCACTGAGTCGGGTCCACCCCCTGTCCGCTGCAGGGAGGCCTGAATGCTGGCCACCCTCTCCTTGGCCCTCTGTCGGCCGTCATTCCAATGTTTCCTGCACTCCTGCACTGTGCGGTTGTATGGTGCGACCACGTTCACATGCCAGGCCACCTCCTCCCAGTCCTCTGCATGCACCGTCCTGCTTCCACCCCTGCCAGTGAGTACATCCAGGCATAGATCGCATGCTTCGATGAGTGCCCTCTCCTCATCCTGCGTGAAGTTTGATCGTCACCTGGCGGCGGCACCTGACTCCTCATACATTCAAACACTGTGGGGAGAAGCAACCTTGTGTCAGACCCGCCCATGTGTACACACAGACCCACATCGATCTCCCACTGTCTGCAGGATCACTATTGCCCGTGGCACCAGTGGCCTGTGCCGTGGTCCGTGTGTGGGCTGCCAAACACAGGTGGACATGCACCATGGTATGCGGTCCATCAGGGACAGCGCACGCGCCACATATGGCACCCAGGATGCGGTAAAGGTACCGTGTAGCCACCACAGGGTGTGTGACACCAACCCGTCTGCCTTGGGTGTGCCCCAATACCCCAGCAGTGTGTGTACCACCACCATGGTGACCATCATACCTGGGTGCCACCACTGTGTTGGCTGCAGGGTGGACGGGGACTGCCATGTGGTGGCATGCAGTGTTTGCACGGTGGCAATGTGCATGCTGGCAGCGGTAACACTGTGCCTGCACAGGTGTTGCACTGTGCGACGTACATACATGTGTCATGGTGCTACATGCACCTCACAGTGCAGTCCACCCCCACCCATCCGTACCATCCCTGTGTCCCTGTGTACATTGTGTTGTCCTCTGTGCATGTTGAACCCCCCCACATTACACTGCCACGGCGCAATGACAACCGCCCCACAGGTGTCCAGCGGGGCCCAGAACGTACAGTGCTATGTGTGTCCCAGTGACACGGTCTTCCGCTGTGGCCTCGGCAGGGGCCAGTCCAATGTCACCCCGTGGATACATCCCTGCAGTTGTACATCACATATTGCCATGGGAGCCACCTGACAGTAGTCTTGTCCCACATGCGGTGTACTGGGAGACCATCTGCTGTGCACGCTCTGATGCAGGCACACCAATGTGTGCTGTAGCCCGGTGACTGTGGTTATATACTCACCCTGTAGGCACTGACTTCTCTCAGTACCCTGGACTCAGCCTACTGAATTGGGAGCATTTATGGCTCAGGGCATGCAAATGAGGCCTGAGCACCTGTTAATGAGATGCTAATCGGCTGGGATGCCCATGCATGGTTGATGAGGCTGTTTGGGGCGCATTCTCTCTGAATAGCATAATTGCTCCCAGCTCATCTCACTTTGCACGGAGCATCTGTGTGATGCGCCAACCACAGTACGGCGCATTCCCAGCACATGCGTGGTCTGGGTGGCACATCTCGTGGCAGGGGCAGTCACATGTCGCATCCCAGCGCATATGCCGTGTCGTACGTACAATGGCGCATCTTCCGTTATGCGCTGTTCCACCGTAGTCTGGTGCACCATAGTGTGCCTGACAATCGCAGTGCCATGTACCGTATCGCGTAGCATGTCCTACAATGCACCACCCATGCCGCATTGTTTGTCCCCCTCCATGGATCGTGCACTATGTGTGGTACATGTTACTGGTGTATGCCGTGCACAACATGGCGCCTGCATGCGCACTGGGCATGCGCGACTGTGTCCTTGCCATGCAGTGCCATAGCATGGTGGTGTGCGCATGCATGGGTACGTCGGCAGTGGCCAATCACGCGTCACATTCAGTGCGTGGTGTGCTGCATGTGTATCACTTTTTCACGTGGCGCATAATGGTTGGTGGATGGCGCATTCCCTGTTTGCACCTTGCCACTGTATGTGCACAGTGTAGGATGCCTGGAGCTGGGAGAATGGTGCCTAGGGCCATGAACTGGTCACACTTGGAGCTGCTACATCAAGTGGCACAGGTCATGGCTATGGAGGGCCGCCTGTTTGGACAGGAGGACCTTCATGAGCTCAGGGCCAGGGTGTGGGCCATCATTGCTTCACAGATTGTGCAGCGTATTGGCATGCCACACACAGGAGAGCAGGGCAGACATCGCTATGGTGACCCCCAGAGGTGGTACCCAGAGAGGCTTGCGTGGCTGCGGTACCGTGTACGCAGGGGTGCACTGCCACGGCCAGGTAGGTGTTCTTTGGCTGTATCCTTCTGTGGCACATGCTGGGTGTGTCTCTCACTCCCCCCTAGTGCTTCTGCGCTGCATTGCCCTGGTGCTGGGGGGGACTGGGCATGGATGTGTGTGCCTGCTTACACTGGGTGCTTCGGACACTGGCATCACTGTCTGCTGCATGGACACGTTCCGGCAGGGGGGGTGGCTGGGGATTTGCATCCTACACCGTAGCACCGTTTGCTCATGGCACTGTATGTTGTGTTTTGCAGGTCCAGGGGCCAGGCAGCATGCTGTGTATGCAGTTGAGGACATCATCGGCACTACATGGGTGCCAGGCCTGGTGCCCTGCCAGGGGCGGGTGAGTACCGCTTTACATGATTGCAGTTTTTCTGGTGTTGTGCTGTCTGTGGTGGGTGGGGTTTTGATCCATGTTCTGACCCTCAGTGTGTGTTCCCTCTATCATTTTCTGTAGGTGTCCTTGATCGCCGTGCTGCTCCAGGTGGTGATGGTGGTGGTGCTGTGCTGGTAGATGTGGACCAGAGGATCCGTGTGGCCATCCAGGCAGCCCTGAGCCCTCTTACATAGACTGTTCGGCACCTGTTCGGCACCTGTCAGCTGCCCTGTGGGGCATCGTGCTGCACCTTCCGGGCCGTGCCAGGGTGCTGTGTGGCAGGGCATAGTGCCGCTAGTGTTCCCATGCCAATATCTGGGGGTCTTCCTGTGTGAATAGTTGCCCTACCCTGTCCCCTGTTTCTGTCCCTTTCCCGTCCTCCTACCCGTCCCTGCTCCTCCTCTTCCCCATCTGTGGATATTATTGTTGTTCCTTTTCTGGCATTTGATATGTATAGTTTATATGGCCATTACATTTTATAAACATGTTTTACTCTACACTTGTGTCCGTGGATCTGTTTGTGACAGCTCCTCCTGCCCTGCTGTTTTGCTCCAGTTGTTCTGCTGGCTCCCCTGTGTGGCTCAGGGCTGCCTGCCTGCCCTGGAGCATCTCTGGATGTGCTGGTGCATCTGCGGTTGCGCCAGTTGTGTCCTGTGGTGATTCACAGTGGTGTTGCGCTTGGTGCTTGGCACGGTACATCCCTCTGTGAATGCCAATGCTTGGGCTCGGCGTATCTTCTTTGTGAATCCTGCCCCCAGTCTTTACTTAAGAACAGATAATTAAAGAGCAACTGCCACATTGCTTGCTTCTTGCTCGATGTACTGTAGTTCGGCTATCAGTTGAATGCATGCTTACCTTTTTACCAAAACGGAGGTTTTAAAAGTGTTAAAGCAGGACAGCCAATTTAAAAATTAAACTACATTAGAAGTACTCCATTTATGTGAATAGACATACAGTAGTTCACTAGGAGGATTTAGACAGGCAGCAGTCCCTCCCACCTCCCTCCCTCCCTCTCAATACAGCAGGCAGCAGACCCAGCTGACAAGTGAATAAATAAATAACAGCCCTGCCCTGTGTCTTAAAAAAGGTGCATTACAGGTGAGGGTTTGAGACTAGAGCAGTGTGGCAGAAAGTAAACAACATGAATATTCTCACAGTCATAACAAAGGCAAGCAAATTGGAACCTACTGACTTTGGCTGAAAATCCATAAGATGTACTGCATGCTGGCTGCTCATTCTGACCTCAGAATTAGACTTTAGTCCCAACCCGATCTTGTCAGAGAGACCCGTTCCTAGCACCACTCCAGAGTGACGTCGGACAGTCTCCCACCCCCACCCACATCCACTTAGCTATTTGAATTTTTCAAACAATTCTGAGTATGAACAAACAAAAACAGTAAGAAAACTGCAATAAAAAATAAAACCTGACTGAACAGATCTGGTAAAGTGCTGGTCGGTAAGAGTTGATCAAAAACACCTGGTCAGATTAGGGAGTGGGATGATTCAATAGGTAAACAGCTTAACAGCACACAGCAGTCCAAGACAGAATCCAGGAAGGATAAAGTCCCCTACCTGTGTACAATTCTGGAATCATTGGGGGAGGATTAGCTGTGCTCCAGTCACAACTGAATAAATCAAGCACTACAGAAGCGGTGCTCCCAACTCGAGTCCCGACCTTTAACTTGCCAACAATGCCAGTAGCAACTTAAGCAACTTAAGCAAGTCAACGCCAAATGGTCCGGTTGGTCAAATTCAACATTTCTTCTCCTGGGCTCTGCACTGCAGCAAGCTCACTCTGCTCTGCTCACAGTAGTTGCTGCAAGCAAGACACTATGCTAGCCTTCCTCCATGCTTAGCCGCCTAGTAGCTCCGTCGTGGTTCAACCGTACCCTCCTGTCCTCCAACTCCTGAAGTCTTCTTGTTTAGTTCTTCTCCTCTGATGCTCCATTCTCACTTCTGCTTGGCTCCAATGCTTTAGACAAGTGAAAGAATACAGTACAATACGTCACTGTGTGTTGGGGAATTTAAACACCCCACCCCTTACTAGGCACACCTCCAACATGCAATGGCAACCAATCACAGATGTGCAGTATCCCGCAGACCTTATTGAGGAATGCAGTCTGCATTCCTCAATCACGTCTGCTGCTGAGCTCACTCCCCCGTTCCACCCCAGCCAAAAAGCTGCAAGGGGATAAGTCAGGGTTGCAAAGCCTGCAAAAGAAAAAGACAAACAAAGGAAGTTGGAGGACGCGCTGGGTGGCATTTTTCCTACCCCCTGCTACACTGTAAGTTCGCCGTGGTGTGTCTGGCATACCAGTGCCTATGCCCTTGGACTCAAGTCTGTGTTTGGCAATCCCCTCCCACGCTGTACTTCCAGGAGTAAAAGTGCCGGTGGGTGCTCTGCTGGGCACTCGTTTTTCCTGTCTGCCCGGTAGCCCTCCACTTTATGCAAATCAAAGGATTGAAGCCCTCTGTGAATGGAGTGGCTTCAGTCCTTTGAAGAGCCTGACCGTTCCACACACCCAGCAGAGAGTTGCATCAGGACCACACCAAGTGGTCATTGGTGTAGACTGCCAAGTCCATTTTGAGCCCCTAGTTTTATGTACTGCAATGGACTCAGCAGCGACACCCCTCAAAATCCCCTATTGCCACAATATGTTGGCTTGCACATGCGCTCAACTGATGTAAAAAGGGATCATAATTTGATCAATAATGGGAGGGCTTTGCCCATGGTTCAATGTGGGGAATAACTCCTCCCACTACCTCTATGTAAGCCTTCTACTAACCACACCCCCTTGCTTAGGGAAGTGTTTTTCCAGGGCTCTTTGCACGGCTCATGCAGCTATGCTTCTGTGCTTCCTGGTATCTGGTTCCTCGTTTCTGTGCTCCCATCTCGTCTCCCCTCCTCTTCCCTCCCTGTGTCCTGTGTCTCCTGTTGGTGCTGTGTTTTGGTCTGTCTGCTCAGCCACTCCAGTTGCATCCCTGCTCCCTTTTCATCCCCTTCCTTGTTGTGTTGGGGTTCTCCCCGTCCCTGTCTTACCTTGTTTTCTTTTGGGCATTCTTTTTCCTCCCAGACGATGCTCGCAGGCGTCCCCTTCTGCTCCACATTTCTGTCCGCTTTCGATTCAGTGCTAGCTTAACCTTCCTGCTCCCCATATGTCTTGCATGGATGTCGCTGACTGTACCTACCAATACATAGCTAACAAGGTACATCTACAGTTCTCTGGAACTGCACGCTCGCACTGCCTCTTCCAGAAAAAAAAACAGAAGTTACTTTGCTCCTTCAACACATTTTTCACGTTTCATTTCTTTGACCATTTGGAACCCTGCCTTCTACATCCCTGCAGCACCAGTAGCACCTCTCCTGCTCTGCACCTCTGGCCACTCAGGCCTTGCATCTCATCCATTACCTGCCTGATCTGATAAGACTACGGGACTCTACTCTTGCATCCCATACCGCCCCAACAGTAAGTACACCATAGTTCCGTTTTCTCTTTCAGCGTTAGTTCAATTCTCTAGCTCCTTTCCCTACTGCCTCTCTCACCTTGCCATGGATTAGTTTCACAGCTGATAATACTCTCTCTAGGGCAGTCCCTCTAGTTGATACTTCCCACGCTTACCTAACAACCTTGCATACTACTAACCCGCAGAGCTACTCGCTTCCCCAAAGCACACGTTACCAGATGTCTGCCTCACCTACTACAGTGCCCCTTCCTATCATTCAGAGTGTGGGGGGGTTGGGTCTCCTTTCTTTCTTCACTAAAGTATATCCCATTCATTAGCTGTCCCCATCACAGGACCTTAGAACAGCTCTAGCAACTTCTCACGCATTAGCAGGATAAGTAAAGCTGCTTCCACAGCTCTTGTTGTACTCTTCCATACAGTATCTGCTGTTATCTGTGGGTCAATGGGAAAATGCAGCTCAAGGCTTCAGCTTCAATACAACAAGGACAGAGTCTATATTACAGTCACTTCTCCAGATTCACCCTACCTCCAGGAGTACTCAAGCTTGCCACGGCTGCATTCTTCATGGCAGACCTTCATATTAAGTATCACCACTACCCTATGGTACAAAACTTATCTTCACATTTTGCTACCTCATCCCATCAATATTCTCCAGTTTACTCCTCTATGTACACTCCAGTTCACTTACCTCATCTACTACTGCCATCTATGTGTCCCATTCCATCATGATATGTGTATCTCATTCCCACTACTTTGTATTTAATGTACCTACAATTTCATCTGCAATTCTCTGATTCATTGCCCTATTCCTGCTTCATATTCTATATCTCCTCTCTCTTTGCAGCAGTGTCATGATTTAGCCAGCCCATACCAGCAGTATTCTGGTCTCCATCCTTAACTCGCACCTTCTAAGGTGCTGAGTGTAGGTAGGCTTCCCCTGTCTACCAGAGATGGGAGTCCGTTACATTCTCTACCTCCTGCTACTTACCATCCAGACATCCTCCATCCCTAACTCTGTTGGACACATTGAGTGAAGGTTAGCTCACCCCGACAACCAGGGATGGGAGTCATATCTACAATCTACTGAGTCTTACCATTCCTTCTTTACCTCATACCAGTTGCCGCTTCCCTTCGGGAACAGAATTTCTTCACCACATGTGCCTTCATCATCCTACCTATTCCTAGCTGCCTCTTGACAGGATCATCCCACCTCAGCCATTACCGATGGATGTGCGAACCTCCATCCCACAGCTGCAACTTTCCGTCTCTTCAGCCTGATGTCCGGCCACTGCTGCCCTTCAAGAACATGACTTTGCCTGACTTGCCTTCTACTTCCTTCATAGACTGCAGCCTCGATTCCTGGTCTCACAACTCAACCATGACGCCTGGTTGCATGAGCGTCCATTACACTGCTTCGCATGTGCTCACTCTCTACCTGCTATCTGATGCCACATCCCTTCTGGAACTGGACCTCCCCTTGCTTGTAGTCTCCATTTCCCCTTACCTGCAGCCTTCCCTCAAGCCTCATCACACTACCTTGCCTGGTCCACAGCCTGAGCTTAGCTAGCTGTTTCCACTGTCTGCTTCCTCTACCCAATACCAGTCGCTACTTCCCTTTGGGAACGGGACATCACGTTCCACTGCCTCGCCTTGCCTGTCGACATTGACTACTCATCCTCTCACCAACATCATGGAGTGGTAGCCTGCCCTTGGATACACTGGATTTTTGTCTCCTTCGTCTTTTGTCTGGCTGTGCTTCCCGCTCGAAGAGGACCTCAGTACTACATCTGCCTCCATCCTCCTACCTCTGCTGAGTGACATAGAAGGCTCATTTTCTCCCCGTTTACCATGCCTTGAAGCTCGTTTCTTCAATCAACTGTTTCCAGCTTACCTGCCCTCTGGCAGACTGTTACTTGCTGCTCCCTCCTGGACTTGAGCATGTCCTGATTGTGCTTTCACCTTCACCCATTATCTAGAGCATCCTGCCCGTCATCTCATTTCAGTTTGACTGCCTTTGGGACTTCTTTGCTGCAGGTCACTCATCCGGTTGACGTCAGAGTTTTATTCTGCCTTCGGATGTGGACATGTTATCCTTCTTCACTCCAGCACCTCCAGTCCCTTCGCTAGTTGGTTGAAGCCTTCATCTGATGTGGGACCGCTGTACCTCTACCTTGTTGCTCTTAGTACTTCAATTAGCTCCTTGGCCATCCATGGATCATTGTCTAGTGACTGCTACAGCCTCCCCTGTCTGCTGCTGCCATTTTGCTGGGGGGCTGATACACTCCTGTTCCTTCCTGCACAGTATGCCATCAGGCTTCATTCACCTTGACCCTGCCCTGGTTCGGTTCTTCAGTCCCTTGGAAATTCCTCTGGACTTTTCTGCCATCTCCGGATAGCTGCTTTCCATCTCTGCCTTGTTGGCTCGGGGCTTCATTCTCTGTGCTATGGCTCTTTTGGGCATCCTGCCATATCTCTCTCTTTTTTTTTTTATATCTCTGGCCAGTATTCCTACTCAGGCAACTTTTACCCTCATTTATTCATTGCATACTCCTACTCTGGCTATCCTTACAGCTCTCATCCACTATTCGATGAAAAACAGTACTAAGACTTATTGTTCATACATTTGAGGAATCTACTCTAGCTCACAGTCCTTGGCAACCTGCCTCAGAACTCTCACGTTAATTCAACATTTTCCATACCACCCAATCAGCTCTCCTTGATCATTCTGGACTTCTGTTTGGCTGGACATTGGAAACATACATGCCTCTCTACATTGGATATTCCCTACAAATCTCTTCCATTCATTCTTCATGGACTTTTCCATCTACAATGCCTCACAGGCTATCCCCTCACATGGTACGGATGTAACTTCTTCTATTATGCTCTGACTTGCTCTCCATCAATGCTCCCACAGATCCTAGGACTCACATGATGCATCAAGGCACCTCGCACATTACCTACTTTTCAGTCCACAGCTTTCTAACATCATCAAATTTGCTGACTAGATTATTACACTCTTACTTCCTTAACAGACTTTGCTTGTTCCAAGACTTCCTAGCTGCTTTCAGATTATTCATCACTGGATCTCTACTGTCTAGCTGCATATTAATGCCACACCATCCTAATCATCGTTTTGGCTCTTGGACGTTGCCATTCCTCATACAACCATCTGCACTTCTTCATCTAGTACCTTGAGATAATCACCCTTCCGGCGGACCCTTCAGCTTCTCCTTCACAAACTATCTACATTAATCTCTTCAGTAAAGTCTTTCACCGAGAACTGGCTTTCCCTATTGCCATCTGGAAATCCGCAACCGTTAAGCCTACAGACTCTTCAATGTATCCACCTCCAAGCTTCTCTCAAGGACTTAGGCATCGGATTACCTGAAATTTAACCAACCATGAGCCACCACAGTGTATCTCAAGGACATCACGCTGCAACAGTACCTGTATTTACTTCAGCCAGCGTACCAGCTGAGCATATACAAGTATACAGTCTCTAAGCACACTTGATTGCCATCAGAACTGCATCTGCACATCTCCCTCTATTTGTCTACTAATCAGTTAAGGCAGTCATCCTATCAGGCACGCACAGACTCTCCTTTACTCATTTCTACTGTACGGCCGCCTACTTAGCTACTCATTGCTTAACTGTTACTTTCTTTTCCCCCAGACTGTACCTTGACAATCAACCTTAAACAAGTCATATAATTCACCTATGAATGCACAAATCGGTCCAATTCCCTCAGTTCACCGTCTGGAAGCATATCAATCAAATTATTGTCTCCCAGCTCATTACGCTTCTGCAATCCCTTTGGAGATGCATCCTTCATCCCCATGGAAATCCAGGCTTCATTTGCCCTTCCTCAACTGGATCTGCTCCACACATAGGATTCTACTGTTCCTTCAGAAAGACACACTCTTCATCCTCAGGATCATCAGTCAAACCACATCGCCCATGGATCGAGAATGGACCATCATCTCCAAGGTACTCAAATACTCTCTTCTACTCATTTTCTACTTCAAGGAAGCTGCCTTAGTGACTTCTCACTCACTACTGAATTTCTTGCCTCCAGACCTTACCTCAAAAGTCAGTCCTTACTCAAGTTCGATCAGTCACCCATGACTTCTCGTACCATAGCACGTCCACTCTCCACTGTCTAGTAACTGTCGATTAATGCATGCTATCTCTGCTCATTACATTCATGCAACTCCCTGTGGACAAGCATCCTTCATCACCTCAGTAATGTGGACTTCATTCATACGTCTTCAACTGGATCTGCTTCACACAGGATTCAACTGCTCCTACAGAAAAGATCAAATCATCAACTTCAGGATCATCATTCAATCAGCATTGGCAAAGGATCAAGGATGGACCGTCATCTCTCCAAGAAGATCACCTTCCCTAAAATTAGTAATGGTTACTAGAACCTAGGTCCTTCTCTTTTTAGCATGCCCAGAGGATGGGCAGACCACTGGTCATGGGTCCTCAGAGGTTTCCTCCACCTGGGTTTTTTTCCTCTCCTGAGTGCCAGGGGGTCATACTCTCCATGAGTTAGAGGAGGTATCTTTTTGGGCCTTCTATTCCCTACAAATTACTACCTACCTACTACTCAAGGGAGGGAATAGAGTTAAGCCACAAAAAGTACTACAAGTTACACAAGCACTATATATCCCATTGTTATTCCCCAAACATTGAATGGGAGGGCTTTGCCCATGTGTCAATGTGGGGAATAGCTCCTCCCACAGCCTCTACTTAAGCCTTTGACTAACCACACCCCCTTGCTTAGGGAAGTGTTTTTTGTCCACCACCATCCCCCCTCCTTCTTCTCTGGTGCTCTTCTCACCCTTGTTCCTGGGCCTTCTATTCCCTACAAATTTCTACCTACATACCTACTACTCAAGGGTGGGAACTGAGTTGAGCCACAAAAAGTACTACAAGTTACACAAGCACTATATACCCCATTGCTATTCCCCAAACATTGAACTATAGGCCTATTGCCATTCTCCCTGTACTAAACAAAATTCTTGAGAAAATAGATTCTTCCCAGCTTACCTCTTGTCTCACTACCTATGACCTTCTGTCACCCATGCAGCACAGTTTTCAAAAGGGGCATAGTAGCACCACTGCCTGGTGTGATGCTCTGCCCCTTGCTTATGATTATTGTATGATATTGGTATTATAAATACATGGTTTGTGTATGACATTTCCGTGTGTGAAGAATTTGGCCTGTAATTTCAAAGTCTCAGTAGCTGAAAACCAGGAGGTATTAAAACAGACCAGAAGGAAACAGTTAATTGGAACATCCTCCAGAAACAGTTTATTGCCTGCTGCTGCCTTTGATGTTGGAAACTAAATATGAGTTTCATGACATCAGGGAAAAGGACGTCATTAGGCTGATTCCTATTGGTTTGTTAACACCTTGATGCCAGTGTGGGATTGCTAAGTTCAAAGGGAAAATGTTTAATTAAAGGATGCCATATTTAGGAAGTGTTTTTTTTTTCTTCTGCTATACCATTAATTTTAAAATACCTCCTGGTAGGAAATTATGTTAGAATTAATTCTAAAAGGAGGAGGAGCTAGTTGACTCACCAAAAAGGGGGTGGGGAGATAAGAGTTAAAAATGTATCAGTGTATCTGAAATGTGTGATATCTCTTGGGCTCTGAAAGAAGAGGTAACATCTCTCTAACTTTAAAATGCACTTAGAAAGAAATGTAAGCCTTTTTGAGGTAGGAGTGTTTTGTCTGTAACTTCCTGTTTATTTTCAATGATTGTACGCTCTTTGATATTTGTTCTGTATTTTATCTTACTTGTCTTACAATTTGTAATAAACAACATTTTCTTTGAAAGACTGCCTGGGTGTCTGTCAGTTCTTTTTGCATGTGACGTATAGGTGGTTAACATACCTCTCAACCTCCTGCCTCATAAATCAGGGACAAGGCTTAAAAAAGTCAGGGACAAAGGACCAAAATCAGGGACACATCTTTAAAATTGCTGATATCCACTCAGGAAGCTGGTAGAATTAAGGTGCAAAATGCATTTTCTAAGGAAGAACAAGTCTGTAACTTTAATGTTTAATGTTATTTTATGGTTACAACCTCCACTGTTTGGTCACAGAGACACAATCTTTAGGAGGGACAGAGTAAAAATGTGAGGCAAAATCAGGGACATCCCTGAAAATCAGGGACAGTTGAGAGGTATGGTGGTTAAGTCTGACAGCTGTTCAACAGCTTGATGGTGTTACTGAGCTTGGGAAAGAAGGTAAGAATATACCTAAGGTCTCTTATAGAGTTTTATGGGTTCATTTTGGAAAACCTGGCTGGGTGCCCTTGGGTGAAAGATTATATTGCATCCCCCCGAATAGAGTATTATCTGACATTGTTAATTGGGTATGCTAGCATAAGGTTCACAGTTTGAATCCCTCCAGAACTTGAGACTAAAAGGTGATTCAGACCCAAAGCAGATAGGAGGGTTACCCTGTCTGTTACCTGTTCACTCTATTGCACTCTGAGGTTGGCACTGTGGGAGCAAAGGGCTTAACCAGTGGAGTGTGTTTGTGACAGATTTGGTTGGCAGCGGTGCAATAAAATATTGGTAACACAGTTCAGTGTGTCTGCTTAATACTGTACAGCTCACTTGCAAAACAAGGCAGTGATTTATTTTTAAAAGAGAAAACAGAACGATATCATTTTGCTTACAGTCAAAGTTCCTACCGTTTTTTGCTTTTTTTCCTAAAGTGCAAGTTACAGTAGCCATAGTTAGGGAAGCAGCTGGCTTCCAACTACAGCAGGTACACTGCATACTACTTGAGGAAGTTGTGCCAGGACAGAGGAGTCCAGTATGAGGGGCAAGCCAACAAGCAGAACCTCATAGATACCCAAATGGCAGCAGATGCCCAGAGCATCGAATAACACACTGTGACTGTAAAGGACCAAACCTTGGGCATGGAGGAGCCAGGGGCCAGTGCAGTGTCCAGCTCCAGTGAGGGGGACAGCAGGGCCAGTGCAAGCCAAGGGCCATAGCAGCAGGGGAAGGTCACCAGCATTCTGGAGCCAGAAGCCACCAGGCTGCAGATGGAGTTGCAGAGGATGGAGCTGGAGTTCCAGAGAGAAAAGAGGCGACAGCAGCGAGCTGCAGAGGAGAAACAGGAGTGAGAACAGCAAGCTGCAGAGGAGAAGAGGGAGTGAGAACAGTGAGAAGCTGAGTGAGAACAGTGAGAAGCACAGCATGAACAATGAGAGGCTGGCCATGAAGATCATGAGCACCAGAGGCAAAATGAACTGGAGAAGCTATGACACCAGCACCACAGCAGGTAAGTGGCTTGGGTTTAACTGGAACTACAGGAATGGGTTACAAATTAAATTCCAAATTGATAGCTGAATTTAAAGAGGGGAGGATATGGATGTCTTTTTAAATTCCTTTGAAAAAGTTTGTATTCAGGCAAATATTCCTAGAGGGTTCTGGAGCTTCCAACTATCCCCACTACTTACTGGGAAAGCTCAGGATGCATTGGGTCAAATGGACAATGAGGACGGTAATGATTACAGCAAACTTAAGGCTGCACTTTTAAAAAAGTCTGATTTAACTGCATAAGCATACAGCGCTAAATTCTGTAAGCTCAGGAGAAGCCCTGACATGAGCTATGAGGAGCTAGCCATGAAACAACGTCAATGTGTAAAACGGTGGGAGGGAATTGAAGCAAACTCTGTAGATAAAATTGAAAATGCTATATTGTTAGTGCAGTTTTTTGGGCATGCCCACCAGAGCTGAAAACCTGGCAGGAGGACCGAGATCCCAAAACAGTGCAAGAGGCTGCTGAACTCTCGAACCACTATGCCAAGAGCAGACCTGCTCTGAGAGAGAGAATGGGGTGGGCATAGCAGTGCAGAAAGAGAAAAGTGCACCTTCAGGGCAGCTAAAACCCTCACTGCCTCCACCAAAACCAGTTAGCCCCAGGTTTCAAAGGAAAGATTTTTCTGAGAAAAGAAACAAATGTTGGGTTTATAAAGAAACTGGGCATGTTGCCAGACAGTGTCCCAAAAGGATGAGCAATACGCAAAGTGGAGCTAGGAAAGAAGTGGGTTGTTTGTGTGTCTCTGAAAGCATGCCTGTAAACATGAGTGAACACATGCACCCAGTCACTGTGAATGGTGTACAGACACAAGGGTTAAGAGACACAGGGGCATCCCTGACATTGGTAAAAAGGGATCTGGTAAAGCATGGTCAGCTTATACCCAATAAATTTGTAACTGTACAAGGGTTCACTGGAGAGGAGAAAACATTGCCACTCACTAGTGTTCTCCTAGACTGGGGTGAAACAGGGGGAACCATGCAACAGGTGGCTGTAGCCAAAATTTTAGCAGTTGATATCATCCTTGGCAACAATCTCAAACAGGGGATGGTGTGTGCAGTTACCCCTAGCCAAGCAGCAAGGGAAAATTGTGGTTCCCTGGACCCCATAGAAGCCACTGTGGAAACCACTAGGAGGCTGATTCCCCAGCCTGTGTCTCCTGCTATGGAGACTAATGAAAGAGAGGTAGAAATTTCCCCAGTAGCAGTTAACCAAACAGCTACGGAGGGTTACTCTGAAGAAGGAAGGGTGACCCATTGTCAGAGGGTTAGGGATGGCAGTGATCCTGAGTGCCCTGACGTTAGTGCTAGGGACCCCAGTTTAGATACAGAAGGGGACCTGTCTCATGCCTTGGGAATGTGTAAGGAGTTTGCAGCTGCTCAGAAAAGTGACCCTAGTCTAGCGAAGCTGAGGGCTTGGGCAGACTCTGACAGAGCACAGGGAGGTGACCGGAAACATAAAGTTTATTGGGACAATGGACTGCTGTACATGCAGGATGCTAAGACAGAGGGATGGGTGATAGGCAGGCAGCTTGTCATTCCCCAGGGGTACCGTGAGCAGTTGCTCAAGATTGCACATGATGTTTTCATGTCTGGTCACCTGAGAATCATATGCACTACGCAGTGATTGGCCCAGAATTTCTATTGGCCCAACTTCACCCAGCAGGTGAAGGAGCATTGCAGATCTTGTCACTGGTGCCAAGAAATAGGAAAGGTGGTTAAGAAAATCCAAGCCACCCTAATTCTGTTGCCCATAGTGGAGGAGCCATTCCAGAGGGTGGGAATGGGTATTGTGGGCCCTTTAAATACCCCCAGCTCCTCCAGGAAGAGGTTCATCCTGACTGTGGTGGGTTATACCACCCGATACCCCGAGGCAGTTGCCCTATCCTCACTGAGGACAGACAAAGTGGCAGATGCCTTACTTGGGATTTTCTCCCGTGTTAGGTTTCCACAGGAGGTTGTCACCGATTGAGGGGGTTCCTTCATGTCGGACCTGATGAAATGTTTGTGGGAGAAGTGTGGGATGGTGCAGAGATGCACAACACCTTATCACCCACAAGCCAATGGACTTGTGGAAAGATTTAACAGTACCCTGAAGTCAATGCTCCAAGTGTTTGCTGAACAGCATAGGAGGGACTGGGAAAAGATACCTTCCCCACCTGTTGTTTGCATACAGGGAGGTGCCCCAAGAGTTGACAGGGTTTTCCCCCTTTGAGCTCTTATATGGACGCCAGGTACGTGGGCCCCTAGACTTGATCTGGGAGGACTGGGAAGGCAAGCACACCACCCAGGAAACTCCCATAGTGGATTATGTCCTTAGGTTTAGGGAAAAGCTGAAGGAGCTTATGGGGACAGCCCAGAGCAACCTTGCAGCTGCCCAACAAAAACAAAAAGTGTGGTATGACCACAGAGCCAGAGTTCGCTTGTACACGGTGGGTCAGGAAGTCATGGTCCTCATCCCAGTCTGGAAGAACAAGCTGCAGGCTAAGTGGGCAGGACTGTACAAAGTAGTCAGAAAGGTAAATGACGTGAACTATGTCATAGAGTTACCTGACATAAGACATACAGAAGGAATGTACCATGTCAACATGATGAAGCCATATGCTAATATGGCTGACATAGTGTTTGCAGTATGTAGTCCTGGGAAGGGGACAGATGAAGGAGACCCCTTCTGGACTTGCTGGAAGAAAGCAAGCAGGAGTCCTCAGTGGAGGCAATTAAAATGTCCCCCCAGCTGGCCCCGAACCAGATTCAGGAAGTAAGGGAGGTGTTAGCAGATTTTTGCCCCATTGTTTAGCACCAAGCCTGGACTAATCCCCTTAGCAACGCATGATGTGGAGACAGGGACACAGATGCCTGTACGGCGGACAGCATATTGGGAGTCAGAGGCTGTCCAAAAGGACATTAGGAGGGAGGTGGAGGAAATGCTAGGTTTAGGGGTAATCCAGAGATCCCACAGCCCCTGGGCCTCACCTGTAGTCCTTGTGCCCAAGCCAGATGGCTCTACTCATTTTTGTGTGGACTATCATGGACTGAACCCAGTCACGAAGTCAGATGCCCACCTGATGCGATGGACGGATGAACTCCTGGACAAGTGGGGAGGGGTGACCTACCTTACTACTATTGACCTGACAAAGGGGTATTGGCAGGTAGAGTTAACTGCCAGAGCTAGGGAGAGGTCAGCCTTCATCACTTTGATAGGGTTACTTTAATTTAAAGTAATGTCTTCCGGGATGAAAAACGTCCGGGCCACTTTCCAAAGGTTGGTGAACCAGGTGTTAAATGGTGCTGAGGAGTACACCATAGCATGCTTGGATGACATTGCCATCTTTAGTGCTAGCTGAGAGGAACACCTGTCCCACCTTAGGGAAGTGCTGGGCAGGATACGGAGGGCCGGGCTCACTGTTAAAGCTAAGAAGTGCCAGGTGGCCATGGCTGAAGTGGCATACCTCGAGCATGTTGTAGGCCGGGGACAGCTCCATCCTAACCAAGTGAAAATAGAAGCGATCAAGGCATGGCCCAGACCAGAAATTCAGAAGCAGGTCAGGAGTTTTCTAGGGACAGCAGGGTACTATAGAAAATTTGTACCCCAATTACAATGCCCTGGCTGCTCCCCTATCTGACCTGGTAAAGAAAAGGATGCCTAAGAAAATTACCTGGGAACCAGCATGTGGAAAAGATTTTACCAGACTGAAGGAGGCACAGTGCGACACTCCTATATTGACAAGTCCTGACTATAGCAGACCCTTTATAGTCCAGAATGATGCCTCAGATGTGGGTACTGGGGCAGTACTAAGTCAGACATCCAACCAAGGGAAAGATCACCCCATTGTGTACCTAAGTGAAAAGTTACTTCCCAGGGAGCAGGCATACTCTACTGTGGAAAAAGAGTGTCTTGCCACGTTGTGGGCCCTAAACAAGTTAGAGCCATACTTATATGGGCAGCATTTGGAGGTACAAACTGACCACAACCCCCTGGTTTGGCTGACACAAATGGGAAAAATGAATGGTAGACTGTTAAGATGGAGTCTTGCCTTGCAAGGGTATGACATGATGATCTTACATAGGGCTGGAGCAGCCAATCAGAATGCAGATGGCTTGTCATGTCTATATGAGGAGTGAACTGACTTAGAGAGCTCATCCCATGCAGGGGATGGAGCCCCCAGATTCAGTCGAGGTGGGGAGGGGTGTGATGCTCTGCCCCTTGCTTATGATTATTGTATGATATTGGTATTATAAATACATGGTTTGTGTATGACATTTCAGTGTGTGAGGAATTTGGCCTGTAATTTGAAAGTGTCAGTAGCTGAAAACTAGGAGGTAATAAAACAGACCAGAAGGAAACAGTTAATTGGAACATCCTCCAGAAACAGTTTATTGCCTGCTGCTGCCTTTGATGTTGGAAACTAAATATGAGTTTTATGACATCAGGGAAAAGGACGTCATTAGGCTGATTCCTGTTGGCTTTTTAACACCTTGGTGCCAGTGTGGGATTGCTAAATTCAAAGGGAAAATGTTTAATTAAAGGATGCCATGTTTAGGAAGTGTTTTTTTTTTCTTCTGATGTACCATTAATTTTAAAATACCTCCTGGTAGGAAATTATGTTGGAATTAATTCTAAAAGGAGGAGGAGGAGCTAGTTGACTCACCAAAAAGGGGGTGGGGAGATAAGAGTTAAAAATATATCAGTGTATCTGAAATGTGTGATATCTCTTTGGCTCTGAAAGAAGAGGGTAACATCTCTCTAACTTTAAAACGCAGTTAGAAAGGTAATACTTAGAAAGAAATTTAAGCCTTTTTGTGGTAGAAGTGTTTTGTCTGTAACTTCCTGTTTATTTTAAATGATTGTATGCTCTTTGATACTTGTTTTGTATTTTATCTTACTTGTTTTACAATTTGTAGTAAAGGACATTTTCTTTGAAAGACTGCCCAGGTGTCTGTCAGTTCTTTTTGCATGTGACGTATAGGTGGTTAAGTCTGACAACTGTTCAACAGCTTTATGGTGTTACTGAACTTGGGAAAGAAGGTAAGAATATACCTAAGATCTCTTGTAGAGTTTTAAGGGTTCATTTTGGAAAACCTGGCTGGGTGCCCTTGGGTGAAAGATTATATTGCATCCTCCTGAAGAGAGTTTTATCTGAGCCTGTAAATTGGGTATGCTAGCATAAGGTTCACAGTTTGAATCCCTCCAGAACTTGAGACTAAAAGGTGATTCGGACCCAAAGCAGACAAAAGGGTTACCCTGTCTGTTACCTGTTCACACTATTCTGCTCTGAGGCTTGCACTGTGGGAGCAGAGAGCTTGACCAGTGGAGTGCATTTGTGACACCCTTCTCTTTCTTACAAACCACATAACAACAAACATAGATAGTGGCAAGTTGTTTCCTCACAGAATAGGGCACTCACCAACAGTATAGCATAGACTCCAACCACTTGCAGATTTTTGCTTCATATTTATTTTAACACATATAGATGACCCACAGGGGTAATACTTGACGTGTTTTGGATCAATAACAAGTCCTTTATCAAAAACTGTTATCCCAAAAGCCACAAGACAAGATATATAAACACCATCAACTGCCATTTTCTGTGACATCACAATTGTTTCATTTAAATCCATTGGTGCAAATACCCCACTTGTCAAAATTTCATTAAGTGTTTCTTAAGTAAAAACGATATCCTTTAAAACCACGGTATTATCTGAAATGTCACTTTAAAAGCAGCACCGTATGTGAAATCAAATTCAAATACATACACTTGTGCAAACTATGCCATAGATGGAGGCACAGAAAAAGGGGAGGGGAAAAAATACATTTGTAAACACATACAGGGAACAGCAAGGAGGGCCACCATCTATCTCCATCCAACAGTGGAAACCTACCTAAGTAACCTAGGGAATTTTCTATGAAATCTAACTAAGTATTATGACCTTTGACACGAAGGAGAGGAAAAAACCCATTTGAGGAAGAAACCTCTGCAGATCCAAGGCCTAGGTCACCTTCCCTCTAGGTTTTGAATGCTTTATTTAGTGACCGTGGACAACACGTCAGTTGGGACAGGACTGACAAGACAAGTCAGATGGGACAGGACTGATGAGACAACAAGGAACAAGGGTTCTGCACAAACAACACGAACCATGAGACCAACGATGGCAGACCCACAGGCTGCTACCAAACCACTAGAATCAGGGCAAGACAGCATACTGCAATAGGAGAAACCCCAAAAATGCAGAGGAAGACAAGGATGAAGGAACAAAGGGGTGGGCGGACAACAGAATGCTGCTGGGTGAGCGGCAATGGCAGGGAGCATGGACAGCTGCAGGATGACTGGCAAGGGGAGCACAGACAGCCATGGGGTGAGCGGCAATGGCAGATGGCTGAGGGGCGAGTGCCCACAGCACAAACAGCCACGGGGTGAGCGGCAACAGTACATACAGCCGTGGGGTGACCAGCAACAGCACAAACAGCCACGGGGTGAGCAGCAACAGTACATACAGCCGTGGGGTGACCAGCAACAGCACAGACAGCCATGGGGCGAGCAACAACTATATAGATAGGCAACAAAGGAGAGAGTCGTGGGGCAACCATCAACAGCACAGACAGCCATGGGGTGAGCGGCACGGGCAGATGGCTGTGGGGCGAGTGCCCACAGCACAAACAGCCACGGGCTGAGCAGCAACAGTACATACAGCCGTGGGGTGACCAGCAACAACACAGACAGCCATGGGGTGAGCAACAACTATATAGATAGGCAACAAAGGAGAGAGTCGTGGGGCAACCATCAACAGCACAGATAGCTGTGGGGTGAGTGGCAACAGCACAGACAGCCATGGGGCTAGCGGCAACAGCACAGATGGCCACGGGATGAGCAGCAACAGCACAGACAGCTGCGGGGTGAGTGGCAACTGTACTGATGGCTGCAGGATGAGCAGCAACAAAGTGGATGCCACGGGGTGTGCAGCAAAGCACAAATGGCTGCACGGCAAGTGGTAACAACACGGACAGTCATGGGATGAGTGGCAACAGTACAGATAGCGGCAACAGGTAATGAGGAGATGGGTGCAGGCCAAGCAGCAACAGCACAAACAGCTGTGGGGGGCAGGGAATAGCATAGACAGCTGCACAGCAAGTGGCAACAGCAGATGGCCATGAGGTGAGTGGCCACAGCACAGACAGCTGCAGGGTGAGTGGCAACAGTACAGATAGTTGTGGGGCAATTGGCAACAATGTGGATAGCCACAGGTCGAGTGGCAACAGCACAGACAGCCACAGGTGAGCATGGATAGCCACGGAATGAGTGGCAACAACAGACAGATGCAGGGTGAGGCAACAGTCACATGGTGAGCAGCAACAGTACAGATAGCTGTGGGGCAAGCGGCAATAATGTGGATAGCCACAGGCTGAGTGGCAACAACACAGACAGTTGTGGGGTGAGTGGAAACAGCACAGACAGCTACGGGCAAGCGGGGACAACATAGGCAGGCAATAAAAAAGAGGCAAGACAAGAAAACCCACTCAAAACTACAGGAAAATGAGTATGCAGCATGGAAGACCCTCACGCAGGTTGTGCAGTTGTACTGAGCACGTGGACTAACCTCATATAGGTTAGACTGAGTAAACAGTGGACCTGCTCATGGGTCTGAGAAAGGCAGACATCAATTCTGACCAACTGGAAAATATGATGACAAAAATATAGGAGTCCTGTTATGGGACTGCATGCAGAGAATGAGGCAAATAAGTAAAGATGGAGAGGGAACAGAGATCACTAAAGGAGCTGAGTATAGGACATCCTGAAAATATACACAGACACATTGGAATGCTGTCCCAAAGGGATAGAGCAGAACAAATGCAATCCAGTTGTCTATACGATGCAGTGGGAATGGGAAGTACTTCCGAATAAAATTTAAAGGTACGGTTCAGGTGCATAGCCGAAATGTAGCAGACTGAAGCAGAAATTGGGGATACCTCCATGTAGTGGCAATGGGGTAAGGCTAACAGTGTAACTGCTGGTGGCCAGGTGAAAACAATTACGGGTACTCAATTGAGAGAGAGAGCTCTATAGCATATGCCAGTCCCAATGAGGAAAGCAGCAAACAGAAGGGCAGGTGGCAGAAAAGAACCCTCCAAAAGAGAGGCACGAACAAAATGGGGGGGCACATGAGACAGCAGAAGACAAGGGGATATCCATGGGGGGAGCAGCAGAAAAGGAGGAACAGCGGAAGAGGAGAGGAGGCAGATGGCCCCAGGGAGGAGAACAGAAACGGAAGGGAGCAGAAGGAATATGCAGCCGCAGAGTGGCAAACGGGACAACAGCAGGAATGACAGCTGTAAGTGGTGGCAACAGCAAGCACAAGGAGAGAAAAGGCAAACAAACAGGGGAGACAGAGAGAAGTGCCGGGAGTGGCGGGAGGCAAGACGGAACAAAACAGCAACAGCAAGCACACAAAAACCAATAGAAGGAGCTGGGTTGAAAAGCAGTTGAGAAAGCCTCTGGCTGCAAGCAAAAAAACACTTCAGGAAGAAGTGGAAGGCATGGCCTTTTATGGCTTGAATGGGGGGAGTGGCTGGTTGCTCCAACCCATTGAACTATAGGCACAGCCTCACAAATATGGGACAGGGAATTGAGAGAAATCCCTAAAAGAAGTGAGCTGAACAATATATTGGCTGCTACTGCCTGAGTTATGTGGAATTATTTTAAGATCATTGTAAGGGTTCTCTGCTGAATTCTTGGCTTTCACATGCTCAGATAGGGCTTGCTCATGGCTCAGTAGGGAAAGTAAGATTTTCAAATCAGTAAGCATTCTTTTTATTTTGTTTATTTTTTATTCTCTGGTTACTAGGTAAAGCCCACGAGGCACAAGGGCCTGCTTTTACAAGCAACTTGGGTGCACTGGGCAGGCGAAGTGACTTGCCAGAGTCACACAGTATGCAAGTGGAGGTTGTGAAAATCAAACAAAGGTCTGCTAGGTGTACCAAACCGATTCTCAGCTCATTACTCTAACCTCTAGGCTATACTGCCTACTGTCATTCTAATCCTGTAGTTTCTTATAATGACGAACAGGAGGGTGGTACTATGTTTTGTTCACTAACCTTTTTCTAGTTCCCCTCTGATATTTTAGGAATTTTGTGAGCATGGTGATGGTATTCCCTATTTGCTTTATGCGTTTGCTTTTTTATTTGAAGTTGACACCTATAAATAAAAAATAAAAAAACAAATAAACCAAAATGTTTTTACTGATACTAAGACAGCTAGTCACTTACTCCAAAAGTACGCAGGTGACCTAATTTTAAGAGCTGCAGGCTGTACTGGTTATAGACTGGAGGAATGTAACACATGCAGCATGGTTTCAAGGGAATTCATAACAAGCCCCCAATGCATTGCAGGCCAGGTTCAGGCTGCCTTGTAAAAACTAAAGTCCATTACCTGTACTGTCCTGCCTCCCTCCCTCATCATGCTACTGTATTTAGCATAAACCACTCCAGGGCATTGTTGGGCTACAGAACAAACAAGCATTCCCAGAAACTATTTAAAATAACAATTTACGACACGAGTACCATTGAAAAGTAGTATGCTACCCATATCCCTATCTCAAGGGAAGCACATTACAGTGAAACTAGTAGTACAGAATTACATGCTTGCCACATGCATCCCAGGTATAAAATTAGCTCATTTTAGAATGTTTTGGTAAAAGAAGCACACAATGTATATGTGCCTATTGTAACATTCCATCATGTCTTGAATGACTTGCTCAGAGCAATGGATAATGGGACACCCACTGGCGCCATCTTTATAGACCTGTCCAAGGCTTTCGACCTTGTGGATCACAAACTCCTGCTACTAAAACTGGATAAAATTGGCCTAGACTCCCTCGCCCTCAAATGGTTTGGGAGTTACCTATCGGGCCGATCCCAGAGGGTCATCTGGAAGGGTGCAACCTTGGGTCCTCTACTACTTACAGAGGGAGTACCGCAGAGCTCGATCCTCAGCCCACTCCTTTTCTCCATATTTACTAACGACCTAAGCCTTCACTGTGGGGGAAGCTCTGCCATTCTGTACGTGGATGACACCATCATCTACCGATCCCTGGATAACATTGCAGCTCTAGGTCCCCTTCTCCAAGCTGACCTAGCATCTCTCGAGGCCTGGCTGAGAGCAAATAGAATGATCCTAAATGCAGGCAAAACTAAGGCGATGCTATTCAGATGCAATGCCCTTGGACATGACAGGTCTAAATCTCTGCAACTCACTCTCAGGAAACAACATCGAGGTTGTGCCCTCCTTAAAATACTTAGGTCTAACATTGGACCATTGCCTTACCTTCAAGTACCACGTGGATCAGGTCACCAAGACCATACACCACAAACTTGGTACTCTGTACCGGTTAAAAGACCAGCTCATCCCCGAGGCCAGGACCTCAATTGCCACAAGTGTCCTCCTCCCCACCCTGACTTACGCTGCCCCGATCTTACAGGGCATGGCCAAGCAGGAGGTCACCAAGATGCAAATCCTGTATAACAAGGTAGCCCGGTTTGCTACCCAGGACCACTCGCGAAGGCACCATTATGACACACTTGCCCAGCTACGCTGGCCCTCGCTGACCTCTCATCTCCACTACCCCCTGCTCTGCTTGACCTTCAAGCTACTCAGCCCTTCAGCTCCACCCAGCGTCGCTGGAACTATCGCACTCAAACATAACCCCAGGAGCCTATGGACATCTGGACGTACACTGCTTGAATTTCCCAGGGTCAGGACTAACATTGGTGGCATGTCGTTCTCCTACTCATCCCCCTACCTGTGGAACAAACTCCCACCCCTAGTGCAGGAAGCCTCCTCACTGATGAACTTCCGCACCAGACTCAAAGCCTATATGTCTGATACTAGCACTTGTCATTGCCATGGCTCAATGACTCCCCTCCACTTGCTTCTATCCTCCTAATATCAAGATCCTCCAAGCACCTTATCAGGTTCCACGGTGCTTCCCTCTAGGCATAGTACCACAGCTAACTTTCCACTGAACCATGCCAGTAGTAAACAATGAGCTTACCATGTAAAATGACATTTCTTCTGCACCTTTTGTTAATTCTGTCAACATATTTGAAAGCCAAACCAACTGCACTTCACCCATCAGTTGTACTGAAATTATATCCAAATTCAAGTACAAAACCTGTTAATAACCGCAGCAAAAGTAGAGTGCTGCGGTTATTAACAGGTTTTGTACTTGAATAAAACGTGATGACACAGTAAGCTGTGCGTTTTGGATATAATTTCAGTGCAACTGATGGGTGAAGTGCAGTTGGTTTGGCTTTTTGAGTTTCTCAAAAGCGGTTGTTTCGATTCAAGTAATACTCTGATACCTTCTTGCACCAGATTTGAAGTACTCACCGTGAGTGAGTGGAGCCCCTCATTTGTTTTGTTTTGTAACATATTTGAAAGGACTGATGCATGATGATAACCATGGCTGTAACCTGTTCACACACCTGAAACTACTCTGTAACCCAAGTCTTTCTCTGTACGAAAATATGTATTGTTATCCCAGGTAACCCCTGAAAAAGGGACCTTTGGGGCTCAGTGGGCCTACCTAGTCACCGAATTTTAAATAAATAAATAAAATAAATGTCATCAATGCTTAATATGCTATTTCTGTATCAGTTACCCCATTCATTATTTAAATATGGTGGACCACCACCCTTTATTTTTTGACCACCACCTTATATTCTTTGCCATTTTATCCAAAAATGGTTTCTTCCCACCATCTTTTATTGCACTATATCAGTACTCTATTACTTATTGAAAACAGTTATGCACATGTACAGCACACACAGGAGGCCCAAGGAATGATGTGCCCTAGCCCTGATCACAACCACCACCCTATATTTTTGGGCAGCAGATAATTCTATGGATGTTTGCATTTGATCAGCTTTTTTAGAACAGAAACAGTTTGAGAGCCTCAAGATCACAAGATACAGTAACTTTAATGATACCTAAGTGTAAAACTACAAAAAACAAAACAACAAAATAAAGAGCATTCAAGCAAACTGCAGTCAAAATATGGAATGGTTTACCAGATCATTTACATAATTTGCAGAATGGTTGTAATTTTAAAACTTCATTAAAGGAGCTACTTAGAAATGAGACAGTGTAAATGTAGCTGAATTATTATAGCTAGGGATTTTAGTAGTTGTATGTATCTTTGATTTATTAATTAATATTTATATTGTTTTGTAATATATGGATTAGTGGAAATAATACCATGCAAAAGCATTCAGAAAAATCCCCATGATAGCACGTTACCAAAAGTGATGCTACTATCATTACAGTCTGTAATACTATTGTTCAGAGCCTGTAATACTGTCGTTGGGAGCTCTGAACAATAGCGTTATCAACAAAACACAAAAATGCAAGCACAGGACTGTCTCATGCAGAGTGGACGCTGGCTTTCACTGTAACCATCACTTACAATAAAAGCTGACTTGACGATCACCAAAATACAACCATGTCTCCATCAAAATGATACTTAACTAAGGCTCAGTTTCCTATTTTCTTTCTCAAAACACCATTTACAAAAAAAAACCAACCTTCAATCTATGGTATGGCTCTCTTACACCTGCTCACTTCAGGGATGGTTCCTATGGTGCCCAATGCCATTGCTCGGGAAGCGACTTGACAATTCCAAAGTGTCCCTTAGGACTGGCTGCTTTCTCTCTGTGGGCGGGCAGAACAGCATAGAAAAAATGGTGGCTGTCTCTCGGTTACCGAGAATGACTTCTACCCTTCCACTTTCAGAGTTATGCTTTTTTTTATTTATTTGTTTTAACATTTGAACCCTTATTTGGTTGATCCTGTCTTCACATTAGCGAGCTGCCCTCACACTTTGCAGCCGATTGCATGAACTAAGGCACTGGAGTACAACTTCACAAAGACAGGTCCAAGTGAGTAACTGTTCACTACAGTGGTTGAGCGGCCATTGTCCCAGGATAATGCAAATTTATTTTATTTATTTATTTATTGAAATTTCAGATAACACCATTGAGAACAAGCCCATTTCATAGGTTCCATGTCAGACGAACAATACATGTTGGGAAAGTATGAGACAGAGAACAAACAAAACTAGGAATTATACAAGACATTACAAGAGTGTATAACTAGAGAAGTTCCAATACATGTGGCATTGTACAATGTATGCCATGGTGCATATTTGATTAAAACCTGGAATTCAAAGGGTCATATTAGAGGGGGTGGGGTCTTATGAAATTACCCTTTACATGAAAATGAGGACAGACTCAGCCTAATATCTAATAATCAACAAGGTAAGGGATGGCATCAGCCCAGGGACCTTGTCAGAGGTGAGAAGGTATGGGACAAAGCATTTTAAAGTGAGCAAGGGAGCTCAGGAGATATAACGGGGGGAGGGGGGATGGGGGAAAGCCGTAGAGGAGTGAGGGGAAAGAGTGGAAGGGATCAAGAGGAAATGTGAAGGAGCATGATTATCAACTTAGAACAGTTATTTACATACTGAGAACAGTTATGCATAAGGTCAGGATAGCACAAGGTTGGAGTAAGTGCTGGTCACAAGAAGGAAGGTTATTGGAAGCAGTCACAACTGGCATTAGTGACTAGCTGTTGCTTAAGTTTAACCTTGAAGGAGCCCAAGGTGGATGCTGAAGTGATGTCATGGTGCAGCGAGTTCATCCATAGCGGGGCACAGTAGGCAAAGGACCTTTGTCCCAGAGAAGTGCGACAGCGGGGTATATTCAAAATCTGGCTAGTAGAGCTTTTGGTGCAATGATGGTTGATAGTCGGGGTAATAAGCTTTTGCACTCCTGGGGGCATTTTGCCTAAGCTTACTTTTTTGGACAGTAAACATGTTTGGCACATGAGTCTACCTTTGAATTGGAGCCAGTTAGCCTGAGCATACATGTCGCAGGTAGGGGACCGACGGGCTGAGCCGGAGCCAGCAAGCTTTGTTGAGTGCAACTATGATGCGGCGAAGAGTTGTTTCAGTACTCAATCCATAGATTGGTAAGTCGTAATCAATAAGTGAGATAAGAGAGCTTTGAATGGCCAGGTTAAGAGCCTCTGGGGTCAAACATTGCTTATGCCTATAAAGTTTCCCAATGCGGGTGTTACTAGCCTTAGCAATGTTGTCAATGTGATAGGCATAGGTCATAGTATTGTCAATAGTAATCCCTAGATATTTAAAGAGCTGAACTTCCAGGGGAGAGCCCCCTTCATTGGTGATAGAAAGAGGGTAAGTTCTGTGCCTATTCTGGGAGCCGGAGAACAGCATAGTTTTAGTCTTGTTGTAATTCATAACTAACTTGTGCTTATGGAACCATCTTTCTATGACTACGAAATTACTCTGTAGCCTAGATTCAAGAACCTTAGGGTCTGGATCACTGGTAAACAGGACAGCATTGTCAGCATATAAAAGGATGTGATCCTGACAGGAGTAAGGAAGGCTGTTGAGAAAAATGCTAAATAAAAGGGGGCCCAAGATGGATCCTTGAGGAACTCCAGATAGGACAGGTTTGCTATCCAAGAGGGTGTTACTAATCTTCACCTGCTGTGCACGGTTGTGCAGGTAACTTTCAAACCAGGCTACGCTGCCACAAGCTAGGCCAATGATGGAAAACTGTTCGACCAGGAAGGCATGATTCACTGTGTTGAAAGCTTTGGTTAAATCAATGAAAGCAGCACCGACCAGGTGTCCTTGAGCTAAGGAGTGGTGATTAAAGCCTGTGAACACCAGAAGGGTGGTAGTGGTACTAAGACCATTTCTGAATCCGCATTGTTGCGGGCATTGTAGCTGATATTTTTCTAAGTATTCAACCAGTTGGTCAGCCACTATACGCTCAAGAGCTTTTGAGAGTGGGGGCAGGATAGAGATAGACCTGTAGTTCCCAGTAATTGTGCAATCCCCAAACTTATGAACTGGTGTCACAGTGGTAGATTTCCATTTCTGAGGAAACTGAGAGTATCTAAGTGACATATTAATAATATGTGTTAGAGGTGACAGAATTTCATCCAGCATAAGGGCTACAAACTTAAGATCCAGGGTGTCACCACTAAATCTTGATTTCCCTAATACCTTGAGTAGGTAATTCCTGGCTTCATGGGCTGAGAGGGTTTTGAAATAGAAAGGAGGATGATAAGGGTGCTGATTCTATTTCCCAGAGTAGTCACTTGTGAGGGGTGAGAGAAGTAGCCAGGTGGCAGGACACCACTCAGGTCCATGAAAGCATTATTAAAAGTGTTAGCAATAAGTTTGGGGTCGAATGAGGGTACACCATCAATGTTAAGCATGGCAGGGGCAGATCTGAGGTCTCTCCCAGTGACCTCTTTAAGGTTAGTCCAAAATTTTCTGCCATCATTCCAGGTCCAAAAGAGCACTTTGTTGTAATATTGATGTTTAGCTGCACGAATAGCCCTTGTGCAGTTGTTTCTAGCCGCTTTGTACCTCTGGATGTCGGCCTGGTTACACAGGGACCTAGACCTGTGCCATAGATGGTCCCTGGCATTCAGAAGCCCAAGGAGGCCCGGAGAAAACTAGGGATTACAGCGGCCTTTGATTTTATGCTTTTTATGGGGGGGCGTGCCTATCACATATAGCGTTGAACTGAAGAATGAATTGTTCGAGGGCAATGTCAACATTGTTAGTTGTGTAAACCATTGACCAGTCCTGATTATGCAGGTCAGCTTTTAGTGATTCAAAATGCCCATGGATGAGTGCCCTGGTGGTAATTGTTCTAGCAAGTAGTTTAGAAAATTTGTTCGCCCAATGAAACAAGACTGGGGAGTGGTCACCGAAGGCATCTGGGAGTACAGTTGTGTCTGATATATGATCAGGGTGGTTAGACAGCACCCAGTCCAGTAAGGTACCAGTCCCAGTTTTATAGTTGATTCTAGTAGGGGGCTCAACTAGCTGGGTGAGGTGAACTGCTGAAACTGCATCTTTGAAAGGGCTTGTGTCAGGAGAGAACCAATTGATATTGAAATCTCCTAACATGATAATTTCCGAATTAAGACTCAGAGAGCCTTAACACTCCGGGAGTGAATCAAAGCAAGAGGCCATCTGTCTGGGAGGAGTTTAGATTGAAAACATAGTAAGGGTTTTATTGTGTGCACCTAGAAGCACTTTTATGGCAAAGGCTTGCATACGGTCATCAGTTTTGGGCAGAGTTAGGATGAGACCTTGAAGGTTTTTCCGGAGGTAGATCGCACAACCACCCCCATGCTTGGAGAGACAACCCTATCTAAAGATTGTGTCACCTGGGATGGAAATTGAAGCATCCGCTACTTTTGGAGAAAGCCATGTTTGTACAACTGAGAGGATGCCTGAGTTATGTTGTAAGATCCATGCATTCAATACGTCCATTTTGGGGAGACGGCTGCATATATTAAGTGAGGCAATTTTAAGTAACCCAGTAGATGACTGTGGGTATGCCGTAAGTTGTGGAGGGCCAGGGTTGGGGTGAAAATTGCCAGAAAGTAGGAGCAACAGTAAGGCCAGTCTACACAGATATTCCTTTAATTGCTTGTTGCTGAGTTTGTGAAGCTTCCTCTGAGTTGAGCGCGCTTTACAGTTGGCTTGTAAGTTGAAGATCCCAGGGAGGAGTGCCAAAGGGGGTAGCCAGCTAGGGTGATGAAATGGCAACCCCCAGTCACCAGGGGAATGCAGGTTCCATGGCACTTTAAGACAGTCACAGCATTGGGATAAGGTGATAGTACTATAAACATATAAAAGATTACTATCTAATGTTGGCGAGGTAGATGTTAGAAACGTATCACAGGCAAGGTCCGATAGGGTCAATAGAGAGAGCAATATAATGCCTTTAGGAAATAGAGCCATTATAAGAGATATTATGATACCAAGGAGTGCAGCAGTAAGGGCACATGCAAGGTCCCAAGCACAGTGCAAGGTTAATTATACCGGTGTGTTTTTTTTTTTCCTTCAGAGTACAATATGCTAAAAGTGAGAAACAAGGGAGGGGATAATGGTGATTAGAACAGGAGAAAGGCAGAGGCAAGTTGGACAAGTGGGTTGGAGGATTAATAGGAAAAATAAGATGCCTCTAGTGGCAGATCAGTGTTAACTGCAAATGGGAAAAAAAAAACTCTCTCAAAACTTAAATCAACTCTAAGAAATCTCTACATCAGACTAAACATTACTTGAAGTGAGAAATCAAAACATTTCAAGCAGAGATCAGTCCTAGCATTAATTTCTTGGCAGCAGTTCCTAGAAGACTTCTAGATTGTTGCACATAGTGTGAGGAACACTGACAAACAAGAGCAAGTGAGATTCCTCCGGGGTAGATGCCAAAATTCAGAGTTCCAACCCATACCTTGCTTGGAGGGTGAGCTTCGGGCAGCTTCACCTTAGGCATGTTATCAAACTGCAGAATGCAGTTTGCTTGAGAGGAAACAGCCCAAATGGCACAGTAGTCCCCTTGCTTGGAGGGTGAGCTTCGGGCAGCTTCGCCTTAGGCAGGTTATCAAACTGCATAATGCAGTTTGCTTGAGTGGAAGCAGCCCAAAAGGGCACAGTAGTCCCCTTGCTTGGAGGGTGAGCTTCGGGCAGCTTCGCCTTAGGCAGGTAATCAAAATGCAGAATGCAGTTTGCTTGAGAGGAAACAGCCCGAAAGGGCACAGTAGTCCCCTTGCTTGGAGGGTGAGCTTCAGGCAACTTCGCTTAAGGTAGGTTATCAAACTGCAGAATGCAGTTTGCTTGAGAGGAAACAGCCCAAAAGGGCACAGTAGTCCCCCGAATGAATTCAGAACCCTGGTATTGTCTATATCATCCATATATTACAAAAAATAACAGATAGGTTAGTGTGTATAGCAAGGGAGTAATAGCGTCTCGAGGTTCTGGGGACATGGGAACCTCTCGAGCTTTGCTCTTGAGGTTCCCATGTCCCCAGAACCTCTCAATGCCATTAATCCCTTGTAATACACACTAACCTATCTATTATTCCATTTATAATTTTTGTCATTTGTTGCTTTAGAGATGTATTATATGTCTGTTGTAAAGTATGCCTTGTCTTTAACCGGGTCAAGCCTGTAACAGGGCCATGTGGCCCAGTGCTTTTTACCCGGTCAACAAAAAATTTTAAATAAATACATTTTGCATGTGATATATGCCCCTGTACATGTTGTGCACACAAATAACCACTATGACGTGAGCTATCATTTGCAAAAAAATATATTTTATAAGACAGTACAAAATAAAGATGATAGGGATAGTTGATGCTAATTCTCTTCTAAGGGACTGCTACCCATGATCGTCTCTTGAAATAGGTATAGTACGGCAGAACACCATAAATTATAACTTAGCAAGAAAAAATACTGCGACTTGACAGATCAGCCATGATCTTCACCTGTCATGTTATCCTGGCACAACATCATGGAATCCAGTCCCAGTACACACACGGTAGCATAAGCTGGAAAAATCATGCTGCCTTTCTTTACTACATCTTGCCAAGACTTTGCATGACCACCTTGAAGTCATGGCAGTACAAGCCCAAGACTTGAAAAAAAAGTAATCCCTCCCTCTCAAAGTGCAGAATCTATCACAAAACTGATAAAAAAACTCTTGGTTCCCCCGAAAGTCATTGCAACTAATTTTCTGCTCACAGCAGTTTCACATTATCACAAATAAGTTTAGAGAAATCCAGCCATACATTCCAAGAAAGAGCATGTGCAGATTTAAATAAGTGCATGCAGGGAGGACTTCTGGTGATGTCATCCTTGCAGTGGATGCCTAGACCGAGAGCCCCAGCCCTTGACTTCTGAAAATTCCCCTCGATTTATGGCTAAATTACACAACTAACTATAAAGAAAGAAAGACTGAGGCATGTCTTCAAGTAAAACAAAAGGATGAAGAAACAGATTCAGCGGTGGTGGAGATTTCCTTGGCCTCTCCCCAGTTTACCCATAGCGCGTTGACAGCGCTAGCGCTGACATCCCCCACAGCGATGCCGACTGTCAGCATTGTAGCCACAGGGATGTTGGTGCACCCCACACCCCGCGGTCTCCAGGATTCTAACTCCGAGTCAGAGTTGGACCAGGGGGGCAATCACCTAGCGATGCAGCCCCGATCACCGTAAAGACCAGCACAACGATGGGTGGGTTTTGCTCGATTTCTGGCGCTGTGCTGGTCTTTACCCTCGGGGAGTCGCTTCAGTGATGGTATATGCCTCTCACCCTCCTCCCACTCTGGCTCCTAAACAAACTAAAAAACAATAAGGGCAGAAATTAGACTTATTCTGTCAAAATTACAAGATTTGAGGGCAGAATTCTCCATTTTTAAAGATTCAGTGACCACACTCTGGACAGATGTCACTCAGCTGGAGAATAGAGTAACATCAAAAGAACAAGCCACAGACACACAGAAGGAGCACACTACAAAACTGCAAACAGCTCTGCTTCAACTGACCACTGCACAGCATGAGATAGTGGAGCACCAAGAAGATGCTGAAACTAGGTAACGGAGGAATAATATCAGGATGTTTGGTGTATCAGAGGATTCGGAGAGCACGAGCATGTTAGAATTTAAAAAACAACCAGTCTCAGACAAAACAAAGTGCACCAAATGCAGACCCTAATATCATGTCAGGATAAAGAACAGCGTCCTTTTATCCTAGGCACATTCTGTGAACTAAACAGCCAAGGACCACGTTTTTTCTTCAAAAGAGACTTCCTTTAATTAGATTCTTGGTTCCAATAAAATCATGACAATTTCAAAGAACAATGTACAACAAAGTGGAACAAGCACTTGTCAATGCCGAATGTTGATTGCGTTGGTGTATTGAACTGGCTCACTGCCCCTCTGCCACTCGCTCAGTCTGTGTCTCCCCATGCTGCAGGCTGCTCTTTTGTACTGGGCTCCTGCCTGCGTTGGCACCTTGTTCTGCCTAGTAAGAAATCCGCAGCTGTCCCGACAGAGCTCCATTAAGGTGGCTCATGCCCCATTTCTCACTCATTCATTCTGGTTCTCCTGGCGCTGCAGGCTGCCCTTTTGTACTGGACTCCTGCCTCTGTTGGTGGCTTTTTCTGCCCACAAAGAAATCTGCAGCAGTCCCGACACAGGTCTGTTGAGCCTGCTGACTCCCCCTCTCTCGCTCATTCCGTTTCTGCCGGCGCTGCAGGCTGCCCTTCTCTATTGGGCCCCTGCCTGCGTTGCCGCCTTCGTCTGTCCACAAAGAAATTTGCAGCAGTTACAATACAGTTCCATTGAGCTCGCTCACTCCCCCTCTCTCACTCGCTCATTCTGGTTTTCCCGCCACTGCAAGCTACACTTTTGTACAGGGCCCCTGAGTGCATTGCTGCCTTTTTCTGCCCACAAACAAATCTGCAGCTGTCCCAACAGAGCTCCATTGAGCTCACTCACTCCCCCTCCCTCACTCACTCGTTCTGTGTCTCCTGCCACTGCAGGCTGCCCTTTTGTACTGGGCTCCTGCCTGCATTGGTGGCTTATTCTGGCCAGAAAGAAATCTGGAGCAGTCCCGACACAGCTCCTTTGAGCTTGCTCACTCCCCCTCTCTCACTCACTCATTCCGTTTCTGCCGGCGCTGCAAGTTGGCCTTTTGTACTGGGCTCCTGCCTGCGTTGCCGCATTTTCTGCCCACAAAGAAATCCGCAGCAGTCACAATACAGCTCCATTGAGATCGCTCACTACCGTGCTGTCACTCACTCGTTCTGTGTCTCTTGGCGCTGCAGGCTGCACTTGTGTATGGGGCTCCTGGCTGCGTTGGCACCTTTGTCTGTCCACAAAGAAATCCGCAGCTGTCCCAACAGAGCTCCGCTGAGGTTACTCAGTCTCCCTCTGTCACGCACTCATTCTGTTTGTCCTGGTGCTGCAAGCGGCCCTTTTGTACGGGGCTTCTGCCTGCATTGGCGCCTTTTTCTGCCCATAAAGAAATCTGCAGCAGTCCTGATAGAGCTCCGTTGAGCTCACTCAGTCCCCCTGTCTCATTCACTCGTGCTGTTTCTCTCACTGCTGCAGGCTGGCCTTTTCTACTGGGCCCCTGCCTGCTCTGATGCCTTTTTCTCCCCATAAAGAAATCTGCAGCAGTCCTGACGGCACTTTGGTGAGTTTGCTCTCTCCCCCTCCCTCACTAGCTCTCTCGTTCTGTTTCTCCCAGTGCTGCAGGCTGCCCTTTTGTACTGGGCTCTTGCGTTGGGGCCTTTTTCTGCCCACAAACAAATCCACAGCAGTCCCAACAGAGCTCAGTTGAGCTCGATCACTCCCCCCTCTCACTTATTCGACCTTAATCTGTCCCAAACACTGATTTCAATCAATCAATCAATCAAAATCTTTATTTATTCAGGCAAGCATCATTGAGCATAGCTCATTTACAAGATGGACCTGATTGGTCTTAACAATATAAGGTTACAGTTTTACACAAAAGACATGGTACTGATTGAACACAAATACAAAGATTTATGAACGAAACAGGTATACAAATATTTACATATGTACAAGGCAAAATTGACATTTGACCTAGATTATATTAAAAGGAAAGAAAGAAACAGTACTGGAGGGATAAAGCTAGGGTAATGGGACTTGGGGGGTCATTTTTGTATGAAATAGGTTGGAGAACAAACTAGAAAAACAGAAAATAGGAGGTAGTGTAAAAAGGGGTAGGGGAAAAGAGGCGGTGTGAGAGGACTAGGCCTTATGGAAGCAATTGCATGATTCTGGGAAGAGACTAGTGTACAGTTTTTTGAAGGATGTTAATGGAATGAGGGTATCCAATTTCAAGGTCTTTTGAAGAGAATTCCAGATAAGTGCTAGGGAATAGCTGATTGCAGCCCTTCCATACTGGGTGCAGGTAATAGGAATCTTCAGCATGATGAGTTTATTGATCCTTAGGGTGTAAGGCCTGGATGTGATCTGGTTGAAACAATCTGAGATGTAGGAAGGGAGTTTGTCAGAGCTTTGTAGATGCAGACAGCAGCATTTCTGTTTCTTCTATGGTGTAGGGATGTCCAACTGACTGCATTGTAGAGAGAGCAATGATGGGTGCTGGAGGGAAGATCTGTAATGAATCTAATAGCTCTATGATACAAGGTGTCCAATTTCCCACAGCGACCGTGCTATTCTCCGGCAGGAGTGAAAAAACTTGTTTTAGCCAGGATGTGAAAAATGACAGCTGTATTGTTCATAAGGAGGTGTGAAAAACTGCCACTTTTGAAAATGTGGTGTAAAAATATTACAAATTAACGAAGTTATAAGGGTGCGTGGAAACAGTTCAACACACGCTTGTAGCACAGTCATGTTAAGGAACTTTGTCACCAAATTTTCAACATAGGGCTTTTAGGACCTCTGCTCATGAACGTTGCCACTGTCATTTTCTTAATCTGTTCCGAACATAAATTTCCCACAGCGACCGCGTTATTCTGTGCCGCAACTGTGAAACCACATTTCAGTCAGGATGTGAAAAATGACAGCTGTACTGCTCATAAGGAGTTGTGAAAAAATGCCACTGTTGAAAATCTGGCATGACAATATTACAAATCTGCAAGTTACAAGGGTGTGTGGAAAGTGTGCAATGCACACTTGTAACACAGTCATTTGATAGGCTATAATCACCAAATTTTCAACAGAGGCATTTTAGGACCTCTGCTCATGAACAGTATCACTGTCATTTTCTTAATCTGTCCCGGACAGTGATTTCCCACAGCGACCACTTGTGCGAAACCACATTTCGGCCAGGATGGGAAAAATGACAGCTGCACTGTTCATAAGTAGGTGTGAGAAAATGGCAATGTTGAAAATCTGGAGTGAAAATATTATAAATTTGTGAAGGTATGAGCATGCGTGCAAGCTGCGCAATGCACGCTTGTTAGACAGTCATTTTATGGAGTATCATTACCAAATTTTCAGCATAGCCATTTCAGGACCTCTGCTCATGAACAGTGCCACTGTCATTTTCTTAATCTGTCCCGAACACTGATTTCCAACAGAGACCGCACTATTCTGTGCCGCAAGTGCGAAAACACATTTCCACCAGGATGTGAACAATGACAGCTATACTGTTCACAAGGAGGTGTGACAAAATGCTAATGTTGAAAATCTGGCATGAAAATATTGCAAATTCACAAAGTTACGAGCGTGCGTAGCAACTGCTCAATGCACGCTCGTAAAACAGTCATTTTTTTGATTTTTCCACCAAATTTGCAACATAGGCTTCTTGAGAGCCCACCTCAGGAACACTGGCACTGTCGTTTTGTTAATCGGCCCTGAAAGGTGATTACGCGCAGTGACCATGAAATCAACTTTCGGGGCCGATTAACGCTATGACAGTTCAAGAATTCATGAGGAGGGGTCCCAAAAACCCCATGTTGAAAACTTGGTGAAAAAATTTCCAAAAATGCCCGAGATATGTACTAAAGTTGGAAAAAACCCTATTTATTACATTATACAGCTTACCGGCATTTCCTCAGTTCGCAGTCGGCTTTGAAGAGTGCAGATGTGTTCCTGGTCCACTGAAGATCATTGTGCCAAGCTCTGGAGGTAAGTATGGGGTGAGGGGGGTGTGGGGAGACAGGGTGCGCAGTGGGTGGATGCGGGTTGCGGGTGGGGGGCTGGGAGACTACGAGGGACCATTTCCTTTTTTACAGGTGTAAAAAAAAAAAGACTTCACAGGACCGTTTTTTATTTACAGGGGCATGTGGCACACTGGGGTGGTCTCCCAGTGTGCCACCGGAGTCTTGCTTTGGGGGGGCAGCTGTAGCCGATGGGGGATTGGGCACCCCCATTGGCAAACAACAAACGGAGGGGAATTCCTTTCTGCTGATGGGGATTGGGCACCCAGTTGGCAGACAATCAAAGGGGGGGTGACATTATGCCAACGGGAAGTGGGCTCCCCCGTCGGCAGACAAACATGTTGGGGTGGTAATATTGTTTGTGAACACGGTGGCAACCCACGGCCGCGTTCTCAAACAATATCAACCTTGCTAGATCCTGCCCTGCAATAACGGGTCACTCCCTCATTGCAGCGGATGACTGACACTGCAATGACGAGGTGGACCCTGATTGCAGTAGCTGATTTGTCACAAGTTGGTGCAAACGTTCCAAACCTGTGTCACCAGCAGCCTGCAATGGCATTGGGGGAAGCGGGACAAGCCTTTGCAGGCTGTGGGAGCATTGGCTACAACAGTGCCGGGCCTCCACAGCCTGCTTCTGAGCAAGCTGCCACAATATGTTTCTTGCGCTGTGCACAATCAACATAAAAAAGTACAAACGTACTAAGAACCCTACTAAGAACCATACTAAGAACTGCAAGAAGCAAAAAGGCTGTGAGGCCCATTGTGCTTCATAGCTTACATATAATATTTTAAGTGATTTCCAGACCTCGTATATCTATCTAATCTATTTTTGAAAGTAATTTTATTATTGCTAACAATAATTTTCTCAGGGAGCGAATTCCATGGCTTAACAACTCTCTGAGAAAAAAAAAATGCCCTTTCCTTTGAATTACATCTATTTCTTGCAATTTGTAATGGATGGCCTCTGGTGTTTATAGATATTTGTTTAAAGTCAAGGCCACAATCGACTAAAAGTAAAAGATCCTGAATGAGATCCCATGTAAACAAGAGATCGCCCCTAAGTCTCCGTTCCTCAAGTGACATTAAATTAAACTTTGAAAGTCTTTCCTCATATGAAAGAGATTTGTTAAATATTACAGCTTTAGTAACTCTTCTCTGAACTCTCTCAATTCTAACTATATTCTTTTTCCGATAAGGGTTCCAAAGCTGAGAAGCAAAATCAAAGTGAGGTCTGACGTAAGCTCTATACAAAGGCAACAGTATGTCTGGGTTCTTTGAAATAATATTATGGTGGATAGCCCACCATATTTTGTTAGCTTTACTGATAATACTTGTGATAGGATCATCAAAATTAAGACATGAATCAACAATTATTCCCAAATCTCTTTCATTAACTTTATTGGTCAGTGTATTACCGTAAAGAAGGTACTGTATATTTGGATTGTTTTTGCCAAAATGTAGTACACTGCATTTTGAAATATTAAATCTTAAATTCCATTTTATGGACCCAGCTTCTAGTTTATTCAGATCTTCCTGGATTATGTTATGATCATCTGAACTCATACAGACATTTGCAAGTTTGCAATCATCAGCATATTTAGAAATATTACTCTGAATATTGTTGGATAAATCAGATATGAAGATCTGAAAAATTAAAGGAGCCAAGACGGATCCTTACGGGACACCGCTTTCTACATTTTTCCAGGATGATGTATATCCATCAATTATCACTCTCTGCCTTCTATTTGATAACCAGTTTGAAATCCATTTAATGTATATATGGTTAATACTATATAACCGTAACTTTTGGATTAAGGCCCAATGGGGAACTGAATCAAAAGCCTTTTTGAAATCCAACAGAATGACATCGCAAGGGTTACCCTTATCCATATTTTCACTAATAAAGTTGTAAAAGCTAACCAAATTTGTTGTACAAGATCTATCTTTAGTAAACCTATGAGCTGGTGTGGGATAAAATGAGGCATCAGACAATATAGGCAGTCATAATTAAGAATTTATTTCGTAAACAGCGGACTGAAAGGTGTCAAAACAAGAAAACATAAGTAAAATAACTTTTCAGAGCTAGAATTCAGCTAGCTCTCAAGGAGTGTTACCAACTACACAGACCCCTAACAAACTGACTGACCTCCATTGGAGACTCTTTTTATAGCAGTGTAAATCATGTGACCAAATAACTCCGCCTCAAAGACTTAAATTTCAAACCAAAATTAAGATACAGGAAGTATTATCTCCTGTTATAGTCATATGATTATGTCATTTTAATAATTCTCACCATATGCAACACTGTAATGTAAATAAATTAAAGGAATATGTTAGTTTAGTCAGAGATGTACTCAGAAGGACCGCCCCTTTAAACAACAGCACAAAAGTGGGAGAGGTTCGGCCGGCCGGCCTTTTACTCCACCCAGATGCTGTAACAGAAGGACGTCTTTGGACTGAGCAGCCCTGTAATGCAGAAAACCACCTTGCTAGAAGACAACATACAAATTTGGGCCACGTTACAGTCTGTGCCAAAGCTCGGTAAGTTTCTTCTCCTATCGAGTGTTACACTAGCGAGGTGCATTTCTGAGGATTAAAAAAAACCGCTAACGATACCTTCGCGATAGTGCGAGCATTCGCGCGGTAAACTGTACCGCGGCTCCACACTATCGCTATTTGATTTTCACTCGCAGGGAGCTCCATCTACTAAAACTTTATTCTACAGTCTAATTGGATACTTAGATACTTCTGCTTCTCAGAGTGCAATACACAAAAAAAAAAAACATTTTAGAAAATACTCTTGTGAGGAGAGTCTTGCTTTAAATAGTACAGCTAAACCATTTCATATAGTGGTATCTATACTTATATCGCTACCTGCAACCAATACCAAAGGTAATGCTTAAATGCAAAGGGGGGGTTGTTTTTTTTCAAAGCGCAAATAACCAGAATTACTTTACAAAAAAAATAAGAAAACATCCTCAGCTTGCTTTGAGGAGTCTGGCATAGCACAACACACAAAAGAAAAACAAAAGACAATAACACAAGGTAAAACGAAAGAAGGGTTCATACAAAGTGGGTGGCCAGCCAAATAAAAAACACGTAACATATGCACAACGTCCAAGAAGTAACACATATATGTGCAATCCAGAATACCAACAAAGCAGTGGAGAATAACAGAAGAATGGGGGGGGGGGGACTTCTCAATTAAATCTTTCACAAAACCCGTGTTGTGAATTGTCTATGCCCTTCATAACTGAGCTCAGATCTTCTTTAATAATGTGTTCCAGTATTTTACAAAATATAGGGGTTAGACTAATAGGGTGATAGTTGTCAGGTGAGCTCTTAGTACCTTTTTTAAACAAGGGGATCACATTCGCTTGCTTCCATTCGTTTGGTACCATTCCTGAATTTAGACTTTTATCGAAAATGATTCTGAGAGGGATGCATACATGTTCACCCATAACGGAGATTAAAACATACAGAGATACCTTACTTGTTAGAATAGCACAGCATAGGTTAAGCATCCTTGCTTTAAGCTATTAGAACCTTACGTTTCACTCTGTCTATGCAGAGTTTCATCAGAGGTTACTGCCGCAGTGATAACAACATGTTTTTATAGTGATGCCCTCAATTAAAGTGCCCATGCAGATAATAAATTACAATCAATACATTTAGTCAAATGTGCATGAAAATACTGAAAAGGACAAGAAGCAACACATACAGTTAATTAAACACACGCTTCTCAATGTGCCTACATCCATTTTGCTTAACTATTAAAAGTTAACTGTTACAAATGTGACTTAATATGGCCATCAAATCCTTTAATTTCTTTTATGTTATATACTGGATCATGATTACTTATTACTTTGAAGGTTAAACATTATTTTGCTGAATTAGCCACAGCATTTCATGATAGTGAAGAAATTTAATAAACACTCTTTTTTCTCTTCCTTCTTTCTTTTATTCTCCACATCTTCTTCAGCAATCCATACTTTAGGGGCCATCTATCCAATTTCAAGTTCATTAAGCTTGTACACTTTGGGCCCGATTCCAAGATGTATGTCGCAACTTGCTGGCGCTTGCGAGTTGTGAGATATGCTGTTACGCTGGGGACCCTGCGCCAGATTCCAGAACAGGTAGGGTCCCGGCCACTATGTCCTGTGACTTGCGGCATCTCCTGCATTGCACCACTGGAAGGGTGCACCTACACAAGGTGCCGCAAGCTGCATTACTGCCCTCTGACAGGGCACAGGTCCAGCATGGCATGGCCCCCCAATGCCCTGCTCCCTGACACCATGGCAATGCCTCACAGGGCTGGTAAGGGGTTGGGGGCCACAGAACTACACTGAAGTGCTTGGCATGCATGCCAATAGTGGCATGTTGGTGCACCAGGGACGGGAACTGCCCTGTGGAACAATATCTGGGGATGGGGGTGTGGGGGTGCCAGGAACCCACAGAGGGCTGCACTGCCACAGGGGGATGGGTGGGGGGCCTTTGTGGGACCATGGGGGGGCAGCTGCTGGGGTACCAGACACAGAGGTGCACCCCCAGTGGATGTAGGGTACAGTTAGACCAGCTAATAGCTGGTCTAACTGTACTTAGACCACTGTCTTCCAAGGTCCGTCTTGGAATAGCAAATTTGCTATTCCATCCGCCACCCTCCTGTAATTGGGTGAAACTGCTGCCTTAAACCCCCTTGCACCATGTCACAGGGGGTTTGTGGCATACCTGGTGGCGTAGCGCACCTTTGGTGCAGGCAGCCTGCACCATGTCACAGGCTGTCTTCTGGAATACCAGTCAGCTTAACACATGGAGCAAAGTGCTACCTGCGCCATTGGGTTTGGCTCAAGTCACTTTGTGACATGCGGAACCTGTTCTGGAATCGAGCCCTTTGTATTGCATTTGATTTGAAGGACACATTCAGAATGAAATGGGATCTGCAATCACAAAAAAGGCACTAAGATACACGTTCCACCTAGATGTAAACACTATAATAATTTTCTTATTATTGTTATTTTTACAAAATCAAATCCATGAAGTCATTTCCAAAATCACATTTGATGTAATAATTTGCAAATGGTGCAATGCCAGGAATGGGGGGGGAGGGAAAGAGAAAAGGGAACAAGAAATACATAGGGAATACTACATTAACACAATCAAAGGCATAACTTTCTCACTTCTTTTCAGATCAAAGAGGACATTAATACATCATTTTGGTACATTCCTGCAATTTGACAAACAATCTATATTCCTTATAAGTGTGGCACTAGTTCGATGTAATCATTCATGCCAAGGGGGAAACATGCCCACGGGAGAAATATCCCTTTAGTTTCACACACACCGACTTCTTTTTCCCAGTCTCCCCCTCTCACTTTTTTGTGAACTTGTGTATCTTAGAGCCTGCTTCTTTGTGATTGCAGATCCCATTTCATTCTGACTGTGTCTTTCAAATCAAATGAAATACAAAGTGTACAAGCTTAATGAACTTGAAATTGGATGGATGGCCCCTAAAGTATAGATTGCTGAAGAAGATGTGGAGAAAAAAAGAAAGAAAGAAGAGAAAAAAGAGTGTTTATTAAATTTCTTCTCTGTTATGCAATGCTGTGGCTAATGCAGCAAAATGATGTTTACCCTTCAAAGTAATAAGTAATCACGATCCACTATATAACATAAAAGAAATTAAAGGAAATTAAAGGATTTGATGGCCATATCAAGTCACAGCACAGTAAAATAATGTTTACCCTTAAAAGTGATAAGTAATCACGAGCCAGCCTATAACATAAAAGAAATTAAAGGATTTGATGGCCATATTAAGTCACATTTGTAACAGTTAACTTTTAATAGTTAAGCAATATGGATGTAGGCACATTGAGAAGCATGTGTTTAATTAACTGTATGTGTTGCTTCTTGTCTATTTCAGTATTTTCATGCACATTTGACTAATGTATTGATTGTAATTTATTATCTGCATGGGCACTTTAATCGAGGGCATCACTATAAAAACATGTTGTTATCACTGTGGCAGTCACCTCTGATGAAACTCTGCATAGACAGGATGAAATGTAAGGTTCTAGTAGCTCGAAGCAAGGGTGCTTCACCTATTCTATGCTATTCTAACAAGTAAGGTCTCTCTGCATGTTTGTACTTTTTCTACTTTGCTGCATATCGTTCTTTGAAACTGTCACGATTTTATTGGAACCAAGAATCTAATTAAAAGAAGTCTCTTTTGAAGAAAAAAACATGGTCCTTGGCTGTTTAGTTCACAGAATGTGTCTCGGATAAAAGGACACTGTTCTTTATCACGACATGGCATTAGGATCTGCATTTGGTGCACTTTGTTCTGTCTGAGACTTGTTGTTTTTTAATAATGTGATGGTGCACATTTGAAATTTAAATCAGACCTGAAGTGGAGCACCCGAAATTTGTACTGTGGGGACTACATGTTAGAATTTATAGACTCTTTCCTCTGTACCTACCTAACCTTGGATGCAGTCGGTTCCATGTCATAAGAGTGAATACATTTTGGTGACTTGTAAAACAGCAAGTGTATTTTGCCGAAAACCAAATGATCACATAGCACACAGTGCCACAGTGCCAAACACAAACTGAGTGTAAATGTAAATTAATGTTTAATGTGGGGGACTATGCCCCCCACACCACCCCCTACTAAAATAACTATCTGCAAGGGGGCGGACACTGGGGAAAAAAGAATTCAGTGGAGGGGGCCAACAATGGGAATGCCATACAGTAAAACAAACCACAACACCCTGTAAAATCAAACAAAAGTATACCTGCTAGCAGTCCCGAACGCGGAGCCACCAGCACCACAGGTGTCATCCTTAACCACCATGCTAGGCGGGCAGCTCAGCAACAGCAGGCTCCACTTTCTCCCTTTCTTTCCCTAGTCCCTCCCTCATGCCCTCCCTGGTCCCTCTCCTTGTTCCCTCGCTCCTCCGTCGATATTCCCTTCCGTTGTCCTTATTCCCCACCACCTCACTAAATCCTCCCCATGTACCTTCTTTCGATCAAATTGAGTTGCTCCCTTATGAGTCACTCAGTTTGGTTGGCTCTTTTCATGTGATACCGATGTGGACACCACCCTGGAGATGGAACGAGTCCACCAGGCCTTGGGCCCCAAACCAAGCAATCTGTCGGCTTGGCCATGCTCCATCATTGTTAGATTTCTGAACTTTTAAATGAAGGAACACATTTTACAAAAGGCATTGGCACAAAGGAGGCTACATTATGGCACAACTCAAATATTCTTTAAAAATAACTATGCCCCACTTACCATGAAAATTGCAGAGAATACATTCCCCTCTTTCCAACCCTCTGTCAACATGGCCTGAAATTCCACACTCCTTACCAGGTGAGGTTGGTAGTCCAGCACCCAGAGGGTCAATATGTCTACAGTACAGCAATAGAGGTGACCGCAGATCTACAAAAGACAGGGATTGAACTTTCGCCACAAAGACAACATCTCAAGAAGACACCCGATAGGGGATCCCAAGGCTGCTTGATCCAGAACTCCATCAGCACACCTAGGAAATCCTACATCAAATTATCAGACACCTACAGATCTTCCAGAATACTTGAGGTTGCTTAAAACTATTTAGTTTTCTCTTCTCACAAACTGAGTGATTACATGTGGGAAGAACGGGGGAGGAAGGGGGCAGTGGCTGACTGAGGGAGCCTCACTCTTCATCTATGCTACCACTTAAAATTTTGACTACTTTTAGAACTTGTTTGGGACATTGGGGGTGGTAATACTGACCCATCCCTTACTGCTGTGGATCACTATGAGATATCCAGGAGCTGGGCACTTTAAAGTGATTTCTAATTTAGCTAACCTTAGGGGATTCACCCACCATATCACATATTAAAAATTGAAAGGGGGGGGGGACTGAGGGCTGTGGTGATAACTCTCACACAGCGGTGTGGTTGTGTCATGTACCCCTCTTCACCCTGTCACTACTGTACCAATTCAATACTTTCAATGGCAGATCTAGATTGAAATATACTGGGGACACAATGCCCTGAAACATCCCACTATGGTTAATGAATGATCCTCTGCCTTGTCTACCCCTCCGTAAGAGGGTGCAAAGTGTAACCTACCTGATTTAATTTGATGGATCTCATGACAATCAGTTATTTAATTTGATTAAACACCCCATGCTCAACTCTCAGGAATGTGATGCGTAGTGAGTGTCCTCCCCTCCGCTGTCAGCAGGCATCTCCCCCCGTAAGGCTTCAACAGCATCTCAAATTTTCCCAGAGGTATTATGATATTGCTGTACATTGGGCCGTGTTGGCCAGAGACAAGTTTGAATTTCTCTACAGTTTTGGGACTTTGGTCAAACAGCTGGACGCATGCTTGAGATGCATGATGATACCTTGGCTGCATTTGAAAGCTGCGAGAAAGGGATGTTACAAATGGGTCCCTTGTTTGTGTTCCACATGGGACCCTAGAAACTCCTGGCATATACCAAGTATTTGAGTTCTTCAGAAACTGTGGGACTCTGGCAATTAGAGATGCAGTGACATCTTAATTCACCTGTGTCGTGATCGCAAAGTGGTCCTCTTCGAATTCGCATATCACTATGCAAAATTTCCATTAAAAAGTCAAAATTCACCTTACTTCGCATTGTCCACTTTGAGTTGACTTCGAGTTCCAGTTTGATAAAGTGAAGTTGGTGAGAAACAGGCCCCTGATCACATGCCTGACTGTCTCTGCAGGTCTGCAGGTCACATGATTCATGGAGGCAGTTAAATAGGCAGGAAGTCAGTGGTTTACTTTCACTTTCTCTTGTAGAAAGAGGTGTTAGCAGCTCAGCTTCACTGTGGTGGTTAGATTCAATATAATTCGGGGACAGCACAGGTGGAAAAGTAGGTTCTGGATGGGATCTTCCATTTAGGACAGGTGCATGCCACAAAGCACAGAAATCCAGCATTCTCCACAAAGGAGAATGGTAAAAGGTCAATTGCCAACATTTCCACTACTGCAGCACTGAGTTCATGAGCAACTGCATGGTTTGGTGGATATTTACTGTTATGGGCAAAAAGGCTGTGCAACGTGGGTTGCATTGTTCGATGTTTTGCACGTGGCGTGCCAAATGGCTCTCCCCGTGAACTGACATGGATGGGGTACCTTTGACGTGTGATGGTGGTTGCACAAGTGACAAGCCAATAAATGTGGTTATTTTACCTGTTTTAAGCATAGGAGTTGATGCATTAGAATTACTACATGGACCACTGCTACTCTGACCACTACTTGAACATTCAAAATCCTCCTCCTCATGCATGTAGTAATCCTCCAGTGTTATTTCACCACTTTTACTGACATGGCTACTTACACTATAGGAAGGGAATACCATGCTCACTAAGGTGGCTGAGGGTGAATGCCCCACTATGGCATTAGTTCCCCTCAGGTGCTGAGTCCACAGTGCCATGTGCCTGCTCTTGAGAAGAGTATGCTGGCCCCCAGTGCCCAGGTAGTGACCCTTTTTACCATGCTTCACACAAGCTTGGCAAAGCTGACAGATTGCCATTGTTTCATTGCTACCATCTTGCATGAAACAAATCCCAAACTAGGGATTTTGATGCCCTATTCTTCATATGCCGCTTCTGGGGTTGCATAGGGAGTGGCAGTTTTGGTGGAGATGAAATGGGGTGTGTGCTGCATAAATTCTGGTGTTGTGCACACTTGGACTTTGACTGAACATCACAATCGATGTCTATTTCTTCAGGGTCAGCAACATACACAGCTACATCAGAACTTTGAGGAGGGGGGGGATTGATGAACAGACTGTTTACAAACAGCCACCTTCACTTTCCTTTTGTCCGGTTACCAAATGGGGTCGTTAGCATCATCATCATAATCATCATCCACAAATTCACTTTGGATGCTGTCCTGTGGAGATATTCTGACCACAGACTCAGTACTATCATCCACACTTTCATCATCAACATCTGAATGTTTGGATGGCCTAACCCCAAGATCAGTGGAAACATGAGTATGTGAGTCATTAGCATGATCAGAATTACGTTTAACTACTGTGGGGAATGGGACATCAACTACACTCAAGTCTGCAGATTCAACAACATTTTTCCCATCTGATACGTTTGCCTGGGTTGAACTTGTAGCAATACTCATGCTGTTACCAACCATGCCATCACTAACTTTATTATAAGCATGGACAACAGCATCTCCAACCAGCATTGAAGCAACTGAGTTCACTGTGAAAAACAGAGTTGGAGAAATCCCTTTACTTGCAGCAACTGCTACCTTTCCCTTCTGCTGTGTACTACCATGGCCATGACCACTACTCTTAACACTGCTAGTCTTGCTAGTAACCCCTGATGAACCTGCCTCATCATCACAATAACTTCCACTGCTAATAGTCTTATTGGCAGCAGCACCACAGCCAAAAACAGCTTCGCATGAACATCTCTTCGCAGGTGTTTTTAAGATTACACAGACAATTAACAACAACTTATTATTTCAGCTGTTTTGGGGGGATGGGAAGCAAAAAATGCAATCGATGCGGGTGCACATACACAGGTAACACAAGACCTGAACCACGCTTCAAAAATCCAAAAGTCACAAAACAATACCTTGTTTTGTGTGTGAGGGGTACAGTTTTAGCTACACAGACAGAAGCAGGGGGAAAAAAATCCCAGACAGGCTGAGAAATTCAGAGTACTGCTATTGCAGTGCCGCAAAAAAATGCATATCAATTTACACAGCGCACACACACTAAAGATCAGCCACAGAAACTTTAACTGTTCAGTAAACTACAATACAGACAGTCTTTTAAAATGACAGAAAAAACGCCCAGCAAACAGAAAAAAACTATAACAAATTATGTAAAGTTGTACTGTACTGAACACACAAATAATAAAAAACTAGCCAACAAAAGTGGAAAAACTGCCTTCTCACTAATCTCCCTTCTACACCACAGATTCATCCCTCCCCCGAAGCACACTTCTACACTGTCTGTCACTACAGAGACTGAATGTACCAAATTAACATTAGTCACACAAAATAAATAAATGCTCGATGATATAAAAACATAAGGGTTTCCGACAACCAATACACAGTACTAAATTTTGACACAAACTTCTGTGACAAAAATGTGTTTCTAAAGGTTTTTCGATGGTTTGAATCTCAGAGCTCTGAGAACAAACTGTCTCCAACTTTCCACTGTACACACTATGCTGAACTGAGGTTGTACAAAACAATATAGAGCCCATGTGACCTTAAATCCCATGAATCACTGTAAAATTCACCTTAAAGAGCAAAATTAACAAGGCAAAGTAACACAAAGTCCAGAGAGAGTAATGAGAACGTCATGTTACTTCGTGATGTGAAGTTTTTCGCTGCACTATGTGGAAAATTACACGAAATTCAGGTTCTATGCGAAATACTATGCGTATCGAATTTTAGCCACTTCACCCACCACTACTGGCAATATGGTTCAGCTGAGTGTCAGAGCAACTTCACATGATTTTGGGACTTTTGATAAAACTACCACTATCATTTTCATCAGGCTGTAGTGCACAAGGCTTTGATTCCTCTTGCTTTTTTATGCCCAGTTTTAATTTAAATATACAGGGCATGTTAGTGGATTATATCGTGGACCAGCTATAATGTGGCACTTACACTAAATCATTATTATATGTGGCCACTCCATCAGTTAATTCAGCTATCTGGGATCCCCAGTTTTTGCACTGTAAACTTGATCTTGTTTCTTCATATGTACCTTTCTAGGGCATGGGAAGGACCCATTGTTTTCATTGGCCTGCTGAGGACAGATCCCCTCATCTATATCCTCTCTAGAGTTTATTACAAGGGATTACCTTTATTCCCACCCTTTCATGAGAGGTATTATATACCCCACATATGGCCAGGTCAGGGTCTGGCACCACAATACCACATAGGACAGTACTCAGGGATGCATGTCTTATGTGAAGTCTGTATTCTGGAGTTCCAGCTGTGATTTTAAGGAAGTGAAGCTGCTAAAAACCTTATCTTATGTACTGTACCGTTTGCTGAGCAGACTGCTTGATTGTGTCTCTGACTTTTAAACTGCTGTGGAAAGTGTTAAGTTTCATCTTGCACTGTGTTTTGTTTGATGCTGCATTGCCCGTGAACTGCTGCTATTTGAGAGTGCTGAAGGGCTAAGTGTGGAACTTTGCTGCTCACTAGTTACCTGCAGCTTTGTTGCTTAGCAATTGTACACAAGTTATTAGGTGCTACCTCAGTGCACCTGCTTGCTGATTACCGCAACTGCCTGAGCTGCTACCCCTCCCACTGATTGGTGGTGGCAGCCCGATTTGGCAGGGAGGTGGGATTTAAAACTTCTGTGTAGACGTGGTGGTGTCTACAGCAGCAGTTCGTGGCGGTAAGTGAGATAAGTGCACTGGTAAGGGAGTCAGTGGGAGTCTGTGTCAGACTGTGGGAGTAGGGCTATTCCCTTTGTAAAGTGTTTGTTATATGTTGCAGCTATAGGTTTAGCTTACGACTATGGGGAAAATGTATATCCTGCTATGCTGGGGCATTTAATTATTGGGTGGGTAGTGTGTTAGTGATGGGGTGGTACCTGAGTTTAGTAGCTCACTGGAACCTAATGATTATGGCCCTCATAATTTTGCTATGTTGAGTTTGTTGATTTCTGGCAGGATGCTAGTAGCATCCAAACAGTTATTAAAACAGTATGGTTACCCATTTAGAATATATGGATATCTGGGGTACCATGGTCTGTTTCATAAGACCTATATTGTTGTTCAAAAAGTAGTGCAGGGATTTAAGCTGGCTTTGTTATTATTACAAGCCGGTGATATTGAAAGAAACCCAGAGCCTATAGGCTATACTAGTTCTGGGAGGAATTTGGGAAATAGTGTATCAAATGTTTGTTTAACTGACCATGGGTTTAAGACTTTACATCTTAATGTAAGAAGTTTAGTCCCAAAATTGGCTGAGATCGAACTCATCATAGGAATTTATAAACCTGATCTCCTGGCTTTGTCCGAAACTTGGTTAAAACCATTTGTACCTAATAACTCCTGCTCGATATCTGGTTATAATTTTTTTATAGCTGATAGGAAAGGCACAAAGAAGGGAGGGAGCAATTTATTATGAAAAATACCTTTCAGATAAGTGTCATAAAAACTAGCAGTGATGGGTTATACCAGACTGATTTACTGGATACTGTGTTGGGTATTGTTGGGATGAGCAAAGAATTTGACTGTGGGGTGTTTATATAATCCACCTACTTGTGGTGTAAATGGGCTAAAATAATACTTAGAGATTGCTGTTCCTTTCATACCACAGCATAATTTTGTATTTGTTGGAGATATGAATTTGAATTGGTTGTTAAGGTTGGAATTGGGATTTGAATCCTTATTAGCCAGATTTGATTTAACACAATGCACTGTTGAACTAACTTGTTTAAATTCTCATACCCTGAATCATTCAATTCTGGATTGGGTAATAACTGATAGTATGAATCATATTACTGTTTCCGGAGTTTTGCCTGACGCAGTAAGTGATCATACGGCAATATCTGCAGTTTTGAATTTTGGCTATAAGAAAGTTTCTCCTTGTATGGTTCAAATTAGATCATTTGCAAATTTAAATTTAGATCTTCTAAATATTTCTTTATCTCAGATTGATTGGTCATATCTGGATTGTATCCCAGATATAGACTCAGCTATGGATTTTTTTTACAGACAACGCCTTCCCATTCAAGATTCTCTATTTCTTATTCTCACTTTGAGGTTGAGAGGAGCCCCTAATCTCTGGTTTACTCCTACTATCAAGGCCTTGAATAGAGAGCATAATAAAGCTTGGGGGGCTTATAAAATAGGTCCTTCCATCTCTCTTCTCAATGAATACCATCGTATTAGGAATAAGGTCTCTGACTTGGTGTGCAAAACAAAAAGGAATTTCTTTAAAAAATAAATTTCAGGTAAATTGGTCTAATCCTAAAAAATTCTGGGAAAATGTCAATTCTTTGCTTTCTCCCCAATCTACTTCTACAGTTAAAAAAAAATATGTTGGTAAATGATGAAGATGTTGTTGATCCGTCTGAAATCGCTAATCTTCTTAATAAAAAATTCTTAGATGTATCTAGTTATCGTGGAATAGGATCATGTAGGGCTGTTCAAGGCTTAAATTGTGTTGCACCTGAATTATATAGACCTAAATTTCGGTTTACTAAGGTTACTGAGCTGGATGTCTGTAAATTGCTAGGAGCTCTTCCAAATCGACAAAGTAATTGCGGGGGTGGGTTGGATGGTCGATTTTTGAGGTTGGCCACCCCATTAATTGTTAAACCCCTTTGTTTTTTGTTTAATATCTCTCTGGAATCTTGTCAGTTTCCTACTGATTGGAAAATGGCAGAAGTTGTGCCAATTCCTAAAAAGTCACATGCAATTCTGGTTGAAGAGTTTCGGCCCATTCCCATTCTAAACCCTTTAAGCAAGATGTTGGAAAAAATTGTTGCTAATCAAATTAATGAGTATCTCTCTAATTATGGTTTACTCTCTTCTTACCAGCATGGTTTTCATAAGAATCATGGGACTGGGACTGCATTGGTCAGGTTCATAGACTCCATCTTAAGGGGCTTTGAGAAAGGCCTTATGACTGGGGTGGTGTTTGTGGACCTGATCAAGGCATTCAGTCTAATTGAGCATGATTTGACATGCTCTAAATAGAATGCACTTGGTTTCTGTGATGCTGCTGTGTCTTGGAAGTTACTTAATGGATTGTACACAGTTTGTTTCTGTTGGTTCTTTAGTGTCTGAACATTCTCAGATAAGTTGTGGGGTTCCTCAGGGGTCCATTTTGGGCCCCTTATTATGTTCTGTCTTTGTAAATGAACTGCCTTCTTCCTGTTTAAATTGTAAAGTCATCCTTTATGTGGATGACTTGATTCTTTTCTCCCAAAGTAATTCCCTCTCAGAAGTAATCTCAGTTTTGGCCCCTGATTTTGAACAAGTTTATAAATGGTTTCTGGATAATTCTGATGATTTTGAATTCTAATAAAACTAAGTCCATGATTTTTGGCACTCCCCTTATGCTTGGTAACAATCCGTCCCTGTGTTTGTATTATTTGAGAGGAATGATTATTGAAGAAGTACATCAGTCCAAGCACCTTGGGGTTCTTTCAGACTCCAGGTTGACTTTTTCCCTCCAGGTTTAATCAGTTGTTCATACTATAAACCAAAGAATTGGCTTGTTATACAAATTTTAAACTTTTTTCCCTTGAAGTAAGAAATATTATTGCAATTGGATCTCTGTTACCTCATTATGATTATGTTTCCTATATTTATTTATACTTTGGAAGTAAGGAGTTGAATTATTTTGGTTACCCCCCCCCGACAGCGACATTTCACCAGCGAGTTCCCCCACCGCAATTACAGCGCCATGCCGCTGTGGGAAACCCGCTGGCACCAGGCGCTGTCTGTCGGGGGTCCTGCGCCCCCCCAATCAGCTCTGACTCAGAGTTGATAATCCTAAAGAGGGTGGTTCGGGGGCGAAGCCCCCTAAGAAAACACAGTCAGCCTGTGGGAACTGGCAGCCGACTGCAGAATGCGGTCGACCTGCCAGTGTTGCTGACGGGGCATTCGACCAAAATTTTGTCGAGCACCCGTCGTGGATCCGAATTCTTTAAGGGTTGTTTATAACAATATATGTTGATTTGTGCTTCAGGTGCATATATGAACACATCTTTGTGTTTTGTATTCTCAGCTAGGGTGGTTAGCTCCGATAGCTAGAACTGAATATTTTTTTGGTTGTCTAATATTTAAATGTGTTCTGTTTAAATCATTATTTCCCCTATATTGTCTTGTTAAGTTGCATTCTGTTCATCCCAGTCTGAGATCATCTAATGATATTCTGTTCAATATGGTTATAACTAAACTTAAAATAGCAAGTCGTGCTTTCTCTATAGCGGCTCCCAATTCTGGAATGTATTGCCACTTTCAGTACAGCAGGCTTCTTTGCTAATTGGCTTTAAGATAAAAATGAAAGAATATTTATCTAAAATGTCTTGTAATTGCTTTTTGTGATTGTTTAAATGTTATTTAATGTCTGTATTTGTGATTTGTATTGATCCTGGGTCGAACCTGAAAAGGGCCTTTGGTCCAGAGTTCTTACTCTTTTAACAGATGAATAAATTAAAAAAATTAAACCTCCCCTTCCACTTCCAGTATGTTTTTTTATTTTTGTTTATTCAGTCTCCTATTCCCCTGCCTTTATGAGGTGACAGATTCCTTCCAGTAGCCCAATCACCATTAAGGATCGATGATCTCCCATGGCAGTACCATTCTGTATTGCCACAAGGGGTGTTCAACAATACATCCCCTACCTTGGAAGTCCCTTTTTACCATCCTGCACTACAGGAGAGTGTCACAGCACTCACATTCCTATTAAAAGTTAATTGGTCCATTTGTCCAAGTTTGTTTGGGTCCAGGTTGCTGCCCACTTTGCTGTTTCCCTTATGAGTCCTTGATGATAAGTGGTAATTTTTGAGACCCCTCCCCATTATCCCTTTTAATCCCCCCCATGTTAGAAACTTTTTCAGGTGGTAAATGCAGTGTGATCAAACTGGAAAATATTACACTGTGATTTCAGCTTTTACAGCTGCATAACTATTTTGAGACTTGTGGTATTAATGTTGACACGTGGTAGGGAGATGGGGACTATGGCTTTCACCCTCTTGAACAGTGTGATTCACATATGTTGCTAAGGGAAGTCCTACCACTCACTAATCTCTCCAAATGACATCAAAGTTTAAGATACTATCTCACAATGTAAATAAACTGTTCAGCCTAGTCAAGAGATATCGGAGTATAAAAAAAACATAAAAAAAATTCACCCAGAACTCTATATTTAATAGATCACACATCAATTTATTTATTTGAATTTTGCTAACCAGGTGAGCCCACTGAGACAAATCCCTTTTTCAGGGGAGATCCAGGGTCAGACAGACATTTACGAGGTTTGTACATCCAAAAATAGGTATATGCAAGGGAATGGGATCTATGAATACGATGCCATTACTTATTCTAAGCCTTGCACCTCAAAGGTGTTTGATAGGGTTTTCCGGACATTTCTGTACCAAGTCCTACATAAATTCAGCTTCCCACAGAATTTGGTAAATAGTATACAAGGGGACAGATATTCAAAGCTTTGCGGCATATGCAAAAGGATTGCACTGAGTTTGTGCCGGATTTGCGCAGGAGTGCAATATTCAAAAGGGGAAACAGCGCCAGCACACTGCATTACCACCGGTCCAAAGAGATAATGTACGCAAGGGGCAAAGTGAGGGGCGGGGACATGCACACAGGCATAATGGCATATTCAAATGTATAGTGCCATGCAAGAGAAGTTTGCACACCCTTTAGTGTGGCGCTACTTACTGCCTATAAAAGGCATGTCTTAACCTATGGCAAAACATCGAGAGGGGTGTGGACACTCCAGGAGACAAAATGGTGGTCAGCAACAGCACTGTGCTACTCTACCTGATGGAAGAGGAGAAAAGGGACGAAGCCCACCCTGGTCCACACCACAGGCCAAGGAGAAGATATGCTATACACAGGATGCCCAGAGTCTCCTTCGAGACACTCACTGATGACCACCTTGTAGGCCAGTACAGGATGAGCAAGGTCATTTTGAGGCAGCTGTATGAACTCCTGCAACCATGCCTGACAGTCAAGGAAAAGGTGATGGCTGCGATGTGCTTTCTATCCACCGGTACATTCCAGACACCAGTTGAAGATACCATTGGCATGTCGCAGTCTGCCACTTTGCACCTTCTGACCCAGTTCCTTGATGCCTTCCTACAACATGCTGCTGAATTCATAGTATTCCCTAGCATGGCAGGGGAGTGCACAGAAACCATGCAGCAACTCTATCGGGTTGTGCACCTACCAGCTGTACTTAGAGCCACTGACTTCACCCATTTTGTCATCTGTGCACCACCTGGTGATAGTGGGGATGTGTACATCAACTGGAAGGGATACCATTCCATCAATTGCCAGGTGGTGTGTGATGCAATGGGGTGCATCATGAATGTATTTGCACAGTACCTTGGTAGTGCCCAAGATGCCTTCATCTGGCACAAGTCCAGGCTGTGCCAGTCATTCGAGGAAGGTCTGATACCCAGTGGGCACTTCATCAGTGAGTATCAACAACAGGCACAACACAACCCACAGCAATGATGGGACAGTGCCAAGTAACAGCAGATGGGGGGGTAGGATGACTATAACAGAAAGGCAGCAAACAGGCATAGTGAGTGATACAGTAAATAGCAGCTAACATGTGGGCATGTGTTTACAGGGGACAGTGCTTATCCCCTGAGACCCTGACTCCTAACACCAATCCTCCGGCCAGCAACAGTGGCCGAGAAGCAGTATAATGAGGCACATGCTGCAGCTAGGAATGTTATAGAGTGGGTCTCTGGCATGCTAAAGATGTGATTCTGCTGCCTAGACAGGTCTGGCAGTGCCCTACAGTATAGCCCTCGCAAGGTATGCCCCATATTCCTAGCATGTTGTTATGCAACACAACATGCACTAAACCATGGAATACGCATGCCTGAAACTGAGGAACAGCCTGAGAGTGAGCCAGAGCCAGAAGTTCAGGGGCTAGTAGAGCAATTTGAGAGGCAAGACTCTCAAATGGCCCGGAGGTCACAGGAGCACAGGAATAACAGCATTGCAACTCTAGCATGTATGACCAGGTGAGTGAGACAACACTGACAACAATATGTGAACAACATTGTATTTACTATGTGTACCAAACAGTGCAGCACACAGAACAGTGACAACAGAGCAATACTGTGGAAACACAGATAGGGCAAATGTGCAAAGGGTCAGTGGTGGAATGTGTCCAGACTGGTGTGTGTACCTGTGAGTGTCATATGTGACTGCAAAGCATGCATGTGTGTGGAAATGTAGAAACACTATAGCCATCTCCCACTACGGACCCTGACTGAATCCTCATGGCGTACCCTGGAGGTGGGTGTACTGTGGGCTGAGGAGCCCACAGGTGGTGACTGTGGTGAAGTATGTGCTGCAGGATGACCATGGCCACGGCACAGTCTGTCTGTGGCCAATGACCCCAGCCATTCATGGTGCCATGATGTGCTCATGAAAGAGGCTGATGCAGTAGTGGTGGAGAATTTTTCCATGTCATAATAGTGATTGCAAAACAACAATTGCTATAACGGTGAGTGCATATCGTCAAAGAGCAAATCGGTGCTATGCACTTCTCAGCGACCAAAATTCTGGAAAAACTTAGTGCCCCCCCCATGCCCCCCCTCACAGCGGCCTTTGCCCTCCCCCGCACCTCCTGGATTCTGGATTACCAACTCCAGGGGGGTGCATGTTGAGGAGGGGGCAACACTACGGCGTGGGAATAGGAAAAAAAAAGCAGCCTCAAGCAGCGGCAAAATTCTTTCCCCTGCTCCGTCCCGAACCCAGTGCCTACTACACTGGAGTTAGCCACCCTCACCACCACACCACAGGGCTGGCTCGGCTGCAGCAGGCACACCCCACTACCTAAACCCTCTACTGTATCCCTCCCTTCCCCTCCTCCTCCTCCTCCTCCCTATCCCTCCCCTTCCAGTCGCTGTCCTTGCTATTGCATTGCTACCCTTGCAGGGTAGCCCAAAATCATAGTGCTGAAAATGAGTCTCTATTTTTGTAGTCACTCATTTTCAGTTGCTGTCATCACTGGATACCATGGAGAACCCCATGGCAAGACCACATGCACTGGTGGCACTCTGGGGAACAGCAGTGGCATGCCAGCGGGGTGTTCTAGTGGTGTGCTGCTGCCCACCCATTGCTGCATCCTACACCATAGCTGTGTGCTCCCTCACAGCTACAGTGAGCTCAACAAAACACTGGTGAATGCTGCTGAGGATATGTGCCATACGATCCTCGGCACGCTGCTCTGCCCACAACCATCCAGCAGACACTGCCTCCCAGAGGAGGGAGAGTTCCTGCTGTATCTCCCTATGGAAGGAGTGGGGATCATGCTGTGTGGCAGTCTGTGACTCCAGTGCAGTGTTGAGGCGCGGTCATGAACCTGGAGCATCCTGCTCCTGCTGCAGCAGCTCGCATTGGACACTGGCTGAGGATGGCTGTTGCCTGTCTGAGGCACATGTGGTGATACTCCCTGGGCTGATGCTTGCTGACTCATGGCACTCCCTGGCCTGTGGTGCATGTCCAGTGGTGCCACCTGCACAGCTGCCTCGTCATCCACCACCTGCTGCTGTGTCATGGTGCCTGGGCATGTGGGGACCGACCGTTGGACTGCAGCTGTGGTGCCACTGATGCTGGTGGTACATGTGGTGGACCCTGAACATGTGCCCTGGGCAAACACATTCGGTGAACCCAGCAGCACCACCTGAGCTGGATGTTCTGCTGGTGACCCTGCCACTGCAACACCCTGCCCACTGCACCCAGCCCCTGCCATGTCCACCTGTCCATGGTACAGCCCTGAAGATGAACCTCCCCACCATGTTCAGTTCCACCAGATATTCTAGGCCCAGGACAAAGGTGATATCATCATCCCTAGGGACATCATCATCATCATCATCATCATCCCCCCCTCCTCCTCATCATCATCGTTGTCCTGAACTGCAGCCATGCTTGCTGCTTGTCCTCTGGCCATCTACTGCTGCAGAACTGTTGACTGATCCTGGGCTGCTTGCATCCCTAATGTTGATGGCCCATCCTGGGCAGGATTGTCTGCATGCACAACAATGTCCAATGACGTACGACACTCACCCTGTGCTGTGCAGCAACAAGAACAGTGTCAGTGGCCTGTCCAACAGACAGGTATCAAACACCTCTGCAACCCCATGCAATACACAACCATGCTGAACACTCAGAATAGGGTCCACGGAACCCCTGCACCACCCGCATGCACAACAGCACAGCCAATATGTACACACCCACAACCAGAACAAGCATCACACTGTGAAGATGTCCCCCCAGGTAACGCTGCGAGTGACACACCCATGCACACCCATGTGGTACATGATAACATACAGGTGATGGAAGTGCACGGCCTATAGTAACACCCATGTTGTCATGCAACATGCTTGTGTGTGTGGCACACACACACACACACACACACACACACACACACACACACTGGTGGTCCACACAGAGTGTGCTGAGACACAGTGAGTTGGCCTGTATGTGAGACAGTGCCCTGCCACAGCAGGTACTTGCAGCATATACTTGTCCACAGTGCACAGGTGGACATATATACTCATACTGCATGGTGGACCAACACCTGCCCACAGTTGTGGACGTGTGGGACCACCGGTGTGCCACAACATGTGCAGAGAGATCACACAACATGGTAGGTGACAGGAAGGTCATCCATGTTACTCACACTCCCTGTGCAGATTGAGTAGGGTCTCACATCCACTGCCCTCCACACCTTCCAGGGACACCGGCCTGATGGTGGATGCCACAACGGCCATAACTGGATCTGTCACCCTCATTACCAAGGGCATGGGACCTCCCCCGTGTGGTGTAGTTCCCTGAGTCTGCGTGCCGCATCCACCTTGGCCCTCTACTGCATGTCACACCACCACTTCTGCATGGCCTCCACTGTCCTACCACAGTCACCCACAGCATTCACTTTGTCCGTGACCTTCACCCACATCTTTCGGACAGTGGCATCAGTATTCCTGTACCATATCATCAGCTGCTCCCTCTTCTTATAGCCATCCACCAGGACCTTCAGTTCCTCCACCAAGAACTTGAATGCATGCAGCCTTGACTGGCTGTCATTATCACCTGTGTGGGACAGAGGGTATAGCAGTGGTGAGTTCCTGGCAGCAGCAGCAGCAGTGTGTGTGTGTGTGTGTGTGTGTGTGTGTGTGTGTGTGTGTCTGTCTGTGTGTGTGTGACAGATGGACATGCCACAGCACATACTGGACTCAACAGGCCAGTGGCTGTGGCCCATGACATGGGGTGGGTGCTGTGTAGTGTGGCCCCACAACCATGTGCCGATCTGGGTATGTGCAGCCACCATGTCTGCCACCTGAACAGTCCTCCCACTGTGCCCCCTCCTCAGTTGCTGCAACAACAGGGGATAGTGGGCCACAGTTGGCCAGGCTATGGGCCAACACATGTACGCCACAGGCAAGAGTGTTGGCTGACAATGATCATGGAGTGTACTGCTGCATGGTGTGTGCCACACCTGGCATGCCATTGTAGCTGTCCTAGGCCACCATACAGATGGTCAGTGTATAGCAGCACACATGGATATGGTGCAGTATTCCTGACATGTACCCCCCAATTGTACATGTGCCTTGATACTGCAGGTGTGCGGGCAGCTATGTAACACAGGAATCACGTACAAGGACACATGCAGCAACAGTACCAGCAATGCTGTGGCACCACTGTCACACTGTGACATTGTGGGCCTACATGCATGGCCTGCTGTATGTTGTCCAGCAGTGTGCTGTGTACACAGACCCAGTCCACATGTTCCAGCATCCCACAGCATAGATAATGTGCATACCATTGCGGATATGTGTACATTGTGTTGCAGCCCACAGCACAGTTGCTATTTGAGGGTGCTTACCTACATCAACCTGGTTGTTTTCCTGCAACATCCTGGGCCTGTTGATATGCAGACACTCTTCCTGCATGCACCTGCAATGCCTGTCAGCAGTACAGGTGGAGCCCTTACAGCCCTTAAATAGCCCAGCCAGGCAATTCTCAGGTTAATGTATGCAGGGCTGTCAGTAATGAGATTCTAATGAGGCGGTTTGTCCCTTGCATGTGTAATGTGGCTTATTTGCAAGCTGTTTTTGAATATGGCAGGATTTAGCCCTCGTCAAATGTAATAGCACTGGGCAAAACTGTAGTGCAACACTAACAGGTCCTGTGCAGTGCAACGCCATTGTTGCGCCACTCGCAGTACACATGCGCGGTGCTGGCATGGTGACGGGGTCATACAGGGCTTGTGACGAGGTCACACATGCGTGTTCACATCCAATGACCTAGCACCGCGCTACTGTGTCTTGCATGGCGCAGGAGCTGTTTAGCATGGCGCTACTGTGTGAGTGGGCATTCAAAGGTCTGTGACTGTAGTTTAAGCCAGTGGTATTGGGGTGTTGCCACCAGAGTTTGTTGTACAACCATGGCAAGTAGCAGGAGAGTGAGGGCTGTGGCACTCAGTGACCACAGGTGAGGGAGGCATAACTGGCAAATATGATCCAGCTGGTCTTGCAGAGAGACAGCACCAGCTCTTTGGGGAGGTCCAGGAGGGGGACAAGCTCAGGAGGCAGGGCTGGGCCTTCATTGCCCTCCACCTGTCCCAGAGGACAAGTATCACTCAAAACGGTAAGCAGTGATGCCACCGCTATGTGGACCGTCAGTGAAGAGAGAAGCAGTGGCTGTAACTTTCCACCAGATGGTCTGGGATGGGACAGTGCCTGCACCAGGTAAGTGTCTGCCAGAGAACGGTCACATACAGTCACATGGCAGTGTGTGGATGCACAGACATGTGCAAATGTCATATGTGTGTATGGAGCTGTACAGTCTCCACATGCTCACATGTTGTGGTGGGAAGGCCACGTCACTGCTCTGTGCGCACCATGGATGGTCCACTGGTGTGCATGTGTGGCTGCATTGTAGCTCTCTCCATAACAGTTCCGTGTCATAATGGTGATCGCAAAGTAGCGATCGCCATTACGGTGAGTGTACAATGAATTTCGGTGATGCACACTGTGGCGAGGACAAAAAGAGCTCCTGAGACCCCTGTACCCCCCTACTTATGGATTCTCAACTCCAGGGGGGGTGCATGTCAGGGGGAGGAAAACTTGAAAAAATTGAAAGTTGCTTGCTGGGGAAAGAAAGTGCTGCATCACGCCATGCCACGCCGCACCAGACCCAAACCCTGCACCCTGCACCTCCCAGCCGATCCCCTCCCACCACCCTTGTGGACCAGCTTGACAGCTGCCCACCACCCCTCACATGATATCCTCCCTGCCTCTCCCCTCATTATTATCGCATGTACTTCCCATTGCTCTGTTAGTCCACCCAGTATCCGGTCACCCCCCGCTAGGTATCCATGAACACAGGCGCCATAATTGAGTCGCCATTTTTGTAGGCACACATTTTTGGTCACCTTGTTTACTGGATACCTCCATTACCATGCATACATTGCACTATGCTGTCCTCACATGGCACACTGTAGTGTGTGACATTGACATCTGTGTCACACACATACAGTGCGCTGACAGATAGCACGTGAGCCATGTGACAATTGGCTCCGTGGAAGGGGGGTTATACTCTGCACGCAGAAGTAGAGATGCAGTGAAGTTTTACTACTAATATGAAGTTAGCAGCTTCAAATCCGTGGATAATTACACTAAGTTTTTAATAAAAGGTTGAAATTCGCCTTTAATTAACTTCGCGTTGCTGACTTCACCTTAACTTCGGGTTGCATTCCAGAAGGCGAAGTTTGTAAAAAAACAGCTCACAGACCACATTCTGACATTCTGCAGGTCACATGCTGCAGGCAGGAAGTTAATCAGGCTAGACAGTGAACTAGTTTCACTTTCCCTTGCCTAGTGCTGAGAAAGGAGCTTGTTTTGAGTAGAGAGAGTGTGCTACTGCATCTTAATATTTACCAGTCTTTTCTGTTTATTATCCAATTTCTTCTTTTTAGTTGTGCCCCTTGTTTTGATTTTATAGTACATAGTCCTGATTTTAGTCTGCTTTTATTTTTTTGTTTTGGATAGTTTAAATCCTTATTTGATTTAAAATGGAGCATGGTCATTTTGGTGGAGAAAGACATGGCAACTGTGTCAGCCGAAGGATGCGTGGTGATGGTGTGCGCATCAACCACATGAGTTTGTTCCCTGTAAGTGCTCCCCTACCAGGAAATGGTATGTCCAGTGACAGTGGAGTTAGTGGCACCAGCGAAGCACCACCGGTGGTACCTAGCACTGCCCCACCACCGCTGGCCATGGCTGCAGACCAATAGAAGCAGCAGCAGGAACATCAGCCACCAGTGGTGGAACAACAGCAGCCAGTTGTTCCTCCCCAGAATGTACAGCAGCTGACAACATCTGGGCCCTCCCTCCTGTGCCTGGTCCACCCCGCAGCTTGGCAGTGTGGAATTTGTTGAGCACACTGCCAGATGACCCGAGCATAGCTACATGCAACATCTGTGGCATGCATGTGCGGTGGGGTAGGAAGGGTATGCATGTTGGGACAGGTGGGCAGCATACTCACCTCAGTACCCACCATCATGCACAGTGGGAGGCCAAGTTGGCTGAGGTTGCAGGAAATGCTCCTGCAGTGCAGAAACAGGTGACAGCATGGCCTCAGCCTGCACGTGGTGGCGAGCAGAGCAGAAGAAGGGAGAGGGAGCAAATGACAGCTCCTGCACCTGCACGGGGTGAAAATCCAGCATCAATCCCTGCCACCCAGGCTGACTTTGGGGTTTTGTGGAGTGAGGTCGACCACCTTGGCAACGTGGTCAACAACATGCAGCAGCAGTTGACCAGGATGGAGGGTCACCAGCAGCAAATAATGTCCATGCTCCAACTGCTGCTTAGTCAGCAGCACCTGGCCTGTAGTCTGTCTTTTTTTCTTTACAACTCTTATTGTGCATTCTGACTTTCTTTTTCCTAACTTTCTCCCCCCCCAAAAAAAATCTTAAAAATACAGCAAAAAATATTATAAAAGAAAAAACCCTAAAAAAATACTGTCCTTCACTTTCCTTCTTTTCCTACAAAATAATCTTTTGACATACAGTCCAACTATTTAAATTTCTTTTTGGAGTAATGTTTTCTTTCTCTTGTATTGTATTAAAGCAGCAGTGCAAGAACTTGCTAAAGAGCAGGTGTGTGCTGTCAGGTAACCATCCCTCTGCAACCATATATGATATTGGACTTGCTCCAGTATTGAGGGGTATTAATGATACCATGCTGTCCCAACCAGTCGAAAAGTCATAGCACTCCGACTGTGTATGCACAGAAATAGAGAGTCATTGCCTGAACCTGTTGACATGCCTCCATGCAGGCACCCCCATGTTAATTTTGTGACATCAGAAAATGAATGCTGAGTGTGCAGTCCCTTGACCTTTAATGTCGCAATCTTTCTATAACTGTTAGTACTATGTATAGCTGCGATTTAGAAAAATGATATCCACTGCTGAAGTTATAGTCCCTGCTACTCCAGAGGCCACTTTGCTTTATGTAAATTTCTACAGTAAATAGTAGTAAAAGCTGTAAAAAAAATCATGCACATACATGTCAATGGAGTGCACACTCTAAATTAATTTACTGGCGTCACACAAGGGTGATTGGTGTGCCTGCTGGTGGCATGTGAGCTGGTTTAGGATACTGCTCTGTTTTGCTGTGGGTACACCTTTGGGGTGCTATAACTTTTTTACTGGATGTGACCACATGGTATTATGAATACCCTTCAACAGTGAAGCCCGTCAGCCATCATATATGTTTGAGGTGGGTTGGGTAACCTGACACTGCGCACCTGGTGTTTAACAATTCTGACCTATACTGTTTTATTCTATTTTCAGTTGTCCCTATCTACTGAGTGGTATGATACCATTCCTTCCACAATTAATGTGATGCTACATTGTGAAAAGGTCATTAATGAAAGGTCAAATGTGACTTTTGACATTTATCAAAAAGTTTCACCTGACCACTCAGCAATGGCCCGTTAGAGCAACAGTGGGCATGCTGACTGTAGAAAGGTTTTGATGTTTTGCTTTTTACATTTAGCTAGCCCATTCTATAAGTTTGCTAACCCACTCCAGCCCATGAGTGTATCAGGGCATTAAAGCACTTCACAGTTGGTGTAAGTCCCTGCTTCAAGCTCCCGTGCCTCACAATGCACCCAGGGTGTGCAGTAATGGCCTGGTACACTCATTGTCTGTTGTGGGTTATAACGTTGTTACTCGATATTTTTAGATCTGAAAAAATAAAATTAGTGCTCCTTTTAATATTCTTCAGATCTGTTTTTCATCAGTATACCCAGCTGTTTTTGAACACCTACTGCTGCACAAGGTCATGGTAGTGTATCACGCCCTGCTGGATTACATGCTAGTTAATTTCAGTCACAACAGAAATTATTTTAAATAACTGATGTACAAAGACAGGCGGTAATACTGATGTAACCCTCTCATCAATGGGGGGTTCCCGAAAGGTCTTCCATGAGCTTGTCTAATTGCTCGTTGCCTAGTTGGTGTTCAGCGTTATTGCCGTTTAAATGTATTGCCAGTGAGTGCCTGTGTGGCCTCCATCTACTGCCCCTTTAAAAGCTGCCTGATTGCAGATATAATTAATCTGAATGGGGGGTCTAAGTGTTTCCCTGCTCAAGTTCCGCCCGGTCTGCTGAGTAATCGCTCCGTTTCTGCCATCGCTAATTGTGCAGAAGGAGCCCTGTTGAAAGATGTAACTAATTGCTGGAAATCACTTAGAGTAATAATGATAATGTACTTTGTTCTAACCTGCCTTCTTTGCAGCAAAGACTGTTCAGTTAGCTCCACCATTTTGGTCAAAAACTGCCAAATTGGACCAATCCGGACTTTAGGACTCTAAAATGGAGCCTGTTGGAGTGGGACTGTGTGGATTACCAGTGAGGGATTTGTAGTTCTGGACGAGTGGCGCCTTTTGCACCAAAAGGGGGAGCTCTTACTGTGATTGACAGCTGGACCAACCAACCGGACCTTCTGGATCCAAGAAAAACCCCCGAGCTGTCTGCTGGCAAGCCAGATCAAAGTTGAGAGCTGAGGATGAAGGACTGCTTGTGATAGCAGAGCAAGCGTGTCGTAGTTCGAACGGGAGAACTGCGCGAAGGCCTAGTTAGCGGCCTGCTCTTCGGCTTGTTGTGTGTATAGAGAGAGAGAGAGAGAGAGAGAGAGAGGAAGAATACTTTTCAGACTGAATCTGAGTCTGGAGAAACCCAGAGAGCAATTGAAAAGGGAATCAGGCTTCACCTGATGAGGACCAAAGACTGAGCTGAATGAAATCGGCCTGCCATAAACCCTTTTCCCTGGATATTGTTGAGGAGTGTGGAGAACCTAGTGATTGTGACCAGGGAGTGCTGTGCCTGGTGCAGTAAGTTCATCCTAACATATAAATGTGCTGTAAACTGGAGGTGGGTCGCTATCTGGTTTTCCCCCAAGTTGAGCTGCATACTGAGGGCTGAAAGCTGTACCCAGCTCAAAACAGACTGAATCCACTGCTATCTAATGCAGCTAGGCCCTACCATGAGGGCTCTGTCATCCTACACTGCTGCATGGAGAAGATCCATCGACGAGAGACCTGCCAGGGGATCAGCCCCCTGCTCCATGCCTGAACAGGAACGACGCTGGAGCACGTCATGCGGGCACTGCTTCTTCTGGCAATCCAGAACAGCCAACTACTGTCTCGAATATCATCCATCCTGTCTCCAGTCTTGGGTATCATGGGTAACCACCAGGGTAGCTCTCTGCAACATATAACTAAATCAAAAGTGTGCCATCTGATTGCTTGTTGTTTTTTTTCTTGTATACGAACTGAGCTCCGGATTACAATCAGGGTGTGGTGCAGGTTGTTTCTTTTCTTCACAGGGCCCCAACCAGCTGCAATGGTGGCCTATCCCGGGCAACGGTCCTGGCTAGCCCATCTTCTATCCCCCCGGGTACACAGAGAGTGTAACTGTTTCAGGGACTTTAAATTCCCACACTGTAAATGATAGAGTATTCAGACCAATTACCCTGATTGTGCCCCTCCCGTGTTACCACCCCCTGAATAAATCTGATCTACTTTTTCTGCAGTTTACCTAGACTGTGGTGTTACTTTGTGCTCAAGGTATTGTACTGTTGCTTTGTGTTCTGCCTAATCTTGTTTTACAGGGGGTCCCCAGAGCCAAGCTGGGAAAACCAGCCCTGGGGGTAAGTGCCAAATGTATGTGTATTTGCAAAGCCTATCAGGGGTATGGTGGAGGTAAATATTATGTATTACGTGGGCCACTAGTAGGAAATGAGGGGGCCACAGTGTCTCAGAGGGCTGTGGCCTGGTTAGTCTGACTAATACCAACCTGGACCTTTGGGTGGAGGCACCTGTCACTGAACCCAGGCCCCTCAACCTGTCATTAGCTAAGCAGGCAGGGGTAGTAACCCTTGGGATAGCACCACCTAGGGGTTACACTGATGAAAGTGGCATAAAGCCAGATTAAAATCAGCACTGTTTATTATTTCAGATTTGAAAAAAAGGAGTACTGCATCTGTAAATTCTGGAAAAGAGGGGTAGCATATAAACAAGTCAGTAGATAAGTACCAAACAAAAATCAAACATAAAAGCATAGGTACAAACTATCCGCTGATTATTGCACTGCTGCTGTACTTGTCATGCTATATTACATTTTTGTTACTGTTGAGCATAGGCACCGACAACGTGGGTGCCTGGGTGCTTGAGCACCCACAAAGTTGAAATGAGCACTCTTAATTCCAGTTCAGCTCCCTGAGCCTCCCTCCCAAACCCCTAGCCCGCCCAATCATTCCTCCTTCCCATTTGATACATTCCTGAATCCCTTTCCTCGACTTAGCAGAGTCAGCCAGTCATGGCGGTATCAGTAGGACAGTAGCCTCCCCAGCATAATTCCACCACCGCGGCACACTCTCGACAGCTGAAAGTGACAACTGTCAAGTTACCATACCAGCAGCAGTAGTAAGTCCTCCCAGCTGCTTCAGTGTGCCTGTGCAGCATTCCTTGAGGAAAGGAGGGAGAAGGGGGACATGATAGAAACTTTTAAGTACCTCAGTGGAATCAACAAAGTCCAAGAGGGTAGCATCTTTCAGAAAAAGAGATGTTCCAGAACAAGGGGACACAATTTAAAGATGGGGGGGGTTCGGGGGCAATGTGAGAAAGTATTTTTTCACAGAGAGGGTGGTGGACGCATGGAACAGCCTTCCTGAGGAGGTTGTGGGGTCTAAAACTGTAGGAGACTTCAAGAATACATGGGACAGACATATGGCAATTCTTGTGGGGGGTAAGAAGAAATAGGCTGTTGGTTAACTAGGATCTGCAGCTTATCCTGTAGGTAGGGAAATGGGCAGACTAGGTGGGCCAAGCGGTCCTTATCGGCCATCAAATTCTATGTTTCTATGTTTCTTTGGCTTCAATGAACAGCATCCAGAGATCCATCTTGCTCTTCTTTTGCTCCCCCAATGGCCGCCGAAAACATAGGTGAAACTTTTTTTTTCTCTTCCTGGAAGTGAAGTGAGAGCGCTGTTAGCACAGAACACAGCATCCCCCGGTCCATCCTGCTCATCTTCTTGACAAATCTATCAGTTTCCCAGCAAAGACAACTACTTGTTTCCTCTCATTGCCCCGTCTAGTACGACTGAGTTTCTGCAAATAAGCCAAACAAACAGCAGGAGCAGACGGGAACTGGAATGGTCGGGGACTTACAATAGATGAAGCAGAATGTCAGCAGGGACAATTTTCTAAAGGTAAAACTTAACCATGTTAGTTATTTGTGAGGCTAACAGTTACATCGCACCACCTGACCCTTTAATTTATAAGCAAAGCGAGGTTTCCTGCATGCAGGGTATCGGGGAGAGAGACTGAATAAAAGAGCATGGCGGACAGAGATGGTCCAGTTAGAGTAAACGGTAAAATGACACAGCGGGCCATACTTTTTTTGCACACTTGACTGCTTTTCTGCCAAAGGGGGAAAAAAGTGAACAGCAAGCACCGAGTGGCTTCAGAGTTTCCTTGATCATCCGCAAGTCCGGGATGATCATGAGCCACATTAGCAAAGGGAAAAAAAATTCTGTATTTAAAAAACGAGCATCCTAATGGCCCACTGTTGTTCTATTTTTGCACTGAGGTCCTACTTTTGAGTATTTGTTTTTACTTGTGCATCTAGATTTGATGCACAAGTAAGAACCAATCAAAACAGACGATTTTCTCTGCCCATTTTATAATGTTCTTGTCTTACATTCCAAGTGCTGAATTCCATGCTCTGAGAGCTATTTCTTCTATTCGTTTAAGTCTGTTTAGTAGAATGTATACTGTCTGCTTTATTGATGATAAAACTTAAGTTTTACTGATGATTACTCTGTACTGACGGATGAATGTGCTTACATGCCTGCCATTTCATTTTTTTTTAGCTCCATAATTCCCCCCCCCCCCGAGTGGTAGCGTAATTGACATCATTACCATAGCAACCTGGGTTGCCAGTTGCCACTAAATCACTGACATTTATTGCAGGTCAGTTGTGCTCTTAATGTAGTTACCAAAGCAGTTTTCATAACTGTGGCTGACTGCGATAAGGAATTTGCCGTCTTACTATGGCAACAGCTTGAGCTAACAGGGCTAAAATCTAAGGGATTGTGCTGGTTCCTAATGATGAGTCTTGTGGATGTTCCAGTGGGGGTCCACCAGATCCTTTGAGTGTATCATGGAAGAGGGTGCAGGTTGCAGGATACTCCTCATCTACTGTCCACCAGGTAATGGTGGAGAATTCCTGCAGGAGATAGCGGACTTCATTGTCGACATGGTATTGTAGTCTCCCAGATGGATAATTCTGGCACGGGGTCATAATGTCGCAAGACATTATGCCGCATGGCAAAATCGTACTGCCAATACAGCGCAATATTGCCATGTGGCATAAGTCACACTGTTACGGGGGGCTGCACTCCCCTGACCCCTCCCACTAAAGATTTTCAACTTTGGGGGGGTCCAACCCGGGGAGTGCACAATTTGTGTAAAAAAATAAAATGTCTGGGACCAGGAATCAAACCACCTGGGTTCCTGCTGCTGTGGCTCAGTCCAGTGAGCCACGGCAGCTGCTCGTCGGAATCCACTCCCAGCAGAGGTCTTATCCTCTGCCTGTAAGTGTGTGAATGGTGCAATACCGTGTACAGCAGTATACATGGTACTGCACCGTTTGCTGTCATGGACAGTGCTGTTTCGGGTTAGCTATAATGTCGTATGACATAATGATCCGCTAGGGATAATTTTGGAGGACTTCTATGCCTGGGTCAACAATGAACTCTTGCAATTTGGTCAACATCTCCTCCAGCTAATGACAATGCTGGGCCTTACTCAGGTGGTTACCTCCACTACTCATATAGGAGGTCACTCACTGGATCTGTTGTTCCTCCTGGGGATAGAGATCTCAGACTTGTGGGTGGAACCAGTCAGTTGGCCTGACCATCACATCATAGTGTTCAGTTTCAGGGCCCCCCCAAATGGACCTGCCCCTTCGGAGATGGTCCGGTACTGCCCTTTAGGGGGAATTTCCCCAGATGGTCTATTGGCGGTCCTGGACCTATCAGGATTGCTGGGTGAAAGCACTAGTTCAGGGGATCTGGTACTAGCCTATAACAAGGCAGTGGGAGATGCCTTGGACTTGATTGCTCCTGTTCATGTTCGACCACTCACTCTTCACCCAAGGTCCCCCTGGTATGAAGGTTCCTTGAAGGAGTTGAGGCAAGTTGGTCGAAGGATGGAAAGAGCATGGTGGAAGTCCAGCCTGCATGCTGACAGGCTTAGATTGATGGAACATTATAAGGGCTATCAGTCAGAAATCACCCGTAAGAAGGCAGAGTTCCTGTCCAGGGAGATTTCTGTGGGGCAGAATCGACTGGCTCAGCTTTTCCTAACTGTTGACAGATTGTGCAATCCAATCTGTCTCCAGTCCAGAAGAGCTTTTGCACAGGTTAAGTGTGATGGGCTAGCTCAATTCTTCTCAGATAAGGTTGCCAGCATCAGGTCTGGTATCAGCCCAGCTTTCCCTATGAGGGGTTGTAGAGGTCGATGGGAGGTGGTGAGCACCTGATCTGTCTGGATGGATTTCAGCCGGCCGGAATTCATGGATGTTGTGAAGATTGTTTAGGCTTTGCACCCAACCAGTTGCAATTTGGTTCCGGGCCCTACCCCCCTTTTAGTGGGGTGTGTAGATGTTATCTGCCCGATCCTAGCTGAAATTGTCTGGAGATCCTTGGAGAGGGGGGTCTTTCCTGATCCCCTAAAGGAGGCAGTCATTGACCACTCCTTAAAAAGCCCTCCTTGGATCCTGACTGCCCAGCTAACTACCGGCCTGTCTCTAACCTGCCCTTTGTGGGTAAGGTTATTGAGAAGGTGATTGTCTTGCAACTGGACGATCACCTTGTGACCCACAATGTCTATGAAGCTCTCCAGTCTGGTTTTAGGAAGAGAAATAGAATGGAGACCACTCTTGTTTGGGTATTAAATGATCTCCTAATGGCGAGAGATCAAAAGGCTGATACCATCTTGGTTCTTCTCGATCTCTCAGCAGCTTTTGATATTGTGGACCATGGTGTGCCTTTGGAGTCCCTACAGATCCTTTGTGGACTGTCAGGTACAGTCCTCAAATGGTTTTGATCTTTACTGGTGGGCAGGTCTCAGAGGGTGGTCACCAGAATTTATTCCTCTGATGCCCTCCCCCTGTCCTGTGGGGTGTCGCAGGGCTCCATATTGGCACCCATGTTGTTCGCAGTGTATATGCTGCCATTGGGAGATATCATTTGGTGATACGGCTTGAGTTTTCACTGCTATGCAGATGATACTCAGCTGTATATGCCCTTTATGCCCGGACAGGTTGATGTGATTTCCAAGCTAAACAACTGCCTCTCCGAGATCAAAGACTGGATGAGCAATAGCTGGCTGAGACTGAATCCAGATAAGACTGAGGTGTTGGTATTGGACTCGGGTCACCCAGGGGCTGGTTTGGGGGCTGGGCATGTATCAGGCCTATGGCTCGATGGTGTCCAGCTCACTACCTCAGATCGGGTGCGTAACCTGGGCGGTATTTGTGACGATGACCTGACCCTGAAATCTCAGGTGTCAGCCGTGGTTAAATCATCATGCTACCATCTGAGGAATATCGCCCAGGTGAAACATCTGGTTCCGCCGGAAGACCTTCCAACGCTGTTCCATGCCTTCATTACCTCCCATCTTGACTGCTGCAATGCCCTCTACCTAGGGCTGTCTGGGGTTGATATCCACCGCTTGCAGCTAGTGTGGAATGCTGCTGCCAGGTTGCTGACTGGTACTTCTAGGACCAGCCACATCACGCCTGTGCTGCACAGACTGTACTGGCTGCCTGTTCAGTGGTGGATCACCTATAAGGTAGGCTTGCTTACCTTCAAAGTCCTACATGAATAGGGATCCAACTACCTGAAAGATATCCTGACTCCCTACTACCCCACTCATCCTCTCCGATCCGCTGACAAGGGATTGCCAGAGATTCCCAGGGTTCGTTTAAAAAATTCTGGCACTCGTGCTTTTTCATTTGCAGCATCAACCCTGTGGAATTCTCTACCTCATCAGTTAAGAGAATGCCTGACTGTCAGTAGTTTTAAATCTATGTTAAGAACATATTTATTGAGACTTCAGGTGACATCAGCAGGCATAGAGGTCTGAAATCTTGATAGCTCCCCGACTTGTCGCCTAGATTCCCCCCCAATTGCATTCAAAACTGGCATCAAACTAAAACAAAGAAAGTTAGAGGAGATGACAGCCACTACAAGGCAGAGACATAAAGAAAACTTAACAGAAATAGCGACAAATACCGAAAATGAGCACCCGACTCAGCCGCCGCCTTCAGGCTGCAGATCCCCGAGATGCTTGATTTCTCCCAGCTCCAGATCTGCATCAGAAACCAGCTCAGCCAAAAAGGCAGCATTTACAATAACTTCCAAAAAGCTATATGAGGAGCTACAAAGACTTGGAGACACCCTCACTGAGATACAGGGGGACCTCTCTGAAATCAAAAAAGAGCAGAAATCACAGGGACAAAAAATTGCAGCTCTCGAAGAGCATGCTACAGAAACCTCTAAATCTATGGACTTACACAATGGAGCTATACTCCAACTCCAACTCCACGACCGAGACATCTGGTTACAGCAAAAAATAGAGGACCTAGAAAATCGGTCTAGGAGAGCGAACATATGGATTCACGGCCTTCCAGAACAGGCTGAATCAGGAGATATTTTTTGTTCCAATTGTTTAACCAGGAGTAGCACACTAAGCTGAAAGCTTGTTTACAGGTGCGACCTGGGAGTACCGGGAAGTTAAGTGACTTGCTCAGGGTCATACAGTATACAAGTGGGGGCTGTGGGATTCAAACCCAGGTCTCCAGATTTGCAGCTCAGAACCTTAAACCACTGTGCTATACTGCCTCCAAATATGATCAAATATATGGAGGGCCTTATAAAAGAACTATTGCCATTAGATGAGACCTACTGCCTTAACATTATTAGAGCTCACAGATCACTGGGCCTCCACCACTCAGACCCTACAGCAAGACTCAGGTCAGTGATAATTGCCTTTCTGGATTACAGAACATAACAAGAAATTCTATATAAAGCGTGGGCCAAAAAAGAAGTGCTGTTCGGAGATATTCGCTTATTTTTTGAGCATGCTAATGCCCCTGTTATGATGGACAGAAGGAGAAAAATACTCCCCATTTTGAAGTTGTTATGGGCCAAGGGAGTTAAAGCAAAGTTGGATTACTCTGTGACATTGAAAATTACTACAGACTCCGGGACCCATTCATTTCCAGCTATTTCTGAGGCGGCAAAGTTTTTGAAGCAATGGGACATATCCATGGACACTTTACTAGATGCATAAGTAATTAAAGAGCTGGAATACAGATGCTGGTATACCGTCAGGAATCCTAAACGAGCAAGAGGACCACTTCCACGTTGGCCCGAAAATGCAGGATCCTTGGAGCAACTGGATCCTGCCAGAAACACAGTGCACCTACCCAAATCCATTCTTTCTCTCCGAAAATCCAGAGGAAGGCGACATGGTTGCACTGCAGGGACAACATTACAGAAAGTAAACAAAGGAGCAACAGACACTTGAAACCCCAGAGGGGATCAAGACTGAAGACAGAAGTAAGATTTGCAACTGGGTTGATTTGGGCTAACTTTCTGGCCCTATGTAAGATTTTTATTTCATCTTATAAGACTGTCTTTTGACCATCATGATATGGCTAGGTGAAAAACTTATAAACATAGAGCTATGAGTGCCATAACTCTAATTTTTTTGTTGCTTTGTGCTATTTTTCATTGATTTAAAGTGGCCCTCTCACAGATTTATAGTGGTAGAGGAGGAGCCAGCAGACACAAATTTTGCATTAAACTTAAGATAGCCCAAAATATAAGCCACTAAACTAATTCTATACTTATACATTCAACTTTTAAGATTATTTTAGATGCACTCTAAGATAATAAGTGGAGAGGTGGAGTGGGATGATGTGGGGTAGGGGGCTTAAACTACATTGAAATCTCTCTACTCTCTTTTTTCCTGTTTGATGGGAGATTTCTACCATTCCTAGCTGATGACACACCAATTTCTGAGGCCAGATTGGATCTCAGTTTGGTGCAGCCGAGATTAGCTGCACGTTCCTTCCCGAATAGAGACCTTTGTTGCGAAGGTGAAGGTGGCAGTTTTGGAAGAGGTCAAATGTTGTTTAAGGTTAAATGTTGATGTTATTTGTTGTTATCACTTAGAAACCTTGTTTATGCCTAGAACAGTATGCAAGCTCTACCCAGCCCAGTTCTGGGGGAGGGTAGCGAGAGGTTATGGGTGTGGAGAAATGATAGACATGGAAACAGATCAGATATACTATAAGAGATGGACCTAAAGTTAATTACTTATAATGTTAAAGGCTTGAACAGCCCTATTAAAAGGGCTCATGTGTTGCAAGAACTGGGGAAATATAAAGTAGATCTTGCATACATTCAAGAATCCCACCTAACAGAGGGGGAACATGCTAAATTAAAAAGGTCTTGGGTGGGAGAGGTTCATGCAGCTATGTGGAAAGCTCACCCTCACCGTAAGGGCACAGTGATATTAACTAGGAAGAACTCCCCAATAAAGATACTAAAATCTGAAAGTGATCCAGCAGTTCATTTTGTGAGACTGAAGGCCTACTACTATGGAATGCCTTGCATTTTTTTAAATCTGTATGCCCCAAACGAGGACAGGGATAACTGTTTCTTTCTTCGCACTTTAATTTCAGAAGCAGTCTCAAATGTAGACTCATTGTGCATAATCGGGGGAGATTTCAATAGAGTCATGGGTCATGGCTAGGGGATGACACTTTTCTTAGGAGACTCACAGAGGAATCAAGGTTCCGCAAAACCTAGTGATACTGCCACCCTGAAGAGTTGGATTTCTCTTTTTTTTTCCACACAGACATAACAGTTACTCTCGGTTAGATATGTTTTTCCTCCCCATTGAGAGAAGCACACACTTACAGGCCTGCTCCATACCACCAATGATTTGGTCGGACCATGCCCCAGTATTCTTACAGATTCAATTGATACCCACCCCAAGAAATTCAAACTGGAGGTTGAATGTGGGGCACTTGAGCTACACTGAGTTCAAGGATAGTGTCTCAGATCATGTTAAGGAGTTCTTGGCCATGAATACATCTGGGGAACCTTCCCCCTCTCTTCTCTGGGACACTTTGAAAGCCTCCTTGAGGGGTCATATAATATCCTTCAGCTCCAAAGTGAAAAAAGAGAAACTAGCGAAACTACAGAAAAGGCTGGAGGCAGAGTTGAGGGAGGCAGAATTCAGACATAAATTAACTTTAAACCCCACAGATACGAGCAGATGGTTGCAAAAAAATGCAGCCCTTGAATGCCTACTAGCACAACAGACAGAGTACCTCGAGAAGAATTAACCATAAATATTATGAAGAGAGAACTAGAGCTGGAAAACTTTTAGCTTTTGCATTAAGAAGACAGATTAGTAGTAGAGCAGTCTTGAAGGTACAAGATCCTGGCAAAGGCGATGTTCTGGCTACAGATCCCCCCAAATAGCCCAGACCTTCACCAATTACTATGAAATTTTATACAGCCAAAATCCTCTAGATGATACCAACAGAGGTAAAGTTGAGGAATTCCTATCCTCACTGGCTATGCCCCAACTGACTCAAGAGGCTCAGAAATCCCTGGAGACCCCATCACGCTCCAGGAAATCACTGCGAAAATTAAAGATTTAAAACAAGGAAATCTCCCAGCTTAGATGGGATTCCTCCCAAATTCTATAAAGTTTTCCTGAAAGAAATAGCTTCCCTCTTACTGCCTTGTTAGCATCATATTCAGGAGGGAGGGGAAAGCCCTGACTCCTGGCGCTACGCTCAGATCTCAGTAATACACAGACAGGGGAAAGACCCCAAAGTTTGCAGCTCCTACAGACTGATTTCTTTACTGAAAGTTGATTTAAAAATGTTTACTGGAATACTGACAGACTGCATGTAGATGGTAATTCACAGTATAATACATCTGGATCAAACAGGATTTATTTCTGGCAGATATCTTCAGGACAACATCAAAAGATTGTTAAATGTTATTTCTGGCCAGTGGGTACAGAGGGCATTCCAATTGGCCATCTCCATGGACACTGAAAAAGTGTTTGATTGGGTGACTTGGCATTTTCTACAAAAAATATGAAGAAATTTAGATTTGGCCCCAAATTTAGGAAAATAATCTCCAGCCTTTATGCCTCTCCTCAAGCTCTAGTACGGGTTAATGGAATTAATTCTGGAAGGTTTCCAGTCTGTAGAGGAATGAGACAAGGATGCCCTCTGTCCCCATTGTTATTAGCCATTTTTTTAGAACCTTTGGCCGCAAAGGTCAGGCAGTCTCCAGAGATAGAAGGGGTAATGACAGGTGAAGTGGAACTGAAAATAGCCCTTTATGCGGACGATGCTCTGTTTCTTTTTGAGTGACCAAGACAGGTCAGTGTTGGCTTTAAATAAGGTGCTAGGGCAATTCGCCTGCATCTCAGGTTACAAAATAAACATGACCAAGTCAGAAATGTTGATTCTTAGTGGACGACCAACGCAGACTTTTAAATCCACATTTCTATATGCCTGGACAAAAAATAACCAATTCAGATACCTAGGGATATAAATGTCTACCTCTCAACGTAGGTTATTCAAAACGAATTATAATACACTCTGGAATGAGATGCAAAGTGACATGGCTAGATGGTCCCTTCTACCTCTTTCACTAGCAGATCAAATAGATTCAATTAAGAAGAACCTACTACCTAGGTTTCTATTTTTATTTTCCACATTGCCCATCCCTATACCGCCCAAATATTGAAAGAAAGTTAGTCTAGGATTAGATAAGTTTATATGGGGAGAAAGAGACCCAGGGTGACGAGGAGACTCTTGCACCTTCATAGGACTACAGGAGGCCAAGGATTACCAGACCTTTACCGATACTATCTGGCATGTCAGATGGTCCCACTATGTTCTTGGGCTAAACGCCAAGAAATGTCAGGATGGCATGGAATTAAGGAGAGTGGGGCCTTGCCACTGCCTTTTTTTCTCACTGGTCTTTGTGGAGGTCTCCCCAAGCATTCTAGAGCATATGCATAACCCCTGGGTGAGATATTCAGTGAAGACCCTACACCAAGTATTGGCTCTGATGGGATCAAAAGAGAAGCTAGGCCCTCTGTCTCTAATAAGATTTTGTCCTGATTTTTTCCCTCCAAGATAAGACTCAGGGTATGCGACATGGGAAGCCAAAGGCTTGAATACATTTACTCCATTTCTGGAGGGAGGGACCTATATGTCCTTCCAACAGCTAAGGGATAAATTTCATTTTACTAGCTCAGACCTATTCAGATATATGCAGGTCAGACATTTTATTCATTATAAAAACAATGAAAAAGCATTATCTAAGTTAAGAAACCCCTGGGAAGAATTTATGTATGGGGTCATTCTGGGAACTATTAAAATGAAACTCATATCCAACCTATACTCTAGATTAGAGGTGACAAAAGAGACCCCACTGCTACAAATAAAGGAACAATGGGAGAGGGAATCTCAAACCTATATTGCAACAAAAGATTGGGACAAGCGCCTGAGGGTGGGGTGGAGAGTGACTTCCTCCCCTGGCTGGACAGAATTTTTTTGGAAAATATTAATTTGCTTCTTTCGTACCCCCAAGATCACCAGGCACTTCCATAGTACTTACACAGATCATTGCTGGTGTAACTGTGAAGGTGCTGGATCCCATCACCATATATTTTGGGCTTGTCCCTCCTTACGAGAGTTCTGGTCCAGAGTGCAATTGGCTACCAAACAGATCTTACAAATAGATGTTCCAGATGAATTTTCAGAATGGGTAATTGGCCTCCCTATGATCATTTGGCTACCTTAACTTCATAGAAAACTAGCATTAATTCTTATAGCCATAGCACTAAAGTGTGTAACTCCCAGATGGCTGAGGCCACTCCCTCCATCCTTCCAGGACTGGGTTGATTGAACCAAAGGTATGTGAAATGGAACAGATAACAGCCAAACTGCACCTCAGACTAGATAAATTCATGGATGTGTGGAGCCCATGTGTGGGATGGGCAGCAGGTCATTCAGATTTAGGGGACAAAGAGATACCGGTATGTGAAGATACCTCATAATTATATGTGATCCATCTATGTGGATGGAAGGCCATCAAGATGAGAGAACTACATACTGGGCATATCTCCCAAGCTTACTGTCTGAATTTATAGTGATAACCTCACCTCCCAGATTTTGATGTACAGGGCTCACTTCCCTCTTCCTGTCTTATTTTCCATGTATCTTTTCTTTTTAGTAGTAATCTGACATTGTATACTGATGCATAGTATCTAACAGTTTGCTTCCCCCCATTGTAGACAGGATCATTTTATCCTTGTATCATTACAAAATGCATGAATTATATACTATTTTCTAGGCACTAAGTTCTCGATGTTTAACAGTTCTTGATTATGCTAAATTGCATTTTAACAGCAGATGTCTTGTAAACTTCAAGGTGATACAAGAATGGACATTAGTGAAAAACTGGAGAGAAATATAATCTCTGCATTCTTAATTTATTGTATAAAACTGAAAACAAACTGTCAAAGGTACTGTATGTATTCTGATTTCCAATGTATGAAGTCTGAAAGTTTGAATAAAGCTGATTTTCAAAAAAAAAAATATTTATTTACATTAGCCTTCCCAGACTGATTATATCTATTCTGAGTTATTGTTTTATTCAATTGTATTATATTTGTGTATTTAAAGTGCACAGCACCTTGATTCTTGAAAGGCGCTATAAAAATAAAGCATTGATTGATCGATTGATTGATGAGAATAACTTAAAAAAAAACAGTTACTGACTGCAAGTACCACAGACACTTATGCATATGCAGAACAAGCAAAGTGGGCAGAGAAACTTACTGATAGAGCAACAAAGCCAGAGGTTAATGCTAATCACCAAATCCAACTCTGGTGCACCCTGGGTGAGGTATAATGCTGTCATACTATAAATAACCATGCGGAGAGTTCTCGGATTAGTGTGAATTGCCATTAACATCTACACAGAAGAACTGGCGAAGCAGACAGTGCAACAACAGTCACAATAAAATATAATGGAATGCTACTATATTCCATGACGGACTATGTAAGGGGAATCATGCTGCACGTGATGAGGCTGTACATGGCTATTAATCAAAGATTAATGTAACTCTATCAAGCCTGTATTAGCCAATCCCATTGCAGAAATTACAAGTACACTACTAGAAGTGTAATGGTGACTGAACATACTGGTGAACGATGAAATTTAGGCAAAAAGTGATTGAAACTGAAGTAGTGAGGGTAGTGCCCTTGAAAACTATGTGATAACAGACAGTTAGAAAAATATGCAACCTGCTTGACCCCAGCTCCTGGTATGGACCTTGGTTTGTGAGTAGAGATGCAGAGAAGTAAAATTCTGCCCACGAAGTGGACATGAAGTGGCCACTTCATGTTAGTTTTCCGCTCCGCAGAGTGTCCATTTTAAACCCTCACTTCACCACTTCGCATTGTAATTATGACTTTGCATTGTGCACTCCGCCTTATTCCGCTTTAAGGCGGAGTGAGAATTCTCAAGCAGCCCACACACATCACATGGCTTACACAGTGTAGGTCACATGCTTCAGGCAGGCAGGCAGGAGGTTACAAGCAAAAACACTCTCCAACGTGGGCTGACTTACATATTTTGAATGGGGTGTGACAAACAGCTCAGCTCTGCAAATGGCCAGTGGTGGGGTGTGGATGTGTGATGAAGAGGGGTGCACAGGTGACAAGTCCACAAATGAAGTTATTTTCCCCATTTTATGTACAGTGGTTGATGTACCACTTGCACTAGACATACTGCACTGACCACCACCACCACCAAAACTGCTACTCTAACCACCACTTGACAAGATTTCTGAATCATAATCCTCCCTCTCATCATGCCTGTAGCAATCCTCTGGTGTTATTTCATCACTACTGCAGACATTCTTACTTGGTCTTACACTCATGGAAGGGGTAACTTGCTCAGTAAGGTTGATGCCGAGGCCGAATGCCCCACTATGGCATTAGCTGCCATCTGGTTCCGGGTCCACAGTGCCATGTGCCTGTTCTTAAGATGTGTATGCTGGCCTCCCATGCCCAGATGACTCCCCTTTCTACCTCGACTCACACATGCATGGCAAAGCTGGCAGATTGCAACTGACTCATTATTTGCATTTTGGACAAAAACATCCCAAAAAAGAAATTGTGATCCCCTATTTTTAACATGTCCCTGATGCTGCTTATTGGACTCCAGTTTTAAACCCGTGAAATGGGGGAGGGTGCTACATGATTTTTCAGGCTGGACACACTTGGACTCCAACTGACCACCATGACCACCTATGATTATTACTGAGTCATCATCATTATGATCAACAGGAACCTAAATCACAACTGTTTAGAGGAGGGTGGGATTTAACACCAACAGACTCAGACACAGTCACCTTGACTTTCTTTTTCTCCGATTCCCAACAGGGGTCACTGACATCATTATCATATTCATCAACATCATCTGCATCCACATTTTCAGCTTGGATGCTGTCATAAACATAGAAACATAGACTTTGACGGCAGATAAGGACCGCTAGGCCCATCTAGTCTGCCCATTTCCTACCTACAGGATAGGCCACAGATCCTGGTTAACCAACAGCCTATTTCCTTCCTCTTCACAAGAATTGCCTTATGTCTGTCCCATGCATTCTTGAATTCTCCACAGTTTTAGACCCCACAACCTCCTCAGGAAGGCTGTTCCATGCATCCACTACCCTCTGTGAAATAATACTTCCTCACATTGCCCTGAACTGCCCTCCTTCTATCTTTAAATTGTGTCCTTGTTCTTGAAAGTCTCTTTTTCTGAAAATGCTACCCTCTTGGACTTTGTTGATTCCACTGAGGTACTTAAAAGTTTCTATCATGTCCCCCCTCTCCCTTCATTCCTCAAGGGTATACATATTAAGCTCCTTTAGTCTCTCCTCATATGGCTTCTCTTGCAGACCCTGCACCATTTTAGTTGCCCTCCTCTGGACTGCCTCTATCCTGTCTACATCCTTGCAGAGATGGGGTCTCCAGAACTGGACACAGTACTCCAGATGGGGTCTCACCAACTGTCTGTACAGAGGAGAGCATGTTCCAACTACAGCATCGTCATCACTCTATAGTTTTGCACCACACTTTGAATCATTGGATGGCAAAGGCATGACCTCAACAGCACTGGAAGAAATATGACATTGTGAGTTATCATTGCCAGGACTGGAATCATGTTCAGCTACCATAGAGATGTTAATGGGGAGTATGACATCATCTACACTGTCAGTCATAGCTTTAGACTCAACTATATTTTTTGAAATGGTTAACTGGTTAGAAGTGGAACTTGAGACAGCAATACTCATGCCAGCAGAAACTGCACTAACATCAGCAGCTGGGACAACATTATCTCCTCCAACTATAAGAGAAACTACAGATTACGCTGTAAAAACATCGATGGAGAAATCCCTTTACTGACATCAGTTATGCACTTCTGAGTTCTACCACACCCATGGACAATCTTGCCACTGGCAGCAGTGCCATGGCCAGAAACAGCTTTGCTTGCACATCCCTTTGCAGGTATTTTGGGGATCACCAAGAAAATCCTAAACAAATTTAGATTTCTGACCTTTCAGTCTGGGCCGGTGGATGTGAAGCCAAAAAAGACAACAACTATGGCTTGCTGAAGGAGACTGGGCACTAAGCAGATGCAAAGGCATAGACAGATTAAGATTACACTGCGCAATCAAGAAGCGATGCAGACGCAAAGTCACAACAACACCTTAACCAGTACTCACAAGTCACAATCCAATCTGGAAAAGAATATCTATTGCCAGTTGGGGAGGCGGGGCAGTGCACTGCTGTAACAGTCCAAAACCAAGATACCACAAAGCAGCACAAAATCACGCAGGTGCAGTGGATAGCAGGTTCACACTGCTGTAATTACTCTGCGGCACAATAAAATGTGTCTGATTTAATGGCACACGTCACACACACACTCACACACACACACACTCTACAAGTAATGCGTAGCAAATTGAAAACTTCAGTAATATAACCAAATCTTTTAAACAAACTTAAATTATGCACTGCTGCACCACAACAATCAGCAAAAAAAAAGTCAAGAATTGCTGAAAATATTACTGTGTGTACATTGACGCAGTTATACAAGAAAAATACAACCAAAACAGAAAGACTGCCTTTTTCTCCCCATTTGAACCTACCTCCACCACAGATACGCCCCTCCCCCAAAGCACACTTCAAGTGTCTGTCAGTACACAGACTGAATGTTCTACATTAACATTCAAAATCCACACACAAACAATAAACGCTCAATGATATGAGCACAGGAAGGTTTCCTACAATCGATGTACTAAATTTTGAGGAAAAAAATGGCTCAAAAAGGCTTTTTTAACAGCTTTTAGAGTATTTGGATTGCAGAGCTCTGAGAGGAAACTGTCTCCATCTACCACTACACACACACACTAAACAGAATTGAGGCTGTGCAGAACAATCTAGAGCCCATGTGACCTGCAATCCCATGAATCACTGCAAAATTCGCATTGGAGCTCAATAGCAAGGCAAAGTGATGCAAAGTACATTGATTTCTATGTTCTTTGCATTAAAATTGGTGCAGAAGTGGTTGAGGGAAGGCGGAGTAATGTGAAGTCATTGTTATCAATGGACTTCACGTTCCTCATTATGACGTGAAGTATTCCGCTTCAAGTTGTGGATTACTTTGCGGATTCTGCATTACTCCGCGAATTGCTTCACGGGGTGAATTTTGGCCACTTCGCCCACCTCTATTTGTGAGTGGTCTCCTGTTTGATGGTGCCCTGATGATAGAGTGATCTGAAAGGCTCTTTGATGCCTCCAGGTGCTGCAAGAAGACATGGAAGGAAGAGTTACCTGGAGGGCTCTTTGATGCCTCCAGGTACTGCAAGAAGATGTGGAAGTTCCTTGTCTACTTGCAGCACCTGGTGGAACTCTTCCTTCCATGTCTTCTTGCAGCACCTGAAGGCATAAAAGAGCCCTTCAGGGCACTCTTCCATGTCTTCTTGCAGCACCTAGAGACATGAAAGAGCCCTCCAGGGCACTCTTGCACCCTGTGGAGTGGTGGCACTGTAACCATCACTAAGGGCATCCTTAAAGCACATGAGGGCACTTATCCATGGGTGCTTAACTGAAGGCATCAAAGAGCCCTTCAGGTCACTCTTGCACTTGCACACTGTTGAGTGGTGGCACTGCTACCTAAAATCAGTAGGCATGCTTGCAAAACTGACAGTATGAAAGATCCCTCCATGGCACTTTCCTATTGATCGTAGCACCTGCTCAGGCATCAAAGAGCCCCCATTGGCACCCTGGCATCCTCTACAGTGCAGTAGTTCTGATGGTAGTATTACTCATTCCAAAATGTATCAAAATACCCCCAAAATGCACCAGAAAGCATGAAAAACCCTATAGCTTCTGGGGGCCACCTAGGCCCCCAGACCCCTGTCCTTTTGTTCTCACCCTGAGCACCCATAAAATTTTTAAAAATCTGATACCCCTGCTATTAAGTGTACTCACTTTTGTAAGCACACCCACAAAGGCCACAGCTACAAGCAAAATACACTACCAGCATCACACACAGTTATAATCCCCCCCTCAAAATGTCCTATCTTATGTGAATGTAGCATGATTAGACTATCTTGCTACATCATTCAGCATGCTGTATTAGTGTCCTGATGAAGAATGACATAAGAAACTGTTCAGAAAAGTCACAAGTCCATATGTGAAGGAAGTTGTTGGAGAAACAAGCCAGAGCGTCGTCCACTGAATTGGCTGAGGAGATGGGAGATCAGTCAGTATGTGCCAGGCCATATAGGAGTGGGGATAGGTCTAAACATTTATAGGATCTGATATGCAATATTTTGTCAGGGCCCTTGGTTCTGTGGATTTTATGGACCAGGTAGATTATATGATGTTCGCTTAACACATCTGGGAGAAGGTGTAATTGGATGACCCTATGAGAGTGTTACAGTGGAGGGGGGCATGCTTCGGGAGGGGATACAAGCACAAACACAACACTCCCTCTCTTACAGTGTGTCCCAAGAGAAAACTTGTAGCCCACCAGAGACAGACACATTGCCACTTACACCTTGCCATTTCACTTCATTGCCACTCACTGCTGCAGCACCTTAGCTGTGCCTCTCTGTCTCTGTCTCTGTTTCTCAATGCCACTGACCTCTCTCCTGGGGACTGTAGGGCTCTCTCTCTCTCTCCTGCACCTATACATGATGGAGGAAAATGACCTGCACTACATCTTATAATGCTCTCTGGGTCTTTCTCTCCTACGGTGTCTCTGTTTCCACATGTCAGGGGTTCCTTTCTCTCTTCCAAGACTGCCAAAAGCCAAGATGCACACAAGTTGCCTTACTGTTCCCCAGGTAAGCTGCACAGCACAAAAACAGGACCAAAGTAGAGAAAGGACACTGCAGAGAGACAGGACATAGCACAGGGACTATGATCGGCTGGGTGAGAGGTGCCATTAGACACCAGGGAAATGAAGAACATTGATCGGGTGGGGAGGGTGCCACTAGACACCAGAGAATCAAGGAACAGTGATCTGGTGGGTGGGTGGGGGGTGCCACTTGACACCAGGCAATATATTTATTTTTATTAAGGGCAACAGTGATGGGGTGAGGGGTGACACTAAATACCAGGCCAAGTGGGCTCACAGTTGACACTGCAGTCAGCAGCATGAGTTCAGCTGCAGCTGCAGAAGTCCAGAAAGTCCTGCTGTTTTCATACAGATAATGCGGTGGAAGCATGCCTCTCCCTAAGCTGAACACTTGGGATTTTGGGTGCCCAGACAAAGTATTTCTGGCCCTAATTGTGAAAACAAACATCAGAATCTAGCTAAACTGGGCCCATTTAGTTAGATTCTGCTGTTGATTTTTGAAATGGCTTCATTTTTAAGAGTTTTCAATGCTTTGTAATTTGTGGGGAAAAAAAACAAGATGGTGACTCAAGAAAAAAGAATTTTCTTGTGAAAAAGGATTGGCCACTCCCACAAAAGGATCCTTTTTTGTGAGGCCAAATCCTTTGCCAAACGTTTTACCTTTATCCTGAAAATCGATCTTCCTATAGAAAATAATGGGAACTTAAAAACTGAAAACTTTACAACAGGTTCATATTTTTGCACTAAACAAACACTGGCAGTTTTGTTACCCAAGTTCTTTCTATCATAAAAAAATCACACCAAAATTCCACACCATCTGGGCACAAGGTGAGGAGGGGGAAAAACTGCAAAAAGTGGTGAATTTTAAGGTTTTTGCACTATCTGGATCTCAGAATCTGCATATCCAACCAGAATGAAACTTGCCACATCAAGCGATCGACCCCATGGGACAGTGCATACCAAATTATGTGCAAATCCATTGATCGGTTGCAAAGTTTTGAAAGTGCAAAATCTGAGGTTTAACATTAAACAGGCTACTCAACCCTAACAATAGGGGACACGACTGTCCCTCTATACTATATATATATATATATATATATATATATATATGCATACCGACCCATATGCATACTGACCCATCACTATGAGTGAGATTTTACCCTGTGTATTTATTTCTATGTGATAAGTTGTATGAACACAGTGCTGTGTTGTTGTACCACTGAAAAGTTAAATAAAAAATGCAAGTTTATAAAAAAATGAGTGCATGCAATATCAGATCCTGCCCACTGTTTTGTCAATTGAATGTCCTACATTCTCAGTCCCTACTGCTCCTAATAAATTTTAACTTTATTTCAATACTATTTTCCTGATGAAAAAAATATATATTTAAACAGGTTTCTTCCTACCTATCTGAGCTGCCAAACAGCAGTATTTGGGGACAGGGAGGTATCAAACAGTGCCGCCTAGTGGCAATAAAAAAAAAAAACATTTTATCAACATTCGCAAAACCAAAAAAATCATTAGAAAAGTGCTTCAATCATAACCCTTTTCTGCCATTTTATTACTAAATCAAGCTATTTTATAATTGCAATAAGGCACTCCAGGGATGGGTGTGATGCTGGGATAACATCACTTCTTGGGTGGTTGAAGCCACTCAGTGCAAGTGCCTTGTGTTTCATAATGCACCAAAGGAGTAACATTATGCCAGCATCACACATGCCTTGTTTTATATGTTTGCTTAAAGCACACACTTCTCAACATTTTAATATGATCATTTTGTTTGCAATTTGCAAATTGCTCCAATTATAGAAGTCCCAAACATGTACCTATGCACAGGCATCCAGGTGTTAATAGGCCTTTAAATGTGCAATCTTTACTTGGTTATATATTTACATTAGCACAGGAAGCCTGGACTCATACCCAGTGCTGATACTGCAGTGCACAAGAGAGTCAGTTCTTTGTAAGTACTGTCCTTTGTATAAGGTGCCGAACAGACAGCACACTACCTGAAAATACTATGTATATATCACATTTACTATCTGTTGGAAAATCTTCGCGCTGACAAAACATAAATACTTCAAAAATAAAAATTAACAACTAAATTGTTTTGAAAATGATTAACTTTTTCTGGCAGCTATTTTTTTTCCAGAACTAGCTCTTTTCTTCCAGTTGGTGGAGGTTATACATTTTGTAACACCTTTGAAAAACAGCCCAGGCTTACCTTGGTGTCCTGATTCTAATTAACATAACCTCCACAATAAAACAGGTCCTATAACAATCCGCCTTGACTCTGTGTGTGTGTTATAGTTGAGCAAACAAAGGCTGCTGTATTTGCCTGCATGAAGACTCTATGCTACTAAGATCTAATTAGTTGTTTTGAAAACTGCTTTGAGATACTGGTCTCAGTTCACAAAGGCTGATGCAGGGCTTGTATCAGGCCCTGCATCAAACCCAGTGCTGCGCCGAATACATTGCAGACCTTGTGCCCGATTCACAAAAGTTGCCTGCATTTGCGACACCTTGCCCTCTTTATAGCTGCTTGCATCAAATATGTAGCACAAACCCCATAAAAAGGTCCCATGAGTGCCGCAAAGTTAGACCAGCAAAAAGCTGGTCTAACTTCATGTACATGTGATTATACGTAAGGATCATGAATCCCAGATGCCAACCAGGGAATGTCACAGGCTCCATGCGCCATCTGTTGGGAGCACCTGTGGCTTACAGAATTCTGACATGCTTAAGAATCTAGCCCACTGTGTGTGTGGCAGGTGCTGTTTGTAAATCTCATTCTGCTCTATTCAATTCCATTCTACACAGAAGAATATTAAAAATGATTGTTGACCTGGGGTAGGGGAAAAACTTATCAGGTGGCTAGGGGACTGGCTTAGAGGGCAGGACGCAGAGGACAGTCATCAGTAGGGCACACTCATAGCTTGGGGGAGTCTTGAGTGGGGTACTGCAGAGATAAATTGTGGGATTGGTGCTCTTCAATATCTTCATCTGCAATATAGGAGAGAGAATCCAGAGTAACATGTAGCTCTTTGCTAATGACAATAAGACCTGCAGCAGAGGGGACGCTGTGGAGGGAGTTTGAGAAATACTTGGAAAAACTGGAAAAAGCATTCCGGCTTATGGCAACTAAAGTTCAACACAAAAAACTGAAACGTAATCCATATTGATTGAAAGAACCCTAAATGGGCTACTGGATAGAGGGAATAAGGCTGTTGTCGACAACTGAAGAGAGACCTAGGAGCCATCATTAGTGTCATCCTCAAGTCCACCACACAGTGCAACAATGTGTAAGCCCTCTCTTTGGTCTGGGGTAGAAGATAGCATCAGTTAATTTTTTTGGGGGTGGGGGTCTCACCCTGAACCACTTACTTGACCTCCTGAATCTGGGGTGACCTCCCAGGAGTTTGGATGCTCTTCAAGCTGGTACAGAGCTGTAAATCACAGGGGTTAGCAAACAACATTTCCCCACAAATAATTGATTGTCCAGACAGTGAATAGCAGTTTATGAACTTGAGCTCATGAACATAGTATTAGTACACAGGTGCAAAGCATGATGTAGGGGATTTCCAGATATTCATGTCACTAGTCATTTCAAGTATGCTTTCCTGGAGGAAAGCCCAGGTTTCAAGCGGGAGGTGTTGCCCCAACCTGTTCGAAATGCTTATTTAGATTAACAATGCAGGCAGCCCAGGTGTAAAGATATATTTTGTCTGCAATTAAAGTCATGCTTCACATCAGATTTAGGGCTCTCTCTCAAACATTGGTGGATTTTCTGACAACCTGGGGCATTCTCTCTCACAGCAAATACTTACGATGACTCACATATAGGCATTTAACAGTCATCAAGCCAGATGGCTAGGTGCCCTGGGGCCTTGACTCTTCTATCATGGTGGCTCAGAGAACACCAGCTTGTTTCCCTGGAGCTGTTACTCACAGGGGTCCACTAATCTGTCTGCTAATCCCAGCCCAGTCCTGCCCTTAATTTTCCTCCTCGGAGGTGTGGACAGACAATCCTTGCAGTTTAAATGGATTTCAAATGGACAGGTGCCTAGTCCGGCACATTATTGACCAATCTGTATCTGGCATGTTGAAGTCTCCCATTATCAGAACCTCCCCTTTAGCTGTCATGTTTTGTATATCTTCTAACAGTAATGTGTCTATGTCCTCCCCCTGGTTTGGGGGCCTGTAGACAACCCCAGTTCTTATGGCTGTCCCATTTCCTGTTTCCAGGGTGACCCACAGTTCTTCAGGCTCCTTATGTGTATTCTGAATTTCTGTAGCTTTGATATTTTCATTGACATACAGGGCCACTCCACCCCCCCATTTTGCACCTCGGTCTCTTCTGAACAGTACATAGCCAGGTACTGAAGTCTCCCAAGTGTGGTTACTGGTAAATCATGTCTCACTAACTGCTATTATGTCCAGTTTAGCCTCTGACATTATTGTCTGCAGGTCTGGGATTTTATTTCCCAGGCTGTGAGCATCTGTGTACATGATTTTCCATTGGCCAGATTTCAGTGTGTTAGTTGTTGGGTGAGGTCTGGCATTTCCCCTGTGCATCGTATGGGGAGATGGACCTTTTTTCTTACCTGGTGATGCAAATGAACTACAAACATGCTGAATCCCTGTTTGACCACTAGCTGAGGGGAGAGAGGTGTTCTTCCCATTTGACGTATGGGTGCTGCACCCCTCTCCCCATTTGCTAGTTTAAATATTCTGCAAAGACATCAAACTTTTGCCCCAATGCATTGACTCCCTCCTTAGTCAGATGTAGTCCATCAAATTTAAAGAACTTTCACTCCCAAAACTGTTGCCAGTTCCCTAAAAATCTGTGTCCTTTTTCCTGGCACCAGCCCTTGAGCCACATGTTTAGCTCTCCTATCTCCCCTTCTCTGACCTTCCGTCCATCTCCCCCCCCCCCTAGACTGGCAGGATCTCAGAGAAGGAGATGCTGGATGAAATGGATGATAATTTGTCACCCAGCCTGGTCAGGTGTTCCTTGGTCTCCACAACTGACCGGCTGGTGAGATCACTTGTCCCTATGTGTACCAGGACGTCAATGTTTTCTCCTGCTTTCTGAACAATTTTAACAATGCGGTCAGTGTCTCTCCACGCTGTTGTACCTGGGAGACATCTGGCCATTACCCCTGGCTGGAGATAGGTATCAACTCCCTGAATCATGGAGTCTCCTATGATCGGAAGTTTTTTGGATTTCGTTTTTTGCTTTTTTGTTTTGGTTCCTGATTTGGGTGAGTTTTGTTGTGCTGGCTGCTGTACTGCAGTATCCTGCTCCGCAGTGTCCTCTGCCCCTTTGTTTGATTTGGAGATAGAGGCAGATACCTGTTTGGAGTGTTTATATGGTTTTTGGAGATAATATGTTGGAGAGCACTGAGTGATGGGGCACCCGATTTGCCCCTCCCAACCACCTGCCAACCTCCCAGACCAACTACCCTCTGCGGTCGAGGTTCTTCTGTTGGATGTCTTTGGCCCCAGAGTTCACACCATTCTCCTATACCACACCCATTTTAGCATATTTCTTTACAGAATGAGGTGAGTGTAAAGTCCAAACACCCCAAGGCACACCTCGACTCTTGTCAGTGTCCGCAGGGTAGGGTGAGGTGAAATGTCATGACCGTTATGGGTGATGACCCAAAGGCATACCCCAATGCCTGTCCATCTCTGCAGGGTGGGGGAGGAATTGGCATCAGTTCAATACATCACTGCCATTCCTATACTGCATTTGTCTAACTCCTGCACTTATACTGCCAATGCCAGCAAGCAAATATTCGGCGTTGACAAATGCTTGTTCTGTATGGCTTTCCTGTTATTTCCCTTGCAGCTGCCCAGTTTCAGTGACATTGAGTACCCCCATTTTCTCCCATTCTTGTACATCCTGAAACTCTGCATTTTGTCTTATGGTGCTATCCGTTATATATTTTGTATACTGTAATCATGTCAACCCCCGAATCTCCTCTTTCCCATGGAAACATTCTCAGTTCTGCCAGTTCGGTCCTCATAGCTCATGTTTTACAAAACCTTCAGCCACCTTGATTTCTCTCCTATGCACCATCTCAATTCTGTCAATATCCTTCCTTAGATATGGGGACCAGAACTGCACACTATTCACTAGATGGGATCTGACCTGTGATCTGTACAGGGGCATTAGAGTGTCTCTTCATCTCACTCCTTTTGTGCAGTCCCATCATTTCTAATTGCAGGGCATTTTTTTGCTCCCTTTGCTCCCTGTTACATTATCCCTTCAGGCCCCCCCCACCTTAGATGCACTTTTTGTCTGAGCTCTCCACTGTTCACAAATGTTCACTCCTGATGGCTCTATCTTTCCTCCACCAGAGGCTCTGATCTACCCCAGCCTGCTTCCATCAGAAAGAAATTGTGCAATATACTTTGTGGTTGTTGGAAGGAGGAGCCTTGGGGCATCAGAAGCCAGTAGATGAGTATGTGTGGGTGGGGTTGCTGCCTATCACACAACATGGCAGGATGGCCCCTATTTCCCATTTTCTATGAGACCTGCCCACTTCACTAAATCAAGCTCTTCTTTCAAAGATGCAACATGTGAGTTAGGATGATACTGGCAGTGTGTCGTCACCCACACTGGAAGGCCTACAACCAGCCACAGCAACAGATGCCAAATAAGATCTTCAGCCTCCCTCGGAGTCCAATCAGGCAACATCTGCAGTGCATCTGAGACTCCAGCAGCTCTGGATTGGAAATGGGGTCCCTGGCCTGATCCTGGGTCTCCTGCATGGTAGCACACTGTGCTACCACTGGTGCCACTGGGCTGGACTAGGACATTTGGACTACTTTACTAGTCACTCCCTGCATCAAGCACAACACTGTTTCATTATCTAACAATGGGATGACTTTTCTTTACAACTCTACAAGAATGCAACCACACTCATTTATCGCTGAAGGTCTTGGGTGGTACAAATGATAAAAAGAGATATAGGGACTGCACCTCAGAGTTTGGATGTCATAGTAGTAGTAGTAGTGGTAGTAGTAGATTTTATTTATATCTGATGCCCTTCCCCTGAGGCCCAGGGAACCATTACAATAAAATACAAAATAAAACAATACAATACAATAAAAATACACATACAGAACCATAAAACCAAAAATAAAACAATACAATCAGTAAATCCTAGCAATTCTCGGTATATGCAATCACCACCTTAATCCAATAAAACAATTTAAATATACTAAAACTTAATAAAACTATAAAATTTGGTGTAAACATTATAAAGCTTCTCCAAAAGCTTGCTGAAATAAAACCGTCTTAAGCCCCTTTTTAAAAATATCCACTGAGGGGGCTTCCCTCAAGGTCTTGGACAAAGAGTTCCAAAGGGACGGGCCAGCTACTCCGAAGGCCAAATCACCTGAGGTTTTCAATCTTGCCCTCAGGACCACCAAGAGGCCCTCCTTGGAAGATTGGAGTGGATGAACTGGGGTGTACTGGTACAGGAGCTCCATCAGGAAGGCTGGGCCCAGTCTGTGCAGGGCTTTATAGGTTAACAAACCTATCTTGTATGAGATATGCCATTTCACCAGCAACCAGTGCAGATCACACAGTGCCAGAGAAACATTGCATGATCTTGAAAAGCTTATGAGTAATCGGGCAGCTGTGTTTTGCAACAGCAGCAGGGATTGTAGCATACTCCAATTAACCCCAAGTTACAGAGCATTACAATAGTCTAGCCTGTTTTGTAAGTTGTCCTTTCTGGACCAACATCAAAGTGGTGGTCAAGTTTCTTGATTGGCATTTTACAGTCCTCAGAAGGCTCTTTATTGTAACAACCTCCTGCTACTTTTCAGAGTTAACTACCCCTGGCACCCATACTGGGCACAGACTTCAGAAACATTTAGACAATTGGTACCACCCCTAGCTTTGGGAATGTATACCAGGCTCACTCTTCTAGAGATCAAAGGGTGGAGCACACAAAAACAATAACCTAATTGGTATTTACAAAACCAGGTCCTGGGGAGAAAACTTTTTGCTAGAGCCATGCTAGACCCATCTTCTGGAAGGGTACCACGTAACTCCAGACAGGAAGCAATAACCTAACTGTCTAAACCATAGTTGGGGTTCTAGAGTGTGACTTTATTCCAAAAGAAGTTCTTTAAAGCAAGGGTGGACCCCCAGGTTTACACATCGTGGCACTAGGAATTTGTAGAACAACAAAATCGACTGTATCTGACAGAAACTCTTTGTATTCCCACCACAGCAGGTCATAGGAAACTTGTACTTTGTATTCCCACATAGTGTAGGACATAGTACATTGCTTTTAATGGCACTTGCCCACAACTGAAAACACATTTTGCTAAGAACTAAAACCCTTCTTCATAACCAGAGAAGAAACTATAACCCACTCCAGGGGGTAACATTCTCTTCAGACATTTGGCCATTTGTCTAAAGTAACCAGGCACCCTTACTGAACCTGTTAGTCCTGAACTGGTAACTCCAAATAGGGTTCTGCCCACCTTTTGCTCCCAAATCCATACTCAGCCATTCTTTCAGAGTTACAACTTAAACATTTGGAAACACACTTAGGAAATGCTTAACTCATTTGCTCCCGGTGGCCATTTTGGGTCCAATCCAGCACTGGATGTTTCCAATGCCATATGGCATCTATGGGAATGAATGATAATGAAAGAAACTTGGCATCCAGCATTCGAAATCACTGCAACTGGCAGTGGAAGAGTTAAAGTCTCAAACAATGTGAATATAGTCATACCTCTGGACATCACACACTTCAGCCAACTTTAAATTATAACAGTCTCACACTTCTGAATTCACAGAAAAAATTGTGCCTTCCCTTTTAGCAAGGGAACACAATACTTGTTTCCTTTAGCAAAAGTCAGATCCTGCTCACTGTTAGACATTTCAGGCAGCTTCAGACATCCTGGATCAAAAAGGGGATTGCCCCTTGGATCCATATACAAGTAATCCTTTTCACCCCTTCAGGGATGAAAATCAGGAAATCCTGCTGCAGAAAAGGTCTCCACCACTTCTCTTGGCAAACTGGAGAATATCAGGACTAGGGTGAGAATGCTGGGCCCTCAACTCAGAGCCCACAGCTGAGCAGTTATTACTCCTCCAACTTCAATCTGCAATTCTACACTGACTCACACACTGACCCTCATCTCAGCATTCTAACTCCCTTCTCAACAGCTGGCCCAAGGGTTATGCTGCTATGAGAGTTTCAAAATGAGCTCATCACTTCAGTCTAAGCTGAAGCCAAGTAAACAGAAGAGTCAGCAGGTGAAAATTATTTAACTAGTTCACCACCAGCTGACTCTCACTGCCTAGCACTAGTACTGAGGGATTCTATTAACCCCAGGGGACTGGGTGGTTACACTATATTAACACAAACCCATTAAACCCATGCAGAAACAAAACACTTTTAGATGAGCTACACAGAAATGACAGTAAGGAAATGGTGTACACTTAGAAAAGATAGACTCAAGCAAACATTCTGGTTCACCTAAAAGCATGCTACTTTTCAGTGGAAGACCATACTATGCAGATCTTGTACAGTTCTGCCAGTGCTTACTATGATTTTGAGACAAATGATTTCCAGTGTGAAAGCCTGGGTGTTCATCTCCTAGTCAACTTAGATGACAGGTCATATTATTTAAGTAGACTCACACAAGGTCATCCTTGCTGTCCCCATGAACGGTTTTATATACCTCCTCAGGGCAGAGTTAAACTAGTCCTAATCTCTAACAGAGCTTCTGGGTCTTGTTTTACATCCTAGTACAATGGCCCTAGCTATCTCTTTAAAGAAAAAGTGATTCTGTACTTCTGCAGAACCTCTCTCTCGCTGTCTCAGGTGATGCAGTATTTCCTGGATCTAGTGTGTTTGTCAAGCTCTCTGTTAGGACTTCTTGCTGTACATTGTGCACAGTATATACAGATGCCTATAGAATCACATTGTGACCCAAATTAAATTAGGGGACCAGCTTAAGGCGTTGGTTCATGGCTATGTTCACTCCTGCACAGGAAGTGTTTTGGGGCCCACTGTATAAAAAGGCCAAGAGCTCTAGATCACTGCATCTTGTCAAGTCTTTTGCTGGGGGATAGCAAGGGGCTCGACACTGTGTGAAGAAAGAATGGCATAACAGAACGGGAGCTTTTACCCTCGTGAAGAGGAGGGTGGCCCTCACCATTGTAGAAGTGTCGTCAGAGTTTTGGCCACAGTTTACCTGGAGCAAGCATAAGTCTTTTAGGAGGAACAGAGGTTCCAAGTCAGTCTGCTTCATTTGCCATATCAGCCACCTTTGTCATAGTTTCTACTACCCACAATGACAACATCTCACCTGATTTGATCAGTTAGATGCCTGGTAGCCTCTGCAGCTACACACAGCATGTGAACATAGAGGGCCTCAAACCTATAATAGTGCATCTGGAATCGAGTTCCCAAAGTACTGATCTCACCAAAATGGATGTTGCGGTGTAGTTGCATGCAACAAGCATGTATTACAGTGTAATTACCCTGTTGCATGTAATTAATGATTAGCTACATTGAAACAGACGCTAAAGTGTAATTGCTATGAATAATATGCAATATGCACTAAATAAAAAATATGTAAATATTAATTTGTTAATCGGATTTGTCCCAGTGTTTGCTTTTGGAAACAGTAGGCAGGACTATGTTTAATAAGGCAGTGCACACATGATCCATAATGATAAAATATTTTATTCATGCAGAAAAGCAGTACATAAAGTGCTTCTGAGAGCTAAATAATAATATACAGAACAAAATGTGTAGACATATGGAACAAACTTAGCCTACTCCAATACCAGACCAATCCCCTACATATCGGGTCACCCTGACCCTTCCTCAAGGGATTATACCTAGCACCTATTCACTCCTTTTTATACCACTTCATAAATTAATTAATCACCTGACTTATCTGCCGTCTCAGGGGCCATTAGATGCTTTCTGTTTTATATTTAACATGTAAATTAATTGGAGGAATCAGAGCTATGGCTACATAAGAGCTATACATTTTAAAAGTGGTAAATTTTCAAGATTTAAAACCATAGTATTTCAGCAGCTAAATTACTCTATTTTTTAATACATAATTCATTGGCTTTAATCATAATTTGTATTTGAAAGGCACAACTGTTGATACCTATGGTATAGATTTTTCACACTACAGGCATGAATGGTAAGGCAGGTTGTACAAGGGATCCTAGGGGTACCCTGTCTGCATTAGTGTAATACTATATTACAGCTTATAGTACTTTATACTATATACTTTATACTATATTATAGTTTATAGTACTTAATTGAACCTATTGTATCATGTGCACTCCTTGCTGATGTCTGTTATATATTATATGATGCTTTTTTTGCTGTTCTGCCACTCTGTGGCCCAGGTCATGACTGAAAATGGTCCTCTGGGTCAGCTCACTTACCCGGTTACCAAAAACATAAATAAATAAATAGATAAATACATAAATAAATAAATAAATAAGTGTGCAACCATGAAATCAGTGTAAATTCTGTTTTGTAGTTAACTTCTTATCTAGAGTAGGGAGTGATACAAACTAAAGTTTTCCGGGTTTCAGGCAAATGGTAGACAATATAGTTAGTGTCAGAAAGTTATAATAATATGAATAAGACTCAGGTAGATACCATGTATAGGAAGTTGGTAGATAGTATGGAGCATAGGTACAGCAGGAAGATAGCAGCATTGAATGTGGGGTGCTCATAGCTCAGATTACGCACTGGAGAAGGGGCACTGCCCCATATGTAGGAGATTCATGGATCTCCAGGCACAGCTAGTCGCAGCAAGGGAGAAACTATAATAAGCACACCCTACACCCCCACTCCACCACAGGCCTACTGTCCTATGGGGCTGGAGGGTGATGAAGAGGGAAGGTGGTGGCATGGGCAGTCACAAAGTGGATTTCCAAGCTCATCACATCCTGACAGCAAATCACTTTGCACCACTGGAGGAGACACAGGTGCCTGACTCCTCCAGGGGAAACTCAAAGCTAGTCAGGAGGAGTGAGCAGGACAACTTGGTGGCACCCAGTGGCGCGAGCAGTAGGAATGCAACAAGGAATATCCTAGTTGTAGGAGAATCTATGATTACGGGGTGGAAAAAGTGGTGGGAGGAGGAGGAAAGGGGAGAGGTGGTTAGCTGTCTTCCAGGTGCATCAGCCATTCAGAATATAGATAGGATATGAAGGATGGTAGAGGAGAAGGAGGGGGTGGTTGGGGTGCTGGTACATTTGGTATCAAAGATCTGGAGAACCAGCCTATGGAGGCAGTGATGCACACTTTTTGAAGGCAAAACTTGGAAGGCCAACTGCATGAATGCCAGCAGCCTGGGAAATAAAATCTTGAACCTAGTGGCCTTGATGGCAGAGGCAGACCTGGACATTGTCACTGTTACTAAGATATGGTACATGGGGAACCATGAATGGGATATGGCCATACCAGGTTATACTCTATTTAGAAAAGACAGGGTGGGGATAAAGGGTGGAGGGGTGGCTATCTATGTCTAGGAGAGAATTAAAGCAACTGAAGTTCAGGGAATGCAGGAGGGAGCGGAAGTACTGTGGGTCACCCTGGAGACAGAAAATGGCACCACCATTCACACTGGCATGATCTACAGACCTTCAGCACAAGAGGAGGAGATGGATGGGGTACTTGTGGAAGTCATCCACAAATGACAACCAAACATGAAATGCTGCTGGTGGGAGACTTCAGTTTGCCTGGTGTGGATTGGAGCACCCAGGCTGCAGCCAGGAGCAGAGGCATCCTGGATGCCCTCCAGGGGGCGTGCCTCAGGCAGCTTGTGGCGGAGCCCACCAGAGAGGGATCAGTATTGGACCTGCTGCTCACCAATAGGGACAGGGTCACTGATGTGATGGTGGGAAGCCACTTGGGGTCCAGTGAACATTATATAGCGTGGCTCCATGTGAGAACAGTGGAGAAGTAAAACCACATGAAAGCAAGGGTCCTGGATATCAGATAGGTCAACTCTGTAAAAATGGGGAATGTCTCAAGGAAGCCCTCTCAGGAGAAAAAGAAGGGGGGGGGTGTAGAGAAACAATGGGCTAACCTTACTGGAGCCATAGCAGAGCCAACATGCCTTTGTGTTAGATAACTAAGCAAAAGCAAGAGAAAGAAAAAAACACTATGATTCTCAATGGATGTGGCCAAGAAGGTAAGAGAGAAAAGTCTGGCTTTCAGGAGGTACAAGGCAACCCAGAGGAGGGAAGACAGGGAATTGTATCTGGAAAAACAGTGGGAGGCAGGGAAAGCAGTCAGGAGTGCAAAGGCAGAAACAGAGAAACAAATAGCCCAGGCAATTAAAAAAAGAGACAAGATCCTTTTCAGATACATTAGTGAAAGAAAGACCAGAGGTGGGATTGTGAGGTTAAAAATGGAGGAAGGGGTGTGTGTGGATGGGGGACCTAGAAAAAGCAACAGTCCTTAGCCAATATTTTTGTTCAGTATTCACAGAAGGGAAAGGAGAAGGACCACTAATGGGCAATAGGGGCACCAGTGGGAGAGAGGTGGACAGCAGCCTGTTTATGGAGGAAGGAGTTCTAAAGGAATTTAAGAATCTGAAAGGGGACAAGGCTATGGGGCCAGATGGGATACATTCCAGAATATTAAAAGAACTTTGAGAGGTGTTGGCAGCACCACTAACAGCCCTATTCAACAAATTGATAGAGACAGCGGTGGTTCCAGGGGACTGGAGGAGGGCAAATATAGTTCCTTTCTACAAAAGTGAGAACAGGGAGAAGGCTGGCAACTAAAGGCTAGTCAGCCTGATCTTGGTGGTGGGGAAATTATTGGATTCACAGCTAAAGGAATGAATTGTGATATTTCTTGAATCCAGTGGAGCAGAGGATCTAAGGCAGCATGGAATCACAGTGGGAAGGTCTTGTCAAACAAACTTGAAAGATTTTATTTGACTGAGTGACCAGGTAAGTAGATCAGGGAGGGGCAGTGGATGTGGCCTATCTAGATTTCAGCAAAGCCTTTGACACTGTCCCACATAGGAGGTTGGTAAATAAGTTGGGCAGCCTAGGAGTGGGCCCCAAGCTGATAAACTGGTCAGAAACTGGTGACAGGACACAGATGGTGTGGTAAATGGAGTTCAATCCAAGAAGAGGGGGTGACCAGGGGGTGCCACTTTGCAGATGACACTAAGATCTGCAACAGGGTCAACACTCGGGGGGTGTGTGTGGAAAAATGAGACAGGACCTAAACATGCTTGAGGAGTGGTCAAGAGTGGGGCAACTAAGATTCAATGCAAAGAATTGCAAAATCTTGCATTTGGGGCACACAAATCCAAGGGAGGAGTACACGATGGGGGGAGAGGTACTGACAGCCACCAGTCAAGAAAGGGACCTGGGATATTCGTATCTGATGCCCTAAAGGTAATCAAACAATGTGAGAAGGCTATGGGGAGAGACAGTGGTATGCTAGGGTGTGTAGGGAATGGTATCACCAGCAGAAAAAATGAGGTGGTTATGCCACTGTACAGATCACTAATGGGACCTCATATGGAGTGCTGTATCCAGTTCTGGGGGTTACATCTCCAGAGGGACATAAACAAAATAGAGGCAGTCCTGAGAAGGGCAGCAAAAGTGGTTCAAGGACTGCGCCAAAAGTCATGAGGAAAGAGCAGAGGATCTCAACATGTATTCCCTGGGAGAGAGAAGAGAGAGGGGGGATATGACAGAGAGATTCAGGTACCTCATGGGTATAAACAAGGTGCAGGAGGGTAGAGTCTTTCAGCAAAGAAGGTACACAAGAACAAGGGTGCGTGATATGAAGCTAGAGGGGGTAGGCTCAGGGGCAATGTGAGGAAGTACTTTTTTTACAGAAAAGAGTAATGGATGCTTGGAACAGCCTCCTTGCAGAGGTGGTGGATGCAAAAACAGTAGAGGAATTCACATCAGTTAGAATTTATTAATCAGCATAAGCTTTTACAAATCTTTAAAACATGTTAAAAGTTTGTCCACAATTTCAAGTAACAAATTAATCTCATACATATATAGTCTCCAACAATGTATCAAAAGATCGATCTTACATATCTATCCTTTGTGTAAAAATATTTTACAGGTGAAAAGAGAATAGCAACGTCAATAATTTCTCAAGAATCAACATGTTTGTATTATTAAATAGAAAAGAAACAAGTTGGGAGGGAGGGAGGTCAGTGTCAGCCAGGATTCCCCCAACCATTTTTTCCTGGGAGAATTGTAAAGAGGGCAGAGTAATATTATGTGTTTCAAATCATCATTCAGCTGGTTCCCGCATGGACACAAAGGAGATTCCACATTTCCTCTCCTCTGTCCATGGTAAATATAATGAGCCCAATATAGCTCCATTCTAAATCTAGTATGTGTTTGTTTCATTACTTTATACTATCTACAGTTTTTTTTTTATACTTGCCTGACTCCCACGGTATTTGGAGGGGGCCTCGTACCCCCTCCTAGTCTGTCTACCTGGGCATCCACATGGCACCCCCACTCTAGTTTCATCTACATGGGGAGCTAGGGTGTATGCATTTTTCCCCTGGTTTTCTCCCCTTTGACCCCCTGAGGATGCCAATGTGAAGGACGTAAGTCCTGGTCAATGATGTGCTGACACACGCCATCACAAGAGCCCGCAGCATCCTCCTTTCCCTTCCCTGGCTCCTCTAAGGAACCACCAGTGCCCCCGAAAGCCCATTCTTCCACCAGCCCCAGGAGCATCGGGTGCTTAAGGCACCCTGGTAACCCACCCCAGGAGGAGGAGGAGAGCATCTGTTGGGATGCTCAGTCCTCCATCCCCTCACTGACCTCCGGCAACCTAAGTCCATTACTGAACCTGGGTTGCCAGTGTGGTGCGAGGTGTGACATCCAGTGCCTCAACCCTCAGTGCCACCAGGCCGGCTCTCCATCTGTAGTTTTTTAATGTGGTTATTCTTTCCAGATCTTTTGTTCTGGATATGTCTCTGATCTTGATTTTAATCTGCAATGTGATCTCCTCTAGAGATTTGAAAAAAATATCTGTGAGAACACGTCCTAAGCCCGTGGGATAAAGTTATTTATGGATAAGCTGTATTTTAGGTGCTACAAAATCCAGAGAAGCATAATAAATTTCTTCTTCCAGACACCATCTCAGGATTCTAAACTCTTGTAGTTGAAAGATCTTTAATAGAAATAAGAGACGTTTGTCCAAGACTAATGACTCTAAAGAAAATTGTCCCAACTCATAACGTAAGATTTCTTTGGGAACAGATTGAGGAACCATTAGAATGTAATGATAACGTTTATTAATAATACATTCAATTCCATCCAACTTGGAATCTCCTCATACTTCAGATGCATAGGTTATGCTTGATTTAATTTTTTCATTTAGTACTTTTAAGAAGCCCAAAACAGAGGCTTTGCCCATTTTTGAATTAAATAGCTAAAAGGCATTGGATACAGACTTGGTTTTGGCCATGATAAGAGTACAATGTCCTTTACATGTAGTATTTTGGGAAAAGCAGACCTCTAAATAATCATAATTTTGGGCAGTTTTAATTTTTGCTTTATCTATGTAGAACTTTGACAATGCTTTGGACTGATTCCCGAAGATTACTGCATTAGTTTTGTCTTTATTAATCAATAAACCATTTATTTTGCACAGTTCAGAAAATTTATCTAGCTTTCTCTGAAGACCCAAGAGAGAAGTGGAAATTAAAACAATGTTGTCTGCATTTGCCAACAAAGGCACTCTGTTGTTACCAGTTTTAGGGGAGTGAAGATCTAGATCTTCTAAATCTTGAAGGATGGAATTGATGTATAAATTCAACAATGTAGGAGACAAAATACATCCCTGTCTTACCCCCAGGTTTCTTTTAACAATAGATGTTAGTGCTCTTGATTGATTCTATTGTACCTGCATCCAAGTATTTGTGTGAAGTCTAATAATGATATCTAACATTGCACTATCCAAATCATGTTGTTTTAGTTTCAGTCACAACAAATTTCTGCTGATCTTATCAAAAGCGGAAGTCAGGTCCACAAAACAGCAATACAGTTTGCTGCACTTGACAGTCACATATTTCCATGTCAGATGTCTCAGGACATAGCAGTGCGGTGCTGTGGACCTTGCCACTTGAAAGCCATTTTGATATTCACTTAGGATTCCATTGTCATCTGTCCAACTTTGATGTTTGTGGAGCAGAATGTTACAGAATATTTTTTGTGAAACATCCATTAAACTTATTGGTCTATACATCTTAGGGTTAGAGGGATTTCCCTTCTTTAGAATTGGGTATTCAACACTTCCCAACCAACTGCAAGGAATATCTTGGCCTTGAATTATTGCATTGAAAAGTATCCCAAAGACAGGGACCCGCCAATCTGCAAACATTTTAAATATTTCCCCAATAACACAGTCTGGGCCTGGAGCTTTATTTGATATAAGAGATAATATAGATGTAAAAATTTCGCTTTCCTGAAAATATAGTGATACAGGATATAATTCAGGTTGTTCTGTAGATAAGATGTTAGCCCCAAGTGCTTCCATTTCCGAAAAGAATAAAGTTTCAAAGTAAGTCTCCCATACAGTTGGAGTGATATATGCCTCAATTTTATTAGAATATTGACCGTAACCACTGCTCACCAGTTTCCAGAAGGCTTTAGTATCTTTCTGCAATACTGCACAGTGCAGTTTTTCCCACGACATCATATAGTATTTATTTCTTTCTTGCTCTAGAAATTTATTATAGTCTTTCCTAGCGTGGTTAAGTTCTTTTATTTTTGGCTTAGTTTTCTTTCTTCTCACTTCCCTTATCATTTGATTAAGTGTAGACTTAGCTTTTCTACATTTATTATTGAACCAGGACTATGGATTCCTTTTATTTGTTGTTGTGACTTTGCAAAGCGATTTAATAGATTTATTAATCTGTCCCAAATTTCTAGCACAGTATTAAAATGTGTTTCCTGAATTAATAATTGTTGTAGGTCAAATGGGAAACCAGAGGAAAACAGTTCCCTAAAACTGTATATTGTATTGTATGATCTTGCCATTTGATTCTTTTAAGATTTATCACTTCTAGAGAAGTAGAATTTTCACAGTCATCACGAATGATGGTCTGTAAGTTTAAGGTTGTGGATGTAGAGAGGTGAGCTGATTCTGGGCAATCTAAAATTTTCATATCCAATAAGATTTTGGCCGCTTCTATATTTGTCCATACTAAGTCTATTGTAGATTGTCCTTTTGCACTTATGAATATATAGCTTCCTAATGAATATTTATTTGTTCTACCATTTATAAAGAGAAAAGTCTGTTCTCTGAAATAAGTATCAGCCTGTCTACCTCTTGTGTTAAGTGTTTTGCCCTTTGATTTTCTTGTGTCTATAAGTCTTGGATTAAGTTCCACAATATTTCTTATGAAATCTGTATAAAGATATTCATCTAATTCCTTCTCCCCAATCCAGGCATTAAAGTCACCCATAATAAGTACTAGATGAGAATCAATTCCTTCTAAAATTATATCCATGTCCTCTTTAAAGTGGGCCCATGGATCCATTTCATTTTTTGTTCTTAGGGGAATATTGACATTGCAAATCATCAATGTAAATATATTTTTGCAGAATTTCAGTGGCAAAATTGAATTACCCCCAGTTTTTATGGCTGCAGTAGGCAGAGCCTGCAGATGTTTCACATGTACAAATGGAGTGATGTCATGTTTTCTGTCCGTGGAACTGACTGAAGATGTAAATAGTCTCCTCCGCCTTACCCTCCTGCAAGAAATGTTTTCTTCCCTCAAACAAACATGCTTTCATGTTAGTCAATGGTTGCAGGGTACTATTTTCTTTCTTAAATGGGTGGTACAAGAATGGGAACCTGAGTAGTGGGGGGCAGCATTGTTTTTTGGGGGGAGTAAGATCCACCACACCTCCACCCGAGAAGCTCCTAAAGATCCACTCCTGCCTTTTTTTATTCATGTGGGAGGGGCATAAGGTGGATATATCTCTGATGGAGCATGGTTCCTCTATGGAGGCACCCGCAGTGGAGACCAAGGAGGATGCTGGGAACCTCCACAATGGAGACCCACAGGAGAGTGGCACAGGACCCCACAGGGGAAGGAAACAACTCATGTTGGGTGACTCGATTGTAAGGGGGTTAAAACTGGGAGAGGGAAGGGAAAAGGAGGTAAGGTGCCTACCGAGTGCCATGGCTTGGAGGGACAGGAAACAAATTCTCAAGATCATGGGAGCAGCTGCAAGGGGGAGTGAGCTGGATGTCATTATCCACCTAGGGATGAATGACCTGGCTGAGAATGGAATCAGAGCAGTGCATCAGGAGTTTGTGGAGTTGGGGAGGGGCCTGAGAAAAGTAGCACACATGGTAACTTTCTCGGAAGTGCTACCTGTCTATGGCATGGATAAGGTTAGGGTACTCCGCACCATGGGATTCAATGACTGGTTGAAAAACTGGTGCAGAGAGCAGGGATTTGGCTTCATTGGGGAATGGGGCTCCACCTGGAGGGATGCAGGCCTATACAGGCATGATGGTCTGCATCTGTCCAGGAGGGGAACCAGGATCCTAGGTGATAGGTTTAAATGCTTCAATGGCAAGCATTTAAACTAGCCAAGGGGGGAGGCACTGAAAAGGAGAAGGGGAAATCCTATCCCCCCAAAAAATCAGGGTAGTTAGTGAGGTAAACTCCAACATAGAGCAACTGATAGACATAAGGGCAGGGGTAAATGGAGAAAAAGACAAAGACAGTAAGGACAGGGATGGGGCAAAAAAAAAGCCAGAAAAAAATGGAGGGTAATGAGTACCAATGCCTGTAGTCTAGGTAAAAAGCTCCCCGAAATGGTGGCCTTAATGGAAGAGGGATGCCTGGATATCGTAGCAGTCACAGAAACATGGTACACAGAGAACCATGACTGGGATGTCAACATACCAGGGAACACAATCTACAGGAGGGACTGGGAGGGAAGAAGAGGAGGAGGAGGAATAGCTCTCTATGTAAGGGAAGGAATCAAAACAACAGAACTAAAGGGTAAACAGGGAGGAGAGGAGGCACTGTGGGTTACCCTGGAGACTGGAAATGGCTCCACAATCCACACAGGGGTTGTATACAGACCCCTGTCTCAGGGGGAGGAAATGGACAAGAAAATGATAGAAGGCATCCTTGGGATGGCAGATGAAGGTGAGATATTGCTGATGAGGGACCTGAATATGTCAGATGTTAACTGGCGCACCTTTGCTGCAGCCACATCCAAAAGCAGGGCCATTCTTGATGCCCTACAGGGGGGCATGCCCCAGACAGCTAGTTTTGGAACCCACTCAGGAGGGAGCAATCTTAGACCTGGTACTCTCAAATGGGGAAGGAGAGAGGATCTCTGATCTTGAAGTGGGTAGCCATCTGGGAACAAGCAACCACCAAACAGTGTGGTTCACAATAAACTTAGCTGTAGAGTCAAGCCACACAAAAGTGAAAGTACTGGACTTCAGGAGGGCTGATTTTGTCAAAATTGGAGAGTGCCTCAGAAAAGCACTAGCAAACAGGCAGGAAGGTGGGATATAGCAACAATGGGGAAACATCAAAACTGCCATCACAGAGGCAACAAGCCTTCGTGTGAAACAAATAAACAAATCAAAGCGAAAGAAAAAAACCACTATGGTTCTCAAAAGAAGTGATGGGAAGGGTAAGGGAGGAAAAGATAGAATTCAGGAAGTATAAGGAAACACAGAAGGAGCAGGACAGAGAACAGTACCAGTTAATGCAGAAGGAAGCAGGGAAGGCAGTCAGAATAGCAAAGACCCAAACTGAGAAAAGATAGCTAACTCGATTAAGAAAGGGGATAAAACCTTTTATAGGTACATTAGTGGGCAAAGAAAGATGAAGGCAGGGATACTGAGGCTGAATAAAGAGGAAGGTGCTTGGGCAGAAAGTGACAATGAAAATCAGGGATACTGAATGAATATTTCTGCTCAGTATTCACAATGGAAAAGTGGGGGAGAGACATAATCCAGTCAATAGAAGTGCTCTGGATAGGGGGTTGATATTAGTCTTTTCACAGAAGATAGGGTTCAGAAAGAACTCTTAAAACTGAAGGTGGATAAAGCAATGGGGCCTGATGGGATTCACCCCAGAATTCTAAAAGAACTAAGGGAAGAACTAGTAACACCACTGACTACCCTTTTTAATAAATCATGGGAGGATGGTGTGGTACCTGTGGACTGGAGAAGGGCAGATGTGATTCCCCTTCACAAAAGTGGGAGCAAGATAGAGACAGAAAACTACAAACCTGTCAGTTTGACCTCAGTGGTAGGGAAAATGATGGAATCACTTCCGAATGAAAGAATTGTTGCGTACCTAGGGGCCAGTGGGGCATAGGTCCCAAGGCAGCATGGATTCACAGCAGGAAGGTCATGTCAAACAAATCTAATTGATTTCTTTGACTGGGTGACCAAAGTAGTAGACCAGGGAGGGGCTGTGGACATGGCCTACCTAGACTTTAGCAAAGCATTTGACACAGTCCCGCACAAAAGATTAATAAACAAATTCGCCAGCCTGGAGTGGGTCCCAGGGTGGTAGCCTGGCTAAAACACTGGCTGGACAACAGGACACAGTGGATAATAGTAAATGGAGTCCACAATGAAGAAAGGAGGGTTACTAGTGGGGTACCACAGGGTTCAGTACTGGGGCTGGTCCATTTTAATGTCTTTATAAGTTACATTGCAGAGGGAGAGGAGGGGAAGGTATGTCTCTTTGCAGATGACACAAAGATCTGCAACAGGGTTGATAAGCAAGGTGGAGTGGAAAGGATGAAAAGGGACTTGGCAAGGTTGGAGGAATGGTCAAATGTTTGGCAGCTTAGATTCAACACAAAGAAGTACAAAGTAATGCACTTGGGAAACAAAAACCCAGGGTAAGAGTACACAGTGGGGTGGGTGAGATACTGGTAACAACAAAAATGGAAAGGGACCTGAGGGTAGTCATATCAGATGACCTAAAGGTGGGACAGCAATGTGAGGAGGCAGTAAGGAGGGCTGGGGGAATACTGGGATGCATAGGGAGAGGCAACACCAGTGGAAAACAGAAAGCTGTTGGCCCTCTGTACAGACAGTTGGTAACACTACATCTGGAGTACTGTGTACAGTTCTGGAGACCCCATCTCCGCAAAGACATAGACAGGGTGGAAACTGTCCAGAGGAGGGCAACCAAAATGGTGCAGGGTCTGCACCAGAAGACATATGAAGAAAGACTAAAGGAGCTTAAAATCTATAGCCTCAAGGAAGGGAGGGAGAGGGGGGACATGATAGAAACTTTCAAATACTTCAAGGGAATCAGCAAAGTCCAAGAGGTTAGAATCTTTCAAAAAAACAGATGTGCAAGAACAAGGGGCACAATTTGAAGACAGAGGAGGACGGCTCAGAGGTAATGTGAGGAAGTATTTCTTCACAGAGAGGGTTGTAGATGCATGGAACAGCCTTCCAGAGGAGGTCATAGAGTCAAAAACAGTGGGGGAATTCAAGAATGCATGGGACAGACATAAGGCAATTCTAGTGGAGGTAGGAAGAAGTAGGCTGTAGGTTAACTAGGATCTGCAGATTATACATTAGGTAGGGAAATGGGCAGACTAGTTGGGCCAAGCGGTCCTTATCTGCCATCAATTCTATGTTTCTATGTTGAAACAAGACTCACTAGTTTGAGATCTGGACCAAGGAACAGAACAAGTCTGTGGAGTCCCTGTATTTTGTTAAGGACTAGGAGAACAGAATATACTTATTGCCTTCAAACTGATTTAAAAACCATTGGAACAAATGATTATCAGACTCACCTGCTGTCTCAAAAGGAAAGACTAAGAAGTATCTGAAACTACAGCTTCCAAGGAAAATAGACTGCTTTTTGGTTGAAAGAGCCACAGGCATTTCTTAAACATTTATATACTAAAAACAAAATCCAGCTTTTGGGATTAACAATGTTTGTTTACCATATATATATATATTTACCATATTTTTTTTTTAAGTTTGAGAAGTGGAGTTGCCTTGCACATGTTTAAAATACCAGCTGCAATTAACAACTACTTGTAGAAGCAAAAGGCTGTTTTTTTTTCTACTTATTTTTTTCCTGGCTCAGTTTATATAGTGAAAAGAAAGACTGGAACAACTATCAGAGCTGCCACCCCCCTGGACAGGCTATTTATCACTCTTTTAAAATAACACAAATGTAGTTTCACATTTTTACCATGAGGGAAGCAAGAAGATGAACCAACATGATTAACAAATACATTCATTGACACCTTTGAATGAATGGGGAGCAGTTGTTTTTCCTAACATTCCTGGTACAGTATGTTTATACTCCTTGGAACCTGTTATTCATGTTTTTTTTTATTGCATCTTGTCCCAGGCAATCTTCCTAGAGTGCAGTTTGTTCTATTGTTTAATATCAGCATTACTGCAACAACTGGTGCAGTTACAGCGGGAGCAATCACAGGCAGCACAAACTATGGCCACAGCATTGCAGGTGATAGCCCAGGTCACGGTCAGTGGTCAGGCACATGGCCATGCCATGCATGATGGGGGCAGCCAAGGCCACAATGCAGCATGTGGCACAGGGCCACAGGACACATACCACTCCAGTGGAGACTAGTGTCTTGTTACATTTTGTGTTCCAAATTAACCACAGACATCATGGCAGCCAAAGGAGACACACTGAGTCTTAGGGTATGTACAGCATAATTAACAGTAAAACAATAAAGTGGAGTACCAGGCAATTTACTGTGGTACTCATTTTGACAAAAAGTAACAGAGGAAGTGTAAGAACACCCAGCAAAATCAGAGAGCACAGGACTTTGATGAAAAAATGAAGTCATTTTATTTAAATACAAAACTGCATATTACATGTGCACCAAGTCCCACAAATAAGTGGTAAAAGCTGTACCAATACTAACGTTTCCCCTGGCCACTGTCAGGCATCATCAGAGTGAACCTAAAACATCACAACAGTGCCTCCATATAAATAGTGATTAAATGACATGTTACTAGTTAAGTTTAACCAATCATAAACTGAACACAATTTAGTTTTATTATTAAAAGCAGTTTTCAATAAACAACTCTAGTAACCATTAATTCAGACTTGAAATAGCAGCAAGGTTTGTGTGGAACTTTATACTGCACATTTAAATCACACTGGTGTCCTTTACATGGGTTACCACACTCATATATTGCTAGTTGCAGCACCTAATTTTATTTCATATTGCTACCTCATATTTCATTTAAATATGTCTGGCCTATGATTCATATAAAGAATCAAAAATTGTGAATAGAGGAAAAAGAGTTTTGTGTTTAAATAAAATGACTTAATTGTTTCATCAAAGTCCTGTGCCCTCTGACTTTTGTGGGTGCTGTTACCACTTCCTCTGTTAGTGTATAATTAATAAGTTTTCATATGCATAATCTTTCCATTCAAGTTATTGCTAGACATACTGCAGCTAGCTTGGCTTGAGAAAGGGTGAACATGGTCAAGACCCCTTAGCAACTGAGATGCATATGCAGCAAATAAATCCAGATGTGCTAACTGCCTGCTGAATAAGGAAGGGTTGCAGGAACCTAGGGAATGATTACGGGGTGAGGGGGGCTGATGATCATCAAAATGGAAAGGGATTGTGGGGTAATCATATTGGATGACCTAAAGGTGGCTAAACAATGAACCAAAGCTGTGAGGAGAGCCAGGTGAATGCTGTGGCACATAGGGAGAGGTATTACCAGCAGAAGGAAGGAAGGAGATGGTGATGTCACTGTGTAGCTCACTGGTGAGGTCTCATTTGGAATATGGTGTGCAGTTCTGGAAGCCACATTTCTGTCATGCAACTTTAAATCGCAAATGGGTTAAATGGTTCTATTTTAGATTTCTGTCCCTTTCCCCAACTTCTCTCACTGGTCAGCCTTATGGAATGCAACCAGAACATATCTTGGCTAGCATGATGAATGTACCTACACAAGTTGCTTCTCAGTCTACAGCACCCTTTTTAAAATGCTAACTTCTTCTTGAAAATATGGCATAATCTTTCCATCCATGTTATTGTTAGACATCCTGTAGCTAGCTTGGCTTGAGGAAGGGTGAACATGGTCAGGACCCCTTAGCAATTGAGATGCATATGCAGCAAATAAGTCCAGATGTGCTAACTTACCTTATAACTCTTAAATGTCACAGTTTACATTTTCTTCTTGAAATGGTTACTTTTGCATTTATGTTTATTTTAAAATATTTAATATTCTGACCATGTGGTTATGTCATGGATCATAACTGATCTCCAGTCTTAACCCCCCCCCGTGCTCCAACCTGCATAGAAAATAATGTTTGTAGACAAGTCTAATCATTTTGCCGCTGTGTTGTGGCGTGTTCGTGTGTGTGTGTGTGTGTGTTACTGTTACTGAAGCAAGAAATGTACAACTGTCATTTTTTTTACATCCTGTTCAAAATGTGTTTTTGCACCAGTGGTGCCAAATGGTACAGTTGCTGTGCAAAATCTCCTGTAGGCTAATGAACTGATTGTGTCACTGTTCATGCGGTGGGTTCACAAAAAGCACATGCTGAAAACTTGGAGTGAAAATACTGAGAAACACCCAGGGCATTAGGGTTTCTGACCAAAACACCCTGCATTGTAGGGACTGACAGGCATTAGGAGTGTGACTTGGGATTGTCAACAGCAATGCTCACGCCATTCCACCCCCATTCCTACCCTGCAGCCAGTGACAGGTATCGAGGTGTGCCATTGACTCTTCAGCCCCAAAGTTCACTCCATTCTCTTATACTGTACCCATTTCAGCATATTTCCTTATGGAATGTGGTAAGTGTAAAGTTTGAAAACACCAAGGCACACCTTGACTCTTGTCTGTGTCTGTAGGGTAGGGTGAGGTGAAATGGCGTGAGTGTTATGGGCAATGACCCAAAGGCACACCCCAATGACTGTCCATGTCTGCAGGGTGCGGGTAGGGTTGGGGTCACTTCAATACTTCACTGCCATTCCTATTCTGTGTGCCTGTCTGTGTCTCGCTTTCTATCTATGTGTCTATGTAATTATCTTTCTTTATATTAATTGCATGTATCGCTACGTTTAGCTATTTCTAAAACAAACCTGTATATCACATTTGCCTGCACTCTGAGCACATACTTATGAAACTGTGCATATCTGTACTCCACCTCTGCATAGACCTCATACTTTCCTAATATTTCCATTATCACAAGCATAACTACCTTGCCCTTATCAAAAGCGACACCATCTGAAAGTTAATATCACATCCATCATCATTACACCTGACTTCCTGGCATCAACACATTGCTTAACTATAACTTACATCACCTCATGGACAAAAACCCCATTTCTCTTGAAAAAATAAATAAAAAAATAAATAATAAAAATGTGTAAATGATCCCAAGGCTTAACATATGCCAGCCATTACTTTTTCATGTATTGCCACCTTTTGTACCATCATGAGGATTTGCATATGTTCCCCTTAATGCTTTGCATTATTGGGATATGTGCAATTATGTTTTCTTTAATATTTGACTGTCTGGCCAATATCATCCAGGATAACACATACATCAGTGGCATTTGCTCTGGGGTTCTTTTCTAAGCTTCCTATTCCTTCCATTAAAATGTACACCTCGATATATTTTCATAATAATGTGTATGCCTTCCTTAGAACAGAAACTGAAACAGATCTTACTACTTACAAATCATTCTGTTGTTTCTTCATACCTCCTTAACAATTCCACACAACTTCATTAACTTCATTATGCAGCCGTGGTGGATCTGACCAGATTTTGTTAATTCTGTTATTACAAAATCCAAATAAGTTTTGACAAAAGTAATAAGGTCTGTTTTAGGCCTGTCTTTTTTCCTTTTTGGGCAGGTATTCCAAATGATGTAAATCCAGGAATAAGATTATCATCAAGTACTAAGTCCAAGTTTCCTGGAGACATAAGACATCATGGGCCAGATATTCAAAACTTTGCACCAGGCAAAAACCGTTTGTGCAGGCTTAGCATGAGATTAGCATGGGTCTGCTATATTCAAAAGGCCAAATAGCATGGGCAAACTGCATTAGCACCAGGCAAAATCATAATGTATGCAAGGGACAAACTGACATGAATACAGGCGCAATGCTATATTCAGCGACTAGCGCCATGCAAAGTGGCTTTGCGCGACTTAGTGCGACACTTGGCGCGGTGCACATTACCGCCCAGGAAAAGCTTGTCTTAACCCTGGGCAATCAGCTTTGCATGACACTTTGGCTTTGCACGACTTTGCGCGGCCCTAACAAATAAATATGACACATAGACAAAACCAAACATAGAGAAAAGATGCTGCTAAACTGATGGCATCACAATGATGCCATCATCTACCACCAGTCTCATCCATACCAGGCAATAAGTGGTGACCTTGCCACCAGTGGACAGCATGGCAGTGTGGCCATACAGCACATACCTGCGGACCACTCTTCTGTGGACACCAACAGATGCCAGCACACACATGCAGCACTGTGGGCATGGAGGATGTTGAGGGGAGAGTGTATGGGTGGCCAGGCTGTGCCACAGACCTGGTGTGGCCACAAGGCTGGGACACATCATGCAGTGCACATGGGCCAGTATTAGGAATACCCCAACACCAGTGTGCCTTTCTGATAATATATGCCCCCCCGGCCACATACCGCACAGCTGTACAACTGCCACAGCACACAAAGCCACATATGTATATGTCACTGTGAGCCTCCCATGCCAGATGCGCAACATCTGTGGGTCACACAACAGCATAACAGTAATGTCCACTGTCAGTAAACACCTGCAGGTTGGGCCTCTTTCTGTGTATAGTGCAGTTGTCATCACTGCCCTACACACCATAGGCATTGCTTTGTCCACACACTACTGGCCCCTTGCTACTGTAGTGTCTGCTGTGCACCGTAGCATGACCTACAGTGTGACAGTTGCATGCAGCACCACCACCATCTGTGCCTATGCTGTGTTGTCCCAGTGCAGTTGCTGGCAGCAGCGCATGTGAAAGTACAGTTTTCAAAACTGTGTAATATTCCCCCAAACTGTTTGCGCAGCGCTAACACGTTTGTGCGGGTTTAGCGCAGGGCTAAACCATTAGCCTGGTGCAAACTGCATGCAAATCAGGGCATAATGAGATGCTAATCTGGATGTTTGTCCAGAGACTACCCAAGTAGGCTAATTTGCATGTCACTTTTGAATATGGCAAAGTTTAGCGCTGGGCAAACGTGTTTGCACCGGACTAACGGTTTAGCCCTGCGCTAAACCCATGCAAACGTGTTAGCACTGCACAAACAGTTCAGGGAATATTTTACAGTTTTGCACACTGTACTTTCACATATGCTGCTGCATGCAGCTGTACTGGGTCCACGCATTTGCTGGCACACACACACATTGGCCACATAGTTCACCTCTACCTACCTTCACATTGCTGTGCACTGTGTTGCTGTTGTGGTTTGCACTTCTTGATTGCCATATTCAGAGCTGTCTTATTCCAGGGCTAAGTTTGCCCTGTACTCCCAACCCAGTTTGCCCAGCCTCATTCCCATGCTATATTCAGAAGCTGTTTGTCCTGGGCTATTCCTTTTGAATATGGCTTGCTTTGTGCTCTGGGCTAAGTTTGCCTGTTGGGCAGTGCTAATTTATCCCCGGGGCAAAGTTTTGAATATCTGGCCCTATGTCTCCAGAAAGACCCTTACGTCAGTATCAACAAGCTTATGCTTAAGCCCTTATATATTCAAAGACAAAATTTTAAATTCATTCCATACTTGAGTTTGCTGCACTAATTGTCAAGCTAAGGCAGACCTACTGTAGATGTTTCCTTCATTAGGTTAACTTTCATAGAGTGAGTGAGCTAGAAAAGAAATAAGTTATTTCCCTATGATACCTGAATTTCTCTCACCCCTCGTATTCCATCCAAATTTTGAGAGAATTTTATAATTTTGTTCTAAATATTGATTGCTTTCATAATTACTAATGACTTTTAAATGTTTTTCTAAATCTTTATCTGATTTCCCAGTTCATGTAACACTCCCTAAACTTGTTGCTGCATTCTGTTGTGCTGGAACATTCTGTGGCTGACTTATTGTGATCCCTTTGGTCTTAAGCAAATTTTCTTTGCACCATATTTCTGAAGCTAATATAAGGGAATTAGCATAGATCAGGACACAATCTGGAATATTATGATTTGGCAGATGCATGACATTAAAATCAGTTTCATCCAATTTTACTCCTACAAGTTGTTTTATGTGTGTTATAAGGATAGCTTCTGTTTCATCTGGTATTGTTTATATACCATATGCTTCTAGGAAATACTCATTGACTTTTCCAGACCCTTCAAGTAGGGAGCTGAATGAAAAGAGACCAGTTGTGACTGGAATTCCATTGGTCTGAGGTAGATGACAGTGAGGTTCAGTTCCTGGAACAGTGACCTCCACCCGACCTAAAATGTAGCTCCAAAACTTGATTCAACAGTATCCAAATCAATAAACTCTACTGCATTTGAGTTACCCAAAACTTCTTCCTCCAGATTTGTCCCATTTGATTCACATCCTTCTCCAATTTTGCCTTGAGAGCTTTCTGTTTTATTTTTGCACAATTTTCTCACCTTTCTATGTTTACATTTTCCCCTTCAATCAATTTCCCTAATACCTTGCACATGTGGGGAATAGAGGGACTTTTCTTCACAAAAGGAGATGGAAGATTCACCTGAACAGATTTGTTTCCTGAACAAATGTCCTGTATTAAAATTGCTTTTGACTTTTTTCCAGTTTCTCATGCTCAATCGTATTATTTATTTGATCTAATGTTATCTTATTCCTAAACGTGTCAGTTCTTAATGTATATATTTCCTCCTTTAATACTGCAACGTTCTCAAGAATCACACTGCTAGCATAATAGGGATTCTTGGCTATCTCCTGCATTTGCTTAGATAGATTTGTACAGGAAATAAAATGTCCTTCATCTATAAAATGTTCTTAATCGAAAGTATCTGAGGGAGCATATTGCTCTTCATTGTTAACTAGAGTGTTAGTTTGTATATAAGTTGGTTGGCCATTGTGGCGGGGACATCTAGATCTATCAGCAAGAGTGAGATCTAATCTCTTTAAGCCCTCTATTGACTGCACCAGAAATGGGGCCTAGGACTAGTGGAAATGAAAGCAGCAAGGTGGGGGCCACAATAAATTAAGACTAGGTAACAGGGAGGGGTCCACATTGCTGGCTAGGAACAGGAAGATCAGGAAAGTAAGGAGAGAAATGGAGGAAAAAGAAAAAGGAGTTGACAGAAAGGTAAAGGGTACAGGTACACACTGGAATGTAGTCTGCCTAACTGCCAGGAACCTAGGAAACAAAATTAGTGAGCTTCAGGCAAAGGTGGTGGATGTGGGGTTAGACCTCTTAGCCATTACAGAAACATGGGCCACCAGGAATAAAAACTGGGACCTATCAGTGCTGGGGCAAGCCTTGTACAGGAGAGACAGAATTCTTGCACTCTTTTTCTGAAAGATGCTACCCTCTTGGACTTTGTTGATTCTCTTGAAGTACTTGAAAGTTTCTATCATGTCCACCCTCTCCCTCCTTTCCTTGAGGGTATACATATTAAGCTCCTTTAGTCTCCCTTCATATGGCTTCTGATGCAACCCTGCACCATTTTAGTTACCCTCCTCTGGACTGCCTCCATCCTGTCTATGTCCTTGCGGAAATGGGGTCTCCAGAACTGCATACAGTACTCCGGATGGGGTCTCATCAACTGTCTGTACAGAGGGATAACAACTTCCTGTTTTCTACTGGTGATGCCTCTCTCTATGCATCCCAGTATGCCCTTTACTGCCTTCTCACATTGATTGCTTGCCTTTAGGTCATCTGATATGACTACCCCCAGGTCTCTTTCCATTTTAGCTGTTGTCAGTAACTCCCCTTCCCCCATTGTGTACTCTTCCCCTGGGTTTTGTTTCCCAGGTGCATTACTTTGCACTTCTTTGCATTGAATGTAAGCTGCCATACATTTGACCATTCCTCCAACCTTGCCAAGTCCCTTCTCATCCTTTCTACCCCCTTGTGTATCAACCTTGTTGCAGATCTTTGTGTCATCTGCAAAGAGGCATATTTTTCCTTCCACTCCCTCTGCAATGTCACTTATAAAGACATTAAAAAGGACCGGTCCCAGTACTGAACCCTGCAGTACCCCATTAGTAACCCCCTTCTTTTTTCAGAGTGGACTCTGTTTACTATTACCCTCTCTGTCTTGTTGCCCAGCCGATGTTTTAGCCAGGCTACCACCCTGGGACCCACTCCCAGGCTGGCTAATTTGTTTATTGATCTCTTGTGTGGGACTGTGTCAAATGCCTTGCTAAAGTCAAGGTAGGCCATCTCCACAGCCCCTCCATGGTCTACTGCTTTGGTCACCCAGTCAAAGAAATCAATTAGATTTGTCTGACATGACCTTCCCGCTGTGAATCCATGTTGCCTTGTGTCCTGTTCCCCATTGACCTCTAGATACTCAACAATTCTTTCCTTCAGAAGTGATTCCATCATTTTCCCTACCACTGAGGTCAAACTGACAGGTCTGTAGTTTTCTGCCTCTGTCTTGCTCCCACTTTTGTGAAGGGGAATCACATCCGCCCTCCTCCAGTCCTCAGGTACCACACCATCCTCCCATGATTTATTAAAAAGGGTAGTCAGTGGTGTTACTAGTTCTTCCCTTAGTTCTTTTAGAATTCTGGGGTGAATCCCATCAGGCCCCATTGCTTTATCCACCTTCAGTTTTAAGAGTTCTTTCAGAACTCTTTCTTCTGTGAAAGGACTAATATCAACCCCCTATCCAGAGTGCTTCTATTGACTGGATTAGGTATTTCCCCCTGCTTTTCCATTGTGAATACTGAGCAGAAGTATTCGTTCAGTATCCCTGCTTTTTCACTGTCACCCTCTGCCCACTCCCCCTGCACTTTATTCAGCCTCATTATCACTCCTGTGGTCTTTCTCCACTCCTTAATGTACCTATAAAAGGTTTTATCCCATTTCTTAACTGAGTTGGCTGTCTTTTCCTCAGTTTGGGCCTTTGCTATTCTGACTGCCTTCCCCGTTTCCTTCTGCTTCAACTGGTACAGTTCTTTGTCCTGCTCTTTCTGTGTTTCCATATACTTCCTGAATGTTATCTTTTCTCCCTTACCTTCCCTGCCACCTCTTTTGAGAACCATAGTGTTTTTTTCCTTCATTTTGATTTGTTTATTTGCTTCACACAAAGGCTTGTTGTCTCTGTGATGGCAGTTTTGACTTTTTTCATTGTTCCCTTCACCCCCCCTTCTTGCCTGTTTGCTAGTGCTTTTCTGAGGCACTCTCTCATTTTACCAAAGTCAACCCTCCTAAAGTCCAATACTCTTGTTTTTGAATGGCTTGACTCTATGACTGTGTTTATCATGAACCACACTGCTTAGTGGTCACTTGTTCCCAGATGGTTACCCACTTCTAAATCTGAAATCCTCTCTCCATCACCATTTGAGATTGCCAGGTCTAAGATTGCTCCCTCCCGAGTGGGTCCAACACTAGCTGTCTGAGGCATGCCCCCTGTATGGCATCAAGAATGACCCTGCTCTTGGATGTGGCTGCAGCAAAGGTGCTCCAGTTAACATCTGGCATATTCAGGTCCCCCATCAACAATATTTCCCCCTTTTCTGCCATCCTAAGGATGGCTTCCATCATTTCCTTGTCCATTTCCTCCCCCTGAGATGGGGGTCTGTATACAACCCCTGTGCAGATTGTGGTGCCATTTCCTGTCTCTAGGGTGACCCACAGTGCCTCCTCTCCTTCCTCTTTACCCTTTAGTTCCATTGATTTGATCCCTTCCCTTATATAGAGAGCTACTCCTCCTCCTCTTTTACCTTCCCTGTCCCTCCTGTAGATTGTGTACTCTGGTATGTTGACATGCCAGTTATAGTTCTCTGTGTACCATGTTTCTGTGACTGCCACAATATCCAGGCATCCCACTTTCATCCAGGCCACTGGTTCAGGGAGCTTTTTACCCATACTACATGCATTGATGCTCATTGCCCTCCATTTTTTCATGGCCTTATCCCTTTTAGCCCCATCCCTGTCCTTACTGCCTTTGCCTTTTTCTCTGTTTATCCCTGTCCTTCTCCCTATTGACTTCTCTACGTTGGTGTTTACCTTGCTAACTACCCTGTTTTGTAGGGGGGGTTGGGATTTACCTGTTCCTTTCCAGTGCCTCCCCACCAGCTAGTTTAAATGCTTCCAATGAAGCATTTACACCTGTCACCTAGGATTCTGGTTCCCCTCCTGGACAGATGCAGACCATTGCACCAGTATAGGCCTGTATCCCTGCAGGTGGATCCCCAGTCCCCAATGAAGCCAAAACACTGAGCTCTGCACCAGCTTTTCAATCATTTATTGTACCCCATGCTGTGGAGCACTCCAGCCTCACCCATGCCATAGACAGGCAGCACCTCCGAGAAGGTTACCATGCGTGCTACATGTCTAAGGTCCCTCCTAAACTCCAAAAACTCCTTCTGCACTACTCTAATCCCATTCTCAGCCAGGTCATTTATCCCTAGGTGGACAATGACATCCAGTTCCCTCTCCTGTGCTGCTGCTCTAGCGATCCTGAGGATTCACTCCCTATATCTCCAGCCATGGCACCAGGAAGGCACCTTATCTCCTCTCCCTCCCTCCCCCTCCCAGTCCTACCTTCTTAACAATTGAGTCTCCCCACTAGGAGTTGTTTTCTTCCCCTGTGGGGTCCTGTGCCACCCTCCTGTGGGTTTCCTTTGTGGAGGTTTCCAGCATCCTTCTTCATCTCCACTGCATGTGCCTCCAGAGAGGAATCACACTCTGCCAGAATGGTGAATGAATGGTGGAAAGGTATAACTGGAATGATGCACTTCTGTTCCACCACCCTCATTCTCCCTGAGCCCACTGTGGTCCAACTGCTCCTCTTTCTTGTTAACCTCTGAGGCAGTAGTGGCAGCCCTCATGGTCCCTGGGTGGGAGAGGAGGTCCCCTGAATACTGGCCAACTCAGTCTGGAGACAAGCAACCTCCTCCCTCAGCCCAGAGAGGTGCCTGCAGATGGGACAACAACGCTTCCTCCAAAATGTCTCCCAGAAGACTGCTGCTCTACAGCTACTGCACTGCACCACTCCCATCATGTCTTATTTGTGGCCCCTCACCTGTTGCTTTGTATGCTTACTCTTTCCTCTTTCTGTTTCCTTTTTTGTTTGTTTTTTCTCCCTATGTTTCCTACTGCCTTTGTACCTTTACAGCTCCTGCCCTTCCTGTTCTGGGACAGGAAGTTCTAATATTCCTCAGTAGTCCCCTTCTTACTTGCTTAGAGTCAAACCTCCAGCAGCTGGGGGGGCAGGGAGAGCTACTCTTTTCCTTCTAGGATGGTGAGTCTTTTGTGCCTCTGTGATCACTCCCTTCCTGTGCCCAAACAGGAAGTTCCTGTTGTCAGTCAAATCCAGTGCCAGTAAAGTGGAACTGGCCAAGGGTGGAGATGGTGTGGAGGGAGGGAGGGAGGGAGGAGAGAGGGCTATATATAGTCCCAGTAGTAGAGTAGTAATGTTCAGCAGCACCTCCTTTCTCTTGCTGCTCTCTTCCAAAAGCTAACTAGGGAAGTTTTAAATGCAATCATCTTGCTTTCTGCTGTCTAAGCCACCCCCTAATTTACATGCTTGATATTGGTTACCAAGAGTAACAGGCACAAGAGGCCAGTCTGGTTCTTGAAAAAATCAGGGATGGAAATGAGGGCCAAAAACAAGTCCTTCGTCAGAAGCAAAGAGAAACAGGGCCAGGAATGGAGTGAATACCAAGCATAGATAAGGGAAGACAGCAACACAGTCTGGGACACAAAAGCCGACACAGTGCTGTGTACTATCAAGGGAATTAAGGGAAGGGGAAAACTTTTTTAGATACATTAGGGAAAAAGCAAGATGAGAGCATGAATTGTAAGGCTGTTAGAAGGTGCAGGTTATAGAGACAAATAAGCAAAAGTCAATTGTGCTTAGTGACTACTTCTGCTTTCTATTTACTGTTGAGTATATCAGGCCCTTTCCAGAAAGCAGCATAAAGGCTGCTGCTGAGGGATCTCAGATATATGGCCCCCAGGGCCAGATGGATTGCATCTGAGGATGCTCAGGGAACCAGCATCAGAACTGGCTGAGTCCCTGACAGGGATACTCAGTAGCTCACTTCAGTCAGAGGTAGTTCTGAAATATTGGAGGATAGTGGATGTAGTTCTGCCCCACAAGGAAAGGGACAAGGAACAACCATGTAATAAGAGGCCCGTCAGTCTTACCTCCCCCATGGGTAAATGGATGGAGACACTAGTCATGGAAGACCTAGTGGTCTACCCAGAGATAAATGGGATACAGGATAATAAGCAGCATGGGTTCATGACAAGGAGGTCTTGTTAGCCCAGCCTTCTAGTATTCTTCAATGGGGTAACTATGGCTCTAGATAAGGGACAATCAGTGGATTTATGCTACTTTGACTTAAGCAATACATTTGACTTGGTGCCACATGGAAGGTTGCTGAAGAAGTTAAAGGATCTGCATGCAGTGAAGGACCTAGGTAGTAGAAGTGTGGGAAGTTGACCAAGGGGGAAACAACAGAGAGTGATAGTAAATAGGGTCAAGTCGGGGAGCAGGAAGTCTCAAACAGGGTACCACATTTGTTATTCCTGGAACCAGTCCTTTTAATATGTTCATCCATGGCATAAGAGAAGCAGTACAGGGCAATATGTGTCTCTTTGCTGATGACTCTAAGCTCTGTGGCAGGGTAGACAATGAGGACGGGGTAAGGGAGATGCAGAGGGACCTGCAAATGTTAGAAAGGTGACCCAAAACCTGGCAGTTGAAATTCAGTGTCAAAATGTGCAAGGTAATGCACACAGAGAACAAGAACCCCTGGATGAAATACTGCATGGTAGGGGTTAAGTTGGGCACCAGTTTGGAGGAAAGAGACCTGGGAGTTATCATAAGCAACTCCCTAAATCAATGTAACCAATGCAGCAAGGCCTACAGCATGGTGACAAGAATGTTTGGGTGTATATGGTGGGGTTTCAATAGCAAGAGGGCAGAGGTAATACCATCTCTCTATAGAACACTGGTGAGGGTGCATCTGGAATAATGTGCACAGTTCTGGAGTCCTCACCAGAGGAAGGGCAAAGACAGGCTGAAGATGATGCAGCATAGAGAAACCAAAATGATTCAGGACCAGTAGGGCAGATCCTACAAAGAACGGCTCATAGCACTGAACACGTACTCACTGGGGCCCAGAAGGGAGAGGGGGGACATGGGACATTATAAAGACCATTAAGTTCTGGAAAGGAATGAATAAGGTTAACAAGGAGGAAGTATTCAGTAGGATTGGCAAGTCAAAGACATGGGGACATGAGTTGAAGCTTGTGAGAAGATTCAGGAGGAACATGAGAAAGTTTTACTTTATAAAGAGGGTGATTGAGCCACGAAACAGCCTACTGGCTGAAATGATGGTAGCAAAAAACATCAATGGTTTCAGGCATGGCTGGGAAAGAGTTAAGCAATTAATAATTCTGAGGGGGGGGGGGTAGCAGTAAGGCAGGAGTAAGGGGGGGTGAGGGCATAAACCCTGCCTAAGCAATAGGGTATAACAGGGTAATCTGGATGGACTGATGTTTTTTTTTTTCTGAAAACATTTTCTGTTTCCATACCACTAGACAATTTAAAATGTTAAGTTGCAAATAGAGAAATCTGAGTACAGTAACAATTTAAAGTCTATTTCTTATAGCGCATTATTTTTATGTAGTAGTAGATAGATAGATGTATACTTAAAACCAGAGAGAGAATACACCGAATGAGCCAAGCTAATTTTCAACAGGGTCCTAGCATTCATACACACAGTTGTAATAACTAACAATTCCACTTATTTATAATGCACACATATTAAGCTATAATAAATAACAACAAAGCAAAATTATCAAACAATAAACCAATCCCACACATTTCAAAGGAACATACAACAAAACAATTACAATGCCGGGTTCTATTTTGTGTATACTATATAATTCACTATCTTTTATCCTAAAATTTGCACATAGAAAAGGAGAAGAAAACTAGTAAACAACTGAAGTAGCATATATATGTGGAGCAGACTGAGTACAACAGTAAAGACAAGGGGCAGCAACTAACTAAAACAAAACATACTGGGGGGTGAATAAAAAGTGAGATGGAAAAAACAGGGACAGGAAAAAGAAGAGATGTAAGAAAAAGGAGGGTGAAAGGAAAGAGGAGAATGGAATCAAAATAGCTTGTGGCAGAGGAAAGAGCATGTCTCAGCAAGGGCAGAAAACTATATAAATTATTAATGACAGCTGTGGATTACTGCATTTAATTTAACATCTCCCATTTTTCAATTCATTCAAAACAAGTATTAGAAATGACTATTGCTTCATGACCTGACTTACAAATACAGCTAATATTATGCTTTACAAAAGAAAAAAGCAAAGCTTGCCAAAATAATCCAATACTGTGGTTTGCAGTATAATAAGATATTTCTCACAATAGGTAATAACTGTCCAAAGAAAGCATGCTTATTACTCATATCACAAAACCAAGGAACCTGTCAGTGTTTCATATCTCTACATCAGAAATGGGCTAAAATCCGAAATGTCATTCAATCCCACTGACTCAGTTGCTTTCAGATACTGTATCTATCAGGTTCCTCTTCACAATATAATTGGGAGTCAGTTCCCTCCGCTCTCAAGATGAAACATTTGCTCTAAACCCACACATTTGAATGAAATTAGATTACAGTTATGTACTCCAAAATTAGAATTATTTAAATGGCCTCCCTTAATTGCTTTTAGATGTTCGTGTGTTCTTATCCTGAGCAGCATGGTAGTCCTGCCCACATATAATGAAGGACAGGAAAACCAGCAGCATAAACCCTAAACTCACGTGAACATTTAGCAAACTGTTTGATCTGTACTGACTTAGGTGAGTTTGATATTTGGAAAGAATTTCCAGTCACAGGAAATTTACAAACACTACAATGTTGTCCACTGTAAAAAACAATTGGCTCTGTAGCCACATATTATTTTGGGGCATCTATACTGGCAAGTGCTACTTTATCACATCAATTTCTTGCTCTTGAGTATGTAACTCATGGATTTTTTCCTTCTATTCTAGCCAAATCTGGATCCCCAGTTAGTAATATATCCTGTTTTATTAGTTTTCCCACTTGAATTGCCTTTTAATTGTATTGTTAGTAGTTGTTTTTTTCAGGAATATTACCAGTTTCTGTTACTTTTTGAACCAAGTATCTCTCCCCTAAATGTTTTTCTGGCTATATCACATGCTTTTTTTCACCACTCTTACTGAGTAGCCCCCCTTCCAGACAGTTCACCAGCCTGTTTCTTAAACTACTCATCCTGTGAACAGTTTCTTCTAAGCCTTATGAATGTGCCTAGGGGTATGCTGCTGATTAAGCTTATCAAATAGGCTCTGTTTGCTCTCAGGAGGGTGTTGCTGGTGATCAGTTTATGGAATACCTCTGATTGAATTTGTCCACCTGTATCCACAATTAGTTTTAAATCTTAAAATTAGCTTTGCTCTTCCCTCCCTTTGGAACTCCCTGCAGAAGGCAATTAAGATTGTTACAGTACCAGGGATATCCATCTTCAAGTCTCTTCTCGCAACTACCTTGAAAAAACTTGTTCATGTCATAGAGAATTGCTCAAGACCTTGCTTTCCCAATCTCACTTTTGTTTGTCAGGTCATTCTAGCACTTCTACTCCTCTCCCCCTTACCCCTACCCATTCTCCTCAACCACCCTGTTCCTCCCCCTTCTCATCTCTCCACTCTGTTTCCTGTTTAGCACATACGTAATATTTTCTGTCATGTTATATTATTACATGTTACTGTAGTTTTGTAGCAGTATTCCCATGTTATCCTTTGTACCTGTAATCTGTATATACTGTAAAATGCACAAAATGTATCATCGACTGTATTCAAACATTGTATATGTTGTGTACTGGTATATCTATACCATTGTATTGTTGTCCATTGTAATTGCTGTCCAGGACCACCTTGCAAATGAGCTTGCTCAAAGGTGAAAAGCCTGGCTAAATAAAGTTTAATTGACTGAAATCAGTTACGGTATCATGTTGAGTAAGAGAGTCGGTGTGCATGGCAGAGACTGATGCTGTTTTACTGTGTTTTTGCTGTGTGTCAGTGAGAGAACTGCTGCCGGATTACCCCTTCCCTCAAATATTCTTCTGTGTGTATGTGGAGTGCCGCTTTCATAAAATGTGAAAAAGACAAATAAAATAATGATGAACTTTTGTCTTATTCCCTGCATTCCCTACCTAATGCTGTCTGTCTTTTTTTCTGGGAAGCAACTGAGGACTACAGTACTGCAGTGACTGAGGCTGGAACTGAGGCAACTGGGAATTGTAGTTCCCTTTAAGTATTAAGGAAATCACAGAAATAAAACCAAATCAATTTCAAGCACTATTAGTGCTATGTTGTAGTTGTGGGTGATGGGAGGGGAATATAGTGGCCATTGAATGGCCAGATGTAGATTTTAATTTTATTTTTATCAAAAAGTATATTTGTGCATAGTGCAATTGTAGCTTACTTCAAGATTCCTCAACCTATAAATCTTGGCCCCTTTATGAGCAGCAGCTGAGCACAAGCATCTGCCGTGTCAGCCAAAGCAGCTAGGGAGATAGCCCAGGAGTCTTTTAGGTGAGCTTTTAAAAACATCAGATTATGTAACTAGCAATTGCTTCTGGGGAGGGGTGGATAAAATGCTTAGTATGCAATATGGTTGCCACCATAAATGAAGTAAATGGATCACCCTGTGTCAAATGCAAGTACATAAAGCAGACAGAAACTGAAGTAAGTGTACTTAAAGAAAGTTTAGAATGCAAAATAAAAATCAAGGAAATGGAGGATTTTATTAACAAAATAAAGCAGTTATTACATGAAGAAGGGCCACAAAATGAAGGGGGTAGGGATGTGAAAAACCCAAATGCTTTTGTAACAGTGTGGGATGAGCGCAAAAGGCAAAAAGGCAATGAGTCAAATTGTTCACCAGGAGTGGAGGTGCAAATGGGTAGCAGAGAAGGGACAGAGGTGTGTAGAAGCCATAGAAGACTGAGATGTGATGACTAAATTACCACAACAAATAGATTTGAACCCCTGCTCAGGTTAATTGAACAGGGCCAGGAGGACCAAGAAGTGACATAGAATGGGCTAGAATCTGGCATGCAAGGTGGCTCAGTGGTACATGTAATGGGAGAAGGGGAAACAAACGGAGATGAAATAGTGCATCGAAGCAGCAGAGTTGCTGGAACTAACCATGACTTGAGCATTAATTTAATGGTACAAGCAAACAGACCAGCAAGGAACTTGGATGAAAATGGGGTCCCAAACACTGTTAATGAAATACTTGTAGTGGGAGATTCAATTCTTTGATTTACAGATAGGTGAATCTGTAGGGGCAGAAAGGATTTCACTACAGTTAATTGTCTCCCAGGAGCTAGAATCAAGGATATTCATCAGAATGTAGAGAGAGCATAATCGGGGGAAGGAAACAAACTTTGCTATTATTCATGTGGGCATCAGTGATGTGGGTAGAACAACACAAACACATTTTTGAACCAGTTCAAGGAATGGGTGCTATACTAAAAATTATAAATTGCAAAATGGTAATTTCCAAAATATTACTGATCCCTAGGGGAAGGGTCACTAGGAATAAAGCATTCAGGTATGCTAATGACTGGTTAAGAAAATGATGCAGCCAGGAAGGTTTGTGTTCCAGTGAAACTGGGGCAGATTTGTTTATGACCCATCATTGTTTACTAGGGATAGACTACACCTTAGTCAGTCAGGTGCAAGGATTCTGGGGGAAAGAATTAACTACAACATACAGGGCTCTATTTTCAATGCCTGGTGTAGGGCTTGCATCCAGCCCTGTATCAGGGCACTTAGGTTCTGGCAGTGCGCTGATGCCTTCACCCATACCTCTCAACCTTTTATCCCCCAAATGTGGAACATTGCCTCTCAAAATGTGGAACAAATGAGCAAAATGTGGAACACTTAATCAAATCTTTACCTAAGAAACTCAGAACACTGTTAAAATGTTTGCATTTACGTTCAAAAAGTCTGTTATTAATTGAATAATATATGTTTTGCATCATTCCCTATATATTTTTGCTTTAAAATGTTAACACTGAATGTGGGACAGGTCCTCACTATGTGGAACAGGGAGCTCTTGTGAAGTAAAATGAGGAATGTTCCTCGTAATATGGTACAGTTGAGAGGTACAGTTGTGCTTTCACCACAACTGCATCTGATTTTACAAGCTGAAGTGCAGTTGCGTCAGTTTCCACATATTATGGCAGCTTGTGCCATATATCTGGTGCAAGCTCCATAATAACAGCACCCCCAGATTGCCACAAGTTAGACCAGAAAAGGTTAGTCTAACTTGCAGTAATTGCTGCATGGGTTGGAAAATCCCATTAGATCATCACAAGCCCTGAACGCCGTATCATCGGCGCACTGGGGCTTGCGGCAATCTTGGTATGACAGCGTAAAAGAGGACCCTGTCCCATTTGTTATGGAGAAAGTGTTTACATGCAAGGATCCTTCCTTTTCTGTCTCTTCTCTGTCTGGTTGTGCAACCAAATTTTCCTGTGAGACTTTGGACTTGATCAACCCGACAGGCTTGCAGTTCTTTGCATCTCACTGTCTCTCAGCCCTCCCTTGCTGTCTATTTTTCCTCCCTTGCATATCTAGATGTGCTGATATAAAAATATGTGCAAATCATTGTATGGAAATGTAACTGATACTGGGATCCCTTGTGTTTGGAAAATATATAGCATTACTGTTGAAATGTATATAGTTATATTTTGAGATTATTGCAAAAAGTTTTTGGAAGTTAGAGATTACCACAGTTTAATTTTTAAGCCTTTTGCAAAAGTTGTGCAAAAGGGGGCCTCAACTCAAGCACACAGTGTTCTTCCTGCCTGAAATATACAAGAACAGATCACTGTGGAAGAAGCAGGATTCTTGCTAAGAATGGAGGTTGAAAGGACATATAAGAGAGCTGAGCTGCAATTGCAAAGAAGGAGAAAAAGGGATACAGAGACTGAAGGAAAACTCTAATTTTTATTTTGCCATTGTAAATAGTTATACTGAACAAGTTCATTTTTTTATGTTACTACTACTGCAAATAAATATTTTTGGTGAATTCTATAACTACTGCTGGTGTTTCCTATGCTTTCTGGCCTGTGCCTCAATGCCAGATGGTTTTAGAGGTGGGATTTATGAGGTGCATACTCTAAGACAGGAATTTTGTGCATGGGTACTGGACCTAGTACCAGGGAAGCATAGAGGATGATATGGATTCTGCAGCAGCACGTCCAGGAGTGGTTACCAGGAGAATGGCAGCCAAACCAGCAGAGACAGAAGTGCAGTCTGAGATTGTATAGCCAGCAAAAGTTATGGAAAAAGAACAGGTAGTGACAGAACCTGAAAGCCTGAAGGACTTTTTCAAATGGTGGGCTATACAACAGAAAGAGACCGAGAAGCAGAGAGAAAAAGAGATTCAATAATTAGAAGCACAGAGGAGAGAAGAGATGCAGTGACAGGAGCAGTGATGGCTGTATGCCTTGCAAGCTATCAAAGGCAGAGGATTTAGCACAGATCCAGATGAGCAACAAAATGCAAGCAACTTATAAGCCATTAAACTTACAAAGTTGTGTCACTCGGATGATATTGAGGCATACCTGACAACTTTTGAAAGAGTTGCCACAGTCTGCCAATGGCCAAAGCAGCAATGGGCAATCAGACTGGTACCCTACCTAACAGGGGAAGCTCAACTTGCTTACAGCAGTATGAACACTGCACAGTCAGAAAACTATGACCTGGTGAAAAGCGGAATCCTGAAAAGGTATGACATCTCCGGAGAGACCTACTGACAGAGATTTTGATCTCTGAGGTACAACTTGGTTGATAGTCCTTGAGAAGCATTCACCCGACTCAGAGAACTCTTGATAAAATGGATCCAACTGGAGAGCAAAACGGTCCCACAGATCGACACATTTGCCATGGAGCGATTCATCAACATCTTGCATACAGATGTGCAGCTTTGGGTAAAGGAACACTGACCAGAGAGTGGGGAAAAGGCTGTTTCTTTGGCCAAGGACTACTGCATGGCCAGACAGATGCCACAGCAGTGAAGTAACAGCCAAGCACCGGCAAGACACTCTTTTTCCCATTTAAACTCCAAGCCTGTTAAGAACTCTAGTGAGGGTAACAAATCTGTGCCCAAAGACGTTATTTGCTATAACTGTGATGAGTCAGGCCATATTGCAAGAAACTGCCATAGTAAGAAGAGTGGCACTTGAGCAGATTTGTCCCTAGCAAACTGGAGCAAGTACTTAACAGATGTGAAGGTGGGGGATACGACTGTGAAGGGACTCGTTGATTCAGGAAGCAGACAGACCCTGGTGCATGTTAAAGTACTGGGAAAATACTGTGTAAAGGGACCAGGTACTGGTGTCATCTGCATCCATGGGGACACTCGATACTATCCCACCACCCAAATGACTCTGACCGTTAAAGGTGTGTTGCACCAAATTAATGGGGGGCTAGTTCCTAAGTTACCTGCACCTGTGATTACTGGAAATGACTTTCCAGGATTTACTGAATTAATCAAGGAGGGAGTGAATCCTGATGTTTCAGCAGCTGTGGTGACAAGAGCTCAGGCAAAGAAAATTTCAGACAGTGGGGACACTTTTCCTTTCAAAGATTTTGATTCGGACTTGTTTGAGCACAGCTCCAAGATCTGGAAATCCAGGAAAGAAAGATGATGCCTGAAGAAACTGTGGCAACAAATGACTGATGGACATGAATGGTTAAAATATGAAAATGCTGAAACTAAATTGATAACTGATTGTGATTTTCTTTCAGAACAAACTAACAATGTTTCTCTCCAGAGTTATTTTAAGCAGCTGGGGGTAAAACCAAAACAGGGTGGACCAGTGTTTAAAAAAATATAATGGGTTACTGTACAGAGTTTGGGTTAAACCTCAGACACAGGAACAGACAGAACAATTGGTTATACTACAGAAGTTTAGAACAGAATTGTTACCATGATAGTCCCATGGCTGGCCACTCGGGGAGGGATTGCACCCTTGCCAGATTTCTGTATAGATTTTACTGGCCTGGAATTCATGAAGATGTTGCTACCTACTGTAATTCCTGTGTGGAGTGTCAGAAAGTAGGTCCAGTCACTACAAAAGACAAGGTACCCCTGCCCTTGATAGAAGTGCCTTTTGAAAGAATTGCAATGGATGTGGTTGGTCCTTTAGACAAAAGTAAAAAGGGTAATAGAGTTATCCTGGTAGTATGCAACTATGCTACTCAATACCCAGAAGCAGTTCCAATGCATACTGTTACAGCCCCAAAAGTTGCAGCAGAGCTTGTCAAAATTTTCAGCAGAGTAGGCATACCTAAAGAAATTATTACTGATCAGGGTAGTAATTTTAGTGCTGCATTACTTAAGGAGCTGTACAGACTACTAGGTATCACTGCCATAAGAACCTCCCCCTATCACCCTCAGACAGACAGTCTTGTTGAGTGTTTTAACCAAACCCTAAAATGCATGTTAAAAAGGTTTGTAAAAGGCGAAAGGAAAGATTGGGACCAATACTTTCCTTACCTACTTTTAGCTTACAGAGAAGTGCCGCATGCGTCAACAGGGTTTTCACTATTTGAAATGCTGTATGGCAGGCAGCCAATATGGATGTGGTAAAACAAATGTGGGAAGATAACCCCACCCAGAAACAATCTATATCTTCTTATATGTGTGCCCTAAGAAAGAAGTTGGCAAAATATGTTGAAATTGCCCATAGTGATCAGGAAGAGGCCCCAAACCAGCAGAAGGTATATTATGACCATGGGGTAGAAGAGAAAGGTTTTGAGCCAGGTGAAAAGATGTTGCTACTATTACCCACAACAGAAAATAAACTGTTAATGAAGTGACAAGGGCCTTATAAAGTGCTTAGATGTAATGGCACTGTTAACTATGAGATTGAGACCTCTGACAGAAAAGATCCTACTAAGATATATCAATGTAACCTCCTCAAGAAATGGGATGAAAAAATGCCAAAAAAATCTACTGTGATAGTTTTGCCAGAAACTGATAAGGAAGATATTGATGTAGCTTATGATAGACTGGAACAAACTATAAATGCTGATGCTGTAAAGGTGAATGTTTCCTTAACCTCAGAACAAACTGCAGACATTCGTAATGTGCTAAAGACCTTTAATGGTACTTTTACCATGGTACCAGGCTGAGCAAAAGGGGTTGAGCACATAATAGTGACAAGGAATGCTCATCCTATTAGGCAAAAGACATACAGGTTACCAGAGCAGTTAAGAGCTGATGTGGTTAAGGAAATACAAAAAATGAAAGAATTGGGTATCGTAGAGGAGTCGAGGAATGCTTGGTCATCTCCCATGAAGATGTTGCTACCTACTGTAATTCCTGTGCAGAAAAACAAAAAAGAAGGGGACAGTAGAATCTGCCTTGATTTTAGGAAACTCAATCAAGTGTCAGAATTTGACAGTTATCCTATGCTCAGAACAGATGATTTGGTGGACAGACTGGGGAGTGCAAAGTATATCAGTACCCTTAATCTCACCAAGGGTTACTGGCAAATCCCTTTAGCTAAAGAATCCAGAGATAAAACTGCATTTATCACCCCAATAGGATTCTATCGGTTCACCACCATGCCATTTGGTTTACATGGTGCACCAGCTACATTACAGCGGTACATGAATGTAATTTTATCTCCTCACACTGGTTATTGTGCTGTGTACCTGGATGTTGTCATGGTGTACAGTCCAGACTGGAAAAGCCACCTGGAACACCTACGAGCAGTTATCCAAGCTATCAAAAATTCAGGTCTGACTATTAATCCTACCAAATGTGCATTGGGTATGCATGAAACCAGATATTATGGCTATGTGTTGGGAACAGAGATGTTAAGCCAGAGGTTTCTAAGATAGAAGCCATAGTTAACAGCCCTGTCCCTAAAACAAAGAAACATGTCAGGTCATTTTTAGGGCTGGCTGGTTATTATTAGAGATTTGTTCCCAACTTTGCAGAGTTAACTACTCCCTACACTGAACTCATGAAAAAATGGTACCCAAATAATGTGAAATGGACCCAATTTTGATGAAGCTTTTCAAGTCATAAAGGCTGTATTATGTTCTGCTCCTGTTTTAAGAAGCCCAGCCTTTGAGAAACCATTTTTGCTACTAAACAGATGCATCAGAGGTAGGCCTAGGTGCAGTACTGAGTCAAAATGTAAATGGAACAGATCATCCTATTCTGTACATACTGTAAGTAGGAAATTTGCATGACAGAGAGACAAGGCACTCCACCATCAAGAAGGAATGCTTAGCAGCAAAGTGGGCCATGGAGTCCCTTACATTTTATTTACTATGAACTGACTTTGTTCTTGTAACAGATAACAATCCTCTCTGTTGACTTAATCAGATGAAAGATAAAAATTCAGAATCACAAAGTGGTACCTGGCACTGCAGCCATTTAAATTCATGGAGATACACGCATCTGGCAAAGAGAACAGCAGTGCTGATTTTCTGTCAAGATATGGCTCAGGAATTAAGGATTCTGGAGGTTGAAAAACAAATGTATGGGGTTAAACTTTACTGTTTGCTGTACAGTTATTAAAAAAGAGAGAGAGATGATGTACATGTGCTTAATTGCTGAAAGCAGCAAATGTTATTAGAGAATAGAAAGTTTTGGAAACCTGTTTAATAACACAGGTTCCCTCTTAAGGGTGTGTGTGTATACATGACAGGGTAGAATAGGACCCTGTTCCATTTGCAATGGAGAAAGTGTTTAAATGCAAGGATCCTTCCTTTTCTGTCTCTTCTCTGTTTGGTTGCTCAACCAAATTTTCCTGTGAGACTTCAGACTTGATCAACCTGACAGGCTCACAGTTCTTTGCCTCTCACTGTCTCTCAGCCCTCCCTTGCTGTCTGTTTTTCCTCCCTAGCATATCTAGGTCTGCTGATATAAAAATATGTGCAAGTCATTGTATGGAATTGTAACTGATATTGGAATCCCTTGTGTTTGGAAAATATATAGCATTACTGTTGAAATGTGTATAGTTATATTTTGAGATTATTGCAAAAAGCTATTGGAAGCTAGAGATTACCAGAGTTCAGTTTTTAAGCCTTTTGCAAAAGCTGTGCAAAAAAGGGCATCAACTCAAGCACACTATGTTCTTCCTGCTTGAAATATACGAGAACAGAACACTGTGGAAGAAACAGGATGGTTGCTAAGAATGGGGGTTGAAAGGACTTATAAGAGAGCTGAGCTGCAATTGCAGAGAGAGAAACATGGACACAGAGACTGAAGGAAAACTCTAATTTTTATTTTTCCTTTGTAAACCTTTCCCTTTCCCCGGGTCACACCTGAAAATAGGCACTTGTTGTCTAGTGTGCTTACCTGGTTAACAAAAACAAATAAATAATAAATAAATAGTTATACTGAATAAGTTTCTTTTTTTTATGTTGCTGCTACTGTAAATAAATATTGTTGGCGAATTCTACAACTACTGGTGATCCCTGACCTGTGCCTCGACGACACTAAGGCATTTGAAAATCCCACCCAAAGTGTCATCAAAATTAATAGCCCTAGTGGAAGAGGGTGGAACATATGGATCTCTTTTAGAAGTGTCTGGTAAAGTAAAAGGTAAAAAAAGAGCTAGAATAATTTAAAACATTCATGATTGGGATTACTTACTAATCAATGCTTGGAGCCTGGGTAACAAAAAAGAGGAGTCAGAGGCGGCGCTCCATAGGGAAAACATAGCTACTTGTGCTGTGAATGAGACATGGTAGATGGAGAAGGATACCTGGGAATCCTGGGATAAATCAGTTAATGAGTATATCCTGTTTAGAAAGGATAGGAATGGACATGAGGATGAAGAAGAGGGCCTATACGTACATTAATGCATCGAAACAGTACAAATTAATAGCAAGATGACTGTGAGGAGAATTAAATATTATGGATAAAAGTCACACCTAGGGATACCAAAAAGTTTTTTTGTTGGAGTCATCTACAAACCACCTACTATGCCCAGAGATCAAACTGAGACAATGTATAAGGTTTTGAAATCCTTCAAAACAGAGGACAGACTATACCTGGTTGGGGACTTTAACATGCCATGGATAAAATGGGACACTGTATCAGGGACAGCAGTACAGGAAGAAGGATTCCTGCATATAGTCACAGAGTTAAATATGGATCAGTATGTGAATGCCCCATGAGGAAGAAGGTACACCTTCGAACCACTGCGGTTACCTGGGTTGATCCAAGGTATGTCCATGATTTTTTTTTTCACATTTTGTGGTATTTGTACAATTTTTGTTTATGAATGCACCATGTAACTTTTGCTACTACTAATTACTTTTTTTTTTGCATTTGAAATGAATGGGAATGTGAGTTTATGTGTGTTTCTGTGAGCCAATATACTATGGACGATAGTATACTGGACTTAGGCTTGAGCAGCATCAATGGGGGAGTAACTGCCTATGAGGTTATGGAGCCACTGGCTATTAACAACCATAATATGGCCACATTCAAAATGAAAAATGAAGAGGAGAAGGAAAAAAGCAGGACCATTGCCAACTGCTTCTCTAGGGTGGATTTTGAAGGTATGGAAAAGGAACTGAGTCAGTGGGATAGGTAGAAAGGCTTGATAGGCCATGATCAGGAGGTAAGCTGGGAGGTATGGTGGGGGAATTTGATCAACAGGGTTCAAGAGCTTGAGAAGTATGCACCACTAGGATCAAATACAGCCAGAAAGGCAAATTACAACCATGGCTAAATAAAACAATTCTTAGGTTGCTAAGAAAAACAAGAGCCTATCATATGGCAAAAAAGAATAACGATACAGTATATTGAGAAGCCTACAAATGACTAGTCAGAAAATGTAAAAAAGAAATCAGGAAGAGCTAAGCCAGGGCAGAATACACAATAGTGGTGGCAGCCAAAGACAATTATAAAAGCGTTTATAGCTACATCAATAATGTATATGGTTCAAATCAGAGCATAGGCCCCTTAGTAGCTGGAAAGGAAGTAGAAAAGGAAAATTAGGAAATTGTCAATACCTTTAAATTAATACTTTTGCTCCATTCTTCACCTTAGTACAGATAGGTTGGAAAACATCAAAAGCTCCATAGAGGCCCCCTTTCTGAATATAGATAAACAAAAATCAGAGAAGCCATTATTGGAATTACATGTCGACAAAGCATAAGGCTCAGATGCTGTGCACTCAAGGGTGATAAAGGAGATGGCATTAGAACTTTTGAGTCTCCTTAAATGTACAGTAACTTTGACAGATCACTGAACACTGCAAGGTGGTAAATTGCTGGAGAGAGACTCATGTAGTCCCCATATGTAAAAAGGGCTCAAGGGGGATTATAGACTTGTAAGTTTGACCTCCCCACTGGGAAAGTTGTTAAAAACATTGGTAAAGGATGACACTAAGGTCTTTATCAAGGAAAATAATTTGCTAGATGATATCCAGCATAGATTTAGAAAAGAAAGATCATGCCAAACAAATTTAATCCGTTTCTTTGAGCCAGTAATCAAGGTGTTAGACAAAAGGCTACCTGTGGGCATGCTATACCTTGATTATAGTAAGGCCCTTGATACCATGCTACATAAAGAGTTGGTGGAGGAAGTTGCCAAAACAGGCATTAACAGCAATCTGGTATGGTGTTATGGAACATAGCTTACTGATGGAAAACAAAGGGGAACCATAAAGGGACATGTTTTGAGTTGGGGTCAGGTGACCAGTGGTGTGTCACAGGGGTCAGTTCTTGGATTGCTGCTTTGTAATATCTATGTTTTATCAATGGAATGTATGGGAGGCATGGATGAGCAAATTTGCAGGTGATACGATGATCACTGTAATTATGGATATTGGAGAAGGGATCTAAACCATGAAGGGCAACTTGGGAAAAATTGAACAATGAGCCAATAAGGCTAAACTACAGTTTAACATACAGAACTGTACCACAGTTTTATTTATTATTTATTTATTTGAAAAGTTTCACCAGGAGAGACAGACAGAGCTGCAATAGCTCGTTTCCAGGTGTCTCCTGGGGGAAGGGGAAGTAGGGGGTAACAACAGTAAGTACAGGAATAATATGCAAAAATGGTAGAACAACCAATGGTAGAACAAGACTTAGGCTACAGAATACAAAACATTACAGAATACAAAACATTACAAGCATTTTCAAGCAATAAATAATAAATATTTGTACATCATCAAGGAACAAACCTATTTACAACCAGATAATAGCTAAACAACCATCATAAATACACAAGGGAGAGAACAGCACAAAATGGGAGGAAGAAGGGCAGAATGAAATGGGCCAACCCGCTCTTTTGGGATATGTGAAACCCCACAAAGGGGAGGGCCAGCGGGAGGTAGGTGAGTAAAGAGTGGCGCGCAAAGATATACACTTGGGAGAGAACAACACAAGGAGAGGAGTAGGACAGTAGATGCACCAAAACCTACCCTTTCAGGATGCGTGATCCCTGCAAATGGAAGGTCAGCAGGATTATAGAGAGATAATAGGGTAGGGTAGAAGAGTAGGATGGAAGAGTGATGAGAACAGTAGAGGTTATTGAGGTGTAAGAGGGAGTAGGGAAAGAAATGGGGAAAAGGAAAGAACAAAACAGGAGATGAGAAGAACGAAGAAAAGAGAAGAAAGGTGGGGAAGAAAGGGAGAAAATAGAAGAGACAGTAGAGAAAAGATGGCAGTGGTAAAGAGTATAGGAAGAGTTACAGAGTCAGGAGAGGGGGAGAGAGTTAACTGCAGGAGCAGAAGGGCGATAAGTAATTATGAAGGAGGTGGGTTGAGGAACTGGAAGACAGGGCTGAGCGAATATCTAGGGGCAGCAAATTCCAGATACTGGGGAAGTGAAAAAAGAAAGCTGATCTACCAGAAGTGGAATTCTGAGAGGGGAGGGCAAAGGTCCTAAAGGAGGAGTTACAGAAAGCGTAAGGAGGAGTAGGGGGAGTGAGAGGAGGGAGTGAAGGTAGGGTGGCAGAGAGCCAAGCCAGTACTTATGAATCAGGGAAGTGCAGTGAGCAAGCCAGCAAGGTGTCTGGCACTAAGCAAAGGGAAGGAGAGGGAGGAGTAAAGGTCACAGTGGTGAGTATTGGGAGGGGGCAGTCAAAGGCAAAATGGCAGAAGGAGTTAAAGAAAGCATCCAGTCTGGTAAGGGTGGCTTTAGGGGCAATGCAATGCAGTAGACCATATCTCCAAACTCAAAAATAGGGAAGATCATCTTTTGGACTATCTCCCGATGGGTGGGAAGGGGAAGGCAGTTGCTGTGTCTATACAGAGCACCTAGAAAAAGAAGAATCATATTTTATACACAGTGTATCCCAAAGCACTTTACAAGCAGTGCTAGACTGGAAGTGAAGTGACATATAAGTAGTGGCAGCCATATCGCACATCATCACCCACACACAGCCTGGATAATTGCATGAACCAGTTTATGGGAAGGTGAATGTTGGCTAGAACACTGGGAATGTCCCCTACTCTTTGCAAAGAATGCCCTGGGTTCTTTTACTTCCACCTGGACACCCACCAGGGCAACACCAGGATGGGTAGAAGGGACCTCAGTTTTACATCTCATCCAAAGAACGGCACACCCCAGCAGTACAGCCCCAACCCTAGTACTGCACTTGGATGGCAGCTATTTTTTTAGGTGCAAGCCCAATCCTGGTGTGGGATGAGAACCCATGACCTTCTGGTCCAGAGGCGGATGTGCTACCAACTGAGCCACGCTGACACCTTACCTAACTTAGGGAGAAGCTTTGTGTGGATTCACATGCACAGCAAAGTCAAGGTTTTTGTCAAGCCATAGACCGAGGTACTTAAAGGAGGAGACATCTTGAAGTCAGGAGCCATCTAGGGTGTGGAAGAAAGGGGTGGTTGCAAGCCTAGCAATCCTCTGCTTGGTGCCAAAGGTCACAGAGGCAGTCTTTTTGGCTTTGAGTGAAAGTTGGTTGCCATGAATAGTGCATCTGGGCAATAAAAACTGAAGAGTTCTGTATACATGGTATGGCCAAGAAATGAAGGAATCAGTTGACAAAAGGGACCTGGGGGTCATAGTTCCAAATGACCTAAAATTTGAAAACCAGTGCAAACAAGTGGCAAAAAAAGGATGTAGAATTTTGGAATGCATTGGAAGAAATATAAGCAGCAGGAATAGAGTTGTGATCCTGTCACTGTACCGGGCATTGGTGAGGCCTCACACAGAGCACTATGGATAGTTCTGGGCACTGCAGTATATTAGAGATATTAAACTACAGGAAGATTTGTAAACGACAAAAAGGATGGTTGGTGTATAAGGGGTCTGGAATATGAAAGAAGAGTAGATAGAGGAACTTAGCATGTATAGTCTGGAGAAGAGGAAGCTATGTGGGAAATGTGTCTTGTATTCAAAGATTTTCAAAATATTGATCTCTGGAACTGTTTTGGTTTACAAACTAAGGACAGCTAGTAGGAGGGTAGGAGAAATGGTAGGTGAATAAAAGGATACGTGTAAAACAACTAAGAGGGGAACATGGTTTATGTGTAACCCCTCTCAGGAGCTATGTCCCTTAAAGAGTGTTGAGCAACCTCCAGGTTGTGCCAGTTTTCTATGCCCTTGGAAGACTAGGTCAGCTGGTTGGCATTCCAAAGGGAAGGAATCAGTGGTCTGTGCTGAAAAGCAGGGTCTGGTGAGTCAGAGTTGGTGGGGAAGGTGCAACTGGCACACAGTGCCAGCTCCCACTGTTCTGAAGTTTCTTGACAGAGCCTGGTATTGAGAGTATTGCTTGTTCAAGGCAGCTGCTATTGAAACAGCCTTGAAAAGGAGGATGTCCCCTCTCCAGTGGGAAAAAGAAGGAGCTTGAAAGATGAGGTCTGCCGGAGAAAAAAATGGGTCCAGAAAAGAACCGTGGGCAAAGGATCTGAGGAGATGTTCACTCTATTTGTTATGTAAAGTGACATGGTCTAGCATCCAGAGGTGCTTTCCCTCCCCAAGTGAGGAAGAGTGACTGTGAAGTTCAACATTTCTGTCAGAAAGTGGGAATTTATCTCACAGTGTATCGGTGGGCTGATATTGCCCACAAAAGGTCTGGATATTGCTGGCTGGCACCAGACAGCTGCCCCTGTGGGTGCAGAGTGACAATTTAGAAGTCTGATCTGTGAGCAAAGTGTACATGAATAGACTCTGTGGAAGTCAGAGTTTATTTGAAAGTCCATGATAGGATCCAGTAGTGCAGCACACCTGTTAGCACTGGAACTATGGAATCTGCCAAATTTAAGTGAAATGGAATAAATGGGGTAGGAGATGCCCGGAGAGTCCCCACCTGTGCTGACCGGGGTAGTAGACTCACAGAGCATCTAGGTGCCTCCACTGGGGACAGTATCATGCCAGTAGAAGTACCTCATCAGGTTGAAACCAACCCAGTAGTAAAAGACTGTTCATCCCTCAGTGAAAAGGAGAAATGATCAGAGACTGTTAGCTAACTGTGTGAATTTGAGTGACAAGAAGTTTTTAACCTCAGTATCTGTGAGCTCACGTGAGAAGGAATAAAAGCTCATGTTTGTTTTATAACCCCCATTTGGACAATTGACTCTGTTCTGTATCCAAGTTCTCTAACCACCTTATTTTGCAACTCCGATAGCTCTGCTTTGTGCCAGTGGTGACCCAGACGTCAGCTTCATGCTTGGGAGATCAAGTTAGTGCAGCTGGTATTTTGGTGTGAGTCCCCTCCCTAAAAAAAGTTGTGCCATCAGTTATAGCCCTAGACCAGGGAGGTAGGCTTACGTTGGGGGTTGTTTTCTGGGATTTCAGGCCCCACGGGGTCCTTGGCATTGTGGAGGGCATCGGGTTAAAACTGACGAATTTTGTGGAAATTTTAATGCACAGTGGCAGGAGGGAAGATGGTGCTGAAGAGACAACTCATTTGGTACATTAGCATTAGCAGAAAGCAGGAGCTGGCTGCTGTGAGTGAAGAAGATGTCAGCTCAAGGACTTGTGGCTGGCACATGTAAAAAAGTCATGAATATGTCAAATGTCAGAGAATGGAGTGACATGATTGGCTGAGCATCATCACTGGGACATGGTGTGCACTAGTGGACTGGAAATGTGCTGGGGACTGTGCAGAGGAGAAAGAACATGCGACAGTATGACTGCAGAATTTGTGAGAAGGAAAAACAGTTATTTCTTCTCCAGTGTTAGAGTAAATTCCTTTTGGAGTGCAAAAAAAAAAAAAAACAGTTTTAGTGTAGTTCTCCCAAGAGCTGTTGAAACAATCCAACCTGCCACCTGTTTAAGCCATCAGATACAAAACAACACAGTGAGTAGTTGTTAAAACCAAGGAAAGTCAAAATGGGACTGTGAGAATGAGTGAATCAGCTGAGAAAATTGAAAAGATGAGAACTGTGCTACTTTTAGACAAGCATCGATTGTTGTGAGCATAATGCAGGCTAGGATGCAGTAGTGACCTGGAAGGGAGGGACCAATGGAGACTGTGCAAGTGAACTGTGACTAATAGCAGTATTTCTGTAATTCATTGCAGACTGTGAGATTGCAAGCCCCTGCAGGCTGTAACTGACTCTGTGGGATGTCATGGCTGAGTGCCCCAAGAATGTGGAAGTAAAGATCCCCCTGAAGTGGTTAGAGTGCTTCTCTCAGACGAGGAAAAAAGGAAATCCCTGAAGCAATGGAAGATACCCCATTTCAGATGTTCTCACAAAGGGAAGGATGTGTCTTTCTTCCCATTTTGTGGTGTGTGTGTGGGGGGGGCACTGTTAGCTCTGAGTGGGGCAATCTGGCTTGCCAGTGTCTCAGACTTGTATCGAGAGGGGATTCAGAAGAATCCTTGCTGGAGGCATGGGTGCTACCAGCTAGAAGTGCCCCAATTGCTAATGAGCAGAATTATTGCTACAGCCAGGGAAGTTTATGTTGTACAAACTGAGAAAGTCTGGGATGAGATCAGTCCTGATGGGCAAGTGCCAACAGTCAATGATAATGAGTCTGGGAGAAATCATCGGAGAGATATTGGGGACAACTCAGAAAAAGAGTGGCATAGACACGCCTACCATTTTGAAAAGCATCCATAAAGTATGGCCTATAGTTAGTACCACCACCCTCAAAACCCAACACCTGAGGGAGCCCTTCCAGATGTTGTCCATCCCACTGTGGAACCTGAAAAATCACCCACTCCACGGAAACATCCAACAGATAAACCACCCATCTGTGCAGCCACCTTCCGTTGATGCTAATCCTAAGGGGGTCAGTGCAATAGGTTGAGGATTGCCACCTCCCTTGGCTCAGAAGAGTCACCTGGGAGAGACAGTTGATCTGGATCCACCAGCAGAATCCTGAGGCCATGGAAAACCGGTTATGTGGCTGATCGAGAAGATACTGGAGAATATGCATGCCTACCACTGGGGAAGGCCCCAAGATCCCCTGAGAGGGTGCTATATGTGTGGAACTGCATAACTAACAGAATGACTCTTATGTGACTGAGTGTCTTTGGGACATAATCGAATGCAATTGGGGGTACTGGATCCGGTAGGCCATAATTGTCATGGTCTTGAAGAAGCATGTGGTAACATATGAGAGTAATGATGTCAGGCTTCCGGTGACATCAGCCCTTGGCATGGAGGGGGGCTAATCTGCAGCTACATTCCCCCCATGCCAAAATAGTGCCTTAATTATGACAATACTTACTAACTTAACAATATTTAAACCCAGTGGCACTTCAGCAATAGATGGCTGGGGAAGAGATCTGCCAGGTCATCCGCTGACCAGTGTGCAGAAAACAGTCACTTCAACTCCGATGACTAGCAGTGCAGCCTCAACTCCTACAAGTATGGCAACTGGCAAGAACATCCCTGGCCCAAGCTCCACTAACCTATCTAAAAAGCAGAAACTTGATTTGATCTTGGACGAACTACAGGCTTTTAGAACGGAGACCAAAATGGAATGTGCCGAGGTCCAGACAGAGTTGACTAGTTTAAGGCAGGCCTCTGCTGGGCATCAGGCAGAAATTACCTATTTGGACACCAGAGCAGACTATATGGACAGAGTAACGCAACAGAAGTACAAGCCAAAATTTAAGTCTTGGAGGCCAAGTGTGATGACCTAGACCAGCAATCAAAGTGGAAGAACATGAGTCTCTATGGTTTCAGAGAGAGAGAGAATCAAAGAACAAGACATCATAACATAGAAACATAGAAACATAGAATTTGATGGCAGATAAGGACCGCTAGGCCCACCCAGTCTGCCCATTTCCCTACTTAATGGATAAGCTGCAGATCCTAGTTAACCAGCAGCCTACTTCTTCTTACCGCCACCCCCTAGAATTGCCTTATGACTGTCCCATGCTTGAATTCCACTATTGTTTTGACTCCACAACCTCCGAAGGCCGTTCCATGCATCCACAACCCTCTCTGTGAAAAATACTTCCTTAAATTACCTCTGAGCTGCCCCTCTATCTTCAAATTGTGCCCTTGTTCTTGCACCTCTTTTTTGAAAGATGCTACCCTCTTGGACTTTGTTGATTCCTTGGTACTTGAAAGTTTCTATCATGTCCCCCTCTCCCTCCTTTCCTCGAGGCTATACATATTAAGCTCCTTAAGCTCTCTTCATATGTCTTCTGGTGCAGATCCTCACCATTTAGTCACCTCCTCTGGACAGCTTCCATCCTGTCTATGTCTTTTCGGAGATTGGGTCTCCAGAACTGCACACAGTACTCCAGATGGGGTCTCACCAGCTGTCTGTACAGAGGGATAATAACTTCCGTTTTCTACTGGTGATGCCTCTCCTGGGCATCCCAGTATCCCCAACCATCCTTGCTGCCCTCTCACATTGCCTGCCCACCTTTAGGTCATCTGATATGACTACCCCAGGTCCCTTTCCATTTTGTTGTTGTTGAGTATCTCACCACCCATTGTTTACTCTTCCCTAGGATTTTGTTTCCCAGGTGCATTACTATGCACTTCTTAGCATTGAATCTAAGCTGCCATACATTTGACCATTCCTCTAACCTTGCCAAGTCCCTTCTCATCCTTTCCACCCTACCTTGTGCATCAACTCTGTTGCAGATCTTTGTGTCATCTGCAAAGAGACATACTTTCCTTCAGTCTCTCTGCAATGTAGCTTATAAAGACATTGAGAGGACGGTCCAATACTGACCCTACGGTACCCCACTAGTAACCCCCCTTTCTTCAGAGTGGACTCCATTTACTATTACTCTCTGTGTCCTATTCTCCAGCCAATTCTTTACCCAGGCTGTCATCTTGGGACCCACTCCCAGGCTGGCTAACTTGTGTATTAATCTTTTGTGTGGGACTGTGTCAAATGCCTTGCTAAAGTCTAGGTAGGCCATGTCCACAGCCCCTCCCTGATCTACTACTTTGGTCACCCAGTCAAAGAAATCTATCAGATTCGTCTGGCATGACCTTCCCACTGTGAATCCATGCTGCCTTGGGTCCTGTGCCCCTCTGGCCTCTAGATACTCGACAGTTCTTTCCTTCCGAAGTGATTCCACCATTTTCTCTGTCACTGAGGTTAAACTAACAGGTCTGTAGTTTCCTGTTTCTGCCTTGCTCCCACTTTTGTGAAGGGGAATCACATCTGCCCTCCTCCAGTCCTTGGGTACCACCCCATCCTCCCATGATTTGTTAAAGAGGGTAGTCAGTGGTGTCACTAGGTCTACCCTTCGTTCTTTTTAGAATTCTGGGATGAATCCATCAGGCCCCATTGCTTTGTCCAACTTCAGTTTTAAGAGTTCTTTCAGAACCCTTTCTTCTGTAAATGGGCTGGTATCAACTCTATATCCAGAGTGTTTCTATTGTTTGTTTTAGGTACCCCCCTCTTCATTTGTAAATACTGAGCAAAATATTTGTTTAGTATCTCTGCCTTTTCACAGTCACCCTCTTCCACCCCCATTAAGCCTACTATCCCTCCCTTGGTCTTCCTTTGCTCCCTGATGTACCTAATCTGGCTTTGGAATTTTTGGAATCCTTTTTCTGTAACAATTTAGATCTCCCACCAGACTTTCCACTAGTCATTGAGAGAGTCCATTGTGCTACAATCTTGTACCACTTCTCTCAAAGATTGCCTTCCTCATAACCTACTCCAGCCTCCAGCTTTGCATTTCCTACTGTCTCTCCATCCAGTAGCCATTATGTTCTACAACTGCCTTGCAGCCATAAGCATTCCATCAATTTCAGAGCTGTCAACTCGACAGAACTCAGTCTAGACTTGAGGAGCTGGACTTATATGATATCTCTGGATTGATCCAGGCATCACTATAGAAGGACGCAATTCTATGATTATCATCGGTCCTTCTCTGCACAGCCCCAACTGCCTAAGATTCTTTAATACAAGCCAGACTGGGTCATCTTTGATAATGGGCAGTTTTGGCATCACTGTTGCAGTATCTGCAATCCATCCTCATCCCAAACAGGACTACTTCCTCCAACTATCCTTACTGATGAAGAGATTTTTCAGGAGCTTGAGCAGATAATGGCAACCTGGCCTTCACCAGATACCCAACAAACAGACCAGTCTTTGGATGATGTGTTAAATATCTTGTCTGAACAAACTAATAAAGAATGAAATTATTCTGTTTTTATATGTTTGAAATACAGTAGAATCTCATTTATCTGAACTGCTTGGAGGACACCCGGTTGGTTCGGATAAGCGGGAGTCTGGATGATCGGGATCACTATGAATACAGTACAGTAAAGTGACAACAGATAAAAGCGCTTTATTTTTTTTCTTTGCACAAGAAATGTACATCAGCAAATTTAAAACATCACTAGAGAGTTAGTGCTTATAATGTTAAAGTTGAAGTGCAGTGTTAAAATGCTACGAGCTCCAGTTAAAGTGCTACAGTATGTGCCTAGTGCCATTGTCACTAAAGTACGGTCCTGTGCCATGTTAAAGTGTTTAGTGCATGTACAACTTGACTCTCAAATGTTTTAAAACATTGTAAAACAGAAAGTGCCTAGTGTGTTAGTGCTGTAATATGCCAAAGTTAGTGGTCCCCAGTAGTCCCCAGTTTCCTCCAGTAACCACAGTATGGTGCCCTACGCACACATGTATATATAAAAAAAAATTGATGTTAATGCGGCACAGCAAATGCAGTGCTGAGCAGCTCATGCACAGCATTCCACCCGAACGATTCTGGGACCAGAAGCTCTGTTTTTTAAAATGTTTAACTGTTTTACTGGGAGTTCCTGCCAAGCTGTGGAGAGGAGAGGAGAGGATAGGACACAACAAACTAAGGGGAACCTATTGAGGGCTTACCTGGAGGGTTGAAGCTGGTCCCTGAGGGTTTGTTGGGGTGCCTGCTCTGGCTCCAGCTGGTGAAGCCCTGCTGAAAACTGTCTCTGGTCCGTGGTGCCATCGGGGCACCAAAAGTGAAGGAAAAGTGCAGTTCGGCCGTTTTGGGCTATGAGCCCCATTGATTTTTTATTTTAGCCCCCTCATTTAATTTTAAAAGTAATTCCGTTCCCCCATTGGTGGCAGAGAAGAGCCACATCGTGCCTGTAAGCTGTCGGCCATCTGAGGCCCCCTGCCATCCTCCCTGCTTCCTGATCGGATCCCCCCACTGCCAAAACACCTCCCGCCTCCTGTTTACCTCCTTGATCTCCCAGTGGTTTGGGGGAGTCGGGGACAGCATGCTGAAGCGTGCTGACTGCCCTGCAGCAGAGACTGAATTTATTTTTTTTTTTCATTAAGTATACTTTATTAATTTTTCCTAGGTACAGATATCTTACCAGACTGAATTTATTTAAAATAAATTGTTTGTGCTAGGTGCACAAGTAGTGGCTGAGCGCCGCGGGAAGGGTCAGTTGCTAGGGCCCTGAATTTAAATATATTTAAAAAGGGTGGGGTAGTGACGCCTGTAGGGAGTGGCTAGGGAAGCAAGGCCATTGCAGAGGCCTTTTGAATATGCATGAGGGGCGGGATTAGGGGAAGCGACATGCCACAGGAGTGACAGAAGACTCCCTGAGCCAAACAATTAAAGGGGCCCAACCACATTCTGAGCCAATTAGTTAAAAGGGACACCAGACCCACAGTTAAAAGGGGCACCAGACCCATTTCAGGGGCGCCAGGCCCACAGTTAATAAAGGGCACCAGTCCCATTTCAGGGGCACCAGGCCCAGATTAAGAGAGGCCACTAGACCCAGTTGACTAAAGGGCACCAGACCTGTGGTAGTAAAGGGTAGCCCCAGCTTAGCAACTTAGGGCACCAGGATCATGGTAGTAAAGGCATCCCCGGCCTAGCAAGTTAGGGCAAGCCAGCCTAACAGTAGTAAGGACAGCCCCGGCCTGGCAAGTTAGGGCAAGCCAGCCTAACAGTAGTAAAGGTCAGCCCCGGCCTAGCAAGTTAGAGCACGCCAGCCCAGTGGTACTAAGGGCACGAGGCCCAGCCAAGTGAAGGCACCAGGCCCAATAGTAATAAAGTAAGAGCAATACAAGGCCCAAGACCCGTAGATAGCTATTTAGACTCACAGATGTGATAGGGGCCCAGCGATAGAAGCGACCCCAGATATAATAGAAGCCTAGCTAGCCACATAAGTCCTCTAGTGTTAAAGGGGCCCGGTCACCCAGCTATTGTATAGCCTTCCAGAGAGCCTATTCCCCACTGTAGTGTTTCCACAGTAACAGAAGAACCCAATTTAGCTAAAGGGACCCCAGTTATAGTTAGGTCCACCAGAGCTAGGGTTGAATCAGTACAATAAATTGCCTGTATATTTGCTGTGGTCTGGACACTGAGACTGTATATTTATTGACTACTACAGAAGGAATTGAGACTCTGTTTACATTTTCCTGAATCATTATTCATTCTACGAACATTATTGAGTGTCAGAACTGTCTTGCATTGCTTTGTGCCAGCATTTTGGTGCTGGACAACCATCTGAATCAGTCTTCAACTGTCTTCGGAGTCACTTCACCCCAATGCTACCCTGTCAGTCTTCACCTGTCCTTCAAGAATCATCCTCCAGTGCATCCAGAAGCAGACAACAGCCAATCCACAAAGAGCCGTACCGCAGTCGTCTCGAAGTTGCATCATCCTATTTGTTATTTTCCTCTTACAGTTTCCCCAGTACGGCTTGGCCCAGTGCAGAAGTCTGCCATCTGTTTCTTGTTTTCACGCCCACAGCGGAGTACTGTTCGACTCGTCAGTGTCAGTTCTCCGAGTGACGTTCAATTTGTTGTTTTTAGTGTATCCTGGCTTGTGCGGCCGTGGACTCCAAGTTTGGTCGCAGTTTGACATTCGATTTATTGTGTTGGTGAGTGCCTTGGCTTGCCTGGCCTTGGAACTCAGAACACCGATGCACTTTGACGCCCAGAGGGAGTGGTTGCCTGGAGTCCAGAAGTGGTCCAGCAGTCCTGATCCAGTGGGAGCATCAGCCAGTGTGTGTCTTCAGTCCAGAGGGGAGTGCTTGCCTGGAGTCCAAGAGTGGTCCAGAGGTTCCGATTCTCCCGATCCAGTGTGTTCATCAGTCCAGAGTGCATCTTCAGTCCAGAAACGAACTGTTGGTTCTTCTTCTTCTTCATCCCTTCACTTGGCAATCCAGAAGCAGATTGTGGCCATGTGGTTTGCATTGCTTCTTCTTTCCGGGCAGTCTAGAAGTGGACTGCAGCCAGATCTTGTATTCCTTTCTGGCAACCCTAGAGAGGTGGGGTGTGGCTGAGAACCCATGGTCTGCTAAACCCTCTCTGTATCCTTAGTTTTCCAACAAAGGTTCCGTATTTCACTGGGAAACCAGTGGGGTGTTTCCACATTCCTTTCATCGACAGAGAAATTTACGTGCACCAACTGACAATCATCTACTGCATAGACTCTTCTTGTAGTATTAGAGTGGCTGTATCTTTAAATCCTAAGTTTAGGGAGAGGTGCACCTCGGGTGGAAGTAGATATCTGAGGATAGGAAAGACGCTCTTACAGCATAGCTGTTGCAGTCGATTGATACATTCTGGTATTTTATGCTGTAGAGTTTCCCTCTCATAGGGAGGTAGGGAAATAGAAATAAGATGCTCTTACAGCGTAGCTGTTACAGCTGATTATTCCTCTTACTTATAGTGAAATATAATCTTACATATAGTGAAATATAATCTTGCATATGGTAAAGTAGTAGTTTGTGTATGTATGTATGATTGTCCCTCTCTTGTGTCCCTACCCTATGATCAGTTGCCAATAAATAAATTCGTTTTCTCTAATCGTGCTTCCTGCCTCTCCATTTTGGTGAAGAATTACATCACGTAGCCAAATAGGAAAATAACTTCCTTACCACCTGGGTGAGTGTATTGGAAGAGCTCGACATTCATAACTTTGGCTCACTTCATCTGGCGTCACGGAATTATGTGATTTCCATTCCTCCAAATAATACCCTACCCCATCTATTATTAATTTATCACCCTTCCGGCTCACTTCAGTATGCTTATCGATCAAAGCCACAGCATTACTGCAAGTGTGAAGTAAGGTAACATTTAAAAGTGCGTAGTGCCTAGTGTGTATTGAAACTTAGAGAGCACAGAAAACAGAAAAACACAGCATTACTGGGAGCAAAAAAAGTCTGTCACAGTTTTCTGCTTCATTCCTGTTAATTGTTTTTTACTTGCCTGTGTGTGTAAGTTGTAAATTAACATCAGTTCCACTGCACTTGTGTCAGGCTGCCTCTCCAGATATCGCAGGCATCATTTGAAACAGGAAGCAGCTTCGGTGTGTGAGATGCTCCACTTTCCAGAGCTTCTGTGCTATGGTAAGCACTGTTCGTTTCCTTTTAGACATTGCAAATCACTTGCAACGGTAACGGGTTGAAAAAAACTATGACAACCAGCTACATCACAGGCCATTAAATGCACGTATTAACACCTGTGAACTGTTACCAATTAGCACCGCAGCAGCACAGTACAAGTGACGAGTTACAGTATACTGGACTGTAAATGATTTTTAATGGCAGTGCTAAATGATCCTAGCATCAGTAGCTACAAGGGTACTAGAGGTTACATGAAACTGCCTGAAGTGTGGGGGACATGACTTCGGTCCATTAAATAGGGAGTTCAGGATGACAGGGTTTGGATAAATGGGATGCTACTGTATTTCTCATGCTTAAAACATTTCTGTTTTCTTCAAAGTATTTTCTAGGGCATTTAAACTTTTTGAATCATTTCTTTAAAAAAGCATTTAAATATTTGAAAGCATCTCATTGAAGTGCATTTGAACATTTTAAAACATTTTTTTCTTTTAAATGTTGAATTGTAACAGGCAAGCAACATTTTGCGAGAGCTCCTAAGCAACATCTTGTGCTTAACCATGCACCACATCCTTGTCCAAATAAGGGCATTTAAGACATGGTTGGCTGTCCTTCATAGACACCTGCATCCTGTTTTTAAGTCTGTTTTTAAAACAGAAGCCTTGTTATGCAAGACAGGTTCGGAGCTATGTTGCACTTAGCATGTTAAGCAAGCATACTTACATAGTTATTGCCAAATGTCAAACCACATTAAGGGGAACCTAACACACTTTTTAAATATAAAAATAGTAACTATCAGAAACTATTAGTTACTATCAGTAAGTAACAGTAATAACTAAGATACAAAGGCAGTGAACATTCTTATAGACTCAGGTATTTAAACCTGCACTCAATTCAGCCAAGGTAGGAGAAAGCAAGAGAACCAGATCCCAGCCCAATTTGGCATTAAGGACCAGTTGGCAGGGAGGACTCCTTTCCCCAGGACCTCACTTTTAAGCATCAGGTTGTTCTACGGTGTGGTAAGGAACTGCCTTTTGATTTCTGACATTAGGAGCAGGGATAGGATGCTGCTTGGCTATTGTTTCTAATAGTACCTTTTGTGTCTATAGTAGGGGAGTTTTCCTCCTCCGTCAGGAATTACATTGCTTGCTTGCACTGCTGATCAGAATATTGTTAACTTTGCATAAGCATAAAGAATATTAAGTAAAATATTATTAAATCAATATGACATCTCCTGGTATTTCTTCTTGTGTAGATACTACTACTTACCAAGACATAGATTTGCAATATAAAGATATTGTTGCTTACCAAGCTATAGGTTTGACGTCTTTGCAGAATATTTAAACTAGCAAATGGGGAGAGGGGTGCAGCACCCCATACGTCGAATGGAAAGAACACCCCTCCCCCCTCAGCTAGTGGTCAAACAGGAATTCAGCGTGTTTGCCATTCATTTGTATCACCAGGTAAGAAAAAAGGTTTGTCTCCCCATACGATGCACAGGGGTAATGCCAAACTTCACCCAACAACTAACACACCAAAATCTGGCCAATGGAAAATCATGCACACAAATGCTCACAGCCTGGGAAATAAGATCCCAGACCTGCAGGCAAAAATGTCAGAGGCTAAACTGGACATAGTAGCAATTAGTGAGACGTGGTTTACCAGTAACCACACTTAGGAGACTTCAGTACCTGGCTATGTATTGTTCCAGAAGAGACCGAGGTGCAAAAGGGGGGGAGGAGTGGCCCTGTATGTTAATGAAAATATCAAAGCTACAGAAATTCAGAATACACGTGAGGAGCCAGAAGAACTGTGGGTCACCCTGGAAACAGGAAATGGGACAGCCATAAGAACTGGGGTTGTCTACAGGCCCCCAGACCAGAGGGAGGACATAGACACATTACTGTTAGAAGATATACAAAACATGACAGCTAAAGGGAGGTTCTGATAATGGGAGACTTCAACATGCCAGATACAGATTGGTCAATACCAGCAGGAACATCTGCCAGAACTAGACTCATAGTGGATTCCTGCAGGGAGGGCCTCAAACAACTGGTACAGCAACCCACAAGAGACAGGGCTATCCTAGATCTAGTACTGACTAACAAAGAAGGGATCACAGATCTCAGGTAGAAGGTCACCTGGTGGCCAGTGACCATCACATGGTATGGTTCAATTTGGCTACTACATCTAAATCATCCCATTCAAGGCAAAATATGGGACTTCAGAGGAGCTGACTTTGATAAGATGGCCAACAGAGTTAAGCTACCCTGGCAAAAGAAACACAGGTGAGGAGGTACAGGCAAAGTGGGCAAGCATTAAGGATACAATACTTGAAGCAACATCCCATTGTGTTAGACAGAAAAGGAAGTGCAAAAGAAGAAGGAAACCACTTTGGTTCTCAAATACAGTAGCAGAAAAGGTCAGAGCCAAAATGCTGGCCTTCAGGAAATATAAGGAACACAGCGGGATGAAGATAGGAGGCATACCAAACTGCCCTAAGGGAAGCAGGTAAGGCAGTAAGGCAGGCAAAGTCCCAAACTGAGGAAACACTAGCACGAACAGTAAAGAAGGTGACAAGACTTTCTATAGATACATTAGTGAAAGGAGAAAGTCCAGAGGGGTATTGCTAAGCTTAATGGAGAAAAGGAGCATGTGAGGAGGAGGACCCTGTAAGGCATCTATCCTAAATAGATACTTTTGCTCAGTATTTACTGAAGAGAAGGTAGGGCAGGGCCCACAGCTCAAGCATCATGGACACAGGGGAGGAGGTGGGCACTACTCCCTTCACAAAGAAGGGTCCTACAAGAGCTTGCTAAGCTCAGGGTGGATAGGCAATGGGACCTGATGGCATACATCCCAGGGTACTTAAGGAGCTAAAGGAGGAACTAGCAGAGCCATTAGCAGAATTTTTAGTGAGTCTCTGAGCACAGGAGAGGTCCCAGAAGACTGGAGAAGGGCTCATGTGATCCCGCCCACAAGAGTGGTAGCAGGGAGGAGGCGGAGAACTACAGACCAGTCAGTCTTACCTCAGTAGTGGGCAAGATTATGGAGGCACCCCTTAAGGAAAGGATAGTGCAACACCCGGAACCATAGGGCACAGGATCCAAGACAGCATGGTTTTACAAAGGAAGGTCCTGTCAAACTAATCTCATAGATTTCTTTGACTGGGTAACAGAGTGGTGGACCAAGGGGAGCAGTTGATGTGCCTACATTGACTTCAGCAAAGCTTTCGACACTGTTCCACATAGAAGATTGATAAATAAGCTAGGTAGGCTCGGGTGGGTCAGAAGTTGGTCAACTGGGTGGCAAACTGGTTGACTGGCAGAAAACAGAGAGTGGTGGTAAATGGTATACAGTCAGAAGAGATGCAAGTCACAAGTGGGTACCTCAGGGATTAGTCCTGGGGCCAGTCCTATTCAACATCTTCATTAGTGACCTCGCAGATGGACTAGAGGTAAGGCTTGTCTGTTTGCAGATGACACCAAGATCTGCAACAGAGTAGATGATCCAGATGGGGTGGGCAGAATGAGAGAGATCTGGATAAACTAGCAAAATGGTCAGAAGAGTGGCAACTGGGTTTAATGCAAAGAAGTGCAAAATCATGCACATAGGGAAGAGAAACCCTGAAGCCACTTATAGGCTGGGAGGAGTTGCTAGCAGTCACAAAGGAAGAAAGAGACTTGGGCATCATCATCACTGATGACTTAAAATCATCCAAGCAGACCTCTAAAGCAGTAGGTAAGGCTAGGGGTGTTAGGGTGTATTAGTAGGGGTATCACAAGTCGTAAGAGGAGGTAATAATTCCTCTGTACAAGACATTGGTTAGGCCCCATCTGAGTACTGCTGCAGTATTGGAGGCCACACCTTCACAAGGACATTAACCAAATTGAGGCAGTCCAGAGAGGGCAACCAAAATGGTGCAGGGACTGCATCAGAAGACATATGAGGACAGATTAACAGAGCTCAATATGTATACCCTTGAGCAAAGGAGGGAGAGGTGATATGATCGAGACATTTAAACACCTTAAGGGCATAAACAAGGTGAAAGAGTCTAACATGTTTAAATATAAGAAAATAGCAGGACAAGAGGACACAGCATGAGAGATTAGAGGAGGCTGATTAGAGGAATGTGAGGAAATCTTTTTTCACAGAAAAGGTGGTAGATGCATGGAATGGCTTACCACGAAGTGGTGGCTATGAATACAGTGCAGGACTTCAAACAGGTATGGGATAGGCATAAGGGAGAAATACAAATGACTATGAATAGATAGGTCACTGACAGAGCAAAGGCCGATGGCACATTTATAAGGTAGAAAAAGAAATGGGCAGACTGGATGGGCCTTGCGGTCCTTATCTGCCGTCAACTTCTATGTTTCTATGTTTCTATGTTACAATGTAGGGGCAGAATTAATTATGATTACTGCTATGTAGGTAATTCAGGGACATTAAAAACAACTAGGGAAGGGTACCGACATTTATTAAACTGTGAAAATCCAGAGTGCAATATCCTAGTACACCAATATATTGGATGGTGCTATTATGACTTAACTAGGAAGGACATGTGTAGGGTACTTAAGTGCCCTAGACACCACAACAAAAGTATTGACAGCGTACAGGTTAGAGTCTTTGATCACTTAGGTAAATCTCGCTGCCTTATGCCATTTGCCCACAACCACGAGTATGAGGGTGATTTTTGTGAGTATGATGTTTTTACTCACAATGATAAGATAATTTTACATAGTCAAATAGACCAAGACATAGAAGAAGTAGGCTGGCTGCAGGATCCTAATAACTTTGTTGACCTCCCAGCTTTATGTGTCAGTACACCTGTTAGACTCTATCCTAATCTAGCTAAACTGTTGGATGGGACGCCACATCCCAAAGGTGCAGATGAGGCCAAAGGGCCATCTCTGGTACACGGAAGTGAACCTGGGAGTCGAGCCAGGGAGCAGGCAAAAAAAAATGGCACAACACTGTGCTGAGCAGCAAGCATACTCCTGCCTGTTGTGTGTCTCCCCTTGCCTATTTTGTTTCCCTTTGTTCTTCAGCTCCATTACATGTCTCACCATCTCCATTCAGCTAGAGTGATAGATCCGCTGGAATGGCACTGCATCCTTTCTCTCTTTGAGGCTGCCTGCATATTGCTCTTCCTAATGCCTCCTTCCACCCAACTAGGATACATGAGGCAGACTCATTAAATCGCAGAAAGCAAACCAATTTTTGCAATAACTTTAATGACAAAAGCTACCCAGGCTCTGGCTTCTGTTTCATCTTATCAGCAATTCATGATGGGTCTCTCACTCAGTTCACATATCTGAAAGAGTTCTGTCCTAGACAAAGGCAATCATTCTGACTCAGCATCCAGCCTCTAAATTGGATGTTTTATGTTTAACAAGAACCATCTCTGATCTTACATCCTGGAATATATACTAACACATTTCTAACTCATGGATGTGTTTCTGTCTCAAGCATTCCTGAATCTCCACTTTCTGGCCTCGTAATATTACCACCCTTTGAAACTTTCAACATCTCCTCTCTCTAAAATCCTCCATATGGAAGCCACTGCATTGTATGAGGACATCTCCAGTCTGTGGCCATCTCTATCTTTCAAACAATCAGTCAGCAGTGGACATAATCTATAAGGACAAGTCTTTGTCCCATTCCATCATGCTGTCATGCAGAAAAGTACTTGATTATCTCTATAATATCCAAACTGCTTTACATTCCTGTTAATGCAAGTAATGCAGCTGATTCTTTATCAAGGACAATTCCAGGACTTTCGTTGCATCCATACCTCAACAGATTCAGTCATAAATTTTCTCATCATGACATAGTATACGATCGTGACCAAGCTAAAGAAATTAATGTGGTCTGCCTTAGTGCCTGCTCCTAAGTATCACTGCTTCAAAGAATCTTCCTCATTTGGGTCATTCAGTCAATCCATAGGAGTTACTCTTCTATCATGTACTTGCATTCATAACCACTGCCATCAATTCTCGAAGCAAGCTGACGCTTTCATGTGATCCACCTTAACACCTGCTTCTAAGCCACTCAGATAACTGCTTAGAAATCTTCCTCATTTTATGCCATCCAATCAATCCATAGGAGTTTCTCCTCTACATCCATGACCTACTGCCATCAAACCTCAAAATTATCACATAGAACCATAAAATATACATCCAGACTATAAGTCTCCTTTTCCTGGTCAAATGCATCCCTGTCTTCAATTTATCTCATGACTCAGCTAAACTCGTCCTACTCAAAATCCATAGAACATCATCCACAAAGTTCAAACAATTCCTTATTGACGATCTTAGATTCTAAAACCTGTTGGATTTACTGCATTCTGTTCCAGTTGTCCCTACTTCAACATTTGGTCTCCTCAGCCATTTATCTAGCTTTTTGCATCCCAGGGAATTGACTATTTCATCAGCCTCTTCTGCTTCAATCCTCTTAGTCATTACTTTAAGAAACAAACAGATTATTACATATTGCTATTGCTAACTTCAAAAGCCAACAGACATTACTAAGGCATTCAGATCTCATATCCCCCATTCGTAAAAATTGGTGCTTAGCCTTCTCAGCCTTTTCTGACTTTCAGCAATCATGTAACACTGACTGCACGTGGTTCATGGAACATGAAACTCTCCTACAATGGCTCAGACTGAGATCTTACACTTCTCAGGATATTCCTTCAGATCAATTCAGCATTATCAACAGCCAAAAACAACATTCCTAATAATGTCATCAAGACTTTTGAAAGATGGACCTCATAATGCCTAGAGTCATACATCTCCAGCATTTAGGATCACCTCCTCTCAGTATGCCCAGAGGATGGGCAGTTCAGTAACTATGAGTCCTCAGAGGTTTCCTCCATGGGGGGGGGGGTCCTCTCCTGCATGCTACTGTTCACACTCTTTGTGAGTTGGAAGAAGTAATCTCTCCTTCTATTCCCAATAGCTGCCCGGCTTCTCTGCTGAGGGTGGAAATAGAGAAAGGTCAAAATGAAGTATACACAAGCACTATACACTATTCATCAAACACTGAATGGGAGGGCTTTGCCCAAGATTCAGTGTGGGGGAATAAACTCCTCCCACAATCCAAATAAAAGGCAACTTCTCACAGCAACCCATGCTCAGAGTTTTTCGAGCACCCACCCACCCTCCCTGCCCCATTTTCCACCTCTGGCACTCTTCTCACCCTTAGTGCTGTGCCTTCTATTCCCTAACACTGTCTGGCTCCTCTACTGAGGGTGGGAACATATAATGGCCAAAATGAAGTATGCACAGGCACTATACACTATTCACCAAACAATGAATCTAAATTTGGGTTTTCCCAGGCAATGGCCTCTTCATATAAACAGGTGAAAAGAAAAGGTACAGTTATACGTGTCACTTGACACACCCTTTTTCAACGTACCTCCACCTATACAAACCCTCAGAGTTGCTTGGCTATGGCCCTGGGACATTGCCTGGGGAAGAAATTACCCTTGCTAACCTCTATATACCACTTGTGGTGGACACTCTAATTGTTTAATCTCTGCTTACGACTATATTCCAATACCAAAAGGGCCTTCTTCTGATAGGAGGTGATTATAATATGACTTTTGATGGACAAGACACTACTAATCCCTCCCCACTCCCTTACGTAATGTCAGTAGCTCAGTAGGTAGCACACTCGCCTCTAAGGCAGGGAGATCAGAGGTCTGTGGGTTCAGTTCCCACATCTGGCACTTGGGTTAATATCCCAATACTGACACTGTAGTGCAGCTTGAGAGGGGTGCTGCACTTCTGAGGTGCCGTCTTTCAGATGAGACGTTAAACCAAGGTCTCATCTGCCTGGATTGGTGGTAGTTCAGGTGGATGTTAAAGATCCTATGGCACTTATCGAAAAGAGTAGAGGAATTTTTATTAAAATCATAAATACATTGAAACACCAAAAATAAAATTACAATCAACGTGCAATAAAGTCGAAAATAGAAACAAACCAGTAATCCAATAAATCATAAAAAACTCATTCTAAGGATCAGATATCACATAACATACATAGTACAATAGAAACACAGTGCAACTAAAACTGCAAAGAAACTGTAAACCCTAAGGTTTGCCAAAAATCCCAATACCTTTCCCAAATGTTTCTTTTTAAGAATTTCCTTTCCCTTCCTTTATACGATCTATATTGCATTTCATTTTCTCATACAAATTACCGGGAGTGACAAATTTTTGTTGAAATAAAAAACAACAACGAATCTGCCAAATCCAATACAAAATAACCACTGCAATTAAATTTAACGTACTGGAGTTACATCGGTGCCATGTAGTAGGAAAAAGACAAAAAAATCAATGACCTTGCATCCCACGTATTCCACAAATGAATCCAGTGCCTTCTTTGCCAAATAAACCAAAACTGAGTCACATATGGACAATCAAAATACAAATGATTCAATGACTCAATGTCCGCAGGACACGTATGATGAAAACAATACCGATCCACTAGTTGCTTGTGTTTATGATTACCCCTAGTATTGATTTTCTCATGCACACCCAGCCAAGCAATATCCCACATCATAACGGGAATTTGTTTATCAATTAGTCGGGCTCCGATTTGTTGTTTTTACAGGTCTGTAAATGTGGGAAAAACACAGTCCGTAAAAAAGGTATCCAGTATCACCTGGTACAAGTGTTTCCTTTGAAAATCCTGGACAATCTGCCATGTAATATTCCAGTTCTTTATTAAATCAAAAACTAAAGACCAGTCAGAGGATAAAACATATTTCCTCACATTTTTATGTATAAAGCTTCGGTCATACCATTCTTGTAAAATTTCCCGTAATTGCAAGGAAACCATATCTACCCATTCTTTTACTTCATTACGACAAATCGGTTTAATATTTGTACATAAATAAATAGAAAAAAGAAAACAATGGGCTGAAGCATCCAAACACCCCCATATTTATAGTCTAAATATAATATATTCCTTTTCACTGGATTCAACCGACTCCCCCAAAAGCATGAGAAAAAAATACTTAAAAGAGGCACAAAACATTTTTTTGGAAGAGGAAAAATGTGACTGACATACAAAAATAGGGGCAACAAAAAGGTCTTAATTAAATAAACCTTCTTTTTTTTCCCATGGACAAGTTCTTCCATTTACTAACTCTTTCCTGTCCAATATTAATTTGGAGTTCCCAATTGTGCAATGCCATATCCCGTGTTCCAAAATATAACCCTAAAATCTTGTGCGGAGAATCCACCACCCGGACACCCCCCAAATATGAATCACTGTCTTGAAAACCCTGCAAATTAAAACAAATACTTTTTTGAAAATTCAAACGAGATCCAATGCAATTCAAAAGGGTAAGTAAAACCTAACATAAAATGTGACCTGTTTGTTTATTCGAAACTGCTACACATGAATCATCTGCATAACAGTTTTAATTCTGTGCAATTCTACCCTTCCCACTCCTGATCAAAGTGGGGATCTCTGCAAAACTTGAACAATAGGGTCGAGACTCAAACCAAACAACAAAGGACTTAAGGAATATCCTTGTCTAACCCCTCTCCACACATAGAAACATAGACTTTGACAGCAGATAAGGATCACTTGGCCCATCTAGTCTGCCCATTTCCCAACCTACAGGAGAGGCCGCTGATCCTAGTTAACCAACAGCCTATTTCTTCCTACCCCCCCACAAGAATTGCCTTATGTCTGTCCCATACAATCTTGAATTCTCCCACAGTTTTAGACCCCACAACCTCCTCAGGAAGGCTGTTCCATGCATCCACTACCCTCTCTGTGAAATAATACTTCCTCACATTGCCACTGAACCGCCCTCCTTCTATCTTTAAATTGTGTCCCTTGTTCTTGCAAGTCTCTTTTTCTGAAAGATGCTACCCTCTTGGACTTTGTTGATTCCACTGAGGTGCTAAAGTTTCTATCATGTCCCCTTCTCCTTCTTTCCTCAAGGGTATACATATTAAGCTCCTTTAGTCTCTCCTCATACAGCTTCTCTTGCAGACCCTGTACCATTTTAGTTGCCCTCCTCTGGACTACCTCTATCCTGTCTATGTCCTTGTGGAGATGGGGTCTCCAGAACTGGACACAGTACTTCAGATGGGGTCTCACCAACTGTCTATACAGAGGATAACAACTTCCTGTTTTCTGCTGCTGATGCCTCTCCTATACATCCCAGTATACCCCATCCCTCCCCTCCCTACTGCCTTCTCACATTGCTTGCTAACCTTAAGGTCATCTGATATGATTACCCCAGTCCCTTTCCTTTTGTTGTTGTTACTACCTCCCACCCATTGTGTATTCTTCCCTGGGTTCTTGTTTCCCAGGTGCATTATTGCACTTCTTTGCACTGAATCCTAGTTGCCATACTTCTGACCATTCCTCCAACCTTGCCAAGTCCCTTTTCATCCTTTCCACGCCTCCTTGTGTATCAACCCTGTTGCAGATCTTTGTGTCATCTGCAAAAGGCATACTTTCCTTCAGTCCCTCTGCAATGTCACTGATGAAGACATTAAAAGGACAGGACCCAATACTGAACCCTGCGGTGCCCCACTAGTAACCCTCTTTTCTTCAGAGTGGACTCCATTTACAATTACCTTCTGTGTCCTGTTGTGCAGCCAATGTTTTACCCAGGCTACCACCCTGGGACCCACTCCCAGGCTGGTTAATTTGACTATTAATCTTTTGTGTGGGACTGTGTCAAATGCCTTGCTAAAGTCTAGGTAGACCAAGTCCACAGCCCTTCCCTGGTCTACTACTTTGGTCACCCAGTCAAAGAAATCTATTAGATTCATCTGACATGACCTTCCCACTGTGAACCCATGCTGCCTTGGGTCCTGTGCTCCACTGGCCTCTAGGTACTCAACTATTCCTTCCTTGAAGTGACTCCATCACTTTCCCTACCACAGAGTCAGACTGACAGGTCTGTAGTTTCCTGCCTCTGTCTTGGTCCCACATTTGTGAAGGGGAATCACATCCGCCTTCCTCCAGTCCTCGGGTACCACACCATCCTCCCGTGATTTATTAAAAAGAGTAGCCAGTGGTTTCACTAGCATAACAGGGTTCCCCAAGCCAACCATTAACATAAGGTCGAACAAAAGCTAAAGAGTAACACTTACATAGCCAGTTTATAAAGAGGCTTGGAAAACCATATGACTTTAAAGCCAACCATAAAAACTCCTGAGAAACATATTTGAAGGCCTTAGTCTGATCAAAACTAAACAGGTAACCCGTACTCCTACCCTGCTGTCCATGAGAAAATAACTCTCGAATCATAATCAGGGCATCCTGAATCGATTTGCCTGGGATAGAACAATATTGGGAATAATGAATTAAAGAAGGCAATAGCACCTTTAACCTATTGTCCAACAATTTAGTAAAAATCTTAAAATTGGTATTTAATAAAGTAATTGGTCTCCAATTGTTGAGGTAATTTCTATCCCCTTTTTTAAACAAAAAATTATCAGACCTTCATACATATGTTCTGGAATTCTATCTTCCATCAAAAAAGCATTATAAACAGATAATAACTGATCGGGAATCAAGGCCCATATTTTTTATAAATTTCAGGGGGTAAACCGTCAACTCCAGGTGCAATCAAATCCTTTAGCCCTGTCATTACTATTCCCATTTCATCTGATGTAAATGGATCCATTAAAGCCAGTTGTTCCGTTTGAGCAACCTGTGGTAAGTCAGCAACCTGTAATGTTAATGACATGTCTTGGGTACTCTGAAAGGGAACTTTAAAGGTTCGTTTAATATACTCTGAAATGCAACATAAGATGTCCGATTTTCCCTTAGCAATCTGTCCCTTCTCATTCAAAAGACTATTCATTTGTTTATTTTGTAGTCTCTTTTTACAATCTTCATAAGGATTAACCCTATGGTTGTTCCCCACCACCCCAAATTTTTGTTCAAAATCTAATGATTTTTGTCTGTCATATTGGGTTTTGGTCAATTCCTGCTTGAGGACCCTTATACGATTCTCATAATCACCTTGCGAGTCATGCATCCTAGAAAATAAGTAATATAATTTGTGCCTTAGGAGAGCAGCTTGATGATGATGCTGTTTATCAGAAAAAAACATAGATTGGGTTTTAAAATAGTCATGAATGCATTCTTTTGTATCAACCCACCAATCTATCGGTGAGTCATAAAGAAAGTATACAGAACATCTGACAGTAATCAAATCCGAAAACCCTTTGGTAAAAATCTACTTTCTCAAATAATTGTACATTAGCTTGCCACACCCCCGGACCATACAAGAAAGGTGGACTTAAATGTAAATGTAAACCAACTAAATTATGGTCTGATGATTCAATAGGTAGCACCCAATCTGTAAACTACCGAATATATTTTTGGAACAAAAAAAATAATCTATCCTAGACTTCAATTTACCTTTCGAAAAGGTATACAGTGGGATTTGTGAAAAAACATCCAACAAATCTACATCCAGCACAATACATCTTAATTCGTTCATATCACAATATGTTTTCCCTGTCATCTTTAACACTAAATCAATGTTAAAATCCCCACCCCATATAACCAAACGAGAAGCAAATAGATATGGTTTAATCTTTCTCAGTAAAGCAACCCTCACTGCTTTTTGTTGCAGAGCATAAATGTTAGTTAGTCTATACTGAAGCTCCTGCTAAACTAAATCTAGCACCATTGCCCTACCCAGTTCAACATCCACCACTTTCTGAAGTACAAACCCTTGTATCCAAAAACAAAAACCAAGCCTAGAACATAGCTCCTGACCCAAAGACCAGAAAAAGGGTCCTACCAACCACTCCCTTGAGGCCAGCTCAAGATCCTGCACAGTATACAATCGGACATCTTGTAAAAAGTACACATCATATGGTAAAGATTTTAAAGCCTTCTTTTTATAGACTGATCTAATACTGTTAACATTCAAACCTGCTAATGAAAAAAATGTTGTAGTCAGAGTCTCTATGTTAGGAAAAAAAACGAATCACAGAATCATCATTTCTTTCTCCGAATATGGATGCTCTGTCTTTTGACTCCCCCTACTGAGGAATCTGTCACTGGAGTTGGAGTTACCACAGATTCAGCCTGTGAAGGAGGGACTTGATGTTCCAGATCAGCGTCTTCCATGATGTCCCCCCAACTTTTCAAGGGTTCGTAAGGGTTCTCTAATGAAACCAGTTGCTTTTGGAAGTCTCCTAGAGGGGCACAAGACCTAGATTTAGTCAAGACCGGCAAGAAATCAGATTCCAGGTCTTCTCCAATCTCCTCAATCTCTACCTCTTGGGGGGGGTGGAACAATTGGATGCTCCGAAGGAGGGATGATCGAGGATATGACACAGGACTGCTGTAGGTCAGAGTCCTGACCCCTGTGATCTGATGACTGCCTCTGAAAAGCCTGGCCATGACCCCTGTTGGAGTCTTTAGGCCCAAAGTCTGTGGAAGTCTCTTTGAGTCCATCTCCAGGTTTCTTAGCCGAAACAAATTTGGAAATATAGAAATCATGTTCCATAAAGTCTGAAGAATTATGGACCACCCAAGGGCAAGTAGGAAACACATGTGATATATTACCGCACAAATTACAGGAAGGGGGGACTGTGCAGGTAGTGGCCGTGTGCCCCAGAGTACCACAGGCTGCACATTTAAGTTGCTCACAATCAGTGTTTAAATGCTTCAAAGAACCACAGCTATAACATGATCGCGGTTGACCGGGATAGAACAAGATCCCTCTGTCCCTTCCAATGTAAAAACAATTAGGAAGGTGTTGGATTCCGTCCTCAGACATATGAAGTTGTATTGTAAATTTCCACCCCCGGTCCAAAATCTGTTATAGTCACTCAATGCATGTGGTATGCCATTCACAGTGCAGCATTTCTCGAACAAGTATACGATGTCTAAAACATTAACCCCTTCATTTCTAAACAAAACGGTTATTACTTCTGCCGTAGGTCTAGTAATGGGGATAACCACAAAGGGTTTCCAAATTGGATGTGAACGTACTTCATGATACGATGCCCAAAATCTATCCAACATACCAGCAGAGCGAAAAGAAACATCTAAATTGTGGTCCCCTGAAGTGTGAATAAATGCATAGACATCCGAAGGCTTAAAGTGTAACAAATCAATGATGAGGCGTTTGTCCACATAATTTCTGTCTGGTGGCAGATCTAGGCCCCCTCTATAATAAATCCTGGCCACAAAGTGTTTCTTAGCCGACATATCTTGTTTTTTAAATAAAGAGGCATAACTAGCCTGCTGTTTGTGAGTTCCTTCACTTGGGCCACTAAGGTTAGAAGCCTGATCCAAAACCCCCGGTACAGATGTAAAGGACTTACCTGGGGGACTCAATTGAGAAGCTAGGATGGTAATAGAAGGCACAGAGCCTGCCAAGGCTTGTACCAAGTCAATTTTAGAAGATTTATCAGGCATCTCTCCTGTGCTCCCAATATTGGCGTCTGGCGCAGTTCTCTGCTCCTGGGCAACCGCACCCTGAGCCACTTCCAAAGCCTCGGAATATTGCACACCAGGCATCACTTCTTGGACTTTTTGGCTCTCATCCTGTGCACAAACTTGTCTCCGTGGAGAATCAACAGCACCCGGTAAAGGAATTTGCAGGTCCAGCACCCATGTCTACTGCTCTTAAACCCATTCCGCGTGTTCAAGCGCCAACTTGGGCGACCAAGACAATTTGTGCACCGTAAACAGAAAGGGAAATGAGTTGGCTCCTTCATCCATAACCACAAGCTCTGAAAGTCCTATTGGTACATCATCAGTAACACCCAACAAACTTTTCTTAACAGTGCTAGCCTGTACCGGTGAACTGCCGGTGGCTCGTTTTCTCTTATGATCAGCATCCACACTGCTTTCCATCGACATAAAATCTTCACTCACTTCCACCATATCCTGTTCCACGACTAGATTCACCGTCTAAAGTGCAGTCAAAACCGGCAAACACACCGGAGCCTCCATATACCATTGTTCTGATTCTAGTTCCCCAGACTGCTGCAGCACCACCTCCTCACTCGCTGCAAACTCAGACATACTGAGACATCACAGACCGTCTCAGGGCCCCCTACTGCAAGAGTAGGGGAATCTCCCCGGTGCCCTGGCCAAATTTCACTCATTCACTAAAAATACCACCAACGGCTTAATCTGGTTCAATTTCAGTTGTTTACCATCTGTATCCCCCAACCCCGGTCACCCCTGAAAAAGGGATTCCTAGGCCCATTGGGTTTACCGGGTCAACAAAATTCAACAAACAAACACTGAGGGAAACTAGGGCACAAAAAAGGGTCCGCTTCATTATACAAGAGAATGGCTAGACTGATGATTGGTGATTTCTCCATCCTATGCAGTACCAATACACTCATTACTCTGGCCCCCGTATTCTTGAATTGATTTTTTTAATCTCTCCACTGAACACATAGGCCTGGTAAAAAACTTTGATATTAACCCTATTTACCTGTCAGACCATGCCACTCTGGTCTTCACCTGGTGATGGGGTCCTATCCAAGGGTCCACTCTGTGGCACCTCAACAGCTATCTTCTTAATTCCCCAGAATGCAAGGATCTTACCAAAGACAAAATAAAGCAGATTTTTCTGGAAAAAAAACATGGCTGATGTTTCCAAGGCAATCATATAGGACACCTTAAAGAGTGTCTTGCAAGGGGAGCTCATCAGTTATGCCTCTCGCATGAAGAAACAACAAGAGGAGAAACTCCAGTCCTTGTAGTCCAAATTAGCAGAATGCCAAAGTCAACTTGCATTAGGAGATGCTACCAAGGGGCCCTGTATTACCAAACTGCAAAAGGAAATCCAGGATATCTTAAATGCCAAAACAGAAATGGCTTTGTGATATCAGTGGCAGCTGTTTTTCAATGAGGTAGCACATGCCTCCAAAGTCCTGGCATTTTGCTTACATATACAGGCTCTACAAGGGGCGGTTATACACATCAAGGACCCCAGGACAGGCCACATGGTTACTGATCCTGAAAATATTTTACAGGTCTTTTGGCAATATTATCAAGATTTGTATACTCCTGATGGCTCTTTTTCACCTACTGTCTGTCATAATTACTTCTGACTGTTACTGCTTCCCCCACTTTCCCCAGACCAAGCCCAGATTTTATCTGCCTGGTCTCCTTGGCAGAGCTTATTGTAAGCCCCCTGTAAAAGAGGGGCTTATATTCCAATTCCTAGGCATCCTTTCCCCCTCCTACCCCCTCATAGAGCTCAGAAATGGGTTTAGTGCTCTGGGGGATATTGCTCTGGAAACCTCAAGGTGACAGCAGAGAGTATGTTCAGAGGGTATATAAGCAGACTTACAGGAAGTATTGGGGCCTTTCCAGCCTGGGCATTAGGTCTGAGGCTGGAGGGGGGAGGCTGGAAGCATAGTGTTAGGAGCAGTTTAGGTGAGCAAGTGAGGGAGCTTGGCAGTCCAGGGGGTCAGTGGAGAAACCCCCCAAAAGAGTATAGTCAGGACAGCTTTTTCCATGCACTGTGGTTGATGAGGAGAGGGGGTATGGAGCTCCATAGGGGAAAATTGTAGCCAGGTCCTGCATCATTGGGGTCAGGGGCAGTAGGAGGCTTTAGCAAGCCCAGAGAGTGTAGGAGCCCTTAGGAAGCCTTTGGAGGTAGCACCCCAGGTCACCAGAGCTGGGAGGGCAGTGGCATGGCTCTCCCAGTAGGGAAACCAGTGGCAGTGGTTCCTCTCACACCCGATGAGGGAGGGCGGCCTGTCTGTGTAGATGGAGCCGGGAGGCCTTTCCTCCAAGACACGGGGCCTGCTTGGATGGGCAGGTCCTGGGGCACTGGTACATAAAGGTCTGAGTGGGTCACAGGTCAGAAATGGCAGACCTTGGAGGGTAGCCCCCATGCTGGAGTTTAATTCAAGCCCAGGTGGTGAAGCAGAGATATGGGCCTGGCAGGGACCCCCGAGGAACTAAGATCAGTGGGAACCCCGTAGTGAGTTTAGGCCATGTGAGGTAAGGCAGATACTGAGGCAAAGCCAAGTGAAAGTGGCAGGTGTTGTCATTGCACTGGGAATAGTGCCAACATGTGCAAGTGGGTCAGGGCCTGGGTCGTCAGGAAATTCCTGGTTGCCCCTGCAGTTGGGCCAGCGCCCAGGGGCCCAGGTGGGGAAGGCCACTCGCTTTTCCCCACCAGAGTTAAGGGGGTATGACCAGAGCCAGTGTGGAAGACAGTGACCCAAGGAAAAGAGAGGGTTGGCTTACCATATCCGAAGAAGCCAGGAGATTGCAGGGATCTGAGTTCCAGTGGGACTTTGGTAGAGCACCCGAGAGGGATAGTAGGCATAGGAAAATCCTTGCTTGTGTCTGCCTGAATCCATCATTTCTGCTACCTTATTTCATCCAGCCAGTACTTGTAAAAAAGTTAAATAGCCCCATGGAGCTGTGTTTCTATTTATAATGAAGTGTGTGACCCCTGTATCACTCAGAATCATTTGCAGTACAGGTGCAAAATAAGTCAGTTTGGGGAGGAAATAGTGGTTTGTACATTATTTGACTGAGAGAGGGGAAAGCAAATGAAATGAAATTGTTCTTTTCCCCTGTATCTGCAGTCTAATTAATTTTCCATGAGTTGTATTCCAGTGGCATTATCCATCCAACCTTGTCAGGGCTGCAAGGGATTTTGAGACAGCCAAGGTGCCAAGGGAGGTCCTGGTCCGGTGGACAGCTTTGGGAAGGCAAGATCAAATATTGAGAGAAGGTAGAGTGCACATTTATTGAAGATGTCAAGCAGATCTCGAATGTTGGTGCTTGAGGGTGCCCTCCCTTTTTGCCCGGACCTTCTGCAAAGTTGAAAGTATGCCGCTAGATGGGGCAGGAAGGGGGGGGCTGCACTGTGGGAACTCATCCAGGATGTTCCCTGAACCCCAAAATGCTGCTGGACCCTGAACCTTGTGGTCCACGGCCTTGTCAGGCTTCCTGGCCTGATTGGGTCCTGCTGCACAGTAAAAGATTGCTGTGTGAGTAGGCCTGGCCTGGTGGTGTGATGTGTGCGCGTGACTTGCTGGTCATGTGACTCTCAGGCAGGGTTCCAATTGGAGGATGGGTGGGAAGGGGCTATAGCAGCTACAAGCAGAGGCACCATCTTGGAGAGATCGGGGAGAGTGGAGCTGAGGGAGTGGAAACCAGCAGTAGCAGGAGAAGTAGCGATAGCGAGAGGAAAGTAAAAGAGAGTATTTTTCCTGAGCACATTTGCAGCACAGGCAAGTGAATTGGACTGCACATATTTAAGCAAATAAACTTTGAGCTCTCTGTGAGTGTGAGGACTTGGGGGGAAGAAAAAAAAAATGAACACAGGCATCCATCATGGACTGGCAACAGGTAGTAGCAGTGGGAAATGTAGAGAGACCTGAAGTGACCCCTCAAGAGGAACCCCTAACTACAGTTACAGCCTCACTGCTCTCCTGGCTCTGTAAGGCTGGGGAAAAATGCAAAGGGCATAAACGCTGTGTAAGGTGTTGGTTCATGGGGGAGGCAGTAACCTGGTTGCCTATATGTCCCTAAAGTATAGGCAGTCTGCCAGTCCTGAATAGCGGGATGTGTGCCCCCAGTTCCACTGCCAGCTTGTTTATACTGTAGTCACCAGCCAGTGGGGATTCAGAGGGGTTTGAGAGACTGTCCCTGGGACAGCGCACCCATGCCCAAGTGTATGAGACCCGAAGTGAATCCCCGGACATAATAGCGGAGTCTCTAGAAGAGGAGGGTGCAGGTGCACCAGCGAAGGAAAAAGGTGATGGGGAGCACAGCCATCTGCTCTGCTCCCAGCTGCCGGCTATCCTACTGACATAGGGATGGGCAGGAGCCTCAGACAACCGGTTGGGGATCCTCCAGGGACCAGGGACCCTCACCACGGCCCTTGTCTGGTGGTAGACCTCAGGCCTCATCAAGCAAGTCAGAGCCTGTCTTGGGAGCCAAGTTCAGAATTAAACCAATGGAGAGTAGCACCACACCTCGGCCTGTACCAGTGTCAGCCGGAGGGAGTGTTGGTGGCCCACAAGATATAAGGGAGCTGGCAGAAGTAAAGTATGTTGGCACCTAGTTCCAGATCCAGGACCATATGGTGGTCAGGGCAATCCCTAGGCCTTACCATTACACAGTTATCTTTACAGATAACACCCCACAGTTCTCTGTCTGGGCTAAGACCCACACATGGATGGACGAGTTGAACCCAAATGACCCACTGAATGTGCAGTATCGACGGGGGATATGGCTACCAATGGGATAAGCCAGGAGGACCAGTGTGAGGGACCTGCCCAAGTGGAGTCAGGCTGAAAGGTGGGTCCATAGGAGGCTATGGGTAGAATATCCTAATTTGAATTATCCATATGTGCCAGAACGGATTTGGGACATCATTGAGGAGTTGGGCACAGTGGGGAGGGAGGTGTGCACAAGCCCCTTCACAAAAGAAAGGGTCCTACAAGAGCTTGCTAAGCTCAGGGTAGACAAGGCAATGGGACCGGATGGCATGTATCCCAGGGTACTAAAGGAGCTAAGGGTAGAACTAGCAGAGCCATTATCAGAACTGTTTAGTGAGTCTCTGAGTACAGGAGAGGTCCCAGAAGACTGAAGAAGGGCTCATGTGATCCCGCTCCACAAGAGTGGTAGCAGGGAGGAGGCAGGGAACTACAGACCAGTCAGTCTTACCTCAGTAGTGGGCAAGATTATGGAGGCACTCCTTAAGGAAAGGATAGTGCAACACCTGGAATTCATAGGAGCACAGGATCCAAGACAGTATGTATTTACAAAAGAAAGGTCCTGTCAAACTAATCTCATAGATTTCTTTGACTGGGTAACCAAAGTGGTGGACCAAGGGGGTGCAGCTGAGGTCGCCTACCTTGACTTCAGCAAAACTTTCGATACTGTTCCACATAGAATATTCATTAATAAGCTGGGTAGGCTTGGGGTGGGTCAGAAGTTGGTCAACTGGGTGGCAAACTGGTTTGTGGGCAGAAAACAGAGAGTGATGGTAAATGCTATACAATCAGAAGTGATGCAAGTCACAAGTGGGGTACCTCAGGGATCAGTCCTGGGTCAAGTCCTCTTCAATATCTTCATCAGTGACATTGCAGATGGACTGGAGGGTAAGGTTTGTCTGTTTGCAGATGACACCAAGATCTGCAACAGAATAGATGATCCAGATGGGGTGGGCAGAATGAGAAGAGATCTGGATAAGCTGGCAAAATGGTTGGAAGAGTGGCAACTGGGGTTTAACGCAAAGAAGTGCAAGATCATGCACATAGGGAAGAGAAACACTGAAGCCACCTATAGGCTGGGAGGGGAGTTGCTGGCAGTCACAAGGGAAGAAAGAGACTTGGGCATCATCATCACAGATGACCTGTAATCATCCAAGCAGACCACTAAAGCAGTAGGTAAGGCTAGGGGGATGTTGGGGTGTATTAGTAAGGGTATCACAAGTCATAAGAGGGAGGTAATAATCCCACTTTACAAGACACTGGTTAGGCCCCATCTGGAGTACTGCATGCAGTACTGGAGGCCACACCTTCACAAGGACATTAACAAAATGGAGGCAGTCCAGAGAAGGGTAACCAAAATATGTGCAGGGACTGCATCAGAAAACATATGAGGACAGATTAATGGAGCTCAATATGTTTACCCTCGAGCAAAGGAGGGAAGAGAGGTGATATGATTGAAACATTCAAACACCTTAAGGGCATTAACAAGGTGAAAGAGTCTGACATGTTTCAATATATGAAAAATAGCAGCACAAGAGGACACAGCATGAAATTAGAGGGAGGCCGATTAACGGGTAATGTGAGGAAGTTCTTTTTCACAGAAAGGGTGATGGATGCATGGAATGGCATACCTCAGGAAGTGGTGGATATGAATACAGTGCAGGGCTTCAAACAGGTATGAGATAGGCATAAGGGAGCAATACAGATGAGTATGAATATATAGGCCATTGACAGAGTAAATTCCTATGGCACATTCATAAGGTAGAAAAAAATGGGCAGACTGGATGGGTCTTGTGGTCCTTATCTGCCATCAACTTCAGTGTCTATGTCTATGTCTATGAGATGTGTGAGGACTTAATTTTCAAGGAGCAGGAGGAGCGGTTAAAGAATCGTGCAGGTGGAGGAGGTGCCCCATCTCACCAGTTGTTCCAGCAGGCATGGTCGATTTGTCGCATAGGGGTCTGGCCTGGATTAATTTTGTTCAAGCATTTTGCTATGGTCCAGGACTTAACTGGGACTCGGACCAAGTACTACCTTTTGGACCAGGATTCCTTTGGAGATATGACCACTAAGCCAGATCCAGCATTTTACTTCCCTCCAGGTGGGCGGCCTGCAACTTAGGCCTTTTGGTTTGAGACTTATGGACTATGCCAGGGCAATTGCTCCACAGAGCTGATGTGGTGACTGTATACAGTTTTCTTAAAATCAAGCTTTTAGATTTGAAAAAAAGAGAAAGGTTTTTATAATGTTAATGTTTATGATCAAGATAAAATATGTTTGAGAGACTGGTGAGAGAATGTGAGTGGTTGAGTAAGTGGTCTGGGGTTGTACACAATGAAACTTATCTTAAAATTTGGTGGGAAACATTTTTGGGGATAACTAAACCAGTTCTACCTCCATATTGTTGTTGCAGATGCTAAATTTTGTAATGTCTAATCATTATGAAAAGTGATTGCAATTGTTGTCTAAAGAAATAATGAAGGTTGTGGCTAGCACTTTAGATTATCTCCTGGTGCAGGTAGGTTTTAGGGATTTTAGAAATTTATTGGGTTAGGCAGGTAGGTTGGGTGGTGTTTGGTGGCTGGGCATGGTGTGTCTATTCTCAGAAGGGTGAGGAGTGCACATACTGAGTCTGATGGGAGAAGACCATCACTGGCCCTTGCCATCATTCACAGGAGGGAATGATTTCCTGGGTGGGGGAAGAGTGTAAGCTCCTGTAAAAGAGGGGCTTATATTCCCATTCTTAGGCATCCCTTCCCTCCCCACCGCCCCAGAGCTCAGAAATGGGTTTAGTGCTTTGGGGGATATTGCACTGGACTCCTCAAGGTGGCAGATTGGAGGGGCAGGTCCTGGGGCACCAGTACATGGAAGTCTGGGTGGGTAGCAGACCAGAAATGGCAGATATTGGAGGGTAGCCCCTGTGATGGAGCTTAATTCAAGCCCAGGCAGTGAAGCAGGGATTTGGGCCTGGCAGGGACCCCCTCGGAACTAAGACCACCTCAAAGTGAGTTTGGGCCATATGAGGTAAGGCAGGTACTGAGGCAAAGCTGAGTAAAAGTGGCAGGTGTTGCCTTTGCATGGGGAATAGCCCCAACCTGTGCAAGAGCATCGGGGCCTAGGTCATAAGGAAAATTCTGTTGCACTATGGGTTCGGGCCAATCAGGCCCAGGTGGGGAAGGCCACTTGCTTTCCTGCACAGAGTTGGGGGGGAACGACCACAGCCAGTGTGTAAGACAGTGACCCAAGGAAAAGAGAGGGTTAGCTTATCAGATCTGAAGAATCCAGGAGATTGCAGGGATCTGAGTTCCAGTAGGACTCAGGCAGAGCACCCGAGAGGGAAAGTTGGCATAGGAGAATCCTTGCTTGCGTCTGCCTGAATCCATTGTTTCTGCTACCTTATTTCATCCAGCCAGTAATTGTAAAAAGGTTGACTAGCCCCATGGAGCTGCATTTCTATTTATAATGAAGAATGTGACAACTGTACCGCTCGGAATCATTTGCAGTACAGGCACAGAATAAAAGCCAGTTTGGGGAGGAAATAGTGGTTTGTGCATTATTTGACAGAGAGGAGGAAGCAAATTAAATGAAATTATTCTTTTCCCTTGTATCTGCAGTCTAATTAATTTTTCCATGAGTTGTATTCCAGTGGCATTATCCATCCAGCCTGTTGGGGGCTGCAAGGGCTTTTGAGACAGCTGAGGTGCCAAGGGAGGTCCTTGTCCAGCTTTGGGGAAGATAAGATCAAATATTGAGAGAGAAGGTAGAGTGCATTGTTGTTGAAGACGTCAAGCAGGTAGAAGGCCAGCTTTTTCCTGTCTTTCCTGGGGTGCACAGGTCTCAAATGTTGGTGCTTGAGAGTGCCCTCCCTTTTTGCCCGGACCATCTGCGAAGTTGAAAGTATGCCCTTATACGGGGCAGAAAGAGGGGATTACATTATAGAGACTGTCAAGTCACTACAGAATGGAAAGGGTCCTGTTCCTGATGATTATACTGCAGATTTCTACAATCAGTTTCAATCCCTGTTGGTGACCCTCCTCCATTAGGGTTTTGACAGGAAATCCTGGATGTTTCTCCCATACCCCCAACATGGAACCATGCAAAGATTTCTGCTATCTAAAAACCTAATAAGAATGAAACCCAGTGCTCCTCACACTGACCTATTTCAATCAATCAATCAATCAATCAATCAAAATCTTTATTTTGCCAGGTGAAACATCATTGAGACAAGCTCATTTACAAGATGGACTTGGGGCAAAACAATTGCCAACAGGGTTAAGACATCACAGGTTGAGTGAACGCATATAACAATTACATAGTAATAATAACATAATAACATATAACCATCACATGTGACAAGATACTTGCACCAGAACATAGCAATAGGTTCAACAGGAGGTAGTGCCAATTAAATACAATTGCATGGATACAGATATATGGAAGTAAGGTAATGAGCTAAAGTTTGTACAATAAACATCATTGGAGGAGTCATAATGAGCAGGAGTGGCAGTTTCTCTAGCGTCAAAGTGTGGAGAAGATTGAGAAGTAAGAGTCCTTTGATAAGTACTGTAGGCATGACCTGGCAAGTGGGGTGGGAAGGGGGTAGGGAGTGGGGAGAGAATGTCAGCCGAGATAGGAGAGGGTTGGACATGATGACCTAGGAAGGAAGAACTGTTCGAAGGGAGAACACGACAGATGCCACAGGCAGTGGTTGGGGTTTAAGTCCAATATTTGAAGCAAAGACAGATCGTGATGTTGGGACCTTGATTTGGACAATGACTGAATGGAGGACTCAGATGATGCCTCAGGTAATGGTTGAGGTTTAAGTCCAGAATTTAAAGCAGCAACAAACTGTGATGTTAAGACCTTGACTTGAAACAATGACAGACCTCGGAGAAGGTCCTTAGGAACAAGGATTTGAAGAGGGAGAACATGACAGGGGTAGTTAGCCTTAAGGTTTTCTGGATCTTATTCCAGAGCATAGGAAGACTGAAGCTTATTGAGGCTCTACCAAAGTGCGTTTTACCTTTGGGGATGGCCAGAGATAAGATGGTAAGACTTCTGAGAGAATAAGCACTAGGGATGCAGGGAGTTAGGAAGCTTGTTAGGTACTGAGGTAATTTATGAGTGGCTGCCGTATATGTCCATAGAATAGCATTCTTTTGCTTTCTGAAGCTAAAGGAGGTCCAGCCTATGGAAAAATAGAGGACGCAGAGGTGCGTGTCATGAGGGCATCCAAAATTAACCTAAGGGCTCTGTGGTATAGGGTATCAAGCTTGGAGAGAGCTGTGCTAGTACTATGGCCATATCGGAAGTCTGCATAGTCTAGGAGAGGCAAGAAGGTAGCTTGGACTAGGAGTTTTCTAGCCTCCTGCGTTAGTGAGTGCTCAATCCTGAAGAAAATACCGGGCCTTTGATGTGTTTCTTAGCGAGTTCATCAATGTGATCAATGAAGGACAATTTGTTGTCAATCCAGACCCCCAGGTATTTGAATTTTTCCACGAACTCCAGGGTTTCTCCCAAAAGGGTGCTTATGAGAGGAACCTTACAGAGTTTTTTTTTTGAGATGAGGGGCCAGTGGAGAGAAAATCATAGCCTTGTTTTTTTTGGCATTGAGCAGGAGTTTCAAGTTGAGTAGATTTTTTTGGAGTGTGTTGAAATCGTTCTAGAGATCCAAAATGGCTTGATCCAGAGTTGATCTGTCAATGTATAGCACTGTATTATCAGTGAAGAGATGGATACTAGATGACTTTAGCTCAATGTCAATTTGATTAATATAAATGGCAAAGAGAAGTGGACCAAGTATGGATCCTTGGGGGACACTTTTGGTGATAGGTCTCCTTCAGCCTTAACCTGCTGTTCTCTGTCCACAAGACAGTTTGTGAACCAACTTAGGGCCAGGTTGTCCACCCCAACTTTCTTCAGGGTCACCAGGAGTAAATTGTGGCCCACCGTGTTGAAAGCCTTGCTAAGGTCCAGAAACAAGGTGCATATGTATTGTTTGTTATCAAGTGAGGATTGCCAGTCATTTATAACCTTAGCAAGGCCAGTGGAGGTACTATGCATGGGACAGAAACTGGATTGAATCAGGTTTAGTAGATTAAAACTTTCCAGATAAGATCTGAGCTGTGCATTTACTACTTTCTCCAATAGTTTTGACAAGACTGGGAGCAAGGAGATTGGGCAGTAATTATTTAGGTCGCAGGGGTCCCCTGATTTGAATAGAGGGATGACATGGGCCATCTTCCAGACCTTGGGGAGGGAGCCCTGATTAAGAGACAAATTGAAAAGGTGGGTAATAGGTGGAGCCAAAATATAGTAGGCCAACTTTAGGAAGAAAGGCTCAATCATATCCGTGCCCACACTTTTCTTAGTATCAAGTTGAAGAAGGAGATCCTCAGCCTGTTTGACGGTGACTGGACAGAAGGAGAAAGAGTGGTATGGGTCAATAGATTCTGGATCATGGCAATCAGATGACTGACTAAGGAACTGTGCCCTAATGGCATTTGCTGGGGTGATATCAAAAGCCATCCCTGCTGTGGCAAAGTGATTGTTAAGGAGGTCAAGGATCTTATTTTTATCTGTAGTGTGGGTACCACCAGTCGAAATTTTGTGGGGAAGCGTGCCAGCACTTTTATGGCTTTCTACCTTCCTTAAAGTTTTCCAAAATTTAGTAGCAGAGTTAGTGGATGCGTTAAGCTCAGAGTGGAAATAACTAGACTTTGCAGCTCTGATAGTTTTCGTGCAGAAATTCCTTGCAGTTCGGAAAGCAGACCAGTCTGTGGCCAATTTGGACTTTCTGGCTCTTTTCCAAAGAGCATTCCTGTGCCATAAGGCAATCTTTAGGTTATCCATGAACCAGGGACAGGATTTTCTTTTGGTTCTGCTTTTGGTAACTGGGGCATGGAGGTCTAGGGTTTCAGTGAGTATTACATGAAGTACCTTGTGTGCCTCTTCCACAGAAGATGCGAGGTAAAATTTCTGCCAGTTAGCATACTGGAGGTTGTAGAGAAAATCATCTGGGCAGAAGTTCCACTTACATCTCTTATGGATGTATTTAGAGGAAGAGGAGGTTTGGAGTTGCGCTGACCTTACGCATGCAATGGCACAGTGGTCGCTAATGTCATTAAAGAATACGCCTGAGTGGGAGAAGAGGTGAGACTTGTTTACAAGGATTAGGTCAAGAAGGGAGCTACGCTCTGGGTTTTTGGTGTTCGGGCGGGTAGCTTCACTAAAGATCTGGGTAAGTCCATGGGCATCACAGAATTCTTTCAATGGTAAGGAGACTGGAGAGAGCCAGTCAAGGTTGAGGTCACCAATTATGGATACTTCTGATGAGGTGGTAGCTAGTATGTCACTTTGGTGTTTGAGCAGAGAGAGGCCAGCTGAGTGGGGCCTATAGCACCCACTAATGCAGATAGAGATTGATTTGGCTGGTTGAATTCTTAGCTTGAGGCACTCAAACTCCTTAGGGACTATAGTCATGTCCACCATAGTTGCAGTAATGTTGTCCTGGACATAGATGGCTACTCCCCTTCCCCTGGATTTCCTATCAGAACGAAACAAGTTGTATGAAGGAATGTTAACCTCATAGTCCAGGGTGGTTGGTCTTAACCAAGTTTCGGAGATTACAAGAACATCAGGAGAACAGTGGAGGGTCCAAGTCTTGATAGTATCAAGATTTTTCAGAAGGCTGCAGGCATTCAAATGCAAAAATGATAACCCTTTCAGTAAAGGTAGGTCAGCTGCGGCAGGAATGGAGAGGGGTTCCCGGGGTTTAATTTGACGTTACCAGCACAGATGAGTAGCAGCAGAAGCATCTTTTTTATAGCACTATCTCAGTCTTAAACATTGATTACAAAATGTCTACATCCATTTTACTGAACCGGTTGGATAAGCTCTTGCCAAATTTGATCGATAGAGGCCAAACAGGTTTTGTTAGAAGCAGACAGATCCAGGACAATATAAAAAGAACACTACACATCCTACACCATGCCACCCAATCAAAGACGCCAATTTTATTACTTAGTTTGGATGCCGAGAAGGCTTTTGACTGGGTGGCATGGCAGTTCTTATTTTCCATAATGGAAGGCATGGGTTTTCCAACTTCTTTCACTGACCTAATATAGGCCCTATATTCCTCCCCTCAGGCTTATGTTAAGTTCAAAGGCCAGCTCTCCGCCTCCTTACCCCTACATTAAGGTACATGATACGGATGACCCTGTCTCCATTATTATTTGCTATATAGTTAGAGTCACTGGCACAAACCATCAGGCAGCACCCTTCTATCTGTGCCCCCGGTAGTAGCTAATCAGCAATAAAACCCAGCTTTTTGCTCTGATGATTTACTTATTTATCTTCTAAACCTGGAAGCTTCCCTTTCTGCACTCTGGCAGACACTTCAGGACTTTGGTGTTCAATAGGGGTATAAATTGAACTCAACAAAAACAGAGGTACTACAATTACAGTATGTTTCATGCCTAGCCCAACCATTAGGCATACTTACTGATTAAAAGGGAGATGCGGGTATTAAAATATTTAAGAGTATTGATCCCTGTCCAAAACTCTCAACTCCAACTCTTAAACTACGGCACTTTAACATAGTAATTTAAAAAGGACTTGGAAAATTGTTCCACTTTGTCTAATCTAATGGATTGATAATGTGCATGTGGTACTGTTGTCCAGATTCCTTTACTTTGCAGAGCTGCTCCTGGTCTCTCCCCCAGCACATGTGTTTTGGAAATTGAATAGAACGGTATCTCAATATATCTGGAAAGGGGCATGCCCTTGTAGCAAATTTGTAACTCTGCAGCTCCTAAGAACACAAGGGGGCTTAGACCTGCCATATTTCTCCCTATACCACACTGCAGTACAGCTATGCACTCCCATGTACTGGCTAATGCTGGGATATGTGGCCCACTGAAAAAGACTGGAACTCCAGGTGGAAGATATCCTCTCTCTTATGCCTGTATTATTTGCTATGTCTCATCCCACATCAGACCAGACTACAAGTAATCCTTATACCCATACTACTCTCTCTCTCTCTCTCTCTCTCTCTCTGGTACAGAACTCTTGCATCCAGGGCCTTGCATCCTTTGAAATTTCTTATAACCCCCTTGGCACACACTTCCTTCCTTCCAGTGAATATGAACCATGCATATCACAGATGGGAATGGATGGGACTCCCTTTCCAGTTCCTTCATAAATGGGAGATACTCCTATTTGCAGACCTAGAAGCTCAATATGTCCTTCAACAGACAGACCATTATCGCTACTGTCAAGTGATGCACTATCTGACACATTCGCCTTGTGGAAGGCCCCTGGAACAGGACATGCCAGCCGTACTTCAAATGGTTATCAGGGTTTTAAGGAGGGAGACTGTGTCCTCACTCATTTCACAATACTAGGCCCTTGTTCAGTTAGGAGGAAGAAATGCAGACTATATTAGATCCAGATGGGAAATATACCTACAAACTCAGCTAGCGCCTCAGTGTTGGGATAAGTACCTTGCCCATGTACTGAAGCTGGCTTCCTTGTACATATGGAAGGGATTCTCCTGGAAATCATGTATAGGATTTTTCTGGATGCACCAAATAGTGGCAAAATTTAAGCCCAAGTTGACTGTAGCCTGTTGGCAAGGATGCGGGTCCACGCTGGCTTCCCATGGTCACATTTTTAGGAGATGCCTCTTCTCCAGCCTTTTTGGATCAGCTTACACTGACCCTAAGGGACATTTTGGGAGAAGACTTTCAACTCTGGGACCATACTGTCCTTTTCCTTGATCTTCCAGAAGGGTTTTTGGGGCCAAATACCCAGAAATTATTAAACACATGCCTGGTGGTTACAAAAAAACTATTACAAAATGATGGCTCACAAGTCAAATACCAACTGAGAAGCACTGGCAAGATATTATATGGTCTGTCTATGATTTGGAGATGTTAACGGCCAAGCTAAACCATACTGTTCCTAGATTTGAAACAATATAACCCCAGAGGATTCATTGTATGTTGTAACATAGACTAGATTTTGTACCCTGATCTGTTAATGGACTTCAGTGATATCATCATAGTATGTGGAGAGGGGAGAACTTTTTTTGCATGTTTTTTCCGTATTGTACTATCTGATGCACAGAAAAACAGGAACAGAAAAATGCCCACTGTTTGTTTGTTCTTATGTTGTGTTATAAAGATCTTATATGTGTGAACATTCAAAAGAACTTCAGTAATCAGAGATTAAAAAAAAAGTAATCACGCCATGAAGGATGAGGCCAAGCATGTGGCACAATCCATAATGGGAGGAGTTTTCCACGTCCTGACCTTGTTTAAAGACTACGCACTGGTGCATTACCCCCGTGGTAATGTTGTGAAATATAAAGTGGAAGCAAAGGACTGTGTAGGCCAGAAATGTGCAAACCCTGATCCAAAGCAATTATTTTAGTACTCCAGAAGAGGTTATCACTCTGTGGTAGAGAAGAAGACCAGCCAGTGGGGCTCCAGTAGATGCCAAAGTGCCAAAGTTACACCACACTATTGCTGCCCGGTTTAAAGTTGTTGAAACCATTTGAAGTTCCAGAGCCTCAAAAGTAAATGGTGCTCCTGGACCTTGAACACTTTTTGAAGACACACCATAGACCAACCATAGACCAAGCCTTCCTGGGATAAAGAATCCATTGTTCCAGTTGCAGCAGCCTGAAAGATCACACAGCATCTCAGTGGGGACAGTCCATCTGAAGAAGATGACTACAGACTGGTGATGTACTATCTTTCTTTGTCTTATAATGGAGGGACACAGGGTTTGGGGGTTTCTGTTGGGACATAAACACTACAACCACTGGAGGCTGCAAGCACACCCCAGTGACATTGACATGGACCCTGGGGCATAATTTAGGGGTCGCAGTTGAGACCTCTATGAATTTTTTACATTCACTATGTTCTGTTTGTGATCTTTTTTGTCTAGTGTGGCTGCCTGTTCTGGCTCACATTATTCCACTGTTTTTTCCCCTCAATTCACCTTGCCTTGTGTCCTGTCCTCCTGTTAGTATTTGTTGCTTCTCTGCCCCTTCCCCTGCCACCTCACTATCCAGTCTCCCTCTCAGTCCCAGCCAACAGCATGATATGGTGCCGGTAAGGCACAAAACTGCAGTTTTACTCTTGAGTGTAAACTTTTGAAGTGCTCTGCTCATGTACTTCAAAGCACAGCAATGACAGTGTCAGAAAGGTAGGTATGTCCCTCCAGGCTCCTAGTGGTTCAGGGTCAGGGGCCAGAAGACTGGATCAGGACTTGGAGGCAAGTCAGCAGTCCATCCATGTTTGGGAGTTGTGGGGCCGCTGGTGCAGAGTGAGAAGAGAGTGAGCCAGCAGACTGATGGTAGGTCTGGTCGGTCAGAGCATCACCACTGAGTTGTAGTGTCCCAACTGTCTGAGGAGGTCTACACTCCAGTCCCTACCTTAAAATGGGAAATACAATTCCATCATCAAGATGAGAGATCCAGAATTTACCTCTGGGAACTGTAAGAGGTAAAGAATGTGCGTAGCTGTGTGTGGGAAGGGGACTAGAGACTGGGCTAGTGTGGTACATTTTATTGAACCAATATAGATCTGGTACATAGATGTTGTTGGGGTATCTGACTTGGGGCCATTGTGGACCTGCAAGTTTGTGTACTATAACATATGGACAGCATAGTAAGTTTGTACAATAAAAGGCAGGCACCCTGCTGTCCACCATGTCTAAAGTGGGCAAACAAGCTTCTGTCAAAGTCTGAGAGCAACTATGGAACATTCTTGTCTGTTCCTTATTGCTGCTTGAATGCATTCCCTTGCAGTCTCTCTTCCGTGGTGAATTTGTGGCCTTTGACTCAGGCTCAGCCAGCTGTGTCTCTGGGAGATGCTCCTTCAGCATCATCAGAGCAATTCAGAGTGTTGTCAGCAGCATGCAATAGTACTCCACTTCTGACATTGAGCCATCTCCCTCTCATTGGCATACCACAGCTGTTGGAGCTGCCCACTAGTAGAGCGACTCCTGCTGTGCACAGTATATAATTTTCAGATTTCATCCAATCCGGCAGGGGTGTCAGCAGGCATACGCACTGTACTCAGCTGAGTACAGTAAAAAAAATCAGGCAGGGGCAACAAATCAGGCAAGGGCAACAAAAAGAGGAAAGCAAGGAAATTTTGAGTCACATTGTGTCTGTGTCACGCTGAGCCCTTTTGTCTTTGTTGTTCGCTATGGGGCACTGATGCCACCAGTCAAATACACAAACAATAACAACTTACCAGGCAGGCAGAAAAACAAAGGAAGGAGGATTACAGGAAGAAACTGATTACTTGATCTCAGATATGGCAATTGGGGGAAGGGGGCGGGCCTATTGTTGGTGGGACGTGGCAGCGCATATTTTGGTTTTTGTTTACATAATGGAGGGGCCAAAAGTGCATCAGTTTTGAGTACAAGTTTAAAATTCCTGGCTACACCCCTGCAATCCGGAGTCAGTTGCATATTAATGCTTTGATTCCAGGAAGCCAAGAGCAGTTCGTTTTGAAGCCAGAACTGGTTCCATGTTGCCTAATCCAGTAGTTAATAATCATGAATTGAAATGATGCATGACGTGTTTTAAGCCTATTTCCTTTCTTTAATATTTCGTTTTGCTATTTTTATCTCTGTGGCTGTTTCTCTGATCTTCTGATACTTTTTTTCACCTATGCATCCTTTGAATGATTTTGTTTATGTCTCCACCTATACCATTGGACTGTGCATTCTGGTGTATACTTACTACTGGATCCCCCTGACAGCACTGCTATGGCTATAAGATTGGTCCCTTGCTCTTTAGGGTATTCTGGCACCCAATGAATGTATCCTAGACTAGCTTTATGGCTGGAAGAGTGCAGTTGTAGGGACCCATGAATGTTTTCTTGACTGTGAGGGGATCAAAATTACATTTATGTAAAAATGTCCCACCAAAAGCTTCTAATTCCAAAGTTGCTGTGCACTTTGCAGAGTAAGGTGTCTCATGCACGTGAATGGCATGCTTTGTGTGGGGGTGTTTTCACAGTCTCTAACAGTACCATGGCAGCAGCACAGATGCAGACTTTAAGTGTACTTCACTAGTATGTAATGAGTGCTTGAAGGAAGCCATGTCATTTGAGCAAGGAGACAGTGGCTAGCTTCTTTGGGAGTGGAAGTCTTGCAAACTCTTTCAAGAAGAGCACCTACTGCTTCTCCTCTCTAAAGAAGCCTGTGATGCCATGGGTGAAACCCAATGAAGTTTCAGTGTGGGGAGGCTGGCCCTTGTGGCATGGTGGGCTGAGACATTGGTTGCATCACCACCTGCTGAACCAAGGTCTGGAAATGGCCTTTGGTCACTTCGGGGCTGGTTGAGTGGAGGGAGGATTGAGATTGTCCCAAGGACAGCTCTTCTCTCTCTGGAAGGGGGGAATGCATATGCTGCTGATCAGCAGCCACCTGGAGGAATCTGGGTGGTAGTACTGTGGGGCACCAAGAAGTGGAGAAGGTCAGGATCAGGTGGCAAGAAGACAAGAAAGGCAGAGAGCCAGGGAGTGAAGTGACTGTCTGGAGAGCCACAACACAGGTAAGGCAGGCCATTGAAACATAGAAACATAGACTTTGACGGCAGATAAGGACCGCTATGCCCATCTAGTCTGCCCATTTCCCTACCTACAGGATAGGCCGCAGATCCTATTTAACCAACAGCCTATATCTTCCTGCCCCCCACAAGAATTGCCTTATGTCTGTCCCATGCATTCTTGAATTCTCCCACAGTTTTAGACTCACAACTTCCTCAGGAAGGCTGTTCCATGCATTCACTACCCTCTCTGTGAAATAATACTTCCTCACATTGCCCCTGACACCGCTCCTTCTATCTTTAAATTGTGTCCCTTGTTCTTGCAAGTCTCTTTTCTGAAAGATGCTACCCTTGGACTTTGTTGATTCCTTGAGGTACTTGAAAGTTTCTATCATATCCCCTCTCCTTCTTTCCTCAAGGGTATACATATTAAGCTCCTTTAGTCTCTCCTCATACGGCTTCTCTTGCAGACCCTGCACCATTTTAGTTGCCCTCCTCTGGACTGCCTCTATTCTGTCTATGTCCTTGCGGAGATGGGGTCTCCAGAACTGGACACAGTACTCCAGATGGGGTCTCACCAACTGTCTGACAGAGGGATAACAACTTCCTGTTTTCTGCTGCTGATGCCTCTCCCTATACATCCTAGTATACCCCGGCCCTCCCTACTGCCTTCTCACATTGCTTGCTAACCTTAAGGTCATCTGATATGATTACCCCAGGTCCCTTTCCTGTTTTGTTGTTGTTACTACCTCCCACCCATTGTGTATTCTTCCCTGGGTTCTTGTTTCCCAGGTGCATTATTTTGCACTTTTTTGCATTGAATCCTAGCTGCCATACGTCAGACCATTCCTCCAACCTTGCCAAGTCCCTTTTCATCCTTTCCACGCCTCCTTGTGTATCAACCCTGTTGCAGATCTTTGTGTCATCTGCAAAAAGGCATACTTTTCCTTCCAGTCCCTCTGCAATGCCACTGATGAAGACATTAAAAAGGACTGGACCCAATACTGAACCCTGCAGTACCCCACTAGTAACCGCCCTTTCTTCAGAGTGGACTCCATTTACAATTACCTTCTGTGTCCTGTTGTCCAGCCAATGTTTTACCCAGGCTACCACCCTGGGACCCACTCCCAGGCTGGTTAATTTGACTAATAATCTTTTGTGTGGGACTGTGTCAAATGCCTTGCTAAAGTCTAGGTAGGCCATGTCCACAGCCCCTCCCTGGTCTACTACTTTGGTCACCCAGTCAAAGAAATCTATTAGATTCTGTCTGACATGACCTTCCCGCTGTCGAACCCATGCTGCCTTGGATCCTGTGCTCCACTGACCTCTAGGTACTCAACTATTCTTTCCTTCAGAAGTGACTCCATCACTTTCCCTACCACAGAGGTCAGACTGACAGGTCTGTAGTTTCCTGCCTCTGTCTTGGTCCCACTTTTGTGAAGGAGAATCACATCCGCCTTCCTCCAGTCCTTGGGTACCACACCATCCTCCCATGATTTATTAAAAAGAGTAGCCAGTGGTTTCACTAGTTCCTTCCTTAATTATTTTAGAATTCTGGGGTGAATTCCATCAGGACCCTTTGCTTTGTCCACCTTCAGTTTTAGAGTTCTTGCAGAACCTTTCTTCTGTGAAAGGACTGGGATCGACCCCCTATCAAGAGTGCTTCTGTTAATTGGATTAGGCACTTCCCTCCTCTTTTGTGAATACTGAGCAGAAATATTCGTTCAGTATTCCTGCTTTTCACTGTTCCCTCTGCCCACCCACCGTTTATTCTATTCAGCCTCACTATCCCTCCCTTAGTCTTTCTGGTCCGCTGATGTACCTATAAAGGGTTTATCCCTTCTTAACTGAGTTGGCTATCTTTTCCTCAGTTTGGGCTTTGCTATTCTGACTTTCCTCCCTACTTCTTTCTGCCTTAACTGGTACAGATCTCTGTCCTGCTCCTTCTGTGTTTCCTTATACTTCTGGAATGCTATCTTTTTCTTCCTGACTTTCACAGCCACCTCTCTTGAGAACCATAGTGGCTTTTTCTTTCATTTTGATTTGTTTATTTGCTTCACACAAAGGCTTGTTGCCTCTGTGATGGCAGTTTTGATAATTCCCATTGTTGCTCCACACCTCCTTCTAGCCTATTTGCTAGTGCTTTTCTGAGGCACTCTCATCTTGCCAAAGTCAGCCCTCCTAAAGTCCAGTACCCTCACTTTTGTATGGCTTGACTCTGTAGCTGAGTTTAATGTGAACCACACTGTTTGATGGTCACTTGTCCCCAGATGGCAACCCACTTCTAGATCTGAGATCCTCTCACTGCCCCGCTTGAGAGCACGAGGTCTAAGATTGCTCCCTCACGAGTGGGTTCAAACTAGCTGTCTAATGCCTGCCACCTGTAGGGCATCAAGAATGGCCCTGCTCTTGGATGTCGCTGCAGCAAATGTGCTCCAGTTAACATCTGGCATATTTAGGTCTCCCATCAACAGTATCTCGCCTTTCTCTGCCATTCTAAGAATGCCTTCCATCATATCCTTGTCCATTCCTTCCCCCTGACACGGGGGTCTGTACACAACCCCTGTGCGGATTGTGGTGCCCTTTCCAGTCTCCAAGGTGACCCACAGTGCCTCCTCTCCTCCCTGTTTACTCTTTTGTTCAGTTGCTTTTATCCCTTCCTTTACATAGAGAGCTACTCCTCCCCTCTTCTCCCTGCCTGTCTCTCCTGTAGGTTATGTACCCTGGTATGTTAACATCCCAGTCATGGTTCTCTGTGTGCCATGTTTCTGTGACTGCTACGATATCCAGGCATCCTCTTCCATTAAGGCCACCAGCTCAGGGAGCTTGTTGCCCAGACTACGGGCGTTGGTACTCATTACCCTCCATTTCCTGATGGCCTTACCCCCTTTTGTCCCATCCCTGTCCTTCTTGCCTTTGTCACTTTCTCCAGTTACCCCTGCCCTTCTCCCTATCGACACCTCCATGTTGGTATTTGCCACACTGACTACCGTGATTGTTTGGGGGGGGCTAGGATTTTCCTGCTCCTTTCCAGTGCCTCCCCCCTTGGCTAGTTTAAAAACTTGCCAATGAAGCATTTAAACCTATCACCTAGGATCCTGGTTCCCCTCCCGGACAGATGAGGCCCATCATGCCAGTATAGGCTTGCATCACTCCAGGTGGACCCCCAGTCCCCAATGAAGCCAAATCCCTGAGCTCCACACCAGTTTTTCAACCACTGATTGAATCCCATGGTAAGGAACACCCTAGCCTCTCCTATGCCATAGATGGGTAGCACCTCCGAGAAGGTTACCGTGCGTGCTACTTGACTAAGGCCCCTCCCCAATTCCAAAAACTCTTCCTGCACTTCTCTAATCCCTTTCTTAACCAGGTCATTTGTTCCTAAGTGGACAATGACATCCAGCTCCTTCCCCTGTGTAGCTGCTCCGGCAATCCTGAGGATTCGCTCCCTGTCCCTCCAAGCCATGGCGAAAGACAGGCACCTTACCTCCCTCTCCCCTTCCTTGCCCAGTTCTACCTTCCTAACAATGGAGTCCCCCACCAGGAGTTGTTTCCTTCCCCTGCAGGGTCCCCTGCCACCCTCCTGTGGGTCTCCTTTGTGGAGGTTCCCAGCATCCTCCTTGCTCTCCACTATAGGTGCCTCCATAGAGGAACCACACTTTGCCAGAATGGCATAGGAATTGTGGAGCGGTACAACTGGAGGGATGTGCCTCTGTTCCACCACCCTCACCCTCCCTGAGCCCACTGTGGTCCAACCGCTCCTCTTTCTTGGCAACCTCTGAGGCAACGGGAGTGGCTCTGGTGGTCCCTGGATGGAAGAGGAGGTCCCACAAATCCTGGCCAACTCAGCCTGGAGATGAGCAACCTCCTCCTCAGCCCAGAGAGGTGCCTGCAGATGGGACAACACCGCATCCTCCAGAACATCTCCCGGAAGACTGCTGCTCCACAGCCACTGCACTGCACCACTCCAATCATGTCTTATTTCTGGCCCCTTAACTGTTTGCAATCCTTACTCTTTCCTCTGTTTTTTTTTTCTCTCTCCTTACTTTCTGCCTGTGTGCCCTTTAAGCTCCTGATTGTCCTGTTCTGAGACAAGAATATCCTATATTTCTCAGTAGACCGCTTACTTGTTCAGAGGCAGACCTCCAGCAGCTATAGGGGGCTGGAGAGCTACTCTTGCCCTTCTAGGATGGTGGGTCCTTGGTGGTTCTGTGATCACTCACTTCCTGCCCCTAAACAGGAAGTTCCTGTTGTCAGTCAAATCCTGTGCCTATAAAAATAGAACTAGCTTGGGGTGGGGAGGGAAGGAGGGCAATATAGTCCCAGTAGAGAAGTTCAGTCACACAGCAGTCCTTTCTCCTGGAGTCTTCTGCCAAGCTATTAGCAGAATCTTTCTAAGGCAGTCTTTAAATGTAGCTTCCTTCTAGCTAAGCCACTCCCCTACTTACCAGATCTTTCTATAAGTAATTTAAACCTCACAACAGTTAAGTCCTTTCAGTCACCTGAGATTTACACCTAGATGACTTTTCAGTTACCCATTCAGTTCAGTTAACCCAAACACACACTTTTTTTGTTTTGTTTTGTATGTTAGTTTTTTAACCCTAAATTAAAGGTCTAAATACAAAAGTTCTTCTACTTTAGTCCCAGCAGAGAAGTTCAGTCACACAGCAGTCCTTTCTCCTGGAGTCTTCTGCCAAGCATTGGAGTGTGAACAGTCATCTCTGAGTCTGGGAATTCAGTTGTGGCTCTCTTATTAGTGTCCATCCACAGTGTGTGTGTGTGTGTGTCAAGGAAGTTGGGTCAGAGTGAAGAGAAGAAGAAGATGTGGCCAGGAGTAGTTCAGTTGTGGCAGCAGCAGTGCATTAGTATCTGAGAATAGAGAGTTGAGGATGACACCCCAACCACAACTGGTAACCCCCCACTGCCATCCTCCAGTGGGAGCTGCTGCTCCATCCCTCAGTGTGCAAAGCACACTACCCAGTTAATTGAAGGTGCAGGAAGTAACTGCATAAATACAACTGGTGAGCACCATAACAAATGCTGTGACTGCTACCTGCACATAATCCTTCCAGATCCTAAAAGAAAAGGACATTCCATTTAATTTAACAAGAGACCTTTATGAGCTGAGGAGTAGCACACGACAGGTGACAACAAAAAGTAAGTAGAAAGTACTTTGCTTTTTGCTTTTCTGATCCACTTGCTGTCTGTATGTCACAGCTTATTTTGTGAGGGCTTGAGATGTAATTTATAACTACCTGTTAGGCAAGTCACAGGCGATTGCATCCGTGTTTGTTGTTTCTATTTCAGTGACATTGAGAATGAAATACTTGCAATGCATGCAGTGGCACTGCATATAACTGTACTTTGCAGCATACCTTCTTTGCCACACTGTGTCTCACAGTGCCCCTTGCAGTTTCCCCTTATTAGCCCTGCGCAACTTCAGCAATCTGAAAAGCGCCATCGTTCACTACACCGGGATGAGTGATGGGGGCCCGGCAACCTCCACTACTGATTCTAGCCCCCCCCCCCAGCTTCTGCTGACTGACCAGGCCACCAATGGCACAAGACACGTGACAGCACATGTTTCTCTTGGGACTGATTGCCCAACTGTACAACAGCTTGACTGCCAAGTCTCCTTGGTGATACTGCCAAATTCTGAGACTCCCGTCTGCTTGCATACTTTGTCTCAACAGTTCCTTATTATGAGGGAAGGTTCCCTCACCCTCAGAAGTGCTCTGTCTCACACCCATTCCCATATTGAAAAGGTGCTGTTCAATGCCCATGATGAGAAAGAACATATACAAATAACTTAGAGGCTTTAAAGCAGAAATCCTTAACACTTTAAGATGTTAAAGCAAATGCAACTTTGATCAAAGAAAAATACAGATTTTCACAGTCATTACCATATCAAACCCAAATGAATTTACCCTTTATGTCAGTCTTCCTTGATTGTGGTCCATTATTCTGGCCCACCCACCTGAACGAATACTTCTGCTCAGTATTCACAAAAGAAGAGGTGGGGGAGGTACCTGATTCAGTCAATAGAAGAACTCTAGATGGGGGGGGGGGGCAATATCAGTCCATTCACAGAAGAAAGGGTTATGAAAGAACTCCTAAAACTGAAGGTGGACAAAGCAATGGGGCCCGATGGGATTCACCCCAGAGTTCTAAAAGAATTAAGGGGAGAACTAGTGACACCACTGACTACCCTTTTTAACAAATCATGGGAGGATGGTGTGATACCTGCAGACGGAGAAAGGAGGATGTGATTCCCCTTCACAAAAGTGGGAGCAAGACAGAGGCAGGAAACTATGGACCTGTCAGTTTGACCTCAGTGGTAGGGAAAATGATGGAATCACTTCTGAAGGAAAGAACTGTTGAGTACCTAGAGGCTAGTCTGGCACAAGACCCAAGACAGCATGGGTTCACAGCGGGAAGGTCATGTCAGGCAAATCTAATTGATTTCTTTGACTGGGTGACCAAAGTAGTAGACCAGGGAGGGGCTGTGGACATGGCCTACCTAGACTTTAGCAAGGCAAGTGACACAGTCCCACACAAAAGATTAATAAACAAATTAGCCAGTCTAGGAGTGGGTCCCAGGGTGGAAGTCTGGCTAAAACATTGGCTGGACAACAGGACACAGAGGGTAATAGTAAACACAGTCCACAGTGAAGAAATGGGGGTTATTAGTGGAGTACCACAGGGTTCAGTACTGGGTCCGGTCCTTTTTAATGTCTTTATAAGTGACTTTGCAGAGGGACTAAAAGGAAAAGTATGTCTTTTTGCAGATGACACAAAGATCTGCAACAGGGTTGATCCACAAGGTGGGGTGGAAAGGATGAGAAGGGAATTGGCAAGGTTGGAGGAATGGTCAAATGTATGGCAGCTTAGATTCAACGCAAAAAAGTGCAAAGTAATGCACCTGGGAAACAAAAACCCAGGGGAAGAGTACACAATGGGGGGTGGTGAGATAATGACAACAACAAAAATGGAAAGGGACCTGGGGAAGTTATACCAGATCACCTAAAGGTGGGCAAGCAACGTGAGAAGACAGTAGGGAGGGCTGGGGGATACTGGGATGCATAGGGAGAGGCATCACCAGTAGAAAACAAGAACAAGTAGAAGACTTGGTTTGCTGGCCAAGGCACCTAGCTTCACCTGAGCTCTTTCCTTCTAAGACTGCTTGAAAGGCAGAGTAGAGAAACTTACCAGAGCAAGGGAGAAGGATTAAGACTTAGTTTTGCTAAGCAGATTTACTGTGTGGTGGTGTTTTTATTTTTTACTCACAGGGATTGCTACTGTTTGTTGCTAACATTTCATTGCTTTATTTTTTCTCTGATTCAAATTGTTGTTGCTGGTATACCTTCTTCTGCATTATTACAAGGTGTGCCTACAGGTGTGTGCTAACAGATTACTGCTGTAATCTTCTGATTCAAATTGTCTTTTGCAAGGTATATCTTCTGTTACTGCTTTATTTTTCTCTGGAGCAAAGTGTTTCTTACAGGGTATATCTTCTCTGAAATTATTACAGGTGGTGCTTTACAGGTTTTACAGTTTTATCTAACATTAGGATAAGCTTTCAGGTTACTGCATTTGTTGTTGACTGATTGTTTCTGCTCTTACCTCCTTGTTCTTTCATCCGTGGTTCTTCTTTTTAGGCAGGGAAGGGCCCAGCCACCCACCACCCCCATCCCCAACCACCACACTACACCTCCTTTATAGGGTACCACAGTTGTGACATTTCCTGTGGCAGAGCAAGAAGGGCAGATCAGTGGGGCCTCCACAAGGTGATCTCATTTACAGGGCACTAGCAATTTAACTTGTTATAACAAGTTAAACAAAGCACAATTAAACCATTACTTGCATTTTTTCTTTTTTTTCCTTCTAATTACTCTGACTAGGTTACAAACCCAGCAACTTATTTGGAATGGATTTCATTAACTGCAGGTACTGTGGAACAATTTTCAGAAGGACAGTCTTACAGGATTTAGGACACTGTCCTACATGCTGGGCCTTTGGAGATCTTGGGTCTCAGCTCCGGGCAGCATGGGCAGAGATTGCACCTCAAATTTCATATTGAAGAGAAATACATTATAAGAACCACCCGCCATTTCCCCAGCATCCAACAGAAAAACCTCGACCGCAGAGGGTAGTTGGTCCAGGAGGTTGGCAGGTGGTTAGGAGGAGCAAATCAGGTGCCCATCACTCTGCTCTCCACACATTGCCTCCAAAACCATATAAACACTACAAACAGGTATCTGCCTCTATCTCTGAAATCAAATAAGAGGCAGAAGACACTGCAGAGCAGGACACTGCGGCACAGGAGCTAACACAACAATACTCACCCAAATCAGGAACCAAAACTAAACAAGCACAAAGGAAATCAAAAACTTCTGATCATAGGAGACTCCATGATTCAGGAGTTGATACCCATCTCCAGCCAGGGTGATGGTCAGATGTCTCCCAGGTACATCAGCATGGAGAGACACTGACCGCATTGCTAAAATTGTTCACAAAGCAGGAGAAAACATTGATGTCCTAGTACACATAGGGACTAATGATCTGCCAGCCGGTCAGTTGTGGAGACCAAGGAACACCTGACTAAGCTGGGTGACAAACTATCATCTATTTAAGTCGGCATCTCCTTCTCTGAGATCCTGCCAGTCTGGGAGAAGGGAGCAGATGGACGGAAGGTCGAAGAAGGGGAGATAGGGGAGCTAAACACGTGGCTCAAGGACTGGTGCCAGGAAAAAGGACACAGATTTGTAGGAACTGGCAACAGTTCTGGGAGCGAAAGTTCTTTAAATTTGATGGACTGCATCTGACTAAAGAGGAGTCAGTGCATTGGGGCAGAAGTTTGGCGTCTTTGCAGAATATTTAAACTAGCAAATGGGGAGGGTGCAGCACCCCATACGTCGAATGGAAGAACACCCTCCCCTCAGCTAGTGGTCAAACAGGAATTCAGCGTGTTTGCCATTCATTTGCATCACCAGGTAAGAAAAAGGTTTGTCTCCCCATACGATGCACAGGGTAATGCCAAACTTCACCCAACAACTAACACACCAAAATCTGGCCAATGGAAAATCATGTACACAAATGCTCACAGCCTGGGAAATAAGATCCCAGACCTGCAGGCAATAATGTCAGAGGCTAAACTGGACATAGTAGCAATTAGTGAGACGTGGTTTACCAGTAACCACACTGGAGACTTCAGTACCTGGCTATGTATTGTTCAGAAGAGACCGAGGTGCAAAAAGGGGAGGAGGCCCTGTATGTTAATGAAAATATCAAAGCTACAGAAATTCAGAATACACATAAGGAGCCAGAAGAACTGTGGGTCACCCTGGAAACAGGAAATGGGACAGCCATAAGAACTGGGGTTGTCTACAGGCCCCAGACCAGAGGAGGACATAGACACATTACTGTTAGAAGATATACAAAACATGACAGCTAAAGGGAGGTTCTGATAATGGGAGACTTCAACATGCCAGATACAGATTGGTCAATACCAGCAGGAACATCTGCCAGAACTAGACTCATAGTGGATTCCCTGCAGGGAGGGCCTCAAACAACTGGTACAGCAACCCACAAGAGACAGGGCTATCCTAGATCTAGTACTGACTAACAAGAAGGGATCACAGATCTCCAGGTAGAAGGTCACCTGGTGGCCAGTGACCATCACATGGTATGGTTCAATTTGGCTACTATATCTAAATCATCCCATTCCAAGGCAAAAATATGGGACTTCAGAGGAGCTGACTTTGATAAGATGGCCAACAGAGTTAAGCTAGCCCTGGCAAAAAGAAACACAGGTGAGGAGGTACAGGCAAAGTGGGCAAGCATTAAGGATACAATACTTGAAGCAACATCCCATTGTGTTAGACAGAAAGGAAGTGCAAAAGAAGAAGGAACCACTTTGGTTCTCAAATACAGTAGCAGAAAAGGTCAGAGCCAAAGGCTGGCCTTCAGGAAATATAAGGAACACAGCGGGATGAAGATAGGGAGGCATACCAAACTGTCCTAAGGGAAGCAGGTAAGGCAGTAAGGCAGACAAAGTCCCAAACTGAGGAAACACTAGCACGAACAGTAAAGAAGGTGACAAGACTTTCTATAGATACATTAGTGAAAGGAGAAAGTCCAGAGGGGTATTGCTAAGCTTAATGGAGAAAAGGAGCATGTGAGGAGGACCCTGTAAAGGCATCTATCCTAAATAGATACTTTTGCTCAGTATTTACTGAAGAGAAGGTAGGGCAGGCCCACAGCTCAACATCATGGACACAGGGGAGGAGGTGAGCACTACTCCTTCACAAAGAAAGGGTCCTACAAGAGCTTGCTAAGCTCAGGGTGGATAAGGCAATGGGACCTGATGGCATACATCCCAGGGTACTTAAGGAGCTAAAGGAGGAACTAGCAGAGCCATTAGCAGAATTGTTTAGTGAGTCTCTGAGCACAGGAGAGGTCCCAGAAGACTGGAGAAGGCCCATGTGATCCCGCCTCCACAAGAGTGGTAGCAGGGAGGAGGGGGAACTACAGACCAGTCAGTCTTACCTCAGTAGTGGGCAAGATTATGGAGGCACTCCTTAAGGAAAGGATAGTGCAACACCTGGAATCCATAGGGGCACAGGATCCAAGACAGCATGGGTTTACAAAGGAAGGTCCTGTCAAACTAATCTCATAGATTTCTTTGACTGGCTAACCAGAGTGGTGGACCAAGGGAGCAGTTGATGTCGCTACCTTGACTTCAGCAAAGCTTTGACACTGTTCACATAGAAGATTGATAAATAAGCTAGGTAGGCTCGGGTGGGTCAGAAGTTGGTCAACTGGGTGGCAAACTGGTTGACTGGCAGAAAACAGAGAGTGGTGGTAAATGGTATACAGTCAGAAGAGATGCAAGTCACAAGTGGGGTACCTCAGGGATCAGTCCTGGGGCCAGTCCTATTCAACATCTTCATTAGTGACCTGCAGATGGACTAGAGGGTAAGGCTTGTCTGTTTGCAGATGACACCAAGATCTGCAACAGAGTAGATGATCCAGATGGGGTGGGCAGAATGAGAAGAGATCTGGATAAACTAGCAAAATGGTCAGAAGAGTGGCAACTGGGATTTAATGCAAAGAAGTGCAAAATCATGCACATAGGAAGAGAAACCCTGAAGCCACTTATAGGCTGGGAGGAGTTGCTAGCAGTCACAAAGGAAGAAAGAGACTTGGGCATCATCATCACTGATGACCTAAAATCATCAAAGCAGACCTCTAAAGCAGTAGGTAAGGCTAGGGGTGTTAGGGTGTATTAGTAGGGGTATCACAAGTCGTAGAAGGGGTAATAATCCTCTGTACAAGACATTGGTTAGGCCCCATCTGGAGTACTGCATGCAGTATTGGAGGCCACACCTTCACAAGGACATTAACCAAATTGAGGCAGTCCAGAAGGGCAACCAAAATGGTGCAGGGACTGCATCAGAAGACATATGAGGACAGATTAACGGAGCTCAATATGTATACCCTTGAGCAAAGGAGGAGAGAGGTGATATGATCGAGACATTTAAACACCTTAAGGGCATAAACAAGGTGGAAGAGTCTAACATGTTTAAATATAAGAAAAATAGCAGGACAAGAGGACACAGCATGAGATTAGAGGGAGGCCGATTAAGGGGAATGTGAGGAAATTCTTTTTCACAGAAAGGGTGGTAGATGCATGGAATGACTTACCACAAGAAGTGGTGGCTATGAATACAGTGCAGGGCTTCAAACAGGCATGGGATAGGCATAAGGGAGCAATACAAATGACTATGAATAGATAGGTCACTGACAGAGCAAAGGCCGATGGCACATTTATAAGGTAGAAAAAGAAATGGGCAGACTGGATGGGCCTTGCGGTCCTTATCTGCCATCAACTTCTATGTTTCTATGTTTCTATGTTTCTAAGAAGTTGTTATCCCTCTGTACAGACAGTTGGTAAAATGCTATCTGGAGAACTGTATGCAGTTCTGGAGACCCTGTCTCCACAAAGACGTAGACAGAGTGGAGGCTGTCCAGAGGACATAACCAAAATGGTGCAGGGTCTGCACCAGATGACATATGAAGAGAGACTAAAGGAGCTTAATATGTATACCCTTGAGGAAAGGAGGGAGAAAGGGACAGGATAGAAACTTTCAAATACCTCAAGGGAATCAACAAAGTCCAAGACAGTAACATCTTTCAGAAAAAGAGATGTGCAAGGACAAGGGGGCATAATTTGAAGATGGGGGGGTGACTCGGAGGTAATGTGAGGGAAGTATTTTTTCACATAGATGGTTGTGGATGCATGGACCAGCCTTCCTGAGGAGGTCATGAAGTCAAAAACAGTGGGGGAATTCAAGAATGTATGGGACAGACATAAGGCAACTCTAGTGGAGGGTAGGAGGAAGGCTGTTGGTTAACTAGGATCGGCAGCTTATCCATTAGGTAGGGAAATAGGTAGACTAGGTGGGCCAAGCGGTCCTTATCTGCCATCAAATTCTATGTTTCTAATTTTCACCCAAGCCACAGATGACCAATTAAATTTTAATAAAAATAGTAAGGTAGACTAATTTCAGGTTGGGAGGATAATCAATAACAATAAACAGCAGGACTGGCACTCTTCCTAATTTCTCTTTTCCACCTCTCGCTTAATATAACTGCTAGTGACTCTGGGTTCCACTCACATGAAGAAAACTCTTTTGTTTACTCGAATCTGGTTCCCTATTGGAAATCACATCCTTTCCTTAACTTGGCCCTATATCTAACACGTCCTGCCAAACTAGGTCATTTTCTTCTCCTTCACGCCCCTGTCATGCCCAAATGCCTGAAACTCATCCATCACCTTACCAGAGAAACTTGGGTGACTCTCCTGGGTTTATCCCTATCTGGGGATATTGAATCAAATCCTACCCCACAATGCTAGATCAACAAATGACTCCTCTTGGGCATTCAAATAGCTTATATGAATATTAGAAGTGTACCTGCTAATTTCGCTGAACTGGAAGCCTGGGTAGCCCACTATCACCTAAATATTCTAGAACTGACTGAAACTTGGCTTAGGCCAGACATACCTGACACAGTATACAAAATAAATGGCTACCACCTTATGAGATTTGATCAGCCCTCTAAACAGAGGGGTGGAGGGGTTGCTCTGTATTATAAAGAACATTTCAGTATCTCTGTCCATCACTCAGGGTTATCAAGTATTTGTGAAACTCTGCATACTGTTATGTTCTTAGGTGGAGAAAAGAGGCTAAACCTGGTATCTGCTTATAATCCTCCAAAGGCAGCACTCCCTGGCCTAAATGGGCTCTTGGACTATCTCTCTACTCTAAAGGATAAACCTGAAGTAATATTAATGTGTGACTTCAACCTTGACCTATTAGGTACCCACTCTGGTTTGTACACGGAGGCTGTTGCCCAACTTCACCTATCGCAACTGATTACTAGCCCTACTTGAATCTCAGCAAATAGCAAGCATCGATCTCTCCTGGACTGGATAGCCACAAACAGAGCAAATAAAATTATTGATGCAGGCACCTTTTCTGATTCTATCAGTGATCACCTACCTACCTTCTGCATTTGGAATGGTCACTGCCCCCATCCCCTGCTCAGAATTATTTAGTTTTGGGATTTTGCCAAACTGAATCCAAGCTCACTCCTTGATGATATTAATAACATCGACTGGTCGCCTATCTATATCACTGAGGATGTAAATACAGCACTTGACTATCTAAATTCTCAGCTACTAGTCCTGCAGGATTTGCATGTCCCATTAAAAAAAAGACGTCTTAGGGGCTCTGCAAACAGATGGCTACATAAAGACCTCCTTCAGACTATGAGAAGAAGGGATAAGGCCTGGGCCTTGACCATGAAATCTCAACGGCCAGATGATAGGGCTAATTATAGAAAAATTAGGAATGCCTGCATAAAAGATATTTGGAGGGCAAAAAGTAACTATTGCCTTAAGCTTCTCCAGTCTTCAGTGGGTGACACCTGGGGTTTTTGGAACCACATCAAAAATTTTATAGGCCAAAGGCCCAAGACGGCCATAACTGAAATGAAGCTAAATGACAACTACTGTAACAATCTATCTACGATTGCAAATGCTCTGAATGTGCAGTTCTCTGATCTTTCTGAATACCTTGCAAAATTTAACCAGTCCCCTGCACCCCCTCCCAATATCCACCATCCTTCAGGACCCTCCTTTCTGCTCAGATCACTCTCCACTGCCGAGGTGCTGCTTCTTCTTGAATTTGTCTCCCCTTATGGATCTGCTGGTCCAGATGGATTACTGCCCTATTTCATCAAAATGGCAGCTCCAGCTCTTGCTGCCCCATTACAATAATTTTCAACCTATCTATACTAACCCAGACAGTGCCTACAATATGGAAAACTGCTTGAGTTGTCCATGTACACAAAAAAGGGGACACCAAAAACATAGCTAACTACAGACCGATCGCCATTCTCTCTACCTTAAATAAACTACTTGAGAAGGCTGTTGCCACCCAGGTCTCAGAATATCTGCACCTTCACAACCTTCTATCCCCTGCACAACATGGATTCTGAACGGGGCACAGCAGCACAACTGCACTACTTCAAGTATCAAATAAAGTTCTCACAGCAATGGATAGGGGCCTGCTCACGGGGGCCATATTTATTGACCTCACTAAGGTATTTGATCTTGTGAATCACCCCCTTCTACTCTCCAAACTGTCCATCCTGGGTTTTTCCCAGTCTGCCATCTCTTGGTTTGACAGCTACCTCACTGGGAGGAAGCAATTTGTTCAAATTGCAACTGTTGTCTCTTACCCCTCCTCAACTTCTGTTGGAGTACCCCAGGGATCTATACTTGGCCCTCTCCTTTTCTCTCTCTTTATTAACAAACTGCCCTCACTTCCCTGTCTCTCCTCGCTGATACTTTATGCCAATGACATGGTGCTTCTCACTTGTGGTAAAGACTCTACATCAGTAAAGACGAATCTTCAAGCTGACTTTGATTGCTTACAAGTCTGGCTTCTACAAAACAAACTCATGCTTAATGCTAAGAAAACTGTGGTTATGCTTTTTGACTCCACCTCTAGAATCAAATCCTGTGCTATGGATCTCTCAGTACTACGTCTTGATGACTCCCCATTGGAATTTGTTAACTCCTTTAGGTACCTAGGAGTCACACTTGATCCATCTCTGGATTTCAACCTCCACCTTACAGCTACTTGCAAGGCGGTTAACTCTAAACTGGGCATTGCCTATAGAATTAGGTCCTCCCTGAATGATGCTGCCCAGCTTGCTATTGCACAAGGTTTCCTCCTTTCCTCCCTTACATATTGCTCACAGGTATACCTTAATGCCAACAAAGGATCCCTCCAAAATGGAGCACCTGTTATAACAGCATATGCCGATTCGCCCTCTCTGCACACAGACTGACTTATCGCTGTGAACTCTACTCCAAACTAAATTGGCTCTCCCTGACTTCGCACAGACTCTATTCTACTGGATGGTTAATTGACAATATTATTGGAACAGGGACAGCTGAGTATCTCTCAAGGCTGCTGTCTCATCCCTCCCAAGTATATCTGTTTAGAGCATCTGTACAAACCCGACTTGAAATTCTGATATCTCACAAAAAAGGGGCAACTACCCTTCACTATATCGGCCACCAGCATCTGGAACTCCCATCCCCCTTCATATTAAACACTCTAAATCACACCTAGCCTTTAAACTGGGTCTCCGCACCCACCTGACTGACTTTGATGGCTGCTCCTGTGCTGTAACTTGAGACTGACTCCCAGTAGCATTCCTTACCTACATGACACTTACTGTTTCCCTCCACTGTATAAAATCTGCATGTTCCCACTCCCTCCACAAAATCATCAGTTAAAACTGTTATGTGTCGTATATCCTTAATTATTATTGTTGTATCATCCAGTGCAAGTAGCTAATGTAAGGGTATTTGTTTTCTCTCATTTTTCCACAGAAATATGTCTTGCTTTTGTTTGTTCCCACTTCATGCTGCGCCATGAAAAATTGTCACTGATGTCTGTACCTTCTGTACCTTGCTCTCTCCTGATTGCACTCTCCCGGGTCATGCCTGAATATAGGCAATACTCTTGTCTAGTGTACCTACCCGGTAAACAAAAACCAAAGAAATACATAAATAATAGAAATATTAATAAAAATTTAAAACGTAGCAGCACTGACTGAGAGCCAGCAATAGAATTATTAAAGCCGCACAAAAAATGCACCACTACTAGTTCCTCCACTGTTCTGAAATCTTTGATATTTGAGAGTGCTTGTATTATATAACCAACTCAGAAAATTCATATTGTGTGATGCTCTTGCATGCTAATGTTATGTAAACTGAAACTCTGCACACCATACAAAGGCAGATGAGCTGCCATTCCCACAGTGTTCTGAACTTGTGTATGTTTTGATGTGACTGTGAGAGCATATCACATTATGAGAACGGGAGTGTCCCACATTTGAAAAATCAATGCCCCACATTTCAGTGACAAAAAATATTAAGTGTATCAAAAGGATGAAGTACAGTTTGTGATTGTGGAACCGTTTTCTGTAGGAATATATTATGCTTATGTTGTTTACTTGTGTTCTGCATAATAAGTCAGTCAGCGACCTGCATTTAGTAGATGTTGCATTATTATGAAACCATATGTTTTGTTTTTGTTTATTTAAAATCTGGTAAATCCATGGGCCAAAGACCCATTATCATGGGTGACCAGAGCAACATACAAATGTATAAGCACATAAACAAATGAGTACATTGAAGATACAGAACAACCAGTGTACAACCAAAGCAATGACACAAAAACTAGTTAGTGAAATATGTACATTGACTCCTAGAAAATAAATATTTTCTCAAAACATATCTAAAGCTAAGGGTAGATACACTGACTCAATCAAAGATAGTCAAAAGAGTATTAACAAGCATTTGTCAATGCTGAATGTTGATTGTGTTGGTCCGTTGAGCTCGCTCAGTGGCCCTCTGTCAGTCACTCATTGTGTTTCTCCTGGTGCTGCAGGCTGCTGTTTAGTACTGGGCTCCTGCCTGTGTTGCACCTTCTTCTGCTAAATAAAGAAATCTGCAGCAGTCATGATACAGCTCCATTGAGCTCGCTCACTCCCCCTCTCTCACTTGCTCGTTCTGTTTCTCCCGCTGCCACAGGCTGCCCTTTTGTACTGGGTCCCTGCGTGCATTGCTGCCTTTTTCTGCTCACAAAGAAATCTGCAGCAGTCCCAACACAACTCTGTTGAGCTCACTCACTCCCCATCTCTCACTCACTTGTTCCATTTCTGCTGGCGCTGCAGGCTGGCCTTTTGTACTGGGCTCCTGCCTGTGTTGCCACCCTTTTCTGCCCACAAAGAAATCTGCACCAGTCACAGTAGAGCTCCATTGAGCTCGCTCACTTCCCCCTCTCTAAGTCTCAATTTCTGTTTCTTTTGCCACTGCAGGCTGCCCTTTTGTACTGGGCCCCTGCATGAATTGCTGCCTTTTTCTGCCCACAAAGAAATCTGCAGCAGTCCCAACAGAGTTCCATTGAGCTTACTCACTCCCCCTCCCTCACTCACTCGTTCTGTGTCTCCCGGTGCTGCAGGCTGCCCTTTTGTACTGGGCTCCTACCTGCGTTGGTGCCTTTTTCCGCCCACAAAGAAATCTGCAGCAGTCCCGACAGAGCTCAGTTGAGCTTGGTCACTGCCCCCCTTCTCACTCGCTTGATCCTAATTTGTTCCAAACACTGATTTCCGACAGCGACTGTGGTACTCTGCGCCGGAAGCGCAAAAACACATTTCAGCCAGGATGTGATAAATGACAGCTGTACTGTTCATAAAGGAGGTGTGGAAAAATGCCAGTGTTGAAAATGTGGCATGAAAATACTACTAATTTGTGAAGTTACAAGGGTATGTGGAAACTGCACAACACACGCTCACAACACAGTCATTTTATGGAGTTTCATCACAAAATTTTCAACATAGCCATTTTAGGACTTCTGCTCAAGAACAGTGTCAGTGTGATTTTCTAAATGCGTTCTGAACACTGATTTCCTACAGCAACCACGCTATTGTGCGTCAGAAGAGGGGAAAACATATTTTGGCCCAGATGTGAAAAATGACAGCTGCATTGTTCATAAGGAGGTGTGGAAAAATGGCAATGGTGAAAATCTGGTGTGAAAATATTGCAAATTCATGAAGTTACGAGCATGCGTAGGAACTGTGCAACGCATGCTCGTAAAACAGTAATTTTTGGGATTTTTTCCACCAAATTTGCAACACAGGCTTTTTGAGAGCTCACCTCATGAACACTGGCACTGTCATTTTGTTAATCTGTCCTGAAAGGTGATTCTGCGCAGTGACCGTGAAATAACCTTTCAGGGCCGATTAATGCCATGACAGAGGCAGAATTCTTGAGGACGGGTCCCAAAATCCCCATGTTGAAAATGTGGTGCTAAAATTCATAAAAATGACTGAGATATGCATCAAAGTTAAAAAAAAAAAAAACTATTTAGTCCATTATACAGCTTACCGGCATTTCCTCAGTTCGAGGTTTGCTTTGAAGAGTGCAGACATGTTCCTGGTCCACCGAAGATCGTTGCGCGGGGCTCCGGAGGTAAGTATGGGGTGGGGGGATGTGGGGAGGTGGTGCATACAGTGGAGGGGCATGGGTTATGGGAGGGGGCGAGTCGGTGAGAGACCGTTTCTTCTTTTAGGAGTAAAGAAAAGATGGCATGGGACTTTTTTTTTTTTTTTTGCAGGACTTTTAGAACACTGGGGTAGGCTCCCAGTGTGCCACTTGTGTGTTTTGGGGTAGGGGCACTGGAGCCGATGGGGACTGAGCACCCCCATCGGCACATACTTGAGGGGGGCTCATGAGCTGAGGGGGATGGGCACCCCCCTCAGCACACAAGAAATGGGAGGGATATGCTGACGGGTATTGGGCACCCCTGTCGGCAAACACAGAAGGAGGGGGGACATAAGCAGAGGAGGACTGGGCACCCCCATCAACACACAAGAAATGGGGGGAGGACAAGCTGATAGGGACTGAGCTCCCAAATCAGCAAGTGTCCTGCAATGAAGGGTCGCTTCCTCATTGCAGCATATGACACTGCAATGACGAGGCGGCCCCTGATTGCAGTGGCTAAAACTTTAAGAAGGCTGTGGCACACTGACTGAACTAGTGTCAGCAGCAGTGTGCCACACCATTGGGGACAGTGGGCCAAGCCTTTAAATGCTGTGGGGACATTGGCCACAACAGTGCCGTGCCTCCACAACCTGCTTCTTGCAAAAGCTGCTACAATATGTTTCTTGCGCTTGCGCGCAATCAACATAAAAAATAACAGTAAATTAAAGAACATTGTTTTTGACCAGATGATGTCTTCATTCTAGGAATAGCAAAATATTGGTGAACAGATTAACGGGTTGAGATAGAACTAATGTGTTTTTTAAAAATAGAGTGAAAAAAAATTAGAACCTTGTTTGAAATTACCTTTTTTCTTTGCATATATTTTAGTTAACTGTATTTAGCCATTGCAAATTAATATGAATAGTTATTACCTAGTCACTCCAGTTTCCATTTAAAATAATTGACCAATCACTCTACTTGCATGACTAGAGAATTATTTCACAGCTTCAGTGAGAATGAAGGCCTGAGCATTTTTTCATTCTTGGAACTGGAATAATAAAAAACAAAATCCTGTCGGGGCCATTTTAGGTATGGGATCGGCTGTAAGTGTAAAGTGTTGCTGTTGGGAAGTGTAAGACAAAGCCTTAGCTGCAAGGGATTTACATTTGTTTTGCTCTGTGCTTTTCATTTTTATTTTAAGTGGGGGTTGGGTAGTGCATTCTTTCATGAAATTTATTACCAGTCATCAGTGCATGTTAGAGCATTTGCATGACAAGGTTCGGGTGCGCTGCCATGCAGCCTGTGCTATAGGATGGTGCGGGGGGGGGGCATGGTTACTGCTGTGCACAGGATCTACGGCTATGTAAATCTGGCCCAGACCTAAGTAGACAGTTTGAAACACCAAGCCTGAGTAAATTATACCTCTAGAGAGAGAGGTGAGAGCCCTTCTGATGGTGCCCAGTTAGCTCAGCAGAAGAAGCTGGATGAGAAAAGGGAAAAGGCATGGGGCAAGGTGAGCTGTGGGTCAACCTGGGGGCACAGCAAGCTCTGCGGTAACCCACGGGGCAAGATGAGCTCTAGGGTGATTAGTGGGTAAGGTGAGCTCTGAGGTAACTCCAGGGCAAGTTGTACAGAGTTGGACTGGCCCAACAGGACATCTGGAAATTTGTAGATGGGCACCCCTCATGTGGGTGCCTGGCCACCTTCTAAACTCTGAAACTCTCTGCAATTAAGTCATCTTTTTCTCTAATTAAATGGTGTATGTAATGGCATGGAGGGATGCTGGTAATATTTATAAACCACAAGTGCGAAGCACAAATAGTTTATATTTGTTACCAGAATCCTGAAATGCCATTATAGCCTTATTTATAGTGTAAATGTATGGTGTGCTTTATTTGTTATAATTTTTTTTCACTTATCTACCTGTGCCAGCTGTATTGCTGGTTTAATTTCACTTCTGGTGCCAGAGGCTGTAGCAATGTAAGAACTTTCCATTCCCAGCCTTATTTAATAACAGTGTGTTTCTACATCAGGATTCACCGATAATAAGCAATGACCCCAGAAAAATGCGGAAGCAAGGGTTACCTTGGAATGGCCCTGGCAATAAAAAGGAGAGCAGACCCTGAGGCTGCAGATTATGTGGAGAGGGAGGGCTGAGGATTCTAGGGAGGAGAGCTAGGGTGCAGCTTGCTGTGCTCGGGAAGGGCTGGGGGCCATGCACTTGGGGAGGTGACTAGGCTATGGGGAGGGTGGTTCAGGCAATATATTGGACTATGGAGACTCTGGGTAGGGGGCTAGGGTGCAACTTGCTGGACATAGGGAGGGAGTAACAGGGTAGCAAATTCTGTTTAAAATAGCTCCCAAAATGCACCAGATTTAAACATGTTGCTGGAAGCCTAGGTAGCCCCCAGAGCCCTGGTCTATAGTTTACATTTTTGTTCCTTTTATAGATGGTCTTGCAACCCCTATGGTTTTGGCTAAATGACACCCCTGCATGGATCTATTGGCAAAAGTTACATTGCCCTGCTGGACTTACTGATTCCTTAGATGGACTATAGAGACACCTTCTCTCATTACTTTTTTTTAGAAAACAGTGCTATAGTATGGAAGAAAGATGCTCTATATATGTAGATGTGTCAATAGTGGCATCAGTAAAGATATGCATTTTGCTGTGTTACATAGAAACATAGAATCTGATGGCTGATAAGGGCTGCTTGGCTCACCTAGTCTGCTCATTTTCCCATACTTTTATTTTTGCCACAGACCCTACTTGATCTATAACACTTTCGCTCCCTCACCTTTCCTCACTGCTGTGATTCCTTTGTGCCTGTCCCAGGCATTCTTGAACCCCATCACTATCTTTGCCTCCTCAACCTCTGTTGGAAGGCTGTTCCAGGACTCCCACCACTCTTTCTATGAACCATTTCTCCTGACTCTACCCCTTCCAGCTTCATAATATGTCCCCTTGTTCTAGAGCATCTTTTTTCAGAAAAATATTTCCCTCCTGTACCTTATTTACCCCCATGAGGTATTTAAGTCTCTATCATATGCCCCCTTTCCCTCCTCTCCTCTCTTCCAGGGTGTACATATTGAGGTCCTTTAGCCTGAATTCATAGAGCTTTTGATGCAGTCCCTGCATCATTTTAGTTGCCTTCCTCTGGACCACCTGCACTTAGTCTATGTCCTTCTGGAGATGTGGTCTCCAGAACTGGACACAGATCTTACCAGTGATCTGTACAGGGACAACACCACCTCTCTATTTCTGCTTGTGATACCCCTTTCTGTGCACCCCAGCATCACACTAGTCCTCTTGACTGGCTTGTCTGACTGCCTGGCCACCTTTAAGTCATCCAGTATGCCTACCCCCAGGTCTCTTTCCTGCTTGGTAGTTGTCAATAGCACTCCACCCATTCTGTTCTCTGCCAATGGGTTTCTGTATCCCAGTTGCATTATTCTGCACTTTTTTTGCATTAAAACCCAACTGTCATACACTTGAGCACTCCTGTAATTTTTTCAGATCTCTGCCTATCCTTTCAACCCCCCCCCCCCCCAAGCATCCACCCTATTGCAGATCTTGGCATCATCTGCCAGAGGTTGACCTTCCCTTCCAGCTCATTTGCAATCTCAGTTATAAAGAGATTAAAGAAGACCCATCCTCCCATTGAACCCAGAGGTACCCTGTTGACCCTGCTGGCCGCCCTCCCTTCCTTGGAGTGAATGCCATTTACCACCACACTCTGTTGCCTATCCCATAACCAATTTCTTACCCTGTTTCTTACTTTGTTGGCGTGAGGTGTTTTGTTTCTTTTCTGTCCCACAGTTCTCAGTATCCAGATGAGTCTCCAAGAGGAGTCTCAGGTAACAGGTTTGGGACAAGGGAAAGTGTGGCAAGATGATGCCTACTAGGTAACTAGATGCTACTTAAGAGTGTGAGGTATATAGGTGAAAAACTTTTCTATATATAAAATGAAACAATAATTTGCATAACTATCCAAATGCTGTTTGGTCAGACTTTATATACACACACAATATGTGCTCACAGAGAGGAAAACTACAAAAACAGATGCATACATAATGGATATTTCTCATATACATACCTGTGGCATAGATTAAATTGTAAAATCAGTAATTAAACTGTCATTTAGATTTCCATATATTACAGTAATTTAGGATAGGTGCAATATATTTACTCATTCTATTTCATCCCTGTTCTTATTGTGCACATCTGTCACCATGCCAAAAATATAAAGCAAAAGCATTATCAACATCTGAATAGAACTAACTTCATTAATATTCCATGAGCACTTTATTTATATTTGTTGCTTAATATCTGAATACAAGGCTCATTTGTCTCTCCTTTTTGTTAGAATTGCATTTACTCTTAGATAAAAATGAGATAAATGAGCACTGAAGTATCTCTTTCCACTACTGAACTTTCAAACTTTTCTCCAATGTTTAAACTGCAACTCAGTTTCAATACACTTCCCATTTTTCTACCACCTTTCAAACCTATGTTGAGGTTCATACTCAATTGTTCTAGTAGCTCAGTACTTTGCAACTGTTGTTACCTTCTACATTTCTGTTTTTTTGTCTTTCTCTCAGCTCCTCAGTCTCAGTCGTGACATCACATGAGTCTCAGTGCCACCCCCCCCCCCGACTTGGAATGTCCAGCACTCCTTTTCGAAATGCCTGGAATGGGGAATTTATGGATTTAAAACTGGGCTACGATTTTATATGTATGTTGTTCTCTGGTCATATGATTTTATATATATATGTTGCTCTGTGATCCGTTTATTAAGTACTCCTTCTTGGCATATAAGATAGTACAACCACCCTCTATTCTCAGGCGGGCTAGCCACCTTTGCAGCAACAGGAGGTCAAATGTGGTTATGGGAAGTCATGATCATATTGTAAATTTAATCTTATTTCTATGTTTTATTTTTATGTATCCATTCTCAATTTCCCCAAAAGCTCTTTATTCTGAACCCCTATCAATACACTAGACTATGCTGCTGCTACTTTTTAGAGAGGGTCTGAGGATGGTATCACAGACCCAACAGGGGCAGGAACAGACAGTGGGGACAATAGGCAAAAATATATGGAGATCCAGGAGAGTGACCCTCAGGGGCAGAAGGGCAGAGAACAGAAGAAGAAATAGATGGAGAACACACAGGAAAGAACAAGAAAAGAGAATCAAAAAACAAGACTCGGCAACAATTGGTACAGAGGGAGAGGATAGAAACCGGATCGGGGTACAACACAAGAAATTATACTAGTTTTCAACCTTTTAGATAGTAGTAGTAAAATATTTTTATTCATGTAAATTTCATATGACTAGGGATTAACTCGATTAAGTAAAACTCATTTTCAATGAGGTCCACAGCATAGTGAACAAAATTTTAAGATACAAGATGTTCTATACATATTCTTAAACCAATTAAATAAAATCATAAAATAGCTGCAAAATATGTATCAGGGTGTTCTCACTTATCTTCTACTGTAAGTTACAATTCTATATTAGCTATAAAGAAAAATAAATATTCAATGATGAGCTCATCCTCAGCCCCAGCATAGCTGAGCCACTTTTCCCTCTACCCTTTATCCTGTCCTGCCCAGTAAATTCTAGGGGCCGGATATTCAAACTGCGCCCAAAATGTGTGCAATAGCAGAAGCAAGCACAAGTCCGTTGCGCACATGCGCAATAGACGCAATATTCAAACATGGAGCAAGGCAAATTGCGCAACCAGCCAATGTCTGAATATCGCACAACCCGCGCCATAGCGCAACCAGGAAGGGGAAGCTGAGCAGATATGATGCGCTATAATGCAACAAGGCCAGCCCAGCTGAGCAGTCCAGAGGCGCCATAGCGCAAGCAGAGTGCCCCCCAGCAGCAGAGCAATGGAACTGCACAACCAGGGAGGTAGGCAGGGGCCCACCACCCATGCCACAGATGGGCACAGGAACACACTGCAGAACTAACAATGCACTCCCACACCCCAAGCACAGCATAAGTGGGGGAGGGACGGAATATCCACCGGCCCATGGGGACAAGCCAACAAAGCACAGCTGGGCCATGTTACCCCAGCACACTCACTGGCAAGCTGAGACTGTCACACAAAGGGGGCGGACCACCCCAGTGCACATCAGCCCCCCCCTTGTGCACAGCACACCCTGCACTGTGACCCCAAGACACCACCCATGAGCAGTGACCGTCACTGCAGGAATCCCCATGCATCCCCCCGCCACACTGCAACCTCGTGTACCACAGAACCATACAAGCCAGACCCACCATGAGCACCCAGCAGTGGGTGGCAGCACACGGCAAAACCGACTGAAAGCCACTCCCACACCAGAGACACCTCCCAACGCACACACACACACACATACCCAAGACAATACCACCCCAGATGCCATGCACACCACTGCAACTGAACACCTATAGCCAGCTGAAAATCAGAGACCACTACAGTATTCATAACAAAATATATATTTCTAATTAATATAACAACAATAACAATACGAACAACCAGAACTATATACAAATATATACAATACAAGGGTGGGGGTACGGGTACAAGGTAGGGGTGGGTAAGGGGCAGGGGTGAACAACTGGGAGAGGGAAGGCAGGGTGTGAGGGATGGGTAAAGGGGGAGGTGATGGGCAGCTACTGCCTGCCAGCCAGCTCTCCATCCACCCGCTGCTGGTCCTGGGGCCTCCTCCTGCACCTAACACCATGGCGCTGCGGGTCCCTCAGAATGTCGAGGGAATCCATGGCCACCTGAATGAGCTGGTGGACCGACCTCTCAAGCCTCTGCAGGATCCGGACACCTAGGACAAGGGATCAGAATCAATGGCTGTGACTGTCCATATCCCAGAAGTCCACCCAACATGCATGGCATACAGCCAAGTGCCCCGCTTCTGTGATGGACTGCACCCACCCACAGTGACCGAGAACAAGACATGCCCAACCAGGCAGCAACAGCCATGTGTGCCACTGCACACACACACACACCACCCATGTCCAGCACAGCACAACCAAGGCTGTACAGTGATGTGGCTACGCGGTGGGAAGGCAGTGCCACAGCCATGTGCCCAGTGCATGCATGGACCACCACTGACGCACTCCCAGACATGCAGTGCCACTGGACAGTGGTGACTGTCACATGTCGCGTGCATGGCAGTATTGTCCATGGATGGTGGCCATGCCCTGCTCCCCCCACAGCATGCAATAGCATTCATGATGTCATGTCACTCACCCTCATCATGCTGCTGCTGCTGTCATGGTTCATCACCACCACCAACACCACGCACAGCCACCGCTGCCACCCCTTGCTGCACCTCAGCCCGGGCCCTCCTCCGCTCTGCCACGCCTGTGGGAAACAAAAGGTGAGAAACACATCAGTGAAATCCCAAAGCAGACATCCCCCTGCCCCAATGAGTGTGCCCGCCCATCCAGCCAGACCCATACATCACATATCCTGTAAATACCGCCACAGCCAACCATAGACCAACCCTCCCCCATGAGCTGGACACAATACACAGTGTTACCCATACGGACCAACAGGTGCATAGATGGCTCACCCACCTGGCCGAGGCACCACGCCACTCCTGGCACGTGACTGAAGTCATGCCAGTAGGGCTGGCTCCCTCCTCCGCAGGTCACCGTACTGGTGCCTGCACTGCTCTGCGGACCACTGCCGGCCAGTGGCCTCCTCAAGGGCAGTGGCCACCTGCTGTCACACATGGGTTCTTGCCGTGTTGAGGGGTTCATCCTCAAATAGTGGGCCATGGTGAGGCTCCACTATGGCCACCAGGTTTGCCAGTTCCACTGCACTCCATTGTGGGGCTCTCCTGCGTGCCATCCCTGCATGCATGTAGTAGGCAATATGGCGCTCCGCAGCACAGCAACCCCACGTGGAATTGTTGCGCAATACAACTCCGCTATTCCCTATTGTGCTGTTGGTATAGTGCTGCCAGTCCCTATCGCGCTGTTACCGAACAGCACGATAGAGCTGCAGACATGCCATACGTACAGTGCCAAAGGGGCAAAGGTCGGGCACAGGGTCATGGGTCTCTGGCACAAGGCCACGCAGAGCGCCATTGGACGTCTATGCATCCAGCGCGATTGGTCACCTGTGTGCCATTGCCACAGTGGACTATTGCGCAGTTGTGCCACAGCGCCATGTAGTGACCGTAGCTGTAGCGCCACTGGCACAATAGTGGCCGTGTCCTGAATTGCCTATCACACACAGCACGTCATCAGCATGGCAGATGCCTGCGTAAGCTACCTGGGCATGCGCAGTGCGGTGTACTGCGCAGTCACAGAACTGCGCCATTGGCTCAGCCAGTTCAACCGTATTGTGCAAAGCGCAACAACGCGATATTCAGCCGTCATATGCAAATCATCCGATCAGCTATTCAATGACGCAGCGGCGCAATTTGCATCTCATTAAAGTTGCTCCAGTCCTAATTTGCATGCATTGCGCTATAAATATGCGACACTGTTCTACAGTGGCTATATTTGGTTACTGCAGTTGATAGGCGAGTTGCATGCATTGTGCTGTTCTGGACCATGGCACCAGACAATTGCTGTGTACTGCACAGTCACAGGTGACCACTCTCACCCATACAGGCTATGAAATGACCGAGCGAGGACTGGGTGAGGAGGATGATGGTGGGCGGAAGAGGAGGCCCAACTTTACAAAGGCGGAGACATAGGCACTGTTTGAGGCCTACCTGGATGAGGAGCCACTTCTCACTGGACAGCGGGGCACACCTCAGGCCCGTGCTGCTGCATGGGAGGGGGTGGCATGTGCCGTCAACCTGCATGGCAGCCACCAGCGCTCTGTGCAGGAGTGTAAAAAGAAGATGGGGGCTGACAGGAGGAGGGTGAAGGAGAAGGTTGCAGCCATCAGGGCGGCATGTGCTGCAACAGGTGGGGGACAGCCGGAGGTGGTGCAGCTGACCCCGGCGGAGGACATGCTCGCTACAAGCATGCAGCGCAGTGCCATTGAGGGTGTTCCTGGAGGTGGCTTCCAGACAGGTGGTAGCCCATCACTGCACGGTATGTCATGGTCAGAGGGGGAAGGTAGTTCGCATGCACTAACGTGTCCTTCCTTTCTGTTACAGGACCTGTGCATCTGCAGGGGTCAGCAGTGGAGGACCTATCCACTGCAGACAGCCATCCGGAGTTGGAGGAGGGACTATCCACCTCTGCAGATTGCCGGCGTGCACTGCGCCAGTGTGCACGCCTGGCTACCTTCACTGATGTTGAGACAGGTGTTGGGAGTGCCCTTCCTGTGTCTCAGTGGTCTGGCATGCAAGCATGCCAGCACGCTGCGGCTGTGGCTGTGGCACAGACCTGCACCATCGATGATGCACCGACCACTATGGGCATTGACATGTGTGTGTCACAGAATAGACACACAGCAGGACAGCTCACGCCCATGGATCTAGCTGGTTCCGACGTGTGTGCCAGCATGTCAGCACAGTCTCAGGCTGTGCTTGTCAGCACTAGTGGGGCAGCACCAGTGGCTGTGCAGGTCACTGGCACTGTTGCGGCCACAGCGTGGAACCACTGATCCCGTGGGTACAGCAGGTGGAGGGGCAGCAGCAGCAGCAGTCACCCACCGGGACTGGGGGTACAGGGCTCAGCGGTGATGTAGGTGCACCGCCTGTGGACATGCCCATATCTGGTCCTGGTGAGCAGCGCCCACCCTCAAGGGGTGCTGTACATAAGGCCCTTCCAGACCCTGAGGGACAGGTTGCCGATGTGGCAGACGACCTCTTTGATGAGCACACCCACCTGCTGAAGGCATCAGTACAGCAGCAGATGCGGGTTGCAACATCTGTGGAGGCACTGTGTGTGGCTCTGGAGTGGCACAGCAGGGACACTGAGAGGATCCTGTCCCGGATTGACCATTTGCGGGTGGATGTGACCGCTGCCATCGACAGGCTGACACAGGCAGGGGTCGGTGTCGTTGCCACATTGGGCACACAGTCAGGTGCCCCTGTGCCGCTCACACCACGCAGTATGCAATCCACTCCCCATTTCTGGCGTTGTGCAACACCCACCCTGTCGACGCCGGGTTCAGCTGTGGGCATCCCGAGCACCCCTAGTGCAGGTATGTCCGGTATGCTGCAGACCCCTGTGCGGACAAGGTCGCGTTCGCACAGTGGAACCCCTGGTGGTCGATCGGTGCCACCCCATGTGACCCGTGCTCAGCCTGCCAGTGCTGCTGGGTCTCGGCGGGGCCACCCATGCATCCGAGGTGGCCGTGGCACTGTGCCGCATGACTGAGCTGTCTCCCAGTGTGGGCCCTGTCTGGTGCTGCCCTGTGTGCAATGTGTGTTTCGGTGGGCAGTGCACCAGTGGGTGCCCTGCCCTACACGCAGACACACGGACCACCTGCACACCCTCCTGACTGCTGTCCACAGGTGTGTGTGCATGATGATGCCTGCATTGCGCTGTACACAAAAGTGCAAGGGTGCCCAGCATCTGACACACATACATGGACAGTACAGGTGGTGGTGGTGGCCTGTGGACATGTGTGTTTTTAGTGTCTGTGTTCCTGCTCTGTTGTGCACCTGACCCCCGTGTACTTTGTGTCTGTTGTGTGTGTGTGTGTGTGTGTGTGTGTCTGTCCATGTGGTGTGTTACTGTTCACCCCTCCCTGGTTGTGTGTGTGTGCTTCTGTGCCCTGCCACTTCCCTTGCCGTCATGCACCCCTGGTGTGTTTCCCTGTGTGTATGTGGGTTGTGCCCTAGCCACTGTTTGTTGCACATGGCCCCATGACTTACCTGTGTTGGGCGAAGTGCTCCTCTGTGATGGTGTCCCGGTACAGCTGAGCCAGCCGGATCAGTCGGGGGTCACGCCGTCCAAGAGGGGGCTGCTCATCCCCATCATCACCGGCGTCACCAGCGTCCCCATCGCTGTCCCCCTCCTCGACCTGTACGGCTATCCCACAGTCTTTGGCCATGTTGTGCAGGATACAACAGGCCAGGAATATCACACAGGCCTTTGAGGGGCTATACTGTAGGGCACCGCCGGAGGTGTCTAGGCATTGGAAGCGTGCCTTCAGCATCCCAAACACCCGCTCGATGATGTTGCATGTGGTGGCGTGTGCCTCATTGAAGCGTTGCTGCGATGGGGTCGTGGGCGGCCGGTAGGGTGTGAGCAGCCAGGGATGGAGTGGGTATCCACTGTCACCTGTGTGGAGATAGTGGAGGTTAGTGTCATGTTCAGGCTCATATTGCCCCTAACCCTGTGTGCCACTCCCATGGCACCTGTGGCTTACCCATCCTTGCCCCCAATTTGCCAATCCTACATGCATACTCACCCACTAGATGTCCTGTGAGGATGTCCCCACTCTCGAATCAATGGCACAGTGCTGATTGGTACCATATGAATGAATCATGTGCTCCGCCAGGGTTCGTGGCACAGACATTGATGATGCACCCACTGGCATCACACACCACCTGGCAGTTGACACTGGAAAATCCCTTCCGATTCCGATAGGCAGCCCCTTCGGGGCCAGGTGGTGTGCGAATGGCCACATGGGTGCAGTTTATCGCCCCTAGCATGCCAGGCATATGTGCTACCCTGTGGAACTCCTGTATGTTTGCTGTACGCTCTGCCGCGGTGCTGGGGAAATGGATGTACTCCGCAGCATGTGGCAGCAGTGCTCTGAGGAATTGGGTGAGGATGTGTGACATGGCTGACTGTGCTATGCCTGTGGTGTCCCCTGTTGGTCTCTGGAAGGTACCCGTGGTGAGCAAGGCACATGCAGGCTGTTACCTTTGTCTACACTGACAGAGTGTGACTCTGTTGTGAGGGTGCCTGCATCACATCACTGCACAGCTCACAGAGCCGCCTCAGTATTGCCCTGTTCAGGCAGTACTGGCCCACAATCTCGACATCTGAATAGAGCTCAAAGTTGATGCGGGCTCGGTACTGCCTGTTGGGGACGTACCACCGACGGGCTCTTCCACGGCCACGTCCCCCTGCAGCATGCCTTCTCACCCCCCTCATTACAGCTTCCATGTGGAAGCTGGCACTGTCCATGTCCCTGGCTTGTGTTCCCCCGGCTGTTGTTGCTCTGTTACCCAGCTGTCCTGACTGCTACCTCCACTGCACCAGGTACACCTACTGGCCTCTGCACTCTGTGGCCCCACACACCTTCCCTTGCCCCTCTTCTGTCCTGTGCACTCCCTGGCCTACACTGTTTGTTACTCTGGCCTTCTCTGTCTCCCTGCCTCATGTGGCTTCCCTGTCGCATTCTTGTGCCTCTTCCTTGAGCCTTTTTATTTTGGCTCATTTCTGCTATGGAGCAACTTCCGCCTGATCCACTGCTTTCGCATGCTAAGTTTTGAACACGATATGTGCACTTTATGCATGGTTCCACCCCCTTCAGTTGCGCATACCTTCATTAGCATTGTGCTGTTGCTCAGCATGTTTTCTGTGGCACAACTGCCTCCTGCTGAACATCGCAGAATGGCGCAATTTCGGACTTGCGCTGGCGCAACCCTATTGTGCATGGCGCAACCCTTCTGAATATCCCACCCTAGGTATAAAGGCACACAACACTGCCTTCGGTTACACATCTCCTCCCTGAACCAAGATTTTATCTCTTTCCAGGATTTATTCACATTTACCATTTGCTATTGTGCAGATATATTATTCCAACCTTGTATCCCCCTGTAATATATGGACTGGTGAACGATCTCTGGGTTACACCTAGGTATTTCCTGGTTTGGTACATTAACAGTTCTTAGTGAATCCAGTTAAGTTCTATAGACCAGATTATCCAAGATGTACCCGGGGAATCTGCCCACCAGACCCTTACATGTAAAAGCCAACAGGTGTTCCTGGCTACTCTCATTTAATTTCTGCCATCTCAACTGGTTGTATGAATAACACTTGTGGGTTTGCTGAGGAGCCCCCAGTATAAATCTAGTAAGACTACCATGGCAAGCCTCTAATGTTTTAAGATCCCCTTTTTTTCCCACTGGAGTAGAGAATATCTCCATAATCAAACATAGGAATAATCATTACGTTCACCTCCCTTCTTCTTACTTTCATACCCATAAATGATCTTGCCCTATAGAGGGCTCCCACTCTTTTACTCACATTTTTTGGCTAGATTATTAATATGGGTGCCCCAGCTTAGGAAATCATCTGCCCACAAACCCAGGTATTTATAGGATTGCACCTCTTGGATCAGGGTCCCCCCAAAGGGTAACCATCTCCAGGACCAGATTGTCCTGCCTGTGACTTGTTCAATGAAACATCATGGATTGTGTTTTTTTTTTGCATTCAGTACTAATTTAGTATCCTCAAAGAAAACTTGTAACTCATTAAATGCTCTCCGAAGATTCATTTGTATAATTTCTAAGGTGTTATCTGATGTATAAATAATGGTGTCATCTGCATAGAGATGGAATGACACCATTGGATCTGAAAAGCACAAGCCATTTGCATGTTTGTTGAACAAAAGTGATCCCAAGATGGAACCCTGGGGGACCCTCGATCCAACAGGTAGCAAACCAGAAACCCAGTTATCCCTTGATACCATCTGACTCCTGCCTGTCAGGTATGGTGCCAGCCACCAGTGTGCCCCCATCCCCCTATCCCAAGTGCTGCCACCCTGGACATAAAGACATCGTGGTCCAAGGAATCAAAAGCCTTGTAGAGGTCTAGATAGGGTACTGATGGAGCAGGAAGTGAGTATTCTATCTAGAGGGTTAACTTTTAGCCCTCTTTGCCAAGTTAACCAATCTGACTTAAAACTGGACCCACAGAGGTTCTTTAGAAAACTAAGGCTGAGGTTTTACTTTGATATAAAATGTGAAGATCACACTATGACTCCAGAGAAAATACAATAAATGCAGTTAACTAAAACTTTGGGAGTTAAATCCTTCTTCTTCCCTCAAGGATCCATACTGGCAAATATTCAGACATCTTGTAACCTAGTGGAACAAGATTAGGAAGAATATGATAGGAGACAGAGTGATCTGGATAGAAGAAGAATTTATAACTTATCAGGAGCAGAATTCGGGGCACTAAGAGGTATGGAAAATGATAGGAATTTTATGATCTACAGTGTGGACAAGGAGGGATCCACTGTAATACAAAATTACCAGGACTACAAGACAGAATGTGAAAGACCGTAAGGCAACACAGAGAACTATAGCAAAGCTGTAAGAAACCAAGAAGAGTTTAAAAGAACTATAGAAGTCCTGCTGGAAGAGGCGTTGGATAGAAAATTGTTACCAGAATGGGAATATAGGGCATTAATATGTATACGCCCCAAAACACCAGTTTTCTACACACTCCCCAAGGTACGTAAGAGTCTCGCAGAACCATTGACCCATTGTGGCTGGCATTGGTGGGGTACTGAAACCGCTTTCCATCTTTGTCAACTACCACATTATGGGCCTCGTGGACACTACAAAATCCTACATAAAAGACACAACAGATGAGATAATTACAGTACAGAGGAGATAAATGCAGGGCATTTGGTAACAGACTGCACCCTAGTGACATGGGATCTGATTCCCTGTGTGGGGTTAACAGGAGCTTAAAGATATTCTAACCAAATGTAGAACAGAGAACATACCACCTAATGAGTTCCTAGTAAGAACTATGGAAATCCTTTTGAGAAAGAAATTATGATTGAACATTTTTTTTACTGGCAAAAAAAAAGGCACAGCGATGGGGTCAACCAGGTCCTCATCTAATGCCAGCATCTACATGGAGACTTTTGAGAAAAAATGTGTATGTAAGGAAGAAAAGAACCAGTTTCTGAACTGCATAGTGCAATGGAAATGCTTTATTGATGATGTTTTTGTTCTGTGAAGGGGTACAGAAAATAAGCTAGAAAATTTCTATCATTATTTAAATAGTAGGACAGACAATCTGGTGTTTGTGAAAAACAGTAGCAAGGAATGTATTAGTTTTCTAGATATAGAAATCTATAAGAAAAATAGCCAATTGTGCACCAGGCTTTACTGCAAACTCACAGGAACTCTGTTTTACATGCCAGTAGCTTCCATCCACAAAGGCTGAAGGACAACATACTTGCGGGACAATTTTTGAGAGTCAGAAAAAATTGATCAGAGGAGGATGAGTACAATAAAGTAGCAGAGGAAATTATCTCAGGGAACATGCACCCCAACCCTGGGCCTGCCTGGGCCCCCTCCCAAACCCATGCCCCTATGCATGGGGTTCGTATTGCCTCCATAAACATCTGCAGCCTTCCCAAGAAATTCAATGACCTCCAGGTCTGGATAGCCCAACACAAACCCGACATCCTTGCACTAGTGGAAACCTGGCTGTCCAATTCAACTCCTGACTTCTCTATCTCAATTCCAGGTTACACCTTATACCATAATGATAGAGTTGGCAAACGTCGAGGAGGCTGTGCATTTTACATGCGAGATTCCTTTCAAGTCCTCCCCCTCCCAGACACCCATTTAGTAGGTGGTGCCAAAGCTCTTTTACTCAGTATCTCCCTGGGACCTTCTAGGGCCCCTTTAATTATCACTGCTGTCTATATTCCCTCTTGAGGCCAGAGAACAGCCTTTCAGTCACTCATTGACTATCTTTCCCAGCTCCCTTCAAAAATAGAGCTAATAACAATGGGGGACCTTAATATAAATTGGCTTTCCCCCCTCAGCTTCCCAGTACAAAGATGCAATAGCAGCCCTTTTACCCAAATAGTCACCTGCCCCACCTGCTTCAATCCCCAAAATAGCACTGCCACCCTACTAGATATAGTCCTTTCTAACCACCCCCACAAAATCACTGACATTACCGTCCTCCCTAACACCTTTAGCGACCACTCCTGAGTCATCTGCACCTGGTTCAGTCAGGTTAGAAAACCCCCTCCATGGACTGTCTTTTCTAGACTGCTCAAGCCCGACAAACTAGGTCACCTGAAGGCTCATCTTGCTCAATGGGACTGATTCCCATTGTTCCACTCCCAGGACCGTAATAAAGCCCTCATCTATTTCATTTCCTCATTTTCTGAGGCCTGCAACAGATTTGCCCCCCCTTGCAAAGAGGGTGCAAAAAGGGCATGACACCCCATGGATTTCCTCATCCCTCCTGGATCAAATGCGAACATGGGATAATCTATGGAAAAAGCCATTGACTCCAATAACCCAGTGGATAAACAGCTCTATCGCTCTGCACACAATAGATGCATTTGGGCTATCTGAAAAACTAAATCAGAATATTATAAATCCGCCCTGACCTCCTCTTGGGGGATGGGATGTCTCTTCTGGGAGAACATGAAATCCCTCAATGGCAAAGCTACCTCCCCTCCCCAGCTGTATGTGAATGGCACTATCACTAGTGACATACAACTTGTGGTAGATTCCCTTAATACCATCTTCTCAGATCTTAGTTCTATTCTTCCCCCTGACTTCTTTAATACAATACCACTCTACCCCATACCAAAGGCCCACATCCCCCATTTTGCTTCCGTGTCCTAATCCCTCCTGAGATCAAGCCATACCTTATCAAAGCCCTGAGTGGAACACATCATAGCAGTGACTCACTCGACCATCAACTCCTGCGACTGTTGCTAGATGAGGTTCTCTTCCCACTAACCTGTCTTTTAAACCTCTCACTCTGTCTTGGGAAGTTCCCCTCCCTAAGGAAACAGCTGTTATCACCCCAATTCACAATGGTGGTGACCGCAACTCCCTCAATAATTTTCGCCCAATTTCCATCCTTTCCCCACTCTCCAAGGCTCTGGAACACATAGTCTCTGATCAGCTCACTGAATACCTCTGTAACCCAATTTCCTTTCCAATGAACAACATGGCTTTAGAAAGTGCCACAGTACCTCCACTGCCATCTTGGAATTCTCTAACTACATTCATTCTGCCCTCAACCACGGTAGGCTGGCTGGTGCTGTGTTCCTTGATTTATCCAAGGCATTTGACATAGTTAACCACACTCTCCTCCTCTCCCCTCTCACTCACCTTGCCCTCTCCCAGAAAGCCACTGCCTGGTTTTCTGACTACTTATCTGGCCCCACACAGCTAGTCAAAATAGGTAATACCCTCTTAAACCCCTCCCTGTCCTCTCCAGTGTCCCTCAGGGGTCCATCTTAGGTCCCCTGCTGTTCAGCTTGTAGCTCAATACCATACCTAAAGCCTGCTCTATAAACATCCTCCTTTCTGCGGATGTTGCGGTACTTTATTCATCCCATACCAACCCTGCCTCACTAGAACTCTCCCTCCAGCACTCCTTCTCTGAGGTGGAGTCCTGGTTTGTCAGGCATAAACTTATACTGAACCAAAAAAAGTCTAAAGTCTTGCTTTTTGCCCATCATCAAAATAAACTCAAGCTCTCACCCCTGCACATCAAAACCTCCCTCTCACTCCCCCTCGAACAGATGAACTCCTTTAAATATCCGGGGGTCACCTTCAACACAGCCCTTACCTTCCATAAAAACATTCACCTCCTATGTACCTCTGTAAATACCCATTCAAGTTTACTTTATCAGCACCAAAGCTGTCTCACCCCCGAAGCCCTCCAACTTGCTAGCTCATCCTCAGTTTTGTCGATCATTGACTGTGGCATACTGATCTATGGGGCAGCTGATAATACTGCCCTGTCTCGTGTCAAAACTTCCATGAACAAAGCCTGTTGCCTTATCCTTGGATGTTCAAGATCTACCCATACCTGTATTCTCTACAGTCAATCAAACTGGCTTAACTTTGAGGACAGATTAAAATATCACACCTGCCTTTTTGCCAGGAAGATCTCCGGTGGCCTAACTGCCCCCTGCCTCTCCCCCCTCATTCATCCTGCTTCTACAACTAAAGCCACTCGTAGCTCACTCTAACCAACTCCACTGATACCAAGGCCCAAGACATCCCTTGATTAGCACTCCTTTTCCTATAGGGCCCCACACTGGACCAATTCCCTCCCTCATCTATCATCCAGGAACCCAAGATTGGCCATTTCAAATCCCTGCTCTGAGACGATCTCCACACCTCCCGTATCTGTGACTGCCCTTAGCCCCTTCCCTCCTCCATCTCTGACAATGGATACTCTCCCACCCAACAGACCAGGTCCACTCCTTTTCAATCCTTATCACTCTATGTCTTACCTCCTTGCTTCACCTACTATGTACCCACCCACCTGACAATGTGCAATTTCCCCATTCTTTTCATTTGATACACTGCATTACTTATGGTGTTGGTTCATTGCTAACTAGTTACTACTGTGTATATAAGTATGTTATCTAATGTTGTATGTCTCAGATAAGTTGTGTATTCCCTTTATATCTGTCTGTTAAAGTACTGTCTTACTCAGATGTGGAGCCTTTGAAAATGAGTCTCTGACTCAAAGGATTGTTTTTTTTAATGTATCATACTTTTCTCTGCCTTGGTCAGAACGTACCCTCCGACCTCGGGCCATTGGCACCCGCACCCTGGAGTCAGTCAGGCGTGCAAATTTAGATGCCCCATTGCACTCGTCTGGTCGATGGCAGGCCCCCCCTTACAGGGACCCATGGCACGGAACTGGTGAAGACGCCATGCGACTCAAGGGGTGCAGGGCTGGCCATCAGCCGCCAAGGTCACCCTACTGGTTTTTCCTCCATTTTTCTTCCACTTGAGAAGCTGGTCATGCAATGATGTCAGCGCATTTATGTACAGACATCTGTCACGCTCCTCCCCTAAGTATGCCCGCATCTGTGGAGCACCTAGCCTCTGCTAGGCATTGCAACAGTGCGGTGCATGTCCACACCACCCCAAAGGAAGAAGAGCAGTCACGGGGTGCTCAATACTTCCCTCTCCCTGCCAGCCCCTGGCGTCCCGAGTCCATTCCTGAACCCCGGTCGCTGACGTGGCATGAGGTGTGGTGTCCAGCGCCTCAACCCTCAGCGCCACTGGTCCCGGCTATGATTCAAAGGATTGTAATTCTGATACTGTCAGATAAATAAAAACAAAGCTTTGTGGACAGGTGTATAATTTAAGGACTGTACAACTGGCATGCTCAGGTGCAGATGGGAACAATAAAGGAGCGCTCCTGATGATGTGGGCGCAGGTCTCTTTGTGGACTAATTGGTAGCGTGACACAGTTGCAGTTGTAAAGGAACAAAATTTATTCAGTTCTATCTCAAAATTTCTTCATAGCAGGACAAATATAATATCAGCGGACTCGTACAACAACAAAATAAAATAACAGAATGGCAAATAAACTTTATCCTATGACTTTTACTTGGCTTGAAAGGTGTTCTTCTCTTAACACCTACTGGAGCAATTCACCGAGCTCCCTGGAGTTCACTTCCAGACCCAGGAGCGCAATCTAAACTAACTATCTCAAATGACAGTCCTTTTATACAGGCAAATGATCATGTGTTCTCCCTAACTTCACCCACATCATTAATGTTAAAGTAAAACTTCTTATTTAAACATAATTATTTTGCTTTAACTATCTAACTAAACTGTTTATAATTCACATACATTTATACACATATTCAGTCTATTTTATTTCCGTTCCTGGCTCTTTTACAAACAGCTCTGACCATCAGGCACTGCCCCCAACAAGAGACAGCATAAAACAAAGGAACAAAGGGCTGGTCAGCACTATAGCTGTCCTGGAAGAGAGTGGTGCAAGGAGAGTCAGAAGCAAAAGCTGAAAATCCAAAGACACACAAACAGGTGCCCTTTCTGTAAGTGAGAACTGTGCCACAGTATATATATAGTTATTCTCTGAGGTGTACAATCCCCCATATAGTTTCACAACCTGCTTACTTAAACACAACTGCAGGCTGTTACCAATATATGTCTTAACTGGTTGTTTTAAACAGGGAGCGTTGAGCAGGAAGTAATTCAGACTAACCAGCCTTTTACAATTGATTTTACAGCCCACTACAAGTACCTTGTCCATAGTCTTTATTGTATCAAAAGATAGGAGAGGACATGTGTATGAATTAACATTACACTGACCTTCTGCCTGGGGGAAGTTAAATGTGCAATAACCACATGTTGCATTTCAATACTTTTGCTACTGCTAATATTTACAACCATTGGAGAAGGAATGACTTCCAAATAATACAGTCCCTTAAAGACTGAAACTTAAACAGAACAGTGACTTAAATGACTTTATTTTATTTCCCCCTCACTTGCAACCCATTCTTCCTCTTAGTCAAGCAGCGCCTGTATTCTGGTGCGTTACCAAACACCTCTAAAAAGAAGGACTAAAAGTGTTCTTTCAGCCCAAGTAGAAACAGAACGCTGGTGCTGCTTGTTTAAGCTCCAAATTAACTCAATTACCATGCAAAGAATCCCAACTACCTTTATACAAGGGATTCAGTTCTCTCTCTCCCTCTCTTTAACTGAATTTCCTGGGCGGGAGGGGGATTTACTAAATGACTCACTCTTACTTCTGCCCTCCCCTTTGCTTTATTTTTTCTACCTCGCTACTCTCCACTACACTATCTTTTAACTTAGTCTCAACTTTTGAAGCTTACATTTATTTATTTAATTTCTAATTTGACATAGTTATAGCACCAAAAGGCTTTAGGTAAAGCAGCAAGCCCAAAAGTTCCAGGGCCCCTAATCCATCACAGAGCCACTCTGTGACACAGCAGGGAGAGACAGACAGACAATAAACAGAAAATTGTTTTCTCCACCCCTTACTCTGAGAATTTTGGAGGCATCAAACACATTGTACATAAATACTGGGGGATCTTACAATCCACCAGGGACAGGCAAAAGGTATTTCAGGAATCCTCTTTAGTGGTGGCTAAAAAGGCGAGATGTCTAAAAGACAGGGTGGTACACAGTAACCACCCAATTTCAAGGGAAGAAAGTGATAACTCCCTTGCAGGCCTGAATATTAAGGTAAATTACCCGTATGGAGGATGTGTCCCCTGCTCCAATGCATACATACTAAAAGAAATATATAACACTGCAAATGATACAAAAATTGAGATGAAGGAATGTATAAACTGTCATACAGTAGGAGTGATATACTGTATTAAATGCCTGTGTGATCTTACATGTATTGTCAAAACAGTAAGGAATTAAAAAAGAGGGTCAGGGACCACAGAAGTGATGTAAGAAAAGAAAATCTTAACTCCCAGGTAGCATGACATCTTAAAGCAGCTGAACACATCTTATAGCTCAAGTCAAAATTTGCAAAAACATGTTGTGCAGAGTATTTTGATTTGTGTGTGTAGTTCTGGTTTGTCTTTCTATTTGCTGTTAAGAGTTTTTACTAAATTTGCTTGCTGGTTATATGGTAGCTTTATGGCCACTGGGGATCTTCATCTTAGCAACGTTTATTGGTCTTCTTTTTCCTACAATGCCTCCTGTTCCATGTGACAGCGATGCATCTTGGACCACTGATTCAGCAACTGCTAGAGATAGAAGACTGATGCCCTGACCTCCATTAAATAGCTCTAATTCAATATTTTTTTTCATAGGTAGTTTGTACATTTTCAGCTTTTGTGTTCCCCGAACCCATGCATCCCAGCATTCTGCACATGTGTAGAGGCACACACATGCCACACACTACAGGACACCCCACTCTACCTGTTGTGCCATTACCATCTGTGTCTGTCACCAGACCTCCATCTGGTCATGGCGGAACTACGGGTGGGTGACCCCCCCCCCTCCTGGGAGAGGAGAGCCAGTGCTCAATCCTGGCCCTCCCCCCTGTGCTGGCACCCTGACGACCCAAGGTAATTCCCTAACCCAGGTCATCAACATAGCATGAGTTAAGGTGTCCAGTGCCTCAGCCCTCAGCACCACCAGGCCGGCCAATATTTTTGTTTTCTCTGTGTGTCAGGTATAGACAGCAGGGGCTTGATTTTCAAACAGCTTTTAGATCGCCATAAGTTGCATCAATCTAGGACTTAGGCAATCTCCGGGTGTGTCAGATCTCCTGCTCCATATTTTTTTTTAAATGAAGGTCCCTGTGCCCAAGACCAGAGATTTGCCACATCTGTAGGGTTGCAATAAAGTATTGGAGCACCTGTGGGCTTTGACGGAAGGATCCGTCAGCCCACCCCAGCTCAAGACCCGAGGGGCTATGAAGGTGGGGAGGAGGAAATTCCTGCCAGGAGGGGACCGGGGGCAGATGAAGCAGGGGTGGAGACCTTGGGGGTGACGGGGGCATAGCACAATGTGCAGGGGATGAGATGGCACGCTGCAGTGATGCCCTGTGCTATGACAGACAGCCAAGCAGCCAGGGTACTGGGAGTTGGCAGAAAGGGACCAGGACCAGCCTAAAAGGATACAGCTTTGGCACCTGCTCCATAGGTACCACTGACCCCAACCACTACAGTGCATCAGGGCGCCGGCATTAGTGCACAGAGTCACTATGGTGCCAATCCCCAAGTTTTCTGCCCTCCCCGAGGTCTGCCCCCCCCGAAGTTTGCATTAATAGTTGGGTGTGTGTGGGGGGCACAGCCCAAAAAGAGTCATTGGCAACATTTGCATTTGCTGCCATTGTGACTTGGCGAACTAACCTGGGTGTATTCCGAGGGTGGAACTGACTCCAACACCGTCAATGAGCAGCAGTTTACCACCATGTGAGGGGCCTGGTACCAGGGTACTGCCATGGTACCCAGGGACTGTTCCCAGCCACCACTTGCAACTCACAACCTGTAGCCACTGCTGCTTGCTGATGGTGTTTGGATTGGTGGTACCTATGAGGCAGGTGCCAGAGCCATATCCTTTTTGGGTCAGGTCCCGGTCCCTTTCTGCCAGCTCCCTGTACCCCAGCCACCCTGCTGTCTGTTGCAGCACAGAAAACCCCCACAGTGTGCTACTTCATCCCCTGAACATTGCACCATGTCCCCATTGCTCCCAAGGCCTCCCCCCTTGCTTCATCTGCCCCCCGGTCCCCTTCTGGCAGCCCCCCCAATCACCACCCTGACAAGCAGTGGCACATGGCCCTTAGACTACCTTCTGGCTGGGTCAAAGGCAGCCCCCTGTTGCGACCATGGTGAGGCTTGTAAAATAGCAATTAAGGGGATGGTGTAGCCCTGCCATGGCGCAACCACTCTTGCGACCTGGTGCATGGAGGCTTTTGCCACAAGGGTTTTGCAGGGGGGGGCTTTGCCACATAGCATCCTGATGTTACCGCAATCAGCATTTGAAAATCAGGATTGCCACAAACTATGATGCAAGGTGCCACTTGCACCATACACCTTTGGTGCAAGCACCTTGTGTCAGCTTCCTGTTTGAAAATTGAGCCCCAGGAGTAAATGTTTTGGTTTTATAACTTTTTATGTCATCAAACTACATGCAGCCACAAGAAGCACACAAGTCACCCCAGATCATCAATGCTGTAATTAGTAAAGACTGTACTATAGCTTTTTTCTTACAGAATAACCCACTCAGCCCCCAAGTATTTGGTAAACTGTAAATGTGGCAATCTGTGCTCACTGGATAAGGAAATAGCTTTGCTGTTGTAAACTTGACTCTGAACCAGTGCTTTCTGATTCATGGTCCCAGTTACATCTCTGTCACATGACACCAGAAGCATTGTAGAAACAAAAAACATGCTTAGACAGAGATCTCAGGAGCCATAAAACTAACAGGCTAATTTAGAAAAAACTCTTGATAGCAGGCAAAAGGAAGGACACACCAGGACTGCACACACAAATTAAGACACGCTGCAAAACATGTTTTTGCAGATTCTGACTGTAGTACTTCCTTTAGGTTTTTTGAAATAGGAAAAAGTGACATTACCAAGGAGAGATGGTGACCCTGAACAAAATTTACTGAAAACAGAAGCCTTTTACAATAATTTATTCAAGTCAACTGATAAAAGGTGTGGGCTTAATGAAGAGATTGAATGGCTATCTATAATCTAACTACCTGTAGGTTTTTCTATTATCTTCTAGGTGCCTTATTTCTATCTTTTCTCACTGCCTGAGAGTTACTACATGGCCTCACTCAGATTCTTTCTGTATAAGGTAGACAGGTAACACTTCAACGTAGTATTATTCATTTTTTGATGGAGTACTATATCATTCCCCCTTTACATTTTGTACGCTCATAATAACCCCTTACCCTCTAGTCCTGTCATTATTATCTCTGGAGGACCCTCACTCCATGCTACCCTGTCCCATGGGTTTGCTGCCATTATATGACTACAAACTATATAGAATTATGTCCATTAGATTTATTTTCTATTTTTCATTTTACTCCAGTTTATTTTATTTTTACGTGACAGTAGCACTGTTTAGTGTATTGATAGGGGTTCGGAATAAGGAGCTTTCTGGGATGATAATATTAGAGAATGGATACATAGAAATAAGATTAAATTAACAATATGATTATGATCTCCCATAACCCCATTTGACCTTCTGTTGCTGCACAGGTGCATAATGGAGGCTGGTTGTCTTATATGCTAAGAAGGAGTGCTTAATAATTATATCACAGAACAACATATATAAAAATGTCTGACCAGTTTTAAATTAATAGATTCCCCGCTTCAGTTATTTTGCAAAGGAGTACTGCACTTTCCAGGTCAGGGGCGTGGTGCTGAGACACATATGATGTCACATCGGACATCACCACTGCCGAGCATGACCCCCAGTGAGAGTCTATGTAAACAGTGCAGACAGTCTAGTACAGTGCTCTTTTGCAGCAGAGACTGAGGAGTAGAGAGAACATAAGAACATAAAATCATGTCGGCAGAAGGGGACCGTATGATCTATCTAGTCTGCCCAGATTGCCTACCCCGATTCTGTTCTTCTTCCAAGATTAGTGCAGTAATTGTCCCATCCTAGCTTAAAAGCAATGACTGTTTTGGCCTCCACAACAACAACAACAAAACACACATACACACATGTGCGTGTGCACACATGCACACACAGAAATGTAGAAGATAAGGACAGTTGTAAAGCACTGAGCAACTAGAACGACTGAGTATAAACCTCAAAACGGGCTTGGAAGGAGGTAGAAAAACAGGAAGTGTATTGAAACTGAGCTGTAGTTTAAACTCTGGGAGAAAAGTTTGAAAGTTTAACAGTGGAAAGAAATGCTTCAGTATTTATTTATTTCATTTTTTATCCAAAAGCAAACACAAGTCTAACAAAAAAGGGAGATATAGATAGCCTTGTATTCCAGTATCAAGCAACAACTACTGATAAAGTATTCATGGACTATTAATGAAGATAATTATATTCAGATGTTGATAATGTGCTTTATATTTTGGGCATGGTGACAGATATGCATAATACGAACCAGGGATGAACTACAGTGAGTAATTCTATTGCTCCTATTCTAAATCACTGTAATATATGGAAGCCTAAATGACAGTTTAATTAATTATTAATTTTACAATTTAATCTATGCACAGGTGTGTGTATATGAGAAATAACCTTTTAGTAAGCACATTCTGGGTGTGTATATAAAGTCTGACTAAATAGCATATGCATATTCATACAAATTATTGTTTCAGTTTATATATAGAAAAGTCTTCCACCCTGAGGAAGGGGTATTTGGACACCCCGAAACATTGGTAGGTATAGGGGGCTGGATATTCAAACTGCACCATTCTGAGGTGCAAGCCCTTGCGCTGAGCAAAATAGTTGTGCAGGGGTGTGGCCGGGGCGATATTCAAAGGAGTTGCTATTGAGCAACTCCTTTGAATATCACCCCCGCCACAGTTACCGTGCATGGCGCAGTGGAACCAGCCACCGCAAGTTGTCAGAGTGGAGCATTCAACTCGCGGTGGCTAATACCATTGCACCATGCGCAAAATCACGATATTCAAAGGTGACATGCAATGGGGCCATAATTCATGCAAAGTGCATGGGGTCCATTTGCATCTGATTATGGCCCCATTTGCATGCCATTAGCATGTAGGTGCGCCGATCCCGAGGACTTGGCGCCTGGCGCTCTGCCAGGCAGCAGCCGTCGGGGACCGACGCCTGTAACCCGATCGTGGGCATAGTGCACTCCTCCCCCACCAGCCCGATCAGGGGCAGCAATGTGCCCCTCCTCCCGAACATCTCCCTGGGGTCCAGTGGACCGAAATGCCTGATCGCAGGCAGAGTGAGTTGAGTCTCTCAACATTTTCTTTCGGTGGCTAGTGTCCTCCACCCACCCACTCCCCACGAGCCTCTACCACTCCCCACTCCCCCGCAGCCGGGCGATGCAGCATCTCCACCCGCCTGCCGCTTCGCGCGTTCGCCGAGCTGAGGTCGTCGGGTGTGAGCGTTCACTGGTGCAGAGCAAGAGTTGGCTGGGCGGCTCATAGATAAAGAGCATGACAGTTCAGACGGTGGGAATGAACATTCATCACAAATCTGACTGTCATGTACGGTATGGAGCTGTGCGCCCATTGGCTCTAGCTCTGCACCATCGGGCGGTGAGCCCTACCGGCAGCTCGTCGGCGGGCAGCGGGGCGGCAGGCGGTGTGATGCTGCCGCCGCCGCCGCCGGGGAGCGGGGTGGTGGGGCTTCATGGGTGGGGTGGGGGACACTAGCCACCAGAGAGATGTTTGGGGGTCTAATTTACTTACTGCCCACTTATCGGGTATTTCGTCCACTGGACCACTAGGGAGATGTTCGGGGTTTGATTTACTTACTGCCCGCGATCAGGCACCAGGAGATGTCTGGGGGTTAGTTTACTTTCTGCCCCGATCGGGCATTTTGGTCCACTGGACCACCAGGGATGTGAATGGGAGGGGAGCTACATTGATGCCTCGATCGGCTGGTGGGGAGTACACTATGCCCACGATCGGGTGCGGGGGGCACAGGGACTGGAGTTGGGGCCGGTCTACAGGTGCAGCTGCTGTGTTGTGCCCTGCAATACAGCAGCTCACCTGTGGGTGGCCCTCAACTGCTCTTTTTTTTTTGGTTCAAAGTCCTGCAGGCGCAGGTTGGGGGTTGCGCCTGCACAACTTTGCACAGCCCAGCTGAATATCGGGCTGTGTAGTTTATGCATGGTTCCTCCCCCTCCAGTTGAGCATGCATTCATTTGCATTGTGCTGTTGCTCAGCCTGTTTTCAGTGGCGCAACTGCCTCCTGCTGAATATCGCAGAATGGCACAATTTCGGACTTACGCATGCTCAACCCTTTTGAATATCTGGCCCAGGTGTTTTCTGTGGCACACACAATAAAAAAACATTTTTATGTCCAAATCATTTTTTGGTGAATGGCCATTTGTTCCTATATAGGTTAGATAATACATGACACTAAATATAGTGGGACCAGAGATGTATCCTAGTAAATCTTTAAAAACAACACATCTCTGGCTACAACAGTATGTAAGGAAATCTTTGACGACATTGGTGTAGAAAATCACTTTGAATTAACCAACAGCTGTGTCATGTAGTAGGGTCACACTTTGGGAATGGGAACCATAGAACCACATAAAATTATGAGCAGAAGAAGGCCTTATGGTCTATAGAGTCTGCTCAAAGTGGAGCATGTACAGGTCACTTGTACACTCCCCTGCCTCCCAACCCAGACACCATTACCTCCCTTACCTTATCCCTCCTCCTTTTGAAGCTGTCAATGGATTTTGCTCTTACTACTGTTTCCAGTAGTTTATTCTACCTCTCCAGTGCTCTGTCTGTGAAGTAATACCTCCTGGCGTCCCTTCTGAATTTGCCCCCAACCAATTTGTAGCTGCTTCCCTTGTATTATTGTTGTCAGTGATCCCGAATAATTCACTGGGGTCGACCCTATTGATGCTCTTCAGGTATTTAAAGGTCTCTATCATGTCCCCCTGTTCTCATCTCTCCTACACTCAGTACACATTAAGGTTCTTCAGCCTCTGTTTGTGTGAGTGCCCCTGCTGCTGCTGCTCCTGAATCTCTCTGCACTGCCATCAGCTGATTTATGTCCTTTCTGTGCCAGGGGTTCCAGAACTGTACACAGTATTCCAGGTGCAGTCACACTAGGGATGTGTACAGAGGTAGTGTGACTGCCGTCTTTCTGCTTGTGCACCCCCTGCTTATACAATCCAGCATCCTGTTTTCCTTCCCCATTTCTTTACTGCATTGTGCAGAGGGCTTCAGGGTACTTGTGATTGCAACCCCTAGGTCATTCTCTTCCTTAGTCACTGTGATGTCTCCACTCCCCCAGCTTGTACTCCTGGGTTCTTTCTCCCAACATACATGACTTTGCATGTCTTGCCATCGAACCCTAGCTGCCAGATTCTTGACCATCTCTCCAGTCTTTCCAGGTCTTCTCTCATGTTCCTGGTCCCCTCACAGAGCTTTGTGTTTTCTGCCAAAAGGCAAATGTCATGTACAGGTATACCATTTTCCCTATGTTATTCATGATCATGTTAAACATTTATTTATTAATTTTATTTAGTTTGTGTTGACCGGGTAAGTGCATGAGACAAATCCTGCCTATTTTCAGGCATGACCCGGGGAAGGGGGATACAGATGAATGCCAACTGACCTTGAACCAGATTAAGCTGTTGGTGGTATTTTTAGTGAATGAGAGAAATTTGGCCAGGACACCGGGGAAATTCCCCTACTCTGTAGGCAGGTGGCACTGTCCATCTGTCTGCAGAGATGGAGGACCTCAGTCTGAGGGAGGGAGTGGAAGAGGATGGACTTGGACTTGGAGCTCAGGAGCTCGTTGCAGTATCTTCTATATTGGAAGGAGAAGGTTGGCTTATAAGTAGTGACCAAGCAGTGGTTTTGGATTCACTTGTCTCTACATTTTTAATGGAAACAGAGATGTCTGCAGAAGCGCAACTACAGAAGGAATTGGATAGAAAAAAAGCCCAATTGTTAGACTTGATAAATATAGCAGAAAGAGATTTTCATACCAGTCAGCAGAAGTTGGAAGCTGAATGGAATTAACAGAAACGTTCTATGCAAGTCTGCCTCAGGATGGCAGTAAGAAATTGTCTTTTACTCTGTCTGTGGAAGTGCAATCTAAGGATGAAGTTTTGTCTATCATCAATGGTTTCTTTAGGTGGAATCTGTCCAGTTTCTGAATGGACTCCAGGAATGGCTTTACAGCAAGCAGGATGGCTCTGGGAGGCAGGTCATTGGATTCCGGATCCGCAAATCCCTTTGCCTGGTTTTTTGGCTGCAGTTGGTCTGCCTGAGTTGGGTGTGGTGGTGGATTCTTCTTTCTTGGATTCTTCTTTTGGTGAACAGCATCTGTCCTGTCCTGTCTTGTCCTACTGTTACTGCATGTTTCCAAGGGCAGGTAGGAGAGTTGGAGGTTCAGCCTGGCATGGTGGACCAGATGTTGTTATGCAATGGCTCTGCAGTTTCTGACATTATTTTGGATTCACAAACTGAGGTTTCAGATGGGCTACATAAAGAAGGTAAGTCACGTAAGGTCCAGCCAACCTCAGTCGACACCTGTATAGAAACTGCTACTGAATCTTTGCAAAAGAATGGTGACTCTTCTGTCAATCTGGATTCTGGGCCGAAAACTAATGCTGGCTTGTTTCAGAAGCCTGCTGAAGTGGCCAAATGCTGGTTTTTGGTCAGACTCTGCTATAAGGGTAAAGCCCCTATAGTTCCGGACAGAATTTGGGTTAGGAAGACCCTTTTGGTGGATTCTTTAGTGTTTTCACCTTTCGAGGTGTATGCTTTTATTCATCCTCCAGGTGAACAGATATATGACATTAGTTTTGTGACCATGAAGTCACTGGATATGTTTTGGAGGAAATATTATGAAGTTAAAGACTTTGAGGTTTGGAAGGATTTCTTGGCAATTCCTATAACCAAACCAACTATTAAAACTGTGACTATTCTTTTTCGCAATGAGGGTGTTAATGTGACTAATATTATATTTTGGCTAGAAAAAAGATGTTCAGTTTTTGATCATCCAAAACCCACAATTGATGAGAATGGTTTCTGGACAGGGGGTGGACTATAAGTGTTCAATTAAATCAGACAGAGGAAGGTATTCAGCACCTTCCAAGTTCATTTTTTCTGGGTTGAGACAGGGGAATATTGTTCTATGCAGGCCATCCAAAAAGCTGTTATAGATGTGGGTCATTGCAGCATTTGAGCACCTCATGTGACCAAGTTAAATGTTTTCAGTGTGGTATGTTGGGTCATACAGCAGCTCATTGTGTGGCTCCTTCTGTGTGTCATCTATGTGGGGAAGAAGGTCACTCATATGCTGAATGTTCATGGGCTACCCATGATAATGATGCTTCTTCAGATCAAGAGTATTTTTTATATAGGGCTAGAACCCCCCCCCCGGAGTCTAAATTGGGAAGTACAGATAGGGGTAGAGGTCGTGGTAGAGAGAGGAGAAGAGGTATAAGGAGTGTAAAAGAAAGGTCCTCAATAGTTCCATCTCTTGTTGAGGCTAATTCTATTTTCCATGATGACATGGAAGTTACTTCATCCCCTCAGACTGTGGTAGATGGTGGGGAATGAGGAACCCCCTTTGTAACTCCACTTGGTTCCCCATTAAGGGAAAACAGAGTTTTTTTTTTCTTCTGTTACTTTAGATAATGAACATATTTCTATACCTTTGGTTGTGAAAGTGTCCCAGTCAAAGAAAAAAGATAATGTTTCTCCCTCTGTAGGGGTGGAAAGAGCAGAAGGCCTTAGGGTACAAGGGGTGCCTCTATCTCCTTTACCACTATCAAATTGTTTTACTCTCCTCTCTTCTTGGGGGAAACAAATGGAGCAGGAGAATCCTCTGGTTGATGTTGAACTATCTCAGGAACCTGTGGAAATGGTAACATCAGGTATACAATTACCTTCTAGGAAGATCCCAGATGTTAATAAGCGAGTTACAAGATCCAGTGGGAAAATTATAAAACCTCCTCCCTGATTCCTCTTCTCTATGGGTTGCAAGTCTAAATGTTAATAGTATTAAATCTTTAACCAAGTGACTTGCCACTTTTGGAGTATTGTCACATTTAAAATTTGATGTGTATCTAATACAGGATACTAGGTTGAATACCTCGAATGAGGTACTTCAGGCAAAGCGTGATTGGCCATGGGGCAGTTCCTATTGGTCAGTGAGAGAGGACACTTGTAGTGGGATAAGGATTTGTTTTTTAGCTTTAGATGTGCAAGTATTACGAGTGGTCGATATAGACCCTGGGAGGCTTTTTCTGCTAGATGTAGTTCTTCATGGCCTACAATGTAGACTTATTTCTTTTTATGGTCCCCAATTGAAGGCTTCAAGAATTGCTTTATTGAAACAAATACAACCTTTTTTATATACAAGTCGTCAAATTTTTTTGTGTGGAGATTTCAACTTTAATTTTCATCATAGAACTGAAATAGGTAAACAATACTGCGATAAAGTTTTTCTAAAAACAGTTTTGGCACAAGTTAATTTAGTAGATGCACACGATTTAGGTGGTTTGAAAGCAAAATCAACTTTTTTCAAAGACTCATTGAAATCAAGAATTGATTTTATTTTTATACATAAATCTTCATTGATACATAATGTAACAAATTTACCGATAGGAACTTCTGATCATTCCTTGATAGGAGTTAGTATAGAGAAAATCCCCCAGACGTAAATGTGGTCCCAGGGTATGGTGGTTTAATTCTTCCCTTTTAACTTTGCTGGTATAGAATTAGACTTAAAAATTATTATACAGGATAAACTTACAATATTAGATTTATTTAATAATGTGGGGGAATGGTAGGTAGATTTTAAGATTTGTTTGACAGGTTATTTCCAGATATTGGGTAAATCACAAGCTAAAATAAAGCTGGAGGATTATTATGGGTATAGACATACATTATGTCTATTTCTTTCCTGACAGGAGGAAGGGGAAGAGGGTTTGACTGAGGAGATTGCACAGGTTAAACATTTAATGAGTCATTATCAATATAATAGAATGTCTTCATTAAACAAAGAAAAGTCATTTGGAACTCAGGAGAAAACCACTGTTGTAAGCCCCTTTATGGCATGTACAGACCGGATTGGGAAGCGAGTTTTTGAATATTTAAATAATTCTTCTGGTAAACCAGTTTTTGATAACAAAAGTATAATGAATATTCTTGATGACTATACTGAGTCTAAATTTGGTAAACAGGTGGAAGACTGATTTTTTACCAGACTTATTTCAAGCTGCACATCTTCTGCAACTTTCAGAGAATTTACAAAAGACAATGATTGGGAATTTTACAGGGATGGAATTGGAAGGGGTTATATCATCTTTAAAAGCAAATATATCTCCGGAATCAGATGGATTGCCTGGAGAGCTATATAAAATGTTATGGCGGTTAATGCCCTTGACATTATTATCTACATATAATTTTTTTTTTGATGGAGCTTTTTTTACCCTCACAAATGTATGAAGGATTGTTAGTTTTTCTTTATAAATCGGAGATCGGGCAAATATTAATAATTGGAAGCCTCTTGCACTATTAAATGTAGATTTTAAGATTTTTTCAAAATTATTGGGAAATCGATTATCTTTAGTGATGCCAGATTTGATTTGTCAACATCAGTATGGTTCTGTACCAGGTAGACGAATTACAGATGCTTTATTGCTAATTAGGGAATTATTTGATACACAGACTGCAAATAAGGAAAAAACATTAGGATATTTGGTTAGTCTGGATCAGGCTAAAGCATTTGATGAAGTTTCCCATGATTATTTATGGCATTGTTTACAGAACTATGGCTTTCCAGAACCATTTGTACAGTGGATTAGATTGTGCTATGTTTTAGCTAATGTCAAACCATATGACAATTGTTGGTTAGGATCTTGTCATCAGATTTTGAAGGGGGTATGACAAGGGTGTCCGCTTAGCCCACTTTTGTATGTTTTCTCTTTAGACCCTTTATTAAGACTTTTGTTAGGGTCTCCAGATCTACAATGGATAAATGGGGTTTTTGGTAGTTTTCCAAAACTACCAGCTTATGCAGATGATCTTTGTTTATTTTTAAAGGATGGTAATTCTATTATTTTAGCTTGTGAATTAATAAAAGACGTTGGTAAAATAACTGGCACACAGATTAATTTGAATAAAACACATTGTTTATGTATAATTGGTTTTCCTCCAGAAAATGAAATTGTGGGAGGTTTACCCATATATATGGTTCCTTGCCAAATATTAGGAATATATTTTGAAGGTATTAATATGGCAGAATATAATTGGCAAAAAACTTTAGATAAAGGACAAAACGTAATGACAAATTGGAATAGATGGAAATCATCTAGATTGAAATGAGTATATTTGATAAAAACTTTTTTGCTTCTTGTATTTTTGTTTTTAAGTTCTGTTTTTCTTTTACCATGAGCTTTGGAGTCTCGATTAATGGATGCTTTTTTAGTAGATTTTGGGGGAGCCGTTTAAATCCGCTTTGATGAAAAGTACTATATTTATTAACAAAGGATGGGGGAGTTAACATGGTTAACCTGGTATTATTTTTTCTCTGTTTTTTTTATATTGTAATGTTGTTCCAATAATCAAAGGGGGTAATCAAGATTGGAACTGTTTTGTATACGGACAGATATCCAGTGTTTTGTTAGAATGGAAATCAGGATCTTTTCAACAGAAAAATAAAAGATGTCCTAGATTGGTGAAGGTATGGGCAGATTTTTTTTGATAAGATTAAAATGTGACAAATCAGTTGGAATTTAGTCACAATAGTTGAAAAGAAAGCTTTTTATTTGGAGGTTCTCCAAAGGTGTTTTTTGAAAATTCCGTTTTCTAACTTTTCCTCGATCCATCAGAAAGATATATCAAATTATATCTCTGATCCAAGAATACCCAAACATATTTGGGATACAGTATGGTTAGTTCTCCACAATAAAGTTAATGTATGTAGTAATCAAAAACATAAAAACCTTCGAGATAGATATTGCCCAAGGCAGGGGTGTATTGAAGTCTTAGAAACAATGTCGCATCTTTATTTTGATTGTTCATATGCAACGAAATTCTGGGATGTAGTTAAAAACCATTGGAAGAATAACATTTAAGTTCCTCCAGCTTTGGAATTATTGTTTCATGGGATCTCTAATATACCAATGACTAAAGAAAGTCTCAGTACTTTAGGAATAATACATGGTCATTTACTATACTAGTTTAGATAAGTAGATGTAGATTGTTGCTACAACAGCAACATATTTCTCCTGAAGAGTTATTATATATGGTACATTCTGATGTAAATCATTTACAACATGCAGAGGCTTTACATTTTAGTTCTACTTTTTGGGATCAATTATGGAGTGATTATGAATTTCTATAAAATGGGTCAGAATTAGTAGTTTCAAAATGTAAAAGGGGGACTAGAAAAGAAATTATCATTGTGTTATGTGTTTTTATGTTTGGACTGTATATTTTTCATATTTCTTAAGGTTAGATTTGAGATATGAGTTTAAATGCATTTATAAATTGGATTATATATTATTAATGGAATGAATTTGACAACTATAAAAGTTTTCTCAAAAAAGGGAAAAGAAGGAAAAGGGGGCAGGGTAAAGGGGGGGACAGCCATGTGAGATGTAAAATTTGTTTAATCTTGTTTATAATGTTTTTCCTTATGTATGAATTAATATTTATTTTAAGTTCTGTTTTTCTTTTAAAATGATGCATTATGAAAGTTATTTTTATGTGTAAGGTTATTGTATGAATTAATACTTATTTATGTTTTGCATCTATCTTTCTTTCTTATGGTTTTGTGCAATGTACTACTGATTTGTACATATTTTGTTATGATTTCAATAAAAATTCCCCCTGCTGTTTTTGATAAGTGCCACAGGATCTTTAACATCCACCTGAACTACCACCAATCCAGGAAGATGGGAGCTCAGTTTAATATCTCATCTGAAAGATGGCACCTCAGAAGTGCAGCACCCCTCTCATGCTGCACTACAGTGTCAGTACTAGGATATTAACCCAAGTGCCAGATGTGGGAACTGAACCCACAGCCCTCTGATCTCTCGGCCTTAGAGGCGAGTGTGCTATCTACTGAGCCACTGACACTTTCATTACACTTGTACCGTGTTGAATTGTACACTGTTTGCACTTTATGTTGTATCATTTCATTACTACTGTGTATGCTTTAGATTGTATTCCTTCCCCCCTCCACCGAGTCCCACCTGGAAACAGTGCCTTTCCTGGTTACCAATTTTCAAATAAATAAATAATACTTCGGTGCATCTTAAATTTAGTTTGTGATAACCATTTGCTGTACGGTGAAAATTAGAGCTATGTGAATACCTTTTTTTGCATATTCAATGGAATACTTGTATTCAGAGGCCAGATATTTAAAAATATGGGTACTCATGTTCTGCCATACTGTGAGAGAAAACACTTTTTTACCTTCCCCTGGTTGTCAAGACTAGTCTCCTAGACACCCTCCCTTCCTATTCCAATCTTTTCTGCCCACCTCTTCTCTCCCTGACGTTTAATGGGGAGGAGGGAATGCTGGCTACTGCCTCTGTACTATTATGTACATAGTCACCATCGGCCCAACTCAAAAATACATAACTATCTTCTGCCCTTGCCCCATTCATGATTTTGTGGGGGTCTAGTAAGCAAAATACCCAACTAACCCGGGCCCACCTCCCACAGCATTCTCTGCCTACCCCACTCCATAGTAGCACTGAATGAATGGAGGGACCAGGCACATGATCAGATGGGGAAGGGACAGAGCAGCAGTGTCATTAACGACACTTGTCAGTATGATCAATAAGGCTGCCCTGCCCCCTCCCAGTCCCACACCTGCTCACTTGCTTCTTTCATTCAGTGCTACTATGAAGAGTGGCAGGCAGGGCACACTGGGGGTGCTGACTGTGCTGGATGGATATTTTGTACCTATAGTCCCCCAGAAATCATGGATGGGAGTCTGGGAGCAGGAGATAATTACTGGTACAATATGCATTTCTGCTAATGGAGGAGTCAGGCTAGTGAAAGAGTGACTACACTGTGGCATGGAGGAAAGAGCTTGCATTTTTGCAAGTGCACTGCTATTTATAGCATGCTGAGGGAGGTTGGTTGTGTGCTATGGGGGATGGAGGTTCTGAGCAAAAAGGTGAGTGGGGAAACACATTATTGGGATGGGGAGGGACCTGTGGACCTGACCACTGAATAGTGGACTATTGGTCACAAATATTTGGGAAGCCTACTAGTTGTGGTATTTGGGAAGTAACATTCATCCTTGTTGAGCCCAGCTGTAGCCTAATTGTGACCAAATTAGGGAATTTTAAATGGTTTTGATATAAGTAACTTTAGTGTTCATGTTAGAAATCCCAAAATGAAAATTTATAATGAAATAATGATAAATTAATAGTAAATTTCTATATTTCTTTTGCTTTACAGGTATGAAAGTGAGCTATTTCCTTTACATTTCATAACAGTCTTTATTTGCTCCATTAAGGTGCACAGCATGGGCCAAGTTTCTGCATGAGCCTGTGATGAAATGAAGGCTGGCAGGAAGGTGATATGAGAGTCCAATGATGCTGTCAGGGATTAATGGTTTGATTGTTGCTCTAAGGGACCAGAAAGAGAGTTTCACAAGACAATCATTGGCACACCTTTGGATTTGTATCCCCTAATTGTACAGGGAAATAAGAGTGCTTTAGTTCTGGGTGCAGCTAAGTCCATAGTAAACTGGATAGGTAACTGGCTAAAGGGGAGGCAGCAGAGGGATAGAATTAATGAGATCAAATCAGAAGAGAGGAAAGTAATGCGTAATAAGGTCAAATAAGAAGAGAGGGTGCTTATGTATAGGGTACCACAGGGCTCTCTCCTGGGTCTGGTGCTCTTCAATATATTCATCACCAGCACTGGTGAGGGAATCTCTGGCAGGCTGTGTTTTTTACAGATGACACTAAACTCCATGGGATGGTGAATAGTGATGAGGGAATCAGGGAAATGCAAAGTGACTTACACAATCTACAGAGGCAGTCAAAGGTTTGACAGTTGAAATTCAGTGCCAGAATGTGTAAGGTAATGCACCTAAGGAACAGGAACCTCAGCACAGAATACTGGATGGGTAGGGTGAGACTTAGCACTACAGCTGAGGAATAGGACCATGGAGTTATCTTCAATGACTCACTCAAACAATCTAGTCAGTGCAACAAGGCATATAGCAAAATGAGTAGGATGTTAGGATGTATTGGGAGGGATATTGATAATAGAAGGGAAGAGTTAATACATCCCCTATATAGATCTTTAGTGAGGACACACCTGGAGTACTGCTTCCAATTCTGGAGTCCTCAGCCTCAGGAAGGATAGGGAACAGCTACAGACGGTGCAGTGCAGGGTAACAAAAATGATTCAGGGCAAACAGGGCAGGTTCTTCCCTCAAGGCACTGAACATGTTCTCACTAGAGACCAGAAGAGAGAGGGGAGATATGATAGAGACCTTCGGGTTCCTAAAATGAATTAACAAAGTGAACTGTGGGGAACTATTTAGTTTGGATACTAGTTCAATGTCATGTGGACGTAAGTGGAAACTGACTGGAGGGAGGTTCAGGAAGGATACGAGGAAGCATTATTTTACAGAAAGGATTATGGAGCCATGGAACAGTTTACCAGCCAAAGCTGTGGGTGCTAAAACTGTTGGTGGTTTCAAGCACAGTTGGGACAGAATGAAGGGTACAGTGGTTGTTCTGGGTGGCAGAAACTGGAAGAAAAATGTGGGGAAGGATGGGGAGGTCTAGGACCATGGAGGGTCAGTAGGTCAAGGTTAAATAGGGAACTCGGTTAGACTGAAGGGACCGTTGTTTTTTTTCTGCCATCGTCTATTTTTCTATATTTCTGGCTTACTTAAAGATGCCACTAGTCACCATTTTTCAAGGTACTACATGAAACTACTTTGTATCGTTTTATTGAGCAATGAGAAGTAAGTTTAAAAAAAAGAGTTACAGTTCTTTAAATTATTAAGCATTTATACAATATTTGGGACGACACAGCATAATGGGAAAACACATCAATATAAATACAAAACATGTAAATCAAGACATTTTATTATGCATTTTAATATTTTTGGGTCAAGTTACAAAACAGTTTCATTTTAAGCTACAGTATATAAAATGTAAAATACAAAATCAATAGGAAGTTACATGTTCAGGTTGGAGTAAATTTCATGTGTTGAGTGTCACGAAAGGTGAAAACTAAGGCAACAACATAGATTAATACAAAAACTAGAAAATATTGGACAAGTCCAGAGGTCCATCGGAATATTTGGGAAGCAAAGTATTCGTGGTATTGGGGAAAATAAAATTTAGTACATGCACAGCACTTAAATTTTAGTACTAATAAGTTTAGAAAGTAAGGGGTTGAGATTAACAGGTGGAATCCTTAATTTGTGTGCTCCATGTAAGGCACAATTAATTTAAGGTTTAAACCATTAATTTATTCTAAAAAAGATGCACAGATAAATTAAGGATAAAATTAAGGTATTTTTAAACTTCAGAAGAAGTGGCATTCAAGAATTTCACAAAATTAAATTAAGTACAAAACTAACTAGTAAAATATATGTAACTTTAGTTGTTAAGGGATTACAATTAAATGTAAAATTAAACACTACGATATATTTATTTAAAAGTATTATGGAATTAAATTTAAGTGAAAAAATAAGTACTACAATATATTTAATTTTGGTATTAAAGGGTTAAAATGAAGTGCAAAAGTAAGTACTACAATATATTTAGTGTCTGGTATTGAGTTAAGATTAAGTGTAAAATTAAGTAAACAATTCTATTTAATTTTAGGTATTCAGGGATTGAGGTCAATTATAAATGTAAGTGCCAAAAATCTTTAGTGTTAAGGGAGTAAAAGTCATTGATGTGTGTGCTCTAATTAAGGATGAATTAAGCAGAAATTAAGGATGGAAACATTTTAATTAATACCTTAATAGATAACGGATGTCAATGAACAATAAGGGTAGAATTAAAGTATTTTTTAAGGAGTGAAATTAAGGGATTGCTGCTTCATAGTGACAATTGGAAGAGGGTTATAGTTCTTACCCTCTCTAAAGAAGGTAACCCCCTCAGTCCAGGGCAACTATCACCCTATATCACTCCCACCAGCTTTGGCCAAACTTCAAAAACACCTGATTCTTTCTCCCAGCTTTCCCTCTTTCTTGTCTCCTACTCTTTTCTCACCCCTTTACAGTTTGGTTTCTGAAAATCCACTTAACTGCTTCCTCCTTTCTCAGTCTTACTGACACCATCCTGAAAGGAAGAGATCAGGGCTTGATAACCTCTGCAGTCTTTGTCAACCTGGCCAAAACCTTTGACACTGCTGTTCACCAAATTTTCCTGGACAAATTTATATGTGCTAGATTATATGACTCTACAGTTAAATGGTTTGGTTCACACCTGAAGAATAGATCACAAGAAGTCTGCATAGGAAACCCTTTCCCAACCACTCCCTCTTAGATCAGGTGTCCCCTAAGTCTCTGTCCTTTGCTAGACCTTGTTTTTCAATTTTCCTAAATTACCTGCCCAATGCATATATCCCCTTAAATACAGTAGGTACATGCATGTGGATGACACTGTGGGCCAGATATTCAAAGGTTTGCCCCGGGCTAAAGTAGCACTGCCTGCCATGCAAACTGAGCCTGGAGCACAAAGCAAGCTATATTCAAAAGGAATAGACCAGGGCAAACAGCTTCTGAATATAGCATGGGATTGAGGCTGTGCAAACTGGGCTGGGAGTGCAGGGCAAACGTAGCCCTGGAATAAGACAGCACTGAATACAGCAACCAGGAAGTGCAAACCACAACAACAACACAGTGCACAGTGACGTGAGGGCAGGTAGAGAGGAACTATGTGGCCAATGTGTGTTCTGGCAAATGCATGGACCTAGTACAGCTGCAGGCAGCAGCACACATGAAAAAACAGTGATCAAAACTGTATAATATTCCCCGAACTGTTAGTGCCGCACTAACACGTTAGTGCGGCTTTAGCACGGAGCTAAGCGGTTTGCCTGGTGCAAACACATTAGCCCCATGCTAAACTTTGCCATATTCAAAAGTGACATGCAAATGAGTCTACTTAGATAGTCTCTGGGCAAACAGCCACATTAGCATCTCATCATGCCCTGATTTGCATGCAGTTTGCACAGTGTTACTGCAGGGTCCCACAGCTCCACCTGTAGGTCAGTCTGGAGGTATAGGGGCTGGCCAGGTCCAACCACAGCTCCACCTGTAGGTCAGTCAGGCAGTGCATGATGATAGCTGCAGGCTTCATGTAAACAGTACAGCATAGCATAGCATATCGTACCCCTGGGGACAACACAGCATAGGCACAGGTGGTGGTAGTGCTGTATGCAACCTTCACACTGTAGGTCATGCTACAGTGCACAGCAGACACTACAGTAGCAAGAGGGCTGGTAATGTGAGGGACACGGCACTGCCTATGGTATGTAGGGCAGTGATGACCACAGCACTGTACACAGTGACAGACACAGCTGGCAGGTAATTACTGATGGTGAACAGTACTATCACGCTGTTGTGTGATCCACAGATGCTGCACCTGTGGCATGGGATGCACACAGTGTCATGTACATGGCCGGCAGTGTAGGCCGTGACATCTGTACAGTTGTATGGTAGGTGGCTGGGGGGGGCATATAGGATCCGACAGGCACACAGGTGGTGGCGTAATCCCACTACTGGCCCATGTGCACTGAGCGATGTGTCCCTGCCTTGTGGCCACTCCTGGGCTGTGGTGAGGTCTGGCCACCCACACACCCTCCCCTCACTGGCCACCATGCTCACAGTGCTGCATGTGTGTGCTGGCATCTGTTACGCACCACAAACGTATGGTCTGCATATGTGTGCTATATGGCCACACTGCCATGCTGTCCCCTGTGGGTCAGATCACCACTCACTGTCTGTGCTTTGCTCAGACTGGTGGCAGCTGATGGCATCATGGTGGTGCCATCAGTGAGCAGCATGTGTCCTCCATGTCTGGCAGTTTCTAAGTATCATACTCATATCTTAGGGCCGCGCAAGCCATGATAATGCTGAGATAGCACCATGCAAAGCACGCAAAGCTGTTTGCCCAGGGTTAAGACCAGCTTTTCCTGGGCAGTAAAATGTACCGCGCTATGGGTTGTGCTACATTGCTCTAAACACCTTTGTGCTGCGCTAGTCGCTGAATATCTCATAGCGAATCTATTCATGTTCACTATGCCCCTTCCATATCATTATGCTTAGCCTGGTGCTACTACTGTTTGCCTGCACTAGTTGACCTTTTGAATATGGCAGACCCACGCTAATCCCACGCTATTCCCGTGCAAACTGTTTGCTGATCGCGCAAAGCTTTGAATATCTGGCCCCATGTGTTTTACTTCAGACCCATTTGCCTCTAGCTTGGCCATTGGCCTACAGAGGGATTTTATCAATATCCAACTCTAGTTTACTCTAATCAGCTTACCCTCGGTGGGTAACCAATGAGATGGGCGCATGGGGAAGGGCGCCATCCATAATAGCGACTCCTTCCCAGTGCAATCCCTCATGGTGATGGGAGGGTGGTGACTGGATGAGGGGGTGGGTGAATTGGGCAACAGGATGTCACTATGTGTATGTGCGCATGAGGGGGGAGCGAGCACAGTGATCGTGGGCTGAGAGGGGCGGAGGGGCTGTAGGGGTGGTGCTGTGGTGGATGGCCGAGCTGCATCATGGTGTCAGGGGTTGGCTAGTGGTTGGGGTGGGTGAGGTACAGGGTTCAGGTCCAGGCGCTGGTGCAATTTTATTGCACCCAGCACAAACCTTTATTTTTTTTTAATTCTTTAACCCCCCCGACATGCACCCCCCCCGGAGTTGAGAATCTTTAAGTGGGGGGGTGAAGCCCCCTGTGAGGGGTGCAGCCCCCCACAGAAAGCATTAAAAAAATCTCTTGGCATCGTTGTCCTGTGTGCCGGGGTTGTCAGAGTGCTGAAAAGGTTTTGGCACTTTTGACTGTGCGATAACGGTGATCGCCTTTAGGCATTCACCGTTATCACATAGACCCCCCCCAGTGCCATAAAAACTGTCTCAATGACTGTTGGCATGAGGCAGCATCATGTCAAATATTTTTCCACAACTACTGTATCTTCACAACCCTTGAAGGTGCACCACTGGCTTCAACTACCTTGAAGTTTGACTGGACTGCCACCTCAACTTCTGTCGTCATGTGGATGCCATCCTCATGAAACTCCACCTCAAAATGGAGGTGTTGCACAGGGACAAAGCCTGCATTGCACATCCTGTCTGACATGAGATTGTTGCTAAGATAATCTTCCTAGTTTTTGATTACAGGGATGCAGTGTATGGTGCTTCACCAAATCCACCCTTGCTAGACTGGATACCCCTTTTCACTCCTCCTGTCACTTTGCCTTTAACCCCCCGCCATTCACTGCTGTTCCCTGTATACCTTGCTCTATCCCCATATCTTGAGGGCAGACAGGTTTCTCCACGTGCTTCATGCATTTCTAAGTATTGGTTTGGAATCATCCACATCTATCTCAGCTCCTTTCTCACTTGTACACCTGCCTGCTCACACACCCTTCATAACTCTAACATTCTTTCTGTCTCTCTTCCTTAAATTAAAATGTCTGTGGGGCAGTCTGCTCCTACCTTCAGATTTTCCTTACTCTGTACCAGCCTCCCCCCTCTTATCCACTCCACTTATTCCCCTTTTACCTCGAAAGTCCTTCATCATGGCCATGCAACTCATTTGCAACTGTTTTGAATAATTTACATTTCAGCAGTCTCCTCTACTGTTCAATGGATTTGCACAAAATTTGGCCTGCGTAGTCTCTAGGGGTAGGTCTCTTGTTGTGCCAAATTTCATGTGACTATGGTGTGTGGTGTTTGAGATATGGAGTGTCAACAAATCATACATTTGCATGTTGTTGCCATTTCTTTCTACAGCTTTATCTCAGAAACAGCTTTAGGTTGTGGTCTGAAGTTTTCAGGGTAGAAAGCCTTTGCCTCACTGTGGAAGGGTGTGAGAACTGACAACACTGACACAGATGGTTATGGTTCAAAACACACAGTTGGCATTGTGTGAATTTTATTTCCTCATAAAATTCATCAAAATAAAGTTAACTCCAAATAAAAAATAAAGAAAACAGATCTTTACAACTTCAGATCTGAATTTCAGCATGGTTCTACCCTAACAAGTACTGCCACAGAGTAGAAAGCTAATGACAGCTATTTTTTTTTTCTACAATCGTCTGTGTTCAAGTCTACCTGTACATCCTCTCAGTACACCACTCAAGGCTTGACTGATCATATATGTTCAGGAGTGCCTTTTATAGCAACAGCCTCATCAGGTCATCTGATCTGCCCCTATCTCTAATACATAAAATTCTGTACTAGTACATACATTTACGGGGGATCAACACGACCATGGCCCTTAAACTATGTGGTATCTCAACAATATCATTCAACTAAAACATCTTTATAATTTGTTGCCCCAGATTTTAGAGAATAATAAGTAAGGGCCACTTAGGAGTTTAGCCCTTCCCTTTATGTGATGTCATAGATTGACAGGGCCCTATAAAGGCTGTCTGATTTGGGCGTGCTGGCTCCTAAGAACTCACCAGAATATATCAGTTAAGAGAGGAACAGGTAAGGGCCTGGGGTTTTTCTTATCCATGTAAACCTACTTAATTCTGTTCCTTGTAAGGTTTTTAAAATGTTTTATTCAATCTTCAGGCATAGAAAAACAAATAAATACATTCAAGAGGGTTTTAAAAGTACTGTAGTCCCTTCTTTTAATCAGGACAGTACAGGCAAATATTCTGTTTATGTGCGGTACCTGTAAAGGTTGGGTTATAGATACTGCAACAGAGCATAAAAACATGCATTCACACAGGAGGTTTTATTTTCTTCTTTTCATGAAGAACACTTTCCTTTCATTCAGGAAAGAATGTCCCATCAGCTGAAAACTCCAGCTGATGGGTTGTCTTTTCATTTGGGCCCTGTTCTGTCATGTGAGCTTTCCTTAGCCCTCTCTTGTGTCTTTATTATGGCTCTCATTCTCCTACATGGTCTGCTTTTAACAGGAGAATGGGCCTCATTTAACATTTGGTTTGCATTTCTCAAGTCAAACACTACTTTTGTACTCTGTGGTGCAAATACGCAAACCTGTAGCTAGAGGTTTTATTCCTCAGTCTCCCTTTGTGGCTAGCCTCAGAGACGTGAGGAATATCTTCTTCTCATCTGTAAGGCACTTCCCATATTTTAAGAAAAGGGCACTCTGCCTTTATTACTAAGAGTAATATTTTTAAAACATTGTGCAGGTGTCCCTGTAACATTTTACTCTTTACTACCTGGTCTAGTCCTTAGTCTCTGGGTTTCTAGTACAGACCATTTATATTCACAGTAGCCTTTTTACTGGGACAAAGCAGGGGTTTCACCATATTTATCTGGCCCACCAGTCCTAGGACCATATTTTCTTTAAGATAGGCATATCCTAACCTCCAAAAAAATAAATTCAGCTCCACAGACGCAAGGGAGCAATTTTCAAAAATAAATCCAACGCAGCTAAAATTTTGCACAACCTCAGGCAGAAAAATGGTATTTAAAGTTTTTTATAAAGACGTCAACATGACAAAAGCTAACAACTAAGCTACAACAAAGCCTCGACTGGTTTCGTACTAATGGTACATCATCAGGAGGGTGACGTACCGTTAGTACGAAACCGGTCGGGGCTTTGTTGTAGCTTGATTGTTAGCTTTTGTCATGTTGGCATTTTTATAATAAACTTTAAATACCTTTTTTTCTGCCTGAGGTTGTGCAGTTTTTTAGCTGCATTGGATATCCTAACCTCCATCATATCATCACCATGGACAGGAAAAGAAACATAGTGGGGCAGAATAGACAGAGATACACTGATGGAGTGACCACCCCCTCAGAGTAGAAGGGTGAAGGAACGGTCAAGAGAGAGACCATAAGAAGAAAGTACTACTGCAGTAGGCTATAAAGATAGGGATAGATAAGAAGGGATGTCCTGATGTGATTCCACAAGTTCTGGGGGCTAAACTACTACACTCACAGCCTTTTGAAGGTTTGATGAAAAAAATTAACTTTTCAAAAGTTATTAAATTAAAAATTTCCCAATATTTCATATGGGGAAAGTTATATGTTCTGCATGAAAATACTTTTGTTTTCACAGGTGGTACTCTACTTTTGCATATAGGATCACATATAGCCTAGTTTGTTTTCACAGAGCTCTCTTGTTTTCACAGGAGCTACTGTCGTTTTGCATGTAGGGTCTCATAGACCCTACTGTATTTTTGCAGTGCTTTGTTGTGTCTGCCATCTTGTTTTCCCATTAGTGAGAAATCAAAAAATAAAGAAAAGCTGTCAAAATGAATGCAATACACAAAAAAATCAGAACTTGGCTAAATGGGATCCATTTAGCTACATTCTGGTGTGTTTTTTTTAACTTGTGCCCAGAAACACCTTTTGTGGACACCTGCAATCCCAGGTACCCAGCTTAGTGAGAGGACCACTTCTGTTGTGTTCTCTGTATGAAAACAGTGGGATTTTCTTGACTCTTGCAGCCACAGCTGGAACTTGTGCTGCTGACTGCAGGTTTGTCTGTAGCCCACCATGTTCCCTGGTGTCTAGTGGCACTTACCCAACCACCAATCTTTGATCCCTATCCCTGGTATCTAGTGCCATCCTCTCCTCTTTATCTTGCCCTGGTGTTTAGTGGCATCCACCACACTCCCATTGTCATAATTGTTGTATGTATTATTATAATACAATGACAAGAAAGAATCCTGGTCTATGATTGGTCAGTTTGGGGTTGGACCCACGTCGTTATCCCAGAATGATGCCACAGGTCTACTCTCAGCACTGTGAACCAATATGTATGATGCCCAGCATGATGACCAGCAGCACTTCTCTTTTTTTGCATCTTCTCTTCAGAAACAAAAATACTCTTCCATACTAACAAAAACATTCTTTAAAATTATTTTTTTTATTTTATATATAACAACAAACCATTGTATAATAGGAATAATGCACTCCAGGGTGTGTGTCATTTGGGATAGTGCCACGCCTGGGAAATTGGAGCACTCGGCCTGTGGCCTCATGCCCAACCCGCCCAGGCGTGGTGTTATCCCAGCATGACACACACCCTGTCATGCATTATTCCTTTAATAAAATCTGACACTGGGATGCCCATGACTAGTGTCAGATGCCTCCCGCAGTCCTTTGAGTTATTGTTTACTGACATCGGGGGGCCCTATCCCTGTGTCAGCAATGGAAGCCCCCCCCAGCAGTGTGAGACACTGGGGAGCCTACTCCTAGTGTTCCCAAATATTTATTTAATTTTTCCTGTAGACAAGAAAACTGTCACCCAACATCATTTTGTTTGTCCATGAAAAAAAGAAAATGGTCCCTCATCATCCCTACCATCTCCCTCCCCCATTCTGACCCTCCCACTGAGCACCCACCTCCTCAAACCCCCTTACCCTATACTTACCTCTGGATGTTGTCCACTGTCATCTTCTGTGGACAGGGACATGTCTGCACTCTTCAAAGCTGAACCACAAACTGAGGAATTTAAGGTAAGTGCTGTATAATGTATTTCAATGGCATTTTGAACTTATGTTGATATCTTTGCCATTTTTTAGGTACTTTTTCACCACGTTTTCAACATGGCCTTTTTGGGACCCCACCTCATGAACACTGTCACTGTAGTTTCATTAATCAGACCTGGAAGGTGATTTCATGGTCACTGCGTGAAATCACCTTTCGGGACCAATTAACAAAATGGCAGTGCCAGTGTTCATGAGGTAGGATCCAAAAAAGCCCATATTGAAAATTTGGTGATAAAATTTCTGAAAATGGCTGAGTTACACAAGTTCAATGAATTTTTTCTCACATGCATGTAACTTTAGTAATTTTTAATATTTTGACACCAAATTTTCAACATTACCATTTTTTTCACACCACCTCAGGAACAGTACAGCTGTCATTTTTCACATCTGTCCAAAATGTGCTTTCACACCTGTGGTGAGATATGGCATTTTGGCACAGATTTGAAAGTTTTCACCTACAGGGTTTATCAGATGGGATCATAAGAAGACTATGTTTAAAAGTTGGGGTCAAAATATGAAAAAATGCCTAAGTTATGACCATTCATTACAATTTCAGTAATTTCTCATAACTCCGGAAATGTTAAATATTTTGACCCCAGATTTTCAACATAGCCTTCTTATTATGTCACAGCTGTTATTTTTTACATCCTGCTCAAAATGTGTTTTTGCACCTGTGGTGTGGAATTGCATTGCAGTTGTGCAGAATTATGTTTTGGTGGGGATTTTAAAATTGTCTCTACCAGGTACATGTGCTGAGGTAATAATATGGCTATTCTGATAATTTGATCACACATCTATGGAGGGATGGGTGGACAGAGTCTCCCACAGTAAAATAAGGAAAATCACAGAGGGATGGGAGTGCAGGGCCTAAAGGGACCTGCGCTCCCACTGTGACATAAGGACAGTTATGGAGGGTTTTAGGCCCTGCACTCCCACAGGCAAATAAGGATACAAGAAAACTATCTGAAAAAGCAACAAAATTCACTGCAAAAAACTTTGTTAATGCATCAGTTAGGGTTGTTAGTAAAGTGCCAAAAGTAAGGAAACATGGCATTAGAGTTTCCAACCCTAACACCCCACCCTCACCCTGCCGACACCAACAGGCATCGGGGTGTGTCTTGGGGTCATCGGCCCTAATGCTCACCCCATTCTCCTATACTGTACTATTCTCAGTTTATTTACTTATGGAATGGGGTGAGCGTTAGGCTGATGACCCCAAGGCACACCCCCGATACCTGTCAGTGTCTGCAGGGTGAGGATAGGGCAATGTATATGTGTATTTATATATGATCCTGTTCTGCCCCTGTACAGTTGAAACACAGAAACAGAGAATTTGATAGCAGAAGGAGACCAAAGATCCATTGAGCCTGCCCTTACCATACTACCTCACCCCACTGACCTATTGTCCTGGAGGGGAATATTCCTCCTCCCTACTGCCCCACCCCCATGCCATTGTTGCCCCAATTGTAGCATGCTTATGCAATTGTTGTCATTTTTGTTGTGCTCATTTGATACCTATGTAAGCAATAATACCTGATGGGGTGGGCAGTATTGTGCTATGCCAGACCATCCAGGGGTGTAATCAGGCCCGACATCGCAGGTGGAGGGCTTTATAGCCCCTGGAAGGGCCGGTATAGCACAATACTGCCCACCTGGGAGGGTATTATTGCACATAGAAAATGGGCACTGTAAAACAAAATAAGTTTAATAAAAAATGTTTAATACAAAATTAGTTTAAAATAAGTTTTGAAATAAAATAGTTCCTCTGCCTGTATTACAGTTCTGGTTTTTTTTTTGATCTATGGATGTTTGCTCTTCTAGAGCCCCTGTATGTATGGCTTTTGGTCCTGGTTGTCATGGTTACTGCCCCCCCCCCACACACAGGGCTTTTGGGAGCAGCAAGAGTTAGTATTTTATTTTAACTTTAGAAGAAGTTGCGTCATTTAATTTACAAGAAGAAATCTCTGGTACCACTAAGTGTGTGACACAACCTCTCCTGCTTTCTGTGTCTGCAGTACCAGATTGCTGAGAATGTAGACAAAAAAAAATAAATGTTTAAACTTCCAAAGAGGTACATGTGCATTGCTGCCTTATGAATAATAAGTGCAAGATGATCGCTGGTAGCAGACCAGGTGGGCAGTGTAGGTGCTCGGAGAGATACACTGATTTTTAGCCTGTCCTGGGGATTCATGAAGCAACACTTTTGTTTCTCTCCTGTTATTCAGTCTCACTGCCTGTTTTGAGGACCAGGGCTAAGTTCTCACTGGTCATTGCTGCCTGCTCTGAGCCTGAGGAGACAAGAGGAGCGCTGAAATGGGAAATCACAAGCAGCGGCATCAATCAACTGGGACAATGGACAGTACTGTGGCTGCTGGTAGAGGCAGTGTAGGCAAACATGAATGGTTTCATTTGCAACATTTAACAACAACAATAAAAATCAGGATTGTTCTTTTTGTTTTATGGGTTGTTCGGCAACACAGATGGGGGATAGGGGTGGGGTGAAGTCGTCTGCCAGCTGGGTAGCAGTGGAGTGGGGGTGGGGGGGCCATTCAAATTGAAAATGCTTGACTCGGTGCTGGAAGAAAAAAATGTGTCCAGAAATGTGTTTCTTTTTTATTTATTTTTTGGGATTTTGTTGAGGAGAGATCGGGAGAATGGCTGTAGGATTGGAGTCAGGTCTCAACTCTCACTAAGCGAGACAAAAAATGGAGGGCATTTTAAAATGAACATTCCACTAGCACTTTGATACTGGTATCTGGGACAGGTGGGTCTGGCACTTTTAATACCCTGGCTCTGTTATCTGATAGATGCCCACCTTGGCAGGGCTATCAGTCAAAGCCTGGGATTTTCGTAGACCATTTTCTAACATTGAATTGATTCTATCGATTAACTTGTGTTACTGCTCTCTTGTTACATTATTACTAAATAATAACTTCCGAGCAATTTTTTCAATTCAGTCTCAGAATACCATATTAACCTGGTAGCCCGGTAATTACAGCATTTGAAACTTGCCTCTGAACCATTCATTAAAGGGGGTAACCAGTAACTATATATTTAATAAATATAGCCTAACGCTCACCCCATTCCATAAGTAATTAAACTGATGTAACCCCCCCTGCAAATGGGGGTTCCCAAAAGACTTCCAGGAGCTTGCTTGAATGCTCCAAGCCTGAATGGTGTTTGGCGTTTAAGCCATTTATCAGTGAGTGTTTTTAGAGCCTCTAGTACTGTCTCTTTAAGAGCTGTCTGCTTGCAGACATAATTAGTTTGTATGGGGGGACTGTGTGCTTCTCTGCTTGAGTACCACTCAAGCCTTGCTGCCAATTCACTCCATTTTTGCAGTCACTAGGAGTGCAAAGGGAACCTATCTGAAAGATGTAACTGTTTGCCGGAAATCATTTAGAGTAATAATGAAATTACAGTTTGTCTAACCTGCTTTCTTTGCAGTCAGAACTGTGTTTGCCTAGTTCCCCATTCTAGTTTTGAACTGCTGAACTGGACCAATCAGTGTTGGTTAAGGTAGCTCTAAAATGGTGCCTTGGATGAATCAGAACTTGACTCATAATCTGAGCCAGCCACAAGAGGATTGTATGGGCAGTGACTCTGGGAGATGTAGTTTAGACTTCGGCACCTTTTTGGACCAACAGGGGCAGTCTATTGTGAGTGACAGCCAATCCAGCCAAGAACTGGGAGGAACTCAAAGGAAGTGCCCGGTTTTGTCTGCTGGAGTTTCAGTTGAGCTCTGGCAGTGAAGAGGGAAGGAGCCCTGTGCTTTTTCGGTGTGCAGTTTTAGTCGGGAAACGTGTGTAAGGCCCAGAGTTCCGGTCTGCAGCTTGTGTAACTGCTTGTCAGGACTGAATCCGTCCTGTGAAGAGAATCAAAGGATATCTGAAGAGTAGAAACCAGGCTCACCTGTAGAAGACTGGAGAAATTGCTGAATTGCACTCGTCTGTCAGGAACTGAATCTGCTGTGTGTTCTCCCGGTATTGTGCAGTAATTGCGATCGGATAGAGAAGCAGCCTGCCTGGTATAGTACTTTCTTTTTACCATATAAATGTGTGAGGAGGCTTGTGTAGCTCAAGTGAATCCTGCTGCCATGAAAGGACTTTTGCCTGTGACTGTTTACCATACAAATGTGTGAGGAGGCTTGTGTAGCTCGAGTGAATCCTGCTGCCATTAAAGGACGTTTGCCTGTTGCAGTTTGCCATATAAATGTGTGAGGAGTCTCGTGGAGCTCAAGAGTAGCCCTGCTGACATTGAAGGACCCTATCTTGTTTGGAGGTAGTGAGTACTAATTCAGGGTCGCTCCCTGTTGAATTGCCACATTGAATCCAAATGGAATTACTGTACTGCTGACTGTTTAACTAATTTTTCTTTTCTCTGTGTGAAAGGGCCCCTACCAGCTGCCACGGTTTGGACTAGCCACTAGGGCTTGGGTACCCAGGGACAGTAACTGGTAGGGATAGGCCTGTGCACAGAGCCATAGGTAGATGAGTAAAGTGATAAGCTAATTAACCTGACTCCCTGTCCTTGTTATATCCCCTAAATAAATCAGAGCTGCTTGTTTCAGCAAAGTTATACTGCCTGAGGTATTTGTCTATGTTAAAGTATTGTACTGTGATTGTTGCACTATATCTTATTTTACAGGAGGTCCCAGTGCCTGAACCAGTCCTGGGGTAAGGTATACTCTGAAGGTAATTCTGATATATTGTGTGGGCCACTAGTGGGAAGAAAGGGGGGTTGCAGTGTCCCAGAGGGCTGTGACCAAGTTAGTTTAACTATTGCAAACCCTGACCTCTGGGTGGAGGCACCCGCCATTGGATCCAGGCCCCTCAACCTGTTAGTGGCAAATCAGGCAGGGGTAGTAGCCCCTGGGATAGCGCCATCTAGGGGGTTACACTGAGAATAGTACAGTATAGGAGAATGGGGTGAGTATTAGGGCTGATGACCCCAAGACACACCCCTGATGCCTGTTGGTGTCGGCAGGGTGAGGGTGGGGTGTTAGGGTTGGAAACCCTAATGCCATGTTTCCTTACTTTTGTCACTTTACTAACAACCCTAACTGATGCATTAACAAAGTTTTTTCAGCCAGTTGATATTTACAGTAATAACCTGTGGGTTATTATGGCAAACACATGCTCTGTCACTCAGACTAGAGCACACTGCCATTGGCTCTGCTCCTGTGTGCAGGAGGGCAGACCAGTTTCTAAATCATAGTGGATCCATATCTCTGCTAGCGAGGAGCCAGCACAGCATCCCGCAAGAACAGTAATCTATCTGGTTGATCCTGCCGTCTCATTTTTTTAAATAAACAAACCTACACTCAAAGACACTTTATCTGGTTGATCCTGCTGTTTTGCCTTCATCGACACTGGGAGTAAGAACAGCACCCTCTGGCAGCGCTACTGAACAGGGACACACAAAACAAAACAAACAAAAAAAAAAGATTCTCACCCTGATGAAAAATGGAAACAGGAAAAATGGAGACAAGGTGGTACGTGTGTGTGTGTGTGTGTGTGTGTGTGTGTGTGTGTGTGTGTATGTGAAGAGAGAGAGAGAGAGAGAGAAAGAGAGAGGCAGGGTCACAGCACTAGGGCTGGAAAAAGACAGGGTAACAACACTAGGGCTGAAAAAAATTGCTCACCAGTATATTATATACAATGAAAGATGAGGAAGTGTGCATATGAAAATTTAATGCACACCCTCAGTGTGGGATGCTTTGATAAACTCCTCAGACTTCACCCTCGAGGTCTATGTGGCATCCCACACCTTGGGTGTGCATAAAATTCTCATATCACACACTTCCCCATCATTTATTCTATATATAATTACCAGTTACCCCCTTTAATGAATGGTTCAGAGGCAAGTTTCAAATGCTGTAATTACCAGGCTGCCTGGTTATTATGGTATTCTGAGAACTGTTTCTCCTGTGCTCTGTCCTTGAGCAGCATTCACAGTCTTGAGACTGTTACTGAAGCACACTTACTGTTGGCGACTAGCAGCAGTCTCTGACAGGTCTTTGAAGTTGTCAATTTCATCTCACCCACTGTGCTCTGTGAAATAAAGAAAAACAAGTATTTGTCAATGCCGAATGTTTGCTTGCTGGTATTAGCATTGGAAGTGCAGCAGTTAGACAGATGCAGAATAGGAATGGCAGTGAAGTATTAAAGTGACACCAACCCCACCCCAACCCTGCAGAGATGGACAGGCATTGGGGTGTGCCTTTGGGTCATCACCCATAACGCTCATGCCATTTCACCTCACCCTACCTTGCAGACACCGACAAGTGTTGAGGTGTGCCTTGGGGTGTTCTGCTTTACAGTCACCCCATTCCATAAGGAAATATGCTGAAATGGGTGCAGTATAGGAGAATGGGGTGAACTTTGGGGCAGAAGAGTCCAAGGCACACCTCGATGCCTGTCGCTGGCTGCAGGGTGGGGTGGAATGATGTGAGCATTACTGACAACAATCCCAAATCATACCCCTGACGCCTAACAGTCACTACAAGGCAGGGCGTTATGGTCAGAAACCTTAATGCCTTAGGCATTTCTTGGTATTTTCACTCCACGTTTTCAACATGGGCTTTTTGTGACCCCACCACATGAACAGTGATGCTATCAGTTTGTTAGCTGAAAGATGATTTTGCACAGCAACTGTGCCGTTTGGTGCCACAGGTGCAAAAACACGTTTCAAACAGGATATAAAAAATGACAGCTGTACTGTTCAAGAGGAGGTGTACAAAAATGGTAGTGTTGAAAATCTGGAGTGAAAATATAAAAAAAAAGGTGAAGTCATTGAGCGTGCATAGAAACTACGCAACACACACCCGCAGTGCAGATATTTTGGGGATTTTTACTTCACCACATTTTCAACATAGGCATATTGGGACCTCTGCTCATGAACAGTAGTGCTATGATTTTCTTAATCTGCCCCGAACATTGATTTCGCACAGCGACTGTGCCCATTGTGCGCCACATGTGCAAAACCACATTTTGGGCAGGATGTGAAAAATGACAGCTGTACTGTTCATAAGGAGGTGTGCAAAAATGGCAATGTTGAAAATCTGGATTGAAAATATTAAAAGTTCTCGAAGTTATGAGTATGCATGGAAACTGCTCAATACACGCTCATAACATAGTCATTTTATGGAATTTGTCACCAAATGTTCAACATAGGCATTTTGGGACATCTATTCATGAACAATGTCACTGTAATTTTCTTAATCTGTTCTGAACATAGATTTCCCACAGCGACCACACCATTGTGTGCCGGATGTGCGAAAACACATTTTGGGCACAATGTGAAAAATGACAGCTGTACTGTTCATAAGGAGGTGTGAAAAAATGGCAATGTTGAAAATCTAGAGTGAAAATATTACAAATTCTTGAAGTTATGAGCATGTGGAAACTGCACAATGCACGCTCATAACACAGTCATTTGTTAGAATTTTTTCACCAAATTTGCAACATAGGCTCTTTGGGAGCCTGCCTCATGAATAGTGACACTGTCGTTTAGTTAATCAGTCCAGAAAGGTGATTCCATGCAGTGACTGCAAAATCACCTTTTGGGACCGAATAACAACATGACAGAGACTGAACTCATGAGGCGGGGTCACAAGAACCCCATGTTGAAAATTTGGTGCCAAAAGTTGCAAAAATGGCCGAGATATCCACCTAAGTTGAAAACAAACATTTAAGCCATTATATAGCTTACTGGCATTTCTTCAGTTTGCGGTCGGCTTTGAAGAGTGCAGACGTGTTCCCGCTCCGCTGAAGATTGTCACTCCAGGCTCCGGAGGTAAATATTGGGTGAGGGGGGTGTGGGGAGCTGTGGTGCACAGAGAGTTGGTGCAGGTTGGGGGGGGCACCACAGACAACGAGAGACCGTGTTTTTTTTTACAGGTAAAAAAAGTTAAAAAACACATTGCAGGAAGGTTTTCTTAATTACAGGGACATTTGGCACGCTGGGGTTAGCTCCCAGTGTACCACCTGGGTGTGTTTTTTGGGGGGGACTGGAGCCGATGGGGATTGGGCACCCTGTTGGCAAAATATTTGCTGCCACAGGTGCAAAAACATGTTTCAAACAGGATATGAAAAATGACAGCTGTATTGTTCAAGAGGAGGTGTACAAAAATGGTAATGTTGAAAATCTGGAGTGAAAATGTAAAAAAATTGGTGAAGTCATGAGCGTGCGTAAAAACTGTGCAACACACACCGGCAATGCAATTATTTTGGGGATTTTTTTCACCACATTTTCATCATAGGCATATTGGGACCTCTGCTCATGAACACAAGTGCTATGATTTTCTTAATCTGTCCCGAACATTGATTTCGCACAGCGATTGGGCCCATTGTCCGCCACATGTGCAAAACCACATGTTGAGCAGGATGTGAAAAATGACAGCTGTACTGTTCATAAGGAGGTGTGCAAAAATGGCAATGTTGAAAATATGGATTGAAAATATAAAAAATTCTTGAAGTTATGAGTATGTGTGGAAACTGCTCAATACACGCTCATAACATAGTCATTTTATGGAATTTGTCACCAGATGTTCAACATAGGCATTTTGGGACATCTATTCATGAACAATGTCACTGTGATTTTCTTAATCTGTCCTGAACATAGATTTCCCACAGAGACCACACCATTGTGTGCCGGATGTGCGAAAACACATTTTGGGCACAATGTGAAAAATGACAGCTGTACTGTTCATAAGGAGGTGTGAAAAAATGGCAATGTTGAAAATCTAGAGTGAAAATATTACAAATTCTCGAAGTTATGAGCATGTGGAAACTGTGCAATGCATGCTCATAACACAGTCATTTGTTAGAATTTTTTCACCAAATTTGCAACATAGGCTTCTTAGAGCCCGCCATGAACAGTGACACTGTCGTTTAGTTAATCAGTCCTGAAAGGTGATTCCATGCAGTGACCGCAAAATCACCTTTTGGGACCGAATAACAACATGATAGTGACTGAATTCATGAGGCGGGGTCGCAAGAACCCCATGTTGAAAATGTGGTGCCAAAAGTTGCAAAAATGGGCGAGATATCCACCTAAGTTGAAAACAAACATTTAAGCCATTATATAGCTTACTGGCATTTCTTCAGTTCACGGTCAGCTTTGAAGAGTGCAGACGTGTTCCCGCTCCACTGAAGATTGTCACTCCAGGCTCCGGAGGAGGCATTGGGTGAGGGGTGTGGGAGCTGTGGTGCACAGAGGGTTGGTGCAGGTTGGGGGAGCGGGCCACCGCAGACAACAAGAGACCATGCTTTTTTTTACAGGTAAAAAAAGTTAAAAAACACATTGCAGGAAGGTTTTCTTAATTACAGGAACATTTGGCACGCTGGCGTTGGCTCCCAGCGTGCCATCTGGGTGTGTTTTTTGGGGGGGACTGGAGCCGATGGGGAATTGGGCACCCCATTGGCAAAAATTAAAACTTGACCAGCTGGAGGGTGAGCTGAGGAATGAGAGAGGGGGAAGGACAGCAGCAGAGGGAGGAAGCAGGAGGGATTTCTTTTGTAGCTGGAAGGTGAGTCGGGGAACGAGGGAGCATGGAGGACAGCACCAGAGGGAGGGATTTCTTTGCAGCTGGGGTGAGCTGGGGAACGAGGGAATAGGGAGGAGAGCAGCAGAGGGAAGAAGCAGGATGGATTTCATTGGCAGTGACTTGCAGGAGGACCGGAGAAATTGTGTGACATCAATATGCTAATTACACACACACACACGTTACCACAGCTGATTGCAGCAGTGGTTTTCTTTGAATGGAAGACCACTGCTGCTGAACTGCTGTCATAGACAACTTGCGCATCTATTGGTGCGGTACAGTCGCACCTGCTAAATGGAGTACTGTACTGGACAGGAGGGTCACACACCTCCAAAAAGTCATACGGTCACAATATATTTCTTGCGCATGCGAGCAAGAAAACATAAAAACCACTATGGTTCTCAAAAAAGGTGGTGGGAAAGGTTAGGGAGAAAAAGATAGCATTCAGGAAGTATAAGGAAACACAAAAGGAGCAGGACAGGGAACTGTACCAGTTAAAGCAGAAGGAAGCGGGGAAAGCATTCAGAATAGCAAAGGCCCAAACAGAGGAAAAGATAGCCAACGCGGTTAAGAAGGGGGATAAAACCTTTTATAGATACACTAGTGAGCAAAGAAAGACCAAGGGAGGGATAGTGAGGCTTAATAAAGGGAGGGTGGGTGGGCAGAGGGACAGTGAAAAAGCAGGGATACTGAATGAATACTTCTGCTCAGTATTCACAAAAGAAGAGGAGGAGGAGGTACCTAATCCAATCACCAGAAGTACTCTGGATGGTGGGGTTGATGCCAGTCCTTTCACAGAAGAAAGTGTTCTAAAATAACTTCTAAAACTGAAGGTGGACAAAGCAATGGGGCCTAATAGGATTCACCCCAGAATTCTAAAAGAACTAAGGGGAGAGCTAGTGTCACCACTGACTACCCTTTTTAATAAATCATGGGAGGATGGTGTAGTACCTAAGAACTGGAGGAGGGTGGATGTGATTCCCCTTCACAAAAGTGGGAGCAAAGCAGAGGCAGGAAACTACAGAACTGTTAGCTTCACCTCAGTGGTTGGGAAAATGATGGAATCACTTCTGAAAGAAAGAATTGTTGAGTACCTAGAGGCCAGCAGGGCACAGGACCCAAGGCAGCACTGATTCACAGTGGGAAAGTCATGTCAGATGAATCTAATAGGTTTCTTTGACTGGGTGACCAAAGCAGTAGACCAGGGAGGGGCTGTGAACATGGCCTAACTAGACTTTCGCAAGGCATGTGACACAGTCTCACACAAAAGATTAATAAACAAAGTAGCCAGCCCAGGAGTGGGTCCAAGGGTGGTAGCCTGAATAAAACATTGGCTGGACAACAGGATGCAGAAGGTAATAATAAATGGAGTCCACTCCAAAGAAAGGGGGGTTACTAGTGAGGTACCACAGGGTTCAGTATTGGGTCCAGTCCTTTTTATTGTCTTTATAAGTGACATTGCAGAGGGACTGGAGGGAAAAGTATGCCTCTTTGCAGATGACACAAAGATCTGCAACAGGGTTGATACACAAGGGGGGTGGAAAGGATGAGAAGGGACTTGGCAAGGTTGGAGGAATGGTTAAAAGTATGGCAGGTTAGATTCAATGTAAAGAAGTGTTCTTTTCAGTAATGACTTGTCTTTTGACTTACATACCAAACAAAGGGTTAAATACTGTCATAAAATATTGGGTTGCATTTTCAATAATACAAAGAGTAGAGAAGCTGATGTAATTATTCCTCTATATAAAAGTCTTGTATGACCTCACATAGAATATTGTATACAAGTTAGTGCTCCTCAAACAATAAAGGCTGCAAAAATGATAGAGAAAATACAAAGGAAAACTACTTAAAGAATTACTGGAATGAATAATTTAAGTTACTCTGAAAGACTACAAAAACTTGGACTATATTCAATGAAATATAGATGATTTAGAGGTGATCTACGTCTAGCTTTTAAAACCATGAGTGTCCCTTTTTTAAAGGAGACAGTAGGAATTATTACTAAGGAAAAGAATAAACATACTAGATCTCATAATATGCAGATGACTGGTGAAAGAAATAATACTGTGAAAAGAGCTAGATGGTTTACACAAAGAATAATATCTAGTGGGAATACGCTCCCACAAACTATTGTTGAGAGTGATACAATGGATACTTTTAAGAAAAAAATGTGTATCTTTATGGGTAATACTAAACATGAATTCCACCTATAGGTTGGGTGGCAAGTTCTTCAAGGGCAACTGCCTGTTTGAACTTGTAAACCACACTAAGAACCTATGAACCTGTAAGTGCAAAGTAATGCACCTGGGAAACAAAACCCAGGAGAAGAGTACACAGTGGGGGGAGTAGTAAAGAACAAAAATGGAAAGGTACTTGGGGTAGTCATATCAGATGACCTAAAGGTTAGCAAGCAATATGAGAAGGCAGTAGGATGACTGGGGGATACTGGATGTATAGGGAGAGGCATCACCAGTAGAAAACAGGAAGTTGTTATCCCTCTCTACAGACAGTTGGTGAGACCCCATCTGGAGTACTGTGTGCAGTTCTGGAGACCCCATCTCCGCAAGGACATTGACAGGATGGAGGCAGTCCAGAGGAGGGCAACTAAAATGGTACAGGGTCTGCAACAGAAGCCATACAAAGAGAGACTAAAGGAGCTTAATATGTATACTATTGAGGAAAGGAGAGGGGGGACATGATAGAAACTTTTAAGTACCTCAAGGGAATCAACAGAGTCCAAGAGGGTAGCATCTTTCAGAAAAAAAGATGTGCAAAAACAAGGGGACACAATTTGAAGAAAGAGGGCAGACGGCTCAGGGGCAATGTGAGGAAATATTTTTTCACAGAGACAGTGGTGGACGCATGGATCACCTTCCTGAGGAGGTTGTGGGGTCAAAAACAGTGGGAAAATTGAAGAATGCATGGGACAGACAAAAGACAATTCTTGTTGGGGGGTAGGAAGAAGTAGGCTGGTGGTTAACTAGGATCTGCAGCTTATCCAATAGGTAGGGAAATGGGCAGACTAGGTGGGCCAAGCGGTCCCTATCTGCCATCAAAGTCTATGTTTCTATGTTCCTCTACTTTTATTGAGAAGTGCCATTGGGATCTTTTATGTCCACCTGAACAACCACCAGGACAAGTAGGTAAGTCTTCAGTTTAATGTCTTAGCAAAGTGTTCTAAATTCTTACTTACAGCAAGTCACTTCAGTGTTTCTGGGATTTACATCCAGTGGCAAAAAGTACTGTAGTAAGGGGGGCATTATTTAAGTTGCTGGCACCTGCCATTGTATTTAGCTATAGTAGGGAGGTACAGCATATGCAGGAGCTTGAACAGAGCACTGTAGATTGAAAATGATTTATTAGGTTTGCACTATTACAGATTTCAGTTGGCAGCCCGTCCCAGCTGGTTGCTGGAGGAATTACTGCTGCTTGTGTATACAGTACTTCTGTACAGAATAGTAAAACAAGAACTTGACAAGTGAACCAGAAATCAGGCACGACACTCACAACAACCAATGACAGTGTATAAATACACTTAGTAAACATGGAATTGGTGCCACACAACAGCAGTGACCTAGAGCTGGAGGCTCTTCTTTGGGACAATTTCCCCTTACTAAAGCTACAGAGGTAGCCAGTGAAATAATGCAGAATATTCAGCTATATCAAGATATATCACAGGAAATCCCTGTTTGTTTCAATTGGATTTTGTGATATTTACCAATATATCCGTATGTATAGTTCAATTTGTCACTGGCAATCCATCACTATTTAAATGCTGTCTTTGGTTGTTCTGAGTACCTTATCCAATTTTTGCTTTGCGTAAGTGCCAGGCATTTGTTTTACTTTTGTGATAGTTGTGCTCTATGCACTGCAGTCCCTGGATCTTTCCCTTTTGTTTACATATTCATATAGTATAAAATGTGCTAGACAGATTTAGCTAGGTCCAGAGCATGCTTCTTCTCTGAAACTCTCTCTTTCCTTTTATTGTTTTTTTTTTATTCCCTTTTTAAGTGTCTGTAGATTGTCACTGCATAATGCATGTGTTCTTATTTGCTAGCCAATTATCTCCATCCCATCTTTCAACAGCATCTTACGACAAACAGTTCCTGCGATTGCTTCACCTAACGATACTACCACTTGTGTGCACTCCAGTTCCCTCTTCTCCACCTCAAAGCTTTACCTTTCCAACCCTTACTATATCCTCCTACCCTTCCCCCACTCTCCCACTCCCATCACCTCATCTCCTACCTACTACCTGCACCCACCACCCTTTCTACTTCTGCTGACAAGGCTTTCTGGCTGCTTACCCATCTTCTTTCCTCTTAACCTTCCCCCCACCTGCTCCTTTCTTCTCCACTACTAAAGTTATTAATTCTATATAATTAAAGTATGTGCTTTACTGTTTTTTTAAATCTAGTCTTTGTATTACCACCTATGTATGTTTGTTCACCCCTCCCCACAGATGTGGAACATTTGTAAACAAGTGCCTTGCACTCAAAGGTATTGTAATCTGAGACTGAATTAATAAAATAAAAAAATAAATAAAATCTTCAGTATTACTGTGTTACCTTACAATGCAAAGTATTCCACTGTCCCCAGTATCTGTACTTTTCCCTGTCTACTAATGACTGTATTTTCCCGCTGGTGAATTTGCTGTCTGAGGATCTCTGCTAGTAAATGAAACAAGCCACAAAAAGCAAAACATGGGAAATATTATATTGACCAGGTTCAGGTTCTGACTTTTGAATCCTGAGTTGATTGTCCCTGATGAGTATAAGTGCATTGACTTGTTGTTTAGCCTTAGACTAGCTTTTGCCAGGAAATCCTAATTTTGCTGTTGTGTCCCAGGCATGCCTAAGCATTGTTCTGTCAGGAGATGTAAATTTCCAAAACTGGTACACAACCTGATTAGGAAGACTGGGAATCAATAAAACATGTCCATGCAACCCACCCCATAGGACACACCTAGGAACAAACTATCCAGTTTTGGTGGCCTGGATATTCAGACTGCGCCAGGCTGTTCCGCAAGCCTGGGCGCAGTGCAACTTGGCTGCGCAGCGGCGTTGACTGGGCAATATTCAACAGAGCTGCACCATGGCACAGCATCACTGAATATCGCACCCTGGCCACCTGCAGTGTGCATGGCACAGTGGCACTGTGCCAGCACAAGTGGCCAAAGTGGAGTAGGGGGATGCGCTAGCACAAGTTCCATTGCGCTATGCGCAACAACCGCGATATTCAAAAGTGCACATGCAAATGGGGCTATAATGTATGCAAGGTGCAAATAGGGCCATTTACATGTCATTATGGCCCCATTTGCATGCAGGTGCGCCGATCCCCAGAGACATGCGCCTGGCGCCCTGCAAGGGAGCAGCCATCAGGGACTGACGCCCCCTGCACAGTGCGGCAATGCACCCCTCTGCCCGATCGCGGGCAGCTGAAGCTTTCAAAATCGTCCAGTATCCCTGGTGGTCCAGTGGACCGCTTGCAGCCTGATCATGGGCATTTGTATTATAAAATTAGTCCTATATCCCTGGTGGTCCAGTGGACCACTCACAGCTCAATCATGGGCATTTGTATCAGATAATTAAGTCCAATATCCCTGGTCGTCCAGCGGTACCCTCTCCCCACCCACCCACTGAGCCCCACCGCCTCGCCTTCTCATACCTGCCACCACTGCCACCACGACTCACATTGTAGGTAGGGGTTGTGCGCTTCATTGGTCCACAGTGTGAGACAATGGTGTGTAGCTCAGAGTTATACATATTAACAGTCCAGATATGTGAATGGATCCATTCACATATCTGGACTGTGTAGTATAGTATGAGCTGCACGCCCATTGGCTCATGCTGTGGATCAATGGGTGTACAGCCCTACCTATGGTGTCAGTCGGTGGGCGGCGGGCAGCAGGCATGTGGGGTGCTGCCCCTGCCACTGACGGGGAGCGGGGTGGTGGGGCTCAGTGGGCGGTGGGGAGGGGGTACCGCTGGACCACCAGGGATATTGGACTTAATTATCTGATACAAATGCCTGTGATCAGGCTGCGAGCGGTCCACTGGACCACCAGGGATATAGGACTTTCATATTTTAGTACAAATGCCCGCAATCGGGCTGTGAGCGGTCCACTGGACCACCAGGGATATAGGACATGGTATTTTTTACACCTATGCCCATGATTGAGCTGACAGTGGTCCACTGGACCACCAGGGAGATAGGACGTTCTTTTTTTACACAGATGCCCGCAATTGGGCATGGGGGTCACTGCCACAGAGGTGCAGCAGGAGCTCGGGTGACCACTCACAGGCGACAGTTGCCGTGTTACACCCTGCAATATGGCAGCTCACCTGTGGGTGGACAGCCGTTGTTACTTTTTTTTTTGGATCAACTTTGTGCAGTGCAAGTAGGGATTGTGCATGCATGGACTCAGCACATCCCAGGCTAAAAATCGGGATGTGTGGAGTACGCATGGGCATGCCCCCCCCCACCTGCGCCGCATACATTATTGATGTGCTTTGGCACATCGGGATTTGTGCCAGACACAATCCCCGTTTGACTATCGTGCCAGGGCACATCAGTGGGTTGCTCATGGTGCAACACTGTTGTGCCATGCACAACCCTTTTGAATATCTGGGCCAGTGTGTCATTTCTGGTTAAAAATAACAAACAAATAAAGTTGAGTGAGTCAGAAATTAAGGTTGCAGCATCCTCCTTTTACTGATATAGTTTAGTTTTTTGTTATTTAAAATGTATTAACTGGGTAAGAATCCCAGGTTATAAATGCACATTGTTTAAGGGGAACCAGAACACATGCAACATACATTCACCATGCATTCAAAACACACTTATTATTAAATAAAAAAATCTATATACATAACATAATCTGAATCCAATACGTAAAGTGTATGATAAACAATTATATACAAAAACATTGACATTTTGAATTTACAAGACAATGATTCTTAAGTATATTCTTAAAAACAGAATCAGATTGGATTTGGTGGACAGAACATGGGAGCGAATTCCAATTTTTATGTTGGCGCACTTGCGCAGCCAACATCTCGCATCAGTGGAGATCTGGAGGTGCAGTCGCTGTTGGGTGAATGCAGGGAATGCACCAGTAGGTGCGTCCCTCATTCCCCAATCAGCCAGCATGCTGGCGCCACACCATGCATACTAATGTGGCAAGCACATCTAAGGAAAGGTCCACTGCAATGTGAACAAAGCTCATCACATGCAGCAGACCTTCCTACATGCTTCACCAGCTGCAACATGGCGGTACAGTGGCCTCTAAACTGCCGACTTCGGGGGTGCCCAATTCTCCGGTTGGCTTACCCTGTCTCTCATCTGTGTGCTGACGGGAGAGCCCACTCCCCATCGGCATGATGTCCCCCCCCCATCGTCTGTGCTGAGGGGGTGTCCAAACCCCCTCAGCTAGTGTCCCCCACTCCCTGTTTGCTGATGGGGGTGCCCAATCCCCCATCGGCTACTGTATTCTCCCCTTCAAAAAACAACACCTGTAAAAAAAGAAAACCATCTGCGATGTGTTTTTTTTACACCTGTAAACAGAAAACGGTCCCTTGTAGTCTCCCTACCCACCACCCGCATCCACCTATTGCACAATCGTGCTCCCCACACCCCACTCCCCATACTTACCTCCGGAGTTCAGTGTGATGATCTTTGGTGGACCGGAACACGCCTGCACTCTTCAAAGCCAACCACTAACTGAGGAAGTGCCAATAAGCTGTATAATGGAATAAATAGGGGATTTTTCAACTTTGATGCATATCTCAGGCATTTTCTGGACTTTTTGCACCAAATTTTCAACATAGGGTTTTTGGGACCCCTCCTCATGAATTCTGTCACTGTTATGACATTAATCTGTCCCGAAAGGTGATTTCACAGTCACTGCATGGAATCACTTTTTGGGACTGAGTAATGCGAGGACAGTTGAAGTGTTCATGAGGTGGGCTCTCAAAAAGCCTATGTTGCAAATTTGGTGGAAAAAATTCCCCAAAATGGCTGTTTTACGAGTGTGCATTGAGCAGTTGCTACGCATGCATGGAACTTCACGAATTCACAATATTTTCGCACCAGATTTTCAACATTGTAATTTTTCTATACCTCACATTATAGTTTTTCTATACCTCCTTGTGAACAGTACAGCTATCATTTTTCACATCCTGGCTGAAATGTGTTACCGCACTTGCAGTGCACAATAGCATGGTCGCTGTGGGAAATCAGTGTTTGGGGCAGATTACAAACCTGACAGTGACACTGTTCATGAGCAGAGGTCCTAAAATGTCAATGTTGAAAATCTGGTGACGATACTCCGTAAAATGACTGTGTTACGAGCATACGTTGCGCAGTTGCTACACACACTCATAACTTCATGAATTCACAATATTTTCACAGCAGATTTTCAACATTGCATTTTTCTTCACCTTCTTGTGAACAGTACAGCTGCCATTTTTCACATTCTGGCTGAAATGTGTTTCCGCAGTACCGGCGCACAATAGTGCGGTTGCTGTGGGAAATCAGTGTTTGGGGCAGATTATGAAAATGACAGTGACACTTTTCATGAGCAGAGGTCCTGAAATGCCTATGTTGAAAATTTGATGATGATACTCCTTAAATTGACTATGTTATGAGCGTGCATTGTGCAGTTTGCAAGCACGCTTGTAACGTGCATTTGTAATATTTTCACTCTGGATTTTCACCATTGGCATTTTTCCACACCTTTTGATGCACAATATAGCTGTTATTTTACATATCCTGCCCGAAATGTGTTTTCACACGTCATGCACAGAATAGCGCAGTCGCTGTGTGAAGTCACTTTTTGGGACAGTTTGAGGAAATGACAGTGACACTGTACATGAGCAGAGGTGCTAAGATGCCTATGTTGAAAATCTGGTGCCGAAAGTCCATAAAATGACTGTGTTACAAGCATGCGTTGTGCATGTCCCACACACCCTTGTAACTTCACAAATTTGCAATATTTACATGCCACATGTTCAACACTGCCATTTTTTTACACCTTCTTATGAACAGCACAGCTGTCATTTTTCACATCCTGTCCAAAATGTGTTTCTGCACTGCACTACCAAAGCCAGTGACAGCGTGACAACTTGTGGCATTGACAAATGCTTATTTATTGCATGAAATAGACAAGCTATTTTCCCAAGAGGTGTTTTAAAACAAAATGGTCTAATTTATTTATTCATTACAAATCAGGTTTGCAACCTTTGTGTCAGAGACTCATTTACAAAGGCACCTCATCGTGGGGAGGGCAGACATCAACACAGTTATTACAGTGCAGATTAAAACAGAGGATAACATTACAGGTGCAGTAAAAGGAACGTTTAATATAGATACACTTAGGTTACATAATGTAGTAGTTTGTATGTTACTTGGGTTACATAATATTACAAAACTGTAAGTTACACTCATGGATATAGTAGGTCCTCAGAGAAGACAGCGGGTTACATTGGTACCACAGGTTACAACATGGGGGTTAGTTGCACCTACAAAGATATGGTTCTGATGGGCTGTTTTGAAGGAGTCAATTTTTGGCAAGTTGGAGATGCAGCTAGGAAGGGAGTTGAACCAGGTGGGGACTCAATAGAGGAAGGATCTCTGGGCAAGAGAGGTCTTGGTTCTGGGCACCTTGAAAGTGGCCTTAACAGAGCTATGGGTGGTGATGGATGATGACTGTTGTTGGGGGGGAGAGTCCTAGCAGTGATTTCTTTGCAAGAAGACAGGTCTGGTAGAGCAGTCACTCCTCAAAGTTGAGCAGATTGGTGGTAGTACAGAGAAGGCAGGTGTGAGTTCGGCTGGGGGCACTGGTCAAGACCCTACAGACCTTATTGATGGAGAGTTGGATTTTGGAGAGGGCAGTGTTGTCAGCTGCGGCATAGATGAGTAAGCCATAGTCCACGAGGGGCAAGTCGGAGGAGGTGATGGCCAGCCTGAGGGCAACCTGAGGCAGGCAGTCCCTGTGCCGGTATAGCAGGCCAATCTGAGAGTTAATGTCGGCTGACAGGGCATTAATGTGGGTGTGGAAGGAGAGGGCAGTATCGAACATGATGCCTAGGTACTTGTATGTGGTCACTTGTTCTAGCGGGTGCAGAGTGCTGGGGATAATCAAGAGGGGGGTATTTTTAGCTTTATTTTGGTGGTGGGAGAAGAGCATTGATTTGGTTTTCTTTAGACTAATGACCAGTTTGCGGTCGCCAAACCACCTTTCGGCTTGGTTTTGGCTAATACTGAGGCCTTGTTAAAATATGCTCTGATATATTGTAGAATTAACATTATACCTATATAATAAGAGCTATTATACAGATTTCAACTTCCTCAAACCTCAATCCCCATGGCACCACCTGAAGAAGGAACCCCATGACACTCCCAATGCGAGCATTACTTAATTTGGGTAAAAGGCATCATGTGATTTGTTCTTTCTATTCTTCTTTATCCCAGAAAAAAATATCATTGATAGTCAAGGATCATACTACTTCTGCTACTAATAAAAATATGGGGGAATGACCAGGAGAGGGGATGGAGGAAGGGGATTAGGTTGGTGGGGGCAGCTGCAGTGCTACTAAACTGAGAGCTGCACAATCGGGCAGACTTGATCGACCTTTTTCCACCATCAGTGTCATATGTTTGTATGTATGTTCATATGTAAATAAGTTAAGCACTTCAGTAGTAGTTACTTTATTTACATGGTGCTCTTCCCCAAAGGTTCAGGGAGCCATACAAGAACAGAGAGACAATAAAACCAATAGAACAAAAATAAACAAAAGAAGTACAACTCTCATATTTCTGTTAAAATTAGAAAAGTAGCTGAATCATGGGAATACATAGAAACAATTTTGGTTCCCAAAGGCTTATGTGAACAGGTAGGTCTCTCTGTCCCCCTTTTAAAGGCCTCCAACAAAGGGGCCTTTATGAATTTGTTCCTCCCATGCATCGACTGGCACAGTGAGAGACATGTTCCAAGAGATAGGAAATATTACGTTTAAGTTATTTCCTTTTTTAAAAGAGACAATCTTTCAACAACACTGCACATTTAGCATTTCTGGAGGAATCGGTACAGAAACATTTTCTTTAAGGCTCAAACCACCACCTGTACATAGTCTCATTTAAAATAATCAATGTTAATTATAGGCATCATGGGGTCAAAGAGATTCAAATAAAATCCCTTGCATTGAGTCCAAGTAGACAAGCTAGTAATCTCAGTGTTCGGCTTATTTCTGAAGCAAATAGCCTGCAACCACTCATCTACCCTGAAGAAACTCAGAACTGAATATATAAACTGTTAGGATAAATGAGACCATATAGCAGAGTACACTGTGAACATTAAACCTGCTTGCTGTGCACATTGTTCTCAGAAAAAAACTCTGCTTTAGAACCCAAATCTATATCTATATAATTACTGGTCATCAATTTTTAACATTGGAATAAGCAGTTGATATTTCCCGTAACAACCAGTTGGTTGTTACGAGATTCACGCGCTGCGATTTTCCTAGTGATGCCCTGAGCATTCTTAGAGTGTTCGCATCAGCTGAGAGACAACAAGTGAAAAAAACGGCATCAGAATTTGAATAAAATCCACTCTTACTTGCCGAGCGCTGCATGTCTGTTCCAAGACTCCTTGGTTCACGGATTAGTTCAATAAAGTGTTCCTCCTTCGTTCACCAGTAACACATGTAAAAGTAATGAAAATAAAGTAAAAGAGTGTTTAGCCATGATTCTTTACTGAAAAACAAATCAGTAATGCGAACACAGTCCCTTTCCACTGGAAGCCCTGAACATGTGGGCGTGTTACCTAGATGACCAACCGATGAAGAACCAAGAAGATCGTGCGGTGTTTTTAACATTTCAATGACTATAAAATCTATATTTTAGTGGACAGTTGTAGACAAGAAACTTTTTTTTTCTCTGTACTCAGTTTTCTGTTCCCATAAATGTGTTCCCGACCACGCTGAATCCCCGTTCTTTATATGTATGTGATCTCCACTGCATAAAAAATTAATGCCAAGCAATTATATAAAATAAATCATGAGGATGTGGTTTTAACTTGAATTTAATGCAAACCCTTGTCAAGTGATGCATGAATAAACCCCTCGAGCTGCGCTCTCGGGGTTTATGTAGCATCACTCGACTCGGGTGTGCATTAAATTCTCTCGTATCAACCACCTCCTTATACATTATTCTCTATTTATCTATCTACCTCTATATATTCATATGCAAAAAAAAAAGATTATGGGTTGCTAGGAAAACAGCAAAAAATATTTCCAAATAGTGCTCTACTGCTTGGTTAAAGGAAATTTCTTTGCAAAAAAAAACCTAGGTGTTTCAGAAAGCTAACATCTGCAGCTGACACTAGCTGCAAAAGAGCTTTTCACACAAAGAGCTTTTATTTGAAGAACTTTTTGTTTTAATGCATGCTCGGATTTCTATTTATTTTTGTATAATAATAAGGAAATCCTACAGGCTATTTGTTGGTGTTTGTGGCAGTGGTGGTGTTCTTGGAAAAACACAAATTCTACACTAAAAAATAAAACCATGATATAAATGATGAAGCAGGATTTCCTCTTAGAAAGATTACAGCATTTTTAATTGAATGTGGACTGATTTTGTTTCTACTAAATAAATTGTCTTGAAACCCTCATTAGCAGAAGTATTAGGAACAGAGCAAGAGCTGCCTTTAAAGAGTAGCAGGTGCCTCTATGAGAACTTTGAAAAACACAATATTTAGACACAATTCAACTTTCAAATTAATGTTGTATCTTTCCTTTCTATTATTTGCCACGGAGTTCATTTACATGAAAACAGGATCTTTGTTCTTTGAGGAATCATCTACTTCAGATGCTTATTCCCCACTTGAAGTTACAACTCTGTACTTGTGACATCACAATCACTACCACGGCAACAGTTCATGATGTCACAACATAGGATTATGACTTTAAATGGTGAAAAAGTGGCAGGAGCAGATGAACTCTAAAGACAAAAGACACAATGTTTATGTAAATTTCCTCAGTAACAAATAATAGGGAGGAGAACTCTATAGAAGATACTATACATGTTGAATTGTGTCTAGATAGTGTGTTTGTCAGTTTTCCCAAACATTTTAGTAGCTCTTTGAAGAACTGTGTTCCATGTTATACAGTAGGCAAAACTCAGAAAAACTGAATGAGATTGTCTAAACTATGAAGGGCTGATTTGTTTTTTTAAAACTGCTTCTACTTTCTGACTCAGTTGAGAAATGATTTATCTCCATTCTAAGGTAGGATTCAAAATGTTGCTTTTGCTGACAAGTTTGAGTTTGTTACACATGTGCCCTCATTTTCAGATTATTCATTTCAATTAAGTGCTTTCAAATAACAAAAAAGCAATCATTACTCCAAATCTACAGGACCATGTTATGTCTTCTGTGCACAAAGTCACTACAACATTTCACAAATCTTGGTCCTGAAGAAAAAAGTGGCTAACAGGCACTAGTGTGTTTCCAAAAAAAAAACAAACCCATGGCTTGGTTTGTAGTTTAAAAAGGCATTTTATTCCATTAACAACACACACATTACTCCATGACTCACCCTACCAGTGTCTGCTAACCATTTCACCCGCCTGACTGTGGGCTTTCTGCAGGCATTGAGAAAGCCCATGGTCAGGTGTGTGTGAAATGGTTGGCAGATGCTGGTGGGGGGAATTGTAGAGTAATGTGTGTGTCTTTAATGGAATAAAAAGCCTTTTTAAACTACAAACCAAGCCATGGGTCTGTTTTTTTTTGGAGACACACATGCTGTTAGCCACTTTTTTCTTCTGGACTCTGACTGTTTATGTTTTTGAGTGTGCTCCAGGCATGGACTCCCTTAGCCACCTATCTTTCTCTGGGGTACATGACAATTCACTCGAGAGAATTCATACCGTGACTATTCACTCCCGGCAGTACACTCCGATGTCAACCCACTCCTCCAACAACTCTGGTTGTGTCAAATCACTCCTGACGATCACAATTTATGATAAGATACTAACATACTATTTGCCAGCAGATTAGGCCTTACGGTCTATCGAGTCTGCTCGAACTTTAGATCCTTAGTTGGGTGCCGAGACCCTCCCATCCCTTGTGCTCCAGAAACCCGTATCATCCATCCCCACCCCCCTGGGACAGGACATCATCTGATACATCCACTTTCTGTGTCTGTCCCATCCTGTCTTGAAGCCCTCCACTGTGGATCTCTGAACTAGCTCACCAGGCAGTGCATTCCAAGGATCCACCACCCTCTCAGTGAAAAACCTCCTCCTCTTTTCCCCCCTTACCCTTCCACCTTCCAACTTCAAACCATGCCCTCTGGTGATACCTCCCTGCTTTAGTCTAAAGATCCCCTCCATGTTTACCCTATTTATTCCCTTGAGGTACTTGAAGACCTCAATCATGTCCTCCCTGTCTCTCCTCTCCTCCAGTGAAAACAGGCAGAGCTCCTTAAGTCTGTCCTCATACGTCAAATCCCCTAGCCCTCGTATCATCTTTGTTGCCCTCCTCTGTACCCTCTCTAGGAGCTGTATGTCCCTCTTTAAGTGTGGTCTCCAGTACAGTACACAGTACTCAAGGTGTAGTCTAACCAGTCCATTGAACAGCGGCAGGATCACTTCCTTGCTCCTAGAGGTGATCCCCCTTATGATGCATCCCAACATCCTGTTTGCCTTACTAGCCGCTCTCCTGCACTGCTCAGAGTTATTCATACATGCATCCACCATGACCCCTAGGTCTTTTTCCCCTATTGAGGCCTCCAGTGCCTCCCCTCCCAGGGTGTACCTGTGTTTAGGGTTTCCCCGACCAAGATGCAACACCTTGCACTTGTTGATATTGAAATTTAATTTCCATGTGTGAGCCCAGCTTTCCAGGGTGTCCAGGTCCCCTTGCAGGGCCAACCTCCCCTCTTCTCCCTCAACTACTGCTCCCATCTTGAAGTCATCCGTGAAGAGACTCATTTCACACCCTATACCCTCCCTGATGTCCGATATGTATGCATTAAACAGGATCGGACCCAGGACCGAGCCCTGCGGTACCCCACTACCAACCTCTCTAGGGTTCGAGAGCTCCCCACAGACCACTACTCTCTGAGTGCATCCAGCTAGCCAGTTTTCAATCCATCTGACCATCAAAGGGCCTACTCCTAACCCCATCAGTTTCTCCACCAGACCATTGTGGGGGACAGAGTCAAATGCCTTGCTGAAGTCCAAGAATAATACATCCACAGGCTTACCCCTCTCCAGTTCTGATGTAACCCATTCATAGAACTCCACAAGGTTGGTTTGACATGATCAAGATGATGTGCTAAAAAGATTATTGCTAATTTCAAAGTACTGAAGGTTAAAACACAGTTTATTAATGCTTGCTAATTGGTGGTCACTATTACATAGTAATTACAACTTGGAGTGGGTACGTCTGGGTAATTACAATTTTTGTAATTAATCAGTACAGCTTGCCCCTGCATGCACTCTGCAGTAGATCAACATTTCTATACATTTTTCCACAATGACTGTCTGCTTCATTTTATCAGAGAGGGTGAACAGAAATCTTGTGGATTATTTGAATTATTTATACACCTTCCACAAACTTGGCTACACGAACAAGGTGATGTGGCAGTGCGAGCCTGCTGTATGAAATGTCAAGCTTTGCAATACCAGAATTCATACCAAAAGCTATGAGGAACCAATGATTATACATAGGTTTTCCATGCATTCCCATGCACCTGATGCCTGTGAAGTAGAAAAAGTAGATGCAGTAAATGCAGCCAAAGAAAGAACGGCAACAACACAAGATACCACAGCATAGGTGCTACTTCATTCAAAGGCAAACGTTTCACTTGCATCCTAGGAGAAAATATGCAACAAAAATCTAAAAAGGACAATACAACGGGTGCGAGTGCATGGTGCACTACCCAACCCAAAGGACCTCACTCAATATATAAAACATAATGCAGTGAGACAGTCCCATTCACATTGTACAATAGTGGCCCTAGACACAATAGAATCTGAGTGTTTGGCAAATATACCAATTTAACTTTCCTTGAGTGATGCACACATTGGTATGCAGATGGCACATTCTATATTTAACAGTTCTTCTCTACAGTAACCTGGTCTCTTAGTGCTGGTTAAGAGGTGAGGAACTGGGATGGACTACACTGATTTGTAAATGCATACAATGGAATGAATCTCAATAACCTCTACAGGCTCCTACAAACACCCAACCCAACATATATGCTGAAATCTTAAAATGGGAACCTCCTCCAAGTGTCAAAAACTTGTGGATATATTGGTCTTAACTGTTTTGATTTAGCCCTTCCATAGATAGTATTTGGAATTCCCTGCTCTCAAGGGCCAAATAAACTCCAGTTATCAGTGCCTTTAAGAAAACTACTTTCAGCCATCTCCACACTCCCTGTAGCTGTCCTGCCCCCCCCCACCCCACTGTTTCATCTGCCTGGCAATCCATCCTTTCTGTACCTCTCATTGAATACTATGCACACCTAAACTCTGTAAATTTGTATGTATTATTTGTATACCACTGTTTGTCATTTATATTATTTCAGTCTGCATACATTTAGTGTTTTATAGTTAGTGTATTAGACATTTGTTAATATCTGCTGCACTGTCAGTGGCTCAGTAGGTAGCACACTCGCCTCTGAGGCCGGGAGATCAGAGGGCTGTGGGTTCAGTTCCCACATCTGGCACTTGGGTTAATATCCCAGTACTGACACTGTAATGCAGCATGAGAGGGGTGCTGCATTTCTGAGGTGCCGCCTTTCGGATGAGACGTTAAACCGAGGTCCCATCTGCCTGGATTGGTGGTAGTTCAGGTGGATGTTAAAGATCCCATGGCACTTCCCGAAAAGAGTAGGGGAATTTCCCCAGTGTCCTGGCCAAATTTCCCTCATTCACTAAAAATACCTCCAACAGCTTAATCTGGTTCAAGTTCAGTTGGCATTCATCTGTATCCCCTTCCCCCGGGTCGCGTCTGAAAATAGGCAGGATTTGTCTAGTGCACTTACCCGGTCAACAAAAGCTAAATAAAAAATAAAACTTGCCCCCCTCCCCGGGATTGTATTGGAAACTAGGCTATAAGCCTAAATGAGCATATCTCAGTATGTAGAAATTCTAATTTTAAAAAGCAACAATATTTTTTATGTTTGCTTGCACGCATGTGCAAGAAACATAGTGAGATGATCCAAAATGCAGTGCAGTACAGTTGAAAGGGAGAGCACCGCTTGAGTGAGCAGCGCTCCTCCCCCACACACGCATGTGCACGCACTACAGCGGCATGGCTGGGGTACTGATGCACCTCCCCCAATGCATACACTGTATGGCCGACGAGCGAGAGGTCCAATGTGACCCCCAAAAAACAAGCTTTCAGTTACCACGCTTGGAGCCCACCCCAGCATGGAAAAATTGTTGACGTCAATGGGGTGCCCAACTCTTCATCGGCTCCAGGCCCCCCAAAACAGTCTTCTAGCTGCCACACTGGGAGCCCACCCCAGCATGGCAAACGTCCTACGTCATCTTAAAAAACCTGTAAACAAGAAAACGGTCCCTCGTAGTCTCCCTGCCCCAACCCGCACCCATCCACTGTGCAGCCTGCCTCCCAACACTCCCCTCACCCCATACTTACCTCCAGAGTCCAGCGCAACAATCTTCGGTGGATTGGGAACACGTCTGCACTCTTCAAAGCTGACCGTGAACTGAGGAAATGCCGGTAAGCTGTATAATGTAATAAATAGGTTTTCTTCAACTTTGATGCATATCTCAGACATTTTTTTTGAATTTTAGCACCAAATTTTCAACATGGGGTTTTTGGGACCCCTCCTCCTGAATTCTTGAACTATCATGGTGTTTATCAGAGCCAAAGGGTGATTTCGTGGTCACTGTGCGAAATCACCTTTTGGGACTGATTAAGGAAAAGACAGTGCCAGTGTTCATAAGGTGGGCTCTCAAAAAGTCTATGTTGCAAATTTGGTGAAAAAATTCCTACAAATTACTGTTTTATGAGCATGTGTTGCGCAGTACAGCTGTCATTTTTCACATCTCGCCCAAAATGTGTTTCCACACATGTAGCGCACAATGGTGCAGTCAGTCTGTGAAATCAATGTTTGGGACACATTAAGAAAATCACAGTGATACTGTTCATGAGCAGAGGTCTTAAAATGGCTATGTTGAAAATTTGGTGAAAACATTCCAAAAAATTAATGTTTTAGGAGCGCACGTTGCACAGTTCCTACGCACTCTCGCAAGTTTGCAAATTTTTAATATTTGTACTCCAGATTTTCAACATTGCCATTCTACCACACTTCCTTATAAGCAGTACAGCTGCCATTTTTCACATCTCACCGAAAATGTGGTTCCGCGCATGTAGCGCTCAATGGTGCAGTCGGTGTGCGAAATCAATGTTTGAGACAGATTAAGAAAATCACAGTGACAGTGTTCGTGAGCAGAGGTCTTAAAATGGCTATGTTGAAAATTTGGTGACAAAAGTCCATAAAATGACTGTGCTACGAGTGAGCATTGCGCAGTTTCCATGCACCCTTGTAAGTTTATGAATTTGTAGTATTTTCAGTCCAGATTTTCACCAGTGGCATTTTCCACACTTCACTATGAACAGTATAGCTGTCATTTTTCACAACGTGGCCAAAATGTGTTTTCACACTTTCAGCACAGAAATGCGTGGTCATTGTGGGAAATCATTGTTCAGGACAGATAAAGAAAATCACAGTGACACTGTTCATGACCGGAGGTCCCAAAATGCCTGTGTTGACAATCTGCTGTAAAAAAATCCCCAAACTAATTGCATTATGGGTGCACGTTGCACAGTTTCTATGCACACATATTGATAGTATATCCAAAACTATTAATCAGCGGCTTGGGATACTCTACCAGAACAGACAACTCCTTACCCTACCAGCACTGAAGCTAGCTATTCAATCCTCAATCATCTCAGTCATCGACTACGGCTTAATTATCTATGGGTCCGCCTCTTCTAGCACACTTAAACATATCACAACCTCCCTAAACAAGGCCTGTCGGCTGCTTACTGGCACTCATCGACATACTCATACTTGCGAGCTCTATGCTGAAACTGGGTGGTTACAACTCTCAAACCGTTTAAAGTACCTCACCTGCCTTATGGTTAAGAAAGCCATCATGGGCCTCACCCCACCCTGCATTCAAGACCTGCTATGCCAGAACACAAGTGTCCGACCCACCAGAAGATCAGAAAATCAGCTTCTCCAGGTCCCCCCATTGCCGGACCACACAGGGTCAACAATCATTTGCCTATCGTGCCCCCAACTGGCTAAATACTCTTAGCACCTCTATTACCTCCTCTAACTCCTTAGGTGCTTTTAAATCTAGCCTATTCTCTCACCTTGCCACCTAAAACTCCTGTGACTGCTTCGAGTAATTCCTAATTATCTCACTTCTCCACCCCTGCCCACTTACCTGACAAAGGCCTGGTAGAGGATCCTCTTCTCCAACTATGGTCTGCTGCTCCCTCCACCCCCCCCCTTTTCTCTCACTTACACTACCTATCATACTTCCCTTACCTATCTTTCCCTTTCCATATGTTTTCTAAATGATGAAAGTGTTTAATTGGTAATTATCTGCTCGTTCATAAATGTCTTTGATGTTAATTATTTTATGTCTCTGTTTATTTACACAATGTAACCTAAATGTGCAACCCATTGTAACCCTATTGTTTGTACCTAATTTAACGCGGAACCTTTGTAAAAGAGCCTTGGCTCAAAGGTATTAATTCCTAGAATACAATAAACAATAAACAATAAACGCTCGTATCTTCACCAGTTTTTTTAATATTTTCACTGCAGATTTTCAACATTGCCATTTTTTACACCTCCCCATGAACAGTACAGCTGTCATTTTTCACATCCTGTTCAAAATGTGTTTTTGCACCTGTGGTGACAAATGCCATAGTCGCTATGCAAAAGCAGCTTTCGGCTAACAAACTCATATTGCCACTGTTCATGAGGTGGGGGTCACAATAAAACATGTTCAAAATTTGGAGTGAAAATACCAATGAATACCTGAGCCGTTAGAGTTTCCAACCATAATGCCCCCCCCCCGTAGAGAATGACAGGCATCAGGGCTGTGACTTGGGATTGTCGCCTGCAATGCTCATACCAGTCCACCTCCACCCACACCCTGCAGCCACTGAGAGGCATCGAGATGTGCCTTGGACTCTTCAGCCCCAAAGTTCACCCCATTCTCCTATACCACACCCATCTCACTGTATTTCCTGATGGAATGGGGGTGAACACAATGGCCAAAGACCCCAAGGCACACCGTGACACTTGTCAGTGTCTGCAGGGTAGGGTGTGGTGAAATGGCTTGGTCATATGCCTGACGACCCAAAGGCACACCCCATTGCCTGTCACTATCTGCAGGGTGGTGATGGGGTTGGCTTCAGTTCAATACTTCACTGCCATTCCTGTTATGCAGCTCTGTAACTCCTACACTACCAATGCCAATGCCAACAAGCAAACATTCGGCATTGACAAATGCTTGTTTTTTCTGTCAGCACTTGTCAAAGAAAATAGCTGTGGATATGAAGCTCATGCAATTAGGACCATTTAAATTTGGGAATGTACACAGTTCTCAGCTGAGTTTAGGTTAGAATAATCCAAACTTAGCAGGTCGGTAGGATGCTGACCACGTGCCTCAGTTCCAAAATAGTGACATATCTTATCTGGATTTCTGTAGCCTTGTTAGTCTTTAGAAAAACTGATACCTTTAATGAATAACCATAGATACTGTTCAGAGATGATACAGTGCAAAAAAGTGATGTTACTGTACAATCTATTTGCAATATGTTTCAATGAAAGGTATCACAAGCTTCAAATGCTACTTTTTAATAAATGCAGTTATTCTCTCTGGAATTATAGCTGTACTATTTCTTAATTATGGTTTTCCTGTCATTGTATAAAAAAATTGTACTAGCCAGTTCATATTAATTAGATTGCTGCAGATACTGTACCTTTAAGGGTCAAGAAAAATAGTCACATATGAAAACAGTAGTCACAAACAGGCTGCAAACAATTCAATGGACAGCAGTCAGTTTTATTTATTTTACAGTGTATTACTGCTGGATAGATTAACTGAGGTGCAACATTTTGTTTCCAGTGAGGTCCAGCTTCTACCCATGTCTCTGGTTGGGTGGACTGGAGCACTAGGAAGTTTAAGTAACTAATGTGACAAGGTGAGACAGTGAGTATTTTTGGTTCTGGTGGGTTTGAACCTGTATCCTCCCAGTTTCTAAGCCAGTGCTCCTACAAATGATCCACACCGAACCAACTTAAAAATCCATCAGTGGCCACTAAAATCGTACTTCAAATACAATACAGTATGGATACCAGGTTTAGTGTTCTTACCATTTATGGGTGCACATAATGACCACTGTTATAGGATGTTTGACAACTAAAACATTTGGTCTGTGGAGAGCCACCATTTGTTTTACACCAAAGTCACTTTCTTTATTTGCATTGAATTTGGATTGAGCTAAATTCCTATCCTATCTGAATGACTTGCATCCAATTTCTCATGTTGCTACTAAGCAATATTCATCTTTTTTATCTTCATTCTGATTTTCACAGGACCTACAGTATATAAATTACTAATTAACAATCATTTATCCAGGTAAGAATACAGAGATAAGATAAAGATATTGTTTAAAGAACTGCTGAGGCCGCAAATAAAACTTTGAAAAACATGATATTTAGGTACAGTTCAGCTTGCATTCCATACATATTCTATAGAGTTCTCTTCCCCATTATTTATTTCTGAGGATATCTGCATAAATGCACAATCTTCATAACTTAGAGTTCATCTGCCTCTTTAGCTTACTCCCTACTTGAAACCATAATCCTGTGTTGTGACATCACAATCTGTTGCCATGGGAGTAACTGTGATGTCACAAAGAGTGCATTATAACCTCAGGTAGGGAGAAAGCAACAGGAACAGATGAACTCTTCAGAAGCAAAGATCGTGTTTTCATGCAAATTACACCAGTAATAAATAATGGGGAGGAGGAATACAGAACTAATCTGAAATACAAGCCGAACTATGCCTAAATATTATGTTTTGTTAAAGTTCTCCTGAAGGCATCAGATGCTCTTTAATTCATTTCATTGTCAGTAGAATGTCAATGAAGCATGCATGGTTTTTTTCAGAATGTTGTACAGAAAGTGAAACATTCAGCAAAGTATGTGCGCCAGACACTCTACAAAATGCATAGTTTACAGTTCTGGCATCACAACTGTGAAATATGTATATAATACAATACATGGATGGGTCTTTTTCTTCGTAGATGTGGTTAGCAGTTATTTCCTTGTATACCCTTTCTAATTATTTTTTTAATTTAAAAGTTGCAAAAAATACAGGATAACATCTATGGGAAACAAGTCTCATTTACAAAACGCCCCAAGGTATAAAAATAACAAGACAACAAAGACAAACATACACAAATCAGCTAATAACAATTACAAATAGATTGTTCCTGCAGCTGCAGTTTTATCAAACCATGTTTAAAAATACCAAGAGTCAGCGAATTTCTAAGCTGAAGGGAGAAATTATTCCAATAACTCTTTTCCTGCATATGTAATTGCGATGAATCTAGCAGTAACCATCAAATTGTATTTTATAAAATAAAAGATGGATACGTCTACTATACTTGGAAATAAACCCACCGAGGGGGGCTAACCAGGTCATAACGTCACTTGGCCTTCAGGCTTATTGCTTTATAATCTGATTAGCCCTACTGAATTGTTTTATTTCCTGTAATACATGGCTGGGAACTTTTCCCCATAAGAAATGCCATCATTTATTTTTCTGTATATATGTGATTAATCTATCAATTAAAGGTATATAACTATGCCAGTCCATCGGCGCAGCGGTTGGATTTCTGCCTGCAATGCAGGTGACCCCGGTTTGGGAACAGACTCTGGAGGGCCAGCCGGAGGGAGAAGGAGAGAGAGTCCACCAACAGCTCGCCTTTTCCGGGGGGACAGGAGGGAATGTGGCTCAGCATCTGCCTACCCCTGGTGGAGGCCAGGAGGCTCAGTACGATGTCTGATCCATGATGCTTGGGGAGTGATAGATGTCAGCACCAGCCTAGACATCATAGCACATCTCTCCTCAGAGGCAAAATACTGAAAATGGTGCTCTGGCCGATCAGATGACGGCCTCCTCCGGATCCTCACCCCTGGGATCCTGGACCTCCATCAGCTACCTCAGCAGCACCCAGGGCCATTGGATACATGGCTAGAAGGCTCATTCCCTATGAAGGTAAGGAACCCTCCCGATGAAGGTATACATTGGGGATACTTGGGCTGGCTGCAATATGGGGCAGTGGGGTTAGGAGTGCTGGGATTGGGTAATCCTTGTGGGGGCCTGAAGGGAAGACCGGTCAATCAATCAATCAATCAATCAACCAAAATCTTTATTTATCCAGGCGAACATCATTGAGCAGAGCTCTTTTACAAGATGGACCTGGTTAGAACAGGGTCGGGTAACATCCATCATAAAAACATATAAATACATGTAAATAAGTATGTAAACACAAACACAATGGTGCAGTAATAGGGGAGTCAAATGATAAAAGGAAAACAAGGCAAGCCATAACAGAGGAGGATTCAAATACAAGGGGGCAGGTCCACCATTGAACCATGCAACTGTATATAAACCATGTTCTCTGTATAGAAGTACCAGTTAATTCATTTACCAGGGGCAGTCACTAGTACTAGCTATGAAAATGGCTTGGAGAACCACCAACTAATGGCAGATGGGGTACCAGGAGGGGTATGTAATATGTAAGCGAAGGATAAACATTGTGAGAAGTGAAGTTCCAAGGATAGGTCGGTAGAACTGCTGTGGCGGTGGGGGCCTATGGGGAAAGGGAAAGAGGAGCTAGGACTTTTATAGTATGATTGCATGTAGATTGTGGATGAGTGTAGCACAGAGTTGTGAAAAGAAGGCTGGAGAAAGCGGGAACATAGACCAGTATCAAAGGGAGGACAAAGGCATCAAGGTGTTACATGAAAGCATGATGACAGACCAGGGCCAAGGAGGAGACAAGAACTAGAAGTAATTTGTTCATGGTTAAATGGTACAGGTTAGCATGATGACAATTCATGGTCATGGGAAACAATTGCACTGATCATTTCTGAGACGTGAATATAAGAGCTTGAAAGATGAGATGCCGATGGGTGACCTCAGTTTCAGTTTTTTTTGCAATTTATTCCACAAGGAGGACAATGTAAAGCTTATAGCAGCCCTGCCAAAGTGAGAGTTAACTTTGGGAACCATCAGTAGGAGAGATTTGCAACTTCTCAGGGTGTAATTGCCTATAGGTTTTATGGGAAGACAGTCTATAATGTATTGGGGCAGTTTTTTGGAGATGGCTGTCAGGGTCCATAAGGCTGCATTTTTATCATGCCTGAATTGAAGAGAACTCCACCCCACTGACTGGTATAGGGAGCAGTGGTGACTGGAGTAAGGCAGGCCTGTAATGAACTTCAAAGCTCTATGATATAATGCGTCAAGTTTGGTGAGGTAGGAAATGGAACAGTGACTGTAGAGGATGTCAGCATACTCTATCAAGGATAGAAAGGTTGATTGTACCAGCTGTAGTTTGGCATCTCTACTTAAGAAGTGGGATATCCTAAAGAATAGGCCAAGTCTCTGTCGTAATTTTTTGAGTAATTCTTCAACATGCTCTATAAAGGAGAGCCTATGGTCCAGCCATACTCCCAGGTATTTGAATTTAGGGACAAATTCCAACTTCTTGCAAAGAATTGTAGTAATCTGTGGCACAGGATCTGATAGGGCTGAATTTACCATTTGGGCAGAAGGACAAAAGAGCATTGCTTTTGTTTTCTTGGTGTTAAGTAATAGTTTTTTGTTTAGGAGTTGGTGTTGCAGCAGGTTGAACTCAGACTGAAGGTCATTACATGCAGATTGTAATGACAGGTGGCTTACGTAAAGAACTGTGTCATCTGCAAACAGATGAATGTTTACCTTAGTTATGCTTTCATCAATATTGTTGATGTATATTGCAAATAAGATCGGTCCTAAGCTAGAACCCTGGGGAACACCTCTTAGGAGAGGTTTGAGAGTTAACATAGAAACATAGAAACATAGACTTGTACGGCAGATAAGGACCGCTAGGCCCATCTAGTCTGCCCATTTCCCTACCTACAGGATAGGCCGCAGATCCTAGTTACCCAACAGCCTATATCTTCCTGCCCCCCACAAGAATTGCCTTATGTCTGTCCCATGCATTCTTGAATTCTCCCACAGTTTTAGACCCCACAACTTCCTCAGGAAGGCTGTTCCTTGCATCTACTACCCTCTCTGTGAAATAATACTTCCTCACATTGCCCTGGAACCCCTCCTTCTATCTTTAAATTGTGTCCCCTTGTTCTTGCAAGTCTCTTTTTCTGAAAGATGCTACCCTCTTGGACTTTGTTGATTCCCTTGAGGTACTTGAAAGTTTCTATCATGTCCCCCCTCTCCCTTCTTTCCTCAAGGGTATACATATTAAGCTCCTTTAGTCTCTCCTCATACGGCTTCTCTTGCAGACCCTGCACCATTTTAGTTGCCCTCCTCTGGACTGCCTCTATCCTGTCTATATCCTTGCGGAGATGGGGTCTCCAGAACTGGACACAGTATTCCAGATGGGGTCTCACCAACTGTCTGTACAGAGGGATGACAATTTCCTGTTTTCTGCTGCTGATGCCTCTCCCTATACATCCCAGTATACCTCTGGCCCTCCCTACTGCCTTCTCACATTGCTTGCTAACCTTAAGGTCATCTGATATGATTACCCCGGTCCCTTTCCTGTTTTGTTGTTGTTACTACCTCCCACCATTGTATTCTTCCCTAGGTTCTTGTTTCCCAGGTGCATTATTACTTTTGCATTGAATCCTAGCTGCCATACGTCTGACCATTCCTCAACCTTGCCAAGTCCCTTTCATCCTTTCCACGCCTCCTTGTGTATCAACCCTGTTGCAGATCTTTGTGTCATCTGCAAAAGGCATACTTTTCCTTCAGTCCTCTGCAATGTCACTGATGAAGACATTAAAAGGACTGGACCCAATACTGAACCCTGTGGTACCCCACTAGTAACCGCCCTTTCTTCAGAGTGGACTCCATTTACAATTACCTTCTGTGTCCTGTTGTCCAGCCAATGTTTTACCCAGGCTACCACCCTGGGACCCACTCCCAGGCTGGTTAATTTGACCAATAATCTTTTTGTGTGGGACTGTGTCAAATGCCTTGCTAAAGTCTAGGTAGGCCATGTCCACAGCCCCTCCCTGGTCTACTACTTTGGTCACCCAGTCAAAGAAATCTATTAGATCTGGCCTGACATGACCTTCCTGCTGTAAACCCATGCTGCCTTGGATCCTGTGCTCCACTGACCTCTAGGTACTCAACTATTCTTTCCTTCAGAAGTGACTCCATCACTTTCCCTACCACAGAGGTCAGACTGACAGGTCTGTAGTTTCCTGCCTCTGTCTTGGTCCCACTTTTGTGAAGGGGAATCACATCCGCCTTCCTCCAGTCCTCGGTACCACACCATCCTCCCATGATTTATTAAAAAGAGTAGCCAGTGGTTTCACTAGTTCCTTCCTTAATTCTTTTAGAATTCTGGGGTGAATTCCATCAGGACCCATTGCTTTGTCCACCTTCAGTTTTAGGAGTTCTTGCAGAACCCTTTCTTCTGTGAAAGGACTGGGATCGACCCCCCTATCAAGAGTGCTTCTGTTAATTGGAGTAGGCACTTCCCCCTCCTCTTTTGTGAATACTGAGCAGAAATATTTGTTCAGTATTCCTGCTTTTTCACTGTCCCCCTCTGCCCACCCACCGTTCATTCTATTCAGCCTCACTATCCCTCCCTTTGTCTTTCTATGCTCGCTGATGTACCTAGGCTCACTGTATGAGAGATCTCCTTCCGCTTTCACCTGCTGGAAACAATCAGAGAGGTAGTTGTTGAACCACTGTAAAGATAATGGGTCAGTGCCTAGTGAGGTCAGGGAAGAGAGTAGCAGAGAATGGTCAACAATGACGAAGACCTTGCTCAGGTCCAAGAATACGGTGCAGGTGTAATTCCTGTTGTCTAGCTCTCTTTGCCAGTCATTAGTCACTTGGCAAGTGCTGTGATGGTGCTATGTTTAGCTGTAAACCCTGATTGGACTGGATTAAGCAGAAAAGCACTAGCAAACAGGCAAGAAAGAGGGGTGGAGGAACAATGGGGAGTAATCAAAACAGCCATCACAGAGGCAACAAGCCTTTGTGCAAATCAACAAAACACAATGAAGGAAAAAAAAACACTATGGTTCTCAAAAGAGGTGGCAGGGAAGGTTAAGGAGAAAAGGATAGCATTCAGAAAATATAAGGAAACACAGAAGGAGCAGGACAGAGAACTTTATAAGTTAAAGCAGAAAGAGGCTGGGAAGGCAGTCAGAATAGAAAAGGCCCAAACCAAGGAAAGGATAGCCAACTCTGTTAAGAAGGGGGATAAGACCTTTTATAGGTATATTACAGAGTGAAGAAAGACCAAAGGAAGGATACTGAGGCTTAATAAAGGGGAGGGAATGTGGGTAGAGGGTGACAGTGAAAAAGCATTTCTGCTCAGTAATCACAAAGGAAGAGGAGGGGGGTACCTAAACCAAACAAGAGAAACACTCTGAAGACGGGGGTCTATACCAGTCCATTTACAGATGAAAGGGTTTCTGAAAGAACTAATAAAATTGAAGGTGCACAAAGCAATGGGGTCTGATGGGATTCACCCAAGAATTCTAAAGGAACTAAGGGTAGAACTAGTGACACCACTGACTACTCTCTTTAACAAATCATGGGAAGATGGGGTAGTACCTGAGGACTGGAGGAGGGCAGATGTGATTCCTCTTCACAAAAGTGGGAGCAGGACAGAGGCAGGAAACTACAGACCAGTTAGTTTGACCTCAGTGGTAGAGAAAATGATGGAATCACTTCTGAAGGAAAGAATTGTCGAGTACCTAGAGGCCAGTGGGGCACAGGACCCAAGGCAGCATGGATTCATGATGGGAAGGTCATGTCAGACAAATCTAATAGATTTCTTTGACTGAGTGACCAAAGTAGTAGACCAGGGAGGGGCTGTGGACATGGCCTACCTAGATTTTAGCAAGGCATTTGATACAGTCCCACACAAAAGATTAATACACAAGTTAGCCAGCCTTGGAGTGAGTCCCAAGGTGGTAGCCTGGATAAAAAATTGGCTAGACAACGGGACGCAAAGAGTAGTATTAAATGGAGTCCACAGTGAAGAAAGGAGGGTACTAGCAGGGTACCACAGAGTTCAGTACTAGGACCGGTCCTTTTTAATGTCTTTATAAGTGACATTGCAGAGGAACTGGAAGGAAAAGTATGTCTCTTTGCAGATGACACAAAGATCTGCAACAGGATTGATACACAAGATGGAGTGGAAAGGATGAGAAGGGACTTGGCAAGGTTGGAGGAATGGTCAGATGTATGGCAGCTCAGATTCAATGCAAAGAAGTGCAAGGTAATGCACCTGGGAAACAAAATCCAGGGAAGAGTACCACTATGGGGGGTGAGATACTGACAACAGTAAAATGGAAAGGACCTGGGGGTAATTATATCAGATGACCTAAAGGTGGGCAAGCAAATGTGAGAAGGCAGTAAGGAAGGCTGGGTGGGGGGACTGGGATGCATAGGAGAGCATCAATAGTAGAAAACAGGAAGTTGTTATCCTCTGTACAGACAGTTGGTGAGACCCCATCTGAGTATTGTGTGACGCTCTGGAGACCCCTCTCAAAAGACATAGACAGAATGGAGGCTGTCCAGAGAAGGCAACCAAAATGGTGCAGGGTCTGCATCAGAAGACATATGAAGAAAGACTAAAGGAGCTTAATATGTATATCCTTGAGGAAAGAAGGGAGAGAGGGGACATGATGGAAACTTTCAAGTACCTTAAGGGAATCAACAAAGTCCAAGAGGGTAGCATCTTTCAGAGAAAGAGATGTGCAAGAACAAGGGGACACAATTTGAAGCTAGAGGGGGGACGGCTCAGAGGTAATGTGAGGAAGCATTTTTTCACAAAGAGGGTTGTGGATGCATGGAACAGCCTCCCTGAGGAGGTCGTGGAGTCAAGAACAGTGGGGGGATTCAAGAATGCGTGGGACAGACATAAGGCAGTCCTAGTAGGGGGGGGTAGGAGGAAGTAGCCTGTTGGTTAACTAGGATCTGCAGCTTATCTGTTAGGTAGGAAAATGGGCAGACTAGGTGGGCCAAGCAGTCCTTATCTGCCATCACATTCTATGTTACTATGTTATTAGCTTCTAGATACTGCTTCAGCTGGTTACTTATGACTTTTTCCAGTAATTTTGGCAAGACCGGGAGAATCGAAATTAATCTGTAATTATTTAGATCACAGGGATTTCCAGACTTGAACAGGGGTATGATGTGCCCTGTTTTCCATATTGAAGGAATGGATCCTTGAGTTAATAATAGGTTAAATAAATTGGTTATGGGCATGGCTAACACATGGATGGCCACCTTCAAAAAATATGGGTCGAGGGTATCCACACCAGCACTTTTTTTTACATCCAGTTTTAGCAATAGGTCTTCAGCTTCTTTCAGAGTAGAAGGATGCAAGGAGAAGACTGAATCAGTGACACTAGTATCTGCACCTTGATTATCCACCTGAGAGCGTATCAAATTAGCAGGGGAATTGTCAAAGGCTAACCCTGCAGTCGCAAAGTGATTATTAAAGGCATCCAGAACATCCAGTCTGTCACTAATGGTGTTATTGTTTAAGGAGATTTCATCAGGTAGTGATCCACTGGCCATGTGACCAGACAAGTCCTTGATGGTTTTCTAAAATTTTGTAGGATTTTTGAAGGCAGAGAGAAACTCAGAATGATAGTATGCAGCTTTTGTATCTCTAACCATTCTAGTACATGAGTTTTGTGCCCTTTTGAACTTGCACCAGTCCACAGCAGACTGGGTTTTGCGTGCTTTTTTTTCCATAGGTTTTCTCTTTCAGTTAATGCAGATTTTAATAATGGTGTAAACCATCTACATGCATTTTTTGCTATTCACACCTTGACTATAGGGGCATATTTATTTAGGGCGTCTAGGATAATTTTGATGAATATGTCGAATGCTGATTGAGTGTTTTTTGCCAAATAGAACTCTTGCCAATACAAGGAGTGTTTCAGTATGTTTATGTAGGCGGTAAGATCAAAGTTCCGTCTAAATCTCTTGGCAGCAAACTTCGACGAAGTAGTAGGTTTGTTGCTTGATCTTATGCAAGCAATAAATGAGTGATCACTGATATCACTGAAGAAGGTGTTGGCAAAGGAGAAGATATGTGGTTTATTCACTAGGATAACATCTAACATGGAGGTGTTATACACATTATTTTTATTTACTCGTGTTGATTCAACAATGAGTTGCGATAATCCATGGGTGTCACAGAAAGCTATGAGAAGAGCGGCGGTTTTAGATAGCCAGTCTAAATTAAGATCCCCAAGAATAATTATTTCTGAGGATTGTTGTTCGATGATATTACTCAGATGAGGTAACAATTGTAGAGCGACAGAAGGAGGTCTATAGCACCCTATGATACATAATGTTGAAGTGTGCGGCGAGATGGTGACTTGAAGAGATAGACATTCATAAGCATTTGCAACAGATAAAGCACTCAGACAGGATGCTGTATACCTGTCCTTGACATAGATGGCAACCCCCTCCACCCCTGGAGTGTTTGTCTGCTCTAAATAGTAAATAGGGATATTGACTTCCCTGTCGGAGGTGGCCGGTCTTAGCCAGGTTTCTGAAACCACTAGGATGTCTGGTCGAGTATGGAGGACCCAGGCCTGTATCATGGAGAACTTTTTTAACAGACTGCATACATTAACGTGGAGGAAACTCAGGCCTTTCAGTGTGGCAAGATCAGAGGGCGATGTTATTGAAGCTGGTGGCCCCGGATTGAGCGCCACATTTCCTGAGCACAGGAGAAGGAGTGAAAGTTTTCTTAGAATGGCAATAGTAAGCTTCGTACTGGTAACCCCTTTACGTCGTTATGGGCCATCGTCCTGGGGGGGCGTGCCCCAACATTTTTTGCCCTTCCCACTAAGGGTGGCAGAGACGAGTACTCTGACTGCTATCTATAGAGGTGAAGCCTCTATGATGTTGGTGGAAGTCATAAGCTGAAGTGGTAATTCATTCTGTGTACCAGCGTTAAAGGTAATATGAAAATAGTGTTGAAGAATTGGGGAGTTGAAAAGGCATATATCCACGTAGGGACAGGAACTAGTTACAGAGCAGATCAGATTAGTATCCACAGTAATAAAGGCTTGAGGTGGCATATATTGGGCATGTGATATGAGATAGAAGAAAGACCAGAACAGGATCCATGATTTGACACACATAGTGGAATAAGGATGGGGGAGCTAGAGAGGAGTGGAGCTTGAAAGCCGGGTGGGGTTATGTGTTTAATCAGTACCGGGGGTCTGGGTGGGTGGGTGAAAAATTGGTAGCTAGGGCTCCCTTCCTGGAGGTAATCAGTCCCTGAGGGCAAGTCTGTACCTGCGTTTCTGTGAGGGGCTGGTGGCTTCAGAACTGGACTGTGGGTGGCAGTCTGGCAGGTTGGGTTCATCAAAAAACCACGGCTGTGGCTCTCAGACTACCTGGAAGGAGAAGGTAGAGGAGAATTAAATAAGAAAGTCAGAAGGGGTGGGGCTGCTCGTGGAGCTAAAAAGAAATGCAGACTGGCTTAAACACGGGTTGGGGGGGGAGGTGTTGCAGACCAAGATGTTAGGCAAGGTGCCTCCAAGTCTGAGTGAGCAATAACAGGGCTATTTAAAACACAATACTGGAGTAAAAAGGTGAAGGGGGGGTTCAAAGACCTAAGCAGAGATCGCTACTGGTCTTATAAGGAACACAATATAGGCATTTACCTTAAATCAGAAAACTTCAGCTATAAAATACAAACAAGACAGTTTTAACAGAAAACATAATCTAGCACAATATAATCAAACATTAACAGTGCAGAGCTATATGGAGCCAATCGGAGTGCTCCTGGGGCTGACTGCAGTCAGTGGGCCACAGCAGTAAAAGACTCTGGATTTAAACCCAGAGACAACTGTCCTCATGTAAAGAAAGCAAAAATTGGCAGCTAGGGCTCCCTTCCTGGAGGTAATCAGTCCCTGAAGGCAAGTCCGTACCTACATTTCTGTGAGGGGCTGGTGGCTTCAGACCTGGACTATGGGTGGCAGTCTGGCAGGACTGGTTCATCAGAGAACCATGGCTCTCAGGTGCACAGGGGGCGATAAATACGAACAATACAAAAAAAGTATATACCTGCACTAAATAAACAATTACAGCTATATATCAACAATAATTAAAGCTATATACCTACACTTATCTCTACCTAGAATCTTGTTCTGTATGTCAGTGATTGTGTATCATCATAAAAAGTCTTGATTGACCATGTGCCTTAAATATCGCTGTATTATTCCCTATCACTGTTTCGATCCTATTACTTTATTATTGTTAACTTTGTATTGAACTCTGTTTGTACTGAACAGTTGTCGTAACTGTTCTTTGCTTTTGACCTCCCTTGTTGTATTCTCCCAGCTTGTGACTGAAAATAGGCATCTGATTTGTCTAGTGCACCTACCTGGTAAACAAAAACTAAATAACATCAAAAACATGTACCTGCACTAATAAACAATATATACCTACACTAATAAACAACATCTACCTGCATTAATAAACAATATATAGCTACAGTAATAAACAACATATACCTACACTAATAAACAACATCTACCTGCACTAATAAACAATATATACCTGCACTAGTAAACAACATATAACTGCACTAATAAACAACATATACCTGCACTAATAAACAACATGTATCTGCACTAATAAACAATATATACCTACACTACATTAAATCCTATAGGACAATACTAAAAACACAAATAACACATCATTAGGAAGCTAGCCAAACCAATTAACAAGCTGCAAAAGAACCTAGAAAAAAGACACACAAACCCCTCCCAAACCCAGAAATTTGGCAGTGTTTCACAATGACATGAGCGATCATGGAATTGTTGCTTGCATAAGATCTCAAATTAAGGCCCGGCTGCAACCCATCTTTATAACAAAAAGATCCTTTCGCAAATTCAGTGCAGTAAACTTCCTATCTGACCTGAGCATGATCAGATGGCAAGATCTCTACCTAGCCAAAGATGTCAACAAGGCAGCTTACATCCTTAATGACAAACTCACTACAATAATAAATAAGCATGCCCCTTTCATCAAAGTAAGGGTACAGAACAATTCCAACCCTGGTTCACCTCGGATCTCAAGGCAGCCCTTATAGCTCGAGATAAGCTCTGGGCTAAAGCTAGACATTCCAAAGAATCTTCGGATTGGCAGGCCTTTAGAACAGCCAGGAATAACTGTGTGAAAAAACTTCGCTCTGCTAAAGCTAACTATTATATTTCTACTCTTGAACAAGCTAAAGGTAACCCTCATAAAATATGGAAGACTATCAAAGCTATAGAAGGACTGCCCATGGCCCTTCTGTCCCAACAACAAAGTTGCAAGTGGCAAGATTGTGGAAAACAAGTCCCTAATCCTGGAGGAACTTAACTCCCACTTTGCCACAGCTGGATTAGCTTTTGACTCGTCACCTTATGCTGGTGCTGCGTGAGCCAGCATACCCTCCCTTACATCTAGTCCTGCACCCAGCCCCTTCCAACTGCGCAAGATAACTTATAAAGAAGTTGAAGATTCTCTTCTTAACTTAGACACCAAAAAAAGCGCAGGGGACGATGGCTTGGAACCCTTTTTCCTAAGGTCAGGCTACGCCCATCTCACTGCCCCAATTTCTCCACATCTTCAATCTTTCCATTACATCTGCTACTGTGCCGTCCTGCTGGAAATCAGCACATATCCTCCCTCTATTTAAATCTGGTGACCCACGCGATGTAAACAACTATAGGCCTATTTCCATATTGCCTATCCTTTCTAAAGTACTGGAAAAACTGATCCATATTCAGTTAAAATCTCACTTGGAAACCTTCTCTCTCATTAACCCAGCTCAATCCGGCTTCCGGGCTAATCATAGCACAATCACTGCACTAGCAAAATTAACCAATGATTGTATCTCTGCTATAGATGCTAAGAAGGTAACTGGCACAGTCTTTTTGGACCTCAGCAAAGCTTTTGATACTGTTGATCACAAACTATTAGTCAATTGCCTTGCAAAGTTGGATGCCACAAACCATACCACCCAGTGGTTCTCTAGCTACCTAACTGGAAGATTCCAAAAAGTAAAGGTGGAAGGCTTTTTTTCTGCTGCCTTGCCAGTTGCAAGAGGAGTCCCCCAAGGATCCATCTTAGGCCCTATCTTGTTTTCTTTGTACATTAATGACTTAGATGCTAACATAGCTACATCCAATCTGCACTTTTTTGCGGATGATACTGTGTTGTATACTTCTGGCTCATCGTTATCTGAAGTCAAGGGAGTGCTTCAAGCGGACTTCGCACAACTTGAGCATAATCTAATAAAGGCAAAGCTTCTGCTCAATGCTAAGAAGACTAAAGCGATGATATTCTCCCGCAGTGCTGTCACAGGCCCCCAATACCCTTTGCTCAAGACTTCATTGTCACCACGCTAAACGAGCCTCTGGAAGTTGTAACCAAATTTAAATATCTGGGTATCTGGATTGACAATAAATTATCTTTCAATGACCACGTCGAAGATGTCTCTAAAGGTTAAAAGCAAGTTAGGTTTCTTCTACAGAAATAGGCCCTTTTCCCCTTGAAACTTGAAACAAGCTTGTACAGGCCACTTTTCTCCCCCTACTCGACTATGGCGATGTAATCTATTCCTCCACCACTCTTGCAAATCTAAGTAAACTGGACATCCTTTATCACCGTGTGTTATGGTTCATTACCAACTCCCCTTACTGTTCGTATCACTGTGACTTATATGCAGCTGTTGGCTGGACATCCTTTACTACTAGACGCCTGCTCCATGCTGGGCTATGGACTCTTAAACTGTTCCTGCAGAAATTGCCAAGCTATCTCTCTCTTCCTTATTAGTATCTCACATAGTGCATACTCTATAAGAAAATCTGACTTTGTTATGCTTGACATGCCAAGGACGCTGGACCTCCTTTGGTAAACGTATATTACATATGCCCTTCCTCCATTTGGAACATTACAAACCGGTATGAAACTACCTAGCACAGTTTCAATAAACTTCTACAAATCGCTAAGTTCAGCCAAAATAAAAGACACCTGTAACTGTCATTAAGTCTGTTCCTTCCCCATGTGTGCCATATTTATCCACTGGTAAGGTATAATTGCTTTGTCATATTAACTGCTTTCCCTTCCCCTTCTACTCCTGGCTTTATCTATGCTTAAGCTCCACTGCTACTCTATCAAATCATTCCTCCCCCCCATATCAGTTGTAGTCTGTTGTTTGTTCTAGCTGCCAAAATATATGTATTGCACACACCAGTCATCATGTTTCATTTATCAGTATGCAACCTGTAAGTCGCTCCCTGTGTCATATTAATGTTTACCACCTACGGTCACCCTATGTGGTACCCTTGTATGTATATCCAGCCTGTATCATGTAACGTGCATTTCATGTATATACTGTTATTACCTATCTGTGTTTGTACTTTAAGTGTTTATGTCACAGGACCTCCTTGTGAATGAGCTTGCTCAATGGAGTTTTCCTGCAATAAACTTCAACTTGAAATCCCCCAAACTCCTACCTGCACTCCTTACACACCATTCCCGCCTTGCTGTAAGCGAGCTTCAAGTGGGATAACGTGATGGTAAATGCGATCTCCATAATAATAACCATCCTAATTTATTATATTCAACAAACTCTGAAGTATACCCATCCCAGGAGCTAATTAGGGATATTTATTTATTTCGTTTTTGATTACTGGGTAAGTGCTCTAGACAAAGAAATTGCCTATTTTCAGTCACAGTTCAGGAAAGTTACAAACATAGGTAAAAGCACATCACATCACAGTGGTTACTATTACATAATACAGACTTGGGTCAAACACATTACAGTATAGACAAGCATGGTGATACCCACAGTACAGGAGAAATTAGACATAACACTAGGCTATCCATAGATACAGGGGAATACACAATACAGTTTTTATAAAGCCACTCGCCCTTTGGGCTCCTGGGCCTAAAACTCTAATTTGCCCCTTCAATGGGTAAACATCCTTTTATACCACCCTTACCCATTATTTATTCTATATGCATACAACACTTACCTATCATTTATTATCTATAACTTTATCTCTATATACTTATGTATATGTGTGTGTGTGTGTGTGTGTGTGTGTGCATGCGCTACTCCAGTACAAATAAAATTCACAAAATAAAAGTGATAATCACCTATTATGACATACTCACTGCAAAACAGGCTGATGATATACAGTCTCTTGAAATAGCTGTTTTTCCGCAGTATGCATGTTATCAGCATGACAGTTCTACAGCTGGTATGTGGTTCTGACATACTTTAACTAATGGGAGAGCAACATTCATGGAACTGGCACATACAGAGAAATACTTGTACAAGTATACAACTACTGTAAGTATAGCACGTACAGGGTAAATTAAGGCAGCACAATGATACAAAGAATCAAATAATTTTACAGAACCACAAAGCAACTACATCAGCCAGCCAAGTACATTCAGCAGGTGATTCAATCCACACAAGAGCAGGAGACACAGCAACATGCATTTTTAGCCTTGGTTGGCTAGAAGAGCCAGTTACATTGGGGTGGGGGCTCTTTCATAGATGGGGTAACCTGTAACTGAAGGAATATTGGTCAGTCCTTTTTTTTGCAGTGTGGACATCTATTACTTCTATGTGCATAGAAGAAAGATTCAGCTTAAAATGTATAGTTTATGAATATTATAAAACAGCAGTTACAGTAGATGCTATGACCACAGTAATAACGAATCAGAACTCTTGCAACGTTGATTCAACATTTTCTATAATAAAATTACACAGATTACTATGCACCATCACTTGTCCCCTTTTTAGGAAAGTTGGGTAGCTTTTCCTCTGTGATCTGGGGAACATTATCATTTTATTTATTTGTTTAGTTATTTACTTATATTTGTAACTGGGTAAGTACATTGGGTATATCTGTGTGTTTTCAGGACTACTAGGACCAGGTGATATTGATACAATGTATACAATAGAAAGCACTATATACAATTTATAATGGTACAGTTTGCCAGAAAATGGTTGATATGATCATTGTGGCTTTTTAATTCTTTTGGTAACCAGATAAGGCCCACTAGGCAAAAATGCCTGTTTTCAGGGGCAACCCAGGACCACTGGGGAGGTTGTAACTTGGTCAGAGTCATACAACTGGTAAGTGGTGGTTGTTGGAATCAATCTCAGGTCTCTGCTTAATGAACCAAGCTCATTCACTGTTCTTCCTAGGCTATACTGCCAGTCCCTTTAAGGGTGACAACATTTTGCTACAGCACAGTGTTTGACTGGGTTGATTTTAAACAGTCCACATCCCATAAATCTGATTCCCTATGCTCTTCCTCCTAGGGAGCTTTGGACAAAAACTGTGTGTGTGTGTGTGTGTGTGTGTGGCAGGGGAGGGCAGATATACAGTAGAACACTGGAGTGGGTTATTGCTCTTATAACATGGACCAAATGTGGAGAGAAATGGACAAAAACTGTGGGAATAATAGGGGAAAAAATGTGGGATCTATTTAGTGTTCTTCCACTATTCTTGGCCGTGGTACCACAGTTTTCTGTGTTCTTCCACTGTTAAAATAGTTCAGCACAGACAAGTTTGTGGTAAACATGCCACAGAATACTGAATCAAGGAGCAACTTGAACTTTACCCCCTAATTCAGCCTGAAATTTGCCACTACAGCCCCCGATGTACAGATTGAGATACAACTTCGTGTATGCACTGTTCTCTATCTGTCATTTTCATTATCTGCTGTCTCTCTCCCTATCACTGCACACACTCTCACCCTGACACTGGCTTTCTGTCTCTACACTGAACCAGGAAGTTTATGTGTGACACTGTGTCTCCGGTTCTCGGAATGCAATAAAAAAAAAATGTATGCTGGTATTTTACCATTCATACTGTGCGACATTCCACTGTGCACTTGCCACTCACCTGCTATGGTCTGCTTGTGCTGCATGAGGGCTAGCAAACCAGCATGAAGACGCACACACAGGTATTACTGCTGAGTACTCCTCTCCCTTTCTTTCTGTGGTGATGCAGCTGAAGTGGGGGAAATATGAGATTAACTGTGTGACTGCAACTCCTGGCGGAGACATACACGGACCTGGAAGGGGAGCCGCCACAACTCGCAGTCTACATTTAAGTGTGCAGGGCATTGTGTGGCTGCAGCTATTAGCGAAGACAAACATGAAACTTGGGGAGGGGGCACAACTCACAGTCTACAGTTAAGAGTGCAAGGGAACAAAGCAGCTTCCTTGTATACCACAACTTTTGTGCAGACACATGTCATGTTGACCCCAATATGTACTATTGCTAGGACCTTCGAGGTTCATCGGGTAGGTGAGTGGGCTGGCTCCCTTAGACACATAAAAAATGGTTCTATTTCAAGCTGCTTGACAACGTTAACACATTACTTCACTTTGTAGCTTGATCTGTCTCGGCAAGGGATCACCGGGGAACCTGACTGACACAAAGAATGACTCGCTTAGTGATACATTTCAATGATTGCCACAGAGCCATGATATTTGACAATGCTGTACTATACTGAAGTAAAACAAGACTAAGGGACCAGCCAGCTGCAACAATCGGGGACTGCCCGGCATCGCAGCGTCAGCTTGTAGTCTGCATGGAAACTATTCAGACCCAAAGGAAAGGTGGATGGCTGATGCTGCAATGATGAGGTGCTCCCTGATTGCGACGACCAAATCGTTTCAAGTTGGTGGCACACTTGCAAACTAGTGTCACCACCAGCATGCACTTGCATTGGTGACACACAGCCAAGCCTACAAAAGCAGTGGTGGCATTGGCTGCAAAGGTGCCGCACCTCCACAACCAGCTTCTCTCCTAAGCTGCTACTACGTTTCTTGCTCATGCACGCTAGCAAACATAAAAATGAAACGTAAAATGGAAACTCGCTTCTCATCAAGTTGAAATCAGAACTGTCCTCGCTGACAGTGGAAAACTGAATATTTTTTTTTCAGAAATGCCTTTTTGTTCTCATTTTATTGTTTAATGTTTAATGTTGCAACAAGTGTTTATACAATTACAAGATGTTCATTTGTAACAAATCACTCAGTTCTATTAAAATCTGTTTGTTAACCTCTCAAATGGCTTCAAAAGTTGTCCTTTCAAACCAAAAGCAATGAAGTGCACAAGTGACTCTGTCCACAATTTCAAATGTGTAATACAAAAACTCCCTACACCAGTAATTATAACAAGCATTTGTCAATGCCGAAAGTTCGCCGTGTACTCTGATGTCATGGGGGATGTTTGAAAATTGCTTTAGTGAAGTTGTTTGTGAGGTGGGGTCCCAAAAAACATATGTTAAAAATTTGGAGCAAAAAAGTTTAAAAATGAGCAAGTTATGCCACTAAATTGAAAACCCTATTGAAATACATTGAAGTGTTTACCTCAGTTCGTGGTTGGGCTTTGAAGAGCAAAGACGTGCCTGCAGTCCAAGGAAGATTATGGTGACAGATGTCTGGTGGGTAAGTACGGGGTATGGAGGGTGTGGATGGTGGGTTCTGAGTGGGAGAGTAGGGGGTTGGGTAACGGTAGAATGGACAATGATGGACGGTTTTCTTTTTTACAGGGGAAAAAAACGAGGGACAGTTTTTTTTTTTGGGGAGTTTGCTGAACAGATGAGGACACTGGGGGATTGGGCACCCCCATATCTGTATATTGTTTGGGGGGGTTACACAGCACACAACAATGGACAGACAGATGAGGACACTGGGGGATTGAGCACCCCCATGTCTGTATACTGTTTGGGGGAGTTACACAGCACACAACAATGGACAGACAGATGAGGACACTGGGGGATTGGGCACCCCCGTGTCTGTATACTGTTTGGGGGGTTTACACAGCGCACAACAATGGACAGACAGATGAGGACACTGGGGATTGGGCACCCCGTGTCTGTATACTGTTTGGGGGTTACACAGCGCACAACAATGGACAGACAGATGAGGACACTGAGAATTGGACTCCCCATGTCTGTATACTGTTTGAGGTTTACACAGCGCACAACAATGGACAGACAGATGAGGACACTGGGGATTGGGCACCCCATGTCTGTATACTGTTTGGGGGTTACACAGCGCACAACAATTGACAGACAGATGAGGACACTGGGGGATTGGGCATCCCCGTGTCTGTATACTGTTTGGGGGGTTACACAGCGCACAACAATGGACAGACAGATGAGGACACTGGTGGATTGGGCACCACCGTGTCTGTATACTGTTTGGGGGTTACACAGCACACAACAATGGACAGACACATGAAGACACTGGGGGATTGGGCACCCCCATGTCTGTATACTGTTTGGGGGGGTACACAGCACACAACAATGGACATACAGATGAGAACACTGGTGGATTGGGCACCCCTGTGTCTGTATACTGTTCGGGGGGGTTACACAGTGCACGACAATGGACAGATGAGGACACTGGGGGATTGGGCACCCCCATGTCTGTATACTGTTTGGGGGGGTTACACAGCGCACAACAATGGACAGACAGATGAGGACACTGGGGGATTGGGCACCCCCGTGTCTGTATACTGTTTGGGGGGTTACACAGCGCACAACAATGGACAGACAGATGATGACACTGGGGGATTGGGCACCCCCGTGTCTGTATACTGTTTGGAGGGTTACACAGCGCACAACAATTGACAGACAGATGAGGACACTGGGGGATTGGGCACCCCCGTGTCTGTATACTGTTTGGGGGGTTACACAGCTCACAACAATGGACAGACAGATGAGGACACTGGGGGATTGGGCACCCCCGTGTCTGTATACTGTTTGGGGGGTTACACAGCACACAACAATGGATAGACAGATGAGGACAGTGGGGATTGTGCACTCCCAGTGTCTGTATTCTGTTTAGGGGAGAGGGTTACACAGCGACAATGATGGATAGTTTTCTTTATTTTTAGGATAAAAAACCAGCACTTGTCAATGCCGAACATTTGATGTATTGAAAGATGTCCACCTCTGCACCTTGTTTATGCCCTTGAGGTACCTGAATGTATCTATCATGTTCCTCCACCCCCTCCTTTCCTCCAATAAGTACATGTTGAGATTCTTTTAATCTCTCCTGATATATTCTGTGTTGCAAGCCATGTACCATCTTGGTTGCCTTTCTGTGGGCTGCTTCCACCCTGTCAATGGCCTTGCACATTTGTGACCTCCAGATTTGCACATAGTACTGTAGGTGAGACCTCACTAGTGCATTATACAATGGCATCACCACCTCGTGCCTTCTGCTAGTGATACCTCTGCCTATGCATCCCAGCATGCCACTGGCCATCCTTGCAACATGCGTGCTCTGCTTTGACACCTTTTCATCATCAGAACTGATAACTCCTAGGTCCCTTTCTTCCTTGGTGATCATCAGCACCTCCACCCCATCCTGTAACTCTCCACAGGTTTCCCTCTTCTCAAGTGCATTATTTTGGGCTTCTTTGCATTGAACCTCAGTTGCCACTCCTCAGGCCATTTTTTAAGCATCTCCATGTCCCTGCTCATTTTCTCCACCCCTTCTGGAGTATTCACTCTGTTACAGATGTTGGTGTCATCTGCAAACAGGTAGACAGAACTTTGCTTCTAGCCCTTCCACAATGCTTGTAATGAAGATATTGAACAGGACTTGTCCCAGAACTTATCCCTGAGGTACCCCGCTGGTCACCCCCTCTCCCCGGGTTGTATCCTATTACCACCACCCTCTGCCTCCTGTCCATCAGCCAGTTTCTAACCCAGTTTATCAGCTTGTGCACAGTTACCAGACTACTCATCTTGTTAATCAGCTTTCTGTGTTGGATGTTGTCAAAGGCTTTGCTGAAATCAAGGTACTGCAGATGACATCAAGCACCCCTCCCTGATTTACTTTCTTAATGAGGCATTAAGGTTTCCAAGCCTAATGCCCCACCCCCACCCTGCAGAGACTGACAGACATTGCGAGTGTCCCTTTGGGTCATCAGCCATAATGCTCACGCCATTTCACCCCCACCCTTCAGACACTGACAGGCATTGTGGTGTGGCTTGAGGTCTTCGGCACTTACATTCACCCTATTTCATAATGAAATAAGCTGAGATGGGTGCAGTATAGGAGAATGGGGTCAACATTTGGGCCAAAGACTCCAAGGCACACCTCGATGCCTGTCACTGGCTGCAAGGCGGGGTGGAATGGTGTTCCATTATAGCTGACAACCCAAGGCACACGTCTGATGCCTGTCAGTCTCTACTGGGGGGGGGGGTGTTACAGTTGGAAATCCTAATGCCCCAGATGTTTGTTGGTATTTTCACTCCAAATTTTCAACATGACCATTTGGGGCACCACCTCATGAACAGTGTAACTATAATTTCGCTACTTAATCCCAAAAGGTGATTTTGCACAGTGACTGCTCTATTCAGTGCCACAGGTGCTAAAGCACATTTTGGGCAGGATGTGAAAAAATGTCAGTTGTACTGTTCATGATGAGGTGAGAAAAAATGGTAATGTTGAAAATCTGGAGTGCAACTATGAGAAATTGGCAAAGTTACAAGTGTGCATATAAACTGTGCAACACACGCCCGTACTGCGGTCATTGTTTGTAATTTTTCCATCACATTTTCAACATGGGCTTTTTGGGACCTATCCTCAAGAACAGTGGCCCTGTAATTTTGTTACTCCATCCTGAACACTGATTTCACAGCAACTGCTCCATTCTGCGCAACTGGTGAGAAAACACATTTCAGGCAGGATGTGAAAAATGACAGCTGTACTATTCATAAGGAGGTGTGAAAAAATGGCAATGTTGAAAATCGGGAGTGAAAATATTAAAAATTGGCGAAGTTACAAGCGTGCATAGAAACTGCACAACACATGCTCATAACACAGTCATTTTTTGTTTTTTCCACCAGATTTGCAACATGGACTTTCTGGGACCCCACCTCGTGAACAGTGACACTGTCGTTTCATCACTTGGTCCCAAAAGGTGATTCCACACAGCGACCGCAAAATCACCTTTCAGGACTGAGGAACAAAATGACACTAACGTGTTCAGGAGGTGCGGCCCCAAGAACCCCATGTTGAAAATATGGGCCCAAAATTCCTAAAAATGGCTGAGATATCAGGGTAAGTTGAACCCCCCATTGATTCCCATTATACGGCTTACTTTGAATTCTTTCTTTGCCAGTCGGCTTTGAAGAGTGCAGACGTGTCCCATTTCGCAGAAGATCACATCCATCGACATCGGAGGGTAAGTATGGGATAAGGGGGGTAAGAGGAGGTGGGTGCACAGAGAGAGGGTCAGGATGGGGAAGGGGGATGGGGGAAGACAATGAGGGACCGTTTTCGTTTTGACAGGTGAAATTAAAGAAAAAGACCACGAGGGAAGGTCTTCTTCATTTATAGGTAAAAAAAAAAACCCTATAAATTTAGGCAGACTGGGGTGGGCTCCCAGTGTGCCACAAATTACAGTAGTGGTGGGTGGTGGGATGCCGACTTGGGGATTGGGCACCTTGATGTCGGCTAGAGATATAGACGGGGGGATCAGACACCGGGAGTGGGCATCGCGGTGCTGAAAAAGGGAAAGGGGAAATTTTTTAACCAGGCAAAGACACACTGAGGGGCTGCAGGGAATGGGGAAGTTGTTTAACTAGCAAAGACACACTAAAGGGCTGCAGGGAAAGGGGAAGTTGTTTAACCAGGATAGATGCACTGAGCTGCAGGGACCAGGAAAATTGTTTCACCAGGAAAGACACACTGAGCTGCAGGAGTCAGGGAAATTGCTTAACCAGGGAAGACACATTATGGGGCTGCAGAGACTGGGGAAATTGTTTAACGAGGAAACACACACACTAAGCTGCAGCTGAAGGGCTCACATTTCAAAGGACAGTGTCGGCTCTGTCCTTTGAAATGTTTGCCGAGACCAGCCCCCTCAGCAAAACAATATCATCAGGACACTGCCTGCTGATTTGCTGGCTACAGACTGGCCCCTGCAGCACTGCTGGTCATTGGGCTGGCACCCCTCACACCCCTGTTTAGCAACTCTCATATCAACAAGTTCATCTGCACTTGCGTGCATGACGAACTTTAAAAATAAAGGTTATGCGAGATTTGTGTTATGGATTTTTTTACACACCCTTGGTGTGTAAAATAAAATCCATAGCTCACAGTTGCATAGCCTTTATTCTCTATTTATTGTATTATTGTCTTGCACTGTTCTTGCTCCCTCCCCAGGGTGCATCTAGAAATATGCTGTTCCCAACTTAGTGTGCTATTCCTGGTAAAACTTTTGCAATAAAAACATAAATAAATGAATGTACAAGTTAGATAGATTTAATTCTTTACGATATCAAAACAGTATGGCCAAAGAAAATAATCATTATAGAAATCAATACAATGTTTTGAGCTGAAAAGGACAGCCTTTCTTCAGGAATAGAAAAAGGCAAAAACGCAGTGGACTCATATAGCGAAACTTGAATGTGAGTGTGACAGAGACAGAGAGAGAGAGAGAGAGAGATCAAAAAAGAGAAAACAAGAAAACTGACATTAAACAATGGGGGGGGGGACATATTCAGAGGCTGCTGGATGCGCACAAAAATCGATGCACCACACAAATAAAACGTGCCAGCTGGCTCTTGTGCCATATTCAAACAGAGTGCATGATCCAAACAGATCATGCAGTCTGTTTGAGTATCGGACCCTGGATGCGCGGAGCACAGCAGGGGGGTCGTCAAGGTCTGCACAGCGCATCCAGGATGCGGGGCTGAAGACCACCCACAGGGGAATGTGTGGCGCATGCCTGTATGCGCTGCAGCCTCATGAGGCCATTCCATACATGTAAAATGAGCCCATTGGGCATGCATGTGCAAAGGGCCTTATGCTTGACCAGTATGAGCTTATTTGCTTGGCTGGGCCTGGTGGAATGCGCTGAGCCAGCCCTCCCCCAGCCCCAATTGTCATTACAATAGAGAAGTCCTGCTGATTGCGCTGGTAGTCTAGTGTGACCCCCCTCCCCAGCCCTGATCACTTGTCAAATGTAAAATATCCCTGATCCACTTTTCCATAGTGTAGCATTCCCCCCTCCCCAGCCCTGATCACTTGTCAAATGTAAAATATCCCCAATCCACTTTTCCATAGCATAGCACCCCTCCCCAGCCCCAATTACAGTACTTATAAAGAAAAACCCCGATCCCATGTCCCTGGTAGTCAATTGCCTCCCCTCCCCAGCCCTGATCACAGTATACATAACCAAAAAGATCCCATTTCCCTAGTAGTCAAGTGGCCCCCAGCCTCCCACCCCATTAGTCATTGACCCACCACCCCGCTACCCCCCAACCTGGCCAGAGCTGGCAACTGGCACAGCCCACTGCACACTGCACTGGTCATCCGCCAACTGAACTGTACAGGAATGCTGTACAGTATATAGTATAAACCTGTTGGTTGTCAGCCAATGTGCTTGTGCTATATACTGTACAGTGTTCCTGTACAGTTCAATCAGCAGCTGGCCAGTTTGGTGTGCGGTGAGCTGTTACTAGATGCCAACTCCGGTTGGGTTGGTGGGGAGCGAGGTGGTGGGTCACTGGCTAACAGTGTGGGGGGGGAGGCACTTGACTACCAGGGAAATGGGATTGCTTTTTTTTCTAGTTATGCATACTGTGATAGGGGCTGGGGAGGGGCTCCAGTTGACTACCAGGGACACGGAATCAGGGTTTTTCTTTTATGAATACTGTGATTGGGGCTGGAGAGGGGGGGCCGCTTCACTATGGAACAGTGGATCGGGGACATTTTACATTTGACAAGTGATCAGGGCTAGGGAGGGGGACCGCTGCAGTATGGACAAAGTGGAGCAGGGATATTTTGCATTCGATCAGTGATCGGGGCTGGGGAGGGGGTCACACTAGACTACCAAGGCAATGGGGGGATATTGTATGTTGTGATTTTTGGGGCTGGGGGATAACTGTGTACCAGGCCCTAGACTGTGCGTAGGACACCAACATACACTGTGCATAGTTAAAGCAGGGTCTGAAAAAACTTATCTTTGCACCACCGCAGCTGGACATATCTTTGCCAGGGGAGTGTTCAAATATTGTGATGAGCAACATGTGCATGAAGGACCCCTCATTTGCATAGATGCATCACAATATTGTGCATGGCGGCACACTCGGGGTTGTACAGCACATTGGAGGCCTTTGAATATGGCCGTGCCCCCGGGGATGTGCCATGCATCTTGTCTGAATATGGAGCCCTGGGTGTTCAAGAGCAGCTGAGAATACTGATAAAAACCTGGGGATAGCATTATTAAAAGGAGTTTCCTTTGCTTTTATAAACCTAGATGTGAAACTGAAAAACAACTAAACTACTTCACTTGGCAGTTCTAACTGCTAACAGTAATGAATTTGCAACAGACACCAACAGTTAGCCAGCCATAAAAACAACCACAGTGCAAAACTGTTTGCAAGAGAAAAACTATAGTCCCTAGTAACATTTTTTATAACTTGTTATAAAATGGGTAGGGATTTTGTTTCATCATGATTGGCTGAGAGGTACTCTGGCCTGTATCCTCATCAGACAATATTGCGCCAACTGGTACTTTTTCAACCAACCAGGATGCAGTGCACCCAGAAATCCACACCTCTCAGAAAGTTTAAAAAAAACAGTTCTGGCAGCCGTTTTAGTAAAGTAAAGAAGCACAGCTACTTGCCATTATCCATATAGAGTAATAGATGGGCAACAGTGAACAACAATACTGTGTTCACTTCGCAAGGTTGTCATGACAACCCAGTAAACATTGAAAGCATAGCTCAAGAGGTTTTTGATTGCCAGACAACTTCAAGAAATGAACTCAGCGTTGTTGTTTACTGTTGCCCATCCATTGTCTTTTTATAGTGTATGGGCAACAGTAACTTAATAGCTGACCACTTCTGGAGTGTTTCGAGTTGTGATGTGATTTAGGACTTTAATCCCCCCCTCCAACACAGGGAACAAGCCCCACTCCATTCCTGGTTACCTGGTCTCACAGAGACAGTTTTATTTAATACATCTACAGGCATCTAATGTGCTATGGGCAACAGTAAAAAAGAAATATGCCTTTACTTTCCATGTACTGCTCGGCACTGTTTACCTTCTGGGAAACACTTACTACCGAGACCATTTCCTGGCATCCGGTGCATTGTGAATGGCGCATGCACAAAGAAGGTGTTTATTTTTATTATGTTAATACTGTATAATCTATGCCTTACCATGTTTCGTATGATGTGTTGAATCTGTATCCTCACATGAACTGTAACATGTCTAATTTGTACAAGGTCGTTGTATGTACCTAAATCTATTATTCCTGTACTCTCCTGGGTCGTACCTGAAAATAGGCAATTGTCTTGTCTAGTGTACCTACCTGGTTAACAAAAGCCAAATAAATAATAAATAAATAAATGTTCTATCGATGTGACATACTCAAGATGGCATAACAACATTGTGACATCACATCAATGGTTCAACAACAGTGGGAAATGCTGGAATTCGGTAAATAACAAGGTTCTACCACACACTACAAAACAACACTTGTAAAAAATGTTACTTATTTTCATAAGTACCCACCCCATCCCACACCATACAAAGATTTAACAGATAAAAAAAAAGGGTTACGTGTACAAACTACCCTCTTTCACAAACTTCCATTCAGCAGGCATGTAATCCACGAACTGCATATGTACTTGACCCACCACTCATACATACATACTGCCCCTGGCTGATGGATGTGACCCCCCCTCCCGGCCAGGAGCATACTGTGGTCGCAAATCCAACCAGTTTCAGCAATTTACAGTGGAAAATAGCATTTTTAACCCCATTTCTCCAAGTACATTTCTCGACAGTTCAGCGCTGACCATAAACCCCACCACAGTTCATTGAGCACCTTTGCTGATAGCTCAGTACTGAACAGGATGTAACTGCCACATCAGCAAAGGCAGTTCCATTTGTTATCCTTTGCAGTCCAAATACAACTGTAGAGCTGGGGGGTGGTGAGCAGGCATCTCAAATGCCAAATGCAATTAATAGTTTCTTGATTGGGGGACCACACTAATAGGATAAATCAGTCAAGGCATCACTGTCTCCCTCTAGTGGCATGCATCACCATCTACAGTAGAAAAGCATAGTGCATACACAGTGCATGCACTACTTTTTGTACTTTATTATTTTCTACATCGTTTTATTCTTCTCTAAAACTGGTTAATTTTATTTACATTTTTAGATTTTCACGTTACCCATGCCTTAATACACACCTGGGGTGTGCTCCTTTCCAGAACAATCCATGCATGGATACACAGATACTGCCAGCAGATAAGGACCGCTATGCCCATCCAGTCAGCCCATTTAAGCTGTCTAATGAAGCATCCAGTGACCCTATCTGGTCATTGGCTTCAGCTTTTTCTTCCTATCTTTATTATTCCTTTGTTTCTGTCCCATGCATGTTTGAAGCCCGCCACTGTATGGACTGCCACCGTCTCCTAGGGCAGGCTATTCCATGCATCCACCACCCTTTCTGTAAAAAAGAACTTCCTGACATTTCCCCTTATGCGGCCACCCCTCGGGCTCATGTTGTGTCATCTTGTCCTGGCACTACTATTAATCTGGAATATGTTGTCCCTTTCTACCATGTTAATGCCCTTGAGGTACTTGAATGTTTCTATCGTGTAACCTCTCTCCCTCCTTTGTTCCAGCATGTACAAATTGAGGTCCCTCACTCTCTTCTCATAAGGCTTGTGATGTAATCCCTTCACTATTTTAGTCACTCCCCTCTGTACCACTTCTATTTTGTCAATGTCATTTGAAGGTGTGGTCTCCAGAACTGTACACAGTATTCAAGGTGAGGTCTCACCAGGGTCTTGTACAGTGGAACTATTACCTCCCTCCTTCAGCTTGTGATTACCCTTCCAATACACCCCAACATCCCACTGACCTCTCCAACCACCTTTGCCGTCTGCCTAGTGGCCTTCAAGTCATCTGTGATTATGACCCCCAAGTCCCTCTTCTCCTTAGTTACTGCCAGCAGCTCCCCCAAAACCTGTAGCTCGCCCCAGGGTTCCTGCTCCCCACATGCATGATTCTGCACTTCTTTGCGTTAAACCTTAGTTGCCATGCCGCTGACCATCTTTCCAGCAGTTCCAGGTCTTTTCTCATCCTTTCCACCCCCTCCGCAGTATCCACCCTGTTGCAAATCTTGGTGTCATCCGCAAACAGGCAAACCTTTCCCTCCAGCCCATCTGCAATGTCTTTGATGAAGACATTGAAGAGGACTGGCCCCAGAACTGACCCCTGAGGTACTCCACTGGTCACCTCCCTTTCGTCTGATTGGGTTCCATTCACCACTACTCTTTGTTTTTTATCCCTTAACCAGTTTTTAATCCGGTTCACCACCTTGCATCCCAACTTCCGGCTGTCTAGCTTGTTGACCGGTCTCCTATGTGGGACTGTATCAAAGGCTTTGCTGAAATCGAGGTAGACAATATCTACCCCCTCCAGTCTACTGCCTTTGTCACTCAATCAAAGAAATCTATCAGATTAGTCTGACAGGATCATCCTGCAGAGAACCCATGTTGCCTGGGATCCACCAGTCCATTTGCTTCCAAGTGTTCCACTATTCTTTCCTTAAGAAGTGCCTCCATTACCTTTCCGACCACAGAGGTTAGACTAACTGGCCTGTAGTTCCCCACTTCTGCTTTACTACCACTCTTGTGAAGAGAGACAATGTTTGTCCTTCTCCAGTCTTCTGGGACCACTCCAGTGTCTAAGGACTCACTGAACAGGACTGCCAGAGGCAGCCAGTTCAGTCCTCAGTTCCTTTAGGATCCTGGGATGTATGCCATCTGGATCCACTGCAAATGGATTGGTGTTTACCTCCTTATACTTAGCTCCTTTGAAGTCCAGCTGTGGGCCCTGCCCATTTTTCCACAGTGAAGACTGAAAAGAAATATTTGTTCAGGATCGCTTCTTTTTCCCCATCTTCCTCCACTATCTCCCCCTGGCCCTTCTAAGCTTTGCTACACCTCCCCTTTGTCTTCCTCATGCTGGGTCATAATGTCGTACGCTTAATAGCGTAGGGCATTATGGCGACTCGGACTTGTGCACTCTCGAGCTGACCCCCAGAGTTAGAATCTTTAGTGGAGGGGTCCGGGGTGGCCCCAGCACTAAATGATAGCAAGGAATCGCACAACACAAGTGTGCTGCACAGCATTCTGCCGTGCGACATATTGACCCCATGCCTGTCTTCCTTCTCTTGCTAATGTACCTGAAGAATGTCTTATCTCCTTTTTTAACTGATTGAGCTATTCTCTCCTCTATTTGTGCTTTAGCGCTCCTCACTGCCTTTCTCGCCTCTCTCAGACACTTCCAGTACATTTCCTTGTCCTCATCCCTTTGTGTCACCTTATACCTCCTGAAGGCTAGCTTCTTGGCCCTTACTTTTTCTGCCACCCACCCCGAGAACCAAAGTGGTTTTCCTCTCCTTTTACTCGTCTATTGACCTAATGCATTGTTTTGTTACCTTCGCTATAACCTCCTTAAAGTGTGTCCATTTCTCCTCAGTGTCCCTGCTTATCCTCCTCTTTTCCAGGGTTTCTTTTAGCTGTAGTCCCACACTAGTAAAGTCCGCCCTTCTAAAGTCTAAGACGCTTGCCTTCGCATGGGTTGATTGGATCCCTGTGTCCACTTTTTTTATTTTGAAATTGCAATTTATTCCCCCTCATCCTGCCAGCCCCGACCCTTCGGGGCCACTAAGGAGTCATCCTTCTGCCTCCCGCTCTACCCACGTCCACCTCTGTGTCCCCCATGGAGCCTTGGATTACATCCCAGGTGGGGATGAGGTGTGGCCCCAGCACCCCGAGCTACTCACTGTTTCGTCAGTCCGGAGGTGGCAGGGCAAGCAGGGGCACATTGGAGGCATGCTCCAGGTAGCCCGTCTTCCCGGTCCTGGCAGGCGTTATCCTCCATTTCCTCCCCTATGCTGTGTAGACCATGATGTCGAGGCGTACGTGCTGATGTCCCCAGCGTGATCTTGGCTGCCTTCCCCTGCAGGGCTTGTAGTACCCCGAGCTTCCACTCGGGGTCAGACAAGTTGTGGGCATTGGCCCCCCTTCCCCCCGAGAGGGCGAGCTGTCATGGGACGCTTAAGCCACTCTCCCCCCAGCCAGCCCTCCAGCAACCTGAGTCTGCTCCCGAACCCGGGTCACTGGCGTCACAAGCGGAAATCCAACTGCTGCGCCGACAGGCCGGCCCACCCCTGTGTCCACTTTGAACCACATCATATTGTGGTTGCTGGACCTTAAATGATCTTCCACCCTAAGATCTGCTTCCCTGTCCCTGTTGGTCTGCACCAGATCCAGGAATGCCCAGACACTGGTAGGTTCTTGAACCAGTTGCCTAAGGGCAGCCCCCTCAAGGGAGTCCACAAAGTCCTGTGTCCTAGCTGAGGCCCCTGCTGGGATGAACCAGTCAACCTCCAGCATGTTAAAGTCTCCCATCAGCAGTACCTTCCCCTTTGCTGCCATTTCATGCATGTTTTCTAGTAGCTGCTTGTCAATTTCCTCGGCCTGAGCTGGGGGTCTGTAAATGACCCCTGTGTGAATGGCTGTTCCACTCCCTGGCTCAAGGGTGACCCAAACTTCCTCTGTTTGTGCATGCCTGTTTTGAATTTCAGTCGCCTTTATACTCTCTTTGACGTAGAGGGCAACCCCCCCCACCCCCTTTTACGTCCCTATGTTTTCTGAACAGAGCATAACCCGGTATATTTATGTCCCAGCTCTGGTTGCTGGTGTATCACGTTTCGGTATCGCCACTATGTTTAGATCAGCTTCCATCACTGCAGCCATCAGGTGTAGGTTCTTATTCCCTAGACTGTGGGCATTTGTGTGCATGACCTCCATGAAATGTGGCATTTTTCTGTTCCCTTCTTATGTTTTGTCCATTGCTTCATCCTACTTTTCCTGGAGTGTTCTATGTGGAGCTTCCTTTTTATTACCTTACTGGTTGCTTGTGGTGCAGGTCCTTTTATTAGTGGTGATATCGTTATGTCCTGAACGCAGCCTATCCCACCCTGTGGTACCTGTGCATCTGCCCCTGGGTTGACATCCTGGTCTTGCTTGATGTGTGCATTACCCTGTGGGGGTGGGCTGCCTGAATCTCCCTACTCCTGACACCCCCCCAGTGGTTAGTTTAAATGCTTGCTCAGGAAGCATGTAAACCTCTCACTGAGGACAGACGGACTCTCCTCAGAATGATGCAGGCCGTCTTTTTTGTAAAGGTGTGCATCATCCCAGGTGGTGCCCCAGTCCCAAATGTAGCCAAAGTTGTTTTCCCTGCACTAGTCTTTCAATCACTTTTTGAAGGTTTTGATGTGTTTGTTTCTTTCAAGATAGCCATGACTGTAGAGGGATTTAAAGGTTCCCTTAAAGCCTATTTATCTGCACAGGCATTTGATGGACTGCTGTAAATCTGGTTACGCTGCTGTGTTGCCGCACTTTGAAGCTGCAATTGAATTTTTTAAGAATTTTAATTGATTATATTATTGTTTTATGTATGATTAATTTTAGGTTATAATGTGTAAAAGCACCCTGAGCATTGGAAGGGCACCTGATATAAATAAAGTGTGACTTGACTCCCCCCCCCTTTTCCCTCTGACTGGTAGCACCTCTGAGAAGTTAACAGAGTTTGTAACCCCCCTCACCAGACTCCTACCCAAATCCATAAAATTCTCCTGAACCTTCTCCATACTTGCTCTTTCTTTGACTAGGTCATTTGTCTCCAGACAGACAACAATGTCAAGCCCCCTCCCCAGCCACAGCCTTAGCAATCCTGTGGATCCGCTCCCCCTCCCTCAGAGCTATGCCTCCTGGGAGACACACAACCTGCCTCTCCCTACTTATGACTTATCTTATCACCATACCCTGAACTACTGAGTCCCCCACTAGGAAAAGCTTTCTTCTCCCCTGAGATTCTTTGGCCCTGTCCCCTGTGCCCCCCTTCCTGGTGGGTCTGCCCATCACCCCAGTCACAACCTTGGGTTCCCTTTCAGGGCTGTCTCTCTCCTTGAGAACATCGTATTTGTTCTTTAGTTGTACCAGGTGGGGGTTGTGCTTGAGCTCAACCTTCCTCAACCTCCCTGAGCCCACTGTAGTCCATCCAGGCCTCTGTCTGAGTACCTTCTGTGGCAGAGGTGTCTTTGTTTTTGTTTCTATACATTAAGCAAGCAGTAAGAAATGGACTGTAATGTCTTCCTGCTTACTTAATGTATAGGACCCTTTTGCAATGTCACTTTGGACTCAGAGGAGCTCTGGAAACTGACTTACTGTATAGCTCGCTGATGAAGGAAGGTACACTTCAGGAAAGAGAACTCCATAGGTGAGTACATCCCTATGGTAACACCCCAGCCATGTGTCATTTTAAATGATCACTAAGCTACTCCATTACTTTCTAAGAGAACATTTTTATACCCTGGCTTTAGAATATAGCTCAGGACCAGCTATAGAAATAAAAATAAAGACACCTCTAGTCACCACCTGCTAATATCTCTGAATGACTTACACAAATTGAAAGATTCTCCTGCTCTTTTACCCACCACTACACCTGGCCTCACCAATAAAGTGTGGTTGGATGTTTAGTCATTTTTGATCAGTCATGGGCAGGAAGGCCTACAGTACATTAACTGAAACCCAGTTCTTTCTTTAGGGAACAAGATTCCTCCATCTGAAAGTATGTTACCCTAATGTATACTATGGTAACCAAGAACCAGAAAAACATTCACAAAACCAGCAGACACCAAAAAGGGGCTCCCAGATCCACAGAGAGTTCTGTATTTTACATGGAAATGGGGCAGTTCACAGGAAAACTGGTCCCATAGATTTGCAAAGGCAGATCCCTCAGTAGACACTGAGGGGTCTGCAAACTTGAACAGACATGATAAACTGCAAAGCATTTTTTCTGCTGGCTCAGTTGTATGTTCATGTGTATGCACTGGTTACATGTGAAAGAACAATTTACATTGAAACATAGAAAGTGACGGCAGATAAGGGCTGCCAGGTCCACCCAATCATCCCATTTTCTTTACATGCTACAGAAACCACACACCCTACTTGATCTCTGGCTATAATCGTTTTCCTCTCACTAGGGTTCCCTTATGCCTATCCCATGCATTTTTGAATTCCCTTATCAAATTTGCCCCCCACTGCATCCACTGGAAGGCTGTTACATGCATTCACCACCCTTTCTCTGAAGAAATACTTCCTCATGTCATTCCTTAGTCTACTCCCTTCCAGCCTCATGTCATGACCCCTTGTTCTAGAACATCCCTTTTTCCAAAAGATGCTATCCTCCTGTACCTTATTTATGCCTTGAGATATTTGATGGTCTCTATCATATCCCTTCCCCCCTTCTTTCCTCCAGGGTACACATATTGAGGTCCTCCAGTCTCTCCTCATATGACTTATGGTGAAGGCCGTGCACCATTTTTGTTGCCATCCTCCAAACTGCCTCCATCCTGTCTATGTCCTTACGAAGATGCAGCTTCCAGAACTGAACACATTACTCCAGATGAGGTCTCACTAATGATTTGTACTGAGGCATCACCACCTCCTTCTTCCTGCCAGTGATACCTCTCCCTATGCTCCTCAGTACCCCACTGGCTCTCCCTGCTGCCTTGGCACATTGTTTGACCACCTTTAGGTCATCTGATACGATTACCCCCAGATCCCTTTCCAGTTTGGTTGCTGTCAGTATCTCATCCCCATCATGTAAGTCACCCCTGGGTTCCTGTGCCCCAGTTGCATGATTTTGCACTGTATTGCATGGAATCTTAGTTGCCACACTCTTGACTATTCCTCTAGTTTTCCTAGGTCCCTCCTCATTTTTTCCCACCCTCCCAGAGTGTCTACCCTGTTGCAGATCTTGGTGTCATCTGCAAAGAGGCATACCTTTCCTTCCGGCCTCTCTGCAATGTCACTTATGAAGACACTGAATAGGACTGGCCCCAGAACGGATTCCTGTGGCACCCCACTGGTCACCCTCCTTTCCTCAGAATGAGCTCCATTTATCACCACCCTCTGTATTATAACCCTCAACCAGTTCCTAACTCAGTTTACCACCTTGGGGCCCATTCCCAGGCTGCCTAGCTTGTTTACAAGACTCCTGTGTGGAACGGTGTCAAAGGCCTTGCTGGAATCCAGGTAGGCCACATCCACCGCTCCTCCCCGATCCACTCTCCTGGTCACCCAGTGAAAGAAATCTATCAAATTAGTTTGATATGACCATCCCGCTGTGAATCCATGCTACCTTGGATCCTGTGCACTGCTGGTTTCAAGATGTTACACAAACCTTTTTTTTAGCAGTGCTTCCATTATTTTCCCCACCAACAAGGTAAGGCTGACTGGTCTGTAGTTTTCAGCCTCCACCCTGCTCCCACTTTTGTGTAGAGGGACCACATCTGCTCTCCTCCAGTCCTGTGGAACCACTCGCATTTCCAGCGATTCATTAAACAGGGCTGCCAGTGTTGCTGCGAGCACCTTCGTAAGCTCCTTTAATATTTTAGGATGAATCCCATCTGGTCCCATTGCCTTGAGTACTTTTAGCTTTGTGAGTTATTTTAGAACTCTCTCTCTTCTGTAAATGGACTGGTGCCCACCTCCCTCACTTTATTGTTCCTGCCACTTAATTGTGGTCCCTCACCCTCTCCCTTTTCTGTGAACACTGAACAAAATATTTATTCAGAATTGTTGCTTTTACCAAGTCCCCCTCTGCATACTCCCCCTCTTCCCCCTTAAGCCTTACAATCCCACACCTTGTCTTTCTCCTTTCACTGACCTACCTTTAAAACATCTTGCCCCCTTTCTTTACTGCCTGGGAATTTAACTTCCACAAAAATAATGTAATCTACAGAACAACACAAAAAAATTCCTCTGGAGTTACAAGGAAAATGCCAGACTAATCTGGGAGCTCTGTATTTACGCAGGAATGATTTATTCCCAATGAGGGAGTCCACTGTACCTGCATTAAGCATTAACAAACTATCTGGAAAAATTATCTCTGATGCACCTGCATTGTACTTGTACCCACACAAGTTACCGCATCACTTCCTCAACTGCATTTTTCTGTTTTGTGCACTTTCTGTGTACTTGTGCTGTTTTCATGAATGTGCAATTGCAGCTTTGTATTTTAATATTACAATTCCACATTTTGAAAACACACACTTTCCTGTGATTTGTGCATGGTGACAATGGTGCCAGATGTTACAATTGTAATCTCATAATATGGAAGACATTGTATGAACACCATGTGACTTTCAGAGCGAAGTGGTTGAAATTAAGCATTTTTTACGTTATATTTTGTGAAATTGCTGTTTTAAATTTGCTCCATTTTCTGTATAGAAAAGCATGCAATTTGACCAAATAGCATTTCTTGGGGCATAATTCATGGTGGTTTTGCTCTTAACTTGCTCTAACAGAGAACTAACTCTATGCATCAGAAAATAAGTCTCCCAGGAGTTAGACCTGCTGTGATCTCAGCATAGATGAATCCTTTAAAAAACAAATGTGGGAAGTTTTTTTTTTCCTTTTACAAACAGGCACAGTGTTGGTCTATAATAGCTAGATTATGGTAGTTTTCCAGTGGGTTTAGTTTATAGGGCTGATTTATTAAGTTTTCATACTGACATAGTATCAGTAGTTTTGAGGAAGGAAAGAGTTTGCATCAGTCCAGCAGTAGTATAGTGTAGTGGTGTTTGTGCAGTTGCTCCATGCATGGCAGTGTGGTACAGTATTGTAGTTCACAGTTAGTCAGCATTTTAGACAGTTTCTGTAGCAGCAGGAATTTATATTAAGGTAACTGTTTCTTTTAATCAGAAGTAATAATTTAAAATGAAAAACTTCTTTTTGTGATCAGCCAGTACCAGAAAAGACACCCTATCTATACTGACATCCTGCACCATGTGTAGAAACATGGTCTGCATGCAGTGTTATAATTCACAGTCATTAGAACTGTAATTAGTCATTTAGCAGCTGCAGTTTAAATGAGCAATTGGTTGTTCCAAGTAGCAGGACACAGTAGTTTAAAAGGAACATACTTTTTTGTGCTCAGTCAGTACCATTGCAGCTGTTCTCTCCAATCGTGCATTGTGCGTCATTCACTTTCCTCTCAAACCCTGACAACATACCTCTCAACTGTGCCACATTACGAGGAACATTCCTCATTTTACTTCACAAAAGCTCCCTATTCCACATTGTGAGGACTTGTTCCACATTCAAAGTCAACATTTTAAAGCAAAAATCCATAGTAAATGATGCAAAAAATATATTATTCAATTAACAACAGACTTTCTGAACATAAATGCGGCATTTTAACAGTGTTGTGAGCTTCTTAGGTAAAGATTTGATTAAGTGTTCCACATTTTGACCATTTGTTCTACATTTTGACAGGTAGCGTTCCACATTTGGGGGACAAAAGGTTGAGAGGTATGCCTGACAAACATCTTGGAAGTGCACCATGCTTTTTTTTGAATGTGCAATTTCAAAAATGCATAGCAGCTGCTTATATGTCTGGTGCTATTTGAACTTGGTATAACTAGTTTAATTTGCAAATTCACATGAATATTTGACACTGTTCATGAAAGAAATACCACATGACACCTGCAGGCTACCGCAGGTAGCATATGCTGTTTCACACGCACTGATACAAGAAATCACCCCAGAAGGAAACAGCAGCAGACAGTTGGGAAACAACAGGACGCCAGTCCAGCACAGTGGAAGTAGCACATGCTAACTGCAGGGGCCCAATAGCTGAAGGACAGCAGGGCAGAACACCACTACCACTTAACACAAAAGCCACAACCAGCAGTGCTGACATAGTAGCAAAACATGCATACCTAGGCACTGCAGCACACAAAACTGCTGCATAAGGAGCTGCTCTGCACTAGCATTGCCATGATTAGCATATCAGCCCTGGCCCCAGGACACTGTTGCACAGCATTCAAGAAGCAAATAATGCACTGTACTTGCTGTGCTAAATAAGGAGTTTCAAGAACCTTTTACATAGCATGGGACTGCACCAGGATGCAATAGTGCAACAAAATGGCAGATGTACAGGCTGCCTATATACTGGCAGCAGCTTATGAGGTGGAAGGGGATGTCCAGGTTCATTTAAAAGTTTTTTCTATTTAGAAATTATTTGCCTAGGCTAGCCCATTTATAGTGGATTCTGTCTCTTTCTATTTCCACAGCTGGATGGTCTGGATCACCTGGCGGTTAAGTGAATTGCTCAAGGTCACACAGTAATTATTGGCTCTACCAAGGTTTGAACCTATAAGCTCCTGGTTCCCAAGTCAAGAGACCATTCAAAAAAACTATAGCCCTGGGTGTCCAGGAAATAGACTGACTATTACAGTATGTACTGGACAGCTATACATTTAAAGGCAGATAGCATGTGTTTTTTGCCCATTCTGGATCATATGGTGGATGTATTACTGCAGGTTCCTGTGGGCAGTGCCTGTGATGTCAGCTTCTGCAGCCCAGATAACAAGCTAATGATCTTATGTAAATTAATATGCCATTGGCACAACTATGCCATGAAATTCATGTACACAACTATTGTGCCTGTCAGCAGTGCTTCTGTTGCTTCTTGAAACTTGTGGTACTTCAGAAATGGTAGTGGTCTCCGTTTACTGCATGCTTCTTTCACCTTTATGACTAGAGCCTTATTTGTTGAAATTGAAGCATTTTTAAAAAGTGTCATATTGAAAAATGCACAGTTTAGAAAAAAGTGCTGCTATTTGGATAGAAACAAGTGTTCAGGCATAGTAGATTCAGGAGAAATTTTGCAAAAATTGCACAAATGTGAAATCCCATATTCTGTGCTATTGCACAAGTAGATTAAACATTTCTATTAAACATTTCACCCATATGTACCCTATAAACACAGAGAGTCAGAGGGCAGGCTTGAGACCTTCAAATATTTCAAGGTAAACAAGACTGAATGTGGGGAGTTTTTTTAGGCTAAGCAAAAACTTGGTTACAAGACAGAACACAATAAAGTTAGTGGCTAGAAGTTTCAAGAGGGAGGTGAGGAATAATTTCTTCATGGAAAGGGTGGTGGATAGATGGAGCAGGTTACACAGGAAGGTGGTGGGGCAAAGAGGGTGACAGGATTCAACCATGCATGGAACAGGCACATGGGTATCATTTAAAGGAAGAATCACATGGAGAGGGTGGGGGAAGCTGGGGACCACATAGGGCTCTTTTCCACCACATAGTAGGTAGGGTTAGGGTAGACTGGATGGGCCTTGCAGTCCTTTTCTAACAAATTCTATGTTTCTATATGCACCCATTCCATAAGAATACAAGCAAATGAGACACTACATGATAGAATTTACAGTGAGATCTCCAGGGGTTGTAAGGCCCATCTGCTGAACCAGTTCTCAGCACTTACCTGGCTGTGTGGTAATCTCCCTATGAATCCCACCCTGTTGTGTTTTACTACTCTCACCATAAATACCACCCTGTCTTGTTGCTCACATAAAGATGTCACACTTTCCTGAGTGACAACTGCCATTGGAGTACATTGCATTCCTGCAGTATCCTGCCAGATATCCCTGGCAAAAAACTATGATAAGAGCACTTCATTCTGGCTGGTGGCACTGTATAATGATTTACAAAAACAAATGTATGTGTCATTGTCATAGGACTACAGGGACCTCCCTGTGACATGGAGGAATAGGACCCTGTCCCAGTTGTTGTGGAGAAAGTGTTTAAATGCAAGGATCTGTTCTGTTCTATTCCTTCCCTATCTCTTGTCTGTCTGCACAACAAAATGTTCCTGTGAGACTTAGGATTTGATCACCCTGACAGTCTCACAATTTTTTGCCTCTCACTATCTCTCAGTTTTCACTTGCTGTTATTGTCTTTTCCTGGCTTGTATATCTGCTGGTATAAAAATATATGCAAATCATTATGTGGAAATTTAACTGATATTGAGATCTTTTGTTTAGAAGTTATATAGTGTTAATTTTTGAAATGTATAAAATTGTAATCTGAGATGATTACAAAAAGCTATTGGAAACTCGAGAGGTTACCTGAGTTCAAGTTTTAAGCCTTTTGCAGAAAAGCTGTTAAAAAGGGGCCTCAGCTCAGGGACACTTTGTTCCTGCCAGCACCTGCCTAAAACATACAAGAACACTGAAAAAAAATCAGGATGCTTGTTAAGAATGGGGGTTGGAAGAACTCAGATGGATTTTTTTCTGTTTATTTGGCCTTTGTAAATAGTTATACTAAATAAGTTTATTTTTTTATGTTACTGCTAGTACAAATAACTATTTTTGGTGAACTGTACAACAAATAAAAGACATATTTATATTTGCTGCTATTGTTGTATGTTTTTGTGTATGTATAATATGTATGTGTCTATATAATGTATATTTATCAAGTAGATCTTGTTTAACAAAATGTTTTAAATGTTAACTTGTCGCTTGTGAAAACGGACTTTTAGCTCATCTTGCTAACAAGTATAAATAATGAAAAATGAAAATGAAATGAAAAAATATATTAAAGAATACAGAGGTTGAGAACCAGCCTGGCTCCAGAGATAACCTGTCAGAAAGAGTAACAGTGCCCTAAAACACAAGCCCAACTTAGACAATCAAACAGATGCATTATGCAGGATACTGCACTCTGTTTGATGCCAATGCACTCAAAGGACATGCCCAAGACAAGGACAAGAGGTGGAAGAAGCATCCTGCTATGAGCAACTGTGTGTTGTAAGCAGGTGGCTAGGTAGGTATTTATATGTGTAATTATACAATGGGTAGGAGGGGTCCATCAGTGAAATGGTAGCACTGCTGGTTGCAACCTCAGCAACACGGGATCAGGAGCAAGCCTGGTTCATCAGGGGACAGCTGGGAGGATGAGGGTTGAGTGGCCAAAGGATACTGTAGTCCTCCAGGGATGCAGATTAATTGGCTTCTGTCCACCACAGCCACCTCGGTGACCACAGGTGGCAGTGCACACAGAGCAGCAGACAGAGTGGGGGGTGGGACGTGACAGTGATGTGCTCTGCGTGCTTGCATGCATAGTGCTGGTGCACATTCTAGTGTCTGCGTCCCATAAGTAGAACAGTGGTAAACTGGTAAATCCTCAGAAGTATGATGATGATCCGACCCCTCACAGTCCCTGCACCAGCTATGGGGCCATCTCACTGACTTTGGATCCATTTCTGTATGGCCCTAGCATGAGGGAAACATAGTGGAAAAGTTGGACTAAGACTGGTAAGTCCATGGGAAACCAAGTGATGGGGTTGGGGTGGTTGGACCTAAAGGGGGCATAGCCAGAAGCTCAGGAGGTTAAGGTGAATAACAATAAAATAAAATGGGTAACAGAAATCTGGAAAGTTGATTGATTTAAACAACTTTTTTCACCTGTCATGATATCGCAGTATACCATTGAGTCAGAACTGTATACCAATGTCAGTGATATCCAGCACTTTGGAACCATTTTATAATCCCAATATTGCACTTCAAGGTGTGATATATAGGATAGTTTCACTTCTTGGAGGGGGTGAGTTGAAGGCACTCAGCTGCAACTCATGCCTCACAATGCACAGAAGGCATGATGCTATCTCATGGTGTATCACATCCTACTATCCTGTTATTGCTTAAATAGTGCCCTGCTAATTTTCAGAGCATCACAAATACAACAAGAGAGTTGGAGACAAGATACATTATAAGGACAGAATGAACAGTCAGTCACTTAATAAATGGTCAGTCAATAAACAACCCACGATAATAAATAAGTATATCAAAGAAAATCTTGATTAAACAGATTACTAAAAACAGGCTTTCAAAGCCTATTAATAGTGGATGTCAGATGAATATTTTTAATGGAATTTTCCAAGATTTTGATGCTACGTTTATATTTAGATGGTGTATGTTGACAATTGTCTCATAGAAGTTTCATAATTTGATGTAAAGCCAGGACAGGGTGGGAATGGATCATATTTTGGCCCCAGTGAGGTAGCCAGATGATCACTTCCACTTCACTGTTGCTGCAATCCACTCCCATGCTCAGGCACATTATGATATGTGCCCAAGAACAGCGCAGGAGCACGCCCCATTGAAGCCAATGAGTGTAATATTTAATTACTTTTTATGCCTATTAATGGCTACAGTGAGTTTAATCAAGGCCAATGCTCAACTAAGAAGGTGGATCACAGCAATAAGGAAGTGGAATTGGAAGAGATCCACTGGCCAAGTCATTGGGGCCAAAATAGGTTCATAGGATAGTTACAAGTTCTAGGGTGTGAACCAATTTATGGACTCATTGTCATCGATCTGATGGCAGAATTTGAAATTTTCTATTTCCCATGTATGAATCTAAATTACATTTAAACTGGTCCATATCTATACTGTTAACAACAGTAGCTGGTAAGGAATTCCAGAGACATGGGAATCGTTGTGTTATGAAATTATTTCTTTTAGTTGTAAAATTTATTTTGGTTTGTAATTTTAAATTATGTGATCTAGTATTCCTAATATTGTCCGCAAATTGTAAACATAGTGTTTCAAGCAAAGCTTTATCTCTAGTGGCCCTACATATTAGGCAAAGGTCACCCCTTATGGCTCTATATTCACGTGAGTAAAGACTCAGGGATTTCAATCTTTCCTCATAAGTATAATTATGTACATTCTTGATATTTTTTGTCAGTCTCCTTTGCACTTTTTCTACAGCGGTTTTAGTACCTATAGTAGTTGGACCACGGAAAGCTGAGCAATAGTCGATATGTGATCGTACCAAACTAGAAAATAATGGAACAAGTACTTCAGCTTCTCGCTTCTTGATATTTTTGTAAATACAGGCTGTGATACCTGCACACTTTTTTCATGGTTTTATTTATATTGTAGAAAATGTCAAATCATTTGATATTGTTATGCCCAAGTCAATTTGAGTTTCAACTGTTTGTAACAGAGTATTATTCAAGGTATAATTTGCAAGTCTATTGTTAGAACCAAAATGCATAACTTTGCATTTATTTATTTTAAAAGTCATTTTGTGTTGTTCTGCCCAAAGGGACAAATTATTCAGATTATTTTGTAATTCAATTATTGATTTAGCACCGTTAGTAATACAGCCAATTTTGTTGTTGTCAGTATACTTATTTATCCAGACCCCATTAGTTGTTTCCATAGTAGATATTAATATGTTAAACAATACTGGCCCCAGGACAAATCCTTGTGGTACACCACTTGTGACCTCTGAGCTATCTGAAGTTGATCCCTTAATTGTTACCCATTGCTTTCTATCTTTCAACCAATAATTTACCCATTTAATGATATAAGGGTTTAATTTTGTTCTTATAAGTTGTTGTAAAAGAAGAGCATGTGACACAGTATCAAATGCCTTTTCGTAATCAAGATAAATGACATCCACAGGTAGACCTCTGTCAAGTGCAAAACTAACAGGCTCAAAAAAATTTAAAATAATAAAAAAAAAATACAATCCCTTCCCACTCCGTCCTGGCTTTTCAGAAAATAATGACATTTTTACATTGAGGCAATTGGTGACATGCCCTATATAAATATGTAAGTAGTAACAAAAGTACCAAAATCTAGAAATCTTTGAGAAAGCACACCTGCACATATGCATATGCAAAAACGATCGGCAGATTGCAGGGGTGTGTAGCTGCTCGTCACGAATTTAATACAAAATAAATCTTTGCACAATCATCCTGTGACCACACTCTGGTCTTTATAGCAGTTTCAGTGTCTGTGAGCTGGCTATTCTGTTGTTTTTGAATCCTATAAAAACACTTTAAGAAGAGAATTCCAGAGGCCAGGGGCAGTAGCCATGAAACCCCCACTGATCTGAAATGTGAGGGTGGAATACTTAAGCCCCTGGCCTATGGTGCAAGTAGCTCTCCCAGGTGCATAGGGGCTCAAGAACTGATGGAGCTAAGGTAGCCCAGTCGATTTAGAGCTTTATGCAGGAAGACGACTGTCAAACTGGGTTGTCCATCTAAATAGCTCTCTTAGAGCTGATTTTTGTTGGCTTTCAGCATCTGCTTTTAGCATGGAAAGCACCTTTTCTGCCTTTTTTTTGTTATTTCTTTTAACCCCCTTGGTTGGGGGGTGGTCCTATGGTTCCTCTCTTCAGGCATCCTTTCTCGGCTGTTGCCCCAGACCCAGTCAGAGCTCAAACCCTTTTCACCCTGTCATCCTAGGTCACTTCACAGCAGGAATTTATCTCACATACTGCAGAGACCTGAAGGCCAGGGGCTGAAGGTGTGCTTACTTAAGTGGGTCCACTGTGGTGCCAATGATGTCTGCCATCACTCGTGCTGGAGGATTAGTTTTTGTCCCTTAGTCCCCCCATGGAGTGAGCATGCCATGGCATCAGGGACGCTTCTGCACATGTGCTCACCCACAGTACACCCAATGCCTGCTCACACCAGCCCGCACATTGATCCCTGAGCTTGTACTAGCCTCCAGCCACCTCCAGAAGCCAGTGGCTCAGCGATCCTCTGCACCCTCCCTCCCTGAAGTAGGAGAGCAGTCCATGGGACTCTCAATCCCCCTCCCCTCCTCCTTGCCAACCCTCCAAGACCCAAAGTCCCTCCTGACCCCGGGTTGTCAGCATGGGAAGAGGTAAAGTGCCAGCGCCTCAACCCTCTATGCCACCAGGCTGGCTGCCTTTTACTTTAAAGCCAGTTTAGTATAGGATAGCAAAGGTAGCATTTTTAGCTATTGTTAATTAAATAGTGAAAAGATCAGGTCGTTTTAGTTTCATTGTTTTTAGTTTGCAGGTCCATTAAGTGCACCATTCTAATCTGTCAGCTCAGCGGTTACTCATTGTGTTATCTGAACTGGCTGCCTGTTTACACTTTAATTCTGGATTTATACCGGGTTTTAAGAGTGTACCTTTTCACTGTTCACACCATATTTGACCAATATCTGTGGAGGCAAACTGTGCTTGGTGACTGGAGATCTTGAGATTTTCAAATACCTGCTGCCATCACTGTCCACCTTAGGATTGGTGAGCAGCTGGGTCTCATGTCAGCATGATGTCTATGCAGGTGGAGTGGATTCCCCTCATGTCCTTATGAGGAAAGTGTTTCAGACTCAGTTGAGGATCAGGAGTACCGAATGGCGTACTGGTGATAAGATCTGCACCAGGGAACCTGGAGGTGGTCAGTGGGCAGATTGGTAAGCAGGCATAGGAGCAAACCACCCACATCAGGAAACTTTGTTCTAGTGCAGTACATCTGTGTCTCATGAAGGATGCAGTGAGAGTACTTTCCCTGGATTTGGTCCGATCCAGTAAGGTGGATCAGCGGGTGGCTGACTGTTCCTGGACTGAGTTATTGAACTTGGGGCCTAGATCAAAGTTGGATCACAGTAAAAGAGTGATCCTGCATCCATCTTTAAGACTTGGGGCTCGATTCTCAAAGGGGGGGGCTGCTCAAGCTCTGCCAATGGCAGCTTGCGACGATTACTGGTGTGCCATGGACCCTGCACCCAATTCTCTATCAGGTAGGGTCCCAGCAACAAAGTCTTGCAGCTTGTGGCAAAGGTGGCCATTTGCCAAAGAGACAGTGCACCTGAGAGGCTTGTTGCAAGCTGCAGGAGTGGTTGGATGTAAAATATAAAACAGTTCCTGGTGGCTAGCAGTCCCCCAGCCCCAATCCCCTTCTGTTAAAGTTAAGCACATCCCTGATGGTCTGGTGGACTGCCCCACATCATCAGACAGTGCCCCACCACCCCACTGCTCCATCCCATCCATAAGCTAGCAACCGGCACAGCCCTCTGCTCTTCACCGTGGCTGGTCGCCGACTGAGCTGTCAGTGAGCACATACTGTATACAATATGCACTCATTGATTGACAGTGAGCTGTCAATCAATGTGCATACTGTGTATAGTACGCACTCATTGACAGCTCATTTGGCGGCCGACCATGGTGGAGAGTCGAGGGCTGTGCCGGTCACCGGCTCAGAGATGGTGGGGCACTGCCTGCTGGGGTGAGGGTCCACTAGACCATCAGAGAGCAGTGGGAGTAAATCACAATGGTGGGAAACCATTTAGGATGAGGTGCCCAATATAGTCTGCAGCAAACTATACTTTTAGATGTTAAAAGCTCTTCCCTGCAGTGCTGCCTTAGAGCCAAACAGGCTTGTAGTCATGGCTGCAGCAACACACATGGCTGGACTGCAGGCCACAATCACATCGGGTCTCCTCGAACACCCTCCTGCACAAATATATTATTTTTTTCACCATCACTGGGGCAGATCTCACAGGCCATACAGTACACTCCCCACTACAGGGTGTAGAGTAGTGGAAATACCTTGAGCGGTCCTTCTCTGCGACAGGGATTCGAATCCGAGCTCCTCTGGATGATATTTTTTTTAAAGCATAGCTAACAGGTCCCTGGAAACATTAAGTCCCCTCAAACACAAGCCACTTGTGCAGCTCTGAGCATCCCAGAGCATTTCTGCTAGCCCTGGCCACCCTGGAGACCCATGCACAAAACTCCAGTCTGCAATTGAAAAGGATCCCTAGCAGCTCCAGGCCAGGCTGAAGTGCCACAGGAAAGGGAGACAGGCTGCGACCACTGTGCTCCCTGGAAACACAGTCTGCCATTGTCATGTTGCCCCAACAACCTGGCCCCAGACTGGCTCACCTCACCCACGGAAGAGGATACATAGGGGACTCACCTGTGCTGCCCCACCAAGGTGCCAGGGAGTCATGAGGTGGGTCACATTTCTTCTACTTGGGCTCTGGCTCCAACTGGCACAGGAAGTCCCCAACAGGCTCTGGACTTATCCTGGACTCAACTGCTACATCCTCACACTGGTTTTTGAGGGTGGTGGGGCCAGGGTGGCAGTCAGCCCACCTTGGCCCTCATGGGCTGAAACACACACCTGCTACATCTCTTCTCTCTCTTCAGACTCTCTCACTCCCACCAAAACCTTGCCTACTTATACCTTTGGGCTGCCCCCTTGCCAGCAGGCAGAGCCTCAGCTCCAGACACTAAGGCTACAAATAAATTAACTACTAAGCTCCCAAAGGGGGCTTACACAGAATACACAGTACACTGAGGTACAAAAAGAATCACAGCACATTACAGCTGGGCAGTCACGTAAAATACAAAATGAGGAATACACAGTATGGTAGGGTGCAAGAGTAATGAAAATACAATATAGCTGTACAGTCAAGAATAGTAGAAAAACAGTGTAATAAATACTGTAAAAGGTACAAAAATCAGTCCAAAGAACAAGTGTAAACAGTAACTGGCAAATTGAGATGTGAACTCAATCAGGAACTGATTTATTCCAAATAGACTGGAGAATTAAGGTGGTCAAGGAGATGGGGTTTCACCTTCCGACGGCATACCTACTTCATGCTGGGGGGGGCGGGGTTGCTCATCAAACAGGGAGTAGGGAAGGGTGACACTATGATAGGGGTCAGGTGCAGGAAGAGGTAGTAAAGTCACAGAGAAAGGAAGGGAATTGAGGGAGTAGAAGGAAGAATCAGAATGGATAGCCAAGAGAAAAGTGGACCAGGGTTTGTGGAAATGATAAGAGAAAGGAGCTTGGCTCACAGCAGTTATTCTGGGAAGGAGGGAGAGGGAATGGGATCCAGTGTTCTGGAGCGGTAACAGGAAGGAGGGAGAGAGGAGGGTGGAAAGGTAGAGAGAGAGAGAGCCAAACCAAAATTTGGAGGTGAAGGAGGCGCAGTGGGCAATGCGACTGGCATCACGGGAAGGAAGGGAGAAGGAGGAGTAAAGAGAAGTAGTGTTCTGTAGGGACGGAGTCCAAGACAAAATGGCTGAAAGAGTGGAAAAGGGGGTCCAGCCTGGCAAGGGAGGACTTGGGAGCAGTGTTGTAGGCAATGTCACCATAGTTGAAGATGGGAAGGATCATCTTCAATGCTAACTCTCAGTGGGCAGGAAGTGGGATGCTGGCTTTATTCCTGTAGAGCACGCCCAGTTTGAGGTGGAGTTTTTGGCGGACAGCATCAAATGTGTGCCGAGAAGTCAAGGTGATGGTCTAGCCAGACCCCAAGGTACTTAAAGGGGGAGACGTCTTTTTTTAATTTAGTAAACTTTATTGAAAGAAGGTAGCATGAAAACACACAAAATACTACAAAAACAAAGAGCAATAACAAACCATACAAATCAGAACAAACAATGAGTACAAGTAGGCAGGACTCAGACCTCCCCAAACTGGAGTTCAGAGTCCATAAAAAAGAAAAAAACACAGGAAGCAAAAAAGAGAGAAAGAGTTACAATAAGGGAAGGTCCCGCTACATAATAAACTATAAACAAGGGAAAACATGAAAACGCAACACTTTAAAGAGCACCTTTTGTGCAATTTTTTGTCTGGCTACCAAATGAACAAGAGGCTCCTTTACTTGACTTGGAGTTCCTCCATAGCAGTTTGAAAATTTTCCATTATGCCCCCTAAGGAAGGGAAGGGATCGTATTTTGCCTCTGAGGGGGCTAGTCACTTGATCCCTTCCACTTCCTGATTGCCAACGCCATCCCAACACTTCCTTGTTTTATGATGTCATTATACTGTATGCATAGCGTGGGGACGTGCTCCATGCAAGCCTATGGAGCGTGGTTTTAAAAAGTTATTTTTATGATTTTAACCCGACTTGTAATATAAATCAGAGTCAGTATTCAAGTAACATCAGTGGGTTGTATGTAGTAGTGTGCATATGTGTGTGTATATCATAGGTGTGCTGTAGCACCCCTATAGTTAGGGTTGTGTAGCCCATTGACTGTTAAACCTCAAATTTTGTACATTAATATCTTTGAGTGTCTTTGATGAAATGAGCTTCACCAACAGGCATCAGGGGGTGCCTTGGGGTCGTCATCCCTAATGCTCGCCCCATTCTCCCATACTGTAAACATCTCAGCTTATTTACTTATGGAATGGAGTGAGCGTTAGGGCTGACAACCCCAAGACACCCCCCAATGCCTGTTGATGTGTGCAGCCTGGGGGTGGGGTGTTAGGTTTGGAAGCCCTAATGCCACATTTCCCTCCTTTTGTGGCTGTAATCCTAACTAGAGCATTAACGCAGTTTTTTTCAATTTATGTATATATGAGTGTATGAGGACTTTGTATGCATCTGGATTTATTATGTAATTGATATGATGTTTCTGTACTTTTGGGGGCATGTGCCACTTTAAACCATTAACTGGGTGATCTCCAAGTTGCTATAAGTTACCTGCTCATTAGATGGCTTTATTCCTTGACGAAGAGCCAGGGCGGCTTGAAACGTTGAAGTAGTATGTGGGTGTATGAGTGGGGTATGTTTTATACTACATTTCTATCCAAGAATAAAGTTGAACATTGTAGTGAGTTTTGGCTTCCTGTCAAGTTCATGGAGTGATGTGTTTTATTTATTCAACTTTTGTTGATCGGGAAGGAGGACTAGACAATTTTTTTAGCGTCGTCCTGGTGGGGGGGGGGAATACTGATGGATGCCAACTGATATTGAACCAGATTTTAAGCTGTTGGTGGTATTTGTAGTGAATAGGGGAAATCTGGCAAGGTCACTGGGGAAATTCCCCCCCAATGACCTGTAGGGAGAGCCTCTAGCTGGCAGAATGGCCACTTCACCTATACGTTTTGAGAGTGTGGACATGCAGGAGGTAGAGGTGCTAGCCTCCTATTCTACCACATCGCCTGTTGAGGCCGAACAATTTTTTGATGCTCCAATAGTGATGGAGCAAGAAGGATTAACTAGATATTTCGTTAAGAGCACATATTCGTTGACCGGAACTCAAGGAAATCATGCTGAGACAAAAAGGACAATTGGAGAGATGGCACTACAGATTGCAGCAGTACCGGTGAAGACACCTGAGCAGCAACCCTCAGAGACACAGGAAGCAGCTGCAGGAGCACAGATGGATTTTCAGAACACTAGACAACATTGTTCTTGTGAGCGGGTGCAAACAGGAGAGCCGCAACCAGCAAATACACAGGCCTCGATGCAGCCTGTATGTGGTGCAAGAGAACAAGGCAATGGGATACAGCATGAGAACAACAGTAGAAATGGAGAGATCCCTTCCACATCTGCATCATCTTTCTCCTTTCAACAAGGTACCAGTGGGGAACCACTGTTCATTTTCAAAGGAAATCAGAAAACAAAGTTTGGTACTGTTTCGCCCAGAAGGGCACATACGGGACCTTTTCACGACCTAAAATAGGACATGGCTAGTGGAGAAATGCAAGCTAATAAAGAACCTTGGTCTGTAGAGGCAGCACTAATGGCTGCAGGGTAGGAACAGCAAGCAAATATTGGCAGATAGGTTTTGGGTTCCTCACCCATAAATAAGACGGCCTCAGTAATTACCAGGCCACCTACACAAAGTGATATTTCTGACTCGGATATGGAAGGCATTAATCCAGCCCCAATATTTGGACCTTACTCTCCACTCCATTTAACTCAGAGACTGAACTTCCCAAATTCACCTTTATTACATTTAATGATCTCTAAGGATCTAAATGACAAAGGGACAGCTGCTATGGGACCCCCCCCACACACACACACACCAGAATGGCATTTGTGCACTTTCATCTCAAACTAACCAGCAAACTAATACTTGACGTAGACCAAAATCCTCCCAATGAAGGGGGAACGCAACCTAAATCTTATGAGTCCTTTTTTAGGGCACCCACCTATCTGGCCAAAAGGCACAATGTCATCAGACTAGTGTATAAGGGAGAGCTAGACATATTTCATGACAGGAAATTTATTGCCAGAACATTACTAATGGGAACTATGAACTTCACAGCTCAAGAAGTCTCTGCACTCATTCATCTGTCCGGTGAGGCAGCATTTGACGTTAGCTTTAAAGGAACACTGTCAACCTGTTTTTCATCATATTATTTCTAGTTAAAAACCTACATTTTATGATTGCTTACCTTCTCTAAAATTCATTGATGTTGCTGTTTGTTTTGTCTGTGTCCGTGTTTAGTAGAACTGAAATGCATGATAATGCATATTTATAAACCATCTTGCTTTGTTTACAATCCTGGATCTGTTCTTACTGCATACTTCCTGAGCATTAGAAAGACACCCAAACAGTGCAGTCACTCATGAGGTAGTAGCCTCCTAAACTCCCACTGCATCTTGAGGGGCTAGACTGTGTTATGGGTGTTCCCAAGTCCAGGAAAGATGCAGTTGGAGCTGATCAAGGAAAGTAAACAAATCTGTGTTTGTGTGGTAAAACCAGTATGGCCGGCAGTTTGTTTTTCACTTTTTTAAAGAAAAAAGAGACAGAATCAAACTACCAGCTACATCAGCAATCTTTACAGAATGTTGGCAATCATAAAATGTGTCTTTTTAAACTAGGGACACTTTGAGACCTAAGGAGGGTTGACAGTGTCCCTTTGAGTTAAATGCAGGTCTACAAAAATTCTGGACAAAATATCAACTGTTGAAATAATCACCTGTTTGGTTACCTTTTGATGTTACTCCACTTTCAAAACCAGGGAACCAGATCATAATGATCCTGTTCTGCAATGAAGGAGTAAGAGTGACCGATTTACTGTATTGGTTAAAGCAAAGGTGTACAGGGGCAGTCAGAGGCAATCTTTGATGATGACAATATCTGGACAGAGGGGTGGCAGATCCGAGTATTGTTAAACAGTACAGATGAAGGCGTACAACACTTACCTAACTATTTTTGGGGGGAAGAGATTGAGGGGTATTGTTTTATGCTGGACAGCCCAAGGCATGCTATAGATATGGGGCTACAGGGCATATTTGCAGCCTATGTAATAAATTAAAATGTACAATCTGTAATGAAATAGGGCATACAAGTGGGTTTTGCAGAAACAAGCAAAAATGCAATCCTTGCCACACAGCAGGGTACTCATACCACACATGACCATGGGCGGCCCATAGCCAATCAGAACAGGCAGACAGTGAGGAACCAAGACTTCTTGTAACCATAGCCCAGAGAGAGAGAAAAAAACAAGCAATGATACCCCCCTCCCCCCAAGTCTCAGTTAGTAGGACTGAACAGACCTCTAGGGAAACAAGTCAAGAACAAGGCAATGATACTGAGGTGGATCAGAGACAACCAGAAGAAGTGGCAGTTGGGTAAGAAAACAGGGATCAGGCAGGAAACAACACGGATTGTGGGGAAGGTACTAGCTTGGTCTTACAGCAAGAGAATGCAGACATGCCCCCACCCCCCAGAACAGGAATTCGCTGAACAGAGGACTGAAAAAATTATCACTAGAAGGAGGCAGGCTTGGGAAATGCCTTCATCTAAAATCTCTAAAGCAATGGAGACCCCCATTACAAACAGGTTTGAGGCTTTAGCAGAGAAAGGTAAAGAAGCAGACAATGAGTCATATGATTCTTCTCTTTGGTCCTCTCTGCCTGACCCTAGTTCAGATAGGGAGGACACTTCCTTACCTGAACTATTACAGAATGGAAATCCCCAACAGTTAGAACTGTGAAACAGATGAGGCAGAGCAGCAAGGAAAAAAAAGAAACCACTGTGATTTGAATTATGTTCTAAGTCTTTGTTGGACTGTTTCAGCCGCATTGCCCCACTACATCAAAAATGGAGCACAATCTACACCTGTATACTATTAATGTTAATAGTATGAAAAGCCCAAGGAAAAAAATTGTAATGTTAGCCAGGCTAAAACAAGTACAGACAGGAATTATTTTTTTTACAAGACACCAGGTTTATACTACCATGGAACTAAAACAAACCATTAACCACTGGGCAGTTGAACCTACCTACTGTTCATTGGCAACAGATACATGTTCAGCGGAGGCCATTCTCTTTCACAATGTACAATTTCAGTTGATAATGGATCTAGTTCAAGGAAGGGCCTTAATTCTCGATATACAGATTGGGAACAGCCTATACAGATTGAGTAACATTTATACAGTACAAACAAAGACTGCACGAATAGAGTTGTTTCAAGCTATTCAGCCTTTTCTACACTCCTCCCAGACAGTTATTTTGGGTGGAGATTTTAATTGTAGCATAAATATTACAGATAGGGGAAAAACACAGCAACTAAAAAAATGTTTTGTGATATGACATTTTTAAAAACTATGACTCAGACAGAACATCTGATGGATACTTTCCTAATACATATAGGGACTACTAACCCCACCTTTCAGAAAGGGACAAGGGAAACAAGCTAGTTTTGGAAACCACTCAGGAGGGAGCAATCTTAGACCTCATACTCTCAAATGGGGACAGAGAGAGGATCTCCGATCTTGAAGTGGGTAGGCATCTGGGAACAAGCGACCACCAAACAGTGTGGTTCATGATAAACTTAGCTGTAGAGTCAAGCCATACAAAAGTGAAGGTACTGGACTTCAGGAGGGCTGATTTTGTCACAATGGGAGAGTGCATCAGAAAAGTACTAGCAAACAGGCAAGAAGGTGGGATGGAGCAAGAATGGGAAAACCAAAACTGCCATCACAGAGTCAACAAGCCTTTGTGTGAAGCAAATGAACAAATCAAAACAAAAGAAAAAAACACTATGGTTCTCAAAAGAAGTGGCAGGGAAGGTAAGGAAGAAAAAGATAGCATTCAGGAAGTATAAAGAAACACAGAAGGAGCAGGACAGAGAACTATACCAGTTAAAGCAGAAGGAAGTGGGGAAGACAGTCAGAATAGCAAAGGCCTAAACTGAGAAAAAGATAGCCAACTCAGTTAAGAAGGGGGATAAAACCTTTTATAGGTACATCAGGGAGCAAAGAAAGACTAAGGCAGGGATACTGAGGCTGAATAAAGAGGAAGGTGGTTGGGCAGAGAGTGACAGTGAAAAAGCAGGGATACTGAATGAATACTTCTGCTCAGTATTCACAATGGAAAAGCAGGGGGAGATGCCTAATCCAGTCAATAGAAGCACTCTCGATGGGGGGGGGGTGATATTTGTCCTTTCACAGAAGAAAGTGTTCTGAAAGGTGGATAAAACAATGGGGCCTGACGGGATTCACCCCAGAATTCTAAAAGAACTAAGGGAGGAACTAGTAACAACTCTGACTACCCTTTTTAATAAATCAGGGGAAGATGGTGTGGTACCTGAGGACTGAAGAAGGGCAGATGTGATTCCTCTTCACAAAAGTGGGAGCAAGACAGAGGCAGGAAACTACAAACCTGTCAGTTTGACCTCAGTGGTAGGGAAAATAATGGAATCATTTCTGAAGGAAAGAATTGTTGAATACCTAGAGGCCAGAGGGGCACAGGACCCAAGGCAGCATGGATTCACAGCAGGAAGGTCATGTCAGACAACTCTAATTGATTTCTTTGACTAGGTGACCAAAGTAGTAGACCAGGGATGGGCTGTGGACATGGCCTACCTAGACTTTAGCAAGGCATTTGACACAGTCCCGTACAAAAGATTCATAAACAAATTAGCCAACCTGGGAGTGGGTCCCAGGGTGGTAGCCTGGGTAAAACACTGGCTGGACAACAGGATACAGAAGGTAATAGTCAATGGAGTCCACAATAAAGAAAGGGGGGGTTACTAGTGGGGTACCGCAGGGTTCAATACTGGGGCCAGTCCTTTTTATTGTCTTTATAAGTGACATTGCAGAGGGACAGGAAAGGAAAGTATGTCTTTTTGCAGATGACACAAAGATCTGCAACAGGGTTGATACGCAAGGTGGGGTGGAAAGGATGAAAAGTGGCTACAAGTACAACAATGGCTACAAGTACATAAGAAGATACAGTACAAGGAGGTTCCATGCCTAGAAAGACATGAGTACATAAGGTTACATAATTACAATAACAGGGATTACATAAGTAAAAATATGCAGACACATAATTTAAAGCAGGCTAGGTTGACAGGTTGTTAAGTGAACAACTTGAGAATCTAAAGGACATAGGGCAAATCAGGTAGGGAACAGAGGATGATATAGTCTGTAAAATAATTAACTAATACTAAACGCAGGGAGGCGAGACTTGATGGGTAGCAGTTCTTTTGTCTGAAGTGCTAAAGAGTTTAGTCATAAAGGAGGGCTAGACTCACTGGGGGAGGAGTGCTGAAGCTGGGTCCTGGAGCCTACTAGGGTAGTGTAAGTTAGCAAGAAGAGAAGAGGAGGCAAGTGTGCAGGTTAGAATGAGGGTAGCATGAAAGAGGAGGGAAGAGTGTGGGGGAGCTCAGGTCTCACAGTCACAGTTCCTGTTTGTGGTGAGGGCCACTTGGAGTTTATCTTTAAGGAAGCCTATTTTGCCCTCTTTTGTGATGCCTAGGTCAAGCGATTTAAGCCAAAGTGGTGCCCAGTATTCGTAGGACCGTTGGCCTTGTGTGGTTCTACGGAAAGGGATGCAGAGGGCTGAGTTGTTTGTACTCCTAGTGTATCTGATGGAATTAGGTCGGCTAAGGATGCTTTGCAGGCCTGGGGTGGTAAGTCCTGGCATAAACTTATTGGCGAGCATGCATACTTGATACTGGAGGTAACTGTCAAGGTTGAGCCATTTTGTTTGAGTGTACAACTCGCAGGTGTGAGCGAGATGGGGTACACCTAGGACTAAACGACACGCTTTGTTTAGTGTTGTTTTGTTGTTTCAAAGTAGTTTGGAAGGCAGCCCCATATACTTGTAGACCATAGTCTATCACTGAGAGGACTGAGCTATTTGCATCAGTTTTGAGTGCCTCAGAAGTCAGGCCTTTTCGGTGTCTGTACAGTAGTCCTAGTTTAGCGTTTGACGACTTTGCGACGGCATCTACAGTATGTGTTGGTTAAACGAGAAGGTGCGGTCCAGTGTCAATCCTAGGTATTTAAATGTTTGAACCATCTCCAAGAAAGTGTTCTGATTGTTGTGAATGCAAAGTTGGTGAGTGCAGTGTTTGTTATGTGATGATGCGAATAACAGTCTTAGTTTTTTTTATAATTGAGGAGCAGTTTTGATTGAAGGAACCAGTGCTCAGTCGCAGGTATACATCTCTGAGGCACTCCACACTCCTTACATATGGGTTGTGTCTACCTGATAGGTTGCTTGATGCACATGTGACTTCAAAGAAGTCCAACCTCCTTTCCTTGTGATGCTGCCTCTCCAGGATCAGTTTGAATTCTTCCAAAGCTGTACCTTATCTGTAACCAATAACTCTTGACTTGTTAGTAGGCAGCACAATGTTTCCTGATACGTATCTTAGCGTGTTAAATAAATCATAATAGAGGCATTTGTTACGTTTTACCAAAAATTCTGTGGCCCATGAGGGTCCTCTCTTTATTTCTTATTCATACAAATCTAAAATTTCTGCCCCATACAACATGCTGATTGTTACATCTCGAAGCTTATCTTTGAGTCCTTTGTCTCTGAATGACTACCTGGGTGGGCTGTGGAGTGCATCAGAGATGTATACCCCCACAATCACCTTTACCAGGTGAGTAAACTACCATTGTGGGGGATAATCTCTGAGGCACTCCACACTCCTTACACTTGGGTTTTGATGTAAAAAGCAGTACCCTAGTGAGAAGGGTGGGTAGTCAGTCCATTATGTTATATTTGACCTTGCTGCTAACAACACTGCTTAAGTAAAGTTAGTTTTTGCTTCCAGGGCTACATCTGTAGTGTTTAGTTAATGTGTGCATCGATGCCCATGTAGCGACAGCACAAATTTTGTCTATTGTGGCCATGTTTTTCTCAGCCCATCATGTGGCTATTGCTGTAGTGGAATGGCCTTGATTTTTTGTTGGTGGTGTATGATTTGAGGCCTTGTACGCCTCTGTGATGGGAGACTTAAGCCAATATGCTCTGTATGTCTACTGTTCTTGTGATGTAAGTTGACATTAGTCTCCTCATGGCTAGCAGATGATGTTGAGGGTCCCTATCTACCTTGTCTGCAGGCATATAGACAGGTATTTCAATATCCTGTTTGGTGTGAAAAAGTGTGTATATTTTAGGCAGAAAGGAAGGATCATCTTTAAACTGATCTTGTCCTCATGAAATAGCAGATAAGGCAGTCTGTGGGATAATGCTTGAAGTTTGCTTATGCACCTAGCTGAACATATAGTGACCATAAGGGTTAAGTGTTTGCCCTTTGAGTGGTAGTGACTGTAGTGACTGTAGAGGTTCAGATGGTGAGTTGGTCATTGCCCAGGCAGTATGTGGGATAATGCTTGTAGTTCGCTTATGCATCTAGCTGAACATATAGTGACCATAAGGATTAAGTGTTTGCCATCTGAGTGGTAGAGACTCTAAAGGTTCAGATGGTGAGTTGGTCATTGCCCTGGGTACTAAGTTGAGGTCCCAGGGAGTGGGTCATTGTTTTATCTTAGGATGTAAATTGGATCAATTGCTGCCACTTGCACTGTGAGGGATGCTGGAGATAGTCCTTTATGCAGACCTTGCTAAAGGAAGAGAAGTATGTTGGGCACTGTGGCCCTTAGAGGTTGTACATATACAGTGCATATATATATATATATATTTTTTTTTTCTTTTCCCATTTTCTTTTCCCCTTTTGTTCTCACCAGCTGTGGAATAATTTCGAATGTCTCTGACTTTTTGAGGTAATGGGGTTTCTCCATAGCATTGGTGACCACTGGGTGGTATCCCTCTTTTAACAGTCTCTCCTATTAAGAAGCCAGGTTGATAGTTTGAGAGTGTTCAGACTGAGATGATATACTGGTCCCTGGGTGAGAATATCTTCCCTGAATGGTAGTGTTCATGGGTGGTCTAGTGCCAATGTCACTACTGTGGCGAACCCTGTTCTCCTGGGCCAGTGAGGGGTGATATTTATCACCCTGGTTCTGGTTCTACATATCTCTTTCACAACCTATAATATCAGTGGAAAGATGTAGGTTACCTGGAATGACCATGTAGCTGATAGTGCATCCACGCCCATGGATTTGTCATCCCTGAAGCGGGAGTAGAATGTAGGGCACTGATTGTTCTTGTTGGTGGCCATTAAGTTTATTTCTATCAGTCCCCAATGTCTGTTGAGCATTTGGAATATGTTGGAATGAATCTTCCATTCTCCTGGATGTATTAACTGGCAACTTAACCAGTCTGCAGTGGTATTCAGCCTGCTTGCCAAGTGAATGGCTGATATGCTCACCAGATGTTTTTGTGTCCAAAGAATGAGTCTTGAGCCTCTCTTTGCATGGCTCCACTCTTTATTCCTATTTGCCTGTTGATATAGGAGATGATAACCTGATTGTCTGAGCTCATGAAGCAATTTCCCTTTTTCCTGACTAGCCTTGTGAATTGCAGTGGTGCACAGGATAGTGCCCTGATTCCAAAATGTTTATGGCCATTTTTTACTCTTGCATGTGTGATGTATACAGCCAGCTCTGAATGCTGTATCATTTCTTTTTAATATAAAATGTATTACTGAATGTATCCTGCTGAAAATCAAATGCTCTAGGAGTGATCTTACTCATACATAGATACATAGACAGTGTCGGCAGATAAGGGCCTATGGCCCACCCAGTCTGCCCATTTGAGCTTGTAAGTTCAGTTTGTTTTCCTAGAAGTCTGTTGCCCCTTACCCCTGACCTCCAGAATTCCTTTATGTCTATCCCATGCATTCTTAAATCCGTGATTGTTTAGCCCCACCACTTCCTCTGGCAGGGTGTTCCACTTGTCCACCACCCGTTCTGTGAAGAAATTCTTTCTCATGTTTCCTCTGAATCGTCCTCCCTCCAACTTCATCCCATGCCTCTAGTCCTGGAACATCTTTTCGCTTAAAAATAGTGTTTTCCTGCACCTGTTCCTCCTGTAAGATACTTGTATGTCTCTATCATATCCTCTCTCCTCCTCTCCTCTAGGGAGTCATGTTCAGTTCCTTCAACCTGTCTTCATAGGACTTGTGATGCAATCCATGCACCATCTTTGTTGCCCTCCTCTGAACCTTCTCTACCCTGTCTATGTCCTTACGTAGGTATGGTCTCCAGAACTGTACACTGTACTCCAGGTGGGGCCTCACTAGTGTCTTGTATAGCGGAATTATGACCTCCCTTTCCTGCTGGTGATGCCCTGCCTATACATCCCAGCATCCTATTTGCTTTACCTGCTGTCTTGTCACACTGTTTCCTTACCTTGAGGTCATCAGAGATGACAACCCCAAGATCCCTTTCCTGCTTGGTGCATGCTATATCCTCACCCCAACTGATATATTGTGCCAGGGTTTTTGTGCCCATATGCATTATCTTGCACTTTTGCATTGAATTTCAACTGCCAAACCCCTGACCATTCTTCAAGTTTCTGCAGGTCCCTTTCATTCTGTCTACACCCTCTGGTGTGTCTACTCTGTTACAGAGCTTTGTGTCATCAACGAACAGTGAAATTCTGCCTTCAGGTCCCATGGCAATGTCACTGATGAAGATGTTGAATAGGACCGGTCCCAGCACTGATCCCTGTGGTACCCCACTGGTCACTCTTCCTCCTGTGGAGTGACAGCCATTTACCACCACCCTCTGTGTCCTGCCACCCAGCCAGTTACCTACCCACCACACTACTGTCCTGCCCACACCCATATTCCTCAGTTTGTGTAATAGTCTTCTATGTGGCACAGTGTCAAAGGCCTTGCTGGAAACCAGATAGGCCATGTCCACTGCCCTCCCTGATCCACCTCCCTAGTCACCCAGTCAAAAATTCAATGAGGTTGGTCTGATATGACCTCCCTCGGGAAACTCATGCTGCCTTGGGTCCTGTAGTCCATTGGACAGCCAGATGTCTCCAACAATCTCTCCTTCAGTAGTGCTTCCATGATCTCCCCACTACCGAGGTGAGGCTGACTGGTCTGTAGTTCCCTGCTTCTCTTTGTTCCCACTTTGTATAAGGGGACTACATCTGCTGTCCTCCAGTCTTTGGTACCTCCCTGTTTCCAGTGATTGGCTAAACAGGATAGCCAGAGGTTCAGCCACCATCTCTCTTAGTTCTTTAAGGACCCTGGGTGCACCCCATCTGGCCCCATTGCTTTATCAACTCTTATTACCCAGTCTTCAGGACCCTTTCTCGTATAAAGGGCTTGTGTCCATTTCTGCACCATTCTCACCCCTTGTACTCCCTTCAGACCCATTACCCTCCTCTTCCTCAGTAAAGACTGAGCAGAAATACCTGTTCAAAATGTCAGCTTTACTGTTGCCATCCTCCACGTGGCCCCGATCCTCCCCTTCAGTCTCACAATCCCTCCCTTTGTCTTTCTTTTTTCACTTATGTACCTGTAAAGGTTTTGTCCTCTACCCACTGATTTTGCAATGTGTTCTTCTGTCTGAGCTTTGGCTTCCTTACTGACCTCCTGCCTCCCTTTGCTTCTCCTGGTACTTCTCCGTATCCCCTTCTGCCTGTGTCTTTTTGTATTGCCTGAATGCATCCTTTTGGCTTTCACTTTCTTTGCTACCTCTTTGGAAAACCATAATGGTCTCCTCTTCCTTTTCCTCTTGCTAACCTGCTTAATGCATAATTCTGTTGTTCTTGTAATCCCATTTTAAATACTTCCCACTGTTCCTCAACCCTGATTCCTGTCCCATTCCCCTTAGTGCCTCTTTCAAGTATTTCCCATTTTCCCAAAGTCTGCCCTCTAAAATCCAGGATACGTGTTTTGTGTGGTTTGGTTCTGCTCTTTCTGTGATTTCAAACCACAATGACTGGTGGTCACTGTTTCCCAGGGTCTCCTCACTGTGCCACCCCATCACACTGTCCCTGTTTGTGAGCACAAGGTCCAGTGTTGCCTTCTGCCGAGTTGGTTCCATGACCAGTTGCTTGAGGAAGGCACCCTGAAGGGAGTCCAGGATAAATCTGCTCCTAGTTGATGCTGCTGCTGGGATGCTCCAGTCCACGTCTGGAATATTGGAAGTCTCCAACCAGTACTACCTCACCCTTGTCTGCCATCCTTTGGATGGCAAGCATCAGCTCCCTATCTGTTTCTTCCTCCTGGGCTGGTGGTCTATAGACCACACCTGTGCGGATGGCTGTCCCCATTTTCCTTTCCAGCTTAACCCACAGTATTCTCCCATTTTGTTCCTCTCTGTGGCCTTTATGTCATTTTTCACATACAGTGCCACCTCCTCCTCCTTCCTGCCTGCTCTGTCTCTTCTGAATATGTTGTAGCCAGGTATGGTCATCTCCCAGTCGTGGTTATCATTACACCAGGTTTCAGTGATGGCCACAATGTCCAGGTCTGACTGTACCATGACAGCCTCCAGATCTTCCATCTTGTTGCTAAGGCTCTGGCATTTGCACATGGTTTTTCGTGATTTGACCTCCTAGACTGTTTCACTGTTCTACTCAGCCCCTTTCTTGGTTGTCATTATCCCTGGTTCTCCTTGCTGTCTGCCCTTCTGCTGAATTTTGCCCCTTTCTGCTTATCCACCTCTTGGGCACTAATCTCCATCTTTTGCACACTGCTTTGCAGAGATAGCCACCCTCTAGTTCACTGGTTACACTGTTAGCTGGGGTGAGCAAGTAGGTACCTCCTTGCTGGCCTGTCACCCCTTTGCTAGTTTAAATGCTTGTCAATGTAGCTTTTAAACTTATCATTGAGTGCTTGATCTCCTCCAGGATGGATTCAGGCCGTCAGGCTTGAACAAACCTCCATCCTCCAGGTGGGTCCCCAGTCACCAATGAATCCAAACTTTTCCTCACAGCACCAGTTCTTCAACCATGAGTTAAAGTTCCTGGTGCATGCACCTCATGTTTCCTTGCCTCTCACAGGTAGTACTCTGAGAAAGTGACAGAAGTAGCTACTTGCTTGAGACCTTCCCAGTTTCCTAAACTCTTCCTGAACTTCCTTTGGCTCCCATTTCCAAGTCATTAGTACCTAGGTGGATAATGACATCCAGCTCACCCTCCCATCTTGCCTTCCCAGTGATTCCCAGGATCTTCCTTCCATCCCTCCATGCCGTGGCACCTGGTTGGCACCTCACCTCCCTGTCCTCCCCCTCCTGTGTTCCTAGCTGGATCCCTCTTATGATGGAGTCCCCCACCAGGATTCACTTCCTCCTCCTCTGGGGTCCACTGCTTTCCCCGCTGAGGTCACCTCCTTGGCTAACCTCCACATCCTTTCCTTCCACTTCTCTGGGTACTCTATTTGGTTGTCCTCATTTGCCAGTGTGGCATATGAGTTCTTGAGTGGAATAGGATCTGGGATGTGCCTCTGCCTAACTGCTCTAACCTCCTGAGCCCACTGTCATCCAAGTGCTCCTGCTCGGCATCCTTGAGGCAGTGGCATTGACTGGGTGGTCCCTGGATAGGGTGATGGTACTCCTGACCCAGTTTACTTCTGCTCTGAGTCTGGCTACCTCATCCCACAGTCCAGAGAGATGCATGCAGATAGGGCAGCACCTCAGTGTCCAGAAGGTCTGCCTGAATATGGCTGCCCCACAGCCACTGCATTGCACCACTCCCACATTATACTGCAATTCCACTACTTGTCTGCTACTGAAGCTCTCTAGTTCCCTTTTATGTTTGCTTGCACGCATGTGCAAGAAACATAGTGCCTGTAATCGAGATTTGGTGTCACCTCCTCCTCAGTTCAGGCAGCGAGCTGGCAGGCGTCCCTGAGTCAATGCATTTTGGAGCTGTCTACACACACCCAAAATGCAGTGGCATATAGAAGGAAAGGGAGCTACGTCGTGAGCAGCGATAAGATATCGGCTGCCCGCGCGCAGCCTCCCCCACGCACAGACAGACGGCGCACTCGCATTGAATAGCCGACGGTGCCCAATCCCTTCGGCTGAACACCCCACACCCAGGTTTTGTGCCACGCTGGGAGCCCACTCCAGCTGGCAAACGGTGCCGCTGTTTTTTGTTTTTTTTTTGCCGACTTGGGGTGCCTAACTCCGTCGGCTGAACGCCGCTTCAGTCTTTGTGCCACACTGGGAGCCCACCCCAGTGTGGCAAATGTCCCACGCACGTTTTTTTTATTTTAAACCTGTAAATAAAAACGTCTCGCCGGGCTGGCTCCCCAAGCCCCTCCCACAACCCGCACCCACCCACTGCGCACCCAGCCTCCCCACACACCCCTCACCCCATACTTACCTCCGGACTCTGGTGTGACGATCTTCGTGGACCGGAACACGCCTGCACTCTTCAAAGCCGACCGCTGAACTGAGGAAAATGCCGTAAGCTGTATAATGGGTTACATAGGGGGTTTCAACTTTATTGCATATCTCGGCATTTTGGAATTTTTGCAGATTTTCAACTGGGGTTTGGACCCCTTTCATGAATGATTTCACTGTCATGGCGGTATTCATGTCCTCAAGGGTGATTTGGTGCAGTGACCGCGCAGTGACTGCGAAATCACCCTTCAGGCTGTGAATACCACCATGACAGTGAAATCATTCATGAGAAGGTCCTTAAAACACCATGTTGAAAATTTGTGCCAAAATTCCAAAAATGACTGTTTTATAAGGGTGCTATGCAGTTCCTACGCAGGCTCGTAGTTTGCTAAATTTCAATATTTTCACTCCAGATTTTTACATTGCCATTTTACCACACCCTCTTATGAGCAGTACAGCTGTCATTTTCACATCTCACCCAAATGTGTTTCCACCCATGTAGCACAGAATGGCGAGTCGGTGTGTGAAATCAATGTACTGGACAAATTAAGAAAATCACAGTGACACCTGCTCATGAGCAGAGGTCTTAAAATGGCTATGTTGAAAATTTGGTGAAAATTCCTAAAATGACTTGTTTTAAGGGTGCATTGCGCAGTTCCTACGCAGACACCGTAGTAGCTCACGAATTTTCAATATTTTCACTCCAGATTTCCAACATTGCCATTTTATCACACCTTCTTATGAGCAGTACAGCTGTCATTTTTCACATGTCACCCAAAACGGTTTCTGCCTATATAGCACACAATGGCGCAGTCGGTGTGCGTAGATCAATGTACGGACAAATTAAGAAAATCACAGTGACACTGTTCATGAGCTCAGGGTGTTAAATGGCTATGTTGAAAATTTGGTGAAAAATTCCTAAAATGACTGTTTTATTAGCTGCATTGCTGTACAGCCCTATGCACGCTGCAGTAAGTTCACGAATTTTCAATATTTTCACCCAGATTTCCAACATTGTCATTTACCACACCTTCTTATGAGTAGTATAGCTGTCATTTTTCACATCTCACCCAAAACGTGTTTCTGCCCATGTAAGCGACAAATGGCACAGTCGGTGTGCAAATCAATGTAAGGGACAATTAAGAAAGTCACAGTGACACTGTTCATGAGCAAAGGTCTTAAAATGGCTATGTTGAAATTTGGTGAAAAATTCTAAAATGACTGTTTTATGAGGGTGCATTACGCAGTTCCTACGCATACCGTAAGTTCGAGTGATTTTCAATATTTTCACCCAGATTTTCAACATTGCTATTTTACCACACCTCCTTATGAGCAGTATAGCTGTCATTTTTCATATTTTGCCCAAAATGTGTTTCCACCCATGTAGTGCACAATGGCGAGTATGTGCAAAATCAATGTATGGGACACATTAAGAAAAATCAATGTATGGGACACATTAAGAAAATCACAGTGACACTGTTCATGAGCAGAGGTCTTAAATGGCTATGTTGAAAATTTGGTGAAAAATTCCTAAAAGTGACTGTTTTACGAGCGCAGGTGTAGTTCCTATGCATGCCATAAGTTTGCAAATTTAATATTTTGATTCCAGATTTTTTAACATTGCCATTTTATTACACTTCCTTATGAACAGTACAGCTGCTATTTTCATATGTCTTCAAAATGTGTTTTGCTATTATGTAGCGCATAATGGTGCTGTTGGTGTGCGAAGCAATGTTTAGGACAGATTAAGAAAATCACAGTTACGCTATTCATGAGCAGAGGTCTTAAATGGCTATGTTAAAATTTTGTGACAAAAGTCCATAAAATGACTGTGTTACTGAGTGAGCAATGCGCAGTTTCCACACACCGTGAAGTTCATGACTTTGTAATATTTTCAGTCCAGATTTTCACCAGTGGCATTTTTTCACACTTCCTTATGAACAGTACAGCTGTCATTTTTTCACAACATGGCTTGAAGTGTCTTTTCACACTTTCAGCGCTGAGATGCATGGTCGCTGTGGGGAATCATTGTTCGGCACAGATAAAGAAAATCACAGTGACACTGTTCATGATCGGAGGCACCAAATGCCTGAGTTGACAATCTGCTGTAAAATATCCCCAACCTAATTATATTACGGTGTGCGTGTGCACAGTTTCTATGTACGCCATGACTTCACCATTTTTTAAATATTTGTATTGCAGATTTGCAACATTGCCATTTTTACACCTCCCCATGAACAGTACAGCTGTCATTTTTTACATCCTGTTCGGAATGTTTTTGCACCTGTGGTGCTAAATGCCGTACTCGCTGTGCATAAGCAGCTCTCGGCTAACAAACTGATATTCTCCCTGTTCATGAGGTGGGGTCACAAAAAAAACATGTTGAAAATTTGGAGTGAAAATACCAACGAATGCATGAGGTATTAGGGTTTCCAACCATAACGCCCAACCCTGTAGAGAATGACAGGCATCAGGGGTGTGACTTGGACTTTTGCCTGTAATGCTCATACCATTCCACACCCTGCAGCCAGTGAGAGGTATCGAGGCATGCCTTGGACTCTTCAGCCCCAAAGTTCACCCTATTCTCCTATATCGCACCCATCTCACCACATTTCCTAATGAAATGGGTTGCGCATAAGGGCCAAACACCCTAAGGAACACTGTGACACTTGTCACGCCTGCAGGTGGGGTGTGGAATGGCAAGGCCATTATGCCTGATGACCCAAATGCACACCCCAATGCCTGTCACTCTCTGCAGGGTGGTGGGTGATAGCTTCAGTTCAGTACTTCACTGCCATTCCTATTATGCAGCTCTGTAACTTCTACATTACCACTGCCAATGCCAGCAAGCAAACATTCGGCATTGACAAATGCTTGTTATTAATTTGCTGTACTAATCATCCACCCCCCCCAGATTTCTGCTGAGAGATGGATGCCATAAAAAAAATTCTGACAGCATGTGAGTTCACACACATTCAGTTTTTAGAGACAATGTGTTACACAGAAGACTTTAATCAAGGATCCTGTTTCTCTGAGTTAATTACAGACTTGTTTAAGTTAATTCTGTTAAGAGGGAAATCATGAAAAAGGTTTATGACACTGAAGAGAAACCCAGGTTATTACACACAGGGGTGCGAAGTTATAAATGCTCCTATGAAGCCTGTGTGAGGGAGCATACAGCATGGGATCAACTGAAGTGTCATTTGAAGGACATGAATTATGTTGAAGTTACAGAATGTAATACTTTTGTATAAGATATATATTTTCATATATCCTGGCAGGGAGGAGCTAGGTGACCTTCTGAAAAGAGGTGGGGTAAAAGACAGCTTTTAATTTAGTCTGTTTTACTTCACAGAGACACATTTTGTACCTAGACTCTGACCACAAAACATCTTGGGAGCACTTTTAAGCAAGTATTTAGAGACTAAGTACTGTAGTAGGAATTGCACTGTTTAAACCTTGTTCTTTTAATAGATGTGTATGTCTTCCGATATAACAGTTCTGTATTTTGTGGTTTGACATATTTTTAAGTATTTTAGTAAAATTCTTTTTAGAACTTACTTGGTCTGTCTTTGACTTCTTTTTAGTTGTAAGAAAAGTGTATGGTTATTGCAGATACTAAACATACTGTAAGTTTGTATGGTGGTACCAAACTGGAAAGAGTAGTGTTTTAAATCTGAGGTCTTTATTAAAGTTTTAAAAGGGTTCATCTCTGTATATCTGGTTTGGTGCCCATAGGAAAAGATATCTGGCCCCCAAAAGACAGAAATATCTGAGCCTGTACATTGGGTATGCTAGCAAGAGTTTAACAGTTTGAATCCCTCCACAACTTGAGACCAAAGGTTGATCCAAACTCATAAAAACAGACAAGAGGGTTACCTTGTCTGTTACACTGTTCACAAGACTGTGCTCAGAGGTTGGCACTTTGGGAGTAGAGGGCCTGACCTGCTGAGTGGGTTTGTGACAGATTGGTTGGCAGCGGTGGCATAATTTTGGTATCACAAGCTTTATTGTTCTGTGTCAGCTGAGATCGTAAGCTCTCTTACAAAGAAAGAAAAAGGCAGAGTTTTATTTTAAAAGGGAAACAGAACTATATATCTCTTGGTGTACAGTCAAGTTCCTACCCATTTTATTTTTTTCTCTAAAGTGCAAGTCAGAGTAGCCGTGGTCAGGGAAGAAGAAGATGGCTTCTGACTATAGCAGGCACACTGTAGATTACTTGAAGCAGTTGTGCAGGGACAGGGGAGTCCCATTCGAGGTGACAGCCAAAAAGCAGAACCTCATAGGGGCCCTGATGGTAGCAGATACCCAGAGCAGTGAGTCACCGACTGTGACTGAAAAGGACAGCAGAGCCACTGTCAGTGAAGGGCCACAACAGCTGGGGATGATCACCAGTATCCTGAATCCAGAGGTACTGAAACTGCAAATTGAGTTGCACAGGATGGAACTGGAGGCAGAGTGACAATAGAGGGGGGGAGACCATGAGGAGCGTGAGTGCCAGTGAACTGCAGAGGAGAAGAGAGAGTGAGAACAGAGGGAGGCGGACCATGAGGCAGAGCAACAAAAGAGGGAGGCAGACCATGAGGAGCATGAGCACCAGTGAGCTGCAGAGGAGACAAGAGAGTGAGAATGTAGAGAGGCAGAGGAGATGAGCGCCAGTGGCAACACAAACTGGAGAAGCTACGACTCCGACCAGAGACACCAGAGCAGGTAAGTGGCTTGGGGTTAACTGGGACTGCACGACTGGGTTACAAATTGAACTCCAAATTAATAGCTGAGTTTAAGGAAGGGGAGGACATGGATGCCTTTTTAAATTCTTTTGAAAAATTTGTATTCAGGCTAAAATTTCTAGAGGGTCCTGGAGCTTCCAGCTATCCCCACTACTTACTGAGAAAGCTTGGGATGCTTGGGTCAAATGAATAATGAGGATAGTGACAATTACAGCAAGTTAAAAGCTGCACTGTTAAAAAAGTTTGACTTAACTGCTGAATCATACAGAGCTAAATTCTGTAAGCTCAGAAGAAGCCCTGATATGAGCTACAAGGAGCTAGCCATGTAACAACGTCAATTTTTAAAACGTTGGTGGGAAGGAATTGAGGCAAACTCTGTTGACAAAATTGAAAATGTGATTTTATTAGAACAGTTTTATTGTGCTTGCCCAGCTGAGCTAAAAACCTGTCTTGAGGACCGAGACCCAAAAACAGTGCAAGAGGCTGCTGAACTCTCAGACCGTTATGCCAAGAGCAGACCTGCTCTGAGAGCAAATGGGGTGGGTGTGGCAGTGCAGTGCACAAAGGGAAAAGGGTGTTCTGTGCAGCTAAACCCTCTCTGCCTCCACTAAAACCAGTTAGCCTAGGTTTCAGCCGAGAGATTTATCTGAAGTAAGAAATGCATGTTGGCTATGTAAGGAAACTGGGCATATTGCCAAACAGTGTCTCAAAAAGGTGAGCCAAAATACACAACAGGGTATTAGAAAATAAGTGAGTTGTTTTCGTGTCCCTGAGAGCATGCCAGTGAACATGAGGGAACACATGCACCAAGCCATAGTAAATGGTGTACAGACGCAAGGGTTAAGGGACACAGGGGCATCCCTGACATTGGTAAAGGGGGATCTGGTACAGCCTGGTCAGTTTATACCCCATAAATACATAACTGTACAAGGGTTTACTGGTGAAGAGAAAACATTGCCACTCGCTAGTGTTCTCCTGGACTGGGGTGAAACAGGGGGAACTTCGCAACAGGTGGCTATAGCCAACACATTAGCAGCAGATGTGATCCTGGGAAACAATCTCCAGCAGGGGGTGGTATGTGCAGTTACCTGTAGCCCAGCAGCAAGGGAAAATAGTAGTCCCCTGAACCCCACAGAAACCAGTGTAAAAACCGCTGAGAGGCTGGTTCCCTAGGCTGTGACTCCAGATGGGGAGACTGATAAAATGGGGTTAGAAATTTCCCCGCTAGCAAGTAACCACACAGCTATAGAGGGTTACTCTGAAGAGGGAGGGGTTACCTCTTCTCAGAGGGTTGGGATTGACTGTGATCCTGAGGGCCCTGACACTAGTGCTAGGCACCCTAGTTTAGCAATGGAAGGGGACCTGTCCCATGCCTTGGGACTGTGTGAGGGGTTTGCAGCTGCTCAAAGGAGTGACCCTAGTTTAGAGAAGCTGAGGGCTTGGGCAGACTTGGAGAGCACACAGGGAGGTGATGGCAGACATAAGGTTTATTGGGAAAATGGACTTATGTATACACAGGCAGTGCAGACAGAGGGAGGGAGGTATGCTAGGCAGGCAGCTTGACGCTCCCCAGGGACATCGTGAGCAGTTTCTCAAGGTTGCCCATGATATTCCCTTATCTGGTCATCTGGAATCATATGAACTATGCAGCGGTTAGCCCAGAATTTCTACTGGCCTAACTTCACCCAGCAGGTGAAGGAGTATTGCAGGTCTTGTCCCTGAAGAAATAGGGAAGGTGGGCAAGAAAACCAAGTAGCCCTGATCCCCATCCCATAGTGGAGAAGCATTCCAGAGGATGGGAATGGATATTGTGGGGCCTTTAAATACACCCAGCTCCTTAGGGAAGAGATTCATCCTGACTGTAGTGGATTATGCCACCCGGTACCCAGAGGCAGTCGCCCTTTCCTTTCTGAGGACAGACAAAATGGCAGATGCCTTACTTGGGATTTTCTCCCGTGTTGGATTTCTGCAGGAGGTTAGCAGCAATCAAGGGGGTTCCTTCATGTCGGACCTGGTGAAATATTTATGGGAGAAGTGTGGGGTGGTGCAGAGATGCACGACACCATACCACCCACAAGCCAATGGACTTGTGGAACGATTCAGTGGTACCCTAAAGTCAATGCTCCGGGTGTTTGCTGAACAGCATGGGAGGGACTGAGAGAAATACCTTCCTCACCTGTTGTTTGCATACAGGGAGGTGCCCCAAGAGTCAATACAATTGTCTCCCTTCGAACTCTTATATGGATGCCGGATATATGGGCCCCTAGACTTGATCCGGGAGGACTGGGAAGGTAAGCATACCACCCAGGGAACTCCCATTGTGGATTATGTCCTACAGTTTAGGGAAAGGCAGAAGGAGCTTATGGGGACAGCCCAGAGCAACCTGGCAGCTGCCCAATGGAAACAAAAGGTGTGGTATGATCACTGAGCCAGAGCTCACTCGTACATGGTGAGTCAGGAAGTCATGGTCCTTATTCTGGTGTGGAAAGATAAACTGCAAGCTGAGTGGGCAGGACCATACAAAGTGGTTAGGAAGGTAAATGATGTGAACTACATTGTGGAGTTACCTGACAGAAGACAGACTGAAAGGATGTACCATGTCAACATGATGAAACCATATGCGAATAGGGTTGACCTGGTGTTTGCAGTGTGTAGTCATGGGAAGGGGACGGATGAAGGAGACTCCCTTCCGGATTTTCTGGAAGAAAGTAAATTACAGTCCTCTGTGGAGGCAGTAAAATTGTCTCCCCAGCTGGCCCCGGACCAGGTCCAGATAGTAAGGGAGATTTTAGCAGACTTTGCCCCCTTGTTTAGCACCTAGCCTGGACTAACCCCCTTAGTGACACATGATGTGTAGACAGGGACACAGACACCCACATGGCAGACAGCATATCGGGTGTCAGAGGCTGTCCAAAAGACATTAGGAGGGAAGTGGAGGAGATGCTGTATTTAGGGGTAATCCAGAGGTCCCACAGCCCCTGGGCCTCACCCGTAGTCCTTGTGCCTAAGCAAGATGGCTCAACTCATTTCTGTGTGGACTATCATGGACTGAATGCAGTCACAAAGTCCAACACCCACCTGATGCCCCAGATGGACAAACTCCTGGACAAGTTGGGGAGGGTGACCTACCTTACGACTATTGACCTGACCAAGGGGTATTGGCAAGTAGAATTGACAGACACAGCTAGAGAGAGGTTGGCCTTCATCACTCCAATAGGCTTATTTGAGTTTAAAGTAATGCCTTTCTGAATGAAGAACACCCCAGTCACTTTCCAAAGGTTGGTGAACTAGGTGTTAAATGGTGCTGAGGAGTATGCCGTGGCATACCTGGATGACATTGCCATCTTTAGTACCAGCTGGGAGGAACACCTATCCCACCTTAGGGAAGTGCTGGGCAGGATACAGAGGGCCGGGCTCACTGTCAAAGCTGAGAAGTGCCAGGTGGCCATGGGAGAAGTGGCATACCTCGGGCATGTGGTAGGCCAGGGACAGCTCTGTTCTAACCAAAAAAAGATAGAGGTGATCCAGGCATGGCCCAGACCAGAAACCCAGAAGCAGGTCAAGAGCTTTCTAGGGACAGCAGGGTACTACAGGAAATGTGTACCCAATTACAGTGCCCTGGCTGCTCCCCTATCTGACCTGACAAAGAAAAAGATGCCAAAAAAAATTACCTGGGGCCCAGCCTGTGAGGAAGCCTTTACCAGACTGAAGGAGGCACTGTGCAGTGCTTCTGTTTTGACAAGTCCTGACTATAGCAAAACCTTTATAGTTCACACGGACACCTCAGACATGGGTATTGGTGCAGTACTGAGCCAGATGTCCAGCCAAGGGACATATCACCCAGTAGTGTACCTGAGCAGAAAGCTGCTTCCCAGGGAGCAAGTGTACTCCACGGTGGAAAAGGAGTGTCTTGCCATAGTGCTGGCCATAAAGAAATTAGAGCCATATTTGTATGGGCAGCATTTTGTGGTGCAGACTGACCACAACCCCTGGTTTGGCTGACGCAGATGGGAAAGAACAATGGCAGACTACTAAGATGGAGTCTTGCTTTACAAGGGTATGATCTAAAAATCCTACATAGGGCTGGAGAAAAGAGCTGTCTAAGGTCTATGAGGAGTGAACTGATTTGAAAAGCTCATCCCATGTAGGGGATAGATCCCCAAATTCAGTCTAGGTGAGGAGGAGTGTGACGTAGACAGCCAGCTCTAAGGGTTGTATCATTTCTTTTTAAAATAAAATGTATTACTGAATGTCTCCTGTTGAAAATCTAATGCTCTAGGAGTGACCTCACTCATCCCCCCCCCAGATTTCAGCTGAGAGATGGAAGCCATAAGAAAAATTCTGACAGCATGTGAGTTCACACACATTCAGTTTTTAGAAACGGTGTGTTACATGGAAGACTTTAATCAAGGATCCTGTTTCTCTGAGTTAGTTACAGACTTGTTTAAGTTAATTTTGTTAAGAGGGAAATCATAAGAAAGGTTTATGACATTGAAGAGAAACCCAGGTTATTACACACAGGGGTGCGAAGTTGTAGATGCTCTTATGAAGCCTGTGTGAGGGAGGATACAGCATGGGATCAAACGAAGTGTCATTTGAAGGACATGAATTATGCTGAAGTTGCAGAATGTAATATGTTTGTATAAGATATATATTTTCATATATCCTAACAGGGGGGAGCTAGGTGACCACCTGAAAAGAGGTGGGGTAAAAGCCAGCTTTTAATTTAGTCTGTTTTACTTCACAGAGGCACATTTTGCACCTAGACTCTGACCACAAGACATCTTGGGAGCACTTTTAAATAAGTATTTAGAGACTAAGTACTGTAGTAGGAATTGCACTGTTTAAACCTTGTTCTTTTAATAGATTTTTATGTCTTGCTTTATAACAGTTCTGTATTTTGTGGTTTGACATATTTTTAACTATTTTACTAAAACAATTTTTAGAACTTATTTGGTCTGTCATTGACTTCTTTTTAGTTGTAAGAAAAGTGTATGGTTATTGCAGATACTAAACATAAGTTTGTATGGTGATACCAAACTGGAAAGAGAAGTGTTTTAAATCTGAGGTCTTTATTTAAGTTTTAAAAAGGGTTCATCTCTGTATATCTGGTTAGGTGCCCATAGGCAAAGATATCTGGCCCCCCGAAGACAAAAATATCTGAGCCTGTGCATTGGGTATGCTAGTAAGAGGTTAACAGTTTGAATCCCTCCAGAACTTGAGACCAAGGGTTGATCCAAACTCACAAAAACAGACAAGAGGGTTACCTTGTCTGCTACACTGTTCATAAGACTGTGCTCAGAGGTTGGCACTTTGGAAGTAGAGGGGCCTGACCTGCTGAGTGGGTTTGTGACAGCATGTACCACTTTTCTAGGCTTCCCAGAGGAGTGACCACTATGTAGAGGCTACTCAAGGGTGTATGGCATTATTAGCAGGCAAATGGTGTAGGCAGTGTGCTATTAAGATGTGGGGATTAACGTGGTTAGTGGGGTAGGAGTTGATGTGACAAACCCCACTTTCATCATTGTATTTTGCACTAATGGCTGTATCTGATCAGGCAAACACCATATGGACATTAGTGTTTGTGTAACCACCTCTATCTCTGTTTCTAGATCGGAAAGTGTTTCTGAATCTGGCTGTGGTGAGTGGGGTTCTGGCCCTGCTGGTACCTAACTTTATTTCACATGGTGTTTTACACTAGGTATGCCTGCTTCGGTTGATTATTTTGGTGGGGAATTGTTGCTGTGTCTAAATCCTGCCAAGCAGAGGATTTAAGATTGCAGGTGGCATATTTTTTGTGCCTTGTCTTTTGTGTTTTCATAGGTGTCCTCCTGAACAGATGGCATGGGTGCACCTTCTGCATCTGATGCAAACAGTATGCTTAGTTGTTTTGGGGCTAGCGGTACATTGCGTTGGCTGCAGCTCTTTGTTTTGGCTATTGTACTAAGTTGAGAAAGGATACATAGAAAGAGTGGTGTTGGGGGGATTAAATATATTGTTTTATTTATTTATTATTTCCCTTAATTCTTCCCCTGCACAGTAATCAGTAATGTTTTGCACTGTACAGGCTATTGCTGTGCCTGTGCATTAAAGTGTGCACTGTCCCTATAAATGTGGCTAGAGTGAGTGAGGGACTCAGTGTTATGCTTTCTTGCCCACAGCTGTGGTAATAGTGCTTCCCCAATGTATTTTCCCCATTATTAATTGATTTTCAAATCATTGCCTTTATATTTAATTATTCGCATTGTGGTCTGCTGTTGCAGGTCAGTTGGTGATTTTAACCAATGCCCTCTGTGCTGGTTGGACATTTGTGAGCATAGATGTGCTCTCCACAAGATGGTGGCAGTGACTGTCAGTCAATCTACACTGTATGGTGGCTGCCTACACCCTTAATCCATCATAGATAACGAGGGAGTGGAGAGCTTTTCTGACATCACAGCAGCAAGTCTTGTGATGATATTTCTCATGGCTGCCAATCTGAATAGGCAAGTTAGGTTAGTCCCTCAATGTTCCTCCTCCTCATGAGACTTACTTTGTTTGTGGTGTTTCAGTCAGGTAGATGATAGAGGAGTTTCCTCTACCTTTTTATAGAAGAAGGTGGTGAGTTTAAAAGACATAATGTGCCATAAAAACCTATTGAAAGCACGTCATTTTGAGGTGAGACACAGAGAGACTGAGAAAATGATTCAGAAACTGTTGTGTAGTTATGTCTTGAGTGAGCACTACAGGTGCTACTATGCTTGTAATGGGGAACTGTGGCACATTACTTAGTATTTTAGAAGTCTGGGATGCTGGCAGGGTACTCCTGATGTTCTAAGGTGGCCACTTGCTCGTTTAATAGTGGATAGGCTCTGGAGCTGCTGGCAGGGGCTCCAGCTCATCAGGCACCTTAGTAAAGTGGTATGCTTGTTCTGGACAGCATGTAGGGGGTCTCAAGAGTATATGCCCACATTTAAGGAATGAGAACCTTTCATTATTTTGTAGCCCCTGATGTACTGAGCTCCTGTGGCTGTAGAATCTATTTGGTCATCTGTGAAAGATCTCCAACAATACATGGCTCTGTTAGCATCCTTTAAATTTAGCATCCTTTACATTTCAAAAGTGTGATACATTACGTTGTTCAAGCCCTTTTTTATATATATAAAATTAATGAGGCTAAGTCATGCATTCACATTAGTGTGCATTACTTTGTCATACACAGTACATAGTAGCGGCTCCTTAATTAATACATGACTGTGCCTTTAAGAGAAGGAAACTGTGGATATCAGTAAAAGAAATGACTATTGAAGTACACTATTTCCCAAATAGTTATTTTATTGTAATCAAACCTCCTTGTATGTTGACCCAATATAATACAGTACTGTGTTTATTTATTTATTTTTAATTATTTATTTATATTTCATTTGTTTATTTTGGCCCTTTTTATATGCCTTGGTATTCTTTGGGATAATGTAGGCATCTTAGCTAGTTCTTGCCTTGGGTGTGGCAAGCTGAGTGAGGAATCATCTGCATTTTTTTTTTTGCTCTTTAAAAAATGTTTCTTCAGTTTTCCTTCATGGTCAGTGTTAAAAGTTAGGGGACTTAGGCTTGAGAACCTGTACAATTACTGGCTCCATTCTCCATTGCAAGATATGTTGGATTTAGTCAAATCTTGTTTGTTTATCTTCCTCTGAGGTGGTGGCCAAGATCTTGTGAGAGCTGAGAGCCAGTCAGCTTGCACCTCTCATGGAGCAGGAAATTTGGAACTATGAAGAGGCATGTGGGATGGTCATGCTGTTTGAGAAGCCATAAAATAACATTTGGGTGGCTCCATTTTGGTCCCTAGAGCTTCCCTTTCTCTGTGGGAGTGTTTCTGGATAGAAAATAACATGAAATGGTTGCAGATGCTTTTATTTACTGCCACGGAATTTGAGGAATGACTGAATCCCGCATGGGCATTTTAAGCACCTTCCAATGCAAGGAAACTTTTCTGGATGAGTTTGTGAGTAACTTTTTACAAGTTAGTGATGCTAGTGGGTCACCATGTTCTTGCTGGTGAATAATAGAACCCAGGAACCATTGGCAAGGGAACCAGGTTGATTATTTATTATATTACCTCCTGTAAATCATTGCATAGATTCTGTGTTCATTTATGTGGGTCAGCCATTGTTTTTAGCTCCTTGCACTGCTAGCAGGGGTGTTCGGGTAACTATTAATCTCTATGCTCGTATGATGCAATAATGCTCATAATTTGAATACTGTGCTAGCAAATTCTAAGCTAATATTTTTCTAGACAACCGACACTAGTAGAAGCCGCAGTGCTAACATCTCTAAGACTACCAGTCTTGCAATTTTAAACAGTTGCATATCTGCTGAAACATACTCTGGAGCTGTTGTGTTGAAATATTTTACAGTACATCTAAACACAAATACCACTAGCAGGGGTGCCAGATTTATTTTGCAATAATGTCATCATTTATTGTCTGCCCCCAAGTATAATCAGTTACTGTGCCCAGTCATTCAGTCACTGTGTAGGCATTTAAAAGTACTTATATTCTATGCTCATATTGTTATATTAGCAGATGCTTTCAGCTCTTTTGATATCCAATTCTCTGAATAATGTAGTCTTCTTACCTTCATTTTAGCAAACTTAAATTGTATCAGCACACTGGAGCTGTACAATGTGCTTGAAATATTCACTTGCTGCAGTAACCAAACTCCATATAGGAGTTGTTTTAAATATATGTGGGACAGCACTCCTATGGCTGCTAGCAGGAGACATAGGGTGTTCCCAATCCCACCAGAGTGTAGTGGTGGGTGCAGGCTGAACTGGGACTGCTAGCAGGGATCCCGGAAAGCTGCAAACTGCAGTCATGAGTGCTTAATTCGTCTTAGATTCGCTGAGAGAGAATCTAAGGCATCTGGTATGACATTTTTGGGCATGACATAATAACCTCAGTAGATCTCCTGTAGTGTGCCTGTGGCAATAATTTAAATGTGGGCTGAGTGATTGTCTCTGTGATTCCTAGTCAGATACCATGAATTGGTTTTGAGTAGCATAAAGGAAGTTATTTTAAATAACCAACTCTCCCTCTGGACTCAAGATTGAGCCATATATTTTTGTGACTTAATTCCATAAATCGCTTTGCTATGCTAGCATATCCTAAGCTGCCAAAAAACATAGATATAAAATTGTTAAGCCTGGTGGCCTTACCTTTTGTTTGATATTTTTGAAATAACTGCTTGGGAGCTATTGTGATGTGACCCCAACCTACAGATGCACATTCAGAACTGATCCTGGAGTGGCAGCATCACAGGGAAAGGGGGTCGGACTTCTTTGAAGTCACATGTACATCAAGCAACCTATCAGGTGGACACAACTCATGTGTAAGGAGTGTGAAGTGCCTCAGAAATTATCCCCCACAATACACAGTTTTCCAAAACTTTACTGCAAATACTTGCCCCATGTAATCCACATACAACCCAGTCTGCATTTTCTTCTCAGCCTCTTCATTACCAAATTAATTCCCAACCTGTATTTCTGCCAGTACCACAGTGTGTTGTCATGCAGCAGTGCAAGCAACCAGTGGCCTCAAGTTCAGCAAGTGCCACTCAGTATACTACATAGCTGTCAGCAGTACCCAGTACTAGTTTGAGGAAATTATGTCTGACAACATGACACGGACTGATCTGTAGACTCTGGGCCCTATTCTTGAAAGGGTTACACATGGTGAAAAGTAACTTGCACCAGCAAGAATGGCACAAGTGACACTTTGCGCCATGAGTTGCAACAAGCAATATTCTGTAAAGCAGCCTGTGACATATCATACACTGCTTGTGCCAAAGTTGACATAAGCCACCAGTTGTACCATAAACCCCCTGTGACATGTCGCAAGGGGGTTTATGGCAGCAGTTGTGCCCTATTCTGGAATGGCAGCTGCCACATCCCCACTGTCAGAATTCTACAACAACCACTGGAGGACACCCGCCAAAGTACACTTACAGCAGCTAATTGCTGGTGTACATGTACCTTGCATCAACCGGGGGTTGCGCCACTGTGCCACCCATTCCCCAGGTCACTGATAGCCCCACAGCCCGATCCCCCATTTTATAGTCCCCCAGCACCAATCCCTGTAAGAGTAAAAGCCCCCTTCTCAGCCCCAATCCCCCATAATCTTAGTAAGAGTCCCCTTCCCAGCCCTGATCCAGTTTCCACACCCTGCAGGGGTAGTATGGTGGCCATAAAAGTAGAACAATAAAACAAATGTCACATCCTGTAGATCCTGATATCCCTGGTAGTCTAGCGGTCCCCCACCCCACAATGCCAGTCCACCCCACCTCCCCCACCTGTACCCAGCCAGCAACTGGCACAACCCACCTCTCACCACCACAGCCAGCCACTGACTGAGCTCTGTATGAGCACATACTACTGTAAATAGTATGCGCTCTGTGAATGAGTGCTCATTCACTGACTGCATACTATTTACAGTAGTACACGCTCATAGTAGAGCTCAGTCAGTGGATAGCTGCAGTGCTGAGAGGTGGGCTGTGCCAGTCACCAGCTTCGTATGGGTTGGGGGTAACAGGTTGGATTGGCACTGCTGGGTGGGGGACCACAAGACTACCAGTGCTACAGGGGATGTGGGTGTGTTTTTATTTATTAGTGTGAAGGATGGATGAGACTTCAGGGTTTGGGATTGGGAATCAGGGCTTGTTGGGAGGGGTCAAATAGCCCTGCAGGGCTTATAAACTTGTTGTTGACTGGGGATCGGAGCTTGGGGGGGGTTAGCCCTGATAGACTTTTAAACATTAGGGTCAGGCGCTTGTTGAGGTTGGATAGCCTCTTGAGTACTTTTAAGCATTTTAATTAGGAATCAGGGCTTGTGTGTGGGGGGCATAGCCCACAGGGGCTTCATTATTGTTAACATCACGAATTGGGACTGGGAGTGGGGTGCTTGTGCACTTATACTGCACATTGCCGCAGGCTTGCAGCAATCTATTTGGGTGCACCCTTCCTTTGGGGCATGTTTGCATTTGGTGCAAACTGCAGGACTTAGCTGCGGGGACCTTGCCCAATAGAGAATTAGGTGCAGGGTCCTTGGCGCAATGGCATTTGGCGCAAATCATCTTGGGCATGACTTGCATCAGCCCTTCTAGAATTAGGCCCTCTGTTTTCAGCAATAAACAGTACAATGTATACTGTTACTACTAATGTTGCTGTACATCTGTTATGGTCATTGTTTATTAACAGTTGTTATTTATGCATAGTAACAGATACATGTAGCATGCTTTAACTCAGGCTTGCAGTAGGTACCCATATGCAGTAACTGTGTAACAGATTACAGATGGAATGAAATCTGGCCTTGAGGCTTATGCTCCAGTACAGAGTTCAACTGATCCATGTGGAGGATGCATCCTTTTTTTGGGGGGGCAGGATCATATGCACCGCAGTGTCCTCACTGTGAATAGACACATCATAGCAGTTTGGCATTTTTCTTTCCTTTTTTGATTTTTCTTTTTTTTTTAATTAAACTTTAAGTTTATTCAGATCAGACACAGGCAAGTGCATTGTACAGTAAGTTAAGGTATCGGACTTATAAAATACATTTCTTGAACAGTTTAGTCTGTTGCAAATGAAGTCCATTGCCATATCCCGTCTTTCTTTCTTCTAGGCAATCCTCGCATTGTCATCCAGAATTTTGTCGAGTGAGGCTTTGGTTTAAAGCACTAAATACTCTATGCAACTATGTATTATCTTATGCATACTATCTGGTTATATAGTTATTGGATTTTTATTTATTTATTTTGTTTATTTATTGAAATGTTTCCAGGAAGGATTATTGAACAACAAGTTAGCTCTGCCTCCCAGTGCGACTGGGGATGTTACTATTGGATGAAAAATTAGACATACAGTTTAACATTTAAAACATACAATAAATTAAACATTCAATTACATTTGTAACAAGACAGTTAAAAAATATATTGTAAATAATCATTCAGTTGCATTTGTAGCATAACATACAATTAAATTTATCATACCTGTGAAATATGCATTTAATTACAAGTGGCATATCTGAGGAACATAGTACATAGTGGTGAAGGAGGAGGAGAGCATGCTGAGATGCAGGCTGGCGGGGGTGGAAGGTTCAATAGGTGATGTGAGTCATGGAGAGGAGCGGAGGCATAGGAGGACAGTTAAGGAGGGTTAAAGCAGGAGCAGTTAGATGAGAGAAAGTTATGTAAGGCAGAGGCAAGGGAGGAGGAGGAGTGCCATATGTGGGGGGAGGGAGTTCCAGATTTGCGGGAAACAATGGGTAAAGCCTGACTGACCAATGAGAGTGGTATGATGGGGGACCAAGACATGCGAGTGACAGAGGATCTGAGGGACTGGGAGAGGGGAGACAGGGAAGAGAGCAAACATGAGAGGAAGGAGGGAAGTTCTCCTAACCAAAATTTAGAAGTGAGTTTGGCACAATGAGTGAGGTGCCTGTTGGCAAGCAGGGGAAGGGAAATGGTGTGGTAGAAGTCACAGTGATGAGTGCGTGATGGAGCATCAAGGGCAAATCGACAAAAGGAGCTAAATAGAGCATCTAATCTGGTTAGGGGGGGATTTGGGAGCTGCACCATAGATTACATCACAGTAGTCAAGAATGGGGAGGATCATCTTCTGGACTAGTTCATGTCGCACTGTAGGAAGGATGCAACTATGGTTCCTGAATAAGGCACCAAGCTTGGGGTACAATTTTTTCAGGATGCCGTCAATGTGGCCAGAGAAGTTGAGATGTTGGTCCAACCAAACCCCAAGGTATCTGAATGAGGAGGTGCCCTCTAATATTGTCCCATCAAGAGTATGGAAAGACGGTAAAGGGTGGAACCTAGAGAGTCTCTGCCTAGTGGCAAAGGTCATGGAGACAGTCTTTTTGGCATTTAGGAATAGTTGATGTGAGGCACACCATAACTGAACCTGGTAGAAGTCAAGCTGAAGGGTGGTTGCAACATCAGCAGGGCATTTGCTAGATGAGAACAGGACAGTGTCGTTGGCAAACATATGGATAGAGGTGGAGGGGGAGCGTACTGAGGGCAGTCATTTAGGAAGATGGAGAAGAGAACGGGCCCAAGCACCGAGCCCTGTGAGACTCCAGTGGAAATAGAGAGAGGGGAGAGATTGTATCCTGGATCTTGACTGTTTGTGTTCTGCCTGAGAGGTAAGCTCTAAACCAGTTTTGGGCAGAAGTAGATAATCCAGCAGCAGTAAGTGAGTCAAGAAGTAGGGCATAGGAGACTGTGTTGAATGCCTTGGTGAGGTCAACAAAGATGGCAGAGGTAATGAGGCCATTATCCATCCCAGTGAGGATGGAGTCAGTGTGCCTGAGTAGGGAGGTGGTAGTGAAGTGGTTCTTCTGAAAATCAGATTGGAATGGGGTAAAAAAGGAAGAGTCACAGAGGAAGGAGGATAGCTGAGAGAGGACCAGGTGTTCTTGGAGTTTAGCAAGGGCAGGGAGTTAGGAGATTGGGCAAAAATTTGCAGGGGAGGAGGGGTCACCACCCTTTGGGAGAGGGATGACCACAGCATGTTTCCAGGATGAGGGGACAGATGAGGGTGAGAATGAAAGATTTAAGATCAAGGAGAGAGGGTAAGCTATAGCAGAAGCTGAAAGGTAGAGGAGCTTAGGGTCAAGAACATCCAGTGATGAGCCTTTGGAAGGATTAAGAGAGAGAAGGGCCATTAGTATTTCTTCTGGGGAGACCGCAGAAAAAAGAGAAGGAAGGATAGCATGGGCACGGACTGGTTGAGTACTGGGTGTGGGAGGATGAGCGGGAGAGGGAGTTTAGAGGGGAGTGACTTTAGGATACACCTCCTATGTCAGCTGATTTAACTCATAACATCAAATAAAGTAACTGATTCCATAAAAAGAACAAACGATATTACATAGCTACATTTCTTAACTCTTAATTGTTCTAAGATAAATATACATACAAGGACAGTAGGGTTTTTCAGTTTCTATTTATACATGCAGGGAAGAATGAAAGTCACTGAGGAAAGGCTTGCTGGGATAAAACAGAAACTCCCTCTATATCCTCCAGCAAGTGCATAAAAGGCAGTCATGTTCCACTGTATTTATCTCACCTCAGTCGGAGCTCTGTTGTGATCTTTTCCATCTGGGAAATATCCTTTACTATTTTTATCCAATCCAACAGAATGGGGGGAGTCAGGGCTTAGCCAACATCTGGTGATGGCTTTGCATGCCGCTGCTAGTTGGATTCCTATAAAGGATTTTTGACTGTTGGATCTGTTGTCCTTAGGGAGGGATCCCAAAATCATAAGTGGGAAACTAATTGGGTCCTGGATTCCTGACATTTCCTGGAACAGACGTCCCACCTTGTTCCAGAAGGACTGTAATTTTGGGCAATCCCAGAAAATGTGAAAGATGGTCCCTACCTCTCCACAGCCCCTCCAGAACTTCTCTAGGCCACCCACTTTATAGTGTTTAATTTTAGATGGGTTGTTAAAAACTCTGATTAAAATTTTCCATCTAAATTCCCTCCAGATGTTAGAGGCTGATGTACAGAATGCCCCTTCCCAAATCTGCTGCCAAGTTTGAGCGTCTAGTTGTAAGCTCATCTCTCCTTCCCAGGCATTCTGGGATTTCTGTTGAACATGATCTACCGCAGTTCTATAGTTGGTGACAAATCTAGAGATGAAGTGTGTTTCTTTGGGACTATCCACAGCTTCCCAGATGGTCTGCTCCAATGGATGAAGAGACCTTTGGACATCTAATAAATTAATGCCAGTTTGTAGAAAATAAACCACCTGCAAGTATCTGAAAAAGTGTGAGGTGGGCAAGTGGAATTCCTGTTGAAGTGATTAGAAAATGTTTATATGCCCTTGCTGGAGAAGCTGTGAAAACAGCGCCAGACGTTGACGTTTCCAACCCTCAAAGGATTGGTCCAGTCTCGGCAGGGCGAAGTGGGCACATTGAGTAATTTCTGTTTTATTGGTTAGGTGGTATTTCAAACCAAATTCCTTTTTTACATCCCCCATACCTTGCACATTTGTTTCAACCATGGGTTTAGTATATCAAGATTACATACGTGTTCTGGGGAGACAGCAAAGTCTAACATTGGGGTAACCTCTGGACTATTTCCTGTCTCCTGCTTAATCCAAATATTGTCTGGGTCTCTCTTTAAATGGGCTACCCATGGTGTCAACTGAGCCATCTGATAGTAGGTTTTTAACTTGGGTAGTCCCAGCCCTCCTCGATCTTTTGCCCTCAGCAGTGTATCCCAGGCCATTCTAGCCCTTCCCCCCCACACACAAACTGATGAAGAGCTTTGTTTATTTTCCTCCACTCCGAGCTAGGAATGTGAAAGGGCAGAGCACTGAACAAAAACAGAACGTGTGGGAGAATGTTCATCCTTATTGAATCTATGCAGCCCATCAGGGACAGAGGGAGAAGCTCCCATCTTTTTAAATCTGTAAACTCTATAAAATGTCAATAAACTTTGAATTGAAAAAAAAAATATCTGTAAACACTTCCTTTTAATTTTCCATAATTATCCTGGTAGAGGTCTTTAAGATTCATGGGGATATAAAGGCCTAAGTACCTAATACTAAGGTGCACACATCGAAATGGAATCAGTTATTTTAGTTCTGTGGATAGGTGAGCACTTATTAAAATTGTTTCTGTCTTGTCATTATTAATTTTAAAACCTGATAGCAACCCGTATATCTTGAGGATTTGGTTTAGAATTGGGAATGTTTTAAATGGATTTCTTAAATATAGCATGGTATTGTCTGCATAAAGGGACATTCTACTCCCCCCCCCACTGTAATCCCTTCTAAGTCCAGGTGTGTTCTGATGATTTAGTCTAAGGCTTCCACACTTAGAGCAAACAGTATGGGGGACAGAGGGCATCCCTGCCTGGTCCCCCTTTGTATCTCCAAACTATCTGATATTGTGCCATTCACCCTGATGTTAGCTTGGAGTCTATAATATATTGCCTTAATCCAGGTTTTGAATTGGTCCCCAATCCAAATTTAGTGAGCACCCTAACAAAAGTGTAACTAAGGCGCGGTCGAATGCCTCTCAGCATCCACCACTATTGCCAATTGGTGTTCCTTAGTCATCCTCCTATAATGCAGAATATTAGGACATCTTCTAATGTTGTCTTTAAGGTGCCTGTTTAGTATAAATCCTGCCTGGTCCAGATGGATCAAGCTTAGTAGGTCCACATTTACCCTATTTGCTAGTATTTTAGTAAAGATTTTTGAGTCAACATTGAGAAGGATATTGTTCTATATGATGCACATGTGTCTGGGGGTTTACCTTCCTTAGGGATGACTGTCATGAAGGCATTTTACCATGACTGGGGGGGGGAATCCTTATCTTCTTCACAAGAATTAAAAAGTTTTAATAAGATTGGAGCTAACTGTCCTTTAAGCCTTTGGTAAAATTCTATGTTAAATCCATCTGGACCAGGTGACTTCCCAGGTTTCATGTTTTTAATCATGTTTGCTATTTCTTGAAATGTGATTGGAGATTCCAACCTTAGTTTCACCTCCTCTGACAACCTAGGGAGTGAGACCTTGCTCAGGTATTCATGTATGTCCTGTGGCGAGTTTGAGTCCCCCAGATCTTTTTTTAAAGAGTGATGTGTAATAATTCTTAAATACGCCTGCTATTTCCTTTGGAGTGTAGTGAGAAGTTTCTGCCCCAGGGCCCCTTGTTTTTATTTTTTTGACATATCTATCTGCCTGGGACTGTCTGAGCTGAAAGGTCAGAAGTCGGCCGGCTTTGTTGCCATGTTCATAATATTTTTGATTGGTACACCTCAGTTTTCCTTCTATCTGTTGATCTAAAATATTTTGTAATTCTTTCGTGGTATTATTTAACCTTACCATTAATTTCTTGGTTTTGTTTTGTTTGTGCATAGTTTCTAAGTGTTTTAGTTGAGATTCCAGAGCTAACTGCCTTTCTTTACACTGTTTTTCCAGCTGAGATGCATAGGAGATGATCTCCCCCTCAGATAACAGCTTTTAACCCATCTCAGTACCATTTAGGACCGGGTTCATCCATTTTATTATTTCTTTGATAATCTTCGATAGTGTGTGATATTTGTTCCCTGAAATCTTTCCTTCCCAGTAAGACGTTCATCCTCCAGAGTGCACGCCTATTCCAATCTCCCAACTGAAACGTTAGGGTCACTGCTGAGTGATCCGAGACCAGTCTGGGTTGGATAGTACAATCCTACATTAAATGCAGGTTTGGGCTACTGCAGAGAAAATAATCAATTCTTGAGTAAGAATCAATGGGATTAGAATAAAAAGTAAAATCTCTCGCAGAGAAATTTAGTTCACTCCATACATCCAGAAGGGCAAGTTCCTGCATCCCCCCTCTAACTGTTCTACTCATTCTCTTATTTGTGCAACTATTCTGGGAAGAACAATTCAAATTGGGGTTGAGGACACAGTTGAAATCGCCACCCAGTAAAATTAAACCTTCCCTCAAATCTGAAATTCTATGAAGTATGTTCTGGTAGAAGGATGGGTCATCATTTTTAGGGGCATAGATATTTATTAGGTGGAGCATCTGGAAGAACAACTGTTCTGCGATTATTACCCCTCTGCCATTATCTAGAGTATCTTCTTTCAGGATTTCTAGGGGGATGTTCTTCCGAACCAGGATTGCTGTACCTGTCTTTTTTCCTGAAGGGTGCAAGGCGCTTACCACTTTGCCCACCCAAGATCTTTTAAGCTTCGAGTGCTCCACCCCAGATAATCAAGTTTCCTGAAGGAAGCAGATGTCAGAGTGAAACTGGTTGAGATAATGTAAAATTTTCATTCTCTTAATAGGGGAGTTAATTCCTTGAACATTCAAGGAGACTAATTTTAAAGAACCCATTTTTAAATCGGATTTATCCCGATCAACATATCTGTTCTCCCTTTACCCATCCTTCCACGAAGGTTAGCCAGTGTGAAGCCTAATACCCTTCATCCTTTGTTCACATCATAAAGCCAGGTTTATAAAACTGTGTACACAACTGGTGCGAAGACTGCAACGTTATGAAACTGTTTAAACAACATGAACTCAGGTAACTTGAGACAAAAAAGGAACAGTACTAACAGGCAAAAAGAAAACACAAAAGAAAATAGAGAATTATTTTGTTTATCTAAGCTTCCTATGTAGGTTCAGTGGTACCCTGTTTTACCCAGGCTTGTATAGTATGTGCCACTGTGCCTGTGGAATCTACAGGCCTGATCTGAAAGTATCAGTTAATGAAGACCATCACTTTAAGACATTTATTGACATAGTGTAGCTGCTGTATAGGCTGGAGCAGGAGATTTGGGGCTGTCTGCCTTAATTAACTATATTTATTCAGAACTAGCTGATAGCTGGTGAGCCTCCCAGGGGGAGGGTCACCTGGCCCCTCCACCCACGGAACCCTACCACAAAACATGGTGGAGAAGGACCAGCCAGCATAAATCAAACAAGTTTATAATGCTTTTATACCCCACTTTCTTTGTAAGGTTATTATGCACTGAAATTTCTATTGTGCAGGGGCCAAACTGTGGTATTAAGTATTGTGCTTTGCTAGTGGTTAGACCCTGCACACTATAAATTAACGAAATGTAGCATTCTCACCAACTTTACCTGGTGCACCAAATTATAAAGTAAAGAGGAAAAGGGGGTGCAAAAATGTACTTTAATTTTAGGATGGTAAAGTTCAAGTTATCTTTGTAGTGTAATCTTCACTGGGACCAAGCAGTGTGCGCTCCATTAAACAAGGTGGAGCAACAATAAAGAAAAGCTCTGATGAGGGAAAGGACAATGGCCTGGATCCAGATCGTGGTGGTCTTCCCTTGAGACCAAACAGTCCAGTGAGACCCTTCCCTTCTCTTAGTAGGTAGGACAAAGTTTTGTCATTAAAAGCTTCAGGTTAGACTCTCGGCTGAAGGTCCACTCAGTCCCTCTGCTTCCTGTTGGGCTGAGACGCTTTCTCTTGCTAACATTTCCTTTAAGTCCAGACTGGGGTGAGAGGCCCAAGACACCAAGGTGGATTGGGAGCATTTGGGTTTTCCTGCTCTGTGTCATTCTAGTCTGGTGATGTTGTGCTCCAAAATATCTGCTCAGAGGTTCTGACATTGAAGGCCTAGCTGTCTCAGGGTAGGAGCAGCTTCCTTCAGTGTATCAAACAGAACTGGCCCCTTCTCTGTGTGGATTCTCAAACACACCTGGTAGTAGAGCTGGATTTTTATCTTTTTTTTCCTTTGGCTTGCTTTATCATTTCTATAACTTGGTGCCTTTTGTCATTTAAGTGGTCAGAGAAGTCCTGGTCAAAAAATATCTTTTGGCCATCTATTTGCAAACCTCTGTTTCCAGGCCCTTTGAAGTATTAGTTGCCTGTCTTGGTAGTTTAGCATTCTGGCAATAATCGAATGTGGATGGGCTAACTGCTCTCTAGGTTTTGGGGCTAATGAGTAGTGAGCTCTTTCAATCAAAAGAGGGGCGTTTTCTGGGATTTTAAGTACCTCTCAGAGTATAAGCATCACAAAGTCCTCAACTGAAGCAAAGGATTGCTCCATATCTTCTGTCACGCCATATATCCAAAAGTTGTTATGGCGGGCTTGGTTTTCCTGGTCGTCTAACTTAGATTGGAACTCCCGCTCCCTCGCTAACAAGTACAGGATGGCTTTGTTGTGCTGACTAGTGGAATCCGCCAGGCCTCCAATTGCCCATTCTGCTGCTGTGGTACGTGAGTCTATTTTTTACATGTCTGCTCGAAGATCCGTTACCAAAGACTCCACGCGATATGAAATTTTTATGATACCATACAGCTTAGTTAGTACTGTGTGCTGCTTGCCTAGCTCCATATGGTCCTCCGAATCTGCAATGCTTTAAACTGGTGAGCCTGGTCAGGAATTGACTTGTATGCCCAGGTATTTCTCTCGCTCCATCAGCGCTTTAATTTTAGCGGCATGGGAATTTTTCCCCTTTATCTTGTTGGTCGCCATCTCCGGTGCACTCCACTGCAAATTTAGGGAGTAGTTGTTGATAAATCAGCTAGATTTAATATCCAAAAATGTTGGTGGCTCCTGGAGCTCTCAAGCTATGTGGCCATGCAAACCATGACATCGCCGGAAGTCCCTTGATTTCTATTTTTAATGAAAATGTCACCAACACAACAGCATAGACATGTGTGGTTTCAGTTAGTCCCTAAACTTTAAGCAGCTCTATAGGTAGTACGGTGAAGGAAAGCCTGGATTTTTGTACAAACTTTTTATTGTAGAACGTTAGTCTGGGAAAGGCACACTGAGCTGAAGCTGATTTTCAGTAGTAAACTGGGAGCAGAGGGAGGTTAATTGACTTGTTCTGGGTCAAACAGTATGAAACTGGCTAATGTGGGGTTCAGTCCCAAGTATAGTGGGGGTTCGGGCATATAGCTCAGTGCTCTTACCTCTGGGCTATACTGTACCTACCCACAGTGCACCAGCATGTGGAGAAGAAGGGATTTAGTCTGTAGTGAGAGCAGTGCTTCACCTTTCACCAGCACTGAATTCATCACAGTATGGGAAGCCAGCCTGCACTGCATGTACACTGCACTGTACCTGACCAGTGAATAAATAGAAGGAGTTAGTCTTCAGAGATGTCAGTTGTCACATTTCACCAGTGCTAAGTAGGTCACAGTTTCAGCAAGCCAGTACTGTGCTCGTACCTGTGGCCTGTAGATAAACAAAGGGATTTTGTCTCCAGTGGGGTCAGTCCCTCCCTTTTTCACCATCTCAGTCACAGAGTGTGGAAGCCTACAATGTCCCTTCCTACATGTCTGATCTTTGAGATATGTAGGCTTCTCTGAATTTGTAGGGGATGTGCTTCATAGGACATGTATGCCTTGGTCTGACTGTAACCTGTTATATTTATATTTTCTTTGCAAAGAGAACAGAGACACTAAAAACATTATATCAGCATTCCTCTAGTGGTATGTTCACCAGAGAAATGCAACATCCCAAAACTGTGACAACAGGAATGGGTTTCAGTCTGGAAAGTGTGTGCACCAGTACAGGCTCCTGCCTAATGTCATGGTACCGTATTGATGTTTTACCTGATATATTAAAAAACAACTGTATAAATTACAGCAACAAATTCTACTATTTAAATATAAAAATGGTTTCTTTTTTTTGGATCACAGTGGACCTAGTGTCAGTCATTGAATAAAATTGCAACAGCAGACCCAAATATCATACATGGCTGCAAATGAAGTCACAGGTAGCAAAGCAATGTGTTTGTTTTACCCTTTCATTTCTTTCATGGCATCTATGTTACTGTACATGTTAAAACACTGACAGGGTAGCTACACATTTCTTTGCTATCTTGGTCTTCATTGTTGGTCATGTATGTTTTAGAGACTGCTGTTGTAATTTTAATTAGAGACCATCACTAGGGACACTATGCCTACAAAAGGGAAACATTTTCATATTTTAGCAGGAGAATTTGTTACCATAAATCATACTGCTGTATTTTGTTCTGCTATGCCTGGTAAACCATTAGTCTATCTAGTTTCTGTTCAATCCAATGGGACTGAGATATGAATCACCTGTACTATGTTCAAACCTGCTATTGCCATGGTGCTGTGATGCTTGACAGTAGTATGAATGGGCAGCACTGTGTCAAATCAGTCTGCCACACAGCCAGTCTGTAGAGGACCAGTGTTTTAACACCCTAAAAGGGCCTTTAAAGATACTGGTACTGTACAGCGTGCTTGTGTGGTAGCTGGATGTGGCCCAAGGCAGTCCACTCTTCTACAAGTTGGCTACACTGAGTGATCAATTATGTGTCATTTCTCATGGGAACAATAATTTTCCATGTCCTATGCTGTTTTCAATTAAGAATGGCTGCAGCCAGTCACTGACAACTCAAAATGTTATCTAGGTGAAAAAGTAATTAAAGTAGGGATAGTGTTGTCCTCTTAATACCAGTAACAATAGCTATGAAACACAAAGAATAAAAATGTGACTGTAATATGCCAGATATATATTTCTGCTATATTGACTGATGTCATTTGTTTCATAACAAATATGTAAGCATTAAGCCACGATGAAGGAGGCATCTAATGGGGAATTAATGCATGTTTGGGGGTTGTGGCATGAGGCCAAAGGCCGAGTGCCTACAACACCCAGCCATGCATTAATACCCATTAGATGCCTCCTTTGGAGTGGCTTAATGCTCTTGTAACATGGCAGCTCTTGAGTTTATGTCATGTTGCTGTTTAATGTTGAATTACTGAAAATGAACACAAATAATGGCTGAACTATTTGAACTATTGTACAGTATTTCATTGAGGAAGGTCATTACTGAAATCATATTTATTTATGTACTGATGTTGAAAACGCAACGGCACATTTTTTTAATAATCAATACTAATATAACATATTTTAGTAACTTTGAGCAAATTATGCATGGCACATTTCTTTGTAGACAGATTGGAAGGACCATGGCTTCTATTTTTGCACCTGCCGTGTACTGTTCTGATGTTTCTGGCCACAGCGTTTTGCTTATGTTGCTACATTCTCTCTTCTTTATTATCCAGTGCACAGATCACATAAAAAAACAACCACTCATGTCTGACAGACTGTTACTCAGTGTGGAAGACATAACATGCCAAGGTACACTGATACATTTCTACTTCATTTTCTTAGTCAGGCTTCTGTTTCATTCTGTAATACTTGCAGTTCATTTCTTTTGGATGCATTATGTTCACGGTACCCAATTGTCTAACCAGGAGTGGCACACTAAGCTGAAAACTTGTTTACAGGTGTGACCTAGGAGCACAGGGAAGTTAAGTGACTTGCTCGGGGTCACACAGTATGCAAGTGAGGGCTGTGGGATTCAAACCCCGATCTCCAGATTCGCAGCTCAGAGCCTTAAACCACTGCGTGATACTGCCTCCCTATATCACTGCTACTGTCTTTGTCAGATATGCTGTAGTGTGATAGAGTAGTATTTTGTGGGAGATGATCACGGGCTTCTGGGTGGGTCAGTGGGAAGGACATATAGCGGTTTTGTAAAGTTTGCGCCACGATATTTGTGTACTGCTTATTTGTAGTATGTGGCTCACATTGGTACTTCAGTTTGGAGCGGGCATTATAACCAGCATATCTTAAGAACACTGGAGTTGTCAATAGCGTGCTTACTCCCTGTTTGTGGCCATCAGCTATATATGCTGAGTAGTACAAACCTGTACTAATCTTGACCTCAGGCCTACATATGGGTGGAACTAGTGTCAGAATGACAAAGTTAATCAGTATGCTTAACCAGCTTATTAATTGCATGCAACATTGAAAGTAACACACTACACAACCGTTAAACAGAAAATAATTATTTATTAAAAATGTTTTTATTGTAATGGTGCAGTATGTCAGCAGGTTATCATCAGTTTTGTAACATGCTGTCACTTCATGTGTATGTTAAATACAACAGAATTTGTATTTTACAATGTTTTAAACCTTTATAGTGTGAAACGTGTTGAACGGTCAAACTGTTTAAGGAAAACTTATAAAGCAGTCCAAACAAACTCTCTTAACAACTGTTTAACAAATTCAGCCCACTACACTGTTTTGTTACATAAAAAAAAAAGAATGTTGAGCTATGTTGCCAACAACTTGTTTATTCACTAAATTCTAGATTTTTTTAAACCATTAAATGTTTATCATAGTGTCTGTGTTTTCTTACCAAAATTAACATTGTGCTACAAAATAAGCTGCAGTGATGTCCCAAATTGCAGCTGCTTTTGCAACTGTCAAGATCAATGTGATGCTGCAATCAGTATGCTGCGCACTCCTCCTCCGGTGCCATCTTGTTATCATTAAATGGCTTCCCTTTATTTTTGAAGATGTTGTGCAGGACACAGCACGCCGCTATGACAGCCGACACATTTTCTATAATAAAGTCATTTCTCATCAGCAGGCAGTGTCAGTGACTCTTCAGTCTACCAAAAGCATATTTCACCCCCATGTGTGCCTTGCTCAAGTTGTGGTTGAATCGCTTTTCAACAAAGGCGTCATGGTCTGCATAAGGCTTCATCACCCAAGGTAACAAAGGGTAAACTGGATCACCTAGAATCGGAAATGTTACCTCAACATCACCAAACTTGCAGGGTAGAGTGGGGAATAGTGTACCATTCTGTCCCTTTTCATACAGGACACTGCTCTTTAACACCCTGACATCATGTACCTTGCCAGGCCAGCCCACATTTATATCAATGAAACAGTACCTATGGTCCACCAATGCCGGCATCATGATGGAATAGAAGCACTTTCTGTTCTAATATTCTTTTGCTTCGTTAGGAGGTTAAATGATAGGAAAATGTCTACTGTAGACAACTCCAGCACAATTTGGGAAACCCCAGTCATTCTGAAACCCAGATATTATTTCTTCAACATGATTAACAGATATTACTCTGGGCAGCAGAAGTTTGACTATTGCTTTGCATTTAGTAATAATGATTTCCCCAACAGTTGCGTGACCCACACCAAGCAAATGAGTGACAGTGTGATATTCAATGTTTGTAGCAAGGTGCCATAACACTATTGCCACTCTTTTCTTCACTGTGATGGCATCTTTGAGACGAGTATCTTGCTGATGAATCACTGGGCTGATTTCAGTGCAAATCATTGTAAATATCTCCTGAGACATTCTAAAATTAGCTGGCCACTGCTCATCTTTCCATATGGTAAGTACGATTTCTTCAAACCAGCTGTTACTCCAATCCAACACCCACACTGTCCGGTCCACAGATCCACGACAGTAACAGAATGCCACTAATTTCTGTATGCTGCAGAGCATTTCTAACATGTTAAAATGGATTGCAGTTGATCTCCTCTGCCTCAGTTTACTACCTTCATTCAGCTTCCTCATTTGAAGCATCAGAGCATGTTTCCTGGCCATAGATTACAGTACTGCCAGAATGACAGCCATTCTCACGGTAGGCATCATCATTTGTAAATATATATATAAGCATCTGACAACCGTGCAAGGAATCATGGTAACTGAGCAGGAAAGCTGAGATACACAGTACTCAGAAATACATATTGGTTGCTGACATTGTTCTGTGAGCTTCTATGGTGTGTATGCAATGCAGGTTTTAAAACATTTTAGAAATCTGGTTAAGATGACAGAATTTGGTAATGTGGCCATGCTAGCATGGTAAGATTTAAACCATTTTCTAAGTAAGCAATGTTACTCGACAGGGTGGGTGGTGTTGGGCAATATTGGACTGCCCAGGGGCATAAAGAAGGCTGATGCCGCAGGCGGAGGGCTGTATAGCCCCTGGAAGGTCTGGTATTGCCCAATACCACCCCGGAGGGTATTATTGCGCTTAGAAAATGGGCATCTCCGAAAATGTTAATTAAGTAATAAAATAAGAGAGGAAATGAGTTTAAAATGGAAAGACTAGAAAAAAACACTTTTTGTTCAACAAGTAGTCCCTCCGCTTTCTTTGTGGTGTCATCTCCTGTCCCCCCTCACAGAGCCATGCTGTTCTACTTATCTCCCCCACCACCACCACCTCCAGAAGAATAAAAGGAGTTTCTCTAAAACTTTCCCCCTAGCAGTGTCTGGTCATAATTTGTGAGCATAAAAAAGAGCTGTCTGCCCTTCTTGCAAGACATGATTTTTTCTTCGGTCAGAAGATGTGTCTCTTTAGTGTGTGACCTTGCGCAAGTCTGCGTTGTTAAACCAGGAAGTGGAGACCTGCAAGTACAGTGTGGGACAGCAGCAATCTAAATTGTTAATGGTTTTTTGCCCTTTTAACAAAAAGCAATCTTACAGTTTTACATTTGTGGCGACAATTACATTAGCCAGGAGACATCATGTTTGTCGGTAGCATGTTTAGCACTTCCCTGTCTTTGGAGAGTGAGTGTAATTGGGGATGTCAGTCTCCAACAGAAGGAAGGAAAACGTAAGCTAAATGTACTTGCTTTTATAGTAGGCAGTGTTTTATTTTTAATTTTTTTGTAAATTTACTAAGCAGAACTCAGAGAGACTCGGGAGGGGGGCTTTTGTCATTTTTATACAGAGTGCTGGGGGCTGGTCAGTCGCTAAACAAGCAGAAAAAAATGGCGACTGGCCAGTTTGAAAATTTGAGGTGGGCCAAGGATACCCTAAGTAATGGGTCACTATGAAATGGCACTCTTTTTGTGCCGAGCTCTGATGAAAAATAAATGCATGCCTGGAGATGACTTACAGGCAATCAGGATGCTTTATTTTTCAATCCAATTTTCTAAAACATTTTAAAACCACCTCGCAAGTGTCTAGTGGAGGTCTATAGAGCCTTGACATCTATTCCTACCAAGTGGAAGTTGATTTCCCACTTGAATTTTTCAGATTTCTTCGAAACATCCCTTTTAGATGAGGTGTTAACATCTATACACTGTTGTAAGAAGAAGCCAACAAACCTTTCCACATTTTCAGTTAGAGAACCACCCCCTTGTACAATAGGTCAGCCTGATGGGTTCCCTAATGTTCTTGTGAACTTTGGGAAGGATATAGAATGTGAACATGATAGGGTATTCTTTCTACATATACATCAGCTCACTATCAGTAATATTGCCTTCTAGAGTGACTTATTGAAACCAGGTGAGCATTTTTTTTATTAATATTGGGTTAGTTGGTACTCCCCTGTAATTATTATTCCCATTCTCTAACAAGGATAGTGCTAGCTTCCTGTAGTAGTCTCTATCAAGGATCACTATATTACCCCCTTATCAGTAGGGTTTATAACCAGTGCTTTAATACATCACAGATACCACCTTGGGTGATTCTTCTGGTCCTGTACCGGCATCATCTATCCCATCTGAGTAGTCAGTGGTGCATTGCCCAAGGGGGGATTACAGGTGGAGCAAGGTGGCCATTTGTTTTAAATCCACTTTGGGGCTTAATGCATACCCCAAGGAAACTTTTAAGTTCTTTTGAATGTGTGGCAGTCAGCTGCACCAGAGGTGCTGGACACAGAATCATCCTCATATATCGACCTCCAGGATGTGGGAGTGATTTTTTTTCAGGAGCTAGCAGATTTCATGCATGAACAGGTGTTGAATGCTCCTAGAGTTTTGGTGCTGAAGGACTTCAATGCCTGGCTTGATAAGGAAGCATCACCCCTTGGTCAGAACTCCTCCAGCTGAAGACTTCTCTGAGTCTAACAAAGCCAGTTGTCTCTGGTATGCATCAACATGATCACACTTTGGAACGGTATTAGTGTGGTCAGGGTTCATCTGGTTTTTTGGTTTGATCATCATCCAGTGTTTTTCCTCTGCAGGGTCCCCTGCTTTAACTACCCGATCAGTGGAGACAATTCAGTACCATGCTAAACATACATGAGAGACGCACATACTCTTGGAGGTATTGGACATCCCAGGAATGATGCTTGCCTGTGCTCAAGGATCTGGGAATGCCATGGAGCACCATAACATTGTTCTCATCGCTGCCTTAGACTCCCTAGCACCTTACCATGCCCATCCCTTGACATACCATAGCAGCTTACTATGGTATTCTGATGAGCTGCAGTGGTTGAAGACTAAGGGACAGAAATTGGAGTGTTCTTGGGGAAAGTCCAAGTTCATGGAGGACAGATTGGCACTAAGGACTCACGGGTGAGTATCAGCAGTCAATCACCCTGAAAAAGACAGAGTTTCTGTCAACAATGATTGCAGTTGGAAGAAATCAGCCAGACCAGCTCTTCAGCATGGAATTCCCAAGAAAGACAGTACTCCTAAAGCAAATACTTTGGATGTCCAGTGGGTACTTTTGCTTTAGGAGTGCTGCCTTCTTTGGAAATATTTTGCTATGGGCTGGCTGCGCTTTATAGCATCCTCCTCGCACTGCAGTTCATGATATGCTAGAACCGAAACTGCTTCCATACGGTAGGCAAATAGAATAATAGATAGGTTCCTGTGCATTACAATGTAGTAATTCCATCGAGAGGTTCTGGGGACATTGGGAACCTCGAGGGCGAAGCTTGAGAGGTTCCATGTCCCCAGAACCTCGAGATGGAATTACTGCATTGCAATGCACAGGAACATATTTTTTATTTTTTTTTAATATATGGATGCAATTTTCTTTTCTCTGAGGCGGTTGGCAACTGCAGCCCGAACAAGTCTCTCCATCCTGGCCATGCGCCACACTGTCTCACTGCTCGTATTTTTGTTTGTTTGTTTTACTGAAGGACAGCCTACCTTTTCCATGTCTGGGGAAATGAGGGTCAGCTGGATATCTGTATTTTTCAGATAGTTTAAACAAAAAAGCTGCAAAATGTTACGGTTGAAAAAAACTCTTGGTAAGCAAGACAGTGGCTGCCATGTTTTTCGAACTGTTCTGCCCGCCCTAACAGGAAAAGTGGCCAATTGGAAGGCACGTTTTGAAAGACGTTGGGAGCTAGACTAGTGCATGCGCTGTTGTGATTTGGTGATAATACTATCGTTCAGGTCCCCAACGATAGTATTACGGCACCTGAATGATGGTATTATCACTCCTGAAGTGTAGTATTATCACTTTGGGAGTGATAGTATTATGGGGATTTTTTTGTATGCTTTTGTAGTATATTATTTTCATGATCCATATATTAAAAGTTGATTAACCCCTCCTGTCTGCAGTCCATTTGAGCTTTTTCCACAGAAGATTGCCGGGAGTTTTGCAGATTCTTTGCTGATAAGGTGTCCTCCATTCAGTTGGGCATTTTCCTCAAGCAGTCTATCATGCTCCAGTGGTGGTCAGCCAATGAGTGGTACAGGCAATCTGCCAACCTGGGTTGAGTTCTGGCCAGCTGTAGGAGAGCAGGTATTCCTGGTGACTGGGTCAGTATCCCACTTGCTGGAGGCTGGACCCTGGGTGTATCTGGCTGCTCTTAGGCTATCAGGAATCCCTGGGGCCAGTTACAGTATCACAGAGATTGTCAGGTGTTCCTTACATAGATACATAGACACATAGATACATAGACGGTGTCGACAGATATGGGCCTATGGTCCACCCAGTCTGCCCATTTGAGCTTGTAAGTTCACTTTATGTTTTCCTAGAAGTCTGTTGCCCCTAACCCCTGACCTCCAGAATTCCTTTATGTCTATCCCATGCATTCTTAATCCCGTGATTGTTTCAGCCCCCACCACTTTCTCTGGCAGGGTGTTCCACTTGTCCACCACCTGTTCTGTGAAGAAATTCTTCCTCATGTTTCTTCTGAATCGTCCTTCCTCCAACTTCATCTCATGCCCTCTAGTCCTGGAACATCATTTTTGCTTAAAAATAGTGTATTCCTGCACCCTGTTCCTCCCTGTAAGATACTTGTATGTCGCTATCATATCCCGTCTCTCCCTCCTCTCCTCCAGGGAGTACAAGTACATGTTCAGTTCCTTCAACCTGTCCTCATAGGACTTGTGATGCAATCCATGTACCATTTTTGTTGCCCTCCTCTGAACCTTCTCTACCCTGTCTATGTCCTTACGTAGATAAGGTCTCCAGAACTGTACACTGTACTCCAGGTGGGGCCTCACTAGTGTCTTGTATAGTGGAATTATGACCTCCCTTTTCCTGCTGGTGATGCCCTGCCTATGCATCCCAGCATCCTGTTTCTTTACCTGCTGTCTTGTCACACTGTTTCCTACCTTGGGGTCATCAGGATGATAACCCCAAGATCCCTTTCCTGCTTGGTGCATGCTATATCCTCACCCCCCCAACTGATATATTGTGCCAGGGTTTTTGTGCCCCATATGCATTATCTTGCACTTCTTTGCATTGAATTTCAACTGCCAAACCCCTGACTATTCTTCAAGTTTCTGCGGGTCCCCTCTCATTCTGTCTACAGCCTCTGGTATGTCTACTCTGTTACAGAGCTTTGTGTCATCAGCGAACAGTGAAATTCTGCCTTCTAGGTCCTGTGCAATGTCACTGATAATGAATAGGACCGGTCCCAGCACTGATCCCTGTGGTACCCCATAGTCACTCTTCCCTCTGTGGAGTGACAGCCATTTACCACCACCCTTTGTGTCCTGCAGCCCAGCCAGTTACCTACCCACCACACTACTGTCCTGCCCACACCCATATTCCCCAGTTTGTGTAATAGTCTTCTATGTGACACAGTGTCAAAGGCCTTGCTGAAGTCCAGATGAGGCCATGTCCACTGCCCTCCCTGATCCACCTCCCTAGTCACCCAGTCAAAAAATTCAATGAGGTTGATCTGACATGACCTCCCCTGGTGAAACCATGCTGCCTTGGGTCCTGTAGTCCATTGACAGCCAGATGTTCCACCAATCTCTCCTTCAGTAGTGCTTCCATGATCTTCTCCACTACTGAGGTGAGGCTGACTGGTCTGTAGTTTCCCGCTTTCTCTTTGTTCCCACTTTTGTATAAGGGGACTACATCTGCTATCCTCCAGTCTTTGGGTACCTCCCCTGTTTCCAGTGATTGGCTAAACAGGATAGCCAGAGGTTCAGCCACCACCTCTCTTAGTTCTTTAAGGACCCTGGGGTGCACCCCATCTGGCCCCATTGCTTTATCAACTCTTATTACTTCCAGTTCCTTCAGGACCTTTTCTTGTCTAAAGGGACTTGTGTCCATTTCTGCACCATTCTCACCCCTTGTACTCCCTTCAGACCCATTACCCTCCTCTGCCTCAGTAAAGACTGAGCAGAAGTACCTGTTCAATATGTCAGCTTTACTGTTGTCATCCTCCACGCAGCCCCTATCCTCCCCCTTCAGTCTCACTATCCTTCCCTTTGCCTTTCTTTTTTCACTTATGCACCTGTAAAAGGTTTTTCCCCTCTACACATTGATTTTGCAATGTGTTCTTCTGTCTGAGCTTTGGCTTCCCTTACTGACCTCCCAGTCTCCCTTTGCTTCTCCTGGTACTTCTCCCTATCCCCTTCTGCCTGTGTCTTTTTGTATTGCCTGAGTGCCTCCTTGAGGGAGGAAGTTCTTCTGACCACTCTGAAAATGGTGGTAGTTAAGCCCCTCCTGAAAAAACATCTTTGGACCCTGATGCTCTAGTGAAGTACAGCCTTAGGGATAGGGCACTTCAGAAATAAAATTTGCCTTCCTTTATATGTCAGTTCAGGTACCTTGTTGTCCCTTTGCTGCCTAACAGGCAATCAGTTCAAGACCTGTAGCAAGAGGGTTCTGTGATCTGACTCCAGAACAGAGGTTAGAAGCCTTACTGCCATGTTTTGAATCAGCTACAGGCAATGTATTTGATCACAATGCAAGCTCATATAGAGAATTTTACAGTACTCCAGGTGAGAAGAGGCCAAAACCTGCACCAGTACTCACAGATTAACTCGCTCCAAAAAAGGGTCTCTGTTTGGTGATATTTCTTAGATGATTAAAGCTGTCCTGGCCTACTGTCAATGTCTGCAATTCCAATGTCAGCCTTTAATAAAGGACCACTTCTGGCATATAGAACTACCAGACCCAGTGTATACCCCCCTTCCCCCATTCATGGCCACATAAATAACTTATCTGAGCCGCAACAAATCTGTCCAGTAAAGATGTTTGGATACAAAATTATTGTAGTGATTGTCCAAACAAGCATTACATTCACCAATGACAATATATCTCGGCAACTCAAATGGGAAATCAACACTTTCTCAGCAGATTCCTGCAAAAATTCCACTTCACATCATAAAGTGTGACAGTGGAACATGATTTCCCTGTTCAAGCTGGTCGCAAATGAGAGGGCCACCAACTAAAAGGACCCAGTTAAACCTACTGGGGATGTGGTAAAGCTTGGCTCTAAACAAGAAGATCATCCAGTCAGCCCTGTGCTCCAATCTTGGGTGGTGTATCATGAAGAAATTTGGGGTGGGGTCTCTTTAAAAATAGTCCCCAATGAATCATCCAGTCAGGTTTCTGTGATACACACCAGATTGACACCAGAATCAGAGATAACATCTTTAGTTATGACAGACATATTAACCACCAATCTGGCATTGCATAGCAAAACTCAGACTGGAGAGGACTGACTGCCTCCCAGCATCTGCATCTCCTGTGTGGAACAATACTGAGGGATGAGCCTATGTCTGGAAAGATTCCTGCCTGTGCATCCCTCATCAGCACCTGCCCTTTGACATACCCATACTTACTAGGGGAGCAATGATTTGACCTGACCTTCCTACCACTCCTAAAAATACCAAACATTTAGTATCTTTGAACTACCCTCCTTGCCAGTGCTGGCAGTTGCCCCTGGAAAGGGCAGAGCAGTCTAACCTGGGAAGGTAAGTAGGTGATGGAACCCCTATAAATGCCAGGTGAAGGATCTCCAACAAACTAAAGTTATAAATACTCACCCACAATAATTCATGCAGCCTATAAATATATATATATACAGTATATATACATATATATATATATATATATATATATATACACACTATATAATAGGAAATATTCACTGCCTCTTTATTTTTGCTACTTTTGCTGGTTTCATATTTGCATGAAATAAAAAGCCAATGAATACTAGGTAACCCGTTATGCAATAGCAGCAATGGTGTTCCATTAGTGAAAATAAAATGATGTGAACATGTTGGGTGTGGTCAGTGCGCTAAATATAATGGACATGAATTTAAGCTGTTATACAGTATATATTACAGTGGCGCGTTAGCGTCACTATAGTTAGGGGTCAGCAGATTGTTTAATGTTAAACCCCTAACTTTGCAATTTAATTGCTTACCCCCCCCCCATTCAATGGATTTACACAAAATGTTGAATTTACAGTGTTGGTTAATGTGCCAAGTTTTGTTCCAGTAAGATTTGCAGATTCTGAGATCCAGATAGTGAAAAAAATTAAACAATCGGGGGGGGGGGGGGAGTTGCTCTTTTTCTCATTGCCTAGCACCCAGCAGTTTGGAATTTTGTTCTGAAATGTTCCGGGCAGAAAGTGTTTTTCCACAGTGATGTCTTTCATTGGTTTGGTGAAAAAATATTAATCCATTCCAGAGTTATAAGGATTTAAAAGTTTGGTTCTGAGCATGCTCAGTACACTGTTTTGTGTAGCTGTTTGATACAAAAAAAATTTAGCCATACAAAAAAGGATTCTGTTTCATTTGAGGGTTAATCCTGTTTCATGAGAAAAAAATAGCTTTACGTATGGTGGCCATCTTGTTTCCATTTTTTTTCCAAAATTTTTTTATTCAAAAGCACATAAAGATATTTTCATGTAGAGACACCAACACATGTATCTTGCTAATCGGCACCCCATTAGCTGATTTCTGCAGTCAGCATTTGGAAAAATTACCTAGAAATTTGTTTTTTAATATATTTTAGCAGTCTTTTTCCATGACACAATTTTCTTTTTGCATATGGTCATACGAAACAGGAATAGGGTCATATGAAACAGGATTACCTTTCATACAAAAAAAGAATTTGGACTTAGATTTTTATTTCACATTCTTTTTTTCGTACTGTAGAAAGAATCCTGTTTCATGAGAATGACACAATCTGATGAAAAAGGATTTCTTCATACGAAAAAAAAATTGGACTTAGTATTTTTCCACATTCTTTTTTCGTATGAAGGAATACTTTTTTCTGAGAATGACACAATCTGATGAAAAAGGATTCCTTCATATGAAAAAGAACTTGAACTTAGTTTGTTTTCTACATTCCAACTTTAGCAAGTCATAACTCCATAAATATTTGCAGTTAGGGCACAATTTATATATCAGAAGAAAGGTCTCAATAAGTTCTACCACATTAACACATAATTCCCTCCAGAAAAAATCAGGGGCCATATAAAAAATTCTCAGTGATGGCTTTAAAGGCTTGCCAGAAGTGCAAAATGACAGATGCTGTTACAGGAGACATCTAGGTGCTGTAGTTTGTTGACAGTGACAGAGTTGTGCACTACAGACTCACTGTTTAGAGTTGGGAGGAGAGTCCCTTTGGTTATTAAGGATCTAGCTCCAGGTGTCAGACAGTATTTGAGTCTATAGACCACCCCCAGTTTCTGGTGAATATATTTGCATGTTTGTGCGATATGCTCACTAAAGGAGAACTCACTTCAAAATACACACCCAGGTTGCTGACTCGATGGTGCTGAGCATTGCGGCACTGGATGCCACACCTCGTGCTACACCGGTGACCCAGGAGGAAGAGGACTGAGCATCTACTGACTGCTCTGGGACTTGCACCACTCTGCAGCAGCTCCCAATGGAAATCGGGGGCACTACACATACAGTGCATCTAGGGGGAGGAGTACGGCGGACGTTGGCACATAGTGCCTTGATGTCATTGCACGTTCATACTCCTGAAGGGAGAAAACATGGAAGAAAATGGCAGTCGGTTCTGGTGGCTTGATGGCTGTGCCTCCACATACCATCAGATTCAAAAGAATCGCATGCTCTGGTATTAGATCCAGGCCCGGCGGCGGAGGTAGGGGGCCCCACCATGGGTACTATGTGTGCTAGCCTGAGTGAGTGATCTGACGGGAATTGCATGGGGTGTGGAGGGCAGCAGTCAGACGATTGCAGGCCAAGCTGTGGGAGCACAAATATAACAAATTTAAAAAAAGTACACACCCAGGTATTTAAAGTAGAATACTTGTTCAATTGGAGCTCCACATAGGCCAAGTACCATAAAATTATTGCCTTGCTTGTTCAGGTAATGTTTGGAACTGATTAGTAGGCTTTTCTAGGTGTGTAGAACCATTTTGCTCTTGAGGAACCAATGCTGTGTATTTCAGGAGTTAGCATTTACCATCCAAAAGATATTAGCTGTGAAGCTCAAACTAGAATTCATTCATCTGCATATAGTAGAGAGTATATATCACCGCATGTAGATTGTAATGACTTTACCAAGATAGAAAAATTGTGAACACAGGATAGATCCCTGAGGCACACCTTTATTAACAGTAAGTAAAGTCCTTAAGGTGTTTGCTGTGCAGACTTGTTGTGTTGGAACTGTAACTTCTAAACTAATGTAGTTGTTTGTTAGCACAGGAAGGCTAGCCAGCACAGTAGGAGTTCATGGCTGACCAGGTCGAAAGCCCGGGTCAGCTCCCTGAAGATTGTCCCGGTTAGGCTATCCTTGTTCATGGCCCTTGTCCTGTGGTCATGGAACCTGGTAAATGCAGTGAATGTGCCATGATTTTTTCTGAAGCTAAGTTGCTCTGGTGAGAATAGATTGTATTTGTGCAGGTAATCATTAATTTGTGAGAAATCCTTTTTTTAGAATTTTGCTTAGAAAAGCAAGTATGGTGATTGGGTGATAATTTTCATATGCAGGGTGTTACCACTTTTGTATAGAGGACAACCCTAGTGAGTGTCCAGATTTGGGATACTGTTTGAGTGCAGACGGAATGGGTGTAAATTGCTGCTGGAAGGTAGGAGATAAGACTGGTTGTCACAGACTGGTTCTCTCCCAGAACTCAGTCTTCGCTGCTACCAGTTTTCACAACCCTTTAGACACCTGAAAGGGTTACCATGGTATGCTGTCACCACTCAGCCACAACCTCACTTAGGGTATTTCAAAGTTTGAATCCCACCAGTGCCACTTCTCACATGGTATGACGTTCCTTACCAAAGGGCAAACCACCCACTCCTGTTGTCACAGCATAGAACACTTTGCCTTAGATATGGTAACTTTGTAGCCTGCCTCTTCAGAAATGGATCACAGAAATGCCAATTTACCCTTGGTTATCTGTACATTAAACTACTCGTTTACAGAAATAATTAAGTATATACAAATAACATTTAATACTCCAGGATATTGACATATGTTACAGGATAATATGCACTAATATGGGGGAATACTGTATTTCTACTAAGAAAAAAAAAATAAACACATTTGACAAGACAGAAGACACACAGAAGAACCTAACTCCAAGCTATCTAAATTCAAAGTAGAGTAAAAGCAGCTTACCCCCAACTGGGTCTTGATGAGCTATGGTAGACTGGAACCCATGATGGTGCTAATTCAAAATCCTGAAACATATCTAAACTCTAACAGCAAACACACACAGAAATATGTTCGGCTGGCCAGTCCACTACACTTGCATCACCATACATGCTTCTCTGACATCACAACCTGGATCATTTCTTTGTTCTCTGGGACCACCCTTTTCCAGAAAAGGTCTAAACTTGTTTTGTGTATTAAAGCCTGATCCATTTATTATCTTGGCTGGCTAAATCAGTGGGGTGTTGTTTTGCTCTGCCTCAGCCTTGTTTAAATTCAAAACATGCCTTTTTCATGAAATGGATTGAACTTTTTGAAGTTTAATCAAAACAAAGGCCTTTTACAGTGCAGGAAATGTTGCAGTCCCCACTCAACCTATGTGAGAACCCAGGAATGCTCACACAGCAGGCCTGGGACAGCAATATGAGACCATTTTCAATTTTCCTCATACATCTCACAACAAAACTATTTAACAAGCAACATACCTAGTAAGATAAAAAAGTTAAAGAAAAGTCTGGACATTATATCTGTTGCATCTCCATGTCTTTTAGCAACTCTAAATAATGTTTTTTTTTCATGTTAGCAAGTCTGCTATACCTGCTATGTCCCAGTTCACTGTTAGTTTTAACAATTTTTTAATTCTTTAAAGCACCTCCCATTCTTTACTGAGCCACTAGTTATTGTAAATCATCATTGCCATGCTGTGACCCACTGCAGTGCCTGATGTCCATGTTATAAGACTGCTGCACCAGGCTCCATATTAACAATTTAGGGGTTTGTCCGCTGATCATATGGAGCCATATGAGGGGGTTGCATTCATTGACCAATTTTAACTCCCTCCCATACAAATATGGTTACAGCTTCTGCCGTGCCCAGACAATACCCAGACACTCTTTTTCAATTGTATAATAGGCCACCTCTCTTTGGAACAGCATCCTGCTCAGGTACATGACTAGATGTTCCTCCCCCATGTGCATGACCTGATTCAGAACCAACTCTAGCCCAATATTGGACCCATCCACATGCACATGAACGTAAGAGAATAGTGTGGGCTTGAAAGCACAGTTGCCTGACACAATGCCTCCTTCAAATGGTAGAACACTGTATCACAATGATTCTTCCACTGATCTTTTTTCCAGCATTTTCTTCCTTGTGAGAGCAGGACAGGGGTTTGGTCTTGCTACTAAAGACTGGCACACACTTTCTATAGTAGCCTGCCATCCCTAGGAAGGTCTATACCTTTCTCTTTGTTGTAGGTGTATCCCATCCCTGTATCGCCTCAATTTTTACTGTCTCAGGCCAGACGCATCCATTCTCCACCCTGTGCCCAATGTGTGACACCTTTGTCATCCCGATTTGGCACTTCTCTACCTTGACTGTCAGTCTTGCAGCCTTCAATCAGTGAAGCACCTTGGTCACATGCCTAACATGATCCACCCATATCAGGCTGTAGATGGCAATGTCATCCACAAGCCAAAGCAAAGTCTCCTGCTCCAGACAGAATATAGTCCATGAGCAATTGAAAGGTGACTGCTGCATTGTTCATTCTAAATGGCATCACTCAAACCTCATATAGATCTAGTGTCATATAAACATAGTGATGAAGGCTGTACTCTCTCTGGCTTCAGGGGTTGGGGTACCTGCCAGTATCCCTTTGTCAGGTCTATGGTGGTCAGCTACATGATTCCCCCATCCTCTCTAGGACTTCATCCATCTTGGGCATGGGGTATGTGTCTGACTCCATACAGCTGTTGAGCCTGCAATATCTGATACAGAACCTTGTGGTTCCATCCTTCTTGGGGATCAGTACCACAAAGGAGGCCCAGGGACTACTGGACTCCTGGACTACCCTAATAGCCAGCATTTCCTTGATCCTCCCACAATGGCATGTTTCACTCCCTCAGGGACTCTGGAGGGTGACTGTATCAGTGGGGCCTGAGACTCTTTATATACATGGTGTTCTGCCAGCATGTTATATCCTGGTTTTCCTGTAAACATTTCCACAAATGTATACAGTACCCCCATGCATTTCAATAGCTTGGCTTGGTGTCAGCCACTCTGAGAAGTTGACATTGTCCACAGAGGCTTCTCCCATACCATCCATCAGGAGATCAACCAGCAGGTCTGCTTCTGCTTTCTCATTCAAATAGCTGCACACAGCCAGGACCTTCTGATCCCAATCATGGTAGGGCTTCATCATGGTTACATGGTGGATTCACTGCTTACACTTCCTATCAGGTAGCTTCATGTAATTAACATTATTTACCCTCCCAACCACTGAGTAAGGGCCCCTCCCAGGTCCCTTGTAATTTATTCTATCAGAAGGGGATGAGTACCATCACTCGATGCCCGACTTCATACTCCCAGGATCAGTCCCAAGGGTCGTACCATGTCTTCTGTCTTTGTCGTGCGGTGGCTAGGAGCTTCTGGGTGAACCCCATAAGCTCCATAATCCCTGACCTGAAATTCAGGATGTACTCCACAACAGATTCCCCTTGGGAAGCAAACTCATCTTCCCATTAATCCCTTATCAATTCAAAGGAATTCCTTACCCTATGGTAAAGCAGGAGCACAAAGGATGAGAACCCTGTGGACTCCTGGGGGACATCCCTATATGCAAAAAAAAAAGATAGGGACAGTACTTGTTCTACTCTCTTGCATGCTTACCAGTGAATGCCCTTAACATACATAGATTTAAGAGACACATTAAATCACTTGACTAGATCTTTAGTCAGGGGGTGGTATGGAGAGGCCCTGAACCCCACCCTTCTTCCAAAGACTAGCCATTAGGGCAGACATGATACTGATGCCCTGGTCTGACAGAACTTCCTGGGGAAAACTCATCTAGCTGAGTATCCCCAGCAGTTCATTACTACTTTTTCTGACTCAATAGAAGACAAGGGCACAGCCTCTGGGTACATTGTAGCATAATCTATGACCATTAAAATGTACCTCTTGCCTGTGCGACTTTGGGTCCTCAGTGGCTCCACAATGTCCTCAGCCATTTGCTGAAATGGCTCTTCAAATATAGACAGGGGAACAAAAACTGACAGCCTTGTCTCTGACCTTTCTCACCCTATGGCACTACAGAAAAGTCCAGCATTAGTTTGCTATGTCCTTTAAGATACTGGGCCAATAACACTTGTTAGTCTGTTGCCTTTTTGTATGGCTGACTCCCAAGTGTCCAGAAAAGGGTATATTGTGGGCTAAGGCCAGAAGCTGCTTCCTATACTCCTTAGGAACTACTATATGCTGGAGTACCCCTTTCTCTGGTCCTTCCTTTGGAATCCACTCACGGTATACTCTAGGAGCCCATTCCCCCATTATACCTCCCTTTTCCCTGAACCCTGAGAGTCACCTTCCACCCTGGTGGCTAACTGTCTTCAGTTTTTGTAGGGATGGGTCAGCTTGCTGAGCTCAGCCCAACTCTGCATGCCTGACCTTCCCTAAAACACACTCTCCTGTGAGAGAGCCATACACAGCTGAGCTCTCCTCAGTCTGTAGTGGTGGCTCAGAACTGCTGCTTTCAGCTTGTTCTTCAGCAACAGCTTCCCTTGCTGCTGAGGGTAGGGTTACTTTCAGCTGCACAGCCCCCTCTTTGTCCTCAGGAGTTGGTTCCCCGGCCTTACCATGGGTAGTGACACACACAATGTTAGCCTGACTGTCAAAGTCATTACTCATAATTACATCAACAGGCAGATCTGGTACAACACCCACCTCCCAATGTGCTCTGGCTAACTTCCCAGTTTAGAAAGATCTAGGCCACTGGTACTAAGACTGCAGGACCAATCACTCCTCTAATTCTGGAAAAGTGGCCCTACAGGATCTGTTCCTTGTGAATCAAATCATGTTTTACCATTGAAATGAAGGCCCCCCCTGTACCTTAACCCCTGGGTTACCATCCTATTTACTACCACAGAGAGCATGTGTACAGTGGAGTCTGGGGAACTGCACTCTAGGTACAAGCCACTAGCTGCTGGGGGCTTCCAGATCTGCCCCCTCCAGCTCTACTCATCTCTTTTCCTATATTTTTCAGATGGTCATATCACAGGTGTCCAGTTTTAGTTTTTGGCAGATACACAATCTGAGTTCCCCCCACTTCTTACTTTTGAAACATTCAGCTTCCTTGTTTATTTGGGCACAGGGTGGCTTCCCTTAGGTCCCTTCCCAGGGTTCCCTTAAACCACCTGATGTCCCTACTCTATTGTTTTTGTTCTGAGTGTATGGTCGGCTGGATATGAACTGATCAGCCCTCTCAGCTGCCTCTTTCATGGAGCTCAGAGTCCTAGCTAGCAACTGTATTCTCAACTCCTCTGGTATAGACTATATGAACTGTTCCATGAGGAACAAATCTTTCATCTATTTCACAGATCTAGCCTTTGCACCCTCCAACCATCACTCAAACAGTTTGTCTAGTTGTACACACATTTCAGCACAGCTATCTCCCGGTGCCTTCCTTAAGACTTTACATTTTTGTCTATAGGCCTTGGAAGTAAGTTCAAAATGTTTTAACAAGGCATTTTTTCACCTTGTTATAGTCCATACAGCCCTCACTGTAGAACTGGGCAAGCCACAACAGGCTTGAGCCTGGCTCACAATTAGTGCCTGGCTCGACTTGGCTCAACCTCTGTAAGCAATTGAGAGCCAGGGTCAAGCTAAGCCAATCATGGTGAAAGTAAGAATTTTTGTCAGCCTGAGCAGTTAGTATAGTGTCTGAAACATTCAACTCCTATGTGTAAAAAACAGTCTGCAGTAGCCAGGGCTTGGCTCATGTTTTCACTCGTAGAGTCAAGCCAGACCCCTGGCTTGGCTCTAAGTGAAAAAATCCTAGCTTTCCCACCTCTACTTCATTGTCCATCTTAGTGAAGGCTTCTAATGCTCTGCCCATAAGAAGTGGCCAAAGGTGAGTTGCACAAGAAGCCCTGTCCAATTAAAACAGCCCACCTATTCTCTCAAAAGATATAAACAAATCAAGATCATTCCCCTCCTGATACTTGAGAAACTATTTGGAATTAATTTTGGATTTTTCAGTCATAGAAACATAGAATTTGTTGACAGAAAAGGACTGCTTGTCCCAGCCAGTCTGCCCAGATGGTCCCTGCCTAGTCTGTCTCCACATACTCTAACTGATCTCTAGTGATCCCTCCTCCTTGCCTATTTACTAATATTCCCCTGTCTAGTCCACATATAATTGAAGCCCCCTACTGTTTTTACCTCCACCACTTCTGCTGGCAGTCTATTTCAGGCATCTACTACTCTTTCGGTGAAGTAATACTTCCTCGTACCCCTCTTAAATCCCCTCTCCCAGCATCATCGCATGCTGTCTGGTCCTAGTGCTCTTTCCCATTTGAAAGAAACTCCCATCTTATACCTTGCTCACCTCTGTGAGATACTTGTAGGTCTCTATCATGTCCCCTCTCACTCTCCTCTCCTTCAGAGTGTACATGCTGAGATCACTCAGTCTGTCCTTGTAGGGCTTTTGGTTCAACCCCTGCACCATTTCAGTTGCCCTCCTCTGGATTGTCTCCACCCTGTCTATGTCCTTTCTGAGGTGCATCTTTCAGAACTGTACACAATGCTCCAGGTGAGGTCTCATCAGTGAGCAATACTGTGGCAACACTACCTCTCACCTCCTTCTGGAGATACTTCTTCTAATACATCCCAGCACTGCCTGGCACTACCCACTACTTGTTACACTGCCCTGCCACTTGGAAATCATTAGATATGATAACCCCAAGGTCCCTTCCTGCTTAGTGACTGACTCTTTCTCTTGCTTCTCAGCTTCCAGTTTTGCCTCTGCAGCTCTATATCTACCTTTTGCTTAGCAGCACCTGCTTTTTGTTGGTTGACATCTGCCTTCACCTTAACCAGTGTGAGCTCCAGCTGCATCATTTCTGTCTCCCCAGCTGCCCCAATTCTAGGCTCTGGCTCACTTGCATGCTCCCTAGCCTCTGGCTCATAACTTTGGCTAGCAGTGACCACTTTTGCACCATTTCCCAGGTCACTTTTCTCAAGGATGTCTGAGTTCTACCCATGCCTGGCTGGCCTTAAAAATGAGCCTTCTTTCTTTTGCACAGCTTCTAAAGGTTTGTCAAAATACATTTCTCACATGGCTCAGACATAGTATCTTCTTGCTATCTGTATTTACTTATGCAGAAACCTGAAAATGGTAATATATTCAGTATCCCCCTTGCTTATCCTGTTCTGTGACTGGATAAATAACATCTTTATCAACAACTCATTTCAGATCCCAACAGCTTCCAACCAGTTTGCCACAGACTGGTTCTCTCCCAGAACTCAATCTGCACTGCTACCAGTTTTCACAACCCTTCAGCTGCCTGAAAGATTTACCATGACATGCTGCCTCTACTCAGCTATAACATCACACAGGGTATCTCTAGGTTTGAATCTCACCAGAGCCACAGCTCACACAGTACCATGCTCCTTACCAAAAGGCTAATGAACCACCCCATTGTCACAGCTGAGAACATTTTGCCTTAGATATGGTAACTCTGTAGCCTTCCTTTTTGGAAATGGATCACAGACTTGCCAAGTTATACCTGGTTATCTATACCTGAAATGACTCAGTCATAGAAAGCACGAAGCATATAAAAATAACATTTAATACTCCCTGATAGTTACATACAGCAGAGCCAGCCACAATGCAACACAGTAACTTGCAGCAAATGACATAATAAAATACTGCAGTAAAAATGGTTTAATTCCCACTGAATTACAGTTCCCTGCAGCAAACTGCAGCATTTTGTGATCTATCTCAGCAGTACTGCATTACATGCTGACTTGTGCCACTCCATGTTACAAGATTATACACATTAAAGACTATGGGGAATACAGTATTTCTGCAGAAATATAAATAAACTCATTTGAAAAGATAGAGGACACAGAGTAAAATCTAATTCCAAGCTACCTATATTGCAAATAGAGTAGAAGAATCTCACCCCCAGCTGGGACTTGGTCAGTTATAACAAACTTGAATCTGTGATGTTGCTAGTTTGAAAACCCAAAACATAACTAAACTCTACAAAACACACAAAAATATCTTTGACTGGCCTGCCTTTAACACCCGCATCATCATACATGTCTCTTTGACATCATAGTCTGAACTATTTCTTTGATCTCTAGGGACCACCCTTTTCCAGAATGAGACCAAACTGATTTTGTGGATTGAAGCCTGGTCCTTCTGTCATCCTGGATGGCTAACCGTCTTGCTCTTCCATGGCCCTGTTTACATTCAAAGCATGTTTTTTTTTATGAAATTGGGTCATTACATTGATGCCGAACCAAAACAAAACCTTTTACAGGGCAAGAACTGTTGTGGTCCCCATCCAACCTCTGTGAGAACCTAGTAATGCTCACACAAAAGGCCTGTTTCTGCATTATGTGACAATTTTCAGATCTCCTTATACATCCCACAAGTAAAATATTTTACAGGCTACATAACTAGTAAGATAACAAAAAAATTCCTGAGTGTTGCATCTGTTACACTATTAAAGTTTAAGAATGTAGGTTGTAGACATGACATCCAGTACTTTTTACCATACATATATTCTTCCCAAGTGCAGATGAGCACTCTCTGACCTTGACCCGCCCCCAAACTGACAACTATATCTCTGGTACCTACCTGCCATAATGGTTCCCCCACAGATTGTCCCCAGGAGAGGGAGGGCTATCCTCCCAATGACACATCCAGAGCTATTGGCAGGAGCACTGGGTGATGACACAGGCCACAGTGTGCAGGCTGGACTTCATTCTGCCTGCCCCGCCATTCTGTTTCCTCCCTCCCTTAGCTAGATGGTATGCAATACACATGTGGGTCTATGCTTGGACATGCATGTGCACCATGTGCCTGCTGCTGGCCATCTCCTAGTCTGTGCTTCCCTGACCCTACCACCACATCTCCATGTGGTGTCAGTGTAGGAGTAGTATTGCACATTCCCTCTGCCAGGGAGAGGAGAGCAGAGTTTCAGATGCTTGATCCCCTCCAAGAGTTTTGTATAATGGAATCACTACCTCATACCTTTGGCTAGTAATACCCCTTGCTATGCACCCCAGCATGCCACTGGCCCTCCCTGCTGCTTTTATGCTCTACTTTGACATTTTCAGGTCATCTGAAATAGTAACCCCCAGGTCTCTTTCCTCTTTGGTGACTATCAGCAACTCCCCAATCCTGTAGCTCTCTCCAGGGCTACTGTGTCCCAGGTGCATCATGTTGTGCTCTTTTTTTGAATTAAACCTCAGTGGCCACTCTGCAGACCATTTCTCAAGTTTCCCCAGGTCTCTGCTCATTTTCCCCACCCTTTCAGGAGTATCCACCTTTTTACAGATCTCTGTGTCATCCACAAACAGGCAGACCTTTCCTTCCAGCCCTTCTGCAATGTCACTTATGAAGGCATTGAACTGAACTGGTCCAAGGACTGATCCTTGAGGTATTCTGCTGGTCACCCTCCTCTCCCCAGATTGTACTCCATTTACCATCACCTTCTGTCTCCTGTCAGTTAGCCATTTTCTAACCCAGTTTACCACCCAGTCTCCCATGCCCAGACTACCCATCTTGTTACCTAGCCTCCTATGTGGGACAGTGTTGAAGGTTTTGCTGAAATCAAGGTAGGTTACATCCACCGCATCCACCTGATTTACTTCCTTCATCTCCCAGTTGAAGAAGTCTATGAGGATTTGTCTGACATGATCTACCTGCTGTGAACCCATGTCACCTAGGGTTTTGGGCATTGATGGCTTCTAGATGTCTCACTTTCCTCCTTGAGTAGTGCCTCCATGATGTTCCCCACTACTGAGGTGAGGCTGACCAGCCTAGTTGCCCACCTCCTCCCTACTGCCTGATTTGTGCGGAGAGATGGCATGTTCCCTCCTCCAATCCTCTGGCACCACTCCTGTGTTAGGTGACTCAGTGAACAATGCTGTCAGAGGTTCTGCTAGCTCTCTTCACAGCTTCCATAGTATCCTTGGGTGTATACCATCTGGTCCCATTGCTTTGTCCACCTTCAATTTAGTGAGTTCCTGCAGGACTCTCTCCCCCGTGAATGGACTGTTGTCTACCTCTCCCTCCCTTGGCATCTGATGCTGGGCTGTGGTCCTTGTCCCTCCCCCTTTTCTGTGAATACTGAACAGAAGTATTTATTCAGTATTTCTGCCTTATTCATGTCTCCTTCCTTACATGCCCCTTCCTCCCCTTTAAGTCTTACAACTCCCCCCAAGTTTTCCAACTTCCACTGATGTACCTGTAGAATGCCTTGTCCCCTTTTTTACTGTCTGCACTAAACTTTCCTCAGTCTGTGCCTTTGCTCTCCTCATCACCATCCCTGCTTCCTTCAGACACTCTTGGTACACCTCTCTGTCCTCCTCCCTTTGTGTCTCCTTATATTTTCAGAACCCTGACCTTTTAGTTCTTACCTTTTCTGCTACCTCTTTTGAGAACCATAGTGGCCTTTTCCTTCTCTTGCCTTTTGATACCAATCTAATGCATTTGTTTGTTACTTCCACTATGGCTCCTTTTAGGTTTTCCCACAGCTCTTCCATCCCCCCTCCTGTTCCCCTATTCTCCAGGGCACTTTTGATAACTCTTCCCATTTTATTGAAGTCTGCTTTTTTGAAATTGAAAACCTTCACCCTAGTGTGACTGTCTGTATTGTAAACTGAGCCACACTATGTAGTGATCACCGGATCCTAGTTGCCCCTCCACCTGGACATCAGTGATTCTTTCCCCATTGGTCATTACCAGCTCAAGAATCACCCTGTCTCTAGTGGGACCAAGTACCAGCTGCCCCTTGTAGGAAATCCAGGATGCCTCTGCTTCTGGCTGAAGCAGTTGCCTGGGTGATCCAATCCATGTCTTGCATATTGAAATCCCCCATCAGCAGAATCTCACCTTTCATTGCCATTTCATGTATTTCATCCTCAAGGTCCCTGTCTACATCTTCCCCTGACCTGGAGGTCTGTATATCACCCCCTGTTCATATTGCTGTGCCATGTCCTGGTTCAAGGGTGACCCACAGTGCCTAGGCCTCCCCCTGCCTACCCTGTATCTGTCTTGCCTTTATACTCTCCTTGATATACAGGGTAACTCCTCCCCCATTTTTGCCTCCCCTATCCCAGCTAAATAGAGCATAACCTGATATGTTTACTTCCCACCCATGACTGGCAGTGTACCAGGTTTCATTTATTGCTACTATGTCCAGGGCCTGTCTTAACTATCACAGCCTCCATGTCTGGGACTTTATTTCTCAGGCTGCATGCATTCTCTTCCATCCTCTTGTCTCCTTCCCCTTCTTCACTCTCCATGGTGCCCAGGCCCTTTCATCCTCCACTCACCTTGTATCCACTTAGCCTCCATTCGCTCCATACTGTCCACACATCGACACTCCCCTGCTCCTACCCCCTCCTCTTTATCTCATATGACCTCCCTTTTTCAGAGGTGTACATCTATCCCCTCCAAGTTGCTTATTATTCTACTCCTTTGTGTGGGTGATATTGAATCCAACCCAGGGCCATCTCATATTCCCCCCAGTAATCTCCCTAACGGATTAAAGGTACTCCATCTCAATATCAGGAGCCTTCTCCCAAAGATAGATCTGCTTCAGCCTCTTATGGTTAGCCTAAAACCCAGTGTGATGATCATCACTGAATCATGGCTTTCTTCCAAAATCCCTGATTTTACCATCTCTATCCCTGGCTACTCCCTCATTGGGCAGGACCAGTCAAGCAGGGGTGGGGGGTAGCAATATGCATCGCATCATCCATCCGATATTCCCTTTGCCTCTCTTTTATCTCCCCATCTGCCTATGAGCTTCTGCTGCTAAAACTTTCCCTCCCCTGCTCCCTTCCTATCTTTGTTGGGGGTATCTACTGCTGCATTAGCCTCCCCTCTTCCTCCATTTCCAGCATCACTAATCTCACTACCCACTTTTCTTCTGGTGAATGCCTCATCCTCTGAGATCTCAATATAAATTGACTTTTCAGCAAACAATCCAAACTTCATAACCACATCCCCTCCCTGAACCTCACTCAATTGATCTCTGACCCAGCCCATTTCAACCACAAATTGGGTAAGCACTCTCTAATTGACTGGGTGCTATCATCTCACCCCCACTAGGTAGTTACATCAGGAGTCCTGCCGGATGCACTTAGTAACCATCACATGGTCTACTGCATGCATAAAATCCATCGCTCCAAAGAACTGCCAAATATCCTCCACCATCGCTCTTTTAGGTCACTTGACTTGACACTCCTCCATGAAGAACTTGTTGGCATTGACTGATCTCCAATAGAAAATGACTCTTCTATTGTCTCAGCTTTGGCCTATTTCAAAACCCGGTTCTTGAACATTTGGGATCGGCATGCTCCAATAAAATAAAACAGAGTCTGAGGCTCCCATCTCCCTTGGGTGACAGCCAAACTTCTGGCCTATCAGTGTGCTCATGACCAAGCATGACAGACTTACAAGGCCTCCAGTATTCCTGTTGATTTGCTAAAATATTGCTCTCTTTGGAATGCCTGCACTAAGGCTATCAGACTTGCCAAAAAAGAATAGTTCTCCTCCTCCTCCTCCTTCTAGGAGAACCTTAACAACCCTTCCAGATTTTGGAAGGTAGTTTATGCCCTTTTCTCTCCACCTGCCCAATCCCCTAACACATCACACTTCAACAATAAAACCAGCCAAAGTAGACTATATCAATTAAAGCATTACATTTTCTGAAGGACTTCTGTAACAAAAGACAAAAAACACTAAAACTTTGTTTCATGTTAATGCACAGCAGCCGTGTTGGCTCTGACCAGAGATTGTTTCTTTAGAGCCTGGGTTAAGTAGTGAATTTATTGTTGCACTCACATCATTTTACTGAGTGCCTTCTATGGCACTTTGCCACTGACTTCTGCTTTGTTTATTGTTCCTGTTGAGCTGCCATAGTCTCTGATGGTCCAGTGTGCATGTCTACATTCTTTAAGTCCCTGGTGATCTAGTGTGCATGCCTTTCTTGTCCCTCCACTGTTCACGTGAGACTGATGCACATTGAGGGATTGGGGAGAGATGTTGCAGAATTGGAAGCAGGAGCCTCCATCTTGAGTGAGGAGCGCAGGTCAAGGGAAGAGCTGAGGAGTTGAGAGATGAGAAGGGAGTGGAGAGATGGCAATGAGAATGACTGCTGGCTATAGTAGTGGTAGTGGTTAGAGGGTCAGACCCATTACTTTTGATTGGAAAGAGTTTAACTCCCCACCCAAAAAAAAGAATAGATTAATGAAAATAAAGTGGTGTAGTACTGGTGGTGGGAAATGGAGCAGTGGCCTGTGGCAGCCAAGAACAGTCGGTCAGTCATCTGCCGTCAGAGAATACTACAGAAAAACTGATTCAATTAAAAAAAAGGTCATGCAACAAGCACAGACATAATGTGAAATTGCAGTCAGTGAAAAGCAGCTAAGTGAATGAAAACACAAAATACTGAGCTAAAACTGGTGAGTGACAAATAAATATAAGGGGCATTTGTTTTTGGCCAAAGCAAAACTGCTATGAAATAATTAAGGGGAGGCTGCTAAAGCATAACAAAATAAGGGTACCTGGGAGAACAATAAATAATTTTTTGCATGGACTGGGAGGGAAGGAGGTACCACCAACAGGCTGCACTAAAAACAAACAAAAAAACCCAGTTGCCCAACTTGTCCTTGTCTTTCAGAAGTTGACAAAGACTGGCTCTGGGTTCAAAAACGAAGACAGAGCATGCCTAAGTAAAATAAAAAAAAAATGTAGGTGCTAGAAGGAGGAACTTTTTTAGGACAATCTGAGGAGTGGGAAGGTCAGTTACCTGGATGTGACTGTGTCCCAAGAAAAGCTGGATTTATTATAAAGGAATGAAAAAACAGAAAAAAATAAGAGGGTCAGCTGGGAGGAGGTGGGAGGAGTATCTGAGTGGATGCTGTCCACCTTGGGGAGGAAAGGTGTACAGACGCTGGTGCACTACTGCCATCTGGGTGACCACAGGTGGTGGTGGTGGTGGTGCAGCCAGTGCCGTCAGGCCAGGGTGGAGGACATTGGGTTTACTCTGGCAGATGTGCATGTCTCCATGTGCACACGTGCACTGTCCTAGCAGAGAAAATGAAACAGAAAATTGGAAAAATGTCCGACCTCAGCAGGAGGACATCAACCCCATGTCATAGCCCCATACCTCCGACTGTGGCACTCACTCTTGATGTACTGACTGAGTCTCCACTGGGGGGAAGGGGCCCCCAGTAGCCACTCCCTGAGGGTAAAGCATGGTGCTAGGGAGCCAAGGTAAGTCCTGGGGAAGGTGGGTAATGGGGCTGGGCACAGGGGTTAAGGCCGATGGGACCAGTCGGCCATAGTAGGGATAAAGCATACTAAAAAAGTAAATAACTTTTGTGCAAGAAAGAGAACTGTGGTGTAGGGAAACAACTGAAACGGGTGGGAAGGTCTTTTCCCTGGGTGCGTCCCAAGAAGAGCTGGATTTATTATAAAAGAATAAAAAACAGAACTAATGAAAATAACTTATGTGCAAGAAAGATAACTGCAGTGTGGAGAAACAACTGAAAGAGGAGGGATGGTCTATAACCCAGGGCTGTGTCCCAAATACTTAGATAAATAAACAAAAAGTTACATGGCACAACATGCATCATTAATGACTTGGCTGACAAGAAACCACTGTGACCTCTACCAAACCCTGTCCCTCCCCTCTCTACAGGACAGGAGATGGGCACACTGTGCTAGTTTTGTGGCTAAATTCTGGTCCCAGTCCCTGCCCCAATACCTTTCCTCTTCTCTCCCTCCCCTTCTGCCTCCCTCAGACACTATGACTCCCACACACTGTCAGTCCCTCACATGTCCACCTCTGCAGGCCAGGCAGCCTTCTCTTATCGTTTGCCTAAACTGTGGAATTTCCTTCCCTCAGCCATTCGACACGCCCCTTCCCTATGCTATTTCAGCACCCTCCTCAAAGCCGACTTCTGCAACACCTGCTCCTGCTTCTAACTTCTAACCTCCTGTTATCCCACTACCTTAACCTCCTCATTGCCCCCCCCCGCAGACCCACCTTTACACATCCTAACTCACTAGTCAGCTGCATGATTCTGGCCAACCCTGTACGTTCTAGCACTTGCTTATCTGATAGGTGGCTTGCCCGGCCTTGTTTGTCTCCTATATAGTACCTGTAGTGTACACTTGTGCTTGCCATAATTGCTGTAAATATACTATTTTATTTACTACTGTATGTACTAAATGTATTATCTTGTGCTACTGTTCAATGATTGTGTGTATGTATGTACCATTCCCGTTCTGTTCCAACCCCCCCAGGACGCATCTGGAAATGAGCAGTTGTCTGCTCAGTATGCCTTCCCAGTGAAACTTTTACATAAATAAATAAAGCAACCAAATGTGCAAGAGGTCCCTGAGGAAGTACCCGGAAAAAGGCCACACAAAGAAGGTGCAGTAGCAGACGTACAAGATCCTACACCAGAACTCGAGCCACAAGCATTAATAATTGATGAGCCAGACACAACAGACACTGAGCAAACCTGCAGCAGTTCCTCTAAAAAACAAGATAAATTCCAACAAAGGTGGCTAAAGCTTTACAGCTGGTTGCAATTTGACAAAGACCGTGGCCAGATGACCTGTTCTGTTTGTAAGCCTTATGCATCCATTTCTTTTAAAAGTACTTGTTACAAAACATCAACCCTAATAAGACATTCTGGTAGCACTGCTCATACTAAAGCATTAAAAAATAGACACTGAATCAAACCATTAGGCAATGGCAAAGGCAACAGATAAGGCCACTGCACATAGTGATGGGCAACTTAAAGGGCTTCTGAGAACTGCATATTTTGTTGGTGTAAACAAGCTGCCTAACACAAATGTGTTAAATGTGTTCAGTTTTTCGAGGAAATGGCGTGTCTGTACATTAAAGACTCCACAGCACAGGGGACTTTCGGCACCTACATGAATGTGGCTGGACTGTCTGAAATCCATGAATCATTTGCTCAGGCTGTTGTGGACAAGCTGAATGTTATTGTGAAGAATAGTCTAGTGTTACGTTTGATACTGGATGAGTCCACAAACATTAGCAATAGCAAGAAACTAATAGTTTATGTACAATACTTAAACACAGTACCCCATATACTCACTTTTATTGCAACATGAAAGTTATTGATGGGAAGCCTGACACTATTTTCCAGGCAGTTTTCCATCTTCTAAATGACAGGGGCACAACGGCAAGTAAAAAATGTGCTGCTGTCTGTACTGGTGGGGTGTCAGTTATGACTGGTTGTTATCAAGGTGCAATACAAACACTAAGAATTGATTATAACCCTGAATTGCTTGGTGTAGACTGCACAGCCCATTGGTTTGTCTTGTTGCCAGTGATGCAGCTGAGTCAGTGGAACAAGTGAAAAGATTTCGAGATTTGAGGTCCATTTTCATTTTGTTTAGTAATTCCACTATCGGAAACAACAAACTGCATGAACTACAGAAATAGTTGGAAGGGCCAGTTCTGAAATACTCTTAGCCCTATACTGTTCGGTGGCTGTCCATTTACGGGGCAGTGTCTGTTGTGTTCAGGACTTCTAAATTCTTAAAACATGTGTTAGAACATATGACTTCAGCCATTTCTCCAGATTATATCTCTCAGCCTCTTGCCTTGCGAATCAGGGACAAGGCTTAAAAAATGAGGAACAACAGGTCAAAATCAGGGACACATTCCAAAAAATGGTAATATTAGCTCAACAATTCTGCCATATTGTTTGGCTTGGTATAAAAGGCATTTTCTGATGGAGAACTACACTGTCACACTGAAATTTAGCATTATGTTATGCTTTTAACCCCTAATCTTCTACAATGGAACTCCTAAATTTAGGAGGGACAATGGAAATTTCTGAGGCAAAATCAGGGACATCTGAGAGGCACGCTCCAGACAGTGACAAAGCACATTTTGCAGTTCTTTATCACGTATCGCTGGACATCATGTCACATATTGTTTTTCTTTCAAAAACTTTCCTAAGGAAAAATCTCAGTTTCTCCACTGTGCTGCCAGTGGTCATGAGTACAAAAGAGGCTGTAAGCCCTTAAATTGAAAATCCTGGTCCATCAGAGAGACAATTTTTTGATACTGATCTTGAAGGCAGTAAGTACAAACGTGATAAATCTGTTGACATTCACACTCAGAGACCAGCTTGTGATAACTTAAAGAACAGATACAGCAGTGCTTTAATTGATGAACTGGACAGTTGTTTCCCCCAAGAGACCTTAGACATAATAAGCTGCTTCTCCATTTTAGAACCCAAGAGAGCTACAGTTGTGAAACGACAGCCAGATTATTTCAATACTTATAGTGAAGACTCTAGAGATAAAATTGTGCAGCACTTCAATTTTTGTGACCTATCTATAGAATCTGCAAAAAGGAAATTCAGTTTATTAAAACAGATCATGGTCTCAAATCATTACTGCTAATCTCTGCCATTCCAGCAATTTGCTGAAGTTGTATTGAAAGAGCAACCCTGTCTGTTTCCAGAGTCTGACAAGATTTATTAGATTGCGATGGTTATACCAGTGGCTAGCGCTGAATGTGAACATACAGTAGCTTCAGTATTCAGAACAGAATAAAATCAAAATTTAGGAACTCTCTGAACAATAAAAACTTACAGAACTTCATGGTGATATCAGGTGGAAGTAGCGGAACTGTTGATTTTGAAAGAGCTGCAAACACATGGATAAAAATGAAGAACAGAAGAAGAGACTTAGTTTTCATGTTTGCAATGCAGATTTTTAGTTTTTGAACCACCAGTTGTTGCCATAGCGATCACAACATGAAGAAGGAGAGACAGAGTGTGAGTGCAGTCAGCAGCAGAATTAACTTACTTTATGACAGAGGAGAGAATCGTTTTTGTTCCCTCGCAGTCCCCGATTGTACCCCCAGAGTAATTGTCCATTTTTTTTTTTTTTTGGGGGTGGGAGAGAGGAGAGAGCTGAGCAGAGAGCTCTGGTAGTGCTGAAAGGGTCAGTGCTAGTAAATGAGGGGTTGGAGAGCTGTGGTGGCAGTGAGGAGTAGATAGTTCTGTTGAATAAAGGGTTCCAAATGAGGTAATGGGGTTTGCTGCCACAGTGAATTTAAACTTCCAGAGGCAAGGGAGCTGCAGAGCGGTAGAGACAGAATGACACAATGATCGTGGTTGAGCTACACGTTAGCAGACCGAGCAAAAGGATTTAAATTGGCAGTTCCTTCTATCCGATGAACCTGTTGTAATAGGTAAAGAGCTGCATGTGATGTTACAGGAGCTGAAAAAAATACTGAAAAGCGCAGAACTATACTGGGAGTCAGGAGTGTGATGAGCACGATTGGTAGAGTGGCTGGCAAGAGTTTGCAGACTACAGTGCAGTCAGTTGGCAGAGGGCTCTGACAGGGTAACTGACACTAAGATAGCGCTGTCAGTTTTAAGAAAAATTAAAAAAGAAAGAGATTATTTCATTCTGTTTATTTTTCTATTGCTGCGTGGCGGCAGAGGAGCAGGGGGTCAGGTCTCTGTGAGGGCTCTGCAACTGCCGCTGCTCAGTCCCGGTCACTGTCAGGGGAAAATCAGCTCCTGAAGGGACAGAAAAAAATGGTAGCATTTTAAAACTGAATTGCTTTTTAGTTTTATTTGTGAAATTCTGACATGGATGCTCTTGCAAAGGGGAAATGGGGAGATTGGCTGACAGTTTAGGGCTCCATTAGCGAGGCAGCAAACATGGCGACAGTTGCCTTTTTGGATGTTCTACTGACCCATTGATTTCAGAATTAAATGAGGCAAAAGAAACTGGGACTAGAAATTTCCCAGTCTCTGTTGTCTCATACCAGCCTGGCTGATTTACATTTGCCCATTTTCTAAACATTACATGATGACCGGGGGTGGGGGAGTATAAACAGACTGTTATGGGGGGTATAACTGCATACAACCATTGTTTTTAAACTACAGGTCTCCAGTAGGGAATAACTCTATAGCTCATGCAGGTAAAGGAACTATTTTATTACAGAACTGGTCTTTACCTATTAATTAACAATTTTTTTATTAAACTTTTTTTTTACAGTGCCCATTTTCTAAGTGCAATAAACACCTTCCATTGTGGGTAGTATTGGGCTATATAGGACTTTCCAGGGGCTATAAGGACCTCTGCATGAGGCGTTGGGCCTCATTATGCCCCTGGACAATTCGATATAGCCCAATAATACCCACCCACCCTGTTGGGTATTATTGCTTACTTAGAAAATGTGCAAATGTAAATCTGTATCCTGATTGGCTAAAAGAGTCAATCAGTCAGGCTGGTATGATACAACAGAGACTGGGAAATAACTAGTCACAGTCTCTATTGCCTCATTTAGTTCTAAAATTAATGGGCTGGTAGAACATCCAAAAAGGCAACTGCCACCATGTTTGTAGCATCGCCTACGGAGACCTAAACTGTCAGCCGATCTCCCCATTTCCCCCCTTGCAAGAGCATCAGTGTCACAGAATTGCATAGTAAAACTAAAAACAGTTCAGTATTAAAATGCCACCATTTTTTTCTATTACTTAGGGAGCTGACTTTCTCCTGATAGAGTGACTATGAGCGGCGGCAGTTACGGAGCACCCCACAGAGACCTGACCCTGCTCCCCCTCCGCTGTCGCTCAGCAGTAGAAAAATTAACAGAAGGAAATTATCTGTTTCTTTTAATTTTTCTTAAAACTGACAGCTCTATCCTAATGTCACTTGCCCTGTTGCAGCCCTCTGCTGACCGAGTGCACTGTTGTCTGAAAATTCCTTGCCAGCCACTCTGCCAACCACGCTCAGCACACTCCAGTTTCCCAGTACATTTCTGTGCTTTTAAGTATTTTTTTCAGCCCCTATAACATCACATGTAGTTCTGTACCCTTTACAACAGTTTTGTTGAATGGAAGGAACTGTCAATTTAAATCCTTTTGCTCATTCTGCCAATGTGCTGCTTGAACACGATCATTGTGTCATTCTGTCTCCACAACTGATCTGCTGCTCTGCAGCTCCCACAACTATGGAAGTTTAAACTCACTGTGGTGGCAAACCACATTGCCCTGTTCATCACCCTTCATTCAACAGAACTATTTACTCCTCACTGCCACCAGAGCTCTCCCACCCTTCATTTACTAGCACTGATCTTTTCAGCACTACCAGAGCTCTCTGCTCAGCTCTCCACTCTCCCTCAAAAAAAAAGGACAGTTGCTCTGGGGTATGATTGGGGCCTGTGAGGGAACAAAACTAATTCTGTACTCTGTCATACAAAAGGTTTGCTCTGCTGCTGACCGTGCTCACACTCTATCTCTTCTTCTTCAGGTTGTGATTTCTGTGGCAACAACTGGTGGTTCAAATACAAAACAAAACAAAAATAGCAAACTTCTATTGCCATGGGGAGGGAGGGTAAACAAAATGAAAATTAAACAACAACTAAATTAAATTAAACACACACTACATGACGACCATTTGTGTGTGTGTGTGTGTGTGTGTGTGTGTGTGTGTATACAACCATTTTTTTAAAAGTATGGGGTCTCTATTAGGACATAACTCCATAACTCATGCAGGTGGAGGAACTATTTTATTACAAAACTTATCTTAAACTAATTATTCATTAACTATTTTTTATTAAACTTTTTTTTTTTTACAGTGCCCATTTTCTAAGTGCAATAATACCCTCCAGGATGGGTGGTATTGGGCTATACCAGAACTTTCAGGGGCTATAAGGCCTTCCGCCTGTGGCATTGGGCTTCATTACGCCCCATGGCGGTCCAGTATTGCCCAGTACCACCCACCCTCTCGGGTATTATTGCTTACTTCAGGCCTCAGCTTCACTCACCAGACATATCTTAAGGGATCAAAGTTTAAGGAAGGGCCAGATTTATTATAGCTCGGTATTTTGTGTTTTCATTCATTTGGTCTGTTACTTTTTAGTGACTGTGTGTTTTTTTTTTTTTTTCAAATTCTATTTTTTCCTTCCCTTCTTGAGCCCTGCCAAACTCTCTCCAGTGACCGCCCAGTCCTGGACTCTACCTGCCTGCGTGACCCCCGACTTATCTCCTCTCCCCCCTGACACCGGGCATCCCCTGGGTCTACCCTCCGGGGAAGGGCCACCCCCACCCAGGGCACTCTTTCTTATAGGGTTGAGCACCAGGCTGAGGAGGAGGCGGGATGAGGAGACAGCCGTGCCTGACTTCTGGGAGTGTGATCCTTGGGTGGGAGGCGCCTATGCCTATCGGTGGGAGGAGGGAGGTATTTAATTTGGTTAGATCCCCTGTGGAGCCCATCTATCAAGGCAATGTACTGCCATGGCTCCACCCCCCCAGGCATACACCACGACGCTGCATTAGGCTACCTCTAGCCACCATTGGAGGTCGCTCCTCGAGCGAACGTTACCCCATCCCTCCCTTGGAAGAGAGAGCAGTCCTCCAGACACTCAATCTCTTCCTTCCCCTGCTGACCCCCAGCCTTCCGGGCTTGTTCCTGAACCCGGGTCACCGGCGTGGCACGTGGTGTGGCATCCAGCACCTCAACCCTCAGTGCCACCTGGCCAGCCGTGACTGTTTGTGTTTGCTGTCTACAATCTGACCCACTCTCTCTTTTATTTATTTTTTTTTAAACAAATATGAACTGAATTGAGTACGGTCATCATCTCTGATGTCTGTCAGGTCTATTATCAATCAAACAGTAAACACCAGTGAAAAAGAAGATAAAAAGAACAGAAGACACCAAACTGTAAGTACAATTCTTAGTCACACACACATCAGCAAACCAAATGTAATTTTTTTCAGGGAAATCCCACCCTCCAAAGTTTATCCCCCCCTCCCCAAAATGTGGGTTCCCCTCATTTTGTAGGCCTTGGGGGAATTCCCCCACACCCAAAACTGAATTTTAAGCCCTGCCCAATGTGCAGTGGTTCAATAATTAAAGCTAACCTCCTCCATGAACTGATCCAATCCTGCCTTAAAAGGTCAGACTGTAGCTCAATTTACTGTTGATGGCAGTAAGCCAATCCATATTCTCATAACTCTCTGAGTATAGTAATGCCTCCTTATCCCTCCCATAGAACCACAGCAAGTTGTTTGCTGGTCTTGCTGGTTGTTTGGCACTTATTGAGTGCTAGTACACAAAGCTGTGCTGTGTGTGGCATGTTTGTGCCATCTAAATAAGAATTGTTGGTTTATGACATTCAGTGTGTTTGCATTTCTGTTACTGCAAGAGATTATGGTCACTGTAGCTGGTTTTGGGGGTACTGCATTGAAGGTCAGTGTCCTGCAACATGCATGTCTTGCATTTTGCTTAGTGCAGGGCATGCTGTATGTGCAGCCACTAGGGCTTGTAAGTACACATACACTACATAGGCCCTTGTTATGTTTGCCTTGGCCTATATGTACTGATGCATTACAAGGGTACAGTGCATAATCTGCTGCTCGCTGGCATGGAGTGTGTTCTGTGCATGCGGCTCTTTCTCAGATGCATTATGTAGCTGCTTCTAGGCCTCTATTACATGCAGCAAACCCACAAAATGATGTGTGTAGACTTTCAGAATCAGTTACTAAGGGCATTTATATAAAAACAGGCTCTTTGCCACAGACTTCATCAGCTTCTGATTATTACGTGGCAGAGGTAATTAACTTCTACAGACGACATCATGATAATTTTCATAGTAACAGACTGTGAAGTCCCAAGCAAGGGAATAGCCATCAGGAACGGATGATCTTTCAGTGGAAAAGATCCTGTTTTCATGCAAATATCCTAGTATTACAGGATATAATAGCATGAAACCAGTGTTGGAATTACATTTCATGAGATTTGGGAGCTAGGGGGACTCATAAGGGCCTTATCTTTAAATTGAGGTCAATGGCATTGATGCATGAGCTACCAGGCTCAGTTCAAAGCTGGGGGGGGTGAGTCCTGGCAAGCCCCCCTCAATAATTCCAACACTGCATGAAACTCCCATTTCTTTGGAAAGCTGTGCACTTGAGTTCTTCTGACGCCAACTGATTTTTTAGGGCCTACTCCTGAAGCCCCTCAGAATGCAAACTATTACATGTGAGATCCAAATGCCAGTTCAGGAACAGCATTAAGGGGGTAGCAGAAGCATTTTCAAAGGTATGAGAATCAGTTTTCAAATACACTGCTAATTAAGTAAATCAGACTGATGGTTACTGCCAGCTCATTGCCAGCAGCTTAATTTTTCAGCACGACTTCATTAGCTCTTTTATGTTCTTGTGGCTAGACAGTCACTAATAATTTGTTATAAGCTAATCTGAGACTGACCTCTTTGCCACCAACGTCAGTAGAATAACCAACCTTTAAAAAAGGCTATGCACCTGGCTTAAAAAATTAAACTATAGGCAGGAGCTCCATGGGCCACCTAGACCCCTGAAAAGTTTGAATTTTTGGGGCAACCGGAGGGTCATTTGTAATATAATTTGTGACCACCTCCTACCCCCACCCAGCCCAGAAAGTTGCCCCAAAGCCCCCCCCCCATAAAACACCAGTAAGTTGCTCCAACAGCAAAGAATCATCATTATTCTGTTCACTTCAGACTGGCATGCAAGTAGATACCCACTTCATGCCAGCTATGAAAAGCTAACTGCCTGGCATTTTGCAAAACATGAATTAGGCAGGTTAGCGCTACATGAATGCAGCTAATTAATTAAGATGAGGTCGAGAGTGGAGTACTGAAAATAAGAGAGAGAGAGTTAAAGAAACTGTTGAATGGTGATTAACACACAAATCAATTACCTAGAGATATGATGGCAGGTAGGTCTCACCTTACAAAGTTCATAAGGTGCTGTGCTGCTGCTGAGTGACACCCCCCACAACACACAAATCAATGACCTAGAGATATGATGGCAGGCAGGTCTCACCTTACAAAGTTCATAACGTGCTGTACTGCTGCTGAGTGACCCCCCAAACACACAAATCAATGACCTAGAGATATGATGGCTGGAAAGTGTCAACCCTGCAAGTTGGTCAGACGCTTTGCTGCTGCTGTTGCTACTGAGTGGCCACCATTGCATCTTCCACAGTAACCAACCTGAGTCACCCAGGCACCACTCCCTAATTCATCTTTTTGCTCCTTGCTTAAGGAGAAAAGTGTGAGTTGTGAGCAAGCAAGTTGAAGTTTTATTTATTAACCTGCTTGCATAATGTTAGCAATTTAATCCATAACACTTTGTATTTTGTAGTCAATAATTTAGATTGTCAGCTAAGGAACTGAGACCAACTGGTGCCTCACTCACTCACTCACTGTACTTGTCTTCCCTTCATGTTGCCTGATGTTATGCTTTGGCTCAGCTGGCTGGCTTCTTGACATCACAGGCATACTCGTTCCAATTGGCTGACAGTTGATCACCTCGCTTTACCTCCCTGGACAGAAAGAACCTCATACTTGACCTCCTGCTGCCCAGTCCCAGACAGTCCTGCCTAGCTAGGTTCCAGGACTACTAGGCCACAGTCGCAGGTGGCATTGCATCAGTAACATACAGTTGCTCTGTTTTGCTCCTCTCCACTGACAATACTGGCTGGAGGAAGGCAGGCAGCACATGGCAGTGCTTACATAGTAAACTATGGCCAAACAGCCCCACAGTCCGCCACCCAGACTGGTGTCAGCATTGCTGCATGGCATGTGTGCGGCATCACTGGATCAAGTAGGCAGCACATTCAAACAGCAAAGATTAGGAAAAATGTGCATGCCTGCCTGTTTGGGCAGATGTTTAGTTAGACCACTGTCCATTGCCTACAGTACTAGCAATGTTGGCTTCACAGGGGGTACCTGCATGTTAAACAAGTTTTCTTGGCTAATACTTTATTGAGAGGGTTGGTCTTTATAAATGTTTTTACTTTTTTGAAGCCATCTAAGTTGAAAGAGTCTTCTCAAGCAGTATGTGCAGTGGTAGCTATTGCCACAATAAATGATATCAGCTAATTCAGCACACTGTAGCATGCCCTAAGGCCGTGGACATCCGATGTTGAAGCAATTAATACTGACTATTGTAATACTTCCTTCTGCCTCTACATGGGTTTTGAGCCATTATTCTATCTGGCATGCTTCATGACCCCTTCAATCAATCAATCAATCAATAACTTTATTTAACTAGGCATACACACCATTGAGCAAGCTCATTTTCAAGGTGGTCCTGAGCATTAATACAATACAGTACACTTCATAAAATTACAATTACGGTGGACAACGGTGCAAAAAAAAAAAAAAAAAAAAAACACTGTGAAGGTGCCGATCAATATGGGCCTATGCATACCGGTCAACATAATTAACATGCAAAGGTTCGTAATGATAAGCTTTACTGAAATGAGAAGAGACAACAATCCCATATAGTCTCCACTAAGTAAGAGCTCATACCTAAATGATAAAAAATAAGGAGGTATTAAGGAATAAGGTAGAAACTGGGGTGAAAGAGTAGGCAGCCAAAAGGGAGGCCAGAATAGGTAAAAGGTAGAGAATAGGCAGGGCCAACTTGGATTAAGGGAACTAGGCTTGTAGGTCCTAGGTTTCTGTTGTTAGGAATGTGGGGTGGATGAGATACTTAGGCGTAGGATTTGAGAGTGGCACCCGGGCTTAGGGGTCATTGGCGCTGAAAACAGTTGCATGATTCCTTCCAGATAATCCGTTAATAGAGCTTTGAATGTGAAAATGCTTGGAAGTGAGGATAATTTTAATGAGTCTTGCATAGTGTTCCAAAGTGATGGAAGTGAGAAGTTGATTGCTGCTGAGCCAAGGGTAGTTTTCCTCTAGGAATCTGGAGCAGATTAAGGAGAAGTGTCTCAGGCCATAGGAACCTTTAGCCCATTTGAAGATATTCGAGATGTATGCAGGGAGGTTATCAGATAATGCTCTAAAAAACCAGAGGAGGGCATTCCTTTTTCTTCAAGTTGAGAGTGAGGTCCATCCCGAAACCTGGTATAGATGACAGTGATGTGTACTACGGGTAGATTTAAGATAAATCTTAAAGCCCGTGGTAAAGGGTGTCCAGTTTGTTTAGCATCGTTGATGGGCAATGACTGTAAAGGAAGTCAGCGTAGTCCAGTATAGGTAGGAATGTAGTTTGTACTAGTCTCATTCTGGCTTCTAACGTGAGTAGGTGTTTAATGCGATAGAATAAACCTAATCGCTGTCTTAGTTTCTTCGAGGTTTCATTTAAGTGGCACAGAAAGTTGAGCTTGTTATCCAGCCAGAACCCTAAGTATTTAAAGGTATCAACTACTTCAAGGGGTTCATCTAAGAGTGTTTGGATCTGTGTGATATGTGGACATCCGGAAGTAGACTTTGGTGAGAGAATCATTGCTTTAGTCTTTTTGGCATTGAGGAGGAGCTTATGAGTGAGAAGGTTGTATTGAGGGTGACAAAGTCTTTCTGTAAGTACTCATGGGCCAGATCCAAGGATGAATTTGTGGTATAGAGTACAGTATCATTCAATAAGTGCACATTTGCTGTGCCCAGCTGCAAGTCCAGATTATTGATGTATATTGCAAAGAGTATAGAGCCCAGGATGGAGCCTTGTGGGACTCCTCAGAATAAGGATTTGTGGGACAGATCTCCTATGGCTTTGACTTGTTGTAACTTATTGGTTAGGTAGCTGGTGAACCATTTAATGGCAGAACTATCAAGTCCCATGTTACTCAGTGCAGTAAGCATGATGGTATGATCCACAGTATCAAGGCCTTACTTAGATCAGGAAGAGGGCAAATACATGCTTCTTAGAGTCCAAGGCCATTTGTCAGTCTGTAGTTACTTTGGCAAGAGCCGATACTGTACTGTGTTTGGCTCTGAAGCGGACTGAGCCGGTTTAGCAACTTTGTGAATCCAAATGTTCTCTAAGTTGGATGTTGACAATTTTTCAAGTAATTTAGAGAGGACAGATAGTATAGAAATAGGCCGGTAATTGTTCAGATCACTCGGATCCCCAGTCTTGAATAATGGTGAGGATGTGGGAGTTTTCCACAAGACAGGTAGCTCACCTTGAATCGAGAGGTGTTGAATAAGTGTGTAATGGGGAGGTCAGATAGGTATGGCCAAGTTTTAGGAAGTAAGGTTCAATATTATCTGCACCCGACTCTTTTGTATCCAGAGAAAGGAGGAGGTCCTCCACTTGCTTGAACGTAATTGTGAGGAAGCTGAAGGGGGTGGGATGTGGTTGGTTATGGTTGTGATTATCAGTGAAGCCAACAGTGTAGTCTCTTGCCGGGCTAAGTTTGCTGATAGGCGAGGTGTCAAAGGCAAGCCCTGCAGTGGCAAAGTGATCATTAAGCTTCTCTAGTATATCAGCTTTGTCCATATAGTTGGTACCATCAGACACAATTTTGTTTGGAAGGGGTGTTGCAGTGGACTGACCTTCGACTTCTTTGAGGATGTTCCAAAATTTGGCAGAGTTGTTTTTATTGTCTTCTAGCTCTTTTTGGAAGTACCTAGCTTTTTCTGACCTAATTAGCTTGGTACAAGCATTCCTAGTGATACAGAATGCTAACCCATCAGCCTCCAGGTGGGATTTCCTCACTTTTTTCCACCAGTAGTCCCTATCCCTAAGTGCTTTCTTCAGGATGGGAGAGAACCAGTCAGGAGTTTTATTTTTTGATTTGATCAGTCTTAGTGGGGCGTGTTTGACTATTAGCCCCAGTAAGAGATCAGAAAGATGTTAAATGCCTGTTAAAGGTGGGGGAAGTAGATAGAAATCCTGCCAATGAATGTTGCTTTAGATCTTTCAGGAAAGTGTACTGGCAGAACTTCTTCAGGCATCTTTCAGTTTGAATTTGGAGGCGCTTTTATTTGGGAAGGATGTCTGATGCAGGCAGTAGAGCAATGGTCGCTTATATCATTGAAGAATACTCCAGTATGCGAGATAGTGTGAGGTTTGTTTACTAGCATAAAATCCAGGAGGGTGCTGCACTCAGGGTTTTTTCTGTTAGATCTGGTTATAGCAGTCACCATTTGTAACAGACCATTAACATCGCATAGATCATTCAATTTCTTAGAGCTGTCATCATTCCAATTTAGATTGAAATCCTCCATTAGAATTCACTCAGTATTAGCAGAGTCAAGAAGGTTTTGAAGGTGTGGCAGAAGTGCCCATCCACCAGACGGTGGTCGTTGTAGCATGCTGCCATAAGGAGTGATTTCTCGCTGGAAAGTGATAATTTTAGAGCAAGGCATTCAAATTCCTTAGCCTTTGAGGTACAGTCAAAGACTGTGACTGTGAATTTGCTTTTGACATATATTGCAACCCCTCCCCCTCTAGTCAGTCTATCACAGTGGTAGATGATATATCCGGCTACGTTGATAGATTTGTCCGGGGTTGAGGGTGTGAGCCAGGATTCAGTTATCATGAAGAAACCAGGAGATGCATGTAGAGCCCAGGTCTGTATAGAGTAAGTCTTCTTTAGCAAACTACAGACATTGATATGGAGAAAGCTAATCCCTTTATATTGAGGGAGGTCCTCAGGGGCGTCCAGAGAAATAGGTGGACCTGGGTTTAATTCAACATTTCCCGAACAGAGAAGGAGAAGCAGTAGTAGTTTTTTAAGGTGGTGTCTTAGCCTGCTAAATATTCTTTTGTTACTCCTTCTAGCATACATTGGTTTAGCAGTGGCTGTGTTAAGGGCAGGATTGCTTTTTGCTAGGGATAAAACATAGAGAACTGATAGAGCTGACACCATCCTTGGGAATTGCACGTATTCTATAGTTATGGCCTGCTGGGAGGAGGGGCATGACCATAGAGGAGATGTCCCTGATGTAGGATGCCATGGTCTAATGTGGGAGGCTATATCTTGGTATATGATAGAGGAGGGAAACTGGCCTTTGTCCGAGTTGCAAACCGAAATTTTGGGTAGAGTATGACAAAGTAATGTAAGGCAACTATAGAGAAGGATAGGCGCAGATGGCATTCTTAACATGGAGATATTTCCTTTTACCAGTAATAAACACAGGATTTGCAACAGTTCCTTGAGAGGACCAAGGAAATGAGTGGATCTTGTGGGAGGATGGGGTACCAATGAAAAATGAAGGCTTAGATAACTAATGAGGCGTGGCTGGCAATAGCCAGTAGGAGTGAGCTAGAAGGCTGGGGTGGGTTTATGTGTATTTAATCAGGACCGGGGTGGGTTGGTGGGTGGGTGAAAAAATTGGCAGCTAGGGCTCCCTTCCTGGAGGTAATCAGTCCCCGAGGGCAAGTCCGCACTCTGCTTCTGTGAGGGGCTGGTGGCTTTCAGACCTGACTGCGGGCAGTCTGGCAGGTCGGGTTTGTCAGAGAACCACGGCTGTGGCTCTCAGACTACCTGGAAGGAGAAGGCAGAGGAGAATTAAATAAGAAAGTCAGACGGGGTGGGGCTGCTCATGGAGCTAAAAAGAAATTCAGACTGGCTTAAACAGGGGGGTTGTTGCAGACCAAAATGTTAGGCAAGGTGCCTCCAAGTCTGAGTGGGCAATAACAGGGCTATTTAAAACACAATACTAGCGTAAAAAGTTGAAGGGGGGGGTTTCAAAGGCCTGAGCTGAGATCGCTACTGGTCTTATGAGGAACACAATACAGGCATTTAGATTAAATCAGAAAACTTCAGCTATAAGATATAAACAAGACAGTTTTAACAGAAAACATAATCTAGCACAATATAGTCAAACATTAGCAGTGCAGAGCTATATGGAGCCAATCGGAGTGCTCCTGGGGCTGACTGCAGCCAGTGGGCCACAGCAGTAAAAGACTCTGGATTTAAACTCAGAGACAACTGTCCTCATGTAAAGAAAGCAAAAAAATTGGCAGCTAGGGCTCCCTTCCTGGAGGTAATCGGTCCCTGAGGGCAAGTCCATACCTGCGTTTCTGTGAGGGGCTGGTGGCATCAGACCTGGACTGCGGGTGGCAGTCTGGCAGGTCGGGTTCATCAGAGAACCATGGCTCTGGCTCTCAGACTACCTGCATTTCTGTGAGGGTCTGGTGGCTTCAGACCTGGACTGCGGGTGGCAGTCTGGCAGGTTGGGTTCATCAGAGAACCACGGCTGTGGCTGTCAGACTGCGTTTCTGTGAGGGGCTGGTGGCTTCAGACCTGGACTGCGGGTGGCAGTCTGGCAGGTCGGGTTCGTCAGAGAACCACGGCTGTGGCTCTCAGACTACCTGTGTTTCTGTGAGGGGCTGGTGGCTTCAGACCTGGACTGCAGGTGGCAGTCTGGCAGGTCAGGTTCATCAGAGAACCACAGCTGTGGCTCTCAGACTACCTGCGTTTCTGTGAGGGGCTGGTGGCTTCAGACCTGGACTGCGGGTGGCAGTCTGGCAGGTCGGGTTCATCAGAGAACCACGACTGTGGCTCTCAGACCCCTTGGCAACCTGGAATACATATTACAAGCAACACCCAATACACATCTGTGTCTGATAGCACCAAATTTTGTATTTTGGTTAGGGCCATTCTTGCAACTGTCCCCCACGTGTCTAGCAAGCATGCCAAGCAGAGAACAGATCACATGTATAATTTTTTCCCTTGCTATCAGAAGCTGTCCCACTCTCCCTCTGACACATTTACTCTAGTACTATATAGTACCTCTGTAACAAGCTTTTCCATGTTAATAAGTGGCATTTATTTGTTGTTTATTTATCTTACTGTACCATATTGAGATGGCACTTATGTATACATTTCCTACCCGGTATTTTTCAACTTTTAAATGCAAATAACAGAGCTAGAATAGAAGTCAAATTATTTTCATATCCTTTGTTTTGGTTCTATGTGATAACGGCGATCGCTGAAGGGTGATCACTGTTAGGGCGAGTGTACATCACTGAAAATAAAGAATGGTGATGTACACTTGCGGTGACAACAACAGCAGTGCCTGCTTTCAAATGTATGTACATACCCCCGCATCCCCCTCAGTAAAGATTCTCAACTCCAGAGGGGTGCATGTTAGGGGGTGGGGGGGGACTTAGAAAAATAAAAAAAGCTGCACGCCGCAAAAATTACCATGCTGCTTAGACCCAAACCCTGCACCCTTCCTACCATAGCCGGCAACCCTCACCAGTATGCCACATGGCCAGCTCAGTAGTCTACTGCTGCACTGCCTCACACATACCTTGGTTCCCCTCCCCTTCCGTCCCTTGCACAGTGTGGTTCCTGTCGCCCTCCCTCACCCTTCCTCCTAGTTCTTCGCTATCCTGTCCAGTAGCCCAAAACACAGGCACTAAGACTGAGTCACTTTTATTGTGCTCGCTCAATCTCAGTTGTCTTGTTCACTGGATACCCCTTTATTTTCCAACATTAAAAACAGAATGCCATAATGCTTATAGAGCGGTGAGTCAAATAAAAACTAATTCTGACAAAAATACACTACATTACAAGTCAGAACATCTAAATAAAATATTTTGCTGAACAGAAAATGCAAACAAAACTATGTGTGCACAAATACCAGTCACACAAATGCAAAGTATACAGTATGTATTTTATATCTGGGGTGTCAATCACTTTTTTGCACCGTTCTTAGCTGTTTGTTTATCCAGTCCCTTATTTTTCTCACAACAGTTGGGTTCAAATGAAAGTGCCACCTTACATGCATTAGAATTACATTTATCAAGTTCCTGGGCAACCCATTTTTGCCCCTTGTGCTGTCATAATTTACTTTATCTGACCATTCAACATATGTGTCAAACAGCACTAGGGTAAAAAATACCAGAGCTGCAAATCTTTCTGACTTGTCATGGGACCAGCACCTCAGTCCCTTTCCTTTCTACTTGTGACATGCACAATGTCCATCCATGTTGAATAAATTAACCCTACTTCTCTAGGTGTACCCATGGTGTGGTGTGTTGTGCCCATGTCCTCCTTGTGCTGGTCCATGCACTGCATGACGAGGTGGTGGCACAGGTAGTGTACCTGCTGCTGCCACTTATATTGAGTCCCTGATTTGCAGTGAACCAGTGCAAGGTTCTTCTACTTGTGGTGGCATCTCCTCAGTCTCTGTCACATTGAGACTAGCAGATATATGCCTCTCCAAAGGCGTCAATGTCCATGGCATTTGTATTGGTAACCATGTGTCCCTCAATTCCCTTCTCAGGTCTTGCAGCATGGACTGCAGCTGGAGTTGCCTGGTCCTTATTTGCACTAGTGTGTCCCTCACCTGTTGGCATTCCAGCAGCATGTGTTTGAAGCTGTTCCTCATAAAACATTCAAATGTGCTTTTTCTGCTTCTCATTGCTATTTTTGCATTTTTATTCTTGGTGCTCTGGCTGCTCCGTGTGTTCTGCCCTTTCCTCTGACTATGCCCCATCATGATGTGGCCACTCCTCATTTGTTGCCCTTTCCTTGGAATATGTCTTCTCCTCTGGATATGGTCACTCCTCATGTGCTGCCATCTCCTCTGGAAGTGTCTTACGATGTGCCTCCAGATGTCCCCTCTCCTCTGGACGTGACCACTCCCTCGTGAGCTGCCCTTTCCTCAGGATGTGCCCTGTCCTTCTCTGTAGTTCCCTGATGTTCGACTGCCTCCTTCTTTAGCTGTTCTTACCACTCTTTATAGAATGATGGCTTTTGTCACTGACAGTGATATCACACTGTGTGGAATGCAGAAATATTTGGTGAGAATACTATACAGTCGATGATGTAGAGAGCACAGTCAAAACTTGTATTAGTTATAACTTTTTTTTATTTGCATTTATACTTTGAAATTGCCCACTTCAACATAACTCACAAGTGAGAGCCGGGTGTGCATTTACGCAGTTTCTATTTTTATATTCATAGTGATAGCTTTAAACATGTACAGCGTAAACCAATAATTTGAATACTTTCTTACCTTGTATATTTTAATGTCCTTTCTGAATGTAATAGCGTGTTTTGATGGTAGAGCTGCGTTTCTTTACTCCCTTGCTTTCTACTTACTGGTGTGCTGTTTAGCACTTGCAGTGCCAGTGCCCTCTTCGTTTCCAGTATTGTTGCCTTAGGTGTTCCATAAGACTGCATTGTGGCAAAAGTTGAAGTCCTCTTCAGTCCAAATCACATTTCAGTGCAGTGCAGTGGTATAGTATATTGTCTTGCAGTCCAATGTCTGTAAGAGCAATCTTCAATTTCCACAAAGGCCCCCATAAATACTGTTCCCCAAGTGCAAGACATCCTTGCCCACAGCTGTTGATTGGGTAATCTTTATTACCTCATTGCAACGTTATGCCTGCATGCTCCCTGACATCTGATTTGCTCACTCCTAAATCCCCAACTTGTGATTGGTCTCATTTCATAGACACACCCATTTGCCCCTTTATAATTACTACATAATTCAGTTGCATTTCAGCTAGTCTTTTTGAGGTAATTGTAAAATGAAGAACCACCTCCTTCACACTATCATTATGACAAAGAAGCAGGAAGCATGGATGAGCCTTTCTGTTCGTGAAATGTGCGAAAAGGAGACTCCAGTGAGGGCAATAACTACCTTGCAGCTGCCAGAATTCTGATGATTGTTTCTGGCATCTACATTCACCTTCGTCCCCACAAAGAACATCCACACAAGCCAACAGTATGCACTAGGTGGGCAGCTTGAACACCTAAATATACTACTGTTGTGCACGACAGGGCACAGAGATGGTACTGTGCTGCCCAAGTGGACCAAGCCACATTACAGGGCAGTGAGATGGTACTGTGCTGCCCTGGTGGCCTTAAGCAAGCCACATTACAGGGCAGTGAGATGGTACTGTGCTGCCCTGGTGGCCTTAAGCAAGCCACATTACAGGGCAGTGAGATGTCCTGGTGGCCTTAAGCAAGCCACATTACAGGGCAGTGAGAAGGTACTGTGCTGCCTTGGTGGCCTTGAACAAGCCACATTACACCTTAGTGAGATGGTACTGTGCTGCACAAGTGGCCTTAACCAAGCCACATTACAGGGCAAGTGAGATGTTACTGTGCTGCCCTGGTGGCCTGCCTTAAGCAAGCCACATTACAGGGCAGTGAGATGGTACTGTGCTGCCCAGGTGGCCTTGAGCAAGCCACATTACATGGTAGTGAGATGGTACTGTGCTGCACAAGTGGCCTTGAGCAAGCCACATTACAGGGCAGTGAGATGGTACTGTGCTGCCTTGGTGGCCTTGAGCAAGCCACATTACATGCTATTGAGATGGTACTGTGCTGTCTGAGTGGCCTTGAGCAAGCCACATTACAAGGCATTGATATGGTACTGTACTGCCCAAGTGTCCTTGAATAAGCCATATTACAGAGCAGTAAGATTGTACTGTGCTGCCCAGTGTGCCACAATATACAGCACTGTTGCCATGACTGCCATAACCAAATTTTATTTTCTTTCTTTTGTAGTGATGTTTCCAACATTGTGGATCAGCTTACAATGGAAGATGATGATAGCAGTGCTCGAGAGTTCCCTCATGCACTTCTGTGTCTGAATCACTGATCTGACAGATGAGTCGCATGAAGGAATGGACTTATGGCAGAGCACAATAAGGACTTTATCATAACCATTGTTATCTATTTTGATTATTCTATGGTGCTGGCCTGTGGTTATTTTGTGAATATATACTGTACACGTTAGAACTGTCAGTGCTCAGTACAGTACTATTACACCTGATTTTGACATTAGATTGTTCTGCCTGTAGTAGTGCCCTCTCATCGATAAGGCAAACAATACTAAGAGGCTGGAGCAGGCAGATTCACAGATGGGGGCAAATGAAAAGTTCTCGAGCAGGACTTTTACAGATGAAAGTACTATGAAGTACACATAGGCATGGGGCTAATGGCTGGTGGCTGCCCCTTTAAGGAGCCTCAAAGCATGGTGGTCTTAGGTTACAGATAACTATGTGTAACAGGGGCTTTCTAGAAGACTCTGTGAGGCTGGCAGTTAGCAGTCAGTCAGAGGCTATGCCTCATGGTGTGCAGTTGTGACCTGCTGGGAAGAAAGTCTTCTACTTTTATTTTGTGCATCCACCTCAGTTATTCATACAGTCCAGATAACAGGGAGAGATGGGGATGCCAGACCTGAGGAGAAGGCAAGGGTCCTAGTGGCAGACCATCACCAAAACGTCACATATGGAGTATGCAGCCCTTCTCCAGCCCTCTATTTCACCTGCACCACAGCCCTGGATGCAGAAACCAAGAAATTAACACTGTTGTCTCAGCCCTCCTGCCACGCTAAAGACTGTACTTAACTCCTCAAGGGACATTGACAAACCTGTCACTGCTTTACTAAGGGGCACCACAAGAAGACTGCACCTGCCCAGCAGCTCTCCTCTAGTAGCAGTACTCATTTTAAATGCTCTGTTTTAACAGGCAACAGCTACTGCATGTTCTTTAACTGTGCATTGTTCCATCATGCTCCTCACCCCTTAAACTACTTTGAGCTCCCCTTTCATGTCAGACACAGTGTCTCTGCTTAAATTAGAGACATATGCCAAATTTAATGACAGCAACTCTCTGCTTTCTGTTATTTTAACCTACTGTGCATTCCAATAAACAGACTCACAGCTCTGTCTTTAGAATGGCAACAAACATTTGTTTTGTCAGCTCTGTCTGAAGAAAGTATTCCAGGCTTTTGAAATGAAGACAGCAATAAATCTCTCCCCGCAAATACTTTAGATAGTCTGGGAGCCACACAAACAGGCAAATAGAAAGCAAACAAATAATGTAACCCTCTTTGTGCAACTCAGCCAAACCAAAGCCAACCATTTATCTTTTAAACAGACCGCAGAATCACCATCTTACATTCTTCTGCTGCCCTGATAGAAGCCACCTGCTCACAATGGCAAAGCAAGAATCAAGCTTTACCCCTGTTGGCAGCCACACTGGGAATGGCAAACTAGACAAGAAGTCTATGCTAAAGGTCATGTAGCCATCTTTGTGAGGGGCACCACTATCTGCAATTGGGACTGTACTCCACATACTTCAATAGTGGCTATCTTTGTGCAGGGCAATCCCAATTGAAATGAATGGACACTGCAACTAATCCCTGAAATTGTTAAGAAATCTTTATTTAAATAACAGCCAAAATGGATTTACATCAGAAATTGTTTATATAAAAAGCCTTCATTCTATGAACTCTGCAAACAAATAATCATATTTTTGTCTACAATGCTGTTTTTTTGCAACACTATATCTGCTCCACCTCGTCCTGTCTCCTGCATGATGACAAGGCCATCTTATTCTTGCAACCTTTGTTCTGGCAATTGAGTCACTTCCCCAACCACAATGTCAGTAGAACACAATAATATCATTGCAGAATAGCCGGGAAGTCAACCTTTGCCTGCTGCAACACCCACAGTGGATGGACTGTCAGGTAGCCCATATTTTTACCCCCCAGGTTGACACTGAAGAATACAATAGAAACCATCCTGCAAGATGTCCACTCCTCTAACTCAGCTATACAAGCCACCAACAATGACCTAGCATATATAAAAACAATCTCACTACAGTCCACCATCCATACCAGCCTACAACCAATACCCTTCTCAGCCTTGCCTCACTAAGACGCTGTAGCCTGGCTACAAGAATTCCAAGCCTAGATTTCCTTTAATGGCTGGACTGATCCCTAGCGTATTTCCAATGCTTTGTGCTTATGCCTGAGAGGGACTGCCATTACATGGTTTGACACACTTTACGAGGAAGTTAAAGGGAATAGTGCCGTTCTATATACAACTTTTAAAGAACATTTTGTCAACACACATCTGCCATGGTTGTTACTGTAGAACAACAACTGTGGGAATGCATCATGCAATCTTCAGAATTTTTAGAAACTTTCATAGTGGTCATCACGTCATGCTGCAAATGTCTGCAGAAATCACAGCTTTTGTATAAGGTCTTCTCCCACAACTTCGACCTCATGTGATCCAGCAGAAGCCAACAACCTAGATGGACACAATCCAAGCCGCACAACTGGTGTGGGAATCCATATTAATGTTCCAGGCTACTACTGTCCAAGGACCTCAATCATCACACATAGCTGCAATTACAACCTATGTCCAGCAACAACAAGCTATGACAGATAAATTCATTACCACTGTCAATAATTTGCAGCTGAGTGTCCCTTCTTCCTCTACTACCCATGTTAATGCCCTGCAAACTTCTCAACAGTCATCCGATCAACCTCACCCTCCTTGTGAACCAGTCACCTGCCAGTGGTGTGGATTTTGGGGACACATGGCTGCAGTCTAAAGAAAACTGTGGTCTCACTACAACAACAACGGGAACCAAAGACGGCCAGCACAGCAGCAACAGCATGATGAATGCAGCCACCCTTGAGATCAGGAAAACTAGTGTTGCCCAGCGAATTAGGGGGTTTTGTCAGGACTTTTCCCTGGAAACACCTTATCGACTGTGAATGATGGACAAGTATTCCAAAAATACTGCAACTTTACAGATAAGCCAATTGTCATTTCAAATGGCATTCATGTCAAAAAATGTGTCTGCTTGTCTACCAGGGACCAGCTCCACCCCATGCAAGATCCTCAGCTTGGTTCCTTTAACTTTACTCCTACCACCACTAACACCACTACTTCAGTTTCACCAGTTTTATCTCTTAGCCAGCGACCATCCTCTTCTAAACTTCCAGCATCTCCAACAGAGAAACAACAGCTTCTAAACATGCTGGAAGACTACACAGATGTCTTTGTTGGTACTGATAACAAACTCGGATGTTGTGATATTCTACAACACACTATTGAGATGCAACCCAGTCAGAAGTCTATCCTCTAACGACCCTACAAGGTAGGTCATAAACAGAAACAAGTCTTAGAGGACATGGTCAAAGACATGGGCTAACAAAACATAATTGAGGAATCTACCAGCCCTTGGGGCACACCATACCTGCTGGTAGTAAAGAAAGACAAGGGGTATCACTTTGTGGTGGACTATAGAAAGCTCAATGCCTGCACAGTGCTGAATGCTCATCTTTTTACCTACTACAGAGGATGCCTTAGAGAGCTTTGGTGCAGCCAGCCCAGCCTACTTCACACTTCGGATCTTCAAAGTGGGTTTAACCAAGTTTCCATTGATACATCTTCTCACCTATTCACAGCTTGGCACTGTCACCTTAGACTTTTTCAGTTCAAACGACTGCCCGTGGGGCTTCGGAACAGTCCAGCCACATTTCAGCATATTATGGAAGCTGCACTACTATACATGCGTTGTTTTGGAAATCTTGACTAGTCTACCTAGATGATGCTATTGTCTTCAGTAAAACTTTTTCCAGAGCACCTCCAACACCTCAAAGAAGTGTTTGAATGCCTCTGACAAGCTAACCTCAAACTTCACCCAGAGAAATGTTGTTTTGCACAACATCAAATTCATTACCTGGGACATGTTGTTAGCTCTCAAGGCATCTCTCCAGATCCAGATGAGCTCTCAGCAGTCAAAGACTATCCAGAACCTGAAAATCTCAAAGATCATAGAGCTGTCTTAGGCTTGTCTATATATTACAGAAAGCTCATCAGTGACTATGCAAGGATTGCAACTCCTCTGTACGCCCTCACCAAAAAGGGATGTGAATATACATGGACTTCCAAATGCAAAGAGGCCTTGGATACTTTAAAATACACTCCAGTACTGGCCTACCCAAGGTTTGATCAACCCTTCAAACTCTACACAGATACCAGCTCTTTTGCCATGGGTGCTGTGTTGTGCCAAGTTCAAGACAGAACTGAATGAGTTGTTTCCTACGCCAGGCACTCTCTTTCCTCAGCTGAACACAACTATGGCATCATTTAAAAAGAATGTCTAGCCATGGTATTTGCTGTCAAGAAATTTGACTGTTACCTTTGCTACTACTCATTCACAGCTATCGTCGATCACTCTGCCCTCAGATGGTTGTTTGAAATGAAGGAACCAGTAGGAACGTTTACACAATGGATTGCAGTGCTCCAATCCTACAACTTTTAAACTGGGTACAGACCAGATCGATTTCACGCCAATGCTGATGGAATAAGCCAACGCTAGTATCTCACTGAATCACCCTCAAAAGACATGGAATCTTCTTTACAAGTTCTTCCTTTCCAAGCCACAGATGTGCTTCCTGTAAACACTCCTGCAGCACCTGACATTGCTTTGCTGACTCCTGATGCTTCTTCAGGAAGCCACACTAACCCTCAATTGCTGCAATTTGCCAAAGAGTCCTTACCTGCTCTGCACCTGCACTCTCCCATGCAAAAGTTAAAATGCAACAAAGAGAAGACCCTCAGTTCACTGACATAATCACCTACTTAGAGTTGGGAAATCTTCCGAAATGAAAACAACATCGCCAGGATATTCTCTTCCCAGCTTCACAATACTTGCTAAATGGTGGCATGCTTTTCCATATCTGGACTAAGGAAGGCAAGAGCGACCACAGAGAGCAAACTCATGTACAGTTAGTAGTGCCAGCCTCTCTAATTAACGAGGTTCTTTTCTCCACCCATGCCTCTCCACTTTCCTGAGGTCACATGGGTATTCACAGAACTCTCACAGACAGGGCTCCACTTCTTCTGGCCTCAAATGAACAAGGACATTGTCCAATTTGTTAAGTTCAGCCAGCCCTGCTCCCAGAGAAAGCCTCTTGTCAAACCAACAAAGGCACATCTCATTCCATACCCATATTGACAGAACCATTACAAAGAATCAGCACAGACACCCTTGGATCTTAACCAACATGTACTGACTCTGGTAACAAATACATTCTTGTTTCTGTGGACTACCTCACCAAATGCATTGAACTAATTCCCCTAAAAGATGGCAAAGTTGCTACTATAGCAGATGCTTTTCTCAATACAATTGTCTGCCGCCATTGTACCCCCTCATACCTACATTCAGACAGGGGCACCAACTATATTTCAACAACTGTTCGAGAGACTTGCAAACTCCTCAACATGACAAAGATTCACACAACAAGCTGTCACCCTCAATGCAATAGACAAAGTGAAAGAATGATATCTACCATCCTAAGTATGCTTTCTAAGTACCTGGATGAAACTCATGACACTTGGGACCACTTTGTTCCCTTACTTCAGTTCGCTTACAATACAAGCCCTTGCATCAATAGTACAGAGTACACTCCATTCTTCCTGGTCCAAGGATGCCATCCCAGTACTCCATTGGCCATGGATCTCTTATTGCTTGAAGTTCCAAAATTTGCTTCCTCATACTGTACCTCATCCCTGTACTTGAACAACTTGACCTTGCCAGACATGTTGCAATAACCACGCTGGGACAAAGAAAATCTGCCATGCAGAAAATGTCAACCGCCAAGTCTCATGAATCATCATTTTCTGTGGGGGACACTGTCTACTTGTATAAACTTGTCTTAGTTCCAGGCGCCGCAAGGAAACTGCTCCGCCCTTGGACTGGTCCTTTCTACATTGTGGAAAAGCTTCCTCCAGTTCATGTTCATCTACAACGTAAGTCAGATGTGAAGCTTGTGCATAACAAAGTCCACACTGATCATCTGAGGCATGGGTACCACAGTAACACCCTCCCAGATGATACCACTCCCTCCCAGTAATGAAGCTGAACTTGAGCCAGCTATCCTTTCTGATTCAGAAATTCCTTCTGACAACTTGCAATCACTTCACTTAGAAATTCACACTCCCAGCTCTCTGCAGCTGGATCCTCTTGCACCTGACTTTAACCCAGATGAACTTCTTGGGATTTCTCAGCCTCCTTCTTCTCAGTACTTTCTTGTACATACCCCTGTGTATCACATTGAGAAAATTAATTGCAAGAAATTTGTGAAGGGATCCTGGACTTACAGAGTTAAATAGCATGATTTTGACAGTTCTCAGAACTCTTGGGTTGCTTTCGCGGACCTTACTTAGTCCTGTCAAAACAAGGTTCAAGCTACTCATAATTCCATCCGTACTGACTGGAAAAGTTGGCACAAGTCTTGAACTTTGTTCATCCAGGACTCAAACTTTCTTCAGACTCATGATTCTGATAATCATGGTCCTCGTCACTGTTTGTGCAGGATTGTTCTTCTGCAATAAATGTCCTTATGTACCTGTTTCTATGCATACATGTTTTGCTAATGGTATCTAATGCTGCTTATACTGCATTCAATTTTCCCCTTACAGGCATGTCTTCTTTAAATGGACTTCCATGTTGTTCACATGTTTTGTTTTTTTTTCAAAAATATTTTATTGAGAAGGTAGAGCAGTGCTACACCATTATAATCAGCAATTATATGAACAGAATTAGTACAGTCCAGGTAGGCATCTGATATTTAAACATTGAAATACAGTTAATTAATACAGGAAATGGTTACAAACACATATGTACAGCCTCTGGAGGTGATAAGAGGAACAGGGTACAACATATACAATTAGCAATTGCATGCTTAAGTGTGCATTTTCCAGTTCATGTTGGTGTAGTCCATAGTTCTCATTCACTATGAGATAATAGGCTCCAGAGATCACAAGGGGGAGAGGAGGAGAAAACCTTCCAAGAACAAGTGAAGGATAATCCCAAGTAGGCCTAAATTGGGAAGTCTCCATTCTCTATAGCCCTGATGAGAGGGAGCCAAATCCTTCCAAAATCATGGATTCTACCCGAAGCTTTAAGCTGAACCCTCTCCAGAGTCATACAAGACATTAGATTATTAATCCACCTCAAAATCAAGGGAGGGGAGGGGGGCATCCACACTTGGGCTATTGTTTTCCTGGAATTGATGAGTGCCAGCGACCACAAGGATTTGTTGTCCCCCGCCTGGGGATGCGATGGAACTGCCCCCAGCAATAGAACTAGAGGTGATTTTGAGGGGTTATATCCAAGCACTGTACTCATGAGTCTGTGGACCTCATGCCAGAAAGGAGCAATTCTCGGGCAGATTAGGACTAGGTGCAGGAAAATCCCCTCACCAATTGAGCATTTCTGGCAGAGATTGGGTCTGGATGCATCAATTGCATGCAGTCTGGAGGGGGTAATATATGCCCTGTAAAGGAAATTAAGTTGAATTTGTCTAAGTTTGTTGCTCCGAGAGCATATAAGCAAATGGGAGCTAGCCAGCTGCCAAATCTCATGGTATAGTTCAACCGACAAGCCCTGGCACCATTTTACTTTAATCCCCTCTGTAGCTGAATCAGAACTGCCCTGAATTATATCATAAAAGACAGAGAGGGGTCCCGACCCTGCTGTGGATGAAAGATCTCCTCAAATGGGGAGGGGGGGGTCTCCAGCCATTGAGGTTCACACCACAGTATTACTGAACATTTAGATATATGAAAAAGTCCCCTGAATGGATGTACCACTCCTCACGAATTTGGGAGAAGCCTTTCAACAAATCCCCATCATACAATTGTAGCACAGATATTAGGCCCTTTTGTCGCCAGGCATGAATTCTCTGTAAAAGGGTGACAGAACAATGCCCTCGACTCTTGATCCCATTAAGTAGGCCCACTAAGGGTGAATGCCCTATTGGAGAATGGATAATTCAGTGAGCTTCAAGGCAGGCCTCAAGGGTTGCAGCCGTGAAGGGATTGGAAATCAATGGTGGATGCAGAGCTCCCAAAGCTGCTGCCAGGGCATCGTTTTTGAGGTTGTCCAAAAGTAGTTCATCCTCCAGGCCCAGCCATGGGTAGCCAGCCTCCAAACCATCCACTGGGATGAAGGCCAACTGCACTGCTAGATAGTATGCCCTGAAATTAGGCAGTCCCCCCCTCCGGACCTTGGGACGACCTGGAGAGCTGACTTTTTAATTCTGGCGTTACGGCCCTGCCACAGAAACTTATGTAGCATTGCATCTAGGGCTTTAAAATGTGCCTTGGGAAGTTTTACAGGAAGTGATTGCTACAAATAGAGGCATCAGGGAAGGACTGACATCTTTATGACCCCGACTCTGCCTAGAAGAGAGAGCGGGAGTGCCATCCACCTATCACAGTCCTCCAAAATTTTGGAGAGGAGTGGTTTGTAGTTCAGGGCATATATAGAACCCAGCCTGGCTGAAAAGGATACCCCTAGATATTTTAGCTTATCAACCAATTGCAGCCCTCCCAGACTGGCAACTAACCGAGCCTTGTCCTTGATTCCTATCTTGAGTAATTCACTTTTTGCCCAGTTCACCTTATGACCTGAGATCTCCCCATACATGGTCATTAGTTGGTGCACCTTATGTAAATCCTGTGCTGGGTTTTGCATATATAACAAAGGTCATTGGCATACATAGCAATTTTATGTTCTTATTCACCCCCAACAGAGCCCCTTATATCAGTGTGAGCTCTGAGTGCAGCTGCCAGGGGTTCCAATGAGAGTACATATAAGAGCGGGGATAGGGGGTAGCCCCGCCTCATGTCCTGGCCCAGAGGGAAAGGAGCCATTAGGGCACCATTCACAGCTATTTGGGCCTGTGGCTTAGTATAAAGTGTACGCACCCAGCCTCTGAATTTAGGACCAATTCCCAGCCTCTCCAAGGTGTCAAAAAGGTACCCCCACTCCACACGGTCGAAAGCTTTTTCCACATCTAATGCCACCACTGCAATGCTGTGTCTGTTTTTGGTGTGGGCCCATCTATAGATGACATTTAGGGTGTGTTGAATGTTGTGTTTCCCCTGATGCCCTTTGACAAATCCAGATTGATCGCTGTGTACCAATGAGGGAAGCAGCCCCTCCAGCCTGGAGGCCATTACCTTAGCCAATATTTTGTAATCTGATGTTAACAAAGATATAGGTCTGTATGAGGCACACCAGGCTGGATCCTTTCCTGCTTTTGGCAAAACTGTGATGGTGGCGGACCGTGTGAAGGGGGAAGCTCATCTCTGCCCAGGCTCTCCAGTAGCATATCATACAATGGTTCTAGTAGAATGGAGGAAAATGTTTTAAAGAAGACGATAGGGAGACCATCAGGTCTCGGTGCCTTTCCACCCTTTAGAGCTCTCATAGCCATAGACACCTCTTGTTTAACCAGCAGTGTGTCTAAGCGGGTGGCCTCCCCCTCCCCCAGGTAACTTAGTGGGGACCCATTGAGAAAAAGAGTCACACCATTCCTTGGTGGGAGTACACTCGGATGAATAAAGGGTCTCGTAAAACTGGCCAAATGCCTCCCCAATCCCAGGGGTGTCCTGCACTAAGCATCCCGTCGTGAATTTGTCCCTCACACATTTTCAGCTGCCAGGCCAGGAGTTTCCCGCCTCTATCCCCGCAAAGTAGGCCCCATCGTTGGTCATGATAATGGAACGCTCCAGCTTAGCACTGCCCAGAGCGTTATAACGCCATGTGAGTTTCTGGATGATTCTGTAGAGCGGCAAAGAGGGTCTGTTTTTGTGCGCCACTTCACAGGCCTCAATCTTTACCCTCAGAATCTCTATTTCACCCTTGTCCACTTTTTTGCGATGTGCTACATAAGCTATAGTTTGCCCTCTTACAAAGGCCTTGAGAGCTTCCCACCAGGCACTGTTAGAAGTGTCACCCTTCTTATTAAAGTGTAGAAATTCTTTAATTTGCTTGGTCATGTGGGAGACATAGAGCGGATCCTTCAGTAATGCTGGATCCAACTGCCACTGCCTTGGGGGGGTACAGGCATCCCAAGGGTCATCTGACAGCAGGATGGGAGCATACCTTGCCTCCTCTAATACCCCGGTTATGGATCTAGAAACTATTGTCCTATCCAGGCAAGCATATTACTGATGGGAGTGAGAACAAAAGCTATAGTCCCTCCCTGAGGGGTAGAAGTGCCTCCAGGCATCTATCAGGCCAACTTCCATTTCCAGCTCCCGCAGGCTTTGCAGTTTTGGAGATGGGAATCGGGGTGGAGCTAGACCTGTCTAGAATGGTGTCAGCTACACAGTTAAAGTCCCCCTCCCAAAACCCAGGGTCCCTCCCACCTGGACATGTCAGGGGATAGCTTCTGGAAGAAGCCCGGATCATCCACGTTAGGGCCAAAGCACAAAGTCCCCATCCCTGGGGCAGATATTCTGGTCAGGGCATAATGGCCTGATGAATCAGTTATTTTCTCCAAAAGTTCAGCCTGTGTGCCCCAGAAAATCCACACTGATGCACCCCTGGCCTTTGAGGAGAAGGTGGAGGAGATCCAGGTGCCCTCCAAGAACTCCGCTGCCTTTTTTGCCTCCCCCCGACATATGTGTCTCTTAAAGGAGAATTACCTGCCACTTCGATCTGCAAACTTCAGCCAGCTTTTGTTTTCTCTTTACATTTGATTTGAGACCATTAATATTCCATGTGGCAACCCTTATATCACTACCCATTGTACAAGAAAAACCTATACCTTCCAAGTAGCCATTCCAATTGCAGAGAGGTTAGGCGGTGTACGTGCCCCCCCCCACCAATGCCCCACACCAGGATACCAACCTCGTAACTCTGTACTGATGAGTAGCAACGTGCCTCCACCTTTTTTATAACTTGAAGTAAAAAACACCCAATCTCACCCATCCTCCCTCTCAGAACAGTGAAGATCCCATCCCACCCTCCGAACACACCAACCCAGTCTAATTCAAAACTCATGATAGGGTCCTGTAGCCCTCCCCCCCCAATGTGGCTACCAGCTTATTTCCGCATCCGAAGAATGAGGGTGGCCCAATCTTCCCTCCACCCCACTGAACAATTCCCCTTGCTCCCCATTCATTAGCTAAATACCACCATAGAACAATGTAACCAACTGTTGACTTCCCCTCCCCGTCAGGCACTATGGTGACTGCAATGTTTCCCCTTGCAAACAACAGGCAGAAAGAACAAATAGTATAGTTAGTATCACCATCTAAAACAAAACCATTATAGTGAGACACCAACATAATGGAAATTAAATCCAAAGCTGCTACATGCATTGAGAAATAGGCATTAATATGCCCTCTACTGTAGTGGTGTCATTAGTCAGGGACTAGGGCTCCACTCTGCAACTATCAAACAGGACATACATAAAGGTTGCTGTCTTCCAAGTAAGGCCCTGACAGCACCCTGAAATGGGTTTAGGGTCAGAGCTGTTCAGAAAGTCCCCCACAAAAATGTACAGTTCAAATAAAATAAACTAGGATATCCAGTGAGGATAGTTTAAACCAGCCAAGTGTTAGCATTGCTCCCCCGCTGGTACCCGTGTCCCCAGATACAGTTGGAGGAGAGAGTTATTCCAACCTGGGCTAACACACAGTGCAATGCTGCATCAGGGTCTCCCAACATTAAAGTGTACCGCCAAATGCTCACCTCTAAAGACGCAGTCCAAATGGCTGTGTGGCAAAAATAGTTAACAGGTGAATGCCCCAACTGACTGATGAAGAAAATAAGAGCCCCAGGGGAAAAAAAGTAATGAAAGTTACCTAGATGTGGAGAAGTGTTCATGGTGGTGCAGGTTGCTCCCTTTCCCTTCTGGTCTCCTTCTCCTCAACCTATTTCTCAGGCACTTTGGGGCAAGTGAAAAATCGTGGAGATTGGCCTGTCTTGTCTATTCATAGGCGAGCCAGGTACATAAAAGTGAACGACCAGCCCAGTCTGTGTAGCTTGCTCTTTATTTGATTGAATTTTTGGTACTGAGTTTGGAGCTCTTGGCTATAATCCTGATACACGTAGACCTTTGTGTTGTTGACAGTTATGGGGCCAGATCCTTTGGCCTTTTGCAGCACAGCCTCTTTGTCCGTGAAGTGAAGATATTTAATTAGGCAGTGGCGCGGTCTTTAACCGGATTTCGGCGGCAGGCCTACCCGATGTGCTCTCTCCACTTTGAAGCTTTCACATTCTGTGGGGAGGTCTAGGTGCTCCACTAACCAGTTGTGCAGCTCTCTAGTGGGGTTGTGGCCTTCCGTGCCCTCTGGGAGGCCTATGATGCGTAGGTTGGAATGGCAGGACCGGTTCTCCTGGTCGTCCACTTGTGCAGCCAGGTCTTCCAGGGATTTCTTGAGCCCAGTACACTCTGCTGTGACTGCGGTGAGAGGCTCCTCCAGCTCCCTCACTCTGTGCTCAAGCTCCACAATCTCGATGGTATGGGAGGCGGAGGTCTCCGAGAGGCCCATCACAAGGCTCTGCAGGTGAGTCAGCTGCACAGTTATATTTATGAAACCAGCCTTCATTTCATGCTGCATTTGCAGTAATGTAGCAGGTATGCCAGCCAGGGATTTGTTAAGGTCCTGCTGCACACCTTTGCTCGCGGCTTCCCGTTCTCGCAGCCTGCCACCTTGCTCCAGCCCCCTGTTGTGGTTGGTCAGCTGAGGGTCAAAATTTAGTTTGGTTCACATGTTTATCACGATTTACTACCACCTTGTAATTCTTGATAGTTCTCATGTGTTTTCTCATTTTTTCCCTCTTTTTCATGTTATATTGCTAGTTGTTCTAATGGTACTCACTTTCACAACCCAGGGAGTGATGTGAAGTACACTGAGGCATGGGGCTAATGGCTGATGGCTGCCCCTTTAAGGAACTTCACAGCATGGTGGTCTCAGGTTTAGTGTTGCTCAGATAGTGTTTCTGTGGATTCTACCACTATCTGTCAAATAGTGCTGGTATCCTGACTTGGATTCTACCAGATATCCTGCCAAAGACAGAGGTAGGATCCAGGGTCAGATAGTGATGGATCCTGGTTAGGCTCCAGGTATCCTAGTTAGGATCCATGGATCCTAGTGCAGATACTTGGGATCCAGGACCAGATAGTGATGGATCCTAGTTAGGCTCCAGGTATCCTAGTTGGTAGGATCCATGGTCAGATAGCACTACTGTCCCACCACAGCAACTATCTGGTCAAATTGGAGGTATCTCTTGGTATCCTGACCTCTAGGACACTATCTGAGCAACACTATTCAGGTTACAGACAGCTGTGTGTAGCAGGAGCTCTAGAAGACCCTTTTAGGCTGGCAGTTAGCAGTCAGTCTGAGACTATGCCTCATAGTGTGCAGTTGTGACCTGCTGGGAATAAAGCCTTTTCTACCTTTATTTTTTGCATCTGCCTCATTATTCGCATGGTCCAAATCACAGTGAGAGATGGGGATGTCAGACCTGAGGAGAAGGTAAGGGTCTTAGTGACAGACCATCACCAAAACACCACAGTACTATAGCCATGCAGTCCTTCTGTTTCATGGCATTCAGGAGAAAAGGTCTTCTGGTACTCAAACCACAGCCCAAACATCTGCTTAAGATACATGTCTGGGGTGCCAAGGGCCTGGGCCAGTACTCTTATTCACTGGAATCATGCGGGGGATTTCTTCAGTGAGGAGATAATGTCCAGTACGCTGGTGCCCTTTATCCAGAGTCTGTTTGCGGATGGTCATTGGCATTTCTAAGGTAATCTACAGTATTTTACAGGTGGCATTGGTTACTCAGTACAACTATCAGTTGATACCTGATTGTGTACCTTATGTTAGCTGATCATGTGTACTAACTTGATCTCTGTGACCAGTCCTGGTCAATAAAGACTAAAGGTAATAATACTCTGTATTTCAGGGTGGTGATATGCAGTTCATTTTTTTTCACCTACTGTACATTCTTTATATTTTACAGACAGTGACTTAAAACATGGCATCAGGAGTCTACATAAAGGAAAGGGAGTGAACTGGGACGAGATGGCACCCAGAATTGCCTGACAGGAACCCAATTGAGATGGTATGGCATCACATGAAGCACTATATAAGGAGATGGGTTAACCCACAGAACCATGTTCAGCTGATTTGGGGCAGCAGACACTTCTGGAGCAGAGTGCTGACAGTGGAGGATTATAACCTATATATATTGACCACCTTGGCAAAGTTAAGCCAGCTGTGGTTTGTGTCAATGGTTGTGCCACTGCTGTGTGACCTACTATATGTAAAGAAAAGGCTATCACCAGACAATATTTTTTAAGTGAACAATTAATAAAACTCTCTACTACTCTCAAACCTGCCTGGAAATCTTGCTATTTCCTCTCTGCTAGCACTTACTCACTAGTTGTATGACTTATGACTGTTAGTTATTTGCACTTATATTCCTGTTTTGTTACTACATGTAGATTCCTGCAAATGTACTGTCATTGCTGGACATTTTGTATAAGTGTGCTATGTCTGACTTCTAGTTGTTCCCCTGATGTTTGATTGTATCTGCTATTGTCTATGTACCCTTTGCTGTAATCTCCCGGGTCGTACCTGAAAATAGGCAGCTATGCTGTCTAGTGTACCTACCCGGTTAACAAAAACTAAATAAATAAATAATCTCAGAAAGTCGATCACTTGTGTTGTTTTTTTTTTTTTGTGTTCCACATCATTGGGGAGTTATATTATAAGGATCCATGACAGGAGTCCAACAAAAATTTTGTCGAATGCCCCGTCAGCGACACTGGCAGGTCGACCGCATTCTGCAGTCGGCTGCCGGTTCGCTATTTGTATCTTTGTTTTCTTCGGGGTCCTTCACACCCCCCACTTAAGGATTCTCAACTCCAGTCAGAGCTGACTGGGGGGAGTGCAGGACCCCTGACAGACAGCGTCGGGTTCCAGCAGGTCTTCAACGATGGCTAGGCGCTGTAATCGCTGTGGGGGACCTCGCTGGCAAATGTCGCTGTGGGGGTAACTGATATTATAACACCTAGCCAGGAAGAATCCAGAAGTGTGATTTCAAGTTTTCTAATCCAGACTGTGGGGGGGAAGGGATGTCAAGGGAATCCCAGGTTGATTTCAAAGCCCAGTCTTGAACCGCAGCCAACAAAGGTGATTAACAATACACATCACTACAGGGCAATGCAGACAAACAGTACATGCATTCCTTATACATCCAATTAAATCTATGATGCTACAAGGTTGGGGAGAAAGTGGTAAGCTGGGTGTCAAACTGGTTGATGGATAGGAGGCAGAGGGGATACTCGGGAGGGTGGAAGAGTGACTAGCAGGGTGCCACAGAAATCAGTACTGGGACCGGTTCTCTTCAATGTCTTCATAAGTGACATTGCTGAGGAACTGGAGTGGAAGGTGTGTCTCTTTGAATATGACACAAAAATGTGCAACAGGATCGACACTCTGGAAGGGGTGGAGGGAATGCAAAGGGATCTGGAAAAACTAGAGGAGTGGTCTAGGGGGTGCCAGCTGGGTTTCAATGCCAAAAATGCAAAGTGATGTACCTGGGTTGGGGAAACCCAGGAGCTGTGTATAAGATGTGGGAGGTACTGACAGTCACCAAGCAAGACTGGGACATTGAGGTAATCACAGAGGATGATCTCAATGTGTCAGGGCAGTGTGACAAGGCAGTAGGCAAGGCTAGTGGGATGCTTTTATGCATAGGGGAGGGAGATTTCTAGCAGGAGGATGGAGATGGTACTCTGTATCGCTCACTGTTGAGACCCTACCTAGAGTACTTTGTCCAGTTCTGTAGGCTGCAGCTCCACAAGGACAGCGATAGGGTGGAACCAGGCAAGAGGAGGGCTAAAAGAATGGTCCAGTGGTTGGATGAGAAGCCATACAAGGAGAGGCTGTGAGATCTCAACATGTACTCTCTGGAAGAGAGGAAAGCAAGAGGGGACATGATTGAGAGCTATAAGTACCTCACAGAGGTGAACATGTGCGGGGGTCTGTTTCAGAGAAGAAAAGCACCAGAACAGAGGGCATGCAATGAAGCTGTGGGGGAGTTTAAGAGGGATGTGAGAAATCATTCTTCACAGAAAGGGTGGTGGATGCTGGCCCGATGCGCAGAGAGCTGAGGTGTGAGCATGCCCTCACTCGCTGGTGACCGGGTTCAGGATCATCCTCAGGTCATCGAGTGCCGGTGCATGGGGGAAAGGAGGCAGGATTGAGCAAGCTGGCAGGCTGCTCTCCTCTCCCAGGGGTGGTGGGGGTGGGTTGTGCCCCCACAAGAAGTTCCGCTCCCACCAGATGGAGGTTCGGTGGGTGGCATAGGTGGGAGGGGGCATCACTGTTACAGGTGGGCAGAAGAAGCTGAGTTGGCACCACAATGTGCGTGCATGCCTCCACATGCACGCATGGCTGTGTGCCGGGGCCTCAGGCTGGAAAGCAGGAGAAAACCTATAACTATCATAAAAATCTAAATTAAAAAAAAGGGTGGTGGACACCTGGAACAGCCTGCAGGAAGTGGTGGTGGGGGCGAAACAGTGAGGAATGTCAAGCATGTGTGGGATAGGCACATGGGCATAATAAATAGAGGAAAGGGAGGTGGGAGGGACACTGGTGACTGCATAGGGTCCGAGCTGTCAGAATAGGCAAGGGAAAAATAAGGCACACTGGATGGGCCTACCAGTCCTTTTCTGCCAACAAATTCCATGTTTCTATGTAATAAATATTTAATGTTTGATAAAAGACCACAAACTGTAATAAGTGTCCAAAGTGTTTACAGGTGACATGCTAAGTCACCCTTGTACTGTAGAACAGAGTAAACACATTGATTTATAAATGGTGTCAGTGCCCCTTTGAAAAATGCAGAGCATGTAGAGGGTTAACTTCTTGCATGCAGTGTCGGTGCTCCCTGCCTCAATGTCATGCTTAACTGTTCATTTGGCAGCATGGCATCAGAGAAAGAACACACAGATTACAAGGAGAAGACGCAGCCTGCTATGGCCTGCAAGGTTGAACAGTTCTGCATGGCCAATGAGGCCACAGCACCAGATTTTATCTTTCAGTTGCCGCCATCAGCATTTGGCCAGGTCAGCTTTGTCATGTACAAGGGCAACGAGGATGAACTATGGCATGTTGCTAAGCCTGTATAGGTAGGTAAAACTTTAAAAACTAATGGGGGCCTCCAGGGCCTATAATGTGCAGGCATTTAGTCCACTTGACTGTCTGCTAATTTCTCTCTTTTTTATATTCTAGCCATTCAATGGATGGCCTGTGGCACTGGAGATTGTTGCCGGGTAATGGAGTAAGAGACTGAGGTGATCACAGAAAGCTGCAGATTGCAAGGTCAATACGCATCGCTGGAAGTTTGGAGCTGATAACCACTTACTGCATGGATGAGTTTGGGGAGTGTTGGTTCATGACGGGAACACTAGAAGGACGATTAAAATGTTATACAGTATATGTTATAAATTTTATACAGTGTTTTCGAAAAATCTGGTTTCACACCAGTCCTGCATGCCATTTGCCTGAAAGTAATGTGCAGACAACTGAAAAGCACTTTGCAGGTTTAGTTTAAAGGTTTAGAAAGAAAACGTTTTGTAAATATTTTATGCTGTTTTTTTAAAAAACGTTTTGCCTGTTACGTTTGTTTCTGGAAAATCTGGTTTCTCACCAGTCCTGCACACCACTGGTCTGAAAATAATGCACAGAAGTCCTAAAAGCCCTTTGCAGGTTTAGTTTGAAGCTTTTAGAAACACAGAAACATAGAAGTTGATGGCAAATAAGGACCGCAAGGCCCATCCAGTCTGCCCATTTCTTTTTCTACCTTATGAATGTGCCATCTGTCAATGGCCTATCTATTCATACTCATCTTATGCCTATCCCATGCCTGTTTGAAGCCCTGCACTGTATTCATATCCACCACTTCCTGAAGTAGGCTGTTCCATACATCCACCACCCTTTCTGTGAAAAAGAACTTCCTCACATTACCCCTTAATCGTCCTCCCTCTAATCTTATGCTGTGTCCTCTTGTCCTGCTATGTTTCTTATATTGAAACATGTTAGACTCTTTCACCTTGTTAATGCCCTTAAGGTGTTTGAATGTTTCAATCATATCACCTCTCTCCCTCCTTTGCTCTAGGGTATACATATTGAGCTCCGTTAATCTGTCCGCATATGTTTTCTGATGCAGTCCCTAGACCATTTTGGTTGTCCTTCTCTGGACTGCCTCAATTTGGTTAATGTCCTTGTGAAGGTGTGGCCTCCAGTACTGCATGCAGTACTCCAGATGGGGCCTAACCAATGTCTTGCAAAGAGGAATTTTTACCTCCCTCTTCCAACTTGTGATACCTCTACTAATACACCCCAACATCCCCCTAGTCTTAGCTACTGCTTTAGTGATCTGCTTGGATGATTTCAGGTCATCAGTGATGAAAGAAAATATTTTATAAATACTTGATGCTGTTTTTGTCTGTTGAATTTTTCTTTGGAAAAAATCTTTTTTGCACTTTTCCTGCATGCCATCAGTCTGAAAGTAATGTACAAACAACGGAAAAACATTTTGCAGGCTTAGTTTAAAGGTTTAGAAAGAAAATATTTTATAAATGTTTGACATTTGAATAATAAATTACTTTTTCCATGCTCCTACAGAAGAAAAAAGGTCAAGTGAATAAAATTTCAATTTGAAGCACCACTATCCAGCAAGTTAAAAGACAAAGAACCTTAGTGCTCAAGCACTGAGGCAAGGGTTGCTCCAAAGAGCATTGGCTGGGAAGCCAAGTTTCAAAGAAATACAAAATCACACATACCCCCATAATGCAAAGCATCATGGGCTGTATATGCAAATCACCACAAAATATTATGCTGGTTCAACTTTAAGCAGAACTGCACGGTGCCGAAAGGCTTCTCACACAGTTTGCAAAGGGTGCCAACAGAAGACACAGACACATGTTTCGTCCTACCAGGACTCATCAGTGTGCTTCATCTGTATGACACCCCAGTGGAATGAACCAGTTGCCCTAAGATGGTACTATCTGGGTTGGGTTGTGGTAAGCCCAATAATAACAAAAAAACAAGTTAAACGACAAAGAACCTTTGTGTACAAGCACTGAGGCAAGGATTACCCCAAAGGTCATTGGCCGTGAAGCCAAGTTTCAAAGAAATGCAAAATCACACATACCCCTATAATGCAAATCACCACAAAATGTTATGTTGGTTCAACTTTAAGCAGAACTGCATGGTGCGGAAAGGCCTCTCACACAGTGTGTAATGGGTGCCAGCAGAAGACACAGGCATGTGTTTCATCCTACCTGGACTCATCAGTGTGCCTCATCTGTATGACACCCCAGCGGAATGAACCAGCTACCCTAAGTTGGTCTGTCTGGGTTGGGTTGTGGTGAGCCCAATAAAAGCAAAAAACAAGTTAAAAGACAAAGAACCTTAGTGCACAAGCACGGAGGCAGGGGTTACTCCAAAGGGCACTGGCCAGAAAGCCAAGTTTCAAAGAAATACAAAATCACACATACCCCCATAATGCAAAGCATCATGGGCTGTATATGCAAATCACCACAAAATATTTTGCTGGTTTAACTTTAAGCAGAACTGCATGGTGCCGAAAGGCTTCTCACACAGTATGCAAAGGGTGCCAACTGAAGACACAGACACATGTTTTGTCCTACCAGGACCCATCAGTGTGCCTCGTCTATATGGCACCCCAGTGGAATGAACCAGTTACCCTAAGTTGGTCTATCTGGGTTGGGTTGTGGTGAGCCCAATAAAAACAAAAAACAAGTTAAATGACAAAGAACCTTAGTGCTCAAGCACTGAAGCAAGGGTTACCCCAAAGAGCATTGGCCGGGAAGCTAAGCAGCATATCAGGGACCGTGTTCCAAACTGCGGGGTGGGGACAGAAAGCCCGCTGAATTCATGTCCCTGTTCAATCCTGAATCAGAGATGTTTTTCCCATGAATATTAAACACTGAACCTGTAAGAGGATTGAGGGAGAGATGTATGTTCCACCTAAAACTCTCCTCTCCCCTCTAATTTCAGTTTATAGTACTGTTATCCAGCACCCTATCAGGGACCTGTGTTTCAAACTGTGAGGCAGGGACTCAAATTCCTCCCCATTTACTTCTGTATCTCTCCAGCAACCCTTCCATGCTAAGTACCAAAGCACACAGGACATCAAGGAGTTTGCCAGGAGTCAGCTTGAAGTCAGCCATTTGGTCGGCTGTGCTGCACCCCATACAAGCCTCTTCCTAACCTAGCTGGTACTCTGCTTTGCTGCACGAACCATTGTAATTGACTGTGGGCCTCCTGCCTACCATATGTAACCCCCTTCTGGGGGCTTACCTTAATTATCCCTGTTCCTGCCTGATTGTCTCCATTTCCGGGTGTTATCCCTGAGCCTTCTGATGCCCCTAAGATCCCCCAGAACTATGCTGCTCGAGTTCAGCCCCGTTGAGCTTGGGAACTTGATCACAAGTCGCCGGCATTATTTTGTGTCTGCCATCGATTGCTCATGTGTGAGATGCACTTGATGTGTTCACCGTAGATTTGCGGTCAAAATGGGGAGTGATGTGGTGGCCCTGGTGCCCTTGCTGAGGTAAATAGCCACTGGAGACCTCTAAGAGGCCAGACAGAAGCCTCTGTAATATTTTAAAATAAAGTTTAAAGGAGGGCTTGTAGTGAGGGCTCATGAATAATTCATGAGCCCTCATAAATACTAATGAGGGGGTTGCTGCTGCCTGGGGAGTCTGAGTTTCGGCAGCAGTGACGGGGAAACTGTGCGGAGATAATGTTCCCGAGTGGGGTGGCTTAGGAGGGCACAAAAGGGGCTAAAACACAGTGGGGTTGTTGCTTAAATAAAGCATTTACCTTGGCTGCACAGATGGTTGAAGTTGGGGAACTGTGTTGGACTGCATATATCTGAAAGGGAGCAGAGATATTTATGACACTATAACACCACACAGCAGCCAATCACATAGTTAGGTGCCTAAAACTGAACCAGAGAGACTCCTGGGAAAAGGAGGGGATTAATTCAGGCACCTAAACCATGCCCCGATAAGCCAGTGGGAAATATTGATCACTATGGTTATGGATAATTGATGGGCTCAATCAGCCAATCAGAACCTTGGACTCTCGAATGAAACTCAGTGGACTTTCTGGGATTGTTTCAGTCTGTTCCCGGGCTCTGTACAAATCAAGAGACTCCTGTGAGAGTGAATCTGGACTAGGGAGCCTTTCTCAGGCTTCCAGAGGAGATTGATGTGTTCAGGAAAGGTTCAGCAAGGAAAAGAGAGTGAGAGGCTGAAATGATACCCTGATTTCCCGGGTACTGTGAGCTGTCTGATTATTTTGGAGAAGCTAAGTGCGGCAGAAACCCTGCACTGGTGGACTGAATTGAGCTGAGAGGACTGAGCTGTTCTATTTGAGTGCCACAGTTGCTGCTGAGAGTTAGTTTTACCCGTGTGGGACTGCAATTGGGATTCTAAAGAGGCAAAGCATTTCTGGACATCGGGGTGCTAGCCAGGGGCTGTACATTTCCTGAGTGAACTGGTTGAAGTGGCTGAGAGCTGTGGTCCAGTTGCAGCTAAAGAAAAGGTTGTGGACATTTTCTAACTGGAAAGTGCAGACTGGTGTGCAGGGACCTGTTGTGTTTGGATCCCCCTGTTGATTGCACCTGAGCTTCATTGAACTAGGGCTAGCATCCACTCAACTGGCACTGAACTTTGCTTGAGCAACTGCCTGTGATTGCTGCTGGTTTTAAACTCAGTGCAGGAGCTGCAGAAGGACCTCCAACATTCAGGAGTTCTCACCCAGAGCCAGGGAGGGAATCAGCTAACCCCTTCCAAGTAGGAATTACTGTCTCAGGAGGTCATCAGCACTTGCTGGGGTGCTAAGGCACCTGGGATCCATTGTGGGGAGCTGGGCTATGGAGCCACTCCTGGGTCTGGGCCTTCTGGGGCTGGCGCTATCCTGCCACAGAGCTCTGCAATGGGCCAGAAGTGGCAGAAGGTGACAAGAGGCCAGAACTACAATCAAGGTGACCAGCTTCAAGATCCTTGAACAAGTTCCATCCTGTGCTGCACTGACCGAGGAGCTCCGTATTCTGGGCATTTTAGATCTACGAACCGTGAGTACCCATGACCTGGCTCCTGGAAAGGATAAAGGGAAATTTAATTTTCATAATTAAAGCACTTTTGCAGTTTTAGGGCCCCAACAGCCAGCCAACCCATGGCACTGTACCAGGCCTGCATCTAGTGGATACCCCTAAGGACATTCTGGGAAACACTGATACCAGTGGGGTGGGCTAGGCCTGCGGGCCCAAATGTTTGTTGTTATTACTTGTTTCTCTAACCATTCCTTTTTATTCACAGCTGTCTTTTGCCCCGGTATCCCTTCCCTAGTCCTTACCCCCAATAAAGCTATGATTAATCATTTGAAATAGTGTGTGCAGGAATTCTCTGAGTCTGTCAGATCATTACCGTTCATGGTTTATGGTGTTATTGACCAGTTGGATATTCAGAGTGCGTAGTGGTCAGTAGGGGAAGTAGGTATTATTTATTATTTTATTTATTTAGTTTTTGTTGACCAGGTAAGTGCACTAGACAAATCCTGCCTATTTTCAGGCACGACCAGGGGAAGGGGGATACAGATGAATGCCAACTGACCTTGAACCAGATTAAGCTGTTGGTGGTATTTTTAGTGAATGAGAGAAATTTGGCCAGGACACTGGGGAAATTCCCCTGCTCTTTTCGATAAGTGCCATGCACTCTTTAACATCCACCTGAACTACCATCAATCCAGGCAGATGGGACCTCGGTTTAACGTCTCATCTGAAAAATGGCACCTCAGAAGTGCAGCACCCCTCTCATGCTGCACTACAGTGTCAGTACTGGGATATTAACCCAAGTGCCAGATGTGGGAACTGAATCCACAGCCCTCTGATCTCCCGGCCTCAGAGGTGAGTGTGCTACCTACTGAGCCACTGACACTGACGGTAGTTGCAGCATCCCAGGGGGCTGTGCCAGCCAGTCACCTGACCCACTTCTACTTTTCTCTGGGTGGAGGCAGTGTGCTATTTTTATAATCTTTAGGATAGAGCCCCCGAACACCACCGTAATAGGACCCAGGCCTTTTAATTTTTTATTTATTTATCTTTTCTATTTATTGTAAAATCGGAATTACAACCTTTGAGCTAAAAGCTCATTTACAAATGATCCTCGTCGAACAGAGGGTGGGGGAACATCAAGTACATGGACTGCGGAGAAAAACAGAAGCAGCTAGAAGGCATTGTCAGTTACACATCATTAAAAAGGCTAAACAGCATTACAAATAGAAGGACGGGGAGAGACAGAATACATTGCAAAAGCCATCACTTAATTACATACTACAGGCCCAGTGGCATAGAGGGTTGAGACACTGGTGCCTTACCTCAACTCACGACAGTGACCCAGTGACCTGGGTTCGGGAACGGACTCAGGTCGTTGGGGATCGGCACGGAGAGGATAAGATTGAGTGTCCAACGGACTGCTCTCCTATCTTGGGGTGGGTTTGGGACTGGCCTCGCTCACATAGTGGCCCCCAGGGGAGACTGGAGGCACTACAAGAAGCGACGTGAAAGGGGAACAAGAAAACCAGACAAAACGCTCCAGAAGTCTAGCCGGATGATGGCTGTTGGCCCCAGGCACCTCTGAAGACTCCTCTGGAGAGCCACAGAATGCCTCAGCAGCTCCTGGGACCAAAAAAGAATAGTGTGCTGGTTCCTCCTGCCGGTGCCTTCCCCCTCGGAGGAGTGGGGACCCATCTGGTGAAGGGTTAAATTGGGCTACCCCATGGAAGGCTGCAGATATGAGGTAGGTGGTCGAAGGGGGGAGGTAGTAGGGGAATGCCTGTGAACCATGACGGCTCGAAGGAGAGGCAGCTCTGGAGCATGTAGGGGGTATAAATAGATAATGCAAAAAAAGAAATTACATAATACAGAGGAAAATAGTCTCCTAACAGATTAAGTGAATAAAGTACAGATTCCAACTATGTACAAATATGAGAATTCCAAGAATGCAGCTATAGAGCTTAGATAGGTTCCCGGAGGGAACAATTAATGTGACCACTGACAAGTACAGCCATTAACGGAGAGTAGGCTACAGTCTAGATGGGTGAGGGGTGATAGCTTAAAGGTCAGGGGGGCTAAGCGGGTGTGGAGGTGGAGGTGGGGGATATGGAGGTTCAGGAGGGCTATAGTGGGTGAGGGGGTGGGGGAATGGAGGACCAAGGGGTGAGTAGGTGGGGATTAGCGGGAGATTCTTAGGAGTCATGGGTCGCCGTAGCCAAGCCATATTGTGTCAGGGGGCACCGGGAGGGCTATAAATGGCTGGGGTGTTCCTTACAGCAACATTGTACTGGCGGGGAGATGGACTTCCGAATTTCAGATTCGAACTGATCAAGGCGAGTAAAGTTAGTAGTGGCCTGGGGGAGCTCATTTAGCCAGGTGGGGGCCCTTACTACAAAGGCTCACCTCCCCAAGGCAGTTCTTCTGAAAGGCACTGCTAGGGCATGTCTTGTAACACTTCTCGTGGGGTGCTCAGCCTGGACTGGATGGAATAATGCTTGTAGGGAGGGGAGGTGCAAGACCTAGAAGGGAGTTCTTCCCTAGAAGGCAGGAGTGGAGCTTGATTCGGTCCATGAGAGGAAGCCATCATGTCCCAATATAAAGGTTACACGTATGCGTAAGGCGATCCATGCCTAAAACAAAGCGGCATGCTTTGTTGAGGGTAGTATGGACCCTGTGAAGGCTGGTTTCAGAGGCTACACCATATACCACATTACCACTGTCCAGGATGGGTAGAACTGTCCCTCTGATTGCCTATATAGGGCCCTTAACTTCCTATTGGCAGCAGTGGTAATATTTTGTATATGTTCATTGAAGGAGAGGGACTCGTCGATTGAAATCCCTAGGTACCGGCACGAGGGCACCTGCTCAAGGGTAGAGTGTGAGTTGCACAAAATTGAGAGGGGAGTGGTATGCCTCCTCTTTTGGTTTCCGGCAAAGAGCATTGACTTGTTTTTTTTTTTTGCTCTTGAGCACTAGCAGGCTATCTTTGAGCCAATCCTGTAGAAGGTCAAAGTTGTACTGCATGTCCTTAGTGAGTGCACCTTGGCAAAAGCCTCGAGAGAACACCACCGAGTCGTCTGCATAGAGCAGTACCTTGGAGGAGAGGCATGCTTCTGGAAAGTTGTTCACAAAGAGGCTGAACAGGAGTAGGCCCAGGATGGACCCCTGCAGGACCCCCACTGTGACTTTACTGGTCTTGGAGATGGCTCCATTGATTTTCACCTGCTGAGAGTGCCCAGACAGGTAGCTGGAGAACCAACTGACCATGTTGGGGTATAGTCCAAGACAGCTTAGTCTGTGCAGCTGCAGCTGCAGCTGATGATTCACAAGGTCGAAAGCCTTGGTAGGTCTATGAAGATTGCTCTGACCAGTTGGCCCTGGTCAAGTGCCTCATGCACGTAGTCTGTGAAGCAATTAGAGCAGTATTAGTGCTATGCATCTTGCGGAAGCCATGCTGTTGGGGGCAGAGGAATTTATATTTATCCAACCTGTTAGAGGGACAACAAGCAGGGGTAGTAGCCCACCGGCACACGGTGCCTGGACTGCACATACTTACTGCATTGTTATTCTTATTGCACTTGATTATACTGTACCTGCAGAGAAATCCTAGTTGGGTGCATCTACTTTCTGCATTTTGTTTCTCATTTTATGTTAGATCTTGTGCTAATTTATGTGTTATTACTCTTCCTCTCACTTACACCGGTTTAACTTCTCATTAATCTGTGGAGTTTCTCTGTGTTGCAGCTCTCACCTGCTTGCTGTTTTCCTATTGTTTTTGCTTCAGCCAGATCTGTTACCAGATGTTACCTATTGCTACTGCTCACCTGCCTACCGCAGCTTACAATGAATCTGTTTAGTTGTTACTTGCCTGCTATTGTGCATTGTTTAACAACTGTGAGTACTGCTTGCCATTTTTCTCTTGCCTCCCTCCTCCTGGCCACAGTGTTATTTGCACTGCACTGCCTGCTCCATTCCCCCCCTTTACATCCCTCCCCCATCCAGCTCTCCCACTCTCTCTTCTCTCCCCCTCACCGCCCATCCCCTCTCATTGCTCTTCTCCCCCCTTTTCTAACCCACCCTGGCCTCCTACAATCCCCTTCTCTCAACTTGAAGTTTCTCCACCGTGCTTTCCTTTCTCCTCACCAGCCCTCTGCTCCCTGCTCTCCTACCCACTTCAAGGGTAGGAAGTCCCACTCCATCCTTCTTCTCATTCTCCTGCTCCTCCTCCTCCTGTCTAGCGATGTGGAGCTCAACCCTGGTCCCTCCCCTTCCTCCCTCCCTGCCTGTGCTACTACCAAGGGTCTTAAGTGTCTTTCATCTGAATACTAGAAGTCTTCTGCCTAAACCTGACCTTCATTCCATCTGGGTTCAATTACAGTCTCCCAATGTCCTCTGTATCTCTGAGTCCTGGCTTTCCTCCAGGACTTCTGACTCTTGCCTGTCCCTTCTTGATTACTATCTTTTCAGGGAGCACGGGGAAAGCATGGAAGTGAGGTTGCCATCTATATCTGTCAGAGCCTCTCATATACCATGGCCTTTAAGGAGGCCATTCCCTCCTCCCACGAATTCCCCCTAGTCAGGTTCCCATTCCCCTTTTCTGTACCCACATATTGGGGTTGTCTATGCCTCTCCTAAGATCTCACATTTATCATTGGTTGACTCTCTTTTCTCCATCCCTTCTCATACCTCCTAAGGTGAACTCTTCCTCCTTGGGATTTCAATATAAATTAGCTACCTTCAAAATCCAAGTTTACCATTCACAGGATTGAGTCCTTTAATTTGTCCCAGGTTATTTCAGAACACACGTGGATCAATCCCCACTCTACCAACCTTACCCTGTTGGATCGGGTTCTAACCTCCCACCCTCACTGCATTGTTGAGGAATGTACTTTGCCAGATTCTTTCAGTGACAACTGCATTGACATTGCACATCCGGAAAATCCGGTGCTCCCTTCACTTAAATACATCTAGTCTAGGTCTCTCCAGTTGCTAAACGTCAAAGCTGTACTGAGCAACCTCACTGCAACAGACTGGTAAGTCATCTTCTCTGCCACTGATATTGACATAGCCCTCTCACTATTTCACTCCAGCTTCTCCTCCAACTGGGAGAAGCACACTCCATTCAGGAAATCCAGAGTAAAAACTTCCCATCACCTCTGGATTACTGCTGAAATCATTGATCTGTGTAAGTCCTGAGGCCTCGCGTGGGCCCACTACAAAATATCTCACTCCTCTCCAGACCTTATCTCTTTCAGGGCTATGAGGAATAATTGTACAAAGGCTGTCCGGGTTGTAACATCACACTATTTCAAGGTCAACCTCCAGAATAACCTCAACTCCCCAGTTAAATTCTGGTAGGTTATTCACTCCCTTTTCAACCCCCCCCCCGCCTAGTCTGCTCCCCCAATTCCTGTGGTTAATGGTTCACCTGTGTCTGACCCTGCCTCTGTTGTTGTTCATTTCAATAAGTTCTTCACAACCTGTGCCATCCCTGCTTCTCTCACTCCAGGCTCATCTCCTTCCACTCCTGCCTGCCCACCCTTCACAGGGTTTCCACTCCCTCCAATCACCATTAAGAAAATACTGCATGCCCTTTTCTCCCTTAATCCGTCAAAGTCTAGACCTAACAGTCTATACCCCAAGCTCCTACACCTCTTAGCTCCTGTCATTGCAGCTTCCCTCACTCTCCTACTCAACCTTTCCTTTTCTCTCAGTGTTGTTCCTCAATCTTGGAAGTTGGCCAAAGTTATTTCACTTCTTAAAGGGGGTGCACCACTCCTCCTCTGGCAAATTCCATCCCATCCCATATCCCTCCTCCACTCTTTCTCAAAGCTGCAATACAAATAGGTCCATTCTAAACTCCTTGACTTCCTTTCATCCCCCAACTTCCTCTCACACTTCTAGTCTGGTTTCTGTAAGCACCACTCCGCCATCTCCTCATTGCTGCATGTCACAGATTGTATCTTTTCTGGGATGGATCAGGGACACATTACAATCACTATATTCATCAATCTGGCCAAAGCCACTGATGTGGGGTTCCATTCAGTCCTCCTGGACAAGCTGAACTCTGTTGACTTCTCAGCTCCTGCTGCTGCTTGGTTCTGTTCCTACTTAACAAATTGACAACAGTCGGTACAGGTTGTAGATGCTCTGTCACTTCCCCTTCCTATCCAGGTTGTGGTCCCACAGGGCTCCATCCTGGGTCCCAGCCTTTTTACCATCTTCCTGAATGACCTCCCCTCAGCCTGTTTCAACTTGCATATACATGCATATGCAGATGACACAGTCATCTACCACAGCTGTGGAAGGCCTGTTCCAGCAGGATTTCAATAATGTTCTGCATTGGTTGCAATCCAGCCAATTCAGAGTCAAAACTAAAAAAATGGTGTCAATAACCTTTGGTACCAGTCAGAAACTGGTCAGACTCTCTGCCCCTCTTATTTTCACCACTCTGGATGGCACACCTCTTGAAACAGTTCAGTCTTTCAAGTACCTGGGGGTGTGGCTAGACAGCAAGCTTGACTTCTCAGCCCACATTGATGCCATCCATGTAAAACTCTGTCCCAAGCTTGGCACACTGCACTGCAGCAAAGACTGCTTATCCCTGCATGTCTGAAGGGAGCTTGTTACCAAAGTGATGCTCCCTGTCTTCGACTACACAGATGTGATCTGTGGCACTGCCCTTCCACTTCCCTAGCTAAACTGGACACACTCTGCAACTTCCTCTGCCACGTTGTTACAAAACACACACACACACACACACACACACACACACACACACCCACACCCACCCCATTGTTCACAGTATTCATCCCTATCCATTTTCCCTCTGCCCTCACATCACCAAGCTCACTGTACCTCCTTCATATCCAAATACTGGTTTGGTTCCCCTCCCTCTTATCACTTCTGTCTCCTCTCCTAACTGCTCCCTGCATTCTGCTCCCTCCATTCTAGAGACCATTGCACTTTTGCCACTCCTTACCCCTGCCCCTCTGCTAGGTGATCTGCCTTCTGCTATCAACTTCCCTCACACTGGAACCAACTCCTTTCCTCCAGCTCTCCCCATCCCCTAACTCCCTCAGACACCAGTTGAAACTCCAACCCCTTCCCATCTGTTCCTGTTATCTTTCCTCCTGAAACCCCCAGGCCAAGCCTTAACCATCCTTGCAAGCAGCCGGTTGGATCACCGCTCCTGCCATGTTTCATTATCACACCACTACAGTCTTCTCCCTCCTGTATGAGATCAGACAACAACTCGTCCTTCAGGTCAATCATCTGTTGTCAACAATTTTCTTGTTCATTGGGTACTGATGCCATTTCTGATTGTACACTTATTAGGTGTTCTTTTTGAGCTATATTGTACTTTATTCTATTCATTTATAATTTTTTTGTATTTATTCAAATGTTGTAAAACCTTTTTATCAAATATTGTTTCACAGCTTTACATTATGTATTTTGCTGCTGTTCTTCCTCTGTTCCCGTCCCCCAGGGTCACTCCTGGAAATAAGCTTCAGCTCAGTGTGCCTCTCCTGGTTATAAGAATTATACGAAAATATCAGGTACCTTAGCCATATGGTCATTATTAACCTGATCCATTTATGTTCCAGTCTGGTAACAATTCCCTTCACTATTTTTATCAAGTGCTGATTTGAACTGGTTCATGGTGTCACAAGCGGCCACCAGTTCTGGTAATGCATTCTACTGTGCAACAACGCGCTGAGAGTACCAAGCCCTTCTCTGATTTTTATTATAGTTCTCACCTTTTAGTTGGTACTGGTGACCCTGAATGTGAGTTAGATTAGATCTTTTCTCCCGGCCTATGCATTCCCAAAGATACAGCTGTTTCCAAGCCCTATACACCAGGCACACCCCTGTAAGTTCGATATTGCAATGAGAACAAACCCAGCTCCCGCAGTCTCACCCCCCATAAGGCAAGTCCTTGACTTCTTTATCATCTTAGTTGCACACCTCTGCACCTCTTCCACCCTCCTCACATTGGCCTTCAAGCTGGGTTTCCAAAAACTCCCTGCATACTCCATGTGCGGGCACACTAGTGATACATAAAGGGGGACTATTATCCCTCTATCTCTACTTTTAATAGTTATCCTTATAGAGGCCAGAATATCATAGGTCCTTTTTACCATAGCATTACAATGGAGGGTAAACTCCAGATCTTTGTTTATCCAGATACCCCAGATCCTTCTCTGTTTCAGTTTCTACCACACTAATCTCATTTATGTTGTAGCTATATTTAAGATTTCTCCTTCCCAAGTGCATAACCTTGCACTTTGCCAAATGAAATATCAGTTTCTTACTCCTAGCCATTTCTGCTAAAGTATCTAGGTTATTCTGAAACATTTTTGCATCCTGCTCCTTAGTGACCACTGCTCCTATCTTCATGTCATCGACAAATTTTGTCAACCATGCGCTCGAGTTACAGTTTAAGGAAGATACAAGGAGCTTAAATAATACCGGACCCAGGATGGATCCCAGAGGAACACCACTGGGTACAGGTGTCCATCCAGACTTATGGCCCTTAATGCATACTCTTTGCTTTCTTTCAGCTAGCCAGGATAAGAGCCATTTAATGATATTATGTTCCACCCCGGTTTCCCTCAGAGTATTAATCACTTCTTGATGGGACACTGTGTCGAAAGCTTTTTCGAAATCTGTATACAGTATATCTGCTGGTAGAGTTTTATGCAGAGCAGCACTCACTGGCTTAAAAAAGGAGAGTAAATTAGTAAGACATGCCCTCCCCCTGTAAACTCGTCCTGCTTGATATCTGTGTGCCCACTTTCCTAAATATATTTTTCAAGATGTTCCTTAATGATATACTCCAGAATTTTACCCAAGATACTAGTCAGACTGATGGGACAGTAGTTTGTGCATGTTGATTTAGAGCCCTTTTTGTGAAAAGGCACTACATTAGCCAATGTCCAGTCCTCTGGCACTACTCCCTCATCAGTGGAGGACTGAAAAATAGTTCTTATAGGTTCACATAATACTGGAGCCAGTTCTTTTAGTAATCTGGGATGCAAGTTATCAGGTCCCGGAGATGTAGCTGGTCCAAGATTATCCATCTTTTCCTTAAGTATTTCAGTTGATATTATCAGGGAACCATAAGGTACGTGTCCTAGGGTGACCTGGGGTCTTGGCTCATTTTGGAAGACAGTGTTGCAATACATATTAAACTCTTCTACCATTTTTTCACAGTCACTTATACCATTTTCAGTCAGAAGAGGGCCCACTTTGGTGTTATTTTGATTTAGTGTTCCCACATAATTGTAGAATGCCTTATGATTGTCTGAAACTTTCTCCACAAAATTAAGTTCACATTTTGTTTGGCTTTGGATATCTTCTTTTTCAGTTCCCTTAATCTTATCTGATATTTAATTTTGCATGCCACACTGCTGTCCTTTTTATATTGCTTGCATGCCAATTTTTTTCTTTTGATAAGTTAGTGAATTTTTTTACTAAACCAGACCAGAATTTTTCCTTTTCTGTTGTATTTGCCTTGGTCGGGATATCCATCTCTATCATTTAGTGGATACATTTCTTAAATTCATACCACATCGCTTGGGTTCCCAATCCCGAAAATTTATGGCTCCAGTCCCAGTCTTTAATTTTATTCCTAAGCAAGTCATAGTTTGCTTTATTGTAGTTCTTGATTTGGGTTATCCCCTGTTGAATACAGCCCCTAATTTCAATGTCCACATCCACCATGTTGTGGTCACTCCAGACAGAGGCTCCCTAATTTTACACTTCTTGATTAGTTCCTCCAGATTACTAATGACTAAATCGAGTATATTCGAACCTCTAGTACCTTCTTCCACATGATTTACTAGAACTAATTCATCCAGAATCTCAAAAAATGATGCCTCACATGTAAGCAATAATACTCGAGAGGGTGGGTGGTATTGTTCTCTACTGGACCACCCAGGGGCATAATGAGGCCCAACACTGCAGGCAGAGAACCTTATAGCCCCTGGAAGGTCTGGTATAGCATAATACCACCCACCCTGAAGGGTATTATTGAGCTTAGAAAATGGGTTATGGGTTACATTTTTAATAAAATAAAATCAAAGATTATAAAGAAATCAAATAACTGTTAAAAAAAGTAGAAAAATACAATTTCATGTAAAGTAGCCCCTCTGCACTGCTGACTTACTTTTTGCACTGTCTGACAATGTCTGCCCCAAAGGCTTTGATGATTTAGACTGATGGCAATCTTGTGAAAACTTAGCAGTGAGCTCATATTTCTTTTTCCGTTCTTCCACAGTACCTAACCCTACCCCCAGAGTAGCTGTCTGCTTTTTTTTTTAAACACGGCAGAAAAGCAGTGGCAGAGTTGTGTCAGCACTGTTGAGGAGAGAGATACTGAATGCAAAGTAGGAGAGAGCTGCTCATATTTTTTTTCCCGTTCCCCCACAGTCCCTAACACTACCCCCAGAATAGCTGTCCATTTGTTTTAAACACAGGCAGAAAAGCAATGGTAGAGAGTTGTGTTAGCACTGAAGAGGAGAGAGCTACTGAAAGCAGAGTAGGAGAGAGCTGTGGCGGACAATGTTGTTAAAATAGTTAACAAAAAGAGTTGAAAGTGACAGTTCTTACAAGTAAACAGCTAGTTGTTAATATAAGGGGAAAAATACTTACATAATCAGCAATGTGCTGGGAGTCGGGTAGTGTGGTGAGTGCGATCGCCAGACTGGCTGACTAGGAGTTTGCGGACTGCAGAGCGCTGTGGTTAGCACTTAGCTGGAGGCTGCGAAGTCGAGGTGACAGCAGGATAGCTCTGTCACTTTCAAAACAATAAACGGGATTTCTGTTTTTTTTAGTCTGTGTTTTTTTTAGCTAGTGTAGTATCCCTTAAGTTTTTTTTTTTTTTTTTTGCCAGCAGAATCAGGGATTGGGATGGTGGGAAAGTGGCAGCGCAGCAGACCTGAGGGCTCAGCTGCATGGTGAAAGGTGATATTGGCGCTGATGTTTAATTTTTTGACAGTTGAGCTGGTATCTTCAAGCTGCAGCCCAAATGTTGGTGGTAGCCGTAGCATCGGTGACCGTGAAGCCCATCGGAGTTAGATACCGCTTTTTTGTTTACTTTTTTCTTTTTGGTGCCTACTTGTTAACGATTTAGTCATTGTGGCAGGTCAGCAACCTGGGTGGGCAACTCTCCTGCTAAGCAGGTAAAAAAAAAAAAAAAATGGCAGCTGATCAAATTTGAAAATTCTAATTGACCCAAAGATTTCAGTCATTGGGTCAGTTGGAAATTGCACTTATTGTAACCCGGGCTCTGTTGTCTGATAGATGACCACCTTGCCAAGGTTATCAGCCAATCAGAGCCCAGGATTTTTCAAACCCATTTTCTAATGTGAGGAAGACGTCCAGGATTTCCACTCAATTCCAACAAAATTAAAGTCACCAATGAGCAAAAGTTGTTTAGATGGATCAAACTTACCTATTTGAGATATTAATTTCATAGTTTTTTTCAGCATTCAGGGAAGGTGGCCTATAAAATGCCCTTACTATGATTTGCTTTTCCAAGGGAGGAGCAATCTGAATTAGTAAGTACTCATATTCAGGGTCTTCTGAATTAATCAATTCAAAAGCTTCAAAGTCATTATGAACATACAAAGCCACCCCACCCCCCATGTCTTTCCTCCCTATCACATCTGAATATCTGATACCCTTTTATGCTGGTTCCCCAGTTGTCTTTTTTCCACCATGTTTCTGTTACAGCACATAGTGTAGTATTATCTCTTTTCAATATCAACTCCAGCTCTTCTTTTTTTATTAATTAGGCTACAGGCATTTAGTAATAATATTTTCCAGTCTGTTTGTCTTTTTGACTCAGTTTGAACTTTACTATGGCCAGGAGTTTTTGGTTTGCCTCCCGCCCCTCTTTATTTAGTTTAAAAGGTTACGTATTTTAGTGTTAAATCTGTCTGCTTGTACTCTAACCCAATTTTTATGTTTACTTGCATGCATGTGCAAGAAATATATTGTGGCAGCTTGCTGTAGTAGTGAGTTGTGGAGGTACGGCAGTGTTGTGGCCAATGCCAGCAGTCCATTTTGGGGCTGGTCTCTATGGTGCCAATAGAGGAGCTCGCTGTCGATGACAGCAGTATTGTAGCATGCCACCAACTTGAAAGAAACTCGCTTCTGCAATCAGGGAGCACTCTATCATTTAACAATCAGCTGTTTTTTCTGCTGGGGCGGTCCCTGATTCCAGTGACAAATCACAGCTTGCCTTGTCTGGTGTCCCAGTTCAAGAAATATAGCAGCAGCTGTCGCCGGCCGCCTTCACAGTCCTTTTGAAAGCCGACGGGGGTGCCCAATCCCAATGTCGGCATGCTCCCTCCCTAGTCATTTCCCAATGGGGTAGCCCAATCCCTGTCGGCAAAATGTCCCCCTCATTTGTTTTAAATATACATGGTGGCAGCTTTTGCCATCTGCCTCTTACAGGCCCCATGAAAGCAGATGGGGATGCCCAATCCCCCTCGGCTCATGCGCCCCCAAACACTCTGTATGTGCTGATGGGGTGCCAAATCCCCGTCCGCTACAGCCCCCCCCAACAAGCACCCCATTGTCCCTGTAATAGAAAAAACATCCCGCTGGGTCTTTTTTTTTTTTAAACCCTGTAAAATAGAAAACCGTTCTCATTGTCTTTGGTGCCCCTTCCCCAACCGCACCCACCCTCAGTGCTCCCCCTCTCCCCACCCCCTTACCCATACTTCCCTCTGGAGCCCGGCGCGATAATGTTCGCTGGAGCAGGAACACGTCTGCACTCTTCAAAGTCGACCGCAAACTGAAGAAATGCCAGTAAGCTGTATAATGGCATAAATGGGGATGTTTCAACTTAGGTGGATATCTCAGCCATTTTTGCAAATGTTGGCACCAAATTTTCAACATGTGGTTCCTGGGACCCCACCTCATGAATTCAGTGACTGTCATCTGGTTATTCGGTCCTGAAAGGTGATTTCACGGTCACTGCATGGAATCACCTTTCAGGACCAATTAACAAAATGACAGTGTCACTGTTCATGAGGTGGACTCCCAAAAAGCCTATGTTGCAAATTTGGTGAAAATATTCAAAAAAATGACTGTGTTACAAGTGTGCATTGCACAGTTTCCACACACACTCATAACTTCACAAATTTGTAATATTTTCACTCCAGATATTCATCACTGGCATTTTTTCACACCTCCTTATGAACAGTATAGCTGTCATTTTTCACATCCTGGCTGAAATGTGTTTTCGCACTTCCGGCGCAGAGTAGCACAGTCACTTTGGGAAGTCAGTGTTCAGGACAGATTAAGAAACTCACAGTGACACTGTTCATGAGTGGAGGTCCCAAAATGTCTATGTTGAAAATTTGGTGACAGAAGTCCATAAAATGACTATGTTATGAGCGTGCATTGCGCAGTTTCCACGCACACTTGTAACATTGAGAATTTGTAATATTTTAATTCAAGATTTTCAGCATTGTCAATTTTGCATACCTCCTTATGAACAGTACAGCTGTCATTTTTCACATCCTACCTGAAATGTGTTTTCGCACATCTGGTGCACAATGGCGCAGTCACTGTGGGAAATCAACGTTCTGGACAGTTTCAGAAAATCATAGTGAAACTATTCACAAGCAGAGATCACAAAATGCCTATGCTGAAAATTTTGTGAAATAATTCCACTAAATGACTGTGTTATAAGTGTGTGTTGCACAATTTCCACATATGCTAGTAAGTTCAAACATTTTTAATATTTTCACTCCAGATTTTCAACATTGCCATCTCTTCACACCTCCCTATGAATGGTACAGCTGTCATTTTTCACATCCTGCCAGAACTGTGTTTTCGCATATCTGGCTCAGAATGGCACGGTTGCTGTGGGAAATCAACATTTGGGACAAATAACAAAATCACAGTGCTGCCGTTCATGAGCAGAGGTCGCAAATGCTTTCATGAGGTGGGAGTCACAAAAAGGCCATGCTGACAATTTGTAGTGCAAATACCAACAAATGCCCAGGGTGTTAGGGTTTCTAACCATAACGTCCTACCCTGTACAGACTGACAGGTGTCAGGGGTGTGCCTTTGGATTGCCGGCAGTAATGCTTATGCCATTACACCCCCACCCCCACCCTGAAGCCAGTGACAGGCATCGAGGTGTGCCTTGAACTCTTCAGCCCCAGGGTTCACTCCATTCTATACTGCACCCATTTCAGCATATGTCCTTATGAAATGGGGGGACTGTAAAGCTAAACACCCCAAGGTACACTTCAACTCTTGTCGGTGTCTGCAGGATAGGGTGAGGTGAAATGCCATGAGCATTATGGGCGATGACCCAAAGGCACACCCCAATGCCTGTCCATCTCTGCAGGGTGGAGGTGGGGTTGGGGTGAGTTCAGTACTTCACTGCCATTCCTGTTCTGCATCTGTCTAACTCCTGCATGTCCAATGCTAATGTTAGCATGCAAACATTCGGCATTGAGAAATGCTTGTTATTTAAGTGGAGCCCATTTTGGACATAGAGCTGGTGGGCATGTTCAAATCTGTGCCAGTGCTCTGTAAATTCAAAGTTCTCATGCCTGCATCATCTTCTTAAACATCCATTAAATCTCACTATATCTTTTACTTTTTTCGCAATTGCTCGTGGGACAGGGAGAATCTCTGATATTACTAATGAACAGTTTTGATTCTGGAGCTCCCTACCCACTTCCTCAAAATCCATCTGTATAGTAACAACCCCTCTGTTGCCTAGATCATTAGTTCCTATATGCAGGAACACTAGAGGATCAGATGAATTTTCAAGAAGCCCAGGTAGTAATTTTTTAACATCTGTAACTCCTGCCCCTGGTAGGCAGGATATCACTTGTTCTTTCCTATTTTTACAAATTATCCTGCCAGTTGTGTGATGCTTGGCCAGCTGGTTATGATTGTTCTATGATATTTGTAATATAAAAATATAGTGTGTGATTGTTACAGTGCTTCCATGAGTGCCCCCCCCACGTTTCAGTTACAGTCAAGTGGCCTGAAGCCAGGAGGTAATTAAAAGACCAGATAGACTTAATTAAGGGTCCACTGTAATTAGAACTGACCCAGCTGCCAGGATATAGGGTTTGTAAACTTTTATGTTGTTTTGGAGGAAAAAAACATTGTTATATCACTATGGTGCTGAAAGTCATACAATCCTTTGATGTGCCCTGGGAAAAGGAACTGCCGAGATCAAAGAGGGGATGTTAATTACGGAGTCATATTGGGAAATTAGTTTTTGCTGAAGTCATAGTATTTAAAATACCTCTTGACAGGAAGATCATTGTTTGTGTAATTGTTATATTCTAAAATGAGGAGCTAGATGGCATCATAGAAGGGGTGGAAACACAGAGTTTTTTAAACTGTATTCTGTGTTTCAACTGGGTGACATATCTTTTTGGACTTTTAAGAAACAAGATCTCTAACTTAGGCACTTAGAGGTAATACATTAGGTAGAAAAAGTCTAACTGTATGTTGGTAGGAGTTTGTCTGTAGTTTTCTTTGCTTTTCTTTTAAGTGGTTGTATGCTTTGTGATATATTGTTCTGTATTTACATTTTACATATTTTTATCCATTTTAAGTAAACCTTTTATTCCAAAGACTGCCTGGGTGTGTCTTCGAAGTTCTTTTTGCATGTGACGTATAGAGGGTTAAGATTGACAAAAGCTGTTCAGAGCTTGATGGTGTTACCAAACTGGGAAAAGGTAAGAATATACCTAAGGTCTTTCATAGAGTTTTAAGGGTTCATTTTGGATACCTGGTTAGGTGCCCTTAGGCGAAAGATATCTGGCATCCCCCCGCAAAGCAAATTATCTGAGCCTGTACAATTGGGTACGCTAGCATAAGGTTCACAGTTTGAATCCCCCCAGAACTTGAGACTAAAGGTGATCCAGACCCACAAGCAGACAGGAGAGTTACCCTGTTCTGTTATCTGTTCACAATACTGCGCTTGGAGGTTGGCATTGTGGGACCAGAGGGCCTGACCTGCTGAGTGTATTTGTGACACGCTGATCTTAGCATGGAATCATAGAAACATAGAATTTGATGGCAGATAAGGACCGCTTGGCCCACCTAGTCTGCCCATTTCCCTACCTAATGGATAAGCTGCAGATCTTAGTTAACCTACAGCCTATTTCTTCCTACCCCCCCACTAGAATTGCCTTATGTCTGTCCCATGAATTCTTAAATTCCCCCACTGTGTTTGACTCCACTACCTCCTCAAGAAGGCTGTTCCATGTATCCTCAACCCTCTCCATGAAAAAATACTTCCTCACATTACCTGTGAGCCATCCCCCTTGTATCTTCAAATTGTGCCCCCTTGTTCTTGTACATCTCTTTTTCCGAAAGATGCTACCCTCTTGGACTTTGTTGATTCCCTTGACATACTTGAAAGTTTCTATCATGCCCCCCCAAAGGGTATACATATTAAACTCCTTTAATCTCTCTTCATATGTCTTCTGGCGTAGACCCTGCATCATTTAGTTACCCTCCTCTGGACAACCTCCATCCTGTCTATGTCCTTACGGAGATGAGGTCTCCAGAACTGCTTTCAGTACTCCAGATGGGGTCTCACCAACTGTCTGTACAGATGGATAACAACTTCTTGTTTTATTTTATTTATTGAATACAATTGGAATTACAAACCTTTGAGTCACAGACTCTTTTGCAAAGGCTCCATGTCGGTTACAGGGGGTGGAGGTAAGACAAATACAGATTAAGACGAACAAAAACAGGCAGTATATACATTCTACTAGTGATGCCTCTCCTTATGCATCCCAGTATCCCACCAGCCCTCCCTACTGCCATCTCACATTGCTTGCCCACCTTAAGGTCATCTGATATGACTACCCCCAGGTCACTTTCCATTTTTGATGTTAGTATCTCACCCCCATTGTGTACTGTTCCCCTATAGCCTATGATGACTATATTCTTGCCTTTACCTTCCTGCTGTAATGGTATGTTGGTAGTGGTTTGTTTTCTGATGTTCTGGGAATTCAGCATTCTATCTGCTCTAATTTCTCCTTTCCTGGCCTTAGGATATGCACCTCCAAGCTGTTTATGTAGATTACGTGAGCCTTCCCATCTTGCATTGGGGGAGATTACATCATTACTTATCATTTCTTCATTTTCCTCCATTTGTTCCAATTTGGGAGAGGTATCCTGGGGTTGGCTAGTACCTTCTACTTCCAACATCTCATACCGATTTGATGTTGCCAGCTGCACATGCCTATCCCTTCTTCATTTACTAGACCCCCTTTTGACAGCATGCCAGTTATCCTCCTCTAAGATCATAGATTCCAGGGTGGAATCATCCATTCTGTCCTTCCTTTTATTACAAGGCCCTATGTTAACTTGTTTGGTCACCAGTTCCCTTTCCTCCTCCTTTATCATGCTTTTAGTTTTATGCACAAATCTTGCAATATCATTTATATGTGAATGTACGCTTAACTTTTCATGGAGGATTTTTATTTTGGCCTTTAATGCCTCAATATATGTGTCCTTTTTACACCACTGACCTGACATCTGATGTCTCTGTCCTTTCATATCACACTCTGCACATGTGTACCAACCATTAGATTTCTGCTCCATTACATCTATGTTCTGTATGCTCTTTCCTACCTGGTGAACATTAGTGCTAGCCTCTTTCCCCTCTTCCCCGGCTAACATGGCAGATACAGCTACAGCCTTAGCTGTGTCACCTTTGGTGGACTCACTGGCACTTGCCATAATCACGCTTAACAGAGGAATGTACGGGAAGTGCCCTGTCCTTCCTACTTCCGGTCCCTCGCTACAAACCCCATTTAAAAAACTCTAAACCAGTGGTTTTGTCTGCCCTTACAAGGTCAGGCAAGAGCCCCACACTTTAAAACTGCTCCAAAAGTAGTGCCCAGTGAGAAATATCTGATTCAGTGAATGCTGTTCGGGTGTCCTGTGGTGTCGCCTAGCAACAATATACACCAGGCTCACTCAGCAGCTCTCCCAGCAAAGCACTCAATTTAGTCAGCAGAATGGATTACCTCCCAGTAAAACTGGTACTACCTGAGCAAGACTGTTGCCACTGCTCACAAAACTCTAATCAGGCTCTGGAATGCTCTACGGTTTTATAGCGAGTGACTGGAAGTGCTCTGGCCTTCCTACTTCCGGTTCCTTGCTACAAATCCTGTTTAAAAAAACTATAAACCAGGGGTTTTGTCTGCCCTTAAAAGGTCAGGCAAGAGCCCCACACTTTAAAACTGCTCCAAAAGTACTGCCCAGAGGGAAATATCTGATTTAGTGAACACTGCCCCAGTGTCCTGTGGCATTGCCTAGCAACCATACATACCAGGCTCACTCGGCAGCTCTCCCAGCAAAGTGCTCAGTTTAGTCAGCAGAATGGATTACCTCCCAGTAAAACTGGTACTACCTGAGCAAGACTGCTGCCCCTGCCCTACCAGTTTTCAAATAAATTAATAAAACATCTATGATGGAGAGGCACTTACAAGCCACCACCAAGAATGCTACTGGATGAGGGGGAGCTGGCAATATTACTGGGCTCCTATGGATTCTACATAGAGACTGTTCCCTGTTGTGCTGCAGCATTGGCTACAGCCTCAGCAGAACCATGAGATTACAGTACTTACTTACTGTATATAGACACTTGGACGAAATACTTAAACTGAAACATAAATCATGTTACAGCATATGGTAGTTTTCTTTAATCAGCTTATAGTTTTTTTTGTGCTGTCTAAATTTAATGTTTAAGGTTAACATTCTAGGGGTGGTGAGGTTGAATGGTGGTGAGGTTGCTTAGGGTGCTGCCGTGGGGGGCAGGGCACTGGGGGGCATGGTGTATACTGCTGGTGGTCTGGGACCAATGGTTTGCACTATGCTCCCACCAGTTCCCTGCCTTGGAGGGAGGTTGTGAACTTGTGGGACAAGGTACATACCACATGGCAGGGGACAGACAGTTTGCCTCATGTTCTCCATCAGTTCCTTGCTCAAGGTGGGTGGCATGTGTCTTGTTGGCATAGTGCCCACCAGCCCTCTGACCCCAACCCGCCTGGCATGACTTCATGCAAGTGGAGTAAAGCAGATTGGTTGCTGGGGCCTGGAGAAGATACACATTGATGAGCCACTGCCAAGAGTACAGTACCTCAGGATGAAGGGGAGTGAGTAAGCAATATTAGAAAATGGTCACATGTAAAAATGTATTCTGATTGGTTAACATCGCCAATCACCCAGTCCGGTATGAGACAACAGAAACTGGGAAATAACTAACTAGTCCCAGTCTCTGTTGCCTCATTTAGTTCTGATACCAGTGGGCCAGAAGAATGTTCAAAAAGGCAACTGTCACCATGTTGGTTGCCTCACTAACGGAGCTCTGAGCAGTCAGCCGATCTCCCCCGTACCACCTTCAGCAGCACGTGCACAAATCAAGAAGCACAAACGTTGTTGAGGCCAAAATATATGTGGGCTAATAAATGAGCAGAGTGTTGTCAAGAACGCTACATCTGATAGCACAACTGCGTATAACAGCAGCAGTATTTTCTTTGTTCTCCATACCACAGGTGGATGTCCATCTGCGGTATGGAGAATGAAGAAAGTACCACTTCTCTGACACTCTAGCTAGTGCTGAGCGCTGTCTCTGTCAGTCTCTAACCAAAGTCTGCGATTCTCCAGATGCATGCAAAAGTCCAGTTATGGAATAATAAAAAGCTTGGCTGCAAAATCCTAACCTGACTTTATCGACTGTCAGTTGGCAACTGTAGCTCCGACAGCAGCACTGTGTACGAGAGCAGCGGTACTTTTTTAGTTTTCCATACCGTAGACGGATTTCCTTCAGTGGTATAGAAGACAAAGAAAATTCAGACCCTCTCACAAAAGCATGGTACCAAATCTAGCAGTCTCTCTCTCTCTCAACTCGGTGTCGGATTTTACAGCCAAGAAGATTTTTTTTTGTGCCAAAATAGCTACATCTGTCAGTTTATATCTACACTTCACAACCACTCCCTAACCTGGTACCTTAATCTTTTTTTCTTCTCCCATCCTCTACTACTTTTTAACTCAACTCCCTGCACTGAACACATGAATTTCACTTGCGGTAGGGTGGGATGCAAGAGGGGGAATATCCCTGATGTGAAGGGGATGTAAAAAAATGAAATACTTGCCTCAACTAAATGTTACAATAAACAACTAAAGTAAATGTTCCTAAGGCTAATCTTGCATACAAAAAACGGACCTCTAGTTACTGTAGCAACTTACTTAAAACATGGTGATGGAGGGGTGATGGAGAGTCCTGCATTCAAGATATTAGCTACACCTTCTACAATCTCAAAGTCTTTCTTTTACATTTCAAATCAGTCCCCTCCTCCTCCACCGCTCTGTAGTGCAACAGGCCCTCATTAGCAACTGCTTTTTACATTGGTTGCACACATGCACAAGCAAGCATATTGATTCAATAGAGATTTAGGTGTGTGTGTGTGACAGCTGAGTCCATTGCAGTACACAAACCTAGGGGCTCAGCAGTCTACACCAATGGCCACTTGGTGTGGTCATGACGCAACTCTCTGCTGGGTGGGCTGAACGGTCATGCACTTCAAAGGACCAAAGCCACTCCAATCAGAGAGAGCTTCGGTCCTTTTATTTGCATTCTAAATTCTGCCACTCCCCACCAGAGAGAGACAGAGAGAGAGAGAGAGAGAGAGTGTGGCAACATCACACAGCTGCTCCTCTGCCTGACTGCAAGCCTCCTCCTCAAGCTGCCCACCCTCCTTCCCTCTCATTCCCCCTCAGGCGAGTTCCCAGTAATCCTCCTCCATGAAACAGTACACCACCACGTTGATTAATGGGGGTAACAATTCACCTTTCCTCCTCCTCTGCATCACTGTCTCCTCCTCATTTTCACTCAACACCCCCCTCCCCAAGCTTCACAATTCGCCCTGGTATGGCTTACAATTCTGGTGGCTCCTGCCACCCACTCACTCTCCGGGAACCCCCCCACCCTGACTCACACTAATGCCGCGGTGCAGATTCACTTAAAAGCAGCTTTCTTGCTGTTTTTTTCTGCTCCTTGCTCTCCCCAGTCTGCCTTTAAGCCCCGTAGGGCATAAAAAATAAAACACTGCCACTGCAGTGGTGATTGGGAAGGTGGAGGGGGAGGCGATTCCTTGACATGCCTCCTCCACCTCCCGCTGGCTCCATTTCTACCCTCCTCTCCCACACGTGCGGTGCGGCTTACAATTCTGGTGGCTCCTGCTGCCTGCTCACTCTCTGGAACCTCCCCCGACTCACACTAATGCTACGGTGTGGCTTCACTTAAAAGTAGCTTCCTTGCTGATTCTTTCTGCTCCCTGCACTCTCCAGGTTGCCTCTAAACCCCATAGGGCACAAATAATTAAAACACTGCAGCTGGAGCAGTGTTTGGGAAGGTGGAGGGGAGGCAATACCTTGACATGCCTCCTCCCCATTCCGCTGGCTCCATTTTTGTCCTCATCTTCCACCCATGCAAAGTAGGCCGCAGCCTAAGCTCCGTGTTGGCTGGGAGTTTGGAGCACCAGCAGGCACTCTCACTAAAAAGCGGTTGTGCTGGCAGCTGGCTGTCCTTTGTCTGCATGGCAGCCCACACTAGCTCCTCCTTTTACCATCAAAAATCAATGCCTACAGCATAAAAAGGGCTCTGGGAAGCCCCTATTAGAACCTAGAAAAAGGGGTTTTACTGTTTTAAAATAAACGCTGGCCTCCTGCACCTGACTGGTAGCCCACTAGTCCACCAGGACTAACTTTTACACTGTGGCTCCCCCAGGGCCTCTTCTAGCCCACTAAACCACCAGGGCATATTATTTTATATAAAAGGGCTACCAGCCCCACTAGCCTTCACTAGCCCACTTGGGCTACTAACTAAAATATTGGCTACTTTGCCACCATTAGCCACATAGTTTTAGGCTAAGTCCCCCTTCCCCAAACCTCACTCTCTTTCTTCTGTTTCTTCCCTTTATCATTTTTCTTCTAACTAACCTATTTTTCTCTTTTATTTCTACAGGTCTGACAGGACGAGGGCTCCTACATACATCAAATAAGTATGCTTTTATGTCTATCATGTCCCTTCCATCCTGTTTGGACCCCCTTAAGAGCTTCAGATCCTTTGTGACCCCCCTTTTCTATCTTTTTTCCAGGTACCTTGGCATCACCCCTTCGGACTCCTCCCTTTCACCCTGCAGCAGTTAAGTCCCTCTATTTTACTTATTATTTTGGTTGGTTGACTGTAACGGGTGGCCACATCCATTACACCCAGCAACCCAAGCCATCCCAGGGAGGCCTCAATCACCAGCACCAGGTGTATGAGATGGCATCCAGCAGGGGCCAAGAGCCATCATGCTGTCTGCACCAGGGCGGCGGGGAAGCCAGGGCTCACCTGACCACAGAGTAGGAGCTGAAGTCGTCCACCTATTCTCTGCTCAATTTCTTCAGTGCATCATGCAGCATCCATCCATTAAATTTGTACTGGGGTATCCATTTATTAAAATAATACAGATTTTGAAATTAGATCTTTCAGACATTGGACTAGTGGTTGGGCCAATCTACTAGCCCAACTATTTTACTTACTAAAATGTTACCTCCTCTAAAAGTGTACATTTGGTAACATTTCAGTTTGGTGATTTTCATTGTTTAACAAGCATCCAACATTTGGCATTGACAAATGCTTGTTTTAAATACACAGTCTTTAGTAGGACGAAAGTCCCTAACTAAAAAAACAAAACTAAACACATCATTCTAATGTAGGTGGAGGAACTATTTTATTACAAAACTTACTTTAAACTTATTTTTCATTAACATTTTTTATTAAACTTCTTTTTTTTTTTTACAGTGCCCATTTTCTAAGCATCATTACCAGCTTCTGATGGTTTCTACACTGAGACTTGTTCAATCTTGGCTGTAGCTTTGGCTACAGCATCTTTGGAAAAGCATTTAGTATTTCTTACAAATGTAAGGTTACCTGAATAGGGATGGGTGGTGGAGAGGTTTCCTGGGGTACTGCCGGGGGGCAGGGGAATGGGGGCATGGTGCATACTAACTGGTCAGGGACAGGTGGTTTGCCTCATGTTCCACGTCAGTCCCCTGCTCCCCCCATGGCAGGGCCCCAGGATAACTCGCCACCAGCCACCCCCACTCAGGTAACCTTACATCTGTATAAAAAAACAGAATGTTGAAATGTTTTAGGGAGAATGAGGGGAGGGATAAACTGACCACAAGCTAGCCTGGGGGTAATCCTAGGGGAAGGATAAAGAATCAGGGGGCATGTTGAATACTGCCGGCTTTCTTTATGTTCCCACCAGTCCTCTGCCTGAGGGGGATAGAAGACCATGCTGTACATAAAGCCTAACACCTGGCCAGGGACAGGTAGTTTGTCCCATGGTCCTCACCAGTACCCTGTCCAGGTTGGGGGGCATGTTCTGGGGGCACAATGCCCCCCAGCCTATGGCCCCAAACACAGCTCCCCCAGCATTACATAATGTGAGTCAAGCAAATGGGGTTCAGGATCAGCTGGTGGAATATGAGTCTGTTAACTCTGGATTTTAATACATGGGTGATACATTATCTCAGCGACAGATTACCTCACGCCAGAAGGTGGATGTTGGGGGGAGAGATGCACAAGCGCAGGAGCCCCCTGCCCGCAACCCTTCAGCATTACCTAATGCACTGGGTCTCAAAGTGTAATTCAAGTGGGTGGATGGGGAATTGAGAGAGAGAGACCGTGATGGTCACAGAAGGAGCTGCGGATTGCAAGGTCAATACACATCCTTGGAGACTTGGATCCCGGCACGTGGGGGTGCATAGTGCCCCATTGTCCCCAACACCTCTGACATTACGTCATGCAAGGGGAGCATGTGGAGGGGAGGCAGAAATGGTGTTGGAGATGGAACACTAAGAGCACAAGGAGGAGACAAGGCCCGCAAGGCAGAACAGGCTTATGTGGGTGATAAGGCCATAGCACTAGATTTTAACTTCAAGCTGCTGCCATCAGCCCTCAGCTGAGTTGTTTCTTTCCTATACAAGAGTTGTGAGGACAAACTATGGCATGTCACCGTGCTTTCATGGGATGTACTCTGGGAGATGTAAAGGTGGGGGGTGACACTAGACTGAGGTAATGCCTGAGTGGTGGGACATGGTACATACCACTGGCAGATGGTGACCAGTGGGTTGCACCATGCCTCCACCACTGCCCTGCCAGGGGCTGAGGACTCAGGTGGACATGGTGCATACCACTTGCTGGGGACCAGTGGTGTGCAAAATAGAGAAATCGGGCACTCACCCCCTTGTTGAAGAGATTAAAATGACGCAACTCCAGACACAGTTAAGGTGCATAAAGTGCAGTCTTTTATTTTCAGTGCCAACAGAATTGCACATTGGAATGCTGTTTGCATTTTGAGTGTCAGATTACATAGCCTATCGTGAGCACCCCAAGCCATGTGCAGCTTTTTTCTAGGAAGTATACTGGTGGTGTGCACCCCCTCCGGTGCCCTGCTGGGGGGGGAGGGGGCAGTGAGCTGGAGGCCATCATTCCTACCAACCCTCTGTCCCCCACCCACACTAGCATTACCAATGCCACTGTACTCTGCACTAGATAGACAAGTATGGGGAGGTGTGTAAAAGACTGCAGGGATGTGGGGTACAGGCCTGATGTAATGCAGTGTGGTGGCTATGTGAGTGGCCTGTGGAGATATGGTGTTCAACTCTGATATTTTGCACCTCTGTACAAATTCAATCCATATGTTACTGTACAGTAGTTGCAGTTATTGAATAAAGGCAAAATAAATATATATGCCATTTGTTTTTGTTCAGGTACTGTCAGGGTGGGGGTGCTGGCCTGAGGTAATACACTGGTGGGGAGGGACATTTTGCTTACTGTACCAGTGATATTTTGCACTTCTCTATAAATCCAGTCTATGTACTGTTATGATTTATTTATTTATTTATTGGAATCTCAGATAACAACTTTGAGCTAAACGCTCGTTTACAAAGGTTACACGTCATAAGGCAATAGACAAGGTACGTGGACATTACAAAACAGATAGGAGTATATACAGCAGGCAAGTACATTATGGTACACACAGATACAGATTCAAGCAAGTACAGTTAAAATACATCAGGTAGGAGAGGTCAGCTATATTGCAACAGTACTAAGAGCATACCTAAGGTGGACAAGCAACGTATAGTGGTAGCTGAGCTTTAGAGCATGCAGGTAGAGTTATGGAGGGTCAGAAGTGGTGGTGACCAAAGGAGGGGGAGGACAGAACTGATGAGAGCAGGGGGAGGGTGGGGGCAGAGACAAAGAGGGTGACAGAATAAGGGGGTTGAGTAGTCAGAAGGGTGGGATTGGATAGGAATCTACCCAGGGTTACATAAATAGGTGATAGGGCAGGGCTGCGTAATGTGGAGGGAGAGAGGGATAAGGGAAAGGGTTTTAAAGTGGGGAGGTGAGGTGAGAGGGAAACCAGGGTGAGAGGGGATGAAAACTGGGAGGGATTAACATTTGTGAAGAGACAGCAGGAAGGCGGGGGGGATAAAGAGGGGACGTGGGAGTAAATGCTCAGTGGGGTCACACCGGGCAGGGGAGTAAGTGGGGGGGGATGGGTGCTATGCAGGACAGATAAGCAATCAATAACAGTGGGATTATGCACAGATGATGCAGTCGCAGTTACTAAGAGTGGCCAGGTACTTAAATGGGCGTAGTTTCATTTCCTCAATCAGTTCAGAGTTAAGGGAATTTAGCCAACATGGGGCCCTGTATTCGAAGGACCATTGCTCTAGTGAGGTCTGGCGGAATGGGATAATGAAGGCAGCTTTACTCAACCCCCTAGTTAGTTTGGAGGAAGTGGCGTTTCTTAGCAGTTGCCTCGCTCCAGGAGGAGCAAGACCTAGGTTGGATTTTTTAGCTAATAGACAGACTCAGTACTGAATTCTGCTATTCAGGTTTAACCAACCAGTGCTTGAGTATAGTTCACAAGTGTGAGTTAAACGGTCCACACCCAGAACTAGTCTGCAGGCTTTGTTTAAGACAATCTTGATTCGCCTAAGTGCTGTATCAGTACCGTCTCCATAGACTACCAGTCCATAATCTATGATAGAGAGCATGGAGCTGTTAACTAGAAACTTGATGGCACTTTTGGTGAGGCACTGCCTATGCAGGTAGAGCTGACCTAGTCTGGCACTAGCTGCCTTGGCAACATGGTCTATGTGCTAGCTGTAGGGGAGAGAGAGCTGTCAAGGTAGATACCAAGGTACTTAAAGGTGGTGACCATTTCGAGTGTATTGTTGTTGCAGACATTGAGGTGATGTGACTTATGACGGATTTGATGGGAGGCAAGCAACATTGTTTTAGTCTTAGTGTAGTTGAGAAAGAGCTTAGACTGAAGGAACCATTTTTCCACAGCAGTAAAGTTCTCTTGCATGCCTTTTTCCAGCTCTTCCGGAGTAGAGTGACACGTGTAGAGAACAGCATCATCTGCATATAGAAGGATCTTATTCTGGCAGACTTTGGGGAGTTCATTTAGAAACAGGCTGGACAGCAAGGGGCTCAAAATGGAACCTTGGGGCACCCCTGTGTTGACATGCTAATGGTCAGAGGGAACATCAAGAATCTTGACCTGCTGGGTCCTATTAGAGAGGTAACTCTGGAACCAGCCTAGATGCTTGCTGTTGTACTGCTGACATGTTTGCCAATGTTCCTAGTGTCATGTTTTCTGTATATTTAATCTGATTATCTTTTGTAAATGCCTTTGTTTTGTATGTGCCTGTTGTTGTCAATTCTGACCCATTGTAACCTCCCGGGTCATGCCTGAAAATAGGCATTTATTTGTCTAGTGCACCTACCTGGTTAACAAAAGCTAAATACATAAATTATTGAATAATGCCAAAAAAATATTTATGCCATAGGTATCCCACCCATGTTTGAAGCCCCCCACTGTTTTCGCCTCCACTAGTTAGGCTGGCAGTCTGTTCAAGGTATCTACTACCCTTTTAGTGAAGTAGTAGTTTCTTACATCCTTCTTAAAATTCCCCCTCTAGCTTCATCATTTGCCACCTGGTCCTGATGCCCTTTATTATTTGAAAAGACGTCCCCCTACACCCTATTCACCCCTGTGATGTACTTGTAGGTCTCTATCATGTCCCCTCTTGCTCTCCTTTCTTCCAGGTTTTCTACATTTTGAGACCCCCTTAGTCTCTACTCAGAGGACTTCTTATGCAATCTCTGCACAATTTGAGTTGTGCTCCTTTGTATTGCCTCCACCCTGTCTATGTCCTTTCAAAGGTGCGGCCTCCAAACTGGACAAAGTACTCCAGGGGGAGTCTCACCAGTGACTGATACAGTGGCAACATCACCTCCCTCCTCCTGTTGGAGATACCACTCACTTTGTGCCTCAGCACCCCACCAACCCTACCCACTGCTTTGTCACACTGCCCTGCCACTTTGTGGTTGACAGTTATGATAACTCCAAAGGTACATTTCCTGCTTAGAGACTGTCAGTACATCCCCACATCCTATACTCTGCTGTTGGGCTCCTATGCCCTAGGTGCATGATTTTGCACTTTTTGGCACTGAACCCCGGCTGCCATGTTCCTGACCACTCCCTGAGTTTCCCCAAGATCACTGGGCATGTTCTTTATCCCCTCTTAAGTGCCCACCCTATTACAGATTTTGGTGTAGTCTGCAAAAAGGCATACCTTGCCTTCCAGTTCTTCTGCAATGTCACTTGTGAAAACATTGAAGAGGACTGGTCCCAATAATGAGCCCTGCAGCACCCCACTGGTCACCATACCCTCTCAATATCTTGCCACATAAATCAGGAACAAGGATTAAACAAAATCAGGAACACATCTTCAAAATTTGCAATATCCACTCAGCAAGCTGGTAGAATAAAGGGCTTAGAGTAAAATGCATTTTCTAAGGAAGAACAAGTCTGTAACTTTAATGTTTGACATTATTTTGTGCTTACAACCCCCACTGTTTGGTCACAGAAACACAAATTTTGAGTCAAGATCAGGGATGTCCCTGAAAATCAGGGACAGTTGAGAGGTATGCTGGTCACTCTCCCATCATTAGAGTGCCGTTAAACACCACCCTCTGTCACCTATCTATTAACCAGTTTCTAACCCAGTTCACCACTTTGGACCCCATTTCTAGGCTGTTTAATTTCTTCATCAGTCTCCTTTGTGGTACAGTGTCAAAGACATTGTTAAAGTTCAGATGGGCCATGTCCACTGCCCTCCCTTGATCTATTTTCCTGGTCACCCAGTTAAAGAAAGCCATCAGATTCATCTGTCATGACCCCACCTCCATGAATCTATGCTGCCTGCAGTCTTGCAGCCCATTGGATTTAAGGTATTCTACCAGCCTTTCCTTAAGCAGGATTTCCATTAATTTCCCCACAACTGAAGTGAGACTGATCAGCCTATATGTCACTAATGTCACTAATGCGAGAACAGCTGACAAGGCAGTTGCCCATAAGAAGTTCCTTATGATCCAATGTAGTATTTTAATTTTCCTCCATTTGCTATGTACCTATCCAACTTTTTAAAAAATATATTCTTTGTTTCACTTACAATTATTTACTCAGGTAGATTATTCCAAAGGTTCACCACCCTTTGTGTATAAAAATACTTTCTTTTTTTTTTGTTCTAAATCAGCTACCTTTAACTTGTAATGGGTGTCCTCTTGTTCATGAGTTAATATCGTTAAAATCAATATTCAGCTCATTCATGAGACGTGAATCATACACTATATCATAAAAGAGCAATAAGCCACCTGTCTTCCTTCTGACCTCCAGAGTATACAAATTTAATTGTTTCAATCTATCTTCATAGGAGTTATGCATGATTTCTTGTATCATTTTGGGCATCCTACACTGGACCCTTTCCACTCTGTCAATGTCTCGCCTCTTGTAAGGGCCCGAAATCTGACTGCAATAGTCAAGTTGCGGTCTTACATAAAATCTGTACCATGGTAACAACACCTTCATCTTATGACTTTTAATATTCATTTTAATTGCCCCACGCTACTGTGTTAGCCTTAGATACTGTGTTGATACATTGTTCCCTGAAATCAAAGTTGGCATCTATAATAATTCCCAGGTCTTTTTCTATAGTTATAGTTGCTAGTCTCCTCACTGCTGCCGCTGGTACGTAGAGGGACCACATCTATTGTTCCATAGGTCTCCAGAATAATGCCTGTTTCCAGTGAGCTGTTGAATAAGGTCATCAGTGGAACAGCTATCATCACCCTTTGTTCTTTTGATACTGTTGAGTGTATCCCATCCAGTCCCATAGCCTTGTCCATTTTTAGAGTTGTATGTCCCTTTAGGACTATATCCTCTGAAAATTTACTTGTGTCCACCTCGTCCCCCTCCTTTGTTCCTGCAACACCCTGGTGGTCTGTCCCTCGTACCTCCACTTTGAAGACTAAGCAGTACCTGTCCAGGATGGAAGCTTTTTCTTGGTGCTGTTCTGTGCAGTCTCCACCTGCTGACCTCCTAATCCTCACTACCCCTCCCCTTGCTTTCCTCTTCTCACTTATGTAACTGGAGAAAGTCTTTTCCCCTTTAGGAATCCCTTTGGCTATCCTTTCTTCTGATTGTGCCTTTGCTCCCCTCTTTTTGTTATATTTAAATGTGTAAACCCTCCTCCCCACATCTAGGGGTATTCCTGATGTTAAGAGAAGGGAAGGGCCGCTCCACCAACACACCAACACAGTCCAAAGAAATAAAAGTTCATACCTGGGCACAGATGGTGCCACTGACCAGGCTACTTCAGGGTGTGCAGCAAGCTGCTACTGATAGTCCCGATGGACAGCGGGGTGCAGAAAGTCCTATCCAGGAGCCTGGAGGGGGGAGGCAAGCTGGTTAGCAACTAAATAAATCCACTGTCCAGGCACAGATAAAGAATAAAAAGAAATTAATTTAATAAGTCAATCACAACTCCATGGAGCAGTTGGGAGCAAAACAGTTCAGTGCAGACCCAAAGATCTTCATGGCACATTTTCTTCACATTGTTTCCTGGGGAGCCAGGACTCCCTACTGATGGTGGCTGCAGCACAAGTACCCTGACAACACATCGGCCTCCCTCCTGCACAACAACTTAGCGGTCCCCTCTCAACTTCACTGCTAAAATGTGAGGTGCTCTTTTCTTCTCCACCAGCCTTGGCATCCCAATCCCAACTCATCAAATGGGGACAGCGACCCCACAGCAAACGGTGCCCCACACATAATCCACTTAGCAGACCCAGAGGCCTAAGGGACCACACCATGACACCACTACTTCCACTCCGCCCTGCAGACCATGCTGCTGCATACAGGCTCCAAAACAGGGTTACCAGAAACAGGCTGCCACCACTGTCCCCCATGATGTAGTCTCTCACCCTGCACCATGCCCGACCCATAGCAACCAGCAGGCTCACCAAAGGATTCCCCCCGAGGGCTACCCCAGTGCTGGGGATCACAAGATAGGCCACACACTTTACCACCAGGTCCCATCTCCTCCTCCCAGGGGTTCTCAATCAATGCAGCCCAAAGCGGCCTCACACCCACCTGCTTCCACATGCCCTGACTAGGCCAAAAACATGAATGGGGGTGGACCAGGATGGCAGTCGCCTCATCCCAGACTCGAACCTCGGCCCTGCAGCTGAACTTGCTCTGCCTTCGGCCCAGGAGCCCTACCTCCCGCTCCTGGGCCTCTCCAACCTCCCAAAACATGCCAAACCACCCATTTTAAAGGGGGATTCCCAGACCCAGCTCCATCCACTGGGAGGCAGACCTGAACACTAGACAGCCCCGATTAAAGGCCCTTAACTAGTAAGTTCCCAGAGGGGGCTTGCAAATGTATCAAATCACCCACTTTGTTCATCTTATTGTTCTTTTCAGTAAGAAGACATTACACAATGACAATACATTGTCAGCATTACAGTTTTGTTTACAGGGATCGAATACAGCACAGCTTGTAGTAAACACAGATACATCTCAGTTGCTTCTTGTCAGGCTTTATTCTTAACATCAGCTCAACTCATGCATGCAGGCAAAATTCCTGTGGCTTGAATACAGGAAACAGGAAAAGACAGTATTAGGTGTCCCCTAAAGGGACTATCTCTAAATATCACTATTATTGCACAGTGAACACTAACTTGGGAATAAATAACAATTACAATATGCAGACCACTTTATACATCCCTCCTTTTCTAAAATCTGACTATAGATATAATCTGTCTGGCACCTTTATGATCCTTTTTGACTTATGGAGCACAGGTACCACTGGATCACCTTGAGGTGACACTTCTCCTTCTCCCACAACTCATGTAGCTTGATGCTGATCAGAGGCCATCTGTGAAACAACCCTGGGTGTCTCACCCCTCCCCATTACTCCCAGAAAGTCTACTGCCATGGTTGTACTTGGTATCCCTGGTGTGACTTCTCAATCCTCCATGCTCTCACGTTCTGTATTGCCTTCCAGTCCCCCAACTGGTGAGGGTATATTTGCCAGTACCCCATGGATATAGCCCATATATCTTTTTATCACTTTCCCCAATGCAAATTGCACCTTAAAGGACACTGGACTTGTTTGTTCACACAACACCCCTGGCATCCAATGATTTTTGTCTCCAGAACTTGTGACCCAAACAGAATGTCCCACTTACATGGAACTAGAGTCTGTCGTATGCCCTCTGGCCCCTTGCATTTCTGCCTGACTCTGAAGCACTTCGGCCCACAAAACTGGGCAGGTCAAATCCAAATGGGAGCGAAGTGTCCTGCCAAACAATAGCTCCACTGGTGACATCCCTGTCATTGCATGTGGTGTAACTTGGTATCTCAAAAAAAACCTCACTATATGTGTTTGCACAGATCCTGAACCCAACTGCCTCAACCCTTCTTTCACTGTTTGAACTGCCCTTTCAGCGAAACCATTAGAGGCTGGGTGGTAAGGTGCAGTCTGAATGTGTCAGATTCCATTGCGTTCCATAAATTCTTGAAACCCTCTTGACATAAAGATGGGCCCATTGTCTGACATAAAACTTTCTGGTAACCCATAAATGGAAAATATTTGCCTAAGCTGGCCCAATTTGGCCTCTGTAGTGACCAAAAACATTACCCACACCTCCAGCCACTTGGATCATACATCCATCTGGACTAATAAAATTTTCCTCAGAAAAGACCCCGCAAAATCAGCATGCAGGGTCTATCTCACGGGTGCACCAGTACCGGGGCTGGTGCATGGCTTGTCTCCTAACAAGCTGTACACTTGCTCACCAGTTCCTCTATTTCTTTGTCCATACCCGACCACCAAATCACACCCCGTGCCACCCCGTCATTCTAGAAATGCCAGAATGAATGTCATGTAATTTTCCCAAAACCTTAGCCCTCAACTAAGGGGTGCTACCAGTCTGCTTCCCCACATCACACAGCTGGCATGAATTCCCAACTCAAAACGCCACTGAAAAAATGTCTTTAATGCCTCCTCTGACTCCCACCTGGGCCACCCATTCTGTACCGATCCCAAAACAGAGGTCAATTTTAGGTCCCGATGGGTCTCCCTCCTAATATGATTTTCCCTCACTGGGGTCCCTACTAATAAATCCAATAAAAGGATCAAATCTCCTGGCTCTGGAACCTGCTTTGGGTAATCTGGCAAAGATAGCCTGCTAAAGGCATCAGCACTGGAATATAACCCTCCACATTGATATTTGGTTTCGTACTGGTAAGCAGACAAGGTCAGTGCCCACTGCTGCATACGACTTGATGCCAAGGGAGGCACTGATTTGCATTCACCAGAAAGGCTCACCAGAGGCTTATGATCTATGAGGATTATGAACTGGTATCCATACAAATGCTGGTGAAATTTCTTGATTTCAGATATTGCCAATGCCTCTTTGTTTGAGAATAGTTGTTTCCACAGGTGCCACTGTGCACAATGCAAAACCAAGGGGCCTTTCAGATCCATCCTGTAATACATGTGAGAGGACAGCCCTCACACTATATTGGGATGCATCACAGGCCATGACCATTGGTAACTTTGTATCAAAATGTGTCAGCAGTTGAGAAGACTGCAATTTTCTGAAAGCGAGAATGCCGCCTCCTGAACCTTTCCCCCATTTCCACGGAAGCTGCTTGCATAAAAGAAAATGCAATGGTGTCAACACTTTTGACAACTTTGGCAGAAGTCATTGGTAATAATTTCAAAGCCCCAAATATGCTTTCAATTCAGACACTGATACTGGTGCAGGGGCTTCTGCAATTGCCCTTACCTTATCCCCTACAGGGGTGCAGGCCCTGCTCATCAATTACATGACCCAAAAAATTGTAGAGACTTAACCAAGAATGAGCATTTGTGCCTGTGGAGCTTTAATCCTGCCTGCTGCGGTCTCTGAAGCACAGTCTGTAAAGTGTCCATATGTGACTCTAGATCTGGTCCTGGCAGAAGTATGTCATCAAGATAAACCAGAACATTTGGCATGCCCTGTAACACTCCCTCAATTGCTCATTGAAAAATTCCCAGGACCGACGCCACCCCAAAAGGTAGATAGGTATACCTGAACAACCCCCAATGTGCATGTCGATAGCTCCTTAGATTCCTCATCCAACAGTAACTGCTGATAAGCATGAGTTGGATCCAGCTTGGAAAACGATGCCCCCCCCCCAGCTAGTGAAGCAAACAAATCTTCGATTTTAGGAATTGGGTAAGAGTCCAGTTTAGCCACTCTGTTCACTATGATCTTGTAGTCCTGCAAATCCTCACTGACCCATTACTCTTGATCACAGCTACAGTGGGGGTTGCTAACTTTGAAAACTGGACAGGTTCCAGAATCCTTTCCCACTCCAGATGAAGCAATTCTGCTACTTTACACAGAGAGCATACAGTACAACATGGGGTCAAAAAAATCATGGTTGAGCCTCCAGGTTCACCACAACCTGGGAAGTCGTTCCCTGCAAAATCCCCAGTCTTGGTGAAAATGCAGATGTTGCCTTCTCCAGCACCTCGTCCAGCGTTACAGGCCGGAGCAAGCATATCTCCTGCCGGTCAAATTCCAGCTCTTGCAGCCAGTTATGCCCATCAACCACAGACCCTCTCCCTGCACCACCAGTAAGGGCAATAGCTTCTGCTGCAACCCATAAGTTACTTGGACTACCATCTTTCCCACCAATGGAATCCGATCGCCTGTATATGTCTGATGTTGCACCCCTGCTGGTTGTAGTACCGGGGCTTCAACAGGGGCCCACAAGGTAGAAAAAGGCTTCTCCCCAGTCACCGAAAATGATGCCCCCTGTATCAACCTCCACTCCACAAAACAGCTGTCCATTGTCACTTACACCCAGATAGGCAAACGATGATCAGCAACCATAGGTTCCACCCATTAAGGGTGCCGGTGGCAGTGCGCCCGGTCATTAGGGTGCCACGTTTTCAAGTCACCGTCCCCTCTTTTTGTGGGGAGCTGCACCCCCCACACCTCTCCTTTCTAAATATTCTAACTCTGGGAGGGGTGGATCTTGGGAACGGGGTGGTGAATTCTGTTATTTGGTGCCCTAATGATGGGCTCACTGCTGCCGGCGCCCTAATGGCCAAAATTTGCAACCGTATACATAGAGTAGACTCCATCATCACCCTCTGCCTCTGGCTCTTCCTCTTCTACAAAACTGGCTTGACCCCAGCAACTTGAAGATTGGGATGACTGACCCTGGGGCATATTCCCAAAGCAACAAGGTCGGGCCACATGGACATGGCGCCTGCAGCGCCAACATTCCTCCTCTCTGAACCCGCAAGTCTTTGAGTCTTGTGTACTGCCACAACAGAAACATCACTCATCTGTGTCTCTATGAGTGGAGCTTCACTGTAGGCCCCCATGTGCACAGCATGACTTTGATGATGGTAAGACAGATCAGTGAGGCTGTTCTGCCTGATACACCACTGCAGCCCCTTCCACCATAGAGCTCCTTGACTCTTGAGCCTGTCAAACTACAATATTGTTCCCAAAAAGGGAAAAAAAAGGAGCACCAGGATAAGTGTGGTGCTATTGGAAATCACAAAGAACATAAGTAAAAATAAATCCAAGCACCCGCACAGCCAATTAAGAAAATGTTTTAAGCGATAAAAATCAAGTTTATTATAGACCACAACTTGGCACACATACAGACTCAGAGTCTGTTATGTGTGCCTAAGATATAGGTTATAACTAGATTTTATCATTAAACGTTTTCTTAATTGGCTGTGGTGCTTGATTTATTTTTACTTATAGCCTGTCAAACTGCAACCTCCATGGCCAGGGCAATGTCCACCACCTTGTTGAAATCAAGCACCATCTCTGCCAACAAATGGCATTGAATACGTTCATCCTGCACTTCACTCACCAACCTGTGTCAGAGCATACAATCCAAAGTGTCTCCAAATTCACAAAGCTCCGCCAAACCTCGCAACTCAGCCATATAGTTTGCAGTTGTCTCCCCCAGCTGGTGCATCCTGTCATGAAACTTAAATGATTGCACAATAGCTGAAGGTCAGGGTTGATATGGTTTTGAACCAATGTGTACAGTTCCCATAGGGTTTTAGTCCCTGGCCACTGTGGAGCAACTAACTTGCGGATAAAAGAATAAGTCTTTTGGCCACAAACAGAGAGGAAAATAGAGCATTGCTGATCCTCATCTATGATTTTATTTGCATTAAAGAAATGTTCTAAATGCTCCACGTATTCGGATCAGTCACTTGTGCCACCAAACTCTGCCATAGCCCTAAACATCGCCATTCTGGACCTGGTTTATCCTCGTTGCTAGTGTAGTAAACACCAACGCACCTCAATTGCTTTTTGTCAAGCTTTATTCTTATCTTCAGCTCAGCTCAACTCCTGCATGCAGGCAGAATTCCTGTGGCGTGAACACAGGAAAACAGGAAAAGACAATATCAGGTCTTTCCTAAAGGGACTATCTCTAAATATCACTATTGTTACACAGTGAACACTAACTAGGGAACAAATAACAATTACAATATGCAGACCACTTTATAACAGTTTGGATACAGTCAATCACATGTTTCTCAATATCAGTTGTCATGGGATTCATACTGAGCAATTATGCTGTTCATTGAATGCCCCCCCCCCAAATCAGGGTAGTACCATTTATGGGACATACAGTGGATCTGCTGGCAACATGTATGCACCCCTTCTCGACCATCTGTTAATTCCCTTTTCTGCTTTTGTCTGAGTAAGTTAAGAGTTCTGTATTGTATAAGTCCTGTACTAGTGACTTCCATTCTTTCAGGTAGTTGGGCGTCCTAGGGTGTGGGTGTAACAGACATTGATTCAGTTCATATAAGGTACAACATGCTTGCTGCATGATTTTATTTCAATCAGGTTTAAAAAAAACACAAGAAAATAAAAATAAAAGAAAATAAATCTTTACATAGCATTTGTCAGGATGCAACAGTCAGGATCACATAACATTGCTGGGATTCTTTTCTAATCTGTGCTTCAGATTGCTTTGAGGACATGAAGACTGCATGTCATTTCCTCTCACGCTTCTGGAAGACTGAATAACCATGTTCCTCTGTTTTTTTTTTTTGGAGGGGGGGGTGTTATATACTTTTTCTTATTGTGACACTTCATCACAGAATGATTTCCTGGCTCTGGGCAGTCTAGAAAAATAAGACTGTTTACAACTGGCTCTGGGTTGACAAAACATGAACAAACATGGCTTGTTTACCTCAGATACCGTTATAAATTTAAAATTAAACAAATACATTCTCCAGCCTTTTCCCTATCTAATGAAACTTTTCATACTAAATCTGGCTTTCTCAGACACCAAACCACTATGTAGTATATAACATTTTCAATGTACTTTAAGCAATCAAACATATTTTATATTTTAAGTGCTACGTAACAGCAGTGACGGTGCCACACAATGGCTCATATTTTAACTGTGCAATTTTACAATAGCAAATGAGATTACAGTGGGTATCTGTTTTTATATTTGGAAAGTGACACTGTGCTAGCTAGCTATTACATGTTTATTTTATCATTTTGAGCCATTCAGGATGCAGTTTTGGAGGGACTTTAAAAACAGAGTAAAGAAGAGGAAAAAGGGTGTGGTTCTGTAGGTGGCCATCCTAACAAAACAGAGAGAGGATAGTGCAGTAGAGATTAGATAGAATACTGTTGCAACAGCCTTTAGAAGAATAAATAAGAACAGAGTCCCTCTAATTCCAAGGTAAGACAACCAGCCCTAGTACATGGGGGTGCCTGTGTTAACCATTTTTTGGTAATACTTCCTGGTTGCCACTAAAAGGATGGCTAGTACTGTAACTATCTCTCGGCTTGATCTTTCTCTTTTTGGAGTATGAATGTAAATAGGAAAAGGAGTGTGTCTAAATGTAAGGTTGGGGAAAAAATGCTTTCAGAGCCCCTTCAAAGTCCCATGTAAGGATCGTCGGCATGGTATGTGATAAGGGTGCCACAGCACCTCAGCCCTCTGCACCACTGGACCAGCTGAGACTGGAGGATATTAATGTCATAGCGGACTTTAATTTCTGGGGAGCAATGCTGCCAAGAAGACCAGGAGAGGGCACTAAAGGGAAGGATTTACATCAGGGCAGGCTATGGCCAAAAGATAACATCTAAGGCCATTACCCAACAGCCTACCATAACACCCATCTAACAGTGTGAGGGACTATCCATCTAGTGGGTATATAAGAAAGCAGTAACTGGAATATGAGCCCCCCAAGTAGAAGGCAGAATTGGATAAGAAAAACAACACCAGCAGGCCTATCTCATGGGGTGAGTCAGCAAGGATTCAGTATTACTGTTAGTATAAAAAGAAAGGACAAGTTCATCTGCCATAATCTGAATGAATTCAGAACAGTTTTAAACATGCAATAGCAGCCTTTGTGGCATATAATCAAATTCATATACCCAGATCTGGTCGGGTCGTGGCAAACCAAAGATGAAGAGCTTCATATGGGCAAGTCCAGTTAAAAAAAAGCATTAAGCAACTCCTCTTGTAGAGATGATTTCCCACCATGGTGGGGGGGCAGAAGAGAGGCACCACCAAAATAATAATGGTCTGGCCCCATCCTGGGAGTCCCAATATTCCAACTCAAGGGGAAAAATATAGTCATCCAAAGAAATGAGGTGTGATATCTCTACAAATGATGCAAGCGACAGGGTGTGGACAGTGACTCTCTCTGAGCTCTGGAAGATCTGAAGTGCATGCTTGTGTGTTGCGCAAGAAAGCAATGTGTGCTCTAGACCCTTTCTAGATGACTGACTGGATGGCATTCACCCTAGGGTACTTAGGGAGCTAGTGGAGATCCTGGTGGGACCACTGGCAGACCTGTTCAGTACATCACTGAACACAGGATGCGTGCCACAGAATTGGAGGAGTGCCCATGTGGTGCCCATTCATAAAAGTGGCCCAAAGGATGACCCAGGCAACTACAGACCAGTGAGTCTCACTTCAGTCATGAGGAAACTCATAAAGTCAATCCTAAAAGAGGGACTGGTGACCTTCCTGGAAGACAATGGGCTCCAAGACGGCCATCAGCATGGTTTTGTATCAGGGAGATCCTGCCAGACAAACCTAGTTGAGTGCTATGACTGGGTTACCAGGGAACTGGACAAGGGCCATGTAAAGGACATCCTACATTTGGACTTCAGCAAGGTGTTTGACTTGGTGCCACATGGGAGGCTGGGGGGAAAACTGGAATACATTGGGTTGGGGACAAAAATGGTTAACTGGATCACCAATGTGCTGAGGGTTAGGCAGCAAAGGGTGGTGGTTGTGGGGAAACTCTCATCCTCAAGGGATGTTATGAGTGGGGTGCCCCAGAGTTCAGTATTGGGACCAGTGCTGTTTGGGATATTCATAGCCGATATCTCAAATGGGAGCCGGAATAGGATCTGTCTGTTTGCAGATGATACTAAGATCAGTGCAGTGGTAGATGACATGGGGGGTGGAGGGAGCTGCAGGAAGACCTAACCAAACTACAGGAATGGTCGGAGACATGGCAGTTGGGGTTCAATGCTAAGAAGTGCAAGATGCTAAACTTCGCAGCAAAGAACCAGGGGAGGAAATATCAGTTGGGAGGGGTACAGCTGGTAAGCACAGTGGAGGAAAAGGACCTAGGGGCACTAATAACAGAGAATATGAACCACTCAGCTCAGTGCAGGAAGGTGGCTGCAAAGGCAAACAAGATGCTGGGGTGCATAGCGAGGGGAATTTCCTCCAGGTACAGAGAAGTGATCCTACCCCTGTACAGGTCACTGGTCAGGTCATACCTGGAATACTGCATGCAGTACTGGCATCCATTCCTGAAGAGGGACATCAGATTGCTGGAGGAGGTGCAGCATACGGCAATGAAGATGATACAAGGACTTGAGGGAAAATCCTATGAGGAGAGGCTGGGAGAGCTGCAAATGTATTCCCTGGAAAAGAGGAGGGATGGGGGGATATGATCAAAATCTTTAAGTACCTAAAGGGTATTAACAGGATTAATACAGAAGGGATTCTTCAGTTCAGATGGGGGAGGACATGAGAGGGCATCAGCTGAGATTGGGGGTTCAGGAGGAAATCAGGAGACACTTTTTCATGGAAAGAGTGGTAGATAAGTGGAACACTTTGCCTGAGGAGGTGGTATTGTGTAGAACGGTAGGAGGATTTAAGAGAGGGTGGCACAGAGTATGTGGGGGGGTTATTCAGAGGGGAGGGGAGGGTGGGGTAGCTGCAAGTTGAGGGGCTAGCTGCACAATCGAGCAGATGTGATAGACCGTGAGGCCTGCTTCTGCTGGCATTTTGTATGTTCATATACACCATATGACTGCACTATGCTTACAGATGCTCTGTGGTGCCCACTAGCAACATTGTGGCAAGCCTCTCATAGAGGTAAATAGAAAACAGCCCAGCATGTTTCACAATTTTTATAAAGTAAGGACTGCTGTGTGATGTGGCCCCCACCAGTGCTCCTAACCTCCTACAAGACTGCTGCACTAAACGGGAAGGGGGCATCATGAACAGAGGGATCCAGAGCCAAAGGCACCCTTGTATGTAACAGCCACTGTGGACGTTCGAGCTGAGCAACAACACTTTCTGTCTCCCCCTTTCAAAATGTACCCATTAGTCTATGGTGACCACAGCCCATGACAGCAGTAGTCCCAGAGGGGGCTGCCAGCCTCAGTCTATCCAGAAGGGAGTAAGATACATCCCCGTCACCCTTTCCAGTGCCTCATAACCTCAGCCACTCCCCACCTCAGAGAGCAAAATAACTGAAGACTAAGTCCTGACTTACCACAACTTACAACAGAACACCCAAATTATAAAGATACAGATGAGGAAGCGGTACCATATCCTGTTGCCTGTTGCTTGTTGCTGTCTCGCAGGGGGGTCTTTCGGCAGCACTTGTAGTTGGGCTTCGATTTTTTTGATAATGTCCTCCACATGGCACTTGTGATCAGAGCCAGCAATGTTCCATTTTTTTTTAATTTAAAAGTTAATGGATTACAGGATAAGTTCCATGAGCAACAAGTCTCGATTACGGAACGTCCCACGTCATAATCAAGGACTAACAAAAGACTTGTAAAAGTCAGTTAAAACAAGAGCACAAACATGATTTGTAAACAATAAAGACCATAGTGCAATAATAATAAATACAAGAGTTCGTCATGAGCAAAAAGTTAAAACAAGTGCAAATAAGTTGTTCTTGTAGGAGCAACTTCTTCAAATTTTGTTTAAAGATGTTTGAAGAACAAGAGTTCTGTAACAAAGGAGGGAGTTTTCCAGGAAAGGGGGACATCATACGAGAAACTATCTTCCAAAATGAGTTTTGAATTTAGGCAAAAACAAACCAGGTTTTGGGACATCCCAGAGATTATGACTATAGGTAGGTGACAGTCTGTATGATAAATAGGTTGGTGTCAGATGATTTACAACTCTGGCAGATCAAAGCTAACCAGTGAAAAGTGCATCAGGATGAAGGGGATAACCAGTTTCCATGCCTCATGTTGCAGTTTTTGGGTGGGAGTTACTATCTGTAGTTGTTCAAGGTGCCCTTCTCCTGCAGCACTTTTATTACCTCCTCTGCCGACTCGAATCTTCGCTGTCCCTGTGGGAAGAAAACCACCAAAGCAGCAAGATAGGGTGTCTGGAACTGTAGTTGTTGCCTGCACAGTGCTTACAGAGTGGGACTATATTGTTGCCACTTCCGCATGGTGGCGGGGGGGGGGGGAATCATGCTCAAAGTACACTCGCACATTGTTGTAAACTGTCTCTTTCATCCTCCAAGCCCAAAGAAGAAGATCTTGCTTTGTTTTATAATGGAGAAAATGCACAATCAAGGAGCAGGGATCTGAAGGTTTGGAGCACAGGGCATGGTGAGTTCTTTTCGATATTCAAGGAGTGAGCTGTGCCCAACTGCAGGGTCACCAGTAACATGTGTTCAATGAATGCTTCCAAATCAAGGCATTCAACATTCTTGGGCAAGGCATAAATTTGAAGATTTATGTGGTGAGCTCTACTCTCAAAGTTCTTCTGCCACTCCTGTATTTTGTTTTGGGTGGTGAGAACTTGAAGAACGAGATGTTCAAACTGATTCATCTGATGATTCAGAGCAGTCAGCTGCGTATCTGTTTCATCTGCTTGGTGCTGTAATGTTTTAATTTTGGGACCAATAGCTTCAAGCTTCTGTGTGATAACTTGTCTAAATCCCAGCAGTAGGCAGTATTAGATCAAACCTTTTCCCTTTTTTTGGCTCCTTTTTTAGGTGACAGTCAATCAGGCTTGATGGACACTAGGAGTTGAAGGCCTGGGAAGCATCTAAGCTGCTGGGTGTGGAGTCTATCTCTTGCCATCCATATGCCCCAGACTCCCAAGAGTCGATCAACCTTCCTTGCTGTGTTCGAGCAGCCTTCCTCTGCAATCTGGTAAATGAATTTATGGAATATTTTATTTATTTGAAATTTGTTAACCGGGTAAGCCCACTGAGACAGTACAGTCCCTTTTCCAAAGGCAACCCGGGTCATGGGTACAGCTAGTAAACATTTAAGACAATGACTATACAAAGCATATTAGACAAAAATATATCAGCAAAAGTAGACAATATAATGCATATGTGCACAATAGGATGGAGTATACAATTTACAATCTATATACACAGTGGTGCAAGAATTGTATAAATATTGTATATTATTTGTGACCCAGAAAGGGTACTAAAGATACAGCAACAAGGCAAATCAAGTACAGTATTTGGGGTGAAGTAGATATTGAGAAAGAGAGCCCTTGAAGGCAGTGAGTGGCTTGAGGGAGAGAGAGAACAAAAAGGAAGAGAGTTCCAAGGGGCAGAATAGGCTATTGAATGCCTGTCTATCGCTAAGCGAGGGGATGGAGTAGACAGTAAAGGAGAATAGGAGAATCTAAGTAGCCAAGGGGAAGGTTTAAGTATCAGTAAATCACTGAGACTGTGGGGAGAGAAGAGGAAAGTAAGTTTGTAGATAAAGCAGAAGGAGAAGAATAGCAACCTATGGTCATAGGTAGGCCAGTCTAGAGCTGTTAGTACCTCACAATGATGGCATCGAGGGTCAACTCCAAGGGTGAAGCAACCCACCCTATGGTAGAGTATTCTAAGTTGAGAAAGAACAGAAGTTTTAGCCAAGAGAAGGAGAGGGGTGCCATAGAAGAGTAAAGGGAGGACGGAAGAGGTAGCAATCTTCCTACAGGAGTCTGGAGAGAGAGAAGGGAATGAATGCAGTAGAACAATACAAGTTTCTGGTTGAGCTTTTTTGTGTTCATTGATACATGTTCCTCAAAGGAGAGACAGGGGTCAAGCAGCATACCAAGGCATTTAAACGACATAATGGATTCAAGGGTAACTCCTGAGATGGACCGTATGAGAAGCGTATGGGAGTAGGCAGCTTTACAGGTAGGGTTGAAAAATATCATAGCTTTAGTCTTCTTGGTATTGAGAACAAGGTAATTCTTAAGGAACCAGTTCTCAGGTATTTGGAAGTCGGTTTCCAAGTTCTGAGTAAGCCATTGGATATCACTGTGGAACCGGTATAGAACAGCACCATCAGCATAGAACTGAACTGATGAGTTGTCACAGTGAGTTGGAAGATTGTTTATAAATAACGAGAACAGAAGGGTCCCAGGATGGAATCCTGGGGTACAGCATGAGTTATGGCTCTAAATGAGGAGAGGGCCCCAGTCCATTTTACCCCATGTGAACAATTTGATGGGTAGTATTGGAACCAAGATATAGAATGGAGATGCAGGCCCAGAAGTAGTAGTTTACGCAAGCAATAACACAACGAGGTGTGGTTTATTGCCTGATAAGAGCATGCCCAGGGGTGTACTAAGGCACGAGGCGCTTTCGCTGAGTGCCTTATGCCACTGGGAGTGCTCTTATCAGGCTTATAAATCACACCTCGGAGTGTGTTATTGCGCTTATAAAATGGGTTTCCCCCCTTCGTAAACCGACCTAGTAAAAGAAAAAAAGTTATTTAATGAAGTATTACAGAAAAGTGGTAAACGTGTAGAAGATGGAAAAATAGTCCCATGTGTAGTGTACAGTTTCAGGCAATATATATATCACGTAGGCACTACAGGGTATTGGTGTTTCTCTTCTATCAGCTTTGCATCTGGACCAAGACAAAAACACTTGTTTTTATTTTACTTTTTTTTTTTAGTTGCAATCATTAGATACCTTGAGTGTGATCAATCATGTGCTTTAGCAGGCGCTGTAACGATTGGTTTCTGATATGGTGTGTGTTTGTCCTCGCAGCTCTGTATGTGCCAGAATGATTGTTTTATTTGTTTAGTTTATTTAAGTCTTTTTATTTATTGATTTATTTATTGTAGGTGCCGGTCTGCTTAAGTGTGAGTGAGCGTGTCCCTTGACGGCTGCCGTACAGAGCAATTTCCGGCTCGCGTATTTTAAAGCACAAGTTTTTTTCTGTGGTGCTCTTGTAGCAAGGGGATTTTGTGTTTTTATGGGCTGCCAGATGAAGTCACAGTGAGGGTAGATGAAAATGCAGAGTTAAGGTACCTGTAATGCTCTCTGGTACCTCGCTGTAGGCGGACTGCACAGCACTGGGAGTGAGAACTAGAAGTAAAAGGTATTTGGTTTCTTGTGGCTTATTACGGACACGTCGGAGTGCTGTGAAGGTTTATTTTAAATGTTTTTGTAAAAGTAGTGTGGCTCCCAAATTGTAGTTTTGTACTGGCTCTGTGTGTTTGTGTATGTGTTGGGGGGCTGGGGGGGAGTGTGCTCTCTAGGACAGCAACTGCAAGCGAGGTCTGTTTTGTGGGGTGGCGATCAAGTGAATTCACTCGGCATTGGCACAGTGATTTTTTCTGTTCTGCGTCTTGAATGGCTGAAGAGGTGCTGGTTGGCTACTATATCATCTGATAAGGACACGGCTCAGATGATGTAGTAGCCAATCAGAATGATGGATTTTTTAAACCCATTTTATAAGCAAAAGTAAGATGTGATTAACTAAGACAAAGGCCTTAGTTAAGTTGACAAAAATGGCTCCAGTACAGAGGCCTTTATACATGGAGTTGAAGATATCAGTGTTCACCTTAGTAAGGGCTGTGAGGGTGCTATAATTCTTTCTGAAGCCATGCTGACAATCGGTAATGAGGTTGTGATATTCCAAATAGGACTGAAGCTGGTTGAAGATGAGCTGTTCTTGAATTTTGGCTAAAGGGCAGAGGATCGAAATCAGCCTGAAGTTTTTGACCAAGAGCGTTCCCCATTTGTGCAACGGTACAGGTGCCACCTTCCATTTAGCTGTCACCCTCCCACTAATAATGGATCTGTTTATCAGGGCACAAATTGGGGTAACAAGGACAGGAGCGTCTAATTTCAGGAAGCGTGGTTCGAGGGAATCAAAACCAAAGGAACTGATTTCTTTGAGTTTTAGAAGTAGTTTCAGTACATCTTTGTGGGTGATCAACTTAAGGTGAAATTCTGGATGAGAGAAAGGAGGCCTGTGAGGAAGGGAAGAGGGATCGAAGTCGAGGGGAGGGGTGAAGTGTGCAGTGTAGCATGGTAGGTTTGAAGGAGGTATTTTAGGTATAGGCAGCAAGAGCAAAAATGCTAGGCAGCCATAGGAGCACTGACTTCACTGGAAGTCACCTTTGCTTCCCCCACCATCTTACGTGCTTTCCTCTGTTTTACTTTGTGCACCTCCATGTCCTCCTCCCTCTTTCCCTCCCTTTGTGTTTCCTTATACTGTACCTCCTGAATGTCGTCCTTTTTTCTTCACCACCTTGTCCATTTCTCTATAAAACCATAACAGTAATTTTTCATTCTGCTTTTACTAGCTTCCTTCACACAGAGGTTGGTTGCTTAAATTATGCCCTCCTTTATTATTCTCCACTGTGCCCCTACCCCTCCCTGGCAATCCCCCCCCCCAACAAGGCAGTTTCTGAGGCAGTCTCCCGTGTCTTTTAAATCTGCCCTCCTAAAGTCCAGAACTCTCATCCTTGTGTGGTTTGCCTCTGCTCCTGTCTTTATGTTAAATCACACACTGTACAGTGATCACTGCTATCTACTGAATGAACCTTCCACTGTGATGCCTGCAATGCCATCCCTGCTTGTAAGCACCAGGTCCAGCACTTCCCCATCCCTAGTGGGTTCTTTGACTAGCTGCCTGAGAAAAGTCCCTTGCAGGGAGTCAAAGATCTCCCTGCTGGGGGGGTGGGGGTGGCTTGGCAGCCCACAATATGACTGTCCAGTCTGTTTGTTTTATTAGCTGCTACAAACAGTCCTACAGAATCCATCTCAGCCTGCGTTCATACCTTGTTTTTTGATGTCTAGTCCAGCACGAAAGCTGCTCCTGACTCAGTCGTTGCAGGTTTGGTCCAACTTTGAATACCAGTGGCTTCACAATTGTTGAGGTAAATTCTTCTCACAGCCTGACAGAGACGTAAGATGGTGATGGCAGCCACCGATATCACTCCTACAGCTGCAGTGGCATTTGCTGAAATAAAGAGCATGTTTGAACAGCTGCTACACCAAATCAATAATCTTGAAATTAATTCAGAAAACACAAGTGTCGACATTCTGCAAGTAGGGCACTGACTTAACACCGCAGAACAACGAGTGTCTGACAACAAAGACTGCACCAGGCACCTAACGGCCCACATACAGGATCCACACAGGGACATCTGACTCCTCTGGGATAAGGATGGAAACCTGTAAAATAGGGGGCATCACAACAACTTCCAGTTTGTGGGATTCTCAGAGAGTTGCAAGGGAGAAAACAGTACTATGTTCTCACAAAAAGCCCTGTCTGAAATCCTGGGAGAACAGTGACCTAACACTATTGAGCTAGACAGATCCCACCACTCTCTGGCCTCCCCCAAAGCCTGGAGCCTGCCCGAGGCCCATTCTGACAAGATTTCTATGTTTCACTGATAGGAAACAAGTGATAGCATGGGCAAGGCAAAATGGAGTACTCAGATGGCACAGGGACACTATCAAGATCTTCCCTGACTTCTCAAAGGAACTGTCAGCCCAGCCCAGCGAAGTCCTTCAATCCAGCCTGTCAGGTATTGATGGACCTGGGGATTCCCTATAGTTTATATTATCCTGCCATGCTACAGATTACCAAAAATGGAAGTTCGACACCCCCTAGATGGTGGAGGCTTACATCACTTGAGCCTTGCTACAAACCAACTGGGCTAGGTACCACTATGGTGACAGAGCTGGAGAACCCATCAGCCAAGCAATGGACACAGCCCCTCCTCCCGGGATCTCCTGCACTCAAGTTACTCAGCATGGTTCACTTCTCAGATCACCCCCAGCAAACCCAGACCCCAGGCTCCCAGTTCAAAAGAAATGCTGCAGCTGTAAACAGAAAGTGGCAGGAGGCTACAAACATGTCCAACCAGTCCAACTGAGAAGCCACAGTCACAGCGGCAGCAGAGATTCACCAGTCTCCTCTGAAGTTAACTCATCTCTGCTGGGGGGCAACCAATTCAGTTCTCTCTTGCAGGCTCCACCAATGGACAATGTCACACCACTGACAGCCCCTACCCCACTGGCTACAAGTTCAGATCATCAAGACTACCCTAAATCCTGTGTGAAGGCCATAAGCCTTGTAGTTGCCATCACAAACTTCCCTCCGAGGACTCCTCCAGCACCAACGACCTACCCCCAAGGCCTGAACTTTCCGACGGGAGTACTACTCTTCAAAATTCAGTGACGCAATCAAATGCAGTGACACAATCAAATATTCCAACCATCTAGACTATTGTAACTAGTACAAGTGAGGGTAAATTGTGACTGTCTTATCTTTTTTCTTCTCCAGGGACTGACGTCTACAGCTTTCTGGCCCATGGGAACACCCTGCCAATTAAGCCTGCAATATGCTTTAAGGGGCAATGCCAGTCCCAGCGGTATCCAGTGTCTGGACTCCTGTATTAATATGTGCTTCCTATTTTATTTCTCTTCGCAGCTCTATCACAGGCGGTGTCTGTTTTCCTCCCCTTCCCCTTATTCCTCAGCCATGGGCCCCACTCACTTAGATAATCACAGTAAAGGGTCCATCTAATAATGCTTGCATCCCTCATCCCTTATGGTGGCTTACATGCCATGGGCCTTGATGGGCCCCCCATGCTTGCTTTCAGGCCCTCCCCATTACTGATTCTCCAGCTTGGGGAGGCATTCACAGGTATCAAGCACCACCCGACTCCTCTGACTCACTTAAGGGGTAACCTGTGTGCTCTGCAATGGCCACATGCAGTTGCAGGGCAGCCTATGACTGGTACACACTAACCATGGTACCATACTCCAGACCAACAGCTTTCTCCAGCAATGAGCCTACTTCTCCTCAGCTTGCCAGGAGTATGGTGCCAGCAAGGCTAGTGCCTACCACATCATCTCCTCAGTGATACCTCCTTGGCTTCCTCCTAGTAAGGGGATGGGATGGCTAGTGCCATAACTGTAATTCCAGCAGTAGAACATATAGCATTCAACCCCTGCACTCATCCTTGGCTGCCCCATGATTGGCAAATATGCTGAATTATCTGTACCTCCTTCTGGATTTGCCAGATACCCCTCACTGCCCCCCAAAGCTACATCAATCTAGGTTTTTGGGGCTCCTGCTGTTAGACTGAAGCTACAAAGCACACTATCTCCCCTTTTTGCTGGGGATGAGAAGCACTAGACACCCCCTGGCTATCACCTGCCAGACTTGGGAACCTGCCCAAATCCCTCATTAGGTGCAGCTGGGACCTTCCATAGCTGCAGGGGATGAGCAACACCTCACACTTCCCTGCCTTTTCTGCACTTGCAATAAAGTCTGTGTATATCAGAATGGACAAGGAACCATGGGGGTATGGGAGGAACAATGGGTGGTGGGTGGATATGTTGGACTTTTCATCTGGCCCCGATTAGGCCACTTACATTGTTTATTGTACACTTGATGCTCCTAGAAGTGTATACATGTTGTACTCTCTAACCAAATGTGTGCTCATTCCCAAGCACCATACGTCTCTGGTTTCAACTCCTCAGTGTACTCTACCATACCCCTTTATGTACATGCTACTTGCCTTCAGAAGTCTTCACATAACAGCCTCCTATCCAGCGCTATGGCTGACATCAGATCTATTACCTGGAAAGTTAGGGGGCCCTAATCCCTCAGTTAAATGAAAAAATGACTAATGCACCTCGAAAACTAAAAGTCCAGGTAGCCCTCCTCCAAGAGGTCTGCTTAACGAAAGAGAATGCCTGTAAGCTCAAATGAGAATGGGTTGGGGTGAAAGTGCATAGTGCCTCAAGGAGGAGGAAGGGCAGAGTATCTATCCACTTCCATAAAAACCTTGGCTGGTCCCTTCATCACACTCTAAATCAGACAGGGAAGGCCAATGGGTACAGGCAGACATTGCTAACCCAGAGGACCCTGTCCTAATCATAAACATTTATAGACTGAATAAAGCCGACCCCAATTTTTTTCCCATGAACTAAGCCATGCCATTGCCAGCTTTGCTGCATCTCCATGCCCATTCTTCTCGGGGTTGGGGGGGGATTTTAATATCACCACGGAAGCCTTCCAGGACAGAAGTGCCTCCACTCCTGAACCCCACAGCTGCTCAAATACAGCACTGGGGGAACTATTAATGGAACATACTCTGGTAGAAGCTTGGTGCTTGCAGCACCCTTCTGATAGGTATTTCACCATTTTTCTGCTGTACAAGCCACGTTCAGCAGATTCAACATGTGGTTCACTTCCACTCAAATCACCCAGAACACCATCTATACTAAAATCCATCCCATCATGATCTTGGATCACACCCCTCTATCACTGACAATGCTGTGGAGACCCCTCATCCTCAATCTAAATGTTGGAAATTGGACCCACTACTAATGAGGGACCCTAAGACGCAAGAATTTATCCCAGTCTTTCAGGCTACAATGGGGCACCAGGCAGGGGTTCCCCCTCTCCTCTCTCATTCATCTTGGTCTTTGACCCATTAGCCATTGCAATCAGAACGCACCCCCAGTTATGAGGCATCCAAACAGGGGGCCAAGAATACCTTGCACTATGGTGTATGCAGATGACCTCCTGATTTTACAAGCTAATGGGGAATCCACACTGGACCCTCTGCTCACCCTCCTTGGACAGTTTTCTACAGTCTAGAGTAATCAAAATAAGATCAAAATCCTTCCTTTACACAATGCCTGTCAGCCAGTGCCATTCATTAGTAAGGGGCTCATATGGGCTCAGGATGAACTGAAAAAATATTTTGGGTCATGGTACACCACTAGAGTTCTAAGATGGTAAACCTAAACCTGACCCCTCTGCTGGATAAGACCAAAGCCAGGTTAGACAGATGGAAACTGCTGAACCTCTCCCGGGCAAGAAAACTATCATCCTTCAAAATGATGATGGTGCCCAAATTCATCCACATCCTTGCCCACCTACTGATTCTGATCCCACGTAATTGGTCCACTAAAATATACAAAACTATTGATAGCTTCCTCTGGGAAGGCGAGAGGCCACAATACAGCAAGGACAAGCTCCATGTTGACTGGAGCAGAGGATGATGGGGACTGCCATTGTTTAAGGGCGTACCACAAATGCTTTCATTGACTCTCAGCTCTGTTCTTGGTTCACTCCTGCAGCAGCAGCTGACTCCCCACAATGGCTCCAAATTGAGCAGAATTTGGGGAACACCCCGCTTGCAGCCCTATACTTATACAAAAGAGTCCTATAGACCATGCATCAGCACCCTGTTAATCATAAAGGAAGAGCTGGTGGAGGCCATGGAGTCTTGTACTAGAAAGAAAAGCAAGGGGGGAGCAAAGAAACCTAGTTGGCTGACACAGAAGGTTATGGAAGGGGTGAGGACCAAAAGGGCAGCATATCAAAAGTACAGGAAATCAAGGAGGGGTGACGATAAGGATATGTACATGGAGAAGTCCAGGGAGGTTACCAAACTGGTCAGGGCAGCCAAGGCATCCAGGAAGCTGAGACTGGTGCAGCGAATCAAAAGTGGAGAAAAAGACTTCTTCCACTACTTTGGAGAGAGAAGAAGCAGCAAAGATCAGCTGGTGAGGATTAAGAAGGATGGAGGGTGGGTGGAGAAAGGGTGGAGCAGGCAGAGGCAATGAATGAATACTTTGCTCATTATTCATGCAGGAGAAGGGGAAGATACCCCAGGTGAGGGGGTGGGTTGGGTGAGGAGGAGGAGGAGGAGAAGACAGATGTAAGGATTACAGAGAGCAGGGTACTAGATGGGTTGAGGGCATTAAGGGTGAACAAAGCACCTGGACCTGATGGCATTCACCCTAGGGTACTAAGGTAGTTAGCTGAGGTCCTGGTGGGGCCACTTGCTGACCTGTTCAAACACCTCCCTGGACATGGGATGTGTACCACAGGACTGGAGAATGGCCCATGTGGTGCCCATCCACAAAAGCGGCCCAAAGGATGAACCAGAAAACTATAGGTCAGTGAGGCTCACATCGATCATGGGAAAGCTCATGGAGACCATCCTAAAAGAGAGGCTAGTGAGCTTCTTGGAGGAAAACAGTCTCCAGGATGGTCAACAGCATGGGTTGTAGTGGACAGATCCTGCCAGACAGACCTTGTAGAGTACTACAACTGGGTGACATGGGAACTGGACAAGGGCCTTGCAGTGGATGTCCTGTATTTAGACTTCAGCAAGGCCTTTGATTCAGTGCTGCATGGCAGGTTGTGGGGGAAACTGTAAATGTGGGGGCAGGACCAAAAATAGTGAGATGGATCACAAACTGACTAAAGGAAAGGCAGCAAAGGGTGGTGTTGGGGGGTACCTCTCATCACGAAGAGCGGTGACAAGCAGGGTACCACAGGGATTTGTACTGGGACCGGTGCTGTTTGGGATTTTTATTGCAGATATCTCACACGGGATCTGGAGCAAGATCAGTCTGTTTACAGATGATACCAAGATGGGAGCAGTAGTTGATGATGTGGAGGGGTGAAAGGGGTTGCAGGAGGACCTGACTAAGCTGCAGGAGTGGGTAGAAACATGCCAGTTGGGGTTCAGTGCCAAAAAGTGCAAGGTTCTGCATGTCAGAGCCAGGAACCAGGGGAGGGATTATCACTTGAATGGGGTACAGTTAGGGAGCTCGACAGAGGAGAAGGACCTAGAAGTGATCATTATTGGGAGCATGAACAACTCTGCTCAGTGCAGGAAGACGGCAGCAAAAGTCAACAAAATGCTGGGGTGTAGTGCAAGAGGGATCTCCTCCAGAAGGAGGGAGGTTATCCTGCCCCTGTATAGGTCATTGGTCAGGCCCCACCTGGAGTACTGCTTGGAGTACTGGTGCCCATTTCTAAAGAAGAACATTAGATTGTTAGAGGGGATGCAGTGAAGAGCCACAAAGATGATCCAGAAATTAGAGAGCAAGCTCTACGAGGACAGGCTGGAAGAGTTGAATATGTATTCACTGTAGGAGAGGAGGGATAGGGGGGATATGATCGAGATCTTTAAGTATCTAAAGGGGATAAACAAGACCAACGCAGAAGGGATTTTCCAGATGAGACATATGAGGGTCACAAGAGGGCATGGACTGAGATTGGAGGGGGGAAGATTCAGGAGGGAGATGTGGAGACAGTTTTTCTCTGAAAGAGTTGTGGACAAATGGAACACCTTTCCAGATGAGATAGTGTCCTGTAAGATGGTGGGCAGTTTCAAGAGGGGTTTGGACAGGGGAAAGGGAAGGAATACTAGAAAGAGGGGGGCAGGAGGGGCAGCTGCGAGATGAGGTGCTAGCTGCACACTTGAGCAGACTCGATAGCCTGTGAGGCCTGTTTCTGCTGGCAATTTCATATGTTCGTATGTTCGTAAAAAAGTCAGAAAACGTCTAGGAGCATTATACCATTTTAGACACTATATGACAGAGACAATTAGGAAAGATGTAGTTCATTTTTTAGTGGTACCTCTGTTGGATTATAAGGACTTAATGTTTTCCAGGACATCTTCTATGCAGTTGCTTAAATTAGACACTGTATATAATAAATTGGCTAGGTTCATTCTCAATGTACAGTACCTAAGAGAACACATAGATATGAACTTTATAAATCTTTAGGCTGGTTATATCTCAGTGATAGGAGATCCTTACATGTGTTGACATATATGGTTAACTGTTTTAAATGTGGGGTTCCAGACTTTATATCAGAAAGATTACAACTCAGGAATATAAACAAGCATTTTTCAATGCCGAATGTTAATTGCTTTGGTCGGTTGAGGTTGCTCACTGTACCTCTGTCACTCGCTCATTCTGTTTCTGCCGGTGCTGCAGGCTGCCCTTTTGTACTGGGCTCCTGCCTGCATTGGCACCTTTTTCTGCCCACAAAGAAATCTTCATCTGTCCTGACAGAGCTCCGTTGAGGTGGCTCACTCCCCTCCCCCACTTGCTCATTCTGTTTCTCCTGCCGCTGCAGGCTGCCCTTTTATACTGGGCTCCTGCCTCTGTTGGTGGCTTTTTCTGCCCACAAAGAAATCTGCAGCAGTCCTGACACAGCTCCGTTGAGCTTACTCACTCCCCCTCTCTCACTTGCTCGTTCTGTTTCTGCTGGCGCTGCAGGATGGCCTTTTATATTGGGCTCCTGCTTGCGTTGCCACCTTTTTCTGCCCACAAAGAAATCTGCAGCAGTCATGACAGCGCTGCATTGAGCTTGTCACTTACCCTCTGTCACTCGCTTGTTGTGTTTGTCCCAGCACTGCCGGCTGCCCTTTTGGACTGGGCTCCTGCCTGTGTTGGCACCTTTTTCTGGCCACAAAGAAATCCATAGCTGTCCCGACAGAGCTCCGTTGAGGTCGCTCACTCCCTCTGTCTCACTCGCTCATTCTGTTTCTCCTGGCACTGCAGACTGCCCTTTTGTACTCGGCTCCTGACTCTGTTGGTGCCTTTTTCTGCCCACAAAAAAATCTGCAGCAGTCCCAACAGAGCTCCGTTGAGCTCGCTCACTCCCCCTCTGTCACTCACTGGTTCCATTTCTGCTGGCGCTGCAGGCTGCCCTTTTGTACTGGGCTCCTGCCTGCATTGCCACCTTTTTCTGCCCAGAAAGAAATCTGCAGCAGTTACGATAGAGCTCTGTTGAAGTCGCTCACTCCCCCTCTCTCACTCGCTCATTCTGTTTCTCCCACCTCTGCAGGCTGCCCTTTTGTACTGGGCCCCTGTATGCATTGGTGCCTTTTTCTGCCCACAAAGAAATCCGCAGCAGTCCCAACAGAGCTCTGTTGAGCTCACTCAGTCCCTCTCCTTCACTCACTTGTTCTGTGTCTCCCTGTGCTGCAGGCTACCCTTTAGTACTGGGCTCCTGCCTGCGTTAGCAGCTTTTTCTGCCCACAAAAAAATCTGCAGCACTGCTGACACAGCTCCGTTGAGCTCGCTCACTCCACATCTCTCACTCGCTCATTCCGTTTCTGCCAGCGCTGCAGGCTGGCCTTTTGTACTGCGCTCCTGCCTGCATTGCTGCCTTTTTCTGCCCACAAAGAAATCTGCAGCTGTCCCGACACAGTTCCATTGAGCTCGCTCACTGCCCCTCTCTCACTCGCTCATTCTGTTTCTAGAAGCGCTGCAGACTGTCCTTTTGTACTGGCTCCTGCCTGCGTTGCCGCCCTTTTCTGCCCACAAAGAAATCCACAGCAGTCATGATAGAGCTCCGTTGGGCTTGCTTACTCCCCCTGTCTCACTCGCTCATTCTGTTTCTCCCACCGCTGCAGGCTGCCCATTTGTGCTGGGCCCCTGTGTGCATTGCTGCCTTTTTCTACCCACAAACAAATCCGCAGCAGTGCCAACAGAGCTCCGTTGAGTTTACTCACTCCCCCTTCCTCACTCGCTCATTCTGTGTCTCCCGACGCTGCAGGCTGCCATTTTGTACTGGGCTCCTGCCAGCATTGGCACCTTTTCTTGCCCACAAAGAAATCCACAGCAGTCCCGACAGAGCTCAGTTGAGCTTGGTCACTCCCCCCCTCTCACTCGTTCGATCCTAATCTGTCCCAAACACTGATTTCCGACAGCGACTGCGGTATTCTGCGCCGGATGCGCTAAAACACATTTCGGCCAGGTTGTGAAAAATTACAGCTGTACTGTTCATAAGGAGGTATGAAAAAATGCCACTGTTGAAAATGTGGCATGAAAATATTACTAATTTGAAGTTACAAGGGTGCGTGGAAACTGCAGAATGCACGCTCGTACCACAGTCATTTTATGGAGTTTCATCACAAAATTTTCGACCTAGGCATTTTAGGACTTCTGCTCATGAACAATGTCACTGTGATTTTCTTAATGTGTCCCGAACACTGATTTCCCACAGTGACTGTGCTATTCTGCACCGGAAGAGCGAAAACACATTTTGGCCAGGATGTCAAAAATGACAGCTGTTCTGTTCATAAGGAGGTGTGTAAAAATGGTAATGTTGAAAATCTGGAGTGAAAATATTGCAAATTGGCAAAATTACGAGCGTGTGCAGCAATTGCGCAGTGCACGCTCGTAAAACAGTCATTTTTGGGATTTTCCCCACCAAATTTGCAACATACTCTTTCTGAGACCCCACCTCATGAACACTGGCACTGTTTTTTCATTAATCGGTCCCGAAAGGTGATTCCAAGCAGTGACCGCAAAATCACCTTTCGGGACTGATTAACGCCATGACAGTGCCTGAATTCATGAGGAGGGGTCCCAGAAACCCCATGTAAAAAATTTGGTGCCAAAATTCCAAAAAATGCCTGAGATATGCATCTAAGTTGAAAAAACCCTATTTATACCATTATACAGTTTACCGGCATTTCCTCAGTTCGCAGTCGGCTTTGAAGAGTGCAGACGTAGTTCCCAGGAAGATGCGTTGCGCCAGACTCCGGAGGTAAGTATGGGATAAGGGGGGGTGTGGGGAGGCAAGGTGCACAGTGGGTGGGAGCAGGTTGTGGGAGGGGGCAGGGAGACTGCGAGGGACCGTTTCCTTTTTTCACAGGTTACAAAACAAACAAAAAACATTGCAGACTTTTTTTTTAATAGGGGCATGTGGCACACTGGGGTGGGCTCCCAGCATGCCAATGGAGTGTTTTTTTTGGAGGGAGCAGCAGTAGCCGATGGGGGATTGGGCACCCTATATCAGCACAAAGGGGGGGGCAAGAGTCAAGGGATTGGGCACCCCCTCGGTACAAATCTACTGGGTTTTTGTGGGGGTATTATGCTGATGGGGAGTGGGCTCCCCCGTCAGCAAAACAAACTGGAAGGGGGGGACATAATGCCAACAAGCAGTGGGCTCCCCTGTCGGCAACTTTCACTAGGAGGGGGACTGAAGCCGACAGGGATTGGGGCCCCCGTCAGCAAAAATACTATTGTGGGGGGGCACATGCTGCCAAGGGGGATTGGGCACCCCCTCGGCACTGGGGGCTCATGAATATTGTTTGTGAACATGGCAGCAAGCCACTGCCATGTTCACAAACAATATTACAGTACCAACGTTCTGCCCTGCAATGACAGGTCACTCCCTCATTGCAGCGAATGGCTGACACTGCAATGGTGAGGCAGCCCCTGATTGCAGCAGCTGAAATGTTTCAAGGTGGTGGCACACTGGCTGAACTAGTGTCTGCAGCAGCATGCCACCCCATTGGGGAAAGCGGGCCAAGCCTTTAAAGGCTGTGGGGGCATTGGCCACAACAGTGCTGCACCTCCACAACCTGCTTCTGGAAAGCTGCTGCAATACGTTTCTTGTGCATGCGCGCAATCAACATAGAAATGGCCTAAGATTAGCTAAAGGTGTAGAATTGGGAGATCTCATTTTTATGTTGGCTTGCGCCTGCGCGCCAGCCAACATCCTGCAGCAGTAGCATATTTCGGAGGTGCGTCCATGTGGGCAAATGCAGGGCACGCTTTAGTAGGTGCGTCCCTCATTCCCCAATAAGCCAGCATGCAAGCACTGACACACAAAATATGCCAAGTGGTCATGACATGTAAGGAAAGTGCTGCTGCAATGAGAGAGAAGCTTGTCGTGCAGTGGCACAACACACCTCCAGATGTGCCTTTCCTGGTGAAGTATTTCAATAAACATAATGGCAACTGCCACCACCTGCCGCACAATGCTGACTTCAGGGGTGCCCAATTCCCCTGTCGGCATGCTAAATAAGCCCCCCCAAGACAGTGTGGCACATTGGGTGCCCACCCCAGTGTGCCTCCCCGTAATCAAAGCCGACCGTCGTCGGCATGTTCCGCCCTGCCCCATTCTGTGCCACATTGGGAGCCCACCCCAGTGTGGCCAGCATCACCCTGCAAAGTCATGGGGCACACTGGGAGTCCACCCCAGTGTGCAGAACAGTTTATACCAGTAAAAAAGAAAACTGTCCGCGGTTTTCTTTTTCTTTCTTTTTTTAAGTACCTGAACAAAAAAAAAATCCTGCACTGTCTGTGGTACCCCCTGCCCAATCCGTACCCACCCTCTGCACACCCACCTCCCCACACACCCCTGACCCCATACTTACCTCCGGAGCTTGGCACGATGATCTTCGGTGGACCGGGAACATATCTGCACTCTTCAAAACTGACCGTGAACTGAAGAAATGCCGGTAAGCTGTATAATGGCAGAAATAGGGTTTTTTTCAACTTAGGTGCATATCTCAGCCATTTTTTTGAATTTTGCCTCCAAATTTTCAACATGGGGTGCTTGGGACCCCACCTCATGAACACATGCACTGTCATCTCGTTACTCAGCCCCAAAAGGTAATTTTGCAGTCACTGTGTGAACTCACCTTTGGGACCTGATTAACGGAATGACAATGCCACTGTTGATGAGGTGGGGGTCCCAAAAACCCTATCTTGCAAATTTGATGAAAAATTTCAAAAAAATGACCGTGTTACGAGCGTGCGTTGCGCAGTTTCAATGCACGCTCGTACCTTAGACAATGTTTAATATTTTCACTCCAGATTTTCAGCATTGCCCTTTTTTCACCCCTCCTTATGAACAGTACAGCTGTCATTTTTCACATCCTGCCCGAAATGTGTTTTCGTGCATGTGGCACACAATGGCACGGTCACTGTGCAAAATCAATGTTCAGGACACATTGGCAAAATCACAGTGATACTGTTCATGAGTGGATGTCCTAAAATGCCTATGTTAAAAATTTGGTAAAAAATACCAAAATAATTGCATTAGAGGTGTGCGTTGCGCAGTTTCTATATACGCTCGTGACGTCACCAATTTCCCATATTTTCACTCCAGATTTTCACCATTGTCATTTTTGTACACCTCCTTATGAATAGTACAGCTGTCATTTTTCACATCCTGCCTGAAATGTGTTTTTGCACGTGTCACACAATGGCGCGGTCGCTGTGGGAAATCGATGTTCGGGCCAGGTTAACAAAATCACAGTGACACTGTTCATGACCGGAGTTCCCAAAATGCCTATGTTGAAAATTTGGTTAAACAAATCCTCAAAATAATTGCGTTATGGGCAAACGTTGCACAGTTTCTGCACACACTCATGATGTCACCAATTTGTCATATTTTCAGTCCAGATTTTCAACAATGCCATTTTTATGTTTGCTTGTGCGCATGCTCAAGAAACATTATGTGGCAGCTTAGGAGAGAAGCAGGTTATGGAGGTACGGCACTGTGGCAGCCAGCGGAGGCACTGCATTTGGGGGCTTGGAACTAGTGGACCAATGGAAGCACAGTGTGCCGATGACACTGGTCTCCAAAAGTGCCACCAAGTAGAAATATTTTTGCCGCTGCAATGAGGGGCCACCTCATCATTGCAGCTTCAGCCATTCCGCTGCAATGAGGGAGTGACCTGTCATTGCAGGGCAGTACCTTCCTAAGTCTAACAATTAAGTAAACATGGCAGCAGATTGCCGCCACCTCTCGGACCCATGAAAGCTGAATGGGGGTGGCCAATCCCCCTATCGGCAGTCCCGACCCAGTTTTTTTTGCTGACTGGGGAGCCCACTCCTCATTTATACGATGTAAACCCTCCCCTTCTGCTAGTGCCGAGGGGGCCTAATCCCTTGGCATCATGGCCCTCAAACAGTCATTCTTTGCTGATGGGGGGCTCAATCCCCATCGGCTTCAGTATCCCCACTCTGAAAAAGGCAGGTGGCACACTGGGAGCCCACCTCAGTGTGCTGGAAAAAAGCCTGGAAAAAAAAAACCTTCCCGCGACGTTTTTTTTCTTTTTTTTTTTTTATCTCCCTGAAACAAAGGAAACGGTCCCACACCGGTCGCCGTCATCTCCACCAACCTGCACCCACCCACTGGGCAACCGACCTCCCCACACCCCCCTCACCCCATACTTACCTCCGGACCATGGTGCGATGATCTTCGGTGAACCGGGAACATGTCTGCACTCTTCAAAGCCGCCCGCGAACTGAAGAAATGCCAGTAAGCTATATAATGGCATAAATACGTTTTTTTCAACTTTGGTGCATATCTCAGGCATTTTTGGGAAATTTGGCACCAAATTTTCAACATGGGGTTATTAGGACCCCTCCTCATGAATTCACATACTGTCATGGTGTTATTCGGTCCCAAAAGGTGATTTCACTGTCACTGCGCAGAATCACTTTCTGGGACCGATTAATGAAACAACAGTGGCAGTGTTCATGAGATGGGCTCTCAAAGAGCCTATGTTGCAAATTTGGTGAAACAAAATCCAAAAAATGACTGTTTTACAAGCGTGCGTTGAGCAGTTTCCACACACGCTCGTAACTTTGCGAATTTGTAATATTTTCACTCCAGATTTTCAACATTGGCATTTTTCCACACCTCCTTATGAACAGTATAGCTGTCGTTTTTCACATCCTGGCCAAAATGTGTTTTTGCACTTCCGGTGCAGAATAGCATGGTCGCTGTGGGAAGTCAATGTTTGGGACAGATTAAAAACAAATCACAGTGACACTGTTCATGAGCAGAGGTGCTAAAATGCCCATGTTGAAAATTTAGTGACAAAAGTCCATGAAATGACTGTTTTACGAGTGTACGTCGTGTAGTTTCCATGCATGTTCGTAACTTCGCGAATTTGTAATATTTCACTCCAGATTTTCAACATTGGCATTTTTCCACACCTCCTTATGAACAGTACAGCTGTCATTTTTCATATCCTGCCTGAAATATGCATTTAGACATCTGGCACAGAATAGCATGGTAGCTGTGGGAAATCACTGTTCGGGACAGATTTGGAAAATCATAGTGACACTGTTCATGAGCAGAGGTCACAAAATGCCTATGTTGAAAATTTGATGAAAAAATTCCACTAAATGACTGTGTTACACACATGCGTTGCGCAGTTTCCACATAAGCCCAGAAGTTCAAGTATTTTTAATATATTCACTACAGATGTTCAACATTGCCATCTCTTCACAGCTCCCTATGAATGGTACAGCTGTCATTCTTCACATCCTGCCCAATCTGTGTTTTATTACATCTGGCACAGAATGGCACGGTCACTGTGGGAACTCAAAGTTCGGGACACATTAACAAAATCACAGTTCCACTGTTCATGAGAAGAGGTCCCAAATGCTTTCATGAGGTGGAGGTCACAAAAAGGCCATGTTGAAAATTTGTAGTGTAAATACCAACAAACGCCCGGGGCATTAGGGTGTCTAATCGTAACGTCCCACCTCGTACAGACTGACAGGCATCAGGGGTGTGCCTTTGGATTGTTGACTGTAATGCTCATGCCATTCCACCCACCCCCACCCTGCAGCCAGTGACAGGCATCGAGGTGTGCCTTGGACTCTTTGGTCCCAGAGTTCACCCCGTTCTCCTATACTGCACCCATTTCAGCGTATGTCCTTATGGAATGGGGTGACTGTACAGCTGAACACCCCATGGCACACCTCAACACATGTCGGTGTCTGCAGGATAGGGTGAAGTGAAATGGCATGAACGTTATGGGCGATGACCCAAATGCATATCCCAATGCCTGTCCATCTCTGCAGGGTGGAGGTGGGGTTGGCGTGAAGTTCAATACTTCACTGCCATTACTATTCTGCATCTCTCTAGCTCCTGCATTTCCAATGCTAATACCAGCAAGCAAACATTCGGCATTGAAAAATGCTTGTTTTTACTCCTCCTCATGCACAGTGCAGCTGCCATTTTTCACATCCTGCCCGAAACGTGTTTTCACACCAGTGGCACCAAAATGCACACTCATGGTACAAAATCACCTTCCGGCAAACAAACTCATAGTGCCACTTCTCATGAGGTGGGGTCACAAATGGCCCATGTTCAAAATTTGGAGTGAAAATACTAACAAATGCCCTGGGCATTAGGGTTTCCACCTATAATGCCCCACCCTGTACAGACTAACAGGTGTCAGGGGTGTGACTTGGCATTGTCAACTGTAATGCTCACTCCATTCCACCCCCACCCTGTAGCCACAAAGGCGTCGAGGTGTGCTTTGGACTCTTCGACCCCAACGTTAACCCCATTCTCCTGCACTGCACCCATGTCAGTATATTTCTTTATGGAATGGGGTGAGCATAAGGCCCGAGGAACCCAAGGCACATTGTGGCACTTGTCGGTCTCTGCGGGGTAGGGTGGGGTGAAATGGCATGCACGCTATGGCCAATGACCCAAAGGCACACACCAATGCCTGTCACTCTCTGCATGGTGGGGCTGGGGTCGGTGTCAGTTCACTGCTTCACTGCCAATCCCATTATGCATCTCTCAGACACCTGCACTACCAATGCCAGTGCCAGCAAGCCAACATTTGGCATTGACAAATGTTTGTTTTATATGGGACCACACATTTAGAATACATTGCCTCTTTTTCTCAGATCTCTTAACAGTAATATTCAACTTGACAACATCAAAATTGGTTCCTATCAGGGGCCAATAAGAAATTAGCTTGTAGTTCTACCTTGAACGAAATATGAAATGCCTCTGATTGAACATTATGGTACTGTTTGTGTATAAGATATTTAATACATTGTCTATTCTGTCTATCATTTGAGTTGGGGTGTTGTCTTATCTATGTATGTATTATTTATTGTATTTCTTATGCTGGTTTATGGTTTAATATTATTTGCTTTTGTAACTGGGACATTTTTTTTTAAAGTTCAAAATGTTATTGTATTTTCAAAACACAAGATGCACATGAAAATCAAAAATCCACCCATTACATTATACATAAGATATGACTTGTATGTACTGTAAGTACTTGGATTACATCAAGTTGTAAAGTTAAAGTGCCCTAACTAGAATGATGGCTGCAGCATTCTTATAAGCTTGTCAATTTTGTATTACATGTTGTGTCATTGGTACTAACTGGAACATTTTGTACTGAGGATCTCACTGGAAATGAACATGTCTCAGACGAGTTTCCAATTAATTTCTGAATGAATAAAACTTTTCTACTACTACTACTAAACCTTCAGCTTAGCGGATGCCATGGTAGAAGAGACTGCACACACCAGAACAATATGTCCATTACTTCAGTCTTCCTTTGTTTATCACTTCCCTGGGGTAAGACAAGTTATCTACACAAGTGCTTATATGATTAACAACCTGACCAGTCACTCCCCTCTAAGCTAGCATGGGAACAAGAACTTCAACTCCCGATACCAGATGGAGTTTGGACCTCCTGTTTGTCCTGGACCCATAAGGCATTCAGTGATGAAAGGAGCTGGATTATTAAAAATAAGACTCCACTTTGGTGGTACAGAACTCTTGCAGTCCTGAAAAGGATGGACCTGCTCCCAGATGATACTTGCTGGCAATGCCAGGAGCAGTGAATTTACCTCAGGCACATTCTGTGGGACTGCTCCAAGCTTTCTAGATTTGGGGGGAGGGGGTATAAAGCAAGTCTTCCCAAAAATACCTGGTACAGCAATCCCACTTAGTGCCCAGCTTTTCCCACTAGAAATGACCCAGGGACAGATACCTACACATTCTTCAGTGGCTCTATCCCTAGTAGCTGTTAGTGTGTTCACCAAAAGGCTGATCCTTTGCAAATGGTGCACCTCTGACTCCCCTACTTCCTCTGAATGGCTCCATGCTGTGGGACAGCTAGCTTCCCTGGAGTGGCTCACTCACTTCAGTTCAGGCACACCTCAAACTTTCAATGACATGTGGGGGCCCAATTTGGAATATGAATTCTGCCACAATACCTCTCCATCTGACCAACACTTGTGTGCTCTCTGCCCCATCAAATCCATTGTTGTCAGAGGGTATAAACCATTGTTTGGGGAAGGGGGTATGGGTCAGTCTAACAGTAGAGATGGCCCTAAGCAGAACAGCCCCTACAATACATAGCCTGGAGAGTCCTCCAACTATTTGCCTCTTAATCAGTCCCCTGGGTTATCCTAGTCACTTGCAGGGGGGCCTTGTGGGTCCATAGAACATGTTACTTGGCACTCAAGTGCTCTGTTATATATTTTTCCTCCTACTGGGGTTTACATTCTTTGAATTAGCACTGTTCCTCTTCATAGAGGGTTTGGACTTTCTGTATTTTCCTTTTCCTCTCTGTGTCTCATGCTGTTAAGCAGTAATAGAAGTAGTAGAAATGTTATTCATAAAAGATTTATGAATAGGGATGAAACTGTTGAGCAAAGCTCATTTCCAAAGAGGTCCCTATTACGCTATCAATTGTTTACACATTTAGACCAAAAAAATTTATACAAATGCAAACATATAATTGTACAAAAGGGGTTTGGATTCATACATAATACAATCACAGACAATTGATTACTTAACAGATTAACATTTCATAATACTTCATTCAAGTAACATAAGAAAGGTACAGCAGCCCTGTCTGAAAACCATTTTGTTAGGGGGCCCTTACTAGTAGGTGTATTTATCCCATGAAGATGAATAGGCAGTGAATTCCATAGGATGGTAGCATGATATAAGAGCGCTGGGGATTGGGCACCTAAAATAATGATGACCCAATCCCTGGTGCATGTTTCCAGGGCTATCATAGAGTAGGGCAGACGGATGGGGGTCGGCGAATAAAGCGACGGGATGTTGCTATATGTATGCACGCAGGGGGGGTAGCAAGCATGCACAGTGAGGGGTGGGAGGGAATGTGAGGGGTGGTGCCATGATGGGTTGCCGAGCTGACCCCGTGGCGTGGTGGGTGGGTTGGCGGCATTGGTCGGCAGGGTACTGGGTTCAGGTCTGGGCGCTGGTGTGTTTTTGTTGTGCCTGGCCCAAACCTTTTTATGTTGGCATGCTTGCACAGCCAACATCTTGCAAGTAGTGCAGCTTTGGAGGCGCGGTCGCTGTTGGGCGAATGCAGGGCACGCACCAGTAGGTGCGTCCCTCATTCCCCAATCAGCTTGCATGCCGGCGTCACACATCTAAGAAAAGGTCCGCTGCAATCTGAGCAAAGCTCATCAGATGCAGCGGACCTTCCCTGGACGTGCTCGCCGACATTGTGGATGTGGTGGCTGCCCAACTGCCGACTTCAGAGGTGCCCAATCCCCCTGCCGGCTTCCCGTGTTCTAATGTATTGCTATGGACGGGGAGCCCACCCTGGCCGGCATAAAGCACTCTTCCCCATTTGTTATATGCTGAGGTGGGTGCCCCATCCTCCTCGGCTCCTTCTTGTGTGCCGACAGGGTGCCCAACTCTGTCGGGCATAAATTAACCCCCCGTGTTGTGTGCCAACCAGGTGCCTAATCCCCTGTCAGCTTGCAGCAACCCCCCCAAACAGTTAGGTGGCATGCTGGGAGCCCACCCCAGTGTGCCAAATACCCTGTAAAAAAAAAACTGTCCCGCGATATCTTTTTTTTCTTTCACCCTGTAACACAAAAACGGTCCCTCGTACTCTCCCTACCCACCACCCGCACCCACTCACTGCGCACCCTACCTCCCCACACCCCCCTCACCCCATACTTACTTCTGGAGTCCGACGTGACGATCTTCTGTGGACCGGGGAACATGTTTGCACTCTTCAAAGTCGACCGCGAACTGAGGAAATGCTGGTAAGCTGTATAATGTAATAAATAGGGTTTTTTCAACTTTGATGCATATCTCGGGCATTTTTTGGAATTTTTGCACCAAATTTTCACCATGGGGTTTTTGCGATCCCTCCTCATGAATTATGTCACTGTTATGACGTTAATAAGTCCCGAAAGGTGATTTCGCAGTCACTGCACGGAATCACCTTTTGGGACCGATTAACACAAGGACAGTGGCAGTGTTCATGAGGTGGGCTCTAAAAAAGCCTATATTGCAAATCTGGTGGAAGAAATCAAAAATGGCTGTTTTATTTAGGCCATGAAGTTGCTATTACGTCAACTTCGCGAATTAAGGCTATTATGTCAGATTTTCAACATTGTCATTTTTCTACACCTCCTTGTGAACAGTACAGCTGTCATTTTTCACATCCTGGCCAAAATGTGTTTCCGCTCTTCCAGCGCACAATAGCGCGGTCGCTGAGAGATCAGTGTTTGGGGCAGATTACAAAAATGACAGTGACATTGTTCATGAGCAGAGGTCCTAAAATGCCTATGTTGAAAATTTGGTGACAATACTCCATAAAATGACTGTGTTACGAGTGTGCATTTCGCAGTTGCTACACATATCAGTAATTTCACTGAATTTGCAATATTTTCATGCCAGATTTTCAACATTGTCATTTTTCTACACCTCCTTGTGAACAGTATAGCTGCCATTTTTCACATCCTGGCTGAAATGTGTTTCTGCACTTCCAGTTGCACAATAAGCGGTCGCCCGTGGGAGATCAGTGTTAGGGGCAGATTACGTAAAATGACAGTGACACTGTTCATGAGCAGAGGTTGTAAAATGCCTATGTTGAAGATTTGGTGATGATACTCTATAATGACTGTTCAGCATGCAAGCAGTAATTTGCACGCACGCCGTAACGGCATTTGTAATATTTTTACTCTGGATTTTCACCATTGGCATTTTCCACACCTCTTGATGAACAGTACAGCTGTCATTTTACATAACCTACCAAAATGTCATTGCGCCGTCGCGGGCGCAGAGATATAGAGAATAGTGCATGGAGCAGCCATGCTTAGCCAACCTACTGTACCACTGAGGGATTTTGATTACCTCGGACCTCGAGGCGAAGCTCGAGGAGGTCGTATTAATCAGAACCCCGAGATGGCACAATAGGCTGGTTGCGCATAAGGGTGCCCATGCATTATTTTTTATAATGTATGGTCCCCCATTGCCAAAGTTTTTTGTTTTAAATTTTTGAAATGAAAAAATAAAATGTATTTGTTGCTCCGTCATGTTCTGGGAGTTGGGGCTGGTTGCTATGTTTACATGTATGGTTACTAGGGAGCAGACATCCTTACGTTTATTGCGTAGCCTTCTACTAACTGTCAATGGGATGTGGGAGGGATTTTCAAGAAAAAAAACATGGCAGCGTATGTCTTGGTTAGCGAGAGGATGTGGGCTCAGAGGAAACGATTACTTGTAAGTTATTTAAATATCTGGTTCTAATTTTGATGAAGCTTAGGTTATCTGGTTGATCCTGCATTTGTTTTTCGCTTATGTGCCTGTTCATGTTCGCGTCACTGGTTTGGGGGATCTTGCCGCCAATGCTGCTGTTGCTGCTGCCAGGAAGGCTCGCGGCCAGTTTACAGTTCTGATAGAACCTCTAGAGCTTTTCCAAATGTTGTTGTACCACAGTGTACTACATTCACATTCCATGACCTTTTGAACTGTGGTACAACAACATTTGGAAAGGCTCTGATTTCTATACAGAACAACACCTGGCTATACACTATAGCACGGTCGCTGTGCGAAATCACTTTTTGGGACAGTTTGAGGAAATGACAGTCATACTGTACATGAGCAGAGGTACTAAAATGCCTATGTTGAAAATCTGGTCCCAAAAGTCAATAAAGTGACTGTGTTACAAGCGTGCATTGCGCATTTCCCATGCACCCTTGTAACCTCGCAAATTTGCAATATTTACATGCCACATTTTCAACACTGACATTTTTTACACCTCCTTATGAACAGTACAGCTGTCATTTTTCACATCCTGCCCAAAATGTGTTTCTGCACTGCACTACCAAAGCCAATGCCAGCGCGACAACATTCGGCATTCGGCACAGCCCCCCCACATAAAACATTACAAAATGAAGTCCCTGGTGCTGTTTGGCTTGGCACCGGGGCATCAGAGTGCCGAAATAAATTTTCAGCACTCTGACTTTGCGATAACTGCGATTGCCTTTAGGCATTCGCCGTTATCACATAAACCCCCATAAGACAGATCCTATATAAGCTACAGAAGACCTCTCAACTCACAGGTTGCATTTTGGGGCTATATATTATGTGCCCTGTGCAGATCTCAAACTTTCCCTTGTTTCTCTAGTCTTAAAGGTATCTAGGATATACCTGGGTAGTTCTTCTTTCCTATTTTTAACCATAAAGTCCAGGAGATGCCAATTTCTTCTTTCATAAGTCTCCACCAATTCAGGGTTCTATACAGATTGCAGTGGTGTATTCTCCTGGGGGAATCGAGGACAAAGCAGGCAAGCCTATTGTACATTAGAAAATGGGCAAAGACAATTCTCTCTCCTGATTGGCTGAGACACTTATTTAGGTGGGCATCTATCAGACAATAGATGCCCAGCTAAAAATAAGAGCCAGTCCAAGTGCTACTTCACCGAGTAGCATTTTCCTGTGATGCCAGCCTATTTTGTCATTGTCTGAAAGCACCCGGTGAAATCTGAAATCCCTGCCATGTTTTTCTTTCGCTTAGCGAGAGCTACTGGTCTTCACCCCCCCACCCCGCTCAACACTCGTCCACTCTGCACTTCTTAGTACAGCTGCCTCTTAATAAAAAGGCACTGCATACAGTTTCCACCCAAAACAGTACAAGTGAGGGATCCCACTCGCTTCTGTGTCTGTGAGTTTATGCACGAGCACTCTGCCCGTTTCAAAATATTTAAGTGTCACTGTCAGCTTTCCCTTCTGTTTAAACACCCTCGTATTTATGTGCCTGTAATACAAATCTGTACTCACATTTTGTCCCTATATGGTTAAAAGTCCATAGTGTGCCTTTTTAATTTCACTTTCTTGCAAAAAATGACATTTACTCGTCCCAACTGAAATACCACAGTCCGTTCTCCCCTACATGTCCCCGACATTGCGAGGACAGTAAATAACGTGGACTTGTATATGGAGATGCTTGCAATTCTGGAGCAGCATAAAACAACAGTCAGTTTGGATACTATTATCAATACTGAGTTCAGTGCTCAAATTCTTTTAAAAAACCAAGGGCTACTTTTTATATATAATTTGCATTTGAAAAACTAAAACAGAAATTCCGCGTATGCGCATCCAGTGCACATGCGTGGAGTCCCAGTTTCAGTTTTTCAAATACAAATTTTATATAAAGTAGCCCTCAGTTTTTTAAAAGAATTTGATCACTGAACTCGGTATTGGTAATAGTATCCAGACTGACTGTTGTTTTATGCTGCTCCCGAATTGACTAGCATCTCCACAAGCTGACAACACGCAGGTAACTTGCACTTCAGAAAGTGCAAAAACGGGGCAGAACTTAAAAAGAATGCTGAGAGTCTGCTAGGTGGATGTGGATGTGTGTGTGTGTGTGCGCATGTGTTTGTGTGTTGGGAGGGGGGCAGAAAATTGATCAGAATGGCCTTTGTAGGGAGGAGAAACAGCAGCTGGAACAGCCTTAAAAAAATATGGACTATTTTATCAGTAATGTTTTTTTCTACTAATTCTATTCATTTTTTCTGCCCATTTTCTCTCTTCTTTTAGCATTTTATTAAAACTTACTAGGATAGCCATTTCTAAACCATTATACCCGACAGGGTGGGCATTATTAGGAAATACGAGACCTTCCAGGGTCTATAGGCCCTCCTCGACCATGCAGCATCATTACGTCCCTGGGCGGTCCGGTATTCCTAATAATGCCCACCCTGTCAGGTATTATTGCTTACTTACATCCAACCTTGCCAGCTCCATCCCCGAGGCCCCTGCATACACCAAGTCCCCATAATCTAAAGCTGCAGTAAAGTAGGTTAGTTAATGTTTGTCTGACAATATTTTCAGAATGGTGTACTCTATTGATGTACTGGTTTTGTATGCGGATGTGATTGTGCTACTGTGTTTGTTCTCTGAATTTTCAATAAAAAGATTAACTGAAGAAAAAAAGGATAGCCCTGCTTCTTGTTGAAGCTGCCATTGGAAGGCTCCACTCCATGTTTGGCAGATTGAAGTCACCAACTAGCAGCACTTTCCCTTAATTGCCATTCTGATTATTGCTTCTTCAAGTGTCTTATCCAACTCCTCTCTCTGTGCTGGAGGTCTGTACACTACCCCAGTATGGATAGCGGCCCTAGAGTCTGTCTCCAGGATGTCCCACAGCACCAGCAGCCCTTCCTTTTCCTACAGATGACCCTGTACCTCTGTGGCCTTGAAACCCTTCCTCACATATAGTGTAGCCCCTCCTCCCTGCCTTGTCTTTCCAGAAAAGAGAGTAACCAGGTATGACAATGTCCAAGTCATGGTGCTCACTGCACCATGACTCCATTATGGCCACCAAAATCCAGGCTAGCCTCTGCCATGATGCCCTTCTGGTCTGGAATTTTATTTCCCAGACTCCTTGCATTGATGCACATGGCTCTCCATACTTTACTCCCTCCTTGCCTGCTTCCCTGTCATCTTCTCATTGTACCTTGTCCATTCCATCTCCTTTACTTCTTTATTTTTGCTTACCTGATTTATAACCCTCTTTTCCTTTGCCTTGTCCCCACCCTGTCTTTTTATGCCCCTGCCCTAGGGAGTTTATGCCCCTTTTGCCCTCCCTCTCTAATGCTCCATCATCTGAGGGACAATTGTTGCCTCCCCTGGCTCTACAGCCTTACCCCAGCTAGTTTAAATGTTCATTCAAGTAGCATTTAAACTTCCCACTAAGGACTGTTGTCCCCTTCTTGGAAGGATGCAGGCCATTTTGTTTTTTACTGGGTAACCAGGGAAGTGGATAGGGGGCACCCGGTGGACCTCCTCTGCTTCGACATCAGCAAGGTCTTCGATTCAGTACTGCACAAGTGCCTGATGAAAAAGATGGAGGACCTAGGCATTGCTGAAAACATAGGTAGATGGGTGGAAAATTGGCTTACGGACAGAAGCCAAAGTGTTGTTGTAAACAGGATAAGGTCAAGAGAAGGCTAGGTTACCAGTGGAGTGCCACAGGGATCAGTACTTGGACCGGTCCTGTTTAATATATTTATCTGTGACATAGGAGTGGGCATTCAGAGCAAGCTCATGCCCTTTGCAGATGATACTAAACTGGGCAGTAAAGTCAACAATGTAGAGGCAATTAGGGAACTTCAGAAAGACTCACTAAGGCTTGAAAGATGGTCTAACACATGGCAGCTGAAGTTCAATGCGAAAAAGTGCAAAGTGCTACACCTGGGTAAGGGTAATCCAAGGACAGATTTCTGGCTCACTGGGGTCAAACACAACAACTCTCATGAAGAAAGGGGTCTTTGGGGTCATCATATTATTATTATTATTATTAATTATTAAGTTTTTGTTGACCGGGTAAGTGCACTAGACAAATCCTGCCTATTTTCAGGCACGACCCGGGGAGGGGGATACAGATGAATGCCAACTGACCTTGAACCAGATTAAGCTGTTGGTGGTATTTTTAGTGAATGAGGGAAATTTGGCCAGGACACCAGAGAAACTCCTCTACTCTTTTCGATAAGTATCATGGGATCTTTAACATCCACCTGAACTACCACCAATCCAGGCAGATGGGACCTCAGTTTAACATCTCATCCGAAAGACGGCACCTCAGAAGTGCAGCACCCCTCTCAAGCTGCACTACAGTGTCAGTACTGGGATATTAACCCAAGTGACAGATGTGGGAATATGCGACACCCTCAAACAAACAAGCCAATGTAATAAAGTGCATGGCAAGGCAAACAAAATGTTGGGGTGCATCTGGAGGGGTTTTGACAGCAGGAGAAGGGAGAAGATCCTCACACTCTGCAGGTCCCTGGTAAGACCCCACCTGTAGTAATGCTTTCAGTTTTGGAATCCACACCTTAAAAAAGGACAGGGATAGGCTGGAGTCTGTACAGAGAAGAGCAACCAAAATGATACAGGGCCTCCATGTTCTCTTGTACAAGGAACACCTGAGGGAGCTTAACTTGTTCTCGCTGGAGACAAGGAAGGAGAGAGGAGATATGATAGAGACCTACAAACTCTTGTGAGGCATGAACAAGGTGCCATACACAGAGCTATTCCAAAGGGTCACCAGCTCGACCACAAGGGGGCACGAATAGAAACTATGGTGCGGGAGCTTCAGAAGAGTTGTGAGAAAGCATTTTTTCACACACAGAGAGTGGTGGAGCCCTGGAATGGCTTACTGGTGGAGGTGGTAAGTGCTAACACCATATCAGCTTTCAAAAAAGGGTGGGCTAGAGCAAGGACTTAAGGGGAAACCAAGGGGATAGATAAGGGTATGAAGCCAGGACACACATCAGGTCTTGGGAACTATAATGTTAATGGCTAATGGTACCACCATTTTGTTAATGGCAGTACCATTAACAAAATTATTCAATCGAAGTTTGTGTTCTGGAATATACCCTGATATGTGGAAGGATGCCAAAATAATGCCAATCTTTAAAGGAGGAGAGCCACAATTGGCTAATGACTATAGGCCTATAGCTTTATTATCTATTGTTTCTAAAATATTTGAGAAAGATGTTCACAAACGATTGTATGAGTACCTGAACTCAAACAATCTTCTAGCCCCTCAGCAGTCTGGCTTCAGACCATTACACTCCACTACTATGGCTTTGATAGATTTTACAGACACCGTCGCCCACCCACTCGATAACAAATTGTGCATGGGAGTGGTGTTCGTTGATCTATCAAAAGCTTTTGACACTAGATCATCCACTCAGTTGAAAAAACTTGAACATAAGGGAATAATAACAAGACTTTAGAATGGCTTCATTCATACCTCTATGGCTGAAGACAAGCAGTAAGCATACATCGTGTAACATCAGATGTAAGAGAGGTGAACAGAGGAGTGCCCCAAGGTTCGATCTTGGGGCCGCTCTTGTTCATCATCTTTATAGATGAACTCCCTAGGATATGCGCAGACAGTAATATTAAGTTGTACGCTGATGATACGGCACTGCTCTGTGTTGGAAAGGATTGTGCTACAGTGGAAACTGTTTTGCAACAAGAGTTTACCAAGCTAGAAAAAATGGCTAATCGAAAATAGATTGGTACTTAATAAAAAGAAAACAAACACAATGGTGTTTACACATAAAAAAGCTAGTGGACCTGGAAACTTGATGGGAAAACTGAACATAAAAACAGGTGCCTGTGGGGAGCTCACTCAAGTTGAGTCTTACAGATATTTAGGTTTATGGATAGATTCACAGTTAGATTTTGGTTTTAATAAAGAACAAGTTTGTAACAAAGTGTCTCAAAAACTAGGGGCCCTGAGAAGCCATAAAGAATGTATGTCCCAGGGAATTAGAAAAAGTTTGGTAAATTCAATTATGGTTCCCTTGATTGATTACGGGTGTATGATCTATAGAACCACAAGTAAAAGTAATTTGTTAAAGTTGGACAAACTGCATTATAAGTTAGCTAGATTCGTTTTGGGTACTAAAGGCCCTTTTGTTAATTACCACCACTGTGAATTGTTGTTTAATGTAAACTGGGTGCCCTTAGACATAAGAAGAGACAGAATCTTGAGTAATTTTACATAAAAATGTGTTAATGACTCTGTCCCAGACTACTTAATAGGCAAATTGGTCCCAAATACTTCAAGTTATCCACTGAGGGACATTAGAGGGAGGAGTTTCAAGATTTCACACACCAAGACTAAATATGGTAAACAAAGATTTGATTATTTAGCTGCTATAAACAGGAATGCACTGCCACCTACCGATGGCTGAATAAGCCATCTTATCAAACATTTAAATCTGCTGTTGAGCTTTTTTACTCTTACAAATGCACCTGTTATGGATGAAATTTACACTTAGTCATCTTTTATCAAACTGTATTATTTTACTAATCGTATTCTATAAATGTATGTTTCTATGTCTTTTGTTTAATGTTTGTATAAATTTTCTAATGTAGGATGACCCTGAAAACAGGCTTTGCCTAGTGTCTTATCCTGGTGAAACCTAAAATAATACTGAAACTGAAACTATAGGGCAGATTTGATGGACCTGTGCTCTCCTTCTGCCATCAGTTTCCTATGTTTCTATGTTTCTGTCTCCCTTATGGAAGCCTGCATCCTCCAGATTAGTCCCCAGTCCCAAATGTAGCTGAAGCTCTCCTCCATGCACCATGTCGTTAACCAATTATTAAATGCCCTGGTGCGGAATACCCTTTCTTCTCACTGGCCATACACAGGTAGTACCTTGACAAAAGGTACACATGCCACCTGCATGAGGCCCCTCATCAGTTCCCTGCAATTATCCTGCACTACCTGTACCCCTACCCTGTTCCTTGCCAGGTCATTTGTCCCCAGGTGGACAATGACATCTAGCTCCCTCCTATCTCCTGCCCCAGTGATCCATTGGATGTGCTCTCCATCCCTCCAAGCTAAAGCACACCTTGGGCCTTTTATCTCCCTCTCTGTTTCTTTCCCTACTCCTAAGTCTGTCTCCCTAACAATAGAGTCCTACACCAGCAGCTACTTCCTCCTCAGCTGGGGGCATCTTCTTCCCTCCTTGGGGACTCCCCTGCTGAGGACCCCCACTTCTTCTCTTCCTACTACCATGGTGGTCTTCTATTGGTTGCTCCATCCCACCAGTATGGTGAAGGAATTCTGCAGTTAAACAGGCTGAGAAGCATACATGTTTCCCTCCACCCCATCCTCCTGGAGTCCACCAAGATCCAACTGCTCTGCTTCTGCCTAGGCATTCTCTAGGGGAGCGGTAGCAGACTTAGTGGCCCCTGGGAGGGGCAGAAGGGCCTTTGCACCCTTGCTAGTTTGACCTACACCACCTCAGCCTCCAGAAGGTGACCCAAAAACTGCATCCCTACACCTGTTGCACTGCACAACTCTCTTGATTCCTTCTTCCTTTACTTAGTGTCTATTGAAACTTCTCTGTATTCTGCTGCCTCCTTTCTACTCCTGTTATATTTCTACCTCTCTCATTTGCTTGCCTGAAACTTGGCAACCTACCCAAGGCTGCTTCTTATTTTCCCTTTTCTAACCTGCCTACCTGTACCTAACTAGCCCTAGTGTTTACTACTCTTTACCCACTTGCCTGAACTTCATTTGTTACCCTAAACTTTCACTTGCCTGAAACTTATTTGTTACCATACCTTAGATAGGATGGCCCAGATATTCAAACTGCGCTCAAAAGTAGCGCAACAGCAGGAGCAAGCACAAACCAGTTGTGCAAATGTGCAACATTCAAACATGGAGCAGAGCAAATTGCGCAAGCAACCAACGTCTGAATATCGCACATACTGCGCCATCACGCAACCAGGAAGGAGAAGCTGAGCCAAAATGTTGCGCTATGGAGCAACCAGGGAAGCTCAGCTGAGCATTCCAGAGCTGCCATAGCGCAAGCACAGCCCCCCGAGCAATGGAACTGCACATCCAGGGAGGCAGGCTGGGGCCCACCACCAGCCATGCCACACATGGGCACAGGAACACACTGCAGAACCCACACCACACCTGCACACCCCAAGCACAGCATCACTGGGGTGGGACGGATGATCCATGTGCCCATGGGGACAAGCCAACAAAGCATAGCAGAGCCATGACACCCCAGCACAACCACTGGCAGGCGGAGAGTGCCACACACAGGGGGTTGACAACCACAGTGCACATCAGCCCCCCATATGCACAGCACACCCTGCACTGTGACCCCAAGACACCACCCATGTGCAGTGACTGGCACTGCAGGAAACCATGCAGTCCCCCTAGCACTCGTCAGCCCCGTGCAACACAGAAGCCTACAAGCCAGACACACCCTGTGCACCCAGCAGTGGGTGGCAGCAGATGGCAAGACCAACTGAAAGTCACTGCCATGCTGGAGATACCTCCCCATGCACACACATGCACACACACACACACACACACACACACATACCCAGAACCATACCAGCCCAGATGGCATGTACACACCTGCAACTGAGCACCCATAGCCAGCTGCAAATCAGAGACCGACACAGTATTCACATATCAAAACAGAAATGTATATTGAACATATTATAACAACAACAATAGAAACTATTTACAAGGGGGGGGACGGGTACAAGGAAGGGGTGTTCCAGGGGGAGGGATTAAAAACTTGGAGAGGGAAGGCAGGGTGGTAGGGATGGGAGAAGTGGGAAGGGTAATGTCGGCTATGGCCCAGCTGGCTCCTGGTCCTCCCCCTGCTGGTGCACCATCCTGTGCTGCCCCTGCTGACGTCCATGTCGCCGGATGGCCTGCAGGATCTCCTGGTTCTCAATGCTGACTTGTGTGAGGCGCCTGACATCATGCGCCAACCTCCTGAGAACCTCGAGGCCTAGGAAAATGGGAACACAGTCAGTGGCTGTGACTGACCACAACCCTGAACACCACCCAACCTGCAAGCCATGTAGCCCAATGTCCCGCACCTGTGATGGCATACACCTACCCACAGTGAACATGCACATGGCCATCACAAACAGGCGGCACCAGCTATGCGCACCACCGCCCACACACACTGCCCACGTCAATCACAGTACAAACTAGGCTGGCAAGTGATGTGGCAACGTGGTGCGATGCCAGTTACACAGCTATGTGCCCAGTGCATGCCTGGACCACCAGTGACGCATACACAGACGTGCTGTGATACTGCACAGTGATGCATGTCACCTGTGTCATGCCTACATACATGGATACATAGACAGTGTCGGCAGATAAGGGCCTATGGCCCACCCAGTCTGCCCATTTGAGCTTGTAAGTTCACTCTGCTTTCCTATAAGTCTGTTGCCCCTTACCCCTGACCTCCAGAATTCCTTTATGTCTATCCCGTGCATTCTTAAATCCCGTGACCAAGTCAGCCCCCACCACTTCCTCTGGCAGGGTGTTCCACTTGTCCACCACCCGTTCTGTGAAGAAATTCTTTCTCATGTTTCCTCTGAATCGTCCCCCCTCCAACTTCATCCCATGCCCTCTAGTCCTGGAACATCTATTACGCTTAAAAATAGTGTTTTCCTGCACTCTGTTCCCCCCTGTAAGATACTTGTATGTCCCCATCATATCCCCCTCTCCCTCCTCTCCTCCAGGGAGTACATGTTCAGTTCCTTCAACCTGTCGTCATAGGACTTGTGATGCAATCCATGCACCATCCGAGTTGCCCTCCTCTGAACCCTCTCTACCCTGTCTATGTCCTTACATAGGTATGGTCTCCAGAACTGTACACTGTACTCCAGGTGGGGCCTCACCAGTGTCTTGTATAGTGGAATTATGACCTCCCCTTTCCTGCATGGTTGTGTTGTGCATGGCTGGTGGTCTTGCCCCCCACCCCAGCATGCAATAGCATCCATGAAGTAATGATACTCACATCCTGCTGCTGCTGCTGATGCTGCTGCTGCTGCTGCTGGGCACAACACCCCCGCACCGGGCCTGGCACAGCCCATGTCACCGCCACCCCGCGCCCCTCAGATTCCGGCCTGTGGGAGACATGTTGAGACAAACATCAGTGTGACTCAAAAGCAGAGTGCCCCCTGCCCCAGTGAGAGTGCCTGCCCACACAGCCATAACCATCCATCGTACAGCTGCACACACTGACACAGCCAACCGTGTCCGAGCCGGCACCTACGCACAGCCACCCAAGCACACACACACCCCTACAGAGAATATAGGTGCATAGATGGTACACTCACCTGGCCTAGGCACTACGCCCCGCCTGGCATGTGACCACAGCTGCGACAAAAGTTCTGGCTCCCTCCGGCGGAGGTCACTGTACCGGTGCCGGCACTGCTCAGCAGACCGGCCCCGTCCAGTGATCTCCACCAGGTCAGTGGCCACTTGCTGCCACAGCTGAGTCCTGGCACTGGTGAGGGGCGCCTCACCATACAGGCCATCATAGTATGGCTCAACTAGGGCCACCAGGTTGGCCACTTCAATCTGGCTCCAGGACACCGCCCTCCTCCTAGCCATGGCACCAACTTTACAGCAGGCAATATGGCGCCCCGCTGCGCCGTAACTCCACGTGGAGTTGTTACGCAATAGACCACCACAGGCTCCAATCGCGCTGTTCGAACAGCCGTCCATCATTACATCGCTGTCACCAGACAGCGCACAGGGACGTATACATGGCATGCCAACAGCGCCAGGGGTCAGAGGGCATACACAGGTCACGGCAATGACGCAAGGCTACGCAGCGCCATTGGACATATAGGCATCCTGCACGACTGCCAAGCTGTGCACCAGTGCCACAGTGGACTATCGTGCAGTAGTGCCAATAGTGCCATATAGTGCCCAGTGCTGTAGTGCCACTGGCACAATGGTGGCCATGGTATTCTAAATTATCGCTACCAGCAGGTCTGCAGCGCGATAGACGCATGCGTAAGCTGTCTGGGCATGCACAATGCAGTGTGGCACACAGCCACAAACCCGCGCCATTGGCTCAGCTACAGATTCCAGATGGCGCAGCGTAAATACGCTGAGCATTCAGCCGACATATGCAATCATGCGATCAGCTATCTGTATGCAGTGGCGCGATTAGCATGTCATTAAAGTTGTGCCACACCTCATTTGCATGTGTTGCGCTTATAAAATGTGACAGTGGGTTGTGCTGGCCAGATTTGGTTACGCAGGTGAGAGGTGAGTTACATGCTGTGTGATGCTCAGGACAATGCTCATGGGTGGAGGATGATAAAGGCTGAGGGGGCTGAGCATGAAAAGGGCACTTAGAAAGGGACAAAGGGCACTCTTTCTATCAGTATCTGCCATGCGGAGAGGAAACGTGGGGGGCTTCCGCCCCCAGGCCGGCAGCTATGCTCATGGGGAAATGCTGTCGACTGCACAGTGACAGGTGTCCACTTCCACCCATACAGATCACCATGACTGACCAGAGCCAAGCTGAGGGTGTGGACGGTGGGCGTAGGAGGAGGCCGAACTTCCTCGCTGGGAGAGACGGAGGCCCTCTTCCAGGCCTACCTGGAGGATGAGCCACTAGTGAGTGGACGGAGGGGCACCCTCAGGAAACATGCAGCTGCATGGGAGGGGTAGCTCGGGCCGTCAACCTGCACGGAAGCCACCAGTGCTCCGTGCAAGAATGCAAGAAGAAGATGGGGACTGACCGCAGGAGGCTGAAGGAGAAGGTGGCAGCCTTCAGGGCGGCATGTGCTGGCACTGGTGGGGACCCACCAGTGGTGTTGCAGCTGACCCCTACAGAGGAGACACTGGTCGCGGCCATGCAGCCGAGTGCCATTGCGGGCTTACCAGGCAGAGGATTCCAGACAGGTGGAAGCCCATCACTGCACGGTATGACATGGTGGTGTTGTTGGGGGGGGGCTGTTGTTCACATGCACTCACATGTACTCTCTTTCTGTTACAGATCCTGTTCATCTTCAGGAGACGGTGGTGGTGGTGGGTCCAGACAGTGATGCAGACCTGCTGGACGTGGAGGAGGGACCATCCACCTCGCCACCAGCCTGCAGGCACTGCAGCAGCATGCATGCTGGGCCAACAACTCCGTGTCAGTGATACGGGTGCAGGGGTGCACAGCCTGTGTCACAGCAGTCTGGCATGCAGGTATGCCAGCATGCTGTGCCTATGGCAGTGGCACGCACTGCACCATTGATGATAGCAGGCCTGCAATGGGCAGTGATAGGTGTGTGTCCCATGACGGACACATGGCAGGCCAGCACGCGCCCTGGGCCTTCCTGGTTCACACCTGTGTACCAGCATGCTGGCACAGTCCCAGGCTGTGCCTGTCAGCACCGTGGGCAGCACCGTGGCTGTGCAGGTGTCTGGCACTGTTGTCAGCACGGAGGTGGAACAGGTGGACCTGGGGCTCAGCAGTTGAGGGGCGGCAGCAGCAGTCACACACCAGGTCTGGGGGTACAGTGTCAAGCAGTGGCACATGTCCACCGCCCTTTGATCTGCCCATACCTGGTCCTGGCGTGCACCAGGACCGTCCACACCCTGGGGGTCACGGTGCCATTGGGGCACAGTACCCATTGGACGCGCACACCCGCCTGCTGCAGGACTCGCTACAGCTGCAGGGGCGGGTTGCAAGGTCCGTGGAGGCACTGTCTGTGTCCGTGGAGCGGCATAGCAGGGAGTGTGCTCAGGACCGAGCCGAGCTGGTCCTTATGTGGACGGATGTGACCGCTGCCATTGACAGGCTGACCCAGGCAGTGGTCTCTGTCGCGGACGCATTGGCCACACTGTCAGGTGCCCTGTACCACACACCCCACACAGTGCGCCTCCACTCCCCATTCCAGCGCGTGCGACACCAGGCCTGTCGATGCCAGGTTCTGCTGTGGGCATCCCGAGCACCCCTGCAAGTTTGTTTGGCAGGATGCAGACCCTCTGCGGGCAAGGTCACGTTCAGCACAGTGGGACCCTGGTGGTGCACCAGCGCCACCCGATGTGGCCCCTGCTCAGCCTGCCAGTGCTGCTGGGCCACAGCGGGGCCGCCCACGCATATGTGGTGGCCGTGGGATAGTGCTACCTGACTGAGCTGTCTCTCAGTGCAGGTCCTGTCTGGTGCTGCCCTGTGTGCAATGTGTGTCATGGTGGGCAGTGCACTGCTGGGTGCTCTGCTCACCACGCTGACACAGGGACCACCTGCACACTCTCCCAACTGCTGTCCACAGGTGCATGTGCATGATGATGCCTGCATTGCACTGTACACCAAGGTGCAAGGGTGCCCAGGTCCTGACACATGTACGTGGACAGTCCAGGTGGTGGGGGTGGTTGGTGGTGCTGTGTGTTGGCAATGTCGTTTCCGCAGTGCTGTGCTGCTGCCCATGTATGCTGCCTGGTGTGTGTGTGTGTCCATATGAGTGCTCACCCCTCTCTGATGGTGTGTTCGTATGCCTGGAACCTTCAACTCCCTGACCTTCATGCATGGTGTGTTCCCCTGTGTGCCTGTGGTTTGCGCATGGACAGTGTTGCCTGCACATGTCCCTTGACTTACCTGTGTTGGGCGAGTGCTCTTCTGCAATGGTGTCCCGGTGCAGCTGGGCCTGCCGGGTCAGTCGGGGTCCCTCCGCCTCCTGGGGGCTGCTCATCACTAACATCACCGGCGCCACTGGCGCCCCCATCGCTGTCCCTCTTGGACCTGTATGGCTATCCCATGGTCTTTGGCCATGTTGTAGGATGCAACAGGCCAGGAATATCCCACAGGGCTTTTGGGGCTGTACTGTAGGGTTCCGCTGAGGTGTCCAGGCATTGGAAGCGTGCCTTTGAGCATCCCAAACACCCGCTCTATGATGTTACGTGTTGCAGCATGTGCCTATTGAAGCATAGCTGCTGGGGTCATGGGCGCTGGTATGGTGTGAGCAGCCAGGGACGGAGTGGGTATCCGCAGTCACCTGTGTGGAGATAGTGGAGATCAGTGTCATGTCAGGTCCATATTGCCCATATCCTTGTGTGCCACTACCATGGCACCTGTGTCATTCCCACCCTTGCCCAGAGTTTGCATTCCATATGTGTACTCACCCACTAGATGACCCGTGGGATGTCCCCACTCTCGAATCGATGGCACAGTGCAGACTGGTGCCATATGAAGGCATCATGTGCTCCGCCAGGGTGTGTAGCACAGACATTGATAATGCGCCCAGTGGCATCACACACCACCTGGCAGTTGACACTGGAAAACCCCTTTCGGTTCCGATATGCCTGGCCATCAGGGCCAGGTGGCATGCGAATGGCCACATGGGTGCAGTCTATGGCCCCTAGCATGCCAGGCATACGTGCTACCCTGTGGAACTCCTGCATGGTTGTTGTATCGCCTGCCGCGGTGCTGGGAAATGGATGTACCGCAGCATGAGGCAGCAGTGCTGTGAGGAATTGGGTGAGGATGCGGACGTGGCCGACTGTGTAATGCCTGTGGTGTCCCCTGTTGGCCTCTGGAAGGTGCCCGTGGCGAGCAGGCACATGCAGGCTGTCACCTTGGTCTCCACGGACAGAGCGTGACTCGCCGTGAGGGTGCCTGCATCACATCACTGCACAGCTCGCAGAGCCGCCTCAGTATTGCCCTGTTCAGGCGGTACCGCCCACAATCTCGACGCCTGTGTACAGCTCAGGCTGATGCGGGCACGATACCGCCTGTCGGGGCATACGCCGACGGCCCCTCCGTGCCACGCCCCCTGCAGCATGGTGTCTCACCCCTCATTATAGCTTCCATGTGAAGCTGGCACTGTCCATCTCCCTGGGTTCTGCCCCTCCGGCTGCTGTTCCTGTGTTACCCCTGCTGCCCCCACTGCTGCTTCCACTGCACCGGGCACCCCCCACTGGCCTCTCTGTCCTCCTGGACCCACTGTCCCTCTCTGCCCTTCCAGCTCCTGTCTCTCTCTCTCTCTCTGTCTCTCTCCCCCAGTTTGCGGCCTGCTAGGGTTCTTCGCCGCTTCCTTGAGCCTTTTTATTTTGGCTCAATTCCGGCTACTCGCCAACTTCCGCTGAGCTCTTGCGCATTGGCGCAGTGTTCTACTATCGACTTGCGCACTTTATGCATGGACCCATCCCCTTCGGTTGCGCATGCCTTCATTTCCATTGCGCTGTTGCTCAGCATGTTTTTGGTGGTGCAACTGGCCCCTTCTGAATATCGCAGAATGGCGCATTTTTGGAGTTGCGCATGGCGCAACCCTTTTGAATATCTGGGCCGATGTCTTTTATTTTACCTTTTTTAACCCTCCTGACTGTACCTACTGTATCCTGGGTGTGTACTTGTACTTTCTCACCTGTAGCAAATCTATAACCTGCAGCTACTTTCCCTGTTGCTATCTGTACATTGTAAACAGTAATGTGTTACCTCCTTACCTTGGTTAGGTACCCCCCTGCAGAATCTCCTGTGGACTGCAGACTATCTGTAGACGCGCTGCAGATGCTCCTAAGGCAGATGCTCCACTCCTAAACTGTTCTGGTCACATGCTGGGACAAGAGCATGATGGGATGTGTTGGATGTTGTTCATTTTATCTCCCTTTCCTGCTTGCTGGTGTCCCCCAGTTGTCTGTTCCCATTAAGCCCTTGGCATGTCCACCCCCAGTTACACTCTCCTGAGTCACTGGGTTTTCTTAATCTACTCACCCTCAAGATTAATTTCCTGTGCTAGGTTCCCCACAGTACATATTAGAGGGGGGCAGAAATTATCCCAGTTCACAAAAAGGGTAATATTTCAGACCTGGCAATGTATAGACCTATTAGTGTGTTAGATATTAATCTAAAACATTTTTCTAAAATCATATTGGAACATTTTTTACAGCAAATAAATAATACTGGTGGTCTAAGTGAATTGCAAGCCGGTTTCAGAAATGACTACTAATCTTATTTTATTTACTTATTTTATTTATTGAGATCTTGGATTAACACCTTTGAGCAGAAAGCTCTTTCATAGGTTCCACATCAAGTATGACACACACAAGAATACAGATATATTCCACAGATACAGATACAGCATGAAACAATTGAAAGCTGTCTCCAGGCATAAATTCTAACAATAGTTACACAATCTAAGCACTTAGTGCAGAGTCAAAACAAAGGCTAACGTTTAACTAGGTAAGGGTAACATAACATGAGGACAGTTGTTTAAAAGGAGAATTGTGCAACTAACAACATAGGCAGATAACTGGATTGTGCCTGAGTCAAAGAAAGAAGGAAGGTCTCATACCAGTAGAGAGAGACAGGGGAGGGAGGAGTAAAGAGCGGGGAGAGAGAAGGCAAGCAGAGGTGGTGGGTAGGAAGAGGATAAATAGGAGGGAAAGGGAAGAATAGCTATGTAGTCAAAGTAGAATAAATGAGGAGGAGGGCGGGGTGGAGGAGAGTAAGGAGAATGAGGTGGTTCTAGGTAGTGGGGTGATGATGAGGATGTATTAAGGTGGTAGGGAGGAAAGAGGTATAGAATGACGAGAGGCAAAAAGGGGAAGAGGCGGTAGAGGGAGGTAGGAGGGAAAATAAATAATTTAGACAGGGTTAAAAAGCCCATGAAAGTGTTAACTTAACCAGGGGTCCAAGAATGAACAAGACGTCTAACATTTTACTAATCATAAAGATCACAGAGATTGCAAATGGTAGGAGCAAGGTAAAGGCAAATTAGCGGTAGCAGTCACAGGTTGCCAGTGAGATTAGACGCTGCCAGTCTTTTCTTAAAGGAGACCAGCAAAGTAGCATTGGTTATATCAGGAGTAGCATTGGTTATGTCAGGAGGCAGAGAGTTGTACCACTGCGGAGCTCTGTATGTGAATGCAAGTTGTCCAAAGGTGGTGCGGCACCATGGGATTCTGAAAGCCTGTTTGTCAGAGCGTCTGGTACTGTGTGGGTTACATACTGGGGGTAGCAGTCCCAAGGTGACTTTTTTTGCAGCAGGCATGATTGGTATTTGAGCCTACTGTCAAATTGTAACCAGCTAACCTGGGTATAAAGATCGCAGGTGTGTGTCAAGTGTGCAGCACCAGTAAGAAGGTGGCATGCTTTATTTAAGGCCATTTTGATACAGTACATTGGAGGGTAGTGTCTGTAGCTGCACCGTAAATTATAATACCATAGTCTGAGAGAGAGAGAGACCAAAAAACTGTGGATGGCCGTATTCTGTGCTTCTGCTACTCTACAACTGATAATTGTTTTGCTCTAAGACATTTAATAGAGAAATATGCATTCCTAAGAAAACAGAACCTTTTTGTAGCTTTTCTGATTTTTAAGCTGCTTTTGACACAATCTCAAGAGATATCTTATAGTCTCAGATGCTACCGCACGGAATAGACCCTGCCTTGATTCAAATAATATCAAATCTGTATAGTGATTCATGGGCCACCATTAGAATGAGGTCAAGTGGCCAATTCTCCCACATTTTTTCAATGAACAAGGGAGTTGGGCGTGGCTATGTTATGGCTCCTTCACTCTTTTGCCTCTACAAAGACCAATTTTTGAGTGATTTGGAGCCCTTAGAGTCTGATTGACCTAAGATACTTGTCTTTATCTGCACGGCTTTGGCCTACATGTATGATGTGATTTTACTCTTGTTATCTAGAAAGGGCTTTGCAAAAAAAACTTGAGCCAAGTGCCAAAGATCTAAAATTGCAAATAAATTATTCTAAAATGAAAACAATGATCTTTGGTAAAAATAATACCAAGAGGTATTGAACTGTTGGAAAGCAGAACTTAGACTGCACAGATTCTTATGTTTACTTAGGATTGACTTTTTCATTGAGTGGTCTTTGGGCAAAACATATTCATAAAATTAGGGACACTACAAAGAAAACTGTATTGGGCCTCAGAAAATATAACTACAGCTGCGGTGATCTAACAGTTAAACCACTTGTTAATGTGGTTAAAGCTAAATACCATGGACCTCGGACACTGACCAATGACTTGGGCAGGCTGGCACCTTACCTCCATTGATTATCTACTGATAATCACCGCAAAAAGTGCCAGCCAGCCGCATGTGTAAAAAAAAACAATCCAACCCTGAAATCGGGGAACCCCGACCGCCATCTTGTTTCCCCTGATAAATGGTGATCCTGAAATAACACCTCTGTGTATCTCCAAAATAGTAACAAAACACTGTCCAGTCCTAAAAAATAAACATAAACAGGCTTCTTTTACTATCCCCCCACAGCCACTTTCCACCCAGCTCACCTCTAAATAATATTTTCTCTCTGCTCGCCTTTGCTCTGTTGCTGACACAATCTCTCTTTCTCTCGGTTTCCCTTACGGTCCCTGTCTCCCTTTAAATCCTGGTTTAGCAATGTCACCATGAAAAAGAAATGAAAGAAGCAATTTAAAATTCCCCCGATGACAAACAGTTTTCCCCGACTCCATTGCAATGACGCAAATGGTAACCCGGAAGCTCTAGGATGGCAACAACTAATGACTCGCCCACAACATGCCACACAATCAACAGGGCACTATTTTTATAGTGGTACAACAAATATAGAAAAACTCAATAAAAATAAAATGAAAAATAAAAAAAACTCATTTTTATTCTATTCTATATAAAAAAAAACACTCGGCATAGTCGCAATAAGTCACTCAAGGGATATGGGTTAATCAGGGCATTTACCATGGCTGGGGCAGATTTACCCACTCAGCTGCACCTCATGGACAAACCACCCCAGCTGTGGTAAATCCCCCAATAACACAAACTCCCCTCATGGCTTATTGCTAAAGTACTTTTCACAGATATCATATGGCTCAGAGATATGGGATCTAGAAAGCAGGGAAAAACTTATAACACCTGTTTACAAGCTGTTGAGGTCAGCACTGGGGGAAGCTTTCTCCTGCCTACCAGTTTATTTAAGACTAGAATTAGGCCTTATTAATATCAATGCAAATATGGATTCAAGAAGAAACAATTACTGGCTTCACCTTACTAGGTTACCGCAGTAAAGACTTCCTTAAATGTGTCTGTGCTAAAAAGAATCTTGAATTCAGTTTGGATTTGGAAACCCGAACTGGCTAAGGGTTACATTGTCAATTAGACACGTGATTTGGCTGTCTTGAACAAATATTTTAAAAAAATGTAACTCTAAGTTTAAAATATAAAAAGTATATCAAAATAAAGATTTGTAACTACTGGACTAAAGTGGACCTGGAAAAGATTGCAACCTCAAAATGCTCACAATGGTTCACAGGTAACATTTATTATTTTTGGTATAAATGCTACCTTGATGAGCTCAAAGATCCTCCCGTAAGGAGTGCTTTTATTAAAGCTAAATTAGAACTATTTAATAGGAATGTTTGGAGGGCTGGGTATAACAAACTGCCATCCACTGACCAAAATTGTAAATGCCAACTCGGAGGCAAGGAGGACCTAATACATGTGTTATGGTTCTGCTTGTGGTGTGATAGGCCTAGCAGCTATTGGTTAGGTCCATTTATGCTTTCTGGGATAATGTAGATAAATCTGAACTTACATAAATGTTATTACACACAGAAGACGAATGGTCTATCTTGAGACTCGCTAATTACTTTTAATTTATAAAATCAGGAAAAAGGTTATAGAGAAGCAGACAGTCTAAGCATGCTCTGGAGCATTGCATAGCCTGGTTCAATTTTATTTAATTTGTTACTGGAAATAGCTCTCTTAACATCTCTAGATACTCAGTGGCAACCTTACGACTATGACTTAATGTACTGTAACTTGATCAGACTGATTGTGGTACTCATTAAGATTTTGTTTTGCTGCATTTAAACCAAGGCCATATGTGTTATTCTTTTTTGTTTAGTAGACATTTTATTATGTAACTTATTTGTGTCATGATGTGTTTGTTTATATTGTAATGACTGTATACGGTGATCAAAAAAAATTTTTTACTACTACAGTACATTTTACAAATGGAAAGAAAAGTCTCAAAGAGCTCCAAACACTGGCTAAAAATCTTTTTCTTCTATCTAGCCAATTACACTACACACACACACACACACACACACACACACACACACACACTGGACTCATAACTGTGATCTTTATCATGCCCTGTCCTTCCCCCCGCTCGTAAACAGGTGCATCTCCTATTGTGCCAAACTCATCTCTAAGTATTGGTTCTGTAAACTCCCTTCTTACCTCACCACATCCCTCTCTACCCCTCCCCCTCCCTCCCTCCCTCAGATCAATGGACACTCGTATTTTGGTGGTCCCGTGCCGCTCCACAATCATCGGACAGTCTGCTTTTTTTCCTACCTCTTCCCTAAAGTCTGGAATTCCCTCCCCCCCTCAAATATGCAACTGCTCCTCCTACTCCCTCGGTTCTGCCCTACACAACTATCTCTGCCCTAGCTGCTCCTGCTATAATCCTCCTTGACCCCCTCCTAAAGCACTGCTCCTGATTATCTCACTCCAAATCTCCCACTCCTTAAATTTTATTCCCTTTGCCTGTTTCCCCCTTCCTACTTTCAACTTTCTCTCCCTCCATCCCTCCTGCCCCACCCACCCCTTGCCTATCTTCTATCCCCCTCCTCCATCTTTTGCCTTTACTTGACCCTCTGGCAGGGTTCTCAGCACCCTGTGGGGCTCAGTCCCTGGTATGCCTCCATCCAAACCCATTCCTTCCCCTCCCCCTCCTCCATTTCACTCCTCAGCACCAGCTCCATACTTACCTCCCACCCCCCACCTATCTATTTCTTCTCTCCTCAACCTCTCTCTTTGCCTTGTTTCCACCCCCTGGTAGAGTTCTCAGAATCCAGCAGGGGACCGTTCATGGCATGCACTCCTCTAATTTTGCCTTGTTTCTGCCCCTGGCAGGGTTGACAGCATCCTGAAGGGGTCTGTTCTTATTTATTTACTTATTTTATTTATTAAATTTTGGTGACCGGGTAGGCCCACTGAGCCCCAAAGGTTCCTTTTTCAGGGGCGACCCGGGATAACAATACAAGATAAACTACAGTGGAGAAAAACTTTTGATTACATAGGTTGTTGGCATGCTTCTCACCTCCCTTTCTCCTCCCCTTCTTTGCCCCCTTCTACAGCCCCCACCTCACTCCTCCTCCACTGCACTCCTCTGCATAAATCAGCTAGTCGACGTTAATTGCACTTGAACATTTAGTTTTTATTTTAATCTACACTTTGGTTGAAATGTAGCTTATTGTACTGTTGTGCTATTGTCTCCTGCTCGCCTAGACCAATCTGTTTGCACTCTATTTTTTGCACTGCCTGCTAGCTCCTTCTTATTCCCTTCAACTTAGAAATATAGAAACATAGAATTCGACAGCAGATAAGAACCGCTTGGCCCACCCAGTCTGCCCATTTCCCTACCTAATGGATAAGCTGCAGATCCTAGTTAACCAACAGCCTACTTCTTCCTACCCAACCCCCTAGAATTGCCTTATGACTGCCCCATGCATGCTTGAATTCCACCACTGTTTTTTGACTCCACAACCTCCTCTGGAAGGCCATTCCATGCATCCACAACCTGTCTGTGAAAAAAATACTTCCTTACATTACCTCTGAGCTGCCCCCCTCCATCTTCAAATTGGGCCCCCTTGTTCTTGCACACCTCTTTTTTTCAAAGATGCTACCCTCTTGGACTTTGTTGAGTCCCTTGAGATGCTTGAAAGTTTCTATCATGTCCCCCCTCTCCCTCCTTTCCTCAAGGCTATAAATATTATGCTCCTTAAGTCTCTCTTCATATGTCTTCCAGTGCAGACCATGCACCATTTTAGTTGCCCTGCTCTGGACTGAATCCATCCTGTTTATGTCTTTGAGGAGAATGGGTCTCCAGAACTGCATGCAGTACTCCAGATGGGGTCTCACCAGCTCTCTGTACAGAGGAATAACAACTTCCTGTTTTCTACTGGTGATGCCTCTACCCCACCCTCCTTACTGCCCTCTCACATTGCTTACCCACCTTTAGGTCATCTGATATGACTACCCCCAGGTCCCCAGGTCCCTTTCTATTTTTGTTGTTGTTAGTATCTCACCCCCCATTGTGTACTCTTCCCCTGGGTTTTTGTTTCCCAGGTGCATTACCTTGCACTTCTTAGCATTAAATCTAAGCTGCCATACATTTGACCATTCCTCCAACCTTGCCAAGTCCCTTCTCATCCTTTCCACTCCACTTTGTGTATCAACTCTGTTGCAGATCTTTGTGTTGTCTGCAAAGAGACATACTTTTCCTTCCAGTCCCTCTGCAATGTCGCTTATAAAGACATTGAAGAGGGCTGGTCCTAGTACTGAACCCTGCGGTACCCCACTAGTAACCCCCCTTTCTTTAGAGTGGACTCCATTTACTATTACCTTCTGTGTTCTGTTCTCCAGCCAATTCTTTACCCAGGCTACCATCTTGGGACCCACTCCCAGGCTGGCTAACTTGTATATTAATCTTTTGTGTGGGACTGTGTCAAATGCCTTCTAAAGTCTAGGTAGGCCATGTCCACAGCCCTTCCCTGATCTACTACTTTGGTCACCCAGTCAAAGAAATCTATTAGATTCATCTGATATGACCGTCCCGCTGTAAATCCATGCTGCCTTGGGTCCTGTGCCCCTCTGGCCTCTAGGTACTTGACAATTCTTTCCTTCAGCAGTGATTCCATCATTTTCCCTATCACTGAGGTTAAACTAACAAGTCTGTAGTTGCCTGCTTCTGCCCTGCTCCCACTTTTGTGAAGTGAAATCACATCTGCCCTCCTCCAGTCCTCAGGTACCATCCCATCCTCCCATGATTTTGTTAAAGAGGGTAGTCAGTGGTGTCACTAGTTCTACCCCTTAGTTCTTTTAGAATTCTGGGATGAATCCCATCAGGCCCCATTGCTTTGTCCACCTTCAGTTTTAAGAGTTCTTTCAGAACCCTTTCTTCTGTAAATGGGCTGATATCAACTTTTGTAACCAGAGTTTTTCTATTGTTTTGTATAGGAATTGTCAAGTACCTAGAGGTCAGAGGGGCACAGGACCCAAGGCATCATGGATTCACAGCGGGAAGGTCATGCCAGATGAAGCTAACAGATTTCTTTGACTGGGTGACCAAAGTAGTAGATCAGGGAGGCGCAGTGGACATGGCTTACCTAGACTTTAACAAGGCATTTGACTCGGTCCCACACAAAAGACTAATATACAAGTTAGCCAGCCTAGGAGTGGGTCCCAAGATGATAGCCTGGGTAAAGAATTGGCTGGTGAATAGGACACATAGGGTAATAGTAAATGGAGTTCACTCTGAAGAAATGGGGGTTACTAGTGGGGTACCGCAGGGTTCAGCATTAGGACCGGTCCTCTTCAATGTCTTTATAAGCGACATTGCAGAGGGTCTGGAAGGAAAAATATGTCTCTTTGCAGATGACACAAAGATCTGTAACACAGTTGATGCACAAGGTGGGGTGGAAAGGATGAGAAGGGACTTGGCAAGGTTGGAGGAATGGTCAAATGTATGGCAGCTTAGATTCAATGCTAAGAAGTGGAAGGTAATGCACCTGGGAAACAAAAACCCAGGGTTAGAGTACACAATGGGGGGTGAGATACTAACAACAACAAAAATAGAAAAGGACCTGGGGGTAGTCATATCAGATGACTTAAAGGTGGGCAAGCAATGTGAGAGGGCAGTAAGGAGGGCTGGGGGGATACTGCGATGTATAGGGAGAGGCATCACCAGTAGAAAACAAGAAGTTGTTATCCCTCTGTACAGACAGCTGGTGAGACCCCATTTGGAGTACTGTGTGTGGTTCTGGAGACTCAGTCTCTGCAAGGACATAGACAAAATAGAAGCTTTCCAGAGGAGGGCAACTAAAATGGTGCAGGGTCTGCACTGGAAGACATATGAAGAGAGACTAAAGGAACTTAATATGTATAGCCTCAAGGAAAGGAGGGAGGGGGGGGACATGATAGAAACTTTCAAGTACCTCAAGGGAATCAATAAAGTTCAAGAGGGTAGCATCTTTCAAAAAAAGAGGTGTACAAGAACAAAGGGGCACAATTTAAAGATGTGGGGTGGCTCAGAGGTAATGTTAGGAAGTATTTTTTCACAGAGAGGGTTGTGGATGCATGGAACGGCCTTCCAGAGGAGGTTGTGGAGTCAAAAACAGTGGTTGAATTCAAGCATGCATGGGACAGTTATAAGGCAATTCTAGGGGTTGGGGGTAGAAAGAAGTAGACTGCTGGTTAACTAGGATCTGCAGCTTATCCATTAAGTAGGGAAATGGGCAGACTGGGTGGGTCAAGTGGTCCTTATCTGCCACAAATTCTATGTTTCTATGTTTCTATGTTTAGGTACTTCCTCCTCTACATTTGTGAATACTGAGCGAAAATATTTGTTTAGTATCTCTGCCTTTTCACAGTCACCCTCTGCCCAGCCCCCCTCCCCTTTATTAAGCCTCACTATCCCTCCCTTGGTCTTCCTTCACTCCCTGATGTACCTATGAAAGGTTTTATCCCCCTTCTTAACTGAGTTGGCTATCTTTTCCTCAGTTTGGGCCTCTGCTGTTCTGACTGCCTTCCCAGCTTCCTTTTGCTTTAACTAATACAATTCTCTGTCCTGCTCCTTCTGTGATTCCTTGTACTTTCTGAACGCTTTCTTTTTCTTCCTAACCTTCCCTGCCACCTCGTTCGAGAACCATAGTGGTTTCTTACATCATTTTGTTTTGTTTATTTGCTTCACACAAAGGCTTGTTGCCTCTCTGATGGCAGTTTTGATTATTCCCCATTGTTCTTCCACCCCTCCTTCCTGCCCATTTGCTAGTGCATTCCTTAGGTACTCACCCATTTTGGCAAAGTCAGCCCTCCTGAAGTCCAGTACCTTTGCCTTTGTATGGCTTGACTCTACTGCTGTGTTTATTATGAACCATACTGTCCATTGGTCATTAGTTCCCAGATGGCTACCCACTTCTAAATCTGTGATCCTCTTGCTATTTCCATTTGAGAGTACCAGGTCTAAGATTACTCCCTCTCAAGTGAGTTCCAATACTAGTTGTCTAAGGCATGCCCCCTGTAGGGCATCTAGAATGACCCCACTCTTAGAAGTGGCTGCTGCAAATGTACTCCAATTAACATCTGGCATATTCAGATCCCCCATCAGCAATATCTCCCATTTTTCTGCCATTCTAAGGATACTTCCTATCATTTCCTTGTCCATGTCCTCCCCCTGAGATAGGGGTCTGTATACAACCCATGTGCGGATTGTATTGCCATTGCCTGTATCCAAATTGACCCACAGTGCTTCTTCTCCTCCCTGTTTATCCTTTCGTTCTGTAGCTTTGATTTCTTCCCTTATGTAGAAAGCTACTCCTCCTCCTCCTCCTCTGTTACCCTCCCTGTCCCTACTGTAGATAGTGTATCCTGGTATGTTTATGTCCCAGTTATGGTTCTATGTGTAGTTCAATAAATGATATCCGGAGTCTTCTGTTTTAACATTGATTTCTTTTTATTTTCATTAACTTCACCCCTACGTTTCACTCCTATGAGCTTGATCACGTGACTTCATTACCATCTATTTTGAAAAACAAATACACACTTTGTTGAATTATAAATTTCACCTTTTCTGAATAAAGTAAATGAATATTCATTTCAAGTATCTACCTGCGCAAGACATTTCTATGTGTTGGTTCACTTTAGAACTTCAATATTCTTTCTAGAATAAATAAATAAACTGCAATATAATAATTGCTTAAACTCAAATTTGAAACACTTTGTAACAGCAAACTTTGTCCCAATGTATGCATCTCAGTCAGATTGGTATTAGGATATTGGCTAAAAAAATTAACAAGGTAATAGCATTTCATTTAAACTGGGTAGAGGGGGGAAGCTCAATACTTTACCCCCTTAACAATAGATGATGCTGTTAAGGGTGATAAAATTGAAGATTATGGTTGGAATGGAGTCCTTTTAAATGCACAGAGCCTAATTAATAAATTTGATGAGTTTAAACTGTACCTTGGGACGAATGATATACTTATTGCCCTCATCACTGAGACTTGGTGGGGTGACAATGATTCTTGGGATAAAAATATACAGGGATATAAATTATATTATAAAATAGGAAGTATAGTAAAGGGGGAGGGGTAGCTATATATATCCACCAATCAATTAATAGTGAAGAAATCATGGATGATATTGATCTTGAAATATTACGGATTAGAATGAAACCACTGATAGGTCCATCATTTATTCTGGCTTTAGTATACAGACCTCCTTCTATGAGTCCTGAGAATGATGCAAAATTACTACATTTCCTTGGTCATCTTGATACTTCACAAAATTACATAATTATGGGAGATTTCAATTTGAACAGTGTTAACTGGGAATATGTAACTGCAATAGACAGAATTGATAGAAATTATATGAAAATATTTAATGAAATAGGTTTGGAACAATTAGTTAAAACAAATACTAGAGGTAATAGAATATTGGATCTTATACTAACTAATGTTGCACATTGTATTACTAGGATTGATGTTAATGCACCTTTAGCTAATAGTGATCATAATATTGTACAATTCCAAATATTAAATAGTAAATACACACTAGCTACAGGTACAACCAAAATCTTAAATTTCACTAAAGCTAACTTTGAAAATATGAAACATATTATTAGTTGTTCGGATTGGCAAGCATCGTTCATAAATTTGTCAGTAGAGGGGAAATGGTTATTATTAGCAAACAAATTAAAGGACCTGATTAAAACTAATATTCCAACTAAAAGTAAATATGAATCAAAGGATAAACCTACTCCAGGATGGATGTCCTCTAAAATTAAATCACTAATTAATAAAAAATAAACTTTATAAACAAATCCAAAAGGATTTATACATCTCAAACCAAACATAGTGATTTATTAAAATAATAAAACTAAAATAAGATTAGAAAACACAACTTGAATTTAAACTAGCATCTAGGGTAAAAGATAACAAGAAATCCTTTTTCCTATATAAATAAAACCAGAAGTAATTTACTACTATAGGCCCATTTACTACACTAGCTGGTTGTGTAACTGATAAATATGAAATAGCTAACATAACAGAATCAATATTTCTCATCTGTATTTAATGATAATTCATATGTTAAATTAATCAAAACAGATAGCTCCATACCTGGTACTTTTATAATTAACCCTAAAGAAGTATTAGATAAACTTAATAAAATAAATACCAACAAGTCCCCGGGCCTGGATGATATTCATCCGAAGGTAATAAAAGAACTTGCTAATGAAATATACATGCCCCTAACTAATATATTCCAACATTCATTAGATACTGGTGAAGTCCCAAATGATTGGAGAATGGCAACAGTCGTACCTATTGACAAAAAAGGACCTACCAATAAGCCAGAAAATTTTAGACCTATAAGTCTAACATCAGTGATTAGCAAAATATTTGAACAGTTTGTTAAGGAAATTATTTAGGAACATCTTAATAATAATAAACTTACTGACAAAAATCAACATGGATTCACAAAGACAAGATCATGTTTAACTAACCTTTTGACCTTTTATGATAAAGTTATAGAAGAAATGGATAATGGCAATTCAGTTGATTTAGTGTTTCTGGATTTTGCTAAGGCATTTGACAAAATCCCTCACTTTGAACTTATACATGCCTTAGAAGAGGTTAAATTAAACCATAATATAATAAATTGGATAAAGATGCGGCTTAGTAACAGGAAGCAGAAAGTGGCCATTAATGGAGAGTTATCAGAGTGGGTTAGCGTGACTAGTGGTGTCCCACAGGGGTCGGTATTGGGACCATCTTTATTTAATGTTTACATTTCCTCCCTAGAATCGAATATAAATGATATTTGGCTACTCGAATTTGCAGATGATTGCCGTATAGGGTCTATTATTAATAATAGTAAGGAAAGCAGTATTCTGCAAAACTTCTTAGATGAAATTTCTAACTGGGCCCAAAAAAAGAAATTGGTGTTAAACAATGACAAGTGTAAGGTGATGCATTTGGCCAAACATAATTCTAAATTTACATATAAACTAGGGAACCAAACATTACATCAGACCATTGAAGAAAATGATCTTGGGCTTACTATTACCCCAGATATGAAATTTAAATTACATTGTAACAAACAAATCAAAAGGGCAAACCAGAACTTAAATAGTATATTTAGACATGTGGCAAGTAGGACTAGAGAGGTTATGCTGCCATTGTATAATGCTCTGGTGGGACCTCACCTTGAGTATTGTGTCCAGGTGTGGTCCCCATATACAAAGGAAGAAATTAGTAATATTGAAAGAGTCCAGAGACGATTTAGCAGGACAATAACAGGAATGAAGGGAAAGGACTATGAGGATAGGCTAAAGGATCTAAAATTGTATTCTTTAAAATATAGAAGGCTTAGGGGAGACTTATGTCTAATATATGGTTTATTACAAGATTCTATACTTCTAAATGGAACAGGTTTATTCTTGTCTAAACATAGACAAAGTAATCGTAGACATAGTAAACAATTATTGATTGGGAAATGGAATACACTAAGGAGAAAAAATTGGTTTAGCATAAGATCGATCTCAATATGGAATAATCTTCCTACAATTGTTGTGGAAAGTACTAACATGGATGCATTTAAAACAAATTTGGATTTGGTAATGACAGATGTTGACAAATATACCTAATATACAAAAATATGAGGCAAGCATTATGGACTATGTTCTCTAGCTTGGAAAACCTATGAAACCTATGAAATGTAACTTAAGTGAACACTTAAACTTTCCCCATATCTAGCATACCTCAAGAAATGATCAAACGTATAGTTTTTTCACTTTCTATCTCTTTGGAAATCTCTAAATTCAAAAAAACAAATTTGATGTGAGCCATTAAACTTTTAAATACAGAATGGTATTTCTAGAACAGTTTAGACTTCTACGCTAACTATTATGGCTCACCTTCTTAATCCGATATGATTATTCTTGCCATAACCTTTCCGAATTCCACAAAAGCGAGCAAAACATTTACTTTTTAGGTTTACTTCTAAACAAAGCTATAATGGCGCCTGCTCGCATAGAACGCTATAATGTTATGATCTCTCTTTCGGCTGCTACACCTCTTAAGCAGCCTGAATTTCCTGCGGGAGTGATGTATCACTTCCCAAAACTCTTGCGGAATGCGAGAACGTTGCCAAGCAACTGAACACACTTCCACTCAATATTGTGGATGTGCGCAGTGAAGACAGGCTGCTTTTAAATGGACAAAACTGTTACCAAAGACTAAAACTTTTTTAATAAAAACTTTGTGGGGAAGAAAGCGATCACCTATATGAGGCAACGAGGGTATCTGAATACTTTGACAATCTGGTACAAATTATTATTTAAAACATATTTGTTTGGCATTTGTGTTCCATAATACAGGAAACATATCAAACATGACAGACAATATAATAAAGTGCCATATTCTATAACAATTCATCTTAACATCTCATAAGACAACCTCACTGTGTACAGAAATATATTGTAGCTACTGCATGTATTTTGTTTAAAAATAATCACAGACTGTTTCTGAATGTCAGACTCATTTTATAAACCATCTGATTCACTCCAATGTAATCTCCCAATGATCAAACACAGAGCCCCTAAAGATTTTTACAGTAATAAACTGATTATGAGAAGCATGGTAAATGTAAGTACACTAATAATGAACAATTAGGAGTGAATGCCAATACCCAAGTTCTCTATTTATTCATGTGTTTTTATAAACATGCCTGCCAATTACTATCCACATTCATTCCCATACTTGGATCCAAAGTTTTTAGATAAAAAATCCATTTCATTTCAGCCTTATCTAGCAATTGTGTATAGTTGCCACCTCTATATGGCACTTTTACTACCTCGAGACCCCAAAACCTTAGGGACGCTCCTGTGTGTCCAGCCTCATTAAAGTGTAAAGCTACTGGAGATTTTTCATTTTGATTTCTAATATTGCTTTTATGTTCCAAAATTCAAACTTTAAGAGCCCCTTTGGTTTGTCCCACATATAATTTGTCACATACACACTGCAACACATAAATCACACCCTCTGTGTTGCAGTCTATATGGTCTCTGATAGGAAATTCTTCACCGAAATGTGGATGTTTAAAATGGGCCTTTTTGCTAGTATTATTACAGACTGAACATCTGCCACATTTAGTCATCCCTGGTTGTAGGTGTCCAAGCTGTAATTGACGTTGGTTTGTGTCCTTGTGTAAAAATTGCAAATGTACTAATTTGTCTTTTAAATTTCTAACTTTTTTAGACACAATAATGAGTCTTGGTTGTAAAGATTTAATTCTCGGATTATCCATGGAAACCAAGAACCAATGTTTATTTATAATCTTTCTTATTTCTGTCATTTTATGGTTATATTTGGTAGCAAATACTAATCTTTCCTGTTTCTGCTTTTGTTTTTTGCTAAAAAGATGTTCTCAAGTCACTTTATCTATTTTATAACTTGTCTGTGTGAGAACTTTTTTTGAATATCCTCTATTATGAAATCTGTTTACCATGTCTTCTTTTTGAGTATGGTAATCATATGTCTCCTGGCAGTTACGTTTCACTCTAACTAATTGTGCATAGGGTATACTTTTCTTTAATTTGGGCTCATGAAAACTTTTATTATGTAGCAACATATTCCTATCCATGCTTTTTCTAAATAATGAAGTACTAATTCTTGAATCTATAACTTTAATCAGCAAATCCAAAAATGGTATTGCTGTTTTGTTACAATTCAATGTGAACTTAAGATTGACATCAAAATGATTGAGCATATCACTGAAAGCCAATAATTCCTGTTCCGTTCCAGCCCATAAACAAAATATGTCATCTATAAATCTTTTCCAGAACTGAATTTGATTTTTATAGACATTTTTATCACTGTTAAAAACAAACTCTTCTTCAAATATAATCATATAGGCATTCGCATAACTGGGTGCCATTGTGCTACCCATTGCTGTACCTTTATCTTGTTGGTAAAATTTCCCTTCAAATTCAAAATAATTGTTCTGTAGAACAAATGATGCTAATTCCTGTATCATACAGGTCCTTGGTAATGAACCCACTGGTCTTTTATTTAATACTTTTCCCATATTTAATACTCCCTCTCGATGTGGAATTGATGTATACAAATCTATTACATCCCATGTGACCAGAAAAATATTCTGCAGCTCAATCTCATTTTTAATTATCTCTAATTGATTCATCAAATCAGTTGAATCTTGAATATATGCAACACTTTTTTCTATTAAAGGTTGTAGATAATAGTTGACATATTTAGAAACTGGGTCGAAAATGGAATCAATCCCAGACACAATAGACCTGCCTGGGGGGTCCTGCATATTTTTATGTATCTTAGGTATACCATAAAAAGTGGGAATTCTTGGAATTCCTTTAATAATATTCTCATTTCCCAATCCTGTAGCCAGTTAAGATCTACAAATTCTGCCAATATTTCCCTAAGTTTGCCCTGTATTGTGATCGTGGGATCTCCCATCAGCAGTGAATAGTTGTTTCTGTTTTCTAACAATTTCAAACACATTAATTTATATTGTTCTCTATCTTGTATAACAATGCCTCCCCCCTTATCTGCCTGTTTGATAACTATCCCTGTATCATTACTTAAACTTGTTAGGGCATCCCTTTGTTCTTTAGTTAGGTTTTGATGAGGGGGCCAAATGGAAGAGTTATCATTGAAAAGTGCCATAATTTATTTTTCTACTATAGTGCAAAAACATTCTTCCCACAAAGTTTTTATTAAAAAAGTTTTAGCCTTTGGTAATAGTTTTGTCCGTTTAAAAGCAGCCTGTCTTCACTGCGCACATCCACAATATTGAGTGGAAGACTGTTCAGTTGTAGCAGCTCTTGCATTCAAAAATTTGGAAGTAATCGTCACTCCTCTGGAAATTCAGGCTGTAAGAGGCGTAGCAGCAGAAGAGAGATCATAACGTTATAGCATTCTATGCGAGCAGGCGCCATTACGGCTTTGTTTAGAAGTAAACCTAAAAAGTAAATGTTTTACTCGCTTTTGTGGAATTCAGAAAGGTTATGGCAAGAATAATCATATCGGATTAAGAAGGTGAGCCATAATATTTAGCGTGGAAGTCTAAACTGTTCTAGAAATACCATTCTGCATTTAAAAGTTTAATGGCTCACATCAAATTTGTTTTTTTGAATTTAGAGATTTCCAAAGAGATAGAAAGTGAAAAAAACTATACGTTTGATCATTTCTTGAGGTATGCTAGATATGGGGAAAGTTTAAGTATTCACTTAAGTTACATTGGGACAAAGTTTGCTGTTACAAGGTGTTTCAAATTTGAGTTTAAGCAATTATTATATTGCAGTTTATTTATTTATTCTAGAAAGAATATTGAAGTTCTAAAGTGAACCAACACATAGAAATGTCTTGCGCAGGTAGATACTTGAAATGAATATTCATTTACTTTATTCAGAAAAGGTGAAATTTACAATTCAACAAAGTGTGTATTTGTTTTTCAAGATAGATGGTAATGAAGCCCCGTGATCAAGCTCATAGGAGCGAAATGTAGGGGTGAAGTTAATGAAAATAAAAAGAAATTAATGTTAAAACAGAAGACTCCGGATATCATTTATTGAACAAGATTTGAGAGCACCACAGCAGGAGTCAAAACAATACAGTATTGATCACCATTTCCCAGAATATTGTCGTTTTGTATGGTTCTATGTGTACCATGTTTCTGTGACTGCCATGATATACAGATGTTCCTCCTCCATCAAGGCCACTAATTCAGAAAGTTTGTTACCCAGACTACGGGCATTAGTACTCATTGCTCTCTGGTTTTCGATGGCTTTACCTCTTGTAGCACTATCCCTGTCCTCACTGACTTTGCTTTCTCCATTCTCCCCAGCCCTGCTCCCTACTGACCTTTGTACCTTGGTTTTTCCCTCATTTAGTACCCTGCTTTGTAGGGGGAGGCTGGGAATTCCCTGCTGCTTGTCAGTGCCTCCCCCCTTGACTAGTTTAAAAGCTTGCCAATGAAGCATTTAAACCAATTGAACTTGAATGTCATTGTATAATCATGCTGTACTTGATTCCTAATTGTATGCCATTTCAATTGTGTTTCTGTATCACTCTGTGTTTTATCCTTATGTGACCCCCACGCCCCCCAGGTCACACTGTGAGACGAGCTACTTGTAGCTCAGTGTGCCCTCCTGGTGAAACATTTCAATAAATAATAAATAAATAAATAACACACACACATGCACACTCTGAGCTGCAAATCTGGTGACATCTAGCAGACCAGACCTGGGTTTGAATCCCACTGCTTCCACTTGCATACTGTGTGGCCCTGAGCAAGTTACTTAACTTCCCTGCGCTCCGAAGTTGCACCTGTAAAAAAGCTTTCAGCTTAGTGTGCTACTCCTGGTTAAACAACTAAAAAAAAAAAAACACACACACATATGCAGATACACTCTATATCTATATCTATATCTATATCTATATCTATATCTATATCTATATCTATATCTAATATACACCCCAAGGTTTAAGCTGGGTGCTTACTCTCCTCTCTGTCAGCAGTTTCAGCTCTTCCAGCACAGGACCCCAATGAATGCATTTTACACTTCTCTACAAATCCCATCTACTGCATGTGCTATTATACCTGACATTATTAAAAATAAAATAAATATATATGACATATGTTTGGTTCAAAAACTGCTGGGGTGGGGGTACTGACATGAGGTAATGGGGGTGAATCTGTGGGGACATGATGCTTACCAGTGATATTTTGTCACTTCTCTACAAATCCTATATGTACTATTATACTTGAAAATGTTCAGTAAAGGTAATAAAATGTAAATAAAACATTCATGCTCTGTGTCAACTTGTTTGATAATTAAAGTAAAGCATAATAGAACAATAAAGCATGACAGGGAGTGGGTTATTGGCATTTTATGCCATTGTATATTACATTGAGACCAGGAAGGGTGGGTTGCAGTGTACTGTTATTGTCCCAGAATCAAGGTTGAAAAGGGTGTTACTGTTCCCTCCACTATGCACAGGCCATAGATCAGCCCATGGTAATTGTTCTGATTTACAGTGTGGTACAGTAGTACGGACATATGAACCTGCCAGCAGATAAAGGCTGTACGCTTTATTAAGCCTGCTCGAATGTGCAGCTAGCAGTCCTTATACTGCAGCTGCCCCTCCCTCCCTCCCTCCAGTGATCCTCCCCCTTACCCTGTCCCATCCCTTTTGAAGCATCCCACTGTATTATAGGATACCACTTCCTCTTTTAATATGTTCCAACATGTCACCACTCTCTGTGAAAAAGTGTCTCTTCATTTCCCTCCTGAACCTCCCCCCAATCTCAGACTGTGCCCATGGGTGTCCCTCCTCCTCCTCAACTGGAAAAGCCCTCCCTCCTGTGCCCATCTTATTTATCCCCTTCATGTATTTGAAGGTCTCAATCATGTCCATCCTGTCCCTCCTCTCCTCCAGGGAGTACATGTTCAGCTCCTCAGGCTACTGTCATAGGGCAAGTCCTCCAACCCATGGATCATTTTTGTTACGAACATATGAACATACGAATGTGCAAGCAGAAACAGACCATCTGGTCTATCTAAGTCTGCTCGAGTGTGCAGCTAGCACCCCTAGTTTTCAGCTGCCCCCCCCCCTTTGTCATCCCACTGCCCTGTTGCCCCACGCTGCAGTGTCTCCAGCAGGCTAATGTCCTTCTTTAGGCACGGCCACCAGAACTGCACACAGTACTCCAGGTGTGGTCTAACTAGTGACCCATACAGTGCCAGATTCATCTCCCCCTCCTGGAGGATATGCCTCTGGTAATACAACCCAGCACCTTGTTAGCCTTGGCAGCTGCCTTTCTACACTGCATGAAGTTGTTCATTGCTCCTGTTATGATTACCCCTAGATCCTTCTCCTCCTCCTCCGTCTTGGTCAGCTGAATACCCCCTATCTGGTAGCTCCTCCTTGGGTTCTTTGCTCCGAAATGTAACACCTTGCATTTCTTAGCATTGAACCCCAGCTGCCAAGTATCTGACCAGGCCTCCAATTTTGCCAGATTGTCCTGTAACCCCTGTGCCACCCCTCTAGGTCATCCACAACTGCTCCCATCTTGGTGTCATCTGCCAACAGACTGATCTTGCTCTTGATGCCTATTGAAATGACTGCTATGAAGATCCCAAATAACATTGGCCCCAGCACAGATCCTTGTGGCACCCCACTTGTCACTGTCCTGGGCAACCAGAACTCCTCTCCCACCACCACCCTCTGCTGTCTCCCCTTCAGCCAGTTCACTACCCATCCCACCAGCTTTGCCACTGCCCCTGTGCCCTCCAGCTTACTACCTAGCCTCCTATGTGGCACCAAATTGAATGCCTTGCTGAAGTCCAGATACAGGACATCTACTGCATGGCCCCTGTCCAATTGCCTGGTTCCCCAATCATAGTACTCCACCAGGTTAGTCTGACAGGATCTGCCCGAGACAAATGAGAAACCAGCTTCTCCTTTAAGATTGTCTCCATCAGCTTACCCACGATGGATGTGAGGCTTACTGGTCTGTAATTCCCTGGCTCGTCCTTGGGGCCACTCTTGTGGAGAGGCACCACGTGAGGCATTTAACAGGTCTGCAAGAGGTTCAGCCAGGAATTCCACCAGTTCTCTTAGCACCCTGGGTAGTAGGTGTACTTTTATACCTGTATGATGTAGTTTATGCATCCTATACAAGAGGAAAGAGGGAGAGAACCTACATGATACAGACCAGCAAAATGTAAATCAGAAACACCAACTAGGATAGTTGGATGGAACAATGACAAGCATTTAAAGGTGAACCACATTGATTACGTAGGTGAGAAAATAGGTTAGGAAGACAGGATGCCAGTACACATATGTGAAAAGGCAGCATATCATTCCAGTTCTCACTACAGCAACATACCCATTAACTTTCAAGCCTGAACATAGCAACAGCAAAGTAAAAAAAAAAAAATCAGATATGATATTATTAACCAATAATATAATATAAGCAATAGGAGTAAGCAATGCAAGTGTGATAGGGCCCCCAGTTCTAAGCAATCACCAGAAAAGTGAGACAGATATATATATATATATATATATATATATATTAAACTGTGTTATAGATAAAAACAAGCATTTGTCAATGCTAAATGTTCGCTGCTGGGATTGCTGTTGTACCAAATCTTTATTGTATACATTTTTACTATATATTTACCCAGGATACAGCAGGTGAGATGCAATATCTCATTTTCAGTGGCATCCTGCTTTGACACATTGTTAGATTGTAATTACCCAGGATAGGGCAGCTGAGAGGCAATATCTACTTTTACATGTGCTCCCACATATTGACCCCAAATGTCCAACAGTCCTTTTATGACCTGACGTTATGATCAAGACAGGTGCAATTTTTATAATCCATCTGAAAGGTGATTTCTCTGTGCAACTGTGGAAAGAAGTTTTGGAGGTGATTTGAAAAATGGCACCTGCCATGTTCAGGAGGTGGGGTAACATAAAGGATATTTGAACATTAGGGTCCAAAATCTGCAAAAATTAAAGTTATAAGTAAATGTTGGAACAGTTCATTTCCTCATAACATAATTGGTTTTTCACATTTTTGTCCCAAATTTTCAACATAATCTTTTTATGACCACTCCTTCTGAGCATGACAGGCAACATTGATAAAACAATGGCTGAAACATAATTTTGTACCACAAGTGTTAAAACACATTTTTAGGTAAGATTGGAGAAATGATAGCTGTCACATCCATGAGGTGGTGTGAAAAAATGGCTATGTTGAAAAGTTGGGGTCAAAATACCGAAAATTACCAGTTATGAGCGTGCATTGAAAATTTGCATTATAGACTCATAGCTTTGTAGTTTTCTTATATTTGTACCCCACATTTTCAACATAGCCTCCTTATGACCCCACATAGCCTTCTTATGAGCCCACCTCATGAACAAGAGTGGAGAACATTTTCAGATTCTGCCCAAAAGGTGATCTCACACCACAAGTGTGAAAACACATTTTGACCAGGATTTGAAAAATGACAGCTGTCACATTCATGAGATGCTGTGAAAAAATGACTATGTTGAAAATTTGGGGTCAAAATACTGAAAATTAATAAAGTTACAAGCTTGTGTTTGCAAAGTTTAATATAGGTTCATAACTTTGCTGATTTTTAATATTTTTATGCCAGGATTTTCAACATAGCCTTCTTATGACCCCACCTCATTAACAAGGGCAGAGAAAATTTTCAACTCCTACCCGAAAGGTGATTTTGTGCAGCAACTGTGAAATAAACTTTTGGGACATATTTGCCTAATTTCACTGCCATTGTTCATGAGGTGGGGTCCCAAAAAAAGCATGTTGAAAATCTGGGGCAAAAATATTCAAAAATGGCCAAGGTATACCACTAAGTTCAAAACCCTTTTGAAATGCATTGAACCACAAAGCAGATTTCCTCAGTTCGGCTTTGTAGAGTGAAGATGTGTCTGCGGTCCAGAGAAGATTGCGGCCTTGGACCCCTGGTGAGTAAATAAGAGCTTGGGGTGTGTTGGGTGGTGGGTACTGAGTGAGAGGGTTGGGTGGGGGGACTAACGGTGCAACAGACATCAATGGACAGTTTTCTTTTTTACAGGGTTTGAAACAAACAAAAAAATGATGATGGATGTTTTTCTTTATTTCAAGTGGTGACACTGGGGAATTGGGCACCCACGGTGTCTGTGTTATGTTTGTGGGGATGGGAGGGTGGGTGGTGCTGGATGAGAGGTTGGGTGGGTGGACGAGTAAATGCAGCAGGCAGCAGAAACAGACATCAATGAATGTTTTCTTTTTCAGGGTATATACTGTGGCCCAGATATTCAGACATGCACCCAAGGAGTGTGCAATAATGGTGCACCCCTTTTTGTCGACACCCCATCGTCGAAACAGGAAAAAAGACCATTACGGCGACATTTGCAGTAATGGTCCTTTTTCCGTGTTTCACCTTCCCCCAGTGTTCCGCCCCTTCCCTGGACCAACTTTGACCTGGAGTTGGTATCCTAAAGTCCAGAGGGTGTGGGGGGCAGAGCACCCCACAGAAAACACTTCTAGAACAGGCGGCACAATACCTGCGTTGGTATTGTGCCATTGCTGTGGGGGAGGTCGGCATTGTTGCTGTCGACAAAACTTGGTGCTTCAGCGCAATGACAGTGCAGTGCAATGCAGATGCAACATGTCTCAAAGGATGCTATATTCAGAGGATTCAAGGCAGGCTGAATATAGCAAGGATGCGCTACAGCGCAACCACAGATGCTCCAGCACAACCAGGAATGTGCGGGAGCAGGTCAGAACACACAACCCAGCGGGCTGAGCAAGGGCAACAGGGACACACTGGCAGGGCTGCACATGGGCACAGTACCCCACCAGCATGGCCAACCACAGACAACAGGGGCACACTGTCCTGGCGGCACCACAGGGCACCAGGGGATGGAAGAAACAGGACCCCAGGCTGCAAACAGTGGCACAAGCACCAGGGCAACATACCTGCACTGCCGGCACACCAATGGTAGAGCCATTCAATACATACCTAATGGGCCGTGCTGCAGGAGGCCATGGTGAGGGAGGCATAGGCCACCCAGGGGCACACAGGATGCCACCCAAAGTGGAGGCGTGTACAGCACCACAGGGCACACCGGTGGTGGCCAGTACAACAGGCAGACAGAAGGGCAGCACGGAAAGACAAGGGCACAAGGTGCAGGGGCAGGCATAGGCCATCGCAGCATCCACCACACAAGGATGTACACAGGACAGGGACACAGCACACATGCTGGTGCACACATGAGCAGTGCCCCAAGGGGACAGCAGTGGGACACCAGAGACATGCCCAAGCACAGCTCAACAAACACCTGCAGCATGGCTCCACACGCCACCTGCAAAGGAAACACAGACACAGAAGATGTAGCAAAGAAAAGGGTTTACTAGGAACAAAACACAAAACAGAGCCAACAGGGCAACTATGTACATAACAGAAGAAAACTGAACAGTGAGGAGTCAGGGGAAGTGGGGGATAGGGTTTTGGGGCTGTACAGTGAGATGTGGAGATGGGCAGGGCAACAGGGGAAGGGAAGGGCAAACATGGGCCACGGCCCCAATGGTACCAGGGCAGGCTAATGCCTGCCACACACTGCAGCCTCCGACCATCCTAGGTCCTTTCTCATGGCCACTGTCTCCCTCAGGTGGTGCTGCATCCGGCTGACCATTCGTGCCATCATGGACATCATCCTCTGCTGCTGGGTCAGTATGGCGAAGAGGGCCCTCACCAGCCACCCTGACTTCCTCCATGGCTGTACCCAGGACCAACCTAGGACAAGGGACAGAACAGACAATAAGCGACATGCCAGATGGAGCCCCATCCCACCCGATAGTGTGCACCAGACAGCAGAGGCACACACCAGTGGACAGACCCCCAAGGTCCCATGCACGGAGGGCCACACCAGCTGTCCACACAGCACACCACATCATTGTGGACAGGCACACAGGGCCATGCAGTGGGTGCAGATGTGCACTTGCAAGGCTCACGATGCAGACTGCAGGCACATGTGGCTATACACATAGTGGAGGCCATGTGCAGAAGCCCCCCGGGTGGCACAGTGGACACAGACATGGTACACATAAACGCAGTGCAACATCGGCACGTCCGCTGGGCCTTGCACCCACCCAGGCAGTGCCCACACATGGCAGCAGTGACCATGGCTGGAACCCTATGACCTACAATGACCCACAAATGCACAGTACAGTGGTGCGAACATGCTTACCTGGCTGTTGCTGCACCAGTGTCCCAGCAGCCATCCCATTACCTAGCCGGACATCTGTGTACGTGGCCATCCTGGCCCTCTTGCAGTCCTCTGGACCTGTGGATGGATGAGAGGGTGGACATGAGAGGACAGTCACACACACACACACACACACACACCAGCACACAGCTGGCATGGCACAGAATGGGACACTGCCCGCCTTTTGGCCCTGGCACCTGCATGACTGCAACACGCTCAACAGCGTTGCACGTGTCACCCATGCAGGACACGCAGTGACTGCCAGATCTGTGGTCACCCCCCAGAAGCTGCACACACTGCACATCTGGATGCCCAGTACAGGTACACCACAGGCATGCATGATGCATGGGAATACTAACCTGGCTGTGGCACAGCACCACGCTGCACCCGTGCTTGGAGCCGTCACAGCCATCTGGGATCCTTCCTGCGCAGGTACCCATAGTGGTGCCTGCACTGTTTGGTGGTGCACAGCACCCCTATGTGGCATTCCAGGGCAGTGGCAACACGTGACCACACATGTGTCCTTGGCTGCTGCAAGGGCACCTGCCCAAAGAGCTGGGGCGCATAGGGCTCGACCAGTGCAACCAGGTTGCACATCTCCTACTCTGTCCAGTTTACTGCCTGACACATGCTTACAGTGCCCACCATGGCTTAAATGCAATCTGATTGTAGGAAGTGTTGTGGCCTACATAGCATGCACGTGGTGCAGCCCAAGGACATTGCACAACAGCGTACCATTGTACGCGACCATACAGCACATGGATGCATGATTGGCATGCTCTGTGGCAGAGTATTGCACAGAATTGTGCATGCACACAGCGGCATAGCCTGGCTGGTGCATGGGGTCATGGCTGTGACCCCGACAGCACAAGGTGTGACCCAGCGTAATGTTGCACATGACCCTGCCCTGCGCTGTATGGGGCATAGTGCATCCCGAGCAGCTGTGCCATGGGCCATTGTGCCATGATGTGTGTGGTTGCACAATAGCCGACCAGCACTGCATGCACAATGGTGGCATATCACGCACTGCACATGGTCGCGCGATAGGCCAATGCACATGAGTGCACACATGCGTACTGCAAGCCTGCACATCGTGCATGCGCTGGACTTGCTCCACACAATTGTTCCAATGTATCCTGCTTGAGCACAGCGCAAAAGCATGATATTCATTCACCATATTCAAATCACCTCATTAGGCTATGCGCGGCACAACCGGGATTATTAGCAGCTCATTACCATTGCGCTCAGGCTCATTTGCATGCATTGTGCTTGAAAAGTACCACGCCACAGCACAGGCCATGGATCAGTATTGGAGCCAGTTTGGTAAGGGGATGATAACGCTGGGAGTGAGAGGCCCATACCTACAGTGCAACGGAGCACCTATCTATGCCATGCTGCCGCTGACATCCATTTCTGTCACTGTCCACAGGTAGCATAATGTCTGAGGCTGAGGGAGAGGAGGAGCATGGGCCTGCATGGAAGCACAGGCCCAATTTCACTAAAGAGGAGCAGCAGGCCCTGTACGAGGCCTACCTCGACAGGGAGGCCCTGCTGAGTGGTGCCATGGGCACACTACAGGACAGGTCATCCAGATGGGATAGAGTGGCCACCTATGTCAATGCACATGGCAGGCACCAGAGGAGTGCTCAGGAGTGCCAGAAGAAGGTGGGGACAGACCAATGCCATATTAAAGAGAAGGTGGCAGCCATCAGGGCATCATGCAGCAGGATGGGCAGCAGACCACCCACCACACCAGCACTGATGGCGACAGAGGAGCTGGTGGTGGCAACCATCAGCCATGCTGCCATAGAGTTCATTCCTGGTGGTGGTTTCCAGATGGGTGGCAGCCCCTCACAGCACGGTGAGTCACCACACAGCATGCATGGGGGGGATATGGGCAGTACCATGTAGGTGGGCCTGCCACCGTGCTGCGTGGCCTGTGTGGGTGAGGCATGCAGCTGTGCATGGCGCACTGGTGGATGGCGGCCATGGCAGCATACATCCCTGTATGTGGGACCTGCCTGCATGGGTGCTACACCTCTATTGACACTGTATTTCTGTTTTCCAGCACTAACACATCTCTGTGGAGTGGTACAGGAGGAGGAGGAGGATGCCAACATGGGACCAGAGGAGGTGGTGCCATCGACGTCCAAGGGCATCCGGGACAGAGACCAACTGTGACATGACAGTGTGGGATGCTGGATGTCCTGGGGCTGGAATCAGATGATGCACTGTCTGAGCTCCTGCTGGGTGAGTGCCTACCTGTGTTGTGTACAGGCACCCAGCTGGGTGGTGCATCCGACTCTGATGATGATATGACACTGATCCTGGACAGCACCGAGCATGTGGTGCTAGACAGGATCTAGGGATGGTTGCAGGCACTGTCAGGGTCCAGTGTTGCACCGGCGGCCACGCAGCTGCCCCCTGCACACGGCAACACAGTGGTGTGTGGTGCCACCATTGTGCCTGATGAGGGGGGGTGCTATTGTGGATGTGGCTACACTGGGCATGGACCAGCAGATGGATGGACAGCGGCAGCAGGATGCAGTGACCACTAGGCAGCACGCCACAGGGGCCACCTCCAGTGCACCTATAGCCACTCTATCCCCTGTGCGATCCCCTGTGCAGCATCTACCAGAGAGGGGCACTGATCATCATGCCGCATCACCCCCAGCAGGCCAGCGTCTGCCCCAGGATGCGCAGGATACCAACAGGCTGACTGAGCACACCCAGCTGCTACAAGCATCCGTAGACAACCAGGCACTGCTTGGTACAGAGATCCATGCACTGCAGGCTCAGGTGCATCAGCTGGCTGAGTGGCAGGACAGTGGACATGCACAGCTCATTGATGAGATCTGTCAGCTGTGGGAGGCCATGATCACATTGCTGGACTGCATGACCAGTACCATTGCTGCTGGATTTGCATCGCTGGCATCCACTGGGCACAGCCGTGTGTGTTGGACTCCCTGCAGTACTACTTCAATATCACGGTCCCTGCATCTGGCAACCCCTGCGCGGCTGACACTGGGCTCCGATGTGGCCATCCCCAACACCCCCAGCACAACCCTGTTCAGCTGGTTCTACACCCCGGTGAGGACCTGATCGCATTCTCAGGCCTCCACCCCATGAGTGTGTTGGACACTCCCTGGTGGCTGTTGTGCAGCTCGTGGCTGTCGAACAGCCTGGGCGTGGCTGCCCATGTGGCCGTGGTGGCCATGACACCTCACGGTAGGCCTGCTGGGTGTGCTGCCCTTTTCTGTGGTCTGCTGCTGCTGCCTAGTACAGACATGTGTGGTGTTGCCCTGTGCATGTGATAGTGTGCATGTGTGGTGTAGTGCACACCCTCTGTTTGTGCTGGCTGGGCTGCTGGGCCTTGTGGCATGGGTGTGATGAGGGCAGCTCCATGACGGCTGTGCCTGTGCACCGGTGTCATGCATCTGATCCATGTCATGTCCTGCAGCCCGTGTGTGTGTGCCCATGCCTGTGGAGTGTGCTGTGTATGGCAGTGTGGCTCTGCATTCACCATGCATGCTGTTTGTGCCTGTGTCACTGCATGCATCCCTATGTGCCCGTCCAGCCCTGTGGGTGTGGTGGTGGTCCGTGCAGGCCCAGCATGCGTGTCATTCCATTTACCTGTGATCTCCAAAATGCTCCTGTGTGATGGTGGCCCAGTGCCTCCTGGCCTCCGCTGCCAGCCTGGGGTCCCGCCTCCCTGTGGATGGCTGCACACCCCATTCTGGCCTGTCGTCCATGTCATCCCCACTGCTGTCACCCTCATCCACCTGGACTGCTATCCCACGGTCAATGGCCATGTTGTGCAGCATGCAGCAGGCCAGAAATAGGACACAGGCTTTTGATGGGCTGTACTGTAGGGCACCACCTGACCTGTCTAGGTAACAGAACCGCATCTTGAGCATGCCAAATATATGCTTGATGACATTGTGTGTTGTGGTGCATGCCTCATTGTATCTGTTTTCTGCGGGTGTGGACGGTCACCAGTAGGGGGTGAGCAGCCAGGGCCATAAGTGGGTATGTACTGTCACCTGTGTGGGGAGAGGATATGGTTATCACTGTGCATTGCTTGTGCAACCCCCTCACTTCTGCTGCCCTGTGCCTCCTGCCCCTCCCTCCCCTGTGTCATCGCCTTCCTCCCCCAGCATTGCTGCACCCACGTCCATCCCCATGCCTTGCTTACCTAACAGGTGCCCCATGGGGATATCCCCATGCTTGAATCTCTGGCACAGGATTGAACTGTGCCAGATGTAAGTGTTGCGTGCACTCCCGGGGTGTGTGGCAGAGAAGTTGGTGAAATGCCCCGTTGTATTGTACACCACCTGGCAGTTAATGGAGGGGTACCCCTTTCTGTTCATATGTGCTGCCACCTCTGGGCCAGGTGGTGTGTGTATTGCCTTGTGTGTGCAGTCTATGGGCCCTATCATGTCTGGCATGTGTGCCACCCTGTGGAAGTCCTGCATGTTTGCTGTATGCTCTGCAGGTGTGCTCATGTATTGTATGAACTCCGAAGCCTGTGGCAGCAGAGCATTGAGGACCTGTGTGTGGAGGCGGGATGTGACCAACTGGGTGATCCCTGTGGTGGCACCTGTTGGTCTCTGGAAGGTGCTTGTGGTGAGCAGGCACATCACTGCTGTCACCTTGATCTCCACAGATATGACATGACTCTGTCTGGTGGGTGCCTGCAGCTCATCATTGCATAGTTCACAGAGCTGCCTCAGAATTGCCCTGTTCAGGCAGCACCAGCCCATGATCTCCACATCACTATAGTCCTCAAAGGTGAGGCGGGCATGGTACCGTCTGTGTTGGGCATACCGCTGATGGGCCCTTTGTCAGCCACGTTGATGTTCCTCCCTCCTCCTCACACCCCTCATTACCTGCTCCATGATAAATGGACCTGCATCCATGGTGCTCTGTATTGAGCTCTGGGCTGTGCGTCTGCTGTGTGTGTGTTTGAGCCTGTTTTTATAGGCTCAAGTCTGACTGGCACATCCTGTGGTTTGCTCCTGACTTGTGCCATGGTTTTCAGCTGAATATGTCACTGCGCCACTTATTCATGGGTATGCCCCCTTGCACTTGGCTTGCATACATTACATTTGTTCCACGGCCCAATGTGACTTGTGCGGCGCATCCGCTGTGGTTGAATATATGGCTCTGGCGCAACTCTGTACTTGTGCGGGTCATCTCGGTTGATCAGTGCTGCAACTGCTCTGACTATCTAGGTATATATATATATATATATATATATATATATATGTATGTATGTATGTATATTGTATATATATATATATATATATATATACCAGTATTGCTAGGGTTGCCCAGCCACTTCTATGTTAAACCCAAAATTCTGCCCTTTAATAACTTTGCAACTGTACAAATTATGTGCCCGAAAATTTTCATGCCGTCTGGTACCATAGATCTCTGGATCTGGCAAGTTTAATTTCGGTTGGTGGTGCAGTTATGTAGCTGCGGAGTGCCAAAAAAATTTAAAAAATTGCCATTTAGGTGCAAATTCTTTGCTCGGCTGCATCTCCAAAACAGCTTTGGGATCTGGTCTGAAATTGTTAGGGTATATGGCATCTACATAGAAACATAGAATTTGACGGCAGATAAGGACCACTTGGCCCACTCAGCCAGCCCATTTCCCTGCCTACTGGATAAGCTGCAGATCCTAGTTAACCAGCAACCTACTTCTTCCTACCCCAACCCCCTAGAATTGCCTTATGACTGTCCCATGCATGCTTGAATTCCACCACTGTTTTTGACTCCACGACCTCCTCCGGAAGGCCGTTCCATGCATCCACAACCCTCTCTGTGAAAAAATACTTCCTTAAATTACCTCTGAGCTGCCCCCCTTCTATCTTCAAATTGTGCCCCCTTGTTCTTGCACACCTCTTTTTTTGAAAGATGCTACCCTCTTGGACTTTGTTGATTCCCTTGAGGTACTTGAAAGTTTCTATCATGTCCCCCTCTCCCTCCTTTCCTCGAGGCTATACATATTAAGCTCCTTAAGTCTCTCTTCATATGTCTTCTGGTGCAGATCCTGCACCATTTTAGTTGCCCTCCTCTGGACAGCTTCCATCCTGTCTATGTCTTTGCGAAGACTGGGTCTCCAGAACTGCACGCAGTACTCCAGATGGGGTCTGACCAGCTGTCTGCACAGAGGGATAATAACTTCCTGTTTTCTACTGGTGATGCCTCTCCCTATGCATCCCAGTATCCCCCCAGTCCTCCTTGCTGCCCTCTCACATTGCTTGCCCACCTTTAGGTCATCTGATATGACTACCCCAGGTCCCTTTCCATTTTTGTTGTTGTTAGTATCTCATCTCCCATTGTGTACTCTTCCCCTGGGCTTTTGTTTCCCAGGTGCATTACCTTGCACTTCTTAGCATTGAATCTAAGCTGCCATACATTTGACCATTCCTCTAACCTTGCCAAGTCCTTTCTCATCCTTTCCACCCCACCTTGTGCATCAACTCTGTTGCAGATCTTTGTGTCATCTGCAAAGAGACATACTTTCCCTGCCAGTCCTCTGCAATGTAAGCTTATAAAGACATTGAAGAGGACTGGTCCTATGCCTGAACCCTGCGGTACCCCACTAGTAACCCCCTTCTTCAAGTGGACTCCATTTATCTATTACTCTCTGTGTCCTATTCTCCAGCCAATTTTTACCAGGCTGTCATCTTGGGACCCACTCCCAGGCTGGCTAACTTATATATAATCTTTTGTGTGGGACTGTGTCAAATGCCTTGCTAAAGTCTAGGTAGGCCATGTCCACAGCCCCTCCCTGATCTACTACTTTGGTCACCCAGTCAAAGAAATCTATCAGATTTGTCTGGCATGACCTTCCTGCTTTGAATCCATGCTGCCTTGGGTCCTGTGCCCCTCTGGCCTCTAGATACTCGACAATTCTTTCCTTCAGAAGTGATTCCATCATTTTCCCTACCACTGAGGTTAAACTAACAGGTCTGTAGTTTTCTGCTTCTGCCTTGCTCCCACTTTTGTGAAGGGGAATCACATCTGCCCTCCTCCAGTCCTCGGGTACCACCCCATCCTCCCATGATTTGTTAAACAGGGTAGTCAGTGGTGTCACTAATTCTACCCTTAGTTCTTTTAGAATTCTGGGATGAATCCCATCAGGCCCCATTGCTTTATCCATCTTCAGTTTTAAGAGTTCTTTCAGAACCCTTTCTTCTGTAAATGGGCTGGTATCAACTTCTGCATCCAGAGTGTTTCTACTGTTTGTTTTAGGTACCTCCCCCTCTTCCTTAGTAAATAGCCATAGCAAACAAATGACTTGCTCTTCTGGGCTGCAGATGTGCCTTTTGAAGGTCTGGTGAAAAAATATTAATCCATTTAAAAGTTATAAAACTGATGTGCGATGGGAAAGCACATCTTGCTTTAGTGAAAGCACTTTTTACTGCTGCAAATGTGTTCAGTAGTGTTGTGCTGCCGCCATCTTATTTTCAGTTAGCAATGCACAAAAAACAATATAACTCAAAATCAGCTGCCCCTTCTTAAACACCAACAGTTGTGTTTACCTAATTGGGGCCCAAGGAACACAATCCTGGTGTTAGATTTTTAAAATAATGGTCAGAAATATGTGTTTTTAATTTGGCTGTTGGAAGTGTCACAAATTTGCGACACTACTTTTGCAAAACTTTAGCAAATTGCGACACTTTCACAAACGTAGTGTTACAAATTTGCAACAGTTTTCTTGAAAGCTTTTGCAAAATTTGTAAAAGAGTCGCAAATTTGCAACATTACCTCGCCAGCAATGCCTGTTTCTTTGCAATGCCATAGCAAACAAATGACTTGCTCTTATGGGCTGAAATTTCCAGGGTACAAAGGGCTTGCCCTACAGATGTGCCTTTTGCTGGTTTGCTAATAAATGTTACATGGGTTCCATAGTTATAACATTTCAAATTTTAGAAATTTCCCGTAGGATAACACTGTGGTGGTTGGGCACCTTGCAGGGGCTATATCTCGAAAACACTTCGAGATACAGACTTGCTGTGCCGGGCAGCTTAGTGCACCTTTATGTATGTTACCAGGGTTTATTTACAGTAAAAAAAATTATGAATGGGCATACAGTGACTGTGATACTGTGCCATTGGCAGCACAAAGATTAATTGCAATGTCTAAACACTTATGGATAGCTGGGAAAGCAGGGACCAGAGGGCCCTGCACTCCCACATATGGATAACATTATGGAGTGATGGGAGTGCAGGGCCCTGCATTCCCACAGGGAGATGAGGGTTAATTGCAATGTGTCTACACTTATGGATAGATCCGGGCCCTGTGGTCCCACATATGGATACCAAGGGCCTTGCGCTTCCATATGAAACTCAAGGACAATTACTATATGCATGCATGGGAGCACAGGGCCTGCCCAGATGGGCCTGGGCTCCCACAACACACTATGGACTGATTCAGGCCCTGCGCTCCCACAACCATGTAAGGGTAAGATTACACTGTCTCAAATAGTAAGAAAATTCATTGCAAAAAAACTCTGTTAATACAACGGTTAGTGTTCCTATTACAGCAACAAAAGTTTGGAAATTCAGTGTTAGGGTCCCCAACCCTACCACCCAACCCCACTCCCCCCACCCTCCACCCACCAACAGGCGTTGGGGTGTGCCTTGGTGTCATCAGGCCTAACTCTCACACCATTCTCCTATACTGTACCATCTCAGCTTCTTTACACATGGAATAGGGTGAGAGTTAGGTCTGATGACCCCAAGGCACACCCCGATGCCTGTTGGTGTATGGAGGGTGGGCAGTGGAGTGGGGTGGTAGGGTTGGGAACCCTAACACTGAATTTTCATACTTCTGTCACTGTAATAGGAACCCTAACTGATGCATTAACAACGTTTTTTGCAATGAAGATAGATAGATAGGTAGATAGATAGATAGACAGATAGATAGATAGATAGATAGATAGATAGATAGACAGATAGATAGATAGACAGACAGACAGATAGACAGATATAGACATATATAGATATATAGATAGAAAGATAGATAGATAGATATAGACAGATATAGATAGATAGATAGATAGATAGATAGATAGATAGATAGATAGATAGATAGATAGATAGATAGATAAAGATAGACAGATGGATATAGATAGATAGATAGATAGATAGATAGATAGATAGATAGATAGATAGATAGATAGATAGATAGATAGATACAGTTTATCTATAAAAAAAACTATAAGGCACAGTTTTCTTTATTTCAGGTGGTGACACTGAGGGATTGTGCACCCCAATGTCATTGTTATCCTTGTGGGGGTGGTCTGGGGTGGCGAGTGCTGAGTGGGAGTGGTTGGTGTGGGAACAGTTACGGCAACGTCAGCAACAGACATCGATGGACAGTTTTCTTTGTTACAGGGTGTAATTAAAGAAAGGGAAGGGGAAATTGTTTAACAAGGAAAGGCACACTAAGCCAAAGCATGTTTCCAGGTGCAATCTGGGAGCACAAGAACATTAAGTGACTTGCTCAGGGCCACACAGTATACAAGTGGGGGCTGTGGGATTCAAACTCAGGTCTCCAGGTTTGCAGCTTAGAGCCCTAAACCACTGCGCTATACTGCCTCCCTCAGCAGACTGATCATAACAGATCAACTGTGCTTGCTGGGCGTTGTAGAGCAAAGAAAAGAGCCGACCTATGATTGGGTCAGCTCTTTCCTTTGACATTCACAAAGTTTCCACCCAGCAAGCCAGAATACTCTCATGATCAGCCTGGCTGATGATTGGTGTGACACTGCCATGCCCTTTGCAGACCACTGCACATTGGACTGACAGCATCACACCCTTCAAAAGCCACTCACCTAACAAAATGTTTGCTGTTTGGGCACACTGGGTGAACATAAAAAGGGATAACTTTATTAACTAAGATATGATAAGCAATGAAAGTGTAGTAGGGCCTATGCAGTAATTATAAGCAATTGCTGCAAAACCAAGTTGTGAGTAAGAGATAAGAATTAAAAGGCAAGGACTTTATTCACTAATATACTGTATGATAAGCAGTGAAAGTGCAGTAGGGCCCATAATTAAAAGCGATCACATCAAAATTAAAACAGAAATAAAGAAAAGTGAGCAGGATTCTGTAATATACATTTCCAGATATGCAAATACATTAGGACAGTTGTGACAGGTTAAGTGATGCAAACTGTTTAGTGTGCCCTTGAAATGGCATCGGTGTTCCTCCAGGGCAGCCAATCCACTGCAACAAGTGAACTCACAGAAAGGATGAGGGCACTTGAATAAGGCAGTTCAGCAGTTTTGGGATTTGAACCAAAAAGGGAAACATTACCTTGCGACTTTATTACAGCCCATACAGCGAAAAAATAACCAAGTAGTAAACATAGACCCCACTGACTCACATGGAGGAATCCCACAACACCATTGCAGCTAAGAGCCTCACTGCCTTTTCCTCAGAAGGTGGGGCTATACAGTAACCTCTTCTCTTTCATACATGACTCCTTAAAGACACAGGCCCAAATTTTTATAAATAAAGGAGCCCTCTAAATAACTGAAAATACAAAAATATGTAATATAGTAAAATTAGCTAATGAAACATTTAAAAGTTGGTCTAGCGGTCATATAAAGAAGTTAGGAATCTGATCATAGCACCTTAATAGTGACAAAAGATGAAATTTAGAAATCAATAGAAAAAACTTTGAAAAAACTTTTTAAAGAGAGATAACACACAAAACATTTCATACAAATTTCCAATCCATTATCTTATGCACTGTTAATACAATAATTCACTCAAATTTCAGTTTATAAAGGCTTTGTGATCAATAGCTCCCATCAGATTGTAAATGCCTTGGTTACAGAAAAAGACACTGAAGATTCTGACCATCATTGAGCCCATCATTAAGACCATTTGGTGCTGTACAATTAAAAATAAAATCCATCTACCCTCTTTTCTCAGAAGTTCCCTCGGCCTATCACCACCCCTGGGACATGCATTCACATGTTCTAGTCCCCAAATTATTAGTTCATTTACATCTTCTGCAAGAAATTCTCTGAAGTGAACACCAACTGGTATAATTATATTACCATTTCTTATGGACCCCAAAGCCAGATTTTAAAAGGTCTGAGAGTGATGCACGGACCTTGCTTCAAAAGAAATTGACGCAAGGGGCAGCTTGCATCAGAAAATGTGGCAAACCCAATTTTCAAAGCTTGTTTGTGGCAGAACTGGGGCCTCTGCACCAGACTGCCATGTGCTGTGCTTGCTGCAAATGCATAGCTGTGCCATGGCATTAGGGGGTTTACACCACAGTGGGGCTGCCACATCCCCTACAATGGGATTCTCAAAATCTCCCCAAAGACTGCATGGGCCACAGGAGTTAAACCAGCAAAAAACTGGTTTAACAGCCTGTGCACAGTCTATGTCCTGAGTCACTGGTAGGCCAGAGGGACAGGAGGTGGGGCATGCCCATGGACCATATCTAGGTATGATGCCCACCCTGTACCCATTCATCTGTGAACCCCCCAGTGCCTCACAGTCGGGATCAGGATGTGGAGATGGCACACCGTGGGGTGGCTCTGACACTGGGCAAGGGGTTGCAGTGGCAAGGTGTGCCACACTCCACTATCATAAAGCACACAGAGTACCTTGTGTAGATGGGGCTCATTCCATCCCCAAAGTGTCCAGTATGTACACTTGCACCAGGACTCTTGTGTCTGGTTACAGTATGTGGCAGTATCCTCTGAAGGGCAAACATTGGGCAACACTAACAAATCATACAAGGAACCTGTTATACTACCCTACATAATTCGTGTCCTGAATACAGTCTGGGGACCTGTAGTCTACCTGCTTTGTATTATGGCCAAGGCAGGTATCGTACAACACTGGGTTGAGGTACATGAACTACTGTACTATGCCTAACTAGGAACCAGGGGCTGTATTGTCACAGGCCAGAGGAAGATGGATGCCTCCATCAATCCTCTCTCTTACATCATCCTTTTGCCACAAGGGTCCACTTGTGGCGAATGTGGGGTCTTCAGCTTTTGCTCCAGCTTTCTTACAAATTCCGGAGCAGGGTCACTGGCATACCGGACATTGATGCAAGCTGCCATTGGCTGCAGCTTGTGTTGCTCTAAGCAGCCCTTTGAAAGTTTGGCCCCAGGTATTCTTGTGTTCTTGTTTTCAATGGTCTGGTGGTATGACTGATGTACATGAGATTGAATGGGCTGAAAAAATATAGACCGCACAGTCGTCCATCAAACAATTAATAAATTCTTCGATTTCCATCTTGTTCTCTGGTATATTGGGATGGACACAGGAATTGCTCTGTACTGAAAGTTTGCAGACTGAGGAGTTGCCACACAAAGAAACCTTTTGGTGGTGGTGGCAATCCTATGTGCAGTTGTGGTCTCTCGCTTTCAAAGTGGCTATGCATCACTTTATCTCCTAAATTCTCGATTCTACTGTAGATTACTCTGCATTGGGGTCCTATAGCTTCTGCCAGGGGTTTCTCAGACTTGAACATATCACAATGTTTTTTATTACCACTTTACCTGGTTGCTAAGCTGAGCTGAGCTGCTGCAACTTTGGTAACTGTGGAGGAGCTGCTGCTGGCTTGTTTTTAGGCATGTTTTTATTAAATACGGGTATGCCATTGTTGCCATAGGTGCACATCACTGCCAGTTTGTTTCAATCAATCAATCATTGTTTATTTATCAACGCTCTTCCAATTGATCAGAGTGCTTTACAACATATGAAAACTAAAATTCCAAACCATACAGATAAAAATTACAATATAATACATCTAATCTTAATTAGCTACAGATATAAAATTCATAGTACAGTGTACCTAAATTTGATTCTCCTCAGGGAATGCCAGGCTGAATAGATAGGTTTTCAGTTCAGTTTTAAAGCTGTCAGTGGTCCACCACTCTCTAATCCAATGAGGTAGAGCATTCCACAGGGTTGGGGCAAAAGTACATATCCCAGAGGTCTTTAAATGGACCCTGGAAACCTCTAGCAATCCCTCATCAGTAGAGCAGAGTGTGCAGATGGGGCAGTAGGGGTGCAGAAGACCTTGCAAGTAACTGGGTCCCTGTCCATGTAGGGCCTTGTAGGTCAGTAATCTGACCTTGAAGGTGATTTGCCAATGTACCAGCAGCCAGTGCAGATAGCAGAGCACAGGCATGATATGGCAGGATCTTGGTAAGCCAGTTAACAGCCTGGTTGCTGCATTCTGCACTAGCTGCAACCAGTGACTATCAACTCCCAGGAACCCTAGATACAGGGCATTGCAGTAATCAAGGCACGAGGTTACAAAGACGTGAACCAGAGTTGGCATATCACCAGGTGGGATCTGGCACTTGATCCAAGTGATGTTCCTCAGATGATAGAATGAGGTCTTTGCAGCAGACGACATCTGAGAGTTTAGTGTCAGGCCACTGTTAAACATCACACCCAGATTTCGCACTTGATTTGAGGTCAGCTGCTGGGCATCTCCGAGTCAAAGCCCAGAGGGTTGACCAGCCTGCAACCCCAAGCCTTGGCAGGCTCTACAACCAGCACCTCAATTCTGTCTGGATTTAACCTCAACCAGTTGGTGCTCATCCAACCCCAGATCTCAGTGAGACAGTTGTTAAAAACTGAGACCACAACATCCTGTTCGGGCACAAAGGACATGTAGAGCTGAGTATCATCTGCATAACAGTGAAAACCCAGCCCATACCACCTTATAATGTCCCCCAACGGCAGCATGTACACTGTGACTAACATGGGAGATAAGATGGAGCCCTGCAGAACCTCACATGACAGGGGAGGGTGCCAATGAATAAATCCCAGACACTACTCTCTGCATCCTGCAAGTGAGGAATAATCTAAACCAACTAAGGACTGTACCAGACAGTCCACAGAAAATCCACAGGGCTCCATCAACACCTATGGTCCACAGTGTCAATGCTGCAGAGAGAGCGAGGAGAACTACAATGGAATGACTCCTTCAGTCCTCCGCCATCAGGAGATTATTCAGTACCTGAACAAGGGTGGTCTCGGTACTATGCCTCTTCCTAAAACCAGATTGGAGAGGATCATAGACATCATGCACTGTTAAATGACCATCCAGTTGTGTGGCCACCACCTTCTCAATACCATGCCTTCAAAAGGCAGGTTAGAGGCAGGTCTCTATTTGGCTAGGCAGTCCAGGACCAGAGAAGGTTTCTTCAGGAGTGGTACTACTACTACCACCTCCTTCAGGGGGTCTGGAAAAAACCCTGTCTGTAACGAACATTGGCCTATCCAAGGAAGGACCAGGCCAAAGACTTCAACACACCCCACAAGGAGGTGTGTTGGGCCCAGATACAAACCACAGTAGGTAGGACACAATCCCTGGATGACCTGCATGATGTCCACAATCTCCAACTGGTCGAAGTCAGACCAGACAGACTGGGTGCTTGCAACCTCTTGCCCATCACCGCAAGGCCCATTGGAGGGTGCTGACTGGATCTCTGACCTGATAGTGGCAATCTTATCAGCAAAGAATTAAGCAAACTCATCACATCTAACCTGTGAAAAGGCTCCCCGAGACTGAAGGCAGGTTGGATAGCACAACCTGTCAACAGTCCTGAAGAGCTGAGCTGGCCATTTCCTTGCTGCAGCAATCTTCTTGGACAGGAACTCTGCCTTCTTACAGGAGATTGCTGATTCATAGTCTTTATAATGAGCCATCAATCAAAGGTTGTCATCTGCCAGGCCGGATTTCCTCCAACACTGCTTCAACTTTCTACCCCCTCGCATCATTTCCTTCAAAGTCCCATCAAACCATAGGGACTTCTGGCGAAGGGAGAGGCTAGTACCAGTTCCCCCAGTTCAGCTTCTAGCTTTTAGCAGCATAGCAGCAATTGTGAAGAATATTTATTATTTTATTCTTTTATAATTAAGTTTTAAAATAGAGTGAAACCATAAGTCCCAACCCTTGGGGTGTTAGCCAGTGTATTAGCCAGTGGAGACCATGTGAGCATGAACAGACCAAACTTAAATAAGATGTAGAATAACTATACAGAATGTATATCAGTTTTTTATATGGAAGAAAAGGGGGGTTAGTATGTACGATGTATGCTTGTTAAAGTTGTGGGAAATGAGGGTAACACTCAGGATTCTAATTTTGTGTTTAACAACTGCTGTAAAATAAGGATAAATGAAACTGAATCTGAAACAATAATAGATGAATTGAACAGCTTGGTAAGAGATTAGTCATCTCAAATCATTTGTTGACAATATAATAAGAGGCTTGAATATTACTCAAACAACAAAAGCTTTAAGCGCAGGGCATCCAAATATAGAAACAAACAAAGGTAAGGAAAGAGCAAGGGAAGAGGATGGGGGAACAGATAGTGACAGCGAATGGACAACAGTAAGATTTAACAAAGGAATAAAGAGGGGAAGGAAAATCAACATATATAGGAATGAATCAAATATTAAATTATCCAATAGATTTGACATACTACCTGTTGACAGGGAGGAGTACATGGACCACACTTCAACACAGCATGAACCAAGATCACACAATGTGATGATAGGTGGCTCTATTGTGAGAGTCACTGACAGGGTGGTATGTAAAAAAGACAAAGAAACAAACAAGGTAACATGCCTATCAGGAGCAAAAATAGATGATATCAGACAGAATGTAGGGGTATATTGAAAAAAAACCCAGACGTAAACCAAGAGTTACAATTCATGTTGGTACAAATAATATAGGGAAAAAGTCAGAGATGGATATCAGAAAAGACTACATCAAACTAGGGGAAGAACTGTCCAGTATGGATTGTATACTAGTTATTTCTGAAATCCTCCCAGTCCCAAGGGCATCGTATAAAAATTAGAAAGAAATTATAAAAATTAATGCTTGGTTGGATGAATGTACATACAATAATATGTAGAACTTCATAAAGCACTAGGACTTATTTTATAATAACAAGCACCTGTTTGCAAGAGATGGTCTTCACTTAAGTGCACTGGGGGCAAATAAACTGGACAAAAGATTTAATAGTTTTTCAACAAAGGATATAAACTAGTCACTGAGGGCAATGGGGTAAGGGAAAGCACATCAAAGGAAGTAATGGATAAGAAAAAGATACTTAAAATGAAAGCTGATCTTACAATTCTCTCTCTTAATACAAAAAGTGTGGTTAATAAATTTGATAGTCTAAAAATTGTAATAGCACATCACGATCTGGATTTAGTGGCAATTATGGTGACACAGTGGGAGGAAAATGGCACATGGGACAAGGAAATAGAGGGCTACACTCTATACCAAAAACAGAGTAACAAAAGGGAGGGGGTGGCATTATACGTTAAGAACATCCTCAGAAGTAATGAAATATATTGAACAGGTACACACAAACTAGAACCTATCTGGATGAAATTTAGTAATATTATGCCTCAAAAACTAATAGTTGGGGCTTTTTACATACTGTCAGGGAACAAAAATGAGAACTATAACAAGTACATGAGGGAAATTACAAATTTCAGTGATTTGGGGGATGTATTTCTTCTAGGGGCTTTTAACCAACCAGCTATTGTCTGGAATTTCTACAAGGCTAGTAGTACTAAGGTAATGCCCTGCTTGATGTAATAAGAGAATGTAGCTTTGGACAGGTTATTAAACAAAGCACAAGGGGAGAGATTACTTTGGATCTAGCACTGGTGAATTCAGGTATACAGCATTCTTATAAAATACTGGATCCATTGGCTCATAGTGACCATTCAGTAATTTTGCTGAAAATAGACAGGAGTGTGCAGCTGAGTAAAGGCAAGATGGTCCTGTATAATTTCAGACAAGCAAATTAGCAGAAAATGAGGAAGAAAATAAAGGGATGGGAATGGAGAACTGATTTCGAAAAAAAAAAGAATACTAACAATTGTTGGGAGCTGTTTAAAAAGCGAATACATGATCTACAAAATAGGTGGGTGCCACCACATAAAACATGCAATAATAAAGGTAAGATATCACCATAGTTCTCTAAGCAACTCAAAACTTTATCAAATATTATGACAAAAGCTTATAAAATGATGATCGAATATCCTAGCAAGGATAATAAGGATAAATACAAAGAGAAGATTAAAACCCTAAAGAAAGTAATTAGCAAGGCGAACAGGAAATACAAGACTAAACGTTTTACTGATACATCAAATCCAAAAGCCTTTTACAATTATTTAAATTCACTTAAGAAAAAAAAATCCAGGTGGGACCACTAACGATTAGTGATAATAACAGAGGAAGGGAAATAGTAGATAGTTTGAACTACTATTTCTGTACAGTGTTCTAGGAAAAGACAGTAAATGAAATGGAAGTTAGAGATACCGTAGACACAGTTCTAATTGAGAAAGGAGATGTACTAAGGGAACGTAAATTACTGAATGTGGAAAAAGTAGTGGGAACAGATGGAATTTCACTATACACTCAGGGAATTGGCTGATAGCCTAGCTGCCACCTTGACATATTTAATAATTCTCTGAATACAGGTGAGGTGCTGGAGGACTTGAGAAAGGCAGAGCTGGTACCAATTTATAAGAAATGTAAAATGCAGGATCCCTAGAACTATAGGCTAGTAAGTATTACATCTACTGAAGGCAAAATAATGGAATCAGTACTAAAGAAATTAATTATATCAACCGAAACCACATATAACAATACTGACAGAACACAACACAGCTTCATGAAAAGGAGGTTCTGCAATATGAACTTAATCAGCTTATATGAGCCAATAAATAAAGTGCTAGATGAGGAGAATGTGGCGGATATCATTTACTTGGATCTATGCAAACCTTCTGATGAGGTGCCTCAGGATAAATTAATGCAAAAGATGATTGTTAATGATCCCTATATTAATCAAAATGTAAAAGTTTGAATCTCCAAGTGGCTCTCAAATAGAACTCAGAGGGTCAGAATAAATGGGTTCCTGTTAACAGAGGGTGGTGTGATCAATGGAGTCCCACAGGATATTGGGATCAGTACTGTTTGGATTATTCATATCTGACTTGGTAAGAGCAGTCACAAATTGGAATAACAGCTCTGCGGATGATGCCAAACTTGGTGGCATAGTCAATAATTCTGAGGATTACATCAGCTTGCAGAAGGACTTGGATCATATGGCAGCATGGTTTGATGAGTGTGGGATGAAATACAATCAAAAAAATGAAGTGTGATTCACATGAGGAAAAATAATCTGTGTAGAAATGATTTTCTTAATGGAAAACAATTTATACCAGTCATATCAGAAAAAGACTTGGGGGCTGTAATAAGCTCTGACTTTAAGGACAATAAACATGTAAAGCAAGCATTTAATAAAACACACTAATAAACTCAGTTAAGAAACACTTTAGTCATAAAATCAAAGAAGTACTACTACCAGTTTATAAATCAAATGTAAGACCATACACAGATTATTGTTCAAAGTTCTGGGGGGGGGGGGTGTTGAATATAGGGGGTAGAAATAAAATCAAAAGAATCCAGTGCAAAGCCACCAAAATGATGAGAGGTCAGGAAAACGTACATTATGAAAACAGATGTAAACAACTATCATTACATAGCCTACATAGGAGAAGAATCAGAGGGGACCTCTTACTATTTTACGAAATACAGGATGAAGAACTTTCAAAAGATGTGAAATTAAAAAATAGACTGGCACCAGCAACTTACTGTGACCTCTTCATATAGCAAATGAGGGATGCAGGAGTCCTGTTTCTTCAAAGTGTTGAATTTTATTTAAAGTGCACATAGTGTTCCAACAGTTTTTGTCCAGCAGATGCCCCCTCCTGTCTCAAGCACAAGTCTCCTAATGCATTTCATGCCCCAGAAGACCCCTCCTCTCTCAAGCACAAACACAAGTCTCCTAATGCATTTCATGCCCCCGGCACCTAATCACAGGATGGCATGCAGCATACCATGTACCAATAAATATGGTGAAATGTAAAGTGACAGTGTGCAAAGTGATAAGATAAATGCAAAAAAATTTTTTAAGGCAAGTCTATATGCTGTATTGAAATTTGCCTGAATTATGCTTGTATTATATAAATCTTATAATTGTAATAATTGTTACAATCATTTATTAGGAGCAGTTCTTTCATCTGTGTATTTATTGTTAATTATTTATTCATCTTAGAGGTTAATAGTCTGATTAACTGCTAAATAGAAGCAACTTCAACGGTTATTTTTAGGCTTTTAATGCTTGTGGCAAATTTCAATACAGCATATAGACTTGGCTTAAAATTTGTTTTTGTTTTTATCTTATCACATTGCACACTCACTTTGAATTTCACCTTATTTATTGGTACATGGTATGCTACATGTCATCCTATGATTAGGCCAGGGACGTGAAATGCATTAGGAGACTTGTGTTTGTGCTTGAGAGAGGAGGGGGTATCTGCTGGAGAAAAACTGTTGGAACACTATGTGTACTTTAAATAAAATTCAGCCCTTTGTTTGAAGAAACGGGACTCCTGCACAGGGTCTGACTGGGCATGTAAGGGCCCCGAGGGAAGGCGTAGACAAGGGGCCTCCTCACAGTGGCAGACATAAAAATCCTACATATGCATTACAGGTGCATGCACATTGCAGAGTCCTAGACTCCTGCAACACCCTCTCTTCTATTGGTGCCCCCATCCTATTCTGCCCACAGGCCTCTACCTTGGGGCAGTCATTCAGTTGGATTGCCAACCAACCCACCCTCCCTGGGAGAGGAGAGCGGTCCTCCAGATGCTTGATCCTCTCCCTCCCCAGCCAACCCCTAGGGACCCACTTGCACCACGAACACGAGTTGCTGGTGGGGCATGAGGTAAGGCAGCGATGCCTCAGCCCTCCATGCCACTGGCCCAGCCACTCCGCGCCATTTTAAAATAAAGAATAAAGTCAGTGCTGGCCTGGAAGTGTGACTGAAGAACAACAGGAACTATAAAGATAAACATTATTTAAAATCGAAACAACTCAATAACAAGCCCACAATGTCCCCCTCCCAAAAAAACAGTCAACTGTCTCCAGTCTCCACACAGTGACATAGGCTAGGAGGAAAAAAACAAACAACAGTACACAGCAGGCTACTAGCTAGCACCAGCCTATGCCTACCTAGGCTACCTGCAGCCTCTCTTGAAATAAGATACTAGCGTAGTGTAGCGCCCCCTCCACAACACACATCAGTACCTCCCTATTGGTGGGAATAGGGCAACATTAAATATATAAACAAACCAGCAGCATGGCAAATATAATCTAGGAATGAAATATTGCATTATAGGTCAGTGACAGAAGATTTACAGGCAGTTAATTCATGCATAATACATGAAAATCAACAGTGCTACTTCTAGTTTCAAATACACAGGAAGCAGTCATCAGGTAAAACATCCAAGTCCAAAAGGTGAGACCAAGCATTATTCTACATATAATTTTATTACAATAAGTGGAAGTTTATCTCCTCTCTAATATTGGCAATCCCCTACCATATTATTCCACTGAAATTAATATACGCAACCTCCCCTGTCTTTTAAAATACATCTTGTATCTATTATTGACACTGGCAATAATTGTTTCTATTTTCAGAGTATCCAGCATTTCATTGTGCCGCTACCTGTATAAGAGGACCTCTCAGTCCAGTCAATGTCTTGTGAATTCTGCTTGCCTACAGTTACCACATAGCCACGTAGTATTTTTGCATACCAAGAACCAGAAAGTCACCATAGTTCCCTAGAAAATAAATTTCAAGGGATTTCAAGGGTTAACACATCTTGTAGTCCCAGCAAGGGGACTAAGTTTGCTTGAATTACTAGTGACCACACCTTTGAGTACTCCCATGATATACACAGGAGGGATCATTCATGCTCTCCACATCTTATACATGCAGGGGTGTCAAAATGCCCCATTCTGTAGAACCTATGGGCTGTAAAGTAGAAGTCCTCTAAAATCCTGGACCTGTACTGTATAAGCCATTAGTTGCCCATTTTCAAATATGTATGCACATTTTCCCTTCCCAGATGGTTTTCCATGACTATTTATAAGCACCATTGGGACACATTTGCCCAATAGTGGCCTAGTCCCTCCCACACATTCATGTTGGGGCTGAAGCAGAGATTGCTGTCTGAGTACAACCTGGAAATGGCTTGGCATATTAGCATTAGGGCAATTTACAAATGCCATGAGGGTAATTTAAAGAGCTAGTGTACTGTCTAAAACTAATATTGGATTTTAAAAGCAGCCAACCATTATCTTTTATATCTGAGGTACTTTTTCTTTTCCCTTTGTTTATTTAGAAGATTGTTTACCTGATGTTTGTAGATGTGACGTGTGGAAGAGCTCTTAGCCTGGCAGCTGACATATCTTGCGCTACTGACCCACACTACATCATCAGCATTGTGACCTCACTGATTGTGACATCACTGCTACTTAGGAATGGCAAATAAATGGCTGCCAGGTCATTTACCTGTGATGTCACTGTCAGTGAGATCATAATGCTGATGATGTAGTGTGGGGCAATAGAGTTAGACATGTCAGCTGCCAGGCTAAGAGCTTTTCCACACACCCAGAACAATATTGTCACATAGAAGACTTTCTGATGAGCAAAAAGAAAAAGAAAAACACTTCAGAAATAAAAGTTACAACTGACTAATACTTAAAATTTGCATTATTTTCCTGACTGCCTATTTTGGCTCCTCTAGCTCTTTAATTACCCAAGTTGTGCATTATACGAACATACAAAATTTGCCAGCAGGTAAAGGCCCAAAGATCTATCAAGTCTGCTTAATTTTTGCAGCTAGCACCCTACTTAGCAGCTGCCCCTCCTCCTCCCTTCCCCTTTCCCTGTCCCAGCCCCTTTTGAAGCAGCTGGATACCACCTCCGTCGGCAACACGTTCCACTTGGCCACCACCCTCTCCATAAAAAAAGTGTTTTCTTATCTCCCTCCTGAACCTACCCCCCTCCAGTCTCATAGCATGGTCTCTTTCATCCCTCCCCTAACTCACTTTGAAAAGCCCCTCTTTCCCCATCCTGTTTATGCCTGTCATGTACTTGAAGGTTTCAATCATATCTCCCCTGTCCCTCCTCTCCTCCAGTGAGTACATGTTCAGTTCCCTCAGTCTGCTCTTGTATGGTAAATCCCCCAGACCCTGGATCATTTTTCTTGTCCTGTGTTGCACCCCCTCCAGCAACTTAATGTCTTTCTTCAGGTATGGTCACCAGTACTACACACAGTAGTCCAGGTGCAGTCTTACCAGCGATCTATACAATGACAGAGTACCCCCCCGAGGATATACTCCTGGCAATACAATCCAGCACCTTACTGGTCTTTACAGCCACTTTCCTACATTGTGCTGAGTTGTTCATTGGATCCGTTATGATTAACCCTAGATCCTTTTCTTCCTCAGTCATGGCAAGCTGTACCCCACCCAGCTGGTAGCTCCTTTTTTGGATTCTTAGCCCCAAAATGCATCACCTTGCACTTTTTGACATTGAACCCCAATTGCCAGGTTTCTGACCATGTCTCCAGCTTTGTCAAATCCTCCTGCAACCCCTGCCATCCCCCTTGGTCATCCTCCATTGCCCCCATCTTGGTATCATCAGCAAACAGATTGATCTTGCTCTTGATAGCCACCGAAATGTCAGCAATGAATATCCCAGATAGCACTGGTCCCAACACCGAGCACTGTGGAACACCACTTGTCACCTCATTTTGGGATGAGAGCTCCCCACTCACCACCACCACTCTCTGATGCCTTCCATTTAGCCAGTTCCTTACCCATCCCACCATCTTGGCACCTGTCTCGTGCCTTCCAGCTTACCTACTAGCCTCCTATGTGGCACAGAGTCGAATGCCTTGCTGAAGTCCAGATACAGGACATCTACTGCATGGCCCCTGTCCAACTGTCTAGTTACCCAGTCATAGTGTTCTATCAGGTTGGTCTGACAGGATCTGCCAGTGACAAAGCCATGCTGTCTGCTGTCCTGCATCTCACTGGCCTCCAGTAGAGCCACCAGCCTTTCCTTCAGGTTTGTCTCCATCAGTTTACCCACAATGGATGTGAGGCTCACAGGCCTATAGGTCTCAGGTTCATCCTTGGGGGACACTCTTATGGAGGGGTACCATATGAACCATCCTCCAATCCTGAGGTACACACACATGCATCCAATGAGGCATTGAACAGGTCTGCAAGGACCCTGCTAGGACCTCTGCCAGTTTGTTCAGTACCCTGGAGTGAACGCCATCTGGCCTTGGTGCCTTGTCCACCATCAGTACCCTCAGTCCCTCCAGCACCCTACTCTCTGTGATTACACCATCTGTCACCTCTTCCCCCTCTGTTCTCGCCCTTCTCCCCTTGAGGATCCCCCCTTTCTCCTTAGTAAATACTGAGCAGAAGTAGTCATTTAGTGCTTCTGCCTTTTCTCCCCCCTTTTCTACCCATCTCCTTTCCGTCCTAATCCTCAGTACCTGTCCCTTACAGCTCCAATTCTCCCAGATGTACTTGAAGAAGTCTTTCACCTCTGTCTTAATGCCTTGCACCAGCCTGAGCTCCTTTGATGCCTTTGCTGCTCTTACTGCCCTTGTTACCTCCCCTGCTACTTCAGATACTTTTCCCTGTCCTCCCTCTCCCTGTTTCCTTGTTTCTCGTAAAGGTCTTCCTTTTCCTCCTTATGCCAGGGATGAGACCCAAAATGCGCAGCATTAGATAGCATCCTTTTTAATTGCAGGAATTTTTTTACTTGTGTTCGGTTCCCATATCAGCAGCATCTATCATGCTCCCTAATCTGCTCTGCGCTCTAGCATCCATGTTGGCTAATTGGTTTCCAATCATTCTCCACCACCACTAGCAAGAATAGAGATTTTTTTTGTCAGAATTTGTCCATTGCCCTAAAAGTCTTTCTTTGTGGGGGTTAGCTTTAAAAAGCAGTCTACTTACTTTACTCCTCAGACTCCTCTGGGGTGTGCAGCATGCTGTAGTGGTGGCTCCGTCCATCACAGAGCGAGAGTCTCCGACTGATTCTGAACCAATACGAGTCCCTGGGCCCCCCTGGGCTGGCTGTAGTGTCCCATTCTCACAAGACACTCCCCATCGGGCCTGCAACTGTCCGCAAACAGGGTAGGCCACCAGCCAGGGTGTAATTCAAAGAAGAGCCCAGCACAAAGCCAACGAGCCACCGTTCAGAACTCCGGCGGTGCGGCGAGTGGCATCACTGATGGCTGGCCTGACTCACCTCCTTGAGTGGTGCCTCTTGCTGTTATAGGCATCGTTACTGGGGGCTTGACCTGCTGGGGTACACCAAAAATATCCCCCAACGTCCTCTCCTCAACCGACTGACCATCTCACTTCACAATCCTTTTCCCAACTCGACTCCACAAGTCCCCGGGCCCGGCCCGTTCATCTCCCGATTCCTTCCAACTGAATCCGGCATTGACTACTCGAGTCATGACACTGTCTGTCAGCAGCTAGCCCAAAGATTAAGAGAAGCCAGACCATAGCCACTGTGCACTCCTCCCAAGCTCCAGTGGCAGCAGCAAATGGAAATGGTGGCAACAGGTGCCAAAACTTACATAGCCCCAAGGACTACTGGGCGCGCACACATGCATGGTTCGGGTGACATTCAGGGAAGCTGGAAGCAAGTGTTGTGAAACACATGCAAAGTGCACAATGACAACTCTCAAGTGAGCATGAGACTAGACTAGGGCACACTACTGTGCCATGGGCATGGCTGGGGGGGGATAAAAAAAACAAAGACAAAGTGTACAAATTCTTGTTTTGTATTTTTTTAAATTTTCTACCACTCACCCATGGACCAGGGAAACTTGAAACTTAGGGTTTACCCTGAAAAAAAGTGCTGCCCAGCCATAGGGGCCCTCTAAGGGATGGGCCCCCCAGGGAATTTTCGCTGTAGCCCTGCGGGCCAGTCTGACCCTGCTCCTGCATCCCTCATTTGCTATATAAAGAGGTCACAGTAAGTTGCTGGTGCCAGTCTATTTTTAATTTCACTATAGCTACTTGAATTTAAGGCAAGGCATGGCATCCTAGGTGCAGCCCGAACTTTTTTGCTTTTGAACTTTTAAAAGATTTCAATATTACCTTTAGGAATTAAACTTATAATACAAGAAGTAACAATAAGCAAACTGCAAACACAAATTTTAGGACGAACAACAGTATATTGTACTATACACAGAGAATAACTTGATGTTGGAATTCACTACCAGATGAAATAATAAATTGTAACAACATTAATTCCTTTAAATGAAGGTTGGTTAAATTTATGGATGTGGGTAACTTAAATAGAGGATAGTGTATGAGCTATCATACACAACAAGGATGTTTTTCACTCGAGAGGTTTCCATGGTAACAGTAGACCTTGAGAGTGCAGCTCAAGAGACCTCACTACCATGGAAACCTCAAGAGTAAAAAAACACCCGTGTTATGTATGGTCGCTCACACATTGTCTTTTACAGTGTGTGGGCGACCATAAATAGAAGGATTTGACATTACTTTTGAGTGTTTTATCACCACCCCTCTCCTCCGGGTCCTGCTGTCACCACTGAGGACATACTGTGACAAGTGGAGGTTAGTGATGCAGGCATGCATGAATGTGTTCCATGTTGTTGTGCTACAGTTGGTACGTATCTAGTGCAGCACAAAATGAGGTTGAGGTAGCTACTGCAGCACAACAAGCCTATTCGAGGGATGGATTTTCATTCTTAACAATGTTCCACCATACATTATAAGATTAGTATACCTAATATCAGGGTCTCTATGACATGGTCTACTGCTGCCTTGACTGCGCCAAGTACTACTCCAAGTACTATCTGTTTTTTCATCTGTGTGGTTATATTCCATTATAAAGTGATCAAAATCCTTCATCCTGTTTTCTCTTTGGCTTAAGCAAGGTTCTTCTGTCAGTTTTAGTACTTCCTCAATTGCATCCTCGGTCCCCCATATCCCTCTTGAGAAATCTGTGCATCGGTTGTTTTAGTTGCAATTTGCCATCCTCCAATTCTGAACAATTCCTCTGAACTTGGAGGAATTGACTGTAGGAAATGGATTTTACAAGGTTGGGGGAGATGTACTTTCACCCTTAAAACATTACTTACAGTTGCTTAGTTTGAAGTTCATGCCCTCCATTACTTAACCTGATAAAAAATGACCAACCAGGGAACAGTGAATTAAGTGGCACATTGGTTGATATTAGCTTTTTGAAGCATTTTCTTTTAACTTTCTCCAGCAGTGTACCTATGTGGAAAAGGCTGATTTGTTACCAAATATTTTGTGAAGAAATTGATGAACTTTGCTAGTTGTTCAGTCACAAATAAAACTATACATGCTGCTTGGAATGTAAAAGCAGCCCAATCCAAGATAAAATTATACCAAATACTGAAGCATATTAAACTCTCTAATTGTAAAATAATTTTTTTGCAAGAAACTCATTTACCAACTTCAGAGTCTAATCTTTTTTGCAAACCTGGTATAGACGAAGTGTACACTGCAGGTAATACTACCAGGCAATGTGGGCTTTGTGATCCCTGGCAGGGTCTTAATTTTTCGGTTAAAGATTTTACTTTTTATTCTTCCACCCATCAATCTTACTCAAGTATGGATTATTTTCTGATTAGCAATGCCCTTCTTAATGGAATTCAACTTGTTGAAATCAATCCCAGAGTACTGTTAGGACACTCTATAGATTGGTTGAATCATACTTTTATTGGAAGATAGCCGAGGGATATGCTCTGGAAGCTAAACAATCAATTATTAATGGATGAGCATCTATGGGTGAGACGGTGGGTAGATTAATAGCCCTACATCTAAAAAATTTTGAATAATCTTGGATTATTTCTTTTATTGCTTCTGAGGTAGATAGCTATGTTAAAACTGTTCCCCAAGATGTAACTAAAGAATTTGAATGTTTTTACCATAGGCTTTATGCCCCGATCCATAATCCCGCATCTATATTAGAAATCCAATCTTATTTAAAAAACAGACTTACCAAAATTGTAGCAGAGCAGCAAAGGGATTTATCTTGACCAATTTTTCAGATAGAGATATTAGATGTGATGAAAACCCTGAACCCTGACAAGGCACCAGGCCCAGGTGGACTATCTGGGAATTTTTATAAAACCTCTGCACTAGAATTGGTTCCTCTGTTATATAGGTTTTATTTATATATTTTTGATCATGCTATTTCTGATTCTACTTTATTAGAAGCTCTGATCATTCTTTTACCAAAACCTGATAACCCCTTAGATCATGTTGTAGAGACCAATTTCATTAATGAACTACAGTATTACCATATTGTTCAACATTCTTGCTAGAATAAATAAGGTTTGAGCACCTTGAATTTTTAGGGAACAAGTAGGGTTCATGCCTTCCAGAGTCTCTTCAGATCAGTTTTGGAAACTGGCACATATTTTCTTTGTGTCTGTGGACCCCTTGGTCCCTGCGGCCTTGGAGTCCCTAAACGCAGAGAAGGCTTTTGATTGGGTTAGCTGGCCATTCCTCTTTGCTACATTATCTGAATTCCAGTTTCCTGACACTTTTCATACTTGGTTATATGTCCTGTATTTAGTACCCAGTGCACAAATCTACTGTAATGGTGTTCTTCTCATTCCTATTCTACTGCACTGTGGCACTAGACAGGGCTGTCCACTCACTCCTTTTTAATTTAATCTTTACCTTGAACCTCTGATTTACATGTTAAAGAATAATCCCTTGATTTCTGTAATTACTGTAATAACAAGTCTTTGATATTATTAGCGTACGCGGATGACGTCCTTCTTCACATTACTTATCCAGCTAAATCTCGTCCCACAGCTCTACAAACTATACAAAAATTTAGTCAACTCACTAACTATAAATTAAATGTGGATAAATCAACAGTGATGCCCCTAAATACAGGAATTCATAAAACCACTACTCTTAATTGTGGTATGTCCTGGTAACCTGGTAAGGTTAAATATTTAGGTTTCTATATCAATAAGAATTTAGCACAAATAAAAAAGCTAAATTTGGAAGACTTAGTTAAAATTAAACAAGATTTGGAATGTTAGAGACTGCTACCACTTACACTCTGAGGTAAGATAAATGTCATTAAAATGAATGTTTTCCCTTGCTGTTTTTATCCATTAAACATGCTTAATTTATATTTACCTTTGCCCTGGTTTCAGAAAGTACATTCTATTATTTCCTCCTTTATATGGAAAGATAAGTGCCCCGGTCGAGCATATAATAAATTACCTGTGCCTTAAAGACTAGGAGGACTCAAGTTACCACATTTTGCCATATGTTACTTTGTTAGTCATGCAAGCAAGTATTTAAGATGGCTTGTGGTTGAGAGAGACCAAGCAATATTGCAGCATGTTCCTATCTGGTTGGAGCTTGAATTGGATCTTATGGAGAAATGGGGCATACCACCTTCAGCAATGCCTTTTATCCATCCCAGCACATGCCTCAAACAGTTATGTGATTCAGTTCTTGGCATTTTCTTCAAGGTGCACGCCCAGTTAGGTAAAGTTTTGCGATATACTTTTGACCAAGATATTTCTCGATCAGTATTTAGGAATCCTAATTTTAAGATTGACTGCACATGTCTTTTCAGGGAATGGCTTCCACAGCTGTCCTCCAGTAGGGTAGACCTTCTGCTTTCTGGTGGTTTCTTTAAATATTTGCGTGACATGCATTCCTCATTTCAAACTGATACTCAATATTATTATAGCATATTTCAATTTATATGCCTACTTATAGAACATTTTGGTTAGGGTCCTTATTATATTGACTATCACAAATTTTTAACAGCAGCAACTACGCTGGCTTCTCAGCCACATGCGATATCCCATTTATATATGTTTTTCTTTACACACTGTTTTCCTGTAATAAATGGAGTTTGTCACTATTGGGGCCAAGCTTTTCCTAATGAACATTTTAATTGGGAACGTATTTGGCTAGACACTCATATATACATTACCAGTGACACACTCCATCTTATGCAGCTTAATATTCTACACAATATATATTATACTCCCCAGCAACTCTTTGACTTGGGTATTGCTGAATCTCAAACTTGTACTAGGTGTAATACTACAGTGGGTTCCCTACTGCATATTGTTTGGAAGTGTGATGAGGTTTATCCCTTATGGCACAGGATACAATCCTATGTAGACTATCATCTGCCCATCACTCAGTTTTTTCCCCTGAAATATGTATTGTGGGTAACTATACTAAAATTCTTGTCATGACTTGGAAATACTATATAGCCATGATTTCTATGTCAGTTAAACAGGTGGTCTTGTGACATTGGAAGGATCAAGAAGTAATTACGTACCAAGAATGGCTTAATGAATTTTTATTTAACTTACAAATGGAAAGAATGATTGTGAGCATTCAAAATAGACTTGCCACTTTGCGATTGACTAGGTTATACACCTTGGTTACTAACTAATGGTCTTGGTCCTGGCCCTGGCCCCTTCTCTCCTTTCTCTCTTTTTTTCATCAAATGTAATACTATTCTATTAATACTTGTTGTTGTGATTTAGCCTTGTAACTTTTGATTATTAGGTCCTTTTAGTTCTTTTGGTTTTCTCCTCGCTCTACTCTGTATGGGGGGGGACTAGGGAGGGGTGGTGTAGGGTGCTGTTATTTTTGTCTTATTCATCATTCTTTTTTCTCTCTTTATTTGTTACATTTTTATGCTATTAGGTAGTTGATTGTTCTCTTGAAAACTAATAAATATTTTAAAATTTCAAAAACAAAGTTGTCAAAGTGCTGCCTGTTACCCTAAGTGACCACTCTCTGTTGCAATGTCTAAAGGCAATCAAACAGAGAAGGCCACCCTCCCATATCACATTCAACCAAGTCCTAAACAAAATGAAGGTGCCTGAATTAAAATCTTACTTGGTTCAAATTGATTGGAGCTTCTTAGATGTCATTCCATTATTGACTCAGCCCTAGAATTCTTTCTCTCCAAATTCACCTTTGCCTGGGATAAATTTGCATCCTTTAAAATATGCAAGCAAGAGGCACATTGTCCAGATGGATCACCTCCGAACTCCATGTCTGCATGAAGGGGAGAGACAATCTGTGGGAACTGGCCAGGGAAACAGGGTCCTCTGTTCATCTGCAAAGGTATAAGAAAGCCTACAATATGTGCACCAGTATGTTTATTAAAGCCAAATCTGACTTCTGTAAGGACCAGCAGACCCAGAACTGAAGCAATGGCAAAAGACTCTGGGACAATGTCTCTGAGCTCCTTGGCAAGGGAGTTAAAAACCATTCCTCAGATACTTATGGTGGAGGGTTGAGAAGTCCTTGATTGCACTGAAATTGCAAGTTACTTCAACACAGCTTTTATTGACCTCTGTTTCATCATCCCTACTGAGCTTGCCCAGACCCTCTGCAGGAACCAGCTCTTGAAGCCTCCCAGATGGTGGGCACTGAAACAAGGTACCCTACATTCTACTTTAACGCTATTTCAGTCAAAGACACCTCAAAATACATCAGTAGGGTACTTGGCAAAACTAGGTGCAGAAGTGACACAGTTGATATGAAACTTCTTGCCCTGATAGTAATGGAACCTTCCCACCCCATCTCTAGAATTTTTAACTTTTTCCTGTGCTACTCACAGTTCCCAGAGAAGTGGAAATCTGCACTGGCTACACCAGTTTTCAAAAGTGGAGACCACATAAGCCTTGCCAATTACAGATCCATTTCTATTCTTTCACTCTATCTAAGGCTGGATGGAGGATTAAGGCTCTGAGCTGCAAATCTGGAGACCTGGGTTTGAATCCCAGAGTCACCACTTGCATACTGTGTGACCCTGAGCAAGTCACTTAACTTCCTTGTGCTCCCAGGTTGCACCTGTAAACAAGCTTTCAGCTTGATGTGTCTCTCCTGGTAAAAAAAAAAGAGGCCCTTAAGAGAATAGTTTCTGATCAGCTTGTCACATACCTCAAACAACACAGTGTCCAGTGTGTACATCAGCATGGCTTCTGGAAGTGCTGTTGGAGTACACCAACTACATTCATGAGGACCTTGACAATGGTGACCTAGTTGGTGCTACAGATATTGCCCTTACTAAAGCTTCTGACCTATTCAACCATAAGCTCCTACTTAACAAACTCTTTGGTCTGGGTTTGTCACAGAAACAGTTGATTCATTCCACAGCTATCCCACAAATTGTTCCCAGCTGGTGAAAATTGAGAGATCTTTGTCCGACATTTGGGGAGTATCTACTGGTGTCCCCCAGGGCTCCATCTTGGGCCCACTCCTTTTTGGTCTCTTCATAAATCAACTGTCTGATGCTTGTCAGACAGTTAACATACACTTTTATGCCAAAGATGCAGTTGTCTGTTCCAAAAACCCTGACCATGGCAGCCTTACAGCTGCCCTCCAAAGTAACTTTAGAAAAGGGGTAAGGAGCATTCTGCTTTCTAATTGGCTAATGCCACCAACTACCCAGTTCAGTATCAGACAACAGAGACTGGGAAATAATAAGTTCTAGTCTCTGGCTGCCTGATTACCTTTTTAAATTCCTGTGCCCTTAGAATGTTAAATTATTTGGAGCCACCATTTTTTTCTCTCGCTTAGCGAGAGATACTGCTGCCCTGCAACACTCTGCTGTTTAGTGCCAGCTGCCAGAAACAGCACATCAACCTCCCCTGGACACATTTAACATTACCTTTTTTGTTTGTTTTGTTTTATTTTTTACTGTACATTCATGCTGTCTAAGAGCCAACTGTGCTGTTGTGCCCATTCCTCCAGCTCACTGTTCACTGGCTCTACAAGTGAGAGTGGTGTCAGAGTCAGACAGTGGTCACACTCAGAAAACAATAAATAATTAAAAAAATAAATGGGATGCTCCCCCACCATAACCACGCTATTGCCTGATTCCCTGATGCGTTCAGTTTTAAATTGTAGCCCTCAATATAGCGACACAAAATGCAACACAAACTCAATGGTAAAGCACTTTCATGCCAGTTATGTTTCTATTCCTCCCAGCTCACTTGACCACTACCACTGCTCCTGGACCAGATTCACCAATGAATAAATGGCAACCACCTAGAAAATGGCACATCCACCCTCATGCAACTCAGTTGTTTTGAACACTTTAGCTGCTGCCGACCATAAGGACTCCACAGACACTGTTTCCTGCCTGACCCCTATTACAATGCAGGCTTCTACAGCTGAACTGCTGCTTGTTTAAAAAAAAATATAAAAAAACAAGAACCTCCAGGTTTAAATCTGTGGTCCAGTACAGAAATAACAATGGACCATTTCTCTGAACTGCGCACCTCTGAAAAGCCATTCTCGGCTGTTCCTATGCCAAACAGAATCCCAGTCCTCCAGCCACCAGCCCAAGCAACATAACAAGACCATTGTTTTCTTCAACCTGCCTACCACAGACGGAGAGCCGTTGCTGGCTTGCAGCAATACAATAAGTGAATGTGTGGCTGGGGGATCAGACTCTGCACAGGAACAGCCCTGAAGCATAGTTAGAATGAGCACCAGTCTCTCTCTAAAAACAAACATTTCTCAATGCTAGATGTTTGCTTGCTGGTATAAGCATTGGGAATGCAGGAGTTAGACAGATGCAGAATAGGAATGGCAGTGAAGTATTGAACATCATGTCAACCCCACCTCCACCCTGCAGAGATGGACAGGCATTGGGGTATGCATTTAGGTCATCACCCATAACGTTCATGCCATTTCACCTCACCCTATCCTGCAGACACCGACAAGTGTTGAGGTGTGCCTTGGGGTGTTTGGCTTTATAGTCACCCCATTCCATAAGGACATACACTGAAATGGGTGCAGTATAGGAGAATGGAGTGAACTCTGGGACCGAAGAGTCCAAGGCACACCTTGATGCCTGTCACTGGCTGCAGGGTGGGGGGGTGGAATGGCATGAGCATTACAGTCAACAATCCAAAGGCACACCCCTGATGCCTTTCAGTCTGCACAGGGTGGGACATTATGGTTAGAAACTTTAACACCCTGGGCGTTTGTCGGGATTTGCACTACAAATTTTCAGCATGGCCTTTTTGTGACCCACACCTCATGAAAGCATTTGGGACCTCTTCTCATGAACAGTGGCACTGTGATTTTGTTAATGTGTCCCGAACTTTGAGTTCCCACAGCGACCGTGCCATTCTGCACCAGATGTATGAAAACACATTGGGCAGGATGTGAAGAATGACAGCTGTACCATTCATAGGAAGGTGTGAAGAGATGGCTATGTTGAAAATCTGTAGTGAAAATGTTAAAAATGCTCGAACTTCTGAGCGTACATGGAAACTGTGCAACACATGCATGTAACACAGTCATTTAGTGGAATTATTTCACCAAATTTTCAACATAGGCATGTTGTGGCCTCTGTTCATGAACACTGTCACTATGATTTTCTTAATCTGTCCCAAAACATTGATTTCCCACATCAACCACGCTATTCTGCACCAGATGTGTAAACGTATATTTCGGCCAGGATGTGAAAAATGACAGCTGTACTGTTTTTAAAGAGGTCTGAAAAAATGACAATGTTGAAAATCTGGACTGAAAACACTACAAAATTGCGAAGTTACGACAGTGCGTAGAAACTGCACAATGCACGCTCATAACACAATCATTTTATGGATGTTTGTCACCAACTTTTTAACATAGGCATTTTAGGACCTCTGCTCATGAACAGAGTCACTGTGATTTTCTTAATCTGTCCCAAACACTGATTTCACACAGCGACCACGCTATTCTGTGCCGGTAGTGTGAAAACACATTTTGGCCAGGATGCAAAAAATGACAGCTGTACTGTTCATAAGGAGTTGTGAAAAAATGTCAATGTTGAAAATCTGGAGTGAAAATATTACAAATATGTGAAGTTATGAGGGTGCATGGAAACTGTGCAATGCACACTTGTAACAGTCATTTTATGGACTTTCGTCACCAAAGTTTCAACATAGGCACGCCGACAGGGGGATTGGGCACCCTCTTCAACTTTCATGGGGCTCTGAGGTGGCAGGTATGCCGCCACCATGTTGTCGAAAATGTTACACCAGGCAAGGTACTGCCCTGCAATGACGGGTCATTCCCTCATTGCAGTGGAATGGCTGATGCTGCAATGATGAGGTGACCCGTGATTGCGGCGGTGAAATTGTTTCAATCTGGTGGCACTTCTGCAGAACCAGTGTCATCAGGACACTGGGACCTGCATTGGGTGAACACTGCCAAGCCCACAAATGCAGTGCCGGCTTTGGCCACCACAGTGCTGCACCTCCGCAACCCACTTCTCTCCTAAGCTGCCACATAATGTTTTTTGTGCATGCGCACAAGCAAACATAAAAAAGAAAGAAACAACAAAATTGCTGTATAACAATAATTCTTTGACCATAGGTTTGATTTATCGCTCTCCAAACTTAACTACTGAACAAAATAATAATCTATTACAGGGGTTCTCAAATGGTGAGGCCAGCCTCCCTGGGGAGGCCCCAACCTGTTCAAGGGGAGGCTCAAGCAAGTCTGAAAAAGTACAGTATTTAAATTTTGGGTTTTATCTATTTTGTGTGAAGAGATTAAGCAAACTGAAAGAGGATAATAGTAGGTGAATTTTATGTATTTATTTACTAATAGGTGACAAGGAAAGGTGAATGAGCCAAAGCTCATTTCAGGTGTACCCGGGGAAGGGTAGGGAGTGAATACATTTCAAAAGGTAACTGCAAAACAATCAAGAAATATACAATGAACAATAGTGCAAATAAATATGAACAATAAACTAATAATGAGTGGTGGTAATTGATCAATTTGTAGACTGATGGCAGAACAGCCCAAATACAATGGTTGAGCATAGAAGTACTAAGATCAATAGCAGGAAGAAGAAAAGTAATCCCAGAGAAGTTTATTAGGAACAGGGAAAGAGGGGGAGAGGCAAAGTATGCAGGAAGGTTATTTCATATAGAGAGGAAACAGAGAAAGTAGTCTGACCCATGAAGGTACTGCAACAAGGGATAACAATGGTTCAAGAATGAAAATAGCAGAGCAAGTAGGCTGGCCGGTGGTGGGGGATGTTACAATAAACTGAATAATAATATTTGTTTATTTTATTTATTTGTTATTCAGATAATACCTTTGAGCACAAGAGCTCTTCTTCAAAGGTTCCACATCAGTATAAGACAAAGAACTGAATGTGAGCCAAGTATTCAAAGAGGTTTCAATTTATTCATGGGGTACTGCATGTTATTTTTCTTTGGGGGAGGCCTAAGATTATTTCAGTTTCTGGGGGAGGCTCAAAATCTTTTCCATGGATTTGGGGAGGCTCATTGTGACAAAGTCTAAGAACCATTGATCTATTACATATTATAAAAACTAGGAATATTATAGGCGAGTATGTGCTCATGGGGGATTTTAACCTACCTCACATTAATTGGACCTCACTGGATAGTAAGACAGCATTAGAAAAAAAAATGTATTGATTGATTTATTCAGTTAAACCTTGAACAACTAATTCTCTTACCAACTATTGGAAATAATACGCTAAATCTAATTTTAACAAATTGTGATGAAAAAGTAGATAATATTCAACTGTATCCACCACTTGGAGATTCTGATCATAATATGGTATCTGCCTTTTATAAAAACAATACTGAGTACGCTAAAGGAAAAACAGTTGTAAGAGACTTTCACAAAGCAGACTATCAGAAAATGAGGAATCTACTGGGTAAATGGGAATGGGAAAAATATCTTATAGGTGAAACTCTTGAACTCATCTGGGAACTAATTAAATCACAGCTTATGCAATGTATTGAGAATATGTGCCTTGCAGAGTTAAATACAATAAAACTAGATGTATTCCCCATGGTGGAACAATAAAATTAAGAAACAGATTTGCAAAAAGAAAAAATATTCCAGAAATTTAAGAAATCAAAAACTAGAGAGCTACGCAACAAACTTAAATTGTGTAATAAAAACATAAAAGGAATGATAAAAAGAGCAAAAAAAAAAAAACAAAACCCAGAATTAAAATTAGCATCTGGGGGTGAAGGATAACGAAAAACAGTTCTATAATTACATTGGTACATTAAAAGGCAATCAACATACCATAGGGCCCCTAAAAATGGATGACGGTACATTTACTGATGAGATAGACATAGCAGAAACATTGAATAAATTCCTATTTCTCAGATCCAACAGATAGATTTGACTAATCCATATTTATATAATATCAGTAGTTCAGAAGTCTATGACATGATACAATCATTGAAAACCAATAGTTCACCTGGACCAGATGGTATATCTCTGAGACTTATTCAAGAATTGGCCCCAGTATTAATTGAACCACTTACTTATCTCTATAACAAATCCATACAGGATGGTGAAGCATTGAACGATTGGTGTATAGCAACTGTGACTGCAATCCACAAAGGAGGTAAAAGAGATGAACCAAGGAACTATAGACCAATTAGTCTGACATCTGTGGTTGGTAAAATTATGGAAAAAATTGTTACAAAGGTGAATTAATGAACACTTGATTAAGAAGGGATTAACCGATCACAGTCAACATGGATTTCTTCCTGGGAGGTCACGCTTGACTAATCAACTCAACTTTTTTTGAGCCCATAAGTCAAGCACTAAACAAAGGTCTCCTCAGTGATGTAGTTTACCTCGATTTAGCAAAAGCGTTTGACAAAGTATCTCACCACATATTAATAAAAGAACTATAGAAGATTGAATTATCACCCAATATTGTAAACTGGATCAGCTCCTGGTTAAATAACAGATATCAAAAAGTTGCAATCAAAGGGAACTACTCCTCTTGGGGTAGTGTGACTAGCAGTGTCTCTCAGGGATCAGTCTTGGGACCATCCCTTTTTAATATCTTAGTCACAACCATGCCAATCTTGGACAGAGTATGGTTAGCCAAATACACAGATGACTGCAAGTTGGGGGGGGGGACTTGTAACTACAATAACAGACCAGATTAATATACAAAAGCAACTAGATCTACTTAAGGGGTGGGGGCAAACCATGCATATGGAATTTAACTTAGAAAAATGCAAAGTTATGCATATAGGTAAAAACAATCCATGTTATAATTACAAATTAGGATATCTTTTATTGCAGTCTGTATCTGATGAGAAAAACCTTGGCACCATAATAACTAACGATCTTAACTTTGAAAAAAAAAACACTACTTTAAAAGTTAAGAAGTGCCATAAAATAATAGGATCCATTTTGTCAAATATAAAAAGCAGGGAGCAGGAGGTATTAATGCCACTTTATTTTAGCTGAGTAAGACCACATCTTGAATACTGCTCTCAGTTTAATAAATCTCCTTCTATAAGAAGCTGTACATTGGTTGAGGGGATCCAGAGAAAATTTACAAAAAAGATAAGAAATCAAGAGAAACTTGACTATGGTTCTAGATTAACAAACTTACAATTATACTCTGCAGGTTATAGACAAATTCGTGAAGATTTATGCTTGACATATAAACCACTAAAAGATAGTTATTTAGGTGCAACTATAGGTCTGACATTGAATGATACTACAGCCAATACAATAAATAATGGACTTAAAATCACAGGAGAATTTATCAAAACTACTAAAAGAAGCAAATTCTTTACTCAGAGGGTTGTCAGTATATGGAACAGTCTACCAGCACTAGTAGTATCCAGTCTGACTATGGACATTTTTAAAACTAGACTAGACCAATATATGGGAAATAGAAAATACATGTATCACCTATAAATAGGTGTGAGTTCTTCAAAGGGAATCAAGCCTATTGTATACATTCTATAAATTCTATGAATAAATGCCAAGTAAACAGGTGCATAATAAACAAGCCTACAGTATCTAACATGTTTCCTAGGCGAGTGTGAGAATATGTGTGTGTGTGGGGGGGTGGTAACCATGACAGCCAGCTCAAACACATACTAACGGAGGTGGAGGAACTATTTTTTTTAACAAAACAAATGAAAACCTAACATTTAAAAAAAAAAAGTTTTTCAAACACATATAATATTGTGGCCCATTTTCTAAGCACAATAATACCCTCCAGGGTGGGTGGTATGGGCTATACTGGACCTTCCAGAGGTTATAAGGCCCTCTGTCTGTGGTTTCAGGCCTCATTATGCCCCAGGGTGGTCCAATATAGCCCAATACTGCCTACCGTGTCAGGTATTATTGCTTACTTAGGTCACTTGAAAGTTGGTTCTTCAACAACAAACTGGTCCTTAATTACAAAAACACAAAGACTATGCTCTCCTCTAGTCTCCAACAGAAGAGGAAAGTTCCACTCTTTGTCAACCAAAATGGCCAAGGACAAAACCTTGAACAGGTGAAGATCTTCAAATACCTTGGAGTAACTCTGAATGATGCCTTATCTTTTGTACCCATGTTGACAATCCGATGGCTATAGTTAACAGAAGACTGGATGCCTTGTACCATAACAGAAACAGTCTCACTGGGGATGCTAGATACCTTATTATGGTCATCTCCATTCTGTCACTTATAGATCATGGGCACTCGGTCTATGCAGCTCTCTGTGACATGGTACTAAACAGAGTGAAGCCAATCTGTAATAAGGCATGCTGCTCTGTACTTGGTGCAGATAACCACTTTCATAGTTGTACCCTTTATGGACTTACTAACTGGCAACCTTTACCCAGCTAAATAAAGCTCCAGACCTTCAAAACCAAAAAGTATATTGCACTCACTGAGACCGGGCAGAGTGCGAGTGTGGGGTTGCTGCCCCTGTATGGAAACACCAAAACAAACAAAATCTTGTACTCCAGAGCTGGGGTGTGAACTATGAAAAGATGCAATGACAAAATCAAAGTTCAATCCAGATGAGAATTTATTCTGCTTACTCAGTCATTGGTTGGACCACACCAGAACTGTTCCAAAGTCACTGTGTCTCAGGTGCTCCAACGCTTTGCCACCTAAGGCTTCGTCAAGGGGAAGCTACCTAAACACTGATCCCTCCTTTTATGTCTGCCTTTGATGACATCAGTACTGTCAAATAACATTTTTTACATAGATACATAGATACATAGACAGTGTCGGCAGATAAGGGCCTATGGCCCACCCAGTCTGCCCATTTGAGCTTGTAAGTTCGGTTTGTTTTCCTAGAAGTCTGTTGCCCCTTACCCCTGACCTCCAGAATTCCTTTATGTCTATCCCATGCATTCTTAAATCCTGTGATTGTTTCAGCCCCCACCACTTCCTCTGGCAGGGTGTTCCACTTGTCCACCACCCGTTCTGTGAATAAATTCTTTCTTATGTTTCCTCTGAATCGTCCTCCCTCCAACTTCATCCCATGCCCTTTAGTCCTGGAACATCTTTTTGCTTAAAAATAGTGTTTTCCTGCACCCTGCTCCTCCCTGTAAGATACTTGTATGTCTCTATCATATCCCTCTCTCCCTTCTCTCCTCAGGAGTACATGTTCAGTTCCTTCAACCTGTCTTCATAGGACTTGTGATGCAATCCATGCACCATCTTTGTTGCCCTCCTCTGAACCTTCTCTACCCTGTCTATGTCCTTACGTAGGTATGGTCTCCAGAACCGTACACTGTACTCCAGGAGGGCCTCACTAGTGTCTTGTATGGCAGATTATGACCTCCCTTTTCCTGCTGGTGTTGCCCTGCCTATACATCCCAGCATCCTATTTGCTTTACCTGCTGCCTTGTCACACTGTTTCCCTACCTTGAGGTCATCAGAGATGATAACCCCAAGATCCCTTTCCTGCTTGGTGCATGCTATATCCTCACCTCCCAACTGATATATTGTGCCAGGGTTTTTGTGCCCCATATGCATTATCTTGCACTTCTTTGCATTGAATTTCAACTGCCAAACCCCTGACCATTCTTCAAGTTTCTGCAGGTCCCTTCTCATTCTGTCTATACCCTCTGGTGTATCTACTCTGTTACAGAGCTTTGTGTCATCAGCAAACAGTGAAATTCTGCCTTCTAGGTCCTGCGCCATGTCACTGATGAAGATGTTGAATAGGACCGGTCCCAGCACTGATCCCTGTGGTACCCCACTGGTCACTCTTCCCTCTGTGGAGTGACAGCCATTTACCACCACCCTCTGTGTCCTGCCACCCAGCCAGTTACCTACCCACCACACTACTGTCCAGCCCACACCCATATTCCCAGTTTGTGTAATAGTCTTCTATGTGGCACAGTGTCAAAGGCCTTGCTGAAGTCCAGATAGGCCATGTCCACTGCCCTCCCCTGATCCACCTCCCTAGTCACCCAGTGAAAAAAATTCAATGAGGTTGGTCTGACATGACCTCCCCTGGTGAAACCATGCAGCCTTGGGTCCTGTAGTCCATTGACAACCAGATGTTCCACCAATCTCTCCTTCAGTAGTGCTTCCGTGATCTTCCCCACTACCGAGGTGAGGCTGACTGGTCTGTAGTTCCCTGCTTCCTCTTTGTTCCCACTTTTGTATAAAGGGACTACATCTGCTGTCCTCCAGTCTTTGGGTACCTCCCCTGTTTCCAGTGATCGGCTAAACAGGATAGCCAGAGGTTCAGCCACCACCTCTCTTAGTTCTTTAAGGACCCTGGGGTGCACCCCATCTGGCCCCATTGTTTTATCAACTCTTATTGCTTCCAGTTCCTTCAGGACCCTTTCTCGTGTAAAGGGACTTGTGTCCATTTCTGCACCATTCTCACACCTTGTACTCCCTTCAGACCCATTACCCTCCTCTTCCTCAGTAAAGACTGAGCAGAAATACCTGTTCAGTATGTCAGCTTTACTGTTGTCATCCTCCACCTTGTTATCCTCCCCTTCAGTCTCACTATCCCTCCCTTTGTTTTCTTTTTCACTTATGTACCTGTAAAGGTTTTGTCCCCTCTACCCACTGATTTTGCAATGTGTTCTTCTGTCTGAGCTTTGGCTTCCTTACTGACCTCCCTGCCTCCCTTTGCTTCTCCTGGTACTTCTCCCTATCCCCTTCTGCCTGTGTCTTTTGTATTGCCTGAATGCAATCTTTTTGGCTTTCACTTTCTTTGCTACGCTTTGGAAAACCATAATGGTCTCCTCTTCCTTTTCCTCTTGCTAACCTGCTTAATACATAATTCTGTTGTTCTTGTAATCCCCATTTTAAATACTGCCCACTGTTCCTCAACCCCGGATTCCTGTCCCATTCCCCTTAATGCCTCTTTCAAGTATCTCCCCATTTTCCCAAAGTCTGCCCCCCTAAAATCCAGGATATGTGTTTTTGTGTGGTTTGGTTCTGCTCATATTCATTTAGTCAATTACAAAAATATGTATTTGCATAGTTAACATAAATAGCATACATAAATACTTGTTCACTTTCTATAATAAGAAAGAGAAGAGGGCAGGCTTTTATCTTGTCATCATAGCAAGCCAAAATAAACTAATTTTCAAACCATTTGAATCATATTTAACAAATATTTAAATCATATATTTAATCATAAAAATATTATAAAATAAGAGAAAATGGAAAACAACAACAATAGACTAACGTTATTCATCCCTTATCACTCTAAAGATTACTACTAAATATGATAGGCAAAATCATTATTTAGAATGTTTTTTAATTCATTACTCTTCAAATAGTCATGAAAAATAGAGGGAAAAACACTAATGAAGCCGGGAGCCAAACCCACAAAAAAAGCCATTCCTCAACAGCAAGATTTAGTGGAAAACAGATATTCCTGTGCTTTCCAAGTCCCCCCAGCTGTAAAAGGGAAGAAAGACAAAAAATTAATTATGCATTTATTGAATTTAAATATTTTAATATTTATTAAGAACAATTTTCTCAAAATAATCTCTCAAAATATATTGAAATAAATTGAAACACTACATCTCGTAGCACAAAGACTTGCAGAGAAAGTGTAGTACACACAGATACCAAGGTCAATTTCTTAGGTGAGGGGGTTGATTTCTGTTTTTTAACAGCTGGGATTTGGAGGTATCACAAGTCCATTAAACATTCATTTTATAGATAGGGTTTCAAATCCCATTCATGATTTAAGCCCCCAGGAACCAGAGCATTTAAGATGTATATCCAAAAACTCTCTCTGTATCCCAACCTGTTTGCCCTATCTCCACCCCTTGTACCTATTTTGACCTGTTCCAGAGCTGTAAATTAAAATGTTCTTGGGTCACTATTATGATTAAAAATAAAAAAAAATGTTTGGCTACTGGACTTTCAAATTGCATGTTCTTTATGTCCCTTATATGCTCTTGCACCCACATTTTTAAGGGACCTGTGGTCTTGCCTACATATAGCTTATGCCAGGGACACTCTAGTGCATAAACAGTATATGTAGTCACACACAGAATAAATTTATTAATATAAACTTTCCTTCCATTTGATGGTGCTAAAAAATATTTCCCGTTTGCAATGTGTGCATATGCTGCAATTTCAGCAGTGATACATTCCTTTGGGTTTAATCGGTAACCAAGTGTGTGTAATTTCTTTTTCTCTTGAAAACTGGCTAAAAACTAATTAATCTTTTAAGTTTCTTCCACGTTTAAAAGAGACCCAAGGGTAATCATCTATATGTACTGGCAACTGTGAATCACTTTTTAAAATAGGCCAGTACTGGGTCACAATTTTTCCTAAGTCACCTGCCACTTTATTATATGTGGTGACAAAATAAATTTGATTTGTCTCATCAGTGGATCTCTGTTTTGGGGGTTAATAATTCCCCATGGTCACAATTTGCAGCTTTATTATATGCCTCCTCCAATATCACAGAGCTGTATCCCCTCTCCATAAAATTAAGTTTGAGTTCATTTGCTTGTAATTCAGAGCTAGTGTTTTCTGTACAATTATGTTTCAGCCTAAGAAACTGGCTGTTTGGAATGGCTTCTTTCAACTTCCTGGGGTGTGCACTGCTAGCGTGGAGGTGGCTATTGGCTGCAGTTTGTTTCTTATACCCTCTGAGATTATACCGTTGTTATCCCCTATAGACAAGGTAATGTCTAGGAACTCATATTTTGTGGGGTCACATTTGAACGTGAATCTCAAGTTTTTGTCATTTTCATTAGGCCAGTTTAGAAATTCACCTGCTTCTGGCTTTGTCCCTTCCCATACACAAAGTATATCATCAGTAAAATGATTCCACTTAATGATTTCACTCATGTGGGGGTTAGAGGTTGTATCAATGACTACTGTCCTTTCCCAGTAGTCTAAAAATTAATTTGCATAAGATGGGGCTATTGTAGGCCCCTATCACCATGCCACATTTTTGTAAGAAATATTGCTGGTCAAATTCAAAGTAATTATGTTCAAGAATGAATTTTAGCCTCCCATGATCAACTCAAGTGGCATAGTATCAATCAGTGGATCCTGTATCAGGAAATGTTGGCATGCTTCTAAACCATCTTGATGATGTATAGATGTGTATAGTGACTCTATGTCAATCGCAAGCTATTTATAGTTGGCTGACCACTCAGATTCCCTGTATTGCTGTAAAATGTGAATTGTGTTTCTAGCATAGGAATAAAAACAGCTGACAGTTCTTTTGAGAAAGAAATCCAGGAATGTGCACAAAGTTTTTAAACCACTAGCTGGCACTACTCCAAGGGCTACTACCCTTGTCTTGTGGGCCTGTACAAGGTTGAGGGGGCCTGGGTTCCCAAGATCTACTTTAAACTAGTTCTTGTCCTAGATATTACATTTTGCACAGTGCCTCCACCCAGAGTTTAGCTCTAAGTGTGCTAGCATGGAACTTGGTACAATCCTCTGGGATGCCCACCCACGTTTACCATAAGCTACCCCACACATGACCAGATAACATTTCCCCACATTTCAATATATTTTACCATTTATTGACTGGATCCTAATAATATGCACATGACACGGTTATCAAAACAACAACAACATAGTTTATTTACGGGGGAAGGGCTTAGGATGGGTGAAGAGAGGAACAGAGGTTATACATTTACAGTATTTACATTTGGTTTAATGGTTTTGATTAGTGCTGCTGGTGAAACCCTCCAGCTGGGTAGGTAAGTTCCATTTTAAATCACACATCACTCATATATGCCCACCAATCTCTAGCATAACCAGAGCTCTGGCTATCTAATTAGGCTGAATAAATCAGCTGACACAGAATACATTGCTTTACCCACACTGGTACCAGTCCCCAACATTTGGTATGAGAACCCGCAATCCCAGCCTTAATCTGGATACCCAGTAACCATAGTCCAGAATGGTGTAGGCCTTATGAGTGGTGCAGCTGTATGTTGGTCAGCTAATTAAGAAGATTAAGACTTATCTTGGAATATGAAACACTTGAACTATTTACACTCCCTTGGGTTTGTGCAGGGGACACCCTACATCCTGAAATTCTGGCCCCCTCTTCTGGGCTAAAAGCACTTGCGGTGTAACCAGCGAGTTACATTACATTTAACTCAATTGCATTTCCTAAATATTCAGCACATTTATATTGAACATTTAGCACATTTATAGTTCTTACACATTTAGCAGATTTACAATTCTAGATCATTCAGCACATTTATAACTTTAATCCTTCCACCATGGACCAGTGTGGCCACCATGGTCCTTTTCATCTTTAAATCTTTCAGTGGGTACTTGCTTCCTAAGGCTAGGGTGACCCAGTTCTTCACATTCCATATCCAACTATTATATTTTCACAATGCTGTACTGTTGATTTGGCAACTGAAAACAGTTACGGCAGTTCTTTTAAACACAAATCTCAATGTCTCAGTCCCACTTGGCAATGGCTGGAGTTTACAGCTTCAAAATCCTTATGGTAATTGCTGCCCTTAACAGCTCCAAACAAACAAATACTGGACCTCCCAGGAAAAGTCAGGAAGACCCCTGACTCTGAGTACTCCCCTTTCAGTCCTGTAGGCACTTAGGAATTAAAACATATTTCAGACACATTCATATATATTTACAAGATCATCCACAATCACTATTTTGTAAGTGTCCACCCTTTCTGTGCTTTTGATTAAACTTAGGGTGCAGACAACAAATAGTTTTAAACAGTTCTCTAAGGCTTATGTGCCCCATAAAGCTTTTTCTTTAGTTGCACTTGGAGGTACAAGTTTACTTACTCAGGCATCCTCAAGGAATGGCTTTCCTTCATCTGAGGTTTCTGAAGACATCAATACTCTCACCACTGAAGCAGGTTCAGCCCTCTCACAGCTGGTTTGGCATCAAGTTGCAGGACCCACATCATTTTTCCCAAATGTGGAAAGGATTTGGCTAGCCCCTGGAGGACATCTTCTGGCAATGCTCAAGCTAGCAGGTTTTACTTTAAACTAGACTGAGTTATTTTCTGGCAAAGAAGAACAAAGCCCCTCTCCCCTTGTGAAGAAGCTTTCACTGAATCTCCAGGCCCATTTGATTTGCTGGGGGCATGAGCCCCCAACCCCATGGGGGACTCCCGCTCGAATCTGAAAACTCTTCTGAAACACTGTCTTTTATGGAGCTCTCCTGAGACTCCCTATTAGTTGCTTTGGCTCTGATTGACTGGTAGGCTTGTCAATCTCAAAAAATGAATTATTCATTAACCTTCCTTGATGCCCAGTTGGTTTGTTGTTTTGGTGCCTGAATTTATGTCCCTGCAGATCCCCATAAGCACTTTGAAGTTTCCCATGAGCTTTGGCCAATGTCCCTTAAGTCCTGGCTTAAAAATCCCAATTTTCTGATTGGCTGTTGTTGCTTTGTAATGGCTGCTAAACACACAGTCCCTTAAGCAGAATTAACACAGTCCCCAATAAAGTTTTGTTGCAGCCAGAATATTTAATATATTTGCCCAGTTGCCCCAGGGTTCAATAGCCACATGTATGTTCTTTTAGTCGCTGCCCAGATTTAACTGTTTTCTCAGTCAGTTTGCCTGTCACTGCTGCCGATATTTAGCATCCCTTGTTTGCAGCAGGCAGGCTGATTTTTCTGAGCCCCAACAATACACTCGTGTAGCCAGGCTAGTTATTTATTTATTCAAACTCCACCCCCTTTTTACATTTTCCCTTTTTCTACATTTTTTCCGAAATGTTTAAAAGAGTAGCTGCATTATTTATTTATTTATTTACTTCGGAAGCCACTGAAAACACCTTTTCCCAAAGGCAGACAGACCCTCATGAATATTTATTAGGATCAGGGCTCTGGTTCATTAATATTCATGAGCCCTGATCACTAACACTTTGCGGAGTTCATTAATTATTTTGTACAGCGAGCTCTCTTTGCTCTTGTTTTGGTCAGTGGTGGCCATTCTGGTGAATGATGGGACCAGGACCACTGAACACTCTTCCACTCAACTGCATACCGAGTGGTCAGGAGCTCAAAGGTGCAGCCTTGCACATGCTTGATCTCTAAGCCACTGGAGTGCTGAAAATGAGCAGTGGGAAGATGCGGCTTGGCTCTTGAGCCTGAATGGGCTAAATTCACATATGGGGGCTACTTTTGGGGGCAACCAGGGCACAGCAAGACTGGGTCTACAACAAAAGGCAGGCATTAAGGAAGCACTCTATTTGGAGGAGCAGAATGGGAGCTATAGGCACAAGGTATGCCCCCAAATTGGGGGGGCATTACACTCTCCCCCAAAACTTGGCATCCATGCCAAGTGTGTGTCAAGTCTGGCACACTTAAGTGGTATCTAAACATTTCTTAAAACATTTAAACATCTTAACACTTTAACGATTCTCACCAGGTTAACCTATTTATATGGCTTCCTAGCCAGCATTGGTCACCATACATCCTATTCTAGACATATATGTTCTAGTCTAAACACCCATAAAACATTTTTAACAATTGAGAGCAGGATCTAGAAGTTGCATACCCTGGGGAACCCTTAACAGTCACAGGTTTTACATCTAAATTACATTTTGGTTCAATTCTACTTTTGGCCACTAGGGGGTGTGCACACACCCACAAGCTCTCCCTGACCAGCAGTTTAGTTTAGTTAGTTTTTGTTGACCAGGTAAGTGCACTATACAAATTCTGCCTATTTTCAGACAAGACCCGGGGAAGGGAATACAGATGAATGGCAACTGACTTTGAACCAGATTAAGCTGTTAGTGGTATTTTAGTGAATAGGGGAAATTTGGCCAGGGCACTGGGAAAATTCCCCTACTCTACTGGCAGGGGGCTTGACTTCCTGTGGAGTGGAGAAGCTCAGTTTGGAGTCAGACAGCAGTGGAGGAGGAAGTGCTGATGTGGCAGGGGAGATGTCCACTCGGCAGGAGCTGGTGGATGGTATGGATGTCAGTGAGACAGGGGAAAGGGCCTTCTCTCCTGTTCTTGGAATGCAAGAGGCCTTTATGGATTTGAGTAAAACAGAAGAATCTATGGAGTTTATTTTGAATGGAAATGGAGGGGAAGATTGTTCGCCTTCCCAAAACATACCTTTGGAGAACGATCATCAGGTTTCAACGGAAAATCAACAGATAAGTGGAAATCCTCTTTTTACTAGTGTTTTGGATCCTTCGGATATACCAGAGAAAAAGTTAAAAGTTCTAATGATACTGGAATTTAAAAAACTAAGGATATATGTGATAACAAGAGCTCCAAGTGTTTTGACAGCAATGCCAATAATTATGACGTAGAAGCATCAAAGAAAGACGCTGCCCCGGCTTCAGAGCATCTCCCCTGTCAAACGTTGACTGAAATGCTGACATTAGACCAGAAAGGATCAGCTGGCAATAAAATCGCGATGGATAGCGAGTGCCTAAAGCTGGTACCTTTTTATGTGATGAGTTCTGAGACTGATTTGGTTAAAGATGTAATTCCCGATAAATCAAGTTCTATTGTTACGGAAGCAGGCTCAGCTGAGGAATTGGCCTCAGGAGAAGCAAGACAAGAAGGAAACAGGCAGGAAAAACTTTTCACAATTGGTTCTACTTTTTCATTAGGTAAAACCGAGGCAAGAGCTCATGCTCTTACTAAACAAATACCAGGTGAGGGTGTTGTCTTCCAAACGAACCCATTAAAACAGGCCCATGTAACAACCTTTTTTTTTTCTGCTAAAGGGCAGACTGTAAAAATTTCCTCAGAGGGATCTAAGCTCAAAAGGGCGGCTGTAATGTCTGCAAATCATAACTTGATTCCAACTCCCCATTACAAGAGGAGTCTAATCACCCACAAGCGACTCCTGAGAAGGTAAAAGACCAGTCTACTTCGGATCTTTTTAAGTCTGCCTTCTCTATACCCTCAGAATCTAATGTCTCTTCTAAAATTTGGTCCCCTGATGTAGCCCTCTCTGAATTAGGGTGGAAAATGGGCCCTGCAAAAATAGGGATTCCTGACCCAGACTGGTCATCCCCCTCTTCTCCCTTCTCTCAGCAATCTACAGATTGCGCCCCTACTATCTCAGGCCCTGTCAGTAATGTTCTACCCTCTTCTTCAGACCAGGATGGTGGTACAAACAATGCTTTAAAAGCAACTGGTTCAGATCCTATTCATAAATGAACAGAGTCAAAGGATCCAGGAGAGAACCCTGAGGGCTCCTCTCATCCCAGACCTATTCTATCTGATCTTTTTTCTCAAAAAAAGAAAGAAGCTGCACCATGGAGGAATGCTGTATGAATAAGTTACAAGGGAGGCCTAGATATAAGGCCTGATTGAGTTTATGTAGGAAAACACCTTCTTAAGGAATCCTTGAATTTTCACCAAAAGATGTCTTCGCTTCCATTAACATTTCTGGGGAGGACAACTATGACCTAAGCTTTAGATCCTCATTTCTGCTGGACCTTTTCTGGCAGAGATATAATCAGCGTAAGTTTTCTCCCTTATAGTCCCCCTTTCTAGTAATTCCCTTAACCCAGCCTTTAATAAAATTTATGACAGTAATGTTCTGAAATGAAGGGGTTCACGTGGAGGACATAACTTTTTGGCTCTCCCAAAAATGAGAAGTGCTAAGTGCCCCCGAAGCTGTGCTGGACTCAGAACTTTTTTGGACTGGAAGCTGGAAATATAAGGTTAAACTAAGACAGTCAAACAATGAAATTGAACATATCCCAAATTCCTTTACTTTGGGGAGGGACAGGAGAGTTTGTTTTTACTCTGGGCAGCCCCAGGCTTGTTATAAATGTGAGGCCCGTAACTACTTGTCCAGCTCATGTGACACTTCCTGCTGTGAAATTTGGGGGGAGATTGGGCATGGTAGTTTCCAGTGTAATAATATGTTGAAATGTGAATTATGTGATGAATCGGGGCATGGATATAGAGATTGCCCGTGGTCGGCAAAAAACAAAGCCTCACTCATCAGCCCTGACTTGCTAATCCAAAAAGCACAGGATGAAGCCCTTGCTAAAACCACCAAAAATTTATGAGATGTGATCCCCCTGCCTCCCCTCCCAGGGGCTCAAAAACAAAGAATCTCAGTATAAAGGTTATTCCTGAATCAGTCCCACCTACAAATAATAAATAGAGAAGCTCCCCCCCCCGATCTATCAAATGTGATTGACTTCCCCCCATGTGTTACTAGGAGGTAGAGGAACCTAAAATCTCATTCCCTCCCCAGAAACAGGCCACTTCTCTGGATAAAAGGATTACTAGGAGTACAAACCTCTCTCTCCCCCTGAAGAACCCCTAACTTTGAAATGGAGAACTCCTATACTATTTTGGATACTATGGGGGTTGATTCTGATATGGAGATAGGAATAGCAGGCTCTGCACAAACTTCCAGTAATAAGATTGCCCAAGCTGATTATACAGGGAAAAAAAGAAAAGAAGGAAAAAAGGTCCTTAGGTAATATCTCTGGCTGATTTAAGTATTGGGTCTTAAAATTGTTGCAGTTTAATCAACAAGTCAAAAAACTTGCTCTTTGTCATTCTCTTTTTCAGGAAAAATTGAATATTTGTTTTTTTACAAGAAACCTAGATATGTACGGCAGATTAATGTTGTCTCTTATCTACAGAGTGGATTTGGGGGCCTTCCTTCTGGTCCTATGGACAGGACCAGGCAGACAGGGTGGGAATCCTTTTTAGTTCTTATGATTTTACTTTAAATAAATTAATAGATCTAATACCTGGTAGATTATTGATAATCGATGGTAAATGGTGTCAGTTAAACTTTAGATTTATAATTGTTTATGGTCCACAAACCAAAGCAGGGAGACTTTCTTTATTTAATACTATTTTACCTTTTCTAGCTACTACCAGTCACATTATTTTGGGGGGAGACTTTAATCGTGAACTCCCCCATCCCAAGGTAGGGACCTCGGAAAAAATATATTGTGACTCCTCATCCCTGGGGAGAATTATTAAATTAGCTGATCTAAAAAATGGGATGAACTTTCAAAAGTCAGGGCCACAATATACCTTTAGGAAAGAGAAATTAACCACTGCTATAGATTATATATTTTTTTCAAATATTTTACTATCCCCTTTTTATAATGCAATTCCCAGTGAATTTTCAGACCATCTTTTGGTTACTTTGAGGTTTACTTCATCCCCCCCAAACAAAAGATGGGTAATTGATGGAAACTAAATACATCTGCATTAAAAGACCCATGGGTGATAAAGGTATGACCAGTCTCCTATAGGCTAGAACATCCGTGCGCAGATTTATATGGTGAATTGTGGGAATGGTGGGAGGATGCTAAGGTAGATATTAAAAAATGGTTCCAAAGCTATGGGAGACAAAGGGTGAAACCACCGTTTTTTCATTATTTAAAACTAAGAGCTAAACTACAGTATTTATTCTCCAGGGCAAATACTTCTAGAGAAGACCGTTCCTCACAAATCGAGCAAATAAAAATAGAAATGAGGGCATACCAGTACGAAAGGGCTCAGACCTTGCATACAAAGCTTTCTTTTGGGACACAGAAAAATCCAACTGGAGACTCTTTTGAGGCCTTCAAGGGAAGGAATGCTACGTCATGTATGGAAGATTTACAAGACGAGAAGAGGGATCTCATAAACTCCAGTTTAGGAATTTATAATATAATTCTGAACTATGTGAGGACACAGGATTTTCAGGACCTCCAAAATGACCAAAATTATTGATTTTTTACAAAAAGTTGAGATCCCCCACTTTCCACATATAGAACTCCATATGCTTGCTAACCCCATTTCGGTTTCTGAAATTTCAAAAGTTATTCTTTCACAAAAATTAGGTACTTCACCGGGTCAAGATGGCTTGCCTTACAAGTTCTATAAATGTTTTTGTAACATCTTGGCAATATGTCTTGAAAGGGTATTTTATCTCTGCAGGAAAAACCCTCTATACCTACAAACTTTTCATCAGGCTTACTGGTTTATCTCTTTAAAGGAGGGGATAAAGTAAAATTGACTAACTGGAGGCCTATTACAATTTTGAACTCCGATTTTAAAATACTATCTCAGGTATTAAATAATAGATTACGGGGAGTGGCCGGATATTTGAAATACCCCTTGCAGTTTTGTGGTATTCCCAATAGGAAAATCCAAGGTGCTTTAGTAATCCTTAGGGAGGTAATTGAATATGTAAATAGGTCAAAAAAACAGGGTTGTATTCTGTCTTTAGATCAAAATAAGGCCTTTGATAGAGTTTCTAGGCCCTTTTTATTTTTAGTTCTAAAACATTATGGTTTACCTGTAGGTTTTATACGGTGGATTAAATTAATGTACGAGTCTGTAGTTGTATATCCAGTTATTAAAGGGAGGTTTTACCTTCCCACCTTAGTAAAGTCTGGAGTGAAGCAGGGGTGTCATTTAAGCCCCTTGTTATATGTTTTTTCCTCTCGATCCCCTGCTTAGAATATTAGCCTCATCCAATCTTCTCCCGGGTATTTGTGGTAATCAGGGTGGGGATTCTGTGGTGGTACAGGCCTATGCAGATGATATTTGTGTTTTTTTATCTGATATATTACAAATCCCTACTGTATTACAATATCTTGCTAGTTATGGGAAGGTTTCTAACTACAAATTAGATTTGGAAAAATCTAAAAGTCTCTTTATAGGGCCTGGAACAAGTAACCAAATAAATATTTCAAGTATTATTGTTTCTTCAAGCCTTTGTAAGATATTGGGTGTCCTTTTTGGTTCTCAGAACTGTCCTTATGAAAACTGGGATATTGCCCTAAAAAGGGCTGAGTTAAAGGTCCAGAGGTAGAAAGGGCGGAGACTTTCCAAAATTAAAAGGATCCATATTATAAAAAAATTTCTGATACCAGGGTTGCTATATATTGCTATGTTTTTTCCTCCCCTTATAGGTTTACAAACTCATTTATATGCTTGTTTTTTCTCCATGTTATGGGATAGTAGATTAAACCCCATAAAGCACTGTTTTACTTACTTACCTATAACTCAAGGTGGATTGGATATGGTAGATCCTATAGTCTTTTTCTACGCTTTATTTCTTTCACAAAATCTGAATTTTGAACCTCTTAACCCAGTGGGCATATAACACTTATAGATTAAGAATAATTTTTATAGCTTTTTGACATATGGGATATTCTGCTTCCCAGACTCCCAAATCACATTTATGTCCCATTGTATTTCAAACCTTGTGCTCTAAAGCTATTTAAATGGTCTATCTCTCATTCAGTGGTAAGAGAACATGCTGGGGCTAAGTTATACAAGATTATTCTGGAGAAGATTCACCCAGTTGAACCAGAGTTTGCAAATTGCCCCCCTTTCCTTAAGAAGTTTGTTATTAAACAACTGAATAATGAGAGAGTACCCTAGCATATGTGGGAAGTTTTGTGACTCTCAGCCTATGGAAGATTAAATATTAAAGGTAATGCACAACATAAAATGATGTGTGAAAGGTACTGCCCATATCTTCAGTGTCATGCTTTAGAAGAAACAATGGATAATTTTTTATTTAATTGCTCTTATGTGAAAGGTTTATGGCTTTTTTTGAGTCAAAATTGGGAATTTAAGTGGTTGTTAAAATTAGATTATCAAATCCTTTTTTTTTCCACATCTCCTTACCCATTATGACCATGGTACATTAGTAGTCTTTTTTTGTTGTCTGAAGTTTTATATTTGGCAGGCCCGATGTCAATGGGTCTTACAGCAAAAACATATGTCTTATGATACCTTATATATATTAGTCATGGAAGCAATGAGATCAGTTTACTTAAAGGACAAAGTGAGTGGTGGAAAGGATCATCTGTTTTTATCAAATATAAGTAAATGGGAACTATAAATAATTAAAGGTTTTTTTGTTTAGTATGTTTTGTTGTAATAAGCTTATACTTGTTTAGATAATATATGCATGAAATAATAATTTATTCCTTTTTCTTTACAAATGCAAAATGATTTTTCAAATGTACTATTAATGTGAAATATTACATCTTTTTGTTTTGATATGCTTTCAATAAAAACTCCCCTACTCTTTTCGAGAAGTGCCATGGGATTTTTAACATCCACCTGAACTACCGACAGAACAGGCAGATGGGACCTCGGTTTAACATCTCACCCGAAAGATGGCACCTCAGGAGTGCAGCACCCCCGATGCTGCACTGCAGTGTCAGTATTGGGATATTAAGCCAAGTGCCTAGTGTGGGGCTAGAACCCACAGCCTTCTGATCTCCCGGTCTCAGAGGTGAGAGTGGTACCTGTTGAATCACTGAGCATTCTACAGCAAGATTTGGTGCCAAAACACATTTTGAACAGTTACTTAGGTGGCAGCCATTTTAAGTGTCCCAATACTTAGGAGCTGGGGGGTCCATGCTGAGCATGACATGACATAAAACAGGAGATCCCAGTGGTGCTTCCATCATGTAACCTCTAGGCGGCATTACTCCAAGGGCTACTTCCCCTGCCTTGTGGGCCCGTACAAAGTTGAGGGGCCTGGGTTCCCAAGATCTACTTTAAACTGGTTCTTATCCTAGATATTACATTTTGCGCAGTGCCTCCACCCAGAGTTTAGCTCTAAGTGTGCTAGCATGGAACCTGGTACAACCTTCTGGGATGCTGTACCCACCCACTTTTACCACAAGCCACCCCACACATGACCAGATAACATTTCCCCACATTTCAATACATTTTACCATTTATTGACTGGATCCTAATAATATGCTTATGACACAGGTATCTGCAAAACAACAACAACATAGTTTATTTACGGGGGGAAGGGCTTAGGATGGGTGAAGAGAGGAACAGAGGTTATACATTTACAGTATTTACATTTAGTTTAATGGTTTTGATTAGTGCTGCTGGTGAACCCCTTCAGCTGGGTAGGTAAGTTCCATTTTAAATCACACATCACTTATATATGCCCACCAATCTCTAGCATAACCAGAGCCTTGGCTATCTAACTAGGCTGCATAAATCAGTTGACACAGCCGGCGCAGTGGCACTGGGGGCTGAGGTGCTGGACACCTTACCTCACAATGTGCCAGCGACCCAGGTTCGGGAATGAACTCAGGTTGTCAGGGTGCCGGCATGGGGGGGAGGGTCAGAGTAGGATTGAGTAAGTCAGAAGGCAGCTCTTCTCTCCTGGAGGAGGTTGCCACCCCCCCATAGTCCCACTACCACTGAGTGGAGGTCCAATGGTTAGCATAGGTGGTGGGGGTGACACAAAGGGAGGGCACCTTGAGACGTGGCATGCACATGCCTCCACATGTGTGCACACGTCCAAGGTAGGGGACTGGAATCGGGGAGAAAACTACAAAACACCAGAAAAATCTGTATAAAAAAATAAATAAATCAGTTGACACATTGCTTTACCCACACTGGTACCAGTCCCCAACATTTGGTATGAGACCCTGAAATCCCAGCCTTAATCTGGGTACCCAGTAACCATAGTCCATAATGGTGATGGCTTATTGAATGGTGTAGCTGTAGGTTGGCCAGCTAATTAAGAAGATTAAGGCTTAGCTAGGAAAATGAAACACTTGAACCATTTACACTTCCTTGGGTTTGTGCAGGGGAGGCCCTGCATCCTGAAATTCTGGGCCCCTCTTCTGGGCTAAAAGCACTTGCAGTGTAACCAGTCAGTTATACTACATTTAGCTCAATTGCATTTCCTGAACATTCACCACATTTATGTTTCTTGAACATTTAACACATTTATGTATCTTGAACATTCAGAACATTTATATTTCTTGAACATTTAGCACATTTATAATTCTAGATCATTCAGCAACTTTATAACTTTAATCCTTCCACAATGGGCCAGAGTGGCCACCATGGTCCTTTTCAACTTTAAATCTTTTGGTGGGTACTTGCTTCCTAAGGCTAGGGTGACCCAGTTCTTCACATTCCATATCCAACTATTATATTTTCACAATGCTGTACTGTTGATTTGGCAATTGAAAACAGTTACGGCAGTTCTTTTAAACACAAATCTCAATGTCTCAGTCCCACGTGGCAATGGCTGGAGTTTACAGTTTCCACAGGACATCACAACAATAAACAAAATCCTTTTAGCATTTGCTGCCCTTAACAGCTCCAAACAAGCAAATACTGGCCCTCCTAGGAAAAATAAGGAAGAGCTGCAGCTCTGAGTACTCCCCTTTCAGTCCTGTAGGCACTTAGGAATTAAAACACATTTCAGACACATTTATATATATTTACAAGATCATCCACAATCACTATTTTGATGAGTGTCCTCCCTTTCTGTGCTTTTGATTAAACTTAGGGTGTAGACAACAAACAGTTTTAAATAGTTCACTAAGGCTTATCTGCCCCATAAAGCTTTTTCTTTAGTTGCACTTGGAGGTACAAGTTTACTTACTCAGGCATCCTCAAGGAATGGCTTTCCTTCATCTGAGGTTTCTGAAGACATCAGTACTCTCACTACTGAAGCAGGTTCAGCTCTCTCACAGCTGGTTTGGCATCAAGTTGCAGGACCCATGTTTTTTTCCAAATGTGGAAAGGATTTGGCTAGCCCCTGGAGGACATCTTCTGGCAACGCTCAGGCTAGCAGGTTTCACTTTAAACTATACTGAGTTATTTTCTGGCAAAGAAGAACAAAGCCCCTCTCCCCTTGTGAAGAGGCTTACACTGGCTCTCCAGGCCCATTTGGTTTGCTGGGGGCCTGAGCCCCAACCTCCGTGGGGGACTCCCACTCAAATCTGAAAAATCTGCTTAAACACCTATCTTTTATGGAGCACTCCTGAGGCTCCCTATTGGCTGAAGCTATTGGTTGCTTTGGCTCTGATTAGTTGGTAGGCTAGTCAATCTCAAAAATTAATTATTCATTAACTTTCCACAATGTACAGCTGTTTTGTTGTTTTGGTGCCTGAATTTATGTCCCTGCAGTTCCCCATAAGCACTTAAAAGTTTCCCATGACCTTTGGCTAATGTCCCACAAGTCCTGGCTTAAAAATCCCAGCTTTCTGACTGGCTGTTGCTGCTTTCTAATGGCTGCTAAATACACAGTCCCTTAAGTAGAATTATAAAATGGGCAAAGAATTTTCTAAACTGTGATTGGCTGACTGTCTCCTTCAGCCGTGTCCTTATCAGGACATATCTTTACAACTGGCACTACTTGTGCCAACCAAAACGATGCACACACAAAAATTAATGCGTGCCCGCTCGCCCACTGTCACACCTCAGCTAGCAGCATCCCATAGAACCACACCTGCGCTGACACTGCAGCAAGACGCTGGTGACACAGAAAGCAGAACGATCCTGCACTAGCAAAAACTACAGTGTTTAAGGTTTTGAACGCTTTATTTACCTACTGCCAGTCTTCGTAGCAGCTCAAGTTGTCTGTTCTACTGCTAAAACCTCCTGAGTACACTCCGAAGGTCTCTACCATCTCTAGACCCGATTCTCCCCCATTCTGTCTGCTGCTTCATACAGCCCATACTTTCATCTGTAACACTGGACCCCACTACCATCATGATTAGACAGCTAAAAATGAGTTACTTTCTGTTCCGTGTCAGTTGCGTTTTGAAAAGCGTGAACCCGGAAGCGACAGTCTATGGCGGCTCGTAAGTGACATGCTTTCTCTCACTGAAACTAGATGGTGGGCCTCAGTCAAATGTCTGCTGTGAGTTCTAGCCACCAAACACAGCAGAAACCAAAATGATTGTGTGAGGGTTCTAAATAATAAAAGCACAAAGACGTGAAATATCTTACTGACACCACGACCGCTAAACCGGGAAGTGCTCGGTGCAGATGGCTTTGTTTCTCTACGTGCTGTCTTGTTCCCCAACCCCTGCAGTCTTTGATCCTCAAACATAAAAAATGCAGACCTTTAAACTAAAAATGTAAATGATTTCTGTATTGTGTGTGGGAGGGTCACAAAAGAAGCATCACCCAAAACATCGGAAAGTATAGTGCCCACTCCCTGTAACTGAAACTGAGTGGGTAGGCAATCCCACTCCTTAGACACAAAATCATTAATGTTGAAAAATAAATGAAAACGTTAAACATTTATGCCTTGTGGAGGAAGGGAGACTTTACATACAGTCTGTGCTATTTTTCTACTTTGTACCTCAGTAATAGGTAGGAATTCTTGTGCTGCCAATAAACACCTCATTTAAATGGGACTATTTTTTCAATCTTTCCTCTATTAAATCCATATATATATATATATATATATATATATATATATATATATATACATGGTCTTTTTACACATTTTTTCTTGCAATAATTACTTAAAAGCCCATTTTATAAGTGGAATAAGACACTCCGAGGTGTGGTTTATGGCTTGATAAGAGCACTTCCAGGTGCTAAAAGTGCTTAGCGCAAAGCTCTCTGGTACCTCAAATGCAGCACCTGAGGCATTATATGTCGAGCATAAACCACCCTCATCATTCATTTACTTAACATAGTCCAAAATAAAGTCATGGTGCAGTCATAATATTTAATATATTTGCCCAATTGACCCAGGGTTCAATAGCCATATGTGTGTCCTTTTAGTCGCTGCCCAGATTTAGCTTTTTTCTCAGTCTATTTGCCTGTCACTGCTGTCAATATTTAGTGTCCCTTGTTTGCAGCAGGCAGGCAGGCTGATTTTTCTGAGTCCCAACAATACACTGGTGCAGCCAGGCTAGTTATTTATTTACTCAAACTTTACCCCCCCTTTTACATTTTTCCTTTTTGTACATCTTTCCCCAAATATTTAAAACAGTCACTGCATTATTTAACTATATATTTACTTTCAGCAGCCACCAGAAACACTGTTATCCTAGGGTAGACAGACCCTCATGAATATTTATTAGGATCGGGGCTCTGGCTCAATAAGATTCAGGAGCCTCAATCACTAACACTTTGTGGAGTTCTTTAATTATTTTGTACAGCAGGCTCTCTTTGCCTTTATTTTGGTCACCGGTCACCACTCTGGCCAATGCATGGACTGGGACCACCGAACACTCTTCTGCTCAATCACATACCGAGCGGTCGGGAGATCAAAGGCAGAGCCTTACACATGTGCGATCTCTGTAGCACTGGAGTGCAGAAAACAAGCAGTGAGGAAGTGCAGCTTGGCTCTTTATCCTGAATGGGCTAAATTCACTCATGGGGCTACTTTTGGGGGCAACCAGTGCACAGCAAGACTGGGGCTACAAAAAAAGGCAGGTATTAAGGAGGCATTTTTTTGTTTGGAGGAGCAGAACGGGAGCTACGGGCACAAGTTAAGCCCCTAAATTGGGGAGGATGTTATATATATATATATATATATATATATATATATGTTAGGGATCCTACCACCTACACAGTCGGTCTACTGGGAGAGTCTACTGGATCTCTATGAATCTTTGGCATAGCAGGTCTGAATTTAAGAACTCATAATTATTTCTATCCACTAATAAATCTATTACTTTGTTCTTATAAAAATCTTTGTTTGTAATAACAATATTTCCACCTTTATCAGCAGGCTTTATTACCAAATCCATGTACAATTTTAATTCTGATAAAGCAGACCTTTTTAATTTTTTAACATCCAGACAAATTCAACATCCTATGTTTTGGAAAGACCCCTTCATCAGGGAGTCTGGTTAATCATTTATATAAATAAACATAACATTTCTATGTCCCTTGATTCAAGACACATTTTTTAAACTTGAAGTAAAGGGTAATAATACGGCTGCATTTACTCTTATTATTCAAAATGTACTTCTTTCTTTTATCATTTTCTCTTTTTGCTGCCATCTAAATTAAACATGGTGGGAGAGAGTTTTAAGAAATTCATTCAAAATGTAGCCCCTTTCATTGATAAAAGTAAGTCTTTCAACATCAAATAGTGATGCTTTTAAACTGAACAGTGACTTACCTAACTTGTGTTGTTACCTGTAGAGGACAAGCAGTTTCCAGTAGTAATTTTACTTTGTTCTTCATTTTCTCAGTCTAAGCAAATATATATCAAACAACATGCATCACTATTTGATGTAGAAAGACTTACTTTTAACAATGAAAGGGGCTACATTTTGAATGAATTTCCTAAAACTCTCCCCCACTGCATTTTAACCTAGATGGAAGCCAAAAGAGAAAATGGTAAAAGAAAGAATTAATATATTTTGAATAAAAATACGTGCAGCCATATTGTTACCCTTTAGTTGAAGTATAAAATAAATGTCTTAAATCATGTTTATGTAGATGATTAACCAGACTCACTGATGAAGGTCTTCTGAAAGATAGGATGTTGAATTTACTAGATATTAAAAAAAAAAAAAAAAAACACTGATTATTTATCTTTGGATGAGTGGCTGTTTTTCCAATCTCCTCATTATGTTAGTAGCTTTGATTAGTTATTGGCCTCTCCCCGCAACATAAACACTTACTACTGCATTATTTTTTTGTCTAAGGTTAGCTGAACTGGTGATTAGATTTTCTTGATAAAGCAGACCTCTCAGCTTTAGTTAAGTTATCAAAATGCTTATGCTTGTTTACATTCAATATTTTGTGCACTTCATTCAGTACCATTTTTTCTGTGCAGTGACAACTGAATTAAAGGTCTGTGGACAAAAGCTGGATCTGGATACAAACAATCTTTTCCTCATGCTATTTAGGCTACTACTGTTTGTATCATAGAATTGTATGTTTAAATTATTATATCTTTGTGGTTGCCCCTCAAGATACAAGGCATCCATAGCAGCCAGATTTTCATAATCCACCAGTTCCACTTCAAATCTAAACCTGTTGCTGAATCACAAAAATCCAGAAGGCACGGATCAATTTCCCTGTTAGCTTAAATTGAATGTTAAGTCCAAAGTAATGGATTAATTAGCAGATAGGAATAATTATGAGTTACTGAATTCAAATCTGCTATCTCGTTATAAACTAGAACTAACACCCATTCTGGAACAAGCTGTAATCAGCAAACAAATCAATGCAAAAGAGTTTGACTTTTTATTACCCAAATTCCACTTACACTGATCCTATACATTTTGCCAAAGATCCGGTAGACCCTCCCGGTAGACCGATTGTGTCTGTGGTAGGATTCCTAACATATAATTTATGCACATTTCTGGATTTCTTTCTCAAAAGAAGTGTCAGCTCTTTATGTTCCTGTACTAGAGACACAGTGCACATTTTACAGAAATACAGGGAATTCGAGTGGTCAGCCAACTATAAATGGCTTGTGATTGACGTCGAGTCACCACACATCTATACATCATCAAGACAGTTTAGAAGCATGCCAGTATTTCTTGATACAGGATCCACTGATTGATAATATGCCACTTGATTTGATCATGGGAGGGCTAAAGTTCATTCTTGAACATAATTACTTTGAATTTGACCAGCAATATTTCTTACAAAAATGTGGCATGGTGATGGGGGCTACAATGGACCCATCGAATGCAAATTTAATTTTAGGCTACCAGGAAGGGACAGTAGTCTTTGTTATGACCAGGAACATGGACAGGAATGCTCTAAAGCCCCCTTTCTGTCGTACTCAGCTGGGGAAGCAGACATTTGCTGTTAGGGCTGCTAACTGGTGAAACAAATTGCCTGATATACCGCTTAATCTCCCCAAGTTTAATCAGTTTAAGAGACCATTTTGGTCTGCCTTTGCAGTCCAGTGAACCTGTAACCATTAAACGGTTCTATTCAGTTTCTGACTACACATAAATGGTGACATTTTATACAACAATCTGTATATTTTTTCAAAACTATACATAATTATTCTGCCTTAAGTGCTTGAAGACTGACTTGACAGCATTTCCTCTGGAACTGTTTATTGTACTGTAATTTTTCTTTTGTGACTATCTGACATGTAACCTTTGTAAATGAGCTCTTGTGCTCAAAGGTAATCTCTGAAGTTTTCAATAAATAAATAAATACAAATAAATATTACACACTAATGGGGAATATAATATTTTTACAGAGATAACAATAAACACATTTGAGAAAAATTAGAGGTCGTACAGAAAAACCTAACTCAAAACTATCTAGATTCTATATAGAGTAGAAGTAGAAGTAGCTACCCCCAAATGGGAACTGCTGAACTATGGCAGATGACTAGAATCTGTGATGTTGCTAGTTAAAAATCCCAAACATAACTAACTTCTTATTGTAAATATACAATAAAAATACCTTTTTCTGGCTGGCCCACTATACCCACATCATCATCATCATACATGCTTCTCTAACATCACATATTGGACCTTTCCTTTGATCTTTGTGGGCAACCCCTTTAACAGAAAGGGTCAAAACTAATTTTGTGGATTGGAGTCTGGGTTTTGTGTTATCCTGGCTGGATAAACCAGCAGGGAACTGTCTCACTCTTCCTTGTCCCTTTTTTCATTCATATTATGCATTTTTATGAAAGTGACTAAGCCCTTTGCAACATAGCCAAAACAAAAACCTTTTAGATCAGAAGACTTCTGCTACCCACACCCACTTGTTTGTAGTGTGTGTACAAATAATTTTTTACACAAAAGGCTATTCCTTGGATCACACAAGAATGTAATTTTCAGTTTCCAGCAGACTTCCCACCTCATTTAAAATGATTTATAGAGGCATAGATGATAATAAAAGAAAACAACAACAACAGCAACAACAATAAAGAAATACATTGCAAGATGCCACAGCCCTCAGTGAGTTTATGGTAGGTATATATCATTACATTTTTCACACTTGGACAAAAAGTACTTTTTGGTTTGAATGCAGTCTTCATTTTTTAGAATATGTGTCAAGGAACATTTTTATTTAATTTAAGCAAGCTTATATCTTTCTTAAGCACCTCTACAAGAGCCTCTAAACCAGCATTTTCTGAGATATAGTAGTATCAGGGGAATACTTGATTACATTTCTTAAACCTCTATTTCTTCTAATAAAGAGGTAAAATCTCCTACTGTGGTTTCATCATTTGAGGTGTTAACAGTGCCTGCTCTTTTCATATTGCTCAATGAGTCTGGATTTTTATTGACAAAAAACGTTTAGACAAAACTTTCGAATAAATTTCTCAGTGTCGATTTTTAATTTTACCTCGTCAGTCAGTGGCATCAATATGAATGTGAGCCTTTTTTTCAGGATTGCAGTTTCAGCATCCATTAGCTCTGTTCCAGACTAATTAATTATTTGTCCTATTTCCTCAGCTGCCATAGTTGAGCTTTTTTCTTTCTGATAGCCATGTCTCCCCCTCTGGGTCTTTCTGTTTCTTGTCCTTTTTGAACATTCAGGATATTTCTGCTCCCTCGAGCAGTCTCTAATTCTAGAAAAGCAACCCCAGTTTTTCAACTCTGTTCTTCTAGGGTGCTTTTATTGTTTTTTTTTTTCTTTTCGCTGTCGAAATCAGGAGGTTTGGCTCATACCTCTGTCCCTGAAGTGAAATCTCCCATGGCTTTGGGAACATGAAGAGATACTGCACTTGTGCACTTTGCCTTTCTCGTGGTCCTTAGAGTCCCTCACAAGCTTTTCTTCTTCTGCTCCAATAGTGCAGTCTCATATTTCATAGGAATTATAGGAGATTACAAGTCATAAGCTAGCAGCCATTGTGACTTGACTATTTATATTGAAAGCCCCACAAATCCCACTCTTCCTTTTGCCTTCATATGCACATCTAGCAATCTTTTAAACTGGTCCATACAAGTACTCTCCACAATTTCCACTGGAAGGTCGTTCCATTCAGAGATGACCTTCTGGTTGAACCACTGCTTCCTATATTACCCCTAAAACCTTCTCCTCTAAGCTTCAGATTGTGTCCTCTAACATTTTTATCTGATGCTCTTTTTATCAATCCCAAGCATTTCCACAAGTCTGGGTTGTTAAATGCTTTATATTCCAGACAAAAGTCTCCCCTAAGTCTCCTATACTGCAGTGAGAACATGTTCAACTCTCCCAACCTCTCCCCGAAGGTCATACCTCTGGCACTACACACCATTCTGGTTGCCCTCCTCTGCAAGCCCTCAAGTCTCAATATGGATGCTCTATTGTGTAGTGCCCAGAACTGCAAACAGTACTCCACATGGGGCCTAACCAGAGAATCAAAGAGAGGCATCTGTTGTGTCTACTTTTGATGTTTCTGCCTATACAGCCTAACATTGTATTGCCCTTTTTAAGACTTCCCTGCAGTTCAGTCAATTTTTAAGTTATTTTTGACTATCACCCCAGATCTTTCTGCACATCAGTCTCTTTCAACTCATTCCCATTTAGGAAGTATTTCACCCTTATATTATTTTTACCAAAGCGCATCACTTTGCATTTGTCAATGTTGAAAAATAAACCCTTAATATTGGCCCACCTTGCTAGCAAATCAATCTGTTTTTGAAAGTTATTGACTTCTGTGTTGGAACTGACCAATGCCCTCGTTTTAACATCATCTGCAAACTTACTAAGCCACACATTCTATCCACATTCCAACAATGTTACAAAGATGTTAAAGAGTGCTCGCCCCAGGACCAAGCCTTGGGGCACCCCACTCATAACCTCAGCCCAATCTGAATAGTGGCCCCTAACTGCAACACATTGCCTTCTACCACACAACCATGATGCAATCCATTTGACAAAACTAGAATCTATTCCTACATCCTGCAATGTAATCAGTAATCTTCTGTGTGACACAGACACAAAGGCTTTTGAAAAATCCACATGCAGGACGTCCACAGGAATACCCTGATCCAGTGCTCTGCCAACTGGCTCAAAGAAACTTGTCAAGCCTCTAAGACAATACCTTCCTTCCCTGAATCCATGCTGATGCATATCACTTTGACCAGTAACTTTCATGAACTCTTCAGTGTATTCTTTTATTATCGATTCCAGTATTTTACTCAATATAGGAGTTATGCTGACTGGCCTGGAAGTGCTTGTCAGGCTCATGTCCTGTTTTTTAAATACTGGAGTCACATGTGCCAGCCTCCAGTCCTCCACCACCACACCCTGATCCAGTGAACTTTGAAAAATATCAAGAATGGGGGGAGCTATTTGGTCAGTTTAATTCTTAAGGAAGGCAGGATGTAGACCATCTGGCCCCTAAGATTTGCCTGGATCTAAGTTCCTGAATCTGTTGCTAGATACTTTTCTGTTATTCTGATGTTACATACTTCTTTTGTGCAGTCTTGTAGGACAATCTCCCCATCCCTGGGCTGATTCACACCGATAAAGTACCTATTATGTTCATTTGCCATAATATCACAATCTGGAGTTGGTTCCCCATTAACCAATAGCAGTCCCACTTGGACTTTTTCTTTTTTCAGACCCCCAATGTGGTTGAAAAATGTCTTTTTGTTTTCTTTGGTTTTGGTTACCATATTGAGCTCAAACTTACTTTTGGCTCTTTTAATAAGTTTTTTACAGTCCATTGACTTTAGCTTTATAGTTAGCCCATGCATATATTGTGTCCTTTATTTTGGCAATGGTATATGATCTCTTTTTGTTCTTAATTGCTTTCCTGATATTTTTGGAAAACCAAATAGGTATCCTACCCTTACTGTTATAGTTTCGTATAGCAGGAATGAACTCATTGGCACATTCCCTCAATTTCAGCATTAGCTTATCCCATTTTTGTTGGAGTGTTTTACCATCAAAGTCAATTTTCCAGTTCCATAATTGTAGTTTTTGTCTTATTTTATGATAGTCGGCCTTATTGTAGCACTTAATGGTTGTGGCTCCACCCTGCCTAAAGTTATTAAATATAAGGTTGAACTGCACCATATTATGATCACTCCCCAGAAGCAACTCTCTTACAACACATGCTCCAATCTGCTCTTCCATATTGGACAAAATGAAGACTAGTATATGATCTGCCCTGGTGCTCTTTGTCACCAGATTTACAAGGCCTAAGTCTTCCACCATATCTAAGGAGTAGTTTTTGGTGTGTTTATCAGATGTCTTATTGAACCAATTAATCCCTGGGAGATTGAAATCACCCAGTAATATTAACTTACTATTATCACATTGATCTTTGATATCATTGAAAAATTGAATGCAATCACTTACACTTAAAGAGGGTGCCCTATAGCAGAGTCCTACAGTAATTTTTTCAGTATGTGACAGACTCAGATCAATCCATAATTGCTCAAGAGGGACCACATTTCCATCAGATATTATTCTGGCTTCAAGACCCTCAACATATATGGCCAACCCCCTCTTTTTTGTTTATTCTTTCTTTATGGAACAGCTAAAATCCAATTATTTGCAAGTCCCAGTTCTGGTTGTCCCACCATGTTTCTGTATCAGTGCACAATACTATATTATCATAATTAAGTATATGCTCTAATGTATGCTTTTTGTGCTTTAAACTTCTTGCATTAAGTAGAAGTGCCCTCCACTTGTGGGTTTTCCCTATTCCTTGGTGTTCTGTGTAATGCTTATTGTACCACTTCATCCTGTCTCCTTCTCCATTCCCTCCATGTTGTAGTTTAAAAACTAGTTATTTTAATATTTATTCTCTGGGCCAATAACCTTGTGCCAGCCCTGTTAAGATGCAACTCTTCATAACCGTAGAGATGATCTTTGTGTGCTTAATGACTCCGGTTAGCAAAAAAAAATAGTAGATCTCTCTAATGCACCACCTTTCAATCCAGCCACTTAATCTAATTATTTCTGTCTCTTCCTGCTCTCAGTGCTGGCAATATTCCAGACACAGTCAATCAATCAATCAATCAATCAAGTCTTTATTTAACCAGGCGTTCATCATTGAGCAGAAGCTCATTTGCGAGATGGACCTGGGTGGAGCATGAACAATTGTATATACAGGTCAACACAGGTATTTACAAGGCAATACAGATAATACTGTTTACAGAGAAGAAGAAAAAGAAGTTCATATGTACACAGAATTATACAGATATTGCACAGATTACAGGGTATTTACATACATAGAAGTGTTTATAGGAAGATAAAGCAGGTTATCTAAGGTTGCAGGAGGAAGTAATGGAAGAAAAAAAATATACACCAGGTAGAGGCAAAGGTGGGGGGAAGGAAGGGAGGTAGGGGGAGAAAGGCTAGGCGGGCACGTTGCACAAAGAGGAGTTGGTAAAACGGGATGTAGAGAAGGTGGATGAGAAAAGGAGTATGTGTGAGCCCCAGGTTTGAATGCTATAAAGTACAGGGCATTGTAGGATATTACAACCCAGGGGTAGTGAGATCCTATCCGAGGTTGGGAAAGGAAGGATAAGGGGATGGATGGGCCTAGTGTTGATAAGACAGGGGGATTAAGAAAGAGAACAATTAGGCATGTGAGGTGCAAGCTGGGGGGTCAGTACTTAAAATTGGGTCTAGGTGTGGCTATATACCAGTCCAGACATCGGTACTGGGTCTGAATGGGTGAAGCAGTTACATACTTCTCTGATTGTACGGAAATAAAACATCTTGAAGGCATTTATACCAATTAGAGTGCTTAATTTGAGGTTTTTTTGTAGATCATTCCATAAGATAGGTAGCACAAAGCTTATGGCTGCGCTGCCGAAGCGGGATTTTGCTTTGGGTACTTAAAGTGTAATAGCTGAGTAACTTCTTAACGCGTATTTCCCAATTATATTCAGGGGAAGACAGCAGGACATATAGTAAGGCAGTTTATTAGAGATGGCTCTATAGGTCCAGAGAGCGGCGTTTCTATGGCGCCTGAACTTTAGTGATGTCCACCCCACTGCCACATATAGGGTGCAGTGATGCATGTCGAAGGGAAGTCCCATTATAAACCTCAGTGCTCGATGGCAGAGTGTGTCCACTTTAGCCATGTAAGAGTTGGGGCATTGGCTGTAGAGGAAATCAGCGTAATCAACCAATGATAGTAAAATGGATTGGACCAGTTGTTTCTTGGCATCTCTGGTGAGAAATTGGTTGATTCTGAAATACAGGCCAAGCCTTTGCCGAAGTTGTTTTAGCAAGTCCTTGATATGTTCAATGAAGGAGAGTCTTTGGTCTATCCAAACTACCAGATACTTGAATTTTGTAACAAATTCTAGTTTTTCACCTAGAACTGTGGTAATTTGGGGAACTGTCCCACTGGACACAGGGTTAGCTGTACGGATGAAAGGGGAGAGGACCATCGCTTTAGTTTTTTTGGCATTAAGGAGTAGCTTTTTTTGGAGGAGTTGGCTTTGCAAAAGGTTGAATTCAGACTGTAGGTCATTGCAGGCAGCTTCAGGTGTTGGGCAACTTACGTAGAGAACTGTATCATCTGCAAACAGATGGATGTTGGCTCCTTTTATACAGTAGTCGATGTTATTAATGTAGATTGCAAAAAGTAAGGGCCCTAATATAGAACCTTGAGGTACCCCTCTTTGCAGAGTTTTTAAGAGGGACAGGCCTCCTTTGGCTTTAACTTGTTGAAGGCACCCTGTACGACAGTCAGTAAACCAGCGCAGAGAGGAGGGGTCCACACCTATGGTTTGAAGGGAGGAGAGGAACAGACTATGATCCACAGTGTCGAAAGCCTTGCTTAGATCAAGGAAAACAGCACAAATAAAGTTTTTGCTCTCAAGATTACACTGCCAGTCATTAGTAACTTTGGCGAGGGCTGAGACAGTGCTATGTTTAGCTCTGAATCCAGACTGCATAGGGTTTAGCAGTTCCCTAGACTCAAGGTGAGTCCTCAGCTGTGCATTTACAATTTTCTCTAGGAGCTTGGACAGGACCGGAAGGAGAGAAATTGGCCTGTAGTTATTAAGATTGCCAGGGTCACCTGATTTGAGCAGTGGTATGACATGTGCTATCTTCCATATAGGTGGTAAGGTGCCCTGAGACAGGGATAAGTTAAAAAGGTGGGTGACGGGTATTGCTAGTACGTGGTAGGCAATTTTTAGGAAGTAAGGGTCAAGGGTGTCCGCCCCAACACTTTTTCTAGAATCCAACTGAAGCAAGAGGTCCTCTACCTCTTTCAGTGAGGCAGGTTGAAGCGAGAAAGGTGGCGAAGCTATCGGAGTTTTAGGCAGTTGGCTGGCAGTCTGGGAACAAAGTATGTTTGCAGGGGAGTTATCAAATGCCATGCCTGCAGTAGCAAAGTGGTTATTGAATACGTCAAGTATATCAAGTATATCCATCTTTTCGGTTATAGTCGAGTTGCCAGAGGTAATCTTGGTCGGGAGTGAATTTCCTGGGGAGTGGCCTAGCAGATTGTTGATTGTGTTCCAGAGCTTGATTGGGCTCTTTGTGGCAGAGTCGAGTTCAGATTTGAAGAAGGTGGCCTTCGATTCTCTGATTGTTTTGGTACATACATTTTGTAGTCTCCTGAACTGGTTCCAGTCCTCTGCAGTGTTCAGTCTGCACACTTTTTTCCAGAGCTTATCTCTTTCTAGAAGCAAGGACTTGATCTGGGGGGTGTGAATCATTTACAGGTTTTGGTCTTAGTTTGAACTTTAATCAGGGGAGTATACTTATTAAGGGCCCTTGATAGAATGTCGTGGAAGATATTGCAAGCTGACATAATCGTTTTGGCCAGGTAGAAATCTTGCCACTGAGGGGAGTATTTAAGCTCGTTTAGGTAGGCATGTTCATTGAAGTTGCGCCTGGATCTCTTCATAGAGAACTTGCTGATGGGTGCTGGGTTGTTGGTGGATCTTACTCCCGCAATAAAACAATGGTTGCTGGCGTCTGAGAAGAAGACATCAGCGTGGGAGAAGAGATGAGGTTTGCTCACCATTAGCACATCCAAAAGTGTACTTTTACTGGGGTTCTTCACGTTTGGGCATGTTGGTTCAGTAATAAGTTGCATCAGCCCATGTTCATCACAGAAGGATGCAAGGGGGGAGCTGTGTTAGAGAGCCAGTCAAAGTTGAGGTATCCTAAAATAATACTTTCTGGCAGCCCCTGTCCCAACTTGTCACTTAGATATGACACAAGCTGGAGGCCAGCAGACGGTGGTCTGTAGCATCCTACTACGTAGAGTGCAGTAGTCTGTGTAATTTCCACTTTGAGAATTAGGCATCCGAAATCACTGGCGACAGATGCCGAGGATAAGCAGAAGGCAGAAAATTTGTCTTTAACGTAGATAGCTACCCCTCCTCCTCCTCCTCCTCTGGCATGCCTATCAGCTCTGAACAAGGCATAGTTGGGGATGTTTACTTCTCTATCAGTGGTGTTGAATCTAAGCCAAGTTTCGGAAATCACAAGTATGTCAGGAGAGGTATGATTTACCCAGGTTTGTATTAAGGTTATCTTTTTAAGGAGGCTACATATGTTAATATGCAAGAAGCTTATTCCTTTTAAATTTAGTAGTTCTGCTGGCAAATCAATAGCTTCTGGGGGGGGCCAGGGTTGAGTTCTACGTTGCCTGAACATAGCAGGAGGATAAGTAGGATTTTTCTAAGAGTGTTAATTATAAGCTTGTAATTCCTGCCTTTCTCCCATCTAGTAGATCTGATATTTTTAGGGACTGGAAAGTTTCGCTTAGTGCTTCAACCCACCCCAGGAGTGACGTTATTACACGATAACACACACCCTGTCGTGCCTTATTGCTTAATTATTATAGGCTGTACCGGATATACTGGGCCAATAATTAAGAGCAATTGCATCAAAATTAAAATAGAAATAAATGAAGGCAAGAAAGACTCTGGGATATAAATTTCCATGTATCAAAATATGGCAGGACAGTTGTCACAGATAAAGGCCTAAGGCATTAAGACAGAAAACATGAGCGGGGGGACTGCTAGGCAGCTAGGCAAAGAACTACTGCATAAAAATAGTACTGCTGTACTGCTATTCGTGTATGGTTACACAGAGTGTGTATTAAGGTGTTTATTAGGCAAGGTCACCTATAACATGGTGCGCCTGTGCATTTCTGCCCCTGACCATGTTCAAGGTTAATGTGTGCACTGAATGAATGCCTTATAGTGAGATTTGCTGGCTGCTGCAGGAAGTATGGTGCACAATAAAGTCCGATATCAGAGTGTAACAGAAATGAAACGCAAGTCTGATGCTCCACACCATGTCTCAAAAATTGTTACACATCGCAATGGCTACAATATAAAAATATCAGCAGGATAAAACAATGAGTTGCTACTTGCTTGTCCTTGGATATACAGTAGTAGCTGTGTGCCTCTTGGCCGGGGGGTGTACACAAACACCTGTGAGTTGAGAAACCACCTTAATGCTTTATTGCTGGCCAGATTGTCTCTTGATGCAGGACAAAAGGGCCCCCTTCTGTTTATAAAAGGTCTATGGTGCCAGATTTCAATTGACTTCCTGTCAGTTCACTCCTATGGGGCTGGCAAGGATTGACAGTGCACAGACAGAATGGAAAATGAAGGAAGAATCAGTTAGTGAAAAAGGAGTAGAAGGAAAGGAATCTCTGCCTCCATGGAGATAAGGTTGGTCCCTTTAGCTGTGATTTGCAGTACTTTTGGGGTTTTCTCACACATTTTTGCCCAGGGCAGGTGTATATCTACTTTGGGGTGCAGCCTTGGTTCTGAGGAAGCTGTCTCATTTGCAGCACCAACCAACCTACCATTGATTTCTCAAGGTCTTTGCTGACCACAACAAGATATTCTTACTGTGACCAGGCAGCCACCTGGTGAGCACTGAAACCATGCCTAGCCCCTGAGTGTGAAAGGTGTTGCACTAACCTGTGATGCCAAGATTAGGTCCCGAGGTATGTGCATTTACTTTTCACTGATCATTTTTCTAGGATTGAGACCCCAAGATGTGATGGCACCAAATGCTATACTGCAAGTGCTTCATGGATTTGACATTATTTGGAAAGACTTTCTTTACAGAACTGAACAGCTGGAACTTTGATTCCACTTGCATGGACAATTTGATATCAGGACCATGACTATGTGTTGAGCTTGGGACATTGCAACAAATGAAGATACTCTTACATTGTGTTTCTTTTCCATCATTTATGAATTATCTAAGATCGCATGTTTGTGACTATTCAATTTCACTGTTACTGTATGTGTGTACCACTGATAATTGCCAGGATTGGCTGAGGGTGCTACAAAAACAGGATCCTGCACTCGTAAAGTCTAAATATACTACACTTCACAAAAATACAAGTTTGAATGCTTTAATGCAGATAGGTAGTGAAATGAAGGTGAACAAGCAACCACTAACTGCCTTGGCGCTCTTCGAGTACAAACTCTTTATCAGGGTGTGTGGTTACGGGAGACAAGTGTCACCTTTAAATACAGCAGTTCATGAATAAACATGACTCATGTGAATTACAAATGTCTGAATAAGAAAATGTAAGTACAAAAAACAAACATGATCAAAGTAATTCAGTCATGCATAAGATTCTTTCTAACAATTCCATGAGCTGCACCCTAATGCACTCAGCAATGTAAACATTTTATTTACTTAAGTACAAAATAAATGCATGACCAGATCAGGGAGCCTAAACCACCTCTAAACTGATAGAAATAGAAGAGACTGCTGCAATCTGCAAATACCACTCTCCAAGAGAGCAAAGAAGCAGATAGAGAGCACCTAAAAAAAGAGACAAAAAGAGAGAGAAAAAATGTATCATAAATGCATTTGCCAAAACACAAACTAAAAAACAGAATGCGAACAAAGGATTAAGAGCAGCACGATAATGTAAAAATACCCTAAGACTTAAATGTAACTAAAATGAGTATGAATATCTAACCCTGACCTTAAGCGTACAACTCATGAGACATTTGTTTATACGTGGGTTGTCACCATTGACAAAAATTGGCAAACTACAAAACAAATTATAAATATGCAAAATGCTGTAATTTCATTAAAGCAAGACCAACCAAATAACTTCTATGAACCTCTAACTCTACAAATTTAAAGGGTGCTAGTCAAGTAACATACTTTAGCACTAGGGGTTTCACACTCACAATTCAAAACCCAATGCTACAGTAATCAATAAAATAGGATTTTAAATCCCATTGGTCATTGAGACCAAGGGGTTTCATGTTTTTCAGTGTGAAAATCCAAAAGTTTTAATGTCTCAGTAGACCACAAGGGATAAAATAAGCAGGTTCGCATCGTAATTTGTGACCCAAGAATCAGAAAATGCAAGTTAGTTACCAGCTTGATTAGCAATGATTGCTAATCATATAAACTGGCCATCCCCCATATTTTTTTTAATTTCCCCTGGTGTCTAGTGGTGCCCTCCCACCCTCCGATTGCCAGCCCTTGAGGTGTCTAGTGCCCCCCCACAGATCGCCATCATCCCAGATCATTAGTGAGGTCTCATTTGGAATATGGTGTCCAGTTCTAGAGGCTGTATCTCAGTAAGGATGTAGACAAGGTGGAAGCAATTCAATGAAGGGCAACAAAGATGGTGCAGGGCCTGCAACAAAAATTGTATGAGGAGAGACTGGGACACCTCAATATGTATAACCTGGAGGAGAGAAGAGACAGGGAAGATGTGATAGAAACCTACAAATATCTAAAAGGCATACATAGGGTACTAGAGGTAGCATCCTTCAGAAAAGAGATGTCCAGGAACAGGGGGCATGACATGAGATTGGAAGAGGCAGACTAAGGGGTAACGTGAGGAAGTATTTCATCGCAGAAAGGGTGGTGAATGCCATGGAATAGACTCCCAGTGGAGGTGGATGGGGCAAAAACAGTGGGAGGATTCAAGCATGCATGGCACAGGCATAGGGGAACTTAATAATAGGAATGAGGAAGTAAAGCCAGAGATCAAGTAGGGTCTGTGGCTTTTACAGTAGGCAGGGAAAATGGGCAGACTAGATGGGCCTAGTGGTCCTTATCTGCCGTCAAGTTCTATGTTTCTATATTTCTATGCCCCCATGATGTCTTTTTTCTATCCCTGTTGTCTAGTGGCACCCTGTCCATCCGATTGCTGTCTCCATTATTTTGTTGTTCCCTGGTGTCTAGTGGCACTCCCCCACCACCATCCGATTGCTGTCCCTTACCTGGTGGAGTCTAGTGGCAATGGCATCCCCCCACCATCTGATCACTGTCCCCGTTTTGTCCTGAGTCAATGATTGTTTTTTTAAACCTGCAAAACAAAAAACGGTCCATCGTTGATCACTCCCACACCCCCACCTGACCACCCACTGTACACCCACCTCCTCCCAACTCTCCCAGTACACCCCCACAGATCATCATTCACCTGAACAAGTCCCAGGTTTGAGATCCGCTCTCCCGATCAAAGACACATCTTGTTGCTGGAACCGGCTACTGCAATATGAGAAACTAAGGTAAATGAGGTCCTGTGTATTTCAATTGGGGGTTCAACTTTCGCTACTCACACCCTCCTAACTTTGACATTTTTAAATATTCTGACCCCAGATTTTCAACATAGTCTTCTAATTACCCCACCCCATTAGAGATGAGCTGAAGTTTAATTTCACCGGCGAAGTTCCGGTGAAGTCGACAATTTGCCTACAAAATATTTTGCAATTTCAACAATCCATCAAAATACTACGAAAGTGCGAAATTCTGCCCACAAAATGCTGAATTTCGCCCATGATGTGGAGAATCAATTTCGCTATATACACAATCAGGACCAAGGCAAGTGCCCATGTAACAAGCATGCAGTAATTTGCAATACTGTACTTGGAGAGAGGACTATAGTCAGCATTTATCCCACTGAGTTAAAGGTGCTTCATTCTTGAGTGCATATTTAAATGATCACAGCACTTGGCATGATGTTATCATGGGGAGGAAGTCCACAGTGGTGGGGGCTACCTAGGCAAAGGAATCTTACCCTCACATTGGGTACATGGAGTAGGCTATAGACTGTTGACTGAAAATTACCCTGCAAGAAGGCTAAGTAGACTGTTGTTAAGTATTTATGCCCCCAATTAGTTATCTGCTGGCCTTAATTAGTTCAACGGATGTCCTGCAATATCTCCACCCACTGCAAATTGGATCTACGTTCGATCTGATACTCAGGGAATAATACAGCTCTCAAATGCGATGCTGCCTGCAACTAACTGTTGCCTCAAGCAAACGAAACTTTTCAGCACATACCTTTTTCACTTAGCCCTTGGAGTTGTGCTATCTGCGACGTGGTATAAAAGCTCCTTCATCTCCTCAATCATTTTAGCTGCTGCTCCGCTGCCTGTTTGCTGCAGGTGTGTGCTCCAGACTGTGGACCTGTCATTTCTTTGTGGCCCCGGGTTTTCTTCAGTCCCGGTTGATGTGGCAGGTGGTATCAGTCCCTTCATTTTGTAATGCTCTTCGTGCCTGCTAAGGGGTGTTATACATTCCTGTAACTTTGCTGGGTAGGGCATTTGGATTTTAATATGTTTTGCCCTCAGTATTTTAATTAAGTCCAGGTACTGAAGTCTTTGCTTCTGAATTTAAGGAGGGTAATCTTGGCCAAAAAATAGTCATTTACCCTGGAACAGCTCTTTGTGTGCCCAGGCTTGTCTCAGGGCAACTTCCTTTATTCTATAACTTGTAAATTAAAACTGCCTTGAAAAGATGTGAGTCATACTGGGAGAGGAGCAGACCCATAATTTCTTGAATGTCAGGCACTTCAGTAAATAATACAGTTGACATTCTACAGAAGGCAATCTGAGTTTGACAAACACTCTAGAGTGATGATCTCTGATGATATTCATTATTTAGCTAAAAAATGAATAAAAAATTGCTTTCTCATCTGTACCTCAGGTGACCAGAGAAAGTCAAATAGCTTCCCTCACACAGTTAGTCATAAACTGCATCTCAATCTTGCCATACTATAATAAATGCATGTGGTGCCCTGACAGCCCTTCCCTGTCCCCTCTGGCCAACACTTCTCTTGAAAAGAACCCCTCCTCAACCCAATCACCTGCCCTAGTTGCATCATGCATAGTAAACAGGAGCACCTAAGCTCTATAATTTCACTAGCGAGTGGTGAAAATCTGCCATTTGTGGGTGAAATTCCTCACTTTGAGGGTGAAATTCCACATTTCATGTGCAGAATTTTGCACTTTGTATCCATGAAATATTTCACAAAATGTGCGAAATTTGTGAAATATTTAGTGGAGCAGAGTTTGCCTACTTTGCCTATCTCTTCACCTCATGTATGTCATAGCTGTCATTTTTTAAATCCTGCCCAAAATGTGTTTTCGCACCTGTGGCACGGAATGGCGTTGCAGTTTCGCAGAATTATGCTTTGGCAGGGATTGGAAAATCTTCTGCACTGGGCACATGAGGTGGGGTAATAGGAAGGCTATGCTGACAATGTGGTCAAAATGGCAAATTCAGTCTCAAAACTATGTATACAATGTCTATTTTATCAATATATACAATAATAATAATTATATGGTTTAAAGTAAAAATAATCATTTTAGAAAACTGCTAATTATTTTCATTTGATTAGCAAAGGCCTCTAATTAACTCTCCAACACTAATTTATATCTTGAGACTGTTTGTTCTGTCACCACCTTTACACAAAGATCCAACATGTTCAGTACCCATGAAGTTGATGAGATCTGGGTTGGAATTATGGAAATCAGAACAAGCATTTGTCAATGCCGAATGTTGTCTTGCTGGCATTGGCATTGGTAGTGCAGGAGTTAGAGATGCATAATAGGAATGGCAGTGAAGTATGGAACTGATGCCAATCCCACCCCCACCCTGCAGAGACTGACAGGTGCTGGGGTGTGCCTTCGGAGCATCAGCTATAACCCTCATGCCATTTTACCTCACCCTACCCTGTAGACACTGACAAGTGTCGTGATGTGCTTTGGGGGTCTTTGGGCCTTATACTTACCCCATTCCATAAGGAAATACACTGATATGGGTGCAGTATAGGAGAATTGGCCTCACCCTACCCTGTAGACATTGACAAGTGCTTTGGAGTCTTTGGGCCTTATACAGTACTTACCCCATTTCATAAGGAAGTACGCTGAGACGGGTGCAGTATAGGAGAATGGGGTGAACTTTAGGGCCGAACACTCCAAGGCACACTTCGATGCCTGTCACTGGCTGCAGGGTGGGGGTGGGGGTGGAATGGCATGAGCATTACAGCCAATGATCCCAAGTCACACCCCTGATGCCTGGCAGTCTCTACAGGGTGGGGTGTTACAGTTGGAAACCCTGACATTGTAGGAGTTTGCTGGCATTTTCACTTCATTGGTTTTTTTTGTGACCTCACCTCATGAAGAGCAGCATAATCAGTTTGCTAGCTGAAAGGTGGTTTTGCACAGCGGCTATGCCATTTGGCGACACAGGGATGAAAACACATTTTGGGCAGGATGTGGAAAATGATAATGGTATTGTTCATGAGGAGGCATAAAAAATTGGCAACGTGGAAAATCTAGAGTGAAAATATGAAAAAGTGGTGAAGTCATGAGCATGCATAGAAACTGCGCAACACATGTCCGTAACCCAATTATTTTTGGAATTTTTTTAGCCACATTTTCAACATAGGCATTTTGGGACTTCACCTCATGAACAGTGGCGCTGTGATTTTGTTAATCTGTCCTAAAAGTTGATTTCCCACAGCGACTACGCCATTGTGTGCCGCAGGTGTGGAAACACATTTTGGGTAGGCTGTGAAAAATGACAGCTGTACTATTCATAAGGAGGTGTAAAAAAATGGCAGTGTTGAAAATCTGGCATGAAAATATTGCAAATTTATGAAGTTACAAGGGTGTGTGGAAACTGCGCAATACACACTTGTAACACAGTCATTTTATGGACTTTCGTCATCAAATTTTCAACATAGGCATTTTAGGACCTCTGCTCATAAACAGTATCACCATAATTTTCTCAAACTGTCTCGAAAACTGATTTTGCACAGCGACTGTGCAATTCTGCGCCGGATGTGCGAAAACACATTTTAGCTAGGATATGTAAAATGACAGCTGTACTGTTCATAAGGAGGTGTAGAAAAATGTCAGTTTTGAAAATCTGGAGTGAAAATATTGCAAAGTCATGAAGTTATGAGCGTGCATGGAAACAGCACAATGCACGCTCGTAAAACAGCCATTGTTTAGATTTTTCTCATCAAATTTGCAACATAGGCTTTTTGAGAGCCCCCCTCATGAACAGTGGCACTGTTGTTTCATTACTTGGTTCTGAAAGGTGATTCTGTGCAGTGACCGCAAAATCACCTTTCGGGACTGAATAATGCCATGACAGTGACTGAATTCATGAGGAGGAGGGGCCCCAATAACTCCATGTTGAAAATTTGGTGCAAAAATTCAAAAAAATACCCGAGATATGTACCAAAGTTGAAAAAACCCTATTTATGCCATTATACAGCTTACCGGCATTTCTTCAGTTTGTGGTCAGCTTTGAAGAGTGCAGATGTGTTCACGGTCCAACGAAAATCGCTGCGCTGGACTCCAGAGGTAAGTATGGGGTGAGGTGGGGTGTGGGGAGACAGGGTGCACAGATGGTGGGTGTGGGTTGGGGCAGGGAGCTGGACCGATCGTGAGGGACCGTTTTCTTCTTTTACAGGTTAAAAAAGACGAAAAACATTGCAGGACTTTTTTTTTTTTACAGGGGCATTTGGCACACTGGGGTGGGCTCCCAGTGTGCTACCTGAGTGTTTTGGGGGGGCTAGCCGACGGGAGATTGGGCAGCCCGTTAGCTTTATACTGAAGGGGGCAAGAGCCGAGGGGATTGAGCACCGCACATAACAAATGGGGGCGCATTATGCCGATGGGGAGTGGGCTCCCCCATTGGCACTCAAACTGGGCCGGGGCATGCCGACAGGGGGATTTAGCACCCCTGAAGTCAGCATTGGGGCAGGCAGTGTGCAGCCATGTTCATGCTAATGTTTCACCAGGGAAGGCATGTCGGGAGGTGCCGCTACATGTGACGAGCTTTGCTCTCATTGCAGCGGATCTTTCCATAGATGTGCTCACACATTATGTATTCCTGGTGTGGTGCCTGCATGCTGGCTTATTGGGGAATGATGGACGCACCTACTGATGCATGCCGTGCATTTGTCCAACAGTGACTGCACCTCCAAATCTGCTACTAATGCAATATGTTGGCTGGCGCGCAAGTGCAAGCCAACATAAAAATGAATGCCAGGGGGTCACGTGATGCAGGCAGCCTAGTGGCAGCAGAGATACAGGGCTCCTATCCTTAACATCACATCTTCGTCTTTTACTACTTCATTTCAACTTGAAACTGCCCAATAACCACAACAAAAAGGAGAGGACATCTTCAGCATTCGATATCAACAACCTTTACATCGCTATTGGGAGTTTTTCTTTCGCGATGGATGCAGATATGAAGATGGCCCAGCTCAGACATACTCCTCCTCCCTTGCCTGAAAAGCTGCCTACAAGTGCCAGACCTCAAGAGAGAGCTTCCAACTCCAAAAATCCAGCAACAGGTCCTTCAGTTCCACCCACAGAGGACTGATTTTTACAAGATCTACTGCCTTTTAGAGAGACTTTGCTTGACATATTCACTGAAATTAAATCAATTAAAAGTGACATGTCGGATCTAGCTAGAAGGGTTAGTGACAATGAAGCTAGAATGGATCCAGAGATAATCCAGCTCCAACAGCAAATTACTAAACTGCAACTAAAAACTGAAGACCTTGAAGGTAGGAACTGGAGGAACAACATCTTAATAATGCGCCTTCCTGAAACAGAAGAAAACCCAAATGTTGTTCTTTTTGTCCAGAAATTACTACAAAAAATCGTGGGGCTGTCTTCCCTTGGGGGTAACTACCAAATTGAACGAGCCCACAGATCACTTAGACCTCGACCCCCACAGAGTTCCCCACCAAGACCTCTAATTTAAAAATTTTTGAGCTACAGTATGTGGAACGACAACATGTGCTAAATAAAGTCAAAGAACTTGAATCAATTACGTGGGAGGGCTCCAAGCTGCGATTCACTTAAGATCTACCTTTTGAGACATGCCAAAAGTGATCTGCCTTTCACCCCACAGTTATTAAATACATAGCAGCAAGTATCCCGTTCAAAATGTTATACCCTGCTAAACTTCAAGTGTCAGTGGCTGGCTCCTGGATCTCTTATGACACGCCGATTCTAGCTATGGCCGACCTGAAGAATCGACTACCGGGCCTGTTCAAAGAGGGTTGAACTCTTTTTCGTAGGATCATGACCCCGTGAGAGAAGAATTTCTCTGATTTACATTAAGCATCTAAGGGAACTGGAATTTATTTCACCTACCTGCTGCGGATTTGAACCCACACCTTGGCCTTGTTTGTTCTTCTTGGATGGGCCTGATCTCCTCATCTGCAATTCCTGTCTTCTAAACTAGAGGGAAGACCTCTACAGGAGCTTGTTAATTAGGCAGGAACTGCTTCCATGGGACATAAAGGGGGGGATCTTTATCATGTAGGACCGAAAATGGTGCGTTCACTTATTTGTTTCCCCCATTCACTCCCCTCTCTCTAAGGAGACAACATCCAAGGAAGACTTCACTGCAAGTATAGACTCTTGTATTTTCTTTTTTTTTTCCTTTACTTCTTCCCCCATACAGACTTTTCAATGTAAAGTCCATGCAGGACAGACTGTGTTATGCCTCCGCCAGGAGCGAGGTCAGGAGTACTATTTGCTTTTCCCCTTTTTTTCTTTTTTAGATGGGGATAAATAACTGGAAACAGGGCTGGCAGGTTATAAAGTCACCAGAAACCCAAGATGCTAAAAGTTAATTGCTGGAAGGCAGGAACATATGCCAGTTAGGTTTTATTTCCTCTGGTTCTCTAAGTATCATAGGACCCACGTTATGTTTATATAGCTGGAGTTTACAGCCTCCCCAATGCTGGCATCCAGAATCGAAGATGTGGTGGGAGAGAGGGGTTGCCCTGGATCGAGTAAGCCCAGGGCTCGCTGCACAACACGTCTAATGTAGGGGCGGTTTGGCTCCTTTACATCCCTTATACTAGTCCTATGTTGGTGCTGGTTAAAGAAGACAGTAACTTCTAAGCTTGTACAGAACCAGCATTCCATAACTTTCATTTACAGCTCACTTTTAGGGGGGTTGTATTCAGGAGCAGCTTGGGGGGGGGTCTTCCTTATATGGAATTGTTTACAATTAATCTGATGGGTTTTATTTCAAGGGAGACTTGTGTAAATAGTTGCTGGGGTTCATTAACGGAGGGGGAAGAGTGCCTACTGCTCTCTTTGCTACTGATACCTCGATCTGGACCAGTTAGATTTGCAGCGTTTACTACTCACAAAGTTCAGACTAGACTTAAATTACGTTTTAGGGGAGGATAGGGAAGGGGAAACCTTACCCGCTTCAAGTTCTGGGATTGTTTTTTTTTCAAGTAGCCTACCTATGTTACTATAGGGTCACTACCTGGGTAAGGTTGCTGAGATCTGTGGGAAGGGGGGAGGGTGAGGTTCGGAGTGTGTCTCAAGCTCAGTTACTGTGGTTTACCATTTTCTCCTCTGGAAAGATTAACTGGTTTATTGTTAGTTATGGCTATCAATCACTGTAAAACAGTGTCCTGGAATGTTAGGGGAGTTTGGGAGCCTGCAAAAAGATACCAGGTCCTTAAGCACTGTATCCTGCTCAATGCATATATTATTCTGCTGCAAGAAACTCACCTGCTGGCAAGAGAGGCTATTTGGCTACGGAGACTTGGGGTCTCACAATTTTTTGCAAGGGGAGACTCCTCAGCATGTAAAGGGGTAGTTATTCTAATTAAGAACACGATTTCCTTTCAAATAGACTACACAGTAATAGATCCTAGGAGACCTAGGAGTGATTAATGCAGATGACCTAACGGTGGGCAAGCAATGTGAGAAGGCAGTAAGGAGGGCTGGGGGATACTGGGATGTATAGGGAGAGGCATCAACAGTAGAAAACAGGAAGTTGTTATCCCTCTGTACAGACAGTTAGTGAGACCCCATCTGGAGTACTGTGTGCAATTCTGGAGACCCCATCTCCGCAAAGACATAAACAGAGTGGAGGCTGTTCATAGGAGGGCAACCAAAATGGTACAGGGTCTGCACCAGAAGACATACGAGGAGAGACTAAAGCAGCTTAATATGTATACCCTTGAGGAAAGGAGGGAGGGGGGGACATAATAGAAACTTTCAAGTATCTCAAGGGAATTAACAAAGTACAAGAGGGTAGTATCTTTCAGAGGAAGAGATGTGCAAGAACAAGGGGGCACAATTTGAAGATAGAGGGGGGACGGCTCAGAGGTAATGTTAGAAAGTATTTTTTCACAGGAAGGGTTGTAGATGCATGGAACAACCTTCCTGAGGAGGTTTTAGAGTCAGGAACAGTGGGAGAATTCAAGAATGCATGGGACAGGCATAAGGCAATTCTAGTGGGGGTAGGAGGAAGTAAGCTGTTGATTAACTAGAAACTGCAGCTTATCCATCAGGTAGGGAAATGGGCAGACTAGGTGGGCCAAGCGGTCTTTATCTGCTGTCAAATTCTATGTTTCTATCCTAATGGCAGATACGTTCTTGTTAAAGGCATCCTTATGGGGGCTACAGTGTTACTAGGTTCCATGTATGGCCAACCGGGTGGAGAACCCTCATTTTTTATCGAGCTTGCCAGTAAGATTGCTCCACTCCTCCCCATTTCCTTGATATTAGGGGGCGACTGGAATGTTCCCCCACCCAAGACCTAGAGAGGACACACCGACCCTTAAAATCTCCCTCTGCATCTCAGAGAGCCCTAAATGATTTTATAGACATGCTAGGACTCTGTGATCCATGGCGTTTACTTAATCCATCCCACCAGCTATTCACCTTTTACTCTAACGTCCATACATCATGGTCTGGATTGGACTATATCCTTATTAGTATTCCTCTCTTACCCAGTCTGTGCCAGACCAGCATTGAACCAATAGTATTATCAGATCATTCGCTGGTCTGGTTAGACCTTACACCCTCCCGTACTAGTCCCAGAGATAGGTCGTGGAAGCTGAACACACAATTATTAAAGGATAAAAACACTGTCTCTAGAATTCTGTCTTCTATTCAAACTTTCACAGATACAAATATCAGTTCAATTCAAAGGGAGGACCTTCTTTGGTGTACACTCAAATGCTACATTCATGGCGAACTTACTAAAATAGCATCTAGAAGAAAGAAACTGAGAGAAAAAAATCCTTATCTCTGCTAGCTCAAATTAGAATGGTGGAGCTATCCCTATCTTCTTCAACTACTCCTGTTTCAGCATCAGAGCTTCTAGATCTTAAGAATAAATACGCTGACCTTTTAAGAGAAAAGGCAGAATATGTAATTTTGAAAACTAACTCTACATATATAGACCAAGGGGAAAAGGCCAAGAAACTTCTAGCTCTCTGGCTACGTAAACTAGAAAGCTCAAGACTCATACCCTCCATATAGGCCCCAAATGGTACGATAAAAACAGCTCCTAGAGATATAGATTTAACCTTTGAGAATTTCTATCGGTCTCTGTACGGGGGAAAACCATCTGAGATATTTCTTGCTCTTCCCTGCCTGTCGGATCAAACTCAGATCTCTGTGGTGGAACCTATTACCCTGGAAGAGATAGTGGTGGTTATTCAGGATTTTGCTCTAGATAAAGCTCCAGGCCCTGATGGTTTCCCCACCAACTTCTATAAAACTTTTGTCAAAGGACTGGCACCTCTGCTGCTTAAAATATACCAGTATATGTTAGAAGCTAAACCTTTAGATCCCACTTTATTAGAGGCATCAATAATTCTTCTCTTGAAACCTGATAAACCTCACCTGCTCCCTGGAAGCTACCGACCAATCTCCCTCTTAAATTGTGATATTAAAATCTTTACGAAACTACTCGCTAATCGTATACGTAGGGTATGGTCCCAGCTTCTCAGCCAGGAACAAGTAGGTTTTGTCCCAGGTAGGTCTTCAGCAGAACACCTTAGGAAAATTACCCATATTTTCCAGGCAGCCTGTCTATCCCAATTCCCAATGGACCTAATCTCGATTGACGCCGAGAAAGCCTTTGACAGAGTGGACTGGGTATTTCTCTGGTTAACTTTGGGCAAAATGGCTTCCCCCCCTTATTCATTCAATGGATCCAAGCTGTATATTCATCCCCCACAGCAAAAATACACTGTTACAGAGTCTTTTCCTCAAAGTTTTCCCTTTACTCTGGTACAAGACAGGGCTGCCCCCTCTCACCCTTCTTATTAAGTCTGTACCTGGAGCCTCTTCTGCACCACATTAAACAGTCCCCACAAATAAAAGGAATCTCAATCTTAAACCACACTCTTACCCTCTCTGCCTGTGTGGATGATATTCTCCTTCATTTAGAGAACCCCGATTCTTCTCTCAAGCACATACTGGAACTAGCATCCCAATACTCTGTGTAACTATAAACTTAACCCTAACAAAACTGAAATTTTTCCCCTCAATCATCTCACTCATAAAGAAGATTTCAACGATCTTGACATTAAATGGTCCCCTCATGCACTTAAATACCTAGGAATACACCTAACCTCAGATCACTCTCTCCCCAGGAAAATAAACCTGGATGATCTAGTGGCAACTCTTCAGTCAGATCTTCATAGATGGGAGGCTTTTCCACTGACTCTCTGGAGACGTATTAACATAATCAAAATGAACGTTCTCCTTCGGCTTTTTTACCCTTTGAATATGCTGAATATGCTGAACATCTGGCTCCTGCTCCCTTTCTTTCAGAAGGTCCACTGTCTCATTTCCGACTTCATATGGCTACATAAACAACCCAGGAAATCATATCTCAAATTGAGCCTCCCCAGGCCATCAGGCGGTCTCCACCTCCCTAATTTTCTCCTCTACTACTGGGCGAGCCATTTCTCCAAGATCGGTAGATTGAATACTAACCTCTCAAGTGATTATATTCCCTTCTGGATACAATTGGAATCACAGATGCTCCTACAACACCATCTCCTCTCCCCAGTCATCTTTTATATTCCTACGAACAGGCTACCAGACTCAATATGTCAATCTGTAATTGGGATGTCCCTTAGAGTCTTCTCTCAATTCTGCTCCTCCAAGAAACTCTCCCCACGTCAAGACTTTACACAACCTCTTATTTTCAACCCTAACATCAGGATAGGTAATACACACCTCACTCACAACTGGCTGCCTCAATTGCAGAATGCTAAAGTAGCGGACCTGTATTCCCATAATTCCCTTCTCTCCCTCCTCAAAATAAGGAACAAATATAACCTTCCCACTACTTGCACCTTCAAGATCTTTCAATTGAGACATTTAATAGGGCAAACATTTGGTACCTCCCGACAAGAATCCAAATTACAACCTATTTTAGACAACTTCCATGATCTAGCCTCTAAACCACATTGTTTATCCCTCTTATATAATTCTCTTCTGACTATAGGCCACCTGGATATTCCCAGCTCTAAAATCTGGTCTTCTGTGTTGCCAGGCACAAACATTGATTGGCCTAGAATCTGGCTAGACTTATATAAATACATCACTCAGGACATACTCATAATTACCCAATACCACATACTACACAACCTATATTATACACCAGTAAAACTAGCCAAAATTGGACATCTACCTACTTCTAACTGTTCTACATGTGGCAAAGCTGATGGGAACCTCGCATTCTTTGGTTGTGTGAAAAAGCTGCTCCTCTATGGTGTTTAATCCAATCAGACTTAGATCCCTTACTTAGCCTAGAAGACCTTTTTACTGTGGAGATTTGTATTCTAGGAATCTACTCTAATATCTGGGTTAAGGAGCGTAAATACCATATAGCCTTAATCTGAATGGTAGTCAAGAAACTAGGGCTCAAACACTGGCTGGACCAGCTAACTATAACCTATACTGAATGGCTGAATGGCCTCTCAACCTACTTTAGGACCGAGCATCTGATTGCTGGCTCTCGCAATAATCTGCCAGGTTTCGATAAAAAATGGGGTGAATTATATGCCTTATACCTGCATTGATATCTGTTAATTGATAGTCTCCCCAAAGTCAACATAATGTATTCAGTTCCTAGCTATACATACAAAATCTGTATAGTACTTTATAGCACACTCCGTGGGGTTTATGGGGGAAGGGGCAGGGGGGTGTTTTTTGTTATTCTTTCACTGTCATGTATTTTCCCTTCTATATGGACTATTTGTTGTCTGTTGTTTGTATTGGATAGTCTTTCTTTTGTATTCATACTTTGTTTACTGATGTATTACATTACAGAACAATAAAGATGTTAAATTTCAAAATAAAAATGAATGCCAACGGGGTATCCTTGTCTATTGTTGCCAATGGACATTACATGTTCTTGAATTCTTTTGTTTCAAAGGTCGAACAGTTCAACCTATGTAAATTATGTTACATGGGCACCACAGTACGCACACATTAAATGGCGTATCACATGAAATGCATTCCTTAACCTTTACACTTATATTGCAGTTCATGGGGTGTGTAAACTGGCCACCAATTTGTACATATTTACACACATTACAACCAAGTTACTTATAGAAACCTTTAGGTCTCTGTGGAAGCCAGTTAGTGCTCTAAAAGTTGTGATGCTGCTGTTCAATGTTATTAATAAATATCTCTGTATCCCCTTTGAAGTCAGACACCAGCACCCTGTTGATCCAGTGAGAACAGCCAAGCCACAGGGAAGTTGTGACCAGAACTGTTTAAGTGACTACACCACAAAGGATCTCAGTACAGGCAGAGCATTCATCCATCACTGTAAATGAGAAGGGACGCCCTTGGTATAACCTAATACCCTGTCCTTGAAACTACCCTCTTGACACCACAGGGAACTGGGGAGGCATACATAGATGCTGAGGCATGAAGACACACACACACGTGCACTTACAGAAATATGCAGTCTTGCACACGTGCGCTTACACAACTATGCAGTCACACACACACACTCACACGTTTACACAGACACACTGTCTTATACAGTCACATGCACTTGCAAATACATTCTGTCTTGCATGCATACACTTTCCCATACACATACAAACAGAATGGCATGCAGTCATATACCGATGCACTTACAGTATACACATGCAAGAAGAGACAACCAGGAAAAGGGTTTTAAACTGATGTCAGATTACAGCAGTATGGCTGATAACTGTTTATTAACTTTCAAATATGCAGAATGGGCTCATTGAGACTGAAGTCTCATTTGCAAGAACATCCTCAACAGATGTCACTGGTTCCACATAGTGTTAAATTATGTACTGATGCAATAAAAGCCTTACATTATGGGTATCTGCACTGAAGCTTAATGTATGTTCTTTTAAAATTAGCACAACGGATCTCCACACACCTTTAGGCAGATTTCTACAGTGCTGAACCATGGTTCCTCCACAATATCCCTGTCTTGTTCATTTTAAATTTGGTAACTGTAACATCCAGACCACTCCTAGATGTTTGTAATAGAATGCTATCATGAGATTGCAAAAGCGTGTCAGACATTTCAGGGTCAAAGCTCATCAGCGCCATCTTTCATCTACATTAAATAAGGTTTTAAAAATCCAAATTTAACACATTAAACTGGCTTGTAAAACACTAAAAATAGAGATGATTCAGAAAGCAGAGCAACGGGGTCAGATTACAGTGCAATCCCAAGAGGTAAGCTTCATCACACTGCAAGATCTTGAATTATTCACTCAGCAGTTATGTTTGGGAAATAAATGTTGTTAGCCTACTCCCTCCTCCCCGCCTGTAACCACCCCCCAACTAATTATAAAGGCCAGAAACTGAATTGTTAGATTCCTACTTGTATTCAGAGTGATTATGTGTTGTTTTCAACAAGCTTTGTTTTACAGTACATTTTTTTATTTAATCTTTATTTGTTAAAAAAGCAAAATGCCATTGAAGAAAGGTCTCAAAAACATGAACATGCTCACATCACTTGGCTGACTGTTCCAAGCATGCAAAGCCAGCAATTAAATAACACAGTTTGCTGTGTTATTTTTTTTTTTTTGCAATAAAAAGAAATAAACAGCTACCAATGAAGAGAACAGATAGGAATAAAAGATGCATTTAATGGGGAGATCAGATCTTCCTTTTGATAAAATATGTCCCTTGATATGCTGGGAGATTGACAGCCTGGTCGCCTGCCATATAGAATTATTCAGATCCACAATGTAGAAAACAAAGGATTAGAAAGGGATAATGTACTCTGCACTGTCTGGAGCCACTGGTTTGGGAACTGATGTTTTAGACAGTCAAGCTGGAATATGCCAGGCTGAGTGTGGGGAGCAGACCCAGAATAAAATGATTGGTTAGTCCTTTAATGGAGAGAGAGAGAGAGAGAGAGAGACTTGTTTTGCATTGTAGACTGTTGTTTTGATTCTCTGTGCCTCATTGAGAAGCTAAGGGTCTCTGAGATGGATGCTGGCAGAGAAAGATGGATGCAGCTCCAGGCTGGCCTTCAAGTCTCTCATAAATAAGGCATTCAGAGGCACAATAGTATTGGCTAGGCTGCCACCACCACAGATTTACATATTCATGATACCTCAGAGGAGTCTGCAATGAAAAAAATTAAGCAAGTTAAGTAGAGCATCAAAGTGGACATATTGCCCATGTGGGGGTGGGGAAGAGTATCCCTGAATGGCTTTACTAGTTTCCTATTAAAACCAATCATTCAAGGCCTAGCACAGCACTCTGCATCAATGTAGAGCCTTAAATGGTAGATGTGGATTAACTGTTTCAGATGGCACATTCGAGTTTTGCAGCCTTGGCCCCTGTTCTTGCTGAACTGCTCCCCATCTAAAACCAAGGTAAACTGTATGGCACCGCTTAGTACAACAGGACTTTGTGCAAATGAGATCAGGGGCTAAATGTTCATGGAGAATGAATTGTTCTCTTATCATGGTACAGGATCATCTTGCAAGGTCTGTACTGCAGGATATCAGTTATTTAAGAAAAAAAAACAACCTTGCATTGCCATGCCCACTGCAACACCATCATTTTGTTTGTTTCTGCCTACTCTTGTCTATCTCCCAATAAGAATGCCAGCCAGAGAATACTAAGCAGCTGCTGCTAAGTGACTGCATTGTGAGCAAGAGAATAGGATATCCCTTGATAGTGTTTGAAAAGTGCTGCGTAAATCAGACCACATAAAATGGAAAAACTCACATTACTAGAATGTACTGTAACATACTCTGCCAGAGGCGAGCGTCCCCGCTGGGGGTTACTTCCTCACCACTAGCACTTATTTAGTCCCTGATCTTTCACTCACTCATACTGTGGTCTTCCTAAGATGTCAATACTTGATAATAAAATGTCTGAGTGTGTGGACAGGCAAGGGAGAATCAATTGTTGTTGATTCACATTCTGGCTTCTGTGGGCTACAAAGCTCAATTTCAGACTTTTTAAATGAAGCATGGTGTCAACCCTCTTTCAACTTGAAATACTGTTTTCAATTTACTGTGGGTTTGAATATTCTGTTATGAAACTTTAATAGAAAAATACTTTTTCTTCCACAGTGAACACCTCCCCCAAACTCCCCTCTCTTTCCCATGTGACCCATAAGCCACCTGTCTGTAGATACATACACTGGCAGTGAGAAGGCTGTGACAGACACTGCTGCATGCTTTTCTACAGCAGTACCCTGCCAATGCAGGTTAATGCATATGTAAGAGGGTGAAGGGGGTATGACTCAAAACTTCTTCTGGCCATCCCCCCATAATCCCTCTGGTGTCAGCTGTGAAACACCCCATTATAGCTCATCTTAAGTTTCCTTGGGGGCCTCCAGTTTTTTGAGTGTTTCTGAGCACATCCTGAATCTGGCTTACTTAGTGCCACATCTCACTAGGGGTGGCAGTGAGAGTGGAGGAGCTAGTAGGATGACAGCCACTGTCAGTTGGTGGCTGTCAGAAGGAAACTGGTAGCAGTCTGAGTTGAGATAGATCCAGTGACGACTGGCAGCGGCCAAGGGACAGACTGCTCAAAGAGGTTCAAAGAGATCTGGGCATTGTAGCCCCAATTTAATCTATAGTACATTGTGTTTATACACCAACAGTATGTAGTGGGGTCACCAGGAGGGTGTGGAGACTGTGGATGTTCCCCCTTATGAGGATAAGAGTGGGAAAGGAAAGGAAAGTAGGAGGGAAAGGCAGAACTGATGGGAACTGAAGTGTCAGCCTGTAAGTAGGGGAAGGGTAGTCTGATTAAGAGGTTGCCCAGAGTTGTGGAAACTGTGTAGAAGGTATCCTGAGCCATTAAAGCTGCAAGAGTCTGCCTTCTAGTAGGTACTGCTAACTTGTGCTCAGAATTCTTTGGCAAGCTTGCAAGCTATGGGGGTGGTGGGGGTAGTGTCATGAGAATCTTGGGAACTACAGATCTGTCAGTCTAATGCTGATGATAGGAAAGCTGATGGAAATCCTAATAAAGGAGATCCTAGTAGATTTCCTGGATGTGAACAGATTTCAGGATGACAGACACCGTGGGCTCCGCGGGGGAGGAGCAGACAGACCTGCTTGACTTCTTTAACTGGGTGACACAAAGGTGTTAGAAAAGAGGCAGGTGGTGAGCATATTATAACTTGATTTCAGTAAAACTGTCATAGAATTTGACGGCAGATAAGGACCGCATGGCCCACCTAGTCTGCCCTACAAGGACAGCTGCTTAAGAAGCTAGGGGACATGGGGAGGGGAGTAAATTCACAAGGTGGGTGAAAAACTGGCTAAGTGGCAGAAACCAGTAGGTAGTCCCACACAAAAAATATTCAGAAGTCAGGGAGGTCACCAGTGGGGTACTACATGATACAGTCTTGGGACCAGCCCTTTTTAGCATTTTTATTTGTTTGATATTGGAGTGGGGATCTAAGGGAAGATCTGCCTCTTTGCAGTCTATTTAAAGATCTGTGGAAGAGTGCACAGTGAGTAGGAATAAAAAGTATGAAATCATATGTAGGAGGGCAGGAGACATGATCAAGGGTTTGTCAGCTGAAATTTAACACCAAGGCAGTGCACACAGGGGTAAGAAATCCAACTGAATACAGAATTGGGGGGTTGGGGGATATTGCTGTGGAGAGGACGACACTGGAAGGGGACTGGATGGTAAATAATGTTAGACAATTTGAAGACAACAGCACAGTGCAATAGGGCAGTGGAAAACAGAAACTTTACTGGCAGAAAAAGACTTAGGGCTCGATCCACAGATAGGCATGAAAAGGATGGGAGTGGCAGCCACAGCAGGTGCACAGCCAGGAGGCATGCATCAGCAACACAGGTAGTGTGATCCACAAAAGGCAGAGGCATGACCACCAGGTGCGGAAGGAATCATGGATAGATTTGGATGCACATGGCCAGTTATGCACGTGAAGTAGCTCCTACCTATAGAACACTCCTTGACCCCCTATATAAGGAGCTGGCCTGCCCACTACACAGGCCGCTATGCAGAAATGCTGCCTGTGGATGCATAAGTGGAAGAGCAGTAATAAGTGGAGACCGGCCGCACCACTGCCACCGAGCACTTCTGATGGTGAGTGAGCCAACCATACATGGCCAGGAGGAGGACCTGGCAGCCATGCTAGATGGACACATCCACGGACATCCAACTTCACTGCGGAGGAGGCTATTATACTGGTCATGGAGGTCAGGGAGCACTACACCAACCTCTTTGGCTCATGGGCTCTGTAGGGAACACCTGCGCACAAGCAACTCATATGGTTTGGCATACGGATGCCATGTATGCTACCAGGAACACATCACAGATTATCAGTGTCCTGAAACACAAGTGGCATGACATGGGGGGGTGGCAAAGTGGAAGTTGGCACTGCTGTGGCAGGAACAGCTGGTGATGGAAAGGGGCAGACCTGGAAATGCTCAATAGCAAACCGAGGTGGACAGTGTTGTTGTTGACACTATCTGCCAGCAGACTACTGAAGGGGACATGCTGGAGGGTAAATACAGGCCTGGGTCATGCAGGGTAGCACTGGGCATGAACTCATACAGGTGCTAACCATCAACTATAACCCACAGGTGATGTACAGTTGGCATCTGCTCAGAAAAATGAGGGTGCCTCAGATGAGGACAGCAATGCAGAGAAGGGTGTGGCCGCTGTCACCCCCAAGTCTGAGGAGGACCAGCCAGACTATGGCCTGCAGCTTCTTCAGAGTGTCTACAGGCCAGCCTCAAGGTGCTGAAGGCCAGTTGGGGCCACACCATGCCGAACGCCACTACTGGGAAACACAACATTGCCACCTGGGTGTGAGGTAACACCCTGGTGCAGGGACATTAATGGCATGTGTGAAGTAAGCATATCTGATATGCATCTTATGGTGCAAGAACTGCTGCTGTTGGTGAAGGGCCCCCTACATTTCCCGTTCCATTACTGTGTATACTGTAATGTCCTATTTGCCTAGCAAGTAAGTGCTGGTTGGCGTAACATGAACAGCTGTGTTGTGTATGTTACTTGGCACATCCTGGTTGCAGAGGCTGGGGGAAGGGGCAGGTGTGTACTGGGAGTGGATGTGTACCAGGGGGATGTGTTCCAGATTAGGGGAATGTGTACTGCGGGGGTGCATGGGATGATGTGTATTGGGGGGATGGGTACCTGGGGGTGGGGGTGTCCCTGTGTCTGTGGGGGATATCAAAATGGTAATACCATTATGCTGTTGGCATCCACACCCAGTATGGTGCAGAGGTTGTCACTACAGCACCACTATGCCTGCATAAATATGGATGCTATGCTATGCCCGTGGCATGGGGCTTCTAAGACTGTGGATTGGCTGCAGTTCCCTGTGCACATGCATATGGCATGTCTCGTCTTACTGTTACACTCCATGGTCCTACAGCTCAGACATCCCCACTTATTCTTACATACCCAGCCTATGGCCTGCTGTGGATCTGTGTGCCATGCAGATCCACATGGAACACGCATATGGCAATGTGTGCAGTCGCTACACGGGTGCATAGGGGCTCCTTACTTTATGTGGATCGAGCCCTAAGTCCATTGAGTCTGCTTTAGTTCTATCTAAACCATTCCAGCCTGCTGCTGCATGGCCCTAGACTGAGCTCCCTATTATTAACTTGGTCTGCTCTGCATCTACATCCCCTCTACCTTGCCCAGTTCCCACATCTATTAGTCCCTTGTACCTTTCCCATCCAACCTTAAACCGATGGACTGGCTTTATCCTTACTAATTCACTTGGCAGACAATTTCACTTGATCACCACACTCTCTGTGATGATATACTTCCTTACATCCCTCCTAAACGTACCCTGTGACCAGTTTTCACTTGTGACCCCTGGTGGCTAACATTTTGCTGCACCTGAGCAGTGCATTCCAGTTCAATTTGTTGATACCATTGAGAAACATGAAGGTTTCTGTCATACCCTCCATCTCTCTCCTTGCCTCAAGTGAATACCTGTTTAGGCTGCCCGGGTTCTCCTCATATGACTTTTCCTGCAGCCCTTACACCATTATGGTGGCCCTCCTCTGCATGGTCTCCCAGCAGACTGTTTTGAGATGGGTGGTCCAAAACTGCACAAAGCACTCCAGGTGCAGCCTCTTCAGGGACCTATACAGCGGCAAGATCACCTGCTGCCTCCTGCTGGTAATTACCCTACTGATGCAGCATAGCATCCAGTTGACTTTCAATTATGCCCTGTTGCACTGGGTTTATTTATTTATTAAATTTTGGTGACTGGGTAGGCCCACTGAGCCCCGAAGGTCCCTTTTTCAGGGGCGACCCGTGGCTTGAGGCTGTCACTAATTATTGCCTTGAGGTCCCATTCTTCCATAGTTTGGTTTACACAGACACTTCCAAGCCAGTACTCTGTTTTGAGGTTCTTATTACCAGTGTGAATGACTTTGCATTTCTTCACATTGAATTTGAGCTGCCAGACCCCAGACCATTTCTCCAGTTTCATTAGGTCACTTTCCAGTTCATCGATTCACTCATCTGCGTCCACTCTGCTGCATAATTTTGTATCATATGCAAACAAGCTAATCTTATGCTGTATTCTCACTCCTGTGTGTTAGATAAATACGGTGAAGGGCAGCAGTCCTAGAACTATCCCTTGCGCACCCCTCTAGTTATCGCTCTGATCTCGAGTGACTCCATTTTAGCACTACCCACTGTATCCTATCTCTGAGCCAGTTTCCTATCCAGTTGGCTAAGCTATCCCCACTCCCAGGTCTCTCCGTGATTTGACAGGCCTCCTGTGCAGTAAGGAGTTAAAGACTTCGCTGAATTCCAAGCACAAGACATCCACAGACTGAGCCTTAGTCACTGCCTGCATCACTGTGTTGAAAAGATAATTAAGATTTGTTTGGCATAACCTCCGTTTTATAGAGCCATGCTGCCTCCTATCCTGTAGTCCTTTCCTCTCGAGGAATTCCACCAGCCATGTCTTGATGAACATCTTGAGCAGTTTTCATGCTATAAAGGTCAGACTTACTAGCTTGTAGTTTCCTGGATGCCTCTTGTGTAGAGAAATTACATCTGCCACCCTTCAGTTTCTTGAGACCTTTCCGTTTCCAAGGAGCAGTTAAAAAAGTCTTCTAGAGGATCCACCAATGCCACCTGTACATCCTTGAGAATCCTTGAGTGGAGCCCAACTAGGTCCAGTGCTTTATTTCTAGCACCCTGTACACCTTGAGCACTCTGTCCTAACTGATTGGTTCAACACCTAGCTCCTGCCCTCTCTGCCCCTCCTGCCAGTATGATCAAGGACTTGGGGAACAGTCCCGCATTTTCCAAGGTGAATACTGAGACAAAGTATTCATTTAGATGATCTGCCTTACCTGCGTTGTTGAACACTCACGTCCCATTCTTCCTCAGCCTCTCATAGTTTTACTTCTCTTCCTGATATACCTAAAGAAGACTTTGCCATTTACTTTGACTCCCTGTGCTAGTTTGAGCTCTAGCCCAGCTTTGACTCTCCTCCCTGCTGTTCCTGCTTCCCTTAGGATGTAGAAATACAAAATGCTGCTCTGCTCACAGTTGTGCTTGTGGTGTAAGTGGAGATTTACAGACCTACCTATGCTAGTTACGCTACTTAGGGTAGGTGGTGTGGCCGTGTAGGGTTTGGTGTCAATTTATTTATTTGAGTTTTAGGGCTGTGCCCCCCACAACCCTGTGTTAAATCAAAAAACATGGGCGATGGTGGTGGTGGTGGGGGGGGGCAGAGCTCTCAACTCAAAAAAAATTGATAGAAAGAATTACACAACCATACCAACTAACCCCAAGTAGCATAACTAGCATAGCGTACTTCTGTGCTACTCTGTGCTAGTTTTGCACTGCTGTGTAACTAGTTTAAGTGGGCCTGTAGATAGCCACTAATGCCATGCTCGGTTATAAATCAGAGAGCAGTACCACAACAAAACTGGCACTGGCAACTGTACTGTAAAGCCATTTACAAGTTTATTTTACATACTGAGTGAGAACAAGAGTATAAACTCACTTAAAGAGACCCAGAGCCCAGAAAAAAGGAACGTTGACTCCTTAGCGTACGCCATAACGTGTTTTGCACACCCTTGGATGCAGGAGCTCCCTACATACCCACAGAATCAACCCACCCATGAACCAACTCAATGCAGTAGTCCCCACACAGCATGCGACTTACTCTAGAATGGTGTTCTCAGACAGCAATTAGAAACAAAACAATAGAGGATTATATTTATGGTCAGCGTGCAGGTCCTAGAAAGGGGAGTTAGTTAGCACTGCAGCATGAGGCAGTACTATACAGTACCTGAATGGTTCTTCAGTACCCATCCAGGCCCAGCCTCCAATAACATGGGGCTGCTTTTCAGTCACCCTACAAGGTGGAGCCAAACAATATATGTAACCGGGCTCTGCTTTCTGTTCCCTTCCAGGCTCAGGCACTAATATGACAGCCCATCCCTAAACCAAACATGCACAGTACTTCTGCTTTTGTCCAGCTGTACTGGTAGACACAACCTTCTCCCCACTGGTAGTGTACCAGTCTAAATATGTTAGGTAGTACTTGGGAGCTTCAGTGCTTTACTGAGTTCCCAATCATGGAAACAGTGGAAGCGCAAGAACATTGCAAATGGTTGGCCAGCAGTGTGGTCACTTAAACAAATGAAACAAGCAATACTTTGTTGCAACTTAAACCCCAAAACACTTTTTTCATTTTATTTATTTTATCCTTTGGTAATCTTATAAGGCCCACTAGGAACAAGTGCCTGTTTTCAGGGGCGAACTGAGAGCACTGAGATGGTTAGTTGACTCACTCAGAGTCACACAGTATGCAAATGGCAGTTGTGGTAATCAAACCCCAGGTCTGCTTGATGTACCAAGCTCATTTGTGTACTGTGTAATTACTCTATTAAGTAATCCTAGTATTTTGACTGTTACTTGGCTGATTCCTTGTAAACAATCTGTATCAGTCTCTGAGTTCAATCACTGTAATGTCTGTCTGTATATAACCTATGTGACATGGAACCTTTGTAAATGAGTCTGTGACTCAAAGGTACTCTCCGAATCTGTAATAAATAAATTTACAGCTTGTTACGCACCTCTAGGCTATACTGCATACAACCCACAAGGTGTATTTGTAATCCTAGCTGGATGGCCTAGACTGTGAACTGCATTCCCAGCAACTACTGTATGATGCAGTGGTATGCAGTAAGCCCTGTTTTACTCATGGTTCTCGCAGACCAGGGGATCTTCCTTGATGCACAGGGGTGATGTGCAGTGCCAGTACATCCCTCTCTGGCTTGTTTCACTTTTCTTTCTCTCTCTCTCTCTCTCTCTGGATCTGGTGTTGGCCGGCAAATGGCTGTTTCTCTGGTTCCAGTTAGGCCTCTCCTGACCTCACAATCAGCAGATTATCTTCTTATGGCAGAGGGCAGCTAAGCTGGTGAAACCCAATCTGCATAAGACCATCATACAACATCTTGGTATCCAGTCCCTAGCCTGTTGTAATGATCAGCGCCAAACTATTGTACTGACTGAATGGCTTTCCAGACTGGCTGCAGTCACATTTCAGCTACTCCAGGCTGTAACACAGCCAGTTCTCTCAAACAGGAGCTGCAGCCTTCAGTTTCAGTGTGCATTAAGCTAGCATGCAATTAACTCCTTTTCCTCAGCAGAAAATCTTTTTCTTTTTTTTTTTTTTTTTTACAACAGAGCTGTTTCATCTTGGGTCTGGAGCAGCTGGCCAACTCTTCAGTCCCTGCCTGTCTCCCCAACCAGTCACTATCTCCTCCCATGACTCACCTGCTCAGATGCCCCCATGGCTTGTTCCCCAAAGTGGGACCAGGAGAGGGAGGGCCAAGCTCCCCAACTCCTGGTACCTGGATCTGGTTCACAACAGGGTCCTGGGGTGATGGCACTGGCCAAGGTAGGTGGGTGGGGTTTCCTGTTGCCCAGCACCTGGACTTTTCCCATTTTTCATCAGCACATGCACTGGTATGGGCATGTGGCATGAAGATGCCACATGTACTTGAATGCCTACTCTTGGTCATCTGAAATGTGGCGCATGTTGTACCACCCAGCCTCCATTGGTCAGCATCAAGCAGTGGCATATGCTGCCCCCCCTCCCCAAAGGAGAAGAGCTGCCTGTGGACACTCAATTCTCCTTTCCCTGGCTGACCCCAAGTGACCCTGTTCCATTCCTGAACCTGGGTTGCCCGCATGGCAGGAGATGAGGTGCCCAGCACCTCAGCCTTCCATGCCATTGGGCTGGCATAATCTGCTTCCTTCTGACACTCAGTTTCTCTGACAGAAGCATAGGCTGTCTGTCTCAGTAGCACACCAGCTTTTCAGCTGTTTCTCTCAACAGTACACAGACCTCTGCTCCCTTCAGGGTTTCACACTGATTCAGTTGGGAGTGCTGTTACACTTGCTGTGTTGACGGAAGCTGGTTCCTTTGATGTGTGACTGCAGGAAGCCTTTTTTTCCATATTGTTTTTTTTCCATTGTTTTCTCTTTTTCTCCTCGTACATCCCCTTCCCCCTCGTGGCATGAACATGCATGAGTGGAGGCACGTGCATGTCACGTCTCTGAACCTCTGTGTCTCCCAGTCTCCAGCCTCCACTAAGGGGAAGCTAAGGATTGGGATAACAACCCTCCTCTCCCCAGGAGAGGAGAGCAGTCCATCAGACACTCGATCCTCTCCCTCTCCTACTGACCCCTGGCAACCTGAGGTTGCTCCCGACCCCGGGTCACCGGCATGGCACGAGGTGAGGCATCCAGTGCCTCAACCCTCAGCACCACCGGGCTGGCTGACTGCAGGTAGCCTTAAGGGTAAGGCCCCATGAAGGGGTTACACTTATTTTAATCTCACAGGTCCAGTGACCTCGTAGAGTGTTGAACACTGGAGCATGAGAACCCCAGAGTAGGAGGACTGTGTCTGCAGGAGTGTCCACCTGTCCACACAGAATTCTGCTAGTTGTGACACCAAGGTACAGGTGTGACTCTGATTTCTCCCACTGAAGGAGTCCCTCAATAGTCATTTGTGTGTGCTGTGGGTCCAAGGCAGGCCATCTGGTGCACTCTATTGGAAGCACTGGGCCAGCCTGTTCATGCATGTGTGGAGGCACGTGCATGTCACATCACCATGCTTCTGTGTCTCCTAGCTTCCAGTGCTTCCCTCAGACCTCCACTGGGGGCAGCAAAGGAGCGGGCCAACAACCCTCCCTGGGAGAGGAGAGCAGTCCTTCGGATGCTCAATCCTCTCCCTCTCCTGCCGACCCCTGGCAACCCAAGGTCACTCCTGACCCTGGGTCACCAGCGTGGCGTGAGGTGTGGTGTCCAGCTCCTGAACCTTCAACACCACCGGGCCGGCTGATTGCAGGAAGCCTTAAGGGTAATCCCCCATGAAGGGGTTACACATATTTTAATCTCACAGGCCCAGTGACCTCGTAGAGTGTTGAACACTGTAGCATGAGAATCCCAGAGTAGGAGGACTGTGTCTGCAGGAGTCTCCACAGGGCCATACAGAATTCTGCTCATTGTGACACCAAGGTACAGGTGTGACTCTGATTCCTCCCACTGAAGGAATCCCTCATCAGTCATTTGTGTGTGCTGTGGATGCAAGGTGGGCCATCTGGTGCACTCTGTTGGAAGCACTGGGCCAGGCTATTAATGCTGTGTTTAGCTGCGGGGACCTGACTGGCATGTAAGGTACTGGCTGAGCCGGCATATTTGTTTCCCTAGAAAAACATAGAAACATAGAAACATAGAATTTGACGGCAGATAAGGACCGCTTGGCCCACCCAGTCTGCCCATTTCCCTGTCTACTGGATAAGCTGCAGATCCTAGTTAACTAGCAGCCTACTTTTTCCTACCCCCATCCCCTAGAATTGCCTTATGACTGTCCCATGCATGCTTGAATTCCACCACTGTTTTTGACTCCACGACCTCCTCGGAAGGCTGTTCCTGCATCCACAAACCTCTCTGTGAAAAAATACTTCCTTAAATTACCCTTGAGCCGCCCCTATCTTCAAATTGTGCCCCTTGTTCTTGCACACCTCTTTTTTTGAAAGATGCTACCCTCTTGACTTTGTTGATTCCCTTGAGGTACTTGAAGTTTCTATCATGTCCCCCTCCCTCCTTTCCTCGAGGCTATACATATTAAGCTTCTTTAGTCTCTCTTCATATGTCTCCTGGTGCAGACCCTGCACCATTTTAGTTGCCCTCCTCTGGACAGCTTCCATCCTGTCTATGTCTTTCTTGAAGACTGGGTCTCCAGAACTGCCGCAGTACTCAGATGGGGTCTGACCAGCTGTCTGTACAGAGGATAATAACTTCCTGTTTTCTACTGGTGATGCCTTCCTATGCATCCCAATATCCCCAGCCCAGATTGCTGCCCTCTCATACTGCTTGCCCACCTTTAGGTCATCTGATATGACTACCCCCAGGTCCCTTTTCATTTTTGTTGTTGTTAGTATCTCACCCCCATTGTGTACTCTTCCCTGGGTTTTGTTTCCAGGTGCATTACCTGCACTTCTTAGCATTGAATCTAAGCTGCCATACATTTGACCATTCTTCTAACCTTGCCAAGTCCTTTTCATCCTTTCCACCCACCTTGTGCATCAACTCTGTTGCAGATCTTTGTGTCATCTGCAAGAGACATACTTTCCTTCAGTCCTCTGCAATGTAAACATAAAGACGTGAAGAGGACTAGTCTAATACTGAACCCTGCGGTACCCACTAGTAACCCCCTTTCATCAGAGTGGACCCATTTACTATTACTCTCTGTGTCCTATTTTCTAGCCAATGTTTTACCCAGGCTGTCATCTTGGGACCCACTCCCAGGCTAGCTAACTTGCATATTAATCTTTTGTGTGGGACTGTGTCAAATGCCTTGCTAAAGTCTAGGTAGGCCATGTCCACAGCCCCTCCCTGATCTACTACTTTGGTCACCCAGTCAAAGAAATCTATCAGATTTGTCTGGCATGACCTTCCTGCTGTGAATCCATGCTGCCTTGGGTCCTGTGCCCTCTGGCCTCTAGATACTGACAATTCTTTCCTTCAGAAGTGATTCCATCATTTCTCTACCACTGAGGTTAAACTAACAGGTCTGTGGTTTCCTGCTTCTGCCTTGCTCCCACTTTTGTGAAGGGATCACATCTGCCCTCCTCAGTCTCGGGTACCACCCCATCCTCCCATGATTTGTTAAACAGGGTAGTCAGTGGTGTCACTAATTCTACCCTTAGTTCTTTTAGAATTCTGGGATGAAGCCCATCAGGCCCCATTGCTTTGTCCACCTTCAGTTTTAAGAGTTCTTTCAGAACCCTTTCTTCTGTAAATGGGCTGGTATCAACTTCTGTATCAGTGTGTTTCTACTGTTTGTTCTGGTACCCTCCTCTTCCTTTGTAAATACTGAGCAAAAATATTTGTTTAGTATCTCTGCCTTTTCACAGTCTCCCTCTGCCCACCCTCCCCTTTATTAAGCCTCACTATCCCTCCCTTGGTCTTCCTGCTCCCCTGATGTACCCTATAAAGGTTTTATCCTTTCTTAACTGGTTGGCTATCTTTTCCTCGGTTTGGGCATTTGCTGTTCTGACTGCCTTCCCAGCTTCCTTTTGCTTTAACTGATACAGTTCTCTGTCCTGCTCCTTCTGCGATTCCTTGTACTTCCTGAAAGCTTTCTTTTTCTCTTGAACCTTCACTGCCACTTCCTTTGAGAACCATAGTGGTTTCTTACATCGTTTAGTTTGTTTATTTGCTTCACACAAAGGCTTGTTGCCTCTGTGATGGCAGTTTTTATTATTCCCCATTGTTCTTCCACCCCTCCTTCCTGCCCATGTGCTAGTGCATTCCTTAGGCACTTACCCATTTGTGAAGTCAGCCCTCCTAAAGTCCAGTACCTTTGCCTTTGTGTAGGCTGACTCTATTGCTGTGTTTATTGTGAACCATACTGTTCGGATGGTCGCTAGTTCCCAGATGGCTACCCACTTCTACATCTGTGATCCTCTCTTCATCTCCATTTGAGAGAACCAGGTCTAAGATTGCTCCCTCTCGAGTGGGCTCCAATACTAGTTGTCTAAGGCATGCCCCCTGTAGGGCATCTAGAATAACCCCACTCTTCGAAGTGGCTGTGGCAACTGCACTCCAGTTAACATCTGGCATATTCAGATCACCCATCAGCAATATCTCCCCTTTTTTTGCCATACCAAGTGTACTTTCTATCATTTCCTTGTCCATTTCCTCCCCCTGAGAAGGGGGTCTGTATACAACCCCTGTGAGGATTGTGGTGCCATTGCCGGTCTCCAAATTTACCCACAGTGCTTCTTCTCCTCCCTGTTTTCTCTTTTGTTCTGTTACTTTGATTCCTTCCCTTATGTAAAGAGCTACTCCTCCTCCTCCTCTTTTACCCTCCCTGTCCCTCCTGTAGATAGTGTATCCTGGTATGTTTATGTCCCAGTCATGGTTTTGTGCGAACCATGTTTCTGTGACTGCCACGATATCCAGATGTTCCTCCTCCATCAAGGCCACTAATTCAGGAAGCTTGTTACTCAGACTACGTGCATTGGTACTCATTGCTCTCCATTTTTGATGGCTTTACTTTCTGTTGCAGCATCCCCACTGACCTTTTTACCTCGGTCTTTTCTCATTTAGTACCCTGTTTTGTAGGGAGGCTGGGATATTCCTGCTGCTCATCAGTGCCTCCCCTTGACTAGTTTAAAAGCTTGCCAATGAAGCATTTAAATCGATTGCTCAAAAGACTTGTTCCTTCCTGGACAGATGCAGACCATCCTGCCAGTATAGGCTGGTGTCCCTCAGGTGGAACCCCAGTCCCCAATGAAGCCAAACCCCTGTGCTCCACACCATTTTTTCAACCACTCATTAAACTGCATGGTGCAAAGTACCCTTGCCTCACTCATGCCATTTACAAGCAGCACCTCTGAGAAGGTTACTGTATGTGCTACTTGTCTTAAGCCCCTCCCCAGTTCTAAAAAGTCCTTCTGCACTGCTCTAATCTCATGTTGAGCCAAGTCATTTGTCCCTAGGTGGACAATGACATCAGCTCGAACTCCTGTGCAGCTGTTCTAGTGATCCTGAGGATGCTTCCTGTCCCTACAAGCCATGGCACCAGGCAGGCACTTTACTTCAGTTTCCCTGCTCCCCCAGTTCTATGCCCCTAATAATTGAGTCCCCCACCAGGAGCTGCTTCCCTTTCCTTGTGGCATCCTTGCCTCCCTCCTGTGGGCTCCCCTTGTGACAGGCGTCCTCAGCCTCCTTAATCTCCTCCGGGTGCATCCATAGGGAGCTGTGCTCCCCAGAATGGTGTATGGATTGTGGAGTGGAACAACTGACTGGGTGTGCCTCTGTTCCACCCTCCTCACCCTCCCTGAGCCCACTGTGGTCCAACTGCTGTGCTTTCTTTGCAACCTCTGAGGTAGTGGTGGTGGCTCTGGTGCTCCCTGTATGGGGGTTCCCTTCCTACCATCAAGTCTGGCCTGGGGAAGGTTCTCTTACTGCTGTCCAGTGTGGCCTGAAGGCAGACGCTTCCTCCCTCAGGGCAGAGAGTTGTCTGCAAATGAGGGCAGCATCTCAGCCTCCAGAAAGACTCCCGGAAGACTGCTGCCCCAAGCCATTACATTGCACTACTCCCACATGACTAAGTACTTTTTTTTTTTTTTTTGTGTGTGTGCTTGTGTGTGTGATTGGTTTGTTATATAGAAAATATATATATATTATATAATGTGTATACGTATATTTTCAGTGCTATGTGCTAGAGAGGATATGACATTGATATGCCCTTGCACTCTTGAGGAAATGATGTCAGAACCCTAGGTATAAAGGAACTATTTCGGGGGGGTGGGGTGAGGGGTGGGAAGGGGTTGGGCCTAAACTGTGCCCTCACAAAACAATCAGCTAAGAGCTCTGACCCACCGCTGCGATGAGTGCCTTCCTGTCTGCAAGATACTATACACAACAACTTGACAGAGAAAATCCCCTGCTAATCAAACAGAGAAAAATCCAGACATCCAAGTCAGACACAGGTAAACCTCCCCAGCCCCAAAACAGCCTGGTGGTTTGTGCTCTAGAAAAACCTTATCTGGGTTACCTTTATAAACATGTCACAGTAAAAAGGGCTGTGTTAAGTTCGACTGAGAAGTTGGCCAGGTAGGTGACTCCCAAAAGAAAGTAAGTAGGTAGGATTCCCTAACTAAGGTGTATTTGGGTTTCCTAGAAAACATGGATTGACCAGGATATAGAATGAGAGGAGCTACAGGGTGGCAGGTTGGTATAAGGTGCCCTAGTGGTCTACAACAACTGTGCATCTGTCATCGTCAGGGAGGTCCTGTGAAGATGTGGATGATGCCTGGTGTGCAGTAGGTTTGCAGCACTTATGGCAGAATTAGCTGCAGTGAAAGCTGAACCTAGCCTTCTTCAGGATAGGGCCAAGGAAGAGGAGCTGGGACAGGTGCCCACTGCTCCCCTTCCCCAATGACACCACTAGCCCAGACTGGAGCATAGAGAGTATCTGACAGGGGGGATGGGGAAAAAGGGTTGTTTTTGTAGGGTGATGGAGGCCCAGAGATGGCAACCATGAACTGTTTTACTCCCCTGAGTGATTTGGTCTGTCCAGTCTCCCCCACAAGAAGTCAGAACCTCTCACCCCCTCAGACATCTAGGTCTGCCCCAAAGGTGGCACCTAATGGATTTGGAGTCCAAGGGCAAGAAAGGGTCTAGAAAGCTACTACTAATAGGGGATTTATTATCAGGGATGGAGAATGGGTGGTGTTCATAGGGCACCCAGGAGGTAGGATGGCCAGATCCTTTCTGGGTGTATTGGCTCAGATGGATGCATAGAGGAGCATCATCTTGAGTGTTTGGGAAGGGGAGGCAAGGGTGTAGCTACTGATACTCCAAGTAAGCCATGGCGTACCAAGTTTAGTAGCAGGGGGTAGCAAACAAGCTGGCCAGCACTGCTCTGCCCTCTCTAGTCCATTGCATTTAAATTCCTTTGTTTGGCTTTGCAGGCTTTTTCTTTTGTCTTTCAGCTTTGTTTTGGGGGGGTGGTGGTGGCAGAGTGGACCGCAGATGTTAAAGCTGAAGGTCTCAATTAGGTCTGCCTGCATAGTGATTGGCTGTGGCATCTGGTAGGGGGTGTGGCAAGTCTTGGGTGGCAAGTTTAAATGCCCCAGGAAAGTTAGGAAGCCATGCTATTAGTTCAGTTGTACTGGGAGCGAGAGAAGCAGTAGAAGAACTGAGGAGCAGCAGACGGAAGAACAGACTCAGAGTCAGCTAAAAGAATGAAGACGTCATGTGTAGTGGCAAGTGGAGTGAATCTGCCTACCTGCAGGGAGAGAGAAGAAATTTCTGCTATGGTCTTGGACTCGTGGTGTAGTCAGTGGCGATTTCCAGTGGGCAGTGAGTACCACACTAGCAGTGCAGACAGACAGCAGGTTCTAGTATTGGAATCATCTGAATGGAGCCAGGAACATTGGACTCGAGTCTGGTGGGGGGGGAGCAGGCATGAGCAACAGTGGGGGAGGGGGTTGCAGTGTGGCAGGTTGGTGTACAAATCTGAAATGCCTGGCTACACCCCTCAGGGGAGGGGAGGGTTTTGATGTCATTATCCATATAGGGACAAATGACCTGGCAGCTACACCCTTAAGTAGACCCATAGGGGAAATTAAAGAGAGTTGTGTAGGGAGCTGTGTGGGAGGCTTATACTGGTAACTCCCTCAGAATGTTTTCTGAAGTCCTGCCAGTGTGGACATTACTCCTGAAACCTCTGAGGGAGACTTGGGGTGCCAGATCAGGAAGGTGCCCATGCCATGGAAGAGGCACATGAAAGTACTGCATGGGGAGAGGAGGTGCTGGTTGTAAGGTAGGAGAAGCTGCAACAATGCAGGTAACCTGTGTTGTTTCAGGTATTGGGACCCCAAGGTAGAGGATGTCCTGAAACTGAGCTGGGGATGTTGCCCAGTGGGTGCAGAAAGGTATTCTGTTGGCATGCTGAGACATGGCCATGTAGGGGCTGCTGCATTTCAACCTGGGCTCCCGCACGGGAGAGTTATAAGGAGGCCATTGTTGTGGACCATTTGACAGTCCCAGCTGCTTTGCCTTAGCCTGTATGCTGAGAATTAAGTAACGACCATCTTTCATAGCCTGCTGTCAAGAGGGATGCCTCAAAAAATATTTTATCTGTACAGTCTGTATGACTGCCTGCAGACTGGAATGGAGAGACAGCCCATGAGTCCTAGGGATACGGAGACATCTGAATTATTGCTAGCAAGTGCAGAATTTGTGCATAGGAGTGAGGTTAAACATGCACTCCAAGGGCACCAGAGGGTCTCATCTTGTTAATCAGGCCAACACCTGCTGTGACCAGGGAAATAATTGATGCATTGGAACTATTTCCTTAATGTAACTGTACTTACTGATTAGTGAGACAGATAAATGAGTTTGGACTGTGTTGTACTGGTGAACTGATGACTGGATCCATGCAACTATACGATGCCTAATCAGTTTGTTGAAGTTAGTCTCTGAGTGTGTTTCAGTTCTGTCTGGTGGGAGTATCATCAGAGGGGCCACAAGTGAAACACACGTATGTACCAGAACCTGGGAAAACAAATATGTCACTATGAAGGACCCCTCCCATTGAGTACCACCCCCAGACAGGGAGGCTCCTGGGCATCACTGTGTTAAACAGGGATTCATATCCTCCCTTGTATAGTTTAATGCAAGGGCTGAATCAAGCCTCCAAAGGGCTAACACTGCCCAATAAAAACACTTCTGGCAATCCAGGAGGCCTGACCTTGGATATTCTATCTTATTCAGCAGAAGTAAAATGGCTTGGAAGGAAACTGATGGCTTGCAGTTTTTTGACTGCTTAAGTAATCTAAGTAATTGCCTTCCCTTTGACGCAGCTAATTTAATTAATATCCATTAAGAGCTTAAGATCTATGTATCCGGCATTAACTATTTTCTTAAATTAAAGGTTTTTCTTCAATTTGTTGTAAGATGGATGAGTTTTGCAAGGTCTTTTTTGTCTGCTGGAGGGAATTCCATATTTGTAACTATTTTTGTCTAATTAAGAATAAGAAGCCATGGGCTATCAAGTGGGATTACATAGATGCAGTATAGCGTTCTAGCTTCTTTTTATCTTTTATTTAAAGAAACTCTGACCGCTTTCTTCAGACCAGTCAGGCTTCTTGTTAAAGAAAAAATGCAGCATTCACTCTTCCATGGCTAAAAGTAAAAGGTTTTATGCACTGGCAGCAAACATAAAACATGCCTTTTATTTAGTTGCTAATGTCATACAGAAAGGTTGTGCAGGGCAACAGACAGCCAACTCGCTTTTCATGCTCTTCTTCATCTAAGGCAATGGATGCCACCTTACTCGGGGTTTAAATACGTGGTACTTAATGTATAATAATTTGCCAAGTGAGTACTCAGAGCTGACAGAAATGTGCTGAATGGCTTACAAAAAAAAATAACAAGTGCGCTGCAAAATTAATTCAATGATTTACAACCTATACATTTATGAAATGTTAAATAATTAAAAAAAAAAAGAACCATCCACGTGCAAAACAGACCCCACGACCTTAATACTAGATTTCTCAGGGAGCAGTGTTGAGTGTACACTATGCTTACTTATCAGTTGAGCTATACTTTAATAGAAAATACAAGCACATATCCAGAATCTATAAATCATAATAAGAAAAACAATTAACTACAGGCTATGAAAATTAAATATAAACTGAGAAAGAGAGGTGCTTGGTCCTATTCCAGTTTAATTGTATTGCCTATATCCAAGGCTTCTATAATGGAAGAAATACGTAACACAAGACAAATTAGAACCTTTATGTAAACAGCAATACAAAAGATAATAAAATAAACGGTGGATAAAACAAAGGTGGCCATATGGGGGTAAGCTAAGGAAAAGGAGGGAAAGGAGAACAACGTGGGGGGAACATAACCAAAATAAAGGGGAAGAAAAAGGAAGGGAAACAGTGAAAAAAGGGGTGAAAGGGGAAAATTAGATAAAGGAAAGTGTCTGCAGTGTAAGTAGAAAAGGATTTATTTACTACAGAAGCTGTGTTTTGAATACTGGATGCCATTCAATTATTTTTCAATCTTTTGGGCCTTTTGGTAAAATCAGTTGGTGTTTTTGATTCACATACTGGTAGTAAGGGCCATGTTTGAACTGTACGATGTTGGTTATGCCCTCTTTGACACCCAAGTTTCTTAGTAGAACATGGAAGCATTGTGATAACAATGTAAGAACTGACTGAAAACATAAATTACATCACTTAATTCTAAAATGTTTTTTACCACCAGTGTAAGAGTCAGAAACACCCACAGGGTACTTTAACAGCCACTAATGATGGCACCAGAAAGGAGGTATTTGAAAAACAGTTTTTAGAGAAAATTTACACTTGCAAATTAAATGCAGATCTCCTTTAAGTCAAAAAAGAATAAAGTTCAATTTGGGCATTTATACTGAGCCACCTTAAGGCTCCCATTGCATAAATCCCCAAACTTTCCTTCCTGATATGTAAATTGTCCAAAGTTCCCTCCTCTCCTGGCTTTACCTTCTCAGTGCGTACAAATAGCAACTTGTGCTGGGTCATGTTGTTCTGCTGATGAATATGTAAGGAATAACACACACACTAGGCCTTTGTGTTTCTCAAATCAGACCACTGTGGTTGCATGCAACCATCCGCAAAGTTTTTGCAGCCACAGAGCTCCTCTTTAGAGCCTTAAGTACTGAGGTAATGGAACAGACAATTGATCACATTAAAAACAAGCTTTTGTCAATGCCAAATGTTTGCTTACTGATATTAGCATTGGATTTGCAGGTGTCAGACAGATGCAGAATAGGAATGGCAGTGAAGTATTGAACTCACGTCAACCCCACCTCCACCCTGCAGAGATGGACAGGCATTGGGGTGTGCCTTTGGGTCGTCGCCCATAACGTTCACGGCATTTCATCTCACCCTATCCTGCAGACACCGACAAGTGTTGAGGTGTGCCTTGGGGTGTTTGGCTTAACAGTCCCCCCCCCCCGTTTTATAAGGACATATGCTGAAATGGGTGCTGCATAGAAGAATGGGGTGAACTCTGGGGCTGAAGAGTACAAGGCACACCTTAATGCCTTTCACTGTCTTTAGGGTGGGGGTGGAATGGCATGAGCATTACAGCTGGCAATCCAAAGGCACACCCCTGATGCCTGTCAGTCTGTACAGGGTGGGACATTATGGTTGCATAGAAACATAGAAGTTGATGGCCGATAAAGTCCGCAAGGCCCATTCAGTCTTCCCATTTTTTCTACCTTATGAATGTGCCATAGGCCTTTACTCTGTCAATTGGTTATCTATTCATACTCATCTGTATTGCTCCCTTATGCCTGTCCCATGCCTGTTTGATGCCCATACACTGTATTCATATCCACCACTTTCTGAGGTAAGCCGTTCCATGCATCCACCACCCTTTCTGTGAAAAATAACTTCCTCACATTACCCCTTAATTGACGTTCCTCTAATCTCATGCAGATTAGAAACCTTAACGCCCCAGGCATTTGTTGGTATTTGCACTACAAATTTTCAGCTTGGCCTTTTTGTGACCCCCAGCTCATGAAAGCATTTGGGACCTCTGCTCATGAACAGTGGCACTGTGATTTTGTTAATCTGTCCCGAACGTTGATTTCTCAGAGCGACCACACCATTCTGTGCCAGATATGTGAAAACACAATTCGGGAAGTATGTGAAAAATGACAGCTGTACCGTTCATAGGGAGGTGTGAAGAGATGGCAGTGTTCAAAATCTGGAGTGAAAATAAAAAAAATGCTCGAACGTACAAGCGTATGTGGAAACTGCTTGAGGCATGCTTGTAACAGTCATTCAGTGGAATTATTTCACCAGATTTTCAACATAGACATTTTGTGACCTCTGCTCATGAACACTTCACTATGATTTTCTTAATCTGTCCTGAACGTTGATTTTCCACAGCGACCACGCCATTGTGCGCCAGATGTGCGAAAACACATTTCGGGTAGGATGTGAAAAATGACAGCTGTACTGTTCTTAAGGTGGTGTGAAGAATTGACAATGTTGAAAATCTTGAGTGAAAATATAAATTCTCAAAGTTACGAGTGTGCATGGAAACTGCACAATGCTCGTAACGTAGTCATTTTATGGGCTTTTGTCACTGAATTTTCAACACAGGCATTTTGGGACCTCCGCTCATGAACAGTGTCACTGTGATTTTCTTCATCTATCTGAACACTGATTTCCCACAGTGACCGCGATATTCTGTGCCGGAAGTATGAAAAAACATTTTGGCCAGGATGTGAAAAATGACAGCTGTACTGTTCACAAGGAGGTGTAAAAAAATGCCAGTGTTGAAAATCTGGAGTGAAAATATTACAAATACGCAAAGTTACGAATGTGCGTGGAAATGGTGCAACGCACGCTCGTAACAGTCATTTCTTGGAATTTTTTCACCAAATTTGCAACATAACCTTTTTGGGAGCCCACCTCATGAACAGTGACACCGTCGTTTTGTAAATCAGTCCCAAAAGGTGATTCCACACAGTGACTGCGAAATCACCTTTCGGGACCTTATAACCAGATGACAGTCACTGAATTCAAGAGATGGGGTCCCAAGAGCCCCATTTTGAAAATTTGGTGGCAAAATTCAGAAAGATGTCCAAGATATCCACATAAATTGAGAAAATCCCTTTTATGCCATTATACAGCTTACCGGCATTTCTTCAGTTAGCGGTCAGCTTTGAAGAGTGCAGACATGTTCCTGCTCCACCGAAGAGCATTGTGCTGGGCTCCACTGGTAAGTATGTCATGAGGGTGTGTGTGGGGAGATGGGTGCACAGAGGGTGGGGGAGGGGGGCACCGGTGACAGCTAGGGTCCGTTTTCTTATTTACAGATTTAAAAAAATATCAAACAACGTGGGAAGGTTTTCTTTATTGACAGCTTGTTTAGTATGCTAGGGTGGCTCCCAGTGTGTCACCTGAGTGTTTCTTGGGGGGCGATCTGTAGCTGACAGGATTGGGCACCCCGTCGGCACATACACAGTGTTTGGGGGGGGCACATGAGCCGAGGGGGATTGGGCACTCACCTTGGCACACAACACATGGGGGGAGACATTATTAACTTGGGAGGGGGCATGCCAACAGGGGGACTGGGAACCCCTGTCAGCTTTCATGGGGCCTGTGAGAGGTGGATGGTGATAGCCGCCACCATGTTTCTTTAAAACAAATGGGACATTATGCTGATGGGGATTGGGCTCCCCTGTCGGCAAATGAAATTGGGAGGGGGCATGCTGACAGGAGGATTGGGCACCCCCATCGGCCTCGTGGGGACTGTAAGAAGTGGATGGCGACAGCTGCCACCATGTTTATTGAAATGGGACACCAGACAAGGCAAATTGTGATTCGCCGCTGGAATCAGGGACCACCCCAGCAGAAAACATAGCTGATTGTTAATGATGGGGCGCTCCCCGATTGCAGCGGTGAGTTTTTTTCAAGTTGGTGGCAGGCTACAATACTGCTGTCATGGACAGCATGCTCCTCTATTGGCGCCACAGAGACCAGCCACAAAATGGACCGCTGGCATTCGCCACAACACTGCTGCACCTCCACAACTCGCTACTACAGCAAGCTGCTGCAATATGTTTCTTGCGCATATGCGAAAGCACACATAAAAAACATGGGAAATAAATTTCAGGTGAAAATACATCAGGGAGCTAATTTATTGTATATATTGTGTGAAATGTTTTTTATATTGGGGTTGAGTATTGTCCTGCACTTTGGATTGTTACACTCCTTAGGTTTATTTATTTATTTATTTGCTTTTGGTAACTGGATAAACATGCTAGACAGCAAGTGCCTATTTTCAGGTGCGACCCGGGAGAATTACAGGGTAATTACATAGGAGAAATACATAGTAAAACATAACAATCTGGAGCAGTATGCCCCAACAGTGGTATTTACATGGGAGGAATACATAGTCAACATTGCTATCTGGAGCAGCAAACTCCAACAGTGGGATAAGACAGAGAATTATAAAGCAGTAGGACAACAGCAAAATGGGATTAACATATCAAACAATCACAGGTTACCAACATATGAGCCAGGGGCAAACATGGAGGTGTAAGACCTCCCTTCGGTTGAATGAGGAACAATGTCACATACCCAGTGGTAGTGAAACACCGAGGTGGCGAGGGAGCAAGTGCCTAGCTGGGGTACCAATGCAGATGGGTTGGTGGGCTGAAGGGCTGGGGATTAGGTAGCACACAGGCAGGATGCAGCAGATTTCAGGAAATTCCAGAGGGCGGTTTTAAAGGTGGAATGAGAGGGAGAAGCACGGACATGGGAGGGAAGAGAGTTCCATAGCTTGAGTGCGTGGGTGGTAAAAAGCTCTATCCCCAGTGAGGTGCGGGTCTTGGGGACCAGGCGGGTCTGGGATGCACAGGACCTAAGCTGGTCAGAAGGAGGCATGTTTCAGGGGAGGTGAGGCGAGGTGGGGTGGCCGTTCGAATTATGTTGTCAATAAAGTTTCCCATGTTGTAGATCCAGTGATCTTCTGGGGGGAGCCATTCCAGATGAGAGTAGAGCGTGCATCGGTGGGTGAGACGGGGGGCCGCGAGTGCAAAGCAGTATATGTTGTTGTACGTGGTGTCCCACTTGACTAGGCTAGAGGAAGGGACAGAGGCAAAGGCAACGAGACCATAGGAGAGGGTGGGCAGAAGTATTCCTCTGGCAAGTGCCAGCCGGGTGGCTGGGGTAAGGCAGTCTCTGGTCCTATATGCTAGGCCAAGTTTGCCATTTGTGGCATTACATATGGTTCTGATGTGCGCGGAGAGGTCAAGTTGGGGGTCAAGGGTGACTCCAAGGTACTTAGCAGAGTCAATTATCGGTAGGAGGGAGTCGCAGGTACCAAGAATTTTGAGGGGCGTTGTGCGGGAGGAGACTTTAGTCATGGCACCAAAGAGCATGGCCTGCGTTTTCTTGAGGTTCACTATGAGTTTGTGCCCAGCCAGTCATGCACTGATGCGAGAGAAGTCCGAGTTGAGTTGGGCATTGATGCTGAAAACATCAGTGGCGCTGGCTAGTAGGACAAGGTTATCCGCATGCATAGTAAGGTGCCCTTCTATGGCCACGGAGGGTAAGCCATTGACAAACAGGGAGAACAGGATAGGTCCGAGGATGGATCCTTGCAGTACTCCACTGTAAACGGGTAGGAGGGGCAAGAGGGTTTGGTTGAAGCAGGTAAGTTGTTTCCTGTCCCCAAGATAGCTGGTGAACCAGTCAAGGGAATGATGGGAGAAGCCAAGGGTCTGGAGTGTGGAGAGGAGGAGGAGATGATCTACCCAGTCAAAAGCTTTGGATAGATCCACAAATATGGCCCCCGTCAACTTGCCCTGGTCAGTTGCTGTCCTGATCCTGGTTGTGACTTCAGCAAGTGCCGTCAAGGTGCTGTGGCTTTTCTGAAAGCCATGCTGACAAGGGGAAAGGACATTGTATTCATGAAGGTAGTGGACAAGTTGCAACACTATGGCCTTTTCCAGAAGTTTACAGGCAGCTGAGAGTATGGCAATAGGACGATAATTGTTGATGTCCTTAGGGTGGCCGTTTTTCAGGACGGGGACAACCATGGCAACTTTCCAGATGTCGGGGATGACCCCTGTGATAAGCGAGGCATTGAATATGTGGGTAAGTGGCCTGGCAAGGTATGGGGCCCCCAGGCTGAGGTGCCTGGGTTCAAGGCCATCCTGACCCGCCCCCCCGTGGTGAGAGAGACCAGCAAGGAGAGCCTGGGTCTCCCTCACAGAGATCTTCTTGGGGTAGAAGGGCGGACGGGAAGGCGGGGAGCCAGAAGCGTGTGCCTGGGAGGCAGGCTGTGGAGGGGTGGCAGACGGTAGATCCGTGAAGAGGCGGTTAAAGGAGGAGGCTAATGGTTAGGGAGTTATTACAGTTGGCCTCTCCAATAGTCACGTCGGTAACTTGAGCTTTGGTCACGCCACCGACTAGATTTTTTATGTTCATCCAGAAACATCTTGGGTCACGTGTGGTGGCAATCAATGCAGAACTGCAGTATTGGCTTTTAGCAGCACGTATCGCCCGCTTGCAGGAGTTTCTAAGCTGACGGTACTCCTGGAGGTCATTTTGATTACGTGATGCCCTGTATTTTGTCCAGCATTTGTCACGCCGCTTCATAAGAGAGAGGAGCTCGCTGTGGAGCCATTTCATGACAGAGCCTCTGACACACCTCTTGGATAGGGGAGCATGCCTATTCTGAAGTGGGGCATAAGCCGCAAGGAAGACATCAGGGGCTGCAATGGGGTCGTGTGTAGCCATGACACGGTCCCAAGAAACACCCTGCAGGTCCATGAGGAAGTGCGGGGTTATGAGTTTCAAGCAGTCCCTCATAATTACCACTCTGCTGGAGACTCTGGGTGGGTTTGAGCCCCATATGCAGTAAACTGGTGAGTGGTCTGAGCTGGAGTCAGGAAGGAGTCCTGATTTGACAATTTTGTCAAGCCGATTACTAAAGACCCAGTCAATGAGCGTCCCCTTATCCCCATGAGAGGACAGTGTCTGCAATAAAAATAGGAAGCCTTTCCTGAAGAAATTGCTTGTGAGTTTCCTTGATATACAGGGGTGAGTGCATTTAACTAACTTGTCTACATCAGGGGCCTGATTTATTGTATATGCTGTGTCAAATGTTTTTTATATCAGGGTTTAGATATAGAAGGGGGGGTTGGGGTAAAAAAAAAATAAACAGTGAGGACACCATTAAGTTCTGCTGACCAAGCTTTGAAGCCCCATGAAGCCCTTTGAGGACATTAGGATTTGGGTCTTGAGAGTCACTGCTGGAAGGCTAGGGTGTCTGGCTGTGCTGATATACAGTATACTACATGAACACTTTTGGTGCACTGTGAAGCACAAGACTCAGCTGAGTGCTTTCAGCCACTGCATGTGTACATATTTCTAACACAATAGCACACCCTAAAGAGTGTTATTCCATTATAAAATAGGCATAACAATTAGTAGTAGTAGTAGTAGTAGTCATCGCAGCAAATTTTATTCATCAATATGAATGAGGCAATTCTCACTGACCTAACACTCACTTACAAGAGATACCCTTTTTCATAATCTTGGTTACAAGGGGACAACAGATACAGTAAAATAACATGGCAGGCAATACTGTACATACAAGCATCAAAGGTTACTACAAAGGTGGTCTACAGACTGCTGGGACAGGTGGAGGAGATAGGTAAGGGACTGTTAGAATCCATATACAGAATGATAGATAGAGGGAATGTACTAGTGATGGGAGACTCATCATGCCCGACATCGACTGGAAAACCTATACTGCGGCCACAGCAAGGAGTAGGGCTGCCCTGGAAGCTCTGCAAGGGGCAGGACTCAGGCAGCTGGTGATGGAGCCCACCAGGGAGGGAGCTATTCTAGACCTGGTGCTGACCAATGGGGATAGGGTAACAGATGTATGGGTAGGCAGCCATCTGGGGTCCAGTGATCACTGCATGCTGCGACTTTCTGTGAAAAAGAGGAGGAGTCCTGCCATAGAAGGGTAAAAATCATGGACTTCAAAAGGGTCAATTTTGCAAAGATAGTGGACTGCCTAGTGAGAGCATTGCAGTGTTGGCAGGGAGGGGAGATGGTGGACAAGCAGTGGACAAAACTAAAGGGCGTGCTAGAAGAAGGCAAGGCAAGACAAGGAAATTTTATTTATAAGGTGCCCAATTCTGGAGGCTCTGAACACCTAACAGAAATTATATTAAGAGCACAGGAAACAAACATAAATAAAATACAAATACAAATACAACATAAAATAAAAATAATAATTCATAAAATCTTAAATACAACAGTTAACAGATAAAAACAATGGACTGTCATGTAAGGGGACCAGACCAGGATGGAAATAGAAATATGGAAAAGCCTGGACAAAGAGTTGGGCCTTCAGCCTCCACTTGAACACCTCGATTGAGGGAGCCTCCCTCGAAGAAGAAACTACTGAGACGTGTGTCAGGGAGGTTAATAAGAATAGGAGAAGAAAGAACCCACTATGGTTCACCAGTGAAGTAGCAAGGAAGGTGAAGGAAAAGAGGAAGGTGTTCAAAAAATACAAAGACGTACAGGGCGAGGAAAATATGGGAGCATACAGGGAAAAACTGAAGGAAGCTGGAAAAGCAGTTAGAAGGGCCAAAGAAAGTACAGAGGAAAGGATAGCCCAGATGATTAAGAAAGGAGACATTTTTAAAAATACATTAGTGAAAAAAGAAAGACAGGGGAGGAATAGTGAGGCTTAAAAGGGAAGGAGGAGGGTCTGCTGAGAAAGATCAGGAAAAGGCAGAAATTATGAATAAGTACTTCTGCTCAGTATTTACAAAGGCGAGGGACCGCCATTGAGAGAGAAAGGTGGGCAGGTACAGGTAGTAAATATCAGCCCATTCACAGAACAGAGGATTAGAAAGGAGTTTGAAAAGCTAAAAATAGACAAAACAAAGGGGCCGGATGGAATGAACCCCAGAATACTAAAACAGCTCAGAAATGAACTGGCAGCACCCCTGGCCAAATTATTCAATAAATCATTGGAGACAGGGGTGGTTCCAGCAGATTGGAGAAGGGCAAATGTTATCCCTATCCACAAGAGTGGGAGTAGGGAGGAGGCAGGCAATTATAGACCAGTCTGCTTGTCTTCAGTGGTGGAGAAGTTGATGGAGGCATTGCTAAAGGTAAGAATTGTGGAGTTCCTGGAATCCAGTGGACAGCAAGATCCTAAACAGCATGGTTTCATGGCAGGTAGGTCCTGCCAGACAAACTTGATAACATTCTTTGATTGGGTAAACAAAGTGGTAGACTCGGGGGGCGGTGGTGGACATGGCCTACCTTGACTTTAGCAAGGCCTCAACATCATTTCACATAGAAGGCTAATAAACAAGTTGAGCAGGCTGGGAGTGGGGCATAGGGTAGTGTACTGGGTTAGTAATTGGCTAAGAGAGAGAGGACACCAAGAGTGGTAGTGAACAGAGTGCAATCCACTGAGAGGGAGTTGACAAGCGGGGTGCCCCAGGGATCAGTGTTGGGACCAGTCCTCTTCAGTGTCTTCAGATATGATATTGCAGAGGGGCTGGAGGGAAAAGTGTGTACGTTTGCAGATGACACAAAGATCTGCAATAGGGTTGACACACCAGAGGGTGTGGAAAAAATTAGAAGAGACCTGGGCAAGCTGGAAGAATGGTCAAGAGCATGGCACCTGAAGTTTAATGCTAAAAAACTGTAAAATTATGCATGTGCATCACAGGAATCCAGGAGAAAAGTATTGGGGGGGGGGGGTAATGCTGACAACCACCAAGCAGGAAAGGGATTTTGGGGTGATTATAACAGATGGCCTAAAATTAACCAGACAATGTGAGAAAGCAGTAAGGAAGGCCCGCAGTACATTGGAGTGCATAGGGAGGGGGATCTCTAGCAGAAAACGCGAAGTAATGATGCCATTTTTACAGATCACTGGTGAGGCCTCATCTGGAATAATGCATACAGTTCTGGAGGCTGCACCTCAGAAAGGACATAGATAAGCTGGAGGCAGTCCAAAAGAGAGCTGCAAAGATAGTACAGGGGTTGCACCAGAAGACATATGAGGAAAGGCTAGCAGACCTCAACAGGCTTCCGCTAGAGAAGAGAAGGGAGAGGGGGAATATGATAGAGATTTTAAGTACCTCAAAGGATTTAATAGGGCCTGGGGGGGCTTCTTTCAGAAAAAAAGAATGTTCGCAAACCAGGGGGCATGCTTTGAGGCTAAAGGGAGGTAGATTCAGGGAGAATGCGAGGAAATACTTCTTCACTGAAAGGGTGGTGGATGTCTGAAACAACCTCCCCAAAGAAGTGATAGAGGTGTAAACAGTGAAAGCATTCAAAAACGCATGGGATGGACATAAGGAAACCCTAGAGACAGCACAGAAAGGGTAACTAAGGGACAACTGCGGGGTAGGGAATATGGGCAGACTAGATGGGCCTGGCAGTCCTCATCTGCCTTCAAATTCTATGTATCTATGTTACAATTTAACCAATTCCAGTACTGGAGCAGCCTGTTGAGCAAACTCGTCTCTAATTTTCTTCCAAGATGATTGTTTTATAGCCTCAAATTTCTGGGTAGTTATTACAGATTTGAGCACCCAAATAATAAAAAGAAGATCTCCCTATGTTCCTATTCGTAAATGGGACATCAAATTCAATACTATTAGACAATCTCAATCCAATCCTATGAACTTTAAAAAAAACATTGTCAGATATACAGCTAGGAACTGACCCTTTATAACATTTAAACAGTAATCCTACCATATGTAACTGTCTTCTCAGTCATGAATGTAACCAGTTCAACTCTTTATACATGGCACAGTGATGGGTATACCACTGGGCACCAAGGAGGAACCTGGCAAAGTGATTGTAAAGTACATTAACCTTAGTCAGGTCCTTCCCCGCTGCCCCACTGTACAGAACATCTCCAAAATCAATAACAGGAACAGTCATTGAATTAGCCACTTTAAGTCTGGATTGTAATGGTAATTAAATACAAAAATAAAAATAAAAACATATTTAAAGAAAAAGCCACCATTAGATCTGAGGTGTCTAGTTGTGCTGTGACAACCAGTCACATTACAATCTTGGCCAATCAGAGTACTAGAATTTCTTCACTGGTTTTGTAAATGTAGCTATAGCTGAATCAATATTTGTGCTCTGCTTTCCCACTCTAGTTTTAAATTCTCTCTTCATTGTTCCTATGTAGTAACAGCTACACGAGCACAAAACAAGGAATATGAGAACATGACCTCAGTACTGTTACAATTTAAGACACATTTTTCATCCTCAACTGTACCATCTTTCAGGTTCAGAAGCTTTTTCGAATTAAATCAACCTCACAGTATTTACACCTCCCACACTAAAAGCAGGCATTTGGAGGTTGCTCTAGGCAGTTTGTTTTTATGTTGCCTTGCATGCGCAGCGCAGACAACATATTGTGGTAGCTTGCAGTGGAGAAGCAGGTTTTGGAGATGCGGTCCTGCTGCGGCCAGTGGTACCACTGCTTTTTCTGGCAGGGCTCTGTGGCACCAGTGGCACAGCATGCTGTCTATGGCAGCAGTTGAGAAACCTGCCACCAACTTGAAAGAAATTTGCCACTGCAATCAGGTAGTGCCCCTTTTAATTGGAGAATTAGCTGTTTTTACTGCTGGGGCGGTTCCTGATTGCAGCAGCGAATTACAGTTTGCCTTGTCTGATGTCCCATTTCAATAAACATGGTGGCGGCTTCCCCGTCCACTTCTCACAGTCCCCACAGAAGCTGATGGACAGGCGCTGCCTCTCACAGTCCCCATGAAAACCGACTGGGGTGCCCAATCCCTCTGTCGACATGCCCTCTCCCTAGTTCATTTGCCGATGGGGATGCCCAATCCCCGTTGGTATAATGCCCCCCATTTGTTGTGTGCCAAGGGGGGTTGCACAATCCCCCTTAGCTCATGAGCCCCCCCAAACACTCTGTATGTGCCGATGTGGTGCCCAATCCCCGTCAGCTATAGACCCCCCCAACAAACACTCAGGTGGCAAGCTGGGAGCTCACCCCAGCCTGCAAAATAGCTATAAAAAAGAAAACCTTCCTGCATTTTTTTTTTACCTTTAAAAGAAAAAAGTCCCTCATTGGGTTTGGTGCCCCCTCCCCCAACCTGTACCCACCCTCTGTGCACCCCACCTCCCCACACTCCCCCTCACCCCATACTTACCTTCAGAGCCTGGCGCGATGATCTTCGGTGGACCGGGAACACGTCTGCACTCTTCAAAGCTGACCGCGAACTGCAGAAATGCCAGTAAGCTGTATAATGGCATAAATGGTTTTTTTTCAACTTATGTGGAAATATCTGCCATTTTTGCACCAAATTTTCAGCATGGGGTTCTTGGGACCCCATCTCATGAATTCAGTCACTGTCATTTGGTTATTCGGTCCTGAAAGGTGATTTCGCGGTCACTGTGTGGAATCAGCTTTCGGGACTGATTAATGAAATGACAGTGTCACTGTTCATGAGGTGGGCTCCCAAAAAGCCTATGTTGCAAATCTGGTGAAAAAATTCCAAGAAATGACTGTGTTACTAGTGTGCGTTGCACAGTTTCCATGCACATGCATAACTTCGCTAATTTGTAATATTTTCATTCCAGATTTCAACATTGGCATTTTTTCACACTTTCTTATGAACAGTATAGCTGTCATTTTTCACGTCCTGGCTGAAATGTGTTTTCGCACTTCTGGTGCAGAATAGCGCGGTCGCTGTCTAAAATCAGTGTTTGGGACAGATTAAGAAAATCACAGTGACACTGTTCATGAGCAGAGGTCCTAAATGCCTATGTTGAAAATTTGGTAACGAAAGTCCATAAAATGACTATGTTACGAACATGCATTGAGCAGTTTCCACGCACACTCATAACTTCGAGAATTTGTAATATTTTCACTCAGAATTTTCAACATTGTCAATTTTGCACACCTCCTTATGAGCAGTACAGCTCTCATTTTTTACATCATGCCTGAAATGTGTTTTCGCCCATCTGGCACACAATGACACAGTTGCTGTGGGAAATCAACTTTTGGGACAGAGTAACAAAATCACAGTGCCACTGTTCATGAGCGGAGGTCCCAAAATGCTATGTTGAAAATCTGGTTAAAAAAAAATCCCCAAAATAATTGTGTTATGGGCGTGCATTGCACAGTTTCTATGCACACTCATGACTTCATCAATTTTTCATATTTTCACCCAGATTTTCAACATTGGCATTTTTTTCACACCTCCTCATGAACAGTACAGCTGTCATTTTTCACATCCTGCCCAAAATATGTTTTGGCATCTGTGGTGCCAAATGGCGCAGTTGCTGTGCAAAATCACCTTTTAGCTAACGAACTGATAGTGCCACTGCTCATGAGGTGGGGTCACAAAAAGCACATTTTGAAAATCTAGAGTAAAAATACCAACAAACGCCCGGGACATTAGAGTTTCCAAGCATAACGCCCCACCCTGTAGAGAATGACAGGCATCAGGGATGTGACTTGGAACTGTCAGCTGTAAAGCTCACACCACTCCACCCCCACCCCCACCCTGCAGCCAGTGACAGGCATAGAGGTGTGCCTTGGACTCTTTGGCCCCAAAGTTCACCCCATTCTCCTATTCTGCACCCATTTCAGCATATTTCCTTATGGAATGGGGTGAGTGTAAGGCCCGAAGACCCCAAGGCACACTGCAACACCTGTCGGTGTCTGCAGGGTAGGGTGAGGTGAAATGGTGTTAGAATTATGGCCGATGACCCAAAGGCACACCCCGATGCCTGTCAATCTCTGCAGGGTGGGGGTGGGGTTGGCGTCAGTTCAATATTTCACTGCCATTCATATTATGTATCTCTTTAACTCCTGCACTACCAATGCCAGTGCCAGCAAGACAACATTTGGCATTGACTAATGCTGGTTTGTTTTATGTTGTATTTGCTAGGTATGGACAAGCCTATCTCTCAGATTTCTGCTCCACCTATACACCATTTTAGGCTTGTCTTCTGGTCGATCCCTTAAGAAAAGTTCAGTTCTTAAACTTACTCGATTTTTATTGATTTTTTTTTGGATTTAATAAGATTGGTTACTATACAGTATGTAGGGACAAAGTTCATCCTTTTGCCAGCCGTGGACCTCTTTTTTATGTTCGTCATGCGTGCAAGCGCAGATGAACATGTTGATTTGAGAGTTGCTAGAGAGAGGTGTGGAGGTTGTAGCCCAATGGTCAGCAGTGCTGCAGGGGCTGGTCTGTGGCCAGAAAATCAGCAGTCAGTGTCCTGATGATACTGGTTTGCTGAGAGGGCTGGTCTCGGCAAACATTTCAAAGGACAGAGCCGAAGCTGCGCGCGGCTCTGTCCTTTGAAATGCGAGCCCTTCAGCTGCTGCTTAGTGTGTCTTTCCTTGTTAAACAATTTCCCCTTTCCCTGCTGCAGTTTATTGTGTCTTTCCTGGTTAAACTATGTCCACTTTCCCTGCTGCCACTTAGTGTGTCTTTCCTGGTTAAACAATTTCCCCTTTCCTTTTCCGACACTGGGATGCCCACTCTCGGTGTCTGATGTGCCTCCTTGCCCCAACCTGTCTATATCCCTAGCTGATATCGGGGTGCCCAATCCCCATGTCTGCATCCCCCCCCCTCCCCACCACTATTGTGGCACACTGGGAGTCCACCCCATTGTGCCTAAATTTATATTTAAGTATGTTTTTACCTGTAAATGAAGAAAACCTTCCCTCGTGGTCTTTAGGTTTTTTTTTTCACCAGTAAAAACGAAAACTGGCCCTTGTTGTCTCTTCTGTCCCCCTTCCCTGTCCTGACCCTCCCTCTGTGAACCCACCTCCCTGCACCCCCTTACCCCTGAGGTCGCGGATGAGATCTTCTGTGGAGCGGGACACGTCTGCACTCTCCAAAGCCGACCGGCACACTGAAAGAATGACAGGTAAGCAGTATAGTGGGACCCAATCGGAGTTTCAACTTAGGTTGGTATCTCAGCCATGTTTAGGAATTATGGCCCTAAATTTTCAACATGGGTTTCTTGGGACCCCACCTTGTGAACATGTCACTGTCATTTCATTCCTCGGTCCCGAAAGGTGATTACGCAGTCGCTGAACAGAATCACCTTTTGGGACAGAATAACTCAAAAATGACAGTGCTACTGTTCATAGAGGTGGGGTCTAAAAACCATATTGCAAATTAATTAAAATTCAAAAAATGACTGTGTTATGAGCGCATTGTGCAGTTTGTACCTACACTCATAACTTCTCCAATTTTTAATATTTTCACCCCAGATTCTCAATATTGCCATTTTTTCACACCTTCTTGTGAGCAGTATAGCTGTCATTTTTCACATCCTGTCTGAAATATGTTTCAGCACCAATTGCGCAGAATGGCGCAGTCGCTGTTCGAAATCAACGTTTGGGATGGAGTAACAAAATCACAGTGCCACTGTTCATTAGGGGAGGTCCCAAAAAGCTCATGTTAAAAATTTGGTGAAAGAATTCAAAAAAATAACTGCGTTATGGGTGTGCATTGCACAGTTTCTATGCATGCTCGTAACTTTGCCAATTTCTCATATTTTCACTCCAGATTTTCAACATTGCCATTTGTTTACATCTCCTTATGAACAGCATAACTGACATTTTTCACATCCTGCCCAAAATGTGTTTTAACACCTGTGGTGCTGAATGGCACAGTGGCTGAGCAAAATCACCTTTTGGGATTGTGTAACAAAATCATGAGGTGGTGTCCCAAAAAGCCCATGTTGAAAATTTGGAGCAAAAATACCACCAAACATCTGAGTGTTAGGGTTTCAACTGTAATGCCCCCGTAGAGACTGACAGGCATCAGGCGTGTGCCTTAGGTCTCATCAGCCGTTCTCCACCATTCCACCCCACCCTGCAGCCAGTGACAGGCATCGGGGTGTGCCTTGGACTCTTTGGCCCAAACGGTCACCCCATTCTCCTATACTGCACCCATCTCAGCTTGTTTCATTATGGAATGGGGTGGGCATTAGGGATGAAGACCTCAAGGCATACCATGACACCAGTCAGTGTCTGCAGGGTGGGGTGGAATGGCGTGAGCATTAAGGTCGATGACCCAAAGGGACACCCCAATACCTGTCAGTCTCTGCAGGGTGTGGTTGGGGCATTAGGATTGGAAACCCTAATTCCTCATTGAGGAAGTAAATCAGGGAAGGTTGTTTTATGTCACCTACCTTGATTTCAGCAAAGCCTTCAACAATATCCAACATAGAAGGCTGATTAACAAGATGAGCAGTCTAGCAATGGGGCACAAGCTGATAAACTGGGTTAGAAACTGGCTGAAGGACTGGAGGCAGGGGGTGGTGGTAATGGGATCCAATCTGGGGAGAGGGGGTAACCAGCGGGGTACCTCAGGGATAAGTTCTGGGACCAGTCCTGTTCAATGTATTTATTACAGACATTGCAGAAGGGCTAGAAGGAAAGGTCTGTCTGCCTGTTTGCAGATGACACCAACATTTGTAACAGAGTGAATACTCCAGAAGTGGTGGAGAAAATGAGCAGGGACATGGAGAGGCTTGAAAAATGGTCTGAGGAGTGGCAACTGAGGTTCAATGCAAAGAAGCCCAAAATAATGCACCTGAGAAGAGGGAAATCTGTGGAGAGTTACAGGGTGGGGTGGAGGTGCTGATGATCACCAAGGAAGAAAGGGACCTAGGAATGATCAGTTCTGATGACCTAAAAGTTTTCAAAGCAGAGCACAAATGTTGCAAGGATGGCCCTTGGCTTGCTGGGGTGCATAGGCAGCGGTATCACTAGCAAAAGCCATGAGGTGGTGATGCCATTGTATAACACACTAGTGAGGCCTCACCTACAGCACTGTGTGCAATTCTGGAAGCTGTAAATGCGCAAAGACGTTGACAAGGTGGAGGCAGTCCACAGAAAGGCAACCAAGATGCTACATGGCCTGTAACACAGAACATATCAGGAGAGATTAAAAGGACCTCAACATGTACTTATTAGAGGAAAGAAGGGAATGGGGGAACATGATAGATACGTTCAAGTACCTCAGGGGCATAAACAAGGTGCAGAGGTGGACATCTTTCAATACAGAAAATGTTCAGCATTGACAAATGCTGTTTTTTTTATCCTAAAAAAAAGAAAATTATCCATCATTGCCAGCTGTGTAACCCCTTCCAAACAGTATACAGACACTGGGGGTGCCCAATCCCTCAGTGTCCTCATCTATCCATCCATTGTTGTCCGCTGTGAAACCCCCCCAAACAGTATGCAGACACCGGGGTGGACAATCCCCCAGTGGCATCTGTCCATCTATTGTTGTCCACTGTGTAACCCTCCCCCAAACAGTATACAGACACTGGGGGTGCCCAGTCCCCCAGTGTCCTCATCTGTTCAGCAAACTCCCTGAAAAAAAGAAAACTGTCCCTTGTTTTTTTTCCCCTGAAAAAGAAAACCATCCATCATTGTCCATTCTACCTTTACCCAACCCCTACCCTCCACTCCAGGACCCTACCCCCCCACCCCACACACCCTGTCCCCATACACCCACTGGAGGTCCATCGCCGTAATCTACCTTGGACTGCAGGCACGTCTTCGCTCTTCAAAGCCCAACCACGAACTGAGGTAAGCACTTCAATGTATTTCAATGGGGTTTTCAACGTCAATGTTTTTCAACAGGGTTTTCAACTTAGCGCCATAACTTGCCCATTTTCTTCTATTTTTGTCCCAAATTTTCAACATATGTTTTTGGGGACCTTGTCTCACAAACAACTTCACTGAAGCAATTTTCAAACATCCCCTTCTCCCCATGACACCAATGCACAAAACGAACATTCGGCATTGACAAATGCTTGTTATTCCCTTGAGATAGCCCCTTCCTAGTACATCTCTCACTAATTGCTCTAGCTTCCAAAGTTCCTCAGCTACCTTTTGACTGCACCCTCACATATACAGACTATCCTCCAATGTGCCCATTCCATGAGTGACTACTGTACATGTCAGTTGGACTGATGGGATGGGAACCACAGAAGATACTGAACTGTAAATGCAGTTCTGAGCACAACGGCTGTGCACAGCTACTCCTCCAGGCTATGCAACAGCAGGCGTTTCATTGCATCTTACAAGGTACTCACTGCAAGGGAGTTCTAAAACTGTCAGATTTCAAAATGAAGGTTGTCTGCAAACTGTATGAAAGCCTCACTTTTGTGGCAATTTATCTTAATTGATTAAAATGTTGAAACTGCTGTCCCTGCATTTACCACTGCTCTCTGTGCAGCCTGTTCATAGAAACATAGACTTTGATGACAGATAAGGACCGCTTGGCCCACCTAATCTGCCCATTTCCCTACCTACAGGATAAGCTACAGATCCTAGTTAACCAATAGCCTATTTCTTCCTACCCCCCACAAGAATTGCCTTATGTCTGTCCCATGCATTCTTGAATTCTCCCACAGTTTTAGACCCCACAACCTCCTCAGGGAGGCTGTTCCATGCGTCCACCACCCTCTCTGTGAAAAAATACTTCCTCATCTTGCCCCTGGGCTGTCCCCCCTCTATCTTCAAGTTGTGTCCCCTTTTTCTTGCACATCTCTTTTTCTGAAAGATGCTACCCTCTTGGACTTTGTTGATTCCACTGAGGTACTTAAAGGTTTCTATCATGTCCCCCCTCTCCCTACTTTCCTTGAGGGTATACATATTAAACTCCTTTAGTCTCTCCTCACATGGCTTCTCTTGCAGACCCTGCACCATTTTAGTTGCCCTCCTCTGGACTGCCTCCATCCTGTCTATGTCCTTGAGGAGATGGGGTCTCCAGAACTGGATGCAGTACTCCAGATGGGGTCTCACCAACTGTCTGTACAGAGGGATAACAACTTCCTATTTTCTGCTGGTGATGCCTCTCCCTATACATCCCAGTATCCCAGCCCTCCCTACTGCCTTCTCACATTGCTTGCTAACCTTAAGGTCATCTGATCTGATTACCCCTGGTCCCTTTCCATTTTTTTTGTTATTACTACCTCCTCCCCCATTGTGTAATCTTCCCCTGGGTTTTTTCCCCAGGTGCATTATTTTGCACTTCTTTGCATTGAATCCAAGCTGCCATACTTCTGCCCATTCCTCCAACCTTGCCAAGTCCCTTCTCATCCTTTCCACGCCTCCTTGAGTATCAACCCTGTTGCAAATCTTTGTGCCATCTGCAAAGAGGCATACTTTTTCTTCCAGTCCCTCTGCAATGTCACTTATAAAGACATGAAAAAGGACTGGACCCAGTACTGAACCCTGTAGTACCCCACTAGCAACCCCTCTTTCTTCAGAGTGTACTCCATTTACATTTACCTTCTGTGTCCTGTTGTCCAGCCAATGTTTTACCCAGGCTATCACCCTGGGACCCACTCCCAGGCTGGTTAATTTGATTATTAATCTTTTGTGTGGGACTGTGTCAAATGCCTTGCTAAAGTCTAGGTAGGCCATGACCACAGCCCCGCCTCCCCCCCCCCAGTCTACTACTTTGGTCACCCAGTCAAAGAAATCAATTAGATTTGTCTGACATGACCTTCCCGCTGTGAACCCATGCTGCCTTGGGTCCTGTGCCACACTGGCCTCTAGGTACTCAACAGTTCTTTCCTTCAGAAGTGATTCCATCACTTTCCCTACCACAGAGGTCAAACTGACAGGTCTGTAGTTTCCTGCCTCTGTCTTGCTCCCACTTTTGTGAAGGGGAATCACATCCGCCTTCCTCCATTCCTCTGGCACCACATCATCCTCCCATGATTTGTTAAAAAGGGTAGACAGTGGTGTCACTAGTTCTCCCCTTAATTCTTTTAGAATTCTGGGGTGAAGTCCATCAGGCCCCATTGCTTTGTCCACCTTCAGTTTTAGGAGTTCTTTCAGAACCCTTTCTTCTGTGAAAGGACTGGGATCGACCGCCCTCCCATCCAGAGAGCTTCTGTTAATTGGATTAGGCATCTCCCCCTCCTCCTCCTCTTTTGTGACTACTGAGCAGAAGTATTCTTTCAGTATCCCTGCTTTTTCACTGTCCCTATCTGCCCACCCACCATCCTTTCTATTCAGCCTCACTATCCCTCCCTTTGTCTTTCTACACTCCCTGATGTACCTATAAAAGGTTTTATCTCCCTTCTTAACCGAGTTGGCTATCTTTTCCTCAGTTTGGGCCTTTGCTATTCTGACTTCCCTCCCTGCTTTCTTCTGCCTTAACTGGTACAGTTCTCTGTTCTGCTCCTTCTGTGTTTTCTTATACTTTATAAATGCTATCTTTTTCTCCCTAACCTTCCCCACCACCTCTTTTGAGAACCACAGTGTCTTTTTCTTTCGTTTTGATTTGTTTATTTGCTTCACACAAAGGCTTGTTGCCTCTGTGATGGCAGTTTTGATGTTTCCCCATTGTTTCTCCACTCCTCCTTCTAGCCTGTTTGCTAGTGATTTTCTAAGGCACTCTCCCATCTTGCCAAAGTCAGCCCTCTTGAAGTCCAGTACCCTCACTTTTGTATGGCTTGACTCTGTAGCTGAGTTTATCATGAACCACACTGTTTGGTCGTCACTTGTTCCCAGATGGCTACCCACTTCTAGATTTGAGATCCTCTCACTGTCCCCATTTGAGAGTATGGGGTCTAAGATTTCTCCCTCATGAGTGGGTTCCAAAACTAGCTGTCTGAGGCACGCCACTTGTAGGGCATCGAGAATGGCCCTGCTCTTGGATGTGGCTGCAGCAAAGGTGCTCCAGTTAACATCTGGCATATTCGGGTCCCCCATTAACAGTATCTCCCCTTTCTCTGCCATCCTAAGAATACCTTCTATCATATCCTTGTCCATTCCTTCCCCCTGATATGGGGGTCTGTACACAACCCCTGTGCGGATTGTGGTGCCATTTCCAGTCTCTAAGGTGACACAGTGCCTCCTCTCCTCCCTGTTTACTCTTTTGTTTAGTTACTTTTATCCCTTCCCTTATATAGAGAGCTACTCCTCCCCCTCTTCTATCCTCCCTGTCTCTCTTGTAGGTTGTGTACCCTGGTCTGTTAACATCCCAGTCATGGTTCTCTGTGAACCGTGTTTCTGTTTCTGTGACAGCTACAATATCCAGGCCTTCCTCTTCCATCAAGGCCACCAGTTCAGGGAGCTTGTTGCCCAGACTATGGGCATTGGTACTCATTACTCTCAATTTCTTGATGGCCTTACCCCTTTTTGCCCCCTCTCTATCCTTATTACCTTTGTCATTTTCTCCATTTACCCCTGTCCTTCTCCCTATCAACATCTCTATCTTGGTGTTTATCTCACTTACTACCCTGATTTTTTTTTGAGGGGGTGCTAGGATTTCCATGCTTCTTTCCAGTGCCTCCCCCCTTGGCTAGTTTTAATGCTTGCCAATGAAGCATTTAAACTTATCACCTAGGATCCTGGTTCCCCTCCTGGACAGATGCAGACCATCACTCCAGTACAGGCCTGCATCATTCCAGCTGGACCCCCAGTCCCCAGTGAAGCCAAATCCCTGAGCTCTGCACCAGTTTTTCAACCACTGATTGAATCTCATGGTGTGGAGCACCCTAGCCTCATCCATGCCATAGACAGGCAGCATTTCTAAGAAGGTTACCATGCGTGCTACTTGTCTAAGGCCCCTCCCCAACTCTACAAACTCTTTCTGCACTGCTCTGATCCCTTTCTCAGCCAGATCATTTGTGCCTAGGTGGACATTGACTTCCAGCTCCCTCCCCCGTGCAGCTGTTCCAGTGATCCTGAGGATTTGCTCCCTGTCCCTCCAAGCCTTGGCACCAGGCAGGCACCTGACCTCCCTCTCCCCTTCGTCCCCCAGTTCTACTCCCCCTAACAAAGGTGTCCCCACCAGAATTTGCTTTCTTCCCTCTGGGGTCCCATGCCACCCTCCTGTGGGTCTCCTTTGTGGAGGTTCCCAGCATCCTCCTTGGTCTCTACTGTGGGTGCCTCCATAGAGGAACCACACTTTGCCAGAAGGGCATATGAATTGTGAAGAGGTACAACTGGAGGGATGTGCCTCTGTTCCACCACCCTCACCCTCCCTGAGCCCACTGTGGTCCAACCGCTCCTCTTTCTTGGCAACCTCTGAGGCAATGGCAGTGATCCTAGTCAAGGCCACTGTTTTTGGTTTTTTACCAAAAAAAACCCAGTAAAATTCTGGAATTAGAGCTGCCTGAACACCGGTAAAAATAAAGATTTCATGGAATCTGTCATTTTATACTAGATCAGTAATTCTACAGAAATTGTGTTTTTCTTATACTTGCTTCCTGTACTATTTTCAGTTTGCTTTATTTAATGCACTGTATATTAAGCCTTCTTTTATTCTGATTATTTATACACATACTAAAAGAATGACAGCAGAATCCTGGGTAAAATCCAGAAATTAGAGTAACAATCACTGGTGCAATTCCGGAATCTGAAGTATTGAAAATGGAATTTCGATGTTTTAATCACTGTAAACCAGTGGTCTTGATCCTGGTGGTCCCTGAGTGGGAGAGGAGGTCCCCCAAATCCTGGCCAACTCAGCCTGGAGATGAGAAACCTCCTCCATCAGCCCAGAGAGGTGCCTGCAGATGGGACAATACCACATCCTCCAGAACGTCTCACAGAAGACTGCTGCTCCACAGCCACTGCACTGCACCACTCCCATCATGTCTTATTTCTGGCCCCTTAACTGTTGTTTGAAATATTTACTCTTTCCTCTATTTATTTATTTTTTTTCCCTACTTACTTACTGCCTCTGTGCCCTTTAAGCTCCTGATCTTCCTGTTCTGAGACAAGAAGTTCCTATCCCTCCCTTCTCTGGAAGCAGGCAACTGCGGCACAGTGCTGCCCCATGCCTTTTTATTTCAAAATTCTGGTACAGCTCCCTCCTCAGCAATCTCTCCTTCCTCCTTTCCTCAGTTCCCCCCTTCTCCTACACCTTTAAATCCTCTGAGCACCCCTTGCCCCCAGCATCACACTGCAGGGCCTCAGCTGCGCAGGCTGTTTTTTCATTCCAGCTCTCCTGCCTCTGTAACAACCTCCCATCTACACTCCCCTGATGTTCCACTACTTTTCTTTCAAGTTCACTGCTCCATGAATTCTCTTCTCACTTCTGCTGCTATAACTAGCCCTCTCTTCCCCAATGCATCTTTCATTTTTGGAACCTGTAAACTCAATATAATTACATATTGTTGTTTCCCAATTTTGCTAACCACATTTGTAATATAATTACTGCATTTTTACAGTATCTTATTGTAACCCCCTACAAATGGGGGTTCCTAAAAGCCTCCTAGGAGCTTGCCTAAGTGTTTCCCCTGCCTGCTGGTGTTCGGCATCTGAGCTGTTTAATGTGGTTCCAAGTGAGTGCTTTTTGAGCCTCCACGTACTGTCTCTTTAAGAGCTGTCTGCTTGCAGGCATAATTAATACTTTTCAAGGGGGTCTGGTGTTTCCCTGCTCGAATCCCACCTGAGCTGCGGAGGAATCGCTCCAGTTTGCGGTCGCTGGAAGCGTAAAGGGAACCCATCTGAAAGCTGTAACTGTTTGCTAGTAATCATTTAAAGCATTAACAAAATTGTAGTTTGTCTAACCTGTTTTTGTTACTGCTGGGACTCTGTGTGTGTCGCTCCTCCATTTTGGACCTGAATTGCTGTGCTGGACCGATTGGATTAAGGGAGCCCTAAAATGGAGACTGCTTGGACCAACCAGAATTTGGACTTTCTATGGAGCCAGTTTACAAGGGGAATGTATAGCTAATAATTCTGGGAAGTGTAGTTTGGACCTTGGCGCCTTTTTTCACCAACAGAGGGAGCTTTGGAGTGATTGACAGCTGAACCCACCAACTGGACCTGTTGGAACCTAAGGGAAATGCCCAGTACTGAAGCTGGGAAGCCGGATCAGTTGTGACAGTGAAGAGAGAAGGAGCTCTGTGTTTCTGCGGTCTATAGTTTCGCATGGGAAGCGCGTGTGAGGCCCTGAGGGTCAGCCTGCAGCTGTTGTAAGCGCTAGTTCGGACTGAATCCGACTTGTGAGGAGAAAGAAGGAAGTCTGAAAGGTAGAAACCAGGCTAACTATGTAGAAGACTGGAGAAATTGCTGAATCGTGCTCGGTCTGTCAGGAACTGAAGCTGCTGTGTGTGCTCCCGGGTATTTTGCAGTAATTGCAATCAGGATCTAGGAGCAGCCTGCCTGGTATAGTACTTTCCTTTTACACATGAATATGCGTAGGGCTTTCGAGGAATCGCTATTTCCAATCCCCTATGCTGTGTGTTGAAGCTGGTAGCAAACTCCAGCTTGTCTTGGACTAAATCTGTTTGCGATCTACTGCAGTGGGGTCCAGTTACAAGGACCTTGTCTCCATACCCTGTTATTCTGGTGAACATCCACCATCTGGTTCTCAGCTTGGGTATTGTGAGTACAAATCAGGGTATTCCCCTGCAGCCTGTTTTCAATTACAAGTGTGCCATCTAATTATTGTTGTTTCACTTCTTCATGGACTGAGCCATCTGGCTCCAGATTACAATTGGGTGTTGTGCATATATTTTCTTCTACAGGGCCCTGTCCATCTGCACCTGCTGGCCAACCCCGGGTAATGGACCTGGCTAGCCCCCCCCCAACCTGGGTACCCAGAGTGTGGCTTTTCAAACCCTGTGTGTGTGCACAGTACTGTGATTTAATTCTGCCAATTAACCTGATCTCTCCTTCCCATGTTTTATTCCCCCTAAATAAACCAGATTTGATGTTGTTAAACTTTAAACTGTCTGAAGTGTCAGTACCTACATATCAAGCATTGTATTGATTTGTGTATGTTGATTAACCTTATTTTACAGGTGGTTCCCAGAGACGAACCTCAGAATCAGTCTCGAGGGTAAGTGGTACTTTATGAATGAACAGTGTGTACATGTGGGATATTGGGACTGTAACTTCTGTGCATTGTATGAGCCACTAGAGGGACTAAAAGGGGGTCTCAGTATCCCAGAGGGCTGTGACCAAGCTAGTCTAACCCCTACAAACCCTGACCTCTGGGTGGAGGCACCCGCCATAGAACCTAGGCCCCTCAACCTGTCAGTAGTCAAGCAGGCAGGGGTAGTAGCCCTTGGGATAGTGCCACCTGGGGGTTACATTATTATTCTTGTCACAGTGAATGAACCTATTCATTTTTTTGTAACCCCCCTGGTGACAGTCATGTCTTGAACTGAGCTTCAGATTGGTATGCTTTCCTGGCTAGAATGTATAAATTAATTATAACCACATCACAAAGGGAATTCTTACTAGTGTAAGATACAGTGCATGGCATTTTTAACAGTTGTCTGCCCCAAACTTGTTACCAAATCCCAGTGAAGACAGATATTTATAACTTTTGGGTGGAGAAACAGGAAAACCACATTTTGAACTATGCTGCTAAAGTCCAGTTGTGCCTCCTGCATAACCAGTCAAAGTACTATAGATGTCAGGGCTGTTGTGTTGTGGAGGGAAGGAGGTTGTTGTTGGTGGAAATGTACTGGATATCAGGTACCTTGATGTAAATGCAGTTGTTTTGCAGAACTAGGGTTGTTTGATGGGGAGATTCAGGAAGGAAGGGAAATTGGCAATCAGGCTAAACTATAATTAACTGTGGTTCAGAGCTCAGTGCTTATGTTACATACTGTAGCTGGATGCTGTAGGTTGTGCTTGGATACAGAAGCCAGACCAGTAAATAGGACAGTGCTTGCAAGGTACTAGTAGTATGAAATGATTAGTGCTTTGGTATTTCAGCATAGACGTGAGTATGTCAGTTATTACAGTACATATGAACTGGATAGTATATGCACGGTGCTTAGATGCTTGAACTGATGAGTCACTTGTTATGATTTGATAGTTTTTTGGCCTTTCTCTGTATCCCACCATAGGAGGGATGCTTAGTCCAGTATGAGAGACCCTCCCGGTGGGATAAGAGTGCCGCAGAAGGAGGATGAGGTGTCAAGGGAGGATGGTGGGTGAGTGCGACTCACTCTAAGGAGGGCGGAGTGCAACATGCTGGTTTAAATAGGATGAGGGGAGGAGCTCTTCCCCAATTAACTATGGGCATGGTCCTACATTTAACTGTGGTTCAGAGCTCGATGCTTATGTTACATACTGTAGCTGGATGCTGTAGGTTGTGCTTGGATACAGAGGCCAGACCAGTAAGTAGGATAATGCTTACAAGGTACTAGTAGTATGAAATGTTTCGTGCTTAGGTACTTTAGCATAGACATGAGCAAGTCAGTGATTATAGGACATGTGAATTGGATAGTATATGCAAGGTGCTTAGATGCTTGAACTGATGAGTCACTTGTTAAGATTTGATAGTTTTTTGGCCTTTCTCTGTATCCCACTGTAGGAGGGATGCTTAGTACAATATGAGAGACCCTCCTAAAAAATAATGATATCAACAATTGTTCTGTATCCAACTGTTGAAGGAGTCGAGTAGGATGACGAGTAGCAGTATGATCACCTCCTCCAACTCCAGAGAGTGTGACCAGTAGCATGCAGGAGAGGAAATACACCCTTGGGGGGAACCTCTGAGGACCCATGGCTACTAACCTGCAAGTTCTTCTGGGCATACTAAAGGAGAGTAATCTTAAAAATGTAATCAATCTGCTAATCTGTACCCCAAAGCCGTAGAATTTGATCCAGAGAAACAGAGAACTGAAGAAGTATTGAATCGTGACATGCCAGGTGAACAGAGCAAGCATCCACCTAGTAAACTCCAAGTTCGAGAATCCTTGAGCAGACCGGAATGATAGTAGAGTGGAATCCATGGTTGATATGAATTCAAAGCAAACAATTGCAGTGGTGAATCACTCCAGCAGGTGAAGATGACGTCTCAGAGGAGAACCTGTAATCAAAGGCTCAGCATCCATGTCCAGAGAAAGAGGACTGTTGGGGTCATGTTCCACTTGGCAAGCTTAGCAAATGAAGGCCATGGTGATGAGGCACAGGAACTGGTGTATGCAGCATGATCCGGAGAATGGAGCAGTAGGAACCTCCGATCAGGAGAGGGGAAGCAAGTACGGAAGCAGGTAGGGATCGTAGTGTGAGCAAGTAGATATGTAACCCCTAGGTGGTGCTATCCCAAGGGCTACTACCCCTGCCTGTTTGACTACAGACAGGTTGAGGGGCCTAGGTCCTATGGTGGGTGCCTCCACCCAGAGGTGAGGGTTTGTAGTGGTTAGACTAGCTTGGTCATAGCCCTCTGGGAAACTGAGACCCCCTTTTATTCCCTCTAGTGGCTCACACAGTACAGCGGAGTTACAGCCCCAATACCCTACGTATACACACTGTTCACTCATATAGATACCACTTACCCTCGAGGCTGATTCTGCAGCACATCTCTGAGGACCCCCTGTAAAGTAAGGTTAAACAACATACACAGCAAAACACAGTACTGTTTCCATAAGTACAAACACCACAGACAGTATATAGTATAACAACAGCAACAAATCTGATTTATTTAGGGGACACTAACATGAGAGGGGGAAATCAGGTTAATTAGTGGCATTAAATCACAGTACTGTGCACACATACAGGGTCTGAAAAGTCACACTCTGGGTACCCAGGTTGGGGAGGGGCTAGCCAGGTCCATTGCCCGGGGTTGGCTGGCAGGTGCAGATGGATAGGGCCCTATAGAAGAAAACATATGCACAACACCCAATTGTAATCCGGAGCCGGATGGCTCAGTCCATGAAGCAGTGAAAGAACAATAATTAGATGACACACTTGTGACTGAAAACAGGCTGCAGAGGAATACCCCGATTTGTACTCACAATACCCAAACTGAGGACCGGATAGTGGATGTTCTTTTAGATTGCCAGAACAACAGGGCATGGAGACAAGGTCCTTGCGACTGGACCCCACTGCAGTTGATAGCAAACGGATTTAGTCCGAGACAAGCTGGGGTTTGCTTTCAGCTTCAACACACAGCACACAGTACAGGGGATTGGAAATAGTGATTCCCCACAAGCACTATGCGCATTTATATGTAAAAGGAAAGTACTATACCAGGCAGGCTGTTCCTTGATCCCAATCACAATTACTGCAAAATACCCTGGAGCACACACAGCAGCTTCAGTTTCTGACAGACTGTGCGTGATTCAGCAATTTCTCCAGTCTTCTACAAGGTGAGCCTGGTTTCCACTCTTCAGACTTCCTTCTTTCTCCTCACAAATCGGATTCAGTCTGAACTGGCACTTACAACGGTTGCAGGCTGAACATCATGGCCTCACACACGCTTCCCACGTGAAACTATGCACCGCAGAAGCACAGAGCTCCTTCTCTCTTTACTGTCACAACTGATCTGATCTTTCCAGTCACAGAGCAGGGCATTTCCTTTGGCTCCACACCATTCTGTTGGCTGGTTCGGCTGTTACTCACAATGAGACACCCTCCGTTGGTGAAAAAAGGCACCAAGGTCAAAACTACATTTCCCAGAGTCACTGCCCATACAATCCCCTAGTGGCTGGCTCAAAATTGAGAGTCCAAGTTGCGATTCATCCACAGGCTCCATTTTAAGGAACCCTTCCCCATTGATTGGTCCATTTCAGCAGTTCAGGACCAAAATGAAAGAGCTACACTGAAACAGTTTGTGCTGAAATGAAGACATGTTAGACAAACTACATTTTCTCAGTCACTCCAAATGATTTCTGGCAAATAGTTATATCTTTCAACAAGGCTCCCTCTGCACATGTAGCGACGGCAGAAACGGAGCAAATTGACAGCAGCTCGGGTGGGATTCGAGCATTAAATACACAGTCCCCCCATACAAACTAATTAAGTCTGCAAGCAGACAGCTCTTAAAGAGACAGGACGTGGAGGCTCAAATAGCACTTACTTGGAACCACATTTAAACAGCTTAAACGCTGAACACCGCCCAGACTTGGAGCATTCAGGCAAGCTCCTGGAATACTTTTGGGAACCCCCATTTGCAGGGGGGTTACAGATATAAGTCAGATGTATTTCCAGCTCACGAGGAGCAAAGTAAGTTGCAAAATGGTAAGTTAGTCGTGATGACCTCTAGGCCCTGTAAGGGCGAAGCAGGTAATATGAGCAAGTAATGTAAATAAATGGAACTGTACATAGGTCAGTTGTAGTAGTAAGTAAGCCTGCATGAGGCAGACGTAGTAGCAGGGAAGTAGTATTGCATAGCTTATGCATGGTATACAACGAGGGGCATGAAGGATGGTAATATCACGGGAATCGAAGAGCTTCGTGTCGATCCAAATGGTTGTGTAACAATGTTGATAGCCATGTTTCAAAGCCAGAATGGTACCTTAGCTAGAATTGACTTGGTAAGAATATTCTGACGAGTCCTGAATAGTCGAGCCTATGAGTCATAGATGGTGATAACTGAAGAAGCTGAGTCGAATGAAGTAGCATTGTCATAGGGTCCAAAAGCCTTTGAGCAGAAACCATGAGATTAAAGTCTTCTGGATAAGCACGACTAAGAGTCCTTGTGGAGTGTAGTAGTAGTAATTATACGATTGAAGTAGCAAGATAGAAGCATTCAAGAATAGATGACGGACAGCTAACCGATCCTGGATGTGATTCCGTAGTAGAAGGGAGCTCCTAAGGCTGGCAAACACTGTGGCAGGCAGGCGTATTAGAATGTGTGAACCTCCAAGCCCCGATGCTGGTCGAAGCAGGTGTAAAGTAGAAGCAGAAGTAGTTAACCCCCAGGCCCAATGGGCGAAGCAGGTCATAGAAGCAGTTGATTATGGTGTAATATTATAAGATCAAGGGACCTCCGGGCCCATAGGGCACAGGTCCTTGAAGTGCGATGCAGTAAACCTATGGCCTGGTGGGGTGAGGCAGGTTGTAGAGCAGTAGTAGATATAGTAATGCCGAACTGCAAGTAATGCAGAAATAGCAGTGGAGTAGTAAGGAATTTATTATAAATGGTATTGTAAATGGCAGCATATCCTGAGTCAGTGTAGTGCTGAGTAGTAATATAGTTTAAGGCAGACCTATGAGAACAGTGAAAGGTGCTGTAGACTGTTGTGTGCTGAAGATCGAAGATGGGAAGATTGCGGTGAAGAGACCTGGGTAGATGAACTGGCAACTTGACCAGAGGTAATAAGCATCCTGAAACTGTAGCTCAATGTCTTAGGCATCAGTTAAACTAAGGAAGGCAGTATGGAATAGAGCTCAGCAGGGAGTTCTGGTAGAGACAGTATTAGTAACTCCGAAGGAGTTGAAATAGCATGACGAGAAGCATCCAAGGGAATTGAGGTGAATAACTTGATATACTTCAGAATAATCCAGTAGAAGACAGAAGCTTTAGGAAGCATGAGTTGGAGGTAGGTCTAAATGAATAAAGCAGCTCTGTAGGAAGCATCCATGGAAACAAAAGTGGCTAAGCCCAACGTGATCAGGTAGTGCAGCTAGACCACGTGTAGGTCAGCTGATGGACGTAGGAAGTACGTTACCTGCGTATGTCAGCTGGTGAGTAAACAGAGTGGTAGCTGAACCCAAGAAGGCTAGCATATACCTGGACTTGGAGGTCAGCTGGTAAAGTAAGTAAGAGTGGCAGCAAGCCCCACATAAGCCAGTGTGTGCAGCTGGACCACACGTAGGTCAGCTGGTAGTATAAGTAAAAGAGGCAACTAAGCCCCACAAACGTTAGCCAGTACGGCTGGACCACAGAGAGATCAGCTGAGAAATGAGGTAGGAGCAAACGAAGAATCAAGGTAGCATCCGGGGATAGTGATGTAATATCTTGAGGCATGGTCTAGCAGGTAATCCACGATGGAGCTCGGATGGTCCTGGACAAAAGAAGAGGAGGGAACAAGCAAAGTAAGCTGCAACACCCAGAGGTCAATGGTAAGGTGTAGAACAATGATATGATGTAAGCTGAAGTGCATGGCAAGGTCCCCGAGGAAGAAATAAATGTGGTGGCTAGCTACCTTAAGGCTAGCAGGACAGCAAGCTTGTAAGTAGGAAAGAGCAGTATGACAACAGGCTAAGCCTCCTTGTGGCAGGCAGAAACAACCGAACCCCATGTAGGCCAGTCGATAGGGGAGGAAGGAGTCGAGCTAGGCCCCACGTAGGCTAGCAAGATTGAATGTACTGCCAAGAAGGGCCGCCAGAGCGCAGTAGGCGCCTGGGCAAGTGTGTGCGGAGGAATGGACCTGGATGTCTGCAGAAGGGCAAATTGAAGTAGATGAAAGTCCATGCCGCAATAGAAGTAATATGAGCATTCACAAAATAGAAAGGTATATGATAAAAGTACTAGTCCATCGTAGGGAGCTTAGAGTAAATGAACCTGAAGAAATGCGAGTCCAGGTGCAGCTGGTTCGTGTTAGGGTTGCTATAATAAATAAATAGTAAGCATCTCGATGTCCTAGAGGAGAAACTGGGTTAAAGCCAAATACAGTACTGTATGTAGTAGGAATTAGTGGCAATGACTTCCAGTGATGGTATCCATGGTGTCTGCCATGCAAATCCATATCCAGAGGATTGTATAGAATTAATTAACCTGGGAAGAATACTTGCCCATAGTTGTGAAGACCAAGCCTGCAAGGCACAGAGGTATCCGAATTCTGCATAGTTCCTTACGTAAGGGGCTGTCTGCTACATACTGTGTGTGCTGCAATGGTCTGATGGAGCTGTAAACAAGCCATTTGCCACTAAAATGTGTAAAGGTAATGGCACCCAAATGAAATCAGACACGTAGCCCAGAAGAGTTATCCAGACGCAAGGTCTAAAAACGAAATATAGTGAAGTAAAAGCTGAAGGAGCTTCTCCAGCAGATGGCGTGCTTACTGTACAATCAAAGACTACAGTTCTCTATACTTCCCCAGTCGTCCCAATGATTATCCAATGTAGATAGCTCCATGACTGTCTTATCCTTTATGATGGTGCTGGCCATCCTTTCAAGTAAGTTTAAGATATAGAGGAGGCAAAATAAGAATAATAATTAGATGGAAGAGTAACGGGAAAGGTGCTGTGAGGATGAGGGTGCAGTGCAATGGTATTGACAAGCAGCCAACATTAGAGTCTCAGTAATGTTCTCCCAACACAGACTGGTAGCATTGTTTGTGTACCAGGAAGTTCAGGCTCCCGGTAAGTGAAGGTGACGAGGATGAAGTGAGGCAAGCAGTAAACGGTGTAGGAGTGGCAAAGTCACAGGCAGGAGGCACAGGAGGGGGACCAGATGGCTGCTGAAGATAGTGGCGTCAGAGCAGCACAGTGGTATGCAGGCCAAAATGGAGGCGCTGGTTAAAGACCACAAGCAATGGAACGAACAGTAGCGAGCATAGCAGAATCCGAGGCAAAAGCTGGCGAACGAACTGAGCGATGTCGCGGCATGGGGCCAGAAGAATCCACCCCAAAAGAAAGGAAAAACACGCAGGGAAAGAATGGGACCAGCGAGGAGCAGGCAGGAATGAGGAAAAAGGGGATGGGAAGACAGGGAGGGGGAGGCAGACCAACCGGGAGGCACGGGGAAATAGAAGGGAACGAGGAGGAACCCAGCCGCAGCACGCGACGGAGCGAGCACAGTGAGTGTGACTTGCTCTAAGCAGGGTGGAGTGCAACCTGCTGGTTTAAATAGGATGAGGGGGAGGAGCTCTTCCCCCACTTAACTACAGGCATGGCCCTACATTTGGATATCTTACTAACTCAGATAGGGGAGCTATTTCTTTGGACTAGTATTAGAGTCCTGTATTGGAAGCCAAAGGGATACAAGTCTGAATCCTTTATTTCCTGGTTTGGAAATATGAGGAAGCAGTTCTAGGGGATGCATACCAGGTGGCCACAGTGGTGGGACCTTCATGTATGGTGCCAGAAATGGGATCGTGAACCAGCCCCTGGGCAGGAAATAAGTTGACTGAATTTGTTAAACCTGTTTTCCTCTTGAGTAGGAGAGTACAGGGTGGTGTAACAAGGTTAGGGAACTGAGCCACCACGAGGCAGCTCAGAGAGCTTCTCTTCTGCCTTTGTAGTAATGTCCTGGGTTGGGAGTCAGTATTGTTTTTACAATTAATTTACCCAGGATAACCTAACTGCAGTGCAACTTCTTGTCTCCATAAGAGTCCTGCTTCCACCCATTTTTGTAGCTGGGTGGACTGGATCACTGGGAGGTTAAGTGACTTGCCCAAGGTCACACAGTGAGTTTTGGCTCTAGCTGGATTTGATTCTGTGATATTTTGGTACCCAGAATGGTACTCCAACCACTAGACCATGATGTATCCTTTTTTCCAGTGGGTTACGAGTTCCAGTCCAGAGTTCCCTAGTTTGGAAATATGAGGCTGCAGTATTAGCGAGTGCTTGTGCCTAGCAGGTGGCTGCTGTGGTGAAACCCTCACAAGTTGTCCAGAGCCAACTACTTTGAATAGGCTTGTTTGGCAGGCCTGTGGTGTGTTCTGTTAGGTAGGTATTACTGCTAAATAGTGAAAGCAGAGGGCGAGTGTCTAAAGGGAGTTCCCGTTTTATGGAAGTAGGAGACAAGCAGCCCAGTTTGCACATGGATAGATAATTGATTTGTTCAGGTACAATTTAGACAGATAATAAGACCCAGTTTTAATGAATGCATGACATTATTAAAATGTATTAAGCAGCACCACCTGTTGGCTTATGGGTAGCACTTTGTGCTACAATTGTGGTGAACCAGGTTCAGAAGCAGACCCACATGCCTGAGATGGCAGCCAAGGATTAACCCAATTCAGGGAGTGTTTTTGCCACAGCCCACATTGCAGCAGAGACACATGGGGGGGACAAGGGCACTTGATATTTTATGAGGGGGATATGCTGTGTGTATGCGAGACACTAAGTGGGGCTATGCATGGCGCAATGGTAGGGTAATGATCAGAGGTCACCTGCCCATGAGACAGTTGTAATGAGACTATGGGAATAAAATTCTGATGTGCCATCAGATGATGGCAGCTGTAGTCATCAAGGGCCTACACATCAGTATCCTCTCTACAATATGAGAGCCTCAGAAGGGTGGTGGGTGCCTCAACCAGAAAGCCCACCACGAGGGGCAACTTTTGGTTGTTGACAAGGATATGAGCTGTCATGGTGCTGGGAGTTAGACAGAAACAGCCTGAGGGCTGGCTGGCAGGAAGGAGCAATAAACAGAAAGGGATAAATAAGATGGGAGAAGGGAGCCTAGTCACAAGGAAAAGAAGTGATAGAACAAGAGGTCATAGTTTGAGGGTGGAGGGGGGAAGATTCAGGGGCAGTGCATGGGCGCATTATTTTACTGAAAGGGTGGTGGACATTTGGAACAGTCTACCGGAGGAGATGGGGGGTGGAAACCATAGAGGGATTCAAGAGGGCATGGGACAGATATAAAGGATTGGCTGGAGGGTGGCAAGGTGTGTCTGGATGGGGGGGGTAAGGTGGGGGAGTATCGGGGCAGAGTTGATGGGCAATAGTGTCCTTTTCTGCTGACAGTCTTCTATGATTCTATGATCAAACCTCAATGAGCTGAGCCACCTGATGGCCAATGATGAGCAATACAAGTTACCATGTTGATGAGCTAGATTTATGTTCTAAGTCTTGGGCTTGAAGCATCAGCAGCAGAGGCAGTCATGAACATTTAACTCAGATGCCTTCTGCCTTGAGGAGGGTGGGCCCAGGGCAGGCAGTTATGTACACAGCAATACACATTCCCAAATATGGAGGTAAAACCCTACTACCCATGTGATGCAGTGCATTGACATGTCATGTGGTTACATTATGTCCATTCCTGCTGGTGAGTGCCAGTCACTGGGGTGGTGGGTGTGCCTGGTTCCAGTCCAGTTCTAACTGACCTGAACAGCCCCCCTTTGATTCCTTCACTTCCCAACCTTAATTCTTTCCTACAGTAGGTAAAACTTGTTTCCAGCACCCCTTGAGAGTCACCTGTGCCAACTTCAGCCCCAACACATCTGCTAAGACCCATCCTTACTCAGTAAAGCATCTGATAGGGCCTGCTACCCAGGGCTTTCTTTTTAGCCACCTCCTACCCAGGTTATCCAGGAAGGACAGGGAGCTGCTGGGTATTCAGCAATGTGAGATGGAAAAGAAGACTGACCATGCACTAATGGAATAATGCCAAGGCTGCAGCAGTGTGGATCATGATCCTCCTTGGGGATAGGAGTGGGGGAACTTTGCCATCTATAGATCAGATTTTGGAGGAGCTGGGACTAGGGGGCTGTGTGACTGTGTTACTGGGGGGAGCTTGGCAGCTTGCTGGGGAGATGGGTCATTTTTGAGGACTGGGGAAAGTTGAAATAAATGAACAACTGACTGTTATTAAGCCTGGCCTTTACTGCCTCCTCCATCTCCAGCCTGAGCTCTCGACAGTACCATATGGTGGCTCTAGCAGCAGGCCAGCAGTAGTGGCACGTTAAGGTGAGGAGAGGAAGATGAGAGTGAGGGAAGTTGTTTTTTTTCTGGCTCCTTCATGGTTGTACTGGGTGTGAGAGGTGTTCTTGTGTTTTAAGGCGTTAGATGCAGATTTGAAAATTCCAGTTTTGACTCCAGTTCTGACTTTGATGCCTTAGCTGGCATAGGAAGAGGTTATCTGACATATACACAACGGAATAGAATCAGCAGATTCCAAACAACCCTATTTGATACCTTAAAGAATAGAATGTACCAGGCAATTGTGGGGAACATGTCTCTACCTTTTTGTTCTTTTGAGGAAAGGGACTATGCAACCTTCTGAAAACTGGAATCATAACAATTAGTGTGAATGGAAGGGACTTGTACCAAACATAAACAGAGTTTCGAGAAGCGAGAGAGGTTATCTGGCAACTAAAAGTGGGCAAATATTTCTTTCTTTTTCCCAGACCAAAATAGAAATGTGCCGTGTGATTATGTATAAGCATGTGTGTTAGTGTGAGTGTGTGTATGTGTATGTGAGTGCGTGTGTGTTTGTGCCAATAACTCAAATGATGGTGTTTTCTATTTTTAAGTGTTCCCCCTTATATCCCCATTACTGGCATCCCTGTCAGCCCCATCACCCACCATCTCTGGGGATTACTCACCTGCCTTCGGTGACCCACAATTTATTCCTCATGGCAGAGCTCTCTGGAGTTCCCCAAGCCCCGAAGGGTGTATGGGCTGGTTGTTGGTTTGATACCCAGTAGGTGGTGCAGGGTCAGTGGAAGGACCCCTCTTCATCCCACATAGCCTGGGAGTATTTGACTGTGTTTCTCCCAAGCTCATGGGCACCTTGTGGGCAAGAACTGCATGAGATGTGAGCATGCAAGTGTGATCACGTCAGAGTCAGGAGGCACTTGCCGATCCACTTGTGGCTCCAACCCGCACCACCAACTGTGGTCACCCAGGTGGAGGTAGCATGGTGGAGCACAAAACCCTTCCTCCCCACAGGAGGAGAACATCCTATGGGATACTCAGCCCTTCTTCCACCAGCCATCCCCCAATGACTCTGGCTCACTCCAAACCTGGCTGCTAGCATTGCGAGCGGTATCTTTGAAATCTTGGTTAAAACGTCCAAATAAAAACCCTAACCAAACTTGAAATCAGGGTCAAAACTTCCTATTGAACAACTAAGCTATACTTAAAATTAAGGTCAAAACATCCCTTTGAAAATAATGGAGTGTCTTAATGATTGGACACACATGTCTGGGGTTTTCCATAGGAACCTCCTCATTTATGGAGTTTCCCATTCCTGAAATGTAACTCCACCACATGACACAACCATTGGTCAGTTTTTTTTGTGTTTTTTATTAGTACTGTTTCCTCTGCCTTAGAACACTGTCAGGCGGCTCCAGCCCCTCCCTCAGAAGAGACTCGTCTCTCTGGCAGACATCCCCACACCAGTCTCACCCGACAAATCCCCCATGGGTTACTATCCCCCCATGACAGGGCTGGGGGCGAGGAGTTTCAAATCTCCCCCACCACCGGAAGCCAACATCTAGATGCCAGGGGACCGGTGCAGGTGCAGCCAGTCATCATGGAGTCTGCCAGCTCCATTCTTTTTGCTCCGGTTTTTCTGCCCCAGACCCACACACATGCAATGGGCAGGGTGATTGTCTATGCCTCTGTGCAGGCAGTCTTACATCCTGTGCATGAGTCCACCCCTATTCTAAGCACCGTGCCTGTGCTGACCCCCAGCCTCCACTGGATGTCAGTCTACAGCGCGCTGCTTTGTTCCCCCCCCCGAGGAGGGAGAGCTGTCATTGGACGTTCAATCCTTCCTCGCCCTGGCTGACCCCCGAATGACCCGAGTCCTTCCCGAACCTGGGTCACTGGCATGGTGCGAGGTGTGGCGTCCAGTGCCTCAACCCTCAGCACCACCAGGCCGGCTAACCATTGGTCAATTTTAAGTCATTTTCCACACTGGCATTGTCAAACAGTCCCTTACATACTTTGTGTGTGAAGCCTATAAACAATATCATATGTAAATATTTACAGGGTCACAGGGTAGCCATAGCTTCAAACTACTCTTCCTGTTTTCTCCACCCCTTTCCCTCTGTACATTTTCACTGTTTATTTACTCTCATCAGTGGTGGGTGAGTCAGAGTCACCAGATGTAAAAAAAATATGACCCCCACTCCCCCTCAACAACTCATTAGGACTGGAGTGGTGGTATGGAGAGAGAGAAGCACACCCCGGTCTGGTACACTGAGCTGCAAGTGGTCTGGTGTGCATGTACATGTGCACAGCAGGTGGGGAACATGAAGTGGGACTAGGGCACACTGTTTCAATTGGTGATGCAGGTGCAAAGGCTGGAGCAACACAGAGAAGCAGTAAGTACCATGGCAGCCTCAGTGGGCAGAGGTAGAGATCAGGCTGCAGCTGGAGGAGGCAGAGAAGGGGATGTTGTGGATGCTGAGCTACAGAAGGAGAGTGCAGACCACCCATAGGCAATGTTAGAGAGCAGAGCACTGGGGCCCACCTTCGAGGTTCAGTGGGGACAGGTGAGTGGACGGAGGCAGTGATGCTGGGTGAGTCTGTATGGGGGCAGTGGCACAGCAGATATTGGAAGGGGCAGTGACAGCTAGTGACAGAGGAAGTGACATAGCAGCTAGGGAAGGGCAATAACACAGCTGTTAATGTGGCAATTATATAGATGGTAAGGGGGCAATAAGATAGCTGGTAATCGGGGGCGGTGATAAAGCTGGTAATGAGGGAGGAACAGTGACACAATTGGTAATGAGGCAGTGACACAGCTGGCAACAAGGAGGATAGTGACACAGTTGATAATGAGGAGGCAGTGACACCATTGACAATGAGTGGGGCAGTGACACACGTAGCGATGCAGGGACAGTGACAGAGAATGTAATGAGGGGGCAGTGACACCATTGACAATGAGTGGGGCAGTGACACACGTAGCAATGCAGAGACAGTGACAGAGCAGTTAATGAGGAGGCAGTGACACATGTAGCAATGCAGGGACAGTGACAGAGCAGGTAATGAGGGGGCAGTGACACCATTGATAATGAGTGGGGCAGTGACACACGTAGCAATGCAGGGACAGTGACAGAGCAGGTAATGAGGGGGCAGTGACACCAATGACAATGATTGGGCAGTGACACATGTAGCAATGCAGGGACAGTGACAGAGCAGGTAATGAGGGGCAGTGACACCAATGACAATCAGTGGAGCAGTGACACGTAGCAATGCAGGGACAGTGACAGAGCAAGTAATGAGGGGTCAGTGACACCAATGACAATGAGTGGGGCAGTGACACACAGCAATGCAGGGACAGTGACAGAGCAGGTAATGAGGGAGCAGAGACACCAATGACAATAAGTGGGTCGGTGTCACATGTAGCAATGCAGGGACAGTGACAGGGAAGGTAATGAGGGGGCAGTGACACCACTGACGATGAGTGGGGCAGTGACACATGTAGCAATGCAGGGACAGTGACAGGGTAGGTAATGAGGGGCAGTGACACCACTGACGATGAGTGGGGCAGTGACACACATAGCAATGCAGGGACAGTGACAGGTAATGAAGGGTAGTGACATCAGTGCAATGGGCAGGAATAGCAGAGACAGTGACAGGGCAGTAATGAGGGCAGTGACACCAATGACAATGAGGCAGTGCACACGAGCAATGCAGGGACAGTGACAGAACAGGTAATGAGGGGCAGTGACACCAATGACAATGAGTGGGTCGGTGTCACATGTAGCAATGCAGTGACAGGGAAGGTAATGAGGGGGCAGTGACACCACTGACGATGAGTGGGGCAGTGACACATGTAGCAATGCAGGGACAGTGACAGGGCAGGTAATGAGGGGGCAGTGACACCAGTGACAATGGGTGGGGCAGCGACACACATAGCAATGCAGGGACAGTGACAGGGCAGGTAATGAGGGTGTAGTGACACCAGTGACAATGAGTGGGGCAGTGACACACGTAGCAATGCAGGGACAGTGACAGAGCAGGTAATGAGGAGCAGTGACAGCTGACAATAAAAGAAGCACTGACACAGCTGATGACAGGGGGCAGTACCTCAGCTGGTAATGGAGGCAGTGGCAACTGGAATTAGAGGGTAGGCAGTGACACCACTGGCAGCAAGGAGGGAATTAGGCACTGGCAATGAGGGGGAAGGGACACAGCTGGTAATAGGGGGCAGTAACACAGCTGACAATTAGGGGGTAATGACACAGCTGGCAATGAGCTGGCTGGACACAGTGCTGGCAATGAGGGACCAGTGACACTGTGGGCATGAGGAGGCAACAACACATCTGGTAATGGGGCAGTGAAACAGACTGTAACAGGATAGTGACAGCTGGCGGTAGGGCAATAACATCTGCTAATGGGAACAGTGCATAGCTGGTATTGGGGCCATAACCTAGCTGGTAACATGGGGCAGTGACACGGCTGGTAATGGGGCAGTGATACAGCTGGTGTTGGGGAGCAGTAACAGCTGGTGATGGGGAGCAGTAACACAGCTGGTGTTGGGGAGCAGTAACAGCTGATGATAGGGAGCAGTAACAAAGCTGGTGATGGGGCAGTGACACAGCTGGTAATGGGGAGCAGTAACACAGCTGGTAAATGGGGAGCAGTAACACAGCTGGTGATGGGGAGCAGTAACACAGCTGGTGATGGGGCAGTGACACAGCTGGTGATGGGGAGCAGTAACAAAGCTGGTGATGGGGCAGTGACACAGCTGGTAAATGGGGAGCAGTAACACAGCTGGTGATGGGGAGCAGTAACACAGCTGGTAATAGGGAGCAGTAACAAAGCTGGTGATGGGGAGCAGTAAGCTGGTAATGGGGCAGTGACACAGTTGGTGATGGGGAGCAGTAACACAGCTGGTAATGGGACAGTGACATAGCTGGTGATGGGGAGCAGTAACACAGCTGGTAATAGGGCAGTGACACAGCTGGTGATGGGGAGCAGTAACACAACTGGTAATGGGGAGCAGAAACACAGCTGGTGATGGGGCAGTAACACCGCTGGTAATGTGGCAGTGACACAGCTGGTAAAGGAGAGCAGTAACACAGCTGGTAATGTGGCAGTGACACAGCTGGTAAAGGAGAGCAGTAACACAGCTGGTAATGGGGCAGTGACACAGCTGGTGATGGGGAGCAGTAACACAGCTGGTGATGGGGAGCAGTAACACAGCTGGTAATGGGGCAGTGACACAGCTGGTAAAGGAGAGCAGTAACACAGCTGGTAATGGGGCAGTGACACAGCTGGTAATGGGGAGCACTAACACAGCTGCTGATGGGGCAGTGACTCAGCTGGTGATGGGGCAGTGACTCAGCTGGTAATGGGGCAGTAACACAGCTGGTAATGGGGCAGTGACATAGCTGGTGATGGGGAGCAGTAACACAGCTGGTGATGGGGAGCAGTAACACAGCTGGTAATAGGGCAGTGACACAGCTGGTGATGGGGAGCAGTAACACAACTGGTAATGGGGAGCAGAAACACAGCTGGTGATGGGGCAGTAACACCGCTGGTAATGTGGCAGTGACACAGCTGGTAAAGGAGAGCAGTAACACAGCTGGTAATGTGGCAGTGACACAGCTGGTAAAGGAGAGCAGTAACACAGCTGGTAATGGGGCAGTGACACAGCTGGTGATGGGGAGCAGTAACACAGCTGGTGATGGGGAGCAGTAACACAGCTGGTAATGGGGCAGTGACACAGCTGGTAAAGGAGAGCAGTAACACAGCTGGTAATGGGGAGCACTAACACAGCTGCTGATGGGGCAGTGACTCAGCTGGTGATGGGGCAGTGACTCAGCTGGTAATGGGGCAGTAACACAGCTGGTAATGGGGCAGTGACACAGCTGGTAATGGGGAGCACTAACACAGCTGCTGATGGGGCAGTGACTCAGCTGGTGATGGGGCAGTGACACAGCTGGTAATAGGGCAGTGATACAGCTGGTACTCAGTAGTGGCATAGTTGGTAACCAGGGAGTCAGCAGGACAGCTGAAAACCAGGGAGGCAGTGACACAGCAGGCACTAGAGTGCAGTGGCACCTGGCAATAGAGAGGGGCAAATGATGGGAGTGGGAAGTGATGGTGATGAACCTGGTAATGCTGTAAGTGGCAGTAACACTGTGGTCAAATGGATGGATGACACAGCTAGCAAGGGGGTGCACAAGTGATTTGGAGCTGCCCCTCACTGCACGCCATTGTAATGTAACCCCTAGGTGGCACTATCCCAAGGGCTACTACCCCTGCCTGCTTGGCTAGTAGCAGGTTAAGGGGCCTAGGTAATGAAATGGGTGCTTCTCCAGGAGGTCAGGGTTGATAGTTGTCAAGCTAACCTGAGCACAGCCCTCCGGGACACTGTAACTTTCACAATGACCCTTAGGCAATTACCCACACTGTTTGCACTTACCACCAGGGCTGGTTCCTGTAGCTTGAACCTGGGAACCCCCTGTAAAAACAAGGTTAAGCACAGCAAATAGCAGCAGTACAATACTTTCGGGCACAAACTGGAACCACAGTCAGGTTAAATGCAAACAAAGTTAAATCTGATTTATTCAGGGGACTTGAACAAGGAAGGGGCCTAATCAGGTTGATGTGCTTAAAAGCTATATTAATCAGAGGTATGCATGCAGTTCAGCATTCCTACACAGTCACACACTCTGGGTATCCAGGTAGGAAAACGGTGGGATAGCCAGGAACGTTACAGCTGGTTGGGGCCCTGTGATAGAAGAAAGCAACATGCACAACACACACTATTTGTAATCCAGAACTGGAGGGCTCAGTTTATGAAAGAAAAGGCAACAAGACAATCAGATGACAACACTTTTACATTTAGCTGTTGTTGCAGGGAGCTACCCTGATGTTTACTCACGATACCCAATACTGGACACAGGCAGGACAAAATCAAGACTGCAGGCTGTTGAGCTGGAGTGCCCCGGAGAAGCAGGGCCTACACGAATCACCGAGGCATCGTTCCTGTTCAAGGCATTGAGCAGGGGGCTGATCCCCAGGCCAGTCTGTCATCGATGACTTTCTCTGCGTAGCAGGTATTCTGGCTGGGCCAGTGTAGCAGGGCCCAGGCAAACGGAAATGGATACGGATTCAGTCCGTGGAGCTGGATACAGCCTCCAGCAAGCAAAACACAGTTCAGACACACAGTGGGGGAACCAAATCATGGCCCACTATAAGCACACAGCACATTCACAGGTAAGGAAATTCCACTGTACCAGGCAAATGGCTCTCCAGTCACAATTACAATCTGGGAGTTCAGAGGTAGCTGGAAGTCCTGACAGGCTGATCGCATTCAGCAAATCTTCGGTCTTCTTCAGGTTAAAGCCTGGTCACAGTTCAGTAGTTTAATTGGCTCTCCAAATTCAGATTCAGTCCAAAAAAAGCACAAGTTCCCTCTCAGGGACAGCAGGCAGGCATGTGGGCCAAACTCAGGCCTTTCCACAGTTCTCCCACATGAATCCACTATGAATTGCTGCTTGAACTATCTCGAGCTGTTACTTGTTCACTTCCAAAGTCAGATCTAACTGAAACTGCAAGCAGTGTGGGACTTTCCCCAAGATCCAAAAGGTTCGGTTGGCTGATCTGTCTGTCAGTCACAACGAGGGCTCCCCCTCCAGGTTATTTTGGGTACCAAAAGCCCAAAACTACAATTCCTACAAGTTTTGGCCCCATGAAGCCCCTGTAGGCAGGCTCCATTTTAGAGTCCCAAATGTACTGATTTGCCCATTTCAGCAGTCCAGGACCAAGATGATGGAAACAAACAGAACTGTCCATGCTGCAAAGAAGGCAGGTTGGAACAAAATGCAATATTATTACTACTCTAACAAATGATCAGCAAACAAGTACATCTTCTAACAGAGCTCCCTCTCAGATTAATTATGATTGCAATCCAGCCAGCTCTTAAAGAGACAGTACACAGAGGCTATACAGGCACTTTCTGTCAATACATTTAAACTGCTAAAACGCAGAACACCAGCCTGGCAGTGAGCATTTAGGCAAACTCAAGGAAAACTTTTCGGGAACCCCCATTTGTAGGGGGGTTACACCCTTCCCTGCTTGGAGAAAACTTGGCGTCCGCATCAAGTCTGTATCATCATGCATCAGTTAATATAAACTTATTACTTTACTATACATATTCACTACACTTCATGATACTATATCCATAAGGACAATACTTATGCATGTTTCATACAGGTAATACTGATTCCACTATGATTGACATACTTGTAACATCACAATACTGATTCATGTTATAACTTCCTGTACATTAAACAATGTAGGAGGGGGACCTTCCCTATGAGCTAACTTGGGGCTGGATGGGGCAGGGGCACCATACTGAGAAGGAAGAACAATCAACCTGGAACTGGCCATTAAGCTCAGTTTGGGTAGTGAGCTCTGAGAAATACAAACACCCTTGTGAACAACATTGACAGGCAAATCCACTGGCCTCCCGGGAGAATCATAACTGAAGCACAATACTGGCTTGACAGCTCGGCCAGTCTTTCTGGGGGGAACAGCCACAGTCTCTGTACTTTCAACACTAACTTTGGAGCTTTCGTCATTCGTGAGGGGTGCCTCTGCATGGATGGGCATGTCCAAACTGGGAGCTCTGTTAGCTCCTTGCTCTGTTAGCTCCTTGCTCTGTAGGCTCTGTTTCCACAACACTTGGCTCATTTAGAGAAGATTCTGGCACAATTAGGCTTTGTGGCACTGAAGGGGGGGCTGTCAGCACTCTCATATTGTTGTTCAAGTTCTGGTGTGTCACCAGAGAGACTCAGACCATCAGCCCCTTCTTCAGGCAAGTCACACAGTACCACTAAACACAGGGAGTCTGCAGCCTCAGACGTGATACTTTGCACTTCACTTTCAGGGAGCATTGGCTCCAAGGATGAAGCTGGGGGGTTAGACAGTCCAGAAGGCCCAGCTTCATCCCCATGATTCTGCACAGGATTTCCATGAAACAACTGACTCAGTTCATAGGAGAGATACTAGGCATTACCATAGTCACTTTCATCAGAGGTGGACTGACAGTCACCATCATTCTGGGCCTGCTGCAGGGGAAACCTTAAATCTGCAACTACTGGGGTAGGTTGACTCTGTCTTTTTTTTGCAGCAGCACAAGTCACCGGCCCAGGGGAGGCAAAGTCTGCTGGCTCAGCTTCAATAATAACGTGGCCGATAGGCATCAAGTGGTTACGGTGCATGATCTTGACAGCTTTGGAGTTATTCTCTGGGCGTACCTTGTACACTGGTAGATCATCCAACTTTCCAACTACTACATGAGGAAGATGGTGCCACCTATCAGCAATTTTGTGCTTGCCATGTAGTCCCAAATTGCGTAGCAACACGTGGCCTCCGGGCCGTAGCTCTTGAGCCTTTACTTTCTTATCGTGCCTCTCTTTGTTGGTGAGATTTCTCTTGGCTGCAATTGTCTGGGCCAGTTGATATGCATGGTTCAATTGAGCTTTCAGTTTCTGTACATACTGCAGGTAGTTTTCAGCTCAGATCCCATCTGGAGAGACCCCAAAGCAGATATCAACTGGCAGTCGGGCCTCTCTCCCAAACATGAGGTGGTAGGGGGGAGAACCCAGTGGCATCATTTTTGGAGCAATTGTATGGGTGTACCAAGGTGCTAATCTGCTGGCTCCACTTATACTTGTCTTTTGAATGGAGGGTGGCCAGCATGTCTAGAAGGGTGCTGTTAAAACGATCTGGATGTGGGTCCCCTTGCGGGTGACAGAGGGTGGTTCTTGACTTCTGCACCCCCCAGAGAAAGAGCATTTCTTTGATTAGCCAACTTTTAAAGTCTCTGCCTTGGTCAGAGTGGATCTGCTGGGGGGCACCATAGTGGACAAAGAAATTTTCCACTAGCACCTTGGCTACAGTAGAGGCCTTTTGATCTTTAGTTGGAAAAGCTTGTGCATACCGTGTGAAATGATCTGTAACCACTAACACATTGCCAATATTCCGCTGATCAGGTTTCTAAACACAAAAAGTCTATGCAGACCAGTTCCATGGAGGTGCTGGTAGTAATACTGACAAGGAGGCAGCCCTCTGAGGCAGGGCTTTCCTTTGCAGGCAACGACAGATCTATACATGGTGCTCAACATAGGGCCCTCATCTTGGGCCAGTAGAATTGAGATCGTACCAGGTCAAGAGTTCTGTCAATACTGAGGTGTCCCATGTGATTGTGGAGGGACTTCAGTACCAAATCTTTAAAGGCCATGGGCAGGACCAATTGCTGCTTGTCTACTCGACCACTGTGATGCACTGTTTCTCTGTATAACAACTGATTGTGTAACCTCAACCTACATAGAAACATGTATAAATAAATAGAATTTGACGGCAGATAAGGACCGCTTGGCCCACCCAGTCTGCCCATTTCCCTACCTAATGGATAAGCTGTAGATCCTAGTTAACCAGCAGCCTACTTCTTCCTACCCCCACACCCTAGATTTGCCTTATGACTGTCCCATGCATGCTTGACTTCCACCACTGTTTTTGACTCCACAACCTCCTCCGGAAGGCCGTTCCATGCACCCACAACCCTCTCTGTGAAAAAATACTTCCTTAAATTACCTCTGAGCCGCCTCTATCTTCATATTGTGCCCCTTGTTCTTGCACACCTCTTTTTGAAAGATGCTACCCTCTTGGACTTTGCTGATTCCCTTGAGGTACTTGAAAGTTTCTATCATGTCCCCACTCCCTCCTTTCCTCGAGGCTATACATATTAAGCTCCTTAAGTCTCTTCATATGTCTTCCGGTGCAGATCCTGCACCATTTTAGTTGCCCTCCTCTGGACAGCTTCCATCCTGTCTGTCTTTATGTGAGATTGGGTCTCCAGAACTGCACACAGTACTCCAGATGGGGTCTCACCAACTGTCTGTACAGAGGGATAATAACTTCCTGTTTTCTACTGGTGATGCCTCTCCCTATGCATCCCAGTATCCCCCCAGCCCTCCTTGCTGCCCTCTCACATTGCTTGCCCACCTTTAGGTCATCTGATATGACTACCCCCAGGTCCCTTTCCATTTTTGTTGTTGTTAGTATCTCACTCCCCATTGTGTACTCTTCCCCTGGGTTTTTGTTTCCGAGGTGCATTACCTTGCACTTCTTAGCATTGAATCTAAGCTGCCATACATTTGACCATTTCTCTAACCTTGCCAAGTCCCTCTCATCCTTTCCACCCCACCTTGTGCATCAACTCTGTTGCAGATCTTTGTGTCATCTGCAAAGAGACATACGCTTCCTTCCAGTCCTCTGCAATGTAAACATAAAGACATTGAAGAGTACCGTCTTAATACTGAACCTTGCGGTATCCCACTAGTAACCCCCCTTTCTTCAGAGTGGACTCCATTTACTATTACTCTCTGTGTCCTATTCTCCAGCCAATTCTTTACCCAGGCTGTCATCTTGGGACCCACTCCCAGGCTGGCTAACTTGTATATTAATCTTTTGTGGAACTGTGTCAAATGCCTTGCTAAAGTCTAGGTAGGCCATGTCCACAGTCCTCTCTGATCTACTACTTTGGTCACCCATTCAAAGAAATCTATCAGATTTGTCTGGCATGACCTTCCTGCTGTGAATCCATGCTGCCTTGGGTCCTGTGCCCCTCTGGCCTCTAGATACTTGACAGTTCTTTCCTTCAGAAGTGATTCCATCATTTTCCCTACCACTGAGGTTAAACTAACAGGTCTGTAGTTTCCTGCTTCTGCCTTGCTCCCACTTTTGTGAAGGGGGATCACATCCGCCCTCCTTCAGTCCTCGGGTACCACCCCATCCTCCCATGATTTGTTAAAGAGGGTAGTCAGTGGTGTCACTAGTTCTACCCTTAGTTCTTTTAGAATTCTGGGATGAATCCCATCAGGACCCATTGCTTTGTCCATCTTCAGTTTTAAGAGTTCTTTCAGAACCCTTTCTTCTGTAAATGGGCTGGTATCAACTTCTGTATCCAGAGTGTTTCTACTGTTTGTTTTAGGTACCTCCCCCTCTTCCTTTGTAAATACTGAGCAAAAATATTTGTTTAGTATCTCTGCCTTTTCACAGTCACTCTCTGCCCACCCTCCTTCCCCTTTATTAAGCCTCACTATCCCTCCCTTGGTCTTCCTTCACTCCCTGATGTACCTATAAAAGGTTTTATCCCCCTTCTTAACTGAGTTGGCTATCTTTTCCTCGGTTTGGGCCTTTGCTGTTCTGACTGCCTTCCCAGCTTCGTTTTGCTTTAACTGATACACTTCTCTGTCCTGCTCCTTCTGTGATTCCTTGTGCTTCCCGAATGCTTTCTTTTTCTCTTGAACCTTCACTGTCACTTCCTTTGAGAACCATAGTGGTTTCTTACATCGTTTCGTTTTGTTTATTTGCTTCACACAAAGGCTTGTTACCTCTGTGATGGCAGTTTTTATTACTCCCCATTGTTCTTCCACCCCTCCTTCCTGCCCATTTGCTAGTGCATTCCTTAGGCACTCACCCATTTTGACAAAGTCAGCCCTCCTAAAGTCCAGTACTTTTGCCTTTGTATGACTTGACTCTATTGCTGTGTTTATTGTGAACCATACTGTTCAAGGTCGCTAGTTCCCAGATGGCTACTCACTTACATCTGTGATCCTCTTCATCTCCATTTGAGAGAACCAGGTCTAAGATTGCTTCTCTCTAGTGGGCTCCAATACTAGTTGTCTAAGGCATGCCCCTGTAGGGCATCTAGAATAACCCCACTCTTCAAGTGGCTGCTGCAACTGCACTCCAGTTAACATCTGGCATATTCAGATCACCCATCAGCAGTATCTCCTTTTTCTGCCATTCTAAGTATACTTTCTATCATTTCCTGTCCATTTCCTCCCTGAGAAAGGGTCTGTATACAACCCCTGTGGATTGTGGTGCCATTGCCGGTCTCCAAGTTTACCCACAGTGCTTCTTCTCCTCCCTGTTTTCCTTTTGTTCTGTTGCTTTGATTGCTTCTCTATGTAAAGAGCTACTCCTCCTCCTCTTTTACCCTCCCTGTCCCTCCTGTAGATAGTGTATCCTGGTATGTTTACGTCCCAGTCATGGTTTTATGTGTACCATGTTTCTGTGACTGCCACGATATCCAGATGTTCCTCCTCCATCAAGGCCACTAATTCAGGAAGCTTGTTACTCAGACTACGGGCATTGGTACTCATTGCTCTCCATTTTTTGATGGCTTTACCTTCTTTTGCAGCATCCCCCACTGACCTTTCTACCTCGGTCTTTTTTTCATTTAGTACCCTGTTTTGTAGAGAGAGGCTGGGATTTTCCTGCTGCTTATCAGTGCCTCCCCCCTTGACTAGTTTAAAATCTTGCCAATGAAGCATTTAAACCGATTGCTCAAAAGACTTGTTCCCTTCCTGGACTGATGCAAACCATCCTGCCAGTATAGGCTGGTGTCCCTCCAGGTGGAACCCCTGTCCCCAATGAAGCCAAACCCCTGTGCTCCACACCATTTTTTCAACCATTCATTAAACTGCATGGTGCAAAGTACCTCGCTCACTCACGCCATTGACAGGCAGCACTCAGAGAAGGATACTGTTGTGTACTTGTCTTAGGCCCTCCCCAATTCTACAAAGTCCTTCTGCATTGCTCTAATCTCATGATGAGCCAAGTCATTTGTCCTAGGTGGACAATGACGCCCAGCTCACACCTGCAGCTGTTCTCGTGATCCTGAGGATGCTCCTGTCCCTCCAAGTCATGGCACCAGGCAGGCACCTTATTTCAGTTTTCCCTGCTCCTCCCAGTTCTATCCCCTATAATTGAGTCCCCACCAGGAGCTGCTTCCTTTCCTTGTGGTGTCCTCTGCCTCCTTCCTGTGGGCGTCCCTTGTGACAGTTGTCTCAGCCTCCTTAGTCTCCTCTGTGGGTGCATCCATAGGGAGCTGTGCTCCCCAGAATGGTGTTGGATTGGCAGTGGAACAACTGACTGGGTGTGCCTCTGTTCCACCATCCTCACCCTTCCTGAGCCCACTGTGGTCCAACTGCTGTGCTTTCTTCGCAACCTCTGAGGTAGTGGTGGTGGCTCTGGTGCTCCCTGGATGGGGAGGTTCCCTTCCTACCGTCCAGTGTGGCCTGGGGGAAGGTTCCCTTACTACTGTCCAGTGTGGCCTGAAGACGGGCAACTTCCTCCCTCTGGGCAGAGAGTTGTCTGCAAATAGGGCAGCATCTCAGCCTCCAGAAAGACCCCAGAGACCTGCCCCACAGCCATTACATTGCATACTCCTACATGTTTATCTACTTTTTTGTGTGTGTGTGTTGTGTGTGTGATTGGTTTGTTATATAGAAATATATATATTATACAATGTGTATGCTTATATTGTCAGTGCAGTGTGCTAGAGAGGATATGACAGTGATATGCACCTTGCACTCTTGAGGAAATGATGTCAGAACCCTGGGTATAAAGGAACCATTTCCAGGGTGGGTGGGTGAGGGTGGGAAGGGTTGGGCCTAAACTGTGCCCCTCACAAAACAATCAGCTAAAAGCTCTGACCCACCACTGCGAATGAGTGCCTTCCTGTCAGCAAGATGCCCCTACACAACAATTTGACAGAGAAAATACCCTGCTAATCAAACAGAGAAAATCCAGACATCCAAGTCAGACACAGGTAAACCTCCCCAGCCCCAAAACAGCCTGGTGGTTTGTGCTCTGAAAGCAGTCAGCCCCAAAATAAGTCAGCTGTGCTTTAAACTCTTCCTGCACTGAAAATCTTAAGAATTGTAACAAACGTAAAGCTAGATCCACCTCCCTCTGTTGCTTGAAAGACTGTCTTTTCCTGATAATTCTAAGTTCCTTATTTCACCTTTCAGTTAGAAGTAGCCTCCACCTGCAGAATATCTGTTACAAACCAAAGACAATTGTCTTCTTTAAACAATAGGGTAGTTCGCAAGTCAGGGGAACGCAACTGGGACACATCTTTCCCCGCATGCAGGGCATCAAGTGCTGGTTGAATCATAGGATCTTGGGATTAAGCCCACTGGACACTGTCATTGTCAAACTGAGATAGTGCACTAATATCTAGAGCAGAGAAATGGCAATAGGCAGCCGGTATGAAGGTATCAGGAGGGCCCAAAGCAATCTGCTAAACAGTCCACTGTGTCCATAGATATCTGTTCATCTCTATCAAACTTTTGGCACAATGCTCGGATGTCAGGTTAAGACAACCTGACCCAATCACTCTTGGAGACTGGCCTTCATGATAGGGCGTCAGCATCAATATGGTTAAGTCCTGGCCTGTATTCGACAGCATAATCATAGGTTGATAAAGCAGAGAGCCACCGGTGCCCAGTGGTGTCCAACTTAGCTGAAGTCTGTACATAGGTTAATGGGTTATTGTAGGTTTTCACCAATATCTTTGCCACATAGAGGTACTCATGAAACTGGTCAACAATGGCCCATTTTAGGGCAAGGAACTCCAGCTTGTGCACAGGATAGTTTCGTTCTGATGGGGTCAAGCTCCTGCTGGCAAAAGCCACTGGTCTCAAACCATCCTCATAGTTTTGATACAGCACAGCTCCTAGGCCCTGCAGACTAGCATCTGTATGCAGCACATAGGGCTTGGTAGGGTCAGCATAGGCGAGGATAGAGGCATGGGTGAGCTGGTATATGACTTCGTGGAAGGCTGCTTCACATTCGGGTGTCTAGCGGGGCCCAAAAGGTTCACCTGTTTGGAAGCATACTTTCTCGGGTTCTTTGACAGACCCTTTCTTGTATTTACAGTTGGTGGGGGGGGTAACCTGGGTGAGATTCAGGAGTGGGTGAATCACCTTGGAATATTCTTTTATGAACCTGTGGTGGTAGCCACAGAACTCCAGGAAACATTGTAGTTCTTTCAAGTTATGGGGCTGGGGCCAAGTAGTCAGTGGCTCAACCTTACTGGGATCGATCTCTATCCCTTCTGCAGATACTATGTGCCCCACATACTTCACGGAGGTTTGAAAAAACTGCACTTGTCAATGGACAGCTTGAGTCTGAAGTCTTCCAACTGGTCTAGGACTTTAAACAGTCAGGTCTCATGTTCCTCTAGTGTGTGTCAGAACACAATGGCATCATCTAGGTACACTAGGCATTCCAGCAATTTCATATCTCCAACCGCACATTCATCAGTCGCTGAAAGGTGGACGAGGCACCCAAAATCCCCTGTAGCATTCTCAGGAATTCATAGAACCCCAAAGGACAGATGAAGGTGGTTTTCTCACAGTCCTCCATGGCTATCGGAATCTGGTAATATCTGCTGCGAAGATCCAATACTGAAAATCATTTGTTCCCATTCAAGCAATCCAGGGCATCTTGTATATGGGGTATGGTGTACTGATCTGGGGTGGTCCACCGGTTCAGGGTTCGATAATCAACACACATCCTCACTGACCCATTCTTCTTACGCACAACCACAATGGGAGAGGCATATGAGCTCCTTGATTCCTGTATTACGTCAGCAGTGAGCATTTCCTGCAGGTGTCTCTTCACATCATCTATGTCCAGTGGGGTGAGGTGTCGGGATCTCTCTCAAAATGGCCAGTCATCATGCAGACGTATATGATGCTCTACACCCTGGACACACCCCATGTCCCATTCTTCTAACGAAAACACTTGGTCTCTCTGGGCGAGTTTCTTGCTAATCCTAGCCTTCCATTCAGCTGGCAGCGGGGAATCACCAAAGTCAAATAAGTCCAGGGTCACTCTTTCCTTTTGTCAAGAGTACTTGTTATTGGGTAATACTGCAGTGTCTGCACAGTGTACTGTAGCTAGAGTGCACCCTCTGTTCACCCGGACCTCCCGATCTGACACATTTCAAATCTGGACCATCACTTGTCATGCATAGGCATGGGCACAGGCAGGCAAGATGCTGGATTTAACCAATAATCCTTCTAGCAACTTTCCATCACCTGGTGCATCCAACATTAATATTTTGTTCTTTACATTTCTGTTTATGTGGACTTCTCCATGGATTGTGCACTGCGCGTTGGGGCCAATACCAAGGAGTCAGGTTCCTTTTTCCACACTATCCCCACTGGCTCATCTGGGTCCTCTTCATTGGGTGTCTGTTGTAAGTCATATGCCCTTTTTACTAATGCTGGAATTCTTAGGGCCTGTCCAGTCAGTTGCCCTTGTTTCTCATGGCAGAGTTGTGCTAGTCTCCCAAACATGTGGGCGTTTGTTCCAATTAACAGGGGAACCCCATCATACTGTCCGTTGGGGGGACACACTAGGCCAGTGTCTCTACTTGCTCCTCTACACCAGTTACAGTTGCAGGAAAACAACCAGAGGTAGACATATCCTAGGTAGGGATAAGACTTGTTGCTCAGCCCCCACACATGTAGGCCTTCCAGGGAGTGTAATGGCACATCAGATAAGTGTTTGTCATACCAGTCCTGAAATACAATGGTCACTTGCGACCCACTGTCAAGCACAGCCTGAGTAGGAATACCATTCACAGCCACAGTAGTCTTCATTGAAGGGCCCACTATTTTGGACCAGTCTGGAGGGACAATAGCAGGGGCCTGGACAGATGATTTAGCCACAGAGAGGTTTGAGTTAGGATGGCCAAAGCCTTCACTGCTGTCATTTCGTGCACCCCTTGACCACTGACTCATTTTCTGAAGCTCTCCCTGAAGCCGGTTCACCACCTTCTCTAAGTACTTCTGAGACTGGCATTCCCTCTTCATATGACCATCCTTGCGGCAGTTGTGACAAATGACAGGCTCTCGGGGTATCCTTGGGGAAAACATAGCAGTGGATGCTGGAGTATCGATGGGAGATTGTGATCTGACTTCTGCTGGTAGTGTACCATGTCTCAAAAGTTCCTTTACGGTGGCAGTCAATTCCTTGAGCTCAGCTGAGAAGTCACCCTCAGTAGAGGATGCCTGAGGGTGCACCCCACCCCCATAACAGTCACGTCCTGACAGGGGCCAGGGTCTCTGTCAGCAGGGGATACCCCAGCAAACACACCAGGTTGTACTTTTCTGACTTCCTTCAGCAACTCCTCCCCCCACCGTTTAGCCCATGGTGGGACACTCATAGTGGTCTCTATTTTGGAAGGGCCTTCCGGTGCCATGATCACTTGGGCTGCACTTACCCCATAATTACAATCTCTCTCTTCACCTTCTACCTCCTGGAATTCTTTCATCAAGTCACAGTAGTCAGGTGGGTTACTTCTCCTATCCTGGAGCCTTAACTGGATGATCTGCAGTTTAGAATGCTTGGCGTGTTGCAGTACGTGCCCCAATCTCACACGGTTCAAATCACTGGTGGCTACCCACCTTTCCGGTAAGCTTTCTGCAGAGCTCTTTCTTGGTGAGTGACATACACAAACAAACTTTCCCCCTTCCGTTGTTTGATACCTTGGAATTTCCACATCAAAGTGTCCCCTGACTCAGTTGCTCCCAAAATTGCCTTCAAGTACAGATAGGTACTTCTGAGCAGATGCATCAGGGTTCGTGGACCTCAAAAATGTAATGGCTTCAAGGGTGGGGCCCTTCAAACTTTCTATTATTCTTTTCCACTTCTCAACCTCCACATACTGCCACTTGGGTACCAAGAGGGCAACATAGGCAATCCAGGTCTCCCAGTCATCCTCCCTCTGGGGGGTGGAGAGGATGCCCGAGAAGATTCTCAGCCTTTGGTAGGAGTCATGATTTATGGTGAGTACAGATACAGGGGCCAGCATTGGCACAGGCACAGAAGGCGGGGCAGTAACAGGTGCTGTGGGAGGGGGTGTTGGGGAAGGAACACCCCCAGGTGGCAGGAATAGTTTCTTAAAGTCCTCTATGGTTTTCCCTTCCTCCAGCAACAACTTAGCAAATTTCTCCTCAAAAGTCTCAGATAATGGTGGGAGCTCATCCTCCCCAGGGTCTTTATTGTTTTTTGTTATCACTCTCCAGGTGGCTAGGACCCCTTCTGAGTCAATAGTCTGTGGCACTTTAGAACTGTCCATGAGGTCACTACACTCTACCAAGGCTATGAAAGTTTGGGTGATCAAATCAGCCCGTCGACCCACCACCACAGGGTTTTTTAAACATTCAACTTTGGAGAGTGCTTCCTCTACAGTATCCTTTCTCGTACCCAGGGGAATATCCAGTATAAGCAGAGCATTTTGGGGGTCAATCTCCTGCCCAGTACACCACCCCACCAACTGGTGTACAGCCATTTCTACTGGGGTAGCTATTAATCTTTAACAATAATTCATAATTCTGGGCCACTGGAAGGCACAAAATCCCAACGGTGAGCCTCCAAGATGTAACCCCTAGGTGGTGCTATCCTAAGGGCTACTACCTCTGCCTGCTTGGCTAGTAGCAGGTTAAGGGGCCTGGGTAATGAAACGGGTGCCTCCACCCAGAGGTCAGGGTTGTTAATGGTCAAGCTAACCTGGGCACAGCCCTCCGGGACACTGTAACCCCCCTCTTTCCCTTCTAGTGGCCTGAACAATATACAATAATTACTTTCACAATGACCCTTATTCACCAGGCAATTACCCACACTGTTTGCACTTACCAACAGGGCTGGTTCCTCTAGCTTGACCCTGGGAACCCCCTGTAAAACAAGGTTAAGCACAGCAAATAGCAACAGTACAATACTTTTGGCACAAACTGGAACATCAGTCAGGTTAAATGCAAACAAAGTTAAGTCTGATTTATTCAGGGGACTTGAACAAGGGAGGGGCATAATCAGGCTGATGTGCTTAAAAGCTATATTAATCAGACAGTTATGCATGCAGTTCAGAGTCCCTACACAGTCACACACTCTGGGTACACAGGTAGGAAAACGGTGGGCTAGCCAGGAACATTGCAGCTGGTTGGGGCCCTGTGATGGAAGAAAGCAACATACACAACACACACTATTTGTAATCCAGAGCCGGAGGGCTCAGTTCATGAAAGAAAAGGCAACAAGACAATCAGATGACAACACTTTTAGATTTAGCTGTTGTTGCAGGGAGCTACCCTGATGTTTACTCATGATACCCAATCCTGGACACAGGCAGGATAAAATCGAGACTGCAGGCTGTTGAGGTGGAGTGCCCGGAGAAGCAGGGCCCACACAAATCACTGAGGCATCGTTCCTGTTCAAGGCATTGAGCAGGGGGCTGATCCCCAGGCTGGTCTCTCGTCGACGACTTTCTCTGCGTAGCAGGTATTCTGGCTGTGCCAGTGTAGCAGGGCCCAGGCAAATGAAAATGGATACGGATTCAGTCCGTGGAGCTGGATACAGCCTCCAGCAAGCAAAACACAGTTCAGACACACAGTGGGGAATCAAATCACGACCCACTATAAGCACACAGCACATTCACGTGTAACAAAATTCCACTGTACCAGGCAAATGGCTCTCCAGTCACAATTACAGAATCTCTGCACAATCTGGGAGTTCAGAGGTAGCTGGAAGTCCTGACAGGCCGATCGCATTCAGCAAATCTTTGGTCTTCTTCAGGTTAAAGCCTGGTCACAATTCAGTGGCTTAAATCGCTCTCCAAATTCGGATTCAGTCTGAAAAAAACACAAGTTCCCTCTCAGAGACAGCAGGCAGGCATGCAGGCCAAACTCAGGCCTTTTCACAGTTCTCCAGCGTGAATCCACTATGGATTGCTGCTTGAACTATCTCGAGCTGTTACTTCTTCACTTCCCAACTCAGATCTAACTGAAACTGCAAGCAGTGGGGTGCTTTCCCCAAGATCCAAAAGTTTCAGTTGGCTGATCTGTCTGTCAGTCACAACAAACTACAATTTCTACAAGTTTTGGCCCCACCAAGCCCCTGTAGGCAGGCTCCATTTTAGAGTCCCTAATGTACTGATTGGCCCATTTCAGCAGTCCAGGACCAAGATGATGGAAACAAACAGAACTGTCCATGCTGCAAAGAAGGCAGGTTAGAACAAACTGCAATATTATTACTACTCTAACAAATGATCAGCAAACAAGTACATCTTCTAACACAGCTCTCTTTCAGATTAATTATGACTGCTATCCAGGCAGCTCTTAAAGAGACAGTACACAGAGACTCTACAGGCACTCTCTGGCAATGTATTTAAACTGCTAAAAACGCAGAACACCAGCCTGGCAGTAAGCATTTAGGCAAGCTCAAGGAAGACTTCTCGGGAACCCCCATTTGCAGAGGGTTTACAGTACTGGCACCCAGTACTGCTAAATACTTAACCACATCACTACACCATTTTCACAAAGATGGGCCAACTACTGTCAGCTCAAATCACCTCTAGTTTTATTTTACTTCTATTCCACACCATGGCCACGCACACCTGATTGCATGGTGGTGGTTCACTGCCCTGAAGATACTCTGCACCTCTCAGCAAAGTGAAATGGATAGCTGCCTCCTGAGTGCTGCCTGGTCACCTCTCTGAAGTTCCATGAGAAGCGGAAGCCACAAAGAACATCAGGTGTGTCTGGAGGAGAGAAAACACTGGGAAGCAGCTCTTGGGAAGCTTTATGTAAGCCCCCTAATTGGAAAAGGGGGTTACATTACAGTACAGATAGTTCTTGGTTATTTCCTTTTAACTCAAGAAGCACTCATGTGGTTTTATGTTTCAAGGAGCTTTTTTAAAAAGGGCCGTTCATGTTCAGTAAGAGTTGGGTCCTGATGGTGCCAGGAGAAACTGTTGAGAAAAAAATAAATAACTTAATAAATAAAATAAAAATATGACTAAAGGTTGAGTGACGTCCTAGTTTCCATTTTGTTTTTACAAATTATTAAGTCCTGTGGAAGGTCATTCTAGGTCCCGATACCAGGTTCTGATCCAAAGTACAGCAGTTTAGCATGGAGTGTGACTGTAGCCACTGATACTGACTTTATGTTCAGTTAGATGTTGAAGCCCATGACAATATCAGGAAGCTTTCAATTGTTTTTTTTAATTCTTTGGTAACTGGGTAAGACCCACTAGCTAAATGGTGCCTGTTTTCAGGGGTGACCTGGGAGCACTGGGGAGGTTAAGTGACTTGCTCAGAGTCACACAGTATGCAATGGGAGGGCTTTAAGCTCGAGTTACAATGGGCGGAGCAACAATGTCACTCACTCATCGAGCTTAAAAGGTCACACATCCTGGGCTTCGCCAGGATTCATTTTTCATTGCGGCCAGAGGCACTGCTCATATTCCATCTCCCTGCAGTATTTCTCTTCTCTGTGTCTCCACGTTTTGCAGCACCTCCAACTGCTGGTTCAATCTGTTCTCTCATTCCTTGCAGGCTCCTTTGACCTCTGGTTTCTCACTCGTTGTCTCACCTTACCCTGTTGCACCTGCTGGGTGCCCCTTAGCTTGGGTTTAGCGGCTTGCCCCTCTGCACCACTGTTGTCTTACTTTCCCTCCCTCTGACGTCTAGGGTCGTAACATCGCTCGCCCTCGCTCCAGTGCTCTGTGTGCCTCCTCAGCACCAATATCACCAGTTCACTGTTCTGGTGGTGCTGTATCCCGCTGCTTTGTCCCTCCCCCGCCCTGTTTCTCTCATTTTTCCCCTGCTCACAGCTGTTGCTGCTCCTTAATTCACTGCCGCATATCACATGCCTTTGCTACTGGCTTGTTCTCCTGTCCCCCCTACCCCGGCTGCCTGGCTGCTTTGGCAGCCATAGTTGTGCCTCTCCCTCTTCCCCCGCTCATTTTCCTGTGCCTCATCACTCGCTCGTTGTTTCTTTCATCCTTCACCACCTACAGAAGCCTCCAAACTGCACATTGCTTGCTCACCCTTTTATCCCTGCCCGAGTCCTATCTTTTGCCTTGGGCTTCGTTTTTCTCCCTGCTCCTGTCTACCAGTTACCGACTATGCCCCCTTTCAAGGTTGGACTCTCCTGTAATCATGTTAGCGGGGCACCTACATTCTTGATTTCACAGTTTTTCTGCTTTGATTGATGCTTGCTCATGTTTCCCTAAGACATACCTCTCGGCTGTCCCTGATTTTCTGGGATGTCCCAGGTTTTGCCTCAATATTTTCCTCTGTCCCTCGTAAAGTTTGTGTCTTGTGACAGAGTACTGGGGATTGTAAGCATGGGGTGGTGTTGAATATTGCAGTTGCAGATTTCTTCCTATTCTTTTGGGGTTCTACTATCCTGCAGCCTCCTTTCCTTTGCATACTATTGCCCTCATAGTCCTATATTCAGGGCTCCTCAGCAATGCATCTGGCCATTTCTCTCACTGAATACCTATCATGACTCATATGCTGTATCTAGTGACCTCTGTCTAGCTGCACACAATATTTCTTTTGGGCATACAGTAGTAGCACCGAATTAGTCAAGAGATTTTTAAGAATTTTTAAAAATCCCTATTGAGAATTTTGAAACCTTTAGTTAGGGATTTTGTTTTGCTTGTTAGTGTGTTCACTGCTACTCAGAGAGGGTTGTCTCATCTGATAGTGTAGTTGAAAATCTACTAGATGGAACTTAAGTACTGTAATAGGAACGGCTTCTTTCTGTAGGTATAACAAAAAGAATTTTAGAGGATTTTTCCCCTAAATTTTGTGAAGGATAAATAGGGAATCTCACAAAACTGCTTGACAAATTCAGCACTACTACTGTACCTATCATGACTTGTATACCGCCTCATCTGACTCACCCTACTGCAGTTCTTATCCTGTACCAGCTGGGTCCTAAGCTACCGCATTGACCTCCCTACCGTCTTTCATCCTTGCATACTTCGCTTTCCCGTACCAGCCTCCATGGCTTCAATCCATCATTGTACCTCATCAGTTTCCTATTTTACCTTCCTCGGCCTAGTGCCTTTTCTCGTCCCAGCCATCATGGATTCACTCCACTCATGGCTTCACTCCTCATCGTACATCATCCGATTTTGCTCCTCTCGATTGCTCATCCTGATTGTACCCTCTAGTTCCAGATGTGCCTTGGCCTCGGAGTCTACCTCCTTTCAAAGAGTCTACTTACTTTCATCACTCTGTCAAGCATACTACCTTCGTACATGTTCATTTTCAAGTTCATGCCCGTCTCCTCTTATTCACATTCCATATCGACCATCAAGGATACACTCCAGTCGAGGCCCGCAATCAATATTCTTGGCTCTGGTCATTATTCACCACTTATTATCTCGTACCAGCCATCAAGGATTCACTGCAATCATGGCTTCACTCCACTACCTCAAATCGATTCGATATCCAGTCAAGGACGTGCTGGTCCCTGATACCTTACCTCGATCTGCTCATCTAGTTCATTTGCTCAATCAGTATGCCTTGGCTACTCCATCTGACCTGCAATTGGTATTTCTTTGGGCTACCTTCCAGTAGGTGTCATGCTACCTAATCTACCTACTGTGCTCCTGCAGTGATCATCATCATCCGTATTCATCTTCTTCAGTCACCTCAATTCAGCTCTATCTCCACTCCTGGCCATGCCTTCCTGTCTGTCACCCTTTGCTATGGGCCAGCTGGCTGCACCTTTTCCCTGATCTGCTCATGTTGCACTAATGCACTCCTGTGGCAATCATCATTATCATTGAATCATTCCTGTCTCCTCCTCTTCCAGTTCCGTACCAGCCATCCAGGATTCACTCCAATCATGGCCTGCCATCAATATTTCTTTTTGGGCGTACCTATCATGACTCCTATGCCGTACCTATCATGACTACTATGCCACCTTATCAACCCGTGGCCGTCCTGCCACATGTATCGAGTTCATAACTCCAGTCATCATTCACTCAGCATTACTTCAAGGTTTATCTATTTACATTGCTTACTCAAACATTCCTATCATTGAATCCTATGCTACCTCATCGACTACAACCTCAAGGTCTAATTGTTCACATCGCATAATCAAGCAGGCCTCTTCAACCTCAGTGTCTGCTCACTCACATTGCTCAATCAAGCCAGTCTGCATTATCCTCGGTCTCCTCCTCATCAGCACATCTAGAATCTCCTTGTGAGCACATCTGGATACCCCTTGCTCATCTGACTTCTACATGGATTTACACCCTCCCATTGACTACTCGAGCATACCCTTCTCGTGTCCCTGCTGCCTCATGTTCCTTCTTTAATCTGTGCTTCTTTGGAGTTTTCCCTATCTCATCATCATCCTCCTTACTCATATCCCTCATTAATGAACCATTCTTTTTGATGACATATGTCCTCGAATCAAGCGTCGTCAACCTAGAGGGAAAGCGACCTAGGCCTTGGATACCCAGAGCTTTCCTCTTCAGAGGGGGTTTTTCCTCTCCTCCGTGCCAATGGTCATAATATTAGTTGGAGTTGGTGCTTTCTTCGGTTAGTTAGTTAGGTTCCGCTGTTGGATGGAGGCAGATGGTGGCCTCGGCTTTCCCCTTTCTCCTTAGGAAGTTAGCCCTTCTCTTCACAGAATTAATTCATCATCCTCGCCTCTTTGAAGCTCGACATCTTTGGGTATTCTTTTTGGGCTTCCTCCTAACATACCTTTAGCTGATGCATTAATTCCCGTGGCACCTGTAGGGGGAGAACCCTTCTCTAGGATTCCTTGTGTCATACCCCTACAGGGTGGTATATCCCATGGATAGAGAGGTGCAAACCACAAAGCAAATCAAGTTACACAAGCATCATCGTATATTATCTCATCCAGTTGTGTAAGCACATAGAATGGGAGGGCTTTAAGCCCGAGATTCGATGTGTGGAACAACAACGTCACTCCCCCATTGAGCTTAAAAGGTCACACATCCTGGGCTTCGCCAGGATTCATTTTTTGTTGCCCACCATCCACCCCTCTTCCTCCTCCAGCGGCTTGTCTCTTACCTGTGGGCTTCTTCCTAACCTACCTTTAGCTGACGCATTCATTCCCATGGCACCTGTAAGGGGGGAACCCTCCTCTAGGGTTCCTTGCATCATACCCCTACAGGGTGGAAAGCCACAAAGCAAATCAAGTTACACAAGCATCATCGTATATTATCTCATCCAGTTACTTAAGCACATCGAAGTGGAGGTTATGGGAACCAAACCCAGATCTGCTGGATGTACCAAGCTCATTCACAGCTCATTACCCCAACCTCTAGGCTATAGTGCTAGCCCCTCAGTCCACTGACTGAGAAAAGTAAAAAATTCAGTCAGGGAATATCCTTGTGACTAGCCATCAATGTCAGTCTGGGCAGCTTACAGATACAAGTGATGGATATCTGCTTTCTTATCAAAGATAAAGCTGTCAGCTGCAAAATGGGATTCAAGGCCATTCAAAAAGGTCATTGGGACTGGGCTATATATTACTGTTCATATGCATCCTCATAAAGGGTACGATAGAGACTTTATTTTCAATATTATTTGGATCTGCAGTCGAAGTACTTCTAATTTCAAAATAGAAAGCTAAGTCTGGCTTAAAGGATAATAAAATAAAGTATTATGGGAAGGGGTCGTTCTTTACCCAAACTGATCCTGGGATGCAACAGCCTCGACACAGCCCTTTTACAAAATGTGTGTTGCTACCTTTGAAACCAAGTCTGACTCCTCTTTTGTCAAATTACAAAGTTTGTAAGTAAATTTGAACTGAATGTTCATATCTCATGCCTGAGCGACACTAAAAATAGTGCTGGACATGAACCGTGATGTTGTCAACAGACAGAGAGAGAGAGGGTTCCTGAACTAATAGGGTGGGATATTCAGAAATGCACCAGAGGCAGGCACAACAGGCGTGTAGCACAAGTACACTGTGCCAGTGCATACCCAACGCGATACTCAAAGGCTGAGCACAATGGCAAGTGACAGCACAAGATGGCTGAATATCGAAGGGATGCGCCATCGTGCAACAAGGGCTGCACCAGGAAGCAAGTCAGCAGGCACCATCACACAATGTGGGCTGCACAACGGAGCAAGCCAGGAAGTGCAAGAGCACAACATGGGCCATGCAAGGGACAGAGGTGCATGGGCCATGGCACAGGGTAGAGCATGCCACAAGAGCAGGACACACTGCCACCAGGGTGCAGGGGATGACAGGAGGGAGGGAGGCAAGGCAGGCACACGCCCGCAGGCCCCAACCATGTGCACCACAGCAGTGCATGGAGGTGGCATGGCACAAATGACCACTGGCAAGCAGCCACAGGCAACACCCACAGAACGGCATGAGACACGCCACCGGGACCATAGCTGACAACACACATGCAGACAGCACACAACACACAGGCCACACAGCCCTAGCAGGGTGCACACGTATGCCCCAGGGCACACACACTGGCCACTGGGCACAGACCACCAGACACAAACCCCAGTCGACCCCAGACGTACCACATGACCTCCATGCACACCACTGCAGCATGGCTCCATACGCCAGATGCAAAGCAGACACGGACATGGATGGCTAACAAAATAGATGTGTATTAAAATGAACAAACAACAGCAACTATATACAGGGGAACAGGGATAGGGAGCAGGGAATGGGGAGACCACAATCAAGACAGTAGGCTGGGGAAGGGAGGCAGGGGGACAGGGGACATGGCTAGGTAGGGTACAAGGGAGGAAGGGAAGGGGGGTCAGGGGAAGGGAGGGTGATGCAGGCCAATGGGCCCCACGTGTTGATCATGTCCTACTGGCGCCTGGTCCTCCGTCACCTCTGTGGTCTGCACAGGGCCTGCCTGAAGATGCGTGCCACTGCAAAGGTGGCCGTGGCGACCCTCAGGATCTGGTCAAGGAGCCTAGTGTTGTCATCCACTCGATGAACACCTAGGACAAAGGAGGGGACATGGATGAGTGCACGCCCATTCAACTGTAACCCATCCACTGTGCACAGCGGACAGTGGTGACATGTACCCTGTAGTAAGCACACAGCCATCCGTAGTGTGCGTGTCCACATGAGCTGCCATACCGACCGTCCACAGCCACGCACAGCACTGCACACCAACACCAGCCATGCGCAGCACACCACATCCATGGCTGCCAGGCAACAGGGCTATACGGGGGATGGCAGTTGCATGGCTGGGACCCGGATGCACCCACAGCCCACCCGCAGCAGCCACACACATGTGCGAAAGGCGCAGTATGTTGCAATGAACCACGCCAGTGATGCACGGCTGTAATGGCCATGTGCACAGGGGGCTGTGGCCCACCCCAACTCCACACAACAACAAACACTGTCAGAGTGCCTACCTGCATGCTGTGGCATGACCGGTGCCTGACCACCAGCACCTCCCACATGGCCAGCATCCCACGCCCGTGCATCTCCATTGGCCTACTGCTGTCTGGAAGCTGCTCCCACCATCCTGGCTCTGTGCCGATCCTCAAGACTTAGTAGGGAGATAGAAAGAGGCAGACATCAGCACTGGGCAGCAACCCATGTGCCCCATCCCCCTCCAGCACAGTATACCCCATGTCCCTGCACAGTGGCGTTGCCGTGGCACAGCACACCCATGGTGCGCTGCCATGGCTGGTGGTGTGCCCAGCCACAGCCCCCCTGGCAGCAAGGTGTGACATCCTGCTGGCACCCCACAGAATGCCGACAAGGCACAGATGTGGAAATGTGCACTCACCTGGCCGTGGCATGGCACCCCTCTGGATGCGTGCCTGCAGTGTCTGTAGCTGGTCTGGATCCCTCCACCACAGGTCCCCATACCTGTGGCGGCACTGCTCTCCACTACACCGGGCCCCAGTGGCCTCCTCTAACCCCTCGGTCACCTCCTGCCACACCTCGGTGTATGGACGGTCCAGGGGCACCTGCCCATAAAGGGTGCCAACATGAGGCTCTAACAGTACCACCCGGTTAACTAGCTTGACCTGGCTCCAATTGGGTGTGCTTGTTGAGCTCCTGAATGGCATGCTGCAATCTGCACTGCTTATCCAAAATGGTGGCCGGTAGCACATGAGCCACACGTGCGATGGGTGCACGACACACCTGGCGATGTGCTGCCATCCCCAATTGCTCATGCCTCATCATGTGATACAGATCGGGTAGCGCCGGCATGTGCCGCAGGCACCAGGGGTCACAGGACACTCGTAGGGTCAAAGGTCAGCACGCGCACCGTGCGTGACAGTGCGATAGGGCACAGAAGGCATGGTGCACTATAGGGTCTAGTGTGCCCCATGGTCCATGTGCCAATGGCGCATGGGCACCATAGGGCGTGCAGTGCATGAGCACCACATGCCCAATAGCTGCAGAGCACCATACCACATATGGCGCATTGTGTGTAGGAAGCGTCACCAACATACGCAAAGTCAGTGCGCTTGCACAGTGCCAGGTGTACTGCGCATGTCATACAGTTGCGCCATGGCTTGAGCATGTGCATCTCCACTGCGCCATGCGCAATTCCTCGATATTCAGCAGGCATATGCAGATGAGCTGCTCAGCATATCCACGGCACATCGGAGGCATTTGCATCTCATTACAGTTGCGCATTCCCTCATTTGCATGTGATGTGCTATAAAGGCACCATGGGACTGCATAGGCACCAGACCGGTATTGCATCCTTCACAGGTAAGACGCCAGGAAGTGGGCATGTTGGGACAGTGGACTGGGGGGGCCTCGTGTGTGGCAGCCAGCACTAACCACATGTCCTCACCCACAGGAATGAGCATGTCAGAGCACGAGGAGGTTGAGGAGCAGGGGCCTGCATGGAGGCACAGGCCCAGCTTCACAGGGGCAGAGTGCGATACCCTATATGACACATACCTGGACCCTTCTGAGTGGCTCCATGGGCACCCTGCAGGCCAGGGCAGAAGCATGGAAGGGAGTGGCCAGGGCTGTGAACCAGCAGGGCAGCCATCAGAGGTCAGCCCAGGAGTGCAAGAAAAATATGGGCACAGACCAGAGGCAGATAAAGGAGGAGGTGGCTGCCATCCGGGCCTCACATGCTGCCACAGGCGGTGGACAGCCTGAAGTGCCACAGCTGACATCACAGGAGGAGCTGGTGGCGGCAACCATGCAGCGCAGCACAGTTGAGGGTGTTCCTGGTGGTGGATTCCAGACTGGGGGCAGCCCATCGCTGCATGGTAGGTACAGCGGTGCATGGGGATGGGGGGAGGGGTGCAAGGGGGTAGGGGTGCATGGTGGCACCACTAACGCATATGTGTTCCCTTACAGATCCTGCGTGCCTACGTGCAGCTGCAGGGGTGGTGGTGCCCACCTTGGGGGCTGTCCTGGACCTGGAGAAGCACCCACCCACCTCCACTGGTGACCAGGGTCCGGACCCCTGCTGGCCCATCCCCACTGTCTGACCAGACTCCTGTGGCATGGGCGCGGACAAGGCCCAGGCAGTGTTTCAGCGGGACACCGGCCATGGTGCCCAGTATGCTGAGACACTGATCGGGCCGGGGTCCGGGACCAATGACGACATGACTGTTCTCCTGGACAGTGGTGATGTCGAACAGGGGGAGGCATCCATACCACGCACCGGACACGGCAGCGCAGATGGTGCCCAGGTGGTGGTTGTCAACCCTCCAAACGCACCAACCAGTGAGGCGGTGGACGACATAGTTGCAGCACAGTCCATACTGTGTGGCAGTGGTGGCACAGCTGCCCTGGTGCCATCACACACACAGTGGCCAGAGGGGCAGCAGTGGCAGCAGGATGGTGCAGAGGGTGGTCCGGGTGTATTGCCCACCACCAGTGCACTGCAGACAGTACAGGCCCAAGGGGGCCCCACTGTGCCGCAGGGCCAAGCAACTCCCGCAGGTCAGCACAATGCCCAAGCCCACCAGGGCACCAACCCTCTGATCGAGCACACCTGGCTGCTCCGGGCATCCGTGGAGCAACAGATGCAGGTCATAGCAGGGGTGCATGCACTCCACACTGAGCTGCACCAGTCCAGAGGGAGGCATGACCGGGACTATAAGCAGCTCCTGGTCGAGGCCACATGCATGCGGGAGGATATGACCGCAGGCCTGGATTGGCTCACCGCTGCGGTCACGTCTGGCCTAGCACCACTAGCCACCCTGGTGTGGGGCCGTCCACAGCAGTCACTGCAGAGTGCATTCTCCACCCCTCGGTTCCGGCGTCATGTGACCCCAGCATTATCATCACTGGGATCCGCTGTGGGCATTCTGGGCATGCCTGGAGCAGGCCTGTTCGGGGGCCTGCAGACACCTACGAGGGACCGGTCACGTTCCTGCAGTGACATATCTGGGAGAATGTCTGTGACACCCCCTGTGGCTGCCGCACAGCCTGCATCTGCTGGGCAGTCTCGGCAGGGCCGTCCATGTGTCTGTGGCGGCTGTGAAACTGCGCGGAGGTCATGATCCACCATCCTTCCTGTCCGCTGCCTACTGCAGCCCTGTATGCACAGTGGTGTGGTGTGTGCATGTGCGTACCAGGGCCATGACGACAATGGACCACACAACATTCCCGCCTTTGGCACACCCACCCGGCCGCTGGCCACTGTAGCATGTGCATGATGATGCCTTCACAGCACCGGCCACCACTGTGCACTGGTGTTCAGCGTCTGACACACGCCCGTTGGTGGCTTCAGTGTGTGCTTGTGTGGGTGACCGTGCTTGTGTGTGTGGAGGTGTGTGGGGGTATGTGCGTGGGGTCCACAGTGCTGTGAAGGGTGCTTCCATGGAGTCCTGTCCCATGTCCGTCATCGCTGCAGTCCAGCCGTGTCTGTTGTGGGGCCCAACTGGGCATGCCTGTATACTGTGCCCTGGTCCCTGGGACATATGTGTGGTCATGTTCATCTACCTGCATGCACCATGGTGCTCCTCTGCAATGGTGTCCCAGTGCTGCTGGGCCATTCTGTGCAGCCGGGGTTCCCGTCGCCCAGTGGGGGCTGCCCACCACTGCATGGCCCGCCATCCATGTCGTCCCCACTGCTGTTCCCCTCTTCGACCTCGACAGCTATCCCACAGTCAGTGGCCATGTTGTGTAGCACACAGCAGGCCAGGAATAGCCCACAGTCATTCGAGGGGCTGTACTGTAGGGGCACCGCCTGACCTGTGCAGGCAACGGAAGCGTGCCTTCAGCAGTCCAAATATGGTCGATGATGTTCTGTGTGCTGGCGTGTGCCTCGTTGAATCTCTCCTGCGCTGGGGTCGACGGGCGCCGGTATGGGGTGAGCAGCCAGGGCCTGAGTGGGTATCCACTGTCACCTGTGTGGGGACAAGATGGGTTAGCATTTTGAGCTGTGTGGCTGCCCCCACACCTACACAATCAGACCCTCCTACGCCCCCAGCATGGCATCTCCCCCTCCACACCCTGCCCATTTCAGCTGCATACTCACCTACTAGGTGGCCGATGGGGATGTCCCCACTCTCAAACCTGTGGCACAGTGCAGACTGGTGCCAGATGAAGGCATCATGTGCTCCACCAGGTTGTTTGGCACAGACATTGATTATGCGCCCCTTAGCATCGCACACCACCTGGCAGTTGACACTGGGGTAGCCCTTCCTGTTGATGTAGGCCACCCCCTCCAGCCCCGGTGGTGTGCGGATGCCTACGTGGGTGCAGTCAATGGCCCCTAGCACACCAGGCATACGTGCAATCCTGTGCATCTCCTGCATGTTTGCTGTACACTCTGCTTCTGTGCTGGGGAAGTGGATGTATTCCGCAGCATGTGGCAGCAGTGCGTTGAGGAATTGTGTGAGGAGCTATGATGCGGCCAACTGGGCTATGCCTGTGGTGTCCCCTGTTGGTCTCTGGAAGGTACCCGTGGTGAGCAGGCACATCACAGCCATGACCTTGGTCTCCACCGACAGGGCGTGGCTCTGTCTCGTGGGTGCCTGCATCTCATCACTGCACAACTCACAAGCTGCCTCAGAATCACCTGGTTCAGGCAGTACTGGCCCACAGTCTCGGTGTCACTGTACTGTTCGAAGGTGGTGCGGGCACGGTACCACCTGTTATGGGCATACCTCCACTGGGCCCTTCCACAGCTGCGCCGCTCTGCCTCCTACCTCCTCACATCCCTCATTACCGCCTCCATCTGGAATATTGCACTGGCCATGGCGTGGCCTGTCCAGCTCTCCACCTGCTGTTGACTCCCTGGGCTACCCCAGTGTGTTCTGCTGCCTGACCCCCCTGCACTGGGCGCACTCCTGTGTTATGGTCCCACACACACACACACACACACACACACACACACACACACTCTGGGCAGCTCATGCTCACAGGCACAGTTGGGGTCACACTCCCTGTCCCACAGCTCGTTGCACCTCCTGCCTCTGTGCCTGTCCTGCACCCCTGCTGCTGTCCTGCCTGGCCACTGGCCCTCTCTCTGTCTCTCTCTCTCTCTCTCCGTCTCTCACCCCTGCTCCCTTGGGTGCAAGCCTCCATCCCCTGCTTGCTCCATCCTTTTATAGGCTCAGCTTTGCTCCACACATGTCCCTGTTGCTCCGCGCCTGTGCCATCGGCTTGCTGTTGAATATGGCACTGTACAGCTTATTCATGGCTACGCCCCTTGCACTTGCACAGGCATTCATTAGGGTTGCACATTGGCACACTGCGATATGCACTGTGCATTGTTACCCACAGAATATCGCTCTTTGGTGCATGTCTGCTATTGCGCTAACGCATCTCACTTGTGCCATGTGCAACCGCTTTGAATATCCCACCCATAGTGTGTATATATGGCAAGTCAGTATAAGCTACTTAATTGTCCCCATTTGTGTGATTCTGCATACAAATCAATACTTACTTTGTGTAGTCCAGAGTCTACTACACTTTAAATAAGGCTGACTGACTTATTCCAGTCTAGATACAAAGTACAAATATAGTACAATTAATTTTAAGAATGAAGTGTAGATTCGAACTACCATGGGAAGCACAGTCTCTCTTATCCCTTTATAACTATTTTAATGTTCAGCCTGCTCCATTCTTTTGTTATTAACTGAAACAGAGTAGATATAAAAGCACCTATCCTGCAGAGAAAAGGAAAATTACTTAACTCTTGCAGGGCCGTGGACAGATATATCAGGCCAAAATTCCTATATGTTCTAATTCTGTTGGCAGCCTAAGGGTGGCAGTGGATGTTGGTAGAGGTAATAGCTTTTGAGAGTTTGGGGCAGTTTTGTAACTTTTAGAAAGGAGAGGAAACTGGCAGAGTAGAGTATTATAGCATATGGTTACTACCTATGAAGCAGGTGTCTGATTGGGGAGGAGTTGAATTAAGTTTAACGCCTTTCAGTACTTTTTCACAGCAGTGAACTAAAAGGCTCTGCAAACCTTGTAATTGGGCGGGGGGGGGTAGGTTCCAAAAGGAAGCCTGGGAGGGATGAACTTTTATGCACACATAGACAAGAAAAGCAGTAAGACTCTTCCCAGTTAGGCAGAAGTGAATTAGTATAAATGGAAACTCACTGCATATGGTGGTAAGTCATGTGTAGATGTGGCATGTCACTTGTTTAAGTGCCAGGAATGTAAGTGTCAGGTAACTGGAACTTAAGTACAAAGGATGATTTAGGACAGAACGGGAAAAAGGTCAGGAGACTACATAACTGCACACTGTGGTACTGAAACATAGAAACATAGAAAATGACAGCAGATAAGGGCCGCTGAGCCCACCCAGTATTCCTTTTTTTTAACCTTCATTTTTTGTTGCAGACCCTACTTGATCTGGGGTGCAATCTCTCCCCCCCCCCTTCTTTACCCCTATGATTCGTTTTGTGCCTGTTCCAGGCATTTTTGAACCCCACCACTGCTTTCATCCCCACTACCTGTGCTAAAAGGACTATTGCACCCTTAGACCTAAAACTGTTAGGTACAAAGATGCATACATGCACCCAGGCACTACTGGAGAAGGCAGCGGGAACTGTTAGTTAACTGTAGAGAGTCTGGAACCCTCAATATCCTGATGGCGTTAGAAACATAGAAACATAGTGTATGTAACCCCTAGGTGACGTTATCACAAGGGCTACTACCCCTGGCTGCTTGGCTAGTAGCAGGTTAAGGGGCCTGAGTTCTGAAACGGGTGCCTCCACCCAGAGGTCAGGGTTGGCAGTGGTCAAGCTAACCTAGGCACAGCCCTCTGGGAGACTGTAACCCCCCTCTTTCCCCTCTAGTGGCCTGAACACTGTACACTAATCACTTTCACAATACCCCTAGTACACCACACAAGTACCCACACTGTTTGCACTTACCACCAGGGCTGGTTTCTCTAGCTCGACCCTGGGGACCCCCTGTAAAACAAGGTTAAGCACAGCAAATAGCAACAGTACAGTACTTTGAGGACAAACTGGAACCACAGTCAGGTTACTTGCAGGAAAAGTTAGATCTGATTTATTCAGGGGACTTGAACAATGGAGGGGCAAAATCAGGTTAATTAGCTTAAAGGTTATATCAATCAAGCAGTTATGCATGCGCTTTGAGTCCCCCCACACAGTCCACCTCTGGGTACCCAGGTAGAGAAGAGATGGGCTAGCCAGGACAGTTGCCCGAGGTTGCAGCTGGTTGGGGCCCTGTGATGGAAAACATAACATGCACAGTACACAGTATTTGTAATCCAGAGCCAGAGGGCTTAGTTCGTAAAGGAAATGAAACAACAAGACAACTAGATGACACACTCAGATTAAGCTGTTGTTATAGGGAGCTACCCTGGTGTAACCCCCAGACCCCTGCCTTTTTGCAAAATGACAGGTGGCATGCTGTTGAAGCTGACAGCAGTACCTGGTGGGGACTGGGTTCGGGGAGGACTAGGTTACTCGGCACAGGGGGCCTAGGTTTGGTTACTCTGCACAGGGACACCCAAGTAAATCCAAACACAGGAAGCAATAACTGCAATGTCCAAAACCAGGAATGGGATTCTACAATGTGGCTTTTATTCACATCCAAACTGAACAAACAAAGCATAGACGGAACCCCATGGGGCTACATTCCTGGTAATGCAGATTAGAGACAACAGAACACTTCTTCACATTTCAGCCCTCAGGCTCTGAACCCACCAGGCACACCGCCCGGACTTGAATGCAGCTTTGGGTACACAGCCTGACTTGTACACTACTTGGGTTTTCCCCATGGCCTAGCTCCCCCGACGGCCACTTGATCCGTGGTCCATTATGGGAATGAACCAGTTTTCCAGTTGGTGGCTCTCCAAACCACCTTAGAGCCTTCAATTCCTAGAGGGAATTTTCTTTCCATCCCACGTCTGGGTACTTCCCTCATCACTGACCAAGTGCATGAGGCAAAGTAGAAATCCACAGAGCAAATCCATAGAGGTGGACCTGTTACTAAAGATGGGGGGTCTCCCACCTCCAGCTCCCACAATCCATACCTGGCCATTTCTCTGGATACTAAACAACTCTTTTCTGAAAGCTTGGCAATGTAGATTACTGGGTAGATGTATGTCACATCTCCTCTACATGTCTTGACTTCCCCTATGTGCTGGACTTGAACATACTTTGACTTTTGGCTAAGCCTATTACTCTAGGCCTCCCACTACTTCAGTAGTCCAATCCCCACTTTTACACAGTTCAGGATGAAACATGGGCCCTTTAGAAAGAGCAGAACTCACCCTCTGGTTGCAGGTGCCCCACAGGCAAATCACAAAATCTTCTTGTACCCCACACACGTGGACAAAATAAGGCAGCTTCTTCACTAGCAGTAGCCAGGGGGGTTGCCCCTGGAAATGCAGGCAAACATTTCTGCCCCATCCCCTGAGGGATGGGGCACAGAGACCCAAATCAGCGGTCTCCACCACTTTAAAAATAGCTCACTGTGTCTCTCTTTAGGTGGAAACACACACCTTTCCCTAATGGTAGCCCTATTTCTGGGCTGAGGCTCCAAGAGCCTGAGCACAGAGCTGCTGTGCTCCTCTCACAACAATCTCCAAACTGCAACTGACTACAGACTACTGTTCAAACCTCCCAACATTCTACTCTAACTCCCTTCTGCAGATTCCATTGTGGCTCATGCAGCTGCGATAGTTCTATGGTGATGTCATCCCTAGTCTCAGCTGAGACTGAGAACAGAGTGAGACAATGTGAAATCCATTTAACTGGAGTTTCACAAGCTGCCTTCCCTGCCTACCACTAGGTCTTACTGGGATTCTAGTAACCCCGGGTAACAAGGGGGTTGCACTCACCCTTGACCAGGAAATGACTGTCCATGATCATTGTTTACCCGACTTAGGCCATCCCACCCTATGTGCTACCTTCGGAGAGGGGTGATCAGGCCCCCTCCTACCATGTGCGAGCACAGGCAGGCAACACTAAGGGCCTAGAGGCCTTTAGCTGACATATCAGCCTCGACTCTACCCACTTACTATGGCCGCCTAGTGGCTGTGGTAGAACTGTCCAGAGCATAGCCCTAATTGCTCAGCACTGCAGTCCCTACGGCCGTTCAGGACCACAGCCTGTCTATCCCCCCTAGCCCTCTAGGGAAAATATGTCTGCCTCTAACTTAACACTCCAAAACCAAAAACAACCCGGGGACCTCCCCGACCTTGGGCACCCTGCAACCACACACCAAAAAACTAATACCATACCATTACATTACTTTACTGCCTCCCTACCCCCACAACCACACCTGTTGAAGGACAGGGTTACTACAGTAACAACAACAATAACAACCACAGTACTTTAAATTACTACACACTAAAGTACTAGTGAGGAACTCCGATGAGCCCCTCCTCCTCTTCTCTTCTATCTTCTCCAGGAACACCTGCAAGAAAAAGAAAGACAACACACACTCCTAATCTGCATACACAGTCTACCTAACCCACTACCATCAAAACACTGAAGATTCCCAAAAATATTTTTTTTTTGTTTAGAAAAGGTAAAAAACAGTATATACATTAGAAAACAGTAGAAAAAACATGTCATTATTTACAATACACATTTGAGGGGATGGAGTGCCCTAAAAGTCCCAACTAGTGACCACAGTGCCCGAAGGCTAGTCCATTAAAGAGTCTCTCCTGGGCCGGAGCCCGGTGAAGCACAGTTCTAGCAGGCCAAAGTCCTGAAGGGGAGAATCTTTGAGGACAGTTCACACATTCTGGAATCTGCTAGTGTAGGGTGTGTACCGCAATGTCATAAAGGTAGAAAAGTTCGGACTTACCAACCCCTTGTAGAACGAATAAAGGAACTGACCTGCTCCTCAGCTGAAGACTCTCCCTGACAGCATTTCTTCCGATACAGCTGGGCGGACATCTGGGAACTGCTGGGTTGATGTCATCTCTGGAGATGGAACCTTAGAACAGGAACAAAAAGGGAAAACAGCTGGTCTGATGTCATCCGATTACCAGGCGATGGATCAGGATACAGCTGGGCTGGTGTCCTCTCTGGATCTGAAGTCATCTGGTGGGCCAGTCGATGGATTCTGGAAAGACCAGTACACTGTAGAATTGATGAATGTGGGGCACCTGAGTCCTTGATGTCCATACTGGCGGATCAATAAAGGCACTTCATAGGCTGGTGTGGCAGTATTGATAACCACTGCTCGGCTTTCCATTTAGTAGGCATGGGCACATTTGCTGGGAGGTCCTTGCATTGAGGCCAATAGTACAAGGGGTCAGGAGCTTGAATTATTACCCCATCTGGGTGCACATAATTCACACAGTGGAAGGTTTCACGTACCTCTCTGTCCACTATTTGCACCCTGTCCATAAACAGTGTCCTGCCTTTCTTCCACTGGGTATATTTCTCATGAAACAGTCTGTTTCTGATATGCTTGTTGGCACCAGGATGCACAGATTTCATTGCTTCAGCCCAGATCCAGGATTTTCTGCTGTTCTCAATCTCCTCCCAGACTTTCCGAGGAAAGGTAGGAAAGGTTATCCTATAGATCTCATTCGCCTTCCTACAAACCAGTCTCTCCTCTTTACTAGCTTTGGTCAACCTGAGACTGCTGGCCTGGCTTGGGGGTGGCCAGTCCTGGTTCTGCCAGCTACGCATCCTTAATGAGATTAAAAACGGATCCCTGACTTCTTCTTCTTGCATAGCTAGGGCAGTGGCATCACCACTCTCTTCCATGCATTCCTCCAAGGCAAGAGCTTGAGGCTGTGTACCTGTTCCTTTTTCACAAGGTACATAGGTTCCCACTCATCTTCTTCCTCACTGAGGATCTGAGCCCAGGAGTGAGCAGTCGCCCTCACTCCTGAGACTATCCACTCATCACTAGGTGCGGAGGTCGACACCTCCCACTCAAAGGCCTCCCACATCTCATCTTCTCCTATGAGACTTGGGCTAGGCCCCCCCCTCCAGGGGTCTACTGATGCTTTATCTGAGCTTTCCTTCTGGGATTCAGCATCCGAAACATCAACATCTGGTTCTGTCTCTAAATCTGCACCCTCTAGCTTTGTGCCACACTCCCCCGAGGGGCATTCTTCAACAGGCTCTGCCTGGTGCTGTGTGCTGCCAACTGCAGATTCCTGAACCTTTGTCCATGTGGGAGCCAAACGAATCTGGGGCACTTTATACAGGTCATATTTCTGTAGGCATCCAGCACAGTGAGTTATCATGAAGACGTCCCTTCCAACTTTTAAGCAAATTTGACACACATGCACTGGATAACCAGGAATCGCCACATGAAGAGGCAGTTGTCCTCCACAGCACCACTTTTCAATGTCCCTTAGTCTTTAATGCTGCTGTTACTGCAACCTGGGCATGATCCGGGTAGCGGAGCTGGTCCTGAGGCCATAACTGCAGGGAAAACAAACAAAAGCTCACTGTTACTGAAAGTCCCACTTTACTGAACACCTTCTTTACTTTTAAAATGGCTCCTCTGCTGCTGTGTTTACTTTACTACCCCACCCTGTAATGGCGGTGGCAGCACTCCTGTGCATCAACATTCAGAAATTGGGTCAAGCCACTGCGCATCTGATTTACACACACTACTGATAACTTTTGCTCAAACTGCACAGACTTGCACTGTTCTTTTTTCTAACACATTTATATGATTTTCCATGGACTTTTCACTTGCTGGAAACATTTCTTTAACTCAAAGTCCCTTAAAGCTTCAGGATTTTAAGCACAGGATTGCCTGTAAACTAGTGCTGCACATTTGGCTACAACTCACAGTCTCTCTCTGGCTTTAAAACTTTAAACTGATGCTGAACTCATAACTATGCACACAGTCAATGGCTTAACAGACTTGCACTTTCTGGTAGAGCTTGACACAGTCGTTACTTGCAAAGCGACTACACTGCTGCACACATATTTAGATGACTTTTGGCAGAAAATCACTGTTTGAGCACTTTTACTGTTGGTACTTACTGTTATCAGTAGCTGTTAGCTGCGATGGAAAAACAGCCTGCAGCCAGTCTTGGAAGCCTCAGAAAGAAAACAGGTGGGCAGTCCTGCCGTTCCTCTCCCCAACCACCACACTTGCAATTCAGACGATCAAGATGTGGGTTGAGCCCGACTTTAAACAGAACAGTCTATTTTTAACAGTTTTACAGCGCTTTTTAATCACCGCGACGCTCCTCCACTAGCCAGTACATGCACTCCACTCACACTCCCTCTCGAATGCTGGGCAGTCACTATAGAGCTGGCTGAGGGGAGGGACTGATTGCAGCCTCACCAATCACACAACGCTATGCAAATTAGCCTCTTCTTCCTCGCGAGTGCTCTTCTCTTCATGGCGATCATCGAACAGGCAAATTTAAACTGCAGAAACCACTTCTTTTTTTTTTTAACTGACTCCACGGCAGGAGCCCATTTCAGCCATTTAGCATGGCCATTCACACTGCAAGTCTCTCAGTTCACTCAAATGCGTTTCCAACATCCAGGGCACAATTTTCCTGTTGCTACCCCTAGTATTCCACACTTTTCTTAATCACACAGTTCTTTAAAAAGCTGGCAAAAACGCTGTAAACAATTGATGCAGGACAAGGGCACACTCTTTTAGCTTTACTGCTCCTTGGTAAACAGTTGGCATTTTAACAGCAGCATAAGATCCACAGCACACAGCGACACACTAGTTAACTTGCTTCAGCTTTTTGGGCTACCCACTGCCAGATAGCCAAAACACTAGCCCCTTGCCCAAGCACCTTTCCTCCCAGAATAAAAATCCAAAGCGGTGCCTCCATTTTTGTAACCCCCAGACCCCTGCCTTTTTGCAAAACGACAGGTGGCATGCTGTTGAAGCTGACAGCAGTACCTGGTGGGGACTGGGTTCAGGGAGGACTAGGTTACTCGGCACAGGGGGCCTAGGTTTGGCTACTCTGTACAGGGGCACCCAAGTAAATCCGAACACAGGAAGCAATAACTGTAATGTCCAAAACCAGGAATGGGATTCTACAATGTGGCTTTTATTCACATCCAAACTGAACAAACAAAGCATAGACAGACCCCCATGGGGCTACATTCCTGGTAATGCAGATTAGAGACAACAGAACACTTCTTCACATTTCAGCCCTCAGGCTCTGAACCCACCAGGCACACCGCCTGGACTTGCATGCAGCTTTGGGTACACAGCCTGACTTGTACACTACTTGGGTTTTCCCCATGGCCTAGCTCTCCCGCTGGCCACTTGATCCGTGGTCCATTATGGGAATGAACCAGTTTTCCAATTGGTGGCTCCCCATACCACCTTAGAGCCTTCAACTCCTAGAGGGAATTTTCCTTCCATCCCACGTCTGGGTACTTCCCTCATCACTGGCCAAGTGCGTGAGGCAAAGTAGAAATCCACAGAGCAAATCCATAGAGGTGAACCTGGTTACTAAAGATGAGGGGTCTCCCACCTCCAGCTCCCACAATCCATACCTGGCCATTTCTCTGGATACTAAACAACTCTTTTCTGAAAGCTTGGCAATGTAGATTACTGGGTAGACGTATATCACATCTCGTCTACATGTCTTGACTTTCCCTGTGTGCTGGACTTGAACATACTTTTACTTTTGGCTAAGCCTATTACTCTAGGCCTCCCACTACTTCAGTAGTCCAATCCCCACTTTTACACAGTTCAGGATGAAACATGGGCCCTTTAGAAAGAGCAGAACTCACCTTCCGGTTGCAGGTGCCCCACAGGTGAATCACAAAATCTTCTTGTACCCCACACATGTGGACAAAATAAGGCAGCTTCTTCACTAGCAGTAGCCAGGGGGGGTTGCCCCTGGAAATGCAGGCAAACCTTCCTGCCCCATCCCCTGAGGGATGGGGCACAGAGACCCAAGTCAGCGGTCTCCACCACTTTAAAAATAGCTCACTGTGTCTCTCTTTAGGTGGAAACACACACCTTTCCCTAATGGTAGCCCTATTTCAGGGCTGAGGTTCCAAAAGCCTGAGCACAGAGCTGCTGTGCTCTTCTCACAACAATCTCCAAACTGCAACTTACTACAGACTACTGTTCAAACCTCCCAACATTCTACTCTAACTCCCTTCTGCAGATTCCATTGTGGCTCATGCAGCTGCGATAGTTCTATGGTGATGTCATCCCTCAGTCTCAGCTGAGACTGAGAACAGAGTGAGACAATGTGAAATCCATTTAACTGCCTTCCCTGCCTACCACTAGGTCTTACTGGCATTCTAGTAACCCCAGGTAACAAGTGGGTTACACTGGTATTTACTCACGATACCCAAGAATGGACACAGCAGGCTGGACGAAAATCGAGACTGCAGGTGGTTGATCTAGAATGCCAGGAGAAGCAGGGCCCACACAAGTCACAGAGGCGTCGTTCCTGTTCAAAAATGGAGCAGGGTGCTGATCCCCAGGCAGGTCTCTCTTCGATGGCTTTTCTGTGCATTGGGTAGTCTGGCTGGGCCAGTCTGGCAAAGCCCAGACCGCATGGAGACAAGTTCGGAAGCAGTCTGTTTTGGGCTGGTTACAGCTTTCAGCAAGCAGAACACAGTTCACACAGTGGGGAACTAACTCACAACTTACTTGCAGCTCATAGTACATTTACATGTATGGGAATTCTACTCTACCAGGCAAAGTGCTCCCCAGGCACAATCGCAAAGTCTCTGCACACACCGGGAGCCTAGGGCTAGCTGGAACTCCTGATAAGCCGATCGCATTCAGCAAAAATATTCAGTCTTCTTCAGGTTGAGCCTGGCCCACTTCAGTAGCTTACTTTAGTCACACAAATTTGGATTTAGTCCAAAATAATTCTCTTCTCTCCCTCTCAGGAGCAGCACACCAGCATGCAGGCCAAAAACTTAGCCTTTTCAGAGTTCTACCATGCGAATCCACTCAGGATTGCTGCTAAGATACACTTCAGCTCCTTCTTGCTTCCAGCTTAGTTCTAACTGAAAACTGCCAGCAGCCCAGGACTTCCCCAAGATCCAAAAGATCTGGTTGGCTGATTTGGCTATCAGTCAAAGCAAGAGCTCCATCTTCAGTTGCAAAAAAGCTCCAAATTAAAGTTCCTACAGATTTTGAATTCAGACAGCTCCTGTAGTCCAGCTACATTTTAGGTCCCACCAGTACTGTTTGGTCCAATTTGCAGTCCAGGACCAAGATAGTGGAGACAAACAAAACAGTCCTTGCTACAAAGAAAGCAGGTTAGACAAACTACATTATCATTATCACTCTAAATGATTTTCAGTAAATAGTGACATCTTTCAACAGAGCTCCCTCTCAGATTACTTAAGCTGCAATTAGGCAGCTCTTAAAGAGATAGTACACAGAGGCTATACAAGCTCTGGTAATCACATTTAAACTGCTAAAACGCAGGACACCGGCCTGGCAGTGAGCATTTAGGCAAGCTCAAGGAAGACTTTTTGGGAACTCCAATTTGTAGGGGGGTTACACCCTTCCCTGCCTGGGAAAACTTGGCGTCCACGTCAAGTCTGTACCATCATAACATTGAAAATGCAACATTTACAATATATTTATACCATTAGCATGCTATATAAGTACTATCTGATTCATCAGTTGGCATGACTTGCCACTTTACTATACATTTCAATGTACTCCACTATATAATTTCCATTCTGACAATACATTATGCATATTTCATACAGGTAAATTGAACATTACTATACAGAATCATGTAATAACTTCTTGTACTCTAAACAATGCAAGAGGGGGGCCCTTCCCTATCAGCTAACTTAGGGCTGGATGGGCCAGGGCACCATGGTGGGAGGGCAGGACAAGTAACCTGGAATGGGCCGTCAAGCTCAATTTGGGCAGTGAGCTCTGAGAGACATAAACACCTTTGTGGACTACATTGAGAGGCAAATCCACTGGCCTCCCAGGGGAATCATAACTGAAGCGCACCACTTGCTTGGTAGCTCGGCCAGTCTTTCTGGGGTGAACAACCACAGTCTCTGTACTTTCAGCAATAGTCTTGGAGCTTTCATCACTTGTGAGGGGTGCCTCTGCATGAAGGGGAATGTCCAAGCTGGGAGCACTGTCAGCCCCTTGCTCTGTAGTCTCTGTTTCTACAACACTTGGCTCATTTTGAAGACACTCTGGCACTTAAGGAGGGTTTTCAGCACTCTCACAGTGTTCCTCAAGTTCTGGCATTTCACCAGAAAGACTCATACCATCAGCCTCTCCTTCAGGCAAATCATACAGTTCCACGATACACAAAGGCTCAGCATCCTCAGACGTGATACTTTGCACTTCACTTTCAGGGAGCATTGGCTCCAAGGATGATGCTGGGGCATTAGGCAGTCCAGAAGGCCCAGCTTCATCCCCATAATTCAACATAGGATTTCCATGAAACAACTGACTCAGTTTATATGAGGGGGTAATAGGCATTATCACACTCACTGTCATCTGAGTTAGACCGACAATCACTATCATTCTAGGCCTGCTGTGAGGAAAGTCTTAAATTTGCAACCACGGGGGTAGGCTGACTCTGTTTCTTTCTTGCAACAGCATGAGTCACTGGTCCAGGGGAATCAATCTCGGTGGGTTCAGCCTCAATTATAACTTGACCAATAGGTAGCAAGTGGTTATGGTGCATGGTCTTGACAGCTTTGGAGTTATTCTCTGGGTGCACTTTGTACACTGGCAAATCATCCAGCTTTCCAACTATGACATGGGGAAGATGGTGCCATCGATCAGCAATTTTGTGTTTACCATGCAATCCTAAATTTCGCAACAACACACGGTCTCCAGGCCCAAGCTCTTGAGCCTTTACTTTTCTATTATGTCTCTCTTTGTTGGCTAGATTTCTTTTGGTGGCCATTGTCTAGGCCAGTTTATAGGCATGATTCAATTGAGCTTTAAGTTTTTGTACATATTGCAGGTAATCTTCGGCTCGGACCCCAACAGGAGAAACCCCAAAACAGACATCAACAGGGAGCCGGGCCTCTCTCCTGAACATGAGGCAGTAGGGAGAGAATCCGGTAGCATCATTCTTTGTACAATTGTATGTGTGTACCAAGGTGTTAATCTGTTGGCTCCATTTATGCTTATCTTTTGGGTGGATGGTGCCTAGCATGTCTAGTAGGGTGCGGTTAAAGCATTCAGGTTGAGGATCCCCCTGCGGGTGATAAGGGGTGGTTCTTGACTTTCACTTCCCCCATAGAGAGATCGAGAGAGAATTTCTTTGATTAGCTGACTCTCAAAGTCCCAGCACTGATTAAAGTGAATTCACTGGGGGGTATCATAGTAGACAAAGAAATTTTCCACTAGCACCTTGGCCACGGTAGATGCTTTTTGATCTTTGGTGGGAAAAGCTTGTGCATACCATGTGAAATGGTCCGTAACCACTAACACGTTGCCAATGTTTCGCTGATCAGACTCTAAACGCAAGAAGTCTATGCAGACTAGTTCCATTGGGGTGCTGGTAGGGTTTTTCTCTGCAGGCAGTGACTACAAGTCCTTACATGGTGCTCAACATTGGCTCCCATCTTGGGCCAGTAGAATCGAGATCGTACTAGGTCAAGGGTCCGGTCTATACCAAGGTGGCCCATATGATTGTGGAGGGACCTCAGTACCAAATCTTTGACGGCTGTGGGCAGGACCAGTTGTTGCTTGCCTATTTGGCCACCCCAATCTACAGTCTCTCTATACAACAACTGATTAAGTAGCTTCAACTTGGGACCTTCTTTAAACAATAAAGCGGTTCTCAGATCAGAGGAATGCAACTTGGACACATATTTTCCTGCATGAAGGGTGTCAAGTGCTGGCTGAATCATAGGATCTTGGGATTGAACCCATTGAATGCTGTCATTGTCAAACTGAGGTAATGCACTAATATCTAGAGCAGAGAAGTGGCAATACACAGTTGGTATGCAGTTGTCAGAGGGGCCCAAGCAATCTACTAAGCAGTCCGCTGTGTTCATAGACATCTGTCAATTTCTATCAAACTTTTGGCACAATGCTCAGATGTCAGGTTCAGACAGCCTGACCCAGTTGCTGTTGGAAATGGGCCTCTGAGATAGGGCTTCAGCATCAATATGATTCAGGCCTGGTCTGTATTCAACAGCATAATCATATGTCGACAATGCAGAAAGCCACCGGTGCCCCACGGCGTCTAACTAAGCTGAAGTCTGTACATAGGTCAATGGGTTATTGTCAGTCCTCACCAATATTTTTGCCCCATAGAGGTAATCCTGAAACTGGTCGGCAATGGCCCATTTTAACGCAAGGAACTCCAACTTGTGCATAGGGAAGTTTCACTCTGACGGGGTCAAGCTCCTACTGGCGAATGCCACTGGTCTCAAACCATCCTCATGTTCTTGATACAGTACAGCTCCTAGACCCTGCAGATTGGCGTCAGTATGCAGCACATAGGGTTTGGTGGGATCAGCATAAGCGAGGATGGGGGCATGGGTGAGCTGGTATATGTCTTCGTGGAAAGCTGCTTCACAATCAGGCATCCAATGGGAAATGAAAAGTTCACCTGGGTGGAAATATGCTTTGTCTGGTTCTTTGCTGTACCCTTTTTTGTATTTCCAATTGGTAGGAGGGTAACCCTAGGTGGCCAAATCACTTTAGAATAGTCCTTTATGAACCGGCGGTAGTAGTCACAGAATCCCAGGAAACACTGTAGTTCTTTCAAATTGTGGGGCTGGGGCCAAGTAGTCAAGGCTTTAACTTTACTAGGATCAGTCGCCATCCCCTCTGTAGACACTATGTGCCCCACATACTTCACAGAGATTTGGAAAAACTGGCACTTGTTGATGGACAGCTTGAGGCAGAAGTCTTCCATTTAGTCTAGTACTTTGAAAAGTCGACTCTCATGTTCCTCTAGGGAGCTCCCAAACACAATGACATCATCCAAGTACACCAGGCATTCCTGAAAATTCATGTCTCCCATCACTCATTCCATCAGTCGCTGGAAGGTGGCTGGGGCGCCCAGTATCCCCTGTGGCATTCTCAGAAATAAGTAGAACCCCAAAGGACAGATGAAGGCTGGCTTCTCATGGTCCTCCAGAGCCATTGGAATCTGGTAATATTCACTGTGAAGATCCAACACTGAGAACCATTTACTCCCATTCAAACAATCCAGAGCATTTTGTATGCGGGGCATGGTGTATTGATCAGGGATGGTCCGCCGATTCAGAGTTTGATAATCAACACACATTTTCACAGATCCATTCTTCTTATGCACAACCACAATGGAAGAAGCATATGGGCTCCTGGATTCTTGTATTACATCAGCCGCAAGCATTTCCTGCAAGTGTCTTCTCATATCATCTATGTCTGCAGGGGCTAGGCATCGAGACCTCTCTCAAAATGGGCATTCATCATGTAGGTGTATATGATGCACCACACCCTGGACACATCCCACATCCCATTCCTTCAATGAAAACACTTGATCTCTCTCTGGGAAAGTTTTTGGCTAATTCTAGTCTTCCATTCAGCTGGCAACGGGGAGTCACCAAAATCAAACAAGTCGGGAGTCACGCTATCTGTCTTGCCAGGGTGCTTGTTGCTGGGCAACACTGCAGTGTCTGCACAGTGTACTGTAGCTAGAGTGCATCCTCTGTTCACCCAGATCTCCCAATCTGACACATTATGAATCTGGACCATCACTCGTCGTGCATAGGCATGAGCATGAGATGGCAAGATGCTGGGCTTAACCAATTATCCTTCTGGCAATTTTCCATCGCCTGGCATGTCCAACATCAGTATTTTGTTCTTGACATCTTTGCAGAGGTGGACATCCCCTTGAACTGTACACTGGGCGTTAGGGGCCAGTATCATTGAATTGGGATCCTTCTTCCTCACGACCCCTACCAGTTCATCCTGGTCCACTCCCTTGGGGTTCTGCTGCAAATCATAGGCCCTCTTGATCAGAACATGAATTCTTAGGGCCCTCCCAGTCCATCGCCCTTGTTTCTCATGACAGAGTTGTGCCAGTCTCCCAAACATATGAGCATTGGTCCTAATTAAGAGGGGAACCCCATCATACAGTCCAGTAGGGGGAGACACTAATGCCAGTGTCTCGACTTGCTCCTCTACACCAGTTACAGCTGCAGGAAATGACAACCAGAGGCGGACATATCCTAGGTAGGGATAAGACTTGTCGCTCACCCCCACACATGTAGGCCTTCCAGGGATTGTAAGGGCACAGCAGATAAGTGTTTGTCATACCAGTCCTTAAATACAATGGTCACTAGTGACCCACTGTCCAGCACAGCCTGAGTAGGAATACCATTCACAGTCACCGTAGTCTCCATTGAAGGGCCCACTATTTTGGACCAGTCTGGAGGGACAGCAGCAGAGGCCTGGAGAGATGATTTAGCCCCATAGGGATTTGAGTTACTACTTCTTGAACCCTCACTGCGGTCATTTTGGGTACTCCCTGACCGCTGATTCGTTCTCCGAAGCTCTCCTTGAAGCCCGTATACAACTTTATCTAGGTCTTTTGTGGACTGGCATTCTCTCTTCATGTGCCCATCCTTCCCACAATTATGGCAAAATATGTTTTCTGGGATTTGGGGTGGCCGAGGCATCACACTGGGCGCTGAGATGGTGGTACTACCAACTGAAAACCTTGGTGCCATCTCTGTCTGCTGTGTGGTGAACATTTGAAGACATCTCATCAATTCTCTTACTTCCATAGTCAAGGCATTGAGTTTCGAGCAGCTGTTAGCAGGAGATGCTTGGGTGGACACCCCCACCCCCATAGCAGATGCAGTTGGATAAGGGTCGGTGCTTGTACTTGCAGGAGTGGTCTTCATAAAGAGACTGTTTTTTGTTTCCCTGAACTCCCTCAGCAGCTCATCCCAAGGTGGCACACCCTCAATGGTCCCCACTTCGGAAGGGCCTTCTGATGCCGTGACCACTTGGGCTGCGCTCACCCTGGAATTACAATCCCCCTCTTCATCTTCAACCTCTCAGAATTCTTTTATCGAGTCACAAAAGTCTGGTGGGTTACTCCTCCTATCTGGGAGCCTTAATTGAAGAAGCTGCAATTTAGAATGTTTTGCATGTTGCAGTATGTGCCCCAAACTCACATGGTTTAAGTCACTGGTGGCTACCCCACCTTTTCGGTAAGCCTTTTGCAGCGCTCTTTCCAGATGAGTAACATATGCAGACAAACTTTCCCCTGGCCATTGTTTTGTACCTCGAAATTTCCACATCAAGTTCTCCCCGACTCAATGCTCTCAAAATTGCCTTTGAGTGCAGATAGGTATTTCTGGGCAGATGCATCAGGGTTTGTGGACCTCAGAAATGTAATAGCCTCTAGGGCGGGACCCCTCAGACTTTCTATGATCCTTTTCCGTTTCTCAGCCTCTGCACACTGCCATTCAGATACCAAAGAGGCAACACAATCTATCCAGGTCTCCCAATCATCCTCCCCTTGAGGGGTGGGGAGGGTGCCAGAGAAGATTCTCAACATTTGGTAAGAGTCGTGACTAATGGCAGGTACAGACATGGGCACAGAAGGAGGGGCAATAACGGGTACTGGAGCGGAAGGGGGTGTTGGGGGAGGAACACCCCCAGGTGGCAGGAATAGTTTCTTTAAGTCCTCCACAGTTTTCCCTTCCTCCAGCAATAACTTAGCAAATTTCTCCTCAAAAGTCCCAGATAGTGGGGGGGCTCATTCTCCCCGGGGTCTTTACTGTCTTTAGTTATCACTCTCCAGACAGTGAGGGCTCATTCGGGGGTGATAGTCTGTGGCACTTTGGAACTGTCTACTGGGTCCTTACACTCTACTAACGTCATGAAACTTTGTGCGAGCCGATTAGCTTGTTGACCCACCACCACAGGGTTTTGTAAACATTCAACCTTGGAAAGTGCTCCCTCTACAGTGTCCTTATTGGTACCAAGGGGAATATCCAGGATAAGTATAGCATTTTGGGGGTCGATCTCCTGCACAGTACACTCCCCCACTAACTGGTGTACAGCCACTTCTGTTGGGGTAGCCATTTATGTTTGACAATAATTCGTAGTTTCAGCCACTAGAAGACACAAAATCCCAACAGTGAGCCTCCAAGATGTAAACCCTAGGTGACGCTATCCCAAGGGCTACTACCCCTGCCTGCTTGACTAGTAGCAGTTTAAGGGGCCTGAGTTCTGAAACGGGTGCCTCCACCCAAAGGTCAGGGTTGGTAGTGGTCAAGCTAACCTGGGCACAGCCCTCCGGGAGATTGTAACCTCCCTCTTTCCTTACTATTGGCCAGAACAATACACAATAATCACTTTCACAATACCCCTGATACACCACATAAGTACCCACACTGTTCGCACTTACCACCAGGGCTTTCCTCTGGCCTGGCCCTGGGAACCCCCTGTAAAACAAGGTTATACACAGCAAACAACAGTAGTACTGTACTCTTGCACAAACTGGAACCACAGTCAGGGTAACTGCAAAAAAGAGTTAGATCGGATTTATTTAAGGGACTTGAACAAGAGAGGGGTGTAATCAGGTTAATTTGCATAAAGGCTGTAGAAATCAACAGTTACGCATGCACTTCAGGGTCCATAAACAATCACACACTCTGGGTATCCAGATGGAGAATGGTGGGCTAGCCAGGAATGTTGCAGCTGGTTGGGGCCCTGTGATGGAAGAAAACAACATGCACAACACACACTATTTGTAATCCGGAGCCGGAGGGCTCAGTTCGGGAAAAGAAAACAAGACAATCAGATGACACACTTTTAGATTAGGCTGTTGTTGCAGGGAGCTACCCTGATGATTACTCATGATACCCAAGACTGGACACAGGCTGGACGAAAATCGAGACAGCAGGTGGTTAATCTGGAGTACCAGGAGAAGCATGGCCCACACGAATCGCCAAGGCATCATTCCCGTTCAAGCGTGGAGCAGGGGGCTGATCCCCAGGTAGGTCTCTCATCGATGGCTTTCTCTGTGCAGTGGGTAGTGTGGCTGGGCCAATGTGGCAAAGCCCCGGCCAAATGGAGACAAATTCGGATACAGTCCGTTTTAGGCCGAATACAGCTTACAGCAAGCAGAACACAGTTCACACAGTGGGGAACCAAATCACGACCCACTAACAACTCACAGCACATTTACATGTAAGTAAATTCTACTGTACCAGGCAAAATGCTCTCCGGTCACGATTGCAAAGTCTCTGCACAAACCGAGGATTCAAAAGCAGCTGGAAATCCTGACAGGCTGATCACATTCAGCAAAATCTTTGGTCTTCTTCAGGTATGAGCCTGGTAAAAAATCAGTGGCTTACTTTGTTCTCACAAACTTGGATAATTCTCTTCTCTCCCTCTTAGGGGCAGTAGGCAGACATGCAGGCCACAACTCTGGCCTCTCACAGTTCTCCCATGCAAAACTACACAGAACTCTTGCCCAGATTACTTGAGCTGTTACTTCTTCACTTCTCAGCCCAGAACTAACTGAAAAATTGCAAGCAGTCTGGGAAATACCCCAAGATCCAAAAGGTTTGGTTCGCTGATCTATCTGTCAGTCACAACAAAGGCTCCCCCTTCAGGTGCAAAAAGGCACCAAAAGTCCAAAACTACAATTTCTACAGATTTTGACTCCAGACAGCTCCTGTAGTCCGGCTCCATTTTAGGTCCCACCAGAACTGATTAGTCCAGTTCGCAGTCCCTGGCCAAATTGTGGGGATAAACAAGACAGTCCTTGCTGCAAAGAAGGCAGGTTAGACAAACTACGTTATCATTATCACTCTAAATGATTATCAGCAAATAGTTACATCTTTCAACAGAGCTCCCTCAGAATACTTATGACTGCAATCCAGGCAGCTCTTAAAGAGACAGTGCACAGAGGCTATACAGGCTCTCTCTAGCAATCACATTTAAACTGCTAAAACGCAGGACACCAGCTTGGCAGTGAACATTTAGGCAAGCTCAAGGAAGACTTTTTGGTAACCCCCATTTGTAGGTGGGTTACAACTGCCATATAAGTGTCCACCTGTCCAACTTTTTAAGATCCTGCTGTAGCTCTCTGACTCCCTTCATGCTGTTTACTCTGCTGCCAAGCTTTGTGTCATCAGCAAACAGGGCAATGTTGCCCTGTATAATCTCACTGATGTTATTAATGAATATATTGGAAAGGATCACCCCAGGACAGGCCCCTGAGGCACCCCACTAGTGCCATTTCTTTCAGTAGATCTTACCTCATTTACTACTACCCTTTCTTTTTTGTCTGCCAGCCAGTTTTGCACCCACTGGATTATTTGCTCTGCTGCTCCCAGGTCCTCCAATTTTTTTAAGAGGTGCCTGTGCGGGACTGTGCCAAATGCTTTACTGAAGTCAAAGTAAAGCAGGTCCACCACATGGCCCCTATCCAAATCCATGGTCATGTGATCAAATAAGGTAATAAGGTTCATTTGACATGACCTGCCTAACACAAACCAGTGCTGTTTATTGTTTTGGAGGTGATTAATTTTGAGGTATTCTACCAGATCTTGTTTAAAAAGGGCCTCCATCAGTTTGCCCACTATTGATGTGAGACTGACTGGTCTACAATTACCTGTCTCCTCCTTATCTCCACTCTTATGGAGTGGCACCACATCAGCCACCCTCCAATCACTTGGTACAATCCTGGACATAAGTGACCTATTGAATAGGTGCATGAGAGGGGGGCTACTAGCTCCTCCTCCAGCTCCCTCAGCACCCTGGGGTGCAAACCGTCAGGGCCTGGGGCCTTGTCTGGTCCGATGTCTGAAAGGCCCTCCCTGACCCAGTCAGTAGTGAACTGTGAACTCCTGTATGCATAGTCTCTGGATCACCCTGGCTGCGGCCCTGACACCACTGTCTAGCAGTGGGCCCTGTTCCTCCCTAATGAATACCGAGTAAAAGTATTCATTGAAAGCTTCTGCTTTCTGCCCGTTGTCCTCAAGCACCTCGTCCTAAACCTTTAACCTTAGAACCTCCCTCCTCTTCTTCCCTTTCTCACTGAAATAGTGGAATAAATTCTTTTTCCACTGATTTAACCTCACATGGAATCTGCAGCTCCTTTGCTGCCTTGGCATCCCTCACTATTCGCTTGGCATCCCTGCTTTTCTGAATGTAATCCTCCCATTCCTTGTCCCCCTTTTGCTGCCTGAACAATTTATATGCGTTCCGTTTGTCCCTGATTTTCTCTCTTACTGGAGGGGAGAACCACATGGGTCTTTTATACCTATTTTTTCTTTGTTACAGTCCTAAAGCAAAGCATGGTTGCCTCGAGGGCTGCATCCCTAATATCTTTCCATATTTCCTCCACCTCTGACATTGTCACTGATATTAGTTAACCTTTCCTTCCCTCCCTCACTAATTGCCTTAATCTGCCAAAATCAGCCCTCCTAAAGCATAGCGCCTCTGTCTTTGAGGAGGTTTTTGTATCACTTGTGGATATTTCAAACCAGACAGAATTGTGGTCACTATTGCCAAGGGTTCTCCTACCCTGACTGATCTAATCACTTCTGAATTTGTGAGGATCACATCAATGATGGCACCCCCCCCCCCGGTCAGATCCTTCGTTAGTTAGAACAGCAGCCAGTCCTAGATTGCATTCAGTACAGCCTGATTTATTGAGCTCTTGGCTACTGGAACCTCCCAGTCCATATCTGGTAGGTTCAGGTCCCCCACCACCACTATGCCTCCCTTGCCTGGCATCTTTTGTATCTTCTCAGCTAACTGCCCATCCTTCTCCTCTTCCTGCCCTGGGGGGTCTGTATATTACCCCCACGTGCAGTTTTCTTCCCACTATGGTGGTTAGGCGAGCCCAAAGTGACTCTATGCCCACCCCAAGTTCTGGTGCTTATATCTTCAGCTGCTTTGATGCCCTCCCTCACATAGAGGGCAACTCCCGCCCTCCCCCCCTCCTGTCTGTCCCTCCTGAACAGCACATAGCCTGGAATTACAGGGTCCCAATAGTTGTTGTCTGTGGCCCTGGTTTCAGTTATAGCCACCAGGTTGACCTTTGTGTCTGCCACCAAAGTCTGGAGGTCTTTTTGCCTAGGCTCCTAGCATTGAGGCAGACTCCCCACCATGAGCTTACAGTGTGCCTTCTGCTGGCTGATTGTAGTTCCCCTGTTCCACAGATGCTCCCCTTTGTCATTTCGCTAATGTCACTCCTACGTCGTACACTTTCTTTGTCTTTATGTGACTGGAACAATGTTGTCTACTCCTGATTTTTCTTTTGGGGGTGGAATTGGCTAGGCACAATACCTGTTTCTCTGCCTTAGCCCACCCCACTTAGTTTAGATGTGTCCAAGTAAACTTCCAACTTCTGAGCCAGTGCTCTCACTCCCTCTGCTGTGAGGTGATGTCTGTCCTGTCTGAAGAGAGATCTAACTCAGAAGATCCACCAGGATCCAACAAAATTGATTCCTTTTGTCTGGCACCAGTCCTTCAGCCAGCTGTTGAATGTCTCTATTTCTTCTGGTCTGATTCTTTCCATACTGCGCTCCTTACCCCACACAGGTAGGACTTCAGAGAAGGCCGGGGAAGTTGCTGCTGCTGAAAGCCTTTCTTCCAGTTTCTCGATACTCTGTTTAGCATCCTCAACCTTCTGGTCAGCCAGATCATTGGTTCCTATGTGTACCAGCACTCCCAGATCACCCTTCTCTCTGTCTACAACTCTCCTGATGTGCTTGCAGTCCCTTTTCGCTGAGGCACCAGGAAAGCATCTGACTGTCATCACCTTCTGTGAATACTTGCGCAGTTGAGATTCTATTTCTCTGACCATTGAATCGCCAACCACCAGGATTTTCTTGACTTTCTGCTTGGCCTTCTCTGATCCATCACTGGTTGCTGAAGCATCTTTCCTCTTTCCTCCTCTTTGTGTTCAGGGTAGATGGAATCTGAGGAAGGAGCAGAGGGCTTCAAAGTGCTGGGGTTGCTTGCTTTTTGTCCCTGCACAATAAAGTTACACTAAGCACTTAAAATGTATAAAACTAGAAGTGGTCTGTGAAACTCAACATTTCTTTATGGGCAGAGTTATAGGTGCAAAATGGGTTTTAGCTGATAATACTTGCTACCAGTTTCCACTGTTAGCCTTCCCACTTGCACTGTTTTTCATGCCATACACTTTTTGGCTTGTTTTTAAACTTTATGGCCCCCAAAACAGCATGATTTCAACTTCTTTATTTAAAGCACACTTGTTGTTCCTTTTTCTGTATAAATCTGGGCATCTTTATTTTCTGTAAAAAAACATTTCAGTTGAATTTTCTAACAGTTCAGTCACAACAGCCCCTTTGGGCTAAGTCTTTTATTTTACCCGGACCTTTCTCATTTTGTTTTGGGTCTCCATTTTTTCTTGGCTCAATTGCCTGCATCCACCACTAGTTCTCTCTGCAGGAATAAACCTTGGCTGACCTGTTACTCCTTGGGCTTCCTTATTGCTCGCTTTGTTTACGGTCCGCTCACTTTTCGGAAACCATAAAGTGTTCTTTAAATGACAAAACCCTGCATCCAGGGTTGACCATTTTTTGTTTCACTCGTTTCTCCAGCTTTTTGCAGCCCAGTTATCTTTGATAAAGGACATGAAGATGTCTGAAACGCATCAGATTACCCTGAATGTACGCCTTGTGGCACCCTTTTTATATTAGAAATAAATGTGATTTTACATAGATACATAGAAGAATAGAATATGACGGCAGACAAGGACCAACCGGTCCACCAAGTCTGCCCATTTCCCTACTTGGCTTGGCAATCCCTTCTCTTATCTGGACTGCCATTTCCCCGCTCTGCTGCACAGCAGGCTGCCTTAATGCTTGTCCCAAGCACTTTTGAATCCCTGTACTGTTTTCACTTCTACCACCTCTGCTGGTAGGCTGTTCCACAGATCCACCACCCTCTCTGTGAAACAAATACTTCCTAGCATTCCTCCTAAGCCTCCTTCCCTCCAGCCTCTAGTCCTTGCGCACTTTCTTCTCTGAAATATGCTCCCCTCCTGTACCCTGTTTATTCCTCTAAGGTATTTGAAAGTTTCTGTCATATCCCCTCTCTCCCTTCTCTCTTCCAGTGAATAGATGTTAAGTTCCTTGAGTCTTTCCTCATAAGGCTTGTGGTGCAATGCATGTATAATTTTTGTTGCTCTTCCAGATGAGGCCTCACCAGTGATCTACACAGTGGCACCACCACTTCGCTCCTCCTACTGGTTATGTGCCTTCCTATGCACCCCAGCATTCTGCTTGCTTTCCCCACTGCTTTTTCACATTGTTTTGATGAGTTCAGGTCATCGGATATGATAACCCCCAAGTCTCTCTCCTGATTTTTGGTGGCTAGAACCTGCCCCCCCCCATCCTGTATTCCTCTCTTGGGTTTCTGTGTCCCAGGTGCATTATCTTGCACTTCTTAGCATTGAAACCCAACTGCCAAACCCTTGACCATTCCTCAAGTAGTCTTAGGCCTTTTCTCATTTTATCTAGCCCCCCCAGTATGTCTACTGTGTTGCAGATATTGGATTCATCTGTGAACAGGCATACTTTCCCCTCTAGTCCCTCTGTAATGCCACTTATGAAGACATTGAAAAGGACTGGACCCAGCTCGGATCTCTGTGTCCCTTCCGCTGGTCACCTTCCCCTCTCCGGATTTTATTCAATTTACTACCACCCTCTGGGTCCTGTCTTTTAGTCAGTTTCTGACCCATTTTATCACTTTAGAGCCCACACTCAGATTCCCCAATTTGTTAAGCAACCTTCTACGTGGAACAATGTTGAAGGCCATGCTGAAATCAAGGTAGGCCATATCCACTGCCCCTCCCTGATCCACCACCCTGGTCACCCAGTCAAAGAAATCTATAAGATTAGTCTGACAGAACCTTCCCTCAGTGAATCCTTGGGTCTTTTGCATCACTTGACTCCAGGAACTTCACTACCCTGCCCTTAAGCAGGGACTCCATCAGCTTCCCCCACCACTGCAGTCAGGTTTACAGGTCTGTAATTGCCTGTCTCCTCACTACTTCCACTCTTGTGCAGGGGTACCACCTCTGCCCTCCTCCAGTCCCCAGGTACCACCCCCCTCTCTAGTGATTGGTTGAAAAGGGTCTTCAGCGGTCCTGCTAGGACTTCCCTGAGTTCCTTCAAAACTCTAGGGTGAATCCCATCTGGTCCCATTGCCTTTTCTGTCTTTACTTCCCCTAGTTCCTTCAAGACTCTATCCCCCATAAATGGGCTGGAGTCCACCTCTCCCCCGTAAACCTTTTCTCATGAGTCTTGGTCCTTCCCCTGCCTCTTCCTTGATAAATACTGAGCAAAAATTCTTGTTCATTATCTCAGCTTTTTCATGGTCATCCTCCACCCACCCTCTCCCTTCTTTAGCTTAACAATACCATTTCTGGACTTTTTCCTCTCGCTAATATAACGGAAGAAGGTCTTGTCTCCCTTCTTAATAGCCTGTGCTATTCCTTCCTCCATTCTTGCCTTAGCCCCTCTGATGTATTTCCCAGCTTCTCTCTGCTTCTCCTGATATTTCACTCTGTCTTCTTCTTTCTGAGTCTCTTTGTATTTCCCGAATGCCTTACTTTTTTCTTGCACTTTCTCAGCTGCTGACTTAGAGAAGCACAGTGGCCACTTCCTTCTATTGCTTTTGCTAAACAGTCTGACACATCAATTTATCACTCCTGCTATGGATCTCTTCTTGAGCCTAACCCACTGTTCTTCTACCCCTCCTCCCATACCGTCTGCTGCCAGGGCAGTTTTGAGCTGTTCCCCCATCTCCACGAAGTTGGCCTTCCTGAAATCTAGGACCTTAATCTTTGTATGGCTTTCTTCTGCCAACGCGTTGGCTCTAAACCACACAGTTCTATTTAAAAAGTTAATACATGTCTGGAGTTTTTAACAGAGGTGAGAGTGCCGGAATTCAGATAAAACTATTGATGCATTATTTCATAAGCACCTCGTCCTTGTGCGGGTATTCTTACAAGTTTAAACAGTTATCAACTTAACAAAATAAAAAACTGGGGAGGGAGAAAAACAAAGGGGATATGGTGTACATAGACACCAGTGGACCAGGCAAGGCACAGTATAGATGAAGTTAAGGGAAATTTCAGAGTACTAGGTAGACAGATGAGTACTAGAACAGATATGGTTGCTGTCTGTGACATGTTATCAATGCCATGAACACGTAAGGTCAGGCAAGCAAGTTTCATAGGAGGTCACTGCTGACCGAACTTTAATGGATCAGATCAGGGTGCAGATCCAATCAGCTATCACTTGGAGGGAAAAATCAATTCTGACTATGTCAACCACTTGGAGGTGGATTTCTGTGTAATACCTGACGAGTGGGCATTAGGGAATTTAGGGGAAGGGAAACCAGGCCAGTTGCCACTAGCTGATATCTACAAGAGAGATGCGTGAAGCTGACTCAAATGCAACAAGTTTTATTAAACAATTCTAAAATAACAACATCTATACTAAAGCATCTACTATAAATAACTTTAAAATACCTTTAACATGTATAGAGTACTCTAAATCAATCAATCAATCAAAATCTTTATTTATCTAGGCGAGCATCATTAAGCAGAGCTCTTTTACAAGATGGACCTAGTTAGAACAAGGTCAGGGTATCAACATAGAGGATAATGTATGGGCATCGGTGGTTAACCACACTATGCTAGTGCCGAGTGGTTACCTTGGCAACTTTAGTTAACCTCGAGAGGTTAATCAAAAGTTGCCATGGTAACCACAAGGCCTAGCATAGTGTGGTTGACCACCGATGCCCATACATTGTCTTTTATAGTGTATGGGCATCAGTTTTTGGCATACTATCAAGCATAAGTGGCACTCTGAATAAAAAACAGCCTCTTACCTTATTAAGATCACAACGAGATAGTCGATTTAATTTGTTGAAAAATCTATATTTATTTACTGAACAAATTTACTGTTTACCAAGTCATGCTATGAGTATTCAGTATATTTAACAAAGAAAAACACACGCACTCATGTTAACAATAAGCTATCGTGGGGGGGGAATCAGTTCTGATATTTTGTGACAGGAAAACATGTGACAGAGTATGACCAAGCAGAGTTGCCGTACAACATTTGCTAGACTGCGACATCACTATGCTGATGTTTTGATTCATGGAGATTGCCTGTGAGAAGACGAGACAGAATAGGAGAGGAGAAAAGACAAAAAAAAAGCATTGAGAAGTCAAGTATTTACTCAGTACCAATTACACAGGCAGCTAAAAGTTTCTAGCCCATGAGAGGGTGAGAGGTTCAGATTATTAATTATCTACTGACCATTCAGGAGTCACTCTCAGATGAGTCTGAGGTTGTGTAAATTTGCTTCCGTTTCTGTGGCCCAAAGTAATTATTTACATTCACTGTGATGGTACCATTTTGCAATATTGAGTTGTCTCCAAACAGGTTGAAATTTGTGAGCTCTGACAAAGCAAATCTGGCTAACGTCTGTGTCTTTGATGGTTGGCTTTCTTGGTGAACTACTAGGGCTGCAGAAGGATTGGATGTAGAGGGCTGCTGGTTGTCGGTTGCATTAGTCACTCCAAGAATACTGGAATTTCTTTTTTGTTTGGCTTCAGATATGAAACTGTAATTGTTTATGGACTGCAGGCTCTTATGACCAGAGACCTGTTGAACCTCGGTAGGGGGGACAGCACTGTCCACCAGCCTCTGGATTGCTGTTTTGCATGTTGAATGATTTGTTATGCATTTTTCAACAGGCAATCCAGCAGAGGTCTTTATTATTTTCATCGTTGAGCAAATCTTGTTCTCACCAAGGGTCATTGCCCTAAACCAAATTGACACACCAGGTTTGAAGTACAAATTGGGTGCAAGGTAGATTGGAGATTCTACATGTAACATGCTTGGTGGTCTTTGAGAAGCATACAAACTGTATGCTTTCACTGGATCTCTGTCTGGGTGTTCCAGGTTTTCATACATCCTTGGCTTGACAGCCCTGATGTCCCGTGGGTTATCTCCTGCCCACATTTTCATTTGGCGCTCAGTATATTCCAAGAACTGGGTACCGTCACTATCTTTTTTAAAATTCAGATCCCCACATCTTAGGGCATACTGCTATGCAGTTCTGAGGGCATAGTACAGCCTGTTGTTAAAAAATATCATATTTAGGAGTGACACTGGGCTATGTAGTCCTAATGTTCCTGTCTGGTAGAGTTCGTCAATGTCTAAGGGTGACAGTGCCTCTGCCCTGTTGGGCTTGCTACCTTTGCCCAGCTTCTTGAGGTGCTTTTGTTTTGCTGAGAGGGTGGCAATTGTTTGGGTGAAGTCCTTTTGGTTGCTGTGGAAAATGAAGTGACCGTAGTTAATGCTCAGGAGGTAGTGGTCTAAGCTGCCCAATATGCCTCTCAGAGTAGATGGTTCATAATCTGTACCATCGTTGTGCTTTATTTTGTAGATGAACAAGGAGATCTAGATTGGTGACTGGTGTTTCTCCTATGGTCTGAGATTCACCTTCATCTGCCAGGTAGGATCATAACATCCTGATATCTTATTCTGTTTTCTTTAGTGTCTTTTTGTTTTTCTTCTCAGCTACAAATGCTCTGCAATCGTCATCCAGAGTCTTAGAAAATACAGTGGCTGCCATTATTTAGATAGGGTTACAGCATTTGAGCTTTGTGACTGCTTTGTTGTTTGCTTTTAACAGCTTTTGACAGCGCGCTGACTGCCATGCTGCCTTGGTGATGACAGTGCCTGTTGGTTCCAATTTGTTATGCCATCAATGTGACGTTACATCGATGGGTTAACAACGCAGCAACATCACATTGATGGTATAGCAACAATAGCAAAAGATGATTTTCTAACATTAACAGCGTTCTCCCATGTATTATATACATATTATACATATAAACATATATATATATATATATATATATAAATGCATTCACATTGGTGCAAATACTAAGAGGTTCTAATAACAAGGAAAAAAGAAAAAAATAGCAAGAAACCATAACAGAGTAAAATCCAATTACAAAAAGGTCAGACACACCATTCAAAATATTAAATACATAAATACAGTTTCATATAGTCCATATCCACTGTAGATAAATACCAATGAGTCCACCTGCCAGGGACAATCATAAATCTAGCCAAGAAGAGGCCATGGTGAGAACAGCCAGCTAATGCCAGATGGGGTACCAGGAGGGGAGGGGAGGAGTGTAATGTGTAAACCAGGGATTTCACGGTAAGGAGGGTAGCTCCCATAAATAGGGATATGATATAGAGGAAGTGGCGGAGGCTCACAGAGGGGGGTTGGGGAGGGGGGACTAATGATGTTTGAACATGTGAATATGGTAAATCTACCCCGTGAGGGGGTTAGTGAAGAGAAAGCTCGAAGTGAGCCAATACCAAGAAGAGAAACAGAGACAACACATGTGGAACAGGTTAACATGGTGACAAATTAGTCATGGAAAACAATTGCACTGTTCGTTTCTTATACGGGAGTATAAATACTTGAAAGCAGAGATGCTGACAGGTGACCTTAATTTTAGCATTTCTTGCAGTTTGTTCCACAGAGAGGGTAGTGTAAAGCTTATAGCAGCCCTTCCAAAGTGAGAGTTAACTTTGGGAACCTTCAGTATGATAGATGTGTAACTTCTCAGGGCATAATTGTCTATAGAGTATAGAGAAAGACAGTCTGTAATATATTGGGGAAGTTTTTTGGAGATGGCTGTCAGGGTCCATAAGGCTACATTTCTATCGCACCTGTATTGAAGAGAAGTCCACCTCACTGCTTGATATAGGGAGCAGTGATGCGTAGAGTAGGGAAGACCTGTGATGAACCTCAAAGCTCTATGACAGAGCGTGTCAAGTTTAGTGAGGTAGGAGGTAGGGAAATGACTATACAGGAGGTCAGCATAGTCTATCAATGATAGAAAGGTTGCTTGGACCAGCTGCAGTTTAGCATCTCTAGTTAAGAAGTGGGCTATCCTAAAGAACAGGCCCAGTCTCTATCATAGTTTTCTGAGTAGTTCTTCAATGTGCTCTATAAATGAAAGCCACACTCCCAGATATTTGAATTTTGAGATGAATTCCAACTTTTTACCTTGAATTGTAGTAATCTGTGGCACAGGTTCCGATAAGGCTGACTTTGCTGCTTGAACAGAAGGAGAAAAGGGCATTGCTTTTGTCTTCTTGGCATTAAGCAATAGTTTTTTTATTTAGAAGTTGGTATTGCAACAGGTTGAATTCAGATTGAAGGTCGTTACATGCAGCTTGTAATGATGGGCAGCTCACGTAAAGAACTGTATCATTTGCAGACAGACGGATGTTGGCCTTGGTTATACTTTCATCAATGTTATTGATGTAGATTGTGAATAAAAGGGGGCCTAAGATAGAACCCTGAGGGACACCTCTTAAGAGAGGTTTGAGAGTTGAGAGATCTCCTTCGGCTTTGACCTGCTGGAAGCGGTCAGAGAGGTAGTTGTTGAGCTACTGCAAAGATAATGGGTCTACCCCTGATGAGGTCAGGAAAGAGATAAGCAGAGAATGGTCAACAGTATTGAAGGCCTTACTCAGGTTCAAGAACACAGGGCAAGTATAATTTCTGTTATCAAGCTCTCTTTGCCAATCATTAGTCACTTTGGCAAGTGCTGTGATAGTGCTATGTTTAGCTTTGAAACCTGATTGGACAGGGTTCAACAGGTTCTTAGCTGCTAGGTAATGCCTCAGTTGGTCACTTATGATTTTTTCCAGTAATTTCAACAGAACAAGGAGAATTGAGATCGGTCTGTAATTTTTTAGATCACAGGGGTTCTCGGACTTGAACAGGGGTATGATATGCGCTGTTGTCCAGGTTGAAGGAATGAATCCTTGGGACAATGATAGGTTGAATAAGTGGGTTATGGGCATGTCTAGCTCATGAATGGCCACCTTCAAAAAATATGGGTCTAAGGTATCCACACCAACACTTTTTTTTACATCCAATTTCAGCAACAGATCTTCAATTTCTTTCAGAGTAGTAGGATGCAAGGAGAAGACTGAGTCAGTGATACTAGGTTCAACATTTTGATTATCCATCTGGGAGAGTATCAAATTTGCAGAGGAACTGTCAAAACTAAGCCTGCAGTCACAAAATGATTATTGAAAGTATTCAAAATCTCCAATCTATCACCAATGGTATTATCATTAAGAGAGATCTCGTCAGGTAATGAGCCACCGGGTGTGTGACCGGACAAATCCTTAACGGTTTTCCAGAATTTTGTTGAATTTTTGGAGGCAGAGACAAATTCAGAATGATAATAAGCAGCTTTTGTGTCTCTAACCGGTCTAGTGCATGAGTTTCTTGCCCTCTTGAACTGGCGCCAGTCCATAGAAGTCCGGGTTTTGCGTGCTTTTTTCCATAGGTTGTCTCTCTTAATCAATGCAGATTTTAATTCTGGTTTGAACTACTGACATGCATTCTTTGCTACTCGCACCTTAACAATAGGGGCATATTTATTTAGGGCTTCTAGGATAATTTTGCTGAATATGTCAAAGGCTGATTGCACGTTTTTTGCCAGGTACAATTCTTGCCAATGCAAGGAGTATTTTAGTTCGTTGACCTAGGCAGAAAGGTCAAAGTTCCATCTAGATCTCTTTGCAGTGAACTCCGGTGTAGCAGTTGGTTTGTTAGTTGATCCTATACAAGTGATAAAGGAATGATCACTGATATCACTGAAGAAGGTGCCAGCATAAGAGAAAAGATGTGGCTTGTTCACTAAGAAAACATCTAGCAGGGAGCTGTTATCTGTATTTTTTTTTTTAATTCACTTTGGTTCATCAATGAGTTGTGTTAATCCATGAGTATCACAGAAGGCTATGAGAGGTAAGGCGGTCTTGGATAGCCAGTCTAAATTAACATCCCCAAGAATTGTTATTTCCGAGGATTGTTGTTCGAGGATGTTGCTTAAATGAGTTAACAGTTGTAGTTGTAAATTGCTAACACTACTAAATTTGTCCTCAGCACTATAAATGGAAACACTGTATTAAAACAAACAATAGTGGTCCACTTTAGAGTCCATCCACCACTGGGGTGTGTTGACACAGGGGAAAGTTGGGTCAGGAGACTCCTTGGACCACCAAGACAGTTTTCCCCCTCCAGGAGGAACACACAAGCTGTAGAAAAAGGAATTAAAGTTTCAAAGGATACTTATCATCAGCTGCATGTCTGTTGAAGACCACCGGTGCATGTTACTCCTCCTGGTTTGAAGAAACAGGACATACTGAGGCAGTGAAGATCATCGGCTGCAGGTCACACATAGATCACTGGAAATGGATCACCCTTCCTGGAAGAAGACAGAAGCAGAAGAACCAAAGAAGCTCATCAACCTTTTGGACCACATATAGAAACATAGAATCTGATGGCAGATAAGGGCCGTTTGGCACACCCAGTCTGCCCATTTATTTCTACCTTCATTTTTGCTGCAGACCCTTACCTGATGTACAGTGCTGTTACCCCCCCTTCCTTACATCTACTATTGAGCCTATTCAAGGCATTTTTGAATCCCACCACTATTTTGCCCCCACTTTCTCTGCTAGTAGGCTGTTCCAGGAGTCCACCACTCTTTCTGTGAAAATGTACTTCCTCACATCTCTCCTAAATCTATCCCTTCCAGCTTCATATCATGCCTCTTGTTCTAGAGCACCCTTTTTCTGAAAAATACTCCCCTCCTTACCTTATCAACCTCCATGAGGTATTTGAAGGTCTTTATTATACTTCCCCCCCTCCAGGGTGTACATATTGAGCTCCTTTAGCCTCTCCTCATAGGGCTTTTAATGCAGACCCTGCACCATTTTAGTAGCCCTCTTCTTGATCACCTGCACTCTGTCTATGTCCTTTCTGAGATGAGGGCTCCATAAGTGGACACAGTACTTAAGGTGGGGTCTTAGAAGTGGGGGAAAAAGATCATGGAGGCACTGCTGAAAGAAAGAATAGTGCCACACCTGGAATCCGTCGGTGCCCAGGACCAGAGGCAACATGGATTCACAGCAGGAAGGTCATGTCAGATGAATCTGATAGATTTTTTTGACTGTGTTATGAAGGAAATAAATCGGGGAGGGGGCGGTGGATGTCACCTACCTCAAGTTTCAGCAAAGCCTTTGAGACACATTTCCACATAGAAGGCTGGTGAATAAGATGGGTAGTCTTGGAATGGGGTTTAAGGTGTTAAACTGGATTAGGAACTGGTTAATGGACAGAAAGCACAGGGTGCTGGTAAATGGGGGTGACCAGTGGGGTGCCACAGGGATCAGTCCTTGGGCCAGTCCTGCTCAATGTCTTCATTAGTGACATTGTGGTAGGACTGGAGGGAAAGGTCTGTCTCTTTGCAGATGACACCAAGATCTGCAACAGGGTGGATACTCCAGATGGGGTGGAGAGAATGAGAAGGGACTTGGGGAAGCTTGAAAAATGGTCAGAGGATTGTCAGCTGAGGTTCAATGCAAAGAAGTGTAAAATAATGCACCTGGGAAGAGGGAACCCTGGGGAGAGCTATAGAATGGGGTGATGGGAATTGCTGACAACCACCAAGGAGGAAAGGGACCTGGAGGTTATCATTTCAGAGAACAAAGGCTGCAGGTTGGGTCAGTGGCATGCTAGGATGCATAGGCAGAGGTATCACTAGCAGAAGGCAGGAGGTGGTGATGCCACTGTATAAAACATTGGTGAGGCCTCACTTGGAGTACTGTGCGCAGTTCTGAGGCTACACCTTCATAAAGACATTGACAGGGTGGAGGCGGTACAGAGAAGGGTGACTAAGATGGTTCAGGGCTTGCATCAGAAAACATATGAGGAGAGATTAAAGGACCTCATTATGTACTCATTGAAGGAGAGGAGGGAGCGGGGGGACATGATAGAAACATTCAAATACCTTAAGGGCATAAACAAGATACAGGGGAAAACATCTTCCAGCATAGAAGGAGTACAAGAATGAGGGGGCATGATTTGAAATTGGAAGGTGGCAGGTTAAGGGGAAAGGTGAGGAAGTTTTTCTTCACAGAGAGGGTGGTGGACACATGGAATAGTCTGCCACAGGAGGTGGTGGGAGCAAGCACAGTGGAGGGATTTAAAAATGCCTGGGACAGGCATAAGAGGACTTAGAGGTGGGAAGGAGGGGCAGGAAGCAAATGACAAGGTAAGGGCAGAGGCTGCAAACTAGGGTAGGGCTTATGGGCAGACTGGATTAGCCTGGTGATCCTTATCTGCTGACAAATTTATTATGTTTCTATGTTTTACTGACAATCTATATAGGGGCAACAGCACCTCCCTCTTTCTGCTGGAGATGTCCCTTCCTATGCACCCCAGAATCCCACTAGCCCTCATGACTGCCTCGTCACATTGCCTGACCACCTTTAGGTCATCCAATATGATAGCTTAGGTCTCTTTCCTACTTGGTCATTGTCAGTGTCACTCCACCCATTTTGTACTCCACTCCTGGGTTTCTACAACCCAAATGCACTGTTTTTCACTTTTCTTGCATTAAAACCCAGCTGCCATGCCGTTGACCACTCTTACAGTTTTTTCAGATCCCTGACCATCCTTTCCACCCCCACCAAGTGTCCACCTCATTGAAGATCTTGGTGTCATCTGCAAAGAGGCAGACCTTCCCTTCCGGTTCCTCTGCTATGTCACCTATAAAGACATTAAAGAGGACCGGTCCCAGCACTGAACCCTGGGGTACCCTGCTGGTCACCCTCCCTTCTTCGGAGCGAACTCCATTTACTACTACCCTCTATCTCCTATCCCCTAACTGGTTTCTTACACAGGTTACCACCTTATTTCTCACCCCAAGCTACCCAACTTGCGTACCAGTCTCCTATGTGGAATAGTGTTGAAAGCCTTGCTGAAATCCAGGTAGGCTATGTCCATTACTCCTTCCTGATCTAATTTATTTATTGAAATGTTTCACCAGGAAGGCACAGTGAGCAACGAGTCACTTATCTCCTGGTGCAACCTGGGGGGAAGGGGTACAACTGGAATGAGACATTATACATTCAAGTTACAGGACCAACATTAACATACAGTTGTAAGGCAGGTGTTACAAACAGTGTTACAACAGTGCTGTGCATAACATGTTGAAAGAGGGGACAATAATAAGTGCTGGGTTAATAAGTAAAACATGTGCTTACATGAAAGAAAAGGGAAAGGGAAGGGGGGGTGATGTGGGGGAGGGAGAAGAGTCATGTCCCTGGAGACCCCTTCAGGATGCGAGGAACACTGCAAGGGGACTTGGGGGACCAGAGAGTAGGGGAAAAAACAGTGTCCCAGAGAGATCCCTTTAAGATGGTGGGGGGAAAAGTAGATGAGAGATACAAGCCCCTTGGGGGGGCAGAAGAGGGACCCATGGAGAGCATTCAGGGTCCTTTACATTCTGTGAGAGATCAAGGGAGGCCAGTAAGGTGGAGCAATTACAGAGAAGGGAAGAAGGGGGTGGGTGTGCACAGGGTAAAATGAAGGTAACTGTAGGGGGAGTAGGGTTCATCTAGGGCTTAGAGGAGGGAATTAGGAAGGGACATGGCAGGAACAGCTAGGTGCAAGGTAATTATTGAGGACTGAGCTGATGGAGTAAGCAGAGGATGAGTGCCAGATTTGAGGTGGAAGGGAATTCCATATTTTTGGGAGGCAGTGAGGTAACTGGATTGGCGATTTGGGTGGATCTGCGGGGACAACCAAAGTGCGGAGTACAGTAGCTTGATGTAAGGGAATGGGAGGGTGGGAGGGTGTTACAAAGGAGGGCATGAGGTAAGGGAGCTCTCAAATCCAGTGCTTGGAGGTGAATTTAGCACAGTGGGAGAGTCACCTGTTTGTAAGAGAGTGGAAGGATAGGGCACAATAAAGATAGCAGTGATGAGTACGGGGGGGGGGCATCCAGGGCAAAACAGCAGAAGGAATTGAAGAGGGTGTCCAGTCTGGCCAAGGAGGACGTAATGGCAGCACCATAGACCACGTCACAGTAGTCCAAAATGGGCAGTATCATCTTCTGAATAAGTTCACGCCTAGCCATAGGAGGGATGCAACTATGGTTCCTGAACAGGACACCAAGCCTGGGGCACAGTTTTTTCTGGATGGCGTCAGTATGTCCAGAGAAGTTTAGGTGTTGGTCCAACCAAACACCTAAGTACCTGAAGGAGGATGTATCCTCAAGTAAAGTCCCTTCAAGGGTGTGAAAAGTGGGTAGGGAGGGAAGCCTAGAAAGTCTCTGCCTTGTGCTAAAGGTCATGGAGACAGTCTTTTTGGGGTTGAGGAAAAGTTTATGGTTAGCAAACCAGAGCTGAACTTTGTCAAAGTCTTGCTGTAAGCTGGTTGTAACCTCAACAGGACAGGAGCCAGATGCATACAGGACTGTATCATCTGTATACATATGAATAGTGGAGGATGGGGAGCAAACAGAGGGAAGGTCATTTAAGAAGGTGGAGAATAGAAGGGGCCCTAATACTGAGCCCTGGGGGACTCCAGTGCTATTCAGGAGGGGCGGGGAAGTGGCATCCAAGATCTTAACTGATTAGGTTCTACCAATAAGGTAGGCCTTCAACCAGTTTGTGGCAGAGGGAGATAGGCCAGCTGCTGGGAGTGAGTTGAGGAGAAGGGAGTGAGAGAAGGTATCAAAGGCCTTGGCCAGGTCAACAAAAATTGTAGAGGTAATTTGCCCATTGTCCACCCCGGTTAGCATGGAGTCTTTGAGCCGAAGGAGAGATGTGGTGGTTGAGTGGTTTTTCCTGAAACCAGACTGGAAAGGGGTGAAAAAGGAGGTGTCAGATAGAAAAGAGGTGAGTTGGGAGAGGAGAATGTGTTCTTGAAGCTTGCCAAGGGTAGGGAGGAGAAAAATGGGGCGATAGTTGCCAGGCGATGAGGGGTCACCCCCTTTGAGTAGAGGGACGACCACAGCATGTTTCCAAGAAGAGGGGACAGAGGCAGTAGAGAATGAGAGATTTCTGATTTCTGAGAGGGGGTAGGCAATGGCCATAGCTGAGATGGAGAGGAGTTTTGGGTCAAGGCCATCGGGGAGGCACCTTTAGAGGGGTTGATGGTGAGGAGGGCATTTAGGGCATCATGTGGGGTTACAGTAGTGAAAGAGAAGGGAAGGTAGGAGGGTGGTGGATGAGGCACACCGGTAGAGGTAGAGGTTGGGGAGGGGGATGGGTAGGAGGGGAGGGATCTCGGTAACTCAGTGGCACAGAAGATATAGTAGGAGTTAAATTCTTCAGCTACTGCTGGTGGTTCGGACACTAGTGAGCTATTTACTTTAAGTACCAGGGGCGGTGGGCGAGATGAGGGGGTAAATAGGGTGTGCACCACCTTCCAGAACTTTGAAGGGGAATTTATGTTGGTGATGAAGGCAGATTTGAAATATTCTGACTTGGCTAACCTTGTAGCCCTGGTGCAAGTGTTTCTGAGCATGCGGAAGTTTGTGAGGTCACTAGGATGCTGAGTAGCTTTATGACACTTCCAGGCTCGATCTCTAGACCTGAGACAGGCCAGAGGTTCAGGAGTTATCCAAGGCAAGTGGTTACCTCTGACTCTGGTTTGTTTGAGTGGGGCAAAGGCGTTCCAGTTTACAAGAAAGATTTCTTTGAAGTAGGCAAAGGGCTTATCAACTGAGGGGAAGGAGGTTAGGGAAGACCAGTCAGAAGTGGCAACGTTACTCAAGAGAGGTTCGAGGTCAAGAGACTTGAAAGAGTGCAGTTGTATGGTTTTGTGTGGCAATTTAGTTCTGTGAACTTTCCTAACTATGAATATTGGGTTATGGTCACTGAGAGCATCAGGGAGGATGCCAGAGGTGATGATGTGGTGGGGGTGGGAGGTAAGGGCCCAGTCAAGTAGGGAGTGTTGTTGTGTCTTGTGGTTTGGGCGGGTGGGTTCGGAGATCAGTTGGGAGAGGTTTAGGGCTCCAATTTCAGTTTTAGTTTTGGTAGTTTTAGGTGACAACCAATTTATATTGAAGTCGCCTAGGATAAATAATTTTCCAGAGTGAGCAAGGGAAGTGATAGAGATTAGGAGGTCTAGGGTGACCGAAGGATGGACATTTGAGAGTGAAGGGGAGGGTCACATGTATAGCTAGGGCATCACAAGTTTCAGGATTTGAGGATGAGTAGATGATAGAATATTGGATGGTGGCTAGGACATAAATGGCCACACCACCACCCCTGCTAGCACGGTCTTGCCTTAGCAGCGAGTAGCCAGGAATAGGGACCCAGTGGTCAGGGATACTGCTCTTTAGCCAAGTTTCTGAGAAGATTAGAATGTCTGGTTTTAGAGTGCACACCATGGTCTGAATCTGGTCCATTTTTTGCAACAAGCTGCAGGTGTTTAGATGCAGGATCTTTAAGCCGTTTGGGAGGGCTGAGAGAAGAGATTGAGAGTGGGGGAAGGTAGTAGAGGAGGAGGCACCAGAGGAGCAAGGGGCAATAGGGCCTGGGTTGGGGTGGATATCCCCAACAGAGAGCAAGAGGAGGATGAGTATGAGAAAGTGGAGCTTATGTGATTTCGAAGGGGCTGGCGAAGAGGTTGGGAGTTTTGAGTAGAAGGGAGTGGATGAGTGAATAACAAGAAGGTGGAGAACTGCAGAGAAAGTGGACACTGTTATCAAAGCCTCATGAGTAGGGCTGAATTTTTTTCACGGCAAAAATCGCCATTTTTCACAGGTCTAGCATGGGGAAACATTAGGTTTTTCACGGAAAATGCAGACACTAAATTTATAGGTAAAAATAAATGCTTACTACTCATTTAAGTACTTGAAAACAAACAGTGTTTGTTAAAACCATCTAGTGTACCAGCAATATAAATAGCATAATGCTTAAACACTTTACTTAGAATGCTTCACAGTTCTGCTTCAGTTGTCTGACTTGATGCTCCTTCTTGTGCCAGTGAGGAGTGACCCTGTAGCGTGAGAATGACCTCTCAACACTAGCACTGTGCACCGGAACATTTAGGCAACAGAGTGCTATACTAACAAGATTAGGGATCCTTTTAGAGTGCAACCAGTAATCTACAATGTTTAAAACATTTCCCGTTTTTGAAGCAGAAGTTGGAAGTTGGCTTTTGCGGTACTTGCTTGTAACCCAGGCTTGTAACCTTACTTAATTAACTGACAACTGATTAGGATGAACATTGAAAAGAAAGAATCTGATTACCTGAGATTGTCAACTAAGTTAATCCGATTAAGAGAGTACTCCTAGTTTAGCTAACCCCACAAACACAAAACAACATCAGTTAGGCTGATCTGAGGAACTAAATAAGTGCATATTTGATTATTGTTATGAAGTGCTACCAAAAAAACAGTCAAAAAAGCCCCCAGAAAACAGAAAAACTGCAATTTTCATGGCCCACTTGGAGCTTTCATAAAAATCACGAAAGCATACTGTTTTCACGGAAATCATGCATCCGTGCATGCCGTGAATTAATTACTGCCCTACTCATGAGGAATAGTGGTAGAGTGAGACCTTATTTCAAATGGCAGGGAGGGAGTGATAGCATGGATGTGAGTAGGGGATTGGAGGTAGTAACTGATGGAGTTCAGAGAGTTATTAGGAAAAGGTGAATAGAGAGCAAGTGGAGGTGGTAAAGAGAGGGATATGAGCAGAACAAGGGGGAGTGAGGACAGTAGGGGAATGCATTGTTCATAAGGCAGAGAAATTAGTGAATAATTGATCTAGGAAGGAAAAAAAATTGTAAGCATGGGGAGCAGAGGAGGGGGCTGGTCAGGTGGAGATGGGAGCTGTAATTTAGGAAGGTAACTATATGAACAATAGCCAGGGATCACTTAGATAACGATTATGTCCCTCTAGTGGCAGTAGAGTATAACTTGCTAATGGGGAAAAAATACAGGGGGTCACACAACTAAATCAGATATTAAACAGGCTGAGGAGGTTCACAGAATCAGAGGAGGAACGCAAGTAAGAAGTCATCAAGTTCTGAATGGGCTTAAAGAAAAAGAGGGCTGTAGGGTCTAGCATAGTCTGGGCGGTCCGGGTTCAGTGTACCTTCTTTTGTGTGTGGAGAAGATGACAGGAGCTCCAAGTGGCACAGGGTGTGGTTCCAATGCTGGAAGTAGAAAGGGAGCTTGGAGTTAAAATACTGGGAGAAGGGGGTTGGTGGAAGATCAAAAACTACAGAAATCAGATAACAGGCTAGGAGAGAGTAAGAGAGAGACACAGACACACACACACACACACACACACACACACACACACACACACACACACGGGCCTAGGTTTCAGATGAACTAACTTCAAACTGTTAAACTGCAATACTGTGCCATAATTAATATAAAAACAGTAAAAATAATTTTTTTAGCCAAAATTATCTCTCTAAACAGATAAGAAAGCAAGCTATCTGGCAGATATGTTACAAAATAATTAAACCGCGTAAATCAGATATCAAACAGGCTGAGGAGGTTCACAGAATCAGAGGAAGAACCCAAGTAAAAAGTCGTCAAGTTCTGAATGGGCTGAAAGAAAAAGAGGACTGTAGGGTCTAGCACATGGTGAGCAGTCCCGGTTCAGCATACCTTCTTTTGTGAGTGGAGAAGATGACAGGAGCTCCAAGCGGCACAGGGTGTGGTTCCAATGCTTCTTTTGTGAGTGAAGAAGAGGACAGGAGCTCCAAGCAGCACAAGTTGTGGTTCCAATGTTTCTTTTGTGAGTGAAGAAGATGATAGGAGCTCCAAGAGGCACAGGGTGTGGTTCCAATGCTTCTTTTTTGAGTGGAGAAGATGACAGGAGCTCCAAGCGGCACAGGGTGTGGTTCTAGTGCTGGAAGTAGAAAGGGAGCTTGGAGTTAAAAAAAAATTACATTTCTTAATGTCTTGGTCACCCAGCTAAAGAAATCTATCAGACTTGTTTGGCATGACCTTCCTCCTTTGAATCCAAGCTGTCTTGGAGCCTGTAATCAGTTGGATTTAAGATATTTCACAATCTTTTCCTTTAGTTGTGTTTCCATTAACTTACCCACCACCAATGTCAGGCTGAAAGACCTGTAGTTACCTGTCTCTTCCCTGCTACCACTTTTGTGAAGATGGACTACATCTGCCCTTTTCCAGTCCTCCAGGACCTCTCAGATCTCCAGTGATCTGTTAAACAGCTCTGTCAAGGTGCAGCTAATACCTACCTGTGCGCGCTCAGCGCCCTTGGACACACCCCATCTGGCCTCATAGCTTTGTTCACCTTCAGGGTAGTGAGCAGTTTCTGGACTCTCTCTCCCCTGAAAAGAGACTAGTGTCCATTTCCCTCCCATACAGCTGCTCATGCTTTTTCATGGTCCCTCACCTTTCCCTTCCACTGTGAACACCGAGCAGAAGTATCTGTTTAAGTCTGCCTTTTCTTGGTCCCCCTCCATACAGTCCCCACCTCCCTCTTTAACCTTACAATTCCTCCCTTTGTCTTCCTTTTTTCACTAACATATTAAAAAAAATGTTGTCCCCTTTTGATACCCCTGAGCTATTCTTTTTTCAGTTTGTGTCTTTGTGCTCCTTGCTGCTCCCTAGCTTCCTCTGTTTCCCTGATGCACTTCCCTATCCTCCTCTTTCTGGGTCTCCTTATACCTTCTGAATGGCTGCTCTAATAGCCTTTATCTTTTTCTGCCACCTCCTTCAAGAACCATAGCGGTCGCCTTTTCCTTTTGCTTTTGCTGACTTGCCTGATGCAGAAGTTTGTTACCTTCACTATGCCCTCCTTTAGTTTGGCCCACTATTCCTGCGCCATCCCCCAGCTCCTCTTCCCCTGTCAGATCATTCCTGAGGCATTCACTCATCTCTATAAAATCTGCCCTTCTGAAGTCCAGGACTCTTGCCACTGTGTGGTTGGATTCCGCAGCTGTTCTTATGTTAAACAACACAGTACAATGATCACTGGTCTCCAGATAACTTCCCACCTTGATGTCTACAATACTGTCCCTGTCAATAAGCACCAGGTCCAGTATTGCCCCACCACAAGTGGGTTCACTGACTAGTTGCCTGAGGAATGCTGACTGTAGGGAGTCAACAATGTCTGTGCTTCTAGCTGAAGGCACATCTGGGAGTCTCCAATCTACATCTGGCAGATTGAAGTTCCCCACCAGCAACACTTCTCTCTTTCAGCCATTTTGTCAGCTGATTCTATCATTTCCTTATTTGACTCCTCCCCATGTGCAAGAGGCCTGTAAATCACACCTGTCCAAATAGTGGGTCAGTTTCCTGACTCGGGGTGAACCACAACACCTCTGCCCCCTCCCTCAATTCCCTGTATTTCTATTGCTTTCATGGCTTCCTAAGCATTAAGGACCACACTCATTCCCTTCCTTCCCACCCTGTCCTTTCTGAACAACATGTATCCTGGTATGGTCATGTCCCAGTCATGGCTGTCAATGCACCATGACTCGGTAGTGGCCACAATATCTAGGCTGGCCTCCACTATGATAACATCTAGGTCTGGGATCTTATTTCCCAGACTTCTAGCATTTGCACACATGGCCTTCCAGATTTTGTTAGGTGTTTGCTTGTTGCTCCCCCTCTTTCCTTTTGTTCCCCTTTCCACCCTCTTTTCTTTTGAGTGCTTCTTTTCCCCATTTCCTCTTTGCTATCACCCTGCTTCTTTGATTAACTTGCACCCTGGGGTGACTCTCTTCCCTTATGATCACCCTACTTTCTATCTCATTCTGTTGGGGGGTGGCAGTTTCTGCCTCCCTCTTTCTTCCATCACCCTGGGTCTAACACCTGGGTCACCTGAATGAAAGATATAGAAGACACTGAGGAACCTCCTATAAGAACCATTGTGGAAGAAGCTGGTCTGGAATAACAGACCTGGGAAACACAGTGTACCACCCACATTCTGGAGTGAAACATAGAAACATAGACTTTCATGGCAGATAAGCACCACTTGGCCCACCCAGTCTGCCCATTTCCCTACCTATTGGATAAGCTGCAGATTAACCAACAGCCTACTTCCTTCTACCACCCCAATGGAATTGCTTGATGTCTTTCCCATGCAATCTTGAATTCCCCCACTGTTTTTGACCCCACAACCTCCTCAGGAAGGCCGTTCCATGCATCCACCACCCTCTTCATGAAAAAATACTTCCTTACATTGCCCCTGAGCCACCTCCCCATCTTTAAATTGTGCCTCCTTGTTCTTGCACATCTCTTTTTCTGAAAGATGCTACCCTCGGAATTTGTTGATTCCCTTGGGGTACTTAAATGTTTCTATCATGTCCCCCCTCTCCCTCCTTTCCTCGGGGGTATACATATTAAACTCCTTTAGTTTCACTTCGTGTGGCTTCTGGTGCAGACCCTGCACCATTTTAGTTGCCCTCCTCTGGACTGCCTCCATCCTGTGTATGTCTTTGTGGAGATGGGGTCTCCAGAACTGCAGCAGTATTCCAGATGGGGTCTCACCAACTGTCTGTACAGAGGGATAACAACTTCCAGTTTTCTACTGGTGATACCTCTCCCAATGCATCCCAGTATCCCCCCAACCCTCTTTACTGCCTTCTCACATTGCTTGCCTACCTTTAGGTCATCTGACATGACTACCTCAGGTTCCATTTTTGTTGTTGTTAGTATCTCCCCCCACATTGTGTACTCTTCCTCTGGGTTTTCATTTCCCAGGTGCATTACTTTGCACTTCTTAGCATTGTATCTAAGCTGCCATACTTCTGACCATTCCTCCAACCTTGCCAAGTCCCTCCTCATCCTTTCCACCCCCCTTGTGTATCAAACCTGTTGCAGATCTTTGTGTCATCTGCAAATAGGCATATTTTCCCTTCCAGTCCCTCTGCAATGTCACCTATAAAGACATTAAAGAGGACTGGTCCCAGTACTGAACCTTGTGGTACCCCACTAGTAAGCCCCCTTTCTTCGGAGTGGACTCTGTTTACCATTACCCTCTGCATCCAGTTGTCCAGCCAATGTTTTACTCTGTTATTGAGTGGCAGCTCAATAAAGGATTCTTCAAGCATTAGAGGGGGTGGTTATTTAAATAAACATTCAAGATCTTTGTGTTGTTAATTCCTCTTTCAGTAACAGACAGTCTTTAACACAGTTTGAGGCTAAGCCACTTTTAGGGTATTGTTGGCTTAGACATGGGCTGCGGAGCCCTGTTTATATAAGTAGGATCTGTGGGCAGTGGCATCCAAACATTCAAGCAGTTTACAGTAAATGGGACACACAAATGTTCAGGCAGTTTGTTTGATGGTGGGGGCTCCAAAACCTTGACAGTCTTTAAAATACCTTTCACAAAGGCAGTCTGAATCAGATGCACTGTCTTTTTAATACTGGGCAATATGCAGGTTGATATCATGGAAACCTGGACTAAGTGACTGGGATGCACCAAGCTTTGTGGGGATCACGGGCTATGCGTTCCCTGCTACAGGCTTAAACTTTAAGCTTTTAGGACAGCAGCAGTCCTGCCCTCTTGGCTTAGGGCCAATTACCTGGGTACAAAGGGTCCCTCGCTAGCTGTCCTTCCATTTTTAGGGGGCTTGGGTTAAGTTTAACACTTAAATTACTTCAACTAACCATTTGCTTGGTTGATAGCATCTATACTATGGGGTGCTGTCTCTTGCATATTCTATGGGAATCTGGGATCTCAGCCTCTTGCAGTCTATACCATGGATCCAGTTGTTGGCTCCTTTCGTCAGACGAAATTCACAACAGATTTGCATACAACATATGTATTATAGCCCGTTATGCTCTGGGCTACTCACTCAGGGGGCCTGTGTGCTGGGCCCTGTGGCAACTATGCTGCTATTCTGGGGAACCTGGCTTCATTTCTCTCTCCCCACCTGCTCTCTGGATGGAGCACAGTATATCTTTTACTAGCCCCAGCTCTAGGCTTGTAGATTCTGTTTTGGGCTACTAGCCTTGCTACTAACTGATCACCACTGGCGTCTGCCCTGCCCCTTTCCTGCCCATCTGGTATGTAGTTGTTTCTTTAACTGGGTTTTTGCTTTGCCTTCTATCCCACTCTCTCTGTCTCTCTCTCTCTCGGGCCTCAATGTACCTCTCTTGGGGCTGTTAGCCTGATCCCACTCTTTAAACATTTGATAACTGTGGCTTGCCCTGCTCTTCTTTCTTGTGTTCTGACCCTAACTCTACCCTCTGGAAGTTTCTTTAAGTATTTTGGGCCTCCTTTCCACTGTTCCTGGCTAGAACATCTTTAATTTAAATGTGGAGGTAGTCCAGAAGAGGGCTACCAAGATGGTACAGGGTCTGTGTCAATAGCTCTACAAGGAGAGGTTAAAGGAACTAAACATGTATACCCTTGAGGAGAGAAGGGGGATATGCTCAAGACCTTTAAATACCTCATGGGGTGAAAAAGGTACAAGTGGGAGGTATTTTTTGGAGGAAAGGGTGCTCTAGAAGAAGGAGTCACAACATGAAGGTGGAAGGGTGTAGGTTAAGGAGAGATCTGAGGAAATATTCCTTCACTGAAAGGGTGGTGGATGCCTGGAACAGTCTTTCAGTGGAGGTAGTGTGGGTGAAAACAGTGGTGGGATTCACAAAAGTCACAGGGGACTCATAAGGAATAGGAAAGGAGTGGAAGAGAAAATGCTGTATGCCTAGAAGGGACTGCAGGGAAAGCAGCACAACAATAAAGGGCAGACTGTATGGGCCAAGCAGCCCTTATCTGCTGTAAATTTCAGATTCTATGTAAGGGTCTGTCCTCTTATTTCACCCACCGGGCAATCCTTTGCTGGGGCTTTTCACTACCCACTTTGGCCTCTGGCCCTCCTCTGTTTTACCACTAATGGGCATGGATTAGGGCCTCACCCTCTATTCCGCCCCTACTGGCCAGTTCTTGAATGGGGCCTTCCTTACTCCTCATCTCTGCCTCGGCCAATGCCTGCAGCTATTTCTTTTAAATAATTTAAAAAAAGTTCCATGTTTTGTGGCTGCCAGCACCTGCCCAGTGGTGCTGCCGCCAACTCACTGCCCTGACCCAGGGTGAAGGTTCTGAAGAGGAGAAAAGGTTTGCTGCCAGGAGTTGGGTGGATGGTTGTGGGGCCAGTGGTTGTCCCTGATTGGTTGCTGTTGGAGTGAGGGCAAGGCTGGGTAAGTTGCGTGGCTGGAGCCTGACTGGCCTGGTTGTGCTGCTGGCTTCACTGAGGAGACCCCGATCCCTCTCATCGCTGTGGCCGACTGACACCCAGAACTGACCTCTGGTGTGCTTTTGGTGTGACTGCACCTCAATCTGTAGTCATTTCTCACTCTCCCGGTCAACTCTCTTTCCACCATTGTGTTTACTTGCTGCTGACGAGGAACTCCACTTAAATGATTACAAAAACAAATGGCGCCACAGAGATCACACTGCTAGGCTATGCTGACAGGATGTGCTCCCCTCTCTCCCACTGACCCGACTTGTGCCTCTGCCTCCTCTCGTTGACCAGATTCCTCCACTGCCATGACTGCCAACAATGGAACTGATGACCGGACTTCTTCTCTGGGTTGGTCAGGACCCATGAATACACTACCTAAGCCTGAGGTAAGTCCCTCCTGCTGTTACTGGTTGACTGATCACTGGGCTCACTGTTCTTCCTTCTCTGAATGAACAGCTGCTGGCTGTCCTTCTTCCACTGCTGCAGGTCCTTCTGTATCCCCCAACATTTGGGACATTGAGTCCCTGACAACGTAGGGAACAAGCAACTGTACAGTGCAAACTGGACATTCCAAAACTGGCATAAGGCTTGTGCCAAGGTTGGTTGGGGGGGACTGACTGCGGAAACTGCTGTGATAAAAAAACGTTTTAAACTGTGGTAGCTTTTCCTAATGGGCCCCATGTCACTATACAGCTCTCTCCTCTGCCAGTCTACACTGTCCTGGGCTGGGGTCTATGGGGCACCATAATGGGGACTGTGGCACCTTTACTGGGGATCCGGGCACCATTTCTCTAACCCCTACCCCTTGAGCCACATGCACTTATGCTGCAGGAGCACCTGGATGTCCCTTTTCTGTAGGGCACCAGAGGATATCAGCTCTGGGGCAGTACAGAATTAAGGACTCAAAGGCATCGCTAAAGAGGGGGCGATTAAGCAGAGACCATCTAGGCAGACTCAGTGGACCAAGCAGTCCTTTTCTGCCAACAAATTTCATGTTTCTATGTGGGGGGGGGGCTTTGGCTATGCCGAGAGTGGAGACCTTCTGGTAGAATCAAAACCTTTTCATTAATGCTTGATTTCATCTTAGCCAGGGTGTAGCAGTGCACTGGGACAGTCTAGAGGCTGTGGCAAGTCAGCCTTTAAACTAAGTGAGAGGGAGTACCCAGTCCAAGTGAGTTGTAAGGAAGACACGAGAGCCCTGAGGTTTCTCCACTCTCCAGACAACTGTCACCCAGATGGGTCTCCGAAATACATGATAGTACAGGAACTCCTTTTACAAGGGCAGGAAGTGAGGGAACAGCAGCCCTCCACAGAAAGTGGAGAGGGTAGAAATTCTCTTCCTCCATCTCTGGTACTTTCTACCCCATAGGGTAAGAGGAAACCTAAATAAAAAAACATTTTACTTTTAGTTTCTTTTTTAAGATGGAAGTGGTAAGCTGCCAGGGGTGTAGGGCACCCATCTTCCAAGGTCTGCTCTGGAGAATGGGTTGCTGTCCTATATGCGGAAGTCTGAATGAACTCAGAGCTCAACTGGATACAGCACAAAGAGAAATAACCAGCCTTCAGCAGCAGCTATACTGGAATTTATGCCCTTCACATTCTCTGCCTCAGAGACCCACTGGCCCAGGTTGATAGAAGATGGTGGGTTGGGGGGGGAGAGAGTTACAAGGATGGGCCAGGCTAGACCTGTTCAACCCAGCATCACCCTAACAACAAATCGCTTTGCACTCCTGGAAACAGTGCAGGATCCCGACTCAGCGAAGAAAGCCCCAGAGCTGGAGAAGGGGATAAGAAGGAACAGAAGCAGCATCAAGAGGCAGCAAGAGAGCACGTGGAGGATATAGAGGCAAGCAAACACTTATTCTAGGAGACTTTATGATTAGAGGGATCAAGTCAGACCTCAGCAATGGTACGCAAACTAGGGTGACAGTTAAATGCCTCCCTGGAGCATTGGCACAGCGTGACACTGAACGCATTGGAAGGATTGTGGACAAAGCAGAGGAAGGTCTCAACATACTTCTACATCTTGGTACTAACGACCTGGCAGGATGAACAGTGGAAGAGACCAAGCATAACTTCATTAAGCTGAAGGAAAGGCTGAAGGCTCGAATGACCTCCATGGCATTTTCAGAAGTCCTCCCAGTGTGGGGCAATTGGGATCACACTGATAAAATCAGAAACAATGAGACTTAAGAATTCAATGCCTGGTTAAAGGGATGGTGTCAAGAAAAAGGATATCTCTTTATAGGAGCATGAGGGAGCTTCTGGGAAAGGAAGTTTTTCAGGTTCTACAAACTTCACCTAACCAAGGAAGGGGTGAGTGCACTGGGGCAGAAATTTGACGTCTACCTCGACCATTTAAACTAGCCGGGAGGGAGTTCAGTGCTAAGGAACCTATCAGTGACTACACTGTTGATGGGAACTTAGTTGTTGCTCCCCCTCAAGCAGGATTCTCTCTCTCTCCCACTACCTAGGGATCACATAGAGAAAAGAAGGAGACTACAAGGGACCAGAAAGAGGGCCATGCAACTGCAGACCAGCAGGAGAAAATAAAAGAAGGCAGGAAATGCAAGGAGTCTGGACATTGGAAAGGGGTGAACATCAATACCAGAACCCTGGGTAACAAAATAAGTGACCTGCAGGCAATGATGGCAGAGTCCTGGGTGGACCTGGTGGCCATTACAGAAACATGGGCCACAGAGAAGAATTACTGGGGCCTCTCAGTCTAGTGCTACACCCTCTTCAGGCAGGATAGGAAGGGAGGCAAGGGGGGAGGGGTCACACTATATGTATGTGATGGAATAAGTGCCACCCCAGTCAATATCAGCAAAAAGGAGGGTGTAGAATCTCTGTGGGTACAACTCAGCTCAGCAAAGGCGAAGAATATTCCACATAGGAGTGGTATACAGTCCTCTGGTGCAGGCTGAGGATAGGCATGAAGAATTTATAGGGGAACTCGGGGGTGTAACACAGAAGGGGGATGTAGTGGTTGTTGGAGACCTGAAGTTGCCCGATGTAGACTGGGGCATCCCAGTGGCAGGTACTTTTAGAAGTCAGAAGATGGTCAAGGCCCCACAAGACTGCCTACTCACTCAACCAGTCAATGCTCCAACTAGACTGGACACCATCCTAGATGTGGTCCTCACAAATTCAGAGGTAGTCAAGGTTGCAGGGATTGGGGAGCCACTGGCCAGCAGTGACCACAACATAGTGTTGTTTGAATTGGTCTTAGAGGTAGAAAAATCTCATTCCAGGACAGAAGTCTTAAACTTTAGGAGAGCTGATTCTGACTCCATGAAGAAACTAGTCAAGGGCAAACTAACAAGGATCCATTAGTATTTTTAGGCATATGTCATATGGGAGTGGGTCAAAAATGCCATAGTGGAAGCTACCAAAAGTGCATAAGGATAGTGATGAAAAAGAACAAGCATAAAAAACCCATATGATTCACAAACCAGGTTAGGGCAGCTATCAGGACCAAAAGAGAGGTGTTCAAAAACTTTAAAAGAACTCAGAGAGACAGTGAATGCAAAGTTTACGTACACAAGAACAAAGAAGACAAAAGTATGGTGAAAACAGCTGAGGCCACGGCTGAACTTCAACTGGTGGAGAGGGTAAAACTGGAAATAAACACTTTTTTGTTATATGCAGGAAAAAAAGAAGAAAAGGGGAGGGATAATTAAACTTAAAGATGGAAACAGTTGTGGAGGAGGATAAACAGTAGGCCACTGTTGTAAATAACTTTTTCTGCTCAGTATTTACAAAGGAACCCAGTGACCCTACGCTGGACAGTGGCATTGAGGTGGCTGACAGGGGGGAGTCCCACGAATGGAAGCAGCATCTATCACCTCCGACAGAGTCAGAGAGGCTATGGAGAAACTCAGGGAGGATAAGTTACCAGGGCTGGAGGGAATACACCCGAGAGTGCTGAAGGAACTGACAGGAGAAATGATGGATCCCTTGACACATTTGTTCAACAGTTCACTTCAGTCAGGAGTAATGTCTAGAGATTGAAGAACTGCAGATGTGGTTCCTCTTTACAAGGGAGGGAGCTGGGAGGAGGCTGGCAACTACCAACCAGTTAACCTCACTTCAGTAGTAGGTAAGCTAATGGAAACCTTAATAAAGCAGGACTAGTAGAGCATACCTCTCAACCCAATGCCTCATAAATCAGGGACAAGGCTTAAACAAATCAGGGACAAAGGACCAAAATCAGGGACACATCTTCAAAATTAGAGATATCCACCCAGAAGGCTGGTAGAATATGGGGCTTAGTGCAAAATACATTTTCTAAAGAAGAACATGTCTGCAAATGTAATGCTTGACATTGTTTTGTGCTTACAGTCCCCACTGTTTAGTCACAAAAACACAAATTTTAGGAGGGACAGAGTAACATTTTGAGGCAAAATCAGGGACGTCCCTGAAAATAAGGGACACTTGAGAGGTATGTAGTAGAGAACTTAGAGAAATACAGTTTTCAGGATGAGAGGTAGCATGGATTCATAGCAGGTAGGTCAAGCCAGATGAACCTGATTACATTTTTTTGACTGGGTGACTACATAATTGGACAGCGGCTGCCCAGTGGACCTACTCTACTTCAACTTCAGTAAGGTCTTTGACTTGGTGCCACACAACCACCTACTGAAAAAATTGGAGGACCTGGGAATAGCCAAAAGCTTATCAAGTGGGTAGGAAATTGGCCTAAGGATAGAAAACAGAGGGTGGTAGTCAACGAGAAGTCAGAGGATGGGGAAGTCACTAGTGGAATTCCCCAGGGCTCAATGATGGGCCAGTCCTTTTTAATGCATTTATCAGTGACATCGGCATAGGTATCCAGGGCAAAATTGCCCTATTCGCAAGACGATACCAAACTAGGTGGAAGGGTAGACTGTGGAGAGATGGTTAGGGACCTTCAGAATGACCTGCAGAGGCTGGAAAATTGGTCCAAAATTTGGCAGCTAGGGTTCAACGTAAAAAAGTGCAAAGTGATGCATCTAGATAAAGGGAATCCGAGGACAACATACTGGCTTAACAGGGTTCAGCTCGGTGTCTCACAGGAAGAAAGGGACCTAGGAGTCATCATTTCCAGTACCCTCAAACAGGCTAGCCAATGCAACACAGCTTACAGCAAGGCAAACAGAAAGCTAGGGTGCATAGAGAGAGGTTTTGACAGCAGGAGTAAGGAGGTGATTCTGCCACTATACAGGCCCTGGTAAGGCTTCATCTGGAATACTATGTCCAGTTTTGGAGTTCACATCTTAAGAAGGATAAGAACAGGCTGGAAACTGTCTGGAGAAGGGTAACTAAGATTATCCAGGGCCTCCAGGGGCTCTCCCATGAAGGGCATTTAGAAGCTTTGAATATGTTCTTGTTGGGGACTAGGAGAGAGAGGGGACATGATAGAGACATACAAGTTTCTGAGAGGAATAAACAAGGTGTCCTCCTCAGAACTGTTCATCAGGGTAGACAACTCCAGTACCACAGGACATGAGTGGAAGGTGAGGGGAGGGAGCTTCAGGACAGAGCTGGAGGAAAGGAGGGACAGGGGAATATGATAGAGACATTCAGGTACCTCAAGGGGATAAGCAAGGTACAGGAGAGCAGCATCTTTCAGAAAAGGAGATCTGCAAGAACAAGAAGTCACAATATGAGGCTGGGGGGGAGACTCAGGGATAACGTGAGGAAATACTTTTTCACAGAAAGGGTAGTGGGTGCATGGAACAGCCTACCTGTGGAGGTTGTAGAGGCAAAAACAATAGGTGAATTCAAGAATGCATGAGAGTCAGAAGGCAACCCTAGTGGTAGGAAGGAGGAGGTAAGCTGCAGATCAATTAGAATCTGCAATTGAGGTAGGTAGGGAAATGAGCAGACTAGGTGGGCCAGTCGGTCCTTATCTGCCGTGACGTTCTATGTTTCTATGGAACCATGGAATAGGCCGCCCACTACAGTGGTGGAAGAAAATACACTGACATCATTTAAGCTGAGATGGGATATGGCCAGAGCTCAAATAAAAACAGTGGGAGCAGTAGGGGGCATTAAATAGTGGAATGCAAGGCAAGTTTATTTATATGGCACCCAGTCTCTGGGGCTCTGGGCGCTTTACATAAGACACGTAGGGTCATAAAAAGCATAACACATATCACATATACAGATATTTAAACCAAAAAATAGAGTTATAAAATGACTACAGTTTAATTAGTACTGGTCAGTCAACCTCATTGGGGAAAGACAAACGGAAGAGATAAGCCTTTAGATGCTTTTTAAAACTCTTTAGCATCAGGGCCTCCCTAACACAAGCTGCAAAGGAGTTCCAAAGGGCTGGTCCAGTGACACTGAAGGCACGATTGCCAGAAGTTTTTAATCTGACCCTCGGAACAACAAGGAGGCCCCTGGTTGAGGAGCGGAGGGAATGGACTGATGTGGCTGGTGTTAGGAGATCATCCAGATAGCCAGGCCCAGTCCATAGAGGGTCTAAAAGGTGAGCAAGCCCACCTTGAAGATGATCCTCCACCTGACAGGCAGCCAGTGCAGAGCCCGAAGGACCAGGGTCACAGTCACATGACTAGATATAGACAGGTCTGTTAGCAACCGAGCCACTGAGTTTTGCACCAGCTGTAGCCGGAGGAGGGTACTTCCAGTGACTCTGAAGTATGGAGTATTACAGTAATCAAGCATTGATGTAACAAAGGCATATACCGGTGACGGCATGTCTTCGGTGGGGGGGGGGACTAGGGGTTTAATCCTGGTGATATTCCTCAAGTGGTAAAAAACATTTTGGACCACAGGTGACACCTGAGCTTCAAGTGCCAGTCTGTCATCCAGGATAACGCCAAGATCTCGCATCCCAGGGGAGGCCAGCAACAGAGTGGATCCCAGGCACAATCCTGTAATCACTCCAGAGGCACTTCCATCATGCCTATGACCTAGCTCAATCACCAGGACCTCCTTCTTGTTAGGGTTCAGTCGCAACCAGCTGGAGGACATCCAGTCATTGATCTCAGCTAGGCAATTGTTAATCACTTCCACAGCATTGTGTGTTCCGGGGCAAAGGACATATACAGTTGGGTATCATTTGCATAGCAGTGAAAACCCACACTGTAACACCTAATGAGCTCTCCCAGGGGCAGCATGTACACTGTGAATAACATCGGTGACAAGATCGAGCCCTGAGGTACTCCACATGACAGGGGCTTCAGGGAGGAGGAGGAGGAGAAATTCCCCATCATCACCTGCTGCTTCCTGCAAGAGAGACAGGACTTGAACCAGTTGATGACAGTACCGGTGAGTCCACAATACTCTTGAAGGTGATCAAGAAACACAATGTGATCCACGGTGTCAAATGCTGATGAGAAATCAAGGAGCACAAGAACTGACCTGTCTCCTCTATCTGTAGCCCTGAGGAGGTCATTATGCACCCTAATTAGAAGGCTGGGCCTGTAGTTCAAAGGACAAGCAGCCAGCTACTCCCACTTCCTGAGCTATATAAGCAGTTCCTCTCAGTCTCCTTCTGAAGCACTTTTTCGTTGTCAGCCAGAGGCTCTGTCAGTCTGTCCTCTGAGCTGGCTGGGGCCTACTAGGCTGGCTGGGGGCCTATCCTCCCCCCCCAGCCTTGCTGCTCCTGCTTGTCTCTGCTGGACTTCTGTGCTTATTTTCCTGCTTCTGGTTTGTATTTTAACTCAGGCTGTGTGCTTCTTTCTGTCTTTGTTCCCTGTTTTCTGTGTTTGTGTGTCTTTGGTTTTGTATTTTTTTGTGTTGCTTTGTTTTTAAGCGCCTAGCATATTGCTCCAGAGCTCATACTACTTGCTCTCAGTTATTCATAACTCTCAAATTACTTGCAGTGCAACTGCAATCATCAGTGTGTTTCAGCTCAACCATAGCTGATCTCCATGCTGCACTTTCAGTTGTTTTCACCTGATTCAGGCTCACTCTGAACCCTAGCTATGCAGCTCAATCATGCTTTCTCAACTTATTCTACCTACCTCATTGCTGCAGTTTCATTGCGCTGCATGGTGATAGCTGCTTTCAGAGCATTGTGCCTCTATTCATTCTATGTTTATTGAATTTTACAATACTCAGTGTATTCAGTACAGATGCTGCTTCTATGTTTGTACATCCTGTTATACTCTGAGGTCAGCTAAAGCTACTGCTGATGCTGTACAGTAGTTTTAATACCTGCATGTGGGTCTTGGCCCTTCCATCGCTTTCTTGCTTTTCCTACAGTGGGGACTTGGAGGTGTTTGGGGAGTTGTGGCCCTGTGTGGCTAATTATTTCTGTTCTAAATCTTGTCTGTGCCGCCCCAAAAATCCTCAGAGTATTTGTCACCTTTATTGGCTTTCTGAATGCTTGGCTGGCTTGCCCCACTATTCACAGTGCTGCTCCTTTGCTACTGCATTTTGCAGACCTACATGCAGGTCCGATTATTACTACTACTTACTGACCTACGTGCAGGTCCACTCTTGCTTACACAATCATTGTTTCATACCGACCACCATCCCCTCAGCTTCAGCCTCTGGGATGTCTGCTGTGCTCACTATGCATCCGACCTTTGCAAGGTCTCAGCACTTAATGCTCATAAGGTCTCAGCATACCAGTGCTCATTCAGCTGCTTACCAGTTTCAGCTCCTTATCAGTTTCTGGGGCATGCCATCCATACCATTCTGGTGCAGGGTTCCCTGCACCTGACGATCTTGCTCTGCATTCTAAGTCCACATCTTCAGCGTGTCTGACTTGGGGTGGGGTCCTTCTCACCTGGCCCATAGCTGGGAATGCCCTTGCTACAGGCTTGGCTTTAGCTGTTCGCTGACATGACAGCAGCTCCTGGTGTAGCATTTAGGACTAGCTGTGAAGGGTGGTTACTCCGATCTCCTTTGGCTCTAGTGGTTCCACTATAATGGTTATCCATTGGTTTTAGTGGTTTCCCTAGCAAGGCACCTTCACTGTATTCTCCCTATGACTGCCTCTGGTTCACCTGGTTTGTGTTTAGGGCGAGTAGGCCAGGTGAGTGCCTCAGCAGTCATTGCTCTCCTCCTCCCATCTTGGTTGCCCCTGATTTTGCATAGTACTCTCGCAACCTTCCACGGCGTTCCCATTAGAGGGATTGAGTGAGAGCTTTCCTCCAAATTGGAATGTTTTCCACCTCCCTTTAATTGGATTTCCAAATTACAGCAGCAGAGCTGTCACTAAATAAAATATCACTAGCCTGGAGGGAAGGTGACCTAGGCCTTGGATCTCCAGAGATTCCCTCCTCATAGGGTTTTTTTTTCTCTCCTCTGTGCCTCAGGTCATAACTGTTAGTTAGCATAGTAGTATTCCCTAGTTTCTTTAGGTAGCTTCTTCTGTTGGATGGAGTGGGATGGTGTCCCTGCCATTCCCTCTCTCCTTAGAAGGTCCCCTCATTCTCAACGCAAACATTAAATCATGTTACGCAAACTTGAGCATCTCATTATGTGACCAAGCTGCTTGATGCTTTATTCTACTACTACATTACAGCTCCTGCTTGCTTATATGCTTTGTACTACATTTCTTTTGGGGATCCTTCCCAAGGTACCTTTAGCCATAGGAATCATCCCGTGGTGCCTCTGGGGTGGAACTCTCTTCAAGGGCTCCTTGCCTTTGGTACCCCTACAGGGTGATAATTCCTCTGGGATAGAAAGTGCGAATGGCCAAAACCAAACTAACACAGTTGCACAAGCATAACACTATACTGGCTGCATAGGCCATTTAATTGGAAGGCTGGGCCTGTAGTTCAATGGACAAGCAGCCAGCCATTTCCACTTCCTCAGCTATTTAAGCAGTTCCTCATAGCCTCCTTCTGAAGCACTTTTTCTTTGCCCCACCATCCTCCCCTCCTCCTCCAGCGGCAGCACCTCTCTCATTGGGATCCTTCCTAAGGTACCTTTAGCCACGGGAATAGTCCCGTGGCTCCTCTAGGGGTGGAACCCTCTTCAAAGGTTCCTTGCCTTTGGTACCCCTATAGGGTGGTAATTCCTCTGGAATAGACAGTGTGAATGGCCAAAACCAAACTAACACAGTTACACAAGCACAACACTATACTGGCTGCGTAGGCCATTGAACTAACACTGTTTTGGTGCTGTGCCTGTCCCTGAAACTAGACTAAATTGGTTCATAGATATCAAAGGACATGGGGTGATCTTCAAGCTGTTGGACCACTATTTTCTCGACAACCTTACCCAGAAATGTCAGGTTGGAGATCGGACGGTAATTCACCAGGACATCAGGGTTGAGGGATGGCTTCTTCAACAGGAATCTCACCAGATCCACTTTCAAAGCATCCGGAAAGACTCCCTCTGACAATGAACACTGGACAATCCCAGCAAGCACTGGGCTAATGGTCCTGACACATCTCATCAAGAAACGAGTCTGGGCTGGGTCGAGCTTACAATTAATGTGCCTAAGCATCGAGATCACCTCAATGACCTCGGCCACCTCCACTGGTTTAAACTCATCCCAGACAAATGGAGCACCTCTGCTCATCCCAGGCTGATCACCATGAGGCAAAACTTGCCTCACTGATGGGATCCCTTACTGGATGGAGGACACCCCGTCAGAGAAGCACTGAGCAAACTTCTCACACAAAGTGATTGAAAGAACTTTTTTTGGCTGTAGACATCCATTAAAAGTCTACACACAGTCCAAAAAAGTTGAGATGGTCTGTTCTTCCCTGCAGTAATCTCACTGGAGAGGAACTTCTTACAGTTGGTTGCCCCTTGGTACTCATAATAATGAGCATGCAAGGCTATTCTGTCCTCCTCTGACCAGGTCTTCCACAGCAATACTCCAACTTCCGACCCCTGATCTTCATCACCTTGAGATCCCCATCAAACCAAGGGGATCTCAAGAGAGAAGATATGGGTTATATACAGACTGATGTGATGGCATCGAGCACCTTGGATACCACCTTATTATAGGCGGCCATCGCCTCACCCGTGCCAACCACACATGCAGTATCTACACTAGATAAATCAGCTACCGTCATCAATCCCTCTGGGAACAGCCCCCTCAAAGGGCAATAGCTAACCATCTCAACAGGGGAGGGGCATTCAGGGGGGCCCCAAACAAGAACTTCACCATGCAATGATCAGACCAAATGAGCTGATCAGTCTTGAGATTGGTCACCTCAAGTCTCAGTGAGAACACCAGGTCCAGCATGTGGCTGTGGTGATGGGTCGCAGAAGTAACTACTTGTTTCAGGCACAATGATGACATCAACTGGAGGAAGTCATAACCAAATTGCAAGGATTCATTGTCAATCTAGGAATTGAAGTTCCCCAGAATCAGCCATCTGAAAGAATTTGGTCTGAAAAGATCTCAGGAACTCACGGGCAGACTAGGTGGACCCTTGGTCTCCTTTTGGTGTCACTTTCTATGTTTGTATAGTGTGGGGAGTACACAGCTGCATAATGACTTAAATTAGGCTACTCTGAGCATGCCACACTGTAACAATTGCACCAAAAATGAAGCAAAACAAAGGTAATGAAGGGTTATATAGTATATACTAATGCAGGGAGCATTTGTAATAAGATTGATGAACTCCAGGTGATGGCAATGATGAAAAGGCATGACACTATCACTCTTATGGAGGCACAGGCCTCCCTAGGACACAGCTTGGACCTGAAAAATTCCAGGTTACTCAGTGTTTAGTAGAGACAGGGAAGATACCAAATGGAAAACGAGTGGCTATTTATGTAAAAATAGATCTTTATGTATTTATGTATGCATGCATGTATGTATTTATTTATGTATGTATGTATGAATGTATGAATGTATGTATTTATTTATTTATTTCAAAAGTTTTACCATGAAAGACTGGCAGCATAGCCTAGAGGTTAGTATAACAAGCTGTGAATGAGCTTGGTACATCCAGTAGATCTGAGTTTGATTCCTACAACCGCCACTTGCATACTGTGTGACTCTTAACCTCCTCAGTGCTTCTGGGTTGCCCCTGAAGACAGGCACTTGTGCCTAGTGGGCCTTACTGGTTAACAAAAAATACATAAAAAAAGACAATGAGATGGTAACTGCTTGTTTCCTGATATGCATGGGGGGATACAGGTCACAATAAAATAAGGTACAATACAGTATGCACAATAAATTTGTATTTATTTATTTATTTCTGATCTTGGATTAACCACTTGAGCTCAGAGCTCTTTACATAGGTTCCATGCTAGTACATTTAGAACAAGTAGGTGATTATACAGAGGATCGAGACAAACAAGGCAATAGAATTAGAATGAGAACATTTAGGTACATTTGGTCTTTAAACAAAGGAATGCAAAAAATACAGAGAAAACTAAAACTGGAATAAGTAAACACAGTCATATACATACAGGAACAGACTCAATAACTGCCCAACAGGGAGTCTGTTAGTTGACAGCAACACAAGGGGGTTAGTGCATAGAAGTGCTGGAGTGACGGGGTGGAGGGTTGAGCCCTAAGTGCAAGGTATCCGAGACAGAGAGAGATCTGTTTGGCAGAAGGGCAGATGGTAGTTGTGCAAACAAGTATTCTGCACAGAGTAATACAGTGCAAACAAGGTGCCTAAGGTGTAGTAAATTTGCAGATGAACAAGAGTAGTGAACAATACAGTAAACTGGGAAGGGGTGATCACAGTGTAAAAAGTGAGTCAAGGCTGGAGGGTGCTGGGCAGTAACAGAGGAGCTTAAGTCTGGAACAGTGGTGGGGGTTGTAAGTTCATGAAGAAGAGACTTAAGGAAGTTGGAGAACAAAGCAGAGCAGATAGCCATGGTAAGAGAGGACCAGAGCTTAATGAAATGATAGGAGAAGGCAGGTTGGCCAGCAGTAGATTTTCTGGGGTTGGGAAAGGGAATGAGAATAAGCATGCAAAGTGAGTAGGGAGCTATGTCTGTGGGTGGGAGGGGTGAGAGGTGTGAGGTAAGGTAGGGAAGAAGGAAGCAAAACTGGAATTCAGATATGAAGGAGGCATAGTGGGTGAGGCCGACATCTGGCATCAAGGGTGGGGAAGGAGGAGGAGTATAGGGAGTACTGGTGGGTGCGAAGGGAAAAGTCCAAGGCAAAACAGCATGAGTGAAAGAGGGGATCTAGTCTGGCAAGGGTGGACTTGAGAGTGGTGCTCTAAACGATGTCGCCATAGTTGAAGATGGGGTGGATCATCTTCGAGACAATCTCCTGGCAGGCAGGAAGTGGGATTCTCACTTTATTCCTGTATGAGAAGGGCAATCTCCTGCATCTAGAGTGTATATTGTGGCATCTCTTATCCAGAGGAGTACTCACCTTACGCTGCCTGTGAAACAGTAGTACCCCTTTAACTTGTCACCATGGATCAGGGCAAATTAGGACCACGGCAACCAATGCACACCTTAGGGGGTACAACAGATGGGAAACTACTCACAGATCAATGTCCACAATGGGAGCTGGGATCAAGCAGGATGCATTTTATTTGCTGTAAGCTGGCACACAGCACATAAGGGCATTACCCTCGCATCTGCAGTTCATATCTTCGGTTGCTACCATTATCCACATTCATTTACTGAAAGTCTGGGTGTTCCCATCACAAGTGTTATATGTGAGGTGCCATACTGATGTCTGAGTGTCCCCATGGTATATATATATATATATATATATATATATATATATATATATATATATATATGTGCAGAATCTTTTGCATTAGTCCTAATCAGTAGTTGGTAATCTGAGCCAGTACTAACTGGGTAGCCCTTAATTTATTTATCACTGCCTCTTATTGTCAATGAATCCTACTAGCCTTTTCGCACACGTACTAAGGTCTCCAGCCATGAGGCCTCCACGTTCCCTCTCTGTGTTCTTTAAAGGTATGATTTGTACAATGGTATATATCTCCTTTTTTTGTGTTATGTTATCTCTGAATTATCAGCCTCCAAGTACGGGCTGCAGCATAAGAATTTGATGTCCTACAACTTGGAGTGGACCTCAGCAGTTGACCCAAAAGGTCTCCTGGCAATATATGAGCTTTATAGTGATGAAGCTGTTACAAGCTGATAAACTATGTGCAGGGTTATACCCTCAGAGACCCAGTCCTGGCCTCCAAACATCTGGCAAGGTTACTACTGCATGTCCTCATGTTAACTGCTGGGGATGTTGAACCTAATCCAGGTCCCTCCCCACAAAACTCCTGCGTCTCATCCCCCAATGATCTTTCCTGAGCAAACAGAAGGTTAAAGATACACATGAACATAAACAGCCTAAGGACAACATAAACAGCCTAAAGACAGATCTCCATGAACTTCCACCCTATGTTGATATTGAATTCCCTGGGCAAAATTCAGGAAAGGTTGGTCTACAATCAGTTGCAGGAATACCTTGACTCCTGCAACCTGTTAATTAACTGAGGTACAGTATGGTTTTAGAAAGAACGGCACAAATATAACCCTAATCCAGCTGACCTTAGTCATCTTTAGTGCCATGGAGTCAGGCCAAGCTACTGGAGCTATAGTCATTGATCTGACCAAGGCATTTGACTTGGTCAACCATGAACTTCTCCTCCTAAAACTTAGAAATCTGGACCTTGACCAGTTCTCAAACTCTTGGTTCAGATACCATCTTACTGGCTGTATACAATTAGTAAAGTGGAGAGGCAGCACCTCCTCTATGAGAGTCATCTCTGATGGGGTCCAACAAGGTTCCATATTGGATCCCTTTCTATTCTCCAAAGAAAAGTTGAAAGCACTTGAACAGCACACTTTGGTGTGTTGGTGAGTGTCCTCGAGCTGGTTACATACCTGCAAGTTTGTTATTTTATTGTTAAAATTTGGCTACTGCTTCAAATTTAATGGAGATGTTATATATATTTCACTTGGCATAAAACCTGCTAGTAAGTGTGCTGTTTGAGTGCCTTCATCTTTTCTTTGGTTTTCAGAAGTTAGCCACTGCAGAAAGTGTACCAGCCATTTTTACAGCAGCACACCTGACCCCCTTTTGTGTCCCCTGCTATTCTTCCTATTTATAAATAATTTACTTGATAACTATGGAGAGTCCAGAGTATTATTGTATACTGATAATGATGTGTTGTACAGGAGCCATATATATGTTAATCTAATTGCAAGGGCATCATAACACTGAAAAGCAGTTAAAGAAAGGGGTAGGCTTATTGGCAGACTAGATGGGCCGCATGGCCCCCTTCTGCCATCACTTTCTATGTTTCTGTGTTTCTATGTTATTAATTCGGGCCTTGGTCATGATTTCAGTTGCCTTGAAAACTAACTTTCAGCCAACCAACTTATCCTTAACCCAAACAAAAATTAAACCAATGCTGTTTGGAACTAGAAATTTTGGCTCTGAAAGGCATGAGTCGCCTACAACACTGCAGGAGACACCCTTGAGGGGGTGAGTTCCACTAAGTATGGAGTATACCTTGCTCAGGAACTGTCATTTTGACCCCACATTGACTATATAACAAAGGCCATGCATCAGAAGCTTGGACTGGTGTGTAGGGTTAGGGCCTATCTTGCAAGGAAGCTTGCCTTGCAGTATCAAATAGCACCCTTCTTCCCATTCTACTGTATGGTGTCCCTAGAAACATAAAATTTGATGGCAGATAAGGACCGCTTGGCCCACCCAGTCTGCCTATTTTTCCCTACTTACGGTATCACTGCAGACCCTAATCAGTCTCCAGCTTTCTCCCTCCCCCCTTACTTTCCATTAAGATTCTCTTTACCTTATGCCTGTTCCATGCATTCTTGAACCACACCACTGCATTTGACTCCACCACCTCCACTGGAAGGCTGTTTCAGAAATCCACCACTCTTTCTGTGAAGAAGTGCTTCCTCATATCTCTCCTGAAAATATCCCTCTCCAGCTACATAGCATGTCCCCTTGTTCTTGAGATCCTTTTTTCCTGAAAAATACTTCCCTCCCATACCTTATTTACTCTCATGAGGTATTTAAAGGTCTCTATCCTATCCCCCCATCCTCTTTTCTAGGGTGAACTTATTGAGGTTCTTTAGTCTCTCATCATAGCACTTTTGGTGCAGACCCTGCACCATTTTAGTTGCCCTCCTCTGGACAGCCTCCACTCTGTCTATGTCCTTCCAATGATGTGACCTCCAGAACTGGACACAGTACTCACCGGCGATCTGTACCGGGGTAATACCACCTCTCTCTTTCTGCTGGTGATACCCCTTCCTATGCACCCCAGCATCCCATTAACCCCCCCAACTGCCTTGTCACACTGCCTGGCCACCTTTAGGTCATCTGATATGATTACCCTCAAGTCTCTTTCCTGCTTGTTTTTTGTCATATCACTCCACCAATATTGTACTTTGCCCCCGGGTTTCTGTGCCTTAAGCACATTATTTTGCACTTTTTTGCATTGTAACCCAGCTGCCATACCCTTGATCACTCATCAAGTTTTCTCAGGTCTCTGCTCATTCTTTCCATCCCCCTGGAATGTCCACCCTGTTGCAGATTTTGGTGTCATCAAATAAGAGGCAGACCTTCCCTTCTAGCTCCTCTACACTTATAAGGATATTAAAGAGAACTGGTCTCAGCATGGGTCCCTGAGGCACCCCACTGGTCACCCTCCCTTCCTCAGAGTGAATTCCATTTACCACAACCCTTTGATGCCTACTTTATCACCTTTGAACCCACTCATAAGCTACCCAGCTTGCTTACTAGTATCCTCTCTGGAACAGTGTCAAAAGCCTTACTGAAATCTAGGTAGGCCACATCCACTGTTCCACCCTGGTCTAATTCCTTGGTCACCTAGTCAAAGAAATCTGTTAGATTCATTTGATATGACCCCCCATGAATCCATGCTGCCTCAGGTCTTGTATCCCATTGGATTCAAGATATTTCCTTTCCTTCAGCAGTCATTCCATTAACTTTCCCACCAGTGATGTCAAGCTGACTGGCCTACAATTGCCAGCCTCTTCCCTGCTACCACTTTTGTGAAGTGGGACTACATCTGCCCTCCTGAACCACCCTTATCCTCTTATCCTTAAAGGATCTGGAATTAAGTAGACTCAGGCTACTTTACAGCTGAGTCAGCCGTTTTGCAGCTGGTGCAGACAAGATTAACACTGCTCCATCCTCTCTACCCAGAAGTGGCCCTCTCTGAAGGGGAGATTGAACTTCTCATTCCTCTGCAATATCTTCAAAATCATGAATGCTCCTCCACCCAATCTTAGGGACACTCTCATTATTAAACTGTTGGGTAGATCCTGTTGCTCCTTTGGTAATCCCTTCTGTCAGTAGCTACAGCACGGACATCCTCTGGATAAAGATAATTCAACCGCACCACAGCCATGGAATGCATTACCTCTTAACATCCAAAACATCTGCTTTCTCTCTGTTTTGAAAGACAATGTCAAGACTCGCATCCTTGGCAGCGGGTGTTTTGTCTATTCTCACCTTTGTTATGATGCTGTATATTCATCCTCTGTAGTTTTATGACAATGTAACGCTAAGTTCTGATGTACTGTAGCTTATGTCTGTTTAACCTGTACTTACCAACAACTGTTACTGCATCTGTTGTTATCTGTAATTAATCCTGTGTCACACCTGAAAAAGGGACATTGGTCTCAGTGTGCCCACACCGTTACCAAAATCCAATCATCAATCAATGAATCAATGAATCAATAATTTTTTTTATTTTTTTATTTTAGTTTTTGTTGACCGGGTAAGTGCACGAGACAGACTCTGCCTATTTTCAGGCATGACCTGCAGGAGGGGGATACAGATGACTGCCAACTGACTTTGAACCAGATCAAGCTGTTCGTGGTATTTTTAGTGAATGGGAGGAAATTTGGCCAGGGCACTGGGGAAATCCCCCTACTCTTCCTACAGGGGGCCTTGCTTCCTGTGAGCAGAGGGGACCCATTTCCATGGAGCCACTGAAAAAGCAGGATGTGAAGGTGGTTGTGGAGCTGGTCTTCTCCACTACTTTACCTAACTCAGAGACCGAAAATTGTTTTGATGCTTCGACTGTGACGGAGGGACCATTGAAAATCCAGACTGAGATGGAAGTGGAGCAGGTCATTAATGTATCGAACGATTTGGAGACAATTTCTGAAATGACTGAGATGAGAGAGCTTGAAACAGGTGAAAAGGGTTGCAAGAGGCTGATCTTGAGGCACAACTGTTACGAGAAGAACAAGGGTTCTTGGAAAGGAAAAAGTGGTTGCAAGCTATAGTAGAGAGAGATGCACAGAACGTGGTTGGTGATACAGTGGTGGTGCAGGATAGCACTCAGACTTTGGCCCTGCTACAAACAACAGGTGCAGCTGGTGGCACTTCACAGCAGGCCAGGAGGTCCACAGTACTGAGTACCTTGATTTTGGAACAAACACCAACAGAACCAACCTTTTCATTTCAGGCAAGTGGCAACCATGCTTCTTTATTTGTATTCAATGACAACGTGAACAACTGCAATGCAAACCAGACTATGGGTGTGATAATTCAGGGTGCTACATCAGGAATGGGAATTTCAGAAGCTCCAGCTTCTGACCTAAGATGTAGCCTCCCCTCCCCAAGAAAACCTGTTTCAGATTGGGCAGTAGAATCAGCACTAGAGAACGCTGTCTGGGAAATGGTCTCAGGGCCCTCACCTATCAGGGTATATGACAATGACTTAGATGGTCACATTAAGGCTCCTGTTGATGTTACTGTTAATACTGGACATATGAATCACATAGAATTGTCTAATACTGCAGTATTTCCACTACATTTACCTGACTCACTATTACTAACTCAGCACCCACAATTAAAACTTAATGTAGTGCCTAAAGCTAAAGACATCCCTGTAACTCCAGTACAAACTGAGGCAACAACGCCTTGCATGGAGAACCCTGGTCCTAGTACATCAAGGCCTGACCAACCTGTTGGTCCAGGCACCACAAATTCAGAGGATCAGTAAAAGTCGAGGGGGAATCATTCCTATGCATCCTTTTTTTGTGAGACGGTGTACCCTGCTAAACGGCATAATGCTGTATGACTAATTTATAAAGGAGGGTTGGAGATATTCCCAGACTGCATGTACATTGCAAAAACCTTATTATTTGATACCATGAAATACATACCAGCTGAAATATATGCACCTATTCATGTGTCTGGCAAGCAGACGTTTGATGTCAGCTTTAAATTGAATAGCAGATTACAAAAATTTTGGGAACTGTATCATCATGTGAAGGCAACCCCAGAGTGGTCTCCTTTTTAAGTAATACCACTGACTAAACTAGCCAACAGAACAATAACTATACTCTTTTGTAATGAAGGGGTCAGCATCACTGACCTCCTTTATTAGCTCAACCAGAGATGCACTGTTTTAGGAAACCTGGATGCTATTTTTGATGACATGAAAATTTGGACTAGCGGATGGAAAGTGCGGGTTGTTTTGCACACAACTGAGACTGGTCTCCAGCAACTTCCTAATAGCTTCTTTATTGGAAGGGACAGGGGTGTGTTGTTTTACAAGGGGCAGCCTAAAGCATGCTACAGGTGTGGTGAAACAGGACATATTAGCAGCCTCTGTAATAAACTGAAATGTACCATATGTGGGGAACTGGGGCATACTAGTGGTCACTGCAGGAATGACCAACTTTGTAATCTCTGTGACATCAAGGGTCATTCTTATCTCACGTGTCCTTGGGCTGCACACAATAAGCTGAATCAGGCTGATAGTGAAGTACAGAGAGTCATGATAACGTTTGCCCAGAGATCCAGAGGTAGACCCTTTGTACCAGCACAACCCCCGATTCCCAATATACAACAGAGACAGGGACAGACTGTACATGAAGGCCAGGTAGTCCACACAGTAGAGATGGAAGATAGACCTGAGCAGGCTACTGAACCCCTCCCTGCTGCTCCTGTGATAGCACAGTTATTCCTCATACAATAAAGGAGCATATGCCTGGGAAATGCCCCCACCCCCCAGGTCCTAGTGGAGCCAGAGTCAGTTAGGAAGGCCACTAGGCATAGACAGAATTGGTCTAAACCCTCCCCAAAGGTACAAAAGACATCAAGGGTCCCTGTTGCCAGTAGGTTTGAGGCATTAACAGATATTCCAGAAATATCCGGCAATGAGTCTGATGATTCCTCTGTCTGGTCTTCCTTACCAGATGTAAGTTCGGATAGGGAGGATCCCCTACCTATGGAATCCATAGCTGCTATCCCTTCACAACCACCCTTAAAAGCTAAAGTGAAACTTAAGCGCACAAGGATAATAAGGAGTGCTTCTAAGTAACCCCCTTGAGTGATAAACCCCTTCATGTTCCTCAGTGCAGCATCTCACATTACATTCCTGCAATGTCAATAGTGTGAAGAACCACAAGAAAAAACAGGCTGTTTTTTCACATTTCAGATCTTTTATCTTCCTGTTGCAAGATGCTAGGTTACATACACTGTATGATATTAAGGATGCTATTGGGTTATGGCATGTAGAACCCACCTATTGGTCAATAAAACATAGAAACATAGAATTTGACGACTGATAAGGACCGCTTGGCACACCCAGTCTGCCCATTTCTCTACCTGATGGATAAGCTGCAGATTCTAGTTAATCAACAGCTTACTTCCTCCTGTCCCCCACTGGAATTGCCTTATGCCTGTCCCATGCATTCTTGAATTCTCCCACTGTTCCTGACTCCACAACCTCCTCAGGAAGGCTGTTCCATGCATCCACAACTCTCTCTGTGAAAAAATACTTTCTAACATTACCTCTGAGCCGTCCCTCTCTATCTTCAAATTGCGCCCCCTTGTTCTTGCACACCTCTTCTTCTAAAAGATACTACCCTCTTGTACCTTGTTAATTCCCTTGAGATACTTGAAAGTTTCTATCATGTCCAGATCCTTGTTCAGGTGTTGCAATATTGTTTTCTGGTATCCAGTTCCATCCGATAAAAGTGGTGGATATTTTATCAGGTAGAGTGCTGCTTGTGGAAGTCAGGATAAATGGGTCCTTGTTTAGAATAATAACCATTTATGCAGCACAGACCACGGTGGAAAGAGTGGCTATCTTTCAGCTTCTCCGACCATATCTATATTCTACACACAGTATAATTCTGGGAGGTGATTTTAAAGTGTGGTATGTCCCTGGCAGATAGAGGGAAAACAGCCAAGACTCAGAACATTTTTTGTGATATGACTTCTCTAAAAAAATGGTTCAGGACACACAACTGACAGATATCTACAATTGATTATCAGGGTTAGCAGCCCCTAATTTTTTTAAGGGACTATCAGCAACACAGATTTATTATTTTTTTTATTTTCCCCTCACTTCCAATTCAAGCTGCAGACCTTCAAGTTTTTGAATTTTCAGATCATAAAGTATTGAGGTTGTCAGTAGGCACACACACTCAGTTGACCTTTGGCCCTGGGACATAGAAATTTAACTGTTCCTTGTTAGGAGCCCCAGTGGTCTTTAAAGAGTTAGAATACTTTTTTGAAGCTAGACAATCTGTTTACGCATTGTACATTGACCCCCGCTGTGGTGGGAAGACACTATTTTAGAAGTGACAAGCTTGTTAAAATGCATGTCTAAAGAAAAAAGAAAGAGTATGACCAATACATACAGCATAGGATGCAGTTGCAGAAACTATTGTCTGTTTCACATACTACAGGCCATGATTTTAGGGATAAAATCCAGGTCATTAAACAAAAAATGACATCTTATTATCAGACCCAGGCCCAAAACTTGCCGAACCAGCAAAGGTTTTCGTTGCAAGGTAGAAAGGAATATACCTACCCATATAAAATTTGTAACTCCAACCACAAACAAAAGCATGTGAATGAGCTATGAGATAGTGCTCATAACCTATGTACAGAACCCCGGGGAATTAAGAGAATTGTAAATGCTTACACTCAGTTGACCGTTGCACCCACACACACCGACAGTCAAAATTATGAGGAATATTTTTCTGATTTTGATAATCCAAAGTGTTCAGTGAAACAGGGAGAGCAGCTGACATGCCTTATAAGATCAGAATAATAGAAACAGGCTTTAGATGCATTAGTAGTCAATAAATCCCTGGGAAGTGATGGTCTAACGAACAAACTGTATAAAGTTATTGTCAATAAACTGTTGATTGAACTAACAGAGATTTTTAATCACATTTTGCAATACCAATCACCATCCCTTAGAATGACTATTTCAGCAAATTGTATATTTATTTAAAAAAGGGGACAGAAGGGATATGAAAAATTGGAAGCCTATTACTCGTCTCAATAATGATTTTAAACTATTGGCTAAAATTCTAGATTATTACGGATGGCAGACTTATTGCTCTAACCTGCATAAGCATGTTCAGCACAAGGTAGGAAAATAGCTGATCAACTTATTCTCCTAAGGGAACTTTGTGAACAGGGGCAAAGAGGGATGTTGGAGGGAGTGGTGCTAACATTAGAGCAACGAAAAGCATTCGATTCAATTAACCATAATTATTTATGGGCAGTTTTAAGCCAATATGGGATCCCTACTACATTTATTGATTGGATCAAATGCTTATATAGAAGAACAACAGTGACCCCTTTTGTACATGGCTGGAAGGGGGCCATATGTACAGTGGGGAAGGGAGTGAAGCAAGGCTGTCCAATGAGTCCTCTTTTATTTTGTTTTAGCATAGACCCGCTTTTGAGGCACTTTAATACATTTGAACATATTCAACATATAGTGCTTAGAGACATGACTCTACATCTTGCAGTAATTGTGTATGCTGATGATCTCTGTATTTTAACCCATGACGGTAGATCAGCTTCAAAAGCTATTCAGATCTGTGCACAATACAAGGCCTGTTCGGGCATAGAACTGAATAAGGATAAATGTGTGGGTAAAATGATTGGAGGTGGGCATCAGAGGACCAGACAAATTCAAAGGATTCAGGTAACCAATGTACCAATGAAGATTCTAGGGATTAGTTATGGTTCAGGATAGGATGACTTCATGAATTGGGAACCAAAAATAAAACAAGGCCAACAACTTGTGGGAGGATGGAACAAATGGAAACACAGCAAGAAGAAGAGGGTTTATATTGTAAAAACATTTTTGGGACCAATCTTTCTGTATATTTAGCACATTTTTCCATCACCCAAGCAGTTAGAAACCATTATTCTCAACATTTTCTGTCAGGCAATTTGGAGTAGTCGGTTGAATCCCGCCAAAAGTAATATTATTTATTTATCCATACAGCAGGGAGGACTAGAGAAGATCAACCCAATATCCTTTTTCTATAGTATTTTTTTCTAAAGAAACCTAAGACCACTGTTAGTTTTTTCGGGACAGCACTGGGTTCCTTTGCTTAATTCTACCTGTTCTGTATGGTTATCCCACAAGGTCAACTGAGACAGCTAAAATGGTCTGTAGCCATCCCCAAGTATATTAGGGAATCCTTATTTAAAATTAAATGATGGCAGGTTACATGTTCCATGCTGATTACAAAATCCAGGAAGGGAGTCTATCTGTGGGTGCTGGGGACTTTTTTTATCGAAGCAATTACATTCCCTAATTGTCCAGACTCTCATATCTCCTCATTATTACATCTTGTAAAAGAATCCAGAATACCTATTAAAATGTGGGAGATGCATTGGTTAAGTTGCCATGGGAAAATCAACATAAAAGCAAATCTTAAACACAAGCAGTTGGAGGATAGAGGTTATTTTAGGCCACACTGTTATCAGGAACTGGAGACCATGAAACACCTACACATATTCAAGGTTTTTGGATTTTTTAGCAACAGAATGGGATGCATCCTGGATTAGGTTGATTTCTTATGAAGCACTGATGTTCGGTCATTACACTGGACAAGCATTAAGATGGAACAGGAGTACATTACATGCTGTGTTAATAGTGATTAAGTTATATATATGGAATGTTCGTTCTTTATTCTCTTTACAGCAGAAGGAAATCAATCATATTGAATTAATAGCAAAAATACGGTATGAACTGAACAGCATTTATGCAACTGAAACCAATATATTTACACAGGGAGATCTACAATCCAGGTGGAAACAAATGTGGATTACAGATTTGGATACTCCAGTGACATAGACCACATTCATTCTCCATCTGTAGCATGATTAGATTATTTATTGTCCTGCTTAATGCAATATTGAAGTATTCTTGTAATTTTTAAAAAGACTGTAATCTTCACCTATTTTTTTAAGGGTTTTTCCTTGTACATAGTAAATCTGTGCCCATGTGATTGGACAGAATGTATATAATCCAGAGGATTTTGTTTTGATTTCTCTTTACCGTTCACGCATTTTAATTAATTATTGTTGAATTATGTTATGTTGTTTAGGTTTATGATTTAGTAATTCTTGTGATTGTTAAAACAAGATTGAATTGTTATTTTTATTTTGTCTTCCTTTTCCTTTTTTCAGTATTTATGGCTAAATAGCATTAACCCCAGATATAATGACTATGTATTAAGAATTATTGTTTCCTAATTATTGTTTGATTTTTCCTTTAATAAACACCCCTACTCTTTTTGAGAAGTGCCATGGGATCTTTAACATCCACCTGAACTACCACCGGAACAGGCAGATGGGACCTTGGTTTAATATCTCATCCGAAAGACGGCACCTCTGGAGTGCAGCACCTCTCTCATGCTGCACTACAGTGTCAGTATTGGGATATTAACCCAAGTGCCTGGTGTGGGGATAGAACCCACAGCCTTCTGATCTCCCGGCCTCAGAGGCAAGTGTGCTACTTGCTGAGTCACTGACACTACACTACCACTATACTACACTGCATGTTTCCAGGTTTTCTTCCCTTTAATATGAAAGGTTCTGCTACTACTGTTACTTCAATTACAAGAACCTGTCTCCCATTTTTGGGATCTCTTCCTGAAGCCTGGTGCTCCAAAGACCTATGGCACTGCACCACACTTCCAGGCAACACAAGCTCTACTCTGGGGGCAAATGTGACTGTGCTTGTGTCGTGTATCAGTAGGTGGCATTCTCATTCATTTTTAATACATCAGCATTATGATCTACTATTAAAAAGTGGATAGTGGGTCTGGTTGTGTGTGCCTTCCTCCGGCAATCACACTGATAGCATTAGTGTCTCAAAGATATGGACTCCCATATCTGACCTCATACCAGTGACTTACCGAACCCATATCAGGCCCTCTCCACTTGATGACCATTTATTCAGGGTATCTCCCCAGGGGTTACATAACTACTGCCTAAGCTGTTTATTGCCTACAAAGCAATTTCAATGAAGGTTAACTAGCATGGCTGCTCTCTCCCTTGCGTACAAATGATTAGAGTGTATCCACAAGGATTCTGGTGGCCTTCCTTGAGTGTAGCACACCACAACTTTCTGGTGCCATCAGGTTGTGATCTTCCTTTTTTCTTGAGGCAGGACATTAAATGTAGTTCATCTCCTCCCATGTGGTGCTTTGGGTGGGTCCCAAGCCTCTGGAGACAACTGATTATCCTTTTTAATAAATCATGGGAGGATGGTGTGGTACCTGAGGACTGGAGGAGGGCTAATGTGATTCCCCCTTCCAAATGTGGGAGCAAGGCAGAGGCAGGAAACTACAGACCTGTTAGTTTGACCTCAGTGGTAGGGAAAATGATAGAATCACTTCTGAAAGAAATAATTGTTGAGTACCTGGAGGCCAGCAGGGCACAGGACCCAAGGCAGCATGGATTCACAGTGGGAAGGTCATGACAAATGAATCTAATAGATTTCTTTGACTGGTTGATCAAAGTAGTAGACAAGGGAGGGGCTGTGGATAAGGCCCACCTAGACTTTATCAAGGCAGTTGACACAGTTCCACATAAAGAATTAATGAACAAGTTAGCCAGCCTAGAAGTGGGCCCCAGGGTGGTAGCCTGGGTAAAAAAAATTGGCTGGAAACAGGATGAAGAAGGTAAAAGTAAACAGAGTCCACTCCAAAGAAAGGGGCTTAATAGAGGGGTACTGCAGGATTCAGTACTGGGACAGGTCCTCTTTAATGTCTTTATAGGTGAGATTGCAGAGGGGCTGGAAGGAAAAGTATGCCTCTTTACAGATGACACAAAGATCTGCAACAGGGTTGATACACAAGTGGTGGAAAGGATGAGAAGGGACTTGGCAAGATTGGAGGAATGGTTAAATGTATGACAGCTTAGATTCAATGCAAAGAAGTGCAAAGTAATGCACCTAGGAAACAAATGGGGAGGTGGGTACTAACAACAACAAAAATGGAAAGGGACCTGGGGTAGTCATATCAGATGACCTAAAGGTAAGCAAGCAATGTGAAAAGGCAGTAAGGAGGGCTTGGGGGATACTGGGATGTTTAGGGAGAGGCATCACCAGGAGGAAACAGGAAGTTGTTATCCCTCTGTACAGACAGTTGGTGAGACCCCATCTGGAGTACTGTATGCAGTTCTGGAGACCTCATCTCCACAAGGACCTAGACAGTATGGAGGTGGTCCAGAGGATGACAACTAGAATGGTGCAGGTTCTGCACCAGAAGTCATACGAAGAGAGACTAAAGGAGCTTAATATGTATACCCTCAAGGAAAGGAGGGAGAGGAGGGACATGATAGAAACTTTCAGGCACCTCAAGGGAATCAACAGAGTCCATGAGGGTAGCATCTTTCAGAAAAAGAGATGTGCAAGAACAAGGGGCACAATTTGAAGATGGAGTGGGGACAGCTCTGGGGCAAAGTGAGGAAGTATTTTTTCACAGAGAGGGTGGTTGATGCATGGAACGGCCTCCCTAAGGAGGAAGTGGGGTCATAAACAGTGAGGGAATTCAAGAATACGTGGGACAGACATAAAGCAATTCTAGTGGGGGATAGGAGGAAGTAGGCTGTTGGCTAACTAGGATCTGCAGCTTATTCAATAGGTAGGGAAATGAGCAGACTGAGTGGGCCAAGCGGTCCTTATTTGATGTCAACGTCTATGTTTCTATGGAGGGACCAGTGCCACATGGACCCAAGGACACTGCCACCATCCCTGAGGCTGCAGGACCTCTTAGCTCAGTCACTACCAGGATGGCTGGATACTCCTTGTTGTTCTGTGCACCCCTGCCAAATCTCCTCTCTGGACCCACAGCTTGCCTTCCCCTCTTGATGTGTAAAGGAGGAAGGGGAAAGAGTAGGGCCACAAACACTCCTGCTTGAGTTTCCTGCTTCTGGCTGAGTCAGGAAGCTTTAGACACAAACTCCAAATACCCTGTTTCTAAACTGGGACCCACTTCTGAACATCTCTTAGGGTCAGGCTTAACCCTTCAAGTGCTCTCTAGTAACTGGCCTTAAGCTGGGTAAAGAGAGAGACTGGTTACATTCGTGTAAAGTGCACCAAGTTTAGGGTGAAGCTTGTGGTGGATGGTATCCACATGTGTCAAGAAATCAAGATGGCAGTTCAACCAGGTACTTAAAGGAGGAGACCTCCTCAATATTGATACCATCAAGGGTAAGAAAGGAGGAGAGAGGAGTTAGCCTAGTGATCCTTTCCTGCATGTCAAAGGTGGAGCTGTGGCATGTGCATTTAATAAACCTTTTCTTTGCATTCATCCACGTACAGTTTGCAGTTGTTGGTGCCAGATATTTTTGACTTTTATCTCATAGAGACTATCTTCCCTCCCTTAGGTGTTGAAGGGTGCAGACCTGCAACTAGAGGATTCCCCTCAGGTGTTAACTGTACCCCTGGAGAGGCACTTGTGGTAAATGCCCAAATACTAACTTAGAGATTGCTGAAAAACTTCTTGGAGAAGATAACCTGACCAGAAAAGAGCTATGTTATGCTTGGCACCACAATCCTCTCCTTTAAAGGGGAACAGTGAGCACTAACAGCGCCCCCCCCCCATCCAAGTGTGGACCTGATCCCAATTTGCACTTTGTGAACATTTTTTCATGAACAGGAAGTAAACAAAACACCAACATTGGTTTACTTACTGTTTACTGCAGTATTGTAAATTGTATCAGACTGAGTCTGTTGACTTCCCAGTGGACATTTACTGTAACCAGAATCCCACTGTACTTAGCCTCAGGAGGACAGCAAGACCAGCAAACAAAAGATCAGAGATGATAAAAACTCTAACATGCATTGCAGGCTATTGACTCTCTCATTGCTGCAGCCCTGTTCTCAAGTCAGCTGCAGGAGATTGTGGGTAACATAGAAACATAGAATTTGACGGCAGATAAGGACCGCTTGGTCCACCTAGTCTGCCCATTTTCCTACCTAACAGATAAGCTGCTGATCCTAGTTAACCAACAGCTTACTACCTCCTACCCACCCACTAGGACTGCCTTATGTCTGTCCCATGCATTCTTGAATTCCCCCACTGTTCTTGACTCCACAACCTCCTCAGGGAGGCTGTTCCATCAATCCACAACCCTCTCCATGAAAAAATACTTCCTCACATTACCTCTGAGTCATCCCCTCTCTATCTTCAAATTATGTCCCCTTGTTCTTGCACATCTCTTTTTCTGAAAGATACTACCCTCTTGGACTTTGTTGATTCCCTTGAGGTTGAAAGTTTCTATCATGTCCCCTCTCTCCCTTCTTTCCTCAAGGGTATACATATTAAGCTTCTTTAGTCTTTCTTCGTATGTCTTCTGGAGCAGACCCTGCACCATTTTGGTTATCCTCCTCTGAACAGCCTCCACTCTGTCTATGTCTTTGCGGAGATGGGGACTCCAGAACTGCACACAAGTACTCCAGGTGGGGTCTCACCACCTGTCTGTACAGAGGGATAGCAACTTCCTGTTTTCTACTATTGATGCCTCTCCCTATGCATCCCAGTATCCCCCCAGCCTTCCTTACTGCCTTATAACAGTGCTTGCCCACCTTTAGGTCATCTGATATAATTGCCCCAGGTCCCTTTCCATTTTTACTGTTGTTAGTATCTCACCCCCCATTGTGTACTCTTCCCTTGGGTTTTTGTTTCCAAGATGCATTATCTTGCACTTCTTTGCATTGAATCTGAGCTGCCATACATTTGACCATTCCTCCAATCTTGCCAAGTCCCTTCTCATCCTTTCCACTCTATCTTGTGTATCAACCCTGTTGCAGAGCTTTATATCGTCTGCAAAGAGACATACTTTTCCTGCCAGCTCCTCTGCAATGTCACTTATAAACACATTAAAAAGGACTGGTCCCAGTACTGAACCCTGCGGTACCCCACTAGTAACCCTCCTTTCTTCATTGTGGACTCCATTTACTACTACCCTTTGTGTCCTGTTGTCTAGCAATTTTTTATCCAGGCTACCACCTTGGGACTCACTCCAAGGCTCGCTAACTTGTGTATTACTCTTTTGTGTGGGACTGTATCAAATGCCTTGCTAAAATCTAGGTAGGCCATGTCCATAGCCCCTCCCTGGTCTACTACTTTGGTCACCCAGTAAAAGACATCTACTAGATTTGTCTGACATGACCTTCCCATCATGAACCCATGCTGCCTTGGGTCCTGTGCCCCACTGGCCTCTAGGTACTCAACAATTCTTTCCTTCAGAAGTGATTCCATCATTTTCCCTACCACTGAGGCCAAACTAACTGGTCTGTAGTTTCCTGCCGCTGTCCTGCTCCCACTTTTGTGAAGAGGAATCATATCCACCCTCCTCCAGTCCTCAGGTACCACCCCATCCTCCCATGATTTGTTAAAGAGAGCAGTCAGCGGTGTCGCTAGTTCTACCCTTAGTTCTTTTAGAATTCTTGGGTGAATCCCATCAGGCCCCATTGCTTTGTCCACCATCAATTTTATTAGTTCTTTCAGAACCCTTTCTTCTGTAAATGGACTGGTATCGACCCCCGTCTTCAGAGTGTTTCTCTTGTTTGGTTTAGGTACCTCCCCCTCCTCTTTCTTTGTGAATATTGAGCAGAAATATTCATTCAGTATCCTTGCTTTTTCACTGTCACCCTCTGCCCACATTTCCTCCCCTTTATTAAGCCTCAGTATCCTTCCTTTGGTCTTTCTTCACTCCGTGATGTACCTATGAAAGGTCTTATTCCCCTTCTTAACAGAGTTGGTTATCCTTTCCTCGGTTTGGACCTTTGCTATTCTGACTGCCTTCCCTGCCTCTTTCTGCTTTAACTGATAAAGTTCTCTGTCCTGCTCTTTCTGTGTTTCCTTATATTTCCTGAATGCTATCATTTTCTCCTTAACCTTCCCTGCCACCTCTTTTGAGAATTTCTGGTTATAGCAAATGCCAGCTTTGAAGCCAGCAGAATTAGTTTGATACCATCTACTATACTGCAGTAAACAGTAAGTTAAAACAAAACCAAAAAAAAGCTTTTGTACCCAAAGTGCAAATTGGGACCAGCCCCATACTGGGATGTGGGGCTCTTAGTACTTACTGTTCCCTTTAAGTTGAAGGCAGTTTTGGTGGAGCTATGTGGAGCTGCACCTACTGATTTTTGCATTTTAATAGATGTAAGTAAATATATGTTTTACTTCATCTTATTTGTTTAAGTCTTCTGTGGTGTGGTGATTGTGTGAGGTTCCCTGGTTTACCTCCCCTTTAAGTATAAGAATCATTGCACATCGCTGGAGTTGAGCCCCTGAGGGGCTCAGTCCAATCTTTGAGGAGCAGCATTGGAGGTGAGCCCTTGAAGTGCTCATCATGAGGGATGAGAGCCTGAGGTTGCTGGGATGAGAGTTCATAGCTTGGGACATGGCCCATAGAAATTGTATGAATATACAGTAGTAGGAATTAAATTAAAAGAGGGTGTGGACCTGTAGGTAATTAATGGTATGTGAGTTGAGCTCTGCAGAGATGAGCTAATTTGCAGCCTAGTCATCTTGGTGGAAATTACATACGGGTGGAGCAGAGGTTCAGAGGCCCACAGTCAGGTTCAGCAGCATGTTTGCCATAGCGTTGTATCTAGCCAAGGGGAGAACCAACTGTGGGGCCTGTGCACAATAGTTGGTGGGCATAAGCACAATAGTACACACAGTGAATGCAGCATGACTGAGGGAGTGTTCCCTAAATGTTGTACTAGTGGTAGGTAATACTATAGCAATGAGTATGAGCCCAGTGGATGTGAGGGTGAATTCCCAGAATGGTGGGTTGAGGGAAAAGGGCTGATTGAGGTAGGCTGTGAACTGGGAGGAAGGAAGGTGACAGCATGAGAAAAGCCCAAAAGTGACACAAAACAGCATGGCCTCTGCCATGGACAAGCAAGCAGATAAAAAAAGCACACCACAGTGCCCCGTGCAGTGGCAGGAACCATAAGTCAGACAGGGAGGCAGGCAGCAAGCAGGCAGAAGGTAGCCAGAGGTCCAGACCAGGAGCTACAGGAAGAATAGCAGGCCAAACCAGAGGAGGAAGCAGCATCAAAGGCCAGCAGAGAACACAAGCAGCAAGCAGGGAAGCAGAGGAACATCCAGCTGGGAGACAAAACAAGAAAAGCTCAGCACTCAGTTCTAGTTGGTTTTAAAGTGCAAAAAGTGCAACTTTTATTCTGGCAGTATGACCATGGAAAAACAGCCCCAGCGCTTCAACCCTACAGCGGGCCTTCCTCAGGGCCGGGTCTTAGGAATCAACAAACATGCACACATTTATACAAATGACATTAAAGTGACAGTCCACAAAAACATAAATATGTGTAAGAGAAAAATTGTAAAAATATTTCTTGTTACTGCTTTGGCTGAAGTGTTCTGCTGTTGCAAGTGTTTATTCCAGTAAATCACAATTAGCTTCTGGCTAAAGTCAAATACATACGGGTTTAAATTCATATTAAACTAGTATCACAGCCAAATTCCATCATAAGGCACTACTCCTTGTCTATTTATTATAATCAGTAATAACACCTAGGTTACCATGGTTCAGTGTTCCTACTGCGTTTCTGTACAAGATTTAGTATAACCTAAACTTTCTATAGAAATTCTTAGTTTCATAAATAGAGGTCAGCTGAATTGCTAAAGGTTACATATTCAAAACATTTAAAAAAAAAATTTAAATTTCAGCATGGACAAGGTTCCCCTTTACATACTTAGACAAAAGTTAATATGCTGTCAAGCTTTCTTGTGCAAGTCTAGGTTTCAAATGTAGGTCAAACAAAATTGCATAAGGTCACACGTTCAATATTCTAATTTTGACTCTACCAGACAAAATAATCTTTGTCCTAGGACACTCCTTATGTTCGAATCACATTTTTACTAGAAATATTGCACAAAAATGATCAAGGGATCATTTCTTAAGTACACAAGTGGTATTTTTATATTCCATAAGTACGTCTGAGCCAAGAAAGAAAGAAATCCTCATTTCATAAATCCGTATGTTATTGTAGTGTGGCGGGGGATTGCAAGTATTGCATGTAGGCTAGGATTTGAAGAAAGGAAATCAAAAGGGATGAAACAATGTATGTTTACACACCAAGGGAATATTCCATACTAATTTCATAGGAAATTGAACAATAAAAAGGTATACTTGCCAGGCAGTTCTGTTTCTTCGTGTCTCATGGTTTTTAATCTCTCCTTTCTTATCACAAAAGGGCAGGGGAATATGAAAGTTTAAATACTTAGAAGTGGAAAAAATGGAAAGACCTATTCCCTGGCCCAGTTCAGTGATGAACCACACCGTGCTCCATAGGCATATATTCATGTAGCTCTCACATAGCATGTCCAGATATGTGGGGTTCAGGTACATTTCCTAAAGATTAAGAAATAAAAGAAAAAAGTTAAGAGTTAGGAGTCCAGTGAAAAATGAATTTTTAAATGGTAATATGTAATGTAGCTTAAACCCATTTACTAATATGAGGAAAAGTCTAACTCTTCATTGAGACCAAGGGGGCTGCAATCTCTAAAGTACAGATCCATTTTGTTTCTTTTTGTGACAGTGTTTACTCTGTTCCTTCCCCTCTGGTGTCTTTCCACATGTTCTATAATGACAAAACTAAAGCAATTAGGTTACTATCATGACATTCCAAACAAACTCTAGCCAGAGCCGATAGGGCTGTGAAGAGCTACCAAATGACCAAAGTTATTTTCTTGTTGGTGCCATATAGTCAGTGTTGGGTAAGTTACTTTTTTTATTACTTTCTATTACTTTTGGAAACTTGATCCAGGAAGCTCTGTGCAGTCACTAGCAAGGATGGAGAAGTACTGAAATAAGTAAAACACCTTACAGTTACAATTACTTATGTCTTTTTATACAAAAGAAATACATAATTGTAACTGATTACATTCATTTGAAAGTAACTAGTAACTTACCTATTACTTTCAAAAAATGTGATCTGTTATAGTTATTTATTATTTTTGTATTGTTTTTGTACTAAACGAAATAAGTAACTGTAACTGTCTGGTGTATTGCTTTTTCTAGTACTTCTCCATCCTTGCTAGTGACTGCACAGAGCTTCCTGGAACAAGTTTCCAAAACGTAATAAAAAGTAATAGAAAAAGTAACTTACCCAACACTGCATATAGTGCTGTTTAGTCACAGTCATCATGCTGCTGCTGGTGTGTGTGTGTGTGTGTGTGTGTGTGTGTGCCCATAGGAATCAGATAGCTAACATACTGTAGGCTGCAAACTGCACTGTCTCTAATCTGACACTGCTGTCTGAGGTTCAGAGGTTCAGAAGTCCAATAAACTTCAGACAACTTATAATGCGTTAACCCCTAGGTTGCTGAAAGAAATAGGATACATATATTAGACTGAGCTGGACAGATGATAGAAACAGCAGTTTAAAAATAATTTTTCTTTGTGAATATCCTGAGAAGTTCTGAGGTACAATACAGTAGCATCCACCTCCTTTCAGATGCTTTTAACACAGAGCAGCAAATAGCAAAAATCTGAGGGGGGGAGGGGTGCACTATTTTGCAGCTGTGGAGCAATACATCCAAAAGTCCAAAAAGGGAGTTCCAAGATTAGCGGTTTTAGAGCTACAATCCCAATAGGGCTGTAGGCTCCACCCACAGCCCTGAAATGAGCCCCTAATGCATTGTTTAAATTCCCATTGATAATCGCTGTCATGTGTTCCTGAATTCTCTCCTTTGCTGGTCTGGTAATTCTCCTTATGTAATATGTTGGGCAAGTGCACCAACACATATACACAATGAAAGAGGTTGTGCATGTGAGGAATTTTCTTTATTTCATATACTTTCCATCTTTTGAGAGCATTATACCAGTCTCAGCATACTGGCAAATGTTGCATTTCCCACATTTGTACATCTCCTTAGGTTTATTTCCCAGCCATTTAATATTTGTACTAGATTCTGTGTTGTTTTATAAAATGGCTACGCATTACTCTATCCCCTATGTTTCTCCCTTTAGAAAAAGTTATTTTTGGCATTTCTGCAATTTGTTTTGCCAATATGGGACCTGTTAGAAGGAGTGTCAAAAATGTATGTGCCAGGTTACCCACCTTCCTGGCCAAAGGATTGAACTCAGTCACAAATGTGATGACCTAATTTCTTACTGTTATTTGTTGTTGTTGTTGTTGTTCTTTAGTTCCTTTTTCCTTCTCATTTCTTGGGATCAAAAATCGTGTCTCTCTAGACTGTTAACTTTTCCTTCTGCCTCCTGTAAAATGCTTTCTGTGTACCCCCTCTCTCTCAGTCTTTTCTTTAACTTCCCTGCCTGTTCCAAATATTCACTTTCACTACTACAGTTTCTTTTAAGCCTGATAAGTTCACTATAAGGTATGGAGTTTACCAATTTCCTTGGATGAGAGCTATTTGCATGCATTATAGTGCTGGCTGCAGTTTCCTTTCTGTACCCTTTTGTAATTATTTGTTCCCCCCTATGCCCATAAGCTCTAGATGTAGGAATTTGATACTTTTTTCATCTTGGGTGGGATATTTTATTTTATTTATTTAGTTTTTGTTGACTGGGTAAGTGCACTAGGCAAATCCTGCCTATTTTCAGGCACGACCCGGGGGGAAGGGATACAGATGAATACCAACTGACTTTGAACCAGATTAAGTTAAGCTGCTGGTGGTATTTTAGTGACTGGGAGGAAATCTGGCCAGGGCACTGGGGAAATTCCCCTGCTCTTTTCGAGAAGTGCCATGGGATCTTTAACATCCACCTGAACTACCACCAGAACAGGCAGATGGGACCTTGGTTTAACGTCTCATCCAAAAGGCGGATGTCTCATCAGAAAGATGGATATTCAAAATGCGCAATCCACCAATGCGCCGCAGCACAATATTCAAAGGGGCAAGTTGTGCTGTGCAACTCCTGATGCACTGGGGTACATCGGTAATGTATGCAGTGTAAGTGCACGGGGCATGCCCATGTATATGCAGCACATCCCAATATTCAGCCCGGGATGTGTGGCACATATGCAAGAGGCGCAAAGTTGTGCCTGGTAAATCCAGGAACAAATCCTGGCCACCCACAGGTGAGCTGCCATGTTACAGGGCACAACATGGCAGCTGCCAGCCATGGGTGGCCACTTGCCCACCCAGAATGCTGCCCACATGTTCCTGCCCAGGGAACGATGTACCCCCCATTGCCCAAATTCAGGCATAGGTATAGTGCATCCCTGGTGGTCCAGTGGACCACTTTCCAATCCCCGATCATGGGCATATGTGTATTATATCCCTGGTGGTCCAATGGACCACATTCCAACACCCGATTGTTGGCTTTGGTGAATTATATCTTCAGTGGTCCAGTGGAACCCCCCATCGCCCGATCATGGGCGTATGTTTAAATTAACCCTGATGGTCCAGCAGACCGCTCCCCATCACCTGATCACAGGCGTATAATGAAATTATCCCTGGTGGTCCAGTGGAACCCCCAGGTGCCTGATTGCAGGTGGAAAGGAATGACACCCTAGTGGTCCAGTGGTACCCCTCCCCACCCGCCCACTGAGGCCCCACCACCCAACACCCCCCCAGTCAGTGGAGGGTGAAAGGGCACCCTGCCTGCATGCCACCTCAGCCGCCCACCGACTGACAGCGTACAGTAGGGTCTGTACACTTATTGGTCCACTGCATGGGCCAATGGGCATGCAGTCCATACTGTACTATACAGGCCTGAAATGTCAATGAATGTGTTCATTCACATATCAGGCCTGTGTAGTACAGTATGGTCTGCATGCCCACTGGCCCATGCAGTGGACCAATAGGCATGCTAGACCCTACTGTATGCTATCAGTTGGGGGTGGCCAGGCAGCATGCGGAGGGGTGCTGCCTCCCCGCCACTGACTGAGGGGGTGCAGGGTGGTGAGGGCCCCAGTGGGTGGGTGGGGGAGGGGTACCACCGGACCACCAAGGCCATTCAGTATTTCTGCCCATGATCGGGCACTGTGGGGGGTTCCTCTGGACCACCAGGGATAATGTCATCATATGTCCATGATCGGGCGATGGGGAGTGGTCCACTGGACCACCAGGGATATTATATTCATATACCTGCAATAAGGCATTGGACAGCAGTCCACTTTACCACCAGGGATATGATGATCATATGCCCTTGAACGGGTGTGGAGACTGCCAAGGGTCAGCAGGGTGTCAGTCCCCAATGGCTGCAGCCTGGCAGGGTGCCAGGTGCAAGTCGCTGGGGGTCGGCGCACCGCATGCAAATGGGGCCATAATGACATGCAAATGGCCCCATTTGTGCCTTGCATGCATAATGGCCTCATTTGCATGCCCAGTGCTGAATATCATGGTTGATGTACCTAGCACAACCGCACTTGCACTGGCGCGCATCCCCCTGCTCTCCTACTACCACTTGCATTGGCGCAGTGCCACTGCGCCGTGTGCAGTGTGCATGCCCTCAGTGCCATATTCAAAGGTGCTGAGCCATGGTGCAGCACCATTGAATATCACCTGGTCCATGCCCTGGCGCAGCCCAATTGTGCTGCACCCAGGCTTGCACCCCTGCCTGGCGCAGTATGAAAATCCCATCCCTTGTGTGTAGGTGAATTTGAGCCCCAAATCATTTTTGTTCAAATAGTCAGTGAATTCTGGTATTTTTTCTTTCCCCCTTTCCACACAATTATGATATCATCAATAGAATTATAATAAATCTCCAGACTATTTAGGAACCTATTCCTTGTGCTGTTTTTGATTACCTTGTCTTCAAAATAACCCATAAATATGTTGGTGTAAGATGGGGCAAATACTGCCCCATCGCTATTCCACATTTTCTGTAAATAATATTGCTAATTAAAGATGAAATAATTATGGGTTAAAGTAAAATCAACTGCCCATCTCAGAAAGTGATTAGAGATCAGTTCTTAGTCACTGAAAAAACTGTCTATCGCATCTAGCTAAAGATCATGTCTTATGGAAGTGTTAAGACTGCTAAAATCTATAGTGGGGCCAGATTCCAAGAGGGGCTATGCTGGCATAAGGCGAGATACACCACACCCCATGGCATATCTCACGACTTACACCATGCGATACGCCAGCCCGTATTCCAAGTTGCGACTTGCGCCATGGTGGCTGCAGGTTGTGACATTCATAGGTTACACCACCCATTACACAACAGTCTGCAACACCTGGTGCAAGTGCAGGTTACGACAGCAACTTCACCCAATTCCAGGAGGGCGGCTGTCGTAACCCGCATGTGCCATTCCAGAAGGGGCATTGGCAGCACTAACCTAGGATGCCCTGGAGCTGCTCTAAGTGGCAGCTGACAGTGCTATCTATTGGCTGCCCACCTCATGGCACCACAACACCAGCGCAGTAATGTTCCCCATGCCAAACAGGCATACCCCAGCCCACTGCCCCCCCAAATGTCGGGGACCCCCAGGGGTCCATTTCTGGTGCACCTCCCTGGATGCCTGTACCTCTATCCTGCCCCCTCCAAGCTCCAAGGGGTGTGTCGAGGTGGGGCTTCAGGGGGGCTGCCTGTTGCCAGCTGCAATTTGTGACATGAGGGTTCCATATGCCATGCATGTGGCGGTAGCCTACGCCTGGTGTATCCCGCATGTCGCAAGTGCCGGGACTCTTGGAATGTGGTGTAGGGTCCCTGGCTGAGCAGCGAATGGCGTAACTCATAACCGCATGCAAGTTACGTCATTCATTCTGGAACTGGGTCCCCAGACTTTTCCTTTTAATTTATCTACAAGGTCCATACTATCTCTTAGGTAGGAATCTAGGGTAAAAACCATAAGTTGTGAGACACTGTCAGTGAAATTGTTCAGATTTTAGGTTAAAGAGCCTATTCCTGAAATGACTGGTCTGCCAGGAGGGTCCCTCAGATTTTTATGAATTTTGGGAAGGATGTAAAATGTGGGTACTATGGGAAAATCTGTTTTGATGTAATCTGCTTCTTGTTTTGTTAACCACCCACATTTTAAACCCCAATCCAATAATTCACATAATTTTGCCTGAAATTTCACTGTTGGATCACTTTTAAGTTTCTCATAGTTACTTTTGTCATTTAGCAATTCCATGTATTTAGTAATATGCATTTGTTCATTCATTAATACGTTTCCTCCCTTGTCTGATTTTTACAGGACTAAACCCTTAAGATTCTCTAGTTCATTTAAGGCTTTAAATTCTGGGAAGCAGCTGTGTACTGGAAGGAAGGAAGGTGACAGCATGAGAAAAGCCCCAAAATGACACAAGACACAAGACAGGGCATGGCCACTGTTCTGGACAAGCAAGCAGATGGCGAAAAAAACAAACAGCCTGCAGCAGCCCATGCAGTGGCAAGAACCACCAGCCAGACAGGGAGGCAGGCAGCAAGCAGGCAGAAGGTAGCCAGAATTCCAAACAAGTTGCTGCAGGAAGAACAGCAGGCCAAACCAGAGGAGGAAGCAGCATCAAAGGCCAGCAGAGAACACAAGCAGCAAGCAGGGAAGCAGAGGAATACCCAGCTGGGAGAAGAGCCATGGCACAGGAGGAGGCACTGGAAGTCAGTCACCAGCAGGGAGGATCAAAGGACATTGTGGCTCCAAGCAGAAGGAGCCCACACAGACTGCAACAGCGTGAGGCAAGAAGGCAGAAGGCTGAAGGAGCATAGCTGGAACAGAGCACCAGGAAGAGAAAGAGAGAGAGAGAGAGAGAGAGAGAGATGCAAGTGGAGCCAGGATGTCCTGCGGAGAGTGAGATGGCAGCAATCTACCAGCATCCATGGAGCAGCCAAGAGTGTCAGAGGCAGGAGTGGCTAGGATGGATTTGGTCATCAGGATTGCCAAGGAGGAGCAATGATGCCAAAGCTGCAGCCATGCAGCAGTCACCGCCAGGTCAGAGAAGGGTAGGAAAGGTGAGCGACCAACCAGCAGCTGCGTGGCTGCTAGCAAGAAATCAGGAATCTGATGGATGCTGGAGCATGCACACGTTATAGTGCTGGTTGATGGGGCACAGTGAAGGTTGCCCACAGCCCTACTAAACCTTGGGCATATCATAACCGTTTAATTCAATGTGGTACATTACCACCACCTGTTAAGATCCTTTCGACACCCAAGCTGCCAGCTGCTGCCCCACTGAATAGAAGCAGCACTCTGATACAAGCTTCATGTCATAATGAATAATTTTAATAAAAGCCTTCCAAGGATATTAGCTGCAGCGTCTGGTTCGGGTCAAAATCATGTTGGATAAAGCACTGTAGGTGGAACTTTGAGATGTTTATATTTATTTATTGATAACTGGGTAAATTGGAATGAGACATAGGTCTCTTGTTCAGTCATGACCCAGGGGAAAACAGGGAGAGATGGTACAGTGGAATATGTTTCAATGCACTGGAATGCATAAAATTTAGTGACATTTTGTGCAATAAATGAGTGCAGTAAAACATAGTTCAATACACTTACAATACATCAATTTTAGTGACTTCTGTCTCACAAATAATTGAATTCAACAAGACAGAGATCCAGATTGTTATAAAAGCAGCAGGATATTTCCGTAGACAGTCTATCTGTAAATATGCTCATTAATGTAGAGTATTTCATTTTAAACCTACGACGTTATTTGATGTTTGGCATGCTCATTTTGCTATGAAGTGGTTCAGTAACAACAGACTTTATCAAATCCAGGATGTAAAATATTTTATTTTTAGCACTTAAAATATCTGATTTTGAAATACAGGCCACTGTGGAACACAAGTCATAGGTGAAAACACAAAATTTTAATAGAAGCTGCAGCTAACATTCAGTGAAATACAGTATATAGCTATGTCACCTAGGAAAACAAGGAGTCTCAAACCTTGCAACACAATACCTCACAAACCAATTGCAATAATACTGTACAGTAGAAACAAAAAATGCAAAGATAACAATTGAGACAGTACTTGCAATAAACGCAAGGAAGAACTACGTTAAGAGACAACAGAAATACAGGAACAGGGATCTGGAAAGGAGACAGGGTATGGCAGGTAATGCAAATAAACAATCAGTCACAAAATTTAAATCACGCCACCCCCCTAACATAGATCCCCATAGTCACAAATGGTTCCATGTGAAAATTGTGCCTGCAAAACCACGCGGGTCAAAAACAGCAAGACCCATAATGGCGCTTTGCAATACAGCACCAAACAATGACAGTGAAACACCCATTATAAGCCAGTTGCAGGAGGCTATGCTCCCCCCGTTAGGGAGCTTCGCTCCCTGAAACCCCCCCTTAACTAAAAATAACCATCTCCAGGCTGCAAAAGGTAGACCAGAAGAACAATATCCCTGACAGCACTAAACCTTACATATGCTGTAATTACCACATAGCTGAAATGACCAGCACTGTTTTTGAGTCACTTCTTTTGACTCACCATTTTATTACTTTCTTTTTCGCCCCTTCTTACTCGTTGCTTCCTCACCTTCTGGAGTCTCCTATAGCCTTTCTGCGTCCCTGCTGCGTCTGTCGACATGGGGTGCAGTCACTCCTGCATGGTTTGACGGGCGGAGTGCAGTGAGGCCCCCTTTTCCACCGCCCCGAGCCACTGAGTTTTTGTCGAGGATCCATCATCCGTGCCGGCAGGGGCCTTGGGATTGGGGCCTGAAGTTCCATCTACAGGGGAGCACGGAGAATTTCCTCTTTTTCCGCCCATCCCATAACGTGCATGCTTGAGAGCCTAGGAGAGGCACTGCGTCACAGCCTGCTAACTCTCCGGCCCCGGACATCCTTCCCTCCTGCTTCATGCAGTCCTTGCTGCACCACCACCGTGGTCACCCAGGTGGTGGTATCGCAGCGGACCCACATCCCACCACCCACCCGGAGGAGAGGCAGTCTCTGGCGCTCGATCCTCCTCCCCAGCCGGCCCTCCAGTTCTCCGAGTCCGTTCCTGAACCTGGGTCGGACTCGCCATTTTTGACTCACCTTTTTGATGGGACACCATCACAAAAATCACCTCCCTCTGGAGCACCAATACCCCAATACCCTTTTGGGGCTAACTGTCTGTACAGCATGTGTGAGCACATAGGATGGTTAAATGTTGAAGGCCTGATGGAGACAGTATGATGAGGTGCCAAGTGCAGAAATTGTAGTGTGGCCAGCAGCCATTATAAATGGCATGCCTTACTTCAGCTCAGGCACAAAAGATATCAATCGAATGAGCTCTGCATTATTAAACTGGAAATACCTCCATTATTCTCTAGCAACTGCTTGAATCTACTGCCAAACTGAGTGACTTGTGGCTGAATCCTGAGCATGATGATCCCAAGAAAAGACATGGATTGTGAAGGAAAGGGCCTGTAGCAGGACCTAGCAGGGGCTCAACACCTGCAGCACCTCTGAGCTCCAGAATGCTGAACCAGCCATGTCAGACCTGCTCAGAGCAATACAGGTGACAAAAAGGTACTCACCCTGGACCAAAATATGAAAGATTTTAATGCCCATATCCTCATGTGTGAGACCCAGTCTGCAACAGCTTATTCGGAGGAAAAGGAAACAGCAGCAGCCACCTTGAAAGCTGCTAGAGGTACAGCCACTCTGATAAAAGAGAATAAGTCTTCAAATACTGACTGGCAGCCCTAGAGAACCAATAGAGGACTGCAAACCTAAGACTGTTGGGCTTACTCGAGGAGGTCGAGAGAATGATCCTACAGCATATGCGGCATCATGGCTTGGTAGTAATCTAAACTTGGACCTTCCCCCTTAATTACCAGAGCTTTCTGAATCACACTGCAGAAACGTCTTGTCAACAAAGCTCCAAGAACTCTCCTGATATGATACAATTAACGGGGTGACTGGAAAAAGACAGAATACTGACAACAGCATGGAGAATCTGGCTGCTTGCAGCTCTGGGGGGGGAGGAATCTCCTTTTCCCCAATCTTAATTACACCACCAGGGACTACTGAAAAATCTTTGATGCAAGCCAGCCATCATTGTGGTTCATGGGAGTATCTCATGCCCTCCAATACCCAGCCAGACTATGAGTCATTTATGGGGAAAACAGTACCTGTTCACAGATGTCAACGATGCTAGGAAGCTCCTTCAGAAGATTAATTTGGACTTTGGAATGTTGGAGACTGCCGCTGATCAGTAGATCTGATCTCACATGCAAGTTGGTTTCAGTTGAGTGAGTGCACAGGTGGGGAAGGGAGGACTTTGGGTAAGCAGCCATAATGTCTTAGGCCAAACATGATTCTACTGCATGGCATGTGGCATTAACTTTGAAAACAATTACTCATAGACTCTAAGGCTGCCAACAAGATGGTGACAACCACATGACTGGACGATGGCCTAAGACTTTCCCGACAAGTGATCTATCACCACAGAATAGCGCAGAGGCTGATAGACACTTAATATTGACTCTTTCAAAAGTTTCCCCTACCAATGTAGTTGCCAAATGTTTTACACTGTTCATCCTATATTGCAAATGGCAGATGTCCCACTTGGTATCCCATAAAGACGGTGGTCGTAAAAATGGCGAAGCCAAAAAGAGCGAAAGAAAACAGCGTGGACACATAGGGTGAGTGACAAAGCACAATGATCACCGAAATGGCAACCTATGGCTTTTTCTCCCCCTCTCTGAGTTGCATCCCCCCCGGACTAGGTTATATTTTGAAAGGGAGGTGCTGGGGGCAAGGTACCCCCCCGACAGAAAGTCACTGTGGCAATGTTGTTGCCATTTCAGTGATCGCTGTGTTGTGCCATTCGCCCTATGTGGCCGCACTGTTTTCTGTGCGCCCTTTTCGGCCTCGCCATTTTATGCTTGCCTGTATCACATGGGACCGTTTTCACTTATATCAGGTTTAAGAGTAAAATTAATGTTTTTCCTGTTCATGTAGTAAAGTTTAATGTTAGTGTATTACCCTTATCATGTTGCAATGTAGATGGATGAGATTATGAAGTATTAGTGCATTAAATACGTTTTATCAAGATGCATGGTGGTTGTGCTTAAAATGTGTTTACAGCACATGGGGTGGAATGTTGATCTTCCGTGGGGGTAGGCAGGGCTATGATATGTATGTATGTATGTACTCTGTGATTAGCCTACCTTATTTCATTATGGGACCATAAAGGCAAATATACTGTATATATAAAAAGCCTGAAGTTAATATGTTGTCTCTTTAATGGGAAAAAGAGGTCCATTACTGAAATGGCAAGTGCTGGCATCTTCTATGTCTAAATTTAAATTCTTGGCACCACTTTGTGAGCCTCATGTAGCTTTACCTCCCATAATGTGGAGATACCCTGAACATGTCATATTAGACCTCCTAAGGTAAGTATGTAGATCTATGGATGAAGTATAATGTATGTGCTGTGTCTGGTATTTTGTAAGTCCACCTTATAAAATAATAAAGAAAATTTACAAAAAAAAGTGTAGGAATGCCCACAGTGATGCAGATCCCAAACAGTGTTCCCAAAGTGCAGATACATTGCCAGATTTTCAAAGGAGGATGCAGGGCTTACATCAGGCCCTGCATCCAACCCTTTTTTTGGTGCAGCTGTACCAAACACCTTTGCCACAATTGCTCCCAATTTTAGTAGGTTGGACGCAGTTGTGATAGTTTACCTGACTTATGGCAGCTTGCGCCAAATATTTGGTGCAAGCCCCATACAAATGATATTGGGACTGATGCAAGCTAGACCAGCAAAAAGCTGGTCTAACTTGCATCAGTCAGCACATGGGATAGAAAATACCGATTGCTGGCCAAGAGAATACTGCAAGCCCCATGCACCGTATGTTCAGTGCACCCGGAGCTTACGGCATTCGGCACCTTTTGAAAACCCGGCCCATGGAGCTTAAGCAAACAGCTTCTTTAAACAGTCCCTTAAGGTGATTAACAGTCACTTCCTGTGGGCACTGATGAACTGTAAAGTCCTCGCCCAGTTCCATCTAGCTAATGTCTACCTACTGTAAACTAACAGGGTTGCAGGGCAGGGCCCTGTTCAGTACTCACAACACCAAGGATACAGCTGCAGATTAAGCACTGGGGAACATCCTGCACTCTGATTCTGAAAGCAGGCTTGGATAAAGGTATGGGAGACCTAGTGCACTTCAGAGTGGTGAAGAGTTCGGGTTGCAGTGAATGCTTTCAGAATCCTAGCCAGTTCTCTTCACTCATTGGAGGTGACAATCCCCTTCACCCACTTGCAGATAGTCACCCAGGGCCTTGTTTGCTGGGTCCTCTACAGGGATGAATCCCCATAGCAGTATCTGAGAAAAGCAGATTAGCTTCTCCCACAGAACTGGAGCTTTTGCAAGGCATCCCCTGCTTCTAATAGTCCATCAAGCCAGGCTAACTTTTCCTCACTCCACTTTGTTTTGAATTAGTCTGCCCTGGTTCGACTGTAGAAAAATACTGTTTTATTGTACAGTAAAGAGCATACTGAGGAAGTGATTCCTTTGTTCCAGGGCACATCAAGCATAGAAAACAGAAGAATGGTTCAGTGACCTACAATAAAGGCTACTGGTTCCAAAAAGTATGTCTATTTAGATACTGCCAAATGTGCACAAGGCTTCTTGTTATGCTAAAACTAAATGTTGTACAGTACACACTGAATCCTTTGCCAGCTATGTAAAAATATGAAATATTTATATAAGGCCAAAAAACAGTGCAGCATTCTACAGTGTGTGAAGGCTACTGATTCCAAACATTGCTGTATGTTCATTTGGACTTTGCCAAATGTGTACAAGGAATCCCATTATGCCAAAGTGCTGTTCAAGCAGAGTACAGTGTTGCTCAGATAGTATCCTAGAAACTAGGATACCAACAGATACCTCCCATTTGGTCAGATAGTTGCTGTGGTAGGATAGCAGTGCTCTCTGACCATGAATCCTACCCTCTAGGATCCAGTGCATGGATCCTACAAACGTTATGAATCCTGTGGATCCTAGCAACAAACGTTGTGGATCCTAGCAACAAACGTTGTGGATCCTGTGGATCCTAGCAACAAATCCAGCTCAGATCCTAACTATCTGACCTAGGATCCCTGGATCCTAACTAGAATCCATTGCTATCTGACCCTGGATCCTACATCTGTCTTTGGTAGGATTTCTGGTAAGATCCTAGGTAGGATACCGCACTGTCTGACAGATAGTAGTAGGATCTATAAAAGCACTATCTGAGCAACACGAACAGAGTACTTGGACAACTCTGCCAAAAAAAGTAAATGTTTGTATAAGGTTACTGGCTGCTGTCTATGTTGGTTTGCATGTTGAAAATAAGAGGGCAGCAGCTAACAATGTGTGAAGGCTACTGATTCCAGAAATGATATCCATTCAGACACTGCCAAATGTAGAAGAGGCTTCCCATTATGCCAAGGATAAGTCTTGCATGCAGTCTACTTGGCCCACTTTGCCCAAAAATTAAATGTTTGTATAAGGTCTATGGAGTAGATACATTGGTTGCCTGTGACAGCTATTTATGTTGGTTTACATGCTGCAGACAAGAGTGTAGCAGCCCACAGGGTGTGAAGGCAACTGATTACAAAAATTCAGTCTGTTATGACACTACCGAGGGCACAGTCTGAGAATGGAGGGGGGAGGTTCAGGAGGGAAATGAGGAGATACTTTTTCACGGAGAAGGTTGTGGCAGGTTGGAACGTATTATCAGAGGAAGTGGTATCCTGTAATACAGCAGGATGCTTCAAAAGGGAATGGGACAGGGTAAACAGGAGGGTCACTGGAGGAGGAGGAAGGAAGGGAGGGGCAGCTGCAGTATAAGGGCTGCTAGCTGCACATTGGAGCAGACGCGATAGACTATATGGTCTTTATCTGCTGGCCGGTTCATATGTTCGTATGTTCGTACTACCAAACCTGGAAAAGGTTCCCAAAATTATGCCAAGGATAACTGTTCAATCCAGGGTACTTGACAGATTGTGCTCAAAAATTCAAATTTGTGTGTAGGTCTTATGTAGATCCAAAAACTATATGTATTCCCCTGAGTGAGCAGTGAACAGCAGAAGGAAGAGAGCAGCAAGGGCACTGGTTGGCAATCAAAAAACTCATGCTGATGACAAAAAAGTGCTGCAACTTAGACTTGGTGGAAACGCAACACAGTAGTGGCAACCTGAACACCAGATACTACGTGGAATTTCACAGAATTTGTTTTTTTATATATAGATTTTTATTAGGTTTTTCTTTTGTAGGTTGTAGTGTCCCACTTCCCTGCCAGAGGCTCCAACACACGGCCATATGTGCGTGTGTAGGCACGCACGCAGTGGCACCAGTGCAGCCCCTTCCACCCTCCTGTCTTTGCCATCTCCCCCCCCGCTATCCCACTGGACCTCCTCCCAGTGGGAGCAGAACTACAGGAGGGTGAAAACCCACCCCCACCACCTTCAGGAGAGGAGAGTAGCCTGCCCCTCCACTTGATCCTGCTCCTCCTCCCCCCATGCTGGCACCCCAATGACCTGAGGTCATTCCCGAATTTGGGTCGCCGGCATGGCACGAGGTAAAGTGTCCAGTGCCTCAACCCTTGGCACCACCGGGCTGGCATTTCACAGAATTTTTTTTAAATTTGTTTATTTGGTCATGATTCAGCAATCACTTGAGCTAGGGACCAGATATTATGCAAGAGCACTTGCTGTTCGGTGTCCTAAAGATATACAAAATATAATGATGTTTGGTTTAGTAGGTTCTGATATATGGGGGCTCAAAGTATGACTTTTATTTTGCTAGAAATTTCATGAAAATACAGCATTTACCTACCTATAACCTAACCGTGTTTAAAGGGGAACAGTCAGCACTAAGAGCCCCAAACCCAAGTGTGGGGCTAGTCCAAATTTGCACTTTGCATGCAAAAGTATTTTTTTTTACTTACTGTTTACTGCAGTATAGTAGATTGTATCAGGCTGATTCTGCTGGTTTCCAAGTTGACATTTGCTATAGCAGGAAATCACATAATCCCTTGCAGCTGATATCAGAGCAGGGATGCAGCAGTGGGAGATTCAGTAGTCTCCAATATATTTTAGAGCTTTCATATACTCACATGAGATGTTTGCTGGTCCTGCTGTTGTCCCAGAGCTAAGTAGGGGGGAGTCAGTATAGCGCAGTGGTTTAAGGCTCTGAGCTGCAAACCTGGAGACCTAGGTCTGAATCCCACAGCCCCCAATTGCATACTATGTGACCCTGAGCAAGTCACATAACTTTCCTGTGCTCCCAGGTTGCACCTGTAAACAAGCCTTCAGCTTAGTGTGTCTCTCCTGGTAAACTAGAGGTAAAAAAAGTACAGTTCTCTTTGACTGTATTTAGCTCTGGAGGACAGCAGGACCAGCAAACAAAAAATCAGAGCTCATTAAAACTCTAACATGCACTGCAGGATATTGAATCTCCCCCTACTATATGGTACAAATTAGTATGCATAACTTAGAAACAGAATTTGATGGCAGATAAGGACTGCTTGGACCCAGTCTGCCCATTTTCCTACCTAATGGATAAGCTGCAGATACTAGTTAACCAACAGCCTACTTCCTCCTCCTCCTCCTCCTCCCCACTAGAATTGCCTTATGTCTGCCCCATGCATTCTTGAATTAGCCCACTGTTTTTGACTCCACGACCTCCTCAGGAAGGCTGTTCCATCCATCTACGACCCTCTCCATGGAAAAAATACTTTCTCACATTACCTCTGAGTCGTCCCCCCTCTATCTTCAAATTGTGCCCTCTTGTTCTTGCACATCTCTTTTTCTGAAAGGTGCTACCCTTTTGGACTGTGTTGATTCCTTTGAGGTACTTGAAAGTTTCTATCATGTCCCCCCTCTCCCTCCTTTCCTCAAGGGTGTATGTATTAAGCTCCTTTAGTCTCTCTTTGTATGTCTTCTGGTGCAGACCCTGCATCATTTTGGTTGCCCTCTTCTGGACAGCCTCCACCCTGTCTATGTCTTTGCAGAGATGGGGGTCTCTTTTTCAGAAAAGTCATAGAATCTACTAAACGTGGAGAGATTTGGTTTGGAATTTTTGAAGATACAGGGTTCATAATTTCACTATCTAATTATTTGTAATATTTTATGAAAATATTATAAAACTGTGTAACTTACCTGCTGTTGCAGATATAGACCTGAAATGTTGCATGCATATTCAATGCCACTGCATCCTGATATGTTACAAAGCTGGAAAACTTTGGATAAGTAGTTTTTAATTCACAGCGGACATACTGCAAATAATTATTGGTAACATTATTTAAATATTCATGGTAGCATAAAAGGTAGTGGCTCCAGAATTCCATTTATGGTGCTGGATTTTCAAAGGGTGGTACAGGACTTGTTTCAAGCCCTGCACTATAACACTCTGAAATCACTGCTATGCCAGTGCTGTTTGCCTCAACTGTGCCCAACTTTCTAAGGTTGGATGCAGTAGTGACAGTTTTCCTAATTTACGGCAACTTGCATCAAATTTCTGGTGCAAGCACTGTAAAAACAGTCCCCCAGATTGATGCAAGCTAGACCACAAAAAGATGGTCTAACTTGTGTCAGTTGCCACATGGAATGAAAAATCACTTTACATTGCTGCCTCATGTGCCGTGCCTATGATTGTGGTGCACCTGGTGCTTGCGGTAATCTCGGGGCTTTGAAAACCTGGCCCATGGAATTTAATGTTCACAAAGCACTTATTCACCACTACATTTGACATGCCAAGCAGGGCTCTTTACCATCCTGTAGTTCATCGCTGGGTGACTATTTTTTCCCCCCTCCCTTTTTCTGTATCAGCTTCACCTGATGGACTCAGTAGAACTGCTTGCCCCCTGATATCCTCCTTGTTCGCAGTGACACACTGTCTTAAAGAGTCACCTACTCCTTTTACTGTCACACCTATCCCATTGGAATAGCCAAAGCTCCTCCTACATAGAAACATAGACTTTGACAGCAGATAAGGACTGCTTGGCCCACGTAGTCTGCCCATTTCCCTACCTACAGGATAAGCTGCAGATCCTAGTTAACCAACAGCCTATTTCTTCCTACCCCCCACAAAAATTGCCTTATGTCTGTCCCATGCATTCTTGAATTCTCCCACAGTTTTAGACCCCACAACCTCCTCAGGAAGGCTGTTCCATGCATCCACCACCCTCTCTGTGAAAAAATACTTCCTCACATTGCCCCTGAACCGCCCCCCCAATCTAGAAATTGTGTCCCTTTGTTCTTGCATATCTCTTTTTCTGAAAGATGCTACCCTCTTGGACTTTGTTGATTCCACTGAGGTACTTAAAAGTTTCTACCATATCCCCCCACTCCCTCCTTTCCTCAAGGGTATACATATTAAGCTCCTTTAGTTTCTCCTCGTGTGGCTTCTCTTGCAGACCCTGCACCATTTTAGTTGCCCTCCTCTGGACTGCCTCTATCCTGTCTATGTCCCTGTGGAGATAGGGTCTCCAGAACTGGACGCAGTACTCCAGATGGGGTCTCACCAACAGTCTGTACAGAGGCATAACAACTTCCTGTTTTCTGCTAGTGATGCCTCTCCCTATACATCCCAGTATCCCCCCAGCCCTCCCTACTGCCTTCTCACATTGCTTGCTAACCCTTAAGGTCATCTGATGATTACCCCCAGTTTTCTTTCCATTTTTGTTGTTGTTACTACCCCCCCCCCACTGTGTACTTTTCCCCTTGGTTTTGTTTCCCAGGTGCATTATTTTGCACTTCTTTGCATTGAATCCAAGCTGCCATACTTCTGACCATTCCTCCAACCTTGCCAAGTCCCTTCTCATTCTTTCCACACCTCCTTGTGTATCAACCCTGTTGCAGATCTTTGTGTCAGAGGCATACTTTTCCTTCCAGCCCTCTGCAATGTCACTTATAAAGACATTAAAAAGGACTGGACCCAGTACTGAACCCTGTGGTACCCCACTAGTAACTCCTCTTTCTTCAGAGTGGACTCGATTTACAATTACCTTGTGTGTCCTGTTGTCCAGCCAATGTTTTACCCAGGCTACCACCCTGGGACCCACTCCCAGGCTAGTTAATTTGACTATTAATCTTTTGTGTGGGACTGTGTCAAATGCTTTGCTAAAGTCTAGGTAGGCCATGTCCACAGCCCCTCCCTGGTCTACTACTTTGGTCACCCAGTCAAAAAAATCAATTAGATTCATCTGACATGATCTTCCCGCTGTGAACCCATGCTGCATTGGGTCCTGTGCCCCACTGGCCTCTAGTTACTCAACAATTCTTTCCTTCAGAAGTGATTCCATCACTTTCCCTATCACAGAGGTCAAACTAAGAGGTCTGTAGTTTCCTGCCTCTGTCTTGGTCCCACTTTTGTGAAGGGGAATTACATTCACCTTCCTCCAGTCCTCGGGTACCACACCATCCTCCCATGATTTGTTAAAAAGGGTAGTCAGTGGTTTCACTAATCCTCCCCTTAATTCTTTTAGAATTCTGGGGTGAATTCCATCAGGCCCCATTGCTTTGTCCACCTTGAGTTTTAGGAGTTCTTTCAGAATCCTTTCTTCTGTGAAAGGACTGGGATCGACCCCCTATCCAGAGTGCTTCTGTTAATTGGATTAGGCACCTCCCTCTCCTCCTGTTTTGTGAATACTGAGCAGAAATATTCATTCAGTATCCCTGCTCTATCAGTGTTCCTCTCTGCCCACCCACGGTCCATTCTATTCAGCCTCACTGTCCATCCCTTTGTCTTTCTACACTCCCTGATATGCCTATAAAAGGTTTTATCCCCCTTCTTAACCGAGTTGGCTATCTTTTCCTCAGTTTGGGCCTTTGCTATTCTGACTTACCTCCCTGCTTCCTTCTGCCTTAACTGGTACAGCTCTCTGTCCTGCTCCTTCTGTGTTTCCTTATACTTCCTGAATGCTGTCTGTTTCTCCCTGACCTTCCTTGCCACCTCTTTTGAGAACCATAGTGACTTTTTCTCTCATTTTGATTTGTTTATTTGCTTCACACAAAGGCTTGTTGCCTCTGTGATGGCAGTTCTGATATTTCCCCATTGTTGCTCCACCCCTCCTTCTAGCTTGTTTGCTAGTGCTTTTCTAAGGCACACTACCATCTTGCCAAAGTCAGCCCTCCGGAAGTCCAGAACCCTCACTTTTGTATGGCTTGACTCTGTAGTTGAGTTTATCGTGAACCACACTGTTTGGTGGTCACTTGTTCCCAAATTGCTACCCATTTCTAGATCTGAGATCCTCTCACTGTCCCCATTTGAGAATACGAGGTCTAAGATTGCTCCCCTCACGAGTGGGTTCCAAAACTAGCTGTCTGAGGCATGCCACCTGTAGGGTATCGAGAATGGCTCTGCTCTTGGATGTGGCTGTAGCAAATGTGCTCCAGTTAACATCTAGCATATTCAGGTCTCCCATCAACAGTATCTCCCCTTTCTCTGCCATCCTAAGAATGCCTACTTGATGCTCAGTCATTTACTTCCCTGGACTATATGAGCACATTTAAATCCTAGACTTACTAGTAGCAGTATCAGTGGCTCAGTAGGTAGCACACTTGCCTCTGAGGCCAGGAGATCAGAGGGCTGTGGGTTCAGTTCTCACATCTGGCACTTGGGTTACTATCCCAGTACTGACACTGTAGTGCAGCATGAGAGGGGGTGCTGCACTTCTGAGGTGCCGTCTTTCAGATGAGATGTTAAACTGAGGTCCCATCTGCCTGGATTGGTGGTAGTTCAGGTGGATGTTAAAGATCCCATGGCACTTATCGAAAAGAGTAGGGGAAAGTTTTATTGAAACAAGAAATCAGGCAATATACAATAAAGAAAACACAAGAAGAACAAACCAGGTAAAATCAAGACAGTATACAACAGTGTTCATATCAAAAGGTATGGGAGAAAACAAAGAAAGAAAACTAAGGAAATGATACTGAGAGAACAAAAGTCCTTCAAGTCACCGGTGCATCCGAGTCTGTAATCCAAGGTAGGGCTTTCCAAAGGGTGAACAGACCAGGCCTGGAATGAGATACAAGTTCATGCATAAACAGTTTTCAAATCCCGAACAATCTTTTGTTCAATTTCTATATATGTACAAATTTTCTGCTGCAGGGTGAACTGGCATCTTGCCATCCAAATATGCCATTTAATTACAACAAAAATAAGATTTAAAGTATCAGTGTTCCACAGAGACCATTGAGGGGGGAATGCTCCATACATAATCATCGGGTAAGAGACAAATTGAAGCAATGGCATACCCCATTTTTGGGCTAGAAAGGCCCACCAACCTTGTATAAAGGGGCAATCAAAAAATAAATGTGAAATGGTTTCCAATTCATCAATACAGGAGGCCTAGAACACAGCCTGTCTTGAAGCTGTTTATGTTTATGGTTCGATTTAACATTAATTCTCTCATGGCAAGATAACCAATGGAAGTCCCATATGTATTTGGGATTCACACAACACAACAAAATAAGCAGAGAGGGACAATATTGGGCAGGACATTTAAAAAGGGGACTGAACTGCACACACAGAGGAAAGAAGCAATCTATACAGGGATTTGTGCGCATTAGTGAGAAGCATTTGTGGGGTAACCCGCCATTGCTTCTGACGTAGAAACGTATACCTCACATAAGGTGGTGTGTTTCCCGAGGCATGCAGAATACGCAGGGAGTCATGTTCCCATTGGTGAAACCATATTTTACAAGAATCATAGAACCACGCTTCCCATCCTTTCTGCGAGTTAATCAAAAGCGGTCTAATGTTTGCCATAAAAAAAATACTGGTAAAAAACAAAAGGGGGTTAGTCATTCCAACACCACCATCCGTGAGAGGGAGATAGGTGACATCCCGTTTTATTGGGTTCAACCTGCTCCCTCATAATGCCTGAAAAAAAAAGGCTAAGAATCACCGTTTCCAATTGTTTTGGAATAGGAAAGATATAGCTAACATAGAGAAAGAGGGAAAGTAAATATGTCTTAATTAAATAGACTCTTTCCTTTTTCCCAATCTGACTCCTGTTCCATGAGGCTACCTTTATGCGACCTTGTTGTAGTTTGGAGGTCCAATTATAAACGTCATCGGCTCGAGTACCAAAACAAATCCCTAAAATATGAACAGGGCCATCTACAATCTGCAATGGTCCGATGTTCCTAATCGGTGCAATAGCAGATCCCAGCTGTATACCAACACTTTTCTCAAAATTCAGAGTAGCTCCTGAATATGTCCCAAATAAGAAACATTCCTGCAAGGAGGCTATCACTGAATCTCTCGTCCATACCAAAAAGCAGATATCATCTGCATATGCAATAGCTTTGTAGGTGCTGTTGTTACAGGACACGATATAGCATGTATCTGTGGAAGCATATTCACAGCGAGAGCAAAGCGTCCAAAACAGTACATATAATAATGGACTCACGGGACACCCCTGTCGGACTCCTTGAACAGGTATCAGAGGTCCCACCCAACCATTCACTACTGGCATGACCGTAGCTGTCCTATAAAAATTACGTAACCATTGGTTAATGATAGCCGGTATATGCAAAAAACTGAGTGCTTGCCATAAAAAATCATGATTCACTGAATCAAATGCTGCCCATTGATCCACAGATACTACAAATCCAGAAGTCAAAACTGAGTACCCGTGAGAGAACAATTCACTGATCAGAATCAAATGATCTGACATGTTCCTGTTGGGGACAGAACAAGATTGAGCAGGATGCAGAACAGTTTCTGCAATACCAGTTAAACGTTTTGCTATAGTCTTCATCAATATCTTAAAGTCGGTGTTTAGCATACAAAGAGGGTGCCAATTCTCAAGAGAGTGGGCTTCCCCCTTCTGTTTATATATATAAAGCAAAACACCAGTCGTAAATTCTAAAGGGACAGACTCGCTGTTCAACAAAGAATTAAAGACAGAGGTAAGTTCAATAAGTAAGTGGTCACCCAGAACTTTATAGAGAGCTGCTGGAAGACCATCCAGGCCAGGAGTTTTACGTAACGGCAGAGAGGATATAGTCGTTAACAACTCCAAGGTCGTAATGGACTGGCACGCCATCTCCACTGCTGTTGTAGAAGGGAGTGGGATCTCTAAATTCTCGTACAGGGCAGCAGGATCAGGTAGATCAGCAGGAAAGGGGGAAAACAAAGCAGTCATGTAGTTAGCAACTATCTGCTGAATCTCTGTTTGAGTAGAGCATATAGTCCCCGTGGAATCTGTAAGACATAATATCGTCTTTTGAGCAGTCCAAGCGAGTTAGACTCAAAGGGACAAATGATCTCAGAGGTCCAGTAACCTGAAATTTATGTTGGTGGTACAATTGCCGTGATTGTCGAGATTGGAAGTGCAACATAGCTGCCCGTGTCAATTGAATTTGAGAGGAAAGGTCATGACCGTGGTATATGATAAAGAAAGAAGTGATTGAAGATCGCTTTTCTTTGTAAATAGTCCAAATATTGGCTCCTACTTTTCAGACGACTATACCGTTTCAGGAATGATATCAACGCATGTTTTGTATCAAACCACCACTGTATCGGGTCTTCATAACAGAGAAACACAGATTTGCGTGCAAAAGGAAGGACGAAGTTCGACAAAACATCTTATCCTGCAATAGGGAGGTGTTAAATTTCCACAACCCGGCCCTTTTGAATAAGGATTTGTAGTACCCACACCAACAGAAAGCAAGCTATGATCCGAAAAGGCCACTGCCTGCACCATAGCTGAAACAATTGTTAAATCTGAGGACAAGAAAACAAAATCAATGCAGGTAGCCAATTTACCTCTATGAAGCGTAGGGGTATGTTGTTGCCGAAAAGAAAATAAGCATCAACTAAGTGGGCAGTATGTATTAGCTTGCTCAGTTCTTGTGAGTGCATGTACAGTTTTAGTAGTAGCAAGGAACTTTTATCCGAAGACTCAAGCCACGTTGAAGTCACCAGAAAATAAAACTTGGAATGAAATTAGTGCAAGTAAGGCGGATCTCAGCAAAAAGAGCTATGTGTGCTAATTTAAGTTGTGGCGCATAAATATTGATAACTCGATAAGGGCAATTACCTATGGTGAAGTCCAAAACAGAGCCCTACCGGTACCAAATCAAATAGTTTCAAAGACGAAAGTCAGGCATATTTATCAACATGCCAAGGCCTGAACGAGGGTCGTGGCCTATGGACCAGAATGAGGGCCTAAGAGCCAATCATTTTCGCTTGTCTGATCTCTTGAGTGGTATGAGTCTGGTATCCTGCAATAAGAAAATACCCAATGGTAAAAGTCTTAAAAAGGAAAAAACTAACCGTCTCTTAGGAACACGTTTCATACTATTAACATTAATAGTGTGACAAGTAAACTGCGCCATGTAGACAACAGGAAAGCATAACATATCACAGTTTCCTCTTCCCAACTATATTCTTCCCTTTCAGCCTAACTTTAGCCTTATGTTTCTGTGAAAGTCCAATGCCCACTGGAGGTCCAGTGTCAGCAGGACCATCAGGGAGGGAGGACGCCACTGAGGATGAGTCAGACTCACCACCTGCGTCGTCTGAAGTCGGCTGTAGTAATTCAAAAGGATTCAACAGGGGTATGGGAGCAGGCAACAAGGATGCCATAGGAAGCGGTAAAGGCCGGTGAAGCAGTTCTCAGAGACCTACAGTGAGCCCCAGCAGGGGTTCACAGGGAGGTAGCATTTACTAGGACCTGGGACAGAGTCCACGTCAGAAGTAACAGGCCTGATTTTCTCCATTCGGGGGGGTTCAGGTACCGATAAGAGTGGTACCCTCTTGTCAGGTTGAGGAACAGAGTTCTGGGGGGTGCTAGCAGTAGGGGCTGCACCGCTGAATCTCCCGTATCAGAGGGGTGCTTAGCCACAGATGCACGTAACCATGCTTTTTGTGCTTTGTATCCAGCCTGCCCCTTGCAAAGCCTGCTCCACGGACCACACAGGCTTAGGTTGGGGCAATATCTCAGAAAAGGACATCAGGCTGTGAGTTTCCAACATAGTAGGTGAGGAATCCTGTGATGCAATCCTCGAGCTGTGCACCCTCTGCTGCGTGGGCGGCTGTGCCGCGGCAGTGAACAAAAAAGACGTTGACTCAGTTCGGAGCAACAGCAGGTCAACAGAAGGTCCAAAAATAGGATGGGATCCAGGAACTGCCAGGGGACGATCCCCCTCCGTGGCTGCCTTCGCAAAAGGCATCGCATCTTGTTGCGATATCCGCACAGACAAGTTTTCTCAGTCATCCCAAGCGCATAGCATTCACTACCTCCACCAGCCCACTGTGCACAGCCAGCTGCAGCACCTCCACCCGCTGGACACAACTGCAGAGGCATCTCTACGATATCCGTCAGGGCTACTGCATCGAGCAGGAGGAAGAACAGTACAATCCATGGAAGCAGCTTCAGGCACAGTAAGTACATGTTCATACAAAATTCTGTCTGAAACGGTATGTAGTAAATCGGAGACAGGAGCAGAGACCAAGTCCCCTGCCTCACCAACTAGCTCTGCCGTGGTCACCAGAGCATCCGCCATCTTGGACAGAGTATTCCCCTCTGAAAGAGTAGGGGAATTTCCCCGGTGTCCTGGCCAAATTTCCCTCATTCACTAAAAATACCACCAGCAGCTTAATCTGGTTCAAGGTCAGTTGGCATTCATCTGCATCCCCCTCCCCCAGGTCGTGCCTGAAAATAGGCAGGATTTGTCTAGTGCACTTACCCAATCAACAAAAACTAAATAAATAAATAAAACATCCGACTTCCAGGCTAGTCAGTCTTGCTGGGTATGGTTCTTATAAGACCTACATTCAAGTTGAATTGTTTCTCTGTGCTTCCTTGCACCAACTGGGTCTACTATTTCTTTGCTACCCAGCTCAGCCATCCTTTTTCTGTTTAGTCCATGCATCTAACTCCTACCACTGGTGACCCCTTACACTAGATGTCTCCGCAAGAGCTATTCCTTAATTTAAATCCCTCAGACTACACTGTACCTTAACATTACCAGTACCCCCTCTCTCTTGTCACAATTGCAGCATAACCTGAGGATGCAGGCATTCCTTGCCCTGGAATACCTTCTAACTTGCCAGAAAAGGAAGACAGAATCCTAACAAATGTTAGCTGGTCTAGTTTATGACACTCATTCCTCATGGGCCCATGAACCATGAAGACCTTGGCGAAGATTGATCTGAACATCATTCTGCCTAGAAACATCTCTAATTCAATAAATGACCTCCTAATGTCCTCAGAACTTGTACTCCCCATCACAACATGCACAACAGTCATCTCCTCCCTCTAGTTACAGTGCCTGGCCATGGAACACACTCATGTGACTTGTACTGCACTAAGGCAATTCACCTTACCTGAATTAGCATCCAGGTTCTGCAATGTCCCTACAACTCTGAAATTACTTTTACAAATGAGTATTATGTGAATCAGACCTTATTATAACTCTCAACAGTCTTTTTCTTTCCCCTCCATGGCAGGTCAGGGGTATGGCTGGGTAAAATTTATGATTGTGACTTCAACAATACCATCACAAAATTCCTCACTTTTCACAAAGACTCATGGAATTTGACTTTAAGAACTCATGTAGCTTTGTAGTTTTTATACTGGTGTTTTTGAGGCAGTTAAAGAGGTGACCGTCCATTTGACACTGAGTCACAATTTTATATATAATATTATTTAAAAAATCCACATAAATATCTAACTTGCATTTGAATATATCTACATTCATACTATTAATCAAGTGTTCTGGTAGAGAATTCTGAATACTCGTTATCCTTTGTGTAAAAAAGATTTTCTTGGAATTTGTCCTAAAGTTCTTTGGTTTAATTTATCATGACTTCAGGTATTATATACCCCCTCTATAAATTGTATGTTCATATCATTCATTAGTTCGGCATCTTTATGAGTATTAAAATATAAGAGAAGGTCGCTACTGATATGCCTTCTATGTTAACTGTTTAGTAATAGGCTATCCAGCCTTTATTTGTATGTTAGTTCCTCATTACCCATCATCATTTTTGTGGCCATTCGCTTTAACCTCTCCAGTCTATTCTTATCACCCTCACCCACTCCCCACCAGAAATATGAGGAGTAATCTGTTAGAAGCCTGATTTAAGTTTTATAAAGGGGTAATAGTATCTGTTTTGATCTATGGCTGAAATGCCTTCTTAATGGTGTTAAGGAGGAAATCTGCTTTATTAAATAGATCACTTATGTATCTCTTCAGTTTCATATCTGCTGTGACTTTTATCCCTAGGTATTTATTTATTTATTTGTTAGAGATCAGAATTACAACCCTTTGAGTCAGAGACTCATTTCAAAAGCTCCACATTGTAAGTACACATTTAGATACAGCAAGGTAAAAACATAACATACATATATACATACATACATTCAGTAGCTAAATCAGGTTTCATGGGTAAGAACAGTCTGTAGATGCAGTACCTAGTCTGCTACCCTTTAGGAAATAGCTAAACCTGCTATTATTGTTTCTCAAGTGCATTACAGAGTGTGACAGGGTGGAATAGGACCCTGTCCCATTTGTTAGAGAAAGTGTTTAAATGCAAAGATCTGTCCTTTTCTGTCTCTTCTCTGTCTGGTTGCACAACCAGATTTTCCTGTGAGACCTTGGACTTGATCACCCCGAACAATCTTACAATTCTTTGCCTCTCTCTGTCTCAGTTTTCTCTTGCTGTCTGTTTTTTCTTCTTTGCATATCTATATCAGCTAATATAAAAATATGTGCAAATCAATGTATGGAAATGTAACTGATATTGGGATCCCTATTGTTTAGAAAATATATAGTGTTACTGCTGAAATGTATATATTTATATTCTGAGATGACTGCATAAACTCTAGAAGTTACCTGAGTGCAAATCTTCTAGCCTTTTGCAAAAGGGGGCCTCAGCTCAAGAAGCATACCGTGTTCTAACAGCTCTTGAAACTTGCAAGGACAGGATGTTTGCTAAGAAATGGGGTTGAAAAGACTTAGAAAAGAGCTAAATTGCTACTGCAGGAGTAGATTATGATTAGAAGAAAAAGCACACAGACTGAAAGAAAAAATTAATACATAGTTATTCTGAACAAATATATTTATTATTTTACTGATACTGTAAATAAATATTTTTGGTGAATTCTACAACTGCTCTTGGTTTTCCTATGCTTCTTGACCTGTTCCTCGATGACACAGAGCCCTTATACTTGTTGAAGATCATACCCCATTTATTGTCCCAATCTGTCATGGCGTCAAGGTCTTTTTGAAGGCTGTGATAATCCAGAAGATTATTTATAACACCACCCATTTTGGTGTTGTTTGCAGACTTACCACACCAAGTTTGTACATCATTGACCAAGTCAGAAATATACAAGCCAAACAGTACAGATTCAAAAACATATCCCTGTGGGACCCCATTGGTCATTGGTCATGATGCCCTCCTTGGAGAACTACCCATTAAGTCTAACTTGCTGGGTTCTGTTATCCCATCATCTGTCTACCCATCTTATTAGTAGGGGATTAATACCTCCTACAACCCTCCTACACCACCTTTCCCCTTTACTCCTGTCCCACACCACCTCTAGCTACTTTGACAACGCTAATCTGGCTGCTTACCTTTTCTCCCGTCATCCCCAAAGCTTAACATGGACCTATTATTGACATGTCTCACTATTCCCAGTGTATCCCAACTCTGCAACAACTTGATGTAATGTAATTTACTCCACTTTTAAGATGTACCTGAAACTAGTAAGTCTTGTACCTCATGTGCCATTTTAATGATGTTCATGATGCCTACCTTGTTTTTCTTTCTTCACTGTTATCTTAATTTGTACTTATTGTATTGTATTTGTATTGTTCTGTTTTGTCCCTGACTCAAAACGTTTGAAAATGAGTCTTTGACTCAAATGTATTAATCCCAATCTAAATAAATAAATAAAAATAAACAAATAAATACCTGGATATAGTGATTTGATCTTTTGGATAAGGTATCCATGCGGGACTATGTCAACTGCCTTACTAAAATCAAAAAGAAGATCTTTACTACCCTCCCCTCATCCAGGGGCTATTGGCTGGCTCATAGAAGGTGATAAGATTCATAGTGACAGGATCATATTCATTGTGATTGGTGTACTGGATGGGTGGGGCGATACTTAGCACTATAGCTGAGGAACGAGATCTTGGAGTTATCATCAATAACTCCCTAAAGCACTTGGGTCAGTGCAGCAAGGCATATAGCACAGCAAGTAGGAAGCTGGGATATATAAGGCAGGGTGCTGATAGCAGAAAGAGGTAGTATTAACCTATATCAATCCTTAGTGAGGCCTCACCTGGACTGTTGGGGAGCCATGGAACACCTGGAGTACTGTGCCCAGTTTTGACGTCCTCACTTTAGGAAGGATAGGGATAGGCTGGAGACAGTGGAGTGCAGGCTAACAAAAGTGATTCAGGGCCAACAGGGCAAGTCCTACAAGGAGCAATGCAAGGCACTGAGCACATACTTACTGGAGATCAGAAGGGAGAGGGGAGATATGACAGAGAGCTTCAAGTTCCTAAAAGGAATTAACAAGGTGAATTGTAAGGAACTATTTAACATGAATACTAGCTCACCATCATGTAAAGATGAGTGGAAACTAACAGGAAGGAGGTTCAAGAAACATGGGGAAGTATTATTTTACAGAAAGCATCACAGAGCCACCGAACAGTCTGCCTGTGGAAGTGGTGAGTAAGAAAACAGTTTCATTCTTTCATTCAGATTTATTTATATAGTGCAGTTCTCACTGTGATTCAAAGCGCTTTATAGCAAATCTTAAAACATTTAAACTACAATACATACAGTATATAAAAGAACACAAAAATATCTCCTAATTACTTAACAAATCCAATTCTGGGAAGAACTGTCTAAATAGATGGGTTTTCAGCTTCCATTTAAATTGATCAATGGTCTTGCTTTCTCGAACATAGTGAGGTAGAGAGTTCCATAGGGTCAGGGCTGCATCTGCAAAAGTACAGGCACCTGATGCTTCTAGAAGGACCCTAGGAATCTCTAGCAATCCCTCATCTGTGGAGCAGAATGGGTGGGAGGGTGGGAGGGAGGGACACAGAAGGTCTTGCAGATAGCCAGGTCCCTGCTGGCAGACAGTGCAGATAGCAGAGCACAGGTGTGATATGACATGGCCTAGTTAGGCCAGTCAACAACCTGGCCACCGCATTCTGCACTAGCTACAGGTAATGAAGATCCATCCCCAACAGCCCTAGTATAGGGCATTACAGTAATCAAGGCTAGAGGTCACAAAGGCATGGACCAGTGCCAGCATATCACCAGGGGGAATCAGGTGCTTAATCCTAGCAATGTTCCTCAGATGGTAGAATGAGGTTTGGACTATGGCTGTCATCTGTAATTTAAGCATCAAGATGCCTTACAAAACAATGCCATGATTCTTTACCTGATCCGAGGTGAGCAACTGGGAATCCCCAAGCCTTAGCCCAGAGAGCTGACCAGATTGCCCCCGCAATCAGGTTCCAGCACCAGTACTTCAGTCCTGCATGGATTCAGTACTTCAGTCTTGTATGGATTCAACTTCAACCAGCTGGTCCCCATCCAGCCTTGGATCTCAGCAAGGCAGCTGTTAAATACTGAGACCATCTCCTGCTGTTCAGGTGCAAAAGACAGGTATAGTTGAGAGTCATCTGCATAGCAGTGGAAACTCAACCCATACTGTCTTATAATGTCCTGTAATGGTAGTATATTCGCTGTAAACAACATGGGGGACGGAACAGAGCCCTGCAGTGCCCCATATGGCAAGGCCCCCTGACAAAGCCTGATGTAGTGAAGCACCGAGGCTGTTGGTAACACGGACTAGTGTTGTGTTGCATTGTACAGTTTTATTGCTCTATGTAAGGGGAATTGTCCCCAATAAATGCTTGATTTTTTTGTAAAAGAATCAATTTGTGGAGCCCTTCATTTGAGTTCCTAGAATGAACTCCTTGCTCTGGAGTGCTGGTGTGTTTTAGTCTATTTGGAATAATACCTTACCCTGGGAGCTGTTGACCAACACGTCCTAACTCTACTTAAAGAGCAGGTGTTTACTTGTAACACACAGACAACTGATTTTTTTATTTATTGTATTTTGAAGTGTTAGTAATTACTTTTTACTTTTATAATAAAATATTTGTTTGGTCAGTGAAACAAAAAGGTTACATTTGCTTTTCAAACTGCTAGTAAAAAATAATTCAATGGAATTCTGGTATTGTGATGTCAGAAACTGCCAGCTACTTAGCAGCCCAGTGTATTTCAATGAGAAATTAAATATATTTTTCTGTCTTTTTTAAAAGAAATAGATACTTCTTTCAGCAACAAACTTTGACTATTGTACTGTATGTTTGCACTAATGTGGTCCATCTGTATGATTTTATGATTTTTAAACCATAATTGGCTTCTCTTTTCTTCTTCCCAAGTAAAATCTGGTTATGAAGAAAATGTCACCTGCTAAATTATAACAAAGGACTGTAGGTTATCAACCATCACATATTTCTATTAAATATATAACATTTTGGTGGTAAAGTGTGTTATTTCTCTATAAAAATCTGAAAACAGGTTTGCAGTTTCCCATTGAAATACACCGCCAGCCTTGCCAGTAAAACTTTTCTGACATCATAATACAAAAATTCCACTGGATAATTTTTTTGCTAGTAACTGGCAAAATACAAACAAAATGATGGAAAAGGAATGAAAGAAACAAATAAAAACAAACAAAATGATTACTGAGACATTTAAAGGCCCCACACCTCCATTCTTTAAGATATACATCCTTACTAAGTACTTGCTCTTTAACTTGTTTACCACAGCTATAAATCAAAACAATGTACTATCATTAAATCAATATTAAAACAATAATTATTATATACTAATTATACACCAGTCACACACACACACACACACACACGCGCGAATCTCCCCATGCCCTAAAATAATTTATAGTATATGGTTAGGGCTTATTTTAGGTGAAAAACGGCAGCATCCCAAAAGTTGTTGTAGAACAGTTCAAAGGTCAAAAAAGTTGTTGTACTATTGTTCTGATGTCAGATCGATAGTACAACAAGTTTTCAGCCTTGAGCTACTACACGATTGGCTGAAAATAGAGCAGATAAAAAAATGCACTCTAAAATGGCAGAGCTGCTTAACGAGCAATTGGTTGTGCCATTCATTCAGATAGTTTGGACATGGACTGCCATGTTCGGCTCCGTGTTGCCAAACTATCAGTTTGCCAGTTGTTTTTTTTTTTATCTCTTGTGCCTCCAGGTTAGAGCAGAGCGGGACCACAGGAAGCACTGGTATCTTCGGTGTTGGGACTGGAGCGAGGACTGTGAGCATATTCACAAGGTATGCACATTGTCAGAAATTAAACTTCCTACATTTTGGCGAACCATATACTATATAAAATAGTATATGGTTGCTCAAACACAACATGGCTTTGTTGCCATCTCGGGTGTGATTCCATCACATAGACCTCCTGAGCTTTGCTCTCAAGGTCTGTGTGAGGTCATCACATCCCCTCGATGGCAACATAGCCTTGTTGTGTATGGCAACCATATACTATTCTATGTATATTAAAACATTTTTTTCTTTTCCAGTGAGTCCATAAACTTGTGGAATAGTCCTTATAGTTAGTTCTTAGCCAAAACAGCTTTTATTAACAAGAGGCATTTTCTTCTCTCACAAGACTGCTTCTCAATAGTCTGTTTTCACTCAGGGGTGGATTTTAGAGAAGGGTTCACAGAAAAGAGATAAATGGTATTTCACCCTCTAATCACCAGTTACCTTAGGTCTCTCACCCCAGAGGTTAACTCTTCAGATAGTCCAGAAATCTAGGGTTCCTTGAATCCTCTCGCTGAATGAGGTTCCTTTCTGGTCCTGCCTTTGAGTATTACCTGGGCTTAGCAATATTCTGGGAAAACAAAGTCCAGAAAATTATAATCTCAGACACCAGTAAGGGCTCTCTCACAACCCTCCAATCACTCACTTCGGCTCACAGATCACATTTCAGCTGATAGCTTATACCCTTTCTGAAAATGGCCCATTTTCTGAACAAATACACCACAGTTCTGTAGGCACGCTCCCCTTACCTCCAAAGTTCAGAGGGCAACACCACAGTTCAGCAGAGATGATACTCCTTACCTCCACAGTCCAGGATGCAACTATTCAGTGCAGCACAAATAAACTCCAGCCAGGTGAAAAAGACAGCACTCTCCCATTCTACAACACTGCAGTGATCCGGAATAAGCACTGCCATACACTGCCCCACATCAGTTACAGAGAGGCCTCCAAGGGAGCACCAATTATGGGTCTCCCCTCACCAAAATTTGGGAGACACAATCCAGATGACAAACTTGAGGAGGCTTCACCCCCTCCTCACACTGCCTGCCAACAATTCTCTGCCCAGCAAACCGGCAGGACCAATCAGTCAGTTTGTGCTCCTGTGTCCAGTCCACCAAGCCATGAATACAACATGCCGCTGACTCCTGGGTCTCTACTCATTCCCTCTCACTCCTTTCACTGATGTTCCAGAGACCACACAGTGAGTCACATACACAGCTCCATTGCTACTGCTGTTCTGGGTGCAACCGAGACTAGGTGCAGCTGCTACTCTAAACTCTCGGAGGTTACAGGTACAGCAAGACTGCTCCACACAAATGGACCTCACTAGAAAAAAAAAAAAAACTATCTCCTAGCTCTTTCTCACTATTTTCACCCTCACCAACACTCCCATCCCAAATCAAAGAACTAACGAAAGCTAAACGGATAAATAAAACACTTAAAAAGCTTTATAAATCATTAAAAAGACTCCCTCTTCCAGATTACTCACAGACGGCAGTCCAACATGGCCACTATCTTGGATCTTAGTTGATTTCAAGCTTGGTTGAGACAGAATGAAGGGGATAGTTGTTGCATTGGGCTGCAGAATTAAGAGAGAGAATGGTGAGGAAGGGGTAGAGAGAGCAAGGATTCTGGAGAGACAGTAGGTCTCAGGGCTAAATAGGAAACTCAGGCAGACTGGATGAGCCACTAGTCTTTTTCTGCCATCATTTTCTGTGTTTCCTTAATTTATCCATGATGCCCAAAATGATCACACTCCAAATTAATAATGTTTTGTAGAATTGTTTCCATTGTGTTTTCCACTACAGATGTCGTGCTAATAGATTAGTAGTTTTGAGGGCTCTGTGGACTGCTTGTCTTAAGTACTGGGACTACCTTGGCTGTCCTCCAGTTTAATGGAACTTCATCCATAATGAGGGCCTTATTGAATATATGTGACAGAGAAATGGAAACTGGCAATTTATAACACTGACATCCTTTAAGCAAGAAATTAAAATGTTGGCACACACAGCCTCCTTTTTAAGATCTATAACCCTACCAGACATAATAGCTCTGCATTCTGGAGCTTATAATTTTACAGTTTAAATATTAGCAAAATGTAATTAAAACATTTCTAAAAGTTTGGTTACTTACTGTATAACTAGGTCCCCTTTAAAGCTAGAAACTTGAAACATGACACATATATCCATGTGGTATAGCAGTTTGAACATTTCATATCTGCTGACATTTAAATATGTTGTTTTACAGTTAGATGGAAAAATCAGAAAATTAAATTTTAACAGAATGTTTGGCTGCCTAAACCTCAGCCCCCTTTCAAGTGTGAGACCTACAACTCTGTACATATACCCATATTGTAATGTTCTTCAAGTCTTCCAAATGCAGAGAGATTTGGATAAGTAATTTTAAAATTAGACGGGAATAACTGAAAGCTAAGTTTTGGTGACATTTTTGACTATCTATAACTCAATCCCCATTACAGCTAGGACTCTGCAACCTGGTACACTTTTACAAGTCATAGTAGCTTTGAACATGCCAAACTGAGTCACATTTGAATGAGTGGTTACATTATTAGATGTCAATGCAGTAACTGAAATTTAAATTGTGATGCAATTTCAGGGACTTGTCAGGAATTTTACAATATTTTACAGAATCTGAAATGTAATTTCACCAGTAGAATTTGAGATTCTGCACACGTCTATAAAACATATATTGGAAATCTGGACTGTGCTTAGGCATTCAATTTGGTAAGGTTCACAGAGTGGTGCATGAGGTGAGCAGAGTAGGGTTTAGAAAACCCCAATGTAACATTACTATACTTTTGATGCTTTAATGATACAGTCAACTCTAACTAGTGCATTAACATAATTATTTGCAATAGATAGAAAGCCATACTAGTACTTTAACTTACTTTGTGTGGGGTCATACACAAAACAGCTGCCCTTTTGAGCACATTCCAGAATCTGTAGCTTGCTTTAAGTAGAGCCCTGCAGGACATATAGTAAGTGAAGCAGTTGTAGATGGATCGTCACCACATATATTGTGGCAGACTTGTAGCAGATGTTGCTAGTGGCCCAGCAGGTCACTAATGAAGCAGTTACATCACATACAGTGTGCCAGGCTTGTAGTAGACTATGCAGGTGGCCCAAAGCAGCTGCATCACTGCAGGCATTGCACACAGTAAAAAAAGAGACTGAGTGGGAACTTGCTGTTGATGTATGACACTGTAAATAGCAATACTGTACCTTAATATCAATGCTTAACATGGAGTTGATGCAGCAGTCCACCAATATAAGGGGACACAACAGGCATATCAAAATAGACAGCTCTAAAATGGAAAAAAATAACTTTTTTATACTTTAGGAGTCTAGAACAGTTTGGTACCTTCAGTAGTGAACATTAAGAACAAAGGCACTATAACAAGAAGCTTAGAGAGCATACTTTTAACAAGGCACATAAGTTATTTCAATTAAATAGCAGTAGAGCAGTTCAAATGGGCCCCTAAAACACCTTCTACTCCTACAAACCATAGTATGAACCTTAGTGTAGGCCCAGAGGTGCAGCAGACTTTGTAAGTAGCCCAAAATAGCTACAGCATTGTACACACTGTGGCAAACTTGCAATGGACTATGTAACTGGCCAGAGAACAGTTACATCATCACACATGTTGTGCCAGACCTGCAGTGGAATTTGTATATGTCCTGAAGCAGTGCCCCCTTTAGTGTTCCTGACACTGAGTACCCAGTCCTGGTGCTGGGGAATAAGTTTAGAAACCATCAACCCACTAAAACATGAGTCAACTCTCAGAAACACATTTGGGGTTGGAATTACAGGGTGCTACTTACATGGGTTTTGAAGGGGTATTACCTTAAGCATTTTGGAAACTGGAGCCCAAAAGGGTCATAAATGAACACGTTATGAGCAAAAAAAAAAAAAAAAACACTGAAGAAACTATGTTCCTACATATGCACAATTAGTACACTTTGTGACTATTTTTTTGTTTGTAGGGTTTTTTTCTCTTTAGTTAATGGCAGTCAGCTGAGGACAAGGGGGAGGGAGGATTGTGCTACATAGCATAGAATCTGTCGGCAGATAAGGACCATACAGCCCACCTAGTCTGCCCATTTCCCTACTCACTGCTGCAGCCCCAGATCCTATTTGATCTACATCGCTCCTGCTCTGCACACCTCCAGGCTACCCTTATGTCTATCTCATGCACTCTTGAACCCCCGTATTGTTTTTGCCCCCACCACTTCTGCTGGAAGGCCATTCCACGGTTGCCAAATGCTGAGGCATTACTTCAAAAGGTAGGTACCAGGAGAAGGGGGGGTTGGTATGGAATGGATGCTAGTTGGGCTGGGGATTGGGATAGTTTTTTTACTGGTGCACCCTTCAGCTCAACACCACAATAGCAAAACACACAAAATTACCATTACAGTGACAATCGCTGTAATGGTTCTTTTCCATGTTTCACTTTCCCCCATGTTCTGCCCCCTCCCCAGACCAACTCTGACCTGGAGTTGATAATCCTAAAGTCTGGGGGTATGGGGGGGGGGAAACCCCTCCATGGGGGGTGCAGTCCACCACAGAAAACACTCAAAGATCGGGTGGCACAATACCTGCATCGGTATTGTGCCATCGCTGTGCGGGGGATCGGCATTTTCACTGTCGACCTCCCTTGGTGCTTCCATTTTTACTCTCATTGCAGGAAGAGTGTGGCATGGTACTAGTGGGTGAGGGGTTGTATAATTATTGCCCAAAACTGGGAAACCAGTGATGGGAACTCACAGAGGGGTCTGTAGTGAGTCACTGGGGCTTGACACCTGGTGGCTGCAATTCATACCAAAGGAAATATTTTCACACAAGCTGTGGGATGATTTTTCATTCTCATGCAGCTTGTTTGAAAACTTCAGCTGGTGCCACAAAGAGCATTTTTTCATGCAGGCTGCATAATGAATTTTTGTTTTCATTCAGCTCATGTAAAACTCCAGAAAGGTTGGTTTGCAAGACATGAAAACAGGTTCTGGTGTCACAAAAGCAGGGCCTGTTCTTGACTTGCAACAGCCTAATTTCATAAATAATTTAAAAATTATTGTTTTCTTAAAAAAAAAAGAGACTAAGAAAGCATCCTTACACCCACTCTGTCAACCACATAGGTTTCACACTACAGCCCCAAGCATTTTTTTTTGCTCCTTCGGCTCCTCGGCCCACCTCTCCATCAGACCAGCCTAAGCCCCTCTGGCACTTACGCCATCCCCCTCCACCTCATATCGCAGCCACCTCAGGAGTAGTCCAGTGTTACCCTTCACCGGATGTGTCCCTCTCCTCTGAGGGGGAAGGCACCAGGGGAGACAACCAGTGCACTCTCAGTTGGACCTTGGGTACTGCTGAGGAAGAACTTGGAGACTGGGGCTTCCATGGTGGTGAGTGCCGGCAGCAATCATCCAGCTGGTAGGGAAGCCGCTTTCTGTTTTTTCTCCTTGGGGGTGTGGTGTGCCACAGATCTCAAGGTGAACACTGACATCCACCATGCCCCTTTTGAGTATCGCGAGCTTCATAAGGTGCTGCGTTCCTGTCCTCTGCCAGGAGTCAGCATTCAGTGAGCCACATCTCCACCCTCCTCCCAGAAGAAGGTGAGCAGTCCTCGGATGCTCAAGCCTTCTCCCACCGGCCAGTCCTCCAATGGCCTGGGTCCATTCCCAAACCTGGGTCACCAGTGTCGCAAGTGGAAATCCAACAGCTGCGTTGATGGGTCAGCCATCCGAGCATTTTTTGTTGTTGTTAATGCACAGAGCCTTTCCTGCTATAACCCCCTTTCATGTAAGTGTAATATCATGAAAAACAAATTTGGATCCATGAAAATTAAATCTACTGTTGTAATGAAAAACACTTTATGAAAAATCCATGAAAAAATTAACTGCACATGTGTAACAATGGAAAATAATTGTGTTACTAATTTAAAGTCTAAAAAGTTGTCAGTTTAACCACATAGCAAAGAATCTTTCTTGAGCAAAACTCTGACTAACCTGAAAATGTTTTTTTTTTTAAACTCTTGAACATTTCGACACTATAGAGGAGCACAAAAATGTCTTTATAAAGAAATTTTATTTCCACATTTGTGACTTTCAAGGACCTTTAAAGCACTGAACTGCTCACTGCTAAATTTCGAAGCTCCTGAGACACCGGGCTCAAGAAAACACATGCCAAATTTTAGGTTATTCTAGCTAGAGTTAGCCATACTATTAAGCTGCAGAAATAAGGGTTTGACACAGAACAGCAATTGCAGATCTTACTACAGGGGCACTACCATGCCCCTGCAACATATATTCATTGCAAACACCTACACTAATGCATACTTTAGGGCTACAAAGCCACAAAAGGAGGGAAATGTGGTGTAGGAGTTTTTTCAAACCTTAGTCCCACCCCCTTACCCTAGCTCCTACCTCATGACCCAAGACCAAGCTACAGATCCAGGGCCATCATTTCCCACAAGTCTGCTGCTGTACATAGTGCCCACAGGATCAATCATAACTTTCTTCACACCTCTGTGCAAGCAACAAAATCAGTCACAACTTTCTTTGCACAGGACCCCGTGGTCTCTGCCTGAATCATGAGATAAGTCATAACACTCTTCACACATTGTTCCAGACCTGTAATTTGAAGAAGCTCATCTGTGGGGCATGACTCTGGTGTAGCTTTGCCTTGGGTCATGAGGGTAGGGGCTGGGGAAGTGGGACATCTAGGACAGACTAGATGGACTTCAAGGGCCTGATTCACAAAGCTCCTCAGAATGGCACAAGGAGCTTGTGCCACAAGGAATGGTGCAAGATGTGGCTTGCACCACAAGATGCACTGGGACAGATTCACAAAAGCAGCCTGTATCAAACACAGGTTGCGTGCACCAAAGGGGGCTTGTGCCATCCTTATGCCACAAAATGGGCTATGGCATGGTGCTAGGGGGTTTGCAGCAGATGCAAGCTGCCATAGCCCCTAAACTGGGATTCACAAAACCCTCCCAAAGGGCAAAAGTCTAAGTATCCTTAGACCAGCCAGGACTGGTCTAAGGGTACTTAGAAGTGTGTCCTCTGGGAGGGTTTAGAACCTTGCACCAATGTGCTGTGGTCCCCCCTCCCTAGCCCCAATTCCCATTTTAGCAAAGCAATCTCATCCCTGGTTGTTTAGCAGACCTTCCCTGCCCCAATCTGACCATATATTAATAGATCTTTCCCTGGTGGTCTAGCAGACCTCCCCAGCCCTGAACTACCCATATAGTAATAGCTCTTTCCCTGGTGGTCTAGTGGACCCTCTCCCTATCCCTGATCAACCCATATAATATAAATATATATCTCCCTTGTGGTCCAGTGAACACCAACCCCCCAATCCCAACAGGCAGTGCCCTACCACCCTGCTCCCCATCCCATCTCTGAGCCAGTGACTGGCACAGTCCTCTGCACTCCACAACAGGCAGCCACCAACTAAACTGTAATGGAGTGCGTGCTGTATATAGTATGTGCTCTTTGACAGTTCAGTCAGTGGCTGGCTGTGGTGGAGTGTGGAGAGCTGTGCCAGTCACTGGATTGGGGATGGGATGGGGGAGCAGGGTGGTGAGACACTGCCTAAATGGGGGGTCCACTAGACCACCAGGGAAATATATATTTATTATATATGCACTGATCGGGGAGTGGGACAGGGTTCCGCTGGACCACCAGGGAAATATCTATTAAAATATGGGCAGATCAGGGCTGCAGGGGAGCCCACTAGACCACCAGGGAGATATCTATTAAAATATGGGCAGATTAGGGCTGGGAGGGTCCACTAGACCACCAGAGAAAGATCTATTAATATCTATTACCCAAAACTCTGAAACTAACAATATAGCCACTCTGGGCCTCCCCCCATACATCTACCATTGATAGAACCTGATCAAGTGTAACTATTAGAAGAATTGGCAGATGAACCTTTAGCAACAAATAACATAATTAATGATCAGAATAATCTTTCCAGTAACCAAACAAATCCTATGGTAATAACAAATGTTATACCAGGACAAATATTTACACTGGGAGATCCTATCACAAGGTTCACAGACAGATATACAACCGGGGCAATAAAGAGAATGTGACTAGTTGTAGTTACAGCAGGACAACAATAAAATATATCACACAATTGATATCAGGTATATTACAGAATGTGTGAGGACCTAAAACTTTGGTATTACATGCTGGAACAAATAATTTTGGGAAACAAGAGGTAGAAGACACTATACGAAACATGGAAGCTGCAATAAAATGTGTACATGAATTAAACACATTGCCTGTGATATCAGAGGTTCTACCTGTACCAAAGGCAAGTTACCGCAGGACACAAAATATCAAATACTTTAGCAACTGGCTGTGTAGATGGCATCTCATGAATAATATTCATTGCATAAGAACATCGGAAAAATTTGAAAGTAAAAACTAACTGTATGGGAATGATGTGTTGCACTTAAGCAGGCAAGGATCAAGGTTACTAGGGTGTACTATTTACAGTGCTATTACTCAAAACTAAGGAAAATTGAGCATGGGGACTCATTAACCACTGATGCAAAAAGTGATATACAGAATAAAACTAATAAAATGATTAATAACCAAAAAAATTTTGAAATAGTAACTCGGGACTAAATTTTCTATTAACCAATGCAAGGAGTCTACACCAAAAAAAACTGGATGAATTTCAAATAATACTCAATAGTGAAAAAATAGACATCACGGCAGTGACAGAAACATGGTGGAATGATAACTCTAAATGGATCAAAAACATACCAGGTTACATTACCTATCACAAAAATAGAAGTGAAAATAAGGGGGCACTGTGGTGATATTTATAAGAGACAGCATAAAGTCTAAACAAATTACTAATTTAACAGACAAATCTTCCTGCAAAACGATCTGGGGTGAAATATTAGGAAAGAGACAACCAAAACTCCTTGTTGGTCTCTGTTATAGGCCACCTGATTCAAACTCTGCAATAGATAGGAAATTATAAATAGTATAAATGATAAAACAAAATACAAAGAAATCATATTAATGGGATACTTTAATTTCCCGGGAATAAATTGGAAGGAAGGCGAGGGAAGTAATAATCAGGAAAATTCCTTCCTGGATATATGCTTAACAAACGGTCTACATCAATGGATTCATAAACTGATTTGGAAAAACAATATTCTTGATTTAATTCTAACAGATATTCCAGATAAGATTAACAATATCCAGGTTAAACCACCCTTACAAAACAATGACCACGTGATTATTACTTTTAACAGCATTACTCAAATAAAACCCGAGACAGGAAAGACAGTCTTTAAAAATTACAGTACAGCTAATTTTGTAGAGTTAAAACAATAATTATCTGAATGGAAGTGGGATAATGAGACAACCTCTTGTAACGACTTATGGATAAGACTTAAGAAAAAAATTCTGTAAACAGAAAACAAACATGTTCTAAACAGGACTGTCTATAACAAAAGAGGAAAGATTCCATCATCTGTAACACCAACTATAATTAAAGTAATCAAACAAAAAAAAGAGAATTTATAAGGCGATGAAAAGAGAAGGTAGTGATTGCAACAGATGGAAGTATAAGATGGTCTTAAAGAAATGTAAAACTAAAATAAAATTGGGGAAAAATAGGTTTCAAAATAGATTATCTTATGTAAAAGATGGGGGGGGGAGTTTTTACTCCTATATAAATAACAAAAAACCTACTTCTAGAACCATTGGGCCTTTAATAATAAACAATAACAAAATAATTGTACCACAGGATACCACTGAATAATAAATATTTTTGTTCAGTCTGTAATGCCAAAACCAAAACAAACAATAAATAAACAGGAAATACACTGGATGATGCCCTGGAAATATCCAAGGATGAGATATTGACAAAATTAAATACAATAAATAGAGAATAATATATGGGGTGGTGTGTGTAACGAGATTTTACACACACCCCAGTTGTGGATGCTACATAAACCCCGAGGAAGCCCAGGGGTTTATAAAAGCATCCCACACGAAGAGTGTAAATTGAGTTTTCACACACAACCCCATGTTTTATTTTATAATTGCTGGTGTGTGCTTTTTCACCTCAGCAATTATACTAACATACTAAAATGCCAGCAGAATAGGCCTAACGGTCTTTCGTGTCTGCTCGTTTGGTCAGCCCCACCCTGGGTGCTGACCTTGCTATCCCTCGCCTTCTCTGGCTTCTCCCTTCCCAGTTCCGGATATTCTTGCTGCATTGGATTTTGCTTCCAGAACCCTTCCCTGTACCTGTCCCACCCCTCTTGAACCCCTCCACTGTCTCTGCCTCCACCAGCCCCTAGACAGTGCATTCCATGGCTCCACCACCCTCTCAGTGAAGTAGCACCTCCTCCTTTCTCCCTGATCTTCCCCCTCAGCTTCCACCCATGCCCTCTAGTGCCCCTCCTCCTTCCTTGAAGCACCCTGACTGTTCCTCCCCTATTTACCCTCTTCATGTACCTGAAGACCTCTATCATGTTCCCCGGTCCCTTCTCTCTTCTAATGTGTACATATTTGCTCTTGAGCCTCTCCTCATAGGTCCTGTACCCCAAGCCCCAAATCATTTTGGTTGCCCTCCTCTGGACCCTCTCCAGGAGGTTAATGTCCCTCTTTAAGTGTGGCCTCCAAAACTGCACGCAGTACTCAAGGTGCGGCCTCACCAAGCAGTTATACAGAGGGAGTATCACTTCCCTCCTTCTGGAGGTGATCCCCCTAGCGATGCATCCCAGCAGCCTGTTGGCCTTGGCTGCTGCCCACAAGTCTCAGAGTTGTTCATCTTGACATCCACCACCACCCTCAGGTCCGTCTCAGCCATCGAGACTTGTAGCATTTCCCCCCCAGGGTGTACACTTGGCCTGGGTTCTGGCCCCAGGTGGAGTACCTTGCATTTCCCTGCATTGAACCTCAGCTTCCACTTTCTAGACCATCTTCCAGAGCCTCCAGGTCCCCTGTAGGCCACCCTCCCCTCCTCCCCATCCACCGCCCCAGTTTGAGTCATCCATAAGAGACTCATCTCACTCCTGATTCCTGTCCTTATGTCAGAGACATAGGCATTGAACAGAAGGGCCCAGGACTGATCCTGTGGGACCCACTAATGACCCTCCTTGGGGATGAGACTATCCCACCAACTATGACCCTCTGGGTTCGGTCCTGGAGCCAATTGCCTATCCATCTGATCATCTGGTCCCCCCATTTCTCCCAGCTTATCCAACAGGCCCACGTGAGGAACAGAGTCAAATGCCTTGCTGAAGTCTAGAAAGAGGACGTCCACTGGTCTACCCAGGTCCAAGGCACTTGTCACCCAGTCATAGAACTCCACCAGGTTTGTCTGACACAATTTCCCCGGGATGAATCCATGCTGTATATCGTCCAGGCACCCTGACTTATCCAGGTCCCCCCTAGCCTCTCCTTGACAATGCCCTCCATCACCTTGCCCACCACCGATGTCAGGCTGACAGGCCTGTAGTTCCCTGCCACCTCCCTTGATACCCCCTTCTGGATAGGCACTATATGCACCACCTTCCAGTCTTGGGGCACCCACCCTGTCCTCAGAGAGATGGTGAAAAGCTCTGCCAGGGGTTTCGCCAGGACATCCATAAGTTCCTTCAGCACTCTGGGATGTAATTTATCCGGCCCAGTGCTTTCTCTGTCTTAAGGGGCTGGGGCTTCCTCACTCTCTCTGCTGTGATTTCCACTTCCGGTACCTCTTCTCCTGCTTAGCCCTCCCCCACCTGCCAGTGATGCCTCCACCTCTCCCCAGACCCGCCGATCAGTAAGGGTCCCCCCTCCTCAGTATCTCTGTCTCCTCCCATGTATGATGCAGCACCCTATTTTCCTTGGTGAAAACTGAGGTGAAGTACTCATTTAGTACCTCAGCCTGCTCCCCCGGGTCTGGTGTCCATCTCTCCCCTGATTTAATCCTGCTAATCTGCCCCTTCACCCTTCGTTTTTCCCCAATGTATCTAAGAACCCTTGTTCCCTCTCCTAATTTCCTTGGCCAGGTTCTGCTCCTTCCTTGCCTTAGCTGCCCTCACCACTCTAGTGGCCCTTCTAGCCATCAGCTCGTACTCCCCTCGATCACTTTCACTCCTTGAGCACTTGAATTGCTTATAGGCTGCTTTCTTTCCCCACACCACCTCCTGGACCTCCCTGGTCCACCAGCAGGGTTTTTGGGCCCTACCACATTTTCGTCTTACTCTTGCACAGGTGCTGGTAGCATCCTGCACCCCTCTTCTGATGATTTCCCACCTCCTATCAGCATCCATGTCTAACCCAATCCCATCCAAATGCTCCTTAAGGATCCTTCCCATTTTCTTAAAATTCACCCCCCCTGAAGTCGGTTACTTCCATCTTTGTGCAGCCTTCTACCCCTCCTAGGTCCAGGCAGAACCAGACCGTGGCATGGTCACTCCCCGCCAATGGGTCCCATTATAAAAAATAAAATAATATTGCTGTTCAGGAAGCCGAGGAGTAGTCTGGGTTCTGTGTGGTCTGCAGTCTTCATAGTTACAGTACTACACTTGTCAGGGGACAAGGACATGGATATTTTCTTTAAAATGTCCAGAAACGTTGATTTTACCGCTGAGTGGCAGTTGCGGTGTCTTTTCCGGCTTCATAAGGCAGGGACAGTCTGTGCCATTCACTCGGCTGCGATCGCATGCTAACGAGAAACACAGAGCTAGTTTTACTTTTATTTTGTTTCCTTTGTTAAGTCAAGAAAGAGTTCATTTAAAAAAAATAAATAAAAAAGTAAATTACCAGCGAATAAGAGGGACCCGAAAGTGTGCTTCTGGATTGCTGCACAGAATGTGAAGATCAGAGACATAGCTGCTCCGAGGGAAACCTGGCACATGTCTGCTGTTATAACCAACCCAGCTGGTTATAACGGCAAATTATAACTGGGTTTTCCTATCAGAAAAAGTGCTACCCAGTAATTATATATAAATAAATCACCAGGGCCTGACAAACTCCATCTTAGAGTACTGAAAGAAATTAAAGAGTGGCTAGTGGAACCATTACATAAACTTTTTAATATGTCCTTATCCTCACAAAATATACCAAATGATTGGAAAGTAGCTACTGTGACACCTATCTTCAAAAAGGGAAACCATGCAGACATCGCCAACTACAGACCAGTCAGTCTGACTAGTATAATAGGGAAAATCTTTGAATCAATACTCAAAACCAGACTAGAAGAGGATTTAAATACAAAAGGACTGGTTGATAAAACACAGCACGGATTCAGAAAAAATAAATCTTGTCTAACTGGTAATATGGTTTTCTACGAATATATCAGTAAAAAAATTGAGAATACTATACCTATGGATGTAGTCTACCTTGATTTTTGTAAGGCGTTTGACAAAGTACCCCATGATCAATTAATAAATAAAATAAGAGCACTGGGAATTAATAATCAAATCACTAACTGGGTGGAAGAGTGGCTAAATGACCGTACCCAATGTGTATGCATTAGAGGACACATGTCTGGAACAAACACCAATGAGTAGTGGAGTGCCTCAGGGGTCGGTACTGGGACCAATATTGTTTGACATTTTTATATCTGATATGACTAATGATATCAATAGTTTTGCAATAAAATTTGCAGATGATACCAAAATAGTAGCACCAGCAGAAACATCAGAAAACTGTCTTAAGCTTGTCAATGTCTTAAAAAAACTTGAAATTTGGGCAGATAAAAATCAGATGTCATTTAATGTTGACAAGTGTGTTATTATGCACTTTGGAAATACAAATAAGCAATATCAGTACATACTAAATGGTAAGGCTTTAACACCTATAATGCAACAAAAAGATCTAGGTATATTAATTGATTCTGACCTATCCTTTCATAGTCACTGTAATAACATCATCACTAAGGCAAATGGACTAATAGGTTGCATAAAGAGGAATTTTATCTCTCGGGACAGGGGATATATTCTGCCACTGTATAGGGCTTAAGTGAGGCCGTATCTGGATTACTGTTCTCTACGGAGCCCATACCTCAGATGAGATGTGAATAGATTAGAGGGTGTGCAATGGAGAATAACCAAAATTGTCTCAAATATGTGCAATAAAAGTTATGAGGAAAGACTGGGGGATCTGGGCATGTATTCTCTGGAGCAGATAAGAAGAAGAGGGGACCTGTTATTAATGCATAAAATCTACACTTATGCTGAGCTATTTTCTCAGCTGGATATGTCTTACAGTAAGCGTAACTGCAATCTCAGAAGCCACAAATATCAGTTGACATTAACATACCCTACAATAAATAAAAGGAGATTTTATTTTACCCAGAGAATAATCCTTTTATGGAATACCCAGCCAAGTTCACTATTGGAGAACACTGATCATGTTAAATTTAAACATAGTCTCGATGCCTTAATGTTATAAATAATACATTGATGTACCAGCTTGGTTGGAGACATACACATATGGGCCAACAGCCTTCTGTACGCCTATGCTTTCTTAGTATAACTTAGTGTAACTCTTAGTACAGGCAGATTGGGGCTTGGGGGGTTGCTAGACCATCAGGGAAAGACCTTTTAATATAGGAGCAGATCAGGGCTGGGGGAGTCTGTTAGACCACCAGGGATATGTTTTTTTCTCTTAACACAGGGATTGGGGCTTGGGGGGCGCTAGCCACCAAGGACTTCCTAGAGTTGCACCCCACAGCTTGCAGCAAACCTGCCAGATGTGCCATCTGTTTGGTGCATGGCCACAGTTGCCACAAGCTGTGGGACTTTGCTGTGGGGACCATGTCTGATACTGAATGGTGCACAGGGTCCCTGGTTCACCGACAATTGACACAAGATACAGCTGGCACAGCTTGCACCGACTTTTGTGAATGGAGCCCCAAGTCTTTTGCTTCCATCGCTGTCTGTATTTTTAAGTTAGCGGTGAAAAAAATCCTAATGTCACTTTTCCCTCCTTTATGGCTTTGTAACACTAATCTGTGCATTAACATAGTTTTTTTTACAATGCATTTCCTAACCTTTAGAGAAAGCAGAGTTCTAATTTGTTTCACTCAGGGTTCTTTGGACCCTGTACGAAGCAGGATGTGAGTTCTTACTTGCTAGAGGTGAATGCTAACTTGCTTCATTCAGGGCCCTTATGGCCATGTGCAAAGAAACAGGTAAGTCTTAGCATACTTTACACTGGACTCTCCAGCCCTTCTGGCCTTGCATGAAGTAGGACACTTGCCCTAACTTTCTTTGCACGGGGCCCTGTAGGCCTGTAGGCCTAGCACAAAGCCAGAAATAAGACATGTTATAAATTACTTAATATTTTGTTTGTCTATGACTTTAACTGTAGTACTAATGTATCTGTTGCTTTTTTCAGTAGTGTTCTTGACTTATTTTCATGTTTCAGAAGTTTAATGATTTGTTTGTGTAGGACGTAGTCAATTTCTTGCAACAGTTTTTTTACAGTTTTCCAAGTAACTCACAAATCCCCCCCTCCCAAAAAAAAATGTGTTTTTCATTTCCTGGTTGTATTCATGACCATTTTTAGCTTGGTGTTTTTTTTTATGTTTGCTTGCACGCATGTGCAAGAAACATAGTGCCATCATCTGAGTTTTCCAGAGATGTGTCAGCCTCTTCCAATTCAGTCAGTGTGTTTGCAGGCGCGGTCGCAGTGCTCCAATCACTGCTCCAGCTGTCTATGACAGCAGTTGAAAATGCAGTGGCATACAGTTGAAAGGGAGAGCTCCGCTTCAGTGAGCAGAGCTCCCCCTCAACACACACACATGCATATTGTGTGCTCACGTGCTCCCCCCCACGCACATACTGTATAGCAGACGGGGTGCCCAATGCCCCATCGGCTCCACACCGCCCCCCCAAACAGCCTTACAGCTGCCATGCTGGGAGCCCACCCCAGTGTGGCACAAGTCCATATGGCCGATGGGGGTGCCTAATCCCCCATTGGCTCCAGCCCCCCCAAACAGCCTTCTAGCTGCTATGCTGGGAGCCCACCCCAGCATGGCAAACATCCCCCATCATCTTCCTTAAAAAAAAAAAACCTGTAAAAGAAAAGCGTTCCCTTGGCATTCTCCCAGCCACCGCACCCACCCACTGCACACCCTGCCTCCCCACACTCCCCTCACCCCATACTTACCTCCAGAGTCCGGCACGACAATCTTCGGTGGACCAGGAACATGTCTGCACTCTTCAAAGCCGACCACGAACTGAGGAAATGCCGTTAAGCTGTATAATGTAATAAATCGGGTTTTTTCGACTTTGCTGCATATCTTGGGCATTTTTTGGAATTTTTGCACCAAATTTTTAACATGGGGTTTTTGGGACCTCTTCTCATGAATGCTGTCACTGTCATGGCGTTAATCAGGCCTGAAGGGTGATTTCGTGGTCATTCTTAAAATCACCTTTCAAGAACAATTAATGAATGACACTGCCAGTGTTCATAAGTTGAGCTATCAAAAGCCTATTTTGAAATTTGTGAAAATTCTAAAAGACTGTTTTACGAGCCATGTAGTGCAGTTCCCTATGTGCACGCCGTAAGTTCGAGAATTTTCAATATTTTACTCAGATTTTCAACATTGCCATCTTACCATACCTCCTTATGAGCAGTACAGCTGTCATTTTTCACATCTCACCCAAAATGTGTTTCCGCCCATGTAGCGCACAATGGCGCAGTTGGTGTGCGAAATCAATGTAGGACACATTAAGAAAATCACAGTGACACTGTTCATGAGCAGAGGTCTTAAAATGGCTATGTTGAAAATTTGGTGAAAAAATTCCTAAAAATGACTGTTTTATGAGCGTGCATTGCAGAGTTCCTACGCACGCTCATAAGTTCACGAATTTTCAATATTTTCACTCCAGATTTTCAACATTGCCATTTTACCACACCTTCTTATGAGCAGTACAGCTGTCATTTTTCACATCTTGCCCACAATGTGTTTCCGCCCATGTAGCGCACAATGGCGCAGTCGGTGTGCGAAATCAATGTATGGGAAATATTAGAAAATCACAGTGACACTGGTCATGAGCAAAGGTCTTAAAATGGCTATGTTGAAATTTGGTGAAAAAAATTCCCAAAATGACTGAGCTTGAGCCATCGCTACAGCTCCTACGATGCTGGCAAGTTTGCTTAATTTGTAATATTTGCACATTCAGATTTTCAACAGTGCCATTTTACCTCACTTCCTTATGAGCAGTACAGCTACCATTTTTCACATCTTGTCCAAAATGTGTTTCCGCACATGTAGCGTACAATGGTACAGTTGGTGTGCAAAAACAATGTTTGGGACAGATTAAGAAAATCACACTGACACTGGTCATGAGCAGAGGTCTTAAAATGGCTATGTTGAAAATTTGGTGACAAAACTCCATAAAATGACTGTGTTATGAGTGATCATTGCGCAGTTTCCACGCACCCTCATAAGTTCATGAATTTGTAATATTTTCAGTCCAGATTTTCACCAGTGGCATTTTCCACACCTCCTTATGAACAGTACAGCTGCCATTTTCCACAACATGGCCAAAAAGTGTTTTCACACTTTCAGCGCAGAAATGCGTGGTCGCTGTGGGAAATCATTGTTCGGGACAGATAAAGAAAATCACAGTGACACTGTTCATGATTGGAGGTCCCAAAATGCCTGTGTTAACAATCTGCTGTAAAAAAATCCACAAACTAGTTACATTATGGGTGTGCGTTGCACAGTTTCTATGCACGCTTGTGACTTCACCAGTTTTTTTTAATATTTTCACAGCAGATTTTCAACATTGCCATTTTGCACCTCCCCATGAACAGTACCGCTGTCGTTTTTCACATCCTGTTCGGAATGTGTTTTTGTGGTGCCAAATGCCATAGTCGCTGTGCAAAAGCAGTTTTCGGCTAACAAACTGATATTGCCACTGTTCATGAGGTGGGGGTCACAAAAAAAACATGTTGAAAATTTGGAGTGAAAATACCAACGAATGCCTGAGGCGTTAGGGTTTCTGACCATAACACCCACCCTGTAGAGAATGACAGGCATCAGGGGTGTGACTTGGGATTCTTGCCTGCAATGCTCATACCATTCCACCCCCACCCACACCCTGCAGCCAGTGAGAGGCATCAAGGTGTGCCTCGGACTCTTGGGCCCCAACCTTCACCCCATTCTCTTATACCGCACCCATCTAACCATATTTCCTAATGGAATGGGGTGCACATAAGGGCCAAAGACCCCAAGGCACACCGTGACACTTGTCAGTGTCTGCAGGGTAGGGTGTGGTGAAATGGCATGGTCGTTATGCCTGATGACCCAAAGGCACACGCCAATGCCTGTCACTCTCTGCAGGGTGGTGATGGGGTTGGCTTCAGTTCAATACTTCGCTGCCATTCCTATTATGCAGCTCTGTAACTTCTACACTATCAATGCCAATGCCAGCAAGCAAACATTCAGCATTGACAAATGCTTGTTTGGTAGTGTCTTATGACTGTCTTTTATGCATGTGTTGAGTTCATTAAAGTCCATCTCAGTGATTTTTTGATGCAGTCAGTTGCATGTTTTTCTAATAACTGTGCTAACTACTGTATATTTATTTTTTTATGTCAGCTCAGACGCCTCGTTAGACTGTCTTCTGGCAAACCACATAACTGTCGGTGTTTAGAGTTATGTATATTTTTATTTTTTTTGTTTTTAGAATTTTTTTTCATGCCTAACCTTACCTCAGAAAAAAGTTTGCATTTTTTTCAGATATGTTTTAAGTGGTCCATACATGCCCAAGATTTGAAAACTTTTAAACCTTATACTGTAAGTAAAAAAAGAAAAAAAAAACATATTTTAAAACTACAAAAAGGCTTGTTCTGGGTCATGATCTAATGAACCTGCAAGTTTTAAAAACTGTTGTTTTTTCACTATTAGTGGCAAAAAAATGTATTTATTTTGGATTTTTTAGTGTAAATTCACAAATTAATAACTTCTGAACCATCAAACTGATTTTCACTAAAATGCACTAAATAATTAGGTCCTAGAGCAGAGACTGTACACACTAAATTTTGCATCCAAGGGGTTAAGATGGCCAAGATATGAGCTGTCAAAAACCACATATCCGACAGAAACACTAACTCAACCTGGGCAGACAGGTACTACTACACCTGTATAACATAGACGTAGACTGTGCGCACCCAGTTTTGAAGTCCCTATGGCAAAGATCACCAAGATATACAGTAAACTATCAAAACCTCCATTTTTGACTCTTTTTATATAATTCCTGAAGATCTATAGTTGAAACATCAATTCTAATGTTATTTTATATTTTCAGTATATATTTAGTATTACCTTTTTGTTTTGTTGTAGGAAGGATATGCAATGGCTTGATACACTTTTTATCAGAATGAGTTGATGTTTGACCTCATTGACTTCGTGAGTGATAGCTGTATCAAATATTTAGTAATTACATGCATGATATATGCAGTAGGCCCCACCTATTGTTGTTAGTTTGTTCTCAAACAACTTTTTATTAGTTTAATAATACAATATTTCAAATTATATGGGTTTATATTGCAATTTGATGTGTTCCTGCATGCAACAAAATTTCCGTTGCTATGGGAGCTACAACACCTTCACCCAGTTAGCCCAAACACAGGTTCTATCTTGCAGTGATTGGACAGTTCATTGGTTCTGTGTCTGACTCTGTTTTGGTTCTGCACATAGATGACTTTAGTAGGCCAGGGAGGGGGTTGAGGTGGAAGGAGAAGTACATAGTTCTAATTCATCAGAGTGGCTAGAAAAGCAGAATTTCCTGGAATCCTCAGCCTAAATAGACGTTACTGTGGTGGGCAGTGGCTGCAGAAGTCAGAGGAGCCAGTGTCTGCTGGCATCCATTGTATGGCTCATTGATTTTCCATCCGTGGCAGCTTCAGTGTTAACAGATTTTAATTTTGGGACTGCATTACTGTAGGAGACATAGTCATATAAGGATTTTGCCCTTAGGTAGTTTGGCAAAACAAAATACAGGTTACTCACCTGTAACAGTAGTTCTAAGAGTGGCATATGATGTTCATCCACACTTTTGGCACTGTCCTTTCCCCTGTAAGACTCACCAGAACATCTTCAAGCTGGTTTCTCCTACCCACCTGGATGGTAACTCCCTTGGCACCACCCTGTAATGTTGGATCTTGCCCATTGGAAGCAAAATGAGTGTGCCACTTGCCAGGGGAGGTCAGGTGGGTCAGTGTGGATGAACATCATATACCACTCCTAGAACTATTACAGGTGAATAACCAGTGTTTCTAGGGATGTGGATATGATGTTCAATCCACACTTCTAGCAGACTCCTAGCAGTTCTCCTAGGAGAATGGGGCAAGGCACACACACCCTACTTAGGGAAGAGAGACTGGAGAATTGAAACCTTAAAACCAGCATCACAGTGTGTGATTCAAGGTCAATGTGGTAGTGGGAAATGAAGGTGAGTGCTGACTTCTAGGTAGCAGTCCTGCAGATTTTCTGGATAGGGATGTCCCTAGAAGCAGCTACCAAGGCAGCAGTATGATGGGTGGAATAAGCCCTAAGCCTTATGGGATGCTCCCTACCTGCCAACCTATAGCAGAGGTCAATACAGGATACAATCCACCTGCCAATTGTCCACTTAGCTACCAGCCTGCCAGGTGTAGCTTTAGCGTAGGTGACAAATAGCTGGTGAACCTCTCTCTGACTCCAGCCATGCACTCCTTGTAATAGGGTAGCGCTCACCACAGGTCCAAAGTATGGAGCCTGTGCTCGACCTCCAAGGTGTAGTTGGTGAAGTACAACAAGAGATTAATTACCTTGTTAAGGTGAAAATGTGACACAAGCTTCGGGAGGAACTTTGGGTTGGAGTGAAGGACAACCTTGTCCCTGTGGAAGACCAGGTAAGGAGGCTCCATGGAGAGCACCTGGAGCTCACTGATCCTTCTAGTTGATGTGACAGCCACCAGGAAGGTGGTCTTCCATGACAGGTGTGACATCTCAGTCCCAAGGTGGTGGTGGTGGTTCATGCATCAGGGGGAAATGTGGTTGAGGCCTTTAAAAAAGCACCAGACCACCTTCTCCTGTGCCACCGACTACTGACTGGCTCATGCCCGGTAGTCAGAGATGGATGCCAGATGCACCTTAAGGATCATCGATTGAAGGCCCGACTGTGAGTGGAACCAAAGGTAGTAGAGAATGCTAGCCACCAGACCAGATAAGGGATCCAACACCCTTGTCCTGGCATCAAATGGAGAACCTCATCCATTTGAAGGGATAGCATTTTTGGGTTGAATCCTTCCAAGAAACCTCGACTATGTTGAGGATATCTTCAGAGAGGCCCAAAGCCTGGAACTCTAGGCACTCAGGAACTAGGCTGTTAGGTGCAGGGATTGAAGGTCTGGGTGGAGAACTTCCCCTGATTGATCAAGAGCAGGTCCAGGCATAGAGGGAGATGCCTTGGGAGCCTGTGAGGCTGAGGAGATCTGAGTACCAGAACTGGCATGGCCAGTCCAGAGACACCAGGATCACCCTTGTCTTGTCCCTTCTCACCTTGAGCAACACCTTGCAGATCAAGGGAAATGGAGGGAAGGCATAAAGGAGGCCTGGGGTTCAGGGCCTTGAGACAGCATCCTCCTCAATGTTACCTGCTGTGGGAGGCAGGCACAGTACTACCTCAGCTTTACATTCTCCCTGGAGGCAAACACATCCACCAGAAGAGTGTCCCACTGGGAGAACAGACTATGTACTACCTCTGGGTGGAGAGACCAGCAGTGAGATGCCTCACCCACATGGCTGAGAGTGTCTGCCAGCTGATTGGAGACACTGGCCACATGGATGGCCAGGAGACTGGCCTCCAGGCTATGTATGAGGGTCCACACATGAAGAACATCCCTGCACAGAGGAAGTGAGTGTGTCCTGCCCTGCTTGTTGAGGTAGTACATGGTCATGGTGTTGTCTGTCTGGACCTGGACCCCCTGACCCCAAATGCATGGAGCAAAAGCAGTCAGCATCAGCTGAACTACCCGAAGCACCAGCAGGTTGATGTGGCACCGAGACTCCTCAGGGGTCCAGAGCTCATGGACTCTTTGTTCCCCCAGGTGGGCACCCCAGCCCATGAGAGAGGCATTGGTCATCAGGATGACTATCAGCTCTGGGAGGACAAATGGTATACCTGCAGATGCTCTAGGACTAACCACCACTGGAGGTGTTGCAGGTTATAAGGGTTGACACCAATAAAAAAGATAAAGGTATGGTAAAACAACCTAGAATTACAGCATTTATGAAACCAACCGAGACAACCCATACACTTGTAGGGGAGGAAAAGCATAGCATAATGAGAAAAGGTAAAAAACAATTAGGAGTGCACATTAATTCATCAGTGATTCTGGAATCTGAAGAAAGTTTGAACAGTGAATATGAAGAAGTTCATTCCCCATTCAGGTCTAGAGAGAGAGAGAGAGAGAGACAGTCTAATAGTACAATAAGAGTGAGTGACAGTGAGGATGAGATAGTAACACTGGATTCATCAACTTGACAGGGTAATGAGAATAAAGGTACAGCTATTATATCCTGGAATGTGGCTGGTTTTAAAGAAAAGATGGAAGATAAAGCATGTATGGAGTAGGTTACTAATTTCCCAATATTGCTCTTCCAAGAAATATGGATGAGTAAATTGAATGAGATATGGGTTAATGGTTATAAAATGTGGATTTTCCCAGCACATATAACCTCTAAATATGGTAGAGCAAGAGGGGGACTGAGTGCACGCATCAGTCTGCTAACTGAATTTGAGAATCCAGAAGTCCGCATGTACTATGAATATTGTATGTATATTGTTATTATAACCCTAGGGAAATGTATTTCACTATTTAACATATATATTCCTCCAGTAATTAAAGTAAGTGAACTGACTGCTATTCTTAATTGCTTATGACAGAATATTGAATCCTTGAAATCTCGATATCCTGGGATATCTATACTTCTGTTTGGTGATCTTAATGTACATGTGGGTAGTGATATTGAGAATGTAGCGTTGGACTGGGGAATTGACAATTTTTTTAAATCTACCTATGCGTCAATCAAAGGGTAAGGTACTAAATCCAAAAGGTAATTATTATTAAAATATTTAGATAAATTCAATTGAAGGATTCTAAATTGTAGGACTAAGGGTGATTGGGAAGGAGAGATTTCTTCTCCTACAATTAAAGGGGGGAGTGTCCTAGACCTAGGTATCGTAGAAGCACTGGCTTATAATAAGGTTAAATATTTTAAGATCTTTAAATTATGGGATAGTGACCACTTCCCTATACTATGCTCCATTCTACTGAATATTAAGTCAAAAGGAAAAAATGTTAATGAAGAAAAAGAAGCTGATGTCAATATGCACATTAGGTATGGGAGAAAAGTCATATGGAATAAATATACAAAAGACTGTATTGATTTGGTAATACAAAAGCAAAATATGATAGAACATCCAGTAGATATAATGAGAATGGTTGGAGCAATTAAGAAAATTCAATATTTTGAGTGTTACATGCAGCAAATAATTTCAGCTATGAGCAATAAGAAAAGATATGTAATAAGGACTAATATTGGTAGTTCCCAGCCATGGTTTGATTATGAATGTAGAAACTTAAGGAAAGAGATTAAAACAGTGGGCAAAATTAGGGTACGAAATACTTCTCTGGCTATAATGAAGGCATTTAAGAATTAAAAAATAGAATACAAAACTATAATACATAAAAAGAAAAGGATTTATAACCTTTTACTATGGGGTAAATTACAAGACTCTATTCTTAATAAAGATAAAACATTCTGGGCTTTGGTGGCCTTTGGAAGTTGTGAGACTAATATTCAATACAATCTGTTAGGCTTGATATCAGAAGATAAGCGGGTATGTCATTTTAGTAGGACCTATGGATATGATGATACCAGTGACATGGAGGGGGATAAGGAGGAAAGTGATCGAGTCTCACTTTTATTTTCCTTTGGGGAAGTAAGGGAGGCAATGCAAGCTCAAAGAAGGAATAAGGCCCCAGGTATTGATGGTGTATCTGCGGAAGTTTATTTACATAATATTGACCATTGGGCAAAGGTTTTGCAATGTTTATTTGCAGCAATTGTTCAATCCCTTGTGCTACCATCAAATTGGAACAAAGGGGTAATTGTCCCATTGTTTAAAAAAGGTTCTAAACATGACCCTATGTGTTATAGGCCAATAACGTTATTGCCCATCTCTCAAAAGATCTTTACTCACCTATTACTGAAGAGTATATTAGCCTGGGTGGAAGAAAAAGGATTAATTTCAAAATAATGTGGTTTTAAGAAAAATTTTAACACACTGGATTTGGTTTTCACACTGAATTATCTGATGGAATTACATGTTCGTAGGAGACAACATGTACTGTATGTATGCTTTGTTGACATAAGAGCTGCTTTTGACTCAGTGGACAGAAGTAAAGTGTGGGAGATTCTGATAATGTTAAATATTGATAAACATTTGTTAAAAATATTACAAAGGTCGCATCATAATACCACTGTCTTAGTGCGTTACTCCAGAGATGGTGCACTCTCAAGAGAAATAAAAGTGGGAAAAGGGGTTAAGCAAGGTTGTCTATTAGCCCCAATATTGTTCAATTTATACATCAAGACAGTAATCAGAGATGTGGCTGAGATTGATACATTTTCCCCGTCAATAAACAAGGAAACAATTCAGTTATTATTATATGCAGATGATGCTTTGGTCATCTCACAAATGCCTTTAGGCTTAAAGAGGGCAAAGATAAATTTGATGGAGTCATTTGCTAAACTGAAACTGAAGTTGAATGTTGAGAAAACCAAAATAATGTCATTTGGGAAGAAAAATTATGTGAAACATTCCTGGGAAATTAATAATATAAGAACAGAAGAAGTAAAATTATTTTGTTACCTGGGAATTATATTTGAGAATAATTTGAAGTGGGATGCTCATATATATGAGATAAAAACAAATCATATAGCTCAATGAGTGCTATATATGCCTTCAATAACAGATTTGATAATAATTCTTTTGTGGCTTTAAGGAGAACATTTGAAGCTAAAATTATCAGCCAGATGTTATATGGTTGTGAAATATGGGGCTTGTTGTCAGGAGACATAAAAACAGAATCTATCTAAAATTCTTATCTGAGAAAAATGCTGGAGCTCCCCCAAGATTGCCTGACAGCTTTTATGAGACTAGAAGCAGGTATCCCTGCTCTAAATGTTAAAATTAATATCAGAGCTATAAAATATTGGGAGAAGATATTAAAAATGTCTATGGACAGGCTTCCTAAATTATGTTGGGTTGACTATCTGGAGAGATTAAGGGTTGAGATTGGTATGAATGGGTGGTTTCAATGCCTGAATAATTTAGTAAAGAATTCTGGTATGGAAGATATATGGTCCAATAAAGCCATAATTAATGCAAACCTGTTTACGAAGGCAGTTATTCAAAGATTCTCAGATGTGGTGTTACAAACTGATCTTGCCAGAATACATGAGTTAGATAGATATGGATATTATTCTCATATAAAAGTAAATGGGAAAATGGAAACATATCTGGCATATTGTGAAAATAAAAAAACATAGGAATAACTTGTGCAATATGAGGTTGGAAAGTATGGGCATTGTAAATTTACAATATAATAAATGGTGGGGTCAGTTTGGGAATAGGAAAAAAATTTAATTGTAACAAGGATAATGAAGATAGTTTACAACATAAGTTATTAGTACGTGATGAAATGGAAAAAGAAAGAGACAAATGGATAACCCCTTTAATCCCAGCAGATAAACTAGAAAATAAGGATATGTGCATGAAGTACCTGCTTAGTTTGGAAAATATTAAGACAAGGTATGGTATGGCAGATTTTGCCATTAAGATGAAAAAGTGAACCCTGTGTGTAATTTATTTTATAATTTTCTTATTTATGCTGTTTTATAATCATATATTATAATGTCCTATTTATCTCTCCGTATGATTAATACTTTAGGTATGTTCTGTGATGGATGTGATAAAATGTACTGTTTTTATACAACGTTTGTATTAATAAACTTTGAACTTTGCACTTTGAACCACTGTAGAGCATCCCACATCTGCTGGGTCACAGTGACTGAATGGTCAAAATGGCCCTTGTGCTCAGACCATTGGCACGCCAGCTCCCATTGCAGAGAGTGCATTCTTCAGTGGGTCTAACAGGCCATGTTGGTGCAAGCCACCATGTGTCCCAGTAGGAACAGGAAGTCCCAAGCAGGGTGCAACTGCCAAACCCAAAATGATCAGGTAAAGGAGGAGAGAGAGCCTCCGCCCTGTCTGCCAGGAGTCGAGCCCTGGCTCTGCAAGAATTGAGCTCCGCCCCAATGAAGTTGATCACCTGCAATGGCATGAGTTAAGGCTTGGCCTTGTTGACCATGAGGCCAAGGGAGATGCAGGTCTGGAGGGCCAGTTCCATGGACCATTTCACCTCCTGCCTGGAGGGACCCACGATCAGCCAGTCATCCAGGTAGGGGTAAACCCGGACCCCTCAGCAACTCAGGTAGGCTGCCACCACTGCAATGCACTTAGTAAAGACCATGGGGGCTGAGAACAGGCCAAATGACATTTCCTGGAACTCATAGAGGATTGCCTCCACCTGGAACCAGAGGAACCAGTGGCGGGACGGACGGATTGGGATGTGAAAGTACACATCCTGAAGATCCAGAGAGAAGAACCACATGTTTTGCTCAAGAGATGGTATGATCTGAGACAGAGTGATCATCCTGAAGGTGCAAGGCCTGATGAACTTGTTCAGGTCATGCAGATCTAAGATGGAGCACCTTTCCCCTGTCCATGTTGGCACCAGGAAGTACCTGGAGACAAACCCTGGGTGTTCCAGAGGGTCTGAGACAGGAACCACGACCTCTTTGTGGAAAAGCTGGGCTATGAAATCCCAAAGGGCCTACAGGATGTTGATGAACACTATGCCCTTCTAAGGGGGATTGGCAGGGTGGGTATGCCTCAAACTCCAGAGGCAGACCCTGACCGACCACCTCAATGACCCACCTGTCCATGACCTGCATCTCACTTGGCCCCATGGTAACAGTGGACCAGGTGGAAAGAAACTGGTGGAGCTGACCTCCCATGGGAGGACCCAGGGGGCTCAGGATGGGTATGGGGAGGTGCACCCCATCCCACTACTAGGCAGGCTTGGAAGCTGAGGAGGAACTGGCTGAGGGGCACCGGGACCTCTACCGCATGGTTTCCAGATGACCGAGGCCACTGATTTCAGCTGGGGATGCCAAGCCTGTTGCTGTCTATTTGGGGACTGGGCAGGTTTGGCCACCTGGGTAGAGGTGGGCCGCAAGGGCTTCTTCTTTTGAGGCTTAGAGCTCTTGGGGTCCATGGGGCAGAAGTCACCAAGTCCAAGGTGATGCTGGACTTCTCAATATGGGTGCGGTGCCCTTCCATGCTGGTCCCGAACAAGTCGGTACTCAAGAAAGGAACATCTGCCAACTTGAGCTGCATGTCAGTAGTAAAGGTGGAGATGTGCAGCCAAGTCTGGTGGTGCATAGCAACTGCCGCTGCCACAGACCAGGCGCAAGAATCACCAAGGTCCATGGCAGTCTGGAACTGCTGTTTTGCTACTGCTCAGCCTTGGTCCCTGACCTGTTTGACAGAAGTCTGCAATTCTGTGGGGAGATGGGGGATTACCTCATCCAGAGAACCCATCAGGGCATGTGAAAAATGGGCCATTAGGAGGACCAAGCTTGCCTGCTGAAGGCTGAGGGTGGAGGCAGCATATACCTTATTGGCCATATGGTCCAATTTCTTGACTCCTTGTCAGGGGGGTTTGCCAACATCCCCCACATTGCCCACATGCTGAAACATGGAGTCAGCCTCAAGACCCTCAGCCGAGGGGTGTTCTGAGAATCCCAACAGTGAACCAGTAGGGACCGCATAGTTGCGGGCCATCTGGGCCAAAGGCACAGGGCAGGAGGCCAGTACTGCCACAGTTCCAGGGCAGGGCTGAGGATAGCATCCTGAACCGGGAAGACTTCCACGGGAGAGTTGCCCTGATTGGGGATCTCGGTCAACGGGTACTATTCCTGCTTTTGAACAGGTTCCAACTGGAGACCAGTAGATTCAGAAATAAGATAGAGAAGGCCCATGAAGGACGTGGACCCTTGATCTGTCAAGAGATCCCCTGCTGACTCCACATCCAGCAGTCAAGAGTGTAGTGATGACCCCTCTGATTCCAAAGAATAGTGGAAGAGTGGCCGATCACCCGAGTCCCCACTGACCCTACAAGGGTGGCCTGAGTGATGGTGACCAACAGCCGATGGGGTAAACCCTTGCTCAGATGACCGTCCTTAGTTGGAGTGCCAGACAGTGGCTGCTTGAGTGGCGGCTCCACTGGAATCAGTGGAGAAGCCAGAGGAGACCTCACTGGAACCGTACCGATTGACTCCTGCTGAGGTGGGGTTGACTGTGGCTCAGGTAGTGGTACCCAAGGAAGGGTTGGGTAAACTGGGACCAACATCACCCAGGTAAACCAAAGCTGTTGCCACATAAGATCCTCGTAGCACTGACACAACTTGTGCTGGTGCCTCTCTTCACCCATCAAGGATGAGGAATAGCAGCAGTGCCATTTACTCAAGCACTGAGAGCGCGAGCATTTGACACAGGCTGCCCAAGTCGGGACTCCGAGAGCAGGACCTGGACCACGGGGGGGACCAATGATGGATCTCAGAAGGGGCCGGTGAAAGTCGAAGCCTCTCTTGGTCTAGATGCTCCAGGTCGAGAGGGAAAAACAGAGCCCTGGTCCATCCCTCCCTGAGAAAGTGGTAGGATCGGAGTCCTGAATAGGGAAGTATCAACCTCCTTGACAGAAAATGGGTCACCTAGTTCAAGAAGGATCTCAGGGGCATCAACCTGAGTCTTGACCAACCAGCCTGATGGGAAGATCGTGGAATCAGCGGCCAGAGTCGAAGCGCCAACCAGAAGGTAAGACCATTTCTTGGTCTCTTTTCTCTCTCTCTCTCTTTTTAGATTTTTTTGGATTTAGTGCCCGATGGACCCTGTCCAAGGGTGGGAAGGGCCTAGCACAGTTTCTGAAATGCCCTGGAAAAGGAGGCACCCAGGGAGAGCAGCAAAACGTCTGAATCCAAGGAAGCCTGCACTGTGGCCTGAGATGTCGCCTCATCAAATGCTGTGAGTTGTTCGGAAGACCCAACAGCCATGGAGACCACTCGATGGGCGTCCTTGGATTTTACAGGTGGGTCCAAGTCATCTGGACATTTGAGGAGCAAGTGGGCTAAGTGATCCTCCAAGGTGGAGGGATGGAAAGTGCAGCAAAGGCTGCAGGCCTGGGTATCATGCACACAGCCAAGACAGTAAACACATGAGGTGTGTGGATCCATTTGGGACATCTTCTGCCTGCAACAGCATTTTTGGAACCCCGGAGTGGACTTCACATCATCCATTTCAGTGGCAAGAAGTTGAATGCCTGAAGACAAAGTTTTTGTAATCGAAGTAGAAGAAATAAAGTAAAGGGCCTCTTCAGCACAACAGCGGTAAATAGGGAACCTTCTTCCAGTGGAAAGGAAGATCTGATGTCATGGGGCAGCGCTGAGGGAGTTACCATCTGGATGGGTGGGAAGAACCAGCTTGAAGATATTCTGGCAAATCTTGAAGGGGAAAGAATACCACCAGAAGTGTGGCTTGAACATCATATCTTCGTCCCTAGAAGATACAATCTTTTGGTGGACATTTTGGGGGAAATTTGGTATGCTTTTTCTTTATAATGGAGTTGGACCTAAGATAATTGTGCAGTTTTAAGCTAACATTTTTTTCTCCTTTTGGATTCCATACTTTTAGGATAATTGAACTGCACGAAGTGGATATACAGTGATCCTTTCAAGGATATCCTATGTTATAGCACACAGCAGTGCACTATACTGTAGGTCCACAACTGTGCCATCTGATGTCAGAGGAGCAAATGCTGAATTTGTAACTCTTTAGCTGTTGCTAGATTTTTTGTGATCCATTACTCAGTTTGTGTGGTTGCTTAGCCACTGGCAACATGGAGTACACATTTAAGATACAACACCTAATATACAATGCATATTTGTGTCTGATAAAACTCATTTTTGGACTATGTGTAAGGTCATCCTTGTAACTTTCCTACCATCCCACTTCCCCCTCCCTATGTCTAGCAACAGGTAGAGCACCAAGCCAAAAATCAGCAGCTACATTAAAGAGCAAGTGGTTTAATAAGAATTCCTTGGGCAGGATTCACAAAAGAGTTGCGCTTGGCACATCTTGGATGCCCCAGTCCAAATGAGATGGACAGAGCACCAACTGTGGTATTCACAGAAGATGCACTGAGGAATACCCCTGGTGCATCCCCTTTGTGAATACCGCAGTTGCTCCAAGCCCTGGATGCACCAGCGCAACCCCTTGTCAGGCTGGGAATCCAATGGGGCAGTGCCCAAAATCACCATTCAGAGCCAACAACATACCAATGAGGCCATAAGGCATGAAAGGCACAATGGGGCCATTTGCATGTTATTATGGCCCCATTTGTATGCACCATGCAGGGATGCACCCAGCCAAATGTGTTGGGCACCCTGCTAGGGCTGAGGTCAACTGTGAGAGCCCCATTCAGTCCAGAAGTATCCCTGCCCTCCCCGGGCGACTGCATCCCACACACCTGGATGATTCCCTGGCAGTCCAGTGTGTCCCTCACCCCGACAACATCTCCATAAGAATGCCACTCCCTGTGGCAATAAAGCTAACATAAAAGACCCTCCTCCCCACCCACATCTCCATAAGACTGCCACTCCCTGCTGCAATGCAGTTGACATAACAGACCCCCTGCCCACACCTCCATTAAAATGTGGCTCCCTGCGGCGATACAGTGCAATGAACAGAACCCACCCTTCCCCACCCCATGCTGCATGCACCAGCGCTGGCAGTCCAAAGGACCCCTCCCGTAGCTCAGCAGACAACCAACCCCACCCACTCAGTTACCCCCTACCCATCCCGCTCCCCAATTCCAACATATTCCCTCTGTTGGCTGGCAATTTAATTCACCCTCATACTGCCACGGCTGCCTGCCAACTGAGCTGTCTGTGACTGACAGCTACTGTACATCCTGCAGCCCATTGATGGACCCTGTCAACCAATGAGCTTACAGTGTGTACTGTGCACTGTCATTCACAACTTTGTGAATGACAGTGTACAGTACACACTGCAAGCCCATTGCATACAGTCATGGCAGTATGAGGGTGGGTTGAGCTTCCCACTGATGGGGGGAATATGCAGGAACAGGGGGAGCAGGGTGGGTAGGGGTGCCTGAGTGGGTGGAGGGGTTTGTTGTCTCCTGAGCTATGGAGGGTCCTTTGGACTGCCAGTGCTGGTGCATTTGGCTCAGGGTGGGGAGGGGTTCTATACATTGCACTGTATTGCCGCAGGGAGCGGCATTTTAACAAAGAGCGGGTGGGGGGTCTGTTATGTCAACTGTATTGCCACAGGAAGTGGCAGTCTTATGGAGCTGCAGGTGGGGGGTCTGTTTTTCACCTTTATTGCTGCAGGGAGCAGGAGTCTTATGGGTATGCAGGCAAGGGAGCACACTGGATTGCCAGGATGGGCAGGCTGCCATGCTGTTGTCTGCAATATGGCAACCTGTCTGTGGGTGGAAGTCCACATAAGTTACTCATTTTAGACTTATCTTTGGGAGGCACATCTCCAGACTTGCCCCGGGATATGCCTCCAAGTAGGGCTGTGAATGGGTCTGCGCACCATATGCATGGGCCCCCTCTTCACAGCCCCTCCAGATGTGCTGCATATCATTATGGGCAGTATGCGATGCATCTACGATGTGTTGGTGCATCGGGGATGCCTTGGCATGTTGGCCCCCTGCCAGAATCACTCCAGTGTGCAAGTCAGGATGCACCGGTGCATCTCAGATGCACTGGGCGCATCACCTTTGTGAATCCTGCCCCTTTTATTTACCATTGTTAAAAGCAAAGGTAAAAATTACCTTGTTTCAGTGCACGATCAAGTATTATATTGTAAAATGAAAAAAAAAGAAACTACAAACACATCAAAATTCAATAAATAAAATAGTTGTCTATCTATTAGAAGAAAACACCTTGGGCTAGATAGTCAAATGTGTGCAAAACCAAAGTGCAAACATTTGTGCTGTGCTTCTGCCTGACCTGGTGTTTGCAATATTCAGTTGGATAGCACACCAGGAGTATCCAACTAAACAATGGCCTATGCCAGCACAGCGCTAAGTCAAGTAGCACCACTCCAACATGGACCTGGGCTGTATGCTGCCCATAGGGAACTGCATCACCAGACCAGATAGTGCTAGAAGCCATGGCATGATATTTAGCCACAAAATGAGCCCATTGGGCATGCAAGGTGCTACAGGGCCATATGCATGGCAATTATGAGCTCATTTGCATGGGAAGTTGCAACAGGTTTGCGCCTGTCCAGTGGTCACCCTCCACATCAGGCATGGTGGCAAGCAGCCCCCCTACACCCCAAATACCCATCCCCCCAATGTAAATGTTCTCCCTGTTTCTTGTAGTACCCTTGACTTCCGAACACCTGACCCAGTTTGAATCACCATGTCCCTCATGGCTAGTGCCACCCCCCTCTCAGAACACTTGATCCAGTTTGCATTACCATGTCTCTCATGGCTAGTGGCACCACTGCCCTCCAATTGCCCTTCTGTGAAATGCGTATACAGTCTCTGGTGTCTAGTGATATGTCCCACCCACAGAGCACCCATCCCAGCAGTACATCTGAGTCCCCAGTGGCAAGTGGTCCCCCTGCACTGGCCCATGGCCCGTACAGTCCCCTGTCACCCAAGCATCCAGTGGCAACCACACCCAACTGCTGGTCCATCTATCCAAATATTCCCTGGTGTCCAGTGGTCCTCTTGACTGCCAGTCACCAACTGGACCAGTGAACGATGGTGGTGCAGCGACCACACCCAAAACACCACCCAGCCAACCCTCCCATAACTATGAAGGCAGTGCCATGTGGGATCTTGATATGATGACTAGCACAGCCCTCTTCTGACATCCTTGGCTGGCTGCCATATGGGATGACAGGGAGTACACATAAAGTATACTGGACGCATACACTCTGTCATCCCATATGGCAGTCAACCAAGGAGGTGAGAGGAGGGCTGTGCCTGTTGTCATATTAGGCTCCCCCCACAGCTCCACCTTCACAGGTATGGTGGGGTTGACTGGGTGGTGTGCTAGGTATGGGTGGTGTGGGAGGGCCACTACACCAGCATTATTTGTTGGTCTGGGTGGTGACTTGCAGTCAGCGTGGACCACTGGGCACCAGGATTGCTCAGACACTTGGAACAGCAGCTGGGAGGGGTTGCCACTGAACACTTGGGTGGCAGGAGACTGTTTTGGCTATGGGCCAGTTTGTAGTGGCTGCTTGCCACTGGGTATTCAGAGGTAGCACCAGGACAGGTGCCTGGTGGATGGCGGCTACTACTAGACATCAGTGATTGTGAACACATTTCATGGAGGGGTGATCAAAGGGTGGGGGTTGCCACCTGCCAGCAGGTAAATGGTGATGCAAACCAGGTCAGGTGTTCAGAGGGTGGGGGTGATGCCACTAGACTCTAGGGTGGACAGTTACAGTATTAGAGTGGGTGCTTAGAAGGTGGAGGGTACTAGTAGATACCATGGACTTGTATGAGGGGTAGAGGCCAGCTGCTTGGGGTTAGGGGGCACCACCAGACACCAAGACTTTCATGCTTGTCACTCAGACATGTGATTGGAGGGTGGAGGGTACCACTAGACACCAGGGACATTCCTACTAACTAGGATTGGTGATCAGAGGGTGGGGATGCCACTGGACACCAGGGCATCCATTGATACACAGGGACAGGGTTCAACAGATCGGGAGGGCAACAGCTGCAGTAATGCTGTCCTGCCACCAGGGCATTGTACCCTGTTAGGACTAGGTTTGCAAAGGTTGTAACCCATCCCTCATTTGTATAGATACAGTGGCATGCTAGCTCTTGGGCACTAATGAGTTTTGCCCGTGCTGTGAGGGTCTCTGAATTTAGACCTCACTCACAAATTGGGCACACAACCTGGTTAGCATGGGCAAGCACCCCTTAGCACCCACACTAACTTTTGAATATCTGGCCCCTGATCTCTAACATTACCCATGTTATTTCATTCCTGTTTTTGCTATTGCTATATTTCTACCCTTCCCCCGTTAAGTCGTGGTGTGTCAAACTATTATTATCTTAAAAAACTCTTTTTATTCACAGAGTAACTGAGAAGTTTGATTCCTTCAAAGACTTATTTTCAAACAACCAAACAGTATTGTACAAACACAAATAAAAAATACTCAAATACCACACACGAATAACCCTATCAGAATAATACACAGCATAGCACAGCACTTTTACACACACACACACACACACACACACACACACACACACACACACACATATGCACATTTCAGCACACAAGCACACACATATATTTCAGGGGCAAACACAACTGGAAAAAATATTTAGAAGTCAGTAATATGAAAATAGTCATTTCATGAGCACATGGTGCAGTACTGTCAGTGGGTGTGTTTCACCTTTCTGCACCATTTGTAGCTGATCATTTATTCTCTCCCTTATTTTCTCAAGAATTGGTGGTGCTAAATCATAGTGCTGCCTGACATGTGTCAAAATAATATTGATCCAGTTTTTGGACAGCCCTTTTGTGCCCCTTGTGCTGTCGTAGTTTACTTTTTTTGCCCATTGCACATATACGCTGCATGGCACAAGGACACGAAAAATCAGTGCTGCAAAGTGTTTTGGTTTGTTTGAGCTCCAGCACCTGAGATCCTTTTCTTTTTCACTAGTAAGAGGCACAATGCCCATATCCAGCAGAATGTTCATTATACCCATGATGGAACATGGACTGCTCTCAGTGGAGCTGAGAAAGGCACCCTGTCATCTGCCATTGCCTCCAGCACCATGCTACTCTCTTGCAGTGAGTCTCTCATTTCCTCTGCCTCAATATTGTTAGTGTCTTCTAAAAGACTAGCTGTACTGTGCCTTTCCAGTGGTGCTGATGTCCATAGCATTGACATTTGCTGCAGCATCTCCCTCATTCCCCTTTTCAGGTTTTGAATCATTGCTTGCAGTTGGCATTCCTGCTTCCATTCTTTTACACTCTTTTGCATAAAATACTTGGATTTGGCTCTTTCTCCCACTCTGCTGTGTTCTATGTGTAGCTGTTTTCACATTGGCTCCTGTTCCTTGCTGCTCTGCAGCTGCCCTTTCCCCTGATGTATCCTCTACATGCTGCTCTGTTGATTCCTTGTTCTCTGGGCCAGCCTGCTGCCTGAGTAATTCCTTGTCCTCTGGATGGGTCAGATTCTCCAGAGTATGTCCTCAAGACAGGCCAACTGTGGTTGTGCTTCCATGTTCACAGGACAGGCCTGCTGTTCAGGTGCTGCCCAATCCAGTGCTGCTGCCTCCTCCTGGGACTCTGACATAAGGTTTTCTGCACAGTGTTTATAAAAGGACAGTTTGTTGTCGCTGTTGATGATATCACACTGTTTGGAATCAAGAAATGCAGTTAGAATCTAAATACTTACAACAGAACATTGCCTGCCTATCTGTGAACTACACTTATCAGAGTCAGACCAAAGTGCAGGGTGCACATCTATAAAATAGGAACAAGCATACCTCTCAACTGTCCCTGATTTTCAGGGATATCCCTTCAAAAATGTGTGAAAATACATAACAAGCATTTGTCAATGCCGAATGTTGTCTCACTGGCATTGGCAGCGGTAGTGCAGGAGTTAGAGATGCATAATAGGAATGGTAGTGAAGTACTGAAGTGACGCCAACCCCATCCCCACCCTGCAGAGACCAACAGGCATTGGGGTGTGCCTTTGGGTTGTCAGCTATAACGCTCATGCCATTTTACCTCACCTTACCCTGTAGACACTGACAAATGTCATGGTGTGCTTTGGTATCTTTGGGAGTTATACTTACCCCATTCCATAAGAAAATATGCTGAGGTGGGTGCAGTATAGGAGAATGGGGTGACCCTTGTGGCTAAACACTGCAAGGCACACCATGGTGCCTGTCACTGGCTGCAGGGTGGAGGTGGGGGTGGAATGGCATGAGCATTACAGCCAATGATTCCAAGTCACACCCCTGACGCCTGTCAGTCTCTACAGGGTGGGGTGCTACAGTTGTAAACCCTAACACCGTAGGCGTGTGTCAGTATTTTCACTCCAAATTTTCAACATGGGCATTTTGTGAGTCCACCTCATGAAAAGCAGCACTATCAGTTTGCTAGCTGAAAGGTGGTTTTGCACAGCAGCTATGGCATTTGGTGACACAGGGCCGAAAACACATTTTGGGCAGGATGTGGAAAATGACAACTGTATTGTTCATGAGGAGATGTAAAACAATGGCAATATTGAAAATCTGGAGTGAAAATATAAAAAATTGGTGAAGTTATGAGCATGCATTGATAAAGCATCAGTAGTGACGTGAAACGTATGTCTGCATGGCACGTGGGGATGCTGGCTGTATTTGTATCCATTTAAGTCAGTATTCACTTGGAAATAAAATGCTTTTTAACATTACCTAGCGAATTGTCTTTTTTCTTGCTCACTATGCTGAGTGGCCTTACTTTTGGATTGTAATATGCATAGAAACTGTACAACACACGTCTGTAACCCAGTTATTTTGGGGATTTTTTTAACTACATTTTTAACATAGGCATTTTAAGACCTCCCCTGATGAACAGTGGCACTGTGATTTTGTTCATTTGTCCCAAAAGTTGATTTCCCACAGTGACCACGCTATTGTGTGCCACAGGTGCAAAAACACATTTAGAGCAGGATGTGAAAAATGATAGCTGTACTGTTCATAAGGAGGTGTGACAAAATGCCAGTGTTGAAAATCTGACATGAAAATATTGCAAATTTGCAAAGTTACAAGGGTGAGTGGAAACTGCGCAATGCACACTTGTAACACAGTCATTTTATGGAATTTCATCACCAGATTTTCAACATAGGCATTTTAGGACCTCTGCTCATGAACAGTGTCACTGTCATTTCCTCAAACTGTCCCGAAAATTGATTTAGCACAGTTACCAAGCTATTCTGTGCCGGACATGCGAAAACACATGTTGACCAGGATATATAAAATGACAGCTATACTGTTCATGAGGAGGTGTGGAAAAATGGCAATTTTGAAAATCTGGAGTGAAAATATTACAAATTCACGAAGTTATGAGTGTGCGTGGAAACTGCACAATGCATGCTCGTAAAACAGCCATTTTTTGGATTTTTTCCACCGAATTTGCAACATAGGCTTTTTGAGAGCCCCCCTCATGAACAGTGGCACTGTCATTTTGTTACTTGGTCCCAAAAGGTGATACCGCACAGTGACCACTAAATCACTTTTCGGGATGGAATAACACCATGACAGTGACTGAATTCATGAGGAGGGGTGCCAACAAAACCATGTTGAAAATTTGGTGTCAGAATTCCCCAAAATGCCTGAGATATGCACCAAGTTTGAAAAAAAACCTGTTTATACCATTATACAGCTTATCGGCATTTCTTCAGTTCACAGTTGACTTTGAAGAGTGTGGACATATTCCCGGTCCACCAAAGATCGTTGCACTGGACTCCGGAGGTAAGTATGGGGAGGGTGGTGTGGGGAGGCAGGGTGTGCAGTGGGTGGGCACTAAGCATGCATGCTAGTTGCCAGGACATAATTACACCTGCGGTGGAATTTTTTCCAAGGTTACTATGGTTACTGCGATATTGCACCATTTCCATCACAAGGGTTACTTGGAAAATTTCTAGGTCTGCGCTTTGTCTCTACACTTATGGGTAGATGGGAGCGCAGGGCCCTCCCTCCCACATATGGATACCATTTTGCAGTAATGGGAGTGCAGGGCCCTCCATTAGGCAGTACTGTGAGCAGGGAGATGACGGTTCATTACATTGAGCTGTCATCTCGCTGCTCCTTGGGGCATTGTGCCTTCCACTATAGGGCTCCATTCTGGCTAAATGATCTGCCCCATGATACCTCATATGTCCAGAACTTTGGTCCTTTCAAACTCAAACTCAGAGAGTAACTAATCACTGCCAGTACCTGTGACTGACCCTGAGCTGTCCACTCACATGGTCACCCCTCTTTTACTGGTGTGCCAAGCCAAACCTCTGTGCCTTCTGCCTCCCTCCTTCCTCTTTCTCCTCTCCCTCTACTCTGATTGATTCTTCTGATGTATTGTACCTTTATCTTAAGTATCTGTTTTATTGGCTTAGGAAACCTTGTATCATCCTTGAAATTTGAATGTAAGCAACTTTGGGTTATTTTACTCTCTGCATTCAAATGAAATACCTTTCAATGTATTGCTTGTTACCTTTGTACCATACTTGACTCTGGGTTGTTTTACGCTCTGCATTCATTTGTAACACTTACTGTATTGTCCATTTCTCTTGTTTTGTACTTCCATGATGTAGAGCCTTTGCAAAGGAGTCTCTGACTCAAAGGTTTGTAATTCTGATCTCTCAATAAATAAATAAATAAATAAATAAAACAATGTCTCTATTTCCCACAAACAGATACCATTATGGAGTGATGGGAGTGTGATAGGGACTCCCACAGGGAGATGCAACCACAACACACTGTAGACTGATGGGAGTGCAGGGCCCATAAACATATAAGGGTAAGATTACACTTTCTCAAAAAGTAAGGAAAGTTATAGCAAAAAACTTAATGTATCAGGGTTGAAGCAACAAAAGTAGGAAAATGAAGCATTAGGATTTCGAACCATACCACCCCAGCCCACCCCACCCCCACCCTCCACACAACAACAGACATTGAGGTGTGCCTTGGGATAGTCAGGCCGAACTCTCCTTTACCTGCAGGTTTACAAGAAAAGTTATTTCAGGACACTGTGAGTGGGCATTAATTGGACCAGTAAGGTGATTTCGGGGTTATTGCACAGAATTGCACAGAATCACCTTTCGGGACTGATTAATGAAATGACAGTGCCAGTGCTCATGAGGGGAGGTCCCAAAAAGCCCATGTTGAAAATTCGGTGAAAAAATTCCCAAAAATGACTGTGTTACAAGTGTGTGTTGTGCAGTTTCTACGCACGCTTATAACTTCACCAATTTTCATTATTTTCTCTCCAGATTTTCAACATTGTCATTTTTCACACCTCCTAATGAAAAGTACAACTGCCATTTTTCACATCTTGCCCAAAATGTGTTTCCACACCTGTCACGCAGAATGGCATGGTTGCTGTATAAAATCAACTTTTGGGACAGATTAACAAAATGACAGTGCCAGTGTTCATGAAGTAAGGATCCCAAAAGGCTATGTTGAAAATCTGGTGAAAAAATTCCTGAAAATGCCAGAATTATGTGCTTTCATTGAATTTATTCTGCACATGCACATGACATTACTACTTTTCAATCTTTTAACGCCAAATTTTCAACATGGTAATTTTTTCACACAGAATGGCATTGCAGTTGTGCATAATTATATTTTGCCTTACATTTCACAATTTCTCTGTACCAGGGTACATGAGGTGGGGTAGTAAGATGGCTATGCTGACAATTTGGTCACTGTTGTTCTACTTATGAAAGCACAGGGCCCAGAGGGCCCTGTGCTTCCACACCTGCATACATATGTGCATCTACAGTGGGATTGAGTCCCTGCACTCCCACAGTAAAATAAATATACTAATACACTATCTCAAAAAGAAGGGAAATTCATTGCAGGAAATTCCATTAATGCATCAGTTAAGGTTTCTATTACAGTGACAAAAGTTTGGAAATTCGATATTAGGGTTACTAACCCTAACACTTCCCACCCAACACACCCAACAGGTGTCAGGGTGTGCCTTGGGGTCATCGGGCATAACTCTCACCCCATTCTCCTATAATGTACCATCTCAGCTTCCTTACAAATAAAATGGGGTAAGAGTTAGGGCCAATGACCCCAAGGCACACCCTGACACATGTTGGTGTGTGGAGGATTGGGGGGTTAGGATTGGTAACCCTAATATCAAATGTTCAAACTTTTGGCACTGTAATAGAAACCCTAACTGATGCATTAACAGATTCTTTTGCAATGAGAATATATACATATATATATATATATATATAATATATATATATATATATATATATATATAGATAGATAGATAGATAGATAGAAGATAGATATATCTGTATATTATCTATCTATCTATCTATCTATCTATCTATCTATCTATCTATCTATCTATCTATCTATCTAGTAGTGCCACTATAGTTAGGATTCAGACCTCACTTCTATGTTAAACCCCACAATTTGCACTTTAATAACTTTGCAACTGTTTGACCGATTCACAGGACATTTTACATGTGCTGTCTGGTGCCATAGATCTCTGGATCTGGCAAGTCTTGTTCTGATTAGATATATGGGTGAGGAGCTACGGAATGTCAAAAAAATTTGAAAATTACCACTTTTTTTTTTTTGCAATTTCTTTGTCACACCATTTCCCCAAAACCTCTTCGGGGTTTGGTCTGAAACTTTCAGGATATATGGGGTCTGGGTCACAGATGTGCCTTTTGAATGTTTGGTGAAAAAAATGTTAGCTGTTCAAAAGTTATTAAAATTTCAATTTTACCATTATTTTCTATGGGAAAAATTAAATGTGCCAAGTGAAAGCACTATTTTGCTTTCATGAAAGTACTATTGTGCTGCCACTATTTTGTTTTCAGTTAGTAACAAAGAAAAAACTAAATAATTCAAAAAATACTGCCCCTTGGTAACCCCCAACACTTGTGTTTACCTAACTGGGGTCCGAGAAACACAATTCTGTGATTACTTTTTTCTAGGATGCCCGAAAATATGTTTATTTTATTTGGGCTGTTTTTAATGCCACAAATTTGCGGCACTACTTTTTAACAAAATTCTGTTTCTTTGTCACATCACTGTAAAGAAACAATTAGGGCTTTTGGACTGTAATTTGCAGGATACAAAGGATGTGCCTCACAGATGTGCCTGTTGATGGTTTGCTGACAAAATTGACATGGGTTCCATAGTTATAACATTCCGAAGTTTAGGAATTTCCCATAGGATAACATTGTAGTGGTCAGGGTACCTTTCGGTGGCTCTATCTAGAAAACACTTCGAGATACGGATTTTCTGCAAAAAGCAGCTTAGTACACCTTTAGTACTAAGCAGTTGTGCATGTTTCCAAGCCCTGTTTACAACTGCAGGGGACATTTTTATGAATGCAGCTAAGGTGCCTGTGATACCATGCCATTATGGACTGAGCGCTCCACCAGTGAGATGAGGGTTAATTACAATGTCTCAACCCTTATAGATAGATGGGTGTGCAGGGCCCATAGGGCCCTTTGCTCCCATATATGGATACCATTATGGAGTGTGCAAAATTAATGTATAACTAAGTCTGTTGGCTATACCACCACAAAGTACTAGCCTGTTCATGTAGGCAAATTAGAAGGAGCAAGTGGAGAACAAAAAAAAAAGAAGGAAAAAGAGCAGAGAGAAAGGAAGCCTTGTTGGGAACCCAGGGAGGCATCAAGAGATCACTGATGTAAATATAGAGTATGCAATTTACCCCGTCTTTTATGGAACAGATCCATACGGTTGCGAAAGCTGGCCATAAGTCTCTCCATATTGAAGCACATTGAAAGTTCAGTCAGCCATTCAGAATAGGTCAGGATCAGCTGATCAGTCCAATGCTTGAGGACCAACCTTTTGACCACTATGGACACCAAGGCCATGTAATATCGACGTTCCAGGCAATCTATGCTGGAGTAGTCACCTATAATACAAATATCAGGTGTAAAAAGGTTGGTAAGACCAAGCATCGGATCAGTTTGTCCTGAATAGAGGTCCTAAAGGGGGCAACTTTAGGACAATGCCAGAAGATGTGGAGTGAATTCCCCTCACTATGTGAACACCTAGAGCAAAGAGGGAGAGAAAGTTTATTGAAGCGGAATAATTTACTTGGGGTGTAATACATATTGTTTAGTATATAGTATTGGGTGAGCCTAAATCTGTCTTGGGTGTGGTACCTATGTAGGTCTCTCCAAATTCGGGTCCAGTTAGGGGTGGAATCTGGGAGTAGGGATGACCAGATGCAGGAGCCCTTGAGCGGCTCTGGGAATTTGTAGTCCAGTAGATATGAGTATATTGATGAGACGGAATGTGGTTTAGAGGCAAGGGAGAAGACATGGGAAAGGAAAGGGCTGACCTTGGAATCACAAAACTCTGACCCAAATTTAGTAACTATAAGATGCCTTATTTGGTATACCTTGAAGACCTTACTATTGGGACTATCAAACTTAGTTAATATATTTGGAGATGAAAGGAGGGAGCCTTGGTCATAATAATGTTCTAGAGTAGTTTCCTTGATTTGTGGGAGCCACTCAGGAGTAATTATCAAATTACCTAACTTAATATTGGGATTGAGAGTGAGAGGTTGCGCAAGGTCCATTTTAGGTGTGATTTTGAGAAAATATAAGCATTGAAAGAGAGACCTGAGAGATGTGATAATTGTTTGATCAGACAACCAGGGTGTAAGTGCTGAGGTGGGAGTATAGAACACTGCTTGGGGATCTATTTTAGTCTCTGAGAGGACCTTTCTCTCAATTTGGAGCCAGATCAGAGGAGAAGCTCCCGTGTGGGTTGAATACCATTTACCCAACTTGGAGAGATGGGCAGCCCAATGATAGAGTATTAGGTTAGGGAGTCTGAGACTGCCTTTGTCTTTAGGGAGGGACAATTTGAGGAATGAACGCCTAACAGCTTTCCCACGCCAAATAAATTTAGAGAAAATTGTATGGAATTGACGTAAGTAGGAGAGTGGTAACCAGAGGCCTAATAAGTTGAGGGGTTAGAAAATGCAGGGAAGAATATTCATCTTGATAATGTTAATCCTACCCCACAGAGAGATGGGGAGGTTAGCCCATCTTTGTAGATCTAGTTGTATATGGACTTTGAGGTCATCTAGGTTGAGCTTCCTAAGCAAGAGAGGGTCCGAAACGAAGTGAATGCCAAGGTACTTAATCGACTTAGAGGACCATCTCATGCCAAATTTATCGAGATCATGTTTATATGTAAGGGGATTCAATGGGAAGGTCTCGGATTTTGATATATTTAGTTTGTAGTAAGATAGATTGTCGTACTGAGCAATAAGGCGAAGTGCATGTCCTATTGAAGTGGCAAGATGAGTGACATGGAGTAATATATCATCAGCGTAAGCTGAGAGGACTAATTCCTGTTGATGTATCAGACAGCCTTGGATAAATGGGGAGGATTTAAGTTTCAGAAGAAGGGGTTCAAGATATAGATTAAACAGGAAGGGTGAAAGGGGGCAACCTTGTCTGGTGCCAGTGTGAAGATGAAAGAGAGAGGAAAAAACACTGTTACAGTATATCTTGGCGGAAGGGGACTTATATAAAACCTGGATCCATTTGAGGAAAGAGGCCGGGAAGTCCATTTTGGCCAGCGTAGCCCAAAGAAAGGACCAATTGACCCTATCAAACGCTTTTTCCGTGTCTAGCGAGATCAGGGCCATTGGGAAGGGGGATAATTGGTCGGCCTGAGAGATATGGGAAAGGGTTCTAAGATGGTCTGCTGGGGAGCGAGACTGAACAAATCCAATTTGTTCTGGGCTAAGGAGATGAATCCAGACTTTTTTAATCCTCTCGGCCAGAATCTTGGAAAGGATCTTCATATCGCAGTTTAGGAGAGAGATGGGTCGATAGCTTGCTGGGTCGGTAGGAATTTTATCGGGTTTGAGAATTAGAACAATAGTGGCCTGTAGGAGTGCAGGGTCCAAAATGTCGACAGTGAAAATGTAGTAGTATAACTTAAGGAGTAAAGGGGCAAGTTCCTTGGAAAATACCTTAAAGAAATTTGAGGGAAAGCCATCTGGACCTGTCTGGGGCCATGGAGGTGATAGCTTCTTCTACTTCGGAAAGAGAAATAGGAGAAGTCAGGGTTTCTTTATGTGAGGCCAAAAGTTGGGGAATGTTAAGATCTGCTAGATAAGTTGATATATCTGAGAGAGATGTGGAAGAGGAAGGATTACTATAAAGGGTTCTGTAGAAATCTTCAAAAATCTGTGTAATTTCTCTGGGAGATGTTTTAATAAGACTGTCAGGAGCTTGCAGGGTCGAAATTAATCTGGAGCTCTCCAATGTACGCAGTCTTAGGGCCAAGTGCCTACCAGCCTTTTCCCCTTGCTCAATATATTTAGTTTGGGTTTTAATTAGGCTATATTCAGCTTTTTCTTTGAGGAGATCCGTATATTCATTCTTGGCTGCTAAAAGGGTTTCAAGGGATGACAGGGGGGAAGAGGGGGAGTAGGAGCTTTCTAGCCCTCTGATTTTGGCCATTAATAAGGAGGCACGAGCTTGTTTGGACTTTTTCCTTGTTGAGGCTAGTTTAATCAGATCGCCTCTTAAGTAACATTTCAGAGAGCTCCAGATAATGTCGAACTGCGGGGTAGAGTTAATATTGTTCTTGAGGAAACTAGAAATGGAGGTTTTAATATGTGTCACCACTTGGGGTTCCTTTAGGAGCTGAGTGTTAAGCTTCCAAATGGTGTCTCGTTGAAAATCGGGGTCAGGAGAGATCTTTGTCCATACTATAGCATGGTCGGAGAGCACAAGCGGTTCAATACCGGTTTGAGAAAGACCAGGGAGGAGAGTTTTACTGACCAGGATGTAGTCAATTCTTGACCAGGAACCATGAGGTTGAGAATAAAGGAGAAGGACTGAAGGAGGGATTAGATAAGCGCCAGGATCACACAGCCTAACATATGCAAAAGTCTGACAGGGATCTTTGAATCGGAGTAGGTGGGCGATTTGAATCTGGAGCTTTATCCAGGAGGTGAGACAGTGGAATATTCTGATCCCCCCTGATATAAGCTGGGAGGGGAGAAGGGAGCTAATCTTATCTGCCAGGGTCATTAGGAATTCAGAACTACCTCCTACTGGGCCATAAATAGAACCAAGAACAGTAATACAGCTATTAAGGGAGCCTTTGACCAAGACAAATCTACCCTCTGGGTCCACTACTGTAGTGTCTATCAGGAACGTAACATAATTTTTGATAAGAATAGCTACACCCCTACTCGATCCTGACCCATTCGCGGCAAAAATGTGTGAAAAGCCAGATCTGAACAGCCATTTAGTCTCAGAACTGAGTAGGTGGGTTTCTTGTAATAATAGGATGTCAGTTTGAATGAGGTCGCAGTGATTAAAAACTTGGGTTCTCTTGACTTTCTCCCTGAGCCCACGTACATTCCATGATGCGATTTTAACAGAATTTATAACCATTTCAAGAACAGGAAAGTATAGAAGCAGTCAACAGAGCACGTAACTGTAGTCCAGTAGAAATAGCACACTCTAGTCCCAAAACCCCAATCTGTTGTAAGCTGCCAAATGTTGCATATCAAGTAGTGACTTGCCAAATACAAAAAATGTAAATCAAGATTACCTTGGAACATATGAAGTGATAGGCAGCCCAACCACCCCAACCCCCCTCCCTTTTCATAGTCCCCTACTAATCCTATCCAACTATGTACACCCTGGTACCAGGTCAAATAGCAAGAATCGGGACAGGAATCTGGGAACCAGGACCCCATTGTAAACCCAGCATGTAGCTTGTTACCGACATCTTGTACATCAGAGGGTCTCCGAGGGTCTAAACAGGGCGGTATAACATTAAGCCAGATAAGACTAGTCCAAGTAATCCCCTCATGCGAGTCTGGGCTTACATACACCCCATCTATAGGCTCATGAAGCAACTCCACTCGCAGCTATGAACGTCCCAGGTGCTCCCCCCCCAGCCTCCCTCATGGGTGCTATATCAGGGATTGTGATTATAAGGGGTGACATCCGACTGCTTAGATAGGGAAAAACCCCAAAATATGACTCACCCTCTTATCAGGACTATTGCAGGTTTCTGAGAGGTGACAGGGCAAATCGAGAGGTAGGAGTATTGCCACGCCATTATGGATGATGTTTCCCCGGGGAGCGGTTATGCCACTGGACCAAACCAGACCCACACTAAAAATAGTCCGGCATAGCTTTGCACCCACTACCGTTTAGTTCCGGGTAGTTGCGAGGGCCGGAGACTACGCGGCCTACCCTGGCCTCCACCTGGGCCACTGAGAACTCTCCACCCATTGGAATAAGTCTGAAACCGGCTAACAAGGTAAACACAACATTCAAAATATTGAATACAGGTTAAAACATCGCCATGGTTAGGAAACTGGGAACGAAGAGATCAGGTACTAGCTTTAAAGAGATTAGGAAGTTTAATAGACAGGTCCTTGAGAGCAGAGTCTGGGGTATCATAGTTCACAGAGGTGCCTCCAATTGTGACCTTGAGGGTGGCAGGATACGACATCCTAAAAGGAATGCCCACCGCGATAAGCTTCTGGACAATGGAATGGAATGCGGTCCTCTTCATCCTGATCTCCTTAGGCAGATCTTGAGCTACTCGAAGTTTGGCAGATCCCCACATAATCGATTGAAGCTCACGAGCCTTGGTAAGAACGTGCTGCTTTTCCAGATAACTGAGGAATTTCATAATCAGCGGTCACGGAGGAGAATCTGGAGGGGGCCTGGGTCTCAGGGACCTGTGCGCTCTTTCCAGAAGGTAGTGGGGATTTAGAGGTGAAGGGCCCACTATTTTGACCAGAAATTTTTGGAGAAAGGCAATGGGGTCAGACCCCTCTTCCAGCTCAGGTAAACCCAGGATAAGTAGGTTGTTTCTCCTACTGCGACCTTCTAGGTCTTCCATTTTTAGTTGCAACTTTTTAACCTGCTGCTTTAATACCACTAAGTCGGATTCTGCCGTAGATTTCCATTGTTCCAGGGAATGAAGTCTAGCTTCTGAGTCAGACACCCTCGTGGCGAGAGAGGAAAGGTCACCCCGGATAGATCTGAGCTCCGTGGTAATATCTTGTAGCACTTCCCTCAAAGGTGTTAATTCCTTTAGGAGCTTTTCTTCGGTTAGAAGATTAGTCAAGGTTACCTTATTGCCCGTTTTCTCAGGGGTGGAACCGAGCTGATTCCTCGCTTTTTTAGGTAGCTTCTCAGGAGTTGCTGGTGGTGTATGCCGGATCACGGCCTGTTTTTTCTCCGCCTCCATCCTAGTTATGTTAAAAGGATGTGAAATCAAAATGCCCTAAGGCCAAAAGGCAGAGTGAAATAGATCAGGTATTATAAGTATTATTGGATTTGCTCTTCAAAAATCGCAGATAAAGGCTAATAAGGCTGGAGGGAGTCAGGAGCTCCAAGACACTGCTGCTGCTCAGAGGGTTAGCATCACGTGACCTAAATACACTTTCATGTTAGTCAATGGTTGCAGGGTACTATTTTCTTTCTTAAATGGGTGGTACAAGAACTGGAACCTGAGTAGTGGGAGACAGCATTGTTTTTTCAGGGGAAGTAAGGTCCACCCCACCTCCACCCAAGAAGCTCCAAAAGGTCCATCCCACCTTTTTTTTATTCATGTGGGAGGGGCATGAGGTGGATCTATTATCCTGAAAGAAGACTCACATGTTTGGGATGTGGACCAAGGAACAGAACAATTCTGTGGAGTTCCCTGCATTTTGTAAATGACTAGAACAGAAGATACTTAAAATGCCTTCAAACTGATTTAAAAACCCTTGGAAGAAATGATTATCAGAGTCACCTGGTGTCTGAAAAGGAAAGACTAAGAAGTGTCTAAAAACTAAGGAAAATAGACAGTTTTCAGGTATTTCTTAAACATTTATATACTAAAAACAAAGTTCAGCTTTTGGGATTAACAATATTTGTTTACCATAGTCTATCTATCTATATATATTCAGTAGTCTGTCTTTTTAGTAGTTTCAAAATCTTGCATTGTTGTTACTAATGCAATTAGAAATAGGCAAAGGCAAGGCAAGGCAAATTTTATTTAAAAAGATGCCCATCCCGGAGGCTCTGGGCGCCGTACATCAATCAAATAAAAACAACACAACACAATAACAATCAATAAAATATACAACTCCAAACAATTAAAACATAATTTACCACACAATTTGTTTCATTCTCTAAAACTTAAATAAACCTATAAAAAATACATTGTTTTAATTGTCTTTACAGATAACCTTGAAATCATTGCTGTTACTAATGCATTTAGAAATACATTTTTTTAATTGTCTTTACAGATAAATCATGCATGGTCATGTGAGGGCACATTTTTGTGGGGATGGGGTTCACATAATTTTAATCATGGGCACAATACTTTGTAAACATAGTCTGTGATGAAGCATATTTTTCTTTTTAAGTTTGAGAAAGCTATTAGAAGTAGAATGGGTTAAACACTTCCTGGAACTTCCTGCATAACAAGTTCCCTATGGCACCTCACAGCATTTGACATCAACATCCTAAGAGCAGTCAGTGTGATACTTTACAGGACATTGCATAACAAGAAACCTAGCCTTCCCTTTTTCCAAATAATATACAACTTCATTCTCAGGCAGGCAGTTCTAGGCTACTGTTTATATTCCACTGAATCTTCTTAAAGGAAAACTGCATGTTAAAAACAGGAATATATGTATTACTACCAGTTTTGAGTTCTCACTTCAATCCATTATTTTGTTTCTGCCTAGGCTGTTAGACAAGTTTTTCTAATTTTTCCTGGGTGTTTTATGATGTCTGGGGGCTGTCATTCAAGTTTGTTTTATTGCATCTTCTCCAAGGTAGTCTTCACAGCATACCCTTTGGTTTGATGTCTAATAGCCCCTAGAGCAGGCCAGTGTCTTGTTACAGTGTTTTGCTTAGCCACAGCAGAGAAAAAAGAAAACACTGCAGCCAGGATTCACAGAGCTATACAATATACTGTAGAAAGTTACATGTTTAAACACACACACACACCACCAAGCAGAACACATCTGGATAAGGTACCAGAATTTAGGAAACTTGTCATACTTACCCAGAGTCTAGCAATGTGAATCCTGGCTGTGACTATAGGTGTTTACAACTGAATGATAATAACCACATTTGCTTGACTTGCAGATAAGTAGGTATTTGAGTCTAATTTCTGTTTGACTTACTGTAGGTTACACACAGAATCTGATCCAGAAGCAAATGATTTAACACCTTTTATTGGACCAACATAGATGTAACAACAAGGACAAAGTGCTCTAGCTTTCGGACCAACCAGTCCTTCTTCAGAAGCCTAATGGCCGTTGTTTAGAAAAAAACAATACTTTTAACAGCTAGATCATGCAGAAAAAACAGAAAAAAAAAACATTGGTTTAAAATACTCATTTAAAAAATACAGATGATGATGTCAGAGAAGTTTAACAGTACCATATTACCTTCAGTCAGGAGGTTCCCAGGGTCAAAGGTGCTTGGTGCAAAACACATACAAAGAATCCTACTGCATATAAATTTAATTGACATAAGATAACATTGCTGGAGCAGATGACTCTTAAATCAAGCTATGTGTGTCACAGTGTGTATAAGGATGTGATTACTGAAAAGCAACCCCCACCCAGATTAAAGACATACTAAGAATGTCTTAGGACTCCAAGAAGTTTCAATGCATGCATTATAGACAAGAAATTACCAGTAAAGTTGTCTTAAAAACATCAGTGCACACTGTATGATGTGTAAAACTTAGCGGAACCTATCACCCAGCTGTACTCTCCAGCTAGATATCATGCCCCATAATTTCAGAAACCTCTAGTATAGTGTCAGGACTTTATAAATGATAATGTAAATATAAATTGACAGTATTAGTGTCAAACAAAAAACTCTAGTCAAGGACCACCAAAGAATTAAGACCATGTAGCTTGATATGTACTGATGTCAATATACACTGAGAATTTAACATCTTGTTGTACCAGAAGTGTCTAAGGAATCTGAAAAAGTGATAAAAATTAAATTTAACTCTTCCTCTTCACACAAACAATACACCCTACCCAACCCCACCTCACATCCCCATAATGCGGGGGGGAGGGTAACCAGCTTTAAGGAGATACTCTCTCTCTCTCTCTCTCTCTCTCTCTCACACACACACTCTCTCTCCTAATGAACCTTTATTCACATCAGTCACTGCAGTTGTTCCCCAAAGCAATTCAACTTGTCATGAAATCCTAAGTAAAAGGGCTTATGTATCCTAATACCTACAGAGCAAAAATGTGACACTATTTAACTGTACTCCTATCTGCGTAGTAACACTTCCAAGGATTCTGGATAGAACTACAATGAAATAAACCTGCCACCCTCCCCAGGATAAGGTAACTAGAAGTAAATATAAAGTACGTGTTTAAGACCAGAGGTCTAACATACCTACATTTCCACAAATCACTACAATATTACCCTAATGTAAAAAGATCTGTCCAGGACCACCATGCAAGTGAGATATCACACCCCAATATGTACAGAGTTAAAAAAAATGTGCCAGTCTATGATAACACTCCTGTATGTACAGTAACAGGCTAGGTAATCTGAATATGGTGCAATGGAATCAACCCACTTCAAGGCAAAGATAAAAGTAAGGAGAAATTAATATCCATTATGTGTGTGAAGTAAGAGTAGTAACACACTGTAACTTCATGTATCTAAATAGAGGCCTACTCAATGTGACAGCAAGCCCCACACCAGTTATATCACGTACCTCACAACAAATACCCACACACAAACATACTCACACGCACCCACATCCCACACATGCTGAAGTCCTATAATATGCCAGTCTGAAAAAGAAGTCTGTGGATGTCAGTTTCTGTAATGTCCCATGAAACCCAGATCAACGTTCATCCCATCTGCTACCATATTAAGATGTAAAATAAGTTTAATCTCAAAAGCTCATCTCTTTTGTGTGTTTTCAAGATTTCCTTTTAAGACCATTACTGACATATCCAAAATTGAGTGGTCAGGCTGGGAGAAATGGTGCCCCACTGGTTTTTCAGTCTTCTTTGTTCTAATAGTATGTCTGTGTGAGTTCATCCTAGTGCGGAGCTGTTGGCTTGTCTCTCCAACATAACCTGTTTGTGGACATCTTTTGCACTGAATGAAATAAACAACATATCGTGATGTGCATGTGTAACTCCCCATGCACCTTGAATTGTCTGTTTGTGATGTAACCACACAGTCTGAGGTGGAAATGAGCTCACAAGTCTTACAGGTGCATTGATTGCATGGTCATGTGCCATTATGTGACATGGTGTTCTGTTCTGGTGAAAGCTTGTGCAACCCCTAGGTGCCACTATCCCAAGGGCTACTACCCCTGCCTGTATGGCTAGTGACAGGTTAAGGGTCCTAGGTCCAGTGACGGGTGCCTCCACCCAGAGGTCAGGGTTGGTAGTGGTTAAACTAGCTTGGGCACAGCCCTCTGGGACACTGTGACCCCCCCTTTTGTTCCCACTAGTGGCCCACACAGTATACGGGGAGTTACCTTCCCAATACTCCACATATACGCACTCATTACACATACAGTACCCACTTACCCTCAGGACTGATTCTGCAGCACATCTCTGAGGACCCACTGTAAAATAAGGTTAGGCAATGCCACAGCAACTATACAATATTCTCTGCTATATGTACTGACACTACAAGTTGGATATAGTTCAACAAACATAAATCTGATTTATTCAGGGGCAGTAACAAGGAAGGGGGATCAGGTTGATTTTGCATTAAGACATATAAATCACAGTACTATACATAAAACCTAGGGTCCAAATGTCACACTCACTGGGTACCCAGGATAGTGGGGGCTGGCCACTTCTGTTGCCCGGGGTTGGCCGGCTGGTACAGCTGGTTGGGGCCCTAAAAGAAAGAAGGGCATGTACAGCAAAATTGTAATCCAGAGCAGAGGCTCAGTTCCAGAAAAAGAAAGCACAAGTAAATCAGATGGCACACTTTTGATTCATAAATTGTTGTGGGGGTTGCCCTGAACTGTACTCACAATACCCAATTCAGATTACAGGATGGATGGTGTTGTTTCTGGGTTTCCAGCATTCAGCACACACTGCAGAGTGAGAGAAATTAAGATCGCAATCTCCCTCCAATTTAAGGCACATTTATATGTAAAGAAAAGTACTGTACCAAGCAGACTGCTTCATGATCCCCATCGCAATTACTGCAAAATACCCAGGAGCACGCACGGCATCAGCAGTCCCTGACAGGCTGATCGCATTCAGCAAACTTTCGGTCTTCTTCAGGTTAAGCCTGGTTCCCACACTTCTGCTTCTTCTTCCTTCTCAAAAACTCGGATTCAGTCCCAACTATGATTACCAACTGCCGCAGACTAACTTTGGGGCATACACACATGCTTCCCGCGCGAACTACTCGCCGCTCGAACAACAGGGCTTTTTCTTTCTTCACTGTCACCTCAGATCTGGCTTGCCAGCAACAGTTCAGTGCATTTCCCTTAGATCCACTAGAATCCAGTTGGCTAATGAAACTGTCAGTCACAGCAGGGCTCCCTCTATAGGTGCAAAAAAGGTGCCATTGGACCAGAACTACACTTCTCAGGTGCTACTTCCATTTAGCCCCTTGTAACAAGCTCCAACTGGGAGTCCCTTTCCTGGTTGGCCCAAGCAGTCTCCATTTTAGGGCTCCCCCAACCCAATTGGCCCATTTTGGCAGTTCAGAACCAAAATGGTGGGGCTTCACAGAACAGTTCATGCTGCAAGAAAAGCAGGTTAGGCAAACTACATTTTCATTATGTTTCTAAATGGTTTCTGGCAAACAGTTACATCTTTGTAAAGAGCTCCCTCTGCGCCACTAGCGACGGCAGAATTGGAGCAATTGCTCAGAAGCTCAAGCGGGACTCGAGCAAAGAACACACAGTCCCTTCCCCCAGGCAAACTAATTATGTCGGCGAGCAGGAAGACCTTAAAGAGACAGTACTCATGAGCTTTGGAGTGCGGGCAGCACCCACAACTAAACGGCATTTCGCCGAACGCCAGCTAGGCAGGGAGCATTCAAGTAAGCTCCTGGAAGGCTTTTAGGAACCCCCATTTGCAGGGGGGCTACACCCTTCCTGGCCTGAAAAAACTTGGCGTTCGCATCAAGTAGGTGCCCTTATAACACTTTTAGGCAAATCACAACATTCATTCATATCACCAACAGGTTAGGCCTGCATCCTTTTGAACAGCAGTCAACATATTAAACCTTTGTTATATACACTTATTCTGTATTTCACAGCTTACTACTTGTTACACATTATACATACAGTGCATTTTGAAATCAGGTCATTATTTCCTGCACATGAAACCTGAAGAGAGAGGTCCCTTCCCTATCAGCTACCTTGGGGCTAGATGGGGCAGGGGCAACAACCCTGGAGGGCAAAACAATTAACCTGGAGTTAGCACTGATGCTCAGTTTGGGCAATGAGCTCGGGGACACTTATACTCCTTTATGGACTACATTGAGAGGTAAATCTACAGGCCTCCCAGGGGAATCATAGCTGAGGTGCACTACAGGCTTCACAGCTCAACCAGCCTGTCTAGGGGGAACTGTTACAGTCTGTGCACTTTTAGCCTCACTTTCAGCATTGTCTTTACTTGCCAGGGGAGTTTCCATCGGGGAAGAAATGTTGGAACTTAGGGCACTTTCAGCTCCAAGATTTGCGATTTCTGAGGTCACAACACTTGGCTCACAGGGAGAGCTCTCTGGCACTGTCAGTGAACCACCAGGGTACTTGAAATACTCTTCTTGCTCTGGTATATCACCAGTCTGTCCCAGTTCATAATTTTCCTCCTCTGAAAGCTCATACAGTTCCACCATGCACAGTGACTCAAGATCATCAGACTTAACAGTCTGCACCTCACTTTCTGGGAGCATTGGCTCCAAGGACAAAGCTGGGGGCTTAGGCAGTCCAGAAGGCCCAGTTTCATCTCCATAATTGACTAGGGGATTACCTTGAAACAATTGACTTAGTTCATAAGAAGGGTAGTACCCAAAGTTGCACTCACTTTCCTCTGTAGTAGACTGACATTCATTTTCAATAGGGGTTTGCTGTGGAGAAAACCTTAACTCAGCAACTGTAGGTGCAGACTTTCTCTGCCTTTGCTTAGCAGCAGCTCTGGTCACTGGTCCGGAGGAGCACTTTCTGGGGGCTCAGATTCAATCAGTATTTGGCCAATGGGCAGCAAATGATTTCGATGCATTGTCTTAACATCTTTTGAATTGTTTTCAGGCCTTACTTTGTACACAGGCAGATCATCCAGTTTTCCCACTACAATGTGAGGGAGATGATGCCACTTGTCAGCAATTTTGTGTTTGCCATGCAGTCCTAGATTTCTTAACAATACACAATCTCCCTCCTGGAGTTCCTGTACCTTCACCTTTTTATCATACCTTTCTTTGTTGGCTACATCTCTTTTGGCAGCCATGGTTTGAGCCAGTTGGTATGCATGATTCAGCTGGGCCTTTAACTTTTGCACATACTGGAGATAGTTATCAGCTTGGACCCCATCAGGAGAAACTCTGAAACAAACATCTACCGGCAGTCGGGCTTCTCTTCCAAACATCAGGTGGTAGGGGGAGAACCCAGTGGCATCATGTTTGGAGTGGTTGAAGGCATGTGCCAAGGTGCTAATTTTTTGGCTCCATCTGGACTTGTCTTTTGGGTGGAGAGTGCCCAGCATGTCCAGCAGAGTGCGGTTAAAATGTTCAGGCTGTAGGTCCCCTTGGGGGTGGTAAGGGGTGGTTCTGGACTTTCGCACTCCCCACAGAGAAAGCATCTCTTTGATCAAATGACTCTCAAAGTCTCTCCCTTGATCAGAATGGATTCGTTGCGGAGCCCCATAGTGAACAAAACAGTTTTCTACTAGTACTTTTGCCACGGTGGATGCCTTCTGGTCCTTGGTGGGGAAAGCTTGGGCATACCTTGTAAAATGGTCAGTGACCACCACCACATTACTAATATTTCTTTGATCTGGCTCCAAACTCAGAAAGTCAACACAAACCAGCTCCATGGGGGTGCTGGTGGTGATGATAACAAGGGCAGCCCTCTGGGGCAAAGTTTTCCTCTATAAGCAGCGACTACAAGTTTGAATGTGTTGCTCAACATCAGCCTCCATCTTAGACCAATAGAATCTGGACCTCAACAAGTCAAGTGTTCTGTCTATACCAAGGTGCCCCATATGGTTGTGTAAAGACCTCAATACTAAGTCTCTGAAAGCAGTGGGCAAGACCAACTGTTGCTTGTCTATTTGCCCCCCCCAGTTTACTGTTTCTCTGTATAGCAGTCGATTAATCAGTTTCAGCTTAGGACCTTCCTTGTATAACAATGCAGTTCTCAAATCAGTGGAGTGCAACTTGGACACATCTTTGCCTGTGCAGAGGGCTTCTAGAGCTGATTTGATCATAGGATCTCGGGATTGAGCCCACTGAAGACTGTCATTGTCGAGCTGAGGCAGTGCACCAATATCTAATGCAGAAAAGTGGCAATAAGCAGCAGGTATGCAATTCTCAGAGGGCCCCAAACAATCCACCAGACAGTCCACTATGTCAATGGATATTTGTTCCTCCCTGTCAAACTTCTGGCAAAGTGCTCGAATATCAGGTTCTGACAGTCTGACCCAGTCATTCTGGAAAACAGGCTTCTGGGAGAGAACATCAACATCTGCGTGATTCAGGCCTGCTCTGTATTCAACAGCGTAATCATATGTAGATAATGCGGAAAGCCACCTATGGCCAGTAGCATCCAACTTGGCTGAAGTCTGCACATAGATCAAAGGATTATTATCAGTTTTTACCAGTATCTTAGCCCCGTACAAGTACTCATGGAATTGGTCAACAATGGTCCACTTCAAAGCTAGGAACTCTAACTAATGCACAGGATAGTTCTTTTCAGATGGGGTTAGACTTCTGCTGGCAAAGGCCACTGGTCTCAGTCCATTCTCATGCTCTTGGGATAACACCCCCCCAGACCTTGCAGGCTAGCATCAATGTGTAGGACATCGGGTTTTGCTGGATCTGCATAGGCAAGGACAGGGGCATGAGTGAGTTGATATATAATCTCATGAAAAGCAGTTTCACAATCAGGCGTCCATCATGCTCCAAAGACTTCATTGGGATGGAAATAAACTCTCTTAGCCTCAGGGGAAGCCAACCTCTTAATTTTATTTGTTAGTAGGAGGGTAACCTTGAGTAAGAATAAGTAGAGGGTGAATCACCTGGGAATAGTCCTTGACGAACTGCCAATAGTAACCACAGAATCCCAAGAATCTTTAGATTGTGGGGCTGTGGCCAGGTCGTCAAGGCCTCAACTTTACTTGGGTTTGTTTCTATTCCCTCGGTGGACACTATGTGTCCCATGTACTTTACAGAGGTTTGGAAGAACCGACACTTGTCGATGGATAGTTTAAGGCCAAAATCTTCCAATCGGTCCAACCTTGATCAATCTGCTCTCATGTTCCTCCAGTGAACTGCCAAACACAATGACATCATCTATGTATACCAGGCACTCCAAAAAGTTCATGTCCCCCACTGCATGCTCCATCAGTCATTGAAACATGGCTGGGGCACCTGAGATCCCTTGAGGCATCCCCATGACCTCATAGAAACCAAGCGGACAGATAAAGGCTGTCTTCTCATGGTCTCCCAGGGCCATCGGGATCTGATAGTACCCACTGTGAAGATCCAACACTGAGAACCACTTGCTACCATTTAGGCAGTCTAAAGCATCCTGAATGCGGGGCATTGTATACTGATCAGGGATAGTCCACCGGTTCAAGGTGTGATAATCCATGCACATTCTCACTGTCCCATTCTTTTTTCTCACTACCACAATAGGTGAAGCATATGGGCTTCTGGATTCTTGTATCACACCAGCAGCAAGCATCTTTTGTAGATGCTGTCTTACATCATCTATGTCAGCAGGTGCCAGGCGTCCAGACCTCTCATGAAATGGCCTTTTATCATGCAACTGGATATGGTGCTCAGCTCCTTGCACACATCCCACATCCCATTCCTTTAAAGAAAACACCTGGTCTCTCTGAGCAAGCTTCTCACTGATCCTGATTTTCCATTCAGCTGGCAAAGGGCAGTCACCGAAATTGAACAAGTCAGACATCACCCTGTCATTCTTCCCCCGAACACTTGTTACTGGGTAACACTATAGTAACTGCACAATGTACATTAGCCAGGGTGCAACCTCTATTTACTCGAATCTCTCTATCAGATACATTATGAACTTGGACCATTACCCATCTAGCATAAGCATGGGCTCTGGCAGGCAAAATACTAGGCTTAACTAGCAGTCCTTCTAGAAATTTACCATCGCTTGGTGCATCCAGCATGAGGATTTTATTCTTGACATCCTTTCTGATATGGACCTCCCCCTGTAAGGTACTCTGGGCATTTGGCTCCAGGATCAGGGGCTCAGGATCCTTCTTCCAGACAATTCCAACCAGTTCCTCCAAGTCCACTCCTTCAGCATCTCTCTGTGCCTCATAGGCCTTCTTGATCAAGGCCAGAATTCTCAAAGCTGTACCAGTCCTTGACCCCTGTTTCTCATAACACAACTGCACCAACCATCCAAACATATGTGCATTTGTCCCAAATAGTAGAGGAACCCCATCATAAAGTCCAGTAGGAGGACACACTAAGGCCAGGGTCTCTACTTGCTCTGCTGCTCCAGCCACGGAGGTGGGGAAAGACAGCCAAATTTGGATATATCCAGAGTAGGAGTAGGCCTTCTCACTTAACCCCCAGATATACAGTCTTTCCAATGGTTGTAATGGTACATCAGACAGATGCTTCTGATACCAATCCTGGAACATGATTGTCACTTGGGAGCCACTGTCTAATACAGCTCTTGTAGACACTCCGTTCACATTTACAGTGGTCTCCATGGAGGGACCCACCACTTCAGACCATTCCGGTGGCACTGACCTGGGTGTCAATTGGGCATTGGCCCTGGTGGCATAACTTTTCTGAGCAGCTCCCCCTGGTGGCCAGGTGTTAGCCCTGTGATGCAAGACCACCAACCTATTAATAACCTTTCTCAAGTTCTCTGGCAAATGACAGGGTGGTTGGAAATGCCCATCCTCCCCACAATGGTAGCACAACTTAATGTCTCTAGGGCCTCTGAAGGGCGAGGAGTCTCTTCTCTGTTGGGGCCCATCTGGGACCCTTTGGGGCTCTTCCTGAATTGGGGGCCTACAGTGTAGTACTCCTGGATCTCCACTACAGTTGGGGGTTAGGGCAGTCCTGTGCAGTTCCCCCACCATGGCTTTCAATTCTTGTATCTCTGCTAGTAGGTTACCCTCTGTTGGGGTCTCAGGAGAAACAGCATGCACTCCCACTCCACTTTTGGTCTCGGGGGGTGCCTGATACATATCAGGTTCTCTGGCTGCCTCAGTCAATTCTTTAATTAATTCTTTCAACTGTTGGGCCTCATCCGAATTACTCCTTTTGGGGGTCTGGCAAGTGTTCACAGCCCCAGCACAGGGCTCCCGACCCTCTTCATCAGTTTCAATCTCACAGATTTCTTTCATCAAATGACAGTGCTCTGGAGGGCTTTCCCACCTGTCCTGCAACTTGAGTTTCAATATCATTATACTTGAAAATCTAGCTGACTTCGGGATGTGGTCTAATCTGACCTGGTTCAGCTCTTTGGCAGGCACTCCCCCTTTTCTGTAGGCCCTCTGCAGAGCCCTCTCTATCCTAGTGACAAAGGCAGACAACTTCTCATTTTTCCACTGTTTAGCTGACTTGAATTTCCACAATAAATCATCCCCTGATTCTGTGCTGCCAAACACCCCCTCTAGTACAGAGAGGTATTCTGCTGCAGTAGCCTCTGGACTAGTGGCATGTAGAAAATGGATGGCTTCCAGGGCAGGGACTCTCAAACTCTCCATCAAGCACTTCCTCTTTTCCCCCTTTGAACATTGCCATTCCTGCACTAAAGGGGTAGCATAGTCCATCCAGGTCTCTAAATCATCCTCCCCCGAAGGCACTGGGACAGTACCGGAGAAAAGTCTGAGCCTTCTATAGGAGTCCAGCTGTATCGGGGGAATTATGACTGGGGAGGCAGTTAGTGAGGAGTTCTTGGGGGACATGGGGGATGTAGTCAGGGAATGCAAGGGCATGTGGTCCTCTGATAGGTCTAACACCTTTACCAGCTCTTGAGCAGTTCTTCCTTCAGATGCTAACAGCTTGAGCAGCTTTCCTTTAAACCCTTCTATACTAGGAGACCCACCCAGGGTGCCTGGACCACTATGTAAATGGATTACCCTCCATCCCTTCTGATCACCTTCAGGTAGAATCACAGGGGGTACCTTCTCTGGGTCTATTGGGGAACTACATGAGAGCAGTACCATCATAATCTGTTCAAATAAGTCTGCATCTCGTCCCTTTACCTCTACCTGGCCCACACCCTTAATCTGCCCTGCAGTGGTTATAATGTCAGCATTACTTGTCCCTAAGGGGATATCCAATAACAAAATAGCTCTCTGGGGGTCTATCCCCTTGGCTTCACTCCACCCCATCATTCGGTGCACCAGTAGTTTATGGGGCGCAATTTTTAGCTTGGGCGTAGTAAGCCCCTCCATTTTCTCTCCTAAACTGAACATATCAGGGTAATTCCCTCATGTGGCCACTAGAGGATGCTAATCCCAGTGGTGCCTCCAAGCTGTAACCCCTAGGTGGTGCTGTCCCAAGGGCTACTACCCCTGCCCTTATGGCTAGTGACAGGTTAAGGGACCTAGGTCCAGTGACGGGTGCCTCCACCCAGAGGTCAAGGTTGGTAGTGGTTAAACTAGCTTGGGCACAGCCCTCTGGGACACTGTGACCCCCCCTTTGTTCCCACTAGTGGCCTACACAGTACACGGGAGTTACCTTCCCAATACCCCACATATGCACACTCATTATACATACAGTACCCACTTAACCTCAGGACTGATTCTGCAGCACGTCCCTGAGGACCCACTGTAGAATAAGGTTAGGCAATGCCACATCAACTATGCAATATTCTCTGCTATATGTACTGACAACACAAGTAGGATATAGTCCAACAAACATAAATCTGATTTATTCAGGGGAAGTAACAAGGAAGGGGGATCAGGTTGATTTTGCATTAAGACATAAATCACAGTTCTGTGCATGAAACTTAGGGTCTGAATGTCACAATCTTTGGGTACCCAGGATGGTGGGGGCTGGCCAGGTCTGTTGCCCGGGGTTGACCAGCTGGTGCCGCTGGTTGGGGCCCTTAAAGAAAGAAAGGCATGCACAGCAAAATTGTAATCTGGAGCAGAGGCTCAGTTCCAGAAAAAGAAAGCACAAGTAAATCAGATGGCACACTTTTGATTCATAAATTGTTGCAGGAGGTTGCCCTGAATTGTACTCATGATACCCAATACAGATTACAGGATGGATGGTGTTGTTTCTGGGTTTCCAGCATTCAGCACACACTGCAGAGTGATGGAAATTAAGATCGCAATCTCCCTCCAATTTAAGGCACATTTATATGTAAAGGAAAGTACTGTACCAAGCAGACTGCTCCACGATCCTGATCGCAATTACTGCAAAATACCAAGGAGCACGCACAGCATCAGTAGTCCCTGACAGGCCGATCGCATTCAGCAAACTTTCGGTCTTCTTCAGGTTAAGCCTGGTTCTCACACTTCTGCTTCTTCTTCCTCCTCAAAAACTTGGATTCAGTTTGAATTACGATTACCAACGGCTGCAGACCGACTTTGGGGCATACACACGTGCTTCCTGCGCGAACTACTCACCGCTCAAACAGCAGGGCTCCTTCTCTCTCTCTTCACTGTCACCTCAGATCTGCCTTGCCAGCAACAGTTCAGTGCATTTTCCCTTAGATCCACTAGAGCCTGGTTGGCTGATGAAACTATCAGTCACAACAGGGCTCCCTCTATAGGTGCAAAAAGGCACCATTGGACCAGAACTACACTTCCCAGGGGCTTCTTCCATTTAGCCCCTTGTAACAAGCTCCAACTGGGAGTCCCTTTCCTGATTGGCCCAAGCAGTCTCCATTTTAGGGCTCCCCCAACCCAATTAGTCCATTTCGGCAGTTTAGAACCAAAATGGTGGGGCTTCACAGAACAGTTTGTGCTGCAAGAAAAGCAGGTTAGGCAAACTACATTTTCATTACATTTCTAAATGGTTTCTGGCAAACAGTTACATCTTTGTAAAGAGCTCCCTCTGTGCCACTAGCGATGGCAGAATCAGAGCAATTGCTCAGAAGCTCAGGTGGGACTCAATCAAAGAGCACACAGTTCCCCCAGGCAAACTAATTATGTTGGTGAGCAGGCAGACCTTAAAGAGACAGTACCCATAGGCTTTGGAGTGCGGGCAGCACTCACAACTAAACGGCATTTTGCTGAACGCCAGCTAGGTAGGGAGCACTCAGACAAGCTCCTGGAAGGCTTTTAGAAATCCCCATTTGCAGGGGGGTTGCAGCTGCTCCTAATAATACTACACAGATAGGAGTACATTTAAATAGTGTCACATTTTTTCTCTGTAGGTATTAGGATACATGAGCCCTTTTACTTAGGACTTCATGACAACTTGAATTCCTTTGGGGAACAATTGCAATGACTGATGTGAATAAAGGTTTATTAGGAGAGTGTGTAAGTGTGTGTGTGTGTGTGTGTGTGTGTGTGAGAGAGAGAGCGCGAGAGAGAGAAAGAGTATCTCCTTAAAGCTAGTTATCCACCCCCCCCACATTATGGGGATGTCAGGTGGGGTAGGGTGTATTGTTTGTGTGAAGAGGAGGAGAGAAATTACATTTTTGTCACTTTTTCAGATTCCTTAGACACTTCTGCTACACCAAGTTATTAAATTCTCAGTGTCATCAGTACACATCAGGCTACATGATCTTAATTCCTTGGTGGTCCTCGACTAGAGCTTTTTGTTTGACACTAGTACTGTCAATTTATATCTAAATTATCATTTTAAGGTCCTGTCACTATACTAGAGGTTTTTGAAATTACGGGGCATGATATCTAGCTGGAGAGTACAGCTGGGTGATAGGTCCAGCTGAGTTTTACACACCATACAGTGTGCACTGATGTTTTTAAGACAACTTTACTGGTAATTTCTTGTCTATAATGCATGCATTGAAACTTCTTGGAGTCCTAAGACATACTTAGTATGTCTTTAATCTGGGTGGGGGTTGCTTTTCAGTAATCACATCCTTATACACACTGTGACACTCATAGCTTGATTTAAAAGTCATCTGGTCCAGCAATGTTATCTTATGTCAATTAAATTTATATGCAGTAGGATTCTTTGTATGTGTTTTGCACCAAGCACCTTTGACCCTGGGAACCTCCTGGCTGAAGGTAATATGGTACTGTTAAACTTCTCTGACATCATCATCTGTATTTTTTAAATGAGCATTTTAAACCAGTGGGGATTTTTTTTGGTTTTTTCTGCATGATCTAGCTGTTAAAAGTTTTGTTTTTTCTAAGCAACGGCCATTAGGCTTCTGAAGAAGGACTGGTTGGTCTGACAACTAGAGCACTTTGTTCTTGTTGTTACATCTATGTTGGTCCATTAAAAGGTATCAAATCATTTGCTTCTGGATCTGTTCTTGCAAGGACCAATACGGCAAATACTAAATCTAGATTTCAACATAGAATCTGAAAAATTCATAACATGCTGTATTATGATTCAATGAACTGATAAATGGGGATTTTGGTTTCTTTTACAAATTCATTTTTCCTGATCATGGATATACTAAAGCAAAAATTTCTCAACAAAATGTTTTTAAATAAACAGTTTAACACACAGCAGCAGAAGAAGCATGTTGGCATTAAAAGCTTAGTGGTGTGGATGTAGAGGCACCAGTATTTAAGCATGACTTTGGTAGAGGATTAATTGTGATGGGGGGTGAGGGAGGGAGTGAGTCTTGATATTTGTAGCATAATGATTTTCTGAAACTTCACCCTTCACTGGGTTAGACTCTGCAGCCATCTGTACAATATATCACTAAGCCATATGCAGTGTGGTATGGATAAAACCCTGATCACCAGGCCAGGACCAGTGCTATAAAATCTACACTGTGCACAGCTTGTGCAAATATTACTGATCCAGTGGATCAAATAAATACATGCAAATAAATACTCGGCTTCACCTCGTGCTTCAACCCACCCCAGGAGTGACATTATTACATGATAACACATATCCTGTCGTGCCTTGTTGCTTAAATATGCCCTTTCTCAATGTACTATACTTTGATTCAGTTAGTGTATGCAACAGCCTTCATATGAACACTCTGGACTTCTCTTTGACACCTAATATCTATTTGCTTTAATTGTTGTACATTGTTTGAACTGTTTTGGTCTTCTTGATGTGGTGCCTGTGTGCCTAAACTATGTCATCTGTTTCTCTACTGCTACCCATGTATCTCCAGTGAAAGATTGTTATAACTGTCTGCTCTCCGAGCCATTGTTTTTGGACTTGTTAACTGTGCTGTCTTTGTATTAGTTTCGATGAGGTGTCTTTGTAAATGAGTCTCTGACTCAAAGGTTTGTAAATCTGATATTTTCTAAATAAATAAATGTTTATATTTAAGCCCATAAACACCCTTATCTAGTTAATGCATTCACAGTCATAGTGGTTCTGCCAGAGCTTGTTTTCATAGCTGCTACAGTTGCTGAGATATTGACAAATTTGAGTTACAAGTGTTCCCTGCCCTATAGGGCTACTGTATTGCTCCATTGTTATGTGTAAGTGGGAGCGCAGGGCTGGAGGGTCCACGCTCCTAAACATGTATATCGTTATGCACAAATGGGCAGCTTTGTGGGAGCACAGATCCCATAGGCCCCGCACTCCCACCAACACATACCATTTACTAGTTATATTAGACTTCTTCAAAAAGTAAGGAAATTCATTGCAAAAAACTTTGTTAATGCATCAGTTAGGTTTGCTTCCACAGTGACAAAAGTGAGGAAATTCAATGTTAGGGTTTTCATAAGGTGAACTAAAGCTTGACAACTGCAAAAAAAAATCTGAAAAGAATAACGGATTATTATAATTAGGTCCATAAATAGTTGCTATTGTCAGCACCTGAAATTCTATTTTTAGTTCTGTAATTACAAATCTCTCATTTTGATCCCTAAATTCTTTCAATATATTGGGTAGGAGGTTCCTTCTGTGAAAAAGCATGACAGTCCCTCTAGCATGTGAAGTGTAAGATGAATGTATTCCCTTTCCCCATTTTTTCTGAAGCCATACAAAGTCTGGCTCTAAAAAGTGTGATTATTGCATTAACAGGCAATTAATAAATTTGCTATTTATATAATTTATAATCTTAACCATTTTAGTTCTACTTCTTAGCCCTTTAACATTCCATGTTAATATTTTTAATGTAGTCATTTTACTTTTATGTTTTTAGCCTGGATCATTCCCTCCAATATATTATCTAATTGTTTTATTTTTCCTTAAAATCCTCTATTTTCATTTTTTTTCCTCATCTATTTAACTTTAGCCTATCTGTTTTTTTTTTTTACATTTTCCCTTTCTTATTTATTTTCTTTCATCATTTAATTTTTTCATAAAGTCCTATCACCCCCCTTACCCTTCTGGGAAGCCATAGATCCCCACCCTCCCTTTTTAGCAGAGATGCACTGATGGCATCCCTTGTGCCTCTATGATGCGATCACATTATTCTTTTATATTATAATCTTTTGCATTCTATTTTCCTTCTTCTATCTTCCCTGTGCCTATTACGAATTAACAGTATATTATGTGTTATCTGTTTATTTATCTATGTGCAGCTCCATATTTTCTTAGCTCTGTCCAGTCTATCTAACTTACACTACTCTATTTCTAAATTGTCTTTTTGTATGTTAAATACAGTAAGGAGCAATGCAATCTGATCCCGAGTTGTTATTATTTTTTTCCCCCATTCTTTTCTTTCTTTTAAAAAATGGTCATGTTTGCATTTTAGTGCTTCTTTACTTAGCTATTTATAAGTGTATTTTGAGGAAAAAGATGGTTGAGGACATTCAAAGAACTTAAACTTCATCCCCACCGCTCATCCCCCTCGTGCCCCATCCTCACTTGAGAGGCATTTGCTACCGTAGGGCTCTTATTAATCCTCTCAGAAAACATAAAAAAGGATTTGGCAAGTGGGTGTCTCACCACCTCTTCAACAAAATAGTCAGCTAAATTCACTTAGAAACTGCATGAGATCCTGTGGCGAGGTATTGGTTCATATGGGGAATATCCTGGCACTCTCAGTAGTTTAAAACTTCAGTTAAACTCTAATGCTAATAATCAATATTAGTAACCAGAGATAACAAATAAATTAAAAAAAAAAAAAGCCAGATGGTTTTCCATGATAGCCAGGGAATAAAGCATTGGACTATCCTGTGGGGGAACTCTAGATCTAGAATGAATCTGCATGGCTACAGCTCTCACTCCCCCCGCTACATTTTCTAGATGCGTCCACTTTATGTAACATAAATGTAATGTTAGTAGTGAATGGTAAGATGACAAATTTGTAAAATAGGAATTTTATAGCAGGAGCGCTAATCACCCAAGCAATACACATCATTTCAGTGTCACGGGTATAACTGACATAGTTCTAATTTATTTAGATTGATCCAATGCTACCCCCTGGCAGCGATTAAAGGAACCAATTTGGAATCCAAAGCTATGGTTTCTTTTTCATATGCACCCCCACCTCTTCTTACGCTCCCCCCCTTAATGTCCAACCATCTCACTTCTCTCTCTCTCTCTCCTTTTACCTTTCCTGTCACTCTCTTCCTTCTCTTTCTTCCTTTTCCTTCTCCTCCCCTCTTTGTCTCTTTTCTTCTCTGATTCATCTTCTCCACTCTTTATTTCTTCCTTTCATACTTTAACCATAAGGATGAGGTGGTTTGCCTGCTGTGTTTCCATAACATTTTTCAAAAGCCTCTTTGGCCTCTTCATGATCTTCAAAAGTCATGATTTTCCCATTTACGACAAACTGAAGTTTGGCCAGGTGTTGCATAATAAAATGTATTCCCTTCTCATATAATTTTTTTTTCACCGGGGTTAAAGAGTTTCTGTTTGTTCATTGTGTCCATTGATGAGTCAGGGTATGCATTAAAGGTAAAGTCTGCATATTTTATCCCTTTTTCAGTTCTTGCTTTCTGCAAAATCATTTCTCTCTCCTGAAATCTATGTGGTTTTATTTGTACAGAGCATGGGTCATTGCTAGTTCCATTGCTAAACCTTGATCCTACTTGATGAGCTCTGTCCAAAACTACTTTTTGATCAGGAAATGTTTTCCCTGCTGCTTCCATGATCATTTTTTCAAAATATAAAAGGGTATCCCCTATGCCTTCTACCCCCTTCTGGAATATTTTTCAGCCTTATATTTTCCCTTCTAAACCTATCTTCTAGGTCAGCTATTTTTGTTGTTAAAATCTTTATTTGAATATCATGCTGTGGTTGAATTTTTAGTAAGGGGCCCTTTATGTCCTCAACCTGGGAGACGCGCTGCTCTAATTCTGTGTTTTTGTGTTCTTACCATCAACGTTGACATTTTTTTTGTTAGGGTACTCCTTATATCTGAAAGTCCTTTTATCAAATGCACCAGTTCTCCCATACCATTGATCATGTCTTGTCTAAGAGCCGCTACTGCCTGCATTACTCCTGTAGTGCCTTTCCCATTGTTTGGTATAGAATAGGTGGAAGTAGGAGCTTGTTGCTGGAGCAAATCTTCATGTCCTAAATACGTTGGCCCCTCTTTACTAACTGAATGTGGTGTCTGTGGTTGTTTTTGTATATGTATTAAATTTTCTTGTATAGTAAGTTCCTCCTGTAGATCTATTTTGACCGTTCTAGCGTTTAGTTGCAGGGGCTCTTCTTTCTGATCATTACTCCACCCCTTCAATTTCCACTTGGTCTTCATTCTGATTTTTTTTCCTGCCCTCCATAGTGTCAGACATTTTGATTTTACAAAACTGAGTAATTTTTCCACTCAGTTTAACATTTTTATTCCTATTATGCCTTGGAGGAATATCTGGTAGAAGGGACAGCAAAGGTTCACTTGCCCAGTCTCTGCATTTTTTTCTCTTTGTTTGAATAAGATTGATTTTACAGGTTGTGCTGCCTTTTCAGCATTTCTCTTACCCTTTTCCATTTTTTTACCTCTGTAGTTTCTGGTGATCTCTTTTACACTCCTCAGTGATTTCAACATGCCATGTCGCCAGTTTCTTCGGTTGCTCACTAACCCGTTTCCCTTGTGTTTTTGCAGGTAGAGTTTGCATGAGCTTCTCAGCCTATTACCTCAGTTAACTACAGCTATTTTTTTTAGCATTAAACATTAGGCAAACATAAAAGTGATATATATATATACCATGGGAAGAACAGTCAGACTAAAACGTAGAATTCAGTGAGCATAACAGCATAATGGCATACTATTAACTTTTGTTACCGAAGCACCATTCTGTGAGCGATGACAAAACATAAAAAGCTAGTAAGCCAGATCAACTGAACAGAAACAAAGAAAGAAAGTAAACATCAGGGATTAATTTCTTGGTTTAGCAAATACATGCCACCAACAGATTTTGTGATTGTGTCCTCCTCAGCATCTTGCTTCAGCTCCTCTCTGCGGCAACTGACGTCATCTTCCTCCGTGTGTGTTGTCACAAACTCGCTCAGCTGGTCAGCCCTCTACTCCCAAAGTACCAACCTCTGACTGTATGATATGTGGACGGTGAACAGAACAAAGTAACTCTCTTGTCTGTTTTGTGGGTTCAAGTCATCTTAGTCTCAAGTTCTGGAGGGATTCAAACTGATAACCTCTTGTTAGCGTACCCAATTATCAGGCTCAGATAATTCTGTCTTCGGGAGGCCAGATATCTTTGCCTACAGGCACCTAATCAGGTATTTCAAATGAACCCTTAGAACTCTATGCAATACTTTAGAGAACTCTAGCCATTTCCCAGTTTGGTATACAATAAGTTCAACACAGTGTTAACTATAACCACTCTAAGCTCTACTTAAATAAAAAGAAATATCAAGGCACTCAAGGCAGTTTCCATTTTAAAATATATATCTTTACTTTAAAATAGGAAAATAGGAAAACAGTAAAACTACAGAACAAAATATTCCAACACATACAGCCTTAAAAACCAACAGGTTTAAAGTGCAAGTTTCTACAATACATACATTCAGACTGGTCTAATCTTACTCTCCTTCAGTGGTGTGATGTTTCTTCCTCAGTCAGATAATATGAAAAAAAGTGTGACTGTCAAGTTTCTCTCAGCAATTAAACACAGTTCTGAGCTGGCCTTCTCTGAGGTCACCAAACTCCTCCTTGATGTAACAAAATCTATATTTATTATAACACAGGGGCCCATATATTCAAAAGGGTTGCTCCATGCGCAACAGGGTTGCGCATGCGCAAGTCCTACATTGCGCCATTCTGCGATATTCAGCAGGAGGCAGTTGCGCCACTGAAAACAGGCTGAGCAACAGCGCAATGCAAATGAATGCATGCTCAACATGAGGGGAAGTAACCATGCATAAACTGCACAACCCGATATTCAGTCGGGCTGTGCAGAGTTGTGCAGGCGCACCCCCAACCCGTGCCTGCACAACTTTGAGCCAAAAAAGGATCAGTTGAGGGCCACCCCAGGTGAGCTGCTGTATTGCAGGGCGAACACAGCAGCTGCCACCTCTGGCTGGCCCCCAACTCAGTCCCTGTGCCCCCACCCAGCCCGATCGCAGGCATAAGTAACATGACCCCCACACATCTCCCCAGGCCCAATCGTGGGCAGAACGTGTATCAACCCCCAGTGCCCGATCCACGGGCAGAATGTAACCCCAACCCGAATATCTCCCTGGTGTTCCAGTGGACCGTAATGCCCGATCGAGGGCAGAATATCAATTACAACCCCTCCAAACATCTCCCTGGTGTCTAGTGTCCCCACCCACCCCACAAAAGCCCCTCCACCCGCTCCCCGCGGCGGCGGCAGCATCTCACCTGCCTGCAGCCCCTGTTGCCTGCCGACTGACTGTCCGTAGCTGCACACCCATTGGTGCAGAGCTACAGCCAATGGGTGTGCAGCCCATACATATATGATAGTCCAGATTTGTGAATGAACATCATTCATAATCTGGTTCTGTCATGTACGGTATGGCTGCATGCCCATTGGCTGTAGCCTGCACCAATGGGCGGCAGCCACCGGACAGTCAGTCGGTGGGCTGCAGGGTGGCATGGGGTGATGCTGCCGCCCGCCGTCAGCGGGGGAGGGGTGAGGGCTTGGTGGGTGGGGGACACTAGACAGCAGGGAGATGTTTGGGGAGGTTGTAATTCTAACATTCTGCCTGCGATTGGGCACGGGGTTGATACACGCTTGCCCGCGACATCGGGCTTCGGGAGATGTGTGGGCAGGGGGTTCATGTTACTTTATTGCCCGCGATCGGGCTGTGGGAGATTGTGGGCGGGGGCATGTTACTGTATTCTGCATCAGACTGTGGGAGATGTGGGCGGGGCATGTTACGTGTGCCCGCGATCGGGCTTTGGGATCTGTGTGTATGGGGGAATGTAGACACAGAGATACTGCCCATGATCGCTGCAGGGTGCGTCGGTCCCGATGGCTGCTGCCTGGCAGGGCGGCCAGAGTGCTCAAGTCCTCGGGGATCGGTAGCACCTACATGCTAATGTGGCGTAAATGGGGCATAAATAGATACAAATGGCCCCAGGTACTTGCATAAATTATGGCCCATTTGCATGTCACCTTTTGAATATCGGAATTTCATGATGGCGAGCTTGGTACTTGCACCACCGCAAGTTTAATGCTCAACTCTGGCAACTTGCGGTGGCGCAAGTTCCACTGCGCCATGAGCAAGTGCTGTGGTTGGGGGGTGATATTCAAAGGAGTTGCTCAATAGCGCAACTCCTTTGAATATCACCCCGGCCACACCCCTGCGCAACTATTTTGAGCAGCGCAGGGGCTTGCGCCTCAGAATGGTGCAGTTTGAATATCTGGGCCAGCATGTCTAAATATAATATTTAAAAAAACATAATAGGTGACCTCACTGACTTTCCTCTCCTTAGGTTAACCAGACAAAACCAATTTGTGCTCTGCTACACCTACATATCAAAAGTTTCTTTGATATAAGTCACTGTATTCAAAGTAAAAGTGTATTTAGCTCTTTAATCCTGTCTGGGCCTTGGTATCTACACATCAGAGGTCTCAATGATGTAATTCAAGGGTTTCCCAGGAATGGATACTGGACCTTCCAAATTTGTCTGGGCCCCGTTTGGCCCAAACATCAACCTCTTTGATGAAATAAGCTGGTTTCCTGGGCTGATACCAAAATCACATGCATGCTCTTTCCATTTGACACCTAGAGCAAAATCAAAGGATTTCCCTGGGGTTGCCATGAATGGCTAATTTCATTTCCTGGGATCAAAGCAAATTTAACATGCTAATTGAACCTCAGATCTCTGTAGTTTAAAATATCTCCTGTCCTTTGAATTTATCCCTGGGGTTTTTGATGTGTCAGTTCAGCAAGACTGTAGTTTCCTCAAACTGACCTTCTCATTACATATTTTATATGTAATAACAAAAATTGATACAGCACTCAGAACTGGCTGTCTATGTCACACTTCCTCCCCACCTAGACTGAATCTGGGGGCTCTATCCCCTACACTGGATGAGCTTCCCAAATCAGTTCACTCCTCATAGACCCTAGACAGCCCATCTGAGTTCTGATTCTTGGCTACAACCCTATGTACAATTTTCAAATCATATCCTTGTAAAGCAAGACTCCATCTGAGCAGTCTGCCATTGTTTTTCCCCATCTGCATCAACCAAACCAGAGGGTTGTGGTCAGTCTGCACCACAAAAGGCTGCCCATACAAGTATGGCTCCAATTTCTTTAGTGCCCACACTAGAGCAAGACACTCCTTTTCCACCGTGGAGTATGCTTGTTCCTTGGGGAGCAGCTTCTGGCTCAGGTATGTGATAGGGTGTTCAGTTCCTTGGCTGGATACCTGACTCAGAACTGCCCCAAAACCCATGTCTGAGGTGTCCATCTGAACTATAAAAGGTTTGCTATAGTTTGGTCTTGTCAAAACAGGAGTACTGCCTAGTGCCTCCTATAGTTTGGAAAAGGCATCCTCACAGGCTGGGCCCCAGGTGATTTTCTTGGGCATCCTTTTCTTTGTCAGGCCAGATAGGAGCGCAGCCAGGGCATTGTAATTGGGTACAAACTTTCTATAGTACCCAGCTGTCCCAAGAAAACTCCTGACCTGTGTCTGAGTTTCTGGTCTGAGCCATGCCTGGATTACCTCTATCTTGATTTGGTTAGTATGGAGCTGTCCTTGGCCTACCACATGCCCAAGGTATGCCACTTCTCCCATTGCCACCTGGAACTTCTCGGCTTTGACAGTGAGCCTGACCCTCTGTATTCTTCCCAGCACTTCCCTAAGGTGTGACAGGTGTTCCTCCCAGCTGGTACTGAAGATGGCAGTGTCATCCAGGTACACCACGGCGTACTCCTCAGCACCATTTAACACCTGGTTCACCAACTTTTGGAAAGTGGCCGGGGCGTTCTTCATTCTGAAAGACATTCCTTTGAACTCAAATAAGCCTATTGGAGTGATGAAGGCCAACCTCTCCCTAGCTCTGTCTGTCAATTCTACCTGCTAATTTCCCTTGGTCAGGTCAATAGTCGTGAGGTAGGTCATCCCTCCCAACTTGTCCGGGAGTTCATCTGTCCTGGGCATCGGGTGGGTGTCGGACTTTGTGACTGCATTCAGTCCATGATAGTCCACACAGAAATGAGTTGAGACATCTGGCTTGGGCACAAGGACTACGGGTGAGGCCCAGGGGCTGTGGGATCTCTGGATTACCCCTAAATCTAGCATCTCCTCCACTTCCCTCCTAATGTCCTTTTGGACAGCCTCTGACACCCGATATGCTGTCTGCCAGATGTACATGGGGGGAAAATAACTGCTATCAGTTTCTATCTTTCTATGTATGATAGATTATGTGATTTAACTGGATACAGTGTAAACTTATTAATATGCACAGTGTCGCTACCATAAACTGTAGCACACATAATTCATGTTGTACTATGCTACATAGACACAGTAATCAAATGGGTAATAATATATGCATTGAGCAAGGGAGAAAAAATCAAGGGGAGCATGTGTGAAGCACTATATTACTCATAGAGTGGTGACACCATGATAGTTACTTACTGCATGAAATTAATGTATTACAATGGTATCCAGCTGTATACTAATGTTGAATAAGCTACAATATGGGATTTAATTTATTTTTATTTTTTTAATCATTTAACAGTTTTTACACCCTCTCCAGAAAGCCTCCAACTGACCAACCCCCCCCCAGCCCTGTCACCCGGAATTACTGAGGCTTACCTGATGCCCAGCCCAGGAGCAGAGCTTGTGGGGAGTCGCTCGCCATCCTGCCGCCAGCGATTTTCCTCCGTTTTACACCCAGGGGCCCCAGAAGTGGGATGCATGCATGTGGAGGCATGCATTAGTCCCACGGCCCTGGTAACAGCCCCTTTCCTCCCACCCCAGGCCTAGTGCCTGGCTACGCCTAGCCCGTGCTGTCCCCAGCCTCCACCAGGTCGCAGCCATCAACTGGAGGAAGCCCTTACTCCACCCCTGTGGAAGTATAGTGGGATACAAGACTCTGACACCAGTGTAGATGGAACTGCACTGCAGCAGTTTTATTCCCAAAAAAATCAAATGATTCAAATGAGCTGTTCAATTACAAATAAAATAAAACAAAACAAGGTGGAATACTTCTCCCAAGAAACATACGTAGAAATCCCCAAATAAATATGAAGAACAAGCATTCAACTTTCCTTAGAATACACTAAGGTACTGGGGTTAGCGCCTTGCAGCATCCCTGGGCTAGACTAAACTTTGGATACCTCTGTGCTTACATTTATAGTGCTAGGTGAACATGTGATTCTGAAAACCACTCCCCTTCTTATATAACAGATAACAAAAAGTTTTTAAAGCAAATAAATATTATTTTTTAAACATTATCAGAGGTTAAACAAGGAAATCTCAAATATGTAGAAGGGCTGGAGTGTAAAAATAATAAATTTAAACTCATTTTTACCCCATACATGGGTTGTTCCTATGCTCTCTGGACTCCTCTCACTTAGACTCTGTATAAATGTTAGAAAGGTTGGGCTGGCCGGCGCTTAAATAAACAGAGACTAAGCTGGTAAGGAGACCCTAGCATACAGGATACAAAACTGAGTATGAGGAACACTTAAAATATATGTGCTTCAGGTAAAAAATTATTTCCCCCTTTTTATTTCAGCAACAGTTCAAACCAGACAATACTATAAGCTTAGCATTAGTCTAAAAGTGCTTATTTTACAGCAACCTTTGTTAAACCTGGAAGAGCTGGTCTGCAGGTGAGAGCTGTGTACTCCTGGGTGTAGCTCTGAATATTTGTGATGTTTGGAAGCCTAGAAGGGGCATAAATTAACTTTGTGTGTAGTCTGGGTCTCTAGGCTTAGCGTTTACATTCATTTTATTTCAGTCCTCTAATGCCTGCACTGAAATAGGCTTTTTCCTGGAATACTGAGCATCTCAGAACGCCTGAAAACTCCTATTTAGGACTGGGACTGCTTGGTTTACTTATGAGGGCTGTCTGAATACTAAAATGCTACAAATGCCATTTTTACTATTGGAAACAGGGTCCCCACACAGCACAGGCTACAAAAATGGGGAAAAATGAACATTCATGATGCCGACTCACTGCCACCATGTGCACACATTCATGAAGGCATTGTACGCACAATCGTGTAGGCGAGTGTGCGCACATTCATGGAGGAGCGTGAGTGATATCAGGGCTGCCTTTGGAGACTGGAACAGTGAAAATTAAGCAAAGTGATAGAAAGAACATTAGGTAGGTGGCCTTCCTATCTAATGAGGATTCAGAAAGGGACATTACAGAATCAGAGACATAAAGATTAGAAAGGGTGCCATTGCAACAGACTGGAGACATAAGAGGAAAGTCTCCAGTGGTCAGGCATCCTATCACAACCCCAGAGAGGAAAGCCCACCAATCAGCAGCTTCACCCAGCTCCTTCCCCCCCCCCATTGCTGACCTCCAATGGCTGGGGCTTGTTCCTGAACCTGGGTCGCCAGCGTGCCGCAAGGGAAGGCATCCAGCACCTCAGCCCTCAGCACTACTGGGCTGGCACTTTTTGTTTTATTTTTAATAATCCACACATTGCCTACACAGTAATGACACATAGCCAATGATGCTGCTTACAATTTGAGACCTTTTTTTATCACTTTATTCATTTTTGGGAAATCACTTATAACATGGCTACAATTCTGTTCAGTCAATTATGCCTTTTACAAGAGAGTACTGTATGTATTAATGCCAGCGCACAATATTATCCTTAGGACTGGCTGTGGAGTGCATTTGAATAGATCCAAAAATTGTGACACTGCACTATATGTCAAGTAAAAAATGGTGTCCCTGATTGTGAGCATTTGTCTCTGATTTTAATGGGCAATTTCCCTCATTTTGGGCCTGGCAGGATAAGAGGTATGCATTCTGGAATAGTCAGGTGTTTCAGCTGACGCCACTATGATTTCTTTACAATCCTCTATGATGCCCCTTGCCACCACTGGGACCCCTAAAACATTAATTGCCTAGCATTTACCCCTTCTACAAATATAAATCCATTACAGTTCCAATGCCACTAACAATAAGATAGGTCCTGAAAGTGTTAACATAAACCAGCTCTTCAGTGAAGATAAATCATTCACACACACACACACACACACACACACACACATTTGGGAGTGACAGAGAAAGTAATTTGAAACTCCTCTGGAGTTGTTTCCTTTAAAAGCTTGCTGTATCCTCTGTTAGAAATTATGTCAGTAAATTATTTAGGTTCCAAAGACTAGAAAATCACATTTCAATAATAAATAAAATTAACAAGCCAGCAAGTGAACATACTAAATACTGTGTTAAAATAGGCCAAACAGGTTTCTGATGTTTCCTTTTTTACAAATGCCTGCTACATCTCTGGCAATAAACTAGAGAGCTTTTCTCTCTCTCTCTCTCTCTCTCTCTCTCTCTCTCTCTCTCTCTCTCTGTAGCTGGCTATTCAAGCAAGGATTTCTTGACACTAGTATGCAAAAAAAGTTTCTAATTGCACTGTTGCAGACAGTTAAACTGTTGCAAAGAAGTGGTGTAAGTAACTTGCCTTTGTGCCTACTCTGAGACACTAACCATCAGGTTACTTAAAGCAGACATGATGAGAGAGACAAGCTGAAATAATAGTGTTGGAATTGGTCTATTGAACAGAAAGAGGGGAGTATTTCATTCAACTGGTGTAGTGATTTGGAGTTGTGGAAGCCTATACTGCAAACTCCTAATTTGTGCTTCCATATCCCATTCTTCCAGCTACAGCAAGATGGCTGCAGACTCCACCCACTGCAGCCATAAAAACTATATGACAGTTCCACCACCTCCATCATCTTTCCCCATTGATTAACACAGGAGAGTTCCACCACCTAGAAATGACAAGTTATTTCTGCTAGAAATCTAGAGACAAGAGTTTCTAAACCTAAACATTTCCAATTTAGCCACTGCCCTAAAGTGCCCATCAAAATTCTCAAAGGGAATTCAGCACCCCCAGTCAATAACTCATGTCATCAATATAGCAAACTCTCCAGTCTCTGACCCTGCTAAACTTTTCTAGTCTTTAGTAATTTCTCTACCTCCTGTCTCCTCTCACAACTCAGTCTCCCTACTCCTTCCTGTTCTCCACCTGTTGACCTTCCTGTCCCTCCTTGTCACTCACCTCCCCCTTTTTCTTCTCCTATCTTCCCTGCTTCCACATTTGCTGCACTGCTGTGTCTAAACCCATATAAATGGAACTGCCCCATGGTCTTGACCCAAAGCACCTCTGTCTCTCTCTTCCTGCTATTTCTGACCCCATTGCCTCTCTCCTCAGCCTCTCCAACAATGCAGGTATGAATGCAGGTATGATGCCAAGGGTTTGGAAGTGTGTAAAAGTCACCTCCTACACAAAAGAGATGACCCTTTTACCACAGGTAACTATTAACCTATCTGTCTTCTGCCTACCCTTGCAAAAGTAGAGGAAATCCTGTGCTATCTCAATTCTCCTCCTTTCTCTGTGCTTCTTAGTCAGACTTCCTCATATCCCACTGTCTCCTTACTACAACAGCTAACTGATTCCTTCCTCAAAAAGGATTGACTGTACACCTTTGTCACCTTTGTTGACCCTACAAAGGACTTTGACATTGCTGTCCAACCCTCTCCCACTCACTAAACTTGTAGGTGTTGGCTTATCTGAGCTTTTGATTATGGGTCCATTCCTATGTGCATGATCAGCACTGGTTAGTCCTAGTAAGTAACTCTCAGTCCCCCCCCCACACCGGATCCATTCAGGTGTCCGCAGGGCTGTATCATAGGACCATCCTGTTTTTCATCTTACTGAATGACTCCCATCTGCTTGTGTCTCCCCATACATTCTGATGCATGCATATGACACTGTATCTTTTGCATCCAGTGCTTCTGCCTTGAGCTGGAAACAGTATGTACTTCAGTGTGATTTTTGGCACCATCCAACACTGATTCTAATTTAAGTAATTCTCTCGTAATGCTACAGAATGGCCTCTTTGGACTTCAACAGTAAGTAGAGACTCACCAGGTTCCAAAACTCTCCAGCCTTCAAGACACTGGATAACTCACCTTTTGAAGATGTTCCTTCCTTCAAATACCTTTATGTTTGACTGGATCAAAACCAGTGCACCACGAAATTGATCCTTAAGGTGATCCTCTAGTGTTTGATGACATGGATGAGGTCTAGAGTGCTGTCCCCAAAACTACCCTGGACATATTTGTCCCCTCTTACCCTCTTTTTGCCATTTTGCTTTAAATTACCCACCCATATTCACAACTATTCTCTCTACTCCACTCTCGCACTCCTTTCTGTTGAAGGCAGGCACCTCTTCCCCTTTTTATTTTGCTTCATGTAGCCACAGTCCTATGGGTTTCAGTCCCCTTACATAAGTTGCTGCCCAATCTTCTGTATGTCGTAGCATTACCATAACACATATAAGAACTCAATAGCATATTACCTCTGGCCCAGATATTCAAACTGCACCATTCTGAGGTGCAAGCCCTTGCGCTGCTCAAAATAGTTACGCAGGGGTGTGGCCGGGGCGATATTCAAAGGAGTTGCGCTATTGATCAACTCCTTTGAATATCACCCCCCAGCCACAGCCACTGTGCATGGCGCAGTGGAACTTGCACCACCGCAAGTTGTCAGAGTTGAGCATTAAACTTGCGATGGCACAAGTACCATTGCGCCATGCGCAAATTTCCAATATTCAAAAGGTGACATGCAAATGGGGCCATAATTCATGCAAGGCACAGGGGGGCCCATTTGCATCTGATTATGGCCCCATTTGCATGCCATTAGCATGTAGGTGCGCCGATCCCCGAGGACTTGCGCCTGGCCGCCCTGCCAGGCAGCAGCCATTGGGGACCGATGCACCCTGCAGCCCGATCATGGGCACAACGTGAACCCCCCCACCCACACATCTCCCAATGCCTGATCGCAGGCAGAAAGTATCATGAAACCCCCCCGCCCACACATCTCCCAATGCCCGATCACGGGCAGAAAGTATCATGAAACCGCCCCATCCATCTCCCAATGCCCGATCGCGGGCAGAAAGTATCATAAACCCCTGCCTGCACATCTCCCAATGCCCGATCACGGGCAGAAAGTATCATGAAAACCCCCGCCCACAATCTCCCAATGCCTGATCATGGCAGAAAGTATCATGAAAACTCTCTGCCCACACATCTCCCAATGCCCAATCGCGGGCAGAACGTAAAAGACCCCCAACCCGAATATCTCCCTGGTGGTCCAGTGGATGTAATGCCCGATCATGGGCAGAATGTCCAGTGACAACCCCAAACATCTCCCTGGTGTCTAGTGTCCCCCACCCCACCCACCTCACTCCACGGCCCCACTCACCCGCCCGCAGCCGGGCGGGCGCAGAATCCCACTTGCCCGCTCTACAGAGTCGATCGATTGTTCGTTACGCTTATTATGCAGAGTTAGAGCTAATGGTGTAGTTTATAGTCAGAGGATAGGTCCAGATTTGTGAATGAACCTATTCACAAATCTGGACTGTCAGATGGTATGGCTGCACGCCCATTGGCTCTAGCTCCTGCACCAATGGGCATGCAGCCCTACTGGACAGTCAGTTGGCGGCGGGTGGGCAGGCGGTGGATGCTGCCGCCCGCCGCTGCCGGGGCGGGTGGTGGGGCTTCATGGGTGGGTGGGGGGGACACTAGACACCAGGGAGATGTTTGAGGGGGCTGTCATCTGGACATTCTGCCGGCGATCGGGCATTACGTCCACTGGACCACCAGGGAGATATTCAGGTTGGGGGTCTTTACATTCTGCCCGCGATCAGGCATTAGGAGCTGTTTGGGTGCGGGGGTTCATGATACTTTCTGCTCGCGATTGGGCATTGGGAGATGTGGGGGGTTGTTTTTTACTGCTCTGCCCGTGATCGGGCATTGGGAGATGTGGGGCAGGGGGTTGTTTTACGCCTGCCCACGATCGGGCTGGTGGAGGGCACAGGAACTGAGTTGAGGGGCAGCCACGGGTGGCAGCTGCTGTGTTGCGCCTGCAATACAGAAGCTCACCTGTGGGTGGCCCTCAACTTGATCCTTTTTTGGCTCAAAGTTTGCAGGCGAGGTTAGTTGGCGATGACAACTCTGCACAACCCGACTGAATATCGGGTTGCGTAGTTTATGCATGGTTCCTCCCCCTCCTGTTGAGCATGCATTCATTTGCATTGTGCTGTTGCTCAACCTGTTTTCAGTGGCGCAACTGCCTCCTGCTGAATATCGCAGAATGGCGCAATGTAGGACTTGCGCATGCTCAACCCTGTTGCGCATGGCTCAACCCTTTTGAATATCTGGGCCCCTGTGTATAATAAGCAGAAGTTCAAAAATGTTACTATCTTACATAAATATTTACTAATATTGCTATTGTTCTACTCAGGTAATGTAGAACTAAAGACTGGCTCCTTCCCCACAGTGATAGCATATTCTGATTTTGCTAGCTTAAAGGGCTTGAAATTCATGTCTATCGATATATGTAGCATGCTAAACAAAATGGACCAGCTTAATTCATGGGTTGCTCACTGAAGTGCAGATGCATTGCTGTTAGCTGAAATGTAACTTAGTCCTTCTACCTCCATCAGTGCAATTTCCCCTGCCAAATTATGATGTATACAGACCGGATTGTCAAACATGGGGTGGGGGCATAGCCCTTTATGTCAAAAATAAATTCACATCTACCCTAGTTACCTCCCTGTCCAAACAGTCAGAGTTTGAATGCATTATAATTACGCTATCCCTCTCAAAAGTTCAATTGATCAACATTATTGGTTACCAGAGACCCCCCACTGGTGGCTTCAATCTATTACAATTTTTGTACAAATACGCTTCCATGCATAATAACGAAACAATCATGCTGGGTGACTTGAACTATGACTGGCTGTCACCAAAATCATTTGATTTTAAACAGTTCTATGACAATCTAGGATTTCATCAACTTATTTCAGAATCTACTTGGCCCAACAGGAATAATCCCTTTAATTCCTCTATTCTGGATCTCATCCTTACCAATAGACCATGGAAAATCTCCTCTGCAACTGTCTTTGATGATGTCTTCAGCAATCATAATGTTGTTGCCTGCTGTAGGGGATTACTAAAGACCAGTAGTAAACCATCTATTATTCAAAAATGTTCACTCTCCCATTTCAGTGCCAATGAATACCTTCATCAATTAGCTGTGATTAAATGGCAGGATTTTTAATTTAGCCTCTTCTGTCCAAGTAGCCTATGAATACTTCACACAGGAAGTTACTGGACTTGTTAATTGGCTAGCTCCTTACATAAATCGAAGAGCCACGAAAACATTCTCTCTGTGGTTCACAAAGGAAATAAAAGTAGCCCTTAAAGTCAGGGACCAGCTCTGGGCCAAAAACAGATTAACCAAATCAGAACAAGACTGGATCTATTTCAAGCAAAAAAGGAACTGATGTACAAAACTAATCCGTACTACCCAATCAACATTCTATAAGACCCTCCTGAATAACAACAGACATAACCCCTCTAGCTTCTGGCAAATCATTAAGAATTTTGAAGTGTGGCCAGCTCCCCATCCCTACCAAAACAATTCCAAAATGGTAACCATTTACTCACAGATATGCAGCTGATGTTTGAAGAACTGAACCTCCATTTTGCCTTAGCAGGCAATGCATTCGACATCTCAGCCACTACCAATATATCTTTGCCATCTCACAGTCCGTCGAGCATGCCACCAAATATCTCAAATCTCTGCAACTTTCACCAGGTTACATATAAGGAGATGGAGCATCTACTCCAAACTCTCAACCCTAAAAAGATTGCAAGGGTGGATAATATTGAACGACTCTTCCTAAAAATAGTATTCCCAATCTTAACTGCACCCATCATGCAACTTTTTGACTTTTCAGTATCAAGCTGCGAGGTACCCTCATTATGAACTAGCAGTGAGGAGCAGCCAAATCTGAGGATAAAGAGACACAATAAAAGGTGTTTATGGTCTGTACTAGCTGACTAGCACACATCATCCAACTTTTCAAGTCCAGTGATAAGACCTCGGTGTACAATTACTGACCTATTTCTGTCCTGCTCGTTTGGCTAAACTGTTTGAAAAATTGATCCATGGACAGATATAAGATCACCTTGAGGTGCATACCCTCATCAACTCTATGTGGTCTGGCTTTCAGGCTAAACACAGCACAAACTCTACATTGGTAAAAGTTACAAATTATTGATTTACAACCCTTGACCACAAGCATACCACCACTGCGCTCTTCTGAGATTTGAGCAAGGCCTTCGGCACAGCAGATCACAACATCCTCTTGAGTAAACATTTGAGTGTTGGGCTAAGGAGAATGTAGAAAATCGATTCAGATGCTATCTTACAGGTAGGCGACAGCAATTGAATGTTGAAGGACGAACCTAAACCTGTGTTTATCAGAAAAGGTGTACTACAAGGTTCCATATTGGGCCCGCTACTATTTACAATTTACATCAGTGACCTAGGCAGGAATATCACCAGTGCTAACCTTCATTTCTATGCTGATGACACTGTACTTTAGACTGCAAACTCAGACCCATATTTAGTACTGCAATCCCTCCAAGAAGCGTTTAATCTATTAAAAATTGATCTCCATGCATCCAAGTGTCTCCATAATGTGGCCAAAACCAAATACATGGTCTTTCCACATAAATCTAACTACACCCCCTCCCATCATCAGTCATCACCACCCTTTCTAATGATACACTTGAATTGGTAACATCTTTAGATACCTAGGCATGTGGATTGAATAACGAACTGACATTCAATGTACATATAGAAACCCTGTGCAAGAAGCTATAACAAAGGGTGGGTTTTTATTTCTGTAATAAATCGTGCCTTAACCACGAAGATAAAGAAGCACTGGTTCAAGCAACATTCCTCCCCCTATTAGATTATGGTGACATTACTTCTAGAAGCACCACAGTTTCAAACCTGGCTGGACTAGATCTGTTGTACCACAGAGCGCTTCGCTTTATCTATGGGCTCCCTGCCCTTACCCACTATTGCCTACTTTACAAGGAAATAGGCTGGCCATTGCTCAATACCAGAGGGCTAAGACATTAAAATCTTTGGTTCTTCAAAGCCCTGTGTAACTCATTATCCACATGCATTTCTCTACTCCTCTGTAGGTCTCAAGGCCCATATACACTTAGACTACATAATGTCATTATGCTTAACATTCCCAGGCATTTCTCAAAATATGGGAAGATGGCCTTCAGTTGTGCTGCCCTCAAAGCCTGGCACGATCTCCAGATTACTCATGTTATTTACACTGGTTAGTCCCCGATGCTTCCAAACTCTTCTCAACCAACATTGCACAGATAAATGTGTTTGCCATTAGCACAGTATTTGTTCTGTTGTATTTACGAATAGTTCTCATTGTTGTGTTCAATCTTATATCCCTCTCAATTGCTGATTGGCTTCACGCCACTGTATTTATTCCCTGCATTTGTATATTGTACTTTCAAATAGCCTTCTTTTTTTCCTCTTTGTATGCTATGAATTAAGCCTGACTGTTACACTGAGGTCATATTTACTGTTTGTATGTTACCATCTTAAGTATTAGATATCATCACTTGATACAGGTTCTTCAATTTATTATCCCTTCCACAGTATTTATCTCTTTTTCTCCTGTTTTGTGTGTCACCTTTTTATGTATTATGAACTACCAGTTGACACTGTGCCTTAAAATTGCAATTCCTAGTCTGTATGGATTGTTTTTTTTTTTTATGTTCTACCCAGGACCTCCTTGCAAATAAGCTTAGCTCAATGTTTTTTTTTCCTGGAAAAATAAATAAATCAAATCAGTCAATCAATCTGCCACCCAAAGTCAAACCTGGAAATGAGCCTCAGCCCAGTCTGCCTTTCCTGGACATATTTTCTAAATAAATAAATACTTCAGGGGCCGGTTCATTGCACAGCAATAGGGCAACCGCTCATAATGCTGGCAAATTGGGTTTGGGAATAAGCCTTGGTCATTGGGTGCCAGTACGGGGCAGGAGGATCTAGCATCCCAGTGGTTGCTCTCCTTCTCCCAGAGGGAGGGTGCTGCATCCTGAAGCACTACTTCCACCTGCACATGTATGGGTGCCAGAGCTCTGGGGACATAGGGAGGGACATTGTGCTATGTATCTCATGATGATGTATGATCATGTCGGGGACTGCATCCTAAATGCCAGCATCCCTGTGGGGTTATGCAGACATAAGACACAAAAGAAATGGGGGAAACAAACAAAAAAAGGATAAAACCCCTCCCTCACCCATAGCACCATAAAGTCTGGTACATCCAGATGGAAGGCAGGTGTATTCTCCATGCCAGAGTGAAGGGGGCACAGAAACAGTATAATTCTAAAAATAAATAAAGAAATAAATATATACATACATACATATATACTGTACATACTTCAGGGCAGTTTATTATATGTCAACCTTTTCTTTCCAGTAATGACCCTGACCAATTTTTATATTTGCTTGAGGACACACAAAAAATGTTTTGTTACACTAAAGGGGATTTTGGAGGTATGTCACTGCCAAGTCCACTGCCGTTCAAACTGAAAGGGGCTCGGCAGTCCAGACCAATGACTACACACTGTGGACATGACAGCACTCTCTTCTTGCTGGGCAGAAACTTCATGTACTTAAAAGGACCAAAGCCACTCCAATCAGAGGGAGCCTTAGTTCTTTCATTTGCATGAAGGCGATCAGCAAGCAGCTGATCTTCTTTCAACAAGAGAAGCCTGAGATATCTCTCCCTCTTGCTCTCTCTCTCTCTCTCTCCCTCTCCCCCCCTGTCCCCTCTAGGTTTCTCATCCGCCCGCCTGTCCTTTTTTAAAAAATGTAAGTGGAGTGGGGTGCCCACACCAACTACTGCTTCTTTCTCCATGTCCCTTCCAGGTTGCTTGTCCACCTGCCCCCTTTCCTAGCTTTATAAAGATTGTTTTTTAAATGTAAGCAGAGCAAGGTGCCCACCCCACTACTGCTTCTTTCTCTCCTCCGGGTTGCTCATCCACCCACCCCCTTCCCATCGTTATAAAGTTTTTTTTTAAATATAAGTGGTCCAGAATGCCAACAATTGGGTATGCCAATGGTACAGCGAACCCCCTAGCATGAAGACCATCACAGTGACAGGAATCAAGCAAAAACCTTGGGTCACTCTGATGGTCTCTGCTGGCACTGGAACTGCCTCGCCCATTTTTTCACCCTTCCCCCAAGACAACTCTGACTGAGGAGCACCCTACGTGGGGGATTCAGGGGTGCAGCCCCCTTTTAACAACACAAAGACATCCCCAACAGTGCAATGCTGACACTCGGCATTGTGGCTGTCGCTGTCGGTGCAGCAGATTTTGCAGTGCTATAGGTAAACCCCACAACTGGTATCGCTTCTCTTAACCCCTCTCCCCTCCAGACCACCTGCCCCCATTCCCCAACAAGCACAACACTGGGGTGCTCAATCTCAGTGTCAGAATGTATCTGAAATAAAGAAAACCATCCCTCTATGTTTTTTTTACATGTAAATTGGAAAATGGTCCCTCACCAGCCTGCCCCAACACACTCACACACACACACCACATACCCCACCCCAACCTCTCACTCAGCACCCACCACCCCACACCTCCCACACACCCTCACTCACCTGAACAGATCACAGGCCAAAGATCCACTTTCCGATTGGAGACACGTCTTGCTGCTGGAACTACCAAGTGCAATATAAGAAACTGAGGTAAGTGCGGTTCAATGTATTTCAATGTTGTTTTGAACTTTGATGCATAACTTTGTCATTTTTGCATATTTTGGCCCAAATTTTCAATATGGCCTTCTTGGGACCTCACCTCATGACCAATGGTGGTGGAATTATGCATATCAGGCCTGAAAGGCGATTTCAAGGTCGAATTATGAAATCACCTTTTGTGCAGGATTTGAAAACTTTCCACCCTTTTTCATAAGGTAATGTCATAAGAAGGCTATGCTGACAATTTGAGGTCAAAATATGTTAAAATGGCTAAGTTATGTGCAGACATTGAAATTTTTCTATGCTGGCTCATAACTTTGGTAATTTTAAATATTTCGACCTAAAATTGTCAGCATAGCCATTGTTCACACCACCTCATGAATGTGACAGCTGTCAAGTTCAAGTTTAATTTATTGTTGAACCATTTGAGTAATCAAAAGGTTATTACAAATTCACATAGAATTTTTTTTTTTATTTAGTTATTTAACCAGGTGAGACACACTAAGCTGAAAGCTTTTTTACAGGTGCAACCTGGGAGCACAGGGAAGTTAAGTGACTTGCTCAGGGTCACACAGTATGCAAGTGGAAGCTGTGGGATTCAAACCCATGTCTGGTCTGTTGGATATCACTAGATTTGCAGCTCAGAGCTTTAAACCACTGCGCTATACTGCTTCCCTAAATAACTTAATAAAGAATAACTTGCAGGTAAACACATGGATTCACTTGTCAACAGAATTGATATACAGACAACATATACAAACAGTATACTTCATTTTTCAAACACTGTTCACAATTTAAAATCAGACAGATAAAAATATAGTGACAAGAGAGATAACAATCTTTCTTGAATTACTTGCGTTTTACAATAATTAATCCTCTCTAAATTGCACAATATATTTGCTAAAATGATACATCAATGCTCTATGCTAGATACTGGATCTAAACATCTGTTTTTTTTTTTGTTTAACCACAGCTGCAAGGAATTTTGCAGTTCTTTCTATTTCACTTTCTGTACTTGAAACAATAAAATAAAAACTGGATCATAGTTTGCCTCAGCATACTTTTCCAAAAACATCCAAAGGAAGTTTTTTCTTGGTTTAGAATATAGAGGGCAAATAGTGATTATGTGAGCAATGGTCTCTATATACCCTTTATTACAGGGGCAGAATGTTTCTGATTTGCCCTGAATTTTGTTGAAATATGCAAATGTTGACGTGATCAGTCTCATTCTGGCCCAAGTGATAAGTTTCCTTTGTTCTGGGGTTGCTCTATTTGCTAAATATTGTTCAATGTTATGATCAATTTTTTTATCTTTAAACCATGTTCCAATTTTTAGAATTTTCATTTGAGACATATCCTCCTCTTTTGCTTTATTTATTAATTCTTCTTAACTAATTTACCAAATGTTTCCGAGATTATTACTTTTTTATTATATTCTTCCCAGAGATGAGACATTTTAACTCCTGATAGAGCATCGTTTAATGTTTTTAGCCATGTGGACTTTATCCTGTTTCTTCCAGATACATTTTTCTTCCCAGAATAACATTGGGAGATTATTATGTTTGTTATTAATAATTCTCAGCCAGTAATTTACCATTCTTGACAATTTGAGAGACTGTGGATTCACCTTTCCCAATTCTGTTCTTACCATTACATTGGCTGTTGAGGTTGGTATGTTTAATAAGGCCTTGTAATACTACATCATTACCTTTTCCATTTGATTGGCTTTATAGGAGCCCCACACTTCAGCCCCATACAATAATATTTGTAAATGTTTTTCTTCACTTGCTTTTATAGCCGGGAATATCGTGTTACCACCATATTGCAGATTAAACCTCGACAGTGCTTTGGCTACTGTCTTTGCTTTAGCCTGCTGATCATCCAGATGTGAAGCCCAATTTGTGGTTTCAGAAAGTTTCACTCCCAGACATAGCTCTTGGTCCTTTCTATCTGCTCATGCCCCAAATAAATCCTTCCTTTACTTCTATTATTTTTATTTCCAGAAAATATAATACACTTTTTTTTTCAAATTAATGTCTAGCTCCAAATCTTGACATTCCTTATGAAAATTATTAAGTTTATTCTGTAGGCCCAATGAGGTTAAGGCCACTAATACAATATCATCTGTGTACGCCAGCACACCAATAGAGGTTTTGTTTATCTTAGGGGAATCGAACAGCTCATGTTCTCCAGATTCCAATAAAATATTAATGTAAACATTAAAAAGAGTTGGAGCTAAGAAGCCTTTTGTTTGACTCCTCTATTTGATTTAAATTGAATTTTTAGATGGCTTGAATTATCATATCTTACACTTGTTGTTGTATTAATGTTTAGAAAATGGGTAGAGTGGATACTTTATCCTGACTGGGTGAAACTGGCTCCAACCTGGGCATTTATTTTTCAATAGATGCCCAGTAAACAACAAGTGCCAGTCCAAGTGGCACCTCACTGTGCAACATTCCATACTGGTGCCCAGTCTGCTTTTTAATTAAACACCCCGAACAAAATTTCATAATGCCCGCCATCTTTTCTCTTGCTTAGTGAGAGATACTGGTCTCTCCTAGTCAAACGAAACAGAATGTACTTGCAGCCACTCCTAATCTTAAAAAAAAAATAAAAAAAACCACTCCAGTAATCCTGCAGTTGAAAGAGTCACTCAACTGCATCACTCTGCCGACCGCACTGTCACACACCCTGAAAGCTGTCTCCTGATTGTGATCTCGCACTACCGTGCTACCGCAAATAGACATTAATCACTCAGCAGAACTCCCTCACAATCAGAAACAAAAAAGCATCTACCTCACTATTTAAATAAATCCAGAAGAAATCTCTTCTTTCCTTTTACATATACCACAAATGGCACTTTTTGTACTTCCTCCTACATTGCGGTCAAAGGTCACAGAGCGCACAGATGGAAATTCAGACGAAAAAATGAAATAAACACCAAAAATTAAAAATAAACTTGCAAGTCAGTCCTATGAAGACTTTACTGCTTTTCTCCTTTAGCAATCAGTGTCTGTGTGTGTGACTCTCTCTTGCTGGACGGGGGGGCAGCAATGGGGGTGATGTCAATACACCAGAATGCTGCAGGGAAGAGCAACAGCACCAGGAACAGCCTATGGACTACTTTATAAATACATGTACTTCAAATACTTCTATTAATTTTTTCACAGGCAATTACAGTATTATTTTACAACATCATTAAAATGTACACAGATAGCCATTTTCTAAGTGCAATAATACTCTCCAGGATGGGCATTATTGGGAAATACCAGACCTTCCAGGGGCTATAAGGCCCTCCGCCTGCAGTGTCGGGCCTCATTACACCCCTGGGCGGTCCGGTATTTCCCAATAATGCCCACCCTGTCAGGTATTATTGTTTACATAACAAACATATTGGGATCAAAATGGATCCATCAATTCCCTTCACAATTAGAATCTTCCAAAGGATGTTCCTATTTATGGAGTCAAACGCAGCCTTAAAGTCTACAAATAAGGTATATAACTTCAATTTCCTTATTTTCACATATTTCTCTATAATATGCATAAAGCAGAATAGATTGTCCACTGTAGAGTGACCCTTTCTGAAAACCGTTTGAAAGTTCAAGATCAAATCCATTTCTTCAATCCACAATGTTAATTTGTTCAATAAGACTTTTGCAAATATTTTCACACTAATATCCAAAAGGCTTATTGGTCTAAAATTAGATGGCAAATAGACCGACCCCTTTTTGTGTATTGGAACAATAATATTTATTTGCCAGAAAGAAGGGAATTTTTCATATTGTAAGCAGATATTTAAAAAAAAGTGTCAGTAGTGGGATCCAAAAATCTTTATGGTGTTTGTATACCTCTGCCAGTATATAATCAGGGCCAGGTGCTTTATTATTTTTTTGTGCATCTATTGCTTTTGCTACTTCCTCTTCCGTTATCTGTAGTGGTACATAAATTGAATGATTTATTATTTTAAGTGTAGCGTCCTCTAATGAACATTGCTCTGTTTTACAAAATATTGCCGAGAAATGTTCAACCCATGCCTTCTTTGGGACCAAAAGGGATGGTTGGAAAGAATTCACACCCCTGGCCACTAAAGACCAAACATTTTTGTATCATTATTTTGAATAGTGTATAGCATTAACTCCCAATTATTAAAAATATGTTCTGTTTTTATCTTTAAGAAATTTAATATTTTTTTCTAAGTTTATTTAATTTAGAGACATTTTCTCTAAATGGATACCTTTTTGACCATCTAATTGCACTCTGGAGTGTCCTTTTGATAAAGGCACACTCAGTGTCAAACCAGGTCTTAGTTTTTATATTAGCACAATTTAAATGATCAGTATATACCACATTTTTTGTTTTCCCATTTTATGCATCCATATGTTTAATATAATCCGAGGCTGATATGGAGTGTATGCTCTTCTGTTCATTGAATACTGATTCTCAGGTGTTTATACATTCTACTATTCGAGGTGTGTCACTCATTTTTCTATATAACTTTTGTTTCCCTGTCACTGTTAATGTGGCCGGGGTGAGACTTCTTTGACCAACTCCTCTTCCACTGAACCCAATTCCAGCTGTAGCTGTAATGAGGCATGATCACTCTCAGGCTGCATACGAATTGTTAAACTTTTAAATTTATTTAAATTGATCAAATTAGATATCACATAATCTATTACACTTTGCCCTCTTGCTGAAAAATATGTTGAGGTCCACTCTAAATCTCTATTTAACCTTCCATTTAAGATAATCAAAGCATTTTTTTTTCAACAGTTTTAATAATTCTCTACCTTGGGCATTTATCTGTGAGTCTTGACTCTTTCACTTTCTAATATTGCCAAGGTCTAACTGTTTATACAGCTTATCCATGCTATTAGAGTTGACTACTCTAGCATTGAAATCTCCAGCTATGGTGAAAATAGCATCTGAATATTTTTTAAAACCTCATCTATCTCTACAGAGAGGTCTTTCCAGATGCTTTTATTTGAATTCTACTTACTTGGTGGAATATACACATTAATGAGTGCAAAAATCAAATGTTTCCATTTTACTAATACTATAATCCAGTTACCCTTAACACTTATTTTATTAATAATTTGAATATTTATACCAATTTTATATAGGTGGCTAAACCACCTGATGGGTGACCTCATGTATAAGTTTTAATTGCTGGAGAGAACACAGCATGGTAGCCATGTATATCAATACTTTCCAGAGACCAAGTTTCTTGGAACATTAATACATCTAATTTGTTTATAAAGGCTATCCATTCCAGGTCAGAAACCTTATTATATAAACCCGCTATGTTCCAAATCAAAACATTTAGACTTCTTTTCTTCTGAAATAAAGGTGTAGTATTTTCCAAACAAGAATCATTGTTTCTTAACAGTCAGTTTGAAATAGCCACTGTGTTATTTTCCCATATTTCTTTCCAATCCACAATAAATATTACCATCTGGTCAAATCTGCCAGCAGCATCTAGTAAGGTTTGGTAATATTCTTTACTTGCACAACTGATGTCTATCCTGTTACCTTCTTCAGACGAGAGAGGTCTTTTTATTTTCAGGAACCACTTTTGTGTAACCTTTGTCTCTAGTAAACTTGAGAATAGTATTGCCATTAGATCTGCAAGGCTAATTTCGTTTTCTGTTCATAATCTATCTAAACCAAAAATTGGTACTTTAAAATCCTGCCCTGGTGCCAAGTTAGTTTCTGCCAACAGTTTTCAGTGAATTTTTTTTTTTTTACAGTTAATCTTTTTATTATGAGATTTCAGATTATTACATATGTAAAACCATTAGACCAAATGGCTGACAAAGTGGTTACAAACATACCACTTAATACAAACAGTCGAGGCACCAGACAAACAACCATATCGTGCTAGTGCACATGTATTATAACTGGCTTAACGAAGTATTAACTGTGAAACATTATTAAACCTGGAAAATCCTACCATAGGTATACTAAGAAAAATCCAGAGAAAGGTATTTACTCACTTTAAACAGGTGGGATCAAGAATGACAGCGCCTCTTCACATAAGGTGTAGAAACTCGCTTTTGGTGGGGGACCTGCATGACCATCAGGAGATGGAACACTCAAGATAGCTATAAGCAAAAGCAATTGCAGTCTTTTAACAATCAATCAACCATTACTACTAGGGTGGTCATGGGGGTTTCAGTTTATCCTTTGAATTTCTGGAGGGCAAGGCATGGGTAAAGTGGTCGACATAGGTTAAATAAGGGGCCCAAAGTGCTTCAAACTTGTTATAACACTGGTTTTTAACACAAGATATCCTGGTCAGGGTGGCCAACCTTTCTACGGCACTGAGCCATTCTACCAGGGATGGAACCTCTAGGAATCTCCAGCGACGTATGATAAGACACTTACATTCTACTGAGGCCTGTATAAGCCACAGTGTAGAGGCCTTGGGGAGAGTGACAGCCTCAGGCATAAGGCCTAATAGCCAAAGACCATGATCTGCTGGAAGTGACGTCTTTAAGATAAGGGAACAGTGTAGGATTACTGCCTCTCAATAGGACTTCAAAGGAGTACATGACCACAGGATGTGAAACAGATCCACTTCTGGAGCCTCACATCTCCAGCAACAATCGGAGGACAGAAGACCAACCTTGTTTAGTTGGGATGGGGTATCATACCAGAGGTGCAGAATTTTATTCTGTAAAAGAAGACTTTGGGGGATGCAGCAGGCCTGGTGAGTTCTCAACCAGCACTGTCGCCATTGTAGATCAGTAATGGTGATTTTTAATGCGGCGGCCCACTTGGTTTTGGCTGGCAGAGAGAGGTTGGGAGCACTATCTCTTTGAAATCTCTGTATAAGACCAGCTCTACCTTTGAGATGCATAATCCAGTCATCTATAGGAAGAGAGGGTTTAACAACTTTACATTTTATACAAGTGACACAAGTGTATTGTTTCTTAACCCAAGACTGGTAGAGGCTTCTCATCTGAAGGTATTTCCAAAAATCACTGTGGAAGAGGCCATACCCATTTTGCAAACCCTGGAACGAGTCCATATCTGAGTGTTCTGGGGATCTCAAGTTCCCAATGTAAAGTATTCCTTTAGAGGCCCAGTCCACCCAATTCATGGGAGATTTATTAATACAGAGGCTGGGGTTGTTCCAGAGAGGGGTATGAGTTCCCAAGCCGAGGCATCGAGAGGTTTTGAGCCCCAATTTTTGCCAGGCTTGATGTGTATGTTGGATGGAGAGCCAGCCTTTATGCAGCTTTGGAAGGGGGTGTGGTACCAGCGTGGAAACCGAAGGGCCCTGCAAGACATCTCTTTCAATTTGGGACCACGCCGGAGAGTGAAGAGAGTGACAGGGACCCTCCTCCTTTAAGGTCTTTGCTACTATAAACGCAATGGAGTACTGAGAGAAGTCGGGTAGGTTCCAGCCTCCCCTCAGGTTTTGAGCCCTCAATTTAGGCCTACTATATCTAGGTCTGTGCGAACCCCATAAAAAGGAGCTGATCAGAGTGTTCAGCTTTTGATTCCATGCATCAGGAAGAAGAAAGGGAATATGGGATAGTAGGTGGTATACTCTAGGGGCAACTATCATTTTGATCACGGCAATGTTGCCTGCCAGAGAGAGGCGCAAATGAGCCCATCTGTTCGTGGCTGATTGGAGTTTGGTCACTAGGGGTTTAAAGGTTATGTCCATTAAGGACAAAAGTTTGGAGGTAAGCTGGATGCCCAAGTATGTTATTTCGGATCTTGCCCAGGCCAGACCTTGGGAATCCACAATGGCCGATGTTGTAAGAGCATTAAGAGGGAGGATTTCAGACTTTGCTAGATTGACGTTCAAGCCTGAGATTTTACTGAATGTTCATAATGTAGAAAGAATGTGTGGGAGGCTGTGTGGTAGGTCACGGGTCAGGATCAGACAGTCATTGGCATACAACTTAGTAATATAACATTTGTCCTTAACCTGAAGTCCATGTGTATGAGGATGATTTCTGAGGGCTGCAGCGAGGGGTTCAATAGCTAAAACAAAAGTAGGGAGGATAATGGGCATCCTTGTCTGGTCCCTCTCTGTAGACAAAATAGTTCAGTGAGGACATTATTGGTAAGGACCCTGGCAGTAGGGCAGGCATAAAGAGTTTTTATCCAAGTGGTAAAATACGGGCCAAAGTTGAAGGTGTTCATGACTGCGAATAAGTATTCCCAGCCTACTGTGTCAAAGGCCTTTTCGAAGTCAATGGTAACTGCTGCCGCTGAGGTAGGGTGGGAGGCAGCTATCTGTATTAAGGGTACTAGGGCCTGGATATGATCTGAGCTGATTCTACCCTTAACAAACCCCACCTTCGAAGGATGAATAATCTCTGGAAGGAATTCCTCCAATCTAGTGGCCAAAACCTTGGCCAGGATCTTGGCATCCGTATTGATTAATGAAATAGGCCTGTAACTGAAGGGGAGGGAGAGATCTTTACCCTCTTTAGGTAGTATGGTAATGATGACCTCAGATAGGGTAGGAGGGAGCTGCCCACATGAGTGCGCCTCATTCAATATGTTCACTGGGGGACTGTAATCAAGGGCTGAACCAGTTTGTAAAAATCCACCGAAAAACCACCCCCCAGGTGCTTAATGAGGAGCCATTTCAGTAATGGCTCTGCCAATTTCTGCCTCTGTTATGGGTTGGTCTAGTGTGACTTTCTGTGAGTCAGAAAGTTTAGCGAGGAGCAAGGGCTCAGTAAATTGAGTGTAAGACTGCCCCCCCAACATCCATGGGAAGAGTAAAGAATTTTATAGAACTCAGTCATAATGGTATTAATAGAGGTGGGGTTCATGGAAAGCTTCCCTGACCTGTCCCTTAGGCTGGTAATAACTCTTTCAGCTTGTCTTTGTTTTAGCCTGTAGGCCAGCAACTTGCTAGCCTTTTCACCCTCGGCTTGGTAACAGTGCTGGGTTCTATGAATATAGAGCTCAGCCTTCCTGCTTACCAGCATATTGATTTTTAAACGGGTGGCCACCAAAGCGGTTAATACTGTCGGTGTCTGAAGCACTGTGGGCTTCGCTTTATACTTAGCCTCCATATCCCTTAAAGTGTTCTCTAGCAGAAGAAGTTCCTGGTCCCTCATCTTCTGCCTATATGAGGTGAAGCTAATGATTCCTCCCCTAATAGTAGCCTTGTAGGCCTCCCAAGTGCATGCAGCTAAGGCAGAAGAAGGTGGATTGTGCAGGAAAAATTATTCTGCAGCCATCTGAAGCCACTGGATGAAATCCTTACCATAAAGCAGGAGGGGATCCAACCTCCACAGTGGTGATTTGGAGATTTTTAGAGCAAGTACGAAGGTAAGGGAGACAGGGGCATGATCGGACATATATATATATTTGGGAAATAACTACCCCAGAGGTGGTCTTAGAGATGTTAGGAGAAGTGAGCCAAAAATCCAATCTACTAGCCATTTGGCGGGGTGCAGAGAAAAAGGAGAAATCTTTTACTGAAGGATTCAATGCCCTCCACACATCGGACAGCTGATGCAGAGAAATAAGATCTTACAGTTCCTGCCGTGCTCTGCAGTGGGGCTCCGGCCTAGTATTGGATCTATCCAGAAGGCTGTCCATTACCAGATTAAAGTCATCTCCCATGAGCAACTCTGGATTGTCATATAATATATCCATGAGTTTTTGTGAAATAGAGTGAAAAAATTCCAGAGAATCCTCATTGGGACCATATGTATTTGCAAGGATCAGGGGGCCAGAGGGTGTAGAAACCTTCAGAATGATCCACCTACCGTCTCCCCCTCTGTAAACCTCTTTAGACTGCCACTGCAGTGATTTATGTAACAAAATAGATATACCCCATTTGGCCGATTTTGCCGTGCAATGAGCTTCTGCACCTACCCAATCTCTTACCAACTTCACGCTTCTTTGGAACTTAATTTAGTCTCTTGTAAAAAAAGCGTCTTGGGTGGCCAATTGTTTTAGCTGGGACAGTACTGCTTTTCTCTTTATGGGAGAATTCAAACTCCTGACATTCCAAGTAGTGGTTGTAATATCTGAAAACTTAGCCATTGTCAGGGCGTTTCCATTTTACGTGCCAACATCTATAAACAAACACTGACGCTAAGTAGAGTATTAGCAGAAATCTAAAATGAATATTCAAATAACTAAATAAGGGTCCCAACCCTAATCAAAGCAGCCCAATGGGTCTAAACAGGGCCATAACATGTTCTCTGCAGGTCTTAATAGACACTGAAATTATTTTTATAACAATCAGTATACCTGATAGGACAACGAAGAGAAAAAAAAAACTATATACCACCCTGGAGTGTCCTAGATGCTTCCAGAGTACCAACACAATCCAGGGGGTTAGTTTAGGTAAGTTAAAGAGCAGCTCTTTGGCTGAAAGGCAGGTCAGCATGCTGAGTAGATGCTGAGATGCCTCACCAAGGACAGAGTGGGGGGTGTCATCTGTTTTCGACCAGGGAGGAGGAAAACACACCATCGGCTCCCAATGGCCCAAGACTATCCCTGGGGGTGGGTGGGAAGTGCGAATAGCCTGTGGAATTCGGATGGCACAAGGTGGACAGCACTGTACGTGCATCTCTAGCCATCACAAACAGTTGTAATGGAGGATTCCAGTTCTCCATATCCTGTAATAAATACACCCATACCAGCCCTAGAGTAGCTTTTGCCAATGGGTAGAAAAAGCAGGGAGAGCCAGAATGTATTGAGAATTACATTGTCATTAAGATTCTTTCAGCTCAATACATAAAGAAATGAAAATAAATACCTCTACCGGAATGGTAGATGTAATTAACCATACATTGCAGTGTCACAGATACTGTCACCATGGTGATATCATTGCTATATCAGGGCCCTTGGGGTGTAAAAATGAGAGGGACATTCATAATCCAGACACCCTTTGAAATACAGTAGCCACTGACACCAGTGGGCTTGTGCCTGGAAATACTCCCTAGTAAACCTCTGAAATCATATTAACTCCCAATAAACCTCAGGCTTTAAACATATTCCATAGGGCAACATTCCACAGACAGCCCACAATCTATAGCTTCTTTCTCTAATCCGAATGTGAGCTATCCCCTGAGTGCCAGAGCACCTTATGTATACAAGGCAGCAGCCCCAATCTGCAGGGGAGAGACCTCGGGGCTTAAAATCCCAAAAAGGATACAGGGTATCATGTCAGAGGCTTGAAATATGGAGCTAGATCCAAATCCCTTGCCTGAAATCATGCAGGAACCTGCTGGCAGTTAAAACCTAAAACAGAACAAAGGGGCGACAACTGCTGAAGCTACACACTGTGGCAGCAGGGCTACCTTGTAGAGTGTGCATCAGCAATAACTCCTCAATGGAGGAGATTAACATATAACTAGGAGCCCAACTACATACATTTAAATCGCACATCAGGCCGGACAGTACACGGCACATTTAATCCAGGACCTGAACGGCATTTGTTAGTCGCAGAGTGCATGCAGTGCAGATGGAGAAAGAATGGAAAAAGGGGGCTGGGACTCATAGCAATGGGGACTCAGTGTACATCGCACAAGGTGGATGATACGGCCTGGCCCTAGGAAAGGAGGCATTACACTAAGGACAAGCTAGGGAAGCCCTGGATTGCCAGCGGCCCCGTGTACCACATCAAACATTTAACAAAATTGCATGACCCTGGGACCTTTACCCATCTTGCAGCTTCACCAATAAGGACATGGTGCTCCTGTCCTCCCGTGGACTCCGAGGTTCAGCTGCCCAGTCTGTCTCAAAGGGAGCCCATTCAGCCAGCCCCTCGGCATTGTCCAGGCAGAGTAGTGCTTCTGTCAGGCACAACCAGGGCTGATGGCAACAAATCTCTGAGCGGTTCGTATCTATTGGACAGCTTCACAGGTGTGGAGTAGGTGGAGGAGCCATTGCTCCCGGAAGCCGGTTGGACCTGCTGCTGGCTCCTCGAGTGATTCCTTCGTGGTTTCTCAGTAGAAGGCAGAGACAGCTTCCCCGACTTGCCAGGTGCTTTCTTTCGTTGTCTTCCCTTATGCTGCATCTGCCACTCAGGTCTTCTGGCTGGCACTGGGGGGGGCATAGAGTTTCGGTCCTGAGAGCCATCGGGAGGAACAGAGGTATCCATGAACAATGTGGCATCACCACGAGGCAGAGGGGGTGGACTTTTGTTGCGGCCTAGCTTCACCAGCGATGTCCTCCAAGAAGAGTTCCACTTCAGCCGGGGAGTTAAAGGTAAGCTGCTCACCCTTATACAGTACACGTAATTGCGAAGGGTATCTTAGAGAGGTCGGAAGGTTTAACTTGTAAACGGCCTGCTTTACTGGACCATAGGCTCTACGTCTCCAGGATAAACCATAAGAGTAGTCCTGGAATATCTGAATGGGAGCCCTGTCCCAGCACAGTGTTCTGAGGTCTCTAGCAGCTTTCAGACATAATTCTTTGACCAAGTACTGGTGAATTTACACAGTATTGGGCGAGGTCGGTCCCTAGGCTCAGGCTGTGGGGCTAGTGACCTGTGGGCCCTCTCTAGCTCCAAAGGAGGAGAGTTGTTCAGCTTAAGCATTATTGGGAGAGAAGTTTGCAAAAAGGAGATCATATCTGGGCCCCCAGTCCGCTCCGGGAGCCCCACAATCTGAACGTTTTTTCTTCTCCCTCGATTTTCACGGTCATCAACCTTGGCCAGTAGATACTGTATCTGGTTGTGATGGTCCCTAGTTTGGAGGAATTGGTCATGTAGAATTTGGTCTTGCTGTTTAATTTGAAGTTCAGTATCCACCACTCTGGAGGTTAACTTCTCAACGTCCTTTTTAGTGTTAGAGATAGTGGAAATGAGTGCTGCTATATCCAATAATACTTTGTTTAGCATAGATGTAATATTACCCAGTTGTTGGTACACTGTCAGAGTAAGGGGGATCTAGGCTTATTAGAGTAGGCCATCTCCTCTCTTGGGACTGCTCCCGTACTGGAGCCTGGTGGTCTAAAAATGTCTTACAGGCCTGAGGAAGCAATGATAAAAATCTTCAACAGACAAAATAGCAATCCCTTGTCCGATTTACTCACTTTAGGTAGATTTGGCTTCAGCTCGATGTACAGAGTTCAAATCCGGAGACATGTCCTGGGGATATGGGTGTTGAAAATTCAGATGTATCAGGATGGATAAGAGTGGAACTGCAACAGCTTAGTTACACAGCTTCCATATTGGCTGGTTAGCTCCCCCCCAGCGAAATTTTAATAAAATCTCCATTGTTTCTGAATAACTAATAAAGGGATCAAGTTCACCATTTACAATGGTCTTGTAATATATTGTTTTCCAATAGACCAGACCTTTCATTTCCAGACCTAGCTGAGATAGTTTTTGGTGCTTAAACCATATGGATTTAGCAAAATCTATGTTTTTTTACCAAAATATAAACCGGTTCCATATCTTCACTGACATCCCTGTCAACCATTAAAACATTTTCTTTTGTGTTTGGTATTTCCAATTCAACTGCAAATAAATATTTAACTACTTCCTCTAACGTATCTTTTGTTTCATATGATTTGTGGAATATGCCTTCTAATCTCACAACTGTTTCCTGTCCTGTCAGATTTATTATATCAGTATCAAGAGTCCCATCCCTCAGAGGAGGTTCTTCACATTTTGCTTCTTTTTCTCCCTCCTCTAACTTGATTGGCACTTCCTGCCTCCTTTGTCTTACAACTATTTTCTCAGGGTTCTTCTTTAGCTAATGGGATGTACTAATGGACCTGAGTCTTGTGTTTAATTTTCCGGGAGAATTTCTTTCCTTATTACAGTCCACCTGATCTTGTTTTTCCTTATTAGATTGATTCTTCTGGGTTTTCTTATTTCTTCCAGTCTTTTATTTACCTTTTCCCCTTTTTCCCTTCTTATTTTTTCCAGAGTATCAGGGATAATGATAGTGGAAAAAAATAGCCTCCTTTTTGCTTCTACCTTCTGATTGAGGCAAAGGGGAAACACAGGACCTCGCCCAACAACTAACACACTGAAATCTGACCAATGTAAAATCATGGACATAAATGCTCGCCATCTTCGAAACAAGATTCCAGACCAGCAGGCAACAATGACAGAGGCTAAACTGGACATAGTAGCCATTAGAGAGACATGGTTTACCAGTAACCACACTTAAGAGACTTCAGTACCTGGCAATGTACTGTTCAGAAGAGACCGAGGTGCAAAAAGGGTGGGGTGGAGTGGCCCTTTATGTCAATGAAAATATCAAAGCTACAGAAATTCAGAATACACATAAGGAGCCAGAAGAACTGTGGGTCACCCTGGAAACAGGAAATAGGACAGACATACGTACTGGAGTTGTGTACAGGCCTCCAGACCAGGGGAAGGACATAGGTACATTACTGTTAGAAGATATACAAAACATGACAGCTAAAGGGGAGGTTCTGATAATGGGAGACTTCAATATGCCAGATACAAATTGGTCAATACCAGCAGGGACATCTGCCAGAACTAGACACATGGTGAATTCCCTGCAGAGGGAGGGCCTCAAACAACTGGTACAACAACCCACAAAAGACAGGGCTATCCTAGATCTATTACTGACTAACAGGGAAAGAATCACAGATCTCCAGGTAAAAGGTCACCTGGGGGCCAGTGACCATCACATGGTATGGTTCAATTTGGCCACTAGAACAAAATCATCCCATTCCAAGGCAAAAATATGGGACTTCAGAGGAGCTGACTTTGATAAGATGGCCAACAGAGCTAAGCTAGCCCTGGCAAAATGAAATACAGGTGAGGGGTGCAGGCAAAGTGGGCAAGCATTAAAGATGGAATACTTGAAGCAACATCCCATTGTGTTAGAGAGAAAAGGAAGTTTAAAAGAAGAAGGAAACCACTTGGTTCTCAAACACAGTAGCAGAAAAGGTCAGAGCAAAGGCTGGCCTTCAGGAAATATAAGGGCACTGGCAGGATGAAGATAGAGAGGCATACTAAACTTCCCTAAGGGAAGCAGGAAGGCAGTAAGGCAAAGGCCCAAACCGAGGAAACACTAGCACGAACAGTAAAGAAGGTGACAAGACTTTTTATAGATACATTAGTGAAAGAAGAAAGTCCAGAGGGTTGTTACTAAGATCAAAGGGGATAAGGGTGTGTGTGAGGAAGGACCATGTAAAAGCGTCTATCCTAAATAGATACTTCTGCTTAGTATTTACTGAGGAGAAGGTAGTGCAGGGCCCACAGCTCAGCACCATGGACACAGGGGGAGGGAGGTGTGCACAAGCCCCTTCATAAAAAAAAGGGTCCTACAAGAGCACGCTAAGCTCAGGGTGGACAAAGCAATGAGACCTGATAGCATACATCCCAGGGTACTAAAGGAACTAAGGATGGAACTAGCAGAACTGTTTAGTGAATCGCTGAGCACAGGAGAGGTCCTAGAAAACTGGAGAAGGGCTCATGTGATCCTGCTCCACAATACTAATACATGCCAACATGCCTCTAGCCTTACCTACTGCTTTAGTGGTCTGCTTGGATGATTTCAGGTCATCTGTGATGATGATGCCCAAATCTCTTTCTTCTCTTGTAATTGCCAGCAACTCCCCTCCCAACCTATATGTAGCTTCAGGGTTTCTCGTCCCTGTGTGCATGATCTTGCACTTCTTTGTGTTGAACCCCAGTTGCCACTCTTCAGACCATTTTGCCAGTTTATCCAGATCTCTTCTCATTCTGCCCTAATACAGTATTAGTAAGGGTATCACAAGTCATAAGAGGGAGATAATAATTCCTCTTTACAAGACACTGGTTAGGCCCCATCTGGAGTACTGTGTGCAGTACTGGAGGCTGCACCTGCACAAGGACATTAACAAAATGGAGGCAGTCCAGAGAAGGGCAACCAAAATGGTGCAGGGACTGCTTCAGAAAACATATGAGGACAGATTAATGGAGCTCAATATGTATACCCTAGAGCAAAGGAGGGAGACAGGTGATATTATCTAAACATTCAAATATCTTAAGGGCATTAACAAGGTGAAATAGTCTAACATGTTTCAATATAAGAACAATAGCAGGACAAGAGGACACAGCATGAGATTAGAGGGAGACCGATTAAGGGGTAATGTGAGGAAGTTCTTTTTCACAGTAAGGGTGATGGATGCATGGAACAGCCTACCTTAGGAAGTGGTGGATATGAATACAGTGCAGGGCTTCAAACAGGCATGGGACAGGCATAAGGGAGCAATACCGATGAGTATGAATAAATAGGCCATTGACAAAGTAAAGTCCGATGGCACATTCATAAGGTAGAAAAAATGAGAAGACTGAATGGGCCTTGTGGTCCTTATCTGCCATCAGCTTGTGTGTTTCTATGTTTCAGAATGTCTTTGAGGGGGACATAGGTGCCAGAAGGTGCCCATGCCTAGCTAAAGCTGTGGAGTCACTTGGCTGCTGACACCCCCTTCCCCCGGGTTGAAAATCTGTCCAAATTCCCTGAATGGAGCTTCCCCACCTACCCAAAGGTGAGGTAGATGAAAGAAAATATTAAGGAGATTGAGGTTAAAAAGTGCACATAATTTGGAATTGTTTGTCTTGTACCTGTTTTATTCGACTTTAATGGGCTGTGACAAAGTGGATATTTAGTTGTCTGAATTAGTTGGAATGGACACAAATAAAGTTTCAAATACTAATTGACTTTGTGCCCTGGCTTGGACTTTCAAATGATTCAGTCGCAAACTTGTTAAGGTGTCCCTTTCTTTCTCCAGCCTGTGGTCCCACAACCAAAACAAATCCAAATTTGGTTGGCCCCCTCCCAAGGTGGATGGCGCTGTAGTATGAGACTGCTGGGGGTCAGTTATGTATCTGTTTATTCATTCAATGAAAAAGTTTGAACTGCAGTAGAGTCAACCAGGATGAAATGTTTTTTGATATGCATGTCACACTTTCCTGCATGACAAACTGGAGAAATTTCTATTGAATTACACAGAGAATACTGGCTGGGCAACCACATGCCAAACCAGCCTGTGCTGTCACAAAGGGATTCTGATTACATCAGACCTTGAGAGGTCCAATGTAATCAGAAGCCTGAGGTGGCAGCACAGGCTGGTTGGCATGTGGTTGCCCAGCCAGTATTCTATTTATAGTGTATTTTTTCTTGTTCTGTTTTTTTTGGTTTTTTTAAGTAAAATTATTGAGCCACCGGGTGCGAGTCTCAGAATGACTCTGCTTTCACTTTCACACTTACATGCACCCAGCTGTTCTGCAGTTTTACCTTAAAAACAACTGTGTCAGCGTGGTGGCTCTGAGTGCAGGTGGCTGCAGATTTCTGATCAGCTGATATGTTGTTGTACCACAGAAGGGTACAACCACATTCCATAACCCTTGAACTGTGGCACAACATTTCAGCAAGGATGGAAATCCATTCTAATGGACCACTATACATTATATTACGTTTTTGCAGAATTCTGCAGCATGTCACTGTCAGAAACTGTGATAAGTGCATTGCATGCTGGATGATTCCACAGTAGCAGTGAACACTGGAGGATGTCAGCCTACACTGCAGTCTTCCCATTGTTTAGGCTACCACCCAATAGTAGCCTACTTCTAGGCCTCAGGGACTTGCACAGCTAAGCCTGACACACACTATGGACTGAATTTTCAAAGGGTGACGCAGGGATTGAATCAAACCCTTAGTCAAACCCGCTTTGTGATGCAGCTGCACCAAACACCTTTGCTGCAACTGTGCCCAATTTTAGTACATCAGGCACAGTTATGACAGTGCTCCACTTTACAGCAGTTTGTGCCAAATGTTTGGCGCAAGCCTCGTGAAAAGGATACCCAGGATTGATGCAAGCTAGACCAGCAGAAAGCTTGTCTAACTTGCGGCAGTCGGTGCATGGAACAGAAAATCCTGATCACTGGCTGGGAACCTGCTACAAGCACTGTACACCATATGCTCTGTGTACCCGGGGCTTGCCGCATTCACAGACTTTTGGAAATCCGGCCCTATGAATTCTCCTTTAGTAAAACATTATTTTCCTAATGTTTTGCTTTTATTTAGCAAAGAAAAATGGTGCCTGGTGGTGGGCACTGGCAGGCTGCCAGTCCAGAGACCTAATTTCTGCCCTCTGAGCCCAGTTCCCTGTCCAGGCACACTCCCTCTTTCCTAACTTCACTACCTGTTCCAAGTGTCTGTGTACTGCACAGCTCACCCATGCACACAGCAAAAAACTTCTTTAATGTTCCTTTCTGCTTTGATTAAGCAGGAAAAGATCTATGATCTGCTGTGTTTTAAGATACTTCTTCAACATCTATTTTTTTCTGTTGAAATATTTGACAACCTAGCTAAAATTAGATCTCAATAACAGTTCTTATCCTGACACCTGGGATGCGAGTGAGCTGACTTGCTGCAGCTGAACACTGAGCAAACACCATTATGTGGCTTTGCGCCAGGGGCCAGATTTTCTAAAGTGGAATAATTATGCACATATGGCAAAGAAACTTGCACAAGGGAGCATATCCTTAAATAACCGCTAATTTTCAGAAAGGTTATACATAGATACATGGACAGTGTCAGCAGATAAGGGCCTATGGCCCACCCAGTCTGCCCATTTGAGCTTGTAAGTTCAGTTTGTTTTCCTAGAAGTCTGTTGCACCTTACCCCTGACCTCCAGAATTCCTTTATGTCTATCCCATGCATTCTTAAATCCCCGTGATTGTTTCAGCCCCCACCACTTCCTCTGGCAGGGTGTTCCACTTGTCCACCACCCGTTCTGTGAAGAAATTCTTTCTCATGTTTCCTCTGAATCGTCCTCCCTCCAACTTCATCCCATGCCCTCTAGTCCTGGAACATCTTTTTCGCTTAAAAATAGTGTTTTCCTGCACCCTGTTCCTCCCTGTAAGATACTTGTATGTCTCTATCATATCCCTCTCTCCCTCCTCTCCTCCAGGAGTACATGTTCAGTTCCTTCAACCTGTCTTCATAGGACTTGTGATGCAATCCATGCACCATCTTTGTTGCCCTCCTCTGAACCTTCTCTACCCTGTCTATGTCCTTACGTGGGTATGGTCTCCAGAACTGTACACTGTACTCCAGGTGGGGCCTCACTAGTGTCTTGTATAGGCGGATTATGACCTCCTTTTCCTGCTGGTAATGCCCCTGCCTATACATCCCAGCATCCTATTTGCTTTACCTGCTGCCTTGTCACACTGTTTCCCTACCTTGAGGTCATCAGAGATGATACCCCAAGATCCCTTTCCTGCTTGGTGCATACTATATCCTCACCCCCAACTGATATATTGTGCCAGGGTTTTTGTGCCCCATATGCATTATCTTGCACTTCTTTGCATTGAATTTCAACTGCCAAACCCCTGACCATTCTTCAAGTTTCTGCAGGTCGCTTCTCATTCTGTCTACACCCTCTGGTGTGTCTACTCTGTTACAGAGCTTTGTGCCATCAGCGAACAGTGAAATTCTGCCTTCTAGATCCTGCGCCATGTCACTGATGAAGATGTGGAATAGGACCATCTTTTGTTGTGATCTTTACCCCGTTTTATAGCCATTTGCACAATTTTTTATGCCGCTTCCCAAAAATACTATGCCTTTTATAACCAGGCATAGCATTCTTTTGTGTATATGCACTAAAAGGAAGACACTACCAATTCAATAAAAATGCTGAAAATAGAATTTTTGCCAGTGTAAGGATTTTTCTCCACACTGATGAGTTGTGTATGGAAATTTAGTCCCTGGATCATGCTAGGCCCTTTGAAAACCATGCCTTAAGTGACTGCCACTCTAAAAGGCTCCATTTTTTTTGGCTCCTACTGAGCCCCTGCATCCTCACTCCTTTGGGCTCCCATGAAGGCACACCCCCAACCCCCGCTGCACCATGGACCCAGCCCTTGCTCCCACACCTGTCTCAGGTTCCCCTGTGGCTCTGCCGACAATCCCATGGTGATCCAGCCTACTCCTGCCAGGGAACTCTCTAGGGAGGTGGGTGGGAGTAAATGAGCATTATATTGGGATGCCGGTCAGGGGCTAGGCGCATTGTGCTGGGCAGTTGGTGGCAGGAGGGGTCCTACTGGAGGGCTGTCATCCGGCATTATGGGAGGCCATTTTCCTTTTTCTGGGGCACCCACCCACCACCCACATTGCGTGTTGCTGCAGTGATGTTCTGGGGTGGGACTTACAGCAGCATGTGGTCACTGACACGGCTAAGTATGCCTCCAGGAACCACCACCAGGAGCTGCTATTAGAACGGCTCACCATGCCCCCACCCCTTGGGAGGAAAGCATCCATAGGACACTGTTGAGTCCCTCCCTGCTGGTCTCCACTCCTGGTATCCACACTCGGAGCATGATCCTGGATCGCCAATGTGCCAGAGTGATGCGCCATCGTACAGTGTCATGGAGCCGGCGTACTAAAACACTCCTTTAATTATATGATTTCAAATAGCATGTAAACAAAAAACACATATACAGTATTAATGAAGCCTTTATATGTTACAACCAGTCCTTATGTGTGGCTTTACAAGACAATGCCCCAGCAGAAAGGAAAACATTTCTAGATCAGCTCACACTCCCTGCATTGACTGAAGAGCAGTAACAACGTCTGAAGGCTCTGTTCACAGCAGAGGAGCTAGGCCAAGTGATTTCAGACCTCAAATTGGATAAGAGTCTACGGACGGATGGTTTCTCTGGAGAGTGATATAAAACTGTTTGGGAGACTCTGCAACCTCCAGTTCTAAGGGACCTCAATGGTACCATAAAGTCTAGTAAGCTGCCCCCTCCCAGTTGGAATGAGGCCTTTATTTTCATTATACCAAAAGAAGGCAAAGATGCTACCAGTTGGGAAAGTTATTGCCCCATTTCAGTGCTCAGGATGTGCTATAAATGCTATACATGCCATCTTGTGAGAGAAATGGAAGCCATATTGCCTACAGTAGTGAACGTGGACTAAAGGTGGCTCGTTTCCGGAAGGCCGACCCTGGACAATATCAGGAGAGCACTGCACCTTTTAAATCATAGAAACATAGACAGTGATGGCAGAAAAAGACCCGTAGTCCATCTAGTCTGCCTGAGTTCCCTATTTAGCCCTGAACCCTACTGTCCCTCCAGTTTCTAGCCCTCGCCAACCCCCCCATTCTCTTCCCTGTTTCTTCCACCCAGATCAAGCACTATACCCTTCCTTCTGTCCAAACCATGCTTGAGATCACCTGCATTTTTTGCACCTATCACTTCAGCTGGTAGACTGTTCCATAACTCCACCACCCTTTCTGAAAAATAATACTTCCTCATGTCCCTCCTGAACCTCCTCTTGTCAGTTTATACTCATGTCCACCTGACCACGAGCTAGTATTCAAGCTAAATAGTTCCCCGCAGTTCACTTTATTTCCCTTTAGGAACTTGAAGGTCTCTATCACATCGCCCCTTTCCCTTCTGGTTTCCAGCAAGTACATGGTCAGTGTCTTGAGGCGCTCCTCGTAGTACCTGCCCTGCAGGCCCTGAATGACTTTTGTCACTCTGCACTATGCCTTCTCCAGCTTATCCCTATCTTTCCTGAGATGAGGACTCCAGAGCTGAGTGCAGTACTCAAGGTGTAGCCTCACTATAGATCTATATAGAAGTATTACCTCTTCCTTTCTGCTATCAATACCTCTCTCGATACAACCCAGCATGCTATTTCCTTTGTTATATGTCTTGTTGCACTGACTCATATGGGAAGCTGTTCAATTGGAAATTACAGTTTTCAGAATACAATTAATAGTGAAATGTCTACGACTAGCAACACAAGGTTTACAGCATATTATCAGAATGACAAACATGAAAATTAGTATATTACACACCAAAATGGTTATGAGATCTTCTGAAATGGGGATGAACTGTACCAAAAAGTGTACGACACATACCAAGCTGCATACGACATACACAAAAATGAATATGACATACACCAAGACAGAAACAACACTTATTAAAATAAGTAGGACACATACTGAAACAGGAAATATGCATACCAAAATAGATATGACACATACCAAAATGGGTATGACACAACCAAAATGAGTGTGGCACAAAACGAAAAGGATATGCTGTATCAAAAAGGGTATGATGCATAAAGAAATAATTATGACACATTTTGAAATGGATATGGCCTATACTGAAATGGATATGACACATAGTAAAATGTGTGTGACATAACAAAATGGGTATGACACACCCCAAAATGGGTTTGACACAAACTGAAATGGATATGACACACATCGAAAATGGTATGACACATGCCGAAATAATAATGACACATATCAAAATGGATATGACCTATACTGGAATGGTTTTAAAACATGGCAAAATGGGCATTATATACTGAAATAGGGGGACACACACCAAAATGGGTTTGACACTAACAGAAATGGATATGACACACACTGAAAATGGTATGACACATGCTGAAATAATACTGACACATATCGAAATGGATATGACCTATAAGGGAATGGAAATTGCACATAGCAAAATGCCATTATATACTGAAATGGGTGTGAGACACACTAAAATGGGTTTGCTACTAACCAAAATTAATATGACATACTAAAATGGTATGGCACATGCTGAAATAATGACACATATCACAATGGATATGACCTATACTGGAATAGCTATAGCACATAGGAAAATTGTATTATATTCCAAAATCGGTATGAGACAATCTTGACTGGATATGGTGCACTCTAAAATTGTTGAAATGCACACTGAAATAGTTATGACACACAGCTAAATGGATATGGCCTATACTGAAATGGATATGACACATAGCAAAATGGGTATGACATATCGAAATGGTTATGACATACATCACAATGGTTATAGCGCACACCGACATGGGTATAACAAATACTGAATCAATTATGACAAATACCAAAATGGACATGTCACATCTTGAAATGGGTATGACATATATTAAAATGGGTAAGACACACAACAAAATGGGTATGACAAAAATACAATGCATGCAACATGCACCAATATAGGTATGACACATACTGAAACAGTTATGACATACACCAAAATGGATATGAGACGAACTGAAATGGTTATGATATATACTGAAATAATTATGACGCATGCTGAAATGGATATGACATACTGAAAGGGTTATGACACATACTGAAACAATTATGACATACACTAAAATGGATATGACACAAACTGAAATGCTCATGACACATACTGAAATAATTATGACACATGCTGAAATGGATATAACTTATACTGAAATAGTTATGATACATACTGAAATAATTATGACACATGCTGAAATAGATATGACCCATACTGAAATGGATATGACACATAATAGAATGTGTATAACACATACCAAAATAATTATGACACTTGCCAAAATATGACATCTGCCCAAACAGAATGCCAAAATTCCTGCAGCAGCTAATCAGGGAGCCCAGTAGTGGGGTAACATACTTGACTTGGTCCTCACAAATGGGGACAGTGTTGGGGGAGTGGTGGGTGAGGGTCAGTTTAGGAGAAAGTGACTATAACACAGTGGGCTTCAGGGTTAGAGCAGGGTATGAAGCGAGTCAAACCATCACGAAGGTCATGGACTTCAGGCAAGCAGATTTTCCCAAGATGAGGGAGGTATTCCAGAAGGAAATGAAGGGGGATGGAGGACATGGGGGGTGAGGAACTATGGAGTAAGATCAAGGGGGGCTACTTAAAGCCACAGAGAGCTGTAGGAGAAGGTGAGAGAGCAAAAGAAGGAGGAGGCCACTGTGGTTCAATGGGGAAGTGAGAGGCACAATAGGAGAGAAAAAAAGGGTTTTCAGAGAATATAAAAGGACAAAGGGGAAGGAAGATATGGAAACTTACAAGGAGAAACTGAAGGTGGCAGAGCAGAGGATTAGGAAGGCAAAAGCTGAAATAGAGGAGAAAATTGTTAGGCAGGCCAAAAGGGGGGGACAATACATTCTTTCGACACATAGGGGAAAAGAGGAAAGCAAGGCAGGGACTATTAAGGGTAAATGGTGAGGGGGATTACTGGTGGAAGGGGAGTTTGAGAAGGCTGAAATGCTGAATACATACATCATCTCAGTCTTCACAATAGAGGGCGAAGGAAGGGGACCTGTGTTGGGGGAAGGTGGGATGTAGGGGTGGAACCTAGTCCAGTCAGTTAGGGCAGGGTAAGGGAGGAATTGGGTGAGTTGAGGGTGGACAAGGCTATGGGCCTAGACGCCCTGCACCTTAGGGTTCTCCAGGAGCTAAGGAATCAACTGGTGTCACCACCAGCAAGATTATTTAACTTGTCCTTAGAAACAGTACAGAGTGGGTGCCAGAGGACTGGAAGAGGGCTGATATGGTGCCACTTCATAAAAGTGGCATCAGGGAGGAAGCTGGCAATGATTGCCTAGTCAGCCTCACATCGGTAGTGGGTAAGGTGATAGAGGCGATACTGAAAAAATGGGTGGTTAGTTACTTGGAAGATCAGGGTCTGTGGGATATCTGTCAGCATGGCTTCAATCGGGGGTGGTCATGTCAGACGAACCTGATCAAGTTCTTTGATTATGTGATGAGGGTGTCTGATCAGTGGGGGGCAGTGGACATGTCTTACTGGACTTTGGTAAGGCCTTTGACACTGTGCCCCACAGAAGATTGGTTAATAAGCTGGAGACTTTGGGAGTAGGACATAAAATAACAAGGTGGGTTGAGAGCTGGCTGATGGGTAGAAGCCAGAAGGTGGTGGTCAATGGGGTGCATTCTGGGGAAGTAGAGGTTATGAGTAGGGCCCCCCAGGGTTCAGTGATGGGACCTATTCTGTTTAAGATCCACATCAGTGATATAGGAGATGGGCTGCTGGGGATGGTCTGCTTTTATGCAGATGACATGTAAATCTGCGATGGGATGCACAACTCGGAGGGAGTGGAAGCTATGAAGAAAGATCTAAGAATTCTAAAGGGTTGGTCGAAAACATGGCAACTGAAATTCAATGCCAAAAAATGCACAGTGATGCACTTGGGACAGAAGAATCCATAAACCATATACACACTGGGGTGTGTGGAAATGGTTGCATCTGAGCTGGAAAAAGATTTAGGGATTATAATCACTGACAACATTAAGGTAAGGACCCAATGCAGCAAAGTGGTGGGCAAAGTGAACAGAATGCTGGTGTACATAGGAGGGGAATAACTAGTAGAAAAAGGAAGGTGCTAATGCCACTCTGTAGTTCCATGGTGAGGCCACACCATGAGCATGTAGATCAAATCTGGAGACCCTACTTGTGCAAGGACATAGATGGCATGGAAAGGGTATAGAGAAGGGCCATTAAAAAGGGGCATGGGTTAAGTGGGAAGTCATGCGAGCAAATGTTGAGGGTGTTGAATATGTACCCACTGAAGACCAGAAGGGGGGGGGATAAGATAGAAACATTCAAATATATAAAAGGAGTCAATAAAGTGAGGGAGAGCTTATTCTCGGGGAAGGTAAATGCAGAGACTAGAGGACATGGACTGAGGGTGGAGGGGTGCAGGTTTAGGGGACACATTGGGGGCATTACTTCACTGAGAAGGTGGTGGCACACTGGAGTGGTCTGTTGGAAGAGGTGGTGCAGGCCAAAACAGTGGAGGGATTCAAGATGGCATGGGACAAACACAAGGGGCTGACAAGGGCAAGGAGTGTGGAATCTGTGGGCGGGGGGGGTAAGTAAAAAGGGAGAGTATGACACATTCTAATATGAATATGGAACTTTCTGAAATAGATACGACCCAGGCAGAAATGCATATGACACATACTAAAAATCAATAAGAAAATACTACAATGCATATATTATATACCAGAATGAATAAAACACACACCGAAATGGATATGACCCATACTGAAATGGAAAAGACTCATACCAAAATGGTTATCCCGTGTACCTAAATCATTAAGATACTTAAATTATTATAATGTTTACCAAAATCAATATGACACATACTGAATTGTAGATTATATTTATTTACTATATTGATACTCCTGCTGAATGTGTTCTGTAGTTAATAAATAAAATGGTTATGAAGTACCAAAAACAAAATTATATATTAAAATGTGTATGCTGCACACTGAAATGAGCATACAGCAAACTGAATTGTTGCCAGACTTGCAAAGGATAGACTGAATAGAGTGTAACATGTGCCAAGGTATCGATACTGCAAACTGAAATGTTGTGCTACATCAAGATGAGAATAACACATACTGAACTGAGTGTAACACACAGTGAAAAGCACATGACTTGTGTAACCAATCAGAGTGTAGCGTTACTCCCTGAGCTTCTGTAGGACCCCAGCAGTTTCTGTTCAGCTTTACATAGAAACATAGACTTTGATGGCAGACAAGGACCACTTGGACCACCTAGTCTGCCCATTTCCCTACCTACAGGATAAGCTGCAGATCCTAATTAACCAACAGCCTATTTTTTCTTACCCCCCACAATAATTGCCATATTTCTGTCTGATGCACTCTTGAATTCTCCACAGTTTTAGACCCCACAACCTCCTCAGGAAGGCTGTTCCAGGCATCCACCACCCTCTCTGTGAAATAATACTTTCTCACATTGTCCCTGAACTGCCCCCCCATCTTTAAATTGTGTCCCCTTGTTCTTGCACATCTCTTTTTCTGAAAGATGCTACCCTCTTGGACTTTGTTGATTCCACTGAGGTACTTAAAAGTTTCTATCAAGTCCCCCCTCTCCCTCCTTTCCTCAAGGGTATACATATTAAGCTTCTTTAGTCTTTCCTCGCATGGCTTCTCTTGCAGACCCTGAACCATTTTAGTTGCCCTCGTCTGGACTGCCTCCATCCTATGTCCTTGCATAGATGGGGTCTCCAGAACTGGATGCAGTACTCCAGATGGGGTCTCACCAACTGTCTTTACAGAGGGATAACAACTTCCTGTTTCCTGCTGGTGATGCCTCTCCCTATACATCCCAGTATACCCCCAGCCCTCCCTACTGCCTTCTCACATTGCTTGCTAACCTTAAGGTCATCTGATATGATTACCCCTAGGTCCCTTTCCATTTTTATTGTTGTTACTACCTCCCTCCCCATTGTGTGTAATCTTCCCCTGGGTTTTTGTTTCAAAGGCGCATGTGTATCAACCCTCTTGCAGATCTTTGTGTCATCTGCAGAGAGGCATACTTTTCCTTCTAGTCCCTCTGCTATGTCACTTATAAAGACATTAAAAAGGACTGGACCCAGTACTGAACCCTGTGGTACCCCACTAGTAACCCCTCTTTCTTCAGAGTGGATTCCATTTACAATTACCTTCCGTGTCCTGTTGTCCAGCCAATGTTTTACCCAGGCTACCACCCTGGGACCCACTGCCAGGCTGGTTAATTTGACAATTAATCTTTTGTGCGGGACTGTGTCAAATGCCTTGCTAAAACCTAGATAGGCCATGTCCACAGCCCTTCCCTGGTCTGCTACTTTGGTCACCCAGTCAAAGAAATCAATTAGATTCGTCTGACATGACCTTCCCAGTGTGAACCCATGCTGCCTTGGGTCTTGTGCCCCACTGACCTCTAGGTACTCAACAGTTCTTTCCTTCAGAAGTGATTCCATTACTTTCCCTACCACAGAGGTCAAACTGACAGTTCTGTAGTTTCCTGCCTCTGTCTTGGTCCCACTTTTGTGAAGGGGTATCACATCCGCCTTCCTCCAGTCCTCAGGTACCACACCATCCTCCCATGATTTGTTAAAAAGGGTAGTCAGTGGTTTCACTAGTTCTCCCATTAATTCTTTTAGCATTCTGGGCTGAATTCCATCAGGCCCCATTGCTTTGTCCAACTTCAGTTTTAGGAGTTCTTTCAGAACCCTTTCTTCTGTGAAAGGACTGGGATCGACCCCCCTATCAAGAGTGCTTCTGTTAATTGGATTGGGCACCTCCCTGTCCTCCTCTTTTGTAAATACTGAGCAGAAATATTCGTTCAGCATCCCTGCTTTTTCACTGTCCCTCTCTGCCCACCCACCGTCCATTAAATTTAGCCTCACTATCCCTCCTTTTGTCTTTCTACACTCCCTGATGTACCTATAAAAGGTTTTATCCCCCTTCTTGCCCAAGTTGGCTATCTTTTCCTCAGTTTGGGCCTTTGCTATTCTGACTTCCCTCCTGCTTCCTTCTGACTTAACTGGTACAGCTCTCTGTCCTACTCCTTCTGTGTTTCCTTATACTTTCCAAATGCTATATTTTTCTCTCTGACTTTCCCCGCCACCCTTTTTGAGAACCATAGTGGCTTTTTCTTTTGTTTTGGCTTGTTTATTTGCTTCACACAAAGGCTTGTTGCCTCTGTAATGGCAGTTTTGATGTTTCCCCATTGTTGCTCTACCCCTCCTTCTAGCCTGTTTGCTAGTGCTTTTCTAAGCACTCTCTTAATTTGCAAAAGTCAGCCCTCCTGAAGTCCAGTACCTTCACTTTTGAATGGCTTGATTTTGTAGCTGAGTTTATCATGAACCACACTGTTTGATGGTCACTTGTTCCCAGATGGCAACTCACTTCTAGATCTGAGATCCTCTCACTGTCCCCATTTGAGAGTATGAGGTCTAAGATTGCTCCTTCACGAGTGGGTTCCAAAACTAGCTGTCTGAGGCATGCCACCTGTAGGGCATCGAGAATAGCCCTGATCTTGGATGTGGCTGCAGCAAATGTGCTCCAGTTAACATCTGGCATATTCAGGTCTCCCATCAACAGTATCGCCCCTTTCTCTGCCATCCTAAGAATGCCTTCTATCATATCCTTGTCCATTCCTTCCCCCTGACATGGGGGTCTGTATACAACCCCTGTATGAACTGTGGTGCCATTTCCAGTGTCTAAGGTGATCCACAGTGCCTCCTCTCCTCCCTGTTTACTCTTTTGTTCAGTTGCTTTTATACCTTCCTTTACATAGCGAGTTACTCCTCCCCCTCTTCTCCTCTCCCTGTCTCTCCTGTAGATTATGTACTCTGGTATGTTAACATCCCAGTCATGGTTCTATGTGTACCATGTTTCTGTGACTGCTATGATATCCAGGCATCCCTCTTCAATCAATATATATATATATATATATATATATATATATATATATATATATAGTCCCAGTAGAGAAGTCCAGTCACACAGCACTCCTTCCTCCTGGTGTTCTCTGCCAAGCCTCAGGCAGACTCTATCTAGGGCAGTGTTTAAATCTAGCTTCCTTCTAGCTAAGTCACTCCCCCTACTTAATAGATCTTTCTACATGTAATTAAATTGCACAGATAACAATTCCCTTCAGCCACCTGAGATTTATACCTAGATAACTGTTCAGTTATCTGAGATAACTGCTCAGATAACCATTCACTTCAGCTAAGTCAGACAAATACACTAACCTTTTTTTTGTTTGTGTTTTTTTTACCCTAAATTGAAGGTCCCAGTAGAAGAGTTCTACTTCTTTAGTCCCAGTAGAGAAGTCCAGTCACACAGCACTCCTTCTTCCTGGTGTTCACTGCAGGTAAGAGCTCCTTAAATTGTGTGACTCAGGAAAGAATATGCACAATGTGTATTATTAAATTGTTAGTTTGCTACTGTACCTGTTCTAGCTTTTGTTTTTTAGTTGTTTTTTTAAGATCTTTGTTTTCAAAAGTTTTATTTGGCTTTTAACAAAACATACAGTTATATGTGTTCTTTGTGTAAGTCACTTGACACCAAATAAACCCATCCTGTACTTGTCTTCTTCCAGTGCTTTGCAAAGTTATACAGTATGTTGTGTTGTGTAATATTTTTATTTGCCTGATAAAAGAGGGGGACATTACCAAAAAGAAAAAAAATCTGTAGCTCCAGGATTATCTTATTCTAACATAGAAACATAGAAGTTGACGGCAGATAAGGACTGCAAGGCCCATCCAGTCTGCCCATTTCTTTTTGTACCTTGTAAATGTGCCATCGGCCTTTGCTCTGTCAATGGCCTATCTATTCATACTCATTTGTATTGCTCCCTTATGCCTATCTCATGCCTGTTTGAAGCCCTGCACTGTATTCATAGCCACCACTTCCTGAGGTAGGCTGTTCCATGCATCCACAACCCTTTCTGTGAAAAAGAACTTCTCACATTACCCCTTAAGTGGCCTCCTCAATCTCTTGTCCTGCTATTTTTCTTATATTGAAACATGTTAGACTCTTTCACCTTGTTAATGCCCTTAAGGTGTTTGAATATTTCGATCATAACACCTCTCTCCCTCCTTTGCTCTAGGATATACATATTGAGCTCCGTTAACCTGTCCTCATATGTTTTCTGATGCAGTCCCTGCACCATTTTGGTTGCCCTTCTCTGGACTGTCTCAATTTGGTTAATGTCCTTGCGAAGGGGTGGCCTCCAGTACTGTATGCTGTACTCCAGATGGGGCCTAACCAGTGTCTTTTAAAGAGGGATTATTACCTCCCTCCCTCCTTCTTACAACTTGTGGTACCCCTACTAATGCACCCTAACATCCCTCTAGTCTTACCTACTACTTTAGAGGTCTGCTTGGATGATTTCAGGTCATCGGTGATGATGATGCCCAAGTCTCTTTCTTCCCTTGTTAATACCGGCAACTCCCCTCCCAGCATATAGGTGGCTTCAGGGTTTCTCTTTCCTATGTGCATGGTCTTGCACTTCTTTGCATTAAACCCCAGTTGCCACTCTTCTGACCATTTTGCTAGTTTATCCAGATCTCTTCTCATTCTGCCCACTCCATCTGGATCATCTACTCTGTTGCAGATCTTGGTGTCATCTGCAAACAGACAAACCCAACCCACCAGTCCCTCTGCAATGTCACGGATGAAGATATTGAAGATAACTGGCCCCAGGACTGATCCTGAGTTACCCTACTTGTGACTTGCATCTCTTCTGACGGTATACCATTTACCACCACTCTCTGTGTTCTGCCCGCCAACCAGTTTGCCAACTAGTTGACCAACGTGTGACCCACCCTGAGCCAACCCAGCTTATTAATCAATCTTCTATGTGGAACAGTATCGAAAGCTTTGCTGAAGTCAAGGAAGGTGACATCAACTGCTCCCCCTTGGTCCACCACTCTGGTTACCCAGTCAAAGAAATCTATGAGATTAGTTTGACAGGACCTTACTTTTGTAAACCCATGTTGTCTTGGATCTTGGGCCCCTATGGATTCCAGGTGTTGCACTATCATTTCCTTAAGGAGTGCCTCCACAATCTTGCCCACTACTGAAGTAAGACTGACAGGTCTGTAGTTCCCTGCCTCCTCCCTGCTACCACTCTTGTGGAGCGGGATCACATGAGCCCTTCTCCAATCTTCTGGGACCTCTCCTGTGCTCAGAGACTCACTAAACAGTTCTGATAATGGCTCTGCTAGTTCCACCCTTAGCTCCTTTAGTAGCCTGGGATGTATGCCATCATTCTTGTATATTTTAACTGAATTTCACCTGCTTACTAAAGGTTAGAGTTTTTCTTTACTGCCTTCTGAAAACTAATATCAGCATTTTACCAATTTAAGAACAGTAAAGGATATTAATCAGCCATTTATTCTGTAATAATCAGTGCTAGAAACACATATGTTATACCACTGGAAAGCTATGAATATCCTCTTTCTAATACTATAAACCAATTGTTTGTAGCTTATGACATTATGTAGCAAATAGCCCCATTATTAATGTTCTAGGTTTTTTAAAAAAATGGCAGTTTGTGAATCTAGTTATCCATCAAATGATTAATTTCACTGTATTTTGTCCACAGGTTCCATGACTTTTTGTAAGAGGAGTGTTGTATGTTTACAGGCTTCAGTACATTTGCTGAACTACTGAGTCATTATAGGCTTGGGTATCAGCCACACCCAGGTTACTGAGCTTGGATGACATTTTCAAAGCAGATGCGCTCAGTGCATGTCAGACATGTGCACAAGCACTATATTCAAAGAGCAGAAATGGGCCTGCACATCTCCGGATGCACCAAAGATAAAATATAATGTATTGGGTGCATCTGGAGGGGATGTGCCCATGAACATTCCACACAGCTCTATTTTCAGCCCGAATGGGTGGCGCGATGCTCCCAAAAGAGATAGGACTAAAATAAGTAGTCCTAAATGCAATCCCCAACAGGCAACTTCCAGGATAGCAGGCTGTGTGAGCACCAGTGTGGTACCTGAATGCACTTGTCATCAGTAAAGACAATACTTTGAGCAGTGTGTGTTATAGTCCAGTGCATTTTGTGAGCACATTCTGATATGTACCTAATAAACACCTTTCCATAGGAATTAGACTACTGGTTGTGTTATCATATTGACTGACTAGAAAGGCAGCACTGGGAAAAAGGACGGGGCACCATTCCTGATGGTGAAGATAATGAGGATGTGTGGGGAGAGTGGGAACATCCCTAGCAGCCATCTAGTGGGTCAGTGTGCAAGATACCATGCCCACACAATGCACACTGTGGCACAACACATGGCAGGGGGTAATGACAGGGAAAGTGCAATGCCGACACCCATTTAGAACTGTGGAACTGGGTGGCCTGCACGAATAGGGCCTACAAACACAGTGACATTGGTGTGCCAGACCACAGGGTGGGCAGAGCAGGGGTTCAGCCCAGCAGGCACAGGTGGCAGAGCAGGAGGTAACACCTCCAAGGCACAAATAATGTCAGGGGCATGGAAGAGAAGCGTGGATTGACAGGACAGTGGCAGGTGGGGCCACTAGAAGGGATTGGGTAGTGTAGGACATGAGAGTGGCGTGCATGCACATAGTTCCACCATATCTGGATGTGGGCCAGGTCTCACTGGATCCAGTGCAACACAGGCTGTAACATGAGGAATGTAAACAAATGTACCTCCAGGGCTGTATTATCTGACGGTCATCTACATATGAACATACGAATGTGCCAGCAGAAACAGACCTCCTGGTCTATCAACATCTGCTCCAGTGTGCAGCTAGCTCCCCTACATTGCAGCTGCGCCACCCCCTCCCCTTTTGTCTGCCCTTGGCCATTCTCAGCCTCCCCCACCCGTACTCTTCCCTGTTCTCTGTCCCATGCCCTTTCAAAATTACCTAGAATCTTGCATATATGAACATACGAATGTGCCAGCACTGAGGCTGCCTCTGGAGGGCAACCTGCTTGGGGCAGAGGCCATGCAGGAGGTTCACCATAATGGTGCCAACACTGTTCTGCAGTGCATAGTATCCCACTGTGGTGCACATGGTGCACCGCCACCCTGACCCACACAACAGCTCATCCCCTGCAATGCCTCTGCCCATGCAGGATGCCGTCCAGGGGCAGCACCAGTGCCAACAGGTTGGCCAACCCAGTGGTGCTCCAGGTAAGGGTCCTGGGCCCTGCAGCCTGCACACATGGCATATGTCACAGAGGTCCACCTGGAGCTGGTTAGCAAAGATGGGGCACTGCAGTGGCAGTGGCTGGGTCTCACATGATGCATGATAGGCACACACACTCTGCTCTGCTCTGCGCATGTCACAGATGTGCCATAGGAATGCACAATGTACGGGCAATGGTGCGTCACTGCATAGTGCTAAGAGATGTGCAATACATGGCCGTTACTGCCAGACATGCTCCACTGCACTTGTCAAGTGTGGTACGCTTTATCATGCATGTGTAGAAATGCGCCATATAGAAATACCCTGAATCCATCAAATGCGCCCAACATATCATGCATGTGAGGAAATGCACCATCCAGAGATGTGCCAGACTAATCAGATGTGCCCTGCAGATTGAGATGGGCCAGAAGCAAATAAGCAGTTTTCAGCCAGAGTATGCAAATGGCCTCATTGCCAAGTTCAGGCCCAACTGAACTGCTTAGTATCTCATTATAGTTGCTCCAAACCTCATTTAAATGTGTTGAGCTAAACTTGGACTGCCGTGTGCCACCCCACATCATAGGTGACCAACAGGTACTGCAGCCCTGGAGGTACGTTTGTTTACATTCCTCTTGTTACAGCCTATGTTGCCCTGCTTCCAGTGGAACCTGGCCCACATCCAGATAAGCTTTAACTGTGTGTATGCATGCCAATGTTCTGTCCTACACTGTCCCATCCCTACTAGTGGCCCACCTGCCACTGTCCTGTCCTGCACCATCCCATCCCTGCTAGTGGCCCTACCTTCTACTGTCCTGTCAAATCACAGTTCTCTTCCATGCCTCTGACATTATTTGTGCCTAGTTGGGTGTTACCTGCCACTCTGCCACCTGTGCCTGCTGTGCTGAGCCCCTGCCCTGCCCAATTTGTGCTCTGGCACACCTATGTCACTGTGTTTGTAGGCCCTATTCTGGCAGGCCACCCAGTTCAACAGTTCTAAATGGGTGTTGGCATTGCACTTTCTCTGTCATTGCCCCCCCCCCCCCCCCAGCACTGCCTCCTGCCATGTGTTGTGCCACAGAGTGCATTGTGTAGGCATGATGTCCTGCACACCGACCCACTAGATGGCTGCTAGGAATGTCCCCACTCTCCTCACATACCTCATTATCTTCACCATCAGGAATGGTGCCCCGTCCTTATTCCCAATGCTGCCTTTCTATTCAGTCAATGATAACACAACCAGCAGTCCAATTTCTATGGAAAGGTGTTTTTTTTTTTATGTACATATTAGAATGTGCTCACAAAATGCACTGCACTATAACACACACTGCTCAAAGTACTGTCTTTACTGATAAGTGCATTCAGATACCACACTGGTGCTCACACAGCCTGCTATCCTGGTATCTGCCTGTCATGGGATTGCATTTAGGACTATTTCTTTCAGTCCTATCTCTTTTGGGAGCATTGAGTCGCCCATTCAGGTTGAAAATAGAGTTATGCGGAATGTTGATTGGCATGCCCCCTCCAGATGCACCCAATACATTATACTTTATCTTCGGCGCATCTGGAGATGAGCCGGCCCATCTCTGCTCTTTGAATATAGCTCTTGGGTACATCTCTGAGATGCACTGACCACATCTGTTTGAAAATGTCACCCAAGCTCAGTAACCTGGGTGTGGCTACTACCTATGCCTTTAATGACTCAGTAGTTCAGCCTGTAACATGCAACACTCCTCTTACAAAAAGTCATGGAACCTGTGGACAAAATACAGTGAAATGAATCATTTGATGAATAACTAGATTCACAAACTGCCATTTTTTGGAAAAACCTAGAACTTTAATAATGGGGCTATTTGCTACATAATGTCATAAGCTACAAACAACTGGTTTTTGATATTAGAATGAGGAGATTAACAGCTTTCCAGTAAGGCTGTGCGAATACCTTTTTTGGAATATTTGGCCGAATATTCAGTATTCGGTGCCGAAATATTCATTTTTTCGGTATTCGGATGGCTGGGAGGAGGGTATTTAAAATAAAAGCACCCCCTCCTGGTCAGCATTAAATAAATGTTTTAATCCCTGGTGTCTAGTGGTCCCACCCACCCCCTGGCCAATCCCAGTCCAAAATGAAGAATCCCCTCTCAAGACCATCAGCAATACCCCCAGTCCCCCATCCCCAAATATATAAAAATAAAAAAATTCCCTAATTTCTCTGGTGTCTAGTAGTCCCACCCCACCCCTGGCTGATCACTGGTCCAAAATAATGAATCCCTCCACCCCTGCCCAGACTCTCGGCATTATCCCAAGCCTCCGTTCCCCAAATGTATAAAAATAAAAACAATTCCTAAATTTCCCTGGTGTCTAGTTGCCCCCCACCCTGTCAGGAAGTGCCTCCCACCCCTTTCCCCCCACTCATGACCTTGAGCGGGCCACCTGCACAGCCCTCCGCTCTCCTCCACGGCCAGCTGCCTGACTGAGTTTTCAATGAATGAGCGCGTGCTTGGAGAAGCACGTGCTCTATTCGTGTCGTCGATACTGCCCGGCCCGTGGAGGTGAGTGGAAACTGTGCGGTCTCGCTTCGAGACATGGTAATAGGAGGAGGGAGCACTGACTGAAAATGAATGAAGTCCTCCAGACACCAGGGAATTCAGGATTTTATTTTTATACATTTGAGAGACGAACTGAGATGTCTGGAAAGTCTGAACGAAATGGAAGACCGACCAGTGACCACGACTGGCGATCGGCAGGGGAGCTGAAGTGGGACCACACAAATACCAAGGAAGCAGAACTTTACCTTGCTGTTAGGAGCAGGACTGGGGGATATTGCTGAGGGTCTTGGAGAGAGAGATTCATTTTGAACTAGGAATGCCAGAGTGAGATCCACTAGACACCAGGGTAAAATATTTATTTAATGCTGGTCAGGAGGGTGGGAATGACTTTTTTTTCTTTGTGGATGGCCAAATACCGAATACCAGCTGAATAGTGGATTATTTGGTATTCGGTTCCGAATAGTCAGATAGCCTACTATTCGTGGTATTCGGAAAGTAATATTCGGTATTCGCACAGCCCTACTTTCCAGTGATACAGCATATGTGTTTCTAGCACTTATTATTCCAGAATAAATAGCTGATTCATTTCCTTTACTGTTCTTAAATTGGTAAAATACTGACATTAGTTTTCAGAAGGCAGCAAAGAAAAACTCTAACCTTCAGTAAGCAGGTGAAATTCAGTTAAAACACACAGGTATGAGCTAATCCTGGAGCTAGATTTTTTATTTTTGGTTGGTAATGCCCCCTCTTTTACAGGGTGCATAAAAATATTGCACAACACAACATACTGTATAACTTTGCAAAGCACTGGAAGAAGACAAATACAGGATGGGCCAAATATTCAGACTGCGCTGGGCAGTTGCGCACACCAGGGTGCAGCGCAACTAGGCTGCACTGGGGCCAGGATCAGGCGATATTCAACAGTGACGTGCCATGGCTCAGCACCATTGAATATGGCAGGGAGGGTGCACACACTGCACATGGCACAGTAGCACTACACCAGCGCAAGACACAGAAAGGGAGCAGGGGGATGCACCAGCACAAGTGCAGTCGCGATAGGTGCATCACTCGTGATATTCAGCCGGGGGCATGCAAATGAGGCCATAATGTATTCAAGGCACAAATGGGGCCATTTGCATGCCATTATAGCCCCATTTGCATGTGATGCGCTGGCTCCCAGTGCAGTGCGCCTGGCGCACTGCCAGGCTGCCCCCGTCGGGATCGGATCCCAGGTGGGCTATTGCAGCCTCCCGCTCCGGTATGCTCGATCATGGGCATCTGCATATTGTAAAGTATCCTTGGTGGTCAAGTGGTAACCCCCATGCCCAATTGTGGCATGTAAGTAATGAGTTATATCCGTGGTTGTCTAGTGGTCCCCCTGTATGCCCGATCACAGGCCATTGTGGAAATGAAAAATTACCTGGTGATCCAGTGGTACCCCCCCTCCCCACCCACCCACAGAGGTCCCCTGGCCACCCAGCACCCCCAACATCAGTGGGTGCAGCACCCCATCCGCATGCTGCCCGGCCGCCTGCTGAATGACAGCGTACAGAATGATCTGTATGCCTGTTGGTCCACAGTGTGGATCAATGGGCTTGCAGACCATACTGTACTACACAGAGACCAGAAATGCGAATGATGCGTTCATTCACATTTCTGGTCCTGTAACGCAATATGGTCTGCAAGCCCGATCATCACTGTGAACCAATGTATGCAGATCATACTGTATGCTGTCATTCAGTGGCGGCTGGGCGAATGGGTGAAGGGCTGCTGGGTGGCGGGGACCTCTGTGGGTGGGTGGGGGATACCACTGGACTACAGGTAAATCTTCATTTCACAATGGCCTGTCGGGCGTATGAGGGGTTTACGCTAGACCACCGAGGATGTTAACACATTACTACAGCCCGTGTCAGGCGTACTGGGGTTAACGCTAGACCACTAGGGATATGAACAGATTACTAGAGCCCGCAATCAGGCATATGGGGTGGGTGGGGGGTCCACTGGACCACCAGGGGGCTATGTGTGCGTGGCAACTGTGTTTTGGGTGGGTGGGTGGCCACCCACAGCTGGCGGCTGCTGTGTTGCACCTTGCAATGCAGCAGCCCACCTGTGGGTGGCCAGGCCTTGCTCCTGCTTTTCCAGGGCTCAACTTTGAGCCCCCCTGTATGGCGCAATGCAGGGTTGCGCCGGCATATGTGCCGCACATCCCGGGCTGAATATTGGGATGTGCCACATATGCATTGGCACGCCCCCTGTATCTGCACTGCATAGGGTTACATTGTGCCCTGGGGCATCGGGACTTGTGCTGCACCTGGCAGCCTTTTGAATATCTCGCTGGGGTGCAATGTGTGCACAACCCCTTTGAATATCCCAGCCAATAGGTTTATCTGGTGTTGAATGTAACCTTACGCAAAGAACATATATAACAGTATGTTTTGTTGAAAGCCAAATAAAACTTTTGAAAACAAAGATCTTAAAAAGACAACTAAAAAACAAAAACTAAAACAGGTACAGGTACAGTAGCAAACTAACAATTTAATAATACACATTGTGCATATTCCTTCCTTAGTCACACAATCTAAGGAGCTCTTGCTTGCAGTGAAGCTGAACAGGAACTGCTGGAGCCCTACAGAATCTCAGGGGGTGAGGCTGCACTCTGAATGGTTACAGAAGTCATGTGCTTTTCACTGTGTGTTATACTCAGTTCAGTATGTGTTATACTCATCTTGATGTATCCCAACATTTCAGTTTGCTATATCGACACCTTGGCACATGTTACACTACATTCAGTCTATGCCTTGCAAGTTTGGCAACAATTCAGTCTGCTCTATGCTCATTTCAGTGTACAACATACACATTTTAATATATCATTTTGTTTTCAGTACTTCATAACCATTTTATTTATTTACTACAGTACACATTCAGCAAGAGTATCAAAATAGTAAATTAATATAATTTACAATTCAGTATGTGTCATATTCATTTTGGTATACATTATAATAATTTAAGTATCTTAATGATTTAGGCACATGTGATAACCATTTTGGCATGAGTTATCCATTTCAGTGTGTGTTTTATTCATTCTGGTATATATTATGTGCATTGTAGTATTTCCTTATTGATTTTTGGTATGTGTTATATGCATTTCTGCATGGGTTGGATATATTTCAGAAAGTTCCATATTCATATTAAAATGTGTCATACACTCCCTCCTTACTTGCCCCCCACAGATTCCACACTCCTCCCCCTTGTCACCCCCTTGTGTTTGTCCCGTGCCATCTTGAATCCCTCCACTGTTTTGGCCTGCACCACCTCCTCCAGAAGAACGTTCCAGAGTATAACCACCCTCTCAGTTAAGTAATGCCCTCTAATGTCTCCCCAAAACCTACCTCCCTCCAACCTCAGTCCATGTCCTCTAGTTTCTGCATCTACCTTCCCCGAGAATAAATTCTCCCCCACTTTATTGACCCCCTTCATATATTTGAATGTTACTATCTTTCCCTCCTCTCATTTTGGTGTTCAGTGGGTACAAATTCAACACCCTCAACCTCTGCTCATATGACTTCCCACTAAACCATGTCCCATTTTAATGGCCCTTATCTATGCCCTTTCCATGCCATCTATGTCCTTGCATAGTCGGGGTCTCCAGAACTAATCTACATGCTCATGGTGTGGTCTCACCATGGAACTGTAGAGTGGCATTAGCATCTCCCTTTTCTACTAGTTTTCCCCTTCCTATGTAGGCCAGAGTTCTGTTCGCTTTACCCACCATCTTGCTACATTGGGTCCTTACCTTAATGTTGTCTATGATTAAGATTCCTAAATCCTTTTCCAGCTCAGAATCAACCATTTCTTCACTCCCCAGCGTGTATGTGGTTTATGGATTCTTCTGTCCCAAGTGCATCACTGTGCATTTATGGCATTGAATTTCAGTTGCCATGTTTTCGACCGACCCTTCAGCAACCTTAGATCTTTCTTCATAGCTTCCACTCCTTCTGGGATGTCCACCACATTGCAGATTTTCATGTCATCTGCAAAAAGGTAGACTGTCCCCTGCAGCCCTGATGTTAAATAGAATAGGCCTCAGTACTGAACCCTGGGGGACACTGCTCATCACCACTACTTCCCCAGAATGCACCCCATTGACCACCACCCTCTGGCTTCTACCTGTCAGTCAGCTCTCCACCCACCTTGTTATTTTTTGTCCCACTCCCAAAGTCTCCAGCTTACTAACCAATCTTCTGTGGGGCACAGTGTCAAAGGCCTTACCCAGGTCCAGTAAGACCATGTCCACTGCCCCCCACTAATCAATCACCCTTGTCACCCCATCGAAGAACTCGATTAGGTTCATCTAACATGACCACCCCTGATTGAAGCCATGCTGATGGATATCCTGCAGCTGCTGATCTTCCAAGTAATTAATCACCCTTTTTTTCAATATCGCCTCCATCACCTTACCCACTACTGATGTGAGGCTGACTGGGCAATAATTGCCAGCCTCCTCCCTGCTGCCACTTTTATGAAGTGGCACCATGTCAACCCTCTTCCAGTCCTTTGGCACCCACCATGTACTGTATCTAAGGACAAGTTAAATAATCTTGCTACTGGTGACACCAGTTGCTCCCTTAGCTCCTGGGACACCCTAGGGTGCAGGGCATCTGGGCCCATAGCCTTGTCTACCCTCAGTGCACCCAATTCCTCTCTTACCCTGCCCTCACTGATTGGACTAGGTTCCACCCCTACATCCCCACCTTCCCCCTAGCACTGGTCCCCTTCTTCACCATCTATTGTGAAGACTGAGATGACGTATGTATTGAGCACTTCAGCCTTCTCAAACTCGCCTTCCACCAGTAATCCCACTCACCATTTACCCTTAATAGTCCCTGCCTTGCTTTCCTCTTTTCCCCAATGTATTGAAAGAAAGTCTTGTCCACCCTTTTGGCCTGCCTAACAATTTTCTTCTCTGTTTCTGCTTTTGCCTTCCTAATCCTCTGCCCTGCCACCCTCAGTTTCTCCTTGTAAGTTTCCATATCCTCCTTCCCGTGTCCTCTTATATTCTCTGAAAACCCTTTTCTTCTCCCCTGTTGCCCCTCTCACTTCCCTGTTGAACCACAATGGCTTCTCCTTTTTTGCTGTTTCTCACCTCCCTCCTACAGCTCTCTGTGGCTTTAAGTAGCCCCCCCTTGATCTTACTCCAAAGTTACTCACTCCCCATCTCCTCCATCCCCCTTCATTTCCTTCTGGAATACCTCCCTCATCTTGGGAAAATCTGCTTGCCTGAAGTCCATGACCTTCGTGATGGTTTGACTCGCTTCATACCCTGCTCTAACCCTGAAGCCCACTGTGTTATAGTCACTTTCTCCTAAACTGACCCTCACCCACCACTCCCCCAGCACTATCCCCATTTGTGAGGACCATGTCAAGTATGTTACCCCACTACTGGGCTCCCTGACCAGCTGCTGCAGGAATTTTGGTATTCTATTTGGGCAGATGTCATATTTTGGCAAGTGTCATAATTATTTCAGTATGTGTTATACACATTTTATCATGTGTCATATCCATTTCAGTATGGGTCATATCTATTTCAGCATGTGTCATAATTTTCTCAGTTTGTGTCTAACCAGTTCAGTTTGTGTTATATCCATTTTGGTGTATGTCATACTTATTTCTGTATATGTCATAACCATTTCAGTTTGTGTCATATCCATTTTGGTGTTTGTCATAATTGTTTCAGTATGTGTCATACCTACTGTATATTGGTGCATGCTGCATACATTTTGTTTTTTGTCATACCCATTTTGTTGCGTGTCTTACCCATTTTGATAAATGTCATACCCATTTCAAGATGTGACATGTCCATGTTGGTATTTGTCATAATTAATTCAGTATTTGTTATACCCATGTGTGTCATATCCATGTCAGTTTGTGCTATTATCATTGTGGTGTATGTCATAACCATTTCAGTATGTCATACCCATTTTGCAATGTGTCATATCGATTTCAGTATAGGTCATATCCATTTAGCTGTGTGTCATAACTATTTCAGTGTGTGTCACAACAATTTTAGAGTGTGCCATATCCAATTAAATTTGTCTCATACCTATTTTGGTATATAATACCATTTTGCTTTGTGCTATAGCCATTCCAGTGTAGGTCATATCCATTTCGATATGTGTCATTATGATTTCAGCATGTGTCATACCATTTTCAGTGTATATCATATCCATTTTGGTTAGTATCAAACCCATTTTGGTGTGTCTCATACCCATTTTGGTATATAATACCCATTTTGCTATGTGCTATATAGCCATTCTAGCATAAGTCATATACATTTCTATTTGTGTCATCATCATTTCAGCATGTGTCATACCATTTCCGATGAGTGTCATATCCATTTTCGGGTGTGTCATACCCATTTTGTTATATCATACCCATTTTACTATGTGTCATAACCATTTCAGTATAGGCCATATCCAGTTCAATATGTGTCGTAAGTATTTCAGTGTACGTCACACCAATATCAGTGTGTTCCATATCCATTCCTGTTTCTCTCATACACATTTCGGTATGTAATACCCATTTTACTATGTGTCATATTCATTTCAGTACAGCCATATCCATTTCAAAATGTGTTATAATTATTTCTTTATGCATCATACCCTTTTTGGTACAGCATATCCTTTTCATTTTGTGCCATACTCATTTTGGTGTGTCATACCCATTTTGGTATGTCGTATCTATTTTGGTATGCGTCTTACCTGTTTCAATTTGTGTCCTAGCCATTTTGATATTTGTCATACTTATTTTAATAAGTGTTATTTCTATCTTGGTGTATGTTGTATCCATTTTGGTGTATGTCATATGCAGTTTGGTATGTGTCAAACACATTTTGGTATAGGTCATCCCCATTTCAGAAGATCTCATAATCATTTCAGTGTGATATACTCATTTTCATATTTGTCATTCTGATAATATTCTGTAAACATTTTGTTGTTAGTCGTAGACATTTCACTAATAATTATATTCTGGAAACTTTAATTTTGAATTGAACGGCTTCCCATAGACTCGACTGTTCGAGGAAGTCACTAATGAAAACTCCAATGTCCTGTTCCTCAGCCATAGTGCTAAGTCTCCCCCCTCCCCAATCAGGTACCCTGTCCTGGGATTCTTGACCTCTAGGTGCATTACCTTGCACTTCATGGCATTGAATTTCAGCTGCCAAAGCTTAGACCACCCCTCTAGCTTTTGTAAGTCCTCATACATTTCCCTGATTCCTTCATCATTATCTACCATCTTGCACAGCTTAATGTCATCTGTAAAGAGACACACAACCTACCCCAGATTTCCTCATCAGTGTTGTTGATCAACATATTGAAGAAGACCAGACCCATGATCGATCCCTGTGGTACAGTGCTCATGACCTCCCTCTCTTCTGATTTGACCCCATTGACCACAACCATCTGTTGCTTCCCCTTTAGCCAGTTACCCACCTAGTTTACTATGACCTTAGACACACCCAGATCCCTCACCTTCTTCACCAAGCATCTGTGAAGCCTTGCTGAAGTCGAGGTAGAGCAAATCCACAGCATGGCCCCTATCCAATTCCCTCCTCACCGAATCAAAGAAAACTATCAGGTTAGTCTGACAAGACTCCCTACCACAAATCCTTTTTGTTTACTATCCTGGAGTCTGCTGCTCTCCAAGTAGTCCACAAGATGCTCTGACTAGTGACTCCATCAGCTTCCCAAGAATAGAGGTGAGACTGACAGGTCTGTCTTTCTCTGTTTGTTCCTTGTGCCCCCCCAACCCATGAAGTGGAACCACGTCCACCACCTTCCAGTTTTTTGGAACCACCCCGTCCCCTGTGAGCAGTTGAAAAGACCTACCAGTGGTTCAGCCAGTTCTGCTGCCAGTACACTGAGTAACCTCAGATGTAACCCATCTGGTCCTGGGCCTTATCTATCTGTAGGACTGCCAGCACTTTCTAGACCCTTTCACTTGTAAATGTTGGCTGCCTCATCTTCTGGACCCCCCTTAGTGGTTGCCCTGATGCCATTCTCTAGCAAGGGACCACCATCCTCCCTAGTGAAAACTGAGCCAAAGTAATCATGAATAATGGTGGAATTTTGACCATCCTCCTCCTCCTCCTCTATCACCCTACCCCCCTCCACTAGCCATCGATTCCCCCCACCTTTCTTCCTTTCCTCCCTAATAAACCAGAAAAACTGTTTTTCTCCAGTCCTGACCCCCCTCTTCAATCCACAGCACTGTGCTTGCTTTTGCTGCCCTAGCTCCCTTCTTTGTACATCTATTTTTCAATAAATACTCTCCCCAGTCTTCCTCCCCATGCTATTCTTTATACTTGCAGAAGGCCTTTTCCATAGCCCTCACCTGTTTCCTGACTCTTGCTGAGAACCATGACCATCTTTTGAACTTGTTCATTTTGGTTACCATTCTCATACATAAGTTAGATGCCTCAGAAATGGCCTCCTTAAATGCCCCCATCTCTCTTCTATGCAACCTATATTGTCCATTCTATCTAACTTTTCCCTGGCCAACTCCCTCAGCTATTCAGGTCTACCCTTCTAAATTCAAGGACTTCAGCACTCAGTTGGAGTTTTGTGGACCTAAGTTCCAGTTTGAACCTAGTGGAGTTATGGTCACTGTTCCCCAGTGACTCCATTATTCTCACAGGTTCTATTGCCTGTGAGTTGGTGAGCACCACATCGAGAACTGCAGTCTGTCTGGTGGGTTCTTTAACTAGCTGTACCAGTATACAGTCTTAGAAGATGTCCAGCAAGCCCAGACTTCTGGTGCTTCTGCCAACTGGAACATCCCAACTGATGTCTGGCAAGTTCAAATCACCCACCACCTCTACTTACCCCTCTTGCCACACTTCTTTCAAGTTCTTCCCTGAGCTCTCTGTCCCTCTTTTTCCCTTGCCTCAGAGGTCTATAGATCACACCCAAGTGCAGTTTTTTGCCTGATGTTGCCATGAGTTATACCCACAGTGACTCTGTCTGATGTACCCATCTTCTGCTGCCTTACTGCCATTCTTGACAAAAACATCTACTCCTCCCCCTCTACCTGTTCTTTCATTCCTCCTGAACAATGAGTACCCAGGAACCATTGGTTCCCAATCATGTGAATTCTTTTAAGATTCCAGCAGTATTGGTGGGGGATGATGCTGAAAAAGTATTTGACAACTCAGAATGGACTTAATTAATGACAGTCTTGAAGGTAATGAGATTCCCAGAGCACTTCGGTGATGAATGGCATATATGTCACCCCATATGCTCATGCAAAAGTGAATAGGAATATGGACAACCAGTTTGCACTGGGAAGAGGAACCCAACAGGGCTGCCCCTTTCATCCCTCATTTTTGCCATCTATATTTAGCACAGTTTCACAGGCCTTTCGGGAGTATTGTAATATTTCTGGAATACAAACTGGGGACCAAGAATATAAAATCCATCTCTATGTAGACCATGTTATTCTCTCCCTCTCACAGCCTAAGTCCTCCCTAGATCAAGTTATGTTGCTTCTGAGCACCTTTGGGTAATTTTTGATTTACAGGATAAACATCCTTAAAACTGAAGTAATGACTCTCTGATTTTTTTACCCTGTTGATGGCCTAAAATCTAGACACCTTTTGATATGGGATAAGCAAATGCTTAAGTACCTTGAAGTAATGATCCCTAACACTGGAGGACCCATATAAAGAGAACTATGGTCTGTTAACAACATGATTGAGACAATATTTGCAGCGCTGGTTGGTTCTCCCAACTGGCTTGAGTCACATAGTTTGAACCATACAAATGAACCTCCTCTCCTGTCTCCTGCACCTTTTTCAAATGCTTTCAGTTGAGGTCTCGTAAGCTGTTTTTAGAGAGCGGAATGCCATGATTGCTAAATTCTTATGGAGTAATACTTACCCTCACATCAAATACAAAACCCTATCACTCCCTAAAGATAAAGAGAGCTTGACCCTTTGAGTCCTGGACAAATGTTATTGGGACACCCATTTTTGGACACTGGTATATTGGTGATCCACAGCCTAAGCTGTACAATGGAAAGATGTGGAACTCATTCTGGGCAAGGACTTGAGGATCCTGAAAAACTTATTTAATGACAGATTGGAGTTGTCTAGCACACAGGATGGGGCATACTGGTTTCGGGATAAAATAATGCTTTTTTTATCGTATAATATTTTATTAAGAGGTCTTGAGTATTTGACAGTAGAAAGTGAGCAGTGAGAAAGTGAGCAGTACAGCCAACCAGTTTCTGAATATTATACATCTCAGATATAATATTCTATATAATACAACTCTTCCTAGACCCACCCTAACCAGGGGTCAGATGACCTGAACCTCATGGAGGGAGGGAGGGCAAAGGGAAGTGGGGGAGAAATGGGTAAACCCACCTGCTAGTAACTAGACAAGAATAAAGAACCACCCTAGAGAGGAAGGGGGGTTACACTAGGCCTATTGGCCAAAGCACAGGGACTTAACTACTGCACCCATAACTGCTATGTGCAGAAGATGAGGAAAAAGGGCATGGAAGTGGGGTGGGGGACTAGAGTCGCCCAGAAATTCCTTTTCATACATTACTAGACTGCATATATGATTGTGGATTAGCTCATATTACAGCGTATACATGGCCATGAGCTTTCCAAGTAATACAGTTGAAAGGGGGGGCAATAGGTACCCTTAGGGTCACTGGTTTGTGGCTTACTGCAATATACCCGTAGCCACATCTATTCCCTGGAGTAAATAGAGGGGGGGAGAGGAGGGAATAATAAACACATCCCCATCATACAACAAAAATATCAGTGCAAGGTTAAACATTCAGTCAAGTTCCAATCGTTCCAGTAGTATGGTCTTTGACCGGGGGTCCCTTGAGGGGTGCATCCATGATCCAAAGGTGCCTTCATGATGGCAGACATGTAGCTGATAAGACCTGGATGCACAGGAGAAAGGGTGTCCACCAATTCAACTAAGGATGTCTCCAGAAAGTCAGCCCAATCTGTTGGATGTTCAGTGTCCATATCTTGGGGTCCAGAGGTGGTCTGACTCAGTACAGGAGAAAGATCCTCTCCGGAGATCTTTGCAGTTGGTGCTGCTGAGGATATAGATGGTGAGTGTTGTGGGCTGCTCCTGGGTCTCTGCCTAGCCTTAGGTAGTGAATTTAATCCTCGTTGTGGGAGAGAGGACTGCGTGCTAGAGATCTGTGCAGCTGGAGTTGATGTATTGTCATTGAAACAAACAGACTGGGAAGCAATCTTTGATAGGGGAACGATTTGGTGTGGGACCTGTCCTGCTGATAAATAAGGTGCAGGGGAACCATAAGTGGAAAAAAGGTTCCTACCAAGGGGCACTGCTGGAGGGGGCTCCCAAAGCCTCCTGGGATTTGTAGTAGGGCACTTAAGACCTGGCCAGAGTCTAGCAATCCAATGCTCAATGTCCCCAGGGTGATCTGCAGTGAGCTCATAACCTTCCTTGATGACATATAATCTAGTAAGATTTTTAAACTTAAATTTGAAGTCATGTTGGTAGAGAAATCTTTTAATGGTCCCAAATACTCTCCACTTTGCAGCCATTTCTTGTGCGAAGTCCCTGTATATGGCTATTGTAGATCCTTGCCAAGAGAGTTCCCCCAGATCTCTAGCAGCATGAAGAATTCTCTCCTTGGTGGTGTATCTCAGCAGGTATGCCACAATTGGTCTAGGTGTGTTAGAATGTTTACTTGAATGGACGGAGACCCTGTGAGCCCTTTCTACTTCAATTGGTCCCCTCCACCGGTCCCCTAGAATGCAAGGAAGATTCTTATTAAGAAATTGTTCCATTGATTGTCCTTCTGCTCCCTCTGGGAGCCCCACTATCTGCAGACTGTTGCGGCGGCTCCAGTTTTCATGATCCTCGGTCCTCTCCCAGAGTGCAGCAAGCCGCTCTTCATGTTGCCAGAGACGGTGCCAAACCTGAGTCTGTTGGGTTTCACATGCTTCGGCCCTTTGCTCCATCACATTCATTCTATCCTGTTAGTGTTGAACATGTCTAACAGTGCCAGACAAGGATAGGCTTATGTCATCCACACTATTAATTAGCATTTCCAAGAGCTTGGTAATATGTTGTAAGGATTCCCTGACAGCCACTGGTTGATCCATCTTCGGAAGGAGTCGCTCAGGTATCGGAGATGACATGAGTGGGTTCTAGATTGTGGTCAGCCAAGTAGGATGAGGCACCCAATTTTGTAGCTGAGATCCAGGGAGGGGGGGTAGAGACACAGGCAGGTACACAGGCTAGCCAGCCTGTGGTGCAAGGATGTATGGCTTGTGCGGCCTAGGCCAAGGTGAGCCAGAGTAATATTAGGTCACAGCACCACTGAAACAGTGTGAATACACTGAAATCCACTGAAAAGGACGTGCCACCCAACAAGTAGGTTGTTACCTGTGCATAAAGCCGTTAGTTTGTAAAGGAGACTACACGGGATCTCAGCGTCCAAGCACGGATGGGCTAAGGTCTAGGTAGAGCTTTGGAGTTATGCTGCCATCTTCTCGGTGGCTAAACCACGTCCCCTGAAATAATGCTTTGGCAGAAGGTAGGGACTAAACTTAAGTTTCTGGAACATACAAGAGTACTACTCAGGTTTGTAGCTGACCCCCACTAACTCCCAACTCGGTTTGATTATGGCTTCTTGTGCTGGCATGGCTGGGTCTCTCTACACCCAAACATATGTTCACTGGTACAACGTTGACATAATTTGAACAACTGAGGGGAACATTTGGCCTCCTTCGCACTGATTTTTACAGATATTTAAAGTGTAGTTTGTCTAAGTTTTCTAATGGATTGGGGGGGTGATTTAAGGTACATCCCATGACACTGGTCAGTTTGGTAGTCCTTGCCATACAGGGTCCACCTGGGACCCATTTGATCTCTGAACTTTATAAAGACAGACAATAGGGAAATGTTAGTAAAAAGGAAGAGTAAAAAGGCAGAAGGGTACAGGGAGAGCTTTGCCTTGAAATAGTACCCAGTTAAAGGGAAAGTAGGTAACACCCTATCTAGGGTAAGAGGTAAAAGTAGATCCTGATAGAGGGTGTAGTTGGAAAAGGAGCAAGCAAATGAATGAGACAGTAGGGTCAAGTTACATTCAGAAAACAGAAGGGAGTGACCAATATTAACTGACATGGGAGTGATGCAGTGCAGTGGCCGTGGAGCTGCAGTTTCCAGAGAGGCATTCTGGAGACTGAGGTGCTGTGAAGGTTGTTGGTCTCCATGCTGAGCTGGTTAGAATCCAGAAAACCTCTTGCCCCACCCAGGGGTCACTAAGTCTTCTGTCATTGCCCCGTAGGTTGCCTAGACTGAAGAGGGTGGGCTGGACCATGGTGGATTCCTGGAAGGTGGGGGTGGGTGGGTCAGTGTCACATTACTCAATCTGTGCCACTACAGAATTCCTTTGCCATTCTGGCAGGACATGACAGGAGGCACTTGTAATGTTGACTAGGAAGGATGTGGGGTCCTCTGAAGGGGATGCCCCAGGATGGAAGGTAGAGGACCTTAGCAGAGGGAAAAGCAGCTTCTGGTGGGGGTCCCAGTTGTCAGGGGAATAGATTTGGGAGCAGGAATGGGTGGAGAGAAGGAGGTTAAGTGCCTTCCTGGTACCTCAGCTTGGAGGGATGGACAACAGATCCTACAGATTTCTAGGGCAGCAGGACAGGGTGGAGAGGTGGACGTCATTGTCCATCTAGGGATAAATGACCTAGTGAGGGATGGGGCTGGGGTGGTACAGTGAGAGTTTAGGGAACTGGGGAGGGGCCTAAGGCAAGTAGTATGAATGGTGGCATTCGCCAAGGTGCTACCTGTTTACAACCGTGGAGAGGATAGGGTACTCCACACCAGAAGTTTCAACACTTGGTTGAAAGAATGGTGCAGGAAAGAGGGGTCCAGCTTCATTGGGAACTGGGGCTGACCTGAAAGGATGTGGGTCTATAAAGAGGTGATGGCCTACATCTGTCTGGGATGAGGACCACAGTCCTCAGAAGACATTACTGTCATGAACATTTAAACTAGCAGAGGGGGGAAGTGGTAATATCAAAGGAGGCATAAGCTACACCCTACACACAGATTTAAGCAGAGAGGGCCCAAGGGACAGAAAATCTATGAGGGCACAAGTTAAAGAAGTGGAAGCATAGTAGGGCACAAGGGAGACAAGAACAGAACAGAACAGAACAGGTGGAAAGGAAGGTGTTGAGGATTCAAGGCATAAAGAGTGTAGTGAGGGGGAATGGGAAAAGTGGGACTTTCAAGGGCAACAAAGGCAGGGAGGGTGTTGCAGGAAAACTGGGAGCAAGGTTTGGAGAACCATGTGTGTCACTGCAAGGAGTCTTGAAAATAAAATTCCAGACCTGGAGGCCACCATGATGGAGGCAGAACTGGATCTTATAGCCATTACTGAGTTGTGGTAGACAGGGAGCCACAACTGGGACGTGGCAATACCAGGCTACACTCAGTTCAGGAAGGACGGGGAGGGGAGGAAGTGGGGGGGTGCTGAATGTGAGGAAGGGAGGGTATCAGAGTAATGGAAATGCAAAGGAACCAAGGGGAAAAGGATGGGTTGGAGGTGCTGTGGGGCATCCTGAAAACAGAAGCTGGAGCCACTATTTGCACTGGGGTAATATACTAACCTCCAACACAAAGGATTGGATAAAACACAAGGGGAAGCCATCAACATGATGGCAAAAAAGGGGGAGTTGCTGCTGGTGGGGAACTTCAGTCTGTTGGACATAGACTGGAGCATCCTAGCCATGGCCTCAGCTAGAAGCAGGGCCATTCTAGACTCTTTGCAAGGGGTGTTAATCAACTAGTCAAAGAGTCCACAGGAGATAAAGTAATACAAGACCAGGCATGGCAATCAGCAACGAGTGGCCATAGGTAAAAAAGAAGGGACCTCATGTAAAATACAGAAGGGGCAGATACAAAAAAAGGAGGATGGTACTAATGTTATAGCAGAGGGGAGAGGCCTTGATTGGAAGGTTATGGTGACAGTTCACACCACTACCACCATCTGTGGTCTTGTCACCACTCCGCATTAATCCAAGAGAGCATATACACACCCAGAAAGAGAAATTCAGAACCCAAGCATCTCGACCACAGAGGCCTCAATTAGCATTCTGCTACAAGATGGCAACCTCAAAAATCACTCAGGTGCAAACAGCAAGTTGACACTGTCCAAGAAGAGGGTGCAATCCATGCCAAAGGAGGTGCACATTCCTGGAAGGTGATGGCTGCAAACGCTAGAAACCTTACAACCAAACTACCCAAACTTGCAGCCATCATGGTAGTAGAAAGATTGGACAGGGTTGCTGTGACTGAAACGTGGTTCACAGAAAACCACGGATGGGGCACAGTTATACCCAGATACAATCTGTTCAGAAAGGATAGGCAGGGGCAAAGAGGGAGAGGAGTAGGCATTTACAGTAGAGAAGACATAAAAGCCACAGAGGTGCAGAGTCACCCGGGGACACTGAGTCACTGTGGCTTACTATAGATACAGGAAACAGAAAAACCTTCAGGATCGGCATCATATATACAGACCTCCAAATCGGGGACAGAAAGGGGACAAAGACCTGATAGAAGAAATACACAAAATGACTCGGAGGGAGAGGAGAGGTGATACTGGTGGGGGACTTCAACTTTCCAGATATAAACTGAAGTACACTAACGGCGGCAACAACAAGAAGCAGGGTTTATGTATTGGCACTACAGGGAGCAGGATTAAGTCAACTGATCAAAACACCAACAAGAGGAGATGCCATTTGTGACAACCCACCTCTTTCTCTCTGGGTTGTAACAGCTTTCAGAGAGGTGTTTGTCTTTGAGTATCTGCTGCCACCAGCTGGGTTCACCAGCACCTGTCTTCCCACTTGCACAGAACTGGGAGGTCAAACATGCAATTGCACAGATCAAAACCTGGTAGTGTGTCTCTCTGGTGGCAAATGCTAAACAGAGTTTGCCTTAGCCAGTGGAAACCATAAATTACCTTAGAACTAATTAAAATCACAGCCACAACTGTTGCGTAAATAAACAGCTCTTTAAGTAACAGAAGGTCAAAAGTAGCATTACAGGATACATATATTTAACACAAGAGAATAACACTGTTACAGGAAAAGTAAACAAATGTTTTTAAATAAGATGACAAAAGAAAAAGGCTATTACTGAGATATGCTATTAAACTCTTACCCTTTCCTATCCATAATGAGAAACTGGGCCCTATGCTATCTGCCAGCTCCCATGGACATAGCTAGAAGGGTAGGCCCCAAGCTTAGCCTCTCAGATGTAACTTCCCCCTCAACTCCCTTATAACTTTCTTTCAGCCTCTTATAATCTCTCTTGAGAACAGGTGATTCTTATTCCCCATTTGAATGCACCTACCAGTTACCATGTGTGTATTTAATTGTCCCAGTCAGATTGAACACCTATCAGTGTCCAATTATATTAATTTTTAACCTTCAGTTTATATTTGAGTGATCCAGTCTTTTCAAGCTATGTGAGTCTGTGTGTGTGTATGTCCACTCCCTCACTTGGTCACTCTGTCTGAGATTTATTACTCAGCCCTTATCTATATGCTGGTGGACAGTGGAATCCCAGCATGTGTGTTTTTTTTCCAGACTGCTAAAAAAATACCAGCCAAAAATCCAAGCCATTAACTCCTTCCTTCCCATTTCTGTCACATCCACCTCCCCCCAGGTGATGAAGGTGTGTCCTTTGGGCCACCCCAAAGGACACAGCCATTCATGCAACTGCTGGGAAGTGCCCAAAGTATCCAGCCATGCTGTTAGATGTGCCTAGATGACCAGTCTGCATTGGCATTTTGTTTACCACTGCGGTGCTGGATGGTCATGTTGTATGCCTGCAGTACCGAACTCCAACGTAGTAGTTTTTCATTTTGCCTGCTTGACTTATGAAGTCAGATCAGGGGATTTTGATCTGTGACCACAGTAAATTCTCTTTCATATAGGTAAGACTGCAACTTCTGAAGGGCCCACACTATTCCCAAGCACTCCTTCTCAATTGTGGCATAGACCTCCTGTCTGGGCAGAAGCCTCCAGTTGAGGTACACAGCCAGGTGCTCCTCCCCCTGCTGGGTAACCTGGCACAGCATGGCAACCAGCCCATGGTCTGAGGTGCTCACAGAGACAATGAACTTTAGACTGTAATTGGGCGGCCAATACAGCTGGCCCTCTTATGGCCTTCTTTAGCTTCTGAAAAGTGACCTCACAGCCCTCTGTCCACTGCACCTTATCTGGCTTTCCCTTCTTGGTTAGGTCTGTCAGGGGCTTAGCTAGATCACTATAGCAAGGAACAGACCTCTGGTAGTACCCTGATATCCTCAGAAATGCCCTTACCTGATTCTTGGTGGTAGGAGTGGGCTAGGCCAGGATGACATTAATCTTGGCAGGCTCCAGCTGGATGCATTCGCTACTCACCTGGTGCCCAAGGTAGGGCACTTCTGCCATACCTATCTGGCACTTTTCCCCCTTGACTGTCAGACCTGCGTTATTCAGCCTGCAGAACACATCCCATGCATTATTGATGTGTTCCTCCCAGGTCTGGCTGTATATGGCTATATCATCCATATACACCAAAGCAAACTCACCTGCCCTAGACAGAATGCAATCCACAAGCCATTGAAAGGTTGCAGGTGCATTCTTCATTCCAGATGGCATTACCTTGAATTTGTATAATCCAAATGGAGTGATAAAAGCTGATCTCTCCCTGGCTGCAGGGGTAAGAGGTACCTGCCAGTAGCCCTTTGTACCAGAAGTAGTTAGATGGGTTAGATGGGTTAAAAACTAGTTACAGGGCAGAACCCTGAAAGTGCAGGTAAACAGAGCCCTTTCATCAGAAGGTAGAGTAACCATTGGTGTGCCCCAGGGTTCAGTACTGGGGCCCCTGCTCTTCAATATTTTCATATTGGACATAGATAATGGACTACAGGGAAAGGTGTGTCTGTTCACAGATGATACCAAAATATGCAACAAGGTCAATACCCAGTAGGGAGTGAACAAGATGGAAGCTGACCTCAAGAAACTGGAAGAATGGTCTGGAGCATGGCAGTTGAGATTCAATGGCAAAAAGTGCAAAGTCATGCACATAGGAAAAAGAAATCCAAATGAGGCATATTACCTTGGAGGGGAAAGACTAGCTGCCTCCACCCAAGAGTGTGATTTGGGAATCATTATCTCAGACAACTTGAAGATAGGTAAACAGTTTGAGAAGGCAGCATTAAACGCGAGCGGTATGCTGGGATGCATTGGGAGGGGAATCACAAGCAGGAAGAAGGAAGTGATCCTGCCACTGTACAAATCACTGGTTAGGCCTCACCTGGAGTACAGCATCCAGTTCTGGAGGCTCCACCTCAAAAAAGACATTGGCTGAATGGTCACAGTGCAGAAAAAGGCAACAAAAATAATTCAGGGATTGCGCGAGATGTCCTACAGGGATGAACTGAAAGAACTGAACATGTGTTCCCTGAAACAGAGAAAAGAGAGGGATGACATGATCAAAACATTTAAGTACATAAAAGGCAAAAACCACGTGCAGATAGACAATCTCTTCCAATTTTAGAAGGGCAGCAGAACCAGGGGACACGATCTAAGGCTGCAAGGATGGCAGTTCTCCACCAACACCAGGAAGTTTTTCTTCACAGAAAGAGTGGTGGATGCCTGGAACAACCTGCCTGCAGAGGTGGTGGGGGCAAGCACAGTGATAGGTTTCAAGAATGCTTGGGACAAATACAAGGGAGCCCTCAAACCCATGGGCAGTTAGAAGGCTAGGCTAAAAGACAATTGGCAGACTAGATAGACCTGGTGGTCTCCATCAGCTTCTATATTTCTATGTTTTATGCATCTTCATGTAGACTGCAATCTCTGGAATTGTGCTGTAGCTTGTATGTATTTCATTTTTATGTTTGCTTGTGCACATGCGCAAGAAACATTATGTGGCAGCTTAGGAGAGAAGTGGGTTGTGGAGGCGCAGCACTGTGGCAGCCAACGGAGGCATTGCATTTGGGGCTTGGCACTGGTGGATCAATAGATGCACAGTATGCTGATGACACTGGCTTCCAAAAGTGCCATCAAGTTGTAACGTTTTTGCTGCAGCAATCAGGGGCTGCCTCGTCATTGCAGTGTCAGCCATTCTGCTGCAATTAGGGAGTGGCCCAACATTGCTGGGCAGAACGTTGCCTAGTGTAATATTGTTTGTGAATACGATGGCAAGCCACCACCATGTTCACAAACAATATTAGACAGCCCCCAATGCCGAGGAGCTGCCCAATCATCATGTGCCACCCCAAAACAGTTTTTGTTTGCCAGCCGGGGGCCCAATCCCTGTCAGCTTTAGTCCCCCCCTTCCCAGTGTAATTTGCCGACAGGGAAGCCCTCTCCCCATCGGCATAATGTCCCACAAAAACATTGGTTTTGTGCGAAAGTGTAATCCCCTTAGCTCTTGCCCCCTCTGTATGTGCCAACAGGGTACCTAATCCCCCATCGGCTATAGCCCCAAAAAACACTGCACAGAATACGTGGTCGCTGTGGAAATCAGTGTTTGGGACACACTAAGAAAATTACAGTGATACTGTTCATGAGCAGAGGTCCTAGAATGCCAATGTTGAAAATTTGGTGACTAAAGTCCATAACATGACTGTGTTACGTGCATGCATTGCGCAGTTTCCACGTATGCTTGGAAGTACGAGCATTTTTAATATTCCCACTACAGATTTTCAACATTGCCATCTCTTCACACCTCCCTATGGATGGTACAGCTGTCATTCTTCACATCCTGCTTGATCTGTGTTTTCGTACATGTGGTGCAGAATGGCACGGTTGCTGTTGGAACTCAAAGTTCGGGACACATTGACTAAATCACATTGCCACTCTTCATGAGAAGAAGTCCCAAATGCTTTCATGAGGTAGGGTCTCAAATAGGCCATGTAGAAAATTTGAAGTGCAAATACCAACAAACGCCCGGGGCGTTAGGGTTTCTAACCATAACGTCACACCCTGTACAGACTGACAGGCATCGGGGTGTGCCTTTGGATTGCCGACTGTACTGCTCATGCCATCCCACCCCAACCCCCCAGCCACTGACAGGCACTGAGGCGTACCTAGGACTCTTCGGCGCCAGACTTCACCGCATTCTCCTATGCTGTACCCATTTCAGCATATGTCCTTATGGAATAGGGTGACTGTAAAGCCAAACACCCCAAGGCACACCTCAGCACATGTCAGTGTCTGCAGAATAGGGTGAGGTGACATGGCATGACCGTCATGGGCGATGACTCAAACACTTACCCCAATGTCTGTCTGTCTCTACAGAATGGAGGTGGAGTTGGCGTGAAGTTTAATAATTCACTGCCATTCCTATTCTGCATCTGTCCAACTCCTGCATTTCCAATGCTAATACCAGCAAGCAAACATTCGGCATTGACAAATGCTTGTTTGTTATTGTTAGCACTGAACCCATGTTACAGCTTGTATGCTTCACTTCTACTGTAATGTACTTGTTTCCTGTATTTTACGTTATCAGTGCCACTTCTGTGGCTCAGGTTATGCCTGAAAATGGTCCATCAGATCAGTGCACTTACCCAGTTACCAAAGATTGAAATAAAATAAATAAATACATAAAACCATTTTACTCATTATGGACTGTGAGAGAATGTTGAAGAAACTAGTGTTGACCTTGGGAGGTGAGTACATTATACCCAACACTAAATCCAATCCCTGTACCTCTACTAGCAAGAACTCAATCTTTTCTACATGGTTAGCACATAGACTAGGAGGTGGGCTCCCTCGGTGGAAGCCTTTAAACGGGTTAAAAACATGCTTGTTCCAACTAGCTTTTATTGCTTGATGCTGCTGTGAGTTGTAGATTGATTTTGTTTTAGGCGTGTTTTTTGCTTGGTTTTAGGTGGTTGTATTTTGTATTGCATTGTTGTTTTTAATGTACAGCACCCAGAGTCCCAGGAATTGGGTGCTTCGTAAATAAAATATCTATCTATCTATATATCTATCTATCTATCTATCTATCTACTGTTTGACCCAATTCCCATTTGGTATACAGCAACACCCCTACCCCCATTTCCCTTCCCCGTCTAATTCATGAGCATAGTGTCCTTCAGTATCAATTTCAATATGTTGGAGAGACTTTGGAGAGGGGTGTGTCAGTCATACTCATAATGTGCTCCTGCCATAAAATCAGGGCATACTGGATATACTGTAATGCTTAATTGAAATTTGGAGAAATATTGTGTATTCAGTCCAACATAACCCCAGGCATGCCCTAGGGAGTTCTCCTCCCCACAAACTTTTAAAAATAAAAAGAAGAAAAAGCTGTTCCTAATATTTCTTGTTGCCTGTAGAAGACTAATACTAGAAACTGGCTGAGTAGCTCTATCCTTACAATCAAGACTGGCTGGGTATTGTTTCATCTCTGTATGCTATGAAGCAGATCGCATTCAAAACAAATAAACAATTTCAGCTACAAGATACCTGTGTAATGAAAATTATATATCCCAGTATTGTTATATCCCAATATTTTATACATCTGGGATATACAATGGAGAGCTGTCAGATAAATAATTTATCTACACAAGTGCTGTTTGACCTTGGGTAACCTCATGAGTGGCGCATGCCACAAGTGAGGTGTCTGAGGTCAAACAGCACAAGTGTAGATAAATCATTTATCTGATAGCTCACCATTGTATATTTCATTTATGCAATAGGGATGCTTTCTGTCAGTGCAGGGACATTTGCTTTTGATTGCTTATCTTGTTTTTGCATATGTTTGTTAAAAAAGTGAACAAAAAATTGTATTTTCTGCTTTCTTGCTAATTATAAAAAAATCTAAACGGTATCTATTAATGAAACACCACTCATTTTTGTAGATAATGTTGTGCTGAACAATTTTCATGCTTGCAGTACCATGCTATCTTTTTTCGTTTTAAAGGTTTTTGCATTTGAATATGGGTAGTACTGCTACTGAGGCCGAACATTCTAAATGAGTTCTGGAGTGATTGTGACATAGCTACTATATGGATAAATTTTATTTATTCAATGGCTGTGAAGATAAATGGATTTATTCAATGGCTTCTGAGTCCACGCCTATTGCATAAAGCTAATTATGCTATAGTATTTACTGGCTATGAAGGGAGGGGGAGGGAGAAAGAGAGAGAGAGAGAGAGACTCATACTTATACACTCACCCTTCTGACTTTTTCAAGGACTATGATTCTCCCTCTCCTCTCCCCAGTGACTCCTCCTCCTCTAGCCATCCGTCTTTTTACTTCAAAGCAGTCAAGATGCATGATGCCTTCAAATACATTACCAAAGCCATCACCAAATCCAAATCCAGCAGTGATACACTTGACCTTAAACTGCTGTCCCTCACCCTTGATGAGGTGTTACAGCCACTGACATATATTTTCACCTCTCACTTAGGCTCAGCCAGTTCCCTGACAAATAGAAATCCACCACTGTTACCCCTGTCCATAAAAGTGGTGACAGGGCCACTCATGGAAATTACCATCCGATCTTTATATTGCCACCCCTCTCTAGGGCCTATGAATGTATTGCAGCAGATCAGCTCACAGATTTCCTGGACAAATACGATATCCTGTGCTCGCAACAATGTGGCTTCAGGAAAGAACATAGCACCTGATCTGCCCTACTGGAATTCTCTGGCATTCTTCACAGCTCAATGGACAATGGTTAATTAATTGGGTCCATCTTTATCGCTCTGACTAAGACGTTCAACACTGTCCATCACCACCTACTGCTTGTGCAACTTCTGAAAGCTGAGCTCTCTCTCAACTCCACCACCTGGTTCAAAAGCTAAGAACCGGTCTCAAAGAGTAAAAATTGCAGATATCCACTCTGATACCAGGCCTGTTCACTCAGGTGTCCCCCAGGGATCCATTCTGAGTCCCCTATCATTCAGCTTGTTCTTCAACTCTCTTCCAAATTCTTGCTTCGAAACAATCATCCTCTATACAGATGATGCTGTAATTCTTGCCTCCCACAAGGATCCTAAACCTCTATAAGACAACCTTCAGCTTGGCTTCACATCTGTTGAAAATTGGTTCTCAAATCACTATCTGGTCCTCAATAATAAGAAAACAAAGTCTATGATGTTCAGCAGTTCTCATAAGCTGCACCCCCTATCCATCAAAACCAGTCATGGAGTCATCCTGGAACAGGTTCAAGCCTTTAAGTACCTTGGGATCACTCTAGACCCTCATCTAACTTACAGTGCCCAGATTGACTCTGTAGCCAAAGCAGCAAATACTCACCTTGGTCTTCTTTTACAGCATAGGCAACATCTTACTCCAGAAGCCCAGACTGTCGCTGTTCAGAGCTCTGCTGTCTCCATTATTGACTATGGGCTTATCATCTATGGCTCTACCCCCGCTACCACTCTTAGGTGCATATCCACCTCCCTCAATAAGGCCTGCCACCTTCTCACTGGATCCCACCACCTCACACACACGTGTGACCTCTATGCACAAACTGGATGTCTGCAACTCACCAATAGGATAAAGTACCTAACTTGCACCATGGCAAAGAAAATAACTATGGGCCTTGCACCCCCTGGAGTGTGTGCACTCCTGCACCCTAGCAATAACCCCCGCTCAACCAGTGGGACTGAATCACAGCTCCTGCAGGTTCCATGTTGTTGTACCTCACAAGGTCAAAGATCTTTTGCCTACAGGGTGCCCAGCTGGCTAAATGGTCTAAACAGTTACATCTCCTCCACTCCTACCCTTGGTGCATTTAAATCAAGGCTACACCTCTCTCTCACTGCCTCTAGCTCCTGTGACTGCCTCCACTAGCTGACCCCATGAAGATTTCCCTAACCTTATGCAGTTCTCTCTCCAATTAGCACTTGAATACCCCTTAGCACGCACTTCCCCATGTTATGTCTATGACAATACCTCTGACTGTGCTCCTCCTCTATAGCTTTCCGCCCCCTCTACTCTTCCTCTCTCTTGTCCTCTATCCTGTCTGCACCTCATCTGCTATCTCCTTGTAACCTAGCTTCCAAAACTTGTTTTGTTTCTCAGATGCTTTGTAACTTTGTTTAGCTTATACTTTTGTAACCTTTTTCTATGTATTGAATTTGTAATCTGACTAACGTCTTATGTTTTGAATTGTAACCTGACGTGGAACCTTTGTAAAAGAGCCCTGAGTCAAAGGTATTGTAATCCTAGTTCTAATAAATAATAAATAAATAAATACAAAATAAAAATAAATATAGTTTGATATAACATTATATGGGAAGACTGCCTTGTCATGCTGGCCAGAGAGAACCAGCCTCAGAGAACATGACACACACAGAAATGCTTGCTCAGAATGAACATACAAAAATAATGTTTTTCTGTCCTTTTACGAAAACAACCCTTATCTATAGGTAACAGAATAAGTGTAACTTCTAATTTTTAGAAGTTTTTAAATTTAAATCGCAGCTCTGTTTTGGATTGTATTAAGAAATTAAGTTTTGTATTTTTCCCCTTGTTTTTGTAATAATTTTGTGGAATATGCTAGCCTGCTCCCCCTGTCCTGTGCTATTCGGTCTCTGCTCTCTGCACCCTCCACCCATTCTCCCCCCCCCAGTCATATCTACCAGCACTGTAGGGCACTGGGGATTGCCCGTGGGGGGATGGATGGGAGGGGACAGTGGAGTCTGAATGAGTGGCAATCTCCCATCGGAGTGGTTAGGACCAGAAGATGCCCTGGGATGAAATGGTGCCAGGAACATGGTGATCCTTGTCTGGTTCCCATACCCAAGGGCACCTCCTTTTTGGGAGGGCAAGTAGCTGGGACAGCCCGCCAACATCATCCAACGCAGGCGCTGTTATGCAATGCCAGATCCATCAGGAACAAAACTGCTCTTATTGCAGATTTTGTTGAAACAGTAGATCTGACTTGCATTACTGAGACCTGGTTAGATGGGAACGCTGCCCCAATTTTAGAGGCAGCTATTCCCTCAGTAATACATCGCCTGAGATTGGATCGTGGTGGGGGGGTTGTGGTCTGTTTTAAGATTGAATTGGGCCTAACTGGGGTTCCAGTTGAGGAGGCCATATCATTTGAGTGTACCATGGTAACTTGTGTGGGGTGCAGGATAGCGCTCATTTACCGTCCACCAGGTGATGAGAAGCTGTTCCTGAAGGAAGTAGCAGACTTCGTCACCGACATGGCATTGGAGTTGCCCAGACTGATGGTTCTGGGTGACTTGAATGCTTGGGTCAACAATGAATCCTCGCTTTTTGGACAACACTACCTCCAGGTGATGACATCACTGGACTTCACACAAGTTGTTTCCTCAGTTACTCACAATGGTAGTCACTCTCTTGAATTGGTCTTCCTCCTGGGGGTCGAGGCCTCCAACTTGGTGGTGGAACCTCCCAGTTGGTCCGATCACTGCACTGTTAGGTTAAATTTTTCTCCCCCCCAGAGCAGGTCGGCCCCTGTGGAGATAGTCAGTTATCACCCTTTGCGGGATATAGTCCTTGAAGACCTGGTTGCGGTGATTGACGTCTCAGTGTTTGGCGAGACCAGCACAGATCCTGAACTGTTAGTCACAGCCTATAATACGGCCATTTCTTCAGCTCTCGATCTGATTGCTCCCATCTGTGTTGGCCCCCTTCCACTTTGCCCTGGAGACCCCCATGGTTTGATGGGTCCCTGAGGGAACTGCGGAGGTTGGGGCGTAGGTTAGAGCATCATTGGCAGAGGTCTGCCTTGGATGCCGGCCATCTTATTTTGTTAGAGCATTATAAACTCTATCAATGAGAGATTTCTCATAAGAAGGCAGAATTCCTGTCCAGAGAAATCACTGTTGCATGGAACTGACCGGCTCAACTCTTCCAAACTGTGGACAGGTTGTGCAACCCAGTCTGTCTGCAGCTCCGTCGAGTTTTTTCACAAATAGAGGGTGATGAGATTGCTCGTTTCTTTGTGAATAAGGTGGCCGACATCAGACAAGAGTTCCGTCAGACTCACTCTAAGGGGGATGCTGTTGGTCAGTGCTTAGTCACGGAGCCTGGAGTTTCCTGGAGTAACTTTGATCTACCGGAGTTTGTTGATATTATGAGGATTGTCCAGGGGATGCATCCCACTTGCTGTAGTTTAGATCTGGGCCCTACTTCCCTGATTTTGGGTTGTAGTGATGTTATCAGCCCAGTCTTAGCTCAGATTGTCAGGTGCTCTTTGGAATCGGGTGAGTTTCCTAGCTCCCTGAAGGAGGCAGTAGTGACAGCACTCCTGAAGAAAGATTCTTTGGACCCGGAGAATCTAGCGAACTACAGACCTATCTCTAACCTTCCTTTTGTTGGAAAGATTATTGAGAATGTTGTGGCAGCTCAACTGGAGAACCATTTAACCATCCATAATTTATACGAATCTCTCCAATCAGGTTTCCGTAAGAGGTATAGTGCTGAGACTGCTCTGGTTCGAGTGCTCAATAATATCCTGATGGCAAGAGATTGGAGAAACCATTCCATCTTGGTACTCCTTGATTTGTCATCAGCATTTGACACTGTGGATCATGGGGTTCTGCTCGAGCACCTGAAGCTCATCTGTGGGCTGTCGGGGACAGTTCTCAGATGGTTTTCATCTTTCCTCACCAGTAGAACTCAGAGAGTTGTCTCGGGAATATTTTCTTTGGAGTCTTTCTCTCTGCCTTGCTGGGTACCTCAGGGCTCGGTGCTGTCTCCCATGTTATTTGCAGTGTACATGCTGCCCCTCGGAGACATTGTAAGATAGCATGGGCCGAGGTTTCACTGCTATACTGATGATACCCAGCTCTACCTGTCTTTTGCCCCTGACCAGGTTAGTGCTATCTCGGTCTTGAACTGTTGCCTCATGGAAATCCAAGATTGGATGAGTTCCAGTGGTTTAAAGTTGAATGCAGAAAAGACTGAGGTTTTGGTGTTGGACCCAGGTCGCAGGACAGAGGGGTTGAGGACTGATCTCTCCTCTGGTTTAATCCTGGGGAGGGGCACAGATCTTTACCTCTGAGCGGGTGCGTGACCTGGGAGTGGTGCTTGACGATGGGCTGACCCTCCATCATCAGGTGTCGGCAGTCATCAAGCTGGCCTTTTACCATCTTAGGAACATTGCCAGGATCAAGCATCTAGTTCCATCTAGCAATCTGCCTGTTTTGGTCCAGGCCTTTGTGACCTCATGCCTCGACAAATGTAACTCCCTTTATCTAGGGCTTCCTGGAGTTGATATCCGCCATCTGCAGCTAGTGCAGAACGCTGTTGCATGTTTCTTGACTGGGGTATCTAGGAGATCTCACATTACCCCAGTGCTGCACAATCTGCACTGGCTGCCTGTTCAGTGGTGGCTCACCTTTAAGGTAGGTTCATTAACTTACAAAGCCCTACACTGACTGGGTCCTGACTACTTGAAAGAGCTCCTCATTCCCTATACCCAACTGCGACAACTCCGCTCAGCTGACGAGTTGTTGCTGGAGATTCCGAGGGTTAGTTTAAAGTCATCTGGGGCCCGTGACTTCAGGTTTGCTGCCCCTACCCTCTGGAATTCTCTGCCCCGTCAGCTATGGGACTGCAGGACAGTGGGGTGCTTTAAGCAGGCATTGAAGACCTTTTTATAGGGTAAAGCTTATTCTGAATTTCGCTGATTTTATTGATATTCATTGTATTTGCTGACTTTGTATTTATTTGTTCAGCGCTTTGATTTCTGAAAGGCACTATATTAAATAAAATGTATTATTATTATTAACTTGTAACCATTATAAGCTGGTGAATACAGAAAAGCCTATTATCAGTGTGATGCTTTTATAATAATAATAATAATAATAAACTTTATTTAATAGAGTACCTTTCAATTATCAAGGCGCTTCACAAATACATAAAATTCAGGGAATTCAATAAATATCAATAAAATCACAAGAGTTCAGAAAAGGCTTTGCCCCATAAAAAAGTCTTCAGTGCCTGCTTAAAGCTCCCCACTGTCCTGCACTCCCGTAGTGGATGGGGCAGAGAATTCCAGAGGGTAGGGGCAACAAACCCGAAGGTTTTACTGTCGTGATATGGCTTATTGACGTCAGGTGCCAGTACATTCTCTGAAGTATTTGTACAACAGGTATACACCCTGTTTCTCAAGAAATGTCATTTGTAATTTCTATACTAAGAAATGTTTTTGACAAAGTAGTTATGACATAATTACTAGGAAAGATAATATCTTGGTCTTGCGTAAGTAGTAAGAATATATAATGTCAGCCAGAGACCCTGCTTGGTGTGTGTGTGTGTGCTTCCATGGCCACACCAGAAAAGGGTCCGAAGAAGTTACCACAGATTCTACAAAGGGCTTCCATAATGACCTTAGCCTTCTATGCTTCCAAAAGCGAAAGCTGTTTATGAAGTCCGTAGTCTGTAAGTGTACCTTTTCTTTGTTCCCCTAATAAAGGGTTTATGAAATGTTAATTAAGTTATGATATGATAGACAATTTATTCCTTATACCTGGACAGGGATTCGGCATGTTTGCAGTTCATTTGCATCACCAGGTAAGAAAAAAGGTTTGTCTCCCCATACGACACACAGGGGTAATGCCAAACCTCACCCAACAACTAACACACCGAAATCTGGCCAATGGAAAATCATGGACACAAATGCTCACAGCCTGGGAAAAAAAGGAGGCAGTATAGCGCAGTGGTCTAAGGCTCTGAGCTGCAAATCTGGTGACATCCAGCAGACCAGACCTGGGTTTGAATCCCACAGCTTCCACGTGCATACTGTGTGACCCTGAGCAAGTCACTTAACCTCCTTGTGCTCCCAGGTCACTCCTGTAAAAAAGCTTTCAGCTTAGTGTGCTATACCTGGTTAAACAACTAAATAAATAAAAGATCCCAGACCTGCAGGCAATAATGTTAGAGGCTAAACTGGACATAGTAGCAATTAGTGAGATGTGTTACCAGTAACCACACTTGGGAGACTTCAGTACCTGGCTATATATTGTTCAGAAGAGACCAAGGTGCAAAAAGGGGGAGGAGTGGCCCTGTATGTCAATGAAAATATCAAAGATTCAGAATACACATAAGGAGCCAGAAGAACTGTGGGTCACCCTGGAAACAGGAAATGGGACAGCCATAAGAACTGGGGTTGTCTACAGGCCCCCAGACCAGGGGGAGGACATAGACACATTACTGTTAGAAGATATACAAAACATGACAGCTAAAGGGGAGGTTCTGATAATGGGAGACTTCAACATGCTGGATACAGATTGGTCAATACCAGCAGGAACATCTGCCAGAACTAGACACATAGTGGATTCCTGCAGGGGAGAGCCTCAAACAACTGGTACAGCAACCCACAAGAGACAGGGCTATCCTAGATCTAGTACTGACTAACAGGAAGGATCACAGATCTCCAGGTAGAAGGTCACCTGGGGCCAGTGACCATCACATGGTATGGTTCAGTTTGGCCACTACAACTAAATCATCCCATTCAAGGCAAAAATATGGGACTTCAGAGCAGCTGACTTTGATAAGATGGCCAACAGCGTTAAGCTAGCCCTGCAAAAGAAACACAGGTAAGGGGTACAGGCAAAGTGGGCAAGCATTAAGGATGCAATACTTGAAGCAACATCCCATTGTGTTAGACAGAAAAGGAAGTGCAAAGAAGAAGGAAACCACTTTGGTTCTCAAATACAGTAGCAAAAAGGTCAGAGCCAAAAGGCTAGCCTTCAGGAAACATAAGGGAACACAGCGGGATGAAGATGGGAGGCATACCAAACTGCCCTAAGGGAAGCAGGGAAGGCAGTGGGCAGGCAAAGTCCAAAACTGAGGAAACACTAGCACGAACAGTAAAGAAGGTGACAAGACTTTCTATAGATACATTAGTGAAAGGAGAAAGTCCAGAGGGGGTATTGCTAAGCTTAATGGAGAAAAGGGAGCATGTGAGGAGGAGGACCATGTAAAACATCTATCCTAAATAGATACTTTTGCTCAGTATTTGCTGAAGAGAAGGTAGGGCAGCGCCCACAGCTCAGCACCATGGACACAGTGGGGAGGGAGGTGAGCACTACTCCCTTCACAAAAGAAAGGGTCCTAGAAGAGCTTGCTAAGCTCAGGGTGGATAAGGCAATGGGACCTGATGGCGTACATCCCAGGGTACTTAGGGAGCTAAAGGTGGAACTAGCAGAGCCATTAGCAGAACTGTTTAGTGAGTCTCTGAGCACAGGAGATGTCCCAGAAGACTGGAGAAGGGCTCATGTGATTCCGCTCCACAAGAGTGGTAGCAGGGAGGAGGCAGAGAACTACAGACCAGTCAGTCTTATCTCAGTAGTGGGCAAGATTATGGAGGCACTCCTTAAGGAAAGGATAGTGCAACACCTGGAATCCATAGGGGCACAAGATCCAAGACAACATGGGTTTACAAAAGGAAGGTCCTGTCAAACTAATCTCATAGATTTCTTTGACTGGGTAACCAGAGTGGTGGACCAAGGGGGAGCAGTTGATGTCGCCTACCTTGACTTCAGCAAAGCTTTTGACACTGTTCCACATAGAAGATTGATAAATAAGCTGGGTAGGCTCAGGGTGGGTCGGAAGTTGGTCAACTGGGTGGCAAACTGGTTGACGGGCAGAAAACAGAGAGTGGTGGTAAATGGTATACAGTCAGAAGAGATGCAAGTCACAAGTGGGGTACCTCAGGGATCAGTCCTGGGGCCAGTCCTCTTCAATATCTTCATTAGTGACATTGCAGATGGACTAGAGGGTAGGCTTGTCTGTTTGCAGATGACACCAAGATCTGCAACAGAGTAGATGATCCAGATGGAGTGGGCAGAATGAGAAGAGATCTGGATAAACTAGCAAAATGGTCAGAAGAGTGGCAACTGGATTTAATGCAAAGAAGTGCAAGATCATGCACATAGGGAAGAGAAACCCTGAAGCCACCTATAGGCTGGGAGGAGTTGCTAGCAGTCACAAAGGAAGAAAGAGACTTGGGCATCATCATCACTGATGACCTGAAATCATCCAAGCAGACCTCTAAAGCAGTAGGTAAGGCTAGGGGTGTTAGGGTGTATTATGTAGGGTATCTAAGTTGTAAGAGGAGGTAATAATCCTCTTTACAAGACACTAGTTAGGCCCCATCTGGAGTACTGTGCAGTATTGGAGGCCACACCTTCACAAGGACATTAACCAAATTGAGGCAGTCCAGAGAAGGGCAACCAAAATGGTACAGGGACTGCATCAGAAGACATATGAGGACAGATTAACAGAGTTCAATATGTACACCCTTGAGCAAAGGAGGAGAGAGGTGATATGATCGAGGATTCAAACACCTTAAGGGCATTAACAAGGTGAAAGAGTCTAACATGTTTAAATATAAGAAAAATAGCAGGACAAGAGGACACAGCATGAGATTAGAGGGGGGCCGATTAAGGGGGAATGTGAGGAAAATTCTTTTTCACAGAAAGGGTGGTGGATGCAAGGAATGGCCTACCTCAAGAAGTGGTGGCTATGAATACAGTGCAGGGCTTCAAACAGGCATGGGATAGGCATAAGGGAGCAATACAGATGAATATGACTAGATAGGCCACTGACAGAGCAAAGGCCGATGGCACATTTATAAGATAGAAAAATAAATGGGCAGACTGGATGGGCCTTGCGGTCCTTATCTGCCGTCAACTTCTATGTTTCTATGTTTCTATGGATACACTGGGTCTATTATATCATGGAACAGAATGGAGATTTTGTGCCCTGATAAGCAGGACAGTGATCCCTTGGGTTGTTTTAGTTTGTGGACAGAGACATGGTTGGGTATATTATTGGGTGGACTTGTGTCTGTGTCTGGGGGTCACTGCAGTTGCCATCCCACTAATTTCCTATATTACATCCTACTACAGCATTAATTTCACCATATGTACTGTATATAGTTCTGTGTTTTTCTGAGGAAAATATTGCGACTAAAACACATTCCACAGGCTGTGATAGGGTGGGGTGATGTGGCCCACATGATTATGGGAAGCCAGATCCCTCCACCCCAATTTGGAGGTGGGGGACTTTTAACAGAAACTGTCTATGTGCTATGCTGTGTATTGACCAACAGTCCTCCACCAGTCAATCCGTAGGTTGGTGGGGTGTACCACTCATTTGGAGGTCAGTAATTTACCTGGCGGGTATGTGGATTTGATATGGTAGAGTATATGGTGGAACATGTTGCAGTCTAATGAATCTGTGTTTCTCTGTTTTAAAAGTCAAAAAACTTTGATCTAAAAAACAAGCAAACTGCTGTTCGACTGATTCAACTGGTCCTCGCCATATTAACCAGTCAAACTAGAAATCTGACTTTTGACCCAAACGTTCACGAGAGTCTGTGGAATTGAGCACCCAACATTGGAGGTGTTTGATTCATAGAAACATAGAAATTGATGGCAGAGAAGGACTTCCAGGCCCATCCAGTCTGCCTGTATACCCTACCATTTCTTAGCGGCCGATGATCCTACTTGGTCCTGGTTGCGGCCTCCCTTTCCCCCCTCTAGGATTCCCTTATGTTTATCCCAAGCATGTTTCAATCCCCCCACTGTGATTGCCTCCACCACCTCCTGGGGCAGATCAGTCCAAGCATCCACCACTCTTTCTGTGAAAAAGTATTTCATTACGTTGTCCCTTAGTCTACCCCCTTCCAGTCTCATGTCATGCCCTCTTATTGTTTTAGAGCAGCTTCTCTTTTGGAAGATGCTGCTCTCCTGTACCTTATTCATCCTCTTGAGATACTTGAAGGTCTCTATCATATCTCCCCCTCTCCCTCCTCTCTTCCGGGGTGTACACATGGAGTTCCTCCACTCTCTCCTTGTTTGACCTGTGATGTAGGTCTGCACCATTTTTGTTGCCCTTCTTTGAACTGTCTCCACCCAGTCTATGTCCTTCTGGGGAAGTGGCCTCCAAAACTGGATACAGTTTTCCAGATGAGGTCTCACTAAAGACCTGTACAGTGGCATTATGACCACTTTTCTCCTGCTGGTAATTCCTCTCCCTGTGCACCTCAGCATCCCACTGGCTCTCCCCACTGCCTTGGCACACTGTTTGGCCACCTTTAGGTCATCAGATATTATGACCCCCAGATCTCTTTCCTGTTTGGTTGCTGCTAATATCTCCCCTTCATCATGTAATCCTCCCCTGTGCCCCAAGTGCATGATTTTTCACTTCTTCACATTGAATCCTAGTTGCCACACTCTGGACCATTCTTCTAGTTTAGCTAGGTCCCTCCTCATTCTCTCCACCCCTCCTGGACTATCTACCCTATTGCAGATCTTCGTGTCATCTGCAAAGAGGCATACCTTCCCTTCCAGCCCCTCTGCAATGTCGCTGATGTAGATATTAAACAGCACTGGTTCAAGACCTGAACCCTGTGGCACCCTGCTGATAACCCTCCCTACTTCAGATTTAGCCCTGTTTACCACCACCATCTGCATTCTATTCTTCAACCAGTTCCAACCCAGTTTACCACCCTGTGTCCCAGTCCCAGGCTGCCCAGCTTACTCACAAGGCTCCTATGTGGAACGGTGTCGAATGAAGTCCAGGTAGGCCATGTCCACCGCTCCCCCCAATCCACCTCCCTAGTGACCCAGTCAAAGAAATCAATCAAATTAGTTTGACATGACTCTTGGATATAACCAGACTTGCAGCTCTAATACTATGTGTCTCTGCTGAAGGGTTTGTGGTCCATCTGGATAGTCTTTCTTTCTAGAGTTTTTTTATCATTTAGTTATGGAGACTGGTCCAGCCGAGATGTAGGCTCCAATTTTGGAAAGGTCCTGCTTTTATTCATTTTTAAACTGACTTGCCCATGGTCAGAGAGTGAGTACATGTAGGTGTCTCATGGGGGATTTGAACTTGGGTCTCTTGGCAGTCCTCAAAACCACCTAAATGGTTAGCCTTTGGAGAAGATATGGCACTAATTGAACATGTCAAATTGAGCAAACAAAAAGGTCAAAAGTCATGAAAATGACGTGGCACAGTGTTGTAACTGAAACTTACGGAACAGAACCAAAACCTTAACTGAGCTGTAGTAGTTAAAAGAACCATAGAAAAGCCAAGATATGTAGAGCAGAACCAGAAGCAACTGATCCATTTGGTTGAAAAGAAAGATCTGATGGTTGGATGGGGTCTGGTGTGAGGCTTTGGGGTGGTACCAACAGTGTATTTCAAATCTATTGGATGGTCCCTGGGGCTAGCTTCTCAAGCTTTTATTCTGCAAGTGTATGCTTATACAGTAATACATACTGTTAGAAAAAGACATTCACTAGTTTGTATTTCAGCACTTTTGGCTATGGTGCCATCTGATACTGCAAGAAAGATTTGGTCCTGGGGACATACCTCTCAAGTATTTCTGATTTTCAGGGATATCATTGATTTTGCCCCCAAAAGTTCCTTAGTCTCTACTAAAATGGGCATTTCTGTCACATAGGAGTAGGGATCTGAAGCATAATATAATATCATACATTAGTGTTAATCTAGTTCTCCATTAGAAAATGATTTCCTCACTAAGTCAAATTTTGTTGCAGCTTTTGAACTGATATGATGATGTGCTGAGATATGTCCCTGATTCAGTTCATTTGCCCCTGATTTTTTTGTAAGCCTTGTCCCTGATTTTTGAGGTAGGAGGTTGGGAGGTATGCCTGAGGGCAGGTGGGGCCCTCAATGCTGGTTGTAGTGGTTTGCCTTGTGTTATCCCTACATGTCCAGCCCAGAACAAGAAAAGTGACACTCATGTATTTAGGGTTTATGATTTGCTTCAGATTTTAGAAACTTTTCAGCCCTGCATCTCTGTTGTTTTTTTTACAGTACATTTTTACCCAGGGTAACCCAGCTGAGATGCAACATCTTGCTTTCAGTGGGATCCTGCTTTTACCCATCTTTGCATTTGGGTGGTTTGAAGCACCAATAGGTTTAATGACATGCTCAGAGTCACAGTGACTGAGTGGCTGTGGTGGGATTTAAACATGGGTACCATGTTTCCCAAGTCTGTGCTGTAGCTACTAGACAATGCAGCCTTGCTTAAAGGTTGTAGCTGCTCATCTTGGTTCTCACATCAGATGGTAACTGTGGGGAAGCCTGTGGGTGTTCCATTCCATCTCTCTCAGTGTGTTCTACTAAATCATATCTTTCTGCTTTTACTGGTAGTCACTGGCTGTGGGAATACTTTTGATTGCTTCAGCCCCCCCCCCCCCCGCCACCTTCTAATGTAGTAGTGTTTGCTCACTTGAGATGCAGGATACCTTGGACAAAGTCTGACCTAAATGTGACCTTGGGCAGATTAGTCTTGACCTCCCTGTGCTGCAGTCCTCCTAACAGTAACATTTAGTGGAAACAGGGCACGGACAAATACGTGTTAAAAAATGCAAGATAAAATAATAAACACTTCACTGGCTAGCTTTGGCTGTGGGGAGATAATATATTATCACAGTCAACTGAGATCATCCAGAATTAAAGGAACTGTGGAACACTGTACAGCGCCAGCTCTAGGAAATACTAATAACCTGTAATATTTCCTGCAACAAGGCAGTAAATTATTGCTTGATCACTAGGATGAAGGGACAGCTGTGTAAATCAGGTCAGTTTAGGGACACTCAAAGAGCCTTTAGTGAGATGCAAGAGAATAATAAATAACAATGATTATAACTTATTCACTCGTTGAAATCAAGCATAAAAACTGGATTGAATTTAATACAAGCATAAATTATGAACCAGGGACTTTCCCTAAAAAATAGGATTCTGTATCTTTAAACACAGGTGACTTACAGAATCCTAAAGTACACACACACACACACACACACACCAGATTAGAGGGAATAGATAACGTTTAAGTATTAAAATTCTAATTTTGACTACAATGATGTATTACAACAAAGATAACAAAACAGTAATGGCAAAATATTATTAAACTGTTTTTAAACTTTCACACAGACACATCATTAATGTGTGTATGCAATCCACGTGCATGTATACATACGTTATATATATATATATATATATTCTAAATGCATATGTAGTGTACTGTGGCTGTACATAGTCAGTCCAATCTGTGTATTTCTATACATGTGTGCATTCGTGTACACTGATATAAACACATTTTAGCAGCAGCCCTGCACGTCATGATGCATTGACTGTTTTGCATTTTGCATGTGGCAGAGTAGCTCCCGTTCTTTGCAATGCTCCATTCCTGTAGATTGATTGCACTAATCCTGAGTGCTGCTCTGTAATGCTGATGATGCCCTCCTATTTTTCCAGGCTTGTTATTCGCTGCTAGTTTCTATAGAGACCCCCCCCCCACCTTTCAGTACTCTCTGTTGCTGATGCAGAGGGCTGGAGAGCCTCTCTGTGTTCTCTCTCTCTCTCTCACACACACACACACACACACACACACACACACACACACACACACACACTCTCTCTCTCCTCCTCTCTTCTTTCATTCATTCTCTTATTGCATCCCTCTGTGGAGAAGCTGACAGCCTTATTCAGTCTACTTTGATCCCAGGGTGGAGCAGGCGAGCTGCAAATCCTTGCTCTGATCTTCCAAAGGAGACAGCTGCCAACTGAGGTAGACAGGAGTTGTTACATCTGGATGTCAACTTGACCAGTACAGATTCAACAACTGAAAGCTGCTGACTGATTGTAGAGCTGGCTACATTTTTATTCTCACCTATGCCTGAGGATGGGTAACTTAATCTGATGTAAACTCCTCCCCCAAAAAAACAAAAATTAAATGAAGCAGACCTAAGTGAACTATAAGTGAGAAGGAAAGTAAAGGCACAGAAGGGGCTGATTGGAACTTGGAACAGGAATGGACAAGAGGTATGATGCAGGGAGGGAGGACAGCATCAGTGTGATCTGCAAGGTGAAGAAAAGGCAAGGGGCTGGTGGAAAGTGAGCAGGACTGGGACGTGAGCATTTGGTGGAGAGCAACCTGACCCAAGGGGTAGAGGGCAACATCACTGAGATCAGCTCAGACAGTGTCTCCAGGAGCATCAGGTGCTGATTTCCTCCTCCTCCTGCCAGATCTGCAATTTCTTATGCGTTGACCTGGGACCAAGCCTGCTACCCACAGCTGTGTCTGACTCTCTGCTACCTGCTCTGGACTGCTGCCTTCCTGAGATATCCACAAGTCCCAGAATCTGCTGTCTTGTCCTCTCTCTCACGCCCATCAGAAAACATTCAGGGGAAATAGACAGGAGAGACTCTGGACTGGAATCAAGACCAATTGCAGTGGTAAGGTAAGTGTAAAAAAAAATAAAAACATTTTTTTTCCTTTGAAGTTGCATGACTTGGGTACAGTAGATGGATGGTAATTTTAAACAAGCTGATTATTTAAGGTATTTTGTTTCCTTGAAGCCACCATGTAGTACAGTAGGTTAAACTTTTCTGTGTGAGGGGGATTTTCCATGGAGCAAGCAGAACTGACCTGGGTTTGAATGCTTTTCTGTGTCATTAAAAGAAGCTACTCCTTGTGGGTTTAGTTAGGATGGTGAAAAAGGCTGCTGTTACACACACCACACTCAGTCAAACACAACCTGAAAACAGTGAGCACAGGCAGGGATTAGGAAACCCTTTTCCTTGCGAGGCTGCAAACAGGGAAGAGACTGACAGTGATTGATGGCTGGGGGGAGTGGACACTGTGCATTCTAAAATGTGCTGGGGAATTGTTCTCTGCCTAGAGAATAAATGCTTGTTGCAGCCTCATCCTTTTAATAATCCTGGAAATTATTTATGTGCTGCTAAATGGTATGCAGGATTATATATTTTTAATAGCATCACATTTATCTAAAAGGCTCCTCCTGCTGTCTTAATGTCCAGGTCCAGCCTTCTTGACTGGCCTTCCAAAGGGAGAGGTCAGAAAGTATGTGGCAGGTAGAAGAAAATTCTGTTAGAATCTGCAGACACCTGTTTGGACAGCAGGGTTTCAAGGCCCTAGTGGTATTCTAACACTATACAGATTCCATCCCTTCACCCCCCACATACATTCACAGACTTTGATGCCGCAGGGTATAAGACTGTCCTGTGAAAGGCTGCTAAGTCTTGATTACAACCACATTAAATCCTACAATAACCTCTGATTACAGCCTAATATGCCTTTCCCCTCAGGGCATTGCTGCATAGAGGGCTCTCAGCACATCTTTAATTTTTGGTTTAGCTTGTGGCTCATCTTGTTATCAATTATCATTCTTCCAGGCATCTCCTATACATAAGATAAAGGCTGCCGAACAGAGGGCGTGCAATATACCATTGCGGGGAATGTGAATAAGACTATATAGTGAAACAGTCTATTGCAGTAGCAAACCAAAACAAATCTCAAGGCAGAAATGAATCTAAGGTTTTTAAAAAGAGAATGCCTTCACATGTTTCTGGCTACGTCTTTTATTGCATGTTACAAGCTCTTTCTGTAGATCTCTTCAGTCGGGAGGTTCAGTGATTTTGTTTTGCTTTTTTTAATTCATTTTCCCTTTATGATTTAGAGAGAAAAAAACAACAAATATGTTGCTGGTGATACCTTTTATTAGACTAATGGAATTATTTCTGAGACTAGCTTTTGAGAGATAACACTGTCTCCTTCAGGTCAGAGTCTTCTGCTGACCTGAAGAAGAGAGTATTATCTCTTGAAAGCTAGTCTCAGAAATAATCTTGTTAGTCCAATAAAAGGTATCACCTGCAACATATTTTTTTTTTTTGGTACATTGTTGACTGGACTAATACAGCTACCATATTTTTTTTTTCCCATATGAGAAACCATATTTGAAGTGGGCTCACTCTTCTGCGACCCTCAATCACCCCAGTAAGGATGTCCTCAGCACAAACTCAGGGACAGTGATTATGGACTGAGAGTACCCACTGAGTGCAGGTCAGGCACTCATGCGTTCATGTGTCACACCTTTTCTTCTTATATCCCTCTGTCCTTTTCCACTGGTTTCTAAGCCACCATGCCTGAACCGTATGCCAGTGGCTATGAGGTCCAACACCCTGATGCCTCCACCTCATAATGACATGGCCGCTGATTACTCCCCGATTGAGAAGTGCTTCAGCAGTGAGTCAGTTAGCCCCTCCCAGGGAACATAAGCAAGTCACTTCTGCAATGCTTCTTGAGTACTACTGTATTGTGGAGGGGAGTCACATGGTCCGAATCACACCTGTCTCCAGCATGGCAGAGCACCATGTCACCTTGCCATCAGGCTAGCTGAGGTTGCACATTTTGAGCCGGATTTTCAGAGCTCTGAAAAATCCTGCAGCTACAGGAAAAACCCAATGCAAGTGGGTTGCCACTTGCGGAGCTGCAGTTTTTCCCACAGCTGCGGCATTTTCAAAGGTGTAGCCACTTTACAACCGTCTCCGTGATTTCTGACAGTTTATATTTTTTTCCCCCTGTAGTTTCAAGAAAATGTTACACCCTTTGAGACCTGGCTTACCATCTCCCACAGCTGCAGGGACTGAAAATACAAATCTCCACAGCTGCAGAGATTTTGGACCACAACTGCAGTTGCAGAGGGGGACGTTGTCCCACTTTGTTTAGGAAATCTGGTCATTTGTTTCATTTTCAATTTTTCACTGACTCTGTGGTGGGCTGGTTAAGGCATCCTACCATCTCATTTATCCCTCTCTCCATCCTAGCATCTGTCAAACTCCACCCCCATTCCAACCAGCCCCTACCATTGTCATCCTGTGTCCCCATGTGACATGCCTCTCATCCATGGGAGGGCACAGATGGAAAGCAATGATTCTGCCAGAAGACTGAATCCAATGTGGGACATATGAACACCATGGCGAGTAGGGCTGCCAGACGTCATCTTCCCCTCACAGGACCCAATATTATGGTTACACATTTTTAAGAGTGTGGTACTCCATTTGACCAATGAGTAACTTAAATGAGGAATAAGCAAATAAGGAACATAACCATGAAGTTTGGAGTCATTTACCTGCCCTGAGCATGAGCAATTGCATAAATACCACAGTACAAAAGTCACTGTGCTAGTTCTTGAACCAAACCCAAACAGTTTGCTGAGGTCTTTTATTGCTGTACAAACTCTTCTCACAAATCTGATTTGGGGTTGGTATTGAAAGGAATACTGAGTTTGCTTGGGTTTATAAAAATTATTATTTCTCCAATCCTATAGACAGCCCCCCTGCAGTCACCGATTGCACCAATCCTCTGATTCAGAAGCTGTGAAGAGTGGGCTGCCTCTGTAAATGGCAACTTCCAGTGCCCTTCATGAGCACATGTAGAGGGTGTTAGTGTACAGGCTCATCAGTGGCCTTCCCTTTGAGGCTGTCCCCTCTTTATGATGTCCTCAGCCTGCACCAGGCCAATTGAACAGCCTATGTCTGCTCTTAAGCCCAGATCTGGATCACTGGGATGAACTCAAGAAGTACTGGTTCTTTCATTGCACAGCAAGGCTGGACTCTTGTTGCCCTGATGACACAGGGAGATCTGCTTTGAAAAGTAATATTTCTAGGAGATTTCTAAACTCAGCATACAGCTACATTCACTTTAAATGAACCCTGTCAGTTATCTACTGCCAAACAACAGTGGTGCCTGATCATTCATGACTTTAAAGCAGTGGTGTAGATGCAGCATGACCTTACATACATGAAGTTTATCTGGCAAAGCTGACTAAACTAGCTGTCTGTTTTAGTTGAAGTGAAAAATATGAACATGGTTGACTTTAAATGCTCTGTATGGCATATGCACAAATTCTGGCATGATGCTGTTCATCTTGTAAAATCATGTGGGTGCGTGACAAGCGGGGAGAGTTCATATTTTGAGAGGTGGTACCAGGGTAAGACAAGACTGCAATTTACAGCCTTTCTCTTGAAGTGGCAAACTGCCTTGCAAGATGGTGATATGAAAGGTGTGATGTGCGCTTAGTCTTGGAAACGCTTACACGCAGTTTTGTCACCCTACAGAAAAATTGGAGAAATTGGGCTTTCCCTTGGTTGACTATCTGGTTTTATCAAAAAGCAAGGCTTCTTTCTGCATGGAAGGGTGCTGTAAGCAATGCATTCCCTTTTTGTTTTCACTATACCTATGTGTGCTAATTTGTGGGGGGGAAAAACCTAGGCACCTCCAGATTGTCTGGTGTGGCTTACACATACCAGGGTACAGTGCCACTCACTGTGACCTTCCCCACAGCAGCTCCATGCCCACACTGGCATAAGTTAAACAGCATAAGCACTGGCTCAACAGTAGTCAGATCATTCAGAATTAACCACCTTTTTCTCCCTCCTCCCCCCACCACACTCATGTCCTGCTGCGTGCTGAGATCTGGGCACTTTCTGCAATGCCAGGGTCCTGAACTTTAGCATATGTTAAAACCTTGCTGGGTTTTGAACTCGGGCACTTGTGATACTGTAGCTAAGGGTATCCATTCCAGTCTACTAATACAGTGCATTACAGTACCAATGGAATTCACACTCAAGGCACTTTTTCACTAATTAATTTTACTGGCATATCTCATCAGATACAATATTTTTATTTATGTATTGTGACTTGATCGCAGTTTCCATTTCCTACTTGGTCAGAAAAAAAAGCCTCTGCCCCTGTCTGCATTATTTAAGCAATACGGCATGACAGAGTGTGTGTTACTATGGGATAATGGCATGCCTTAGAACATGAGGTACAAAGCAATGCAGAGTGCCTTACACACCCGAGAAGTGCCATTATTCCACAAGTATGCACTCCCTGGAGTGCCTTACTGTGGTTTTAAAATGGTGCATTGGCTTCCCATTTTGAAAACTGAGTAATGAGGCTCAGAAAGTTAAATATTTTATACCGGAGCTGTTGTGCTGGAAGAATGCACAGTCATGTTGTCACAGCTGACCAATGACAGGTCTTGTTTTGTCTTACCCAGTTATAATATATACATTTTATAATACATATTATTTTAGCTCTCTTCCAGTGTCACATGCAGCTCTTTCACATTACTTTCTTAATGCAACAGTGTAAATGAGGCAAATAAATCAGGTCCTACATGTTCTAACTGTACAATATCGCAGACAGCATCCACTTTCACTTGCTTGTAAAATGTTCCAGTTCTATCAGAATTTTATCATATTTTTACATGTCTTAGTTACAATTTTTCTTAAGAGAAAAAGATGTCTGCTTCCGTCTGCTTACAAGCAGCATAGCAGACCTGACAAGACTTAGGTTTATGGTTAGGATGGATCAAGGAAATAAAAAGACAGACAAAACACCTAGAAAAGCAGATTTCACAATATTTTTGTATTAATTGTGACTGGTAACTAACATTTTTAAGAAACACTATTTCATCGCACTACTGCTTTATGGAACAATCAGGACAGTTTGAGTAGCAAAGTAACTCTACGTCAGCTCACTGGTGAGCCACATAAATGTGATTCAAACTCATCACTTTTGGTACAGTAGTTAAGGGTCTCCATGCCAGCTCACTAGTGTAGTGAGCCATCTTTTTTGGAAGGAAGATTTAGTTAGTTAGTTAGCTAGCTAGTCAGTTAGTTGAGGATGATGAGCAGAAAACAAATTATTAAACAATTACTTCAGTTAGGTATTCATAGTGGAGGACTAGGAGTCACCATTGGAAAGCAGAGTAAAGGCATCCACATGGGGTACAAGGAATGGGACAGGTAGAGGTCATGGTTGACAGAGTGAGGAAAGGATGGACAAGGCACCAGGATCAGATGGTTTACACCCAAAGGTGCTCAAAGAATTGCAACCAGATCTGGCAGAACCATTGGCTGAGCTGTTCAGATGCTCACTGGAAACAGGAGAGGTGCTGGGGACTAAAGGACAGCAGATTTTGTTTTGCTTCATAAGCGGGAAGACAGGTAAAACCTGATATACTACAGGCTGGTCAGTCTCACCTCCATTGTAGGTATGCCGATGTCAATCATGGTCAAGGGAAACATAGTAGAATACCTAGAGCCTAATGGGTTGTAAACAACGCAGATTTGTGGCACGGTAATCGTGCCGGATGAACCTACTAGTAATCTTTGACTGGGTCACAATGGCAGTAAATATGGGGCAAGTGGTAGATTTCCTCTACTTAAATTTCAGTGAGGCCTTCAATCTTGTACCACACAGGAAGGTACTAAAGAAGCTGAAAAATGCATGATGGATAGTGAATTGGCTGCGGGGACAAAAACAGTGGGTGGGAGGAAATTAGATCGAGTCAGAAGACAGGGGGTCACAAGGAGGGTGCCATGGGGTCAGCTCTGGGACTAGTCCTGTTCAACATATTCATTAGCAACATAGGGGAGGGTATCCTGGGCAGGATGTGTCTCATTGTGGATGACACAAAACTCTGCAGCAGAGTGGGCAATGAAGAGGGTGCGAGGGAGTTAAAGAAGGGCTTTGAAAAGCTGGCGAGATGGTCCAAAGTATGGCCACTGATATTCAGTATCAAGTAGCATACCTCTGAACTGTCCCTGATAACGAGGGATGTCCCTCATTTTTCTCTCAAAAATTGCTCAGTCCCTCTCCCATCTCTCATGGAAAAGGTGCTGCCCACACAGAGAATGCGCTATAAATTCAGACTTTAAAGCAGAAATTAATTCAGCAGAGTTCTGAGCTTGTATCTTTATGTTTAGGATGTGTCCCTCAACATGAGGGTCAGTGTCCCTTATTGTCCTTCATTTTGAATGTCCATGTTCTTAATTTCAGTGATGAAAGGTTGAGAGGTTTGCCAAAAAGTGTAGTGATGCACATGGAAAAAGGAATCCATGAACACAGTCCTGCATGGATGGGGTGGGGGTTCATTTGGCCACAAAGACTGAGGAAGGAGACCTGGGAGTTGTCATTAGTGACACCTTCAAATCATCTGGTCAGTGCAACAGAGCATGCAGCAAAGCAACAAATATTCTGGGATGCATAGGGAGTGGAATTAATAGTAGTTCAATGGACCTATGTAACTGAGTATGATGTTATGCTTGTGCAACTTGCAAAGTCTTTGGCTGTTCAGCTATCCATGGGATATACCACCCTGTAGGGGTATGAAGGTGAGGAACCCTAGAGGAGGGTTCCACCCCTAGAGGTGCCACAGGAATGATTTCCTTTGCTAAAGGTACCGTAGGAAGGAGCCCTGGAGGAGAAAGAAAGAGAGAGGCGAGCCTCTGGATGAGGAGGAGAGGATGGTGGGGCAATGAGAAAAATGCTGGAGTAGACAGTTGGGAAGTGTGACCTTTATTGTCTGAGCAGGTGGAGTGGTTAGTTGCTCCATCCCATTGAACTTTAGGCACTGGTTTCCAATTCAAGGGACCTATGCAACTGAGTAAGTTGTTATGCTTGTGCAACTTGCAAAGTCTTTGGCTGTTCAACTATCCATGGGATATACCACCCTGTAGGGGTATGAAGGTGAGGAACCCTAGAGGAGGGTTCCACCCCTAGAGGTGCCACAGGAATGATTTCCTTTGCTAAAGGTACCATAGGAAGGAGCCCTGGACTAGAAAGAAAGAGAGAGAGGCGAGCCTCTGGATGAGGAGGGGAGGATGATGGGGCAATGAGAAAAATGCTGGAGTAGACAGTTGGGAAGTGTGACCTTTATGGTCTGAGCAGGTGGAGTGGTTAGTTGCTCCATCCCAGTGGTTAGTTGTTTCCAATTCAAGGGACCTATGCAACTGAGTAAGTTGTTATGTTTGTGCAACTTGGAAAGTCTTTCGTTGTTTGCCTAACTATCCATGGGATATACCTCCCTGTAGGGGTATGAAGGTGAAGAATCCTAGAGGAGGGTTCCACTCCTAGAGGTTCTGCAGGAATGATTCCCTCGGCAAAAGGTATCTTAGGTAGAGATGTTGCGAAATTAAATGTTGCCGGTGAAATTCCCATGAAACTGGCAATTTTGCCACATGATATATTCAACGTAATTCGGACGCTCTGTGAAATATTTTGCAGGGTGCGAAGTTGCAAAATTCACCCATGAAATGTGAAATTTTGCCCACAAGTGGCAAATCTTTCCATTTTGCAGGTGAAATTTTGCGCTTCATGGGCGAAATTTCACACTCCACATTTTGCTTACACAAAAAATTTCATGAAACGACCGAATTACACTAAATATTTCACATAAGGAAATTTTGCAATTCTGCACATCTCTAACCTTAGGAAGGAGCCCAAAAAAGTTTAAAGCAGAGCAAACAAGGTGATGAATGCTTATCTGTACTGAGGACCTGAGTGAGGTCAATAGGTGTAGTATAGTCAAGAGCTTGAGGTAGAGTAGGGGGAGATGATGGATGAATAGTGACTCACTCGTAGGTCTGAATATAAGACACAGAGGCATAACTTCCTAAGGATAGAGGGAACAGCTACAAGGGCCACCATCTGTCTCCATCCAACAGTGGAACCTATCTACATGACCTAGGAAACTGCTGAACTTATCTAAGTATTATGCCCATTGGCATGGAAGAGAGGAAAATGCATAGACGTGCATTGACCCACTATGGCAATACATACGAGCCATAACCCTCTACAGCTATACACAGATGTGTCATGACCCACTATGGCTACACACAGATGTGCCGTAACCCACAATGGCAACACATGTATGTGTCATATCATGCTATGGTGGTCACTGGTGAGAGAGAATGTGGAGTCGGGAATGCAGGATGATGACCCTCCATGGGTCTGGTACAGTATGTCAAGTACAAGATGATGAACCCTGCTGGAGGGCAGTCTGCACAGTTAAAGGACCTGCACGTGGGTCAAACAGAGGGGGGTCGGGAAGATGGAGCCCCAAGGGAGGCATGCCAACCAATCCCATCAAACCAAATTGGGAATGATGATACTAATGTGCGTAGACCGTAGAGGGCCAAATGAAGCCAGCTACCATTGGTTAGGTAGGAGGAGGTTATGAATGCCAGTATGGGAATAATTGAGGATAGAGAATGAACTGAAGTGCCAAGCTGATTGTGCCAATGCCATCAAGGCTGGTATGGCATAGAGCCATGGATGAACAGAGTCACTATGCAGGGTGTGGTAATGCAGCATTATGCCAGAAAGGTTGGTATGGCTTGAAGCCACAGTGCCAGTCATAAACTTGCAGTCCCTCAACATGGGAATAACAGAGAAGCCATGAGTTAGGCACCGTGAGACCAAGCACTAATTGAAATAGTAAAGATTAAATAAATTGATTACAGCTGATGTACTGTGCGTGGATTTGGCTGCCATACTCAAGTGAAATACATAAGTAGTGCAATGCGATGCTAGGCAGGAAACCCCAGAATAGCACACTGTGGTTGAAACTGTGGAAGGGAAAATGCATGGCAGATGCCAAAAGAAAGGAAGCAGGTCAATGCCATGGAGGTGGCACTTTGTCTTCTAATCCCCTTTAAATCTAAAGGAGTTTCACAGACTGAGTCGATGAACAGCATGGAAATCCTATGGACTGTGCGGCTTGATTGTGGCTACAATTGTAACTGGTACCACTGGAGCAAGGCATTCCCTGTTTGAGTGAGGACTAGAGAGCACTGCAGGTTATGGCTTGCTAGGAGCAAGAAGCAGAAGAAAGACAGAGCAGCCAGAGGGAAAGAGTGTAGCAGCGGAGGGGACAGAAGAAAGCCGGGCAGTACCATCACTGAGCATTAACCCGAAAGAAAGACAAAGAAACCTCAAACTATAAGCAGGGAGAGAGCAGAAGGAAATCACCCCAAAAAGAAGACAAGAGCAACAACGAGGAAGGAGGGAATGAGTGGGGGGGGGGCAGGACAACAGAAGGAGGCACAGATGGCCACGAAGGGTGATGCAGGGGAACGGGGGGAAAAAAACCACACACACAAAGGAAGGAGCACACAAGACACAGGCAGCAAAGGGAATGACAGCAGCAGAAGCAGCCACAACAGCACAGGGTAATACAAGGGCACATGAAGAAATGGGGGAAACAGAAATGCAGGAAGCATCCGAATGCAATACAAAATGGAAACAGGAATGGCAACCACAGTAAAAGAAAGAAGCAGGGACAAGCAGCATCTGACAAAGCCTTTGGCCACAGCGAGAAAGATGCTGGCAGAGACAGTTGGAGGGTGCAACCTTTATGGTTTGAGTGGGGGGGACTGGTTAGTTGCTCTGCCCCATTGAACATCAGGCACTGCCTTCCAAGAGAAAAGAGGTGATGTTGCCCCTGTACTAGTCCCTGGTGAAGCCCCACCTGGAGCATTGTGCCCAGTTCTGGAGCCCATACCTGAGAAAGGACAGGGATGTGCAGTGGTACTTTCTAAGTGGGCCCCTGTGGAAAAAAGGAAAAAAAATAGGAGTCTGCTGATAGCAAGCCTGCAAACATGTGCCTAGGTTAGGACAAACAGACCCACTCACCAAATGTATAATATTTCATATTTTATTTAATTCATATAGTAGTTATGAGACCAATCTTTTCACTATAAGTACTGCTGAAGATACTGCCAATCTTTTGAGGAATAATTCTCTTCCTCAGGGCAAAAGCATATGAACATCTAGTGCATGAATATTAGCTCCCAGTCCTCCAGTTGTTAATAATGCTTTCTGCTTTTATAACTTCAATTATTTATTACATTTGTTTCCTTTCCTGGATATTCTTGTATTTTAAACACTGCCCAGACAATTTTACTCAAGCAACAGATGAGCAGCATCCTCCGCTCTGTGTGCAGGTTTGTAGGCCTATCTGAGAGTTAATGCTTCTGTCTGCAGTAATCCATCTTTGGAATTAACACTCCAGTTTTCATCAATACAGCTGAACTAAATGTGGCAAACACTTGAAGGTTTTGTATTGTGATGCAAGCATAATCATACACAGCCTAAGGGGGAACATGCAGAGCTGCAGTCGATGGCACCAGGATGTGCACCACACATTGGAAATGTCACAAACATCACATGTATTCAAATCTCACCTGTGAATCAATTGCTAATATTCCATTTAATAGTGCACACAAGGCCCTGACACTGGGGTGGAAGCAACAGCTCTTCAATCTATCTGTTCTCCATCAGTTTGCTGAGAAACGTATCCAAGTTTTTTTCAAAATACTGATTGTGCATTCTGCATTGCAACATGCTGCTAACAAATGTCAGAAGACCAACTACAGGTAATATCAGTGGTCATATTTTGTAGAAGATTGTGAGTACTCTGTAGCTGTCCATCTTTAATGGTGCAACCCTAGGAGTCTTGCCTACTCTCTTCATGGCATGTGGTCTTCCTTGATCATGATTTAATACTTGAGAGTCAGGTGCTAACCTGTTTATGAGCAGATGGGAACATTTTAGAAAGCATACCAGTTTCTCTTCTTATTTTCTACTGTGTGACTAAGTGACATTATGAACTGAGGATCGTAAATAGAGGAATCTGATTGGCCCAAAGCTCTTTGAAGCCGTGATGATATCATGCTACATCACCATGGCTTCAAAAAAGTTCCAGCGCCACCAGCCTCCTTGCTCTCTACTGTCTGAGAACTATTTTTTCAAAATGTACTCCTACACCACCCAAAAACTCATTCATAAAATGTTTTAAAACCTGTTTTTTAATTTTTTTTTATTCATAAAACTTAAAACTTGGTTCATAATAGCAATAAGTCACTCCAGGGTGTGGTATATCATGGGACATCGTCACTTCTTGGGGGTCATTGGACGCACTTGGCCTGCGGCCTCATGCCCAACCACCCAAGCCGTGAAGATATCCCATGATATATCACACCCTGTCGTGCCTTATTGCTTAATTAGTACACCTTTTGCCACATCAAGACATGACCATTGTGGAGCATTCTGTGCAGATAAAATAGAAAAACTAATCTATTATATGCAGTGAATTCACCATTCTAGTGCATGGGTTCTGCTATGGATGTAATAGATCTTATCACCTCATTTTGGGAGAAGCTTCTCTGGTTAGCTTTTACATGACAGGTTAATTTTAAACTCAGGATTTGATATACAAAGCACTTAAAGATTGGGAGTTGCCAATAGGTTTGGTCTCCAAAAAAATGTATGCCCTGGTCTGTGCCCTTCAGATCCCTTGGGAGGGACATCTTAGTGTACTGCTTACTTGAAATCAGCTGGACCAAGCATTTTCAGTTGCTGCTCTAATAAGAAACTGGAATGATCTCCCCAGCTATGTTAGGTAGGTGCCCCCCTCAAAATTTGTAAGAAGTATCTGAAAATATTTGTATTTGATTTTGGTTCTACATTTTTATTAATTACGATATTTGACATTTTTAAATTTTTACCATGTTCTTTATCTTCCAAACAACTGTTGGCATATGCCTGATTTTATATGAAGCACTGTGATAGGCTAGTTACAAAAAGTGAACTCAAATAATTTATATAATTCAGAAAATAGCTAACACTTCAGCACTGAGTACAACTGTGTAGCAAAATGAAGATAGAAAGGGGGTGTGCTGGTCACTACAGTAGCACCCTAGGTGACCCAACCCAAGGCTGCTCTTGGGACCAGGGAACCACAAATCACCATTATTGTGTTGAAGCAGAGATGGTTTATATGGGCTATAATGAATCAGACAGCCAAACAGCTTTATGCAGAGATAACATAGAGAATAATGCATAGGTGACTATGTGTTATGAAGTTCGCTTACACACCCAAGGTGTGTGATGACTCATAGACCTCGAGAGCGAAGCTAGAGAGGATTGAGTGGTTATTATACACTGAGAGTGCATAAAAAATCTTCATACGCACATGATCAATTATGTTTTATATTTTTATAATAACTAGTGCGGGGGTTTACTACATGGCATGTTTCTCACTGTTTTACTGTAAGTGGAAGTGCAGAGGTACTAACTGGGTATGATGTCATACCCATCTGTTCCAACAGGCGTTCTCAGATTTTTGATTATGGAATGATAATTTGTATGATTTTATATTGATTATTACATGTGTACATGTTCATTTGTATGATTTTATTGTTGGATACCTGTATTGTTGTTTTGTACAGTGCTCAGAGTCCCAGGAACTGGGTGCTCTATAATTAAAATATCTATCTATCTATCTATCTATCTATCTATCTATCTATCTATCTATCTATCCATCCATCCCCGGCTATTGTGGTGTTTGATCACACTGATAACCAATGTGACATAGGGGGTCATGAGTTATTACAAAGAGTGTAACAGCAAAGGCATAACATACAGATTCAGAATTGCATTACTTCAGATCCGAAGGCTGCAGGACTACAAATAAGGTGCTGCTCCACAGCAAGAAATTGCTCTGTATTTTTAGCAGATATATTTTGTGGCACAAAAGAGAAATGATTTGCGCTCAGTTCTTATCTTTCTGGCTGCATTATAGGTGCAAATCACAAAATGGTACCCACTGTAGTCAATGGCAAACATGTTTATTTTCCCTAGGTTTTTTCCAGTCCGGTGGGCTAAGCTCTCCTTCAGCATCTCCCCAAACCCTGATTCCCATGCCTGCTGCACTTGCTGCTACTGTCCCCCAGATTCTCACTACCAGAGTTGTCTTTATAGACAATCATGGACTTACCCATCCAGGTGGGGGTGACCAGCTGGGAACAAAGTCAGCCAGAACTTTCTGCAAACAGAAACAGTGGGTCACAGGGGAGCCCAAGGTCTGGGCACTGCAATTGGGTAGGGGGAGCATGAGAGAAATGGGTATCATGCACTTGAATTACATCCCTACTACTTCCCTCTCCCTCTGTATCCCCTCCACTCCCCTCCCCATTGGTGCACAGCCCCAGCCAGGAAACCTTTACAGCCAATCAGAAGTAGGCCAAGGCCATGTCTGCCAACCACACACTCTGGCTGGCACTCACTGGCTCATGTCAGGATGCATGATGCCTTAAAATCATATGTCAACTTCTTGTGGCAGCCCAGCAAGAGGATTTCACCCCCTTTCCTTCTTTGAGAATAAGTTTGCTCATTCTCAGAATACATGGGTACCAAACAATGCCATTATCTTTAAAAGTACATCATGTTGTAAACCAACATGCTCAATAAAAAATAGGCCACATGGGCCCACACACCTTGTGAAAATTTAGTCCTCAGTGACCTTGAATGGACAGAGAAGTGTTACTGATGGAGACTGGAAGATACCTTCTTTTGAGTACTTTCCAGATAGTGTGCATAGTTTCAAACACTGGACTCAAAATCCTGATTTATCTGGGGATTAACTCAGTGCTTGGAGCACTTGTATTTGATAGACTTCAGAATGCACTACAGAGTACATATGTTATGAACTGAAGCTGCATTCTACAATGAATCTCTGGAGAAAGTGCTACAGGATATAAGATACTCGAAACATATACATTACCACCCCATCCTCTTCAGATTTCAGCTCAATCCAACTGATGGAATAATTCTATTAACTGTATTCTAGCAAAACAGTCCTCTTAAAAATAAAATGTAGCCCACTAATAAGGTGGAAGTGAAGCCTGGATGATGTCAACCACATTATGACGATACATCCATTCATCTATCTATCTATCTATCTATCTATCTATCTATCTATCTATCTATCTATCTATCTATCTACCTATCTCTCTGTCTACAAGGGATAGACAGGGGGACCAGTGTGATACACAAGTTATCTGTACCAGAGCTTCTTGACCTCAGGTGACCTCATGAGTGGCATAAACCATGAGTGAAGTGTCTGAGGTCAAACAGCACTAGCATAGACAAATCAGGTAACACACTGGTTCCCCACTGCATATTCGATTTATGCAGTATTGAATCTTATGTAGTGGAGGTAGAGTTGATTTAAAATGTCCATTTTTGTTTTATTAATTAGAAAGTGTGAACATTTTTTTTTGGTTATCTGCCCATGTTATTGCACTGGTTGTAATAGTTGCTAGGGGTTGGTAAGGATGCACAGCATGCTCCTGATGCCATGCCATTCAGAAATTATGTTTTGCTGGCCAAGCACCAGTGAACTCCTAAAATTTCAGCTCAAGATGATGGATGCGCTTAGTGAGAGCGAATGAGTCTTGGTGTTAGCTCAGCCAGACTTGTAGCTGGCATCGGGTATTTGCTTTGTTAAAACAAACAACACAAAGAAAGTATCACTGCCCGAGGGGTTTAAGAATTAATGGGAATGTGCGAGTGGGAGGTGGATGCGTGAGCGGGCAGGCAGCAGGGCAGAAACAGAAAGCCAAATTTTAGTGAGCAAAAGTTTATATATTTTTTTTTATTAAACATTGTGGTTTGATGTGGAACTAGCATTTGGAGACTGAAGCCTGCAGAGAAGGAGGTCGAGGACAGGAGAAAGCCACAATGTGCCATAATATGGGGACTGGAGTGGAGCTGGGTGAGAGACTGCAAAAAATGAAAGTGGTACTAAAGGAAAAGTGCCAGTTATTGAGGAGGATGACATGGCAACTATTTTTTTTTCCATGTTGCCCCTGGCACACCTCATTTTGCCCAGTCCTCTCAGACATATCACCCAGCTTCCCTGGGACTTACCTTCTCACCGACGTCCTGGCTACCTGAACTGTAGCAGGAGCCTGGTCACTGGTGCAGATGATTTTGTTTCCTCCTGGATTAGGTTTCCCCCTGGACCTTCTTTGTGGAATGGCGCAGCAGCAAGCTCCATAGAGACATCCTAAAATGCCTGGGTCACTCCATCAACATAATGTGCCCAGACTTGGACTGCCATCTGGATACCTCCAGGTGGCAACTTACAGTGAGTCACATAAACCACCTTCCCTATAGGAGGAGAGTTGTCCTCCAGATGCTCGATTCTCCCCCCCAGCCCCTGAGTGACCCAAGTCCGTTCCCAAACATGGGTTGCTGGCATGGCATGAGGTAAGGTGCTGAGTGCCTCAGCCTTCCATGCCACTGGGCTATACTGACATAGCAACTATTGAGATAAATGTAACTGTTTAGATAAATGCATTTATCTCACTGCTCACTGCTTTACTGTGACATAAATGATTGATCTAAACTGAATATTGTCCACCCCTATTGCATGTGTATAAGTAATACCAAATCGCACATTCCCCATAATGCAAAGCATAATGGGACATATATGCAAATCAGCATGATAATTTAAGCTGGTTCTGCTCTGAGCAAGAATGCATGGTGCCAAAGTCCTCTCACACAATCTGCACAGGGTGAGAACAGTAGACACACACGCATGTGTTTTGTCCTACACAGCACTTATCAGTATGCTTCTTCTTTATCTCACCCCAGATGTAAATGAACTAGCCTTAATGTGGTCTTACAGGTTTGGGTTATAGTGAGCCCAAAATAAGAAGGTAAACTAAAAAGGCAAAGAACCTTGGCACAAAAGCACTGAGGCAAGGGTTACTGAAAAAGGCTATTGGTGTTGAGGTTCGTCTTTTATATATATATATGTACAGTATATGTGTGTGTGTGCATATATCATATATATACTGTATATGATATTAAAGGGCATATAATTACTGACACACACTTTTCCCATAGGGAAACCCTGTTATAATTTGCCATTATAACCAGCTGGCCTGGTTATAATGGCAAACATGCGCTGGGTTTCCCTCAGAGCACGAATGCAGCAGTCGCTGAATTTCCTGCTGTAGGATACCTTACCTCTTGGCCACAGACTTCACCACCCCTCGATCTTAGTGGTAAGTTGCTTTTTATGAAAAAAATCTCTACTTCTGACCCTGCGATAAAAAATAAAAAAAAGAAACTTGACACGCGCTGGAGAGCCCTCTCAGCAATCATGCGCCAGCTCACCACAAATGCCGCTGGGCAGTCAGTTTCAAAATAAAAATAAATACATCTAATCAATGTTTTAAATTAAAAGCCAATTTCTTTATCCCTTGAATAAATGGGGTACTGTAACTTAGGGACTGCACAGAAACCGGACTGCTCCATGGCTGTCTGAATTTGCTTTCCGTTCTTTATTTTATTTTCTATAATTGCTGAGACAAAAGCGAGGCCAGCAATTATAAAAATAAAATAATAAATTAACTGTAAGCTCGATTTTACACACACCCTCGTTGTGGGATGCTTTTCACAAACCCCTCAAGCTTCGCTCTCGGGGCTTATGTAGCATCCCACAACTCGGGCATGTATAAAATCTCATTACACAGGCTACCCCATAAATTATTCTCTATGTACCAGTGATAGTTTCCCCTCCCTGAGACCTAGAGTGAGAATATCAAAATATTCTCACTTTAGGTCCCCAGGAGGAAAAATTTCCTCACTGCAGGTCCCCATTGACTGGAGCTGGCAGCATGAGCAGCAGAATTCTATTTTACCACCTGAACTGCTAACTCACTTGCCAGCTCCCACTCCAGTACTTTCGGTTAAGTGCCTCAGCGTCACTAACACATTTCAAACTATTTATGTGCACTTTGTTATAGTTTCAATTTGTCTGAAACATTTAGTTTCTGCTAAATGTCTCCACATTTCACATTTTCTCACCCGGAACACTCCTACCTCCCTTCATGGCACTCACACATGCTCTCTGCAGTCCTGACCAGCACTCCATTTATATAACTGCTGCAACTCTGGTCACTATGATGGTCACAGTCCACAGACTGCACTGCTCCCTCACTCGGCCATGTCTTCTGATGCTCATTGTGCACCAACGCCTTCCCTCTTCACGCACAATGATATAACATTGCACTGATGCCAGGGACTTAAAAAAATCTCACTCATGCTGGAAACTGATGCTTAGTCATCTGAAAACACCAAACTAAAAAGTAAGCATTAAAAAGGAACAATTTAAATAACAGAAACTCAAGGTGCTGCATAAATTGAATATGCTATGCTTCCATTGAAAATATCTCTGTTATTTTCCCCTCAAGTAGTTTGCCCTTATGACATTATGAGTGGATTCGCCACTCGTGATGTCATAAGGTCAAACTGTACTAAGGGAAAATAACAGAGCTATTTTTGATGGGGGCATGACATATCCCATGTGTACATATATACACATAGTACAGTCCATTTGTAAGAACATTTTTGAGATGCCCCAATTTTTGCCTGTTATTTGTAATGGCAGTAAAGCCCGTTTATAAAAATGTTTTTTTCACAAGAAGTAGTGGAAGATGGTCATATCACCTCTGAGTGTGCTAAGCCTGAGCTGAACAGTGATCTAGTTTCCTCTTTAACAGTCACTTAAGTAGGTAATAGAGGTGTGAAAGATGTCCTATGAAGAAGGCAACACATATTACTTCATAGTTAGCTGAAACACTGAATTTTATAACAATACTGTAATTGTTTGAACAAGAGCTCTTTTAAAAAGCTAAATTAAATTACTTTTAATAATTAGTTCTCTAAAAACAAGTGCAGTCAAGTTTCATCATGTTAACAACAGATTTTACATGGATTTCACAGTTTTCAATCAAGCCCACTTATAAGAACATCCCGGCTATAAGAACATTTTTGCTTGGCATATAGGGTGTGCTTATTTAAATTTCAGTTATTTCTATTTCATTTTTAAACTACTTGACCAAAGTAAACCATGACTGATGCATTAGAAGAAGTCTCTGTTTCATGGACATATGGACCAACTTTCAGATCTCCAGCATTCACAGTGTCAGTGGTTCAGTAGGTATTGTGCTCACCACTGTGGCTGGAAACTCTGAAGGCCGTAGATTCTATGCACACACCAGGAATTTGGGGTAATACTGATAACTGACATTGCAGTGCAGTATAAAGGGGGGTACTGCACTGCAGATGTGCCATCCTTCACATAGCCGGTTTTAGGCACCAGCGAACCCTGCAGTCACTGGGGACCCCTGCTTTTTCATCCCCAACCAGAGCACTGTACCTTTATTTTTATTTTTTTATCTTCTTAGAACAGCAACAAAGGGCTGTGCCGCTCCTTCTGATGTGGCATCATGACTTCATGAAATGCCTTACCAAGCTATATGACCCTGTCAGTACGAGACAAATGAGTAACAATGGTTGGAATGGGAAGAACGTCCCAAAAGAGTAACTCTGCTGTCTGCCAGCAAAAATGCATTTAAAATATACCTCTGGTTGTACTGAAAATAAAACACAAAGATATACATATGGGTTACAGTCAAACAGGCAAAGGTCAGCCAAGTAAGGGGCTGCCATGACTTTACTAATCCCGCTGGTGGCCCCCAAAACTATAAAGCTGGCCCTGATCCTTCAGATGACATGTTAAACCAAGATCAGTTCTCTGCCCATCTCTAGTCACTGTCCAGGAGGAAGTTAAAGATTCCATGGCACTCATCAAAGAAGAGTGGGAGAGTTTCCCAATGTCATGGCCTACATCCTCTCATCAATAAAACAGGTCCTTGTAACCCACCCCCAGGCTACACCTGGAAGCAAGTTATCACGGATTAACATGACTTTTCTGGTAAAAAAACTAGAAATAATTAAATACATTTAAAGGTGACCGAGTTAAAAGCAGCTAAACATTCTAATTTCAAAAATGAAATTTTGCAAGAACAGTACGTAAACTGCACAATTTTAAGCCCCTGTAACTTTAAACTCAGAGAGAACAATGTCATCAAGTTTGGTGGGTTCATAGATTCTAAAAAGAAAGCAGTTTGTATCAACGTTCTAATGCCAGGTAATAAATGGCCAAAAATATAAAAATAATAGCAGTAATTAATATTGAATTTTGTGAGCTTTTGGGAAACTTGCTGAATTTTGTGATAATTTTGTGGAAGCCACATTCATAATTCCCCTCCCCCAGTCATTCACTTGACCTGCCTTGGAGGAAGAAGGTAAAGACTGGATGGAGTGGTAATAAAGTAGCATTCACAGGGAGCTCCAGTGTTGCCTGGCTTCAAATGCCCTCATGTCAGTCAGTATCTTCAGTGAAGAATCATCAGGAATTGACAAAGCTATCACTTTGCACTTACTTGTTTTCTTTCAATTTGTCAGCTAACTACTAGAGCTCACAGACAAAATGGCTTGTGGGAGCACAAACATGAGCAACATTGTTTCTGTATAATGGCATCTGCTGACTGTTTAACAACCATGCAGACAATGATATATATGTTTAGCATATGAAAACAGTGACACCAAGTAACAGAAAGCATTATAACTAGTTGTGACTGAGGCCATTGTGACATTAAGTATCCAGATATCTTTAGTCATGATGGAACAGTACAAGTCAAATACCTTGTATATGTGATTCATAGTCAAGTCAAGATGGACCTCAATTCTGCCCAAAAGGAGGGGGATAGTACTGTTACTATAAACGGCATTCAGGGGGATTTAAACTAAAGGACAGGGGAGGCAGGTAGCACAGGAGTCAACCAGTGGTACGAGTTAGATGCATGGGTACACCAAGGAAAGGGCAGCCAAGCTGGGTAGCACAGGAATAGTTGATCCCCAGTTGGAGAAAGGAAGCACGGAGTGACAATTCTCACTTGAAAACAGTTCATATAAGAATCATTCCCTGCAAAACAGACTGGTCTGAGAGCCCAATGCGCTTGGATGTCCAGGACTTAAATGAGTTTACAGAGACTTGGGGGGGTAACTAAGGAACTAAGGCACCAAGGAGAAATTCCAAGTATTCTAAAATAGATCTCACAGGAAATAGATTAGGTGGCTCTCTTCTTAAAGGAGGATGTCTGTGAATAATAATGAGGGAATGAGTGTGACAAGCAATCCAGCTGAATACATCTGGTCACGCTCAGACAAAAAAAGAGGAGCAGGGGGACAAAATAGTCCCCTATAAAGGAACTACATGACTGCAAATAACTCAGTACAGCAAAATGAATTCAGTGCTGATAAATATTTATTGAAAGGTAAATTCCACAAGTGGCATTCTAGTGACATTTACCTATTAAGCTTCCATGAATTTTTCAGCAAATGTTGCCAGTTAGTATGCTGTGTTGTTTAACTGTAAAATGCAAACTACTAGAACCAAATTTCTTCAGCTTTGTTGGATTCCAGACCCATGCACGTGGTGTATGCATGCCACATTTCAGGTACAGTATATACCTGCAATTGCAGTGGAGCTGCAAACCCCCACATTTTTAGAACATTTTCACAACATTTTGCAGATAATTACATTGTGAAATCATGAACCCCTGCCACTAAAAGTTTACTTAACCAAACATTTCCACAGTTTGCAGTTTCTAAGGCCGTTCCAAAAGGTTATGCATACACATCTTCAGGTATCTAGCTCCAAATGCAGGCACGTTGTAAGCAGAGAAATATTTCCTGAACAATCTGCAAAAAAAACAGATAAATAATTTGTTAGACTGAGCCCCTATAAGTTCAGAACTACTCATCCAAATGTCACGACGTTTAGAATTTCCTTAGGGATCCTCGTAAAATGTAAGCATGCCAACTTACAGATCTCTAGCTGCAAAAAAAAGCTGTATTATGCCCAAATAAAGAATTTAGCAAAATTTCACAAAATTCCATAACATTTCATGAGAATTCCACAATAGCAGAATTTGCTAGTTTTGCCTAATCCTGGATCCAGTACACTTTGTTGGTAAAGACATACAGAGTGCAAAGGTTAAAACAGTCTGAGCAGCTGCACAGACATAAAATTGCTAGGAGTGTATATCAATGCAGTATATAGTAGAAATTAATTGTATAATTGTAAGTACTTAATGAATGGCCACAGACAAAGGGACACTGTACAGTTTTCATATATTTTAAAAATCTGACTTGTCAGAGAAAACATATCATAAGTTAGAACCAACCGCAATTGAGTTATATCATGTATAATAGGATAAAGTGCTGAATAATCTGTATGTAGATACTGACTTACTATTTAGATACAGTTTATGTTACATTTGGAGAACTGGTAATCCAAGGTCTTACCAACATCATGGTTATTCCAACCAAGTTCAGCATTATAGCCAAAAGCTTGCCTTCCACATTCTGCTTTAATTTCTGGAGGTACAAAAGCTGAGTAATCTGTGGAACATAGGCTGGAAACACTGAGAACTGCTGAAAGGTGGCCTACAAGGCAACAAGCAGAACAACAGTTCTAGCTCCACGGAAAGTGGTCTGTGCCACAGTCTGAAGAAACACAACAGTCAACAAATAAATGGCACCAGACACTGCTGTAAAGTCTTTTAAACTTTCATTGGTCAGAAACTGTTTAAACAAACATTCCAGTAAAGATGAAGGTAGCAAAGAAAAGGTAATCTTTCATTTGAAGCATATCAGGCTCTTGTACCCTCTGTTACCTTGGTCTATGTTATACTATGCTATGTTTATGTAAATGTTTTGGACTAACAGAAGTTTTTAGACTTTACAGCAGCGTCTGGTGCCAGTTTTGGTTGCCTGCTAGTCTAAAAGGTAGGCAGTGACAGTGAGCTGATAAACTTGAAGAGTAAGCAAAACCACTGTGATTTACTCTTGGGAGGAGACATTATCTAGTCAAGTCTTTTATAAAGGTCACAGTGGAAGATCTGCAGGGGGCATTAGAGAAGGCATTACCTAGACTAGTCCTTCATAAAAGTCATAGTGATGGATTCACAAGGTGCATTGGAGGCTGATGTAGGATTTGCTCATACTCTTATTGAAGTGGTCAAGAGAGGTTTTGAGACATCATATATATTATCTCCCCTTATCTATGATAGGAAGGATCATTCATTAGGTGCATAACTACTGTAGAGTCAATAGAGAGGCTAGCCTGTAAACAACAGATCCTTCTGATCTTAGAGGTAATTTTTTAGTGTGGCACATCTACTTACCTTTCAAATGCAAGGCCAATAGTAAGCCATAAGACAAAATACTTCATATGGTCATCAAAGGATAGGCAGTGGCCCTTTTCAGAGGATTGTAACACCATGTGATTTATGTAATAGTTTGACATTTGTGTGGTGCTGAAAACCAATGTTTTAGCATTTTTGGCCGAAACAGTTTTGTTTTTTCCAGAGCTGGTGGTTTTCCAGGAACATTAGCGTTCGGGACTGATGTTTGCATGTATGCAGGTATTTTTATTTATTTATTTATTTGAATCTCAGATTGACACCTTTGAGCTAAAAGCTCATTTACAAAGGTTCCACATCATACAAGAACAAAAACGCACAGAACATGTTACAGAGAGCATACATTGCATACTATGGATGAAACAAAACAATGCAGTCAAGTAGAAATTAAGGTAATGCTAGTCAATTATATACAAAATAACACGTGGTGGGTAATAGGCAAAAACAGCTACCAGGCAAGGCTAATGGCATAGCAGGTGAAACAGGGAGGGCCAGGTTTATCGCTGACAACTACTGAGACATTTGGAGGCACAGAGATGTGATTACAGTAGGGATGTTGGTCAAGGAACATGAAGTGGCCTTGATGGAGACAGAGCTGCAGCTCAAGACAAGCCTTGTCAATGCAAGTTGTTAGAAGAGAGTGAGTAGACGAAATGCAAAAGATGAAGTGCTATAAATGGGACAGTGGGCGTCAAACAAGTGGAGGAGACATTAGGAACCACAGTAGCAATTCTTATTGCTGGTTATCAGTTGAGGCCTCAGGAGTGACTTAAAGTGGCCAATGTCAGAGTGGGCAGTCAGGTCACTGTCTAGGGAGTTTATCCATTTAGGGGCCCTATAGCCAAATGACCTTTACCCTAGTGAAGGCCAACAGAAGGGGACCTTTAATGAACGTCTGCTTACTCCCCTGGTATTTCTGAGATTGTTGTTAGGGCAGAAAAGACCACATAGACCAGGGGTAGTGAGGCCTAGAGTAGTTTTTTTTTACTAGCAGGCATACTTGATACTGGACTCTGTGTTCCAGGTTGAGCCATCCAGCATGGGAGTAGAGCTCACAAGTATGGGTTAGCAAGTGGGTGCCAAGGGTAAGCCTACAGGCTTTATTAAGGGTTGTTCTGATACAATTTAGGGCACTATCTGTGGCAGCCCCATAGGCTGCTAGCTCATAGTCGACCACCAATAGGATGGAGTGATTAACTGCAATCTTGAGGGTGTCTTCTGTAAGGCAATGCTTCTGTTTGTACAGAAGGCAAGTTCTTGAGTTGGCTGCCTTAGTGACTACATCAATATGATGTGAAAAGGAAAGGGAGCTGTTGAGTGTGACACCCAAGTACTTGAACGTATTTACCATTTCCAGGGCTATTTTGTGGTCATTGAGTATGTGAAGTTGAAAGTTTTGGTGCTTGTTTTGTGGAGCAGCAAACAGCATTGTCTTTGTCTTCTCATAGTTAAGAAGAAGCCGATGGTTCATGACCCAGGATTCCACCATAATGAAGTTGGTTTGCATTTGTTCCTCCAAGGTGGTAGGGTCTGCATTGCTACAGAAGAATACTGCATCATCCGCATATAGTTGGACATGGTCAGAGCAGGCGGAGGCTAGTTTATTAAGGAATATACTAAAGAGTAGGAGTCCCAGGACAGAACCCTGGGGAACCTCCAAAATGACAAAACAATGGTCAGATTGGATGTCAAGGATTATGACCTGTTGGGAACGACCAATAAGGTAGCTCTGGAACCACCCAATGGATTCAGTAGATAGTTTGTAGATAACTTACAAAAATAGTAAACAATCATGGGCCTAGTATAGAGCTTTGGGGATCAGCAGTATTTATGATCAAATTGGGAATTGTGACCCATATATTTACAATAATATGTTGTGTTGGATGTGTAATCTGGGATCCACTGGGATGTCGAAGGGAGAAATAGCACACTCCATGAATTACTGGAGTGTATTGCTCCTCACTTTTATTTTGATCAGTTCCCCACAGCAACACCCAGTGTTCTTATAGTATGGTAAACTTTCTCTTTTTTTATTTATGTATTTATTTCAGATTAAGATTAATACATTTGAGCCATGGGCTCATTTACAAAGGCTCCAAGTCGGCAGAAAATAAATGACATAACAGGTCATAAACAAGTACATACAAGTGAAAACACAAATTAACATCAAGGTTACAAGTGCAGTTACATCACATACAGGAATACAAGGTCAGCAAGTAATAGTACACGTCTACACTTGCGGAAATACCATCAATAGCAACACTTCAAGAGTGTGGTCCAAAACTTTGAGGCGATCAAAGAGCATTCAGAGACAAGAAAGCCCCAGGCTGCTGGGAATTTAGATGCAGCCAGGCATGGCTTTGTCCGTTGAGAGGTGGGGGGTGAGGTAGGGGGAGGGACAGGGGCAGGAGGGAGGGGGAAGGGAGCAGGAGAGAAGAGGTCTAAGTGTTGGGGTGAAAGGAGGAGGGGGTAGGGAGTGTAAATGTTGGGAAACCAAAATTGCTAAAGTTTGAAGACCACTGGATTATGGGAGACCAAACTGAAGGCCTTTCTGAAGGAAACAAATATGGTTCCTGTGGTGTATTCTTTATCTATTGGTTAATTAATGTCACTGGTGAAGTTGAGTAGTGCAGTTGTGGTTGAATTATTTGGTTGGGAGTTTGATTTGACTTGGTATATGAGACTGAGAAAGCTGACAAAGCAATTGATCTGTGAATGTACAAGTTCTTCCAAGATTGTTTTCTTACTGCTTTTAGCCCTTGAGCCAGCAGCCTTACTTATTCTATTCAGTTCTCAGTGCTTCCCACCCCAGACCACTGCTCCACTTCACTGTAGTTGCTGGTGTGGATCCATATGAGGTCAGATCTGAGAGGGCAACAATGATTGTCATATACAGGTACCTGGGGTTGGCTTGTGGTACATGGTATTTTTTTCCAGTTTTATTCCTGCCCACCACCAGGCAGTGCCCAGACAGGCCTTGCATGCTTGCAGCAACCGTCTGCAGAGAAAGCAAGCTCCCTGGCCCACCAGAGCAGTAACTGCAATGACAGAACCTGGTGCTAACCCTCCCCCAGTTGAAAGGACTGCACAAAAGTATCTTCCCAGCCACTGCCCTACCCAGCAAGCTCCTGATCTTGGTATTCCAGCGTGGGAGCACAACATAAAACTCATTGGGCAGACAGTTCCTTCAGGATTTTGATAGTCATAGGGAGTATTACCATAGAGACATAGTTGTTCGGATCAGAGGTACCACCATTTTACAAGACAGATGAGTTTCTATGTAATTAGTAATAGAAACACAGAAACTGTCATCAGATAAGGACCGCTCGGCCTGCCTAGTCTGCCCATTTTCCCTACCTACTGTAATACCTCAGATCCTACTTGATCGCCGCCCCCCTCTTTCCTTACCACTAAGGTTCCCTTATACTTATCCCATGCATTCTTGAGTCTCACTACAGTTCTTCCACCACCACCTCTGCTGGGAGGCTGTTTCAGGACTCCACTGCTCTTTCTGTAAAGTACTTCCTTACATCTCCCCTGAGTCTACCCCGCTCCAATCTCATAGCATGACCCCTTGTTCTTGAGCATCTTTTTCTCTGAAAAAGGCTTCCCTCTTGAACCTTATTTATACCCATGAGGTATTTGAAAGTCTTTATCATATCCCCCTTTTTCTTCTTTCTTTAAGATGTACATATCGAGGTCCTTCTGTCACCAGTAATTTAGCAGTCTGCAGGATAAAGTTGCGAAAACAGTTCAGAGGTGAGGATAGCAGCCCCTCCCGCCAGCTTGAATAAGCAAGGGTCACTTCTGACAGGCACACCCCTGTCATTGGAATCAAGTTTTTAAATTCTGCATAGACCTCTTGTTCTTTGATGGTTTCCATGTAAATTGTGGGCTGTAATTTGTGGTTTCATTTTTGTGATTATTTGCGTCAGATGCTAACTGACTGTTGTTAAATAAGGAGCTGTACATTTTTCTGAAATTAGTGAAGTGGCTGTTAAAGTCTCAGCTATTTCCCCCTTGCCAGCTAGAAGGGTGTGTTGGTGATGAAGGGTGTGGGTGGTTTGATGTGGCGTTTTTGATAGCAGGGTGTCTATCCCTTCCCAAAAGCACATTGGGGTACTGTATGTTCAGTTGTAGCTAGGTTGTACAGTTGTTTGCTGTTACATTTATTATTAAATCATGGTTTGATCTCTTAAAGAGAATTCAAAACTTTTTTTTTTACATTGTTTTAAATAATTGAAATATGTTCATGTATAGGGACTTTTTAGCATCCTCAGTGCACTGTTTCATGTGTTTGATTTGAAATAGTGATATTTTTTTCTTATTTTGGTCCCTTGTAATGTTGCATTTGTAAAACCAATATTCATCTTTTGTTACTTCTGAATTCCAGAATCTGATAACATCAGTTGTGCAGAAGCCTACAAAGAAGCTTTCCAGGCAGTCTTCCATTCATCTGATGTTACTGGGTTTCGGAACTGATAAGTAATTAAAAATGAATTTCAGGCAGAGAAACGGAAGCTTTGATATGGGGCCCTTAATATAGAAAAAATACTACTATTTCAAAGCATCCACATAAAACAGTACACAGGGGCCTGGATATTCAGACTGTGCCAGGCAACGGCGCAATTGGGGGCGCAGCACAACTGAGCTGCATTGGGGCCAGGAGAGGGTGATATTCAAAGGTGATGCACCATGGCGCATCACCATTGAATATGGCACAGAATGCGCATGACGCAAGTACAATGCTCCAGTGCATCACACAGATGGGGAGGACAGGGAATCCTCCAGCGCAAATGCAGTTGCACCGTGCACATCACCTGTGATATACAGAAGAGGACATGCGAATGGGGCCATAATATGTGCATGGTGCAAATGGGACCATTTGCAAGTTATTATGTCTCCATTTGCATGAGTTGCACAGGGCAGCCTGGTGAAATGCACCTGGTGCCCTGCAGAGCTGCCTGCATCAGGTGCTGGGTCCCTGGTGTGCCAGTACTCCCCTCCCTGCATGCCTGAACATGGGCTTCTGGAGTTGAATAGGCTACCAGGTGGTCCAGACGTATCCCCAGTCCCTCTGGCATGCCCAATCATTGGCATCTGTATGCTACTATAGCACCCGGTGTGCTAGTTGTCCCCTCTCCCTCCGTTCCCCCTGGGTCCTCTGTGGGTGGGATGGGATGGGGGTCCACTGGGCCACCAAGTTGTAGATCTATGTCACATGCCCGCGGTTGGGCATGTCAGAGGGAGGGGGAACCACTGAACCACCAGGTACTGTATGTGATGGCATTGATGCCCACAATCAGGCATGAATGGAGGGGATCCACTGGACCACTGGGGAGGGTGTGGGTGCTTGTGGACAGTGTCCCTGCTGGGTGGGTGGCCACCCATGGCTGGCAGGTGCTGTGCTGTGCCCTACGGGCTCAACATTGCACCCCTGTATGTGGTGTACATCAGGGTTGTGCCAGCATATGCACCGCATACCCCTGGCTGAATATCGGGATGTGCCATATATGCTTGGGCATGCCCCCTGCATTTGCACCACATACATTACCAATGCACCCCGGTGCATCAGTATTTGCACTGCGCAACTTTTCCTTTTGAATATTGCACTGGGGCGTATTGTGGGGTTGCGCACAGTGCAACCCCTTTGAATATCTGGGCCAGGGAATATTAAACAGACATGATTTGTTTCCATCTTTCTGCTTATATTAAATCATGTAAAAAAGGGTTGTGTTCCCTTTATTTATATTTTTAGGTCAAAACAGATTTTGAAGGACTGTAATGATGGCGGACTTTGTTTCTCCTTTTATAAGAGGGCCAGCAGTAATTATGAAATGGGTAGAGAGACCCAACCCTAGAAGTCAATCACACTCCTTACTTGACTGGATGCTCTCATCCCACCCGCACTATATCTGCTCTGCTGGTACCTTACCAGATGTGCTCAGCGACCACTGCCCCACTTTCTGTATCAGGAAGTCCCATCCTCCTCCTCCTATTCCACCCAAAAACATCCAATACAGCCCCCTCAAATCCCTTGATGTGAATAAACTTCTTCATGACCTGGACCTTGCAAACTGGTCCCCGTCCTTTGCTCCCTGTCTGTCGATGAAGCCCCTGCCCATTTTACATCCATCTTCCTGAAGATCTGTGATGCCCATGCCCCACTAAAGACAGCAAGAGTTAGATGAGCCCATGACTCCTGGATCACCCCTGATATCCTGGCCAAATGCAGAGCTTGTGATTCTGTAAGTCCGAGGGCAACCAGGCTTCTTTTCAAACTTTTTGTACCCTCCGAAACACCTGTATCATTAGCATCCATTTACTAAAATCTGATTTCTTTAAATCTCATCTGCACCCCCCCTAACAGTGCTCCCTCTTCCTTTTGACAACATCTCCGTTCACTCCTCCAACCCAAATCAGACTCTTTTCTCCTTCAATCTGTGAGGATGCTTCACCAATCTCTGATCCCTCTCTCATCGCCAATGCATTAAATAACTATTTCACATCTAGTGCTGTTCCACTCGAGACCCAACCCCCCACCCCGCAACTCTCAGGTTTTCAACCCCCACCAATCTTGCCATCAGAAGTCCTGAGAGCTCTTACCTCACTAGACCCCTCAAAGTCTAGCCCTAATGGCCTGCACCCAAGGCTCCTAAAAATCTCTGCTCCCTCAATTAGCACCCCCTTAACCTTCATCCCAAAATTGTCATTCTCCTCTGCCACAGCTCTTATGTCCTGGAAGTCTGATACTGTTCTCCCTCTTTTCAAAGATGGCAATCCTACCACCCCTGGTATCTACTGCCCCATCTCCCTTCTCCCTGCCCTTGGTACAGTTCAAGAATCACTCATCCTCTCTAGGCGCAACAATTTCATAACCACTTCTAACACTCTCTCCCCATTTCAAACAGGGTTCAGAAAATCCCACTCTACCACCTCCTCCCTCCTCCACTTTACTGACACCATTCACACAGCTATGGTTCTTGACCAGATCATCTCAGCTATCTTTATTGACTTAGCCAAGGCCTTTGATTCAGTCTCCCATCCTCTCTTACTTTCTAAACTATGCTCCATTGTCCTATCCCCTGCCTCAGTAGCCTGGTTCAGCCACTACCTAACTGGCCACTCACAGTTAGTTTCTATTAACAATGTCATATCTCCCACCACCCCAGCCTTGCTCCATCCTTGCTGGTATACCCCAAGGCTCTATCCCCAATAACCTTCCCTCTGTTTGCATCTGCTCCAGTATCCAGAAGTATGTGAAGGACACTATCCTTTCCCTGTCTGGCCCATCCACACAAGCCATCCAACCCCTCCCCTTCAAAATGACCTCATAGCAGTCATAGCCTGGTTTGATACAAATAGCCTAAAACTGAATACTAAAAAACAGTTGCCATGACCTTTGGTTCCAAACAAAAACTAGCCAAGCTTCCATTGCTTCCAGTCTTCTTCTCCTCTAACACCCCTCTAGACAATATTCTTACATACAAGTACCTCAGTGTCTAGCTCAACCCCTCCCTCGATTTCCCTTCCCACTTCAGAGCGCTCCATACTAAACTGCACCCCAAACTTGGGCTACTATGTCGACTGTTGACATAAGGCCAGTCTCTTCCCTACCAGTAAGATGCAATATCATAGTTAAATTGATCCTCCCAGCCTTCGACTACATGGACATAGTCTTCAATGCAGCCCCCTCTACGTCCCTTGCCAAACTGGATGTGCTGTTTCATATGTTCTGTAGGTTTGCCTCAAATTCTGCTCCCTTAACTCACCATTGTGACCTCTACTCTTCTCTCTCTCCTTACAGTCTCTTACTCAGATGCGTTCCTCTCACTGCTTGACCTTCACAACCAGATACTGGTTTGGGTCTCACCCATTCTACCTAGCCTCCCTCCTCTCTCCTGCTTCTCCCTGACCCAACAACTCATGGTCAAGCTGTGCCCACACCTTTTCTCTCCCTTGTGTCCGCACCTCAGCTGGCAAACTCTCATTCTCCTAAAGATTTCCTTCCCTTTGGCACAGCCTCTTCTCCCAAACCTGCCTCTCTCCCTCCTTCCATGCTGTTAAGCACCTACTCAGACCTACCCCTGTTACTTCCTGCATCTGTTCTCCATCCTAAACCCGTGCTTACCTCAGCCTGAATGCCCCCCTCACTTTGTTCCAATACAAATATTTTTTGTTTCCAAGCTTGTGTTCTGCTTACATAATCTACCAGTGTATATTTTTTTTTATTATTGAACATAGTACCTATGCTTTTGATGATGTATAATTCTCTGCCATTGTTATGCTGGCTCACGCTTGCACGCCAGCCAACATATTGCAGTAGTAGCAGATTTGGAGGTGCAGTCACTGTGGACAAATGCAGGGCACACATCAGTAGGTGTGTCCTTCATTCCTCAATAAGGCAGTATGCAGGCACCACACCAGCAACACGTAATGTTGTGAGCACATCTAAGGAAAGGTCCACTGCAATGAGAGCCAAGCTCATCATGCAGCGGCACCTCCTGATGTGCCCTTGCTGGTGAAGTACTTCCCTAACCTAAACATGGTGGCACTGACTGCTGCAGCCACTTCATTTGGTGATGGGGAGCCCACTCCTCGTCAGCATGATGCCCCCCTCCCATTCTACATGTGTGCCATGGTGGTGCCCAATCCCCCTCGGCATCATGCGCTCCCCCCAACAGTCTTTCCTTGCTGACAAGGGGCCCAATCCTCATCAGCTTCCGTCCCCCCTGCCTAGTTTAATTTGCCAACAGGGAAGCCCACTCCCCATCAGCATAATGTCCCCAGCCCCTGATTTGTGCTTTGTGCCAAGATGGTGCCCAATCCCCCACGGCATTATGCGTGCCCCCCCCCATTTATGTGCCGATGGGGGGCCCAATCCCTGTCTGCTGTGGTCACCCTCCCTATTATGTGGGTGGTACACTGGTAGCCCACCCCAGTGTACCAAACAAACACCTGCAAAAAAAGAAAACAAACCCCCGTTGTCTTTTGTTTTCTTTTTTCAACCTGTGAAAAAAGAAATCAGTCACTCGCGGTCTCTCCTGACCCCACCCCAACCGTGCCCACCCTCTGTGTGTACCCCGGCCTCCCACACACCCCTCACCCCATACTTACCTCCGGAGTCCAGCATGACGATCTTCGGTGGACCGAGAACACGTCTGCACTCTTCAAAGCCGACCGCGAACTGAAGAAATGCTGGTAAACTGTATAATGGCATAAATAGTTTTTTTCAACTTTGGTGCAAATCTCAGCCATTTTTGGGAATTTTGGCATCAGATTTTCAACATTGGTTTATTGGGACCCCTCCTCATGGATTCAATCACTGTCATGGTGTTATTTGGTCCCGAAAGATGATTTCACTGTCACTGCATGGAATCACCTTTCAGGACTGATTAAAGAAATGACAGTGCCACTGTTCATGAGGGGGGCTCTCAAAAAGCCTATGTTGCAATTTTGGTGAAAAAATTAAAAAAAAATGGCTGTTTGACGAGCATGCATTGTGCATTTTCCACGCACGCTTGTAACTTTGTGAATTTTTAATATTTTCACTCAAGATTTTCAGAATTGGCATTTTAGTACCTCTCCTTATGAATAGTACAGCTGCCATTTTACACATCCTGGCTGAAATGTGTTTTTGCACCTCCAGTGCTGAATAGTGCGGTCATTGTGCAAAATCAGTTTTTGGGACAGTTTGAGAAAATGATGGTGACATAGTTCATGAGCAGAGGTCCTAAAATGTGTATGTTGAAAATTTGGTGATGAAAGTCCATAAAATGACTATGTTACAAGCATGCATTGTGCAGTTTCTATGCACCCTTGTAACTTTTCAAATTTGCAATAGTGTATTTGCATGCCAGATTTTCAACACTGGCATTTTTCCACACCACCCTAGGAACAGTACAGTTGTCATTTTTCACATCCTGCCCAAAATGTGTTTTCACACCTGTGGCACAAAATTACGTGGTTGCTGTGGGAAATCAACTTTTGGGACAGATTAACAAAATCAAAGTGCCACTGTTCATGAGGGGAGGTCCCAAAATGTCTATGTTGAAAATGTGGTTAAAAAAATCCCAAAACTAATTGGGTTACGGACATGTGTTGCACAGTTTCTATGCATGCTCATGACTTCACCAATTTTTCAAATTTTTACTCCAGATTTTCAATGTTGCCATTTTTTACACCTCCTCATGAACAATACAGTTGTCATTTTTCACATCCTTCCCAGAATGTGTTTTCGTCCCTGTATCACCAAATGGCATAGCCACTGTGCAAGATCACCTTTCAGCTAACAAACTGATTGTGCCGCTCTTCATGAGGTGGGGTCACAAAAAGCCTATGTTGAAAATTTGGAGTGAAAATACTAACAAACGCCTACGATGTTAGGGTTTCCAACTGTAACACCCCACCCTGTAGAGACTGACCGGCATCAGGGGTGTGGCTTAGGATCATTGGCTGTAATGCTCATGTCATTCCACCCCCACCCAAACCCCCACCCTGCAGCCAGTGACAGGTATCGAGGTGTTCCTTGGAGTGTTCAACCCTACAGTTCACCCCATTCTCCTATACTGCACCCGTCTCATCGTATTTCCTTATAGAATGGGGTAAGCATAAGGCCTAAAGACCCCAAAGCACACCACAACACTTGTCAGTGTCTACAGGGTAGGGTGAGGTACAATGGCATGAGCATTATAGCTGACGACCCAAAGGCACACCCCAGTGCCTGTCAGTCTCTGCAGGGTGGGGGTGGGGTTGGTGTCAGTTCAGTACTTCGCTGCCATTCCTATTATGCAGCTCTAACTTCTGCTCTACCAATGCCAATGCCAGCGAGACAACATTTGGCATTGACAAATGCTTGTTTTTTTACTTCTGTTGCACTTGTCTGACTACTGTACTCTTTTTCCCCCGGGTCGCACCTGGAAACGAGCCTTGGTTCATGGTGCTTTTCCTGGTTATCAGCTTTTAAATAAAATAAATAAACAAATAAATACTGGAGGATAAAGTTTCAAAGCAGTGCGATCCAAAAATAGGAACCACACTGTTGTGCACTATTTGGGCAACAGGGATGCAGCACTATTTTCTTATTTATTTTATTTATTGAGTTCTTGGATTATGCCTTTGGCGGTTGCTCATTTATGGGTTCCACGTCAGTTACAAGGACAAAGGAACATCAAAACAATGGTATATGTTTTTGACCGGGTAACAGTAAGATACAGTAATGCAGTAGTACATTTTTAGACAGAGTTCTTATAATGAACACACCAAATTTAGGATCATAGGCAGCAAGTAATTTGCCTGAGTCAAAGTTAGGGCACCCTACTGGGTTGCATGGGAGGAGATGATAGTAGGAGGATAGTGGTAAGGGTGCTAGAGGGTGGGTAGGGAGTAGAGAAGTATACAGAATGGGTGGGGTAGAGGTGGCAAAGGTTGTGAGGTAGGGTGGTGACCTGAAGTGCTAAGGATAGGTCACGTCAAACGAATAGGTTAGATGTGAGATAAGAGTGCTAGGGTGCTCTTGAGGCACAGGAGGAGTGTTAGTGGATGCAGCCACAGCTGCTGGTTGAGATAAGGTGCTGTCGTAGTTTCTGTTTGAAAACACCAATAGTTGTAGCACCGGAAATGTCAGGGGGTAAGACATTGGTCCAGTGAGGAGCATGGTAGCAGAATGCATCCTGTGCCAAGGCAGTGCGGAGTCTAGGAATTTTGTTGATCTTGGTGGTGGAGTTCCTTGTGAAACAGGAGCTTGAGTGCATGGTTAGGAGTTTTGCAGTAGGACATCAATGGCTCACAGAAACTTTTGTGTTGTTAATGGTTTTTATTATGTTTGCTTGCATGCATGTGCAAGAAACATAGTGCCATCATCGGAGATTTCGGAGGTGTGTCACCTCCTCCTCCAATTCAGGCAGTGTGCTGGCAGGCGCGGCCTCTGTAAGCCAATGCATTCTGGAGCTGTCTATGACACGCTCCAAAATGCAGTGGCATACAGTTGAAAGGGGGAGCTACGCTTGAGTGAGCAGTGATAAGAAGCTGCTCACGCGCGCAGCTCCCAGCACAGGTGTGCGCCCCCATGCGCAGTGTATAGCATACAGGGTGCCCAATCCCCGTCGGCTGGGCTGCATCATCCTCCCCTCCCAGTAGTTGGTGCCCGCTGAGGCCCACTAGCGTGGCAATCGGTCATTTTGCCGACGGGGTGCCCAATCCCCGTCGGCTGAACACCCCCAAAGTCCTTGTGCCACGCTGGAGCCCACCCAGGCGTGGCAAGCAATCTCCCTGAGGTTTATTTTAATTTTTTGCCGGCGGGGTGCCCAATCCCCGTCGGCTGAATGCCCAAAGTCCTTGTGCCACGCTGGGAGCCCACCCCAGCGTGGCAGCAATCAACTGTGTCTTTTTTTTTTTTTACCTGTGAAAAAAAACGGTGTGATGCGTCTCCTGACCCCCTCCCACAACCGCACCCACCCTGCGCACCAGCCTCCCCACCCCCCTCACCCATACTTACCTCCGGACTCCGGTAGCGACAATCTTCGGTGGACCGGGAATACGTCTGCACTCTTCAAAGCCGACCAAGAACTGGAAATGCCGGTAAGCTGTATAATGGGCTAGATGGGGTTCAACTTTAATGCATATCTCAGCCATTTTGGGAATTTTGCAGCAAATTTTCAACATGCCAGGGTTTTAAGGACCCCTTCTCATGAATGATGTCACTGTCATCGCGTTACCGGGCCGAAGAGGTGATTGGCGCGGTGACTGCCATCGCCGCCGACCCAAATACGCCATGACGGTGACATCATTCGAAGAAGGGCCCCTAAACCCCCATGTTGAAAATTTGGTGCCAGAAATCCAAAATGACTGTTTAACGAGTTGCATTACAGTTCTTACGCAGGGCTCGCCGTAAGTTCAGAAATTTCAATATTTTCACTCCAGATTTTTCAACGTGCCATTTCACCACACCTTCTTGCAAACAGTTACAGCTGTCATTTTCACATCTCACCCAAAATGTGTTTCCGCCCATGTAGCGCAGAATGGCGCAGTCAGTGTGAGAAATCAATGTACAGGACAAATTAAGAAAATCACAGTGACACTGTTCATGAGCAGAGGTCTTGAAATGGCTATGTTGAAAATTTGGTGAAAAAATTCCTAAAAATGACTGTTTTACGAGCGTGCATTGCCCAGTTCCTACGTACGCTCATAGGTTTGCGAATTTTCAATATTTCCACTCCAGATTTTCAACATTGCCATTTTTCCACACCTTCTTATGAGTAGTACAGCTGTCATTTTTCACATCTCACTCAAAACGTGTTTCCACCCATGTAGCGCACAATGGCGCAGTCGTTGTGCGAACTCAGTGTATGGGACACATTAAGAAACTCACAGTGTCACTGTTCATGAGTGGAGATCTTAAAATGGCAATGTTGAAAATTTGGTGACAGAATTCCTAAAAATGACTGTTTTACGAGTGTGCATTGCACAGTTCCCACGCACGCTCGTAGGTTTGGAATTTTCAATATTTCCTCCAGATTTCCAACATTGCCATTTTCACACCTCCTTATGAGCAGTACAGCTGCCATTTTTCATATCCTGCCCAAAGCGTGTTTCCTTACATATAGCGCACAATGGGCGCAGTCGGTTGCAAACTCAATGTATGGGACACATTAACAAAACCACAGTGACACTGTTCATGAGCAGAAGTCTTAAAATGGCTATGTTGAAAATTTGGTGAAAAAATTCCTAAAAATGACTTTTACGAGCATGCGTTGCACAGTTACTATGCATGCTCGTAAGTTTGCAAATTTAATATTTTCACTCTAGATTTTCAACATGTCCATTTTATTAAACTTTCTTACGAACAGTACAGCTGCAAATTTTCATATGTCACCCAAAATGTGTTATCGCACATGTAGCGCACAATGGTGCTGTTGGTGTGAGAAAGCAATGTTTAGGACAGATTAAGAAAATCACAGTTACACTGTTCATGAGCAGAGGTCTTAAAATGGCTATGTTGAAAATTTGGTGACAAAGTCCATAAAATGACAGTGTTACAGTGAGCATTGTGCAGTTTCCACGCATCCTCGTTAGTTCATGACTTTGTAATATTTTCAGTCCAGATTTTCACTAGTGGCATTTTCAACACTTTCTTATGAACAGTACAGCTGCCATTTTTCTCAACGTGGCCGAAGTGTGTTTTCACACTTTCAGTGCAGAGATACGTGGTCGCTGTGGGAAATCATTGTTCGGCACAGAAAGAAAATCACAGTGACACTGATCATGATCAGAGGCACCAAAATGCCTAAGTTGACAATCTGCTATAAAAAAATCCCCAACCTAATTATATAACGGGTGTGCGTTGCACAGTTTCTATGTACGCTCATGACTTCACCATTTTTTTAAATATTTTACTACACATTTGCAACATAGCCATTTACACCTCCCCATGAAAAGTACAACACGTCATTTTTACATCCTGTTCGGAATATTTTTGCACCTGTGGTGCTAAATGCCGTAGTCACTGTGCATAAGCAGCTTTCGGCTACCAAACTGATATTCCCCCTGTTCATGAGGTAGGGCCACAAAACAAACATGTTGAAAATTTGGAGTTAAAATACCAACGAATGCCTGAGGTATTAGGCTTTTCAACTAAATCGCCCAACCCTATAGAGAATGACAGGAATCAGGGATGTGACTTGGGATTCTTGCCTGTGATGCTCATACCATTCCACACCCTGCAGTCACTGAGAGGCATCGAGGTATGCCTTGGACTCTTCGGCCCCAAACTTCACCCCATTCTCCTATATCGCACCCATCTCACCGTATTTCCTAATGAAATGGGGTCTTTATAGAGGCAAAAGACCCCAAGGAACATGAGACACTTGTCAGTCTCTCGCAGAGTGGGGTGTGGTGAAATGGTGTGGCCGTTATGCCTGACGACCCAAACGCACACCCCAATGCCTGTCACTCTCTGCAGGGTGGTGGTGGGGTTGGCTTCAGTTCAATACTTCACTGCCATTCCTATTACGCAGCTCTGTAACTTCTACACTACCACTGCCAATGCCAGCAAGCAAACATTCGGCATTGACAAATGCTTGTTTTTATCAGTGGTACAGTACAGAATGCAAACAGAAATTGTATGGCAAATATACATGCATCAAGAACACACTGCAAACATATCGATGTAGTCAACATACATGAGTATACAGAGACAGCATAAAAAAAACAGAAAATTATTCAGGTATTCCCCACATATCAAGCATGTGCACGGGGAATGCATGAGTTACTACTGTACGGTAAAAGAGAACTGTTCTTTAACGTACTATAATGTATGGTGGAACCCTGTTAACCTTAGGAAATCATCATTTCCTAAGGTTATTAACCCATCGTCCATCCATTCCAGTGTTGCTAACGTATCAATGCTACGTCACATTGATGGGTTAACAACTGGGAATGGTCTGCGTATGTTCGCACCTTTTTTTCACTCGGGAACTGACGGATGCATGCAGTGGTAATGGAATGACTGAAAGACCGCAGCAGTGACTATATTTTGAAAAGTAAGGAGCCACTTTCATTTTTTCTTGGGACCATACACTATAAAAAATAATGTATGGTTCTTCTGTCAGCAACCGGTTACTGTTAACCATCTTGAGGTTGCCATGGCGACATAAACCTCTCGAGCTTCAATCTCGAGGTTTGCACAATCGCCCTGGTGACCTCTCAGTGGTTAACAGACTGGTTACCGATATAGAGGACCATACATTATCCTCTATATGCACCTGAATTGCAAAGAAGAGGCAATTATGGAACTGTCCCCCACATTTGTTCCACCTAGCATATCTAAAGGGGGCTAATACCTGACTTAGTAGAGAAAAGGGTAAACAAACTTTCCCTTTACTGAAGCAGTAACCTCTAGCCTGTGTACCAAGTATTCATGTGCTACTGCCACTTACGAGTGCTGTATATGACAGGAGGGGGACTCTGGACCTTATCCAGCCAGGACACTCATACCATGGCATCAGTCAGAAGTCAGAATGGCTGAATCCACAGACGTGGCAACCTGAGGCAGTACCGGGCTCTGAAAGACATCAAAGGAGACACACAGTACACACTGCAATAACATAGTCCTATACATCCTGACAGTATGTATATATCCTGCAACAGGAAGGGGTAGGGTTCCGGACCACCATGGGTTAAGGTAGGCCGGATACTAACACCAGGAAGGGGAGGGAGATGAAGGGATGTGGGAGTACAGGGAATCTGAGAACACCCGCTATCAGCCAACAAAGTGGATTTACTGGTGCGAGTGGCTACCCTATCCCTGTCGGTGGATCCACATAGGCCATGTAAGGTGCCCAGCAGGAGGTGAAGCACTCCATTTGGTCAGCCTGAAAGTAGGAAAGTCTGTTCAGGCGAGCAACACCAGAAAGACAAGTAAGGATCCCCCCAAACAAGGGATAGTGGCACTACACCAGTTGAACAGGATAGCTCTTTTGGCCTGTAGGGCCAGTATGATCAGCCACCTAAATGCTGGATGCGAGAGCTTCAGCTCCTGTAGCCGAACAGCCAGTATTAATAGTAAGGGCAATAGGGGTATTTTCATCCCCAGAACATCTTCACCCGGTTTGCAAATCTGCCTCCAGAAGAGCACCAGCTTAGGGCAAGCCCACAAGATGTGAAATAAATCTCTGCATGAGGCCTGGCACCGCCAGCACCTGTTGTGATCCAGGACTCCCGCCACCTGAAGTACTGCAGGCATCCTGTACCACAAGTGCAGAATCTTGTTCTGGATATGGCGGCTGCTAGTATCCCTCAGGAGGTTATGTGTCATGTGCCAAGCCTGGGTGCACTGGGCATCAGTCATACTGTACCCCAAAAAGCTTTCCTACCTGCACTTGGACTACCCTGACTGGGACTGCAGGGTATCTCTTATTTGGCCATAGACTTTGCCCACCAGTCCCTTGGGGACCTTTAACCAGAAGCTGAGTATGCTGGGTTGCTTGGCTTTGTTTGTGAGTGACAAAAGAGGTTTAACTGCACTTCTGAGCTGTAAGTACCACCAATGGTCCTTGTTAGGAAGGTTCCATTTGTGCTACAGAGATTGAAAAGTGGCAACAGATCCTGTGTTCCTGTCCAGTATGTCTCACATAAAGTGGATCCCCGAGGAAGCCCATTGTGCCCAGAAAACTGAATGATTAGCTATCACCCCCCCCCAGTGTGCTCGAAGTTTAATGCGGCTGAACTTAGGTTATTTTTCCCTTCCCAGAGAAAATTCCCACCAAACTGTCAATTTTTTGTAGCCATTTAGGGGGAAGATGAAGAATGATATGGGCAAGCAGATACAAGATTTTGGGAGTGGTTACCATCTTGAGAGCTGCAATCTTCCCAGCCAGGGTAAGGGACAGTTTATGCCATCTGTCAAATTTAGCTTTGTAGGCAAGTAAGAGAGGTGGAAGGATCAGCTCCCGTGTTTGAGCTATCCGATTGGACAGTCTGATCCCCAGGTAAGTAAGGCCCTCACTGGCCCACACCAGGCTGTGGTTGGAGGCCAACTCAGGGGAACAGAGGGGGTTCAAGGGCATTAGCTTGGTTTTGGACTGGTTCAGCTTGAGTCCAGAAATACCTGCAAAGTCTTTAAGTAGGAACAGCATTGGTGGGAGGGACCATGGGACATCAGCCACAGGAATAAGCAGATTGTCTGCGTACATAAGGGTTTTATAACTGTGGGAGCCTATCTCAATGCCCTTGATTTGTGGGTGAAGGCAAATGATCAAGGCCAGAGCTTCAATCGCAAGAAAGAAAAGCAGTGGGGAGATGGGACAGCCCTGCCGGATGCCCCTCTCTAGCGGGAAAACCACAGATGTAATGTGGTTAGTGGCTACCCGAGCTAGGGGGACGTGATAAATGGCCTTGATGTATGCCCTGAACTTATCCCCGAACCCCACGTGAGTGAGGACTGCATGCAGGTAGTCCCACTCCAGGGATTCAAATGCTTTCTTGAAGTCAACTGCCATGGCTGCTGCTGGAGTATGTAGGCCCTTAGCCATATATATAAGATTGAGCAGCAACCTAATGTGGTCTGAGCTATTCCTCCCTGAGATGAATCCTACCTGGGCTAGGTCAATCAAGGAAGACAGTAGAGGGCTCAGGCAGTTAGCCAATACCTTGGCGTATATTTTACTATCTGCGTTGATCAGGGAAATTGGCCTGTATCTCACCGCCTATGTAGGGTCTTTGTCCTTCTTAGGCAGGACCACGATCACTGCCTCACACAATGTATGAGGGAGGGCTCCCCATCCTTTTGTCTCCCTGTATACCTGCATGAGCAGTGGGCTAATCTGGGGACTGAGGGCTTGCAGAAACTCCACAGGGAAACCATCCCCTCCTGGGGCCCTACCCCCCCCTTTATGTAAAGCAGTGCGGCCGTAACCTCTTCCATAGACAATGGTGCATCCAAGTGAGTGGTTTGCATGGGAGTAAACTTAGAGAGACTGAGGCCTTCCAGAAAGAGCTTGATGGACTGCAGGGGGATGGGTGAGTGGTCTTGTACAGGGTGGCAAAGAAATCAGCCATTATGTCGTTCACATCCTGCAGACATGAGTGCACCTCTCCCTGGGGCCCCACAAGGCTGGCAATGTGCCTATCTGCCATTTGTTTCCTCAGCTGATAGACCAACACCTTGCCCCCTTTGTCCCCTTCCTCCCAGTATCCATGTCTCAGCTGTAGGATCGCAACTTCAGCTTTCCTACTTACAAGTTGATTAATTTATAGTTGGAGACCTAGGACCCTTTGCCCTATTGGGGATTTCAGGGATGGTAGTTTTTGTGCTTTATAAAGGTCCTCAGCAGTCTTCAGAGCTTCCTCTAGCTCCACTAAGTGCTGTTCCCTTTCCCTACAGTGCCTAGAAGCATAGCCCATAATTTTACCATGCATGCAGGCCTTAATGGCCTCCCAAGTTACCCCCTCACTAGTGTCCTCGATGGGGTTCTCCCAGAGAAAGCAGTCTGTTTCTTTCCTTGCCCACACAATGAAATCAGAGTTCCTGAGCAAGAGTTGGTGCAGCTTGCAACTGGATGCTCCTGTGGTGCAGGGCCCCATATAAAATAAAACTGTACTGGAGCATGATCAGAAATTATAATGGGCAGGATGGTGATGGATAAGGCAGCCTGTGTCAGTTCCAGGGATGTGAGCCAGTAGTCAAGCCAACATAGGGAGCCGTGCACCCTGGACTGAAATGTATAGTCATAGTCCTGTGGGTGAAAGGTGCACCAGACATCGATGAGCCCCAAGTTCATCATGAGTTGCCCTACCGCCTGCACTCCCCAGACATGAGGTTCCTTACTGAGGGCACTTCTGTCTACCACAGGGACCAAAGTGAGATTTAAATCACCCCCCAACAGGATAGGACAGCCCTGGGGGACAAGATAACTGAGGGCACCAGCCAGCTCATGGAGAAAGGCAGTGCTGTCTTGGTTAGGGCCATTGACATTACAAAGAAGGATCTTCCCCTGTGGGGTGTGCCAGACTCCCATAATCCATCTCCCAGAAGAGTCAGCCAGTTGGGAACACAGTTGCCACTTGAATGATTTGTGTAGCAGTATGGTGACCCCACACTTTCTTGACTGCGCACTTGAATGTATCTCCTGCCCCACCTAATCCCGAACCAGGAATTTATAGTCAGTTTGCATGAGTTTGGTCTCCTGTAGGAAGGCAATTTGGGATTTATGTCTTTTGAGGTGGGTGAGGACTTTCTTTCTTTTAACAGGAGTGTTCAGTCCTCTAATATTCCACATGTGGCTTGTAATGTCAACCATAATTCACTGGCAGAGGTATTGTGTATTCAACTAGTACATACCAAAGTGAGAGGGGTACGGACTGAACTGTTAGCCACCCAGAGACCATGTGAAACCCAAAAAGCACTGTCTGACCTGTCCGAAGGGGGGCATGCCTGCCCCTGCCAGTGTACCCATACCAAAGGATCCCAAGGGCCAGTACATTGCCCTCATGCCACTGCAATTCATAGCACATATAAAAACTTTGTAACATGAAAATGTACAGAAGAAATACCAGAGAGAAAACAGTATCAACAATAGTCATAACAAAACAGCATTTTGGGGTATGAGCTATGACATTAACCGACACCATTAAGGGACACACGGCCAGCCAAGCTCCTCCTAGGGACCTGACAGCTGAAGCTGACTAGTTAAACCTAGAGTGAACCTTAACCAAGATGGGGTTGACTGCTTTCCTTTGGTCACTGCTCTGTGAGCCTTCTCAGCTTAGTACCTCAGGGTTAATCAGCTAGCATGATGGTGAAAAAAAAAAAAAAAAAAAGGGGGGGTGGAGGGGGACCATCTCTTAACTAAGGGGACAACAGAGGCACAGCTATCTGTGAGGTTTTGCACCTTGTGTTTGAGGCGTTCCTACCAAAGTGCTGCAGCAGTGTAGTGCCAATGCTGGCAGCTACCCACAAACAATGGGAAGTGGGGATGAGAGGCATGTAGAGGTAGGATGAACTAATAATGGAGGGGAGGGACTCCCAGACATCTGGTGAACCATTGGGTCTTTGCCAGGAGGGCATTACCCTGTTAGCAGTGCCACTGCTCCCTCCCTGACTGGGTCCCCCAAGGCCGGTTGCCACAGCCCACAACCGAGGGGAGGGGTGTAACACACATACAAGAGCCAGGGCCTGAACTGTGTGGGGGTGGGACGAGAAGTCACTGTGTAAGAACATGTTTGTCCCTCGGCCACTATTCCCCTTCCCACAGCCAGCTGTCCTTGCACCTTGCGGCCCCATGCAAGTGAGCCCATGTTTCTGGATGGCTGGACCCCATTCCCACCATTCATGGGCTAGCACCACGTTGGAGGACCTATGCTTAGGTGGGAATCAGATTCACCCTTTCTCAGCCAAGGCCCTCTCTCCTTGGGGCCATATGTTGGGTATTGCAACACTTCTGACTGCATCTCTGATGTGGGGATTAGCGGGTACATGGGGAGCCACTGCATGCAGAAGCTGTGCTGGAAACCAGCCTACAGATACATAAACATTTGCAGCCCTTGCACCAGTGCCAAATTACCCCCCACACACCCCAGGTAAGCAAAGCTGTGAACTCCCACCCGCACCTCCCTCCATATGCACAGATCTTCAGCAGCCCCCACGACCCCCTATTGATCCCCCATGGACACCATCAGCAGTCCCAGTCCATACTCAACAAAATACAGCCAAACCTAGACGAGGCCAACTAACATTTAGTGCTGCAACCTTAGACAAAAGTCCATCAGCCAGTAACTTGTGGGACCTGGAGGCCCGGTGCATCAACTCTTAACATCCCCAGCCCCCGGCTCAGGGGGGACAGGTGCACAAATCAATGCCTGATTGGTGGCAGGAGTGGGTGGCTAGGAAAGCCCGAGGATGTGGGCCTTCAGCGTGTGCTGCATGGCAACCTTTCCAGACCCAACTGCTCCCACCCACCACTACCCCAAAGCATACGAGGCTAGAAATAAACAAAAGAAAAACTGCACTTATCTGACAAAATAAGTCCAGTGTTATATTTGCACAGCAGCTGGGAGAGTGAGTGGTAACCCATGAGCCTGACCTACACTCTTCTCCTGTATCTGTGTCTGGTCGCAATGATCCTCATGAACCAGCGGGTTGGGCATCTCCTCAGTCAGTTCTGCAGGGTCTTCAGCAGCCCATGAGAGAACCGGGGTGTCCAGGTGCAAAGTCTTGGTGGCTAAAAGTCCTCACCCCCTTCCTCCATGCCAGTGCTGCGTAGAGATTGTCTGAGAAGTAGGGGCTGCTGATTTCAGGTGTCATGGGCTTCCCAGTGACTGACTCCCTCTTGTCTTTGGTCAGACTACCTCCCCTCTCCATCGGGTGCTCCCTGCAGGAGTGTTTCTGTGGCTGTGGTTGTTTCTTGGCCTTGGACGGCCCCAATCCTGGGTTGCCCTGTGGCCAGTTGTCACGGTGAGGGGAGTTATTGGAGACATGTGAGGGTGTTTCGCTTGGATCATGGGCTGTTGAAAGTGCACTCAGTTGGCTGCCATGATGGCTGGCAGCACTCCAGTTGTTGGATCTGAGGGCTTGTTGCTTTTCTTTCAGCTCCTGAGGCCAGGTCCTGTGGATGAAGTCCATAAGGGCCTCCGGTGTTGCAAACAGTAGAGGAGAGCCTTGGTGCATCAGCCACATGGCGGACGGGTATCGGAGGGAAAAGAGAACATTTAGCAGATGAAGCAGTTTCCTGGCATCCATATACTCCTTACACTTTGCAGTCAGTTCCTTTGAATAGTCCTGGAACATTAGGATTTTGTAACCATTCCAGGACAGATTGTTGAGATCCCTCACTCTGTTCTGAAGGTGCTCTTTTTCTGTGAAATTCAGGAACCTCCCAAGGATGGATTGAGGCCTTTCCCCTGGCTGTAGCCATGGCTGGAGAGTGTGATGAGCCCTTTCAGTCATCAGCCGGGCTCCCTCAGGCAACTGCAGGATATTGGGCAATTCCGTGTGGAGGAAGTCCCTTACATTCCCTCATTCCATGCCCTCAGGGAAACCTTGGAGCTGTAAGTTGATGTTGCAGCTCCTATTCTCCAGTTCTTCACATGGTCATACATGGCATGGAGCAAATGGGCCTGTTCTTGCATGGTGGCTTGTAGATCTTGGATGGCCACATCATGGGCCGTGACAGACCTTTCTGTTTGCGCAAATCTAGCATTGAGTTGCTGCAGAGCTGTGGTGGTATTATTGTTGGACACCGTGACAATATCCAGCCTGTTGAGAATAGTGGCCAGCATGTTATTTACAGATCGAATGTCCATGGATCCAGCTGGGGGTCTGCCCATGTGGTCGGTGGATTGGGGATGAACTGGGGGGGGGGTCGAACCTCCCTGCCATCCCGTGAGTAAGTGATTTGAATTTGGGATCAGTTGATAGCTTGTGGTACTGGGAGACAGCACCATCAATTTTAAAACAAAATTTTAGCCCCAATCGCAGATTTTGGTCAGATGTAGGCTCATGATTAACAGCGAGTTAAGTGGCCATCTTGTGTTTGGCTCAAGCCACGCCCCCACAGAAAATTTTTTAAATAAATTTCTGTCAGCTATGTATGTAAAGTAAATCCCAGTTTGCCCTCACTATCAAAAATCATACACAAAATAGGTGATGTGATACCTTTTACTGCACCAACAGAGATGTACAGAAAAAACGTTAAGTTTTCGAACCTACAGATTTCTTCATCAGAAAAGGAATGGCAGTTTTTCTTAAAAAGAGCTCACTTTCATTCTACATATGAATGTTACAGATTAGAGAGTAATAAGCTGGGAAATACAACTTGAGATATTAAAACCTCCTTGATAATCTAGTAGTGTGAAAGTCAAATGTCCCAAAAGGAATGTTATACAGATGTACAAGGTGTATAAAAATCACATAATGCTGTAAGTCCTTACTCCATGTTACCCATAACTGCCAGTGAAGATAAACATTAGCATTAGCAATCCAGTTCATATGCTGTGGTTAAAGCCAATTGCCTTTCACCATTTCTTTTGCCTGGATTGGTGGTAGTTCAGGTGGATGTTAAAGATCCCATGGCACTTATCGAAAAGAGTAGGGGAATTTCCCCGGTGTCCTGGCCAAATTTCCCTCATTCACTAAAAATACCAACAGCTTAATCTGGTTCAAGGTCAGTTGCCATTCATCTGTATCCCTCCCCGGGTCGTGCCTGAAAATAGGCAGGATTTGTCTAGTGCACTTACCGGTCAACAAAAGCTAAATAAAAAAAAAATTTCATCCCCACCCCGTGACGACTCCAGGTCTTGCAATCATCTTCAGCTGAATTACTTTGTCTTGTTGGTAGATGAACTACTAGCCTCCCGTTCAAACACAAAAAACTCCCTGAAGCTGCTAATGCTTACTGCCACTTGGTGCTCATCGTCTGCCACTGCTTGTTTTCATTTCTTACACCAATCCTTTTTCTACTATACACCACCGGTACATTCACAGCACATGCCTGTAAATGATTGGCCATGCAACAGTCACTAAACTTGTCAGTCATGCTCCCACAAAGCAGCCTGGGTTTAAAAAAAGAAAAACACTTTATCAGGGAAAGTGCTTCCAGTTTCTGTTAAAATATATATATATCAGATGAGGGAGAGAAAATGCTCAGCGTATCAAATAGTGGCTGACATATGAAACAACACCTGCTGCACAGTGCTGTACCTTATAAATCATCACATCATTCTTAGCCAATCAGATTTTTTTATTTCTAAATATCCCAGGTACTCTTCTAACCATAAGAGTGCACTTCATGCAATCAGTTCTAAAATTCTGAAGTTCTAAATTCAGTTGGCATAGTTCATTTATCACACAGGGTTTTCTTTTTCTAATTTTCAACAAAGGAAAACATTTTAAATTTAAATCTAAGTTCTATTACAAAACAAAAACAGAACTGTTCAATGCAATTTATAAAATGTTTTTATGCAAAGCTCCTGCATCTCTTCTGGTTATAGAAGTGCCTTCTCAAGTCCTCTGTGAGCCACATCTGCTCAGCTCTGTGAGCCACATCTGCTCAGCTTCACAAACTGAGGCACGGACTGCCGCTAGACTCTGACTGACGGTCTTGCAGTCAGTCTTCCCTTCTCCAGTGGCTCATTGGCAGTAGTACTAGTGAGACTGACTGACAATGGGGGTTACAGGAAAATGTCAGCTTAACTAGCATGTCATGGCACTGAGAAGGAAACTGTGTTTTCCAAAGAAGGTACTGCAGAACAATATTGTTTCAGGAAAGACACCGGGATCCCTTTGGCAGTGCCGCTGCATGAGAACCAGCAATGCTGCTACTGCAGACTTTCTCCTTAGTCACTTCTAGCAAAAAAACAAACAGACACACGCACAAAAAAAAATTACCTGCACCAGTTATTATAACAAAAAACACATAAACACACCCTCAGTGTGTGATGACCTGATAAACCTCTCAAGCTTCGCTCTCGCTGTTTATTTGTCATCACACATTTCGGGTGTATTAAAAAAAACTTATAATGCACACTTGCCTAGAGATTATTCTCTATGTTACACATTTTTCTTTTGTTTTGATACCCTGAAACTTTGTAAAAAAAATTTTTAAGGTGGATGTATTTTACAAGCTCAATGAGGCATGTCAGGTTGTAAGCTACTATAGCCTGCAACATATCACCAGGTAGCTGAAGAGATTTTGCACAAGTGCCTCATGCCTCACAATACAAGTGTGTGCAGTTCAGTAATGGTAACCCACATCCTGCCATGCGTTATTGCTTACTTGGTGTCATGGACTTTCACAGGGTATATATATGTTATACCTGTTTAAGATTTCATCTGTTGATAATTCCAGACATTGTTATGTATTGGATAAGCATAGGTCTTCTCCTGTCAGTTTTGTCAAGGTGACCAGTGTATTTGTCTTTATTAAATTTCCTAGAAAAACATAGTCTTTATACATTTAATTACAGCATAGGTGTTTATGTTTACTAGATGCGGTATATTGTGGTCACCAAGCAGATGGTTTAGAACCCCGGGAGAGGAGATGCAATCTGATCTGGATGCAAGTATCAATAAGCGTAGGTTCTTTAGATTTAGTAAACGGAGTTCACTCTGAAGAAAGGGGCGTTACTAGTGGGGTACTGCTGGGTTCAGTACTGGGTCTAGTCCTTTTTAATATCTTTATAAGTGACCTTGCAGATGGACTGGAAGGAAAGGTATGCCTCTTTGCAGATGACACAAAGGTCTGCAACAGGGTTGATACACAAGGGGTGTGAAAAGGATGAGAAGGGACTTGGAAAGGTTGGAGGAATGGTCAGAAGTATGGCAGCTTGGATTCAGTGCAAAGAAATGCAAAATAATGCACCTGGGAAACAATAACCCAGGGGAAGACTACATAGTGGGGGGGAGGTGGGTAGTAACAACAAAAAAAATGGAAAGGGACCTGGGGGTAATCATATCAGATGACCTTAAGGTTGGCAAGCAATGTAAGAAGGCAGTAAAAAGGGCTGGGGGGATACTGAGATGTATAGGGAGAGGCATCACCAGCAGAAAACAGGAAGTTGTTATCCCTCTGTACAGACAGTTGGTGAGACCCCATCTGGAGTACTGCGTCCAGTTCTGGAGACCCCATCTCTGCAAGAACATAGACAGGATGGAGGCAGTCCAGAGGAGGGCAACTAAAATGGTGCAGGGTCTGCAAGAGAAGCCATATGAGAAGCGACTAAAGGAGCTTAATATGTATACCCTTGAGGAAAGGAGGGAGAGGGGGAGACATGATAGAAACATTTTAAGAACCTCAGTAGAATCAGTAAAGTCCAAGAGGGTAGCATCTTTCAGAAAAAGAGATGTGCAAGAACAAAGGGACACAATTTGAAGATGGGGAGGGGGAACGGCTCAGGGGCAATGTGAGGAAGTATTTTTTCACAGAGAGGGTGGTGGATGCATGGAACTGCCTTCCTGAGAAGGTTGTTAGGTCTAAAACTGTGGGAGAATTTAAGAATGCATGGGACAGACATAAGGCAATTCTTGTGGGGTGGGGGTAGGAAGAAATAGGCTGTTGGTTAACTAGGATCTACAGCTTATCCATTAGGTAGGGAAATGTGGAGACTAGGTGGGCCAAGCGGTCCTTATCTGCCATCAAAGTCTATGTTTCTGTGTTAATTATGTCTGGAATGGTTCCTTCAGATTTGGCTGAAATGAAGGTCAGTCAGAGCAATTCTTTTTTCTCTCTTCATTTTGTCCTACCACTTTATGTTGAAATCTCCCATTAGTATCGTGTCATGTGTGTTAATGGTTGGTTTGAGCCACTAATCTGAGAGGTCTGTGAGGTCAAGGCTATGCCTGAGTAGGACGCATATGCTGCATATGCGGACCTTTTTCCTGATGGTAATGTTGATTTTAAGTGGGAGAGATTCACATGCAGAAAATGAAAGCCTGTCACTAAGTTTAATTAAAGTTGTAGACAGGCGTCCCTTCATACAAGTCAGCATGTTCATCAGCACGTTTTATTATGGCCCATTCTGTAGCTTGCATAATCATCAAGAGGAGTATGAGAATAAGTTATTTTGCTGGTCAGTTGGGTCTCAGCCAGCATGATGCCATGGGGTCTACGTTACTTGGCCCACATTTGGAGGTTGTTAATTTTAGGAAGGAGACCCTGGAGCCAGCTTTAGCGTTGTGCCATTATACCCATAAGTGAGTGTATGGACAACACTTTTGTATCATGCTGAGGTTAGTACAGCAGAGTCATCCATGATGCAATACCGTAACTTGCAGTAAATAACATGTCACAAAATACTGCATCACACAGGGCGTGATTACCATTGAACTGCACTGCTCCCTGCAGCATAGTGCAGCACTCTGCCGTTGAATGCTGCAACATACTGAGTTGCTCCTGGGTGGCTCCAGTGTAGGTGGGCCTGAGTTTGTTTCAGTTGCTCCAGTTTGCAACAATAGCAGGAAAAAGGTAGAATTTTAGGACCTTTTTGTTGGTTAGTAGACAACTCGGTGCAACATGTTTTGTCCTGGGATGGGATGATAGGAATTGTGTATGAAAAGAGCCATTAGCTGGTTCTAATGCAATTATATTGATTATTTTTATGGCACCCAAAGCCATAGATGCAGGGAATTATATCTTTAAATCATTGCTGTGTCTCAGTTACTCAAATGCAGCCTGCAATTCATTTGCACACAGAGGTCACAGCTTGTACAGGAAACAAAATCTACAAATGTTCTGGCACTCATCTAACCAGACAGGAACATTCTGATAAACCCCAAATGCCATTTGTTTAAACCCTAAAATACTAACATTGACTTCCAACTGGAGACAAAGGAAAAAAAACACATGAATCTGAGTAAAACAAGGGGAAACAAACAGCACGTGCAAGCGGGCCACAGTACAGATTTATTTAATGGCATGTTCCCATTAATATATCACGCCACTGGTTCACTGTGTACATTAGTTGGTGACAACCACCCTTCCTTGAGGCCAAGACCACTGACAAGGTTGAGAGGCTTGGGTCATTATACTCCTTGGTCATGGGGGTTCCAGTCCTAATACACAAAGACAATAAAAACATGGAGTCTTCAGCCAGGGAAAGAAAACAGTAGGCCTCGTAATGAGTACTGTACTTCACCCTGGGATCAGTACCAACCCACTTCCCCACTACAGGACACCGCCTCTTGACTTCGCATAAACCAGTCCCTTTTCCCCCCATGATTGGAAATCCTGTGACTCTAGAATGACTTCCTGTGACATTGACAGGACTGGTAACAACAAGGCTTTTATTCAGTGCAATAAGCCCTGTGTGATGGAACAGGAGTTAGTAACACATAACTCTAGGCATCAGCAGTGATAATGATGTCCACCCCCACGCCACAATATGATGGACCAGGCCTTGTTATATTGTCAGCCTCCCTGCTTGCATTTTCAGACCCTAAGCAAATGTTCCCTGTTTGTTAATTGGGGCACTTCCCCTCAGGGGCGTCATGCAGTCAGAAATTCTGGAGGGGCACAAAATGTCAACTTCTCTAGGGGGGTCCGGGGGCATGCCCCCCCAGGACAATTTGGAAAAAGTGAAGTCAAATTGTGCATTTTGGTGACTTTTAGCAGCCCAGAAAGCTGTTCCCCAACAAGCTAAGTGACATAATACTGATATAGGTAGAGAAATGATCAATTGTTTTGTTCTTTGTTCACTGTACTTACAGTGTTACCTTTTGTATTTTTTTTAAAACTTAGTCAGAACTTGTGTATTTTGTGAGTCTTTTATCATAAAAGACTCACATAATGCACAAGTTCAGTTTTATGATATGTAATCACATAACTACTTAGTCCACTTGTAGCTGATCCATTTGACTTCTAAATGACATAAAATGGCAGGGTAAAATCATGGAATCTGATTGGCTGTTATTTATGTGTAAAATATGGTTTACACATGGCTAAAAAAAAAAAGGACTGCAAAGCGTCTGGAAACCAGATCAATAGCCATTTGGAACACAGGCATTTCAGTTAGTCCCCTACAACCAGAACTGATCTTCCACCACAAAACATGGCTGCCAATCAGCTTCTTGGATTTTTCTTACCCATTTGATAATGTAACTTAACACATGCATGCACTCATACACCCGTGCACAGACACAGGAAAACCCTCCAAAAAGCAAATTTAGCCACACTTAGATTTTGCCAAATGGAGTGGCAGGCAAAATGAGCTTAGTATGTCCAGCAGACCTGGGTTTAATTCCCACAATCTCCACCTGAATACAGTGTGACCCTGAGCAAGTCACTTAATCTTTCCAGTGCTTCTGGGTTGCTCCAGAAAACAGGCAATTGTGCCTAGTGGGCCTTTTCCAGTTACCAAAAGAATAAGTAAAGATTCAATGTAAATCGGGGGGCAGAGTAAAGTCGGTTGGGACTAAACTGGGCAGGGCTGAAGCCACAGGATTACAGAAGTGGGCCAGCAGTGCATAGGTAGCATGCAACACTGCCACCTGGATAACCACTGTTGACATTTGAGCTCTGGAAATTTCACTTTGAGGTCAGCTGGGGATGGTGCATCATGAGAAACAGGCACCCAGTTCTTGGGAGGGCATGTGCAAACTGACTTGCATTCAGCCCCTCCCAACTAGCCAGTAATGGATGAAGAAGGGGACACACCAAGGCATCCACGGCATTTGAGTTAGGAATGAGGAAACCAATAAAGAGTATAACTATCGAAAAAAGATAAAAAAAAACAGAAAACCAGGTGCTCTGATTTTATTGTAGCACTTAATGCAGCAGTGCAACAAAAATGTTCTTCAAAAAAGTTAGGTTCAGCTACAGTTAAGAAAAGTATTAGTATTCCTGTCAAATGTACTTGTCTCAGTATCTCCTTTGCTGTGCACTCTGAGTCTTTTTTTTTCAGTCCTAACCATTTCCACCTCTGCAATGCTATTACTATGCAAAATGTCTCAGCCATCTTTTTTTTGTTTGTTTGTTTTTTTGAGACAAAATTAAATTAAAACTTTTATAAAATATTCAAATGTTGGTCAAATTAGAAAAGTGTGAGACCCAATAAAATTGGAAAATGCCTGGAATCTAGTATGGTGGAAAAAAGGTAGGGTCAATTTTTTTTCCCAGTTTCATTGCACTGCTGCTTTAATGACACAAGTGTGTCTGTTGGCAAGAATATCGCCAGCCTCCTCCACAGCAACGCATGGTCACCGACATCCTCGACACCACCAGGTCCCAACTCCGACCGGGGATCACACTGACACCTGTTTAGTGTTCATGCAAAGGGGGCTGAGCCCCCTGCACACCCCAGACCTATAGATTCCAACTCGGAGACAGATGTCGGGGAGAACTGAGTTGAACGCATGATCATTGCTCCTGCAACCCCTGTCGATACTACGGGTGTCAGTGGGTTGGTGTTGCCGTAATGGCATCACTGTAAAAGTGTCGCTGTTACAACGGTATACAGTGTGTCTGAAACTTGCAACCTGATTGGCTAAAAAAGCTGGGTGCTGATCCCCATCATAAAACAATGGCTAATAATGGAGCATTCTAGCTGACTAAAATGCATTCTAAAAGGATATTTTAATGGCTAGAAACCGTCATGTTCAATAATTACATTTAGAGTTTTACTTTAAACTATTTATTCAATTATTTTATTGGGAAAGTGCATTGGTCCTATGGGATCATTTTTGGACACAATCCAAGCCACAAAAATGGCAGCAAACTAAAAGCAATAGAATCACAATGCAGAGGAGCCATGCAGATTTAAGTAGTGAAAGCACAAGATATTTATTTGAATCTTCTGGTAACCAGGTAAGACCCACTGGGCACAAGTGCCTGTTTTCAGGGGCAACCTGGAAGCACTGGGGTGGTTAAGTGACTTACTCAGAATCACACAGTATACAAGTGGAGATTGTGGGAATCAAACTCATGTCTCTTGGATGGAGCAAGCTCATTCACAGCTCATTACTCTAACCTCTAGGCTATACTACCAACCTCATATAATGTATGTAGTAAGGTTACCTAATCTGCAAGTGGTGACATCAGAAGGACATATCACAACAGCATTAATTAAAAGAATAAAATACAAATATTTCAGTTTAATACTAGTATTTAGGCACCCTAGGGAGTAGGTTACCATTGCTGATGTAATCCTCTGGGCCAAGGTGCTTAGCTGCATGATGCATCTAGAGCTGTGCCTCATGATCCCCTAGGGTAGAATAACTTACAGTAACCTCACCTCAGGTTGTAATTAATTCTTAAGTAATTGCCTTGAAGAACTAGGTATTGTCCTAAAACACCATTCACGAAACTTAAAAACAATATATAAAGTACAGCAAACAAAAAATAAGGAAGCACATGAGAAGAAACATTGGAAGATAAAAAGTACTCTAAATCAAGACATACTCAGCTAGCAAAAAACATTCTGTTATCATTAACAGGCCTGTTTTCTGTTTTTTTCATGTACATTGACTGCATTTTTCAAATGTTAAAATGAAGGCAATCTTGGTTTTATTAATATGGAATCTGTCCCCAGTTCAACAATTACTGGTACTCCAGTTGGAAGTAGGCTTTAACAATTGACATGCTGTGAGACAGGCGAGTTTAAATGTACACAAGTGAAAGATTTTAAATGCAAAGGAGAGAGAGAAAAAAAATGACTAAAAACAATTTGATACAGGCAGCTTGTTAATGGAGTGGATGCAAGAATCCCTTCGCAGTGTTTACTGTGGTTTTAGAGCAACACAAAAAAATTGTTAGTTTTCATGGGAAATCTGTGATTTATGTGTGATTCCCCCCATAATATTTTTTTCGTAAAAAAAATATTTTTATACAGTTTTGCTTGCTGAGTCAATGGTTTCCACTAAAAAAAAGTACTGTTATTGCTATTGGCATGACTCACATCTTATAAGCTTCCTCCCAAAATTCTGGCTTTCTGTACGTTCTATGTACTACTCTCACTCTGTCAACCACTGGCCCCCACACCCATCGCAGGTTTTTCTGATCATAGCCCTGCAGCGGGTGTTAATGAAAATAAATCATGGATAGTTATCTTTTAATCGTGTTATCAGTTGCAATCGCATGTTTCTCCCTTGCCTTTTGGCCCCCTTTTTCTTGATTCCTGGAAAGCAGGGAAGACCCGTCAAGATGAGCAATGCTCCCTTCTGTGTTTCTGCTGTAAGTTGCCTTAGTGATCAAGTGCTAATCACTCTAGTCTGCTCAGATCAGTAATGTGTGGCTCCGTTTTTATCAGTGGGCAACATAGCAGTGTGGGGCTGCTCAATGCAAGATGTGCATGGAAGGAAAAGAAGGCACTGCAATAAGCAAAGAAGTTTTAGCAGTAAATTTGCTACCTGAACTTATCATACTACACTGACCTTTTTAATCAAGGAACGGAAGGAAGCAATCAAGCAAGCAGCCAGAAATTTCACACACAGTCACCGATCGACCACCGGCCGGGCTCGGCTCTCTTAGTGCCGACAGACTGATAGCAAGTCTGTGAGTATCTGTGTGCAAGGTCAAAAGTGAAAATGCTTGCCGTGGCTGCCGCTCAACCGAAGGACTCGGAGGCTCATGGAGGAACCAATTTGCAGCTCGAGCTACTTTTTCGCGCCTCTGATGTACAGACACTTGTCTTGATTGGTGGTAACTGCCAGGCAGCAACCAATCACAACGCCTGTTGTGACTGTCTCACTTTCTCTATTTTACAGGCGCTCAGCCCCGGAGCAAGTCGACTCGTCAGCACAGCACAGCCTCAGTGTGAGCAAAAACTCAGTCTTCCACAGCAATCGCTTTAATCGTTCATAAACCCCCACCCCCCAGCACCCACCAAAAAGACAGTGAAAAACCCCATATTTTGGCAGCCCACGGTATATCATTAAAAAATTAAATACTAAGATAATTTTTTGTATAGCCCTCACAACAATTTCTGGGGGGGGGCACATGCCCCCTCAGGCCCTATGGGCATGATGCCTCTGCTTCCCCTACTATAGCACTATCTGGTGCCCAGTGTTTGATCGTGGTAGTTCTGACAGCTGTGCTGCCCGGGATTTTGCTTTGGTGCACTGTGATTAAAAAGTAAAAGTAAAGTAAAATGTTATTTGTGTGAGGTGCCCTTCCAAAGCTCAGGGTGCCTATACAATTTACATTACAATAATATCACAGCATTATATATAAAAACAGATAAAACATTAACAACCACTCAGTGAGTCCCTGCAAATGCCTGGTTAAACAGGTGTGTTTTCAAGGATTTTTTAAATCCTTCCATGGTCAGGCTTTCTCATATCTGGCGAGGTAGAGAATTCCACAGTGTAGATGCCATAAAGGTAAAAGATCTTCCTCCAGATGTTTTCAGGGATACCTGGGAATCTCTAGCAATACCTCGCCAGAGGATCGGAGTGAGCGGGGGGGGGGACAGTAAGAGTACAGGAGTTCTTTCAGGTAGTGATGTCCCTGCTTGTGTAGGGCCTTATAGGTCAGCAATGTGACCTTGAAGGTGATCTGCCACTGTACTGGCAGCCACTGCAGTTCATGCAGCACAGGTGTTATATGACTATATCAAGGGGTTCCAGTTAACAACCTGGCCATCGCGTTCTGCACTAGCTGCAAGTGGCGGATATCCACCCCCGTTAGCCCTAGGTACAGGGCGTTGCAGTAATCAAAACGACTCATGACAAAGGTGTGGGCCAAGGTAGGAAGACCTTTGGGTGGGACCAGATGTTTCACCTGGGCTATATTCCTTAGATGGTAAAAGGAGGATTTGACTACAGCCAAAACCTATGCACTCAGGGTCAGGCCTTCATCAAATATCACACCCAGGTTACACACCTGGCCTGAGGCAATAAGTGTGGTCCCCCCAAGATATAAACCTGAGGGTTTCCACACCCATGCCCCTGTCGTCCTATAACCAAAGTCCACTACCAATACCTCTGTTTTACTCAAGTTCAACCGAAGCCAGCTAGCACTCATCCAGTTCTGTATCTCCAGCAGGCAGTTATTAAACACTGCGACAGAGTCTAACTCCTGTTCAGGCCAGCCCGGTGGTGCTGAGGGTTGAGGCGCTGGATGCCACACCTCGTGCATACGACGGCGACCGGGTTCGGCGCCGGGCCATCGGGGGTTGGCAGGGAAGGGAGAGGATTGAGCATCTGGCAGACTGCTCTCCTCTCTCAGGGAGGGATCTGGGGCTGCTTGGCATCCTTGCAACCCCCAGTGGAGACCGAGGGTAACAGAACTACACCAGCAAAGAAAGAGGGGGCAGGAGTACTGCACTCTTGAGGGGACCATAACATATAGAAATACCCCTTCTTGCCTGTGGAGATGAAGAGGGTGCCAGGGACATAGCCCACATCCCGACTGCCAGACTGTCGGTTGGAGAGCGCCAGGGTCTAACCCGATTCACACTAGGTATTATCTCCCTAATGACAGATAGGCCATCATGGAGGATGGACCCGCCCCTGGAGGGTGATCAAGGGGGTTCGGTCAACCTGGTGATCAGGGGGAGTTCCTCCAACAAGGGAGGGTTCAGGTATGGGAGTAGAGGCTGGGGTTGAGTGCACGCCTTGGAAGTATGCCCAGTCTGGAAGGCGAATAAATAAAGTGAAAATAAATAAATAAATAACTCCTGTTCAGGCACAAAAGACATAGAGTTGAGAATCATCAGTGTAGCAATGAAAACTCAACCCGTACCATCTTATAATGTCCCCTAGTGGGAGCATATACACCGCAAATAACATGGGGGACGGCACCAAACCCTGTGGAACCCCACAGGGCAGCCAGTGAGGGGGCCGATGAATAAATCCCCGACACTACTCTCTGGGATCTGCCTTCAAGGAAAGATTGAGGCCAACTGAGGACCACCCCCCTCAGCCCACAGAAAAACCACAGGTGATCAATGGTGTCAAATGCCACTGAGAGATCAAGGAGAACCAAGATGGAATGGGTTCTCCGATCTCTCGCCATCAGAAGGTCATTTAGTACCCACACCAGGGCTGTCTCGGTGTTGTTCCTTTTCCTGAAGCCAGACTGGAGAAGGTCATAGATATATTGTGGTTGGTTAAATGATCCTCCAGCTGCAAGACGACCACCTTCTCAATAACTTTCCCTATGAAAGGCAAGTTCAAGACCGGTCTGTAGTCTGCTGGGCAGCCGGGGTCAAGGGAGGTTTTTTTCAAGAGGGGGCAATACTACCACCTCCTTTAAGGGATCTGGAAAGAGAGTAGTGATTGTTCAGACTAAGGGAGCTCAGTAGGAGAGATGGTCCAGGGTGAGGGAATGTCTAGGGTGGGGGCAGCTCTGGGAGAGCGTGGTAGTGATAAGCGTCATACCGTGCGCATGTGTGGGGGCATAGGCGCCCATTCCTGTTGGACCGCTCGAAACTTGTGAGTGCCCCCCCCCCAGAAGCAGGACCAGCAGTGCCTCCTGTCCTGACTCTGAGGCAGTTGAACCACCACCACCAAGTCCATCACCAGGTCCTCTGGAGCAGGATGTGCCTGTGCCCCTGGGCTCAGGTGTGGATTCCATCCCTGTTCAGCACCGTGACCAGCCAGCTGCCAGTTTATCTGGCCCTTCCCTGCCTGTGCCTGGTCCTCCCTGCACCTCCGCTGTTTGGCAGTTTTTTGTCTGTGTTGGGGGGACAGCAGTGTGGTCAAGTGCCGCCTATGTGAGGTGGAGGTGTGCTGTAGCCCCCGGGGGACTCACCTGGGGACTGGGGACCAGCACACCCATATGCTCAATCACCACCAGTTGGAGTGGCAGGCTGCCACAGAATGGACCATGCCTGCACTTGCTGGCCATTCTGTGGCAGAGGATGCAGCTGTGCATGGTGGCATCCCTAAGAAGAGGAGGGCCACAGCAGCACCTGCTGCTCACCAGCACCCACCCACCACCACCACCACCAGCAGGTCAGCCTGTAGAATGTGGACCCCATAGAACTGCATGCAACACAGGCTGACTTGGCAGTTCTCTGGAGTGCTGTCAAGGAGAACAACAAGAGGGTGAGTGCTGTGGAGCAGCGGCTGGATCACATAGAGGGACATCAGCTGCAAATTATGTCCATGCTGGAACTGCTGTTGGATCACCATGGAATCCCACATTAGTTTTTTTTTCCTCAGACCATGTGCCCCACCCACACCTTCCTTGATGTGTTATAAAATATATTCCTCCACCATCCCCGACCCTTGTGTGTAATTATGCCCTTTTTTTGTTGTCTTCCATATGTATTCTGAGCAGTGCAAGTATACTGTGCTAAACTGCATGGGTGCAGTCTTCTTTGCTGTCTGTGTATGTACTGCAGATACTGTCCAACTCCTTGACCTAAAAACACTTATTAATGAGTACAATGGTGGGATTATGAAGCCTGGAGAGATACTACAAAACAGGCTTACAATACATCTAAGTAGCTAGTAAAAAAATTAATGTTGTGATTCGTGACGTGATCGTGAATCATGATTTGTGTCTGCATTTGTGACCGTGATGATAAAGAAACGCGAATGCCTATGGCCGTACTTCCCTGGTCCCCGATGAGGTGTTGCACAAAACTCCCTGACTTAAAAACACTCATTAATGAGTACAATGGTGGGGTGGTGAAGCATGGAGACATACTACAAAACAGGCTTACAATACATCCGAGTAACTAGTAAAAAAAATTAATGTGATTCGTGACATGATCGTAAATCGTGATTTGTGACTGCATTTGTGACCGTGATGATGAAGAACGTGATTTGTGTCACAAGTGACTCATGATGATGGTCCTGACTTAAAACCGTATATAAATCAGTATAATTTTTATGCAGAATTATGCACTACACCTGTCCAGTACTCTGAAGGGAAGCCAAAGAAACAACTGTGACTTAAGTTACAGATGGAGATTGGGCCCTAAAGAGATGCAAATGCACAGACAGATTAAGATTGCACTGCGCACTGAAGAGATGCAGACGCAAAGGTACAACACCTAACCAGTGCTCACCATCAGAAATTCAAATCTGGAAAGAATACTTTTGCTGGTTGAGGCGGGCTGCGGGGGAGGCAGTGTACTGCACTGCTGCAGTAACAGTCACTAATACTAGTACCAGTAAAGATACCACAAAGAAGTACAAAAATCATACAGCTGCAGTGGATAGCAGGTTCACATTGCTGAAATTATTATGTGGTACAATAAAAGGTGTCTGATTTGATGACATGCGTCACACACATACTCACACACACACACCAAGTAACGCGTAGCAAATTGAAAACTTCAGTAATGTAACCACATATTTTAAACAAACTAAAATTATGCACTGCTGCACCACAACAATCAGCAAAAAAATGGCAAGAATTATTGAAACTATTACTGTGTGTACGTTAACACAGTTATACAAGAAAAATATCACCAAAACAGAAATCACTGCCTTTTTCTCAAAGTTAATCTACTACACCACAGATACACCCCTTCCCCAAAGCACACTTCCACTGTCTCTCAGTACACAGACTGAATGTTGTACATTAACATTCAAAATCCACACAGAAACAATAGACGCTCGATGATATGAGCACAGAAAGGTTTCCTATAATCGATGAACTAAAGTTTCAGCAAAAAAAAAGACTCAAAAAGGCTTTTTTAACAGCTTTTAGAAGGTTTGAATCGCAGAAAGTTCTCAGAGCAGATTGTCTCATACAGCTTCCTACACACACTACCCCAAACTAAGGCAGTGCAGAACTATCTAGAGCCCATGTGACCTGAAATCCCATGAATCACTGCAAAATTTGCCTTTGGAGCTTAAAAACAAGGCGAAGTGAGGCGAAGTACATTGTTTTCAATGTACTCTGCCTTAAGATTGAGTGGAGTAGTGGTTTGGGAAGCGGAATAGCAAAGTTATTGTTTTCAATGGACTTAGCATTACCATTATAATGCAAAGTATTCCGTTTCACGCCACGGAGCACCCACATTCATTTCACCACCGCTTCCACCGCTGAGTAATTGGGGCCTCTTGCCCATCTCTACTCACTACTTCTGCTGAATAGTCCCTTCCAGTTTACCTTATTCATTCCTTTCAGGAACCTGAAGGTCTCTGTCTTGTCTCTCTACTGGCCTCCAGCTAGTACATATTCAGTGCCATAAGCCATTCCTCACAGGATCTCCCTGTTGCCCCTGAATCAGTTTGGTTACCCTCTGCTGCACCATCTCCAGTCTGTCTTTGTCTTTCCTTAGGTGAGAACTCCAGAACTCTGCACAGTGTTCCAGATAGGGCCTCATCAGTGTTCTATAGAGAGTTATGACCTCTTTCTTCCTACTATAAAAATCCCTCCCAACATTCTGGTCACTTTGTGTTAGGCTGGAGGTTGCATACGGGAGGATAGGGAACTTGTTTGATGGTTGCTGAGGTTAGAGTATGGTGCTAGAATGACTGGATTATTTAAAGATTGCGATACCTTACACTGGAGCAGCATAAACATTGTATGATCTATAGTTGCTAGAGTGCACGAATCTTTGGGCCAAACATGCCAGGCGATATAGCCATCCAAGCAGCGGAGGCAGGTTTTGAATCTAAAAATGTATTGCTACTACCTACTTATCTAAGTTTTGTAAGCACTAACACGTTAGAATGTGCAGTAATGCTAAACTGTCACATGCCCTTGGTGGGTGTGAGGCATGAGGCTGAACCAAATGCCTTCAACAACCTATCCAGAAACAAATGATTTGATACCTTTTATTGGACCAACATGGATGTTACAGAAAAAAACAAAGTGCTTTAGCTTTCGAACCAACCAGGTCCTTCTTCAGAAGCTTTGTGGCAGTTTTTTCAAATATCCCATACTATTAACACCAGATTATATAGAAAAAGCAGAAATAATTCTCATTGGTTTAACATATACATTTAAAACATAATAGAAGATTACGTCAGAGAAGCTAATTAACACCAGTATGCCTTTAACTGAGGAGCCTCAGAAGGGCAAAGGTTATCAAGAATTCTCTACAGCCAGAGAGTTCTTGTCACATAAATTTTTAAATGTCTCAGTATGCCAAGAAAGCATTCTAGTGATAAAAAAAAAAACCTTGGAGTAGCATTCTCTCTAATACATGTAAGATGAGCTCACAACTTACATTCCAATTGTCCTGGTATATTAAAGGACAGATAATGAAAGACAAAATCCTGAAATTAGGTATAACTGCAAGTTGAAAGCAAGCCTCAAATTAACCTACACATATAAACATGATGCATGAAAGTATCATTTGTAAGTGTAAGTGCAAAATAAATAAATAAATAAAAATACTTGTCAAGGACCCCAAGAAAACGAGACCATGAGCCTGATAAATGCAGATTTCAACACAGAGTCTGTGTTATAACAAAATGCACAGAATCAGTCTAAGCAATCTAAATGAAAACCCAAAGGAATTACACCTTTAATGAACCCCCAAGTAAATGAGATATGCATCTTAATATGAGCAGTTAAAAATGTGACAGTGTGAAATCCACCCACTGACAACTAATAGAAGGAAATAAATGCACACTATATGAAAACTAAGTGTTCTAGCCACATAACAACTGCCCCATGCACGCTCCACCCACACATATGTGTGTACAACCACCACACTCCCACACACACACACACCTGCACACCCACACAACCACAACACACAACAAATATAGCAAACACATTCCACACACACCACCACACCACGTACAACAAACAAAACACACATACACACCATCCCACAACACACAAAACACAACACACACAAAAACACACATACATACATACATCAGTATACACACACACACACTCAGCACTCACCACAGTGTTAAGGTGAAAAGTCAACAATGTAGATAACCATAAACTTACAAAATCAAAGGCCGCTGAAGAACTAAACTGTTTATGTCCATCTTTTAAAGTAAAGGTCTGTGTAACTTTAAGTGGAATAATGTGTCATGTACCCAACATCAATATTCAATCCATCCGCCACCATATTGAGAAGTAAAATAAGTCTAATTTCAGAAGCCCGTCTCTGTTGTGTACTATTGAAATGTCCTTTTAAGACCATCACAGACATATCTGAGGTTGAGTGGTCATCCTGGGAGAAGTGCTGGGCTACTGGTTTCTCAATCATCTTGTGATTAATAGAATGTCTGTGTGAATTCATTCTAGTCGCTGTTGTTGGCTTTTCTCCCCACATAACCTGTCTGAGGACATTTCTTGCATTGGATAAAATAGACCACATTACTTGATGTACATGTATAATTCCCTGTATCCTGAATAGTCTGTTCTGTGATGTAACCACACAGTCTGAAGTGGAAATGAGGTTACATGTCTTACATATGCGTTGATGACAGGGTCGTACCATATGATGTCATGGTATTCTGTTCGGTTCAAGTTGACTCCTAATAATCAGGTTGGCTAAATTAGGTGGTTGTTTAAAAGATAGTAGTGGTAGTTCTTGAAAAATACCGTTAAGGGTTTCATCCTCACTAATTATTGGATGGAGATCCTTAGTAATCTTACGTAGGAGTTCAAGGTCAGGATGGTATGTGACTACTAAGGTATTCTGTTGGTAGTCATCCGTTCCTTATATTGCAGCAGCTGTTCTCTTGGGACCTGTGTTGCACGTTCCACTGCTCTGTCAATTTCCCTGGATAGTGTCCTGCTCAATAAAGGTGTTTTCAACATCGCCAGATGGTGTCTCTGTCTTCCTCATTTGAACAGAGGCGGTGATACGAAGTGCTTGACTATATATAACAGATTTCTTTGTGTGGCTCGGTGATTACTTTTCTTGTGTAAGTATCTCTGTCTGTCTGTTGGTTTCCTGTAAAGACAGGTATGTAGATACCATCCTTAATAGTGACAGTGGTATCCAGAAAATGTACACTTGTGGCAGAATATTCTAGAGAAAGCTTTATAGTTGGGTGGAGGTTATTAAGTTCTTGGTGAAAATCTTTAAGTGTGTCAATAGCCTCTGTCCAAATTATAAACAAATCATCAATGTAACGGAAATAAGCGAGTGGTTTATGTGTACAGTGCCTTAGAAAATCCTCCTCCAAATTCGCCATAAAGATTAGCATACTGAGGAGCCATCCTGGTTCCCATTATGTTCCCATAGTTTGAACATAATGTTTACCATTAAAGCTGAAGTTGTTATGTATCAGAATGAATTCAGTGAGTTTACCCACAACCCAGGGTCAATGTTGGGGTCCAATTCTTTGTCATGCAGGTATTTGAGGCAGGCTGAAATGCCATCTGTGTGTGGAATATTAGTGTAGAGGGAGGTTACATCCATCGTGGCTAAAAGGGTATCAGGTGGTAAGTCCTTAAAACCAGAAAGTTTATGTAGGAAGTGAGTAGTGTCCTTGATGTAACTATCCCTTTGTATAACCAGCGGTTTGAAAATAGCTTCTACAAACCCTGATATCCCCTCTGTCAGGGTGCCATTACCAGAGACTATGGGTCTACCAGGATTACCAGGCTTATGTATTTTAGGAAGCATGTAGAATGTCCCTGGCTTAGGTTCACTGGGGACGAGGTCCTTTAGTTTGTCTTGGACATGCTCTGGAAATGTTTTATTTAACTTCTGTAGTTCTCTTTTATATTCTGTAGTTGGGTCACTTCCCAGTACTTTGTAGTATGTAAGGTCACTTAGCTGCCGGTTGGCTTCCGTAATGTAATCTTCCCGATTCAATATCACCACTGCCGAGCCTTTATCAGCTTTAATTATGACAATGTTATGGTTTGATTTTAGTGTTTGTATAGCCCTCCGTTCCAATGGAGAGAGGTTGTAGCGGGCCTGTTTCTGCCTATTAAGAATCTCACCAGTAACTCTCTGGCGAAAGCAATTAATGTATTTGTCCAGTTTCCTCAGTATGCTAATCTTTTTATGGCGAATTTGGAGGAGGATTTTCTAAGGCACTGTACACATAAACCACTCGCTTATTTCCGTTACATTGATGATTTGTTTATAATTTGGACAGAGGGCACTGACACACTTAAAGATTTTCACCAAGAACTTAATAACCTCCACCCAACTATAAAGCTTTCCCTAGAATATTCTGCCACAAGTGTACATTTTCTGGATACCACTGTCACTATTAAGGATGGTACCCTACATACCTGTCTTTACAGGAAACCAACAGACAGACAGAGATACTTACACAAGAAAAGTAATCACCCGAGCCACACAAAGAAATCTGTTATATATAGTCAAGCACTTCGGTATCACCGCCTCTGTTCATGACCACTCAACCTCAGATATGTCTGTGATGGTCTTAAAAGGACATTTCAATAGTACACAACAGAGACGGGCTTCTGAAATTAGACTTATTTTACTTCTCAATATGGTGGCGGATGGATTGAATATTGATGTTGGGTACATGACACATTATTCCACTTAAAGTTACACAGACCTTTACTTTAAAAGATGGACATAAACAGTTTAGTTCTTCAGCGGGCCTTTGATTTTGTAAGTTTATGGTTATCTACATTGTTGACTTTTCACCTTAACACTGTGGTGAGTGCGTTTGAGTGTGTGTGTGTATACTGATGTATGTATGTATGTGTGTTTTGTGTGTGTTGTGTTTTTGTGTGTTGTGGGTATGGTGTGTATGTGTGTTTTGTTTGTTGTACGTGGTGTGGTGTGGTGTGTGTGGAATGTGTTTGCTATATTTGTTGTGTGTTGTGGTTGTGTGGGGTGTGCAGGTGTGTGTGTGTGTGGGGTGTGGTGTGGTGTATGTACACATATGTGTGGGTGGAGCGTGGCATGGGGCAGTTGTTATGTGGCTAGAACACTTAGTTTTCACATATAGTGTGCATTTTTTTCTTCTATTAGTTGTCAGTGGGTGGATTTCACACTGTCACATTTTAACTGCTCATATTAAGATGCATATCTCATTTACTTGGGGTTCATTAAAGGTGTAATTCCTTTGGGTTTCATTTAGATTGCTTAGACTGATTCTGTGCATTTTTGTTATACACAGACTCTGTGTTGAAATCTGCATTTATCAGGCTCATGGTCTCGTTTTCTTGGGGTCCTTGAAAGTATTTTTATTTATTTATTTATTTTGCACTTACACTTACAAATGATACTTTCATGCATCATGTTTATATGTGTAGGTTAATTTGAGGCTTGCTTTCAACTTGCAGTTATACCTAATTTCAGGATTTTGTCTTTCATTATCTGTCCTTTAATATACCAGGACAAATGGAATGTAAGTTGTGAGCTCATCTTACATGTATTAGAGAGAATGCTACTCCAAGGTTTTTTTTTTTTGTTTTTTTTTTATCACTAGAATGCTTTCTTGGCATACTGAGACATTTAAAAATTTATGTGACAAGAACTCTCTGGCTGTAGAGAATTCTTGATAACCTTGCCCTTCTGAGGCTCCTCAGTTAAAGGCATACTGGTGTTAATTAGCTTCTCTGACGTAATCTTCATTATGTGTTTAAATGTATGTTAAACCAATGAGAATTATTTCTGCTTTTCTATATAATCTGGTGTTAATAGTATGGGATATTTGAAAAAACTGCCACAAAGCTTCTGAAGAAGGACCTGGTTGGTTTGAAAGCTAAAGCACTTTGTTTTTTTCTGTAACATCCATGTTGGTCCAATAAAAGGTATCAAATCATTTGTTTCTGGATCTGTTTTTAAAAGGACCAATACGGCACCTACAACATTTTTTTTCAACAACCTAGGAAGTGCAATAATGTATAACATTACTGCACTCCATGGAGCAAGTCATTGCACTTATAAAATAATCTTAAAAGTAAAAAAAAGAAAGCAAAATCAAGTTTTTACCAATCATATTCATATTGCTTAATTCAAAGGAAAACAAGAATGACGCCTCAAACTGCAGCAGTTGCTGTGGAAACACCCGGCTAGGATCTTTGCAATACTGCAGAGTTACAGTGATTAAAGTCATGAAATTCTGTTTTCAAGACATGAAAATGCATTTATTTATTTTTATTTATTGAAATGATTCTCCAGGAAGGCACAGTGAGCGACAAGTTGCTCGTCTCCCGGTGCGACCAGGGGAAGGGGTACAAAAGGAGTGAAACATTAAACATTCAAATTACATTAAGATCAACATTAACATACAGTTCTAAGGCAGGTGTTACAAGCAGTGGTACAACAGTGTTGCACATAATAGGTAGAAAGAGTGGTCAATAATAAGTGCCAGGTTAATAGGTAAACAAGTGATTACGGAAAAGAAAAGGGGGTCTGTGAGAGGGAGAAAGGAGAGGGAGGGGTAAGGTGGGGGAGGGGAAGAGTCATATTTCACGTTACATTCAAGTTACAAGATCAACATTAACATACAGTTGCAAGGCAGGTGTTACAAACAGTGTTAAAACAGAGTTGTGCATATTATGTAGAAAAAGTGAACAATAATAAGTGCTGGGTTAGTAAGTAAACAAGTGCTTACGCGAAAGAAAAGGGTAAAAGGAGAGGGAGGGGTGAGGTGGAGGGATGTAGGGGGAGGGGAGTAGATGAGGGGATATAAGCTCCTGGGGTGGTAGTAGAGGGACCCATGGAGAGCATTTGGTGTTCCTTACATTCTGTGAGAGATCAAAGGAGGCCAGTAAGGGGAAGCAATTTGGGGCAAGGGGAGGAGAGCTAGAAATGTTAGGGGTGAGGGTGCATAGGGTAAAATGAAGGTGACGGTAGAGGGGTAGGGTTTATCCAGGGCTTATAGTAGGGAATTAGGGAGGGACATGGCAGGAACAGCTAGGCGGAAGGTAATTTTTGAGGGTAGAGCTGATGGAGTAGGCGAAGAATGAGTGCCATATTTGAGGGGGGAGTTAATTCCAAATTTTTGCGAGGCGGTGAGAGTAAGTGGATTGGCCAATTAGGGTAGATCTACGGGGGACTACTAGGTTGGGGGAGTTGGTTGATCTAAGGGAATGGGAGGATGGGGGGTTGTTATAAAGGAGGAGGTTAGGTAAGAAGCGAGCTCACCTAACCAATGCTTGGAGGTGAATTCAGTACAGTGGGAGAATCACCTATTTGTAAGACAGGGGAAGGATAGGGCATGATAAAGATCGTAGTGGTGGATGCTAGGGAGGCCACCCAGGGCAAAGCGGCAGAAGGGATTGAAGAAGGTGTCCAGTCTTGCCAGGGAGGACTTAATGGCAGCACCATAGACAACATCACAGTAGTTGAAAATTGGCAATACCATCTTCTGAACTAGTTCACGCCTAGCCATAGCAGTGATGCAACTATGGTTCCTGAACAGAGCATCCAGCTTGGAGCACAGTTTTTTCTGGACGGCATCAATATGTCCAGAGAAGTTTAGGTGTTGGTCCAACCAAACTCCTAAGTACCTGAAGGAGAATGTGTCCTCAAGTAAAGTCCCATCAAGGGTGCAGAAAGTTGGTAGGGACTAGGAAAGGAAGCCTAGAGAATCTCTGCCTTGTGCCAAAGGTCATGGAGACAGTCTTCTTGGCATTGAGGAAAAGTTGATGGTTAGCAAACCAGAGCTGAACCTTGTCAAAGTCTCGCTGTAAGCTGGTTGGAACCTCAGCAGGACTGGAGCCAGATTCATGCAGGACTGTGTCATCAACATACATATGTATAGTGGTGGAAGGGGAGCAAACAGAGGGAAGGTCATTTAAGAAGATGGAGAATAGGAGGGACCCTAATACAGAGCCCTGGGGGATGCCAGTGCTAATTGGGAGGGGAGGTGTATTGGCATCCAAGATCTTAACTGATTGGGTTCTGCCAATGAGACAGGCTTTGAACCAGTTTGTGGTGGAAGGAGATAGGCCAGCTGCTGGAAGTAAGTTGAGGAGAAGGGAGTGAGAGACGGTGCCAAAAGCCTTGGCAAGGTCGACAAAAATGGCAGAGGCAATTTGGCCATTGTCCATCCCGGTTAGGATGGAGTCTGTGAGCCATAGAAGAAAGGTCTTGGTTGAGTGTTTTTTCCTGAAACCAGACTGGAAAGGGTTAAAAAAGGAGTTGTCAGATAGAAAAGAAGTGAGCAGGGAGAGGATAATGTGTTCTTGAAGCTTGGCAAGGGTAGGGAGAAGAGAAATGGGGTGATAGTTGCCAGGGAATTAGAGGTCACCCTCTTTGGGTAGAGGTAGGACCACTGCATGTTTCCATGAAGAGGGGACCAAGGCAGTAGAGAATGAGAGATTTAGGATTAATAAGAGGGGGTAGGTAATGACCAGAGTGGAGAAGGAGAGGAGTTTTGGGTCGAGGCCATCGTGGGAGGCACCTTTAGAGGGGTTGATGGTGAGGAGGGCACTTAGGGCATCGTTTGGGGTTACAGTAGTGAAAGAGAAGGGGAGGTGGGAGGGTGGTGGAAGGGGCACACCAGTAGAGTAGGAAGGGTGATGGGTAGGAAGGGAAGGATTTCAGTAGCTCAGTGGTGCAGGAGGTATAGTAGGAGTTAAATACTGCTGCTTCGGCTGGTGGGTCAGACACTAGTGAGCTATTTACTTTAAGTGTTTTCCAATTGTACAAATGAAAGGAAAAATGTGACTGTCACCAGGTGTGGGAAACCAGGATAACACAAACACGATATTTTTGGTGCAACCCACTTGTTCTAAGTGAAATGTTTGTTTTGTGATCATAAACAACAACAGCTTTGTCCCATATATAAAGTAAAAACAAAATCCAAAAAGAAAAGATTTGTAAATAATTTTCACAATATTCTCTTTAGTGCTGCACAGGACTCTCCTAGTCCTTCACCTATACTCAGTCAGAAGACACTGACCCTATCTAACATCTGTTTGCTCAGGCAGTAGTATTTATACCCGCCCACCTGTGTCAGGTGACCAAGCGTCATCACGGCCCTTCATTTACTTAAATAACAGGCTAAATGGACTTCGTTACCCTTCTAAAATGAGGAGCAGCTTTAGATAACAGAAGGGACTGGCCTGACTTCTGGAGCATCAGATCCAGTGTAGACAAATGAAAGGTGTTACACTTGGGGAAACAAAAATAGAGGTAGGACCTACATTTAAGAGTCCCTTCCTCCTCTTGCTGCAATCAAAAAGGAAAAGTACTTTGGGGTCATAATAGGTAAGGAGCTTAAACAGGGCAAGCAGTGTGTGGTTGCTGTTCGGAGGGCCAGCAGAATGCTGGGTGCATCACAAAGGGGTTTACCAGCAGAGCAGGGGAAGTAATTCTGCCACTTTGCATGGCTCTGGAAAAGGCCCCACCTGGCACACCATGTGTAGTTTTGGTCTACGCAATACAAAAAAGACACTGAGGCAGCTGAGATGGTGCAACACAGAGCCACCAAAGTAATCAGCAGTATTGGAAACAAAGGGTATGATGACAGCTGGAGACCCTTAACATGTTCACTATGGAGAAAAGGAGCCTGAGAGGGGATATGACTGGGGGATGTGATCTCAGTCTTCCACATACTGAAGGGTATTGACAGGCTTGAACAGATGGAGATGTCTGATCTGGTGTTCTGCAGCAGGACACAGGGACACACCCAGTAGCTCAGAGGTGGTAAACTCAGGGGTAATGTTTGGAGATACTTTTCCTTCCAGGGAGTGGTGAAAAAAAAAACATTTTCCTACCTTTCAGTTTTCTCCAGTAACTATCTACAGGCCAGACTAACACTTGTTCTTTCCATAGCAAAGAATACCAAGCTAACAGGAATGGATATCTTGCCCTGTAACCACTGCAGATCACTCATATACAGGGCCTGGATCCAGGACATAGGATATTGCCCCACATGCTGGTCCATAAATGACCTCCAAGCCCAACTCCAGGAGGCATGGGAAACAATATCTCACCTCAACCTGGAACTACGCCAGGTCACAAGGACTTGAAAATAGCCCCAGCACTACCAATACCCTGGCACTGACCCTCTCCCACAGAGGACAGGACATCCAGGGGGTTGGCAGGTAGTGCAAAGGGGCAAAACATATCGCAGCAAGGCTTACCAAGTGGGTAACTCTCAAGAGGCAGTTATGCAGCTGCATAACAGGTTTGCCTTGCCGGCAAGGACACATAATGAACCAGGTGACTGCTCAAGCCAGAGAGCTAGGGCTTATCAGCCCCAAACTGACAATACCCTAAAAAACAACAGGGGATCATGAAGTAGGGCCCCACATGTGACTGAGCCAGGGAAGGATGAGAACTCTGACTTGGACTGGGGGAAGGGTTGCAGCGGCACTAAACACTTTGACAGGACATAACTACTAGGGCAAACCCTCCCACCAAAGGAAAGAAGAAACTAATAATTGTGGGGGACTCCATGACACATGGGGTCAAATCACAGTTAAATTTGACCAACCAAATGGAGATAGTGGTCAGATGTCTCCCTGGGGCCACAGCAAAAAATGGATGCAGGCTGCATAAGAAACAGCATCAGAAAGGAGTGAGACATCATGGCCATCATCATTCACATAGAAACTAACAATATTGTGAACCATTCCGTCGAACAGGCCAAGTCGCATATCTCAAATCTAGGGGGTAGACTCACCTCTTTTTCATCCACCTTAGCCCTCTCTGAGGTACTCCCAGTATGAGAGAAGAGAAAAGGCCAAGGAAAGGTTAGGGAAACCGAAATCACAGAACTGAACTCTTGGCTCCACACTTGGTGCTCAGGAAAGGGCCACACCTTCATCAGCGACTGGAAAGATTTCTGGGAAAGGACTTACTTTAAATTTGATGGCCTTCACTTCAACAGGGAGGGGATAAGGGCATTAGGGTAAAAACTTGACATATTCACTGCAGTTTAAACTAGAGAATGGGGTGTTGGTGGTGACTAGATGGGAGCAGGAATATAGAACTCCAGTCACCACCACCCCAGAGCCATGTAACAGCACCTATCATCAATCACATAGACATAAACAACAGGAGCGCACAAAGGTTATACAAGTTAAACAAAGTACAAGGAAACAAAGGATCAAGAATGCCGGACTCTGGAAGGCAATGATAACCAATGCCTGGAGTCTGGCTAGCAAAATGCCAGAACTCTCAGCCACAATAGCAGATGCAGGATTGGACTGGGCTGCAGTCACAGAATCATGGCTAAACGAGAGCCGTAAATAGGATGTTTCAATCCCAGGTTACAAATTATTCAGGAAAGACAGAAAAGGACGTGGGGTGGGGGGTGCATCATATATAAGGGAGGACATAAAAGCTATGGAGGTCAAAAGGTCCCAAGATGGACCTGAGGTACTCTGGGTCACTCTTGGAGTGGGCTCATGCTCAGCCTTCAGACTAGGAGTGATATACAGGCCTCCCTCACAAGGGGCAGAAGGAGACAACTAAAGATGGCCAAAAAAGAAGTCATGCTGATGGGGGACTTCGACCTCCCAGGTGTGGACTGAAACTCCTGTACAGCATCCATAGTTAGGAGCAGAAATTTCCTAAATACCTTGGGAGGGGCTGGACTTAATCAGCTCATTGTGGCCACCACAAGAGAAAACACAGTCCTGGACCTGGTGCTTACAAACAGCAGCAAGGTCCAGGAGGTGGAGGTGGGATGCCATCTGGGGTCAAGTGACCACCCATCTGTCTGGTTCAAGGTCAAAAAGGCCAAGAAAACAAGCCACACTAAGACATGGGTCATTGACTTCAGAAGAAAAGACTTCAATCAGATGGCAATATGCTTTAGGGATATCCTCAAGAGGAAGGCAAAAGGAGGGGTAGAGGAATGTTGGATAAACACAAGAGAAACACTAGCAGAGGTTACTGCAAAATACTCCAGGCTAGTCAGTAAGAAGAAGAGAAAAGAAATATGCTATGATTCACAAAGGAGGTGGCAGCTGCAGTGAGGGAAAAGAAACTAAGGCTCAAACAGCGAAATAGATAAGGAGGCATACAAGTGCAGCTTGAAGGAGGCAGCAAGCGTGATCAGAAAAGCAAAGGCACAGACTGAGGAAGACATAGTGTGAGGGGTTAAAGGAGGCAATAAGACCTTCTTTAGGTACATAAGCAACAAAAGGAAAAACAAAGGAGGCATTGTCAGGCTTATAAGCAGGGATGGGAGGAGGGAAGAAGAAGACAGTGAAAAGGCAGAAGTCTTACAGTAAATGAGTACTTCTGCTCAGTCTTTACTAAGGAGGCACCTGGTAATGGACCCACCCCAAAGTGAGATAGAAGTCACCTGGGGGAATGGACATAAGCTCGTTCTCAATAGAGAGGGTAAGGACAGAATTATAAAAACTAAAGATGGATAAAGCCATGGGGTCAGACAGAGTCCACCCACGCATATTTAGGGAACTTAGTGATGAATTGGCAACAGCATTATTGGATCTTTTTAGCAGATCCTTGAGAGAAGGGACAGTTCCCCAGGACTGGAAAAGAGCAATAGTGGTCCCAATACACAAGAGTGGTAGTAGCGATGAGACAGGAAACTACTGCTCGGTCAGCCTCACCTTGGTGGTGGGTAAGACTGATGGAGTCGCTGCTCAAAGAAAGGATACTAGCATTCCTGGAGGAATCTGGACAACTGGATACCAAGCATCATGGCTTCACAATGGGAAGTTCCTGCCAGACTAACCTGATCAAGTTCTTTGACTCAGTTACTAGGGCTATGGACTGGGGGGGGGGGCTGCTGATGTTATCTACCTTGATTTTAGCAAGGCCTTTGATTCTGTACCACACAGAAGGCTGCTAAACAAACTCGACCATACAGGAGTGGGACAGGAAGTGGTAGCATGGGTGAGTAGCTGGCTTGAACAGAGAACTCAATCTGTGACAGTGAATGGGGCAGCATCAGGGGAAAGGGAGGTGACAAGCAGAGTACCACAGGGGTCCATCCTTGGACCATTACTCTTTAATATCTTCATCAGAAATATCACTGAGAAGTTGAGTGACAAGGTGTGCCTGTTTGCAGATGACACAAAGCTCTGCAACAGGGTGGACACTGCACAGGGGGTAGAGCAAATGAAAAGTGACCTACTCAGGCTGGAACATTGGTCCAACTTGTGGCAGTTAAAATTCAAGGCAAAAAAGTGCAAAGTTATGCACCTGGGCAAAAGCAACCCAGAGACAGACCACAACCCGGGAGGGGAGAAACTAGCAGCCACCCCTCGGGATAGGGATCTAGGGGTTATTATACCAGACAATTTGAAGGTAGGCAGACAATGCGAAAGGGCAGCAAAGAAGGCCAGCAGGATGCTGGGATGCATAGGAAGGGGCATCACAAGTAGAGGAAAGGAGGTGATCCTGCCGCTGTACAGGTCCCTGGTGAGACCCCACATTGAGTACTGCGACCAGTTCTGGAGACCTTATCTCAGGAAGCACATAGATAGATTGGAGACAGTACAGTGGAGGGCAACAAAAATTATACACAGTCTCCATAGGTTGCCATACGAAAGCAGATTACAGGAGCTCAACACGTACTCTCTGGAACAGCACAAGGATAGAGGGGAAGTGACTGAGACATTCAAGTTTCTGAGGGGTGGAAACAGAGTCTCCACCCAGGAGCTCTTTATGATCAATAGCACCAGTAGGACAAGAGGACATGAGATGAAATTGAGGGGAGGAAGATTCAGGAGAAACATGCAAAGGTTTTTCTTCACAGAGAGGGTGGTTGACCCATGGAATGGTCTACCTGCTGGAGTCATTGACTCCAGAACAGTACGGGAATTCAAAGCAGCTTGGGACAGACACAAGGGGATTGTCTCATAGAAATCCTAAAGAGGGGGTAGGGCTCAGGGCAGACTAGATGGATCTTTGGTCCCCATCTGCCGTCAGTTTCTATGTTTCTATGGAACAGTCTACCAGCAGAGACAGCTGACATGAAGACAGTACAGGCCTTTAAGGTAATCTTGGACAAATGTTTGCTTGTCCAGGGACTCAAGGGGAACCCTAGGTAGGAAATCCCTATAAACTGGTGCATGTTTTCAAAGCATACTTACTGTATCCCTGCTTATGAAGGTTGGGGTGAGAGGGAGATATGATGGATGCAGAGATCTTTATAACCTAAATTACTATGTTACACACACACACATATATGTAATAGATAACCAACTCTTAGGTGTGCAGTCATGCTCTGATATATGCACGCGTGTCAACCACCCAAGGCGTCGTGTCAGGCTGACCGCGCATCATAAGCGTGGAGTGATCTATGTTATAAAATGGAAAAATAGTTTTTTTTTTGGGGGGGGAGCGCAGGTGTGCGGTCGCGCTCTGATATATGCATGGTCATGTGGTGGTCATCAGCCAATAAAAGGACAACAATTTCCCTACCCATTTTATAAATATGTAACTGTAGTGCAACTTCTGAGTTATAGATAAATGTTGCGTGAGAGTACAAACACATTTGGTTTGAATACTGGCTATTTTTGAGTTTTACGTCAAGCCCTTAGACCAGAGCATACACACAAGCAATATATGAAAGCACAATCATGGTGTTAGTTAGATTTTGTAAGAAACATACTGCTCTACTGCATTGTAATAGAAACATTTCCTGACCCCACTACTACCTGTGCCCTGGTGAGCTGGTACCACATGTGAATGGGGGAACTAAATCACTATTAATTGCAGATTATTACAGATTATATCATTTATTATATAGCTTAATTAATATTACTATCAATATTCAGAAGCTGTAATGATCCTATAGTTAGTTGAATGTACACTAGCCGTTAAAAAAGACATTTTAGTCAAAACAGTATAAGGTCCCATTTTGCACTCCCACATGGAATTCTACAATTGCAGAAGAGTGGAAAAGAATTACAGACTATAGGGCAGACTTGAGAACATACCTGCAGTGCAGGAATCATACAAACTTGCAAATGTCTGCACAGTTACTGCAGGTTTGACCACTGCCATCAGGAACTAGTGCTATCTTCATGCTGAAATATAAACATTTCCCTCCAGTTAATTTCAGGAGCACAGCCATGCTGGATTACTTCAGATCTGGCTAATTTTTATATTTGCTTGCACACATGTGCAAGAAACATAGTACCACCATACGAGTTTTCGTAGGTGTGCCTCCCCCACTTCCAGTGCCCTGCTCCCTTTTGCAGGCATGGCCGCACCACTCCAATGAATGCCGGAGCTGTCCATGACAGCCCTTCAGATGCAGCGGCATACAGTTAAAAGCAAAAAACCACTGCAATCAGTGGTGGTAACATGTAGGCAATTTGCATACTGCGGTTGGCAGGTAATTTACATACTGACGTCAGCAGTATGCAAAGTGCCTACACTCTGCACTGCATCTGTAGCTGTCATAGACAGCTCCCTTGTTGTCTACTCCCTCGCCACCAAGTAACACACTGGAAGCCCACCCCAGCATGCTCATTCACCCCCCCCCACACACACCGTGAGGGTTGACGGGAGTGCCCAATCTCCCGTCGGTTTCACTGCCCTCCCCACATCAGACTTCTGGTGCCATGCTGGGAGCCCACCCCAGTGTAGCAAAAGTCCATACGGCTGACTGGGGGTGCCCAATCCCCCATTGGCTCCACTGTATGATTTGTACCCCCCCAAAAAAACTTCCAGCTGCCATGCTGGGAGCCCATCCCGGCATGGCAAAAAGTCCCACGTAGTCTAAAGAAATATAAAAACCTGTAAAAAAAAAAAAAGGTCCCTCATTGACTGTCCTCCCCTCCCTTAACCCGCACTCACCTCGGTACCCACCTCTCCACCCCCCACCCATGCTTACCTCAGGCTGGTCCGATGATCTTGGTGGACTGGGAACATTGTGCACTCTTCAAAGCTGACCGTGGACTGAAGAAATGCCAGTAAGCTGTATAATGCAATACAAGTTTTTTTTTTCAACTTTGGTGCATATCTCGGCCATTTTTGGGAATTTGTTCACCAAATTTTCAACATGGGCTTCTTGGGGCCCCACCTCATGAATTCGGTCACTGTCATTTCATTATTCGGTTCCGAAAGGTGATTTCGCAGTCACTGCGTGGAATCCCTTTCAGGACTGAGTAATGAAATTACAGTGTCACAGTTCATGAGGTAGGCCTCAAAACCCTATATGTTGAAATGTGGTGAAAAAATCTCAAAATGACTGTTTATGAGGGTGCGATGCGCAGTTCCTATGCACGCTCGTAACTTTGAGAATTTTTAATATTTTCAGTCCAGATTTTCCACACTGCCATTTAACCACACCTCCTTATGAACAGTATTGCTGTCATTTTTTATATCATGCCCAAAATTATGTGTTTTTGCACATGTAGCACACATTAGTGAGATAGGTGTGCGAAATCAATGTTCGGGACACATTAAGAAAATCACAGTAACACTGGTCATGATCAGAGGTGGTAAAATGACTATGTTGAAAAATTGGTGACAGAAGTCCATAAAATAACTCTGTCATGAGCGCGCATTGTGCAATTTCCACGCACCCTTGTAAATTCAAGAATTTGTAATATTTTGGGTCCAGATTTTCAACATTGACATTTTTCCACACCTCCCTATGAACAGTACAGCTGTCATTTTTCACACCCTGGCTGAAATGTGTTTTTGCACTTCCAGCGCAGTTGCAGGCAATTTGCAAGCTCCTAGAAAAAATTGTGGCTACCCAGCTGAGATCTTTCAAAGACAACTCGAACTTACTAAACCCTATGCAGTCAGGCTTCAGGACAAAGCACAGTACCATTACGGCCCTGGCAAAAGTAACTAACGACTGGCAACAGGACTCAGACAACAAAAAATTAATCTGTGCAGTTTTCCTGGATCTCAGTAAGGCATTCGACACCGTCGACCACTATTTGCTCCTCTCCACTTTACAAACAATAGGCCTAGACCGAACCTCCTTGTGTTGGTTCCATGACTACTTCACTGGTAGACAACAACAAATCAAGGCTGAAGGGGAGATTTCTTCACTTAAACAGATAAAAAGCGGTGTCCCTCAGGGGTCCATATTGGGAACATTACTGTTTGCTATCTATATTAACAGCCTGGATGTAGGCATTAAGGAAGCAAGCATTTACCTGTTTGCTGATGACACAATGCTCTACATAAGCCATGAATCTCCTGAAGCTGCCTGTGGTGACCTGCAAACTGACTTTAACATCCTGCAGCACCAGCTCCTTAGTAAAAGACTACTACTTAATGCCAAGAAAACCAAGGCAATGCTGTTCTCACCAACTGGCTAGGGGGCATATTCTGCTGCTGCTGGACCATTACCTTCTATCTCCACCTTACTAAGTGAACATCTTGAATACGTACCGAAATTCAAGTGTTTGGGTGTCTGGATAGACAATAAACTCTCCTTTGTGGAACATACAGAAGAACTGCTGAAAAAGCTGAGGCAGAGGCTTGGACTCTTCTTCAGTATAAATCGTCTCCTGACCGCAGACGCCAAAAGACAGCTCATCCAATCCACGTTTCTCTCACTAATTGACTATGCTGACTTCATATATGACCAGTGCCCAACCTCACACCTTGCTAAACTGGACTTACTGTACCATAGAGCTCTGAGATTTTTAACAGGCCTCCCCTTTTCCACCCACCACTGTTCACTATATGCAGCTGTGGGTTGGCCCTCCCTTCAACACAGATGGTATAGAAATGCAGCCCTCTGGATGCTTCGAGCCATCACCAACAAACTCCCGCAATACATTGCTGTCTCCCACTAAGCCTGATTGGGAATTATGCCTTGAGAAGTCACTCCCTAGTTTCCCTGAAAGTACCTAAGGTTGGTACCCACTTTGGAAGAGCAGCCATAAGCATTGTCCTGCCCACGCTTTGGAATAGGATACAGAAATCATTGAGACTTAGCTCCCCTGTTAGTCTTGCAATGTTCAAGACCCTGTATGTCAAAACATTTGTGGAGCTCTGTAACTGTTTCCACCATTCCTAGTTGTCTAGCTGATGTTTCTGCTCAATCTAAGTCCTTTCCGTTCAAACTAAGTGTTCTCTTACCAAGATCACTCCCCCTTCTTCAGTCCATTCAGTCCCACCAGTACTACCGGTTCACCTCAGTCCATTCCAGTCCCAACGGTATTACGTACTCACTGCAACATACACCCCATTGCCCACTCTTATACCTTGATACCACCTGCTTAGTATCCCAGAATCTTTCTGCCAGCATCCCTGCCTCGAACACGTGCGCTTTTCCATATTCCAGGGACTCCTTTACAGGCTATGAACATGTTATTGATGGACAGGATTACAAAGGCATCTCTGTATATATTATTTACCTTTATTTCAACACTGTATATATTTTGTTGTTTACATCTTGCTACTGTTGTTTTATGTATATTTTACCTGTACTCTATTCTGTACCCTCGTCCTTGTAAACTGCAGGTCCACCTTGTAAATGAGCTTGCTCAATGGTAATCGCTTGGGTAAATAAAGATTTTGATTGACTGACTGATAGCACGGTCACTGTGGGAATGTAGTGTTCGGGATAGATTACAAAAATCACAATGACACTGTTCATGAGCGGAGGTGCAAAAATGCCTATGTTGAAAATCTGCTGTAAAATATCCCCAAACTACTTAACATTACGGGTGTACATTGCGCAGCTCCGAAGCACGCTCATGACTTCACCGGTTTTTGTATATTTTCACTCCAGATTTTCTATCATGCCACTTTTTACACCTCCTCATGAACAGTACACCTGTCACTCTTCACATCCTGTTCAAAATGTGTTTTAGCACCTGTGGCGCCAAATGGCGCAGTCGCTCTGCAAAATCACCTTTCACGTAGCGAACTGATAGTGTCACTGTTCATGAGGTGGGGTCACAAAAAAAACATGTGGAAAACTTGGACTAAAAATACCAAGAAACTCCCAGGGCATTAGTGTTTTTGACCATAATGCCCTACCTTGTATGGACTGACAGGCGTCAGGCATGTGACTTGGGATTGTCGACAGTAATGCTCATGCCATTTCACCTCCACCTTGCAGCCAGTGACAGGCATCGAGGTATGCCTTGGACCTTTTGCCCCCAGAGTTCACTCCATTCTCCTATACTGTGCCCATTTCAGCATATTTCCTTATGGAATGAGGTGAAGATAAAGGCAGAACACCCCAAGGCACACCTCGACACTTGTCAGTGTCTGAAGGGAGGGGGTGGTGAAATGTCGTGACCGTCATGGATGATGACCCAAAGGTACACCCCAATGTCTGTCCATCTCTGCAGAGTGAGGGTGCAGTTGGCATCAGTTTAAGACTTCAATGCCATTCCTATACTGCATCTGTCTAACTCCTGCGCTTCCACTGCTAATGTCAGCAAGCAAACATTCGGCATTGACAAATGCTTGTTAAAGGTTACATCTTGCAGCAACTTTGCAGATTTGTAAGCAACCCACTGCAAAATGCATAGGTAGGCAGTTTAACCTAGTGGTTGATGAGGCAAGCTGATGTAGTGTTTGGAGTGTAGAACTGTGAAACTGGAGACCAGGCTCTGTATCATACAACTGTCATTTATGTGTGATGCTGAGTAAGTCTCTTAACCTAGTGTAACTAGGTTGCCATTGATGGTATGGTTACTACCCCTGCCTTGTGGGATCAAACAAGGTTGAGGGGTCTGGATTCATTGAAGTTGTGGTTGGGGGGATCATATGAAGGATATTATTTACATAGTATGGTACTTCCTCTCAGAGAAAGTTTTAAGAGAGCCTAGTGAAAGTATAGTACCATCCCTGGGATGCAGTACCTCAGGATTAACCTACTCATGAACTAATACAGCGCAATAGAAGTCCCCATAAAGCATGTAATTTAACACTCTAAAATAATATACAGTCAGGCAGTAATTGCTATAAAAAAAAAAGACAGGGCTAGCCAGCCCAGTGGTGCTGAGGGTTGAGGTGCAGGATGCCACCCCTCGTGCCACGCTGGCGACCCAGGTTTGGGAATGAGTCTGGGCCACTGGGGGTCTGCAGGAGGGAGAGAGGATTGAGCAGCCGAAGGACAGCTATCCTCTCTCTGGGGAGGGGGACTAGTCATCCCACCCGCTGACTGCCCTTTAGCTGTGGCTCGAGGGCAGTACAGGCTGGGAGGCTCAGAAGTCAACGTGCTTATGTTGGAGGAGAGGAAGGGAGAAAATAGAAAAAGGCCGGGGCTCCATGGACCCGTGATGGCTCAACTGCTCCAGTGAAGTCTGTCCCCTGACACCAGATTTGCCATACCAGGTGGCGGGGGACTGCTGGCACCCCTCCACCTGCCCCTGCAGCAGAGGGGGAATCTGCAGGGGAAGGTCAGGAGGCAGACAAGCTGGGGGTTGGGCCGAAGGATGTACCTTCTCCGAGGGAGTGAGTCATAGCCCCATGAAGCCTGTGAAAGGCGCTACAAAGAAGAAGAAAAAAATGAAATAACCAGGACTTTAGCAGGGTTCCAGATAAGGCCTTATGGTAAAAAAGAGGGTTATGCAATGAGGCAGCAATGTAATAAAGGGTCCCCAGCTGGTCTTCCTCTGCCCTCCTAGGCATAGCCAAATAAACAAGAATTCCCATGGCTGTACTTCTAGTGCCTTCCAGGCTCAGTGAAACATACAGTAGCCTGCCCCCCACACCACACACTGCAATCCCAACTGTACTGTCCCGGCATCACTACCCACACTGGTACCAGTATATCACACCCCTTGCAACTAGGGAACTCCCTCAACAACATAGCTACTGGGCACCCAACTGTAGAATTAGTACAGCCCTGTATTCTGTTGTTGCCTGGGAACTTGAGGTGGTGCACATATTAGAATTATCATGCTAATGGGTTGCAAACTCAGAATCTGAAACTGAAAGCAGGTATTTGTACTCCTTGCTGGATGGGCAAGTTCATTAAATAATTTTAACATAACTACAGAGATGATGGAGTTGCAGATGCATGCCCTGATTTACTCATGGTTTACACAGACCAAGGGATCTCCTTTGATGCACAGAGTGTGATGACAAGGTGGCAGAGAGTCTGTGCCTGTCTGTTTTTCCTTCTCTCAAGATAAAGGCCTCTGGTGCTGGCTGATTAAATCTACTGTTCTCTCAGGTCCTGTCAGGTCTCCCTTGACCTCTGCATTCAGTAGATAATTTTCTTGGCACAGGGCAGTTCAGCTGGTGAAGCCCAAACCACTTCTGGCCAACACACCACATTCTTGCAGTGTGCTGCAATGACCAGTACCCAACAATTGTACTGACTGGGTGGCATCTCAGACACAGAGCTGCTTTCACACTCAAACAGCATTTCATCAATAATATAGCCATGTCTCTCATTTCATACAGCTGCTACCCGCAGCTTCAGTTTCCGTTAATTACAATGGAGCCAGCATGGTGCAACACAGTAGCTTGCAGTAAAGGACATGCAACAAATATTACCTGATAGAAGGGCCTAACTGTCAATGAATTACACGTTTCCCTGCAGTATACAGCAGCACTGCAGCATTGCTGCACTGCATTCTGGCTGTGGTCACTGTAGCCTGCAAGTACCTTTCTTTGTGTGTCAGCAGAAGATCTGCTTCACCATCTCCTTCACTCACTCTCTCTCTCTCTCTCTCTGGCAGACCTGTGGTCTTTCTCCTCCACATGTCAGCATTTATTGAGCTCTCTTTTTTTTTGTAAACTTTATTTTAGAAAAATAGAGCTCAATACAAACATACAAATCACATTAATCCAAAATTATATTAAATGAATCATACATCTAAACATATACTGTAGGATAGTGTATGGGAGCCCTTACACAACCATGCAGTTCTCATACTGAGTAGTTTCCATAATGACGAGGACCTCTAGAGTGCAGCTCGAGAGGTTCCATCAATCATGGAAACCACAAAGTATAGAAAATTACGTGGTCACACGCTGGATGGTAAGCAGAAGTACTGGAAGCGCAGGACCCCTTCGACAATTTAAAATGTAAGCTTTTTTTTTTTTTACTTTTGGGCACTATACACTGTAAAGAACAGTGTGTGGGAGCCCGCATACACAATCACACCAGGAGTCAACCACCCCCTTGTCCTATCAACAACGCTGTTGGGGGCGACTGCATTGGGATGTGCCTACTAACGCAGAACAAAAGTCGGTCTGTGTTAGTAAGCACATCACTAGTGTGGCAGAAAAACTTTATCATGTGTATGGATTTTCATACACAACAAAGTTCTTCTATACACTACAAGAACATGATCTATACATCAAATATATTGCAGTCAAAACACTTAATAGCAATGCATGGAAACAGGCCAACTTTTTATCAGTCCACTAGAAACAAAGACAGCTGTGGAATTTAGTAATTATCTATCAATTGAAGTTTATCAGGTGGAATTTATCATTGGAGATCATCAGTTATCAGCGGCCCAGGGCAGGGCTCTAGGTACTAGTCAAAACATTGGAAACCAGTCCTTCTGTAGAGCCTTCTCCACCGGGCCTAATGTTCTTCATATTTATCCAATTGATCCCTAACACTATACTTAGTTTTCTCTAATCTCAGACTCTCCAGTAGGTCCCCAATCCAAGACTCTATTGTTGGGGTTTCGGGCAATCGCCAATACGCAGCCAAAAGTTGGAGACCTATCACAGATCTTAAACACCACAATCTGGAGTGTGGCTCCGGGGTTCCAGCCCCCCCCCCCAATCAAGACTCCTGCTATACGGGACAAAATCTCGAGAATTCCCCCCAGAACAGTTGGATCTTATGACACTTCCAGATTAGATGAAAAAAGACCCTTCATGTATTTTGCATTTTTTACACAGGTTAGATGCCTCAGGATGTATTCTTTGAGCTAACATTGATGTAAAGCCATTATATTGCACAGATCTGAGCCTGTTATTAACCAAGTAATCGAATGCATGTTTAAAGATATCAATCCAGTCTCCTCCAGTCAGAGAATCAGGATATAAATCTAATTTCCAATTTTTCCACAGCTTTTCCAAGGAATCCTGAAGAGCACCGACTAATATTTTGTAACAACTTCTTAGGGATTTGGAGGTAGGGTCCGAGGATCGTCCCACAAATAGTTCCTCCAGGGCAGAGCGCTTCATTGCTATATACCCATACTCATCTAATTTGGCTTCAAGCCTCCCTTTTAGACTCAAATAAGGGACAAAGTGCGTGGCTCCCAGGCCAAAGTGTCTTACCAGGGTGTGGAAGGGCAGAATCTGACCATTCTCCATCATATGGTGTAGAAGGAAAAGACCCTGTTTTTGCAGATCTGCAAATTTTCTAGTGAGACACCCTCGTACTTCCCACAAAGGCACTCAAAGGAGTGTCAGGTGATATACAAGGGCCCCAACACAAGAACTCATGGGCTTTCTTCCATGCTTTACCCAGTGCCCTGGTACAGGGGTTCCTGGGGCCACCAGAGGAGAAATTTCCCATAGTTTCCACCAGAGGGGAATAGTAAAAAGAGAGTAGAATGGTGCCTTTCAACATCACCCATGCCGGGTGGGTACCATCTGCCCTCAGGGCGTCCTGCAGATGGACCATTTGGGTGGCCAAGTAATACAACTTAACATTAGGAAGCCCTAAACCACCCTGCTTAACAATCCTCCATAATATTGCTTTCTTAATCTTCAGTCTACTACACCACCAGAGCAGCTGAGTGATAGCTCCCTCAAGAGCTTTTATATATTTATTTGGGATTCCCAAGGGAATAGTTTGGAAGAGATAAAGAAATTGTGGGAGTATACGCATTTTAATTAAATTAACTCTCCCTAGAAGGATCAGGGGCAATGCCTTCCAATTAGAACAGTCCTCTTTAACCTTCCAGATGGCTGGAGACATATTAACTTCTGCCATTGAAGAAAGTTTAGAGGGCAAGTAAATTCCCAGGTATTTAATTTTGGTAGATGAGTAATCTGGAAATGTGAGATAGAGATGGAATGTTTTTCCTTACCTAAAGGCAGCCATTCACATTTCTCCCAGTTTGTCTTATGTCCAGAGAGGGGACCATAAACTTCAAAAATTCATGTTAAAGCTGGGAGTGCCTTGTCCGGATCCCTATGAAATAATAAAATATCATCCACAAAGAGTGATATAATGTGATGCGTCCCCTTTGCCCTAATACCCAAAATGTCTGGGTGGGATCCAATAGTTTCTGCAAGGGCTTCTATAGTAAGGACATATAAAAGGGGAGACAGATGGCAGCCCTGTCTAGTCCTCCTAGCAAGGGGACAGGGGGCAGAAAGCATGTTGTTTGTCAAAATCTGGGCTTGTGGGCTGCTATAAAGAGCTTGAATCCAACTCCCTAGTTTCCTTCCAAATCCATATTTTTCTAGGACCGCATGCATAAAAGGCCATTCTACATGATCAAATGCCTTTCCGGCATCGAAGGATAACAATCTGCCATTTCCTATCTTCCTATTTGACCAACTAAACATCACATTGACCATTTACTGAATATTTTGTTTGGCCCGTCTACCCTTAACAAATCCCCCCTGGTTGGGATGTATCAATCCAGGGAGAATACCCATCAACCTGGTTGCTAATAATTTTGATGTAATTTTATAATCGGAGTTAAGGAGGGAAATAGGCCTATAGGAGGCACATTTAGTGGGATCTTTACCAGGTTTGGGTAGAACAGTGATCGTCATCAGGTAAAGTGAGGGTGGCAGGGAGCCTTTCTCCAGGACATCAGTAATCATCTGCAGCATAAAGGGACCCCCAAACTGCCTTGTAAAATTCTGCCGGGATTCCATCAGTCCCTGGTGCCTTCCCCTTTTTAACCTTCCACACCATTCTTCTAAGTTCTTCTAATTGAATCTGAGATTCCACCCCTTGCCTATCTCTCTCACTGACTGTGGGAAGCTGTATTTTCCTCAAGAAATCTCCCAGATCAACCCCTGCAGGAAACTCGGAGAAATAAAGATCTGCATAAAATGCTTTAATTATGTCATTTATGCCCTGTTGGTCATAAATGCTGCCTCTGAGTGGGCTTTCCATTTTACGGATGTCTCTGTCTGCCTTTTTCCCCTTTTACTAGATCAGCTAGCCACTTCCCCGCCTTGTTCCCATCAAAGTAGGTCAATGATTTTGTGAGGATACGATTTCATTCTATGATTTTATTCGCAAGCTGATGTTGTTTACCCTTTAAGCTCTTTAGCTCTAATGATTTCTGAGAATTCATTTCATCCATCAGCTCACGTTCCACCCTTTCAGTTTTAGTTTCTAGTAAATGTTCCTCCCTACTGAACATTTTTTAATATACCATGAATAGGAAATGGCTTCACCCTGAATGAAGGCCTTTAGGGTATCCCATGTATTGGCAACACTAGTGTCTGTTGGATTATTTTGTAGCCGGAAATGCTGAATACTGTCATTTTTTTGAGACACAAATACTTTATCCAGTAAAAGAGATGGGTAAATATGCTATCTGGATGCTGGGCGGATTGCCTCTGGTGGGGCGAGTTACACTTTAAGGGAGGCATGGTCTGATGTAACTATGGGACTATGTTTTGCTTCTTGAATCTGGGCAGCCAACCCAAAGGGGTGAAAAATATAATCAAGCCTCGTGTAAAGCTTACGGGCATGGGAAAAAACCAAAAATTCCTGACCCCTGGATTACAATGCCTCCATGCCTCCACCATAGCCCTTCCCTCCACCAGATTTCTGAGTGCCAAAACAGCTCACGGGGGTGGTTTAGTTCTTATACCAGAGTGGTCCAACTGAGGGTGCCAGTGAGTGTTAAATTCCCCCCCAAATCATGTTGTCTGGATATGGGGCCAATGTAACTACCAAGTGAGTAAAAAGTTGGGCGAGTCAAAGTTTGGATCATAAATTGAGCAAAGGGTAAATCGAACATTTCCACAGTCTATCTCCACAATCACGAAGCATCCCCAAGGGTCAGACCTAGTGGAGAGAACCTGGTGGGGGAACCCAGTCTAATCCAGATTGCCATGCCCCTGGCTCTGGAAGTAAATGGGGCTGAAATGAGAGAGGCCCCCCCCCCAAGAGGAGGTCAACTTTGCCACCTCCTCCCTAGTGGAATGGATCTCCTGCAGGAATATATCATCTGCCTTTAATTTTTTAATTTGGGTCCAAACCTGTTTTCTTTTCACCACCGTCCTGAGCCCATTGACGTTCCACAAAACCTGTCAGGCCCTCCATTTACATCGCTGCCTTAAATTCAGTAACCAGCTTTGACTGTAAAAAAGAGTAGATGCAAAGAGTAGTACTAAAGCTCTATAAAACTTTTTCAAAATAGCATCTCTAAAAAATGTAAACTTGTGTCCCACAAAAACAATCCCCCCAACTCCCTCAACAGTGAAACAATTTGAATAAGAACTTTCAAACTGGAACATTTCTGACTGAACAGTAGCCCCTCTTTTAAGGTTATTAATATAGTAATACAGAAAACAATGATCTGAGAGTAATCCAGTTCCACCTCCCCACTCTCCATTGTTTCCCTCAATATACACAAAGAGTTAAAGAATAAGGACTCTTTCCGTGTATCTCCCACAACATAATCAATCAATCAAAATCTTTATTTATCCAGGCGAACATCATTGAGTGAGGCTCATTTGCAAGATGGACCTGGGTATAACAAGGTCATGTACAAGAAGGGAAAAACCATACATTGGTGTGTGTGTGTGTGTGTGTGTGTGTGTGTGTGTGTATATATATATATATATATATATGCATATATATGATCACAATGCACTAATAATACATAAGGAATATGGTGCAACAGGTAATAGTCATACACAAGAGAACATGTCATGGGAGAATCATATACAAATTTCAATACCGATATATAGCTATAGTAATGGAGCATGACCCAAGGGAGCCAATTTCTAAGTACTGCACGAGTACAAGTACAGCAGAGGGCAGGGAAGGGAAGAATGGGTGGGTGGAGGGTAGTAACCCAGTTTGAATGAATAAGTTAGAGTCCTAGGGACCTGAACCAGGAACCAGGATCAGGCAGCATAAAGCTGAAAGGGTGATGGGATATTGGCATAAGTACAGAGGAAGGCATCAGAGTGAGCAATACTAGAGGTAAACTAAGGGATATAGAGTGATAGGAGTAGGGACAGGAGGGTGACAATGGGAGGAGCTAAGGAAGAGGGTCATGCAACTCAATCCACTATCTGAAATAGGGAACATCCACCAGAATGGGGGAACAGGGGAAAATACACAGGATAGCTGTGAGGGCTGGACAGGAAAACTAGAAAGCAAGTACAAAATTCACAAGAAGGATGAGTTTGCAGATGTAAATAAGATAAGGGTAAGGAGAAAGGAAACCTACAACACAGAGTAGGCAGACAATTGCAAGATTAGGATCAAGAGAAACAATTGCAAGACTCCTTAATGAGATGAGAGTAAAGGGTCTTGAAAGTAGTAATGTTGACAGGAGTACTCAGCTTCAGTGCTTTCTGAAGATTGTTCCATAGAGAGGGCAGCTCAAAACTTATGGCCACTCTACCAAAGCGAGATTTGACTTTGGAGACTGTCAAGGAGATGGATGTAAAGCTCCTCAGGGCATACTTGCCCAGCTGGTTTAAGGGGAGGCAGTCTGCAATGTATTTGGGGAGCTTATTGGAGATCACTCTAAGAGTCCATAAAGCAGCATTTCTATTCCGTCTATACTAGAGGGAAGTCCAGCCCATGGCTGCATATAGTGAGCAGTGGTGCGTAGTGAAAAGAAGCCCCGTAATAAATCTCAGGGCTCTGTGATACAGCATGTCCAGTTTTAAGAGGTAAGAAGCAGGACAATGATTGTACAAGAAATCTGCATAGTCGATCAAGGAGAGAAACGTTGATTGGACCAAATGTAGTTTAGCATCCTTCATTAGATAGTGGCTGATCCTGAAAAAAAGGCCTAATCTTTGTCGTAGTTTTTTTAGTAAATCCTCTATATGGTCTATAAAGGAGAGCCTATGATCCAGCCAAACTCCCAGGCATTTGAATTTCGAAATAAATTCCAATTTTTCTCCGAGAGTTGTAGAAATTTGTGGCTCTAGTCCTACATCGACCGGGTTAGCTGCATGTACCAGAGGAGAGGAAAGCATTACTTTGGTTTTCTTAGCATTGAGCAAAAGCTTTTTGTTTAGGAGCCGTTTTTGTAATAAATTAAATTCAGCTTGCAGGTCATTACATGCAGCTTCTGGGGTTGAGCGGCTCAAATAGAGTACTGTATCATCTGCAAAAAGATGAATGTTGGCCCTGGTCATAGAGACATCAATATTGTTGATACATACAGCAAACCAAATAGGACCTAATATAGATCCCTGAGGAATGCCTCTTAGAAGTGGTTTGAGGGTTGAGAAGTCACCTTCGGCCTTTACTTGCTGGAGACGGTCTGAGAGGTAGTTGTCAAACCATCGTAAGGATAGTGTATCCAGCCCTATTGCTTGCAAGGAAGAGAGCAGCAAACTATGGTCGACAGTGTCGAAGGCTTTGCTTAAGTCTAAAAATACAGCACAAACATAGTTTCTATTGTCCAGTTCTCTTTGCCAATCGTTGGTCACCTTTGCAAGAGCTGTAACAGTGCTATGTCTTGCTCTGAAGCCTGATTTGACAGAATTTGGGAGATTTGAAGAGTCTAGGTAAAGCATCAGCTGATTACTTACAATTTTTTCCGATAGTTTAGACAGGACGGGAAGAATAGAATTTAGCCTATATTTGTTAAGATCTCCGGGATTTCCTGACTTAAACAGAGGAATGACATGTGCCGTTTTCCAGATGGATGGGATGATCCCTTAGGACAAGAATAGGTTAAATATGTGAGTAACAGGCACAGCTATCACGTGCTGTGCCACTTTCAGAAAATATGGATCTAGAGAGTCGGCACCAGGACTTTTTTTTGTATCCAGCTTCAGTAGCAAATCTACTTCTTTGAGAGAGGTAGGATGCAGGGAGAATCTTGAGTCAATGACACAAGGTTCCACATCTTGGTCGCCAAGCTGTGGGCATAGTAGGTTTTCAGGAGAGTTATCAAATGCTAGGCCTGCAGTCGTGAAGTGGCTGTTGAAGGAATCCAATACCTCCAGCCTGTCACTAATAATATCAGTGCCAGAGGTGATCTTGTCCAGTTGAGAGTTTCCAGGCGTGTGGGCAGACAGATCTATAAATGTTTTCCAGAATCTAGTTGGATTCTTGGTGGCAGCGTCAAATTCAGTGCGATAATAGGCCGCTTTTGCATCTCTAATCATTTTGGTGCATAGATCCTAGCCCTTTTAAACTGGCACCAGTCTGAAGGGGTCTAAGTTTTGTGTGCTTTTTTCCATAACTTGTCCCTCTCTAATAGTGAAGTGCAGATTTAAGTTCCGAAGTGAACCATCGACAAGTTGTTTTTGTTATACGGACTTTCATTATGGGGACATATTTGTTTAAGGCCCCTGAGATTATTCCATTGAAAATGTCGTAAGCCGATTGCACAGTTTTTGCCAGATAGAAATCTTGCCAGCGCAGGGAATATTTCAGTTCATTGATGCAGGCAAGGAAGTCAAAATTCCACCTAGATCTCTTAGCTGAGAACTTTGGGGAGGATGATGGTTTGTTGATTGACCTCACACTGGCAATGAAGCAGTGATCACTGATGTCACTGAAAAAGGTGCCAGCATGTGAGAAGAGATGCAGTTTACCTACTAAAATAACATCCAGCAGTGACCTATTGCCAGGGTTCGTTTTGTTGATACGCGTTGGTTTGTTGATAAGTTGCATTAGCCCATGTGTATCACAAAAGGAAGAGAGAGGTGCTGAGGCATTAGATAGCCAATCAAGGTTGAAGTCTCCAAGAATGGTTGATTGTAGCAACCCTTGCCCAAGGACAGTGTTGAGATGCATTAAGAGCTGTAGACTGGCTGAAGGAGGTCCATAGCACCCTATTACATGCAGTGACATATTGGGTGAGATCACAACCTTAAGAGATAGGCATTCAAATGCATTCACGACTGTTGTAAAGTCAAGACGATGTAAATTTATCCTTGATGTAAATGGCTACCTCTCCTCCTCTAGAATGCCTTTCTGCTCTAAATAGTAGATAGTTCAGAATATTAATCTCTCTGTCAGGAGTAGCAGGTTTGAGCCATGTTTCGGAGATCACTAAGATGTCTGGTGCAGCGTGGCAAACCCATGCCTGGATCATGGATATCTTTTTTAATAGGCTGCATACATTAACATGAAGGAAACTCATGCCTTTGAGGTTAGCAAGGTCTGCAGGCGACGTGATGGCATATGGTGGCTCAGGATTGAGCTCTACAGTGCCTGAGCATAATAATAGGAGAAACAGAATCTTTATTAGGGCAGCAAAAGTTAGATTAAGAGTTCTGGCATTTTTTCGTCTGCACGTTTTAGTATCTAGGGTAGGCAGGTCACCCCTTGTAATGCTCTTGCGATTTAGTATAGCGAAGACTAGGACCATGACTGCAATGTGCAGTGCAGGTTCAGCCTTAGGGGAGATGAGTGCTGTGCATTGCAGAGGTAAATCAGTTCTAGTTCCACCAGGAGGGATATATCAAGAATAGTGCTGGAGAGGCATAAGAAATAGCAACCGTGCTGTAAAGTAAACAAACCACAAAATCCCCCCCTCCCTCCCGAAAAGTCCATAGCTTCTCTATCCTCTCCTTGTCGTGGATCGAGCAGATGATCCTTTATGTAACCACAAAAAATATTAAAGAAAATGTCCTCCATCTGTATAAAGTGAATGAGCCCAAACAGGGAAGGGAAGCCTCCAAGGACTCCCTACACCCCACCCACCGGGCGGGAAGACGGCAACAGGAGAACCCAAACCCCCCTACTGACATGCTCAGTCGAAACCATCTCCAGGGTCATGCACCCATCATGATCCCCTCAGGGGTGAGTCATTTCCCACACTGGAGAAGGTAGGGAAATATGATCCCTTTATTATGTGTGTTGCAGATTAATCCCCCACGCTCAGACATCCTCATACTACAGTATATGAGGAGACCTGCTGCCCACATTCCCCCGGATCAGCTATTTAGGTCCCACTCCCCCCTGAAAAGACAGCCTCCTTTAGCTATTAAACAGTACTATAGAGCTTAGGTAGCAACAAAGAGTAAAGTAAAACACAACAGGTAGTATGCCTGTATTAATATAGCTGTGCTGCTATAAGGTTTAAATTTAAAAAAAAACTAATAGGCATGAGGTTCCTGGTCCTCACCTTCAGGCCCACATCTAAAGTTCAACAACATTGTCTGTAATAGGGGCTTGTAGGGTGATCATCACAGTGCCACACAGCAGGCAACCAGATCCACCTTTGTTTTGGGCCTGCCAAAAAGCCCAATAAGCAGTCCCAGTTAACGAGAACCCTCCTGGTGAGAGGGGGGTGGAAGGTGAAGCCCCCCCCACACCAGCTGTCATAGGCCACCCCCAAGGTGTTGCAGTTGGGGGATTAATGCTCCCCACCAGCCACTCGTCCTACGAAGGCCAAAAAGGTACAGTACCTGCGATCTCAAGATAAGTAAGGCTGTGGTCCCTGGAGACATTATTCATTATGGAGTTCCCAGTGGCATTTTTCCAGGTTCTGCACAAATTTTAAAGCTGCCTCTGGGTTAGTAAATGATTTCTGGCTGCTGCCTTGTAGACGTTATCACCAAACATGCAGGGTATACCAACGAAAAAGGCATTCCAGCTCGTGAAGCCTTTTCTTTACTTCTGAGAAAGCTCTCTGTTGCAGCTGCAGTTGCCACAAGTAGTCCGGGAAAATATTCACATGGCTCTGTTGTACCACTATGCGGTCTCGCTTCCTTGCTGCCTCCAGGACATATTGGTGATCCAGGTACCAAAGAATTTAATAATGATATGCCTCAGTCAGTGGTCGGGCGCTGGCTTAGCCCCTGGTGATCTATGGGCCCTCTGGATTTCCAGAGAAATGTCTTGAGATATTTGTAGCATTTGCCGTAACCAATTTTGGATAAATGCAGCATAGTCACGGCCTTTCTGCCCCTCGGGCATCCCCACGAGTCGAACATTACATCTCCTCTTTCTGTTTTCATGGTTGTCTATGGTCTGTTTCAAAAACTCTGTTTCCTTCAATGCCTTCTGAAGGTCTGAGTTAGTATGCTGCGCTGCATCTTCCTGAGCCCACAGCCTAACTTCTAGTTCTCCCAGTCTGCTCTCATGTGTATCAATCATTTCCAAGATATTATTTATGGTCTGCTGGATGTGCTGGAGTTGGGATATCACATTTTCAAATCCTGACTCCATCTTAATCCCTAAATCATACTTTAAGTCTTTTAGTAGGCGTTCAAGTGTCTGGTACACTTTCGCCATCTCCGTGCAGAGTGCCGCGTCTTGCTGGGAATTACTGGTGTGGTAGAATTCTCCTAGGCCCCGCTGTTGTTCTGCATCTCCTGGGACTGCTGGGCTAAGAGCAGCTGGATGATGTAGGCCCTTGTCTGTTCTCAAGTCTCTAGGTGGTTTAAAGTTCAACTTTTTTGTTTAATTTTGCTGCGGAAGACATCAGGAGACTATTAGCCACCAATATTGTGGGGATTTAGCTGAATAAAATACAGGATGGAGGTAAAATGTAGAGGATTCTGCAGGAACTCTCCAGTTATCCTGCCATCTTGCTGCCCTGCAAGGCCACGCCCCCCTGAGCTGTCTCTCTTAACAGCACAATAGCAGACCTACCCCCATTTTAAAGTCTCACACAGGCTGCCCATGTTCTGGAACAGCTCCTTCTGTTTATTGGGGAATTGCTGCTCTCGATTAGCTGTTAGAGCTGTCAGTCACTTCACAGCAGGTCTGGCCAGTGTCCATCGCTCGACAAGTCATAGATCATATTTAAGGCATCTACAAAGCACATGATATGCTCATTAGCCCTTGGTGACTCCCTCTGCAGGATCTTGAGCCTATCTGGCTGTGCAGTCACTCTCTGACCCGATTTCTATGCCAATTCAGGTCCGAGGGGGACAGGGCTGCAGCTATGAATTTTGGGGCCCTGGACAAGTCACTTAAAATGGGCCCCTGTTTCCCAAACCAGCTAATGGCAGGGGTAATGCCAGCTCCTCAGGTGGGCTTCTTCTGAGCTCGGGGTCCTGAACAACATCTCCACTCCCCCCCCCAATTACTGCAGCCCTGCGAGGGGATGAAGATGACTGCTGAATTTGTAGTCCAAAACAGTCTTTTGAAGTCCCTTTATTTACACAAACTCCTGCTTTCAAGTAGTGCTTCAGACCCCAAATCATTCCTGTGCTGGTGTTTTTAAGTATCCGGCTAGGTTAGAGCAATGATTGTGGGATCCCCGATTCTACCCGGAGAGCTGATGCATTTTCCCCATCGCCCACTGATACCTTTGATGTGCAAATACAAGTAGCCTTAAAGGTAAGCTCCCATGGGGTTGTTTATACTATGGCAAGCAAAGAAATGACATGGGGCCCTGTTAAAACAATTAAATAGTATGCATGAGAGCTATAGTCCAAATGACAGAATCCAGACAAACCAAAAAGGGACGCTACTCCATCTCTGCAGTAAGTCCTGAAGGAAATATTCATTTTTCTAGTGGTCGCTTTAATGCTCAATGTTTCCCAGACAAGCTGCTTAATCATGAACAATGGTACTGCTGATTAACAAAAATAGAAATGTGTACGTTTGTTATAGTTCAAACATATATCATAAGAAATAAATGATGTATTGTGCAAAGAACTTGTTACAAACCATACTATCCAAGTAAATATTCACTCATAAGGCAGAGTGCTATTCTGTGAAAATGACAGAAAGTAGAAATGAGTTCAGGATGATTGAACAAATGAATATTCTCTCTCATGCAAGTGCATGCCAATGTAAAGCTACTCTGTAAGGAAGCTTTGCTCCTTCTCTCATGACATCACCTCCTTCTGTGTCACAAATAGGTGTGCAACAGATGAAGGTGCCCTGCCTCCCAGAGGTACATAGGAGGCATCAAAGACGATGCCAGAGCCCTGCCTTGGCTGGTGGCACCAGATGTTCCAGGTTTTGGTGCGAACCAGGATGTTTGGATAGCAAGAAGCATGCTACCACTGCGCTTGCTGGGCATCTCAAAGTAATTGAATTTTAAACTTCTGATGCAGTTGTAGCAAGTTTTGGCTGAAAGCTCTGAAGTTGTGAATTCTTTGCCTGTTTAGAAAAAGGATGATCTGTCATTGAGAGATGCTTCATCTAACATTGAACCATGCTAGGTTTCTGCACTGACTTGGTTAAAAGTTGCTGCCTTCTTTACATGGCTAACAGCTATATACTGAAAGTCAGTAACCCTGTAGATAGACATGTGCTTAAAGGAGCACTGTGATTGCAGAGCGATCACTGCACTGTGAAAGAGGTGATCAGGAGTTCACAGGTTCAAATCTCAAAGCAGCCAATTTCACACCGTTTTTCTTTTTCATGCAGATTATTTTCATAGAGCCATGATATATACAATACTTCCTAACACATTAGAACCACTTGCTGAGTAGAAGTGCAGATGTGAGTTTTGAAATAAAAATGTCTACCATCCGGAAGGGATGCCAAATGGTTTCAGGCTGTGTGGACAGTGCATTCTGAACACACAATTCGAAACACACGGGGAACCCAAATTCAATTTGTTGGGAGACTGCCAAACATAGAAACAGAATTTGTCAGTAGAAAAGGACTTCTTGGCCCACCCAGTCTGACCAGATGTTTCCTACCTAATCTGCCCCTGCAGACCGTAACTGGTCTCCGGTGACCCTCCCTCTTTCTTGCCTATTTTCTAGTATACCCCTATGTTTATCCCATGCATGCTTGAAGCCCCCACTGACTTAACCTCTACCATTTCCACTGGCAGTCTGTTCCAAGTGTCTACCGCCATTCAGTGAAGTATTTCCTCACATTTCTCTTTTTTTTTCTAACCAGCACCCTGATCCTTCATTTGGAGGTCAGCCCTGCCCTGCCTGCCATCCCCCCATGCCCAGTCTTGCCCCCCTGGGCAGAGCCACCAGGTGGGCTCCCCCAATGGACACTGTTGGCAAGCCCTGGCTTAACACCCGGGTCAAGGCCACGGGAGCGGGACCCACCCTGGTGGACATTGGTGGCAGTGGAGATGGTGGCAGAGCAGGGCATCATGCCTGGGGGCCAGCTGTTTTCTTAATGCTGGATCCCTGGGGGCCAGGACATGCAGTGACATCCAGCGTCTGCCCCCCCCCCCAGGTAATGGCACCAGCCACAACAGTACCCTCAGCCTCCACTAGAGGTCCATAAAGTACCGGGCAGTCTTCCCTCCCTCCCCCTGGAGAAGGAGAGAAGTCCCCAGGATGCTCAGTTCTTCTCCCCCTGGCTGGCCCTCTAACTCCCAGGTCCATCACCGAACCCAGGATGTCAGCACTGCAAACAACACCTTGTCACTGTGCTGGCAGGCCTATATTTCTCTTAAACCTTCCACCTCTTGCTTTATCCCATTCCTCCTGGTCCAGGTGCTCTTACTCATTTGAAAGAAACCCCACTCCTGCACCATACTCACCCCTGTGAGGTACTCGTAGGTCTCTATCATGTCACCTCTCGCCCTTCTGTCTTCCAGGGTGTCCATGTTGAGATCCCTCAGTCTCTCCTCAGAGGACTTCTCATGCAACTCCTGCACAATTTTAGTTTAGTTTTTATCTCACATAAAACCCTTCAGGCAGAGCCAAAACTTAAAGGGTTTTAAGTCAGGTACAACAAAGGATTTCAATTACAGAGTAAGTTCTAAGTGTACAACACAGTAAAACTACAAGGTAAGACAATGTTGCACAATTGGTGCGAGTACAGTAGCTAGCAGAACATGGATATCATGTTGACATTACATCCTAAGTTGCCCTTCTGTGAACTACCTCTACCCTGTCTAGGTCCCTTTTGAGGTACATCCCCCAAAACTGTACACATTATTCCAGGTGGGGTCTCACCAGTGAGCTATACAGTGGCAACACCACCTCCCTCCCCCTGCTGGAGGTACCTCTGCCTATGCACCTCAGCATCCCACTAGTCTTACTCACTGCTTTGTCACACTGCCCTGCCACTCTGAGTTTATCAGATATGATCGCTCCAATACCCCTTTCCTGTTTACTTCTGTCAATACCTCCCCCATCCTCTACTCAGCTCCCAAGGTCCTATGCCCTAGGTGCATGATTTTGCACTCTTTGGTATTGAATCCCAGCTGCCATGCTCGTGACCACGCCCTGAGTTTCCCACAATCCTTACACATTCTCTGCACCCCTCCTGAGTGTCCACTCTATTTCCACTCTATTTCAGAATTTTGTATCATCTGCAAAAAGGCATACTCACCCAGTTCTTCTGCAATGTCACTTATGAAGACATTGAAGAAGACTGGACTTAGTACTGAGCCCTGTGGCACCTCACTGGTCACTCTCCCATCATTATAAAACAAGAAGAAGGCACACATAATGAACAGAATGACTCTAAACCATTTCATGAAATGTGTCTACCACTGAACAGCAAATACCCCCAATATACTGTAGCACTGTAAGGCTTCATCGGTGGGAGCGTTTGTGTTGCAGCAGTTACCTTTCAAAATGCATTCATTTGAATATTCATTAAAACAATGTTTAAACCCACCAATCACATTGTGAACATAGAGAGAGCATGCACTTCTTCATTTCTAAAAGCTTGAGCAAAAGATGACATTGTGTGTGTCTGGGGTTGGGGACTGGATACAGTGAATGAGTTTGTCCGATGGCTAAATGTTAACACACTGAACATTAAATGTGCCCATAACAAGAATTCCAGGGAAAATGAATGTCTTGATATTTGTTTCAAGGTAGCGGACAATGTTGGGGTGCTCTGCAAACTGTACAGAAAACCAGTAGCTGGGAACAGCTTATTGAAAGCAGAAAGTGCCCACCCCAGGAATCTGGTTAATAGTATTCCATTTGGACATTTTCTCTGGATTAAGTTAAACTGTTATTCAGAAGAAATATATCAAAAGGAGGCTGGAGGACTGCCAACAAGGTTCCTGCAAAGAGGGTACTCAGCATATACTGTTAAAAAAGCAGAACAAAAGGCAGAGTTCCCAGAAATGAGTCATTGGTGCCCAAACAGAAAACAAAATTAGTACAAATTCCAAGGTTAAGTTTGTCATGAAATTCAGTCAAGAAGCCAATGAGATGACTAGAATAGTAAGATCAAGATGGCAGATTCTGGCAAAAGAACCATTAATAGGATCTATGTTGGGCAATGTCCCTAGAATATCATACAGAAGGGGTATGAATTCAAATGATCACCTGACTACCAGGCATTTTGTAGATACAAAGCACAAGAAGAAACTTGACAGAATTGGATTCTATAGGTGTCATGGATGTAATGTGTGCACCTATGCAGCACCAGGTCCTACATTCATTCATCCCATGACTGGTAAGGAGTGTGGCACTAAGTACAATATGAATTGTTGCACAAAATGTGTAGTTTATACGGGGTGGTGCATCTGTATCAAGATCTATGTGGGCAGGACCATGATGTGAACAAAAGAAAGATTTCAGGAGCACATTGAGCTATTCAGTAAGGTAATTGTGAAAATACCTTGGGGGGGGGCACTTTAGAGACTGTCACAGGTGCACCACCTCAGTTTTCTCATTTAGAGCCCTTGATCATGTACTGAGTCATGTTGGGACAGGTTGAATATCCTCCTCAGGAAGGCGATAGAATGGATATTTTGCTTAAACTCACTGTATCCAAAAGGTCTGACTAATGAGATAGACTTTAAACCTTTTTTATATAAAGTGAATATGTTTTATGATTTGGAAAATGCAGAAAGTCACTGTTAATTTCAGGCTGAATCCCTAAAGGGGCGATATCCTGGGAGCAGTATTTCCAATGTTTTCGCAAGAACTGATATTAGTGCTTAGTTTTTAAACAATAAGTAAAGCACTCTTTGAATTATGTTTTACAAAACTGTACACTTTTGCATTTTTGCACAAATCATTCTTTATATGTAACAATTATTGGAGTATCACAGGGGATGTATATTTGCTTCACTTTTTACCCCATCCTTCACCCCCAATTCCTTTTCTTTTTTGCACTTACTCTTTGTTCACCTCTTTTTTCTTACTCACCCTTTTTTATTCTTTATTTTACACTGAGTCGCACATAATATTTAATTGCAGTCATTTTCATCTGTACCCACAGTCAGCATGAATTACTATAAGATAATAAAAAAGCTAATTGGTGTGCAGCGTGATATGTTGGACTGTGACCTATGTGTAATGAGATATAGGGTCACAGATGATGTAATTCTTACAAATGATCGAATGACCCAGAAGGTATTTTATGTCACCTCTCTCTTTACCCTTCTCCCCTCTCCTCACTCCCTACTTTTCATGCTGGTTTGGCATTTTATAACAAAGTATCTCATCAAATTTCAACACATTTTGCAATCTGCAATTATTGTTTTTTGTAATGTGTTTTTGGGTTGTGGGACTGCATTTTCTTATGAAATAAATTAATATTGACTAGAAAATCAGTAGGTTGCAAGCACTAACACTGTAAGTCAGATCAGGATACTTGTCAGGCCATTTCTTGTCTTTGACAAGTTTAAAACACTTGTTTGTTAACAAGGTATTTTTTTTTTTGCCCTTGGTCGCCTTACCTTCAGTGCCACCCCCCCAGGCACCTACCTTGCTGCCCTGATAGCCGTACCTCTGCGATACCCCCTAGCTTACCTCCCAGGGTGGGGCCACAGCATCTTATCGGATCCGTCTGCGATGGAAGAAGGTGTTGGCGATAGTGATATTATTGCACTATTTTTTGCTCACGCTTTTACTAATCAACAAGTGCATGTTATCTCTATGTTAGCAATGTAATTGGTGGGTTTAAACATTGTTTTAATGAACACTTTAAAAGGTGACTGTCACAACACAAACACCTCACCCTTATGAAGACTTACAGCACACAATGGGGATATTTGCTGTCCAGTGGTAGATACATTTCATTAAAAAGCTTTGAGTCATCATTCTCGTTTGCACTTTCTACTCGTATTATGCTTTACAGTTTTGACTGAGTAAACCTTTAGCTGCACTGTGTATGTGGTTTTGCTTGCAAGATGACTCGCCCATCACTAGAGTAAGTGCTGTTAACCATCACCCTCTCTCCTATCTATTAACCAGCTTCTAAACCAATTTGCCACTTTGGATCCCACCCCTATGCTGCTCAGTCTCTTTATCAGCCTCCTGTGCAGCAGTGTTGAAGTCTTGCTAATATCAGGGTAAGCCATGCCCACTGCCCTCCCAGTTCTATTTTCCGGTCATCCAGTTAAAGAAATTCATCAGATTTGGTTGGGATAATCTCCACCTTGTGAATCCATGCTGGCTGTGGTCTTGCAGCCCATTGGATTCAAGATATTCTACCAGTCTTTCTTTTAGTAGGGTTTCCATTATGTCACCATCACTAAAATAAGACTAACCAGCCTATAGTTGCAGGCCTCCTCCTTACTGCCACTCTTATGTAGAGGAACCATGTCAGCTCTTCTCCAGTCCTCTGGAACCACATCTGTTTACAGTGAGCTGTTGAACAGTGCTGTTGGTGGTGCAACTAGCACCTCCCTGAGTTATTTCTGTACTCTTGGGTGTATTCCATCCAGCCCCATAGCCGTGTCTACCTTCACAGTTGCAAGTTCCTTCAGGACTCTTTCTTTTGAAAATAGACTTGTGTCCTCCTCCCCACCCCCTGTTCCTGTCACTCCCTTGTGACTCATCCCTCTACTGTGATGACTGAGCAGAAGTACCCTGTTCTGGATGGGAGCTTTTTCTTGGTCCTGTTCTATGCAGCATCCTCCTTCTACCAATCTAATGTTCACTATCCCTCCCCTTGCTTTCCTCTTCTTACTTATGCATCTGAAGAATATCCCTTTTCCCTATCCCTTTTAGTGACCCCTTTGACTATCCTTCCCTCAGTCTGTGCCTTTTTTCCCTCATCACCTTTCCTACTTCCCTCTGTTTTACTTCGTATACCTCCCTGTCCTCCTTCCTCTGCGTTTCCTTATACCTCCTGAATGCAACCTTTTTTTCCTTCACCAACTTGCCCACTTCCTTAGAGAACTATAATGGTCTCTTTTTCCTTCTGCTTTCACTCTCTTCCTTCATGCAAAGGTGGTTGCTTTAATTATACCCTCCCTAATTTCCCCCCAATGTGCTTCTGCCCTCCTTGGCAACCCCTACCCCTTTGTGAGGCTGTTTCTGAGGCAGTCTCCCATTGCTCGTAAAGTCCAAGATCCTCTTCCTTATGTTTTCTTTTTGCCTCCATTCATTTCTTTATGTTAAACTACACTGTACAGTGATCACTGGTACCCAGGGGACTGCCATCTGTGATGTCTGCATTCTGTCCCTGTTTGTAAGCACCAGGTCCAGCAGTGCCTGTCCTGAGTGGGTTCTTTGACTAACTACCTTATAAAAGCCCCTGGTAGGGAATCAAGGATGGTCCTGCTCCTTGACCTTGCCATAGCCACTGTTGGAAGGCTGCACTGTACATCTGACAGACTGAAATCTCTAACCAGCAACACGTCTCTCTTACTTTCTATTCTGATGATGACTTCCCCAAGTGCCTTATTCAACTTGTCTCCCTGTGCTGAAGGTCTGCGCACTACTCCACTATGGATAGTGGATGCAGAGACTGCCTCCAGGATGTCCCACAACACCTCCAGCACTTCCTTTCCCACCGGGGTGCCCCTTTAGCTCTGTGGCTTTGACAAAAGGAAAAAAACAAATGTATTCAGATTAGGGGCATTTTCTAAAGTTTTGAAGGATGCCAACGCATACTATGCCTGCAGGCATTTGTGTCTGACTGATTACATCCGAGCAGCCCTGCTGCTAGCTTCAATAGATACATCCATTTGCAGCAGAAAGTCATGGTTTATGGCAAAGATGAGTCTCACACATGATTTGCAGCATTATTTGTCATAAATACTTTATCTCCTCATGTCTCCTGGTCTCACTGGCAGCCTCAGCCACCCGTCTCGGGGACTTACAGGTTAACTAACATGGTAGCTTGTCTCACAGAGTTTGTGTGGTATCTGTGGGGAACGCTGGGTGAGCTGGGGCATTATCCTCCAGATTTTTCAGAAGGTTCCCCTGGCATCTTGGTGTGCAATGACATGTGCAGATGCATATGTGCATTAGCGCATGTACGTGCCCCATCTGCTGACACCATGCCCCATCTTGCTGTTCCCATCATTTCTGCTATCTGACATCTGCTAGGTGACAGTCAAGTGGCAGGACACAAGAACCTTCTCAAGAAATCGCTCCGGAGGAAGTCGGTGCTCAACGGTAAACAAATAGTTTGATACAATAAAAAAAAAATAGCCACACAGACACTATACCAGAAAGAAAGTCTTCTGCTGACTACAATGTAATTTTAAAATATTTTATTTTAGTGCTCCAAAATGTGCAAAATTCAACAAGACACTGGGGGCAAATGAACCAGCTTTTCACATTTGCATGCACTTTGCCAAGTAATGTTGGATCATTTGCCCCAAGTGCCGGTTGAATTTTGCATGTTTTAACTTTGGAGTCAGCAGAAGATTTTCTTTCTGCTATAGTGTCTATGTGCCTGTTTTTTATTATTGCACAGGACACAAGAACCACCTGCCCAGAGGGAGGAAAGCTGTCATGGGGGCACTCAGTCCTCTCTCTCCTAGATGGCCCTCAAGTGACCCTGATCTATTACGAACCAAGGTCACCGGCAAGCTTGGTGGTGTGGCATCCAGTGCCTCAACCCACTGCACCACCGGGCTGGCTAGTTACATAAACGATTGATGCAGTTTCATCTTTTCTTGAACAAGAAGCTTAGATGCAGTTAGATCATCTCATAGATGGTCTAACAGTATGGGTGGATGTTCATTTTGAAAATAATGGTGGTCCGATTCTTTTGTAAATCCCCCTGCCTCCCCAGACAGTTTTCATCAAAGAGAACATGGAGACATTTTTTTTCTATTGTTTTCAATCACCTGTCAGTCTTCCTATAACTCAGATGTGGGTCACCTCAGGTCCATTTTAAGTTTGGATTCCAATAGGAATTCTCAGAATTGGTGAAATCCATTCCATTTGCAACTGTCGCATTATCAGAAGTTACAAGACGTAGTGAGAAAGAAATAATGTGACGTACTGGGACTTGAGCCCAGGCCACCAGAATACCATTCCAGTGCTCTAACCACTGAGCTATAGGTTCACATGATTGGACCTGGAGTTCTCAGACATGCTTCCTTTCCCTGGTATTGCATAACCTGCAACTAGGAATACTCAAGATTACAATTAGATGAGTTTTGGTGCAGTAATAGCTACTGCCAAGCAATTTAAATCACAAAATGTAGTGAAAAAGAAATAATGTGACCTACTGGGAATTGAACCCAGGCCCACAAATACCATCCCAGTGCTCTAACTACTGAACAACAGGCTCATGTGGTTGGACCTGGGGTGGACACACTTCCTTTCTCTGGTAATGCATATCCTGCAACTAGGAATAATCAAAATGACAATTAGATGTTTTGTGGTGCAGTATTAGCCACTGTTTAGTAATTGCAATTACAGATTATAGTGAAAGAAATTATGTTACCTACTGGGAATTAAACCCAGACCCCCAGAATTCTGTCCTGGTGCTCTAACCATGGTGATACAGGCTCATATAGTTGGACTTGGGGTTCATGGACATGTAAGAACATAAGAGAAGTGTTGGCAGATGGGGACTGTGTGGTTCATCAAGTCTGTCCAAGGTGGCTACCCCCCCCATTATATTTTTTTCCTAAGTTGCCAACATTGCCCGTCCCAAGCGAGTTTGAATTCCCTTACTGTCTTTGATGCTGGCACTTCTGGTAGCAGGCTGTTCCAGGGGTCTATCACTCTCTCAGTGAAGAAGTACTTTCTAGAGTTGCTTTTAAACTTATCTCCCACCAGATGCAAGTTGTGCCCTCTTTCTTTCTCTGGTATTGCATATTCTGCAACTAAGAATACTCAAGATGGCAATTAGAAGTTTTTTGGTGCAGCGTTAGCCACTGCTAAGCAACTTAAATCACAAATTCTAGTGAGAAAGAAATAATGTGACCTATTAGGAATTGAATCCAGGCCCCAGAATACTGTCTCAGTGCTCTAACCACTGAGCTACAGACTCACGTGATTAGGACTGGGGTTCCCGAACACATTTTCTTTCTCTGGAATTGCATATCCAGCAACTAGGAACAATCAAGATGACAATTAGACATTTTTTGGTACAGTATTAGCCTCTGCTAAGCAATTTAAATTAATTTATTAATTTAATAATTATTTATTAATTATTAATTTAAATTAGCACTTGCATACTACGTTGAGCCTGCTCCTGGTACACTCATGCACTATAAAGGGCTCTATTGCATTATTACTGTTTTGCACATTTATATGCTCTTTTGTATGATTTTGGACATGTATTGCACTTTACCCAATGTTCCACTATTGTTTATTGTACAATACCTTGTGTTCCAACTGTTGCACAGTCTTACAGTGTTGTATTGTTTGTTCTACCCACATACTATTGTAACTTGATCATCCTTCACAATCCTATGTAACCCCTCCCCCAGGTCATACCGTGTGACGAGCAACTTGTTGTTCAGTGTGTCCTCCTGGTGAAACATTTAAATAAATAAATAAATAAATAATTTGAATCATAAATTGTAGTGAGAAAGCAGTAATGTGACTAACCTGGAATTAAGCCCAGGACCCTGGAATAACATGCCAGTGCTCTAACCACTGAGCTACAGACATACACGGTAGGACCTGGGGTTCCCGGACACACTTTCTTTCTCATATATTGTATATCCTGCAACTAGGAAAAATCAAGATAACAATTAGATGTTTGTTGGTACAGTATTAGCTACTTCTAAAAAATTCCCATCACAAATTGCAGTGAGAAAGAAATAATGTGACCTACTGAAAATTGAACCCAGACCCTGTAATACCATCCCATTGCTCTAACCACTGAGCTACAGGCTTACATGATTGGACCTGAGGTTCCTGGACACACTTCCTTTCTCTGGTATTGCATATCCTGCAACTAGGAATAATCAAGATGACAATTAGATTTTTTTTTTTGTGCGTGTGTGCAGTATTAGCCACTGCTAAGCACTTTTAATCACATATTGCAGTGAGAAAGAAATAATGTGACCTACTGGGAACTGAACCCAGGTTGCCAGAATGCTATCCTGGTGCTCTAACCACTGAGTTACAGGTTCACGCAGTTAGACCTGGGGTTGCCAGAAACACTTCCTTTCTCTGGTATTGCATAACCTGCAACTAGGAATAATTGAGATGACAATTAGATGTTTTTGGTGCAGTATGGCCACTGCTTAGCAATTTAAATCACAGATTGCAATGGAAAAGATATAATGTGACCTACTGGGAATTAAACCCAGGCCCCCATTATTATCAGAACTTATAATAGAAGTTAAGAGAGAGGGACACATTTGCTCATTTTGAAGTCTAACAGAATCTATAGTTAAAGCTAAAACTATGTTAGTGTAGAAGCCCTAAGCATGGGGTGACTCACCACTGCTCCTGTCTCAGCCTCTCCTAGCTGGAACCATTGATGGCAGTGCTGTAGGAGAACTGGCTGCGGGGAAGCTCACAGCTACTCAAGCCCCAACCTCTTACAGCCAGTGTCTGTGGGTAATGAAAAAGGAACTCTGGTAAATGGTAGGGGGCTTACAGTTATTGCAATTCTAGCCTCTCCTACCAGAAGCTACCCATAGACAGTAGTACAGGACCACTGGAAGCCCCCAGTTTTGTATGAGGTGTATCTATATGACAGTCTTGTGCTGCAGGACCATCTTATACAAACATTTGGATTTTAGAAAGGTTACACGGTAAATGAATTTCTGCCATCTGTGCAACATTAAGCCTTTTATGCGACTACTGTTATGGAAAAAAGGTAAAATGCCTTGACTCTTTGTAAGTTAGACAATCATATTGTAGAGTTATGAATTATTCAACTGCATCATTCACTTAGACCTAACTGCAGATGGTGGATTCAGGCATATAATTAACTCTAAAACCCATTAGCCATGACATTCTGTTATAGCTTTTGTACTGCCCCCCCCCCCAGCTAAATATAAAGGGACTGAGGAAAAGCTATGAAATTCAGACTCTGGCTGTAGAGAAATACACAGGTACTGTGAGGGGGAACACACAGCACACACAGCTACTCTAGTATACTACAGTTGAAAGTTTACTTACATGCACATTTTAAGTGTGTTTTGCTTGTATAAATTGCTCGTACCCTAATTGTACCACAAACTGTGTATAACTGTATATAAGGGGTTGGTGCTGGGGCCAGTCCTATTCAATGTCTTCATTAGTGACACTGCAGCGCGTCTGGAGGGAAAGGTGTGCCTCTTCGTAGATGACACCAACATCTGCAACACAGTGGACACACCGGAGGGGGTGAATAAAATGAGAAAGGACCTAAGCTTATTAGAGGTGTGGTCGGGTGTCTGGCAGTTGAGTTTCAATGCTAAAAAGTGCAAGAGCATGCACCTGGGTCACAGGAATCCAAGGGAGGAATACAGGATGGGTGGGGAAATTACGGCCACCACAAGTCAGGAGAAAGATCTGAGGGTTATCATATCTGATGACCCAAAGGTGACCAAACAGTGTGAAAAAGCAGTGGGGAGGGCAAACAAAATGCTGGGGTGCATAAGGAGGGACATAATAAGCAGGAGGAAAGAGGTGATGATGCCACTGTACAAATCACTGGTGAGGCCTCAGCTGGAGTACTGTGTCCAGTTCTGGAGACATCTCCAGAAGGACATTGACAAAACAGAGGCAGTCCAGAGAAGGGCAGTGAAGATGGCACATGGACTGCACCAGAAGCCCTATGAGGAAAGACTTAAAGACCTTAATATCTATTCAGTGGAGGAAAGAATGGAGAGGGGAGATATGATAGAGACTTCCAAGTACCTTAGGGGAATAAACAGGATACAGGTGGAAAGCATATTTCAGAGAAAACTCTGCACAAGAACTAGGGGGCATGATATGAGGCTGAAGGGTGGCAGGCTCAGAGGTAATGTTAGGAAGTACTTTTTCACAGAGAGGGTGGTGGAGCCATGGAACAGCCTTCCAGCAGAAGTGGTGGGTGCGAAAACAATACGGGGGTTTAAGAATGCATGAGATAGACATAAGGGTACCCTGGAGATGTGCAGAGCAGGCGAGTCACAGATCAAATAGGATCTGGGGTTACAGCAGTGAGCAGGGAAATAGGCAGACTAGGTGGGCCGTATGGTCCTTATCTATCAACAGATTCTATGTTTCTGCGTTTCTATAAACTGTCCTACTGTTTGTGTTTTGCCACTTGTACAGATTGCACTGGCAAAAGAGGATTAATTTCCCACTGTGCCTACCCGTTAAACAAAAACAACATAATACTCCAGGTTCAGTGTCACCCAGCAGGAGTTACTTCAAGCAGTGTTGTAAAAGCACTGGGATGGGGCTCACAGTCTCCCCCAGTTTGGTGCAGCAGAAATCACAAAAGGTTACTCTGGAGACAGGATTAAGATGGGTTGCCAAACCTGAAATAACACTCAAACTAAGCTCCTGTAATACCAGTTATATTTTGTTAAGAAAATCTTTTTCTCCCTATAAATACTGATTTTGACCATCTGCCAAGTGCTTTGTGGGCATATCTTTTCACTGAACTGCAAATGCACATTAGCTCAATATTACCTTGAAAGTCAGATTAAATGGACCAGCTGAGATGGGACTTGGAATTTCATAGTGATGCCCCCCCAATGAAGAAATACAATCTCCCAAGGGACATGAACACTAGACACAATATAGCGCACACATTGTGTTCCACTGGCTCAAAATCCACTCCATTAGCACTAGCAAGGGATACCTACTAAGTGAGGATAGGCTCAGGTGATCTGGGGGGGAATCTTCGTTAGGAGCATACTGTATAATTTTTCTTACCCAACAAAAGTCCTCTGTATAATTTGTTCAGTAGGAGGCTTAAGAGCAAACAGCTACTAAATAAAAAGGCAAAAAACTGTAGAAACAGAATTTGCTGGCAGATCTTGATCGCTTGGCCCACCTACTGTAGTCGGACCATTTTTCCCTGCCTACAGTATCATCGCTGATCCTATTTGATCTTCAGCCCATTCACCAATCAATATATAAATATTTGCAGCAGTTTAATGTCGCAATTGTACATTTTTTAGTTTTTAGTCAGGAAAGTTTGATGATGCACTATTAGGGCAACAATGCCCTGTTTACAAGGAGGTCCTGAATTCAAAAATTAAGACTACTCACAGCAAACAATCCATAATACGTTATTAATTAATGTAAAGTAGAGCCATATAAACATAGGTACATAAAACAAACCATCAACAAATACAACAATGGAAGCTGGTGAGAGTTTGTGCAGCCAAACGCAGCATCTTCATTTACTACGATTACACAATGAGCGCACACAACCAGAGTGGAGTAACGCTTGTGCAACTTGTTGGTAGTCAAAGGCTAGTTGTATGGTAGGATGTGGACTGTCATTTTAGTTAATTTGGTCTTCCATGCCCTCTGCTTTTGAGGGACTACCATGCTGTACCGGGCAGCAAAGGAACCCTCTTGAGGGGGTTCCACCTCTAGAAGTGTCGCAGGAATATGATTCCTTTGGCTAAAGGTAGTTTAGAAAGGAGCCCAAAAGAACTGTGAAGCATGAGCTCTAAACACAGAGGAGCAATGTGATGACAAAGACAGCTGTAGTGATAGTTAGTGAAGTATGACAGTAGACTGAGGCATGGCTTCCAGAGGAGTGACGGAATGGCAGGATTGTAGAAAAGGCAGGCCACCATCCAAGCCCAGCTCATGGCAGAAATTCTAATACTGGGTAAATGGTACTGGACAACTACTTTATAGCCTTTGGCATCCAGGTGAAAACTACCTCCCCCTCCCATGGAGGAAGTGTCTGGGGATCCATTGCCTTGGCTGCCGTCCCTTCTGAAGTGGGTATTATAATTCGGCTCACTGTGCTAATCTGAAATTCCTGTTTGGTTTAACCTTTTGGAGGGATAGCTCTCCCTCTATCCCTCTAACAGGACAATGTTGCAGGAGTACCATGAGTGGATCTCAAAGCCAAAGGAAGTACTTCAGGGAAGGAGGCCCCCAAAAATGGGGATTGAGAAGAGTTTCTGCTGGAAAGCTAGCACCCAGCCTTGAGACTGTGAGGTGGCATAACCTTGGCTGAAAACTGAAGGAAAGGGATACAGTATGAGACTAGGCGGACCTTAGGCAGATGCAGTGAGAATAGCTTTCAGAGGTGTTGCCAACGCTTCACAACTAAAGGCACCAATATATGGACTTAGGGCCCCATTCTCTGGCAGCTGAAATTCAAAACACTACACCGTGAAGTGCCGCCAACCATGGGTCTGCACAGCTGAAGCTTCCTTCTGAGTGCTGGACCTTTTCACTACCTGTTGGGACTGCAGAACATGCTGCAGGAGACAAGTGGCATGAAAAGGACCCCATGTGGTGAGGAACTAACCCTTAAGATGTGGACTTCAAAGGGAGTGAATGAGTAGGGATGGGGAATATGATAATGGTCTATAGGAATGCATTCATAGAGGCTGATGGCTTGATGCAGAAATGAACTGGCCACATTATGATGCAAAGGGTATATTGATAGATTAGACCGGACTGAATGAGTACTGATCGAGAACAACAGTATGACAGTAAACAAACTGGGTAATAAGGTACTGACAATAGGAATGCATATCAAAGGCGATTATCATAGTGAACACCTGGCCATAAGCAGGAGTTGCAGTACAATGATGAGTCTAGTGAAAATACTAATGTGGACTGTCTGAGTGATGACTGAATGGTTGAGAAAGGAAACACAGTGTGCATTGGCTGGGTTAATTGGCTGTAGCAGCTAGCTGGAGTATAGTGCATGCAGAGGGACTGCTGTGAAAAGGTTGCTAATGCCAGTTATGAACGCAGGTAAGGCAAGCTGAGAAAAAACCTAAATACAGGAGCATGACAGAGACAGGACATAGAATTGAGTCAGCACACTGAAAACACAATGTAGATAAGAACTGGAGTATTGGAAAAGGGCAAACGTGGTTCTACAATATAAGGGAGGGGACAGGGAGGTGGCAGGTAACTACAGGCCTGTCAGCCTGACGCTGGTGGTTGGAAAGATAATGCAGTCACTCTTAAAGAAGTATATCCTGAGCAACCTGGAGGACAGAGGGATGGTAGACTCAAGACAGCATGGATTTACCAGAGGAAGGTCCTGTCAAACAAACTTAATAGACTTTTTTGACTAGATGACAGGTGTGGCGGAGCAGGGAGGAGCAGTGGATGTGATCTATCTGGACTTCTGCAAAGCTTATGACACTGTTCCTCACAAACAGAACCCCAGCTCTTTAAGCAGCCTTATGAAGAGTAAAGGCTTCTCGAAGCACTGGGGTTCTGTTTACTGTACTGTAAGTGGGCTGCATCTAATTCGGTAATTTACTGTACCTTACATCTGGATGTATGGTGGGCCCAACTTTAAATAAACACCACACCTGAATGAACACATGATGCTTTAGGCCCTGTCCACACTACACCGCTCTGGCCCAGTAACGGTCACAAATCGTTATGGCCCGTGAGCGGTATAGTGCATCCACACTGCGGCAATGTCCGGTATGGGACCAGTACAGCTGGTCCACACTGCAGGTGCCGGATGACCATTACGGTGGCACCCGATCCCACAATGCAGCTCGCGCTGTGCTAGGGGCACTGCTGGGGACCACGCTCACCCGTCCACACTACAGCTGGTAATGGTACAGTGGTGGATCTGGTTCCGTAACCATTGTTGAAACCACCTCACGAAGTGGTTTTAGAGCAATGAATATGGAACTGCCTACTGTAACGTTACAGGTGTAAACGCAAACCATTGCAGTAACGGTTTGGGCCCCCTGTAATGTTACAGAGGGGTGGATCAGGTGTAGTGTGGACAGGGCCTTAGAAACATAGAATTTGTCAGGAGAAAAGGACCACTCAGCCCACCCAGTCTGCCCAAGTGTTCTCTACCTACTTGTACATGTTACTGTATGTCTTATTCTGCCTGCGTCCATCCGGACCTCCTTGTGAATGAGCTTGCTCAATGGATTTTTCCTGCAATGAACTTGAACCTATTCCACCTCCATAGCCCTATTGATCTCCGTTGACCCCCTCCTTCCCCTTTTCTAATATACCCCTATGTTTATCCCATGCAGGCTTCATGCCCCCTACCATTTTAACCTCCACCACTTCTCCTGGCAGTCTGTTCAAGGCATCTACCACCCTTTCAGTAAAGAAACATTTCTTCACATCTATCCTGAACTCCTCCCCGCTTCACTAAATGCCCCTTGGTTTGGGTGCTCATCCTCATTTGAAGAAAACTCCCCAACTGTACCCTGTTTACCCCTGTGATGTACTTTGTAGGTCTTGACCATGTCACCTCTTGCCCTCCTCTCTTCCATAGTGTACATGTTGAGATTCTTCAGCCTTTCCTTGTAGGGATTTTTGTGAAAATCCTGAACCATTTCAGTTACCCTCCTCTGGAAAACCTCCACCTTATGTCCCTTCTGAAGTGTGGACTCTAAAACTGGACACAGTACTCCACCTGGGGGTATACCAGGGAGTGATACAATGGCAGCACAACATCCTTCCTCCTTCTACTGGAGATGCCACTCCTTATGCACCCCAGAATCCAATTTGCCCTGCCCATAGCCTTGTCACACTGTACTGCCACCTTGAGGTCCTCTGATATAATAACCTCAAGGACCCTTTCATGTCTAGCGAGTATCAGTACCTCCCCTCATCTCAGCACTGGGGTTCCTATGTCCTAGGTACATGATTTTACATTTGTTGACACTGAACCCCAACTAAGTAAGAAAATGGAATTGATTTGAATGAATTGCAGGCTTTTAAGCAGCTTTTGGGGGAGTGTGTATGCGTGTGTGTGTGTGTGGGGGGGGCTCTGCTACTATAGATATTTGCATTTGATTTTGGCCTCAAATCAGCTGCACTCCTGTAAACAGATAAAACACATTTAAGAAGGACTCATAAGAAATGTGATAAAGTCTTTGTACATTAGCCTGGGCTGAGCTTGCAGACAGGAGAGAGAAACATAGACTTTGACTGAAGATAAGGACAGCTTGGCCCACCTAGTCTGCCCATTTCCCTACCTACAGGATAAGCTGCAGATCCTAGTTAACCAACAGCCTATTTCTTTCTACCCCCCCACAAGAATTGTCATATGTCCGTCCCATGCATTCTTGAATTCTCCCACAGCTTTACACCCCACAACCTCCTCAGGAAGGCTGTTCCATGTGTCCACCACCATCTCTGCGAAAAAATACTTCCTCACATTGCCCCTGAGCTGCCCCCCCCCCATCTTCAAATTGCGTCCCCTTGTTCTTGCACATCTCTCTTTCTGAAAGATGCTACTCTCTTGGACTTTGTTGATTCTACTGAGGTACTTAAAAGTTTCTATCATGTCCCCCCTCTCCCTTCTTTCCTCAAGGGTATACATATTAAACTCCTTTAGTCTCTCCTCATATGGCTTCTCTTGCAGACCCTGCACCATTTTAGTTGCCCTCCTCTGGACTGCCTCCATCCTGTCTATGTCCTTAAAGAGATGGGTTCTCCAGAACTGGACGCAGTACTCCAAATGAGGTCTCACCAACTGTCTGTACAGAGGGATACCAACTTCCTGTTTTCTGCTGGTGATGCCTCTCCCTATACATCCCAGTATCCCCCCAGCCCTCCCTACTTCCTTCTCACATTGCTTGCTAACTTTAAGGTCATCTAATATTATTACCCCCAGGTCCCTTTCCATTTTGCTGTTGTTACTACCTCCCCCATTGTGTAATCTTCCCTGGGTTTTGTTTCCCAGGTGCATTATTTTGCACTTCTTTGCATTGAATCCAACCTGCCATACTTCTGACCATTCCTCCAACCTTGTCAATTCCTTTCTCATCCTTTCCACGCCTCCATGTGCATCAACCCTGTTGCAGATCTTTGTGTCATCTGCAAAGAGGCATACTTTTCCTTCCAGTCCCTCTGCAATGTCACTTATAAAGACATTAAAAAGGAGATGCAGTCTGTTCCTTATTAAAGAGCTTCCCACTGGTCATCTGTGAGCCTCTTATGGGCCAGAGCTTATTACAGAAGCATTTTTCAATGCTGAATGGTTGCTTGCTGGCATTAGCAGTGGAAGTGCAGGAGTTAGATAGATGGGGCCCGAGTCTCAAAGCCCTGCATTGGACGCAAGGTGCCTGTGCTGAACAGATAAGGTGAAAGGTGCACCTTGCATCCATGACTGCCCTCCATGCGATTCACAAAGATGGCCTGCATTGACTGCAGTCCACCTGCCCCAAACAGGGCTTGCATCTGCAATGCACTGTGGCATGGCGTTAGGGGGACTGTGGCTGATGCAAGCTGCATCCTGCGATTCACAGACATCACCTGGCAGGAGAAATTCTAAGTGCCCTTAGACCAGCCAGGGCAGGCTTAAGGGGACTTAGACATTCTCCCCTGGGTGACATGCCTGTGTGCGGCACACCATGGGTGATTGTCCACCCACCATACACCCTGAGCGTGGCTCCATATGTGTGGCCCCCATCCTAGTAGTCCAATGGCACCCCTCACAGCTCCCCGATGCCACCTATGTACCATGCTGGTACCCCGTCCTGATGCTGCCCATACTGGCAGCAGCTCCTCCGATCCTCAATGCCTGCCCCATCAACGCTACCACAGCACCAGCTTATGGTGGTACAGTGCCCACTCATGACCCAGCAGGTGGTGCCTAAACCCCCCGTACACCAGTCCAGACTGCTCCCCAGTGCCAGGCACATCCCACCACTCACCTCCATGGCCAGGCGCCAATTGCTCCAAACATGGTGGGGGGACACCGACCCACCAGATTGGGTCTATATGCCAATTACCTAGTGGGATAGCGGTCCTGTGTTAGTCTCTGGTGGCCTGCGGTGGATCTGTGCGGTGCACCAGGGGTTTGCTGCAGGGTTCCGGTCAGCGCAAGCGTAGGGACTTAGCCGCTGGGACCCCTCTTGTACTGGAATCAGGTGCAGGGTCCCTGGCACACTAGGCATTGGTGCAAGCTGTTGTTTGCCGCAGCTTGTGCCAGAAGCAGGCCCCTATGAGAATCGGGGTCATGCAATAAAGGAATGGCAGTGAAGTATTGAGCTGATGCCAACCCCACCCCTAACCTGCAGAGATGGACAGGCATTGGGGTGTGCCTTTGGGTCATTACCCATAACGGTCATGACATTTCACCTCACCCTACCTTGCAGACACTGACAAGTGTTGAGGTGTGCCTTGGGAGTTCAGGCTTTACTCATCTCATTCCATAAGGAAATATGCAGAAATGGGTGCAATATAGGAGAATGGGATGAACTCTGGGGCCAAAGAGTCCAAGGCGCACCTCAATGCCTGCCACTGGCTGTAGGGTGTGGGTGGGGGTGGAATGGCATGAGCATTACTGTTGACAATCCCAAGTTACATCCCTGACACCTGTCAGTCCCTACAGGGTAGGGCCTTATGGTCGAAAACCCTAACACCCTGGGTGTTTCTTTGTATTTTTACTCCAAGTTTTCAACATGGGCTTTTTGTGATCCCACCACATGAACAGAGACACTATCAGTTCGTTGGCTGTAAGGTGATTTTGCACAGCGACTGCATCATTTGGTGCCACAGGTGCGAAAACACATTTTGAATAGGATGTGAAAAATGACAGCTGTACTGTTCATGAGGAGGTGCAAAAAATGGCAATGTTGAAAATCTGGAATGAAAATATAAAAAAAATGGTGAAGTTACGAGTGCGCAAAGAAACTGTGCAAAGCACACCCATAATGTAATTAGCTTGGGGATTTTTTACAGCAGAGTTTCAACACAGGCATTTTGGGACCTCCACTCGTGAACAGTGTCACTGTGATTTTCTTAATCTATCCTGAACACTGATTTCCCACAGCGACCATAATATTCCACGCCAGAAGTGAGAAAACACATTTCAGCCAGGGTGTGAAAAATGACAGCTGTACTGTTCATAAGGAGGTGTGGAAACATGCCAATGTTGAAAACCTGGACTGAAAAGATTATGAATTTGTGAACTTACGAGTGTGTGTGGAAATTGCACAATGCACGCGCGTAACACAGTCATTTTATGGACTTTTGTCACCAAATCTTCACCACAGCCAGTTTAAGACCTCTGCTCATGAACAGTGTCACTGTGATTTGCTTAATCTGTCCCGAACATTGATTTCGCACACCAACCTTGCCACTGTGCGCTACATGTCCGAAAACACATTTTGGGTGATATGTGAAAAATGACAGTTGTACTGTTCATAAAGAGGTGTGGTAAAATAGCAATGTTGAAAATCTGGAGTGAAAATATTAAAATTGCTCAAAGTTACGAGCTTGCATAGGAACTGTGCAATGCACGCTCATAAAACAGTCATTTTGGGGAATTTTTTCACCAGATTTTCAATACAGAGTTTTTGGAGGCCTACCTCATGAACAGTGTCACTGTGATATTCTTTATCTGTCCTGAACATTGATTTCGCACACCGGCCATGGCACTGTGTGGTACATGTGTGAAAACATATTTCAGGCGAGATGTGAAAAATGACAGTTGTACTGTTCACAAGAAGGTGTGGTAAAATGGCAATGTTGAAAATCTGAAGTGAAAATATTAAAAATACTTGAACTTACGAGTGTGCGTAGGAGCTGCGCAAAGCACGCTCGTAAAACAGTCATTTTGGGAAATTTTTTCACCAAATTTTCAACATAGGGTTTTTGGGGGCCTACCTCATAAACTGTGAAACTGTCATTTCATTAATCAGTCCCGAAAGGTGGTTCCACACAGTGACCATGAAATCATCTTTCGGGACTGAAAAACAAAATGACAGTGACTGAGTTCATGAGGTGGGATCCCGAGAACCCCATGTTGAAAATTTGGTGAAATAATTCCAAAAAATGGCCAAGATATGCACCAAAGTTGAAAAAAAAAATTTATGCCATTATACAGCTATCCAGCATTTCTTCAGTTCGCAGGCAGCTTTGAAGAGTGCAGACGTTTTCCCGGTCCACCGAAGATCGTTGTGCCAGGCTCGAGAGGTAAGTATGGGGTGGGGAGGTGTGGGGAGGCAGGGTGCACAGAGGGTGGGTGCAGGTTGGGGATGAGGCCACGGACTCAAGGGACCGTTTTCTGTTTTACAGGTTTATTTACAAAAAAGCTCGGGGCGTTTTCTTTTTCAGGGAGATTAATTTTGGCATGCTGGGGTGGGCTCCCAGCTTGTGCCATATTTGGGGGCTGTAGCCAGCAGGGATTGAGCACCCCAGTCTGCACATAAGGGTGCTGGGGAGAGCAAGAGCTGAAGGGAATGGGCACCCCGTCACATAGGGGTGGGGAGGAGGAGCATTATGCAGGCGAGGTGGGCTCCTCCATCGGCAAAATTACCAGGCAGGTGGCATGCCGACAGGGGGATTTGGCACCACTGTCTGCACATATAAGTGTGGGGGGGGTGGCAAGAGCTGAGGGATTAGGCACCCCCAGTCGGCTTTTTTTTATACTTTATTGAAATGTTTCAGCAGGAAGGCACACTGAAGGCTGGGTGGTGGCTTTCCATTGGCTTTGTGGGGACTGAGAGGTGCTGACGGAGAAGCCATCACCATGGCAACACAGCACAATGGAGCTGTGTAACTGGCTGCTGCAATCAGGGAGGCCCCGTGTACAAACAGCTGATTGCGTAGTGACGGAGGCTCCTCGATTGCAGCGGCTCAGTTACTTTGATCTAGTGGCCTGCTCATTAACTGCTGGTGATTGACAGCAGACTGATCTATTGGCCAAGGCAGAGACCAGCCCTTGAATGGGCTGCTGCCATTAATAACACTGCCATGCCTCCACAACCTGCTTGTGAAGAAAATGTGATGCAATGTGTTTCTTGCACATGCGTGCAAGCAACACAAAAACGGGAATTGTGCCTCAGACTTCCCCTTTGAGACTCCAGCCTAAGTCTTTAATGATTCGCAATACCAGGAAAGAAAATAAAGGAAAGGCAAATAATCTTGGCTTCTATTTATTTTTTTTTATTTTGAGCTTTGCACTAGTGTGGAAGCCCATTTCTGAAGATCCAAACATGCTTTTACAGAAGATAAGCGATATAGTGCACTCCACTTATAACGGACAGGTTCAGTAGGCTGTGTGCAACCACAGTGAGGAGTTATGCTTGCGCAACGTTGTTGATAGTTAGGAGGCTAGTTCCCTTACAGAAGTACAAGCGTGCTGCATATAGGCACAATGCATACCACATGCTTAAGTGTGCAATATTTGCATGTGGTTAGCATAGACAAAGTGAACCTAAGCGAACCAGATCTAAAAAGCACATTGGGTTCACATGCTGCAGGCTTGACATGCATGCAGTAGCCAAGCTGGTGTGAACATCATCTAAAAATCACATTAGGTTCATATGCTGCACACTAGACATGCCTGCAGCAGCTAAGCTGGTACAAATGTCATCTAAAAAACACATCAGTTTCTATTTTGCATGCTACTGCTAGCAATTAGAGCCATTAAAATACCATTCCTATTGATTCCCCATTACAATTAGACAAACTCGTTAATTCTCAGTATTTAATGCTTTTGATTTTTGTCATTAAATTGCCACAACCCCATTAATATTTGCTCTCGGTAGTTAGCCAACACCTCCCTCAAATCCAGATGAGCTCAGAGGTGCCTCTGTGGTATGAAGCCTGACCTTTTTGTTTTGGGCTACGCAAATCACCCTATGCATATTTTGTGCTATGTACTGTATGTGTTTCTCCATGACTGTTATTGCTCACTTTCTTTCCCTTCGTCATTCTGTGTGGCGCATATACTCTATGGCCATGCTAAGCACTCTTTGTGCTGAGTAGGGCCCTGGAAGCATGCACCATACCTCACTTTTTGTCACTGAAATGAGGGACATGGACTCTCAAAATGAGGGACACTAACCCTCATAATGAGGGACACATCCTGAAACATGGAGTTACCTCAGAGCGCACAATTTAAACCTTTTTTCCTTAATTTTGTAAGATTAATGATGTTTTTCTTCTTATCTGCATACTCAATTTCTACCCTAATTTTTTAAGCAAGCATGAATATTTCATTGATTTTATACTTAATCTGCATCCCTTAATTCTTAAAATTAAATATATTTACATTCTTAATTTTACATAATTTTAATCACTTAATACCTAATGCTACATTTTAGTACTTAATTTAACAATTAATCTGTAGATTCTTTCACCCTTAAATTCTGCTTAATGCATCCTTAATCAGAGTGCACAATTTAAACCCTTTTTTGCTTAATTTTTTAAGATTAATAATGCTTTTCTTCTTACTGCTATGTTTAATTTACACCCCATAATTCCTCAAAGTAAGCATGAATTTCTAATTGATTGTATACTTAATCTGCACCCCTTAATTTTTTTAAACTAAATATATGTAAATTCTTTAATTTCACTTGAGCAGTAATCCCTTAATGTGTAAATTAAATGTATTTTACCACTTAATTTAACAATTAATCTTGATTAACACCTAAAATTAAAGAAAAACATTTAGTACTTAATTTTACACTTAATCATACTATAAATGCGGGGGACCACTAATGGTTGGATCGCAGGCGAGCTCCTAGCCATGACAAAGGAGAGGGACAACCTCTGGTTAAAAGTCAGGGCCTCGGGTAAAGACCATGACCACCAGCTGTACCGAGCAGCTAGAAACCACTGTATGCAGGTAATACGGAGGGCTAAAGCAGATCACCACAAGGAACTGCTCGATAAAAGCTGGGTTGACAGCAACAGGTTCTGGGGAAACAAAGAATCTTTCGGGGGAATAAGAAAAGAGAAATCCACAGCTGCTCCACATTAATGGCTCTACTACCATAGATGCCTCATCGCAGAGTCCTTCAACTCTGCCTTCACAGATCTAAGCACAATACACCCTCCTGACTACCTACACTCCACCAAGGTTCCCTCAGATGACAAAGCATCCAGTATCTCTCACCCTACTTTCTACCTCAAGAGAGAGTTACTATAAAGGAGGCAGCATTCTACATAAAAAATAGTGCTCAGGAAGACCAGAATGGGCAGCAATGGCGTAGACATGAAGCTGGTGTCTCAAACTCTTGACATGCTCATCAAGCCTATTACAAAACTATTCAACAAACCCCAGACCCTGGCACAATTCCCGGCTACCTGGAAGCAAGCGTTGGTCACTCCTGTCCACAAAAGTGGGGAGAGGACCAATGTGTCCAATTACAGGCCGATCTCAATCCACTCCCCACTATCCAAGGCCCTTAACAAGATTATGGTGGACCAACTAACAGACTACATCAGCACATACCAACTGCAATGCCCCAACCAGCACAAGTTCAGGCAGGGGCATAGTACCACGACTGCCCTTGTAGAGTTCACTGACTATGCTCACAAAGCTATGGACAAAGGCAAACTAGTAGGGGCAGTGTTCATAGACTTAACAAAAGCCTTCGACACCGTCAACCACACCCTCTTACTGGCCCAGCTTCAAAGCCTGGGGGTGGCTGCCAATGCAATGCTCTGGTTCCAAAACTATTTGTCCCTCAGGCCACAACAGGTAAAAATAGGACAAACAGTGTTTGACCCCAGGGAAGTCATGCTGGGGTTCCCCCAGGGATTCATCTTGGGACCACTGCTCTTCAGTCTGTTCCTAAATAATCTCCCTCAAGCCTGTGTTGCCAAGATAATCCTATATGTGGACGATGCTGTCGTCCTCAACAGCAACTCTCGAATTAAGCCACTCCAAGCACCACTTCAGCAGTCCTTCAGTAAAACAGAAGACTGGTTCTGAGAGCACAAACTTCTGCTCAGTTACAAAAAAAAAAACAAGCCTATCCAGCCCCCAGCTCAAGAAAAGGTTCCCCACCATAAACATCACCAACAGTGTACTTGCCCCGTTGGAACAGGTACACTTCTTCAAATACTTTGGAGTCACCCTGGACGACACCTTATCCTATGCTCAACATATAGACCAGGTGGTCAAGACAGTCCACACCAAGCTTGGTATGCTTTACAGGCACAGAAAACACCTTACCACTGCAGCCATCCACCTATCAGTCACGAGCTCCATCCTCTCCACCATTGACTATGGCCTGGTTGTCTACAGTGCAGCATCAGACTCTGTGCTCAAGAGGGTGCACATAGCTCTCAGCAAGGCCTGCAGGCTCATCCTGAACAGTGATCGAATGACCCACACCAGTTCCCTCTATGAACAGACACATCTGCTGTCTCTTGGGTGCAGGACGAAATTCCTCAGCCTCCTAGGCAAAAAAGCATTACTGGGGAAAGCCCTCTCCCCATGCATAGCAGTCATCTTCTCCCTCCCAGGCTCAAAATATATAACCAGAAACAGAACACAGGGGACCCTCGTAGTGCCATTTTGATGCACAGCTCTTGGACAGTGGGCCTTCTCCTACAGAGCCCCTCTCTGGCTTAACAAGGTACCCAAGTCCATTCGGAACTTCACTAGCCTGTCTGGCTTCAAATCAGACCTTAAGCACTACCTGACCTCCAGCTCTGTATGCACCTGCCTCTCCAACAGCTGATATACTCTGGATGACAAGGCCTGGCTCTGCTAACAGAAACTATTGTCAGCACAAGACAGAAGCCACCCTCTCACATGCTCCTTGACAATGCCGCTGAATCACTCTAAGGGGCTGCTCCTGTACACCCCTCACCCCCCTCCCCATGCTAGGATGGGCCTATGCCTCCCTGGCCTCAGCCCTGCCTCCTTGAGCATTTCTACTAGAGGCCCTCCTCCTCCCCTACCAAAATCCTGTCCTTACTGACCCTCTGCCCAACCTAACCTAACCTCTAGTGCCTCTGCACCTTACCTGCACTTGTAATCAACTAAAGTAGATGTCCATATGCTGTTTAGTGTTTTAAATGGCTAAGAAACTCTGTAACCTTTTCCTGATTGTTGTGTTGTTCAGTGTCTCAAATGTCCTAAAACTCTGCAACCTTCTTGACTGAATGTCTATACTCTGTTCACATGACGTGGAACCTTTGTAAAAAGAGCCTTGGCTCAAACTTTATTTTCCTAATACCAAATAAATAAAATTAATGTATTTTAATACTTATTTTTATACTGAATTTACCAAAATAAATCCTTAAATATCGATAATTGTATCATGAATTGATTATTGCATTATGGGGTCCCTTACTAAAAGTAACCTACTATTAGTGTATTTAAGTGTACTTCAATATTTAGTATAATAAATATAAAAGTATACAAGTATAGTTACATTTTTAGTTAAAAAGCATACTTGAAATATATAATGTCTGAAAACACCAAGTATATTAAAAGCATAAATTACCATTGTACTTTCTATTATGGCCCAGTTTAGTATTTTTAAGTATACTAAGTAGTATATGATTAATGTACTGCAATATAATATCAGCATAGGAAATACTGTATTACAGATGTACTATTATATGAGGACTGTACTGACAGTATACAATTGCTATACTGAAAATATACCATCATTCTAGGATTATTGTACTGATAGAATGCCATCAGCATACGATTACTGTGGTGACAGTATTTCATTGGTACATGACTACTGTGAGGAAAGCATACCATCAACATTATACTGAAAATATACTGTATTTAATGTGTGGTTGTACTGAAAGTATACTATTAGTAACCACACACACACACAATGCTCTCATCAACATTTTCTGTTTTTATACTATGCATGTACTACATGCAGTAATAATTACATGCCCAAAGCATTTTTGAACTTAAAACTTTATTTTTCATTATAAAAGTAAAAATAAAACAGTTTCATTAGTAATAAATTAGAATGCCCAGCATTTACAGCCCCACCTCAGGTGTGTGGCTGCCAAATTTGATTAGAACTGGGTGCATGAAGAGTTTTTTACTCACTTCCCAGCTGGAATTACACTTCTATCTGGTTGGTCCAACATGACCCATATCATCATATCAACAAAGCTATTCCAGCAGCATCCAAGAACCTCCTGCACCTACCATCACCACTGTTGGTCAGTTGTGGGAGAATAAATCAGCTACAATAAGTCCTGGTACTATTTAGTTCTCCTAACACACAGATGAAAGCTGGCCTTGTAGAACTACTGAGGTTAAGTACAAGTCCCATAATAACCAAAGTAATATTTATTGTCAGTCGGTCTGCAGTTTTGTTACACATGGTTTCAGAATGTCCGGTCTTGCATTCATCTGGGCTCACATTTCATTTGCGTGCTTCAAAGTTAGGAAATCTGTAAAAGGATGAAAACAAAACATTAAGCTAAGTCAGCTGGAGAAATAGTAACTTGAAATTGTGACTTGGTTTATAAATTTCAGAAGGACTATTCAAACTGAAATAATTTGGGAGACAATATAGCTGCCATGGAGTTAGTACCACTGGTGGTCTCGTTAGCTTATTTAAATTCTTCAGTTGGTAGCATCCACCTGGTGACGAGTCCTCTGATGTCAAGAACAATTCTACCACTCTCCAGTTCAGTAGCCCACAATGCAGGCTCAAATCCATCCTTCCCTCACCTACATTTGGTCACTCTGTGCAGCAGCTCAGGCCAATCACAGATGAAAAGATAGAAAATGGAAATTACATACTTACCGTAATTCTTGATTTTCTTGGACAGAGTCTCCACCACTCATTCACACTAATGGGACTGTGCTGGAGGTACTAGGACCCCACGAGACCAAAACTCTTCAGGAGGCCAGCGCCAGAGATAGGACAGCACATGCGTGGGGCTGCAAGGCTAGCTTGCACCGTATAGGCTATCTCAACTTCGATCCTCCAACTGCCTCAGTAACTTTTCAACTGAGGAGGTGCAGCGTAAACTAATGAAAGAAAACCTAACCCCAACCTCCGGGCATGTAAAGGCCTGGATGACCCATGTAAGAAGGGTCAATTGAACAATGTCTCCACAGCCCAAACAACAAGGAAGTGAAGACCAAAAACAGAACGAATTAGCTTGGGGGATGGTGGATGCGCATGTGAATGAGTGGTGGAGACTCCATCCAAGAAGATCAAGAATTACAGTAAGTACATAATTTCCATATCTTCCTGGATTAAAAGTCTCCACCACTCATTCACACTAATGGGAGAGTACCAAGCTAAAAATCAACCCCCTGAGTAGGGCAGTCGGAGAGTGAGCTCACTCAGGACAGAAGTCCATAAGGACTGTCCTGCCAAAGAAGAGAGCCATCTGGCGTGGACATCCAGAATATAGTGCTTTAAAAAGGTATGTACTGAGCTCCAGTTCACCCCCTTGCAGATGTCTGCAATGGTTACATTACGAGACTCTGCCAGGAAGCCACAACCACTCCGATAGAGTGGTGTGAACCCAGCCTTCCAACTTGGCCTGTGACGTGGATTAGTAGTGTCGAAGACATGCTACCAACCAAGCAGAAAACATCTCATGGTAACAGTCTGACCCAGCCAAGGCATGCTGAAGATACAATAGGTACATCAGCGAGCGTAGAAAGACAAAGGGAGGGATAGCGAGGCTGAATAGAATGAATGGTGGGTGGGCAGAGGGGGACAGTGAAAAAGCAGGAATACTGAATGAATATTTCTGCTCAGTATTCACAAAAGAGGAGGGGGAAGTGCCTAATCCAATTAACAGAAGCACTCTTGATAGGGGGGTCGATCCCAGTCCTTTCACAGAAGAAAGGGTTCTGCAAGAACTCCTAAAACTGAAGGTGGACAAAGCAATGGGTCCTGATGGAATTCACCCAGAATTCTAAAAGAATTAAGGAGGAACTAGTGAAACCACTGGCTACTCTTTTTAATAAATCATGGGAGGATGGTGTGGTACCCAAGGACTGGAGGAAGGTGGATGTGATTCCCCTTCACAAAAGTGGGAGCAAGACAGAGGCAGGAAACTACAGACCTGTTAGTCTGACCTCTGTGGTAGGGAAAGTGATGGAGTCACTTCTGAAGGAAAGAACAGTTGAGTACCTAGAGGCCAGTGGAGCACAGGACCCAAGGCAGCATGGGTTCACAGCGGGAAGGTCATGTCAGACGAATCTAATAGATTTCTTTGACTGGGTGTCCAAAGTAGTAGACCAGGGAGGGGCTGTGGACATGGCCTACCTAGACTTTAGCAAGGCATTTGACACAGTCCCACACAAAAGATTAATAGTCAAATTAACCAGCCTGGGAGTGGGACCCGTAGTGGTAGCCTGGGTAAAACATTGGCTGGACAACAGGACACATAAGGTAATTGTAAATGGAGTCCACTTTGAAGAAAGGGGGGGTTACTAGTGGGGTACCACAGGGTTCAGTATTGGGTCCAGTCCTTTTTAATGTCTTCATCAGTGACATTGCAGAGGGACTGGAAGGAAAAGTATGCCTTTTTGCAGATGACACAAAGATCTGCAACAAGGTTGATACACAAGGAGGCGTGGAAAGGATGAAAAGGGACTTGGCAAGGTTGGAGGAATGGTCAGAAGTATGGCAGCTAGGATTCAATGCAAAGAAGTGCAAAATAATGCACCTGGGAAACAAGAACCCAGGGGAAGAATACACAATGGGTGGGAAGGTAATAACAACAACAAAAGGAAAGGAACCTGGGGTAATCATATCAGATGACCTTAAGGTTAGCAAGCAATGTGAGAAGGCAGTAGGGAGGGCTGGGGTATACTGGGATGTATAGGAGAGGCAACATCAGCAGAAAACAGGAAGTTGTTATCCCTCTGTACAGACAGTTGGTAAGACCCCATCTGGAGTACTGTGTCCAGTTCTGGAGACCCCATCTCCGCAAGGACATAGACAGGATATAGGCAGTCCAGAGGAGGGCAACTAAAATGGTGCAGGGTCTGCAACAGAAGCCGTATGAGGAGAGACTAAATGAGCTTAATATGTATACCCTTGAGGAAAGAAGGAAGAGGGGGGAATATGATAGAAACTTTTAAGTACCTCAGTGGAATCAACAAAGTCCAAGAGGGTAGCATCTTTCAGAAAAAGAGACTTGGAAGAACAAGGGGACACAATTTAAAGATAGAAGGAGGGTGGTTCAGGGGCAATGTGAGGAAGTATTATTTCACAGAGAGGGTAGTGGATGCATGGAACAGCCTTCCTGAGGAGGTTGTGGGGTCTAAAACTGTGGGAGAATTCAAGAATGCATGGGACAGACATAAGGCAATTCTTGAGGGGGGTAGGAAGAAATAGGCTGTTGGTTAACTAGGATCTGCGGCCTATCCTGTAGGTAGGGAAATGGGCAGACTAGATGGGCCTAGCGGTCCTTATCTGCCATCAAAGTCTATGTTTCTATGTTTGGATGTATAACTCTTTGTTCTGTCGATGTAGAATCACAGAACTGTCCTAACATCCAGAGAGTGAAGCGTTCCCCTTCTTTCTGGAATTAATGAAGCAAAACTTGACTAACGGTAACTGAGCCAGTGACAAGCTGTCTATTGGCTCAAGATAGACTGAAAACATGCAGAGGTGTACCTTCACCACTGAGTATGGCCAACCTGTGTTTGACAGGTCCAAGAGGCATGTCACACCTTGCTTGTGGGCAATCAAGGGTCCAGATGGGACTGTACACCAGATGGAGAGGGTTTCCACTTAGTTACGTAAGCCTTCCTGGTGGAAGGCCTATGCATGACTTAGAAGATGTCTGTGATGGTCTGGGAAAAACTAGAGCTTGCCCACTTCTATCTCCTCCGGCACCGGCATGGAGATGATGGGAGCACAGGTTAGGATGGACTAAAGTCCCTGTGTTAGAGAGTCCGATCATAGAGGTAGTCACCTTGGGGGAACTTCTGACAGACTGTAGATAAATGCAAATCAATCTGACGAGGCCAGTCTGGGACGATGAGAATCATCTTACCCTCCTGAGCAAACAAATTGATCAGCACCCTCTGAATTAAGGGAAGAGGAGGAAAACGTTTAGGGAGCATTTTGAATATAGCAGTGAACACAACCTGACAGACGACACCAGGGTCTGGATTTCTGAAGCAGGATAGAGGCAGTTCTGCATTGAGAGGGGACGCAAAGAGGACCAAGTCCAAACTGCCCCACTTGTCAAAAGCGACTGCACTAAATCTGAACTGACGCATTGTGCTCGAGGTACCACTCTCACAACCTCACAGCCCTACTGCCAAGAGGGTAGAGGAACACTTCACCCTGTTTGCTGATGTAATACATCACAGCTTTAATGTCCTTCCGAAGTAGGAACACTTTGTGGCAGGGGGCATTCTCCAGGACTTTGCTATAAGATAACTCTCATCTCTAAGAAATGTATGACAAGATGAGGTTCCTCCTGGCTCCACACCTGAGTGTGGAGGCTCTTGACAGTGAGCCCTCACGGATTTTGTCCGAGGCTCTGTCATCTTGTATGGAGGATTGCAGATGTATGGTCGGCATCACTGCTTGCTGTGGAGGAAGACCCGAGTCCCAGCATCTCGCAACCAAACAGGAGGCTGAATAGATACATTTTCGTATTGTAATGAGCCATCTAAAGATGTCATTTCTCTCATCCTCTGGAACAAAACTGACATCTTGGAGGTATCCAGAAGGGCTCCAAAGAAGAGGAACTGTTGAGAAGATGTACTGGCACCTTTCCCGAACCTGGAGAGAACAACTGAGAAGCTGTGGTGACTGCTTCCTGTGCCTCTTAACCAGATGGGATGGCTGGGGCCAAATGTCCAGGAAGTGAAGACTTGGAGCCTGAGGTTTAGTGAACTCTTCCCTGAACAGGTACTTGTTTAACCTTCAAAGGTCGACAAATGAGCACACTCTGCCTGCTAACTTGGAACCAGAAGCAATGGAATAGGAACCTGTGCTCCACTCTGCTGAGGAATGACTTTTACTGCCCAGTACCCGCAGAGGCCCCATAGCTCAGAAATAGTGGTGGGCGAAGTGGCCAAAATTCACTCTGCAAAGTGATTCACAGAGTATAGTGGAATCCACAAAGTATGACGCAATGCGAAGCTGAGTACTTCACGTCATGGTGAGGAACATGAAGTCCATTGAAACCAATGACTTTGCGTTATTCCGCCTTTCTCCAAACCACTTCTCCACCAATTTTAAGGCGAAGTACATTGAAATCAATGTACTGCGCATCACTTCCCCTTGTTATTGAGCTCCAAGGTGAATTTTGCAGTGCTTCATGGGATTGCAGGTCAGATGAGCTCTAGATTGTTCTGCACATCCTCAGTTCTGTGTAGTGTGTGTGTAATGGAAGAAGGAGACAGTTTCTTCTTAGAGCTCTGCGATTCAAATCCTCAAAAAGCTGTTAAACAAGCCTCTTTGAGCCTTTTTTGTGCTCAAAATTAATACTTCAATTGTACCAAATCCTCCTGTGCTCATATCATCAAGTGTTTGTTGTTTGTGTGTGGATTTTGAATGTTAATTTAGAACAGCCAGTCTGTGTACTGTGAAGTGTGCTTTGGGGGAGGGGCGTATCTAAGGTGCAGGTAGATTAACTGGGAGAAAAAGGCAGTCTTTCTGTTTTGGTCATATTTGGTTATATTTTTGGTTATATTTGGTTATATTTTTCTTGTAAAACTGTGTTAATGTACACACAGTAATATTTTCAGTAATTATTTAAATTTTTTTTCTGATTGTTGTGGTGCAGCAGTGTATAATTTCAGTTTGTTTAAAACATTTGGTTATATTACTAAAGGTTTTCAGTTTGCTACGCATTACTTGTAGTGTGTGCGATGTGTGCCATTAAATCTGACACCTTTTATTGTGCCACAGAATAACTGCAGCAGTGTGAACCTGCTATCCACCACACCTGCATGAATTTTTTATACTGCTTTGTGGTATCTTTACTGGTAGTGGACTGTTACTGCCGTGCACTACCCCATCCCCCGGCAAAATGCATTCTTTTCCAGATGTGGATTTGTGACTTGTGAGCACTGGTTAGGTGTTATGCCTTTGCATCTACATCTCTTGAGTGCACAGCACAATCTTAATCTGTCTGTGCATTTGCAGTACACCATTAATTCTGGGAGACTTTGCATTTCTTGTTATGCTCTCATTTCACTTTGTCAGCACTGGGGAATTTGCTAGACATAGAACAGTAGGATTTTGGGGATGCACATTAATTCTGGTGAGTGTGTATGACCACTGCATGCATGACGTAGTGCACCATTAATTCTGGGAGACTTTGCATTTTTTGTTACCCTCTCGTTTCACTTTGTCAGCACTGGGGAATTTTCTGGACACAAGACAGTAGCATTTTGGGGATGCACATTAAATCTGGTGACTGTGTGTGACCACTGCACACATGACGAAGTGCGCCATTAATTCTGGGAGACTGCATTTTTTGTTACCCTCTCATTTCACTTTGTCAGCACTGGGGAATTTCCTGGACACAAGACGGTAGCATTTGGGGATGCACATTAATTCTGGTGACTGTGTGTGACCACTGTGCACATGGCTGAGTGTGCCATTAATTCTGGTAGACTTGGCATTTCTTGTTACGCTCTCATTTCTCTTAGTCAGCACTGGATAAGTTTCTGGACGTGACAGTAGCATTTTGGGGATGCACATTAATTCTGATGACTGTGTGTGCACTGTGTGCATGACGGAGTGCACCATTAATTCTGGGAGACTTTGCATGTTTTGTTACCCTTTCATTTCAGTTCGTCAACACTGGGGAATTTTCTGGACACAAGACAGTAGCATTTTGGGGATGCACATTAATTCTGGTGACTGTGTGTGACCACTGCACGCATGATGGAGTGCGCCATTAATTCTGGGAGACTTTGCATTTTTTGTTGCCGTCTCATTTCAGTTCATCAACACTGGGGAATTTTCTGAATAAAAGACAGTGGCATTTTGGGGATGCACATTAATTCTGGTGACTGTGTGTGTGTGGGGCTGCCAATACTGTTATCACTTTGCCTTACTTCGTGTTAAGGGGGAATGACAATGCAAAGTAATAATTACAAGACAAAGTGATCCTTTTGTATTGGCCACTCTGCATAGTGGAGTGACAACTCAAAGTGCCCACTTCGAGTTCACTTCACCAGTGAAATTTAAATTTGCTGCATCTCTACTCAGAAGCAGAGAGTGTGTGACTGACAGGCGGAGAGACTGGGCTGCCGTCTGGGTGGAAGGTCTGGGGAAATCTGCGAAATTGGGGGATTATCCCTCTCGGACAATTTTGTTGACCTATAGGTCCTCTGTAATGGACTTCCACTGGTTGTAAAACCGAATTAGGCACCCTTCCAACTGCCAAGAGGTGCTCCCTCAGACAGCTGGCATGGCAATGGAGCGTTAGATTTCGGGAGGCTCTTGACCATTGCATTAAGGGTGTTCCACAGGGTGTACTCATACCAAGGAATGCAGGCACTCAAGATGTAGAAGTCTGCTTTGGTCCACAGATGAGTACTGAAATGTTATGCTGGACCCCATGTCCCTGAGGAAAAAGAACTGGAAAGAAGATCTTGCATCACACTGATTCAGAGGGCTTGCATTCCAGCCCATAAAATGAGTCTGCTGCGTCTTTGATAAAGTAGAAAAGGGAGAGACTCATCTAGATCCACTTCTACCTCAAAATAACCTCCAAAAGGCAGATCCAGGCCAGGGAGATACCTGGAATGGGGAGAAGTTTAGCGCCATCTGTGGCACTAGCACAACACATGGTGCCACAACCAATGCTGCACATCACTCTATGGCACCGGCATGATGCTGTTGATGACACTGCATGACACCACCAGTGCCACACAGAGCCGCACAAGGTGGCGGCACCAACAGCACCGACACCAGACACAGCACCAGACAGAGACAGCACAACATGCGGCGCAAGAACCACTTCTGGACCTGGACCTGCAGGAAAGGAAAGAAGGAAAGCAGTACCCATGCCAGCCACTGCAGGAAAGAAAGAGGGGGTAGGCATGAGGAGTCAGCGCAATGGTGTTAGCACAAAGAGGGCACCACGCACATTCTGGGCCTGGCCAACCCAGACATGCGGCCCAGTGGCATCAAGGCCCAAAGGGCCCAGAACCAGGTCCACTGGCCAGGGCAACTGGGCAGACGCCGTACCCCATGCTCTAAAACAGTGGTCCAGAGGTGAAATTGCTCACTGGAACCCCATAGAGGACAGAGATAGGAATCCATGTTGAAGATCACAGCCGTTAAGAGCAGAGTCACAGGGGAGTCAGTTCAGGCTTACTGTTCCCAACTGGTGATGATTCCCGTGCAGACATACCAGAGGGTGACCTCGAGTGGTACCAATTCTTCTTCCACTGACAGGAGGAAAAAAAGCTCAAGGTCCAGTGGAGCCGGGTCCCCGAACTGCTACATTTGTGCTACGGATGGACTGTTCTCTCCCTCGAGCACCGGACTGTTCATGGTTGGACCCCCCTCCACAAAGGGTTGGTGGACTGGACACAGCCTGACAGCCATCACAACTTTCAAACTAAGTCTCCCTACCGTCACCGTTACCATCGAGGTCGACTCTGTTGATGGCAGGCTGAGAATTTCTTCTTCTTGTTCTTTTTTTTTTTACACATAAAAGAACATTAAAAATGGTAAGCTAAGTGAATACAGAATGGCTATATAGCTGCTGTCGTATAGACGAAGACTTAACTCCCGGCAGGCGAGCGACACTGTCATCGAAGTGTACTCAATGGTGGGAGAAAGGGAACGGAGGCGGTTGGAGGGTCGATGCTGAGATAGCTATACAGTGTGAGCTAACCTTGCAGCACCGTGCATGCATAGTCCTAGCCCAGCACCAGCCCTCCTGAAGATTTTCAGCTCCCGTGGGGTCCTAGTGCCTTTGGCGTAGTCCCATTAGTGTAAATGAGTGGTGGAGACTTTTAGTCCAGGAAGATCATAGAGTTTGACAGTGGATAAGGACCATTTGCCCCACCTAGTCTGCCATTTTCCCTACCTACTGCAACAAGGCAGACCCTACTTGATCTTCGGCTCCCCCTGCCTTTTCTTACAACTATGGTTCCCTTATTCCTATCCCATGCCTTCTTGAATCACACTACAGTTTTTGGCCCCACAACTTCTGCTACGAGGCTATTCCAGGCATCCACTACTCTGTGAAGAAGTACTTCCTTATATCACTCCTGAGGCTACACCCCCCAGCTATATAGAATGACTGCTTATTTTGAGTAGCTTTTTCTCTGAAAAATGCTTCCCTCTAGAGTTGTTTGAAAGTCTCTATCATATACTCCCTCTCCTTCCTTTCCTTCAGGGTGTACATATTGAGGTCCTTCAATTTCTCCTCATAGGGCATTTGATGCAGACCCTGCACCATTTTAGTTGCCCTCCTTTGGCCAGCCTGTATTCTGTCTATGTCCTTCCAAGGATGTGATCTCCAGAACTGGACACAATACTCTAGGTGAGGTCTCATCAGTGATTTATACAGCAGTATCATCAAATCCCTCTTTCTACTGGTGTTATCCCTTCCTATGCACCCTAGCATCCCACTGGCTATCCCCACTGCCTAGTCAAACTGTTTGGCCACCTTTAGGTCATCAGATATGACTACCTCAGGTCTCTTTCCTATTTGGAGGTTGCCAGTACCACTCCCCCATATTGTAGTCCACCCCTAAGTTTGTGCACCCCACATGCATGACTTTGCACTTGTTCACATTAAAACTTAGTTGCCACACATTTCACCACTCCTAAAGCTTTCTTAGATCCTCTTAACCCCCGTGTCTATGCTACTGGAGATCTTAGTGCCATCTGCAACAAAGGCATACTTTCCCTTCTAAACCCTCTGCAATGGTGCCAATAAAGACATTAAATAGGATCGGTCCCAGTACTGATCCTTGTGGTACCTACTGGTCACTCTTGCTTTCTCTGGAGTGAACTCCATTTATCACCACCTCTGTTGTCTATCCCCAACCAAATTCTTACCCAGTTTACCATCTTTGGACCCACTCTAGGTTGCCCAGCGTGTTTATGAGTTTCCTATGTAGAACAGTTTTGAAGGCCTTACTGAAATCTAGGTAGGCCACATCCACCACTCCACACAGATCTAACTCCCTGGTCACCCAGTCAAAGAACTCTATCAGATTTGTTTGACATGACATCACCCCAATGAATCCATGCTGCCTCAGATCTTGTAAGCCACTGGATTCAAGATATTCTACAATCCTTTCCTTCAGTAATGATTCCATTAATTTCTCCACCACTGAAGTCAGGCTGACTGGCATGCAATTGCCAGCCTCCTCCCTGCTTCCACTTTTATGAAGTGGGACTATATTTGCTCTCCTCCAGTCCTCACGACCACTTCAGTCTCCAGTTAGTGACTGATCAGGACTGTCAGAGGTACAGCCAGTACCTCTCTGAGCTCTCTCAATATCCTTGGATGTACCCCATCTGGCCCCATTGCCTCATCCACTCTCAGATTTGCAAGTGCCTTCAGGATACCTTTCTCTGTAAATGGAGTAGCATCCACCTCCCTTCCTTCAATGCCCCCGACATTTATCTGTGGTCCCCCTCCACCCTTAGGCTTATAACGTCTCCCCTGGTCTTTCTTCTTTTAATTACACCTGAAAATGTCTTGTCCCCTTTCTTTACTGCCTGAGCTATTTTTCCTCTGTTTGCACCTTTGCACTTCTGACTGCTTTCTTTGCCTCCCTCTGCTTCTCCTGATACATTTCCCTATCCTCCTCCTCCTCCTTCCTCTGTGTCTCCCTATACCTTCTGAATGCTAACTTTTTTCCCCTCATCTTCCCATCAACTTCGTTTGAGAACTATAGCAGTCTTTTTCACTTCTTGCTTTTGCTTACTAGCTTGACACAGAGGTTTGTTGCCTTCACTATCAGCACTTTTAGTTTCACCCACTGTTCCTTCACTCCACCCAAGTTCTATTCCCTGCCAGGGCATCCTGGAGGCATTCCCCATCTTTGTAAAATTGTCTCTCTGAACTCCTGGATCCTCACCTTTGTGTGGTTCACTTCTGCCAAGGTTCTTATATTGAACTCCACCATACAGTGATCACTGGTCCCCAGATGGCCACCCACTGTGGCGTCTGCAACACTGTCCCATGGTGAGTACAAGGTCCAATATACTCCCTCACAGTGGACTCCTTTACTAGCTGCCTGAGGAATGCCCCTGCAGAAATCTAGCAAGGAAATGGAGTGACCACCACATAGTGAGGTTTAACATGGGGACAGGGATGCAGACTAGTCACACTAAGGCAAGAGTCTTGGATATCAAGAAGCCAGATTTTGCTAGTATGGAGAGGGGCATCAAAGAAGCCCTGGCAAGGAGGGAGTTAAAAGGGAGAGCTGGGAAGCAGTGGAACAGGTGGAAGACTAGGTTTGCTGACAAAGGCACCTAACTTCACCTGAGCTCTTTTCTTCTAGGTTTGCTTGGAAGGACAGAGCAAGGTACAACATTATCAGAGCAAGGAAAAAGATTAAGGCTTCTTTTGGCAAGGCAGATTTACTGTGTGTTACTCTCTTCTTTTGTGCTCACAGGTTTTGTTACTGTTTTTTGCTTACATTTTACTGCTTTATCGTTCTCTGATTCAAATTGCTGTTGCAGGGTATAATTTCTGCTGCATTATTACAAGGTTTGCCTACAGGCTTGTTACTGTTTTGTGCTTATAGATTACTGCTGTAATCTTCTCTGATTTAACTTGTTTTTTGCAAGACATATCTTTGTTAAAGTGTTCTGCAGGTTGTGCTTACAGGTGTTACTTTTTACTGCTTTATTTTTCTCTGTAGCAAAGTGTATTTTGCAGGTATATCTTCTGTGAAATTGTTATAGGTGGTGCTTACAGGTTTTACAGTTTTATCTATCATTAGGCTAAGCTTTCAGGGCTAATTACTGGAGCACATGCAAGATACAGACTCGGGATAGTGACTGCATTTGTTGTTGGTTGATTGTTTCTGCCTCACCTCTTGTTTCTTTTGTCCGTGGTTCTTGCTTTTTCAGCAGAGGAAGGGTCCAACCACCCACCCCTATCCCCAACCACACCATGCTACACTCTTTTATAGAGCAGCACAGTCGTGACATTTCCTGTAGTAAAGCAGGAAGGGAAAGATCAGAGGCCTATTCACACAGCGACCTCACTTACAGGGGTACAATTCATTTAACTTGTTATAAAAAGTTATACAAAAACAAACAAAACAAACAAAAAAAATATGTAAAAAAAATATTTTGCTTTCATTTTCCTTCTAATTACTCGGACCAGGTTACAAACTCGGCAACTCAACTGGAATGGATATTATTAACTGCAGGTGCTGCAGGACTCTTCAGTAGGGCAGTTGTACAGGATTTAGGATGCTGTCCTACATGCTGGACCATCGGAGATCTAAGGGCTCAGCTCAGGGCAGCATGGGCAGAGAGTGAGCACCTCAAATCGCATAATCAAGAGGAAATATATTACAAGAACCACCCGCCATTTCCCCAACATCCAAATGAAACACCTCGACTGCAGAGGGTAGTTGGTCCATGAGGTTGGCAGGTGGTTAGGAGGGGCAAATCAGGTGCCCCACCACTCAGTGCTCACCAATGTATCACCTCCGCAAACCATATAAAAACTACAAACAGGTATCTGCTTCCATCTCCAAAATCAAAAAAAGGGGCAGAGGACACTGCAGCACAGGAGCTAGTGCAACAAAACTTGCCCAAAACAAGGACCAAAATAAAAAATCAAAAAAGAAATCCAAAAATACTTCTTCTCATAGGAGACTCCATGATTCAGGGAGTTGATACCTACCTACCTCCGGCCAGGAGTAATGGTCAGATGTCTCCCAGGTAAATCAGTGTGGAGAGACACTGACTGCATTGCTAAAACTGTGCATGAAGCAGGAGAAAACATCGACATTCTGGTACACATAGGGACTAACAATCTCACCAGCCAGTCAGTTGTGGAGACCAAGGAACACCTGACCAGGCTGGGAGACAAACTGTCACCCATTTCATCCGGCATCTCCTTCTTTGAGATCCTGCCAGTCTGGGGGGGCAGAAGGATGGAAGGTCAGAGAAGGGGAAATAGAGGAGCTGAACATGTGGCTCAAGGGCTGGTGCCAGGAAAAAGGACACAAATTTGTAGGTAACTGGCAAAAGTTTTGGGAGCGAAAGTTCTTTAAATTCGATGGACTGCATCTGACTAAGGAGGGAGTCAGTGGACTGGGGCAGAAGTTTGATGTCTTTGCAGAATATTTAAACTAGCAAATGGGGAGAGGGGTGCAGCACCCGATACATCAAATGGGAAGAACATCCCCCCAGCTAGTGATCAAACAGGAGTTCAGCAAATTTGTAGTTCATTTGCATCATCAGTTAAGGAAAAAGGTCTGGCTCCCCATACAATGCACAGGGGAAATGCCGGACCTCGCCCAACAACTAACACACTTAAATCTGGCCAATAGAAAATCATGTATACAATTGCCTGCAGTCTGGGAAACAAGATCCCAGACCTGGAGGCAACAATGACAGAGGCTAAACTGGACATAGTAGCCATTAGCAAAACATGGTTCACCAGTAACCACACTTGGGAAATTTCAGAACCCGGCTATGTACTGTTCTGAAGAAACCAAGGTGCAAAAAAAGGGGGGGGGGAGTGACCCTCCATATCAATGAAAATATCAAAGCTACAGAAATTCAGAATACATATAAGGAGCCAGAAGAACTGTGGGTCACCCTGGAAACAGGAAATAGGACAACCATACGAACTGGGGTTGTCTACAGGCCTCCAGACCAGGGGAAGGACATAGACACATTACTCTTAGAAGATATACAAAACATGACAGCTAAAGGGAGGTTCTGCAAATAGGAGATTTCAACATGCCAGATACAGATTGATCAATGCCAGCAGGAACATCCACCAGAACTAGACACATAGTGGATTCTCTGCAGGGGAGGGCCTCAGACAATTGGTATGACAACCCACAAGAGACAGGGCTATCCTGGATCTAGTACTGACTAACAGGAAAAGATCACAGATCTTAGGTGAGAAGGTCACCTGGGGCCAGTGACCATCACATGGTATGGCTCAATTTCATTCATTCATTCTTTATTTATATAAGGCGCCTTTCTTAGAACCAAGGCGCCTGTACAAATACATAAAATAATAAATACTTAGAACAACACTAAAACAATCATAAATCATTAAAAGCTTTGCTAAAAAGATATGTTTTCAAAGCTCTCTTAAAGCTTTGGACAGTCAGGCAATTTCGCACTTGGCGAGGTAGAGAATTCCACAGGGTCAGGGCCATAAAACTAAACGATCTTGCCACTGAAGTTTTTAAATGGACCCTGGGAATCTCTAGCAATCCCTCATCAGTGGATCGGAGAGAGCGGGAGGGACAGTAGGGACAGAGGAGCTCTTTCGGTAAACAGGTCCCTGATCGTGAGGGCTTTATAGGTCAGCAAACCGACCGAATTTGGCCACTAGAACTAAATCATCCCATTCCAAGGCAAAATATGGGACTTCAGAAGAGCTGACTTTGATAAGATGGCCAACAGAGTTAAGCTAGTGCTGGCAACATGAAATACAGGTGAGGGGGTACAGGCAAAGTGGGCAAGCATTAAGGATGCAATACTTGAAGCAACATTCCATTGTGTTAGGGAGAAAAGCAAGAGCAAAAGAAGGAGGAAACCACTTTGGTTCTCAAAAACAATAGCAGAAAAGATCAGAGCCAAAAGGTTGGCCTTCAGGAGATATAAGGGAACACAGCGGGACGAAGATAGGAAGGCATACCAAACTTCCCTAAGGGAAGCAGGGAAGGCAATAAGGCAGGCAAAGGCCCAAACCGAGGAAACACTAGCATGAACAGTAAAAGAAAGGGACAAGACTTTCTATAGATACCTTAGTGAAAGGAGAAAGTCCAGAGGGGGTACTGCTAAAATCAAAGAGGATAAGGGGGACTGTGGAGGAGGACCAAGGAAAAGCATCTATCTTAAATAGATACTTCTGCTCCATATTTATTGAGGAGAAGGTAGGGCAGGACTTACAGCTCTGCACCACGGACACAGGGTAGGAGGGTGTGCACAAGTCCCTTGACAAAAGAAAGGGTCCTACAAGAGCTCGCTAAGTTCAGGTGGACAAGGCAGTGGGACCTGATGGCATACATCCCAGGGTGCTAAAGGAGTCAAGGGTGGAACTAGTAGAGCCATTAGCAGAAATGTTTAGCGAGTCTCTGAGCACAGGAGAGGTCCCAGAGGACTGGAGAAGGGCTCATGTGATCCCGCACCACAAGAGAGGCAGCAGGAAGGAGACAGGGAACTACAGACCAGTCAGTCTTACCTCAGTAGTGGGCAAGATTATGGAGGCACTCCTTAAGGAAAGGATAGTGCAACACCTGGAATCCATGGGAGCACAGGATCTGAGAAAGCCTGGATTTATAACAGGAAGGTCCTGTCAAACTAATCTCATAGATTTCTTTGACTGGGTAACCAGAGTGGTGGACCAAGGAAGTGCAGCTGATGTCGCCTACCTTTACTTCTCGCAAAGCTTTCGATACTGTTCCACATAGAAGATTGATTAATAAGCTGGGTAGGCTCAGGGTGGGTCAGAGGTTGGTCAAATGGTTTCAAATTGGTTAGTGGGCAGCAAACAGAGAGTGGCGGTAAATGGTATACAGTCAGAACAGATGCAAGTCACAAGTGCGGCCAGTCCTCTTCAATATCTTCATCAGTGACATTGCAGGTGGACTGGAGGGCAAGGTTTGTCTGTTTGCAGACGACACCAAGATCTGCAAGAGTAGATGATCCAGATGGGGTGGACAGAATGAGAAGAGATCTGGAAAAACTGGAAAAATGGTGAGAAAAGTGGCAACTGGGGTTTAACGTGAAGAAGTGCAAGATCATGCACATAGGGAAGAGAAATCCTGAAGCCATCTATAGGTTGGGAGGGAAGTTGCTGGCAATCACAAGGGAAGAAAGAGACTTGGGCATCATCATCACAGATAACCTGAAATCATCCAAGCAGACCACTAAAGCAGTAGGTAAGGCTAGAGGGATGTTGGGTGTATTAGCAGGGTATCACAAATTGTAAGAGGAGGTAATAATCCATCTTTATAGGACACTGGTTAGGCCCATCTGAGTACTGTGTGCAGTACAGAGGCCGCACCTGCACAGGGACATTAACGAAATGGAGGCAGTCCAGAGAAGGGCAAAATGCTGCAGGGACTACATCAGAAAACATATGAGGACAGATTAATGGAGCTCAATATGTATATCCTAGAGCAAAGGAGGGAGTGAGGTGATATGATCACAACATACAAATATCTTAAGGGCATTAACAAGGTGAAAGAGTCAAACATGTTTCAATATAAGAAAATAGCAGGACAAGAGGACACAGCATGAGATTAGAGGGAGGCTGATTAAGGGGTAATGTGAGGAAGCTCGTGCAGAACACAGCAGCATGATTGTTAACTGGGGCTTCTCGAGCATCCCATATTACTCCAGTGCTGTGCGATCTGCACTGGCTGCCGATTAGGTGGCGGATCACCTTTAAAGTTGGTTTACTGACTTACAAAGCCCTACACGGACTGGGCCCAGACTACTTGAAAGAGCTCCTTGTGCCTTACCATCCAGTGCGACAGCTGGTTGACTGACAAGGGGTTGCTAGAGATTCTGAGGGTGTCTTTGAAATCTTCTGGGGCTCGTGCATTTATGCACGTGGCTCTAACCCTCTGGAATTCTCTACCCTGTCAACTTCAGGAGTGTACCGACTGTGGAGGTGTTCAAACAGACTTTGAAAATCTTTTATGGAATCTTGCCTATGACGGCTCCATATGACTTTGATCCCTGTTTATTTTTGTATGTTAGTTATTTATCATGATGTTTATTGCTTTATATAATTGTAATTGGTTTTATCTTTTGTATAGCACCTTGATCTGAAGGCGCTTATGTGAAATAAATTTATTATTATTATTTTTCACAGAAAGGGTGGTGGATGCATGGAAAGGCCTACCTCAGGAAGTGGTGGATATGAATACAGTGCAGGGCTTTAAACAGGCATGGGATAGACATAAGGGAGCAATACAGATGAATAGATAGGCCATTGACCGAGTAAAGGCCTATGGCACATTCATAAGGTAGAAAAAATGGGCAGCTGGATGAGCCTTGTGGTCCTTATCTGCCATCAACTATGTTTCTGAAAAGAGCCATACAGGCGGTTATGAACCAGTGCATTAAAGTGGTAAGCAAAGGCAAGAAAGGGAGAAACACTATTGTTCTCAAGGGAGGTGGCAGGCAAGGTAAGGGCCAAAAAGTGAGTTTCAGGAAATATAAGGAGATTCACATGAAGGAAGACAGGGAGGTGTACCTAAAGAATCTGAAAGGAAGAAGTAAAGGCTATAAGGAGAGCAAAGGCAGACCGAAGAAAGATAAGCACAGACGGTGAAGAAAGGAGAAAAGGCATTCTTTAGGTATATCAGCGAAAGGAGGAAACGTGGGGGTGGGAGACTATAAGGCTCAGAGGGGAAGTAGGGGAATGTCAAGAGGGAGACCTGGAAAAGGCAAAAATACTGAACAAATACTTCTGTTCAGTATTCACTGAAGAGGGGGAGGGACACAGACCAGATCTGAGTAGCAGACTGAGGCAACTACTGCCCATCAAAGCAATGAGTCTACAACGAACTCTACTATTACTAGTATTCCTACCTACAATCTTGGACCACTACACAGCTCAAGCTTCCCCTCTACATCAACACCAAGGAATAAATCACCACTCTGACATCCATTATGTCCATGGCTTTATAACCCGTAACCTATATCATACACCCAAGGATACTCGGATCTTTCCTTGGCCTCTACGATATGCGCCAGACTACACAAAACTCCTGCAATGCCTCCCTGTAGCTTTATCACCCTCAGTCACTGTGCTACATATCAGCAGAAAGAGAATCTCAATCCAGCACTGATACATCAAACTTAAACTCAACCTAGTAAAAAGACTCTTACTTAGGCTTATACCAATGCTATTGCTATTGTCAGGAAAAGTGCGTCCCAACCCTGGCCCAGCTAGGCCAGCCTCATCTACCGGTCCCCACAAGGCTAGATCACTCAAGCTTGCCTCCATCAATGTTTGCAGTTTACTGTGTAAATTAGATAGACTCCAAGAATGGGTCTCGCAGCAGAACCCTGATATCCTTTTTTTTTTTGTTTTTTTAAATCAAATATAGTTTATTGATTTTATATAACAAACATACATAACCAAAAAAGAACTTTTCTACATGAGTAAACCATGGTACATCAAATGGATAAATCAAAATTCCCTCCCCACACCCTTAGGCCCTTCCACCCAAACTCCCCTTCATGTACCCTACTCCCCACCCACTATCCCTCCCCCCGGCAAGGCATATTATATATGGAGTTTGGTACCTGCAAACACGTGACAGTGGTTAGGTGATCGAGATTTGATCAGGAGCTTACAACCTTTAAAGTTTGTCAAGGGGCTCATAATAATCCAAAAGGATCACTTATCCTGCAAATAGTGCATATAAATTCCCCAATTTTTTGTGAAAAAGAACCCTGATATCCTAACTGTCATGGAAACATGTCTCTCTCTGAAGATCCCAGATTCAGCAGTGGCCTTACCGAGTTATGTCATATTCAGGCAGGACAGGCTTTCAAAACGCAGAGGTGCCTGTACCATCTATGTCAAGGAAACCCTTACAGGTTATACCTGACCTATAGACAACCTATGAAATGCCACCCAGGCACTAGCTATTAATGTTCGGCTTGGGGCACAGAACAAAATTCTTACAATTGTGGCTGTTTACATATCACCCAAGGACCACGACACTAGCTTCCATTCTCTGGTGGAATTCATTAGTAACTTACCCCAAAACTCTGAGTCTATTATTATGGGTGGCTTTAATATTAACTGGCAAGTACTTGATGTTGGCACTTTTAAGGATGCAATCTCTGCTCTAAACCTCACTCAGCTAGTCACCACACCGACCAGGATAAACTACAAAATGGGTTCATGTTTCCTAATTGACCAGATCCTGTCTAACTGCCCAGATCAAATCTCCATTGTTAATGTGCTACCTGATGCCATAAGTGACCACTCACCCATTACCTGTCTTTGGACAAACAAATTTAATACCCCCCCCACCCCAAAAAAAACTATTCTCACCAGGGTGCTAAAGCTATCTGAAGCAACACCTTTGTGGCATTGAGTGGTCATTACTTAATTCAACAAATGTCATAAACACAGCTCTTGACTATTTCACTGGTCGCTTTAATGAAGCCTGTGATATCTATGCACCTTTGAAAAAAAAATGAAAGTCAGAGGCACAACTAATCTCTGGATATCCCAGGACCTGATCAGGCAAATGAACCACAGAGACCACCTTTGGTACTGTGCCATGGCCACTAGCAAGCTAGCTGATGTCCAGGCTTACAAAACTATCAGGAACATGTGTACCTGGGCTATCCGTCTGGCAAACCGTAGGTACCACAGAGAGCAGCTCACTACCACCTGGGGCGACAGCAAAAGTTTCTGGAACAACATACAAGAGGTAACTGGCAAAGACCCCAAGGCTGCCCCTACAATGCTCAGAATCAACGGAACTCCCATGCTTGACCCTCTGACCATAGCCCACACCTTCAACAATATGTTTTTGGACCTGGGCAGTGTCCCTCCCCCTGATTTTTTTTTTGGTTGTTTAACCAAGTATAGCACACTAAGCTGAAAGCTTTTTTACAGGAGCGACCTGGGAGCACAAGGAGGTTAAGTGACTTGCTCAGGGTCACACAGTAAGCAAGTGGAAGCTGGGATTCAAACCCAGGTCTGGTCTGCTGGATGTCACCAGATTTGCAGCTCACAGCCTTAGACCACTGTGCTATACTGCCTCCTGATTTCTTCAATGATAGTGAAGACTCCGCCATAGACACTGAAAATGGCCCATTGAGGTCCTGAGGTCCAGACTCCTGCACCTCCACCTTTCTACTTCAAATAGGCCCCTCAGGACATGGTCAAGAAATACCTTGCAGTGGCCTAGGTAAATCCAGGCACAGCGGTGACTCACTGGATCTCAAACTAATTGCATTTACACTTGATGCTACCCTGGGGCCTATCACAAAGATAATGAATCACTACTGAGGCTGGCACACCCCTGCTCTAGAAGTCTGCCCTGTTACCACTCATCCACAAAGTGCAGATCGCTCGCTGTGCTCCAACTATAGGCATAGCTCCATCCTCCCACCCCTTTCCAAGGTGCTTGAACATATTGTTGCTGACCAGCTGGTTGATTACCTGGGCAAATACTCATTACAGTGCCCCCAGCAACATGGTTTTAGAAGAGGCACAGCACCACCACAGCATTGATTGAATTCACTAGTTTCATTCACAAGTCCCTGGATCAAGGCAGCTTAGTGGTCACGACATTCATCAACCTCACTAAGGACTTTGATACAGTTAACCCTCCTCCTCAAGTAGCTATCCTCCTTAGGCCTCTCTATCAATACTGTTTCCTGGTTCAGAAGATACTTAGCCGACAGGTGAGAATAGTCAATGTTACCTCTGACCTACAACCTGTTAGATCGGGAGTCCCGCAAGGCTCTTTTCTCGGGCCACTTCTTTTATTAATAATAATAATAAAACTTTATTTACTGAGCGCCTTTCCAATGCTAAGGTGCTTTACAGTATTTAAGAATAAATTCCCTAAAATATAACAGTTAAAATTTAGACCATTTAAAGCTCATAACGATTCATGAAAAGCTTGACTCACAAAAAGTCTTAAGTGCCTGCTTGAAGATCCTCACGGTCGTACATTCCCTAAGCTGATGGGCAGAGATCCAGAGGGCTGGGGCACAAACATAAAAGCACGGGCCCCAGAAGATTTCAAGATAACTCGCGGAATCTCCAGCAACCCCTCGTCAGCCGAATGGAGCTGTCGCACAGGGTTGTAGGGAATCAGAAGCTCTTTCAAATAGTCGGGACCAAGTCCGTGTAGGGCTTTGTAGGTCAATAAACCTACCTTAAAGGTGATCCACCACTGAAGCATCTATATAAATGACCTCCCAAGTGCATGTCAACAGCACACCCTCCTCTACCCAGATGATGTGGTGATCTTCACTAGTGGCACAGAACCTGTGCCCATGGAATATCAGCTTCAACCTGGTTTCAAGAATATGAAGGACTGGTTCGGGCACCACAAACTAGTACTGAATTACAAAAAAAACGAAGGTTATGTTGTTCAGTGGTGCTCGTAGCAAACACAGAGCTACATCACTAACCATCAGGAACTCCTCTGGTGTACCACTCTACCAAATACAACACTTTAAGTACCTTGGTGCAACCTTGGATAGCTCCCTGTCACTTTCCGAACACATCGATAATGTCGCCTCCACAGTAAATATAAAAATTGGGTTATTACACAGGCATAAACATAGTTTAACACCAGAAACCCTGAGACTTGCAATCTATAGCTCTATTCTTTCAATTGTAGATTATGGACTGATCATTTATGGCTCAGTTACGAATACCTCCATCTGCAGAATTGCTGTTGCCTTAAATAAAGTGAGGCATCTTCTAACTGGAGCAACTCAACTTACCCACACGTGCGTACTATATAAGCAAACAGGGTAGCTTCAGCTAACTGGCAGGGTCCATTACCAAACTTTCCTGCTCACCAAGAAAGGTATCGTTAGGCTCCTTCCTGCTGGAGCCAACACTATACTCAACCCGTTCTTCAGTACCTAGCATACCCATAGCTCTATCAACCAATTTCTCTCCGTCCCTAGATGTCTGACCACCCAGGGTCAACGCTGTTTTGCGTACAGAGTACCCCTCTAGTTTAATGTCCTGCCAAGTGATACCTCTGCCCTTCCTAAATTGGGTCTGTTCAAAAGCTCCCTCAGTCAACATCTCTCCTCAATCGGCATCTGTGACTGCTTCTGCTGACACCAATCTGCTATTTTTCGCCAACTCCTGGGGTAGCTACCCCACCTTTCTGCTCATCTCTGTACCTCTGCCACCTCTGACTTCCCCTCTTCCCCTCCTCTTCTTCCCTATCTTGAACTACCTAACTTAATGTCACACTAACTAACTTGCTTACTTGACAAGGCCTCTTGGCTGCCATCTTACTTTTCTTATTCTAGCCACTGTCATTTCTAGTTGCATTGTCTAGGTCTTTTACCTATTGACTATTGTATCTCATTGTTATACTTACAATTGTTTATTTTATTGTCCAGCTGCATTGATCACTGTCATTTGGTTTTGCTTATCATTATGTTATGTTTCAACAACCTTTGTTTGTCTGTCACCCTTCCTTTGACGTGGAACCTTTGTCTATTTTAGCTCAAAAGGTATTGTAATCTGAGAAGTATTAAATAAAAATAAATAAATAAAACAAAGCAATGGGGCCAGATGGCATACATCCAAGGATATTAAGGGAACTATGAGGGGAGTTAGCAGTGTCCTGGCAGCCATGTTCACCTAGTCACTCAACACAGGAGTGGTTCCAGAGGGACTGGAAGAGGGCACATGTAGTCCCTCTACACAAAAGTGGCAGCAGGAGGATGCAGGGAACTACAGGTTGGTCAGCCTCACCTTGGTAATGGGAAGATCATGGAGCTCCGCTGAAAGAAAGAATAATGGCATACTTTGAATCCTTTGGTGCCCAGGATCCAAGGCAGAATGGATTCACAATGGGAAGGTCATGTCAGATGAACCAGATACATTTTTTTGACTGGGTGATGAAGAAAATAAATCAGGAAGGGGCAGTGGATGGAGCCTACCTCGATTTCAGCAAGGCCTTCAACACTGTCCCACATAAGAGGCTGGTAAACAAGATGGGAAGTCTGGGCATGGGACATAAGGTGGTAAACTAGGTTAGGAACTGGCTAACAGACAGAAAGCAGGTGGTATATGGGATCCAGTCTGGGGAGAGGGGGTGACCAGTAGGGTGCTACAGGTTTCAGTCCATGGTCCAGTCCTGTTTAATGTCTTCATTAGTGATATTGCAATAGGGCTGGAGGGAAAGGTCTGCCTGTTTTCAGATGACACCAAGATCTACAACAGGGTGGATATTCCAGATGAGATGGAAAGAATGAAGAAGGACCTGGGAAGCTTGAAAAATGGTCAGAGAAGTGGCTACTGAAGTTCAATTCCATGAAATGCTAAATAATTCACCTGGGACAAGGGAACCCTGGGAAGAGCTATAGGATGGAGGAGGAGTTACTAACGATCATGAAGGAAGAAAGGGCCTGGGGGGGTTTATCATTTCAGCTGACCTAAAGTTGTGTAAACAAAGTGTAGAGAAGGTCAGTGGTATGCTGGGGTTGCATAGGCAGAGGTATTGTGAGCAGAAGACAGGAGGTGGTGATGCCATTGTATAACACACTAGTGAGGAATCACCTGGAGTACTTATGCAGTTCTGGAGGCCTCACCCTCGTGAGGACATCGACAGGGTGGAGGCGGTCCAGAGAAGGGAAACTAAGATGGTACAGGGCTTGCACCAGAGAACTTATGATGACAGATTAAAGGACCTCAATATGCACTCACTGGAGGACAAGAGGGAGCGGGGGGACATAATAGAAACATTCAAATACCTTAAGGGCATAAACAAAGTGCAGGGGGAGACATCTTCTAGGACAGGAGGAGTACAATAATGATGGGGCATGATATGAAATTGGAAGGTGGCAGGTTAAGGGGAAATACTAACACACTAAGATGCCCGCAGAGTAAGCCTAATTTTTTATTTATTTTATTTATTTAGAGTCTAGGATTACAAGTACCTTTGAGCCAAGGCTCTTTTACAAAGGTTCCACGTCAACTGAGGTACAATACAAACATTACATAGAGTTGAGTAACAATGCAGAAATGGTGTACAGACATTTTAAGTAGCTGAAATACATTACATTTAGGAAAGTGGGTACTGGCAGGCAGGATAGCCAGAACTAGCTGAGGCTTGGGATGGACACAAAAGAGCAATGCAGCTGTGGCATTTGTCAGGCCCCAAAAGTGCTGGGGTAGGGGCAAAACAGGAGGAGGGGAGGGGAGGCTGTAAGGATGAGGGTAGGGTAGAAGTGCTAGGAAGGAGATCAGATTATGAGCTTTGCAGAGAGGAAATGTCTGTTTTGAGTCCATTAATCCAGCTAGGAGCTTGGTAAGCAAAGGATCTTTGGCCATTGTGGTGCGGCACCAAGGAATGTGCAGCATTTGATTTTCTGAAGCTCTGGTGAGGTGGGGTTGCGTGTTGTATGGAGAAGTTCGGACACCGAGGGAGCAAGATGTAGCATAATTTTCTTAGCCATTAGACAAGTTTGGTACTTGACACGGTTTGATAACTGGAACCACCCTGTTTGGGCATAGAGGCCACGTATGGGTGAGACGGTGGGATCCTGTGATGAGTTGGCAGGCTTTGTTTAGGGTCAAGGATAAGTGCCTGAGGGCTGTGTCAGTTGCACAGCCATAAATAATCAGACCATAGTCGATTAGTGAGACCACTGAGCTCTGTACTCTATCCTTAGGGCACCCGAGGTAAAGCATTGCCTGTGCCTGTAGAGGAGCCCAATGCGTATGTTTGCGGCTTTGGTGATGCTACCTATGTGGATGCCGTAGGATAGGTTGCTTGCTGTCTATGGGTATTCCCAGATATTTAAAGGAGTAAACCTGTTCAAGGACAGCACCAAGGCAGTTTGTAATATTAAGGGGTGAAGCCTATGTTTGTTGTGGGAGCCACAGAAAAGCATTGACTTGGTTTTCTTATAGTTGAGAGCCAGCTTTTGACTACTAAACCATGTTCCAATGGAGGTGAAACCCTTCTGAAGCTTGATTTGGAGTAGGTGGGGGTCCTGTTGGGTGGTGTGAATGACAGCATCGTCAGCATGGAGAAGGATCTGTTCCGGACAGGATTGTGGAAGATTGTTCAAAAACAGACTGAAGAGGAGTGGCCCAAGAATGGATCCTTGGGGGACACCTGAGCGTATGGGTCTAGCATCTGAGAGAACATCAGCAATTTTCACTTTTTGGAAACGGTTTTCCAAGTTGCTCTTAAATCAAGGTGTAGACTCAGGAGAGAGCCCAGCTTTTAGCAGTTTTGTGAGGAGTATTCAATGATGGATGGTGTCAAAAGCCTTGGTCAGGTCTATGAAGACCGAACCAGGGAGGTAATTATTGTCCAGGGAGTTGTGAATTGCTCCTGTGAATTCAAGGAGGACAGATGTGGTGCTGTGGCCTTTTCTGAAGCCGTGCTGTTGTTTACAAAGTATGTCATTTTTGTCCAGATATTCCGTTAGCTGGTCAGATACCAGACGTTTGATGGCCTTGGGTGGGGGGTTGTATGGATATAGGCCTATAATTTCTATGAAGGGCCTTGTCCCCACTCTTGTGGACTGGTGTCACAGTGGCAGATTTCCATATGTCAGAGAACTGGCCAAGGGTGAGGGAGAAGTTGAAAATCCAGGTTAGAGGAGACAGCACTTCATCAAGATTAAGGGACAGCAGTTTGAGGTTGAGTGAGTCACCACTTATTCTAGAGCCAGTAATTGCTTTACAGGCGTATCTATGGACTTCATGTGTCCTGACTGCTCTGAAGTAAAAGGGTCGATTTGAAAAAGGGGCAGGGGGTGAAGGAGGGTGCAAGAGGAGGTCTTCATCAAAGAAGTCTGGAGGAAGAACACTACTGAGGTCAGTGAATGCGTTATGGAACGTGTTAGCTATAGTGGAAGGGTCAAGAGTTTTAGTCCCATCCATGTCCAACACTGAAGGTGATGTTTTGGGCAGTTTCTCTGTAACTTCCTTGAGGTTATTCCAGAAGGACTTCCCCTTTCCCCAGGTGCTTGTGAGGGCATCTTTGTAATAGTTACTTTTCTTCAGGTGTATTTCTTTGGTGCAGTCATTTCAGGCGTGTTTGTAGTTTAGTATATCTACTTGCCTGCCAGTGGCCCAAGCCTGAAACCAGAGGTGGTCCCTAGCTTTCAGCAATGTCTGTGATCTGTCAAGTCTGCTTGAAAATCAGCAGCCGGTCAGGACACCATTGCTGCCCTCCCCGCCTCCCTCATAAATCTCCCCGACCCCATCCCCCATCAGAGTTGCACCTCCAGGTCTGGCATTACTCAATTTTACCTTCCCCTTATACCTGTCCCAGTCCCTCTTGAATCCCTCCACTGTATTAACAGCCACTAGTTCTGCAGGCAGTGCATTCCAGGGGTCTACCACCATCTCAATGAAGTAGCATTTCCTAGTCTCCCCTGAGCCTCCTACCAACCAGTCTCATAGAGTGCCTCTGGTGGCCCCTCCTCCCTTAGCAGAAACACCCTATTTAGGCTGACCCTATTTACCCCTTTGAGGAAGTTTTCTTCATGGAAAGGGTGATGGACATATGAACTAGACTGTCACAGGAGGTGGTGGGAAACAGAACAGTGGAAGGATTTAAGTATGCCTGGGACAGGTATAGGGTAACCTAGAGGTGGGAAGGAGGGTGAAAACCAACAGCCAGGTAGGGTCAGAGGCTACAAAGTAGTGTAGGGCTTATGGGCAAACTCTATGGGCCTGGCAGTCCTTATCTTGTTTCTATGTCCCTGCTCTTAGCTAATGCTGCAGCTAGGATATTCCAATCTACATCAGGCAGATTGAAGTCCCCCACCAGCAGCACTCCCCCTTATTTACAATCTTTTGGATGACTTCCACAAGAACTTTATCCATCTTTCCCTGCACTGGAGTTCTGTAGATTACACCAGCGGCTCCATTCCTTATCTCTATGGTGACCCACAGTACCACCATCCCTCCCCAGCTGTGTTCCTTGTATCTCTGTTGCATTTTGTGCTATCCCTCACATAACCAGCCACTGCTCCCCCTTTCTTACCCACCATGTCCTTCCTATGTTTCTCCTTTGTGAAGGGGGGTTCACATGGCTTGCTGCTTATTTGCCACCTGGAGATGTCCAGGTAGCAATGCATGTGAGACAATACTTGGTTAAGAGGCCCCACAAACAGGGCGCAGGAGGCATCTCCAGAGGTGGAGCTCATACATTGCCTCCACTGTATAAACTGTGAGCCCAAGGTGAAAATGGAGGAAAAAAACAAACACTCAGACCGTGAGATGAAGACTGAGCCTCACAGGCTATACTCGGGTGACCAGGCACCCCCACAAGTCCTGTGGAAGAGGATGACGGGGAAGGTAAGTCCTGGAGAAGCCAGATGATGGGGCTGGGGGGTGGTTTGACCCAAACACATTTTAAACTAGTCCCACCTCAAATAACCAAGTCCTCAAAAACATCCATTATCACTCAACCCCAAATGAAACCCGCAAATTAAATACAACCCTCACAATTCCAAAGCTCACCAACCACCCACAATAAAACATTCCACAACCACACACACATACACTCTCGAACACTCACCAAACACACTCCAATTATAATTACTAATAAAATGTAAAACTAGCAGCACAGTCCTCTATTCGTTGTGTATAGTCCTAATTTAAGGCAGTTCACTGTTCAATGATTCCAGTAAGGATACACAGTTTTATTTTAGAAGACCCATGAAAACTCCACCATAGGTCTCATGTATTGGAAAATATTGGAGGGTAAACTCTCACCGCCACCCTCCCAGTTTGTCCAAATATCATGGTACTCTCACTGCCACAGCTGTTTTATTTCAAATGTAAATTCAACAGAAGCTAAGCCTCTCTCACTGCCCCACCAATTCAATTTCGACCAGTACAGTACAGTACCCAAAGGATCCACACATTTAATCCATTAGTCTAATCCATCATCTTATTGCAGATTTCTGATGAAATCACAGGTACAGTGGGTAGTAGGTTGCTCAGATTTTGATTACAAATACAGAATCACTGTATTCCAATCCATTTTAGGATTTCAGTTTTATGGACAAAAAATAATTTATTGAATGCAAAATCAGAATCAATTTCACATGTGAATGTAGTTCTATGAAACACTGCCCTTCCTCATCCCTTATACAGCTGGTGCTGCTGGGTGCTGGTGCGGGGAGTCTCGAGGCTAGTGGTGGAGGCTGTTGAACAGTGGACACCTTGAGGCTGAGGACTCTGAGGGAGAGTCATCTCTTAAGGACCGGCTACTAGTTCGCAGTAGCACTGATGGATTTGGACAACAAAGAGGACTAGAGTGGAACACCAGCTAAATGACCTCTGTGCCACCTCAGCCCCTAGGTACCCCAGTCAGTTGGTAAGGGAGAGCAACAAGAGTGGGAGGAGGGTTTTTCTGAGTTACTGGGTGGTTGAGGTTTTACTTCAAGGTTAAAGGGACACTATCAGCTTTTGCAGCCATTTTTATGACTCCCTACTATGTGTGCCCGCCTGTAATCTGAACTCTAAACACAGTTGCTGAGCTGACTGTCCAACTGCATCTGAGAAATGTGAAAAGATAAATTTTTTACAGAAAACGCATTCTGAGCAGACTGACCTTATGTCCTCTCTGCCCTGCTCCCATTTCTGCTGTTGAATTCTACCAAACTCGTGCATGAACAAGTTTGGCAATTTTGGTGGCTAGTAAACCAAATAGCTGGCATCAAGGACTAAAGCATGGTGAGTCTGCAGATACTAATTCTGCCACAAACTGAGCTGTATTTCATAAAGAAATCCTTACTTGAAAAGTAAAAATGGGACTTGATGCATGCGCACCACCTGCACTCAGCACATGTGTTCTAGTACCACTAGTATTTGTAGAATCAATGCACTTTAGTCCATGATGCCAGCTATTTTACTAGCCACAAAAATTGCTGAACTCATTCATACACGAGTTTGGCAGGATTCGACAGCATGGACTTTCTGAGACACATCTGCCGAATCATAATGCCGTGTAATAAGCGTCTGACATTATGTGAAACCCAGACCTGTGTGCTCTCCGAGTTGGACCCCCCGGAATTAGATTCCTAAGTGGGGGGATCCGGGGGGTACAGCCCCCCATAATGAGAGGTGTGGGGGGCAGAGCCCCCCACAGAAATGAAAATAAACCAAAATTGTGCAACATGATTGTGCCGCATGGCATTCTGCCGTGCCACATTATGACCCTGTGCTGCAGGAGCAGAGCACAGAGGACATAAGGTCAGTCCACTCAGAATGCATTTTCTTTAAAAAAAAAAATATATATATATATATATATATGTATATTTTCATACTCCCCAGATACAGCTGGACAGTCAGCTCAGCCACTGTGTTTAGAGTGCAGTTTACAGGCACACATAGTTGAGGGCCATAAAAACACCTGCAAAAACTGACAGTGCCTCTTTAAATGTGTGGGATGCAGAATCAGAACTTTCAATTCCACTACAGATTTAATTGCTATGCCTTAACTGGAGACAAAACTGAATTAGAGTTGGAATAAGAAATTCTGAAACTCAGACTAGCTAATGACAAAATAGATTCCATAGAATTCAAGCACCCCTACTGGGTAGTACAGTGGGTAGGGAGCCCTTTAAAGTACACATTTTTTTTACATCATACTTATTCATCCCTGCTAAGGAAGCTGCGGGTTGGGAAACATGATGAACCTAGTTTTAGTGTTGTTGTGTAATTACACACACTAAACCTGATACACTCAAATCAAACTCTACTTCTCTAATAAGTAAGGCGTCTGTCCAGACCTGTAAAGGGTTACCCCCTTTGTAGGAACAGAATGGTTTTAGGATCAACAAAATGTATGGCCTGAGGAAAAATTCCCCACATTAGAATTTACCTTAATCCTATAAATTGCCTTGCCTTGCTTAGTAAAGGCAGTAATTAAAAGTAGCGCTTACCTGCTTCTGGGTGAACTTAGGGATGGGATCTGGAGCATGCTGTAAACGGGGCACCTGTAAAATAAGAATAAAGTCCACGGTTCTTGAAAAAGATAGGACAGGTGAAAAGGTAAATAATACTTATCTGGTGGATTGTTGGTGGCTAAAAAAAAAAAAGAGGAGTAGGTTAATATATGAATGGTTTCAGAGAGCATTGAAACTGGATATGCAGTGATATCCTAGCCACCATCTGGTTTGGGGGAGATAAAGAAGAAAATGATCACAACCATCAGGATAACAGCAGCTACATTTGAGTCCCACATGGTCACCTACACCCGTCACCTGCAAGTGCAGAGCATTTGTACTTTATGAGTCAGGGGTCATGGTGGCAGGAAACAGTATGGCCGGGAGGCAAAGGACAAATTAAAAGAAAGATCTTAATCCCTCTTACTGAATATTATGCATTGTTATATGTTTTATTTTATACTCCAATTCATTTACCCAGGATAGCTCTCATTTCAACTGTGATCCTGCTTCTAAGCACTAATTTCTACAGCTGACCTGTCTACAGGTTAAGTGATTGGCTCACAGTCACACAGTATAAAAATAAATAGTTTAAAAAGAACACTATAAAATAAACAACAATATATTTAAACATAAAATCCATATCAGATATTATTGGCACAGTCGAAGTCTCTTTCACAAAATGCTATTCATACACAGCCACAACAATTTTGTCAGCTAATATTACTGTCCTGTTGCAATCTACTCTGATTTTGGCCTTTTGTCCCAGATTTATTTTTAGCTAAAGTATGGCATGGGGTGAGAATGCAAATCATCTAACAACATACTCCCAGGCTTGTAACATACTGTATAAACCCTGCAGGACTAAAAATATGTCATATGATTTCAAAACCTGGAAGAGAGCGGCAATTAGAGGGCATGGGTGGAAGCTGGGGGGGGGGATTCAGGGGAGAAAAGAAGAGGCGCTGTTTCACTGAGAGGGTGGTGGAGCCATGGAATGCATTGCCCAGGGGGCTGATGGAGGTAGAGATGGTGGAGGGGTTCAAGAGGGGGTGGGACAAGTAAAGGGGAAGAGTTCTGGAAGCAAAGTCCTGTGCAGTGAGAATATCTGGGATTGGGAAGGGAGAAGCCAGAGAGGGCAAGGGGGGCAGTAAGATCAGATCCCAGGGTGGGGGCTGACCAAACGAGCCGACATGAAAGGCCGTTAGGCCTATTCTGCTGGCATGTTAGTATGTTAGAAGGCCTCAGCTGACACCCCCCCCCCACACACACACACAGACACATGCTGTGGTATCTATGTGGTAGTATACACTCAACTAACTGCAGTCACAAACATTTCTCAGTTTGAAAGTCCAGTTTCTGTTAGACAAAACTTCAAAAAATGCAGTAGAAACAAAAGATGCACTAATTAAACATTGCAGCAAGTGATGAATATGATGCAATCTGACCAAACACAGCAGTCAGAAATCTAAAACAATAAATTCAATGTATTTCAGCTAAGAGACTTTCTAGAACTATTCCTAAATTAATAAGCACCTTTCTGAGTTAAACTCCTCACAAAACTGCACAAAAAATACCTGAATATCTATACAGAATCCTTCCTTTAGACAAGTCTAATGGAGCACAACTCCAACTGCCCAAGTCTATGATTTCACTCTGGGAGTGAACTAGGAAGAGTCTCCCACTGACAGTATCATATCCTGCCAAGAAGCCTGGGTATTATGGGAAAAGAAGTTTTTTTGAGTAGATTTTAAGTAATCTGGTAGTATCATATCCTGCCAAGAAGCCAGGGGGTTATGGGAAATGAAGTTTTTTCTGAGTAGATTTTAAGGCAATAGACAAGTAAAATATGTTAGTTCTTCAAGGTGTTCCAAGTTATTTATACAAAAACAATGATGTTATAAGGATGATTACATGAGGGCGTGTCTTAGAGGACTGACTTTATTTAACCATTTGCTTAACCAAGGTTGTCAAAAAAGATGATGAGCGATCTAATTTTCAATGATGTCCTGTTTTTTTACGCTTAATTTAATAAGTTGAATAGAGCCTAGGGATATCAAATATGGTCACATCTGAACAAGAAGCTACTGTGGCAGGCGGATAAATGGTATTTAAGCAACAGAGAATCACTGTTAATCACACCCTTGGGTGTAAAGTGGCACAAGGCAAAGTCAAGTACCACATGCCCCTAGGTTGTGATTAACATACAGATAATGCAATCCCTGGGAGAACCTTATTGCCTTTTAGCAATGTGAATAAAAATATTCATAGCAGCTGTTTATTTATTTTTATAATTGTTTTTATTTAGATAGTCCTTCACCATCTGATCATCAGTCCTCAGTCAGTTTATGTTCCAGTTTAGCTTGCAGACATTCAAAGACAAATGCCTATATGCAGAATGCTCCCAGCATCAGCTGGGAGGCTGGCGTCGAGGAGGTGTGCGTGAGGATACGCTGCTAGGCCATCTATGCCTCAGCACCATCTTTCAGGTATGGGCTTGGGGAGGGTTGTCAGTGCTGTGGGGGGTCCACTGACCACAAATGATGCTGCTGGGCACCAGATTCAGGGGTCGGGGTTGTGTGGACTTGGGCACCTCAATGTGTGCAGGGGGGGTGTCATGTTCTTCACCGGGGATGGGGCAAACATGTGTTGTGGGGGTGCATTGCTATATTGGGTATGGGGGAGACGTGTGTTGTGGGGATGCATTGACACAACAGGGATGGGACAGTCACGTGTTGGGGTTCACTGAAACTACAGGGATGGTGCGGTCATGTGTTGGGGGTTAATTGAAACTACAGGGATGAGGCATTCCTGTGATGGGGTATGCATTGCTACAAGAGGGATGGGGCAGTCGTGTGTTCTGGTATGCTTTGCTACAAGGGGACAGGGCAGATGTGTGTTGGTGGGTGGTTTGGCAGTGCAGTGGGTGACCGAGGTGTTCCAGGAGCTCGGGCAGGGGTCCATCGGTATGGCCCCATTTGTCCAGGTGCCTGTGTTGACTATACACACATCCGGACCAGCGCCTTCACATGCATGTGATTCACTATGGGACCCAGGATAGCATCCGATTGGATTCATGCCTTGGTCTGCTACTCTGCCTCAGCTGCCATGCGCAGTCCTACACACTGGGAGGGAGGCAAGGCCACAGACAGGTGCCCCATGGGTGCATGCAGTAGTGAAGACCATGCACCCTGCACCTGTCCGGGTTGCAGAGCTGCGTAGGTCGGGCATACCTTTGCATGTACCTTCTGTACCATTTGTACACAGCACCCATTTAGTGGGACCTAACCAGGACCTATGAATATACTGTGTGATGATTCTATTGACACAAAAACAACATATATTCAGTTTAAAATGAGTTCATTAATGCTGAAATAACTATATGTTTTATAGTTTGGGGGTTACTGTCTTGATTTCTTTCTACTGTGTTTGTAAATGTATGACACATAACACATAGTAATTGAAACCACATGGTATACCCCTCTGACAGTGACTGACACTACAGTGACTACAGCTCCAGGTTGCTGTAGTGTCGGCGCTGGACCCTGGCACTGTATTCTGGGGGTCTTGCACCCCCTCCCTTAATCAGCTGTGACTTGGAGTTGATTATATTTAATGGGGGGGGTTGCGGGTGGTGAAGCCCCCCAAAGTAAACACGTCGGTAAGTTAGAAACCATATGCCAACCGCAAATGTGGTCGACATGACAGTTTCACTATACCGATCAATCGTAGATCCGAAACCACACTATGTAATTGTAAACATTGTAACAAACATGTCAATAAAGGATGACACAGAAATAAAGAAATGCAGTCTTTTCATCAAAATAAGTACTACTAAAATGCTAGAGAACTACAGCAATGCAGAAGTAGATTCCAGGGTTTATTATTGTAGCTATAAATATGAAGCTACAATTTTGAGGGTCATGTGGGCGGGGTGGACATTATGGTGGTAGTGCTGTGCCCCACACGTTCTTTTATGTTTACTTTTTTTCCAATACATCTCCAAACCCCTTCAGCCACTGCCCTAGTAGCATTCCCAACTTCTCTGGGTCTTACCTCCATCTCTGACATCCTCCACAAGGGCTGTCAGTTTGTTGCAGGCCCTCTTTGAAGACCAAATTCAGTAGAGTAGGGTCTGAGGTCAGCAAGCATGATCCTGTACAAACCCAGCCTTTTATCCTCTGATTGTCCTTCCTATGCTGAGGCAGCGGCACAATGCTTCCACTGCACATGCAAAGAATATACAGAGATGCACTACAGTATGAGTACCTTTAACTTTTGCAATTCCCTAAAAGTGTGAATGCTGACCTTCCATGTTGTAGAACCAAGCTGATAATGCTTGCTACACTTTTTCACTCTGTACAGCCACCGAGAACTTTTTTTTTTAATTTCTTTTTCTCTCCAGTCAGCAGTCCTGCGGCATCCCTCAGATGTCGCCTGGTTGTCCCGCCTGGCCAGAGATCCCCCTAACCCTAGGCTCCACTGGAACCCCATCCTGACACCTCATCCCACCAGAACTCCCCTCCCCGGCTTGTGCCCCCAGGGCAAGGCCAGCCTCCTTTTACCTAGGGCACTCCTTGAATCCAGTCTTTCTGGGCATGGTGCAGGCCAGTAGATATTGGGACCAGGAAGGCCCAGGTCAGATAGTGGGCCTGGGGCTGGTGCACTGTCTCCTCAGGAACCAGGATTTTTCCTCCTTGCATGAACATGAATCCCAGGTGAGGACATGCAATGATGTCTAGTGTGGAACGGGTGTGCTCCAGCTCCAACCCATGGACATCCCCTGCAGCCTCCCCACAGACCCAAAGTGACCCTGGCCATGCACCCCCAGTCTCCACTGGTAATTGCTGGTGGTTGGGAGTCACAACCCACCCCACCCTGGAGAGGACAGCTGTCATTGGATGCTCTATCCTCTCCCTCCCCAATCAACTTCCAGCAACCCAAGCTCGCTCCTGACCCCAGGTCACCGGCATGGTAAGAGGTAAGGCCTGAGGTGCCTCGGCCCTCTACACTACTGGGTCAGCTGACCTGAGAACTTCTTTGTGGTGAGAGAACAGAGAAATGCTGTTGTCAGATAGAAGAACATACTACAACAAAAGAAATTACAAAAATGGTCTTGGAGCCAGCCCAGCAGTGCAGCAGTAGTGCTATCATTCATAAACCAGTGACCTGGGTTCCTAAACAAGCCCTGAGCATCAGGGGACAGCTGGGGAGAAGATTGAGCATCCCAGAGGATGCTCTTCTCCTCCGGGGAGGGTGGGTCACTGCCCCCACTGCACTGCTGCCACCTAGGTGATCACGGGTGGCACAGCAATGGAAATAAACAGGTTAGGGTCTGAATGATGGCTGGTTTGTACACCACATGCCGTCATGAGTGAGTACACCTGATCCTTTGCTTTCCTTCATCAAGTGGGGTGGAAATTAGTTAAAAGAATAGCTCTGAAGCTACAGGTGACAGGACCCTGGTAATCCAGGCCCTCACGGCATTCATCACACTGCCCATCTGATAAACCTGTAAGAATTCAGGGATACATTCCTGCTATTAACTCTGCAGTGTGGGGGAGGGCAAACCATTGCTCCACAGAGGGGCATGCAAGAGCTGGCATCACGAGATGAGTCAGTAAGTACATTGGGATCTCCAAAAGAGACAGCAACCAATGACCAGCAGGGGACAAGAATTATATGAAAAAAAGGGTCAAAAAATGGTATTGGAAGCGCTACATTCTGATTGACTGTTTGCATTTCAACAGCCTACACTACTCTGTGTTACACTGTCATGAGCCCGATTGTGGTGCTTGAATTCTTCCTGCCAGCTTTTCATTCTCTAGTACTACGATGACTAGAATGATCCATTCAAACTTTGAACAACCATTGAAACAGAATTAACTATTGTATTATGTTTGATACACAAGGTTTTATTTCTAACTGTTGATAATGTGTGTCTTAATGTATTACAATAAAATATTTGATAATGTTTATATGTGATGCATATAATAAATATTTGAAATGTTTTGTGGTAACTTGGGCACATTGAACTTTCTTGATTTAACTGTTCACAACTGTGTACTAAGTATCAATTTTAATATTTATATAAATAATTCCTATACAATTTTCCTAAATTTTAAATAAAAACCTTGGGTGCTATGCACAAATGAGTGGAGCGACTATGCGCTGTGGATTAGTGGTGCGTTGGCTCCCCACACCCATTGCACCACTGCATGGGATGCAGGAAAGGGGCATGCATCCCATATACACCTGATCCCCTGGCCGTGTGGACAGCGACGTGCCAGGGGCGGGCCCACAATATGTGCCATTCACTAAGGAGCATAGTGCTATGCACCGGGGGTGTAGCAGGGTGCCGGTTATGCTAGGAGGGACCCTACCATAATGAATCAATGTGCCCAGCCTGTGGCACACAGGACACCGTCCCAGTCCTGGCCATACAGTACAGGCCCCTCACATGCCAATCTCCCCGCCCTGTTCCCGATTGGCAGCCCCCCCCACACACACACATATCAGTGCATGATCCTCATCCATGTGCTTCAACTCCCTCCCACCAGAACGAGTCCCATTCCCTACTGTATATAGGCCCCTCCCCACCACACAGCTCTGCCCTGACCCCATCAGTGTGCAGGATCCCCCCCAGCCACACATCCGTGCCCTGTCCTGCAGTGGTGGTATCTGTCCCTCCTCCCCAAGTCACATCAGTGCCCCATCCCAAAGGTACCTGAATCCCCCATCAAGGGTCCCAATGTGATTTGTCCAGTGCAGTGCAGAGCAACCCATACACCCCCTGATTCTGGCACCCCGTCCCTCATTGATGTTCAGTGGTCTCCCTCACCCCCTGTGAATTGACAACCCCCAGAACCACATACCTGCTCATCGCTGCCACAGCATGAGATGGACAGTATAGGCCTCCTCACACCTCCTCGGCTATTCAAGTAATGCTGGGAGTGCACCTCTATATATAGGCAACATTCTCCCAGTATCACTTGGATGGCTGGTGGCCAAGGAGGTGTGAGGAGGGCTGTAACATTAGCAGTTCCTTGCCGCTGTACCTACGAGCAGGTACAGGGGTCAAGGGGGTTGTCCGTGCCATGGTTGGTGGGGTGGGGCAGATCACTGAACACTAATGAGAGGGTGGGGTACTGGGGTTGGGGATCTGGATAGTGTGGTACGGGGCATCTGTATGTGTGTGTGTGAAGGGGTTACTGCATTCACAGGGCCGGTGCCTCTACGTGTGTTGGAGGGGTGTCTGCATTAGAGGGTCCAGTGCCCTTACATGTGTTGGGAGTGTCTGCATTCATAGGGTTGGTACCTTTATGTGTGTTGGGGGGTGTCTGCATTCATGGGGCTGGTGTCTCTATGTGTGTTTGGGGGGCTGCATTGCTGGGGATGGGGCTGTGTTGTGTGCGGGGCAACAGGCAGGCATTGGGTACCGGGGCAGGTGCTTTGTCATGTGTGGGGGGCAGCTGTGCAATGGGTAATGGGTGGTGCCACAGGTGCAGGTTTCAGGTGGGAGGGTTGTACCGCCAATGAGGAACATCCTCTCCAGGGGTGCCTGTGTGGGATGCAGTCATCAGGTCACGTGCTGGCATGTGCAAGGGATCCAGTCCGGGACCCAGGATGGGCATACAATTGATTGCCTGCCTGGGTCTGCTACTCCACCCCCATCTGCCCTGTGCATACCTGCATGCTGGGGGGGGAGGGTCCACGGACAGGTTGTGGCCATTGGTGAATACTGGCCAGTGCGCACCTCAGTTGTGGAGCTGCATGGGTGGGGTACACACCTCTGGTGTGTACTTTCCACCCATTGGTGCACTGGCACCTTTGTTATTAATGTATATCAGTATTCTTTGTATGCATACTTTCAATGTTTTCTCATAATCTAAATTCAGCATAATTTTTTTGTTAATGCAACCATTAGTTAAAAGTAAGGAGAAAGAGGATTTCCTAGGACATTCTAATTCAGCAGATTTTTTTATTCTTAATCTTCAGATTATTTTAAATTAATCACAAAAGATTTAATTCAGTTGTGCCTTAATTTTAATTAAGTATATTCTGTTGAACTAATTAAGGATAATTAAGGGGTTTGGGTTTTGCAAACTTATTTTTAAGCCACCTTAATTTTAAATTAAGGGCATATTCTAAATTCAGGGGTCAATTAATGGAAAATTAAAGGATTTTAAGCACTTTTGTCTCTATAGTGACAGCACCTAAGAAGCATCTTTAGGTAGAGGGGGAATTTCCCACATTTGTGCATAGGTTGTTCTTATGTTGCGGCAATAATGGCATTAAATTGGGATTTAATTTTGCACAATAAGTGCCACCCCGGGCCTGTGTACACTCACACTGTGGCTGCAAGTGCATTCCTGGCTTGACTGTGTCTGTTGTGTTATCCACTCTCTCCACCTCATAGCAGTGGCGCCATCACACATGATGTGGAGGAGCTCCGAGCAAGCAAGAGCATGCGAGATACATGAGCACATCACTGTCTTTCCTGCCACAGAGTAGACAGGCTACACACTACAGCTCGGAAGAGTTGGTGAACACTGAATAGTCAATTGCCGCGTTAGGCAACATATTTTTGTTGGTCTACTCTTATTAAGTCTCCATCTCCCTCAATGGTAGAAGGGGCAGGGGGGTGAGCTAGAAGCTATCGCGATGACTAGTCTACCTACCTACACTGCTAGGATCACTTGCTTGGGCCCCCAACAACAGCAAGCTATGCCCAGCAGCAACAGCAATGGTGGTGTGGGTGGCCTTCACAGGCCCTGATCAGCATGGCACAGCAGCAGCCAAGCAAGAAATAAGAATACAGATTAGGTGCATTCAGTCAGTGAGGTGACTTGGTCGTGGACCATGACTGGGGCCCAGGATGGTTGGTTCCAGCATCCAGCTTTTGGCAGAAGGACAGGTGAAGAGTGGGTTAAAAACTGGGCTGGTTGCACACTGGATCAGGCTGCAGGTTCCTGATGGACAGCTCGGTAAGTAAAAGTGAATACTTTTTTTATAGGGAGATTGGGGAAGGAGGAATGATTTAAATGTTGATATTAAATATTTAAATATTTCACTTTTCTGAACCTTTGAGCAGCTTCACGACATGCACAGGATGGGTATTCAATGGAATGAAGTCGGAGAGAGAGAGAGAGAGAGATTGGGACAAGGTTTTCTATTTTTGCGTTCAGAATTTCAGCCAGAAAAAAAACAGTAACTGAGTGGGTTTAAGCCCAAATCTGATGTACTGCCCCGGGGTTTGGGTTTGAAGTCTGTGTGAGAGAATGATGAAATGTGCTACATGCCTAAATCAAAAAATCCTGAGTGATGAGAGAGACTGATCGGCTGACTGAAGTAAAAAGAGATGGCTGAGTGAGCGGCAAGAGAGATTTGAGAGTTGGTGCGGTGGTTGAAGCCTGAAGGTCAACTAATTAAAATTTGTTAATGTTTTGTGATATTTATAGCTGAAATGAAGTCTGCAAGCAAGTGTGTGGTGTGCCTTGACCCAATAATATAAGGTTGTTGTTGTTGTTTGTAGTGGAATGGGCCAGGCAGGCTTTTCCATTATGCAGAGCTGAATATTTGAGCAGACAGGCAGCTGCTGCCTGCTCAAATGTGTGCACACACAGTGCCTGTGTGAATGCACAGAGGTTCTTGATGGGCAGTTACAGTTACTGTCTCAGATTTTGTCCCTCAGTAGATGGAAGAATCTGACACATTTGAATTTTTCCTGTTTTGCATACCACTTTTCAATCACAACAGATAAGTTTTACCTTTTAGAGATGTTTCAGACATTCCAGATCTTGCCTTCTAGGGGTTAACTGGCACCTGGCCTCCACTGATTGTTGGCTCCCCCCGTTGAAATCTGAAATGGTGCCCCTGCCATAAAGTCTAAACTTACAAGACATCCTCCATGTGAGCAGCATGTTTTCCATGAGGGATGGATATGAGGAACAGAGCAGTTTTCAGGCGTAATATGAGGGATGTCCCTCATAATTAGGGACAGTTGAGAGGTTTGGTATGCACAGACTATTGGAGCCTCCCTATAGTCAGGCATATGCTCCCTCTTCCCCCAGAGAAACATAGAAACATAGAATTTGATGGCAGATAAGGACCGCTTGGCCCACCCAGTCTGTCCATTTCCCTACCTAATGGATAAGCTGCAGATCCTAGTTAACCAGCAGCCTACTTCTTTCTACCCCCACCCCCTAGAATTGTCTTATGGCTGTCCCATGCATGTTTGAATTCAACCACTGTTTTTGACTCCACAACCTCCTCCGGAAGGCCGTTCCATGCATCCACAACCCTCTCTGTGAAAAAATACTTCCTTACATTACCTCTGAGCTGCCCCCATCTTTAAATTGTGCCCCCTTGTTCTTGCACACCTCTTTTTTTGAAAGATGCTACCCTCTTGGACTTTGTTGATTCCCTTGAGGTACTTGAAAGTTTCTATCATGTCCCCCCTCTCCCTCCTTTCCTCGAGGCTATACATATTAAGCTCCTTTAGTCTCTCTTCCTTATGTCTTAGTGCAGACCCTGCACCATTTGGTTGCCCTCCTCTGGACAGCTTCCATCTTGTCTATGTCCTTGCGGAGATTGGGTCTCCAGAACTACACGGTACTCCAGATGGGGTCTCACCAGCTGTCTGTACAGAGGATAACAACTTCCTGTTTTCTACTGGTGATGCCTCACCCTATGCATCCCAGTATCCCCCAGCCCTCCTTACTGCCCTCTCACATTGCTTGCCCACCTTTAAGTCATCTGATATGACTACCCCAGGTCCCTTTCCATTTTTGTTGTTGTTAGTATCTCACCCCCCATTGTGTACTCTTCCCTGGGTTTTTGTTTCCCAGGTGCATTACCTTGCACTTCTTAGCATTAAATCTAAGCTGCCATACATTTAACCATTCCTCTAACCTTGCCAAGTCCTTCTCATCTTTCCACCCCACCTTGTGCATCAACTCTGTTGCAGATCTTGTGTCATCTGCAAGAGACCATACTTTTCCTTCCGTCCCTCTGCAGTGTAGCTACAAAAGACATTGAAGAGGACCGGTCCCATTACTAAACCCTGCGGCACCCCACTAGTAACCCCCCTTTCTTCAGAGCGGACTCCATTTACTATTACTCTCTGTATCCTATTCTCCAGCCAATTCTTTACCCAGGCTATCATCTTGGGACCCACTCCCAGGCTGGCTAACTTATATATTAATCTTTTGTGTGAAACAGATCTCTTCACCCACACACTCAGCATGTTGTGACATACGACAAAGGAGAGTGGAGTGTGGGGCGTGTCCCTTTGAAATGAATGGGGCTCATTTTTATTACTATTTTATACATTATGATGGTAAATTGGAGATTAATAAAGGCCACCACTTGACAAATAAAGGCCTTGTTAGTCAACCAGTGGCCTTCATTAACCTCTAACTCACCATCATAATGTTTAAGATAGTAATAAAAAATAACCCCATTCATTTCAAAGGGGTGTGCCCCCGCACTCTGTCCCGTGGACACCATCTCTTAAAGATTCCTGCCTCTGGCTCCCTAGTACTCAGGTAAGAGACACTCAACTTATACCTGTACTTGGTGGGTTGTCTGTAATGGAGTGGCTACACCAATTACAGTGTGTGTGTGTGGTGGGGAGACCTTGTTGTTGGGTGGGGTGCTGAGTTATTGCTACTTTTGTGTTTGTCCCTTAGAGTCTGTTTGCCTGGAAACATTAAAAACTATGAAGCGAAAATATAGGAGTACAGGCTAAACAGAAGTGATTAAGTAGTTTTGTGGGTTATTGTATGTGTGCATATATGGGTGGTGGGAAGAACCACATGTGTTTCCAATGGTATGTGTACTATGATTCAGCTGTGCAGCTGAGATGGCAGGTACACAAAAACTAAAAAATATGGCAGTAGCTGTAAGCATGCCCTATGTGTGCAGATGAGTGCAGATTTGTACCGAAGTACAAGCGTGCCATATGTATGCAGACAATATAGCATAGTGGTTAAAGGCACTAAACTGCAAACCTGGAGACCAGGGTCTGAATCTCATCAGCCCCACTTGTATACTGTGTTATACTGAGCACCTGGAAACAAGCTCGATCTTACTGTGCCTTTCCTGGTTAAACATTTCTCCCCTTATATGTGCAGTTATAAGTGACCACTTGCTTGCTACATGCATACCACATGCATGCAGTCAGTTCTAATTTAACATAAAAAACATGTTTGCAGCACATATGCCACATAGGTAGATTTGTGTTCACAGCATGCAAAATTTCACATAATCATTTCAGTAAGGGTTGTATGACTGAGTTGTTTGACTGTTATATGAGGATGCTTTGCCCATTCTTACTCTCTATCCCTATGGAACTACTGCCCTGTTGGAGTACCTTTAAGGCAGAGGAGAGGAACCTCCTCAAGGTGGGATCCACTCCAAGAGGTGTCACAGGAACATAATTCCATTACCCTAAAGGTACCTTAGGGAAGGAGCCCAAATAAAAGAAATAAGTAAGTAAAGTAAGTAAGTAACAAGCATTTGTCAATGCCGAATGTTTGCTTGCTGGCATTGGCATTGGTAGTGTAGGAGTTAGAGAGCTGCATAATAGGAATGGCAGTGAAGTATTGAACTGAAGCCAACCCCGCCACCACCCTGCAGAGACTGACAGGCATTGGGGTGTGCCTTTTGGTCGTCAGGCATAATGGCCACGCCATTTCACCACACCCTACCCTGCAGACACCAAGTGTCATGGTGTGCCTTGGGGTCTTTGGCCCTTATGCTCACCCCATTCCATCAGGAAATATGGTGAGATGGGTGCTGTATAGGAGAATGGGGTGAACATTGGGGCAGAAGAGTCCAAGGCACACCTCAATGCCTCTCACTGGCTGCAGGGTGTCAAATGGTATGAGCATTACAGGCGAGAATCCCAAGTCACACCCCTGATGCCTGTCGGTCTCTACAGGGTGGGGCGTTATGGTCAGAAACCCTAACGTCTCAGGCATTCATTGTCATTTTCACTCCAAATTTTCAACATGGGTGCTTTGTGACCCCCACCTTATGAATATTAGCAATATCAGTTTGTTAGCCGAAAGCTGCTTTTGCACAGCGAATACGGCATTTGGCACCACAGGTGCGAAAACACATTTCGAACAGGATGTGAAAAATGACAGCTGTACTGTTCATGGGGAGGTGGAAAAAATGGCAATGTTGAAAATCTGCCATGAAAATATCAAAAAAAAACTGGTGAAGTCACGAGCGTGTGTAGAAACTGTGTAATGCACACCCATAATGCAATTACTTTGGGGATTTTTTTTACAGCAGATTGTCAACATAGGCATTTTGGAACTTCCACGCATGAACAACGTCACTGTGATTTTCTTAATCTGTCCTGAACAGTGATTTCCCACAGTGACCACGCATTTCTGTGCTGGAAGTGCCAACACACATTTCGGCCATGGTGTGAAAAATGACAGCTGTACTGTTCATAAAGAAGTGTGGAAAAATGCCAGTGGTGAAAATCTGGACTGAAAATATTAGAAATCCATGAACTTACGAGGGTGTGTAGAAACAGCACAACACATGCTCATAAAACAGTTATTTTGAAGAATTTTTTCACCAAGTTCTCAACGTAGCCATTTTAACATTTCTGCTCATAAGCAGTGTCACTGTGATTTTCTTAATCTGTCTCGAACATTGATTTTGCACACTGACTGTGCCATTGTGCGCTACATGAGCGGAAAAACATTTGGGGCAAAATGTGAAAAATGACAGCTGTACTGCTCATAAGGAGGTGTAGTAAAATGGCAATGTTGAAAATCTGGAGTGAAAATATTGAAAATTCGCGAACTTACGAGCATGCGTAGGAACAGCGCAACGCATGCTCGTAACACAGTCATTTTATGGAGTATCATCACCAGATTTTCAACGTAGGTATTTTAGGACCTCTGCTTATGAATAGAGCTACTGTCAGTTTCTTAATCTGTGTGGAACACTGATTTCCCACACCGACCGTGCTATTCCACGCTGGAAGTGCGAAAACACATTTCGTCCAGGGTGTGAAAAATGACAGCTGTACTATTCACAAGGAGGTCTGAAAAAAATGGCAATGTTGAAAATCTGGGGTGAAAATATTGCAAATTCGCAAAGTTACAAGTGTGCAAAGCAACTGTGCAACACACGCTCGTAAAACAGTAATTGTTTTGATTTTTCCCACCAAATTTGCAACATAGGCTTTTTGAAAGCCCACCTCATGAACATTGGCACTGTCATTTTGTTAAGCAGTCCTGAAAGGTGATTCCATGCAGTGACCACAAAATCACCTTTTGGGGCTGATTAACGCCATGACAGTGACAGAATTCATGAGGAGGTGTCCCAAAAACCCCATTTTGAAAATTTGGTGGCAAAATTCAAAACAATGCCTGAGATATGCATCAAAGTTGAAAAAAAAAACCTATTTATTCCATTATACAGCTTACCGGCATTTCCTCAGTTCGCAGTCAGCTTTGAAGAGTGCGGACATGTTCTCATTCCACCAAAGATTGTCGCGCCAGACTCTGGAGGTAGTTATGGGGTGAGGGGGGTGTGGGGAGGCAGGGTGTACGCAGTGGGTGGGTGCAGATTGTGGGAGGGGGCCAGGGAGACCGCCGGAGGACTGTTTCTTTTGTTACAGGTAGGGAAAAAAAAGACATTGCGGGACTTTTTTTATTTACAGGATAATGTGGCACACTGGGGTGGGATCCCAGCGTACCAACTGAGTCTTTCTTTTTTGGGGGGTGCTGTAGCCGATGGGGGATTGGGCACCCCGGTCAGCACACAACAACAGGGGGGTTGATTATGCTGATGGGGATTGGGCACCCCGTCGGCAGACAAGAAAAGTGGGAGTGGGCCGTTGCATACTGCCGATGGGGAGTGGGCTCCCCCATCGGCAACATACATCTGGGGCACTGCAGCCAATGGGGATTGGGGTCCCCATCAGCAAACAAATGTGTTGGGGGGCACATGCTGCCAGGTGGATTGGGCACCCCCTCGGCGGGGGGGGTTAATATTGTTTGTGAACAGGGTGGCAAGCCACTGCCATGTTCTCAAACAATAACAGTGTTTCAAGGTCCTGCCCTGCAATGACGGTTCACTCTCTCATTGCAGTGAATGGCTGAGGCTGCAATGACGAGGCAGCCCCTGATTGCAGTGGCTATTTTTTCACAAGTTGGTGGCAAGGTTCCAAACTACTGTCACTGGCTGTGTCCCCCATTATTGGTGGACATCACACATGCCCCAAAGTGCCGTGCCGGTATTGGCCTCAACAGTGCCGCACCTCCAGAACCTGTTTCGGCACCAAGCTGCCACAATATGTTTCTTGCACTGCGCGCAAGCAAACATAAAAATTTATTTTTTGAGTGTCCAATTCCAGAGGCTCTGAGCGCTTCACAAAGAAGTGCGACAGTTTACAACAATTTGCAACAGTTTAACCAAAGAGCAGGCCTCTGGAGGAAAAGGGGAGGATGGTGAGAGCAAAGAAACAGGAACTTCTCAATTTTTGCTGGAGAAAGCTGGTTTAAATAGCCCAGGAATGAGGTGTGACTGGTTGGCTCTGCCCACCAAACTGCAGACATAAGCTTACAATTATAGCGGAGAATCAGTTATAATGTCAAAAACTGATTTCTAGCCTCACCATATTAAGTCCAATACTTTTTATGTTGCTTGCACGCATGTGCAAGAAACATAGTGCCATCATCCAAGTTTTTGGAGGTGTGTCAGCCCGTCTTCCAATGCAGTCAGTGTGTTTGCAGGCGCGCCCCCAGTTCCCCAATCACTGCTGCAGCTGTCTATGACAAGCTGAAAATGCAGTGGCATACAGTTGAAAGGAAGAGCTTCGCTTGGTGAGCAGAGCTCTCCCCCGCACGCACACGCGCGGAGCACCGTGCTCATCGCCTTCCCCCTCACTGTACGGCTGACGGCGCCCAATCCCCGTCGGCTCTCGCCCCCCCAAAGCATCCAGGTGCCATGCTGGGAGCCCACCCCAGCATAGCAAAAAAATGTTATGACTGACGGGGGGTGCCCAATCCCCCATCGACTCCACTGTCCCTCCCCCCATGCTGTTGCCAACAGGCATGCCCAATTCCCCATCGGCTCCCTTGCCCTTCCCCAGTACAGGGTGTTATGCTGGGAGTCCACCCCAGCATGGTAACTGATGCCATGGCCGACGGGGGTGCCCAATCCCTCATCGGCTCCACGCCCCCCCTCAGCCATCCTTCTGACATGCTGGGAGCCCACACCAGCATGGCAAACGTCCCGCGTCGTCATTGTAAAAACAAAAAAACCTGGAAATAAAAAACTGTCCTCTGCGCTTCTCCTGGCCCCCCTCCCACAACCCGCACCCACCCACTGAGCACCCTGCCTCCCCACCCCCTCACCCCATACTTACCTCCGGACCTCGGCGCGATCTTGCGTGGACCGGGAACACGTCTGCACTCTTCAAAGCCGACCGCGAACTGAGGAAATGCGGTAAGCTGTATAATGGGATAGATAGGGTTTTCAACTTTGCTGCATATCTCAGGCTTTTTGGAATTTTTCACCAAATTTTCAACATGGTGTTTTGGGACCTCCTCATGAATTCTTGCACTGTCATGGCATTACTCGGGCCGAAGGGTGAGTTTTGCATACTGTGTGAAATCACCTTTCCGGAATGATTAATGAAGCGACACTGCCAGTGTTCATAAGGTGGAGCTCCCAAAAAGCCTATTTTGAAAATTTGGTGGAAACTCTAAAATGACTGTTTTGGCGGTGTTGCGTAGTTCCCACGTACTCGTAAGTTCACGAATTTCAATATTTTCACTCCAGATTTTCAACATTGCCATTTTACCACACCTCCTTATGAGCAGTACAGCTGTCATTTTTCACATCTCACCCAAAATATGTTTCCGCCCATGTAGCGCACAATGGCACAGTCGGTGTGCAAAATCAATGTACAGGACACATTAAGAAAATCACAGTAACACTGTTCATGAGCAGAGGTCTTAAAATGGCTGTTTTGAAAATTTGGTGGAAAAATTCCTAAAAATGACTGTTTTACGGCGTCGTTGCGCAGTTCAAAGCGCACTTCGTAAGTTTGCGAAATTTCAATATTTTCACTCCAGATTTTCAACATTGCCATTTTACCACACCTCCTTATGAGCAGTACAGCTGCCATTTTGCACATCTCAATGAAAACGATGTTTCCGCCCATGTAGCGCACAATGGCGCAGTCGGTGTTCAAAATCAATGTATGGGGCACATTAAGAAAATCATAGTGACACTGTTCATGAGCAGAGGTCTTAAAATGGCTATGTTTTATGAGCGTGCATTGCGCAGTTCCTACGCACATTCGTAAGTTCGCGAATTTTCTATATTTACACTCCAATGACATCCAAATTCCTAAACAGCACATAGAAGCAAGCAACATTCGGCATTGACAAATGCTTGTTTCTTTAGTTACAACAAACAGAAAGCTTGCTTATAACAGATGCTATTACACTTTTATGGACATGTTTATTGCTTTCTAGGGGAGGTATAGCACAGAGTTAATTGAGGGAGCTGGCAAGAGTAGAATTTAACTGGAGGAGCTATGAAGACTTATTTTCTTACAAAATAATTCTCCACACGCTGTGTAAACTTTCTTTTGTTAATTAAATACATGAAAAGAAAAAGATTTCTCATTTCAATGAAAAACTCTCATTACAATTCCTTTTGTTCCTACTGCCCCGGAACCTGAACAGTCAGACACTAGATTTATTATTTTCTGATTCCCTTCTGCAATAAACTTCCTCAAATAGCTTATGTTCCCTGACAGTAAAATGACTTTAAATAAACACATATAATACAGAAACATATTTTTGTTAGGCGGGTTTTTGAGTAATCTCATGTGTTTTACAATCAGTTCTCATTCAGTTTGAGCCCCTGTCACAGATACACTTACAGTAAGCCCCTCTGGTCAGACGTGTCTGTTACAAAATACAGTACTTGCAATATGTTAACTTTGTTGTGGTGAGAACTCAGCAGTACATCTCATTCCACAGCACCCTGATGCAGAGGCAGATTTTCACTGTAAATGAGCAGATGTGTTCAGATGGCAACTCCACAAGGAAATATCATTATTAGCAGTAAATGGACTACATAACTCACTGTTCACTCAGGAGACAGGTACGTGTTAAATTAAATGGGAGGGGGAGATGCTGGGACTCCCAGATTTACTGCTACAGGTCTCACCTGGAGAGGACCCCATGCACCTGCTATCAGGCTGTTCATTTATATGATCCCAGAGAAAGCAGGAGTCATTGTGACTTGCCCCCACCTGCCCAGATCAACAAAACTAGCTAATTCATCAAGGAACATACTGTGACTAAACCCTCCCCAGTGGGGCGCGCAGTGCAATTATTAATCCTGTTGACAGTCACGGTGCTTGATTTCTGGATCCACAACTGCGCCATAGAGCCATGCGACTGAGTATCTTTAATGGATTTCTCCTCATTTGCATGCATGATGCCAGACACAAATATATGCATTGTTATGCAAAGGAATAAAATTAATAAAAAAACAAACAAACAAGATGCACATTTTTACAGAGGCTGATTTCAGCTAGAGTGCTTATTTTAAACATCTTATATAGTAAAATTTACACAAGGATCACAGTTTTGGGGGCTTTGGGATTTGGGGAGAAGGGGTGTTCTGAGAATGAATTTTATTCAGCAGGATGTTCGTTTATTCCATTTTATGTTTCTTTAGAAAACGGGATGGGAAAATGATGGCCTCTTATTAAGGATGAGTGAATGTGAAAACTGACAATTTCAGCTTGATTCAGGCCCTTTGGCTGTGGTTTGACTTCAGCACTTCAGCCGTAGGCACTTTAGGTCCTTTGTATTGTGGTTTAACAAACTGCAAGTAGGGGTAAGTGGCACCCCTTCATCAACTCTCACCTATCTCAGTCTTTTCTTAGTCTCTTTCACTCACCCTGGTCCTTTAGTCAGATAAATAAAAATGCAGTACTTGGCCTTGTGCCAGCAATTATTTTTTATAACAAAAAAATGTCTAGGGAGGGTAGGAAATGACTGGGTGGGTGAAGGAGTGTCATAAGACCAGTCTTGGCCATTTGGGAAGGGTTAAGGTACAATGTTTTATTTTAATTAACTGGCTGAAGTGTTCCTGAAGTGGCCCAAAGTTTGACTGAGCTGAATCAAAGGTAAAAGGGACACATTTTGGCACATTCAACAAATACAGATTTGTCATTGGCTCATCCTTGCCTCTGATTGGCCAATAGCATTCTAAAGCCAAATCTTTACACCCCACTGGTGAATAAAAAGTGACTGTGCCAGCCTCATCAAATACCTAGCATATCATTGCTTATTTTTTTAATTTTAAATTTAAAAGAGCCGCCACTTTTTCATTGACTTGCCTGTGACTCCCACTCCATTTCCCAGCCACTCACTTGCTCTCGCTTCACACACTTAACTCCATTGCCAGTGAGACCAAAACACATCTGTCTCCCATCCAGTAGTGTTCAAAATGGAGTGGTCCACTTGCTCAGTAGGCCAGTTTTCAAATATTAAAAAAACACATGTGGCTTGCACAGGGGTCGCCTCACCAGTCTGATCTGTTCCCATGCAAAAAAAACAAAAAACTAGCTGTGCTGATGTTGCAAGACCACAGCTTTCAATCTGGCAGGCAAAAAATGCCAGCCTCATCAAATACCAATTATGAGCCCGATTTATTAGGCCTGTGTGTAACTAAAGTATAGCGCACAAGAAAAGATGCGTTCCATTGCCATGTAAAGTAAGACCAGGGAAGTTCCCTGTGACATACACCATCATTCCACCTGCAGCCCTGCATGTTCCCTCCCATCTGATCCCATCTATTCTGGAGAGCAGTGCAAATGTCTGGGATGGATATGTGTCAGGGGGAGTAGCTACTATCAACAGCATTTACAAAACCACTTACATATGACTGAGGTCATCCAGGGATGTATGTGCTGCTTGTACACCATGGAGACCCATTCATAAAGGCCTGCATCCCCCTCCACTGCCTCCAGTCTTGGGGCTTCGACAGCCCCAACTGGGAAAAAACAGCATATATCCAGCCCCTTACTTGCCATGGGGGAAAGAGTATGGTCTCCAAAGTAAAGGTTTATTTATTTATTTAAGTATGTATGTATGTATGTGTACATATGTATGTATTTATGAATTTTTTTGGCTCCTCCTCCCTGGCTACCCTTGCTTCCTGTATGGCACTCTGCCTAGGCATATGTAGCGGCCAGGTTACTGAATGATGCCAGTACACCAGGAGTGGTCAAAAGCATCACTTTGCAGAGCTTTGTGGACTGGCAGTATGTATATACCATCCATATTGAGGAACCAAGCCCTTTATTCTTATTTTTCATTTCTGTATCACAGCCTTCTGGTCTCAACGTATCTTAAGAGCTAACAAATTCCACTTACCCTGGTGCTTAAGTGGGCGCAGTTAGTCTTCCTTTTGGTTGACTTCTTATCCAGTGGGTTTTTGTCCATCCCTCTACCGCATAGTAAGCCCTCATTTGAACTTCAAATTACAGGCATGATCCAAATGACAAACCCTACGAGGCAGTTTCTGACAAGCATATGCATTTGTACAATGAACCCGTGGGAACTTTTGGAACAGCACCTGAGGAAATCAGTCCCGTGAGCATCTTGCTTTGATCAGTTAGAAGAAAAGCTTCAGACTGGGTTCTTGGCTTTCTTATCCCTGCCTTTTCCCTATTTTTTTCTCCTGCCTCCAACCCTTATGAACAAGTTTACCATTGTTGCACCCACCTTCTAGCTAGTAGGGTCAATAAGCAGTTGCCTTCAGAGGCAACGAAGATCTTTCATTGGCCAGAAGGAAGGGTGCAACTATAGCTTGTCCTGTGTTCTCCCTTAGCAAGCAGAAAAAGTTAATTTTGTAATTAGTTGTGACTATTTTTATTTCTGATGCATTTTTAATTTTCTATTTGTTATCAGATGGATTTCTACCAGATAGTATTAGGTGTGTCGAAAAGAGCAGTACTTTACATAAAGACTAAGAGGTCTACTTTGATTTCTATTCATACCTCATCAGCACTGTGTCCTCACTGACTGTGACATCACAAGTGACCAGTCTTGAAGCAGGTGACTGGGTCTTCTTGGCCAGTTGCGATGTCACAGTAAGGTCTCAGGGCTGCTGATAATTGAGGAGCAACAGAATTAGCTATGTCAACCTCCGGTTAGAGTACTGTTCCACACATGCCACCAAGTAGTGTCAGGAAGAAAATATTCTAATTAGCAAAAGGGAAAAAAAGACGTCAGCACTAAGAAGTAATTATTCACTACTTTTGAAAGTTAATATTAGTTCTAGGTAGTATACCACCTCCATAAATGGAAGGGTTATAGTAAGTGATAACAAAATGGCAGATAATCAGCAGTCATACCTCTAAACTGTCCTACTGTAGGTTTGAATGGACGTCACTCATTTTTCTACTCAGAATTGATCTATCCAAAATGGAAACAGCACTCATCCATGCAGAGAATGTGCAGTTTCATTTCGTAAACTCAGGCTTCAAAGTACAAATTTGATGATAATGTGTGCAGCTAAAGCCAAACTAATCTCCGCACAAAAAATCAGTGCTATAAATTTCTATTTCTGTGTTTAGTGACACACTGTATACCATTTCCCACATTTTGTGCATCAGTGTCCCATATTTCAGCAACAAATGGCTAAGAGGTGTAATGTTTTATCAAGCTTTTTTCCCCAGCAGCACCCATTTCCCAGTCCTTGGGTCCCTTCTGGTGATCTCTCAGCTCTGGCAAGCTTTGCATGACAGATTCTCCATGGTGTCTGGGTTTTCATCTTTTTTTGACCGTTCACCTGCCCTCCTGCTATAAGTGCCACATGCAGTCTATGAGGGACCTCGCATGCAGGGGGTTTACCACTCATGAGGGAAGAGCAGGCTCCCCCATGTCACTGCGGCTCCATTTTTATTACATTTCTTTTAGATATGAATTTCTGTAAGTACAGTTTGTTATGTGATTATGTTCCAGTTTCATGCTCTTCATCTTTTTTCTCCAGCAGTCAATAATTTTTGTAAAACACATTAGCCAATAGCCATTTTAGTATTTGGTCAATATTTCAATGACCTCTTGATACTTAACAACTAGAAAATGGATAAAAGAAATGCTGGCCAAAAAAAGAGCTGGTGTACAGCTCACTACTGCTAGCAGCTTACACTGCAACACCTCTGTTCTGTGTGCAGCATGGTGCATTTCTTATACAACACCCCAGTCTTAGCACATTTAGAAAATGGGTTGTGTTGGCCAACACAGATAATTTTTTTAGTGCGATAAGACCCTTCATGGTGTCGGGTATTAGGAATACCCACCTTTCCAGGGGCTGTGAAGGCCATCTCTCTGCAGCATCGTACCATACCCCTGGAGTAAATAGGTATCCTCCAACACCATCCACCCCATCAAGTCTTATCCATTACTCACCAAATGTGAATGCTGCAGTCAGACTACCCCATTTTAACAATGCATAATTTTTTTTTTCTGGTCCCTTTTGCATCACCATGCTAGGTGTCGCCATGGCACCCAGCCGCTCTGTGTTCTGCATTCATCAGTGTCGACTGGACTATAGCTAGAAATGACATTATCATATCGTATTCCTTTGCTACCTATTTTCTCCTTTTGATCAAAGAAAGTTATTCCCAAAAGCTTCTTTAAAAAATTACAGATAGTGGGGAAAAGACAGATAGTGGGGAAAAGCCAGATTTGACATTATAAGGTTAGGGAGAAAGAAGGAATTAAACTGCTTTGGTACTGACTCAGGTAGGTCAGTTGAACAAATGTTGGCATGAACCGCATTTCCCCTGATGTTTTCTTTTTGTCAATTGAATGTTATTAAAATAATGTTATAACAAAAAGAAACATCAGTTACATACATCTTTTAGAGACCATAAAGAAACATCAGATAATGAATCTTCAACACAAGTATTTCCTAAATGTCTAAAATAGTACTAAACAGAGAGTATAAATAAGACATCAACTGCTAAAAATACTGAGAGGTGCTGTACTATGAATAGCATGACACCATGCATTTGAAAGAGATATTACAAAACAAAATCTACATACCTGAAACATTGTAGATTATTGAGGCATATTTGCACACAGGGTGAGTAAGGGTAAAAGAACTTATTTCGTAAAAGGTTTTTTCATTGTTAAAAAGCAGGCTCATTTGTCTTAGTCTGGTGTTCCAAGCCTGACTCATTCACTTAGATAGCTATATTCTCCACAGTTTGCATTGATTGAGTTTTGCTGTTAGAAATCATCACATTCATAGGCAGTGTGATCCAGTGGCTCGGGTACACAACTGTGAACCAGAAGGCACCAGCTCTAAATCCCATTGAGGCATGGACTCACTGTGTGACCTTGGGCAAAGTCACTTGACCTCCTTGTGCTAAAGGTCTGTCAGCTGTACAAACTGGCTTGAAATGGTACCCCTCCCACCACCGCATAAGATATGTTACATCTTGGCTCAACTATCCCATATCAGTAAACTGTAACACAAAACCAGGGCTGGTGATGAAGATCGATTGACTACTTGTCATAAAATGAATTCTTAGTATGTTCAGAAAATTTTGGGGGGCAATCCCATGCTCTAGAAATTCTAAATCAGATGGAAAATATTGAAAAATACAGAAAATGCTGGATGTGGATAAAAAAAAAAGATCAAAGGGCTTATCATGTTGGTTTCCTGCCATCAAAGCAACTGCTGCATTTAATTGAATGCGAACTAGCAGGAGCTATTGTTTAACAGGAAGTTCTATAAACAGTATGCACTTACACACTATGAAGAGGTGTAACCAGATATAAAAGTTACTAGTTGACCTGATGTTTAAAATTTGTGCTAAAAAGTATTAGCACATAAGGGGTTGAAGTATAACCCAGTGTTCAGAATCTTAATGCATTTCTTGTTTATTACAATGTTCTACTTGGTGCCAACATGTTTCTCCTGTGTTTAAAACAGTTGGTGCCCATGTGTTGGGAGCCTTCCCAGGTGTTTTTGCTGCTTGATAGTGGTCCCTCCAAAAGTCGGTCCGTATTGCCACAGAGTGCAGTATCCGGACAGAGCCTTGCAGGTTCCAAACATCTCAAGGTTCACTTCTCTGGCTGCTATTGTATGGAGGTTCCTACAGGCCCAGGATGGTGACAAGGTCCTGTATCCCGGGTAGCACTGTCCCTCTCTGATGTGGGTCTCCAGAGACACAGGCTCTGACCAGGGTCTGAGACTTGGGACAGGAGGGGCCTGTTGGAGGTCCACTTTCAAGGAAGTCTGCCTGATTGCTCTGCACCAACTGTCTCATGTTTAGCAAAGACAATACAGAAGCATAGAAAATGTCAGCAGAAAAAGATCGCTATCCATTCAGTCTGCCCTATTTAACTTGTCCTACTCCAGGACTTTATGTCTGGTTGGGGTTATTACCCTCACCTCGCCCCCTTGCTCCCTACCCTACTGCTTCCCCCAGTGTAACTATTAAGACTTTTACTCAGTCCCAGCCATGCTTGAAATCATCAATGATTCTTGCACCCACTGCTCCACAGCTCAGCCACTCTCTCTGTAAAGCAAAACATTCCCACGTTCCACCAGAATCTCCCCCCTGCCAGCTTACACTCTGGTCCTCATGTTCTTGATTTACTGGTCCTGCTAAATATTTCCTCACAATCTGCTACGTACATTGCTTTCAGGAATTTGAAGGTCTCTGTCAACCTTCCCTCTCCTTTCTGGTCTCCAGTGAATAGACGTTGAGGCCCTTCCTCTTAGGATCTGCCCTGCTAACCTTGAATTATTTTGGTTATCCTATGCTATAACATGTTTAGCCTGTCTTTGTCTTTTACAGTGTTCCAGCTGTGGCTTCACCAGTGATCTGTAGAGAGGCAGTATCACCTTCTTCCTCCTGCTGCAAAACCCCTCCCGATACACCCCAACATCCTGGTTGCCTTACTGTAGGCTTTACTACATTGGCTACATTGTTTCAGAGATTGCTTATAATGACTCCCAGGTCCCTTTCCTCAACGTAACCCCTCCCATCCAATATCCTGTCCTGAGGTTCTTGTTCACTATGTGTATCTCCATGTAGTTTTTGCCATTGAATTTCAACTGCCAAACTTCAGAACTAAAATGGAATAAAAGTCTGTTGTGGTAGAGGCCTGAGGCCTGAAAGATCTGTGAAGGAAACTGTGTGTCATGAAAGAGTCAATGCAGTTGGCAGGCACTGATAATCTTTATGCTCTGCTTCCTTCAAAACCTTCTTGGTTCTAAACTGTCACAAAGCTGGGAGCCCTGATGGTCTTGGCCCCAAACGCCTGTCATTCTCCAGTTCTGCCGTTGCTTTCCCTGTCACCTACCTTCTAAACCTCTCCTTCAATTTAGCCTCAGTCCCTGACACATGGAAGCAGGCTACAGTCATCCCCCCTCCTAAAGGGGTGACCTCCTCCTCCTGGTATCTACTGCCCTATCTCCGTACTCTGGCTAAACTCCTGAAAACTTTGTTCTCTCTCAACTCTGCCCTGTCTTTGATTCCTCCATTTCTTCACCTCCTACTAGACTGGTTTAGGAAGTCCCTCCACCTCCCTCCTCCCTCCTGCATCTCACTGACTCCATCCTATCTGGTATGGATCAGGGCTTAGTCACCTCAATCAGTCAATCAATCAATCAATCCATTTTTATTTTATACTGGAAAGTATGTGAGCAAAATGCCCGTTTCTAAACGTTCAGTTGTATAGATAATTTTATAGTTGAAAACAGAGTACATAACTGAATAAGTTAACATATCATACAGAGGTGAGGAATAAATATAAAGAAATATATGCAGAGTCTGCTAAACCTAGTGTACATCGGAGGAAGCTACAGAAGAAAGATATGTACACTTAAAACAGCATTCAACTCGGCCATTTTTGTCAACCTGGCAAAGTCTTTGACACTTGCTCACACAGTCCTTCTAGATAAGCTAAAGGCAGCAGGGCTCTTTTCTTACTCAGTTGCATGGTTCTGCTCATACATTGAGAGCAGGGGCTTGATTTTAGAATGCTCCCAAATCAGAGCAATTTGTGCCAAACCCATAGCTGCGGCAAACTCGTGGTGCACCAGGGACTCTACCCGGATTTTAGAAACTGAGGTTCAAATCACCAAAGTCCCCAAGTTTGCCGCAAGCAGCCAGCTGTTGCAGAAGTGGTACATGGAAGGGGAATGCCACAAGCCATGGGATGAGCTTGAGGCAGCAGCAGCCAGCGAAGGCAACCAGCTGGCCAGGCGCCCTGGTGGCTGACTGATCATTCCAGACATGCCCTGGCTCATGGAGGGGGGGGGATAGGTCAGGCTGGGGGAAGGGGGAGGCAACTGGCCCCAACAGGGCAACTATGCTGTCTGGTGGGTCTGTGTGTTGGAGGCCGATGCAGCAGCACCACCACTGGGAGGGGAGCAGGCTTGTACCTGCCATGGGTCACTGGACACTCCAGCAGTGGTCTGGCAGGTGCCAGGAGCTGTATGGGCACCTTCCCTTGGGGGGCACAGAGTCACCACCCCAAACATCAAGGGCTCTAGCAGTGGTGCACAGCAGGTTAGACCAGTCCTGGGCTGGTCTAATAGGCACAGTCTGTGTGCCCATTGAAACCTTGCAAAATCTAACTTAGGGATGTAGGCAGCCCGGCCACAGCGCAAGTCCCTTCCACCATGATGTACTGGTGTTATTGCCGCAAGGATGGTGCAAGATGGGTTGGAGTAGGCAGCCCCCCTCGCCCATGGTATAGGCTGCCTTACAAAATCAGGATAGGTGCAAGGTGTGGTGTAAGGAACACTTTGCTCCATTTCTCTTTGATGCAAGACCCTTGTGCCACTCCTGATCATGTGAAAATCATGCCCCAGGCCTCAAGCTGTCTGTATTGGTGACACCTTATAACCTCCTCTCCCAATTTCTTCTGATGTACTCCAAGGATTCATCCATGGTTCTTTTTTCTTCTCCATATTCCTGAACAACCTTTCCTCTGCCTGTTCTCTGTGTCCATTCACAGGTATGCAGATGACATGGTCCTCTATGCATCTGGATCCTCCGCATCTGGACCTCATCAACACCTAGAAGTGGTTCTGGGTTTATCGGCTATGCTTAATGCTAAGAAAATGATCTTTGTGACATTTGGCACAAGGCAGAGACTAGCTAGGCTAGTCTTCTTCCCCTCCTTCCATACCCTTGATAGAATTGCAGTTGTGGATGTTTCCTCCTTTAAATACTTTGGGGTCGGGCTAGATCGTCACCTTGCTTTCTCAGTTTATGCAGATGTCATCTACCAGAAGCTTCACCCCAAATTAGGTGCACTTTAAAGGACTTAGTACCTGTAAGTATCCCACTTACTACCCAGAGAGAGAGAGAGACAGAGTCTCAAAGATGATTTTCCCTATCTTTGTCTACAGTGTCATTCTTTACAGTGCTGCTCCCAAATCTACGTAAGCCACACTGAACCCACTGTTTCACTTCTTCTGCCACTTTACTCTGGATCCTCCCCCAGAACCTGCCACTGCTTCCTTTACTCCTCCCTCTACTTTCTCTCCCTTGATGTCAGGCAACTTGCTCATTGTACTACTTTCATCTCCAAACTCAAGCTCAGGTCCCTCCCCCAAAAACTTTCCTTCTTCTTCAATCCCCCTTCTACCTCCTACTCCTTTGTAGCTCTGACCCTCACTCTCTTGTGCTCTCCTCCATAATACTCTCTGCTGGCCAAGCTGCCTTCCCCATCCACTTCCCCAAACTATGGGGCTCTTTTCCATTAGTGTTCATACTGCTCTGTCCTCCCACTCCTAAAATCTCTCCTTTGTGACTTCACTATGACTCCTGCAGTTGTCTCTGATCCTGTGCTGTAGTTTTCTACCAACAAATCCCTCCCACTGCCCCTGCTTCTGCCTCTAATTAATTCCCCTGCCCACTAGTTTCCTCCATCCTTCCCTGCTGAATGAAGTACCAACAGTGCTTCATTCACCCTTCAAGTGTTGCCATCTGCATTTTAATACTGCCCCACCAGTGTCTTGTTCATACTAAAGTTGTGTATTACGTGTTACTCTTCAAATGCTGTTTACCTTATATTTTTTTATTTTGATTTGTGTAACTGTTTTAACTTATTGCTTTACTCTCCTCACTTTCCCGACCCCAGGATGCATCTGAATATGAACTATTTCATCTCAGTATGTCTTTCCTGGTAAATCTTCGAAATAAATAAATAATAATAAATAACCTCAACCACAGGCAAAAGGGATGGTTAGCCTGGTAAGCCTCTGTAGCTGTGGCTGCTTTGGTGCTGTGTTCTCAAACCCCAGATGGCATGGGCTAGGTGCAGTTGCAGTATATGTATCTACCTCAGTTTTTCTAGTTCCAGCGGTGCCCTTTATTCACCCTAGAAGTGTACACCCTCCATTAACATCCACCAGAGGCACCAAGCCATACCTTGTGCCACCTGCCTACCAGGTCAGTTTGCCATAGAGAATGATGCATGCTAAAACCACGATCAGTGACAGTGTGGTGGGAATAACGACAGGGTGCAAAACCATTAAAGGATCTATAGTGGGTTGTGCACCTATCTCTTTCCTTACAGAGAATAAGTCCTCTGGTTGGAGGAGGGTCTGCCGAGCAGCTACTGTGGTTTGATGGGATGAGCCACAGGCAGCAATAGAGGCAGTGCTCCCAGACACACCTAATTTTCTTTTATTCACACTTTGTGCAAAGTAAGTGCCCACCCCACCCACGGAGTTGATTATTTTAGTTGAGGATGGTTCAGGGGTGCGGGAGCTAAAACACAGACTTATGCCACTGGCAATATATTTGCACTGTATTGGCAGCGTGGTATATTGCTTTGGCATAATGCCTTGTGACATTATGTTGTCAGATCAGTCCTCCTCCAGCCCCTTTTCCTGCTTGCAGCTGTGAGGGTGCTGTTTTGACAAATCTAAGACAAATCTAAGAATTCCTGATTTATGTCACCTGTGCAACTGTAAATATGCTAAATTGTAATGTTGCTAAGTGTGTTCCAACCCATTACTGGCTAGTCTGGGACATTGTACAGAACTGATGAATTATGCCAAATGATATTGCTGATTTATGACTAAGTTCTCGGCGGAGTAACTGGAGTGCTGATCATGTAATCTCCATCACCCACATGCGTGTGTGGGTGTGTGTGTGTATGCATTCTGTAAATTAATGTGGGAGTTTGGAAATGCAATATTTAAGTCTGAAGTATCATGCCTTGAGTCCAACATTATTACTAAGGGTGCAGAGTTTATAACTCCAGTTGCAGAAGCTAGTGCACAGTTCAAATGAAGTTCATGGTTTAAAGTTAAATAAATTGTTTTGATCCCAAGTTGCCTTGTCATGATAAATGTGTACAGTTTGGTGCAACATCAAAATCTAGTTTTGGCCATCCAGGTGTGGCTCCATTTAGCCCAGGAGCCAGGGGCTGCCTGGTGTCTGTGGACTGCTACATTAATATGCAGTGGGCCAAACATTGGAGGAAGCAGGATGGGGAAACTGAACAAGAAGAAAGTGAAGATGGAGGTAATCAGTTCCTCTGATGGGGCACAGGTAGCATGGTTGGAGCTCTTCCACCAGGGTGGTGCCTTGGTGGGCAACACCTCCAGAGTTGTCGGAAAAATCCTATCCTGGGACTATACAAATACACAGAGGATTGATCCTAGACTCCTCTTCCTCCAGCCTACTGCATCCTAGTGGATTTAAACCTGGAACAGTTTGCTGCTCTACTGCTAACTGACCTGCATGTGGTAGCTGAAGCACCTATGGAAGAGTGTGAGGTGATCACTCTGGAGAAGGATCTTAAGGGAATGGCAGCAGTACTTCTCTCAATGTCTTAGCAATGTCCACTTGCCTGGCACCTCATCTACATGGATGTCCTGATACATTCCACCTAAGTGACTAGTGTCCCAGAAGGGGAGAATCTCTGCAGTCCCTCCAAAGGGATCTGGAGAATGCCAAACTACTGTATAATGACTGTCATTGTATGATGTTAACTTTTCTCCTACAGGTGTTCAAGTGGCACTGATTTGAACTGTTTATTTGTGGGTCTGTTTTCCAAGATGAGCATAGGAGGCAGGTTTATGTTTTAAACATAAAGTAGTAAGTACTAGTAATAAATTTACTTGTTGAGCATCCATTCCTGGGGCTCAGAGCGTTTACATTAGTATATCTTACAGAATACATAAATACAACCACAGTAAATATAAATGGTCAACTGAATAAATTAAAAGTGAATTACAAAGATAAAATAAATAAATAAAATAGCAAATTAAAAACCAGCCAGTGGAGAAGGCAGATAATTTTATCTAAATGCCTCTCTAAACCGGTAGGTCTTAAGGCTCCTCTTAAAAGTTTATTTTTTTTATCTTAAAGTGCACACAAACCTATATACATAACTTCATGCACTTTAAAGAACTTAAATGTTATAGAATGTTGTGATTCTATAGCATCCCTTGATTGGTCCTACTTGCATTCAATTCCTAGAGCTGTTCTCATGCACAGTTTTATTGCATCCAAATTCAGTCAGATATGTGCCTCATTTGCATTGGTACATAAAGTTCGAATAAAATTCATTGTTAACAGTGGATCACTCACAAATTAATTTCAAGAATGCAGGAAAGAGATAGCGCTTGGTGCTCGCATATTAAATTATGTTCCCCAGCCTCCCTTGCTAAGTATAGACAGCTAAGAAATCTATGTAAAAGATTAGTGAGGAAACTAAATCTGAATGCTTTCTGTAGCACGAGTTTTCTTGCTCTAACAAACAGCAGGAAAACCAGTCCATTTTAAATAAATTGCCTGGCAAATCTGACTGCTCAAGTTCCACTGTTTACCAGAAGTGAAGGTAATTTAACAGATCAAATCGCTATTGCCAGAGTTTAAATGAAATTTTCTGACTTTTCCAAATTGTCTCCCTCAGTACTCCCCCTAGTTTTAGCCTTTAAGATTAATGTCATTGAATCTAATTATCCTAAGTTTGACTTACAATTGCTGACACAGGATCAGACTTTAGGATACCTCAAAGGAATGAATCTGAGGACACACATGGGGCTGGCATAACTGACTAATGCCTCCTTGCTTTAGCACTGGATCTGATGGCTTGTCTGTTGAAAATTTTGTTTTATCATTTCTTTTTAAATTTTCTGATTCAGTAGTCTTAGAAGCAAGCGACTGTTGTGTCAATTTATAAATCTGGAGATTGTGCCCTAACAAAGAATTGCCATCCTATCTGCCTCCTCTTCCTCTGTTCAAGGCCCTTGAGAGAATTGTCTTTGACCAAGTAAAGCAATATCTGGATTCATGGAACTTACATCTTTCCAGCATGGCTTTAGGGAGAATTACAGTACTGTGACAGCAAGCTGGAAGTCATTGGCGTTCTTCAGATGACCTTGGATAGCGATGGCTTGGTGGGTGCCTTATGTTTTGTTTTATCTAAGGCATCCAATCTAGTTAAGCACAGTCGCCTGCTTGCAAGATTTGAGAATCTTGTTTTTTTATCTGCATCAATAAATTGATTTCCACCTTATTTATCTGACAGAAAACTGTTGGTTATACTTAGCTCCATGTGTTCTTCATGGCTGACATACACGTGGGTATTCCCCAGGAATCCATCCTGAGCCCCATGCTCTTTAGTATTTTGTTTTTAATTCTTTGCCATCTGTCATCCAGGATAAGGACACCTGCATTACCATGTATGCTGATGACATTATTTTATACAGAGCTGGTAGTAACCCTAATGACATTAGTTTTCATCTCCAAAGGACTGTGCCAAAGTACACATGTGGCTGTCTGACAATGGAACATTACTGAACACTGCCAAGTCAAAATCTTTGTTCTTTGGCACTCAGCAAAGCTTAAACAACTTCGCTTTATTTTCTTTATTAATTTGGATGGCGGTCAAATTGAACAAATTACAAATTTTCACCACCTTGGATTTATCCTTGACCAAAATTTGACATTTCAAGATCACACTGATTATGTAGCTAAAAATGTACATTCTCGATTGGGGCAATTGTATTGTTTAAAAAACTGCCTATCTATTCATTCAAGGAAAGTACTAGCTTAATCACTGTTATCTGTTATTGATTATGGCTTTCTAATATATTCTTCAACTTTCATAACTATTCTCCAGTGATTACAAATCCTTTATCACTCAGTTTGTCGATTTGCTGGTGCCACTCATTACTCAACCCATCATTACTCTTTGTATGGTAAACTGGAATGGCTCTCCTATGAACAAAGGGTTAACTATTTTAGTTTAATAACATTCAAAAGGTTTCTGAAGTTCCATTTTCTTTTGTGGCTGGTGTTCGTGAGTGTACTAATCTACATTTTACTAGATCTGTACATACTACTAATGCTTACGTCCCCGTAAGATGTCCTTTGAGCAAACATTTTGTTTTGCCATGACAGTAAGTTATGGAATGTATTGCATAAATCATTATTGTCTAACACTTCCTTGTTTGTTTTTAAGAAATATCTAAAATAATACTGTCTGAATATTTCCCAGTGTTCATGTTATGACCTATGATATGTTGTATTGTTTACACTATTTTTTGTTCTGGACTTTTGGGTCCCCTTGAAAAGCAGACAGCTGATACCTGAGTTTTTACCTATTAACACATTTTAATGAAAAATGAAATAAGTAAAAAAATAAAATAAAGCTCTCCACTGTGGGGGCCTCCCACAAGGACATTGGAAACAAGTTCCACAGGGCTGGGCTGGCAACTTCAAAAGTATTATCTCTTGATGATTTAAGCCTAGTCCTATGAACTTTTAGGAGGCCCATCTTGGAGGTGCAGAGAGGGTGAGGAGTATGGCAGAGAGTCAGGAGGTCACTCAGATAACCTGGACCTAGTCCATATAGGACTTTATAGGTCAGTAAACTGACCATAAAGGTGACTGGCCACTTCTCCAGCAGCCAGTGCAGGTCACCCAGGACTAGGGTTACATGACAGAACCTCAGAAGGCCTGTCAGTAACCTGGCTAGTGCATTCTATGTCAGCTACAGACATTGTAAGATCCCATCACTAACCATGAGATATAGTACATTGCAGTCATTGAATCTGGAAGTCATGAATGCATGTAACCAGTGATGTCAAGTCATCTAATGGGATCAAGGCTTTAATTCAGGCAATGTTTATGAGATGGTGTCAGCCACTCCAGACTGCAGATGACACCTAAGCCTCAAATGTCAGTCTTTCATACAGAATAAACACAGATTCTTCAGCTTTGTAGAGGCTTCAAGCCTAGAGAGACCAAGCACAAGGCTGGTCTTCTACCCTGTAGCCCCTGCTGGTGACCAGGCTCAGTCATTAATACCTCTGTGTTATTTGAGTTAAGTCTTAGCCAGCTGCAAGACATTCAGTCCTGGAACTCAGCCAGGCACAAATTAAGTACCTGTGTCATTTGCTCATTACTCTGTATAATATATTATTGAATATGTTCCAGCAGACGCTGGGTTACCTAACCCTTGAATTTGTGCTTTCGTGTATGAACTCACTATACAGTAATGTCACTGTTATGAAACCTCTGTACTAAGATGTGGAACCCTACAAAGAAATCTAATTACTGAATATCTTAATACTTATGTCTTTTGATGCTGGGTTTCCTGACCCTAGAGTTTTTGATCTCCTGTATGTCCACACTGTATTGTACTGTTCATTGTATTGCACTGTTCTCAATGTTTCTAATCTCTGTACCAAGACATGGAGTCTATGACTCAAAGGGTTGTAATTCTGATTGTGATAAGAAAGAAAGAAAGAAAGAAAGAAAGAAAGAAAGAAAGAAAGAAAGAAAGAAAGAAAGAAAGAAAGAACGAACCTCAACTGTGTCAGGTGTCCCAGGTGCAAACAACAAATACAGCTGGGTGTTATCTGCTATGCAGTGAAAACCCAGTCTATAACATTTAATGATCTCTCCCAGGGGTAGCATGTACACCACAAACAGCATAAGTGAAAGGATCAAACCCTGGTGTACACCGCAGAGCATGGGCTTTGAGAGAGAGAGAGAGAGAGAGGAGAGAAGTTTCCTATCACTACTCTCTGCATCCCATCTCTAAGGAAGGACTTAAACCAGTTGATGACAGTGCCAGTGAGTCAGCAGTATTCACTAATGCGATCCAATAACAACCCATGTTCCACAGTGTCAAATTCTGAGGAGTCACAAGACCATTGGACAAAGGGAAAACTTTTGTATTTTTGAATTAGGGGCACGGCAAGAGCGTGGACTGAATGACGGTATTGACCTATGCACCTTTTGGAAAAAGTATAGGTGCTAATGAAACTGTATTAAATATAGGTCTGTGCATTCTGCCTCCCCTTGAGTAGGTTCACTCATTTTATGTGTCTTCTTGAGATATGAGGAGACATATGAACTATGCACTTTAATACTTTCTAATAGATAGTGAATTCCCAAAAATATGGCATTGTGCTTCTGGGAGTTTGGATTACATTGTATTAAATGATGAGGTTGGTTAATAAGTAATTTGCAGCAGTTTAGTTTGGAAGTTTTGTGACAATGTGGTGCCTGGGCCAATGACAATGAGTCTGGTATGTTTGTTACCATAAGGGTTTTAGAATGCCTTTACTTTGTACAATAGGCTATTGCAGCAATTACTGTATTGCACTTTTTAAACTTTAGTTTTGCAATGAATTGTTGCTACAAAACAAACTAAAAACAAACCAAAATGAAAAATATATATATTTTGGGAAAGCACATTTGTTACATGAGCCATGATTGTTCTAGTTTTTTTATTAGTTTAAAATGTTTTTATTTAATACGCATTATGTAGTTTATGAGTGTTACTCATGTTTGTATTTGTGATTTACCACTGTAATTCTTACTGGTAGTGACAAGTTTAATGTTATGTATGTAACATTTTGTAATGCACTATGCACTTGCCATTGGCCAGTTTACCCTGTGGCTCACGGCGAGATGTGATATTTAATGAGCACTTTTGTCAGGGCTTTCGCATCACTCTGAGGAAGCTTAGCAGTTAGATAAGTGAAACGTTAATGTATGTTTTTCAGCCACTGCCTTATTTGTATTTTTATGCCTATTTTATATAAAAATAACTATTAAATTGCATCTGGCAGTCCTTGTGTTTTTGTTGGGCAGCAGGTGCTCTGTCTCTCTTTCTCCTCTTCCTTCCAGCAGTGACCTTGTATCTCAGGAGTTTGGCACAAAGAAAAAAAACATGTTAGAGTTCCCATGAGTCATAGCAAAACAGTAGGAGTTCTGAGCTGCGCTCCTTACATTTTGCTGAATAAACCATGAGTTAAGCAATTTTTGCTGTTGGACTTTTTTCCTCTGTTTGAGTGCTCTCGCCGGTGCTACTATTGAAGATCTCCGGATGAAGGAGAAGGCAAGTTACACTTATGTTGCCTCTAAATGCAAATGTTTAAATGAAAGGAATACTTTGGGACAGGAGGGCAACTATATACATAGGAGGTGTTATTTTGGGCCTAGTTAGGAATGTTCTGGACAGGCAGTTATCATACTCTAACCCAGACAGGTACCCTTAAACTGCAGTGACCAATCCATCGTAAAGAAGGATGAGTAGACCTGTGCTGTGTTTTAGGGTTCTGCGCAACAACATTTTTAAGCAGTTTACATCTTCTGACTTGATTACTTGGGATGGGAGAACCAGTTCAAATACATTCAGAACCTTCCAGAACCTGAGCTATTTTCTGTAAAAGAACTTTATCACACCTTTTTTGTTGTTGTTGGTTCTGTTCCTTTTTAAAAGCTGATTTTGGAGCTTAATAAACTCACTTAGCAGATCTTTATCTGGAAAGAAGGCTACTTGTGGTTGGAAGACTCAGAAAAAAGTCTGGGGAGTTGACAATACCAGAAAGAAGGCTGGTAGTGGAGAAAAGGACACAGTAAGCCATGTCTGTCTTAAGTGGTTATACTCAGAGTGGTGATACACAAGGGCTGTAGTAGATACAACAATACTGCAGAAAAAATGTTCTTGAATAGATAAATTTTTAGTTTTGTTCGGGACTAGTACTTGGGTTTACCAAAATAAAAGGGCACACAACAAACAAATGCCAGCCTTCTCCTCTCCTAGAAGTGATTCTATGTCATAATGGCAATCGTGGAATAGCGATTGCTGTTATGGCAAGTGTACATCGCCAAAAATTCATTTCAGTTATGCACACTCACAGCGAGGATGAAGAGGGCGCTCGAGGGGTGCATGTCAGGTGGGGACTTGGAAAAATACAAAGCTGCCCACCGGCAAAAAAATAAAATGCGCCATACTGCATCCAAACCCTGCACCTCCCAAGTGACCACCCACTCCACCATGCTAGTGGTCCAGCTCAGCAGCTGCCCACTACACCCTCTCCCACATACCTTCCCTCCCCTTCCTGACCCTCCTGCACACATGTATGTATGTGTATATCCATATGCACTACCTCGCCCACCCCGGTATCCACTCGCCACCCTGCCAGGTAGCCCTGTACACAGGCGCCATGATTGAGTCACACTTTTTGTAAGTGCTCAGTCACAGTCACCCTGCATACCCTCAGAAGGTATGTGGCATTGTCTACCAGGAGAATGGAGACATTAGCCTTTTTAACCTGGGTCAGAGGGGCCTGGATTCAGCTGTTACTGGGATGGAAAACTATTGTATGATGTGGTGCCTTCACCTGGGAGGCCGAATGCCACACAACGGTATGTAGGTAGTTAGCCCCATACACACAAAATATAATAGTCTCATCAATCCAAACAGACCCACCCCACAGCAATGACTATAACAGTGCAAACAATAAGGCAGTGGTACACAAAAAATAAAATGCAAACAAAGGACAACATTTATTGGGGGAACACAAACAAGGTACTGGGGAAGAAAGGGTAAAAGGTTAACCAAGTAATTAACAGTTAGCAGTATCAGTCCCACACAACTACTGTAACTGTACCTCCCCATCCAGTAACAACTCCATAATAGACTACCTAGTCCTGCACACCAGTGTATTCCCTAAATCCCTAGGGAGCTCCTTTGTATTTAAGTGGTACCACATAGTCTGTCTTACAAGTTTCAGGCCTGATGCTTGAGAGGAAGAGATTGCTGGCATGCATAGTCACCATACTGGAGAAATTAAACAATTCAGTTAACAAACAAACAAACAATAATTTGCAATCTGAATGATCATTTTCCAAGATGTTACTCTGCCCAGGCAGTCCACAAGGTGAAGTTCTAGCCCTAGGTTTCTGATGCCCAACCAGCCCAAGCTAACTAGCTAACTGCTGTGGTGCTAGACTGGATGCAACCCAGTACTTTGAAGTAAATGACATCACAAAATACTGCATGACAAAGGACTTAATTGCCATGGAAATACACTGTTTCCTGCAACATACTGCAGCATTTTGCAGTAATACTACTGAAGGTACTGCACTGCATCCTGACTGGTGCCACTGTAAATACAGAAGTTGCAAGAGTGCTGTGAAAGCAATGCCTCAAGCTTGCTGGTCTTCTCCCCTGTATGAGGACCTTTATCTTCAACCTTTGGTGGTGATCCTTTCTGCCTAATCTGCACTGCATTGTGACTCCTCCAATGACTTTCTGGGTGTCTGAGGCAGTTGGCTGTCACGTAGGCTCTCCATGTCATGGGTTGTAGCCGGAACAAACTCTCTGTAGTAGTAGGCCTGATTAGATTAAGTCTTTTGGCAATTAGAAATGCATGGCGAAAGTCTCTAGGGAAGATGCCCAGCTCCAAACACTTTGGCATTTCTGCTTCCCATTTCTGGACTGGGACTGCTCCTCCTTGCGTTCTTGATGCAAGCCCTGCATTGCCCTTTGAGAATCTGGTCCCTGAATTTTAGTATACATACCCCTGCAATCTATATTTCACACATGCCAGATATGATGAACTCTGGATATGTAGTTTTAAAACTAGATGGAAATAACTGAAAATTACATTTTGATGAAAGCTTGAATGCCTATATCAGCCTTCTTTAAAGCTAGAGTCTCACACATGCTCAAGTGACTCCATAAGTCAAGCATGTGAACTGTACTGATATTAGATATGTAGTTTTAAGATTAGATGGAAATAACTGAAACTTTTGGCAACATTTCATGAAATTGTTATGACCTTTTGGTAATTTTTTGCAAAAGCAAAATTCATAATTTTGCTGGCAAGAATGAAATTTTACCCTGTGCTAGTTGGTTGAAGTGGTGCTGGTGCAGGTAATGCTGGCACTGCTTGTGGTTGGGGCCCTGGAGAGCCCACAGTTAAGCTCCACAGTAGGGGGGTTTACACAAACCCCCTCCCAAGAATAAAAGCAGGGACTTTCATATACCCATAATTTATCAGCACTTGTTTTTCAAAACAGTGAAAAGCAGGTATGCACGTAAGTCTATAATTTAATAAACATTTTCTATTCAGCTTTTACAACTTATTAGAGAAAACACTTTTTTTAAAATGCATTTATTTTTTCCCCAAGTTTTGTGATATGTTTTTTTTTAGTTTAGTTATGACTCCTGTAGAAACAGCTTTCATCAGGATATCCTGACTTCACAGTGGACATGTTACAGTATCATAGTGCTTAAAAATGATTTCACAAACATAGCAATTGTGAGGTCAGTTGGACAGAGTCAGTTCATTTTAAAACAGAGAGTAGAATAAATATTTTTTATTAAACCATAGAAACAAATCCTGGTCTTTGATTGGACCAGAGCCAGTCACATAATCTACAAGGTAAATCCTAGTCTCTGATAGGACCAGAGCCGGTCACATGACATACAAGGTTTTTGAACTATTGCCAGATCAAAACAAAAAAAAACAGGCAATTGTTCATTAGAAAAACAAAGAAGTACAGCACCAACCTCCATTCAATGCAAAAGGTTTATTACTCACAGTTTGGAGATAAAAATGTAAGCAGTACGCCGGTAACGACTGTTCCCACACATCAAGGAAGACCCGACTGGTTTTGTGCATGCGCACTTCATCAGGGATGGCGCCTTCATTCATAACACCAAAGAAATAGTGTAAGTGATTTAAAGTGACAGTGTATCAATTAGAAATGAATGAAGAGGTAAAAATAATCCTCTGGTCTATTATTTTTACCTTTAACTGTTTAAAAAAACATAACTATATTAATGAAATAGCATATAATTAAGCAATAAGGCATGACAAGATGTGTGTTATCATGTAATAACGTCACTCCTGGGATGGGTTGAAGCACAAGATGGAAGCCGAGTATTCTACCACCCAGGTGACATTATTACACGATAATGCACACCTTAGATGCCTTATTAAATTATACAATGGCTTGATCTTATACAAAATAAAAAAATAAAAAAAATTTTAGTAGATTTTAGTGTAGCAATATATCTCTGCTTCTTAAAAGTAGCTCCAAACAATCATCCAAAAAATCAATTCAGTTGTTATTGTGTAATAACATCACTGTCTCAAGCACACACTGACCAATCAGAGCCCTGGAAATTTTTTTGCCATTGTATAATTTAACAATAATAATATAATATTATGCTAAGGCTATTTTATAGTATTACTATTCTAAGACCAAAGATTAATTCTGCAGATGCTCTATCTTCACATCAGGACCTGGAAGCTGGTATTTATAGCAAGGCATCAGTCAATAAAGCAGCAGCCAACATCACAGTCTGTAAAGAGATTAAAGACAAAAACCAAAAAAAACAAGGGACTTCAGGCATCAGCAACAATAGGAACATTATTTGTTACTCATAAACATAATTGAGATTTTTGCAACAATGATCTAGAGTACCAGATTGGCATTATAATAAAATGTTTATCTGGCATATCTTCTTCCCAAAAAAGGGGCATTATCAAAAATATCATTAAATCCTAGATCTTTTAAGGCTCCTAATTGGTTAATCCAGAATGCCTCTTTACGAAGAAGCATATTGTTCAAATTCCAACCCCGGGACCCACATTTATTTTTTTGATGCCACAGAATTTAAATCCATGTGCTGCACCATGGCCCACCTAATCAAGATGTCTTACCAAAGCATTTCTTTCATTTTGACACCTAATATCACTAAGGTGTTCACATACTCTTTAAGAGATTTTGTTGTTTTGCCAACATAAAAAGATTGGCATGAACAAGTGGCCAAATATATTACATCCACTGTAGAACAATTAGTGAACTGTCTTATCTCGTAGCACTTGTCTGTATTAACAGATTTAAAAGTAGTACTTTTAGTTATCACAGTACAACATTTACAGTGGCCACATGTATAACACCCTTTCAGTGGTGCTGGTAACCAGTTTTAGGTAGGTTTTACAGATGGTTGGTACGAATGTACCAACATGTTTGAAAGATTTCTGCCCCTTTTATATGCTGTCCTGGGTAACACACTTGCCTCTCTTTCTAATGCAGGTTCTGTGGTTAGAATGTGCCAATTTCTCTCTATTATGTTTTCTATTTCTCCTGAATTTTTCCTAAAAGCAGTAATTAAGTTAATCTGATTCTCATCTGGAATTGGTCTATTCCTATAATCCAAAAGACTAGCATGTGACATTTGTCTAACTGATGTTATAGCATGCTACAATTTATTCTCAGCGTACCCTCTCACTCTAAATCTGGTTGCCATTTCTGCCATTCTAGTTGCGAAGTCCAAGGGATTTGTATAATTTCATTTTACCCTCATAAACTGAGATTTGGGGATGTTGCTGATGGTGTGGCATGGGTGACAGCTTGAGGCATGTAAGATGATATTTCCGTCTGTCCCTTTCCTGAATAAATCAGTTTTGACAGTACCATCTGGTAGTTTTGTAATGCTCAAGTCCAAAAAATTGATATGATTTAAATCAGCATGGACAGTGAATTTCAAGTTCTGATTTGTGGTATGCAAATGTTCCACAACTTTTTCCAGCTCCTCGTGTATGATTCCAGGACATCATATGCCTAGTGCAAGGCAATTTACACCAAACCCCATGGCATAAATCACACCGTGCACCATGCGATATGCAAGTCCCAATTCCAAGTTGCGGCTTGCGCCATGCTGCATGCGGGTTGCGCCAAAGGTGGGCTATGCCACCCACTATGCCTGCAACCCACTGTGGCATGCTGTAAGGGTGGGTTATGACAGCACCTGTGCCTTATTCCAAAAGAGCAGCTGCCATAACCTAAGCACGTGATTACAAGACCTGCAATGGCGCTGTGGGTTAGACCAGCATGGAGGTGGTCTAAGGGTATCTGTCTGGAAAAATGATGGATGTCCCTCCTGCAGCACTGCAGAAGACACAGTGCCATGCCCCATGCCCTCCCAACATAGTGCTGCCCCACCCCAATTGTCGAGGAGCCCCTGGTCCATTTTGTGATGTGCCCCCAAGTGCCTGTGCCACCTGGCCAACCCTCCAAGGCCCCTGGGGATTGTGAGAGTGTTACAGGGTGGGAGGGCTCTAGGAGGACAGTTAAATGTGGGCCGCAACATGTGGCATTCAGGTCTGTTGCACCATTCCGTGGTGCAAGCCTGCAGCTGCTGCAAATTGTGGGTCATAGATGCTGGGAACCCTGCCTGTCTTAGAATAGGGTGCAGGGTCCCTGGTAGCACTGCATGGCACAACTCACATACACCCACGAGTTACGCCATGCAACTTGGAATCAGGCCCCGCCTCTGTCCCCCACCATACCATCAGCACATCATCTATTTATCAACAACCAGAGGTTGATTTTCTGATAGAAGGGATTGCTAGTCTGGTCATAAATTACCTCTTTCTCCTATTGTCCCAAATAAAAATTTGCATAATTAGGGGCAAATGTAGCCCTAATGGCTGTACCCTTAATTTGGTGATATTTCCCTTGGAAGCTAAAAATATTGCACTTCAAATCAAACTCTGAAAACTGTATAAGTAGCTCCTTCTGACACTTACCCAGGTTTGTAGCTCGTCCAACCATGCACATAATGCTTCCAATCCACCCTTATGGGGTATATTAGTATATAATGACTCTATGTCCATAGAGACCAAAAGCCAAGATTGTTCCATTTACAAGTCCTCTAGGAGGCCCAAAGTCTCAGTGGTATCCCTCAGAAAGAGGGTAAACCCTTATGATGTCCCTAATGTGCACATTGACATACTGGGACAACGATTCTGTGAGGGAACCAATACCTGAGACTATGGGCCTGCCCCAGGAACTATGCAAACGTTTGTGGCTTTTTGGCAGAACATACATGGTTGCCCGCATTCGGTGAGGTACCTATAAAATTTCAAGGGAATGATGGGAAATAATACTGTCATTAAATGCTGCATTAAGAAGAGAGTCTATCTGTTACTTGAGGGCAGCAGTAGGGTCCTTGTCCAGAGGCTGGTAGAATGCCTTGTTAGCAAGTTGTCTCTGTACTTCCAAAAAGAGGTCCAGGTGTTAAGCACCATCACAGTCCCTCCCTTGTCTGCCGGTTTGATGGTAATTGAGGTGTTTGTCTCCAGTTCCTTCAGTGCTGCTTTTTCTTTGTTGCTTAGGTTGCAAAAATCAGATCTATTCTGTTCTTCAAAAAGTGCTTCTATATCATTTAAATATGCCGTTGCAAAAGTTTGTAGCCCGGCGACTGGTGGAGCATTGAATGGTGACTGTATTCTAAAATTCTGTAAATTACCAGCGTGGTCGTGTATTTGTATCTGTGGATTGATAGTTGCATCATGCGCCATTGCTGGTGCCATTGGTGCTGCTGGAATACATGTTGCGCTTGTTATTGAAAAACGCTTCAGTGCTGAGTTTACGTGTCAATTTCTTAACCTCCAGATAAGTATTAAACTTAGCAGTGCAGCAGGTCAGACCAAAGTTGAGCCTCTTACTCAGAACAGAAATTTGGTCAGTTGTAAGTTCTATATCTGAGATACTGATTACATTTGTTTCTCTTTATTCTGATTCTTCTGACCATTCTCAATATTCTGCTTGTTGGTTATTACTTGTTCTCTGGGCTGCTTTTTGTCTTCTGTGTCTCCTCCTGTCTCCCGTCCTTGTGTTGGATTTTCTTTGAACTGCACCAGTCTCTCAGAGCGGCACAGATGGTTGTCCTGTCCCATGCTGCCTTCCTCTAAAGGGTCTTCCAAGGAATCAAACTCTGATTCAGATATAGAATGGAAGCTTGAGTTGCTGTTTCTCAAAATAGACCTGGTCTGACCAGACTTGTTGTTCCTTCTTTGATATTTTTTCGGACCTGCCCCCTCAGAGCCCTTTCATGTAAAAACTTTGTTCAAAATATAGTCCGGGTGGTCATGCTCAAATTTTGTGATCTTAATGGCCTTAATTCTAGTGTCCTGTTTTGTAATGGCCACTTGCAATTTACTTTCAAGACCAATGAACTCTGGGTTGGTCTTATAAACGGCAAAAGCAGCTTCCTTTTGTTGCAAAATAGGCTCACTTTGTGTTAGTTGTGACCTATAGTCCCTTATAATACAGTCCTGAAAGAGCATAGAAGCTGCTTGCATTTGACTGGTCCAATTTTCTTTAAATTCCATGCGGTCCATACCATAGTATGGCCATTTTAACACTCTTAAACCTCAGGGCACTCTAGTAATTCGTACATAACCTTCCAGGCTTGTTAAATTCCAATAAATTCACCTTGTTTTCAATGCAGTTTTCTCAAGTTCAAGTATGCTGTGTGAATACTAGCTGGTGGTTCAGTCATACCCAAAACAAGAGCACTGCTAAATGTGTGGGTACTGTCTCCATCTGCGTGCAAGTCCTCTATATTAATAGCGGACATGACAGAAAATGCCAAGCTTGTATAATACTTAACAGGCAACGGCTTACACTGTGCACAGGGATTTAGTGGAGCTGCTATGAGCATACTTAAGAAACATCAAACAAATGCAAAGGAAAGCTGCTGCATGGCACTGCTTTTGGTTTTAATTTCCAAACTGTAATAAACATGTTTTGCATTGAGTGGAAGCTGGTGTTGTACTTTGTTTTTCAATTTGCTACTTGTATTTGCATGGCAGCTTATGGATCAGCTTTCCTTTGCATTTGTTTAATGGTTCATTAGAACCAGACAATAGGTCCTTGAAAATGGTTAGTAGGTTTTTTTGCTGTAGAAGTATTTATCCTCCTTAATGGATGGTCGGCTTGTTCCACCCCATCCTGTCAGTTGCAGCCATTACTGTTCTTCTCTGCTGTCCGGGACCATGATACCCCCCATGGATTATCCCCAAAGCGGGCTGGGGAGGAGTGTCCCTCCTCACCTGTAACACAAACCCAGGCAGGCCAATGGTTTGATGGGCAGGGCTTCATGGAGCCCATCCCCAGTTTTCCACCTTCCGTTTCTTCCTGGGCTCCACAGGATGTGCAATGAGCATGTTGTGTGTGTTCTGCTTCTGCAGGATGCCCCAGTGCTCTGAATGTGGAGCTTTTCCACTCAGTGACTTGCACGCATCACCATCTGGATTCCTCCAGGTGGTGGCTGATCCAGAGTCACAGAGTCACCCTTGCTGAGGGAGTACAGCAGTGTTATGGACGTGCAATCCTCCCTCCCCAGTTGATTCCAGTGACCCATCCATTCCAGAACCGGGTTGCTGGCGTGGGAAAAGATCGCCTCTTCACACTGGGCTGGCTATGGGAAATAGTTTTTTTCAATTATTGCTGTTGTAATCCTCATAACTCAGCCAAAGTTTCATAAAACAGATATTGACCAGAGTTGTATTGGTATATAGCGAGAAAATATAGGCCACTCAGGATGGATTATTGCCTTCCAATCATATTGCCTTCAACCTTCGATTAAGGGCTCTAAAACTATTGTCAGCAATAGTTCCTCCCTCTGGGTCAATATTTAACTACTATTTCCCTCAGTTCTGATTTGCCCAGGATAGTCCAGCTGGATGTAACATCTCATTTTCAGTGGGGTCCTGCTTCTATCCATTTCCACAGCTGGATGGACTAGAGCACCAACAGGTTAAGTGACTTGCTCCCTGGCCACCACATAGGGTAGGTAGGGTTTGGCAGATCTTATGGTACTTGCAGTCATTTTCAGCAAGCAAAATCAAGGTCACACAGTGAATATTTGACTCTGACAGAGTTTGAACCTGTGATCTTCCAATTCCCAAGCTGGTGCTTTAACCACTAGATCACACTGCATGTGGTATTTCTGGTATTGGGCTCATTTATTTTTTAATTCTGTTTATGGCTGTCTAGCCAGGGTGAGGACATACCGCTTATCTGTCAAGGTTCCACAACACATCCCTCCAGCACTTCCTCTACCTGCCTGGTCTAGGAGGACTGTGACTTTCCCATCACAGAAGGCTGGGGTCCAGGCACCATGCTGTGTTCCTTACAGAGGGATTTTCTTTTGGTTTCCCTGGAGGCATGACCATGCAATGATGGCAATTGTGCAGCCATGCATGCCATCACCTCCTTCATTTGTGGTCCTAGGCTGCTGTTCTTCTGGTCCGCTGGCAGTCGACATATCACTGGGCACCATAGTCCCCATCCCTGGAAGGGAGAACAGTCTCTTGGACACTCATTCTACCTCCCCGCAACCCTATGATGACTCAAGCTCAGTCCCAAACTTGGGTTGTTAGTGCCATAAGTGCTAGTGCTACCACCAAGTCTGCCAGCCAGTTGTATTTGGCTTATTAATGTGACATGTTTGTAAGACTAATAATGTGCTATGGCCCTAAGCCAAGAAAACACTGCAGTTAAATGAAACTGCTAGAAACATAATGGTCTTAAACATTTTGCTTCAGTCAGTCTTGGATTTTTAAAATACATTTTGTTTTACAAAATGGATATTTCAGTGGTGGGGCATCTGCTTGCACACCGATTCATGTCTCAGGCTTTGGATGGCAAGAGTGAAGGCCAGCAGGGAAGAGGTGTGAGCACTGGAGAGGATGCTCTCCTCCTGGGGAGGGTTGTGTGCTGTACCACTGTGGTGGCAGATCCTGGTGGAGGCATGGTGGTGGTGGTGGTGCACTCCATGTTTCCAAGGAAAGTGAAAGCAGGTACGGAGGGAGGGAAACCAACCAGAAAAAACACCTAGCCTTGGTGAGCAGCATGCCAACTGAGTCCTAGTGCTTCCCATCACCCCTCCATTGATATTACAAATATTATGCTGCTTCCTTTCCTTGGTGGTAGCAGGGAGAGGTCCCCTGGAAGGGATAATTGAGACCATGGATATCAGAATCCATGGGGGCCTGGGGCAATGAGTGCCAGAAGAAGGGGAGCCCAGAGAGTAATGGGGGGGTGGAGGGACCCAAAGGAGCAGGTGCCAAGGGACCCAGGGATAAAAACTGAAAAAAGATAAATAGATTATATAGAATGAGGGTATGTTGAAACACTGTAGGGCCCCCCCATTCTTGGTTACTAAATCCATTGTCAAATGGTTGCAATTTCCTGTTTCTGTCATTGCACAATTTGTGATGGTTCAGTGGGAGTTGCAAACCTTTCCCTTGCAACTGCAAAGGCCATAGTGGGCACACATAGTGAAGTGGCCCGGGGCTCCTATGCAAATGGACTACAGGGCCTGTCACATTGCACTGTGGCCTCATAGGACTTTCCTTACAGTATTGTGCCTGCTCTACATGGCCCAATGGAGTTCATTTCATGCTGGACGAAAACTCAGGAGACAACGTGCACATGGGCTAGCACAGTATTAAATGCTGCCACTCAGCTTATCTGCCTGACTCCTGGTCAGCGCCCAGAGATCAACAGAACTAAAATGACATGAACCCTGCTAATACTTGTGATGAAATACACAGGACACAATTCTGAGTCACAGTTGGGGATGACATGAAATGGGAAGTTTTGCACTTGCAGATTTGCCCTGCAGCTTGAAAATTCGTGATTAGTGCAGGCTCCTAGGACTGCAGAATGTGCAAGCAGACGCGCCTGGCAACTGCCTGACTACAGTCAGCCTATGTTCCAGGGAATGACTGGACAATCAAGGCATGAATGGAGCATGGTTGGTAGAATCTACTGGACCACAAATTACTCTTTAACTGGGGGAGTGGGAGGTAAGAGGGGGCATGTACACTACTCAACTGAATGTGTATGTGTCTGGAGGTAGATGTGCGAGAATGAACGAATAAGCATTGTAACATAAGCTAGGTGCATATTGCCATATTTAATGGTGCTGCATTTGCAGTGGATGTTATTAACATCTGTATTGGTGAATTGCATTGCAGTGCATTTGCAGGAGAGACTCTTCCCAGTTATGCTCTGCACCTGTTACTAAGCATTGCAATTTTGGGCTCTGGCACAAATTTGTGACTATAAACTGCTCATTATGCATTGCCTCGATAGTGGCTCAGAACTAGGCCCTGTATCTTTCTTTACTAGTATGATTGTCGAATCCACAGCCTTTTTAATTTTGTTTTTCTATGGGCACTGACCAGGCATTATACAGATAAGCTGGAGCAGCAGCTCCACACACCCCAAATCTTTCCCTGCATCTACCTGTCCCATTTTGATGTTTGTAGCCGCTATGGATATACCCTACCTCCAGCTGGCAGAACAGGAGATTGTCTTTACAGCTGACTCTGATGCTACTCCTTGATTATCTGGAAGTGGAGCTGGTGGGTGCAGTTGCCAGGTGGCCTGCAACAAGCTCCTCATCTCCATATCACAGCTTGCCCCCTCTTCAGGCAGCTGCAGCGTAAGATCTTCATTATAGTAGGCAAACAGCAGTCTTTCAGGTGGCAGTATGACTGTATAAGACCACTTGCACTTTGTTTCATATGTTATTTTCCAGTATGGACTGGAATCCATTGGCTATGTGGCTGATCTATGCAATTAGTGATGGCCGAACATCTGTGTTTCAGATTTGAATCAGTTTGTAACAGTCCCTAAAAGTTTCACAGAGTTTCATGAGTTGGATCCTTTTAACAAACTAATACATTTCATCTTTAGATGCAATCCATTGAATTCTGCTTAAAAATGGAATTATATGTTACTAGCACGGCTAACCCACTCTCTGTAAGCCAAAAGCACAATTTTAAACCTCCTTCTCCAACCAAAAAAGAAGACGTCCTTACAGGTAGTCCCTCCCATCAAACCCCTTGCTGGGATTGCAAATTAAATGTCCTCTTTAGTTCTCTACCAAGCTCAGTGAGATCCCTATCAAGTTCCAGCACCCACCTCAACCTAATTCCTCACTAGCAATGTCCAACAACAGGCATCTTCATCATCGGGCCCTCCATGGTCTCAGAGTTGCAGCAGCCCCCCTCCTTCTTTGACTACCTGGCTGGCTGATGAATTCTGGTACTGGTGGTGAGGTGAGCAGAGAATGGCAGCACCACAAGAAAGAGTAAATGCCCCATATGCCTACTCGCAAGTGTCTAGGGGACGTGCACTCTAGCCTAATGCAGTGACATTCACTGATACCACTTTTCCTGATACTGACATTCAGCCACCAGCTGGAGAGTGGGAAGGTGGGTGTTGCTGGAGTCCTAGGTCCACAGAGGGCCCGAAGATGAGGACATCCATTGTTGGATGTTGCTAGGTGGGCTGGCAACCAAGGTCAGTACTGGTGCAGTGTGGGAGCTTATGGAGATATATAATTTATATGTCACAGTAGGGCTGTGGCTGGATCAGGTCAGGAGGGTGAGGAGGTAGGCAATTTGGGTGAGTGGATTACCAGTTTGGGGTCTTCTCCTTTGAGATGGGGAGTGGATCATTTATTTTTTTATTTTAAATGTATTTTACCAAGAAAATTGCATTGGAGTTCAACTCTGTTTTCAAGTGTACCCTGGGTTACACAGGCATATTCAACATGGTACTGTATATTCAACTGTACACGGGTTTCATTTAAGACTAAGTATGTAATGTCTAACACAAAATACACAAATTTTATTACATTGTTCAAGTAAAACAGTTACATTTTGAGATATATTCCAGATATGTACACAAATGAGTTTTATCAGGATTCAACTTCTGGGTTTGGCTGGCTCACTGTGACACACAGTGATATGATTCAGACCTACAAATACAACCAAGAGGTCAGCAGAGCTGACTGGTAAACTACATTTAAACATAGCGAGAGGGTCAGGCACCTGGTGCAAGACTACAAACTGGTAAGGGGTATGTTTAGAAAGGACATAAGGAAATATTAGTTCAAAGAGAGGGTGGTGGAAAAGTGGAACAGACTGCCAAGGGAGCTGGTAAGGTCCAAGTCTGTCCAAGGGTTTAATGTTGGGTGGGACAGGTACAGTAGCATAGTGTCTTTGGGCTTGGAGACAATGCTACAAGTGGCCTAGAGCTTGCAGCTTGGGGGCAGACAAATGACACTCAGAGATAGGCTGCAGTGTGAGTAAGTAGTACAGTGCTGACTTGATGGTCTCAAGTCTTCTGCCTGCAAAACGTCTGTGTTTCTATGGACGGACACCTCAGGGACTGTGGTATGCTTGTGACCCTTGGATTCCCACACCGAGGCTGGCGACTGCTGCAGAGACAAGTTGCTTGGCTCCCTGGGAGGGAAAATGCAAGCTACTCAGGATGATAGGAGCAACCTGCAGTCAGAAAACCAAAATGCAGCTGTGTGCTCTGAATTCGCTGCTCACCCTGCTTGTTGTCCAGAGGAGGGATGCAACAACCGCCATGAATATTGGGTGGAGGAAGAGGGTAACCCATCCTGTATGGTCCACTGTTGGGGCTAGAGAGGGCTTCTTTTAAATTTTTTGTATGTTCAGGTGACTGGTTCACTCCTACCTGGTGGCAATAAGCCACTCTATCTGTTAGGCAGACTGCACAGTCTCAATACCATACCAAGTAATTAACTTGGTGTGCCATTTCCCATGCCATCGTTTTAACTGGCTTGTGACTTCTTTAGAATCAGCCCATTAGAGGAGGTAGGCTTCAACAAACACAAAGCCTCATAGTTGGAGCTTGTCGGCACTTGTTTCTTTAGCCTGAAGGGTTTGCTGGGATTACCATGCTTTAATGAGTGATAGCGGCAGAAGTTTACAAATGCAGTAGTTGAGGAAACCTCCTGCAAGGTGGCATTCCTCTGGAGTTTGCAAACAGCACAGCAGTGAGCAGAGCTACAGGTTCCAAACAAAGATGAACACTCAAGAATGCTTTAGTTTCTATAAGAGAAAAAAAACACATCAGTGCAAAATTGGGGCTAACCCAGGTAAGGCATGAAGCCTATTGCCTTTAGTTCTTACTCCATAGTGCAGCCGGGCAGATAAGCTGCTAATAGTAACACATATACACACAGCACACATAAGTCTTTGTCCTTGTTTCAGGAAAAAGAAATGTGACAGTTGTGTTAGTCCAGTCAATGGTGTCGAAGAAAAAAAAAATATGTTGCAGGTGATACCTTTTATTGGACTAACAAAATTGTTTTTGACCTTTATTGGACTAACAAAAGCAATTTTGTTAGTGCAATAAAAGGTATCACCTGCAATGTATGTGTTATTATTGTTTCTTCTTCTGCGTCCTTGTTTCAGATAACTGCTGCAATATTCTGGGCATCAGTCGCATATGTGGCATTCCAGCAGAGGGCTCAACAAGACTAAGCTCTCTTGTTACCCAATTTCTTTGTATCACAGTCACACAGAGTTATACTGTTCTAGATAGTATCTCATCATCTGTTTTCTTAGTGAGCAGTGCATGATAGCAGTAAAAATTTTAATACATACTTTCTTATTCTATTTTAGATTGCCTCTTATCTCCTGATTTGAATGATACCCTTCTTCCCAATTTTTAGACTGCTTTAACTCTTTTTTCACATTTGAAATTATAACAGGAGCGCTCCTTTTAACATGGCTTGGACCAGGTTTTCATCAGTATTCTCAGTTGTTTTTGTACACCTGGAGCCAGATAGTCAAAGCTTTGCCTGGTGTGCAAAGTGACTGCATGCCATTTGCCCTTGGTTTCTGCCTATGTACAATATTCGAAGGGGGCAGAAGCATGTGCTAAAGGGGAATAGCGCACATGCACAGAGACAACACAGTCTGTGTGCAAATGGAGGGGTAGGGACATGAATGGGGGCACAGCGCAATATTAAGCGCATTAGTGCTGCACAAAAGTAATAGTGTTGGCCACTTTGCACAGCGCAATTGCCGCAGAGAAGAAGGTCGATTTACTCCAAGCAACCCTAGCAGCCAGCACAGACACTGCAGCCAACAAACACATCGGAGGGTGGGGGAACACATTTGCTCCATATTGTCTATAGGAACCTCCACTCCTTGATCCCCAGCTCCATATATATCAATAGTCCCTAGTGTCTAGTAACACCCCCCACCCTCTGATCACCTGCCCCATTGAAAATAAAGCAGTCCCAGTTGTCTAGTGGTACTCTTCACCCTCCGATCCCTGTCCCTGTTCAAGATAAATCATTTCCTGGTGTTCAGTGGTACCCCGCCCACCCTCTGATCCCTGTCACTATTAAAAATAAAACATTCCCTGGCTGGTGTCCAGTGGTACCCCCAACCCTCTGATCCCTATTCCCATAGGTTTCAAGATAGTGTCTAGTATCTAGTGGTACCCCCACCCTCCAATTGCTCACTGCAGTTTAGAAAAAGATGCCCCTGACATCTAGCAGCCCCTCTGCACTGGGTACGCAACCCTGAAACTCTCCCTTACCATAGTCCTGGTGCTACAGGGAGCCCATACAGTGACTGACACAGCCCACCTTTCTCCACCTTGGTTGCTCACCATATGCAATGACATGGAGCAGCGTGCATCCTGAATACTGTAAAGGGAGCACCCGCACTGTCTACAGTACATGGATAACTTATTTTAATCATTCTATGCACTAGTACAGATTAAGCTACCCTTAATTAGAGAACACTCAACTATATCCATCAATTTTGTAGGCTAGTGCTATATTATTATAACAACACCCATCACCACAAACATACATGTATTCATGTACTGATGTATTTATTATTTGTGAGTTCTTCCCACTCAAAGACCATGTCTCAGAAATTACAGCATTAAGCAACTGAGATTATTGTAGAGCATGAGAACGTGCATGGCTTTAGTATTCTCTAGTCAGTCATACTTGTGAAGGGAAAAGAGGCTGTGTGTATTGTGCCCAGTACTGGGCAGAGAAGAGGAAGATATGCCACCCAGAGATGAATTATAAGGGACTTCTGTTCTACTGAAAGGTATAGGCTTTGAAGACAGGCAGTCAGAGTTCAGTACATAACAAATAAAATACATAATCAGTGCTCTTTTACTTGCAGAGCTCATTCAATCTCACAATGCATCAATCTGAAATACCCATCTGTCTGCCAGAGAAACACAGATCCTTGATTGCTGGCGAGGTTAGGGAAAGTATATTTAGCTCATGCACATTGCCTTCTTACTGATCAGCTGCAATTCAAGTCACATGCACAGTCCTAATGGAATGCAATTAAGACATAAAAAATTCAAAGCGTTCAAAACCTTGCTGCATCTACCCTTGCTGTTTCCCATAGCAAGACAATATTTATCACATGAGGTCAGGTGACTTACCTGGGGCTATACAGTGAGCCACTGACTAAGCAGTGATCCAATAAATGATTTGCTGACACCCATTCTTTTGTTCTGACCACGAGATAACTCCGTCTGCGAGCTGGGATGCTCACCAGGGTCTCCTGGTTCAGCCTTTCACCCTAACAACTAGAGCACAGTACTTCCTAATGTTCATGCCAAATATTTCTTTTCAGTGTATATCTAGAATTTAAGATCCCTTGAAATAAATATCTTTATTTTTTTGTTGCTGGATTACATTTTTTTAAACAAAGAATTGCTTTATAGAACACTTTTAAAACTGACGTTGTTCTGTGTACTGGCAGACAAGTCCATAAAAATTACAGATTACTTATTAACAAAACAAACTCTAACAGAATCTCCTGTTTTTTGGTAAAGATATACTTTTTGTATGAAAGAGATGGTTAATTTCTGACCTGAGAATGTCCACCTAGAGTTGACAGGAGACCATGTGGCTTTGTGGAGGTGATGGAGTTGGAGCCTGGTATGGGAGGGTTAAGGCTGTTCTGTTCAAGTACCCTCCTCAGTAGTGGATCCGGAGCAGCCTGGATGAGGTAGCACATTGATCTGCATGGTGAGACCAGGGTGCAGTGTGGTAGCTTGCACTAATGGAGGGGGATGGTGGGATGAAGGGGGGAGAATAAGATGGACTAAACTCAGCGGCTTCTGGCTATAGTCCCTAGATTCTCAGTCTCAGTCTCAGGCAGCTGCCTGATTCCATGACTATCAAGGTGGGAAAAGTAAGCCTAGCCAGCTGCCTTCAAACAGGAATCATTATTAAAAAAAAAAAAAAACTTTCAAAGCTAGGTATAGGACCAGACAGTAAACCTTTTTCAGAACCCAAATAGAGGGCAAGATGGGATATTAGTTCAGCTTTGACACATCTTGGTAGCCTATCTAGTTAGGAATGTTCCTTAAGTTATGCTCTTGGGCCATAATTCAAAATATTGTTGTTGATTAACATTTTCACCATTCTTATGTCCTGTAAACTGGGGCCTTCCCAGCCCCCGCCCCCCCCCACACACTTGTAACCATCTAGCTATGCAGCCTTGTTGCCCATATATTTGGGGCCATATGGCTGCAGCGTTGCATCTAGGCCTATCAGACAGGAAGGGCCTTTTTATGTGTTTGCTTGTTTAGTTATTCATTTGTTAAATATACAATGGCTTTACAGTAACAGATGCCACTCTTAGTGGTTGCTTACACTTATGAGTCACAAGGGACCACAAAGAGTGCTTAGTTTGCATTCCTGGCATATGACAACCAGAGTTTCTTGGATTATCCAGCTCACTTTATTTGATGTTCTTAGCCACCATGACTACTTAATCTGATACATATCTGGGTTAGAACAGATAATCCAGTACCCAGTTCTATTTCCAGTTTGATACAAGACTGGCTATTATATGCCATCCCTCCCTGAGTGCCAGTTGCTCCACCTCTGTGATGTTCTGGCCCAGTATGAGATTATGGGGTTCACACAAGAGTCATGATCTTCCTGATACCCACCACCACTTTTTACTTTTGAAAAGTTTCAGGGTGATGTGGCTCACATACCATAAGACGTACTGTGACATACCCTTCTAAAGCTAAGTGAAGCCTCAATATGAATTTATTATGAATCAAGTTTTTACTTTGAAGAAAATTGAAACCTCAATGGTTTCTTAGAAACATAAACAAAAATAGTACCCCAGCTCTTTAGTAAGCATTCCACATATTGAAACTGTGAGCAAGGACTTCTTATTGCTGGGCAAATTTCAGAGGATTTCAATTTAATTTAATTTCAAGAATACTCTTAAAATTATGAAAAGCCACTTTGTGTGTGTTGGGCGGGTGGGGGTGAGGACTGGTCTGGATTGAGTATCTTAAATTTCAGAAATCGAATCCAGATGATATGCAGTTGAATTCAAACTCAAAACTATGGGTTTATGGTGTGGTTGAAAGGAGTACCAGCCATCCCTGACCTAGGAATTGCATAGTTTGGTTCTGGGGATCTGAACATTGTTAGGATACCAAAGAGTTTGTTGTGCACTTGTCCATGTAGGACTGTGTGTGCAAGGGAACAAACATATTGGTTTCAATGCATGTCAACTTCTACTGGTAGTTGGGTTGTTCTGCAACTCAGTATCTGACTATCCAACCCCCAACCTCCAAACCCAAATGCCTGAACTCTGAACTACTTGGTTATTCAACACACCCTTACATCAGTCCAGTTTTTCCCATCCCTAGCTGGTTGATGTGGAGAAGACAGCCTCCTTTTAATGAGTATGTATCCGACCTTATTCCCAGTTCAGCACCACCTTCTCTGCACTGATGATAGCTCTCTGGTGACATGACAGGAAGTGAGGAGCAACAAGCAATATATTTTTTAATTCAAAAAACACATCTGAATATCCAGGGTCCTATCTTCAAAAAAAGTTCATGCACTCTGTGCCAATAAAGACCTACCTTTAGATGGGCTCCAATCATTCTGTGCCTATGAAGCCCTACCTTCAGAAGGGAGAACATGCTTACTAAATCAAACAAACAACAAAATAAATGTTTGAGATACTATTTGGATGGCCTCCCTGAATTTTTCAGACCTTTTTTTTTACTTTTAAGTTCCACTTGTGACTTGCTAATGCAATACTGCTATATACTATATATATATATATATATATATATATATATATATATATATTATATAATATATATTATATATATATGTATATTATATATATATATATATATATATATATATATATATAGATATATATATATAAAATACTTCAATATATACGTATATGCAGTACTGGAATCCATTGTTAGTCTGACTCAACAGTGTATCCAGTTCCTACAAATAAAGTTATTATTGATGTTGTTATTATCATGCTGTCTAAAAGGAGATTTTGTGAGTAAATATTACTTTCTTTGTACAGTACTAATTCTAAGTCATTACTCCAGGTATATAGCTTTATATTTACTATATATAGTTTATACATCATATATACATCATAGAGGGATGGTAGTGTCTCTGTGGTAAGTTTGAGTTAATGCTTATGTCAAAAACAATATGAAATTGTCAGCAGATGTAGGCCTTATGGTCTACCAAGTCTGCTCGATTATGCAGCAAGCAGCCCTTATACTGCAGCTGTCCCTCCCCTCTCCCCGCTCCAGTGACCTCCCCCCTTACCATGTCCCATCCCCTTTTGAAGCAACCCACCGTTCTACAGGATACCACTTCCTCTGGCAATCCGTTCCACCCAGACACCACTCTCTCCATAAAAAAGAATCTCCTCATTTCCCTCCTGAACCTTCCCCCTTCCAATCTCAGATATGCCCCCGAGTGTCCCTCCGCTCCCCTTCTTAATTTGAAAAGCACCTCTGTGTCCATTATTATTTATCCCCTTCATGTACTGGAAGGTTTCAGTCATGTCCCCTATCCCTCCTCTCCTCCAGGGAGTACATGTTCAACTCCCTCAGCCTGCTCTCGTATGGTAAGTCCCCTAGCCCCTGGATCATTTTTGTCATCCTGCACTGCACTCCCTCCAGTAACCTAATGTCCTTCTTCAGGTACGGTTGCCAGAACTGCACACACTACTCCAGGTGTGGTCCAACCAGTGACCTGTATAGCCGCAGGATCAACTCCCTCCTTCTGGAGGATATGCCTCTGGCAATACAGCCCAGCATCCTGTTGGCCTTTTCAGCTGCCTTTCTGCACTGTGCTGAGTTGTTCATTGCTCCCATTATGATCACCCCCAGATCCTTTTCCTCTTCTGTCTTGACTAGTTGAATCCCCCCCAGCTGGTAGCTCCTCCTTGGGTTTTTTGCACAACTTATTTCTCAGCAACTTTACCCTAGGTCTGTGAAATTTGATATACATATTCACAGTCCTAGGGGCAACTTTTTTGGCAAGTTTGGTGCAAATCAGTTCAGTGTCTCAGAAGTTATTTATTACTGAAATTAAGTAAAAATGACCAAATTAAGGGACTTTTGTTTTCCTCAAATAACGGACAAACTACACCAATTAAATTATGAAACAAGTTCATTAGATCTCATGCCAAAATAGGACCTCTTTGTGGTTTGAAAAAAAAAAGTGGTGTGCTATAGTTTTTAAGTTATAAAGTTTTAAAGTTTTAAAATCAGGTGTATACTAATACATTGAAAAACAAATAGCTGAAAAAAATCAAAGGATTTTTTCATCCATGGCTGACCTTTTCAAGGCAGTCATGTATGAAAAAAACTTGAACTGTTTCACAAAAACTTGCATTTGACCCTCACCCACCCACCGCCCACCCTTTCTATAAACACGCAGAGGTGCCTGGTGCTCAAAGGACACTGTCAACCATGTTTGTACCATATTATTTTTTGTATCACTTTGTATAATGTTATTCAATGTACTTCTTTACGTTGCCATTCTGTTATGATGTTTCTGTATTATTCTGTGCTATTCTGTATTGTTCTGTTGTACTCTCCCGGGTCATTCCTGAAAATAGGCATAATACTTGTCTAGTGTACTTACCGGTTAACAAAAGCTAAATAAATAAATTTCTAGTTGAAAACACACATTTTACAATTGCATAGCTTATCTAAAATTAATTGATGTTCTGGTTGTTTGATCTACACCCTGTCTAAGTAGTATTGGAATGAATGCTAATGGTGTAACTATACCCAAACTTGTATTGTTCCAAATCCTTGATCAACTTTTCTCTCTTATTTCCTGAACATTAGAAATACTCTCAAACAGTGTTGCCACTTATAATGCAATAGTCTCCTTTCCTCCCACTGTATCATTAGTTGCTAGACTCTGTAGAGGGTGTTCCAAGGTCCAGAAAATATGCAATGGATGTTGATCTAGGAATGTAAATGAACACATTTTCATGTGGTAACACCAGTATGGTGGATTGTTTGTTTATCAGTTTTAAAAAGAAAAAAGGAATCTGAATTAAACTACCAGCTACACAAGCAAACTCTACAGAATGTTACCACTCATTAAATGTTTCTTTTTAACTAAAGACACTTTGAGGCCTAAAGGTGTTGACAGTGTCCCTTTAATCCTGCTGCAGGTTCCTCTCCTGCCAAACCAGAAAATAAAAGAGACCCTGGTAGCAGGTGCACCCCCCCCCCAAAAAGTACCAGCTACCAGATCCATCAATAAATCCACTAGCTGCATGTGCCTCCGGTACCTGCCTCCCTCCTGGCCAACTGCTCAATAATTAAATTCTGGTGGCATGTGCCCAATACCATTACCAGTCCCTTTCACCTGACCTAAAGAATAAAGCACCACTGTTGGTTGGTGCCCGCCCAACCCCACTGTTGGTACCCTTCTCCTTCTCAACCTGAAAATCAAAGTAAAGCATCGGTGGCAGGTGCCCAAGTACCTAATACCCTTCTCCCACCCAACAAGTCCATCAAAGAAAAGCACCAGTGGCAGGTGCACAACCAAGCTACTGGTATTTCCCCCTAATCCAGCCCAGCCTGTCCAACAGAGAAAAGCACCAGCAGTGGGTATTCAACCACACTGCCGGAATACCTCTCCCACCTGACTTATCCATCAAAGAAAAGTACTTGCAGCAGGAACCCACCCGACTGTTAGTATCCCCATATCAACTGACCCACCCATCAAAGAACAGCATTTGGTGCCTAACCATGCTGCCAATATCCAACATGGGCAATAGATCACAAAAACATCTAAGTCCAACATGAACAAAGAAACATGAAAATCATCACAAACAATATTCTAAGTCCAACATGAACAAAAAGTTTAAAGCAGAAAGGCAAGAAGCACAAAAAAAGGCTGAGAACATGACTGAAAACAATTGTGAGCATTTTTTCCTTACAAGTAAAGTGCTACGTAAACAAAATAGAATGTGTGTTTTTGTCATCTCCTGCTTTGTGTAGAGCCGGCAAGTAGCAGGCTATGACTCTTTTTTTCTCAAAAAGTAAGGAAATTCAATGCAAAAATTGTATGTTAATGGACCATTAGGGTTCCACAGCAACAAAAGGAGGGAAATGTGACATTAGAGTTTTTTCAACTCTTATGCCCATCCCCCTTCCTCAAACTCTAGCCCTGTACCCAAGGCCAAGCTACAGGTCTGGAGTCAAGTTCAACAGGTCTACTCCTTCAATCTACAGGTCTAGGTCGCTGTGCAAAGAAAGTTATGACTGATCTTCTGCTTTGAGCAGGGCCCACAGGGCCCAGCATAAAGAAAGTAATGAAACATAGAAACATAGTATTTGATGGCAGAAAAGACCACTTGGCCCATGCAGTCTGCCCAGGTGTTCCCTGCATATTCTGTCACCATAGACCCATCTAGCCTCCGGTGACTCTCTCACCTCCCTGCCTCCTATCTAATATACCTTTATGTCTGCCCCATGCTTGTTTAGAGCCCCCCACTGTTTCAGCCAGGTGTCCGTCACCCATTCAGGGAAGAAATATTTCCTCACATCACTCTTTAATTTTCCTCTATCCAACTTCATTGTATGCCCCTGGCACTGGTGCTTGTTCTCATTTGAAAGAGACTGCCCACATGCACACTGTTCATCCCTTGTAGATACTTGTAGGTCTCTATCATGTCACCTCTTTCTCTATGGTTTTCCAGGGTGTACATGTTGAGATCTCTCAGTCTGTCCTTGTAGGGCTTCTTATGTAGTCCATGTACCATTTCAGTTTCTTTTCTCAGGACCACCTGCACCCTTTCTATGTCCTTTTTGAGGTGCGATCTCCAAAACTGCACACAGTACTCTAGATGTGGTCACATCAGCGAGTGATATAATGGCATCACCACCTCCCTCCTCCTGCTGGATACACCCCTCCCTTTGCACTCCAACATCCCACTTGCCCTAGCCACTGCTTTGTCACATTGCCCTGCCACCTTGAGGTCCTTAGATATGATAAACCTGAGGTCACTTCCCTGCCTATCAGCTGTTAGTACCTCTCCACCATCGCATACTCAGTACAGGTGTTCTTATGCCCCAGGTACATGGTTTTTTACTTTCCGGCACCGAACCCCAACTGCCATGCTTTTGACCACTCCTGGAGTTTCCAAGATCCCTACTCATTTACTCCACCACCACCTGAATGTCCACCCTGTTGCAGATTTTGGTTTCATCTTCAAGATGGCATACCTTCCCTTTCAGTTCTTCTGGAATGTCCCCTATTAAGACATTGAAGAGGACTGGTCCCAGAACTGAGCCCTGTGGTATTCCACTAATCATGCTCCTCTCCTTGGAATGAATGCCATTAACCACCACCCTCTGCCTCTATCTGTTACCACTTTCTAACCCAGTTTATCACTTTGGATCCCACTCCTCGGCTAGTTAACTTCCTAATGAGCCTCCTGTGTGTCTTTGTGTCAAAGGCCTTGCTAATGTCCAGACAGGCCATGTCCACTCCCCCCCAATCAGTTTTCCTAGTCACCCTGTCAAAGAAATCTATTAGGTTAGTATGGCATGACCCCCTCCCATGACTCCGTGTTGTTTGTGGTCTTGCAGGATATCTGATTCAAGATACTCTACCAGTCTTTCTTTCTCTAGTGTTTCCATTAATATCCCCACCACTGAAGTGAGATTGACTGGCCTATAGATTCTCACCACCTCCCTAGTGCTACTCTTATATATAGGGGCCACATCAGCCCTTTTTCAGTCCTCTAAACCACATATGTTTCAAATGAGCTACTGAAAAAAGCTGCTAGTGGGGCAGCTAGCAGCTTCCTTTGTTCTTCTAGTACACTGGGGTGAATCCCATCCAGTCCTATAGCCTTGTCCACCTTCAGGGGTGCAAGTCTTCTCAGGACTCTCTCCTCTGACAATGGACTTGTGTCCGCCTCTTCCCTCCATTCCTGCTTCTCCCTGGTGTCCCATCCCCTCCTCCCTTCATTTTGAACAGAGCGCAAAAGTACCTGTTTAAGACTTCCACTTTCTCTTGGTCCACTTCAGCACAGTCACCCCCTTCTGCCCTTCTAATCATTACTTTCCCTCCCCTAGCTTTTCTCTTCTCACTTATGCACCAAAGAAAACATTCTCTCCCCTTTAGTGACCCCTTTGGAAATCCATTCCTCTATTTGCATATTTGCTCACTCACTGCCTTGTCTGCTTCCTCTTGCTTTACTAGGTATACCTTCCTCTCCTCCTTCCTCTGTGTTTTCTTATATCTCTTGAATGCAACCTTCCTTGGAGAATCATAACATACTCCTTTTTCTTCTGCTTTTGTTCACTTCCTTCATGCGTAAGTTGACTATTTTAGTTATGTCCTCCATTATTTTTTCCCCACTGCACCTCTACCCCTTCTTGACTATCCCCCACCCTTTTAGGCAATTTCTGAGGCACTCTCCCATTTCTGAAAAATTAACTTTGCTAAAGTGCAGGACCCTCATCCTTATCTGCATGTGGGTTTCCTGTATCTCTGTCTTTATGCTGACCCACACTGTATGGTGATCACTGATACCCAGGGGACTGCCCACTGTGATGTCTTCAATGCTGTCCCTATTTGTAAGCACCAGCTCCATTAATGCCCTGTATCTAGTTGGTTCTTTGACTAGCTACCTGAGAAAAAAATGTGTAAGGCCTCAAGGATGGCCCAGCTGCTTGCTCAAGCTATAGCTGGAAGACTCCACTCAACATCTGGCAAATTGAAGTCGCCAGCTAGTAGCACCTCCACGTTACTTAACATTCTGATGATGGCTTCCTCAGGTGCCTTATCCATCTCCTTGCCCTGTGCTGGAGGTCTATACACTACTTCAGGATGGATAATAGCTCAAAATCTGACTGCTGGGTGAAATACAGCACTTCCAATCCGGTCCTTCCTTTTCCTCTTGGTGCCCTTGCATCCTTCACATATAATACAACCCTTCCTCCCCGCCTCCCCATCCTGCACCTTCTTCTAAACAGAGAGTAGACAGGTATGGCCATATATCAGTTGTGGTGCTCCATATACCATGTCACACTATAATGTCTTCCGGGCTTTAGATTTTGTTTGCAATGCTCCTAACGTTAGCGCACATGGCTTGCCACAGTTTTCTCCCCATGTGTGCTACCCTGCTTCCCTTTTCAATTTAATTTCTGCCCATATTGTTCTCTGAATCACACATTGACTTGCATTTAACAGTTCTATTTTCATCACTCATATTCTCCTTCAATCTTATAGTCCCCACTACCTGAGGTATATGCCTTTTCATGTTTTCTGTTCCATTCCCTGTCATTCTCTGCCTCTGCCCTAGGAGAGTTTTCTCACATTGGGCCCTTTCTTCCTGACACCACCATATTGACAATTTGTGCCTCCCTTGGGTTTACTGCCACCCCCCCAACTAGTTTAAATGTTCACCTAATTAGCATTTAAGTGTGCCATCAAGTACTGTGGTCCCCTTCCTAGAAGGATACAGCCATTTCCTTAACAGAGGCCTGCATCTTCCCAGGTTGGTTGCCAGTCCCCTATGTATCAAAATCGTTTCTCCATGCACCATGCCTTCAACCATTCATTAAAATCCCTTGTGTGGCGTTTCCTTGCATCTCTCTGTCCACACAAAGGTAGCACCTTGCAAAAAGCTACCATGCATGCTACCTGCTTGAGGCCCCTTTCTAGCCCCCTGAAGTTTCATTTCACTGCTCCTACCTTCTCCCATGCTAGGTCATTTTTCCTAGTATGTACAATGATGTCCACCTCCCCTCTCAGTGCCAGCTGCCATAGCAAGCCTCAAGATCTGCTGTCTGACCCTCCCAGCTGAGGTACCCCATAGGTACCTTACCTTCCTACCCTTACCCCCATGCCCAGTTTTATCCCCTTCACAACTGACTCCCCCACTAACATCTTTGCTTTGCAGGGGGCACACAGGAGTCAGAGCAATGCACTAATGAAGTTATGATTGATACTGCATGCCCTAAGGCAAGCACTAGACTTGTATGGCATGGCTCCGGATTTTTAGAATGAAACAGCAAAACTGTGGAGGACAGCCTAGGACCTATAGCGTAATGGGTGGGGAAAGTGAATTGGTGCTATCATTATTATCATCATCAGCATCAGTTTTATTTATCTACAGACAAAGTCAATGACATGATGAAGAGTATCCAGATGTATCACAATATATATCATAAGAAATCCCCCTTCATTTCATTTGAATTTCTGTCATATTTCCCAATACATTCATATGTATAATATATCTTCTCACTGGCAACCACTGTATGTCCTCCAGATGTACAAATAGAGCATAATACAATAAGAAATCATGTAGAAAAAAAAACACAGAGAAACAAAACAACCATACACTGTATAAAATAAGTACTATATACAACATACACTGCTATATTAGACAAATAACATTATCTGGTCATAAACTCAATGTCATCTCTATTTCTCCATTAAACATTCACTGTATTTCCTGCTGCTTTTGGTTATAATATGAGAAGTAACACACTAAAGTATCTACCAGTCAATACTGCAAACTTGAAACGTTCCTTCTCTGGAGCTTTCCAGCAGAACATCTATCTGCCATCAGAAATGCTGAAATATCCAAACTCAGGTTGCCTGCTCTGGTGACTGACACTTTTACTAGACAATCTGGACCAATTTTTGAGGCAGCAAGTCCTGCTTTTAAGAGCATACTGTACATTTAGCCTGGGATTGTGCAACACAGAAACAGAATTTGATGGCAGATAAGGACCGCTTGACCCACCCAGTCTGCCCGTTTCCCTACCTAATGGATAAGCTGCAAAACCTAGTTAACCAACAACCTACTTCTTCCTACCCCAACCCCCACCCCCTAGAATTGCCTTATGACTGTCCCATGCATGCTTGAATTCCACCACTGTTTTTGACTCCACAACCTTCCTCCGGAAGGCCGCTCCATGCATCCACAACCCTCTCTGTGAAAAAATACTTCCTTACATTACCTCTGAGCTGCCCCCATCTTCAAATTGTGCCTTGTTCTTGCACACCTCTTTTTCTGAAAGATGCTACCCTCTTGGACTTTGTTGATTCCCTTGAGGTACTTGAAAGTTTCTATCATGTCCCCCCTCCCTCTCCTCTCCTCGAGGCTATACATATTAAGCTCCTTAAGTCTCTCTTCATATGTCTTCTGGTGCAGACCCTGCACCATTTTAGTTGCCCTCTTCTGGAATGCCTCCATCCTGTTTATGTCTTTGTGGAGACTGGGTCTCCAGAGCTGCATGCAGTACTCCAGATGGGGTCTCACCAGCTGTCTGTACAGAGGGATAACAACTTCCTGTTTTCTACTGGTGATGCCTCTCCCTATGCATCCCAGTATCCCCTCAGCCCTCCTTACTGCCCTCTCACATTGCTTGCCCACCTTTAGGTCATCTGATATGACTATCCCCAGGTCCCTTTCCCTTTCCATTTCTGTTGTTGTTAGTATCTCACCCCTCATTGTGTACTCTTTCCCTGAATTTTTTTTCCCAGGTGCATTACCATGCACTTCTTAGCATTAAATCTAAGCTGCCATACATTTGACCATTCCTCTAACCTTGCCAAGTCCCTTCTCCTCCTTTCCACCCCACCTTGTGTATCAACTCTGTTGCAGATCTTTGCGTCATCTGCAAAGAGACATACTTTCTTCAGTCCTCTGCAATGTAAGCTTATAAAGACATTGAAGAGGACCGATCTAGTACTGAACCCTCTTGGTACTCCACTAGTAATCCCCCTTTCTTCAGAGTGGACTCCATTTACTATTACCCTCTGTGTCCTGTTCTCCAGCCAATTCTTTACCCAGGCTACCATCTTGGGACCCACTCCCAGGCTGGCTAACTTGTATATTAATCTTTTGTGTGGGACTGTGTCAAATGCCTTGCTAAAGTCTAGGTAGGCCATGTCCACAGCCCCTCCCTGATCTACTACTTTGGTCACCCAGTCAAAGAAATCTATTAGATTCATCTGACAGGACTGTCCCACTGTGAATCCATGCTGCCTTGGGTCCTGTGCCCCTCTGGCCTCTAGGTACTCGCCAATTCTTTCCTTCAGAAGTGATTCCATCATTTTCCCTATCACTGAGGTTAAACTAACAGGTCTGTAGTTTCCTGCTTTTGCCCTGCTCCCACTTTTGTGAAGTGGAATCACATCTGCCCTCCTCCAGTCCTCAGATACCACCCCATCCTCCCATGATTTGTTAAAGAGGTTAGTCAGTGGTGTCACTAGTTCTACCCTTAGTTCTTTTAGAATTCTGAGATGAATCCCATCAGACCCCATTGCTTTGTCCACCTTCAGTTTTAAGAGTTCTTTCAGAACCCTTTCTTCTGTAAATGGGCTGGCATCAACTTTTGTATCCAGAGCGTTTCTATTGTTTGGTTTAGGTACCTCCCCCCTCTTCATTTGTGAATACTAAGCAAAAATATTTGTTTAGTATCTCTGCCTTTTCACAGTCACCCTCTGCCCACCTCCCCTCCCCTTTATTAAGCCTCACTATCCCTCCCTTGGTCTTCCTTCGCTCCCTGATGTACCTATAAAAGGTTTTATCTCCCTTCTTAACTGTGTTGGCTATCTTTTCCTCGGTTTGGGCCTTTGCTGTTCTGACTGCCTTCCCAGCTTCCTTTTGCTTTAACTGATACACTTCTCTGTCCTGCTCCTTCTGTGATTCCTTGTACTTCCTGAATGCTTTCTTTTTCTCCCTAACCTTTCCTGCCATCTCCTTTGAGAACCATAGTGATTTCTTACATCGTTTTGTTTTGTTTATTTGCTTCACATAAAGGCTTGTTGCCTCTATGATGGCAGTTTTGATTATTCCCCATTGTTCTTCCACCCCTCCTTCCTGTCCATTTGCTAGTGCATTCCTTAGGCACTCACCCATTTTGGCAAAGTCAGCCCTCCTGAAGTTCAGTACCTTTGCCTTTGTATGGCTTGACTCTACTGCTGTGTTTATTGTGAACCATATTGTTCGATGTTCACTAGTTCCCAGATGGCTACCCACTTCTAAATCTGTGATCCTCTTGCCATCCCAATTTGAGAGTACCAGGTCTAAGATTGCTCCCTCTCGAGTGGGTTCCAATAATAGTTGTCTAAGGTATGCCCCCTGTAGGGCATCTACAATGACCCCACTCTTAGAAGTGGCTGCTGCAAATGTACTCCAATTAACATCTGGCATATTCAGATCCCCCATCAGCAATATCTCCGCTTTTTCGGCCATTCTAAGGATACTTACTATCATTTCCTTGTCCATGTCCTCTCCCTGAGATGGGGGTCTGTATACAACCCCTGTGCGGATTGTGGTGCCATTGCCTGTCTCCAAATTGACCCACAGGGCTTCCTCTCCTCCCTGTTTACCCTTTTGTTCTGTAGCTTTGATTCCTTCCCTTATGTAGAGAGCTCCTCCTCCTCCTCTTTTACCCTCCCTGTCCCTCCTGTAGATAATGTATCCTGGTATGTTTACGTCCCAGTCATGGCTCTGTGTGTACTATGTTTCTGTGACTGCCATGATATCGAGACGTTCCTCCTCCATCAAAGCTACTAATTCAGGAAGCTTGTTACCCAGACTACGAACATTAGTACTCATTGCTCTCCATATTTTGATGGCTTTACCTCTTGTAGCACTATCCCTGTCCTCACTGACTTTGCTTTCTCCATTCACCCTTGTCCTGCTCCCTACTGACCTTTGTACCTTGGCCTTTCCCTCATTTAGTACCCTGCTTTGTAGGGGGAGGCTGGGAATTCCCTGCTGCTTATCAGTGCCTCCCCCTTGACTAGTTTAAAAGCTTGCCAATGAAGCATTTAAACCAATTGCCCAGAAGACTTGTTCCCTTCCTGGACAGATACAGACCATCCTGCCAGTATAGGCTGGTATCCCTCCAAGTGGAACCTCAGTTCATAATAAAGCCAAACCCCTGTGCTCTGCACCATTTTTTTAACCATCCATTGAATTGAATGGTGCGAAGTACCCTCGCCTCACCCTTGCCATAGACAGGCAGCACCTCTGAGATGGATACTGTGTGTGCTACTTGCCTTAGGCCCCTCCCCAACTCCACAAACTCCTCCTGCACTACTCTAATCTCATGTTGAGTCAAGTCATTTGTCCCTAGGTGGACAATGACATCCAGATCAGTCTCCTGTGTAGCTGTTCTTGCGATCCTGAGGATGCGCTTCCTGTCCCTCCAAGTCATGGCACCAGGCAGGCAGGCACCTTACTTCAGTTTTCCCTGCTCCCCCCAGTTCTATCCCCCAATGACTGAGTCCCCCACCAGGAGCTGCTTCCTTTCCCTGTGGTGTCCTCTGCCTCCTTCCTGTGGGGCTTTCTTGTGACAGTTGTCCACAACCTCCTTAGTCTCCTCTGTGGATGCATCCGTAGAGGAACTATGCTCCATCAGAATGGTGTATGGATTGTGGTGTGGTACAATTGACTGGGTGTGCCTCTGTTCCACCACCCTCACCCTCCCTGAACCCACTGTGGTCCAACTGCTGCACTTTCTTCGCAACCTCTGAAGTAGCGGTGGTGGCTCTGGTGCTCCCTGGATGGGGGAAGTTCCCTTACTACTGTCCAGTGTGGCCTGAGGATGGGCAACCTCTTCCCTCAGGGCAGAGAGTTGTCTGCAAATAGGGCAGCATCTCAGCCTCCAGAAAGACTCCCGGAAGACTGATGCCCCACAGCCATTAGATTGCACTACTCCCACATGTCTGTCTATCTTCTTGTACCTTCTTGTTTATCCTGTTTAATTTTTTTTTGTGTGAGTGATTGTTTTGTTATCTATAAATATATATATTATACAATGTGTAGGCTTATATTGTTAGTGCAGTGCGCTAGAAAGGATATGACAGCGATACGCACTTCGCCTCTTGAGGAAATGATGTCAGAACACCTGGTATAAAGGAAATGTTATCAGGGGTGGGTGGAGAGAGGGGTGGGCAGGGTATGGGCCTAAACTATGCCATCATGAAACAATCAGCTAAAAGCTCTGACCCACCGCTTGGATGAGTGTTGACCTTCCTGTCAGCAAAATGCCCTGCAGTGTTGATACAGAAGGCGTGATAAGTTCCAGGTATGCAAACAAGCAAATTGTCTATACTGACATACCTGGTGAACATCCTAGAAATATAAGAATAAAAACAAGTAATATACAAATTTGGATTTTGTGTATGTTACCAAGTAGAATGACTTCAGTCCAGAATCTCTGTAATCTGAATTTTATGGGATTAATTCAACATGATCTCATGGCCGTCAGAACACTTTTCAACCAATATTCTGCAATTCTGATGGACTGGAGTTCCAAACCCCCAGGTGGCCTTGCCAGACATAATAATAATGGCAGTTCATTTGCAAACATCCTTTTGCGACAAACTTAATTGTCATAAGAGCTAATGGGCTGTTTTTTTAAAAGCCATGATGCAGGTGCAACTCCCGATTTGGTGCACAACCTGTATCATGTACAATATACCAAAACATTTGTGAGCCATGTTCCAATGTTTTGATGAATCTGTAATAATTTTAAACTTTTCAGCAAAAAAAAAAATGGCACGTGTCATTTCTTCTCTGCAACATGTGCCACTTGTGGCAAAACATTAGACCACCATTTATGTGGTCTAATGCCTATGTTGCAACTAGCTCTGTTGGATTAAAAACATGAGAAAACTCTTAGAAAATCCAGCTCAAGGTGTCACAAATTAACAATGGCATCCCATAGCTCTCTGTATATTGGATGCACTAGTTTAGAAGCGTGGGCAGCTCTCATAAATCAGGAATCAATACCAATACTCTGCTGTCAAAAGTCTGGAAAAGCTGATGCTAATGGCTAGGAGTAAGACCTAATGGATGGAGTTTTCAGACCTTTAGAATACAGATTAGATATGAAATTTTAAATGGAATAATTTTGGAAAAGGAATCAATCTTTATCTTTTCCCAGTTAATAAATTCCATATGCACTGTATTGTAAGCTTTGCTTGTTGAAACTTTCCTTGCTATGAATAACAGTTTAATAATAGCTGATGAAAGGCATGTTTCTTAGAGTTGTCTCCTGATATGGTATGAGACATCCGATCAGAACAGGACTGACTATGGCCGGCTCGCTGGCACAGAGGTATGGCTGCCATCTGCGACGCCGATGACCCAGGTTTGGAAATGGATCCGGGAGTCAGACGGCCGGCTGGGGAGGGGAGTAGGATGAAGTGTTTGCTGGACTGCTCTCCTACTCTGGGAAGAAGGGGGTCAAGTGTCTGATGCACTGCGGACCCCTGGCGGAGGCCAAGAGTACTGCTGCAGTTGGCGCCATGACGTACTGCGGTGGGACAGACATGACTCATCATAGTACGTCCCCGCCCCCGAGGGAATTACTGCAAAAATTAAAAAATATGCAGGCCCCTGTCAATGAGCCAGCTCCGGTGCCATCCCCTCTGGCCACTACAGTCCAATTCAGTGGTCCCACTCAGGGGGGTAAGCCCGAGTATGAGAGGGCAGCTGCCAGAGCCTGGCGAGCCCATTAGAGGGGCTAGGGGAGCCCAGCAAAAAAAAAATAGAACAGCACTGATTATAAAGGACTGTAAAACATTGCTGTGAGAAAGATCTGTCATCTGAAACACTCTCCAGACCAACTTGGAAATCAAAAATGAATCATCATCTGGAACTATTGTCTAGATAGCCACTTTTAGAAATTTAAGTCAGTTTTTGATGAGCATGAGCATGGACATTGAGGCCTTACACAAAGACTGCTTGTATCAGTGGAAATGGAGGGAATATACAGTATAGGGAATTGTACTTTTTTTTTAGTCCAGACTGAGGGCATCTCTGACGCATACTGTCATGTTTTTGGAATCTATTTGCTTTCTGGTTGCTTTCGGTTTGTGCAAATTACAAATAAATTTATCTTTGGTGAACCCCATTTCTAGTTTAATTTTCTAGTCACACAGGCCTGCACTCCTGCAATTTCCACCTCTGGTATGTGGCTTGTTGAAAATAGTACTGTGGGGGAAATGCAACATTTCCAAATGTGAACTATCTGCCTGAAAACTGAAAGGTATCCCATTCCTCCTCACTGTTTCAGGCATGATTCCACTGTTTTAATGTCCATAAGGACTTGAATGTGTGAGCTCATTGTGGAGGGGTTGTGAGATAACAGATGGACCAGACACAGAACTTCAGGTTCAACACACAATCTCTGTGTGACGTTATTTAAAACACAGACAATAACCTTAAGCAATGGCATATCCCATCTTCGATACATCAGTTTGCAGTTGTCCTTCCTCTGCACTAAGTCAGCACCTGCAGACCCACTGATCTACTGATCTATCTCTTTAGTGAAAATCCTTCAATCCCTGTGTTTGTCTTGTGTGTTTGGGTGATGGGGAGCTCAAAAAAAGAAAAGCTCCCAAAACAAGCTAAAGACAAAGAACCTCAGTACAGAAGCACTGAAGTAAGGGTTACCCCAAAGGGTATTGGCAATAAAGCCAAGTTTTCAAAGAAACACAACATCTCACATACCCCATAATGCAATTTCATCTATATGCAAATCACCATACAATTTTAGGCTTGTTCAGCTTAAAGAAGGAATGCATGGTGCCAAAGGGCCTCTCAAGCAATCTGTAATTTACATGCATTTTAAAAAACAAAACCAACTTAATTTTTATAATACAGTCTCCTAGTAACTTTTTACCTTAATCAAAAACATCTACTGCTGTGGTATTTTCAACATTTACAGGTTTGATACACATAAGGTGTATGCATCAAGGTATTTTATGACATAGTGCAATTGCATACTAAATCCAACAACGAGGAACACAGCCTGTTGTTTTACATCAGCTCGGAGGTCACCACAATAACCTCCCTGTATGAGAACCAGAGAGGGAAAAGAAAAATTAAAGAGGACACTATTGCACAGTCAAGAAAGGGGAGGGGGTGCCCATAGGTGGCCAACCTTATGGACTAGACATTGTAAAGGATAAATTAGACTAAGAAATAGAACTGTTGCAACAGATTTAAGAAAAGTTTGGTCCTCAAGAGTGACAGGATCTCCCTGTCATACCCTTGATAGTGTGGAAAGGTCAGCAGGACTTTTAGGACTGCCAATAACTCTGTTTATTTTTCTGGGTGAATCCTCTGGTGACCAAAGGTCTTTGAGTAGTTACCTAAACACTGTGAGCAATCCCTTCTATATTTGATGCATCTATTGCTAGGATCAATTGTATGTACTAGTTTATGTTTTAACTTGAACTGCACTGTAAGTGGTGACAGAAGGACACCTTATAAATACATTTTATTTTTTATTACTACTAATAACAATATGAATAGTTCTGCTGGAGAAGGAAGGAGTGGGGATCAACTAGGGATCAAGGGCTGTAGTCTTATCACTTTGTAACCGATCTTATCAGGCCTCAGAAGATAAGCAGGCACAGGCCTCATCTGTATTCTTGTGAAAGACCTCCATCGAACACATGGTTCTGCAGGAAGTGGTGTTGGTAGCTATGCAGGGGGTACTCCCCCCCCCACCTTGGTTACAAGCACCATACTAATGTCCCAGTATGGTGCTAGAGGGACTCTGTGTTTTCATAAGGTGCAGTCCTTCTGATGAAACATTAAACAAAAGTCCTGTCTATTTATCCCTGTTCTGTTGGTTATTTGGATACATGTTAAAGATCCCATGACACATCGCAAAAACAGTAGAGGAATTTCTCCTGGTGTTCTGAACTTGTTCAGCATGAATCAATGCTTCCTGTACTCCAATCCCCTCAGGATCACAAGTGAACATTCTCTGTTACTGTATGGGATAAAATTTACTACTGACTGGCTCCAATTGGGAATAACCTTCCTGCTGGAAACAAAAATGTTTTGATGTTCCCTGTAAAAAAAAAAGTGCTCATGAAAAGGCAGGAAGGAGGGTTACCAAGGAACCTAGAATGCTTGTCACATCCCACTGGGTCAAATGACATGACAAAACTGTGAAACATTTTGGGATAATCAAAGATACTTTAAATGTGTGTACTTTTAGAATTCGACTCTTTAAATCAAGCCACAAAGTTTTAAGGACTTCTGCACAGCTAGAAGTGGCTTTTACACTGAAACCTTAAGTTGAGAGCAGATGTACAGTATTACTATTCTGATCTGATGGGTTAGGATTTCTGGAAATTTGGCAGTTAATCAAATGACATAAAAATAAGTGAATAATGTTAGTGCTTAACTCTTTGGATTGGATACCACTGGCCAAAGGACCACTTTTAAAGTTTGTAGTGCTACTGGATGATCAAATCCAATATAGATTGATTGATCTATCTATCTATCTATCTATCTATCTATCTATCTATCTATCTATCTATCTATCTATCGATATTATTTTCCAGAAAATGCAGTAAATCCAAGAATGAGTAGAACAATACATTAAATTGTTAGCAGACTTTCATGATATATGTACAAAATAGTTTATACGAAGGTTAAGAAGCAATCGTTGAGCAGATAAATATAGCATATGATTATGACATCACTGAGTAGATTGTTTATATTTATGTTCTTGTGAATTTGTTTAGAGTTTTAAGTTTGATATAAACTGATTTCCTCAGATGACTTTGGGGACAAGAAATAATGAACTCCACCAACCTTTTGAGATTCCTAAAAGAAGGACACCTTCTAAAACCTTTCTACTATATCTAAAGCTTTCCAAATATCCTGGTCTAAAAAGTATTGTAATTCAGAGGATTTTTTTTATGGGGGATATATGGAATGCTGGTCAGGACAATGACAAGGGTTTTTCAGCCCCTCTAAAATCCAACTGAAGTCCATAGTGAGGATTTTATTTTAATTCTGGGAATAAAACAAAATACTCCCTGTTAGAAGAAATTTATAGTGAGGATTTTATTTCATTTTAATTCTGGGAACAAAACAAAATACTCTATGTAGACAGAAGACTTTCCTCTTGTAAAAGTAAATGTAATATGTCCTCCAGACTCAGTTGATGTGCCCTTTTGAACTAGCTGTTTTTCTAACCTTGGAATTTTCATAAGAGGCTGTAAATATCCCTCTCTACTTGCCAGAATAAGGGATATATTGCACCATCTTTTCTGTTAGGGTTCTGTTATAACTGATGACTCGTCACCATCTTTTCTGATAGGGTTCTGTTGTAACTGCTGAATCATCCTAAATGAGCTTCTTGGGAAGTTCAAACATAGACTCTGAAATCTTGTCTGCTTGGAAGAAATTGAGGTTAAATATTCAAACCAATCTCCTAAAACGTCTTCAGTATGGTCTGGACCCAGGATAGCTGTGCTATAAAGGCTTGGGTAGCCCATTGGATGTTTGTTAACTTTTTTCCAGGTCACACAGCATTAGTAAACATTTAGGCATGTTGATTAAGACCCAAGAGGGGGGTTGAACTATGGCTGCAGACAGTTTAACTGCATCCCTAACAGCTCTCCACCTATGCTGTACTTTGATGGGAACAATTTCTAAGATTCCATGACATTGTTCAGTCTCACTATATAATCTGGAGGTCATCCACAAGTGGATCTGGTGCATTTATAGTTTTCTATTAGGTCATCCTGTATATCCTATCTTGATCAGCTATCTCCCACAGTGCTAGTGAGAGGTATGCCTCAGTAACTCTTCAGAACATTCATATACGGTATGTCACAGGAAATCCTATTGAAATTAATCTGAATTTCCTGTAAAATATTCAGATATATCTAGATATACTGAGACATATCTCTGGCTACCACAGTATTAAGGTATCTAAATTAATATGGGATGAGCTACCTTCCTGGAGGCTAAAAGATTGATCAAATACATGTCCTTATTAGGAGCATTAAAGAAATGGGGGTGTCTATTATCACACATTTCCAGCATCAGAGACTTAACAGAAATTTAGTTTTTTGAAATAAACACTAACCACCAAAGGTTATGTACACCCATCTCTTATGGATATGTGGCACTTCTCCTTGACAAGAAGGCCTACTCAGTACATCATTTTAGCATCTGTAATTGCTCTGAAGTTAATAGTTTTAGAGGCATGCTCTGCCTTAGGTGTCAGCATGGCTCAGTTGGTAGTACATTGGCTCCTGGACCAGAAGGTCGTGGGTTCTTGTCCCATACCGGGATTGGACTCAGACCTAAAAACCCTGGCCCCTGAATGCAGTATTTGGGGGTGCTGTACTGTTGGGATGTGCTGTCCTTTGGATGAGACATTAAGCTGAGGTCCCTTCTACCCATCCTGATGCTGTCCTACTGGGTGTCCAGGTGGAAGTAAAAGAACCCAAGGTGCTTCTCATAGAAGAGTAGGTGACTTTCTCTGGTTCCTGGCCAATATTCCCCTTCCCATAAAACCAGTTCATGTGATTATCCAGGCTGCGTGTGGGTGCTGATGTGTGATATGGCCGCCACTACACATTAAGTCACTTCACTACCTGTCTACCATTGCTTGTAAAGTGTTTTGAGATACATTGTGTAGTATGAAAGGTGCTATATAAATACTGATTCTTCTTCTTCTTTGTAGACCAGTCTTCAAAAGTTTGGACCACTTCAAGAATAATGCGTTCATCATTTACTAGTTAAATATTTAAATTATCTTTCATGATTATTGGGCTTAGAGTGGCCTCTCTTCTTCGTGTTCAGTACAAGAACTTTTTCCCTGGCTTGGATGGTAGACTGGAGTGGTGTCTGACTGTTCTTTCCACCATCTTTCAAAGTCCTCTCTGGATGACAATTTATAAGTGCTGCACTTGCAGGAATTCCACATATATTTGTGTCATGGATCACCAATTCCTTTGTTAATTTGGGGAAGGTGTTTTCTGATCAGCTGGGGCATCTGCTCCTTGAAGCAACCATCCAGGGCCCTTGGATCACAGATGCACCTCTCAATGTGACAGGCCAGGATTCCTGGCTTTAGGCTCACTGGACTTACAAATGTAAGGATTGATAATTGTGTGGTGCCCCAACCTGGGGTAGTATTTGTGGACCTAAAATCCCTCTCAGGGCTGCTACTGCAGGATATAACAAACCCTTTTCCACAGCAGTTGTTGTTATGTCAGGTACTAGGAAGCCCCGCCCCCACACACAAAATACAGACAATCACCCAACAAGAATGTAAATAACACAAGCAACATTATTGACAAATAAAAGTGAACTGTAGTAAAGAACAGGGGGCATAATTGAAAAGGGAAGTTATGGGGAACAATACTTTATGCAAATCAAATACAATTCTCCTCATGCACCCTACTCCTGTTTTCATGTCCAATCCCTACAGCAGGTGCATCCAACTTTAAACCCAAAGGCCTTTATGTGTAAGTACCTCACCAAGGTCATGGGTCTGTCACAGCTTTTCAGCAAAGTAGAGGTAAGGATGTTGCCACATTTGGTAGCTTGTTGAAATACAAACAAAAGCACATGCACAAGTAGCCCCTATTTGTAAATCCAAATATCCAGGTACTGAGTCTGTTAACATTCTGATCAGTCTTCTGCCTAGGCCTTAAGGCAGTCAGAAAATGTCCCACTTAGGTCTTTCAAAGCCTCACATTCCTATAGCAGCTGGTGTATCTATTTGATGTAGCAGGCTCAGAGACTTGTGTCTTACTCATTGTTGTCTTTACTTGACTGAGTGCTATCTGATTATTCATGAAGAAGCCTCTCTCATTCTATTCTCAGTATATTCAGTCCTTACAACTCTGGCCCATCCATCTTTTCTCACCTTCCTCCTACTACTGCTCCTAGTGGATCAGGCACCTTCACCAGTTTTGAATGTCAGTTTGCAGTATCATTTTGTGATTCATCATGACAGTAAGTTGCACATAGAATCTCATTTCCCAATTGTTTTTCATCAATAGTGCATACTAAAACCCAGTTTAGAAAGTGCCCTTTTGGAAAGAATCCTGTAAGTCATCTGGCTCATGACAGGGAATAGGCTAAGTGCTGTCATCTGGATTGCCAATGATGTGCCTTTGTTTTAATTGTAATATCAAAGAAGCAAAACACTCCTTCTCTGATACTGATTAACAGAAAATGTGCACTGTACTGTCCTACCAGCCTCTTGGCATCCTGGAAGACATGATTTAGTTGATTATTCACTCCAAGTTGTACCTTTCAGTTATTGTGGTGCAATGCCCAGACTGATGGCACTCCAGTCCTTTTATAGTGAATCTAATCAACTCCCTGATTAGCGGAGAGTTTGTGGGCAAACCTTGTAACATTCCATTCCCCCAGGTTGCAACCAAGCAGTGTGCAGATCCAAGCTTCTTATTAATTACAGTTCATGGGCAAATTTCCAATGCCTTTGACCTCTTGGGAAAACAGAAAGTATCAGGCTAAAAGATGATCTCAGCTATGCAGAGAACCATACTGAGTATTTGTTTACATCTTAAGATCCCACCCAACAGTGTCCTTCTACCCTGAAGTTGAATGTAGGTTGTCCAGAATTCAGAATCTCATTATTACCAATCAAATCTCAAAGTTGCAAGAGTAGAATACACTAGGGGCTAAATCCTGTAACCTCAGAAGCTTCTTGCTATACTTTATTTGGAGGCAGTGTAGTGCAGTGGGTTAAGACTCTGAGCTGCAGATCTGGAGACCTGGGTTTGAATCCCACAGCTGCCCAGTTGCATACTGTGTGATCCTGAGTAAGTCATCTAACTTCCTTGTGCTCCCAAGTCGCATCTGGAAACAAGCTTCAGCTTAGTGTGCTACTCCTGGTTAAACAATGTTTCCTTTCCCTTTCCCTTATAGTAATTTTTGACCTGACAGGTTGTACCAATACTAATCCCAGCAAGCCTGCTTCCTCCTCTTGAAAGTCTCTGCTCCAGTTTTAACATTTAACGCATGATATTTGTGATTATATAGAGAACACATACTTATCAGGGCCAAACGGCTGATCCAACATTTTGTCAGGAATTGAAGTACTTCCAATAGTTGAAGAGAACTTGTATTTCTATTTTGCATTTTAATTGTTTTACCATGAGAAAGCTTAATTGAACAATGCTCATTTACAAAGAGGCCCTGTATAGGACAAACAAACAATACAAAATTGAATACAGATTTAAAATAGAGCTGGCATATCTAGCTGCATACCAATTTTGCAGAAAATATCATGCCACTTACAGGACAAGGCAATTTGAAGCCAACAATGATGGAAAAGCTAACTGCATGTCAATTTACAAAATTATACTAAGGCAATTATAGGCAATCCTGGTTCAGAAATACCACTGGGCTGATCAAGATCAGTAATAAATATTCTGCACAATTACATAAAAGTTGGCAGTTGCAGAGTAGGCCATTCTTTGGGAGGGGGTAAAAGTTCTTGGGGTGGCTGTGACATGCTAGGATTCTAAACAGTGCTGTATGAAAATAAAATACCACCAGTAGAATTACTGTAAAAGTTGGAATTTCACTTTCATGAAATTTCAGAATGCACTTTTTACAACTTTTAGGAAATTCTGACTTAGAAAAGTGGAATGAATATATGTATTGTGGATTAATATAATAAATTGCAGAAACAAATTGCACAGAACTGATCACTGAATTGTGGAATGATTTCATGTATTGCTGATTGATGTGTTAAGTTGCAATATGGAATTCTACAGAACTATCATTCTGCAGTTCATGTGTATCATTTCACAATTCAGCCAGAAAATTTAATGGAATGGGGCAAAAATACATCAAATGCACTCAGAGGATTCAGATTTCGTCAAAGTTGAAATTTATGAAAATTTCATGAAATGTGTGAAATTCTGCAAAATTTCTACAAATTCAGAATTTGCAATTTCTGCCCACCACTAATTATGAACATCTTCTTAGACATACAAGCAATATTAGCCTGAGTCTTGTGAAACAATTGATGGGATAATGTGGTTTCTTATAGCAGTTGTCAACAGGATTTGCATTTTTAGTAATATTATGGAGCATTATGGGCATTTTATTCATTCTGCTGAAATGCAACATTAATACATCTTATACCATGTGAACCCTTTGACCTGACATATTTCCAACTAGGTGAATATTCATGCAGTATTTTAAATAAAAACATTAAAAAAAATGTTTATTAGAGGAAAAATTCTACAACCTGAGATTGATTCAGACCGAGGCCCTCAAAGGTAAAACATTATGACATCACTTAAAAAAGCTAGCCTGACTGAATCACACAGTACTTGCTCCCTAACTATGTGCCACCTCATATTGTAACAAAAACAACTGCTGTCTATACAAGCAAGATATTGACTGAACTGATCCTTCAACCTAGCTCTCCTAATTAACCCAGCACAATACCTACACATATATTTTCTTGTGTCACCCATGCTCTTCAAATTTATTCTAACCCAGCCTTAAATAAACTCAACTCCCATAAGTATATATTTTATTTGTCAAATGCACTTTGCCTTCCTCTCTCTTTCCTCCACTAAATATGTAAGGAATAAGACATGATAGGGTGTGGGTTATTCCTGAACCACATTACCAGGTGTGTTGTGAGGCACGAGGCAGTTGTGCTGAGTGTCTGAAATCACCTGGAAGTGTGGTTCAGGAATTGTAACCCACACCCTGGAGTGTCTTATTGCACTTGTAAAATGGATCTACAGTAAAAAAAATAAGTTTAGCAGTACAGTTACTCGTCCTAAATCACACTGTTTTGAAACCCTCTCCACCAGTCGTGAAGCAGGATTCACCCTATCCATTTTATAAATTAAATGGAAGCATAACTCTATCTGAACTGCATCTAATGAAATATAATGTATAAATTGCGTGTAATTTGTATGTATCTGTTCATAACCTGTTTGTAATTTTTAATTTGCTTCTACCTTCTAAGACCCCTTACAAACAAGATGTCACATTTCATGGGGTCTTAACCTGGTGGTTGTGTTTGAAGTATCAATAAATACTGTAAGTGCAATAGTAGATAAGAAACTATCAGTAAATGAGCTGTAATTCCATAGATGGGTTCTGGTGACATCATAAACCATGAGAGCAAAGCCCGATTAGTAAGAAGTTAGTAAAGTAGGTAGTGAATTGGTTTGGGGGGAGGCGTCAATTAGATCAGATCAGAAGACAGAAAGATCAAGAGTGAGGCTCTGTAGGTGTAAGTCTTGTCCTCTTCAATATGTTTATTGGTGATATAGGAGAAGGTATATTGAGTAAGATGTGTCAATTCACAGGTGAAACACAACTTTGTGGCAGGGTGGACAGGGAAGAGGTGTGAGGGAATTGCAAAGAGACCTTGAAAGATTAAAGAAATGGTCAAAAATATGGCAGTTGATGTTTAGTGCAAAGAAGTGCAAGGTAATGCACATAGATAAGAACCCTAGGATGGAGTAATGGGGGAGTAGATTAGCAACTAGGGTCAAGGAAAGGAGTCTGGGAGTCATTGTAAGTGAATCCATCAAATAAATCTCTTGGTGTAATAAGGCCTCTATTAAGGTAACTAGAATGCTAGTATGTCTTCTTGGGAGTTTTTTTCCAGTAGAAGGAAAGCAGGAAACTTTGCCACTGTATAATTTCCTGATAAGGCCCTATTTGGAGTATTGTGTCCAGTTCTGGAGTTCACATCTTAAGAAGGCTAGGGATAGGTTAGAATCAGCACAAAGCAGTTACCAAAATAATTTGAGGCCAACAAAAGGAAATCCTATGAAAGAGGCTACAATCCCGTGATATGTATTTGCTGGAGGTCAGAATAGAGACTGGAGATATGATGGAGACCTTTACATTTTTAAGAGGAATAAATAAGGTGGACTATGATGATCCTTTCAGCATAAATAGTCTGGTGTAGGAGGAACACTTGGGAAGGATGTGAGAAAATACTACTTTACAGAGAAGGCAGTTGAACTATGGAACAGTCACCAGTGGATGAGATAAAAGAAGAAACCATAAATCATTTTAAACACAGCTGAGCCAGAGTAAGAGGTCTGATACACGGTATACATACAGGGGATATTCAAATGCTGTAGGTAAGGGTATAAAGCAAGTCATGAGGATAACCCATCAGGAGAGTGAAAAAAAAACTGGTAGACTGAAGAGACCATTGGTCATAATCTGAGAACAGTTTCTATGTTTCCTAGCTGTTATGTTTTGTAACAATAGGAAAATTCCATCCCATAAAAACATTGATCTGATGTAAGAAATTATGGTATTATCTGTTTTTGATGTCACTTTGATGGTGTAGTGGGATTTGAATGTCACTCTTTCCATGGGAAAAAGTGGCAAGCCATTTGTTACAAGTTAATCAATGTAAATACATCACATTATTCTATCATCCATTTGCCTTTGGATACATCCTAATCACAACTCTGTGTTTTTCTTACAGATATAGGAAGACTTTCTGTCAGCATGGCTATTTGGTGCGACCACACCTTATCGTCGCTGGGCTTACAAGTCACTATTTTATTCCTGTCACTACTCTTCCACACTCAACAAATAAAAGCAGAAGACACCCATTCTGCAGACTCTGAGAACAACAGCACTAGCTGTGTAGGGTCTTTTAAATGTTCAGATGGGGTTGTCCTTCCAGTATGGCTTCCCGAAGACCCTTCTGTTGGAGATAAAGTGGCACGTGCCATTGTTTACTTTGTTGCTATGATCTATATGTTCCTTGGAATGTCCATTATTGCTGACCGCTTCATGGCCTCCATTGAGGTTATCACCTCCCAAGAGAGGGAGATCACTATCAAGAAGCCTAATGGGGAAACTACTACCACCACAGTGAGGATATGGAATGAGACAGTATCTAATCTCACTCTCATGGCACTTGGTTCTTCTGCTCCTGAAATCCTGCTTTCTGTCATTGAAATATGTGGCCATGGATTTAAGGCAGGAGACATGGGCCCAAGCACTATTGTTGGAAGTGCTGCCTTCAACATGTTTGTCATCATTGCTCTCTGTGTCTATGTGGTCCCTGATGGAGAGACTAGGAAGATCAAACATTTGAGGGTGTTTTTTGTTACAGCTGCGTGGAGTATCTTTGCCTACATCTGGCTCTACTTAATCCTTTCTGTGTTCTCACCAGGGGTAGTTGAGATTTGGGAAGGACTTCTGACTTTCATGTTTTTTCCTATCTGTGTTGTTCAAGCATGGATTGCTGACCGACGGCTCCTGTTTTACAAATATGTCCAGAAGAGGTATCGGGCAGATAAAAGTCGGGGGATCATTATAGAGACTGAAGGGGACCATTCATTTCCCAAGTTGGACATTGAAATGGATGGCCAAGTAGTAGTCAACTCTCATAAAGAGCCCTATGATGGGATCTTGACCTTACCAGAGGACAACAGGGACCAGGAAGATGAAGCAAGGCGAGAGATGGCACGCACCTTGAAAGATTTGAAGCAAAAGCACCCTGACAAAGATATGGAACAGCTGATTGAGATGGCCAACTATCAAGTTCTGGTCCAGCAGCAAAAGAGTAGGGCATTTTACCGCATTCAAGCAACACGTATGATGACTGGGGCTGGAAATATTCTGAAAAAGCATGCTGCAGACCAGGCACGTAAGGCTGTTAGTATGCAGGAGGTTCAACCTGATGAGGATGACAACACCATCAGGGTACAGTTTGAGCCTTCTCATTACCAGTGTTTTGAAAACTGTGGTTCTCTTGTCCTAACAGTAGTTCGCAAAGGAGGGGACTGTAACCACACAATCAAAGTGGACTACAGAACTGAAGATGGCACAGCCAATGCTGGTTCAGACTATGAATTTGCAGAAGGCACTTTAGTTTTCAAGGCTGGTGAAATGCAGAAGGAGATCACCATCGGGATTATAGATGATGACATTTTTGAAGAGGATGAGTACTTTTATGTTCGTTTGAGCAATGTCAGGATCATCATGGCAAAAACAGGACATGATCCAAATGAAGTCACTCCAAAAGCATGCCTTGGGGCTGCTCACACAGCCACTGTAACTATTTTTGATGATGACCATGCAGGCATATTTACATTTGAGAGTGAGTCAATGCGGGTCAGTGAGAGTATTGGGATTATGCATGTAAAAGTCCTGAGAACATCGGGTGCTCGTGGTAAAGTAGTTGTCCCCTATAAGACTCTGGAAGGTACTGCCAAGGCTGGAGAAGACTATGAAGAGGTGGCTGGCAAGCTAGAATTCCAGAATGACGAGACTGTGTGAGTACCAATGGGATTCTTTTTTCTCAGTATTGATTAAGTGTTCCATTTTAAGGGTAGTCTAGTTGTTCTGTACATGAAAATATAGGTCATGGACCACTGTGCATATGTACAGTGTATGTATCTATACAGATAGATAGATAGATAGATAGTGGTGTTGACCAGGATGCAACACAGCTGTTCACTGCAGTAACTCTACTGCAGTATGCTGCAGCTTTGTATTGCATCCTGGCCATCACCATTGTGTATCTATACATATATGTGTGTGTATATATATATATATATATATATATATATATATAAATATATATCTACCTATAGTAATTCAGTAGAGCACTACTTGTCATTACTAATGATGGAATACTGAGCTATGACCTGAGTCTGATGCTGGCCTGAATTTCTAAGAATTTTTTTATTCAATTTTATTGAATAATTATGCAGGTACTCATTACAAAGCATACATCCATTGGTATATAACAAGTCCTAGCAGTTCAAGATGGTAACATATATACAATAAGCTATATTCAGGTCACTTTGTTGCTTATAATAAAGCGATTATGGGTATTCTTTGTAGATACACAGAGTGCCCCTCATTCGTCTCCATAATCAAGGGGCAATGCTTGGGTCTCTCTCTCCCATATACAGCACTCATCAGAGCCATTTCAAATGAAAGCTATGGAATCTGTCATTTACTATAAATATTAATGGATAATCTCTGAGAATTTGACTAGGCTGATCTGCATCAATCAAAGAGAGCCTGTCTTAGAGCAATCAAGAACTGAATTTGAGTTGCAACAATGTAAGAGTTTAGGCAATACAGTAATAAGCTTGGCATGGATCTCTGAGGATTTTACTTAAATCACTTGAGCCTGCCTGCCACCTTGGGGGTGGGGATTCTTGTGATGTCCAAATCTCAGTTAAAGTTATTTTGTCCCTCTCTAGGCATGATGACACTTTTGGTGTAGGATCAAAATTATAATATAGGAATTTTGCACCATAGTGGTCTTCCTGCTGGTAAAAAATTAAAGGCAATGGCTTTCAGACTAATTTGGTTGCTTCTGGAGCTGTGCAGAATGGGAAAATTATGACTCCGAGGAATTTCAATGACATTTTGCAGAATTCTATAACATTTCTTGAAATTTCGTTGTAATTTTGTGGAATTTTAAAAACTGTTGTAATGTGGTTATAACTCAACACCCATTCAAGCTACAGCTCTGAAAATTGAAATATATACTCCTTGGAATCACTGGCCACACATGTACCAAATATCATGAAATTTGGTGGGACAGTCTCAAAAGTATAGGTGCTCAAATATTGTCATTTTATTATTTGTGCGAAATTTCATGAACACTTTTTATCTGCATATACCATGACCGTCTATTGGGTCAGAGATCTTAAATTTGGCATGATTTCTTGATGGTAGGTATTCTAACAATGTGCCAGATTTCATGACAATATGATGCATCATCTCAAAATTATATGTGCTCAAAATCTGTCATTTTATTGTTTTCCGGAAATTTCATAAAAAATGTAATCTGCATATAACTCAGGCACATTTGGAGCTAGACATGTGTAAATTAGTATGGATAACATTTTTGTAATGCTTATAGAATGTTCTAAATAAAGAGAGAATTGGATAAGAGATTTTTAAGTTACAAGGGATCAAAACTTTACTATGTAAATATTTGCAAAAACTTGTGAAAACTATCAAAAATGTGGATGTTTGTAACTTCTCTGCTCTTGCATGTATAGAGTTAACATTTGACATGCATATTCATAGTCTGAGTATCCTGGTGTCTAACACAACTGGATAAATTGGTTTAGCAGTTTTAATTTTGCATGAGAAAACAAGTGATTAGTAACATTTTCTCACATATTTATGATAACATATTCTGTAGCTGAAGCATCCAGAATTTTTTTGTGTGGGATTTAACATTAACAATGCACGTATCACTACTTAAGTTGATAAGCTGGGATGAGCTTTTTGCAGTCCTGCTGTTTCTCACTGGGTGACTATCCCCCCCCCTTCTCTTTTAGCATAGCCAGATTGACTCAGTAGAACTACTGATCCCACTGATATCCTCTTTGTTCTTTACAGTGACAAACTCCCTTAAAACGTGAGTCACCTAATCCTTTTCCTATCGACCTACGCTGTAGGAATAGCCAGAATTCTTTCTTCCTGCTGCCCAAGACATTGTCTTTCCCCTCTACATCTTTTTGAGTACCTCTAAGTCCTAGACTTGCTTGTACACCAGGCTTTCTGGATCATAGATTTACTGGATGTGATCCTTAAATATCCTGCATTCAGCTTGGAATTGTTGACACTCTGTGCTTTCTTACTCCAATCTGGGGGTCTACCACTGTTGTGCTACCCAGCTCAGCTGTCCATTTCTTGGTGAAACTGTGTATCTGACTCCAGAACCTGGTGACCCCCTGTGCTACCTGCCTCTTATACCCCTATCTTTTAATTAGAACCCCCAAGATAAGGCTGAATGAAATTAGAACATTCCGGTTTTATGGGAGTTTTCATGAAATTCTGCAATTTTCACACAGACTCATAGGATTTGAATTTAAGTACAGGTGTTATTTTGTAATTTCTCACAGCAAGCAATTAATAAAATTGACACACAGTTTTCCTGTAAGGTCTTAGAACCTGCAAAATTTAATGGTATTTCATTTTCTAGTTTTAAAGTTTCAGGGGTTTATACATTTGTAGTTTACATTCTTGCAAAATTAAATTTTAAAATGTTGTGAAAGTTTGACTACTTTTAATTCAATCCCATTTAAAGATGAAAATATGAACTTTTTCAGAAATGACCATGTGGTATAGTAGTTTAAATGTTTCAACTCTGGTTAAATTTGGATATGTAGTTTTAAAATTAGAGGGCACTAACAGAAATTAAAATGTTGGCAACATGTTTGTCAGGCTATAATGCAGTCCCATTTAAAGCTAGAAATCTGAAACTATGTGCATATACAAATGTAGTGATAACCTGTATACCTGGCATGTTTTTTTAATATTTCAATGAATATTATCAAGGCTATACTAAAATTATAGAAATCCCAATTTTCACAAAATATTTGGCTACCTATAACTCAGCTCCCATTAAAGCCTGAAACTTAAAACATGGTGCATACATGCAGTCTATGAGCTTCTCTAAATCCTGATATTGTGGAGAAATGTGGATAAGAAATTTTTAAATTATCTCAAAATAACTGAACATTGTATTTTGATTAAATGTTTGGCCACCCATAACTCTGTCCCCCTTTCAATCTACAACTCCAAAATTTGGTACACTTTTGTAGGACATATGTTACTGATTACATTCCACATATGGTGTTATTCAGATGTGTACATTTAAACTTATAGCAAAATAACTGAAATTTGAAATTTTGCTAAATTCTGTGGAATTTTCACGAAAATTCTGTGGCATTCCATGGAATCAGAATGATCATTCTACAGGCATTCTAAGGGTGGAATTTTATATTCCACACAGCTCTAGTTGCTTCTGTTATTGCACATACTTCCTGATTTTAAAACATTGCATATGCTTTTGAAAATGGACACATGACTTAAAAAGTAACCCTGGAGGGAACTGTCGGCATAGTCTCTTATAGATAACAGCATTGCATCCAAACGTTCTCTACAAATCCTGCTGACAAAGGTTTCCAATAAAAGTTTCCAAAGGTCTTGTGGTGAACAGAAATAACTCCTATCAACTCTACATAAGCCCTTGTCCACCCTCTCCACTCCATGGAGGCAAGCTTGATCATTGTCCTACAATCAGGGTTGAAACTGTCTGGGGACAGAGCCTTTGGAGTGATGCCTCTCTGGTTTGGAACTCTTTGCCATCTTATGTTTGGAAAGCCTACTCAGTAGAAGCCTTTAGGAAAGATTTAAAATCCAACTTATTTGATTTCATGTACAGTAGAATTTGATTTATTATTTTAATTTTTCATGACTTGTGTAATTATCTGTAAGTCACACTGAGCCCTTCAGATGGGGTGCTGGGCAACTAAATTTGCCTTACCTTGCCAATAAGGAGATCCTGGTCAGTTTATTATTAAAATATGTAAAATAATTATAAGATTATTATATTTATTATTATAGTTAAAGTTCAACAATGGTTGTATGTTGCTTGACTCCACCTATTATTTGAATGGAAAATTGGGCTATTATGGATAAAGTTGATTTTAAAAAATGTTAAAAGAGTCAGTAGTTGCATAATCTCACCCTCCTTTGTGCAGCCAGGCCATTTTCCTATGATGAACATACCATGCATAAGAAAATGTGCAACAGCATCAAGGTGTGGTGGCTAATAACCTTTCTGAAGCAAAGTACAGTGGAAATTCTAGAGTGTGGCACCATGGCACTGTACTGGGAGTACTGCAAGGGCTGCAGAATGTGTGCATCTATGGCTATGGCCTCTGTAAGATGGATGCAGCATTCAAGGCCAGAGTAAACATTTGCAAGGATCAAGGAGCAGCATTTTATAATGTGGGAGTGGGAGAGTCATGAGAGCAGGGACCCTGGTGAGGGGGGCCAGAGAGCTAGGACCAAGTGTTGAACATAGGTTTGGGTTAAGGTTAATCAAGGGGAGGACTGGGATAGGATTGTGCAGTATGGTGGGGCCATCACTGGTTCCCCCCAAAACTAAACATGGAGGGGAACCTTAGGGTGGTAGGGCCCACATACAGTGATTCCTCAGAACAGGAGGGTCTGGGAATGGCAGCAAGACAGTGTAGGAAGGAGGCAATAATGAAACAGAATTCCACTGATGTACATTGGCAAAATAGGTGAAATGCTTGGACTCTAAAGCCATATGGATTGTTTGACCACTTTCCAACAGGTGTGGAGTTTGTTGATAACTCCAAGGGTGGGCAGTGTCATGTGTGAGTAGAAAGAGGAACAGATTATCATGGTACATATTTGTATTAAAGGGACACGGTCAGCCCCTGTAGGCCTCAAATTGTCCCTAGTTTAAAAAGCATGTTTTATGACTGATTACTTTTGGTTAAGATTGCTGATGTAGCTGGTTGTATGATTTTGATTTCTTTTTCCTTTTTTCAAAAGTGAAAAACAAATGGCCTACCATAGTGGTGTTACCACACAAAACATCTTTGTTTACATTGCTTGATCAACTTCCAGTGCATCTTTTCCAGACTTGGGAAATCTCATGCAGTCTAGCCACTCATGATGCAGTGGGAGGAGAGGATACCATTGCATCATGAGTGGCTTCAGTGTTGGGGGGTGTTGCCTATGTTCAGGATGTATAAAATAACAATTAATCAAGAATTTAAAACAAAACAAGTTGGGGTATAATTACACCATTAGCGTGTATTTCAGTTCTACTAAGAAAGTAAGCAGATGAAACAACCAGCAACATCAATGAATTTTAGAAAAGGTAAGCAATCATAAAATGTGGGTTTTCAGCTGGAAATGATATGATGCAAAAAGGGTTAGCAGTGTCCCTTTAATGATGTAGCCAGAGGCAGACCAGAGGTCCTGCAACATACTGCAGATTACGGAGTGAGGCAGAAGCTTTAGAAACAGGATCTTCAAGATAGCATTCTTTGAGATGCTACTAGTGCTACATACAAGGCCGGTGAGGCAGCCGATTAGGTACATGAATGTGTGGCTAGGGGTTTGATGCAAAATGCAAGAGTTAAGACTTCTCATGCACAAAGGCTTTCTGAGGCAGAGAAGCCCATGTGGTGCAGAGAGGCTTCACCTGAACTTGAAAGTGCTGGGGGTGCTGGCACATAAGATAGAGTGATGGAAAAGGCTTTAAACAAGGATGGTTGGGGATTGGGGAAGGAATAGGTTTAGGAGAATACAAATGTCTCAGTCAGGTAGAATACAGACTGGTAAAATGGTCAGCTGTAGCCAGTCAAGAACAGGAAGGGAAGGGGAGAAACAGTCATTTGCAGCATGATTGCAAGTGTAAGAAGTGGGGTTATATTACAGACAGGTACCATTGAGCATGACTTGATTTGATAATTGAAATTAAAGGAGTAACAATTATCAGACCCTTAGTTCTCATGGGGGATTTCAATTTACCCAGCACTGACTGGATGGTGGAAGGTGCCGGAGGGATTTCTTGTAATTTATGAAGGATTGCTTTCTTCTTCAGGGTATCATGTCAGGCATGGGATGAGAAGGGATACCCTTTTAGATCTGCTGCTGCTGATTAGTGAGGATGATGTGCTCAGAGCAGTAAGGGTGGGGACCTGATGGGAAACAGTGACCATATCAGGACAGAATTTAAGGTGACAGGAGGAAGATTCTTCACCAAAAAAAGGCCAGGACTAAACTTCGCATGAGCAGATTCTGATTAGTTGAGGGAGATAGTTGTGGCCAAATTGATGATTACACCACTGAGCGGAAGTGCTTATGTCAAGTGGGTGGCCTTGAAGTGACATATATTGGAGGCTGGGACCAGATGCTCCCCCATGGGAAACAGGGGCATTACCACTGTGTGGAGATCTCCGTGGTTGTTCAAGGACCTACAGGGGGAGTTAAGGGAGAAAAATAGGCCATATAACATATTGAAGGATTCTGGACTTGAGTGAGTGAAGCATCATATAGGATGTTACTGAAGAAATACATGTCCATGATTGATCAGAACATTCAAGGTCTCAAAGACAGGGTTGTGCATGGAATCAAGGGGAATAATAAATCATTTTTTCAAGGCATAGGAAAACATAGTAACAAATAGCAAGTCAGGGATAATGTTAGCCCTATGATCTTGAAGGGTTGGGCAAATGAGACAGGAAGAATAACAGAGGAACAGAGTAAGTACTTTGTGTCCTTATTTGGGCAGAAGGTAAGGGGGCATAGCAAGAAGTGGAGCTTGAAATCAAATGTACGATAAAAAGAAGGACATCACAGTCACATAGGAGTGTTTTTAAAAAAATCACTCACAATTTATTTGTAAATCAAAACTCAATTAAAACAGCAGCAAATGTTTCCAGACATTTGCCAACTGACCTTGAAATCACCCAATTACATTCCATTTCCCCGCCATCTGATTATCGGAAATTTCTGTTCCATATCTGGCACTATTCAGATGCCAGTTAGGCATCAGATTTGGTATCAGAGTTGGACTCAAAATCTCCGACTAAGCATGTGACTACCAGTTGCAGAATACCCCAACCTGGAAAACAGTATGCCCCAAGTCTGCAGTTGCAGTGTGAAAGAACACCTTACTCACAAGTGAACACTTTAGTTGCTTAAAGGAGCAGTATACTCAGAATTTGCAAAAACATATGTTGTGCAGTGTTTTGATTTTTGTGAGAAGTCCTAGTGTGCCCTTCCCTCTGTCTGCTATAAGGGGTTTTTCCCCAAATTAGCCTGCTAGCTTTATGGTAGTTTTACAACCCTTGGGGATCTCCATCTCAGCAAGTTTATTGCTTTCCTTGTTCCTACCATGCATCCTGCCTCATGTGATGACACTGGTTGTGCATGTGTAACTTGTATGGTTTTCAAGATATTTACATTTGTTTGGCATGACTACTAAAGTGTTCACTCAGAGAGAGAGAACAAAGTGTCTGCTGTTTGCAAGCGCATCTGCACACATGTCAAACCAATCTAAATATCTTATAAAAATGTACAAGCTACACAAAAACAACCAGCAGCAAAGTTGTTCAGGACAAAAAGACTGTTGCAATGAGGGTAGTCACTAAGCTGAACTCTGTATAGTTTTTGAAATATAGCCATCTAATTAACCACATTCTCATGTTTTTTTTTTTACAAAATGTTCCACCTCAGATCAAGATATCAAGACTTGTTTGACATGTGTGCAGATTTGCTTGCAAAGAGTACTTTTTTCTCTCTGAATGAGTACTCTAGTAGGCATGGCAAACAAATGAAAATATCTTGAAAACCATAAAAGTTACACATACCCAACTGTATCACAGTTGTTCACAACAAAAAGACCTTTACAATGAGAGTAGTCACCAAGCTGAACTCTGTATACTTTTTAAAATATAGCCATCTCTACTGTTGTGAGCTGATTGTAAAGCAGTGTTGCTGCTGAATCTATGGTCCCAGCTACATCACTGTCACATGAGACAGGATGCATTGTAGGAACAAGGAAAGCAATACATTTTGCTGAGATGGAGAGCCCCAGGGGTCATAAAACTACCATAAAGCTAGCAGGCTAATTTAGGAAAAACTCCTAATAGCAGACAGAGGGAAGGATATACTAGGACTTCATGCACAAATCAAAACGCTCTGCACAATATATGTTTTTGCAAATTCTGAGTGTACTACTCCTTTAAATGACAGCCCATTCAACAGTAACGTCCCACCATCACTTACTTTTATTGCTGGGGCTATTGTCAGTCATTGGCGGCCACTGTCACTACTGCAGATGAGGTCAGGGCAGGGGTGTTGGACTGGAAAAACTAATTTGTCCAGGGGTTCTGCAATCACTTGAAGCCATAAATCTGCAGTGGCCCCAAGCAACTACACAATTCATGTCTCACTGAGACTCCCATCCCCTCAATCAGCCTGACACAATGTAGTACCTCCATCCTAATGCCCTTGTGTAAGTCCTAAATCCAGTGCACACTGCCCATGCATAGCACATCCAAGTAACTTCTCAGTTTTCTAAACCAACACATCTGGTTTTACAATGTCCCACCATGATGCTGAAATTTCCTTCTGTAGCATGTGATGGGCTGACCACCACCAAACCCTGGGTCATCAAAAGAGAAGCTTCAATTGCTTACAGTGTTTGGCTGAGTTTGGGGACCTGGACTTGGTGCCAGTCAGCCTCCTCTCACTTTGAATACAAGAAGCACCTGCACTCCTTTGAAGCAGTAACACACAGTGGCTATTCCCAAGTAAAACTGAATCAAAGTATAAAGTTCAGTTCAATGCTTTTAATAGCAAGAAGATTTACCCAAGTTACAACAACACTGGTGACATATAAATCATAGCAGACTGCAAAAAAGCTCACTCCTGTGCTTCCCTCCTTCAAGCTTCCTTAGGAGCTTTTTGCAGTCTACTGTGATTTACTATATCTGTCACCAGAGTTGTTGGAACTTGATAAATCTTTTTGCTATTAAAAGCATTGAACTGAACTTCATACTTTGATTCATCTTTACTTGGGGAACAGCCACTGTGTGTTACTGCTTCAAAGGGGTGCAGACACTTCTTGTCTGCATTGTCTTTAATTGGGGTTAGCTGCCCCCCATCTGCACCTGTTCCAGTACCATCAAGTGCAACATGCTTCCTTTGTTTGTTAGCCTCCTCTTACTTCCCTGGCTCCCTACATGTAGGGGAGGAAAATTCAGCACCTTGACAGGGCACTATAAGACAGGATATGTCAGTTCAGAGTTCTTATTTGTATTTGTGTCGCTGGTATTTGTGTCTGAACTATATTTGTGTTTCCTTGTGTATGTATGTATATATATATATATATATATATATTTAACATTTCAGACATATTTATGTTGTTAATGATTGCATAAGACCAAGGGTTTAAGCGATATCATTGAAATATGCAGATTTATCAATAAAATATGCATTTATGTAATAGGCAGTAGTAGTAAAATGTAAGTCACTGAGCCTCAGCTCAGGTCTAATGCTACAACTATTTAAGAATGATATTTGTATTTGTAAAAAGAGCAGTATTTGTGGGTATTTGTCTTGCATAATCCTACCTAGCGTGGATTGGACACTGAGACAGGGGTACTAGTGAGTGACACATTGCTTTGGGTTGCTTTGCAAGATGGGAGTCTCAGGAAGATGATGGAGTTGCTTGGGACTACTGGGAATAGAGAGAAAAGGAAGAGGACTTTTTCCAATACACTCCCAACCTCACCTGCAGCAGTGATGGTAGCCATCAGTGAACGACCATGGCCCCAACTGCAAAAGTGAGAAGGGGTGTTACTGTTGATTGAGTGTGCATTTATATAACAAGGGTGTGAGCAAGGGGGATCTGTAATGATGCATTCATAAAAAGTACAGTTTGCTGGGTGGGGTATTTGTAATTGGTTGTCGGATGTGAAAACAGAATTGGATTTGGATTCAGAGTCTAAATACACCTCCTTTTTCATTATAAGGAATTTTTGCTTTCAATTCCAAAAAATTCCCATTTCTGAAAAACGACTCAGAATCTGAAGTATCTGATTCCCTAACTCAGATTCTGGGCAACCCTAATTGCTAGCTGGGATTGAAGTTTACAGGCAGGTGCTGGGAGAATAGGAGGCTGTGCTGATCATGATTCATGCCAGTACTAACAGGTACGCCTCTAGAGGGTTAGGCATGAATCTTGGAAAGTTCCATGATCTAGGCAGTATTCACCCAAGAATAATCGTGGAATTAAATCTGTTTCTGTCTGGGCTCCATGCTAATATAGTTCAGGATTTCTTACAGTAGGGACTGGGCCAGAAGACTGGAAAGCAGTCAATGTTTTCCCTAATTTCAGAAGAGGGGAGAGGATGGACCCAGGTAACTATGGACTTGTGCTTTGCATAATGCATGAGTCACTCATCAAATATGTGGTGGTTCAGCTGTTCTGTAGCATACCATAATAGACCCTATCAAACCAATCCAACTGCAAAAGGATGAAGGAAAGAAGGAGAAAAGGAGGGAGGAGGAGAAGAAAGAAAGAAAGGAAGGAAGGAAGGAAGGAAGGAAGGAAGAAAGAGACATGTGAAGAGAAGCAAATGGCAGTGACAAAGTCAGACCAGCAGGTGATTCTACAGAAGGGGGCTGAGGTGCAAGAATTGCGAAAGGACAAAGGGAAGCCATTTACTACAGGAAAGTGTGTGTATATGTGTGGGGGGGGAGGGGAGGGGAGATGATATAGAGCAGAGATTGTTTTGTGAAGAAATACACAATGTAGTTTCTAAGGAGTTGACATGTCGAGTATTAGCAAAGAGCCAGTGCAGCGAGGTTTTATTTATTTAGGTAGGTATTTATAATGTGTCAGCTCATTCTTGTATTGCAGAAGAACAAGCACAGCTGGCATTCGTGGAGGATCGGTGTCGAAGGCATTGACAGAGACTCTGCAAAGTTTTGTAGTTTCATTACAAAAGTTATTGCAGATCCACTTTCACCACTGGTTGTGAAATTAAGGCCCACTGGTTAGTCTATCAATCCTAGCTTCATGGGGTTGGAATACAATTTAGAAGTAAGAAACAAATAAGTGCCTTAACAGGGTTTTGAACACAGGCCTGTTAAGAATACCATTCCGCTGCACTACCAGCTGTGATACCAGGATAACTAGAAACCTTGGGATCCTAAAGACACTCATCTTTTCTCAATGCACACCCTGGAGCCAGACAAACAAAATTTATATTTTTATTTACAAGGAGTGCACTGTGCATGTATTTGAAATACAGTTTAGAAGTGAGAAAACAATAAGTGCACAGGTTTGCTAGATTTCTTTAAACTGTCCACCCCAACCCCCCGAACTGGACTTCACTAGATTTGGTGCTAGGCTGACCAATCTGTTTAACACCTCAGATATTATTAGTCATAGGACTGCCTAGGGCCAAACCACAGTATTTAATTAAGCTCCGGTAAAATTGCTTATAAATCTACATTACTATGTTCCAAGTGTTGCTTGTTTTGTGTGGGATCACTAAGATGCATATCAGCCTGGTTGGCAAACAGAGCATTTGAGTAATTTCCACATGATTAGTGGGCACAACAGCAAGCACCAAGTGTTGTGACTGAATCTTAGTCAGTAGGACACTCTTGTACAGTTGTGTAGTCTTAAGAAGTGTTGACCTGCAGGGGATGGAATGACTAGGGAATTGTTGGTGAGGTGCAGTACTGTATTACTGCTGTGCTAGCTTGCATATGCTGCGGAAATGTTTGGCTAATGTTTAGAATGTCAAATATGACTCTGTTGACATAGTCCATGCTTATGTGAACTCACTGGTCCACGCTTGAGACGTACCAGTAAAACAACATTGCTGATCTTTTTGGCTGGGTCAGTGAAAAAGTGAAAACAACATTACTGGGGGAAGATCTCTACAATGGCAGTGTACATGTAATTTGAATGAAAGCTACCCACGAGTCTGTGAGATGTGTTCTCATATTTACACAATTACAGTAGTTTGGAACTAGGTTCATGATCAGTAAGGCGGTGTGATACTCATTATCCAGCTTATGCATCATTGGATACATCTGTCTGCTGGAAACACACTCGCTGCCTGTTGTAGCTATCATATGAAATTTTCTCATTGAAGTTGCTTCTACTTTCTGTAATGTGCTCTGTATTATAGATCCATGTGAATATAATTGGCATAATAATATGTGCTCTTATGAGACTGAGCAAATAAATCCCTATTATTATCAAAAGCTTTTTTACCTCCATGTTCTCTTTCCTCCCCAAACCCCCACTCACTCCTTTTAAGTCCCCATTTTCTCATCTGCAGCTTATACTTACTGGCCACTAGGGATCAGTATTGTGCTGATACTTTCTCGCCTCTAACTAACTCCTCCTCTTTACTGTCATACTCTGTTAGCCCAGGTTACCCATCACCCCCTATCCTTTTCACCACTCCTTACTTCTTTGCAACATACACCTTATTAACCTTTGCACCTCAGCTGGGTCCTGAACCTCTGACTTTCTGCTCCAAAAGGGAGACACTCTTCCCCTGCACCACTTACTAAAGTAATCTGCTTCTTGCATTTCTGTTCCCTTATCCTGTTCCCTGCCCCATCTGTGACCCCTTTCTACTTAGTTACTACCTGGTTTATCCTGTTCCCCGCCCTTGTCCGTCTCCATTTTCAGTCCTCCTCTCGACTTAGTTACTTCCTGTTTCCCATTTGTAGGTAATTCTTTTCTGACCACTAGGGTTCAGTCACTACCCTCCTTTTCCCCCCTACTAACCAGCCCCTCCTCCCCCTAACCTTCTTCTGTATACTTTCTCACACCCACTACCCAGTCTCTCTCACCCCCATTCCTGCCTGGGGATACCTCTTCTACACCATCTGGTAGGCCCAGGGTCTCGAACCTTCGACCCTTAACACAAAAGTCAACCACACTACCCCTGTACCCCTGTACCAATGATAGGGTTTCTGGTTTCCTGCCTTTTTTTTTTAATCCCCTTATCCCTTTCCTGTCCTTGCCTTCCCATTCCACTAGTGGCCACCCTCAAGCATCATTCCCTAAACCTTTACTTACAAGCATGTTTCTCATCCTTCTCTTCCTTCTTCTCCTGCACTTTGTCCTCCTCTCAAGTTTCTTCAAACATGGTCCAAAGCCCCATTCCACATCCATCCTCCCCACTCTTGGGATCCCCTCTCTCTCCTGGTCAGTCTGCCTCTCCCGGTCTCACCCACATGTCCACCCGCCCCTCTCACTCACTTCTTTCTTTGCTTGTTGTTCCTATGCATCTTCATCGCTCCCCTTTTTACTTTGCCTACCCTTTTATACCACTTAAACTTTCCACAGTCTCTTGGACTAAATGGGTGGGCTGCCAGCTGCACAAATCTTAGCTACCTATCTCTATGTTAGCCAGAATCCTAATCCTCCTCCTACTGCTGACTAGTGGCATCCATCCCAACCCTGGCCTCCTCCCCCCTCCCCTCCCCTTCCTCAACCCAGCCTGCCACAAAAATGGTATTTCTATCATACACCTTAATATACAAAACCTCACCGCCAAGTTCAATGCATTCCAGGCTTGGGCAACCGATAATTTATTTTATTTATTTATTTTGTTTTTGTTGACTGGGTGTGTGCACTAGACAAATCTTGCCTATTTTCAGGCACGACCCTGGGGAGGGGGATACAGATGAAAGCCAACTGACCTTGAACCAGATGAAACTGTTGGTGGTATTTTTAGTGAATGATGGAAATTTGGCCAGGACACTGGGGAAATTCCCCTACTCTTTTCGAGAAGTGCCATGGGATCTTTAACATCCACCTGAACTACCACTAATCTAGGCAGATGGGACCTCAGTTTAACGTCTCATCCAAAAGACGGCACCTCAGAAGTGCAGCACCCCTCTCATACTCCACTACAGTGTCAGTACTGGAATATTAATAATTTTATTAATAATAATTAAGATAATAATTTTGACGTCATTGCATTCTCTGAAACATGGCTCACCAACTCAGTTTCTATCGGGGAGATTAACCTCCCAGGCTGCACCACTGCCCATAAGGGCAGACTGGGAAACAAAAGGAGAGGTGAGTGCCTGTTTTATGTCTCAAATACTGTCTCCTTTACTGAATACTCCTCGGAAGTGGCTTTTGAAAGATTAGAAGTTCTCTTCATCAACCTTCTCCTAGGTAAGAGCAAAATACTTTCCCTCACCACTACTTGTCTTCCCCCCCCGGCACCCCTTCCTCGGACCTTGAGTCTCTTTTAACCTCAAAGAACTCCATCCCCCTAAACAGGGAATGGATACTACTCAGGGATTTTAACGTTAACTGGGCTTCAAGTAAATCTGACGCAGCTAAGGCATGCATCTCAGGCCTCGGCTTCCATCAAGTAATCACCACCCCCATGAGGACAAACTACAAGACCGGTACACAATCCTCAATCGACTGGATTGTTGTCACAGATCTGGCCCATGTGTCTCAGGTTGGCACTCTGCCTGATTGCCTCAGCGACCACTGCACCATCTCCTTCCTCTGGTCTTCCAAATCCCCCAGACCTCCCCTTAATTTCATCTCTTCCAGGTGTCTGACTGATGACATCATTGAAAGGCTAACAAGTGCCTTCTATCAGGTCGACTGGGCCTTTACAAATGGTCCATACGACCTTGACACCAATTACACCACTTTCACAAACATCTTCCTTGATATCTGTGAAAAAATTGCCCCTTAAAGAAAATCAGGGTCAGAGGACACAGAAATGATTGGAGCTCTTCTGACATCATTAAACTCATGAGGGCCCAGGACAAAGCTTGGTCACGCTACAACAAAAATCTCAACTTTTCCCTCTTGTTACTTACAAAGAACTAAGAAACAAGTGCAAATGTGCCATCAGAAAGACTAAAATCGACCATTTCCATAACAAAAAACTTGGCAAATCTAACAACCCCAGAAAGCTCTGGGGGACATTAAACTCTCTTCTAGGAAAAACAAAGACTTTGGAACCCATTACCCTGCTTCAAGGGGATAGGCTCACAAATGATCCCAGCGAAGTGGCCAACATGTTTAATTCTTTCTTTGGTGACCTCGATAAGTTCAAACCCACCACCCAAGACCCCTATCTCTCAACTCTCTCTCCTGCTGATAACCATCCCTGCTGTGATCCCAAAAACTGCCCTAAATTCTCCTTCCATGCCCTAAAGCAGTCGCATACCGTCCGCCTCATCAGAAGCAACAGCCCTAAGCCATGCATCGGTGATGATGGCAAAGATTATAAAATTCTGAAGCTCTGTATTTTGCCACTGGCCAAACCCCTGACAAACATCCTCAACCACTCTCTCTGTTCTAGCACCTTCCCTAGCATCTGGAAAACAGTTACGACCAAACCCCTATACAAATCAGGATCCAGGAGTGATGTAGGGAACAATCACCCTCTCTTACTTCTGGCACCTCTTTCCAAGATCATCGAGAAGGTTGTTCACTCACAACTAACCTCTTTTTGTCAAGACCATAATCTGCTCACTGAAGCACAGCATGGCGTCAGAGCTGGCCACAGCACGGAAACGGCTTTAGTCAGATTCACCAGAGGTATTACTAAAGCAAGCGATAATGTTCAGTACTCGGGGTTGGTATTCGTTGATCTGACCAACGCTTTTGATTTAGTGGACCATAGCCTCCTCCTAGACTCTCTCTCCTGCCTTTATATATCCCAGGATGTAGTTTGCTGGGTAGACATCTATCTCTCAAATAGATCTCACAGGACAATCATAGAATGGGTACTCTCAAATGTCTGCCAAATTAATTGTAGCGTCCCGCAGGATTCTATTTTAGACCCCCTGTTTTTCTCTCCCTTTATTAATAATCTCCCCAAAATCTGTCAAAACACCAAGATAGTTCTCTATGCAGATGATGCATCTCTATACTACAGTGATAAAAACCCCGACATCCTGTTCTCTAACCTGCAAACTGACTTCCTAAGGCTCCACTCTTGGTTCCTTCACAGAAACCTAGTTCTTTTTTTTTTGTCAATACTGTTTCTTCACCCTACCTCACTGGACTCTCTCTAGCTGGGTCATGTGGCTAGTCAGTTGATCCTGTCTTCCTGAAGTCCAGACGTCTCTCCTGGGTCATGCGCCTCTCTCTCACCACATCCCCCGAACCCCCCCCCGGAGCTAAGCTCCCCAAGAGCAAGGACCACCAACTCCTAACCGGTGCTCAATCTATAATGTCTGGTGGGAGAGGATGAGAGGAGGACCCGAAGGATGACTTGGGCCTGGAACTGGACGTGGTACCATGCCCCTAGACCTGTCTTCACCTACCAGTGAGAAGGGGGTATTTTGTTCTTACTTCAACCCCACTAGCCTGGCATTGCAATGCGCTCCAGCATGGCATGTGAGCGCTCCCACTCACACCCACAGGAGTGCCGCCATGGCTGTTCCCCACTTGCCAGGACCTGACTGCTGAATTTGCCCCCAGTTACCACTAGGAGTCTCCAGATGATGAGGCCTATGTTCCCCCTACCTCCCAGGAAAGGAGAGCTGTCTTCTGGATGCTCGATCTTTTCCTCCCCTGCCAACCCCGATGGCCTGAGTGCGCTCCTGAAACCAGGTTGCCTGTGTGGCATCCAGCACCTCAACCCTCAGCGCCACCGGGCCGGCTCCAGAAACCTACTTCTTAACTCTAAAAAAGCTAAGTACATGCTCTTTGCTGGCCCCAGAAAAAATATAGAATTAAACCTCACCCTCTCTGACCTTCATGAAAACAGTATCGATAAGTCGAAGATTTTAAATAACTGGACTTGGTTCTTGACCCACACCTCACTTTCCAAGTACACATTACTAATCTTATCAAGAAATTAAACATGAGGTTAGGACTGCTATTCCAGATCAGAAAATTCCTTCTTCCAGCCTCGAGATCTCACCTTGCCTGCTCCTTTCTCCTTCCCCTTCTTGAATATGGCTCCATAGTCTACGCCCTCATCTGTTCTTTTCTCCAAACTGAGAACCTCTTACAATAACATTGTGCGTTTTGTCAGTGGCCTCTCCTGGTTCACCCATCACTGTCCCCTCTACCCTCCTGTCTTGTGGCTACCCCTGGAAGGAAGGTTTCAACTTAAAACACTTCTTTTTCTACACAAGGTTAATCTTAACTTATTGCCACCAAGTGTTTTGGACCTTTTCCCCAAATCTGCCCCCAAGCATGGCACCAGAGGGAGCACCAGTCAAATTTTTGAGGTTCCTTTCCTTCATACCACACATGTGCAAAACTCCATCTGCTATCAGGGTGTGAAACTTTACAACAACCTACCTCCTGGCACCCAGTTCTGTGGCTCCATCCCCTTATTTATTGCCTCCGCAAAAAAAATTGCTCCTGGAGAGTTACTCTTGTAAGTGCCCCCTGCGGTAAGTTTCATATAGCAGTTGTGAGGTTCCACTCCTCTCCCTTAAGGGCATCCCTTATGTCACCTTCTTTTTCTCCATCCACCCTCCCAGCTCCCCCTCCCAGTTCTATGTTTACTGTCTCATCTTTACCTCCCCCTCCCACTGTCTATCTCCCTCATCCTCACCGATATTTATGACAGTCTTAATTTTTATTTAAATTTGTTGTAAATATGGTTATTTCTGCTCTTGTATTTATTTTTTTTGCTGTATATGCTGTGATACTCTATAACATGGATGATTGTGAAAATGGGCATGTTTGCTCACAATCTTTCCAGTATAAAATAAACATTAGGGCTGCCTCATGGTTCACTCGTAAGTGGATGGAGGGGGGGCAGTATAGTAACCCATTTTTAATAAAGCATCTGGATGGGAAGCAATAGGGGTGTGTGGGTATCTTCAGGGAATATTTGGTAACTATTTATAGTCGGGACCCCCAAATAGTCATTATTCAGCTAAAACTGTGTATAAGAAAAACATGGCTTTAACCTTCCTCCAGATGATTAGGGATAGTCCCAGAGACACACCATCTCCTTTCAGTCAATTCCAACCCGAGCACCCCCTTGGTTCCCCCTGCACCTTGTAGAAATAGAGCACAGGCTTAGGAATTAGGAGATCACTTCACAGATTTAAACCTAATTAGAGCCAAATACCCACTGTGTGAACTTGGGTAATATACATAACCTGTCAGTGCTCCAGTCCACCCAGCTGTGGAAATGCTTAGCAGCAGAACCCCACTGTAAATTAGATGCTGCATCTCAGCTGGGCTATCCTGAGTAAATAAATTATACAAAAAATAAATAAATAAAAACAACCCATTTCAAAACCAGCCTCCCCACTCCCATAATAAACTGGGGTAACTAAAATCCCGGCAGCAATATTTGTTAGTAACTATATAATTTTTATTTTCAGTAATAACAGTTGACTGGCAAAATATTAAGATACACATTTTTCTTTTCATTTTCTTTCATTCCTGAACCAAGATACAGGATTTTGATGTTTTAAAAGTTCCCACTCCAGTGCCATGCCTGTCATGAAAAAACTAAATATTTTGGTACAGTGTTGTGCTGTTTACCATCAGAAACATGTGGTAGCACCATCCTTATACATGTACAGTGTGAATCTAGCATTTACGTTTAACAGGTAACCTTTGCAGAAGAGATTTTTAAAAACTGTGAGTGGAGCCTGGGCCTGTTGGTGCAGCGGTTGAATTTCCACTTGCGACATCGGCAACCTGGGTTCGGGAAAGGACCTGGGTCACTGAAGGGCCAGCCAGGGGGAGAAGGATCGAGCATCCCTTGGACTGCTGTCTTTCATTGGGAGGGAGGGGGGCTGTGTGTGCAGTGCAATAGAGGCCCCCAGCGGAGGCTGGGTTCACCGCGATGCACCAACACTGTAACAATTCAGGAGCATTGCGGACACAGGTTGTCATTGCACATCCCTGCCCCTGCTTACAGGAGGAAAAACACATCCCGGGTGTCACTATGAAGCCCTCCCCCTGGGCTTTGATCAGCTTCCGGTGACGGCTTTCCCAACCAGATACAGTAGTGTGGCACTGGTAGGGGAACAGTGTCACAACCCTACCCTCTGGAGGGCAAGCCAGGGGTGACAGAGGAGAGTGCTGGCAATAGTCGGGGGTGGGAGCCTGGGGGGGCCTTGACCAGGGCTGAAACATGATGACTGTGGATGCGGAAAAAAAAAACCTGCGAGTGGCAGCAATCTTTAATGACATGAGTCATTAATTACAAAACTAGCTATAAAAGCTGTTTATCTGACAAAACTATAAATACACTGAGCATAAATCATACAATGTCAGAAATATATTTTTGCAGCACAGGGTGGTGGTGGCGGTTGTAGTGGGGGAACTCTCATCACCAAGGGAAGAGACGAGTGGCGTGCCACAGGGATTGGCACTGGGACCAGTGTTGGTTGGGATGTTCATGGCTGATAGCTCACATGGGATCCGGAGTAGGATCAATCTGTTCATGGATGATACGAAGATGGGAGCTGTGGTAGATGACATCGAAGGCTGGAAGGGGCTGCAGGAGGACCTGAACAAACTACAGGGGTGGTCAGTAACATGGCAGCTGCGGTTCAATGTCAAGAAGTGCAAGGTACTGCACTTCGGAGCTAGAAACCAGTGGAGGAGCTATCAGCTGGGAGAGGTACAGTTGGAAAGTGATGAGGAGGAAAAGGACCTGGGGGTGATTATAACAGGCAGCAAGAACAACTCAGCTCTGTGCAGGAAGGCAGCAAAGGCCAATAGGATGCTAGGGTGTATAGTGAGGGGAATCTCCTCCAGGAATAGGGAGGTGATCCTTCCCCTGTATAGGTCTCTGGTCAGGCCTCACTTGGAGTACTGTGTGCAGTACTGGTGCCCATTTCTGAAGAAGGACATCAAGTTGTTGGAGGGGGTGCAACGTAGGGTAACAAAGATGATCCAGGGATTTGAGGGAAAGACCTATGAGGAGAGATTAGCCGAGCTGAACATGTACTCCCTGGAGGACAAGAGGGATAGAAAGGATATGATTGAAACTGTTAAATACCTCAGGGGGATAAATAAGGTTACTACAGAAGGGATTTTCCAGCTTAGAAGAGGGAGGGATACAAGAGGTCATCAGTTGAGGGGAAGGGCGGAAGATTCAGGAGGAAAATCAGGAGGCATTTTTTCATGGAAAGAGTGGTGGACAAGTGGAATGCTTTGCCTGAGACGGTGGTGTCCTGTAAAATGGTGGGTGGCTTTAAGAAGGGTTGGGACAGGGTGAGGGGGGTTATGATGAAGGGGCATGGGACATGTGGTTCAGCTGCAAGTTGAGGGGCTAGTTGCACAGTCGAGCAGGCTCGATAGGCTGTAAGACCTGCTTTTGATGGCATGTTCGTATGTTCATAAAAAAGTATATGATGAAATGTATTGCCTACTGGCAAATACTGCCACTTTGAGGTCTTTCATATTACTATAGTAATGGTAATTTAAGGTCAGAAGGGACTCTAAGTCCATCACGTGATGTCCACACTCTCCTGTTTTATAAGCAGGAATGAATAAACATGCTGTGTTAACTTTAACAATTGATACCTTCATCCTCCTGACCCCATTCCATGATGAGAGGGGTGCTACGGGTGATCTCAGCTCAGCTACCAAATGGTAAATGTGCAGTGGGCATATTTTGCATACTGTCAGCCCCTACCCCATCCAACACAATCCTAAACCCTACCTATCATAACCCACCTCCCAGTTCTGTAGCTTTTATGGGCCATGGTCCAGTTTAAGTAGTCTTCAACTCCCCTCTTACCCCCATCCATAATTTGTGGTGGCAATAGCAGCTGACATTTATTTCTTGCAGCTCCATTGGTCCCCCCCTCCATCCACTGCAATACGGACTCTTAGCAGAGTGGAGCTCCTGTCAGCAACTCTATTGTAGGTTGTCTAATGTCACTCTGTGATACTAGATAGAGTAATCCCCTCCCATCCTCTTACCTTAGGAGCAGTATAGACCTGGCACTACAAGGAGAGTGGACCAGCTAAGCTGATGAGTACTGATGACAACTGCCAATGTCACCCCACCTCCACCATCATAAATAAGAGGTTGGGGTGAAGATTATTTAAACTGGGCTTGTACACATAAAATGTTAAGGGTGGGGGTGCATAGGGAAGTGGGGGATTAGGACAGTGTCAGTTGGGGGGAGGAGTTAGCAGTACACCACATATGTTCACTGAGCATTTGCCATTTAGTACCTGAGCTGAGACCATATTTGGTGGCCCCTCCAAACACTGATTGTGGTGGGTTACAGTTGAAGATTTTAAAAGGGTCTCATTTACCCCATTTATTATAGCACAAGGGGACAAAGTAAGGAGGGGAAAAGTTTTGAAAGGCTGTGTTGAGTGGGGTGAAAAAACACAAACCCATGTGCTTGCATTGATGTGAGCCACTGTACAAAAGGATAAAGGTACAGACAGGTACAAAAAGAGACAACACTCACCATTAGTGAAAAATTTTAAATTTATTACAAAAAATATGAACATCAGATATAAAATCCCTAGCGTTTTGTGGTACTCTGCCACTTCATCAGGGGGCAAAGTTAATCAAAACACCAACCTATATTTATACTGCCATTTTAAAGTGGTGCACACAATAATTCAAAGAATGAACTTAAATAAATGGAAGAGCACATTGTAACAGACATAGTTCTGCAAAATCCATTCTTGTGAGATGGAATTTGGATGTGAATTGCAAAGTCAAAGATTTACAGTATGTTGATTTTATTAATGAAACCGTTTGATACCAATTCAGTGCCCTGCCAGTTGACTAATATGTCTTCTACTATATGTACCTGTGCCGGTGTACAATGTGATGAAATCTGTTGTTAATGTTAAACTATGGATTTCCTCGCACCACCCTAGATATAAATTGGTGTAGCTGGGTAATACAGTGGCACCCATAGCAGTCTCACATTTTTTAAGGTAGATCTTATTATCAGAAGTAAACTAATTGTGAGTTAAGATGAAATCTACTGCTTCTGTCAAAAAGGGCAGTGTTACACTGGCACAGGTACAAGAATTCAAGGGAAAATCCAAAACCTGCAGGCTCAAGTTATGCGATATACAGATGTAAACAGAGGTGACATCTATGGATATCCATAGATAATTTTCTTGCTCATTGACATTTTCCACCATGCATAGAGTCATGGGTATTCGTTCCCAGACAATAAAGTAAAGGCTATAGAAAAGAAAATCAGTAAATCTTGATAAATTTTGTCAGGGATTCTATATCCAAAATGATGGGCCTACCTTGAAACTTTGTTATGTTCTTATGGGTTTTTGGTAGGTTTTTTACTTTTAGAAACTTAAGTTCCTGTTCTGTGATGTGAACCCCAAAAAAAAACTCATCCAATGTTACAAATCTGGAAAAGAGCTGTTTAATCAGCTCAGTATGTACTTCCTGTTTAAACTTTTAAATAAATAAATAAATAAACAAATAAATAGTTATTTATGAAAGCTGATGGTAGGATCATGTCTCAGGATCTCATATACCCCTATATCTGATGAAAGGTGATTTGCTTCCTTAACATAGTTACATTTGCTTAGGTTGACTACATTGCCTCCCTTATCAGTTCCTTGTAACATGGATAAAAATGTAAGAACAAATGCTGCACACCAATTGGACCAGACAAGTCATGTGATAACATAGGAATGAGTATTAATTCCCAAGTAATGCCCGCTGTTGCAGATGCATATATGACCACCTAGGAGGCTGGCGTAAGAGTGCAGAAAGTTAGTCATTAGGGAAATGTGGAATGTTGTGTTGAAGTACTGCTTTGTCATGCACCAAATTCAAACTGGAGACGGGACTGACATTAGCAAGGAAAACCTAGTGACAGGACGCATAGCAGTACTCATCCATCGCGCACAAAGCAGTCTGCCATGGGTGTCAACTGAGTGCTTATTTTTCACAACTAAAAAGTACTGTTCTACCCAACCACCCACCCACCCACCCATGCTGCCACTGACTACTCCTTGAAAATAAGAGTGAGAGCAGCAAGGCTAAAGTAGTGAGAGAGGGTGTAGCAGTAGTCGTGGAAGAGCCAGGAAAGAGACCGGCATGACTGACAGTTGACTGTTTATTTTGTAGGAGTCAGAAGAGGTTTGACACCCACCCAGGCTGCCACTGACTAATCCTAAAAAATCAGGAGAAGGAAAGCAAAAGAAAGAAACACTATTGTCTGCTTTGTGAGTCAGTATAAGTAGCAGAGCAGTGAAGGACTACGAGCTGTAGTTTGACAGTGTGGGAGCAACAGTAGTCGACATGGATGCTACATTCACAATATGTGGGGTAATGGGAATAAGTAGATGGATGGATTCACAGAAGTGGGATGAATGTCCAGGAAGTGCTTTAAGTAGTGGAAGTGCAGAGAACTGCATCCAACAGTAGTGTACTGTAACGTTTCAGCTAAAAGGTGCCATCGTGGTAGAAGGGACTGCAGATGGACCACAAACTGTGATAAGCACAGAGCAGGTGAATCAGATAGTGATGCCAATCAAGACAGTGAGTGACAGTGTTCCAGTAGTAGGCCAAAAGTACAAAGAGAAGAAGAAGAAGCCTATCAGTAAAGGAGAAAATGTGCAGTTCAGTTCCAGTGAAAAAAAAATGATCTAGACATGCTGAGTTGTCTAACGATGAGCTAAATGATCTTGAGCACAGGAAATGTGAGCCCAACACACAGAAGAACACGTCATGGGCTTACAATGTGTTCACAGATTGGGTGATATCAAAGAACTTATCAGTGGACTTAAATGTAATTGGTATTCCAGAACTGGCAAACATTCTGAGAATGTTTTATGGCATGGTGAGAACGGAAGTTGGAGAACAATATAGCGTTAGTTTGTTCATAGGTCTGAGAGCAGGGTTGAACAGGTACATCAGTAGTGTTGATGTGAATAGAAAAGTGAACATAGCAGGAGATCCTGAATTTCTGCTTACTAAGGGAATCCCTATGTACCCTACGCAGTAGGTTGGAAAGTGGATCCCTATAAATTTGTACATGTGTGCCCAACACCATATTTAAATCCTGCTTATGAAGTGGAGGTATGGATCTGATGGACCTAGAGTTCCTTCTGACCTTAAACTACTATGTTAGCACTCAAAATCAGTCACACCTGACTTTGGCATGATGAATTGAGTGGCTTTGTGACCCCCAGACCCACCTGCCCAGGTAGCTCCATGGCAGAGCAGGATTTGGTCAGAGGAACCAGAACACAATACGGAGGGTTTATAGATGCATAATGCCCCCTCATTATGCAGCGATTCAGCATAGGAAAGCCTATGTGCTGCATACTGTAAGTGCAGTTCATAGGAATATTGTCCTAGGATTATGCTGCGGTGCACAAATGCTCAAGTGGTGCTCACTTTGCTTACAGCGTCAGTAGACTAGAAAAACTGCCTTGTATTATTCAGTCCTTCACACTTGATTCCACATTCCCATTCCCATTCTGTTTCCCTGGTGTCCCCATGTCACTGGCTCGAGTGGACATCCACTGCTGTCTGTAACATCGCTGTAAACTCCTTTACAGCAGGCTATTCCCATGGAGCAGGGATGCAGTGACTGTGGCACTTAAGCACTTAAAACTGCCAGCCCTGACATCATTTCTCTCAAACCACTCTGCAAGAAGTTACTCATTGCTTATTGTAGCTGAAATTTAGGAGAAACTTGTATTGGTTTTACACTATTTTTATCCTGGTATGTAGGGACCATGCGAAGATGCGGACCCTGGTCTTCAGTGCAGAGGGTGAAACTGACAAGAACTAGCACTGATGAACCTAGTCACTGTGCAGCTTTCATGGGAGTTAGTAATATTGTTTATACTTTTGTGCCCACTGCTGCTCAGACAGTTCCTTTACACATCAGATACTTCAAGTGTTTTGGTAATGCTGGACTTCTCAAGTTTCCATGACTCTGTCACTATCAGCATTGTCAGTGGGTCAGTAGGTTGCACACTGCCTCTTTGGTCAAATCAGAATCTCATAGGCTTCAGTCCCACACAAGGAACCTGGACTTATACCCAGTGCTGATGCTCCAACATAGCACTAAGGGGTGTGGCTTTGTTGAGGTGCTGTTCTTCGGATAAGACATTAATTAGAGTTTACTTCTGTCCATCTTTGGTGGCTGTCTAGGTGGAAGGTAAAGGTCCCATGGCACTTATCATAAGAGTATGGGATTGTCCCCAATGTCCTGGCAAACATTCCTTCTAGCGATAAAACAGGTCTCTGTAATCCCCCTCCCCAACACACCTGTAGCAAGTTGTCACAGTGCAGTGTGCCATTTCTTGAACATAAATTACAAATAAATAAACTGATGTATCCGTGGTCATCTTTTATCAGACTATGTATACTGTGATGAAGGCTATGGTGCCACTCTACTCTCTCTATGGAAGTTTGTAGCACAGTAGATTGCCTTGAGTAAGCAATAAAGCACAGCTGTAATGCATAACCAGGAGCATAAGGCTGCAGGCTGAGATCCTTCAGCCAATGGGCTTGTATTAGAACTGTCAAATGCACATACCTGGAGTATCTTATTGCACTTATAAAATGGGGTGTAGTATTTTATCTGCTTGCAACAATTACAGCTTATAGGTTAAATAATAAAAAAGTTAAATATGTGTGTAAATTTAAAATAAAATAGTTCCTCTGCCTGCATGAGTTTGCTACATTTTTTAAGGATTTTTGTCCTTAGTAGGCTTCAGAAGTTGTAGTTTTTATAGCTGTGTTCCTTCAGAGATAGAGGTGTGTGAAATTAGGAAATTTCATTCTGCGAAATATCTCACAAAATTTGCAAAATGTTTTGTGGGTGCAAAATGTGAAATTCTGCAGGTGAAATGAGAAATTTTGCCTGAAAAATATGAAATTTTGCTGTGAAATGTGAAATATTGCTCACAAAATGCAAAATTTTGCCCATGAAATGGCAAAATTCAGGCAAAATTTGGCAAAATTGTGCATTTCATGGCAAAATTTCACGTTTTACAGGTGAAATTTCACACCTGGCAAAAAATGACATGGAATGGCAGAATTTTGCGAAATGTTTCACGTGATGAAATTGCTGGTGTTGCTGCAATTTCATCGGCAAACTTTCACAACATCTCTATTCAGAGATACAGAGACAGCAAGTATGTTGTCTACAAGTCTTATGAATTATTATTTAAAATAGTCTTTTTCTTGTGCTTCTTTGTGGGATGACATGGAGGACACTAAATGAGTACTGTGAGGCCATCGATTGAAATCAAGAGTACTAGTGATTGGAAATGATGGCATTCAGCAAAACAAAGTGTACCAGTGGCAAGTGCTCCCTCCCCCCACAAGCTTGTGAGAACAGTAACGAGTGGTTTGTGACAGGGTAGGTGCCTGTCTAGCCCCTGTGGGAGGGTTAGTTTCTCTTGCAAGGTCTGTGGACATGTAAACAAAGTAGGGATGTCCTATGAACAAACCATTTTCTAAGACTGTTGCAACAGCACTTTTCTAACATTGCATTTGCTTCCCTATGTTTTCTGGCTATGGGAAGTCCACTCACGGTCACCTCTTCCCACTAGATATTTCGCTGTTCTTTCTTTTTCCATTGCAGACATTTTCTTTAGTCTGCATATTAGTAGTTTAAATACATACCTCCACAAGTTAGTACTTTAGCCCAAGACCAGTGTTAAACCAATAGTTTCTGTGAAAGGACCCTGCCAGATTACAGCTGTTTCAAGAACTTTTTGTTTGCATTTGTTGTTGTAGTGATGTTGTAAAGAAAGAGGAAATTACGTCTCTTACCTGCTGCTTGCTATTGTATGGTGACTGCTTGCAGTATAGCTGCTTAGTGCGGGTTTGGCCTCATTTACAAATTACTAATAGTTCATACAGGAAGGCTGTTCATGGCCACAAGGCAATGATCAGGGTGGGACTTAAAGGACATTTACATGTAAAGCTAAGCGGTTCTACCTGTTACACTAAAGCTGTAAAGCGGAGATATGCTGTAAGTGGAGATATCGGGTTAAAGAGGTCCATGCCTTAACTGCTGTTTGTGTGTCTGCTTATTTATGTTTTACAATTTGTACCTCCGTTTCAAAGTCTAATTGGATGAAGGGGCATATTTAGTGATGAAAAGGGTGGGCATAAAAACTCCAAAGGAAGATACAGATATCAGATCTGCTCGGTAACTGCCTAGCTGCGGTACAGGTAAGATCTCAGACCCTCTCCTGCTGCTTCCAGGAGGTGTGGAGTAGTAGAGATCCAGGTGTGAAGGCCTGAGAGTTATACCTTGAGCAAGAGGAGATTGCTGCTCCTATATTCACTGGTCACTGGACTTCTATACTACAATTGAAGGTGTGATGGACTTTTATGTTATTGACTTTTATTTTGAATTATTCTGAGTTTGATTTACTGCTGGGTTATGAGCTCTCATTGAATAAAACCACACTGATGTCTATTGCACCATATAATGTGTGTCCTCACCTTCCTTCTGCACATTCAACCCCACAACAAGGTTCTCCTGGAGTTATGTATAGAAGCAGTTAGCATGGGAGTGAGCAGTGGATGAAAATGAGTGCTGGGCAGGTGAGGGGTGGCAGTGAGTGCCTAGCAGCAGGAGCAAGTGCCAAGCAAGTGGGGTGGGTGGGCCTCAAAGGTTTTGTAAAATGTTTGCATGGTTGAAGTACAGGATTTGACAACTGGTGGGGGGAGGTGGGTGCAAGATCAGAAAGCCCAAGTGTTACCAGTTATTGCATTTTCAATATATGGGTGGACTGAACAGCAGCCAAGAAAGAAAGCAGGAAGGGAAGGGAAAATTGTTTAACCAGATGTAGCACACTAAGCAGAAGCTTATTTCCAGATATGACCTGGAAGCACAAGGAAGTTAAGTGACTTGCTCAGGATCACACAGTATGCACCTAGGTGGCTGTGGGATTCAAACCCAGGTCTCCACATCTGCAGCTCAGAGCCTTAACCCACTGCGCTATAGTGCTTCCCTATTAGCAGGAGGGCAGAAGGTGATACCAGAATGAGAGAATGAGTAGATCTGCAAGCTTGGTGTGAATTTTAAAAGGAAAAAGTGCTGGAATTAATGTAATGGCTTCACACAGGCTTTTTCTGTGGTTTTTCGATGACTGCAAGAATGGGCGGAGACACGTAGACCTTGAACAGCAGCCTAGCAGTGCAATCATTAGCTGATTTCCTCAGTAAGACAAGACAAAAATAGTGGCATTTTAAACAAACTCTGGTCAGAGCCACAATGGCTGCTACTGCAATCATTTTGAAGTAATGTGGATACACAGGCTCACACGCCCCAATCAAGTGTCACAGCACAACGAAAGACAACAATATGAGTGTCTGACCTATTTTATGCTAACTCAGATGGTCAAGTCCATGCAACAGCCAGACACCCAACCAGGAACCAAACCAGGATCTGCCAGAATCTCAGGATCAAATCCCACTTCCAGCATCCCAACTTTTGGATTCTCCTCATCTCCCAGTGCTGCTGCCCCCAGCACAATCACTGATACCCAGCAAAGCGATCACAGTGCATTTAAACCCCAGATAGATTAGGCAGCCACTTCCAGCTGTCCTTCCAAAAATTGCTCTAGCTCAGTTTCCTTAAGATAGTCTAGGGTAATGAAGAATACAACTCCAGCTGCCCCATCTTCCTGTAAAATGCAGGAATCTGTAAATCATACCCCCCATGCCTCTTAACCTCATGCCCCCCAAACCAGGGACAAAGCTTACAAGAAACAGATAAAAGGGTCCCCAGATGCAGGGACACATCTAAAACAATATCAGCCTAAAAAGCCATTACAGTGCGTGGTTTATTTTAAAAGTTGTTTTAAGGTGAATAAGATTTGTAACACGGAATGTAATGTCTGATGTGATATGATGATTATTCAAATCCTGATTTTTCAGTGACGGAAATGCCACATTCAGGAGAAACCAAGGGAAGTCTTGAGTCAAAATCAGGGATGTCCCTGAAAATTGGGGACAGTTAAGAGGTAGGTCCCATCCTGACAAAAGGTATAATATGTTAATTCTTGTACATTTTTTAAAATAATTTCTAAGAAGTGCGCAAAAGATACATTTAGTTTTCATTTTTACACATTCAAACAGAATCTTCAAGGTACTCAGTTAACATTTAAGCTCAGCAGATCAAACTTTTCTTCATGCAGGTTGACATCTGTCATGAGCTTTACATAAGCCTCGGCCTGACACTGCACTTTGTATGGCTATGCCGGTCACGTGATATCTAGAGCCACATGAAACTCAAAAGTGCAGAGCTCTAGAAATGTAAATAAAGTATTGATCTTATAAAAAGAATGAAGTGCCATTTTTACAGTGCCTGTCTATATCCTTTTTTTAAAGACTCAGGGCTCGATTCACAAAGGTCAGCAAAAGCTGCACTAACTGCAGCTTGTGTCAATCTCTGGTGTGCCAGAGACCCTGCACCCGATTCACTATGACGTAGGGTCCCGGCAGTAAAGTCCCACAGCTTCCAGCAGCTGTGGCCATAAGCTAAACAGACAGCACATCTGGCAGGTTTGCTGTAAGCTGCGGGTGCATTTGGGCAGCAGCTGCACCCATGGACAGTAGTCAGTACAATGTAATAACCAAGCACAATACATCCCCTCCCTGGTGTCTAGCGGTCACCCTCCCCGATCCCCAATGTCACCTGTATGTACATAATAAAACTCCCAGGTGGTCTAGAGGACCCCATCCTCAGTCTCCCCTATGTATAATTCTATTTCTTTCCCTGGTGGTCTAGCAGATCCTTCTTCCCATCTCTGATCTGCCCTTATAATATAACACTTTCTCTGGTTGTCTAGCGGACCCCCTCCCTATCCCTGATCTCCCCATATATATTTATGTTTCTTTCCCTGGTGGTCTAGTGGACCCCTCACCCTCCCACCCTGGCAGGCAGTGCCCCAATACCATACTCCACCATCCCATCCCACAGCTGGCAACTGGCATAGCCTTCACCTCTCCACCATGGCTGACCACCGTCTGAACTGTCAATGAGTGCATACTGTATACAGTACACATTCATTGACTGACTGAGCTGTCAATCAAAGAATGCATACCGTATACAATATGTGCTCATTGTGGAGAGTTGTGCTGGTCACCAGTTCAGGGATAGGATGTGGGGAGTGGGGTGGTGAGGCACTACCTGCCAGGGTGTTGGGGGGGGCTGCTAGACCACCAGGAAATGAAACATCTTCTATGATGGAGAGATTGGGGATAGGGAAGAGATTTGCTAGACCACCAGGGAAAATGTTATATTATAGGGGCAGATCAGGGGTGAGAGGATCTGCTATACCACCAGGGAAAGAAATATAAATATATATATATATATAAATATATATATACGGAGGTGATCAGGTATAGGGAGAGGGGTCCACTAGACCACCATGGAAAGAAATATCAATATTAATGGGGAAGATCAGGGATAGGAGGGGATATGCTAGCCCACCAGGGAACAATATATATTTCCTGGGGTGATTGGGGATGGGGGGACCATAGCACATGGCACAAGTTATCTAACCCTCTCAGAGGACATACTTCTATGTTCCCTTAGACCAGCCTTGGCTGGTCTAAGGGTACTTAGAATGTTGCCCTCTGGGAGGGTTTAGTGAATCCTGAATTAGAGGATATGGCAGCCTGAGTCTGCTGCAAGCCCCCTAGCACCATCCCGCTACCCATTTTGTGCCACAAGGATGGCCCAAACCCCCTTTGGCCCACACAGCCTGTGTTTGATGCAGGCTGCTTTTGTGAATTGTCCCTGGTGCATCTTTTGGCACAAGCCATACCTTGTGCCATTCCTTGTGGCACAAGTGTCTTGCACCATTCAGGGGGCTTTCTTAATTGGGCCATCAGAATTACTTAAAATGCGTTTCACAATTATTAGCCCCAGTCCATAACTTACAGCAAGCTCAAGTGCCTATTCCTGCCACATTAAAATAGAAAACAGTGGGCAAGTGTCAAATACTCAGATGAAACTGCAGGTTCTGTAGGGTCTCTAAGTTCTGTTCAAAGTCATAGGAAGGTCAAGAAAAGTTAAACTCTCAGCAGCCACAGCTCCTAACAATTGATTGTTACCTGTCTTCCCAAAACCCCATTGTTGTAATTGTGGTACGGGATGCGCTGACTGTTTTACAGTTTGAACTGTAACTGCTTTGCACAGTGAAAGGACATTTGTCTAATACTAACTGGAGCTGTAAAGCAAATTCATATGTGCCAATATATGCCAGTGATAAGAAAGCCGTAACCTGCTTTCAGAGATTAGTGCTTTCTTATCACTGGCATGCTGTACATAAAAACAATCACCAACCTATTGGACCCAGAAGTGAATCAGAAGTAAGTGCAGAGCAAGAAAATAGTGTACCCTGCAGTGGGTGGGGGGGAGGAACAGCACTGTGGTCAGTGGAGAGGACAGCATGTGCTTCAATTCCACTGTGGAAGAACACAGTCTAGGTATCCAGTCATGTGCTTCCGCAGTCCTCTCTCCACAACATAATAACAATACATCACCATAGCTCTGCTATGCAGGTGCAAAAATGAAAGCTGTAATTGCACAATGATTTATGTTGCTCTTTGTCCAGTTTCAACAAATTTGTTTTTACCTGTGCATCAGGCAGATCTAATATACAGGTAACAACCAATCAAGATGTAGGATTTTCTCTTCCTATTTTATACTTACTGATATCCCCCAGTTACTAAAGGTAAACATGCATAATCTTGAACAAAGGTTAATATTGTTTTAATTCTTCATTATGCCTAACTCTGCCCCTCTGTTTCTACTCTGCTTCTGCTTGCCTTCTCTGGTTCTCTCTTCACCCTCACTTTTTCACTTCATGTTTTACTCTTTGATTGTTACTGCAGATATGAATATTTGTAATCAATACAACTTCCCCTGTTAACCCTGTTTTATTTTTTACTTTCCTGCCCTTGGATACATTGTTTTGCCTAATTCTGTTTCTGGTCATTTACGTAATTATTGTCTAGCTCTCATGTAATGTTATTCCTTTTTAATACTTGCTGATATTGATTGTAACCCTCCTCTGTATCTACCTGAAATTGCTCCCATGAACTGTTAACTGTCTGTTTATACTTGTTGTACTCTCCCGGGTCATGCCTGAAAATAGTCCGTTTCGGCTAGTGCACTTACCCGGTTAACAAAAACTAAATAAATAAATCCTTTGGGATTTGGGAAACAAAAACCCAGGGGAAGAGTACACAATGAGGGGTGAGATACTAACAACAACAAAAATGGAAAGGGACCTGGGGGTAGTCATATCATGTACCACTGTCTGTCAAAATCTTGTTGCATATGTAATGAACTGTTCTTGTCATACTACCTCACCCATGTAACCCCCTACCCCCAGGGCGCATCTGGAATCGAGTGGTACTCCACTCAGTATGCCTTCCTGGTAAATCTCTTAAATAAATACATAAATAAATAATATCAGATGACCTAAAGGTGGGCAAGCAATGTGAGAGGGCAGCAAGGAGGGGTGGGGGGTTACTGGGATGCATAGGGAGAGACATTACCAGTAGAAAACAGGAAGTTATTATCCCTCTGTACAGACAGCTGGTGAGACCCCATCTGGAGTACTGCATGCAGTTCTGGAGACCCAGTCTCCGCAAAGACATAGACAGGATGGAAGCTGTCCAAAGGAGGGCAACTAAAATGGTGCAGGGTCTGCACGGAAGACATATGAAGAGAGACTCAAGGAGCTTAATATGTATAGCCTTGAGGAAAGGAGGAGAGGGGGACATGATAGAAACTTTCAAGTACCTCAAGGGAATCAACAAAGTCCAAGAGGTAGTATATTTCAAAAAGAGGTGTGCAAGAAGAAGGAGCACAATTTGAAGATGGGAGGGACGCTCAGAGGTAATTTAAGGAAGTATTTTTTCACAGAGAGGGTTGTGGATGCATGGAACGGCCTTCCGGAGGAGGTTGTGGAGTCAAAAACAGTGGTGGAATTCAAGCATGCATGGGACAGTCATAAGGCAATTCTAGGGGGTGGGGGTAGGAAGAAGTAGGCTGCTGGTTAACTAGGATCTGCAGGTTATCCATTAGGTAGGGAAATGGGCAGACTGGGTGGGCCAAGCGGTCCTTATCTGTCATCAAATTCTATGTTTCTATGTTTCTATGTTTTGAGTTATGACTTTTTTTATTGGATAAAAGTTACAGTGCAGACGATGGCATCACGTACAAACATCCATTTTCTTTTGTTGTTACAAAACTTACTTGGCACTTACAAGGAGCAGTCATGTATGAAAAAGGATGTATGTCACTATAGTTATCTTGAGTATCTCTTGCTAAAGATAGTTTATTTGAAACAAAATAACAAAGGAACCAGATGGTCTAGGAACTTATGGTAGTACTGATATGTTACCCTGTTACTGCTTACATATACTGATACTTGAAAGTTTTGTCAATTGATATATTATTTTACAAGTAATGATAATACTTTCCAGTATTGATATATTAAGCTGTACTAGTGTGCCATAGTGACATAATTCAAAACTTTCATTAAAAAAATAAAGTTCACAGCTCCTTGGTTTACTTGGTTCAAATAGACAGCAGTAGGCTATTGCCCAGTGAGGCTGTCTGCTCTACATGCCCATTATGTATGTCTAGAATCCCATCAATTTATCAAGGTCTCTTTTGAATTGTTTGCCATTTTCCAAATCTACCAGGTACTGAGGAAGTTTATTCCAAAGTCTCATGGCCCTGATGGTGAAATAATTTTGACGCTTAGTGGTATTCACTTTCTGAATTTCATATTGTTTATTATGAGACCTAAGTGAAACTTGCCTTTTTTGGGGGTTGATATTGTGTGCTGAGATTAGGTCATTGTTTCTTATTACATTGAGAAAGTTTAGGTAATCACCCTGAACCCTTCTGTATTCCAATGTCATTAAATGAAGTCTTTGTAGCCTGGTCTCATATGGCCTGTGCCTTAAACTGCTTATCAGTTTTGTAGCCCACCTCTGGACCCCTTCCAGTCTACTGATATCCTGCCTCTCACATGATGACCAAAAGTGGGATCCATAGCCTACGCGTGGCCTGACATATGATCTATATAGATTGACAATAGTATCGTCTCTAGTGATAAACGCTTTTTTGATAATATTTATGTATTTGTTTACAGTTTGCACTGCTTTATGAATGTGTGCATGCATGTTCAAGCATTTGTCAACAAAGATACCCAGATCTTTTTCATTAGTAACTGATGGTAGTTTGTGGTTCATTAAATGGTATGACCTCAGTGGGTTATTTCATACTAAGTGTAACACAATACATTTTTTGTAGATTCAATTCCATTTTGTTTTTAATTACTCAGAGTTCAATTTGTTTAAGGTCACTGACTGGTGATTAGTCACAGTGTCAACTCTGCATGTGATTTTTGTCATCTGTAAACTTTGCTGTTTTATTTGTAAGTCCAATATGGAAGTCCAATATGAAGCAATTAAACAAGAGGGGGCCCAGCACAGACCCCTTGGGAACACTGCTCATAACACATCCCTCATCTGACAAGTGCTGCACAGTTTTGACTCTTTGAATTCTGTCCCAAAGCCATGTCCCACCCCATCTTGTAAGATATTTGCTGTATCCCATTTCTTCCAATTTCAATACTCACAAATCATGTGGGACAGTATCAAAGGCCCATGTAAAGTCTAAGTAAATTACATCAGTAGATTTTCCTGAATCCTGGCTTTGTCTGACTGTTTTATAAAAGCTGATGTGGTTTGTAGAGCACAATCTTTCTTTTTGAAACAATGTTGTGTTATGTCAAGTAAACCAAGCAATCTAGCCTCTTGCCTGAACCTACTTATAATGAGTTTTTCCATTACTTTACCTGGGACAGATGATAGACTTATGGAACAATAGTTTTAGGGAAATACATTGTGTGGGCATGTGTGATTTTGTATTTTCTTGAAACTTGGCTTCCCAGCCAAATGCCCTTTGGGGTAACCCTTGCCTCAGTGTTTGCACACAGAGGTTCTTTGTCTTTTAAATAGTTTTAGGGGTTTGTTTTACTACCTTTTTCGTGTACTGATATTACTGTATTATAGCCTTTTTCCATTCTGTTGGGATAATTCTTGATTTTATAGATTTATTGTATAGTACCAGGAATGGTTTACTTATACTGTTCACTAGATTAGTTAGAAAACATGGTTGTATCCCATCCATTCCTGGAGAGGATTTTGGTTCTAGCAATTACATAGCTTCTTTAACTTCATGTAATGTGAAGCTCTTAATATTGGGTATACTATTATTTCTTAGCGGAATGGGTTCAGCGTTCTTGTGGAACACAAAAGTGAAATAGTCATTAAATGAGTTACCAATTTCTATGGATTCTTTAATAGTTTTACCATTTGTTGTCAAACAGTCAGGAGTATTACCATTTTTATTTATGTTATTAACATAAGAAAAGAATACAGTTTGATTATTTTTTGATGTTGCAATTCTGAATTCTAAATTCCTCCATTCCATTAAAAGTTTTTAGGGATCTGCAAAAACTTTTTTGGGCTGAATATTCAATATTTGGCAGACAAATATCAGATGTTGGGGTATTCAGTTAAGCTTTAATAAAAAAGAAAAAAACACAGTCCCCCCACCCTCCTCCTTCTGCCCCTACCCTCTTCCATCTGCCCATAACCAAAGAAAATGTAACCACATCCCCCATGCTCTATCATCAGCCCAGTCTCATGCTCCTCCTCCCAGCACCTACAATTTGTTATATTTCTTTATTATTTATAAATAAAATCCCCCAATGGGTGACCATCACAACCTGCCCACCTTCATGATTGGTCCCTTTATTTTAATTGCTATTATAGCTCTCATTTGTACTTTAAAAAATATACAATATACCCCCCACCCCCTCACCCTGGCAGCACCCTACACCACCACCCCCAGAAAAAAACTCACAAGGAAGGCACACTCTGCTGAGGTGAATTACTTACTGCAGTTAGTGTCATCAACTTTTATTTCAGACATGAGCAGACAGTGTAGCACTATACCCTGGTGCTTCACATCATAGGCGTGCCACTTCATCAGGGGGCATGATCAGCTGGTATTACAAAGTAAGTCCCCAGCAATTCCAGTCATGAGGAGGCGGCCAGCTGAGGAAGAGGAGGAGAGTGGGTTGAGCTGGTCTCCTTTTTTATGGCTAGAATTGGGTACTAGAGTGAGGGGGGAAGAGTAGGCTGCAAGAAAAGGGGGGTTGGTGGAAATATTGTAAATTTTTTAAAACAAAAATGAGAGCTAAATGAACATTAAATGACAGTGGCCAGCTGTGGAGGTGAGCAGATTGTCTCCATTATCCCTTGTGGGCTTTTATTTACAAATAATTAAGAAATATAACAAATTGTGTGTGCTAGGAGTGAAGGGATTGTGCTGCTGATAGAGGATGGAGGAATAGGGATACATTTTACTGGGTTTTGGGCTGGGGAGGAGGGTGGGGGCTGTTTCTTCTTTTTGTAAATGATAAACAAATACTGAATACCCAGACAGTCTCCTATCCAGGAAGGGTTCCCAAATATTTGACAGCTCTACTATTCGTGGTATATAGGAAATAATATTCAGATCCTGCACACTCCTAAAATGATCTCCTCTCAAAAAATTATCTTTAGAAAGGAAAACCTTTGGAATCATTTGGGACAGATACTTCTTTTTCTAAATGAAAGCATGGGGTTAGGGCAGTGTCGATGTGTTTTGCTATTACAGCTTACATATCTTGATATTGTAAAATGCATTAAGAAAGTCATGATTTTTTTGATTTTTTTAAAGCTCTTTAGCTTTTTCTAATTTTTGGTTCTACTATAACCTATTTATTGATAACCTGCCTTACCTGCCTTACCTCAAAAATCTCCAACCTGGTCATCCAGAAGGAGGGATACACAACTTTCAGAGTGGACAGATTAGGGAAATGTGGGAGTGACTGTGTAATTTATGTTAAGGACACCCTCAAAGGCAAGGCACTCCCTAGCCCCCTACTGGTGATAACACCCAACTGCTTGCCATCCAGTTGCAACTCAGCTCCCAGAAAAAGTGTCTCACAATAATATCTGTGTACATTCACCCAAAAAATCAGTCAACCGGTTTCAAACTCTTGACTATCTATCTGAACTTTGGCATAACTCTGAAATCCTAATACTAGGGGATTTCAGTATAAATTGGTTATCCACCAATGCAGTTCCATACATGGATGCCATCACAGCAATTGACATGGTGCAACTTGTTTAGTCACCCACACAAGTAGACTATTGCACTGGCACTAGTACTCTCAAAGACTGGATCCTAACTAACTAGCCACAAAGAATAGCTAGTACTATGATGCTAGCTGATACAATCAGTAACCATTTGCCAGTCTTATGCACCCGAACTAAAAAGACACCTAAAGCCTGATCTAGAACAATAACCTTGAGAGTTAAAAAAAGGAGGGCACCTTTCCTCTCTCACAACCCACCTCAGCTTACTAGGTTGGGAAAGAGGTCTACGCTGACCCCGACATGGACACTGCTCTTGCATGCTTTATTAACACCTTTAATAAGGCCTGTAATATCTCTGCCCTCTTTAAAATGAGGAAAATCAAAGGATTCAGTAAGTCATGGATTACACTGCAGCTCCTCGATCTTATGAGGATGAGGGATAACCTGTGGCATAAAGCCAAGAGCACAGGGTCTCTTGCTGACCTCCAGAATTATAAAGCAGCATGGAACAAGTACACCAATGCCATCTGCCTAGCTAAGAGATCTCACTTTAAAAATGAACTAAATAACTCCTAGGGCAACAGCTGCATATTCTGGGAGAACAACAAAACCCTTACAGGGAGAATGAGCAAACCCCTTCCCACGCTGCTCATCATCAATGGTGCAATTACCCAGGACCCTAAAAACATAACAGATGCCCTCAACAAGGCCTTCATGGATCTCAGTGGAGTGCTTCCCATAGACTTTCTTCAACCCCACTCTTGCACCACCCAAAGAGGCAACACCATCCCAACAGCAAGCACAACACCTCCTTTCTACCTGAAGATTTTCACTATGGCTGAGGTCAAAAAATACCTGAGAAAAGTCCTCGGGGAAATCAGAACCAGTGACAACTCTCTTGACCTCAAAATTTTAGTTCTCACCCTGGATGTTATACTCCCCCCTCCCCCAAAACCTGGATCCTAAATCTCTCACTAACTATGGGTAAGCTCCCTTCATGCTGGAAAGCTGTGGTGGTCAAACGGTCCTAAAAAGTGAAGACAGAACAAGCCTCACCAACTACTGGCCAATCTCAGTCTTTACCTCTCTCTCTCTCTAAAGCCCTGGAGAGAATAGTTTATGAACAGTTAGTAGAATACTTAGATAAGTACAACCTTCAATGCCAGCAGCAACACAGTTTTAGGAAGGCGCATAGTACTTCTATGACCTTGGTTGAATTTACTGGTTACATTCACGAAACACTTGACCAGGGGCTTTTAGTGGGGGCCACTTTTATCGACCTCACCAAAGCCTTCGATACAGTCAATCATAATTTACTTCTCAACCAACTATATAATATAGGGATATCTACTGTCTCTCTGGGCTGATTCCAGATTTACCCGTCCAACAGAACACAGCAGGTCAAGATCAATGACATTCTATCTGACCACTGGAATGTCATCACAGGGGTTCCCCAAGGCTCCATATTAAGCCTCCTGCTTTTCAGCCAGTTTCTGAAAGAGCTCCCTAAAATATCCCAGTGCAATGTCCTCCTATATGCAGATGATGCTGTGCTTTACACTAGTCACTCTGCACCAGAAGCTCTACAAAAAGGGATACAAGCCAACTTTAGTGCTGTGGAAAAATGGCTCCTAAACTCTAAGCTCAGACACTGCCTAACAGAGAATGCAATTAAACTTGCCGTTAACAGCTCAGTGCTATCAGTCATAGCTTAGGGCCTGGTAGTTTATCGAGCAGGCACTGACACTGCCCTAAGGAGAATTAAGACTGCTTTAAACAAAGCTTGTAGACTCATCCGGTGCGCAGACCACTTAACTCACACATGTGAGCTATATTCCAGCATTGGTTGGCTAAATCTAAACAACAGGATCCAGTACCAGGTCTGTTTACTAGCTAAGAAAGCCACTCTTGGTCTTGCACCCCCTGGAGTGTAGAAACTACTTAGCTACTCCACCAACTCCTGACTAACCAGGGGATCCAGAAAGCTGTCTTCCACATTCTGTTTCACCATACTTCACAAGGGCAACAATCTTTTGAATACAGGGCCCCCCTCTGGCTTAATTCCCTCAGCACTGAACTGGTCTCTGAGCCAAAACTCTGCTCCTTCAAATCCAAGCTGCTAACATACATGGCCTCACTCAGTAAGCGTGACTGTGATACTAATTTATTTTATTTATTTATTAGCTTTTGGTAACCGGGTAAGTGCACTAGGCAACAGTCCTGCCTATTTTCAGGCACGACCCAGGAGATTACAACAAAGAGAATACAGAGATGACATCAGGACAATTCAGTAACAATAAAAATAGGTACAATCACTTACAATCTGGGTGGGCATACATAATAGAAATAATAACAGTACAATTATACAAGCTCCAGCAGTGGTAGCCAATAATGTCTCAATTAAAATGAGATAGGCGAGTGGAGGTCATTAGTCAAGCTAGGGGAGAAAGGAATCACAATAGCTAAGATACAGCAAGAAAATTATTCCTAGACCTCTACAATTATATGGAGAAATAAGAAGGGGACTCCCAATTACTTGCAGTTGCAGTTACCTAGTGCATAGAGGTGAGAGAACAATGAACGCTTGAAGGAGAGGTGGGAGGGGTAGTGTTTAACAAGGGGGGGAGTGAGTTCCAGAATTTAGGAGCAAAATAGGAGAAGGCCTGTTCCCCCATTTTTGTAATGCAAGGCCGAACTGATAGCATGGGGACGGATGAAGACCTGAGTGAGCGGACGCAGGAGACCGGAGTAAGCATGTCACCCAGGGAGGCTGGACTGGGTGGTCTAGTGAGGGAGTCAACAAAGTACCCTAGGGAGTATGAACGGAGGTCTTTGGGAGACAACCAGTTTAGGCCAGAGTAGAGCAGGCAGTGATGAGTAATTTGAGGAGCTGATAAGGCAAACCTACAGATATTGTTATAGGATGTGTCTCACTTGCCGAGCACACTATCATTGGCTCTTTAGAGAACTGGGAGGGCATAAAGGAGTTGAGGGAGTAGCACGCCTCTAGCTACTGCTATCATAGCTGAGGGGGTGAGTGAGTGACGTACTCAATAGGCTGCACCAGTTCTGGCATTGACAGACCCACACACCTCATTGACATGCATAGAGACATCAAGAGCATGATCAAGCATAACCCCGAGGTATTTGAAAGTCATTGTATTAGTGACAGCATTTCCTTCCTGACAGTGGACAAGGAGCTTAGGGAATTCAGAGATCACTTTTTTGGATGATCCAAACAGCATAGCCCGAGTCTTACCTATGTTAAGAATTTTCTCGTTAGCCGAGAGCCAGGATTGAAGGGATAGAAAGTCATGTGAGAGGTTTAGGTTTATGTCAGCAATATACTTGGCAGAATAACAAAGCACTAGATCATCGGCATACATGAGTAGGCTGCTGTGAAGGGAAGGACTAGGAAAAGGGAGCAGAGAAGAGGACTGAGTACAGAACCCTGTGGAATGCCATGGGTAATAGGGATAGGGATAGGGGAGGAGAGAACCTTCCAGTAAGAAACCGCCTGGGAGCAGTTGTCCAGGTAACTACTGAACCAAGATAGGGTACAGTCAGTGACTACCATAGCTTGTAACTTGGACAGTAGGAGCGGGTGGTGAACCATATCAAAAGCTTTAGATAGGTCAATGAACACAGCACCTGTGAGCAGGCCCTTATCCATATTACTTTTGATATCACTCGTAAGCAGGGTCAGTGCGGTGGTAGTACTGTGCCTCACCCTAAAGCCATGTTGGGAAGGGGATTGAAGATTAAACTTAAGAAGGTATTCGGAGACCTGACAATGGACAAGTTTCTCCAGAAGCTTGCTGAGCATGGGGAGAAGAGAGATAGGATGGTAATTGGACAGTAGTTTAGCATCACCCTTCTTAAAAACAGGTATAGTTCTAGCCATTTTCCAGATCAAGGGGACAGAGGCAGAGCTAATAGAAAGGTTGAAAAGCCTGGTTATGGGCCTAGCAAGCCAGGCAGCAAACAGCCTGATAATCACTGGATGTATTCCATCAGGAACAGGGCTGCCACTTGCTGGAACAGTTTTGAGTAGGTCTAGAACTTCCAGGTAAGTGACCTGAGCCAGCTCCAGAAAAGGGGGAGTAGGGGAACTTGTAGAAGGGGTAGATCCAGATTTGGGGAGCACAAGGGGGTAAGAGTAGGTAGGGAGGAGAAGAAGGAGTTGAAAGCATTAGCAATGGTGAGAGGGTGGTTGCAGTGGATATCATTTATGTACATATCAGTAGGAGTAGTCGGCTTGTTGTTCCCAAGAATTTCCTTGATTTGAGACCAATGCCTTTTAGGACAAGAAGCGGAAGAGCTTTGGAGGTTCCTGTAGTAGGAGCTTTTAGCCAGACGAGTCTCTTTTTTGCATTTGTTGTGTAAAGATCTGTAGGTGTCAAAATCTGTGAGTAGACAGGAGGTCTTCCAAATGGACCACAGTTTATGCCTGAGTTTCAGAAGATGGAGCAGGGGACGTTTTAGCCATTTGATGATTTTCCCTTTAACCCTTCTCGTGGTAAACGGGATGTGTTTGTTTTGTAGCAAGAGTAGAGAAGAGTTAAAATAGTTTGTGGCAATGTTTATATTGTCAGTATAGTATAGGGGACACCAGTCAACTAAGTTAAGATCATGAACAAAGTTTTCCATATTTAGGTTGGAGAGATTGGAAAAAGTTAAAACTTTAGAAGGAAAGGAGGGGGCTGAGGCATCCCATATACAGTACACAGAGTAGTGATCACATATGGTATCTGGAAGAACACCGGCTGAGGTAAAGGCTTCCTTTCTATTAGTCAGGATCCAGTCAAGTAGAGTAGCACTAGTACCACCGTGGGAGATCCTAGTGGGTTCCTGAATAAGCTGTGAGAGATTAGCCTTGCTAGTCAAGGAGGATAGGAGAGCAGAGCGGGGGCTGGAACAATCAAGGTTGAACGCCCCAAGACAGATTATATCATTTTTCCCAGTCACTGATAGTAGATAATCCATGAACTCCTCCAGGCCAAGCCTAGAGTTTCTGGGAGGAATATAAATACAGAAAATGTGAAGTTTCTTAATGCCTCCAAGCAGTAGAAGGGAATGAAGAACTTCACAGTTAGCAAGAGGGGAAACATGCAATAAAGTGATGTTTAGTAGAGGTTTATAGTAGAGTGCAAGTCCACCGCCTCTTTTGGAAGTAGGGCGATCAACCCATAGCATGTTATATCCCAGGAGGGAGCACTGGGAATCAGCATTGGAAGGCTTAAGCCATGTTTCTGATATGGCTAGGATATCAGGGTTGTTGTTACTAGTCCATGCTTCCAGGTAAGGGAGGTTGGTCAGGAGGCTGCTAGAATTAATGTGGGCAAAAGAGAGGCCAGAAGTTTGGTGCAGACGGTGAGAGTTTGAGAGACTGGGTGGGATTATTGGCCAGAGTAGGACCTGGATTTTTCTCAACACCCCCGGCAAGAGTAAGGGATAGGGTAAAGATCCAGAGAGTCACAATAATATAGGCCAGAGCTACACATCCAGGGGAGATAGAGAACCTACACAGAATATATTTAATAAATAACCCCAGTTGTTTGAGGACAAGCCCAGATTTAGGGAGAGAATATGGGATAGAGTCAGATAGGAGGTTAGAGAAGTAGAAGTTATCCAGACAGTGTACAGAGGAGGGCGACGTAATCAGTACAGGACCAGAGAGAACAGAGAGTACCCATAGTATGAGTGCAAAAGAAAGAAGGGAGAGTATAGGCATGGGAGTCATGATGGGCTGGAGTAAAGACAAGAGGACAATAAGGGGGAGAGAGTGGACAGCAAGGAGGAGAGGAGCAAAAAGGGTGAAGGATCAAAACTAAACAGAACAGTGAACAGAGAAGGATTTAGGCAAGATAGAAAGATTAGGGTGACCTCAAGTGGCCAGAGAAAATAAGGAACAAATGGGAAACTAGGGAGTTAGAAATTAGAATGTACCACTGTCACGCGAGAGGTAACACGAGTCGCTCCTGTGTGTATACAAGTAACACCAGCTAAGGGTGGGAGGGTATTGGGGGGTCTCGACTGCGGGGTTAGCATGATCTGGGACCAGCGCTCACTCTTCATGTAGCGTGTTGCAGTGACTGCAGGCTCCAGACTCCAAGCCTGAGCTTCGGGGATGGGGGGAGTTTGCACCTGCATTGCCCTACGACCTGGGCCCTGCAGTGCTGACTCACTGATAACACCTTACATAACACTTTCTTCCTCCTCCCTCCCTCCCATATTGTCACCTCCTTTCCTTCACAGATTCTCCCCCTCCTCTAGTCACCTTACCTTTGATACCTGTGAATTGGTCCTACTTTACATCTTTTCTGCCCGACTTCTCTAAAAACCTCCTTTCCACCTGCTCCACTCCAGTCCTTTACTAACAAAATCTAATTTGGGTGGATCCTCTCCTATTCTATAACCTTCCCACCTGTACTCCCTGTTCTGCCTCTCCCTCAAATCTTTACTGAACCCCCCCCCTCCTAACCTACCTTCCTCTCCCTCCTTCACCTCTTTCAACCTGACCCTTTTTTCTCTCTCCATCTAAGAGCTATCTAAGCATTGCCCCACTGGTTAATTGTTCCAGCATTACTTAATGCACCATTGCTATAAGTTTGCTATTGTCATTCTAACCTTTTCACTTGTACAGTTTTATAGTATTTGTAATTTGTGTCTTTATGTTACAACCTGTTTTTTAAAATGTCCCCGTTGTATTGTTCAATGCCTTTTATGACATGGAACCTTTGTAAATGAGCTCTCTAGCTCAAAGTTATAAATCCGAGACATAAATAAATAAATCTATGAAATTTTTTTAGATAGTCACATTCTCCTCTAATATCTCTAACAGTGTAACACATGCATCATTATTTCTCCTTATTACCCCAATCCTCCAGCCTGTGAAAGTGTCAGAAGATAATAGTACTCACGAGTGTCCAAATATCATTGTTAAACCATGCTGTTGTTAACGCACTTGGCCTCCATGTTGTTCCTACATCTGCAATGTTGCCTATGTACCCACTATCTGTTGTTTTGTATTTTTCATTCTTTCTGTATTCCCCTTCACCCTCCCTTGGGTCGCACCTGGAAATGAGCCTCAGCTCAGTGTGCTTTTCCTGGTTACCAATTTTTAAATAAATAAATAATTAGCATTTATTGAGCGCCTTAGATAAATTTCAAAGTGTTGTATAGTACATCAACAGCAGATCATAAGAAAATAATAAAGCACAAAATATTCTCAAATACCAGGGTAACCTGAGGAGTACAAAAATATTTTCAGTATTCATTTAACAGTTCGTATATCCTGGGAGAGAAGAAGGTCTTGTGAAGAATGGTTCCAAAAGCATGGATCAGGCAGAGTTGCCACAGTTATAGTAGGAATTCTGGTCTTCAATAATGCAGTAGGTTATTGCAAGGAAAACAGAGTCATCAGGCAGAAAGAGGGATGGAAAATAGGTCACCAAGATACGGTAGGTCAGGGTGAGACCACTGCAACATTTGTAGATTAGTGAAAGACTCATTTATCCTGTTTATACTTCCCTGTTTGCAGCGCATCAACTTATGCGTTCCACTTGATGCGCTGCAAAGTCTCCGTTGTGGACACTCATTGTATTGGCTTAAGTGCCGCTCCGCTCCTGTTTCTGCTCCGATGAAATTGTGTGGACATGTACTGCATTGAGCGAATTAACTGGTGGTGTAAACTGATGAAGCGCTCGATCCACTGTGGTCCCATTTCTCCCAGCATCCTCCAGCCTTCCCATCATCCTTTGTTTTGCCGGAATAAGGAAGTAGTAAGACGCAGCTGTTGTTGTGCCGGTCACACAAGCAGGCACACAGTCTGTGAACAATTTATTTTTTATGTAGCTGGAGGTCAGTGTGTTTATTTTGTGGACTTGGCATGTTACTGGTTCTTGTTTTGGGGTTTGTGATGTTTGGATGGAGACTCGGGAAGGGGGATTGGTTCCATGTCATCAGTAAATTGACACACATGTCACTGACTAATTCCCAGCCCACTTAGCATGGACACTCCTTTCGGTGCCATCTGTGGCACTTGAGCATCGAGAGATGTAAACCAGAAATTTCAGGACTAAATAAGAGCACAGCGGGATTGTGGCAGAGCACAAGTAAACGCTTCTGCAGTGTAAACAGGGCTTTAAAATCTATACATTACTGTACTGGCAACCAGTCCAGTTTAACCAGAATAGGAGTAATATGGTCTGTTTTCTTCAGAGCAGGTAATTGCCTTCACTTTCACAATGTACTTATATAATCACACATAACCCCATAATGCAAAGCATCATGAGCTGTATATGCAAATCACCACAGTATATTATGCTGTTTTAACTTTAAGCAGAAATGCATGGTACCAAAAGGTCTCTCACACAGTCTGCAAAGGGTACTAACAGAAGACACATACATGTGTTTCATCCTACCAGGACCCATCAGTGTGCCTCGTCTGTTTGACACCCCAATGGAATGAACCATCCACCCTAAGATGGTCTATCTGGGTTATGTTGTGGTGAACCCATTTTGTCTTTTAGTTTGTTTTTTGTACTTATATAGTTGTAGCACACAGTACTAATTTGAATATATTCAACAACAACTAGTTAGTTATAAAAGAAAAATACATGGAACTTTTTCAGTTCATTTTAAAGAACCTGAAACACCACAGGGACAGTTTTGGAAAAATGTAAACAGTACACACAGTTTTGTTTATATTCCATATACCCGCTTTCTTCTCAAATTAAGACTGGTATTTATGAAATTGTCATGCTAAATTGGACTTGTTCTTGATCTGCATTGGCTCCTTGTCTTCAACTGGCATCAGAATCTTTTGACTGTGACATCCCAACTAATTTTGTAAGAAATAATTTTGATGTTGCATCTGTGGATTTTGATGCCACTTACAGACAAACAGCCAGAGCAGATGAAGACATAGTGACAGAGATCCTATTTTCATGCAAAAGTCCACAGTACTAGTACTGAATGGGGACAAGCAAATACTGGAAGTCTTCTTTATGATGTCAGAGACTCTTTATTTTGACAACGATTCTGGCACAGTTCATCACAGGATACCAAATGATATGTTTCAATATTGTTTCAGAGCTACCAGCTCAGTCAACTGGCAACTGGTTTAACACAATTCACCAATGCTGGTAACAGCCTGTTGTGCATTTACCACTGGGCTGTTCCCTTCTTATTCTACATTATGTTCTTGCTCATGCTCAGACAATACAAGGCCAATGGAAATAGGAAACCTTATTTACATCATGCAGTCCTGAATATGCACCTGTGTTAGAAGCAGCCTTACTTTAACTCAGTGGATGCTCTCAGAGGCAGAACAGAGAGTTGCCAGTAAAATAAATTAGCTTTTAAAAAACAATGCAGTCACAGATGGATTAAAATATACTTAACAACTACAAAACGTATATGACCTACAGCCAACAAATAGGAGAATACAATAAACACTAGTGAAATCAAAACAAAGGATTCCACAGAACAGAAAAAATACTAAACTGAAGCTAAACTTCTTACCACAAAGGTTACACTCCCCAGCAAGTCACACTGCAGGTACGAAACAGGCTTTTCTATTGACTGCAGGGTAGAAAACAGAACCCAGTGCAGTTTTTATCCCATGCCTTACTTTTTGTTGCAGTAGCAATCAAAGAGTGCGTAACACTGTTCTGACCTTCCTCCTAACTGACCTCCAAGTGACAACCATTTCAGGGTATAGGAAATGTTATTCTGACAGTTCCACAGGGTTTACCCATCCTCACTTTCTAGGTACCACCCCCTGTTACAGAAGAAATCAATGGATATGGCTGTGCAGATTCTCTCTAGAACAATACAAGCTGTCCCTTGTGTTAACCCCTTCCCCATATGAGCTTCTTGACGGTCACTCACCTTGAAGTGTTTTGAGCTTTAGCTGACAACAGGCATCTCAAAAAGCAAGCTGTACTTTTTATGTGGTTATGTATCAATTTTCCCCCCTTTGTATTTAAACAGGAGCTGACTTGTCTTTTCAAACTGTTTTATACTGGAATATATATGTCCGATACCCCGTTGTCTACCAAAGAGCTGCTATATGGCTTTCACATAAAGTCTTTTAAGGCCAATAACTGTGCACTTGCAGTTAGCTCTCCCATATAATCTACCTGGCTTCTGAAATGTTTTACTTTCTGTGTGAATTAGCACATTGCAAAAAAAATGGTATGCATTATTGATATACAGAAGTTGATAGCCAATAATCAGCAGTGGGAATAATGTTATATACTGTATGTATGAGGGGAGGAATCTGTCACATGTATCTTGACATCTTTGATATACAGTAGCTATTAAATGGTTTCATTGTTACCATGCTGAGAGCAAATGGAATGTTGGTTATTAAAGAAGATGAGTCTGACCCATGTCCCATAAGAGCAAAACTTGAATTGTCACTGTCAGTAGAACCTCAAAACTGAATTATATCCTAGTAATTTAAAGATACTCTATCTTTTATTTTCAATTTAATATAATATAAATTTGTTATGGCGTCAGGCCTTCAGTGATGTATAATTGAATGGACCTGTTATTTTATCTATTATTGTTCTTGCTGATTGTGTTACTGTGGTTTTAATTTTTGTACAGCGCCTTGGTGTTTCGAAAGGTGCTTAAGTAAATAAAGCTTATTGTTGTTATTATTATTATTATTATTATTATAATAATATATGGCTAATCCATCTCCTGTATCTTAAATACTGGCAGGGTCATTTTTGTGGGATCAAAACTGCTGGGTGGCACTTACTTTGTATAGAATAAGAGGTGGCTTCTATGTTTGTGCGGATAACACACATTAGGTTGATGAGAGCCATGTGGTGTAATTCATGGGTCATAATTCACTATGAGTATGATGTCACAATTGTGAATAATGAGCTTGGAAACTATGGCTTGAGTGTGACTTAAATGCTTTAACCATTTATTGTACAGTACTTAAGTAGTTCCATCATATAGTACTCATGTTGTCTCTTCACACAGTACTCATGCTGTCTCATTGCTCAGTACTTATATAGTTACATCACACATTACTGTTATAAACCCATGATAGAGCAGCCACGTAGTACTGGCACACTGTGCTCATGTTGTATTATTACCTGTTACTTATTTAGTGCAGTTATACAGCACTCATGTAGTCCCATCATACCATACACATGACGTAGTTGTATTACACACATCACACACATTACTCTGGCAGGCCCATAACAGAACAGTCATGAAGTCCCATCACACTGTACTCATGCAGTTCCTTTTCTTCATACTCACGTAGTCTCATCAAACAGAATTCAGATAGTCTTATCATACTGTACTCCTGTAATCCCATTACACTGTATATAAGTAGTAGAAGAGCACAGTACTCATGTAGTCCCTTTACACAGTAATCATATAGTCCCAGCATATAATACTAATTTAATTTCATCACAGAATTCATGTTGCTCCATCCCACCATACTCATGTAGTCCCGTCACACACTATTAGTGCTCATGCAGTCCCGTCACACAGTTATGATGTAGTCCCAGCATGCAGTGTTCAAGTAGTTTCATCACACATCACTTATGTAGTCCCTGCACACCATACTCATGTAATCCATTACATACTATTTAAAGATCAACACTTTTGGTGCTTTCTGGTAGCCACCCACTGGTAGCTTGCCTGCACTGGAGTTTCACTAATCACGTTTCAAAGTTTATTTCTTTTGATTTTGAGAAGGGATCATAAATGAGAGCCAGCGCCCAATCCCATCCCCTCCCTGGTCCCGATTTAATCCAGCACCACCCCTGTGCTGCCCCTGTGCTCCTATATTTTGTGACAAAGGAATTTGTAGAGCATGGGGGCACATTCCATTGATTGCAATGGGAGCATCATTCGAAACAGATGGAGGTGATGGAGCTACTTACCACATAAGCACTATATGGCAATGGAGGTACCAATAAAGGAAAGGGTGGTAAACTGCCACGCAGACAGTGGATTGCAGGATGACAGACAGCATGGCTTTACAAGTGGGAGGTCATGCCAGACAAATCTAATAGAGTTTTTTGATTGGTTGACAAAGGTGGTCAATCAGGGGGGCAGTGGACATGACTTATCTGGACTTCAGAAAGATCTTTGACACTGTCCCTCACAGAAAACTGCTAAATAAGCTGGAAAGCTTAGGGGTGGGACAGAAAATAATGAGGTGGGTGGAAAACTGGTTGAAGGACAGAAGCCAGAGGGTGGTGGTAAATGGGGGTGCATTCCAGGAAGAAAGGGCCGATGAGCGAGGTGTCGCAGGGGTCAGTACTGGGACTGATCCTTTTTAATATTTATATCAGTGATATAGCAGAGGGACTGGAGGGGTGGGTGTGCCTATTTGCAGATGATACAAAGATCTGCAATACAGTGTACACCCCCGTGGAGGTGGAGGCCATGAGGGAGGACCTGAAGATTCTGGAAAGGTGGTTGGAAATATGGCAGCTGAAATTCAATGCCAAAAACTGTATAGTAATGCACATTGGGTGTAAGAACCCACAAGTCATTTACACACGGGGGCAAATTAAAACAACTGAGCAGAAGAAGGGTCTGGGGATTATAATTTTGAACAACCTTAAGGTGGGTAATCAATGCAGCAAGGCAAACGGAATGTTGGCATGCATAGGGAGGGGCACAACAAGCAGAAGGAGGGGGGTGCTGATGCCTGTCTGTAAAACCATGGAGAGACCTCACCTGAAGTATGGGGTCCTGTTCTGAAGACCTCACCTATGCAAGAACATACTGTAGATGGGGTTGAAAGGGTTCAGAGAAGGGCAACCAAGATGGTGCATGGTATGAATGGGAAGCCCTATGAGGCAAGAAGGAGGGAATTGGATCTGTAACCACTGGAGATTAGAAGGGAGCGGGGGACATGATAGAAACATTTAAGTACATGAAGGGGATTAATAAGGTGAGGAATGGGAGCTTTTTTACAAGGAAAGAAAGTGCTAAAATTAGAGGTCATAATCTAAGATTAGAAAGAGGAAGACTTAAGGCCAATGTGAGGAGGTGTTACTTCATTGAGAGGGTGGTGCAGTCCTGGAACAAACAACTTGAAGAGGTGGGGTCTGAAACAGTGGAAGGATTCAAGAGGGCATGGGACAGAAATAAGGGGTTGACCAGTGGTCAGTAGGGGATGTCCCTTGGTAAAGTTGATGTGTGTGTGGGGGGGGATGGGGGGGTCCAGACTTGATGGGCCAGAGAGGTCCTTTTCTGCCACCAGATTTCTATGATTCTATGATTCTAACAGGGATTTTTATATTTGGAGGTCCACCAAGGGCAAATCAAAGCCACAGTTCAACTGCCAAGAGCCTTGTTACTGGAGCTGCAGCTTTGATTTGCACTCAGTGAATCTTTAGAATATGATGCTCCCATTGCAATCAATGTAGTCCTCTCATACAGTTGTCATGTAGTCCCATCACACAGTACTCATGTAATACACTGTGAGCCTGTTTTCCCTGCAATACTCATATAACACACTGTGAGCCTGTTTTCCCTTTTGTTCTTAACATTTTGGAACATGAAGAACAAGGTTTTACCCATCTTCAAATGAAAATAGCAATCAACCGTTCAGATTCTCATAAACACGAGCAGAGCAATCAAGGACAGACGACAGCATCACGGATTAATTCAAAATCATCTGTTTAAACTGTACTTTCCCATTACAATGGTCAGTGGAGAACACTCTGATTCCCTGCTGAATAGCAGACTGAGATTGTGTTATAAAAAAATAAAAGAGCCCCCTTTGTGGAGAACTCTCAAATTTTCAATGCCTCATTACTTCTGTGACATTAGGAAGGCACTCGACTTTCACTCTTGTGTCCCTGCTGTCACCAAACTAACTCAATGCTTAGAATCTGTTTGTTCTCAATGAAGGGGGTAAAATATTCTATATGTAGTCCCATCACATATAACTCATGCAGTCCCATTACACATAGCTCATTCAGTCCCATCACACATACTAATTTATTTAATCCCATCACACATACTAACTCATTTAATCCAATCACATACAATTTATGTAGTCCCATTAATCATAGTTCATGTAATCCCATCACACATAATTCATGTGATCCCATCACACATAATTCATGTAGTCCCATCACACATAATTCATGTAGTCTCATTACAAATAATGTATGCAGTCCCAGCACACATAATTCATGTAATCCCATCACACATAATTTATGTAGTCGCATCACACATAATTCATGAGTCCCATCACACATACTAATTCATGTAGTCCCATCACACATAATTCATGTAGTCTCATCAAACATGCTAATTCATGTAGTCCCATCACAAATAATTCATGTAGTCTCATCACACATAATTCACATAGTCCCATCACATATAATTCGTGTAATCCCATCACACAAAATTCATGTAGTCCCATCACATAGTTCATGCAGTCCCGGCACACATAATTCATGTTGTCCCATCACACATAATTCATGTAGTCCTATCACACATTGTGTATGCAGTCCCATCACACATAATTCATGTAGTCCCATTAAATGTAGTTCATGCAGTCCCAGCACACATAATTCATATAGTCCCATCACACAGAATTCATGCAGTCCCATCAGAAATAATTAATGTAATCCCATCACACATAATTCATGTAGTCCCATCACATGTAGTTCATGCAGTCCCATCACACATAATTCATGTAGTCCCATCACACATAATTCATGCAGTCCCATAACACATAATTCATGTAATCCCAGCACACATAATTCATATAGTCCCATGACACATAATTCATGCAGTCCCATCACACATATTTCATGTAGTCCCAGCACACATACTAATTCATGTAGTCCCATCACACATAATTCATGTAATCCCATCACACATAATTCATGCAGTCCCATCAAAAATAATTCATGTAATCCCATCACACATAATTCATGTAGTCTCATTACATGTAGTTCATGCAGTCTCAGCACACATAATTCATGTAGTCCCATGACACATAATTCATGCAGTCCCATCACACATATTTCATGTAGTCCCAGCACGCATATTTCATGTAGTCCCATCACACATAATTCATGTAATCCCATCACACATAATTCATGTAGTCTCATCACACGCATTCCATGTAGTCTCATTACATGTAGTTCATGCAGTCCCAGCACACATAATTCATATAGTCCCAAGACACATAATTCATGCAGTTCCATCACACATATTTCATGTAGTCCCATCACACATAATTCATGTAATCCCATCACACATAATTCACGTAGTCCCATCACACATAATTCATGTAATCCCATCACACATACTAACTCATGTAATCCCATCACACATAATTCATGTAGTCTTATCACACATTGTTTATGTAGTCCCATCACACCTAATTCATGTAGTCCTATCACACATTGTTTATGGAGTCCCATCACACATAGTTCATGTAGTCCCATCACACATACTAATTCATGTAATCCCATCGCACATAATTCATGTAGTTCCTTCACACATAATTCATGTAATCCCATCAGACATAATTCATGTAGTCTCATCACACATAATTCATGTAATCCCAGCACACATAATTCATGTAGTCTCATTACATGTAGTTCATGCAGTCCCAGCACACATAATTCATATAGTCCCATGACACATAATTCATGCAATCCCATCACACATATTTCATGTAGTCCCATCACACATATTTCATGTAGTCCCATCACACATAATTCATGTAATCCCATCACACATAATTCACGTAGTCCCATCATACATAATTCATGTAATCCCATCACACATACTAACTCATGTAATCCCATCACATATAATTCATGTAGTCCCATCACACATAATTCATGTAGTCTTATCACACATTGTTTATATAGTCCTATCACACATTGTTTATGCAGTCCCATCACACCTAATTCATGTAGTCCTATCACACATTGTTTATGGAGTCCCATCACACATAGTTCATGTAGTCCCATCACACATACTAATTCATGTAATCCCATCGCACATAATTCATGTAGTCCCAGCACACATATTTCATGTAGTCCCATCACACATAATTTATGTAATCCCATCACACATAATTCATGTAGTCTCATCACACATAATTCATGTAATCCCAGCACACATAATTCATGTAGTCTCATTACATGTAGTTCATGCAGTCCCAGCACACATAATTCATCTAGTCCCATCACACATAATCCATGTAGTCTCATCACACATAATTCATGTAATCCCATCACACATAATTCATGTAGTCTCATCACACATAATTCATGTAATCCCATCACACATAATTCACGTAATCCCATCACACATAATTCATGTAATCCCACCACACATACTAACTCATGTAATCCCATAACACATAATTCATGTAGTCCTATTAGTCATAATTCATGTAGTCTTATCACACATTGTTTATGTAGTCTTATCACACATAATTCATGTAGTCCTATCACACATTGTTTATGCAGTCCCATCACACATAGTCCATGTAGTCCCATCACACATAGTTGATGTAGTCCCATCACACATACTAATTCATGTAATCCCATCACACATAATTCATGTAGTCCCATCACACATAGTTGATGCAATCCCATCACATGTAGTTCATGCAGTACCAGCACACATAATTCATGTAGTCCCATCACACATAATTCATGTAGTCCCATCACTCATAATTCATGTAGTCCTATCACACATTGTTTATGCATTCCCATCACACATAATTCATGTAGTCCTATCACACATTGTTTATGCAGTCCTATCACACATAATTCATGTAATTCCATCACACATAATTCATGTAGTCTCATCACACATAATTCATGTAGTCTCATTACGTGTAGTTCATGCAATCCAGCACACATAATTCATATAGTCCCAGCACACATAATTCATGCAGTCCCATCACACATATTTCATGTAGTCCCATCACACATAATTCATGTAATCCCATCACACATACTAACTCATGTAATCCCATCACACATAATTCATGTAGTCCCATCACTCATAATTCATGTAGTCCCATCACTCATAATTCATGTACTCCTATCGCACATTGTTTATGCAGTCCCATCACACATAATTCATGTAGTCCTATCACACATTGTTTATGCAGTCCCATCACACATAGTCCATGTAGTCCCATCACACATAGTTGATGCAGTTCCATCACATGTAGTTCATGCAGTCCCAGCACACATAATTCATGTAGTCCCATCATACGTAGTTGATGCAGTCCCATCACATGTAGTTCATGCAGTCTCAGCACACATAATTCATGTAGTCCCATCACACATAATACATGTAGTCCCATCTCGCATACTAATTCATGTAATCCCATCGCACGTAATTCATGTAGTCCCATCACATATAATTCATATAGACCCATCACTTGTAGTTCATGCTGTCCCATCACAGATACTGTATTTCATGTAGTCCCATGACACATAGTTCATGCAGTCCCATCACACTGTATTCCGATAATACCAGTACGTAGTACTCATGCAGTCCCATCACACAGAACTCAGGTAGTCCCAACACACATAATTCATGTAGCCCCATCACATATAATTCATATAGACCCATCACTTGTAGTTCATGTAGTCCCATCACACATACTGTATTTCATGTAGTCCCATGACACATAGTTCATGCAGTCCCATCACACTGTATTCAGATAATACCAGTATGTAGTACTCATGCAGTCCCATCACACAGAGTTCAGGAAGTCCCATCACACCGTACTTATGTAGTGCTATTACACAATATTCAAACAGTACCAGCACATAATACCCATTCTGTCCCATTGCACAGTAATCATGTTGTCTCATTACACTGTACCAATGTTGCTGCATCGCAAATTACTCTTGCAGACCAACTATGTAGTCCCAGTACACTGTATCCATGTAGTTCCATCACATAGAATTTATATAGTTCCATTACATAGAATTCATGAAGGCCCAACACAAAGTACCTGGTAGCCCCCTCTGCATAGTAATCATGTTGCCCTCCCCCATCACACAGTATGCATGCAGACTGATTGTAAAAACATTTTCTGGTCACATATACCTTCAGTGTAGTTACTAATATACTGTGTCTACATTTCTATGTTTGATATTTTTGCACCTTTTACATGATAGCTAAACTGAGAGGTAGGATCCCATTTTCATGGGGCCCTGTGCTATACACTTTTACAGCTGGAAAAGCTGACACAAAGAGAAGATAAAGGGACACTGTCAGCATCCTTAGGCCTCAAAGCATCTCTGGATTAAAATAAATACATGTTATGATTGGTCACATTCTGTAGAGATTGCCAGTATAGCTGGTATTTTGCTTCTGACTCCTTTTTTGCTTTTATAAGTAAAAAACAGACTGGCCACTATACTGGTGTTACCACACAAAATGTGTTTGTTTACAGTCCTTGATGGACTCCCACTGCATCTTTTCTGGTCATAGGAATACCCCCAGCACAGTTTAACCACTCATGATGCAGAGCAAAATGAGTGGCTGCACTGTTTAGGGATGTTCATAATATTCTGAAAGTATGCAATAAGAGTAGATCAATGATTTAAAACAAAACAAGACTGGGTATAATTACACCACTAGCATGCATTTCAATTTTACTAAGAAAGGAAGTAAATAAAACAAACAGCAATATTAATGGATTTTAAACAAGGTAATCAATTGTAAAATATGGGTTTTCAGCTACACAATATGATGCAAAAAGGGCTGACAGTGTCCCTTTAAGAGAGTCACACAGTGTGCCACAGACAGGATGGAGGCAGTCCAGAGGAGAGAAACTAAAATGGTGCGGGGATTGCACCAAAAGCCCTACGAGGAGAGGCTGAGGAATCCCAACACGCACACCATGAAAGACAAGAGAGCAAAAGGGGACCTGATAGAGACCTACAAGTACCTTAGAGGGTAAATTGGGTGTAGGAGGGAAGTCTCTTGCAAGTGAGGAAGAGCACCAAAACAAGAAGTAATGCAATGAATTTTTTTTTTGGGGGGGGGACATTTAGGAGGGATATGAGAGTGTACTACTTCACTGAAAGAGTGGTGGATTCCTGGAATAGACTGCTAGCAGAAGTAGTGGAGATGAAAATGTTAAGGAGCTTCAAGAATGTGTGAGATACACATGGGAATAACAGAAAATGGGCAGAGAGGAGGGAGGGTCACTGAAGATCAATTAGGGTCTGTGCCGACAGACTAGGCAGGGACCATCTGGGTAGACTGGGTGGGCCAAGTGAGTCTTTTCTGCCAACAAATTCTATGTTTCAATGTTTCTAGTGTGCCAGTGGCTGTGGTTGACTGCATACCTCTTACTGCCTTTCAATACCACACTATATTCCCTATTTGTTATCATTGGTTCATTATTATTAGCAGTAGTAACATTTCATAATAATTCAGCAGTCCCAGTACACTGTAATCTGGTACTAAACCCCATCAAAATGTATCTTTAGCAGTCCCATTGTAACATACCGTTCATAGCTGCTGTGTAGAGAGAATACTCTGGAAGTCTTTTTGCCCAGAACACTTAGACAGTCAGTGTCACACAGTACTCTAGCTTTTCTGTCTCTTGGCACTTGAGCAGTCTATCATGCAGATTACTCAAGATGATCTGATTACACAGTATACAATACTTGAATATTGAACCTCCTCCGAGACATGAAGATAACTAGTCTTGGCTGCAATGCCAAACTTATTTTTGGAAAGTCTCAACTAATATTTTTGTGAAGGAAACTTATCAAAACACAAGCTACTTTTGTACATACAGTACAGTAGTTTTGAACTTCCTCTGCAGTTTCAAATATTGTTGTCTGCTCTCTTGGGCCAATTTTGTCTCTCTTTAACTAAAACTGGGGGTCATAATGTTCTAATCATTGACTGTAAACAGTACCTTTGTTGACATTTTTAAATTGAGGTTTTTTGAGACTGTGAGAGCACTTAAGACAACTGACTGGGGCATTGTGCTTTAATGTAACCACACCAATATGGCAGCTAAACTAATGTTTTATTTATTTATTTTTTTTTTATAACTAAATAGATTCTTGAGCATACAGATGCTCATTTTCAAGGATGACCTGGGACCAAAACATGGCAGCATATACAGTACATACAATAATAATTAGCATATGAACAAGTACAGCAAACATAATAAAAAGCCTCAGATATGACAGATGCATTTAGACTGATTAAGCTAGTGCAATTTCAAACATTTTTAAAAGAATAAATTGTGGCACAAACTGTTAGGCAGAAGGGAATTCTAGTTCTTTATACAGCGGCAAGAGAAGTCGTACTGCCCTTGGGATGACTTTCCCAAAGGATACCTGAAACATTTTAGCACATATGACCTTACAGTCATTGTCAACCTGTGTTACCATATCAAGTAACTTAGGGGGTTCCATGCCCTGAGTTAGTTTCCACACTATTATTCACTCCAAATGTTGCTGTCTCAAGTCCAAGGGAAGCCAGTTAAGGTCAAAGTACAAATTACAGTAGTATGTATGAACCTGCACACTAAGTGCCATATCATATACAGTAGTATGTATGAACCTGCACACTAAGTGCCATATCATATACAGTAGTATGTATGAACCTGCACACTAAGTGCCATATCATATACAGTAGTATGTATGAACCTGCACTCTAAGTGCCGTATCATATACAGTAGTATGTATGAACCTGCACACTAAGTGCCATATCATATACAGTAATATGTTCACTCTTGATAGGACACTGTCCATTTCAGCTGCGTAGACTACAAGACCATAATTAATAAGGGGTAGTATAAGATTTTTGGACTGCCAGTGTCCTGGTTTCTTTAATAAGCTTAAGTCTTGTCCAAACAAATATTGGTCTTGTTAATCAAACAGTCAGTGTCGTCAGTAATGTCTGATCCAAATGTAGGTCTAAACAGTGAAAGGAAGTAATGTCCCCATTGGTTTATTGTCAATAGAGACCAGTTCCAGTCAGGAGGTCCAAACTGCTAAGCCATTTGTTGCCAGTAAAATTCATTGATCTAGTTGTTTAATATTATATTGTGCATTTATTCTGAAGCAACTATTTTGAAGTTGGATAACATCTTGTCTTAAAGTATAGCCAACTCATTCTGAGTTTTGCTTATGGGAACATAAGACACTATTGTCTGTACATAAAAGTATGTTCAAATGAGTACAGACACTGGGCATGTCATTTATGTAAATGCTGAACAATAAGAGCCCAACACTGACCACTGAGGTACTTCTACGCATAGAGTCACACAAACAGAGACTGCATTGCCTAGTATAACACTATGGGCCCTATCATTCAAGTAGTCAAAAACAAATCTATACCTCCCTCAGATAAGCCAAGGGATTACTAGTTTTTCAACAAAGTCAATTCTCCACAAGTTAATTCTCCACAAGATCAAAGGCTTCAGTTAAATCAATAAACAATGCCCTGGCATATTCCTCTCTGTCAACTGCCTTATGAAGGAAACCAGTGAATCTCACCAAAGCAGACTTAATCTTATGTTTGGTGCTTTTGCAAAGCTCTTTTTTCACACTAGAATACCATGTCTGTGGAGGTAATCAGACAGCAGGTCACATTTGATTCTTTCTAGTAATAGCATCTAGACGTATACCATAGTGGCGTTTAGCACTGTTTGTTACATCAGTGACTAGATTTGCACCCCAAGCCTGGGGGCACTAACACAGCCTGTCAGGAGGAGTACTGAGCAACCCAGAGGGTATTACTTCCTCAGGGCAATGTACACTGGTTTCCACTACAGTACTGCAATGTCAGTGGCTCAGCAGGTAGCACACTCGCCTCTGAGTCTGGGAGATCAGAAGGCTGTGGGTTCTATCCCCACACCAGGCACTTGGGTTAAATCCCAATACTGACACTGTGGTGCAGCATGAGGTGCTGTCTTTCAGATGAGATGTTAAACTGAGGTCCCGTCTGCTTGTTCAGGTGGACGTTAAAGATCCCATGGCACTTTTCAAAAAGAGTAGAGGATGTTTTATTAAAGTAAATAGTACATCATATTCTAAAGACAAGATTACATCATCAGCTGTGGAGCATAATAATTAAGTGTTGCAAAAAGGAACAAAAAGAAAAAAAAAGGAACAACAAAAAAGAAAAAGAAAAAATATATCTCCCATCAAATTAAGCAGTATAAACTGTAAAAACAAATAGAGTGAGGAAGTGTCTTGAAGGTAATGCAGTTACAAGCCATGAACAATTATTCCAATACTTGTGAAATACAGAAGGAATCAATGATTTTTCTCATTGTTGTAAATGGACAAAAGGCTACACACATTTTGTGCTGCAATTTGTGATGCTGAAAATATTTTCTGCTGTAAGAGAAAAGCACATCTAGCTTGCCATAAATAGTAGTGGCAAGATGCAAAAATTAAACGTAGGTACCAGAATGGTATTTCTTCAGTCCTGTGGTTATAATCCATAAACCAAACTGTCATTTGTTATGTCCTGAAGTGCTTTCTCTCTCTCTCCTCTTATCTAGAAGGAGAGTCCAAACAACTTGGTATATATGGGCACTCTATGAAAAAATGGTGCATAGTCTCTAGCACCGCCGTGCAGGAGTCCCGGGGGCACATTCGCTCCTCTACCGATGCATGTTTTAAATTGTTCCTAACTCCTAACCTTCCATGGCAGACCAGCAGGGAGATGTCCCAAAAATATTTTGGGATCCTAGAGTCTGTCAATTGAGAAAAAAGTCTATCTAAATCCAAAGGGGAACCTTGTGTTGACAGTATCTGTGGTGTATCAGAGAAGTAAGTGTGTAAGATGAAGTTACAAATCTGTCTCCTGGTTTGAGTCATTATACTGTTAGGAGAGAGCTTCCATTGCCAGATCTTTAAGAAAGAGGGGAACAGGAAACTCGGGATGCGAAGCTTTCTGAAATTCCTGGGAATTTCATGTGGGTGCTGCTGCCAGATCCGACATACCTGAGTAGTCAGGGAATGTATGAAAAATGCCAAAAGAGGGGTGGGTCTTGAAGTAAGTGGGGTATTGTTACTTTTATGAATAAGCTATGAAAAAACATTATTGGGTGAATCATCCTTACCCCACCATGGCAATAGTCCTGGTATGTGTATGATCTTTATATGGGGTTCAAGCGACTGCCCCAGAAGCCTTGGAAAAAAATGTTGATAACTCATGCCTCTAAAGGGAAGGGAGTTGGGAACACAGATGCCAAATGTGAAAAAGGGGGAGTATCTTTAAGAGAAACACTCTTTTATGTTTTGCAATACTGTGACCTTTCCAGAAGGAAATGGAATGTGCAGCTCTATTAAGTGTAAGATTCCAGTTATAACTGGCATCATGAGAGGTGCCATAGTGCAGTCCTAGGATTTTTATAGGGGTAGTTACCAGGGGAATATCTGCAACATGTGACTGTAAGCCAACACTGGCTGAAGGAGATGCCACAAGCACTGTACTTTTTGCTTTATTTATTTTAGAACCTGAGGCCGCCTCAAAAGCATTAAAGATAGGGGAAATTACTTCCTCCTGAAGAGAAGGGGTAGTACAAATACACAAGTCATCTACATAAGCACAGACTGGTGAAAGAGGCTGACCCGCGGGGGCAAAAATTCTGGGTAGGAATGGATGTGTTAGTAATTGCTATAATAAAGGGTCCAGTTGAAAAGTGTACAAAAGAGGATTTAATGGGCAGCCCCACTGCACTCCTCAAAGGCTGAGAAAGGAGGGACATGGGGAGCCATTTATGTGAGGCTGTATCCAGGTGGTGTTGTATAATAATCTGAGCCAGCAGATGAATTTCTGGGGAACATGATAATGTGCAAGAACCTGAAACAAATAAACATGGTTGATCTGGTCAAAGGCCTTTTTCTGATCCAATGAGATTAGCAGGGTGGGTGTAGAAGGGGGTACTACATGAGACAATGTCTCGAATAAGGGTAAGGTTAGAGAAGATAGATCTACCAGGGAGGGCACAAGTCTGCACTTCTGAAATAACCTGAGCAGCCACTGGGAGCAACCTGTTGAGTAAAATGGAAGCAAATATTTTATAATCTACATTAAGTAAGCTACGTGGTCTCCAATTTCGAATGTCAGCTCTATTCCCATTTTTGTATAATAAAATCATGATTGCATCTGAATAGCCTTTGGGAGCTGAGTTGGTGGTTACAATAGTGTTATATATCACTGGCAGGAAAGGGACAAAAAATTGTGCAAACTGTATATACAATTCAGCAGTGAGACCATTTGACCCAGGGGAGGTATGTTTCTTTTGGCATTTAATGGCCTGCTGGGTTTCCACTAAAGTGATAGGTTTAAGAAGGTGAAGTACTACATCTTGAGAGGGAGATGGAATAGAAGTATCAGTGAGAAAATTAGAGATACTGGCCCAGATATTCAAAAGGGTTGCACATGGTGCAACAGTGTTGCACCATGCGCAACCCACTGTTGCGCCTTGGCGCAATATTCAAAAGGGAAAAGTGCGCAGTACAAATCCCGATGCACCGGAGTGCATCAGTAATGTATGCAGGCACAGGTGGGTGCCCATGCATAACCTGCACAGCCTGATATTCAGCCCAGGATGTGCAGAGCCATGCATGTGCAACCCCTATCTGCGCCAGCACAAAGTTAAGCCAAAAAAAGGAACAACTGATGGCCACCCACAGGTGAACTGCCACATTGCAGGGTGCAACATGGCAGCTGCCACCTGTGGGTGGCCACCTGAGTTCTGGCTGCACCTGGCGGCGCCCCAATACCCGATCGTGGGCATTTGTAAAAAAAATAGAAGAATCTCATCCTATATCCCTCGTGGTCCAGTGGACCTCTCTCTTCCCGATCGCGGGCATCTGTATAAGATAGAATAAGCCCTATATCCCTGGTGGTCCAGTGGACCGCTCTTTGCCCGATCATGGGCATCTTTAAAGAAAAATTTCCTATATCCCTGGTGGTCTAGGGTACCCCCCTCCCCACCAGCCCACTGAGCCCCACCGCCCCGCTCCCCCTATCAGCCAGCTGGCAGCAGCACCCCACCCGCCTGCCGCACCACCACCAGCTGACTGACATCTCGATAGCTGCATGCCCATTGGTTCGCAGAGTGAGCCAATGGGCATGCAGCCTTATTGTATACACATTCCAGATATGTGAATGATTCATTCATATATCTGGATCAGTAGTACGGTAGGACTGCATGCCCATTGGGTCACGCCAGAACCAATGGGCGCAGCCCTACCGAGGTGTCAGTCAGCGGGTGGCAGCGGGGTGACAGGCGGGTGGGGCGCTGCCGCCCGCCGGCTGATGGGGGGAAGTGGAGCGGTGGGGCTCAGTGGGCAGGTGGGGAGGGGGGGTACCCTAGACCACCAGGGATATAGGACTTTTTTTTTAAAGATGCCCACTATTAGGCAGATAGTGGTCCACTGGACCACCAGGGATATAGGACTTATTCTATCTTATACAGATGCCCGAGATCAGGCAGAGAGTGGTCCAGTGGACCACCAGGGATATAGGAAGGTTTTCTCTTTTTGGACAGATGCCCGCTATCGGGCTGCTGGGGGCGTCAGTCCCTGACAGCTGCTGCTTGGCAGGGCCGCCAGGTGCGGGGTCATCGGGATCGGCACACCTGCATGCAAATGGGCCGTACAGACATGCAAATGGCCCCATGTGCACTTTGCATACATTATGGCCCCATTTGCATGTTCAGTTTTGAATATCGCGTTGCTGTGCATGGCGTACGGTACTTGCGCTTACGCTTTCTCCAGGCTCCACTCTGGCCACTTGCGCTGGCGCAGTGCCACTGTGCCATGCACACTGGGGGTGGCCAGGGTGCGATATTCAAAGCTGTTGAGCCATGGTGCAGCTCCTTTGAATATCACTTAGTTCACACCCCTGCGCAGCCAAGTTGAGCTGTGCCCAAACTTGCGCCACAGCCTGGCTCAGTTTGAATATCTGGGCCACTGTCTGTTGGAGTTGTAGTACCAAACATTGTTTCCAGGTAAGAACTTGCATCCATTTTATGTCAGGCAGGAGTTATGGGAGGTAGTGGAAACGGGGTCTAATAATGTCTCTATGTGGGTTGTGGTTGCTCTGTCACTGCAACTTTTACAAACATCTAAGGAAGGTTTAGAACTTTGGATCTTGTGTTGGGCCTCCATTCTTAAGGAATGGGCCCTGTTATATTGGTAATGTTCCATGTCTTCCTTTATTGTTTTTGCCAGTTGGGAACAGTCCATCTAGGTGTCAAAGGAAAAAGAAATGATATGTTGAAGTTTTTGTCTGAGAGTGAGGTACCTGAGATAAGAGTTGAGGGTTCTCTGCCTCCCTTTATCTAGGAAAAAATTGTTGATGTCCCTCTTACTGTCTTCCCACCATTGTAAGGAGGAATGATATGCTTTAATACTGACAGCCTAGCTTTTAGAAGGTCTGTACAGTGCAACGAGTTGGCAGGGTCAGTCAATAAGGAACTATTTAATTTCCACCTGGAATAAGACGCACCAGGAAAGGAGTTTCTTGAGGGGAGGCAAAGCAAAGAGATCCCTAAATGATCTGAGGGCTCACAAGGTATGGTTCTCACCTGTGTTACCAAGACGTTCTGTGAGACAAAAATAAAATCTATTTGTGTAGTGTAGGGACCTCTATGGTAGGTTTTTGCTCCTAAGCTGTGTACTGCACAGTATCCATCTATGAGGGCTGCAGTCTTAATAACCCTATCCAAAACAATGGAATCAGTGAAAAGTTTTTGAGTGGAGCTACCCCAGTCTGAAAGGGTAAGACCACAATTGAAAGCCCTTCCCAGGTAAATTTACCTATTAGAATATAGGTATGGGTGTATTTTATTAAATAGTTTTGTTCTAGAAGCAATACTTTTGGGGGCATATATGTTAATGAGCTGAAGTTTGTATTGCTGGTATGTACAATCTACCAGCATGGCACAGCCCGGTGTTATATCCACTAACTGGGAAATGTGGAAATGAAAATTTGTGAATAAAATACCTAGGCCATCACACCTATCTTCTCTATAAGACCAAAAGAAAGAGCCATGATGCCAACAGGCCTTAATTTGTGAAATCTCACAAGGAGATTTCAGCTGGGTGTCCTGGAGAAAATAGCTGTCATGGTGTAAGTCGGTAAGATACTGTAACATACTGTATAAATTTGTATGTTGTGGGATTTAATGCTGCATACATTAAGGGTAAAGCAGCGGAGTCCCAAATCTTGAAGCATCCCACAGAAAACAGTAAAAACCTAGAGGAGCTAATGTCAGGTAACTTTAGACTGGGCCATGCCTCCATCTGCCAGGGGGGAAGGGTCAAGTTGGGAGTCAGAAGAAAAGTCCATACGGGAGGAAGAAGCCAAAGAGGAATCTGAATCCCAGTCTTCTCCTTCCATGTCCCCCATTGCCTTCTTTTAGCTAAGGCTTTAAATTTATTTCTGCTAATGATGGTTCTTTTGGCTGTGAAGCTATCAGCTTTTCATTTGCCCTTTCCACGTTTGGAGGGTGGAGCCATCACAAACTGATCCAGATCCTTGGGGGGGGGGCATATCAGTTTGATTACATGAGGGAGCAGTTTCAGGAGAAATTACCACTTCTGTGGGTGTGTCTGAGGGAGGGGAAGTAACCTCCTGTCCAGAAATGGATTTTAGCCCTTGTGGGAGAGGTGGTTCTTGCATTGGGGTAGGAGCAGTTGGGGTGAGGGTATCTCTACAGCATAAGGCCTGGGCCTGTGAATCTGTTATGAGAGCTATTTGATCTTGGGGAGGGAAGTCTAATCTGTTGTGATCAGCCCAAGGGCACTGGTGGTATGAGTGACCGACTTCATCACACAGGTTGCAACAAAAGGAGTTTGGGCATCCCAAACTGACATGCCCACAGGATAAACATAAAGTGCACCTGGGTTTGTCACAAGTACTGCTAAGGAGTGTTCGGGTCCCATATTTATGGCAGGTCCAGGGCTGTCCTGGATAAAAACATAAACCTCGATCCCTGCCTATGTAAAAGCTACCAGGCAAATGAGAGATTCCTTTATCTGTATTTTAAAGTTGCACTTTAACCTTCCACCCCCCAGTACATACTAGGTCCTTGTCCAGTTTAGGTCGAGGGGCCTCTAGTATATCGCAGCACTGCCGTAGCCAGTACTGGACAGCCGCTATGCTCAGCACTTCACTACAAAACAGCAGAGTAATAATTTTTGTAGTTTGTTTCATAAGGGGAATGACCATAAAGGGCATCAAGAGTGTCAGATGTTTCACATGCTCATACTTTTCCCAAAGTTTTTCTAAAGTGTACATGTTTTTAAAGCTTAAGTCACATACAGATTTACCATTCACATGTATAAAAGCAAATAGTTCAGCTGCCCCTAACCCCAGTGAGTCCTGCAACATACTGTGAAGCACAGTTCATCGATCTGGGGCTGTGAAAAGATCCTCAACAAACTTCAGGCTCACAGCATTCCTCTGCTGTGCAGGTTCCCCCAGATTAGTGAATAAATCACTAAGTTTAAAACAGGACGTGTTCACAGTCTCACCTGCAGGTTGAGGGCCCAGTGATTCTGATACAGGGGCCAGAATGTGTTCTGTTTCTGAAGAAGAAGAAGGAGAAGAAGAAGAAGAAGAAGAAGAAGAAGAAGAAGTAGTAGTGGAGTCGTGGTGAGTAGTGTTGGGGGCCCATAGAGATGTCAGTGACATCAGGCGTTGCCTGGCATACATCCGGAATGTCAGAGGAATTGTCTGGGTGAGAAACTGACTTAGGAGCTATCAGAGTATTTGCAGGTATGTTTTCTGTTGCCATACATGTGTTATGCACCTTCTCAATAATTTCTTGAGCTGTAACTGCTCTGAGGGAAGTCCATGGAGCCCCTTCTGAGGTTTGACACTATCTGGCAGCTCGGAGCGCTGCTGCAGGTGGCCAGATGCATTCTATGCCCCCATCAGTGCAGTGACTGCTTCAAAGGTGTAAAGAGGAGGGAACCTCCATATCAGGGTCTGGTAATATGTCAGTGCCTGTAGACAGAATTGGAGTGGCTGCTGCAGGGTGAGTAGGTGAAAAAGGCTATGAGGGGAACTGTGAATTAGCCTGAATCAGGCTAACTAGGAAGTCATTGTGCCCAGTGTAAACCTGGCGCAAATAATCTTCTGTGCCAGTAGCAATGTCCTGGGTGTCCAATGCTGGAGAATGAGGTATTGGATTTAAGTCCTTTTGTTGGTCAGCATGCAAGTTGTTTAAAGTGGCAGTCTCTTTTTCTGCAAATCGCAGCCTTTCGACATATAGTGTTGTTTTCTTTGTATTTGTAATCCCATAGGAGAAACTGAAGCTAATTCTGGAACAACCACAAGAGGTCCAGTACTCCCTTCTGTACCACCATCTTGAACACCGGCCATCTTGACAGCAGACCGACAAGGGCTCCCCCTACCAACGAGTAGGGGAATTTTTATTGAAATCATAACAAAAGATACAAATCAGTATTACATCATACAGAAACAAAAATAAAAGGGGGGGAAACAAAAATAAGTATTAATTCATACAGTAATTCTCAACATAAAAATCATTTTGACCAACCTCCTTCCCCCTCCCTTCTGAAAGAGAAGGGGAATTTTTCATTCCGTATCACAAAACCAAATAAATCAATAATACAACATATCCAAACTAAAAAAGAAAAACTTGAAACATATCAACCAAGTACGTTTCCCCCTCCCTCCAAGAAAAAACATAAAACCCCTCATTAAATAAAATCATACTTTTCCAATGAAGAGGTCCAAAAATTAACGTTAAATTTCAAGGGTTCTGCACACTGATGCAAATCCGAAAGCAGCATGAAAAATAACTCTTTAATGGAAATCAATTGTTGTTGTAATAACAACCTACATCTACTGATCCACAACCAATATAAAAAATGCCCATGTATCACTCTTAGGGTACTAAGACTATCCTTAGGCAAAGGCCCATCATGAACACCATAAAATAATAGTTCTAAAGTCGGTGGAACGAAAAGTTTATGTTTCCAACGGTTTTTAACCATGTCCCAAAAACTAGTCACTTGAGGACACTGGAAATAAAGATGTAACATAGTTTCCAGTTTTAACTGACAACACTCCCTCAGACAATAACGTTCCTGAAGACTCTTGTACTTCTGATTACTATAAACATTCACTCTATTATGAAGTCCCAACCAAACCATATCCCAAATGTGCTTTGGTATTCGCTCATCAGTAATATAATCTGAAATTTCCTGTTGGTGGACCAAGGAAAATCCAGAAAATGGTGAGTCAGAAAAACACCTATGCAAAACATCTATGTAAAGAGCTTTCCTTACAAACTGTCCAGCTGAAGACTTACTAATATGCCATAACTTAATTTTATCAAAATACCTTCCCACCGCAAGGCCAATCGTGGGTGTCTTTTATTCTTATGTTGAAAAGAATTTCATCTCCATTCTGAAGAAAACCCAGACAACTGTCGATTTACAAAAAAACTCCAATTATGTGACCAACTAGTAATCAACTGTATTATATTACAATATAAAAAAAATGTAAAAAAAAAACTGGATGGACTGTATTTACCCCTCCCACCTCGACTGACAGATATAGAACATTCCGTCAGATTGGATTTAAGTGGCTCCCCCAAAAACAACTAAAAAACAGCCCGTCAACTGAGTCTCCAAATGTCACGGTAACAAACAAATATAACTCAAAAACAAAAAGACAGGAAGCAAAAAAGTTTTAACCACATACATTCTTTTCAATTTTGACAGCTTCCATTGATTCCAAACTGCTACCACCCTTTGTCCTTTAACCAAAGCTTTTTGCCAATTGTATTCTGCCGATCGGTACCCCAAAATAAACCCCCAATATGAGACAAGGAACCATATCAACTTTAAAACCTCCCACCATCTCACTCGCAGTCGGAAAGCCACCAAGTGGTAAACAATGCGTTTTTTGTAAATTAATCCTAGCTCCTGAAATTCTACCAACCTCCATGATTAAAATACAAGCTGCAACAATAGAGTCACCATCTTTCAAAATTAAACATAAATCATCTGCATATGCCACGACCTTTGTAAAATTCCTCAAATCCCCTCCTATCTCCCTAATTCTGGGGGATCTAATCAATAACTGCAATAAAGGGTCCAAAGCAAAAACATATAAAATGGGACTAAGCGGGCACCATTGATGAACCCCCTTAAGGATCTGATGATGGGACCCAAGCCTCCCATTCTCACATGGTAAAACATATGCTAAAGCATAACATAGTTTTAACCATTGCACAAACAGTGTCTGAATATCATAGGCTTCAAGACAACTCCACAAATATATATGACAGACCTCATCAAAAGCCTTAGCTTGATCCAAACTCACCAAGTACCCCAAATTTTGATCCACCAAACCTGTCCCACTCTGATACTCCAATAATTCTCGTATCAGCAATAATGCTTCCGTAATTCATCTTCCAGGAACAGAACAGTATTGATCCAGACTAATGAGGTCCGGCATGACTAAAGATAGTCTAGTCCCCAATAATTTAGAAAATATCTTGAAGTCCACATTCAGCAATGTAAGTGGCCTCCAATTATTGATATCATAAAAAATCCATAAGGAGAGTGCTGCGCTCAAGTCTAGGGTCGGTTTGCTTCTAAAAGGTTGCCAAACCAAGTAACTACAAAAAACCAAAAAAATAGAAGTGCTCCAATAAAACACAGACCATAAATGTCCAACTAAATTGTTGAATTTTATTTGCCACAGTGGGAGCCCCTAGCACCTCGGCAACAAGCCTTCAAGTCCTATGTAATAACAAAGTTGTCGGCATCAACTGCCAAAGAAGTTTATATAACTCACTTGGTAAGCCATCTGAACCAGGAGAAACATTTTGTTGCAAAGATGAAATAACCCTTTCCGTCTCTGCCAAAGTAAAACCCTCAAGCAATGCACGTTGCCAACTCAAAGCTAAACAGGGAAGATTCACTGCCTCAAATAACTGTGGAAGAAAATCAGAATGAGCTACCTGTACCCCAAATTTCTGTTCAATATAGTTGTCAACAATTCTCATAATACCTTCATTGTCCCATACCCTTTCACCGGATGGGGCAAATAAATTTACAAAAACTCTTTTCTCCCTCCTATCCTTACAAGCCAAAAAAGTGCTAATATACGCTGTTTTCCCCTTGTGTACCAAAGGACTGTTCTTTATGCAAAGAAGAATATCTGTCATACTGATATTCAACCATAGAACATTTGACCAGAGAAATATTTTCAGTCAAAAATCCCTCCCCTTCTTCCTGTCTTGATAATAACTCACCCAACAACATTCTAAACATAAGGTATTCCTCCATCTTTGTCCGTGCCCGTGATTTACCCAATGCTTGAAAGTAACCTGTTAAACAGGTTTTAAAATCTTCCCACCAACTTCCAATATTATCATAAAAGGCAATAGTTGTAGTTTTATCTTGAATGACAATCCATAACTCTTTCTCTATACCTGGTAACAACAAAAGCGAGGTGTTAAGACGCCACACCCCAAAACCTTTCCTCCATCTGGGGGGGGGGTTCTCAATACCAATCCCTATCAGTGAATGATCAGAAATTTCCACAGGCATATTCATAGTTTAGTTGATTACCAAAGATTTGTGTACAAACATAAAATCTATTCTTGAATGTAGTAGACCCTTAGAAAATATTGACTGTACCTTTAAACCACCCTTAACATGTGCATCTACTAAACCTGCTTGGGAATGAGCAGACTGAAAAAATATTTTATCACAACACTGCTTGCCATGATCGGTTTGCTGATGACAGTTAATATTAAAATCCACACAAAAGAAAATCTTTCGACTAGTGAATAAGTATGGTTGTATGTTTTTCAACAAAGCAACAAAATTCTCCGTGGTTCAGCATCCACCAACCAAAAAATATGAACATCCTGTGACCAAAAACATATCCATATACCACAAGTATCCTCCCCCATAGACCAATATGTCCGTCCCCCTGGCCAATCCGTAGTTGCCTGAGCCACATCACTTAAAGTATGTAGCCTAGTATCTTGCAACAAAAAAAATCATAGTCTAACTGAGATAACACACCAAAAGTCGCTAGACATTTAGCTGAAGACTTAATACTATTGACATTTAGACTAGCTATACTCAAAGAAGATGGCTCAGGGAGGGGGGTTTAATAATTTTCCCACTAGAGTTAGTAATCCTTTTTTTCACATCTAAACTCTGGGTCTTTTGAGGAGGTAATTTCAAACCACCCTATGGAATAGTAGCAGTAACCTGACTAGCATTTGTATCAAGCAAAGGGCTATTGTGGTCCACCTGGTCTCCCCAAGAAGAAAGCAAAGTAAAACTTTTAGATAAAGACAAAGGAGATGGGATGACACTGACTCTCAAGCCCCTCAGTGCCCACTAACTCTGAATGCAACTGAGCCCCCTCCTGATCCAGCAATATAGACTGTTGAAGCAAACCACTGGTGGAAGGGACGGTGTGCACTGCTAGGTGACATGGTGCAGGTGGGGAAGAAACCAATAAACTTCTAGAGTCCCATTGAGGGGGAACCCAGTGGAGTCACATAAGGGGTCTCCCGTTCTCCAACCACAGTACATTCCAGAAGTGGAATAAGATCTATACCTTCTGGCTGAGAGGAACCACCGACTACAGGAAGCAGAGCTATGTGAGGTAATGAGGTATTTCTCCTATCCTCCCCACCCCCTCCACGTCCCCTTCCCCATTGCCTACCCCTCCCACAACTTCCTGTCTCAGACCCATTAGAATGAAATTGTCTCCTGGCTTGAAACAAAAAATATTCCTGATCAGAGGAAGCATCTGAATCATGAGTAGCCCATGGGCAATCAGCATATGTGTGACCCTCATTCCCACATAGGTGACAAACTGGGGAAGCAGCACGTTGGGCAGCAGTGTGACCCAATACCCCACACTGAAAACACTTCACCTGGTCACAAGAAGTATTCAAATGTTGTTAGGATCCACATTTGTAACAACTCTTGGGCTGGACTGCATAAATAACAATACCCCTATCTCAACCCAAAAAAAAAACAACTCGGAAAGTGTTGAATGCCCTCCTCAGTATGTGATAATTGCACTCATATTGTCCACCCCCAGCCCAAAAACCATTTTCATCAATAATGGGCTTAGGTTGATCATACACAGAACACCTTTTTTCTAACCAAAAAATAATATTAGCAATATTTACACCCTCATTGCGAAAACAGAATAGTTACTGTCTTTATGGTTGATTTAGTAATAGGAATGGCCAGAAAGTCTCTCCAAACTTCTGTATCTTTCATCTCATAATATTTCTTCCAAAACTTGTCCAATGATTTCATCGTAACAAAACTAACATCATATGAATGATCCCGGGGTTATAAACGCATATACTGTACCTCCAAAGGTGGAAAGCCCAGAGAGTCAACCAAGAGGGTTTTCCCAAACCAAACTCTATCTGGAACCACAGGATCCTTGCCTTTGTATTGTAGCCTGACCAGAAATTGGCATTTTGCCACCTCCCCTGGCTTACGAAAGAGGCCAGCATATGTTTTGGGGACAGAATCCATCTGTGGAGGGGAATCCCCTCCCTTCCCATGGCTAGTAATAATACCCTCAGAAGAATCATTAACCGGCACTGACTGTGCCGTACAAATCTCATCCTCTTGCAATAAAATCCAACTCCCTGAAGTCAGGGAATCAATCTTCAAACCCTCAGAAGGAATAGAAAGTGCTTCAGCTCTGTGTTCTAACGCCAACACAGTAATGTCCAGTGTAGTGTTACAGTCTCCAGTTTCTCGTTGTATATTAAACGCCACAGCAGAGGGAAGCGATGGCTAAATTCCCACTGAGTTAACAGCATCAGGGAAAACAATCACCACCTCCCCCTGAATACCACCAGACATACCATTAGTACTTACTGACCCTGGCAAAGGAATTTGTGGATCCAGGATCTAAAAACCATCCATACAGAGCCATCCCACTTGTTGTAACGCCGCACCCAGAGACTAGTCAGGTAAGGGACATCCAACACCGATCCCTCCATGGGATACAGGGATAGACTCCTGAGCAGAAATCTGTGCCCCGGCAGAAGTAGAGGGCATTACACCCAAAGATATCTGCTTACCCCCCGTCTTGCGTAGGACTAGCCACAGAACGCTTCTGCTTACTACTCTCAGCCTCCAGTTGTTGGCAGCAGGATTGAAAATCATTTTCTGCCAATGTAATTAAGTTCAACAATTGTGATTTTTTTTCAGCTCTAACTCATTTTGCAATTGTAATTCAGCAGTTGCATCCTCCATGTCCAAATCAGTAGAAGCAGTCTTTTCCATTACCAATACACGATTACCACACTTATCGGGCCGTCCTTCTCCCTCAAATATAGAAGGCTGCACCAAGAGCTCCTGTGCTTCAGAAACACAACCGTCCTCCTCCACTACCTCCATCAAACTGAGGTCCTCCATCCCTGCAGACAGACGGATGGTGCCACCTGCCTACAGAGTAGGGCAATGTCCCTGGTGCCTTGGCCAGATTTCCCCCCATTCACTAAAAATACCACCAACAGCTTAATCTCGTTCAAGGTCAGTTGGCATTCATCTGTATCCCCTTCCCCCAGATCATACCAGAAAATAGGCAGAATTTGTCTAGTGCACTTACCCGGTCAACAAAAATTGAATAAAATAAATAAACTATCTGGGTGGCAGAGCACTTAGGAGCACTTGAGGGACGAGGTACATGGTGTATCATGTAGAGTTGCTCAGAATTCATTGAACCCAGAGGTAAAAGCTGTTGACCAAGTATGGTCAGAGGCCACTAAAAAGGGTGGTGTTTACAGGCAGACTAGATGGGTCTGGTGGTCCTTATCTGCCATCTATGTCTATGTTTCAATGAACAGAATCAGAGTAATTGGATTTTGGGCTTTTTTTTCAGAATTTGAGATTTTGCTATTCAAGGCAAAAATCCAAATTCTGAAAACCATTGTCTGATGCATCATCAGACTCTGATACTGATTCCACATCTGAATACTGTTAAACTTTACAAAACCTCCCCCACCTGGTAAAACCACCATGGAGCCTGTTACTGGGCCAGTAATAAAGCTCTTCCCCCACCCATGTCTCCCTCCATTTACCGTAATGCGCCACCACTGCTGCTGAGGTCTCCTTGTGGTGCTGTCTCTCTGCTGTGGGTGTTTCAGGCTGGAGATGAAGGAGGTAGAGAGGGTCTGGATTCATAAGTTCAATTCTCTAATCTTTAAGAACAACTCCCACCCAGTAAGCTGCATAGCTCCTTGCAGTAACCTGGTCCCCAGTCCCTAGTCATGATGCCCCCCTGAATCCTTTTCCTATCCAGAGGGCAAAGTTCCCCCACTCTGATCCCTGAGGAGGACCCAGATCCACACCACTGTACCCTTGGCATTGAACTTCCTCCCACTAGTGCACACTCCATCTTATTCCTTACAGTGCCAAATACCCCACAGCCCCCAGTCCTCCCTGAGTGATCTGGGTAGGAGATGGCTGACTTATCTCATCCTTTAATGGCTGAACTAGATACATGGTAGTGGTCCCTTATAGGTTCTGTAGTGGAGGATGCATTAAAGGGTGTAAGCTGTGAGTGGATGGGCAGATGAAGTTGTTGGGATGAGTAGAGCTTGAGCAAGAGGTCAGCACCCCAGCAGAAGAGAGCTGAGGCTTACAGAAGACTAAAGAAAAAAACTACTCCCTGGTAAGAAGTCAAAAATAGAGTTAAAAAATGAAATGCAGATATATATTCTTTGCTTAGAATAATGTTAACCCCATATATCCATTTTAGATTATAATGACTGCCAGCCATATATTACTTGTCACCATGCTACCACACCAGAGCTGGCTATTGTCAGCCAGAATGTAGGTGTGGGATCAAAGGCTGTGGACAAGCAAAAGCAGAGTCTGACCCACATAGAAAGTAAGAATAAGGAATCTTCCATGTTAACTTGGAATGTCTGAATTTTGATATTGTTAGCATTGCAAAACACTTTTAGCAAATAAGGTATCCTGGAATGTTTTGAAATAAGGCACCCTAATCAGTTAGAAAAATATTGCATGATTTATAAATATTATAAGTAAAAGAGAGAATGCAGGAAAGCTGGAACACGAGAGAGTGAAAAGGTAGGAAGGAAGGAAGGAAGGAAAGAAAGAAAGAAAGAAAGAAAGAAAGAAAGAAAGAAAGAAAGAAAGAAAGAAAGAAAGAAAGAAAGAGGGAGTGGAGTGGATAAATAAGTAAAGGAGGGCTAGGAGAGTCAGTTGGAGATCATGAAAGTCCCCTGGGGAGCAAGAAAATGTTAATTAGAATCAATGTACCAGTCAAGACTGAGCTCCTGCAAACAATGGGATTTAGGCAAATGGATTTCCCAGAGCTAATGATGTGGTGCTTATCAGGATAGGCAAACAAATGGCAGTGTATCTTCTTACATCTTATTTAAATTTCAATTTAAATGTATATTTTATTGTCAGAGGTACAGTATTACAATAGCATCCTCATTATTTTCTGCCCCTCCTCCACCACCCTTAAACACATTTATGAGGTTCCCAGAGAATAACTGGAATAGCTGACAGCTGTAAATTCATACTGATGGCTTTGCTATTTTGAAGAAAGGGATATGATAGGATTTTACGGTATGATGTCCACTACAGTATATGCATCTTGACCATACCAGATTCTAAAGAGCAGTGTCTTGGGTATTAAACTGGGCTGTAGGGGTAAATAGAACAAGTGAATTTGCACCATTTGATACATACCAGGAGTAGGCACTAACAAATACTGGCTGACAAGGCGTGCACATTAACTACAGTAGTCCCATCCCCCCACAGCAGGATTAGTTGCAGTAAGCAGTATAGTAGCAGAGTGTGTGTGTGTGTGTGTGTGTGTGTGTGTGTGTGTGTGTGTGATGTGTGGCTCCTCACATCTGCTTCAGTCTATGCCAAGCAGGAGTCATTACAGGCAATCGATAGGAAGAGTAGAAGAAGGCAGAGTTCACAGCTATTCCATTCTTAGCCTTTCTAAATGGGAGTTACAGCTGCTGTCTACAGTGGTATAGAAGAACAGGCTGAAATGGAGATTGCAGCTGCTGAAGCAGTCCCAACCTGTACCAGAAGGTCCACTGAAGGCAACTGACCATTAGAAACACTCAGCTATAGTTCAACAGTACCAGTCTCTACCAGCAGAAGTTGCAGAAGGCAGCAGTGGTTTTGTTTGAGTACTTGCTGTGATGGAGTTGGTAAGAGTTCACATTTACTCCGGTCCCAGCTTTTCTTGAAAGGAGTCAATATAGGAAATGGTGCAGTAGTGCTGAGTATGTGGTGTCTAGTCCACCCTGAGTGGGAGAGGTCCATGTGAGGGAACCACTTGATTCCAGTGATAAAAGAACCATGTGGGTTAACGTAAAGCACAAGTTGATAGGATACACTCCAAAACTAAGGTCCTGGACTTTAGTAGGGTAAATCTCGGAAAAATGAATGAGGAGTTGAGGGGAACACTGCAGGATGTGATGGCAGCTATAGGAGCAGCCAGCAAATGGGATCTGATTAAAAAGGGAGTACTGAAGGTAACAATTATCTACCAAAATGATGGAAAAGGGGAAGAGGGGGAAGAAATTATGGTGGTTTTCAACAGGGGAAGTACAGGTGGTGAGGGAAAAGGAAAGGCATTCATCAAATCCAAATAAGTCAGACAGAAGAGGATGGGGAAATATCAAGAAAAGATAAGAGTGGCAAACAGGGTGGTGAAACAGGCAACTGTGAAGGGAAAGCTAAGGGTAAAAGCATTCTTTTGTATGTATGAGATCAGTGTAAAACCAAGGAGGTTGAGGTCATGCTAAAGAAGGAGGTAGGATGGGTAGTGGATGTGAAGGATAATGCAAATTTACTGAACAATTATTTCTATCCCATGCTCACAATGAAGTACAAGGGTCCACTGCAAGACTGCAGTATGAAAACCAATAGGTGATCACTAGCAGGTAACACATGGTTCCCATTATGGAGGCATGGCTGTTGCAGAGTCTACATGCACCGAATAAGAATAAATCAATGGGTTTAAATAGGATGCATCTGTGAGTGGTAGGACAGGTCATGACTGGATCCCCACTGGATCTCTTCAATTGCTCTTTAGAGACAGAGGAAGTACCAGATAATTTAAGACAGTGAATGTGGTATTGCTACACAAATGTGGGGTATCAGATGTGTAAGGCAACTATAGACTATCCACTCTTAATTGTACAGTAAAGAAACTGCTGGAATATATAATAAGGAAGAGGTTAGTAGGGTTCTTGGAGGACAACGGTCTGCAGGACTCCATGTATTTACCAGTGGCAGGTCATGCTAGAGGTCCCTGACTAAAATCTTCAACTGGGGACAAGGGCCATGGATAGGGGTCAAAGCAGTAGATATTTTATACCTACATTTCAGCAAATCCTTCAACTCTATCTCATGTGGGAGGTTGGCAAAGAAACTGGGTGGCCTGGGGGTGGTGGACTAGATAGTAAAGTAGGGAACAAATCTGGCTGAGTGGAAGGACCCAGAGAGTGGTCCGAATGGATCTCTTAGGAGTAGAGGCAGTCATGAGCTGGGTGCCCTAGGAATTGGTTTTAAGACCAGTTCTCTGTAGTGTCTTTAAACTGGACATAAGGGAGGTAGTCTGGGGTAAGATATGCCCTTTTGCAGTCAACCCCAAGATCTGTGGTAGTGCTGACACCGAAGAGTGGGTAAGGGTATGAAGAAGGGTCTGGAAAAGCTAAAGAGTTAGTTGAGGCAGCAGAAATTTATTGAAAAAAATGCAAGGTAATGTATACATGGGCCAAGAATCCAAGAGTGGAATGCAGCATGGATGGATTGGTAATGGAGAGCACAACGGAGGAAGAGGAGCTGGGGGTGATAATGAAAGGCATTGGTAGAGTGTAACAGGGCTGTGGGAAAGGTGAGTAGGAAGTGGGGATGCATCGGGAGAGGGATCATTATCAGAAGGGTGGTCATACTGCCGCTGTATAGGTCCCTGGTTCAACTGTTCTTAAAGTGCAGTGTGTAGTTTTGGAGACTACACCTGAGGAAGGACAGGGATGGGCTGAAGGCATTGCAGAGAAGTGCTACTAAAATAGTACAGGGGCAACAAAGGAGGTCTTATGGAGAACACTTAGGGAGTCTCAACATGTACACACTGGAGGACACGAGTAAGAAGGGAGACATAACTGAGACACTGAAGTACCTCTGTGGGAGAAACAGGATGGCAGAAGTGAGTTGTTAACAATGAGTGGCAACATGGGCACCAAGGTAAAGGCCATGAAACTGGTGGGGGAGTGGAGTTCAAAAAGGATGTTAGGAAGTGCTTTCTGACAGAAAGAGTGGTGGCAGAATGGAACAAACTTCAGGAAGCGTTCATCTGCACTGAAACAGAAGGGGGATTCAACCAAAGGAGAGATAGGCACATGAGGACAGTGCAAATTGGGGCAGTTGGAATGGGGGGGGTAAATGAGGACTGACAGGGTACAGACCCATACCTAGGCAGGCTTGGGCAGACCAGATGAGCAGCTAGGCCTTTATCTGCCAGCATTTTGTTATGTTTCTTAGAAACTGCAAACCAGCTAGTAGGAGACAGGAGATAAGTGTGTAATCTTTATCCTTTAAAGAACAGCTGACACTGGCCTGTTGGTGCAGTGGTAACACTACCGCTCATGACACTGTTGACTAGAGTTCGGGAATGAGCATGGGCCACTGGGGGCTGGTGGGGAATGGGAGACTGAACATTCAAAGGACGCTTTCTTCCTCCAGGAAGGGACTGAAGGATCTTGCTACAACTTCTATACTGCCACTGGGTGACCACAGGTGGTAGTGCAGTTAGCATCAAGTGTGGGAGAGAAGGCAATGGCTGGATTCTCTGTTAAGCATGCTTGGGTGCTTCCAATTAGCCCTCCCAGCATGTTGGTGTCCTGGGGAAGGGGAACTTATTTGGACTCCCCAAGCCCAGTGATCTGAGATGCACTCAAGACTAACTCCGACTACTGTCTGCTCCGAGGGGAACCCAGAGAAACTTCACCTCCATGGCTTGTAGGAGATGGAGCATTGGATCCAACTCAACTGGACCCTGCAACAAGGGGGTAAGCCTGTGGGGCTGAAACTTCCCAAGAGGTAAATGGCAGAGACACTAGGGATGAGACTGAGCCTGACCCAACAATGATGGGGATCCAGGGTGAGATAAATCGTACATTTAAAAAAAAGAACAAGTGATGCTTCTGGCACAACTTTGAAAAAGATCTTATTAGACACAGTTCAGCTTCTATTTAACATTTTGTCTACCTTTTCTCTTTCCCTAGTCCTCACTAAGTACATCTGTATGAAGACAGGGTCTTTGTTCCTTGGCTTTGATCTGTTCAAGCTTCTTCATCCCCACCTACTTTGCTTGTAACATCACAGTAAATTCGCCAGTGACAGATCATGATGTCACAAGCAGAGGATATGACATAAAGTGGGAAATAAGCCACTGGATTAGCTGAACTCTAAGGCAGAAAAAGCCTTTTCATGCAAATGCCCTCAGTTATAAAGAATGAAGACATGAGAACTATAGAAAATGTATGCAATATAGCCTGATCTGTATCTAAAATATACATTTTTCAGTATTTTCCCAGAGGTGTCAGATGATCTTTCATGAGAAGAAAATGCAGACTGCATGTCTTTGAAACACATCTAGTGTGCTGTAATGAGAAGCAGTGTAGGTTAAATCAAGTCAAACAAAAGTGGGGGGCAGGGCAAGGGGTGCTGTCTCCAGAATGGTTGTGCAGGCACTCAAGGCAGTCTATGACTCTAGAACAAAATGACACTTACCTACCTGGATATGCTCAATGGTCACCAAGAAATACACACTGTAGCATATGAATGGAACATGTGCAAAAACATACTGAGATGTGCAAATATGGACAGATGAGTGTTAAGACAGATCACCACTCATAATGTTTGTCTAACAGTTTGTGCATGTGCACTTCATCAGAGATGTCTTAACACTCATTTTTGACCATATTTCCACATCTCAGCATGTTTTTGCACAAGTTTAATGAATAAAGAATGCATTTATTTGGTATATCCAAGTGCTAAGCTGCATCTTTCTTGGTGACCAGTGACCATGTGTGGGGAGGTGAATGTAGGTAAATGTCTACTAGATGGCACTAGGCATGTTGAGGACAACAGTGGAGTGGCTGTGTTCAGTCTTCAGTTTCTAGATGCAAAATGAATAAATGAAGACAGCCTCACCTATAGTAACACCTGATTAGCTGACAAGCAGCCAGTCAGGTGTTACTGCAGGTAAGGACATCATTCATTCATTCATTCTTCATCTGGACATTGAAGACTGAGCCTGATCGCTCCACCTTGGGAAGACTGAGCCTAATTGCTCCATGATGAGAAATATTTCTTATTTTGCAGGTTTGACAGCATTATATCCATATTTTTTGTGGGCTTGGGTGGGGGTGAGGGACCATGGGTGCTAGAGAGTGGGGGTGTGGGGGTTATGAACATAATTAATGGCTCAGGTGGGGGAGGTGGGTGGGTGGGTGCTATCATGTGCCCCACAGGTGGGAGGAACAGTTACTTCTCACTTGCCTATAAAGGAGTGAACCGTATAACCAACACTTGTTAAAACAGCTTTTCAAGTACTTTCATACTGTCAGGGGCACTATTTGGCATCCTTCAACTTTAAAATACACTTTTTGTTTCCACTTTGCATCAGCACAATGTCTTCTACTGTGATTCGACTATTTGTATCACATAAGCAAGCATCGTGTTATTTTTTTTCCTATGACTACAGCTGAATTTCATTCACTGAAATCACTAATGCAAGTAGACTAAAGCTCCACAACTGTTTTACGTCATTATAGTATAAAGTTGGAGTGACAGTGTACATCTCACCAGGATCACCATTTTGTACCTGGTGTTTTATGGCTAACATCTATATTTATTAAAATATCACCAGCAACTTAACCTGACTTAGTTTCAGTTGATTTGCATCTGTTCCTTCCCCCATAGAGGCTGAAGATAGGCAATATTTTTTAACTCCCCCTTTTTCCTGGTCAACAAAAACTAAACAAATAAATATTGTGTGTTCACCATCTGATCTGCAGCACTAATACAGCTGACTGTTCCTCCCTTGTACACATTCCTAATGCTAGTGTCTGAACTACTGTATCTTATGACAGGTGTGCAGGTTTGTTTTTAGATACCTGCTGTACATACATTTAGAGTGCTGCTCCTTTATTAAACCAGCATTTGTCAATGCCAAATGTTGTTGTGCTGGCATTGGCAGTGGCAGAGCTAGAGACGCATAAGAGGAATGGCAGTGAAGTATTGAAGTGACGCCAACCCCACCCCCACCCTGTGGAGAGTGACAGGCATTGGGGTGTGCCTTTGGGTCATCAGCTATAATGCTCATGCCATTGTACCTCACTCTACCCTGTAGACACTAACAAGTGTCGTGGTGTGCTTTGGAGTCGTTGGGCATTATACGTACCCCATTCCATAAGGAAATACGCTGACGGGTGCAGTATAGGAGCGTGGGGTGAAGTTTGTGTCTGAACAGTGCAAGACACACCATGATGCCTGTCAGTGGCTGCAGGGTGGTTGTGGGGGGTGGAATGGTTGGGGGGTGGAATGGTGTGAACATTACATCCGATGATCCCAAGTCACAACCCTGATGCCTGTCAGTCCGTACCGGGTGGGGTGCTACAAGTGGGAACCCTAACACCGTAGGCATGTAGTGGTAGTTTCACTCCGTATTTTCAACATGGGCTGCTTGTCAGGCCACCTCATGAAAGCAGCACAATCACTTTGTTAGCTGAAACGTGGTTTTGAACAGCAGCTGTGCCATTTAGCGACAGAGGGATGAAAACACAGTTTTTGGGCAGGATGTATAGAATGGCAACTGTATTGTTCATGAGGAGGTGCAAAAAATGGCAACGTTGAAAATCTGGAGTGGCAATATGACATATTGGTGAAGCAGTGAACATGCATACAAACTACGCAACAGACATCCTCAGTCCAGTTATTTGTGGGCATTTTTTAGGCACATTTTCAACATAGGTATTTTGGGACCTACCCTCGTGAACAGTGGTGCTGTGATTTTGTTACTGTGTCCCAAAAGGTGATTTCCCACAGTGAGCACGCCATTGTGCACCACAGTTGCGGAAATGCGTTTTGGGCAGACTGTGAAAAATGGTAGCTGTACTGTTGATAAGGAGGTGTGCACAAATACCAGTGGTGAAAATCTGGCATGGAAATATTGCAGATTTACAAAGTTACAAAGCTGCACGGGAACTGCACAATGCATGCTTGCAGCACAGTCAGTTTATGGACTTTCGGCACCAAATTATCAACATAGGCATGTTAGAACCTTGGCTCATGAGCAGTGTCATCATCATTTCCTCAAACTGTCCTGAAAACTGGTTTCGCACAGTGACTGTGCAATTCTGCACCGGACATGCAAAAACACATTTTGGCCAGGATTTGTAAAATGACAGCTGTACTATTCATAAGGAGGTGTGGAAAAATGCCAATTTTGAACATCTGGAGTAAAAATATTACAAATGCACCAAGTCATGAGCGTGCGTGCAAACTGCGCAATGTACGCTCATAAAACACTAATTTTATAAACTTTCGGACCCAAATTTTCAACATAGGCATTTTAGGACCTCTGCTAATGAACAGTGTCACTGTCATTTTCATAATGTGTCTCGAACACGGACTTTCCACAGCAACCACACTATTCTGTGCTGGAACAGCGAAAATACATTTTGGTCAGGATGTGAAAAATGACAGCTGTACTGCTCATAAGGAGGTGCAGAACAATGGCAATGTTGAAAATCTGGAGTGAAAATTTAATACATTTGTGAACTTATGAGCATGCGTGCAAACTGTGCAATGCACGCTGGTAACACAGTCATGTTATGGAGTATCATCACCAAATTTTCAGCATAGGCATATTAGGACTTCTGCTCATGAACAGTGTAACTGTCACTTTTGTAATTTGTCCCGAACACTGATTTCCCATATCGACCGCACTATTCTGCGCCCGAAGTGCAAAAACACATTTCGGGCAGGATGTGAAAAATGACAGCTGTATGGTTCACAAGAAGGTGTGGAAAAATGCCAATGCTGAACATGTGGCATGAAAATATTGCAAATGCGCTGTTACGAGCGTGCGTAGCAACTGCGCAATGCATGCTCATAAAACAGTAATTTTTTGGATTTTCCCCACCAAATTTGCAACATAGGCTTTTTGAGAGCCCCCTTCATGAACACTGGCACTGTCATTTCGTTCCTCCTACTGAAAGGTGATTCCACGCAGTGACTGTAAAATCACCTTTTGGGACCAAATAACGCCATGACAGTGCAAGAATTCATGAGGAGGGGTCCCAAAAGCCCCATGTTGAAAATTTGGTGCTAGAATTCCAAAAAATGCCTGAGATATGCAGAAAAGTTAAAAAAACCTTATTTATTCCATTATACAGCTTACCGGCATTTCCTCAGTTTGCGGTCGGCTTTGAAGAGTGCAGACATGTTCCCGGTCCACAGGAGATCATTGCGCTGGACTCCACAGATAAGTATGGGGTACAGGGAGGGGTGTGGGGAGGCAGGGTGCATAGAGGGTGGGTGCGGGTTGTGGGAGGGAGACTACGAGGGACCATTTTTGTGTTACAGGATTAAAGAAACAAAACATCGCGGGACAGTTTTTTTCCCTCAGGGGATTTGGCATGCTGGATTGGACTCCCAGTGTGCCACCTAACTGTTTGGGGGGTGCTGTAGCCAATGGGGGATTGGGCACCCACATCGGCACACCACAAAAGGGGGGGTAATTTATGCTGACGGGGATTGGGCACCCTCTATCGGGCACACAAAGAAAAGTTAGAGGGGCAAGAGCCGAGGGGAGAATTGGGCACCCCCTTGGCATATAACAAATGGGGGAGTGCTTAATGCTGACAGGGAGTGGGCTCCCCATCGGCACACATACATTGGGGTCAGGAGGCAGCAGGATTGGGCACCCGGTCAGTAGTTGGTGCGCCATGCATAGAATGTGGCCGAGCACGTCGAGAGGTCCGCTGCTTCTAACGAGCTTTGCTCGGATTGTGGCAGACCTTACCTTAGATGAGCTGGCTACATTATGTATGCATGGTGTGGTGCTGGCATGTAGGCTGATTGGGGAATGAGGGACGCACCTACTGATGCATGCCCTGCATTCGCCCAACAGTGACTGCACCTCCAAAGCTGCACTACCGCAAGATGTTGGCTGCACAAGCGCACCAACATAAAAAGGGAATTGCTGTGTCCATATCTCAAACTTGTCAGCATCCAAATGTGTAGTACTTGTCTTTAAAATGTAGAGCAAATAATTAGAATGTGTGGTGTACTCAAAATTAAAAAAAAATAATGAGAATAAAAAAGCAGGCATTATATATTTGGTGTTCAAAATGCTTCTTTAAAGTCAGTTTAATTTTTTCATAGTTTGTACAGCTAGTATTATTGTAGCTTATACTTTATGTGTGGTATCCATATAATTTTGTGGAGCAAGGGTAAGTGGTTCAAATGCACTGCACCACGCATATTGTATAGCACTTATAGAGATACGTCAATTCGTAGATTCTAACAGCAGATAAAGTGTCATTACTCTATCCAGCCTACCCATTTCCTGCTTAACTACATGTCCAATCTGATGCTGGACTGGAGTAACTAAGTCCCTTGCTCTTCCAGTGCACCAATATCCCTCCCCCTTAGGTCTTACAATCCCCATATGTCTGTCCTACCCATATATATCAGGATACCTAGACAAATCAGTAAATGGGGAAGAGGAGAGGATGCATGGCAGGCTCTGTGACAGAAGTAAAGCACTGTAAATAGTTTTTTTTAACAAATCAGTCAAAAGCATATCTGAGGAGAGAATATCATTGAAAGGCACCCATCAAGGGGTTACAGGTATTTAAAATAGTTTTTCTACCACCGTAAAGAATTACCCACCAATCATTACTCAGAATATAATGTTGCTGCCAGCCTGGTAATGCAGCTGATGTACTACTGCTTGCCACATGAGCAGTCCATGTTTGGAAATGACTTTGAGCTACTTGGGGGCTGGTTGGGGGAGGGAAGATCAAGCATCCCTGTGACAGCTGTCCTCCCTCAGGGTGATGAATACTGTGTCCCACTGCTTGACTACCACCGGGGGGCAGGTGGTAGAGTATCAAGTGCACATTACAAGGGTAAGGGCTGATGCTGCATGCTATGCATGCATGCATCTCTGCCTGCAGGCCTGCATTTCAGTGCATGAACGCCCCCCGGGAAAAAATGGAGGAAGATGTTCTATTCATCACAATGTTGATGCCGGCACCTGTCCCCCACAAGTCCACATGCAACAGACATGAGAGGCCATCAAATAAGTGGTGGATAACCTAACCAATAAGTTCCCGAAAAGGTTGGTGATGGGGCTAGGGGTGGGTGCTGTTAAGAGGACAAAGGATGAATAAAGCAAAAAGCACAGTGTTGCTGGGAATCCATTGTGATGCTAGCATTACTGCTGACAGAATTGGAACTGGAGTATGGTGTGCAAGAAGGAAAAGTAAGCCTGCCATAATTGGTAGGAGCAAAACTAGTCCAGAGCTACTAACTCCACAGTGCCGTTTGCCTTATTTTATTCTGGACATTTTCCACAGACCTGCGAAGTTAATATTGCTGCACACCAAACAGGGACAAAGCTATGTCTTATAGTCAATAACATATGGAGTACACTCAGAAGACAACCCCCCCCCCCATAAAAAGTCCTTTACTCTTAGAGGACACTGGGAAAATCCTTTAGGATGAAAATAGCTTTTGTATGTAATCCCCACAAAACAATGAATAAATCCCTACATAATACTGATGGATGCGTTCTGTGTTTAATTTAAAAAAAATGATTATTTAATATTAAGGCATTGCTTTTCTGAAGAGCTGACTCAACTACACTTGGTCTTGCCAGCTAAAGGGGCAGGCATACCCCCCCAATCAGTAATATGTTTTTAAATAAATGATCCATTTAGAAAAGATCTACTTTGTGCATATAGTAACTAAGAATTCATAGTCTCTGCTCAGAAATGAACTGGTGGCCTTGAGCTCAGCATTGCACTGCACGGAGCTGGTCTTCAAAACATAATTTAATAGCTTAGATAAGATTTAGATTTCAGGTTTAGGGGCTGGATAAAAAAATATAAAATTGCACCACTTGGGGCTCAGTTGTGAATGTGCAAACTCGCCCTTCTCTCTCTCTAAGCCGTCTGCCTATCACACAGTTTTTTGTGGTGCTGTCGCCCAATCCTGCAAACACAATGGAAAATGTTCACATTTTAAACACGAAGACTGCAGCACTTTTTTCACTGAAATTCAGTCAATTTAGCGGAGACAAATGTTGCGTATTTCTAAGCATGGGAAATGCAACAAAAATGTTTTTGTTCTGTAAATCAGACATTTGCTGGAAGTAAAATCTGAAAGTCACATACAAAGTTTTCCACAACTTAACAAATTTTTGTGAACTTAGTGGAGTTTTTTGCTTCATTTTTGCCACTGATTCCCACCCTTCTTCTGTGATGACCATTTTCCATATCCACTTAAACCTGCCTTTGGTGTCTGATGGAGACTGCCCATGACGGCATCAAGCGCTAGAGCACAGATCACCTACGAGGCCTTCTAATGTTGAACCCACTTTTAAAATCAAAATAGGTAGCAGGAAAAAAAGTTGAACTTGATTTTAATAGAGGAAGTCACACATCTTTTTTTTTTTAATCCAACCCCAAAAGTTCAGTACTCTTTTTCTGTAAATGTATATTTTCATCAAAATGGAGATACCAAGACTCCTTTAGGTCACTCACAGCATTTCCCAAAGCTTTTCTGGTGTGTTCAAATTTAACCTTCAGCACAACAGTGGACCCTGCCCACTAGGCAGCATACACCCCCCTGGCAGAGCCCTCCCTGTCCAGCTTACTGACAGAACCACAAATTTGATGGCAAGAGATGCAGGAGACACAGATGCTGGATGCCCAGTATTGAGCTGCACTGTAAATGAAAGTGTTCTCTAAACACTGTGCCCATTCTAAGTTAGCAATCACATCAAGCTACTGTATGCTTAAGAGCATTGCAAATGTTTCCTACATATCCACTAAGTTCTTTGCCAGCAGTCAGTCTGGTACTGAGGTGGGTTTGCAATGGTCCACAGGGCCATTCACAATCTATTTCAATCCTTGCATCTTGGGCTATAAGTGATTTCAACTTGTGATGAGAAAGACAGCTGTAGATCAAACCAAAGGCCTAGATATTTGAAGTGTTGAGCATTTCCAAGGGGGTTTCATTAAGTGGCAATATATGTATTAGATGGGTGGCTTTAGAAATGCATGACTTTAGTTTTGCAGCTGTTGAGAAGGAGTCAAATAATGGTAATTTAATTCAGTGCTCAATCACAGATTTCTTGCAATGAGCTTTTGAGGTCAGTGACAATTTGGACTTTAATGCAATATAAAAAATTGCATCATCTACACATGAGGGATATAGACAATTGAATTTGTGAATATCAGTGGGAGGTCATTCACGGACAAGCTGAACTAAAGAGAACTCAGAATAGAGAACTGTATGACACCTAACTTGAAAGAGTTAAGTGCAGAGGTTACTCCACTGGATTTTTACTACTTGGGACCTTTAGCAGAGATTAGCCCTAAACTGGTTTAGTGCATTAGGTGATAAACCCAGTAGTTGATATGCATGGAGTAGTGTCATGAGTCGTGGTGTTGAGAGCTTTTTTTAGATCAATAAAAGTGGCACTCATCGGGTAACCATCGTAAAGTGAATATACTATGTCATTAGTTTCTTTCCGTAAAGTTATGCTGGTGAAATGATTTGGCCCAAAGCCTGATCACCCATACACAAGCCGATTAGTTATTTATTTCAATAGTTTTACCAGAAAAAACATATGGAGCTGTTAAACAGCTTGTTTCCAGATGTGTCCTGAGAGAAGGGGGAAGTGTGGAACAGAGAACAATAAATACATATAATACAAACTTGAATAAGCATCACAAGTAACAGTTGTGCAAGAATGCAGATTATGTGTAAGGAAACTATACTGCAGTATAATGAAGTGCTGGCTGATAACATCTACAGTGTGCGGAAGGCAATACTGAGTTCAGGGAGGGAGCAATGGTTGTGGGAAGGGGAGGTTGGGTGAGGGGACTGCACTAGTGTAGGTGCAAGGTGAAGTGGGAGCATGGGTTGGAGGATGTGGGAAGCAGCCCATGGCCCATTATATGGGCCAGCTGCAGGAGTGAGTAGTGAAGTCATAGAGGATAGAGGTGAGTGAGTGGTGGGAAGGGGCTGCGGATGGTAGAGAGGTGAGAACCCCAACGTTTTGGGAACTGAAAGAGAATGCAGCTTGACCAGCAGTGGAGTTCCCTGAGGGGAATGCCAGAGAGTGTGGATCAGAACTGTGATGGGGGTAGCAAGTGATGGGGGAGGTGAGGAGGGAAGCAAGGAAGAGGGCAGGGACAAAGCCAGGATATAGATACAGTATGAAGGAAGCACAACCTGCAAGGTGTCTGGACTCAGTTGAGGGGGAAGGAAAGAGAGGCATACAGGGAACAGTGGTGGGTGCCAGTGGGGGGACAGTCAAGGGCAAAGTGGCAAAAGGAGTGAAAGAGGGGATCCAGTCTTGCCAGGGTACCCTTGGAAACAGCACTGTATACTATAATAGTCAAAATTGGGGAGTATCATTTTGAGACACTCTCTCTCTTCAGGCAGGAAGTGAAATGCTCCATATATTTCTAAGAATTGCAGAGTTTGGTGTAAAACTTCTGTTGGATAACATCTACATGCACAGAGCAATTGATGTGTCTGTCTAGCCAGACCCCAGGGCACTTGAATGAGTAGACATCCTCAATCATTGCACCATGAAGGGTATGGAAGGAGGGGAGAGGAGTGAGCCTAGCAAACCTCTGCCTAGTGTTAAAGGTCACAGAAACCCTTTTTGACATTGAGGGACAGCTTATTTGCCAGGAACCAGCACTGGATGACAGTAAAGTCCAGTTGGAGTGTGGCTGTGATGTCAGGGGCAGAGGAGCTGGAGGCATAGAGAACCACATCATCTGTGTACATATGGATGAACACAGAAGAACAGCCAGTGGTAAGGTCATTCAGGAAGCCAGAGAAGAGTATATGGCCCAGGACAAACCCTTGGGGCACACCTGAGCTGCTAGGGGTTGGGGGGAAATGAATTCTCCAATCTAGACAGACCTGCTATCAAGGTAGGAGTGGAACCATCTGACTGAGGAGTCAGATAGCCCTGCTGCCTTAAACTTGTCCAGGAGAAGGGGTAGGCAACAGTGTTTATGGATTTAGTCAAGTCATTTAAGAGCTTGTTAAAGGCATGGTGCATGGAAGAGGACATCGGCGACATTGGGCACTGGAGGCTAACCTGGGAGGATATGGGCCTCTATAGGGGAGACAGCCTACATCCTTCCGGGAAGAGGACCTCAGGTAATTTAAGGAAGTATTTTTTCACAGAGAGGGTTGTGGATGCATGGAACGGAGGAGGTTGTGGAGTCAAAAACAGTGGTGGAATTCAAGCATGCATGGGACAGTCATAAGGCAATTCTAGGGGGTGGGGGTAGGAAGAAGTAGGCTGCTGGTTAACTAGGATCTGCAGCTTATCCATTAGGTAGGGAAATGGGCAGACTGGGTGGGCCAATCGGTCCTTATCTGCCGTCAAAATCTATGTTTCTATGTCTTGGTGGGAGGTTTAAATGCTACTTGGATGAGCATTTAAACTAGCCATGGGGAGACTATAAAATCAAGAGAGGCAACAGTTGCCTCCCCCTGGATGATGGAGCATCATGGAGAGATGGCCAGAGGAGAGTAAGCTACCTTACGGAAGGGGCACAAGAATACAGGGGTGGGGACATGGCAGAGGAGGGCATAAATCAGGTAAGCAAGAGTAAAGAATTAAAGGAGGCAGGGAATGGAGTAGGTAAAAAAGGAAGAGGCAGGTCAGGGGGAGAGTCAGGGAACAGCACAGGCAGGAAAGGGAGGGAAGCAGACGGGAAGGGAATAAGATACAGAGAGCCATATGCATCAATGCAAAGAGTCTGGGAAACAACATTGCAGACCTGGAAGCCATCATGGCCAAGAATAGTCTAGATTTGGTGGCCACAACAGAATAATGGTACCACATCAGGGACATGGCCAAACTGGGCAACTCTCTGTTCAGGAGAAACAGGGAAGGGAGGAGGGGTTGTACAATATGTGAAGGACAGAATCAAATCCACAGAGGTATGGGGCACCCAAAGGAAAAGAAAGGGCTGGTGGTGCTGTGGATCATCCTGGAAACAGGCTCCAGGGCAGATATCCATACCAGGAAAGTGTACAGACCTATAGCACAGGGACAGGAGTTAGATAAAGAACTTGAGGAAGCTAGCATCAGAACGGCTAGTATGGGGAAGGTGCTGCTAGCAGGTGACTTCAATCTGCCAGACATGCAGTAGAGCCTTCCACCTGAGGCTTGGCAAGGAGCAGAGCCATCCCTGACTCCCTACAAGGGGCTTTTCTCAGACAGCTAGTCAATAAACTCATTAAGGATGGGGCAGTGCTGGACTAGGTGCTTACAAACAGGGACAGCATCACAGACATCAGAATGAGCAGTCCCTTAGGTACCAGTGTTCACTGGCAGTGTGGCTTAACATAAAGACAAGAGCATAGGCAAACCACATGAGGATGATGGTCCTGGACAATAGAAAGGCAGATTTTAAAGAAATGGGAGACAGCCTCAGAAACTGCCTCATGGGGGGATTGCCAAGGAGGGATAGAGCAACAATGGGGATAAATATGAGACCATAATTAGAACAACCAGCCTCTGTGCGAAGGAAGTGAGCAAAAGTAGAAGGAAAATAGACTGTCATTGTTCTTTAGAAAAGTGGCCAAGATGATAAGGGAAAAAAGGGTAGCATTCAGTAGATATAAGGCAAGGGCCCCAGTATTCTATGACAATTTGTCCTGATTTCTGCAACAGGTCTTCTAGATTTTTGTGGCAGCATTTTCTGATTTCTGTGGCATGACTTATTCATTTATGTGGCAGCATGTAATACTGTCATTAGCTAAAATGTGATGTTATGTCATTGATAACATCACAAGCAAAGCATAGAGGAAGGGCCTCAGGGTAAATGGGATGGAGAAGGGAGCCAGGCACAATCGCAAAATGTATATTTGAATGAAAATTCACCAAGCAAGACGAATTTTGCCACAATATATATATTCTGCACCATGATACAAATTCTGTGGAAAATTCTTTCCAGGGGCCTTAGTATAAGGAAACACTGAGGATGGAGGACAGGGACTATACCAAGTAAAACGGAGAGATGCAGGAGAGTCAATGAAAGGAGCAAAGGTGCAGACAGAGGAAAGGATAGCTAATGGAGTAGCTAAGGGGAATAAGGTTTTCTTTAGATACATATGTGAAAAGAGGAAAGCAACTGAGGGATAATGAGGATTAAAAGGGCAGAAGGGGAGACTGGACACAAGAGGACAAAGAAAAAGGTGATATTCTGAACAGGTATTTCTATTCAGTCTTTACAATGGAGGGTGGGAAGGGGAACAGACCACCAGATAGTAACACACGTGGGGGGGGTGGACAGCAGAAGAAAGAGATCTGAAGGGACTTGCAGCTCTGAAGGCAGGCAAATCTATGGGACCAGATGGGGTACACCCAAGGGTGATAAAGAACCTCAGGGAGATTCTAGTTGCCCCACTGACCGCCTTATTTAACAATTCACTGGAATCAGGCATGGTTCTGGAGGACTGGTGAAGAGCTGATGTGGCCCCTTTACACAAGAGAGGCAGCAGGGAGGAGGCTAGCAACTATCAGCCAGTCAGTCTTACTTCAGTGGTGGGGAAGTTAATGGAAACCCTGCTAAAGGAAAGACAGAGTATCTTGAACCCAGTTGGCTACAAGACCACAAGCAGCATGGATTCATGGAGGGGTGGGAGCGGGGGGAGAGGTCAGGCCAAATGAATCTGATTGATTTATTTGACTGGGTGTTCAGGGAACTAAATCAGCAGAGAGCAGTGCATGTGGCCTAGTAGGGGGCTTCAAGCATGCAGATGATCTGGATTTTAGCAAGGCCTTTGATGCTGTGCCACACTGGAGACTGAGAAAGAAACTGAGTAGCCTAGGGGTGGTATCCAAAGTGGTGAATTGGGTTAGAAACTGGTTAATGGATAGGCAGCAAAGGGTGGTGGTTAACAGCATTCACTCTAAGGATGGGAGAATGACCAGCAGGATGCCACAGGGCCCAGCACTGGGACCCGTCCTCGTCAATGTGTTCATAAGTGACAGTGCAGAAGAACTGGAAGGGAAGATATGTCTTTTTGACACTAAACTCTGCAGCATGGTGGACACTCAGGAGGGAGTGGAGAGAATGCACAGGAATCTTAGAAAACTGGAGGAATGGTCTGGAGTATGGCAGTTGGGGTTCAATAACACAAGATGCAAAATTATCAAACCTAGGGCATAGGAACCCAGAAGCTTGGTATAGGATGGGGGTAGTGACAGTCTCTAAGCAGGAAAGGGACATTTGGGTTATCATAACTGATGACCTCAAAGTGGCAGGGCAGTGTGACAAAGCAGTGGGCAGGGCTAGTGGGATGCTGGGGTGCATTGGGAGGAGTATCTCCAGCAGGAGAAAGGAGGTGGTGTTGCAACTGTATCACTCACTGGTGAGACCTCATTAGGAGTACTGTATCCAGTTTTGGAGGCCACACCTCAGAAATGACATAGACTGGGTGGAGACAGTCCAGAGGAAAGCAACTAAAATGGTAAAGGGGTTGCACAAGAAGCCATTTGAGGAGAGACTGAAGGATCTCAACAAGTACATCCTGGAAGAAAGGAGAGCGAGAGTGGACATGATAGTGACCTACAGGTACCTGGTAGGGGTGAACAGGTGCAGAAAGTGAGTCTCTTTCAAAACCAAAAGAGCACCAGGACCAGATGGAACACAATGAAGTGAGAGGGGGGAGATTAAGAAGGATGTGAGAAAGTACTACTTCACTGAAAGAGTGGTAGATGACTGGAACAGACTGCCAGAGAAAAAGGTGGAGAGGAAAATAGTGGGGGACTTCAAGAGTGCATAGGATAGACACCGGGGTATATCAGTTAATAGGTAAGGGTGAGGGAGGATTGCTAGAGATCAGTTAGGGTCTGTGGAGATGACAAGTTCTGTGTTTCTATGACAAAGATGGTGGAAGTGACCAGGCCTTAATCCATACCTGACAGAATGGAGTCAGTAAGCAGAGGAGGGAAGTGGATGTGGAGAAGGACTTCCTTATAATTACTATTTTTGTAATTAATCATTTATTAAAATTGGTAACCAGGAAAGGCACAGAGAGTCAAGGCTCGTTTCCAGGTACAACCCATGAGAATGTGACATAAGTTGACTATTCCCGTTTCTCCAGGAACTTGTTAAGGAAGTATGGTACTAAGATACTGTGGAAGTTGTTGGGATCAGATAGTAAACCAGCTTTGAGGAATGGCATTACAACCGCCCTATGGGGATTTGAGCAGTGTGTAGGGTAAGCTTGGTTGTACCACATGATTAGCAACAAGTCGTTGAAGTTTCAGATCAGTGGCATCAAAATCCATGCTTTTTGTGGTAGTAAAATTATTTCCACACTTTGGACATCTTTGAAGGAGAAAGGAAGTGGTACTGTTTTAGGGTGTTCTAAAGGTAGAAGCAGATGCTGTGGTCAAGAGGGAAGTGGTAGCCTGAGGTTTATGAACTGAAAGATCAGCATAAATGCTATATCATAATAATTGCTGTACTGTACTTAACACATCATTGTGTATCAAGTGGGAGACAGAAGGAGGTTAAATTTTGCTCAGGAGGGTATGTGTGCCTTTCAGAAGTTTCTTTGTTTTTTTTTTAGATTTGTTGACTGTCTTCCAATGGCTGGTGTAAAAAGTCAGCTTTGTCTTTCTATTAATGGTTGCTGTTCTGCTTCTGAGAAGCCAACAAGTCTCCCAATCTTGGTTGTATTGCATGGTCTTAAATTTGGACCAGGCTCTGTCTGGCTGTTAATAGCACTCCAATACTTCAGTGGAGATCCAGTTTCAGCTAATCTTCTGGAATACCTGTCATACTGTGCCTCCTTTCTCACTCAGCTACAACCGCTAAGCTCATGCTGCACCCCATGGCAATAAACATAATTTTTTTCTAAATCCTGTGTCCTGTGTCCTAGTTGGACAGATGAAAAACCACAGGAAACACTAGAGGTGCTTGCATCAAATTCGGACCTACTTGGAATCAGATGGATTACCAGATTATCCAGTTTGCTCTCTTTACTGATCCAGCTACAGTTCAAATGCTATTTGTTGAATCAGAGTTTTTTAATCCAATAAAATGAGTGTGCCAGTAGAGTTAATACGATGTATCTACCAACCATAGATTCCCAGATTCCACCATTCCATAAACATCCCACGTTGGCTGCCTCCCAGCAACAAGATGCACTGTACTGGTGATATTAGGTGACGAAAGGATACAGCATGTACCCAGATGTAAAAAGACAGAATTAGCCAACACATCTCATCAGATTTAATTATTGTAGTTCATGAAATAATGAAAACCAAAAGTGTCAGCTCCAGTCAGGTAAACACCCTGACATTTTGCTACTGATGTACTGGAGTTGACATTTTAGTTCTTTATTATTTTGTGAACTGCAATAAATCTTTCATTTGCTGAGGTTTTCACTTTGATTGATTCAGTCATTTTACGTCTGTGTGAGTGCTTTTTATCTTTTCCTTGTGTTCAGTAAGTGGAATCCCACTGAGTTTTTACATCCTGCTTCAGATTATGTAGTAGCAGCTGTTTTGTCTGCTGGGTGACTTTCAGAAACTTGTGTACTGGACTTCCAGTGACATCAGCAACCTAATGGCCGCTTGATTCTGCGGCTCTGATTGCCTCCCGATCTAAATCCAGAAACATCTGTAGTAATAATCATGGATTCACTGGCCAAATGTACAAAATCAAAAGTCCCCCCCCCCAGGACTTTGGGGACGCCAGTACAAAAGCTACAGGAGCTCCTCAACCAAGAAGAGCTCCGCTTGTGTACAGAACTGGCAGATTCAGAAGACCGTATGTCTACTGTGCAGCCAGAAGATGATGAAAACCTGTTCTTTTACGAAACTCCTGTCCGAATTAGGCTTAGCAGATTTATGGCTGATACAATACTCTCATGCCAAGGACTATATCTATTTTTCCCCCTCGGTTCAAAATCTTTTCCAGACCGGATACTTTCTTTACATATTCAAAAGACAAGTCCTTCTTTAGCCTGATATGGGTGGGCACATCTACCCTCTCTGATCGCCAGCCAATATTTCTTAAAGGAGTAGTACACCCAGAATGTGCAAAAAACATATGTTATATAGAGTGTTTTGATATGTATGTTAAATCCTAGTGTGTTCTTTCCTCTGTCTGCTATTTGGAGTTTTTTCCTAAATTGCCTGCTAGCTGTATGGTAGTTTTACGACCCCTGGGGATCTCCATAACAAATAGTTTTATTGGCTTTCTTTCTCCCAGGATGCCCTCATCTCATGTAACAGTGATGTAGCCATGCCCTTAGATTTAGCATGTGTATTGCTTTAAAATTAGTTTAGCAACAGCAGAGCCTTGTAACTTCTTATCCAGGGAGCACAAATGGCAACAGTTGGTTTAGCAGATACCTGAGAGCAAGCTAACTGGGGTTTCTGTAAGACAACTGCTACTAAACAGCTCTAATTCATTATTTGTGTTTTTGATGTTACAACACTCCTGCTAGCTACACCTGATGCACAGAGAAAACAAAAATAGTGAGTTAGAGCTATTTAGTAGCCGTTGTCTTACAGAAACCCCAGTTAGCTGGCTCTCATGTATCTGCTAAACTAACTGCTGTCATTTGTGCTCCCTGGATAAGAAGTTACAAGGCTCTGCTGTTGCTAAACTAATTTTAAAGCAATACACATGCTAAATACAAGGGCATGGCTACATCACTGTCACATGAGACAGGGGGCATCCTGGGAGAAAGAAAGACAATAAAATTATTTGTTATGGAGATCCCCGGGGGTTGTAAAACCACCATACAGCTAGCAGGCAATTTAGGAAAAACTCCAAATAGCAGACAGAGGGAAGGACACACTAGGATTTACCAAACATAACAAAACACTCTACATAACATATGTTTTTTTTTAATTCTGGGTGGACTGCTCCTTTAAGGTCAGTTTAATGATGCCATGAAAGGCCACCCACTGGAGGCAGAACGTGTCTCTACTTTGTGACAAAGAAACACTTGCTGAAGTTAAAACAGTAATTAAAAGAACAATAGAGTTTAATGCTAAACCAGGTATCACCCCCCCAGATCCTATGGGATACTGTTAAAACAATGGTCAGAGGAAAACTCATTTCAGTCGTTGCATACAACAAAAAAGTCAAACAACAGCAGTTGGTAGAGCTACATGAGCAGTTGCGATCAGCAGAAGCTGCACAAAACTTAAAATGGACTAAACCAAAAGATGAAGAACTAAAACTGTAACAAGCCAGAATACAAAGTATACAAAAAGTCAAAACAGAGAATACTCTCTGGTACTTAAAATAACATTAATACAAGGGGAGGCCAGGGCAATTAGGTTCCTGGCCTTCCACTTCAAGCAACAAGCAGCTAGGGCCGCTATTACTAAAATAAAACATCCAATGGCTGGCCATGTCTCTTATAGAAGAGATCAGATAGTGGATGCCTTTGTCTCCTGTTACTGACAACTTTACCAACCTCAAACAGAATCTTCTCCCTTGGATAAGATCAGATTCCTTCAAACCCTAAAATTACTGGGGCCGGCCCGGTGGCATGGAGGGCTAAGGCAGCCTGCCTTACCTCCTGTCACACTGGCGACCCATGTTCACGGTGCAAGCAGGTCACCGGGGTCAGCTGGGGAGGAGGAGGAGGATCAAGCATCCCAGGAACAGCTCTCCTTCTCTGGGAAGGGGGGTGACCAGTAGCCGGTGCTTGCCTGGCCCTTAGTGGAGGCTGGGAGCTAGTGCACCAACACTGTCCATGGTGGGTGGAGGTCGGGCAGATGCCTGATGGGATGTGCATGGGAGCGTGTGTGGCATTGTCATTGGTGTCATTGCATGCCCCATCTCCAGGCAAGAAAAACAGGAAAAAGATCTTTGGTGGCTGGATGACGGAGGGGCTCGCAGGTCCCACTGCTCGACCAGCTGCAGCACCGACCAGAACTGGATCTGGTCTTTGGCAGGGCCTGCAGTACCCCCACTGACCCCACCGGGGGAGCCCTGGGGGAGGAAGGTCGGTGCCATCCGGTAGATGTCAGGGGGACAGGGCTGGGGCTACCTCCCAAACATGGGACACCGGGAAGGGAGGGAGAGATAAAGAGAGAAGCAAAAAAAAAAAACCCTAAAATTACCTTCCCTGACCCCGGTGCAGGGCCAATCCCTCATCAGCCCCATATCCCAGGCAGAAATACTAACAACCATTAAGAATCTCATACTGGGTAAGTGCCCAGGCCCAGACGGTTTTGAAGGGGAATTCTATAAGATATTCCAGCAGGAAACTGACCCTCTTTTAAAGGACGCTTACACCGAGATCTGGGAGGCATCCTCAAGGGACCTCCTTGCTACCGTCCTGGCACTATGTCACTATAACAGTACTCCATAAGGTTGGTAAGGACCCCACAGAATGCGTCTTCTACTGCCTGATATCTCTCCTAAACACAGACTACACATCTTCACCTTGATCATAGCGAACTGTCTTAATTTGTTGCTCCCCCAGCTTATACACTTAGAGCAAATGGGGTTTGTCTCGGACAGGCAGGCCCCTGACAGTGTCCATCATACAATAAACATCATAAATACCATCTGCCAATCCTGGTTACTGGCCTGTGTTATGAGCTGAGATGTGAAGAAAGCCTTGACAAGGTTTCATGGAGATTTCTCTTTACTGTATTGGAACACCTGGGCTTACCACAGTCATTTATGGATGGAATAAGAGTTTTATACACTGCACCTCAGGCCTATGTCATGGTGAATGGAGGTATCTCAAGAAGGCTTAGTTTGAGCAGGGGGACCCGTCAGGCATGCCCCCTGTCTCCCCTCCTTTTCATCCTTTACATAGAACCTCTGGCGAGGATGATCAGGATGGATAAAGATATTCAGGGAATAGGGGTGGGAGGAATTACTCAAAAAAGCATGCTATATGCGGATGATGTCCTTCTTTACCTTTCCCACCTGGAAACCTCAATCCCGAAGGTGTGGTCTCTCCTTGAAGACTTTCGGTATCATGCTGGTTATTCTTTAAATAAAACAAAGACAGAGGTGCTCTGATTTTACTACAACCCTTCACCAGCTATACTGCACATACTTCCACTCAACTGGAGTGCCTCCAAAATTAAATATCTAGGAACTTATATCCCAAAAAATCTAAACAAGCTATTTATGGCAAATTTCACCCCAAGAACCCTTCAACTTCAGCAGGACATCAGCAAATGGTCCCTCGTAAATTTTCCAGTGCACTCTCATTTACAATCTGTCACAATGAACAACTGTGACTGGCATTCTTTTCACTTTTGCCCCATACTGGTATAACCTGCACCACTGGGACTGACACCTTTTTCACTTTTGCCCCATACTGGTGTAAGTTGCATAACTGGGACCAACATCCTTTTCACTTTTGCCCCATACTGGTGTAACCTGCACCACTGGGACTAACACCCTTTTCACTTTTACCCCATACTGGTGTAACCTGCATCACTGGGACTGACACCCTTTTCAGTTTGCCCCATACTGGTGTACCCTGCACCACTGGGACTGACACCCTTTTCACTTTTGCCCCATACTGGTGTAACTTGCACCATTGGGACTGAAACCCTTTTCCCTTTTCCCCATTTGTTACATTAGAGCCAACAACTCCATCCTCCCCCTCCATTACTGATGACCACCTCTTTACAAAGGCCTGTTTGGAGGATTCATCTACAGTATTTAAGCCATTTTGTAGTATTTTAGTAATCCCCGATGGATGCCATTGTATGCAGTAAAAACACATAGTTATAATGTATGTTACTGCATATTAATACCGGTGCCAAGACCACTCTGGTGGTTCTAAGAATGGTCTTGCACGCATTCTTATGATATGAGATCTGTGAACTGAAGATGAGCAGTTCAGATACCTTAAGAATGTAGGTGAGACCACTCTTACAACTGTAAGAGTAATCTCAGTGGTGGAATTAATATATTATTGACTGAGCTTGATCAATAAAATTAGGAAGCCGTACTCAAACATGCCCATTTCCAGGGCAGTGGCACATCAGACACTCTTCACAGAATAAGAATGTCTCATGCGCAAAGGAAAGGAGTGCTCTGATTGGTCAAGAGCACTCCCTCACTCTATAATATATGCTAAAAACATGGGAGGCTGTGAAGGAAATTTTATACTTGGTGCACAGAGCATTACTACAGGATCTACGTGATTTAAGTTGCTACCACTGACACAGAACCCCATCTCACAGAACACTGGCAACTGATCTATATGTATTCTTTGCACAAAACTTCATTAAGGCACCAGTTAGGGCAACTTATACCACAAAATTAGAGAAATGTAGCATTATGGGTCCCAACCCTAACCTCCCGCCGCCATACTTCAAGCAGCAAAAGGTAAAACATTAGGTTTCTGGGTCTCTGGAGTCTTGGCTAATGAGTGGTGGGGTCTTGCTTAAGGTTGTCAGCTCTAATGTTCCCTCTCCCTCCCAACCTGTAGCCTCTACTCTGAAGCACAAGGTACAGCTCCAAGCCAGTGCCTCATAGTGATGCACTCTTAAAAGGTAGAAAAGTATGTCTTGCCTCATGCTGCCAACACAGTTTGTTGTAGCTTTCTTCATGCAGGGACCTATGAGCCCTGCATGAAAAAGAAGGTCATGTGTGATGTTGTTTGCTCAGGGAACGGGGTGGGCGTTAGGGCCGACAACCCCAAGGAAGACCGCACCACTGATTCCCCATGACTCCAGAGACCCAAAACCCTAATATTTTTTTCCTTTTGTTGCTTAGGGGCTGGGGGTGTGGAGTTAGGGTTGGAAACCCTAATGCCGCATTTCGAACTTTTGTGCCATTAAGTTACCCTAATTGGTGCAATAATGAAGTTTTTTTGCAAATAATTTCCTGTCATTCAGAGATAGTGGAATTGTATCCTCATTTATGCAGGTCCCTTTGGGACCTGTGTAAACATGCCCTGTGCCAAGGGAAGATTCCATCTGCCTACAGAAGTGCAGTAACAGATGTGAATAATTCATGGGGCTGTCTGGTGGCTGCAGAAGTGCAGGATCCTGTGGTTGCTTGGCTTCTATGTGGCCCCAGATCCACAGGGCAAAGACTGCATCTGTCAGCCAATTCACAGGGCCCTCTGCCACCCACAGGTGGAGAGGTGCAGGGTCCTATGCAAAGAGGATAGTTGTTTTCACTACTGTATATGGTACCTGGTCCTGTGTGGATAACCCTGCACCTTTCATTCCCAGTCTGGGGGGGGGGGATCACATAACAACACCATCCTCCCACCCTCACCCCATCCAGCTGGGTCACTAAGGTCACCACAAAACTCAGCTCCCCAGCACAGTATCACAAAGCATACCCACTGAGGTCAAGAATGGCCCTACACACTAAGTTTTTTAACAATTACATATATTGTTTTTTTTTTTTTTTTATCTCAAATTTTCAAGATATTCTTTTTATGATTTGCCTTATAAACATGACGTGTACCATTTATAACATATTGGCCAAAATGTAATTTCTCGCCAGAAGTGCAAAAACATGTCTTAACCAGGATTTAAAAAATGGCACATGTCACATTTATGAAGTGATGTGGAAAATGGCTATGTTGAAAGTTTGGAGTCAAAATATTGAAAATTAGTAAAGTTATGCGTGAACATTGAAATACTTCAGTGTTCACTCATAACTTGGACATTTTACCATATTTGTACACCAGATTCTCAGCATAGCCTTCTTATTACCCCACCTCATGAACCTGGTACGTAAACATTTTCAAATTCCCCAAAAAAGGTCATTCCGCACCACTGCAACATCATTCCATACAACAGGTACTAAAACACATTTTGGCCAGGATTTAAAAAATGACAGCTGCCACGTTCGTGAGGTGGTGTAAAAAAATAACTATGCTGAACATTTTGGGTCAAAATATTAAAAATTACCAAAGTTACCAGCGGGCATAGAAAAATGTAAATGAATGTGCATAATTTTGATTTTCTTACATATTCTGACCCCAAATATTGAACATAGCCTTCATTATGACCTCACCTCATGAACAATGGTGGCGAAAAACTTCATATCCAACCCAAAAGGTTATTTCCCCAAGCAATTGGGAAATCATCGTTCAGGCCTGATTTGCATAATTCCACCACCACTGGTCAAGAAGTCAGAGCTTAAAAGGCCGTGTTGAAATTTTGGGGTCAAAATATGCAAAAATGACAAGTTATGCATTAAAGTTAAAAAAAAAAACTCTCTGAATTATATTGAACTGCTTTTACCTTAGTTTCTCATACTGCAGTTTGCTGTTCTAGCATCAAGATGTGTCTTCAGTCGGAGACTGGATATTTGCCATGGGACATGTTTAGGTGAGTGAGGGGGTGTGGGAGGTTGTGGGTGCTGACTGGGAGGTCAGGGGGTGAAATCGGCATGGGGTCATTTTCTTTTTGCAGGTTAAAAATAAAAACAAAAATTGAGGGATTTTTCTTTTATTCAGTCAGTTGACAGTCTGTTGGGCAAGTGGGGCAGATGACCTGGAGGAGTGGAGGGTCCACAGAAGCAGTACCAGGAGTGGGCACCTAGTCCACTTAAATATTAAAAAACAAGCAAACATAATAAATATTGGAAAGGGCAGGCCACCTGGAGGGGAGGTGGGGGAGAAAGAAGTAATACCAGGGATGGGCACCCCAGTTCACTTAATAATAACATAAATTAGATAGATATATAGATAGATAGATAGATAGATAGATAGATAGATAGATAGATAGATAGATAGATAGACAGACAGACAGATAGATAGACACAGAACGGAGGATCAGCAGCTCACTGCTCTCATTGCAGCCTGCTGCATGACTTCCAGCTGCAGTTGCAGAACTCAAAAAAGTCCCACTGTTTTCATACAGAGAATGCAGGTGAATGACTCCTCTCCCAAAACTGGCCACCCTGGATTTTGGAGTGCCCAGAAAAGGTATTTGCAGCATTTAAAAAAAAACAAAAAAAAACAGCAGAATCTAGCTAAATGGGTGCCATTTAGCTAGGTTCAGTGTTTGTTTTTTTAAAAACAGATAATTTGAATGCATTTTCAATGTCTGTGAATTTATAAAGAAGAAAAAATGGCAGCTGACAAGATTGATAGTGAAAATAAGCACTTGTGAAAATTATTTTTTACCGTTCGAACTTGAACAATAACTCATATATTGTTTTAACTCTAAAATGGTATAATATTTTTTCACCAAACCTTCAAAAGGCACACCCTTGCACGGGCCCTTTTAAACCTGAAAATTTCATGATTATGGATGATACACTTGGGCCCAGACTTAGAGGGTTGGCCTCTCACCATGGAGGTTCTCTGGGTAAAAGAACCAACGCCCCAACAGAGGATGGCCAGATGTGGAGGGTCCCAAATACATGGGTAAGTGAGTGGCAAGGGGTAAGCACTAAAGATGTCTGAGGGGTAGGACTAAGGGTTACCCACCAGATGGGGGCAGCGCTGGACAGCGTGGGGCAAAAGGAATTAACTAAAAATAGTTTAAAACAAAATAAGTCTTCAGAGGCTGCCATCAGACCACGATTCTATCTGTTAGAGCTTTACCTTCATTCTCAGCACTTAGCATCTCTACCACTGTTTTTTATGCAAAGCTCCACTCCCTCCAGCTGATTTGATTTTGAAACTGGTCCAGTCTTGCCCTTATATCGACAGTCACTATTCTTGTCTGTTATTGGAAATGAGTAAATTAAGGATTAGAATTTAAAGTCACCTTCTACGATTCTTTCAGCTTTTCCCTGAGGTTGGGGCTCATCTGCAGTAATGCTGTGTTGTGCTGTGTTTCCAACCAGAGCACAAGACTGTAGCATCTTCTGTGCATTAACAGGCTGAAAGTGGCATTTAATGCTGTGGAGTTTTATGTTTGTTTTTCCACATTTACTGAGTAACATGTCCCAAGTGAGCAGCCATCCTGAAAAAGTCTACGGTCCAGTATGCTACAAAGTGACGCTTTCAGTAATAAAGAAAGGAACTCCCAGATTTTGCAAGTGGCCATGTTGAGCTCACCAGTGCCCACCTTATTTAAGCTGCGTTATGCCCCAGGGTTTTTCGGCTTCTAGATTTTATGAGTGAATAAAATAATAGTGTCTTTATTATCCTTATTTCTCTTTTCTCTGAGTGCAACATGTATAGCTGCTTGCCTTCACTTTATTTTTGTGTTTTTTTGGGGAGGGCTAAAGCCCAAGGTTCAGTGTGGTGGAATAGCTCCTTCCACATCCCCAGTAAAGGCCAGCCTCCCATGGCAGTTTCCTGCTTAGCAAGCTGCGAATCACCCACTATCCTCCCCTGCCTTGTCCTTGTCCAGTGCTCTGCTCACCCTTGGTGCTGGGCTTTCTAATCCCTACTCACTAAAAGTACAAATTCCATATTGATCGGCATAGTTATTACAATATGCTAAAAAATAAAACAGGACATACTAGTGCAAGTAAAACACTCTGAAATTTACAATGTGCAAGAATAACAAAAGTTACAGTATTTAAAGCAGAGCACAGTTTCAGTGAAACAATAGTACCAGTATCATATACTGATTCTACGATCTATCATCAGGAATATTTATACATTGAAAAACTACCCTACTCACTACCTGACTTCCCTAGCAAGGGTGGGAATAGAGTAAAGCCAAAGTTCAAAACACTACAAGTATACCCAAGCACTACTCTATTCACCAAAACATTGATTTTTTTTTGGTGTTTTTTGTTTTGTCTTAAACACAAAATGAAGTGTGATCTAGAACAAATCATGTGTGTGTGTGTGTGTGTGTGTTGGGCGGGGGGAGGGGGTGAAGGTCAGATCCAAATCTTTACCCAGATTTGCCCATCTTTAGTGGCACTAGGTTTCATACTGGCCCATCTCAATGTTCCATTTAGGTGGTCCAGCTTCTTTCAGATTTGCCTGTGTGTCACACTTTGGATCACATTCTGCCTAGGTTTATGGCACCAGCAGCAGTAAACTAGGTTGAGATAAACCTGATCTGTGCTGAAAATGTGCAGCCTATCCCCCTTTGGGAGCACTCCTTGCTTTACAGAGAAACTGAGGGCTCCATAGTTTGCCAGCCCTTCCCCAAACTGGCAGCCCTGAGTCTTTCAAGCCCATTTAAGGACACTTAACATGTCTTCATTGAAGCTCCATGTCCCTGTAATTCATCTTCACTCCTACATTGTTTAATTCATCCATTGACCATTGACTGTTGGTCCCTCAAACACCTTTAAATGGGGGGCCACCCTCATACATGTTCTGTTCTATGCTAAACTAGTCTGCACACAGAGAAAGCCTTATACTCTAAGGTGAAGAAGAAAAAGGGACAGAGAGAGAGATTGACAGACGGAGAGAAATAAGAGAAAGGAAGGATCAGGGAACCATTTCAGGAACTGCAGCTTCAGCAGGTAGGCAATCTGCATTATGTTCTTGGCTCCTTGTGCAAGGCATATAGAGAGAGAGAGAGAGAGAGAGAGACTTTTCTGAGGTACTGGGAAGGGAGCAGACATAATCATAGGTTTCAATGTGTGGGTACAACTATAGACTTAAAAATAGCCTGAACCACCAGGATTATAAATAGTGCTGCACTCAGCACTGCAGCCTGCCTTCCCTCTAATCTCCAGCTGTAATGCCATGTAATTTTGGATTAGGAGGGCACCAGATCTCTTTATTAGATTGCCAAGATTCTACTGCAGAGGTCTGCTATTCAGGGACATTTCTGTTTTCTAGTATCTGCAGCCCTTTGGACTTGGGATGACTCTGGCACTTAACTTTTAATAATTTTAACTCCAGTTAGAAGGTCTGACTCATGCTCATGAGAGAGTTAGCTCACATCAGTACATGTGAGGAGCTGTTTCAGTCCCTGTTTGGCTGTTGTTGCCTTAATTTGTTATTGTCTACAAGAAAATAATTGTTTGTCCCCAGCCCGTGAAAGGTGGCTGATACATGACAGGATGTTCCACTTTCAAGCTTTTGGCCCTCTGGCATGGAGTGTAGAGCAGGTAGACTAGTCCAAAAGCCCCAGAATACACAGTGCCTCCACTTAGAGACAAACACATCAGCAGGATCGAAATGTGCTGTATCTTAATAGCCTGAGACTACCAACATATTGCATAAATGACGAAACTATCAAAGTGGGCATCCAGTTATTTGCTGTCATGTAGTTATGGTGAAACCTATAAGCTCATTTCAAGTAACAGTTTCAGTAAGAACAAATTTAGTTTGATATAAATATGGATGGGAACACCCCCCACCCCATGCTGGTCCATGATGTTTGTTGTGTCAAATGTTTTTCATTTTCCATTCAGAGTGAATGCTGTATATAGGTAATATACAACATTACTTCTGCTGCCCTTGCAATCTGCTGAGTACCTGTGGGGTATTCCGATCCAATGTATCTCCCGGTTAGATCAAAAAGCAAATATTAATTATTATTTATTTTGACATTTTGGCTAGGAATTTAGCACAACAGAGAACAGCAAAGGAAATTCCTTCCCATACCTTTCATGCTGTCAGCACAAAAAACTGTACAGTATAGCATCATACCATAAAACCCATACAGCAAGCAACCAGAACATACAGCTTATGTCTGAATTTGAAGGGTAAGAAGAGTAAAACTTCTTATTACTACTGTACATGTTTATTGTTGTTTTCTACTAAGCTGCTTCTCTCCCCAAGTGTTGCCCACTGGCACCCAACCCCCAGTCCCATCACTGACCTTCTTAGGGACTTACTAGATATCCACCAATTACCCAGTACTACAATATGGTGGGTGGCCAGCTGTGTCAGTCATGTTTGGGGGGGCGTACCAGCTTGGACAGCCAGGCTTTTTCTTTCCATATTCTCCTCTGGGGTGCCACTATGCAATGATGTGGCCATGCATAGGTGCACTGGCACACATACAGACAAGCATCCAACAGCAGCCACTCCTCTCTGGTGCTCCCATATGTGCTACTGACTGGTCCCTACCAATTGGTAGTTACACAGCAGGACCAGCACCTCCTTCCCAGAGGGCAAAAGTGCAGTCCCTGGGATGCTCAATCCTTCCTCCCACAGCCAGCCCCAAACATCCTACCCTCATTCCTGAACATGGGCCCCAGCATAACGAGTGACAATGGTGTGCTAGTTTTTTCAATTGTTTAACCAGGAGTGGCACTCTAAGCTGAAAGCTTGTTGTACAGGTGTGACCTGGGAGCACAGGGAAGTTAAGTGACTTGCTTAGGGTCACACAGTATGCAAGTGGGGGCACTTGACACCATGTTTATTGTTAAGAGTGTTTCTACTGCTTTTTCTAACTGCCTTATACTATAATTTGTGTAACTAGAAATACAAGAGTTCCAGGACAGTGCTGAATGTACGCATGACTTTGTGCAGCAAGAAGAAATAATCATTAACTGCATATGTCTAATGTGTAGCAATTGAATTGCATGGTCCCTCCAACCCCCACCCCAAAATGCTTAAAATTAATTTTTGGTATAACATGAACTTTTGCATTGAGAGATGTACCTTTGGAAAAAAAGTAGCTTGAACTCCAGTTTCCACATTTAATAACAATGTTTTATAGAGATTGTTATAGATTGATTTTCCAGAGATGATTAGTTTTGTAACAGACTTGGGGTTGTCTACAAAAACTTTTCTTGTAACTGAGATTTATTGAGTTTAATATATAAGCAGGAGACATGTATGCAATAAGACATGCTAGGGTGTGTAATCATGGGTCAATAATGGCATGCTTTGAGTGTGTTGTTGGCATGAGGCACTTATGCCGCCTTTAGAAACACTTTGAGAAGTGTGATTATTAACTATAGTACACATCCCTTTAGTGTCCCATTGCACTTATACAATGGGTTCCAGATAAGATTAAAAAAAATAAAATGAACAATTGCATCATTTTAGTTAAATTATGCTTTTTGTGCCACTCATTTTTGTTAGGGGGGGATGCATTAATAGGAGACAGTATGGTCTAGTTCCAGTGTTTTCAAATCATGGTGGAGTCAAAAGGGTCTCAAAGTGTAGCCAACAAAACTTACTGGTGGACTCATTCCTTATTTCGTTTCACCCAAACCCCCGATATGCCCTAAATCCCCTGATATGCCCCAAACCTCATGATAACACATTTTGTTTCATACAGTATACATTAAATGAAGCCACTGATGTATTTTCACTTTAAACGTATGTCAAATGTTTTTTAAAGAAAAGAAATTGACCATTCTATTATCTTTACAATTGGGGCTCCAAAGAGCTTTGTAGCCACCGAAAATTGTGCTAGTGGCTGCAAGTGGCCATGGCTGCCTCATTTAAGAAACACTGGCCTTGTTAGATGCAGTGTTGCCAGGCACTTAGAGCACCAGCTTGGAAACCAGGATATTACAGGTACAAACCACACTAGAGATAAATATGTACTATGTGATGTTGGCCAAGTCACTTAGCCTTCCCGGTGCTCTAGTCTACCCAGCTTCGGAAATGTGTAGAAGCAGGTTGGAAATAAAATGTTACATCTCAGCTGGGCTATTTGACTAGAAACTACAACATGTACAGTTATGGAGGAATAATTTAATGTGTTGCAATGGTTCTCAGCCAATGAGGACTCAGGATTCTTTAGACCCATTTTATAATACAGTATACCTAAGAGTTAGTTTACAGGCCTCATAATAACAGGCAGATCCTAGAAATGTACAGTATAGTAATAATCCAGTACCACCAGGTTGATTGATTGTTCTAACACTGGGAAGGGGAACAGGGTTATTTTTTTTCCCTTTACAGCAATTGCATATCCTTTGTCACATTTTTGCCATATTACTGTATTACACACATGTCAAAGACAGTAGCCTGAAACAAATGCCACAAATCAGACAGTCAGTTCAGAGGCTTATTTCAAACTATTTAAACCTAGGTGACTGGCTCAAGCAATCAATCAGAAGGCAGCATTAGCTGGCTTTGCCTGTTGTTGCATTTAGAGCATCTGGAAATATCCATTTTAAAAAGTACTGTGGTGTTTTTTTGCATGGTCCACCACTAAAAGACCCTTTACCTTCTCTGTGGTCTGCCAGCCCCTTCGCTTGCTGCTGGTGCTGCTGGTGAGGACCCCATCTGGACCGAGCGAATAACTAGTCGGACGCATAAAATAAAGAATAAGGCAGGTTTATTCAGTTCAGTAGGTGTTCTTTTCATGAGGACAAGCCCCACACTGATTATACTCTGACTGACAGACCAACATGGCACTGCCAGGCAGTACAACAATTAGATACATGTAGTTCTAAGTGCTCTTAAAGGGGCAGCAGCTAAACATTATGCCCTATGCTTAATGTGTGCTTCACAGTACAATAGCACTATAATAACTGGTTTCCCCTTTTTCCCATAGGGAAACCATGGTGTAATTTGCCGTTATAAAGGAGTGTTTATAATGGCAAACATGTGCATGGTTTCTCTTGCTGTGTGCATGCTCACGCAGCAGCGCCACCGGTCAAGACCGCTCACCGCTTCCATCTCTCCCGAAACAGCATCGCCAGAAGAACTCGTCGGTAAGTTCTTTTATTATTTTCCCCCAATACACAGTGATAACCTCACAAACTAGGACAAAAAAAAGAAAGTTTTAAAATATGTCAATTCAAATTGGCACCAGACAAAAATGAAGCCACTCTGTGGATGCACCGGAAGCTCTTTATTTTATATAATTGCTGAGGCGAAAAAGGGAAACCCAGCAATTATATAAAATAAAATATGGGTCGGGATGTGTAAACTCGAAGTTTACACACACCCTTGGGGTTAGATGCTAGTTATAAACCCATCGGGTGTGTGTAAACTTATCGTTACACACCCCAACCCATACTTTATCCTATATATTTTACATTTTTGAAACTTTTTTGTCCTATTCCGTTTTTTGCTTATTTGGTTTATAATAGAAACACAGAATATGGTGGCAGAAAATAGCCATCAGTCCATCCAGTGTTCCCAATAATTAAGGGTAAACCCCATATCCTGGGGGCCTCAGTTGACAGATACTATAAGATCCTTTGAGTACGTGAAGCAGTCTTGCCTGCAGCTTCTTGGTACCTTACTTTCAATAGTACAGGCAGAGATCAAGCCGGTAACAGAGTTCCTCTTTTTAGGAAAATAATGTCACTGAGTTTCCCATGTTAAATAAATAAAAAAATGTGACTTCCTTATTCTTATTGACTATGGGCCTCACCACAGATTTTTGGATTTCCTCATGTTATTTATTCAAACTCTGTTAGCTTAGCTTACTTGTATAAATGCACTGTTATTTCATTAGTATTTGTAAATAGACATCTTGCCCTATCTCTATATGTTATTAAAGGAATAATGCACGATAGGGTGTGTGTCGTGCTGGGATAACGCCATGCCTGGGGGGGTTGGGCACGAGGCCGCAGGCCGAGTGCATCCAATGCCCCAGGCGTGGTGCTATCCCAAACGACACACACCCTGGAGTGCATTATTCCTATTATACAATGGCTCGTTGTTATACAGAATAAAAAAAATCATTTTAAAGATGTTTTTGTGTGGAAAAATATTTTTTGTTTTTAAGAGAAGATGAAACAATCAATCAAATGCTCAGCCATAAAAAAATAAATCAAATGCTCAGCCATGTGCTCATCTGCATTGGTTCACAGTGAGGCAGGAACTAGACCTGTGGTGACGTGCTGGGACAACGCCATGGGTCCAGCCCCAAACTGACCAATCACAGTCCAAGATTCTTTCTTGCCATTGTATAATATTTATTTATGTCATTCGCTACAAATTAGCTGCTGTTCTGCCCCCCCCAACCCCGACACAATTGGAAATTAGGCCCTACACCAAAATAATGATATCCTGGTGAAGAAACATAGTGCTGTTTATAAGTTTGTTTGCAATAAGATTTTTCTCATTTTACAGTTTATTTGCCCAGGATCCAGCTGAGTGTAACATCTCATGTCTAGTGGTGTCCTGTTTCTCCCCAGTCCCACAGCTGGGTGGTCAGGCACACTGGGAGGTTAAGCTACCTGGTCTAGATACATAGATACACAGACAATGACAGCAGAACAAGGCCTCTCAGCCCATCCAGTCTGCTGACTCCTAACTAACTACTCTGCACTCGCCCCAGTGGCCATCCTTTCCTTTTGTTTCTGCCATCTTTTCTAACTAATCCCACATGCTGTCCCGTCCATGCTTGAAGTTGTTCACCGATATGGCCTGTAACACTTCCTCCGGCAGCTTGTTCCACTTGTCCACCACTCTTTCTGTGAAAAAATGCTTATGGCCATCCCTTTTGACTCTCCCCCTTGTGAGTTTTAGTGAGTTCCCTCTCATCCCTGTATTTGAACTCAAGGAGAAAAGTTCCTTGCCTCCACCCTCTTCATCCTGTGCAGGTACTTGTATGTCTTGATCAGTTTGCCTCATTTTCTCATGGGTGTGCACAGCTAAGTCCTGCAGCCTCTCCTGGTATGTCTTACCCACTATTCCATGCACCATCTTGGTAGCCCTCTGCAGTGCTTCGTCCACCTTGTTACAGTCTCTCTCTTCAGGTGTGGACTCCAGTGCCTTGTGCAGTTTTACAGGTGTGGTTGTACAACAGGAGGATCATCTCCAAACTTCAAATGCTTTTCCCTTTCTCTATGCAACCCAGCATCCTGTTTGCCTTACCCACAGCTCTATTACATTGTGTTGCTTTTTTTATGCTCTTCAGTATCATGACCCCTAGATTCTTTTCCTCTGTAGTGCTTTTCAGTACCACGCCACCATTTCATGTAGCACACGTGGGTTCCTCTTCCCAATGTGAATCACTTTACATTGTTTTGCAATGAAACTCAGCTGCTAGATTTTTGACCAGCTCTTGAACCTACCCAGATCCTCCCAGAGTTCCCTTATCCCTTCCTTCATGTCCACCCTTGCCCAGATTTTTGTGTTATCTGTGAAGAGGCAGATCTTGTCAGTGATGCCTTCCCCACTGTCACAAATGAATACATTGAAAAGGACCGGGACCAGCACCAACCCTTGAGGAACTCTACTTGTTGCTCTTCTTACTTCTGAAAACTCCCAATTAACTACTGCCCTTTGTGTTCTTCTCCTAAGCAGTTCTCCCCCCAAGTTGTCAATTTTTCCCCATCTCTAAGTTCCTAATTGTTTTTACCAGTCTTGTGTTGGGGATTGAATCAAAGGCCTTGCTTAAATCCAAGTATACCACATCTACTTCCTGTCCTCTATCTACTACCCTGACCACCCAGCCAAAGAATTTGACCAGAATTGTCTGGTGAGACCTTCGCCTTACAAATGCATGTTGTCTGGGGTCCTGCAGCCCATTTCCCTTCAGGAAGTCCACCTGTTCCTCCCATAGTAAATACTCTATAATCTTTCCCCTATAGACGTTGGACTGACTAGTCTATAGCTCCCTGGCTCATAATCCCTTCAGCTGTTGTGTAGAGGGATCACATCCACTGTCCTCCAGTCCCCAGGGACCATCCCGGTGGCCAACAAGCATTTGACTATGTCTGCAACTGGCTCTGCTATGATGTCTGCCACTTCCTTTAGCATCCTCAGGTGTAACCTGTCTGGTCAAGAGATATATCTACTTTTATCCAACCCTGTAAGCATTTCCAATATCCTTTTCTCTTTTAGTCTGACCATGCCACTTGGGCCCTTGCTCTCCTCCATTCCCATCTTATCGCCACATTCTGGCAGTGGCCCATCTGTTTCCCGAGTGTATCACACTGTGAGTACTTGGCTCTGCTGAACTCTGCTGAGATTTAAACCTGTGCTCTCCCAGTTGCTAAGCCAGTGCTCGGAGTATTACACCACATTGTCTCCATTACTATAGGTAGGCCTTAGCTGGTATGATTTACTACAGTATTCCATTCACTGGTTAAGGGTGCTCTGTGCTGTCCACCTGTGAGATATGGGTTCATGTGTGGACTTAGGTCTCTGCCTCTAATGCCAGTAGAGGGATAGGAGCCTGGTTCATGGGGAGGGAAGATGCAGGCCATCTGCCATTAGCTTACGCTTGCTGTCCAACAATGAATGGCTTCACCATGAGTTGCAAGGACAAACACTTGCAGCAGCCCTCCTGCCTGAACAAGGTGCTGCTGCAGTGTAGCATTTTGCATGTCACAATGCGCAGAAGCTATGTCACATCTTCTAAAAACCTCGACTCCCACTAAACAAGTGCAAAAAAATGAGAAGTGCCAACTGAATAGTTATCAGCCAGCTGCTGTACTGTGAATCACACATTAAGGTGATAAAGCAGTATCAGAGATGAAAATACAGATGAGGGAAGAGCAGACGAAGAATTCTTTCTCTGTGTTGGAGACTAGGAGGGGTCAGCTAATCTGATCTTTTCTACAGTGGAAAATAACAAGGAGCATAGGGCCCTGTTCTAATCAGAGGCCCCGTATGCAGTGTTTGGGCACTACGCATTAGACCATTTTGCACTGCAGCTCCTGCAGTGCAGTTCTCAGGGGCAACCATGCTAGTACATGGAGGAGAAAGGAAGGCAGAGCAAAAGGTATCACAGGCTTCCAGATGAAAAACCTTGTTCAACCCGATCCTGTAATAAACATCAGAGTGTATGCTCTCCTCTCTGTGACACTGCCTTACAAGCTTATGAAGATTGGCAAGCAAGCTGCAGTATCCACTTGTGTGCTGCAGTTTGTTTAATACATGCAAACATAAAAAGGTAACATACATGACAGAATGTAACAATAAATGTGGCCATAAATCTGCATATTAGTATGAACATGCATAAATAATTACATTTCTATTGTTAAATGTAAAGGGCATACCTTTACTCTTGATCCCTACCAGGAGTAACATACGACAGTGCTGAAATTATAAGGGGGCTTGCCAGGGCTCACCCCGAGCTCTGGCGTGAGCCACGGTAGCTCATGCAGCACTGCCATTGACGTATAATGCAAAGGGGGTTCAATTTAAATATAGGACTCTTAGGAGTCCCCCTAGTTCCCAACGCTCATAAAGTATAATTCCAACACTCACATACAGTCTGCAGCTCCCCAAAGGGCCTTCATGGCACTGCGCCACTTTATGTAATGCCTCTGGCTCATTCCTGCTCCTCCTCCTTCAGCTTACATTGATGTAGGGAAGCTCAGGGGCCCCAGTTATAGCCAATTGGTGTCAGCACCAATTCAGGGCGCAAACAAGCCCACATTGTGCAGCCACTATAATCTGCAATACGTCAAAGTCTGGCATATCTACCAGTGTGATGTGTGGAGCCTGTTGCACTGGCAGAGATTGATTCATAAGTAAATGTTCCCAAGAGATCAAAAAATCACCACAGGAGGTTTTATGCAGATTTCTTGGATAAGCTGGCAAAATGTACTGTAGACCCGGAGAAAGGCAACAGAACATTAAAAAAAGATATATATATATATTCTCTGTTGACTTGAAATAGCTCAATAAAATATGGCTACAAAATTGTATCCTTAAGTAGAGACTCTGGGCAAAATTTTCAGTGCATTTCAGTTATGAGAGAAATAAAAAGTCTTCAGACTGTTGCAGGAACCAAGGGGAGCTGGAGGCAGTTTTCTCAACCTCCAGTAGGCTGTCTTTTGTTTTATTTATTGCTCCATGCAGCATGCCAAATTTCCACAAAAATGGCTATTAAGCTCCTTCTGCTGAAGAGTTGTGGGAGATAACCGAAGGGCAATAAAACACATTATAATATCTAAATCTGCTAAATCTGAGTAGAAAGACACATTTGAGCAGCAGTGGATGATAGCAATGAACATTTTAACCTGCACTTTTACATCCTCTTTTAGACTGCCCCTTATCTCCTGACTTGTTTCAAAATATTCTTTCCACATTTTGAGTCTGTGTTACTATTTTTTTTTTTGCTTTTGAAATAATTTGTGCTTTGGACATGTTAACCCTCTGTTGCCCCCATTGTTGTGCTGGTATCACTGTTTGTTTTTAAGTACTCTAACTTGTACTCTCCCGGGTCATGCCTGAAAATAGGCATCTCTATGCCTAGGGCACTTACCCAGTTACCAAAAGCAAATAAATAAATAAATAAAAGGCATGGACCAGGTTTTTATTACTAGTCTCAGCTGTTTTTGTCCATCTGTTGTCCCATGAGGTCAGGGAGAAGTGTCTGCTGCATGCTAGTTCTTTATAATCATAAGAAATGTGGTCTTAAACAAAGCAACAGAGAATACTGATGAAAATCTGCTCCAAGCCATATTAAAGGGAGTGCTCGTTTTATTATTTCAACTGTAATAAAAAAGTGGTAGCGCAGACTCAGAATGGGGGGAAAGGAGCTTCGTACATGTCAAGAGATAAGGGGCAATGTAAACTAGAATAAAAAAGTATAGTTAAAAATTTTCACCACTGTTATGCACTGCTGCTTTAACAAAGCCTCATTGAAAATCTAGCCCTGAATTTTAAATGTTTATTCTCTCTGCCTTTCATTCTCTTAATGATCTGGACCACATTTCATTTCAACAATTTTGCCCCCACTTCCCCTCTCCCAACATCCCACTACACCCACACACCTGACATTGGGTAGAGCATAGTGAAAAGTCAAATATTGGAATCACCAGTAATTAGACCATGGGGATAATAAACAAGCATTTGTCAATGCTGAATGTTGTCTTGCTGGCATTGGCATTGGTAGTGCAGGAGTTAGGGATGCATAATAGGAATGGCAGTGAAGTACTGAACTGAAACCAACACCACCCTCACCCTGCAGAGACTGACAGGTGTTGGGGTGTGCCTTTGGGTCGTCAGCTATAATGCTTATGCCATTCTACCTCACCCTACCCTGCAGACACTTAGAAGTGTTGTGGTGTGCTTTAGGGTCATTGGGCATTATACTTACATCATTCCATAAGGAAATACACTGAGGTGGGTGCAGTATAGGAGAATGGGGTGAACTTTAGGGTCGAACACTCCAAGGCAGGCCTCGATGCCTGTCACTGGCTGCAGAGTGGGGGTGGAGGGGTGGGGGGTGGAATGGTGTGAGCATTACAGCCTATGATCCAGATTCACACCCCTGATTCCTGTCAGTCTCTACAGGGTGGGGAGTTATAGTTGGAAACCCTAACACTGTCAGTGTTTGTTGGTATTTTCAGTCCAAATTTTCAACATAGGCTTTTTGTGACCCCACCTCATGAAGAGCGGCACTATCGGTCTGTTAGCTGAAAGGTAGTTTTGCACAGCAGCTATGCCATTTGGTGACACAGAGATGAAAATACATTTTGAGCAGTATATGTGAACAATGACAACTGTATTGTTTGTGAGGAAGTGTAAAAAAATTGCAATGTTGAAATTCTGGAGTGAAAATATTAAAAATTGATGAAGTCATGAGCATGCATAGAAAGTGTGCAACACACGTCCATAACCCAATTATTTTGGAGACTTTTTTAACCACATTTTCAAAATAGGAATTTTGGCACCTCCCCTTATGAACAGTGGCATTGTGACTTTGTTACTTTGTCCCAAAAATTGATTTCCCACAGCGACCACGCCATTGTGTGCCACAGGTGCGAAAATACATTTTAGGCAGGACATGAAAAATGACAGCTGTACTGTTCATAAGGAGGTGTGAAAAAATGGCAGCATTGAAAATCTGGCTTAAAAATATTGCAAATTTGCGAAGTTACAAGGGTGCATGGAAACTGCACAATGCACGCTTGAAACACAAAAATTTTATGGACTTTCCTCACCAGATTTTCAACATAGGCCTCTGCTCATGAACAGTGTCACTGTCATTTCCTCAAACTGTCCCGAAAAGTGATTTTGCACAGCGACTGCGCTATTCTGTACCGGACGTGTGAAAACACATTTTGGCCAGGATATGTAAAATGACAGCTGTACTGTTTGAAAATCTGGAGTGAAAATATTACAAATTCATGAAGTTACAAGCGTGCATGGAAACTGCACAACGCATGCTCATAAAACAGCCATTTTTTGGATTTTTCCCACCAGATTTGCAACATAGGCTTTTTGAGAGCCCCCTCATGAACAGTGGCACAGTCGTTTCACTAACTGGTCCCGAAAGGTGATTCCGCCCAGTGACCGCGAAATCACCTTTCAGGACAGAATAATGCCATGACAGTGACTGAATTCATGAGGAGGGGTCCCAATAACCCCATGTGGAACATTTGGTGTCAAAATTCTCAAAATGCCCTAGTCCCAGTCCACCAAGATCGTTGCGCCAGACCCGGAGGCAAGTATGGGGTGGGGGTGTGGGAGGCAGGGTACCCAGTAGGTGGGCGAGGTTGTGGGAGTGGGCAGGGAGACCATGAGGGACCATTTTCTTTTTTACAGAGTAAAAAAAAAAAAGGAACATCACAGGACGGTTTTTGCTTTTCAGGGGATTTGGCACACTGGGCTGGGCTCTCAGCATGCCACCTAAGTGTTTTTTTCGGGGCAGATGCTGTAGCCAACAGAGGACTGGGCACCCCTGTCAGCACATACCAAGGGGAGGTCAAGAGCCGAGGGGGACTGGGCACCCCCTTCGGCACACAACAAAAGTGGGGGGGGACATTATGCCAACAGGGAGTGGGCTCCTGTCGGCAAAATAAACAGGAAAGGGGGACTGAAGTCAACAGAGATTGGGCCCCGTCGGCTGAAAGACTTCTTGGGGGTGCATGATGCTGAGAAAGGATTAGGCACCCCTCGGTGTCTGATGTGTAAATGGGAAGGGTCATTATGCTGACGGGAGTGGGCTTCCTCTGCCTGCAAAGAAGTGCATCAGGGCACTTTGCAGGTGCTGTCACCAGGCATGTCAGGAGGGCATGTTATTGTGCCGCTGCATGATTGCAGTGGACCTTTTCTTAGATCTGGTGGCCACCTGATGTATGCCTGGTGTCAGCGTCTGCAGCTGCCTTATTGGGGAATGAGGGACGCACCTTCTGATGCGTGCCCTGCATTCACCCACAGTGACTGCACCTCTGAATCTGCTACTAGTGCAATATGTTGGCTGGCGCTAACGCACCAGAGAGCAGTCAAAACAAAAAAAAACACAAACAAGGAAAAGGGAAAAAGCTCTGCAGTTCTAAAAAAATGGCCATTACAGTATATCCCTGGAGAAGGTCTGCAGGGGTGACTTAACTCTCTAGTGTGGAGGGGATCAACATGCTGTCTGGAGGATAGCAATTTGAGTTCTAGCACCACTGTGAGGACCATAGCTGGTGACACTTGCCCACCTGGTTCCCCATTATTTCCTGTGGAGAATGATGTAGGTGCACAGGCCTTACTTGTTTTTTTTTCTATTGTTTCTTTATCCACCTTACACTCTGGTGGTCTCCCTTCTGGTAGCAACCACCAGCCCCATCACCCACCCTACCCAGGACATGCCCCTTTACCTCTTGAACCACCATGATTGGGTGAGTACCTTGGTAGAGGGTACAGAGCCAACAGGGGGCACTGCCATCATCTGCCACATGAGCTGTTTTCCAGTTTACAATTTGTCTCCTGGACTGGCATGTGTGCCATGACATGCAACCCACTGCCTGAAGGGGCAGTGTCGATTCTGTGCCTGCACCAAAATAACCAGTTCAGCAATCTCTACCGCGCCACCTAGCCTCCACTAGGTGGTGGCCAAACAGCGGTATGTGCTGTCCCCCCTCCCAAAAGGATGAGAGCTGTCACAGGACACTCGATCCTTCTTCCCTTAACCAGCCTCTGAGTGACCCCAGTTTATTTCCAAAACTAGGTAGCCAGCATGACTAGTGGCAACAGCCCCTGCCTCAACCTACCACACCAGTGGACTGGCCCTAAACGGGCCTTACTTATTAATGAATTCTCACTGTATTTGATTGCTTATTTATAAGACTTTTTGTTTGCTTCTGAAACTTCTTTCAAAATGACAGTCTGTCTCAGAAACAACATCTTACTGTAACCTCCAAACAATAAATTATTTGCTGCAGCAGGTGTCGCAGGATAGTGATCTATGTTGGATGGCTTGAAAGCAAAACTAATCTGGTGAGTTTGTGCACTGTACTTTGCAAAACTAGACTCCTCTACTGAGGAGGAGCAGTAGGGCAAAAAAAGCTCAATTAAAGTGAGGCCAGTAGCAGATAACTTACAGAAAGTAGGTATGGGAGAACCACAAAAGGTTCTGACAGGTTAATGTCCCTGCCTTTAGAACTCCCTCCCCAGAGGCCTATGCCCTGTCCCTGCCCATTCCCTTGTCAAAACTTTTATTGCTGATTCCGTGTTAACCATCTCAGTCTATAAATGCTTTACATAACAAACCGGCACAGGTTCAGTAAGGTTCTGAACTTATCTGAACCAGTTCTTCCATCCCCCATACAGAAGTGCTGTTGAATATCACTGCTGACTATGCAGGATGGGTCATTAGAGACCTGATAGGGTCTACGGAGGTAGAATAAACAGGGAAAACTTGGGCAGACTGGCTGGGCCAAGTGGTCCTTTACTGCTGACATAGTCTATGTTCCTAAGTGAGGGCACTTACAGAGAACTGATGACAGTCTGAGCTGGGGATCAGGTGCATCTGTAGAGGCAGAAGGAATAGAAATAAAATGGAACGTGCAGGACAAGATAAAGAAAATGGGGAGTTTGTGTGTGTGTGTGTTTGTTTTATACCCTTCAACCTGCAAAAAGGAGTCTGAGCTTTGAGTATACAGCATCATGGAAAAGAGGAAATTGTTTAACCAGGAAACGCACACTAAGCCAAGGCTTGTTTTCAGGTGTGACCTGGGAGCACAAAGAAGTTAAGTGACTTGCTCAGTGTCACACAGTAAACAAGTGGGAGGTGATGAGATGCAAACCCAGGTCTCCAGGTTTGCAGCTCAGTGCCCTTATCTATTACACTGTACTGCCTCTTAAAGCAGTGAAGAAAGCAAATAGGATGCTGGGGTACATGTGCAGGGGATTTAGCAGCAGATGAAAGGAGGTTCTACAGCCCCTGTACGGATCCTTGGTGAGGCAGCATCTAGAGTACTGCTTCAAGTTCTGGAACCCACACCTCAAACAGGACAAGGACAGTCTAGACAGAGCTTGGAGAAGGGTCATGGAAGTAATTCAGAGGCAGCAGGATAGGTTGTAAGAGGAGAGACTGGAATGTCTAGATGTGTACAAATTGGACACCAGAAAGGAGAAGTGGATATGAGTGGCATATACCAATTTGTGCAATAAAGTGGGGAATCAAGTGAATAGTAGTAAATTGTTCACTAAAAGTGGCAACAGAAACATTAGGGGCAACACAAAGAAACTGGTGGTGGTGGGAAGGTAAGTTTAAAAAGTAAATCAGGAAGTATATTTTTTCACAGAATGGGTGGTACAGTAGACAAGTGGAACATACTGACTAGTGAGGTACTTAAGAACCACTCTGTTATAATAAACAAACTTACAAACACTAGAGTTGCACCAATTATGATTCAAATTTACTGTTTCCTAATGATTTGTAATTCTTCTAGTTTCCCCTGCTTTTGGTGTACTTAACATTGTAGATCATGCAGGAAGTATTTGGCTGAGTCTTTCAAAATGTATCTGGCTCTCCCCTGCTAACCACACAATTGCTGTTTGTGACATCACGATCTGTTGCCATGGTGAACACTAATGATGTCATAAACAAAGGCACTGTGAGGTAAATAGGGTAGAGTCAGATGTTTTCAAATGTTTTCTATAGAGCCTTTTTAGATGGAACACCTAGATGTGCTGTAAATCTTTGAATGAAACATGGAAAATGAAAACATGCATTCTATAGTAACTTGTAACACCTGTTATATTTATGAAAACACATGCTGAACTGCAGAGTTGCTCTTTAAAGCTAAAACAGTGGTGGGTTTCAAACAGAGGTATAGCAGGCACTTGTGATTGTTGAGGAACATGGGGGAGAGAGGCTTGGGGGGGAAGGGATGGCAAAGGATCAATAGTATCAGCAAAGTAAGTAATTGGGCTGACTAGATAAACTTCTAGGCCTTCTTCTGCTGTTATTTTTTCAGTGTTTCTATGTGTTTATGGTGGGGTGCGGTGTGGGGGATAAAGTTTTGTTCATCTGCTGCCCCATGCCATGATCTGACATCAAGTGTCTCTAAAGCCGTAGCACACTGCAGTTTGGGACAAAGCCAAAGTAATTAAAGGCCTACTTTGAACCGCACTGGAATGATAATGCATGTGCTAAAAAGAAAAGCAGATTGCAGCCATGAAAATCAAAGCTTGTGGCTTCTGTAGGCACACACAACACAGGCACATAAATGTGCGCCACAGCTTTTGACTGAAGTACAGTAATCATCTGGGGAAAAAAGGAGGCGGTGACTTTATAAGCAGTGGATGGGGGGAGCATATTGTGAGTGTAGCCACAGAACAGCTGATGTTGGTAAAACTGAAAATATCCATGTGGTTCTGCTTAGCTCAAATCTGTATTACAAGCTTTGCAAAGCATCTAAATGTAATTACTGGGGTTGGGAGGTGTCTCTTTTTCTGAATTTTGGCTGCACTTTAGGAGAAATTGCAGGGCGAGAAGGCTTGTATAGTGATCAGATGTGGTTTATGTTCTCCTTGTTCTTGGTGTGTTCTTTTTACTGACTGCCTTGCAAGGCTCTGTAATTTTTTTCTTTAATAGTAAGCAGGGATTTGTAATTGTGGGTGACTAGGCTCTGAGAGCTAGATCCTGGGTGGGAAGTGTGCAACTTTTTTTTTTAAAGCATTTGTATGGTGGGTCTGTCTGGTATCCACTGATATTTATTTCTATTTTGGGTTCATCTTTTATAAATTGTATAATGCATCTTTCCCTTTTCTCCCTTTTTTTTCCAGCCCCCAACAATGGTTGCATGTTTTTATCAGCCTGGAGGATGAGCAAGCTGGTACCTTCACAGTGGCTGCCAGTGCCAGGCAGTGATCAGCCAGTGGGGGGGGGAGTGAATACCCAGCAGCCCGTGCCCTCCTTCTCTCCCTGAATCCAAGCTTCTTACATGCATAAGGCCCTCAGCCAGTCCCAGGGTGGGATTTAAGCAACAATACCTGAAAAACCTGGAGGATTCACATCCAGCTGGGGGTGTTGAAGCTTTTGGAAATGCCCAGTTAACAGTGACATTATTGTGATTATCAGTCTAACTATGTTTGTAATGAAAAACCCCAGGAAAAAAACACAATTATTTTAAGAAAAAGAAAGTTTTAAACACACACAGGCCATGCTGCTCAAAACTGTACGAGATATTTCTAAGGGAGTAATTCCAGTTACAGCAACTGATCAGAGCAGGTGTCTGCCTAATTAATTATTAATTAGATTTATAATCCAGGGCTTGCAGTCTTACACATGTGAACTGGAGAGATTACCTGGAAAAAATCTGGCCCACGTGATGGGATGCCTTAACAAACCCCAAATGTTACTGTGTCACTCCTCTGCACACAGCATCAAATCCAGTTTGGCTACACCATAATAAGGCTGGTGTGTTTCCAGATATTAAGCTCATGGTGGGGTCCTCACACAGTGGCTTCACTTGAGAGATACAGAAGACATAGTCCTGAGAGACTTCTTCATTGTCCTGCAGATGCACTCACTGAAACATGTAGTGCCACCGCTATCAAAAGTCAAGTCTTAGGTAAGTAGTCCACCATACCCGGGCAATTAGTGGATAAATGGAGTAGTTATCTGATTATTCATATTATATCTGTCCCATGCAGATAGTTATAGTAATTATTGGGACTGTCCACTCGTCCCTGTCCTCAGACTTCTCTTTGGCCAGAGAGGTGGAAAGCCTCTGGCTGGGGAGTTCAAAGTAATCCTTTAAAAATTGCTTTAAGTAAACTATCCCCCCTTTTCCTCCCTCTTGTCAACTAGGCCATTCAGAATTGAAATCAGTCCTACCCACCACCCACCATTTCACCTCCATTCACATATGGCATGTATGTGTCAGTGTGACTCACGTCGTAGCACATCTGCCTCTGTACAAGATGTTGTGGGTTCTAGTCCCACACCAGGATTGGGTTCATACCATAAATGCTGGCACTCAAATCCAGTTATAGTACTGAGGGAATGCTGCATTGCTGGGGTTATCATCCTTTGGATGAGGCTTAAAACTGAGGTCCAGTCTGCCTTTTCTGGTGGTCATCAGGTGGATATTAAATATCCCATGGCACTTCTCAAAAAAAGTAGGGGAAGCCCCCTGGTGTCTGGGCCAATATTTCACACATTCATTAAAAATTTGGTACCATCAACCACTTAACCTGGTTCAGTCAGTTTACATCTGTACCTGCCCCCGTGGAAGTGCCTAGCCATCCTTCCCCAGCACAGGCAACAAAAACAAAAGAAAGAAAGAAAATGAAGCACCCACCCAGCCCTTACCTTAAAGGAACCTCGGTCACATAAATTAAAATCAGTCCCAGCTACTACCCATCTGTGCACCCTCACCCATTTAAGGCACTCAGTTTGTCCATACCCCAAGGGTGCTCCAGATCAAGTACTGGTCCATGCCTGGTGGATACCTGTCTCATCACCCATAGGTGCACTCTTCACCAATCTGAGGCACCCGCAAGGACCTTACCTTAAGGTCACCCCCAATCATGGTCCCAGAGGGTACCTAACTCCCTTTCCTTGGAACTCAGCAATTGTTCTATGCAGAGCATTTTCATCTGCAGCCCATCTCAGCCAGTGACCCCACAGGAATACCTCCAATGCATGCTCCGCAGTGCCTTGCAAAAATCTTGCAAAGTGTCATGCTTTGTGTATCAAAGGCTTTCCTGGAAGAGCACTGGATGAGCTGAACTGAAGTTGAGGGTGCTCCTTGGGGCACTTACTGAGCTCTGTGGAAGGGGCTTTGGAGAACTACTGGGATTGTGGCAGGGTTGTCATTAAGGTAAAGCCCAGGTGGGTGCCTCAGATGGGTGGGGGGAGTGCTCTTGTGGGTGGTGAGTGAGACTAATTTTAATTTTGAATGGCTACAGTTGGGTTACTTTTTAAATTTTTTTTAAATGGTCAGTTTCCTGGTCAGAGGTGGCATGGCACTAAGGAATGCCTGCCATGTTCCCTGAATGTATTTGTATATTTTATTTCACAAGTTTTGGTAAAAAAAGGCACACTAAGCCAAGACTTGTTTAGAGGTGCATCCTGGGAGCACAGGGAAGTTAAGTGACTTGCTCACAGTCATACGGTGTACAAGTGCTGGCTGTGGGATTCAAACCCAGGTCTCCAGATTTGCAACTCAGTACTCTTAACCACTATGCTATACTGCCTCCCTTGGCTCATGCTCAGCAACTGGTTGAGTAGGGTTGTATTAGGCTGCATTGGACCTTTTTAAACACTGGCGGCCCCATCTCAGGGGTTACTAGGTGGAGCCTTCATGTGGAATGGGGTCTGCATAGTGCTCCTAAATAGACTGGATGGTAATTTCAAGTAATTGCATTCTTTATCACAAAGGGTGCAGTCCCAATACACAAGAAATTATATTCTGTGACAGTGCCCAGCACTTCCACTGCATCAGCCCATTACTAAAAACAATGTTGAGGCAATATTTCTTATTGTTGGACTCATGTTTTGGTAATAGTGCAGTGCCCCAGTCTGATGGATTTTAATGGTCCCCGCTGCAGGGCAGCTTGGAACATGCCATTGATCCGGACATTATTTTCATGAAAACAGGTTCTTTACCATTATAATTCATGTACAGCTGATGCTTATTCAGAAGCTGAAGTCATAATGCCCTGCTTGTGATTATCACAGTGGATTCCACTAAAGGGGATTGTTAGTTCAGCCATAGAATAAGCCTTGGCTATGAGTGAACTGTAGGGTGGGATGATTCAATTTTCACGTATAACCTTCTTTAGAAATAATGTGCACTAATGGGATGAAGTTCCATTTTTGAGAATATTGTGTAACTGGGGTCTGCTAATGCCAACTGTGACTTTATTTCTGGTGACTAAAGCACATCTTTAAAGTAGTTCTTCCCTATTCCTATTAACCCCTCCTCCGCCAAAAAAAGGGGGCTGACCCAGTAGTAGAGGCAATAGTCCAATGGCACTCTATGCAGGTGACCTTGGTCCTGGAGGGAGTTTGAGTCATCAGAGCCAGCTGAGGAAGGGAGGATGGAGTATCCTCTGGACAGCTCTCCTCTCTTGGGTGGGGAGGGATACACCTCCTGCAGTATGCCTGGGACCTAGTGAAGACTGGGTGTTGCTGCAGTTGAGAAGCTCTGTCAGGGGGAGGGATGCTAGCAGATAAGGTGCATCAATATACATCGGACATTCCATGGGGTGAAAAAAAAGGATGTAAACACCTTCAACTGTAAAAGCAGGAGGGATGGTCTCTCCAGGCCTGGCATCACTGACCAGCCACTTTGGGCACCGGATCCTGCCCCAGAGGGACTTGGACAGCCCTTCTGGCATGGGGGAACTACAAGGGTAAGTCCTGGAGATGGTGGGTGATTGGGCTGGGGAGGCCACCCAGAGTGGGCTAGCTGAGGGAAAGAAGGCTAAGTAATACTGTATATTGAACACATTTATGAACTTTTTCTTCATAGATATTCATGGTTAAAGAATGACAGACCATATGGGAAAGGAGGCAGTCTAATCTTTCACATAAGAAAATGCAGAAACTTCTTGTCTACAATATGGGCCATCACTACCAGGCAGAGCAAATTCCTGAAATACATAATATTTAAATCAGCACGGGCAACGAACATCTCTACTGCTACTGCCTTTATAAGCCTCTGAGTGACTCCAAATACTCTGTATGACATCTCAAGATATCTACACACTATAAGCCTGATTTTCAAAGGGTGCTTAGACTGGCACAAGTTGTACCAATCCCCCACCTGCAGCAAACTCCAGGTGTGCCAGAGACCCTGCACTAGGTTTTGGTACATCAGGGGTCCCAACACTAAGGTCCCCAGTGTTACCACAGGCTGGGTGGTGTGCTAAACAGGTGGAGCTCAGGAGGGGTTTAACAGATGGTGCCACAAAACCCCTCCCACCCATTGTAAAGGTGCCCCATGATGTGAATGTCAGGAACTGCATAGGAAATCCCAGATGCCACCCAGTATGTGGGCACAGTGCCCTATATTTGCCCTATTGGGCTGTGCGGCAACCCTACCTATTGCAGTGTCCTAAGGTGTAGCATGTAGCAGTGCCCAGGATGGCAGATAACCACAGATCATGGCAGCAGCAGTGTCCAGTCCACTAACCTGTTCCGGCAGACCTGCCAAGTACTGACCCTGCCAGCCTGTAGCAAGCACTTACAACCGCATACTGTCCCTGGCCACACTGTAGGCGGTGCCATGGTGTTACAGGATAGGCACCCACTGTCAGCTTAGATGCCCCAAATGCACACCTCCATGTGTGCTAGTATTCAGATGCTGGCAGACCATTGCAGGTGGGTAAAGCACATCTGGATGCAGGTGACAGACTGTGCTGACACTATTAACTGAATGATAAAGAAGGGGATGGATACAGGAGTGTGGCAGCTCTGATCCCTCCTCCATCCTGTACTATTGTGGACACTGTTGTGTGGCATGCATGATGGGTTGCAACCACTACAACACCCTCATATCTGGAGTTACAGGCACCGATATCTGTGAGAGCTGCAGTGTGGTTCTGCAGGGCCCACCAGGGCAATTGAACCCTAACTCTATACCACCACCTGAAATTGGCACCATTGCATAACTGTTTACATTTTTTTAATCACTATAACTCTAAACAGGGTGTAGGTTTCTTCGACATGAATACACTTGCAGGGTGCATTTCAGCAGCTCTTGGCCTCCATTATACTCACATACTCTACCAAGTAACAGTCTACCTAAGCACAGTATCCCACTCCAGGACAAACATTTCTTGAAAATTAATGCACTTCCATGGTGCATTGAAAGGCACTCGGCAGTTGGCCTTGTGCCTTCCAATTCACCCGGGGTGTGCATTAATTCTCTAGAAATGCGTGCCCTGTTGTAGGTTATTGCTTACATAATGCATAGTAAGCAGTGTATAATGAGTTTTTTTACACCCCCAAGGTATGTGATGGCCATAAACTACCACAGGTACGCTTGAGAGGTTGTTGCAGACATCACATACACTGCAGATGTGTAAAAAGAGAATTATAACTACTTCCTTTTTTTTAATGAAATATAGCCTTACCCGGTTACCAAAGAATAAAATAAATTAAAAAATAAATTATTTCCTGTGTTTTATTTTTTCTAATTGCTGTTTTTGTGTCCCCACACCTTCTACTCACACTTTTTTCAGTGTTTTAAAAAAAAAATCTGTACTAGCAATTTGCACCCTATATGTTGTTGCCAAACTCTACCCTCCAAAACCATTTCATATGGGCCCACATATTCAAAGGAGATGCGCGGCCAAAAATGGAGATGTGCGGCGCATCTCAAAAAATGTGTGGAAGTGCGATATTCAAAAGAGAGAGAGAGATGCATCATGAATTTCTGAATGTACGATCGTGTGGCACAAATAAAGGTGGCATGTACCTGTATATGAATATGCTGTGCATCAGTATATTCAGCCAAAATGTGCGGTGCTTCTGCCGTGCATCTCAGAGGTGTGCCATGCAAAGTTAGGCAGAGAAAAGGATGGCCTAACTTGGCCAGCTACCCACAGGCAGGCCATGGAGCTGCAGGCAGGCCATCCTGAGACAGCCTTTGGAGGTGCACCAGGACATGCTCCAGGTACCAACATACAGCAGTCATGCCAGGACAGAAGTACCCAAAGCCACAGGTGCCGGGACACTACCTGCACTGTCCAGAGAGCCACCCCCCACGCCACACCCAGGATGTAGACACCCAGCAGCCACACACCAGTGCTGTTTTGTTCCCCCCTAACACACCGGCAGAGAAGGCAGATACAAAACAGCACACATACCAGGGGCCATGGACTGCACCCATGTGGCCTGCAGGGTGCCACCTCGTGGTGGCATGTGTTCATGGTGATGTCTGAGGCAATGGTGCCCAGGTAGCCCAGCGGTACTAATTACAGCATGGCACAGGCCAGGAACTGACCTGTGGAACACACTCATGGTAGTACACCACAGGTGCACACAGCATGCCCATGCCAGGCCCACACAACAGGGAGCCACATACATGCACCATTACCTACCATGCAGTGTGACACCATCACAGGGGCACTGCAGTGGGTCTGCGTGGTGTTCCTGTAGTGAACATGGCACAACAGTGGGCAGTGCAGGGCAGGGGTGGCACAACTGAGGCTTGGGGGTGACATGGGCATGCCTCATGGACATCAACTCCTCCGGTGTTGGGCATGCGGCTACCATGGGCACATACATGGCCAGTGTTAGACTGGCCCACTGGGTTACCTGGTGTAGTCTAGGTTGGACCCATGCACTCGGGTACCTGGTCACCTTCTAAACACTGACATTCCTTGCTTGTACTGCCACGTTTCTATCATGTGGTGGGGGGCATTGCAGCTGCAAATGTAGCCAGTGTATCACATTTCTGTGACATACCAATCAGAGTGTGTCACCCTGTGCCCTCCCCTGTTGCATGACCAGGTGGGTCTCCTGTACCCCAGTCTGACCTTATGCATGGCCATGGGTAATAGCATTGTACTCAGGCCAATGCAGCCCACCAACCCACACACAAACATTCCATCACACCTGCCTGCTAGGCTGCAGTACCTCCTGTTCACCTTTGTGGACTGGTGGGGCAGCCCTGCAAAGCTGGAACTGCACATGCCTTGGGTATGCAAATGGCTTGAATACATTCCAGTAATGAGCTGCACATGTGGGGAATGGGCTCGGAATGTACAATGAGGCCATCTGCATATCCCAGCTGAATATTCCAATTTCGCATGCCGCATGTGGCCATCTATCATGCATTTCCCTATGACCAGCACAGGTCTCAGGGCACCTACCGCACATCTCCCACTCACAATTGCATATGTTCAGGATATTCAGTAGGACATGTGCAATTGCATCTTACAGTGCATCTTCTGAATATACCATTATTTTGTGCTAGTGTATCTTAGTTGCGTGACACAGGCACTTGTGCGATGCAGCCTGGGTCTTTTGAATATGTAGCCCTTATTATTTATTTACTTGTCTGATTGATCTTGCCATTTCTATGATGCTTTTTATTTTAAAATAAGCAGAAACTCAAAGACCCTTTTCACCGGCACAAGTGAAAACGCAACCAGTGGAAATGGTGTGTGCTCAGAGCACTGTAAGTTTCTATTTGTTTTACCTCAGAAGCATGGTCGAAAAGGCAGGGTCAACCAGATATGAAAATAAAAAAATATATAGTGGAATTTGGGGTTGGATGGTGCAACGATGTCACACACAGTGATAAGGGTGATAAGGGCATTATGAAATGCCATAATTGGAAAGGCTTGTCTGGAGTTTAGTGGCCAAGCAGCCAGCCACGTCCACTTCCTGAGCTATATAAGCAGTTCCTCTCAGCCTCATTGTGAAGCACTTTTTCTTTGCAGCTGAAGGCTCTGTCTGGCTGTCCTCTGAGCTGGTTGCGGCCTCCCCCCCCCCACTGCTCCTGCTTGTTTGCTGGCTTCTGTGTTTCTTTCCTGCTTCTGGTTTGTATTTTGCCTTTGGATGTGTGTGCTTCTTCTGTTTTTGTTTCCTGTTTTCTGTGTTTGTGTCTTTGGTTTTGTCTTTTGGGGGGCTTTGTTTCTAAGCTTCTGGCATACTGCTACTCCAGAGCTCATACGCCTTGCTTTCAGTTACTCATAAGTCAAATTGCTTTCAGTTAACGCTCAAATTAGTTGCAATGCAACTGCAAACATTATTTGTGTGTTCAGCTCAACCATAGCTGCTTTCCATGTTGCATGCTTAATTGCTTTCACCTGATTCTGGTTCACACTGAACCCTAGCTATACAGCTCAGTCATGCTCTCAAATCATTCTACTTGCCTCATTGCTGCAGTTCATTGCACTGCCTGTGATAGCTGCTTTTAGAGTATTGTGCCTCCTTTATTTTGTTTATTGCAGTTTACAACTCAGTGTACTCAAAACAGATGCTGCTTCTATGTTTGTACACCTGCTTCAAGCTCTGAACCTTGCTATGCAGTTCAATCCTCTTATTCCCTTTATGCAGTGCTGTTCTACTCTGAGGTTCATTAAAGCTCCTGCTGAGGGTGTTAAACTAGCTTTAATATCTGCATGTGGTTCTCGTCCCTTCCATCGCTTCCTTGTTTGTCCTACAGCAGGGGACTGGGAGGTGTTTGGGGAGTTGTGGTGAATGTGGCTAATTATTTGTTAAATTCTGTCTTCGCCACCGAAAATCCTCAAAGTATTTGTCACCTTGATTTGGCTTTGAAGTGCCTGGCTGGTTTGCCCCACTATTCAGTGCTGTTTCATTGCTACTATATTATGCAGACCTACATGCAGGTCCACTTATTACTACTCTGTTTACTGAACTACGTGCAGGTCCACGCTTGCTTATGCAAACGTTGCTCATTGCTTACGCAAACCATTGCTTCATGTCTACTCCCATCCCCTCAGCTTCAGCCTCTGGGATTCTGCTGCACTCAGTTCTTCATTCAACCTTGCAAGGTCTCAGTACTCAATGCTCATTACGATCTCAGCACACCATGCTCATTCAGCTCACCAGCTTTTCAGCTCTCATTCAATTTCCGGGGCATGCCAGCCATTCTATTCTGGTGCAGGGTTCCTGCAGCCGACAGTCTCGCTCTGTATTTAGTCCACATCTTGAACATGTCCAACTTGGGACAGGATCCTTTTCACCTGGCCCATAGCTGGGACTGTCCACCCTGGGCTTGGCTTTAGCTGCCTGGGTTAGAATTTAAGGCTAGCGTGAAGGGTGGAAAAAGTTACCTCCTTTGGCTCTAGTGTTCCCATATAATGGTTATCCATTGGCTTTAGTAGTTTCCCTAGTGAGGCACCTTCACTGCATTCTCCCTATGACTGCCTCTGGTTCACCTGTTTTGTGTTTAGGGCAGGTAAGCCAGGTGAGTGCCTCAGCAGTTGTTGTCTCTTCTCCTTCCGCCTTGGTTGGTAGAGTTTTCTTGCAACCTTCCATGGTGTTCCCACTAGAGGGTTTGAGTGAGAACCTTCCTCCAAATTGGAATATTTTCCACCTCCCTTTGATTGGGTTTTCCAAATTGCAGCTGCAGAGCCGTCACTAACTAAAATATCCCAAGCCTGGAAAGAAGGCGACCTAGGCCTTGGATCCCCAGAGATTTTCTCCTCAAAGGTTTTTTTTTCTCTCCTCTGTAGCCTCAGGTCATAACTGTTAGTTAGCATAGTAGTGTCCCCTAGTTTCTTAAGTAGGTTCTGCTGTTGGATGGAGGTGAATGGTGTTCCCTGCCATTCCCTCTCTCCTTAGAGGATCCCCATACTTTTCAATGTAACCCATCAGTATCATGCTATGCAACCTGGCATTTCATTACATTATCAAATGAGAATCTCATTATGTTATCAAACTGTCTATGCTTCTCTTCTACTATGTCAGTAACTGCTACTACATCACAGTTACTGCATGCTTATATGCTTTGTGTCCCCTCATTCTTTTGGGATATGCTTGTACTACATTTCTTTTTGGGGCTTCCTAAGATACCTTTAGCCATGGGAATCGTCCCATAGCACCTCTAGGGATGGAACCCTCTCTGAGGGTTCCTTGTCTTTCGTACCCCTACAGGGTGGTAGTTCCTCTGGAACAGAGTGCAAACAGCCAAAAAACAAACCAAACTAACACAGTTGCACAAGCATAACACTATACTGTCTACGCAGGACAGTGAATTGGAAAGGCTTGCCTGGAGTTCAGTGGCCAAGCAGTCAGACACTCCCACTTCCTGAGCTATATAAGCAGTTCCTCTCAGCCTCATTGTGAAGCACTTTTTCTTTGCCTCACCATCCTCCCCTCCTCCTCCAGTGGCAGCACTCTTTCCTTCGGGGATTCCGAAGGTACCTTTAGCCACAGGAATAGTCCCATAGCACCTCTAGGGGTGGAACCCTCTCCAAAGGTTCCTTGCATTTTGTACCCCTACAGGGAGGTAATTCCTGTGGAATAGAGTGTGAACAGCCAAAAAACAAACCAAACTAACACAGTTGCACAAGCATAACATTATACTGGCTGTGCAGGACAGTGAAAACATGGTAGTGATGTCACAAACATGTATTACTGCATTTGAACAGTGCTGGTTTTAGGTTGATATAAAGGGTCACTACTATTACATGAAAACATTTACATATAGTACTACATTTTATAACTATTACTCTTATATTGTAACAATATATAAGGGTAAAAAAGGGGAGCACTACATTAGCATGTGGGATGCACAAGAAACGAAATGGTTAAATTAAATGCACACTGCAAGTAGAAACTAAAGTTAGAATCAAGATTTTAACCATAAGTCTTTTTTTGAATATTTTGTTTGAAGCAACTGTGCTGCTGTTTTGTACCCCTGGGGACCCTCTACAAAATAGATGTTTCATCTAAATGAAGACGTCCTGGTGTGCAAAATAAGTAAATAAAAATAAAATAAACTGTTGAGTCCTGGCAGGACGAAACACATGTCTTTGTCTTCTGTTGGCACCCTTTGCAAACTGTGTGAGAGGCCTTTTGGCACCATACATTTTTGCTTAAAGTTGAACCAACATAATATTCTGTGGTGATTTGCATATGCAGTCCATGATGCTTTGCATTATGGGGGCATGTGTGATTTTGTATTTCTTTGAAACTTGGCTTCCCGGCCAATGCCCTTTGGGGTAACCATTGCCTCAGTGCTTGCGCACAGAGGTTCTTTGTCTTTCAACATAAAATAAAAGTCCACTCACTACTGTTATTCTGTCTGTTAACTCCTACTTGTAAACCTGACATCAGGGTGGGCTGTTTACCTATGCATGTTTGATCCCCCTCCAACCCCTGTCCTGGGTAATGAATTCATTCCCACATCACTGCATCCTCTCTCAAGCAGCCAGGGGCAGTGATGGAGTGACATGAATTCCCTTCCAGTCCTGGCCGGGTCTCTACACTGCAGTCTTACTTGCTACTGCAGCCCATTGAACCAGACAGGCTCTTTAAGTTTATTAGTTGCATGACATGGTAAGAAAATAACAAAAAAATCCTTACTCTCTGATTCTCTCTATCTCTTGTTCTCTATCTGTCTGTCTGTCTCTCTCTCTCTCTCTCTCTCTCACACACACACACACACACACACACACACTTTCCATTTCCCTCATTTTCTTTCTCTTTCTCTAACTCTGCCTCTCTTGTTAACATTGCTGGCACTGCATGCTGTTTAGAAAAAATGAGAGCCTTCTTTACCACTTTACTAAACAGGTGCATTCAGTAATAAGATTCTGAACTGATTTGCTAACAAGCAATGCAAAAGCCCAGCACAAACCATGTACATATGTTTGCATTCATGTGCCACCACTGCCTCTTTACTATATCAATTTGGCAGCTAGCTGAAGCTGCCAATAAATCTTTTATGCAAAAGAGTCTAGCAAGGGGACAGGGCAGTTCTAAAGCCATTTAGCTGATCAATTATGAAGTTGCAGCTAAACAGGGAGCATTTACTGTTACTTGGAAAGATAGACATTAAAGCATGGGTGATGGCTGGAAAACCCACCTCTGACCTCAAAAGCATTATCAAAGATGATGGCCCCCTAAAGATCTTTGTCAGCAGTGTAAGGAGGGAGAGGTTGCTTAATACACATGGGGCAGGATTTGTAACATTTGAGGCTGAGGTTTGCTCTGCACAAAGTCCATTTCCGGAGAACTAATTTGGGCAAAGCATACAGTGACCAATTTATAAAACAGCTTTGATCTGTGTCCAAAGCATGGGTATAAATAGCCTCTAGAGAGCAGCACAAACCAAGATCCTAAAAGGTGCTGAGGTACACAGCACAACCCTCTGCTGGCTGTCTTAGGCTATCATGCTCAATAGAAACAAGCATTTGTCAATGCTGAATGTTTGCTTGCTGGCATTGGCATTGGTAGTGTAGGAGTTAGAGAGCTGCATAATAGGAATGGCAATGAAGTACTGAACTGAAGCCAACCCGCCACCACCCTGCAGAGACTGACAGGCATTGGGGTGTGCTTTTGGGTCATCAGGCATAACAGTCATGCTATTTCACTACACCCTACCCTGCAGACACTGACAAGTGTCACGGTGTGCCTTGAGGTCTTTGGCCCTTATGCTCACCCCATTCCATCAGGAAATACAGTGAGATGGGTGCTGTATAGGAGAATGGGGTGAACTTTGGGGCCGAAGAGTCCAAGGCACACCTCGATGCCTCTCACTGGCTGTAGGGTGTGGAATGGTATGAGCATTACAGGTGAGAATCCCAAGCCACACCTCTGATGCCTGTCACTCTCTACAGGGTGGGGCGTTATGGTCGGAAACCCTAACGTCTCAGGCGTTCATTGGCATTTTCACTCCAAATTTTCAACATGGGTTTTTGTGACCCCCACCTTATGAACAGTGGCAATATCAGTTCGTTAGCCGAAAGCTGATTTTGCACAGCGACTATGTCATTTGGCACCACAGGTGAAACACATTTCAACAGGATGAAAAATGACAGCCGTACTGTTCATGGGGAGGTGGAAAAATGGCAAAGTTGAAAATCTGCAGTGAAAATATTAAAAAACCTAGTGGTCACGCGCGTTTGTAGAAACTGCGCAATGCACACCCATAATGCAATTAGTTTGGGGATTTTTAACAGCAGATTGTCAACACAGGCATTTTGGAACCTCCGCTCATGAACAGTGTCACTGTGATTTTCTTACTCTGTCCCGAACAGTAATTTCCCACGGCGACCACGCATTTCTACGCTAGAAGTGTGAAAACACATTTCGGCCATGGTGTGAAAAATGACAGCTGTAATATTCATAAGGAAGTTTGGAAAAATGCCAGTTGTGAAAATGTGGACTGAAAATATTAGAAATCCATGAACTTACGAGGGTGCATGGAAACTGCGCCATGGTCACTCATAACACAGTCATTTTATGGACTTTTTTCACCAAATTTTTAACATAGCTATTGTAACACCTTTGCTCATGAACAGTGTCACTGTGATTTTCTTAATCTGTCCCGAACATTGATTTCGGACACTGACTGCGCCATTGTGCGCTACATATGTGGAAACATGTTTTGGGCGAGATGTGAAAAATAACAACTGTACTGCTCATAAAGAGGTGTAGTAAAATGACAATGTTGAAAATCTGGAGTGAAAATAGTGAAAATTCACGAATTTACAAGCGTTCATAGGAACAGCACAACACATGCTCGTAAAGCAGTCATTTGGGGAATTTTTTCACCAAATTTTTAACATAGCCATTTTAACCCTTCTGCTCATGAACAGTGTCACTGTGATTTTCTTAATCTGTCCCAAACATTAATTCCGCACACCGACTACGCCATTGGGCACTACATGCGCAGAAACACATTTTGGGTGAAATGTGAAAAATGACAGCTATACTGCTCATAAGGAGGTGTGGTAAAATGGTAGTGTTGAAAATCTGGAGTGAAAATATTGAAAATTCGCGAACTTACGAACATGCGTAGGAACAGCACAATGCATGCTCGTAAAACAGTCATTTTTGGGGAATTTTTTCACCAAATGTTCAAACTAGGGTTTTAGATTACCTCATGACCAGACACCGGTCATTTTTTAGAATTGGTCCCGAAAGGTGGTTCCGTGCAGTGACCGCAAAATCACCTTCGGGGTCGATAACAAATGACAGTGACAGAATTCATGAGGTTGGTCCCAAAACCCCATTTTGAAAATTTGGTGAAAAATTCTCAAAATGCCTGAGATATGCATCAAAGTTGAAAAAATCCTATTTATTACATTATACAGCTTACCGGCATTTCCTTAGTTTGCAGTCGGCTTTGAAGAGTGCAGACATGTTCCCGGTCCACGAAGATCATTGTGCCAGACTCCGGAGGTAAGTATGGGGTGAGGGGTGGTGTGGGGAGGCAGGGTGCGCAGTGGGTGGGCACGGTGGGGGAGCAGGGGTCAGGACAGTCAGCAAGGAAGGTTTTCTTTCAGGTTTTTTTACTTGGACGTCACAGGACTTGTGCCACGCTGGGGTGGGTTCCCAGCATGGCAGCTGGAAGGCTGTCTGGGGCGGGGGGCAGTGGAGCCGACGGGGGATTGGGCACCCCCGTCGGCCATATGGACTGTTTTCACACTGGGGTGGGCTCCCAGCGTGGCACCCGGTTGTCTGGGCATTCATTTACTGTAGCGGACAGTCTGTGGATTCGAGTGCGCCGGTGAGGAATACGGCCACATGCGCATTCCAGCGAACACACTGACTGCATTGGAAGACAGGTGCCACACCTATGAAAACTCGGATGATGGCACTATGTTTCTTGCACATGCGTGCAAGCAAACATAACAATAGGCTGCAGTGGAGCAAAGTAGCCAGTCAGGCATTCCAAAGGTAGTATTAGCACTGTAAGTGCTGTTGCATCAAGTTGCTGTTTTTATCTGCCTTTATGCAAATTACCTCAGTCCTCACTGAAGGCCCTAACAGGACAATTAGCATCTTATTATGGGCTCAATAAAGCTGTGGGAGTAATACTTTGATTTATGGATTGTGTGGAGATTGTGCACTCTGTTGGGAACCTAGGCCCCACAACTCTGCTCAGCAGAGCCGTTGTGAAAACATGTTTACCCATTGCAGTCCAGCTGAGATGCAACCTACCATGCCCAGAGAGTCCCTGCTGCTACCCAGTTCCACAGCTGGGTATTATGCGGCATTGAGAGAGTTGGTGACAAGCTCAAGAATACAGTGAGTAGTTGATTCTGTTGGGATTTGAATTCATGCACATCCCTGGTAGTCCAGTGGTCACCCTTCCTCACCCCGTCACGGTACCAATTAGTTAAAATATATAATCCATTCCCTTCTGACAGTTGTGCCCCCTCCCTCTCCCAGTCCAATTTTAATATAATGTATTTCCCTGGTTGTCCAGTCATTCCCTCCCCCCAACCCCTGGTACTAATTTAATAAAATGTATATCCCATTCCTTGGTGCCAGTAGTGCCCCTGCCTTACCTGGTCCCCTGATGTCAGTCCCCTCCTATTCCAGGGCCTGGAAAAGCAGTGAGTACTTACCCTCTGTTCATGGTTGCTGTCAGCCACCATCTGACTCATGCAACTAAATACCAAATTGACATTAAAGTCAATATTGTATGCAAGTAGACTATCAATACATTTACTTGTATGTCAGTCCAGCATTTACTTGCATGAGCCAGTAGGTGGCCAGCAGTAGCACTGAGCAAAGAGAAAGCGCTGGCTGCTTTCTCAAGGTAAGGGCTCAGGGGGTGAAGTCGACATCAGAGGACAGAGCAAGGGTTGAGGGTACCACAGGCACTAGGAGAGTAAATTATATTTAAATGAGACTGGATGGGGGTTACCACTGACACCAGGAAATGAAAGATGTTAAATGGAACCTGATGAGATGTGGGGGTCCACTGGCTCCACGAGATGGAATATCTATTTTATTGAAGTAGTACTGGGGGTAAGAAGGGGAACACTAGCCTATTGACTGGGTGAGGGTGGTTGTGATGGGGACACTGGCGCCAGGGTCCATTGTTTTTACTAAGGACTATCATTAGAAAGTTGTTCAAACATGGTTCCTGAAAGTGTTAACTAGCACTTAGATTATAGTGCTGCCAGGCATTTAAAATACCAATACTATGCATAGGACGTCCCTGATTTGCATAGGCATCTGGTCTCTGTTAGCACAGCCATGCTAACATATTGGGGTTGGGCTAACTGTGTATTTATAAATAGAATTGGACATGCTAACAGGCTATTAGCCTTGCTAATCACAGTTAGCATGGTGCTAATCCTGTTAGCATGGCACCAACTTTTTAAAAACTGGACACATGGTTTGGATATGTCAGATAATTCAAACATATTGACAGAAAGTTCAGCATTATCCCAAAACATAATTTGATGTATATAATTGGCTTAAAGGGAAAGTCCTCCTCAACCTTTTTTCCTATTTGCCAGTGTAGTGTGTAGGCATGAAAAAATGATTCTCTCTCTTGCAACCCCTTAATTTCATCCTAATTTATATTGAAATGAAGTTGCTTAACTCCGCTCTGCCCTGGTGTGAAAACCTGTTCAACGCCATTGTAAACGACATGACCCCACTCATAAAAGGAAGCATGAAAGCTGATAATGCGTATTTGCACATCAAAGGAACTTGGATTAATCAAAGAACTCCTCACGCATAGGAATTAATCAGTTGAATAATAAAATATTACAAGCGCCAGCATCCTTCCAGCTACATTTTTCCAACTCAAGACACACTTGAAACAATAGAAAGCACTGGGGAACTTAACCTTGAAAAGATGGATGGTCAGCACAAGACAAGAATACAGGGACTTCAGAAGACATACAACAGAACTGACTGACAACAGCACTTTTGCTGACTTATGTAGGAACATACCATCAACTCCCATGATGCCTTGCATGAATGGGGTCATGATCTTTGTAATGGCATCAAACAGGTTTTCACACCAAGGCAGAACAGAGTGAAATCAATCACTCCAGCACAACCCACTGCAAAAAGTGATTGATATTGATGCCTGGTGGCTCTTATTAGCACACCCAACCGAGGGGCAGTTCTGATCTGTTGCCTGCAGAACAGAGTGAATCAACTTCATTTAAATTTAAATTAGGATGAAATTAGGGGGGTGTAAGAGAGGGAATAATTGCTCATGGCCACAAACTACACAGGTATACGGCATATAGGTTGAGGGGACTTTCCCTTTCAACCAAAACTATGGTATGTGCTGTTGGAGATGTTTCCAATTTAAAGTCTCTAAAGAAAATAAACAACAACATGTATTTGACTTATTTCTTAGAAGATGATAATTTAAATACTGACTCGATAATTTAAGGATTGACCTACTATTAGGTGCAATGTAGCAAGAGAAATTCTGAGGTGGCCTCAAAAATGAAACAAGGGTTTTTCATTAGACTATTTTTTCTGTATAAACTGCTCTAACCCCCAACTGATTAATGTAGTCAAACATTATAACAACATTTTGGATCTACAGTAGAGTCAGCCATGATGAAGCGCAGTAACTTGCAGTAATGACATGTCACAAAATCCTGCATGACAAAAGGGCTTAATTGCCATTGACTTACAATGGCCCTGGCAGTAAACTGCAGAATTCTGTGATATTCTGCAGCATTTCTGCATTGCATCCTGGCTGTCACATCTCTACATGCATACACTGGGTTTATATGAAATTTAAGTCTGTTTATGTTTGCTTGTGTGTGCAGCACTAAGCACACATGTTGTCGCAATTCAGGAGAGTGGAGGCTACGGAGCGTGTCAATGTAGCATCCAATGCAGCTCAGGCTACAGGAGGCTTGTCATTAACAGCCCAACCAGGAGCAGGCTAATCAAGATGGTGTCAGCTGCTTTCCTCCTCACATGTATTGAGAAGTGCTTTGAATAAAGGATTTTTGTTGGCTGCAGCTTGGCTAATTGTATTTTCATCTGTGACCCAGAGTGCAGGATCCTACATTTGTTGCTTGTGTAGGGGGTCGGCTACCCTTTCCTAGCACCTTCAGAACTGTATCACACTGTCTCCATGCCTCTAGTCATAATGGTGTTCAGCCTGACTGATGGACGGAAACTTTGTGTAGTTGAAAGAATGTGGCCACACCTATCAGAGTGCAGCTACATGCTTTCATCCACAACACACACTACCCAGCAGTCAGCTGAGTGGTGTCATGATCAGCCTGGTGCTCGTCCTCCCCCCTTAGCCTGATGGCTTTCCCTGCTGCTCCCTTTATAGAGAAAGAAATCCCACCCTCTTCCATATCCCCCCCACTTCTCCTGGTGCCCCGAGTGTGACAAACAACCCCATGCTCTGCTACAGCCCACCTCACTCCTGATCGTTTTCCCTCATACCTGTAGCGTGACAAAACAATTCCACCCTCTGCCATAGCCTACCTCCTCCTGATCGTTCTCCCCCAGTGCCTTGAGTGTGACAAAATAGTCCCACCAATTACCATAGCCCCCCCATTGCTTCCCCTGATGCCCTGGGTGTGACGAAACAATCCTCCCCTCTGCCATAGCTCACCCCCTCCCAATCGTTTCCTTCGGTGCCCCACGTGACAAAATATCCCGCCCTCTGCCATAGCCTGCCCCCCCCTGATCACTTCCACCAGTGCCCCAAGTGTGACAAAACAGTCTTACCCTCTGCCATACCCTGTCCCCTCCAGATTGCTTCCCTGGTGCTCTTTGTATTAACCTGAAAAGAAGAAAACATTCCAGCGATGATTTCTGTCCCCAGTTCCCTAACCCCAACCTCCCAACACCCTACCCTTCATTTACCTATCTGGTCCACTGACAGCACATCCTGCTGCTTCCATAGCCATGTCCTACTGCTCCGGTAGCCTGATCAGGAAAGGACTGATACAAGGAAAGTTTGGTTAATGGCGTTTTAAAGTCTTTTGAACTTGTACTCATAACTTTGTCATTTCTTAATATTTTTGCCACAGATTTTCAACATAGCCTTTTTTTAATCTACCTCATGAACCAGGTAGGTGAAATTCTTCAAATCACCACTCCCCAATTTTGTTTGTAGTCACTCTCTGAAATCCAATTTTTGATGTGATGTAACAAATTCAACCTGTCTTAATCATAAGGTGGGGGTACTAAAAAGACTAGGTTGAAAATGTGGGGTCAAAATCTCGAAAATCAACCAGACTGCTGGTGCAGAGGGCCGTGGCACTTATGCTTCACCTGCTGCCACACAAGCAACCCGGGTTCAGAATGGACTCAGATTGCTGGTGGTCAGCCTTGGGGGAGGATTGAGTGTCACAAGGACTGCGCTTCTCTTCTGGGGAGAGGCAGCCAGTTGTCTCAGCCTCCAACTGCCATCAGGGGGAGGCCCGGGAGCAGTGCAGGTTGTAAGTGACTCAATGGGAGGGGCACGGTGTCATAGTGCATGCATGCCTTCACACACATGGGCTTACATGCCTCTGTGGCCAGGGAATTAGGCAGAAAATGAAAACGAGGATAGGATGGGATTCATAAGGCCGTGTCCACTCTCCTCCAGCACCCATCCTCACCAAAATACTGACATTAGGATATGTGTACCACGGTGGGCAGCCCTCCCCCTCCTGACCCCAACGTTTGGTGGCTGGGGTAGGAAATGACAGCTGGAGGGAGCAGGGACATGACTGATAGCCACCCACCTGCAGCCTGTGGAAGAAAAAACTTTATGGAAAATAAATCTCTAAAAACAACACACATTATGAAGAAACATTGAAAGTGTTTAATGTTTACAAATAACTTTGCTATTTCGCCAGGTTTTGACCCCAAATTTTCAACATAGCCTTTTGTTTACCCAACCATGTGGACAAGGCAGGTATAATTTTTTTTAATCCCCTCCAAAACATTTTTTCACATTTGCTCCATGAAATCACCTTTCAGACATGGCATAAACATGTCACCTGTGTTAATCATAAAGTGGGGGTAATAAAAAGACTATGTTGAAAATTTAGGATCAAAATCGTAAAAACAACAAATTATGAAAAACGTTTACTCCTAGCTTAGCTAGTTTACTATATTTTGGCCCCATATTTTCTACATAGCCATTTTCCACCCCATCTCATGAGCACGGCGTGTCATTTTTAAAACCCTGCTTAAAACATCTTTTTACACTTGTACAGCAAAAATGACATTATGGGCAGAGTTTCAAGAACGAAACCTGTCATGTTCATAAGGTGGTGTAATAAAAGACTATGTTGAACATTTGACATTATAAGTGAAAATAAAACAACAAAGTTATGAACAATCATTGACATTCTTCAATGTTTTCTCAATACCATGCAATATAATTACTTTCTGAACCCACATTTTCAATATACTCACATTTTTACCCCTATCGAATGAACATGGCAGATGTCCTTATCAGATCCCTTCCCAAACCCTGTTTTCATGGTCATCCAACAAAATAATGTTTTGGGTTGCATTTTGTGAATGACACCTGTCATGTTCCTTGCTGCCCTATCAACGGCTGACTGGACACTCCTTGACTCCTTGAGCAGTGTCGACCAAGCACTTGACTTCTTCATTGCCCAGTTTAACAAAGTTTGTAACAGTTTTGTCCCCCTAAATAAATGCAAAACTCAATCTAGCACTAACCACTGGATTAACTCCGAACTCATCTCCATGATGTGAAACAGAGATAACCTCTGGTACCAAGCCAGGGAAACCACACGCTATGCAGCTCTATAGGGTGGCTAGAAACCAGTGTACAATAGCTATACACAGAGCCAAGCAAGTTTTCTACAACGAGGAACTTACTAACTCCTGGAGAAATAGCAAACCCTTCTGGGAGAACATCAAGAGCCTTACGGGTAAACCAAGCAAATCCTCCCCCACTTTGATTGAGGTTAATGGCTCTACTTTACAGAACCCCAAAGAAATAGCAGACTTCTTTAATTTTGCATTCACTGATCTTAGCAGTGTCCTTCACCCCCAATTCTTTGACAAATCTGCCTGGAACTGCCTCAATAATAAAATCAATCTCTACAGTGATACTCCCCGTTCCACTTTAAGAGGGTATCCATGTCTGAAGCTAAAAAATATCTTAACAAAGTGCTAAGCAAAGCCAGTTTCAGCAGCGATACCCTTGACCTCAAACTCCTCTCTCTCTCTCTCTCTTGATGTTGTCCTACAACCTCTCACTAAACTTCTGAATCTTTCACTCTCTCTCATAAACAATTCCCCCAGCTCTGGAAATCAGCAGTGGTCACACCGATTCATTAAAGTGGTGATAGGTCTCTTCTCTCTAACTACCACCATAGCTCTATCCTCCCACCACTCTCCAAGGCGTTGGAATGAATTGTAGCTGACCAGTTGTCCGAAAACCTCAACAAATATAACTTAGTCTGCCCGCAACAACATGGCTTTAGAAAAGCCCATAGTACTACCACTGCCCTGCTTGACTTCACCAGCCATATTCATAAGGCAATTGACACTGGCCACCTACTGGGTGCGGTGTTCATTGATTTGACCAAGCCATTTGACACCGTGAACCACCAGCTCCAGCTTCACTCACTCTCCTCTCTTGGACAATCTAATAATGTAACCAAATGGTTTGAAAGCTACCTCTTGGCAAGGGACCAAAAAGTCAAAATCATTGACTCTCTCACTCAAGTGCCCTTCCTGTCCACTCTGGTGTACCCCAGGGTTCCATCCATGGCCCTCTACTTTTCAGCCTTTTATCAATACTCTTCCTGCAGCTTGCAATAATAACTTAATACTCTATGCTGATGATGCAGTCCTCTTTTCCTCCCATACTGACCCCGTCTCACTCTCCAAGGTGCTACAGACGAACTTCAGCCTAGTTGAAACCTGTCTTCTCCAACATAAGCTGTTGATGAATTACAAAAAAACAAAGTCCATGCTGTTCCATAGCTCTCACAGCAAATACAGATCCATAAACTTCACCATACATAATGAACTTGAACAGCCACTTGAGCAAGTGCAGGAGTTTAAATACCTTGGTATTACCCTTGACTGCACAATGTCTTTCAGCTCGCATGTTCAGCACTTCTCAAAATCAGTCAACTCAAGAATTGGAGTCATCTACTGCCACCGTGGCTGTCTTACCAAAGAAGCTATGCGTGCAGCCATAACTGCTTCGATCCTACCTGTCATTGATTACGGGCTTGTCTTCTATGGGGCTGCCATTGATACCACCCTAATGCAGGTCAAGAGGGCCCTTAAATGTTGTAGACTTCTCAGTGGCACAGGGAAGCATATGCATACCTGTGATCTCTACAAGCAATCCATCTGGCTCAATCTAAATAGTAGACTTGCCTACCAGACATGCCTACTAGCTAAGAAAATTTGTCTTAACCTCACACCCCCTGCAACTCATGCCTTAATGTTGCCCACAGTTACTGCACATTTGACACGCAGTTCCCTCAAACCAACATTTATCATTCCAGTCTGCCGTACCAACCAGGCTCAACGTGCTTTCCACACCAGGGCCCCCCTGCTGCTAAACAACCTTCCCCCTGAAACTGCAGCTGAAAACAAGCTTGGCTCATTCAAACGTAAACTCTGCCAGCACGTCACTGACCTCAGCAGTTGTGACTGTTCTGCCTAGGCTTGTGGCTTTGTTTCACCTCTCCCTCCTCTTCTCTCCTCCCGTGCTACCCTCCCCACTTCTCTCTGCCCCTCCATCCTCTGCTACTTCTCTTCTCTCTCTCCCATCCCCCACCTACCATTCTACTCCCTGTCACCTCCCACCTACCATTCCACCCTCTCTCCCACTCCTCTCCTCCTGACTCCCCCTCCCTATCACCCTATCTCTTGTTGCTCCACCCCCAGACTACCTATCACTTATCTTTCTGTTCTTGCACTTACGACAATGTCAAATCCTTGACTGCTTACCCCCTTTTTCCCCACTCCTCCCCCTGTTATCCCCCACCCCTTGCTCCACTTATGTCACCCCAGGATGGCTTTCATTTGTATCTGTGTCTTGCTATATATACACCCATATTGTTAATTGTGCATTGTTATTTGCCACTGACTGTTTGCTACTGTGCTAGTTTATACACATGTAATGTCTTTTGCTACTAAGTTAACCTCCTGACCTGTATTGTATCTTACTACTGTTTTGCTTGCACCCATTGCTGACGTGGAACCTCTGTAAAAGAACCCTTGGTTCAAAGGTATTTGTAATACTAGTAATAAATAAATAAATGTTCCTATGCTGGGGCAATAAAAACTAGTATTTTGAAAATTGAAGGTCACAGTTTAAGAAAACAACAACATTATGTGTTAACCTCTTTATTTCTCATTCATGACAATGTAATTATATCTGTCATTCCCATGACAGCCTCAGCCCCCTCCACCCAGACCCTCCCTCGTGCACTGTCCCATGCCTTCTTAAAACTTCCTACCATCTTACATGATACCGCCCCCTCTGGTAGAGTATTCCATTTAGAAACCACCCTCTCCGTGAAGTAGTGCCTCCTCATCTCCCTCCTAAATCTACTGCCCTCTAATCTTAGTTCGTGCCCCCTCATGTCCCAACCCTTCCTCAGTTTAAACACCCCTTCAGTGCCAGCTTTGTTTATCCCCCTCAAATACTTGAATGTTTCAATCATATCCCCCCATCCCTCCTCTCTTTCAGCGTGTACATATTCTGTTCATTTAGCCTGTCCTCATAGGCCTTGCCCTCCATCCCCTGTAACATTTTTGTTGCCCTCCGTTGCACACCTTCCAGTAAATTAACATCCTTCTTCAGATACAGCCACCAGTACTGCACACAGTACTGACCAAAGATCTGTAGAGGGGCAGGATCACCTCCCTATGCCCAGACGAGAAACCCCTTGTGATACAGCCCAGCATCCTGTTCACCTTAGCTGCTGCTTTCCTGCATTGGGCAGTGTTGTTCATGCTCCCTGGTACCATCGCCCCTAGGTCCTTCTTTTCCTCATTGATCCTCAGCCTCACCCCTCCCAACCAATAGTTCCTCCTTGGGTTCTTTGCCCCGAAGTGCATAACCTTGCACTTTTCGCATTGAATCCCAGCTGCCACTTCTTCGACTGTACCTCCAGTTTGGTTAGGTCAGTTTGGTTTGGTTAGGTAATTATTATAACTCCTGTTATTAATTTGTTAATTTTAGTCTCTGCACTATCAATGTCAAACACCTACATAGCAAATAGAAACAAGCAAATATTAAGCAATGTTTTTCCTTACTCGTTGTTGGCATAGCTTCCCCCACCCCCCGCTTGATCATTGAATTTAGTTTTCTGGTAAAGGGTGCCCAATCCTACCACTAGTACCCTCCGCCCATCTGATTTGCTGATTCCTATGATTTTTACCAATGGCAGGTGCCCCACTCACATAACCACCGCATGGCCTGTCTGATTCTGAAATAGTGGCAGTGGGTGCCCAGTCTTACTGGTGTTGCTTCTTTCCCATCCAGCCACCCCATGTAGCAATAACCCCCCACTCTTGCCCACCCTCTAGGATCCATGTCACATTCCTCCCCTCCTACATCTGGCACTCCACTTCTGGTGCCTTCATGGGCCCATTTGTCCCTCGATGCTGACTCCTTATTGTCCCTTGATGCGCTCCTCTACCTGCAAAGGAACAAAATGCCAAAGAAGACACGAATGTTACATGGTTCTATGTCATAACAGTAAAAATGTAATGGTGACTTGCATAACAGCGAGTACATTTCACTGAAAACATAATAGGCTATACAGCCACCACAGCAATTGCCAAGACAGCGACGGCACTATACAGTGCAATACTGGGACAATATAAAGTAACATTTAATGAGGGGGGCTATGCCCCCACACACCCATATTAATATAATCAACTCCAGGAGGGGGGGGCAGACACTGGAGGAAAGGGGAACACATGGGAGATGGCTACAGTATGCAGGGGGGATACAGCAGCTAGGGCAACACAGTAGGGGAAACCAAAGAACAGAAAACAAACAAAAACATAGAAACATAGAAACATAGAAGTTGACGGCAGATAAGGACCGCAAGGCCCATCCAGTCTGCCCATTTCTTTTTCTACCTTATAAATGTGCCATCGGCCTTTGCTCTGTCAGTGACCTATCTATTCATAGTCATTTGTATTGCTCCCTTATGCCTATCCCATGCCTGTTTGAAGCCCTGCACTGTATTCATAGCCACCACTTCTTGTGGTAAGCCATTCCATGCATCTACCACCCTTTCTGTGAAAAAGAATTTTCTCACATTCCCCTTAATCGGCCTCCTCTAATCTCATGCTGTGTCCTCTTGTCCTGCTATTTTCTTATATTTAAACATGTTAGACTCTTTCACCTTGTTTATGCCCTTAAGGTGTTTAAATGTCTCGATCATATCACCTCTCTCCTCCTTTGCTCAAGGGTATACATATTGAGCTCCGTTAATCTGTCCTCATATGTCTTCTGATGCAGTCCCTGCACCATTTTGGTTGCCTTCTCTGGACTGCCTCAATTTGGTTAATGTCCTTGTGAAGGTGTGGCCTCCAATACTGCCGCAGTACTCAGATGGGGCCTAACCAATGTCTTGTACAGAGGATTATTACCTCCCTCTCTACGACTTGTGATACCCTACTAATACACCCTAACACCCCTAGCCTTACCTACTGCTTTCTTAGAGGTCTGGCTTGGATGATTTTAGGTCATCAGTGATGATGATGCCCAAGTCTCTTTCTTCCTTTGTGACTGCTAGCAACTCCCTCCCAGCCTATAAGTGGCTTCAGGGTTTCTCTTCCCTATGTGCATGATTTTGCACTTCTTTGCATTAAATCCCAGTTGCCACTCTTCTGACCATTCTGCTAGTTTATCCAGATCTCTTCTCATTCTGCCCACCCCATCTGGATCATCTACTCTGTTGCAGATCTTGGTGTCATCTGCAAACAGACAAGCCTTACCCTCTAGTCCATCTGCGAGGTCACTAATGAAGATGTTGAATAGGACTGGCCCCAGGACTGATCCCTGAGGTACCCCACTTGTGACTTGCATCTCTTCTGACTGTATACCATTTACCACCACTCTCTGTTTTCTGCCAGTCAACCAGTTTGCCACCCAGTTGACCAACTTCTGACCCACCCCGAGCCTACCTAGCTTATTTATCAATCTTCTATGTGGAACAGTGTCAAAAGCTTTGCTGAAAGAGTCAAGGTAGGCGACATCCAACTGCTCCCCCTTGGTCCACCACTCTGGTTACCCAGTCAAAGAAATCTATGAGATTAGTTTGACAGGACCTTCCTTTGTAAACCCATGCTGTCTTGGATCCTGTGCCCCTATGGATTCCAGGTGTTGCACTATCCTTTCCTTAAGGAGTGCCTCCATAATCTTGCCCACTACTGAGGTAAGACTGACCGGTCTGTAGTTCCCCGCCTCCTCCCTGCTACCACTCTTGTGGAGTGGGATCACATGAGCCCTTCTCCAGTCTTCTGGGACCTCTCCTGTGCTCAGAGACTCAGAGACAAAAACATACTAACAGTCAAAACAATTCACAAAAACAATTACCTGCAGGCAGTCCTAATCCGGGGACCATGGGCATTCCAGGCAGTGTCTGTCTCCACCAATCCAGGTAGCCAGCTCAGCAGCAGCAGGATGCAATCCCCCATTTAGCCCACATCACAATACCATTCCCCCATCATTCGCCCTTGCTATTCTGTCACTCCACACTCCCTATTCCCTCCCCTCACTATACTATCATGTTCGCTACTACATCTGGTGCGCAAACTGAGTCACTCATATTTGAGTTGCTCAATTTGCTTTGCCCATATAACAGGATACCACGTTACATCAAAGTTCAAAAGGAGGGTCCCAAGGGATATCTCAAAGACTTTTTGGGTAAGGCTCAAGGTGGGGTGAACCAATTCCGGTACTTCAAAATGGCAAAGAGTGCAAGGTTGCTCAAGCAAGAAAATGCTGAAACACTAATATTCCTTCATAATTGGTTTCGTTATTTAATGATAAGCCCCAATATTTTGCCAATTGGCTTCTTCTGGGGGACTATAAGATGAAAAAAAATTATATTTAAAACATATTTTTATGTACAATTTTACAGTACGTTACATTATTGGAGTTGAATTCAGAAAAATGCCTCATTTTGGTTTGTTATTGTACCTTATAACAGTGTCTTAAATGAAGAGTTAACTTTTCTTATTCTAATGAAATATTTTATGAAAATTATACATGCCATTGTTTAAAATACCCAGCCATTTGTATTTAAGCCCCGAGGAGACATCCTGGTTGAAGCGCTGGGGAGCGAGTTTGGAAGGTGGATGTACTAACTCCACACACAGAGAGAAGGAATTATATTTAACTTACTGTACCAATAAATCTATTTGACTTTGAATTGGATTTGGTGACCGTCTCTCTTATTTGCACAAGCCTTTCCGGACAACCTGTATTTAAAGACTGTATCATAAAGATACTACCTGATATTTGAACTGGCCTATCGGCTCTTCCGACCACCTCTGCCTTCTGCCACTTTATGCTCACTGTAAATTTCTAATGCAGAAGAAAAACTTATGTTTTATTTATATGAAACCAGGTTTACTAAAACACACTCAATAATTTATTTTGTAAATGGTGGTATATCTTACTTCATAGTAGTCTGTGACATAGAGCGCTGTATGTTTATGGATTTTACAAAGATTATAAGCCTGCAAGGTGGAATGTTATCACAGCGATGAATTGATGAAAAACATTTTCATATTTCAAGTGCTAATACCCTTATGTATAATACTCTAATTTAATACTGTAATTCATAAATACCTTTTCATAGTCAGTGCTTTCCATATTCTTGTATTGTTGTGCTTTTTCCTGCATGGAATAAAAAAACACTAGTAAGATAACCAAATTTTATAATGAAGCCTCTGCTTAAAGCTGCATGTATTGACATTTTTTTACATAGTAATGCTCAGTGTTTCATCTTTTTTATGACTTGTTTTTAAAATAACTTCACTTCTGCATTCATTCCCTTTATTGACCACTTTTTATTTTACTGATGCCAACTTACTTCTTTTGTGTTTGATTACCCTCTTGTAATGTGCTGTGGCGAGTGGCTCAGCAGCAACTGGTCAATTGAATTCTTGTACCTGTGGGAAGCCACGTGATAACAACACAGCATCAACATGCAATACCATAGTAATGCTGTTGCTATGCAACCATGGCTTTCCTATGGGTACTAGGCTGTAAGTAAGTTAGCATCAGTTAAATAAAAATTGGGGCTTGGTAAAGGTTGATAAGCAAAGGCACGTAAGGTGAATCTATTGTCGAGAATGTCAAATGAAAAGCGACAACAAACACAAGTCGTAAAGGGAATGAATGCAGAAGTGAAGTAGATGGTCCTGAATTTTCAGGATGGCCAGACCGTTACCCCAACTTATGAATGCAAAAGTGTGATTTTGTTAATGTGCCCCAAAATATGTATTTGGAGGTGAACCTCCCAAAAATGTTTAGGGCACGTTAACACAATCACACTTAAGTGTTCGTGGGTCCTGGTGGTGATATGGTGATTTTGAACATTTGTTATCAATATGTTCACAATTGCCCAAGTTATTAGCAAAAGTTAAAAAAATGCCCAAAATAAAACTAAGACTGCGAGCATGCATAATATATACATTTTCAGTCTAAGGGTGAAATACACAATGGGGGCTGGGATATGCTCAAAATGAGTGTATCTGGGAGCGCATCTGTTTACCCTAGTGCTGGTCCAAGACGGGCAGCATCCACAGTCCCATTTCCCCTGTGCCCTGCATGCGCAGAGCCTCACACAGGCAGAGGGGGAAGAACAGGGAGGAAACTCAATGGCGTACCCCCACAGAAGTTGGGGGAACTTAACAGTAAGGGGGTGCAAGCTTTTGAACAGGTGGGGGAGGAGTATGTGCATGAATTCTGGAGTCCCCACTCAGGAATATCCAAATCTGAATGTTCCTGACAATGAAGCCCTGAATTTGAATCATGTGAACTAGTGTATACACCCCTAGATGGCCTTCTCATCTGATACCCTGCCCGTGCTTACTTTTTGTTCAGCCACAGGGTGTACTGGAGAGCAAAGTGGCTCTGGCCTCCCTCTATGAGAGTGAGGGCATCATCTCCTCCATGATGCATTCACCTCCATTTCAGTGCACCCAGTCTTAGGTCATCTGTGTGGCAATGCGACACACTGCCACTGAGCCATAGAGCTGGCCAGTATCTCACATGTTCAAAGAGAGGAGCACAGCATAAACCCTGTCTATAGGTGTTTTTTCCTGTCTGTCAGTGTGGATGTGCGTTTCTTAATCCATCCCTTTATATTCAGCTTCATGTGCAGGAGGCATGCATATTTTTGTGTGCCTGCTTGATGTCAATATCCTGGGTGTGCATACCTATGCAGGCATGCAGAGTGTGTGTCTATTCATCTATGTGCAAGTGTGTACATATTGTAAGTGTGCACATGAGTGTCCTTGTTTGAGTGTGTATAATCTGAGTTATCATTTTTATTGGTGTTAGAGCACGTGAAGGTGATTGCTGGCTAGCTGCTGTTTCCCAGTTATTAAGTCCTGCTCTACCTTGTGAGAGCCCATCATTAACATGGCAGCATCCTCTAGATCTCACATTAGGCAGTCTGATGTGTAGTACGCTTATTTAATCCCAGCATGCCTGTGAAGAATTAAATCTAATTGGCTTCGGGGTTTATTGGAACATAATTCAGCCACTGTACTCAGAAGGCACGCTTTTGCATGATGTATGGCAACAGAGAAGTGTTTCCTTGCTGGTCTACAAATCCACCCTTCCATTCACCCCTCCCCTGCCTAAGCAATTCACATTTCTCTGCCAGTCCAGTTCGTGCAATGCTAGTTTCTAATAATTTCACACAAGTGCATTAGCTTGATGAAGTGGAGCATTGGAACAGAGAACAAGAGAGAAGTAATTAGCTTGTGCTTCTCTTGACATCCTGACCTAGTGCATAATGTGAGCATGGAGTAGTATAATGGCGTGAGTCTCCAGAGTTGTGGGGATGCCAGATCTAAGATCCCAACTTTCTTTACATGGACTACATGCCGTACAAGGCCTAGCCAACCTGAGAACCCCAACAATAGCCACTCTTGGCACCAAAAAATGTCTCCCTTGGCTCACAAAATTATTAGCACTGCATTCTGGGAATATCATTATGGCTGATCTTCCCATTTAGGGCAGTGATTGTCAGGCATATCATGCTGTCAGGATGGGAATAGCCTGCACTGACGTGCTCTGAGCTGTCAGTGTGGCTTAGCTGGTAGCATAGCCACCTCTGGGCCAGAGGTTCATGGGTTCTCATCCCACATGCCAGGATTGAGCTCATACTATATATGCTGGCACCCGGGTGCATTACTGGGTGGTGCTGTACTGTTGGGGTATGCTGTCTTTTGTATGAGATGTTAAAATTAGGTCCCTTCTACCCACATCTGGTGCTGTCCTCGTGGGCGTCCTGCTGAAAGTAAAAGTACCCAAGGCACTTTTCTTTTTTTTCTGTTATTTGTTTTTCCACCTGGAGCCCTGAAAGATGGCTGTGTCCCTCCTTGCTGAGGGACTCACTTTCTGGATACGTGCGTTCCTGCTCCTGCCAACCCCCAGAAATTCCCCCATGGCTTACCCCCCATGGCGGAGTCAGGGAGGAGGGTGCTGGCTTTTTTCCCCCCCAGAGACCCAATCCAGAAATCAGGGGCAGCCCTCAGGGATGCAGCGGGCCATCATGGGGCCTGCGAGGCTCTTTTCCTACCATTTTCTCTCTGCCCCACCTCCCCTACAGATGCAAGGGAATTGCTACGTGCCTCCCAACCCATACTGCCCCCCCCGGCCATCACCATAGGGAAGTCAGTGAGCAGGATGGCAGACCCTCCCTCCCCGAGAGAGTAGAGCAGTTCTCCAGATGCTCCATCCTCTCTCACTGCTGCTGACCCCCAGTGTCCCAGGCTTGTTCCTGAACCTGGGCCACCAGCATGATGGCAAGGAGTAGAGACCAGCGCCTCAACCTCCAGCACCACTGGGCTGGCCTCCCAAGGCATTTTCTACAAGAGTAGAGGATTGTCCCCAGTGTGCTGGCCAACATTAACATTCCCCTTCCCAAAAACTGGTTCATGCAATTGTCCAAGGCTCTGTGTGGGTGCTGATGTGTGAAATGTCTGCCACTATTTAATCTTTTCACTATCTTTCTCTCATTGGGCCCTATGCATGATACCAAAGCACCGCATAAACTGGGCACATTAGCATCATTATGCGTGAATGCCATGGAGCAGTGTCCCTGTGGCATTCACTAACCAGGTATGCACTAGTTATGCACCTGATCCCCCAGTCATGCAGAGAGCAAAGTGCTGGGGTCAGGTGGGAAGGCATGCCAGGGGTATGCCAGCACTATGCGGCATGCACAAAGGTACAATGTGCTGCATGCAGGGGGCACAGCAGGGAGCAAGTTATGCCAGGGTAGACCCTGCCATAACCCATTGCGCACCTGCATGAGTCATGGCAGGACTGGGAAGGACCCCCCATGTTGCCCCAGCCCACTAAGCAGATGTGGAGGGCAGGGGCAGCTGGTGGGGTGAGAGCCCGACACATCCCCAGTGTGACCCGCACCGCCATCAGGACCCCCACCCCCACAACACAGCTCAGACCCATCCCTGACATAGCAGGTAATCACCCACCACCAACCCAGCACATGGCAGCCCTGTCCTTGAATGACTGACCACACCCCCACCCCACACATGGCTGCCCCTACCCCATTGTGGCACAACATACCCACTCCCCCCCCAACACAACACTGCCCAGTCCCTGAAAGCCATAGGGCAGATCCCCACCCCCCGGCACATCACAGCCTTGTCCCTGTTGTTGCCCAAGACATCCCCTGCCACACACACACACCCCTACCCCAGTTCCCTACTCCCCAACCCCAGACCTGATACCACTGCATTATCACTGGTGGCTAATGGAACCCCCCACCAACCCAGCACTGACAACCCCCACTCCCATACTGTCTGTAGGTGCTGCAGTACAGGACATCCAGCAGCACATCCCTCCACACACCTCGTCGGCTGCTGGCTGTCCAAGTGATGCTGTGAGCATTCCGCTATATTTCAGCAGTGTGCTCCCAGTGTCACTTGGACAGCTGGCAGCTGAGGAGGTGTAAGGAGAGCTGTGCCACTGGACATCCTGTGCCTGGCACTGACTAGCAGGTATAGGCGACAAGGATGCTGTTGGTGCCAGGGGGGACACTGACCACCAATGAGGACCGGGATGCACCAGGATCGGAGGTCGGGGGGTGCTTGGGGTTGTTCTGTACCTGGCTGGGCACTCACAATGGGATTCTTGTTGGGAGGGTGACTACTTCAGGGATGGGGCATGGTGGTGTGTATGTGGGGATGGGGCATTGAGGTCTCGGGAGGTATTACTGCAGTGGGGACGGGCACTGATGTGTGGTGGGGCTGGGTGACTCACAGGACAGGGGCAGGGTCCTACTGCTGGGGGTCCTTCTGTATTCCGGGAGGGCACTGTGGTACATGTGCTCAGACAGAGGGGACATCTGGCCTCTAGGGATTGTCCGTGTGGGTCTGGGTGCCTGCGGTTGTTATTCATGCACCCGGATCCACACCTTCATGAGCATGAGATCCACTCCTGGACCCAGGAAGGGCTTCTGATTAGATGCCCACCTGGATCTGCAACTCCACTCCTGGCTGCACACCAGGGGTGGCAGGGCTGTGGACAGGTAGTGGCCATTAGTGAATGCCGGCCAGTGCACACCTGTCCATGGGTGTGGAGCTGCACAGACGAAAGGTGCATACCTTACACTTATTTGAGCACAGGGCCCATTGCTTGTAAAGCACTTTGGGATACAATGTATATGAAAAGTGCTATATAAATAATTCTTGTTTATCTTTGTCTTCTTCTTCATCTTCTTCCCTGCAATACAGAATATTGCAACCAGTGTTTGGGTTTGGCTCTGACATGAGTTGTTCTCCAAGCTTGCTTGACAAAGTTGGTACAGGCTGCAATGGCTCCATCAGAAACTATCAGCAGAACACAGAATAGGAGCAAATGACTGTGGGTGGCTTCAATGCCAGTGAGTGGGTACAGCCTGCAGTAACTGTGCAATACCACCCCCATAGGATGAATAATGTGAGTCAGTGTGTGGTAGATTCTACCACCCACAGTAGGGCCAACAATTAATATATTTGTTTTGGGGGGGTGGGCATTAAAATTCTGAAAGAAATGAAAGAGTAAAGCCATACAGAGAGTAAATGGCATTGGTGGCCTTCTCAACTGGGTGCTCAGGTTCACAACTCTGCACTCTAACCACTAAGTTGTACTGCCTCCCATATAGGTCATGCTCCGCCATTGTGGACTGACTCTGTTTTTATATTTTTCTGCTGATGAGTGTTGACAGATGTTGTGAGTATGATGACCAGAAAGATACGCAGACTTCTATGAATAAAGTGTACCATAATATGATAAAGTTAATTTGCTATAGCAAGTTCAAATACCATTGCTATAATTCCCCGTTGCACACCCACTTTTGAAACGTAGGCTGGATATTCATAAGTCTGTCTCAAAATTAAACAAAACTTGAAATTAATTTTCCATACCAGTAGCTCAGGTTGAAAAATGCAGTCTTGCAGCTTCTCTTGTTTCGAGATTGACTACCAGTTGGAGTGGCTAAAGTAGTTGCTTTTCTCTGTAAAAGATTTAGATTCAAATTGCGTTAGACTCAAAGACACGCAGTCACCCCTAGATGAGCATTGATCTCAGATTGCCCAATTCCTGTACATGCTTAAAGGGACAATAAACCATGTTCTTTACATTTTTTAATATAGTAATAATTGTAAGCTTTTGTGAAGTCTGTTTAATAACTCCAATATATTGTTTTGTGTGTTTATTTAGAAATAGTCCTATTTTTCCCCTTATTAAGGGTCCCTTGTTAATGTTGCCTTTTTCTCACTGAATATTCATTTTTTGTTACGTATGCATTCCAGAACCCAGTGACATCAGTTAAGCAGAAGCCTACAATTAAGGTTTCCATGCAGAGCTGTCACTCAACAGATATCATAGGGTTTTGGAACTGCAAAGTAATTAATACAAGAATATGGGTGGGAAATGGCAGCATTAAAAGAGAACTGCACTGGCCTATTCTGTGACACTGAGTGATAGGGGATCGCTCTGGCACGCTGGTGACTGAGGTTCTCAACCTGAGCCCGGACATCAGGAGCAGAGTCCAATAGGGAGGGAGGGAGCTGGAGTGTCCTCCGGGAAGGGGGGGGTCGTACTAGGCCACTTGACAGACATCTCCTGAAAGTGGCTAATGAAGGCATTCTAGGCAGCTTGGGCCTTGACATTCTGCCAAATGTCCATGCCCCAGGACGCTGTTGTAGCTGTATGACTGTGGCAGGGGCCTCAGAAAAGCAGAAAATCACCCACCCAGATGGTAGCTGCCATGTTCCTCTCATGCCATGCAGCCTCACAACCCCCTCCAATCCTCTCAGCCCCCCCCCCCACATTTCCTAGTCAAGGCAGCAGAACCCTCTCTCCCCTCCTCTGCCCCCAGGGAAGGGGGCCCCTCTGGCAGGGATATGCCAGATCTATTGGGGCATGGGACCAATAGGGGATGGAGATGATGGCAACAGCACAATGAGTGGGCTTAACAATGAATGGCCTGAAGGAGTGGCTTGTAGGGGGCAGGGTATGAGCAAAAAGAAAAAGAGAACTGCACTGAACCTGTTAGTCATTTTTCCATCTAGAAGCTGATTTTTAAATGCTGGTTTGAAGTCTGTTTGTGTTCCATCTCTGCTAGCTATTTTGCTATCCAAGAGGGGGGTTCTAATTTAGACACACATGTACTGTAGTAAGTATAATTTTAGAACTGTATGACATAGTTTATGCCCTTGCTTAGCACTTCCATTGTTGCCACAATGCACCTGTCTTCTAATATAGAACGTTGCTGTTGATAATGACCTAGACTTCATTACACAGTTCTAAAATAGCACTTAGCACCTGAGCGTAAATCGGAAACAATCACTGAGTTTATTATTAGGCAAGTATAGACAGAACAATAATGGAACTGGAACCGGATGTATTTAAAAAAAAAAGCTTCTACTGGGGAAATTACTTTACAATTCAATGCAGTTCTCCTTTAACAAGGGAACCTTAACTCATTCAGCCCCAGGGAGCCATTTTGAATAAGGTTAACCATAGAACCTTTCAACTCATATACACGCTATGGAGCTGAATAAGGAAAAATAGGACTATTTCAAACTAGACACACAAAAAAATACACTGGGGTTATTATGCATACTTTACACATGCCCACATTTACAATTATATAACAAAATGTAAACAGCAGAGTTTGTGTTCCCTTTAATGTGACAGGCCAGAAAAGGAACTTCAAAGGGCCTTAGGAATGACTGCTATGGGAAATCAAATTTATTAGGCTTCCTAAAACAGACAAACATGGGCCGAACAAAAATCTGGGATTTCCTTGCTCATTACCAGATGTCAGACTGACTTTCGATGTCCCTGTGTTTTCTTAATCTGTGTTTCCACTACTGCTCACTCTGGGCCCCACCATAAAAACACTTAAAACTGACAACAATAGCCACTGACTCAGAATCAGTTTCAATCAACAGTCAGCCTCACAAGTCCTGCATATTTAGTAGAAAACACCAATACAATATCTCTATACTAAAGGAGCATCTATTGTAATTATATTTACTGGTTAGGGTCAGTAAACCACTGCCCACAGACCCCTACAAACTTCAAATTCACATTTGTGACTTATGAAGTTCCATAAACCACAGCTCTCAGAAACAGCCGTGAGTGTCCCTGACCACCTCTCCGAGGAACTGTCCTCGCGCCGGCAATTTTCTCATGCTGCTGACAGAAAACTGCCAGCATAAAAAAAAAAAACAGCCTTCTCAGGGAACCAACAGCAAAAGCTGGCAGTACTCTTCAAATAAATAGTCTGACAGAAAATCATTTAAAAATGGCAATTGAATATCGTTTCATGCCTCTGAATGAGTCCCAGCTTTTGGGTCTTTGTCCCTATTGTGCCCGATCGTGCTCTGGAATGTAGAATATGCTATCAGACACAGAAACCAGTAAACATAAAAAATAAAACATGGAGAAGTCTCGTAAATTCGGATTTTATGCACACCCTCAGTGTGTGCTGCCCATAAACCCCTGAGGGCGATGGGGCATCACACACCAAGGGTGTGCATAAAATCCTCATTAACTACACTTCCCCATGCATTATTCTTTAAATAAATCCTGACATCATCAGCAATTAGAACTGTTTATTTCTAAACCTTCCAGACACTCTTATACAAGTAAATGGCAGTTCTGAAATGTCTCTTGGCAAAGAGTGTAATCTCATAGCTTCTTAGTGTTCCAGAACTGCAAAGCTGAGTAGTTCTAGAACACTAAGGTGCTACGAGATGGTGCTGTTGATTAACCATGACACATTTCACAAACACCATTCAGGTTTTACTAAACATTTCTTTTTTTTTTTCAATGTACACCAGTTATAGCACCATAAAAGTGAGCCATTTTTTGAATCAATAAGATGACAGAGTTTTGGCAGTTACAGCATTCAAACACGGCTTCACTCCCTCATTCACTCTTCTTCATGACAGACGGTGTTTAGTTTCTTTTTATTACAAGTAATTTATCTCACAAGTTGCATTGTCATTTCAACCAGTAACAGCTTCTTGGCAGACATCTATGTTTAGTCAATTACTGTACAGCACAATACCCACCTTTATCTCCCACCAGGGCAGATTCCAGGCAACCACCCCCCCCCACTACCTGGACCAGACAGGACCTGGACTGCCACTAATTCTGTAAATCAGATAATATTGCAGTGAGCTCTTGCTGCCCCAGACCCGCCTTGGTAGACTCTGATCCACCATTGATTCAGTAAATGTGTGACTTTCTGCATTTTATATTCAGGGCAGGGTTTTCTTGCCTCTAAGAATGATTTATCTCACAAGCTGTTTCACGTCAGTTTCATTATGCAAGCTATTCCATGGTGCAGATGATGTCATTACAAGCAGTGCTGAGTGTCTACAGGCATCACTTTGCTCAGTGTCAAACATGTTTTATTTATTTTTTTTTTAATGTTTCACACTAGAACATTATCTTATTGATGGTTATAGATCATATCAATGTGTTTATGGTGCTACATGGTTTGCTAGAACTGCTGCAGTAGGAGGTCAGCTTTACAAACTGGATGGATTTTTAATTAAAAAAAATAGAATTAAGAATTCTGGCTCACATAGAAGCTGCAGCACATGAACTTCTTTATAAGTAAGCAATAACCCACTCCAGGGTATGGGGTTATTGATAGTTAATCCACACCGCACCCAGTTGAGTTGCTCTGTGCTCCTACCCCATGTTATAACCATTATTTTATTTCAGCCAATCAGTGATCAGAACCATAGTGTCTCTTATCCTGTATACAGCTGTTTCCTCATGTAAAGTGTGAAAGTGGAAGGATTCACTTCAGAGGTGAGGAGAGTAGTGATAACTGAAGTGCTTTAAATAAAAAAAATTAAAGTAAAACATATTAGAAATCACTATAGCCAACTCAAGTGGTTTATAGAAAGTTTACATGCAAGCGAGAGATATCCCTTATGGTAGAAGAGCAGTATCTCACACAATTTAGGCAGGCAGAACAGCTCAGCTGTACTTCCCAGTCCTTTCGCCTAAACTGCACGAGAGTATACCCTTATACCATAAGAGACATCTCGTTCAGTACATATTATGCAAATTGTGACTGGAGTTGAGAAATATAGTGGGAAAATACTGACCTTGAGAGATGAACTACTGACGGACAGTCATTACATTGCCTTAAGGTGAAGTCTTAGGCAATGTGACTATTTGAAGTCAATAGTTAATCCCCAGTGGACAAGATTTTCCCACTATAACCCAAAACAATTCTGGTCTATATCTATTTTATTAAACCTTGCCTGGGTTACAACCCCCCTTCCCCGGAAGAGGAGCACTAGGAAGGCCTCTTGTGGATATAAGAGTGCTGCCTCATGCATTCTTAGGGCAAAAGAACTTCAGACTGAAGGTGAGCAGTTCTGGTGCCCTAAGGATACAAGAGGCAACACTCATATCAATAAGAGACCCACCTAGCGCCCCTATAAATTTATTATAGATCGTGTCACAATTTAAGAAAAAAACACCCTTTTTGCAGTCCCTTTCTTTGGCACGAGTAGCAGTCCTTGAGAAGCCCATTACAATGCTCAGCATGTGAAGTACTCTTACAGCACAAAGCGTACCTCTCATGCAACTGAAGGAAGCACTGTGATTGGTCGGGTATGGCTCTGTGATCTATAGTTACAGAAAAATGCTTTCCCTACATAGAAACATAGAAGTTGCCAACAGAAAAAGGCTCCATTTGGCCCCTCATTTTACCCAGTGTTACCCATCTAATGTGGAACGTGACAGCCCTAGTGGCTCTTCACTCCTTCTTCCCTCTTCTCTTCTGATGCCATCTTTAGTAAGCCCATGTACTGTATCTGTCCCACCCATGTTAGAATCTCACCCCACTGCTTCTATACAAACCACTTCTTTCAGTAACTTATTCCACCCCTCCATCACCCTTTGCAAGAAAAAAATCTTACTAAGATCCTTCTTAAATATGCGGCCTACTCCCCCCCCCCGCCAGTGTCAGAGAGTTACCCCTAGTGCCTGGGTTCCCACTCAGTTTAAACAGTTCCACACTATCCATCCTGTTTACCCTATGGAGGTCTTTGTATGTCTCAGTAATGTCCCCTCTCCCCTTCTCACCTCCAGCGTGTACATGTTTAGGTCCTTCAACTTCTCCTCATCAAGCCTTTCCTGCTCTCCCTGGATCATCTTGGTTACCCTCCTCTGTATGGCTTTAACTCTGTCCCTATCCTTCTTCCTTAAATACTGTCTCCAAGACTGAACACAGTATTCCAGGTAAAGATCAACCACAGATCTATCACCTCTCTTCTCTGGCTGTTGATCCTCCTTCCTATGCACCCTGACATCCTTTTTTTTCACTTCCCACTGCCCTATTGCACTGTGCTGTTGTTGTTAATATCCCCCCCAAGCTCATTCCTCTTTTGTGCTTTCTACTACTACTGCTCCAGACTTCATTAAGGTTTCATATTGTTTTACTCCATCTGCATCATCTTGCCCATCTTGGCACAAAATTTTAACTGACATACTTTTGACCACTTCTCTAATCTACCCTAGCCATCTTTCATAATTCTTACTCCATCCATTTCGACAATGTACTATTACTCAACTGTCAATTATTGTACTGCCTTGTTCCATAATTATGGTGCTTGTTTGTGCTGAACACCTGCGTCATCCCTGAAAATCATCACCTGTGCTCACTGGACCTACCTGGTTAACAAAAATAAATAAATAAACAATCCTTACTCTCCCCCCAGCCTGCAGCTCTTAGTATTAACTGCGAAGAGGCATATCTTACTCTGCATCCCCACCCCAATATTGCAGATAAAGATACTAAATAGGACCGGTCCTAGAACTGATCCCTGTGGAACACCATTAATAACCCCTGAGAATTCCACATTAATTACCACCCTCTAGGTTCTGCCGCTCAACCAACTTCCCACTCATTGGGGAGGAGCAGGGAAATCCTAGCCCCCCCCAAAAAAATCAGGGTACTAAGTGAGATAGACACCAATATACAGATGTCAATAGGGAGAAGTGCAGGGCTAAATGGAGAAAGTGACAAACGCAATAAGGACAGGGATGGGGCAAACAGGGGTAAGGCTATCAAGAAATGGTGGGTAATGAGTACCAACGCCCATAGTCTGGGCAACAAGCTCCCTGAACTGGTGGCCTTGATGGAAGAGGGATGCCTGGACATTGTAGCAGTCACAGAAACATGGTACACAGAGAACCATGACTGGGATGTTAACATACCAGGGTACACAACCTATAGGAGAGACAGGGAGGGGAGAAGAGTGAGCGGAGTAGCTCTCTATGTAAGGAAAGGGATAAAAGCAACTAAACAAAAGAGTAAGCAGGGAGGGGAGGACAGGAGGCACTGTGGGTCATATTAGAGACTGGAAATGGCACCACAATCCGCACAGGGGTTATATACAGACTGCCATGTCAGGGGGAGGGAATGGACAAGGATATGATAGAAGGCATACTTAGGATGGCAGAGAAAGGGAAGATACTGTTGATGGGGGGACCTTAATATGCCAGATGTTAACTGGAGCACCTTTGCTGCAGCCACATCCAAAAGTAGGGCCATTCTCGATGCCCTTCAGATGGCATGCCTTAGATAGCTAGTTTTGGAACCCACTCGTGAGAGAGCAAACTTAGACCTCATACTCTCAAATGGAGACAGTGAAAGGATCTCAGATCTAGAAGTGGGTAGCCATTTGGGAACAAGTGACCACCAAACAATGTGGTTCATGATAAACTCAGCTACAGAGTCAAGCCATACGAAAGTGAAAGCTCTGGACTTCAGGAGGGCTGACTTTGGCAAGAATGGGAGAGTGCCTTAGAAAAACACTAGTAAACAGGCTAGAAAGAGGGGTGGAGCAACAATGGAGAAATATCAGAACTGCCATCACAGAGGCAACAAGCCTTTGTGTGAAGCATATAAACAAATCAAAATGAAACAAAAAGTCACTATGGTTCTCAAAAGAGGTGGCGGTGAAGGTTAGGGAGAAAAAGATAGCATTTAGGAAGGATAAGGAAACACAGAAGGAGCAGGACAGAGAACTGTGCCAGTTAAGGCAGAAGGAAGCAGGGAGGGTAGTCAGAATAGCAAAGGCCAAAATGGAGGAAAAGATAGCCAACTCGGTTAAGAAGGGGGATAAAATCTTTTATAGGTATATCAGGGAGCACAGAAAGACAAAGGGAGGGTTAGTGAGGCTGAATAGAATGGACGGTGGGTGGGCAGAGAGGGACAGTGAAAAAGCAGGGATACTCAATGAATACTTCTGTTCAGAATTCACAAAAGAGGAGGTGGGGGAGGTGCCTAATCCAAATAACAGAAGCACTCTGGAGAGGGGGGTCGATCCCAGTCCTTTCACAGAAGAAAGGGTTCTGAAAGAACTCCTAAAACTGAAGGTGGACAAAGCAATGGGGCCAGATGGAATTCACCCCAGACTTCTAAAAGAATTAAGCAGAGAACTAGTGACACCACTGACTACTCTTTTTAACAAATCATGGGAGGATGGTGTGGTACCTGAGGACTGGAGGAAGGCAGATGTGATTCCCCTTCACAAAAGTGGGACCAAGACAGAGGCTGGAAACTACAAACCTGTCAGTTTGACCTCTGTGGTAGGGAAAGTGATGGAATCACTTCTAAAGAAAAGAATTGTTGAGTACCTAGAGGTCAGTGGGGCACAGGACCCAAGGCAGCATGGGTTCACAGCGGGAAGGTCATGTCAGACGAATCTAATTGATTTCTTTGACTGGGTGATCAAAGTAGTAGACCAGGGAGGGGCTGTCAACGTGGCCTACCTAGACTTTAGCAAGGCATTTAATACAGTCCCACACAAAAGATTAATTGTCAAATTAACCAGCCTGGGAGTGGGTCCCAGGGTGGTAGCCGGGGTAAAACATTAGCTGGACAACAGGACACAAAAAGTAATTGTAAATGAAGTCCACTCTGAAGAAAGAGGGGTTACTAGTGGGGTACCACAGGGTTCAGTACTGGTTCCAGTCCTTTTTAATGTCTTTATAAGTGACATTGCAGAGGGACTGGAAGGAAAAGTATGCCTCTTTGCAGGTGACACAAAGATCTGTAACAGGGTTGATACACGAGGCGTGGAAAGGATGAGAAGGGACTTGGCAAGATTGGAGGAATGGTCAGAAGTATGGCAGCTTGGATTCAATGGAAAGAAGTGCAAAATAATGCACCTGGGAAACAAAAACCCAGGGGAAGATCACACAATGGGGGAAGGGGTAGTAACAACAATAAAAATGGAAAGAGACCTTGGGGTAATCATATCAGATGACCCTAAGATTGGCAAGCAATATGAGAAGGCGGTAGGGAGGGCTGGAGGGATACTGGGCTGTATAGGGAGAGGCATCACCAGCAGAAAACAGGAAGTTGTTATCCCCTGGTACAGACAGTTGGTGAGACCCCATCTGGAGTACTGCGTCCAGTTCTGGAGACCCCATCTCCGCAAGGACATAGACAGGATGGAGGCAGTTCGGAGGAGGGCAACTAAAATGGTGCAGGGTCTGCAAGAGAAGCCATATGAGGAGAGACTAAAGGAGCTTAATATGTATACACTTGAGGAAAGAAGGAAGAGGGGGGACATGATAGAAACATTTAGGTACCTCAGTGGAATCAACAAGGTCCAAGAGGGTAGCATCTTTCAGAAAAAGAGATGTGCAAGAACAAGGGAACACAATTTAAAGATAGAGAGGGGAGGCTCAGGGGCAATGTGAGGAAGTATTTTTTTCACAGAGAGGGTGATGGATGCATGGAACAGCCTTCCTGAGGAGGTTGTGGGGTCTAAAACTGTGGGAGAATTCAAGAATGCATGGGACAGACATCAGGCAGTTTTTGTGGGGAGCAGGAAGAAATAGGCTGTTGATTAAAAAGGATATGCAGCTTATCCTCTAGGTAGGAAAATAGGCAGACTAGGTGGGCCAAACGGTCCTTATCTGCCATCAAAGTCTATGTTTCTATGTTTCTATCTCTCACACCCCCAGGTCATGTATCTTATCTACAAACTGTCTACGAGGGATGGAGTCAAAGACTTTGATTAAATCAGGGTGCATCATGTCTACCACCTGTCCCTTGTTCCCTACTTTTGTCACCCAGTCGAAAAAAATGATCAGGTTTGTCTGACATGATCCCATCCATAGACTAATGGCCTATATCCCTTCTGATGCTGGTATCTCTAACACTCCCCCCAACCCTCTCCAGGCCCTGAGATGGAAGCCAACACTTACCCTGTGACCACTTTTATTGCTGGCCACCATCTAATGCAATTACAGCCTTCCTTGTTTATTTATTTCTTTTACAATTTTTGGCCAGGAAAGACACACTAAGCCAACATTGTTTCCAGTTACATCCTGGGAGGACAGGGAAGTTAGGTGGCTTGCTCGAGGTCACACAGCATGCAAATGGTGGCTGTGGGATTTAAACCCACTTCTCCAGGTTTGTAACTCAGTGCTCTCAACTACTACTCTGTACTGCTGTCATTGGTTTATACAAGTAACTTTGTTGAATATTGTACTAATAAAAGTACAATATTGATAAAATGACTTGTATAACACAAGCGACTGTAGTTGCAAGAGATTTCAGCAGAGGTGGGCAGAGGGCAAGTGCAGGCCACCGTTTCAGGGCCGAGTAAGGGGGTGCATGTGTGGGTCAATAACTGTGGTCCATTATTTTTTAAACTCTTGCCCATCAGCAAGACTTATAGCTTATTGCTGGACAATACTGCACAGATTTTCACTGGAGCTTAGGGCTATAGTGGGAAAAAATTGACCCTGAGGGATAACTATTGACAAGCCAAAGGGTTTGTGATTTTCTCATTAAATACTGAAACAATTCTGGTCAATATTTATTTTATTAAACCTTGCCTGAGTTACACATCCCAAGTAGCCAAGAGCCTTTGCTAAAAAAAAGCAATTCTGGTGGCACTAGAGAGCCTTCTTCCAGGCAGGACACACTCTGAGAGAGTTCTCTATTTTGGGGTGGCAATTTGTTAAATAACTTTTTCTAAAGCATAAATTTTGCTTTTACAAATAAACGGTTCACTGCAGCTTACTTTACTGAGCAGAAATATAGCAACTTTGAAACGAGCAGACCAAAATTGCAGCAGCCAGGATCACTGAAGGACCTGCCGCTTAACATTAGTCAGGCCATAGGAACCTTGGGCAGCACTGGAGCCAGCAACCCTGCGGTGATGATAGAGTCCCCTCTCGAACATGATGATTGGTTCCATGTTGGTCATGAAAATAAAAGACTGACCTCCCCCCCCACACACACACACAAATTAAAGCAGCATGTTTCTGCTATAAAGGAACTCATGGGTAATGTTTCTGACTCAGAGAAATGCATTACCTTGACCCTAACTGCTTTAGCAACTCTGACAAAAGAAAATGGTCAGCTTTGGGGCCGCATGGAAACCTTAGGGAATGTACTATGTGCAGGTAACCTCCTCTGTGTTGTTGGAGTTTGGGGGGGGGGCAGAGGGTATGAATTTATTTTCTTATCTGGTGCAATGGCTAAAAAGAAAAAATTACTCACCTTAGTAATTATGTTTCTTCTAATTTTCTTTTTGTGTGTTTGCATCCTTTTCCCTCTTTCCCCCCCGAGCGCACCTGGAAATGATCTCCAACTCAGGCTGCCTCTGGCCAAATAGTTTAAATAAACAAAGCAGTTCATGGTCAGCTCTGCTATCCAACTTCCCTTGCTTTGCTTAGCCACCAGGTAGTCAAATGCCATTAGAAATTCTACATAACATAACTTGCTGTAATCACCTATAGCAAGAAGACAATTTGGTTATCTAAGACTACAAGCAGTGACATTTTAAAAAGTGCATACAATTATTATTATTTTTTAATTAAAATACATATTTCAGCTAACTGTAATTTTATTTTGGCCAGTTAGATTTTTAAGTGATGGTCAAAGTGGCTCTTGGCAATTGTGAAGTTTATATCTCTGTTGCTATTTTAGAGTGTTTATTGCTGTCTGGATTCCCCCATCCAATGATAATGCAGAACAAGTGACTGCATATCCAATGTTGAAATATTTGTTTTACATGTTCTATGTATTATTGTTGATGATGTTTCATGTGAGAGACTATATAACATTGTTTTTGCTTAAAACAATGAAATATAAATTAGAAAAATGTGCGGTGTTTTTTTGATTTATTTATCAGACCACGAGGAGTTCAACAAATGAATTTCACTTCCAGCCTGAGTCGTTTGAACTTGAAAAACATTTTCAGGAAAAATATTGCTGCGAGCATAACTTAGAAATCCAGTTCACCCTCCAGGCATTAGTGTCTCTCAAATCCATAAGAAAATCAGAAAAAAAATCAACAAATTCAGTTGGAAGAAAGGACACAGATGGAGGGAAGGGTATAAAAACATTAAAGGATCACAATTCCAAAGTTCAAGTGCAAACAAGTAGTGCAGGGTCACTGCATGTCATGAATGGGGTTAGCTAGACCCCAAATATTTTTAAGCAATCATCCAGAGCATAAAGCATGCAGTTGAGATGGGTAACATGTTCATCACAGGACATACAGTTCATTTGCCAGGGGTCCCCAGGATTAAGGTGCTAATGATAAGGTGCTTGAAACAAACATTTGTACATAAATGAAGTTAACTAGCCTACTGTTAGCTGTAACCAAAGAACCCTGTTCTTTGGTGTTAGCTACCTGTGGGACTAGATAACTTCCGTTTTGTATTATTTGGGACTTGCAAATGTTTGCTTGAAGTGAAATTTTGTGAAATGAGGGGAAGGGTACCACTGGTACCTGAGATTTTTTTTTAACTTTATTAATTCCTGTTGTACATACAGATTTATATCCATTTCCTTATACATTGCATTAGGACATTGTATCACAGTTATACAAATTACAGAATCAAACATTAGATATACAGATATTGATAACCATGTGATCTGGTACAGTAGGATGGGGGGGGGGAGCAAAATAATCATCTATCTAAAATGTAGTAAAGTTACCAATGAATTGATTGCCTCTTCAGTGGCTGTAGTATTATGTCCTTAGGGAGAAAAGTAACTAAGGGAGAAACATGTGGTCTTGTGACTGCTATTGAAACTGATATAACAAATAGGGAGAAAACATTTGGAAATACTGGTGGAGCTCACCCATTAAGGACAGCAATGTCTCTAACTTGAAATATGTTTAAACTTACAATATATGTAGTAAACAACTTTAACCAATGAGTGATTTTTACTACAGTCAGTACTAAGATGTTACAGATTACTTGCCGGTTACCACAGACATATCAGGATGAATGGCTGTAGGCTGGTAGTGATCCTACAGATGCAAATGATTGGTAGCATCACAGAAATATAGGACAATCACCATGTGTGATTGTTACAACCACCATGGCTGTAAACCGCCAAACCCCAACATAGATGAATAAGCATATGTAGACATTAGCGCTTACCTTTTTATAAGTCCAGCTTTTACAAATGATGATAATAAAGCATGACAGTCCCCCTTAAACAGCGAGGAAGCCTGCAACCCTTGGGCTCAGTCCCTCTGGATGCCCTGATTCTGAATTGGGAAGTTTCTGTATGCCTTCCCCCCTTCCCACTCCTGTTCAAAGTTTTGGTCAAAATAAGATCTCAGTCTTGCAAGGTGATTCTGATTGCTCCAGATTGGGCCAGACAGCCCTAGTACCCTCTGTTGCTCTCCCTAGCAGTCCATCTTCCCCTGTCTCTTCCCATGAATTACAACCTGTTAACATCCTCTCAGGGAAGGATTTGGTACCTCAATCTTCAGTCTCTCAATCTCAAGGCATGGCTCTTGAAGAGTTAGAGTTTGCAGATCTGCGTATTTCCCAAGGGGTTCCAGATATCCTCAAGGCTTCTCAAAAGCCCTCCACCAGAAAGACTTATAACTCCAAATGGAATAGATTCAGCATTTGGTGTTCTAAGAAGCATATTTCTCCAGACACTGCTGAATTGCCTATGGTTCTGGATTATATGGTCCATCTTAATAGCCTAGGCCTCAGACCAGCTAGTCTCAAGGTACACTTATCATCTGTTTCTGTGTTTTGTATGTGGGGAAGTCTTCCTCACTATCTTCTCATCCTGTGTTCTGTACATTTTTTAAAGGATTGCTTCACACTAATCTTCCTTTTAGAGACCCTGCCCCTGCCTGGGATTTGAATGTTTGCATTGCTCAACTTATGCAACCCCACTTTGAGCCTATGTCTTCAGCAGAGCTTAAGTGCTTGACTTGGAAAACTGTGTTCCTGGTAGCCATTACCTCTGCCAGGTGCATCAGTGAATTGCAAGCCCTGTCAGTGGAACCTGATTTTATCTCATTTCACAGGGATAAAGCAGTCCTTAGAACCAATAGAAGGTTCTTCCTCAAAGTGGCTTCAGACTTCCATTTAAACCAGTGTATGTCTCTTCCTGTTTTCTTCACTGATTATTCTTCCTCAGGAGAGAGGAAGCTACACAGTTTAGATGTTAAAATAGCCCTTAGTTACTACATAGAGCGTACCAAGGGTCACAGGTTTGACTCCCTCCAGTTGTTCCTCACTTATGGAGAAGTGGGAAAGGGCAAACCTGCCACCAAACGATCTACTGCCAGGTGGATTGTGTCTTGTATACAATTCTGCTATGAAAAACTGGAAAAAAATTCCACTCTCAGGCCAGAGGGCTCATTCCACAAGAGGTACAGCTGCTTCCCTGGCTGCTGCCAGGGATATCCCTCTCCTAGAAATTTGTCAAGCTGCCACCTGGAAAACAGTCCACACCTTTACCAAGCATTACTCTCTGGATATCCAGGCTAGGAGTGATGCTCAGTTTGGCACAGCAGTACTTCAGAGCCTATTCCCAAAGTAGGTTCTGCCCCTCCTCCTTAAAGGTACTGCTTGGTAGTCTGCAATTGTCAGAATGCTGCAAGACTTCATGTTGTTTGAAGAAAAAATTACTCACCTTAGTAATTATGTTTCTTCTAATGGAGTCTTGCTGTATTCTCACCTCCCTCCCTGCCTCCCCTCTCAGAATCTGTTTTTGGGAAGTGGGTGGGCAGGTGCAGTGGTGCACTCCAGGAGTGTTTTTTGCTTGCACCCTCCTCCTTTTTGTTTGGATGCTGATTTATTATTCTTATTTGCAGTAGATTGGTTTTTGGTTTTTGGGTTTCCTGACTTGAATCTTCCCTGGGAATCCAAAACTTTTTTCAGACAGTTGGCTAGTAGGAATTTTAACAATTTCCGCATAGAATGTTTAGTTAGTTGGGCTGGTAAGAATCTGATGGCTTAAGTTTGAAACACTCCAGACAGAGACTTCAACCGAGCTCGAAGCTCAGCATTCTATGCCCTGCATAGAAAGTTAACTCTTTGTTCTCCAGGGCAGTTCAAAGGTTGGGAATCACTGCAATTATCTGAATACAGCAAGACTTCACGTTGTTTGAACTACGCTGTCAGCCCTCGATGGTCTTGACTAGTCTACATTCAAAAAAGCTTATTGGATGAATCTCCATATTTGACCCAGCACTCCATTACAACCACGCATCATCTTGATAAAAACTGCAGGCTCAGAAATCAGAGACATGTTACTTACAGCAGTACAGGCAAGGCTATTCCCTGGACATCAATGGAATGGACATTAAATTGAACTCGGATTTATCTTTTCATGCCCATGCCCATGACAAGTGTTTTGGTGCTGTCAGACAATGACTGAAGACTTTGGGGATTGTTCATTCCTTTCTCCTACCAACTAGACTACACATAGTCTACAGGGAAAAGTCATGGCAGTTCACATAGGAAAAACTGAGGCAGAATTTTCAGCCAAAAGGGAAGTACAGGAAAACCCAATACTGGACTCACATGATAAATGAATCTGTGAGACTATAATCATTTGTATATTGAGACAATATGGTATAGAGACTTCAATGATCTGCATTGGGTTGCAGGCTTCCTTACTGTTTAAGGGGGACTGTGATGCTTTATATTAATTATTTTTTAAAGCTGGACTTATAAAAAGGTAAGCGCTAATGTCTATATATGCTTATTCATCTATGTTGGGGTTTGGCGGTTTACAGCCATGGTGGTTGTAACAATCACACATGGTGGTTGTCCTGTATTTCTATGATGCTACCAGTCATTTGCAGCTGTAGGATCACTACCAGCCTACAGCCATTCATCCTGATATGTCTGTGGCAACTGGCAAGTAATCTGTAACATCTTAGTACTGACTGTAGTAAAAAGCATTCGTTGGTTAAAGTTGTTTACTATATACAGTATATTGTATGTTTAAACATATTTCAAGTTAGAGAAATTGCTGTTCTTGATGGGTGAGCTCCACCAGTATTTCCAAATGGTTTCTCCCTATTTGTTATATCAGGTTCAGTAGCAGTCACAAGACCACGTGTTTCTCCCTTAGTTACTTTTCTCCCTAAGGACATAATACTACGGCCACCGAAGAGGCAATCAATTCATTGGTAACTTTACTACATTTTAGATAGATGATTATTTTGCCCCCCTCCCCATCCTACTGTACCAGATTTCATGGTTATTAATATCTGTATATCAAATGTTTGATTCTGTAATTTGTATAACTGTGATACAATGTCCTAATGCCTAGTGGAAATGGATAATAATCTGTACGTACAACATAAATTAATAAAGTTGAAAAAAAAATCTCAGGTACCAGTGGTACCTTCCCCCTCAATTCACAAAATTTCACTCAAAGCAAACATTTGCAAGTCCCAAATAATACCAAAAGGAAGTTACCCAGTCCCACAGATAGCTAACACCAAAGAACAGGGTTCTTTGGTTACAGCTAACAGTAGGACTAGTTAACTTCATTTATGTACAAATGTTTGTTTTGAGCACCTTGTCATTAGCACCTTAATCCTGGGGACCCCTGGCAAATGAACTGTATGTCCTGTGATGAACATGTTACCCATTTCGACTGCATGCTTTATGCTCTGGGCGCTTGTTTGACAATATTTGGGATCCAGCTAACCCCATTCATGACATGCAGTGATCCTGCACTACTTGTTTGCACCTGAACTTTGGAATTGTGGTCCTTTAATGTTTTTATACCCTTCCCTCCATCTGTGTCCTTTCTTCCAATTGAATTTGTTGATTTTGTTTCTGATTTTCTTGTGGATCTGAGAGACACTAATGCCTGGAGGGTGAACCAGATTTCTAAGTTATGCTCGCTGCAATGTTTTTCCTGAAAATGTCTTTCAAGTTCAAACAACTCAGGCTGGAAATGAAATGCACTTGTTGAACTCCTCATGATCTGATAAATAAATCAAAAAACCACCACACATTTTTCTAATTTATATTTCATTGTTTTAAGCAAAAACAGAGATATATAGTCTCTCACATGAAACATCATCAACAATAATACATAGAACATGTAAAACAAATATTTCAACATTGGATATACAGTCACTTGTTCTGCATTATCATTGGATGGGGGAATCCAGACAGCAATAAACACTCTAAAATAGCAACAGAGATGCAAACTTCACAATTGCTAAGAGCCACTTTGACCATCACTTAAAAATCTAACTGGCCAAAATAAAATTACAGTTAGCTAAAATATGTATTTTAATTAAAAAATAATAATAATTGTATGCACTTTTTAAAATGTCACTGCTTGTAGTCTTAGATAGGAAATTGACTTCTTGCTATAGTGTTATTACAGCAAGTTATGTTATGTAGAATTTCTAATGGCATTTGACTACCTGGTGGCTAAGTAAAGCAAGGGAAGTTGGATAGCAGAGCTGACCATGAAGTGATTTGTTTATTTGAACTATTTGGTCAGAGGCAGCCTGAGTTGGAGATCATTTCCAGGTGCAGCCTGGGGAAAGAGGGAAAAGGATGCAAACATACAAAAAGAAAATTGAATATACAGAAATAAATATGGTAAAGAAACAGTTCATTGTAGTTACAATGCATTGTAATGATACAATAAATAAAATAAAGAAACATTCCATTTTACTGTAAGTACAATGCAATCATAATGGTATTAAACTACAATAAATATGATAAGGAAATATTCCTCTTTACTGTAAGTACAGTGATGTGGTCATAGTATAAAAATACAATAAATACAATAATGAAACAGTACATTGCAGTTACAGTGAATAATGTTTTTAATAAATCTCTTGAGCTTCACTCAGGGTTTATGTAGCATCACACACCTCTGGTGTGTGAAATCTCATAACACAACCCTGCCCATACATTATTCCTCATTATCGTTGTTTCCTGTATTCATCTTCCCCTTGTTGCCCATTCTAAGACAATCAGTAAAGAAACATGCGCTTTGTTCTTTAGACTTCATTTGCTCTTGCGGATTGTCTACACATGGACTCATAGGGCAAGATTTTCAGCCCAGTTCAGTCCCTGCATCTTTGGCTTCTGTCTGCATTTTCAGTGGTTTGGATGCACATTTATTTTATTTTGTTTTATTTTATTCCATTGCAGAGTTTACATCAAAGAAATGGTGCATGCATCATTTCAGTGGCACATGCTTCCTTTTTTATAAACATGTGTAGCTATTCTTGAAGAATACTTCATTTTCTCTTTTGTTTGTATAAATGTTAATCGAATTTTCCAAATACAAAAATACACATCAGACAGCTTTCATTTATTGAATTCTAACTAGACACAAAATACAATAACAAATAGTCAAGCTACCGTAGCTTGTCAAAAATTACCAAAAAATCAGTTGAAACTAACAAGAGACTAAATAAATAACCTTTATAATATAGCGCAGTGTATTTAGTGTATTTAGGCGCAATTCTTTAAATTCCTTATAGGCATTGTTGTATTTTAGCAATACACATTAGGCAGTAAATTGCCCGTACCCCACATCCTATGACCTTTATTCAATTCATCTTTCTCAAAAGGCATGCATCCCTTCATTGACTCTGGACCTTGTATTCCATGTTGGCCATCTGTTCTAATACCTCTATCCCTTCCTTGGCCTCTATGTATTTAAACAAGCATTTGTCAATGCCGAACGTTCGCTTGCAGGTATTTGCAGTGGTGTTTGTCACGTATGGTGCTTTACCCTAATGCCTTGTGCGATTGCTGGTATTTGCACAATAAATTTTCAGCATGACCTTTTTGTTACCCCCATTTTGCGCTACATAGGCGGAAACACGTTTGGGCAGGATGTGAAAATGACAGCTGTACTGCTCATATGAAGTGTGGCAAAATGGCAATGTTGAAAATCTGGAGTGGAAATATTGAAAATTCGCAAAACCCACGAAGCGCAGTGGAACTGTGCAACGACGCCTCCTAAAACAGTCATTGTTAGGAATTTTTTTCATTAAATTTCAACACATTGGCATTTTAAAAACTTTCGCTAATGAACAGTGTCACTGTGATTTTCTTACTGTGTCCATACATTGATTTCACACACCGACTGCGCCATTGTGCACTACATGGGTGGAAACACGCTTTGGGCAGGATGTGAAAAATGACAGCTATACTGCTCATAAGGAGGTGTGGTAAAATGGCAATGTTGAAACTCTGGAGTGAAAATATTGAAAATTCTGAAACCACGAAGTGCAGTATAGAACTGCACAGCTACGTCAGAAACAGTTAATTTTAGAATTTGTTCACCAAATTTTCAACATAGCCATTTTAAGATCCTGCTCATGAACAGTGTCACTGTGATTTTCTTAATGTGTCCCATACACTGAGTTCGCACACCGACTGTGCCATTGTGCGCTACATGGGCGGAAACATGTTTTGGGCAAGATGTGAAGAATGACAGCTGCACTGATCATAAGGAGGTGTGGTAAAATGGGAATGTTAAAAATCTGGAGTGAAAATATTGAAAATTCACAAACTTACGAGCGTGCGTAGGAACTGCGCAATGCACACTCATAAAACAGTCATTTCTAGGAATTTTTTCACCAAATTTTCAATACAGCCATTTTAAGACCTCTGCTCATGATCAGTGTCACTGTGATTTTCATAATTTGTCCCATACATTGATTTCGCACATCGACTGTGCCATTGTGCGCTACATGGTCGGAAACATGTTTTGGGCAGGATGTGAAAAACGACAGCTGTACTGCTCATGAGGAGGTGTGGTAAAATGCCAGTGTTGAAAATCTGGAGTGGAAATATTGAAAATCCGCAAACCTACGAGCGTGCGTGGGAACTGTGCAACGCACGCTTGTAAAACAGTCATTCTTTGGAATTTTGGCACCAAATTTTCAACATGGGGTTTTTGGGACCCCTTCTCATGAATGATGTCACTGTCATGGCGTTATTTGGGCCTGAAGGGTGATTTCGCGCAGTGACTGCGCAGTGACTGAGAAATCACTCCTCGGGCCTGAATAACGCAATGACAGTGACATCATTCATGAGAAGGGGTCCCAAAAACCCCATGTTGAAAATTGGGTGCAAAAATTCCCAAAAATGCTTAAGATATGCAATAAAGTTGAAAACCCCCTATCTAGCCCATTATACAGCTTACCGGCACTTCCTCAGTTCACGGTCGGCTTTGAAGAGTGCAGACGTGTTCCCAGTCCACCGAAGATCATCGCGCCGAGCTCAGAGGTAAGTATGGGGGGGTATGGGGAGGCTGGGTGCGCAGTGGGTGGGTGCGGGTTGTGGGAGGGGGGACTGGGAGAAGCACCGTGGGACTGTTTTTGATTCACAGGTAAAAAAAAAAAAAACAGATGACGTGGGACGTTTGCCATGCTGGGGTGGGCTCCCAGGCGTGGCAGAAAGCACATGGCTGGGGGGGCCGAGGGCCGGCGGAGGATTGGCCACCTGTCGACCGAACAACCTGGGACATTTGCCGCACTGGGGTGGGCTCCCAGCGTGGCAACAAAGATTTGGGGGGCAGCGTGGCGAGGGGGTGGCGTGATGCAGGCGGCGTGATGCAGGGGGGTGGCGTGACGTGGTGCTCTGTATGACAGCGGTGGTTTCTTTGAAGCAAAGACCACCGCTGTCATACACAGCTCCCGCACCCATTGGTGCAGGACTGCCACGCCTGCTCAATGGAGCAGTGGATTGAAAGGGAGAGGCACACCTCCAAAGTGTGCTACTCTCCCAAAACGTTCCTTGCGCATGCGCGCAAGCGAACATAAAAAGGTGAGCCAGTATGATTTCACTTTTTCTACTGAGTGGCACAGTTTTGCAGTCATCCACTCCATTTTAAGCAGCATTTTACAGTTACCTAGTCACTGTTTTGTTGTAGGGGGCTGATTACAGCCACTGCTGAGCTTTCGATGCAACTGCTATGATTATGTTAAAAAGGTATATTTCCCCCTGGGACTTCAGCCCTACTGGTGGAAGGCTCCACTGCAGATGCTTCATTTGTTTGGGTACCATGACTTCTAACATCTCCCCCATGGCTGTGGACTCCTTCCTCCAGATTCCTCCAATTTAAGGCAGTCCCAGAAAACATGGGCGTGGCGTGCTCTCTGATGACAGTTCTGCCAGCATTTATTTGATAGAGCGATTCCAAAATGTGTGGTAATCACCGGTGTCCTAAAGTATCGACTGAGGACCTTCCAGCAGTGTTCCCTTCAGGAACTGAGGTACTTCATTTTCTTGACACATGTACAGTGGAGCCCACTAGAATATAATACAATAATGCAGCACTCCACAGCAGAGTTACTGCAGGAAACAAGGCACTTTCAGTCGCAGTTAATGCCTTCTGTCATGCAGGAATTTACAACACTGCATTGCGTCATGGCGGGCTCCACTGTAACATAGCAATTTAAGGGACTTTAGGTTCATCAGGTCAGCTCCCCCCATAACCAGGGAGCAACAAGTTTGCTGTGCAAACATGTACTAATTTCTAGAGACTTTCTACCTTACTACCCAGGGTAGCCTGGGATTTCCTTGGGGAACAGAACTATTTTTTGGCTTTCCTTGAAGGCCTGTACTGTCTTCATTTTTATGTTGGCTTGTGCATGCACAAGCAACATCTTGTGGTAGTAGCACTTTCAGAGGTGTGTCAGTGGCCAATGCAGGGAACGCTTTAGTGGGTGAGTCCCTCATCCGCCAATCAGTGAGCAGCTGGTGATGACAGTAGTTTCAAAGAGACCCACAGAGTTGAAAGAAATATGCCGTTCCAATGAGGTGCAGTTTCCTCATTGCAGCAGCAGATGACAAGATTCCAGCCATGCGCATTACAGTACACAGTAATGCACATGGCTGGAGTTACCAGTTGAGTTGCAATGTGCCTTTTCTGGTGAAACATTTAAATTGGTGAAATAGCTATGGCATGGCTTTCCACAATGATGACTCCTGCTGCCCTACACACACTCCTCAGAAAGCCAACATCTGGGGTGCCCAATCCCCGTGTCGGCATGTCCCCTCAAATGTGGCACACTAGCAGCCCACCCCAGTGTGCCAAAACTTGGCAGCTCCTGATGTCTACCACACAATCCTGTAAATTCGACATCAGGGGGTGTTCAATCTCCATGTTGGCATGTATCCCCCCATTAATGTGGCACACTGGGAGCCCACCCCAGTGTGCCAAAATAATTGTTTCTAAAGCCGGGATGCCCACTCATGGTGACGGATGCGCCACCCACCCAACCTGTCTATGTTCTTTGCTGACAATGGGATGCCCGATCCCTGTGTCGGTAATAGCATGTGCCACCTCCCTATTGTGGCACACTGGGAGCCCACCCCAGTGTGCCCAAATCTTTTTTTTTTTATTATTTCCCACGTTAAATAGAAAAACAGTCCCCCATAGTCTTTTTATTTTATATAACCCGTAAAACAGAAAATGGTCCCTCGTGGTCTCCCCCGTCCTCCTCCCCCAACCTGCACCATCCCTCTGTGCACCCACCTTCTCACACCACCTCCACCTCATACTTACCTCTGGAGGTCAGGAGCAGCAATCTTCTATGGCACAGGATATGTCTGCACTCTTCAAAGGCCAACTGCAAACTGAAGAAATGATGGTAAGCTTTATAATGGGGTTTCAACTTAGGTTGATATCTCAGACATTTTTTGGAATTTTGGCCCCAAGTTTTCAACATGCAGTTCTTGGGACCCCACCTCATGAACATGGCACTGTCATTTTGTTACTCGGTCCTGAAAGGTGATTTTGCGGTTGCTGTGTGGAATCACCTTTTGGGACCAATTAACGAAACAACAGTGCCACTGATCATGAGAGTAGGTCCCAAAAAAGCCCTTGTTGCAAATTTGGTGAAAACATTCCAAACAATAACTGTGTTATGAGCATACATTGTGCAGTTTCTACACATGCTTGTAACTTCACCGATTTTTTTTTATTTTCACTCCAGATTTTCAACATTGCCATTTTTCACACCTCCTAGTGAACAGTACGGCTGTCATTTTTCACATCCTGCCCAAAATGTGTTTTTACGCCTGTGGCGCAGAATGGTGTGGTCACTGTAGGAAATCAACTTTTGGGTCAGATTAACAAAATCACAGTTCCACTGTTCATGAGGAGAGTTTCAAAAATGCCCATATTGAAAATTTGGTGAAAAATTTAAAAAAGTGATTGCGTTACAGGCATTGCAGCTTCTACGCACGCTTGCAATTTTGCCAGTTTATCATATTTTCACTCCAGATTTTGACATTGCCATATTTTTGCGTCATCTCATGAACCATACATCTGTCACTTTTCACATCCTGCCCAAAATGTGTTCTCGCACCTGTGGTGAAAAATGGCGCAGTCACTGTGCAAAATAACCTTTCAGGTAATGAACCGATAGTGCCACTGTTCATGAGGTGGGGTCACAAAAAATCCAAGTTGAAAATCTGAAGTGGAAATACCAACAAACACCCAGGGCATTAGGGTTTCCAACCATAACACCCAACCCTGTAGAGACTGACAGGCATCGGGGGTGCGACTTGGGATTGTCAGTTGTAATGCTCACGCCATTCTACCCCCACCCTCACCCTGCAGCCATTGACAGGCATCGAGGTGTACCTTGGAGTCTTTGTCCCCAATGTTCACCCCATTCTCCTACACTGCACCCATCTCAGTGTATTTCCTTATGAATGGGGTGAGCGTAAGGCTCAAAGACCCCAAGGTACACCGTGACACCGGTCAGTGTCTGCAGGGTAGGGTAAGGTGAAATGGTGTGAGCGCTATGGTCAGCAAACCAAAGGCATACCCCCAATGCCTGTCAGTCTCTGCGGCATGGGAGTGGGGTTGGCATCAGTTCAATACTTCACTGCCATTCCTATTATGAATCTCTCTAACTCCTGCACTACCAATGACAATGCCAGAAAGACAATTTTTGGCATTGACAGATGCTTATTACTGATTCTGCTGCCATGCTGTTCCATAGGTTTACTATTTTCTGGCAGAATAAGAACCTCCTAATGTTGCCCCTGAATTTACCACCTCTGAACTTCAGGGCATGTCCTGGCATAATGCTGGAGCATACCAGATCAAAACACTTCCATTTGTTTGACTTTATCAATAACCTTTGGTATGTGGAAGACTGAGACTGAGCTCCCTCCCTCAGCCATCTTTTCTCCTGGGTGAGCTTGTTGAAGGGCATTCAGTCTCATTTCATAGCTCTTATACTCCATCCCCTAATCATTCTGGTGACCCTGCACTGCATGCTCTCTACTACTTGAAATTCCTTTTTTGTTAGGGGGAGCCCAGAACTGCATATGGTACTCCAGGTAGGACCTTGCCAGGGCCTAGTAAAGTGCCAGCAGTTCTTCCCCTGCTCTATTGGTCAGCCCCCCTTGATGCACCCCAGCATACATCCAGATGTCTTGACAGCAGCCATGCACAGCTTGTCATACTTTAGCCCCTTGTCTATTATGACCACAGGTCCTCTTCCTCCTCCTCCACTGCAACAAAAGGATCCTTACACAGTGTGTAGGTCCTACCTCTTCTTCCACTCCCCCAGTATCGCATCTTGCATTTGGCTACATTAAATCTAAGACTCCTGGAGTCTGAAGAGTAACCAAGCTTGTTCCAGGCCTTTTCTACATTGTCCCTATTCACAGGGGAGTCCACCACCCTGGACCACTTGGTAACAGTACCCACCAGTGAACCTGGGGAGTCAGGTATGACCACTGTCAGTCACTGTGACCCCAAGAAACTCGTTGTGCAATGTACAAATGCAAACAGGCAAACACTGTTTTTTTAGACAAAATTAAACAGATTGGGATTAGTTTAGAATCACTCAGTTTGGGGAACTGGGGTATTTGGCAGAGCCTCAGCCTGTCAAAAGCTACAAAAATGCTTCCTTCATTATGCTCATCGTTAGTCGCCTTTGTATTTTTGTTTTCCTTCGGGTGGTGGGGCTGGTACATCTTCAGCCAGTGAGAAAACTAAAATGGGGCCATGCAGACACAGGTAGTGGGGCTGCCCAGCATAAGGCATTAGTTAGTTCTTGATGTGTGTCATTTGAGTTTGGTGCACAGTTTGCTATGTGAGTCGAGTAACTGGTTCTGCAAGATAGCTATGTCTTCATGTACTTTTGGTTGTGCAATGATAGGACATTTCTCATTTCAGCTGGTTAAAAGATATTTGGTGATGTCAGTAAATGTGAGAGTGCATGAGTTGTTTCTGTCACACAGAAACATTTGCAGTGAACATATTTGTAGCCATATAGACCTTGGAAAGACTTAAAGTAAGTGATACATTTTATTGGTTTGGCAAGTAATTTTCAGTATACAGCCAACATTTCAACACCCTCAGTGCCCTTCTTCAAGTGAGGCTCACCTGAAAGAGGGCACTGTGCGGTCTAAATTGCTTGTTGGTGCAATGAAAGTCATTGAATCACCTAGCTTGCCCATCTGAATTTTTGATCTCTGGACATCTTCTGCCACTCACATTACTGTAAAATACAATCCCCTGTACCTGCTTCTCCCTGCTGTATATGCCAACTAGAGGGCTAGAACATGATGTAATGTCACATAGCTCTTATACTCATTGGTCTTCGGGGTTGTTGGTCGCTCTTCTTGCAGCCTATGTGCCAATGGGATGCTCTACATCTATTTTCCAACAGTAGGAGTATTTTCTGAGCTGCACTGTGTCTCTCGTGGCTGAGCGTTCTTCGTGTATATTGTCCACGTTGACTCTACCAGGTGTCTGTTGAGTGCCATGATCCTTGTACATAACGTTGCATTAGAGACAGTGGAGAACACATACTGGCCACAACACACATGTAATACTGTATTTAACCCATTTAGTGCTATTCCTCTATCTTGTAAGTCAATGAATTTTCAGATTTTCATGGTATTGATCACAGCTGATTTCCATGTGTACTGGACCTGATGGCAGTCTTCCCTCATAAATAGTACTGTATAAGAAATGCCAGTTTATTTTCTATAAGTTATCAAGTGTTTGCACTACTGCTATGCATGCACAGTCTCGCTAAGCAACCACAAGCATAGTAGCATGCATGCTTACGAAGCTAGCCACATGAATGAAGAGCCACTAAGACCTGTCTTTCAAATGCTAAGAAGTGCAAGGTAATGCACCTGGGAAACAAAAACCCAGGGGAAGAGTACACAATGGGGGGTGAGATACTAACAACAACAAAAATGGAAAGGGACCTGGGGATAGTCATATCAGATGACCTAAAGGTGGGCAAACAATGTGAGAGGGCAGCAGGGAGGGCTGGGGGGATACTGGGATGCATAGGGAGAGGCATCACCAGCAGAAAACAGGAAGTTATTATCCCTCTGTACAGACAGTTGGTGAGACCCCATCTGGAGTACTGTGTGCAGTTCTGGAGACCCAATCTCCGCAAGGATATAGACAGGATGGAGGCTGTCCAGAGCAGGGCAACTAAAATGGTGCAGGGCCTGCACCGGAAGACATATGAAGAGAGACTTAAGGAGCTGAATATGTATAGCCTCGAGGAAAGGAGAGAAAGGGGGGACATGATAGAAACTTTCAAGTATCTCAAGGGAATCAACAAAGTCCAAGAGGGTAGCATCTTTTAAAAAAAGAGGTGTGCAAGAACAAGGGGGCACAATTTGAAGATAGAAGGGGGGCAGCTCAGAGGTAATTTAAGGAAGTATTTTTTCACAGAGAGGGTTGTGGATGCATGGAATGGCCTTCCGGAGGAGGTTGTGGAGTCAAAAACAGTGGTGGAATTCAAGCATGCATGGGACAGTGTAGGTTTGCTGCATTAATTTAATTAAACCAGGGAATGTCTGTGTGAGAGATTATCAAACAGAAAATAGGCCACTTGCTATTAATATTTATCTCTGGGTGCAGCAAGTGATCCCAGAGTGGGAGATGTCCATGAGGGTGTGAGACCCCCAGAGCATGAGGACCAGAGCAGAGCAGGAAGATGGTGTCTGCAGGAACATCCACAGGGAAGGCTGCAGGTAACCTGGGTACTCTTACAAACAGGGACCAGATTAGATGGAGATGTAAGGAAGCCTGATAAACTGTCAGGGGTAGTAATGTACTGGAGACAGGGGGTATGAAAGGTAAGCACAGGTGACAGGGTAGGCCAGAATAGACAGGCTTGAAGCTAATATTTAACTACTCCCCATCTAGGGTAGGCCAGTAGAGACTGGTTAAGGGTGTGATTTAAATACTTCAGTCTACTTCTTATCTGGCTTAAGCTGTGGGGTAGGTTTAGGTAAAGGGCAAACTACTCTCTACCTGGGGTAAACCTGTGGAGGCAGGTTAGAGGTAGGATCTAAAATACTCCTTATCTGGAATAGGCCCACAAAGCAGGTTAAGGGGAAGGGTGAACTACTCATTATCTGAGGTAGTCCTGAAGAGGCAGGTTAGAGGCAGGATTTAAACTACTCCCTGTCTAGGGTAGGCATATCACTTGTTCACTTATTACCATTGCACTTATTAATTGTTGCCACAAATTACATATATATGCAACACTGTTTGTAACAACTGCTTTAATTAATTGTGTGCTATGTTGATCTTTGTAACTTAAATGTAAAATGTCTCATCCCTATTACACCCTTTCCCCTCAGGTTTCACCCAGAGACAAGCAACCTGTTGCTCAGTGTACCTTTCTGGTGAAACATTTCAATAAATAAATAAAAATATAAGTACAAGGAAATGATCAGGTAAGAGCCAGGAAGTGAAGAGAGGTGAGTTGCAGTTGATGTGGGGCTTCAGTTTTCCTAGATACACTCTGTGAAGCTGTGATTGCTTGGGATGCAGGAGTCTGGGGGCTATGAGGACCAAGGTGCCAATGCTTAGGTTAGAACTAAATGGATTACTGATGAGTCATGGGGTGGAATTAGGTAGGTCTGTAAGGGGCATCAAGGACAGGGGTAGGGTACTAAATGTACCACAAGGGGACCAGAAGGTTGGGATAAGTAACCCAGTAATGGGCAGAGGGGCCAGGGTGGGAGTGGGAATAGTCAGATAGGAAGTCAAGTGGGCTCCATGACTGTGGTTGCCTCTGCCACAAAGGGAGCTCTGGGCAAAGGGGAGAGGCTGGACAAGAGTTCATAGGGTAGGTGGTTGGAAGCAGGACCGTGAAGAAATCAGGCACCCCGGTCAAAGTCAGCTACAATTTTGGAGGTGCTATAGGTACCCAGGGCCAGCTCAGTAAGGAAGTGATGGATCTCTAAGTTCAACCATGGGTTAAGGGACTGGTGCAAGGGGAAGGGCTATGGATGTATGGAGGACTGGAGAAAAGTCTGGGATAAGAAATCTCTGTATTCTTCAAACAGGCTACACCTCAGTGGGGGGGTACAAGGGTACTCTCTGACAGATTAGGGGAGTACATCAGGGACAGCTTGAATTTAAACTGAGGAGGGGGACTTCCTGGGAGCACAGAGTCCAGGGTTCACAATAGGAGGATGCAGGAAGGCCTCCCCAAGTGGAAGGGACAATAAGTAAACAGGGAAAGGAGAGGGGGAAGTGTGAATACAGTGAGGAGGAATAGGAAGGGGGGAGAAAAAAGACAAAGAAAGGGGCAAGCAGTAGGGCAAGCACAGGAGGAGGAAGGGGATTAGGAAGGGAGCGTTGGGGTGGCAAATGTGATTTGTGGATAGTGATATCCATGGATGCCATGAGTCTGGGGAAGAAAATGGACAACCTCCAGGCCACAATGACAGAGGGCTGAGTAGATCTGGTGTCAGTCACCGAGATCTGGGCAGTAGCGTACCATGACTGGAATCAGTCTGTTCCTGTATACACCCTCTATAGGAAGGCCAGAACAACAGGTACATGTAGATGGGTATCAATCTATGTTAGGAAGGTGATAAAGCTCAGAAAGGAAGACATGGGGGTGGTAAGGAAAGGAGATACTATGAGAACAGCTGTAGTCAGGGTGGAGATGAAAATAAAAGTAGGGGTAGTGTACTGTCCACCAAGTTAGGATGAAACCACAGACAGGGAGCTGGGGCATGAGATAAGAAAGTCTGTGGAGGGGAAGAAGTGGTAACAGTGAGAGTTTATAACTCACCCGATGTCAATTAGACCATCCCACAGGCCTGCAGCAGTGGGAGCCAAGCAATCCTGTATGCATTCCAGGATGATTTTCTGACAGAGGAGTTGATTGAACCAACATGGGATCAGGCCATCATGACCCTAGTTCTGAAAAACAGTAATCATGTCAAAAGCATCACAGTCGCTGTGCCCCTGGGAGGGGGTGACCACCAGTCTTTGTGGTTTCAGATAGACATGGGATGTGAAGTGCTGAACATGAAAACATGTATTCTTGATTTCAAGGGCAGATTTTGTATTAGTGGGGGTGATGCTAGGGGAAAGACTGAGAGAACTAAGGAAGAACATGGGTGTGGAGGATAGATGGGAAGTAATTGGGAAGGGGGCACAGGCAGCCATTGTAACCCACCTTAGCTCATTGTCTCCTAGCAGATGCCTGTAGTCATCAGTAAAATACACTGGTGTGTCCTGAGGACATCTACAGAAGTCAGCTACTGACTTCCTGTGTGCCCATGCAACATCTGGAGATGTCACTTATACATTTTAATATATAATATAACAGAATATAATATATATTTGACTGCATAGCACCATTGGAAAGGTAAGTTTGTGCTGAACAACTTTGCCACTGATCTTTCGTGGATATCATGTATACTTTAGGAGTTATTTGCATTTGTTTATGGTACGGTGTGTATGGCTTATGTTACCTACTTTAGTGCAAATTTTGTTTTTTTGCTGTTTCAACCAGCATAGAAAAAAAACAAAATTACATATTATCATTTGCAGACCACCATTGGAAAGGTAATTTTGTGCTGAATAACTTTGCCACTCATACTTTGTGTCTAGCGCTTACGGTTCTTGAGCTATTAGGATTTGTTTGTGGCATGCTGATTATGGCTTGATTTTGCTTAGTAAGGCCCAGGATTCACTGTTAACAGTATATAGGAGACAAGTGGTGCAACTTCAGAGAGCTCCTGTGGAGGCAATGAGTTAAGCAGAAGGATAAAAGCAGCAACAGGAGGAAGCTGTGTTTTACAGATGAGGTGGGCAGAGCAGTGAAGGGGAAAATGGCTTTTTACAGGAAATATAAGAAGACCCAGAAGGAAGAAAGAAGTGCAGGATATGCAGGGCAGCTGAAATCAGCTTACATGGTGGTAAGGCAAACCAAGCCAAGCCAGAGACGGAACTAAGAATAGCTGAGAGGGTCAAAAAGGATGACAAAACCTTCTTTTGATACTGTACATTTGAGAGAAAAGAAAAACAAAAGAGGAAATAGTGAAGCTGAGAAGGGGGACCCAAGTGGGTGGAGGAAAACAGGGAGAGGAGAATGCTACTAAATGAGTACTTCTGCTCATCTTCACTATAGAGAATGATGGTCCACTACTGGGTAAAATAGGGATGGGGGACAGTGGAGATGAAGGAGGAAGCAATAACAGAGGACAAAGCCATCAAGGGGCTCAAGGCCCTCAGGGTGGACATGTCCACAGGACCAGATGGCATGCACCCAAGGGTGCTGAGAGAGCCAGCAGCAGCCCTTGCAGCACCCTTGACTGGCTTGCTGAACTGCTCACTGGGCACATGGATGATTCTGCATGAGTGGAGGACAGCCAATGTGGTGTTCCTGCACAGGGGAGGAGCTAGGGTTGAACCAGGGAACTACAGACCAGTCAGCCTGACATCAATCGTTGGCCAGCTGATGGAAAGCATCCTAAAGGAAAGGATGGTTGATTTTCTTTAGGCAAACAGTCTCCAGGATAGCAGGCAGCATGTGTTCATGGAAAGGAGGTCATGCCAAAAAATCTGATCAACTTCTTTGACTGGGTCACTAGTGTAGTAGACATGGGCCAAGCAGTGGACATACTATACTTGGACTTCAGAAAGGCCTGCTACAACTGAATCCCTTACAATAGACTGATAAAAAAGCAAAACAACTGGTGGATATGGGGAATGGGAGAAACTAACTGGGTGGGTGGTGGCAAACTGGATTTGGGTAGAATGCAGCAGGGGGTGGTAGGAGGGGAGCATGCTAGGACAAGAGGAGTTACTGGCAGGGTCCCACAGCGATCAGCACTGGGTCCAGTCTTATTCAATGTGTTCATCAATGACATTGGGGATGGCATCAAAGGCAAGACATATGTACATTTAACCTACTGTGTATTTGTATAGATGTTATTGTCTTGTATGACTTGCTCATGTTGTACATTAAGCTATTTTTACTGTGAAACTGATACTTTTGTACTGTGGGACCCCATTGAAAATGAGCCTCAGCTACATTGAGTTAGCCTGTTCTGATATCAGAATATTTTTTTTTTTACTACTACTATTAAGATACATCTTTTTGTGGATGACACCAAGCTTTGTGGGAGGGTGGACACTGGTGGGTGTTAGGGATCTAAGGGAGGACCTCGCTAGGTTAAAAAGGTTGTCTGGAATCTGGCAATTGGGGTTCAATGCTATAAAATGCATGGTAAATTGGGTGTAAGACCACCATGGTTAGGTATAGTCATGGGGTGAAGGTCACAGTCACAGAGGAGGAGAAAGGTCAGGAGCTAGCAATTACAAGTGACCTACTGTAAAACTTTCAGGGCAGTGCAAAAAGGCACTGCAGAAGGCATACAGGATGCTGTGTTGCATATCAATGGGGTTCTCCAGCAGGAGAAAATAGATCATTCTGTCCCTGTACACGTCTGTGGTAGATCTACTTCTGGAAAACAGTGTACAGTACTGGAGACCCTATCTAAAGAAAAACATAAGCCAGAGGGTGGCAGAACAGAGGAGGGCTACCAAGATGATATAAGAGCAGCAGTATCTCCCAAATGAACAGAGGCTGGTGAACACTGGAGGAAAGAAAAGAGTGTGAGATGACACAACTGAGACCATCAAATACCTTAAAGGCATTAACAAGGTGGACAATGGGGATCTTTTTTGCAAACATGAGAACAGAAGCACTAAAGGGCACAACTACAAATTGGGGGGGGGGTGCAGGAAGGAGGCTAGAAGGTGATTCTTCACTGAAAGGATGGTGGCAGGATGGAATGCACTGCCAGAGAGGGTAGTAAATCACAGCCCAGTTGGGGGACTTAAAAGAGAGTGGAGAAGATTCAAGGTGAAGGTTAAGATGACAGGTGAGGAGGGGCACAGCATCATGCAGCATACATGCATAAGCTCCGCATCGAGCCGATTCAGTAGACCTTCAGGCCTCCTTCTGCTGGCATTTTGTATGATCGTGTGGTCATATGTACATACTGTATATTTAATTTATAAGTTTATGTAAAATTCTATGACTGTTAAGGAAATTAATGTTTTGGTAATTTTCCAATTGGTATGTCTTCCATTTTTCTGTGTGTCAAGTCAGGAGTACAGCATAGGACCCTATAACCCAAACTAGGGCATATCAGAACATGTGGCAACCATATTCTTAGTCTGTTGTGTTGTGCTTTCATAATAACCTTGGAGAGATGAGGCAGGACTGATTTTTAAAGCGTGTATATGCAGTATAGGATATATATGCATTTAGTATACTTACAATGTACAATCTTGTATATACAGATATATATCACATTTACTGTCTCTCAGAGGCTCTCAGAGGCATATTTTTATTTATTGATTTGTTTGTTTGTTTACTGGTCCCAGAGACTGTTTTCAAGCATAACATGAGCCATCAAGGTGGTACACAATGGGTATGGCAAAAAGTACATACTGGCAAGGCAAGTAGCACATACAGGACAAGAAGCAATTAGGTAATACAATACAACTGCATGACAGGGCAATAAATAAAAAACAGTACAGAACAACAAGCAATTGATCTAGCGTGGTTGTGAAAGTGAAACCCAAGCAATAAATACAGACAATATATACAGTTTATATAGCATATGCAAATGAATAGCCACTCGCCAGAATATGCCTCAGAACGAAAATCAGAAATGTCTGGTTAATCCAATTGACAGGAACTGATACTGTGCAAGGTGCTGCAAAGTTTATAGTACACGAGCTGGGCCTTGGGTAACTGTTAACCAGATCGATTGGGTTCACTGTTTGGTTTTGTAAAATTGCCACTATTACTGTCTCAGTATACAAAACATGAAGTCAGTCTTATAAAATATATTGCAAATGGCTTGAAGTTCTGATTGAGAAAAGGTATTTTTAGCCCTCTGTGCTGTGGGGGACATGCTTGGCATAACTTGGTATTTGTACAGAAATGCAATTTCAGTGTGACTAGAAAATGAAATTGGAATTCCAGTAATAGATCTGTTAAATATGTTGCTTTACCAAAGTGACTATATTGGTAATTGCTAACACCATTTACAATATTCAATGTTAAACTAAAAGATTACTGGGCTAAATGCTTTTTAGTCCTCCACCTTGGGAGAGGGTTGGTATTTCCCTATCTTTAGGCAAAAGGGAAATGGTAGCCACATAGACAGTTAAAGAAAGATACAGATTTTCATCCATCTATTCCATCCAGAACTCAATTTCCTACCTACTGTAGGTTGTCAAGTTCCTTGCCAGAACTGCAGTGGACTGGCAGTTGCTTTATACATGCCTGTAATAATTTCATTAGTAATACTGGGAAACATATTTAGCTTGCATACTATTTTGCTATCACATTTTTCTCTCAGTTAACAGGAATGTTTATTCTTGTGATCAGAAGCAGCTGCACAATCTGAAAAAGGAGATATTTTTCCTTTTGTTGCATGTTTATTCCTGTCATGGGTTACTAATACAACCATACCATTCTGGACCAAACTCATCGCAGTACACATTCAATAAACTCAAGTACTACTGCAACAACAACAAAGAACCATATATCTTTCATACAGTGTAATACACAGTGAATAATGCCTGGGCAGGTGTGTGTATAAAATCCTCATGAGACAAACTTTGCACAGGCATTATTTTTTTATAATGACTGGTAAGCAATTTTTTCAATGGGCTCAGTCAGTTGATAGTCGCTGTAATAACCAGTTGGTTATTATGGCATTTACATGCTCAACTTGAGCGTTGCCTCATTGGCTGTCATTCTGAGTGTCGGCGGGCTGAACAGTTCCACAAACATGGTGGCTCCATTTGTTGGTTAGCGAGGAGTTGCTAGTACAAGACTCATCTCATCTCCTCATTATTGTTTTTTGTAGTATTTATCTGGTTGATCCTACTTTTAAAGTTTTAAAAAAGCTGTTTCTGGTTGATCCTGCTGCTCGTTGGCTTCAAGAGATAATGAGTGCGAGCAAGAACAGGGCTGTGGCTGACTGCCTATAGCACTTGATAAACACAATCGCAATTCCAAACTGTAGGTTTAAAAAAAGACAGAACAAAATGCTCATACTGGAGAGTAAAAGAGAGGGAAAGAGAGAGAGAGAGAAAAAGAGAGAGAGGGTGTGTGTGTGTGTGTGTTTACTATTTCAAATATTTTGACTGATATGACTGCACACACTGCATGCACATTCACACATGGTCACAGAAGTCAGGCAGAAAAAAATTGCTCACCAGCAGTTATAAAAAATAAAGCATGGGGTGGTGTGCATACTCAAATTTAATGCACATCCTTGGTGTAGAATGCTTTAATAAACCCCTCAAGTGTTGCTCTCTGGATTTATGTGGCATCCCACAACTCGGGTATGCATTAAATTCTCATAATGCACACTACCCCATGCATTATTCTCTATATAATTACTGGTCAGCAATTTTTATGTTCACTATGCACGCATGCGCAGTGAATATTTTGTTAGGAAAATGGCTTTTGAGAGGTGTGACACTATCAGTCCAATGCAGAGTGGTCTGTAAGGGGCTCGTCAGTGTCACACCAGCCATAAGCCAGGCTGATCATGACACTGTTTTGGCTTGTTGGGTGGAAACTTTGTGTATTTCAAAGGAGAGAGCTGACCCAGTCATAGGTCGGCTCTTTCCTTTGATCTACATAACACCACCCAGCAAGCATAGCTGGTTGCCGCAGTGCCATCCTCTGCCAGCCCATCTTCAAACTACCTCCCAGTCAGTATGGCAGCTGCCGCCCAAATGCACCAGCCTCTTCTATGCTCATCTGTCCCTGCAGAAGGACTGCAGTGTGTCACAAATGCACTCCACAGGTCAGGCCTTCTGCTCCCATAGTGCCAACCTCAGAGTGCAATAGTGTGAACAGGTAACAGACAGGATAACCTTCCTGTCTGCTTTGGATCCGAATCACCTTTAGCCCTGAGTTCTGGAGGGATTCAAACTATGAACATTATGCTAGCATATCCAATGTACAGGCTCAGATATGTACCCTCTTCGGGACTGCAATACAATCTTTCGCCAAGGGCACCCAGCCAGGTCTCCAAAATGAACACTTAAAACTCTATAAGAGACCTTAGGTATATTCTTACCTTATTATACAAGCTCAGTACACAATCAAGCTTTTTAACAGCTGTCAGACTTAACCACCTATACATCACATGCAAAAATAAACTGAAAAGACACCCAGGCAGTATTTCATAAAAAGGTTGTTTATCTAAAGATGATAAAAACATGTAAAATTAAACACAAAACAATATATCATACAACGTACAATCATACAAAATAAAAAAGGAAGTTACAGACAAAACACTCCTACCACAAAGACTTCATTTCTTTCTAAGTATTACATTTCTAAGCGCATTTAAATTGGAGAAAACTTTCTGTCTCAGAGTCCAAGATGATATAACACGTACTCCCCAGGTAACAACGTTCATTTCAACTCTATCTCCCTACCTGCTTTTGGTGAGTCAGCTAGCTCCTCCTTTTAAAATGAATTCTAACATAATTTCTACCAGGAGGTATTTTTAATTAATGATAACATCAGAAAAAAAAACATTTCATAAATATGACATCCATTAAAGTAAAACTACACCCAAAACTTGAAAAAATATATGTTGTGCAGAGTGTTTTAATTTGTATGTGAAGTTCTAGTGTTTCCTTCCCTCTGACTGGTATTAGGAGTTTTTCCTAAATTAGCCTGCTAGCTTTAGGGTAGTTTTACGACCCCTGGAGATCACCATATCAAATAGGTTTATTGCATTTCTTTGTCCTACAATGCACCTTGTTTCATGTAATGGTGATGTAGCAGAGACCATAAATCCAGCAGAAAGCATTGCATTACAATCAGTTCATAACAACAGAGATGGCTATATTTTAAAATCTGTAGAATTCAGCTTGGTGACCACCCTCATCCTAAAGGTTTTACTGTCCTGAAAAACTTTGCTGCTGGTAATTTTTGTGCAGCTTGTAAAGCTTCCAAGATATTTAGTTTGTTTGGCATGTGTGTGTTGAATGTTGGGTCTCTCTTACATCACAGTCACATGAGAAAAAATGCACTGTGGGAACCAGAAATACAATTACACTATCAGGTATGGAGATCCCCAGGGGTCGTAAAACTAGCATAAAGCTAGCAGGCTAATTTGGGAAAAACTCCTAATACCAGTCAAAGGGAAGGAAACACTAGAACTTCACATATAAATTAAAACACTCTGCACAACATATATTTTTTCAGGTTTTGGGTGTAGTTTTCTTTTAATCAAACATTTCTCTTTGAACTTGACAATCCTACCATTTGTCACTATTTCTCGGCTGTATGTTAGAATGGAAGAAGAACCTGTCAAATTATTCTTCATCCTGTTACGTCATAAACTATATGTTTGGTTTCAACTTTAAAAGCCTGGGCAGATAATAAAAACGTAATAAAATGCCCTCTGGAAGGAAGTCAGTTAATTAACTGGCTCTCCTAGTCAGTTTAATTACACTCTGTAGTTCTAGCTACTGACCTTTAAAGTTACAGGCCAAATCGGCTAACTTATGTGAGGCAATTTCATACACAGACCATTGATTTATAATACAAATCATACCATAATAATATTAGAGGGTTTTTCCCATGACACAGTGTACCTCACATCATTGACAAACACCTCACTACAGTGACCCCCCCCCACTCCATTCTACCTGGTGGTATGGATTTGCAGTCATGCCAGCAGAGATACCCAAACTGAAGGGATACAGAAGAGTTGCACATTTGCACATATTATTTTTCTGCCCCCACAATGAACAATCACAGCCCAGCCTTCAAAACCATAAGCCCTGCATCTGTAACCTCTGTCCAGCCCCTCATCTCTGGGTACCTGCAAGTGGGGAGCCTGCCAACAGCTTAATTTTCTCCAATGTGAAAGGCACCATCTTCGCTACAGATTGGTTTGCTCCTACGTGGGACTTGCAGCAGGCACTGGCTAGGAAAAGTTGGTTTTCCATCTCTGTACTGCACAGCATTAACTGCTATTAACCCCACCTGCATGCTACAAACCACAACACCTGTATCCATTCACAACTGTGCCGCCAACCAATTGTGGTCTGCTGCTCATGCATACAGCCATTCTCCCCCGTGTCCAATCGTGACCCACGGTATACCCCTTTGTGCAACAGGGGAGATGTTGCACTGCCTCTGTTCAGTCACTGTTGAAATTGAAGTCTGTGGCACAAGAGTTTAAAGGCACAATAATGAAGGGTGGGGAATGGAAGAGACGCAGAGTGATTCAAAAATATTTAATGCCCAGGTCCACTTGCTCCTGCAAAGAGGGATTTTTTTGTAGTCTCTAGTGATCTTACCAGGTCAAAAATAATAAATAAATCCCACCACTTTCGACTTCAGTGCTGAAACGGGTATTATTGCATGCTACTAAATCAGCAGATGTTTATCTGCATTCCTCTCAAAGTCACATAGTCATCAGTGAATCATTTGGTAAGGAATCTCACTACCAATCTCTCTCCTTCCCTTCCTCCCTCCCTGTCTCCCTCTCTCAAGACAAACCTTGTAGAGTACTCTGACTGGGTGATGCAGGAACTGGACAGGGGCCATGCAGTACATGTCCTGTATTTACACTTTAGCAAGGTCTTTGATTCAGTGCTACATAGAAAGTTAGGGAGAAACTGGAATATGTGGGGGCAGGACCAAAAATGGTGAAATGGATCACAAACTGGCTAAAGCGAAGGCAGTAAAGGGTGGTGGGGGACCTCTCATCACCGAGAGTGAAGACGAGCGGGGTACCATAGGGATCAGTACTGGGACCGGTGCTGTTTGGGATTTTTTTTGCAGATATCTCCTACGGGATCCGGAGCAGTATCAGTCTTTTTGCAGATGACACCAAGATTGGAGCTGTAGTTGATGCGGGGGGGTGGAGGGGGTTGCAGGAGGACCTGACTAGGCTGCAGGAGTGGGCAGAAACATGGCAGTTGGGGTTCAATGCCAAGAAGTGCAAGGTTCTGCACTTTGGATCCAGAAACCACAGAAGGGATTATCACTTGAACGGAATACAGCTGGGGAGCTCCACAGAGGAGAAGGACCTAGGAGTGATCATTACAGGGAGCATGAACAACTCTTCTCAGTGCAGAAAGGCAGCAACAAAAGCCAACAGAATGCTGGGGTGTATTGCAAGAGGGATCTCCTCCAGAAGGAAGGAGGTTATCCTGCCCCTGTATAGGTCATTGGTCAGGCCCCACCTGGATTACTACATGCAGCACTGGTGCCCATTCCTTAAGAAGGACATCAGATTGTTGGAGGGGGTGCAGAGAAGAGCCAGAAAGATGATCCAGGGATTAGAGAGCAAGCCCTACGAGGACAGACTGGGAGAGTTGAATATGTATTCACTGGAGGAGAGGAGGGATGGGGGATATACTAACATACTAACATACTATTTGCCAGCAGATTAGGCCTTATGGTCTATCAAGTCTGCTCGAACCTAGATCCTTAGTTGGGTGCCGAGACCCTCCCATCCCTTGTGCTCCAGAAACCCCTATCATCCATCCCCACCCCCTGGACAGGCCATCATCTGATACATCCACTTTCTGTGTCTGTCCCACCCTTTCTTAAAGCTCTCCACTGTGGATCTCTGAACCAGCTCACCAGGCAGAGCATTCCAAGGGTCCACCACCCTCTCAGTGAAAACCTCCTCCTCTTTCCCCTCACCCTTCCACCTTCCAACTTCAAACCATGCCCTCTGGTGATGCCTCCCTGCTTTAGTCTAAAGATCCTCCATGTTTACCCTATTTATTCCCTTGAGGTACTTGAAGACCTCAATCATGTCCCCCTGTCTCCTCTCCTCCAATGAAAACAGGCAGAGCTCCTCAAGTCTGTCCTCGTAAGTCAAATCCCCTAGCCCTCGTATCATCTTTGTTGCCTCCTCTGTACCCTCTCCAGGAGCTGTATGTCCCTCTTCAAGTGTGGTCTCCAGTACTGTACACAGTACTCAAGGTGTGGTCTAACCAGTCCATTGTACAGTGGCAGAATCACTTCCTTGCTCCTAGAGGTGATCCCCCTATGGATGCATCCCAACATCCTGTTTGCCTTGATAGCTGCTCTCCTGCACTGCTCAGTGTTATTCATACATGTATCCACCATGACCCCTAGGTCTTTTCCCCTGTTGAGGCTTCCAGCACCTCCTCCCAGGGTGTACCTGTGTTTAGGGTTTCCCGACCAAGATGCAACACCCTTGCACTTGGTGATATTGAAATTTAATTTCCATGTGTGAGCCCAGCTTTCCAGGGTGTCCAGGTCCCTTGCAGGGCCAACCTCCCTCTTCTCCCTCAACTACTGCTCCCATCTTGGAGTCATCCGCGAAGAGACTCATTTCACACCCTATACCATCCCTGATGTCTGATATGTATGCATTAAACAGGATTGGACCCAGGACTGAGCCCTGTGTACCCCACTACCAACCTCTCTAGGGTTCGAGAGCCCCCACAGACCACTACTCTCTGAGTGCGCCCAGCTATCCAGTTTTCAATCCATCTGACCATCAAAGGGCCTACTCAACCCCATCAGTTTCTCCACCAGACCATTGTGGGGACAGAGTCAAACGCCTTGCTGAAGTCCAAGAATAATACATCCACAGGCTTACCCCTATCCAGTTCTGATGTTACCCATTCATAGAACTCTACAAGGTTGGTTTGACATGATCTACCTGGCACAAACCCATGCTGCCGACTATCCAGACCTCCACCTCCTCCAAGTAAACCCCAATCGCTCCTTCAGTATACTCTCCATTAATTTTCCCACCACCGAGGTTAAACTGATGGGTCTATAGTTTCCTGGTACTTCCTTCGACCCCCCTTTGCGGATTGGTACCACATGTGCCTCTCGCCAATCCCTAGGTACCCTCCCTGTCTCAAGTGACCTGTTGAAAGCTCCACCAGGGTGCAGCCAGTATGTCCGCCAATCCCTATAGTACTCTCTGATGAATGCCATCCGCCCAGGAGATTTGTCTTTCTTTAGGGCCTTGAGGGCAAACCACACCTTTTGGTGGGGATGGCATCATCCGTCCCCTCCACCTTACTGGTCTTTTTATCCTTATCCAGATCGACACCCCTGGGGTACCTTTCCTTCCCTTTTGCTCCATTTCTGCTGCTCCCCTGATCCCACTCCCTGCCGCTTCTATCCCCTTTGTGCCTTGCTTTGTAGATATCCCATCCCCCTCCCTAGTGAACACAGAGGCAAAGTACTCGTTAAATACCTCTGCCTGGTCCCTCGCCTCTTCCACCCACCCTCCTTCTGATCTCAATCTGCTGAGATGGCCCTTAGTTTTTCTCCGCTCCCCAATGTACCGGAAGAACCCCTTTTCCCCTCCATGTATCCCCTGTGCCAGCCGATGCTCTTTACTGGACTTTTGCTCCCTCACCATACTGGTGACTTTTCTAGATGCAAGCTGGTACATTTCCTTATCCCTATCCCTCTTGTTGTTTTATATTTTTGTAAGCACTTCTTTCTCTGACTGCTACCTGGACCTCACTGGACCACCAGCATGGTTTATGTGACCTTGCTCCCTTACGTTTCAACTTAGCGCAGATCCTGACTGCCTCATGAAGTCCCCGTTTATGACCTCCCATCTCCTTTCCACACTTGTTGTTGAGGTAATCCCCTTCAAGTGATCCTTGAGAATATTTCCCATGCCCATAAAGTCTGCCCCTGAAGTCCACTGCCAGTGTCCTAGATCTCACCCCCACTCCCCAATGCTTATTTGAAACCAGACAGTATTGTGGTCACTCCCAGTCAGGGGTCCTGTACAACCATGTCCCTTACCAGATCCCCATCTGCCAGAACCACATCCAGGACATGCCCCTCCCTTGTGGCTCATCACATGCTGTGTTAAGAACACATCCTGGAAGCCATCCAGCAGCCTCTGCTCCTTGGCCACCTTAGAGGACATGGTTCCCCAGTTAGTACCTGGCATATTAAGTCCCCATCAACACCACTCCTTCCCTTTTGGACCACACTGGGCAATGATGTTGTCCAGCAAACCATCCTCTAGAACATCACTCATCCCGGGGCCTATATGCTACACCCAGCTTGACCTTATCTCCTGCTGGGGATCGTAAGGTGACCCATAAGGCCTCCACGTTTCCCTCTGCCTCTTCTACCATAGCAATTTCTATGTCATCTCTAATGAACATAGCCACTCCACCCCCTCTGCCCTCCTTTCTATCCTTCCTAAGCATAGTGTACCCCCGTACATTTAGGTCCCAGTCATGGTTTTTGTTGGCCCACGTTTCCGTGACTGCCGCCACATCCACCCCCCTCGAACAGCATGGCCTGGAACTCTGGCAACTTGTTTCCCAAACTCCTGGCATTTACTAACACTAACCCCACCCTTATCCTGATCCTTTTGTCGAACCCCACCCAGATTCCTTATCTTCCATCCTCCCCTCTCCTCCTGAAACCTCCACCTCCAGTCTGTTTCCTCCTCCCCTTGGGCTTGAGGCTACTCCCTCATCTGGAGGAGGGGCTGGTCAGCCCTCCTTATCCCTCCCCACCTTACAAGTTTAAACCCCACCTTTCTTGTATGTAGTCAGCCATCCCTGTTTAGGACTTCCTTCCCTAATGGGGCAAGATGAAACCTGTCCTTGGCATATAGTCCCTTATCCTCCCAAACTCCATTCCAGTTCCTAACACCCCAACCCATTCTCTTCACCCCACTTCCTGAGCCATTCATTAACCTCTGTGATTCATTTTTTCTCCACTGAGGCCTTTGGTACTGGCAATATCTCCGAAAAGGAAATGTTGCATCCATTATCCCGACAGACTCTGGCAAGTTCTTGGAACCTTGCTTGATTTCCATAATGTATTTCCTCTAGATCATTAGTTCCCAAATGCACCAGGAAATCCGGTTTCCTCCACAATCCCTAACCATTTCATACACCATGAACTTTGCTCTGTGCACTGTCAGCCCAGAGATACTCACTACCTTCACCTGGCTATGGCATCCATCCCCTGTCCCTCAATGGATACCTTAATCATCGAGTCTCCCAGTAACAGAACCTTAACACCGCCATCATCCTTATGGTTACCTCACTATGCCCTCTCAGCCCCTCTCCCACTTTATTCATGATCACAATTTCATGGGAGTCTTCCTGCCTTATTAGAGACCCCTTGTCACCCTCCCCTTTCTGCCTCCCTTGCTATTTTGCCCACTTAACTCAAACCCCCTCTGAATAGGTGTCCCCTTTAACCCTCTCTTATCTGAACCATTTATCCTGGCCCTGATGGTTTCCCTTCCCCGCACCCTCATCCCCCTTGTAATAGTACCCCTGTCTCCAGAGGCTCTCTGTGGGTCCCCTTTAGCTAGGGCCCCATCCTTGGTACTGACCTTCCTGCTGAAGGGGGGCTCCTCTCCCACCTCCTTGTCTCCCAGTTCCTCTCCAATCATGCTCTCCTCCCTCATGTCTGGAATATGTTGCATCTCCCCCATTTGCTTAACATATATGTTTCCCCTTCTCCCTCTGGGACTATGTCTATCCTTTCCATAGCTGTTCTGTGATGCCCTATGGGTATCTGACTCCCTCCCCCCGGCCTCTGTATAAGTTTCCTCATTTCCACCAACCCTTCCTCCTCCTCTAGGATGCTTAGTATCTCAAATTTATTGTGACACTCTGTCAGCCTCCATCAAGTAACCCGAGTTTCGACTGCATCTCTAAACTGACCTCTTCTCTCTCTGCACTGTTCACCTTAGGGCTCCTTCCCACAGTCTGCTGTTTTAGGCTTCCTGTCAACAACCCTCCTGAATTTTCCCCTCCAGTCTCCTTGAATTCAGAATTTTCACCCTGTACGCTTTCCCTTAGCATCAACTTCCCTATCTAAGGGTCCTCTGTCCTAATATCCCCCTTCTGCTTGCTGTAGCATAATGTCCTGTAATTTCAGAGGTGCCCCAGCCTCCCTCAGCCCCAGCCTTCTGCTGCCCATATCCACACCCCTTATCCTGACACCCCCAGCTCCCACAGCTTACTCCTTAACCAATATACCTCACTCCTAATACAAGATAGCTGTCTACAGAGTGGGCAGCCTCCCTCTCTCCAGGCCCAATTTAGAATTATTGCCATCCCACAGCCTGTGCAGCCTACAACCCTTCCGAAGATGCCTGCCATGGTGGAATATGGCCACCCTGATTATCCCCCTCTGTTTATAATAGCACACCCCTTTTCTCAGTCCCTTCCCCTGAGTACAGTTTCTCTCTATACTGACTATAGTTATTTACAAACCCAATTTCAACCCCACCAACAAAGTTCCAAGTCTCACAAACACATACAGTCCAGTATGTGTTCAGTCCCACTAACAGTGTGTAAGCAAACCCAGGTACCGTGATGATGTCACAGGCCCACCAACTCCTGTTGCTTCAAAATTTCAGTCCCAAACAGAAATACTCAGCCCTTCAATCCCAACCCCAGTGGCTTTTCACTATTTAAGTAAGCCTACAAAACAGGGTGGGTGAGAGGCTCTACCAAACACCAGGCAAACACATTTAAATTACCTTCTAATTTTCCTGCCAAACATCTATCCCCAAACCTACAATATCACAGCCCAAGTATCAGTTCAAATTCAAGGTAATAATTTTAACACATAGAACTAATTTCACTAACAAACTATTCAAATATTTCAGTTTAAAACAAAATATAACTCCTGGCCTCTTTTCTACCAACCTGTTGCTTAAGCTCCCAAGTGAAAAATGAAAGCCACAGTAATTCCTGTTTAAAGACAAGTTAATTGCAGCTAATGTCCCTCCTCCAAACACCAGGCAAACACATTTAAATTACCTTCTAATTTTCCTGCCAAACATCTATCCCCAAACCTACAATATCACAGCTCCAAGTATCAGTTCAAATTCAAGGTAATAATTTTTAACACATAGAACTAATTTCACTAACAAACTATTCAAATATTTCAGTTTAAAACAAAATATAACTCCTGGCCTCTTTCTACCAACCTGTTGCTTAAGCTCCCAAGTGAACAATGAAAGCCACAGTAATTCCTGTTTAAAGACAAGTTAATTGCAGCTAATGTCCCCTCCTCCAAACACCAGGCAAACACATTTAAATTACCTTCTAATTTTCCCTGCCAAACATCTATCCCCAAACCTACAATATCACAGCCCAAGTATCAGTTCAAATTCAAGGTAATAATTTTTAACACATAGAACTAATTTCACTAACAAACTATTCAAATATTTCAGTTTAAAACAAAATATAACTCCTGGCCTCTTTTCTACCAACCTGTTGCTTAAGCTCCCAAGTGAAGAGATCTTTAAGTATCTGAAGGGATAAGCAAGACCAACACAGAAGGGATTTTCCAGTTGAGAAAGGGAGAGACATGAGAGGGCATGGACTGAGATTGGAGGGGAGGAGATTTAGGAAGGAGATGAGGAGACATTTTTTCACTGAAAGGGTGGTGGACAAATGGAACACCTTACCAGACGAGTTAGTGTCCTGTAAGACGGTGGGCAGTTTCAAGAGGGGTTGGGACTGTGGAAGGGGAAGGGATACTGGGAAGAGAGGGGCGGAAGGGGCAACTGCGAGATGAGGTGCTAGCTGCACACTCGAGCAGACTAGACAGACCATGAGGCCTGTTTTTGCTGGCAATTTCATATGTTTGAATGTTTATAATACCTCTCCTCCTCCTGGTAAATCTGAACCAAAGCAAACATCCTATTAAGTCTTTCACACAGCAACTGCATTTAGGACTAATAAAGAGAAGGCACGGGTTGAAAATACATTGTAAGTAGCCACTGGGAGTAGAGCTCGAGTTGGGGATGATACACCAAATCAGTCATCCTCAGGACACAGCAGCCAGCTCACTCGAGATGGCCACGTACTTGAAGAAGGTACTTTTGGTTGTGCATGTCACTTGATCAGCTGCCCTGCCTTGCTTCGGTCTCCTCCAGCAATAAAACTGGGTAGAAACAGGAATCCCCACATGAAACAGAGATTTTGCATCTGTTCCAGGGTATCCTGGGGAATAATTTGTAACTTACAACTATATCAGTAAAGCAACTTGTCTTAGTCTGCAAAAATGGAATTGTATATATTCCGCAATCCTTTGATTCATTATCAGTGTATTTTAGTTCCCTAGAATTTTTATAACAACTTTCATATTTAATTGGCAGTTAATGACTCTAGTCATTAATTATAGCTAAATCACAATTAAAAAAAAATCTCTTCTGTAAGTTTACCTTTTGAATATACAAGCAATTCATACTGTGGTTGTATTATGTTTTTACATTGGTGCTACCACATGATTTTTTTTTTAATTTTGCTCTCTTTGCTCTGTCAGACCAACCATATGTCAGTCCTGTTCCCTGCACCAATCCCCCGCAACCCTGGACCAACCTTAACTCCCTTCTGATGGTGAACAGCATAGCTTCATACAAAAATATTTCATTTTTTATGGGGATCATGGCACCGGAGCAGGAACTTTTAAAACTCCCAAATCCCATATTTCTTTTTTTTTTTTAAATTGTAGTTTATCTCTCTCCTTTTCTATACCTTACCTGAGACCCCGGTAGAACCCCAAAATCCCATATTTCAGTTCAGGAAAAAAAATGGGGATGTGTATATTTTCACCTAAACTACATTGGTGAAATAAAAAGAAAACACCTGGGGCCGGATATTCAAAAGGGTTGTGCCATGCGCAATAGGGTTGCACCTGCGCAAGTCTGAACTTGCTCCATTCTGCCATATTCAGCAGGAGGCAGTTGCGCCACAGAAAACATGCTGAGCAACAGTGCAATGCAAATGAATGCATGCTGAACTGGAGGGGGAGGAACCATGCATAAACTGCACAGCCCGATATTAAGCAGGGCTGTGCAGAGTTGTGCAGGCGCAACCCCCAACCTGCGCCTGCACAACTTTGAGCCAAAAAAAAAGGCTTAAGTTGAGAGCCACCCACAGGTGAGCTGCTGCATTGCAGGGTGCAACAAAGCAGCTGCCACCTGTGGCTGGCGTAACCAGTCCTCATGCCCCCCGCGGCCCGATCACGGGCAGCCGACTATAAATCCCACCACCACCCCACTGGCCCGATTGCGGGCATGGTTTAATTCCCCACCAGCCCGATCGTGAGCAGCAATGTAGCTCCCCTCCCCGAACATATCCTGGTGGTCCAGTGGACCGAAAAGCCCGATCGCGGGCAGTGGTTATATAAATCCCCCTCGAAATCATCCTGGTGGTCAGTGGACCGAAAAGCCTGATCGCGAGGCAGTAGTGTAGACTCCCGAATTCAGCCCTGGTGGTCTGGTGGCACATCGATCACGGGATGTAAATGCTACAATCCCCCAACATTGCCCTGGTGGCGAGTGTCCCCCTCCCCATTCACCAGAAACCCCACCACCCGCTCCCCCAGCGGTGGGTGGCAGCATCCTCCGCCTGCTGCCCGCCGCCCACCGACTGACAGCCCGGTGAGGGCTGCGCCGATGGTGCAGAAAGAGCCAATGGGCATGCAGCCCATACCGTATATGACAGTCCAGATTTGTGAATGATTCAGTCACAAAACTGGACTGTCATGTACGGTATGGGCTGCATGCCCATTGGCTCTGTCTCTGCACATCAAGTGTGCAGTCTACCGGCTGTCAGTCGGTGGGTGGCAGCGGCGGGGGGAGGAATGCTGCTGCCCGCCGCTGTGGGGAGCGGGATGGTGGGGCTTCGTGGGTGGGTGGGGAGGGGGACACCAGCCACCAGGGCAATGTTGGGGGATTGTGCAGCATTTACATCCCGCGATCTTGATGTGCCACTAGACCACCAGGGCTGAATTCGGGTGGGGGAATTTACACTACTGCCCGTGATCGGGCTTTTCGTCCACTGACCACCAGGATGATTTCAGAAGGGGAGTTTAATAACTACTGCCCGTGATCGGGCTTTTCAGTCCACTGGACCACCAGGGATACATTTGGGGTGGGGAGCCACATTGCTGCCCGCGATCGGGCTGTTGGGAGGGAAATTAAACCATGCCCGCAATCAGGCCAGTGAGGGGTGGAGGATTCTACATTGTTTTGCCCGTGATAAGGCTCCAGGGGGTGTCGATCCCCGATGGCTGCTGCCTGGCAGGGCACCAGGCGCAAGTCCTCAGGGATCGGAGCACCTGCATGCTAATGGCATGCAAATGGGGCCATAATCAGATGCAAATGGCCCCCCCACGCCTTGCATGAATTATAGCCCCATCTGCATGTCACCTTTTGAATTTGGGGATTTTGCGCATGGTGCAATGGTACTTGCGCCACCCCAAGTTGAATGCTCCACTCTGTCAACTCTGGCGGTATATGCTAAAGTTCCACTGCGCCATGCACAGTGGTTGTGGTAGGGGTGATATTCAAAGGAGTTGCTCAATAGTGCAACTCCTTTGAATATCGCCCCGGACACACCCCAGCGCAACTATTTTGCGCAGTGCAAGGGCTTGCACCTATGAATGGCGCAGTTTGAATATCCAGCCCCTAGTGCGTAAGAAATACTGCTGATTTAACCAGTAACTTGTTAGGAAGAGGACCAATCAGCTAAGGCCGAACTGTGCTAGTTACAACCATCATTCAGATGGCCAGTGGATTTGGCCCCCTATAAGATGCGTAGCAATGTGACCATTTTATGCATGCCTCCATTCCTTGTCCCTCCCACATCAACGTGCCACACAGTTTCCATGTTGGCCTTGCCTAGGGCAGGAGAGGTTGCACATGTGCACCCCTCTTTGAGGGAGTGAGCTCCAGCGCCAACCCACCCTAGCTGGGAAGCACATCTGGGTGGCAATGCATATCTGGACCTGTGAAAAAGAACCAGAGCTTGCTCCCAACCCCACTACATGAATGAGTTATGTGTTTACCAACCATTGGGCAACCCCTGTTATTTTTAATACTCAATAAACACACAAATATAAAAAGGTGCTTAAGCACTGACTTGCACCTTTGTCATTAAAAGTGCCATGTACTGTAGTACAAAGTCACTCTATAGAGAACAGCGTATGGGCAGCCATACATAAAAAGGCTGTGTGATCCCATTGAGGGCTTGTTATGATATAATAGTGACCTAAAGAGCAAATGATGATGGCAAACATCAAGGAACTATTCAGTAGGAATGGTGGATCAAAAACAAGGGGACATGAGTAGAGATGTGCAAAATTACTAAATTTCATTATGCGAAATGTTTAGCAAAATTCACACATTTTGCTAAATATTTTGCAGGTGGAAAACGTGAAATTTCGCCCATGGAACATGAAATTTCACCCGTGAAATGCAAGTGGGCAACATTTTGCTGTTTTGGGTGAAATTTTGTATTTCACATTAAGTTCCACATTCCATGGACAAAATTTTGCAACTGTGCACCCAGCAAACAATTTTGCTGAATGGCAGAATTTCACAAAATGTTTTGCACAGTGAAATTGCCAATGTCACAGCAATTTCGCCAACAAAATTTAATTTCGCAACATCTCTAGACATGAGTAGAAGTTGTCAGTGGAGGATTTAGCAGAGATGTGAGAAAGTTTTACCATACAGAGACAGTGGTTAAGCCATGGAACAATCTACTGGCAGAGGTGGTGGACATAAGTTTCATCAGTGGATTCAAGCAGGGCTGGGACAGAGTTAAAGGCTTTTTAGTTACTCGGGGGTAGCAGCAAGGCAAGGAGCTAAGGAAGGAGGGCAAAAACTCCATCTAGACATTAGGTCTTAGGATAGGATAGGATAAAACAGATCTGACTGGGTGGAACAAAGGTCTTTTTCTTCCAAGATTTTCAGCATTTTGAACCCAGATTGTTAAAGGGAAACCTGGCTTTCACAGCTGGTGCCAAAATGCCCGATTAGCACTTTTACACAGTATGTGAAGTTTTTATAGTCCTTGTACATGTTATTTATTTTATCGAAACAGTGTTAGTTTCCATTACTGGAAACCACCAGCTCGCAAGCAGTGGTGCACTTCCCTTGCTTACTTTATGCTACTATGCTCTGCCAACTTCAGCCATTGGTTGGCAGGGCATATTTATTTATTTATTTATTTAGTATTTGTTTACCGGGTAAGGTGTCGTAGCCACAAAATATGACTATTTTCAGACATGATCCGGGAGGTTACAATACAAAATTGGCAGACAAAACAAACAACAGGTATAGTTCAGAGGTAATCAACCATACAAGGAAAAATCTACATGACATTCTGTGATGTAAACAGTATTGCTAATATGACAGTGACAATGGCAAGAAAATACACACTAGTACAAAACATAATAAGCATACAATCATAGTGCAGTAGACTTTTAACACATAATCCATGGTATGTGCTACATATAACAGTAACAAGAGGTCAGAGCAAAACTGAACATTTTGAGAGCTGAGGAAGGGGATGTCAAGCAACCTATGGGGGTTTAATACAGGAACATAGGGCATGTTTGATGAGGAAAGTGTGATGCATCTGTTTAAAAGCAATATGACTAGGTGCAGAGTGAATATCAAGAGGAAGGGAATTCCAATATTTTGGGGTCAGGCAGGAGAAAGCTGAGGTTCTATTTAGAGTTCTGCACCTAGATGTGTATAGTAGAGAGAGTCCAGTAGAGTGGAGGCCATAGGTGGAGGACAGAGGCACCAGCATGCCTGCAAGAGAGGTAGGTAGATTAGTTCTGATGATGTTGTCCAGCAGAGTACCAAGGACAAGGAGTCGATTGGCAGATGGAGAAGGCCATCTAAGAGCTGCATACAGGAAACAATGGTGCTTCAAATGTGGGGAAGCCAAAGCATAACGATAGATACTATTGTACATTGTATCCCACTTACTTAGGGTGGTTTTCAAAGCATTTATGTAGGTGACAGCACCATATGCAAGGGATGGAAGTAGGATACCCCTAGAAATAGCCATTCTAGCTGAGGAGGTAAACATCCGACTAGTCCTGTAAGCCATTCCGAGTTTGGAGTTTACTGACTTGCAGGTGTCGATGATGTGTTGCTCAAAGTTGAGAGTTTCATCAAGCAGGACACCCAGATACCTTAATGAGGTTACTTTTGTAAGGGGGTAGCCATTTGCACAGGAGAAATTGAAAAGTTTACGGTTTGTTCCAAGTTTGATTGCAGATCTGAAGAGTATACCTGAGTTTTATTTAAGTTTAGGACAAGCCTTTTGCTGTGGATCCATTCTTGCATTTTGAGAAATACAAATGTTAGTTGACTATTATATTTCTTCTCTGTTTGCAGAGGAGGTGTAGAGCACCAGATCATCTGCATACAAGATTGTTGAGCACCAAGAGGTGTTAGAAGATATGTCATTTATAGAAGTGGAGAAGAGAAGAGGCCCCAAGATGGAGTCTTGAGGAACACCAGCATTGATAGGTGCAGAGTCTGACACTGCAGAGTTAACTTTTACCTATTGTCTTCTCTTGCTTAAGTAGCTCTGGAACCAGCTTGTGGTTTGCTCCAAGAAACCAGTGAAGCTAAGGCAATCAAGCAGAAGAGGGTGATCTACAAGATCAAACACCTTTGAGAGGTCAATGAACACTGCACCAGTCATGAGACTGTGATCCATAGCAGTAAGGGCATCATTTGTAAACTGTATCAGAGTGGTAGAGGTGCTATGTCCCTTGCAGAAACCATGTTGAGCAGGTGATAGGAGGGTATATTTAGAAAGGAACTCGATGACCTGTATAGCCACTAATTTCTCAAGTATTTTGTTTAGTACTGACAGAATGGCTATGGGCCTATAATTAGCTATGTCCTTCTTGTCACCTTTCTTAAAGACTAGGGTGACTTTTGCCAATTTCCATATGTCCAGAACATGACCATGGCAGAGAGACAGTGTAAAGATTTTAGCCAATGGGGCCGCAATAAAAGGAGCAGCCAGCTTCAGGAGTTTAGGCTCTAGGTAATCGGAGCCTACACTAGTTCTATCAGAGATCAAGTTTAGTAGTTTTAGAACATTAGCATTTGGAATAGCCTTAAAATAGAAGGGCAGATGTATGGGCACATTTCTGTGAGTAACGGGCATCAGGATGCGATTTGCTGTGAAAGAGGCAGTGTAAAGTATTTCTTGAAATAATTTGCAATGGTGGTGAGGTCATTACAGTGCATAGCATTGAGGACCATATCATTCATGTGTTGAGACTGGTTTGAGCCCAGGAAGGATTTTACATGTGTCCAGAATTTCTTTGGGTCCCCAGCAGCTTCCAGCAATAGACCTTTGCAGTATGAGCTTTTGGCAAGCCTGATTTGTTTTTTACACATATTGTGCTGCTTTTTGCAAGTGCCATATTCACTTTGCTGACCCAAGGTCTTGTAGTGGTTTCAACTTTTGTCATGTGCCCGGAGGGAGGCAAGAAGCTCCTTGTGCAGTCACTTAGTCTGTTTGGCCCTAACGCGTCAATTCCGTTTAGGTATATGTATGTCCCGGAGGGATAAGAATATAGAAAGAAAGAAAGAAAGAAAGAAAGAAAGAAAGAAAGAAAGAAAGAAAGAAAGAAAGAAAGAGATTGAGAGCAGATTCAATGTCTTGGGACTGGATAATGGGGATCCAGTTTACAGAAGAGATATCATGTAGAAGGCTTGCTTGATTAAGTGTGGAAAAATCCCGGAAGGTGAGGTAGCGTGGTGAGGGGGCTAGAATCACCGATGCTCCCCATATGCAAAACACGGGGGAATGGTCGCTTACAGAATCAGGAAGCACACCTGAGGTGGTAATTCTATCAGGTCGATTTGTGAGTATCCAGTCTATAAGTGTTCCAGCAGCAGGTAACTGGGTCAGCCTGGTGGGATCTTCAATTACCTGGTGCATGTTAAATCCATGTACTAGAAATACCAGTGAGCTTTTATTTTTCTTCAGCCAATTTAGGTTGAGGTCACCAAGAATAATAAATAAATTTTGGCCAGCTGCAGAGATAGAGTACCCAAGGAGTTTGGAGCATCCTAGTTAACCTGCTTTAGGAGGATTATAGGCACATGTTAAGTGAATCTTTTTGGCTCCAAGTAGAAGCAGGGTATGTAAAAGCTTGCAGTTAGAGGCAACTGAACATTGCATTAGGGACATATTCAGGTGGCTTTTGAAATAGAGCGCAACTCCACCTCCCCTCTTTCCAGATCATCTGTCTTCTCAAAATAGGGAATAGTAGGGAAGAAAGTAGGAGGAATCAGGAGTAGAGGGCTTTAGTCAAGTTTCGGTCAGACAGAGAATGTCAGGTTCATATGGATATCTATGCCTCAAGTTCATTAAAGTTACAGAGACAGCTTCTAATGTTTAGGTGTGCATTGCTAAGGCCTTTCATATCTAACCAGTCCATATGTGTAAATTAGCATAAAGTAAGCGAGGGAAGCACTTTACTGCTTGTGAGATGGTGGTTCCAGCAATGGAAACTGGAAGTTGCGATGCGCTCTTTCGATTAAACAAAAAATTAAAAAAACATGTACAAGTATTATTTAAAGTTTCCTTACTGTGTAAAAGTGTTAATTTGGCATTTTGGGCATTTTGGCACCAGCTGTGAAAGCCTGTAGGTTTTCCATTGTTTTCCTTTAACAGAGTCATTTTTTTCACACCACCTCATGACTGTGACAGCTGTCATTTCTCAAACCCTACCCAAAATGTATTTTCACACTCCTGGCACAAAATTAAATTTTGGCCATTGATTTATAAATGACACCTCTAGTGCTCAGGAGTGGTCATAAAAAGATTATGTTGAAAATTTGGGATAAAAATGTGAAAAAACAACTAAGTTACGGGGAAACGTTAAACTGGCCCAACATTTACTTACCACTTTATTTCTGCAGATTTTGGCCCCTAATGTTCAACATATCCCATGTATTACCCCACCTCCTGAACATGGCAGGTGTAATTTTTCAAAACCCCTCTGAAATTTTTTTCCACAGTAGCACAGAGAAATCACCTTTCAGATGGGATTTCAAAAGTGCCACCCATCTTGATCATAATGTCAGGTCATAAAAGGACTGTTGGACATTTGGAGTCAAAATGTGGAAACCCACTTAAAAGTAGATATTGCCTCTCAGCTGCCCTATCCTGGGAAATTACAATTTAACAATGTGTCAAAGCAGGACAGCACTGAAAATGTGGTCTCATCTGCTGTATCCTGGGTAAATATAAAGTAAAAATGTGAAAAAGCAAGACCTGGTACAACAGCAATACCAGCGGTGAACATTTGGCATTGACAAATGCTTGTTTTCTGTGGGCTGACTCAGTTGGTATTTGCTGTAATAACCTGTTGGTTACTATGGCATTCATGCACTCTATCTTTCTCAAAACCTAGCACTCCCTTATTAGCTCTCGTTCTTTGAGTGAGTGGTCTGAAGACTCCGTCTTTCGGTTACCGTGAAGCTGCCACAGCAAGATTCATCTCGTCTACTTCTTATGTATCTATTTTATTTATTTAATGATTTATTTACAATCTATCTGGTTGATCCTACCTTTTATGCTGTAAAAAACTCTATCGGGTTGATCCTTCTGTTCATCCACTTCAAGACACAGCCAGTGTGATCAGGAATGGGGACATGATTGACTGGCTATAGTGCTAGTTAAGCGAAGTTTCAACTGCAAACTGTAAGTAAAAAAAAAAAGAAAAAAGGAAGGGAGGGAGGGAGAGGGAAACAGAGAGAGAGAGTGTGTGTGTGTGTGTTTGTGTGTGTGTGTGAAAAATTGCTCACCAGAAATTATAAAAATAAAGGATGGGGTAGTGTGCATATAAAATTTAATGCACATTTTCAGTGTGGGATGCTTTTATAAACCTCTCAAGCTTTGCTGTCATGGTTTATGTAGCATCCCACACTTCGGGTAAATTCTCATATCCTTTTCACACATAACTCTTTCTGTCTATGTAATAACTGGTGCAAGGTTTGGACTGACACAATAACTGTAAGTGTTTTGTGTGAACAAGTGTGTCTCTGAGCCACTACCATAGTCACACAAATACAGTGTGCTTTCTTTGCACTTCAATGAAGTGAGAATCTGAAGAACAAAATGCTGAAATAACCAGCAATCGAGTTATTACAGAATTCAACAGGTTATGACAGCCTTTTATCGGGACTGGATATCCAGTCATTATATTGGGTCACCAATTATGTATACTTGTGAATTGTAAGGAAGTAGCAGAGCACCTTAATAGTGAAACATCAAATGCCATAGTAAGCTCGTTCTGTGACCGTGACCTTTATTTTAAACTGATTCAGTGAAACTTGTTGTGCCAGAGAAAATATTTTTCCTGATTACCGAAGTTGCTAAACTTCTACTGCCTTTGCACCTTTTAACCTTACAAACCCCAGTGCCTGCAAAAACTGCTTTGTCTCCACCTGAGCCCTCTTTGTATAGAAAGTCCTATAATGAGCTTAACCAGGGCTGGGCTAAAATAATCTTAACTGCATTGAATATGCGATCCCCACCCCCAATGCTCCTTTAGTCTGCTGCTTTGTGTAGGATCTATATAAAAGCTTCACCTTTTTCCTCCTTCTCTGCAGAGACAAACCTGCTCCCCAAGGGCCTTCTGGGCCGAGAGGGAAACCAAGCAGCCCTCCCCCACAGCCGACGCACTTTTCCCAAGCCCCATGCTGATCGCCCCCTGCAAAAGGCGCGGAATTCAAATTGAAAAATCTGCACAGGTAAAGGAGACCAGGACAAGTGAGGAGTGCAAACGGCAGAGCGAGGATCCCACCGATGCTGCGCATCATCTGCCCCGCCATCCCCACCACCATCCTTGGTCGTCACTCCTTTTTATAGGATAAAGCACCTGACTGAAATTAACCTATCAGGTGACTTTTCCATCTTCAGGTTATCACAGCTGTCCACTAGTGGCCTCTATAACAAAAAGTGCTTCTGGCTACCGTGCCCAATACAAAACTCCAATACCCCCTCTAGTGGCGTTTAGCCATCAGTGCACCTGCTTTCTCTAATTCCAACCTTTTTGCACCACCTGCAAATTACTGGGCAACTCGGGGTCTAAGCCACTCCCACCTGGGGGTTGTACTATGCTTAGAGTGGGTGATTGGCTGGTCCTACTGTCTTTCCCCCATGGGGATCGAATTTGGGAGGGATTAATTCTGTCTTCAACTCTAGGGGACTACTTGTATTACACTGCTGCCTTTTTCCCCCTTCTCTTCCACACCTACTGTGGGGATGTTGTCTAATCCTCTGGGTGGTGCAGATCTTTATAGCTGATCTTTCTCTGCAGTCAGCTGTGGTCTATAAGGTTGTAGGCAATTGTAGTCACTAGCCATTGGTGATGTGTGTTTATCTTATTGTCTGCCCTTGTCTCTGTGCTTTACCATGGGCTGCTTGCTTGAAAATGACTGTGTTGGGCTACAAGTGTGAAACAGGCTACCCAGCAGTACTCTGCTCCTGGTGGAGTGACGGCTGCAGGTCTAACTGTCCTTTTTGACTGCTCCTTAGTGCCCTTCAGGTAGCCTAGGGGGGTCTGGTCACCCCATCTCCCTCATTTCTCCTGGGCCCCGGTTGTATTTAAGTCTGACTCTGGTGTGCATTTAGAGCTATGGGGGCCCTGAAGCATTCCAGGAGGGGGGCTGCATCAGTCTCCATCTCTAATGCCCTAGCAATAGGGCTGCTCATGGTATTGTTCCTCCCTATTATGACTCTGGACTGTGCTCCCCACATGGGGCAACTCGGGTTCTCACTAGGATTACTTGGTGAGTGGAACTTTATTTTTTCTAACCTAATAGCCACCAGGGACAGACAGACTCCCTGGCCCATCTGCTGCCTTAACCTGCGGTGCTTGCTGTAGCCTATCAAAGTGGTCAGGTGCATTGGCCGCAGGACGTCCACTAAGGTGGGCACTCCCAATCTGAGGCATTTCCTCTGGCTCCTACTGGTGACACTTGTCCTGGCAGGGGATGTGTAGTTGAACCCAGGTCCTACATGTCAAGCCCTCTCCTCTCCTGTGGGCTGGCAGGCAGAGAATGGGCTGAAAATAGCTCATCTTAATGTCCGTAGCCTTCTGCCCTACATAGCTGAACTCCATGCCTGGGTCACCCACTACAAGCCTGACGTCCTTGGGATAACTGAATTTTGGCTTAAATCCTCGATCCCAGACTCTGCTTGTGTGCTTCCCGACTTTGACTTCCTCAGGCAGTACCATCCAGCAAAAAAGAGGGGGGGTGGTATTCTGGTTTACTACAGGAGCCACCTTAACTTGTCGGTGCTGACCTGCCCTCAGCCAGAGCAGTCTTCCTGTGAGCTGTTGCACACTGTTCTGCTACTTGGGAATGCAAAGAAACTGCACATTATATGTACCTATAATCCCCCCTTGGGTGGTGTACTGGGCTTATCCTCCCTTCTTGAATCTGTTGGTTCCAGGACAGGAAACAATGAGGTAATAATCCTAGGGGATCTCAACGTAAACTAGCTTGGAGGCAATGTTAAGCAGTATGAAACTCTGCTAGCTGGCTTCTCAATGTCCCAACTCATTCAGGAGCCCACCAGATGGTCGTCCATAGGTTGTAACAGCTCTCTCTTGGACTGGGTCCTGACCAACAGGGCTGGGCGGATTAGCTCCTCAGGTACCCTCTCGGACTCTGTCTCTGACCATGTCCCAGTGTACAGCATATGGAAGATCTCTGCCCCCCAAGATCCCTCCCAAAATCATCCAGGTCAGGGACTTCTCCAGGTTTGACCCGTGGACTTTCCAGGAGGATCTCATGTTCCTTGACTGGTCTTCAGTGATGGATGCCCAGAATGCTTCCTCGGCAATCTGTCACTTCAATAGTATCTTCGGGATGTTACAGGATAAGCATGCCCCCCCTCGTCAGATGGAGGGTAAGGTAGGCTGTCGCAAAATGGTTGCATGGGAGCCTCCTTGCTTTCACGAGGGCTAGAGATAAATATTGGGCCAGTTTCAAGGTCTCAGTGGACCAGACCATATTCCAACGTTACAGGAGGCTCAGGAATGAGTGCAAAAAGGCTATCAGGGTTGCCAAAAGTGACTTCTGTAAAGCTGCCTTGCAGACCTCAGCTAAGGACCCTAGGAACTTCTGGAGGAATATTAAAAACATAGTGAGTGGCCCCTCCTCCTGTGAGGTTCCGGACATGCTCATTGATGGTGCTAGCTGTAATAATCCGCTAACCATAGCAAATGCAATCAATGCTCACTTCTCAGACCTGTCTGCGTTCACCTCACTATTCTCCTCCACTGGTCATGATAGTCCTGTCCAAGTCCCTTTGCCTCAGATGGCACCTTTCACCCATCCTCCATTCTATCTCAAGGCTGTGACAGTAAAAGAACTGCAGAAATTGCTAACTGGTCTCGCACCCTTTTCTAGTGCTGGCCTTGATGGCATGGAACCAAAGTTTCTCTGCCTTGCTGCTGCCTACATTGCCTCTCCTGTGGCCCACATCGTCAACCTATCCTTAGCCTCTAGAGTTATCCCAGACCAGTGGAAGGTGGCACGGGTTGACCCTGTGCTCAAACAGGGCAACCCCAGGATCCTTGACAACTATTGTCCGATTGCCATTCTGCCTGCCATCAGCAAGCTCCTTGAGAAAGTTGTGGCGGGACAACTCTTGGATTATATCCAGGCTCATGAGCTTCTGTCTCCCTCGCAGCATGGCTTTCAAAAGGGCACAGTACCATCTCTGCACTGGTCTCTGTCACTTCTGGGATAAGGGCTGCTATGGACCAGGGCAGACTCTCTGGGGCCATCTTTATTGATCTCTCTAAAGCCTTTGACCTTGTTGACCATGCCTTGCTATGCTCTCAGCTTGGTTCTTTGGGCTTATCCCCTCTGTCCCTGAGTTAGTTCTCCAACTACCTTCATGGAAGGCAGCAACTGACCAAATATAGTAAGGTGCTCTCGGACACCACCCCCGTGTCCTCAGGGGTCCCCTAGGGCTCAGTCCTTGTCACCCTGCTTTTTTCCATCTTCATCAATGACATTCCCTCCTCAGTGGCCTCCTGTAGGGCTGTCCTGTATGCTGATGACCTTGTTATCCTCACTCATTGAAAGGATATTGGGGTCATTAACCACCAACTGAGTGAGGGTTTCAGGAGTGTCCATTCGTGGATATCATCCCATAAACTGGTCCTAAATCTTAAAAAGACCCAGGCCATGCTGTTCGGTTCCCTGAGCAAGTTAAAGTCCTCCTCTGTTCCTATGTGCATCTCGGGTATTGATGGCACTCCTGTTCTCACCACCGATTCCGTCAAATACCTTGGGGTGACACTTGACCCACAGCTCGATCTTGGTCAGCATATCCAAAATGCATGTAGAGCTGTTAACTGGAAATTGGGTCTGGCTCATAGGGCAAAGAATAACCTTACTCCAGCTGCTCGCCTAGCCCTGTCTAGAGGAGTGTTTCTATCATCCCTCTGTTATGGGCTCCTTTTGTTTGCCAGTACGTCCAAGATCCACCTCTCTAGATGGACCGTTGCCTATAATAACATCTGCTGTTTTGCTCTCGGAGTCCCTCATCTCACTCACCACTGTGATCTGTACAGTAAGCTCAACTGGCTCTCCCCACCCAATTATTTGAATTTTGTTGTGGGCAGTTTCACGGGTAAGGTGGGTAAGGTACTGGGTACTGACACTCCCCATGACTGGCAGAGCTCCTTGTGCCAGCAGCCCCCGCTACCTACCCCCTAAGGTCACTGGGCCCTGCCATCCTTAAGGTCCCTCCTACTCATACCAAAATGGGGGGCAGGGACTTGACGTCATGTGCCCCTAGACTGTGGAACTCCTTTCCTGTCCAGGTCCGGACCTCCCCCCAGTCAGCCCTACGCACCTCCCTGTGGAACCACTTGAAGCTCTCGTCAGTATATGACTGTCTTAACCCTCCCTGATTAGCCTGGTCCTCTGCACAGTATACTTGAGTGTATTCATTCCATGTATCTTGCAAATGTGTACATTTTGTATATATCTGTATATATATATATTGCTGGTGACGTTGTGTCAGTGACGCTGTATTTTAGCATATTGACTATGATTACTGTCATGACCTGTGATATCTTACTATGTATGTTATGCTTCTCCTGACATCTGTGTATCTGCCCTACTTGCTTCAAATTGTACTCTGTATGTTCTTTGATCTCCTGTACTCTTCCAGGTCATACTTGAAAATAGGCATGTGTTTGTCTAGTGTACTTACCCGGTTAACAAAAGCTAAATAAATAATAAATAGATAAATTATTTTCCTTTAATTGTTGTATGTTAGAGCCTCTAAGTTTATTTTATACTTTCTGTGGATATATAGATGTAAAATCACTTTAATGTGCCTGCATTATTTTCTGCTGAGACTGAACTGAAGGCTCCTACCAAAGTATTCCACTAAACACTGACCCTAGGGCAGTCAGACCCAGTAGTAGTTTAATTTAGTACAACATATTCTTTCCTGCACTTAATTCCCAATACTGGTTCCATGAGCCTGTTTAATCCTCTATTGCTAGCTTATTATCTCTGAGAATAATATTAATAAGTACATTATTGACAACAGTAGGTTAGTAATAAATGTTACAAAAACTCAAGCAATGCTTTTGGGTTCAGCACCGAAAACCAGATTTATTTATAGATTCTCTTTATCTCTCTCTGGATGGGGCATCTCTCAGAGGTGCCAACGCGACAATCACTGCTATACCCTGCCTGAAGTTTCGTCTCTTGCCAGGACCCCTCACCAGGGAGTTCTATGCCTCCAGATCACCTCCAGGGAAGGGCCTGCCTTCCCTACCTGGTGGCCTTTCTGATATTAGAGGATCAGTCTGGTGGAGAGCCAGGGGGGACTAGTAGAGAGATGACCCAGCACTGGGGATGTGGGTGATGTTCCAAGAGGCCTCATGGCCTCCCCAATCCAGGGAGGGTTTTTTCCTTAATGGTTCCCAAGAGCACGGATGTGCAATGACGTCCACCTGACATCCGCTGCCACTCCTCCCCCTCAGCAGGGCACCACAGATTCCTGGTGCTGTTCCTGGTCTCCAGCAGGGGTTGCACAGGAGTGGCACAAGTCCAAATCCTTCCCCCAGGAAGGGAGAGCAGTCCTTCAGATTCTCAATCCCTTCCCTCACCTGCTGACCCCCAAAGATAAAAGTCCGTTCCTGAACCTGGGTCACCTACATGGTGAGAGGTGTGGCATCCAGCGCCTCAACCCTCAGCGGCACCAGTCCTGAAAACCAGATTTAATGCTAATAATTTCTCAGTGTCAACCCATGCAGGTAAACTTCTTGATACTGTTAGTGTCTTTAAATATCTTGCCATCTATATTGACTCTAATTTGACAGTTGGTTCTCATATTAAGAGTAGCCTCAAAGTTGCATCAAAAACTAGGTCAGCTTTACCAGATAAACAAATTTTGATGCACAGTGCACTTAATATAGCAAAACTACATCTACCTCCTCTATTAGATTATGGCTCTCTGGTTGAAGATGCAGCACCTAAAGTTAATTTCAACTCAGAAAAAGTGTGATAAAATTGTAAAGTTCACTTGTCAAAGTGCTGACACAGAGCACCACTGTTCAATCTTGGAAGGTTTGGGTTGGCTTCCTTTTGATATAAAATTGAAATTAACTTTAGCTAATTTTAGCTTTAAATTGTTGAATAAGAAGCAGCCTACTAGCTTAGCATGTTTGCTTCAATCAGTCATTTCAAATTTCAACTCGAGATCTATTATTTATTTTAACAGACTTTAGGATTACAACCTTCGAGGCAGGGAGTCATTTACAAAGGCTGTGCATCAGAAAAAAAGAAATGCAAATGTTTAATGCATACAGACATAGAATGGCAGCTAAAGGTTGCAGTTTTTTCAGTTATACAATATTGCAGAATCAAGATCAACTATACATTGCATTGAACGTGTTGCCGAGAGCTGTATGTTACAGTTTTCAAGAGAACAATAAGTTTGCTGATAGAGGAAGGGAGTAACAGGTTTGATATTTACAGCGAAGTAGAGAATTAGACAGATATCTTGTGAGTGCAGTCAAAGAAGGCAGTGTTTGGTAGCCCTATTGGTAGGAGCTCTGTGGTGGGGTGGTCCCGTAAAATGACAGATAGATGACCCAGCACTAGCTGGTACATTGGCAGTACTGTGAAGCGAGAATGTGCTCTTTGAGGGCTGACTTGAAAGTTCCTAATTTGGAGATGGAGGAGACATTGGAGGGGAGTTCGCTGTACCAGACTGGGGCCCTGTATGGGAATGACCTTTGGGCTAAGGGAGTTTTAACCCTCGGGATGGACCACACCTGTTGGTTGGCAGTGCGGGTGTTCATTGAGGTGTGGGAGGTTAGGAGAGAGGCAGAAACCCCCAAGGGGGTAAGCCCCAGGTGTATTTTCTTTGTGAGGAGACATGTTTGATAAAATAGCCTTTCATCCAGGGTGAGGAGATTTGTCATGGCATATAGGGTACAAGTATGGGTATGTTTGTCTGCCCCGGAGAGGAGTCTGCACACTTTGTTTATGGCCAGGTGGATTTTGTTAAGGGCTGTGTAGTCAGCAGCCAAGTAGATGGTGAGCCCATAATCGACTAGGGAGAGGACTGAGGAGGTGACAGCCAGATTAAGGGCTTCCAGAGGTAGGCAATCCTTGCACCGATACAATAGGCCTATACAGACATTCATAGCTGATAACAGAGTGTCAATGTGTGAATAGAAGGAGAGCCTGGAATCAAATGTAAGGCTCAGGTATTTATATGCACTGTATGTACCTGTTCTAGAGGAAGGAGATAGTGGGAGAGGATTGTTAGCTGCGTATTCTTGGCCTTATTCTGTCGGTGGGCAAAGAGCATGGTCTTTGTCTTTTTCACATGGACCACAAGTCTTTGGTCTATGAACCAGTTTTCATTCTGGTTAAATGAGTGTTGGAGGGAGGACTGCAATACTATGGGATATGGGTGCGAGGCAAAAAGAACCGCATCATCCACATAGAGTAGTAGGTTGCTGGAGCAGGAATTGGGCGAGGTGTTTAGTTAGATGCTGAAAAATAGAGGGCCAAGGACAGAACCCTGGGGAACCCCAGAGCAGACTGGCAGGGTGATTGAGAAGGTGTTGTTTATTTTGACATATTGTGATCTAGCTGTGAGGTAACTGGTAAGCTAGGAGATGGGTCCTTAGGAAAGACCTATGTGTGCTTAAGAGTAAGGGGTGGGAGACTGCATCAAAGGCCTTTGACAGGTCGATGAAGACAGCTCCAGCTAGGTATTTTCTATCCAGGACAGAGTGAATAAAATTAAAGAACTTAGTAAGAGCCATAGTTGTACTGTGCCCAGATTTGAAGCCATGCTGCTCCCTCCAAAGTAGGTTATGAGCAAGCAGGTTCTCAGGGAGTTGGGTGGCTATAATGTTTTTAAGGGCTTTCGGGAGTGGTGGGAGAATGGATATGGGATGGTAGTTATTGGGGGAGGTGCTGTCACCACGCTTCAGTATTGGGGTAACTGTGGTAGTCTTCCAGGCTGCTGGGAACTGACCCTGACTTAGGGAATGCTTAATGAGGTCAGTCAGTGGGGAGAGGGCTGTATCTAGTACTAGATGTAGGATTCTCATATCAAAAGAATATTTGCAATAGCAAGAGCCACTGAGTGCTTTAATGAGATAAGGCCTTGCCTCATTCGTAGAGATCACCCGGAGATGGAAGGGGGGATGCTGGGTGTTAGGGGGCGGGGTTGCAGTAGTGAGGCTGAAGAAGTTATTTGGGAGTACTGCACTAGGGTCAGAGAATGATGAGTTGAAGCAGTCGGCGATGTCCAGCGGGTCAGTTGTAGGGACATTGTTGAGAGTTAGTGGGGGGAGGAGCCGGGATTTGCCGTTGAGTTCCTTGATATTGTCCCAGAACAACTGAGCGTTCCCCCCTGGAGGAGGCAAGGGTAGTTTTGTAGTAGCCCGATTTGGCCTGTTTCGTGGTCCAAGTGCATCTGTTACGAGTCACTTTGTAGGCTTCCCTGTCCACCTGCGTGCTGGATGCAACTGCTTTATGCCAGAAAACATCTCTGTGCTTTAGTTGTTGTAACAGTGCAGGCATGACCCGGGGGAATTACATTTCTTGGATTGCACTTTTACTTGTGGGGTATAGATGTTACATGCTTTATTAAAAGAACAGGTGAAATAATCAAGGGCTTCATCTATGGTAGGGGCCCGGGAGATGGGGGACCAATCCCACTGAGTTAAGTATTTTCTTAGTTTTGTGAGGCCTCCGGGTCGGAGACGCCGGGCAATATAGTTTGGTTTGGGTTTCTGCTGCAGACACGACCAGAAAAGGAGGATGGGTAAGTGATCGCTTAGGGAGTCCAGAAGGACCACCAGGTCAGAGATTCTGTTGGGACAGTTGGTGAGGAGAAGATCGATCAGGGTGCTAGAGCCATTAGTGGGGTTCACCCTGGTAGGTTGGCTGACCAGCTGGGTCAGGTTCAGCACAGTGAAGGTGTCCTTGGTATGGGAAGCTGAACTGGCAAGCCAGTTCACGTTAAAGTCTCCAACTATGATGTGTTCCGTGTTGGTGGAGAAGCCAGAGATGTAGTTAGCAAGGGATTATATAGCAGGAGCTTGGTTTCTTGGGGGGACATATGTGACAGTAACAGTTACAGGGGCTCTGAAGAGATCTGGAGTAAGTTTTAATGATAAGGCTTGGGCACCATGGTCTAGTGGAGGTGTTGGAAGGGCATGGTATATCATGGAGTCACTGACATACACAGCACACCCGCCACCACATTTGCCCACTCTGTCAGCTCTGTGAAGGATGAAGCCAAGGAGGGCAAACAAGGCGTCAGGTGTTTTTTTGGAGAGCCAGGTTTCTATAACTATACAAAACTATCTAAATCTCCAGCTATCTAAAACCTTTGTTTGTCTGTCTCTCGTATGCTAACAAATATGGATAAAAAATCATTCAGTTATCAAGCTTCTTCTTTGTGGAACACTATTCTGGTATGAATTAGATCATTAACCAGTTTTATTACATTGTTTTAAAGAATTGAAGCTTCACTATTCAACACTGAAGAATTGCGTCTGTTCTGCTTGAATTGTTGTATTCATTAATGTTTTTATCGGAGATGTACTGTAGTTCTTACAAATAGAATAATAGATAGGGGACTGCGTATTACAAGGCTATAATACCGTCAAGAGGGTCTTGGGACATGTGAACCTTGACAGCAAAGCTTGAGAGACTTCAACATGTCCCCAGAACCTTGAGATGGTTTTGTAGCTGAGTTATCATGGTCCCCAATCTGTTATTTTTTGTAATATATGGATCCAAGGACTTGCAAGTGTTTTATAAAATGTGCCGCAATGGGTGATGTGTCTACTAATGGAGTCATTTTTTTCATGGTTGCCAGGTCATTGCCATGGACATGATAATGTCAACATGCCTTTAAAGCTCCCAGTATGATCTGATTGGTTGTTACAATGGTATTTTTGAATAATTATCTAGGGAAAATAGTGGTGGGTTTATGCGAGGGAATCAAGAAGGAGCTTTGCAGAGAGTGAGCCGTTGGCTCATTTGGCGGGAGCTGAAGTTAAAAGGAGATGGCGATTACAGCTGACAGACTGTTGCTTATTTTTAGAGAGCCATTTGGTTATTTTTTTGCTTATCTTTAGAGAGCCATTTGATTATTTTGTTAGTTTTTGGCGAGCGGCGAGTCGGCTTTTAGTGTAAACGACGGTTACAGTGAAAGCCGGCTCCCATTCTGAAAGAGACAGTCATGCACTTGCACTCTTCTGTTTCTGTCACATTACTACCATTCAGAGCTCTAAACAACAGTATTACAGGCTCTAACAATAGTGTTATGGTGCACAAACAATGGTATTATCACTGCTACTGTGATATTACTGGGAATTTTTTGTATGCTTTACTGTTGTATTATTTCTATTTATCCATATATTACAATATATTTACTATGTGTGTAACAGCCATGTGTCTCACCTAGGCTGCTCTGAGGCCCTCTGGTCAACTCGGTACACACCTCTGAAGGAGCCGGCCTGGGTTCCACAGTGATCAGCAAATATGGCATGGTGCCTCCACACAAGGTAATTGGCAGTGGGTACCTGTGAACAAAGAACAGGTTACCACCCCCAGGAAAATACGTAAGCTGCCCCCCTGAACACCTTTCCCCACACAGCTAACACTTTCTCACACAGTAGCAATCCGCCACCCCCAACCACTCTATAGCAATAAATCACTCGGTAGTTAAAAATGCAAACAATACGATTATTTATTGAGGGAGGGGGGAAAAAAGTGAGAACAAGAAACACAACACATTGTTTCAGTGATGATTTTGTTTTTTTTCCCTATGGTAACCCCTTCCTTCCCACCACTGGGTGCACCCATAAAAGTCCCTATTTTGGTGGGTACTTCACCAAGGCGGTGATTCAGGCCTGGGGTAGTTCGTCAGGGCCCAAATAACTGAAACACTTTTAACTCTTTGACTTTCAACCTGTGCACAACTTTAAGAGGGATGCAGTCCTGCCCAGAATGGTTCCCCTGAAACCTGACTAGCTAACTAGCTAATAATACTCCCCAAAGCAGCAGCTTGGGGTACTTAAAGTTCAGAAGTCCACAAAGGAGAGGTCTGCTGCATCCAGCTGAGTAGCAGGCAGAATGCTGTTGCATGGTACCGTGGAGGTCCCTGAATGGTGGTGCACCACAAGGTCACAGATCTAGCGTCCTGGAGAAAGTTAGGGTGCACTGGTGTTCACCTGCCTGGCATTGACACCTTCACCCAGAGACCTTTGTAGACTGCATTCACACAGGCAGGCCTGTCGACATATTCTCCTCTGGTCAGCTTCTTCTTCAATCCGAGGGAAAAGTATGAATGTGATCCCCCAAACCCCTCTGTTGCAACTGTGGTCACGCTGTCTCAGCTAGTTGCTTGCTCAGTATTTTAACCCCAGTACTCTCCCACTGGGCATTTCTTTGCCAAGCAATGCTGGGCCCTTCCACAGTCACTTGCCTTAGCACTCACAGTCTCTCCCCTTGCCAGATTTTTCACTCACTGAAAACAGTTTTATCATTGATGGGGCACGGCTGCTCAGTCTGTAGCTGGGTTCACAAATCTTTCAGGTTCAGAAATGCTGCTCAACAGTTAGGTCCAACAGGGAGCAAATTTCAAATCTCAGTAGCACAACTCAGTCTCTGTTCCTGCTGCACACAACTTGGTACTTATTCTTTATGGTTGATGGCCAAAACCAGCAGGAGCAAAAGTCCAAGGAATTGGACTCAGGAGCTCACACAGTCTTTTCCCTCACACCATACACTTCAGTTCCTCTTGACAACTCTTTTCTTTTGGCTGCAACTCAGGGCTATTTATGCTCTTGCTGACAGCCCTCCTCTCATTGGCTCCTGCTTTCCTGGGCAAAGTCAGTGCCTATGCTTTTGTTACCCAGCAGCCCCATTCTGTACTTCTTTATGGGGGCTGCCATCTGGTCACATTTTGGGGCCCAAACAATCCAGCCCTCCATTTTAGTACCAGTACTCTTGTAAGGGCTAAATCATTTCCCCCTTGCGGTCTCCATTTCAACTGTTCCCCAGCTCGTCTCTATTCCCTGGAGCCAGGGATATACTTTACTATCAGCCGCATAGCCAAGACCAGGAATGGAGCCATAGCTCTTCTAATTTTTTTACTCCCGGCGGCTGCACCTGCTCAGTGGGGCTTGGACCATTTTGTTTATTTACTGAGTCCCTTTCTGGCAGCTCTTGGGACCACAAATAGCATTTTTTTTCTTTTCACATGCATGGAGGCAAGGAAACAGTGGTCAGACCTCAGCCCCACTCAGATCATGGGCCAAGGTCCCAGAAATGCAGTGGCCATGGCTGCAAAGCAGCAGAGGGGTGGCCAGGCTCGAGCCCCACCATGGCCACTTCAAGATACTGGCAATAGGTCAGGGGCTATAGCCCCATGCAGGTAAGCCCATCTGGGGGGCTTACATGTATGTACTTTCTACCTTTGTATACTGGGTCATACCTGTAAATGGCGCCTTATGGCACCAGTGTATCTTACCTGGTTAACAAAATAAAAACAAACAAAAACACTGATGTTTTAGCACACAGAATTAGTTTGGTTGCCGTATTGGTCCTTCTAAGAACAGATCTAGAAGCAAATGGTTTGATACCTTTTATTGGACCAACATAGATGTAACAAAAAGAAAACAATATCTAAGCTTTTGGACCAACCAGGTCAGGCAGTATAGTGCAGTGGTCTAAGGCTCTGAGCTGCAAATCTAATGACATCCAGCAAACTAGACCTGGGTTTAAATCCCACAGTTTCCACTTGCATACTGTGTGACCCTGAGCAAGTCACTTAACTTCCTTGTGCTCCCAGGCCACATCTGAAAACAAACTCCGGCTTAGTGTGCCTTTCCTGGTTAAACAATTTTCCCTTTGCCTTCCTTGAAAGCTTATGCCAGTTGTTTAGAGAACCACATTATATTAACACCCAGACCATACAGAAAAAAACAGAAAGAATTCTCATTGGTTTAAAATATCTTTTTTTTTAAATAACAGAGTTAAATGAAAGGAATCAGATTTTACCAGGTTGCTACTGCCAAGAAACCTTCCAAGGTCAAATGTTAACAGCAGCAGATAAGATAAACGCTCTTAAACAGACAGTTCTACTACCTCAATTATGAATGAATGTATTGTGTGAACATACTCCCAAACAACAGCCAGAACCCTAGATGCAATATCAACTAAAGTGCATGTTAAAATGTGATAGAATTGTGTTAAAAAACTATAAAACAGAAATGTTTTGTATGTGGAAATATGAGGGTATAAAGAAAAGTTTCCCCAGTGTGAACAACAGTTTCACGCATTCATACAGCATCAAACCCATCTGGGGACATTTTCTCAACTAAACACTCAACCAGTTAACATACTACATAAACATAAAGACTTTCAGTGCTATAACAAGATTTCTCACAAGGTAATATCAATTGTCGGTATTAGTGACAAACAAAAAAAAAACACAGATCTCTCAAGCAGCCCCTAGAAAATGAGTTCATGCATCCTAAAATGATCAGAGTTCAACAATGTGTCAGTAGATAATCAAACCACTACATGTACTGTAACAGTCCCAGGAATCTGAATAAAAACTCAATGGAATCAACCCCCCCCCCGGGAAAAGATAACTAGTTAGAAGGAAGCATACATTCACCATGCATGTGAGCCAAGAGTCCTAACACACTGCAACATCACCATGACATGTACCTGAATATAAGCCTTACCTCAATATAAACACAACCCAACCCCACTTCCTCCCTCCGCACCCCACACACAACCCCTCCACAAAAACAACACACCATCCCTAGCCCCAACACACATATAGTTGCCCCCACACAAACAACCCACCGTTCCCCAACCCCCATACACACACACACACACACACACACATTTTGTTGGTGAGAAATCAGCATGTTGATAACCAGTTAAAAAGGACTGTATGAATATTAAAACAAAAAACAAAAACACACTGAGGTCCTATTAAATGTCCATCCTTTGAAGTAAAGGTCTGTGTAAGTTTAAGTAGGATAATGTGTCATAAAACCCAAATCAATGTTCATGCCTTCTGCTACCATACTGAGAAGTAAAATAAGCTTGACCTCAAAAGCCCGTCTCTGTTGTGCGTTCTTGAAATGTCCTTTTAAGACCATTACTGATATATCTGAGATGGAGTGATCAGTCTGGCTGAAGTGCTGCCCTACTGGTTTATCAGTCATCCTCATAATGGGCTGATTCATGACAGGGCATAGGGTATGCGTGAAATGTGCGTACCCCACCCGCAGAGCTGTGCACCTGCGGACTGGTGCACTGGTGCCAGCATTCACAAATGCCGACTACCTGTCCACGGCCCTGCCTCTTCAGCATGCAGGACCACACAGAGTGGGCATGGGTGGAGTCACAGATCCAGCCCGGCATCCAGTCGGATGCCCGGCATGGGTCTGCCAGTGGATCCCTTGAGCAGCGGGGTGAGTGTTGACAACATACTCCATGGATGTCTGAGGGCCGGCCACTATGGCAGGTGGCAAGGGTGCAATGCTGTTGGCCCTTACCGTCAGCACCAATGCAGTGCCCTGTGATGGAAAGGTTGGCATGCCTGCTGGCAGGAGGTGGAGGGACACATCCTCTGGTAGCAGGGAGGGATACTGACATGTAGTACCACTGGGGTGGGTGGACAGCATCCATGTCAAGTGCCCCTGTGAGGGGTAAGGGTGTCATGGGTGTTGGCACTGCTGTGTGCAGTGGTGGGTGGTGGCAGGCGTCCGTGACCTGTGGTCCTGGTGCTTTGGTGGGCTGCTCTCCCAGTCCTATGAGGTGTGCATGGAGCACATACAGGGTTTACAGCTGGGTCTCCCTGGTGTACCCTGCAACCCTCTTTGCAACCCCTGGCCAGCACTATGCACCTTAGTGCATGGCGCATAGTGCCTCGCCAACCCCTTGCTCATCCCCAGCGCATTGCTCATCACGTGGATGGGGGATCGAATGTGTATGTACTGCATGCCCCCCCTTCATGCATCCCACACAGGGGTGCAGTTGGTATAGGGTGGTTACTCGCCCCAGATACGCGAGTGTAGCCACTCCACACCATTTGTGCATTGGGCCAATTAATAGTATGTCTGTGCAAGTTCATTCTAATGCAGGGAGGATAGCTTGTCTCTCCAACATACCCTGTTTGTGGAAATCTCTTGCATTGAATGAAATAAACAGTATTTTGTGATGCACATGTATAATTCCCCTGTATCCTGAATTGTCTGTTTTGTGAAGTAACCACACAATCTGAAGCGGAAATGAGCTCACAGGTCTTACACCTGGGGTGATTGCAGGGTCATGTACCATTTAGTGTTAAGGTGTTCTGTTCTGGTACAAGTTTACTCCTAACAATAAGGTTGGTTAAATTAGGTGGTTGTTTAAAAGATAGTAGTGGCAGTTCTTGAAAAATGCAATTTAGGGTTTCATCCTCACTAAGTACTGGGTGGAGGACAAAGTCCTTAATAATCTTATGTAGAAGTTCAAGGTCAGGATGATACGTGACTACTAAGGGTATTCTGTTGGTAGGGGTCCTTTCTTTTTACTGAAGTAGTTGTTCTCTTGGTACTTGTGTTGCATGTTCTACTGCTCTGCCAATTTCTCTGGAAGAGTGTCCCTGCACAATAAAGGTTTTTTTCAACATGGCCAAATGTGTATCTCTGCCTTCCTCGTTTGAACAGATACAGTGATGCTGAAGTGCTTGACTGTACATGACAGATTTTTTTGTGTAGCTCAGGTGATTACTATGTCTGTATAAGTATCTCTGTCTGTCCGTTAGCTTCCTGTAAATACATGAATGCAAGGTTCCATCCTGGTGGTGACAGTGATGTCCAGAAAATGATCACTGGTGGCAGAATATTCCAGGGAAAGCTTTGTGGTTGGGTGGAGGTTATTAAGTTCCTGATGAAAATCCTTAAGTGTGTCAATGCCCTCAGTTCAAATTGTAAACAAATCATCAATGTAACAGAAATAGGCAAGTGGCTTGTGTGTGTACGGTGCCTTAAAAAGTCCTCCTCCAAATTCACCATAAAAAGATTAGCATACTGTGGAGCCATCCCGGTGTCCATTGCTACTTCCATAGTTTGAACATGTTTACCATTGAAGCTGAAGTTATGTGTCAGAATGAATTCAGTAATTTTCCCCACCACTTCAGGGTCAATGTTTTGGTCTAATCCTTTCCCATGTAGGTATTTAAGGTAGGTTGAAATGCCATCCATGTGTGGGATATTAGTGTAGAGGGATGTTACATCCATCGTGGCTAAAATGGTATTAGGTGATAAGTCCTCATAACCAGAAAGTTTATGCAGGAGTGTGTAAAGTCCTGGATGTAACTGTCCCTTTCTATAAATAGAGGTTTCAAAATGGTTTCTACAAATCCTGGGATCCCTCAGTCAGGGTACCATTGCCAGATATTATGGGTCTCCCCAGATTGTCAGGTTTATGTATTTTAGGCAGCATGTAGAATGTCCCTGGCTTGGGTTCAACAGATGTTTTAACAGGCATAGGCTAATAACAAGCATTTGTAAATGCTGAATGTTCGTCGTGTGCACTGTGCCATTTTGTGTGTGTGTGTGTGTGTGTGTGTGTGTGTGTGTGTGTGTGTGGGAGGGGGGTTACGAGCCAGCGCTGGCAAATTTCAACACAGATTCATAACTTCATTTTTTTAGTATTTGTACACCACATTTTCAGCATAGCCATCTTATAACACCACCTCATGAAGAAAGTAGAGTACTGTTTCAACTCCTGTCTGAAAGGTAATTTCACGCAGTGGCTACGAAATCACCTTTCAGGATGCAAAAAAACATTTTGGCCAGGATCTGAAAATGGCAGCTGTCACATTCATAAGGTGCAGTGAAGAAATGGCTATGCTGAAAATCTGGGGTCAAAATATTGAAAAGTACCAAAGGTACGAGCCTGCGTTTGGTCATTTAAGTGCAGGCTCGTAACTTTGTTTGTTAATATTTTAACACCAAATTTTCAATGTAGCATTCTTATGACCCCACCTCAAGAACAAAGGTGGAGAAAATGTTCAACTCCTGTCACAAAAGGTCATTTTGCATAGTGACTGCGAAATCACCTATTGGGATGCAAAAACACATTTTACCAGCATCTGAAAAATGACAGCTGTCATGTTCATGGGGTACTGTGAAGAAATGACTATATTGAATATTTGGGTTCAAAATATTGAAAATTGCCAAAGTTATCAGCCTGTGTTTGTAAATTTCAATGCTGGCTCATAACTTCTTTATAGTGTATAGTAGAGTGTTGTTCTGTATATAACTCCATCCCTTTCAAAATGCAGTTGTATCACAGACCAAAGGTCATGGAATGTGATTTTACCTATTGTGGTAGAACAACATTCTGGAACCTCTAGAGAGTGCATGAGTCAGTTTCTTTTTCAAAGCAAAAGAACTCATACACACATATTTCACACAGTACTATACACCATAAAAAATATAGCTTGAGCAACTCAACGCACAACTAGTGTGTTTTTCCACCTTGGGGTTCTGATTTCTATGGACCTCTCAAGCTTCGTTCTCGAGGTAAGAGGGAATGAGAACCCCTCTGTGGCAGAACACACTCATTGTGCATAGTTTCCCATCCAGTATTCTCTATGTTCTTTAATATTTTCACACCAAATTTTCAACATAGCCTTCTTATCACCCCACCACATGAACAATGGTGAAGAAAATGTTGTACTCCTGCCCGAGAGGTGATTTTGCACAGCAACCATGAAATCACCTTTTGGGACAGATTTACCTAACATCAGTTGCATTGTTCATGAGTTGGGGTCCCGAAAAACATATGTTGAAGATTTAGGGGAAAAATATTTAAAAATGGCCATGTTATGCCACTAAGTTGAAAACCCCATTGAAATACATTGACGCCAAAACCCTCCCTGAACTATGTTTTGACAAGCTGTCAAATTTTGGGCAGCATTTGAATACAGTAGTTCCAGTAATAAGGCTAACTTTAAAATGTAGGGTGCATCACTGGCCCAGTGATGCTGAGGGTTGAGGAGCTGGATGCCACACCTTGTGCCATGCAGGTGACCCATGTTCAGGAATGAAGCATGGTCCATTGGGGGCTGGCAGTGGAGGAGAAGGATCAAGAATCCCAGGGATACCTCTCCTTCTCCAGGGATAGGGGTGACCAGTTGTAGGTGCATGCCAGGTCCCTAGCGGTGACTGAGGGCTGGCACACCGATGCTACAGACATCTGGTCAGAGGCGGGGCAGATGCCTGACAGGGTGAACACATGGGAGTGTGCGCAGCACCATCACCAGCTTCCTTGCACACTCTGCCCCTGAAGGGGAGAAACCAGGAGGAAAAAATATCATGGCGGATGATGGAGGAAGCTTGCAGGTCCTGCCCCCTGAACAGTTACGGTGCTGACCCCTGTACTGGATATGATCTTGGGGGGGTGGATCTGTTATTGGTGGGGGTCCTGCTGACCCCGCCAGGGGGTAAGCCCTGGGTTAGCTGATCGGTGTCTACTGATGGACGTTGACGGAGGGGGCTGGGGCTCCCTCCAGAGAGAGGGGGCTGTGGAGCAGGAGTACAAATAATTTTAAAAAAAGTGGCATGCAAATATTTAACAGTTCTACAGTTACTAGCATGCATACCGAAATTTCAGCAAATGGCCAGAACTTTGTCTTTTTTCATATTTTGACCACAAATGTTGAACATAGTCTTATCACCCCACCTCATGAACCCCGTGGTGAAAATTTTCAAATCCAGGGGAAAATGGCATTCCACGCCATAGGTGTGGAAACACATTATGGGCAGTATGTGAAAAATGACAGCTATACTGGTCATGAGGTGGTGTGATAAAAAGGCTATATTGAAAATTTGGAGTGAAAATATTGAAAATGACCAAAGTTACATGCGTGCATAGAAAATTTGGAATGACCAGGTGTAACTCGGCCACTTTTTGGAGTTGCTTCACCAAATTTTCAGCATGGTCTTTTTGGCACCCCACCTCATAAAGAGTGCCACTGTCATTTCATTCACTCATCCTGAAAAGTGATTCTACAGTGCAACTGCACCATTCTGCACCACAGATATGAAAATATGTTTCAGGCAGGATATGAAAAATGTATTTATTTATGATAGCTGTACTGTTTACAAGGAGGTGTGAAAAAATGGCATTGTTGAAAATCTGGAGTGAAAATATAAAAAATTAATGAAGTTATCAGTGTGCATAGAAACTGTGCAACACACTCGTAACACAGTCGTTTTTGGAATTTTTTCACCAAATTTGCAACATGGGCTTTTTGGGACTCCACCTCATGAACAGTGGCACTGTCATTTCATTAATCTGTCCTGAAAGGTGATTCCATGCAGCAACTGCAAAATCACCTTTTTGGGAAAAAGTAATGAAATAACAGTGACAGTGTTCAGTAGGCAGGGGTTCAAGAACCCCATGTTTAAAATTGAGAGCCACAATTCCTAAAAATGGCTGAGATATCAACCTAAATTGACCCCCCCCCCATTGACTTCCATTATTCGGCTTACCTTGAAATCTTCAGTTTGCCAGTCGACTTTGAAGAGTGCAGACATGTCCCAGTCCACAGCAGATCACTGCTCCGGACCTCTGGCGGTTAGTATGGGTAAGGGGGGGTGTGGGGAGATGGCTGTGCAGTGGGAGCGTTGGGATGGGGGAGAGGCAGGGGAGAAAACAAGGGACCAGTTTCTGTTTTGCAGGTTTAAAAAAAGACATTGGGGATGGTTTTCTTTTTGAAACAGGGAACAATTTTGTTTACATTTCTGGACACTGGGAGTGGGCTCCCAAGTGTCTGGGGGGATGGGGAATGAAGGATGCGGGGAGGACAGCAGCAGTGGGAGGGAGCAGGAGGAATTGATTTGCTGGGGGGAGGCTCAACCAGGAACGGAGGAAGCAAGAAAATACTGGCCCAATGAGACTGAAAGTGCCCCTTTAAATCTGGGAAATGTAATCCCCTGCTTGGCTGGCATGATGCTAAGACCGGCTCGGTGTGTCTACACATCAAATCACCGAGATGCGCCTCTATCGGTTTGGCTCTGTCCTTTGAAAACCTTGCCAACTCTACCCCAAAAACAGAAAGTGAGTTATCAGTAGCCTGCCTACTGATTTGCCTGCCACAGACCTGCCCCTAGAATAGATCTCTCCAGTGGACACACACCCCTCACACCCCTCTATAGTAACTCTCATATCAGCATGTTTGTCTGTGCTTGCGTGCATGACAAACATAAAAAGGGCTAATTTTTGAAACTAAGGAGTATAAACTTTTTTTTTTAATGAAAGATTGGAATCGGGTCAATATAGTTACACTAGGTTAACACATGATCAGTGAACTGAAATGCTGAATTTTCCCTTTTACAATATTAACATATTAAAAATTAATTTTTCTATATCAGTTTATATTACTTTGTATCAATAAACTGAAAGTGTATCAGCTTGGTAAAACTACATCAACCTGAATCAAAGCTTTCATTGTAAAAAACAATTAAGTTTCTGGCCCCTACAATTAAAAAGCTAGCCCTGTTTATTTTGCCTTAAAGGTTTTCAACCTTTGGCACAGATGGATGGCTTTTCAGGCTCATCCCTGTATGCTGCAGCCAGTTGTCTGTCACCACCAGGTTCCAGTAATGATCCCCTGTAGATAGCCCCCCACAGTGGGGCTAGGAGGGGGAGGGCTCCCCCCCCCCTACAAAGAGGTTTTCCAATGCCGTTGCCTAGTGGAGTGGGCTACAAGGAGACAGGCAGGGCTTCATGGAACCCATCCTACCATTTTACAGTTTCTTGGTCCTTCCCCAGTGCTGGGGCATGCACATTGGAGTGTGCACGTGGAGGCACGCATGCTCCGTAGAATTACCGCAGCTCCTACCCTCATGTGTCACTCTTGGCTATCCTACCACCAGGCCTCCACCTGGTGGCAGTCACATGGCAGAGATGGCAGTCACCCTTCCCCAGGAGAGGAGAGCAGCCCCTCAGATGCTCAATCCTCTCCTGCCTCGGCTGATCTCCGTTGACCCAAGCCCGTTCCCAAACCTGGGTTGCTGGCACTGTAAAGGCAAGGCAAGCAGGGCACCTCAGCCCTCTTTGCCACTGGGCCAGCTCTGAAGCTAACCCTTTTTAAAATCTAACTTTCTTCAGAAGGGCTAACATTTGAACTGTAAACACTAGAAAGGTAAGTTTTTTAATGAAGGTTTGCAGTCAGTCTGATACAGTTACACCGTGTTGTACCTGCTACATTACAAAAGAGCACAGATGGTGCATAAGGATAAAATACCAATATTAATTAAATATATTGCAAAACAGTGCCAAAAGTTACAGGGATACCTCACTAAATGACCTCACAGAGCACAGAGCATAGCTCATGTCTCAGGGTGACTTCATTTTTGCACACTTGCACTATGTTGATGCACTTTCACAGCTGGTCACTGCCACCAGTGCAACCCTATTCTCACTATTAAACAGTTTTATAATTCTAGGGTAGGAAGAGAGCTCTGTATTAGAGATAGCAATGATTGTGGTATGAAGAATGAGATGCATTTAACTGCATGTGAGTGTGGTTCCTTCTATATTGGACACACCTAACTTCTCCAGATGGAGGTAGACAGCACTTGATGCAACAGCAGCTGCATCAAAAGATACCACTGGTATTTCTTTAAAGAGAACCATATTTGTTTTTATGTTGTTGTGCTTGCGCAGCCAACATCATGGGACAGTGCAGCTTTGGAGGCGGGGTCGCTGTTGGGCGAATGCAGGGCACGTACAGTACCTGTAGGTGCGTCCCTCATTCCCCAATCAGCCTGCATGCCGGCGCCACACCATGCATACATAATGTGGTGAGCACATCTAAGAAAAGGTCCGCTGCAATCCGAGCAAAGCTTGTCATATGCAGCAACCCTTCCATGCATGCTCGCTGACATTATGAGCATGGTCGGACGGTGGCGCTCAACTACTGCTGACTTCGGGGTGCCCAATCCCACTGCTGGTTAACCTCTCCACTTTCTTTGTGCCGACGGGGAGCTCACTCTGTCGGCATAACCTCCCAATTGTTGAATGCCAGAGAGGTGCCCAATCCTCTCAACTCGCCCCCCGCTTTTTGTGTGTCGAGCGGGTGCCCAATCCCTATCGGCATTACTTCCTCATCCCCATGTTGGGTGCCGATGAGGTGCCCAATCCCCGTTGGCTACAAAACCCCCCAAACAGTTAGGCAGCAGGCTGTAGGCCCACCCCAATGTGCCAATTCTCCTGCAAAAAAACTGTCCCACGATGTTTTTTTTTTCCTGTAAAATGAAAATGGTCCTCCTAGTCTCGATGCCCTCCCCACCCACAGCCACCCTCTGTGCACCCTGCCTCCCTCACCTCCCCTCACCCACACTTACTTACGCGAGGAGTCCAACCACGACAATCTTGGTGGACTGGGAACATGTCTGCACTCTTCAACCCGACCCTTGAACTGAAGAAATGGCGGTAAGCTTTATAATGGGATGAATAGGGGTTTTCAACTTTAATGCTATCTCAGGCATTTTTGTGATTACAGCTACAATTTCAACATGGGGTTTTGGGACCCTTCTCATGAATTCTTGCACTGTCATGGCGTTATTCGGTCCCCAAAGGCGATTTACGCAGTCACTGCGTAGAATCACCTTTCGGGACCAAGTAACAAAATGACAGTGCCACTGTTTATGAGAGGGGCTCTCAAAAAGCCTATGTTGCAAGTTTGGTGGGAAAAATCAAAAAAATGACTGTTTTACGAACGTGCGTAGCAACTGTGCAACGCACGCTCATAAGTTAGCGCATTCGCACTATTTTCATGCCAGATTCTCAACATTGGCATTTTACCACACCTTCTTGTGAACCGTACAGCTGTCATTTTTCACATCCTGGCCAAAATGTGTTTTTGCACTTCTGGTGCAGAATAGTGTGCTCGCTGTGTGAAATCAGTGTTCCGGACACATTATGAAAATGACAGTGACACTGTTCATGAGCAGACGTCTTAAAATACCTGTTTTGAAAATTTGGTGACAATACTCCGTAAAATTACTGTTTTACGAGCGTGCATAGCAACTGCGCAATGCACACTCATAAGTTAGCACATGCACACTATTTTCATGCCAGATTCTCAACATTGGCATTTTACCACACCTTCTTGTGCACCATAAGCTGTCATTTTTCACATCCTGGCCAAAATGTGTTTTCGCACTTCCAGCGCAGAATAGCGCGGTCACTGTGCAAAATCACTGTTCGGGACACATTACGAAAATGACCGTGAAACTTTTCATGAGCAGAGGTCCTAAAATGCCTGTGTTGAAAATTTGGTGACAATACTCCATAAAATGACTGTGTTACGAGTGTGCGTTGTGCAGTTTGCATGCACGCTCGTAAGTTCGCAAACTTATATTTTCACTCCACATTTTCAACAGTGCCATTGTTCTACACCTCCTAATGAACAGTACAGATGTCATTTTTCACATCCTGACCAAAATCTGTTTTCGCAGTTCTGGCGCACAATAGTGCGGCTGCTGTGGAAAGCCCATGATTGCGACACATTATGAGAATGGCAGTGACACTGTTCATTAGCAGATGTCCTAAAATGCCTAGTTGAAAATTTAGGGATGAAAGCCAATTAAATGAGTGTTTTACGAGCACGCTTTTCGCAGTTTGCATGCATGCTTGTGGCTTTGTGAATTTGTAATACTTTCATTCCAGCTGTTCATCATTGCTATTTTTCTATACCTCCTTATGTACAGTACAGCTGGCTGAAATGTGTTTTCACACGTCCGGTGCAGAATTGTACGGCCACTGTATGAGATCACTTTTTGGGACACTTTGAGGAATTGTCAGTGACACTATTCATCAGCAGAAGTCCTAAAATGCCTATGTTGAAAATTTGGTGACGAAAGTCCAGACAATGACTGTGTTGCAAGCGTGCATTGTGCAGTTTCCACTCACCCTTGTAACTTTGTCAATCTGCAATATTTTCATGCCACATTTTCGCCACTGGCATTTGTACACACCTCGTTATCAACAGTCCAGCTGCCATTTTCCACAGCCTCCCCAAAATGCATTTCCGCAGCTCTGCCATACTGGGACACATTAACAAATTCACAGAGCTATGCCTCTCCACCTCTGCCACTGCCAATGCCAGCACAACAACATTCGTCATTGACAAATGCTTGTTCTAATTAATTATCAGAAATAGAATAACCTCAGGTAAGTAAAAGAGACAGTTGTGGGCCCGGATATTCAAACTGCGCCAGGCTGTGGCGCAAGCCTGGGCGCAGCTCAACTTGGTTGTGCAGGGGTGTAGCCTAGGCGATATTCAACGGAGCTGCGCTATGGCACAGCAGCTTTGAATATCACACCCTGGCCACCCTCACTGTGCATGGCGTAGTGGCAGTGCGCCAGTGCAAGTGGCCAGAATGGAGCATGGAGATGCGCTAGTGCAAGTGCCATTGTGCCATGCATAGCACCTGCAATATTCAAAAGGGGACATGCAAATGGGGCCATAATTTATGCAAGGTGCACATGGGGCCATTTGCATGTCATTATGGCCCCATTTGCATCCCATTAGCATGCAGGTGCGCTGATCCCCGACGACTTGTGCCTGGCAGCCTGCCAGGCAGCAGCCGTCGGGGACCGATGCCTTCTGCAGCCTGATCATGGGCATTTGTGTAAAAAACATCCTCATCTAATATCTCTGGTGATCCAGTGGACCGATATGTGCCTGATTGCAGGCATTTGTCTCCCAAAAAAAGCCGCGTCTAATATCCCTAGTGGTCCAGTGGACCGCTATGTGCCTGATCACGGACATCGGTATAATAAAGCCCCCCCATCCAATATCCCTGGTGGTCCAGTGGAACCGATCGCTGCCCGATAGCGGGCATCTGTGTAAATCCCCCAATATCCCTGGTGGTCCAGTTGACCGCACTCTGCCTGATCATGAACATCTATAAAACATAAAAGATGACTTATTGCCCTGGTGGTCTAGTGACCCCCTCCCACCCCCCACTGGACCCCACTGCCCTGCCCCGGTCAGCTGGTGGGTGGTAGCACCACCTGCCGCCCCACCGCCTGCCAGCTGACAGCTCGGTAGGCTGCCACCATTGGTTCTGGCGTGAGCCAATGGGCATGCAACCATACTGGCTACTACATTCCAGATATGGCGAATGATTCATTCACATATCTGGACGTAACTAGTATAGTATGGTACTGCGCCCCATGTCTCACTCTGTGAACCGGTAAGCAACCCACCCGAGCTGTCAGTATGACAGGCGCGCAGGGTGGCAGGCAGAGGTGCTGCCGCCTGCTGGCTGACCAGGGGAGCGGGCAGTGGGGCTCAGTGGGCGGGTGGGGAGGGAGGTACACTAGACCACCAGGGTAATAGGTCATCTTTATGTTTTATAGATGCCCGTGATCGGGCAGTGATCAGTCCACTGGACCACCAGAGATATTGGACGTGGGGGTGTTGTTATACCAATGCCCACAATCGGGCACATAGCGGTCCACTGGACCACCAGGGATATTAGATGAGGCTTTTTTTGGAGACAAATGCCCGCAATTGGGAATATAGCAGTCCACTGGACCACCAGGGATATTGGGGGGTTTATGTACACAGATGCCCGCGATGGGGCATGGGGGGCACCGCCAGGTGCGGCAGGAATTCGGGTGGCCACCCACAGGTGGCAGCTGCCATGTTGCGCCCTGCAATATGGCAGCTCACCTGTGGGTGGCCATCATTTGTTCCTTTTTTTTTGGTTTAACTTTGTGCAGGCACAAGTAGGGGTTGCACATGCATGGCTCTGCACATCCTGGGCTGAATATTGGGCTGTGCAGGTTATGCATGGGCACGCCCCCCCACCTGTGTCTGCATACATTACTGATGCACTCTGGCACATAGGGATTTGTGCAGCGCACTTTTCCCTTTTGAATATCGCGCCGGGGCGCATCACTGGGTTGTGCATGGTGCAACACTGCTGTGCCATGCGCAACCATTTTGAATATCTGGGCCGTGATGTCAGAGGATGTATTACAGACAACAGTCAAAAATAATCTCTTACTGTCAGTATAATGTCCTTGAGAGTGTTGTTGACTTTGTAAACAAATAGTGTTGTATTTTTTTTGGCGGGGGTCCTCTGGGGGGCACAAAAGTGGTCATGTATAATCGGTATTTTTAAACATTCTCAGTTCAGGTTCATTTAAGTAGTGATAGTGGGCCATTTAAAAATAGTGAATTCAAAATGCAATGAAGTGATAAACAATGATCTTAAACCCCTAGCAACTGACAACCTACTAAATCTAACAATTTAACTATATAAACACAACAGCAATCATTCTGGCATTGCCCAGTTGTTTCTTATAGTTATGTCCCCCAAGCTGGATCCAGAAGAGACTTTTGTGATGAATTTTCAGATTTATTGTGATTGGACTCATTAAAACAAACACTCAGCTGTTTTTCTGATTACATCCCCCAAGCCTTATCGAAAAAAAAAACAAGCAACAACACAGGGTGCACGTCTGCGCGATGCCTTCAGTGTTATTAAATGAAACATTAAATCTCTCAGCTGTTCTTCTTGTCTGATGCTCCAAGCTCAACCCAAAAACATTCAGCTCAGTTAAGAATTACTGAATAAACAAACAGTCAGATGTTCTTTTTTCAGATTTATGTTCCACTAACCCTATCCAGAAGCAACACCAACTTGAAGTATATTGCTCCTTCCCTTTAGTGATATTGACCTCACTTTGATTTATTTACACTTCAGATAATGTAGCCAGACAAAAAACAAGCCAGGTTTTTCTCTTCTAAACATTTGGTCCTGTAAACCAAAAATACCCAAGAGAAATCAAATGGGGCAGTTAAAGAGGCCAAAAAATACTGCACAACTCAGTCAATTAAACATTTGTATGTGCATGAGTGACCAAAGTAAAGAGTAGTTCAGTGGTCTAGCTAGTTAAAGCAATTTCCTTTAATGCCAGGCTATATAATTACAGTCTTTGCTCCCCAATAAGTTGTGTAGAGAATGGATAAAAACATTCAGAGGATTTTATCAACTGATCATCCAAGTTCTTGTCATATCCTACATGGCACCAGTAGATATCGCACTATAAGTTCCTAATTTAGCCTGTCAGTTAAAAGTTTAACACCTTGGAGTCTGATCCTGAAAGGTTAGATTTCAGAAACTAAGCATGGTTGGGCCTGGCATGTACAGTAATTGGATGGGAGACTTCCAACGAACACAGTGTGCTGTAGGAGGTGGAGTTGGTACCTCTGCAGGGGGCACTCTCCCCTTGGTTTGAAGTACTCATGCCCTGATGCCCCAGAATGGTACTATGCTGTGCTGTTATGATGTGCCATCTTTTGGATAAGACATTAAACTGAGTCTCTGTCTGCCTGTTCTGGTGGCTGTTAGGGTAGACATTAATGATCTGATGGCCCTTCTCGAAAAGAGTTGAGATGTTTTTATTGATGAAAGAAAATATAAACATAATTAATTACATGTTAACATAAACTGATCAAAGACATATCACCACCATTCACACCGCTATTAAAACACACACAAACACACACACTAATTCCTGAGGGAATACAAAATAACTAGTATAACAAAAGAAAAGCTTCCTCTGTACGAAGAAAAAAAATCAGTGAAGGATACAGAAAGAGGTCTACTTGAGGAGGCAATATAGCATAGTGGTAAAGAGCACTGAGCTGCAAACCTGGAGCCCTGGGTTTGAATCCCATCAGCCCCCACTTGCATATTGTGTGGCCCTGAGCAAGTCACTTAACTTCCTTGTGCTCCCAGGTCACACCTGGAAACAAGTTCTGGCTTAGTGTATCTTTCCTGGTTAAACAATTTCCCCTTCCCTTCCTACTTATTACAATCAAGTTGGCGTCCTCCATCTGTTCAGAAACAATTGTTTAGGAAGTGCCTTAAATTCTGGTAAATAAACAGTATGCAAGTCATTATTAACCTTATTAACCGTACAAATCAAAGCAGGCACAGGGACAATCTTTTGCTGAAAAATAAAAGAGCAGCGTGCCTGCCACGTAGACCATTTGAGACAGGTCATAATGACACATAAAGTACTATGGTCCCAAGTCATCCAGCAGCCTGAAAAAGAACAAAAAATCAAATTTCCATAAGAAACAAGAAAAGTCTGGGATGCACAAGAACTTGCCCAACTCAAAGAAGCAAAAGAGTAATGGAATTTTTTACTGAGTTATCCAAACGAATATTCATGCAGCAAAAAGCATCACATAATCAAAACATGCGCATGTACAGCAGGATAAAAAGAAAACAAAAAAGAAAACAAAAAGAAACAGGCAGTAAACCAGAAATGGGTAACACAAAGGTCCAAAACAGTTCATTCCAACCACACAAAGGACTCCCGTCGGTCATTAAATTCTGTAGCCCCAAGAGAACAAAACTCATGGTGTTGAATGCTATAAACATCCTGTAAAATGATATGTAACAATTCTTGAGAAATACACTGTTGTTGAAGTATTAGTCTACAATGGGTTTGCCAAATCCAGTACTTCAAATATGCAAACACAACCCTTAAAGTGCTAATATCAAATTTATACCAGTGGTAAGAAAAAACTTAAAAATGCATCATGTGAAATTTGAGCGAACAGATGGTTACCCCAACTGTGAACTAACAAAGTCCAGAAGGAGTGACTATAAGGACAGTCAAAGTACCAGTGTTCCATAGTTTCCAAGCGGTCAGGACAGGGGGGTCTTGGACAGTAGCATTCACACACGTCCTTATGTTTTAAATTATTTTTACATGAAATTTACCATGGGCACAAAGCCAAATTACTTCTCACATCTTAGCAGGAGTCCTTGAGTCAGTAAGCAATTGTTCAATACAGTTCCTATCCTCATGGGAGTCTTGGAAAAACTATGTTGTAAAATTGAGGCATATAAAGATTTCCTGGGCAGTGAACAAAGGTGTTGAGGCAATAATCCCCATTGTTTTATCTTGTCAAAGCAAGTGTTCAAGTAATAGGGTCATTTATATGGTCTTCTATCTTTGTGTATCAAAGTTACTGAATGTCATTCCCCAAAGATAGAGGAAACATGATGCTGGACCCCATGGAATCCACCCCTTGGGGGATGATAAAAGAACGGGCGCCAAATTAGCATATATAAAAATGCTGTAGAAAAAAACAAGAGGGTTCAACATGCAAAGGCCCCCTGACTTAATATCCAGATAAGTAGCACCTCCCTCAATGGGCTTCAATCTGCCTCTCGCCCAAGAGGCATCGAAAAAACAACTATACAGTGCGACTTCTAGGGATTTAATAGGGGGATGTAATTAACTTAAATACAAAAAATTGGACCCATGTAAGTTTTTATGACATATACCTTTTTCTTCTTACTCATACGCCATTTTTTTTCAAAGCGTAACTTTCTTTGGTAGTTCGTGACATGGTCGTCGGCGATTGAGCACCTGCAATAATGGCGACTCAATCCCGGCACATGTCATCAGGACTACCAACAATGTCGGGTGACCGGATGAGGGGGTCAGCGAATATAGCAACAGGATGTCACTATATGTACACACACAGAGGGGGCGAGCATGCGCAGCGAGGGGGGTAGGAGGGATTGTGAGGGGTGGTGCTGCGGCAGGCTGCGGAGCTGGACCCGTAGCATTGTGGGTGGGTTGGTGGCTTCAGTGGGCAGGGTGCTGGTTTGGGTCTGGGCACTGTTGCATTTTGTTGTGCGGGACCAAATTTTTTTAAACATTTTGCACCTCCCTCAACATACCCCCAGTTGAGAATTCTAAGTAAGGGGATGCGGGTGCACTGCCCAGCATAAAACATTTAAAATACAAGTCCCCAGCAGCGTTTTTCTGTGCGTCGGGGAGTCAGAGTGCCGAAACTAATTTTCGGCACTCTGGCTTCGCAATAACGCTGATCGCATTTAGGCTTTTGCCATTATCACATAAACCCCTTTCTTCATACCCATCAGTAACAGATAATCCCAGTTTACCTAGGCGATATTACCCAGACCAAAAAAAGGGCCAAAAATCTTGCATGGGCCAGCAGCGAGCTCTGTACCCGCTGCATGCTGAACACATGTCATCATTGCCAAGGGGCGTGCAAAAACTTTTCTGGTAGTTATTACAGATCTAGTGACCTTGGAAAAGTCCTGTAAAACTAGATTAGCACCTCCCTGGAAGAAATATTGGCTAAAATCAGGCACAGATCATCTACATAGGCCAGTGTTTTAACATCTGAGGACTGGGCTGATAAAGAAACACCTCGTATATGGGGAGACAAATCCAAAGTTCCGATTAAAGGGTCAAGGGATGTAATACATAAAAAGGGGGTTAAGGGGACAGCCCTGGTGTACCCCTCTTCATACTCTAGGCACTCACAGCCTACTCTTTGATGTATGGTGAAACCGATGCTAAGGAACAGCACAACTGGATCCATTGTACAAAATGTAAAGGTAAACCATAAGTCATTAAGCATTTCCACAAATAGGCGTGGGGCACTTTATCAGAAACCTTGGACTGATCCAGGCTAAACAAAGAACCTTCAAAAATACCTTGATTGCCACTTTCCACTATCTCCCGTAACAGGATTAAGAAATCAGTAATACTACTCCTGGGGAGTGAGCAGGCCTGAGTCGGGTGAATCAGTGACCCCATGGCCAAGGCTAACCATTTATTTAAAATCATTGTAAGAATCTCAAAATCTGTGTTAAACAAGGAGATAGGGCGCAAGTTGGAAAGCAAAGTCCTAGTCCCCATTTTAAACAAAAACATGACAAGACCTTTATACATGCCAGAAGACAAAGAGTATGCAATTAAATACAAATTATAGAGGGCCAATAACACCTGTGGCTTATGATACCACAGCTATTTATAAAGTTCCTCTGGAAATCCATCAGGACCCAGAGCAGTGCATTCTTTCAAATTTTTGACTGCCCATTCTAACTCTGAAGTAGAAATTGGGGCAATCAGGTCCTTAGCATGCTGATCCAAGATCTGAGGTAAGTCACAGTCTGTCAGTAAAAGGTCCATATTACTAGTACCAGGGAAAGAGCTGCTAAACATTCATCTAACATGTTGGTTGAAGGCACTAAGTATGTCAGTTTTATCCATCACCAAAGCCCCCTGTACTATTCTGGAAGTGACAAACCATCCTCTGGGAAACACATAGTTACATAGTAGTTGTCGGCAGAAAAAGACCCCATGGTCCATCTAGTCTTCCCTGGTTCAAGAGAAGTTCCTACTTTCTTACTACAGATCCTGTCAGGCCCAAGTCCTTACTAACCCCTTTTCTCATCCCCACAAGTCCCCCATGCCTATCCCATGGATATTTGAATGCCTCTATGGTGGCTACACCCACTATTTACTCTGGCAGCTTGTTCCAGGGTGACACCACCCTTTCTGTGAAGAAGAACTTCCTCACATTACCTCTGTGTCTCCCCACTCCAACCTCATATCCTGTCCCCTTGTCATTGTGAATCTCCTTCTCTGTAGTAGGCTGCCCTCCTCCACTTTTCTTATCTCCTTGACACATTTGAAAACCTCTATCATGTCCCCCTCTCCCTTCTTACCTCCAGAGAGTACATATGAAGTTCTCTGAGCCTCTCCTCATAGCTTTTCTGTTGCATGCCCTAGACCATTTTGGTAGCCCTCCTCTGCACTGCTTCCACCTACTCAATGTCCTTCCTGAGATGAGGCCTTCAAGAACTGGACATAGTACTTGAGGTGTAGCCTTTCCAGTGATCTTTACAGGGGCAATATCACCTCTCTCTTTCTGCTTGTTATACCCCTCCCTATGAAACCCAGTATCCTATTTGCCCTCCCTATAGCCCTTCCACACTGATTCACCACTTCGACGTTGTCTGTGATGATGTCCCCAGATCCCTTTCCTGATTAGTTGTTGCCACCTCCCCCCCCCCACCAGTTGGTACTTTGCCCTTGGGTTCTTGTGTCCCATATGCATCTTTTTACACTTTTTAGCATTAAATCCCAGCTGCCAAACTCTTGACCTATCCTCTAGTCTAAGTCCCTTCTCATTTTATCAACTCTCTCTGGTGTGTCTACCCTGTTGCAGATCTTAGTGTTGTCTGCGAACAGGCATACCTTCCCTTCCAGACCCTCAGCAATGTCACCAATGAATATACTGAACAGTAAAGGCACCAGAGCTGGCCTCTGCGGTACCTCACTTGTTACCTCCCCCTCCTCTGACCTTACCCAATTTTATATTACCTGCTGGTTCATGTCATTCAGCCAATTTTTTACCCACCTAACCACTTTCTCCCCCACCGTTAGACTGCTCAACTTATTTATTAATCTCCTGTGTGGGACGGTGTCAAGGGCCTCCCTGAAATCCAGGTAGGCCACATCCACAGCCCCCCCCCAATCTACTACTCTTGCTACCCAGGTGAAGAACTCGATTAGGTTTGTTTGGCATGAGCGCCCTTGTGTGAACCCATGTTATTGTGGATCCTGCAACCCATTTTCGGCCTGGTACTCCCCTGTCCTTTCATTATTAATGCCTCCATAATCTTCCCCATCACTGATGTCAGGCTCATTGGCCTATAGTTCCCCACCTCTTCCCTACTTCCACTCTTGTGAACTGGCACCACGTCTGCCATCCTCCATTCCCCTGGCACCACCCTGATCTCCCATTATTGATTAAACATGGCTGCCAGGGGGAGCTGTTAGCTCCTGCCTCAGTCATTTTAGTAGCCTTTGGTGCATCCTGTCTGCCTTATCCACTTTTTTTTAATTGTATTTTCCCTCCTCTGCGGACTCCACAGGGGCTATGATCCCCCCCCCTTGGAGGGGTTCATCCTCCAGCATGACCCCAGTTCATCTGCCCCTCTGAGGTTTCCCTACAGATTCCCCCTCCACAGCAGGGTCAGGTGGGGGGGTGCCAGTGTTCCCCCACTATCCTGGTACATCAGATCTGGTGTCAGAGGGCAGACTCGCCGGCATGCTTGGGCCATCAGGGGTCCTGTGGAGCCCCGGCATTTTCTGTTTTCTCCTGCACCCACATACCCTGACATGATGTACAGATGTGGAGGCACGCGCATGTATGCCAGAAGATCCCCACACCCTGCCAGTCACACCTGGAACCACCTACGCCTGTCACTGGACCTCCATCCATCTGATGGCGGGACTATGGGCAGGTCACCCACCCTTCCTGGGAAAGGAGAGCGAATGCTCTATCCTGCTCCCACCCTCCCCCCATGCTGGCACCCCGGTGACCCGAGATCGTTCCTGAACCTGGGTCGCCGACATAACATGGGGTAAGGCATCTAGCTCCTCAGTCCTCAGTGCCACAGGGACGGCTTTGCTTTATCCAAGTTTACCTTCTCTAGCTCTCTAAGTATCTTACCCTCTGAGAACAGGCTTGTGTCTACCTCCCCCAGTAATACCTTTGTCCACTACTTGTGGTCCATCTCCCACTCCTTCAGTTATGAATACTGAGTGAAAATATCTGTTCAGTATGTCCGCTTTTTTCTGGTCATCCTTCACCGTCCCCCTCCGTCCTCCTTAATTGTAACTATCCCCACTTTGTTTTTTCTCTTTTCGCTAATGTATCCATAGAATGTTTTATCCCCAGCTGCACTGTCTTAGCTATGTTCTTCTCCATAGGCACTTTGGCATTCCTAATGGTTTTTGCAGCCTCCCTCATTTTCTCCCCATATTCTTCCCTGTCCTGCGTTGTCTGTGTTGCTACGTATTTCTCAAAGGCCACCTTTTTTGCCCTAACCTTTGCTGCAACCTCTTTGAAGAACCACAGTGGTCTCCCCCTTCTTTTGTTCTTTGTAACCTGTATTATACATAGGCTTAACTTGAAAATGTTATCCCTGAGTACCAAACTGTTGTCCAACTCCAAAGATTTTAACCTGTTATGCTGATAAGATTTCGTTTCTGTTTTGAGAGCAGAGATTTGAGAGGAATAATCATGAACCCCTGTATTCTGCAGTGATGATAAATGGTATAAACTGGCCCTTAAATCCAGATATTTATGGTATTTTGACCATCCCAGACGTTTAGCCTGTGACCGAAAAAAATCTTTAAAATCTGTTTTACAGTCATCCCACCACTGTATGGGAGAGTCATAAATGTGAAAAACTGATTGACTGTCTTAAATGAGCTGTTGAAAATCCACCATCACCTGCAAATCTTCATGTAAGATAGCATTCAGATGCCAAGTACCCCTGCCAAATGAGGCATCTGTAATATCTGATATCTGCAGACCGTGTAAAGCATGATCTGAAGTTTCAATAGTAATAACATCTACAGCCTGAATAGGAAGGTTAGGAGAAAGAAACCAAAAGTCAATTCTGGTGGACAAAGTCCCATGAAAATAAGTATGTGTGGGAGTGGTCATCACAGAACCATGGGCATTAACTAAACCAGCCTGAGAAATCAGGTTCTTAAGAAAAGTGGTATCACACAAGACTTTCATCGTTTTCGCCCTGTTGTCAGAGCTGAGCAAACTACATTTAAAATCACCCCCCAAAGAACACAGGCTTAGCAGCGAAGAGAAAGGGCTGTATTTGTGTAAATAAATCAGTCAGGATGCTTTGGTTTGTAGGGCGAAAACATTATTGAGCTGAAAAGCTTGATTGTGAAGGGAGGCATCTAAAAGGAGAACACAACCGGGATGCATATAAACCATATGAGTAACAACAATCTCCGGGTTTTTAAAACAAATCCCAACTCCACAACACAGATTTTCCCCAATAGACCCCAAGGATTGCCCCCAAACCCAAGCAGTCTGCACAGCCTGTAATCTGAGATGGACCTCAGTTTCATGTCCTGTAAGAAAAACATTTCATTTTGTAGCTGAGCAAGGATAGCACAGGAGATAGTATGCTTTTTTTCCAGCCTTAATACAGTTGACATTTAAAGAGCGCAAGGCCAAATAAGGAGAAAAAAAAGCCATAATGAAAGAAAGTTATTTCAAAAGAGAAACCCTGGTGGAAGATCCGGTGTCCCATTTTTTCTGCTTCTTTGCCTTGGAACTTAAAGGACCAGGGTCGTCAACATCGGAAAAAATATCTTGTAGGGATGACATCAGAGAAGAAGCCAGTGACAATACTTCTGAACCTCTGTCTTCAGCAATGTTCCCCATTGCTGCAGAGTTGAATATCTGTTTTCCAAAAGTACAGGCTCAGAGCTAAGAGCCTTTACATCCTTCTGTTCACCTTTCCATTTACCAACTGGTTGAAACTGTCCAAGTACTGAAACAGGTGGAGGCAGCATGCCTGAAGTAGCAATCTGAAGGGTTGCAGAGCAGGCTGAAAGAGAATCAGAGGTCTGAGGAACTGGGGTAACCATAGATTGTTCCATGATCTGCACAGAAAGCTCTATAGGCGACTCATGTGGGATATGGGTGAGCTGGTCCTGGTGGGAGTCAGACTGTCCCGAAGCCAAGTCACAGTCCCCAGCATTGCACGTAGAAGGAGTCATATGGACATACTGACCAGAGGAAGTGGGGGAGTTCAGTCTTATAGCCTTATGAAAGTAGAAATCCTGTTCCAAATATCAGATTTATTATGGGCAGCCCAGGGACAGGAGTGAAAGATATGACCTTCCTTTTCACACAAGTTACATCTGGGGGTGAAAGTACAGAACAGGCCAGAATGGCCAGAACACCACATAGAATGCATTTAATCTAATCACAGGTGCTGCTGAGGTGACAAAGAGAACCGTATTTGCAGCATGGTTTAGGCTGACCAGTGTAAAAGAGTATTCTACTCTCCCTGCCAAAAAAGAAACAGCTTGGTAAATGTTGTATGCCAGAATCAGAGTGACACAGCTTGACCCTGAACTTCCAGCCACCCATCCAAAAGTTTTCACCATTAAGAATGGGTTCAGGGGTATGTTGCACATCCTAACATTTTTCTAGCCAGTAATTAATAGCAGCAAAATTGACCACTTCATTACAAAAGAGAACTGTTGCAACTTTAGACAAAGGTTTGGTAAGGGGGATGGCAGAAAAGGGTGTCCAGAGCAGAGAATCCTTCAGGGAGTGATACAGATTCCAAAAATGATCCAAAGAGATAGCAGTCCAAAAACTGATAACAGATAACAAAACAGGTATCACCCAGGGCATGAATTAAGGCATAAACCTCAGAAGGTGGAAACTGTAAAGATTGTGTAATAAGGATTTTGCCTATGTAGGTTCTATCAGAAGGTGTCTCCATGATGCCCTTATAGTGAATGTGGACCACATTCCTATGTTTCATCAGTTCAACTGGATGATGGAGAGGCTAGCATAACTTCAAAGCTGTTGTCAGGCAGAAGGTACAAAGGGTTGTCAGTAGACCTAACAGAAGGAAGAGGATCCAGTAAAACTGTCCATTTGGCCTGGTCCATAACCATGGCAACTGGAAGGGCAGTAGTAGTACTGGTAGAGGAAACAGACATTGCAGTCAGCACAGTCTGTTCCAATGATAAAATCACCAGAGGCGCAGTAGTGTCATGCAAAGGTGGAACTGAAGAATTAATACCTGTAGAAATCAGCACTGTATTCTCCCTCCTGGGGCTGTGCATGGCTGCAGCAGTTGGTGGTGGTGATCTTTGAAGATTCAGCAACTCAGATGAACTGTCAGCGGTGTCAGCAGTAGTCAGACTGTTCAGGCAAGAATGGGGCAATGGAATCTCTGGGTCTGGAATCTAACTCCCAGTGTCTGTCTGTATCTAGCCAGGCCTGCTTAAAGCAACTTCAGGAGAACAGGCTCCCTCAGGCATAGCTGAAAGGTGTGTATCCATTTCACTGTATAGTGTACAAAAAGTGGCTCCTATGCATGAACCCACTGAGTGGCACTCACAGGGGCACATTGCTACTCTACACCTACTGCGCCCCCTACTTGAGATGCACGAACCAGGGTGCACAGACCCTACACACCCAGTCCCCCAGCTGCGTGGCTCACAATGCACTGGGGTGGGCAGGGTCGATGCCAGCACTATGCACCATGCACAAAGGCTATGCTGCAGGTGGGTGTGGGCATCTGGGACCTGGACAGGGTGGCCGTTGGGGTTGGGGGTGCTCACTGTGGGTACTGCCAAGGGATGCACTGGATGAAGGGGCCTGGCCACACGGGTCTGGGTCTGCATGTGGCAGTTCACACACCCGGACCCACACCCCACTGCATAAGGGATCTACTGTGGGGCCTGTGGCAGGCATCTGATTGGATGCCTGCCTGAGCCCTCAACTCTGCCCCGGCCACCCTGGGGAGTCCTGCACACCGGGGAGAAGGGCGGATCCACGGACAGGTGGTGGTGGCCATTGATGAATTCAGCCAGTGCGCACTTGTCTACAGATGCAGAACTACATGGGTGGGATATGCACCTCCGGCACATAATTCCCACCTGATAGTGCATAGGGGCCATTGTCAGTAGAGCTAGAGTCCAGAGCAAACTGTCCCTGCTGAAATTTCTTGCCGGGGAAGATAGCGGGCTACAGGGGAATCTTTTCCATTTTTTCTCGTCATCCTGCTTAGTTTTTTCCTATAGGAATTTAAGTTCTTCTGCAGCCATCATAGCCATTGCTTCTTTTTCACAGTCAAATCGTGTTGCAGCTTCTGTTCTGCAGCAAGAAGCTCAGCATTAGAAACCTCCACAAAATCCATAACTTGCTCCTGTGAAGAAGCAGGGATTGTAACAGGAGCCGATGCACCTGTCTCAGGAGTGCTACCATCCACCTCAGTGTTGTCCACCACAGAGAAACCTCCATATCTCCCACAGGAAGCTGACAGTGCTCTCTGCAGCAAGAGTAGGGGAATTTTTATTTGAAAAATAAGGTAAATAATACACAGTGGAAATGTTAACATCACATAATCCAATAATCACAATAAACAAAACAATCTGAAGGAAACAAGGAGTGGAAAAGGTAAGGAAAAAAATGGAAATTACAAGCAAGGCTATACCTAGCAAAAAAAAAAAAAGAAAACAAAAGAGGAAATAAGAAAACAGAACTGATACAGAATAATACATAACATCAGTCAGTCCCATGAGACCTACTCACAGGCACCCAGTCATTTATATTTAATCAAGTGGGAAAATCCCTTCCAACATCTCAATACTTGATTCGATGTACCTATGTTGACATTCTTAAGATACACTTTATCTAATGCCTGAAGCACCAAGATGCAGAAAGTGTCATATGGCATCAGTTTCGGAGACAATGTCCATTGGCAGTGAGACTGCCATAAATAATATTTCAAACAACAACAAAAAAAAACAGCCAGCGTATCTCTATGAGATAAGTTTTCTAAACCAGCATACTGACCTAACACCAGACAGTCATATGTCAGTGTTATTAGCCAACTCATGTGCCAAGCTGTGGCCAAATAGGCCCACAAGTTGGTAGCATAGGAACAAGTAAAACAAAAAATGTTCCATAGTTCTTCCAAATTAATACAAAGGTTATATGGGCAACATCTTTACTCCACGATCTTATGTTTGTGATTACCGTGAACATTAAGCTGGCCATAAACAGATAGCCACAAAACCTCCCACATATGTAATGGAATTCTTTTGTTAGTCAGTTGTCTACAAATCATCGTATTAGAAGCTTCCAGACAATTTTTAAAGACAGGTGCTATTGGGTAAATATTGGTCATCACTAAAGCATATAACTGTGTACCAGTATTACGTGTGATATTACATTTTGTCAGTCCCCATTTATACAGTTTCTGTGCTGCAGATTTGAAGTAGTCTGGGACATGTAAATGAGGTGTTCATTTAGGCGTGAGGGACGTCCAAATCTTAAAATATCTACTTAAATTATGTGCAACCCAGCGCTGATGTATATCATTCAAATAGAGCAGACCCTCTTTCACTGTTTGGGAAAGGAAGATGGCGTGTAAGAACACTACAGAGTCCAACATGCCCAAGCCACCCTTGTCCCTTGGAAGATAAGTAAAGCAACATTTAATAGGGTTTAAACGATTGCCCCACAACATTTGGAAGAATAACTGATGAAGTCTGGTATCGAACCGAGAAGGGGAGGAAAATCATAGCCACATACAACAAACATGGCAACAAAAATGTTTTATGGTCTGAATGCATTTAAGCTTGAACATCTTCCAGTGCTTCCAACACTGAACCTTACCCTCCACAGTGGTAAGGGATCATTCTCAATTAGAATCTAGGATATTCTGTGGACCAAATTCTATTCCCAAAATCCTAAGGGGGTCAGAGGAGATAGTGATCCCACATGTGGAAATAGGAAGAAAGGGACCTGCCCCTACCCATAAACCTCTGCTCTTCTTCATGTTAAGTCTAGCATTGGAAACCAAAGAATACCACCCCATAAGCTCCAGAAAAGCAACAAATTGTTGATAATGTAAAAAAAAAATAACCAAATATCATCAGCATAGGCTTGCACATAAACAAATAGTTCAAAGATATCCCCCATGATACTATGCCAACTGGGAGAGTCATTAAGCTGCTTGAGTAAGGGGTCCAGCACACAAACATAAAGCAGCGAACTGAGGGACAACCCTGTCTCATCCCTGCTGAAATAGTAATACCCTCAGTAACCTGGCCCTGTAACATGGGCCGTACAGTCGCAGATTTATAGAGCACCTGCAACCAAACAATAAATTGTGAAAGAATACCATACTTCTTCAAAGTACCAAACAGGAAAGGGTGATGAACCCTATCGAAGGCTTTATTTTGATCCACCGATATTACGCAACCGGACCTTCCATTTAATGAAAGGTAATCAATAATATCCTGAATAATCATCAATGCACTCTGAATTTTCCTATTTGGAATACCACAGTATTGGAAAGGAGAAACCACTAAAGATGCATATTTTTTTTAATCTATTATTTAACAGATGAGTTAGAATTTTGAAATCTGAATTCAAAAGAGTAATTGGCCTCCAATTCTGGATATGTGACTTATCCCCTGATTTATATAAAAAAATTAGTAAACCTTCATAAAAAGAAGGTAAACCCTGCCACAAAACAAAATACTGAAAAACCAACAGAAGACATTTTGCCAGGTCCATACTGAAAGCTTTATAAAAGTCATTTGAAAGGCCATCAAATCCTGGTGACACTCCAGGCTTCAAAGACCTAGCAGCTTCAATCTCAGAAATCGTAATAGGTACCAACATTTCACGTGCTTCCATGGGAAAGGTAGGCACAGTAAAGCCATGCAGATAGGAAATAATGTCAGCCTGACTTGGGGCCGATACCGGACCAAGTGACTGAAGATGCTGACTGATAATATCATGCAACCCGGGGATGGAGTCCACCTCAATACCCTCCTCATCCACTAAAGTGTGCCTCGAGGTAGCCTCCCTCCGTACTTTACAAAATTCAAAAGGGTCACCTATTGGAGTACGAGTCGTACCATGTTGAAACATGGCCTGTATAGTAGTCACCCTATCATATTGAAAAAGCTTCATTTGTGTCATCAAGGTGTGAATTTGTGCAGCAGAATAATCATATTTTGTAGAATAGGAAAGGGAGAGAAGTCGTTGTAACTGTCTACGGAGGGTCAAATAAATAAAACAATTATTATTAACTTTGTTTCTCATAGTGCTGAAACCACCATTTAAAATCTTTCTTGGAGTCTTCCAACCACTTTCCCAAGTTGTCATACAAAAAACTCACCAAGAGTCTCGCCTGTATAAGACAATACATTCCTGTCTGTACCTCAGGCTCCTTTAGAAGTAATGTATTAATCTTCCAATGGGATCTGGGTCTAGGAACCCTAGCCGGTTCTTGGAAGGAAATAGTCAATAACAAGTGGTCTGAGAATTCTGTGGGGAGAGCTCTAAACTGTGCAGGGGGCTTATGCTTAGATATGAAAAGATGATCAATTACAAATGTAAACAGACCTTTCTGAAAAGTATAAGGAGGGTCAGAAACCTGAAAATCTATATGATCCAGTAAATCAGCAGATGCTATTGTTTTAGTAAGAGCATTTGAGTCACAATAGATTTTTTTAGTGGTATCTCCTTTCTGCACCAGCTGAGCCTTGGTACTACAATTAAAATCTCCACCTAAAAATATATCCGGAAGTCACTAAATATGGCTGATGGGACTGGAAAAGAGTTATTCTATTGGCCTTAGACTGGGGACAATAAACACTCCCCGTCAAGTATAAAAACTCTACCAGGAAGTAGGTCAATTCATTTATGTAAGGAAAAAGAAAAATCATTAAAAAGAATTCCCACCCCATCAGTACAATCAGGCCCGAAGGACCAGTAAGAGGGACTCCATCTCCAGTCCCCCTGAAAGGTTCTGATTTGGGCACTGGAAAACATCCAAGTTTCTTGTACAAGAGTGACATCAATCCGGGCTGTATGTACATTATCGTAAATTGCATATCTCCTGGCATTATTCAATTGGCTATGGACGTTAAAAGTCCTGACTATAAAGTCTGCAACCAAAGGAAGTTAAGAGAGTTTCTTTCTCTTTTCCTTTTTCTTCCCCTTATAACCTACCTGATCCAGAAAAGGAACGGAAGGATCCAAACCAATTGGTTGCGAATCCATGTCTCCCTGATCCATATCAGATTCCCACCCAGTGGTAGCTAGAACTGTAAAGGGATTCTCTGATTCAACCGCATCTGCAGGATGTGAAGGTCCTGACTTTGGATTCCAAGTAGACCTCCTTCTTGGACGAGGGAGTAGGGGAGAGGAGGGTGTAAATGGTTCCTGAAAAAACCCTTCAGCCATATCCTGATAGCAGACTGAGGTCAGGGATGCCAGAGAGTTCTCCTCCCTCAAAAGCAATTCTTGTGGCAAAGGACTAACCAAATCTGTTAAAGGAACAGGGTTCATCTGAACTGGCTCAGAGGATAAGATAAGGACATAGGAAACCACAAGGGGGTGGGGGTGGGGTGGGGGTGAGACGTCCTCAGTCCCAACAGATGCCAGATCCTGGGCATGCTGTATTAACATATCAGGGCTAAGAGAGGAAGCCTTATGTTTGGCCGACCAAATGCATTCAGCAAAGGTATGACCATACTCCTTGTACAGATCGCATTTATTATTGTTGGCACACTGAAAAGCAAGGTGACCAATTTCCCCACAATTGTCACATTGCAGTTTATCACAGGATCCTGAAAGGTGAGTCCAGGTGCCACAACGATAACACGCTCGGGGTTGCCCCACATAAAAACATACACCCCTATCCCTGACTAACAAGAAAGCATTAAGGACATGTTCAATTCGCTTGTCAGTCTGTCTCAACTTTACTTTATATTTCCACCCCCCTGTCCAAAATCTCTCTGAATTCAAGATGGTGTCTGGTGGTGAAAGAACCTCACATTTCTGTGACAGCAAATAGGTTATGTCCTCCACATGTACCCCCTCATTCCGGAACATCACCATGACAAATTTAGTCAGAGGTTTGGAGAGTGGAATCACAAAAAAGGGGGTACATATGGGGGAAAATTTCACCTGGCTATAACGCTCCCAAAACAGTCCTAAAGCATAGGCTGAATGAAAAGTAACACCACAATTATCTTCGCCAGAGATGTTAATAAAGGCAAAAACATCCTGTGGAGAAAAATGCAATGAGTCCTTTAACAAAAGTTTCCCAACACAATGTCTATCAGGCCTCACTTCTAGGCCACCGTTATATCTAATGCATACAGCATTTCAACGTGGTACTGCTTCCTTTTTAGATTTTGAAAGAAGGTCAGAAAGTAAAGGTTTAGCATGTGGTTGTACAGCAGTTCCATCTTCTACCAATAGTACAGGCACAGGGACTGGATCAGGGGTAGGTTGTGACTCAAACTGGGGTAGTATTATCCCAGGACTACCCCCCAGAGCTGTCTGAGTTTGCTCTACCAACATAGATGAAACTTCAGGGGTATTGTGTGGCTTAGGCAAGTCAGTGTCCTCAGAAGGAGGTTCAATGGCAATTGAGGTAGGACACCAGTCTGGCAGTGCTTGTGTAAACCCAGTGGTAGGATTCCATTCTGGGTCTGGCAACCAGGCCCCACTAGGTACTTTCTTCCAGCCGGCCTCCAGTGATGCTTTGTGTGGAGACCAGGCTTCTACAGGAGAAGGAAGGGGAGCCACCAAAAAGGCCTCTTGAATGGCCTGTATAGTAGAAGTAGAGCCCCTATGCTGCAAGAGGACAGCTGTGTCTGAAATCTCAGGATGTGGTAAACCACTGATAGCAGAGGTAGAAATATGATGTTTAGCCAGTGTAATGGCAGTGCATTTATCTTTACTCTCTTCTCAAAAGCCTGTTCATGAAGCCTGGGCTCTGTCTTTAAAAGAAAAAAACTTGGTACCCTCTTGGGAAGCCATGGTAGTCTGGTATTGTACTTTGGCCTCAGTGGAAACAGAAGCAGAAGACCCCGGATCCTCCACCATTTTGTGAAACACAAATCCTGCAGTCTGAGATAGATGGGCAGAGACAGAAAGAGGAGCCGCCAGTTGTTCTGACCCTGCCGCGACCGGGAGCACAGACTTGTCTAGAACACTTGCTCCACTTTTGGCAGAAACCAGTCTGAACAGGAGCACTAGAAGGAGCCATATCACTTGTGTGTTCTACTGGCTGAAGGCACTCGCTGTGTATAGTGATTCGACTGCCAGTTGCTTCCAAAAGAAGTATCCAGCCCACCAGAAATGTCAAATTGGAGTGACTCACCTCACTCAGCAGCTAATCCAGGCGCAACATTGTCAGTCTCCAGCAGATCTCGTCTGACAGCACTGTCAGAAGTCGCTACAGGAATGGAGGTTTTTATTTGATCCAGACATTCCTGCAGTGACTTTTGAATAAAGGCATATTTCTCTCGCTCCACTATCATTAAAGCTTGTAAAGTTTCCAACTCAGATGAAGGATTCTCCTTTCAGTTAACAAGTGAAAAAGCACTCACTGTGTCAGAGATCGGTAAATCGGGTTTATCCAGTGAATCTTTTTCTCCAGCAATACAAGTGGTAGTAGCAACCTCCAAATGACCAAGGGTAGGGGCGGAGGTCGGCTCCTCCCCTACCACAGAGACATCCATGTCTTCCACCCAGTGATGAAAGTGAACAGAAACACACAGGAACTCAGTTCCTGTACCTTTTTTGCAGCAGGAACAGAGTTCCTGTACTTCTTCCCACTGACACTGGAACTGAAAATTTTAAACCAGCAACATAATGACAGTTTCTGGCCTGTGACCTGAAATCAGGGTTTCCATAACAACATTTAACTTGTACAACAATGCTATTTTCCTAGAAATACTTCAATATCTCTAACTGAATTTATTAGTGTCTAAACAGACAGATGTGTCGCAACACAGCTATCCTTCAGATTGAGGATCTTCATTCTGCATTTCACATTTGCCAATGCCTGAGTTCCTGTACTTCTTGCCTACCACTTACACCACTGCTTCCACCATTGCAGGCACAGTGGCCATCTTGGAAGATAGCCAGCAAAGCCCCCAGAGGCGAGTAGGGGAATTTCCCTGGTGTCCTGACCTAATTCTCCCTTAACTTAAACCATCAACAGCCTAACCTGGTACAATAACAATCATCCGTCAGTACTTCCTATATCAAGCTTTCCTTTTCTGCTGCATTTCATCACTGCTGCTGATCTTGAGATGAAGAGCACCTCAGAGGAGCCAGTCTGCAGAGGCTTCAATAAGATTAAAATGTTTTACAAAAGGTATGCCATCATTACCTTATTTGCTTAGAAGCCTGCAAATTCACAAAACAATGTGTGGAAGTGTATAGTTTCCAGTCCACTTCTTTATTTTTTTCTTTAGAGCCTGCAGCAAATGAGGAGATTTGTATCCAGAAATTCCAGCTTGGCCAGGCCTAGAATCGAAAGGCACTGACAGCACCACTGAATGGCTCAGATGCTGAGACCAGAGGAGGCCCAGAGGAGGCACGGAGAGACCTGCATTGAGAAGGCAACGGCGTAGGCACCTAGGACACTAAGGATGCCAAGAATGCCAAGGTCATTGTGCAAAACAATGGCGGAGAACTAACGCCAACTTGAGAAACTCTGTCTCTATCCCCCCCAGCATTCAAACCTGGGGTAGACGCTGGAATATAACAGAGTATAATGAAAACCAGAAAAGGAGCAAAAGGAGAGAGTCTTCATGACTTGAGACTGTGGTAACAAATTTAAAACTTTATTTTAACATAATCTACAGTATTATAACATTTGAGGCTTGTGGCTATATCAGGACTTGGGACTTTCATGTCCTCACAGGGGTTACTCACTACAAATATTCTGCTTATAAAGTTGCTTCTGACAAAGTCAGAGATACGAGGTCGGAAACTGTCAGAGTTATTATTGCGATATGAGTATATTTTAGTGCTGGGTTGCTCAGTAATTATTGCTGCACTTGATGTTTTATTTCAGCTTGGACTTGCTGACTTGTCGATTTGTGGAGTATCTTAGCACCTCAGCACTTGAACTTCAGCCATGTACTTGGGAACATTAATTTTATTGTACATTGTTGGACTCCAAGCAGTCTCTGAACAGTTTCTGCCCTACAGCTATAGTATCTGTATTGTTTCTTTTTTCCTCCTATTGCAGCTTGTCAATACCACCTTTTTAGGCCTAAAAATGCTAACTTGAGATTGTTCTTCATAACTACTGCCCTTACCTAAAAAGACTACAAGCAAATGAAGCAGGCCTTGATTTAAAATTTTTTGTCTGCAGCTCTTTTTTAGGGGGAACCGTATCTTTTGCAGGTCTAGTAAGATCGTATAACTGCAGGTTGAAACACTATCCAATTACTATTTTTAGCAGGCCCTATGCAGCTTCTTAAACCCTTTTAGCCTGCTTTCATGAAAGCATTTACAAGTGCACTTAAACACATTAAAAATGTTTAATTACTTCTATTTAAAATCAGCAATTTGCACTGTGCACATTAGCTTTGATTCAAGGTAACTTAAGAGACCTTATTTTACCTAACTGTACTATTTCTGTATTTATGCTTGTTTATTATTGCATTACGCCTGCATCATGCCGCTATCATTTAATTTATTTATTTACAAGAGAATATCGCTTTAGTGTGCTCCTTAGCAATTTTAATAGCTTTTTTACACATGTGTATTCCTGCACCCACCGCTTAAATGGCTTAAGCGGCTTGAATGGCCTGAATAGCTTAAATGGCCTACTCCCTTACAGTTCTTGCCCTGAGAAAATATAAACTACCTGAACATTATAAGATTAATTTGTGCTGCTATAGTTGTTGTACTAGGCCTCAGGGATAATTTGCACTGCTTGCATTGTTTAATTGTACATACATGATGTTTTGCACATTTATTGCTCATGTCTGCTAATAGTAGTGATTAATTGTCACTTATTCAGTTATTGAATTCATGTTTCATTTACATTTATTATTGGAGCACTTAAAGTGTCTTGACAATATAGACCTGTATAATTTAAAGCTCTCTGATTTAATTCAGAGTGCAGTCTTTCTAACATAAAGGAAAGTATTCTATAACACACTGAACTTTTGCATGGGATTGTTCCTAATTTATTAACCAGTTTAGTTGGATACCTGTATCGCATCTACATATAACTTAAACAAACTTTAATAGCTAACAGCTTAAAGCTAATTCTAAAACATCTTGAATACTTAATAAGAGCACTTAGACGCTAAACATCAGACTATCGAGTTAGGACCTTAAAGATCATAATGGTATCCATTAGAAGTGGAAAAAATAGTTATTTTATGTTAATAACAGATTCTGCTCCTATTGCTTGGAAGAAGAAGAAGAAGAAGAAAATGACCAGAAACAAAAGTAAGACGTCAGAAACAGTCACAGGAAAATCTAACCCAGTATTAAAGGTGCTAAGGATAAAGACGCCAAGGATAGCAGTAAACAATCAAAAATAACATTTTTGCAAGGAAACAATCCTAGTCCAATAGATTTGTCAACGCCAACGATACATATTCAGGACAGTGCAGGAAATGACTCCATCGAGAACCAGGTGTTGGAAAGTTCAGAAAGGTGTTCAGCTGAACACTCCTATGATTTCTCCCAGGAGGGTATCTCTATACTGTCCTATAGATGGGAAATGAATGGCTTTTCAATATTTGATTATAGTCTTATAGTACCTCTCAGGTTATGGTAGGCATTTTCTCCCCTGAAAGTGCACCCTGTGCTGAGGAAGACAAAAGCAGTAATAAATCAGATACATCTCATCACCAAAAAAAGGGAGATATGGATTTGAAGCCTAAATCTCCTGATGGCATAACGTCTGTCATACAAGACTTGAGCATAGAAGTTGATTGTTTGAAAAACTTAGTGCTCAGCTTTCAGGAAAGGAACATCAGTAAATGCAGCACATATCCAATAGAAGAGGTAATTATTACAGATTCTATAGAGGCAATAGATCAACCAGTTACAAAGGAAGCAGGTTATAGTCGAATAAATCAAACAAAATAAGACAGCAAATTTCTCCTAGTTGAGGGAACTTTTCTTTCAGGCTCCATACTTTCTAAACATACTCTTGAACTGGTCACAAATTCATATATTGCAAATATAGCTACACTAGAAAATACAGCTACACTGAAGGATGAAATAACTAACCTAAGAGCTGACATATTTTATAACCAATCTAGTATTAAAAAAATATCAGTGCTCAAAAAAGAAACAAAGAAAATTCAGAGACAAGTAACAGAGCAGATAAAAACAAAAATAATAGAAACCATAAAATGTATCAAAGCCATTCAGATGAACTTACCAGCTCCCTTTATCAGGGAAGTTCCCCCAACTATTAGATTTTCCAATAAACCTCAATATAAGGAAAAAAAACTGCTTCCATATAAAAAGGACAAAAAGACAGAGGAAAAAGGAGCTCAAAATTCAGTTAGAGAACAAACTTATAACAATACGGGAGGGACTCATAATAAAACCAAAACACAAAGCAGAATTATTCATCAGGAGACTGTAAAACAGACTCAAGATTTTGTTACTGCAGAACCAGATATTGTAATAGGGAGGGAGACCAAGGGACCCAAAGATAACCTGCCACAGAACCCTAATAACAGGGACTCTGTTGGGACGGAAACAGCATCATCCCAACAGATTCATAAGGGTGAAATAAACAATAAATCAAAACAATTTAATTTAGTTCCTGAACCAACAGATCTAGAATATGAGCATCTCATAGAGATATATGGGATTAAACATCTAAAAGACGAGTCCCCAGAAAAATCAAGACTCTGGGTTTAATATTTACTCCACCTAGAAGAAAAAGATGGAACAATATTCATAATGAGACCACCTAATCAACTGGCTCGGAACTGTGTCTTGCTTTATAGTAAAGAGGTTTTATTGATAAAAAAGATATGGACACAAAAGCAACATTTTACCATGACAGGTATACATCTATGCCCTCAGATCAAAGTACCTGCCCCAGTACAAGAATCAGATCACAGTAGTGAAATTGAAGAGCAAGTAAGCGAAAGACAGCGGCAACTAAATATAAGGAATGTAGTTCATACTATTGAAAATGTTGTGGCCCAGCAATGTAGCGAATGGAAATGTAAAACTATCACAATGTTTGGCTGGAAGTCAACCCAATATGAATCGCTCAATGAAACTAAAACAGAAATAGCCACATTTATCTCCCATAGCCTAAAGTTACCAATCACTAATGGTGCCATTGCTAGGTTGAACATTCATAAATCAGATGTTACTACATCACAAATTGATCTTATATTCAAGAATTTCATGCTGTGAGTAAAAATACTTGAAAAATCTTCCCTACCAGATATTTTTGGAATCCATATGGTCTCAACAGAAGTTCTGGATACTCCCTTTTTGCTGGATAATGGATCAGGCAGGAAAACCTGTATCAAAATAAAATAGGAGAAACACAAACTAGAAGTGAGACCACAGTTAGAAATGATCATATTAATCAGAACTCACCTCAAAGTTTGATGTGACTACAGGCACAAACTTTAGTACCTAAAGAATCAAAATTAGACATCAATATCTTATGCTGGAATATATAGAACGCTGCCGATAAATTGGCAGATGTCAAAACAAAAACAATTCTCTACAATTTTGAGATAATTTGTCTCCAAGAAACGTGGGGTTAATTGTTCCTTCTTTCCTCTGCTTGCAGGAAGGATATTTGATGTATGAAATTCCTGCTTTTAAGCAAAAAAAAAAGCTTGGATAAACAGGTTTACTCATATATGTTAAAACCTCCTTAAACCTTATAATCAAAAAACTAGTGGTCAAACTGGAAACAGTTTTAGCCCTGTAATTGGAAAAAGACAAACATAAAATGATAATAATAAATACCTATTTGCCTCCACATAGCAAGAAATCACCTGACATTTTGAAAAATGCCCTCTCCTACTACAAGGGAGTAATAGAACAAAATAATATGAGTCCTGTTTTGATCTTAGGTGACTTCAATGTGAGAGTTGCAGAGGAGAAATTCCTAAACAATCAATATACAGAATTACTAGCCAGTATTTCGACTATGAACCACAATGCTCAGCACAAGGGAAATTCGGCTGATAAAAAACTGAATCTGAGAGGGAAAGAACTTTAGAAGTTCATGTTGGAACATAATATGTACCTAGCAAATGGAAGATTCCATGCAGATCATGCAGGAGCATTTACATAAATGGGGCATCATGTTTCCTCAATAATAGACTTAGTCTGGCTCAATACAGAGGCTTTGAAAAAAATCACATACATCAAAATACTGGACACAGCTGACTCTTCCCACTCTCCAGTGTATATTCAACTTAATTACCTAAAGAACACTATTGAGGAAAGTAGCAGCCCCCCCCCCCCAATAATGCAGGCATGATAGAAATCATTTACCAGAAGAGAATTCAATGGAAATCTGATACGATCAATAACTTCATGGAAATATTCGTCTCAGATTTTTGTAATAAGCTCAGAATAGGAATCTTATCCCCTGAAGGACTGAAAGAGGTGATGGACAACTGTCGGGAAATAAATAACCAAATTAGGCCTCATTGTAGGACCTCATACAGTAAAATGAAAGTTTCTTCAACTTGATATAACCATATTTGTAGGAAGGAGAAACAACATTTGTCAAAATTAATAAGAAAGGTTAAGAAAAATAGAACAAAGATAAATCTCGAATCTTTAAACCTAGCTAGAAAAAAAGAAATTCTAGAACAAGAACGTAATAAATACAATAAAGATATGTGGGAAAAACTAAGAAGGACTATCATTTATAAAGACATAAAAGCATTTTGGACACTGGTCTCCACTGGATATAAACTCTACACAATTAGCTTAGAAGCGCATATACCCCTCGAATGTCTGGGAAGATCATTATAAAAAATTTTATTTCTCTGAGCAAGAAGTACAGAAAATTAATAAACTAAATAGACAAAGAATACAAACAAATTACCCTTACTCTATCTATATTCAGGAAGAAAAAGTTTATTATGCAGTGTTATCCTTATCTTTTAACACAGCTCCCGGCTGAGATCAAATACTGGGAGACATTTACAAAACCTTTTTTGATTGGTGGTTACCCATTCTTTATATAATCTATAACTCATTTCTTCAGGATACTCAGTTTCCTAATAGCTGGAAAGGAAGCATAAAATTATCAGTTTATAGAAAAGCAAACCATTTGGATCCTAGCATGTACAGGCTAAGAAGCGTGATTGACGCTCCCCAAAAATATTTTCAAAAATCATTTTACAATGATTCACAGACTGGTTAGAGAAAGAACAAATTCTAAGTAACTTCTAGAATGGATTTAGAACAGAACGTTCAACCACCCAGCACTGTTATGTGCTATATCATCTAATATGGAAATACGTCAAAATTAAGAAAAGCAAACTTTACTGTTGCTTTGTTTATCTTTCCCCTGCCTTCAGTAGTATTAACAGAGCTATCCTCTGGTGAAAACTGGAAGAACTTAACTTAGACCTCTTATTACTAGACATTTTAATCAGGCTTCATCAAAATACCTGGACAAAAGTTCAGTATAATAATCAGGGGACACTACAGACTAAATTATCACCAGTATTGGAGTTAGGCAAGGCTGTATTCTAGCCCCCACTTTATTCAGTATATATATTAGTCACATAATACAGGCTATGGGAGACTTACATTTTCACTTCCCACTAAAATCTGGCAAAAAGTACCATGTCTCACTTATGCAGATGACATTGTCCTTATTTCTACATACAAACTTACATTTCAGCGAAAACTGAATCTTTTTTCACACCTTTGTAAGGAAACCTGTTTGACTATCAACAGGGACAAAACTAAGATGGTAATTTTTGATAACTGTTGCAAATCAGTCCCCAGAATTTCAGTAAACAATATCAAAATAGAAACTGCAACCTTTTTTGATTATTTGGGAGTGAGATTCACCAAGGACTTGAAATAGAAGGGTCATCTTGTTGATCTGGTTAAGGTTAAAATGACAACTACTGCCAATGCATTGAGGATTTGCAATGCAAAATTAGAGAAAATCTCTGTCAAGGGATATCTAAAATTAATGAATGCAAAAGCCAACGTTAGTATTTTTAATAGCAGCACATCTATAAAAGTTATACCTGGAGCAATAACTCTGTTAGTCATTGTAAAATGATTTTTGAAAATATTTTGGGGGAGCGTCGATCACACTTATTAGCCTGTACATGCTAGGATCGCCTGGATAAATAAAGATTTGATTGATTGATTGATTGATTATATGCAGTGAAGTTATGGGCCACAGAAAACATAACTGCCTTAGAGAAAATTATGAATAAGTCTACGCCGGCCCACCAGCACAACGGTAGCACTACCACTTGTGAAACCAGTGACCCAGGTTTGGTAGCAAGTCTGGGTTGCTAGAGGGCTGGCCAGGGGGAGAAGGCTTGAGTGCCCAAAGAGCTGCTCTCTTTCTCGTGGAGGGATGGGCTGTATCCCTTGCTGTGATATTGCCACCACCTGGTGACCACGGGTGGTGCCGGTGTGGTCGGGAATAGACAGTAGGGGAGGGGCTGGCATTGGCCAGGGATCTGAGTAGAGGCACATCTCAGTGTGCCTCCACCTCATTGGTCCCCCTTGAGTGTTGACACCACAGGGGAGGAAACCACAACAAGGAAAATGTGCCCTGCTCCCAGTCCAGTTGATGAGCCCCCAGCACCACATCCACAGGAGGAAATGAGGGCAGACTCCACAGTGCGCACTCCCATGAAGTTCGGGGGAGGCAGGGGAGGCCTCCTTCGCCCTACCCATTGGGTTATCCAGGGCTCTAGCGGTAAGTGGAGCAAGTCACACCTTAGAAGCAGACACCTCAAGCCTTTCGGTGGGTGTATCTGTGCAGTGCATGGGGCTCTGAGAGAGGAATTGGGAGCAGAGTGCGAGTAAGGGGCAAAAAGAAAGAGTGAAAAAAAATAAAAGTTATATAGAAATATCCTAATGGTCCAACAGTCAGTATCAGCAGATGTTCTAAGCATGGAAATAGGCCAATTATTACTTCAAACTTTGGCCATAGAAAGGGAACTTATATTCCTTATGAGCTCATTAAGGTCACCAGAAACATCTCTTTCAAATTCACAGTCTTGAACCATATTTGACAATTATGTCTGACCCTAAAAAGAGAAGGTTGATTACAAGATACAAACTGGGACTTTACAAAGCTAATTACATTTACTATCAACAAAAAAGGCCAGAAGAGGAAACTCAGTTTGTCAATGTAGCCTAAAATTGGAAGACGACCTTAAATATATAATACTGATTTGTCCTCTCTGTGACAAACCACGGAAAATATGGCTGGGTGAGACTTTGGATTCCCTTGGTCTCCCTCCCTTTCAGTTGACCACTGCATTATTCACCACACAGGATGATCAGTTTTTGCACAGATTAGCAAGTTTCTTATCTGTATTACATCCATGAAAGTTATACCTGGAGCAATAACATAATTTGCTAATTAAAGCACAATAGATCAAATAGATAAACTTCATGCATTAAAGTAAGAAGTGATTTTTTTTTATGGTAATGGCTGTTAGCTGCTATTACCTGAATTTTAACTGTTTATGGCTTTTTATTTTAATTGTGATATTTTTTGTAAAGTGCTTTGATACTTGTGAATTGTGCTGCCAAAATAAAGTTTATTATTATTATTATGAATAAGGTTTTGATACCTACTGATAAGCACTAGACACCTTTTACATATTTGCAATGAACTTGTGAATACAAACATATATTTCTATAGAATTTCAACTACCTTGTTTTTTAATTTATTATTGTCTTGTTTTTACATCATTGTAATGGCATATTTGCTGAATAAAAACCAGTTTGTACCTATTTCCTATATCCCCTACCCTCGTAACAAGGTTGAAAACAACAAAATATTTCCTAGCTGTCCTACTTAGCAATATGTACAAAAGCATTCAAAGAAAAAATGAAGTCCATATATTAATACGTCAAGTCTTTTTTAGGTATCACACTCCCAGTTACTGTTAGAGTTTAATCCATTGCTGATGAAAATGTTGGGGGTCTGTATCAGTGTTTATAGACTGAAAGTGATGGCATAGACACAACCTATAACAAACCATAGTTGTCCCTCCCTGGTGCAATACAAGCTGCATCCTTGAAACTTCTAATTAGGCTTTGGGTAGGGACATCAACAAACACCACATACTTTGGTCAGTAATACAGTCAGTAACTCAGTAGCTGTTTTTCAATACATGTGCAATCCTACTAGTCCAAGTAACAGATGATGAACCAAATGGAAACACAGAAATGACAGCCAGTGCCACAAAAATAAAATTATTGTTTATTCAAGTAATATATAAGAAAGGTACTTGATGAGATCTTGGCTAAATTGTAAGTATAGTGTGTGTGTGTGTGTGTGTGTGTGTGTGTGTGTGTGTGTGTGTTGGTCACCCCTCTGATCATTGTGCTGCAGCACTCTGCAAACAGCATGATTGACATTAGCACTCATACGGCACGGGGGACTTAAGTAGTAGCAGGAGGAGGACAGAGGGTTTGTGTACAGAAACAGGCATGAGACCATGGAGAGGGAGAAAGTTTTAAGGTAGTCAGGGATGAGGAAACTCTAAGCCACAGAAGGGGTTTAGACAAGACACCTAAGGGAGAAGGGCAGTTCAGGCCAGAAACCTAAGGGAGAAAGAGGGTTTAGATAAGAGACATGGAAGTCTAAAAAAAGAAAGCAGCATTACCAATTTAGACCTAATGGTTTCCCCAGCAGAAATACTTGCGGTACCCCTTTCACTGCTCCCATTGCCCCCTCCTTTCTGTCCCAACCCACATTCAAAAATGTGGTAACAATTCTATGAATCCAAGGGTGACAACAATTTTCTTTTTTACATTGACACATTTTGCATTCCAAGCTGAGCTCTGCTTATACTTGTTATTTTAGTGCACCCCTTCTGTGCGGGTGCCTCAGGCAGCAGCTTGGTTTGTGCCCAACACCACCTTTGTAAACTAGCCTGGCCAGCAGAACTCTTAGCAGAAGGGAGGAATAAGAGTCATGCGGTTTCTGAGGGAGTAGGAGGCAGCAGGAGAACACATGCAGTAAGTACATGTGGAGCTGTCATAAGCAAGTATTTAAAAAAGTTAATGGTGTGGGTAATTTCTCTGTGTCATTTACATTAACTGCAGCAGCCGCAGCAACATGAATTAGTTGCTTGGGCTGCCAGAAAGTGGAAGGCTGTCTCCCAACTATTCTGTCTCATGAAGTCCATATGTTCACTTTATTATTTGCATTGAGAAAGAAGTAAAGTAACCTAACCAGGAATTGAACCCAGAGACCTGGAATACAATTGTGGTGCTGTACCAGGTGAATTATCAAGTCAGCTGAGTCACCTGGGCTTCCTGCGTTTATGTCGTTCTCCAGTTACAAATGCTGCACCATTTTAGATGGATATCATCAGTTTCTATGGTATTTGCTCCCACTAGGCAATAAAAGCACAGATTGTAGTGAGATAAAATTATTGCTTTTATATTTCAGTTAGTGTTTCTAATGCCTAATGATGGCTAATAACATGCTATCAATGTGCCTTCATCTAACACGCTCAATTCATCATTAAGAGAAGCAGCTGGGTACATTTCCTTCACATTAGCAATTTGCAGCTTTGTAAAACTTGGTTGACTGCTGCTATAATGGGAGCATATTTTAAATGGGGCTTGTTGCATAAAGGTGCCACAAGCAACCTCCCAAAAGTGCCACAAGCTCCCCCCTGAGGACCATAAACAGCACAAAAATCATGCAATCCCTTCCCCCAAGAGTGCTGCAGACTGTAGTTTGAGTCTTTCCAATTTTGCATCATGCCACAGTTGTCTGCTTGTAGGCAGGTAACATGTCTTATAAAGATGACAGCTAATGAGAACTGTTTCCCAGGAGCTTCCATAAAGCAGGATGTAGCAGAGCGCAGCAGAATTGTGAAATAATTCTGAATTGTGATGCAGACTCCAGCGTGTATGAAGTTGGAGCTATGTCAGAATCTAGAGCCCTTGCATCTCTGGCCTCTGAGGTCTGAGTCCACCAATAAGGAAATTTGACTGTTCATTGTGTAACTGTGGCTAATGGCTACCAAATAGGGGTGTGAACGAATTTCAGACTTTTTCCTCAATATTCCAAATTTGTGTTCACCATATTTGGATTTGGATCCATATATCAAATATTTTGGTATTAGGATGGGTATTCAAGAAAAGTATTTGGCACACTCCCCTCTAACCCCTCCCCCCACATTACTATAAGCATCTTCCACCATCCATTTCTAAAAGTTCCCTGCCTCCCTACTTTTCTTAGAGGGCAGGAAATAATTCCCAACTGGATACAGTTTGTAATGCTCCTTTTTTAAGAAACAATATTATACCTCTAAATAAGTCATATGTAACTATACCTAAACAAATCTTAATGTGAAAAACAATGGTCCCTATGCATCACGCCAACGCACTGCATAAACTAGGTGCATAGGCATACATATATGGGAATGCCACGCAGCAGGGGTCCCACGGATCCCCGGCGGCATTCACCAAATGTGTGCTGGCCAGTTGCACACCTGATTCCCTGGCTGCTCAGGCAGCTATGAGTCATGGCAGTCAGGGGGAAGAGACGGGGGCATGCCCATACTATGTGCAATTCACAAAAGTGTGTAGTGCTGCGCACAGGTGGCATAGGAGGGCACTGGATAGAGCAGGGGGACCCTGTGGCAACTGCTGTATGAGTCGACCCCCCCCACAACAGATCTCCTGCCCTGGTCCTGTATGCCAGTCCATCCCCCCCAACACACAGCCCAGTCTGGAAGATAGAACACCCCCCACATACACACTTCAGTGCCCCAGCCCTGGTCCGGTAAGAGAGAACACACACACACACACACACATACACACACACACACATCAGTGCTGTGGCCTCAGTCTGTATGACAGTGACCCCCCAACTAGTGCCCTTTCCTGGTGGACCCTGCCCAGTACTGCACTTTCCAGCCCCCCCAATCCCAGCTCCCCTGTCCCTTCATTGGTGGTTAGTGGCCCCCACCCCCCCGTGGCACCGAAAACCCCACCCCCATCCCCTGTACCCACAAGTCATTGCTGCGGCAAAGGACGGTGAGCAGCACATCTCTTCACACACCACTTCAGCTGCCCACAGTCCATCTGATGCAGGGAGTGCACCACTATAAATAGGCAGCATGCTCCCAGGATCAGTTGGACGGTGGGCAGTCAAGGTGGTGTGCAGAGGGATGTGCCGCTCACTGTCCATCACTGCAGCACCGACTTGCAGGTATGGGGGATGGGGGTTGGTGTTGTCTGTGCCAAGGGGGCCACTGACCACCAATGAGGGGGATGGGGAGCCAGGATCAGGGGTTGGGGTGGTCAGACTGTGCAGTACTGGACAGGATCTGCCAGGATGGGGCACTGGTTGGGGGGATTACTGTCATATGGACTGGGGCCAGGATACTGATGTGTGTTGGCAGGGTGGGCTGAAATACAGGACCTGAAACAGGACATGGTTGTGTGCTGGGGGGTGGGCTGGCATACGGGACTGGGGTGAGGGATCTGTCATGAGGGGGGTTTACAACCTGATGCCAGGACCATGTGGGGGGTACTGATGTTGTGGGGGTACATCTTTGCGCCGACCAAGGCGTGGTGCCACAGGGGTGGGTATCGGGCAGGGGGAACCACCTAACAATGGGGACCAACTGCTTTCCCCAGGTGCCTGAGTGTGCTATGCACACACTTGGACCTGCAACTTCCCACACTCCTCTGCTCCCGCAGAGCAGGGGATCCCCTCTGGGACCCAGAACAGGCATCTGATTGGCTGCCTGCCTGGGTCTGTTACTCTGCTCCTATCCACCCTCCACATTCCTGCATGCGGGGGGCTGCAGACAGGTGGTCAGATATAGTGCACACCAGCCTGTGTGCATCTGTCAGTTGGCATGGAGCTATGTGGGCAGGTACGTACCTCTGGCACATACTTTCCACCTGTTCATGCATAGGCACCAATATTTGTGGATTACCTATCCTCTGCTGTGCTGCTGGGGAAGGCCTCATTGTTTCTCAGTTTCATCTGCCTTTGTACTTTGGTGGAATGCTTGTTACCTACTCACTTTCTTCTCTTTTTATTTCATTCTATGTTTTCTCCCATAGTTTCTCCTGCTTTTGTTAGCCCAATGCCCTAGTGACCACTCTCTGCTCCTTCTTCCATCATCAACATCACCAGAGACCCACAGAAGGAGCTAAAGCATGTTGCGGGGCCATCATTCTGACAGCAATGTGGGCTTTCAGGATTTTCTGGTTTTGTCTCTTCTGCTGCTTTCTACCATCCCCTGGTGTAGTATAAGGACCTGTGAGGTCAGCTCAACTGAGGAGCAAACTTCCAGACCCACAATAGGGGATCACTATGGTGTCAGAATGCATCACCAGATCCCTACTAGGATACACTGCCATCAGTAACATCTCTCCCAGCTGACCACCCACTACCCAGCCTTCCAAGTTTGCTCCAAAACCTGGGTCACTGGTGCAACCATGTAGCACACTGCCACTGTCAGGGACCACAATGTATTCCCATTCTGAGCCCAATAATGGCTCTTTCTTTAATTATTCTCTTTTACCCCTTTTGTCAGTATGACTCTTCTTTGCTTGGCAACCCCCAGCCCCATTCCACCCATTCTCCTGCCCTTTGTGGGTCTCCATGGGGTCCCTAATACAGCTCCTCCATTTAGGGTGGCTCCCTTTGGAGCAAGGCAGAGAACCACCCCTATCTGGTCCATCAAATGTGGGAGGCCTGTGATAAGTCAAAGTGACATGTTTCTCACAGTCCCTGGGCTTTTCCTCTCATAGGTTTTATCTTTGGATGTTGGCATGCTAGGCATGAATGAGCATGCACAGGGCATGGTTTACACTCTGATGCTTTAGGCATCCACCCACCTGTCTTCAGGTGCACCACAACCAGTGATCACCCAGCGGGTGGTAACACAGCAGAGCCTGCAGTGATTTCTCCCCAGAGGATGAAAACATATTCTGGTGCACTCTATTCTACTCCCCACCGCTGGCCCACAATGTCCCAGGTTCATTATTGAACCCGGGATGCCAAAGTCATGAGCGCTACCTACAATGGTTCTTAACACTTCAGTCCCATTTTACATTTACTTTTGTAAGGACCGGGCAGCCCCCTGTGTCAGGGGTATATGGTGGCACTTATCATTCTGAAGCACACCCACATTATCCCATGAATTCCAGTACCTCTACGTTTTACCTTTTGTCACCATAGATCCGGGCAAATGGGGACCAAGGCAATGCAACACATTTGCCAGGGGTACCACTAACAGGAGACCACTCACAAACAACTTTGTACACTGGGAACTGGGATCATTATTAAGCTGTACTGATCTTACACAGCTTAAAAGGGTATCACCCTTGTCACATTCAGTTGGATCACTAGCCATACTTGGCTACTGTGTTAGTAGGTGGCATCCAAATTAATTAGTGCATCAGCAGTGTAATCTAGTCCTAATTTATAATACAGTTGGTCCAGCTGAGTGTGTCTCCTTTGGCACCCCACTGATAGCCTTAGTGGTCCAACTACCACAGGCTCCCTATGTCTGGTCCCATCCCAGGGACTTACTGGTCCCCTCTTTCATCAGGCCCCTAATCTAAATGATCATTACAATTACATTTGTCCCTGTCCCAAGGGGGTTATAGGTCAGTTAAGTACCTTTTTCTGTTCTCTCACAGAGCAGTTTTAATGAAGGTGCACTTATACATCTGCTCTCTCTCTTGCATACTGTTGATGGGAGTGGATCGCAAGGATACAGCAACCTTCCTTGAGGGGCAGTCCACTACTATTACTGGGTGCCCATCAGGTCTTGATCATTCTTTTCTTTCCTGGCAGGAGTTTTCATTGGTCCTCTTCCTCTTAGCTCACTAATAAAACTAGATATGTCTGTTCCCGGGTAAAGCACAACTTTTCACATTACACCCAATACTATTAGGTAAAACACCATCTAATGAGCACAAAGAAAAACAGATCAGAACTAAAAAGGAATAAGGGACTACCAACAAATGATCATACAATAGTGGGCACCAGCTTGTTAAACACTGATAGCCCAACAGTGTTATAGGTGGCACAGGCTTGCTTGATCACTGGCAGCCCAACAGAGGGTCACAGTGAGCACCAACTTGTGTGATTACTGAGACTAACACAGGACCATATTGAGCACCAGCTTGTTGAGTCACTGGCAGCCCAACAGAGGGCTGTGGTGAGCATTAGTTTGTTTGATGAGTAACAGCCCAGCAGAGGGCCATAGTGAGCATCATCTGGTTTGATCACTGTCAGCTCAGTGGGGGCAATGGTGCGCACAGGCTTGTTGGGTAGGTAAGCAACAGACAAACATAGGGCCACTTTTTTGTTATACTTTATTTTTATTCTTTTATAATGAAGTACATCAGTATACTTTCTTTATAAGAGACAGTCCAATTTGATACAATGACCGATGGGGTAAAATACCCCTTAATCAGAGTTTATAAAACATATTTCCATGCATCCCTTATATTTTGATACAGCATCGGGGGGGGGGGGTGAATAACCATTCTCATATTACAAAATCTAAAGTTCTAGAAGGTTGCCACAGTGGAGTCCATGAGCAGCATGGCTAAGCCCAAAAAGATAATGTCCAACATGAAGTCCTTATATGAACTATCCCTCTAGGGGAAACATATTGCCATGCACTTTACCTCAATTTTAAACTTAAATTTTTGCATCTACAGACATATTTCAAAATTATACCTTCTGAGCTACAATCTCTTGCCCAGTTCCCTCTATTCCCCTTTAAAATCATTCAGGCATAAAAGCACATCATATGAAGACTTTCAAAGGAGGAGCAGAAATCAGAACTTTTGTAATACTAAACAGATTCAAATCCCATACCCAAACGACGTAGACCCCATAACATAAGAGATGCTCACTCAAATATGAATCCTCAAGCAACTACAGCTAAATAAAGCCATATAATTCAATGTTTAGATATTAAGGGTTGAAACATCTCACTATAATGTTTATAAACTGAAAGTTAAATTTAAAGTTTGTTCCTCACTCTGTGGCACCTTCCCCAATGTCTTCATCCTCTGAGTCGGCCCTGATCTGCGTAGCTTGTCCCTTTTCAACCCACTTGCCAGCCTCCACTTGATCCAAAAATGCCCAAACCTTGCTTTGATGGACAATTCTCAAACGAGCAGGAAAAACTATGGAGTGAGTGATACCCAAATCCTTCAGCATGTGGCAAACTCCCTCAAATTTCTTTCTTCGTTGTCTTGTTGCGTAGCTTATATCAGGGAACAAATGCACCATGTGGCCATCAAAGGAAAGAGGGCTGTTCCATCTGGCTAGGGATAAGACACAATCCCTTTCTCCAATTCCTGCAGTCACTATCAGGAGAGTCCATGGTGGACCATCGAGCTCGAGTTTCCCTCGTGGGGTGATTCTGTATGCCTTCTGAAAACAGAAGGCCTCTGGATCTCTGTCAGCCAGTAGTTTTTCGGATATCTACTCTTTAATAAACATCTTGGGGTGGTCTCCCTCTGCACCTTCTGGTAAGCCCAAAACATGGATGTTTGCTGCTCTAGTTTGGTTCTCTAGAGTTTCGAGATGCACTCGAAAATGTTGAGCCTCTTTAATTTCTGATGTAGAAGCACTCGTTGAATTTGCCACCTGTTTTTTAACTTTTAAACTTTCAGGCAATCTATTGTGGTTTCTGCCACCGTAATCCTGCTCACAAAAGTGTCCATCTTCTGATTTAAATCAGAGACTGATGATATTAATTGCTGCATCTTGATGCCTAGAGATTGCATCATTTCAACCCCCAAATCCAAAGTTGAAGTGCCTTCAGGAGGTTCAGTAGCAGTTATAGATGAACCCGCGGTCTCCTGTTTGCCTTTGGGTAGATTAGAGCCTCCTCGGTCTCATCGTGGATTACCTATTTGTATTCTTGATGTTGTCTTATCTCTTTTAGGGGCTTCCTCAAGTCTTTTGTGCAGTAAATAAGTATTTTTAAAATATAGCATAAGGAAATCTGGTGGAGCTCCTATAAAGCGTGTCTTATCAGGCTCGGACTCCACAGCCCCCCACAAGGAGCTTGTTTGATAATGAACATCCCAACAGAGGCCATAGGTAGCATTATCTTGTTTGGTCACTAACAGCCTAACAGATGGCCCTAGTGAACGCCAACCTTTTTCATCACTGAGACCAACAGAGAGAAATGAGAAGACCAGTTTGTTTGGTCAGTGACAGCTCAACAGAGTGGCATAGTGAGCACCAGATTGTTTGATCACTAACAGCATAACAAAGGGCCATTTGATCACTGACTGCCCAACAGAGAGCCGAGGTTAGCATCTGCTTGTTTGAGTTGTGATAACCCAACAGAGGACCATAGTGAGAATGGTTGGTTTGATTAGCAACAGCCCAATAGTGGGCTGTAGTGAGAATTGGCTGTTTTGGTCACTGACATCCCATCCGGGAGCCCTAGGGAGCATTCACTAATTTGATCACCAGCAGTCCAATAGTTCAGTTCATTGAGAAAATCTATAAAATCAATCTGATTATTACATACATACATAGATAAAAGCAAATATTAAAAATACATATAGATTCAAATAAAAATATACATACATATGAAATAAAAATGATAGTTGAACTTGAACTTGAATAGCCCAACAGAGTACCATAGTGAGCATCAGTTTATTCAAACAACAACAGCACAACAGAGGGCCCTATCAGTGTAGCTTGCTGCAATCTTTCCCTTTCTTAACCAGTAAGTTCAATAGGGACTATATTCAAAAACCGATACACTCAGGTATAGCACAACAGCGAGGCAGCATAACAGAGAGGCGGTTTGACAGAAGAGCAGTACAGTATGTAGGATACATAAACAACACAAGAAGACAGATGATTTCCAATCTGTATTGCTTCTGTAAATATCTCTAAACCGTTCTGCTGACCATGCCTCTATGCAGACCACAGTATGACCAAATCACGCACACACTAAAGGTAACACTTACCTTGAAAATCTTCAGAAAAGGGCATGTGTCTCACTGACAAATGTACACTAAGTGCTTTGGCACTAAACAAAAAGGCTCTAAAAGTCCTTCAAACTGCAGCCCTAGACTTGTGGGACTTTTTATGACTTCAAAAAATTCAGCCTCCGTGCTTTTCTATAACCAGGCAGTCAAATGCATCCTTGGCCTATGGAGCAACAGGCAGACTAAGAATAATCCTAAAATGGAGTTTGATGACGGTGTGTGAATGTGTGTGTGGTGGTGGGGGTCGTCTTTTACGAGGAATTAAAAAATAAATTGGGCAACTTCCATACTAGGCCCATGTTGCTCAAATTCACTAGGAGCTTTTTTCATGGTAAACAAATAATTACAAAATACAACTACAGCCACCAACACAACTTTGTGTGGCCACAGACATCTTTAGTGTCCAAATTAAAATGTCACACAACTAGTAATTTTTTATATTAAAAACAAACAAGAAGGGAGATGCATATTAAGGGATTAGGCAGCTGGACTTTGATTTACTATATAATGTATGAACAGAGATGCTTGCATCAAAGGGTTTCAGGTACACAAAAAAAATATAGAGTGCGGCCACCTGTAAGCTCTGGGTGCTTGGTGCTGCCCATTGGAACCATATACAGATTTGGGCTTACTTGAGATCAATTGTACTAGGGTAACAAGGTGCTGACTTAATGCTTTAACAACCAAATTGATTTTAAGGTAACATGAAATTATTCTTTTATGTACTCATTTAAAAAAATCAATTTTGTGTCCTTGAACTGAAAAAAACATTATGGAGGCTTTGATATTCTACTATAGTAAAAACCTGGAAGCAGGATTCCTAGTAACAAAAAAAAATAATTTCTCCTTTTCCCTGCCTGGTTGTGCTCCTTTAATGCCACATGCAGAGATGGGCAATGTAAGGAACGGAAGCCTAGGGCCAAGTCTCTTCCCTTCCCACCACGTCTCTTCCCAAGGCCAGAGTTTGAATACGCATTTAAAAGGGATTAAAAATGGTTGTAAAATACAAATGAGTCCCTGGCTCCTGGCCAATCACTCTGTGCATGGCTGCACTTTTAATCCATTTGTCATCTAGAGGCACAGAAACACACACAGAGATATCCACACACTTGCATGCAAATGCAGTTAAGTTTTATGCAAAGCACACACACACACACACACACACATATATGCACACAGACATGCACCACACACACACAGAATGCACACAAGCACAGTGCACACAAACACAAGTGAGCATGCACAACACACACATGCACCACACACACACACACACACACACTCTTACCTCACAAGCTTTCACCTAATAAATATGGCACATTGACCCTGATATGTGGGACAAAGAGAGAGAGAGAGAGACACTTATTTATGTATTTATTTAAAAATTGGTAATGAGAGATGCACACTGGCCAAGGCTCATTCCCAGGTGCGACCCAGGGAAGGGAGGTACAAATAGGGCAATGTAATTTCCGCTCCTTTGAGGGACATCTACTGTAACTGAATTACCAGATCCAGGGATTGATACTTGAATCCTGGTCTAAGAGGCAGCAGCTCTAACCATTCAATTAACAGGAAGCCTTCCTTTCAGAGAAGATGTTGCCAACCTGTTCAACTCCCACTTTGGGGACCTCGAAAAATATAAGCCCATGATCAATCAGTCTAACGACACAAGCCCAGTCAATACCCCTGACTCTCCAAAAATCCCCACCAGCCCCAGTTTTCACTTTTGTTACCTCTCTCCCCTCACAGGTTAGCTATTACTTAAAAGATAATTACCCCAGGCCCAGCGTGGGTGCTGATGCCATTGACTACTGCATTCTTAGACTTGTATGTGAACACATTGCTGTCCCTCTTACCAACATTTTCAATCACTCACTTTGCACAGGTGTCTTTCCCAGCAAATGGAAAATTGCCACCCTTAAACCCCTCCACAGATCCGGTTCAAAAAAGACGTGGGTAACTTCAGGCCAATTTCTCTTCTTGCTCCCCTCTCCAAAATCTTGAAAAAGGTTGTCTTGGAACAAACCATGGAATTTCTGGAAACCTATAACCTACTCACAGATTCACAACATGGTTTCAGGTCTGGCCACCATACAGAGACTACACTGGTTAAACTAACCAACTTCATCGACAAGGCCAATGACAAAGGTCTCTATACCCGGTTCTACATTTGTTGACCTCACCAAGGCCTTTGATCTAGTTGACCACCTCATACTCCTTAAGACTCTATCCCACCTTAATTTCTCAGCCGATGTTCTAAAATAGTTCCAGCACTACCTAAGTAATAGATCTCACACTACCTTGACCAAAGGACTGTACTCCGATATCTGTCCCAGTAAATGTGTAGTCCCCTAAGGCTCCATTTTGGCCCCTTACCCTTTTCCCTTGTCATTAATTCCTTCCCCGAGATCTGCAAGCACATGGAGTTAATCCTTTATGCCGATGACATAGCTCTTTTCTACAAAAAAACAGGTGTCTCATGACTCTCATCTACAATCTCCAGCACAATATCGATAAGCTGCACTCTTGGTTCTCCTCCCATGGACTGGTACTCAATGCCAAAAAAAAAGAAATCTATGGTTTTCTCTGGTGCTAGACAAGCCACCATTTCAATTTCACTCTCACTGAAAAGGACGTCAACATTATTGAGAGTGTCTCAGAATTAAAATATCTTAGTATTCATCTAGACTGCCACCTGTCATACGAATACTACATTACCCAACTCGTCAAAAAAAATACATCAAAGGCTTGGGATGTTATATCGAGGTAATCAATTCCTCATTCCCAAAACTAGGACACTGTTCACAAATAGCTTCCTGCTTCTCCTCCTCGATCATGGATCTGTTGTCTCCTCCTCCTGTCCATCCCAAAAGGCTCTCAGTAGATTAAGAACCACCTACCATAACATTACCAGGTTCATAAAGGGCCTCCCCAGAAGCACACACCATTGCGACCTTTACAAGGCTGCTAATTGGCTATCACTTGAAGACAAATTTACTTCAAAATCCTGATCTTTTTATTTAAAGTTCACCGGAATTGTTCCTTAACTGCATCGTCTCTGGCTTTCTGAAGCCCACTAGGGCTCATACCACCAGATCCACCCCCACCACTCATTTTCAGTGCCTTTCTGTCACACTACCCAAGGACTGCACTCCCTAGCTCCAGGACTACTAGACTCTTTAACAGCCTCCCTGACTCTCTCGTTCAGTGTCCATCCCAAGGACTATTCAAAAGTAACCTGAAACTTCACCTCGTGGCTAAATCTGTCTGTACCTGCTCATAGCAATGTCCACCTCACCAATTCATTATCATCCCCTTCATTCTTATTTTCAATGAATTTTATAGTTGCTTTGTAACCACGTGTACCACTTGGATGCATCTCTTCCACCACTATGTAGATAAGATCCCAGGCTTTTCTTACTTTCAATGTGTTTTACAGTTGCTGTTGTAGCCTGGTGTATATTTTGAATGCATTTTTTCCACTGCCATGTATGTATTATTTTGTGCTTTCTTGTGTGCCTACCTCTATGTATATTATTTTTCCAGTATAAAAAATAACAATCATTTGTCAATGCCGAATGTTGTCTCACTGGCATTGACATTGGCATTGGTAGAGCAGGAGTTAGAGATGCATAATAGGAATGGCAGTGAAGTACTGAACTGACACCAACCCCTCCCCCACCCTGCAGAGACTGACAGGCGTTGCAGTGTGCCTTTGGGTCGTCGTCAGCTATAACGCTCATGCCATTTTACCTCACCCTACCCTGTAGACACTTACAAGTGTCATGGCATGCTTTGGGGTCTTTGGGCCTTATACTTACCCCATTCCATAAGAAAATACGCTAAGAGAGGTGCAGTATAGGAGAATGGGGTGAACTTTAGGGCTGAACACTCCAAGGCAGACCTCAATGCATGTCACTGGTTACAGGGTGGGGGTGGGAGTTGGGGTGGAATGGCGTGAGCATTACAGCCAATGATCCCAAGTCACACCCCTGATGCCTGTCCATCTCTACAGGGTGGGGTGTTACAGTTGGAAATCCTAACGCTGTAGGCATTTTTTTGGTATTTTCACTCCAAAATTTCAACATATGCTTTTTGTGACCCCACCTCATGAAGAGTGGCACTATTAGTTTGTTAGTTGAAAGGTGGTTTTGCACAGCGGCTATGCCATTTGGTGATACAGAGACAAAAACACATTTTGGGCAGGATGTGAAAAATGACAACTGTATTGTTCATGAGGAGGTGTGAAAAGATGGCAACATTGAAAATCTGGAGTGAAAATATGAAAAATTGTGAAGTCATGAGCATGCATAGAAACTGCGCAATACATGTCCATAAACCAATTATTTGGGGAATTTTTTTAACCACATTTTCAACATAGGCACTTTGGGACCTCCCCTCATGAGCAGTGGCACTGTCATTTTGTTAATCTGTCTCAAAAGTTGATTTTCCACAGCAACCATGTCATTGTGTGCCACAGGTGCGAAAACACATTTTGGGCAGGATGTGATAAATGACAGCTGTACTGTTCATAAGGAGGTGTGAAAAAATGTCAGTGTTGAAAATCTGGCTTGAAAATATTGCAAATTTGCGAAGTTACAAGGGTGTGTGGAAACTGGGCAACACACACTTGCAACACAGTCATTTTATGGACTTTCATCACCACATTTTCAGCATAGGCATTTTTGGACCTCTGCTCATGAAGAGTGTCACCGTCATTTTCTCAAACTGTCCCGAAAACTGATTTTGCTTTTGCACAGCGACTGTGCTATTCTGCACCGGTCGTATGAAAACACATTTTGGCCAGGATATGTAAAATGACAGCTGTACTGTTCATTAGGAGGTATGGAAAAATGGCAATTTTGAAAATCTGGAGTGAAAATATTATAAATTCATAAAGTTATCAGTGTGCATGGAAACTGTGCATCGCACTCTCGTAAAACAGCCATTTTTTTGATTTTTCCACCAATTTTTCAACATACACTTTTTGAGAGCCCCCCCCTCATGAACAGTGGCACTATCATTTCATTAATTGGTCCTGAAAGGTGATTCCGCGCAGTGACTGCAAAATCACCTTTTGGGACAGAATAACACCACGACAGTGACTGAATTCATGAGGAGGGGTCGTAATAACCCCATGTTGAAAATGTGGTGCCAAAATTCCCCAAAATGCCCGAGATATGCACCAAAGTTGAAAAAACCCTATTTTTGCCATTATACAGCTTACCGGCATTTCTTCAGTTCGTGGTCGGCTTTGAAGAGTGCAGATGTGTTCCTAGTTCACCAAAGATCATAGCACCATGCTCCGGAGGTAAGTATGGGGTGGGGGTTGTGGGGAGGCAGGGTGCGGAGGTGGGCGCGGGTTGGGGGAGGGCCACCGGACTCGATGAGGGACCATTTTCTGGTTTGCAGGTTGAAAAAAAAAAAAAAGTGGGACAGTGTTTGTTTTACATGGTCATTTGGCATGCTGGGGTGGGCTCTGGAATGCCACCTGAGTGTTTTTGGGAATGCTGAAGTGACGGGGAGTGGCACCCGTCAGCACACAACAAAAAAGTGGGGCATTATGCCAACAGGAGTGGCCCCATTGGCAAATTAAATGGGGAAGGAGGACTGAAGCCGATAGGATTGGGCCCCCCATCAGCAAAGAAAGACTGTTTGGGAGGGCGCATGATGTCGAGGGGGATTGGGCACTCCCTTGGCATACACTTTAAATGGGAGGGGGTCATTACACTGATGGGGAGTGGGCTCCCCAGTCGGCAAATGAAGTGGGTTGGGGCACTCTACACGGTGGCAGTCAGTGCCGCCATATTTATTGAACTGCTTCACCAGGAAAAGCGTGTCAGGAGGGCGTGTTATTGTGCCTCTGCATGACGAGCTTGCCTCTCATTGCAGCAGCACTTTCCTTAGATCTGGTGGCCACTTTACATATAGCTGGTGTCAGCGCCTGCATGCTGCCTTATTGGGGAATGAGGGATTCACCTACTGATGCGTGCCCTGCATTCACCCACAGTGACCGCACCTACAAATCTGCTACTAATGCAATATGTTGGCTGGCACGCATGCACAAGCCAACATAAAATTGAAATGAGGAATGAAATGTTAAGGCAGGCTCATATTATTGTATGCTGCAATCTTCTCTTTTTCCACCAGATTGCATCCTGCATCTAGTTACTAGTTATGTACATATACATCACTCCCTTTGTTGCGACAGTTTCTCCCAGAGTTTAGCCAAAGTATGGAGGAGGGAGATATGGCAGTAGCTAACAAGACAAGAGAGTTGCCTCCTTGTTTAAGGAGAGGATTTTAGCTTGTCTCCATGATCAGTACTTCTGCACACTCCCTGATGTAAAACTCCCACCTACACAACTATCGGCAAGGTAAGTTGGAGCCAGGATATAGAAGCCATTGACACAAACAGACCTAGCTTTCTTTTCAAAATAGTAAAAGACCACGGAGTATGACAAGCTCTTAGCAAACTAAATGTAGACAAGTCTCCAAGGCCAGACAATGTAGAAATTAAGTTCCTGATAAAAGCAGCAGCCCACATATACCCAATCCTGTCAAAACTCTTCAACAGAAGCCTAACAGAAGGATCCTTCCCTGAGATCTGGAAATATGTGAAAGTGGTCCCAATCTACAAGGGAGGGGTGCCTAATGACCCATCCCACTATAGTTGTATAGCTGTACAATCCATGATATCAAAATTATTTGAAACAGTTGTCTGCAAGCAACAAACCTCCTACCTAGAGAAATATAACCAACTGACAGTCAAAGGAGTATTACAGTCAGAATTTTCAAAGACATATGTTGTACAGAGTGTTTTAATGAGTGTGTGTAGCCCTAGTGTGTACTTCCCGCTGGCTGCTATTAGGATTTTTTTTCTAAATGAGCCTGTTAGTTCTACAGTAGTTTTATGGCCCTTGGGGATCTCCATCTCAGCAATATTTATTGCTTTTCTTGTTCCTACAATGCCTCCTGTCCCATGTGACAGTGATGTATCTGGGAGCTTGGATTCAGCAAGCACTAGCTTAGAGTCAATTTGCTACATCGGAACTGTGATATTAAGTAGCGTTCCTCATTCAGTGAGCACTGATTGCTACATATACGGCTTAGCAAATACTTGAGAGCTAATTGAGTTTGTTATTCTGTAAGAAAACAGCTAAAGTCCTTACTAATTCTAACATTGATATCTGAGGTGATTTGTCTGCTTTTATGGCTGTGTGTAATTTGATGAAATGAAATGTTTTAAAAGCAAAACATTTACTCCTGCTGGCAAGATCTGACACATGGGTAGAAAACAAAAATATTGAATTAGAGCTATTCACTGGAGGCCAGAACATCAGGCTCCTATCTCTAGTACTTGCTTAATCAGTGGTCGCAGATGCATCACTGTCACATGGGACAGGATGTATTGTAGGAAAAAGAAGAGCAATAAACCTTGCTGAGGTGGAGATTCCAAGGGGCCATAAAACTACCATAAAACTAGCAGGCTAATTTAGAAAAAAAACCTAATAGCAAACGAAGGGAAGGACATGCCATGACTACACATAGAAATCAAAACACTCTGCACAACATATGTTTTTGCAGATTTTGACTGTACTACTCCTTTAACCAGTAAGGATTTAGGGCAGGCAGGTACATGTCCACCATGCCTGCAGACGTCATCGGGAAAGTTGCAGGCACCCTGAATGATGGGAATTCCATTGCAGCTGTGTATGTGGATCTCTCAAAGGTGTTTGACATGGTGGACCACAACATCCTCTTAGGAAAACTAAGAAAAATGGGAGGTACAGAAAAAATGAACTCCTGGTCCACATCTTACTGAAACAACTGTAGGCAGTCAGTAGCCATAGACAACACCTTGTCAGAGGTGGGGTACCTGTTCAGGGGATCCCACAGGGATCGCTACCAAGTCTTCTGTTTACGTGAATTACCTCCCTGCCCTTATACACTACTCCAAGATAAAACTCTACACATACAGCACTGTCCTCATCATGTGATCAATAGATTTCTCCCAAATGGAGAAAAAAATTCAGTCAGACTTTGATACCCTCCAAAAGTGATTCGTTTCTTCAAAGATGGTCCTATGTGGGAAGAAGACCCATTTATGGCCTTCCACATAAAAGAATAAATACCAGAGGCACCAGGTTGCTCAAAACATAGCTCCTAGATGGCTCTACCATCAAAGAAACCAAAGAATACAAATACAAGTGGAATACAACTACGAGTAGAAATTGACAATACCCTAAGCTTTGAGAACCATGTTAACTCAACGATCAGAAAAGTAACTACCAGGCTGGGAGCACTCTGCAGCAATGCCTATGCCATACCCAAAAAGGACAGACTGACTCTAGCCACCCAGATGCTGCTGCCAATTCTAGAGTATGGAAGCACATTTTACCAGTGTGCAAACAACTACTAACTAGAAAGATTGGACGTAACCTACCAAAAGATGGCAAGATTCATCCTGAGATGCCTATTCTACCTGTACCACTGTGAAACATTCAATAGACTAAACTGAAATGCTCTTAAACTAGAAGAGAAAAATCCATGGCAATCATGGTTTTCAAAATAGTAAAGGGCCAGATAAACAGATACCAAAACATAGTAAACTACTCTTCTAAAAACAAGTACAATATGCAAGAGAACAAAAATATGGGCCTCCACATCTCCAAGGTCCAAACAAACTATGGGAAAATGACCCTTAATTACTCAGTCTCAAAAACTCAGATCTCATTGTCTCCTGCATCATGTAGGAGCAAAACTGTGCCTGAATTTAAAATCATACTATAAACAGAACCCACCAAAATTTTTAATAGTAATTAGATTGAAATTTACTGTCTGAATGATCCTCTAACAGTGTAACAACCTTCCCTGGATCAACATCTGCTGTCTTGGTCCATACATTGCTTTGGTACTCCTATCTGTCAATGTTGATACTAATGAAATGAGTTTGCCCCCCTGTTTCTAAATGTCGAAGCCATTGTAACACATTGTAACATAGTAATCACATGACAACTTTGAAAACAGAACCATGGTGGTCCTAACAGTTCTTATCCTGTCTAAAATAAAATGTATATCTATCTTTCTATGAGTGAGAAAAAGCCCCAAGATGAAAGGAAAGGTTAAGAATAGTAAAGTGGGTAAAAGCAATAGCAAGAGCAGAGAAAAGAAGTCAAGACTGTGACCTTTGGAAGGGTTCAGAGAGCTCATACAGTAGCAGCAGACAGGGAAGCAGCAGGAGTGATGGGGTGAGGGAAAAGCAGCGAGAGGAAGGAGTGGTGTAGGTGGGTGACTCAAGGATAGGAGAGGAGGTAGTGGTGCAGGTAATCAAGTAATGGTTAATAGCAGATGACGCTTCAGCTGGGAATGTGCATGGAACTGGAGAACCATCAAGTCTGAGAACTAGGGGGAAGTGAGTGGGTGGTGGGGTCAAAAAGGAATGGGTGACCTGCCAAATATTTGAGAACATATTTAGGTTGCTTTGCAGGTTGGAAACAAACCAAGTGGCCTTTGTTGTTCTGAGGGACTTTGTGCTGGAGTTACAGAGTTCCTTATATTTTTGAAGGTCCTCAGTGCAGCCTGAGGCCTTATGGAGATACCAGGCTGAGTCTTGAACCCTGACGATGGAAATTAGATCAGTGATGGCCCAGGGGAGGTGGTTACAATGCACTTTGATCCTTTTGGGGATGGCATGCTTGTTCCAGACTGAAGAAAAACAGGACTGAAGGAATAATAGGGTTTGATCAATGCCAGAGGATATGGTGAGAGGGGCCAATCTGTAGACTAGCGATTATCTAGCCAGAAAGACAGGTTGAGGGACCTGAACAACCTAGCCTAGATGTAATGGTGGGGAGGGGATTTGGGGATTTTAGATTTTCCAGACATAGTAAACTATGCAGTGGACACTGAAGTTGTCCAGGAGGGTGCCTGTGACATCAATATGGTGTGGGTGAGTGGAGAGAACCCAGTCCATGAGCGATGGTTGCAAGTAAAGGTTTAGGAGGGTAGGTGCACTGATAAGTTTAAAGAGGTTAAGCAACTCAACTGTTGGAGACAGACCTGTAGGAGGGGTAAAGCCAACTGGTCTTAAAGTTGCCTCCCCAGGAGAAGTATAAGGAAAAGAGAGCAGGTCAGGGATGCCTGGATTAGCCCTGGTGGATAGGTAGATGCCTCCAATGTAACTAGTGACAAAGGACTGGGATGAGAGCTTACACAGGAGTAGTTCATGGGAGGAAGGAAAGGCAGCCAAATGCACAACTTTACATGAGAGATTGTGAAGGGTGTACATCAGGATACCAGCTCCTCTCTTTCCACAATCTGTTCTATGGACACTGTATCCTGGCATCACTGAGTCTGCATTGCCATCCCTAGACAAGTACCAGGATTCAGTAATGACAAGAATGTTAGGGTGGAATTGCAAGATCCATAAGTTAAGTTGGTCCAACCTAGGTATTAAACTCCTAACTCTGATGTGGAACAAATGGAGGAAAGAAAATCCGGAGTGGTAACAAAAGGAGACAAGACCTTCTTTAAGTATATAAGTAAAAAATATGAAAGACTGGGGGGGGGTGGGGGATTGTGAGGCTGAGGAGTACAAAGAAAGACTGAGCAGCAGATGATCAGAAAAAATCAGATATTCTGAACAAATACTTCTGTTCGGTCTTCACAGTGGAAGGGAAAGGGGATGGGCTGCATATAGGGTACAGACCCACAAGAGAGAGGGAAATACACACTAGTACGTACTTGGAGAAAAGTGTCCTAAAAGGACTTGTGACTCTGACAGTGGACAAGGTGATGGGGACAAATGGGGTACACCCATGGGTTCTGAAGGAACTCAGGGAGGTACTGACTGAACCCCTGACTGTTCTGTTCAATAATAAACAAGATACATGATATAAGGGTGGTCACAAAGGATTGGAGAAGGGCAGACATAGTCCCGCTCCATAAGAGTGGCGGCTGGGAAGAAGCTGGAAACTACAGGCCAGTTAGTCTGAAGTCAGGGGAAACTAATATAGTCACTTCTAAAGGAAAGACTCATAGAATATCTCGATTTCAGCAGATTATAGGACCCAAGGTAGCACAGGTTCACAGGTGGGAGATCATGTCAGAAAAACCTAACAGATTTCTTTGATTCAGTGATCAGAGAAATAGATTGAGGGGGGAGTAGAGGTGCACCTGGCCTACTAAGACTTCAGCAAGGCCTTTGACACCATGCAGCATAGGAGGCTCATAAAAAAACTGGGCAGCTTAGGGGTGTGAATCAAGTGGTTACACTAGGTACATAATTTGCTGATGGCTAGGCAGCAGAGGGTGGTGGAAAATGGCACTCACTTCAAGGAAGAGTAACCAGCGGGGTTCCTCAAGGATCAGTACTGGGTCCAGTCCTCTTTACTGTCTTTATAAGTGACATTGCAGAAGAACTGAAATGTAAGGTATGGCTCTTTGCAGATGACACCATGATCTGCAAAAGGACAGACACTCCAGAGGGGGTGGAGAAAATGAAGAACAACCTGAAAAAGCTAAAGGAATGGTTAGTGGCATGATAGCTGAGCTTCAATGCAAAAGAAATTGCAAAATCATGCACCTTGGGTGCAGGAACCTAGAGGCAGAGTATAGAATTGGGGTGGATATTGGTGGTTACCAAACAGGAAAGGGATCTGGGAGTGATTATAATGGTTGACCTCAAGGTGGCAAGGCAATACAACAAAGTAGTAGGGAAAGTCAGTGGGATGTTTGGGTGCACCGGGAGGGGTATCACCAGCAGAAGAAGGGAGGTGGTATTGCCATTTTACCGGTCATTGGTGAGACCACACCTAGAGTAGTGCATCCACTTCTGGAGACGGCACCTTAAGAAGGATATATACAGAGTAGAGGCTGTCCAAAGAAGGGCAATAAAAATGGTGCAGGAGCTGCATCAAATGTTCTATCAGGAGAGACTGAGGGATCTGAGCATGTGCACCCTGAAAAAAGGAGAGAAAGGGAGGAACATGATAGAGACATTTAAATACCACACATGGGTGAATAGGCTACAGGAAGGGAGCATTTTATCAAAGTGAAGGGGGGGGGGGAGTGACCAGAGACCAGGTAGGGTCTGAGGTAGCAGAATAGGCAGGCAAAAGAGAAGAAGACTAAGTGGGCCAAATGGTCCTTATCTGCTGACTAGGTAACATACTGAGTTCCTTGAGGAGAGGGGAGGAGGAAGTAGGGGGCCATGATTATGTTAACATTTTCAGACATCAGAAGAAGCAAGGCAATGGAGTAGGATTTACCTTGCAGGGAGGCTTGGGAGACGGGATGGTGGTGGGGATACAGATAAGAAGCACTACATGACTTCAAAGTTTATGGAGGATGAGGAAAGGAGGCAAACAGGATGGGGAGAGGTTGTGAAAGGGAGTATTGTAAGTGCTGAACAGGTGAATCCATGTGAGGTAGACACATATGATATATAGCAATGGAGGTGCAAAAAAAGTAGTTTGACTTCACAAACAGTAACAGCTAAGGGGCTCTAGTACTCACAACAATTAGTGGCAGTGAAGGCAGTGATCAGGTGAAGAGAATTCATGGTGATTAATTGCCAGAATGTTGGCCGTTAGTGTTTTGATATACTGTATATATATAGTTTTTAAATAAATGGGCACCCCATCGGCCTCCCGAGTTTGACTCCTACTAAAGCTATGCCACTCACACTGGAACCTCTACACACTGGGACCACTTGGGTAGTACCTGGAAATACAGAGGCCATAGTCTTGCCTCCTGGCTGCTCAACCAATCAGGAGAACAGGAGATGATGATTGGCAGCACTGACTGCCTTGCTGCACAAAGATTTCTCATATCTGATAGTAAAGGGCTTTGGATGGTAGGTGCAGCAGGCATTGGGGGTGCCAACAGGCTCATGACCTTCTCTTGCAAGTCTGAAGGTGCTGCAAGTTCATATACTGTATATTATCAAATCTAGGGAGTGAGCATGTGTGGCTTGCACTTGTTTTTTTTAACTTTGTCATCATCATTTTATTTTGTATTTCTTCCATCTTGGAAAGATCCATACTAATGGTTCATATTTATCAAATGCTGACACTGCAGTGCAGTACTGTGGGGGTGGTCGGGTGGCATTGCACTGCTACAGGTGCTGACCTTCAGATGAAAGGTTTAACCAAGATTCCTCCTGCCACTTGTCTGGTGCTTGTCTAGATGGAAATTAATGATCCTATGAGGTGTTAGGAACATAGGAAGTTACAGACAAGAGGAAGCAATATACCAATCAAACATGTGCTGTTTCATAAATGGAGATAACCATTTATTACCCTTTTAAGTAAACACTGATCTAATCTATTTTGGAAAATCTGTAAATTTCCACTATCTACAAGACTCTTAGGTAAACTGTTACACAGGCTTACAACTCTCTGAGAGATCATTCAGCAAAAGGGTGCTCCACCACTGGTGTGCCAGGTCAAAACAGCAACACCATAAAACCAACAAGACTGGCACTGACACCTAACACTTTTTCTGTATAATCCAGATTTATTGAAGAGCCACCGACACCTCAAGAAGAACTTTCAAAACACAATATTTGGACACAAAGCAGCTTATATTTCTTATCAGCTTTGCATTTCTTATCCCCATTACTTATTACTAAGGTAATTTGCCTCAAAAATAGGATAGTTGTTTTTTGAGGGTTCATCAGCTCCTGTTGCTTCTTCCCAACTTAAGGTCATAATGCACTTCTTGTGACCTCACAGTTATTCATATATCAACAGACTGTGATGTCACAACATGGCATTATGATTTCAAGTGGGGAATAAGCTATAGAGGCCAATGAACTCTGAGGAATAAGATCTTGTTTTAGTGGGAATTTCTTCAATAAAAAATAATGGCGAGGATAACTCATGCGAGGTATATAAATCACAAGCTGGCTTGTGTCTAAAAAAGGTTTTTCCAAAGGCGTCAGCTGCTCTTTAAAGTACTGTGCATAAGAATTAAACTCTCATGAGTCCAGTAGGTATGGGTGTGCAGACCAAACTTTATAAGGTGCCTCGACTGGTTTTGGTTGTATGAGCTTCCTCAACCAGTCAGGGCACCTTGTGAAGTTTGGGCTGTGTCATCTACCACAGCTCCCATCTTGGTATCATCTGTGAACAGACTGATTTTGCTCCAGATCCCATTCGAGATATCTGCAATGAAAATCCCGAACAGTACTGGTCCCAGCACGGATCCCTGTGGTACCCCGCTGGTCACCACTCTCAGTGATGAGAGCCCCCCCCCTACCACCATCCTTTGCTGTCTCCCCTTCAGTCACTTCCTGATCCAGGTCACCATTTTTTGGTCCTGCCCCCACATACTCCAGCTTCCCTCCCAATCTCCCATGTGGCACTGAATCAAAGGGCTTACTGAATTCCAAGTACAGGACATCCACAGCATGGCCCTTGTCCAGTTATCATGTCACCCAGTCATAGAACTCTACCAGGTCTGTCTAGCATGATCTGCCCACAACAAACCCATGTTGCTGGTCATCCTGGATATGATTTGCCTCCAAGAAGCTCACGGGCCTCTCCTTTAGGATGGTCTCCATGAGTTTGCCCATGATCGAGGTGAGGCTTACTGGCCTATAGTTCCCTGATTCATCCTTTGGCCCACTTTTATGGATGGGCACCATGTGGGCCATCCTCCAGTCCTGTGGCATGCATCCTGTGTCCAGGGAGGTTTTGAACAGGTCTGCCAGTGGCCCCACAAAGACCTCTGCTAGCTCCCTCAGTACTCTAGGGTGAATGCCATCCAGCCCGCACTTTGTCCACTCTTGATACCCTCAACCCGTCCAGCACTCTGCCATTTGTAATCTTTACATCTGTCATCCTCTCTCCCCCTTACCCACCCCCCAACTTGACTGAGGTATTTGCCCCCCCTTCTCCTCTGTGAACACATAGCAGAAGTACTTGTTCAGTGCCTCTTCCTGCTCCGCCCCTTCTCCACCCACCTCCCATCCTTCTTGATCCTCACAAGCTGGTCTTTGCTTCTCCTTTTCTCTCCTATGGAATGGAAGAAGTCTTTTTCTCCTCTTTTGATCCCCTGCACCAGTCTCGGCTCTCTAGATGCTTTGCCCCCGACCAGTCTGGTGACCTCCTTAGACTTTCCCCTGTATACATCTTTATCTTCTCCTCCCCCCCCTGTTTTCCTGTACTTCCAAAATGCCACCCTCTTGGCTCTCACCCCTTCCCTGACCTCCAGTGACAGCGAACTAGGGTTTTTGCACTGCCCTTCTTGTTTTTTTCCTAGTACAGGTCTCTGTTGCCTCCGCCAGCCCTCCCCTTATTATATTCCATTTCTGATCTGCATCCATGTATTGTTGGATGTCTGCCAGGTGCTTCCTCAGAATTTTTCCTATCATCCTAAAGTCTTCCCCCCCAAACTCAACCACTTTTGTGCCTGTGCCCCCTGTGTCCCTCCCCATGTTTAGCGTGAACCACACTGAGTAGTAGTCACGCCCAGCAAGCGGTTCCCCCACTTATAGGTTCCTTCCAGCTTCCCCATTATCCAGTACAAGGTCCAAAGTACTTTTGAGCCATGTCAGCCCCTGTACCAGCTGTGTCAAGAAGCTGTCCTGAAAAGTTTCCAACAGGACCCCCTCTCTTGCACTCATGGTGGCAGGTGTGCTCCAATCCACGCCCGGTAGGTTGAAATCCACCACCTCCACCTTGCTTCCCTGCCTGCTTACCCTTCAAATTTGATCTGCCAGTTCCTGGTCCAGGTCACAACCCTGTGATGGTGGCCTGTACACTACCTCCATCCTCAGTGTCCTATTCCTCGCATCCTGGGACTGCATCCACAGAGCTTCTGTCCTCCTTTCCTCCCCTTCCTCCCTCATACACTTAATCCCCTCCCGCACATAGATTGCCCCCCATTCCCCTTGGCCCTATCCTTTCTGAATAGCCTGTACCCTGGGATCATCATATCCCAGTCCTGGTACTGGGTGGCCCATGTTTCTGAGATGGCCGCTACGTCCACCAATTCCACCACCAAGAGAGCCTGTAACTCTGCAGTTCTGTACATTAGGCTTCTTGCATTAAGTGAGTCCACCTTCCAGCCTGTTGCCTCCCCAGTCTTACCATTCCTCTTTCCCCCCTTTGGTCCTCTCTGTGCCCCCTCCTCACTGTCTTCACCTCTAACTAAAGGGGTGAGCACCCTATGCACCCCTTTCTGGACATTGTTTCTAACAACAGTCCCCTTGCCACCCCCCTTCCTAGTTTAAATCCACCCTTGTTGAAATATACCCCTCCGTTCCCTGTTTGGGTGTGCTCTTCCCCTCCTTGCTCAAATGTAACCTGTTCCCTGTGTATAGATCGCTGTTGTCCCAGGTCCTGCCCCAGTCTGACACCAGTCCGTATTTCCTGGTTCAGCACCAGTCCCTCAGCCACCCATTGAACTCCTCTATCCTTTTCTTTCTCCCTGTACTTGCACATGGTACTGGTAGCACCTCTGAGAATGCCACTGATACCCCCACCTCCTCACACTGCCTACCCAATTCCTCAAACCTCCCTTTTACTACCTCCACTCTTTCCCCGGCCAAGTTGTTTGTTCTCACATGCACCACCACATGTGGTTTCATCCTCCCTCTGTTTCTGCACTTGAGAAGTGCCTGCCCTGCCCTGTCTGAGGTCAACTCTGGAATTACCTCGACCCTGATATGACTGTGCCTTTCCCCCCTTCCTCCCCATCTGATCCCCTTCTGTATGAAATCCCCCAGCACCAACACTCCCCCATCATTCTGATCCTGACCCACCCTTCCACTGTGATCCCTGTCCACTCCCCCGGAACCCCACTTCCTACCTCCTTACATCCCTCATCTGCACCTTTTGTGCTCCTTGCATCATTCCATCCCTGCTGTCTCCCCCCGTTACTGCCTCTCCCTCCTGCTCCTCTACCCTACCCTTCCTCTCCCAACTCTGTTTCCCATTGTAATTCCTGCCTCTTGGACCTTCTCTAACCCTCTCCCCCCCCTCGCAGCTCCGATACAGCCCCTTCCTCTGCCAACACTGCGAACATATTACTGGGTAACAGTTCTATGTGATAATGGGAAGCGCCGAATGGCGACTCGCATTGTCGTGACGTAAGGGCAGTGAAAACAATTTTGCCACCCTGACATCCTCAGCGCATGGAAGAATGGTGCCGGAGACTGAAAACACTTGTTTTCTGTGGGGGGGGAGGCTGTGCCCCCGACACCACCCCCCTCACAGGGGGTTATGCCCCCCACACACCCCTACTTAAGGATTCTCAACTCCGGGAGGGCATGTCTGGGGTGCAAAAGCAAAAGACAAGTTTTGGGGCCAGGCGAAAGCACAGTAGCGCCCGGACCCAGACCCAAACCTGGAACCACAGCACCACAAGCGGAGGCCAACCCCCAATGCCACAGTGTAGCTCGGCAGCTGACTGCAGCGCCACCCCCTACATTCCCTCCACCCCATCTCAGACCACGCTCACCATGCTTGCTCCCCCCCCCATGCATGTACATGTAGCGACATCCTGTTGCTAAGGTCACCCACCCCACCACATCCGGTCGCCCTCCCTACCCCCTCATCTTTCGGGCTTTTGCCCATATCGTGGCACCATTTTGGATGGTGTCGTGATTCAGGCACCCACCTCACTTGCTACCCTTGATAACCCCACAATTGTGCCCATTGCCTCCTTCCTTCCTTCCCTGATCCCTCCCTCCCTCCTCCTACTGTACCTCTGCTCACCTCCCACCATCCTCCTTATATCCCCATCTTTAGCTCTGCAGTTCCCACTCTGCATCTCCCCACCCCTCCTTAGTTGGGGTCACTCCTGCCTAGTGAGGCCCCACCTGGAGTACAGTGTACAGTTCTGGAGACCATACCTATGTAAGGACATAGACAGGGTAGAGAAGGTTCAGAGGAGGGCAACAAAGATGGTGCATGGGTTGCATCACAAATCCTATGAAGACAGGTTGAAGGAACTGAACATGTACTCCCTGGAGGAGAGGAGGAGAGAGGGGATATGATAGAGACATACAAGTATCTTACAGGGAGGAACAGGGTGCAGGAAAACACTATTTTAAGCGAAAAGATGTTTCAGGACTAGAGGGCATGGGATGAAGTTGGAGGAGGGGCGATTCAGAGGAAACATGAGAAAGAATTTCTTCACAGAGCGGTGGTGGACAAGTGGAACACCCTGCCAGAGGAAGTGGTGGGGGCTGAAACAATCACGGGATTTAAGAATGCATGGGATAGACATAAAGGAATTCTAGAGGTCAGGGGTAAGGGGAAATAGACTTCTAGGAAAACAAACTGAACTTACAAGCTCAAATGGGCAGACTAGGTGGGCCATAGGCCCTTATCTGCCGACACTGTCTATGTATCTATGTATCTATGTTTCCCCTTCCCTTACTCTCCTTAGTTCCCTCCATAATCCCATTACTTCATCCTCCAATTTCCTTAGCCTGCAGCAAATCGGACAGCCACCCAGTTTCCATAATAAATTCATCCAAACAGCCACCCCACATTCATTGCAACTCACTGTCTTCCCTGTGCCTGCTGCCCTCCCTCCATGGTGCCCATCATTCCACCCTCTATTCTGCAGCCTCCACCCAACCATATCCATATCTGTCCACTTCCACCGCCCCTTGCATTTCCCCCCCTTGCAGCCCTTTACACTTACTCCCCATTATTTGCGTTTGGCTTAAGTGTATCCCCACACCTGTCCCCCGTGATTGGCTTAAATATATCTCCACACCTGTACCCAGTCCTTACTTTCTTACTTATATGCTCTTTTACTAGTCTGATATCAGTCCTTCTTTAATCCCCTGGTATTCATTTGACGGCCTTTACTCAGTAATTCATTACTACAATCACCTCAGTGTACTACATTAATACAGTAACACATTAATACAATCCCCTCAGTGTATTACAGCTCTTATGAACCCTAAATATTTATCCCAGCCTTTGGCCTATGTGTATCCCCACACCTGTCCCCCGTGATTGACTTAAGTGTATCCCCACAGCTGTCCCCCATCCTTACTTTCATACTTATATGCTCTATTACTAGTCTGATATCAGTTCTTCTTTAACCCCCTGGTTCTCACTTGATGGCCTTTACTCAGTAACACATTAATACAATCCCCTCAGTGTACTACAGTAATACAGTAACACATTAGTACAATCCCCTCAGTGTATTACAGCTCTTATGAACCCTAAATACTTATCCTAGCCTTTGGCTTAAGTGTATCCCCACACCTGTCCCCCCGTCCTTACTTTCATACTTACATGCTCTATTACTAGTCTGATATCAGTCCTTCTTTAACCCCCTGGTCCTTATTTGATGGCCTTTACTCAGTAACACATTAATACAATCCCCTCAGTGTACCACAGTAATACAGTAACACATTAGTACAATTCCCTCAGTGTATTACAGCTCTTATGAACCCTAAATACTTATCACAACCCTGAGTATGCTACATTTGTAGCTTAGTAATACATTTCTACCTAAGTATATATCAAATCCAAATATGGCATCACATAACAAGGCTAGTTTTCATATCATAGCAATCATTGCAAGAGACCCTGTGGGCTTGGTAAACCTTTCTATCTCCACCCACCTACACCCCGTGTCTGAACTTTTACCACCTGACTATTAGCTTTAAGAGTTAGTTCATACGGGCAGTTTGTATCTCCACAAGCTCCTCCCTCATAGCCTTCAAGTCCAACACCCAGTGGCTTTTCAGTATTTAAGAAATACTGATGGATTGCCATGCAATGGGACATGATCAGGAATTATGTTCACAGTTTGGCTAATCAGCCTCTGGGGTGTAATGTGGCATGAGGCACAGCTCAGTACCACATACCCCTAGTGGTGACTAGTTGACTGTTATTGTAACCTCTGACAGTAATGTATTGATATTGAAAAAATTAGTTTGAGTAAAAAAAAAATATTTATCATTGAATTCAGAGAGATCTTTGATGTTTCTCTGCCATAAAGCTCTGCACTGTCGATATGTAAACAAAAGATTAATGTAAAGCTCTTGGAGTGTGAAGACCCAGTCAGGAAGTTGTTTTCTAGAGCCCCTTTTTATATTACAATGTCTGTTAATCTATTTATGTAAATCCAAATTCAATTTTATTATAGAGCACTGTGGAATTTATTGACTTATTGTCGGTTACTCAGTTTGGCTAGCTACTGTACTTGTGCTCAGTAGCGTCATTTCAGCAGAATCACAGGGGTTGCAAAAGCCCATTTTAGTAGAATCATAGGGGTTGCGAAGCTCTTCCACCCACCATTTTTATATAAGTAAAGGCTAGAAAACCCCTTATTTTAGGGGGTGCAATGGACATCATAGGTGTAGCAAATAAGTCATAGAGGTCTTGAACCGTCTACAGCTCCTGGCTACCTATAAATGATGCCCCTGCTTGTGCTGCTCAGATATGTGGCCAGACAATGATGCCATGTTCAACCATGGTGGTGTGAGTGGTATGGGTGGGGGCCAGGGTACGAGGAAAGCAGATGATCCCCATCTTGCTGTGCTCATGCATAAGTCCTAATTTCATAGAAGTACAAGGGACAGAATTACTTATGCGCACGTGCCATCCCATACATTACAATCAGCCAAACTGCAAACTCGCATTTGGTGATGAATGATCCATAACATTAGCCTTGTACTATGCCTGACTGACTTTTGGAATTAGAGCCAGGCCAGTAAGACTAGTGCGATCACAAATACTCATTCAGCACCACTTAATTAACACAAGTTGGCAGTTTGGCCCATTTAAATGTATGGGCAGTCATCGTCAGGCACACAAATTACCCTTCCCTTTGTTTATATATCTCTTTTTGTAATAAAATGAATAACTCCCGGTTTCTTGGTTACAGTGATGTCCTTTCTTGATGATCTTCTGGTTGCAGAGATGGAGGGGTACAACCCGCACACACAGCTGACTTACTGTACAGCCACATGTCCGCTCTAAACATTAATTGCTTCTTACATGCAATTGAAGTTCCCTGTCCTATTCCTGTGTTTTGAAGAAAGTTTAGACTATTGGGTCCTTGAATACTGAAGTGATAATATTTAATTAGCAGGAGTACATGAAGGAATAACCAACTGATGTGGGTGATTAAATGTAGAGGTCAAAGGCAGAGGTGTTTAATCAACCACAGAAACCAGTTATTCTGAGAATACTCTGATTAACTGAATGTTATTACTATCACATGACTAGGAATTTTGAGTCCAGGATTTAAAAAAAAATGTGCGTTAGTTAAAGTGGAACATGATTCCCCCCCTTTTTTATTGTGGACTAAACGGATATCCTACTGTAGGCATGTCTAAAATGTGGATAACCTACTGTGGGTGTGTCCAAAATGTTGTTGGAGTAATCTGTGGGTAGTAAATAACAATTTTCCTGTGTTCTAATTGGCTGAAAAGAGATACCTGTCACATAATATCTTGTACAACAGATGCAAAGAGATATGCCATAAAATAAAACTGATATTTTGGCCCCCATTCCAAGATATCATGGTATCTTGCATTTTGGGGGTATGTTGCAACTGATATCTAGCAAAGCTGAGTACATCACAGTGGAATACTGAATAAATCAGAGTGCAGCTTTCACAATGTTGAAAACATTGCAGTAGCCATGTGCAGCACTAAAGTCAGCGGTTGAAATCAAAGAGAAACAGTTAAATAATCATACAAACAGATCATTTAAAAGCTAAAACCAGTAAACTGATGTTGTATAAATCGAATACAGAATTGTCTGTCTTAAAATATGCAGTTTATTATCGCTTGTGGAGGCAGGTCATAAGTCATTCGTGGCTCCGCTGCTCGTGAGTTACGTTCCTGCCACCTCACACATGAAGATAAATTGCATATTTTGAGTCAGACCATTTGCTACAGCCATTGAGTGGACAGTTGTAGAGACTTGGTAGGCTCTGTCTCCTGTTTTGGCATAATGTAATGTATTGTAAACTAATATGATTCTTTAAATTTATAGTCTCAGTGTAGCATCTGGGACACAATCTTCTCCATGTGGGGAAGTAGGCTTCTCAGTGGTAAAAGGGACATTCCTCCTAATGGGGGAAGGTAGGAGGTGTACTGTTGATATAAACATGCCCATATACACATGCTCTTACTCACGTGTCCACATAAAAAAAATCTAATACACGCACACACAGGCCAAATGAACATAAACATTAAATAAATTACCTCACACTGAGGGTGGTTAGCATAGGGAATAGCCCACATGGCATGGTTGTATAAAGTAACACTGTTCAGGCTGTCAAAGTGGGACTAGACCAGGACCCCTGGTGTTCTGCAGCAGAATGTTCTGATTTCTGCGTCAAGGCTCCTTGATTTCTTCGGCAGCATTTTCTGATTTCTGAGGCATGATTTATTCATTTCTCTGGGAGAATGCAGTCCTGTCATTGGCTAAATATGATGTGATGTCATCGATGACATCATATGCTGAGCATAGAGGAGGGGCTTCAGGATAAACGAGGTAGGAAAGAAAGCCTGACTCTATGGAAAAACAGTATATTTATATGAAAATTCACCAAAAACAATGAATTCTGTGGCACTATATATATTCTGCGGCATGATGCAAATTCTGCGGCAAATTCCGCAACCACAGAACTGCAGAATTCCAGGGCCTTGGACTAGACTAATTAATGAGTGAGAATGGCATTGAAGGGTTTACACCTCATAAGTAGGGAGCACCATTCCACAAAGCACAGGACTGATGCGCTCATAATCCCAAATAGTGCGGCTGTACAAAAACTTGCCCAGAAGCCACATATATATCATAAAGCTGGCCTAAAGCATGATGACATGGCATGTCCATTGGCTTCATGATATGCATGAAAATTGTAAGTAAATATGCAGTTTGGCACCTTGTTTGACACTCCGTATGAAATAAATCAGCTATTTTAAATGTGACAATAGCATTATCTTGAGACTCCTTTTGCTGTGGGTGCGATATTTCTTTTTTGGTTTTTGCTTGAGCCTAGTATCTGCACCATAATATTTCCCAGTGCACCCCTTCCCCCTTGTTTTGGTGGGACTGTGCACCTTAGGCCTCACAACCCACCCAGGCTGTTTGGTTATTACAATACTGCTGTACACCCAACCATGGATTATTCCTTACACACTAAATGCAGAAAGCAGTTGTGCAGGTGGACATTAAAACCCCAAAGGCATTTGGCATTAGAATGCCTTCTTCAGGGAACTCCCTCATCCCCTCTGAACACCTTCATCGTAAATGTTTTAAAAATGTTTAAAAATCATTTTTGGGTGTTATAATGGAAATGAATGGCAGAGGGGGGAGGTTTGTTGTCCATGCACGGTCAAGTCCAGTTTTGTGCAATCCTTGGGTTACAAGATTGAGAGCTTTGCAGATAATCAGCTGAGCTGGAGGTTCACGCAAAGTAACAGGTGTGATTTTTGTTGCTTTGAATGGATCGCTTACTGGACAGAGCATGAGGAGGATATAGGAACAATGGAGGAACATGCAGCAAGAGAGCTGCATCTCTGTGTGAGATTAGCAGGACTGTTCTGTCAAATATTGTACAGTGTACAGCAGAGACAGAGAGAGAGGCAGGGCTGTGCCTGGGCACTGAGTTTGCCAAACGCTAAGAAATGTGGTGCTGATCTATTTGCTGGGCAAATAAATTGTGGTACAGAAAACCTGTAATGTATGGTATATTCCTAAATATCCAGTTTATCCATATCTCACAACAAATGGCCTTATCCAGCGGTATCTGGTAGATCTCGGATGTCATTCAACCACCTGGCTCTCTCTTCTCTGCTCATTCAGTTCTCTAAGTCTTTCCTTATAGGACATGTACTGCAGACCCTGAATCATTTTTGTCACCTTTCTCTGTACTCTTTCCACTGGCCAATATCCATCCTGAGGTGAGGCCTCCAGAACTGGACTCCATATTCCAGGTGAGGCCTGACCAGTGATCTATACAGTGGTAGTACCACCTCTCTTCTCTTGCTTGTGATTCCCCTCCTAATGCAGCCCAGCATTCTGTTGGCTTTCAATGTTGCCTTCTCACACTACTTACTAACCTTCAATTCATCTGAGATTATGATTCCCAGATTTCGTTCCTGGTTTGAGGCCACCTGTCATTCGCCTCTTAGGTAATACTCCTTTCCTGGATTTTTCTTTCCTACATGCTTGACCTTGCACTTTTTGGCGTTAAATTTCAGCTGCCACACTCCAGACCATTCTTTTACTGTAGTTTCTTGAGGTCAGCTTCCATCTTGCTTACTCCTTCTGAGGTGTCCACCCTGTTACATATTTTAATGTCGTTTGTGAACAGACACACCTTCCCTTCCAGTCTGTCAGTGATGTCTGCTATAAAAACATTGAAGAGCAGAGGCCCCAGTACTGAGCCCTGGGGTACCCCACTGGTCACCCTGCCTTTCATTGATTGCATTTCATTAACCTGTACCCTCTGGGTTCTGACTTATAACCAGTTTTGTATCCATCTGACTACTTCTGGACCAACCCCTGTGTGGTCAAGCTCCTTTGCCAGACTTCTGTGTGGAACTGAGTCAAACGCCTTACTAAAGTCTAGGTAGACCACATCTGCTGCCCCACTATCAACCACTATTTTTGCAGTGTAGTCAAAAAAACTCAAGCAGATTTGTCTGGCATGACCTACCTACTGTGACGTGCATTATCCTTACATTAAAAAGCAGCTGACCCACTTGGGGCAGGTATGTCTCTTTGTCTCAGGGTCTAAATAAGCAGTTACAAATAGATATTTATTGAGTAATTAATTAGATAAAAACATTTGTAGGGCCTGCCTGTTTTCTGTAAGCTTTGGAACCTCAAGCTGTACAGTAGCTCTGTCCCCAAACAGCACGCTGATGATGATGCTAAGTTAGGGGTTCTGCTACAGCATTGTTCAATGTAAAGTGTAGTAGAATGGAGAGGAGAAGCTGTTTATAGTAATTTGACTCAGTCTGGTAGGTCATCTTTTGCTGCTTGAAGTAGCATCATGCATAATAACCAGAGTGAAAGGTGGACAGCTGAGTTGAGCAATGTTACTATTAACAGCACCCCTTCATTTACTGCAGTGATTTACATTGAACATGATATAGTCCTATCCTTCACTACAAAGGCATTTACCTAATTAAGGGCCCAATCCATGAATCAATTCACACCAGTGGAGGGGTGCTTGCATAGGGTTGTGGAGCACAGCGGTCCTGTTTGTACATGCAGGGACCTTCACATATCCACAGCCCCTTAGTTTATGCTCCTAATGCACACAGTCCCATGTCACGAGTGCTGCTACATGCATGGACAGGTTGGGGGTGAGAACAGGATTCTCAGGCAAAGTTCCTCACTGTGGACAGCCAGCAGGGGTGGTGGTGTCTACGCAACCCAGGGGACTGCTATGATGGTTGCACCCCCCCACATACACTGCCACAGGACTGTCAAACATGCCTGATTAGTAGCCATACCACCCACCCCAGCCCATGGAGCCACTATGGAGGGCAGGGAGCTTTACCAGCACAGGATGGTGCCAAACACAAAATTGACTGTTTTCCCAACAGAGATACAGCAGTTCTTGGAGGACTGACATATCCCACTGCCCCCCTGCTCTGTGCAGAGACAGGGATCCACAAGATAGCCATCCCAGGATATTGATTGGATGCCTGGTGTCTGAAAAAAGAATCTCCTACTGACCCTCCTCTGGCCCCTTTGCACAGCACTCTGTTGTACTCCTTGGGGATTTGGGGTCAAGAATGGTAGCATGCATTCCAGCTTCTGAAGGTGTGAAGCAATGCACCCCCAGATGCACATGAGTCATGCATACCTGGAGTGTTTTTGTGAATCGGGCCCAAAGGCAGCAGTGCATGTTAGCGGTGAAACGTTTGGGCAACATTTTTTGTATTCTCTATTTTTTTTTATTCAGTTTTATTTATTGTCTACATGTCATTTCAATTTAAAACACATTTATAGTATACAATTATACACACAGCATTTAAAACAGACAGACATAGACATTCTATACATAAATATTGAGACTTGGCATATCATAAAAGATTCTCTACATGTAAGGTGGTAATTTGGTCCCACTATTTTAATACATTTTACTTAATAGCATAATCTTCAATAACAACAAGAGCAGTATCTGACTTTTATAAAGGAAAGAAACTCATGTTTCATGTTTGAACCACATAAGTGGGAAATAGAGAACCCAGAATATTTATTTATTCTCTGTTAGATTGCCCCTTCTCTCTTCTTCTTGAACAATACAATTTTTTCCCCTTTTTCTATTCCTTTTTCTCCACTTCTCTCCAGCAGGCCCCCTTCTCCAATGGCCAGCCCAGGTCTGTCAGTGTGGCTTACCCCAAGTCATAACTTGCATTCTTATTCCTCCACAGCTTTCCCCCCTGGCAGGGGAAACAGGGTTCATTGAGTCCTGCAATGGAACAGATCCAATTGGGAAATAGTACCTGGGTAGCCAGGTGTGGAGCATGTGAGTGACCAGCATTATACTGGGATCAGGTCATTTTCCAGCTTTCACCACTGTACTCCAAGGACATTGGCAACTTGGGTGTGCAAGTAGGCACGCATGCAGGTGAGCACCATGAGGCACCAGCAGAAGTCTCCCCACCCCCACTAGTCACTATACCCGTGCTGCCACCTGTGGTCACCCATGTAATAGTATAACTGATGAACTGGCTGCCCTCTCTCCCTCCCTGCAGGAGGAGAGCATCCTCTGAAATGCTTATGTAACCCCCTTGTTCCCAGGGGTTACTAGAATCCCACTTAGAACCAGTGGCAGGCAGGGGAAAGGCAACTTGTGAGATGCCAGTTAAATGGGTTTCACACTGTCACACTCTGTTTTCAGTCTGTGCTGAGCTGGAGTGATGATGTCACCATAGAATTCTCGCAGCAGCATAAGCCACAATGGAGTGCTAGCTGCAGGGACTTAGCGGTAGAACATTGGGGAATTCAAGGCAGTTTTCAAGTGAGACTCAAGAGACAGAGGAGTGCTGCAGTGTGCAGTTCCTTGGTGCCAAGCTCTGATAATAGAGCTACTAGAGAAGGAAGGTGTGTGTTCTCACCCTAGAGAGGAACACAGAAGAAACCAGAAGAAAGTGGTAGAGACCATTCCTACAGTTGTTCCAGTGCCCCATCCCTCTGAATTCCAGGATTTCAAGGACAATCCTCTGTGCCAGTCTGGACAAGGAGAAGCTGCCTGAGGACTGAGTTGTTTGTGAGTATCTGAGACATTTGTGGGAAGAATCTCTGGGGCACCTGCATACCCTGGTGAGTTTACTCTGAAACAAAGACAATGTTCAATGAGACAGAGTTTAGAGTAAAAGTGTCTGCCTACTGTGGGGTCAAAGAAAGACTTGCCAAGTATAGAACTTTTAGTTTGTGTATGGCTTGGAAGCATCTGCAACAGTGGGGGTCTAGGTTAAAGACATAGCCACTTACAGTACTTTTAAAGTCTGGACACCTCCAGAGATGTAAAATGTTAAATGTGTAAAACATTTCAAGAGAGCATCTACAAATAGTGTTTTGAAGAAAGGTATTGCATACAAATGAATGGCCGAGTATAGATTTGGGAGCAAGAGCTGGGAGACCTCTCATCTGGAGTAACCAGGTTTACCTTTATGGGTTCAGTTTGGGCACCTATGGTTTTCTATCAGGCACTTGGCCAGTGTCTGAAGAAAGCACCCAGATGTGGGATTTTAGATTTTCCCTGAGAGCTAGAAAGCGCTCATGGGTGCTTTAGGGAGCCAGCATCAACCTCCATGCCATATGGAAAGGTGTCCTAGTACTGGCCGGGGTGCCATGTCAAGGAATAGAAGAGAAGCGTACTAGTTCGGGCCGTGTGTGCCCAGATCCATTCAGAACCTGAGGGTTCATAGTGAAGAAGTGTGCTCTGTACCTCAGTAATCTGCATTACCAGTGAGTGTAGCCCTGTGGGGGTCCATCTTTGCTTTGTTATTCTCTGTGTTACGTGAATAAAAGCCACACTCTAGAATCCCATTCCTGGTTTGGACATTTCAGTTATTGCTTCCAGTGTCCAGATTTACTTGGGTGCCCCTGACCAGAAGTACAAACCTAGCACAATGCTGAGCAAACATTTTCTCCCAGGGACCCAGGTTGTTGACCATGCTAAATGGCTCCCCCCAGGTGTGAGCCAGGTAGTTGCCACACTTGGTTTGCCTGTATGAAGAATGGCAGGCTCAGTAGTAGAAGTAATGGGTCCACAGAGTTTCTGCAAAAGATAATTTGTAGTGACTACCCCCACCCATCTCGGTGGCACCTAGATGTGTGAGGAGCAGCCCTGCTGACAGAGAAATAGTGGGTGACAGTGGGGGGAGGTTACACTTAATTACCCTACCCCCAGCCATCCCTCAACTACTCAAGTTTTCTCGTGAACGTGGGTCACCAGTGTCTCGAGTACTAGCACTGCTGCTGTGCAGACAGACTGGCCTTTGCCTCAATTTGAGATGACTTTAGTACTTGGTTTACTTTTGAAATAATGAAAGGAACACTCCTTTTAATATGGCTGTCTCCCTGTTTTCATCAGTATTCTCAGGAGTTTTTCGACAGTTATTGTTTAACGGCATTTTTCTTGTGACTTACACAAACTAGCATACAGCAGACACTGCTCCCTGACAACATGAGGCAATAGGTATACAAAAACAGCTGAGAATACTAATGAAAAGCTAGTCCGTTCATAGACATACAACAGAATTAGAACGTACAGGAATTCTGGACAGATATATCGGCCTGTGGCACACAAAGGGTTTAAATTAGCTCTGCTTTTATTATTTCAAATGTACAAACAAGTGCTACAGCACTGTCGAAATGAGAAAGTGTATCTTACAAGACAGGAGATAAGGGGGAATCTAAAACAGAATTAAAAAGTATATGTCAACATTTTCACCATAACATGCCCTTCTGCTTTCATTATGCTATGATTTTTTTTAAATTGCTTTTTAGACCCTGAGGCAGGGAGCACCCGGGTATGACTTACCAGGTCAGAAAAGGCATCAGCAGCTCTTAAAGTGCATTTCTACATGAATGGCAAGTCTGATGCAGAAAAGCCATCTCTAGTGTAGAGGTAGCTCAACAGTCATCCTGTCATGATGGGAGTTGTATTTGGTACTATTTCAAACCCCAGCTGGAGTGGTGTCTAAGCTGGGGAGATGGGCAGTCTGGTGAAGCCTGTCATGGTGCCATCACAAATGCACAGTCAGAAAGAAACTGGGAGAAAAGATAAAATACACTCTAAAACCAAAGCAGGGACTTACTTTGCATCAGCCGAAGCAGAGTTTGCCCACTACAACAGCTCCCTAGACGCAGAGTACATCTGGAACACAATCTCTATTTTTCTTATATGTATTTATTCTCTTTTTTCTAGCCTGCTGCATTCAGCTTGGCCTCCCTCCAGCCCCATCACCTGTACCCCTGGGACTCATTCCTCCACATCTCTTAAGACTTACTCCCTGTGGTGGGGCCAAGGGGTGTCTCCAATCCCTCTGGAAGCAGGATCCAGTTGGTGGATACCTAGTCAATGGTGCATGGCCTGTATGGGAGGCTAGCTTCATCCTGTGGTGGGTAGGATTTTTCTGCTGCCTTTTCTCACTATCCCACCCTTGGGATGCTGTGAATCTGGAGAACTTTGCATGCGCATGCTACGTGTATGCGCTTTATCAAATAACATTTCCCCACCCTCTTCTGGCAGTCCACACTGTGAGGCACTGTGGAGCTCACTGCCTTCCATACCCAGTGGGGGAGAGTCTTCTCTAAGGCACTCAGTCCTTCCCCTCTCCCAGCCAGCCCTGACAATTTAGGCTCATTCCTGAAGCCAGCGTAGTGAGCAGAAGTGTTACTGCTATGGTAGCAAGACAGTCTTGTGGGACACTCTTACCAGATAACTGTTCCACTCTGTAGCTTGCCAGACATTTACAAAGACTCACATTGTGGATGAAAACATAAACGTAATGCTTTGAAAAGCCTCCCAGGACCTGACATTTCCTGGGATGTGAACCTCTCCAGAGTGCATGCTGTTGCTGTTTCTTATCTTGTTTAAGTAAAAGCTGAAAGAATTGACAATCACATCTTCCCTGTCCCTTCATTTAATGGAATGCTCACTAATCCCTTATCTCACAGCTTCCAAATCCCAGTCAAAATCCATTAGGTCTGTCTAACGACACTGCAGGCTGTGGATGCTCAATAATCTGCTTTTCAAGGAAGGATGGCAGGCCAACCCAGTAATCTCTCTCTCGCTCTCTCTTTCTCTGTTATCATAAAACACACAGTACTGTATTTACTGTACATTTACTGCTCGATACGGTGAGGGTGTTCCCTCACCCCCACTGTACTGTGGCCACTAAAACCCTTCCTGATTTCTTCCGAGATCACTGTATCATCTACTGTGTTTGTAAAATCAGGACCAGTAATGCCCCACCTAAAATTAAGAGTAATTTCTTCTGTAACTTCTCCCAGACCGAGTTTCTGTCTGACATTCTGGCTGCTAGGTGGAGTTCACTATATGGATCCTTTGACCCTAATCAGGCACTGTCCTAGTTTTGCTCCTTATTTCTGTCCATTTGTGACATCCACACCTCTTATCAGGATGACTAGGGTAAGGGGTACTGATCTCCTCTGGGTCTCCTCTGACTATATTGAACTATATAAACTAAGGGATGCTGCCTGGTCTGTCCACAAGGCTTTTGGTACTCCTTTTGAGAGGCAACAGTGCAACATGCTCAGGAATCTAAGTACCAAACTATCTGGGAAGCCAGAGCCTCCTACTTCCATTCCAAAGTGATTCATGATTTACTCACTCCAACCAAATTCTGGACTGCAATAAATAATCTGCTCAACCACTTGTGTTCACACCCAGGTATCAACAGCCTCAGCTGTACCTCCGGTGTGCTCAACGACCCACAATCTAGAGCTAATGCCCTAAATGCCCAATCTGTGGATGATCCCTGTCAAATGTCCCCCTTCTTCTCCTGGTACCGTACATCCACTCCTCCCTCCAGCTTCCCTCCTCAGTGCTAGTGCTCACTTTACCTTCTCGTGTGTCACCCACCCCCACTGTGATTCTCCATGAACTGTCCCATATTGAGCCAAGTTCTTGCTCTGGGGCTGATGGTGTCTCCTGCCAGTTCCTGAATTTAGGTGCCCCTAGCCCATATTTTTAATTGCTCCCTGACTTCTGGCAGTTTCCCTTAACTTTGGAAGCATGCCACTGTAATGCCCCTCTGCAAAGGTGGACCCACAGACTTGCTATCCAGCTACAGGTCATTCCGACTCCTCTCTGTTTTCTCTAGACTGTTGGAGAGGTTGGTTGCTAAACAACTATCTGCCTTTTCTGAATACCAATCTAGATTTTGTGCAGCACATTCTACATCCACCTTTCTGCTCAGACTTACTGATTTCATTCTCTCCATTAGAGACATTGGTCGTCATACTGATGTTACATTCTTAGATTTGGTCAAAGCATTTAACACCATTGACCATTCTCTTCTTCTAAAGAAACTTAATGTTTCTGGCCTCTCCAGCTTTTCCCTTTCCTGGTTTTCATGTTACCTCTGTAGCCATGCCCAACCTGCCTTCTCTGGCCAGGCTATGTCTGATCCTAGACCAATCACCCTTGGTGTCCCACAAGGCTTTGTTCTTGGGCCTCTCCTTTTTACTATATTTGCTAATGATTTACTAAAGTAGGTAAAATCCTATATTATGCAATGGCAAGAAAGAATGCTGGGCTCTGACTGGTCAGTCTGTGGCTGGACCCATGATGTTATCCCAGCATAACATCATGGATCTAGTCCCAGCACCCACATGACCAAATAACATGACCAAAAAAATCACTCCATATGCAATGATCAACATGACAAAAGTTAGCATAATGGCTCTCAGTTTTCACTGCAGTAAGCAAATTGTAAAAATGTTGACTCCTCCCTCCCACAGCACAGAAACCAGCAAATGTAAACCCAGAACCTTAACACATTCCCCACAAGCACCCAAAGTTCAGTTTTCTTAGTTAATAACAAAAAAAAAATTAGCAAAGTGAAATCCCTCACTTCATTGACAGTTTCTGCTCTGTGAAGACTATTATTATGATTTTTCTTTAACAAAAAAAGAAAAAAAAAAACACTCAAAAGCCTCCCACTGTCAACATGCTCCCTGCTGCCAAACTTTAAGCCATCCTTATGATTGGCTTCATGGCAGTCCCTCCTACTATTGCTGCACTGTTCCCTGTCAAAGTAAGTGAGCATTTAAGTAAGACCCTGCTTCACTTACCTACCTTAAAACCATGTTCTGCTTTCATTCCAGCCAAAATAATGAATTGGGTGGGGGGGAGAGTCCAAATTTACAAATTCCTACTCCATCTCCTGGAGATTCTGAGACCACGGTGGGGGGGGGAGGGGCATGTGATCCACAGAGGAAAACTAGAGAGAGAACTTAGTGTGGGACAGTAGAGACCCAGAGCCAGTACTATTTTTTTTAAATGTATACCTACCCATTCAATAACAAAAGAGCAAAAAAAAAACACACTGTAAATGTACTTCTTCATCTTTTTCAGGTTTTTTTCTACACAGGAGCCATTGTATAATAAGAATAATGCACTCCAAGGTGTGTGTTATGCTGGGACAATGTCACTTCTCAGTTGTTGGATGCACTCGGCCTGTGGCCTCGTGCCCAACCACTCGAAGCATGATGTTATCCCTGCACGACATACACCCTGTTGTGCATTATTCCTCAATTATTCATATGTATGCAGATGACATCATCCTTTATTCATCCAGTTGTTGTCTTACTGATATGTTTGCTGCTGTTATTACCTCTGATGATACCTCCTTACCTGCAGTCTCCGAATACGAATACCTTAGTGTTATACTGGATAGTTCACCCTACTTTGGTTCTGATAGCAAGTCTTCGATTTCCAAATCCCAGAAGAAGCTTGCTGCCCTTTACTGTGTGAGTGACTGCCTTTCACTAGGCAGCACAAATGCCTGGTTGACTGCCTGCTCCTTCCTGGTTGAGTGCTTAATCCTTCCTGTTACTGACTTTGGGGGTGCGATTTATGATGTCACCTGAAAATGCCAGCTAACTAAACTGGATACTCTTTTTAATGCCCTCTGTGGGTTTATCTTCCATATCCCTGCCAGGATGCATCACTGTATGCTACATAAGCTTCTGGTCAGACTTTCATTGACTAACAGAAGATTCCAACGCCTTGCTCTCTATGGTTTTAAATACTGGCTTAACAAGCTCCTAAGTTATTTGTGCACCCTCCTCACCCCCACTGCTCTGTCTCCACACTAACTGTGCTCCCACTCCGGTAACAGATTCCTTGTGCCAAGGTGCAAACTGAATTTTGGCCAGCACATCCATCGTGGGTAAGCTAATGGAGACTATCCTGAAGGAGAGGCTGGTGGCCCTCTTAGAGGCCAAAGGACTACAGGACAGCAGACAGCATGGCTTCATACGTGGCCGATCCTGCCAAACCAACCTGGTCGGGTTCTATGACTGGGTAACTAGGCAACTGGACGGGGGACATGCAGTGGATGTCCTGTATCTGGACTTTAGTAAGGCATTCAACTCCAGTGCCACATGGAAGGCTGGAAGGAAGTTAGTAGGCACAGGGGCAGGTGCAATGCTGGTGAGATGGGTAGGAAACTGGCTGCAGGGAAGGCAACAGAGGGTGGTGGTGGGTGGGAGCCTCACATCCAAGGGCAGTGACGAGTGGTGTCCCACAGGGCTCGGTGTTGGGACCAGTGTTGTTTGGGATATTCATTGCAGACATATCATGGGACATCAAGAGCAAGATCAGTCTGTTTGCTGATGATACCAAGGTTGGCGCGGTGGTGGATGACCTAGGGGGATGGCAGGGGTTGCAGGATGATCTGGCAAAGCTTGAAACCTGGTCAGACACCTGGCAACTGGGCTTTAATGCCAAAAAGTGCAAGGTGATGCATTTTGGGATGAAGAACCCAAGGAGGACTTACCAGCTAGGGGAGTGCAGCTAGCCCAGACAGAGGAGGAGAAGGATCTGGGTGTGCTCATCACAGGGTCAATGAACAACTCGGCACAGTGTAGGAAGGCAGCTGCAAGGCCAACAAATGCTGGGTTGTTTGCAAGGGTATATCCTCAAGGAGGGAGGAGGTGATTCTGCCACTGTATAGGTCATTAGTTAGACCACACCTGGAGTACTCATGCAGTTCCGGTGTCTATCTGAAAAGGGACATTAAGTTACTGGAGGGAGTGCAGCGCGGGCACAAAGATGATCAAGGGTCTGGGGGACTTATCATATGAGGGGAGGTTGAAGGAGTTGAACATGTACTCACTGGAGGAGAGGAGAGACAGGGGGACATGATTGAAACCTTTAAATACATGAAAGGAATAAACAAGACAGGTACAGAGGGGCTGTTCAAAGTAAGGAAGGGGAGGGCCACCAGGGGCCATGATATGAGACTGGAGCGAGGAAGGTTCAGGAGGGAGATGAGGAGACACTTTTTTACAGAGAGGGTGGTGGCTGGTGGAATGCGTTACCTGCAGAAGTGATATGCAGTAGAACAGTGGACTGCTTCAAACGAGGATGGACAGGACAAGGGGGAGGGTTAATGAAGGGGAAGGGTGGAAGGGAGGGGCAGCTGCAGAATAAGGGGTGCTAGCTGCACATTCGAGCAGACTTGATAGACCTCTAGGCCTTTATCTGCTGGCAAATTTCGTATGTTCGTATGTTCGTAACTACAGGCTCCCCCATGTTTGGAACAACCTAGCCTTGAGTAACAGCCCACCCACCAGTTCTGCCTGTGCTAGAATGCTTCTCAAAAACCAAATTGTGCCATATTGTGACTGTACCTGATGTTCACTATTTTGTGTACATCTACCCTTGCTTTACAGACCGTGCCCGTGATTTTTATTACCTGGACATAATTTATACAGCATAATATATATTTTTTGTATCTTCTTTGTGTAGTTTTGTTTTTGCTGCTCATGTTCCTCTCCCCCTTCTACCAGGTCACATGTAAAAAATGAGATTGTTTGTATATCTAACATACTAGCATACTATTTGCCAGCAGATTAGGCCTTACGGTCTATCGAGTCTGCTCAAACCTCAGATCCCTAGTTGGGTGCCGAGGCCCCCCCCTTGTGTTCCAGAAACCCCTATCATCCATCCCCGCCCCCCAGGACAGGCCATCATCTGATACATCCACTTTCTGTGTCTGTCCCATCCTCTCTTGAAGCCCTCCACTGTGGATCTCTGAACCAGCTCGCCAGGCAGTGCATTCCAAGGGTCCACCACCCTCTCAGTGAAAAACCTCCTCCTCTTTTCCCCTCACCCTTCCACCTTCCAGCTTCAAACCATGCCCTCTGTTGATACCTCCCTGCTTTAGTCTAAAGATCCCCTCCATGTTTACCCTATTTATTCCCTTGAGGTACTTGAAGACCTCAATCATGTCCCCTTGTCTCTCCTCTCCTCCAATGAAAACAGGCAGAGCTCCTCAAGTCTGTCCTCATATGTCAAATCCCCTAGCCCTTGTGTCATCTTAGTTGCCCTCCTCTGTACCCTCTCCAGGAGCTGTATGCCCCTCTTCAAGTGTGGTCTCCAGTACTGTACACAGTACTCAAGGTGTGGTCTAACCAGTCCATTGTACAGCAGCAGAATCACTTCCTTGCTCCTAGCGGTGATCCCCCTTACGATGCATCCCAACATCCTGTTTGCCTTGCTAGCCGCTCTCCTGCACTGCTCAGAGTTATTCATACATGCATCCACCATGATCCGTAGGTCTTTTTCCCCTATTGAGGCCTCCAGTGCCTCCCTTCCCAGGGTGTACCTGTGTTTAGGGTTTTCCTGCCCAAGATGTAACACCTTGCACTTGGTGATATTGAAATTGAATTTCCATGTGTGAGCCCAGATTTCCAGGGTGTCCAGGTCCCCTTGCAGGGCCAACCTCCCCTCTTCTCCCTCAACTACTGCTCCCATCTTGGAGTCATCAGCGAAGAGACTCATTTCACACCCTATACCCTCCCTGATGTCCGATATATATGCATCAAACAGGATCTGGACCCAGGACCCGAGAGCCCCTGCGGTACCCCTTACCAACCTCTCTAGGGTTCGGAGCTCCCCACAGACCACTACTCTCTGGGTGCATCCAGCTAGCCAGTTTTCAATCCATCTGACCATCAAAGGGCCTACTCCTAACCCCATCAGTTTCTCCACCAGATCATTGTGGGGACAGAGTCATATGCCTTGCTGAAGTCCAAGAATAATACATCCACAGACTTTCCCCTGTCCAGTTCTGATGTTACCCATTCGTAGAACTCCACAACATTGGTTTGACATGATCTACCTGGCACAAACCCATGTTGCCCACTATCCAGACCTCCCACCTCCTCCAAGTACACCCCCAATCGTTCCTTTAGTATACTCTCCATTAATTTTCCCACCACTGAGGTCAAACTGATGGGTCTATAGTTACCTGGTACTTCCCTCGACCCCCCTTTATGGATTGGCACCACATGTGCCTCTCCCCAATCCCTAGGTACCCTCCCTGTCTCAAGTGACCTGTTGAAGAGCTCCACCAGGGGTGCAACCAGTATGTCCGCCAATTCCCATAGTACTCTCAGATGAATGCCATCCGGCCCAGGAGATTTGTCTTTCTTTAGGGCCTTGAGGGCTAACCACACCCTTCTGATGGAGATAGCATCATCCGTCCCCTCCACCTTACTGGCCTTTTTATCCTTATCCAGATGTGACGCCCCTGGGGTACCTCTCCCTCCCTCTTGCTCCATTTCTGTTGCTCCTCTAATCCCACTCACTGCTGCTTCTATCCCTATCGTGCCTTGCTTTGTAGATATTCCATCCCCCTCCCTAGTGAACACAGAGGCAAAGTACTCCACCCACCCTCCTTCTGATCTCAATCTGCTGAGATGGCCCTTAGTTTTTCTCCACTCCCCAATGTACCGAAGAACCCCTTTTCCCCTCCATGTATCCCCTGTGCCAGCCGCTGCTCTTTACTGGACTTTGCTCCCCTCACCATCCAGGTGACTTTTCTAGATGCAAATGGTACATTTCCTTATCCCTATCCCCTCTTGTTGTTTTATATTTTTTGTAGGCCGCATTCTTTTCTCTGACTGCTACCTGTACCTCACTGGACCACCAGCATGGTTTATGTGACCTTGCTCCCTTACGTTTCAACTTAGCGCAGATCCTGACTGTCTCATGAAGTCCCCGTTTTATGACCTCCCATCTCCTTTCCACACTTGTCATTGATGTAATCCCCTTCAAGTGATCCTCGAGAATATTTCCCATACTCACAAAGTCTGCCCCTCTGAAGTCCACTGCCAGTGTCCTAGATCTCACCCCCCCTCCCCCCATGCTTATTTGAAACCAGACAGTATTATGGTCGCTCCCAGTCAGGGGATCCTCTACAACCAGGTCCCTTACCAGATCCCCATCTGCCAGAACCACGTCCAGGACATGCCCCTCCCTTGTGGGCTCCATCACATGCTGTGTTAAGAACACATCCTGGATATCTCTGTATGTTTACCTGGTAAAACACTCTTGAATAAATAAATATTGAAAAGTATATATGACATATGTGTTATCCTTTGTAACTGATCCCTGGGTTGTCTGTTTAAGCTTCTCCCTGACCCCCCATCTTTCTCTCTTTTAGTCTGTCTTAGTAATCACTTCCTCTCTATTCCACCAATTTTCTCTCTCTCTCTCTCTCTCTCTTTTTCATTTCCTCCTTCTCTCTAATGTTAGCCATGTCTGACTTTGCTTTGGAGACTGTGCGCTAGGGCACTGCCATCTTGTAGAAAGATAAACTAGCAAACACAGTGAAAACATTTCCATTCTTGGTGATTAGGAGGCCTCCAGAGCATAATTTGTAGTAGCCAGTGCTCATGTGATGCATCTATTTCTAGTCATTTATTTATTCCTTTTAAATGTTTCAGCAAGATAGCCTACATGAGCTCAGCAAAACTCCTTTTCAGAAGCATTCTGGGGTCAGACATGTACTTTTGCATGTTACCATTCATGAGCCCAATACAAATGCAGTAAATAAATATTAATGAAAATGAGCCATGTATATAAATGATGGTGTATATACAGTAAGTACTATTCATTCATGCTGCATTTCAACCAATCAGAAATGCTGTTTTGTTAGCATTAGGGACACTCCTTTTTTTGTCAATTTTTTTATACTGTATAACATAACTCAGACAAATAATATGACACATGATATTTCATGTAAAGCAGTAATACAGGTATAAATATGGGGTAAAAAGCTACTGTACAGTTCATTAGTGCTATGTCAATGACATTAATGCAAAACCATCAGGGTATTATACAGGGTGCCTCTCACACTACCTTTATGGTTGCCATAATGACCAATATACTGAATAATCTGGGTTACATGAATTGTGACAGACCAACAAACACCAATACCAAGCATAAAAGTCCAAAGCTTTATTATGACATAATAAACATCAGGAAACTTACAACAGACACCAATGCTACTAGATTACTAATCATAGAAGGAGACTATAGGAAAAGTCCAACACATTATTATCACATAATAAGAAATCAGATAACTTACAACAGACACCAATGCTCCTAGATTACTAAACATAGAAGGTGACTATAGGAGAAGTCTAAAACATTATTATGACATAATAAGAAACCAGGTAACTTACAACAGACACCCAGGCTCCTAGGTTGCTAGCCATACAGGAAGACTACAGGGATGGCCCTCTGACTTTCCTGGCACTCTTCTTCTGTAAAAGGCTAGCTAGCTCAGCTCACTGATCAGGGTTTGAGCAGGCATCTATGCTGTTCTTACACAGTTGCTGAGGTAATTATATTTAATCATAATTGGGTGGTCCAGTACATTTTGCAAAAATGAAAAAAAAATTTAGTTGTTACCAACTGTGCACTACCTTGTATGTTAGGCAGCAGACTCCTGCTATTTTTTCCTGACTTTCTCAGAAAAGATACTTTTTTCTTAGCTTGTGGCAACCTCATTTTATTTTATGACTCTATTACAATATATATGAAGCCCCAGGTTTCACCAACCAACTCTAGAGAAAGGCCTGGCACAGCCTCCTATTAGCACTCCAGTACTTTCCTGGTCTGTCCCCTATCGCACCTCCCCTTCCTCCCCCCTCTTCATCTTTACTTATGTCCCCCCACTCTTCTTGGCCACAAACTCACCTCCCTATGTTCTGAACCCTATTCATGATCCTTGCACTCTTCAACCCTTGTAGTCTTAGCCCCCCACCACTTGCTCCTAAACTCTCTGTACTTTTAGTTAATTTGCTCTATTCTTTTAGACTTGTCTGCTGTGCTCTTCAAGATTATGTTCACTGCGGTTACTTCTTCCCCCTTATTTCTCAAATGTTGTTGAAAATCCTTCCTATCCAATTGCCTTGTGTTAGGCTATTTAATTGCACTGCTGCATTGTTTTGCTTTGTTTGTTGCACAGCTGCATTGTTTTGCTTTGTTTGTTGCACTGCTACATTGTTTTGCTTTGTTTGTTGTACTGCTGCATTGTTTTGCTTTGTTTGTTGCACTGCTGCTTTGTTTTGCTTTGTTTGTTGCACTGCTGCTTTGATTTGCTTTGTTTGTTGCACTGCTACATTGTTTTGCTTTGTTTGTCACACTGCTACATTTTTTTGCTTTGTTTGTTGCACTGCTGCATTGTTTTGCTTTGTTTGTTGCACTGCTGCATTGTTTTGCTTTGTTTGCTTTAACACTTTGATGTGAATTTGTTTGCCTTCGCTGCTGTTCAAATGCATTACCACCTTTGTTATCACCTGGTTTTGAACCTTGATGTAATTTTATGTCTGTTTCAACCTGTAATATTCTTCCTGTAACCTCCCAGGTTGTGCCTGAAAATAATCATCTTCATGACTAGTGCACCTACCTGGTCAACAAAAACTAAATAAATGTTTTTCTTAGCTCGTGGTAATGCCAGAAGGCTCAAGCTTCAGTGGTCAAAATGTGTTACCTCATATGAAGCATCTACGTAAGGTTTGCTAGGCATCTTTGCATTCACGCCTTCGTGCATGCGTAAAACTGTCATGCTGAAAGCTTCTATAATATTTTTCAGAAAGTTTTTTAGTTAGCTGGCTTCAGTCTGTCCTGGCTTGTCATAATTACAGTTCAAAATGCTTTTAGGAATTACTGGTTTCATTGCAGATACTAAGCAGTCACTACATTATACCACCATTATTCCAATGCATGCTTCTAGCAATCTATAAGTATACTTAATATTTTGGAAGCATTAGCATATAATGGCATGGCATTAAACTGATGTGCTCAAGCAAAAAACACTACTAGTTTCAATAGGCACTTACTTCAGAAAAGTATGCACAGGGGCGGTGGTGTTCTCAATACTTAAAAGTCATATAAAACATGAAAAATGGGCACTCACCACCTTGTATATGAGGTGGTGAGTGCCCAGTTTTCTGGTTTTATAGTTTCAACAGGTACATTATTTTTTTTTTTTTTTACTAAACATTTTATGGATAAATAATGTGGCAATACAGTCTCTGGAAGGACCCTTATCAGAATGATACTGGTAATACTTTTGCCCTTTGCATGTTAGAACAGTTCAGCTTCACTGTTCTCACATGCATAAAATTCACAAGACCAGTCCTGAACTGATGAGTGTCCTCATGGAATGAACAGTATCAAAACACATTTTACAACACGTGTAGAAATCAGAGTAATCTGATTGGCCAAGAGCATCATGTGACTGGTCATCACACCACAACTGGACACTTCAGATTTCATGGTGGACCTTTTATTAAACATGTTTTTTTAAATATTTATGACTGTTTTCTAAGAGGAATAACACACTGATAGTCACTGACAGTCATCGCTTAAGCATAATTTCTAGAGGGAACTAATGATTTTTAATGAGCCACTGAAATTTTTTTATATCCAGCTAGCACAATTGCTTTGTTTTCCCTGCAGCTATGTGAAATGCACAAATCCAGTTGACATCCTTGGTTATCAGTTTTCTGGCATGAAAAGAGGCAAAACATAGGGTTGATTGAATCCCCAGGTTCACTTTAGTGAACAAGAGCCAACCGTAAAACAAGCGCTTGTCAATGCCGAATGTTTGCTTGCTGGTATTAGCACTGGAAATGCAGCAGTTAGACAGATGCAGAATAGGAATTGCAGTGAAGTACTGAACTTCATGCCAACCCCACTTCCACCCTGCAGAGACAAATAGGCATTGGGGTATGCGTTTGGGTTGTCGCCCATAACATTCATGCCATTTGACCTCACCCTGTCCTGCAGACACTGACAAGTGTTGAGGTGTGCCTTGGGGTGTTCAGCTTTACAGTCACCCCATTCCACAAGGACATACACTGAAATGGGTGCAGTATAGGAGAATGGGACGAATTCTGGGGCCGAAGAGTCCGAGGCACACCTCGATGCCTGTCACTGGCTTCAGGGTGGGGAGGTGTGGGTGGAATGGCATGAGCATTACAGTCAGCAATCCAAAGGCACGCCCCGATTCCTGTCAGTCTGTACAGGGTGGGACATTATGGTTAGAAACACTAACACCCTGGGTGTTTGTTGGTATTTGCCCTACACATTTTCTACATGGCTTTTTTGTGACCTCCACCTCATGAAAGCATTTGAGACCTCTTCTCATGAACAGTGGCATTGTGATTTTGTTAATGTGTCCCGAACTTTGAGTTCCAACAGCGACCGTGTCATTGTGCACCAGACGTATGAAAACACAGATCGGGTGGGATGTGAAGAATGACAGCTGTACCATTCATAGGAGGTGTGAAGAGACGGCAATGTTGAAAATCTATAATGAAAATATTAAAAATGCTCAAACTTCTGACCGTACGTGGAAACGGCGCAATGCATGCATGTAACACAGTCATTTAGTGGAATTATTTCACCAATTTTCAACATAGGCATTTTGTGACCTCTGCTCATGAACACTGTGACTATGATTTTCTTAATCTGTCCCGAACATTGATTTCCCACAGCAACTGCGTTATTCTGCACCAGATGTGTAAATGCATATTTATGGCAGAATATGAAAAATGACAGCTGTACTGTTTAAAAGGAGGTGTGAAAAAATGCCAGCGTTGAAAATCTGGAGTGAAAATATTACAAATGCACAAAATTACAAGGATGCATGGAAACTGCACAATGTACACTTGTTACACAGTCATTTTATGGACTTTTGTCACTAAATTTCAACATAGGCATTTTAGCACCTCTGCTCATGAACAATGTCACTATGATTTTCTTAATTTGTCCTGAACACTGATTTCACACAGCGACCTCGCTATTCTGTGCCAAAAGTGTGAAAACACATTTTGGCCAGGATGTGTAAAATGACAGCTGTACTGTTCATAAGAAGGTGTGAAAAATTGCCAATGTTAAAAATCTAGAGTGAAAATATTACAAATTTGCGAAGTTACGAGTGTGCATGGAAACTGCGCAATGCATGTTCATGAAACAGTCATTTTTTTGATTTTTTACACCAAGTTTGCAACTTAGGCTTTTTGAGAGCCCAACTCATGAACAGTGGCACTGTGATTTCATTTATCGGTCCCAAAAGGTGGTTCCGCACAGTGACTGTGAAATCACCTTTCGGGACTCAATAATGCCATGACAGTGACTGAATTCATGAGGAGGGTCCCAATAACCCCATGTTGAAAATCTGGTGCAAACATTCCTGAAAATGCCCAAGATATGCACCACAGTTAAAAAACACCCTATTTATGCCATTATACAGCTTACTGGCATTTCTTCCATTCATGGCCAGCTTTGAAGAGTATAGACGTGCTCCCGGTCCACCGAAGATCATTGCACCAGGCTCTGGGGATGAATATGGGGTGGGGGTGTGTGGGGAGGTGTGGTATGCAGAGGGTGGGTGAAGGTTGGGGAAGGACCGTTTTCTCATCTTACAGGTTAAAAATGCGGGTTGGTTTTCTACTTTTGCAGGTGTGTTTGGTGCACTGGGGTGGGCTTCCAGTGTGCCACTGGCATTTGTGGGGAGGGGGACCAAAGTCGATGGGGATTGTGCCCCCATCTGCACAGAAACAAATGGGATGTCACATGATGCTGAGGGGGATTGGGCACCCCCTTGGCACAGGCATTAAATCATCGCGGTGCCATAAAGCCAATTGGGAGTGGGCTCCCCCATTGGAAACTGGAACTGGGAAGGGGGGGCTGAGTCTGAAGGGGACTGGGCCCCCTGTCAGCACAGAAATGTGTGTCAGGCATATAATGCCGAGGGGGATTGGGCACCCCCTTGGCACACAACTTAATTTGGGGGAGGGACAGTATGCCGATGGGGAGTGGGCTCCCCCATCAGCAAATTAACTGGGTTGGGGGCATGCTGACAAGGGGATTAAGCACCCCCATTGACTTTCATGGGGCTCTGAGGCAGCAGCATACAGCTGCTATGTTCCTGGAAATGTTACACTAGGCAAGGTACTGTCCTACAATAACGGGTTGCTCCTTCATTGCAGCAGAATAGCTGATGCTGCAATGATGAGGCAGCCCCTGACTGCAGTGGCAAAATCTTTACAAGTTGGTGGCGCTTCTGCAGAACCAGTGTCATCAGGACACTGGGCCTGCATTGGCTGAGCACTGCCAAGCCCAAAAATACAGTGCCAGCATTGGCCAGCCACAGTGCCGCACCTCCACAACCCATTTCTCTCCTAAGCTGCCACATAATGTTTCTTGTGCATGTGCGCAAGCAAACATAAAAACAAACTAACAAACAAAAAGAAAAACAAGTTGTGCTTTTTCTTATCTAATAGCACCCAGGAGTTCATTGAGTCAAATTTCATCATATCTTCCAGATGTTTATGTGACTTGAATAATGTTGCAAATGAATCTGAACGTCATGATAGACACCACTCCTTGCCAATCCTGCCTGCTGGCTGGGAGATTTGAGAAAGGGAGAATTAAAGAGAAAGAGAGAGGGGGTGGGGGAGAGGATTTTATTTTAGTATATTTTTGTTGTGCATGGATTTTCATCTTAACTAAAAAAGCTGTTGTGCCATATTTCAAATGACATAGGCTGTTGTTCTACCCTTCTATGATACAACAGGTTTTTAAATTAGAATGCAAACTTGTGCCACCTGCTGTTTTATTTTCATTTTTACCACACGCAAAACTTGAACCCCCCCCCCCAACAAAAAGTTGTCTGTTATTTCATTATTAAAAAAAACAGAAACCCACCTTTACCTGGGTAGGGTTTTAAGCAGCTGTTTGTGAATTCTTTTAAAATAATAATAAATTGCACTGAAATTTTTTTGTTTTTAATTTTTTGTTTCAAATCATATGCTATGCAACATAACACATGGGCAACCATGTGCAACTCAGATGTATTTCTATCTTGGGGTTCTCATAGAATTGGGGACCTTTTGAGCTTCACTGTCATAGTCCCTATGATGTCATCAAAATCCTTCAATGGAAACAGCCTTTTTGTGCATGGTTGCCTGTGCATTATTCTCTGTGTTATGATTGTCATTCAGCAGCATCTTCGCCGGAGTTGTGCTAGATTGCAACTTATATGCCAGTGCATCCTATAGGCAATTAAATACTAAACTCTTGAGCATGATACACTAAGTGACTGAGGAAAAAAGGCATCATTATAATAATAATCAGCAGCTTTAATGAGCTGGGAGGGCACTGATAGTAATGAAGTATGATTCTATACATGTTCTGGCTGCACCATACCTTGCAATAATACCTGTGATCTGTGATCATGCCCAGCATGAGAGCTTGTGCAAATCCAGAAAACATGAAAATCACTCTCGCTCTGAACAGTAATTAAATGCACAAGTCAGGGATTATAATAGTAAACATTAATCAGACAACAGAAACTAGGACCTATTACTGACCTGATGCTTGGGCAGACAGTGCCTCATTCATTATTCTTTATAATGCAGACTTTTTAGTGCATGCCAGGTTTAACGTTTTGGAAATATATTGAAGCTCACAGTTTAGCCATGTTATTACCTCCCTCTGCGTGTGTGAGTAAGGCCATTTGACATCAGTGGTGGTGAGGGTGGTGGGAGTGGGGGAAGGTAATGTCCACAATGAAATTAAACTGTGTTCTAAATGTGTTTGATTTGACTTATATATAGGAATAGCTCTTGTTTACAGTTCACAGATACAGCAAAACATTGGCACTTGGTACTTGTTGGACAAAATAAAAACAACTGAATGAGAAAATCAAATTGCTAAAAAAAATATGAATGTAGGGAAAATAATATCAGCTAAGAAGATATATAATATGTACTCTCTCTCTCTCTCTCTCTCTCTCTCTCTCTATATATATATATATATATATATTTATTTATTTATTTATCCATGGCAAAAAAATCCATTTAATGCATCAGTTAGGGTTGTTCCACAGTGACAAAAAGCGAAATTTGATGTCAGGGTTCCACCCCCTTGCACCCCATCCCACCTCGCTCCACCAACAGACATTGGGGTGTGCGTTGGGGTCATCGTCCTAACTCTCACCCCATCCCATGTGTAAACAAGCTGAAATGGTGCAGTATAGGAGAATGGGGTGAGAGTTAGACTAACGACCTAACGCACACCCCGATGCCTGTTGGCGGGTGAGGGTGGGGTGCAAGGGGGGTAGGAACCCTAACATCGAATTTCCTCCCTTTTGTCGCTGTGGAACAACTCTAACTGATGCATTAAACTGAGTTTTTAGCCATGAATTTCTCTTCTTTTTGAGAATGTGCACTATAAATATTGAAGTAACAGTAACGCAAATGCAAGCGCAAACGGTAACGCACATGGTGACACAAACGTAAATGATAACACAAACGGTAATAGAAATGCAAGCACAAAGGTTAATGAAAACAGAAATGCAAATGCATACAGAAATGCATATTGTAATGCACATGGTCACGGTAACACAATTGGAAACGCAAACACTTACGGTAACAGCAACGATGACACCAAAGGAAACAGAAACACAAACAGAAATGCAAATGGAAACGTGTACACAAACACAAATGGAAATGCACATGGTGACACAGAAGGAAATGCAAACAAAAACAGTAATGGAAATGCAAATGTTAACAGTAACGCAAGCGCAAACAAAAATGCAAAGGGTAATGCACATGCTGGTGTAGATGGGAATGCTAATGCAAAAGGTTACAGAAATGCAAGTGGAAACACTAACTGTAACAGTAATGAAAACGCACGCCCTTTTTTTCCCCAAAAGCTACATTGAGAAACACAGTAAATACAAAGGATGTATGCATAATAATGGTCCTTGGAGCAGAAAATGAACACTTGAAATACTAAATTGTTTATATCTCAGGAATCGTACGATGTAGAAAAAATGTTAAAATGTCATATAATTTATGACTTTCCTGGCTAATTTTGCACTTAGCCCCTAAGCATTTTTCTGACGAAAAGTCCGTATCTCAAAGCATTTCCGAGATACGGGCCCCGAAATGCGCGGTGGATGCTGTAATGTTAGCCAATGGGAAAAATCACCAACTTTGGAGCACTGTAACTTTGCAGCCCTGTAATATTTTGTCACCAAACCACCATACGGCACATTTGTAGAATCATGATTTTCCTCCTTCCAAATTTTAGCCCAATAGACCAAACTGTTCTTTTGCAGCAGATTGACAATGATATCCTATTCTTTTGAGCATAATGTCGCAAAGTAGTGTCGCAAATCACAACACTTTTGAAAACAAAATCACAAAAGTGTCAAATATTCGACACTACTTTGCAACACTACTTTTTTCTAAAATTTCAAAAACATATTTCTGGGGTGTTTAACCCCCCAAAAAAGACATGGCTAGCATCCTCAGGGATCAACTAGGTGAACACACAAAAATTGTGTCCCTAAAGGGTCCCAATTTTAAATGCCAAGCATTTCTGTGACCAGTAACTGAAAACAAAATGGCAGATTTGAGACACTACAAGGGTCATTTGCGATTCTAAAATCCTCATTTGTGACACTGTTGAACTTTTTGTTAACTTTTCCCATTGACTATAATGGGAAACTTGTTTTTTCAATAACTTTTGAACCGTTTAATATTTTTTCACAAAATCTTCAAAAGGCACATTGGGGATCCTGGCTGCATGTTCCCTGAAGTTTTTGGACCAGTCATACAAACCGTGCGACCTGTAGGTGCAAGCAAAGAATGCACAAAAAAAGAGTAAATGCAACTTTCTATTGTGCTTTATAGCTCTGCAACCGTATATCTGACCATTAAGAAACCTGGCAGATCCTAAGCTCTATGGTACCACTCTGTGCCTGCCAAATTTCAGGCAAATTTGTTGTACAGTGGCAAAGTTATTAAGCTGCAAAATTTCACACTTTAACCTTAAATGGGGTACTCAATCCTAACTATAGTGGCACAGTGGATATATATATGTATATATATATATATATATATATATATATATATATATATATATACACACATGTATGAGAAAGAATTAATGATAACAAATTGTGGTATATAAGGAAATATTACCATTGAGGAGTTGAACAAGCCATAAAGGCATGAGTCTGAAGGGCGAGTTGCTTTTATGAACTTGTTCATCACTGACATGGTATTATTTCATAAGTATGCCAGATTTTGGCATCTTTTATTGCTGTGTCCTATGTTTTGCCACAGTGTTTGGAGGGGGTAGGTTGGCGCTTACATGTGTTAAGGGGCTTGTTACATATGTTGTTAATGGGCTTGTTACTTGTGTTATTAAGGGGCTTGTTACATGTGTCACTCGGGTTGCCTGCAGTGTGTTGGATAGAAATGTGTTGTGTTCTTAAAGGACTTGTTACTTTTGTTATTAAGGAGCTTGTTATTTGTGTTATTGGGGTTGTTGGTAGTGTGTTGGGTAATAATGTCTTATTAAAGGGAAAGTCCCTCAACCTATTTTCTGTATACCTGTGCGGTTTGTAGGCATGAACGATAGTTTCCTCTCTTGCATCCTCCTAATTTCATCCTAATTTAAATATAAATAAGGTTGTTTCTCTCTGTTCTGTCCTGGTGTAAAAACCTGTTTTACTCCATTGCAAACGTCATGACTCCACTCATGCAAAGAATCATGGGAAATGATGATGTGAACCTGCACAAGCCAGAAGTTATACTCTCATTCTGTTCTGTTGCATGTCTTGTTAAGTCCCTGCATTCTCTAAAAGCATTTTTTTCTAACTCAGATACACGATAAACTACAGCACACAGCAGAGCACTTTCTATACCTTGAAAAGTTGAATGGCTAACATTAGACAAGAACATAGGCAGAGGACAGTAACAACACTGAAAGGTACATTATAACAGCTACAGGTTTTAGCACTAAAACAACACAAAATTTCTGGATGCCTTACATGAGCTGGGTCACAACCTTTGCAATGGAGTCAAGCAGGTTTTCACACCAGACATAAATAACTTTATTATATATATATATATATATATATATATATATATATATATATATATTATACAGGTATGGTCATACCTGCATATTAGAGTTTAGTAAGCACTTTAATGTTAAAGCCTGATTTTTGCACCTTAATAACTCTGCCACCGTTCAACAGATTTGCCCAAAATTTGTTAGGTCATGAATCTGAGACAGTATCTCTTGGTCTTGAAAATGCACAGATGTGCTAAAACACCAAAATTCACCCAAATGTTGAGTTTTTTGTTTGTTTTTGCTAATCTGTAATTAAAATATTTGATTTTTTTTTATACCTGAAACTTACAGGGTTGTGAGAGTCTGGCAAAAGTACACTCTTTTGCAAGACTGACATTTTTAATTCATATGGTTTTCAAAATGTAAGTTGAAAGCATTGTGTCAACTATACTGCTCACAGAATCACTGTTTTCTTCCAGTTTTTTTTAAAAACACATGCTGTACACTGACTCCAAAAGAGTTAAAGAAAAACAAGAAAACAAAATTCATATTTACAAGCACGAAGTAAACCAGATTGGAACTTCCACCAATCTCTGGCAATGAACTGTACTTCATTTTCAGGACTTCAGATTACTTTTCTTAAGAATATCCTACAAGATAATATGATACAGTACGTATATTAATAACAGCCAATTTATGGGATTCCTATGGAAAGCAAGCCATCTCTGTACCAATATCTTCCCATGGCACTCAGAATTTTGGTTGCAAGAATGTGAACTAGTTAATTAGAATTAGTTTGGACATAACTGACATTCAATTCCCCCTTATGTGGATCTAGCTTCAAATATTGCGTCTTTGCTGTTGAGGCGATACGGAGCTGTACACAGGAGTGAATTGACCGGAGTGAAAATGAGGAGGAATGAGTTGATTTGGGAGTGAATTGTCAGGAGTCAAATGTCAGGGAGCAAATTGATGGGAGCGAATTGTAATGTACCCTTCTGCAATAAGTAACTTTCTCCCTGCTTTCATGACAGCTTTTGAAATGCAAAAAAACAGATATATACTTGTAGCCTCCCACTCAGATTTACTTAAAGGCCCCAAGGTAATTTTATTTCACTTTTCACATGCTGCTCTGTACAAGCATAATCATCTGAAATATTGGACATACGTTTGGCATTTTCAGCTACAGGATATTGCTCTAATGTCTGTATCCATTTAAAAAGCATTTTGTGCTCTTCATTCTGAATCTTTTCTTCGAAAAACTGACAAAATGTATTTTTATTGAAAAGCTTCATATTGTACCTCTTAGCAATCTCTTCTTGTAAAGGAAAGTACACTAGGAACTCTGGGACAGTGACCACTCCTAGGCTGAAGTCATACTGGCAGCAAAAACGTGGATACTCACTCTTCTTTGAAAATGTTACTTGGCACACCTCACTGCCAAAGGTACTGGACTCTGAAGCCTCCTGACATTTTACAATTTCAAAAGCATTAGGAGTTGTGGCAATCAAATAAAGTCCGTCACAGGTATTTCTGAACATTTTGTCAAGCTGTTCCTGGGTTTCAGACAAATAATGGCAAATAAACTGTGAACTGTACAGATCAAAATGTGAGTCTGGATCCTTGTATTTTTTTATTCAGAAGCTCCTTTGAACAAACTGCTACAATGAGTTCAGCCTTGAAGATCCAGTCATTAGAACGTCCCCTACTTTTCATGTCACAATACCATTCCTTGCATTGCTGCGCTGAAACCTCCGCAGTATCAGCATAAATTTGTTGACTGATTTTTCACTATCTCTGCTTCAGCAGGTCACCAGCTTTCCCACAGCCCAGATCCAGCACACAAACATCACTGTTCTTCTCACGAACCTTATCCATAAATTCACCAGTCAGGATGCTTTTCATCTAACTGTTGAAGTTGCGCAGATAGAAGATGTAATTCTGGGTCTGTGACTGCAACGTAGTTTCTTGCAATTTGTTATAATGTGTGGCTACTTTTGATCCATGGCCTTCCTCTTCACAAATGCTCTTTTTGCACAACATGCCTTACCTCCTTCAAACTTTCTTTTCCTGGGAGAGGTTTGATTTGACTGAGGGTTGTCCTTGTCTGCTGCAGTGCAGGGTCTACTGCCATCTGTGTTGCCTTCTGCAGTTTTCTCTGAAGTCCTCATACCCAGATGTTCTGCTACTACCCACCCACCACTGAGCAGGCCTTCATCAGACTTCAGTGATTTGCTCATGTTTGCCTACTGATTACTTGTATCTTGATCTTTTTGCTTTCTGCTTTAGAGAGTATGAGGACTTCCAGGTATCTTGGTAAAGTAACTGCAAGTACAAAACTGTGCACTCATCCTTACACAAAGAATGTGACAAAGCTGCATCAAAGGTGTCCACCAACAGCAGAACTTATGTGCAAAAGTGGCCAACTTTAACTCATCAACTAAATTAGATATAGCAGCAAAGTGCAGTAACAAATCCACAAAGAAGGAAAAGACCCCAATGTTTTGCACGTGCATGCTTTGCATGAGGGTAAGTACGGAGTTTTCTACTTGTAGTTGGATTCCATCACCGCCTGCACCCCCGCTCCTGCTGAGTGACCCTGTTTGCTTTGTATCTTGGTAAAGTCTTCAGAACTTTTGGCTTGAGAATTCTGCCATCTCACCGCCGGAAGTGGTGACTGTGGCCCAAATGAAGAGGTTTCTTTTGCTCAATTGAAACTAAAAAAATTAAACCTGAAACTTACAGGTTTGGTAGAGTCTAACACAACGCACACTTTTGCAAGACTGAAGTTTTTAACTTATATGGTTTTTAAAATATAAGTTAAAAACTGTCTTTTTATGTTTGCTTGCATGCATGAGCAAGAAACATCTTGTGGCAGCTTGGTGGACTAGTGGGTTGTGGAGGTGTGGCAGTGTTGTGGCCAATGCTGGCAGTGCTTTTTGGGGCTGGTCTCTGTGGTGCCAATAGAGGAGAATGCTGTCGATGACAGCAGTATTTCGGCATGCCACCAACTTGAAAAAAATTTGCCGCTGAAATCAGGGAGTGCACTGTCATTTAACAATCAGCTGATTTTGCTGATGGGGTGGTCTCTGATTTCAGCGGTGAATCACAGCTTGCCTTGTCTGGTGTCCCATTTCAATAAACATGGTAGTGGCTGTCGCCAGCCACCTCTCACAGTTCCCATGGAAGCCGATGGGGATGCCCAATCCCCCCGTCAGTATGCCCCTTCCCTAGTTAATTTGATGAAGGGGGAGCCCAATCCTCATTGGCATAATGTCCTCCGTGTAATGGTTTTGTATGCTCAGGGGGTGCCCAATCTCCCTCGGCATCATGCACTCCCCCCAAACACAGACCCATTTTCTGTGCCAATGGGGGGCCCAATCCCTGTTAGCCTCAGTTCCCTTCCCCAAAAAATAAAGGTGGCACACTGGGAGCACACTCCAGTGTACCAAAAACAAACCTGTAAAGGAAAAACCTTCCTGCGATGTTATTTTTTTTTTACCTGTAAAGGAAAAAAAATGTTCCTTGTTGTCTCCGGATGCACCCCTCCCCAACCCGCACCCACCCTCTGTGCACTCGACCTCCCAACCCCCCCCAAACTACATGTACCTGCGGAGCCCGGCGCAATGATCTTTGGTGGAGCAGGAACATGTCTGCACTCTTCAAAGCCAACCGCAAAATGAAGAAATGCCAGTAAGCTGTATAATGGCAAAAATGTTTTTTTTTTTTAAGTCACGTGGATAGCTCAGCCACTTTTGTGAATTTTGTCACCAAATTTTCAACATGGGGTTCTTGGGACCCCACTTCATGAATTCAGTCACTGTCATCTGATTATTCGGTGCCAAAAGGTGATTTCCCAGTCACTGCACGGAATTACCTTTTGGGACTGATGAAACAACACTGTCACTGTTCATGAGGTGGGCTCCCAAAAAGCCTACGTTGCAAATCTGGTGAAAAAATTCCAAAACACGACTGTGTTATGAGCATGCATTACGCAGTTTCCACACACACACTCGTAACTTTGAGAATTTGCAATATTTTCACTCAAGATTTTCAACATTGTAATTTTTGCATGCCTCCTTATGAACAGTACAGCTGTCATTTTTCACATCCTGCCTGAAATGTTTTTTCGCACATCTGGTGCACAATGGCACAGTCGCTGTGGGAAATCAACGTTTGGGACAGATTAAGAAAATCATAGTGACACTGTTCATAAACAGAGGTCACAAAATGCCTATGTGGAAACTTTGGTGAATTAATTCCACTAAATGACTGTGTTATGAGTGCAGATTGTGCAGTTTCCATGTACGCTCATAAGTTCAAGCACTTTTATTATTTTCACTCCAGATTTTTAACATTGCCATCTCTTCACACCTCCCTATGAATAGTACAGCTGTTATTTTTCACATCTGCCCAATCTGTGTTTTCACACATCTGGCATAGAATGGCGCGGTCACTGTGAGAAATCAACGTTCGGGACAGATTCACAAACTCACGATGCCACTGTTCATGAGAAGAGGTCCCAAATGCTTTCATGAGGTGGGATCACAAAAAGGCCATGTTGAAAATTTGTAGTGCAAATACCAACAAACGGCCACGTTTTAGGGTTTCTAACCATAATGTCCCACCCTGTACAGACTGTCAGGCATCAGGGGTGTGCCTTTGGATTGCCAGCTGTAATGCTCATGCCACTCCCACCCTGAAGCCAGTGACAGGCATCGAGGTGTGCCTTGGACTCTTCAGCCCTAGAGTTCACCCCATTCTCCTATACTGCACCCATTTCAGCATATGTCCTTATGGAATGAGGTGACTGCAAAGCCGAATACCCCAAGACACACCTTATCACTTGTTGGTATCTGCAGGATAGGGTGAGATGACATAGCATGAGCATTATGGGTGACAACCCAAAGGCACACCCCAATGCCAGTCCATCTCTGCAGGGTGGAGGTGGAGTTTGCGTGAGTTCAGTACTTCACTGCCATTCCTATTCTGCATCTGTCTAACTCCTGCACTTCCAATACTAATATCAGAAAGCAAACATTCAGCATTGACAAATGTTTGTTTTGAGCAAGCTCAGTTAAAAAAAATGAAAGTTTTAAGGATAGTTTTTTTTTGCATTAGCAGTTTGAAAATGATTTCCTTTAAAATGCTTTTATCAGCTGGCTGATGAAAGCAGTGTGAAATAAATCACTTTCAGTTACACTGCTAATGTTCAAAACCCACTCCCAGAATGCCTCCCTGCTGGTAGTATCTGTCCTCCTGCTGACCAACACTTACGTTACAATTACAGGATGACAGGTGCCCAATCCCACTACCAGTATCTCCCACCTCCCACCTGACAAACATTTATGAAACAATTACAAGACAGCGGGTGCTATATTCTGCCACCGTATCCCCCACACTCCTTCCTGATCCAGGATTTCTGTAAAAACAGCCTGCAGGTGCCCAATCGCACCATCTGTTACAGATTTCTTGAATGCATATAGTATGGTGCCCACCCTGGTGCTGGCTAATATCACCCCCCCAAATTAGAAATGGACCGGGGTTGCCAAGCCTGATACCATTATATCTATCCAACTGACATTATACAGGCTATCAAAAAAAAAAAAAAAATACTAGTCTGGGCCCAGACGGTATTCACCCATGGTTTCTTATCGAAACCTCTATAAATATTTTTATACCTTTGTCAATTATTTTCAATAAATCCTTACAAGAAAGCATTGTAGCAGATGATTGGCGTTCAGCAATAGTTACTCCCATATTTAAAAAAGGCAATAGAGGTTCTGTGCAAAATTATCATCAAATTAGCCTGACCTCAGTGGCTGGTAAATTAATGGAATGAGTAATGAAGTCTCTAATAGATCAAGATTGTAAAAAATTAGGAATTTATGATTCAAATCAGCATGGGTTTACTCCCAAGTATTCCTGCACCACCAATCTGATATCTTTTTACAATAATATAAGTAATCTACTAGATGTGGATATCCCTACTGATGTAATTCTTTTGGACTTTAGTAGAGCTTTCAATAAAGTCTCACATGAAAAACTCATTACTAAAATGCACAATCTAGGTTTGTCACCTGATATTGTCAACTGGACTTTAAACTGGCTGACAAATCGTTCTCAGAGAGTCAGAATTAATGATATCTTGTCTGATTTGGGTAGTGTGACAAGTGGTGTACCACAGGGGTCGGTCTTAGGACCAACATTGTTTAACCTCTTTATCAGTGATTTACAAACAGGGCCAAATAACTTCATAGTTAAATTTGCAGACGATACTAAATTGGGGCAAGGTTAATAATCAAGAAAATATTTCTGCATTAAAGAAGGATTTGGAAAAATTAACACATTGGGCAAATGAAAATCATATGCAGTTTAATCAAGACAAATGTTTAGTAGTGCATTTCGGTGTAAATAATCCAAAAACGATATATCATATAAACGGACTACCACTTCACTCATCAAATTGTGAAAAAGATTTAGGGATATATGTTAATAATAAACTTACATCAAATGATCACTGTGTTAGAACTGCTTGCATGACCAACAGACTTTTGAGGCAAATAAAACACACTTTTGTTAATCACGCTGAACAATGCCTTATTCCATTATATAGGGCATACATTAGATCATATCTAGACTATGGCTCCCCTTTCTGGAATCCAAACCAAAAAAAAGACATAGCAATTCTTGAACAGGTTCAAAGGAGAGTAACTGGAATGATTCCAAGATTAACAAACTTGGATTATCAGAACAGATTAAAAGCTACTGGTCTCTTCTCTCTCTTCAAACTAGAAGATTAAGAGGTGATATGCTTATGGTTTTTAATTTAATAAATTCACCAGATCTAATGGAAAAATGTGGTCTAACACTCTCAAAAGGAGACATGTTCCAAGACTGCATAATAAACAGCTTGAAGTAAAAACTTATAAAACCAGCAAAAGGGGACACTTTTTTCCAATAAGAGCATCCATTGTATGGAACACCTTGCCACAAGAATTGGTAGAGGCAACTAGTGCCACTGTCTTTAAAAACAAATTAGATGTTTGGTTGAGGGATAATAGATAAATAATGTCCCACATAGTGTGGGGAACAGTCTCGATGGGCTCTGGCCTTCTTCTGTTCTTTCATACCAAGTAATACCAAGTATACAAAAAAAAGCTGGATGAGCTGAGGCTGTGGGAATGTCGCTACTATGTGGCACAAATACCAGCCTGGGAAGGGATGGTGTAGTGTTGGTCACAAGGGCAACAAGTAATCATATAGTGAAGAGAACTCTTCTCTTGCCATACTACCCAGAGGACTCTGGCTCTCTGCTGCCATTGCTGCAAAGAAGAGTGGGACCCACAAGGCATTCCACAGATACCCGATGCCACTATCTTATTACCAGGCTTCAGTATCTTCAGGGAGGATAGAACAAGCAAGTGAGGTGGGAATGTGTCTTACCTACCATAGATCAGACCTGCAAGCCTCTAAAATTGTGATCAAAGACCTAACCAGTGATTGTGAAGCCCTAGCACTAAAGCCAGAAGAAGCCAGGAGAGGAAGGATCCAGATTCATTTCAGTGCTTTGCAGTAACCGCTGATTGCTGTTTTTGTTTTAAACTTAGATTGTGGGCTTTTAGTGACTCTGTGATTTCTTGCTGTCTTTACTTAGAATTGTTTTTGGGCTGTTGAAAATCTGAAACCTAGTTTGGTGTGCTTGTAGTGGTGGTGTATTCCTTTGCTGTCTTAAATTGCTGCAAATTTCTGCCCATCCTCCCTCCCTCTCTTAATTATATGCCCTGTTAAATCTGATTGACAAGAGCTAAGCACAGGGAATAGCAGGGGTTGTGGAGTAGGAGGGGCATAAGGGGGAGGAAGCCCACCCTCAGCACAAGTGATTTGACTAATTTTTTTTGTTTGTTTGCTTGTTTGTTTTCCTTCTTTAAAGAAACGTATCTGAGGATCAGTGGCAGGATTTTTAGGACAGTAAATTAATAAAAAGGGAACTAGGAGAGCTTCAGAAACAGACAAGTACTGGAATAGCAGTATAAGTGCAGTATAATGTGGGGAATGGTGCAATGCAGTGGCTATGGGGCAGACATATTCAGGCAGACATTCTGGATGCTGAGATGCTGCCCTATCTGCAGACATTTCTCTGGATTGTGGGATGAGGTAGCCAGACTCAGAGCGGAAGTAAACTGGGTCAGTAGTAGCTTCACCCCTAACTAGAGACCACTCAGTCTAATGCTGCTACCTCAAAAGATGCCAAGAACGAGGAGCACATGGATGACAGTGGGCTTGGGGAGGGTTAGGACGGTCAGGCAGAGGCACATCCCAGATCCTACTCCACTTCAGAACTCATATGCTGCACTGGCAATTGGGGACAACCAAACAGAGGTAACCAGAGAAGTGGAAGGGAAGGATATGGAGGTCAACCAAGGAAGTGACCTCAGTGTGGAGAGCAGTGGATCCCAGAGGAGCAGGAAGCAAATCCTGGTGGGGGACTCTATCATAAGAGGGATCCAGCTAGGAACACAGGAGAGGGAGGACAGGGAGGTGAGATGCCTTCTACGTTCCATGGCATGGAGGGATGGGAGGAAGATCCTGGGGATCGCCGGGAAGACAAGACTGGAGGGTGATCTGGATGTCATTATCCACCTAGGTACTAATGACCTGGCAAATGGGGGGCCCAAGGAAGTTCAGGAAGAGTTTAGGAAATTGGGGAGAGGTCCCAACCAAGTAGCTACTTCTGTCAACTTCTCAGAAGTACTACCTGTGAGAAGCATGGGAGAGTGTAGGGGTGCATGCACCAGGAACTTTAATTCATGGTTGAAGAACTGGTGCTGTGAGAAAGGGTTTGGATTTATTGGTGACTGGGGACCTACCTGGAGGGATGGAGGCTTGTTCAAGCCCGATGGCCTGCATCCCTCATGTAGGGGAATCCAAGCACTTAATAATAAGTTTAAATGCTATATGGACAAGCATTTAAACTAGCCAAGGGGGGTGGCAGGCCAGCAAGAAGGGTACCTAATTGCCCACCCCACAGCTAGCGGTGGAACCAGTGAACAGGAGGAGTGGATATCTTTACAAAGCAGTGTGCAAAAGATGGAAATAAGCACTCAAGGGGTAGATAGGCAGAAAGGTGACAAAATTCAACAGAAGGGCAGGCAGCAGGGAGAACCAGGGATAAAGGACAACCAGCGAGGGGGCTGGAGGAGAACAGCTAAACAGTCCAGGGAGTTCAAATCATGGAAAGCCATGTGTGCTAATGCCAGGAGTCTTAGCAACAAGGTGGAGGATCTGGAGGCTGTCATAGTGCATTCAAAACTGGACATTGTGGCAATCACAGAGACCTGGTGTAATGATAACCATGACAGGGAGATGGCCATACCTTGCACAACATATTCAGAAGGGACAGGGCAGGTAGGAAGGGAGGAGGAGTGGCACTTTATGTGAAAGATGGCATAAAGGCCACAGAGATCTAGGAGGGACAAAATGTGGGAGAGATACTGTGGGTTAAGCTGGAAAGGAAAATGTGGTCAGCCATCCACACTGGGGTGATCTATAGACCACTAGCCCAGGAGGAGGAAACAGACAGGCAGCTGATGTTAGCCATCCAAACAATGGCAGACATGGGTGAGGTGGTGCTGGTTGGAGATCTCAGTATTCCAGACATGGACTGCAGCCTTACAGCAGCAGCATCAACCAGGAGCAGATTTATCCTGGACTCCCTTCAAGGTGCCTTCCTCAAACAACTAGTCATGGAACCAACTCAGCAGAAGGCAATACTGGACCTTGTGCTCACAAACTAGGACAGTGTGATGGGGGTAACAGTGGGGGAGCACCTGGGGAACAGTGACCACCAGTCACTGTGGTTTGATATCACAGAAAGAGCAGAACCAAACCGCACAAAAACACATATCCTGGATTTTAGGGGGGAAGACTTTGGAAAATTGGGGAGATGCTTGAAAGAGGCATTAATGTGAATGGGGTGGGAATCAGGGGTTAAGGAACAGTGGGCAATATTTAAAACAGGGATTACAAGAGTAACAGAATTATACGTTAAGCAGCTTAGCAAGGGGAAAAGGAAGAGGAGGCCATTATGGTTTTCCAAGGAAGTAGCGGAGAAAGTGAAAGCCAAAAATACCTGCATTCAGGCAATACAAAAAGACGCAGGCAGATGGGGCTAGGGAGTAATACCAGGAAAAGCAAAGAGAGGCAGGGAGGTCACTAAGGGAAGCCAAAGCTCAGACAGAACAGTGCATTGCAAAATCAGTGGGTAGAGGGGACAAAACCTTTTACAGGTACATAAGTGAAAAAAGACAGGCAAGGGGGGGATAGTGAGACTGAAGAGGGAGGATGGGGGCTGCGTGGAGGATGACAACAGTAAAGCAGACATATTGAACAGGTATTTCTGCTCAGTCTTTACCGAGGAAGATGAGGGTAATGGGCCTGAAGGGAGTACAAGGGGTGGGAATGGTGCAGAAATGGACAGAAGTCCCCTTACACGAGGAAGAGTCCTGAAGGAACTGGAAGGAATAAAGCAATGGGGCCAGATGGGGTGCACTCCAGGTTCCTAAAAGAATTAAGAGATGTGGTGGCTGAGCCAGCAGAGCTGAACGCTACCACGCTGTGGAGGAGCGAGGAGAGCAGGCTCTCTTTCAAAGCTTGAATTCTGTCTATAAAAGGTATGCCACCAATGTCGTGAAAGAGAGCTTACCAGTTTATCTTGTGCTAAGGCACAGCTGTCTTCTCAGTTAAGGCGTTCTCTGCTTCTTTTAGGAGGAAAACTGAAGGTGGCAGTTGGATGCAGGAGTTGAGGGGCCCTTTGGGAAGGCTTAAGCCCTGACTGGGTTAGACCCAGGAGAAATACAGACGAGGACAAATTCTATGCCTTGCATCGAATAACAGAGGCTGCTATTCCCGGAGTTCTAAGGAATTACTGAGGAACTGTTGAAAATAAACTTCTATCTGGGGGCTCTAAGTACTTCAGATATTCAGATACAGTATATGGTTATTTTAGCTTTCTCGGATTTTGGATTGTAAACTATCCAGCTATCTAATTCATGTGCTCTGATTCTGATTATGAATAGTTTAAATTTGTGCAGATTTTAGTTCCCCCAACATCTTTTCTTTTTTTTGATCATTTGTTCAAATACTTAATTATTGCTATCAAAATAATTGATTAAAATGTCACTGACTAAACTTTGATTAAACCCTGATATTCAGGACGCTAAAGTGAAATCACTCATATAAATTAACATGCGGTTCTGATAGTTCTGACAGAGTTTAATTAATGGCCTTTAGGCAGTGGGGAAATAATTTTAATAATTTTAAGGTAATTGATTTACTCCTCTTTTGGATGTCTGTGTGAGATCAAACAGTTGACTAATTAACTAACTATTTAAAATCAAAACGGTGACTAGATTGACGGTTCTAATGAGCTAGGTGTAACTAAAGACTCTCTGACCTTTTGATAATAATTAACTGCTTACATTCTTAATTGCTAACTCTCAATTGCTCATTTTCTAATTGCTTAACAAATTTAGATGGTTCCAGCACACCAATAAGTAAGCAATAATAATCTTGATGGTAAGTGGGTGGTGTTGGAAATACTGACTGCCCATGGGCGTACAGAGGGCCTTATAGCCCCTGGAAGGTCCAGTATTTCCCAAAATCACCCACCCTGGAGGGTATTATTGCACTTAGAAAATGGGCTATAGGCAACATTTTTATTTAATATTTAAAAAATAATTAAATAAATAAAAACTGAAGTAAAAAAACACTGAAAAGTCAGTTTTGCTGTAAAGTAGTTCATCTACCACAAGAGGGTGCTGATGCTTTTGTTTGTTGTCCCTCTAGGCAGCCCCAACCCCAATAGCAGTTGTCTAGGGAAGTGGTCATATCTCTGTTTATGGCAGGCTGTTCTCTGTGTGCTTTTTTATTTTTTGTTATAAAAATGTATGGCCAAGCAGAGCTTTAGGGGTGTTATTATTAGCGTACAACCTTTGCAGTGACATTAAGCTAAGGTAAGCTGTGACAGTAGCTCTATTGTTATTTTCTCCTAATAAGACTGCAGAAAGGAAAAAAAACTGTTTGATATTAGTTATATTCTCCTCGCCTAACCCCCCGCCCCCACCCCCACTCCGCTTCATTTTTTAGGCTGTACACAGTTATTGTCGCTATCCAAAAGGACCAACCTCCTACAAGTAGCTGCTACCAGCATAGCTTTGAAGTGAGCAGCACTGTTTTCAAATGACTTTCTTTTCTGGTGGGTGTCATGAGAGAAGGAGCAAATTAAAAAAGTCAGTTTGTGTGTGGCTCTGGGTCGCCATTGCCAGTAAGGTACCCAGCCACTTCTTATAAATGCAAGCATCACAAATCAAAAGTAGTTTTAAATCTGCAAGGAGTGGGCAGCTGAGTGGAAGATTGGGAGTGCAGTCAGCTGTCTGACAGTTGCGGGGCATGAAACAAGAGCGCAAGCTGTGCACCATGGTAAAGGTCGGGTGAAGCCAAAGGTTTGAGGGAGGTGGCAGTCGGGTATGGCAAGGCAGTTTATCTGGGCAGTCTACATAGGTTTTGTTAGGTTTGGTTTATTTCTGGGAGGCAGCCACTGTTTGAAAGACAGTTTAGGCTATTAGCACTTCTAACTAGCTTCTGTGACGAGTCATACGCTGCACATTTTGAAACCTGAAGTGACAACAGGCGGTTCCATGAAGACGATCGCTATGACAGCTTCCCTTTTCTCTTTTTGTGGCTAAGTCTTTATTTTATATTATTTAAATTTCTTGGGGATTGATTGTGGCTGACATGACGCGTCTTACTAAGCGATGAGAAAAACGATGGTGGTAGTCTGAATTTATGTGCTCAGTGCCTCAGCCAATGGAGAAGCAGTCTGGGCACTAGGATACTTGTCTGAGTATGAGGCAGGTATTTGCTGGGGCTTTTTATTTGGTGGGCATCTATTGTCTGATAGATGCCCACCTTAATAAGTGCCTCAGCCAATCAGAAGAGAGAATTGTCTTTGCCCATTTTCTAAACATGAGCAGAGCTATTTAGTGTTGGAGCGTGGCATGGGTGGACAACACCATAATGCACTGCTCTTTGGATGTGATAGCTCCATAACTGAGTTTAAGCTTTTGAGCTTTTGAGTTCTTATTTACTGAATTTTTGTAAGTCAAACAAGATTTCGGGTCAATATTCTATCTTGGGCTAATATTAGCCACGAATATTTATTGATCATAGGTCTCAGATCTTGGCTTGGCTTTGGGACCACTTGCTATATTCCGCTTATTATTTGGCGGTTAGCTTATTACTTGGTTCCTGCTTACAGCTTCTTGCACCTGAGCTCTTTGAACATTTAATCACCTACCGTTACACAAGCTATACAAGTAAGTTTACTAGCTTTTGTTGTCTAAATATTGAACCTTCATTGCACCTCGGTCTTAAAGTCAAATGATATTGACTACATTTCATTTTGTTAGACTTTTAGAAGTTCTGGCAGCTCAGTGCTGGCAAATACCTAGCCTGATTTTATTGTATTTGAATTTCAGTGGAGGTGAATACTGTATCCATCTTTAAAATACTCGTATACTGTTCGGTGGACTTCTTAGGAAGATGCGGAACTAACAGATTTTGCTGTCATTATGGATACTTCCCGGAGAAGGGCCGGAGAGGATTTCCACTGTCAACGTCTTACAACAGCTCAAAGATGGACCTTTTCAGTGGATTCCTATTTAAAGAGTACTGTTGGATTTGTTTGCTCTGGACTGTGGGGGTTTTACTCCTAATTTAAGAACTAAAAGGACAATTTAAAGCTAATTTCTATTTTGGATTTTGACTTCTATATGTTTGAATTATTTTCAGAGTTACTGTGAACTATAATTGTTTCAGCTAGGTTTATATTGAGTTCATATTTTTGTTGTACTGAGATATTTTGTTTGTGAGTCTACGCAACTATTGATATTTTATAATGGTTTACACATGTAGTGGTAAGACTATTACTCCAAAGTTGACCTCAACACTTGGGGTTAAAAAGAATAAAACTAAGAAGGACCAGGGAAAGGGGGACCAAATAAATTCAAAGGACCAGCTGGTCAACGAAATGCAGGGATCAGCTTCTCTGATTTGTTTGGGGGAAATTAATTTAAATAATAAAACAAATGGAAGTAAAAAGTTAAGCCAAATGAAAATAACTGACTTTTTGAAACAACCTTTATCTATGTCAACTTCTCCCTCTTCCCTTCTCTCAGAAACACAAGTAAAGGTTGTTATGGAAGATGTAGCTCAACCAAGACCTTCAGAGTCTCCTAATTTGATATTTCAAACAATGAACTCAACCCCCTTTGAAATTGGGGATGAGGAACCTATGGGAGGAAATAGTATTTTAACAACATTTGGAGCATCTGTGGAGGCCTTGGACTACTCAGTATACTCTGATATAGCTACTATTTCAATTCTATCATCCCTAGAAGTAGAGAATAATTTTTTAAATAATGAGATTCAGACTCAGTCGACACCTAGTAGGGATAATCTAAGTTTGGTTATTAAAGACCTAAACCAAACAATAAAAGGCCTTAGGAATTTGGTAGCTAAGCAAAACACTAATAATGAGGTCTTCTTAGAAGACCATTCATCCCAGCTTTCATTTATTTCTGGCCCACAATCTCTGGTTTCCTCTCCAGAGATTTTGGGTAATACTACCTCACCCAAAAATGGGCAACAAGATCTCCGAGAGATAGAGACTACCCAGAATTTAGAGCCTCCAGAGAAATTGGGAGACTTTGTTTCTTCCTTTTCACTCTCCACGTAAGTTCTTGAGACTATTAAAAACCTATATTATGCCAATATCATACTTTTAGAGAATATATGGGTTATTAAGGAAGAAATAGCAAACCTCAGAGCTGAAGTTTTTTATAATAAAACATTGCTTGGACGCATACAGAATGAATTCTGTAAAAATAATTCTGAAATGAGTCCTACATCAAATATTACCTCAAAAGAGGATGTACTTAAAGAAAATAAGGCCCTCCAGGTAAATCTCCCTCCTTCTTTTACAAAAGAAATAGGCCCTACTGGCCAGCAGGGAGAAGTGGGTAAACGGTTTTTGGATAAATCTAAAAATAGTCAGATTTCTAAGCCCAAACAAAAAAGGAAGAAGAAACCTCCTGATAAGGATAACTCTAAAAAGAATCAAGGGAAATTAGAGGGAAACACAAAAAAGGAGTAATGTCAGTGGTTCAGTTAAAATTAATATTGCTGAAGAAGGAAAGGAAGTTAAACCAAGCAACAAACAAGTTATACAGGTAGATGACAGAGTGATGATAGTAAGGGAGGACTTGACAAAGAACAATATTATGCACAGCTACGGTGATAATTTTTTAATATTTCATCAGAATATGGCTAATGGTGGGGAGTCCAGGGTCTCTATAGGTCCAAAGGAATCGGGCCGTAAGAACCAAGTAGGAGTTCATGGCAATAAACCTGAGTATTTAATTGAGGTGTATGGTGTTAGGAAACAACCCCAGGAAACACTGGATAAGTTACTAGAATGGCTAGTCAGATTGTTTCATCTGTCTAGTTTAGTGGAAGGACTTACAGTGCTTAGGGCCCCAAGTTTAGATTACCAACATTGTGTTTTGATCTACTGTGACAGCCTACAATTGGCAGAAACACTTTGGCAAAAGGAGGAGGATTTGAGAATGAAAGGAATACATACCTTTCCTCCCTATGAAGTCCCATTGCCAGTTAAGGAACCTCTCTATGTTCCTCCTGTAACTGACCCTCCTCCATTAAATATTAATCATGTATTGGAGGTAATATCAGACTATGAAAGCTCAAGGCAACAAACCTGGGAAACCCGAACATTAACCCTGTTTGGTTGGAAATCGCCAGCTAAAGGTTCAGTAGGCAAAACCAAGCAGGATTTAGCTATCTTCTTTAGCCAAATACTGGATTTTCCAATTTACAGGAGCAACATAGACTGGCTCATAATATATAATTCTGATCTTAACACCTCACAAATAGACATTACTTTTGCAAATCCTAGATTTGTAAAGGCAATTCAAGAGAAAATCTCTATTCTTGACATGCTGGGCCTTGATGTAGTGCACCCCGATGCCTTATAGGAGACCTATGTGGAGAAAAGTCAACAATCTGTTATTAAAACTAGGAATAGTTTCGATTTGCTGGACATCTTGCAGATTTGACAATTATTATCTCAGATACAGTTAGGAAATCCAGAAGGAATTTCCCCTATCTGGGTCCTTTCCTGGAATATTGAGGGACCAACACTTAAGCTTGCTGATCCAGCATGTAGGATGTTCCTGGGGACCTATGATACATTACTGTATGTCTCCAGGAGACATGGTGTGGGCAGCAAAAAAAAACACTCATTCCAGAGTTTGCAGGCTATTTTAACCGAGGCATTTGTCCGGCTAATTCTGGATATTGCAAGGCTGGTTTGGCAGTATATGTTAAGACAGCTCTTAACTTTAAAATTACACAGATACCATGTAAATTGAAAACTGTTCTTCCTATTTTGATTGAGAAAGAAGACTGCAAAATTCTACTACTCAATATTTATATTCCACCCTACTCCAGAAAGGACTCTGATTCCCAAGATTGGGGAGGCTTTGTGGACCTCTTGGATGAACTTACCAAAAGTACATAATGTATTCATCTATTGCTGTTGGTGACTTCAATGCAAGAATGACCCACAAAATCACAGTTATACACGAACACCCATTATTGTCTCTGGTTCAGGCCATATCGAATAGTAGTCTGATATTGGAAAAACATTCAAGGGTTAGGAAATCAAACAAATGAGGAAGAGACTTAATCCAGGTTATGTCTGATATGAACATTTGTGTTATGTATGGGAGAGTTATGGGTGATCAAGAAGGTGCCTATACATATACTGGCCCTTTGGGATCATCCACAATAGACCTGCTTTGGGTAACTTTAATAGCAATAGAGAAAGTTCAAACACTCAAAATTCTTGGGCGTCCAGAATCTGCACATTTTCTGTTATCCTTGGAATATGACACAGTGGCAAGGTCAAATAATTCTTGCATAGATGTTGCCCTTGCTGCAAGATGTGAAATTAGGAATACCTGTAGGATTAAATGGTCACCTGGATTAAGCAGCACATTGACAGAGATACTGGGCTCTGATAACCTTAAAGATTGGAGGCTTAATATTATGGCTGCAGACAGCCATACTGATCAAAACGCCCTTTTAACTACAATACTTAATTATATAAAGTCTTTATTATATCAAGCAAAAAGATACATTAGACAAGGAACTTTGTTTAATAAAGTTTGTAAAAATGCTGAAAAACAGCTAAATAAACTGGTCTGTCAAACTAAACTAAATCCAAATAAGAGTAATGTTAAGCAGTTAAATTATGCTACGAAGAAATATAAAGAGGTATTACAAACTGAAAGAATACATTTCAGACCAATAATTGGGAAAAACTAAGATAATCAATTTATGAAAGGAACACAAAAAAATGTTGGCTCCTAGTGAGCCAAGGATATCAGCAATCTATCTTTGGCAGAGAGGCCCATGTGACATCTGATTCATGAATAGCTTATTTTGAGTCCTTATTTTATTCATCTAGTGAAGGGGAATGAGTTGTTCCTCTACTATCCAAGGCCAATCTATGTAACTAAGGAAGAAATATATAATGCCTTGTCACACTTCAAAGATAACAAAGCCCATGGACCCGACCATATAGTGACAGAGCTATATAAATATAATATTGTTTGGTGGATCCCCCTATTACATGCCTTTTTTTAATAAAATCTTACAGGGCTCTGATATTCCACCTAGTTGGAAAGGTAGTATTATATGCCCAACATTTAAAAAGAAAGGAAGTCCAGCAGATCCCTCAATGTACAGACCTATAAGTCTGATTGATAACTTTACAATAAACCTTTTGTCGTATTCTATTAGATAGACTTCAGACTTGGGCCGAGGAATCAGGTTTCTTTAGTGAATATCAAAATGGCTTCAGAGCTTTCAGATCCACGGTTCAACACTGCTATGTTCTATCACATATCATCTGGAAATATGTTAAAGTGAAGAAATCATGTCTGGTTTGTTGTTTTGTGGATCTGAAATCTGTTTTTGACCTGGTCAGCCGTACATTGTTATGGGAGAAGTTACAACTGTATAATATAGATCCCATTCTTTTGGACACGTTGATTAAGCTGCACCATTTTACTTCAGATATTAAAACCAATCTTGGAGTCAGACAGGGTTGTCTTTTGGCCCCTTTACTATTTAACTTACATATCAATACTATAATAACACAGATGGAACATTCTGATTTCCATTCTCCAGCTATTTGGAATAAAAAAGTTCCATTGCTAGCCTTTGCTGAGGATCTGGTTCTTTTATCAACATCCTTCTTGGGCCTACAACGGAAGGTGACTTTACTTTGTGCACTTTGCAATAAAAATACATTAATTATTAATACAAGTAAAACACCTACACTTTTTATTAATAAAGCAAAAATTGAGACAGTAAAAATGTACTCATATTTGGGTGTAAATTTTCCCAATATACGCAATAGAATACTCATCAAGATTATGTTAAGCCGCTGGCCTGGTGGGGCTGAGGGTTGAGGCACTGGACGCCATGCCGGCGACCCGGGTCCGGGAATGAGCCCGGGTCATCGGGGGTTGGCAGGGGAGAGAGAGGATTGAGCATCCAGAGGACAGCTCTCCTCTCACAGGGGAGGGATTTCGGGCTGCTCGGCACCCTGGTGACCCCCGGTGGAGACTGGAGGTAATACAGGCATGCCAGCCAGAAAGAAGGGGCAGGAGTGTGGCAGACGTCAGCAGGGAGGCCGTGCATGGACGTCATTGCACGCCGCACTCCCGAAGGGACCAGAAAAAAAGAGAAATACCCCTTCTCGCCTGAGGAGATGATGGGGTGCCAGTGACACAGCCCACATCGGCCCGTTAGTTGGAGAGCTCCAGGGCTGACCCGATTCACTCCAGCTCCGATCTCCCTAATTTCAGATAGGCCATCACAGGTGGATGGGCCTACCCCTGGAGGGTGATCCAGGGGGTTAGATTGGTCTGGGTGTTCAGGGGGAGTTCTTCCAACATGGAGGGTTCAGGCTTGGGAGTAGAGGCTGGTGGTCGAGTGCACACCTTGGAAGGATGCCCAGGCAGGTAGGTGAATAAAAATGTGTACAAGAAAAAAAAAAAAAAAGATTATGTTAAGCATGAGGCAATTACGGCCTTTAATGCTTTCAAAATATTTTCAGCTAAAATGGGTATTGGATCAGTAAGGGGCCTTCTGAGGGTTGTGGAGGCTAAAGTGTGTTCAAGCTTACTCTATGCCTCAGAAGTATGGGCACTAGCAGCTCCTAAACAGCTAGAAGTCCAATTAAATAAACTACACAGGTATGTTCTTAAAATACCACAATCAGTGCCTGCATCAATAGTAAGAGCTGAACTAGGACAGCTACCAATAGAAATATATGTTGTAAAAAGGAGGATTATTTTCTTGCTCAGACTGTTACTGTATCCAGAGTATAGACTACTGAGGATATGTCTAGAGGAAGAGATTGATTATACCTCTAGGGGCTATAGATTTCCAAATGTTGACTGTATATCAACTTGGCTATACCCATTAGGGCTGGGTCATTTGTTGCATCAAATCTGCTCCCTTCCTTAAAGAGAGATAACATTTCAGGTAAAGGAAAGAGTTATGAATATTTTTAACAGCAGGGATTTGGAGCAGGTTCAGTCTTACAAGAATGTTATGTGGTATAAAAAACTGAAAATAATCCACATTACTGAACCATATCTATTGATATTGTCTTGTCCTGATTTAAGAAGAACTATAACTAGATTCAAAATGGAGCTTTATTATTCACATTATGTATATTTTGCTCAGAAAAGGAAGGGAGTGGAAAATGACAAATGTGCATGCAACCTAAATATGGTTGATGATTTAAAACATGTCACTTTGATATGTCCATTATATCAGAAACATAGATCCTTTCGGTTAGGGCCAGTCTTAAGGGACCTTGGACTCCCCACTGACCAAATACTTATAGAATTATACACATCTAATGATGTACAGATGTTGACAAAACTTGCATGCTTCTTAAAATTTACAAAGCTGTAGGGTGGTGTTATATGATGTCTTTTATACAGACTTTTTATAACTTATCTATTGACATGGAAATTGTCTTTCATAGTATGTGTTTTTGCCATTACCTACTGTATTTTATTGTATTATCATTTTGTAATGGCTTTATGCCAAACAAATAAATGTTTTGATGATGGTAGCTGAGCCTCTGGCAATCCTGTTTAGCTGATCACTAGAAGCAGGGGAGGTACCCAAAGACTGGAGGACAGCAGATGTAGTCCCCTTATACAAAAGCAGGAACAAAGAAGAAGCGAGGAACTACAGACCAGTCAGCCTCATCTCAGTAGTGGGGAAGATCATGGAAGTACTACTGAAGGAGAGATTGGTGGAACATCTGGTTGCCAACAGACTTCAGGACCCAAAGCAGCATGGTTTCACCAGAGGGAGGTCATGCCAGACCAACCTCATTAAATTTTTTTGGCTGGATGACAAGGGAGGTGGATCAGGGGAGGGCAGTGGATGTGGCCTATCTGGACTTCAGCAAGGCCTTTGACACTGTGCCACATAGAAGGCTATTGAACAAATTAGGGAATATGGGAGTGGGCAGGACAGTAGTGCAGTGGGCGGGTAATTGGCCGGGTGGCAGGACAAAGAGGGTGGTGGTAAATGGCTGTCACTCCACAGAGGGAAGAGTGACCAGTGGGGTACCATAGGGATCAGTACTGGGACCGGTCCTATTCAATGTCTTCATCAGTGACATTGCGGAGGACCTAGAAGGTAGAATGTTCCTGTATGCTGATGACACAAAGCTCTGTAACAGAGTGGACATGCCAGAGGGTGTATACAGAATGAGGAGGGACCTGCAGAAACTTGAAGAATGGTCAGGAGTTTGGCAGTTAAAATTCAATGCAAAGAAGAGCAAGATAATGCATATGGGGCACAAAAACCCAGGCACAATATATCAGTTGGGGGGTGAGGATATAGCATGCACCAAGCAGGAAAGGGATCTTGGGGTTGTCATCTCTGATGACCTCAAGGTAGGGAACAGTGCGACAAGGCAGCAGGTAAAGCAAATAGGATGCTAGGATGCATAGGCAGGGGCATCACCAGCAGGAAAAGGGAGGTCATAATTCTACTATTCAAGACATTAGTGAGGCCCCACCTTGAGTACAGTGTATAGTTCTGAAGACCTTACCTACGTAAGGACATAGACAGGGTAGAGAAGGTTCAGAGGAGGGCAACAGAGATGGTACATGGATTGCATCACAAGTTCTATGAGGACAGGTTGAAGGACACAAATATGTACTCCCTGGAGGAGAGGAGGGAGAGAGTAGGTATGATAGAGACATACAAGTATCTTATAGGGAGGAACAGTGTAGGAATACACTAATTTTCAGTGAAAAAGATATTCCAGGACTAGAAGGCATGGGATGAAATTAGAGGGAGGGCGATTCAGAGGAAATGTAAGGAAGAATTTCTTCACAGAATGGGTGGTGAACAAGTGGAACACCCTGCCAGAGAAAGTAGTGGGGCTGAAACAATCACGGGATTTAAGAATGCATAGGATAGACATAAGGGAATTCTGCAGGTCAGGAGTAAGGAGCAACAGACTTCTAGGAAAACATAAAGTGAACTTACAAGCTCAAATGGACAGACTGGGTGGGCCGTAGGCCCTTCTCTACCGACAGTGTCTATGTATCTATGTATCTGTGTATCTATGCATCTATGATAGGGCACAGGCACAAATCTCTTGTCATCCTGTCTGTATATATTCCACTGGTAAACAGATTCCAAGCATAGAGTCTCTTCCTCACTACTTCCTGCATCTCAGTCAGAACTGGGAATATGATGTTACTAGTGACAGTAACATCAATTGGAATGCTAAGTACAGCACAGGTCACAAGGATAAGGTATCCAGTCTATTTCTCACACAAATGGTCACTGAACATGCCAAAACCAAGTATAAAACAGGCACTGTGACGCTATTCAACTGGGTACTAGTTACGCACTCTGAAATGGTTAAAGTTGTCAGAGTTCTGCCAGATACCCTAAGTGACCACTCTCTGGTGCAATGTCAGTGCATAGTTAAACTGACTAGGCCACCCCCCCCACCGATCACAGTCAGCCAAGTCCTATATAAAATGAGTGTGCCTGAATTCAAATCTTACTTGGCCCAAATTGATCGGAGCAGCTTAGATGTCATTGTTAATATTGACGCAGCCCAAGAATTCTTTGCCTCAGAGTTCACACATGCCTGTGATACATTTGCACCCTTTAAAAAATTCAAGGTAAGAGGAACACCATCCAAATGGATCACCCCCAAACTGCTTGTCTGCATGAGGGAGAGGGATAATATGTGGACACTGGTCAGGAAAACAGGGTCCCCTGTCCACCAGCAAAGGTACAAGGAATCTCATAATAAGTGCACCAGTATGATTAGAAAGGCCAAATCTGACTTCCATAAGGACCAACAGACCCAGAACTGGAATAATGGCAAAAGATTCTGGGATAACGTCTCAGAGCACCTAGGCAATGAAGTTAAAACCTCTCCTCAAATGCTCATGGTGGAGGATCGCAAAGTCCTTGATCCCAGAAAAATTGCCAGTTACTTCAACACAGCCTTTACCGACCTCAGTTCCATCATCCTCACTGAGCCTGCCCAGACCCCTTCAGGAAACCTAGTCCTGAAGCCTCCCAGATGGGGTGCTCTAAACCAGGGTACCCTAATTCTACTTTAAGGCTGTTTCAGTCAAAAACACCTTGAAATACATCTGTAGGGTACTTGGCAAAACTAGGTATGGGAGTGATTCGGTTGATGTCACATTTCTTGCCCTTGTAGAAGAGGAATTATCCCACCCCAGTTCTAGGATTTTTAACTTTTCCCTGTGCTATTTACAGTTTCCTGAAAAGTGGTAATCTGCACTGGTTACACTAGTTTTCAAAAGTGGAGACCGCTCTAGCCTTGCCAGTTACAGACCTATTTCTACTCTCTTCTCCCTGTCCAAGGCCCTCAAGAGAATAGCCTCTGATTAACTTGTCACACCTCGGAAAATATTGTGTCCAGTGTGTACAGTAGCATGGCGTCTGGAAGCTCCACAGCACCAACATGGTACTGTTGGAATATACCAACTATGTTCATGAGGCCCTTACAATGGCGACCTAATTAGAGCTATATATGTTGACCATACTAAGGCATTCAACTTGGTCAGCCATAAGCTCCTACTTAGCAAACTCCTTGGCCAGGGTTTGTCACAGAGCACAGTTGACTGGTCCCACGGCCATCTTAACAGTCTTCCCAGTGTGTGAAGACAGATAAATCCTTGTCCAACACTAGGTGAGTATCTATTGGTGTCCCATGGGGTTCCATCTTGGGCCCACTCCTCCTGAGCCTCTTCATAAATCAACTGCCTGATGCCTGTCACCTGTTCCATAAACCCTGTCCTCAACAGCCTCACTGCCACTCTGCAAAGTAACTTCAGGACACTGGAAAATTGGTTCTCCAACAACAAACTGGCTCTCAATTACAGAAGAACAAAGACTGTGCTCTTCTCTAGCCTCCCACAGAAGAGAAAGGTTCCACCCTTTATCATCCGAAACAGCCAGGAAAAAACATTGAACAGGTGGAAACCTTCAAATACCTTGGACCAACTCTGGATGACTCCTTATCTTTTGCCCTGCATGTTGACAATCTAGGGGCCATAGTTAACAGAAGACTGGGTGCCCTGTACTGTAACCAGAACAATCTCACTGGGGATGCTAGATGCCTTAGTGTGGCCAGCTCCATTCTGTCACTTACAAATGATGGCTTTGCTGTCTACACAGCTGCCTGTGACACAGTGCTAAGTAGAGTAAAACTGAGTTGTAATAAGGCATGCTGCTTTGTACTTGGTGCTGATAACCACACTCATAGTTGTACTCTTTATGTGCTCACTAACTAGCTACCTTTATCCAGCAGAATAAAGCTCCAGACCTGTTTCCTGGCCAAAAAGGTGCTCCTGGCCATGATACCCCTGCTTTAGCAAATTGCTTCCATACTATCTCCAACAAATAAAACAGTAGGAACATGGCGAGGAATGCCCTTAAGCCTTCCTTCCAGTGTACTCAGCTGGGTAAGCAGTCATTTGCTGTCAGGGCCGCTAATTGGTTAAACAAACTGCATGATACACTGCTGAATCTCCCCAAGATTAATCAGTTTAAGAGATCTTTGTGGTCTGCCTTGCAGTCCAATGAAACCGGAATAATTAAACTGTTTTATTTGGTTTCTCTCTGTACATATTCTGAGACTTTGTAAACAATAATCTGCATGGATTTTTTCAAAACTGTTTGTAATTTTTCTGTTTTAAGAGTGTTGAGGCTGGCTCATACTTGATGTGGAATGTTTGAAAATGAGCACTTGTGCTCAAAGATAATCTCCAAAGTTTTCAATAAATAAATAAATGGGCCATCGGTCCTGTGCATGTGCATCTGTAGCTACATGGAAATGCAGGGCCCAGAGGGCCCTTTATTTCTGCAGCCCCCCAGATTGCCTCATGGATACTTTGCATTTATAGCCACACAGAAGTGCAGTACTCAGAAGGCCTTGCACTTCCACAGGTAATCAGATTCTTCTCTTGGCACAGGGCCCAGAGGACCCAGTGTGTCTAGGTCTGTTCATACAGGTTCCAAAGGGACCTGCATGAATAGGGTTATGATTCCACCAGCACAAAAAGAAAGGAAATTCATTGCAAAAACTACATCGATGCAAGTATTAGGATAAAAGAACACAAAGCAGACAAAGTAAGGAAATAAAAAATATTAGGGTTTGGATTCTCAGGAGTCTAGGTGAATTGGGGGCGTGGTATTCTTTGGGGTTGTCAACCCTAATGCCCACCCCCTCTCCTGAGCAAAGAAACATAATCTCTTGCTTCACACAGGGCCCACAGATCCCTGTATGAAGAAAGCTTAGATTGATTCTGTTGGTGACATGTGGTGAAATGTACTTCTCTACCTCCAGAGAATATATGTATATGAGGCACTGACTTAGAGCTGTACCTTGTACTCCAGACAGGAGGCTACAGGACTGGGGGGAGGGGATGGGCATTAGGTTTGACAACACCAGGAAACATCACACCACCAGTTCCTGAGACTACTTGCCCTAATGTTTCTCATATTCTTACTTTTTCTGTTTTATGTTCTTCAACCCTAATGTCGACATTAACATTGCTTTTTCAATGAATTACCTTCCTTTTTGTGATAGTGGAATCATATCCTATATAAAATAAATGATGGGTATGAGTGGTATACAAGGAAATATACCAATCAAGAGGGAGTAATTAGAAAATTAGGTCATGAGCCCAAAGGGTGAGTGATTTTATTTAATTAGACCCCTGAGGTGGGCACAAGTCCTTGTATGCCACATACACCCATCACTTATTTTATATAAGATATTGATTTTTTTTTAAATTGTACCTGCTATGTGGTGCGAGGTCATTTTTCTGGTGAGCCATGGTGGGGACCATTTTTAGGTTTGCCTTGTCTATTTCTAGCCCTGGGTGTTTTCATAGTATAGTGTTGTTGTGGTAGTGGACTCTGTTTTTTGACCCATTTACATTTCCATAGTGCAGGTTTCTCCTGTGAAATGTGATATTTTGTCATTCTTAAGTTTGATTGTGGGTTCATGGATTGTGGCTGTCTGTTGATATGTAGTAGTTTGAAGGGAATGGCATCGGCGGTCAGGAGGATGGTTTGTGGTTGAGGACTGGTGTGTGTCATCAGGGTTCAAGTCAGTGAAGTATTGTAAGTTGGCCTGGAGTCTCAGATGACTGCAGCAGCAGTATGGAGTGCATGGTAGTCAAGGAAAGAGCTGGAGCTTCGGGGGAAAAGATTGCTGATAAGTTTGGGGGGGGACACTGGTGTGATCCCTGCTGCTGGACTCCAACTGTTTATTCTTAGGTTTGGCGAACTCCAGTTGGGGTGGGTGTGAAGGAGGAAGGGAGAGGCTTACCTACGAAAGTATTTGTTAAACTTTTGAGTGCTTCTGGTTGGGGCTGGGTCATAGGGAGTAGTTTCTTCCCACAGTATATAGATACAGCCTTACTGGGGACGTATATTGCTGTATACTTCTAGAGGTATACAGATATCCCTATAGAGGTACATAGATACCCATCCGGAGGTATACAGACTTAACTAGGAGGTACACACCTGTATGCCTCTGGAGGTATATAGGTACTGTATTTATTTATTCATTTATTTATTTATTTATGACTTTGATAACCGGGTAAGTACACTGATTCCAGGGATCATTTTCAGGAACGACCTGGGCCAAAGCAATGGCACAGGAGCAACAAAAGCAAAATACATAGAACATGGCAGACCAATTAACACAATGATGCCCAAGTGATAAAAGAAAATATAACAATAGACCGCAACAATATTAGGTACAGAAACTAAATTACAAGGTAATACACTCAGTTACAGTGAACAGCAAAAATATAAGGTGTCTGGTAACCATGGCAGACAAACAAGGGAGGGGGTACGTGCTAAGAATGGGAGGGTTGGTGACAAAAAACAAGGGAAGGATAACTAGGATAGACTCAAGGAAGTAACAGAGGTTGAGGGGAGGGGGAACACTACCCAGAAAAGCTCTGGCAGCATGACTCAGCAAGGAGCCAGTCTTTGAGGCAGGATTTGAACAGACAGTGGGAATCCAGGGAGCAGAGCTCAGTGGGCAATCTATTCCATAGCGAGGGGGCCTGCAGCCAACAAGGCTCTCCCACCCATACTGGTAGATACTCTGGAAACAAAGTAGGGGAGCGTTAGTATTTGACTGAAGGCAGCGGCGCAAGGTTATGACTTTGAAGACGGCTGCGAGATGGGACTCCTGGCTGGTGCAGATGGCATTATCAACCAAGCAGCAAAGGGCACAATCAAAGTGGCCTCGTAGTGGGAACCACCCAGTGACTGATAAAGGGCACAATGGTGGGTGAAAAAGGGGCCAGTAAGGCAAAGCGACAGGCATTATTGTAGGCAGTGGAGAGTTTGGCATTGAGGGTTGAGGATTACCTAGCATAGATGGTGGAACAGTAATCAAGTATGGGGAGTAGGTTCCCCTGGACAATGGCAATTCGAGCCTATGGGGTGAGGTAGTGTCTGAATCTGTAGGCTGCATCCAGCTTTTTGTGTATCCTGCAGATTACTGAGTTAACGTGCTCAGAGAAGGAGAAGGAGGGGTCAAGCATGACACATAGATACTTGAAAATATAGACACTTTTGAGAACCTGGTCATCTGTGGAGTCTATGTTGAAAGAGAAGGGAGATTTGAGCTTGGCTTGGAAGGGCTTTGACCTCAACAGCATGGACTTTGTTTTCTTGGCATTAACCAGGAGGAGGTTGGCTGCAGACCAATTGTGGGCAGCTCCATAGTTTTGGGTGAGGACAGGGGAAATTCAGAGGAGGAATTTATTGCTGAAAAAAAGGACAAGGTCATCAGCATAGAGGAGGGAGTGACAGGTAAGACTGTCAGAGGGAAGGGATTTTGTAAATTAGGAGAAAAGCAGGGGACCCAGAATGGAGCCCTGAGGGACACCTCATGTCCAACCCTCTCCTATCTCATCTGACCTTCCCTCCCCACTCCCTATACCCCCTCCCATTCCCACCCCACTTGCCAGGCCATGCCCACAGGGAAGCACCAAGAAAAGTCAACAGTGAAAATGCCAGCCTCCCACACAGCAATGGCACAATACCGATGCAGGTATTGTGCCACACGATCTGCAAGTGTTTTCTGTGGGGGGCTGCATCCCCCACACCCTCCATGTGGGGGGGTCTGCCCCCACACCCCCCAGACTTAAGAATGATCAACTCCAGGTCAGAGTTGGTCCAGGGAGGTAGCAGAACACTGGGGGACACGAAACACAGAAAAGGACCATTACAGTGACTGTCACTGTAATGGTCTTTTTTCATGTTTCGCAGTCGGGGTGTCGAGCAGAAGGGGTGCACTGTGCCTACAGTACTTATCAAAGCACTCTTACATCTCAATCTTCATCGCACTTTGATGCTAGAGGAACTGCCATTCCTGCTCACTATGACTCCTCCAATAATGTTTACTGTATAAACTTTAGCTCATTTTCTTACATCCATATATCTGTATCTACGCAATTGTATTTAAATGGCACTACCTCCTGTTGAACCTATTGGTATGTTCTGGTGGAAATATCTTGTTACATGTGATGGTTATATGTTATTATGTTGTTATTATTACTATGTAATTGTTATGTACATTCACTCAACCTGTTATGTCTTAACCTTGTTGCCAATTGTTTTGCCTCACGTCCATCTTGTAAATGAGCTTGTCTTAATGATGTTCCACCTGGCAAAATAAAGATTTTGATTGATTGATTGATTGATTGAGACAGGCAAGGTAGGAGAGCAAGTGAGGTCTACACGGACATATTGGGAGCGATCAGAGAGGTAGCTCCTAAACCAGTTAGATACCATATAGGAACAACCAAGGAGATGTAGTTTTGAGAGGAGTAGGAGGGCATAGTTCACCATGTCGAAGGCCTTGGAGAGATCAACGAAAACTGCACCAGTGGCTTGCCCATTGTCCATGTTCATGAGGATGTGGTTAGTCAGCAACGCAAGGGCAGTGGAGGTACTATGGTTCTTGGAAAAGCCATGTTGCTGGCTACACATGAAGTTGTACTTTGTAATGTGTTTCGGTAAGCTGATAGTGGATAACTTTCTCGAGGAGCTTACTTAGGTGGGAGAGGATGGAGATAGGCTGGTAGTTGTCAGTGGTGTGGGGGTCACCAGCTTTGAAAAGGGGATCACTTTAGCAGTCTTCCTTGAGCTGGGCATGGTGGAGGTAGATAATGCAAGGTTAAAAATAAAGGTGAGGGGTTTGACAATGGCAGGGGAGATGAGCATAAGAAAGATGGGGAGAGGCTGTCAGACCCAGGGGAACCATGATTAGGGAAACATTTAAGGAGCTTAGAGGTATTAATAAGGGAGACAGCCTTAAAGTAGAAAGGGGGAGGTAGAGGAAGGGGGCCTAGGGAGGGAGGAGGCAATTTGGGGGTTTGGGTAGTAGGCCGATCCACTGGGCTGGCCACTTGGGAGCTTGGAGAGAAGCACAGAGAGAGAGGTCAGTGAATTTATCATTGAAAGCCTGGGCCGCATCCAGAGGGTCGGTCACCAGGCCAGAGGAAGAATTTAGCTGCAGGGCAGACTTGCCAGTTTGGGGGTTTAGAAGAGAGCCAATGGATTCCCAGAATGTCCTAGGGTCACCAAAACTTTCCTTCTGAAGGTTGCAGAGATAGCTCTGCTTCATTGATTTAGCCAAGTGTTTGCACTGGTTTCTCTGGTGCCTATAGGCATCCCAGAGGGTAGAGGAGGGAGACGCATTAAAGCCTGTCCAAACATGATCTCTATCCTTCACGTGAGTGAGTAGATCTTTAGGGATCCAGTGGGAGCAACCGCCTCTGACACTTCTTGTAGTAAAAAGGAAATGCCGTTTCTGTAGGGCCAGCAAGGTCTGTGTGAAAGAGGTTACTGCTGAGGACATGTCAGTGTCCCTCTGGAGGTATACAGCTCTGATTGGGAGGTCTACAGGTTTAATTGGTGAGTCATACAGGGAAATACACAATAATGGTTCATATGGGGGAAGTGCCAACCATGTATTATATACATATGATATACACATACATGCAGTGTATATATATATATATATATATATATATATATATATATATATCGTAGTGTGTGTGTATATATATATATATACACACACACATATATACATTTGAATTGAAATAAAAACAAAATCATTGCCAGTGTTCTGTTTTGTAATGTACAGACCCTCTTATCACTATGGTTTCTTCCTGCTGCAAAAAGGAGATACCTCGCTGCAGTCAATGAAGGTTAAAAGGATTCATCAGGAGTTCCACTGGGAAATATAGCAGCTGTAAACAAGAACATGGGAAAAATGTTCTGTTCTTTCCTTCACTGTCTGAGATCTGTTCACCTCTGTGAACTGTAACCAGATAAATTATCATAAATATTCAGTAGAAATACAAGTTCAAATGAGTTTATTAAGAAAGGCTAATGTAGCACTGGCCTGGGGTGGGGTGAGGGTGGGGGAGTAGCAGGGCACTGAATGAGGGTAGCCAGACAGATTTTCTATGAATGTGTTTACCTCAGGAAATAACAAGGGGAGTACAGTTATGTGTCAAGGAGAATTCTGATTTCAAACCCCTAACCTTAATGTCCTGTACCACTCCGTGCTCCTGATGGTATGTTAAATGCATAGAAAATCATCACTCCTCCATTTCCAGGCTACCAATACCAATACCCATAGAGACAGAAAAGGCACACTCACAGGCTGGAGTCATAAGAGAAAAATGAAGAATCTGGTGCAAACACGAGGAAGCTGTGGAGCAGCATGAGGCAGCCAAGCTCTCAACACAGACGCAAAACAAACACGCTTCAAGTCATCTGGAACCCAGAAAAGATGGACCATAGTCAAAAAGAATTTTGAAAATGCAATACCTTTATTGGCAAAAATAAAGTGGAAAAGTTTTAGTCTTAAACATCGTAGTTGGCAAAATGCCAACCAGATGCGAAAACAACAGGAACGCACTGTATGTCTGGGTACATCAAGTTAAACCTGGAATAGTGGGGCACTTGAAGCTTAGTGTTGTGTCCTCAAGAAGACACACAGTAAACAGAGAATGAACAGCACAAATGGTAAAACTGAAGTTCATTTCTGGGTGCCAAACCCCTAACGTAAAGCCGTTAAGTTAGTTCACTGTACCCAAGCTACATCCTTTGCTCTAATGTTCATGATGCTACAACAGCAATGGCTATCACTACCTCATACAGTCTTGACATGCAGGCAAGAGGGATGATGCTGGACTACCCCCTCTCCTCTGTTGAGTCATTCAGAGGATGCAGGGGGTCCCTGAATAGCAAATTCAGTTTCCATGTCACTCCAACTTGGCATTCTTGGCTCAAGATTGAAGATCCAGCTCATCTTCAATCTTCAGAGGAAGTTCAACTTGGCTTCTACTCAGTTCCCTGTCACCTGTGGGACCAATAGGAACCCATAGTGACCTGGAGAGACTTGACACCGGCTGATCCAGTAGCAGGACCTAGCATCGATGGGGCTGTTGCTCCTGTATGCTGGCTCTAGCCTGGAGCCTGGTTTGAGACCTCTGGAAACTAGCACGTGGCAGAAAAGTTATCAAGCAAAACTGGACCATGGTGTACTATATGTCAGGTTCCAGTTCTGACCCTTTCTGGGTCACACTCAGTCACAGCATAGGCACTAGGGCTGTGCGAATACCTTTTCCCGAATATTCGGTATTCGGGTCCCAAGTATTTGGTATTTATTATTCAGTGTTCGGTATTTGGTATTCAGCCAGAAAAGGTGTTTCTTTAAGGAAATTTAAAAAAAGCACTTCAGCAACACCATTAATCACCCATTGAACCTGGTATACCATATACACCTCAATGACACTTTAACCACCTACATAGAGCTCTCACTAATGCAACACAAGCTTTATGTTGCACACTTGATCCACCATACCACACACATAGCACTCTGAAAATGATATCAAGCATTGGTGAGCTGGGCCCCCCAGTGCAGGCACCACAAGCTCCTACTGCCAAGCCGACTCAGCCCCCAGACTGACGAATCTCCTCAAGCCACCACCCGATTTCTCTTCCCCGGATACACAACCTTCCAGCTGGACCCCCCTCCCACCGCAGGGACAGCAAGCTCCTTCCGCTGAGCCATCTTGGCCCCCGGACTAAAGGCTCTCCTCAAGCCACAGCCCAAGTCCTCCTCCCTGGATCCACAGCCTTCCAGGTACAGCACTAGCCACCAGCCAATTGGAATGTGAGTGCCGTTCCAGAGCCCATTCTGATTGGTCAGACGCTCTCCATAGACTCTGCTCTCCAAAACTGGCAATTTCTTAGAGAATTTAAGTATTTTACTGAAATGTATGCAAATATTACAGTCTGTTTAGAGTTTTAAGTTGTAAATTGTCTGAAAACGGCTGTGATTACAGATCTCTCTTGAGGTATTTTGCTGCTCCAGACTTTTTGGAGCCCAAACCAACTGCTCCTATTGTTGTGTAAATTGGGATCCCTGCTAGGCTGTCTGCGCCTTGGTGCCTCAGCCATCATATTTAATCTCCCCCTCTCTTCTTCTCTTTAGCTGGGCCCCCCACCGCAGGGACCACAAGCTCCTACCGCCGAGCCGACTCGGCTCCCGGACTGACGGCTCTCCTCCAGCTGCTGCCTGAGTCCTCCTCCCCGGACCCACAGTCTTCAGGTATGGCACTAGCCACCAGCCAATTTTTGCTATTCATCCTGGGAGATCTGAATCTAAACTGGCTGGCCCCATCACTGGTTAACATTCACTCCACCATCGAAACCTTAAACCTCCACCAACTTATACTGGAACCTACTCGCCTCAACTATAAAACACTAAACTACTCCCTGCTTGACCTAGTCCTCACCTCCCATCGAGTAGTGGCCTCTGGGCTACTACCTGACTCTATCAGCGACCACCACATGACCTTTTGTAGTGTGTAAAATACATAGGACTAAGCAACCAGCAAAAACTATTCTCACTAGACCCTTCGCATCTCTTGACCTGCAGCTATTGCTTCAAGACCTCACACAAACTGACTGGTCCTCCCTCTCCCCAGCAACCTCAGCCGACATGACCATTGCCTATTTCAGCTCTAAGTTCCTACAGATTTGGAACTCCCGAGGCCCACTCTGCAAAACTAGGATCCTCGACGGGCACCTCCGCTGGGTCACTCCTGAGCTCCTGGCCTGCCAATGAGCTTGTGACCTTGCTTGGAGATGGGCCAAAGCCTCCAACTGCCCTAGAGATCACCAACGATACCATGAACTTCGGAATGGCTGCACTAAAGCAATCTGCCTTGCCAAAGCCGATCACTTCAAATCCAGCTTTCAAACAAATACTAATAACCCATCCAAATTCTGGAAGGTCATCCACAAACCCTCTGCCACCTATCTTCAGGCACAACCACGCTGTCCTTTCTGAACCTAAGGCCATTGCCGAATGCTTCAACTCCCACTTCGCCACCTGTGCCTCAGCTCTGCTGAGCACCCTCCCAAGTCCTCCCCCCCGCTCAGGTACCCCTTCTCATACCACCCACACTAGCACTCCATCCACTGCTCCCCCACCTGCCCCCACCTTGTCTCCACAATCTGTCCCTCCTCCCTCTGCTGCTATACCCCTCCCTACACCCTCCCCTCCACCCTGTCACCCCTTCCTTTTCTCCTGTCTCTCGTGACACTACCCTATTTACTCTCCTTGCACTAAACCCTACCAAAGGCTCCTTGCTTGATGGCATTGACCCCAGGCTCCTCTCCCTCTCTGCTCCTGCCATAGCCTATCCACTCTTTCTGCTACTAGACCTCTCTTTTGAGACTGCCACTGTTCCCTCTGTTTGGAGACATGCTGTAGTCCTTCCCCACTCAAAGGGGGGGTGACTCCTCCTCTCCTGGGAACTATCACTCAATCTCTCTCCTACCAATCTTAGCTAAACTCCAAGAACACATAGCCCTCAGCCAACTCTCCTCGTTCCTGTCTGACTCTGCTTTTTTCACACCCTTCCAGTCCGGTTTCAGGAAATCCCACTCCACTACCACCTCTCTGTTGAGGCTAACAGATACCACCTCCTCAGGCTTTGACAAAGGGCACATTACCTCGGCTATCTTTTTCAACTTGGTCAAAGCCCTTGACACTGTCTCGCACCTCCTCCTCCTGCACAGCCTATCATCTGCTGGACTCTGCCCCTTCTGCCATAGGCTGGTTCAGTGCCTACCTGTCCAGCAGGTCACAATCAGTTAGAATAGCTGATGTTACCTTTCCCCCCTTGCCTATAACCACTGGAGTTCCTCAGGGTTCAGTGCTAGGCCCGATCCTGTTCTTCATCTTTCTAAATGACCTCCCCCAGGTTTGCTTTGCATCCAGCATCCACATGTATGCTGATGATACAGTGCTGTTTACCTCTGGAAAATCTGTCTCTGATGTCACTACCAGGCTCCAGTCTGACTTCACCAAGGTCCAACTCTGGTTTAGTTGTCATCAACTTTTTGTAAATGCCAAGAAGACAGTCTCCATGTCCTTTGGCACAAGGCAGAGACTCACAAGGCTAAGTCACCTCCCCACCTTTCATACCCTTGATGGGACTTCGCTTGAGGACTCCCCCTCTTTCAGGTATCTCGGCATCTGGCTGGATAGATACCTTGACTTCTCTGTACATGTTGATGCTGTTTTGAAAAAACTAAGGCCTAAGCTTGGTGCCCTTTACAGAAACCACAGCTGCATCTCTCTCGCCACCAGGCATGAGCTGGTACAGAAGATGATCATGCCTATTTTTGACTACTGCGACATAGTCTGTGGTGCTGCCCCACAGTCCTACCTATCCAGACTGGACTCTCTCTACAATTCCTCCTGTCGTTTTGCTCTTGACGCCCCTCACCTCACCCATCATTGTGATCTCTACCGCTTCCTCAACTTCCTTCCCCTCCACAATCGGCATGCACTACAAAGTTCATCTCTAAATTCTGGCTCAGATCGTTCCCCTCCTACATCTCCTCTCTTGGCACCCCAACTCCCTCCCTTTATTTCCTGAGATCCCATGCTGACACATACACCCTCTCAGTTCCCTGCAGAGCTACATCCTTGGGCCAGAAAGCCTTCTCTTACCACCTGCCTAAAATGTGGAATGCACTTCCTCCACAAATCCACTACTCCTCCTCCCCTTTTTCTCTTACCTCTGCACTACACGATTACCTCACTCCTACCTGCACCTGCTTCTGACCCCTTCCTTGCCCACCTGCCTCTTTCTCTCCCTCTCCCTTGTTCTTTTTCTCCCGACACCCCTTCCTCATTTGTACTTACCCTGCCTATATTTCCTAGCTCTTTTATATGTGTCATTGCTTACCTATGTTTCCACCCTGGCTGCTACTGCAGCACCTATGAACCACATGTATTGTAACTGTATCCATCTGACCACCTTGGATCCTATGCCTTTGACTCTGTATTGATATTGTATGTATGTATGTATGCATCACCTGTGATCTGCCTGTAATGTAATTGTATGCATTTCACTACTATGTACCCAGTGCCTTTGACTATGTATTATTAATGTATGTATAAATGTTGTTATATACCCTCTATAATGATGCATGTATTATGGATTCTCCTGCTGTACATCCCTTTCCCCTTTCCCCCAGGACGTACCATGAGATGAGCATTGACTTGCTCAGTGTATCCTTCCTGGTAAAACAATTCAATAAAATAAAAAAATAAAAAAATTGGGTCAGCACTAGAGGGTGTTCATGGTCACAGACACGGGGTAGAAGGTGCTTTGGCCATGGGCATAGGAATAGTGGTAGCAGTGGCTGCAATAGTGGTGACAACTGAAAGGGTGGCTGCTGCAAGAATGGCACTGGTGGTTTTGGGAAGCACACTGGCTGTGGATGTAGCAGCCATAGTGGTAGCAGTGGGAACACTGGTGGTGGTGTCTGCTACTTCCTGCACAAAGCATGTATGCTGTAGTGCCCCCCCCCACTACTGCACAACAGGATGTGACGGTGAACGTACAGATGGAACAGGTGGTGACAATTGTAGTAGTAGCACTGCTAATGGTATTAGTAGCAGTAGTACTATTACCAATGCTGCAAAAACTAAAAGGCCTGCTTGGGGAGAACAATATTTGAGCCCACCGAATAAAGAGAGACACCTGTATGTCATTGTCTATGTAATCTATCTCACCACCTTCTCTGGAATTGCATTATATATCAATAATATACAGTGGAGCAAGACAAGATGCAATTCAGTACTTTGCAGTAAATGACATGCCACAAAATTTTGGATGACTAGAGGGCTTAGCTGCCATGATATTACACTGCTCCTTGCAGCATACTGTAGCATTTTGAAGTAATTTTGGAAGATACTGCATTGCATACTGTCTGGCACCACTGTATGAACTGTTTTATAATCTTGATGCAGTGTTTCATCCTTGGGTATGTTAGTTGTGGATTGTTTTGTTACAAGGGCATCTCAGTAGCATTCATTTTAACTTCACTTATTTGTGGTATGTGTTTCTTTAAGGGTTATATATTCATAGTGTGTTTGTACATTCCTGACATGCACCATGACAAAGTCCAGGTTCTTGTCAAAGCACCAGGGCTCTATTGGCATCCTCCAGCCTTAGCACAAACAAATGTATTGGCAACTTTATGCTCCAGTGCTCTTAACTGTATTTTGTTACTGCCTTCCCCCCTTTGTTCTACATAGATTGATTGGGGGTTTGGCAGCCCAGGGACAATGCTAGCAATAATTGCCTGGATGTGCTGTACATTTGTGGGTCTATCATCCTGTCCCTCACCACTTGGGGCCAGCGGTGCAGATGCTTTGCTAGGGCTGGACCAAGCATGTTTGCAAGATTGCTAAAGACATGATGGATCAGGTCACTACTGGTTACTGGGTAAAACACAAACTATTACTAGTAGTACCTGTGTGTGTGATGCTTTACTTAATGCTTGTGGAACTACAGTAATACACCAACCTTACCAGTTATACTGCACCACAAAAAAGTAGCAGTAAAGAAAAACACTGCTACTAAGAAGGAAGAAGAAAATGACAACCTATTTAGTCAAACATGGAACCGAGCAAGGAACAGACAGATGACATATAGTCAACTCAGTGAGACAAGCCTGCCCCACTAAGTGCAATGGTTTAATTAACAAAACAACAACAAACAAACAAAAAAGTGCATATGCACAGCTGTGCACAGACTTGCGGGGGGGAGGATATTTTTCACAAGCACAGGTTAATTGTGTGCAGTGGGCTGTAGAAGTGTGTGGGGGGGTCAGCCAACACACTCCTCATGTGTACAGGGATCTATTCCTGGAACCAGAAGACTAACAATAATAATTCAGTGAGTCAAGCCTGACTGGCTTAGAACTGAAGAAGTTTATTTCAAAATCTACGTGCACACAGCTGTGCACACATGTGGCCCTGCCTCATGAAAAAATATATTAAGCATGCACATGCAAGGTGAAGCCTCACAAAATCAAATATTATGCACATATACAGCAAATCATAATCAGTGACCTGCAGGAGGGGGAGTTAGCAGACACCCTCATCAGTCATGCAGGGAACCAAGCCTGGAACCAGACAACAGCAAAAAAGCAAAACACAAAAATAAAATGTGCTTCACCCAAAAAAATCACACTGGAGCTATGTCAGACAGCAGCAGCAGAGAAAAGGTGTTAGTAAATAGCCCTCCTAGTCCCTGTAACTGAGTACAGCAATAAGGACAAAATACCTGTCAGAAAGCCAAACATGGTGTTTCTGACACTGATCAAAAAAATATACTGACCCAAAAAAGCCTGTGAAGCAAAAATCTATTTCTTTTTAGCAAGTTTAAGGTCTCAAAAGTACTGCAGAGCAGCTGTCAGAAACCACTGTCTCCCGTCTTCTACCAGCTCAGAGTGAGGAAGTCACATGGTGTGCTTGCCTTTGAACTCAAGAAACAGTTTTTGATTGGCCAATAAAGCTCTGCGAGACTTGGAAATCTCACCAAATAGTAGTTCTCAAATAATGGCCACATAGTGAACTATTCAGAAAATGCATCCAAATATTCGGGAAGCCTATTATTTGTGGTATTTGGAAAATTCTATTTGGCCCATGCCCAGCCCTAATAGGCACCACTATCCAGCCTAGCCTTATGCCACCTCCTACTCTCACTCATTTTTCCTTGACTTTCAATCTAGGCTCCCACCTCCTGGGTACATGGAGCACACCAACTCCTTTGTGCCTCTTCCCCAGTCCATTAACAAGAAGTTATGTGGACACACTGTGGCTGTCAATGGCCTCCTTCAGAATGTATTCACAAACAGGATGTGTTGTAGATGGATTGTGCCTATTGTGACACTTGGACAGCTGGTTCTGATCACTGTATCATTTTTTTGTAATATAAAAATGGGCTATAGACTGTCTGTCATGAGAGATGCTGAGAAATCATGTGCTCTTGGAGTGACCTCGCTCACCCCCCAGGTCTCAGCTGAAAGATGAAAGCCATGAGAAAATGCTGAAACAGTATGTGAGATCACACACACACAGGTTTTAGATACAAGGTGTTACCTGGAAGGCCTGAAGCTAATTACAGGCTGGAAGAGGCTTGAGTTGAGCATATCCATTTTATGACATTTCAAGAGGTGGAAACCAGGTTTAGTAAACTGGTGTGAAATCATACATGCTGATGTCTGTGTGAGAGTGGAAACTGATCAATAGATCAAAGAAATGTCATTTGGAGAACATGAGATATGCTGAGGTTGCATAATTTAATACTTGGAAAAGACTTCCTGTTTTTATATAGATATATATTGTTTATATATTCTGACAGGGAGGAGCTAGGTGACCTATGCAAATAGGTGGCGAAAACAAGCTTTTAAACATTATTCTGTTTTCCTTCAGCAACACTTCTATCTAGACTCTAACAAAGAAACATCTGTGAGCACTTTACGCAGGTATTTAGAGAAAGAGACAAATCTATGTACTGTATTAAGAACTGCACTGTTTAAAACCTTGTTATTTTAATAGATTTGTATGTCTTGTGATATAATAGTTCTGTATTGTATGTTTTACATAGTATTATCTATTTTAGTAAAACTCTTTTTAAAGCTTACTTGGTCTGTCTTTGATTTCTTTCCTACAAGTAGAGTATATATGGTCACAGCAGACACTGAGCATAAGCTTGAATGGTGATACCAAACTGGAAAAAGGTAAGAATAATCTGAGGTCTTTATTAAAGTTTAAGGGTTCATTTTTGTACACCTGGTTAGATGCCCGTAGGCAAAGATATCTGGCCCCCTGAAGACAGATATATCTGAGCCTGTGCATTGGGTACGCTAACAAGAGGTTCACAGTTTGAATCCCTCCAAGACTTGAGACCAAAGGTTGGCTTGAACCCACAAAAACAGATAAGAGGGTTACCTTGTTCTGTTAACTGTTTACAAGACTACGTTCGGAGGTTGGCACTTTGGGAGTAGAGGGCCTGACCTGCTGAGTGGGTTTGTGACACCTATCACAGGTCTTCCTATGCACCCATAAACAGGAAGCGACATGGATGCATGTCGGTAGTACAGGCCTTCTTCAGCATGTACTCACAAAGAGTTCAATGTGAATGGGTTTCTGCCATCACAGGCCTTCCTCAACATTCCATGTAGAAAAAATTAATAGAGTGCACAACTGGAGCATTCAGTTAATGGCCAGCAAGATGTCAATAAAATGCTAGTTGAATATGAGTTGAAATTTTGCTATACAAATTAGTTACCACTCAACAGGCTGTATGAGTACTCAGTGCTTCTGAGTTATATCAGACTGAACTCCAAACTAATATTCAGCTGCAAAATATCCCCATCAAACATGTTTTACCTATCAGTCTACATCCATATTAGATCAGCAACATTTATTTCATATGGGTGGTTATTTTTTCCCACAGGGAATCGATGACATCAAAAAGTCATAATACCATCATTCTGCCATCAAATTAATGGTGTTATGAAATGGAATGTTCTGAGAGTGACATAAATTGCAAAAATTAATACAGTAGATAGAAAACCTTCAGTAACTAGGCTTGCCATTCCATCTCGGGATTCCAACGACATCATAAATCACTTGAGCTTCACTCTTGTGGGTTATGATATCACCTTGATAGAATCAAAGTCTTATTTAAGAAATAAGGCATGACAGTATATGTATTACTGTATGATGACAGTCTTGGAAAGTGAGGCATAAGGCAACGATGAATGCTTTTGAACAATTATGTACACCCTGGAGTGCCTTATTGCGATTATAAAATGGTTGGATTTTTATTTTAAAAACTGAATAATGAGCTTCAAGAAGTTAAGTATTTCTGACCTGTGCTGTTGTGCTGGAATAATGTGTAATCATGTGATCACATCTGACTAATCACAGATCTTGGTTTCCTCTAACCATTTTGTAATATAGATTATTTTCTCTATTATTCTATTTAAGTTCCACTTGGGTTAGTGTCTTTGTTAAGGAAGCATCTTTTACCCAAGCACATTTAGTTTTCAGTTATACATTACTTACCCTTTAGGACTACCTTGTGTTTTGTTCCTCTAGTTCTTTGTTTTCCAGAGGAATGAAAGGCTCTGGTTTACATTTACACCCTCAGCAGAGGGCCACTTATAGTTTCGGGTAAGTCATTACACGATGCTTAGCTTGTGTGAAATACTGTTGCTTCCCTCAATGAAACTTCTACTGTATTTCAAACTCAGAAAAAACAGAGCCCCCATTACCATCATCTGAAATTAATAATACTGACAGCAGATACCACTGTGCTGCTAGAATACGCAGATTAGTCTACTGTGCCCAGCTGACATTCAACTCATGCTCAGTTTAGAAAAAAAATGCCAGATTTGAAGCGTGTGTCCTCTACCTACATTCTACTTGATGAAAAAAAATAATATATATATTTTTTTTGTCAACTCTGTTTTGCTCTGGTCACCAGCTGCCAGAATTCCCTCTGCCGAGACCCCTCTTGATCGGTTCCTACTGCCCTGCCTGAATATCTCCGACCAGTAAATCTGGGACAGAATCCACTCCCAGCATGACCCCAGACACAGGAGAGGATCCAGGAGAGCTGCTTAGGTGAGGACTGGCAGTGGGCATGTGTGTCGCTCCCTTGAGGTATGCCATTGTCCTTCTAGCTGCTGGGGTTTTTCTGCTTGTTCCTGTGGTGCCCCGAGGAGGGGGGCATGCAGTGATGCCAGCATTCCAAGTCCTGCATTCCCACATGACTCTTGTAGGCTTCCTCCCCCACCTCCTGTACCCTTCTCGAGTGGTCCCAGCCACAGAGGCACCTAGCCACCACTTGGTGCCACTGCTGTGCTGGGAGCCATGGAAACCCTTCCCAGGAGAGGAGAGCCTGCCAGTGGCTGCTCTATCCTGCTCCTTCCTTCCCCTCAGCTGACTCCTGATGACCTGAGTTCACTCCCAAACCTGGGATGCCTGCATGGCGCAAGGTGTGCTGTTCAGCGCCTCAACACCATGGGCCTGCCCCCCCAAAAAACTAATATTTAACTTCAAAATGTTTAGATTAATTGAATGCTTTGCTTTCTGAATGCTCAACTAGCCATGCTCAACTGAAGCTGCAATTTAAGTTGGGTGCTGATTATTAGCTAACTCGCTGATAGTTCATTATCTGTGATGCTTTTATCATACGGGATGTTCCCAATAAGAGGCAGCTATGTGGACACATTTTTGCCATCTCAGGCTTTCCTCAGCATGTGTACCTGCAACAGTAAGTATGTTGTTGTGATTTGGTTAGGTTTTCTGCAGCATGTACCTGAAAACAGGAATTAAGAGAAATACTGTACTGTGATTGGTGGAATCCAGTCACATGACTGTGCTGCTATTCCAGCACAACAGCATAGGTCAGAAAGGTTGAACTTTCTGAATCTCATTACTTGGTCCTCAAATAAGAAAATCAGGAAACCCATTTTATAATTGCAATAATGCATTCCAGGGAGTGCATAATTGAGGGATAACTGCATTTCTCGGGTGCATAAAGTCCTCAGCTTCACCTCGGGCTTCACTTCCCAAGGCATGCCGTTATTCCACAATAACACACACCCTGTCATGCCTTATTGCTTAAGTGATGTGGATGCATTGTAGCTGCTACTATTTTCAGGCAGAGGGAATCTTGCTTTCAGAGCAAGCAACTGACAAAAAAAGCTATAGTTTTTCTTACTAATTGTCCTCCTTTCCACCCTAAGCCAGTTCTACTTTTATAGCCACTGGATTTTACTGACAACAGGAACTTCCTGTTTGGCAGTAGGAAGGGAAGGATCACTGAGACACACAAGTTTCATCAACTTTGAAGGTAAAAAAATTGATTTCTCCCCCCTGCCCAGCTGCTGGAGGTCTGAGTCCAAGCAAGGAGAAAGCAGACTACTGAAGACAACAGGAAGTTCCTGTCCCAGAACAGGAAGGGTGAGAGGGAGGATGTTGCCTGTCTCCAGGCTGACCTGGCTAGGATTCATGAAACCTCTTCCCCCACCCAGAGACCACCAGGACCACTGCTGCTACCTTAGAGGCTACCAAGAAAGAGGAGTGGTTGGACCAAGGTGGGCTCAGGGAGGGAGAAGGTGATGGAACAGAGGTGCATTCCTCCTGATGTATCTCTCCACAATTCATATGCTGTTCTGGTGAAGAGTGGTTCCTCCATGGAGGCACCTGCTGTGGAGATCAAGGAGGATGCTGGGAACCTCCACAAAATAGACCCACTGGAGGGTGGCATGAGATCCCACAGGGGAAGGAAACAACTCCTGGTGGGGAACTCAATCATTAGGGGGGCAGAAGTGGAGGAGGAATGGGACAGGGAGGTAAGGTGCCTGCCAGGTGCCACGGCAAGGAGGGACAGGGAGTGAATCCTCAGGATCGTGGGAGCAGCCACATGAGAGAAGAAGCTGGATGTCATTGTCCACCTAGAGACAAATGACCTGGCTGGGAATGGGATCAGAGCAGTGCAAGAGGAGTTTGTAGAGTTGGGGAGGGGCCTTAGACAAGTAGCACGTACAGTAACCTTCTCGGAGGTGCTGCCTGTCTATGGCAAGGATGATGCTAGGTTACTCCACACCATGGAATTCAATGATTGGTTGAAAAGCTGGTGTAGAGCTCAGGGTTTTGGCTTCACTGGGGACTGGGGAGCCACCTGGAGGGATGCAGGCCTATACTGGTGTGATGGTCTGCATTTGTCCAGGAGAGGAACCAGAATTCTAGGTGATAGGTTTAAATACTTCATTGGTAAGCATTTAAACTAGCCAAGGGGGAAGGCACTGAAAAGGAGCAGGGAAATCCCAGCATCCCTCCACAAAACACAGTAACTAGTGAGGTAAACACCAAGGTAGAGAAGTCATTCGTGAACAGGACTGGGGTAAATACAAAAAAAGGCAAAGGCTGTAAGGGCAAGGATGGGGCTAAAAGGGGTAAGGACATCACAAAATGGAGGGTGATGAGTACCAATGCCCATAGTCTGTGTAACAAGCTCCCTGAACTAATGGCCTTGATGGAAGAGGGATGCCTGGATATTGTGGCAGTCACTGAAACATGGTATACAGAGAACCATGACTGAGATGTCAACATACCAGGATACACAATCTACAGGAGGGACAGGAAGGGTAAAAGAGGAGGAGGAGCTCTCTATGTAAGGGAAGGGATTAAGGTAACAGAATTAAAGAGTAAACATGAAGTAGGTGAGCCACTATGGGTCACCCTGGAGACAGGAAATGGCACCGCAATCTGCATGGGAGTTGTGTACAAGCCCCCATCTTAGGTGCAGGGAATCAACAATGAAATGATAGCAAGCATCCTTAAAATGGCAGAAAAAGGGGAGATATTGTTGATGGGGGACCTGAATATGCCAGATGTTAACTGGAGCACTTTGCAGCAGGCACATCCAAAAGCAGGGTCATTCTTGATGCCCTACAGGGGGCATGCCTCAGACAACTAGTGTTGGAACCCACTTGGGAGGGATCAGTCTTAGACCTGGTACTATCTAATGGGGATGGAGAAAGGATCTCGGATTTAGAAGTGGGTAGCTATCTGGGAACATGTGACCACCAAACAGTGTGGTTCACAATAAACACAGCTATAGAGTAAAGCCATACAAAAGCAAGAGTATTGGACTTTAGGAGGGCTGACTTTGGGAAAATGAGAGCGTGCCTCAGAAAAGCACTAGCAAATGGGCAAGAAGGAAGGGCAGAGGAACAACAGCCATCAAAGAGGCAACAAGCCTTTGTGTGAAGCGAATCAATAAAACAAAACAAAGGAAAAAGCCACTATGGTTCTCAAAAGAGGGAAGGTTAAGGAGAAAAGGATAGCATTCAGGAAATATAAGGAAACACAAAAGAAGCAGGACTGAGAACTCTATCAGTTAAAGCAGAAGGAGGCAGGGAAGGCAGTCAGAATAGCAAAGGCCCAAACTGAGGAAAAGATAGCCAATTCTGTTACAAAGGGGGATAAAACCTTTTATAGGTACATTAGAGAACGAAGAATGACCAAGGGAGGTATACAGAGACTTAATAAAGGGGAGGGAATTTGGACAGAGGGTGATAGTGAATAAGCGGGGATATTGAATGATATTTCTGCTCAGTATTCACAACAGAAGAGGAGAGGGAGGTACCTAAACCAAACAAGAGAAATACTCTGGATATGGGTTCGATACCAGTCCATTCACAGAAGAAAAGGTTTTGAAAGAACTCTTGAAACAGAGGGTGGACAAAGCAATGGGGCCTGATGGGATTCACCCCAGAATTCTAAAAGAACTATGGGTAGAACTAGTGACACCACTGACTACTCTCTTTAGCAAATCATGGGAGGATGGGGTGGTACCTGAGGACTGGAGGAGGGTGGATGTGATTCAACTCCACAAAAGTGGGAGCAGAGCAGAGGCAGAAAACTACAGACCTGTTAGTTTGACCTTAGTGGTAGGAAAAATGATGGAATCACTTCTGAAGGAAAGAACTGTTGAGTACCTTGAGGCCAGTGGGGCACAGGACCCATGCAGCATGGATTCACAGTGGGAGGGTCATGTCAGATGAATCTAATAGATTTATTTGGCTGGGTGATCAAAGTAGTAGACCAGAGAGGGGCTGTGGATATGGCCTACCTAGATTTGCATGGCATTTGATACAGTCCCACACAAAAGATTAATATACAAGTTAGCCAGCCTTGGATTGGGTCCCAAGGTGGTAGCCTGAATAAAAAATTGGCTCGACAAAAAGATGCAAAGGGTAATAGTAAACGGAGTTCACAGTGAAGAAAGGAGGGTAACTAGCAGGGTACCACAGGGTTCAGTGCTGGGACCGGTCCTCTTTAATGTCTTTATAAGTGACATTGGAGAGCACCTGGAAGGAAAAGTATGTCTCTTCACAGACGACACAAAGATCTGCAACAGGGTTGATACACAAGGTGGGGTGGAAAGGATGAAAAGGGACTTGACAAGGTTGGAGGAATGGTCAAATGTATGCAGCTCAGATTCAATGCAAAGAAGTGCAAGGTAATGCACCTGGGAAACAAAAACCCAGGAGAAGAGTACACAGTGGGGGTGAGATACTAACAACAACACAAATTTAAAGGGACCTGGGAGTATTACATCAGATGATCTTAAGGTGGGCAAGCAATGTGAGAAGGCAGTTAGGAGGGCTGGGGGGATACTGGAATGCATAGGGAGAGGCATCAACAGCAGAAAACAGAAAGTTGTTATCCCTCTGTACAGACAGTTGGTGAGACCCCATCTGGAGTACTGTGTGCAATTCTGGAGACCCCATGTCTGCAAAGACATAGCCAGAGAGGAGGCTGTTCAGAGGAGGGCAACCAAAATGGTTCAGGGTCTGCACCAGAAGACATATGAAGAGAGAGACTAAAGCAGCTTTATATGTATACCCTCGAGGAATGGAGGGAGAGGGGGGACATGATAGAAACTTTCAAGTACCTCAAGGGAATTAACAAAGTCCAAGAAGGTAGCATCTTTCAGAAAAAGAGATGTGCAAGAACAAGGGGGCACAATTTGAAGATAGAGGGGGACAGCTCAGAGGTAATGTTAGAAAGTATTTTTTCACGGAGAGGGTTGTGGATGCATGGAACAGCCTTCCTGAGGAGGTTGTGGAGTCAAGAACAGTGGGAGAATTCAAGAATGCATGAGACAGACATAAAGCAATTCTAATGGGGGTAGGAGGAAGTAAGCTGTTGGTTAACTAGAATTTGCAGCTTATCCAACAGGTAGGGAAATGGGCAGACTAGGTAGGCCAAGCGGTCCTTATCTGCCATCAGATTCTATGTTTCTATGTTTCTATGTCACTGGCCTTCCTCAGCAGGTACATATGTAGGAGGACCTGAAACAGCTGCAAATGAAACATGTCCATGTCACTTTCTATTTGCCTTACCCTGCTCTGAATAGCTTTCAGTGGTGTTGGGGAGGGATTGTCAGTTATAAATTAACTGTAATAGAACTTCAAACCTCTATTTCTAGGTGAGGGTGCTTCAGTGCCAGGGTGTCATGTGGTATAGGGTGCCTCTTCGATCTAGCAGTAAAAGGGTGGAGGCTGTTAGAGTCAGGGGACCCAGAATTGTGACTTGCATTTCAGTTGCATCTTCTCTGTGATCCCTTATTTCCCTCATTGAAAACAGCATAGTGTCTGCCTCTGAAAGAATAATCAAAATGGAGTTGTGCTTAAATGAAACATAGCTTATAGCCTCAGCATTTATTGAAAACAGACACATGTAACCACTGTCCACTCTGTGAGGCTCATCAGCAGCACGGAAGGCCTTCATATTCGATGGAAGGGGCCAGCCAGAGTGCCTCACAATAAACAACAGTTCAAGGGATATTGAGAGTGGGTGGGCATATCTGGGCATTCATAACACCCATCTACAATAAATGTAATATCTAGACCATATTTGTCGTCCAGCTATTTGACACTTTATTAATTTATTAGTTGCTAATTCTTCAACATAAGAGAGGTTCCAAGGACTAGCAGCAGTAGCATCATTTAGCACTGCTTCTCTGTGCTGTTCTGATTCCATTACCCCTACCTTCCTGCAGGGAATCAGAGGACCAGTGGGCATACAGAACACTGGGTGTCAAGGGGTCCATTGGGTGAACATGGTGTGCACCACGTCCTTGACCACCACCTTCTCTCAGTCTCGGTGGCCCCCATGAGCAGAAGGCCACATGACAGTGGAAAGCATAACGCTGGTCCTGAGTTATCCACACATAATCAAAGGCACTGCTTTACACTAACAGCATAACACATAGTCATGAGTTGAAGCATCCAAATCCAGTACATCATTGGCAGTGGTATTTCCATTGGTCTGTCTAGCACTTCCACCCTTCCATCAGGAGATGTAGGATACAGTGGGTGCTAACATTTAGGCACAGGCAATGAGATACCTCCCTGAGGACTGAAGGCATGCATAGACCTTAATCAGCCAACTGACAAGGATCCCACTTGCACAGGTTACACTTTACAATTTGGGCACCAGAGTTCTGTCACTAATAGTCTCTGTACCTTATCAGGGAGCACTGTCATAAATGCAATATTCCATTTCTAATAAGATTTCTTCTGGCATTCCCTCCATGGGATAATGCTTGTTGGCAAGCTCTGCCACTTCTCTTGCTTAGGCTGAGGAATCTACAAGGGAAACTGGGTGAGCCAAAATCTGGTTGTGGGGGAGCATTTCTCTCTTTGGCCCTGGTGTGATGTCCTCCTCTCTCACTCCACTTCTTTCAGTTCTGTTCAGGTCTGCTGCCTGCAGGCAACACAGACAACCAGTTTGCCTCCTCCTCCTGCACAGGACCATCTGCAGAGCACCTGGGCAGTGAGGAATCCCAATTAACCCTTGCAGTGATGAAACAACATTACATTGGGGAACCCACAGGGATCCTGGGGGCTTCTCACAGCACCCCTCAGGTGAACCTGGTAAATACGTTAATAACAATCACAGTGGGACAAAACAGTCACAAAGAGGTGCCATCATACAGACAGAATCAATTATAACACTTCTTCAAGAGAACTAGCTTTGCTGGTCTTGATAGGTGTCTTAAGCAGGTATACTGTAGTCTTCATTTTATTGTGCCCAAACAAAAAAGCACATGCATAAGGCATGCCCATTAGTACTCAGTCTACATGTTAGGACATGATGTTAAATGCATATGACACAGAATCCGAGCAATGGCATCCCATCCTATAGGCTTCTGGAACCCCAAGTCCTTATACACATTTTGCCTCCACACCTCAATTCCTGTGCTAAAAGGTGAATGCACACAGCAACCCAATATTAAGGTGGCTCCCCATTTAAGGTCTGTTACCATTGCTTGAATCTTCAAAGAGTGGCCCTGAAATTTGTTTTTACTGAAGTTTTCAGAAGTGAACAGACTGCAGCCCGTGGTGAAGAAGTGGAGAGACGGGCTTTGTTTGTTTGTTATTTTTCCTTCTGAAATTGGCTTATTTGAATTTGTGTTTATGAGTTTGAATATTTTTCCTCATGCTGATTTATTTTTTTAAATAAACTTGTTTCACAAAACATTCTTTGGAACAATGTTGGCATTAGATTCAAGCTTCCTGCCAGGTGCTGTCAGTGCAGTTGCTCCAGACCCATCACTATGGATGGACACTTCCTTTGTATTACAAGATAAATAATCCTGTATTATTAAAATAGTGATGGGAATCCACCATCCTGATTGTCTGTCTGCATGATAACCACATGGGCCACATCCATGACCTGGAAGTTTTTTCATCAGGCACAAAAAGGGCTGTGCAAAATTAGAAAGTTCAGATTTTGTGCAATTTTCATGAAATTTTGTGAAAAGTTGTGACATTTTCTGAAATTCTTTAATTAGCCATAACATTATCAGTATTATAGCTAGAGATATGACATTTGGCATGCTTATTGTCTGGAAGAAGCCCTAAAAGGATATTAAGTTTAATGGCATTTGAATGAGGGCAAGGAAGTTATATCGGCTCGAGGTCTGGTAATTTATTATACATGTAAACATTTCTGTAAAAAATCTCTATGGCTTGAAAGGGGCTAAGTTTGTAGGCAGATAACTAAAAATTTATATGCATACTTTCTTGGAAGAGTCATAGAAACTTCTAAATAGAAAGGTAATGGGTTATGTAAATTGTAAGTTACAGGAATTAAAAATTTCACAATTGAATTATTTGTGAAATTGTGCAATTTTTTTTTTTTTCAAAATGTTTGGATGTGTATTGCTCCACTGCTGTTGCATGTATACTCTCAGGATTTGGCATGCATACCAAAGTAAATATGTCCTGGAATCTTATTAAGCAGGATAAATGTGGTTTAGTAGGTTAACATTTATTGTGGATACTTTAGGATTTACTAACTGGCAAAAATGTGCACATAAATTCATGGATGCATGATAGGTAATGCCAGTAAAATTCTACTTGTTGAATTTAACTTTCACAAAATACATACCACCCCTGAAATAATTTACCTGCACTACCATTGTGGCCCTGCAATACCCCCTCCAACACTCCTGCAACAGTGATGCCCATCAACATGCTTCATCTTGACTAAAGGTATCCAGATACTTCAGTCACAATGGCCTGAGTCACAGCTAGTTGTAAAGACTGGTGCCACTTGCTCTCACTGTTTTCAAATATGAAACAATATACATTATAGTAGGTAGTTTGCCTCTACTGTGCATTAACAAAATATACAGCCACAAAAGATGTTGTACTACAGTTCAATGGTCAAAAAAGTTGTTGTAGTATAGTACTACTGTACTACAGCTTTTCCTTTGTTTGTTCTGAGTCGCTGTACTACTCACATGCCAGAGACGAGTATTTTCAACGTCCTCTCAGATTTTTTGTGCTACTGGTGCTGATATAGTGATCATGATGGTGGCTTCAGTTTTATCAAAACCTATAAGTGACCAGTCTAACTTCATGCTAGAACAAGAAAATTGTCCGAAAGAAATCTGCAGCTGTCAGCAGATGACAACCCAATTTTAATATTTTAACAAACGTTGTCATTTCAGTTTTTTACAGTGTAAGAGCCTAACTAATAGATTGCATGAGAATGCTCAGCTGATTGCTTACTGCTGTTACTCAAATCTGTCATTAGTTAAAACGCTTTCCTTGGGTTCTGCTTTTTTGTGTAAATAAAATGTCCGCTTATAGGAGAATGTTTGTGAGAATGTTTACTACATCTGCCATTAGTTAAACTAGTTTTCTTGGAGCCAGTCCAGTGGCATTGAGGTGATGGGCTCCATGCCTCTCGCCATGCCAGCAATCCATGTTTGGGAATTTGCACGGGCAGCCAGGAGTTGGCCAGGGGGGCCCTGGGAGTGGATAGAGTAGTCACCTGGCAGCTCTCCTGTCCCAGAACAGGGAGGTCTGCTCTCTAGGCCTAAGACCACCTCCATGTGGAGACGTGATTGTGGTGCAGGCAGTGAGGGAGCCAAGCATTAGTCCAGAGGTGGGATGAGCGGAGTTGGCCAAGCCAAGGCGTGTGCCTGACCTTGATTGGGGCTATGGAGCTTAAAGGGACAGAAACATGGAAAATGCAAGTGGCGATGACTGGATGTCACCCCCAGGCCAGCTCCAGTGGTCCTACCGGGGATGTGAGGGTGCCTCTGAAGGGACCATGGATGTCTGGTACAGTCAGCTGACACAAGCCACTGGACCATCAGAAAGAAAAACTTGAATGGGAAAAAACAGTTTCCTTGAGTTACGTTTTTTTTTTTTTGTAAATGAAATGTTGGTTTTCCATCAGTAAAGCCTTATTTAAAACTATTTTTGTCACTGTAAGGATGTTTACTGCCATACAATTTTGTTTTCTATGTACAATAAGGACTCGCTGTCTACTATATCACATAACAGATAGCTAAGTGAGCACAAATAAGGCTGTTTCCATCGCGGGGATTCTGTGACATCACTGACTTCTTGAGCTTCACTGTCAAGGTCTATGATGTCATAGAATCCCCTCGATGGAAACACAGCCTTGTTGTGCACACTTACATATCCATTATTCTATATGTTATTTACAGGTTTGTTAAAGAATCAGCAGGTGGCACTGTACAGAAACAATGCTGCAGGTGCACATTCTTCCATAAGTCATTAAGTCAATGAGCTGTAGTGGTTATCTGGCACATTGCAAGAATTCAGGCTAGTGCACAATGATGTTGATGACTATTTTTCATGGTTCATCACTCAAGATAGTGACCTGACATTTGACAACACTATAGTTTTACTATGGAGCCTCCTATTAATGTTACCTCAGTGCCACTTTACCCAGCTTTTACTTTACTCTACAATGGCAACTCAAGTGTATAACTGGGCCAAATGTATTTATTTAGTTTTTGTTGACCGGGTAAGTGCAGTAGGCAAATCCTGCCTATTTTCAGGCACAACCCGGGGGATATAGATGAATGCCAACTGACCGTGAAGCAGATTAAGCTGTTGGTGGTATTTTTTGTGAATGAGGGAAATTTGGCCAGGACACCGGGGAAATTCCCCTGCTCTTTTCGATAAGTGCCATGGGATCTTTAACATCCACCTGAACTACCACCAATCCCGGCAGATGGGACCTCGATTTAACGTCTCATCTGAAAGACAGCACCTCAGAAGTGCAGCACCCCTCTCATGCTGCACTACAGTGTCAGTACTGGGATATTAACCCAAATGCCAGATGTGGGAACTGAACCCACAGCCCTCTGATCTCCTGGCCTCAGAGGCGAGTGTGCTACCTACTGAGTCACTGACACTTGTATGGATATGGCTTCGACAAAAGTCTCACAACATTCCATGATTCAATGTCACAACAGAGGTCACTGTTACAGCCAGTGTATCTTGCCAAAAAGCAAAACAGTGATATACACTCCCCAGCGAACCCGACAACAGCAACCATAGAACACATTGTTATCTATGCGGGGGGGGCTACACCCTCCCAAGGGGGATTTGCCCCCCCCCGCACTCCCCTAAATTAAGATTTTCAACTCCAGGGGTGTGCATGTGGAGGAGGGAAAAATGGGAATGCAAAATAAATTAAGTTCTGCACAACGAACAAAAAATAAAATACCTAACTTACCCTACCCAGCCCCAAACCCTGGACCTCCCTCACTGCAGGCAGCCACCCTCACCACCACACAAGAATACCAGCTCAGCACCACAGTGCTAAATACCTCTGCTTCTTGGACCCTCCTCTTCATGTCCTTTGCTCTGCTACTAGTTCACCCTTTCTTTCCCTTAACGTTGCTATAACTGAGTCACTCAAAATCAAGACGCTCAATTTGAGTCACTATTTTGATGCAATACCAATTCCACAATTTCACAAAAGCTCATGAAATTCAACTTTTATTACCAATGTTATTATTTAGAATCTTTGGCTGCTTATAACCTGGCCAGCCTTTGAGAAAGAGATTACAGAGTTAACACACACAGCCTCTTATTTTTCCATATTGGTTTTTCTCCAGACTGGCAGCTTGTCTCTCAAGGATGCACCCTGTTCACAGTGATATACCCTGATCAGGCTTAAACCAGCCACCATTCAGCTGACTACTGGGTTTTTCTCCAACATTTTTTCTTCTCCCATATCCCCTGATGGGGTTGGTGCCTCAGTAAGTCTCACACAGTCGCAGCTTCCCCTGCAGCATGAGCAAGCTTCCTGGCCCAGTCACAAGGGTCGCTGTGTTGGTTGATACCCCCCCAACCCTCCCCAACTGAGATGAACTGCCGAGTGGCAGCTATTCCTGCCATGGCCTGCCTCCTGACATGACTTCCTGGGCTTGCATCTGAAGCTGGGTTATCAGCATGGTAGTGCAATGCTCTGCTGCTGAGCCAATGGGGGTGGCCTCATAGCCTAATATTCAAGTTCAATGAACCAGCAAAATTGGTGTCATTCCATTCTCTAGTTTTAAAGTTATCAGGGCTAAACATGCTGCAGCTTACGTAATTGTGAAATATAATTTTAAAGTTCTCAAATGTTTGAAGGCTTATACAGTAACTGAGTCACCTCTAAAGACAGATATCTGAAACATGGCACATTTCTATATGGATTTTGTTAAAGTCATCTTGCCATATTTAGTGCAATTTGGACAAACACTTTTAAATGTGATTTAAATAACTGAAATCACAATTTTGGTGAAATTTTGTGACATTTTCATGGAAATTTCATGGAAGCGAAATCAGAATTTCAAAAGAATTTTGCTGTCAGAAGATACATTTTGTCCAGCCCTAGGAACAAAAGCAGAGGGGTAGGGGCAAGTTCAGCATCGTATCCCCTAGATAAATTAACAAACTTACCTTACCATGTTTAATAACAGAAGTTTTGCACTCTTAGAGTACCCCACTTATTTGTACCTACGGGCATTATGAACTGTAAATTAGGATACAGACCCTATCTGCTCATATGGAGGGCTAGTAGAAGCCAGGGTGTGCTCACTGTACAGATGTGGAGCACTCTGTCACCCATGGTGTGGGTTACACTGATCCTCTACACCTGATCCTGCTACTCTTGTGCCTCTTTGCACACAAATAAGGTGGGGTGGACATGGGGATGTGCATCTGCACATCTCACAACACATTTCACATGCCAGTGAGGAGGAGTAGAGGGCACTAGAACTACATGACCCAGGAGCAGCAGTAGCAGCTGCCAACCCTTTACATACCTTGACCTCCCCTGAACCTCCCAATGCCAGTACTGGGCCATTCCCTAACCCTCCTTGCTAAGAAAAAGGGCAGAGGGCAATGGCATGAGTTCTTTTTACAGCTGCAGTGGGCAGAGCCCTGCAGATATGTTGCTATCACAATAAATAAAAAGGAGCTTACTGGATTCCAAACGTAGTTAAAATTGGAGGTGAACAGTAATCATTGCATGTCCATCACACTACTTTGTCTGCTGGTGGGACATGGCACAGTCTGCTGTGTCCAAGACGGCCACTGCAGCCCAGTGCGCAAGTGCGAGTCGTTGTGCATGCAAGACTTGACTGCGCACATGCATGACGACTCATGCATGTGCACTGAACTCTGGTAGATAGTGTCGTGTTCTGTTGTGACCTCAGCTGCAGCCATACCGGCTCTGGTCAGAATTTGTCTTTTAAAGTGTTGGTCAGTTTAAGGGATATGGCAGTCTTTTGAGGATTGCTGTATCACATAATATCCTGATCTGTGTGGAGTAAACCATCATCCGATTGGATGCTGTCCAGTCCTGCTCTGCCCTTTGATATGCCCCTGGCCCCTCCATGCTCTGTTCTGCGTGTGGATCCAGGAGGCCAGGGTCATGGATGCTGGGAAATGCAGCAGCATTTATGACTTTGGGGGATCTCCACACATTTAATGTACATCAGACCCATATTTATGGATTCAGCTCTTACTACTTAAGGGTCAATATCTTTTTTTTCTTGATTAACCTTCATTTTTAAAAAGGGTTCTGCTTCAATTATTAAATAACAATCAGGCTCTTGAAAAACCATGATCTTCTTCAGTTTGTGATCCTCTCTCTCAAGGTCCAGCTGCATAAATCTGCTCATCCCTCAATACACCATGGATATAAAACATTTATTAGGGCTGGCATGTAATCATTTTTCCTGTTCTTTACAAATTGAGATCACTAAGAGCAGGCTGGAGGAGTCAGCTTCGTGACCTTGATCTGCATGAGCCTTTGTTTTCAAAGCTGTTGTGTGGCTCCCTCCTGCAGTGGGGGATGGGGGTTGAGGCACACATATCCAGCAAGTAAAACTGTTTGTGGGTTCTTGAGGGGATGCCATTAGGGGAGTATCCCATGAATTCACTAACCATATTAATATTCTGGCTTCAACTATTTGTAGAGTGGTGTTTATCATTCTGCTGGGCATTATGTGCCCTGATGGTTTAAACAAAGGTATTTTGAAATCAGACCGAATGCTATTAATCTACAAGCCAGGGCTGCTGTACAGATAGTGAGAAAGGTGAAGAATGAGAATGTGTAGGTGTGCCTGGGGTGAGCAGGGACCCACTAGTATTGAACTTGGCTGTTTAGGCCAACATCATATTACTACAGGCTGAGGCTGTTGGAGCCCTTTAACTAAAGAGGGACCTGTCTGAATGAACATGAGCAACTTTCTATTTCAGCAGGTGTGGTTCCCATATGCCAACAAAGCAGTGAGGGAAAGCCTTTTCTATGTCTGCCCTCAATAACGTCCATATGGATCAATAGGAACCTTCATTTTCCACAGTCATCAACCCCTTTCCATGCTATCATTTGCAGGGCAAAATTTGTAATTCATGATAGAAATCGCACACTTTAAATTCAGGACAATTGGAGCAATGGGTTCCAGTTCCTAGTACTGCTGGCATAGCTCTGTATAATTCTGGTATCCAACAGTTTCCAGTCAGTTGATACTCTCAGGACTTTGCTCTAAGCCACGATGTTACTTGTACAGTAGTAACTCCTGATGAATAATGAAAAGTGTGGAGCTGCCCCTGGCCACTGCCCCCACATACACCGCACACACACACACACACACACACACTGCCACTTAGAATCAGTATGTTTGTTCTGAAAATCATAAAATTTTTATCTGTTGACTCATCTGCTGTTAATTTTGCAGGTTAATAAAAAAGGAATGTGGGTTGTGTTTCCGTAGCAACAGATACAGTTTTATTGTCATGCTCTGCCAACCTCTATAATGAGATATAATGCAAATGTTGAATATGTTGCATACAGTACATGCATGTGTGTGTGTGTATGTAAGCCCTCTTCCCTGTCTAGGGGTATCCAGATGGCAACTTAATGGGGGGGGGCACTGTACACCCTAAGCATCCAGAGTCCAAGGAATTAGAACATAAATAGCTTGTTACCTGGTTCATAGATGGCAGTGACTGGGAGTCACAGTAAGAGGAACAAAGTCTGCTGCAGGGTGTTCCAATAGGCTGCAGGGGCAATATTGGTTAGCAGGCAAGCATGCACATTCACATTGATTACATTCATTGTCCACTCCAGAATCAAAAGTGAAAAGCAATTTAATTAACTTTGAAACAGTAACTACCACTCCATGGAGCATGGGGCATTTCATTTGGTGGGTTTCCTTCCCAGACACAGCTGGAAAATCTATTGCAACAGTCACTTGGGCTAAAAGACTGAGTTATTTCTTGCAGATCTCCCTTAAGCCATGAAGGCTAAATTTCTGGCAGCACTTTGGGGGCTGAAGAGGCCACTCCATGAGGTAGCTTGGTGCTAATCCACTCTGTCATCTCATATCATATTCCTTAACTTTATTTCCCAGAGTGTTATGGTCAGTCAATCAAGACTCTTTTCTTGCAATTCCATCCCTATACTGCACATAGGGCTCCCAACAGCACGAGGTGTTTCTACTGTCCCAAACCCTTCACTCTCTCTAGTGTCCTTCCCATCTGCCTGGTCACACAACTTCTCCACCAGGAGCAAAAAAACCTAGAGCATACCCTCTTCTCTAAACATGGACCATATTTTGGGCAGTGTGTGTACTCCTGGCCTTTTCCCAGTAAATCCTGGCATTTTTCACTCATGCAGTGATTTCAACCTCTGAACTGACTCATTAGGGGGACTTCTGCCAGTGCCACACCAAAGCATCTGACAGGCTGCCACCCTGCTGGGGTCCCAAACGTCACTCCCCAATTGGACTTTCCCCACCTCCACAGGCTGCTCAACCAGGGAGTTCCAACTCTGCAGCAACTATGAGCCTGGGGAATAGGGGGTAGTGCTGCCACCACAACACCCTCAACTGCTTGGGCTGCCACTTCTGAGCCATGCCCCAGGCCCCATTGCCATAGCAAACCCACTCACAGAATACCTTGTGACCCTCTGCTGAACTCACCACAGGCACAATTTCTTTGGGCTTAAGGCACCATCGGTGCTTACCCTACCAAGGTGCCAAAGTTCATTTGGCAGGCCTCATTTTTCTTTTTTCTCCTCGGGCTCTGGTTCTCAATCACATGGACAGACCTCACTCACTGTTCCAGTGCTCCCCTTTACTTCAAACCTGAACCATCACTCTGCACATTGAAGGTCTTAGAGGGTGGAGGGCCAGGATGGCAAGCAGCCCACCCCATTCTCACCACGGCCCTCCAGCTAAACCTGTGGGACCATTTCCCCCCCCCCCGCTTCTCCTCTTGGGTCTCACCCCTGGGTCTCTCCCAAATGGGGCCAAACTCTTCACTTTTTATATCCCAAGGGAGGGGCCCCTTGCTGGCAGCAAGCAGGCCCTACCTCCCAGACTCACAGGCATCACAACTCCCACTTCCTCTCTAACTACATTTAGCACTCAGCGATTTAGCTAGTAAGTATCCAGAGGGTGCTTACACTTTCTCCCCACTGAAAATGTTCACCTCCTGGTAAACGCCAACCAGGCTGTACCACTGATCCATCTGCTGGAGAGATATGGCCTCTCTCCCTCCCCCAAGGATCAGAGCTCTCCACTGGCTACATGGCCGGAGCAGTGGAAAACTAATACTCTTAAAATCTTAAACCTTCACTTAAAACACTTTTCTAAACCATGATGGGGCTAAGCTTGGCAACCCACAACCAGTTCCTGTGGTCACCTGCCAGGTACTGCAGCAATGGCATGCCCCCATTTACTCTTACAGTATTCACTGTCTACCATCTTCCAGAACTCTACCAGTAAGGTGCTGCTGTCAGGAATGGGCACAAAGTTGTCAGAATTTCCCCAAATATGCTTATGTAATGGCTTATAATATCATAATATGCAAAACAGTAGTATTTGAAATTCGTTATAAAACTTGAACAAGGCTAAACATTGCAATGACACTAATCAATTTTACTAACAAGCAAGCCCATTCTCACCTATTTATGGGGTATTATGCTGGTATCATACAACCTCCAAACATGCTCTTCATTTATACTGCTAATGTTAGAATAAACAAACTTTTTTTTCCTTGTCTTTCTGATTTTTTTTTCCAAGAAACACATTAAGATCTATGTCAATCAAAAGCATTAAGAGAAGCTAGGAGGGCCAACCTCATAAACATTTTTAAAACACAAACTGTAACTAGGTGGGTCAGATCTCACTCAGACACCAATGGTTTCTCACTGGATAGATCTGAAGTCTTTGGAATATACTGCAGCTCCAGGGAGCCTTGTGGAAACATTTTTGTGCTTCAAGTCACCTTCCCCAGATACATGGCAACTTTGACTAATTTAAGTCTCAAGCAAAATACAACTTAGGATCCAGCTTAGTACATTATCCCCTCTCAGAATCCTCACAGATGATATAATATTTGGTTCTCTGCTCCTCCATATTCTGGACCATGGCAAAGGTCTTGAACAAAGTAACACCAGTCCATACTGTTGACAGAAACATTTGCAGAGCTTTCTTGATAACCTCCTGCTCGTGACCTCCCAGCTCCTAAGCACTTCCACAGCTTCTAGTCTTTATTTTGTCCAAGGCAGCATGGAACACCCAGTTCTTTCATTTTTCCTTGATCACATCCCAAATGGTCTCACTCAAACAAGGGTAATTTACTCCAGGGTATTCTTTACGGATGCGGTGACTGACCCAGCGCTCCACCTGTAACCAGTCAGGGATACTGCGTACACTGGTCCTAGGGGCTGTACCTTTCAGCAACCAACTCCACGTAGTCTAGTTCAGATAGCAGGGGTGAGAAGGTCACAGATTGTCCATGTCCATTCTCTTTTTAAGACACATTTGTCACAAGCGGGGAATGGTATCAGGACATTTCTTGCTATGAAAGTGATAAGGCTTAGGAATGTGTCTTTCCCACAACTGGTCGTCAAATGTGTAAGACTTGTATGGCATACCCAGAGGAGGAGGAGGCGCAGTATACTCTTGTTCATCTTCACTGGAGTCCCCATCTGAAACAATCTCCTCCACAATCACATCAGGCTTACTGGCTTGGTGAGCCTCCCATGCTACAGAGGGTGGTCCTCAGGATCTCTTCACACTACCCGACATCAAGGGGTGTGGGCACAATGCAGCAGACATAGATAGGTCAGTTCTCCTTGCCACCCCACAGCCTCTTTTTCTGTCATGGGGAGGATCAGGCACCACTGGAGGAGAAAGGCTGGGCAGACGTCTATTGTCCCCCTCTCTCCAAGATGTATTTCACCAGCTATCCCCTCCAGTTGCTCCAAGTTCTTCTGATTTGACAAAGTAACACTCGCCAAAGCAGGGGTGGTAGCCAAATTCCAGGCAGGCTGATAGTCAATAGCAGGCCTAGCTGGAATAACAGAGCCAGTACCAGCACAATCCAGGCATACTGGGAGGACCTTCACCACACCTCCAGTCTGATAACAGATCACACACTTCTCCTGCACGCCTCCTTGCTGGGCTACATCCCAGAGTCAAGACAGTATGGTTGCTGACACAAGAACCATTTGGTTTTCTGGAGCTGCTGCCATAATAACTATGCAGTTTCTTCCTGTACCGCTGAAATTAATATTGGAGTTCAAGCACTTGTGGTGCAGTTTGCAAAAAGTGAGTCAAGATGGCGTGGCCAACCCCCTGCAATGTGATCCCACAGTCCCAGTTGTAGGGCCTCAGCCAATCCAGTGAGGATCTCAATGTTCTACATACATACATTAACAGCACACTAAATAGTTCATGTTGCAAAATGGCACTGCTGCAAGGCGAAGTTGCATGAGTTCAATATGGCACCCCCAAAATACTTCTCACTGTAGCCTTACCAAAAGCAGTTTAGATATGGCACAAGTTCCCCAAAAAGTCATCATTTTTTTTTTCAAATCCCGGATGAGTCCCCATGTTGTAAGTCTCCACCCCTCCCTGTCTAGGGGTATTTAGATGGTAGCCTAGTGGGAGGGAGGCACTGTACAACCTAAGCAACCACAGTCCAAGGAATTAGAACAGAAATAGCTTGTTACCTGGTTTGTAGATGGTAGTGACTGGTAGTCACAGTAACAGTAACAGTGGAACAAAGTCTGCTGCTGTTCCCAAATGCTGCAGGGGGAATATTGGTTAGTAGGCAAGCATGCACATTCACATTGATTAAATTCATTGTCCACTCCAGAATCAAAAGTGAAAAACAATTTAATTAACTTTGAATTAGTAACAACCACTCCATGGAGCTTGGGGCATTTCATTTGCTGAGTTTCCTTCTCAGACATACAGTAGCTGGAAAATCTACTGCAACAATCTATTGGGCTAACAGACTGAGTTATTTCATGCAGATCTCCCTTACGCCATGAAGGCTAAATTCCTTGCTGCACTTTGGGGGACAAAGAGGCCACCCCATGAGGTAGCTTGGTACTAATTCACTCTGTCATCTTATACCTTATTCTTTACCTTCATTTCCCCAGTAGTTACAGTCAATCAATCAATGCTCTGTTTTTGCAATTCCATCCCTATACTGAACATAGGACTTATGACAGCATGAGATGTTTCTACTGTCCCAAACCCTTTCACTCTCTCTAGTGTCCTTCCCATCTGCCTGGTCACACAACATCTCCACAAGGGGGCAACGAAACCTGGAGCATACCCTCTTCTCTAAATTGTCATAATTCATAAATTTTATTCAATGTTCCTTAGCAAGAACTGAACCACCAGAATCCTTTCAGACATCCAGTTGCTGATGCCAATGCTCGGCAGCTGGGCCTGATTATGGGCAGTTGTGGGTACCCTAGCCTTTTCCCAGTAACTCCCAGCATTTTCTGCTTATGCAGCAAGTCCATCCTCTGAACTGACTCATCAGGGGGACTTCTGCCAGTGCCACACCGGAGCACCCAATGGGCTGCCGCCCTGCCGGGGTCCAAAACATCACTCCCCAAATGGAATTTACCTGCCTCCATAGCCTGCTCAACCAGGGAATTCCAACTCTGCAGTGGCCACCAGCCTGGGGAATAGGGGGTAGTGCTGCCACCACCACATCCTCAACTGCTCAGGCTGCTACTTCTGAACCACACCCCAGGCTCCATTACCATAGTGGGCCTGCTCACAGGATACCTTCTCACACACTGTTGAACTCACCCATGGGCACAATTTCTTTGGGCTTAAGGCCTCATCAGTGCTTACCCTACCAAGATGCTGAAGTTCACTAGGCAGGCCTCATTTTTCTTTCTTCTCCATGGGCTCTGACTCCCATTCACACCAACAGGTCCCACTCACTGTTCCAGTGTGCCCCTTTACTTCAAACCCAAACTGTCACTCTGCACATCATGGGTCTTTGAGGGTGGAAGGCCAGGGTGGCAAGTGGTCACCCCAGTCCTGCCACGGCCCTCAGGCCAAACTTGCGGGCCCAACCCCCCCCACTTCTTCTCTCAGGTCTCACCCCCCAGATCTCCCCCAAATGGCACCAAACCCTTCACTTTTATATCCCAAGGGATGGGCCCCCTGCTGGCAACAAGCAGGCCCTACCTCCCAGACTCACAGGTACCACAACTCCCATTTCCTCTCTATCTACACTTAGCACACAGAAATTGACCTAGTAAGTACCCAGAGGGTGCTCACGTGTGTGTGTGTGTGTGTGTGTGTGTGTGTGTGTGTGTGTGTGAAATCTGTTTCAAATGATCACATATAAGCTCTTCTGGATCAGTGGCAGTGCTGGTCATGTAATGATTCAGAATCCTCAAAATACTTTCCTAGATTTTTGCAGCAGAGAGTGTGTGTGTGTGTGGGGGGGCATGAAGGGGAAAGGAAACAAAAATTGGTGTGAGGTGTACTGCCCCAGTAGACTTTCTGAAATACAAAATCACACATGCCCACATAATGCAAAGCATCATGGGCTGCATATGCAAATCACCACAGAATGTTATGCTGGTTCAACTTTAAGCAGAATTGCATGGTGCCGAAAGGCTTCTCACACAGTTTGTAAAGGGTGCTAACAGATGACATAGACACGTGTTTCGTCCTACCAGGACTCATCAGTATGCCTCGTCTGTTTGACACCCCAGTAGAATGAACCGGGTACCCTAAGACGGTCTGTCTGGGTTATGTTGTGGTGAACCCATTAAAATAAAAAAACTATTTAAAAGACAAAGAACCTCTGTGTGCAAACACTGAGACAAGGGTTACCTCAAAGGGCATTTGGCTGGGAAGCCAAGTTTCAAGAAAATATAAAATCACACATGCCCACACAATGCAAAACATCATGGGCTGCATATGCAAATCACCACAGAACGTCTCATAAAGCTGTTTGGCCCAGATGGAGATTAACCTGGTCTCTTGGAATGTTAAGGGCCTCAATTCCCCTATTAAGTGAAAAAAAAGTCTTAATGCATCTTACAAAAATTGGGACCCCAACTAGTATTTCTTCAGGAGACCAAACTCGCCCCACAAGTGGCATTAAAACTGAAACAGGGGTGGGTGGGGGGAGAGGTACACAGTGCCAAACCTTCTCATAAGTGGGGAGTCTCCATATTGTGGCATAAAAATCTCCCTTGGAAAATCAGTAGATCCCAAAAGGACAAGGAAGGCTGATGGGTAATGGTGGAAATGATAACCCCTCAAAGTTTTCCGATCCTGCTTAACCTCTATGCCCCCAATCAGGATGCCCCAGAGTTCTTCCACCAGATTACCCAGACCCTTTCTGACTTCAGTACCAATCGCTGCCAAGTCCTGGTAGACCCTTCCATGGGTAGGAGCAGCCAAGGGGTAGAACCCCACAAGCAAGCAGCTATAGCTGTGGGCCACCTCAGGGAGGAGCATGCTCTTTTAGATGCATGGCAGACAAAAAACTCAGGAGCATGGGACTATACCTGCTTCTCGTCTGTGCATGGGTCATTCAGCAGGATAGACCTGTAGCTTACCCCCAGCTTGCTCTACCATAAGATTACCAGAATACGGATGCATCCAATAGTGATCTCTGATCATGCCCCCCCAGAGATCAGACTGGAGTGGAGTCCGGAAGAACCCCCACTTCTTCTTGGAGGCTTGATGTCTTATTATTAGAAGACCCTCAATTTCTGGCCTGGATCCCCAAAGAATCTGCAGCCTACTGGGACACTAATGACACTGGGGATGTCTCATACTTGACCCTATGGGAGGCATATGAGGCCTCCATCAGGGGGCGTATCATAGCCTTTGCCTCAGCCAGAACAAAAAAAAAAGAAAGTTAGAGCAATCCGAGCTTGAACTCCACCTGGCTACTTTAGAAGACAAATACAAGAAAGTGGCACACCTAGGCCCATCCCAGCCCTTGTAGCTGTAATCACCAGTGCCAGATTTAACCCCAACCTCCATCTAACTAGACAGGGTGAGTTCAACCTCAGGAGACTGATGCACTCCTGCTGGGGGGGAGGAGGGGAGTCCAGCCGACTTCTGTCCTACCGTTAAAAAGCAGACAGGCTGCCAGGAATATACAATGTATCACAAATAAAACAGGAGAACAAGTCTCAGCTCAGAAGGACATTAACCTGGTCATGGTGCAATTTTATGAAACCTTATGCTCCGCCCCAACCCCCCTCTAGTCAGGATAAGAGAGCAGAGTTCTTAAATAGCCTCCCAATCCCAGGTATGGCAACTGCTCTAGCGGCTCAGCTAGAGGCCCCGCTTTCAGTGGCAGAGATAGATACGGCTATCCATACCATGAACTGAAAAAAATCCCCCGAGAAAGATGGCATACCAATTGACTTTTATCAGATACCAGCTCTGGAGTTTGTGCAATATCTGCTATGCACATACTCTGACTGTTTGAGATGGGGAGAGCTTCCACCTTTCCTCTGAGAGGCAGTGATTACCGTACTGCCAAAGAAAAAAAAATACTAAATCCGGCCAGCTACCAGCCAATCGTTCTTATAAACAAGGATGCCAAGATCCTGGCAAAGGTCTTGGCAACCCATTTGGAGCCCCTACTGCAGGGCCTAATTCATCCATCCCAAGCCGGGTTCATTAAAGATAGGCTGGGATTTGACCACCACAGAACCCTGGCCTCCATCATGCACATAGCTCAGAAACTCAACCTTCCTAAGGCGGCACTGGCCATGGACTTTGAGAAGGCCTTCGACAGTGTTGAATGGGCCTACTTGATGGGGGTTTTGGCAAAGATGGGGTTGGGGGACCAGTTTAGGAGCTTGGTGCAGTTACTTTACCACTTTCCAATGGCATCATTTCTCACTAATAGGACAGTTTCTGTCCCATTTCATCTGCAAAAAGGCATGAGGCAAGGGTGGCCCCGTCACCCTTGCTGTTCATCCTGGCAATCGAGCCCTTGGCCATTGCTATTAGGAAGGCTGTTGAGACTGAGGGCATTTAGGTGGTAAACACTATGTTTAAGACTTTCTTATATGCTGATGATCTTCTCCACTATTACTACCACATATTGCCCCAAATCCTTACAAAAGACCCTAGATATCCTAGATAGCTTCTCCAATGTCTCAGGCCTCAAAATCAACCAAACAAAGACTGAGGTCATGCCCCTAAATCAGGTTTGTGTCCAGCAAACAGCTTCTGATCTAGGACTGCAATGGGCCCCTCAGGAGATCAAATACCTGGTGGTGGTCATACACCCGAATCCAATTAAACAGATCAATACCAACTTCAAAACCCTGGTAGATGACATGTGCTCTGACCTGGATCTTTCCCTAGCAGGGAAAATTGACTCTGTCAAACTAATGCTAGCACCCAAGGTTTTATACCTCCTTGCTCACACTCCTATGATGGTCCCCTAGAAATGGTTTCACAAACTGAACCAAATAATTGGCAGTTTTTTTATGGGAAGGAAGACCCCCAAGAATTAGCAAACTTAAATTTAGATAGTACTGGAGCAGAGGAGGCTGGGGTCTCCCATGTTTCCAAGGCTACCACATGGCATTTGTTTCTGCCCAAACTGCAACATGATTCCCATGACAGACAGCTCACTCCCAGATGTGAGTGGGCCTTGAAGCCAACCTAGTTGGTTCTCCCTCCCTGGCCATGGCTCTTTATGCCAAGAAGCAGGGGTTGGATCCCATGAGCCCCCTTATTCTGTTATCCCTATCATAATGGTGCAAGGTACACAAAATGTTTCAACTCTCCCCTACCCCATGAGCCCACATGCCACTCTGGCACAACTCAGCAGAGAAGGTGGGAGGGACTACCATTCGCTGGAAATTTTGGGAAGCTCAAGAAATCAACCAGGTGTGGGATCTGTTAATCCCTGGCATGAACATTGTGGACACTTTTCAAGCACTCAGAGACATATACTTACTGCCAGCCAATCATTTCTAGAGATATCTCCAAGTACATGATGCCATTAAAATGTCTGGGGCACAAGGCAAATCCGATGCTACCCAAGGGTTTTCCAATATCCTTAATGTCACAAATCAGTTTGGTAGAGGAAAGACTAGCAGAATTTATCAAGTGATGAGGGATATGCAACCCAACCCCACTACATCTGCTAGATCCGTATGGGAGAAGGAGTTGGGAGTGCAGATCACAGAGTCTCAATGGCTCCGCAGTTGGATTAGGATTCACCAAGCCTGTAGGGACAGTAGAACCCATCTGATAATCAATAAGACTATATTGCAATGGTAGTACACTCCTGCCAAACTCAACAAACAAGGTCTAGCCTCTATGGATAACTGCTGGAGGTGTGGCCTCCCTGGGGCTCACCTCTGTCACATCCTATGGTGTTGTCCCACAATAAGGTCCTTCTGAGACTCGGTCACTGAAATGGTTCAGGAGGTTTGTCCCCTCATTCAGGCAGATGCCCAGCTTCTCCTGCTAGGTTATACCCCAGACTCTACCCCCAGATATGACCCAGGGGCACTCTGGACCACAGTTCTGGGAGCAGAAGCCAAAAGAATGTTGTTAAGGAGATGGAGGACATCTGTGAGTCCTACTTTAATGAAATTGCTGGACAATCTAGCTCAGGTGGCCACATTTTAAAGATTATCCCACTTTGCCAGTGGTTCTATGAACAAGTTCAGTTCACTCTGGCACCCCTTCCTAGACTCCAAATACTGTCATAATACTCCCCCTCCATAATGCAATTAGCCTCCACTAAGCTTCCTACTATGACTATGGAGACCTGTAACTTCCAATGGTTCTCTTCACCCTGTGGTCATTACTTTGAACACACTGTATACTTTTAACTCTCTGTAAAAACAAGTGTAACCATGTTTGCAAGTGTTTTTATACTCCTAGTATATCCTGACTGTAATGTTGTGTATCCTTCTGTATAATGATTGACTGTACAGTAAACCCTTTCCTTGAAACCAATACAAATTTTTAACATCAAAATATATGCTTCTTCAATTTGGAATGCAATACCTATTTACATATATGAAATAATGTATGGGCAACTATGCACAACAGGGTTATGTTTCCATCAAGAGGTTCTGAAGACACTATAGAGCTCAAGAGCATAGCTTGAGGGGTCTCGAGTGTCTTCAGAACCCAGAGATGGAAACACATACTGAGCTGGGTACAGTTGCCCATATTTTATTTTTATAGTAAATGGTTCTAGGAGTTCAAGAAGCATACAGAAACCAAGGTGATGTTTGGACAGACTTTCAACTTTAAACTAAAGCACAGTTTTACTTTCACTACTGAACTAGAGAAAGCAGCAATGACTAAAGATGCAGTTCTCTGTACATAGTTTTGTTGAACTGTACAAAACCATTTTGACCTTTGAACTGTACTGTAATAACTTTTCTGACCATTGAACTGTACTAACTGTACTATAACTTTTGAACTGTGGACAACAAGAAAATCAAACTAATCCAATTTCCATGTATGCTAAGACCTAACCATATAATATAAGATGCTTGTCTAAGCATTATTCATTTTCCTCTGCTATATCTCAATATTTTAGAAATCTTGATTTTTGTAATTGTTTAAGCTAGTACTAACAGAACTGTATCTTGTGTCTATATTTGACAACAAGAATTACCCTAGCAAATTATTATGGAACTGTGAAAGGAAAAGTGTGCCCCCATTGGGACTTGAACCCAGCACTTTAGCATTTTGTGCTATGCTCTAACCATGTGAGCTATGGGAGACTCAGAGATTAGCAGTGTTTTGTGTTTTCCATGAGGCATAAAAATTGCCTTGCAGTGGCTTACTGCAGTTGAAAAAGATAAGTTAGCTATGTTCCAAGCAAATTATTGCAATTTCATCTGTTACCAAGTTGATCGCAGGTCATTCATGAAAAAGGAATGTATATTCCAGTGTGCCTAACTAATACCAAAATAAATGAAATGAAATTAATTTATTTAAATTAAATAACTTTCTCCAATCACTAGACACTAAATGGGGTTTGAACTGTTGTATATTCCAGTGTGCCTACCTGATACCAACATAAATTAAATAAAATGAAATTAATTTATTTAAATTAAGTAACTTTCTCCAAAAAATAGACACTAAATGGGGTTTGAGATGTAACACAGGTGGCAAAGCGACTGTAGAGTTAAAGTGAGTATGCCTATTTCAGGTGGTGCTGCCATTCGCATTGAAACTACCTGTTCTAAATAAAGTGAGCTACAGCGTACAGTGACTGCCTTTTAAAGCATCTGCACTCATTTCAGTGACCTGTTCATTTAAAGTGAACCCATTCATTTTAAAGGATGCTGCATGCTTAAAACATTTATTCAGAGAACTGTCTGACTTTAAAAAACTCTGAAAATATCACCGAACCCCATTATTCACTGCAATGAATGTCAATGCAAATGTTCATTGAAATAATAATGTCAGCACAGCATTCCAAGTATTCTCTTCAGCATTTCTGGTCCTGACAGCAACATTCTGAACATTCTCTTCAGCCTTTCAAAGCTTCCTCTTCAGCATTCAGTGTTCTGTTTTCTGTGCTTCAAGCATTCTCTTAAGCATTCCAAATTCTCTTGATGACATTCTAAGCATCATCCTTAGCATTCCAGACTACATCAGCATTATCCTGAACTGAGGTACTCCAAACTCATTTTGCAATATTTTGAAACTTTTCATTGTCTTCTAAGTTCTACTGATTCAGTTTAAGTTTGGTCTCTAGCAATACAACAATGACCCTGTCCACTTCGGCATGAAACAAATGCATACATTGAACTTATAGAATTTGGGTGTCGAACATTCAGCTAGCATAGGTGATGGATAGTTTGGGCTGGTTGCATTCAGATGCCTGATCCAGTTTTAGATCAGTCACAGTGAGTAAGGTAGTTGAAGAGCCACCTTGGCTCAGTAGATAGTCACATCTGACACTAAGTGAAGTTAGTGCCTTATTGTACAGATTCTCAGAGTCACTGATCCAGAGGATGTTTTCCATACTGGTATCCTGAGAGAGGTCCTTTGGCAATGACAACCAGAGCTTCCAATTTTGATGCCTAGAGGTGGCCTTGCTGTTTCAGTTAGTTACCAGAAAGAGGTCCTATGCTGATGATGACCAGAATTACAGTTTTGATGCAGAGGTGGCATTGCAGTTCCTGTGGCCTAAGAGAGGTCCTTTGCCAATGACAACCAGAGCTTCCAGTTTTGCTACCCAGGGATGGCATTGTCGTTACAGTGACCTGAGACAGGTCTTTTCATTGTCCATGACAAAGATTACAATGTCATTGCCCAGAAGTGGCATTGTGTCTCTGATGATGTAAGCAAGATATTTTAGCCAACAAGTTCTTCCCAGTCTCAATACCCAGAGATAGCCTTTTCCTGTTCCAGTGGCCTAGAAGGTGACTTCTAGCTGACAATATTTTAAAATTCTTGTTGCAATACTTGTTTCTCCTACTCGTTCAACATGAGGCATTCCTGCTACCAGTGCAGACTGTTTTCTTCAATCCATTCATGGGTGTGGTTTAATGTCCTTTCCCAAAGCTGCAACTGGACACTGATAATCTTGCATGTTATGATGGAATGCAGATTAAACAGCAAATAAGCTGAACACAAACAACACAGCCAAAGCTGAATTGGTAGCTTGGTGATTTATACATAACCATTGCTAAGACTGCCGTCCTTAGCAATTAGCTATCCCATAGAGCTCTTAAGCACAGTAATGAGTTCCCTCTGAATTGTAAAGTCTTCAGCTGAGTGCTAAGTCTAATTTGTGTACTGTTAATCAAGGGTGGTTCTGGCACCCAAGCTGTTCATATTCAGCAAATAAAAACATTCTAGGTGTGTTAGCATCACTTGCCTTTCCTTTGTGAAATCAGATTCTCCTTCCATAAAACCTACACTCTTGTTCTCCGAGTATGCTTCCTGCCTCTCTTTTCCAGATACACCTGGCTCTCATCCTTTTACAAATCCATCACTAATCACTTGGTTCAGAACACAATGGAGGATTTTGTCAGTGCCATACAGTTTAAAGCAGAACTGTGCTGAATCTGTAACTCATTTGTCTCAGTAGAAACTGTTTTCTAAATAGTGGTTTAAAAATTCTGTTATTGTTCCATCTACACAGGCATTTTAGTAACCTCAGTCGGTATTTCTACTTTATAATCTGATGGTAAGTACCATTTTAGAACTCTGTGATGTAGTTTATGTGCCAAATAACCAGAGGTCTGCAGTAGAACGTGGATGGATTGTGCCAACAATAGAAAGAGCAGAACAGGGACATAAACTACATCATACAGTTTTAAAATGCTTCTTGCCAGCAAGATGTAAATCAGAAACACCTATCAGAATACCTGTAAGACTTGTCTAACTAGAGCAATAACATCATTTGCACCAGCTTCTACTTGGAAAAATTACTTCTAGATATGGTGCAGTTCTCCTTTAAATCAAGTGACATTCTTTTGTCATATAGTCAGTGTTAACATGGCAGGGCAGAGATGACAGGAGCAAAAAGTAGTACTTTGGATGCTGGAGGTGTGGGATATGCTAGGTTTAATAAGCGATATGCTCATGCAGATAATCAGGAACAGCATTACTGAGCCAGAGGTAGCACATGCAGAGTGGTAAGGGTGGACACTGGTATCTGATGTTTGCCAGTAAAAGGGACAGAACTGTGGTACAAATCATTTGTATCACAGAAACCTATTTGGTTCATGAGAACTAGAAATACATTGGCAAAATATATGTTCCAGCACATTGGGAAGAGTTTCCCAAACCAGATTGTAGGAGAAAGTTTCCTGAGTCCTGGGTACCAAACAGACTCAGGTTTCACACTGTGGGACTTGTAAGAGGTTTGGTATGTTACAAAGTTGAGAAGTTCAGCTCTTGAGGAAGAAGGGCAGGGGCCATCTAGCAAACATGCATGATGGGTGTGTGAATAACCCCAATATCCACTTTTAGAGAGTATTCCTGTTCAGCCATCCAAACATTCAGAGTATTTGATATTCAGCATTAGAGGTATGCATTGGGCTGGGTCAGAGATTAGGACCAAGTGGGTATTGTCAGGACTGATCCATTGGGCTAGAATTTGGTGGTTGTTGGCTCAATCTGATTTTGGTCTGATTGTAAAAAAAGTTAAAAAACTCCTTCCTCCTCTTCTTCATAATTCAACCCCTCACCGTAACTGGAACTTCCTTTCACACTTGCCCAATGCATACCATAAAACAAAGTGTCCCCCCATTTGCATCACTGATAGTGGAGACTCTTTTTTTGCTTCCAGTTAGAGTCCCAGGTGTGTATTTAAAACAACTAAAACTAAAATGGGTCCAAGTCTTCAGGAAGAACAGCTGTGTGTCCTCCCATCCTCCATTAGCCCCAGAAAACGATTCCTCCAAAGGCCCTGTTATGTGGAGAACACAGTGGGAGGATAGGAGGTGAGGCAGCTAGCAGATAAAGCAGGCTGAATCAGAATGACTCAATCTGGGGGATGGGGGCAGGGTCCATTTATGAGTGTCCAGTAGCAAAGGACATTATTACATGAGTCTCACCTTCTGGCCATGTTATTCCTGCTTAGCCGGCCTTATAACTGGGAGCAAGGATGGTCAGTGATTAGACTGATGTTCTCGTTGTATTTACCTTGCCTGTTTTTGCAAAAAAACTCAATTTGCACAGCATTTTGGACTCTCACATCTATTCTTGTGAGGTAGCCATTGTGGCTAACGTGGCGAGCATCACACAACGTATGGTGAAACAACTGAGCAGCAAGGTAAGCCATTCTCCACAGGAGTGCACTGTAACAATTGTAGTCATGTTTCTGTAAGGGCCTCCCAACTACAATGCACCCTCTAATCCAGTGAGTTCACAGTCTCCCTGCTGGATCTGGACCTTTTCACTGGCCTTCTACCTTCCCTCCTGTCCAACCAGCCACATGCAGGGGGCTTTCCATGCAGCTCCCCCCCCCACACACATAATGGAACCTTGGAGACAGCAGCTAGCAGGCCTTGGTGGGGCGGGGTAACCAAGGATGGGGGCATGCACAACTGTGCCCCCTGAAGACTGGGACTCAGTTTTTCTTTAGTGTGCCACCCAGGACTCTGGCAGATAGGGGAAACAGAATCCTGCCTTCATCTTGGATGCAGAGGAGGGTAGAAAATGGAGGCACACTTTGTCGAATATAACACATGGTAAGGGTTAGGGGCAAAAGTTAAGTTGGGGTGATTTACAAAGAGGGAATAATCAGGAAAAAAAGCATTATTTCATTGCATTTATCTAGGATAAGCCAGCTGATATGCAACATCTTATTCACAGTGGGGTCCTGCCTTTATAACCCAGTTTTATAGCAGGGCCTACTGAAGAAACAGGAGGTTAAGTCTCTTATTCAAGGTCACACAGTGAGTGACTCTGGTGGGATTTGATCCTTGTTCATTGATCCAATCCTATTGGGCTACAAATAAGTTGGATGGGATCATGGCAGTGCATAAGGGATAGAAAGTGAAGCCCCTTGTTTACACTGGCCTTCTGAGTGCAGTTGATCCATACTGAGGAGTAGCAGGAGTGAAAGGCAGATGCCCATGAGGTTCCTATCCCATTACCCCTTATTGGACTATTCCTTGTTGCTCTAATAGCGCACTTTCCACCCTCCTGTTGGTGAGGTGCTCTTGTAATATCAGTTCCCACTTCTAGCTGCACTATTTTGAAGCGCATTCTCTCTCTTGATAGGCGCTCATGTACGTTCTCGTAATTTTGATGTATTCTCTGTCATGATGTTACCTGTTGTTATTCTATCTCTCAATTTTTGTTTTGTATCTTGTTGACTTACTGCCAACCTTACCATTTAATGCCAGTTGTACCATTTGCTGTTCCACCCACTTGTTCGTGGGCCTGTATGTTGCCCTGACTCTGTATTGTGTTTCTTATGTACTCTGTAACCTCCCGGGTCGCACCTGAAAATAGGCACTTGTTGTCTTGTGTGCTTACCTGGTTAACAAAAGCAAATAAAATAAATAAAATAAAATAGCCATCTATCCAACTTATGCTTAAAAGCGATTTTATTCTTACTGAGAATTATGTCCAATGGAAGTGAATTCCAAGGCTTGATTACTCGATATGAAAACCATGAACTTCTTTTGACAGTGTTACACTTTTTGCAATGTAACTGTAATGGATGACATCAGGTTTCAAAAAAGTCCTGCTTGTATTTGAAATTAATTTCCATAAACAAGTACAGTATGGATCTTTATATTATATCCCATGGTAATAGCAAATCTCCCCTAAGTCTTCTTGTTTCCAAGGACGTAAGATTCAGTTTTCTAACCTCCTGCTATAATCAAGATTTCCTTTGAAGTTTTTCAATCTGATTAACATTGCTCTTTTTGTGAGGTGACCAAAATTGTGAACAGAAGTCCGAATGGGGGCACACATATGCTCTGTGAAGGGATAACGTTACCTTTGAGTCTCTGGATTTGATAGTATTCCTTATTGTCCAGATTACTCTGTTGAATGTACTGACACAGTCATTAGTTTGTCTTGAAAAGTTTGTCATTTGTAATGAAAACCCCTAGCTCTTTTTCCATCTTTGTTTCAGCCAGCTGTTTGCTACATAACTAGTATTCAAATGTCATATTGTTGCTACCTTAATGCATCACTTTGCCAAAAAATGGTTTTAAAATTGTTCCCTTTTCTCATTTCTATGGATTAAAAAACTATGCCACATAGAGGATAATGTATGGTCATCGATGGTTAACCGGTTTGTTAACCATCGAGAGGTTGCCAGGGCGACCATGTAAACCTCGAGAGCGAAGCTCGAGAGGTTTAAGTCGCCATGGCAACTTCGAGATTGGTTAAAAAAACAGTTAATCATCGATGTGCCATACATTACATTTTATAGTGTATGGTACCACTTAGGTTTTTAAGAAAAGAAAGCAGTTCCTTACTGCAGTTTTGTTTCAGTCACTGCCGCTCTGCCCTCACCGCTGCAGCCATTTCAAAGCCGTCCGATCCAGTTGCGCGCATGCCCAGACTGTTCCCGGTTGTTAACCCATTGATGTGACATACCATCGATGGATTAACAAGATCGTGACATCACATTGATGGTAAAACGTTGTTATAAAAAGGTAGATTTCTACCTATAACAATGTTCTACCATACATTATAATACAATAATGGACAGCATGTTCCAGTTTCTCATGGGTTTACTTTTTCCTACAATGCCTCCTGTCCCATTTTACAGTGATGCGTCTGTGACCTTAGATTCAGCAAATGCTGGTTAAGTGCCAATTTTACAACAGTAAAGCTGTGATTTTAAATGCCTATACTTATCCAGTAAGCACTAATATAGGTTACATTTACAGTTTGGCAAACACCTGAGGGATAATTGATGGGCTATTCTGAAGGGAAACAGCTGAGTCTTCAATAATTATAGCATTGATTGCATGGGGTGATTTGTGTGCTTTTTATGGGTGTGGGTAGTCTGATGAAACAAAAAACTGAAAAATAGAACATTTACTCCTGATTGCTAGACGTAGACACATGCCTAGAAAACAAAATTGGACCAGAAAGAGTTATTCAGATGAGACCAGAACATCAAGCTCTAACAACAGATTGCTGCTGCTGCAGCAGCTATTACTCACTAAATCAATGCTTTTGGATGCATCACTATCACATGGGGCAGCAGCACTATTACACGGGGTAGCATCACTATTACATGGAGCAGCAACACTATTACATGGGACATGTGGCACTGTAGGAAAAGAAAAACAATAAAAAATTCAAACATAGAGATCCCAGGGGCCATAAAACTATTAGGCAAATTTAGAAGAACTTCCAACAGCAAACAAAGGAAAGGAAACACTAGGATTACACCAAAAGAGCAAAACACTCTGCACAACATATGTTTTTGCTAGTTTTACTGTACAGTAGTTTTTCCTTTAATATAAACCAGAGTTGGATATGGGTATCAACTGACTCCTGCCACACATACTGGTAAGCCCAATATCACATTTGAAACAGTTTTTCATGGGAATTCAGACTATGAAACAGCAGCGAGTGGAGAGACCCTGCATACCTATGTCCCCCTATGAGTAAGGATGTTGCTTGATTACCGGTATTCCAGTAAGATCTAATATCTATGATCCTTAGGGGGTCTTGGCTTCAGTGGTATAAATGCTATCTTCTGCTGTTTTAGATCTTTCTTATGAATAGTAGTACCTCTATCTAGCTCAGCTATAGTACTGTATTGACGACTTCTTTTGCATTACCCAATTTTATGTCTTGCCTCACTGCCACTCAGGTGGATTTTTGTCATGTACAGTGCATGCAGGCAAGACATCTTTTTGGTGGTCTTGCTTAGGATTATCCTGAGTCTTATTGAAATGGTTAGATTTAAATATTATGCTTGTACTGTATGTGTTAATGATGTCAGTTTATGCTAGGCATTTTTTTGAAGTTACTGTAGGACCCACCTACTTGCAGATTTTAAAGATGTCTGTCATAAAATGTTATCATCCCATTATAGGCAAAATGTTTTTATTGTTAATAACAAGCATAAATGCACAAAACTACAAGTTAGCAGAGGTGGGTGGAAAGTAAACATTTTTCTTCTGTGGAAGTCTTCAGAACATGTGCAATTCCGTGAAATCTCAAAAATTCCATTTGTAAAGCTGTGACTCCCACATGGTGGAATTTCTAAGAAATTTCTTTGAAAATTCCACAGAAATTCCACATTGTTTTCTGCCAAACCTATCGTCATTCTGTTAATGGAATTTTTAATTTTGCACACCTCTTTTGAAAAGTTGAGACTATAAAATTATTTTTTTTTAATTCTTTGATAACTGGGTAAAGCCCACTAGGCAAAAGTGCCTGTTTTCATGGACAACCCAGGAGCACTGTGGAGGTTAAGTGACTTGCTCAGAGTCACAGAGTATGCAAGTAGAGGTTGTAATAATATTAAGGTCCATACTAAGGTTCAGGATCAGGAACATGAGGCATAAAGCCCATATAAGCTTCTATTATGCACCCATAATAAAACAAATGTGCACCAGACAATATTAGACTGTAAAGTCTATTTTTAAATGTTTTTCAATTTGCTCACAACTATCTCCACAGGAAGGGAATTCCAGAGATTCACAATTCTTTGTGAATAAAAGTACTTTTGTTTCAGTTTGTTACATTTTTTACACCTAAGTTGCAGTGGATGACCCCTAGTATCAGCAACTATTTGTTTACTTGATCTTTAAATATGGGCACTGTATTATGTCATGCATCGGCAGAAGATTTCCTCTCAATCGTCTTGTTTCAAGAGACATAAAGCCGAGCTGGTATAGCCTGTCATCACAACCCAGGTTCCTCATGGCATTTATTTGCTTGGTAATTTTTCTCTGAATTTTTTCTGCTTGTAATATATCTTTTTTCAAATAAGGACAGAAAAATTGTGATGAGTAATCTAGATAGAGGCAGATGTAAAACCTGCATAAAGGGAGAACTACTCAACAATCTCTAGATTTTATATTTCTCTTACAGCCCACCATATGTTATTTACTTTGCTTATGGTTTCTGTTATTTGATTTGAGCCACTTAAATGATGTGAAATACTATAAAGACACCCAAATATTTTTCTTGCTTTGTTACATTCCAATTACCACAAAGATAATAGCTGTGTTTGGGATTAGTCACACCAAGTGGCATAACCTTACATTTATTGTGATTGAAATGCATTTCCCATTTGTTAGCCTATAATGAAATTTTGTCGAGATCCTCCTGAATTTGAGATGTTTCCTTTAAGCTACTGCAAGTGCCACCTATCTTGCAATTGACTGCGTATTTTCACACCTAGCTCACTAAATTCAAGGATAAATCAGAAATTAAAATTTGAAACACTAGAGGACCTAGTATCAATCCCTGTGGGACCCCACTAGCCACAGACCCCCAATCTGAATATTGACCATCTATCAATGCACTGTGTTCTGTTCTGCAACCAACGAAGTATCCAATTAATATATTTAGGATTAATATTCAGGACACTAAGCCTTTCAATTAAAGCCCAGTGTGGAACTATATCAAAAACGTTTCTAAAGCAGAGAAAAAAATCACATCACATGTCTTGTTCATATCAAGGTTTGAGCTTATTTTTTCGAAGAAGGTTTGTAAGTTAAGATCTTCCCTATGTGAATCCATGTTGGTTTACATCTAACTCACCAAAAACAGCTGTTATGTTGTCTTTAATAAGACTTTCCAGAACTTTAGAGAGTATTGGAGTGAGATTTATGGGCCTGTAATTATTTATGTTCTGTTTTCCTCCCTTTTTAAATAATGGAATCACATTAGCGGTTTTACAGTCTTTAGAAACACACTCACTATTCAAGTTACATTCAAAGAGTAATGTAAGCGGATGTACAAGACTATCACTCATAATCTTAATAATGCTGCCAGTTATGCCATCTGGGCCTGGGGATGTAGTAGCCTTGATATTTTTAATTATTCAGTAATATCCCCAATAGAGAACATTATTCCCTGACCCAGTCTGGCATCCACAAGTACTGGAGGTTTATTATTTTTTGCAGAAGTGTTACAAAAATGTATTTTAAATATGTTAGCCATTTTGTTTGGCCTATTAATACTGTTGCTATCTAACAATAATGGGCCGACTTTACACTGAGGTCTTTTTAGTGAATATATATAGCTATAAAATACAATACTGTTATGTTTAGTAGCTTGATAAGCAAGGTTGCTTTCTACTTTTTTTTTTTTACTTTCTAATTTCCTGCTTACAATGAGTTAAAACTTGTTTATAGGCATCACACCTGGTCAAACCCAGGTCTGTCTGCTGGATGTACTAGACTCATTCGCAGCTCATTACCGTACTCTAAACTCTAGGCTATACTGCCAGCCCTATGATGACTCATAGGACCTATTGCTTTCCTGATTAAGGGTCTCAATCAAAAATCAAGGGACCAGGCAGGACCTTTACACTGGAGGTAAAGAGAAACTCTGCATTGTTTAACCTCTGATTGCAAATGCTGTTTTTTGGCATGTTGTTTTGTAGCCATATTAACTTCAGCAATTCTTGTAACATAGTTGCAGTAAGGAAGTAATACATACACATTCATGTATGTACATACATGCAGTACAGTACATACATATTGTACACACAGTACAGTACATACTGCACATGCATACTGAAATGTCAGGATTGGGAAATTTGGAGAGTGCTTGTAAGTTTATTATACAGCATTTTGTAATACCCTGCATGAAAGCTGTAATATCAAAAGCAATTGATTGATTGGCCTGTCTGTTCACCATGCTTCCCTGGCACATAGCCACAAACCATGCTTAGTCCCCAGGTGTGCTGTTTACCAGTGAAGCAGAAAGGGATGAATTACAAGAAATCCTCCAGCCTCATATGGCTTTACTGTGTATCACTGTTCAGAATAAATTACCTGGAAGAGGATATGGGTACAGTAGCTAGTGATATCTCCACATTTGAGCATACTATCAAAATATCATGTGTAAGTTTGATAACCAGCATGGTGTTTAGACCTAATAGATCCACAAACACTGCCCTAATAGACTTCCACAACCTGGTTGTTACTTCTTTGAACCGGGGGGAAGCACTGGGGTGGTGTTCATGGACCTTAGTAAGCATTTGACTTGGTACAAGACAGGATACTTTTAGAATGGCTTTGGCAGGTAGGGGTACAAAAAGGCTCATTGCAGTGGTTTGCATCTTATTTGGCTGGCTGTAAGCAATGTATGGCCAATAGAGCAGAAATGTCAGGCCTTGGGGAAGTAAATCGGGGGGGGGGGTCCTCCGGGATCGATTTTGGGCCCTCTGATGTTTAATGTTTATGTTAATAATCTGGTGCAAACCATTAAATATGGGCAAATTAGGATGTATGCGGACAATACAGTGCTACTAGTCTCAGCTAATAATATGGGGGAATTAGATCAGAAGTTACAGGGGGACCTGTACCAACTGGAAAGCTGGATGAGTGATTCTGGATTGCTTCTAAATTCTTTAAAAACTCGGTGTATGATTTTTTACTCGGGTCGAGAAGAGAGCGGATCATAGTTGCACATCCATCAAATGGTAATAAAGTGAAAGAGGTTGATGGATATAGATACTTGGGTGTGCAAATGGATTCACACATGAGTTTTAAAGAACATATTAATATCCAGGTTAGGAAGGTAAATCAAAGGTTGGGGGCCCTACGAAGAGTGGCGGGAGTATTTTCAATGGAAGTCAGAGCGAAGCTTGTTAAGCAGATTTTGTTACCAGTTCTAGAATATGGAGCACCTCTTTACATGAACTCTGCCCAAAAATTATTAAATAAGGTAAATCAAGTATACTATAGACTGGGTAAATTCATAACTAAGGACAAAAATAGAACACATCATTGTATAGTATATAATCAGTTACACTGGCTAAATCCAGAAGCACAAAGAAATTATATATGGTTAATCATTTGTCATAAAATCATAAACACTAAAAATAATCATTGCCTAGCAAAATTTGTTATATTTCACCAATCAAATGATATCTAATAAGGGAAATGAATGTTAAAGTTCCAATGTTAAAATACCATAATAAATTCGGAGAGACAAAGTTACAAAATAAAATAGCCAGCCATTGGAATAAATTACCAATACATTTAAGGAAAACAAACAATCTGTCTATTTTTAAAACTGTATTGAAGGAATACTTGCAGACTGAATGTATATGTTAAGTATGTTGATGGTATTAATATGTAGACCTGTAGTCTGTATATTGTATGTTAAAGTTTGTAACCATGGTTGTTTTGAATGGTTAACTTGTTGTTTTTATTATATTTATATCTGTACTTAAAGAACACAGGACTTTAGTTGAAAACAGGGCCTTTGGTCCTAATCTATCTGTTCCTGTATAAAAATAAAGTTTTATCTATCTGTCTACTATGGAGGAAACACTACAGAAGGGCCTAGATAGGCCAGGGAACAAATGAGCAGAAAGTAAACAGAAGCCATTCAATGTGGACTGATGTAAAGTTATGGACATAGACACAAGCAGAGTGCAAAATGGGATAATACCAACCAAGACAGATCAGAAACTGGATCTTAGGAGCATAGTAGACAGATTTCTGAAGACATTAGAGCCAGTGTCAGATAGTTGCCAAAAAAGCAAACAGGCTGTTGGGATAAAAATAAAAGGGGAATCGATGGTAGATCAACTGAAATAATCCTACTATTGTATAGGACTTTGGTTGGGGCTCCACCTACAGTAGAATATTGTGTGCAGTTTTGTAATCTGCACCACAAAAAAAATTATGTATAAAGCAGACTTGGGAAAGGTACATGAAGAGCTACACGGATGTTCATGGCTACGCAGTAGAACATATGAAGAGACTCAAGGATATGAGATTCTTCCCATTTTAAAAAAGTAGACTAAGATGGATAGAAAGAGCGACAGAAGGACAGATAGATAGATAGATAGATAGATAGATAGATAGATAATTTATTTTAAAAAGCCTTTCTGAAAACCAAAACATTCTATGTAATTATAGCATAATAAATCTAATATAAATCAATAAATAAACCAGTCATAAAGCAACATTACAGTGTAGATTAATAGTAATAAAATTGCAAATTCAATCTCCTACAAAAGCTTAACTGAACAACCAAGTCTTAAGTTTACTGTTAAAAATGGTGACAGAAGGGGAAACACAAATGTCAGTTGGTGAACTGTTCCATAGTAAAGGGGCCACTACTGAAAATGCTCTATCTGCAGCCGATTTTAACTTTGATTTTGAAATGGTTACTACACAAGTACCAGTGGAACGTAAACCATGGACATCGGGGTGGGTTGCAAGAAGTTCACCACGGTACTGGGGTCCCAGTCTGTTTAGTGCCTGGAAAGTAAGTAAGAGAATCTTAATGTCGATCTCCCATCTTACAGGAAGCCAGTGCAGAGAGTGCTGTGCTGGAGTGATATGTTCACTTCTTTTTACAGATGTAACAAGGTGGCTGCAGCATTCTGCATCAGCTGAAGATGGCAGATGTGACGTACAGGAAGGTTCCGTAGAGTGCATTGCAATAGTAATAGAAGTAGTAGTCTTTATTTATTTATAGCACCCTTCCATGGAAACCCAGGGGCACCATTACAATAAAACAGAATAACCACAAACAAATTAACCATTTCATCTCCAAAATAATAACAATAACTACCTTGATTTCTCTAAAACAACATAAAACTCAGTAACACTTTACAATGTGCTGAGAAAAAGTATTACGATACATCTCTAAATGCTTGTTTGAATAAATAGGTTTTAAGGCCCCCTCTTAATAGCCTCAGCCAAGGTGACTCCCAAAAGGTCCTGGGCAAAGAAGTCCAGAGTGCTGGGCATACCACCTCAAAGGCCCGATCCCCTGAGGTCTTCAGCCTAGCCCTAGGAACCACCAGGAGGTCCTCCCCGACAATCAGAGTGGGCAAACAGGGATGTGTAGGTGCAAGAGTTCAGCCAGTTAAACTGGGCCCAGTCTGTGTAGGGCTTTATAGGTTAATAAACCAATCTTAAATGAGATACACCACTTCACTGGCAGATAGTGCAGGTCTTGCAGCACCAGTGAAATGTGGCATGATCTAGAAAGGCCCATGAGTACCCCGGGCAGCTGCATTCTACAGCAGTTTCAGGCATTGTAGCATGCCCTCACTAACCCCATGGTATAGAGCATTACAGTAGTCTAACCTGGAGGCCACAAATGAATGAATCAGTGTGGCCAGGTCCTGGGGAAGGGTAAAGGATCTGATCTGGCAGATATTCCAAAGATGGAAAAAGCCATTCTGGACCACAGAAGACACCCGGGATTCCATTGTCAAACCTTCATCCAGTATGACTCCCAGATTCTTCACCATAGAGGCAGCTAACAGTCCAGAGTTGCCAAGCCAAAGTCCAGTGCCTCCTGCTCCAGCTGCCAATCCCCCCATATGGCCTGGCTCAACCACTAAAACCACAGTTTTCTCAGGGTTGAGTATCAGCCAGCTTTATGCGGTCCAGTTCTGCATCTCAGCCAGACACTTATTAAACACATCAACAGCACTCTGAATCCGGGGAGCAAAAGACATATAGAGCTGAGTGTCATCCACATAGTGGTGAAGCCAAAGCCAATAACATCTAAAGACCTTGCCAAGGAGAAGCATATAGACTGTGAAAAACATTGGCAGCATGACCAAACCCTGGGGTATGCCACAGGATGAATTTTTCTAACATTACCCTCTGGGTTTTATCCCACAGGTAGGAATCAAACCAGCAAATAATGGTGCGGTGAGTCCAGCATACTCCTTGAGATGGTCCAAAAGTAGGCCATGGATCATAGTATCAAATGCAGAAGAGGGAGATCAAGGAGGACAAGAATCGATCGTTCTCCTCTATCCCGTGCCTTGAGCAGGTCATTAAGCATCCTGGCTAGTGCCATCTCTGTGCTGTGCCTGGCTCTAAAACCAGATTGGAGAGGTTCAAAGATGTCTAAGGATGCCAGGTGTTCCTCAAGTTGTAGTGCAACAACTTTTCTCAATAACCTTCCGTTGAAAGTGAAGGTTAGAGACTGGACAATAATTTGCCAAGACATCTGGATCCAGAATTTTTTTTTTTTCAGAAGTGGCCTCACCATTGCAGATTTAAGTGCTACTAGAAACAACCCCTCTGACAAAGAACACTGGATAATCTCAGCAAACACAGGGCCCAGATGTCTGACACAACTCTCTACAAGTTGTGTCGGGCCCAGGCCTGGATTATGAAATGTTGACCACAGCTCTGAGACCACATGACAAACCTCTTCCATGGTCACTGATCAAAAATCCCCCCCAAGTCCACCAAATGCATTCCTCACTCACACACTGTCCACTGCTGGGCTCAGAATGCCCAACTGGAGTGATTCTGGCCATGATGAAGGACAACTTATCTGAGAAGAACCAAGAAAACTCCTCACATTTCATGAGTGTAATTGCTCTTATAGGCTCCAAGCAGGCAGGGTGGAGAAGCTTGCCTACAGTCTGAAAGAGCTGAGCTGATCGGTTCCTCCCAGTGGCAATCTCTCTGGACAGAAAATCTGCCTTCTTCCAAGTGATTGCCTTCTGATATTCTTCATAATGAGAAATCAGAATGAGTTTTTCCTCCCAAGCCTTGAACTTCCTCCAATGATATCCAACCTCCAATCCCTGGTTTTAAGCACACCAAGCTCACCATCAAACCATGGCAAGCTGGGACATGACACCAGAGGATGTACACAGACCAGCATTAGGTGCTTGAAGGCCCCAGTGACAACCCTATTGTAGGTAGACACTGGGGCCTCTGCACCTCCAGTGTATGCTGCCAACATTTCCGAAGTGTCTAGCACTGACATCAGTCCTTCAGGTCCAAGCCCTCTCAAAGGTCAGTACTAAACCACCTCCACAGGGGATGGACTATAAGGGGGGCCCAGAAACAGAACCTGATCACACATTGATTCCGAGAGCCAGGACCTCTCAAGGTCAGAGGGCATTCCCCTACTGTGCGCCCCACTGGTATAACTCCCTCCCTGCCAGTGTCTCACACTCACTAACCTTAGCTTGCTTTAAGCCCAGGCTCAGAAACTTCCTGCTTAGCTCTCTCAAATGCAACTGCCGCTAGCCTAGTGTAAAAAAAAATATATATATATATATATATATATATATATATATATACTCTGTTTGACAATGCTCACTGGTGGCTCCCCCTTCCTTTCCTACTAATTCCTCCTCCCTATCTCCTCCTTCTACTCCTACCAGCTCTCTCCGACCATAAGTTTTGCACCTTTTGTTATCTTTGCTTCGTTGGAGATTGTATTCTGTTGTAACAAAATTGTAATTGAACTGTAACTTTTTGTTTGTAAGTACTGTGTCCCTTGTACTACTGTTCTGATGTCCTCTTTGTGACGAGGTACCTTTGTAAATGAGCCTCTGGCTCAAAGGTTTCTAAACTGATGTTTAACTAACTAACTAAATAAATAAATAAATAAATAAATAAATAAAACATCACCCCAAACTTTGTTCTTAACAGAGTACAGTAGTGTGGAAGACACCCACAACAGCAAGAGATAATTTAATGACATGTTAGTAACATATACCCTTTCTTTACTCTCACTGGTTTGGCCAGAAATACAGCCCATTGGAGTCCAATGAGCTGTTCAATATTGTCCAAGGTCAGGAAAGTCAAACAAAGGGTAAACAAATGGAGCATGTACAGATGGAAAATCAGGGCAACGCTCTCACTATTGCTCCCCAAACCACCAAAGTTCAGAACCCAAAGGAATCACAAGCATAAATAACTCAAAGCCCGAGAATTCTCTCACCACCCACGGGCAGTGAGAGTTAACATTTATAACAGAGAACAGACTCCAGCTTCAGAGGAGTGCAGTATAGATTCCAGCACCAGTCATACAGTTCTCCCCAGTAGCAGCTCCAGAGAGGGTCCCAGGGCTGCAGCTACCATGGCAACAACCCAGAAACAGGCTGGATTTGTAAATAGTCAGCTAAAGTGAGCAACATCAGCTATTAGTCGAGGTGGGAGACAATGAAGGCATGCACTGGTGTTAGCAGAAGAGGGGATATAAATAAGGTGTTCAAATAATGCAGCTTCACAGTTAAGGCTATTTGTACTGGTACAGGGAAACAAAACAAAAGGGCATTTGTTTACATGGAGAGAAGAAAGACCCAGTAAGAATATAAGAAAGCATTACTTTACAGAGACAGTTTATAGAAGTGAAATACATAGCATTTTTTTATAACAAAGCTTTTTTCTCCATCCCTTGGTCCACCAGTCTTCCTGACAGCACCCTATAAGCCCCATCACTCACCTTCTCATGGACTTACCATTAATCCAACACATGCCAGAGACCATAGTGGTGGGTGATGACCTGCCATGTCAGTCATGGGTGGGCCTGCAGGGGGGGTAGACATTGTCCTCGGTGGACCACAGTTTTTCTCTTCCATTTTTTCTTCCACAATGCACATGTATGATAGCAGCGTCCAGTGGTTGCCCGTCCCCCTGTATGTGTGCCCATTGTACTGCTAACTGGTCTCTGCCAGGGGGCAGGCAAGCACCGGGACATTGCTTCCCCTTCCCCGAGGGAACAGAGCTGTACTCATGATACTCCAGCCTCCCTCTCCCGCTGGCCCTCAAGTGACCCAAGTCTGTTCTTCAACCTGGGTCACCAGTGCAGCAAGCAGTAATAGAACTGCTGCAGTACCAGGCTGGCTAATGCAACATTTTTAAATTAATCATGTATCTTTGCCTTCAGGGTAGCGAATATTTTTAAATCTCTATGCTTCATCACCAAGTAAGCTTCCCCCTATTACATCAAATACAAATTCATTTCAGCTCATTTGCTAGGGCTGAAGTGTCAAGAAGCTGGAACTATTTGCCGCTTGTTGTAGTTGGTCCCCAGCTATATTCTATAATCAGGGTATAGAAAGTTCCACAATTCTCATTGAAAGTAATGGAGTGACTCTGGGATCTTGTACAATTACACATGTCTCAGGTTTTGCCGAAAGAACCTCCTCCTCAACTATGGAGTTTCCCTCTCTGTAAGTATGATCCTACTACATGAGCCAGCAGTTAGTTCACAGCAATCCTCCACAGTCCACAGTGACATCGCAAAAGAGTCCCATAAATTTATCAGCTATAAAAATGCTGCTGGGGACTATAGATTTTTCCTTGTAAGCAATTTTATGCTGTGGTTGGTTTCATAGCAGGTTTATGCTGTGTTTTATTTCTGCAGGTCTCTGTTGTTAATCCATTAAAGCAGGCTGCAGAAGCAGTCATCCTTAATAACAATTACAACTGACATGGGAATCAAATTACTTATTTTTCAGGTATACAACTGCATTTATAAAAGCAAGAGGCAATCCTTTTAATGCTGCTATCCCTAACTTTTCATCTGTATTCTCATCTGTTCTTGAACACACAGGGCGGGATATTCAGACTGCGCCAGGCTATGGCTCAAGCCTGGGCACAGCGCAACATGGATGTGCAGGGGTGCTGACAGAGTGATATTCAACGGAGCTGCGCCATGGCACAGCATCGTTGAATATCGGCTCTTGACCACCACAGTGCGCATGGTGCATTGGCTGCGCCCGGTGCGAGAAAATAGCCAGAGTGGGCGGGGGATCGCTTCTATAAGTGCCGATGCGCGATATCGCAACTACTACCAATATTCAGAAGTGCACATGCAAATGGGGCCATAATGTATGCAAGGCACAAATGGGGCCATTTGCATGTCATTATGGCCCCATTTGCATGCAGGTGCACCGATCTCGGGTGACTTGCGGCTGGCACCCTGCCAGGCTGCAGCCGTCGGGGACCGACACCCCCTGCACAAGTGGCAAAGTGCCCCACTGCCCGATAGCAGGCATATGTTTTAAAGATTAGTCCTATATCCCTGGTGGTCCAGTGGACCGCTCACAGCCCAATCACGGGCATATGTGTTAATGAATAGTCCAATATCCCTGGTGGTCCAGTGGACCACCCACAGCCCGATCGTGGGCATATGTGTTAAAGAATAGTCCAATATCCCTGGTGGTCCAGTGGACAGCTTGTAGCTTGATCACAGGCATACAGTATGTGTTAAAGAATAGTCCAATATCCCTGGTGCTCCAGTGTACCATTCGCAGCCCGATCACGTGCGTGGTAATGTCTCATGACAAACCAATCCAACCCTGGTGGTCAGTGATACCCCTCCCCACCACCCACTGATCCCCACTGCCTGCTACCCCAGTCAGCGGCGGGTGGCATCCCACCGCTTGCCGCCCGCCGTCCATCGACCAACTCCGTACAGTAGGGCTGTACTCCCATTGGTCCACAGTGTGAGCCAATGGGCATGCAGCCTATACCGTACTACACAGTCCAAATATGAATGGATCCATTCACATTTCTGGACTGTAGTACATATGAGCTGCATGCCCATTGGCTCATGCTGTGGACCAATATGAGTACAGGCTTACCATACGGAGTCTGTCAGCAGATGGTGGGGCAGCAAGCGGTGGTAGATGCCGCCCACCACTGACTGGGAGGGGTGGGGCAGTGGGGGCTCAGTGGGCGGGTGGGAGGGTACCACTGGACCACCAGACAGACATTGCTCATAGCATTACTGATGCCAGGATGGGTTGCGGTCCACTGGTCCACCAGGGATATAGGACTATTACATAACACGAATGCCCACAATTGGGCTGCGAGCAGTCCACTGGACCACTAGGGATATAGGACTCTTATTGTCTACATATGCCCATGATTGGGCATGGGGGGGGCGCCACCACGAAGGTGCCGCCGGAGCTTGGGTGGCCACCCACAGGTGGCAGTTGCCGTGTTGTGCCCTGCAATATGGAAGCTCACCTGTGGGTGTCCTGCTGTTGCTCCTTTCTTTTTTGGCTCACCTGTGTGCAGCGCAGGTAGGAGTTGTGCATGCATGGGCTCAGCACATCCCGGGCTGGATATCGTGATGTGCGGAGTATGCATGGGCACCCCCCCCCACACCTGTACCGCATACATTACTGATGCGCTCCGGTGCATCGGGATTTGTGCCAGGTTCAGTCCCCCTTTGAATATCATGCTGGGGCACAACCCTTCTGAATATCCCACCCCACTGTTTAATGTAACTTTTCTTTTTCTTTTTTTTTTGTGCTGTCCTTAAGGTTTCTCAATTTAAGCCCACAACTTTCAACCTTTCCCCTATAGTTAAAGAAAGGCTGTCCTTTTTGGTTTGAAATGTTGTACTAATTTCTATCCTGCTTATTTTACCACTTTTATATCAAGTATGACTGCCCCATTACTGCTGACATTTGTGGCATATTGTCACATAGCTTTATTACCTTAAACTTATCAGGTGATGCTGAATTAAACCCTGGCCACACAGTCCCTTTCACAAGCTCTGACCCTCCCTGGGCTGTATCTAAGGGGCTGCAAATTACCCACCTTAATGTCCAAAGTCTACTGGGTAACCATCATCAGTTAGAGGCTTGGGTGTTCCAGTACAAACCCAATATACTAGGTACTTCAGAATCTTGGCTCAAGCTTTCTACACCTGACTGCTTGGTCCTTGACAAATTACAGCCTATTACAGTGTGATTGCCCTTCCCCTAAAAGGGAGATGGTATAGTAATCTATTCTAAGGAACATCTGAATCTCTCTCTGCAGTACCTGTCCCTGAATTGTCCCCATGTGAGGCATTGCACTCTGTTCTACTGCTGGGGGTGTGTACAAAGAACTCCACATTGCATATGCCCGTAAGCCTCTCATAAGTGGGGTGACTGGCCAAATTTACTGTAACTCCTCAAACATACTGCCTCCTCAGTTGGTAGCTATCTTACTAGGTGACTTCAGTCTTGACTGGTGTAAATCATCTACAGTAAATCTCTTGAGTCACTTGTGTAAAAATACCACCTGATCCAACTCATCTCAGACCCAGACAGGTTTTCTCTTGCTACAGGTAGTCATGTATTAGTTTACTGGATTCTGACTAGCAGAAAGGATAAGACGGGGAGGGGGATCCTTGCATTAGCTATTAGTTACTACACCCCTTTTGTTTTTATCAGAAGGGCTCCTGCACCCTTCTGCCCACCTAAAGAAATCTCCCTCCCAGATTTCTCAATGTTTGACTGAATTGTCTTCTCCTCTGACCTGTCAAGCAATGACTGGTTGCCACTTTAACATACTTCATCTCCTGCATTAGTGCCTTCCAAGACCAGCTTACCCCTTTGTTGAGGTGCAGGATCAGAGACTCTCCCAACTGTTGGCTGCACAAGGATCTCCTTGCTTTACTGAGGAATAGGGACAAGAGCTGTGCCAAGTGTAAATCCTCTAGTCTCTTGTCTGACTGGGTTGCTTACAGGACTAAGAGGAACATTTGCAAAAAGACCATATGTCTTGCGAAGAGCACCTATTGTAAGGGCTTGTTGCTTGATGCTGCTGGGGACTTGAAAATTGTGGAATCACATTAAAGGCTTTATGGGGGGTGCACCCATTTCAAGTATGATACTGTGCATAATGGTATTAACTGTCATAACCATGTTACTGTTGCCAAAGCCTTTAACCATTATTTCTCAGATTTGTCCAAATACACCTGTCCCACCTCCGTACTCTGTGCTCCCACCTCACTCACCTCTATGGATGCTCCTTTGCCCTCATCCTTACCCCCCACCCCTTTCTACTTACATGCTGTCACGAACCAAGAGGTGAGTCAATAGTTTAACTCTATCTCTGTTAATAGTAGTGTTGGTTCTGATATCCTTGAGTCTAGGCTCCTTCCCTTGAGTTCCCTCACTGTTTTGGGTGGAGAGGAAAGTAGTCTCCTCTACCCGGCCCACCACGTCAGCACCCTTCACTCCAGACTCCTTCATCCTCCCCACAGGAAGTGAGCAGTGTCCCTGAAGGAAGAGTAGAGGACTTTCCCCCATGGCATGGCCATGGCCAACATTCTTCCTGTTAATAAAACAGGTCCATGTAACCTACACCCTGTGCACACCTGAAAACCAGCTATTATAGCTTAGTGTGCCTTTCCTGGTCAAAACATTATAAATAATAAATAGAGAAATACTGTTTTTTTAAAAGCATGTGTGCATGTTTGTTTCCACATATTGTTTTTAAATAATTGTGAGCACACTGCCAGAGTCCTTTTGGCATAGCTCACATTAAGCAAGGCACATAAAAGCCAGTTGTGCTACAACCAAATGCCACTGTCAGCCACCGTGGGAGAACAAGCTGTAAGACACAGCAAATGTGGCAGGGGTAAACGCTGTCAGAAGCTGATGAAATTCAACAGTTAAGACACTGAAGTCAGAAAAATGTTGGTCACCGTACAAAATGCACTCAGACCAATACATAGAGAATTGTCTGACACACTTGATGCTTTGCCTCACACCGAGGCTTCATCAAGGAGCAGGGTCAGTAAGGGACAGTAGGACAGTGTCACCCTTATATCTGTTGTGTAAAGCAATAATGTTACCCTAATATGTGTTGTATAAAGCGACAAAGATCCAACAAATAGGACATGGTTAAAATAAAGTGCCTTTTCTTTATGTTGAAATGGTAGAACAAGCAAAAAAAAAATTGTATCCAAATATTTTTTTATGATACAAAGGCATGGAAAGGTCACAACTATTGTTAGAAAAAATTCTGAATACCTGTTCTCCATAAGAGGTTAGATATAAACAAAGTGAGCTATGCATAGCATACAACATGCATAGTGAATCATCTCAGGGGAGCAGAGAAGACAATTGGAAATAATATCAATAAATCCCATCTAATGTCAGATCAGTAGTATTCAAGATCCTATCCATCGTGAGAGACAAATCGATCTTATCTCTCAAGTATTACTCCAATAGGCCAAAAAAGTCAAAATGTTCTATGCGTCACAGTGGAAATTTAAAGCACACTGCACCCTTGCACAGAAGTGTTGTCATATTTTAACACAGTGTCATGAACGTGCATGAATACATATCTAAGTAAACAACTTCTCTTAATTAGAAGAAAGAGGAAAAAATACAGTGATAATAAGGGAATAAAAAAACACTGGACAATGCAAAAAAACAGATTAAAGAGAAGATAAGATAAAAATAGATTAATAACTACAAGGCAAAATGCAAAGGGACAATTGTCACAGAGAGACTGCTTAAAAATACAAACACACTGGCAACTCCAGATCTCCTCATGTGGACCCTTAAGGAATGTGGTAATTTTCCCCCGGTTTAGCTGTATTTATGCTTGAAGAAGGAAAGTGACCACATTTTAGATTATATTAAAGATCTACCTAGGGTATCGGGAATGCCAAGGCAGATCACAAAGAATATGGAAGACCAATCATATTATTAAAGAAAAGGAGAGAGTGGAAGGGGGAATAGGAGTACAGGTGGAGTGTTCATATTATGGCATCCTCAAAATATGAGGACGCCTACCACCACATAGTGTGCATCTTAAGGTCCACTCCATCTGTTAGAGAAAAGGTCACATTAATTCCAAACCAATTAAATTACAGTTACCAGTTTTGGGGGCAACATTCATCATCCTCTTTATATGCACAGGGAACATAATTGAGTCCAAAACAGACAGCATATACATTTTACTGGTGGAACTGCATAGATCTCCTGTACTAGTTTAGTAAATACAATGTTGACCCCATGTACTGTACAGTTAAAATCCTGATCTGTGGAAAGCCCCTAAATTTATAAAAAGGAGACTTAATATAGAGACTAATGCATGGGCAACCATGCACAATGAGACTCTGTTGCCATTCAGGGGTTCAGATGACAACATATGTACCCTAAGAGCAAAACCCAAGCGGTCCATGATGTCATCTCAACCCTGAGATGGAAACATGAGCTGAGTTGGGCATGGCTGTCCATATTGTACTTTATGTAGTATATGGTTTTACTGCATGTCAAAAGTGAAAATTTCAGTTTATATGCAGGAGTGAGTAGGACCCCTCCACTCCCCTCTCACCTACCTTTCAGAATTCATACTAACTATATTAACAATAAATTATGTTGTGGGAGGGTAAACAAAGTTATAACAATTTTAACTATTTTATGAATGTTACAGGTGTAATAATGCACTCCAGGTGTGTGTCAATGCTGTAATAACCTCACTTTCTGGGTTGTTGAAGGCTCCCGACTGTGCCTTGTGGCTCACAGCTTACTTAGATTCTTCAGTTATTACAATATTGCCGCACACACAACCATGGATAATTCCTTACATAATCAACTTTTTGTGAGCTTTGAACTGTGCATAACAACCTGGTGTGGCCTTCAAATGGTGTACAACTTTCACCCATGCACAACAAAGATTTTGGGTATATGGAAATCCATACACAGCACCAGTTAACCATATAATGTAATCAAGTTCCTCATTTAATCCTTTGGGGTTTAACATTAAACAATCTACTTAACCCTAACTATAGTGGTGCTACTGTGCCACTGTAGTAGACTATAGATATATTTGTGCAACATCTGACATTTAATGAAACAATGCAGCACATTTATTGACTGGTGAGGTATCACAAACCAAACTGCAGAAAATGCAGCATCGAAATGTAGTAATGCAGGGAATGTGGAGAGCTGTTTTGTTACCGGTTTGAAAGACACTAGGCACCCTTTTAGCTAATTCAATTTATTTTTCTAAACATCAAATACCCAGTCTCTTCAAACCCTAACCTCACTGCTGTGGCTGCAGTCCCCAGTGGGTTCTCTTCCTTAGAAAAAGTCCAGGGAAGGGCTGTCTTCCCCCCAGCCCAGCCAGGATCCAGTAGTGGATGGTGGACCTGGGTGTACTAGTGGTCCTCACCCAGAATTATATTGGGATTTCCCCCCACTTTTCTTGCCTTTTGACCTCCCACCTCGGTCATGGGCATGCCTCATATAGTGACCTCACACCTACTTAGGATGTCCATCTGATGGGAGCAAGCTCCCTGGCCTTCCACAGGAGTTTCTGTGATGCCAGAACCTACCACCAACCCTCCCTGGCTAAGGCACACTGGCATTAGCAGCAGCTGCAGCTAAGGCCTGCCTCCTAACATGAGGGACCCGAGTCCACTCCTGAAGTTGGGTTACTGGTCCTTGACAAATTACAGCCTATTAAAGTGTGATTGCCCCTCCCTTAAAAAGGGATGCATGCCACTGCTGAGCCATTGAGGTGGCCTGAATTCAACCATGGTCCTTTAGTAGCTGCCGTTTCATAGGCTTTATCGTGTTGGCTAATTCTAGTATAAATTTCACATAATCATGTATAAATGCCAGAAATGAGCTCAGTTCAGTTCATTGCTGTAAGGGAATAAGCAGAAGACTATTTTTTCATTCCATGGAATGAATACCCTCAGCTTCATTTTTGTTCCTATAAGTAAGTTAAACAATCTAAAACAACATGCATTTGTTTCTAACCAGTAACTTTGCTTCTTTCAATTTCTTAAAAAAAACTGCTTCCAGGTTGAAAAATGGTACCATAGTGTCTACTGTGATTAATATATCATAATGGTATCATTTCACACCAGGTTGTCCCTGTATCAAGTGGTTCATAGTCTGTTAAACCATGCAAGAGCACTAGCTACCACATAGGGCAACTGATTAAACTGATACAAACTGTTCTGTCTGTGTATTAATGGTGAGATATAGCTTAAAGAGACCCTGATGCCACTGTAAAGCTTTGAAAAAATTACACAATTTTGCTTATGTTTAATTTTTTTTTTCTGTAATTCTCACCCTAACTTCTTTTTTTTTACTAAGAGTATTGACATGAAAATAGGATCACTGCCCTATCTGTTCTGGCTGTTTGACTACACCTGACATTACAGTTCTGTTTATGACATCACAGTCTGTTGCTGTGGAGATAATTATGATGCCATAAATGGGGAATTATGATGTCAGGTGCAGGCAAGCAGAAAGAGCTGATAATATCTAAGAGAGAGTAATCCGCTCTCATAGAACTGTTCTCAGTAATAGAGAAAAAGGTAAGCACTATAGGAAAATATAAACTGAATTGTGTCTTAATTTCACCTATTTTTTTAAGTTTTTCTAATGGTGTCAGGGGCTGTTTAAGTAGTGCCTCTTGTTGATACCTTTGTGACAAGGCCTGCTTAGTTATTACATGTCAAAGCTTTTGTAAGCATAGCCTGCAAAAGCATGGTAAAAGCTGGGGGGTTACCTGAAGGAGAAATGAGAACTTTATGTAACAAGATTTAACAACTTTAGTAGCACATTTTCAAAACAAAAATCATACCACTGTCATCTGTTATGCCTCAGTATGAACCAAAAATCAAAATATTTATAAATATGTTTTACATTTTTTTAAACTGTTTTACTGTGACTTCAGCCCCAGGATATCGATGTAAGGACTGTGAAAATGGTTGTATTGATATAGCATGATCCTAAGTTTTTATTTAAAAAAAAAATGTTTCTAACCCTAATGGTTCCAAAGTTGGCTCTTTCAAAATATAATAGGCTTGATTTTCAGAAGCCACCGAGCCCCGGGTGTGCCAAAGACATGATGCATGGAGCTTGCGACAATCACCAGGCTGGCAATCAGGATTTTCAATCCCGTGCACCAGTTGCCACAAGTTAGACCAACTATTTCTGGTCTAGTTTGCTGCAGTCCTAGAGACCCTTTTTACAGGGCTTGTGCCAAAGAGTTAGTGCAAGCTGCCGTAAATCAGGTAAAGTGTTGCAACTGAACCAAAATCATGCACAGTTGTGGCAAAGGTGATTGGCTCACCTGCACCAAAGAAAGGGTTTGACGCAGGGCTTAAAGCAAGCCCTGCAACACTGTTTGAAAATCGAGCCCAATATCATTAAAAAGTACAAACTTCAGAAATGTAAAAGCTAACAATTTCTTTTTTTAATGGAAGCTTGGAGTCAGGTCAATATAATTGCGCTATGTTGGCAAACTTTTATTTATTTATTTTTACTTATTATTTATTTATTTATTGACATCTCAGATTAAGACCTTTGAGCTTGAAGCTCATTTACAAAGGTTCCTCGTTGAGATCAGAAATACAATGCAACAGATAAAAAGGTACAGGACAGTAAACAACTGAAGTTACAAACAGTATATATAGAAATGAAGTCTGTGCTTATGCATGACACCCATCGAAATTATTACAATGTACGTAATGAGGCTATTAAGTTTGGACAGATAAGTAATCATTAGGAAGAAGAAAGTGTAACAGTACCAACGGTGCTGTAGAGAGAGAGAATGTAGCATGAGGAAAGGGGTGCAGGAGGGATAGAGGGAGATAGAAAAAGTGGAGTAGGATAGGGGATCAGAGAATATGAAGGGCAGTTGGGAGATGACAGATGAGAGGAGGAAAGGAAGTAAGACATCTGGAGCAGCCCAGAGGACCTTTTTGGAGTATAAGTGGTGAGGGAGGGGAGATAGCCAGGGGGAGAGCTCAGAGGTAAAAGAATAGGGTCATTAATTCTAAGATCAGTAGGCTGGGGAAGGGGGGGGTAGATGTTTAGATAATGACTAGTGCCAGGGAGAGTAAAGGTGTAGGGACTGAAATTAACTGCTTGGGGGACTGTTAACCAGGAGGGGGAAGGAAATTGGAGTGGGTGGTTTAGCAGTCACAGTCACAGTGGCTAGCAGCAGACAGGTAGGAATGAAATTTAGTTATGAAGGGGCCCAGTTTGGGTTCCAGTTGGAGGTCAGAGTGGAGCAAGTTCAGCCATTTGGGGGCCCTATAAGTGAAAGAATGTTGTCCCTGTGATGTTCAGCAGAAGGGGACTTGATATAAACTTACACCATTGCCTCTCCCTGGCCTTTGGTTGGTGGTGGAGCTGAGGAGGGATTGTAAACTTGGAGGGGTAAGGCCAAGGGTGGTTTTCTTAGCAAGCAAACGTATCTGGTACTGGATCCTGTTATGTAGGTTGAGCCAACCAGAGTGGGCAAACCGATTGCAGGCGTGGGTTAAACAGGGAGCACCTAGTATGAGGTGGCAGGCCTTCTCTTGAGTGCTGTGTCAATACCTGACCCATAGACAACCAGACCATAATCAATTATAGATAGTACTGAGCTATTGACAGCAAGCTTGAGGGCTTCATCTGTGAGGCAGTGCCTGTGCCTGTATAGTTGGCCTATGTGCGAGTTTACAAACGTGGCTACGTGGTGAATATGAAGGGAGTAGGAGAGGGAGCAGTCAAGGGTGAACTCCCCCAGGTATTTAAAGCTAGTGACTATGTCAAGAGGAGAATCCTTGTTGTTCAGGATCTTGGGGTGATATGACTGGTGCCTGTTGTGTGGGGAACCAAACAACATAATCTAATTTTTTTTGTAGTTCATAAGGAGTCTGGAATCACAGAACCAGGCTTCTACTGCTGTGAAATTGGTCTGCATTTTCTGTTCAAGGACTGTGGGCTTAGAGTGGCAAGTGAACAATATGGCATCATCTGCATATAGCAGGATATTGTCAGGACAGGCCTCAAGGAGGTTGTTTAGAAATAAACTAAATAACAGTGGGTCCAAGATAGAGCCATGGGGTACACTGGAAGTGACATTACATTGGTGGGAGAGAACATCCAGCATTTTGACTTGCTGTACTCGTTCAGAAAGGTAGCTCTTGAACCACCCTAGGGATACTGGGGATAGACCTGCTTTGGCCAACTGTCTGAGAAGGAGCTCATGACTGACAATATCAAAGACTATGGTGACGTCAATGAAGGTTGCCCTCACAAAGAGCTCCTGATCTAATGCCTCATAGATAGAGCCAGTGAACCCCACTAATGCCATCGTGGTGCTGTGCCATTTCCTAAAACCATGTTGTTGGTGACATAGCAGATTGTACTTGTCAAGGTAGTCAACAAGCTGCTTGTAGACTATCCTCTCAAGCTCTTTGGAGAGAGGAGGAAGGATAAATATGGGCTGGTAATTTGAGTGAGTGGTTCTAGCCCCGCTTTTGAAGACTGGGGTTACCATCGCTTTTTTCCAGATCTGAGGGAATTTTCTGGTTATAAGGGACAGGTTGAGGATTTTGGTGAGTGGGGAGAGTAGTTTGTCAAGGGTGAGGGAGACTAGTTTGAGAGTACATGTGTCTCCACTGGTTCTGGTTTTCCCTAACACTTGCATTAGATATTTTTTGGCCTCAGATTTGGTGACAACTCTGAAGTAGAAAGGTGTAGTTGAGTTGAGTTGAGATGAGGAGTTGTAGTGGGAAGTTTTATCAGGAGGGGGATTAAGGTAGTCGGGGGGGAGGAGCACCCCAGAGAGGTCTGTGAAAGCCTTGTTTAAAGCATTGGTGATGTTTTATAGGTCCTGGGTGATGCTTCCATTAACATGGAGCAGAGGGAGGCTCTTTACTGGGCTTACCTGTTAAAGACTTAATGCTGTCCCAAAATTGCGTCTGTCATCCCACGAAGTGCTAAGTTCATTTTTGTAGTAAAGACTTTTCACTTTCCAGCTGGCTCCTGTACATTTGTTGTGGGTTTCTTTGTATAATTGGATATCCCTCTGGGACCCTGTGTACTTGGCCTTGTGCTAAAGGTAGTCTCTTTTCCTCATTCGTTCAATCAGTGATGGTGTGACCCATGAATTACCTGCTCCCCTGACTTTCCTTTTTTTGAGGAAGACATGCCGGTTGCAAGCTGCATTGAAGATGTTGGTAAAGAGCTCAAGTGCAGTGTCAACATTGAAGGCATTGTGGATGGCTGACCAGTCGAGCTGGCTCAGGTACGCTTTGAGAGAGCCAAGCTGCCCTTATTTATTTATTTATTTATTTATTGAATACAATCGGAATTAATACCTTTGAGTCAGAGACTCCTTTACAAAGACTCCACGTCATAGAAAACAATACAAAGCATACAGTGTACAGACATCACAGTATAAATAGTAGTGTGGGAAATATCACTCCTTACGAAAGATACATGGTAAATTGCAACAGGTGGATCTGTTACAGAGTAATTTCAACAATCAAAGACAATGCAGTACAGTGGCAAAATACAATAAATACAGTAACAACAGCGGCACTCTAGAAGCAGGACCAAATGGGTCCATTGTCATGGCAGTTATAGGTCGTGGGTAGGACAGTTACAGTCACAGGTGGAGTCACGCAAGATATTGCTACAGAGAAGGGATTTGAACAGTCCTAGGGTAGGAGCCAGGAGAACTGGAGAACTGATATGGGCAGTGAGTTCAGCCAATTGGGGGTGCGATATCTGAAAGTTCTTTGCCCCAAGGAGGTTTTACAGCAGGAAACCTGGTAGGGTGATTTCTCAGTGTGATGTGTGCATCTGGTGCTGTTGGGGGCAGTGTCACAGAGCTGGGGCATGAGGCCAGTCATGATTTTCTTGGCAAGGAGACAGGTCTGGTACTTTAGGCGGTCATCGAAATTAAGCCAGTTTGTACTGGTATACAGCGTACAGGTGTGTGTGTAAGCTGGTCACATCCTGTGGCCAGTCTACAGGCTTTATTCAGGGAAACCTTAATTTTGTTGAGGGAGGTATTGTCGGCAGTGCCATAGAAGATAATTGCGTAATCAATGAGTGACAGGATGAAGGAGGAGGAGATGGCTATTACCCACTAAAGATTTAATGTCGACTGGTCAGCCATCCACAATGCCTTCAATTTTGACACTGCGCTTGAGCTCTTTATCAACACCTTCAATGCAGCTTGCAACCGGCATGCTCCCATCAAAAAAAGGAAAGTCAGGGGAGCAGGTAATTCATGGATCACGCCATCACCGATCAAGCGAATGAGGAAAAGAGACATTTTTAATACTCTTAAGGTTAAGGTTTTGGGGGGATTTTGGGAGATTTATTGGTCTAGGTACAGAGGATAGGGGAGTAGACACTAATGATGTCTGGTAGGACAGTTACACTGGTAATTCTTTTGGGGCAATTGGTTAAGTGCCACTTGCTTAGCGTGCTGGTTCCTGTACAGTAGTTTACACAGGTTGGGCGTTCAACTAGCTGGACCATGTTGATGGAGGAGATGGCATCTTTGTAGGGTGCCACCTCCTGGGATAACTAGTTAATACTGAAGTCCCCTAACATTAGGACTTCTGAGTTGTTGTGGAGGTCTGAGAGATAGTCCAAGACAGAGTTAAAGCCAGGAGTCTGTTCTTTGGGAGGTATATACACTGATACCAGTGTAAGGAATTTACAGCGTGATCCTAGTTGCAACTTTGGTACAAGTAATTGGGTGTGGCCCCCCCCAGGTAGGCCCTGGGAGGATATAACCTTGGAGGCTCTCTCTAAGGTAGAGGATACAGCCACCTCCTCATTTGCCAGATCTATCCATCCTGAAGAAAGAGTAACTACTAGTTGGATGGTTTGGTCAGGGACTCTGGGGTTAGCCAGGTCTCAACTACAGACAGGACATCAGGCTTATGTAGGGAGACCCAAGCCTGAAGAGGGTCAAATTTAGCCAGAGGGCTGCAGATGTTTATGGAGGCAATAGATATGGACCCAAGATTACCGGCAGGTAGGGGCTTTGTAGGCACAGGCCCAGGATTGGGAGGATATTTCTAGATAGCAATGCATCAATGTACTGAAATGCACTTTTACAATATTGATATATTAAAAGGAATTTTTATTATATTAATCTGCATTATAGACTAATCTCGCTTGCACTTTGGCCAGTGAGCAGAGGAGATGTATATTTCTGTATAGTAATAAACTGAAAGTGTATTAACATGGTGCAACTATACTTAACTCCTTTTTTAATTTTTAAAAGTTAAGTTTCTAACCCTAAAGGTTCAAAAGTAAGCCTTTTTTAAACATAGAAACATAGACTCTGGTGGCAGAAAGAGGCCAATAGCCCTCTGGCCTGCCCATAGAATAATTACCATAGTATAAAGGTAATTTCTTTAAAATCTCTTATCTGGATCCCAACGACCCTCCTCACCCTGCCCACCACAATTACCCACTACAAACACTGGACCAGAATTCCATTTCAGGTTAGTTACTCATAACAAAGTGCTAAAACTCATATAAAAACCCAAAGCTGAAGGCTCAGTGGGGTACAATAAATTAGACCCATAACTTCTAAAACTAGCTGCCCCTATTACAGCAGCTCCGTTAGTAGTGCTCTTCAACAGATCCCTCCTAGAAGGGAAAATTCCAGCAAAATGGAAGCTGGCCCAGGTAGTGCTAATACACAAGGCTGGCCATAAAGAACCAGTAGGAAACTACTGGCCCATCTCTCTTCTCTACTCACTGGCCAAAGTGCAAGTGAAATTAGTCTGTATTCAAATTCAAGACTATGTGGAACAGTGTGGTTTGCTCATGGATAGGCAACATGGGTTCTGAAAATACCATGGAACTGACATGGCTTTGGTCAGGTTAACTCCAGATATATATAGGGCCATGGATCAGGAGCATAAAACTAGTGCTGTCTTCATTGATCTCACCAAAGCCTTCAATCTAGTAAATCACAGTCTTCTTCTGAACAAACTAAAACAACTAGGACTGGACAGACTGTCCCTATGGTGGGTAACTGACTACCTGGCTAATAGATGGCAAGGCAAGGCAAATTTTTTTTATTAGGGACTCCAATCCCTGAGGCTCTGGGCACCTTACAAAAACATGAGAAATAAGACAGCAATTAAGATAACAAAATTACAAAATAAATAATATTCAAATTCCAGTTTTACAGTCATCTATAATAATTAAAACAGTCAGACATAAAATAATTCTGTAAAAGCCAGGTTAAAGAGGTGGGCTTTTAGCCTCTGCTTGAAAGTACCAATTGAGGGGGGCTTCCCGGACTGCAGGTGGAAGCGCATTCCACAGGGTCGGCATGGAGACACTGAATGCTTGGTCAACGGGTGTCTTGAGCTGAACCCTGGGAACATCCTGGAGGTTCCCTCGAAGAGGAACGGAAGGAGAGAACGGAGGCTGCAGGTATCAGGAGCTCTGACAGGTAGCCAAGACCCAGTCCATATAGGGCCTTATAGGTGAGCAAGCCCACCTTGAAAAGGACCCTCCACCTGACCGGTGGCCAGTGCAGGGCATGCAGGACCAGTGTCACAAGACAGGACCTGGGCAGGCCGTCAGCAACTGGGATGCCACATTCTGCACAAGTTGCAGTCTGTGGAGGATCCCTCCTATGACCCTGAAGTAAAGAATGTTAAAGTAGTTGAGCCTAGTGGTAACAAAGGCATGTATCAGTGTTGGAAGATCCTTAGGCGGAACTAGCGGCTTGATCCTGATGATGTCCTGCAAGTGGTAAAAAACACTATTACCTACAGATGAGACCTGATCTTCAAAGGTCAGCCTGCTGTCCAGGATCACACCTAGATTATGCACCCTCAGGGAAGCCACCAATGGAGCAGACTCCAGGAAAAGACCTGTGTTCACTCCAGGCTGCAACCCATCATGTCCACAACCTGGCTTGATCACCAGCATCTCTGTCTTATCCAGGTTTAGTCTCAGCCAGCTGGAAGCCATCCAGCCATTGATTTTAGTCAGACAGATGTTAAGCATGTCGACAGCACCAAATGTTTCTAGATACAAATGACTAATACAGGTGGGTGTCATCTGGATAACAGTGAAACTCCACGCTTTATTGCTGAATGATCTCACCCAGGGGCAGCATGTACTCCACGAACAGCATCGGTGACAAGATCTTACCTTGAGGAACTTCACATGACAGAGGCATTGGTGAGGAGGAGAATTTCCCCTTACTACGCACTGCACCCTATTGGAGAGATAGGACTCAAACCATCTAATGACAACACCAGTGAGTCCACAAAACTCACAGAGCTGATCAAGAAGCACAATTTGGTCCATGGTGTCAAAAGCTGATGAGAGATCAAGGAGCACAAAAAATGACCTGTCTTCTCTATCTCGAGCCCTGAGTAGGTCATTATGTACCCTAACTAGAGCTGTTTCTGTGATGTGTCTAGCCTGAAAACCTGACTAAAATGACTCATAGATGTCAAAGGACATAAGGCTATCCTCAAGTTGCTATGCCACCAATTTCTCAACAACCTTGCTCAAAAATGGCAGGTTGGAGATTGGACGGTAATTCACCAGGATCATAGCTAGTAAGATGGAAAGGTGTCCTATTAGGTCAGCATACAATTACTGATGGTGTTCCACAAGGTTCAATCCTTGGCCCCTTTTTAGTCTCCCCTTTTGAAAACAATATGTCAAAAAACTGTGGTGGGGCAATCCTTTTGCCCCACGCAGACAATGCAGTTCTCTACTGAAATTCCAATAGCATTAATAGTGTTAATGCCCAGCTTACTAAAGAATTTAGCTTGCTGTCAGATTGGTTCATAACCAACAAATTAATCCTAAACTCAAAAAAGATCAAAGCTATCCTCTTTGGCCCCAGGCACCTACGTGCGGCCCGGCAGAATTTGCTGAACATTAACACAAGTCATGGTTCTCCCATTGAGGTTGTTGAGTCCATAACATACCTAGGAATTCACCTGGATGAAGAATTGTCACTTAGACCTCATGTTGAGCAATTAAGCAAGTTTATGCACCAAAAATTGGGCTGCTGTACTGCCTCAAAAACTACACAGCTAAAGAATCTAGGCTAGCAATTGCAAGTCCCACACTACTTCCTATACTACTATATGATGCCCCTATACTCAGAGCTGCCAGGACAATAGAAATGCAAAAACTCAAATAACTGTCATAGAGTTGCTCACTTTGCAAAAGGGTCCCCAATAAGGAGCATCATTGTCAGGTACTAAAGTTACTCAGTTGGCCCATACTGGAGGGCAGACTTGATTACTTCCTACTCAGCATAGCATTCAAATTATTAAAAGGTTCAGCACCGCCCAACCTGATAGATATTCTGACAGTCAAGCCCCAAAGAAGGACCCTCTGGTCCTCCATCCACAACACTACTAGAAGTCTCACAAGTGAGGTCCAATATAGGGGGAAAGGTCCCTTGCCACTCCAGCCTCATCACTATGGAATAATCGCCCACCATCCCTTCAAGATTGCTCGTCCCATTGGAGGATTCAAGAAAGGGCTAAAGACCTCCCTACTAGAGAGTAATAAATGCATCTGTCTTCATTTAGTTGGTCTGTCCCCCTCAAAACTGTTCTTTTGCATCTATTCAGCACTTGACTTACTTCCTGCAACTATCCAACTCGCTTCATGGTGGGCATGATTTGCCTGGTCTTCCTCAAGCTGTAGTCATATCTTCCATATGTATTTGGTTCCAGATCTATGTAATACTAATTCTATGTACCTCTATTCTATGTATAAGTAACTGAGTGTTATCTCCAACTACTACTGTATGTTTAAAGTATGGTATGTGTACACATTACAGTAATTAATTCTGGGTCACCCCTGAAAAAGGGACACTTAGTGAGCCTACCCAGACAACAAAATTCAATAAATGAATAACTAAATACAAAAGGCTAACTTTTGAACGATAAGAGCCAGAAACTTACATTTTCTAATGAAAGTTTGTTAGCAGGCCAATACGGTTACATAATCGCCACACTTTTGCAGTTGGTTACTGCTACCTGTGCAATCACATTCTAACTACTAAACAGTTCTGTAGTCATAAGGCAGGAGGACATTTCTGTAATTTTGCCACAGCAAATGTTACAACTTCCCAAATATGTATAGCACAGCTGTAGTCTTACAAGATCTTGGAAACATTTTTTTCTGATATCGTACATGTAGTTTCAATTCCATATCTTTCATCAGGTCTGTGCCTGCTTTGAATACAGGGTTATATTTCAAACATATAGTAGTGGTTCTTCATCAGTGAGATCATGTACCTTAGATCAATCTAGATTTCACGTTGAATCCAGTTTCAACTCATAAGTGTAGGACAATTTCCTTTTGGTTCCACGTCAAAATCGTGAAACCTAAAACAGCACTGTCAAATATCAACGCAGGGAAAAGAAAAATAACAAGGAATTTGCAAGTGTTTTTAGCAAAATTCTTTAGTTAAAATCATCCTGAAATGAATTCTGCACTGAAAACTGAAAGTTTTGTGAACAATCCTGTGAAAATAGTTGCCCAAAGTTTGTTTATTTGACCCACTCTGTTTTTGATTGCTTAGTGTTGACAGGATATACTTCCTTTCACAACTAGCAATTCTAAGTGTATCACCAGATCCCTGCATCTTACAGTTATAAGAATTCTCCCTAACAGAGTCAATACGTGATCATTGAAAGCTCCAACATACAACATACTGGCAGTATCTGCATTTTTCTGAATTTACATGAGTACAGTTTTTTGACATAATTAACATTCTATACCCTTAATACTTACCACCATATACTGTAAGAATGGTTGTGCATTCTGTGTTCACCAAATGGAGCACAGTCTAATTTTGTCTTCATGTCAGTCTGCCTTGGGTCATTCTCCTGCATTTCTAAATTCTGGCTTGGGTCCCTGCCTCCAACTGCAATTGCTGAGAAACTCCTGCTCTTACTTTTTCACTCTGTCCTACCCCAAGACTTCAACCAGACAGGCTACCTTCTCATACAGGCTTTCTTGTATCTGGTCTAACCTCCTATACCCACTCTGCTTATCCATCTCCCTCAATGCTCTGAAACTTCTTCTCTGGGAATACACCTTTCATGTCTCTTCCTGCATTTGCCCCCCCCCCCATCTATATCTACTTCACCTCTCCCTTCATTCCTCCTACCCCCAATTACTCCCTGACCTTCTCTCTCTTCCACTATTTCCCCAAAATAGGGTGGCTCCCTGCACAGCGACACCACAACAGCCAAAAAAAAAAACATTACAGCGACTTTCGCTGTAATGGTCTGCAGTGCACTGACGTGGCTTCTCCTGGAGTCGTGCCCCCTCCCTGAAACAGCCTGGAGTTGATAATATATTAATGTGGGGGGTGTGGGGGGTGTAGCTCCCTGCAAAAAACATGTTGTATCTTGATGGCATAAAACCATATGTCGGCATTTTGCCTTCGCTGTACGGGATGTCAGCAGATTTATTACCGGCAAACAGTGGTACTTCCCCCACTATAAAACTTTCTCTCTCCCAGTTGGGAAGGGGCCTTAGACAAATAGCACATATGGTAACCTTCTCGGAGGTGCTACCTGTCTACAGCATGGGTGAGGCTAGGGGCTCCATACCATGGGATTCAATCAGTGGTTGAAAAACCTGGTGCAGAGCTCAGGGGTTAGGTTTCATTGGGGACTGGGGGTCCACCTGGAGTGATGCAGGCCTATACTGGTGTGATGGTCTGCATCTGTCCAGTAGGGGAACCAGGATCCTAGGGGATAGGTTTAAATGCTTCATTGGCAAGCATTTAAACTAGCCAAGAGGGGAGGCACTGGAAAGGAGCAGGGAAATCCTAGCCCCACCCCCAAACATCAGGGTAGTAAGTGAAGTAAACACCAAGATAGAGACATTGATAGGGAGAAGGGCAAGGGCATATGGAAAAAATGACAAGGACAATAAGGACAGGGATGGGGCAAAAAGGGATAAGGCCATCAAGAAATGGAGGGTAATGAGTATCAGTGCCCATAGTCTGGGCAACAAGCTCCCTGAACTGGTGGCCTTGATGGAAAGAGGGATGCCTGGATATCGTAGCAGTCATAGAAACATGTACACAGAGAATCATTACTGGGATGTTAACATACCAGGGTACACAACCTACAGGAGAGACAGGGAGGGGAGAAGAGGGGGAGGAGTAGCTCTCTATGTAAGGAAAGGAATAAAAGCAATGGAACAAAAGAGTAAATAGGGAGGGGAGGAAAGGAGGCACTGTGGGTCACCTTAGAGACTGGAAATGGCACCTCAATCTGCACAGGGTTTGTATACAGACCCCCATCTCAGGGGAAGGGAATGGACAAGGATATGATAGAAGGCATCCTTAGGATGGCAGAGAAAGGGGAGATACTATTGATGGGGGACCTGAAAATGCCAGATGTTAACTGGAGCACCTTTGCTGCAGCCACATCCATAAGCAGGGCCATTCTCGATGCCCTACTGAGGGCATGCCTCACACAGCTAGTTTTGGAACCCACTCATGAGGGAGCAATCTTAGACCTTATACTCTCAAATGGGGACAGTGAGAGGGGATCTCAGATCTAGAATTGGGTAGCCAACTGGGAAAAAGTGACCACCAAACAGTGTGGTTCATGATAAACTCAGCTACAGAGTCAAGCCATACAAAAGTGAGGGTACTGGACTTCAGGAGGGCTGGCTTTGGCAAGAGGGGAGGGTGCCTTAGAAAAGCACTAGCAAACAGGCATGAAGGAGGAGTGGAGCAACAATGGGGAAACATCAAAACCGCCATCACAGAGGCAACATGGCTTTATGTGAAGCAAATGAACAAATCAAAATGAAAGAAAAAGCCACTATTGTTCTCAAAAGAAGTGGTGGGGAAAGTTAGAGAGAAAAAGATAGCATTTAGGAATTATAAGGAAACACAGAAGGAGCGGGAAAGAGAACTGTACCAGTTAAGACAGAAGGAAGCAGCGAGGAAGGGAAGTCAGAATAGCAAATGCCCAAACTGAGGAAAATATAGCCAACTTGGTTAAGGAGGGGGATAAAACCTGTTATAGGTACATCAGGGAGTGGAGAAAGACAAAGGGAGGGATAGTGAGGCTAAATAGAATGGACAGTGGGTGGGCACAGAGGGACAGTGAAAAAGCAGGGATACTGAACAAATACTTCTGCTCAGTATTCAGAAAAGAGGAGATGGGTGAGGTACCTAATTCAATTAACAGAAGCACTCTTGATAGGAGGGTCAATCCCAGTCCTTTCACAGAAGAAAGGGTTCTGAAAGAACTCCTAAAACTGAAGGTGGACAAAGCAATGGGGCTTGATGGAGTTCACTCCAGAATTCTAAAAGAATTAAGGGGGAGAACTAGTGAAACCACTTACTACCCTTTTTAACAAATCATGGGAGGATGGTGTGGTACCTGAGGACTGGAGGAAGGCGGATGTGATTCCCCTTCACAAAAGTGGGAGCAAGACAGAGGCAGAAAACTACAGACCTGTCAGTCTGACCTCTGTGGTAGGGAAAGTGATGGAATCGCTTCTGAAGAAAAGAATTATTGAGTACTTAGAGGCCAGTGGGGCACAGGATCCAAGGTAGCATGCGTTCACATTGGCAAGGTCATGTCAGAGAATCTAATCGATTTCTTTGACTGGGTAACCAAAGTAGTTGACCAGGGAAGGGCTGTGGATGTGGTCTGCCTAGACTTTAGCAAGGCATTTGACACAGTCTCACACAAAAGATTAATAAACAAATTAACTGGCCTGGGAGTGGGTCCCAGGGTGGTAGCCTGGGTAAAATATTGGCTGCACAACAGGACACAGAAGGTAATTGTAAATGGAGTCCACTCTGAAGAAAGGGGGGTTACTAGTGGGGTACCGCAGAGTTCAATACTGGGACCAGTCCTTTTTAATGTTTTTATAAGTGATATTGCAAAGGGGCTGGAAGGAAAAGTATGCCTCTTTGCAGATGACACAAAGATCTGCAACAGGGCTGATACACAAGGAGGCATGGAAAGGATGAGAAGGGACTTGGCAAGGTTGGAGGAATGGTCAGAAGTATGGCAGCTTGGATTCAGTGCAAAGAAGTGCAAAATAATGCACCTGGGAAACAAAAACCCAGGGGAAGAGTACACAATGGGGGTAACAACAACAACAATGGAAAGGGACCTGGGGTAATCATATCAGATAACCTTAAGGTTGACAAGCAATGCAGAAGGCAGTAGGGAGGGCTTGGGGATACGGCTATATAGGAAGAGTCATCACAGCAGAAAACAGGAAGTTGTTATCCCTTTGTACAGACAGTTGGTGAGACCCCATCTGGAGTACTGCATCCAGTTCTGGAGACCCCATCTCTGCAAGGACATAGGCAGGATGGAGGCAGTCCAGAGGAGGGCAACTGAAATGGTGCAGGGTCTGCAAGAGAAGCCATATGAGGAGAGACTAAAGGAGCTTAATATGTATATTCTTAAGGAAAGGAGGGAGAGGAGGATATGATAGAAACGTTTAAGTACCTCAGTGGAATCAACAAAGTCCAAGAGGGTAGCTTCTTTCAGAAAAAGAGATGTGCAAGAACAAGGGGACACAATTTGAAGATAGAGTGGGGACAGCTCAGGGGCAATGGAATGAAGTATTTTTTCAATAAGAGGGTGTTGGATGCATGGAACAGCCTTCCTGAGGAGGGTGCGGGGTCTAAAACTGTGGGAGACTTCAAGAATGCATGGGACAGACATAAAGCAATTCTAGTGGGGGGGGTAGGAAGAAGTAGGCTGTTAGTTAACTAGGATCTGCAGCTTATCCTGTAGGTAGGGAAATGGGCAGACTAGGTGGGTCAAGCGGTCCTTATCTGCCATCAAAGTCTATGTTTCTATGTTTCTACCCACATGTACACAAATCTGCATTTTTGATACCCTCTGTTGGGGTATTTGTCTAATTTCTTGCACACATTTCTAGTTCTTTGAAACAAGAATGATATATAGGTGTGCGTGTCTATATATGTGTGTATATATATATATATATATATATATATTTATACAATGGGGTGAGCTGATAACACATGAAATAAAAACACATATCACTCACCCCCATTGTATAACTACTCAGTGATGTATGCACTGTGATACCTGCTTACAGATATACACACAGTGCATACGTCAGCAGGTGATATTCTCACTGTCGTTACGTCACTACGAGCACCTCCCTAACTGGACTACTCTTCTCTACAGGACAATTGTTCATATAGCCCATATTACAAAATATATTGTATAAGTATTTCATATTAGTAACCCATGACACACAAGCATCACACAGTAAGTGCCCGTTCAAACAACAAAAGTGCATCTCTGCTAAAAAGTCACATCCGACTTCAACCTGTGCCACAGACGTCCAATATTCTGACATACCTAAAGCATAACTACTGTAACACAACTTCAAAACAATATTACTTGTGTCTTTTCCAGCACTACCTGCTAAATGTTGTGCTCAGTGCAGCTCCAAGTTCTGAAGTACTGTACTCCTTGTAAACAAAGCAGTTTCAGAACAACTCCGGAAAACCGAAACTCATGAAGCTGCACCGCATTGCCGGTAAAAACAACCGCGACAGATTTTACAAAACGAACAACTCAGAATCTTACTTACCACAGTCCATACAACAGAAAAGCCACCAAACTAAAAATTGAACTCAAACATCTCGGACAGCACTAAAATACAAAATAAAATACAAAACCTGATTCACGAAGATGCCAAACAAACGCCCGCCCATTCCAAACGAACCGCCAATCACTTCACAGAAACACAGGACACCAACCAATCAGGAACTCCAACCCACAACCCCAACTAGTCACAACACAGCCATTCATACAAACAACTAATCAAATAGTGCAATCTTCCCATACACAACCTAACCAAACAAAGTTCATTCATACAAACTTGCTACAACCAAATAACCAGCGGATAACACCTTAAGCCAAGATAACAAACATAACGGAATGTTTTACGGAAAGACAACTATTTCACAAAACAACTAAATACACAGTTCCCTATTGTATAAATTGCACACATGATGTGCAGATCGTGAGATATGTGAAAATATTCACACTCCTGCATCGTGAGCTCTGGATACTCTCACTCGTGCCTTCGGCACTTACAGTATATATGTAAATATATATATATATATATGCAAAACAAAATGGTTATATTAAATGCACGCTGAAAATAGAAAATAGAGTTAAAAATCTACATTTCGACCTTATGTCTTCTTCAGGAAATATCTAAAAGAGAAAAATCAAGTTAGTGTTAATTTTTTCTCTTTTAGATATTTCTGAAGAAAAACAAATCGAAACATAGATACAACCCTCTATTTTCGCCTATATCTTCATTATTCTTTCTAGACTCACATGCTGGCCTTGGCCTTGTTTTTGTTTTTACTATATATATATATATATATATATATATATATATATATATATGTAGTTGTATCATATGTGCATGCTTTAATCACGTCACTGTCTTTTGTGTTTTCAGTGTTAATCATTTATCCAATTCCCTTCCCCAGGATGTACTTGGAAACACACTATTTAGAGCTCAATGTGCCTTCCAAATCAAACATTTAAACCAAACAAATAAATTAAATAATACATAGTTCAGTACTACAAGAAGGCAGAGTCTGGAGATTAGATGTGTCATACCAGGGTTTGTAGTCCTCTGCTAATGATGCCTTGGAGGTGTTCATGTGCACTGGTGCGTGGCTAACTGATGTGATACCAGTGGTCAACAGGCTTAGGCCAGGTGTCTGGTCTAGGAACATACCTTACACTGATATGACTTGAACCAGCAGTGCTGCAATTGATAATTCATCCCATTGCACTGGTAGCAGATGCCATTTGAGTGTGTTGGATTTGTACTAGTGAGACTTGTCCTCAGTAATTTCACATTTGTTTTAACTTGCTTCATCATGAAATTGGGTTAGGCTGCAGTAACTGATTAAATGCATTGGCTACATTAAGTGTCTTGTGCCTGAACAGTATTTCAGTATGCAAAAAAATTCAGCAAATGCCTTATAATGTTCTTCACTAATAATGCAGCATATAAATTGCTCTTATTATTTCATCCTGAATGGTTCTCAATTAATAGGAGGATGCCAGCTTCTTTAAGCATGCAATATACTTCATCCTGTTACTGCTTGAGACTACTACACTTAAGCCTTTCACCAACCATATTTGTCTTCGGCTTAATGGCCTTCGAGGGTTGTGAGAAGATAATACAGTCACACCTGGCTTCTTTGAATATATAAGAACTCTAAGCAGAGCAAAAGTTTTTGCTCCAACAGCCAATAGAAAAATTACTCTTTATGGTTATCCTCAATTTGGTTTGCTTCCAGAAATTTCTGTAATCTTCCTTCATATATTAATATGAGAAGCTCTCTCTAGCTTTATGAAAGCTCAAATGTGACACCTTGCCAAAGTGCATCATTTTCTTTTCTTGCTTCTTTCCCACCTCATTGCTAAATACTGTTGTTTGTGAAGAACCATAGTCCATTGTTACAAAATAGAAGTATTTCATTATAATGCAGAAAACTGCATCTTTTGGTATAATTGCTTCTAAAATCACTCCGCACAGACACTGCTACAGTATTTCTTTGCATCACACAGGCAAGCACAAGAAGCTGAAGAGGCTATGGGGTGTGTGGGGGGGGGATCTTTATCCAATACAGCATTCTGATACAGAGCTCAAGTGACCTTTTTATAAGCTCCTAAATCTATTAAAAATACTTTACAACATGCACAGTGATGTAATTGCAGGTGGAACCTCAGCACATGGATATTGCTGTCTGGATCTGCTGGGTTAAAGTAAAACTTATATAATGTATTGTAGAACGTTGTTATAGGTAGAAATCTACCTTTTTATAACAACGTTTTACTGACGATGTGACATCATCATGTTGTTAACCCATCGATGGTAGGTCACATTAATGGGTTAACAACAGTGAACAATCTGCACATGCCCACTACAGAAATCTATGACCTTCCTGAAATGGCTGCAGCAGTGAGCATGACCCAAAATTAAAGTGGTGACTGATCTAGCAGCAGTTGTAAGGTTTCTGCTGTATTTTTTAATTAGTTATGTGAACCATACACTATAAGATATAATGTATGGTTTGCTATTGGCATCCAGCTGGTTTAACCATCTTGAAGTAGCCATGGCTATGTAAACCTGTCAAGCTTTGCTTTTGAGGTTTACAAGGTCACCATGCCAACCTCTTGATGGTTAATGAGCTAGTTACCGATAGAGACCCATACATTATCCTCTATATAATTAATGGCTTCCTCTTTTTCCCATAGGAAAGCACTTTGTTCTTGTTACATCTATGTTGGTCCATTAAAAGGTATCAAATCATTTGCTTCTGGATCTTTTTCCCATAGGGAAACTGTGGCATAATTTGCTGTTACAAAGGAGCGTTATAATGGCAAACACATGCACAGTTTCCCCCACTCTGCGCTTGCGCCTCGTCACGCTCCTCAATGCTCGACGCTCTTCCCAACCGTATGTGTGTGGATTCAGCAGGCAGTTTAACATTTAAGGTAAATCAGTTCCCGAGTAGTTTATGTTTCAGATTCATCCTGTGAAAACATTGTATTGAACGTCTAAAAACACATCGCGTTACTATGAACAGTATTAAATTGAACTCGTCGGGAGATGAAGAGATACCGGGGTGTTTTGCTGTGCTTAAGTTGAAAAAAATCTGATCCACACATTCAGTGCAGATAGGTGTACCTTTCACTGAAAGACCAATTTTGACATCAGCCTTATTAACTAGAATATGTGATTTATATTAAAGTGAAACTGAATCTTGCACAATAGTTTAAAATAAAAATGAAAGCTGGCTGCGTGCCATGACGTGATCGGACTGCAGTGGCACAGCAACCTTTTTTATTTTATATAATTGCTGAGGGGAAAAAGAGAAACCCAAAAATTATATAAAATAAAATATGGGTCTGGGTGTGTGAAAACTCGAATTTGCACACACCCTTAGAGTTTGATGCTATGCATAAACCCCTCGAGCTTCGCTCTTGGGGTTTATGTAGCATCAAACCCCTCGGGTGTGTGTATATTCTCATTACAAACCCATACCCATACTTTATTCTCTATTTCATTGAGTTCTAATGAGCTTGAATGAACCTAGACATCCTAGGTTTGCCCATTTCTAATAAGAAGCAGAGATGTGCCCTAATGTTCTTGCTAAATGGAAAATCCACACATATCTGCATTTCTTTGTACAGATAAGACTGTGTTTTTGAATTTCAAGAGAAAGCTAGTATATTTGGAGCTCCTAAAACAGATAAGCGGATGGTGCCCACTATGTTTGGAATGGCTTTGGGGGATTTCAGTAAAAATGAATACAGAGAGTAGTACTGAGGGTGTTATTTGACATATTATGTTTCTGTCGTACTAACTGGTAAATTATAGGCCGTGACTATAACTTTTAGTAATTTGGAGTTAGAAAAATTATGACACATTTTATGGTTGCTTAATTGCATTTAAATGTGTACTTTTAGGTATATATAATTTCAGTTTTCCATTTTCTTAATATTTCTGACAATGGATTGGGGTGGGTTAATTATTCTTCTGAGCAGCCTGAGGAGAGTGTGTTGGGTGAAAACCCAAGCATCAACTCACTGCTGAATAGGACTGCAAAATACCATGCAGTCAGTGGTTTTCACTTTCCCCACCAAGTGAGTTTGCTCCATGCCACCCAGTCAGTGGCATCCACGTCCTCTCCCAAGCAAGGTTGCTTTCCAAGGGTTTTAATTCACTTTCCTTGCTGAGCAGGGTTCCTCCATACCTCCTAATTAGCAGCTTTTCCTATCCCCATGGCAACTTGTCTGGAGTGTTTGCCTTCCTCCTGTTTACATCTAACACTAGTCACTGCTTGCATAACTTCCCTGGGAGCATCATCTGCCCTGCTCCCTATGATCTCATGTTATTGGCCACTATTTCTAGCCACCTTCCTCTAGGAGCTACTTTTCCAAATCCCTTCAATACAGATTGTATGTTTCACTTCCTGCACTCCCAAATGCAAATACTACACATGCCATTTCCAGAGGTGTGAGTGTTCAACCACCAGGGGACAAAAAAACATAAGCTTGTATGGTAGATTCAGGAAGGACATGTGCAAATACTTCTTCATGGAAATAGTGGTGGATAGAAGGAAATGTCTGCCTAGAGAGGTGGTAAATGCTAAGTCATTGATGGGTTTCAAGAGAGTATGGGATATCTATAAGGTGTTGGTGAAAGCAAAGACAGGGAAGAAGGTTGGGCAGGAAGGGGATGAACTGCTACTAGGGCATTGGCCAAGCCATGTCTAGTGACAAGTTGGAATGGTTCAGGTAGGAAACTGAGCAGATATGATGGACTACAAGTCCTTTTCTGCTGGTACCTTTCTCTATGTTTTTATGTTTCAAGCCAATTAACTTTAGTTAACTCATATTATAAGGCTGTCACAGATACTGGTGCTGCATGGATTTATCAAACGTCCATGCACTGGCTATAATGAAAGGTTCTTATCAACAATGGTTGCTGTTCATTTAATATCTTCAAAATGGCTTTGTAGAACCATTTAATCATAACTGTTTTATGTACTCAGACCATTACCTATCTTTAAATAATGCAATGTAATTGTATACTCTACTGCCTATGTGTCTTGCCAACTATGATGCTCCTGGAAAGAAGACTTATTTTTGCATTCAGCCTAACAAAATACATTTTAAATAACTAACTCAAATAAAAAAAATTATGACACTATACTACTATAAACAATTATGGCACATATCATATTTATTTACCTCAGGGTGTGATGTAAAATAATTCCTGTATAGCACTGGGGCTTTTGGCTTCCAATATTTCCTGTAGAAATAATGGCCTCCAGTTACTGTGAGTTGGTGAGACATGGCACGTATTACGTGCTATATCACAGTGAAGGGAACATATTATGTGTGACCTCTTTAGGTCTGCTGAGACTTCCTGTTTTGTAACTGCCATTATTTTTGTAGGATGGGGTCAGAGTACCTGTCAGGGATATCTAAGTCTCCCTCAACAAGGTGTGTAAGGGCACAGAAGATTGGGACCATTGGGGGCACACCAGTCACTGCTGGAGGTGGTGGTGAGTGCCAGTTCTGTGGAGGGATTCAGGAGGGCCTGGGACAAACAGAGAGGGTTGTCAAGGGGAGGACCAGGGGAATTTTGGGGGGGTGACAGGTAGTGGGAGGGAGTGGGCACACTCGATGGGTCATGAAGGCCCTTTTCTGCCATCACATGTCGATGAATCTATGAATCTGCACCCTGAATAATTGTTGCTTCTAAATAAAAAGACTGTGTCACTAAATCCATGTGTGGAATCAGTTTGCTTCTCATCATTAGGGGTAGTGCTGTGCCTCTTTATTTTCTTGTTCATTACCTAAGGCCTTGTTATACTGTGGTTCATACTCAGGTTCATGCTATGGTCTATAAGCAGAAGAAAGCCAAGGAGCCCAGGTGCACTGCCCACCACTACTCAATGGTAGAAATGAAGGCACCCCACTCAGTCATTATTTCATCGATTTGCTTTTTAAAGTGTTCTTGTCTTCATTAATTATCTGCAGTAGTCTATTCCATAATACCATAACCCTTTGTGTGAAAATAAACTTTCTTTTATTTGTTTAGAAATATTGGGGAGGATTTTCAAAACTCTTAGATCACTGCACACCATGGTGTGCCAATGATATGGCACATGGGGTTTGCAACGACCTAACAGGATTTTCTTTCCCGTAAGGCAACTGCCACAATCTACACCACCTTTTTCTGATCCAACTTGTGGCAATCCTGGGGGCCTGTTGTATGGAGTTTGTGCCAGATATTTGGTGCAAGCTGCCATAACACATGAAAACTTTTGCAACTGAGTCCAAGATTGTAAAATCAGCCACAATTGCAGCAAAGGGTTTGGTGCACTGCCAGAACCTAAGTGTCATGGCACAGGGTGGGATGCAAGCCCTGTGCCATATTTTGGAAAATCCTGTCCTGTCCACTATCTTTCATTTGTCTTGGTATCCACTGGTTGTATATATTTGTCCCTTTTGCTCCATATGTAGCAAGTTATCACAGGTGTCAGCGTGGTTCAGTTGGTAGCACATCTGCCTCTGGACCAGAAGGTCATAGGTTCTCATCCCACACCAGAACTGGACTTGCACCTTAAATGCTGGCATCGGAGTGCAGTATTAGGGGGGTGCTGTACTGCTGTGGTGTGCTGTCCTTCAGATGAAATGTTAAACCAAGGTCCCTTCTACCTGTCCTGGTGCTGTCCTGGTGGGTGTCCAGGTAGAAGTAAAAGAACTTAGGACACTCTTGGTAAAGAGTAGGGAACATTCCCAGTATCCTGGCCAACATTCCCCTTCCCATAAACCGGTTCATGCAGTTGTTCAGGCTGTGTGTGGGTATTGATGTGCGATATGGCTGCCACTACACCTTCAGTCACTTCACTGCCAGTCTAGCATTGCTTGTAAAGTGCTTTGGGATACACTGTGTATGAAAAGCACTATATAAATGCTGATTCATCTTCTTCTTCTTCTTCTTCTTCTTCTTCTTCATCATCATCTCTACTGTATCATGCTGTGCATTAAGAGTAGATTCCTCCTTATGTATCTGTCTCCTGGCCTCATCAATCCCAAAGCCTGCAGTCTTTGTCCATAACTTAGGTCCGCCATAATCTAAATAATTGTTTTGCCCCTTTCCTGTACCTTCACTACTTCCATTTTATTCCCATCTAAACCTGATTACAAGAACTGTAATATTATGTAATGTTACTTGAAAGTCATGGCTACAGTGTGTCTAAGTGTTAACTTACTGTTTTAGTACTCATGCTGCAGGTGGATCACTGAGCAGAGACTGTTTAGCACGTGATCTGTAGTGTAACTGATTATTATTGTAGTCTGACCAAGGTTGCAGTTTCTCTCTTTTTTTTTTTGTTAACTTAAAAGAATAATACTGCTTATTAGCTGTAATCAGGGTATGTCCCTTCATCTGAAATGGTCCCAGAGGAAATGAGTTAATGATCAGCTCCACTGTGTGGCTTTTCTGAATTCCTTTCTGGATATCTCTTTAGGTACAATGCAGTTGCACCAAGACATGGGCATCCTTTATGTTTGAATCCTCCATTCTCCTTTGGAGTGGATATGACCATGATGCTGCCTCTCCCCCAATAATGTCATATCCTGCATTTACTTTATTTTGGCTGGGCCTGTAATGTAATACTGTAGCCACCTGGTACACAGTGCTGTTAATGTCTCCTTAGGATAATGTCAGAATGTTTCTTGTGTGCAGAAGTTACAAAATTGCACTGTTTTGAGTCTGTGGACCTTATGGCAATTGCTGTTTATGCAGAAAGCAGTCTGTGAGTTGCACCATATAGCTGCGAGATGCTGCCATATAAGAACCTTACAGAGTTGAGAAATTGCAAAATAAAGGCCTTTTTAGTTGGAGTCCTTACTCAAAGCATTGCAGTTTTCAACTGTTCGCTCTGCTTTGTCTGCGCTGCTGTATTTTGGTTTTACAAACAGCAGCCTTGCAGCAGTCTTGTGGCTCTTCTGGCATTTTTGCTAGCTTTCTGGCTGGCCAAGAGCCTGAGACTTGCTTGAGGAGCTGCATTGATGTGAGCACTGCACTCTGATTATACAGCAGCTGGATGTGATGTAAAATGGAAAACCACAATGGCGAACCCAGGAAAGCAGGGTACACCAGGACACAAACGCTACCCTTGGATGCATTGTGGCTCAGCTTTACACAGCAATCAAGGTATCATTCTCGTTGGTCTGCACTACTTGCAGCGGTGCAGAGTAGATTGTGTAGGTGCAGAGCAGATCGGGTAAATGGGCCTTTAGTGTCCTACAGTTGTGAGAGTCTGATAGGAATGGAAAGTTAAAAGTATAGTGTAATCTCATTTTATTGATAATTTCATTTTCACAAAATGGCTAGCATGGCTGCTTTCAGGACCTGGGGTCTATGGTTTGATTCCCTTCAAGGGATCTTAATTGGTCTGCCTATCAAAAGTGAAGAGTCCGTGAGGATAGGATACCCCTCCCTTGAAAAAAGGGAAGTAGAATCTGCATGGGAGCACTGGGGAAGAGGGTCATATCCACTGTTATAGCCACCATTTATATAGAAACATAGAATGCTTGTGACAGAAAAAAGCCAGTCCAGTTTGTCCTGACCCTACCTATTGACTCATAAAACACCAGCTGGCTACTCCAGACCAGGTTTCCTAGAACCACCTAACACCATTTTAAATCTTTCCCACCCTGACTTGAACCTTGTCACACTGTTGGCATTCATTACCTCACTAGACAAGCTGTTCCAGACCTCCAGCACCCACTCTGTGGAGAAAAAAAAATGCCCTCAAATCTTTATTGAACTTTTCCCCTGTCAACATATAGTTGAACTTATGCCCTGTCAACTTATAATTGAACTTACTCCCTGTAAACTTATAGTTGAACTTACCCCCTGTCAACTTATAAAGGTACTTCCAGTTAACTTAGTCCCTTTTATTGCACGCAACGCTGCCATGTCTGCCCTCCTAGCCCTATATGTTTCTATCATGTCACTCTCCTCCTGTTCTCCAGAGAACGCATACTTGAGCACTTAACTTTTCCTCATATGCTCTGTTCTGAAGACCACTGATCATTGCTGTCACCCTCCTCTGGACTGATTCCTGCCTTTCCTCATCTTTTTTCATGATGAGTGGACCAGAACTAGATACAGTACTCCAGGTGGGGTCTCACCAGTGATCTAAATAGAAGCAAGGATCGCCACCCCTTTTGGCTAGTGATGTCTTTCCCAATACATCCCACCATACTGCTGGCCCTCCCTTTGCATTACTGCACTAAACATTGTATTTCAGGCTAACGCTAATGAAACCCCCAAGTCTGCCTACTCTGTTGACTATGTCCCTCTTACTCCACCTATTGAGAACTCTTTTTAATTTTTCTTTCCTATATTCATGATCTTGCACATCTTGGAATTAACAGGTAAGGGAACTATTCCCCCCCCCCCATTTTACCACTTCTACTACAGTATCATCTTCCTGAGTGTCAGTGTAGCGTTGAACCACAGCCAAACCACTTCTGTGGGTGGGCTGTTGCATGAAGAGATGGGCTGTTTTCGTCCTTCCAAGACAGGCTGCTGCTGTGTACAATTCTGAAGTCTGAGTTTGCTGCCTCGCAGCTCCACCAGTCTGGATATGGTACTTGGGTTTAGTAATCAACACTGGCAGCTATGCCTGCATGCCAGTCTTAAACATTCCTTTTTAAAAACATATTTCACCCAGACGTTCCCTTTTAATAGTATACCTTCTTCCAACACCCTTGTAGTAGTCAGTAACATTTACTGGTAAAGTATTCTCCCCAACAGCCGTGCTTAGTTACTTTATGCCCTACCAAAGCTGTGTCAGTACCTGTTTAATCTGTCAGCCAAACTCAATGAGTTTCACATGGAGATATACTGTAATTCTTCTTTTTTTCCATCTAACACTAGTCAAGTGTTGCCTTCCTAACCTTTAATTCAGAGAGACAGGAGAGACAAGAGGACAACTGCTGTTATTTCCTGACCTATTTTGGAATCAAAAAAATATAATACAGCAACTCCACCTAAACTCACGCAAGTCATTTATCATCAGTGTGTACCGTAGCAGAAGAATCATACAATTCTTGGTTTTGGGCTCACTTACCAACTCAGCACTGGGAAAATTGAAACGTTCTTCATGTCTCATTTTGAGCAGCACAGTCATAGGAACACACAATGGAAGAAGCTGTTTGTCACAAAGTCCATCCCCACTGTTTCAGTGGGTATAGCCAGACATGCCACGTATGGCCATGAAGCCTATCTAACTTTGTTTTGAAACTATTTTGTAACCTTCTCCACAAAATGTCCCTGGCAATCTTTCATACAACCCACCTACTCTTTGTATAAAGTTCTGTTTCCTTGCACCTCTTGTGAAGCTTCCCCCTTAGTATCCATTTGTGGCCACTTGTTATCTTACCTGCCGATACCTTGAGGAAGCCTAATTCCTCATTTATGTAATTTCTCTTTTGTCAGCATTTAGTATGCTGCTGTCATATCTTCTCCTACTTGTCTTCTCTCTAAACTGATAAGTCCTGAAAGGGCTAGCCATTTTTATATATTTTTCTTTCCATTCCTGCTATTGTATTAGCCTTATTGCCCATCTCTTAACTTTCTTCAGTTCCTCAGTGTCCTTCCCAAAGTGCAGTGCCTGGAACTGGATGCAGTAATACAAGTGCGATCTGACCATTGATTTGTATAGCAGCACAATGGTGTCATTAGACATACTAATGACATTCCTGAACTTATTCTCTTCATAGTGACCATTTTCAATTAAGGTTGATCAATAGGTCAGCAGCTAGCAATTAAATGCCTTATACAGGATTAAGGATTATATGATGAGCGATGCAGAAATAGCAACTGCTTGGTCCCATGTTATTATGCACCCTTCAGTTTGGCTCAGTGATCTGGGAAAAGGTCTCAGACAAAGTGCAGCATCAAAAGGTAGTACTGTATAATTTAGTTTATGAATTTGTTCTATCAGAGTAACATAGGGAGCACCACTGCCACCTCTTTTATAAACTAGATTTCCTGGCACTGGATAAAAAAAGATATCCAAAACATGAATACCTTTACGCACAAGATTTTCTTCAATGACACCATTCACTCCTTGATTGACTTATAGCCTTTATATGCATCTAATTCTAATCTGTGGTCTGAAAAAAATATATATGTATATCTTTATGAAAATTCCATTCATGAAACTGAATAAAGATCAGAGATCTGTTCCATTTAATGCTGTGAAAATTTGGAATGATCTTCCCTGTGATCTGAGACAAATCTGGTCCTTCCCTGTGTTCAAGTGTAAAATGAAGAGTACTTAAAGAGCTAGCAGTACCATGAAGTAGCTGGCAGACATGTGTTAGTATTTTTTTACGTAGTCTCTTACTATTATTATTTTCTTTATTTCTGAAGTGTTTTCTTTTTCTATGTACTCATTAGTTCTGTTCCTCCCACTACATCATCAGTATACAACTTCACTCATTGTTACATCACAAGCCTTGCTGCTTCATTGGTGACACGTGCCACACATCTACAATCAAGCAGCAGGAGAATGGCTCTTCCTGGTTACTGTCAATGTGGTCACAATACTGATGATGTATAAGGAGGAATAGAACTGGCCATGTTAGCTTCTAGGTAGAGTGCTGTTCTACACATCACACCGAGTACTGTCAGGTAGGAAATCTTCTACTCAGCAAAACAGAAAAGAAAAAATACTTTAGATATAAGAACTGATAGCTGACTACTTCTGTAAGTTACTATTAATTCCAGGCAGTATACTAGCTCTTTAAAGAGCAGCTGATGCCTTCAGGAGAATATCAACAAAGCATATTGTTTAGACACAGTGTGGCTTGCATTTTACATTAGTTCTGTATTTCTCTCCCCTATTATTTATTACTGGGGTAATTTGCATGAAAACAGGATCTCTGCTAATGAAGAGTTCATCTATTCCTGTTGCTTCCTCCTACTAGGGGTTATAATGCACTCTTATGACATCACAGTTACTCCTATGGCAACAGATTGTGATGTCACAACACAAAATTATGACTTGAAGTAGAGAGTAAGCTAAAGAGGCAGATGAACTTTGAGGTATAACTATCAAGTATTCATGCAAATTTCCTCAGAAATAGATAATGGGGATGAGAAATTGATAAAATATATATGGAATGCAAGCTGAAGTGTACTAAAATATCATGTTTTCCAAAGTTTTCTTTGAGGCATCAGCAGCTGTTTAACTTTGGCCTCAAAATGTGCATGTTATGATTGTAGCCCCCCCAAAAAATTGGGGGGCTTACCTTGAGTATCTCCCTGGGCTCCACTGATGCCCACTGCCTGGCCAATGTCCAGTAGGGGATGAGGAATCCATGGTTGATGGTGTTCTGCTACTGCTCTGCATGAGTGTACCATGCCATGCCACTGCACTGTCACTTTAAGAGCTCCAGCCAGTGTACAGTGTAAATAGCCTGGGGTGGGTCAGAGTAGAATGAAGCTTATGACCAATCAGGCTTTACTCTAAATGATTCCATTCTGCCATCAATTTCAGAGAGAGGGAGTCCTTTCGTGCACTGTAAATATTTATTTCTAAATCCTTACTGTAAATGAATAATTAAGTTGTGTGTGCTGCCGGTACTGAACTTTCTGATGGGAGCTGCCATCTTTGGTCCTGGACTCCTGCAACTGGACCATTTAGAACCAAGGAGTCCTTTATGGGTCCTAATTGCAATGCCTTGTGGGTAGAACTGTGAACTTTCCTTGTTGGCACCTAACTTGACCAATGGGGCACTCAGACTGTGATTGACAGCAAAGGCAGCCAACCATAATGCAGAGATCCTGGTCTTCAGTCAGGACTGTGTTAAAAAAGTTTAGTCGTGTTCAGCTCGAGCCACTGAGAAGGAGCTCCAGTGAGGGCTGAGGAGAAATGTAGGGAAAAGACCTGTTTGCCTCCATACAGGAGCTGAACGGACTTAGTCAGCCTCAAAGTGGAGAGAAAGAGACTTCAACAGCAGTTCAGTGGTGTTTAGCTCGAGCCACCGAGAAAAACAGTTGGAGTGTAGTGGCTGTCCACAGGGAGAGGCCTGTACTTGCCTCTTGTTTGCCCTGCTTGGTTCCAAAAAGGGATCAATTGATTCCAGGACTGCCTACAGCAGAAAAGAAACAGACTGTTTTGTTTCTGTAGTCCAGAGCTAGAATTTGGAAACCGGCCATTACCGTGAGAAGGAGAGTTTCCTTGTTCCTCATGCCACTTACAGTGTGGCATGAACTACTGAGAGGGAAATTGCTTTTGGGACTCCTGTGCAACAAGGGGAGTCAGTTTGTGTGGAGAATATCTCCTGCCAAATCTCAAGCGGGGGAGACCACTGTGGGTTTCATCTGTTCTGGCAGTTCCAGTTACTCAGCTACCAGCCAAACATACCAAGTAACTAATAAGACATTTTTCAGTTTGGCCTATGTCATCTGCAGCCCAGAAAGATGGTTCCTCTACCAGAACCATCATCCTGGCAAAAGACTAGCTTTGGGGATTCAGCCCCTGCGCAGCAACATAACGCAGGTTGCAGCCACCTAGAGGGAAAGGCCATGAAGAGAAGGTGAATCATGTCAGCTGAGGTCTCCACCAACATCCTGAAGGGTCTTCAGTTTCACCAGCTGCAGCATCATCCTATCTGGGTACAGGGAGTACAACCAGGGTAGCTTCCTGCAACAAAACATAAATTGTATAATGGTACCATCTGATTTGTTTTACCAGCTTGGAGTGTTTAAAGGTGACTGGGCCATCCAGCCAGGATTACAAATGGTATGGGGTTTTACAAACATGTTGTTCATATTTAATCACCCTTTCTTTCATCAAGGGCTCCAACTACAGCTGCAACGCCGACCAACCAGCGGCACCGTTCAGGCATGCCTGTTTTCCACTCTGGGTACCCAGCAGTTGCATAGACTAAGACATTCATGGACTAACTGATTATCAGTAACTCGAGTCTATTTACAGTCTAACAAAAATTAGCCTAAATTCTTGCCCCTCCCTTGTTCATGCCCCCTAAATAAACCTGATTTACTGTTTTACTGTTAACTTGGCTTGTGAGCATATAATTGCCTGGTTTAAAGCTACTAAAACATTGGCAAAGTATATCGAAAGTACATGGTTATGTTATGGAACTGTCTTTTACATGGGGTTTCAGGGTGAATGCCAGATGCCTAGACCCTGCTGATAAATGGATCGTACATGAGCATATCATTAATGCTAGAATTAGCCTATATTCTAAATGTTGTGTTACAGTTGTAAAACTAAGTGTAAAAGGTCACTAGGTGGGATTGTGGGTGGTTATAGCATCCCAGAGGGCTGTACCAATCTTGTTAGTTACCCACATACAAGTTACTCTTGGGAGAGGCACCATAATTGTATGTACAAGGTGGGTAGGAAGACCCCAGTAGCTGTTAATCTCGAACCCAGGCCTCTCAGCCTGTACCCAGAACAACAGGCAGGGGTAATAGCCCTTGGTATAATGGTGCCAGTGTTACATGATTAATTGTTCATGTAATATTATTTAGTGAAATCTGACTGTCCTTTTATGTACATTTATTTTCTGTAAAGATATGTCTTGCCCATAACATCAGTGTCTGGTTCACTCATGTAGAAGGGGATTCTTTCTCCAGTGAGCTAACCTAGTGAACAAATAATAAATACATTACTAGAATGTTCTGACTTGTACATGTGCCAGCGGAGGTAAGTACAACTCAATATCTCGTTTGCCTTCCTTCCTGCAGCTAAGTATGGTAGCTCACGTATTATATTATTATTATAGTGTATAGTAGAGCATAGTTCTGCATAGAATTCCATCCCTTTCAAAATGCTGTTGTACCACAGTTCAAAGGTCATGGAATGTGATTGTACCCATCTGTGGCACAACAGCATTCGGAAACCTCTGACACTGCACAAGTCAGTTTCATTCTGAAAGCAAAAGAGCTGCCATGCACACATTTCACATACTACTATACACTATAAAAATACAGGATGAGCGACTTTATGCACAACCAGTGTGTTCTGCCACCTCAGGATCCTGATTCCCATGGACCTCTTGGGCTTCGCTCTCGAGCGCAAAGGTAATCATGACCTCTATGCGGCAACATATACTGGTTGTGTATGGTTGCCCATTCAGTATTCTTTATATTGAATATTACTTTAGTTCTCTCTCCTTCATAGTCTCCCCCAGAGGTTTACTTAGTAGGGCCTTATATTTCTAGTTTCGAGATGCAGCACTTTGCACTTGATCACACTGAAACTCATTTGCTATTCTACAAGCTTTTGGAGAGCAATTCAACTTGTAGTCTAGCCTCACCCTTCCTAGTACTTGGTTTCTGTGAATTCTGGTGTAGTCCGCAAACTTGGACACTCACTAGCCAATTCCATGTTCAAGGTCTGCTGTGCACACTACTCATTAAAGCAGAGCTGCCTTTAACCTGAAAGACTGTGTTTTCTGTAGAAGGTATATTCCAGTACGGGAACATATTTTATAATGGTTCTATGTTCACTGACTTTTTAGCAAATTCAGTTGCTGTCTCTAATTTGCACATTGATGTTAAGCACCATTTAAGAACTGTATGATGTAATCTGTGTTCATACTGAGCTCTTACTTTGTTGTCACATGTACTAGTGTTGGATTATAAAACCATATGTGGTGGAAATGGAAATAAATTATGCCATACCATTCTAAAAGGATACTTACCAGCAGCCTGTAAATAAAACACACCCACTTGAGTAATCTAAAAGGCTGGTTAAGACAGAACAATAAGAGAACTGGAATCAGTAGTTTAGAGAGATACTTTTACAAGGGACAATAATTTACAGGTTGAACGCTATTCTTCTTTAGCAAGAATTGACCCCAGGACTGATCACTTTGGGACCCCACAAGGTACCTCCCACCATCCTTATTTATAATGTTATTTGTCACTCTCTGTGCATTTTTATCCATCCTTTTATCCAATTTAGGATGTTTACACAGACATTTTGTGACTGAACTTTGCTGATAAGCTTCCAGTGTGATATGGTATCAAAAGCTTTTTTGAACTCCTGATATATCAAGTCTGTAACTGCTTTTCCTGATGTAAACCTCATGTCATATCAAATAATTCTGTGTTTGTTTGCCATGAAATCCCATTGACAAACTTGTACTGTGTTCAACAAACCAGATTATTTTCATTTCAAAAATGCAATTTAATAATGTTTCCCTGAAAAATGGGTATTAATCGGATAAACAAGCATAAATGTGTGATTTCAGCATAATTTGACATGTAAGGAAAATCAGTATTTTCTCGGTATGTGGTAAACAGATTCACCTGCTTTGAAGCCTGCATTTTTAAAGTCGGCAGTTTTTGTCCCATTTTCATCCTCATCTGAGAAAATCAAGTTGTTCATATTCATTTTCTTTTTTACAATAAAGGTTTTGCATCCCGCAGCCAGTCAATCCCACTCAGCCCTAATCCAACCCATGGCTGACTCCCACCTCCCCTGGGACTCACCCACGGTTGTTTCCCATGGATTACCCCCCCGCCAGACAAAGTTCAAGCTTTTTTCACCACATCCAGATCTGTAGATACCCCGGGGTCATGGCATGGGCCACAGGATGAGCCCAGTGTCATCCACTGGCTATTTTCCATTTTCTCTCCTGACATGGCAGTGTGCCATGAATGCCACAGTATGTGCATGTGGAGGCCTGCATGCATTATGTGCTCTGCCACTGGCTGTCCCCAGCATGTCACGCTCATTGCCCTGCCTCCATATAGAAGCAGTCTAGGAGTGGTACAGCAGGAACCCCCTTCCCTGGGACAGGAAAGCAGTCCTCTAGATGTTCAATCCTCTCCTTCCTCAACCAGTCCCTGCCTGAAATTGCTCCTCAATCCTGGTTGCCAGTGTGGTGTGAGGTGTGTTGTCCAGTGCCTCAACCTGCATTTTTATGGGACACAAAACTCTTCCTAAGAACTGTCTCTGTTTGGCAGTGGGGAAGGGGGCGGTTGGCTAAGATGTTGTTCTACGCAGGTGGTTTAAACTTGAAGGTTCTTGGGAATTCCATACATCTGCAGAATCAATCTGAACAAACAGACTTCTGAAACAGAAACTGTTTTCACTCATCCCTAATGTAAAGTTGTATTTGAAGACCAGGCATCATCCAACCAGACATTTTCAAAGCTTAAAATCTTCTACTGGAACAATTGAAACTTCAGCACAGCCCATGACATGAAAGTGATCTTTCACTTCAAAGCACACAACTCACATTATATTTCGTACCCTTTATAGTACTCCACAGTCAACACCAGTGGGTATTCCTCATCCATCCTATAGGTTGATGCACGATTCAATCAAATCAAAGGTGGGTGAGGACATCCCTCTACCCTCATCAGAATATCTCCAGTTCAATTCGTGCATCAAGATAGGTTGGTCACGTCCTCACTGTTCCCAACAACAACAACAACAACAACAACAACTGTACAGGTACTGTAGAACCTAATTCTTCTTAATTCAATAGCTAACAGCCTAAAAAAACTGCAAGATCAGCTACTAACTGCACGCAGCCTTTACCTCAGCATCTATTTAATCAATGGTATGTTCCTAAAGCACAGGGAGGCAGAAAAAATTTTTCTATCAAGAGACCAGAACCCCCTCCTGTAATGGATCCTAATAACTCACAATTATCAGCAAGCATGGCTAAGGTCCCTCCTGCAGCGACCCCAGCCAGCACTACATCAACAGCCACCCTTCACTGTGTGACTGGAACTCCCTCTCCTAGCAGCAGCAGCCACTTGCAGTGACTCCCGAAACTCCACAATGCTGCACAGCAACAACAGCTCCTCTGGGCAGGAATCCCATGTGATAGCTATTCCTGCCCAGGGCAATGAGCCACAGCTCAGCGAGATCACCACAGCTAGCAGGGCACCTCCAGAAGTGGTCCCCTTAGTGTTCGTCCCTCACACAATGTCTCCATATCACCACAGCTATCGAGGCACCTCCAGAAGTGGCCTCATAAGCACTAGCCCCCTCATACAATGGGTTACATGGCAGACTATCTTCCCCCTCCTGTGCAGTGAGATTAACATTCTCAGGCAGCAGCACAAGCAACAATGTTATGGTTGCCACTGAGGTGCAGGACCTTCTTTTCGCTCCCCTGACACATTCCTCTCAGGTCTCCTGGCCCAGCAGTCAGTTGCATTTCTTGGGCATTGTCCCTCCACTCCCATCTCATTCAGGGCAATCTCCTTTGTTCTTGGGGGGCCATAAAACGATTACCATCCCCCCAAGACAGCTTCAGTCATGCTCCCTCTCATTGATCTTGGGATAGACAAGCCCCACAATGCTCTGCGAATCTCCTCAGCCCGAGATCTCACTACAAATCTCACGGAATCACTCAGCCATGTTCCCTCTATCCAGCTATCCCAAACAACGGGAGTCATTGCGAGACTTCACGGCTGCCATCTTGCTTGGGTATTTTTACCCACTTCATGCCTAATTCTACTGTCCTTTGCTCCAAAACAAAATTAGCCCAGGAAACTGTAAAGGAATTATGTGGCCTACCACATGGCAGGGTCCCTCCCTAATACAATTCTCTCTTGATCGCTACAGATATCCCCACATCATGAGAAAGTGCAGGAAATGTGGAGTATCTTTCTCACCTTTGGAGGAAGATGACCAAACATGTGCAGTGTGCATTCTTAGTGAGCACAGGAGTACAGCACAGACGGAAGATAAGGACTCCACTCTGGAATCCCACCCACCACCCACCACTCGTATTGCCCTGGATGCCAACCAAGCCCAATTACTTTTCCAGCTGCTAGAGCATATGAAAGGGGGCGAGCCCTTCACCACAGCACTTCAAAAGACCACTGACAAGAGACCTACAAAAAAATGCCCCAGAGTGGATACAGACGGCATCTCATCTGACAACTCTTCCAAACCGGACAAGGGCAATTTGGACAAGTCAAACTGAATGTGCCATTGGGAGAGCATTGCTGAACTAATCACAATGGTGCAGGCGGCACTCAAGATATCACAGCAACCCACACAACCCTCCACGTCTGAGGATCCCCTTCTCTCTATGGGCGAACCAGATGAGAAAATACATTTCCCCTCATGCCAAGCTCTCGACTCCTTACTCGCAAAGGAATACAAAGCAACTGATCCGACCAGAATGGCTGAAAAGAGCATGATAAACAGGTGGTAACCCATTAGTCGGGAAAAAAGTGACCACTGGGGTAAACCTCCTAAGGTGGACCAACCGGTCTCACAGTTATCCAAACGCACTACCATCCCCATTGAAAGTACAGCAGCACTCAAAGACCTGATGGATAGAAAGGTAGAGGAACACCTCCAGAAAATCCACAAAGCAGTGGGCATGACGCGCTTGGCAGACACCGCCGTGTGGTTCACCTGCAGGGCCCTCCATAGATGGCTACACATTCTCACCAAGAATATTCCCAAGGATTCCCCCCAAGCAGATGCAGCGGAGTGTGCCATCCAAGCCATGAAGTACATTATGGACACATCTTCCAACATTTTCAGGTTCGGCGCCTGTACAACCGTATTAGCCAATAGAGGCAGAAGAGCCCAGCGGCTCAAACTATAGCAAGCGGACAATGAATCCAAAACCACCCTCCTTAAACTACCCTTCAAACAGGGTACCCTTTTCAGAGAAGGCTTAACACCATACCTCAAACAAAGGGGGGGGGGAACACAGGCCCAGGGAGATAAGGACGTCTATCTCCCCACAGACAGACCCTTTCATCCCAAAGGCAAGTTTTTCAAATACAAACCTCACACATACCATTTCCAAACCACCAAACAGTGGCTCCAATGACCACGCTTCCAACACAAGGCATACAACAACAGACCAAGAGCCAATACAGGGGGCCAGTATGCCAATGGAGGCCGAAAACCCAACTTCAAACTACAGGCTAACAAAAAATTAAGGCATGCGGGCCCACACAGAGCCACCTCTGGCAGGGAGGCTGAGGTGGTTTGCACAACAATGGGCCCACACAACATCCGACAAATAGGTGCTGGAACTCGTTACCAAGGGATATGCGATCAAGTTCAACATCAACCCCATAAGACACAGACCATTCCTGTCACCGACACCTGAGGACCTGATCAAACTGCAAGCATTACGCAACACAATGCAGGACTTACTCAGAGATGGGGCTATCATGCAAGTCCCCACAGAGGACCAGGACACAGGGATATACTCCTTGCTCTTTGTAGTCCTGAAAAAGACTGGCAGAATGCAGTGGCGGAGCTAGAGGGGGGGCCGGGGGGCGGTTGCACCTTCTGGCTGCCCCAGTGTGAGTAGTGGTGCCCCACCACCATCTTATTTACTGTTTAGTGCCCATTGTGGAAGCCATAATTGACTGAATGCCACCCCCAGCTCCCAAACATGCCCAAACCTGGCTCTGCCACTGACGGAATGCGACCTGTGCTAGACTTCAAGTATCTCAATCAGAATGTAACTTACAAAAAATTCAAAATGGAAACCCTTCGCTCCACTCTGGCATCCATCCATCCGGGGGACTACCTAACCTCAATAGATCTCAAGGATGCCTATCTCCATATTCCCATCTGGCCCTCACACCACCGTTACCTATGATTCAACTTCCAGGGGCAACATTTCCAATATACATGCCTACCCTTCGGTTTGGCATCAGCACCTCGGGTCTTCACCAAGACCCTGGTGGTCCTCACAGCACATCTCAGAAAACAAGGAGACCACGTAATACCTTACCTGGATGACTGGCTCATAAGAGCAAGAACAGAGGAGCAAGCCCTACGAAGTACACAGCTTGTAATCAATTGCCTGCAACAACACGGATGGATAATAAACAGGGACAAGAGCCAGCTGATTCCTGCCCAATCCATCACTCATTTGGGCGCAGTAATACATACGAAGAGCAACAAGGTCACCCCTACACCCGAGAAAATTCAGAACATCCAAACTCTGGTGTCAGGTCTAATCAGCAAACCAAACAGGGCTGTATGGGACTACCTAGAGGTACTGGGCATCATGGCAGCACTAATCAACATGTTTCCATGGTCCAGGGCACACATACAAACACTACAAAGGTTCCTAATAGAGTCATGGGACCCGACAACTCAAAGCTTCAAATTCAGAGTCACACCCCTCCACTACTGTTAGCCGGACTACGCTGGTGGACTCTGAAATCACATTTACTGCGGAGCACAACACTGACACAAGTAGCACCAGATGCCAGTCTGTTGGGGTGGGGAGCAACATACAACAATCATGTAACCCAAGGATTGTGGATTCAGCAGGAGTCCTCTCTATGCATCAACGTCCTGGAAATGAGAGCATTTCACCTAGCCCCCCTCTTCTTTGCACCCCTACTAAAAAACAGGCCAGTCCTAGTCTGGTGTGACAATCAAGTGACAGTCACGTACATAAACAAACAAGGAGGAACACGAAGCAAAGCAATGATAAAGAGTCACTAAAACTATTCCGCTGGGCAGAACAGAACTTACTGTCACTAACCGCAATATACCTAGCAGGAGAGGCGAACACAGAGGCGGACTGGCTGAGCAGAGTTAAGGTCAGCAAGTCAGAGTGGAGTCTTCACAAGTCCATCTTTCAGAGACTACTGTCCAAATGGGGACCCCTGCAGATCGACCTAATGGCATCACAGACAAACAATCAATTACCCAACTACCACTCTAGATTTACAGACCCCCCAAGTTCAGGAAATTGATACGCTGTCAGCCCCTTGGAGCTTCTCATGGGCCTACATATTCTCACCACTACCAATGATACCCAAAGTACTCAACAAGATTTGACACATGGGATCATCAGTAGTCCTGGTGACCCCCAATTGGCCAAGATGACCATGGGTACTCGCTCATACAGGACATGTCAGTAAGCACTCCGATGACGCTACCACCTTGGCCCAACCTTCTGTCACAGGGTTCAATTTTGCATCCAAATCCAACCAGTCTGAATATGACAGCCTGGTTATTGAAAGGGAAAGACTGTTAAACCAAGGCTACCATGCCAGAGTCATAAACCATCTGCTGCAATCCAGGAGACAATCCACCAATAAATAAGACTTACCTCAGACAATAGGAAATCTTCCACAAATGGTGCAGAGAAATGGGACCTCGCCTTCAGTGGCAGGGTTGCCACAAATTTTAGACTTCCTCAACAAAGAGGCAAACAAGGGCCTTAGTCTAGCCAAACTCAAGGTACAGCCATCTGCTATTTCCTCCATTAGGGGTCCACTACCCAGGATAGGTCACATTGGTTCCTATCATGACACCATCTGACTCCTCAAGGCAGTCTACCTAGCAGCACCGGGGGGAAGAAGAGATGCCCACCATGGCAACTCAACACAGTGCTAGATGCACTTCAGTTACCTGCCCTCCAGCAGGACTGTCTTCTCTGGTGCACAATTAAGACAGCATTTCTTGTAGCAATTTGTTCCACCAGAAGAATAGGAGAGCTTCAGGCCCTCTCATGCAGAAAACCCTTCATCTCTTTTCATAGCGATAGGGTCATACTGAAAACAGTATCCTTGTTCCTGCCCAAGGTGGCTTCACAGTATCACACGGACCAGGATGTCCTTTTGCCCTACCTACCTCCTAGTAACCCCCAAGACACATCAATCCACCATCCCCTAGATGTGGGTCACCAATTGGAAAAGTACATCAGTGTCACTAGTGAAATACGGAAGTCAGACAGATAATTGATTCTAACCAGAGGGCACAGATTAGGACAGACAGCCTCCAAAGACACCATAGCCAAATGGCTCAAGCAGACCATTAACAAGGCTTATAAGGCAGTGGGCCAGACACCACCAGAAGGCCTCAAAGCACACTCTACCAGGGCAGTAGCAACATCCTGGGCAGAAAGGGGAAACGAATCGACTCAGGACATTTGTTCAGCGGCTACCTGGTCATCTATACACACCTTCACTAAACATTACAGGTTAGACATAGCATCCGGAGAAAAGACTAACTTTGCAAAGTCAGTCCTGAAGGCAGGAGCCACACAAGACTAGACCGACACTAATGTGCCTTCTCCTTACCCGCCCGAGAGTAATCACTCAGCTCTCACTGCTACTAAGGTCCCACTGGTGTTGACTGCAGAGTACTATAAAGAGTATGAAATATAACGGGATTTACTCACCTGGTAGAAGTGATTATCTGAGTACCCTTTATAGTACTTTGCAGGCCCACCCGGATGGCAGATTATCCTCTGACTGGGTCAGCAGAAAAAGCAATACCCCATAGAGAAATGGGTAAATCTAAGACCAGAGTCATTAGACCCTTGTGCAAAGATTCAATGTCAACATAACAGTATATGACAAACTGTACATATATTTTCTCTATACATGAGGAGCTTACTTCAATAAAGGTGATGGGTGAAACAGAACTCCCAACTAAGTGTACCATAACTTATTTCTCTATAATCAATGACATCAGGCAATGAGCACAGATACCAGCCCTCTCGGAGGCCCATCTCCCTGTTGGGTCTACCTTGGGCCACACATATTCCTGGCTTGTATTTTTTCTCTTTCTCCTCTCTCACTATTTACCTATGGAAGACTCACACTGGAGATATTCTGATGAGGGTAGAGGGATGCCCTCGCCCACCTTTGATTTGATTGGATCGTGCATCAACCTATAGGATGGACGAGAAATACCCACTGGTGTTGACTGCGGAGTACTATAAAGGATACTCAGATAATCACCTTTACCAGGTGAGTAAATCCTATTACTTTCTATATCAGATTTCCTTGGCAGCTCAGTGAAGGGAACAGGCAGGGATCTCCTTTGAGACCCTGACAGGCCCTGATTGTGTAACTTTGCCACCATCCCCCTTCCAAGAGAATGAGTGTATTACCTTAATGATGTACAGACACATCTGGAAATGAGCTGTTACTGTGACAACCCACCTCTCTCTCTGGGCTGAAACAGCTTTTAGAGAGGTGTCTGTCCTTGGGTATTCGCTGCCACCAGCTGGAGTTCGCTCCAGTGCCCACCTCCAGGTTTACAAACTTGGGTAATCAAACGTGCAATTGCACAAATCAAAGTCTGGTAGTGTGTCTCTCTCGGATGGCGGATGCTAAACAGAGTTTAACTCAGCCAGTGGAAACCATGTATTACCTTAGAAAAATTACATCACAATCACAACCATACCTCTCAACCTTTTGTCCCCCAAATGTGTAACATTGCCTCTCAAAATGTGGAACAAATGAGTAAAATGTGGAACACTTTATCAAATCTTTACCTAAGAAGCTCAGAACACTATTAAAATGTTTGCATTTATGTTCAGAAAGTCTGTTATTAATTGAATAATATATTTTTGCATCATTTACTATAGATTTTTGCTTTAAAATGTTAACACTGAATGTGGGACAAGTCCTCACAATGTGGAACAGGGAGTTTTTTTGAAGTAAAATGAGGAACGTTCCTCGTAATGTGGTACAGTTGAGAGGTATGATCACAACTGTTGAGTAAGATTACAGGATATATATTTACAACACAAGAGAATAACACTGATACAGGAAAAGTAAACAAATGTCTTTAAATAACAGACGGCAAAAGAAAAAAAGCTATTACTGCAATATGCTAGTATTAAACATACCTTTTTCCTATCCTTTCAAGAGAACACTGGATCCTATGCTAACTGTCAGCTTCCATGGACATAGCTAGAAAGGTAGGCCCCAAACTTAGTTCGTCCTTCAACTCCCAGAGAGTAACCAACAACAAACCCCCTCACTGTCTTTCAGCATCTTATATACTCTCTTGAGAATAGGTGATTTCTATTCCCCATTTGAATGCACCAACCATCTACCATGTATGTATTTATTTGTCCCAGTCAGATGGCACACCCCATCAGTACCCACTAATATTCATCCTTAACCTCGGGTTTATATTTGAATGATCCAATCCATTTAAACTGCTAGTCTGTGTGGACATGTCCTCTGAGATTTATGACCCAGCTCTTATCTAGCAACTAGGGAGGACAGTGAGAATTCCAGCTTGTAGAAATTCAGCTTGTGTTTTTTTCCAGACTGCTAAAAAATAAGCCACCTACAGAATCCACCATTTACCCCTTCCTTCCCATTTCTGTCACAGTTACCAACTCAATATGTCTTTCCTGGATACCTTTTGAAATAAATACATGTTTCTAGTGAATGGACAAAGCTATTGGACCAGACGGGATACACCCAAAGATGCTAAAGGAACACAGGGAGGTGTTGGTTGCCCACTGATGGTGTTATTCAACAGCTTACTGGAATCGGGTATGATTCTGGAGGACAAGAGGAAAGCAGATGTGGTCCCTCTACATAAGAGCAGCAAGGAAGAGGCTAGCAAATGTAGGCTGTTGAGCTGCACCTCAATGGTGGTGAAATTAATGGAAACACAGATAAAGGAAAGGGTTGTAGAGTGTCCTGGATCCAATGAGCTACAAGGCCCAAGACATCATGGATTCACGGGGGAGGGATCATGCCACACACACCTGATTGTTGTCATTGACTGGGTGACCAGGAAAAAATATCAGGGGATAGCAGTGGACATGACCTGTCTGGACTTTAACAATACCTCTGGCGCTGTGATGTACAGGAGACTGATTAAGAAATTGAGCATTCTGGGGGTGAGATCCAAAGTGGTGAACTGGATTAGAAACTGCTTAATAGATAGGTGACAGAGAGTGACGGTTAACGACACTCACTCTGATGCTGGTGGAGTGACCAGCGGGTTGCTGCAGGGTTTAGTGCTGGGACTGGTCCTCTTCATTGTCTCCAAAAGTGACATTCCAGATAAACTGTAAGGAAAAGTATGCTTCTTTTGCAGATGATACTAAAATATCTAATAGGGTGGACAATCAGGAGGGGGTGGAAAGAATATATAGGGATCTTGAGAAACTCAAGCAGTAAGCAAGAACATGGCAGTTGGGGTTCAAAGCCAAAGAGTGCAAAATCATGCACCTAGAGCATAGGTACCCAGTAACTGAGTACAGGATAGGGGAGGTACTGTCAGTCACTAAGTAGGAACAGATTTTTTGGGTTATCATATCTGATGACCTTAAAGTGCCAGAACAGTGTGACAAAGCAATGGGTGTGGCCAGTGCAATGCTGGAATACATTGGGAGCGGTATCTCTGGCAGAAGGAGGGAGGTGGTATTGTCACTGTATCACTCACTGGTGGGACCCTTCCTGGAGTATTGTGTCCAGTTCTGGAAGCTGCAACATAGAAAGGACCTAAACAGGCTGAAGGCAGTCCAGAGGAGGGCAACTGAAATGGTGCAGGGGTTGCACAAAAGGCACTATGAGGAGATCCAGAGGGATCTCAACATGTACACTCTTGAGGAAAGGAGAGGAGAGGAGAGGAGAGGAGCAGAGAGGAGAAGAAGGGGGAATGTGATAGAGGATCTACAAGTAGCTAACAGAGTGAAAAGGGTGCAGGAGGGGAGTCTTCTTCAAATGAGGAGGAGCACCTGGACCAGGGTCATGTGATGAAGCTGGGGGAGTTGTTTAAGAGGGATGTAAGAAAGTACTACTTCAATGAAAGAGCAGTAGACTCCTAGACTAGGCTGCCAGTGGAGCTGGTGGAGGTGAAAACAGTAGTGGACTTGAAGCATGCGTGGGATAGACATAGGGAAGTATTACTAAATAGGCAGGTAGGAGGGAAGGTCACTGGAGACCAGTAAGGGTTTGCGAAGACAGACTAGGCAGGGACCATCTAGACAGACTGGGGGGGCCAAGCAGTCCTTTTCTGAAGACAAATTCTGTATGTTAATACTGCTGCAGGTCCCACTTTTATGCTTGTAAGAGTGGTCTCACATGCATTCTTAGAATATGAGAACTGCAAACTGAAGGTGAGAGGTTCTGACACCTTAAGAATATGACACCACTCTTTCTAGTAAAAGAATGGTCTCCGCAGTGGTGTTAGTATATTATGCATTGAGCTCATGGTCACCACGGTGGTATTAATATATTATTGACTGAGCTCAATCAATAATATATTATTTTTTTTAAACTGTCACAGAACTTGCCTGTTCCCAGGGCATCTGCGCGTGAGACACTCCTCAGTGAATGAGAGTGTCTCATGTGCAGAGGAAAGGAGTGCTCTGATTGGTCAGGAATGCTTCCTCGATCTATAATATGTTTCTCTGTTTCTATGAGTGAGATTCCAAAACTCAGATCTCCTGTGTAGCACTGGGCCAGTTATTCATTGATGTCACTGACTTGTTCAGTGGAGAGTATATTCTGCCCATTACAATGTGACTGAGTGGTGTCTACTGCATGCCAGCACTGAAGGGGTTATTAAGAGCAAGAAAGTACACCTAGTAACTTTTAGTCTCTCTTTATCTCTCTCTCTCAGCAGTGGTTATTACATCCATTTTTTATGTTTGCTTGCGCGTAAGCGCAAGAAACATTATGTGGCAACTGAGGAGATAAGTGGGTTGTGGAGGTGTGGCACTGTGGCGGCAATGCTGGCACTGCATTATTGGGCTTGGTAGTGCTCAGACAATGCAGGACCAGTGTCCTGATGACACTGGTTCTGTAGACTACCACCAAGTTGTAACGATTTTGCCGCTGCAATCAGGGGACACCTCGTCATTGCAACATCAGCCATTCCATTGCAATGAGGGAGTGACTGGTCATTGCAGGGCGGTACCTTGTCTAGTGTAACATTACCAGGAATGTGGTGGCTGTATGCCACCATCTCAGAGGTGCATAGAAAGCCGATGGGGTGCCCAATCACCTTGTCAACATGCCCTCCACCCAGTTCATTTGCCGATAGGAGAGCCCACTCCCTGTCAGCATAATGCCCCCCATTTCAGTTGTGTGCCGAGGGGGTGCCCAATCCACCTTGCATCATGCACCCACACATTTCTGTGTTGATGGGGCCCAATCCCATAAACTTCAGTCTCGCCCTCCACATTCCATTTGCCGACGGGAGCCCTTCCACGTCGGCATAATGTCCCCACCCCTGATTTCTGCTGCATGCTGAGGGGGTGCTCAATCCCCTTCAGCATCCTGTGTGACTCCAACCATTTCTGTGCTGAAGTGGGCCCAATCCCTGTCGGCTTTGGTCCCCCTCCCCACAAATGCAGGTAGTACACTGTGAGCCCAGCTCAGTGTACAAAACACACCTGCAAAAAAAGAAAACTGACCCACATTGTCCATTTTTTTTCCCTATAAAAAAAGAAAACGTTCCCTCAATGTATCCGGTACCTCTCTCTCAACCTGCACCCACCCTCTGCATAGCCCACCTCCCCACACACACCCTCAGCTGATACTTACCTCCAGAGCTGGCATGATGATCTTCTGTGGAGTGGGAACATGTCTGCAGTCTTCAAAGCCGACTGCGAACTGAAGAAATGTCAGTAAGCTGTATAATGGCATAAATAGGGTTTTTTCAACATTGGTGCATATCTTGGGCATTTTGGGGAATTTTGGCACCACATTTTCAACATGGGGTTACTGGGACCCCTCCTCATGAAATCAGTCACTGTCATGGCATGATTTGGTCCCAAAAGGTGATTTTGAGGTCACTACGTGGAATCACCTTTTGGGACTGATTAATGAAATAACAGTGCCACTGTTCATGAGGTGGGCTCTCAAAAAGCCTATGTTGCAAATTTAGTGAAAAAATCCCAAAAATGACTGTTTTACGAGCATGCATTGTGCAGTTTCCATGCATGCTCATAACTTCATGCATTTGTAATATCTCCACTCCAGATTTTCAACATTGGCATTTTCCCGCATCTCCTTATGAACAGTATAGCTGTCATTTTACACATCCTCGCCAAAATGTGTTTTCACACTTCCGACACAGAATAGCATGGTCGCTGCTGGAAATCAGTATTCTGGACAGATTAAGAAAATGACAGTTACACTGTTCATGAGCAGAGGTCCTAAAATGCCCATGTTGAAAATTTGGTGATGAAAGTCCATAAAATGACTGTGTTACAAGTGTGCATTGCGCAGTTTCCACGCACCCTAGTAAAGTTTGCAAATTTGTAATATTTTCATGCCAGACTTTCAACACTGGCATTTTTTCACACCTCCTTATTAACAGTACAGCTGTCACTATTCACATCCTGGCCGAAATGTGTTTGCGCACTTCCCGCGTAGAATAGCGTGGTCGCTATGGGAAATCAGTGTTTGGGACAGAATAAGAAAAAGTGAGTGAGAGAGGGGGAGTGAGCAAGCTCAGCGGAGCTCTGTCGGGACTGCTGCGGATTTCTTTGTGGGCAGAAGAAGGTGCCAATGCAGGCAGGAGCCCAGTACAAAAGGGCAGCCTGCAGCACTGGGAGAAACAGAATGAGCGAGTGAGAGAGGGGGAGTGAGCAAGCTGAACGGAGCTCTGTTGGGAGTCTTGGGACTGCTGTAAATTTCTTTGTGGACAGAAAAAGGCACCAATGCAGGCAGGAACCCAGTGCAAAAGGGCAGCCTGCAGCACTCAGAGAAACAGAACAAGCAAGTGAGAGAGGACTTAAGAGTTGCCTACTCTCCCGCCCAGGGTCCTGTGTGGTCTTATACTACAGCAGGGTCTCTGGGGTGGAGACAAAGCAATGATTGGATAATTTTAGGATTGCTGTAATATTGCAGATTTAGTTGTTCTGTTTATTTCTCTAACTGAGCTAAGTATTGAGCTATACTGTTAGAATTGCTGGAATAATACATATTAATTTGCTCTGTTTATTTCTGTAAGTAAGCTGAGTAATACTTGGAGTGCAATAGGATTTCTAACTGGGCTAAGTGAAACTATATGAGGCTGAAAACAAAAAGTATGGTAGCTGAGGGGTGAAAAATGGACAAGGAGGCTGTAGGATTGCTACCATAATACAGTATCTAATGGATGAGATTTGAGACTGAATTAACCCGGTCGGCAAGGGGTCAGTAGGGGGACTAGTGTGGGGAGGTACAGGAATTTTAGTAAACAGGGGCCTAACGGTTGTAGTAGGGTACACAAATTGGGAGTAAGAGCCCATAACATAAGGTTGGCGCCAAAATGGGGCAGGTGCCACATGTCAATAGGGCGGGCATCTTTGGAAGGGTGGTGAGGTGTACAGGGTGTGGGTCCACCATAATCCTAGACTGGGCTTGGAGGATGGGGGGTGTATGGTCTATATACAACCAGCTAGTCTGAGGGAGGAACTGTGGAGGATAGGAAGGAGTCTAAGTGTCAGGACAGATGAGTATGTAGGCGTCCTGGCTGGTGGGAAATAGGGATGGCGGGGGATGGGGAAGAACATCTAGTGACTGAAACTGACCCCAGTATCAGAGGCACTAGCAGAAAAGAGAGGAGAAGGAGGAAGTGCCCGAGGCAGGAGGGGGCCTTCAGATGGGGGAGAGACCAAGGAGTACCAGGGGAGAGAGCTGATGGCTGTGGGTAGGAGGGACCAGGGGTGCCATGGAGGGGAACAAGTAGGAGGGGGGAACCGATAGGGGGAAGAGATGTAGGACAGGTATTGACTAGGAATAGATTTGAGCCTCTGCTATGGAATAGAGAGAGGGGGAGTAGGAACATACCGTGGGGGAACAGGTGGGGCATGAGACAGATGGCAACAGGTAGGGGAAGAGATAGCGAGGATGAAATAGTAGAAGGGGGCTAGTAAGGAAGGAAGGGGGTGACTGGAGCAGAGAAGGTTATGAGAAGGGGGAAGGATGGGAGGGTCATCACTATCAGGGTAGAAGGGAATGGGGGCTCTAAATTGACAACAGCGGGGATAGGAGAGGGGTTGGAAATCAGCAGGGGAGGAGGGGAGGTCGACATGAGAAGCCCAGTAGGACGTAATCAGGCTAGGAAGGGGTTCAAGGGGGATGGGAGGAATAAGGCAGAGAAATGGGGTGAGGTGGAAGTAGGGGGTGCAGATACAGAAGTCACAAAGGGTGCAGTTGGTGGGGTAAGGGCAGGGAAGAATGAATACTGGGGTGGTGGAAGGGGCATTAGGAGGGAACGGGGGTAAGGGACAGGGGGTACTCATCCTGGGGGATTATAAACTGAAAGGGGTGAGATGGGGTGGAAGGGGGGGAGGCACAGCCATATTTGGGTTGAAGCTGTCCCCGGGTTGACTGCAGGAGGGGCAGGGCAGGTACTGCTCAAGTGTGCATCGTGGGGGAGGAAGAAACCTCATTTAGTGTTGCACATGGGTAGAAACAACTTGGTGGGGGAGACTGTGGAAGTAGTGAGGGGGAGTTTCGAGGAGTTGGGCAGGCAGTGTGAGGGGGTGGGAGTCAGCATTCTCTGAGGTACTCCTGGTACATGTGAAAGCACAGGGAGGAAGGGTAGGATCGAGGAGCTCAATGAGTGGCTGAGGGATTGGTGCCACACCAAAAATTATGGGTTAGTGACTAACTGGGGTAGGGTCTGGGGGAATAGTGACTTGTGCACAGCGGACAGGCTACACTTGAGTAGGGAGGGGAATGGAGTATTAAAGGTGGGATTAGATGGGTGTGTGTCTACTAAGGTGGATTTTAACTAGTGGGGGGTGGCCAAAAGACAGGTTGGTAGAATGGTCCAGACAGGGGAGCCTAATGAGCTCACCCTCCTAGATATAGGTAAAGGTGGAGGTATAGTAAACCCGGGAGGGGGTCGGCAAAGTGGTCTGAGTGTAATACAGAAGGCACTACTACCCGGTAAGAATAAGGAGGAGAAAGGGTGTGGACTACTGGGAGGAGGGACACAGGCCAAGGAGAAGAGTGAGGAGAAGAAGGGGTATGGGTGGAAGGTGGTCTCTCTCAATGCAAGAAGCCTGGGGAACAAAATTGCACAGCTTCAGGCACTCCTTTCAGAGGGGAAGGTTGACATTGCTGCAGTGACAGAGACTTGGGCCACAGAGTACCATGATTGTGACTTGGCAATCCAGGGATACAGGATATACAGAAGGAACTGGGTGGGTTGGAGGAGGGGTTGCACTCTATGTGAGGGAAGGGATTAATTGCATAAGGAATGAGGGAGAAGAGGAGAGGCCGGAGGCACATTGGGTGCAGCACCTGAACTCCAAGGGCAGAAAGCTGAGGCTGGAAATGGAGACGGAGAGTTTGCAGAGCAGATAAGGAGGGTGTGTAGAAGGGGGAGTGTGGTGATAGTGGGGGATTTTAACCTACCAGGGGTTGACTGGAACACCCCAGCCACTCGCAGTACCAGGGAGCAGGTGCTCATTGATGCATTCCAGGACGGCCTTCTGATGCAATTGGTAAGTGTGCCTACAAAGCTTGGTAGCACTCTGGACATAATACTGGCAAATGGGGAGGCGGTGAGGGAGGTAAAGGTGGAGGACCGACTAGCAGGTAGCGACTGTGACATAGACAGCCATGTTCTGAGTGCTGTGTCATTTTTATTTCTTAAAATAACAGAAATGTGGTATTGAAGTGCCTGTTAAAAATGCCAATGCCCTTGGAATAACCTCACTCGCCCCCCTCCCCCGGTTTCAGCTGAAGGATGGATGCCATGAGAAAAATGCTGAGACAGCATGTGAGATTATACACAAACAGATTTTAAAGACAATGTGTTACGTGGAAAAGCCTGAAGCTAATTATAGGGTTAAGAAGCTGAGTTCAGCATATCCATTTTATGATGCTTCCAGAGGAAGAAAAGCAGGTTGTGATGTATTAGTTCGAGATCATAAATGCTTTGGTGTCTGTGACAGAGGATACTGTTAAAATATCAAAGAGATGTCATTTTACACACATGAGTTATACTGAGGATTGCAGAATGTAATGCTTTGAAAATACACCTGTGGTTGTATAAGATATATATTTTTTTATACATAATCTGACAGGGGAGGAGCTAGCTGACCTCACAGAAATGGGTTGACCAATACAGTTGTTTAAGGAATAATTCTGTTTTACAGAGACACACATTTTTACCTAGACTCTGACCAAGCAAGATCGGTGAGCACTTGAAGGAGAAGTCCACCCAAAACTTGAAAAAATATGTGTTGTGCAGAGTGTTTTAATTTGTATGTGAAGTTCTAGTGTTTCCTTCCCTCTGACTGGTATTAGGAGTTTTTCCTAAATTAGCCTGCTAGCTTTAGGGTAGTTTTACGACCCCTGGAGATCTCCGTATCAAACAGCTTAATTGTATTCCTTTGTCCTATAATGCACCTTGTTTCATGTGATGGTGATGTAGCAGAGCCCATAAATCCAGCAGAAAGCATTGCTTTATAGTCAGTTCACAACAGTAGAGATGGCTATATTTTAAAATTTGTAGAATTCAGCATGGTGACCACCCTCATCGTAAATGTCTTACTGTCCTGAAAAACTTTGCTGCTGGTAATTTTTGTGCAGCTTGTAAAGCTTCCAAGATATTTCGTTTGTTTGGCATGTATGTGCTGAATGTTGGGTCTCTCTTACATCACTGTCACATGAGACAAGATGCACTGTGGGGACCAGAAATACAATTAAGCTGTCAAGGATGAAGATCCCAAGGGGTCATAAAACTAGGATAAAGCTTGCAGGCTAATTTAGGAAAAACTCCTAATACCAGTCAGAGGGAAGGAAACACTAGAACTTCACATACAAATTAAAACACTCTGCACAACATATATTTTTTCAGGTTTTGGGTGGGTTCTCCTTTAAGCAAGTATTTAGACACTAAGTACTGAAGTAGGAATTTGTACTGTTTAAACCCTGTTTCTTTTAAAAGATGTGTATGTCTTTTGATATGAGTTCTGTATTTTGTGTTTCACATATAACTATTTTAGTAAAATTATTTTTAGAACTTACTTGGTCTGTCTTTGACTTCTTTTTATTTTGTAAGAAAAATACATGGTTATTGCAGATACTAAACATAAGCTTGAATGGTGGTACCAAACTGGAAAGAGAAGTGTTTTAAATCTGAGGTCTTTATTAAAGTTTTAAAGGGTTCATCTCTGTACTCCTGGTTAGGTGCCTGTAGGCGAAGATATCTGGACCCCCGAAAACAGATATATCTGAGCCTGTGCATTGGGTATGCTAACAAGAGGTTAACAGTTTGAATCCCTCAGAACTGGAGACCAAAGGTTGATCCGAACTCACAAAAACAGACAATAGGGTTACCTTGTCTGTTACACTGTTCACAAGACTGCGCTCAGAGGTTGGCACTTTGGGAGTAGACTGCCTGACCTGCTAAGTGGGTTTGTGACAGTGACCACCAAACAGTGTGACTCGTTCTCATGCTGGTCAGGCAGACAGGAGGCATGGGCACTAAGGCAGTGGATTTTAGTAGGGTGGACTTTGGGAGGATGGGAGCAATACTGCAAGGGAGACACCAGGATATAAGGCCGGGGATGGATGCAGAACAAAAGTCAGGAGTCATAAAGACTGGGCTAACAGAGGCCATAGTAGCCTGCACCAGGTCCAGGAGTAAGAAGAGCAGAGCAAATAAACCATACTGACTGAACAAGGATGTGCTGCAAGGGGTGAGAGCAGATAGGGCTGCATACTGGCAGTACAGGAGAACAGAGAAGGGAAAGGATAAGGAGATTTATTGGAGTTGGTCAAGGGAGGTGGCCAGGAGGGTGAAAAAAGCTAAGTCTTCAAGGGAAATAAGGTTAGCACAGGTCATAAAGTGAGCGGAAAAGGCCTTTTTGGAGTATGTCAGGCAAAAAAGGAAGTACAAGGAACATATTGTGGGGATAAAGTGGGGAGGGGATTGGATGGAAAAGGGAGAGGAGCAAGCGGAAATTCTAAATGAGTACTTTTGCTCCATTTTCACCAAGGAGCAGGATGGCCCACTACCAGCATTCGCTGGGGGTGTGGGGAAAGGAGGGGAGGTGGTGATGGACAAAGTGATCACAGTGAGTAGGTTGCTAGAGGGGCTGAGTGCAGTAAGGGTAGACAAGGCACCAGGTCCTGATAGCATCCACCCCAGGTTGCTGAGGGAGATGGCGGAGCTGTTGTCTGAGCCACTGGCAGATCTGTTCGACACCTCCCTGGAAATGGGGTGTGTGCTCCAGGACTGGAGGGTGGCCCATGTGGTGCCCATACACAAGAGTGGGACTAGGGAGGAGCCAGGAAATTATCATCCGGTCAGTCTCACATCCATAGTGGGGAAGCTTAAGGAGGCAATACTGAAGGAGAGGCTGGTGGCATTCTTACAGAGTAATGGCCTCCAAGTTGGGCGGCAACATGGGTTCATCTCAGGGAGGTCTTGTCAAACCAACCTAATAGAGTATTATGACTGGGTGACAAGGGTGTTGGACAGGGGACATGCGGTACGTGACCTGCACTTGGACTTCAGTAAGGCCTTTGATACCATGTCTCATGGGAGACTGGGGGAAAGCTGACGGCAGTGGGAGTGGGAAAAGAGCTGACTAAATGGCTACAGAACTGGTTACAGGGGAGGGTGCAGAGGGTGGTGGTGGGGGGGAGCTCTCAGCATTCAGAGCACGGACAAGTGGGCTGCCACAGTGGTCAATGCTAGGTCTGGTGCCATTTGGGGTCTTTATCTCCGATATAGCACACAGGGTGGGAAGCAGGGTTAGTCTGTTCGCAGATGATACCAAATTGGGGGCGGTGGTGGACGAAAAGGACAGATGGGAAAAACTGCAGGGGGACCTAACCAAACAAGAGACATGGTCGGTGGAGTGGCAGCTAGGATTCAATGCAAAAAAGTGTAAGGTGATGCACTTCGGGGCTAGGAACCAGAAGAGGAACTGTTGGTTGGGGGGGGTGAGGTTGGGGATCACAGAGGAGTAGAAGGACCCAGGGGTGTTGGTAACTGGGAGCATGAACAACTTGGCCCAGTGCAGGAGAGCAGCAGCAAATTGGCAAACAGGATGCTGGGGTGCATTGCAAGGGAGTTCTCATCCAGGCACCGGGATGTGATCCTACTGCTCTACAGATCATTGGTCAGACCACACCTGGAATACTGTCTGCAATACTGGAGGCCATACCTGAGGAGAGATATAAACTTAGAGGAGGGGGTGCAAAGGAGGGAAACAAAAATGTTAAAGGGGATGGAAGGAAAGGCATATGAAGTTAGGCTGAAGGAGCTGAACATGCACACACTGTAGAAGAGGAGGGATGGGGAGATATGATTGAATCATTTAAATACCTGAGTGGATAAATAAACCTGGCACCGAGGGGGTGTTTAAACTGAGGAGTGGAAGAGAGATGAGGGGGCATGGGCTAAGGTTGGAAGGGGGACATTTCAAGAGGGAAAGGAAGAGGCACTACTTCACTGAGAGGGTAGTGTCTAATTGGAATGCACTGCCAGAGGGTGTGGTAACATGTAGGACAGTCAGTAGCTTTAAGAAGGAGTGGGATAAAGCAAGAGGAAGAGTTAGGGGGGCAGGGGCTGGGACAAGCGGGGGGAATTGAGGGGAGGAGGCTGGGGCACCTGCAATCTAGGGTGCTAGCTGCACACTTGGGCAGACTTAGATAGACCGATTGGTCTGTTCTGCTGGCAGATTCGTATGTTCGTATGTATGTTCGTATGTAAAATCACAGTGACTCTGTTCATGAGCAGAGGTCCTAAAATGCCTATGTTGAAAATTTGGTGACAAGTGTCCATAAAATTACTATGTTACAAGCAGTTACAGGGCAGTTTCCACGCACCCTCATAACTTTGCAAATCTGTAGTATTTTCACTCCTGATTTTCAACATTGGCATTTTTTCACACCTCCTTATGAATAGAACAGCTGTCATTTTTCACATCCTGCACGAAATATACATTTACACATCTGGCACAGAATATTTATTTATTTAGGAAATCGGAATTACAACCCTTTGAGTCATAGACTCGTTTTCCAAAGGCTCCATGTCAGAATAAAACATAGACATTCATACAGTACATACATAGAATAAATGTGGGAGCAATCACACAGAGTGTAAGTACAATGAGCATGGGTTAATGCCTATACATTTGGTAGCTAAAACAGGGCAGAGTTATCGACATATTTTCCTAATGAGCAGTTAAGACCTATACAATTGGTAGCTAAAGCAATGCATGATATGAGTTGGTAGTAAGCCGCCTCAGGGTGGCCTTGTCTTATACACAATACAATGCATTCATAGTCCAATGCAACTATATGGTAACTGAGGGAGGTGAGGAGCCTGTAGGCTAGAAATAGTGAGGGCTCTTCATTGCCTGGTCAAGGGCAGGTGCGTGGCCTAGTGGCACAGTGCAGGATCCACAGGTTACCAGAATAGCGCAGTTGCTGCAGGAAATCAATGTTTGGGACAGATTAAGAAAATCATACTGACAGTGTTCATGAACAGAGGTCACAAAATGTCTATGTTGAACATTTGGTGAAATAATTCCACTAAATGACTGTGTTACGTGCATATGTTGCGCAGTTTCCACATATGCTCAGAAGTTCTAGCAGTCTTTATATTTTCACTACAGATTTTCAACATTGCCATCTCTTCACACCTCCCTATGAATGGTACAGCTGTCATTCTTCACATCCTGCCCCATCTGTGTTTTCGTACATCTGACGCACAATGGCACGGTCGCTGTGGGAACTCAAAGTTTGGGACACATTCACAAAATCACAGTGCCACTGTTTATGAGAAGAGGTCCCAAATGCTTTCATGAGGTGGGGGTTACAAAAAGGCCATGCTGAAAATGTGTAGTGCAAATACCAACAAACACCCGGGGCATTAGGGTTTCTAACCATAACGTCCCACCCTGTTCAGACTGACAGGAATCAGGGGTGTGCCTTTGGATTGCCGACTGTAATGCTCATGCGATTCTACCTCCCGCCCCACCATGGAGCCAGTGATAGGCACTGAGGTGTGCCTTGGACTCTTCAGCCCCAGACTTCACCCCATTCTCCTATATTTTTTGTTTATTTATTTTTTATTTATTTATTACTAGGATTACAAATACCTTTGAACCAAGGGTTCTTTTACAAAGAGTCCATGTCAGCAATGGGTGCAAGCAAAACAGTGGTAAGATACAATACAAGGTCAGGAGGTTAACATAGAAGTAAGCAGTGGTAAGATACAATACAGGTCAGGAGGTTAACATAGAGGTAAGTAGAGGTAAGATACAATACAAGGTCAGGAGGTTAACATAGAGGTAAGTAGAGGTAAGATACAATACAGGTCAGGAGGTTAACTTAGTAGAAAAAGACAGTACATGTGTATAGACTAGCACAGTAGCAAACAGTCAGATGCAAATAACAATGCACAATTCACAATGCTGGTGTATATATAGCAAGACACAGATACAAATGAAAACCATCCTAGGGATGACATAAGTGGAGCAAGGGGTGAGACATAAGGGGGGGGGGAAGGGGGGTAGGCAGTCAAGGATTTGACATTGTCATAAGTGCAAGAACAGAAAGATAAGCGCTGGGTAGTTTCATTTCAGTGTACGTCCTTATGGAACGGGGTGACTGTAAAGCCGAACACCCCAAGGCACACCTCAACACTTGTCTGTGTCTGCAGGATAGGGTGAGGTGAAATGGCATGAACGTTATGGGAGACAACCCAAACACATCCTCCAATGCCTGTCCATCTCTGCAGGGTGGAGGTGGGGCATGGAGTGAAGTCCATTACTTCATAGCCATTCCTACTCTGCATCTGTCTAACTCCTGCATTTCCAATGCTAATACCGGCAAGCAAACATTCGGCATTGACAAATGCTTGTTTTCTTTTGCTAACGTATGCTGCAGCACAAGAGAAGCACAATGGTAGGGCCTTGGCTACCCTTTGAATTTGAAAAGTGCTACAAGGGTTTCTGAAACCTTGCTGTGCACATATTTGCTACAATGAGAAAAATAGTAATAATAAGCATTTTATCCTTCTGTTTGTCCACCCATAGTGCTGTTTTCTTGAAGAAATTTTATCAGGGTGATGTTGTCATTTCTAAACCTTGTGGGACAGTGGCACCCATATTGGCTAATCAGATCTAAAAATCAGTGGTTGCCTGGGCCTTGGTGCTCCAGCATTGCACTACAACAGGAGAAACTGAGATAAACAGTGTGACCCTGACTTCCAGTCGTAGGGGGAACTTGGAAGTACCGCAGAGACAACACTCTTAAGCCGTGTTTGCATGGCGGTAGCACTCTGACCTTTCCACTGTTCTATTCCTGATGCAATAACCGTTTTGCTCATTTCTACCTTTACACAGCCTGCCCTTGTGCCAATGCAGGTTGTGCCAGAGAGGGGCTGTTGGGCTGGATTGGGAGCAGTGGAGGAGTCTGGTAGTGACTGCTTTTATCGGAGCGAGCGTAGCAGTACATTGCACTGCCATATAATATGCTCACTCCAACAAACATACCCACTCCTGCACCGGTGCAGAAAATGGATCTGAAGCACTCCTGACATGCTCTGGTGAGTGTCCACACTGCAGACTTTGCAATGCACCAGCCCATGTGCACTAAACATGGCTTTAGACTCCAACGCTCAAGAGTTGTTCATCCTTCTATGGCAAAGGCACCTCCTTACCATAGGCACCTGGAAGGGTCCAATCTCAAAGATGGTGTGGGTAAACCTACTTAGAGAGGTGGATAATACAGGATAAAGAAAGAACAAAAGACCAAAGACCATTGAATGATGATCCCATATGCTCTGGAGCCCTACGCCTCACTTGACCACACTGGAAAAGGATTTATGGGAGGGGTGCCCCTGATGTCACTGCCACAGGGGGAAAGCAGTGGGGTTCTTTGGCCAAGGTAAGAGGTATCAGGACTGAGGGGTTGCTGAAAAGGGTCAGGTGCAGGATGCCTATCAGATGAAAAAGTTATATACTGCATTGTACCCCCCTCCCCCTTCCCGTGTTTAGGGGTATGATGTTAACTGTCTGTGGGGAGGAGGGACTACAGCAGAAACACAGAGATGACTTACATTTAGAGTTTCGGGAACTGAGGTGCTGGAGTTCTCCACGAGGGATGGGGCTGAAAACCAAAAGTGATTAAGAACAGCACACAAAGGGCAACAAACTGAGTGCAGGAACCAGTGATACAACAAAAAACGCATCCTTTAATAAAAATTGATAACTCCATGGAGCTTAGACAGGTTAACTCACAGAGGAAAATGTAGGGTTATGGACCATGGGGTCCTTCAAATTAATATCCACATAATGTCCATGAGTCCAGGTACATTGTTCATCCTCAGAGGGGCATCTTGCTGATGACTGCAAAACATACACAACATGTTAATTCTTACAATGCACATCTCAATATTAGAGTATCCATGGCGTATTCCTTTTGCATCAATAGCTTCCTCATTAAGCCTTCTCTCACTGTTTTCTCTCAGTCTGAGTCACTGTGACTCACTGACCTCTAACTTCTGGGTCAGCATGTCCCCTCCTGATAATTAGCTCTTATACTTCACTACTGGGCAACTGCTCAAGGACTATGGGTGGCACGACCCCACAAACTCACTCTGCTCTGTTTTCCCATGGCTTTATACTCCTAGAGCCACTGTATCAGGGCAGTACATATTCCCTTCAGTCCCTGACTACCCATCCAATCCTGGCATGGCTCCACTTGCAGCATAAACATGAGCTCCTGGGGGCTCTAGACACTATTGACAGATGCCCACCTTGAACGTAAAGTCCCATTATCATCTCACTCTACATCTCTCTCTCCCCCTCTGACTCTGGTTCAAATCTCACTTGCAGCCACTTGGTCCTTGACTCATACATGGCCTTTGATCTCCCCCAACCAGGGATCTCTTTATCCACGGCCACTGCCATGTCCCTTGGTCAGCTTAGGCTTCCTCATCCACTCAGGAACAGGGAAAATTATACTCTGGAGCAGGTAGTTGCCCCCACTCCTCTTACCACCACCACACACACTTTCTTCTTCTCCCCGCTGTTAGTTGCTGTAAAATATTCACTGTTATGATATAGAACCTTAACTCTTTGAACTTGTTCGAGCTCAACCCTGTCCACCCACCCTCCTGGACTCTCACGGCGGATTGCCTAAGTCCCCAGAGAACACTGTCCCAAGCCTAACAGCTAACACTACCTACAAATGGAAGATCCCTGTTACACTGCTGCCTGCCTACCCTCACCCATGACACTGCCTAAACTAACTAGCTTCTCTATTTCCCTGCTAGCACTACAGTCTCCCAGGGTCAGATTGATAATATGTAAAAAGTAAACAAAGGCCCAATGGGCTGACATTGGTATAATAGGCTGCAAACAAAGCACAGTTGCCAATGTCACTTCATTAACATTTTGCTCAGGAAACTTGCCAAGTCATCCCAAGCACTTTATTCTTTCTCCCTTTTTTTCTATTTCAAAATGATAACATCACAACAATATCTGATATTGCTCATACTCGGCTAAATTTAAAGTTTAAAGTTTGTACAAGTCCCAACAGTAGTCTCTCTCTCTCTGCTATTATGTATGAAACAAAAGGAGTGGTTTCATCCATTAGCTGGTCTTCATGGAGGGTCACTAACAGGTGACTCTTAGGGCTTGATTCTCATAGGGCACTTAGACTGACACAAGCTGTGGCAAAAGGTAGCTTGTGTAAAAGCCTGGTGCACCAGGGACCCTACGTCTGATTCTCTATCACAGCAAAGTCCCACGGCTTGTGGCAACCATGGCCATATGCCAAACAGACAAAGCATCCGTAGAGTTTGCCGCAAGCCGCAGGGCAGCCATGTGCCACTCTAGGATGTCCTTGGTGGTCTAGTGGACTCCCCAAGCCCCGATCCCATTATTATATCTATCAGACCATCATGGTCTAGTGGATCCCCCCAGCCCTGATCCCCTTATTACTAAATTAATCAGTCTATGGTCATCTAGCAGACCCCCCAAGCCCCGATCTGCCCATAAATGAAATAGTTGATACAGTCTTTCCCTAGTGGTCTAGTGGACCCCCACCCAGAAGGTAGTGCCCACCAACTGACTCCCCCATCCCAAACCCGAGCTGACGACCTGCAGAGCCCTCCTCTCACCACCACCATGGCTGGCCACCAACTGAACTATTACTGAGTGCATACTGTATACAGTACGTGCTCATTGACAGCTCACTATGAGCTGTCAATCAATGAGTGTGTACTACATACAGTACGCACTCAGTGACAGTTCAGTTGGCGGCTGTCTATGGTGGTGAGAGGAGGGCTGTGCTGGTCACCAGCTCAGGGTTTCCGGGGTTCGGGATGGAGGAAGCGGGGTGGTGGCCATTACCTCCCGGGATGGGGGTCCACTAGACCACCAGGGAAAGATTGTATCAGCAATTTAATTTAGGGGCAGATCAGGGTGAGGAAGGTCCACTAGGTCACCAGGGAATGATTTCTAGTAACATTTTATTTTACAAGGACATTGGGGATAGGGAGGTGGTCCACTAGACCACCAGGGACTTATATATTTTAAAAAAAGGGGATTGGGGCTGGGGGGATGCTAGATCACCTGGGAATGATTCTATAAACATTTTAAGATATGGGCACTTCAGGGCTGGGGGACTGTGGCACATAGTGAGGGTGGGCACTGAGGGTGGCGCAAGTGGTCATACCTTCCCTGAGGGTGAAATTCTAAGCACCCTTAGGCCAGTGCAATTTGAAGTACCCTTAGACCAGCCATGGCTGGTCTAAGGGTACTTAGAATTTCACCCTCTGGGAGGGTTTTTAGAATCCTAATTTAGCGGATGTGTCAGCTTGCGTCTGATGTCTGCCCCCTAATGCCCATTTTGTGATGCATGGACAGTGCATGCCCCCTTTGGTGAACACAACCAGAAGTTGATGCAGGTTGCTTTTGTGACTCAGTCCCAGTGCATCTTTTGGTGCAAGTGGCACTCTGCACCATTCTTTGTGGTTCAAGCCCCTTGCGCCATGCCAGGAGCTTTGAGAATCAAACCCTTAGTCTTAAGGCTACTCTTCTCACAGTAGTCAAAATAGTACCAGCAGTCTAGTTTGGTACACGGGCATCCAAAGGAGTCATGGCTCTCTTTTCTGTATCTGGTCCACTTTTCTTCAAAGTCTTGAACCAGAGCATAGTGCTTCAGCAACATCACCAGCCCTTTATAAGCATGACGAGAGCAGATATCTTTAGCCACTCTCTGAGCTTCTTGCAGCTGTATTGTATGACTGTGGGCACCCAAACCATGCTTCTGATTGATCTGCTGGAGAATAACCTCAAACACTCACTTCTTTCTCTTAGATTCTATAATGTCCCACACTTTTTCAGGCAAATAAGGAGAGTCATACTGCGGAAAGTCTTGCCTAATATGCCTCTGAAAAATCCACTCAGCTTGTGACCACTCTGGCAGACTTCTAATGGTAGTGCTTGGTGCTTGTCCTGGGGGAAGCCATACACCTTCACTGCACTGGCACTCCCTCCTCTCATACTCTCTCTTATGTCAAACTTTAAAAGCTCCACGTGGCACTGGATTCTCAAGTGCAACCGGGGCTTCTGAACAGCAGAGCAGGGGGATCTCATTAAATGACTACTCATACTCTTCCTCCCACTCATCCTCTATACCATGTGAGACCTTGCCTCCTAACTCACTACGGCCTGATCATTTGCAGGATCAGACTCCTTCTTCATAGTCGAGGGATACGGTATCTCACTGGTAGCTGACACTTTGGGAAATGTGCCGTGGGCTGCTGACTGCTGGGGCGCAAAGACTTCAAACTGCTCTTGCTGTTCCTTGTCACTCTCTCTTTTAGGGGCTGCAAAATCCTCGAGCATCATTAACTTAACTGATGGCATCACCTTGGGCACTGGGGAAATACACGCATAACTGGTGCCGGACTTATCAGATGGCAAAGGGTCAGCTGGGGGGGAGGGAATTGTAATAGCCTGGGGAGCAGATTCCACCTTCCCACGGGATCGTACAGTACCAGTTTCAGCACTGGGGAGTGCAACTGGAAACAATCACTCTCATCCTTCTGACAGAACCTCTTTGGATGCTATAGAAGTACCAGTCTGGCTTTGGCATCTCTGGGGGCCAACATGCTACCACATTACATTTACCCTCAGCCCTACCCCACAGCACCAGATACACACCGGAACTGGCTCAACCTCGGGGCCTGTGAATTTACACAGCATGCATGCTCTGGATATAGCTGATCTTTCCACTGTCTTCCAAAGCCAATAGAATAGGTGCATGGGCACATTGATGTTGAATGAAGAAGACTCTTAGGCCATCTTGTACACTGAACTCAGGTTGTTCACCCGCTGACAGAATAACAAAAATGTATCACTCTCAAACTCAGTCCAGTTGCTGTCTCAGTTCCTTTCCTCCTTATGCTTTGAACTTCATTTCTGTGGGGTACCTTGAGGATGCCTCTGCAATCACTATTCCCAACAGTTTGAACACACATTTCCCCATTAATCTCTACAATTGTTACTTATTTTAACCCTGACTACTTGCTGGCCCACCGGTGCAGTGGTAGTGCTATCCCTTGCAATGCAGGTGACCCGGGTTCAGGAATAAGCCCAGGGAGATGGAGGGTTGGCCAGGGGGTGGAGGATCGAGCACCCTAGGGGCTCTCTCCTCCTCCTCTGGGTAGAGGGAGATGCTGCTCCTGCTACAATGCCACTGCCTGGGTTCACACGAGTGGAGGTGCAGTGGGAGGCACCAGGTGGGAGGGGAGGATGTTGGCTGGGGTCCGGAGTGGCATCATGTCTCAGTGTGCGCATGTTTCCATGGAACCCCTCAGCTGCGAACATCCTCTGGGGTAGGGGAAGAAAGAAAAAATTACTCACCTTAGTAATTATGTTTCTTCTGTTGGTGTCTTGCTGTATTCTGACAAGTGCAGTTAGCCCCAGCCTTTAAACTGCCCCAGAGAACAAAGGGTTAACATTTCTATGCAGAGCATAGAATGCTGAGCTCGAGCTCAGTTAATGTTTCTCTCTGTTTCCCTTTGAACGCTAACCGTCAGATTTTTATTTATTTATTTTTATTTATCAAGTCTAGGATTACAAATACCTTTGAGCCATGGCTCTTTTACAAAGGTTCCACATCAGAGAAATACAAATTATGGGGAACATCAAGACAGGCATTACAACAATGTGGACATTGCAAACAGAGTACAGATTAATTCAGTTCAAGGGCAGCATTGTAACAAGGCAGCCAGCAGCATTTGTCAGAGAAAATAGACAACAGATAAGAAGTGCCAGAGCCATAGGGAGAGGGAAGAGGGTGGGGGCGGGGGAGAAGGAATGTAGGAAGGGTGGCTAGAGGGTGAAAAGTGCAGCATTGGGTATACCAAGATGTGAGGGTAGAATCCAGTGAGGAGGGGAGGAGGGGGGGACAACTAGAGCAGAACGGGAAGTGGAGAAACAAGGTTAAGTTGGGCAGTCACAGGAGCTGTTGGTAGTGAGATAGATTTTTACAAGCAACACTCTAATAGTATTCTGTGTGGAAATTATAAAACAAAATTTTTAATAGCCAACTGGCAACAAAAAGTTTTGGACTACCAAAAGAAGACTCAAGTCAGGAAACCCAAAACTCAAAACCAAAACAGGAATATAACAAAATGAACACCCATACAAGAAGAGGGTGTGAAAAAAGCACCCCTGAGGTGCAACACTGCACCTGCCCACCCACTTCCCAAAAACAGGTTCTGAGAGGGAAGGCAGGGAGGGGGGGTCAGAATAAAGCAAGACTTCAACAGAAGAAACATAATTACTAAGCTGAGTAATTTTTTCTTCAAACAACTTGAAGTCTTGCTGTATTCTCACAAGTGCAGACTATCAAGCAGTACCTCCATGGAGGAGGGACAGAACCTACTTTGGGAATATGCTCTGAAGTACTGCTGTGCCAAACCAAGCATCACTCCTAGCCTGGATATCCAGAGAGTAATGCTTGGTAAAGGTATGGACTGTTTTCCAGGTGGCTGCTTGACACATTTCTAAGAGAGGGGATATCCCTGGCAGCAGCCAGGGAAGCAGCTGTACCTCTTGTGGAATGAGCCCTCAGGCCTGAGGGTGGAGTTTTCCCAGTTTTTCATAGCAGAATTGTATACAAGACACAATCCACCTGGCAATAGATCTCTTGGTGACAGGTTTGCCCTTTCCTACTTTTCCATAAGTGAGGAACAACTGGAGGGAGTCAAACCTGTGACCCTTGGTATGCTCTATGTAGTAACTAAGGGCTGTTTTAACATCTAAACTGTGTAGCCTCCTCTCTCCTAGGAAGAATAATCAGTGAAGAAAACAGGAAGAAACACAGACTGGTTTAAATGGAAGTCTGAAACCACTTTGGGCAAGAACCTTCTATTGGTTCTAAGGACCACTTTATCCCCGTGAAAGGAGATAAAATCAGGTTCCACTGACAGGGCTTGCAATTCACTGATACACCTGGCAGACGTAATGGCTACCAAGAAAGCAGTTTTCCAAGTCAAGTACTTAAGCTCTGCTGAGGACATAGGCTCAAAAGGGGGTTGCATAAGTTGAGCAATGCAAACATTCAAATCCCAGGCAGGGGCAGGGTCTCAAAAAGGAGGATTGGTGTGAAGCAATCCTTTAAAAAATTTACAGAACACAGGGTGAGAGGATAGTGAGGAAGACTCCCCCACAGAGAGAAATGCAGAAACAGCTGACAAGTGTACCTTAAGAGTAGCTGGTCTGAGGCCTAGCCCATTAAGATAGACCATATAATCCAGAACAGTAGGCAATCCAGCAGTATCTGGAGAAATATGATTCTTAGAACACGAAATGCTGAATCTCTTCCATTTGGAGTTATAAGTCTTTCTGGTGGAGGGCTTTCGAGAAGCTTTGAGAATATCCAGAACCCCTTGAGAAAGATGCAGATCTGCAAGCTCTAACTATTCAAGAGCCACGCCTTGAGAATGAGAGACTGGAGATTGGGGTACCAAATCCTCCCCTGAGAGGATGTTAACAGGTTGTAATTCCTAGGAAGAGACAGGGGAAGATGGACTGCTAGGGACAGCAACAAGGGGTACCAGGGTTGTCTGGCCCAATCTGGAGCAATCAGAATCACTTTGCAAGGTTGAGACCTTATTTTGACTAAAACTTTGAACAGGAGTGGGAAGGGAGGGAAGGCATACAGAAACTTCCCTTCCCAATTCAGAATCAGGGCATCCAGGGGGACTGAGCCCAAGACTGGAGGTCTGCAACAAAAGAGAGGGAGTTGGTGATTGTCTGGAGCTGCAAAGATCACCTATCTCTGGAGTGCCCCACCTTGAAAAAATCACTTTCAACACTTGAGGGTCCATGGACCATTCGTGACGGCTCTGAGAGATCCTGCTCAGTGCATCTGCTAGCACATTGCCCTTCCCTGGAAGGTGAACTGCTACCAGAGAGGTTTGCAGGGAATAAGCCAAGAACCACAACTTCATGGCTTCCGTGCACAAGGCTTATGGACCGAGTGCCTCCCTGCTTGTTGATGTAGCAAATGGTGGTGGTGTTGTCCGTTCTGACCTGAACCACCTTGTTCTGTACTGATTGAGAGAAAGCTTTCAGGGCCAGAAAAACTGCCCTGAGCTCTAGGAGATTGATATGGAGAAGGGATTCTTGGGGGACCACAGTCCCTGGGCAGTGAGGGCCCCCAGATGAGCTCCCCAGCCCAGTAGAGAAGTGTCCGTGGTAAGGACCACTGAACAAGGCTGAGTGGCAAAAGGAACACCTTGTCTTAAATTGTTCTGATCCTGCCAACACTGGAGGGCTTGGATCAAGGTCAGAGTCACTGGGATCAGTTCAGTAAGGGAATCTTTCCTCTGAGACCAAAAAGCTCTCAGATTGAACTGAATATCTCTCATCTGGAATCTTTCCCCTTGGACCACTGCTGTTGAAGCTGCCATGTGGCCCAAGAGCTAGAGGAAGTGCCTTGCTGGTCAAGATACCCGAAGGCTGAAGGAAGAGGCTATTTCCATAAGAGCCCTTTCCCTTTCTAGAGGGAGAAAGACTCTTGCCCTGACTGTGTCCAGTTCTGCCCCTATAAAAGTAAGAAGCTGGACTGGTTCGAGAACTGACTTGGGAAGGTTGAGAAGAAATCCTAGAGAAGTGAACACTTGCTGGGTCACTTGCAGGTGAGACTTGACTTGGTCTGGAGACTGGCCCACTATTAGCCAATCGGCCAGATATAGAAAAATGGATATCTTTTGCCTTCTTAGAAAGGCAACTACTACTGCCAGGTACTTTGTGAAAACCCTTGGGGCTGAGGTTAGGCCAAAGGGCATTGCTCTGAACTGATAGCGGCCTGAGGGTAACTCGAACCTGAGGTACTTTCTGTGGGAGCACCTGATGGGAATGTGAAAGTAGGCATCTTTGAGGTCCAGGGAGGCTAGCCAGTCCCCTGGCCTTAGAGAGGAAAGGATTATTCCCAGAGTTACCATCTTGAGCTTTGGTTTTAAAAGATGTTTGTTTAGATATCTTAGGCCTAGGATGGGGGCCTAGGATGGGTCGCCATTCCCCTGTCTTTTTTGGGGTCAGGAAGTACCTGGAGTACAGCCCTTTGCCCCATTGTAGGGTAGGTACTCTCTCTATGGCTCTTAAGGCCAGAAGAGAAGAAACCTCTGCCTCTAGGGAAAGGGTTTCTGAGAGATTTGCAGGTGGAAAAGATCTGGCTCTCATCTTTGGAAATCTCTTGAAGCTGAGAACCAGTCCCTGGCTTACCACTTCCAGGACCCACTTGTCTGATGTAATAGACATCCAGTCCTGGACAAAGTAAGTCAGCCTGCCCCCTACTGGAATAGGAGAGTCAACCCGGGCAGGCCCATCAGTGTGTCTGCTTGACAGGGGCTTTAGGCTGAGGGGTGGATGCAGCCCTGCTCATACCCTTTCTGCTTCTCCCTCTGAAGAACTCCCTCTGGAAAAAAGAAGAAGAGGCATGTGCTTGGTAAAAAGGCCTTTGAAAAGGCCTGCCCCTGCCTCTAGACTGCTGCCTTTGAGGAGTTGCCTGCCTCTCCTTGGCCTGAGCACTCCTGTATGTGGTCCTGTATTCGTCCATTTTCTTCATGTAATTCTCTGTCTGCTCCCCAAACAGAGAATTACCCACTACAGGAAAATCCATGGCTTTAGCCTGGGTATCCTGCGAGAGGCTGGTACATCTGAGCCAAGCCATTCTCCGAAGAGCTACAGATGTAGCCATGACTCTTGACACATCACTAGAATCTACAGCAGCATGAAACTGAACTTCAGATGCCTCAATGCCACTGCCTCCAGCTCCTTGGCTAGCTGGGGGGAGGCCTGTTTCTCCAGTGCCAGTACAGTGTCCCACCTGGACTTCTGGTACCTGGCTGTACAGGCCATGTAATTTGCCTTTCTGAGTCGCAGGGAAGATGCCATGTACAGCTTTTTTGCCATGGCATCAATCTTCCTAGAGTCTTTGTCTGGGGGGTGTGAAGCCAAGGGAATGCTTGCCTTATCACAGGCAGCAGCCTGCACAACCCAACATGGCTGCATTGGTAGTATAAAAACTCTGTTTCTGATCCTGAGAGTGTATACCTCTTGTCCATTCTTCTGTCCACAGGAGGTATAGAATTGGGAGACTTCAGAATTTTTTGTGTCTGTTTCCCAAAAGATTTGTGGAGGGGAATAGACAGTCTCCTGGACCCTGAGATGTCCATCATTTCTACATAATCAGGCTCCTCCTGATCCTCCATTGCCTCTTCCATAGGAAGTTGGAGGGTCTCAGCCACCTTTCTGTAGAACATAAAGTGGGAAGGGGACTCAGAAAGCCTAGGAGGGGATACACCTGAAGGTTTGTCTGGGGAATATGGGTGTGGGCAGGACAGTAGTGTGGTGGGTAGGTAACTGGCTGGGTGGCAGGACACAGAGGGTGGTGGTAAATGGCTGTCACTCCACAGAGGGAAGAGTAACCAGTGGGGTACCACAGGGATCAGTGCTGGGACCGGTCCTATTCAACATCTTCATCAGTGACATTGCACAGGATCTAGAAGGCAGAATTTCACTGTTCGCTGATGACACAAAGCTCTGTAACAGAGTAGACACACCAGAGGGTGTAGACAGAATGAGAAGGACCTGCAGAAACTTGAAGAATGGTCAAGGGTTTGGCAGTTGAAATTCAATGCAAAGAAGTGCAAGATAATGCATATGGGCACAAAACCCTGGCACAATATATCAGTTGGGGGTGAGGATATAGCATGCACCAAGCAGGAAAGGGATCTTGGGGTTGTCATCTCTGATGACCTCAAGGTAGGGAAACAGTGTGACAAGGCATCAGGTAAAGCAAAATAGGATGCTGGGATGTATAGGCAGGGGCATCACCAGCAGGAAAAGGGAGGTCATAATTCAGCTATACAAGACACTAGTGAGGCCCCACCTGGAGTACAGTGTACAGTTCTGGAGACCATACCTACGTAAGGACATAGACAGGGTAGAGAAGGTTCAGAGGAGGGCAACAAAGATGGTGCATGGGTTGCATCACAAGTCCTATGAAGACAGGTTGAAGGAACTGAACATGTACTCCCTGGAGGAGAGGAGGGAGAGAGGGGATATGATAGAGACATACAAGTATCTTACAGGGAGGAACAGGGTGCAGGAAAACACTATTTTTAAGCGAAAAGATGTTTCCAGGACTAGGGCATGGGATGAAGTTGGAGGGAGGACAATTCAGAGAAACATGAAAGAATTTCTTCACAGAACGGGTGGTGGACAAGTGAACACCCTGCCAGAGGAAGTGGTGGGGGCTGGAAACAATCACGGGATTTAAGAATGCATGGGATAGACATAAAGGAATTCTAGAGGGCAGGGGTAAGGGGAAACAGACTTCTAGGAAAACAAACTGAACTTACAAGCTCAAATGGGCAGACTAGGTGGGCCATAGGCCCTTATCTGCCGACACTGTCTATGTATCTATGTATCTATGAGATGTCCGGGTTCCACAGACACATCTAGACTTTCACCATCACCATCATCATCATCAAATTCCCCTTCCTCTTCAAACTCCAGTCCGTAAAATTCTTCCAAAGTATAATCATGAACCGGGGGAACCGACCAAACCGAGCCCCTGCCAAAAGGTGCCAGATCGGTCAGAACCGGGCTAAGCGATTCCACAATCTGAATTGCTCTGGCTATTTCTTCGGCAGTCAGAACATGGACTTCTGGATCCGAACCAGACGATTTTTCTTTTCGCTTTCTTTTTGTCAGAACTGACCCCTCAGGATCGGCTCTACTTTTGCCTGAAGAAGTATCTCCCTGGCCAGAGGGGCACTCCTTCTGGTTCAGTCTGAACCGAACTGGGCTGGCCATCAGGGTCAGCGGACTTCTCGGCCTCCTTTTCCCTCAGTCTACCTAATCTCTTTTCCAGGGTAGATTTGGAAAAATTCTTGCAAATTTGGCAGTCTGAATCGAGGTGGTCAAACCCCAGACAATAAACACAGGTGGTGTGGGGATTGGCCTTAGCAAAGACCTCCCCACACTCACTGCAGTGTTGAAATCCAGTGGGCCCGGTTTTTTTCTTGGGTTTCTCAGACATGGCCAACCTAACCAAACTTACCCGTTTTTCGGCAACCACCAGGCAAGACTCTCTTATCGGTTCTTAACCGTGTCACAGGTGTTGGAAAAAAAACATTTCAAAACATGTTTTTTTTCGAACCGATAAGAACCGGTAACCACACACTAAAATTTACACAAGAATTAAACAAATGATCGGTTCAGCTGAACTGATCCACACTTTTTACAAGCTCCACACAGAAACACAGTACAAAACTATCTAGTACTCACGATACCACAGACAGAAACTGAACCGAGTTATGCGGGAAACTTTTTTCGGTTGGGAACCAATGAAAAAAATGACACTTAAACCGACTTTTGAACCAAGATGCAGGAGAAATCTCCGGAACGACTTTTCAGTGAGGCGGAGTAAAGAATCTGACGGTTAGCATTCAAAGGGAAATAGACAGAGACATCAACCGAGCTCGAGCTCAGCATTCTTTGCTCTGCATAGAAATGTTAACCCTTTGTTCTCTGGGGCAGTTTAAGGGCTGGGGCTAACTGCACTTGTCAGAATACGGCAAGACTTCAAGTTGTTTGAAACATGGAAAATGGCCCTGTGATTAACCTGCATGGGGCTGGCAGGGGATGTGGTGCACACCCGGGTTGGTCAGAGGCCCGACACATGGAACAAGTTGGGGAGCAGTCCCTCCCTCCCTGCTTCCCCTCCTGGGGGGAAAACCGAGGCAGGATGGGGGCCGTGGATCGGATCTGGAGTTCATGCCCCCCCCCATGGTAGTCCCTGGAAACAGCAAACTGCAGGGTTAAGAGGGCATAAGCAGCAAAAAAAAACCTGATTACTCCTGACTTGTGGCTTCATTATTGCAAACTGCTACAGTTGAAATGCTGCCCTTGTCTGCTTCATTGTGCTGGCATCTGCTGCAGGTGGTCTTAGCTCTGGTTGCTGTTTAGCGGTGGCTGTGTTGTTTGACAATCAGTAGCTGCAGGAGATGAGAGAGAGATAGCATGAAGGGAAAACCTCTCGCTCTGGATCACAACTGAGTAACTTGCACTTATAGCTGAGGCTCAGGAGTATGGCATTACCCTCTGCAAAGTGTTAGCTGACTGCACTAGTGAGCGGGAGGCCTCTCTGGCCAGGTTAACCCTGGCAGGTGTTGAACTGGGGACAGGGTGATATGTCCGACAGCCAGTACTCCAGGTAAATGCAGGTCCTCACATATCAGCACATTTCTTAAGTCATACTGTTCAAGCTGCTGTTCCTTTACTGAATATAAAAGGGCTGTGGACTTCTGAATTGTCATCTGCGTGAACAGCCACAGCTGTATCCTTTGTAGAGCCTGCTACAAAGACAGGCCCAGGATTCCCCAAGGGCAGTTTTCAGTTTGGTAAGACCATGCTGGTTTTCCTTGCCCTAATATGAAACAGCTTAGAATAAACTGCTAAACGTAAATCTTCCCCATGCTTGTGAAGGAGTGTGGGCTAGGTTTCCCACTTTTGAGAGGAGAGTGGGACAACACTGTGTTTTAAGTTTGCTAGTTTGTTGTCTGAGATTAGATTTTGGCTAAACTCTGTACAGGTGACATAACTGATGTTTTGTGGAGGAGGAAGAAACTGTTATACTCTTATGTTATACAAATATGTGTACAGCAAGGTTTCACAAACCCTTGGCCCTCTATGGCACCTTGTGGATACTATACACAAGGCATACTATTATATACTTTCCATATCTGAGATGACTATTTTTACTGTTACTATTTTTTTGTTAGACTCTGTGGGACATATGATGGTATACTTTATTTGATAGCCATGTGAGTGCATTGTTTGAGTATTGGGAGGAAGGCTGGGATTTTGGGGTCTGTTTTTAATTACGAAAGAACAGTACGGGGTGGGTGTTTTGGTTTGAGTTTTATAACTGTGACCATTATGTGTTTTGCCAGACTTCATTTCCGATACATCTATTCTCCTGACCAGCTACAGCAGTTGCAGTCTTACAGGTACTCCATTCTACCTCATCATCAGTGGTTATTTTATGCTGCAGCGGGTTGGAAATCATCCAGGGTTGTGGCTGGAGGTGTGGGTTTGGAGGCAGGGGAAGATGCTGGGGAGGGACCGGTTAGGGGTGTGAGGATAAGGAAAAGCCCTGAGAGGACATGGAACTGGCACAGGGGGCCTTCCTGTCTGATTCTAATCCCAAGGGCTCTGTATGATGTCAACAGTCAAGTAGAATGTGGGCCAGCTGACCCTGCTCCTCCTGTTTACACAGTTCTATGTAAAATCAGGAAATTGAGGAATAAAACCATGCTGATGGAGGGTTTCTATGCAAACACCTCGGCTGACCTGGTGTGCTTCAACATGACCAGGCTAGGAGATGACGCTGGCTATGTGCTGCAGGCATCTGTCCCAGCTGGATATTGGGTGGGTGACAATCTACTTTAGATCTGCATTGAGGCTCACAGCATACCACATGTGAGTGATCAGATTGTATGAATGCATGGCAGTTAAGGGTGGCCTAGGTGCAGGCTGCAGAATCATTCTCATATACCATCCAGTGGGGCATGGGAAGTTCCTGCAGGAACTGGAGGACTTCTTGGCTGATAAAGTTTTGGACTCCCTCAAACTTCTGCTGGGGATTTCATTACCTCAGCTGATGATGAAGCCTCACATTTTGTTAAATGGTTTCTCCAGTTCATGGCAACATTGGACCTTACAAAACCAGTTACCTCCAGGACCCACCAGCAGGCCTTGCATGGGGTTTTCTTATCAAGTTTTGGCATTTGTCATACCAAGGGTGAGCTGATCATTTGGACAAATTATCATGTGGTATGTTTCCTCTGTGGGGCCCCCTGGTTACGTTCTCCGCCTGTGGAAATGGTCCAGTACAGTCCTAAACACAAACTGGGGTATAGAAAATGCCTGACAGTGTTTAACCTCTCGAGCATTAAGACAGCTTGTGTGGAGGGAGCTGAGGATGTCACGGGATCCCTGGCACCCTACCATATCTGTGCCTTGACCACTCACATCAGCATGCCATTGTAATGTGATGAGCTGAGGTAGTTGACTAAGACTAAGGGATGGAGGTTGAGCATTCTTGGCAGAGGTATCAGTCAGAGGTGGATAGACAGGTGCTTATGGCTCACTTTAATGGGTAGCAGCAAGCAATTACTATGAAAAAGGCAGAGTTGCAGTCAAGGGTGATTGCCGCAAGGAAAACCCAGCTGGCACAACTCTTCCACACAGTGGGAAGGTTATTAAATCCACCCTCTCTCCAGTCTGGAAGAATATTTTCCATAGAAAGATACAGGAGTGGAGATTTTCAAAGGAAAGGATGCAGCACTCCTATACATATTTTGGACATGTGTGCACCCAGGCAAATGCGTTGGAATGCTTGCAGCATATTTTCAAACATTTTGACACACTTGCAACACTTGCCACATGGCAAAAAAAATGACCCATGCATCACACTTAGAGCCATGCATCATTTTCATAGTGCATTTAATGCAACTAGTGCTCAAAAGTTGTGGTCTACAGGTGTGGACAGATGTCCCGGTGCTGAGTCTGAAAAATGGATATGGGCCTTTGAAAATACCTCCCAAAATGTTTACTTGATTCTTCCTTGATGTGGTATCCACTGTTATGGCTGAGATCTCCTCAAGCAGACTGTTATGGTCCAAAAGTACTCATCTGAGGATGGACACAGGCACTCTGCCAACATGGGGGGAGTTTGAGCCAGTTTTGGTAAGGAGGTGCTCAAGGTGATGTTTTTGGCTATGTCTCACTGACTGTACACTGGACCTGGGGCTTATTTGGCTACATTTCAGCTGCTGAAAGAGCCTGGATTTGGTTATTGCAGATATCAGGTGTTCCAAGGAAAAACATCTTTCCAACACACTGAAGAGGCTGGTGGTGAGACCTCACCCAAAAAAGCCATCTTTGGACCCTGATGTTCTTGCAAATTACAGACCAATTTCAAACCTCTCCTTTTTTGGGATGTGGTTGAAAAGGTAGTGGTGGTGCAGCTGGAGAACCACCTGGAAAAACATGACATCTATGTACCTCTTAAGTCTCCAATCAGGTTGCGGGCCTTGTCACAGTGCTGAGACCACCCTCATTAAGGTGTTCTCCTGGTGAGAGACAGAGGGCATGGATACATCTGGTCCTCCTTGATCTCTTATTGACATTTGACATGGTGTATCAGGGGTATTGTTGGATCCTCTGAGCGAGGCATTATTCAGGACTCGCAGGAATGGTGCTGTATTGGTCTGAGTATAACTTATTGGGCAGGGCACAGCAGGTTGTTCTGGGTCTTTCCATCTCTGGAAACTACTGTGCTGTGGAGTGCAACAGGGCTGGATCCCTTCCCCCATGTTCACTGTGTACATGTTGCCTTTGGGGGACATCATAAGACAGTATGGCTTGTATTTTCAGTGCTATGCTAATGATACCGAGCTGTACCTGTCTTGTGCGCTGACTGGGGATTATGTTGTCTCTGTGCTGGGCAGATGTCTAGTTGAAATTAATAACGGGATTCTCCAGCTGCCCTGGTCTGAACCCAGGTAAGATGGGAGTACCTTGTCTAAATAGGTTCTCAAGGTTCAGCTATGACAGGCTGGTGCCATCTTGACAACGTTGAATGATACCACATTAGGAGATGTGGATAGGGTTAAAATATGGGGGTCACTGTGGACTATGAGCTGATGCTAGGACATCAGGTGTCAGAGGTAGTCTGCAGTGGCTTTTTTCGTCTATAAAACATCACTTGGATTAAATCATATTTAGGACCTGGAGAGCTAATTGCAACAGTACATGCCTAGTCTTGACTGCTGCAGTGCTCTTAAAGAACTACAGTTAAAATCTGCAAAAACTTATGGTGTGCAGAGTGTTTTCATTTGTGTTTTTATTCATTTATATATTGAAATGATTTGCCAGGAATAGTACACTGAACAACAAGCTGCTCATCTCACGGAATGTCCGGGGGGGCAGGGTAGCAAAGGGAACATAATAATAAACAGCATAGATATCATGACATATACAGTAATGAATGTGTACAGACAGTTACAGTTATTAGCAGTAATGACATATACAGTAATGAATGTGTATAGACAGTTACAGTTATTAGCAGTAACAGCAAGTGCAAGTTGGTGATCCAAGTACTATTAGGATACAAGAGTAACAAGCAAAAGGTATAAGTGTAGGTAATAAAGCAAAGGAGAGACCAGGCAGTTGCGGGATAGACCCCTCTAACTACTTCAAGAGGAGCAGAATAGAGATGTGGAAGGAGGAGGACAGTAAACTGTAATTAAGGTGTCAATTGCAAGGGCAGTTAACGGCTAGGAAGTTGTGAAGTGCGGTAGTAAGGGAGGTAGTAGATGATGAGTGCCGAATCTGGGGGGGGAGTAGTGAGTTCCACAAACTAGGGAGGTGGTGGGAGTTCTAGTGTATGGAGTTCTACTATATTCTTCCCTTTCCTACAGTTAGCTTTTTTTTTCTAAATTTGCCTGCTAGTTTTATGGCCTCTGGGGATCGCCATGTTAGCATGGTTTATTTCTCTTCCTTTTCCTACAGTGCCACCTGTCCCATGTGATAGTGATGCATCCAGGACCAATGATTCAGAGAGTGACAGCTGCTGCAGTAACAATCTACTGTTAGGAGCCTGATATTATAGCCTCAACTAAATAACTCTAATTCAAACTTTTTGTTTTCTAGGTATGTGTTTAGGTGTACCCAGCAGGAGTAAATACTTACAGCTTTTCATTTCATTAAACTACATACAGCCAGAACTAAAGCACACAAATCACCCCCGGTCAGTGTCATTGGTGAAAACTCTAGGTGTTTCATCACAGAATAGCCCACTCAAATATCACTTAGATGTTTGTGAAACTCAATGTAGCCTTCTTTAGTGCTTACGTAATAAGAAGAGTTACTTAAAATCGCAGCTCTACTGCTGTAAACTTGACACAGAGCCAGGTTTTGCTGAAATAATGGTCCCAAATACATGACGGTCACATGGGACATCGTAGGAAATATAAGAGCACTAAAAAATAAAAAACATGGAGATTCCAAGGGGCTGTAAAACTAGCAGGCAAATTTAGAAAAAACTCCTTACAGCAAACAAAGGGAAGGACACACTAGGACTGCACATACAAATCAAAACACTCTGCACAACTTTTTTTTTTTTTGTAAATTTTGACTATAGCGTTATCTGGTGGGTTGGAGAGCTGCCTCCAGCTGATGCAGAACATGGCAGCCTGGCAGACTGGTGGGGCATCTTGGTCAGAGCATATTATGCCAGTGCAGCATGATCTGTACTGGCTGCCAATTCGGTGGCACATCAGCTTCATGATATACTTGTTGACTTACGTGTCCATGCATAGTCTAGGTCTTGGCTACCTGAAAAAAATCTCCTTTCTGTATACACCCATATCTACCCTCTCTGCTCCCCTATGTTCTTTCTGTCCTACTGTCTTGGCTAAAGTTAGAGTCTTTGCGGTGGCTTCACTTCTGCTCCAGAATTCTCAGCCACCCCATGTTTGTGGTGTTCCCTCAGTAGATGCCTTCAAAAAAGTTCTGAAGTCCCATTTGTTCAAGCTAGCTTACTGTGACCTTTTATGCCTTTTCTGATGATATTTATTTGATGTTGTTTTCTGTCCTATGTTGTTTGACATTTTGTCATCTGTTTGTAAGGCACCCTGAGTCCCTGGGATAAGACTCCAGAAAAATAAAATTGCATTGCCATCACCATTGCCTTACAGCTAATTTTCCATCACACATGCATAATGTGAAAAACGAGGATGATTTTCTGTCACAAGTTACACAGTACTTGCAAACTTTTTTAACTCGGTCAGAATTGAAGGCCCCAAGGTGCAGTGGTAGAGCCAATGCTCGCAGTGTAGGTGAGCTGGCTTTGCAAACGAGCCTTGGGTATTGGGAGCAAGCTTGGTGGGGGAAGAGTAGCATCCCAGTGGATGTTCTCCTTCTCTCAGGAGAGGATGGGTGACAGTTGCTGATATGCAATTGTCACCTGGGTGACCACAGGTGGAGCTGCAGGCAGCACTGCTGGGGAAGGGGATGTCGACTGGGGCCATGCATTAGTGTACTTGTGCAGGCACACTTTTGCTAATGTCCCACAGTAAAGGGAAACACATAAAAGCCAAAACTGACCCCAGCCACAGCAGGATGACATTGCTTTCCCACAGGCCCCACACTGTCACCTTGGCACCCCCTCTGTACTTGAATTCATTTCCTACAGAGCTTTGGAGGACCCAGGAGGCCCACCATGGAATACAAGACATGAAATGTGGAGGTAGAGGGTAAGTCCAGGAGAAGGCAGATGATATGGCTGGGGAGACCAGCTGGATGGTGCAGGTCAAAGAAGAGGGGCATAAACAATAATGCCAAAAACAAATAAAAAATCAAACACAATTTAAAAAGCAAAAATTGAATTTTTTTTTCCACAACTGACTTTGAACATTTTAACAACACAAATAATTAAAAAAAATTATTGTGATTGTTTTCTATCATACCTGACTTGGAAAATATTAATCCCAAAAGCAATGATATGAAACGACTGTGGGGCCAGCCTGTTGGCCCAGTACAGTGCAATGTATTGCCATGCTGGTGACCCAGGTTGAGGAGCAGACTTGGGTCACTGTGTTGGGAGGCAGGACAGGCTGTAGGCAGCTACCAAAGGGCAGTACCCCTTGACTGAGGAAGGTTAGTCATAGGTTCAAGCACCACAGTGGCCCCCATGCATGAGCCACAGAGCTTTCTCCTTCTGTAGGGGCATGCTGTGTGTGCACATGTCAGAAAGATGGCACTTCTCATACCATTAGGAGGAGGAGGAGGGTGGATGTTGGAGAGAATCCAGAGGAAAAATATCCAGCTGCTTTCCATATACCGCTTACCCAGTCAACAAAAACGAAATAAATAAACAGAAATATAACTGCTTCAGTCTGGGCAGGGTATATTCCTATCCACATGGTTTATACCTAAACAAACAAAATCAGGACCAGGGTATAAAAGTCAAAATAAAAAGGATGTTTAAAAATAGTTGTGCTTTTTCTACTGCAACTTTATAAATTTCTCAAACGTAATGTTAGTTGTAGCATTTTTTTGCCATTGAAATTCATAGTACTGTATTGTCAATTTAAGGACTGTTTGACAGTGTCAGTCTAGACTCAGTTTATCATTTCAGTGCATGAATGGTTCACCTTTGACAGGATTGACAATGCCGGCCACCGGCTGGCATTGTCAATCCATGTACGGTTTCTTATTGACAGTAACAATGCCAGGCTCCAGGGATGGTTTGCCATTAACAGTACCAACGATACCACCCCAAGGCACTGTCGATCCAGGGACAGAATATATCTTTTTAACAGGTAAAGAAATTAATTACAAAAACTGCTACTACATCAGTTAGGTTTTAAGCACAAAGAGGAAAAAAGTAGGGAAATGAAATGGTATGGGAACAAATATTCTGAGCCTTGGTGAATCTGTGGTGTGGTGGAGTCCTCGGGTTTGACTAATCATGCAATGCCGTGTTGGCAAGGTACACCACACCACATATTCACCAAGATTCAGGGGGACCTTTTCTCCTAACATTTAATTTCTCTATTTGCTCAACCTATATACATAAGAAAGACAAAGAACCTCTGTGCGCAAACACTGAGGCAAGAGTTACCCCAAAGGGCATTTGGCTGGGAAGCCAAGTTTCAAGAAAATACAAAATAACACATGCCCCTACAATGCAAAGCATCATGGGCTGCATATGCAAATCACCACAGAATGTTATGCTGGTTCAACTTTAAGCAGAATTGCACGGTGCCGAAAGGCCTCTCACACAGTTTGCAAAGGTGCTAACAGAAGACATAGACCGTGTTTAGTCCTACAGGACTCATCATTACCTACGTCTGGTGACATCCCAGTGGAATGGACCAGCTACCCTTAAGCAGTATGCCTTGGTATATTATGGTGACATTACTACTGCAACTTTATAAATTTTCTAAACGTAATGTTAGTTGTAGTATCATTTTTTGCCATTGAAATTATAGTACTGTATTGTCAATTTAAGGACTGTTTGACAGGTCAACTAGACCAGTTTATCATTTCAGTGTATGAATGGTTCACTTGACAGGATTGACAATGCTGCCACCGCTGGCATTGTCAATCCATGTACGGTTTCTTATTGACAGTAACAATGCCAGGCTCCAGGATGGTTTGCCATTAATAGTACCAACGAGTTCTACCCCAAGGCACTGTTTCCATCCAGGGACAGAATATATCTTTTAACAGGTAAAGAAATTAATTACAAAAAACTGCTACTACATCAGTTAGGTTTTAAGCACAAATAGGAAAAGTTGGAAATGAAATGGTATGGGGAACAAATGTTCTGAGCCTTGGTGAATCTGTGTGTGGTGGAGTCCTCGGGTTTGGCCTAATCATGTAATGCCGTGTTGGCAAGGTACACCACCCCACATATTCACCAAGATTCAGGGGACCTTTTTCCCAACATTTAATTTCTCATTTGCTCAACCTATATACATAATATAGACAGAACCTCTTGTGCGCAAACATTCGAGGCAAGAGTTACCCCAGCGGGCATTTCCATTAAAATAAGTTTCATAAAAATACAAAATAACACATGTTCATGCAAAGAGTCATGGTTGTAAGAGCAACACATGTTATGGTTGTTGTCTTTTTGTCACTGATTGATGAAGCCACTTGCAGTGTTAACAGATAGATAGTCAGTGCCCACCAGGACCAGGCTTCGCCTGTTTGATATTCCCAGTGAATGGATCAGTTGCTTATAGTGTGCCTTTGATATATTAGGGTGAACCCATTAAAATAAAAAAGCACAGAGATTCTTTTGTCTTTTAAATAGTTTTTATTTTAATGGGTTCACCACAATATATCCAAGGCACACTGCCTTAAGGGTAGCTGGTCCATTCCACTGGGGTGTCAAACAGACGAGGCATACTGATGAGTCCTGGTAGGACCTAAACACGGTTCATGTCTTCTGTTAGCACCCTTGCAAACTGTGTGAGAGGCCTCGCACCATGCAATTCTGCTTAAAGTTGGACCAGCATAACATTCTGTGGTGATTTGCATATGCAGCCCATGATGCTTTGCATTGTAGAGGCATGTGTTATTTTGTATTTTCTATATACATACATACATATGTATATAAATATATATATATATATATATATATATATATATATATATATAGAGAGAGAGAGAGAGAGTGAGCGAGCGTGAGGGCACTTATTTACCCTGCTCATGAGATACTCTTATTCTGTGAAGAGCATCTCATGTGCAGATGCCCTGGAAACAGGCACATTCTGGGACATTTTTTTTTGTATTACATGGAGTCTCTTTCGATCTATAATATTTTAATGCCACTCATTGGAGGATAAGAGTGGTTTCACTTGCTCTCTGTTCAAGCCAGAACAACTCAGCTTTACTTTGCTGTTCTCTCACAATCAGAACATCTTGGTAAACACTCTTATCCACAACAGTGGGCTCAGATATATGCCAGACCCATGTGATATATATATCTATAGAAAGAGATCATAAATAATGGTGAGGATGGTATACAAGGATGTATACCCATTGAGGGGGGGGCTAATTAGTACTATAAGTAGTACTATAAGGCCATGAGCCTGAAGGGCAAGTGGGTTTGTTGCCCTAATTAGCCACCAAGATGAATATAGTTCTGAATGTTACACCCTTACTCATTGTTTTTTGAATACAATACATTAGGATGATTACTATTATGAAGATTGCATTTGCAGTCAGGCTATGGCACCTGAAGATCTCTTGAAGCAAGGAGAGAATGGTGTGCAGCGATTGCAGGTAGGAGTTTGGGAGATTTCTAAGTTTGAGAGGGTTTTGTGTAAGTGTAATTTTTCTAGGTTCTTTTGCAGCTTGTTAATTGGTTTGGGTAGCTGCCTAATTCTGTATTAATTGTGCTATTAGTGGTAACCCCTTGGGGTTTAACGTAGTGCAGCTGTGTTCTTTTTATTAGTGCAGGTATATACTTTTAATTGTATAATTAATTAGTGCAAGTAAATAGCTGCCACTGATTGATTAGTGCAGGTATATAGCTATAATTGATTGATTAGTGCAGGTATTTAGTCACAGGTACACAGGAAAATAAATTATGGCCTTTTCTATGGGGAAAAGTTCCCTATTTCAAGTATTTCAAGTATGAATAAGCAGTGTTCTGACACCAAATACAGTTTAACCTCTCTTGTGAGGGGGCAGGACTTACATATCTCTCTCATGCCTCCGCCACTTGTGAGTTATGGCACTACCCCTACACCTGAATACAAGTGACAGAGATATGTGAGAGCTATGAAAGTCCTGCCCCCTCACAAGTGATGATAAAACAGTGTATTTGGAGTCAGAACATTGCTTATTTGATTTATTCAACATCAGTGTCATGGTTATAGATTTTAAATCTGCTGTTTGAAGACATAGCCGTTTCTCCTTCATTTCAGCTGCTAGCTTCAGAGCAGTACAGTGCTATTTGGATCTCGTCAGCATTGCAAAAGCTGCTGACTGATTAATTCAGTACTGAGTTGTAGTGATACTAACCATCAAGAAAGCAATTGTGACAACACTAACAATAAGATATAATAATATTTTGAGGTTAGCTACAAATATATCACTTGGCATTTCTGTCTCAACTAATGTTGTAAAAACACACACACATACTGTATACACACACACACAAACACACACACACATTTGTCTTACCTGATGATGGCTATCTTTGGTTGCTTGTGTGGCCCTGCCCTTTTTCAGCTTTGGGGGGGGGGATTCAGGTTGGATACCCTAGCGCCACATTTCACTACTTTTGTGGCATTAAGTTGGATGGTAACTGGTGCATTAATGCAGTTTTTTTTGCAAGGAATGTCCTTCCTTTTTCAGACAGTGGAATTGTATCCTCATTCATGCAGGTCCCTTCAGGACCTGCGTGAACAGATGCAGAAGTGCAGGGCCCTCTATGCTCTGTATCAATGGAAGAGTCCATCTGACTGTGGAAGTGCAGCTCTGTACCTGTGTGGCTATTGTCTGTCTGTACTTCCATGTGGCAACCAGTGTCAAGGATTTGTGGGGCTGTCTGGCAGGCTGTAGATGCAGATACACAGGGCAAAGAGTCCATCTGTCTGCTGAAGTGCAGGATCCTCTGGCAGCTACAGGTACAGAGGAGCAGGACCCTATTCCAAGAAAATAATTCTCTTCACTATATGGTACTTGGGCCAATGTGGCAACCCTGCACCTTCCCGTCCCAGGCTAGGGGGCATGGTGTTGCATGACAGCATCTTCCCCCAGCCTAGACCCATCCAGTTGACTCACTGAACTCCCCCCCGAACCCAGCATGCTGGCACAAGATCAGAAAATACTACCCACTGGGGTAAACAGCGGCACTACACACAACATTTACTAATACATTTTTTGTTAATTTTCACCCCAGATTTTAAAGATCAGAATTTTATGATTCCAGTAAACAGCCCCATGCCTCTATCAGGCAATAAGAAGGAGGAGCTGTCGGACTGCCCATCTCCCTCCCCATAGGACACCACAGAGCTTTTGCTTGGTGCGTCTGGCAGGGGTGTGTGGTAGGGCTATTGCCCAGATACAGTGTCTTTCAAACCATACATTATTTGGACACCCCACCCTGGTGGGGGGCTCGGAGTTTCCCGTGCGCCTTGCCCTCCCCCCCCTGATGGGACGGCTGGGTCCAGGGGTCACTCCCCTGATGACCCCAGGACCCTCCTTGCTCTCTACTCCCCCCAACCTTACATGAAGAAAGATTAATCTGAAGCCTTTCATCCAGTGTTTGTTAGAGAGGAGATTACCAAATCGAAAAACATTAGGGCCGGGTTAAAACCAGATGATCTTAACCTTCCAGTTAAAAATATTGCAAAGGACAGATAGTTTGGACCACTGCTACTCATGATGGAGAATTGTGAACTGTATAATGGACAAATACAACAAAAGAGAATTATTGGGTCTTGGATGAGTAATTGCCCATTCAGGACATCTAGAGAAAACAGTCAGATCTGAGCTAGTGGGGGATGGTGTTTTTCTGGGCTTTTCTTTTCCTGTGGCTCCCCTCCCCACCCTATCCTTCATTACGTATACACCTGAGGGGAGTTCAAAGGGGGGTGGGGGGAAGGGGCAGGGACATTTTTTTAGCCTTAGGCGGTCCTGGTTGGACTTCAGCATCCTTAATCGGAGGTTCTAGGGGACCAGATTTTTCAATCTGCTCTACAGGCTGCAGGCTATTAAGAAATGCATTGTGACTGGATGAGAAGGGATTGTGGGCGAGACACCATAAGGTCCGAACTGAAAATGAGAAGGGACATAAGACACCCCCAGAAAATAAAATAGGGTGGGGCCGGGTGAGTTTTCTTACCCTTTAAGAAGCTAAGAAAGTAATCCTATTGTTTATTTACAATTTTCCGATCCATATGTCTTAACCAAACTAGAAGTAGTCTCTACGAGGGAGTGTTGACTACTTCCATAGAGAGTATCCTCTCAGGAGGATCTAAATCCATTGATAGTGGGTGCTGCCACCCCTTCCAAGGCCTAGAGATCCTGGGCTAAGGGCCGTGGGATAGAGATGCTTTCCTTTTCCCAAAAATTGGACGTACACATGTGTAAAGGTTGCTCCAGATGGAGCTAAATGTTAGTTAGAAAGTTTCAACAATTGTTTTATATCATTAAGTTTACTGTTTCAAAAAATTGTTAAAATAGATGAAGAAACAATTTCTAAATGAAAACTATCGACCCACAACGATCTGGCGTCCGATAGCCGAGTGGGTGAAGCTTAATGAGTCTCCTCCGGACCCTGGAGAAACTGAGCATGGCCATATAGGGCCACCAGGTGTGAGGTAAGTACCCAAAACAATATAAGATTCAAATATTGGTGTCCCCACTGGTTTGATAGAATGTCCAGAAAGATCATGATAACTTTCAGCCACAAAGATAATGGTTAATGTTCCAGTTAAGATCTACTCTCAGAATGTGAACGGTCTGCACTCCCCCATTAAAAGATACAAAATCATGAATAATCTGGGAAAGCAGAAAGCAGATATATATTTTCTTCAGGAGTCTCATCTTTCCTCACCAGAACACTCAAAATTACACGGGGGGAGGGGGGAGATACAAGGTATTGGCATCTTCACATCCAAAAGGTCACAAATGTGGGATGGTGGTCCTTATTCCTTCTACAACCCCATTGAAAATAATGGATTCTTATCAGGACCCACAGGGCCGATATGTTATAATAACGGGGAAGCTCTTTTCCCAAATGATAACATTAGTAAATGTTTACCTTCCACCACAAACGTCACTCCCAGTGACAAAGACCTTCTTAAACAAGGTATTGGAAAGACTTATGGGCATACTAATAATGGGAGAGGACTTTAACATGTCTTTTAACCCACATACAGACTCCTCTAACCCGAAACCAAACAGGTTATCTAGGGCATCCAAGTACCTAAAAGGCAACTTAGCTCATCTGGGAATAGAAGATGTATGGAGGAAACTGTTTCCCTCGGTACCAGGGTACACTTTCTTTTCCAGACGCCATAGAACCTACTCCAGGCTAGACTATTTTTTTATCACAGGTGAACATTTAACATTAGTACAGGACATTTTAGTAGACCACAGAATACTATCTGACCACAACCCATTAATCCTTAAAATAGACTTAGGTAAACAAAAAAAAATCAGGTTTTGGAGATTTGATACATCTCTTCTAAAAGACTCCGAGTTTTTTGACTCCATTGAAAACCAGATCCTACAAGTAATACAAGATAATCTGACCCCCGATGTTTCTCAACCAATCCAATGGGACACGTTAAAAGCAGTTCTTAGGGGGGAAATTCTAGAAATGCCTCCTAAATAAAACTACTTTAAACAATAGCAGCATACCAGCTTCTAGGTACAGAGAAGGAGGTACTGCCTCCAAGGGAGGATCAGGGGTTTAAAACAAGAAATACAAAAAATATTATACTACAAGACCCTTCAAAATCTGGATTTTGTAAGGCAATATAATTATGAGGGAGGAGCCAGGGGAGCTAGACTACTGGTACAGAAGTTGAGAGCTAACAAATGGACATCAACAATTATTAGGATAAGGTCAACAGCCTCAGGAAACCTTACTTACAAAGAGGCCCAAATTAAAAAAGAATTTATGCAATACTATGCAACCCTATATGTTGCCCCCCAACAACCCCAAGACCAAACCACCCCGATGTCAAATTTTCTAAACTTACTGTCACTACCAAAACTAACGGAGTTACAAATTAACCAGTTTATCATGCCCCATAGATCTGGAGGAGATCCTTCAACAGGTTAAACAAATTAAATCTTGGAAATGCCCAGGCCCTGATGGTTTTAGCCCAGAATGATATAAGGCCTTCATTTCTTACCTGCTCCCCAGTTTCGTTCCAACATGCAGAGCACTGGCAGAGGGCGAGACCCCCATCTTCATGGAGCTATGCAGTTCTCACCCAATACTTAAACCTGAAAAAGATTCTACTCGCCCATCTTCGTAGCGCCCAATATCAATATTAAATGTCGACTATAAAATATACATGGCAGTATGGGTGAAAAGACTAGTGCCAATACTCCTTCAGCTTATACACCAAGACCAAGTGGGTTTTATTAAAAAAGAGAAGCACTTTTGATAATCTTCGCCACACCATAACACTTATGGAATATATCCACACTAGGAAAATCCCATCCACAATAATAAGCCTGGACATGGATAAAGCGTTTAATAAGGTGAGTTGGGAATTCTTATGGACAACATTCTCTAAATTTTCCTTTCCGGACTCTTTTATTACTACCCTGAGAAATGTTTATAGACCGACTAAAGTGTATATATGGATGAATGGCTCCTCAACGCAGGCAATACCAATACAGAGAGGGACAAGACAGGGGTGCCCACTATCACCTCTATTGTTCACCCTGTACATCGAATCATTGGCAGAAGCCATTCGGATAAATACACAGATAGAGGGAGTCCTGATAGGTCAAAGGGAATACAAAGTATCCCTTTTTGCCAATGATATCCTGTTGACAGCTCTCTCCCTAGAGGCTTCCCTTCCGGCCCTATGGGACACATAACAGTTATTTTCAGAGGTGTCAGTGTTCCAATTAAACATAGCTAAAACTGACCTTCTGCCCTTATACTTTACTCCAACACAAGTTTTAAAAACTAAATACCCCATAAAATGGCACCAAATAAAAATTCAATATTTGGGTATAAATATACCAAAGGACCTAGAAAATTTAGAACTTTTGAATTATGAACCCCTATTGATCCAAATACAGTCTGACTTGTCCCACTGGTCAAAACTTCCCCTGAGTTTTTTTCAAAGAGTAGAAACTATCGGTATGATCATTTTACCAAAATTACTTTACTTATTTCAAAATATCCCTACATTCCCTTCCCATTTCTATTTTAAATCCTGGGATTCAACCATCTCAAATTTTATCTGGCAGAACCAAAAACCTTGAATAAGGATGTCATTGCTGTAGCTCCCACTCTCCCAGGGAGATGCAAACCTGCCAAATCTGAAATTTTATGCATTGGCGGCTTTTCTTAAGGTATTAACCCATTGGATGACCCCATCACATGAGGCTCCATGGAAGGAGATAGATTTCTCATTAAATGACCTACATGATATAATAAGAATAACCATGACCTCGAGGGACAGGGCCCCTAAACTCCGAAATTTTACACCTTTTTCAGCTCAAATATTGAAGCAGTGGTAGTATATAAAGAAACAACAAGCTTTTAGAGCTCTCTTCTTTTACCACAACTTAATTTCAAAAGATGAAAAGTTTTTTCCTTCTGTATTGGATCACACATTTCAAAGGTGGCGAAGGATGGGACTCCAATATTTTAGACAATTCCTCTCTCGTGAAGGAATAATCTCATTTGAGGCACTTAAAGCAATTTATGATTTACCAGATAATGACATATACAGATACACACAGGTTAAAAACTATCTACTGAGACAAAGAGACTGGGAGTCTAAACTTCCAGATCCCATCCCCAAGTTCTGAAAATTTTTAGAGGATACCCTATCGGGACATGCATGGGGTCACCAGGTAGGACACCTATATCGTTTTCTCAGGGAGGGTATGGGAGATACATCTCTTTCAATTTTGAAAAGTTGGAGCTGAGATCTTGAAATAGAACCTTCTGACCAAGACTGGGTGAAGGCTTCCCTATTTGCATGCAGAATAACTTAGTCCAATATATGGTGCGAATTTGCCTGGAAATGCCGAGTTCGTTTTTTTAGAGCCCCAGCTATTCTTATAAAATACCTTCCCTTCTCATATGGGAAATGTTGGAGAAATTGTAAGTGCCCCTGTGCAGATTTGAGTCATATTTTTTGGTCACGTCCACAGTTGACCCCCTTCTGGAGCCAAATACAAAGAGAATTAACAGAATGTTTGGGGGAACAAATAGAATTAACTGCAGAGATAATTCTGTTAACGATCCTGCCTCCCACACAGCCCACCCTGGCATTGTACCTAGTTACCAACTGGCCTTTTGGCAGCAAAAAAGGCAGTAACAAGGCATTGGATGTCCCCAACTGTCCAAACAGTTCAGGATTGGAGGGGTATAGTCTCCAAAATGTATTATTTAGAAGCCCTCACAACAAAGTTACATAATAAAAAACCTGAACACGAGATCTATTGGAGACCATGGGTGGTTTATAACTCAAGTCAGGACCCTGAATTTGTACCATAAGATTTAGTATAACAAGATCTACAAAAAAAAAGGGGACACGGCAATTTAGACACAAAATACAGAAGGTGGACTGTTCGACATTGTGATGAGTGGGTCTGGAATAAATTATAAAGACTTTAGATAAAGAAGGAGGTGATAGTTGAGCAATCAAGCAATGAACAGACACAGTCAGTCCAGATAAGAAATATTTTATTAAGAAACAAATGTGTAAAGTGTGACAACATAATGAAACTATAGTAAAAATTATAAAATGTAAACCTCTTTATTACAAATATTGTTATGAATGACTGTAACAAAATTGATTCTAAAAAAAAAGAATTTTATGACTCCGCCTTATAAACCTGACATGTGGCACTTATAGAATCTTAGCCGAAACATCATTTCTTGCTGCAAGTGTGAAAACATGGGTCATCCATGACTTGAAAAGTGACAGCTGTCATATTTATGAGGTGGTATGAAAAAGTGATTATTTTAAAGGTTTGGAGTCAAAATACTGAAGATTATCGAAATTATGAGTAAACATTGAAATATTTAAACATTCACTCATAACTTGGTCATTTTATATTTTTACCATGACTTTTGAACATAGCGTTCTTATGATACTAACTCATGAACCCAGTAGGTGAAAATGTTCAAATCCTGACAGAAATGTGATTTTGTAGAGAGACTGCAAAATCATCTTTTGGGACAGACTTGAAAACTTTCACCTGTATTGTCCACGAGGTGAGGTCCCAAAAAGGCCATGTTGGAAGTTTGGTGGAAAAATATTGAAAATCAGCAAAGTTATGAAAGAACATTGAAATATTTCAATATTCACTCATAACATGATCATGTTACTATATTTTTACAACACCGTCTTCTAATGACCCCGCCTCAGGAACTCAGTAGATGAAATTTTTCAAATACCACCCAAAAGGTGATTTTGCAGAGTGACTACAAAAATCACCCTTCGGGAAGATTTGAAATATTTTACCCATCTTGTTTATGAGGTGGCATTCCAAAAAGGTCAATTTGAAAATCTGGTATAAAAATATGGAAAAATGTATTTATTTTATTTATTATTTATTGAAAAGTTTCACCAGGAAAGGCACACTGAACAATATAAAATTGCTCATCTCACGGAGCGTCCTGGGGAAAGGGAAACATGGGAGTACAGTAATCAAAAGCACATTTCCATGCAGTATTATAGAAAAGTATATATACAATACTCAACAACACTTTTCTAAAGGTAATATAAAACAGAGAAGCAACAGAGTGAAAAAACAATACATCAGTTAGCAGCATTAGATAAACAATGGGATTTGATCCAAGAGGAGCAAATTAACAGCACTGCAGACTTAATACATAGGTAACATAGGTGTATACAGAGCTGAAAGGACTTTCATCCATAGTGCTCGCCATCTGTTTCTAAAGCTGATCTAATAGATATAGCTCATCAAAGCGAAGTTTAAAAACTTCCAAGAATGAACTTTCCACTACCTCCTCTGGTAATGCGTTCCATGTTGAAATTATCCTCTGAAAGAACCATATACTTACAATGCGGACAAGTAATGCAATAAAGTACATTGCTCTCTCTAACACAAGTGCTAGGCTTTGAAAGGGATGGGGAGCCTGGAGGGGAACCAGAGGAGTGAGGAGCCAGAGGGGAAATTAGGAGCAGCTGCAGGATGGAGAGAGAGAAAGTTGAGGAGGAGGGTCGAGATAAACCACGGGGAGGAAGAGTACCTGATTTGATGAGGCATTGTGTTTCAGAGTTTAAGGAACCTATAGGAGAATGACAACTGGTGTAAAGAGGTGGTGCATCATAGTATAGCTAGGGTGCGGGAGTCACTGGATCTGAGGGACAGAGGGGCAGTGGGGTGGGAAGACAGTAAGAAGGCAAGGTAAGAGGAAACATATCAAACCAGAATTTAGAGACAAATTTTATGCAGTGGGCTAGATGGCAGTTTTCCAGGGAAGGAAAAGCTAGAGAGCGATATAGATCACAATGGCGGGGAAAGGAAGGGACATCCAGAGTGAAACGACAGAAAGCATTGAAAAGGGTGTCCAATCTGGTTAAGGATGACTTCTGTGTGGCATTATAGACTACTTCACAGTAGTCAAAGATGGGTAGTATCATTTTCTGGACAATCTCCAGCCTGGTCTGTAAAGGTAGGCAGCTTTGGTTCCTGTAAAGGGCACTTAATTTGGGGTGCAGCTTTTTCAGGATGGAGTCTATGTGTAAAATGAAGTTTAAGTGCTGGTTTAGCCAGACCCTGAGATACCTAAAGGTGGAGGTGTCCTCCAGAATAGAGCTATCAAGAGTGTGGAAGGAGTACAATTTAGTTAGCCTAGAGAGTCTCTGACTAGTGCCGAAGGTCAAGGAGACTGTTTTCTGGATGTTGAGGAAAAGCTGATGGGAGCTAAGCCATTGCTGAACTTTCTCAAAGTCATGCTGAAGTGTGGAAGCAACATCAGTTGATGACTGGCTAGAGTAGAAAAGGACAGTATCATCAGCATACATATGGATGGAGGAGGAGGTGCACACTGACGGGAGGTCATTAAGGAATATGGAGGCTAGTAGGGAGCCAAGGATGGAGCCTTGGGGTACACCAGCATAAATCTGCAGTTGGGGGAGGAGGAATCAGTAGTTTTGATTGACTGTGTCCGACCTGTTAGGTAGGAGCTAAACCAGTTTGTGGCTGAATCAGACAGGCCAGCAGATCGCAGATTATCTAGGAGGAGAAGGTGGGAGACAGTGTCAAAAACCTTTGCAAGGTCAACAGATAATTGCAGATGTGATTAGACCACTCTCCTTACCTGAAAGTATGGAATTGGTGAGCCTAAGTAAGAAAGTGGTTGTGGAGTGATCTTTAATAAAACCAGATTGGTAGGGAGTGAAAAAGGCAGAGTCAGAGAGGTAAGAAGAGAGTTGGGAGAGGACCAAGAGCTCCTGAAGTGTAGCGAGAAAAGGCAAGAAAGAGATTAGCCCATAAATTCCCAGGCATAGAAGGGTCACCTCCCTTGGGTAGTGGGAGAATTACAGCGTGCTTTCATGGGTCAGGTACAGAGACCAGTGAGAAGTAAAGGCTTAGTAAGGCAGAAAGAGGTGAACAAATGGCATGAGCGGAGATGAAGAGAAGTTTGGGGTCAAGTCCATCAGGTGAGGAACCCTTAGATGGGTTGAAAGTGAGGAGAGCATTTAGAGTATCATGAGGTGAGACTGAAGAGAAGGAGAAGAGGTTGCTAGGGAGTGTGCTTGGTTGTGAGTTATTGCAGACAGACATGACTGGTTGGGTAGGAGGAAGAGAAGCTAATAGAGCAGCAGAACATGAGGTAAAGTAAGAGCTGAATTCAGTGGCAACTGAGAGGTGGACAGATGTAAGGGTATTATTGACATATATGAGTGGAGTGTGAGATTTAAAGGGGGGAGAGAAGAGGGAGTTAATAACTTTAAAAAATTTTGATGGGGTATGTATGTTAGCATCAAGGGTGGATCTAAAGTATTCGGACTTAGTGAGCCTTGTAGCCTTGGAGCAGGCTTTCTGACAGCTTGATATCTGTCACAGTCAGCATTTGATTTAGAGACTTTGTGAGCCTTCCAAGTCCAGTCTCAAGCTCTCATACATGCCACCAGTTCCAATGCGATCCACAGGAGGTGGTTTCTGCATACTCGAGTGCACTTAAAGGTTGCGTGCTTGTTCCAGATGTTAACAAAGGGGCCTTGGAAATAGTCCAGGGCTTTGTTAACTCTGGTAGCAGAGGAAATAGGAGACCAGTCAGTGTGGGCTAGGTTATATAGGAGGTGGGTAAGGTCTTAGGATTTATATGAGCAGACAAGCAATATTTTATGCGGTACTTTTGGGTGGAAGAGTTAGTGGACCAATGACAAGGTTATGAGTAAAAGTTAAAAAAGCTTTGAAATACAGTAACTGGGCTTACCTTATTTTCACATATTGCAGTCACTGGATCCAGCAGCAAGACTCCTTTTTGATTGCACAGTGGATCTATACCATGGGACACTTTTCAGTGAGTAAGGATGTGTGAGTGGTTGTGGGGTGCTGAGTGAGGGGACTAGTTCATAATTGCAAAATCAAAATATTGCGGTCAAAACACGTGACACGCAGATACAAAAAAATGGCACAGTCGAAAAATGGACTAATATAGATAAACCAATTCCAAACCCGCATACTCTGTAATGTCCATGCAGTTTTTGACTACACCATTTTTGTTTCACTATTTTAACTAGATACCCTGAGTGGGTGGTTTGGGGTGTGTGGGGGGATTCAGATCAGCAAGGGATTGTTTTTTTTCTTTAGAGGTTTCTTAAAAAAAAGACCAATGAGGGATGGTTTTCATTATTTATGGGGGATCCAAGTCAACACTGGGGACTGGGCACCCCAGTGTCAGGGTAATCTTTGGTGGCACTTGTGGTGGGCACCCCAGTGCCATCAACTATTTTTTGTAGAGGAGTGTGACCTGGAGGAGAGGGGGTTAAAAAGAAGCTGCACTGGGGGTGCACACCCCAGTCTGCTATTATATTTCTACTTTATTTATTGGGAAGGTGAGCAGGCAACCTGGAGGGGAGGGGGATAGAAAATAACAATACTGTGGTGGGTACCCCAGTCCTCTTGAGATATTAAATAGATAGGATAGATAAATAGATAGATAAATAGATACAATATAGATAGATAGATAGATAGATAGATAGATAGATAGATAGATAGATAGATAGATAGATAGATAGATGGATAGACAGACAGACGACAGACAGGTGGAGAGAGAGCTAGAATTCAAAATAGCTAGAACTCAGCTGGGACAAACTGCCAGCACACTAGACCTCTGGCTTACTGCTGCCACAGCTGCCGCTACAGAAATCAAGAAAGTCCCACTGTTCTCATATGGCTCTTCTCACTTAGCTAGGAACTCAGGATTCTGGGGTGGCCAGAAATATTATTTCAAGCATCAAATGGGGACAGGTTGTGGTTACTGGTGGAGGAGTTCTTTATTGAAATTGCTGTATACTTGAATTGAATTACTGCTACGAATGTGCTGGATGTAAATGGATGAACTTTTAAGAAGGAACAATTAAAAGCTGATTTTTATTCCTGATATCCAGGTCTGGATAGCACTTGGGATAATTACAGCACTATCTGTGAGTACAATACAAGTTCTTAGGCTGTGTTAGGCCTGAATGATTGTGTTTTGCAGGTACCGGCTCTCCATTTTGTCCCTGCTTGTTTACTCTAGCCAAGGCACTGTTAGCTCCCAGGTACAACCCATAAAACCATACCTCAGGCAGGCAGGCAGACAGACAGGTGGATAGAGAGCTAGAACTCAAGATAGCTAGAAGTCAGCTGGGACAAACTGCCAGCACACTAGCCCTCTGGCTTACTGCTGCCATGGCTGCAGCTACAGAACTCAAGAAAGTCCCACTGTTTTCATATGGCTCTTCTCACTTAGCTAGGAACTCAGGATTCTGGGGTTGCCAGAAATCTTATTTCCAGCATCAAATTCAAATAGTAAACATCAGAATCAAGCTAAACAGGTGCTGTTTGCCTAGGTTCAGGTGTTTGGATTTTGAAAATATATATTTTTTATGTATTTTTAATGTTTTTAGTTGTTTAAGAAATCAAGATGGTGGCCATCATGAATTATATTTTTCTCTCACAAAGAATAAATCACTCATTTTGTGAAAGGTAAATGCCTGCAAAAGGTAAATTTATCATTCCTATCAGAGGGTCATCCTGAAAATCTACTGAGCATGCTCAGAAAGAACACTTTACATCGTTATAACTCTGGAATCGATTAATAGTTTTTCACGAAACCTTTGAAAGGCACTGCCTTGGCACATTCTGCTTCTACCCTTAAAGTTGCAGGAAACAAAATCTGTGCTATCAGGGCTGTGTGTGATTGAAAAAAACAAATAAATGTAATAAGTAGTGCAAAAACACTGTAATTCATTAAAAAAACTGATGTTCCCTGTCTTGCAAACTGCCCAAGATGTCATCATAAAACTTGTCACGTCTTGAGACCCTGCCAGACAATCTATACTTTCAACTATTTGATAGAATGCAGTTAGTTACTGAGGTGCAAAAGTTTGCATTTAACATTAAACACCTTATGCAACCTGCACCAGTATAATTCATGGTATCCAATTCTACAAATAAATAAATAAATAAAAAGACATAATAATAAATGATGTTTAAGTTTGGCATGCAAGGAAATAAAACTATTGATGGGGCTATCCAGATCATATGATCTAGACAGCTCCCTCAATGGATTTCTTTCTGAGTATAGCCGACTTACCTATCATTTATCAGTGTGTGTGTGTGTGTGAATCATCTTGCCAGTACATTCTGTATGACTAGTGATTTTCAAATCTTCATTTTGGTCCTTATCCAGGAGGTACAACACATTTTTGAAACCTTAATAAGCATTTACAATTATTGATAATAAATTAGCTAATATCAGACACAAATTCATACTTTAAACATATGACTTGGTCTGATATCGGCTGGTTTGCTTTCAAGACCCCTATGCACAAAGCCTAAGTGCTGCATATATGTGATGTGTAGACTTCACTACGACCATCCACAAAGCATGAAGGGTGCCTGCAGGCCCTCAGGGCATTCATTAAAGGATGCATGCCCTTTGGGTACTTGATCTCCCATCCCTACATTGCTCTACATGACTGGATGGACTGGGGGAGTAGCCAAGGGGTGACGCTCCACTCCGCCCCATGCACTAAGGTGCAGACTGCTGGAGGAGGGGGAGTACCAGCTATATAGCCAGGAACACAGCTGTAGCTGCTATGTAACACTCAGTTTTGCCACCACTGGCTGTGGTGGGGTGAGTGGCCCACCCACCAAGCCACCCCTGCTCTCCAGACCTGCAGCGAGGGCTAAGGTTAACTGTTTGGGCACTTGCCCAGAATTGTGTCCCTTTAAGGGACTTCAGGAGCCACTGCATCTCACAACACCCTACTCTGCCTACAGTAGGGTAGCCACTCCAATGGCAGAGCAGGCATATGATTGGATGCCTGCTGGTGCCATTCACCCTAACCACATCCCACTCCCTGTCCTCCTGTGCTCCTGCATGCTGGCAGAGAGAGATCATGAACAGGTGGCTGGCAACTGTGAGTGGGGAGCTTTGCACACTTGTCCAGGGGTGTGGGTGGGCATAGGTCAGGTGCATGCATGTTTTGTGTACCTGTCTTGCTCCTAACTGCTAGAGTGCATTGTCCCAGATGAATGTAAAGCCTTCCCTATTGGCTAGATCTACTAGAAAAGCACTGACCTTGGTATTCTTTCAGTTCCCTCATCTGTGTTAATCCAGCATGTTTTGTTGTGGTCACTACCCTACTGCTGCTATATTTTCCAATGATTTCTGTTGCTGAATTCAATTGTGTAGTCAAGCATTTCAGAGCACTGATGTCCCACAAGTGAATTATTTTTGGAAGCCGCCATCTTTGGTGTTTCTCTAATGCGGTGTGTTCAACGTTTACATAGACCTTCTGTGTTGACATTAACTCTGACATGCCCTTTCATATTGCCTCTGCCACCTGTCCTTGTTAATGAAGGCCTGCCTTCATGGCTCTGATTTTTAGCCTGAGATCTAATTGATTATCTACCCAAGATGCTGCTCCATGAGCTCCTGTCAGCAGTAGAAAGTCTGCTTCTTGTGTGTCATGTGCAATCCCTTCTTGGCAAAACCAGACATGTCAGGGCAGCAAAAGAACAAGAGTTAGCTGATACCCCTGATAGCTAGTCCTGCAGTGTACTAATGGATGTGTAAGAGGCTATGTGACTGTGGCTGGGATGGTGTAATTGGCAGCAAAAGGAAGTTACAGTGTCTAACCAAAACTGTATGGCTTGCATAAAACAAAGTGCACAAAGTGAGGTTGAATGGAATGTCAGATTCAGTTTCAGTTCCCAGGGTCCACAAGTACAGGGGTTAAATGTCTTAATCCACCAACAGACAGCTGATAGCTTTTTGTATGTAAGGCAGGCCCAACAGGAATGAACAAGCATGAGAGAGGATTGCCAAGATGGCTTGTGTAAGCCTGCTGTCTGCATACTTAGAGGCTGCCCAATGTGGATATCTGCTTGCTGTGTGGGTTCTATCCACACACCAGGCACTTGGGTTATATCCCAGTAGTGACATTGTAGTGCAGCATGAGGGGGGTGCTGCACTCTTGAGGTGCCGTCTTTCAGATGAGGCGTTAAACTGAGGTCCCCTCTGCCTATTCTGGTGGTAGTTCAGGTGAATGCCAAAAATCCCATGGCACTTCTCGAAAAGAGTAGGGGAATGTTTTATTCATTCTTCAAATAAATTTCATCAGAATACAATGCATTATTTTAAGTGGAAAATCATAGAACAAATTATACAATAAATCACATATGTATTCATTCATACAAATCCCTCTTCCTTCCCCCTTCTATTAATAAAATTGAAAATAATACATGAAAATTTCAAAAACCAAATCATAAATACTTAAATGTTCTATTCACCCCCCCCCCAAAAAAAAAAGTATTCAAATTATACTGGCATCAATACAAACATACTATTTCCCCAAAAACTTCCTCACATCTCTGTACTTTATACCCAATTAATCTAACCAATCAACATTCCTCTACCAAATCAGAATATGTTGGGTGAAACCTTTGATTTCTCCTGTCTTTTTAACCGGCAAATAGCCCCATGAATGGTTCAAAAAAGTTGTTCTGGTGAAATATGTTGTTGTCTTAAAGTGAGTTGACATCTAGGTTGCCAAATCAAATACTTGAAAAATAACAAAATACGTGTATTGTGCTTTCTTCATACTTAACCCAAGCTTTTGTAAGTATTCCTACAAACATGATTTCTGTTGTAAGTAAATGAAAAGGTGAATGATTCCAGTTTTCTAACGATATTACCTAAAAGGATGTTATGTAAGGGCAATCAAAATAAAGATGTTGCATTGTTTCATATAAATCAGAGCATGATTCTGTTCCTGGACAAACTCGTTCCGTATGATCTTTATGTTTCAAATTATTTTTTACATTGAGTTTCTCATGTAAACGCAACCACAGGATGTCCTACATATGTGCTGGCATCCTGTGATGTGTCAGCATGCGCTTAATCTGCATTATCTTAGACTGTTTTTTATCACTGAAAGAAGGAATATCCAAGAGAAAACAAGACAAGATATGCTTATACAGCTCCTTCCTTGACTTCTGTATCAAAGCTTGTTTGTTTTCTCAAACAATACTGCAGGTGTAAGGATAAGCCCATTAAGGATTTTTGTTTTGCATTGCTTTAAAAAATTCCCAAGACTGAAGCCAGGGTTCTACCTGGTGTAACAACCAGGGGGACCAGGGTCTCCTTGAAAGATTTAATAGGGGTTTAAGGTTGCTATATAGAAACATATAGAAGATTACAAATGGGATTCACCATTCTTAACCCCCTTTTGTAATTGGCAAATATGTAATGCCCCTCTTGACGGGGTTGTCTATTACCCCAAATTCATTGAAAAAAGAACAGTGTAAATAGTGGTTTTCAGCTGCTTCGGAGGAGGAGACACTATGCATAAATGCAAAAACATACTTAGTAAAAATGTTTTTGCCATGTACTTCCTCTTTTTCTTTGACATACACCACGTATTCCACTGTGCAACCTTCCCTTTTGCACTTTGCAAAAGTTTTTCTTAATTAAAAGAAAACATATCCCCTCTTCCAAAATAAATGCCCAGTATTTTATTAAAACCCTCCACAATAGGTATCCCCATAAGGTGTGTACTATCTACACTATCCAGTCCGATGGTTATACACTTGCTTTCTCCAAAATTTATTTGGAATCCTGTGCTTGATGTAAAGTGTTAGAATATTGATTCTGCCACCTGAGTGGATTGTGTGTCAACTAAAATAAGGCACAGGTCGTCTGTGTATGCCACCGCCTTGACTTCTGTGTCTTCACTAGAAATGGAAAGCCTTCTAATTTGTTCCTCATTGTTTATCCGCCTGATAAGGGGTTCTAGGGTCAAGATATATAATAGTGGTCTTTTTCCATCCACCAATTTACATAGGGTATTACTATAGCTGATGCATAATAAGTTTTAATCCACCTAATCAGATCCTCAGGTACTCCGTAGTGTTACAAGCACTGTCAGATGTAAGAGTGAGTGACCTTATCAAAGACCTCCATTTGGTTGAGACTAATTAAATAGCCTGATATTTCTTCTGCATTCCCTTTTTCCATAATTTCTCTTATCAAAATTAACCCATCTGAGATTTTCCTCGCTGGTACTGAACAGACTTGTGATGTGCAGATTATATCCTCCGATACAGCTGCAAGTCTATTATTTAACAGTTTTGTGAGTATTTTGCAATCAGAGTTGAACAATGTGATAGGCCTCTAGTTGGTGAGCAAGCCTTTCTCTCCCGTTTTGTGAAGTAAAATTAGTAATCCTTCATACATACTATGTGATAATTTTGCTGACTGCAAACAGTAGTTATACATATGAACTAGTTATTTCATTAAAACCTGAAAACATTTTTGATAGAGTTCATTTGGAAGGCCATCTTTGCCCAGTGCAGATCCAACATTTAAGTTTTGAATAGCCTGCCCTAACTCTTGTTCTGTGATGGGTGTGTTAGATTCCAGGATTGTATGTAAATTACATCGTGCCAGCCATTCTTGTATTTTCTTATCAGACATAGCAGTATCTTTTTGAAACATAGTTGAAATAAAATTTTTGATTTCTACCATTACTTCTCTACCATTTATTATTGTACACCTTGTGTAATTAAGTGTTTAATGTCTTTTTGTTTCTTTGGTTTTTACTACTTTCAAATGGATTAGTGCTTGCCTGCTTACCTTGCGTGACAAATTTCTGTTCTACATCTAAAGTCTTTATTCTGTTGTATTGTATTAGTGTCATTTTTCTTTAATTACAGTAGTTGAATTTGTTCTGATACATTTATGTGGTTTAGACACTGTCCTGATTGTAATTGGTATAATTGTTTCCTCAACTGAAAACATTCCTCCTTCTTTATTTTACTATTTATTCTCCCTGTCTGTTGAAAATAATCTCTCACTTCTGTTTTGGTGTCCTCCCACCATTCGTCTAAATGGTCATATAAAAAGAATACTGATTTTTCTTGCTTCTAGTATATCTTGCAATCCCCGTGCAATTATAGGATTCTCCAATAAAGACAAGTTTATTTTCCAGTATCCAGGACCGTTGGTAGTATTTTTAAAGTTGGATATAATAACACTTAATAGCCCATGATCTGATGTAGTTACTTGGTTAACCTTAGCTTTCTGTAACTGAAGGGTTGGAGTAATGAACCAGCAATCTATCCTGGAGGACAGGTTGCCCCTAAAATATGTGTGCGGGGTAGATGGATAATTTTCTAGAAAAGCATCCGATAACCCTGTCTGAGATAACAGCTGACTGAGAAAGGAAGCATCACTGTAAATTTTTGTTGTTTTACAGCGTCTATCCAAAACAGATATACTATTATTAAAATTACCCCCAAAAAGTATATTTCGAGCTGTATATAAATAAGGCTGTATGGTTGTTAACTCAATTCTTTCTGATTTTATCTGAGGTGCGTAAATGTTAATCTAAAATCCACAGAATTTATGCTAATGTCCAAAGCCATGCGTCTGAGGTGACCTGCATTTCATCCGAAGAGTACAGCCATGTATTTTGTAGAAATACATCATATTGATAGTCTGAAAAGAGTGAAAAGGTGGCTAATCATTTGTTCTCAGAAAGAATACTATTAACATTTAAACTTGCTATTGTGAGATCATAAAACCCTGAATGAGTGGTAGAGGCTTCAGGTAGGCAATTTGAAAGAGTATTTTTTCTCTGGCCAGATCTTAAACCCATTCTCCTCTTTTTCTTTTTCACTTTGCTCAGGACTTCCTCTGGTTGTTCTATTTCAGAAGTCACTTCCATTTGTGAGGAAGACAAAGAGACATTGTCTGAGCCCAAATCTTCCTCTTGTACTGCCTTTTGCAAGACAGAAAATCTGTTTTCTGTAAGGATGGTCAGGTTTGATATTTCCAATGGTGGAGTTGGATTCCCTTTGTGTGGCACAACTGTAAAGTCCAGAGACCCCTGGTCTGTGGTACCAGCTGGAGGGGGCATTACCTCAGAGGTTGTTGTTGCTACTGTTTCTTGTCTCTGCATATTATGTGAACAAGTGACTGGTTCTAAAGGTGGAAGGTCAGAGTTACTAGGTGGCTCAGGCCTGGGACCCCCTGAGGCCTTGGTGCAGTTGTCTGCCTAGCAAATTCTGCTGCAGACCTTGCAGCCTTAAAAATATAAAAATCCTGTATGCCAAAGTCAGCATTGTTTCCATTGTGAGAGGCATCTGGACAGTCAGTAAAGGTGTGACCTTCCTTCTCACATAAAGAACATTAGGGGAGTTTCCGACAATGAAAACCCGAGTGGCCAATTTCACCGCAATGAGTGCATTTAAGAACATCACAAGAGGTACTGATATGTCTGAGGGAGCCACACTTATAGTATTTCTTGTGCTGTCTGAGATAAAAAAAGAAAACCTTTATCATGCCCAATGTAGAAGCAGTTAAGAAAATGTATTTATTTATTTATTTAAGAGATTTACCAGATAAGCATACTGAGTGGGGACCGCTCCTTTCCAGATGCGACCTGGGGGGGGGGTTACATACAATCCAAATAGGTGCAAAAACAATGGTGCTACAACAGATTCAGAGTAGATGCATACAGGGTGATTACAACAGGTCAAGAATAGTTACAGGCTGGGACTATACATTAGTTAGTGATATACAAGTTTAGACCTAAGACCAGAGTGTATAGTTACTATGCCATAGTTAGGGCCTATGACCGCAGGGTATAACAGACAGTGACAGTAGGTATTCAACAATTATAGTAAGTTTCTGGTCATTGGTACAGGTCAGGGCATGTTATGGTGCCTCATGGTAGCAGGTCTGGGCTGCAGGTTGCAGTTGCATATGTCTGAGAAGTGGGCCTGAAGGAGAGGTTTCAGGAGCCTTGGGGTGGGGGAGAGCCTAATATCTACAGGGGGGTCATTCCAGAGTTTGGGCAGACGATATTTAAAGGCAGAAAGATGTTACTTGTTATTTGCTTTATGTCTCAGTTTCATCCTGATCCTCCACCCCCCATTCCAGAAACCTTCAGTATCTAAAATGGGCTCAGGTGTGCCCTGCACCATGCACCTTTTCTCCAACCAAAATAGTATGTCTGTAATATTCACCCTTTCACTTCGGAAAAGAACAGTCAATACCCTGAAAGATTGCTTTGTTAATGGGATAACATGAAAAGGTGACCAGATGGGATTAGTTTTCAAAGCCATATACAGTATTTGGCCCAAAATCTTTTGAGAATCTCTGGCATCATAAAACTTACATCAAATGTGTGTTCTCCAGAAGCATGAATTAGTGCACACACATCTCCTGGGGTAAAAGTTAAAGACTTTTTCAGCAAATCTTTTCCCACATATTGCCTATCTTGGGGAGTACCCAAGCCCCCCAGATATCATATCTGTACAGCATTTCAGCATTTTGCCAACTCAACAGGTTTCTAAAACCAGCTGGCATATGATTTGCTAGCCTCTGGTTCAGCCGTAGCTGAAGTATTCCCCCCTTCAGCCTTTGGCTCTTTTTCTGAACCAATACATGTTTGAACTTTACTCTGTGGGGCATCATAAAAAACCTCCATGGGTGAGTCTAGTGAGGAATAAGAAATTGTACTTTCCTGGTTTGCTTTCTGTGTTGTCTCCTTTTCAGTGTGCTGGGTGTCCACACCTTGTTCTCCAACTATGGCAGTACTTGTTGTGTTTCTATGGGTTTGAATCCCTCCATCTGGCATCTGTGGGTCTGGCATCTACGATCCGTCTGCATTTTGGAGCCATCCTGCACCTTTCAGGGCTTTTTCTGCTGACCAGTCAGTGTTCTGTTTTGGCCCCGTTTGTTGGTTCAATTATATTCAGTTCCATCGGAGCTGTGTTCTGATCTGCAGTTCAAGTGCCAGGGCTAAAGACAAAAACCTTTGTTTGTACTGGAGTATAACTTCCTGGCTAACTCTCTGTGAGTCATTTTCTTTTTCTTTCTTCTACCAGTTTGCGTTTTGCATTCAAAAAGCTAATTTTGCCTGTTGCAAACAGTCTTGTCCAGCACCTTGTTTGTTTTTTAAAGTGCTCTGTAAGGTTTGCTCTGCTTTTTCAAAGATGACCTGTGGGGTGTCTTTTTCCATTTTGGTCTCTGGAAGGGCCTCCATTGTGGTGTCTCCTGCACCTTCTGGAGCCCACAGCATACCTCCTGCTTGCTCTGGCACATGTCCCGAACTGAACTCTGCCATGGCTTGCAACACCCGAACAGCACCTTCAACCCAAGAGTAGGGGAATTTTTGGGAGAGAATGGGAAAATTATAATTCAGGTACTGTCCATATCTGAGTTTTAATTGTCGTTCTTTGAAAGAAAACAGGTTCAGACTTATCCATTACCATAAGTATCTATTGTATCTGTCTGTTCTCTTTCTCTTTTTTTTTTTTTTTGGAGCCCAACAGTTTATTTCTCTTCTTTCATTAACTCATAATAAAGAAGTGCAGGCGAACCATAACTTATCTATCTGTTTCTTTGGATACTTCTTCACATCTAGGTCATAAACTTTCCGCAATTAGATTTGTACATTATTTATAAATGCTTCTTTAACAACATAACATTGTTGTAGCACCCATTTACATCTGGATTGGCAGAAATAGTATTTGATGATGGCAAAGATCACTTGTAAAGTTTGTGCAGAGCAAGGGTCCCAGCATGAAGAAAATATTGAAAAGATCAATTCTGTGTAGGTTAATGAAGATAACCACGGGATTTTCGAAATCCGAATGATCTCATCCCACAAGTGTCGTACATAGGTACATTCTAAAAACAGATGTTCTTGAGTCTCTAATATATTCACACATGTATTTCTTGAGCAAAATCTTTCTTCTTTAGAATTATGTTTATTATTATTTTTTACATTTAATCTACCTTGGATAGTGAACCACAGCAGGTCCCAAGCAAAGTCCGATATCCTTCTATTCATCAGTTGGGAAATTGCTGTAGTTGTTCCTCCAGCAGGACACATGTGTAGAGTCACCACCTTGTGACAGACAACTTTCTTAATCATAGGGTATACTTGTTTCTTGGGGGCTGATAAAAGTTGGGTGTAAGAAACTTTCCATTTTATCAATTTCTGGAATATAGGCTAAACAAATGGTGGTATATTATTGACTCTTGTAAATAACCTACATTTCCCTTGTGACCATGCATCTAGACCAATTTCTACCCATTCTAAGATACTTTCCTGTCAAATTTTAGTCATTTGGCTATGCCAACTTATTACACTAACATGTATAAATAAACCATAATCAAAAACTATTGGATTAATCATTCCTATTCCACCTTCCTGAATAGGTCGATAAGTCACATCTCTTTTTAAGGGATTTAAGCGGCTTCCCCAAAATGCCCTAAAAAATACTATATAATCTAGTTTCAAACTGCACCAGAGGAGGAAAAATAGTACTAACATATACAAAAATAGGAAGCAACAAAGTTTTTATTAATAATATTCTTTTCCATTTGGAGATTTGTCGATTAGCCCATGACTTAGATAAATTATCTGCTGTACCCATTGTTTTCCCCCAGTTTAAACAAGGTAGATCCCCAGGGCCAAATAACACCCCTAAAATGGGGATAGGGTCTTGTGTTAGTTGTATTCCTGCATAAGAAGTTTGTACTAAATCTTCACCACCCAACTGTAACCCTATATTTTTTTCCATACTAATATGACAGCCTGAAGCCTCTTAGTATTCTTTTAGTTTGCTGTACTATTTCCTGTTCATCACCCAATTTTTAAGGGCCAAAACAATATCATCCGCATATGCCATGATTGATATTAGACTTGTATTCATTGTTAGCTGGAAACCTACTATCTTACTATAGCTCTGTATTGTTCTCAATAGAGGGTCAATGCAGAATACATAAAGTAAGGGGCTAAGGTGGCAACCTTGTCGTACCCCTCTTTTAATCTGTACCGAGGGGCCCATCCACCCATTTACCCTAAGGATTACTTTAGCTGAATTATACTTATGCATAATCCATGTCACAAAAGCATCAGGTATCCCAAAAAAACTTTAAAGTTTTAAACAAATAACTATGGGCAATGGAATCAAAGGCCTTCTACGTATCTAAACTCAGCAAGAAACCTTCTATTACATCAGTCTGAGTTCTTTGAAACAGTTCTTGTAAAATGATTACATTATCATATATTCCCTGTTTCTCAATAGAAAATGTTTGTACCTGATTCATTAAAGTGCCAGCAACTGCACTTAACCTTTTAGCCAAAATTTTCCCCAATATTTTGAAATCTATATTCAATATCCAAATGGGTCTCCAGTTTGTTAAGAGTTCTTTATCGCCTTTTTATACAAAAGAATCAATTCAGCAATAGACATGCTGTCATGAATTTGATCAGACTGTAATAACTCATTTAGCACTTTTGTTAATACAGTGAGTGATTGCTTTATGTATTTTTTTATAAAATTCAGAGGTCAAACCATCTATCCCGGGGCTGTACCATTTGATAAGGAAGAAATTGCTAACTGTACCTCCAGTTGAGATATTGGTCATATTAAACCTTGTTTCTGTTGATCCGATAACTGAGGAGGCTGAATTTTAAAAAAAGGTTTTCCACAGTACTGATTATAGGGAGTGTACCCAAAGTATCCTTCACATAGTGGTGTACAGTGTTCATAACACCCCTTTGTATATTATGCAGATTTCCTGTATTATCTTTCAGCTGTGTAATTCTTTTATTGTGAACTCTTTTTTTATTGTCTTTATAAGGGTCAACGGTTTGTTTTCTACCTTCTGTTCCAAATCTTAATTCATTTTGTAGGGATTTAGCTCTATTGTACTGTATTTTGTACATTTCTTTTTTGAGCAGAGTAATTTGTTTTGTGCAATCTATTCTTAAAGATTCTGTTCTTGAAATCAAATAATGTAGTTGTTTCCTAAGAGTTAAGTAATTCAAATATTGATGTGCATTTTTTTTTTTTAGTTTCTGGAATAATGTTCTAAAATTCTGTTTTGAGTCTTCCCACCAGTTAACATAAGACTCATATATGCATATAACAGATTTACTTGCTAACCATAATTGTTCCCATTTTATATTTATAAAATAATTTTCCAGCAGTAAAGCATTGAGTCTCCAAGGGCCCTTTCCACGAAGGGTTATGGTATTCCAACTTATTTTAATTTCTATAGCTCTATGGTCAGAAAAAGAAAAATCCCACATCTGTCCATCAGTTACATCCAGAAATTGTGACACTAAAAAACATCAATTCTAGTAGAATGAGACCCTCTAATATAGGAAAAACCTCCTGTTTTATGAACAGCGCTAAAGGAATCTTTGAGGTTGGAGGTAGAGGTAATGTCAGCTAGAGCATTACTATAGCAAAAGATTTTATTTGTACTCAATCCCCTATCTGCTCTAGATAAACTGCAATTAAAGTCTCCTCCCCAGATAATTATTCCGGCAGTATGCAGATAAGGTTGCACCTTTTTGAATAATTATATTTGATTAACTTTACCCTGAGGGTCATATTCATTTATTACTTGTAATCTGGTATGATTATATTAAATATCCAACAATACAGCTCTCCCCAATTCTATCTCTACCAATCTTGAAACCTTAAGATCCAGATTTAGAAATAAGACCCCTAGACCATCACACAAATCTAATCCCTGAGACCAAAAGGAAACTCCTTTGTCCCATAACTTAGTGGTGTGGGCAATCTCATATAAAGTTTTTAGTCTAGTATCTTGTAAACATATAAGGTCTACCTTATAGTGAGATAAAGTCATCAGTACTGTCATCCTGTGGTTGCTAATTTTTATACTGTTAACATTTAAAGTGAAAACCTTAAGGGTTGACATTATAGTGTGAAAGGTGGTACTCTATGTTCTGGATTATTGAACTGTATCCTTTTTCCCTTTACTTTTGTGACCTTGTTAGCCATTTTTTTTAACAGTGTGCATCGAACCAGTATCCTCTATTTCTGATGAATTGTCTTTATTTTATTTATTTATTTATTTAGTTTTTGTTAACCGGGTAGGTGCACTAGCCATAAAATGACTATTTTCAGGCACAACCCGGGAGAGTACAACAAAAGGAGAACAGTTGAACAACAGCAACATGGGTACAATAGTACAAATAGAGGAACAGTACAGCAGTGCTACAAAAATACAATGGTAGAAACAACAAAATAATGGCAAGCATTATACAGATAATGGCAGTAAGATATATAATAAGTGCAGAAACCATGGACCCGACCTGTGGAGTGAAAGGTTAATAAGATAGTAAGGTTATATAGAGAGAAATGTGAGGAATGTTCAAATATAACAAGAAAGACTGACAGAAGGAAGGTCAGGGGTGGTAATTGGCAAAACAACAGTGGATGGTCAGCAACAAGGTTCAAGAAGGAAGAGAGCTAGTAGTCAAGAAGTTATTTACAAAGAGAAGGAAAAATATGGGGAGGGGAAGAGGAGACAGTCTTGGAGCTGGATTAGAGCAGGGGTGACATTACTGGTAAGTCTCAGGAGCTTCAGGTTGGGTCAAAGCATGTACAAGCATCAGCTAAGGATAGATAACGACGATATTCACTTTTAAATCCAAAGTGAGACTGAGACAGCCAGAGGTTGAGTGGAAGAGCATTCCATAGCCTGGGAGCAGAGAATTGGAAGGCCCCTGTGCCTTTAGTCGTCCGACAGCTTGGAACATAGAGCAAGGATTTGTCAGCTGATCGCAGGCCATGGGAGGATGGTTGAGGGACCAGCAACGCCACCAGCTGGGACGGGTTTTTTTCCCGGATGATCGAGTCCATTAGTGATCCAAGGTAGTATTGTCTACTGGCAGAGGGTGAGAGCCAATTCAGATCCTTATAAAGAAGGCAGTGATGTTTGAGTCGAGGTGACGAAGAGGCAAATCGGCATATATTGTTATAAGTTACGTCCCATTTTAGTAGGGAGGTTTTATGGGCAGAGGTAAGAATAGAGGCACCATAGATAAGGGTTGGAGCAGAATACTTCGGCAATTAAGCACTCTGGCCTGAGGGTGTAAGCATGTAGCCTGCTTTGTAAGCTACTCCTAGTTTCGAGTTTACAGCTTTGCTCGAGGACTGAATGTGAAGATTAAAATCCAGGGACTGGTCCAGGAGGATCCCAAGGTACTTGAAGGAAGTAACATTTTCAAGTGGAAATCCTCCTGGGTGAAGAACCTCCAGCAAACTAGAACAGGTCTTAATCTTTGGTGCAGAACCTAGGAGCATGGCTTTCATTTTCTTTTCATTTAGTACAAGCTTATGGTCTAGTAGCCAGTCTAAGACCTTATTGAAGTCTGAAGTAAGTGATGTGTTTATGCAGGCAATACTAGAAGAACTAGTGTAGATGATCAGGTCATCACGTGAGAGAATAGCTGAGCAGGATTCCAGGACCTCAGCTGCATTGTTGATAAAAATTGAGAACAGAAGGGCCCAGGATAGAGCCCTGGGGACCCCAAGGTTGATAGTAGACATGTTGGACAGGAGGAGTTAAATTTGATAGCTTGTGACCTGTTTGACAGGCAGCTACAGAACCAGTCCACAACAGGGGTAGAGAAATGGAATTTATGGAGAGTGGAGAGAAGCAGGGATGGTCACCAAGGTCAAAGCCTTAGTGAGGTCAATGAAGATGGCACCTGTGAGTTTTTCAGAGTCCATGTTGGACAGAATATCAGTAGTTAGTTGAAGAAGAGCCGTGGTGGTGCTATGACCTTTCTGAAACCATGCTGAGTGTCTGAGAGGAGATTGTAGCGTGTAAGGTAGTCAATGGTCTGTGATGCAACTATTTTCTAGGATCTTGTTATGACAGAGAGAATTGCTATAGGTCTGTAATTGGTCATGTCCCTTGGTCACCTTTTTTAAAGACAGGCGTTACATTTGCAGATTTCATAGGTCTGGCACAGTGCTATGGATAAGGGATAAAGTGTAGATTCTGGCAATCGAGAGGCAATGAGTGGAGCAGCCAGCTTAAGAAGACGAGGTTCCAGTGAGTCAGAACCAGAGCTGGTATTGGCAGATATGGATCTCAGTAATTTGAGAACTTCCGCCTTGATATAGCCTTGAAATAGAATGGTGGCATTGGAGGAGCATCATACAATAGGGCAGTATGGTTGTCTGATGGTAGTGTGGTAGGTAGATTGGAGTGCGATCCATCAGGTTGTAAAGCCAAGGTATAGTATGAAAGATCAGAGAAAAGATTGTTAAACTGTTTGAGATGGTCCTAGGGTCATTACAATGTGCCCCATTTATGATTATTTCATCAGAGTGACCGATCATGTAGGTACCGAGAAATGTTTTGACATGGGCCAAAATTTTCGGTCGCAGGCTGAGCTTTGTTGAAGGTCCTGCAGTATTTGCTTTTAGAAACTCTAACTTGTCTCTACATCTGTTCCTTAGTTCACGATAGACAATAAGATCTGACTGTAGGCCAGTTTGTTTATAGCGAATCCAAAGCTTGTCCTTCATGCAGATTAGCAAGGAGGTCTTTATGCAGCCACCTCGCCTGTTTTCTCTGACCTCCTAGTAGTCTTGGGGGCATGTTTATATTGAATGGTAAGAAATTCATTTATGAATATCTGTAGAGCAACCTCCACATCCGTTGTTTGATAGATACCTGCCCAGTCGATATTGGAGACATCATAGAGAAATGCATCCTGGTCAATATGAGCTAGATTTGTAAACGTGATTAGTCTTGATGGAGGAGATGGAGGCGCAAACCATAGATAGGATACAAAAGTGGGTGAGTGGTCTGTTAGTGCATCTGCAAGGATTCCTGCTTTTGACACATGTTCCATACGGTTAACCATCACCCAGTCTAGGAGTGTACCCGTTTGATGGGATGACGTGGCTCTAGTTGCTTCCAGATCAACTGGTGAAAATGATAACTAAGCGTGAGGATTGCAAAGGATATTTGAGCTGACCCTAACCAATTGAGGTTAAGATCACCTAGGATGACAGCCTCATTATGATTTACAGTCTGGGAGGTGATGTCAAGGAGTTCTTGAAGACCTACTGTTCCCCCAGCAGGTGGATTATAGGCACAGATAATATGAAGCTTCTTTTCCCCCAATACAATAGTTGCCTGTATGAATTTGCACACTGCGGGAGAGGCAGATGCTGGGACAGTAGAGATGTTGAGGTGGTTTTTGAAGAATAGGGCAACTCCACCTCCACGCTTGGATGAGGATCTATCCCACCGGAACAGAGAGTAGTTAGCCAAGGAGCATACTTCATCAGGTATTCCGGGTTTTAGCCAAGTTTCTGTGAGATAGAGTATATCAGGATTGTAGAGTTTCACCCAGGCCTCGAGTTCCGCATGGTGACAGGTAAGACTTCTGATATTGATATGGGCAATTAATAATCCTTTCTTGGACATGCCAGATAACTCATTTGGGGAAAAGAAACAGGTAGGTGGACCTGGATTCAGTTTGACATCCCCAGATTGCAGAATAATGATCATGGCTAGGAACCAAAGCCTTGCACAGTGGCAGGTTCGGGTGAAAGCACATCTCCATGGCAGCTTCCTCCTGGCATGTAGAGGGTAATAGATGCTACCTCTAACAAGGAGGATAGGGTTAGGTTGCAGATCAGGCTTTGTCTCGCAATCAAGTTAGAGAAAATATAGTTGTGGTAAACCTCTGAGGAGTCTTTTGCCATTTGTCACATGGGAGAGCCCATGGCAGTGTCCAGGCTGAGTAAAAGGACAATGACAAGAGTGCCCACAGCAGACTATACTTTGCCATAGTGTTACTATTTCACTTGGGTAGGAAGGCTAGTGGTATACTGAGACAAAGGATTAGCTCTTAGGGATAAAGAGATAGTGTGTGTAAAATTAAGACAGCCAAGGGTGACCATGTTCCACCGTTTTAACCCTTGGCTGAAATTAGAGATACAGCAAAAACAATGAAGTGTTTCCTGCTATTGTAGCAATTATTTAGAAGAAGTGGATCAGAAAAGCAGAAAGTAAAGCCCCACAAAGGTTAATTGGGAAAGCAGACCAGCTGGAGGCTCTACTTGTGGTAAAGATTACAGTGAGGAAATGAAGACCCATTCAAGATATGTTAGACGGCACCCCTAGTGGCAGAATTTTATAAGGAACCAATGGGAGACTAGATTAGAGACAGAGGACCTAGAAGAAGAATCAGAGTCTGCTTCATCTGATTCCTCAACCGATAAAGACTTGTACTGATTCACTACAGTCCATTTAGGCTTTCCTTGAGAAGTTTTTCCTTCCTTTCCCTTTTAAACCCGTCCTACTATCTGTTTTAGTACGAGGCCTTTTTTCATGGGTTACTATGTTAAAGGGAGGTTCCAAGTTCACGGGGGCATAGGATCCAAAGCTGAGGAAGACACTGTAAGTTTAACCTGTTCCACAAATTTTGAATCTATACCATCTTGTGGTAGGTCAACTTCTTGGGTTCTAAGAGGGATACCCTGTTCTTGACCATTTTGAAGTAAGGTGCTGTCTGATAATTCAGTTGATGAAACTGTTGATTGGATTGGTGGATCATCTTCAATAATAGTAATACTATCATTTTATGTAATAGTAACACTGTAATCTTTCTTGTCTTTATCTTGCTCTTTCTGTCTATGAAACTCTTGCATCCTTTTCTCAGAGGTCACCGCACAACCTTTTTTCTGTACTTGAGTGATTAAGGCTTCATGTGTTGTAACATCTTCTCCATTATGGGAAGCCCATGGACACTTAACATACGAGTGGCCTTTTTCTTCACATAAATTGCACTGAAATGTATTGATGCAGGCATTGGCAAGATGACCAAGTTCTAAACAGTGTGTGCATTTCTGAGTGTCACAAGCATTGCTTAAATGTAGCCGTGAACCACAATGATGACAGGATTTAGGCTGACCTGGGTAAAACAGGGAGCCCCTATCTTTCCCTAGAAAAAAAACAACATGGAAGATGTCCAATACCAGTGTTTAACATGAACAATTTACATTTTATCCTCCATCCTCCTGTCCAGATTTGTTCTGAGTCCATCACAGGAAGAGATTGTTCCAAAACTTCACATCTTTTTCTTAACCAGTATAAGATGTCAGAAATATTTACTCCCTCATTCTTAAAGATAATGGTTGTGGTGCGTACTGCTGGTTTTGTGATAGGTATGGCCAAAAATGGAGATCAAAGAGGTGAATTCTTGCAGTCATTATATTTTACCCCAAATCTGTCTAAGGCCTCAACAGTCTTGAAACTTACATTGTAGTTATATTCATCAGTATGAATTAAAGCAAAGAACTCAGATGCACAAAATTCCATTGAGCCTTTCAATAAAGTTCTTCCTATATAGACTCTGTCTGGAGGGGTTTCCAGGCCTTCTTTGTAAAGTAATCTCAGAGCATTTCTTCATGGTGCTGGTTCACCCTTATTTTAAACAAATCATCCATCCTAAGCATAGGTTTAAAAAATTTTCTTTTGTTAGGATCCTGTAGATTTTGTGCCCCAAGTCCTATTGATAATGTTTCTTCCTGTCTTAGCTGCTCAAAGCTTGGAACGGTACAATCAGTGAAACCTCTATTCACTACCTCTTCATTCAGTTTTGACCCTTTGCTAGATGGTTCAAAGTGTTTTTGTACTAGGCCGTCTTCTTCACCTTGTAAAACTACCTTAATACTGGCAGTTTCTTGTTGTAGTATACTGTGAACTGTATGGTGATTTGATATTCCTTGGTTAACAGAGTGAGATACAATCGATTTTGGAGAAGTGAGTAATTTACCAGTGTTCATAATCTCCGTGTCTTTATACTGAGTGGCTACAGGATCTAAGGGATTTGGTTTCCAGGAACCATCATTTTCTGAAACCCAACCCACATTTTGAAGTGCATCCACAGGGCACCACACTATTTCTGGCTTTAATAGCCGGTTCTGAACAGCCAGAGTCTTTTTAAAAGGAACTCCTTGGTCCGGATGCAACAAGGTAGAAACTTTGCTTGAGCCCTCCACTGCATCAGCGGGTTGAGCTGCCACGTCAGCAAACATTGAATCACAAGGTGTGTCAGCTACACACTGCTGTTTCAGATCTGTACCAACATTAGAAGAATATAAAGGAGCTTGCTCACCAATAGTAGAGGCACAGTCCTTCATCTCGGCAATTTCAGAGTCCGATTGCTGTTGTTCTCAATCCAAAGAAATTTCAGCTCTCAACTTTCTTCCATTAACCTAAGCCGAATGAAAATCTTTATCCGACCGAGTCATGTCAACTTCTAATTCCATTTGAATATCTTCCATTACGATTGAATCAGACTTTGTAACTGGCACAGAATTCTCCACAACATCAGGAGAATAAGAAATATTCACAGAATCTTCGGTCTCTAGGGTTTTGGAGATAGGGGAGGAGACCTGCTCCCCAGCATCCTGCACATCCGTGCACTCCGAGGTCCTACACGAAGTGGACATTTTGGCAGACAGCCAGCACTTTCCCCTACAGACAGTAGAGAAATTTCCCCATTGTGCTGGCCAAATTTCCCTCATTCACTAAAAATACCACCAACAGTTTAATCTGGTTCAATGTCAGTTGGCATCCATGTGTATCCCACTCCCCCAGAATGAGACTGAAAATAAGCAGAATTGTCTCGTCCTCCTTTCCCGGTCCACAAAAACTGAAAAAAAAAAAAAGATCTGTGGATTTACAGCTGAGGAGGGACACTCTCTGGGTCACCAGCAACATTAAAATTTACAAACAATATGTGATCCCCTCTGTGTCAACCAAACAGTAAAGCTTCTTATGGCATTTACCACATATCTACAGCTTCTAAATGGAACTGTTTCATCTCTACATCACTGCTTATATGTACTTCATTTGTGAAGGGACACCAAGGGTTTCAGAAATATGGGATTTGAATTTGGAGAGGGGAAATGGATCGGTATATACCATTATTCTGTAATTTTCTGGCAGACCCTGGTTTAGGTTTTCATGGGAGAGCCCAGGAACTACTTTTTTTTATATAGCTTTTCTTCTGTTGGGTCACCTTTGCAGGCTATCAGCCCTGACCCTACCACTCCTGTCCAGCACCCACACACCCTGACAGAGCCACCCTGAGATTCCACCATGGATTGTCCCTTGTGGCAGGGCTGGGAAGGCTTGGGCCATCATCCACTTACCTGGAGAGTCTCATCCAGAATTGGGGCAGTGGTCATGTGGAGCTGTGGGAACAGGGCAGGCAGATCTTCATGAAGCCAGCACCTTTTCCATTTTCTTCCTTACACCTTATCATGCAACAGTGTAGGTACGCACATGCTATGGAACCATGACCCTCCCTTACTTGGCCCTCAGACTCTGGTACTGCCACCTGGCCTACAACACATGGCAGCCAAAGAGTAAGACAACATCCTTCCTTATCCCTGGGAGAGGAGAGCATTCCATCTGATGCTCAATCCTCTCCCCCCTAACCAACCTCCTGCGCCTTAAGCCCGTTCCCAAACTGGGTTTGCCGGTGTAGTGACAGGTGAGGCACATAATGCCTTAGCCCTCTGTGCCACTGGTCCAACTGTGAGCCCAGAACTACTTAACTGAAAAATAACTGGTCAGAAGTCCTGAGGCAAGCTTTAAAAATGACATCTACCATAAAGTGGTGTTTGTTAATGTAATTGTTTGTTATACGTGTTGGCAGACAGAATTAAAAATTATTTTATTTGAGAAATTTTACTCACAGTGATAGCCTTGTTTAAGTGGAACACCAGCTTTTCAAGAGGTTCCTGGGCCATAGGCAATTTCTTTCAATATAGCAGGATAAATGGAAGTTCTTTCAGGGGGCAAATCCAAGAATAAAGAACATAGAATGCACTTTGAAAGCTGTATGGGGCAGGGGTTCTGCAGGCACGGGCCTTGGAAATTTCTGATGAACAAAGAATACAAATGGTTAGTTTGCCCAATAATACAGTGGCGGTGTCTCCTTGGAGGTCAAGGTTCATGAGCGACCCTCAGAATCCCACACTGGGAACAGCTGGAGGCAGAGCATATCATGGGGTGAAGTGCTCAACTCCCAGAGAGGGTCATTGTGAGCTGGTCAGCATTTTAGCACACCTGCTATGTTGGCTGAGAAAGCAGCTGCACAGTCATGCTCCAAGACAGGGGAAGGGTACAGCCATGTCTACCTAAATTTTTGGGTGGGGAGGCAGGGGGAGAAAGGGAGAAGGAGAAGAAGGATCATTTATATAGCTCTTTTCATACACAGTGTATCCCAAAGCACTTTACAAGCAATGCTAGATTGGTAGTGAAATGAATGAATGTGTAGTCATGGCCATATCGCACAAAAAAAAAAAAAAAAAAAAAATGAATGAATGATAGTGCTGTCAGAGAAACAGCAGTCATATAAGCCTGTGCCTCCTGAGGTCCATGGGACAGTTCTGCTTCTACTTTGTACTTCGCAGTGGCCAGGAGTGCCAGTAGTCAGGCCTTATTGGATGCATTCCAAAACTGTCTACTCGTACAGCTAATTATGGAATCCATGAGGCAGGTCACAGTTCTCGATGTGGTGCTTGCCAACTCGAAGGTGGTAGGAGCTGTGTGAGTAGGGGAGCCACTGAGGAACAGCGACCATAACTCTTCTTCACACTGATCTTCGGGTTTGGTAAACTGCAATCAAGAGCTGAAGTCCTTGACTTTAGAAGTGCAGACTACAATAGGCTGAGGGAGCTTGTCTGAGATAAGACAGTAGAGCTGGACAGCTGTGTCTGGTCAAAACCACAAGCTCAAATATGCACAGTCAAAAAAACGCATGGTCATAACAGCGGTGTATGGTTTCGTAGTTGGTATATATAATCTGTGCAGTTTTGGACACTCAGTTTTGTACTAACCTTAGACTGCTGTTGTTGACTGCACAGTTTTTGATGTCACAGTCTTGACATAATGCCCTGGACAACATAGGTGGGGTAGAAGAGAGATGGGGCAATTAAGGGGGCTATTCTCAAAGCATCTAAGGTATGCATGAGAATGGCAACCAAAAAGAACAGGTTCAAGAGACTGTTATAGTTCTTGGCATGAAATTGGGAAGTGGTGAGGGCCAAGAAAATGGCTTTCTACAAATATAAGAAAAGCAGGGGAAGAAGAAAGGGGGAAATATTTGCTGCAAATATGGATGCTAAGAGGGCAATTAGGGAGATAAAAGCAGACACAGAGCTGCTTATTGCAGAGGGGCTCAAGAGTGGAGAAAAACAGTTCTTTAGATGTATTTCAGAAAAAAGGAAGAAAGTAGGGGTAATCATAAGGCTAACTGGGGAGGGGAGGGGAGGGTGATAGAGGAAGTCAGGCAAAAGGCTGCCATTCATAATGAGCACATTTGCTCACTTTTCACTAGGAAGAGAGTGGTACCAAAACAGCCACTAAGGAGTCCTGGAGGTAGAGCAGCCAATATTTACTAGCAAAAGGGTCCTGAAAGGGCTGGTAGCCCTAAAGATAGATAAGGCCCCGGGACCAGATGGGTTGTTACTGATGATACTCAGGGAATTGGCAGTGGAACTGGCTGAACCCCTGTAGGACTATTCAACAGCTCACTAAGGACAAGGGTAGTTCCTAAGGACTGGATGGAGGTGGACGTAATTCCACTCTGTAAGGGGGATTGGGGGGGGTGGGACAAGCATGGAACTACAGACCTGTCAGTCTTATTTCTATTGTATGAAAGCTGATGTTGTCACTCATCAAAGAAGACCTCATGGACTACTTGGAAAGCAACAGTCTCCTGGATAGTAAACAGCATGGATTTGTGAAAGGGAAGTCTTGTCTGACTTACCAGATAGTTTTTTTTGACTGAGTCATAAGGGAATTAGTTAGGAGCCATGCTGCGGATATGCACTAATTCGACTTCAGCAAGGCTTTCAACTTGGTGCATCACAGTATTTTGCTGAAGAAAATGGAGGATCTGGGGGCAGCTAGGGTCATAGTTAACTGGTAGGTAACTGGCTAAAGGGGAGGCAATAGAGGGTTGTGGTCAATGGGGTTAAATCAGAAGAAAGGGAGGTTATAAGAGGGATACCACAGGGATCTGTTCTGAGTCTGATCCTCTTCTAAATATCCAGCAATGACACTGGTGAGGAAATCTGGGGCGGGCTGTGTCTCTTAACAGATGACACTAAGCTCTGTGGGAGGGTGGACTGATGTAGGAATAGAGGAAATGCAGAGAGACTTACAAAAGCTAGAAGGGTGGTCTAAGGTTGGGCAGTTGAAATTCAATGACAAAAAGTGCAAGGTGATGCACATAGGGAACAAGAACCCCAGGACTGAGTACTGGATGGGAGTGGAGAGACTTAGTACTATGATTGAGGAATGAGATCTTGGAGTTATCATCAATGATTCCCTAAAGCAATCGAGTCAGTGCAGCAAGACACATAGTAAGGTAAACAGAGTGCTGGGATGCTTGGATGTATCAGGAGAGGTACTGATAGCAGAAAGGAAGCAGTAATCCCTTAGGCGCTTTTACACACAGGTCTATGTAACAAAATAACTGTTACGGAAACAGTATTCTGTTACATCCCTTGTGTGTAAAAAGCATTTGTTTCGTTCCCTTGGTGAACGTTCAGCCAAACTGCAATCTCTGCTTCTCGTGGTTTGCACAAACGTGTTTCGTTTGATCTGGCTGTGTAAAACAGCCATTCCGGTACCACTGCAGAAACTGCCATTAGAGCAGCAAACTCTGGAGGAGCCAAAACAAATGGAGGCGGGATTAGCTGGAATACTTGCAGGGGTGTAAAAGGAAACCCGAATGCAACAGAGTACATCGGCGCCACGCAGGTAACTTTTTTTCGTTTTACAAACCTGTGTGTAAAAGCACCTCATTCCTTGCATAAATCCTTGTTGAGGCCACAGCTGGAGTACTGCAGCTAGTTCTGGAGTCCTCACCTCAGGAAGGATAGGGGATAGACTGGAGATGGTGCAGCGCAGAGTAACAAAAATGAGTCAGGGCCAACAGGGTAGGTCTTATGAGGAATGCCTCAAGACACTGAACATGGACTCACTGGAGACCAGAAGGCAGAGAGGAGTTATGATACAGACATTTAAGTTTCTAAAAGGAATTAACAAGGTGAATTGCTAGGAACTATTTAGCTTGAGTACTAGCTTGTGGTCTTGTGGACATGAGTGGAAACTAACAGAAGGTTCAGAACTGAAATGTGAAGAAGTAAATTTTACAGTGAGAGTGGTGGAGCTGCAGAACAGTCTGCCAACCAAGGTGGTGGGTATGAAAATAATTAGTGGTTTCAAGTACATTTGGGGCACAATAAAGGGTATAATGGTTGCTTGGGGTGGCAACATCAGGGTGGAGAATGGGGGAAGGATGAGGAGGGCTAGAACCCTGGGGGGACAGTAGGTCCCAGAGCTAAATAGGGAATTCGGGCAGACTGGATGGACCATTGCACTTTTTCTGCCATCATTGTCTATGTTTCTGTTTCTGTGTTTGTCCATTTCTAACTGCACCTCATCCCCATACCCTCTCCTATATGACATTGATCGGGGTCTATTCTTGATCTCCTCATCTCCATCTGTCTTCTCCCTTTTATGCAACTAATTTCTTCCTTTAACCTCAACTATCATTTCTACGCAGACAGCTAGCAGCTCTACATCTCCTTTGACTCTTTCTTGACCTCTTCCTTCTCCAGTGATTCTGCTTTTACCAAGTTAATTCCTGGCTCCAAGGAAAATTCTTTTAGCTCATTGTTTCTACAACTGAGGTCCTCTTCTTGGGCAAGATGAGATCTTTTAATTTTAACTGTCTCCTTTATCTCCCTCATCAAGTCTTAAATCACCTTTGCCCCCTCTGCCCAGAGCCCTGGTGTCTTATTGACCCCAAACTCTCCTTTTCCTTCCTTGTCTCTGGTGTCTGAAAGTCTGCATCATATTACATCCATAACATCTCCCATGTCCATCACTGTCTTGGCTCCCCCTCTTCTGAAATCCTCCTTCATGCGTTTGTGTCTTTTCACCTCAATTACTGCAGTTCACTTCATTTTTGGTCTACCACTCAACTGTGAAGACTTCAGTCTGTTTAGAATGCTGCTGCTGCCTGCCTCCTCACTCATAACAAGGAGCATTATTACTTCTGTTCTCTGTGACCTCCACTGGCTCCCCATTCCTTTCTGCATGTGGGTTCAGACTTACACTTCAGTAAATCTTTAAAACCCTCCATGGTTCTTCCCCTGCTTATCACTCTGACCTTTCCTGGTGAAATAAACTTGAACTTGTCTTCTCCTACTCTCTCCCTTAGTGCCTTCTCCTCTGCAGCTCTCCTCTGCTCCTGCCCTCACACTATCCACTATTTGTGGTAGAACCTTTTCAGTTGCTGCCCCCTCTGCCTGGAGTAGCCTTTTATTCTCTCTCTCGCCCCATGCAATGACTCTTCCCCTTTTTATTTTCATCTCATCTTACAACTTATCTCTTCTCCCCCCTTGCCTTTAACTCAGCTTCATCAAATTGTTGATTCTTGGTCTATGAACCCTTTTCATTGTTCAATTAATGATTATGCCTAGTGTATATATTTTTTTCTTGCTATGTCTATGAATCATTTGGTGATATATTCATTATATATTTTGTATAAGAGACATTACAGAAAATAAATTGGCATTGTATTGTAGAGTCAATCATAAATGATCTGGTGGTTTGGCACATGGATGCCAATAGGCTGTTCTGTAGCACACAGCAGAATTTTGCAAAAGGTAGACTCTGTCAAACCAACCTGACTATTACAACCTATGTATCTTAAACTGCTGCCCCAGTGCTTTACTGTGAATAAGCAACTACACAATGAATTTGTCCCAGTGAATTAATCAAATGAAAAATGACATGAAAATTAATTGAGTGCCTCCTTTAAGAGGATAAATGAGGGAGGCGGATAGCAGACAGGTGATGAATGTAGTCTGTTTGGACTTCAGCAAGGCCTTTGAGACTGGACTACGGATGAGCTGATGATGAATTTGTATTCGATGAATGCACTGAAATCCAGCACTCTTACCTTTGATTCAGCCCAGATGAACTTTTGGCCCACCTCAGATCGCTCTGACCTATGGCCAAATCTTTAAAAATATAACTCTTTATCCTTTCCAATGAGGCTAGGGCTAATTCTATGGCCACCCCTTTACCAACCTGGTCACTTTCCATGCTCCTTCTCCCCCTGACATTTTTTTTAAAAAAAAGTTTCCAGATCCTGGTACAGAGCCCAGTACTGACTAAGTTACAAACAAACAAAAAACTGACTGGAGGAGCAGGGAGTGCAGAAGAGGTTGGGACTGACTGGAGTGGATGGGGGGAGAGGTGTATTGTAGTTCTAGTTTAGCCTGCTTGACCCCACACCGAGGACCCAAAGTGTCTTTGTCTGAAGTGTCAAGGTTGAACCAAAGACAAAGGTGCTGAATCAAAACCAAACTGAAGTTAACAATTTCCATGCTCACCCTTACACTGGAGCACATGGAAAACCCATGTATAAAGTAGCACAATATGGAGACCACAAAGTGTGCAGGAGGTGGATAACAAAGGCAAGAATTAGAGGGTGGTGGTGGATTGTCACCACTCAAAGTGGAGGAATGTGCTGCGTGGAATTAATCAGGAGTTGATACTAGGTTCATTGCTTTTTAACATATTTATTAATGACCCAGAAGAGGGAGTTAGCAGCAAGTTGCTAAAATTGCTGATGACACTAAACTGGCAAGAAAAGTGGACACAGAAGAGGAAAACAGAGGGACATACAAACTTTAGGGGTGTGGGCTGAGAAATGGGAGCTTAGATATAACTTGAGGAAATGTAACCTTTGTGGTGCAACAGTGGAATGCACAACCAAGAAAAGTGATCTGGGGATAATCAAGAACAATAAGCTGAAGCCAGGTAGGGAGTGGGCTGCCACAGACAAGAAAGCAAATGCAATCCTGGGGTTCAATAAGAGGGTGCTAAGGCGCACTTTGATGGAGGTGATCCTGTCACCTGTACAAGCCCTTGGTTTGACCACACCTGGTATTTTGTGCAGTTGTGGTCACCTCAGTACATAAAGAACTTTGAAGGGATTAATAGGGTTCAGCACAGAACCACCAAGCTGATTAGTGGTTTTGATGGCAAGAGCTACAAGAAGAGTTTGGACATACTCTAATTATTTAGCCTAGAAAACAGGCTGGAAGGGGACATGCTCACGGTTTTCCAGATACTAAAAGAGGATACCAAGAGTGGATTATACTCAGATGTTTGAGCTGGTGTGTAGGGGTTGCTCAGATTCTGAGACACAGAAGTGGATTCATTGGATTCCAATCTGATTTTGAAATTACGATTTTCACAACTGCAGTACAAAACCCCCCAATTTCAAAATGTCAAGCTAAAACATTTTGCATAGAAAGTTAGCATTTAGAATTTAGGATTCCAATTCCAAATCTGATTTTGAGGCCCTTTTCAGAATCCGATCAGAATCAGATTTGGGATCGGAAATTCTTAAACAGTCCAGTACGATCAGAATTAAACAGTTACAAGCTTCTCTACTGGTGCCTGCAAGTAGAACTAAAGGGTATGCCCTCAAACAGAGTTGGGGCAGATCATGCTAAACATTAAAAAGCATTACTTCAAACAGAGGGAGGTTAATGTGTAATAACCTGCCCAGTGAGGTTGTAGAAACTACTGTAGCATTGCTCAGCCTTTCAAAGCAGGGCTAGACAGATACTGTACCTGATGGAGAATGGCACCGAGGATTACACAGTGTGAGTAGGCGTAATGCCTAGCCATACTCACACTGGGTAAAGTCACTGCCATGCAGCAGGATGGGCAGACAAGACAGCCTACAAGTCCCTTCAGCCAGTGTAATACTATATTACTAATGTATTCTATGATACTAAACTATTCAGCAGTTACTGCAAACCAAGACTTCAAGATGTAGTACAATCAAGATAATCTGAACTGATTGAGTGACATGAAATTAGTTGTGATAATCAGGAGTTCATAAAACAGGGACTAAAACATTCAGTGTGAAAGTTACTTGGGAGACATGCTTCCAGTTTGTTAACTAGTGTTGTTCATTCAATATGAGTTTTATTAGATCAAGACTATACTGTGCTAATTTTTCTTGCCATTTGATTTCATTTCTATGACAAGATACGTATTTTTGAAAATGTGAAAAGCTCCTGCTTCTTTGACTGGTCCACCCTGATAAATCTAATAGGCTGTGTCTGTAACATAGCAACATTGTGTCATTGGCATAAGAAAGAACATAGTTCTTTACTAAGGAAAAAGATGTAGCAGACCCATGCTAGGGGGAAATAGCATCTCTAGTAAGGAGGTAGACTCAGGACCATTCAAAAGGGAGAGAGACCTAAAAGAACTAGGGAAACTCAAGGTAAACAAAGCAATGGGGCCTGATGAAATACACCCTAGGATACTCAAAGAACTGAGGGAAGGGCTGGCAGAACCCCTGGCAGAACTGTTCAACCTATCTTTGGAACAGGGAGTTGTCCCCAAGGATTGGAGAAGAGCCACTGTTGTCCTTCTTCATAAGAGTCAAAATAGGGAAGTCACAGGTAGTTATAAGGTAAGGCAAGCTTCACATCAATTGTGGGCAAGATTATGGAAGCACTCCTGAAAGAAAGAATCATCTCATATCTGAAGGAGAGTGCAACATTAGATCCTAGGCAACATGGGTTTATGATGGGGAGATCGTACTAAACAAATTTAATAGACTTCTTCAACTTGGTGTCCAATATAGTGGACCAGGGCAGAGCAGTAGACATAATCTATCTAGCTTTCAGTAAAGCATTGGACTCCGTTCCACACAGAAGGCTGCTAAAAAGCTAGCCAACCTAGGAGTGGGTCTGAAAGTAGTAAACTGGGTGCAAAACTGGATGAGTGAGAGAACCCAAAGAGTACTAGTATATGGCACACTATTGGAGGAAAGGGAAGTGATCAGTGGGGTGCCTCAAGGGTCAGTATTAGGTCCAATCTTATTTAACATCTTCATTAGTGACATAGCTGAAGGTTTAGAGGGTAAAGTGTGACTGTTTGAGAAGACACAAAGATCAGTAACAGGGTAGTTTCAATGCGAGGAAGTATTTTTTTCACGGAGAAGGTGGTGAATACATGAACAGCCTTCCTGAGGGGGTCATGGGGTCAAAAACAGTGGGGGAATTCAAGAATGCATGGGGCAGCCATAAGGCAATTCTAGAGGGTGGGTAGGAGGAGGTAGACTGTTGGTTAACTAGGATCTACAGCTTATCCAATAGGTAGGGAAATGGGCAGACTGGGTGGGCCAAGCGGTCCTTATCTGCTGTCAAGCCTATGTTTCTATGTTTCTATGTAGGGCAGACACTCCCAGGAAGGTGCAAAGCATGAAGTCTGACCTCAAGAAACTGGAACAATGGTCTGGAACCTGGCAACTGAATTTCAAAGCGAAAAAGTGCAAATTCATGCACTTGGGGACGGGAAACCCGGAGGAGGACTACTTCATGGGAGGAGTGAGACTGGAGGCCACAAAGCAGGAGAGGGACCTGGGGGTGATTATTATGGATGACCTAAAAACAAGCAAACAGTGTGAAAAGGCAGTGCTCAGGGAAAATAGGATGCTAGGTTGCATAAGTAGGGGGAATCTCTAGCAGGAAAAGAGAGGTGGTGCTCCCGCTCTACAGATCTCTGGTGAGGCCGCACCTGGAGTACTGTGTACAGTTCTGGTGACCACACCTCAAAAAGGACATAGATAGATTAGAGATGGTTCAGTGCAAGGCAACTAAAATGATACAAGGACTTCATGAGATGCCATATGAAGATAGATTGAGGGAACTCGACATGTATTCTCTCAAACAGAGGAAGTTTGGGGGACATGATAGAGACCTTCAAATACCTAAATGATATCAACAAAACTCAGGTACAAGACCTGTTCCTGGGTAGGAGTTACACAAAAACCAAAGGGCATAATATATGAGACTGGGGGGGGGGAGATACAGGGTAACGCAAGGAAGTTCTTACTTCACAGAGAGAGTGGTGGACCCATGGAACAGTCTCCCCCCAGGAGGTGGAAGGGGTCAGGAAGGTCAGAAGTTTCAAACATGCATGGAATAAATACAAAGGCATCATAGTACTTGGCAGTAAATAGGGCAGGGTGGTAGTTACACTAAAATGGACAGCCTAGATGGATTGTAAGGTCCTCTTCTGCCATCACTTTTCTATGTTTCTATGTGTCCATCTTGTCTATCTCTTCTGCCGCATAGTAGTACGTATACTGTACTCTAATTTGAGTATTTACACACCTGGTGGTAAATGAGATCCAATCCGGGGTGGGATGACCAGTGGTGTACCGCCAGGATCAGTCCTCGGCCCAGTCCTGTTTAATGTCTTCATTACTGACATTGCAGAAGGGCTGGAAGGAAAGGTCTGCCTGTCTGAAGATGACACCAAGATCTGCAACAAGGTGGATACTCCAGACGGGGTGGAGGAAATGAGGAGGGACTTGGGGAAGCTTGAAAAATGATCTGAGCTGTGGCAACTGAGGTTCAATGCAAAGAAGTGCACAATAATGCACCACTGATGAAGGAACCCAGGGGAGAGCTACAGGATGGGGGAAGGGAGGTGATCACTATCACCAGGGAGGAAAGGAACATGTGGGTTATCATTTCGGATGACTTAAAGGTATCCAGGCAGAGTGCAGAGGCTGCAGGGAGGGCCAGTGGCATGCTGGGATGCATAGGCAGAGGTATTACCAGTAGAAGGCGGGAGGCAGTGATACCAATGGATAAAAGATTAGTGAGACCTCACCTAGTTTACTGTATGCAGTTTTGGAGGCTGCACTTTCGCAAAGACATTGATGGGGCAGAGGGGGTCCAGAGTAGGGCAACAAAGACGGAACAGGGCTTGCACCAGAAAACATATGAGGCGAGATTAAAGGACCCCAATATATGCTCGCTGGAGGACAGGACGGATCGTGGGGACATGATAGAAACATTTCAGTACCTTAAGGACATAAACAAGGTACAGGGAGGAGACATCTTCCAATATAGGATGAGTACAAGAACAAGGGGGCATGATATGAAGTTGGAAGGTGGCAGGTTAAAGGGAAATGTGAGAAGGTTTTCTTCACAGAGAGGTTGGTGGAGACATGGAATAGTCTGCCACAGGAGATGGTGGGAGTGAGTACAGTGGAGGAATTTGCATAATGGAACATCTGAGGTGGGAAGGAGAGGTACAAGACATTGACCGGATAGGGTCAGAGGCCAGAAACAAACAAGTGAAGGCATTACATGCAGACTGAATGGGCCTGGTGGTCCTTATCTGCTTACAATTTCAATGCTTCTATATAGTACGCTTTCTGTCTGCATAAAACTTAGCTTTTGTTTTTTGACTCATTGTACTGCATATTAGCCTGCACACCCTTTGTGTCCAAATTTTGTAATATGTCAGATTTTGTAGAAATTGGTAGAGCAGATTTTCACTTGCAGAGAGGGGTAGTCAATATAATGAAAATGGTATACTCACAGATTCTTTTCTGCCATCCAAAATCAGAAAAATGGTCCCCTGTATGGATTGGGGATGGAATGCAGAGCACTTCCTACAGGAGGCTTCTGATGGTAAATTACATTGATACAACAGCTGTCAGTGGGCATTCTCATTTCTTTATTTTTGATGCACTACTGGCAATCATGTGGTGCTTGGCTCAAAAAAGAAGTAAAATATTGACAATGCTGACCAAAATCAGCTTTGCCAGTGCAATGTACAGTGCCTTTATTCTTGAATATCCTGTTTAAAAAAGATAGAAATGAATTACAATAACATTTAGACATCAGTTAGGGATGAAGCACATAATTACAAAAGTAGGGAAACGTGATACTAGGGTGAAAACGTTATCAGAGACAAGGCAGCCCGCTGGCACAGTGGTAGAGGTACCCCTTGCGATGCCGCCAATATTCTCAGTCCATTCTCGGGCCAACTGGAGGGAAAGTTGGCAGAGCATACCAGAGAATCCTCTCCTTCTCTGGGGGGAGGGGACATGGGACAAAAAAACTCCCTTCCCCACAAGAGAGGAGAACAGTCTGGACTCACTTGGGTGCACATAGGTGGTGGTGCAGGGGATCGACGGCTTCCAGCTGGGGCCTTGGAAGCACAGTTACAGGTTGGCTGTGTCTTGATTCCCAGCAGTCTATTCCCACATGCACTCCCAGCAGTGGGAGTGGGATTACAGAGAAAAGAAAAATAGATGCAGGCTCAGGCAAATGACGCCTCTGCCAGCTCACCACCTCCACAGCTGGATGTGTTCCACCACCCATCTGGGGATGCCAGCAGCCTTCACCTACACTGTGGGTGGCCAGATGTCTGCAGTGGGGGGGTCATCGTGGTGTTGAAGGTGAACCTTAGCCCTGGGTTGTAAACCAGGTGGGCAGCACATCTGTGTGTTGCCAGTAAGCAGGTGGTCCTGAAGGGTGAACGGCAGATCTAGGTCAGAGGGCATAACAGCCATATGGCAGTAGGTGGAAGGAGGTCCAGACTAGCCTGTAGTTGAGGAGGAACAACAAACTTCAAAAAATAAGGCCCCAGAGACTTCATAGTTGTTTGGTGTGATGCTTCTTGCAGTTTGAATGATTGCTGAAAACAGGCTTGGTATTACCGTAACATTGACACCTTCTTTCAAAGGATCAGTGTATAAGTAAGCTTCCATGCCTTGACAGCAAGTGCAACAGTTATAGTAACACCAGTGCTGCCTTGAGTAATTGTTCAAACCCCGGGGAGAACCTGATACATACTAAGATCTGGGGCACATTTTACATTGTCATATTTACCCACTTTTGCGGCTTAGTGCTTCAAACCTAAGTGATGCCTATTAAAAATTACTTTTTTTCATATTTACTATTTTATGATTATTGGTAACAGAGGAGCAGATTATGTGTTGCGACCTGCTCACAGCAACTTTTGGGGGATGGAGGCCATATACTAAGCAGGGACAGGTAGACCCCATAAGCCCTTGCAATGTAACGCAGCACACTTTTGCAAAGGTGCTGCCTCTGAATATTGCTGTGCAGAATTTCCCTATCAAACATGGAGAAAAATGATCACTTTTGCTATTCACAAATCATTAACATACATCTTTCTGAACTGAACCCTAAGAGTTTATCTAAAAATCTGACTGTTCTGTGGATCCCATCACTGGAGTATCTAATGCAAAAAAAGTTGTAACACAAATCTTCTATTTGATGAGATTTTTTTTCTTAATTCCTGTTCTAATAGATTTTCAGCCTTTTCTGGCAAAAAAACAATTCTCAGGTATGCCTTCAAAGGAAGAATAAATGATCCACCACACTATTCTGTGTAACACTGAACTTAGAAATATTAGTATAAAGAAACACTTGGCACACTGACTTCAATGCACATTAACAGCAGCAAGTGAGTGCATTCATGCTGTAAACATGCACTGATCTTTGACACCATCGCCATGGTAACCATGTGATCCCTTAGAGAAATGTGCATGAGTGTTTATACCACCAGGAATTAAGGTGCATGTGCTGAGTGATCGGAACCTCCTAAGCCACGCAGCATGGAGTGGAGCATGTGGGTGCTTCCAGGGACTTTGGAAATGCAGAAAAATGGAGCCCAGCCACAGAGAAGAAAAAGGGAAACACAGAGAGCATTGATGCAAGGTAGGGAAATGATGAACAACAAACATAGTTATACAGGAGTTTCCCTTTAAAGCCAGCCCAGTGACGCTGGAGGTTGAGGCACTGGTTGCTACACCTTGTGCCATGCCGATGACTCAGGTTCAGGAACAAGCCCAGGCCGCCAGGGGTCGGCAGGGGTGAGACAGGATCGAGAGTCCAGAGGACTGCTCTCCTCTCTTGTGGGGGAGGGAGGCTTGTTGTCCCACCCACTAACTGCTCTCTGGTGGTGGCTGGAGGTTAGTACAGGTCAGGAAGACATGCACTGGCATCCTTATGTTGGCAGGGAGGAGGGATGGCAGAAAAAGGAAAAAAGGAGCTGGCAAGCTCCATGATGGTTACACCAGCACCCCTGCCAGCCCCCCAAATGTCTGGATTTTGCACTGAGCATGGGGGTAAAGCTGGCACCCCTTCACCCTGGCCCTGCTGTGGGGGGGGGACCTGTAGGGGATTTAGGGGGTGTCAGGTCAGGGAACAGTGCAGCTGGAGCTTGAGACCCTCCAAGGGAGGGACCGGAGCTGCCTGCCGGGCTCAGGGAGCTAGAAAAACCTATATGGAAGGAGTTTCCCTTTAACTGCCAAAATGCAACCCCCTATTGGTGCTATGCAACTCTCAGTGCTATTTTCCCTCAGGAAGGGGTCTAGTCCTACTGTACTCTGAAACCATGAATGTTGCTACTTTCCACTACCTCACTGGGTTGGTGGCTAATCAGGCTACAGAATTTATTGGAGGACGAACTTCTGCTCCCTTTATTCATGATACCTCCAAACAAGTTATGCCACTTTTAAGTAGCCGCCTGCCACCACATGCTCATTGAGGGGCATAGCTCAATACAAAGGCCCCCCTTCCCTCCAACAGTACCATGCATATGTAGAATGGTGACCCATGAATTGGGAGAGTCAAACTGAGTGACTTAATTTGAGCAACTCAATTTGACGGATCTACGACCACACGATGACAAACATTATGTCGACCAATGGTATAGCAAAAGCTTTATGTCTACAGCATTTGTGGTCAGCATAAAGATAGTCACTGCCTACCATGTTTTCTTGGGGGCTTTGCCCCTGAATCTCCCAAGCAGGGGGCTGTGCCCCCTGCATCCTCTCCAATTAATATAATTAACTCTGAGTCTGAGCTGATTAGGGGAGGGGGCGCAAGACCCCCAGAAAACAGTGCCAGGGTCCAGTGCCAACACTACAGCAACCTGGTGCTGTTGTTGCTGTAATGTTGTTCGCTGTTGACATGTTGCTGTCAAGGCTGTATACAAATTTGACCACCTGTAATGACAGCAACCATAAAAGAAGAATGAGGAGCGGTTGTAGTGAGTAGGGAGGCACAAAACGGTAACGGCTTGTATGGAGTGACCAGGATAGGGAGCTGTGGGGACCGAGGCTGTAGGAGCATATTTGGCCAGACAGTTTGCAACTGGCCATTTGGTGCTACAGTTAGAGCTAAGCATCTGGTGTGGGCGACCTGGGTTCAGAGCTGGGTGGGTGGAAATTAATATGCAGTTGTTATTTTTTTAGGGTTGTGGTACTTACATTTCTTTTGTTTGTGTGTTACCCCACCTGATGTGTGTTCTGTAGGGTTCCCCCTCTCCGATTAATTACCCCCCCGAATAGCCCCCTCCTGGATTCTTGCCCTTTACCCCAGAATCAGGCCTCCCCAGAGTTGTTTCTATAAATAATGGGGGGGGGGCATAGCCCCACGCATAAAAATGTTTGTCCCAATCGGCCCCATAGAGAATGTTTCAGAACCTCGCCCATTTTGGTTCTGCTATAGTGTGCATCACCATTGCTGCATTTGGTGATGTGCACTTGCCCATGTTGTAGCTGCGGTTTTGCCTGTAGCTCATATCACATGGTACCTGTCGAATCTCCATCTTTGACCCTCCAGGATCAGGTAACTCCCTGCAGACAATCAGGCTGCAGGAGCTCAGTGGAGGAGGGACTTCATCTTCCTTTTAACTGCTTCCCTTGCCAAATAGTCCCCAGTATAGCAGTTTCCATCATTAGGGTCACAGCAGGAGGGATCATTCATGTCTGTCAGCATATAGTGTCAGCATGTCTGCTTGCCATGTTGCCTGACTCCTTTCTGCTCATCACTTCCAGTGGGTGATTGATGTTGATTGTAATCTAGCACACAAATGTAGACAAACCCTCACTGTTCTTTTACACTAGGGAAAGGAAAACCATGTGCTTCATGCCAAGCTGAAGCTTCAGCAATGATTCCACCACACACTGCAAGGCTGTTTGTGTTTAATTTAATAATCCAGATAAAAGCAGCAATAGTGCAGGTACACAGGTTCAGGCTGAAACACCTCAACATTTCATGCTTGCATGCTTTCCCTTGTGACTTTATTTTACCACAGTCACCAGAACTCCAGGACGAGCAGCTCTGTTTGGCTACTGCTTCCTGGCTAGTTTTGTTTAAAGCCTTGCGTATAACTTCTTTTTCTTCATGTACTTCTACATGCATCACATGTGATGCTAATCAGCCTCAGGTTGGTTTACTTTTTTTTACAGATGCTTCATCTATGATTTATTACTTCTCCATGTAGCTGATTGTTGCATTACTTCTGTATTGCTATAACCATACTTCCCAACCTGCTGCCTCATACGTCTGGGACAAGGCCTGAGAAAATCAGAGACAGGAGACCAAAATCAGGGACACATTTTAAATATTGATGATTTCTACGCAGGAAGCTGGTACAATAAGGGGCTGAGTGTGAAATGTGTCATCTGAAGAACAGGTCTGTAACTCCGGACCTGTAACTAATGTTTCACAGTATTTTTTGTTTACAGTCCCTACTGTTCAACCATGGAAACACAAATTTTAGGAAGGACAGAGGAAAATTTTGAGGCAAAATCTGTGAGATCCTGAAAATCAGGGACAATTGAGAGGTATACTACAGACATACTTTACTGTAACTCTGAACTGTGTTTTTGACTTTGATTTTATAATGACCCATCTGCTTGCCCTTAACAATCCTTTCCTGCTCCTCTAAAGCCCCATAGTCTTCATCTTTTGCTACTGTACCTCCCTTTTCCTCTCTCCCTCTACAGGATCTACTCTTAAACAGTGTCAGAGCCAGGATTTTACAATATGGGGTGATGGGGTAATGTGTATACTTGCGCAAATTACAGGCTGGCAATTATAGGCCAGTCAGTCTGACCTCGGTGGTGGAGAAACTAATGGAATCGTTACTAAAAGAAAGGTTTGTGAGATGTGTGAGTATCAGTGTCAGTAGCTCAGCAGGTAGCACATTTGCCTTTGAGGCCGGGAGATCAGAAGGCTGTGGGTTCCATCCCCACACCAGGAACTCGGGTTAAATCCCAATACTGACACTGTAGTGTAGCATGAGGGGGGGTGCTGCACTCCTGAGGTGCCATCTTTCAGATGAGATGTTAAACTGAGGTCCCATCTGTCTGTTCAGGTGGATGTTAAAGATCCCATAGCACTTGTTGAAAAAAGGTGGTGGAATTTGTTCATTGAAAATTCATGTAGTATTAATACAGTCACTTAGTACAGTTTCTGTAAATGAGCATCAGAAGATGACATCTTACAAGGCAGAAAGCATTTGTATACAACTAGACATTGCAGTTGTTATAGGGGCATCACTGTCTATACTCTGCTGTAAATTTCTCCAATTCTGCAACAATGTATCCCTTTCATAAAGGTGAGCCTCTGCTTTACATATCCCCTGCAATTCATTAGTAATTTTACGCAGTAATTCTATATGCGAAAGGTTCTTTTGTTGTAAATTGAAAATACTTCTACAGTTCCAGATATACCATTTAAAAACTGCAAATAATACATTCAGGATGCTCTTTTTCCACTTCCTCCACTGAAGGGGATAAGCCCCGTAAATTAATATTTCATATGAGACTGTCAAAAAAGTTTTTGCATCCCAAGTCTGAGCTACATAAGACCAAAAAGGGACAATATAGGAACATGTGAAAAATAAGTGATGCATGGTTTCAAGCTTGTGCACGCATTCTGGTCAGGAATACAACCTGTCTTCCAGTTGCTTGTGTTTTTTGTTGTCTTTGATGTTTAGTCTGTCATGACAGCATAACCAATGTATGTCTTTAAATTTTGAGGGAATCCTTCTTTCAGCAATCGACTGCAATAAAGACTGTTGAGACTCGGGGCATTTTGGAAATGTGATAGGTTCATAAAAGTGTGGCTGTATAATTTTGTTTTATTTATTTTAGTCTTTGGTAACTGGATAAGGCCCACTAGGCACAAGTGCATGTTTCAGGGGTGATCTGGGAGCACTGGGCGGTTAAGTGACTTGCTCAGAGTCACACAGTATGCAAGTGGTGGTTGTGAGGGTCAAACCCAGGTCTGGTTTGCTGGATGTACCAAGCTCATTCACAGCTCATTACTCTAACTGCTAGGCTATACCGTCAGCCCAATAGTGTGGTATATCATTTTTTTGTTTGTGAGAGTAGAAGTGTGCTGGTTACCTTCCAAGACTTCAAGTTTGACAAATACCTCACAAAGATATGAAGGTACAAGAGGGTTAGTCCTAACTACTTTTTGTGTCCCAGTTCTCCATGCCGGGAACCAAGTCTGGATTGACTGAGAAAAAAAGATCGCCCCAGTGCTTTAAAACATTCTTGAGCAATGGTTGGAAATTCACAAAAATGAATTGACAAAAAAAATAGTAGGAGGTTTACCATAATTAGCCCACCCTGTTGTAAAGGTAAATAGAGAATATTCCTCTTTATGGGGTTAAGTCGGCTGCCCCAGACAGACTGGAAATAGATACTTAATATGGTGGTTTTGCGTTGCTTGGATGGGGGAAATATGTTACTAAGAAATGTGAAAAGGGGCAATAAATAGGTTTTAATTAGACAGATTCTTTTGAGTTTGCTTGATTGTCATTTATTCCAATTTGCTAGCATCACTTTCCTTTGTTCATTTTTTTTTTTATCCCAGTTATACAGATCAGACTCTGGAGCCCAAATTCTATTCCCAAAATTTTAATGGGATCCCTAGTTAATGTAACATTGGCAATACTTAAGACAGAGAGCGGGCCTATTTCCATCTCCCTGCCGACACATTTCTGCTTATTCAAGGAGGAACCTGAGACCTTCCCATTGACTTCAAAAAGACTTACAGCATATTCTGCTGTTTGGGGGTCTGGGACAAAGATACAAATACCACCTGCATATGCCATAGCCGAAAACGGTATACATACATCACTCAGATGAAGTGTTGATTTGTCTTTGTTCAGAACCCTGAGCAGGGGGTCTATACTGAATATATATAACAATGGGCTGAGGGGACAGCCCTGTTTAACCCCCTTTTTAACTGGAATAAGGGTCCAATATGACCATTAACTAAAGGTGAAACAGTCGCATTTCTATAAATTTTATTTAACGAACCTATAAAGGTATGTTGTAGTGCTGAAGAGTTAATCATAAGAAAGCATGGTTGACAGAGTCAAACGCACTTCTTTGGTCAAGCGAAAGGATATAGCTGGTAAAACCCAGTTGCTTATCCCTTGTAAAGATTTCCCTTAATAAAATTAGGGGGTTTGTGATGGCTCGTCCTGCAATGGCACAGAACTGTGCAGGTGTGATAAGATATTGGGCGACTGTTAATAAATGTTTATTCAGTATTTTAGTTAATATTTTAAGATCCATGTTTAAAAGGCTAATAGGTCTCCAGGTTGACAGTTCTCGCTTGTCATCTTTTTTATATATAAAAGTATTAAAGTACCTCGTACCATCTCTAATGGGAAATCAGAGGAATGTAAAAGAAAGTTATATGCGTCTGCCAGTTCTGTTGAGATGTCGGGACCTAGAACTTTATATAGTTCAGGCATGAACCCATCCTTCCCAGAAGCTTTTCCTGACTCTAAGGAGGATATTGCAACCTCGATTTCTGTAGAAGTAATAGGTTTAGTGAGCTCTAACAAAACTGAGCAGGGTCATTCAGGGACCTCAATCGCTTGTAAGTAATGGGTCATCCCCATGACTTGTATTTCTGTTTCCCGAAACAAAGACTTTGTATAAGTTGTAACCTCCATCATTATATCCTGATGAATTGTTTTCAAGCTATTATCCTGGCCTATCACTGATTCAAAGACTTTTTACTGCACTCTTTCCTTGCAGTTCATGAAAGGGCAGATTGTTGCATGCTTACCCTGGGTGCCAAATTCCTGCTGTATTTTTAGAGCTTGTGTTTGTTTATAATGAAACTGCTTCATTTTCTCTTTAAGTACAACAATTTGTGAGGAAACATTATGTTTGGTGGATTGTGCTAATGGCATTGTGTGCTGTAGCTGTTTCCTGTAGTGCAAGTAATCAAAGTGGTCTTTATCCTGAGTAGATTTACTTAAAGCCTTAAAAAAAATCATAAAAGATCTTGCTTAGTATCTATCCACCATTGCATAGGGTCACCATACACCTCACATACAGATTTTTGAATGATAATGAAATATTTCAATTGCTGCAGAACATCTTCTTTCTGCAAGAGAGAAGAGTTCAGTTTCCATGAACCACTGCTGCATATCTGGACAGGTGTAGTACCTATTGTGACATAAAGTTTACAATTATCTAAATTTTGCACAGGCCATATTAGATGACTGTAAGGGTAGGTTATTGCTAATGAAAAAAAAATCTATACGTGTGGAATGTGTACCCCTGAGCAAGGTAGGATCAGAGTTTGAATGTAACTTGAAACATGCATCAGTTAAATTTGCAGTTTGCAAAGTAGTTTTCAAACAATTCATATCACAAAAAATATTTTTTGTGGTTACCCCTCTGCCTCTAACCTTTGTGGTTAGTCCACAGTTGAAGTCCCCCCCAAATTACAAATTTGGAGGTGTGGAGGTAGGGTTGTATCATTCTAAAAAGATCCACCCTCTCAATTTTTGTCTGAGGTGCATAAACGTTAATCAATCTAAAGCATACATTTTTATACAGATTATCCAATAGCAACACTCTACCTGGAATCAAGTCTATCAGTTTTAAAACAGTCACTGTGATGTTACGGAAAAGAATTGCAACCCCAGAGAAAGTTTCTAGCCCTAGGGAACAGTAGGACACTCCTGCATGCCACCATTTCGTGGCATTTGATATTTCTGCTACTGTGTGAAGCCTGATATCCTGTAAAAACAAGATATCCACTGAGTTGTCTAATAAGTGAGAAAAAACAGCTGCTTGTTTAGATTTATTTTTAATGCTGTTCACATTAATCAAACATCAAGTTAAAGAAATAGTCATTTAGTGTGAAAAAAAAAACAGAATCTATCCTAAGGAGGTTTCTGTTTGGTTTCCCTTTCTTCTTAGCACTTTGCTGCTTGGGAAGTGAATAGCCAAGGAGTCCTCCTTCAGATTCAGGGTCTGAGATGTCATCAGGGGGCTCGGACCCTGTGGGGGAACTCTCTAATTCTGCATCTGAGGCATCCTGAACTGGTAGCAGGGCTTGGTATTTGATAGATGTGGGAATAAGAGAAATTTTGGGAATTTTGGGGACAGGCTGTTCCCCTGTGTGCATAATCACTGTGCTAGGTTGGGGTTTTTCAGAAGAGAAGGGGTAGGGGGAGGAAGGTGGAAGAGGAGGGGGGTCATGGCTTCTGAATTTGCTGGTTTAGGTGGGTATCTTCCACCTCCATAACAGATTCCTCATAGACACTACCTTCACTTTCTTCAGGATGGACCAGAGAGTCAACTGGGTCTACTTCTGACACCCTATTGCTAACTGATACCTGAGTGTGCATGTGCAGGGGAACTTCAGAGAAAACAGGCAGTGGTACCGATTTCGCTTTATGTGATCTCTGTGCCATGCAAATGAGTAACCTCTGCTCTTCCAAATCATCTGTGACATTTTGCTTGTGCGCTGCCTCTGGGCATGATGAGTAGGAGTGACCAGTAGCCCCACATAAGTTGCATATTGCTATGTTCCTGCACTGCCCATTCGCATGCCCAAGAGTGTTACACGGCGTGCAGCGCAGATGGTCATAGACACTTCTGATGTGGCCCAGCCTCCCACATTTGTAACACATCTTCAGCTGCCAAGCATAAAATAAAACTCCCCTGTCTCTACCCAAAAATACACAGTTAGGTAAATGTTGCAAACCTGTGTCTGTAGAGTTCAATATAACTTTTATTCTCCATCTCCCTGTACAAATGTCTTCACTGTCAAAGATCGCCTCTGGGTGGCCCAAGACTGTACATCTTTGCTTCAACCAGAAAAGCAGATCAGAAACACTGGCCCACTCATTTCCAAACAAGACAGTTACCGTTTTGTGGGCGGGTTTGCTGAGAGGTAATACCTCAAATGGAGACCACAGGGGGGAATTTTTGATCTTGTTATATCTGTCCCAGAACTTTTCCAACCCATTCATAAGTTTAAAACTAATATCAAAATTGGGTTCCCCAGGCACATGAATCAAAGCATATATCACAGCAGAATGAAATTGTAAATTAGTTTTCAGCAATGTCTTGGCAACATATTTCCTATCAGGAAATAGATCAAGGCCTCCTTTGTAAATCAGTCTGATAGCATTATGCCGCTTTGCTGCGTAAGTGAGGGAATGAAAGAAAGAAGCATATGAACATGCATTTTGTCTTGGCTGTTCTGAGTTTGAAGATGTGTCTGGTGGAAGGCCCCCTGTTCTTTTGGAAGTGATAGGGTCTGTCAAATTGTCAGTAGACATAGATAAGTCACTCATGGAAGCCTTCATTCCATTACCCTCTCTGGGTAAAGATGTAGTATTTCTAACATTAAGATTTAATACCAGATTCTGAGTCAAAGTAAATTCAACTGGAAGTTCTAGAGGTGACTCAGTTGCATCCACGCTAACGGTTGGTGTCTCAAACAAGGTTTGTCCTTTGCCATGTATGTCACCTTTCATAGCGTGCCACTCATGTCCCTTGCACCACAGTTGGTAGAAAAGAAATTACATTTTCACTGCCAACCTGAACACCGGGGATTTTATTTGGTGAAAATCCAGAAATCCATTTATCTGTATCTGTGTTTTTTACCCAGCCTGTAGATCTTAAAGAATTTTCAACAGACCAAGGTGACTCGGCCTGATCTACTTGCTCTGCCCATGTTTTCTGCATTCTCTCAGAGGGTTTAGTAATTTGCTTCGGCACTGCTCAGAGCACACTGCAAAGGAGCATACAGTGACTGCATTATGGTCAGTAAATGAAGCTTGAAAAACAGTACCTGTGGATGTTGTGGAGTATCTCTGCAATATCCCAGTGATTCCCTGAGTAGAGGCTTGTTGCTCATCCTGGCTGTTAGGAGGTGGTGGCCCCACCTCGCTGTCATCTTTTGTAAGTGCTGTGGCCAACGTGGCTGAAAGCTCCCGTTTCCTCAGTACAAAGTGCTCTTCTTCAGCTACCAAGAGCGCTTGCAGATATTTGGGGCTTGACAGCATCTGGCATCTATACCTGATGATATGTCAACATGCTCTGTGACTCGAGGATAATCTATCTGTTTGCTGAGATGCTCGCTGCTGGTCTCCATCATAGTAGCACATATATTCAGCGATTCAGAAGCTTAAAAAAAACATCAGTATCACGGCTATCCACAGCTGAGGAGGAGACCAACTCCTCAACTGCCTGCACATTTTGTTCCATCACCAACTGCTCAGCAACTGAGTCAGCCATCCTTCAACGGCCAAAGGTTCCCCCTACTGGAGAGTAGGGGAAAGTTTTATTAAAGAACAAATCAGTGCAGTTCCAAAAAAATACAATACAGAAAATCATAACAGAAATAAAACAAGAACAAAACAAAAATATTCCAAAACAAGCATACAGGACAGCAAGTCTAAGGTAGTAATAAAAAATTAAAAAAAATTACACCAATCCCCACTCAGTTCAAGTGACAGCCGCATCTGTATCAGTGATCCAGGGCAAATGCTTCCATAATTCAGATAGGCCCAGGACAGAAAGATGTGAAGTATCCGACAAAAAAACAACACATGCATCAGCAACTATCTTGTTGTGTAGTTCAACATAAGTGCAATGGTGTTGTTGTAAAGTAAATAAACAGTGAGACATCCAGATATTCCGTTTGATAACTGAAAATAAAACAGAGTTCCAAGATTCCATTTCCCCCAAGCAGAGGACACATGTCCATATATAAGATTTGCATAAGAAATCTCAGAGAATAGAGGTTCCCCCACTGATCAACTAGATATATCCAAAAATCCTTAATAAAGGAGCACTGAAAAAATAAATGGTCAAACATTTCAAAGGAGTTATTACACTGAGGTCTACTGCAGAACCTGTCAGAGAGCTGCTTATGTTTGTGATTGCTCTTGACATTAATATTCACATGGCAAGAGAGCCAGTGGAAGTCCCACATGTGTGCAGGGATCCTAGGATTCATCAACAGGATTTTCAGGGAAGCCCTGTACAAAGCATCACATTTAGGAAAGGGGTCAGGAGAGGGACAAACAGAAGCCCTCAAAGTTCTATAGAACAACTTATGCAAAGAAACCGACAAGAGCTGATGCGGAGTAACCTTCCATTGTTTTAACTGAAGGAACGTGTTTTTCAAGTATTGAAGGACTTCTGATCCCCTCAGAACCATAGTGGAGTTCCTTTCCCAAGAATGGAACCAAGAGTTGCAATTACCATAGAGCCAGCTCTCCCAACCTCTTTGTCTATTAATTAAGAGAAGTTTCAAATTAGACATCAAAAAGACACTAGAAAAAAAAAAGGACCGGGTTCACCATGTTCAGCCCTCCCTCCCTCTGGAACGGGCAGATATAGAACATTCCTTTTAATTGGGTTAAGGTGACTACCCCATACCGCCTGAAAAAACAAACTTAAGAGAGGGGCTTCAAGTTTTTTTGAATGGGGAACATATAACTTAAATATAAAAAAAATAGGAAGTAGAAAGGTTTTCACCAAAAACACACATTTTTTTCTTCTGAATTTTGCTATGGTTCCATTGAAAAACATGAATCTCCCAACAGCTAGCTTTTCTTCCCAATTCTGAACATAAATCCCTGGGGGGGGCAAACTTAATTCCCAGGACAGTAATAGAAGAGGAAGAAACAGTAATCGGGCCAATAGAGGTGTCAGCCTGTGAGGAGAAGCCAAGCTCAAAAGCATGACACTTGTCCAGATTTAAAGCTGCACCCAAAACCAAACCAAAAGAAAAGCATTCGGAAAGGGCTTCCCAGACTGAGGAGGTATCCGCAGTCAATAAACACAAATCATCAGCATAAGCCAAAGAGGAGGGCATATCCTGAGCAGGAGGATTAGAAATCAGGGTAATACTTGAGGAAGTATTTAATTTACGTAGCAGAGGGTCAATAAAAAAGACATATAAAAAGGGGCTCAGGGGGCACCCCTGTTTCACACCTCATTTAATGGGAACCAAGGGACCCAGCCAACCATTGACCAGAGGAATCACAGTGGTGGTTCTATAAAGAGACCGTATCTAAGAGATGAATGTGGAGGAATACGATAATATAAAAGAGTTTCTCATAAAAAATCATGACAAATTGAGTCAAAAGCAGACTTTTGGTCCAAAGAAACAACATACCCCGAACATTGACCAGAATACCCAGAGATAAAAATTTCCTGCACTTGAATGAGATGATCCTGTATTTTCCACTGAGGGATCGCACAAACTTACTCAGGGGACATGACAAGATCAGCAACAGATAACAAACTGTTGGTCAGAATCTTGGACAATATTTTACAATCTGTATTAAGCATGCATATAGGTCTCCAATTATGCAAGTCAGATTTATCCCCTTTTTTATTAAAAGAATTAAGGCTCCTTTAGTAAAGTTAAGAGGAACATCACCAAATTCCAACATAGTATTAAACATCAGGACACCTAATTCTGACCCCAGGGTCTCACCCATAAGCTTATATAACTCATCCGGAAGCCCATCAGGACCTGGGGTGATATTGGGCTTCAAATGATGTATAACAGCCAGCACCTCATTCAAAGTTATAAGCTGACATAACCCAGTAAGAACCTGTGGAGAAAGATCAGGGATAAAAATGTCATTTAAATAGTGTCTGATCTGCCCAACATCTGAAGGGAGTTCCGAAGACAAGGTACAAGAAAAATCAGCCACAATTTTCATAATGTCACACGGGGAGTTATGAAGATTACCCAATTTGTCCAGCAGGCCAGTGATGCCTTTCTTACTGACTTGCGACTTATTATGGGTAAAGGAACAGGTTTCATGAGCCGTACCCTGAGTGCCAAATTTATGTTGCCAGTGAAGGTGGGCAGCCTGTTTTTTTGAATAATCCAACATATTTTGCCAAACAGATTGAAGTTGCACACTCAGATCTTGTCCAGTAGTATGAGCAAGGGACAAAAGGGACTGTAGGTGCTGGCAGTTTTGCAAGTATGATAAGTAAGCCGAGGTGCTTTGAGTCTTAACATATCACTGAAGGAGCTTCAAAAGATCCAGCTTCGAATCCTCCCACCACTGTACAGGGTTCTCATAGCAAAGTGGGACAGATTTTCTGACTGCTAAAAATTGGCTTAGGGAGCATAAGAAAACATCATCCTTAAGTAAAGAAATATTAAACTTCCAAATACCTGGAACTTTGGAAAGGGGGGCCTACTATCAAATGTAAGGGAGAGCAGTCTATGATCTGAAAATTCAACAGGATCAACATTGACTTTAGAAAGAACAAGATGGGGGGACAAAAAAATGCAGTCAATCCTGGTTGCCAGGACACCTTTTTGAAATGTGGGGGAATGTTGTTTCATGAATTCTGAGACAGCGTCCCGTAGGTTGGCAGTGCATATCATGAAATTCAACAAGCAGAAATCACAGTACAACTTTCTAGCTGTAGTACGTAAGCCTTTGTCCAGAAGACTAAGCCCACAGTTTAAAATCACCCACAAAAATCACATGCTTGGAAGCATGCAAAACAGGCTGGACCTGAGAAAAAATGTCAATCTGTGCAGTTTTAATTTGGGGGGCATATAAACAGATAGGGCGATAAAGAACCCGGTGAAGCAAAACATCAAGAATCAAAACCCAACCAGGGGCTACATCATAAAGCTTTAGAAGCACAAAGGCAACAAAGTGAACCAAAATCCCCACACCAGAACATCTCTCTAGACCCATTGACCAATAGGAAGGGCCCAAAAGCCAGTATCTTTGAGCCTGTTTCAGTTCATGCAGAGCATGAAACCTAACATCCTGCAGGAATATTATACCACAGGGCAAGGAATCTAGGAAAGCGTTATGCCTATCCAGCCTCTTGATACTGTTAACATTCAGAGAGTAACATGTAAAGGTGTGGGAGGACATGGCAAAAAAAAGAGCAAAAACAGGGAGGGCAAGAAACCAATATTATTTTTTCTTATCCTTCCCCCCAACGGCCTTTAATTTGGACCTGGCTTTCCATTTTTGGGCCCCTCTACCCATTGAGCAAACCTCTGTATCCGTAGTACCTTCTGGATGGGAAGAAGGAACAGAGGAGGAATCAGTATCCTCACCAGAGTCTGCCAAAGTCTCCTGTAAAACATCATAGGTGTTCGAGAGGTTTACAGGGGTGGTCCGAACAGCCTTAGAAAGAGGGGGGCAGCTTTCAGTTTGGAGCATGCAGATTGCCTACAAATGACCTGCATAGGTTCCTGAGGAGGAGGCATAGCATCCGGAAGATTACAGATCAATGTCTGATCCTTGAGGTCTACTACTACAGAGTCTGGTAAAACAGGTGGGGGGGGGTCTAACACCACAGGGTCACCCAGAGGCAAAGCATGCTCTGTAACAGGTGGTGGTACAGTAGAGGGGGAGGGTCCAGCAGGGGCATGAGAAAGCTCAGAAGAACAAGATTTATTATGGAAATCAGCTTTCTGAGCTTTTGTAATAATGAAATGTTGGTGTGCCCCACCATCATGGTGTTCCTGATTATGGGCCGCCCAGGTGCAATTCTGAAAGGTGTGACCAAACTCGTCACAGAGACTACAGTGACATTCATTCAAACAGGATGTATCTATATGACCCAATTCCGCACAAAGATTACACTTTACAGTATCACAAACACTGCTTAAATGCAAAGAATTCCCACACCTATAACAGGCCTTTGGCTGAACTGGATAGAACAAAACCCCCCTATCTCGACCCCAAAAAAAAGAGTTCAGGAGGTGAAGAACACCAGAATCATCAGACGTCAGTAAAACCTTCACTTTCCAGACACCAGTCCAGATATTTTCGGAATCCAGAATGGCCTCAGGGTCCTCAAGAACAGTATAGTACATTTACGCTTTAACCAATAGAGAACATCAGCCAGGTCCACACCTTCATTTCGAAAAAGAATGGAAATAGTTTTATAAGCAGGCTTTGTCAGGGGGATGGCAAGAAAGGGAGACCATAAAGCAGACTTTTACAAGGTGTGATATTTAGACCAAAATCTGTCCAAGCCCTTAGAAGTCCTAAAAGTGACGAAAAGGCGGTCTCTCCAGAAATATGGATAAGACACCACTACCCCACCAATTATAGAATGGTATAGAGAGATATTGCTTGCTTTACAGTTGGAGTTACATATAGCCAAGATGAGTAACAGAGTTCAATCATATGACTCCAAGTGGGGTCCACTGGGTGCCGTCTTGGCTACATGGCAAGCTAAGGTCGCCTAGTCATAGGAATTATCCCCTTGCTAGACGTACTTGTTCTTCCATGTCTCCCCTTTTACGGAGATTCATAGTGATATCCCAGTTAGCGTGTGGATGCTGTTTAAGGAATGGGTGGAGGGTGGGGTGCAGGGTAAAATTATTATGCTGGTTAATTTGTTATAGGTAATGTTAGTCCTGTTCACCTTAATAATACTGGCTTAGTAAATATGTTAGTATGTTAATGGCACATCTAATTTGCAAATGTCCACCTGCACAGTGTTGTACAATTCATGCACTGTTACTGTGTCAATAAAATAAACTGAATAAAAAAAAAAAAGAAATATGGATAAGGGCATAAATTTCATGAGCCAAGAATTTCATGGAATCCTTCAACAAAGTCAGGGCCACAAAGAGACGGTCAGGAGGTTCCTCTATACCCCTCACATAGGAAAGTCTAACAGCATTATGCCATTTAGCTGGTAAAACAGGCAGGCGAAATAGGGAGGAAAATTATTTCTTTTGTCTATCAGGTAAGACATTCAGTGGAGCCTGCACTAGGCTAGGGCCTGGAGATAAGGCTGCAGAAGTGGTTGGTAAGGTAGGGAAAGCAAGACTAGGGTTTTGAGTCGGCAATAAACTATCAGGTGGGACCAAAGGGTCAGTTTGCAGGAGAGACCCATCCAGAACACGGTCAGTAGCAACAGCAGGAAGAACCACTGAAGGAGCAACTGTGACTGGAGATGAAGGCATTCGAATTGGAGATGAATCAGAAGTCCACTGACCAGAAGAGAGGTGTTTCTCCCAACCCATGTCATGGAGCACCTTGTCAACCGACCAAAGTTCAGTACTAGGGGCCGGAGTCCCAGGCAACAGAGTAGAGGAAGACTGGGAAAGGGATATATCAGGCACACTCACTGTGGTAGCGTTCTTCCCAGCAGATGACAGCTCAGTAGCTAAAGCAGGTCTAAGCTTCAGGTGAGATGATTTGACAGAGCTAGAAGCACTGTCAACCTTCAGCCACTGGATCTTCTGCAGTAGGGCTGATTTTTTGGAACGAAAGGACCGTTCTTCAGATTCAATCAAATGCAACAATTCCTGTGCCTCTCCCAAAGCATTGTGGGGTTAGTCCAAATGTTCAGTCGACTCAGAGATATCAGATGCAGGATTAGAAACCAAAGGTTCTGCAGACTTCTGTTCTAAGTTGCCAACTACAGAGTCACCCCACTCATATCATGCAGGTGCTAGTACAGATGAAATATCCCCAGTAGAAACATCCACAGCAGAGCTTTCCAAAGCAGACTTAGGTAGCAGCGAGGTGTGAGCAGAAACAGACTCACCCACCTCCATAGCAGCCTCCTGCACACCAGGACTGTCGTCCGCCATCTTGGATGGCCAGAAAGTCCCCCTCAGGTGAGTAGGGGAATTTCCCCAGTGCCCTGGCCAATTTTCCCCCATTTACTAAAAATACCACCAACAGCTTAATCTGGTTCAAGAATCAGTTGGGCATTCATCTGTATTCCGCCCGGCTCGTCGGTGCAGCGGTTAGATTCCGCTTACGCGCGGCGACCGGGTCGAGCGGACCCGAGTCGTCGGAGGGCGGCCGGGGAGAAAGATCGGCGTCCGTGGGACTGCTCTCCTTCTCCGGGGAGGATGAGGGTAGCATCCGGGCGATGGGGACTCTAGCGAGGCCAGGAGCACCCGCTGCCGCTCAAAAGATTGTAGGAGGCGGGCGGGCGCTGGGCGTCATTGCACGACCAGCCTCCCGGAAGGAGGAAAATGGCGGCTGCGGCCACCCTCCATAAAGCCCGCGCAGCTTTGATTAGCCCCCAGGCCAGTCCTCCGACCAATTACGGTCTCTGCGGGATGTCTCACCCCTCTCCATCCCGCAGCCCCACCGTGGGGGTGGCCACGGGCATCGGAGGACCCGAGGCCGATGTGGGGTGGAAGCCGCCGGCCCGTGGACCGGCTGAACATTGGGTGGCCGGCAGCTAGGAAGGTGAAAAATGCAAATTTAAAAAAAAAATAAATAAAAAAAAAAATAAAAAAATTCATCTGTATTCCCCTCCCCCAGTCATGCCTGAAATAGGCAGAATTTGCCTACTGCACTTACTCGGTCAACAAAAACTAAATAAATAAATATCATGAATCCAATGAAGCACAGAATCCGAGGCAGCATGGATTCACAGTGGGAAGATCATGTCAAACAAATCTGATAGATTTCCTTGACTGAGTGACTAGGGAGGTGGATCAGGGAGGGGCAGTGGATTTGGCCTACCTGGATTTCAGCAAGGCCTCCCACACTGTCCCACATAAGAGGCTAATAAACAATCTGGGCAGCCTGGGAGTAGGTCCCAGGGTGGTCAACTGTATCAAATGTTGGCTGAGCAATAGGACACAGGGGGTGATGGTGAATGGAGTTCAATCCAAGGAGAGGGGGTGAGCAGCGGGGTCCTGCAGGGATCAGTGCTTGTCCAATCCCCTTTAATGTCTTCATAAGTGACATTGCAGAGGGGTTGGAAGGGAAGGTGTGTCTCTTTGCAGATGGCGCTAAGATCTGCAACAGGGTTGACACTCCAGGAGGGGTAGAGAAAATGTGAAGGGACCTAAGCAAGCTTGAGGAGTGGTCAAGGGTGTGGCAGCTAAGATTCAATGCAAAGAAGTGCAAGATCAAGCACTTGGGGCACAGAAATGCAGGGGAGGAGTACATGATGGTGGGGGTAGCTACTGACGGCCACCCAACAGGAAAGGGACCTGGGAGTAATCATATCTGATGATGTAAAGGTTACCAAACAGTGTGAGAAGGCTGTGAGGACAGCCAGTGGAATGCTGGGGTGCATAGTGAGAGGTATCTCCAGCAGAAGGAAGGAGGTAGTGATGCCACTGTATAGAACATTGGTGAGACCTCATCTAGAGTACTGCGTCCAGTTCTGGAGACCACATCTCTGGAAGGACATAGACAAAGTAGAAGCAGTTCAGAGAAGGGTGACAAAAATGGTGCAGGGGCTGCACCAAAAGTCATATGAGGGGAGACTGAAGGATCTTGATATGGTTCCTGGAGGAGAGGAGAGAGAGGGGATATGATAGAGGCTTTCAAATACCTCAAGGGTGTAAATAACGTACAGGAGGGTAGCATCTTAAAAAAAAAAAAAAAAAAAAGATGTTCAAGAACAAGGGGCCATGATATGAAAATAGAGCGGGTAGACCTAGGGGTAACATGAGAAAGTATTTTTTCACGGGAAGGGTGGTGGATCCATGGAACTGCCTCCCGGCAGAGGTTGCAGAGGCAAAAATGGTAGGGGAATTCAAAAATGCAAGGGACATACATAAAGGAAATCTAGTGATAGGGAAAAGAGTGTAAGCCACAGATCATTTAGGATCTGCCGTATATGAAACAGGCAGTGAAAATGGGCAGACTAGGTGGGTCAAGCGGTCCATATCTGCTGTCAACTTCTATGTTTCTATATTATTATCTTTTTCATTACATTTTTGATAGAAAACACAATTTTTTTTAAGTTAATCACATTTTATGAATAAAAAAAAGACCATGCATACATATTAGTAGCCCCATAGCAACATTATAAACAATAATCAATGACATGTAAGTATATTGCAACATATACCATACAGAAGGTAAAGGATGAAGGGAGAGAGAACAAGCAAACACATTTTTTATGTGCTGACAGTTTTGAATGTATATTTTCTTACAACTAAAAAATTAGACTTCTTCAACAAAGTGAAATGCAGTAGCAGCAAGCAAGTTACAATAGAGGGGTGTATCCACACTCTTCACCCCCCTAGATCCGCCACTACCCTTACCTACCCCTTCACTCCCTCCACCCCTGTGGTTAGTTGCTACTTGTAGCTCTTTAGCATCTCCCCTTCTTTCTTCTTTCTCCACACCCACTCTCTCTCCTATTTTTTTTCTTTTCTTGCCATCCCTCTCCTATCCTCTTCCTTTTTCCTCTTTCCTGTCTTACTTGCCTTTTTACCCTAGACTTCACCCTAAGCTCCCTCATTTTGTACTGCCTCCGCTTAGCCCCAGCATTTACTATGCTATTTCTCCCATCTACTTCTCTTCTTTACCCCTATGATTCCTCCTTAATATAACATTTTTGTTGGTCTTACAGCTCCAGAGTGATTTTGGTTTTGTATCCAGCACTCAGTGTCTTTCTTGAGCGCTATGAGTATTATGCTGTTTTGGCTGCACGGTTTTTGATCACGCTAGTTTTACATCTCTGTTATGACCCTGTGCTGTTAACACTCTGCCCAAATACAAAGAAAATGCAGAAACATTACTCAACAAGAACATAACAAATAAGCAAGCAACCTTATTAAAAGGGAAAGAAGTGTACCCAACTTTAAACCCCAAAGTCTTTCTCGGTGGGTACCTCACCAAAAGGATGGGTCTGGATCAAGTCTTTTGATGCCCTCAGTAGGATCGCTGGCACGCTTGATGGGTAATGGTTGAACACGAAAAATGGACACTGGACTCAGAGACATTACAGATCAGTTTTCTTCCTAGGCCTAGCTGCAATCAGGAAATATCCAACCTAGGCCTTTTCAAATGCCTTTGTATCTGTCTGGTAATCTGTGTGTCTGTCTATCTATCTATCTATCTATCTATCTATCTATCTATCTATCTATCTTTGTCACAGGTCTGAAGATGTACTCACTTTTGTCTTTACTCGGATGAGCACTGTTATCCAATCACTCCTTCTCTTCCTTTCACAGTTCAGTCACTCCTTGGGGCTCCAGCCAAACCATCTCCTCTATTCTTCTATGCAACTCCACCTAGTGGATTGAACACCTACACCCTCCAAGGATGCTGGGCAGTGCCAGCTCTTTGTGGTTCAGCTCAATGGTATACTGTGAAGAGAGCACCAAAAATAAGGTTTCGTGATATGGGTGTCATCTTCAGTGCATGAGTCATATTAGCGTTAGAGATCTTAGAGAATGGTGCACCGTGATTGTGTTGAGTGGTTTATTTCTTCTGTATTGTGCATGGTTTTGCTCTTTAACACACTCAGGACATAGGTGTTGGAATTGCTGGGTCCTTGTTTTTGCTCAACTACTCTTTTTGGGGCCACTGGCCCAGATATTCAAACTGCGCCAGGCTGTGGCGCAAGCTTGGGCGCAGCTCAACTTAGCTGCGCAGGGGTGTGGACTAAGCGATATTCAAAGGAGCTGCGCCATGGCTCAGCAGCTTTGTATATCGCACCCTGGCCACCCCCAGTGTGCATGGCGCAGTGACATTGCGCTGGCGCAAGTGGCCAGAGTGGAGCATGGAGATGCGCTAGCTCAAGTGCCATTGTGCCATGCACAGCAACCGCGATATTCAAAACTGAACATGCAAATGGGGCCATAATGTATGCAAGGCACACATGGGGCCATTTGCATGTCATTATGGCCTCATTTACATGCAGGTGCGCCGATCCCCAACGACTTGCGCCTGGCGCCCTGCCAGGTAGCAGCCGTTGGGAACTGATGTCCCCTGCAGCCCGATCACGGGCATCTGTCCAAAAAAAGAAAACCTTCCTATAGCCCTGGTGGTCCAGTGGACCGCTATGTGCCTGATCGCGGGCATCTGTAAAATAAAAAGTCCTATATCCCTGGTGGTCCAGTGGACCACTCTCTGCCTGATCTCGGGCATCTGTATAAGATAGAATAAGTCCTATATCCCTGGTGGTCCAGTGGACCGATCTCTGCCCGATCGCGGGCATCTTTAAAAAAAAACGTCTTGTACCCCTTGTGGTCTAGGGTACCCCTCCCACTCACCCACTGAGCCCCACCGCCCTTCCCCCGGTCAGCGGCGGGCAGCAACACCACCCGCCTGCCACCCGGCCACCGACTGACACCTCGCGGTAGGGCTGCCGCCCGATGGTTCTGGCGTGAGCCAATGAGCATGCAACCCTACCATACTACACAGATCCAGATATGTGAATGAATCATTCACATATCTGGAATATGCTAATACGGTAGGGGAACTCACACCACTGGCTCACGCTGTAGACCAATAGGCGTGCAGCCTACCAAGGTGTCAGTCAGCAAGCGGCGGGGCGGCAGGTGGGCGGCGGGGCGCAGGTGGGTGGGGTGCTGCCACCCGCCGGCTGACAGGGGGAGCGGGGCGGTTGGGTTCAGTGGGCAGGTGGGGAGGGGTACCCTAGACCATCAGGGATATAGGAAGTTTTTCTTTAAAGATGCCCGTAATTGGGCAGACTGCGGTCCACTGGACCACCAGGGATATAGGACTTATTCTATCTTATACAGATGACCGCGATCGGGCAGAGAGCAGTCCACTGGACCACCAGGGATATAGGACTTATTCTATCTTATACAGATGCCTGCGATCGGGCAGACAGCGGTTCACTGGACCGCCAGGGATATAAGACTTTTTCTATCTTATACAGATGCCCGAGATAGGGCAGAGAGCCGTCCACTGGACCACCAGGGATATAGGGCAGGATTCTTCTATTTTTTTACAAATGCCCGCAATTGGGCATGGGGGGCGCCGTCAGGTGCAGCTGGAACTCGGGTGGCCACCCACAGGTGGCAGCTGCCATGTTGCACCCTGCAATGTGGCAGCTCACCTGTGGGTGGCCATCAGTTGTTCCCTTTTTTTTTTGGCTTAACTTTGTGCTGGTGCAGGTAGGGGTTGCACATGAATGGCTCTGCATCCGGGCTGAATGTCGGGTTGTGCAGGTTATGCATAGCGCCCTACCTGTGCCTTGCATACATTACTGATGCACTCCGGCGCATCGGGATTTGTGCCGCGCACTTTTCCCTTTTGAATATCGTGTCAGGCGCATCACTGGGTTGTGCATGGTGCAACACTGTTGCGCCATGCACATCCCTTTTGAATATCTGGGCCACTGTATTTATGTACTGCTCAAATATATGTGATGGGTGGAGGTGATTATATGTATTTTGGGGGGGGTGCAATGGTAGCAGTAGCAAGTTCCTGTTGTTAATTTCATCCAGTCTTTTGTAATGTCTACTATTGTATTAGTTTTGCACAAGGGGGCTGATTAGGTAGGGTATGTGATGTGTCTGTATGGCGACACAATTTGATGATGCTGTTGCAACTGTAGGCATTTTCCTTGTGCTGTTTATTTTTACCATGCTGTCATTACATTATCTGTTGAGTGGGTGAACACAGCTCAACAGTGGGTTATGGGCAGGCTTTTGCTTCCCATCTGTTCCTTCTCCTTGGTTCATTCTCAAGATCAGTTTAGGCAATGTCCTTGCAGACTGAGTCCTGCAAGTTGGCTAGCTCATAACTGGAAAGAGACCATGCATTGTCTCCAGGATTGACATCTACAGTACATGCTTTTCTCTTGGAAATAGTGTAACAACAGCAACACACTTCTTCACAGATATCGAACAACAGTAGGCCATACCAGGATCCGTACTAAATCCCAACATCTAAAATTCAGATAATCTAAATCCCATCACCAGAATCCTGATTTACAGTTTGCCCGACCATTTCTTTGCCTGACTACCAGAATCCTGACACAACTAAGCAGATGTGCAAGTGCTTAGAAAGATGCGGGTACATTATTATGCAGACTGCATAATTAAAAGATGTGAAACATTATATAGCTTTATTAAATAAAATTAAAATAGCAGTGCTCCTTATATGCGTCAGTTTCAAGACAGACAGCAGTATTTGCTGCTTAGGTGAAAAGGTGGGAGACTTTAAGCTGCAGAGCCTGCGGGTCTAATCATTTTTTAATGTCTCAGGTGCAAACTATAGAGCTGGTGGTGGGTGTAACTTTTTTTTGTTAAAGCTGAGATCTGTCTAGATCTATCCAGAGAGTGTTTCTGATGCAAACTATTGGAGGGTCAATTTTTATTTTTTTTTAAGCTGAGTCGGTGGGTCAAATGGTGCGATGGATTCTACTGAAAGCTAAGCTCAGATCTACCCAAACTGTAGGGTGGGTCAAGTGGTGGGGTGGATTATATTTTCCACTTTCTTCTTTTAGTGTGGTGGATTGCCAGGATTTTTTCTGTGTAACTGATAAAAAGTTAAAAACGTAATGTCAAATGTTGAAACTAATGTTATTCTTAGCATTCAATGGATCAAAGAGTCAGGTTGTGAGCTATTCTTCCTGACATCTATTTTAATGAGCATGTAATTATTTGCAGCTGTGATCTGCTGTGATCAGTGCCTGTCGCTGAAAGAGATGGGCTTACTGGAGTTTTAAGTTTTAGAAATTGGTCAGCCAGTCAAAGAAATTGACAGCACAGTTGACAGCTTGGTACAATTCAGTACTGCTTCAGTACTGCTCGTATTTTAGTCAGGGTCAGATTAAGGCAACCTGGGGCCCTAGGCCCAAGAGAAATCTGGGGGCCCCCTCACTGCAGCCATGCTGCTTTACCACTACTGTGCCCCTTTGCTGTGATAGCACCCCAAGTTGGCCATTGCATACCAGTTACTTAAACTTGAAGAAAAATTCTTACTGTTCCTAAAATGTTGCATAAAACGTAAATAACCTAACTAGCATGCTTCAAAATTAATGAAACTAATAATATCATAATGGAAAAATAACAATAGAGAGAATGTAATTTGATCATTTAAAGAAAATAATTACTAATCGATGTGATAAAAATAATTTTTGGGGTGTGAAATGTCATGATTTGCACTTCTCCAAAGCCCCCTCCCCCCCAAATACACACATGTGTGCTTTCAGTATGGGTCTTATAATTTTGTCCTGTCAGGTAGTATGAACCAGAATATGGGAGTTTTATGAACATGCAAAAATGCCAGCAGAAATACACCTCACGGTCTGTTGAGTCTGCTCGATTGTGCAGCTAACCCCTCATCTTGCAGCTGCCCCTCCCACTCCTCCCCTCCTTAGACTTACCCTCACCCTGTCCCATCCCCTCTTGAAACAGCCCACCATCTTACAAGCCATCACCTCCTGTGTTAGACCGTTCCACTTGCCCACCACCCTTTCCGTGAAGAACTGTCTCCTTACCTCCCTCCTGAATTTCCCATCCCCCACAGTTTGAGATTGTGCCCTCTCGTGTCCCTTCCTATTCTTAATTGGAGATCCCCTCTGTTCGAGTCTTGTTTATTCCTTTCAAGTACTTAAAGGTCTCAATCATATCCCTCCTCTCCTCCATGGAGTACATACCTAGCTCACTCAGCCTTTCCTTGTAGGGCTTGCCCTCCAATCCCTGGACCATCTTTGTTTCTCTACACTGCACCCCCTCCAACAATCTGACCTCCTTCTTCAGGTACAGGTGCCAGAACTGCATGCAGTACTCCAGGTGTGGCCTGACCAGTGACCTGTAGAGGGGAAGAATTATCTCCCCACTTCTGGAGGACATTCCCCTCGCTATGCACCCCAGCATCTTTCTGGCCTTCACTGCTGCCTTCCTACACTGAGCAGAGCTGTTCATGTTCCCTGTTAGAAGTACTCCTAGGTCCTTTTCCTTCATGGTGCTTCCCAATTGTACCCCTTCTAGCTGATCGTCCCTCCCCTGGTTCTTTGCTCCAAAGTGCATTACCTTGCACTGCTTGGCATTAAAAACCCCAGCTGTCATGTTTCTGACCATTCTTGCAGTTTAGTCAGGTTGTCCTGCAGCACCTTCCATCCTCTTCCATCCCTCAATGTCATCAGCCACCACCCCCCACTTTGGTGTCGTCTGCAAACAGACTGATGTTACTTTGGATCCTGTGTGAGATATCAGCTATGAATAACCCAAACAACACTGGGCCCAGCACCGATCCCTGTGGTACCCTGCTCGTCATTGCCCTCAGTGCTGAGAGCTCCTCTTCCACTACCACCCTCTGCTGCCTTCCCTTTAGCCAACTCTTTATCCATTTCACCATCTTTGCCCCTGGCCACACAGATTCCAGCTTCCCCAGCCTCCCGTGTGGCACGGAACCAAAGGCCTTGCTGAAGTCCAAATACAGGACATCCACTGCATGGCCTTTGTTTAGTTTCTTTGTCACCCAATCATAGTACTCAATGAGGTTGGTCTGGCAGGATCTGCCTGAGACAAACCCATGCTGCTGCTCATCCTGGAGTCCGTTGTCCTCTAAAAGGGTCCCTGGCCTCTCTTTCAGGATTGTCTCCATGAGCTTCTCCATGATTGATGTGAGGCTGACTGGTCTGTAGTTTCCTGGGTCATCCTTTGAGCCACCTTTGTGAACGGGCACCACATGAGCCATCCTCCAGTCCTGTGGTAGGCATACCGCATCCAGGGACGTATTGAACATGTCAGCTAGTGGCCCTGCCAGGACCTCAGCCAGCTCCTTGAGTATGCTAGGGTGAATGCCATCTGGCCTAGGTGCCTTGTCCACCCTCAGTCCTTCCAGTACCCTGTCTTCAGAAATTCTCACATCTGTCACCTTCTCCCCTCCTGCCTACCCCACCCCTCCCCTGTGGTACATTACCTGCCCCCCTTTCTCTTATGTGAATTCAAAACAGAAGTATTCATTTAATGCCTCTGCCTGATCCTCCCCTCTCTCCCCCCCCATCCTTTTTTATCCTAACTATTTGGTCCTTGTTGCTCCTTCTTTCCCTTATGTATCTGAAGAAATCCTTTTCTCCATTTTTAATACCCTGTGCCTGCCTCAACTCCCTGGAAGCTTTGGCTGCTCTGACCAGTTTGGTCGCCTCTCTGGATTTCTTCTGGTTTTGTTGGGTAGGGTAGGGACCCATCTTTAAAGGATGCTAGGTCCTGCCAGGTGTAAGAGTTAAGTTTGTGGATTACTAGAGGAGTTGTGAAATTTAGAGATTATATCTCAAAGCAAGTGATTGTTGGAAGAAATAATTCCTGGGATCAAACTTTTCTGTTTTATTGATAATTAATAAGTGTCCTCTGCTTCTAAATTCTCCTGGCTGTGTAAATATATGAGGCAGTATAGCACAGTGGTTTAAGGCTCTGAGTTGCAAACCTGGAGACCTGGGTTTTTGCATCCCACAGCCACCACCTGCATATTGTGTGACCTTGAGCAAGTCACTTAAGTTTCTTGTGCACCCAGGGCACACCTGTAAACAAGCTTTCAGCTTAGTATGTCTCTCCTGGTAATATATATATATTTATGTGTGTGTGTGTGTGTATATATATACGTGTGTGTGTGTGTGTGTGTGTGTGTGTGTGTGTGTGTGTGTATATATATATATATATTACACAATGGCAAGAAAGAATCATGGACTCTGATTGGTCAATGTGTGCCTGAGACAGTGATGATATCTCAGTGTAACAACACTGTATTGATTTGTTGCAGTAGTGTTTGCTTTTCTCTTCAGAAGCAAAGACATATTGCCTCACTAAAAATCTACTAAAATGTTTTACATTTTTTTTTAAATTTTGTATTACAACAAGCCTTTGTATAATAACAATAAATGCTCTCCAGGGTGTGTGTTATGCTGGGATAACATCACACCTCAGGTATTGGACGCACTCAGCCTGCGGCATTGTGCCCAACCACCTGAGGTGTGACATTATCCCAACACGACACACACCCTGTTGGACATTATTGCTTAAGCATACACATTAAACTGCACTATTAACCTTTTATATTTAAGAGTTAAACTTGATTCTAAATGGAGATTCTAAGTGGGGGTGGTAGACAAAGCAAAGGAAATGGGCCTGTTCACACTTTAATGGTTAGCCTGGCTAGGGCCCCTAAGCTAACAGCTACACTTAACACTTAATCAGGGAGGTGAGAATCATGTCACAGTTCAGCCCCTACCTTGTTCAGAATACTTAGTTGCTTGGTCCTTTACAAAAAAATATGCAGCTCAGGCAGGAAGAAAAAGATATACTGAAAATATATGTTGGGAATTGTTAGGGGCCCCCTAGCATGCAGGGGCCTTAGGCCTGTGCCTATGTTGCCTATGCCTTAATCTAGCCCTGATTTTAATACCTTATTATCGGCAATTACTACTAATTGGGTCAGGGTTTTGACAGTCAGGCATACTATCTGTTGTTTACAAGGTGAGTCAGGCAATCGGTGACAGGATTAAAATTATTGGGATTTAACGTGTCTGGATTTAGTACCTTAATCCAGCTGTACCTTACTAGCCTACCTGGCCCATGACACACACTGGAAGCCATTGACTCAGCCTCTCACTCTGTCTCTGGGTGGCAGTTCCCTGGATTGTGGTGTAGAGCCAGGATTGATGGTGCATCAGTCTTTCTATACTGTATCTTCTCTTTCCATGATTCTTGAAGAATTTTTGGGCAGACCATGGAACATTCCATTACCAGGGTTGTAACAAAGCTGTGTGCAACCCTGAGCTTCTTATTGGTTAAAGTTCACAGGCAACATTCCACTGCCTCTGACCTCCAGGTAGGGCAGAAGTCAATGTGCATTCTCAGGCATAGAAATTACCATATTTGCTTACATCTTATGATCCCAATACAGCAGTACCATTGCACCCCAGAAGTCTACAGATGTTGCCCAAAGTAACAGTCCCATCACTACTTATGAGGTTCCAGAGTTCTGTGGGTAGAACTCACTAGAAGCTACATATGCCCCAAGCTGCATTTTAGACTTCTGCATCAAAGCTTACTGAATTATAGAAGAAGTAACCATGCAACACCCAGTATTAACATGGCCATCTAGACAAACATCAGCAATCTAACAGTACATAAGATTTATTGGAAACAGTTTCAGTGATAATCCCAGCATTTTTTTATATGCACTTGTAATTGCATTCAAAAGATGGGAATTTCCTATAAGGCTGGATCAATGCTACTGAGGATTTATATACTACATGAATTGGAACATTAGTGAGCACACCCAGAGTGGCATTTAAAAGTCTCAAGGGGGGTTTGTCTTCTTTACCAGAGCATCAAGGCAGCAAACCTTCCTATGCTGGAAGAGGCTGATCAGGTTCACCTTTATTTCTGGTATCCACCACATAGAGGATTGTATATGAGCAATCATACACAACAAGGCTATTTTTCAATCGAGAGGTTTTTGTGGCAACAGGAGACTTCGAGGGCGCAGCTTGAGGGGTCTCATTACCACAGAAACGAGGGTTTTGAATAACTTGTGTAGTATGGTGGCTCATTACACAATTACTACAGTATATGGGCAATCATAAGTGCACTCCTTGGCCCCAAAACAGGTCCGCCAGTACAAAAAAGTCTTACTTTGGCGCAGCTGCAGCAGTTTAGTCCAGTGTCACTCATTTCTTTACCACCGTGGCTGCTTCATTACGCATATGCAATGACATTCAATGTTGTTGTGCTGTGCTACTGATGTACTCAGTGCAGCACAACAACATCAAGACATTGCTAGTGCAGCACAACATAGATGTAACCCCCAGGTGGCACTATACCAAGGGCTACTACCCCTGTCTGCTTGACTACGGACAGGTTGAGGGGCCTAGGTTCTATGACGGGTGCCTCCACCCAGAGGTCAGGGTTAGTACTGATTGGTTGAGTTTGGTCACAGCCCTCTGGGACACTGAGACCCCCTTTTGTTCCCTCTAATGGTCCCCACGATATACAAGACATGCAATACCAATACCCCACATGTGCACTATATCCAATCATAAGGTACCACTTACCCTTGAGACCGATTCTGCAGTTCATCTCAGAGGACCCCTGTAAAATAAGGTTGGTCAATTTACACAAAGTAATGCAGTGCTTGCTATATACAGTAGGTACTGACACTCTAAACAGGTTAAACTCAATAACATCCAATCTGGTTTATTTAGGGGAGTGAAAACACAGGGAAGGGGAGATCAAGCTGATTGGCAGAAATAAATCACAGTACCGTGCACTCATACAAAGTCATAAAAGTCACACTCTGGGTACTCAGGTTGAGGGGCTAGCCAGGTCTGTTGCCCAGGGTTGGCTGGCAGGTGCAGATGGAAAGGGCCCTGTAAGAGAGATATGCACAATACCCAATTGTAATCTGGAGCTGGATGGCTCAGTCTTTGAGAAAATGAAAGAAAGGAAATCAGATGAAACACTGGTGATTGTTAACAGGTCGCAGGGGATGCCCTGATTTGTACTCACGCTACCCCACACTGATGAAACCTGGCACAGATGGTGGTTCCGGATTGCCAGACACACAAGTGGGTAGACGAGATTCTACCGCCCAGGCCACACTGCCTTGATCAGCAGACGGATTCAGTCCGAACACATTTGGCTCAACATTCAGCTTACACTGCGCGGTGACAAAAGAACCGGAATAGCTGTTCCTCACGAGCATTCAACACAATTATATGTAAAGGAGATTACTATACCAGGCAGCTGCTATTAGGTCCCAACGCACTTACTGCAAATACCAGGGAGTTCACATGGCAGCTTCAATTCCTGACAGACCGAGCACGATTCAGCAATTTCTCCAGTCTTCTACAGGGTGAGCCTGGTTTCCACTCTTTCAGCCTTCCTTCCTTTTGGTACTCTCGGATTCAGGCTGATTCGATGTTGGCAACGGCAACAGCCCAACTTTAGGCCTCTCACGTGCTCCCCGCGTGAAACTATACAACGCAGAAGCACAGAGCTCCTTCTCTCCTCATGGTCACAATGGATCTGACTTCCCAGTCACAAGGCAAAGCATTCCCTTCGGGCGCCACCCAGACCAGTTGGTGGACTCAGCTGTCACTCACTCAGAAACTCTCTCCGTTGGTGCAAAATAGGAGCCAAGGTCCAGAACTTCACTTCCCAGAATTACTAGCTATACCTCCTCATTGAAAGCTGGCTCCCAGGAGAGTCCGAATTCTGGTTGGTCCAAACAGACTCCATTTTAAAGGTCCCCCAACACTGATTGGACCCATTCAGCAGTTCAGATCCAAAATGGATGGGCAAAACACACAGAGTCCCTGCTGCAAGAAAGGCAGGTTAGACAAGCTGCATTTTTACTAACACTCTAACTGGTTTCAGGCAAACAGTTACATCTTCCATTTAGGCTCCCTCTGCGCTCTTAGCGACTGCAGAAATGGAGCGATTTCCTTGCAGTCCAGGCGGGACTCGAGCAGAGAAACACCAGCCTTCCTAGAAAACAGTAATCATGTCTGCAAGCAGACAGTGCTTAAAGAGACAGTATGAGGAGGCTCTACCAGCACTCACAGTGCCATTCTTAAGGGCTTAATCGCCGAACGCCAGCAGGCAGGGAAACATTTAGGCAAGCTCCACGGGGGCTATTAAGGAACCCCCATTTGTAGGGGGGGGGGTTACATAGAGGATTGTGCATGAACAATCATACACAAGTCTGTTTTTCGATTGAGTGGTTACCATGGTAACAAGAGACCTCAAGAGGTCTCATTACCATGGAAACCAGGAGATTAAAAAAACAGACTTGTTTGTGTATGGTTGCTCATACACATAGTGTATGGGCAACCATCTTTTCAATCCCGTTTGCCAATAAATGCCCCCCCAGTAGTTAAAACTACTTGTCTATGGTGCAGTTCTTCAAGTGCAACTCACTTCCTGGTCTGCTCTCACCACCGCGGCTGCTTCATTGTGCATGTGAGAGCTCATTCTAAGTTGTGCTGCAGCAGTGATGTAGCTAGTGCAGTACATTTTTACATCACTACTGAAGCACAAGGTGATTCCAGTAATCAATTTTTATATGGAATCACATTCTACCATATACTGTAATGCTATTCTAGGCATGGATTTCCATGCAGAACCGCATTCTACCATACACTATATAAGAGTTGGTAGCAATGATAATGAGTGCCTCAGGCATTAAGGCAGATTCCTCCACTGTTGGTTCCATAGGTGACCCACATTTACAATAATAAAAGGTTCATCATTAAGCTCCAGTCCCACTGGCAACTGGTCACTTTTTCTCTTCACAAAGACTGAAGTATTGGGTGCACTGTTTAAGTCAGGTATTGGATAAGACCAGACTATAACATCATTTTCTTCTTCAGAGTCCTCTGACAAATCTGATCTTGCTGACTGAGCATCCACAGGTCATTCACTAGCATCACTGTCTGCTGTATCTGTAATCTGACATTGGCTCAGGGAAACAGGTTTATACATTCTGGCATTTGCAGGGTCTTGGGGTACTTCAAGCATTATCTTTCTGAGTGGCAATAAATGGTTACTGTGTACAGTCCTTAGCACACCCCACCCATTTTCAGACTTGATGCTGTCAGCAGATAAACTCGGCAATTCCTCTAGTACCACATATGGTTCAGATGCCCATATATCATCAGTTGTATGCTTTGCATGCAATATGAAATTTCACAGTAGTACTCTGTCCCAAACTTGCAACTCTTGATGGGTTACTTTTCAATCATATAACTTCTTGTGGCAGTTCAGAAGCTGCTTCTGCAGCTGGTCTGTAGGCTTCCTGTAGCTGTAAGCACAAGCAGTTGGTATATTAGAGGATGCACCATCTGCATATACTACAAAACAAAGATCTATATATAGTAGAGCTGTGCAGAACGAGAACGTTATGAATTTGCAAAATTTCAATGACATTTCATGAACTTCCATAGAATTTTGATGAAATTATACCAAAGTTTTAAAATTTAGTGATTTGGTCATAACTCAGTCGTCTTTTAAGCTAGAGCTCTGATATTTGGCCGACACACTACTTTGGAGGATGGCCAACTATTTGCCAAATAAAATGTCAGTCTGATGGACAATTCCAAAATTAAATGTGTTCAATGTTTGTAAGACTTAAGCTACTGTGTATGTTCCAAATTTGGTGTTATTTGGATGTGTACGTTTTAAATTATAGTGACATAACTTAAATTTAAAATTTGGCAGAATGCTGCGCAATTTGCAAGAAAATTCTGCAAATTTCCATGGAATTTGGAATGGTCATTCTGTGGGCATTCAGTGGGCTGAATTTTATATTCTGCACAGCTCTAATATATAGCCAAGCTTCTCTCTCTCAAACATGTGATAGTATGGAGAAAACTTGGTGGCATTTGTATGTGTGGACCAAGGAATTAACTTTCTGACCCCATTTGCTTTTCTGGGCAGGGTCCAAGGCTCCCAGCATAACTGGCAATGTCCCATTAAATTGCTCATGTTGAAGGTCTCCTTGTAGATGATATGGTAGCATCCAGGAACATTTTATCCCATAGGAGGCTAGGAATTCCTTTCCTAGGCACCTCTGGTAATCTTTACATTTTTTCAGTATGTGTGTGAGCCTGCCAGACAGTCAGCGAGTAAAAAGGAAGGAAGACTGCTGTGCACGACACAAGGTCACAAGGCCTCTCAGTGTGGTGGGTTGTGGTTTGTCATTCGCGGGGGTCTTGGTCATGTCACTCCTCCCTCTCACTTCTTGAATCATAGAGCACTATGGCTTGTCTGTGCACCAGGCATGCGGCATGCATGATACATAGGCATCTGCAGCATGTCATCTCTTGTGCTTTCTTATAAATGTGTGTAGAAAACATGAAGAGAAGAAAAGGAGAAGGAAGGGATGCAAAGGAGGAAAGGAGCAGATAAAGGTTCCGCCATGCCAGTTCAACCTAGTATAAGTTCTGCAAGCAGTGGTGGTGAAGATTGGAGCTAGACTTGGTGGAACAGCGACTGGGAGTCATGGTGAGAGCTATAAGGACAAGTGTTGCTGGGTGTATGATAGTACAACCAAAGAAACCATGGTTCATCAATCCACAGAAATTCATTGATTCCTCTCCCACTGCAAAGAAAGCAGCCTTCCCTGCTGGTCATCCAGTGCATCTATTGATGAAAAGTTCACCCACGTCTCGTCAACAACAAAGTTTTTGACGACCAGTACAACAACACAGTTTTGCCAACGGTGATCACATCACCCGGTAAATGTGTTGATTGACCACCGTGACACCCCATGTGCCAGGGTACTGTAGACTGTTTGGGGAGGGGGGTTTATTGGAGATAGTGGCCAACACCGGGAGTTGCTGTATCCGTACAGTACTCCAACAACCCATTAGACACTGTGGATGTCGAACGGGTTGTTGTCACTTGTTGGTTTTGCTCTCCTGGTTTCACTGTAACGATGGTATACCATGATGAAACCAACCAGAGCAATCCAGAGACACACCATTTTCCCCCTTTTTATTTCTTCAAGTGGTTTCCATTCCCCCTACTTAGGATAGGAATGATCCATCCAGAAATGTACATTCTAGTTCCTAAGAAGAAACCATCTAAGATTCGCTGCCCAATTTCTCATAGTCACCCTACCTCATTGTCACTTGCAGCTTCGGAAAAAACATGAAGGAAAGAAGTCAAGCAATAATCCCAAATCACGGATTCAGTTTTATGATTCATGTTTTCATTACAAATAAGTAAAAATAATAATAGCTATGAAATAATAAAAAATTATCATATATTAATTCTATTGTATAATTTTGTATCATATATCAGATTAGATTAGATCATTACATATCATTATATTATCACATATCATATCAGATTATATTTTCTGCTCACTTATCATGTCTGCTGCCTTTCCCAATGCCATCTGAAGGCATGTTATTCCACAGTGACTGAATAAAAGAGACCATCCCGCAGTCACCACCTGGCCCCCTAGTTCCTCTCTGGAAAGAACCCTTGCCCCAACCACAACTACTAGTCCACTGTACCTAAACAACCAAATGAACCCTCTGCACTGTGGGAGTATTTTACAAAGCACACAATGAATCTAATGAAAACATGGCTTCTCAGCAGAGAAATGAAGCCAAATTGAATAATAATTAATAATGTTTACACTGAAACAAAAACCATAGAAAGGCTGGCTTCAAGAAAATTATACAGCCTCTTTATGACCCCCCTCCTCAATCATCAATAGTGATGGGCCAAGTGGCTCAATTAAGCTTAGGTAGGTGAAAGCGAGATTCTGAAGCATCCATAATGCAAAGCGGAGTACTTCACGTTAAAATGGGTAACGCAAAGTCCATTGAAAACAATGACTTTGCATTACTCCGCCTTCCCAAACCACTACTCCAACCAATTCTTAAGGCGAAGTACATTGAAAACAATGTACTTCGCCTTGTTTTTAAGCTCCAATGACAAATTTTGCAGTGATTCATGGGATTTCAGGTCACATGGGCTCTAGATTGTTCTGCACAGCCTCAGTTTGGGGTAGTGTGTGTATGAAGCTATAGGAGACAATCTGCTATGAGAGCTCTCTGCGATTCAAACCTTCTAAAAGCTGTTAAAAAAGCCTTTTTGTCATTTTTTTTGCTGGAACTTTAGTTCATCGATTATAAGAAACCCTCCTTTGCTCATATCATCGAGCATTTATTGTTTGTGTGTGGATTTTGAATGTTAATGTACAACATTCAGTCTGTGTACTGAGAGACAGTGGAAGTGTGCTTTGGGGGAGGGGCGTATATGTGGTGTAGATAGTTTAACTTGGAGAAAAAGACAGTGCTTTCTGTTTGGTGATATTTTTTCTTGTATAACTGTGTTAATGTACACACAGTAATATTTTCAATAATTCTTGCCATTTTTTTGCTGATTGTTGTGGTGCAGCAGTGCATAATTTTAGTTTGTTTAAAATATGTGGTTATATTACTGAAGTTTTTAATTTGCTACACATTACTTAGTGTGTGTGTGAGTATGTGTGTGATGCTTGTCATCAAATCAGACATCATTTATTGTGCCACATAATTTCAGCAATGTGAACCTGCTATGTACTTCTTTGTGGTATCTTTACTGGTACTAGTACTAGTGACTGTTACTGCAGCAGTGCAGTACACTGCCCCACCCCCGCAGCCCGCCCCAACCGGCAAAGGTATTCTTTTCCAGATTTGAATTTATGATGGTGAGCACTGGTTAGGTGTTGTGCCTTTGCATCTGCATCTCTTCAGTGCGCAGCGCAATCTTAATCTGTCTGTGCATTTGCATTTCTTTAGGGTCCAATCTCCATCTCTAACTTAAGTCATAGTCATTTATTTGGCTTCCCTTCAGAGTACTGGACAGGTGTGGTGCATAATTCTGCATGAACATTGTGCTCATTAATAAGTGTTTTTAAGTCAGGATCATCATCACGAGTCACTCGTGATACAAATCATGTACTTCATCATCACGGTCACAAATGCAGTCACAAATCATGATTTACGATCACGTCACGAATCACAACATACATTTTTTTAATAGTTACTTGGATGTATTGTAAGCCTATTTTGTAGTATCTCTCCACGCTTCACCACTCCACCATTGTACTCATTAATGTTTGTTTTCAAGTCGCGGAGTTTTGTGCCACACCTCATCAGGGCCCGGGGAAGCACAGCCATAAGCATTCATGTTTCTTCATCATCACGGTCACAAATGCAGTCACAAATCATGATTTATGATCACGTCACAAATCACAACATTAATTTTTTTACTAGTTACTTGGATATAGTGTAAGCCTGTTTTGTAGTATCTCTCCAGGCTTCACCATCCCACCATTGTACTTATTAATAAATGTTTTTAAGTCAGGGAGTTGGACAGTGTCTGCAGTACATACGCAGACTGGAAAGAAGACTGACTGCACACATGCAGTTTAGCACAGTATACTCGCACTGCTCAGTATACGAAGTGTCACGCATATGGAAGACAACAGAAAAAGGGCATAATTACATACAAGAGTCAGGGATGGTGGAGGAATACATTTTATAACACAACAAGGAAGGTGTGGGGGGCACATGTTGTGAGGAAAAAAAAACAATGTGGGATCCCATGGTGATCCAGCAGCAGTTCCAGTATGGACATAATTTGCAACTGATGTCCCTCTATGTGATCCAGCCACTGCTCCACAGCACTCACCCTCTCGTTGTTCTCCTCAACAGCACTCCAGAGAACTGCCAAGTCAGCCTGTGTTACACACAGTTACAGGGTCCACACATTCTACAGGCTGACCTGCTGGTGCTGGTGGTGAGGGGGTTGGGGTGCTGGTGGAGCAGCAGGTGCTGCTGTGGCCCTCCTCTTCTTAGGGATGCCATAATGCACAGCTGCACCTTCTGCCACAGAATGTCCAGCAGGTGCAGGCATGGTCCATTCTATGGCAGCCTGCCACTCCAACTGCTGGTAAATGAGCATATGGGTGCACTGGCCCTCAGTCCCCAGGTGAGTCCTCCGGGGGCCACAGTGCACCTCCACCTCACATAGGTGGCACTTGACCACACTGCTGTCCCCCCCATGCAGTAAAAAAACTGCCAAACAATGGAGGTGCGTGGAGGACCAGGCACAGGCAGGGGATGGCCAGATGAACTGGCAGCCAGCTGGTCACAGTGCTGAACAGGGATGGGATCCATACCTGGGCCTGGGGAATAGGCACATCCAGAGAACCTGGACTTGGCGGTCATGGTGGTTCAACCGCCTCAGAGTCAAGACAGGAGGCAGTGCTAGTCCTGCTTCCGGGGGGGGACACTCACAAGTATCGAGCAGTCTAACAGGAATTGGTGCCCATGTCCTCCACATGTGCATGGTACAATGCTTACCACTACCACGCTCTCCCAGAGCTTCCCCCACCCCAGACATTCCCTCACCCTGGTCCATCTCTCCTACTGAGGTCCCTCAGTCCGAGCAGTTACTACTCACACTGTCACACAACACACACACACACAGTCACACAGACAAACAACTAACTACTTATAAAGGTAAGAAAAATAACATTTACAGAAAGAACACATTAAGTAAAAAAGAGTACAGAAAAGACAAAAAACGTAGCTTTTAAAAAAGCTGTTGGGTCTAAATCAAAGTTTAAATCACCTCCTCACTCTGATCTCAAAGTATCAGCAGTCATAAAACACACTACTCTCCCTCTCTCCATCTGCACAGGAGAAAGTAAAAGTGTCTGCTTGTATGACTCACTTTCTTCCTGCCTAGTTAAAGAGCATGTGACTTACAGTACTACAAGCCATGTGATGTGTGTGTGGGGGGGGCTGCCAAATCTGAAACACCAAGTGGATCACTTAGAATCATAATGAGGAACACAAAGTCCATTAAAAACAATGACTTTGCCTACTTCGCATTGCCATTCTGCCTTAACGCGAAGTGGTAATGACAACGCGGAGTGAGCACTTTGCATTGCCCACTCCGTGTAGCGGATTGGTAATGTGAAGTGCCCACTTTGCATTCACTTTGCCAGCGGAATTTAAATTCGCTGCATCTCTAATCATGAATGACAGTTTCCTCATCATGCATCACTGTGGCATGTGGGTGATGCCACCTTCAACCCTGTCTGCACACTGCACAGCAAATGGTACAATATGACTGGCCAGTGCCACCACAGCCACAGCAGTGCAGTGTGTGTCAAGTATTGCCTGTCTGCCATGTGACACTATAAATAGTGATTTTTATTATCATCTTCACAACTCATCTGGTGTTCCTTCAGAAATCATATTTTCTTGGTATATAAATAAAAATATATTTTAACTATTAAAATATATTTATATTATATTGCTATCATCTATGCCAGTAAATTTATTGTCATGTCACTCATGTCATGGGGTCATGCTCCACTGTGCTCCTTTGCTATCACCAGCTCAATAAGTAACCCTTCCCATGGTCCTTCTCATGGTTAGTCTACCCAAATGCCACATATACCATAATTTATTATCTTTTACAGCAACCCAATGAAGTATACTATTAAACTATCATACAACTACTTTTCTTGGCATAGAAATAAAAAATAATAATTATACTAAAATTACATTAAAACAAAAAACACACACATCATCTAGTTCTTCAGAACATAAACATGCATTATTACAAATGATGTTGTTTTGACATATAAAAAATACATAACTATTAATAAAAAATATATAATTTTCATAGGTCATGTCTTGTCATATAAATAAAAAACAAAGCAATATAGAAAATGATAGCAGAAGGAGACCAAGGTCCATCAAGTCTGCCCATGAATTTTTGAGACCTTCTATGGGTTATGGGACCTAGCCCTCCTTCTGATTGCTGCCCTGTCCTGTTCCCATGGTTTCTATGTGGGACACTGCTCTGTCCCACTCCAGCATGAATGCTGCCATGGTCCTTGCTCCCACCCCCTCAGTAGGTAGCCTATTCCAAGGATCCACAACCCTTTCCATAAAGTAATGTTTCCTTAGTTCCCCTCTTGAAGTTTCCTCCCTGCAACTTAGAAACATAGACTTTGATGCCAGATAAGGACCGTTGGCTCATCTAGTCTGCCCATGTCCCTACCCACAGGATAAGCTGCAGATCCTAGTTAACCAACAGCTTATTTTTTCTTACCCCCCCACAAGAATTGCCTTATGTCTGCCCCATGCATTCTTGAATTCTCCCACAGTTTTAGACCCCACAACCTCCTCATGAAGGCTGTTCCATGCGTCCACCACCTTCTCTGTGAAAAAAATACTTCCTCACATTGCCACTGAACCACCCCACTATCTTTAAATTGTGTCCCCTTGTTCTTGCATATCTCTTTTTCTGAGAGATGCTACCCTCTTGGACTTTTGTTGATTTCATTGAGGTACTTAAAAGTTTCTATCATATCCCCCCTCTCCCTTCTTTCCTCGAGGGTATACATATTAAGCTCCTTTAGTTTCTCCTCATATGGCTTCTCTTGCAGACCCTGCACCATTTTAGTTGCCCTCCTCTGGACTGCCTCTATCCTGTCTATGTCCTTGCGGAGATGGGGTCTCCAGAACTGGATGCAGTACTCCAGATGGGGTCTCACCAACTGTCTGTACAGAGGGATAACAACTTCCTGTTTTCTGCTGGTGATGCCTCTCCCTATACATCCCAGTATACCCCCAGCCCTCCCTACTGCCTTCTCACATTGCTTGCTAACCTTAAGGTCATCTGATATGATTACCCCCGGTCCCTCTCCATTTTTGTCTTTTTTGTTTTGTTTTTTTTTGTTTTTGCCTTAGTTACCCTGTTAAAACACATAATCAGGTTCATCTGACATGACATACCTGCTACAAACCCATGCTGTCTGATATCCTGAAGACCGTTCTTTCCCAGGTACTTTACTAGATCTTGCTTAATCAAGGTTTCCATTAGTTTCCCCACTACAGATATGAGGCTAACTTCTGATCATTCCTCCAACCTTGCCAAGTCCCTTCTCATCCTTTCCACGTCTCTTTGTGTATCAACCCTGTTGCAGATCTTTGTGTCATCTGCAAAGAGGCATACCTTTCCTTTCAGTCCCTCTGCAATGTCACTTATAAAGACATTAAAAAGGACCTTGTCCCAGTACTGAACCCTGCAGTACCCCACTAGTAACCCCTCTTTCTTCAGAGTGAACTCCATTTACAATTACCTCCTGTGTCCTGTTGTCCAACCAATGTTTTACCCGGGCTACCACCCTGGAACCCACTACCAGGCTGGTTAATTTGACTATTAATCTTTTGTGTGGGACTGTGTCAAATGCCTTGCTAAAATCTAGGTAGGCCATGTCCACAGCCCCTTCCTGGTCTACTACTTTGGTCACTCAGTCAAAGAAATCATGTGAACCCATGCTGTCTTGGGTCCTGTGCCCACTGGCCTCTAGGTACTCAACATTTCTTTCCTTCAGGAGTGATTCCATCACTTTCCCTACCACAGAGGTCAAACTGACAGGTCTGTAATTTCCTGCCTCTGTCTTGGTCCCACTTTTGTGAAGGGGAATCACATCCACCTTCCTCCAGTCCTCAGGTACCACACCATCCTCCCATGATTTGTTAAAAAGGGTAGTCAGTGGTTTCACTAGTTCTCCCCTTAATTCTTTTAGAATTCTGGGGTGAATTCCGTCAGGCCCCATTGCTTTGTCCACCTTCAGTTTTAGGAGTTCTTTCAGAACCCTTTCTTCAGTGAAAAGACTTGGATCGACCCCCCTATCAACAGTGCTTCTGTTAATTGGATTAGGCACCTCCCTCTTCTCCTCTTTTGTGAATACTGAGCAGAAATATTCATTCAGTATCTCTGCTTTTTTCATTGTCCCTCTCTGCCCACCCACTGTCCATTCTATTCAGCCTCACTATCTCTCCCTTTGTCTTTCTATGCTCCCTGATGTACCTATAAACGGTTTTATCCCCCTTCTTAGCTGAGTTAGCTATCTTTTCCTCAGTTTGGGCCTTTGCTATTCTGACTTCCCTCCCTGCTTCCTTCTGCCTTAACTGGTACAGCTCTCTGTCCTGCTCCTTCTGTGTTTCCTTGTACTTCCTGAATGCTATCTCTTTCTCCCTGACTTTCCCCGCCACCTCTTTTGAGAACCATAGTGGCTTTTTCTTTCATTTTGATTTGTTTATTTGCTTGACACAAAGTCTTGTTGCCACTGTGATGGTAGTTTTGATGTTTCCCCATTGTTGGTCCACCCCTCCTCTAGCCTGTTTGCTAGTGCTTTTCTAAGGCACTCTCCCATCTTGCCAAAGTCAGCCCTCCTGGAGTCAGTACCCTCACTTTTGTATGGCTTGATTCTGTAGCTGAGTTTATTGTGAACCACACTGTTTGATGGTCACTTGTTCCCAGATGGCAACCCTCTTCTAGATCTGAGATCCTCTCACTGTCCCCATTTGAAAGTACGAGGTCTAAGATTGTTCCCTTACGAGTGGGTTCCCGAAACTAGCTGTCTAACTAGCTTCCATCCATGTCCTCTAGTAGTTGAGATGGGGACCCTATTGAAAAGTTCTGAGTAGGGTACTTTATTTTTGCCTCTCAGGAACATGAATGTCTCATCATATCCCCACTCTCCCTTCTAGACTCAGGTGAGTACATATTTAATTCCTTTAGGTGCTCCTCATATGAGAGCCCTTGGAGGCCCTGTATCATCTTGGTTGCCCATCTCTGCATGACCTCCAGCCTTTCCCTATCTTTCCTAAGGTGAAGACCCCAAAACTGAACACAGTTCTCTGGGTGAGGCCTCACCAGGGACATATAGAGTGGGAGGACCGCCTCCCTGTTTCTGCTATCAAAACCCCTCCCTATACACCCTAACATTTTGCTGGCCTTGCTGTAAGCTCTGTCGCATTGTATGGATTACTTAAGGGTATCAGAAATGATGACCCCTAGGTCCCTTTTTTCCTGCGAGGTATCGAGTTTTACCCCATTCAGACAATATTCAGTCCTCTAGTTTCCCTTGTCTAGATGCAACACCGTACACTTCTTCATGTTGAACCTCAGCTGTTAAACATTAGACCATCTTTCCAGAATCTGCAGGTCCTTTTGTAGGTCCACAACTATCTCTGTGCTGTCAACCCTGCTGCCTAGCTTAGTAGCATCCACGAAGAGGGCAAGCTTGCCCTGAATACCTATACCAATGTCACTAATGAACATATTAAACAGGACCAGGAACAGGACTGAACCCTGGTGCACTCCACAAGTGACTTCCTCCTCACCTGACCTCATCCTGTTTATCATCACATTCTGCCTTTTATCACAATTTCCTACCCACCGGACTATGATCTTGGCCATGTCTAGGTCCTCCAACTTACTCAACAGGCAGTTATTTGGCACTGAGTCAAAGGCTTTGCTGAAATTGAAGTAGAGGAGGTCCACTGGGTGGCCCCTATCCAATGCCTTAGTTACCCTGTTAAAAAACATAATCAGGTTCATCTGACATGACATACCTGCTACAAACCCATGCTGTCTGATATACTGAAGACCGTTCTTTCCCAGGTACTTTACTAGATCTTGCTTAATCAAGGTTTCCATTAGTTTCCCCACTACAGATATGAGGCTAACTGGTCTGTAGTTGCTGGTTTACCCTCTACTTCCCCCCTTGTGGAGCGGTACCACATCTGCTCTTCTCCCGTCATTTGGCATGACTCCCGTCTGCAGTGATTAGGTAAACAGGTATGTCGGGGGCCTACCGATTCCTCTACAAGCTCCTTCAGCACCTTCAGATGCAACTCATTGGGCCCTGGTTCTTTGTCTGCCCTTAGGTACCCTAGAGCCTCTCTGACCCTGTTGGTTGTAATTGTTGGTGCTTCCATTTAAGGTATCCCCTTATCGACTGCTTTAATGCCACTATCAGGCATTGGTCCACTGTGTTCCTTCGTGAATACTGAACAGAAGAAGTTGTTCAGAGTAGTGGCCTTTTGACCATCATTCTTAATGATCCTGTCCCCATCTCTAAGTCTAACTATCCCAACCCCTTTTTTCTCTTTTCTTGAATGTAGCAAAAAATTGTTTATTCCCTGTTTTTATCTCTGCCGCAATCTGACATTCAGTTGTTGCCTTTACTAGTCTCATTGCCTTCTTAGCTTCCTTGCTCTTCTTTGTGAAGTAAGCCCATTCGTTGTCTCCCTGGTTTCTTTTGTATTTGTGGATAACTTCTTTTTTGTCCTTAATTGCTATTTTGACTTTGTCAGAGAACCATATGGGTCTTTTATGTTTATTCCTTTTTGAAACTGCCCTGATGCATAGTTCTGTAGCCTCTATGATGGCCTGTTTAACCAGTCCCCAAATGTCTTGTGTCTCCAACTTCTCCTGGATTCTAGACAATTTGTTCTTGACTAATTTCCTCATTTTTTCGAAATTAGTTCCCTTAAAATTTAAGATCAGCGCCCAGGATTAAGATGTAACATCCTCATGGGATAACTCAAATCAGACAGAGTTGTGGTCACTGTTGGCCAGCGGTTTCCCAACCCTAACTGCACTGACCATCTCCGAGTTAGTGAGGTCCATGTCCAGGATGTTATCCAGCCTAGTCGGGGTGCTAACCAGTTGGACGAGTAGGCAATCTTGTAAGGCTTCTACCACAGTTTGATGTCTTTAGGATCCAGCCATTGGGATATAAAAGTTACATAAATGTTACTAAAAAAACAAATCTTATATTTATTACTATCATCATCATCATATTGCTATTGATTATCTAATATATAAAACACATAACATAAAATTAACAGACGTGATATAAAATATAATCATAATATAAAAATATTGCAAAACCTATGGTGCTACAAAGGGAGCATGTCATAACTGGTACTGAGTAAAAGAGAACAGTCAGAGACTATGGGGGGGGCCTATAGGAGTTGACATCAGCAATGAATAGTAACTATTAGTGTAGCTCACACTGGGCCCTGGAGTTCTTGATGAATTTTGCAGTCTGTCTCTCAATACCACAAACTGTAACCAACAGTCCATCCCAAAAGTAAGTTACAGTAATTCAGATTTATTGCTGATCTTGGGGCTTTTCCCCCTATTTGTAGTCTGTTTTACTCTACAAATTACTGCAGTGGGAGCCATCATTGGATTGGTGGGATTAAACTGAATCTGCAGACCCCAACTTGAAGCTGAATCAAAGATTCCGGTCCACTTCTGTAACCCTTAATGCACTGCCACCCCACCTCTAGGATGGTCTTGACTTTGTTTTGTTTAAAGGAGAAATGTGATTTACTGAAACTCCCTACCCCCATAGCCTTAACCCCCAATTTGGCTTTTTGCAAGCAGAAAAAAGGTTTATTAAGTGTTTGAATTTACTTTACATATGAACGTACAAACTTTCTTTTATTTTTGTAAACTGTGCAATCAGGCAACATTGCCAGTGCTGCTCATTGACCTCTCATGTTACTGTGCTGTGCCATACTGTTTGCTTGTACTGAGATGCATACAAGTGAGCAGTGCCACACCACACTGTAACATGAGAGGACACCATGCAGCACCAGCCACATTGCCTCATCACCCTACCAGGTCATAATGTTGCACGCTTAATAGCGTATGACATTATGGCTAACCTGGTGCAGCGTAGGATGCGAGTGCTACTGGTGCAATACCACATATACTACTGTACGCAGTACTGCACCAGTAGCGCTTTCCCAGGCAGAGGATAAGACCTCTGCTGAGAGCAGGTACTGTCAAGCAGCTGCCATGGCTCACAGGACTGAACCACAACAGTAGGAACCCAGGCACTGCATCTGGGACCGGGTTTGATTCTCAGTCCCAGAAACATTTATTTTTTTACGACTTATGCGCTCCCCGAGTCGAACCCCTCCCCCGGAGTTGAAAATCTTTATGGGGGGGGGTTCGGGGCACAGCAGAAAAAAGACTTATACATCATGGCAGAAATCACGCTGTATTGGAAGTGCGATTTTGCCATGCTGCATAATGTCTTGCGACATTATGACCTCGTGCCGCCTCATCGAAGAGTTCACAAAAATAAAAGAAAGTAAGCTCCAACTCTTACATTTATTTTTCTTGTGAAAAGCCTAATTGGTGAGGGGAGGGAGGGGTGAGACTTTGGGGGTAGGGAGTTTCAGTAAATCACAGTACTCCTTTATGTATCCTTCCATGTTTAATGGTACTGAGGATAGAAGTGGGTACTTCTATAAGCGGTTGTACTATAGGCTAGGCAGGGAGTACATGTATGGTGCATGATGGCAGACAGCTGAAGAATGTCCCCATTCTTTGTACAGTATAGCCTAGAGGTTAATGCACCAAGCTGTGAACTTGGAGACCAAGCAGACCAGGGTTTGAAACCCATGATCATCAGTTGCATGCTAGGTGACCTTGAGCAAGTCACATCACCTCCCTGTGCTCTCCATTTAGAAATGTAGGAATATAGAATTTGTTGGCAGATAAGGACCACTTTACCTACCTAGACTTCCCACTTTTTCCCTACCTACACTGTCATCTTAGACCTTTTCTGGTCTCTAGCTACTTCCACCCCCCTGCTTTCCTACCAAGATTTCATTGTGCCTATCCTAGGCATGCTTAAAGTCCACCACTGCTTTCACCCCCACCGCTTCCACTGGAAGCCTGTTCCAGGTACCCACCACTCTTTCAGTGAAGAAGCATTTCCTCACATCCCTTGTAAATTCCCCCCTTCCAGTTTCATTGCATACTCCCTTGTTCTTGTGCACCTTCTGTTATGAAAAATATTCCTCTACTGTACTTTGTTCACCCCTGTGAGGTATTTGTAGGTCTCTATCATGCCCCCCCCTCCATCCTTTTTTCCAGGGTGTACATGTTGAATTTCCTAAGTCTCTCCTCAGAGAGCTTATGATGAAGCCTCTGCACCATTTTAGTTGCCCTCCTCTGGACAGCCTCTACCCTGGCTATGTGCTGTCTGAGATGTGGTCTACAGAACTGGACACAGTACTCCAGGTAGGGTCTCACCATTGATCGATGAACTGATAATACCATCACTCTCCTTCTGCTGGTGATATCCCTCCCTATGAACCCTAGTATACTGCTGGGCCTGCCTACTGCTTTGTTTCACAGTCTTGCCACCTTGAGGTAATCAGATATGATTACCCTAAGGTCCCTTTCCTCTTTAATACTGTCAATACCTGTTCTCCATTTTATACACCATCTCTGGGTTTCTGCATCCTAGGTGCGTGATTTTGGTTTTTTTTGCATTGAAACCCAGCTGCCATACCCTTGACAACTCCTTTAGTTTTCTCAGGTTTCTACTCATTCTCTCCACCACCTGTGGATTATATATCCTACTAAAGATTTTGGTGTCATCTGCAAAAAGGCATACCTCAGAAAAATCGGATAGATAGATTTGACTGGATGACCAGGGAAATAGATTAGGGTAGGGTGGTGGGCGTGGCCTACTTAGACATTAGTAAGACATTTGACACCGTACCACACAAGAGACTCATAAGGAAACTGGGCAGCTTAGGGCTGGATCCTAAGGTTGTAAACTGGGTAAGAAACTGGATAATGGAGAGGTGATAGAGAGTGGTGGTAAATGGAGTTCACTGCGAGGAAGGGACGATAACTAGTGAGGTGTCACAGGGCTCAGAACTGGGCTCAGACCTCTTTAATTTATTTTAAGTGACATTGCAGATGACCTGGAAGGGAAGATATGTCTTTTTGCAAATGATACCAAAATCTGTAATAAGGTAAACACCTGGGGAGTGGTTGAGGGCATGGCAGCTGGGTTTCAATGAGAAAAAGTGCAAAATCATGCACCTAGGCCACAGAAACTCAGAGATGGAATACGAAATGAGAGAAGAGCTGTTAACAGTTACCAAAGAGGAACCAGATCTGGGTGTGATCATTGTTTATGACCTCAAGGTGGTGAGACAGTGGGACAAGATAGTAGGTAGGGCCAGTGGGACGCTGTGTGCATAAGTAAGGGTATCACCAGTGGGAGGAGGGAGGTAGTGTTCACACTGTATAGATGGCTGGTAAAACACCACCTGGAGTGCTGTGTCCAGTTCTGGAGGACACATCTCAGGAAGGACATAGAGTGGAGGCTGTCCAGAGGATGGTAACTAAAACAATGCAGGGACTGCCTCAGAAGCCCTATGAGGCGAGACTGAAGGATCTCAATATGTACAGTCTGGAAGGAGGGAGGGAGAGGGGAGACATGATAGAGACCTATAAATATCTCAGGATTGAATAAGGTACAGGAGCGGGTATTTTTCGGAGAAAACGATGCACAAGAACGAAGGGAAATGCAATGGAGCTGGAAGGTGGAAATTTAAAAGAGGTGTGAGGAAGTACTTCATGACTGAGAAAGGATGTCAGGAACAGTCTTCTTGCAGCGGAGGGGACCGGGGGCTTCAAGCATACATGGGATAGGCACAAAGGACTCTTAGTTGTGAAGCAAGGGAGGGGGCAGCCAGAGATCACGTAGGGTCTGCAGTGGCAGTATAGGCAGGAACAAATGGACAGACTGGCTAGGCCAAGCAGTCCTTATCTGTTGTGAAAGTCTATGTTTATGTTTCTATATTTCCACTTTCCTTCCAGCTCATCTGCAACTTATAAACACATTAAGGAGGACTGTTCCTGTTATTGAGCCCTGAGGACCCCCCCACCCCGGTCACTCTTCCCTCACCAGAGTGAGTGCCGTTTACCACCATCCTCTGTTGTCAATGCATCAACCAATTTTTCACCCAGTTTACCACGTTAGGTCCCACCCCCAAACTGCCCAGTTTCCTTATAAGCCTCCTATGTGGTATGGTGTCAAAGGCCTTTCTGAAATCTAAGCACCCCATGTCCACTGCACTATCCTGATCTATTTCCCTGGTAACGCAGCCAAAGAAATCTATCAGATTCATCTGACATGACCTCCATTCCCCCCCCCCCCATGAATTCTTGCTGCGTTGGGTCTTGTAATCCATTGCATTCAAGATACTCCATTAGCCCTTCTTTTAAAAGTGTCTTTACTAACCTCCTCACAATTAACCTCAGACTGACTGACCTATAGTTGCCAGCCTCCTCCCTACTGCTGCTTTTATGAAGCAGGACTACATCTGCCCTGACTCCTGCAGTCCTCTGGAAGTATTCCTTTTTCCCACTGAGTTGCTGAAAAGGGCTCTCAGAGGTGCAGCCCGTACCTACCTGAAAATTAGCTTCTGCTCAGTGTGCCTCACCTGGCCAAAAATGCTAAAATAAAGAAATAATCCTCATTGCATTGCTGCAGTTTGGTACCTGGTCTGACATGCAGTTAACCTTTCTCTCTCATAATCTCTCTCTTCAGAAAGGGATAGACAGGGTGGGGGATGGAGGGTAATCACTAGTTGGAATTTATAGTTTTCTTTCTACAGACACAGTCTTGGTTGTGCTTTATAAGCTAGCTGTCTGGCAGTATTAATGGCCTTCAGTTTGTCTGACGCAGACTGATCAAATAAATCCACTATTCTCTTCCTCTCCCTTCCCCGTTATCGATGTGTTTTGATGATGGACTGTTGGCCACATGCCGCTATGAGACACATATATTCCCACTGCAGTGCTGTCATCTTGGATTGTTTTACTGGCCATTCCAGCTCCATAAATCACTGGGCTCTGTGTGGGCTATAGCCCAACAGTTAAAGCTGTCAGGTTTCAGAAATTTGGAGATGTCTTTTTTTTACTGTCATTTTTACCACTTGTCCAAGACCAACACCTTCTGTCAGGGTCCACAAACTGCACACAGAAGCATTCGCATTCTGTGAAGATGCCTTACTCACTGACATTAAACCTGGGCAGACTTACTTCCCTCCCCTCCATCAACTAAGGCTCCGTCTGCTTATATTTCTCCTCCTGATCAGCACAGCAAATTTCAAGTGAGATCCACCCTGTAGAATGCCCTCAGAGGATTTACTCACCTTCCTAGCTCTTGGGGTGGGGGAGGACAAACTCATCTCACAAGGATGGGTAGACTAAGGGAGGGAGAGGGAGGCAGAGTGAGATGCCAGAATGTCCACTTTGTGAGCGTGTTGACAGCACCACTTTATCTAGCTAGTCATCCCTACATAGTGTTGCTCCCTGTGCTCACTCCACTCTGCTCTCTCAATTGACAGAGCACACCACCAGAATCAGTCCTGAAGGTGGGGTATGGCCAGCTCCATGTGGTCAGTCACATAGCTAAGCCCATCATGCCAAGTCACCACAGGAGGCTCTGACGTAGCGTGTGGCCTTACTTCCTCCCTCCAGAGTCTGCTATATGCTGCCTCTGCAGTGCATCCCAAACTCCAGAAACCTGGAATGTGGAGCTGGATCTGCTACACAAACTCAGGTCCCATATGTGGCAGTGCAACTTACTAACACCTGCACCAAAGGGCATGGAAAAGTTTCATTGTGATACATTGGGTTTGTTCTTTTGTTTATTTATTTATTTCAATCTAGGATTACAATACCTTTGAGCCAAAGTTCTTTTACAAAGGTTCCACATCAGTGTGTGCAACAGTCATCATTTTTAGTTACAAACAGTCATTGACTTACAGACATGTAATAACCAGTACAAAGACTTGAGCTATGAGCAAGACAAGGGAAGGGGTGGGTGGGGGTAAGTGAGGGTAGGAGATCGAGGGGAAGGAGGTGCAGGGGTAAGGGGAGTAAGGGGGTGGGGGCGGGTGCAGGAGTGGACATATGGGGAGAGGTGAGAGGGCGGGAGACAGTGCAGCCAGTGGGCCTTGTCGAGGGAATATGACAGGTAAGGTGCTAGGGGTGCAAAGACTGATTGTAAGTGCTGGGTGCTGGGGCATGTGCAGCTGGAATGGTGGAAATGTTAAGATGGACAATCACAGGATACGAGCAGTGAGAGGCGCAGCTTGGACTTGAAGAGGCCGAGTGTTGCAGTGGTCACTGTGTCGCTGCCAAGAGAGTTTATGGTTTGGTTTTGCTTGATTTTCCATATCCTTTCTCTTCCTCATGGTCTGGTTGCCTCCTTATGGACATTGGTTAGAAAGCAAAGGAAAAATAAAGAAGATATCAATTGAAATTAATGAGTCTCTTGTTTTAGATTTTCATTAGGGTTACAGAAGGCTAGCTTCAACCTCAAGCTTATATAAACTATTTCTGCTGTATCTTGTTATGTTAGAAGAAGATGACTGTTCTACAGACTACACCTGCCCTAAAAGGTTCTCTGTTGTAAGATAATAATATCAGTCTGGTTGTAAACAAGCCAGAGGCCAGTGGCCACTTAAAAACTGCAAGGCAACTAAAACAAATGTTTTAATTAGTCATTCGTGGGGCATTGGTGGTATAGTGGTGAGCATAGTTGCTTCCCAAGCAGTTGACCCGGGTTCGATTCCCGGCCGATGCAGCGGATGTATTTTTTGGGTTTAAACTTGTAAGGGGGGGAAGGGATAAGGGAGGGGCTGACCAGAAGCCCTCCCCTCCAGATGAGGGGAGTAACCTTCAAGCCCAAGGGAGGAGGGGAAACAGACTGGAGGTGGAGGTTTCAGGAGGAGCAGGGGAGGATGGAAGATAAGGAATCTGGGTGGGGTTCGACAAAAGGATCAGGGATAAGGGGTGGGGTTAGTGTTAGTAAATGCCAGGAGTTTGGGAAACAAGTTGCCAGAGTTCCAGGCCATGCTGTTCGAGGGGGTGGATGTGGCGCAGTCAAAGCGTGCGCACAACAAAAACCATGACTGGGACCTAAATGTACGGGGGCACACTGTAGGAAGGATAGAAAGGAGGGCAGAGGGGTGGAGTGGCTATGTTCATTAGAGATGACATAGAAATTGCTATGGTAGAAGAGGCAGAGGGAAGCGTGGAGCCTTATGGGTCACTCACGATCCCCAGCAGGAGATAAGGTCAAGCTGGGTGTAGCATATAGGCCCCCGGGATGAGTGATGTTCTAGAGGATGGTTTGCTGGACAACATCATTGCCCAGTGTGGTCCAAAAGGGAAGGAGTGGTGTTGATGGGGACCTTAATATGCCAGGTACTAACTGGGGAACCATGTCCTAAGGTGGCCAAAGAGAGGCTGCTGGATGGCTTCCAGGATGGGTTCTTAACACAGCATGTGATGGAGCCCACAAGGGAGGGGCATGTCCTGGATGTGGTTCTGCAGATGGGATCTGGTAAGGGACATGGTTGTACAGGACCCCCTGACTGGGAGTGACCACAATACTGTCTGGTTTCAAATAAGCATTGGGGGAGTGGGGGTGAGATCTAGGACACTGGCAGTGGACTTCAGGGGCAGACTTATGGGCATGGGAAATATTCTCAAGGATCACTTGAAGGATTACCTCAACAAAGTGTGGAAAGGAGATGGGAGGTCATAAAGCGGGGACTTCATGAGGCAGTCAGGATCTGCGCTAAGTTGAAGCGTAAGGAGCAAGGTCACATAAACCATGCTGGTGGTCCAGTGAGGTCCAGGTAGCAGTCAGAGAAAAGAAGGCGGCTTACAAAATATAAAACAACAAGAGGGATAGGGATAAGGAAATGTACCAGCTTGCATCTAGAAAAGTCACCCGTATGGTGAGGGCAAAAGTCAGTAAAGAGCATCGGCTGGCACAGGGATACATGGAGGGAAAGGGTTCTTCCGTACATTGGGAGCGGAGAAAACTAAGGGCCATCTCAGCAGATTGAGATCAGAAGGAGGGTGGAAGAGGCGAGGACCAGGCAGAGGTATTTAATGAGTACTTTGCCTCTGTGTTCACTAGGGAGGGGATGGGATATCTACAAAGCAAGGCACAAAGGGATAGAAGCGGAGGGGTGGGATCAGGGAGCAGCAGAAATGGAGCAAAAGGGAGGGAAAGGTACCCCAGGGTGTCACATCTGGATAAGGATAAAAGACCAGTAAGGTGGAGGGCGGATGATGCCATCCCCACCAAAAGGGTGTGGTTTTCCCTCAAGGCCCTAAAGAAAGACAAATCTCCTGGGCCGGATGGCATTCATCCGAGAGTACTATGGGAATTGGCGGACATACTGGCTGCACCCCTGGCGGAGCTTTTCAACAGGTCACTTGAGACAGGGAGGGTACCTAGGGATTGGCGAGAGGCACATGTGGTACCAATCCATAAAGGGGGGTCGAAGGAAGTATCAGGAAACTATAGACCCATCAGTTTAACCTCGGTGGTGGGAAAATTAATGGAGAGTATACTAAAGGAACGATTGGGGGTTTACTTGGAGGAGGTGGGAGGTCTGGATAGTCGGCAGCATGGGTTTGTGCCAGGTAGATCATGTCAAACCAACCTTGTGGAGTTCTATGAATGGGTAACATCAGAACTGGATAGGGGTAAGCCTGTGGATGTATTATTCTTGGACTTCAGCAAGGCGTTTGACTCTGTCCCCACAATGGTCTGGTGGAGAAACTGATGGGGTTAGGGTAGGCCCTTTGATGGTCAGATGGATTGAAAACTGGATAGCTGGACGCACTCAGAGAGTAGTGGTCTGTGGGGAGCTCTCGAACCCTACAGAGGTTGGTAGTGGGTACCACAGGGCTCGGTCCTGGGTCCAATCCTGTTTAATGCATACATATCAGACATCAGGGATGGTATAGGGTGAAATGAGTCTCTTCGGATGACTCCAAGATGGGAGCAGTAGTTGAGGGAGAAGAGGGAGGTTGGCCCTGCAGAGGACCTGGACACCCTGGAAAGCTGGAGCTCACACATGGAAATTAAATTTCAATATCACCAAGTGCAAGGTGTTGCATCTTGGTCGGGAAACCCTAAACACAGGTACACCTGGGAGGGAGGTGCTGGAAGCCTCAACAGGGAAAAAGACCTAGGGGTCATGGTGGATACATGTATGAATAACACTGAGCAGTGCAGGAGAGCAGCTAGCAAGGCAAACAGGATGTTGGGATGCGCCATGAGGGGATCACCTCTAGGAGCAAGGAAGTGATTCTGCCACTGTACAATGGACTGGTTAGACACACCTTGAGTACTGTGTACAGTACTGGAGACCACACTTGAAGAGGGACATACAGCTCCTGGAGAGGTACAGAGAGGGCAACAAAGATGATCACGAGGGCTAGGGATTTGACTTATGAGGACAGACTTGAGGAGCTCTGCCTGTTTTCATTGGAGGAGAGGAGACAGGGGGACATGATTGAGGTCTTCAAGTACCTCAAGGGAATAAACAGGGTAAACATGGAGGGATCTTTAGACTAAAGCAGGAGGCATCACCAGAGGGCATGGTTTGAAGTTGGAAGGTGGAAGGGTGAGGGGGGAAAAGAGAGGAGGTTTTTCACTGAGAGGGTGGTGGACCCTTGGAATGCTCTGCCTGGTGAGCTGGTTCAGAGATCCACAGTGGAGAGCTTTAAGAGAGGGTGGGACAGACACAGAAAGTGGATGTAACAGATGATGGCCTGTCCCGGGGGGGTGGGGATGGATGATAGGGGTTTCTGGAGCACAAGGGATGGGAGGGTCTCGGCACCCAACTAAGGATCTAGGTTCGAGCAGACTTGATAGACCATAAGGCCTAATCTGCTGGCAAATAGTATGTTAGTATGTTAGTATTTGGTCATTGACTTTCGTTGCCTGTTCTGTATTCTAATATACAAGGGCTATTGCCACCAGCCACTTGAGTCATTGCAAATTCTGTTCTAGAGGCCAGTTACTCACCAGAGGATAACTCATTCTCTGATATCTACTCTGAGTCAGCAGCTACAGTTTGCGTTTGTTGCACCCCAAATAATATCAGTGCTCCTCCTCAGCCCTGGGACTCACACCACAGCAGTGAACACTGGCACATTTTGCTGTGAACATAGTTTGCTTTTATATTTCTAATTACTAGTAACGGTGCTCCAGATAGACTCTGTTCCCATCATCAATGAGACAGACACCAGCTATGGTATTTGATTATTCCATGATGAAACCATACAGTAATACTCATGCCATGTCTCTTGTACTAACCACAGGATACACTTGCGTCCCATGAAATCAGCTGTGGTATCATCAGCTCACTGTCATAGTCAGAGAATTCTGAAATCACTCCAGTCATCCATTTTTATGTTGCTTGCGCACATGCGCAAGAAACATGTTGTGGCAGCTTGCTGCAGAAGCAGGCTGTGGAGGTGTGGCACTGTTGTGGCCAATGCCCCCACTGCCTTTGGAGGCTTGGCCCGCATTCCCCAAAGGGGTGGCCCGCTGCTGCTGACACTAGTTCAGCTAGCATGCCACCACCTTGAAGCATTTTAGCCGCTGCAATCAGGGCCGCCTCATTGCACATACACTGCAATGAGAAGCGACCCTCATTGCAGGCTTACCAACGGGCACCTAACCTCATTGGCTTCAGTCCTCCTTATCTTGCTGATGGGGGACCCAATCCCCATCAGTATACGATCCCCTGCTTTTGTTCTGTGCGCGAGGGGGTACCCAATCCCTCGGCTCTTGTGTCGGCCCCTCTTCGGTATGTGCCGATGGGGGTGCCCAACTCGCTGGCTACAGATTCTCAAAACACTCAGGTGGCATGCTGGGAACCCACCCTAGGTGTGCTAAATGCCCAGAAAAAGAAAACCATCCCACAATGATTTTTTTTAAACCTGTTAAAAAGAAAATGGTCCTCAGGGTCTCCCTGCCCCTCCCCAACCCAAGCTCACCCTCTGCATACCCTGCTCTCCCACCCCCACCCCATACTTACCTCTGGAGCCTGGTGCAGTGATCTTCGGTGGACCGGGAACACGTCAGCACTCTTCAAAGCCGACTGCGGACTGAGGAAATGCCGGTGAGCTGTATAATGACATAAATAGGGTTTTTTCAACTTTGGTGCATATCTCAGGCATTTTGGGGAATTTTGGCACCAAATTTTCAACATGGGGTTATTGGACCCCTCCTCATAAATTTAGCAACTGTCATGGTGTTATTCAGTCCTGAAAGGTGATTTTGCGGTCACTGGTGGAATCACCTTTTGGGACCAATTAACAAAACGACAGAGCCGGTGTTCATGAGGTGGGCTCTCAAGAAGCCTATGTTGCAAATTTGGTGGGAAAAATCAAAAAAATTACTGTTTTACAAGTGTGCTTTGCGCAGTTGCTACGCATGCTCGTAACTTCATGAATCTGCAATATTTTCACTCCAGATTTTCAGCATTGGCATTTTTCTGCACCTCCTTATGAACAGTACAGCTGTCATTTTTCACATCCTGACCAAAATATGTTTTCACACTTGCAGTGCAGAATAGCATGGTCGCTGTGGGAAATCAGTGTTTGGGAAACATTAAGAAAATCACAGTGACACTGTTCATGAGCAGAGGTCCTAAAATGCCTATGTTGAAAATTTTGTGATGAAAGTCCATAGAATGACTGTGTTATGACCGTGCATTGAGCATTTTCCATGCACCCTTGTAACTTCGCAAATTAATAATATTTTCACGTCAGATTTTCAACTCTGGCATTTTTTCACACCTCTTTATGAACAGTGCAGCTGTCATTTTTCACATCCTGGCCAAAATAAGTTTTCACACTTCCAGCTCAGAATAGCGCAGTCGCTTTGGGAAATCAGTGTTTGGGACAGATTAAGATCGAGTGAGAGAGGGGGAGAGACCGAGCTCAACTGAGCTCTTTTGGGACTGCTGCAAATTTCATTGTGGGCAGGAAAAGGTGCCAACACAGTCAGGAGCCCAGTACAAAAGGCAGCCTGCAGTACCAGGAGAAACAGAACCAGCGAGTGAGGGAGGGGGAGCGAGCAATCTCAACTGAGCTCTGTCGGGACAGCTGCAGATTTCTTTGTGGGCAGAAAAAGGCTTCAATGCAGGCAGGGGCCCAGTACAAAAGGACAACCTGCAGTGCCGGGAGAAACAGAACCAGCGAGTGAGAGAGGGGGAAGGAGTGAGTGAGCTCAGCAAAGCTCTGTTGTGACTGCTGCAGGTTTCTTTGTGGGCAGAAAAGGCACCAATGGAGGCATGAGCCCAGTACAAAAGGGCAGCCTGCAGTGCCAGGAGAAACAGAATGAGCATGTGAGAGAGGAGGAGTGAGCAACCTCAATGGAACTCTGTCGGGACAGCTGTAAACGTCTTAGTGGGCAGCAAAAGGCGCCAACACAGGCAGGAGCCCAGTACAAAAGGGTAGCCTGCAGCGCTGGGAGTAACAGAATGACCAAGTGATAGAGGGGGAGTGAGCGAGCTCAATGGAGCTCTGTTGGGACTGCTGCAGAGTTCTTTGTGGGCAAAAAAAAGTGCCAATGCAGGCAGGAGCCCAGTACAAAAGGGCAGCCTGCAGCTCCAGGAGAAACAAAACGAGCAGGTGAGAGACGGGGAGTAAGCAAGCTTAACGGAGCTCTGTTGGGTCTGCTGCGGATTTCTTTGTGGGCAGAAAAAGGTGCCAACACAAGCAGGAGCCCAGTACAAAAGGGCAGCCTGCAGCATCGGGAGAAACAGAACGAGCAAGTGAGAGAGGGGGAGTAAGCAAGCTCAATGGAGCTCTGCCAGGACTTTAGAGTTGCGCCCCCTACCGCCCAGGTTCCTCTGTGGTCCTATATTACAGCAGGGTCTCTGGAGTGGACACAAAGCAATGATTGGATACTTTTAGGATTGCTGTAATAATACAGATTTAGTTGTTCTGTTTATTTCTCTAACTGAGCTAAGTACTGAGCTATGCTGTTCTGATTGCTGTAATAATACAATGGATGTCTGGGGGGGGTTCTTAGTTCTTAGTTCTTAGGCATGGCACTTTCACTTCCAAATACCTAAACAGCACATATAAGCAAGCAACATTCAGCACTGACAAATGTTTGTTTCATTTACCTTTGAAAAACTGTACAATGAGCACGGTATCAGCAACAATCGTCTGGCTTTATCAGGTATCTGTGAGCATAGCTGCACTGGTAGAGTAGTAAGATCTGCAATTATCTGTATTCTGCAAGGCAATAAACCTAGTCGGCAGACACACAGTTTATCAACACAGAACACAGATCCTTGTATATTATTCGGCTAAAACAACAATTCCTTCATAACTGAAGATATTTTTCTTAAAGAAAAGCATCTTTTTCCTCCACAACCCATGTCTTTTGCCTCCTGCTCATCCCTGAGTGATAGCACTGTCCTATGCTTGCAGCATCATGGTTTGTTTACCAAAGGACATGGAACTGTCTGACATCTGCTTGGAAATACAGGCAAAAGTGAGAGGGATGTTTATCATTAAATTCAAATATTGTCAAAACATTGTTATTGCTGTTTTACAGTTTATTCACCCAGGATGATCAGCTAAGCTACGTCATCTCATTTTCAGAGAAGTCCTACTTCTAGTAGGGTGATGGAATGGCATTGAGGCCAAGTTACTTGTGTCAAGGTTTCACAATGAGTCACTGGCTGTGATGGATTTTGAACCTGGGAACTTCTGGCTTGCAGTTCTCTACTTTAAACACTAGTCCACACTACCATAAGATATAGATTACCATGGGTGCAACCCTACAGCACTCCTCAAGGAACTATAGTTAGAAGCAACGTGTCACAGCACCCCTGAAAGAAGAAAACCGGATAAACCATGGTACAGCACTTCTGAGGGAAGAGTGGTCAGAGGTACAGTGTTACAGCCCTCTCCAGGGAAGAACAGCCTGAGATATGATGTTACAGCACCCTGGATGGATGGATGGATTGAATAACAATGTTATAGCACTCCCATGGGAAGGACAGCCTCAGATACAATGTTATAGCACTTATGAGGTAGGGACAACCCAGTGTTACTACACTCCCAAGGGAAAAACAGCCTAAGGTACAATGTCCCAGCACTTCTCTTGGAAGAACATTCTGTGGTACAATGTTAGGAAGGACAGCCTGAAGTACAGTGCTACAGCACATCTAAGGAAAGGACAGTCTGAGGTACAGCCTTGCAGAACTCTTGAAGGGAGGGATACCTTAGTTACAGTGCAACAGCTCTCATGAGTAAAGTAAACCTTAGGTACAGTGGTGCAGCACACTTGAGATCAGAGCAACCCTTGGCACAGTGTTGCAGTACTCCTATGGAAAGGAAAGTGTTGTGTATGAATACTCCACCTGGAGCCACTCACTGCTGTGTAAGAGTGGTTTCACACACACACACACACATTCATCAGGTGAGAGAACAGCAAAGTGAAGCTGAGCTGCACTCTCATCTGACAGACACAAGTCAAACCACATACTATATACTGCAGCAACTGTCTCCACAGGACGTAGCAATACATTATAGACTGAGTGAGCACTGCTATATTTAAAATTAAAAAAATGTAAAAGATTCTCTGAATCTCCTCATTTCCAGGGAAGCTGCATGTGAGAAATTCTTTGCTGAATAAGAGTGTCTCGCACATAGGAGCAGGGAGTGGTCTGATTGGTGGGCAGTGCTCTCTTAACTTATTATGTCTATTATAGAGGAAAAATCTTACATTAATCCAGCAGATGCCCATGGGCTACACATGAATTTGGTTTCTTGGCAATTCAGAATTACACCCCATCACATGGCCTCTCACTTCCTCCCTATTCTTTCTCTCCCTCCCCCACTGTGACCTCAACTTATATCACAGTATCCATCCCCTTTTAAAGAGCTGCTGACGCCTCAAAGAAAAATTTCAAAAACATAATATTTTGGTACAATTCAGCTTGCATGCCTTGTATATTCTATAGATGTCTCCTCTCCATTACTTATTACTGAGGAAATTTGCATTAATACATGGTCTTTATTCCTTAGCGTTCACCTGCCTCTGTAACTTACTCCCTACTTCAAGTCATAATCCTCTGTTGTGACATCACAGTCTGTTGCCATGGAGCAAATGTGATGTCACAAACAGGGCATTATGACATCAGGTAGGGAGAAAGCTGCAGGAATAGATGAAGTGTTCAGGAGCAAAATCCTGTTTTCATGCAAATCACCTAAGTAATACATAATGGAGAGGAGAAATATAGAACTAATGTGAAATATAAGCTGAACTGTGTCTAAATATTATGTTTTGTTAAAGTTCTCCTGAAGGCGTCTGCTGCTCTTTAAAGTAACAAGTAACATTTCAACTGAAATGTTATGCCTTAGTTTAAGTCTACTTTGGAGTACAAATACATGGTCCCTAATACATGGAAAAGGCTTCCTCAAACACTCACTTTTGCAAATGTCAGTGGTGGATGTCGCATTTTACAGTGCCTCAATGGATTCAACAGGCATTGTCAGCGACAGAGCAAGTGGCAACTCTCATGTGAATGTGCAGCTGACCTAGGTGATATCACTGAAGAAGTTCCTGGGTTGTTTAACCTAGCCCCCACCCCCCACTTCCAATCACTGTGATGACACAAATAACAATGAATGAACACAGAGAGGAAGTATAGTACAATTAGCTCTCAGTTTGTGCACCTTTGTAAATGGAAAGATAGCCTTTATTTTTTTTTTCAGATAAAGAAATGACTATAAAACTGCAAGTTTTTGTGCAATTAAATTATTGCAATGCAAAAGGACAAAGAATGGCATGGCTGTGGCACCATTTGATGCTTGTAGAAACTAGGAAGCATCTCTTTCTGCCTCTATGTATAATGAAAAACAGCTGAGTTTCCAGTCAATTTGAGTAGCTTGCCAGTGACTAGGAAAACAAAGGGAGGAGGGAGATCAGTAATGGAGCAAAAGGGGGCCGGAGTGAGACAATTTGCAAAACAACACTTAGCCAGTATGACTTTCATACACACTGTATCTCAAAGTGTGTTACAAGACATGGAAGTTCCATACTGGTAACTTGGGGAATATAGAATAGAATACAGTTTTCTGTGCCCAACCCGGCCCAAGAGGGAATAAAATCAAATATGGCCCACTCTCGCAGCTACCTCATGGGTCTGGTGAGCAGCTGGGCTACTCAGTGAATAAAAAACTCTACCCCTCCCCCCAACTGACCCATCAGGAAATTTAAAGAAAATATTTCCCTCTGTTGTGGATGAGCTGTGGTGGTTTGTAACCCTAGTTTAGGGTGATGCCAGATAAATCTGGAAGGAGAGGCTGGATGCAAGGTTTATTAGCAACGGTTGGAGCACACAGAAAAGACTTAGCAATCACTAACAACTATCACACATGAGAAGGAGTGAATAAGATTAGCGGGACCACAACCTGGCCCCACTAATGTCCTACAAAAGTCCAGGTTATTCAAGTCCTAAGGATGTAGCAATCTGATACACCAAGCTTGGGTTACTAGTATTTTGGTCAGCTGACTGCTGAGAGTGAACCTAAGGAAGCACTTCCTATACAGGCCATAAAATTGGGCGTCCCCCAGTGAACCAGCAACCAAGTAGAACACTGTAGGCCTCCTGGCCCTGGGAAGAAGGTGACTCTTGACGTCACTGAGGCAACGTCGAAAGGGAAGCACCTGGTCGAGGATGGGTGTTGATGCCGGGTTGTAGGGTAAGAGAACCCTTATCTGGGGTTGTCGGCTGCGGTGACCTCGGGCAGGTGATCTCCAGTTGAAGAAAGGATGCTGGGTGTGATGATCCACTGGATGACCTCTGGGCAGGTCCCCGGAACCCTTACCACCTCACCCCTGCAGCTTCAGAATCCGACAATCTTCAGTATGACCTCTTGATGCATCACTGGAACACGAGCCACATATGGGCAGTACAATGAAGAGTGTGGTGACCCTTTGTGTGGCCTCTTGCGTGGGCTACCAGTACTTATGCCACCTCAGGGAATGAGGCACAGAGCCTGGCAATCCTCTGCAAGGCCTTGGTATAGGCCACCAGTACTATTGCCACCTTGGGACAATATCTATGCAGAAGAATGGGCAATGTGACTCTGAGTTCGGCGGATGACTTAAGTCCCTCAAGCTAGAGCCGGGACGGCCCCTAACCTGACTCACTTTGGTGGGCCCAAGCTACCAGTTGGCTACCACTTACGACCAGCAACTTGAACCTGGTGGAGGTCATTGGAAGTGGGTGCAGGTGATACTGGGCTCCCCGGGGATCCTCCATGGGTTGAAGAAGAGGCACCAGAGGAATTCAAGATGAGGTGTGTGCAGGAGCCTGGCACAGAACAAAAATTAAAAACCTGAAAGGCAATTCCCCCCTTCCTGTATGACCGAGAGCCCTACCATTTGGGATGGGGTGGTCCCAAATGTCTTCAGAGGAAGTAGCAGTAGACAAGTGCAGCAATCAATGCCCTCAGGGCAGTGCAGTCACACAGGACAATTGAGAAAATAAGGCAGTGCAGCCATGATACCCCAGGAATAAGGTAGTTCAGTCACTTAAACTCTTCAATTGAATATAGCAGTTCAGTCACAGCAAGCAGTTCAACAACTTAAAACAGTTTGATTGAATACTGTAGTTCAGACACAGCAAGCAGAGGGCCCAGGCAACCATACCTCTCAACCTCCCTCATCACAAATCAGGAACAAATGACTAAAATCAGGAACACATCAGATAAAATAGTAATATTAGTCCCAGAAGCTGTATACATGTTTCTTAGTGTGAATAGCATTTTCTTAATGAGAACTAGACTGTAACATCAATGGCTGGTATTATTCTGTGATCCCAATCCCTACTCTTTAGTGCCAGAAATGCCAGACTTAGGAGGGACAGAAGAAATTTCTGAGGTAAAATCAGGGACAACCCTGAAAATCAGGAACAACTGAGAGGTAGGCAAGCAACAGTAGACTGCAGGCAGATACAGAAAATACAGTTTGCTTCATGGGCATTGAAACAGTTTGATGACCCAACCCCTTTGTTAATATGGATCAGCTCTGGGTGTCTTCTGAATATAGAGGCCAGGGTACCTAGTCTCTTTGTCCCAGCTATGGGCTGTCCCACCCTTCTACTACACGGACAAAGGACTAAGTTTTCCCTATTACTAGAGCTCAGATTACCCTAGAACTCTGAGAGAAGAATGCACTAAGGCTCTGCCAGGCCTCTCGTAATTAGCTTCTTACAGCTAAACAATTGAAAATTCAGTGTGACCATTTCCCTTCTCACCAGTAATACGTTGAGCTGGCTTTACCTAGCAATTCTGTGACTCTTGACTGAGAGAGAGTGCCCCAGTCTTTCTATTTGGAGCACAGACTGCCTAGAATAAGTTAAACTAGCAGAGATTCCTTCAAGAGAGGAGTTCACAAGCATCTTTAATCTTGGTCCAAAAATTATTTGGGTTGAACCCTCCTAGCTTCTGCTTTCTTGGTTCTAATTTCTCTCTCTCTCTCTCTCTCTTTCTCTCTATGCAATTGGACAAGGTAGCAACTTTCCTCCACCCTGGGGGGGGTGCAATGGAAGCAATTTAACAATTCTAAACAATAATTACACAATGCAACACTACAATTGCTAAACAAACAATCCTTCCCCTGGCTGGAGCAGGTCTAGCTAGGACTAATTATTAAAGGAAATGCTGGCCAACAAGCCTACTCACCCCTGGAGTTCAACAATGCTTTCTGTACTCTGGGTAATGCACAACCACAAAGGAGTGATAAGGCCTCTTCTCCTGGAGACTGCTGCATGAAAGGTTCACTGGGTCTGTTTCCCGGCCAACTGAACTGACTTGATGACTGGGGGACCCGACTAGATGGCAGAGTTCTGCAAAAAATGACCGAGGCTGCTACTGGGGATCTTCTGGAGGGAGTTACACAGAAGGGACCCAGGGGATTCACTTCAACCTCCTAACAGGGAAGCTGACATCCATTGCCTTACTGTCCTTCACCCTCCCTGGTCAAACTCTTTCTCTCCTCTCCAACCTGTGCAGAGCCTCCTCTAGGCTGGGGCAGTCCTGGCTACCTGACAGGGGATTGGCTCCTTCATCCAGAGGTCAGCCTCCCAAGGCTGGGTCAGTGGCTTAAAAAAAATTCTCCAAATTTGAATCTACCCTGGCCACAGGGATTGGCTGAGAGGGCTCAGCCTGGCTTCCTTCTCCACTGTGGGACAGGAATGTGGCCCAACTGGTTTAGCTTTGGCTGGCTAGGTGTTGGTCTTGAGCAGGGGGAAGGAAGAAGAGAAAAAAATGGTTTTCTTTTAAAACCCTGAATTTAGACTGCTAGGACTGTCTGTTGGAGTGGGGCCTGTTCTGTGTTTCAGAGGGTCACCAAAGCTTTTCAAGGGTTTCCCATTAAGCTGCCAGGGTGCCCATAACTGTCTGACCCCTCATATCTCTGAGGATCCCCTATTTTCTGTGATGCCCCTATTCCACTATTTTCTGTGGTGCCCCCAATTTCCCTGGGGCACTACACCTCTCCCCCTTTTCAACTACCCGACTGGTCTGATATGGCACAGAGTCATCTCAGAGAAAACAAAACAGTGCAGCAATAGATGCCACAGGCAAAACATCATGCGCTGAAATAAGGGCGGGCAAAACACTAACCTATACAAACAGGACGCATCATTCTGATCAATGGTCTTTCTTGTGTTTTGTGGAGGACTTCACCCCGCACCCCAACATGGGGGGGGCTTCACCCCCACCTCCCTGGAACTTATATAACAAACTCTGGGGGAGGGGTGGACTTAGGGGATGGGTTGAAACTCAGGAGGGGGGAACTTTGCTTTTTGTTTAAAAAAAAGGCAAAATGCAGCAGCACAGGAAGACCTAGGGGAACTGAGCCACAGCCCCAGGCCTCCTAATTTCATCATGTGCTGGTGTCTTAACCACTCCACCATGGGAGTGGCTTGACCAGGCACCCAGCACATGGTAACTTGATGCCTCCCATGAAAAGCGTACAACAACAGGGGTAGTTGTAATTTTGTACCACTGTTAAACCCCTGTCACTGTAATCACAAAAGCATTCTATTCTATGTGCGGTATTAACCTGGTACCGTCTGATACCGTCTGATACCCAATTCAGTCCACTGGGGAATAAAAAAAATATGTCCCTCACTGCCAAACAACTTGATGGGTGGTATGCAACCCTGCCTGTCAAGAAATAAAGAACTATGTCCCCCTCCCTCCAACAACCTGATGGATCCAGTGTCCAACTACCTGTTGGGTCAGTGCCCAACCCATCTGGGAATAAAAAAAATCTGTGTCCCATAACAGCCTGACAGATTCAGTGCCCCACTTGATCCATTGGAGTACAAAATAAAATTTGGCCCTCTCTCTTCTCCAACTACTTAACTGGACCAATACCCAATCCAGCTCATTAGGGAATAAAAAAAAGGAAAATGTCCCTTTCTCCGAGACTACCTAATGGTTTGGTATGCAATCCAGCCTGTCAGGGAATTAAAAAATAGTCTCCCTGCCCCAGCAACCTCATATATCCGGTACCCAACCCCGCCACTCAGGGAATAAAAAAACTGGCCCACACCCCCAAAAACTTCACAGATCTGGTGCCCAGCCTGGCCTGACAGAATTAAAAATAATTGCCCCCCTCCATCCAACTACCTGATGGGTTCCATGCCCAACCTGATCTGTATATTTATCCAAATGGTGATAATAAGGAGCAGCACAGCAGTGAGCGGAAGGTGGAATAGGCAGGGTAGTAAAACACTGTTCTCCTCATGCCCATTCACTCAGGTCACAGTGGGTGACTCATAAACTTCTCTGGGCGCTAGCACTGCTGCTCCTATTACTGCTATGCATGCTCCAGCCCAGCCTTCTCTACAGCAGAATAGTCTGGCACTCAACCTGGCCCATCAAGGAATGAAACAAAATCTGCCTCCTTCTGCAAACTACCTGATGGGTCCAGTGTCCAAACTGGCTCACTAGGGAATAAAAATAAATCTGGCCTCCTCCCCGACTATCTAATTGCTCCAGTGCCCAGCACGATCTGTTAGAGAATAAAAAAAACTTCTATCCCTCCTCGTCCAGCTAGCTACCTGATGTCAAGGGCCAAACTCAGACTGCCAAGGAATAAAAAAAAAAAAACTATCACCCCTCACTTAATAACTCTAAATTCATAAAGATAAATCAGGCACATTTCCAGCGGGGGTTCATCTGGTTCGAATGAACCCCTCTTTTCTTTTCTAACTTTTTTCTGGCAGTTCTATCCTTTGTCTCAGGCTGCCCCATTAAGTACCACTCTACAGTGGCACGCAATAATGCCTGGTAGTGCACACACCATCCCAAACCCCCACCCTTACCAGCTTCCTGCTAGCCAATTGGCAAGACACATCAGAAAGCATCCAAAAAAACAGCAAAAAGCATGCCGATTGCAGACTTGTGAGAGGGACCGGACAGAGTTACGCAAAATGAAGCATTCAGCTGAGCAAGTCTGACAAGGAGGATATAGTTGCCTGCTAATAAGTATCACCACAGCAGTTGAGGGACATAGTAAGCCATGAAACCTCTAATATGTTTAAAATTAATCTCAATCAAGCCCCCTGGGCACCCTGCAGAATCTCCCAGACTCGGAGTCATCTGTACCAGTCAGCCATTTCCTCTACTGTACAACACAACTCTGCAGCCTGTGATGTAGCATTCTTGAGGGCCAGACATTTAGGGCTAACTAGTTAAATTACTAGGGGTGATGGTGGAGGTGACACCATCAGTAAAGCTGGGGGAAGGGTAGTTAGTCAGTCAGACTCACCCAGTCACCTTCCTTACAGAAAGAGAGAGAGAGAGAGAGAGAGATTTTTCATGGACTGGTAGTGGTCACTGCACTACTGGATGAATCTCTCTTTGTAAGTCTGTCCATTGTCACAACTTGGGGAACACCACTGCTGACTACATCAGCGAAGGAGTAGGTAGAAATACTCACAATAAATTTTTTTTTCATTAGCTGTCCCAAGCTACTTGCCTTTTTGTAAACTTTATTATTCTAATTTGGAATTATAAGTGTGTGTGTGTGGGGGGGGGGGGCGTAATATGCAAGTGCTGTATTTGACAGCTGCCACTGATTAATATCAGTGTTCTCATCTAATATACTTAAGTGCAGCATGTCCTTAATAACTCCTACTGAAAGAGGTTAGATGGGAAATTATTTTATTGTGTAGTCAGCTCAGAAAAAAAAAATCAGACCATAATTATCCTGTAAAAATTAGATTTTTTTAATCTTAGACTCTATTCCTATTATGTATCTTTGTCACAGACCACGATTCCATTATTTCACTAATTTTCTCCCTGCCCCTTGCCGCAGCTGCCCATGCACATGTGCAGTGACCTGCGGCACCTTCCCTACTCTAGGTGCTCCCAACTGTACTACCACCATGCCTCCACCTGGGGGCAGCCTTGCAGCGGGCATGGCTGAGTCCCACCCAACCAGGGAGAAATGCCTTACGGCTACTCAGTCCATCTTCTGGTCCCCCTCCACCCACCCCCGATGACCCTGGCTTGTTCCTGAACTGGGTTTGCCAGCTTGGCACAAGGTGTGGCACCCAGTGTTTCAACCCTCAGCACCACTGAGCCGACTTTATATTGGGCCAGTTTTGAGGGTAACCCATCATTGTCACACACCACTCCAAATGCCACCACTCCAGCTACTACTACCATTGCTCTCTCACGGGGAACAAAAAAGGCCTTCATGTTTCAGAAAATGGCAGTACTCCAAGTGTCTCACTTTAAAGACACACACGTACAGCACAGCACATTCTGCAAGATCTTGAAACACTAATCAGCGCCTGGGTCACCTTACAGGGTTTGAAAGTTGGCTTTTTTGTTTGCAGATAATGGTTCAAATATAACAAAAACCCTTAATGATGGCAATTTTGTGCATGTGTGTTATCTCAGACATTGTCTTAACTTAATAGACCAAAGCTTCTTTGATAATGACCAAGTGTCAACCACTGTTGGCCCAGTTCACAAAGTGTGCTGCCACTTCAACCACCCTGTAAAAGCCTGTAACATCCTTGCTGGTATCTAGAAGAACAAAGGTCTTCCTCACTACCAACCTGTTCATGATGTACAGACAAGGTGGAATTCAATTTACTTTATGATTGAATGCATCCTTGAACAAAAAGTAAATATCACTGACTGTATTATCTGCAGTGATATTGGGGAGGGGATTGTACTTAATTCTATTCAATAGTCTCTGATGAAACATTTGTGTCACAGTCTGAAACCATATATGAGTTCCACAAAAGAGGTCAGTGCAGAAAAGGCATCCCTTAGCCAAGTTATTCCACTCATTCTACTTCTCAGAAAAAGCTTGGGAAAAATGAAGAACCTATACATGAATAAATCTCTAGTCAATAACATGCTTACCAGGCTTAGCAATGATGACAAATTATCAGCCATGATATGGAGCAAAGAGTGTATCTTAGCAACATTGCTAGACCCACGTTTCCAGAACAGATGCCTTTCTGAAGTTACTTCTCAGGATATAGAGTAGCTGGACCACAGGCAACTTTCGACTGATGGCGCAGTAGATGAGGTTTCATTTGGAAGCATTGCTCAAATGACACCATCTAGGCAGACTGCACCAAAAAATACCACAGAAGCAGACAATGAAGAGGATAACATTTGGTGCCAGCTGGAGGGCACTGACATGTCAAAAGGAGAAAATGTACGCTTTGTAATAAGCATGGCAGATGCATGTCTGTCTGTGCCCGACATTAGCATTAAGGATGACCCTTAAAGTTACTGGGGAAAAAAATCATGCTGGCCAAAGCTGGCTATCCTGGCTTGTGAGTACAGTATATTGGATGCCCACCCTCCAGTGTCTGTTCCAAACATTTATTTAACTCTACTGCGGATGTCACAACTGCTAAACAAACAAGATTAACACCAGGCAATGTAGAGAAACTAAGGTTAACTTGCCAAACATTGGCTACATGTGTGATGCTGATCTTGAAGAAGAAAATGAGACTTGACAGCATAACCTATGATGGATATGTGGACTAAGTGACACAAACATCAGCTGTCAATTTTCTCTAGAGAAGCTTGTTAAAGATGTGGGATTTGTATGCCTTTGGCTGGCATGAACAATGCAGCCGGCACATTAAAATAAGATATGTACTACAGTTACATTAACAACTGAGTGTGGGGTGCACACTGGGCAGGCTAGTCTCAGTTCTTCTTAGCCCATTCTCTGAGCCACTCAGAAACAATTTCCTCCAACGTTTATGTCTACTGATGATTGTGGATGGGAGCATTAGCAATGCATCACACTACAAATGTCAAAATAGCATAGTGCTGGCAAGTCTCACATCTTTTGAGAACAAAGAAGAAAGTCGTTGTTACATAACATAACAGGTCTTTTTCATTTTTGGAGCGTGACTGCCATCTCCTGCTGTTTTAGACTTCAGTTCCTCTCCAGTTAAGCAAGCAATAATAAACAATGAGGTGTGGGATATGTCCTGATAAGAGCATGCCTATGTTCATTATAAGGCATGAGGCACTTGCGCCAACTACCTTTTCCTCCTGGACTTGCTCTTATCAGGACATAACCCACATCTCAGAGCGTGCTATTGTGCTTATATAATGGGCCCCCAACTAATCATTTAATGGGTAAAAACCAAAAACATAAAGAAGTCAAAAATATAAAAAAAGAGGTTTCAATACCTCAGACAGGAAAAAACAGTCCCCCTATTAAGTCACTTTAAAAAGTGCTTCATTGGCAGTACAGGGTCCCTATGCAATCCTGAGGTTATCTATCACTGTTGTTTTTACTAGTTCAGAGCCACCTTTCACACTGTGTTTTTTGTGGTGTGTTTCCTATGTTTAAATGGTGAGAGTGGTTGTTTTCCTGAGAGCAAGCGTGTGCTTTCACTCATAGCTGCCACTGTGTCTGTCGATGTTGCTGCATCTCAGTCCCCCCACCCCACGCCACGTACTCAGAGTCACAAATAAACAGTGGCAGAAATAGAGTGTCTATTTTGTTCAGTATTTTATGGAGTTTTTTTTTTTTTTTTTAAACACAGGTACTGAAGTTGCCAGCAGTATTGGAGTGAACGTGTCTCTTACAGACTGCCATAGACAGCAGTTACCTCCTTTGCAGTTCTGAACTTACAATGGTATTGCACTATGCCATGGGAAGAAAGTTTGCATTTGCCAGGAAGAGGAGTATGGAGGCATGCCAGGGAGTACTGCACACAAATACATTGAGGGGACTACTGAGCATTGATTAGGAAACAAATAGGCACTTTCTGGCAGCTGAAGTGGGCATACCAAGGGATAGAGATCTGAGGAATTCAGGTGGGAGAAGCGGGCAGCAGCCACACTTAGGTACAAAACAGTTGATATTGCATTATTTATTTTAATAATTTACTGTCAAACAGAAAGGGGGGGATTCTTTGAATATGGTGACTTCTGTCTTTGTGGCAGTGCTTTCAATTCGGATATATGTTAGCTGTGCAGCTGCAGCGGGAGAGACAATTGTTTTGCCTGCTCGCTTTGTACCCGGCACTGAGAGGATTGTTTGTGAAGGTAGCACAGTGATACAATGTTGTTGTTGGGTCAAGGTGGTGATGGTAGTGCTGGTTGAACAGTTATCAGCTAATAAGGACACAGCTTTGAAGCATTTGAAGCATTTTATTTGCTCTTTTTATAATGGTGGTTATTGTATTAACCCCAGAAAATAATAAAGGCAGGGTTTGCAATTGCCTACAGTCTCAGGGTATCACTTCTGGCCCCAGAGGCAGGGTTTACTAAGCTGTAGCTGTTTTATTTCTTCCAGTTTCAGGGTATCACTTCTCCTGGCCCCAGAGGCAGGATTTACTGTCATGTAGTTGCTTTAGTTGTTCCAGTCTTGGGGTATCATTTCTCCTGGCTCCCGAAGCAGAACATATTGTCGCATACTTTCTTTTTTCTCTTCCTGTCAAGGGGAATAATGTCTTTTTGCCCCTGAGGCAGGGTTTACTGTCATGTAGTTGCTGTATTTGACTCCTGCCTCAGAATATTATCATTTATTCAGGCCCCAGAAATGAAGAAAGGTAGGGCCTGCCATCACAACAGATTGCTTTATTGCTTAGTGAATTGGTAACTGGCTGCTGCTCCTTTCTCTTACATTCTGTTTCTTTCCAGTGGTTGTGTCACGTGTTCCTTCTTCCTAATTGCTAAACAAAGTGGTGCCTGCGACTGTCAAGATATAGAGCTAGCCAGTGGCTGAGCCAGGTTTGGGAGCATTTGGGAGCTGGGGGGGGCCATTCGGTGAGTCATGGGCTCCACAATGGGCACTAAACAGTGAATAAAGATAGTGGTGGGGCACCGCTACTCACACTGGGGCAGCCAGGAGGGGCGACCGCCCACCAGCCCCCCCTCTAGCTCCGCCACTGGAGCTAGCGACAAACATATTACCTTCTAAAACATCTGAAGAGAATGGTTACAAACAGATACCTGGGACTTCTCTGCCTTCGGACCAAACCACTGTCCTGGGGGTTGGAGGTGCAGCCAGTACCTGATACTGTACTGGCAGGAAATGTGGCAGCAAGTCGCTGTTCTTAAGCATCAGACTCTTCTTTTTGAGCAGATCTTTTTGGTAAATGTGTTAACCAGGTTGATGTCAGTTCTGGAAGTTTTATGTTTTTCCCCCGATAGTAGGGGTTGTAGTAGTAATGAAGTGTTGGCTGACTGGCTGAGTCTCCCTAATAATGATGTATTCCATGTTTTGGTTTTTATGTTTGCTTGCACGCATGTGCAAGAAACATAGTGCCACCATACGAGTTTTCGCAGGTGTGCCTCCCCCACTTCCAATGCCCTGCTCCCTTTTGCAGGCACGGCTGCACCGCAATGAATGTCCAAGCTGTCTATGACAGCCGTTCAGATCTGATGGCATACAGTTGAAAGAAAACACCACAGACAATTTGCATACTGCCGACGGGCAGTATCACCAAGCCTATGTCAGCACTGCATCTGAACTGTCTGTCATAGGCAGTTCTTCCCCTTCCCCCATGAACACAGGTGCACGCTGAGCCCACACCAGCATGCTCATGCCCCCGCACAGCATATGGCTGACGGGGTGCCCAACTCCCTGGGTCGGCTCCACACCCCCAAACACTCTCAGGCCACACTGAGCCCACCCCAGCGTGGCAAACACCCGCCTGCTGCTCCCCAAACATACTTCCAGGTGTCATGCTGGAGCCCACCCCAGCATGGCAAACGTCCATCTGATGCCCCCCAACACACTTCCAGGTGCCACGCTGGGAGCCCACCCCAGCATGGCAAACCTCAGATGGCCAACGGGGTGCCCAATCCCAGTCGGCTCCACTGCCTCTCAAAACTTTCCAGCTGCTACACTGGGAGCCCACCCCAGCATGGCAAAAGTCCACGTCGTCTCCTAAAAGAAAAAAAAAAAAGACCTAAAACAAAAATGGTCCCTCGTTGATTGTCTGCCCCCTTCCCCAACCTGCGCCCACCCTCTGTGCATCCACCTCCCCACACACCCCCACTCCATACTTACCTCCAGAGGCTGGTGCAACGATCTTTGATGGACCGGGAACACGTCTGCACTCTTCAAAGCCAACTGCAAACTGAAGAAATGCCGGTAAGCTGTATAATGGCATAAATAAGGTTTTTTTCAACTTTGGTGCATATCTCGGCCATTTTGGAGAATTTGTTCACCAAATTTTCAACATAGGGTTCTTGGGGCCCCACCTCATGAACTCAGTTACTGTCATTTTGTTATTCGGTCCCAAAAGGTGATTTTGCGGTCACTGCGTGGAACCACCTTTTGGGACCCAGTAACGAAAAGAACAGTGCCACAGTTCATGAGGTAGGCCCCCAAAACCATATGCTGAAAATTTGGTGAAATACCAAAATGTTTTCTGATGTGCATTGTGCTGTTCCTTGCGCTCATAACCCGCGAAATTTGTAATATTTTCACTCCAGATTTTCAACATTGCCATTTTACCATACCTGCTTATGAGCAGTACAGCTGTCATTTTTCATATCTTGCCCAAAATGTGTTTTCATGCATGTAGCACACAATGGCGCATTCGGTGTGTGAAATCAATGTTCAGGACAGATTAAGAAAATCACAGTGATACTGTTTATGAGCAGAGGTCTTAAAATGGCCATGTTGAAAATTTGGTGACAAAAGTCCATAAAATGACTGTGTTATGAGTGTGCATTTCGCAGTTTCCACATGCACCCTTGTAAGTTCACGAATTTGTAATATTTTCAGTCCAGAATGTCAACACTGGCATTTTTCAACACCTCCTTATGAACAGTTCAGCTGTCATTTTTCACACCCTGGCCCGAAATGTGTTTTTGCACTTCTGGCGCAGAAATGCATGGTCGCTGTGGGAAATCAGTGTTCAGGACAAATTAAGAAAATCTCAGTGACAGTGTTCATGAGCGGAGGTTCCAAAATGCCTGTGTTGACAATCTGCTGTAAAAAATCCCCAAACTAATTACATTACGGGTATGCGTCGCACAGTTTCTACGCATGCTCATGACTTCACCAGTTTTTTTATATTTTTACTCCAGATTTTCAATATTGCCATTTTTTACACCTCTCCATGAACAGTACAGCTGTCATTTTTCACATCCTGTTTGAAATGTATTTTCGCACCAGTGGTACCAAATGGCGTAGTCGCTGTGCAAAATCTGCTTTCCGCTAATGAACTGATATTGCCATTGTTCATGAGGTGAGGGTCACAAAAAAATCCATGTTTAAAATTTGGAGTGAAAATATCAATGAACTCCTGGGACGTTAGGGTTTCTGACCATAATGTCCCACCCTGTAGGAGACTGACAGGAATGAGGGGTGTGACTTGGGATTGTCTCCTGTAATACTCCTGCCATTCCACCCCCACCCACACCCTGCAGCCAGTGACAGGCATCAAGGTGTGCCTTGGACTATTTGGCCCCAAAGTTCACCCCATTCTCCTATACTGCACCCATCTCACAATATTTCTTATGGAATGGGGTGAGCATAATGCCCAAAGACTCCAAGGCACACTGTGACACTTGCCAGTGTCTGCAGGGTAGGGTGTGGTGAAATGGCATGAGCATCATGGCCGACGACCCAAAGGCACAACCCAGTGCCTGTCAGTCTCTGCAGGCTGGTGGTGGGGTTGGCTTCAGATCAATACTTCACTGCCATTCCTATTATGCATCTCTCTAACTCCTACACTGCCAATGCCAATGCCAGCAAGCAAACATTCGGTATTGACAAATGCTTGTTTTATCTGGTAAGTCCATTGGCCGATGACCCATTTTCATGGGTGACCAGATCATATGACAATAGAACATACTAAGTATAATGAATATAAAACAATACCCAACATAAATATACATTTAAACAAAAGACCAAATTCTAGCTATGAAAAAAAAATTTCCTCTGTTGGTTCCTTCCTTTTTCATTCATAACTGAGAGATGTTTCTAAACACAGAGGTGCCTGTTGAGAAATAGAAGAAACTATTAGCTACTGTATATACAGTATCACCTTCTAAACATGTAAGAAACAGAAGAGTGGTTAGAGAAAGTTATTGGTCTTGCCTGCCTTAATTTTGACAAAACAAAGGTGGGTGGCTGTAGGAGTTCACACAAATACACACACACACACACACACACACACACACACACGCATACACATGTGCTCTAATTACTAAGTCATAAGGGCTGTTCAGAGATTTGGGCATTGACTACCTTCCAACCAAATCATTATTTGGGTCGGGGGTGCCAGGGCTGGAGGTTCAGCATGTACAATAGAGCACTGGCACTTCAACTGGGCACATCCACAGTTTAATTCACTCACTTCACTAGTCACTCTGGTTATTATTACTAAACAGTGATTTAGTTGCTTTCTTCTACAGATATGTGATTAAAAGATGTTTTAAATGATTTTTTAACGTACAGTTAACCATAATACAGAAAGGTTCTGAAAGGTTCAGATAAGGTTCAGATAAGCATTAAGCGTCCAAACATTTTGGTGCTTATCAGAACCTTTCAGAATCTCAGAACCTTTTGAGGTTTTCCCACCTGTAATAACAATCTAAGAAGTCTGAATGTTAAAGCATAGCCCATATTGCAGTGCAGGGCTCAATCTATGCACAGTTTGTACTGTACTTTGGCATTAATCAGGTTAGAACACTAACTGTTTGCTATAGCAGGGTAAGAATGGTAACCTTGTCCTGCTGCCCTCCCTTTTTCTCAATGTTAACCAGCACATTTATGTGTGAAAAAAGAACAGTAGCATCACTATGTAGGAGTTTTTGCGAGATAACATGGGTGGGTTACGTTACTCATTTGCTTCCCCACCCCATGTCAGTAAATATCATGAATCTATTCATTTTTATTCAGATCAAAAAATACTTAAATCATAAGTAAAAAAAAAAAAGAATTGTAATTTCTTTCATGTTTTGGACTCAGGTTGGGGTATAGAATCACACTGGTGTAATGTCTTCCCTAAGGAGGAGTTATTTTTCTCAGCGATTGATTTCATCCTGCACACAAGAAAAAAAAGATTTTGGTTTTGTACATGAAAACAATCCCTAAACGCTCTACTGCACCAAGCGAATAGGTCACATAATCCATCAGTGTAAGAAAATCCCAACAACATGAAAGTGATTTCCTCTGCATTAACATTTCCTAAGACCCCTTCCGCCACTTTCCCGTTAACAGCATAATGCTGTAGCAATGTGGGAAATCAAAAATACATTATGTGCAGAGAATAACTAGCCAGTGCCTTGCTCCTTGCTTTTTTATTTACATGCCTCCTTGTTGTACTAACCCAGCCAAAATGCTCTACATCCTATACTGAACTACAATAGTAACCTAGGATAAATGTCCTCTAGACCAGTGTTTCTCAAATGAGGCCACCTTGTCCAATTACAGCCACATGTGGTCACCAGTGCAATTCTGTGCAGCCACCAAGCTCTTTAGAGCCCCAGTTGAAAAGTTAATAGAATGCGCATTTTCTTATCTTTAACCTGTCATTGGAGATACACATCAAGTGAAAATATGTCGGAGACTTCATTTAATCTGTACCAGGTAAAATGAAACATGGCATAAAAGCTGGGGTGGAGTATATCATGGGTTTTGGGTGAGAAAAATAAAGGAGCGATGCCACCAGTAAGTTCTGGTGTCCTCACTCTGAGGCCCTTTGAGGCCACCAGTTTTTTTGGCTTGTGAACCACTGCTCTAGACTACAGTGGCCCCCTAGGTCCCAATGCAGTAACAAATCCCCTCCCCAACCATAACAGATATATGTTCTGAAACTGCTCTCCTTATTTGTATCATGTAAATTAACTCTTTATTAGGCTGCAAGATTCACTCAGCTTTTACCCACTATCCATGCATTAGAGCTGTGCTAGTAACAAAAACTGTAGGCAGGCATATTTCCTGTACAGATTGGTTTACCCTTTTTTAAAGCACCTGTACCATCCACCCTAGACACTGTGACATCTTACAAATTCCTTGACCTATGGCTTGATCAACATCTCAAATTCTCAAAACACATTAACTCTATGTGCACTAAGCTTCGCCCCAAACTCAGAGTGCTTTATCGAAAACCAAAACTCCATCCTATTGCATCTGTGTCAAGTCCTAGTAGCCAAAACAATACTCCTAATATTTGATTATGGTGATATAATCTATGCTTCGGCCTCTGCCACCTCCCTCTCCCATCTTGAAACTACCCCTAATGCATTCTGCCACTTCACTACTACCCCATCCAAACTCATCACTGCACTCTACTCTACTCACTAAACCTTCCTCCCCCTCACCCAGGAGATACCTTCACTCCTCTTAACTTTCATTGCCAATACTGGTTCAACCTCCTCCCATCATGTCTCTCTTCCCTTCTCTCACCAGCCCCTGCCCCTCCCTACTCAATGAAGTCCAGCTGCACACGTGCCTTCTCAATACCCCACCTATGATCCTCCACCGAAGCCTCAGCCTTCTCCCCCAGCCTCCCCTGACTCTGAAATCGGCAGTCCACCCTCTTCCGTGACTCCCCCTTATTCTCTGTATTAAAGTGGCAAATAAAGTTCATCCCTTCCCCACCCTGATGTTGCCTCCCCTCATCCCTCTCCTCCTACTCTTCCCTACTCAATACTTAACACCCCCTACACAGTCAAGTCTCTAATGGCAACTCCACCTCTCCATTCAAACAAGTTATCCTGTAAATATTGTAAAGTAGGCACTGTTTTGTTGCCTCATCTTGTTTGTCAGTAAATATGCATACATTGTATAGTATTTATTGTACTGTGTTGCTCTTGTCTGTTCTTTTTATGAACCACTTGACTGAATTGCAAACTGTTGTTTTTGTCTTCCTGTAACCCTATCCCACGGGTTGCACCTGGAACGGAGCATTGGCTCAGTGTGCTGTACCCAGCTGTCAACTTTAAATAAATAAATAAATATCACATGCCTTGGAGAATATACCACTGCTGTATTCAAAGTAACCATGGATTAGCAGCTGTGACACCATGTATTAAAGTTGTTATTTAGCATATCACCTAAGCATACAAAAGTAATCTATTTGAGATGGAATTTGACATTGTTCCTTCATGTTATGGGGAAATTATCTTCCGCTGTCAGTCTGATTTATTTTAAACTGATACAGTATGTGTTAAATGTGCATGATATATGACAATAGAGGACTGTGAGAGAGGGGCAACATTTGGAGAGGGTATGTACAAAAGTAAAATAGTCACAAATGTTATTTCTCAAATACAATGAATAATGGGTTATTTGATAACTGGATGGAAATGGAACATTCTGATTGACTGATAGCATTCTTAAAGGCTTACAGTTGGTACAGCCTTATGTGCAGTAAATCAATTACTTACTTCTTAATTTATTTATTTGTTCACCAGGTGGGTACACTGATCCTAGGGACCATAGTCAAGCATGACCCAAGCCATTAAGATGAAAAAAACATACAGTAACAAGAGAACAACACAAAGGGAAATGATTCAGACACTAGCAGGCATGCTGCAAGACACGATAATTACAGCCATGAGAATCAGCGCATCACAAAGGTGATAGCTGAGAAGATTTGCAAACAACAAATGCTATAAATAACTATATTTTGTTACAGTGTGTACGCTGATGTGTGACCATGACTGCCCAGTAAAAAACATTAATTTAAAAATAAACAAAAATGTTTTAGGTTAATAACAGCATTGACCCACTCCAGGGGCTGAGTTACCTTTATTAATCAAACCCTAGGAACATAAGACATTCAGCTATGCTTTGTGTTTCATGACTGCCTAGGGTAATTTAACAGATGTTATAACACTTTTGACCACTTTACAAATGTTATAAGTGCAATAATCCGCTCTGAGTGTGCAATGAGGCTGTAATAACCTCATTTTGTCGGTGGTTGAAGGCCTGAGGCACTCACAACCCACCCAGGTCATTCAGATATTATAATATTGCCATAGAACCAGCTGTGGATTATTCCTTACATAACTCAACCCTGGTCATGTCTTAATGCTTAAGTATCCACTATTCATGTTAATACATTTGGGAAACCAAAAAATGAAACAAACTTCAAAAAGTTAAAAGATCTCCCTCCATAGTCCCAACACCACAATCCACCTCCTCAGAGGTCTTTTTCCCCCACTCCTGCACTCACATACATTTAAAATAAGTAATTGTTTTTAAAATAATTTTACAGTTCCCTGTCAAAAAAAAACTGTAGTGGACATCTGCAGTAGTTAGATCTCATAGTACTCCAAAGTATTTTGAATTTCAGGCCATTCCATTCTTAATAAAGACATTTCCACAAAACATGATCTCCCCCCCCCAGACTTCATATGTTCCTGCCCCTTTTCCTGTCCTGAGGTCATAATCCTCTACTTGTGACCGCATAATAATTTTCATAACAACAGGTTGTGATGTCATAAACAGAGGATTATTATTTCACGCCAGGAAGAGGCAATGGGGGCAGGTGACATCTAAGGGGAAAATATCTGGTTTTAATGAAAATGATTTCAGTAATACAAAGGAAAGTCCCTGAAATTCAAGTTCTTGTGAATATGTTTTACTGCCCAAGGTGGGGGGGTATGATCTAATTTCCCCTATTTAACTGACATGATCCCTAGAGAATAAAGGGGAAGCCACCAAAAGTAGAGAGACCTATTCAGAGATCAAGTTGGGTGTTTTCCCCTTTCTTTAAGGTTTTACCAGGAGGAGCATACTGAGCTGATACCAGCTCATTCCCAGATGTGTCCTTGTGGAAAAGGGAAGGGAAGGGGAGAAACACAATTTAGTAATCATGACAGCAATAGCTACAGTGTAATATAAAATAGAACAGTAATACTGTAAAACTAAAACAGATACAAGATGCTTGAAAATTAGTAAATTCACAATTAAGGGCCTATCTGGATAAAAACAACCTCCTAAATCCAGCACAATCGGGATTTAGATCAAGGCATAGCACCATTTCTGCCCTAGCCAACGTAACTAACGATTGGCAGATTGCCTTGGATAAGAAGAATAGTACCTGTGCTGTGTTCTTGGATTTGAGTAAAGCATTTGATACAGTGGATCATGAATCATTACCACCTCCCTTAGCTCTCTAGGCCTGGATTCTCTCTCACTCCAACTGGTTTAAGTGCTATCTATCTGATAGGTCACAAATGGTAAAAATGAAAATTACCTATCCACCTCTAAACCACTGCTAAGAGGTGTACCAAAGACTCTATTCTTGGCCCCATCCTCTTTGCCATTTATATTAATAATATCGATGACAACCTCTCTCAATCTAACATTCATCTGTTTGCTGATGATACTGTATTATATGTCAGCAATCCTCATTATCTAAAGCCTGTGAGCTGTTACAGTCAGAATTCTCCATCCTACAACACAATCTATTGGAAAAAAAATTACTTCTAAATGCCAAAAAAACAAAAGCTATGTTCTTTGCCACAAAGAGTTGCTCTGCCATTACCCCATCACCCATCACCCTACAATTATCCACTTTACTTGGAGAGAAGCTGGAATTTGTGGACAAATTCAAATATCTTGGAGTCTGGATTGATAATAAGCTTGACTACTCTGTCCATATTGAAGAGCTACTAAAAAAGTTGAGACAAAGGCTTGGCCTATTTTACAGAATAAAACACTACCTTACCAGAGACTCCAAACAAAGATTAATTCAGGCATCATTCCTATCCCTCATTGATTATGCTGACTTTCTCTATGGCCATTGCTCACTCTCCCTCTTAAATAAGCTGGACACCCTGTATCATAGATCCATCAGATTTATTACTGACCTTCCCTCAGCACCCATCATTGCTCTCTTTACATGGCAGTAAATTGGACATCACTACAACACAGAAGAAATAGGAATGCTGCAGTCTGGATCTTCAAAGCTTTATCAGGCAAACTCCCCTCCTATATCACAGACTGTTTAACCCGAATTACTTCTAGGCCATACACCTTAAGGATCAGTAAACTCATCATGTTAAAGGTTCCCAATGCCTGCACCCGGTTTGGGAGGGCTGCTATCAGCTACTCCCTAGCAGTTACTTGGAACTCACTCCAAAAATCTATGAATCTAAATACCCTCTTACCCTTATCATCTTTCAAAAGATTATTCTCCACCCTATTTCCAGAGTTCTGCAATTGCTTCCATAAGGCCTAATCTCCCATCCAACCTACATCCCCCCCAACTTCCGTATTACATTCTGTTTAGTTCTCCTTCTATTATCCAGTCAGCTGCTATATTCTTATAAAAGCCATAAAGGCCATATTATTTGTACACTATGCCTGCTATATCTATTCTCTCCTTTTTTTTTTTTACAGGTTAAGTGATTTTTACTGTGCCTTGTATATATGTAAATTTTTGTATACTCTCATTTTATGTCATTGTACTATTGTTTATGTTATTTTCTTGTCCATGTAAAAATACTTGTACTCTTATTTGTATGACCATTCAGGTCCATCTTGTAAATGAGCTACGCTCAATGATGTTCGCCTGACTAAATAAAGATTTTGATTGATTGATTGATTGATTGATTGATTGACATGTGAAGTGCATACTTCACAGCCACAGTGCAGTGCCTTTGTATAGGGCCCGAGAGCTCCAAGGCCTGATAGTTGCTGCTACATCACAGTTCTGCACCAACTTCCCAGTGGAAGTGGCAGAGGCTTTGCATACTCATACTCATACTGTTAGAATAGATGGAGTTCTACTGATGGCCAGTGCAAAGGATAGCTTTTGGGAGTGTTCTAAGTTCTGCCACGTAGGTATGTTGCAGTGTAGCAATTGTCGTGACATGAATGAAGCTATAAGAAACAAATCGCATTGGCTATTGGTACATGATGGCCTTCCTAGGGGCCACCTGCATCACTCATATCCAGGACCACTTCTGTTTTCCCTTGCTGCCTCTCTAGTGAGCATCTGTCTGGTCCAAGATAGGCTGGCCCTGCCGTAATCAAAATTAGCTGCTACAAGAGCATTTCTTGCTGGGTATGAGGGAGAGGCAGCAGTTGTCTGGAGCAAATGCCACAGTGACCAGTACAGGCATCCTGGCAGGAAGCTGATCAGAGATGGTCTGAGAAGTTCTAGGAGCACAGGTACAATCGTTCGGAGGAGAGCATCAAACTGTTAAAAAAAAAATCTCACAGCCTTGCTGAAATTTAATGGGTCATCAGTTGTCTGCTGGTATGCTTCTTGGTTTACCATTGGCTGGCCCAGGCTGGTCATCATAATCTCTCTATCATATGGTTTAGCGTAGCAATTGGGACTGGTTCTTTTTTGTATTTACTGACATGTGTGATGTAGCAGGGACAGTACCGCTGCCACTTGGGGACTGCACCACAAAGCTGGTACCTTGCTTGTCCAGCCACTGTGTACGTGTACAGTATACTGATTTTTCCATTGCCAGCTATTGTAGCTTGTTTTTCAGCCTTTATCAAATGCATACGCCCTCTCTTTAGAACTGTATCACCACCTGGAATAAGCTTGCTATCAACTGGAGACTAAACTCTGGTCCATCCTCCTCCTCCTCCTTTCAACCTGTGGCTACATGTTTTTACTTACATGCCACCGTAACACAGCCACACTGTATAAGCACTGGTATCAGGCAGCATCTTTATCCTTTTGGCCCATCAATATTTATTAGAATTATATGTGTCCTTTCTTTATTTTGTTTGTGTATTTTCTCCTAACCATGTCAGCGTTGGTGTAGGACTGTGGACCAACGTAAGTAGTGTAGCACAGTATGCTATGCTATTGGTACTACATAGGGTTAGGGTATGGTTGTGATGTTTGTTCCATTATGTGGTTGGAGCCCCCCTGTGTTTTTTAAACATGTTTTTATTTAAAGTGGGAGTAGGGGGCAGAGCCCCACCAACTGAGACAAATTAACAAAACAAACTTTGCAACCCTACAAGCTAACCCTAAATAACAGAAATAGCACACCTCTATGCTGCATTATGCTAACCCGACCCTGGTCCATAGTCCTCCACTATTGTCATCATGTCATATAACTCATTAGACATAAGTGCCTGTTAGGACTTCAGTGTTCATATCATCTCGTGAAGCTGGGGGTGATAAACCACAAGGCCAAAGCAAAGCCCCAACTTCACTCAATCAAATCACCACCATGTTCTTCACAGGTACCTATACATATTCCTCTACTAATTACAGTGTGCAACATATTCTTTGTTGTGTGAAACAAAGTAAGCTTGCTACTCGAGGGGTGCCATTTTAAATGAGTCTTAATTCCATAGCTCTTCTATTCTTTTGAAAAAACATGTGCAAATGAATAGGAGATGGGCCAACTACTGTCAGAAAGAGAGAGCGGTGTGTGAGCCTTTAGGGTCTATGGCCCAACTGCTGGAACATTATCCCAGCCTCAGTCAGATCTGCCCATCTGTGTACCATTTTAAAAGCAGACTAAAAGTATTTTTTTGTATTGATGCTCTGTAAATGTAATGTATTTTTATTATTTATCCTATGTTTGTGTTACTGGTGCTTATATGCAGTCAATATCCTGAAGCCAGGGTGCCCATGACTGAAAGGTACAATAAAGATACACTGTATTACAACCTACCTACCTACTGAACCTACAAGCACTAAAGCTAAGGGCACACTTGGAACCAACATAACAAATAAGGGAATGCAGAAAACAGATAAATAATTGAAACAGCAAATTTATACAAACAGAATGAGATTAAAGTGAGTTTAGAGTTTCTAGCAAAACTGTGACAGTAGGAAACATAAACAGTGATGGAAGAAAAAGACCAAAGGTTCATCCAGTCTGCTTGAGTTCCCTATTTGGCCCTGGGACCTACTGTTTCTCCAGGGTTCTAGCCCTTCTCACCCCGCCTCCATTTTCTTTGACTTTTCTGATGCCCCAAACAACCACTATACCCTTCATTCTGTCCCAGCCATGCTTAAAACCACTAATGGTTTTTGCATCCACCACCTCAGCTGGCAACCTGTTCCATGGTTCCACTACCCCTTCTGTAAAATAGTACTTCCTCACATCTCTACTGAACCTCCCTCCTGCTAGCTTCCTGGACTTACTGGACTTTAGGAGGGCTGACTTTGGCAAGATGGGAGAGTGCCTCAGAAAAGCACTAGCAAACAGGCTAGAAGGAGGTGTGGAGCAACAATGGGGAATTATCAAAACTGCCATCACAGAGGCAACAAGCCTTTGTGTGAAGCAAATAAACAAATCAAAATGAAAGAAAAAGTCACTATGGTTCTCAAGAGAGGTGGCTGTGAAAGTCAGGAAGAAAAAGATAGCATTCGGAAGTATAAGGAAACACAGAAGGAGCAGGACAGAGAGCTGTACCAGTTAAGGCAGAAAGAAGCAGGGAGGGAAGTCAGAATAGCAAAGGCCCAAACTGAGGAAAGATAGCCAACTCAGTTAAGAAGGGGATAAAACCTTTATAGGTACATCAGAGTAGAAAGACAAAGGGAGGGATAGTGAGGCTGAATAGAATGAATGGTGGGTGGGCAGAGGGGGACAGTGAAAAAGCAGGAATACTGAACGAATATTTCTGCTCAGTATTCACAAAAGAGGAGGGGGAAGTGCCTAATCCAATTAACAGAAGCACTCTTAATAGGGGGGTCGATCCCAGTCCTTTCACAGAAGAAAGGGTTCTGCAAGAACTCCTAAAACTGAAGGTGGACAAAGCAATGGGTCCTGATGGAATTCACCCCAGAATTCTAAAAGAATTAAGGAAGGATCTAGTGAAACCACTGGCTACTCTTTTTAATAAATCATGGGAGGGTGGTGTGGTACTCGAGGACTGGAGGAAGGCGGATGTAATTCCCCTTCACAAAAGTGGGACCAAGACAGAGGCAGGAAACTACAGACCTGTCAGTCTGACCTCTGTGGTAGGGAAAGTGATGGAGTCACTTCTGAAGGAAAGAATAGTTGAGTACCTAGAGGTCAGTGGAGCACAGGATCCAAGGCAGCATGGGTTCACAGCGGAAGGTCATGTGTCTGATGAATCTAATAGATTTCTTTGACTGGGTGACCAAAGTAGTAGACCAGGGAGGGGCTGTGGACATGGCCTACCTAGACTTTAGCAAGGCATTTGACATAGTCCCACACAAAGATTATTAGTCAAATTAACCAGCCTGGGAGTGGGTCCCAGGGTGGTAGCCTGGGTAAAACATTGGCTGGACAACAGGACACAGAAGGTAATTGTAAATGGAGTCCACCTGAAGAAAGAGGCGGTTACCAGTGGGGTACCGCAGGGTTCAGTATTGGGTCCAGTCCTTTTTAATGTCTTTATCAGTGACATTGCAGAGGGACTGGAAGGAAAAGTATGCCTTTTTGCAGATGACACAAAGATCTGCAACAGGGTTGATACACAAGGAGGCATGGAAAGGATGAAAGGGACTTGGCAAGGTTGGAGGAATGGTCAGATGTATGGCAGCTAGGATTCAATGCAAAAAAGTGCAAAATAATGCACCTGGGAAACAAGAACCCAGGGGAAGAATACACAATGGGTGGGGAGGTAGTAACAACAACAAAACAGGAAAGGGACCAGGGGTAATCATATCAGATGACCTTAAGGTTAGCAAGCAATGTGAGAAGGCAGTAGGGAGGGCCGGGGGTATACTGGGATGTATATGGAGAGGCATCAGCAGCAGAAAACAGGAAGTTGTTATCCTCTGTACAGACAGTTGGTGAGACCCCATCTGGAATACTGTGTCCAGTTCTGGAGACCCATCTCTGCAAGGACATAGACAGGATAGAGGCAGTCCAGAGGAGGCAACTAAAATGGTGCAGGGTCTGCAAGAGAAGCCGTATGAGGAGAGACTAAAGGAGCTTAATATGTATACCCTTGAGGAAAGAAGGAGAGGGGGACATGATAGAAACTTTCAAGTACCTCAAGGAATCAACAAAGTCCAAGAGGGTAGCATCTTTCAGAAAAGAGACTTGCAAGAACAAGGGACACAATTTAAAGATAGAAGGAGGGCGGTTCAGGGGCAATGTGAGAAGTATTATTTCACAGAGAGGTAGTGGATGCATGGAACAGCCTTCCTGAGGAAGTTGTAGGGTCTAAAACTTGGGAGAATTCAAGAATGCATGGGACAGACATAAGGCAATTCTTGTGGGGGGCAGGAAGATTTAGGCTGTTGGTTAACTAGGATCTGCGGCCTATCCTGTAGGTAGGGAAATGGGCAGACTAGATGGGCCTAGCGGTCCTTATCTGCCGTCAAAGTCTATGTTTCTATGTTTCCACTCATGACCATGTGACCACAAGCTGATATTCAAGTTAAATAGTTAAATACAGGTAGTTCCACACAGTGCATGCTGTTAATTCCTTTTAGGAATATGAAGGTCTCTATCGTATCTATCATATCTCCCTTCTCCCTTCTGGCCTTCAGTGAGTACATGTTCAGAGCTTTGAAACACCTCTCGTCAGACATGCCCTACTGGCCCAGAATCATTTGTTACCATGCACTGCTGTGTCTTAAATCTATACCTATACTTTCTGAGGTGATGACACCATAACTGGGAGCAGTACTGCAGGTGTGGCCTCAACAAGGATCTATATAGGGGAAGTATTACCTCCCTTTTCTGCTATCAGTGCCTCTCCTGATTCAGCCCTGCATCCTATTTGCCTTACTGTAAGCCTTGTTGCACTGACTTGATTGCCTTAGAGAGTTGCTGATGATAACTGCAAGGTCTCATTTCTTAGCCTTGGTACTGAGTCTCATCCTTTCAATCTGGTACTCAGCCCTGGGGTTCTTCTTCTCTAGGTGTATAACCTTGCACTTTTTGGTGTTGCATTTCAACTACCAATCCCTTGGCCACCCTTCCAGCTTTTGCAAGTCTCTCTGCATTTCCTTTATCATCTCATCACTATCAATCCTCCCACAGAGCTTAGAGTCATCTGCAAAGAGACAGCCTGCCACAGATCTCCTCACCAGTGTCACTGATGAACATGTTGAAGAGGACCAGACCCAGGACAGATTCCTGTGGCACTCCGCTCGTGACCTCGCTCTCTTCTAATTTAACCCCACTGACCACTACCCTCTGCTGCCTCCCCTTAAGCCAGTTACCTACCCAGTTTACTATGGCCTTAGCTGCACCCAGATCCTCCATCTTCTTCAGCAAGCATCTGTAGAGTACCAAGTAGAAAGCCTTGCAGAAATTGAAGTAGAGCAGATCCATAGCATGGTCCCTATCCAATTCTCCTGTCACCGAGTTAAAGAAAACTGTCAGATTAGTCTGACAAGACCTTTGTGCCACAAATCTGTGCTGTTTACTGTCCTGGAGACCATTGCTGTCCAAGTAGTCCACAAGATCCTCTTTGACCAGTGACTCCATCAGTTTTCCTGCAATGGAGGTAAGACTTTCTTGGCCCCCTCCTTATAGAGCAGAACTACGTTCACCACCCTCCAATCCTTTGAAGCCACCTTTGTTCTTAGAAAGCTGTTGAACAAACCTACCAGGGGATCAGCCAGCTCCACTGCCAATTCCTTGATTATCCTCTGATGCATCCTATCTGGTCCCAGGACGTTATCAGTCTTTAGGATTGCCAGCTCTTTCAAGACCCATTCACTAGTAAATGTTGGCTGCTTCATCTCCAGGACCTGCCGCTTTGATGCCACTCTCTGGTAAATGTCCACCATCTTCCCTAGTGAAAACTGAGCAAAAGTAATCATTAAGGATGGCAGACTTTTGACTGTCTGCCTCAGTCATCCTATTCCCCTCTGCTAGCCTCACAATTCCCCTTCCTTTCTTCCTTTTTTCACTAACATGCCTGAAGAACTGTTTTTATGTGCTGTTGATCCCCTCCACAAATATGCAGCACTGTGTTTGCCTTTGCCTCCCTAACTACCCTCTTAACCTCCCTGTTTCTTAGCAAATATCCTCTCCATTCTTCCTCCCAATGCTTCTCTTCAAATTTGTAGGAGGCTGTTTTCTTTGCCCTCACCACTTCCCTGACCCTTGTCGAGAACCACTGGGGTATTTTGAAACTGTTCTTTTTGGTTACCATCCTCATGCATACCTTAGATGCCCTGGGAATGGCCCTCTTAATTGTCCCCATCTCTTCCATGCCATCTATGTTATTCACCCCTATTAGCTTAGCCCTGACCAGCTTCTTCAGCCTATTGAAGTCCACCTTTCTAAAATCAATGACTCGATTACGGTTTACCTGACCCAAGGGTCAGTTGAAACCAAATGGAATTATGGTCACTGTTACATAGCAGTTCCTCTACTTACTACAGCTTCTACCACCTCCGAGCTGGTGATCACCAAAATGAGAATGTGGTCTGTCTGATGGGCTCCTTAACTAATGGTACCAGCAGACAGTCCTGGAACGCATCCAGCACTGCCTTGCTTCTGGTACTCCAGGCCACTGGAACATCCCAATTAATACTAACATACTAACATACTATTTGCCAGCAGATTAGGCCTTATGGTCTATCGAGTCTGCTCGAACCTTAGATCCTTAGTTGGGTGCCGAGGCCCTCCCATCCCTTGTGCTCCAGAAAACCCTATCATCCATCCCCAACCCCCTGGGACAGGCCATCATCTGATACATCCACTTTCTGTGTCTGTCCCACCCTCTCTTGAAGCCCTGCACTGTGGATCTCTGAACCAGCTCACCAGGCAGTGCATTCCAAGGGTCCACCACCCTCTCAGTGAAAAATCTCCTCCTCTTTTCCCCCCTCACCCTTCCACCTTCCAACTTCAAACTATGCCCTCTGGTGATACCTCCCTGCTTTAGTCTAAAGATCCCCTCCATGTTTACCCTATTTATTCCCTTGAGGTGCTTGAAGACCTCAATTATGTCCCCCCCGTCTCTCCACTCCTCCAATGAAAACAGGCAGAGCTCCTCAAGTCTGTCCTCATACGTCAAATCCCCTAGCCCTCATATCATCTTAGTTGCCCTCCTCTGTACCCTCTCCAGGGCTGTATGTCCCTCTTCAAGTGTGGTCTCAGTACTGTACACAGTACTCATGGTGTAGTCTAACAGTGCATTGTACAGCAGCAGAATCACTTCCTTGCTCCTAGAGGTGATCCCCTACGATGCATCCCAACATCCTGTTTGCCTTGCTAGCCGCTCTCCTGCACTGCTCAGAGTTATTCATACATGCATTCACCATGACCCTAGGTCTTTTCCCCTATGAGGCCTCAGCACCTCCTTCAGGGCGTACCTGTGTTTAGGATTTCCCGACCAGATGCAACACCTTGCACTTGGTGATATTAATTTAATTTCCATGTGAGCCCAGCTTTCCAGGGTGTCCAGGTCCCTTGCAGGGCCAACCTCCCTCTTCTCCCTCAACTACTGCTCCCATCTTGGGTCATCCATGAAGAGCTCATTTCACACCTATACCCTCCCTGATGTCCGATATGCATTAAACAGGATTGGACCCAGGACTGACCCTCCGGTGCCCCACTACCAACCTCTCTGGGTTCGAGAGCTCCCCACAGACCACTACTCTCTGGAGTGCGTCCAGCTAGCCAATTTTCAATCCATCTGCCCATCAAAGGGCCTACTCCTAACCCCATCAGTTTCTCCACCCAGACCATTGTGGGGGACAGAGTCAAACGCCTTGCTGAAGTCCAAGAATAATACATCCACAGGCTTTCCCCTGTCCTGTTCTGATGTTACCCATTCGTAGAACTCCACAAGATTGGTTTGACATGATCTACCTGGCACAAACCCATGTTGCCGACTATCCAGACCTCCCACCTCCTCCAAGTACACCCCCAATCGTTCCTTTAGTACTACAGTTCTCAAACTTTGTTATAGTGAGCCTCCCCTAAGCCATGGAAAAGATCTTGAGCCTCCTCCAAAATACTGAAATATTTTTGGGCCTCCCCACAGAAAAATAGCCTACTTTTCACAGTACCTCAGGAATAAATTGAAACCTCTTTGCATAGCTGGCTCTCATGTTATTAAGCTTATTGTAACCCCCCCTCCCACCACCAAAACAGGACAACCTACTTGCTCCAATATTTTTGACTCTCAAACCATTGTTACCTCTTACTGCCATACCTTCATGGGTTAGACTGCATTTTCTGTTTCCACCTCTAACTGGAATAACAATCCTGCCAACCTCTGCCTCCCCTCTCCCTTGCTCTTAAGCAACTTCTCAGGATCATTTTGCTCCTCCTGCTCTTATTCCTAGGCCTGCATGGTTGACTCTTGTATTTGGACAGTTCTGCTGCCAGTCTAATCGATCAATTGTTCCTCGCATTGTTGGTTTATTGTTCTTAATTTGTTTGCACTTTTATTCATTTTGTATTGATTGAGTGTTCTGCAGTTACATTTGAATTGTATTCTCTCACTACCCTTCCTGGGTACACCTGAAATAAGCCATGGCTCAGTGTACAGTACCTTTCCTGGTCACAGACTTGAGAATAAATACATAAATTCACCTGTTATCCTCTTTCAGTTTGCCTTATCCCTTCACATAAAATCTATAAAGTTCAAAACTGAAATATAATACTTTTTCAAGACTTGCTTGAGCCTCCCCTGGAACAGGTTGGGGCCTCCCCAGGGAGGCTGGCCTCACCATTTGAGAACCCCTGCTTTAGTATACTCTCCATTAATTTTCCCACCACTGAGGTCAAACTGATGGGTCTATAGTTACCTGGTACTTCCCTCGACCCCCCTTTATGGATTGGCACCACATGTGCCTCTCGCCAATCCCTAGGTACCCTCCCTGTCTCAAGTGACTTGTTGAAGAGCTCCGCCAGGGGTGCAGCCAGTATGTCCGCCAATTCCCATAGTACTCTCGGATGAATGCCATCCGGCCCAGGAGATTTGTCTTTCTTTAGGGCCTTGAGGGCTAACCACACCCTTTTGGCGGAGATAGCATCATCCATCCCCTCCACCTTACTGGCCTTTTTATCCTTATCCAGATGTGACACCCCTGGGGTACCTCTCCCTCCCTCTTGCTCCATTTCTGTTGCTCCCCTGATCCCACTCACTGCCACTTCTATCCCCTTCATGCCTTGCTTTGTAGATATCCCATCCCCCTCCCTAGTGAACACAGAGGCAAAGTACTCGTTAAATACCTCTGCCTGGTCCCTCACCTCTTCCACCCACCCTCCTTCTGATCTCAATCTGCTGAGATGGCCCTTAGTTTTTCTCCGCTCCCCAATGTACCGGAAGAACCCCTTTTCCCCTCCATGTATCCCCTGTGCCAGCCGCTGCTCTTTGCTGGACTTTGCTCCCCTCACCATACGGGTGACTTTTCTAGATGCAAGATGGTACATTTCCATATCCCTATCCCCTCATGTTGTTTTATATTTTTTGTAGGCCGCCTTCTTTTCTCTGACTGCTACCTGTACCACACTGGACTACCAGCATGGTTTATGTGACCTTGCTCCCTTACGTTTCAACTTAGCGCAGATCCTGACTGCCTCATGACGTCCCCAATTTATGACCTCCCATCTCCTTTCCACACTTGTCATTGATGTAATCCCCTTCAAGTGATCCTTGAGAATATCCCATGCTCACAAAGTCTGCCCCCCTGAAGTCCACTGCCAGTGTCCTAGATCTCACCCCCCCTCCCCCCATGCTTATTTGAAACCAGACAGTATTGTGGTCGCTCCCAGTCAGGGTCCTATACAACCAGGTCCCTTACCAGATCCCCATCTGCCAGAACCACATCCAGGACATGCCCCTCCCTTGTGGGCTGCATCACATGCTGTGTTAAGAACACATCCTGGAAGCCATCCAGCAGCCTCTGCTCCTTGGCCACCTTAGAGGACATGGTTCCCCAGTTTGTCCCTGGCATATTAAGGTCCCCCATCAACACCACTCCTTCCCCTTTTGGTCCACACTGGGCAATGATGTTGTCCAGCAAATCATCCTCTAGAACATCACTCATCCCGGGGGGGGGCCTATATACTACACCCAGGTTGACCTTATCTCCTGCTGGGGCTCGTAAGGTGACCCATAAGGCCTCCACATTTCCCTCTTCTACCCTAGCAATTTCTATGTCATCTGTAATGAACATAGCCACTCCACCCCCTCTGCCCTCCTTTCTATCCTTCCTAAGCATAGTGTACCCCCGCACGTTTAGGTTCCAGTCATGGTTTTTGTTGGCCCAAGTTTCCGTGACTGCCACCACATCCACTCCCCCCTCGAACAGCATGGCCTGGAACTCTGGCAACTTGTTTCCCAAGCTCCTGGCATTTACTAACTTCAACCCCACCCTTATCCTGATCCTGTTTGTAGACCCCACCCAGATTCCTTACACTTCCATCCTCCCTCTGCTCCTCCTGAAACCTCCACCCCCAGTCTGTTTCCCCCTCCCTTGGGCTTGAAGGCTACTCCTCATCTGGAGGAGGCTTGGTCAGCCCTCCTTATCCCTTCCCCCACAAGTTTAAACCCCACCTTTCTTGAATGTAGTCAGCCATCCCTGTTTAAGGACTTCCTTCCCTAATGGGGCAAGATGAAGCCTGTCCTTGGCATATAGTCCCTTATCCTCCCAAATTCCTTCCAGTTCCTAACACCCCAACCCACTCTCTCACTCCACTTCCTGAGCCAGTCATTAACCTCTGTGCTTCATTTTTTCTCCACTGGGGCCTTTGGTACTGGCAACATCTCCGAAGAAATGTTGCATCCATTATCCCGACAGACTCTGGCAAGTTCTTGGAACCTTGATTGGTTTCCAAAGCGCTATTTCCCTCTAGATCGTTAGTTCCCAAATGCACCAGAAATCCGGTTTACCCTCCACAATCCCTAACCATTTCTTACACCATGAACTTTGCTCTGTGCACTGTCAGCCCAGAGATACTCCCTACCTTCACCTGGCTATGGCATCCACCCTCTGTCCCTCCACTGGATACTCCTAATCATCGGTCTCCCAATAGCAGAACCTCAACACTGCCATCATCCTTATGGTTACCTCCACTATGCCCTCTCAGCCCCCATCCCCCTTTATTCATGATCTCAATTCCATGGGAGTCTTCCTGCCTTATTAGAGACCCTTGTCACCCTCCCTTTCTGCCTCCCTCGTTGTTTTGCCCACTTACTCAAACCCCTCTGAATAGGTGTCCCCTTTAACCCTCTCTTATCTGAACCATTTAGCCTGGCCTGATGGTTTCCCTTCCCCACCGCCATCCTCCCCTTGTAATGTCCCCTGCCTCCAGAGGCTCTCTGTGGTTCCCCTTTAGCTAGGGCCCCATCCTTGGTACTTACCCCCTGCTGAGGGGCTCCTCTCCACCTCCTTGTCTCCCAGTTTCTCTCCAATCATGCTCTCCTCCCTCATGTCTGCAATATGTGTATCTTCCCCCATTGTGTAACATTTATGTTTCCCCTTCTCCCTCTGAGACTATTTCTATCCTTTCCATTGCCAGTCTGTGATGTCCTATGGGTATCCGACTCCCTCCCCGACCTCTGTATAAGTTTCTCATTTCCACCAACCCCTTCCTCCCTCTAGGTTGCTTAGTAGCTCAAATTTATTGTGACACTGTGTCAGCCTCCATCAAGTAACCGAGGTTTCCCCTACTGCACCTCTAAACTGCCCTTCTTCTTCCCCTCTTGCTCTGTTTTCACCTTAGGACTCCTTCCCAGATCTGCTGTTTTAGGCTTCCCCACAACAGCCCCTCCTGACTCTTCCCCTCCACTCTCTTTGTTTCAGAATGTTCACCCGTCGCTATCCCTTAGCATCAACATCCCTATCTAAGGGTCCTCTGTCCCTAATATCCCCCTCCTGCTTGCTGTAACATAACGTCCTGTAATTTCAGATGTTGCCCCAGCCTCCCTCAGCCCCACCCTTCTGCTCCTTATCCACACCCTTATCCTTGGACACCCCCCAGCTCCCCAGCTTACTCCTTAACCAATATACCTCACTCCTGATACAAGATAGCTGTCTACAGAGTGGGCAGCCTCCCTCTCTCCAGGCCCAATTGAGAATTATTGCCATCCCACAGCCTGTGCAGCCTACAACCCTTCAGAAGATGCCTGCCATGGTGGAATATGGCCACCCTGTTTATCCCCCTCTGTTTATAATGGCACACCTCCTTTTCTCAGTCCCTTTCCCCTGTAATACAGTTTCTCTCTATACTGACTGCAGTTATTTACAAACCCAATTTCACCCCCACCAATAAAGTTCCCAAGTCTCACAAACACATACAGTCCAGTGTGTGTTCAGTCCCACTAACAGTGTGTGTATGCAGACATCAGGTACCATATGATGTCACAGGCCCACCAGCTCCTGTTGCTTCAAATTTCAGTCCCAAACAGAAATACTCAGCCCTTCAATCCCAACCCCCAGTGGCTTTTCAGTATTTAAGAAAGCCTACAAAACAGGGTTGGTGGGAGGGCTCTTACCAACACCAGGCAAACAACACATTTAAATTTCACTCTGATTATCACTGCCAAACAATTGTTCCCAAGCCTCAAAAGTTACAATATCACAGCCCAAGTAACAGTTCTAAATCAAGGTAATAATTTTTAACACATAGAACTAATTTTACGTACAAAACTATTCAAATATTTCAGTTAAAACAGAATATAACCCCAGACCTCTGTCCTTACCAGCCTCCTGCTTATGTTCCCAAGTGCAGGTGTGGCAGATTCACATCACTCACACCTACGTCTTCCTTAGCTGCCCCCTTTCTATTTCTTCCCTGAGCTCTCTGTACTTCTCCTCTGCTTGCCCCGGTGGTCTATAAATCACCAAGTGCAGCTTCTTCCTGAGGCTGCCATGAGTTGCACCCACAGTGATGCAGTCTCCCAATTACTACCCTTAATGCACCCATCTTCCACCATCTTGATGCCCTCCTTAAGAAAAAGGATAACTCCTCCCCCTCTACCTGTTCCTGTGTCCCTCCTGAACATTGAGTACCCAGGGATCATCAGTTCCCAGTTATTATATTCAGAAGCCCATGTTTCTTTCATGGCCACAAGGTCCACCTCAGTGTCTGCCATCAGTGATCACAGCTCACTGTTATTACATATGCTCCTGGCATTAAGGTGTACCACTTTCTTCTGACCCCTGATCCTGCTTTACTACTAGCCTTGTGCTTTGCATATCCTCTCAACCCCTTATTTTTCTTGGTGCTTGCACCTTTGCATTTCCCCTCTCCAAAGTCCCTTCACATAGTCCAGTATGGGCTACAGCTTTCTTGGTACCTGCTGTGCTGTTACAAGCCTATAGATGTGGGGGGGAGTACTAGTTAGGATCCCCTGCCATTGAGGTTCCCCTAGACATAGTCTCCCCTGCAGTCAGTTTCAACATCTGATATAGATGTCAAACTTCTGCCCCAGTGAGCAGGCCCCCTGTCTTGTCAGGTGAAGTCAGTCACCCTTGAAGAGCCTTTTGTCCCAGAAATCTCATTAGTTCCCCACAAAGTGGTATCCAATACACTTACACCATCCCTTAAGCCAGCCATTAAAATCATCTATTACATCCTTCCTTATCCTATCCTACTTTTCCTTCCTGCCTCACACAGGGAAGACTTTGGGAATGGTCATGGAGGCTAAGTGGGCCACCAATCTGTCCCTAGTCTATGACAGTTCCACTCCATCATCTCTGCTGACTAGTTCACCAGATCTCTGGTACCCAGGTTTACCAGCACTCCCTGCTCCCCTCTGCACCCTCTCCACCATTCTCCCTATCCTGTCTAAATCCCAGATGTTAGCTGCTCTAGGCAGGCACTGGACCATCCCTCTCCCATCCATTCCCCTCCACTATTCTCCTTATCCCCATAATCATTGAGTCCCTGACCACTAAGAATTTCCATGCAGACTTGCTCCCTGTTGGTGCCATTATGTTGCCCTGCCCTTTTCCATTGATTGTCTTGGAGACCCCTCCCCAACAGAGTCAGGTGCCTGAACCTCCTCGAGGGGTGCAAAACTATTCACCATCTGGATGGTCAGTGGCTGGACAATCTCCTTGTGGCTAACCCTGCTTCCCCTGTCCCCCTCCCTACCACTCTCCACACCACTGGGTTTCTGAGGGTGGGCTCCTGTTGAGCTGATGATACAGTTAAGATACTGTATTTCTACCCTTGCTGTCACCAACTGAGCCTGGAGGTCTGCCAAGGTCCTGCAGATGGGCAGTGCCCCTCGTCCAGAGCATATCCATAGAGAAGAGTGCCCCACAGCTGGCACAACTAACTGCCTCATCTCTATGCTCCATCCCCATAAAGACTTCTAGTAAGCAGACATTTAATTTAACTCATAGAGCTCATCCAGATGGGGTGAAGCTGTAAGTTTGTTGGCATTGGCAGGACTCGAATCTCATAAGATTAAAAACAATTAGAATTTTAGGACATTCAATTCTTTATTTCTACAGACATGTGGGAAAACAGGATCTTTGTACTTAGATTTTATATATCCTTGTAGCTTTTCCTGCCATGAAAGGGGGGGGGAAGGGGAAAATTGTTTAACCAGGAAAGGCACACTAAGCCGGAACTTGTTTCCAGGTGCGACCTGGGAGCACAAGGAAGTTAAGTGACTTGCTCAGGGTCACACAGTATGCAAGTGGAAGCTGTGGGATTCAAACCCAGGTCTGGTCTGCTGGATGTCACCAGATTTGCAGCTCAGAGCCTTAGACCACTGCGCTGATGTAGTCTTCTGCTTGTACAGTAACATCAGAAAATTTTCCATGAAAGCAGGTTGTGATGTCATCTAAATTGAGGATTATGACATCACAGCAGGAATAGTGTGACAGATGAAGGCCATGGAGAAAATACCCTGTTTTTATTAAAATGACTTCAGTAATAAAAAAATGGAAGGTCCCGAAATTCAACATTTTGAGGAAATTTGTTTCAACTGAATTCTGCAAGCTATCTTGAAATTTTTTGACAGAATCTGAAAAAAAAACACTTTCACATAATTCATCCTGCTTAAAAGTAATAAAATGATTTATGATCCTGGTCTACATACTTTAATTTATTCCTTCATTGTTTCTATTTTCTAAATTGATGTGCGCTCTAGCAATGTACAGATGTCTTAATTTGTCCCTGACCTGATGACATCATACTGACTGAGGAGGTACCATACCTGTTATCATGTGTAGTGTTGTCCAGTACAGTAAAAGAAAGGGTTGCATTTCCATTTTCAAATCCTGTCCCTCAGCCTGATCACCTAGTATGGCTTTTCTTCAGCACAGCCTTGAAGCATTTGACTTCCCTATTAGCCCTTAGCTGACATGGTATCCTGCTGAGCTGTTTGGAAATCCTTAGAGACAAACTGTTGCCCATTATCTGTAACACAACATTCTGACAAGCCATGTGTAGTAAACATTTTGTTTAGCCACTAAATTATTGCTGCTGCTGTGACTTTCCTCATGATTTCCACTTGGGTTTTTCTAGAGTAATCAATTAAAAGCAGTCAGTACGCACCAGAAAGGAATAGACTTCACAGATCCATGGGAATGTTTATCCATCCATTGCTCATTCGATTAGGCTGTCATCTAAAGCTGAGTTTGAGGCCTTTCCACTATTAGGCAAGCACAATGACATGTGGCAAAAAGTTGTTATCTCTATCTCTCTCTATCTCTCTATGTCTGGCCATTAGACATTTCTCTTAGGATCTGTTTTTGCTTTTCTGGCATCTTTCTGTGTTATTCTTGCCCTCCTGTCCCTCATTCCTCTTTCGTTTTCCCACCCTCACTCCCCCTCCACCTCATCACTCCTTTCTTCTTTTTACCTGTTTCCCCAGCCTTCTCCTCCTCTCTGAAAGCTCTACTAGACCTCAACCCCTGCCATTCCACCAGCCCAGACAGGCTTGTCCCTAAGCTTCTGCACCTCTTGGCCCCTGCTATTGCTATTCAGCTTGCCTCCTTACTAAGCCTCTCCTTCTCTCTGACCTCTGTTCCTACATCTTGGAAGAACACTACTGTCATCCCCCTCCACAAAGGTGGTGATTCCTCCTCTCCTGGGAACTTCTGCCCTATATCCCTCCTCCCCACCCTCTCCAAACTCCAAGAACATGTAGTTCTATCTCAGTTGTCTCCCTTCCTTGACTCCTCATCCTTCTTCACTCCTTTCCAGTCTGGCTTTTGCAAACTCCACTCCACCATCTCCTCCCCCTCCGACTGAGTCAATTCGCATTGCTATGGACCAGTGCCTTCTCACTGCCACCATTTTCATTGATTTTGCAAAAGCATTCAACACTGTCTCTCACTCCTCCTTCATAAACTCAGTTGAAATGGGCTTTCTGCCCCCACCATTCAGTGGTTCAGATACTACCTCACAAGTAAATCTCAGTCTGTGAGGCTTGGAGGTGCCATATCCCCGTCCATCCCAATTACCACTGGTGTGCCCCAAGGATCTGTACTTGGACCACTCTTATTCTCCATATTTTTAAATGACCTTCCGGCTGACTGCTCATCTGTGTCCATACACATGTATGCAGACGACACTGCCCTCTTTGTCTTTGGTTGATCACCAGCTGAGCTTATGTCTGAGTTCCAACCTGATTTTGACTCTATCCAAAAATGGTTTCAGTCTAATCAGCTCTCACATAATGCCAAAAAGATGGTTTCCATGTGCTTTGGCCCTAGACCTAGGCTGTCCAAATTCTTGCCTCTCCCCTCCTTCCACACCCTCGATGGTATCCCTATTGACGACGTGCCCACCTTCAAGCACCTAGGCATCTGGCGTGACCATCACCTCCATTTCTCCCAGCACATAGACTTAATCTCAAAAAGCTCCATCCTAAACTTGGGGCCCTCTAAAAGCATAAAAGCTGCATCCCCCTCCTTGTCCACTGTGACACCCTTACCAAGATGATTCTCCCCATCTTTGATGATTTAATTTATGGTGCTGCCACCCAAGTCCACCCTGGCAAGACTGGATCCTCTTTTCCACTCCTTCTGCTGCTTTACCCGTAACTGTCCTACCCGTACTCACCACTGTACTCTCTATATTTCTCTTTCCCTCCCTTCCCTTGAGGATCACTGTCTGGCCCATGTTGCCTCCTTCACCTGTAAATTCTGGCTATCCTCTTTACACCCCTATCTCGACTCCCTACTTTCCCCTCGCCCCTCCTCCTACTCCCTTTGAAACACTGGGTTTTACTCCATGAAGCTCCCTCCCCATAAAACTCTTGCTGGCCAATCTACCTTCTCTTTCTGCTTTCCTAAACTCTGGAATTCACTCCCCGTGAACATTCACTCTGCTCCTTCTAAACCCTCCCTCATTCCTCTTCTCCACTTACATACCTCCCCCTCTTGCCACTGTCTCTAACATGCCTGGCCTTGCTGTTCAATCTGTTGCTGAATCCAAACATGTTGTAACTGCAGTCATGTACATTGCACTTATTTGTATATACCTGTACTGCTGACACTGCAGATTGCACTTTTTGTACGTCCTGGTACTTTTGTAGTCTGGTAATCTTCTCACTGTATATTCACTGTATTTCACAATACTATTCATTGTATATTCACTGCATTTCACTGTATTATTACTGTATATTCACTGTATTTTCACCTACTGTATACCTTTTGTTTCTGTGCTGTAAATTGTATTTGTATCCTAATGTACTCTCTGTTTTTTACATTGTATGCTACTATATATAAATTGTACTCACTTCCCCTCCTCCCCCCCAGGACACATCTGGAAATGAGCTATTTGAGCTCAGTATGTTCTTTCCTGGTGAAACGCTTTAATAAATAAAAATAAATAACAATTCTTAACATACTGTACTTTTTATAGGTAGCGCTAGATTGACCAGTGTGTTTGTCTTCTCAATACAGTGACATTTGGATGGTCAGTTCATTTGTGGGCAGAACTATACTTGATGTACTTCTCACTTTTATATGCCAAAAGCACAGCTGTTAGCACCTACTGTGGTCATGCATACTCTTTTGTGCAGTTAGTCAAGTTTAAGGTTATATTCAGTGTGAGTGATTAGGCTGCATGATGTCACTGATGATGTCAGCGGTAGGGCTTTTAGGTCTAGGACTAGAGTTTCAGACCTACACAAGCATGGGTTTGATCCCCTGCATTGCACATTTTTTCTTTCTCACTATAACATTGTTCCTGTATTAGAAACATTTTATATGTCATTGCTGATGTAGTGAAGGGTTTCAACAGTATGTTGTAGTCAATTAAATTAGTCCTGGCTGAGGCTTGTCTAGGTTTGAATACAATTTGAGTCGTCAGTTTTGCAGGTTGTGACACTACCGTTCCACCATAGGAACTGCAACTCACTTACCTGTAGCTCAGTGGCACTCTCCGAATGTGTGTTATTTTAGCAGGCAAAGGATCAGTGGTTCAAATCCTGGTAGGGACGTAAACATATTTTTTGTACGATGGAAACTCACCTGAGTGGCAATTCATGGTGGTGGGGAGCTGGAATAGTAAATTAAATGAGAAGTTAATTTAGCTAAGAACAAGAATTTGTTGATTAGAGTGCCAGTCACCTGTTTTGTAGGTTGTGACATAACCTCTTCACTATAGGAAATGCAACTCTCTAACCTGCAGATCAGTGGCACACTGAATGTGTGTTTGCTTAGCAAGCAAAGGATCAGTTGTTTAAATTCAAACAGGCAGAGTTTGAATCCTGGTAGGGACTTAAGCATTTTTTTAAACTTTATTTGTAAGATGAAAACATTTGAGTGGTGATTCATGGTTTTGTGGAGTTGTAATAAAAAATTGTATAAACCATTCATCTGAGAACAACAGTTTGTGAAGGTAAATTGAATGCTGAGATTAGATCCCCAGTCACCATTTGGCAAGTTGGGACCTAATCTCTGTACTATGACTTCATACTAAGATTTGTAGGAGTGAGAGGGCATACTAAGCCCATTGTACTCCTATTATTAATAACGTAGACTTCCTTCATTAGTGATATAATTGTCAAGTTTATTTTTAAACTTTGTTTTTGTTTACTAATAACTATGTGTAGTGGTAAGTTATTCCATGGGTTTATAACCCTTTGAGTAAAAAAGTACTTTCTCCTGATTGTATTTGAAGTTTTATCATGTCAATTAAAAAGGGTGCCCTCTAGTGTTAGTTTGATTTTGCTTGACGTGAAAATTCATATTGCATAATAAAAATGGATCCAGTATCAAAGAGTATATTAGAAGGATGTCACCTCTAATACATCTTGTTTCCAAGGACATAAAATTCAACTGACTCAGCTGTTTGTGATATGTGAGATTCCTTAGTCCATCAGTAATTGTGTTTGTTTTCTTTGGAGTTTTTCAGTTGGTTGATTTTGTTGATTTTGCCCATTTTGCATGGGCACCAGATCTTTTGAGCTGAAGTCTAAATGAGGGCAAACATGGGCCCAGTATAGTGGAAATGTGACTGATTTGTCACTGGACTTAATATTGAGTGTAATTGCCCATGCCACTTTATTTGCTTTAGCTACAGTCTGGATGATTTGTGATTTATTTTCTAAGTCATTTGTGATGACCACCCCAAAATCACTCTGATATTGTTTCAAGCAGGATGTGACCCAACAGAGTGTGTGATTAACATTATTTGTTCCTATGTACATGACTGCACATTTTGTCAGGGTTGCATTTCATTTCCCATGCTTTTGCCCATGATGTAATGTGATCTAAATCAGTTTGTAATTCAGCTCTCTGGTTTTCTGTTAAGCTCAGGCCACCCACTTTTGAATCATCAGCATACTTTATTGTTAAACACTGTGCTTTTGAAATACTGTAAGATCATGTATAAACACCTGACAGATAGCTGTGCCCAGCACAGATCCCTGAGGTACTCCACTAGTTATGTCTCCACTATAAGATGTATGCCCATTAATTATAACCCTCTGGTTCAATTCATAAGCCAGTTATCTATTGGTATAATTTACTGTATATTCCATGCTGTTCCATTTTGTTTGACAATTGCCCAATGTGGGACTAAGTCAAATGCTTTACTTAGGTTGAATAAAACACATCACAAGGTATTTTATTGTCCAAGTAGGAAGTGATCATTTTGTAAAAACACAAAAGGTTGGTGCTGCACGAGTGACCTTTTGTAAAACTGTGCTGGTCAGGGTCCATATTCACTACTGTAGGGCTAATTTTTATTTCTTACGATCCTCTCAAGCATTTTACCAGGAATAGATGTGAGACTAAAAGGGTGGTAGTTGTTTGGATTATACCTGTTGCCTTTCTTTAAAAGTTGTGTTTGCCAGTCTGCTGGCTCGTTGCCTGTATTTCATGATTCCTCAAATATGATCTAAAGTGGGAGAACTATGTACTTTGACATTATTTTAATCTTGTTGCTACTTATTTTATAAGGCCCAGGACATGAACTGTATGATTCTTTAAATTTTTAATTTTACATAGTGTCTCCTCTTGTGATATATGTATTTTGCTTGTGTCCTTACTTGCAGGGAGAGACTGGATTTTGGGTTTTGGGGGTGAATACTGAATAAAAATTGGTGTTTAACTGGTCATCTTTTTCATTAGGGATGTTTATTGTTTCATCATTTAGAATAAGTGGGTCCACTTTGCATTTAGAATTTCCTTTTAAAGAGTTAACATAACTGAAGAAACATTTATAGTTTTTTTGTTTGCATTCTGGGTCAGCAATAATGCCATATTTTGTTTAGCTTTTCTGATCTGATTTTTGCATTTGTTTTGAAGTTTTTTAAAGTCTGTCCATTTGTTAATGTCCTTGTGTAATAGATAAGATTTATATATCTGCTTTACACCATACATTGCAATTTACTCACCTACAGCTCAGTGGTGCACTGAATATGTGTTTGTTTAGCAGGCAAAGGATCAACAGTTCAGATCATGGCAGGGACTTCTTCATTTATTTCAAGTTTGTAAGATGGAAACTCACTTGAGTAGTGATTCATGGTGGTGTGGAGCTGGAATAGTAAATTATTGAAGAAGTAAATTAAGAAAAGAACAACAATTTGTGAAAGTAAATTGCCTACTGGGATTAGAGTCACAGTCACCTGTTTTGCAAGCTGTGATATACGAACATATGAACATACAAAAATTGCCAACAGCAAAAGGCCATCATGGTATATCTAGGGTGCTTGTGAATGCAGCTACCTCCCTATTCAGCAGCTGCCCCACCCCCTTCCCTTACCTCCCTTTACCCTCCCCTTTGCCCTGTCCCACTCCTTCTTGAAGCATTCCACTGTGGTACATGTCACCACTTCAGCTGGTAGTGCATTCCACTTTGCCACCACCCTCTCCATAAGGAAATGTCTCCTCACCTCCTTCCTGAATCTACCCCCTCCAATCTCATATCATGGCCCCTAGTGTCTTTCCCCACCCTCTTCCTGAATAGACCCTCTGTGTCCATTTTGATTATCACTTTCATGTATTTGAAGGTCTCAATTATATCCCTCTTCCCTCTTCTCCTCCAGTGTGTACATGTTTAACTCTCTTAGTCTGACCTCATATGACAGTTCCCTTAGGCCCTGAATCATCTTCATTGCCCTATGCTACACCCACTCCAGGAGCCTAATGTCCCTTTGTAGGTACGGGCACCAGTACTGCACACAGTCCTAAAGGTCGGGTCTAACCAACGATCTGTACAATGGTAGAATAACCTCCATTTTTCTCAAGGTAATTTATTTATTTATTTATTAGTAAATTCGGAATTACAACCCTTTGACTCAAAGACTCATTTCCAAAGGCTCCCCATCCACAGAAAGTAATTGTTAATAACAGAAACAGATTATAAGCATTACAAGACAGTGTTTCAGAGGTGTGGCCTATACCTGTTGGTAGCTAAGCAGTTCCCAGAAACAAAGGGATCAGTTATTGCCGAAGGTAACAAATGAGCAGTCAAGGCATAATAGACTTTGTCAATCATTCCCCTTTGGCCATTGCTGTTGCCTTTCTGCATTGTGCAGAATTGTTCAGTGCTCCCATGATGAGCACCCCCAGATCCTTCTCCTCTTCTGTTACCTCCAGCTGCACTACCCCCGATGGTAGCTTCTCCTTGGATTTTTTGTTCTTTTTTTTTTTCAAATCAAAGTTTATTAATTTTTTAAAGATAATGAGAACAAATCCAGAAAAACAAAATGTATTATGCATAAAATGATGAAATACAATATACTCTGCAGTTGTTCCCGTCTCCCTCCCCTCCCACCCTCTCCCCACCCTCCCTAAACATATAACCCCCACCACCCTAATCAGCACAGTCATTACTCCTAAACAGGTTAGTCATGATATTAGTCATATATAACAACAAGTGAATTAAATGGAGAACAGAGTATGAAGAGGCTCCCATATCTTTTTGTATCTGTCAAATCTATTGTTAAGACTTGCTATAATTTTTTCTGTTCTGAGGTTTGCAAGGAGCTCTTTTAGCCATTCAGAATAAGAAATATCAGTGTTGTTCTTCCAATGATGGAGAATTGCCTTTTTAATTGACAGGGTTATCAGGGCTATGTGGTATCGTGTGATGGATACTGAAATTCTGGCATAATCACCTAGAAGGTAAACTTCAGGAGAAAAAAGATCAGACAAGCCTAGCAAGGGGTCAACACTTTGCTGGGTATCAGTCCAGAGAGTTATAGCTTTGGAGCAGGTCCAAAAAATATGATATATAGATCCCTCCGCCTGCTGACAATGAGCGCAAGTGGATGAATTAATAAGACCATACTTACATAATTTTTGGGGGGTTTAGTATAGGTCATGTAATATATGAAATTGGGTAAGCTGAAGTCTATCCTGAGTGATATATTCATGATAGTTATGCCATAAGGCATTCCAGTCAATTTCCTGGTTGGGAAAAAAGGAAGTCCAATAGTGTACAGGAACAAAGCAAGTCAGGTGTGCCCAGTTATATAGAGTCCTGTAAATGTTAGATACAGAGTGTGGTGAATTACCTGGAGGATTTTTTGTTCTGAAGTACAGCACCTTGCATTTTTTTGCATTGAACTCCAGCTGCCATCTGTCAGAGCATGCCTCCAACCTTGCCAGAGCCTCCTGTAGCCCCTGCCACCCTCCCTGGTCTTTTACCACTGCTCTCATCTTGGTGTCATCCGCAAACAGGCTGATGCTGCTGCTGATGCCTTCCAAGATGTCTGCAATAAATATGCCAAACAGTACTGGGCCCAAAACCAAAGCCTGTGGAACACCGCTTGTCACAGGCTTAGGGGATGAGTATTCCCCACCTATCACCACCCTCTGCTGCCTATCTTTTAGCCGGTTCTCCACCCACCTCACCAGTTTTGCTCCCGGCCCTGTGCCCTGTAGCTTTGTTCCAAGTCTCCCATGTGGTACTGAATCAATGGCCTCACTGAAGTCTAGGTAGAGTACATCCACCGCATGGCCCCTGTCAATTTGCCTAGTCACCCAGTCATAGTATTCCACCAGGTTGGTCTGGCATGACCTGCCCTTGATGAAGCCATGCTGCCTCCCATCCTGCACCCCGTTTGCCTCCAGTAGTGCCACTAGCCCATCTTTTAGGATAGTCTCCATTAGCTTCCTCTCTGTGTATGTTAGACTTACTGGCCTGTAGTTTCCCGGTTCGTCCTTGGGTCCACTCTTGTGGAGGGGAACCACTCGAGACAGTCTCCAGTCCTGCAGTATGCATCCTGTGTCTAGAGATGAATTAAATAAGTCTGCCAAGGGTCCTGCCAGGACCTCTGCCAGCTCCTTCAGCACTATCTGATGTACTCCATCCAGTCCCGGAGCCTTGTCTACCCTCAGTGCCCTTAACCCCTCCAGCACCCTTCCCACTGCGATTTCTCCATCCATCACCCCCCCATCTGTTTCTGTCTTCCCTCCTATTATGGGTAGTGCCCCTTCCTTTTCTTTCATAAGGACTGAACAGAAGTAGTCGTTGAGCACTTCTGCATTTTCACCCCCTTCTTTCACCTATCCTCCCTCTTTCTTAATTCTTACAATTGGTCCTTACAGCTTCTTTTCTCCCTGATGTATCTAAAGAAGTCTTTCTCCCCTTTTTTTTATGCCCTGCACCAGCCTGAGTTCCCTTGCTGCCTTGGCTGCCCTTACCCCCATGTCACTTCCTTTGCTTCTTTCAGGTATTCCTCCCCATCATCCTCCCTTCCCGATATTCTGTATCTCCTGTAAGCTGCTCTTTTCTTCCTCACCCTGTCTAGAACCCCTTTACTTATCCAGCTGGGTTTTCTCCCCTAGCCTTCTTAGTCTGGGCCCTGCTGCAAGTTTCTGTTGCCTCCACTATCCCCTGTCTTATCAGTTCCCACCTTTGCTGTGTGTCCATACCTGGTTGAATTTTGCACAGGAACCCCTGTACCACTTCGCTCATCATCTTAAAGTTGGCATTCCTGAAATCCAGCGCCCTTGTGCCAGATGTCAACTTCTCTTAACCATCTGTAACTGGAACCATACTGTCTAGTGGTCACTCCCCCCCAGTGGTTCCTCCACCCTCACATCCTTCACCCACTCTCCATTTGTCAGTACAAGGTCAAGGGTGTTCCCTTCCCTAGTTGGTTCCTTGACCAACTGTACTAGAAAGCTTTCTTGGAAGGCATCCAGCATTACCTGCTCCCTTCTTCTCTTTGTGGTAGGTCTGTTCCACTCCAGCCCTGACAGGCTGAAGTCCCCTACTATCACCACCACACCTACCTGCAGTTTCTTCTAATCTGTTCTGCCAGTACCCTGTCCATTCCTTCAGGTCGAGAGGGTGGCCTGTACACCACCCCCAGTCTTAGTGATCTACTTTTGGGATCCTGTAGTTGCACCCACAGTGCTTTTGTGTCTCTCTTGTCTCCCTCCTCCCTTACACATTTTAATCCTTCCTTTATGTACAGCACCACCCCTCCTCCCCCTTCCCCTTCCCATTTTCCCTATCCTTCCATTGTAATCTATACCCTGGAACCGTCATGTCTCAGTCATGGATTTGGGTGGCCCATGTCTCAGTTATAGCTGCCAAGTCCATGCCCCCCCTCCTCCAAGACAGCATGTAGTTCAACCCCCCTTGTCCCCAGACTCCTAGCACTTAGTGTTACCACCCTCCAACCCTTGTCTCTACCCTCCTCCCTGCTTTTCTCCCCTTATGTCCGCTCCCTTAGTAGTTGCCTTTCTCTTTACCTTGCTATCACATGGGGTAAGCCCATTTGGTTTCACATCACTAGAACACTGAACACCACTATCCCTTCTGCTACCCCCTTCCTAGTTTAAATGCTCCTCAATGTGCTTCCCTATCCTTGCCTTCAGTACATTTTTTCCTTCCTCATTTAGGTGCAGTCCGTTTTTTGCATACAGATTGCTGTTCTCCCAGGTCTCCCCCCCACCTCCTACCAACCCATACCCCTTTTCCTGACACCAGACCCCCAGACATTGATTAAACTCTTGAATTCCCCCTTTTCTTGCCATGCTTGTCCTGGAAACAGGAAGTACCTCCAAGAAGGAGACAAATCTGCCCACTCTCTCACACAGAGGTCCCAGTTCCTCAAACCTCCTCTTAATCTCCCCTACCATCCCATCAACCAGGTCATTTGTCCTCAGGTGCATTATTTGGTGAGGCCTTTCCCTTCCCCTGCTTGCATACTTTAGCATGGATTGCCCCACCCTTTCTGCCTTCATTCTAGGCATGGCTTCCACCCAAATTCTACTGTGCCTCTCCCCTTTGCTTCCCCACCTGACCCCTCTTAGTATTGAGTCCCCCAAGGCCAAGACACCTCCCTTCATCCCCTTCCCATCCTCCTCTTCTCCTCTCCTTCTTCCTCCTGCACAATCTTCCCTCCTATTGTCGCTGTTTCTTCCCCTGTGTTCTCCACTGAACTCAACCTTTTTGCCACAATTCACCAATTTCTCTATCTCCCTCCTCAGTCGTTTTGTTCTTTGTACTCATGGACTGCACTTCCCCTTCCTCCTTTCCCTCCTTTGATTCCTCTATTAGAGGTCTTCCCCATCTGAGCTCCCAACATTACCAACTCCCTGTACTCCTTCTCTTATTCTGCTTGCATGTTTGTCTCCCATACCTGTCTCACCCCCACTGGCCCCTTGTTCTGACCACCCTGTCCCTCTTATTCCTCCCATCTTTTTTCTTTTCCTAGATGTTTTCTGTGCTTTCCACATCCCCATCTCGTCCTGACCTAATATGCCCCTTCATCATCTTTGACACTTCCTCCCTTAGTCTTAGTACTTCCTTCTCTAGCCTCCTCAGCCTTACACAGATGGGGCACCCCCTGTCCTCCATGGGGTGTCCGTGAATACTGCCCCATCACAGTTATTACACCCCACAATCCTTCCACCCCTGTGACTTCTGTTCCCCACCTTTCCCTGATTCCTTTGCCCCAGTCCCCTCCACTGACCCTCATTCCAGCCTGCCCCACTACCTTGTCCCATTGCCAGACTGCCTCAAGCCATTGCCATTGTCTCATTACCCCTTCCTATTCTTTGCTCCCTCTGCTCCACCCTCCCTCTTGTGGTTCCTCTTCTTTCTATCTTGACCCTGTCTGTTGGCAGCACTATTTTCAAGCTTCTCAAGCACCTTCTTCACAGCCTTCAAGCCCAACCCCCAGTGTCTTATCAGTATTTAAGAAAGCCTGGTGGAGGGGAATTTTTCAACCCTAACCACCAAATCTAGCACAGTGCTCAGCCAGCAGCTATAAACTACAAATTTAAGCTAAAAAGCGCCACCAAAACTTACAAAATATCTCAGAGATAAGTAAGCTCTCAGAAAAAATCACTTCTTATTCCAACTACCCTCAAACAAACTGCCTTGGTGAACAACTACAGATAGATTTAAAACTGAAATCCACACAATCTTGATTGGCTACTCTCTTACTTGGGAAAATAAGCCCTCCCCCACTGTGCTTAGTCAGCCAACCAGCAACAGCTACTGTGAAATACAATACAGATTTAAACTTTTGGGGTTTTTTTTCAATCCCAACCACCAAACCTAGCACAGTGCTCAGCCAGCAGCTGTAAACTACAAATTTAAGCTAAAAAACACTACCAACACTTACAAAATATCTCAGAGATAAATAAGCTCTCAGAAAAAAAATCACCTCTTATTCCAGCTCCCCTCAAGTAAACTGCCTGCATGATCACTTAGCAGGCAAAGGATAATCGCTATATAATAGGGACTGCAGCTCACTAACCTGTAGTTCAGTAGCACACTGAAAGTGTGTTTGTTTAGCAGACAAAGCATCAATTTTTCAGATTCTGTCAGGGACCTAAGCATGTTTTTCAGATTTGTTTTATAAGATGGAAACTTACTTGAGTGGTGATTTGTGCTGTTGCGGAGTTAGAATAGTAAATTATATGAGAAGTAAATTTAAGCTAAGAATAACAATTTGCGAAGGTAAATCTCCTGCTGGGATTAGATCCCCAGTCCCCTGTTTTGCAGGATGTGATACAACCTCTTTGTTAAAGGAATTGCAATTCACTTGCAGTACTAGCAGCTCAGCTGTACACTCAATGCGTGATCACTTATCAGGCAAAGGATCAGTAGTTAAAATCCTGGTCAGAACTTAGAAATTTGTTTGGTAAGATGGAAACTAACCAGAGTGGTGATTAATGGTGGTGTGAATTTGGAATAATAAATGAGAAGTAAATTTAGCTAAGAACAACAGTTTGTGAAGGTAAATCACCTGCTGGGATTAGCTCCTCAGTCCCCTGTTTTGCAGGATGTGACATACCTTTACACTATAGGAACAGCAACTCACTTACCTATAGCTCAGGGGCACATTGAATGTTTGTTCACTTAATGGGCAAAGAATCAGTGGATGAAACCCCTGTAGGGACTTATACATTTGGTTACATTTTTTTTGTAAGATGGAAACTCACTTGAGTGGTTATTCATGGTGGTGTGGAGTTGTAATAGTTATTATATGAGAAGTAAATTCAGCTAAGGTCAGCAATTTGTCACAGTATATCACCTGCTAGGATTAGATCCCCAGTTGCCTGTTTTGCAGGATGTGACATACCTCCACACCATAGGAACTGCAACTCACTTACCTGCAGCTCAGTGCACACTGAATTTGTTTGCTTAGTAGGCAAAGAATTAGTGGATTAAGCTCTGGTAGGGACTTAGACATTTGCTTCAATTTTTTTATATGACGGAAGCTCCATTGAGTGCTGATTCATGGTGGTGTGGAGTTGTATTAGTAAATTATATAAAAAATAAATTTAGCTAAGATCAGCAATTTGTGAAGGTATATCACCTGCTAGAATTAGATCCCCAGATGCCTGTATTGCAGGTTCTAACATTCCTCTACACCATAAGAACAGCAACTCACTTACCAGCAGCTCAGTGGCACACTGTGTGTTTGCTTAGTAGGCAAATTACTAGTGGTTTGAATCCAGGCAAGCACACAGTGTATTGTATTTTTATGCATAATTATTTCACACTTTGCAGATCTTATTTGGCACCTTTAGTACCATTGGTAATTTGATTCCCTTTGCCCTGATGTCAAATGTACTCTGACACACCAGCTGTGTAATCACAACCCGTCTGATGCTTCATTAATCTCATCTTGTGCCAAGGGGGGTGGGGTGGAAACCAATTAACCTGTGCCAGCACATGAGATGTTTGGCAGGTGTTAACCCAACTGAAACCTGTGGTCTCTCTCTCTCTCTGCTCTCTGTCTTGGGCTGTGCTGCTTCAGAGTCAGAGCATATACACCCTCCTTAGGGGGAATTTTTTCATTCAGCTTCTGTCACTTCACCTGAAGTCTGTCCACCTACCAGTCTATCTGTAATGCAGGCCTTGGGGACACAGGGAAACTACAGGATCTTATTCTCTTTGGCACACACCCACTAGCTTCCTTTCTCCTTGCACTCCCACCCCTTGCTTTTGGTGCCTCCATCATTTATACTTGGGGCATGGCAATCTGCAGGGCAGAAAGGGGAAAACAGGACTATAACATAACCCCACAATGGAAGATTTGCACAGATATTTTAGGGACTTACGAAGGCCTGCAATCTATGCAGCACCATAGCAGGACAGTGTGTCATGTGTCAGTCCCAAGTTTCTTTTAAAAAGACCCCCACCTACAACTCAGTGTGTGTGCTGCAAAGGTGGTAGCTCAACCACGTGAATGGAAGGGAGGTATACAGGTTTCAGTGCCAAACTTATCTCTGCAGAGTGGATATCAAGACACTACTAAGGCAGTTGGGGTCAGCTGCAGCATGAGGATTTTTCACTCTCCAAGAACAGGTTACTGCTTACTGAGGGTCTGCACATATCACCAGACTGATGGATTAAATCCCAGTTTACAAGCGTGTGCTGAAGTGCAACCAGGAATCTTTCTTCAAAACTAGTATCGACTCAAGGGAAAGCCTGCAGATTTAAGAGGAGTTCATTAGCTGCGTACGCTCCTGCAGATAATTCATTTTTGTGCTTTTCCTGCTCTTTGCTGCCTCGTGCTCAGCCTGCTGTAGCAATAGTACCTAATTGATAGCAGCGATAATAGCATCTTACTTGATGTGTGAAAGTTTAATAAGCCTCTGAAATCGGTCTATATATCATGAAGCATAACTCCCCACTACAAAACCCATCCCCCTCCTTTAAGTTCAGAGTTCTTAGTGGCAAACACAGTACCTATTTGACCCTTTCACTATATTAGCGTGTAGACTGCCCCTTCCCAGAATGCCGACCCGTTTGCTGGGGGGGTGCTGAGGTAGGAGGAATCACAGCTGGAACATGTCCATGACTCAGAGCAGAGGTAACAGCGGGGGTTGGGGCTTCACTTAAACACAGTTTGCAACAGTAAAGCAATATATTCTCTGTCCAAACCACAATCATTTCAAAGCAGTGCAGGTGAGTTCATTTACATGTTCCTTTACACACGCCTCTTACCAGAAAACCATCAGTCTTGCACTGAATTAAATAAATTTGCTTGGTTGCTAGAACAGACTCACTCATTTATCTGGTGTCACTTTCCTCTCTTCCAGCACTTCATTCACTGCCTGCTGAGAAAGACTTCTATGCTTTCATTTAGCTTTCCATTAGCATTTCAATGCTTCGGCTCTGTCCCCAACAATCATTGGTGTTACACACAGTCACGTTTGGATTCAGATTACTGGGGTCCCTATTCCTACTTTACCTTCTAGTTTTGCTCTGTACTTTTTATTTTGTTTATTTAGTGATTCAGAAAAAACCTTTGAGCACAAGTTCTTTTACAAAGGTTCCACGTCATAGATTGCAAAGCAAAGTACAGTAGGAGAAAGCAAAGGTACATTACAATGAACGAAACAGCTTGGATTCAGAACTTACAGAATAACTCAAAAAATAGGTACAAGTTAAATAAGAAAAAACACTTTATGAGGGTGGGGGTAGGGGGACTAAGCAGCCACAAAGTGCCTTGTCAGTAGTTCAGAGGGATGGGGATAGCTGGCAGAGAGGTAAAGAAGGGAGGTACGAGAGAGAGAGAGGTAAGTACTGCGGTGGAGGTGAGAGGGTGGGGGAAGAGGGACGATAAGGTATAGAGAGAGATAGTGGGGTGAGGGGAGGTTGAGCGGAGAGGACATGCCAGAGTAAAATGGTGGGGTGTGAGGGGGCATGGTCAGGCAGCCAGCATTAGTAGTGACTGTTTGGGAAACTCATGATACTGTGAGTTGGGAGGGAGGGGTGGCAGGTGCCAAGGGCATGAGCGTAAACTGATTGCTGGGGCAAGTCATGAGAAGGGACAGAGGAAAGGTACCTGAGGCCTGCCTAGTGCTTGCTGGGGGGCAGAGAGAGCTGGTTGGCTGGACTCAAGGGCAGGTGCACTTAGAGACTGTTATTAGGTGCTGTTTGAGGTCAGTTTTGAATTGTGCCAGACAATTGGTGGCCAAGAGGTTCCCAGGAAGTTCATTTATCCATAGGGGGCCCGGTAGGCAAATGCATGTTGCCTGACTGAGGTGCGATGGAAGGGGATCACCAAGGCCCCTCTAGTCCTACCTCTGGTGACCTGTAATGAGTTGGCTGCCTTGATCAAACTGCCTACACTAGGTGGTGTTTTACCCAATAGAGCCTTCTTCCCTAGGATGCAAGTCTGGAATTTGACCCTGTTTCTTAATGACAGCCAGTTTGCACGTTCATACAGAGTACAGGTGTGAGTGCCACGCTCGCATACAGGGTGAGTCTGCAGGCTTTGTTGAGCACAGTCTGAACTCTCTTGAGTACTGTATCCATTGCTGCCCCATAGACCACTAGTCCATAGTCAATAGTAGATATAATTGAGCTGTGGACTGAGAGGTGCAAGGCCCCCACAGAGGTGTTGCCTGTGCCTGTACAGGACACCAATCTTGGTACTGACTGTCTTGACCAGAGTCAATATGTTGCACAAACATGAGGGTATCATCTATTATGACCCCCAAATACTTAAACAAGTGAACTTGTTCCAGCAGCTCACTGCATGAGTTGGAGATGATGAGAGGGTGGTGCTTATTTTTGTTGTGGGGGCTGAACATAAGCAAGGCCTTGGTCTTCTTGTAGTTTAGTAGCAACCTATGACTACAGAACCAGTCCTCGAGTTTGGAGTTCTGCAGCTCAGATTGTAGGCAATCTGAGATGTGCTGCTGCTCAGGAGCACATCATCATCTGCATATAGTATGAGTTTGGTGCTGCAGGCTGTTGGAAGGTCACTTAAGAAGAGGCTGAAGAGTAGGTCCCCAGTATTGATCCCTGGGGTACCCCTAATGATACCTCTCTTGTACTGGATACTGTTTGCCCAATTTTGACACATTGATTTCTCTGTATCAGGTAGTCTTGGAACCAGCAAAGGGCATTGGGTGCCACACCCATGTTTTGCAGTTGGGTCAGCAACAGGGGGTGGTTGACTGTATCAAAGGCTTTGGTGAGGTCAATAAAGACAGACCCCACCAGTTTACCTTCATCTAGGGCCTTATGTGCATAGTTTGTATGGTCCAGCAGGGCAGTGGTGGTACTGTGATTTTGTCTGAAGCCATGCTGGTTGGGGCATAGTAGATTATACTTATTGAGGTAGTCGATGAGTTGACCCGCCACAATCTTTTCCAGTGCCATGGACAGGGGGGAGAGGATCGAGATGGGTCTGTAGTTTGTCTTGCTCAGATGTAACACAGTCTTGCATACTAACAGAAGTTATGCAGGCTCTTAGTTACTCTACAATGTTCCACGTGATTTCTGATTTATTTCATAATGACAGCTTCCTTTTAAAGCTCACATATGTGATTCCATAGAGGATCTAATGCCAAACTCCTCCACAGCATGTACTCTCCTCTGCTGGACTTCTACAAGACATGAGGGGGTCACAGGGACTTGAACATCCCAGGCAGGAGTCAGACAGTCCAGGCACACATATTTGGACCTGGGGGTTGTCACCAAGCAAGTGGTGGTCCCCAGCACTGGGTACTTTGTACAGGCATCTTGGGAGTGCCAGGAAAGACAGCATCTGGACCTGTTTGCACTGCACTGCACTAGCACAACTCACACACTCACCATATTACTGCTGTAGGGTCCTAACTCCAGTCAATGCTGGAGTCCCTGGGGTGTTGATTAAAAGATGCTTTTTCAATCCAACTCCAGGATTTGACAAGCAGGACCCAGATGCATCAGTCAATCTTCCTACTCATCATGACTGAGTCCCCATATGTGGGCTGGCAACAGGACCTTCAAGGATCCCTAGAGGGTATCCATTGAGGGGTAACACCCTGCCATTCACTGCCACCTTTTACCCCAGCATATATATTATGTTACACTCCTCACTTTAATCTCTTTGTACCACCACTACTGACTCACAATATAATAGATGCCATGCCCTTTTATTTACTGCAACTTCAGACACACAGGCACTGGTGACACAGTCTGTACATTAGTTCCTTTGTTGCACATATGGTATTGGGAGAAGTAGAAGCTTTATTAGTCCCCTATTGCTATGAAGACTACACAGTCCCCAGCCAGAAATGCTCACTGATCCCAACATGCTCAAGTGTGGCTATCATCCAATGACCCACAGGCACCCAGTGTCTAGGGTGGCACATTCATCCCTGATGATGACCAGCCTGCAAGGTGACATGGAACTATATGTGCCAGCCCGCCAAATGGATGACATGCCCTCAAGGCAGGGGGATTTGGAAGCTGAATACTAGTCTCCAGGCAAAGGCACAAGAGGTACAATAGATCTAGCAATTGAACATATTTCCCTGAACTCCACATGAAACATACGCATTCATTTCTGGAAATGACCCTCGGCTCAGTGTGCCTTTTTTGGCTACCAATCTTTAAATAAATTTCTTAGACATCCTATACTATGCACTCAGAGCCGGTACCAAGCCAAGAGCCTATACTGAGCCCATGACATCAATAACATGAATAGAAACATAGAATTTGTTGGCAGAAAAGCACAGCTTACCCACACAATCTCCCCAGATGTTGCCTGCCTAATCTGTCTCTGCAGGCCCTAACTGGTCTCCACGACCCTCCCCTTGTCTATTTACTAATATTCCCCTATGTCTATACCATGCATGCTTGAGGCACCCTGCTGTTTTTATCTCCACCACTTCTGCTGGCAGTCTGGTCCAGGTGTTACCACCCTTTCAGTGAAGTAGTACTTCTTCACATCCTTCTTAAACTTCTCATCCCCAGATTCAACGCATGCCCACTGGTCCTGGTGCTCTTTTCCATTTGAAAGAGACTCCCCTACTGCACCCTGTTCATCCTGTTATGTACTTCTAGGTCTGTATCAGGTCCCCTGTCTCTTTCTCATCTCTTCTGAGGTGTACGTGTTGAAATCCTTCAGTCTGTCATGATAGCGCTTTTGGTGCAACTCCTGCACCATTTTAGTTGCCCTCATCTGGATTGCCTCCACTCTGTCTATGTCCTCTCTGACATATGGCCTCCAGAACTAAACACAATAGTCCAGGTGGGGTCTCACCAGTGAGCAATGTAGTGGCAACACCATCTTCCTCTTCCTGCTACAGATACCTCTCCCTATGCATCCCAGCATCCCACTGGTTCTGCCCACTGCTTTGTCACACTGCCTGCCACTTTAAGATAATCAGATCTTGTACAGATGTTATCATTTATGTCTTCACTGCCAATGTAATGCACTTCCTGGGTCACCCCTGAAAAAGGGACTGTTTTGTCTCAGTGGGCTCACCCGGTTACCAAAAATTCAATAAAAAAAAAAAATCAGATATGATAATCCCAAGTTTCCTTTCCTGCTTAGTGACTGTCAGTACCACTCCTCCCATCCTATACTTAGCCCCTGGATTCATGACTGGTGCATGATTTTGCACTTTTTAGCATTGAACCCCAACTATCATGCACTTGACCACTTCTCATGTTTCCCGAAATCCCTACGCATTCTCTCCACTCCCCAAGTGTCCACTCTGTTAAGATTTTGGTGTCATCTGCAAAAAGGCATACTTTTCTTTACAGTTCTTTTGCAATGTCACTTATGAAGACATTGAATGGGACTGGTCCCAATACTGAGCCCTGCAGCACCCCGTAAACCGTTAAAACAGTGATGGTAATACCATGAAGACCATTACAGTGACGAAATTGGCAGTCCACTGTAATGGTCCGCAGTACACTGTTTTCTCAAGTGTGCATGCTCCCTCCACAAAACAACTCTGACTCGGAGTTGATAATCATAAATTGTGGGTGGGGGGGTGCAAAAAACACTCTGTTTCACTGACGGCACAATGCTGACTGTTGGCATTGGGCCATCGCTGTAGTGTGGTTTAACAAATTTCTTATCGAAGTGGCTTGGTGGAACCACAGCACCCCACTAGTCACACCCCCATCATTAGAGCGAGTGCCGTTAACCACCACCCTCTGTCCGATATATCTGCTAGCCAGTTTCTAACCCATTTCACAACTCTGTATCTCACCCCAGACTGCTCAATTTCTGTTTTCAGTCTCCTGTGTGGCACAGTGTCCTCCTTGCTCACTTCTGCCCCGTATTGTCCTGGGTATTACCACATGTCCTTCCCCACCAGCACCAACTGACCAATGGTCATCCTACCCAAGTTGGGCACCTGTGTTTCTTCCAGGAGCACAAAGCAGTTTGCCACTAATACCTTATGGGAAGAGCTGACTGTTGTGTGACTGCACAGTAAATCCCACAGAATAGCAGCATGTCACAGGAGTGGAGGAGATGCAGGAAAGGGCAGCCAGCCCTGAACTCAATACAATATATACAATTATTGAACACTCAGCAAAAAAAGGGGGGTTATGGTACACAAGTAGATGTATCACATGTGAGGACATAAAAACTACCCCAGCACTTACTGTGCATGCTTTCAACATGGGTTTCTGTTTTTTAAAGGCATCGGTGACATCAGCTGGTTCAGAGATAGGTGACTTTCCAAGTTTGAGGATAGGGACGTAGGGTCATGAAGGGAATTAATAAACTTCCGGAAACTACCAGGGGGATTTAAAGTTGTTCTGAAGGTTGAGGAAAGTAAATTGATTTTTCCTCCCTGATGCTCTAGGTGCTGATGTTATATACAGTAGCTATTTGTATCTAACAAGTGCTCAGGAGAGTCTGAGAATTTCTGGAGATGCCATGCAGAGTCATGAGCTCTAAGTAGGTCAATGATTTTAGCAGAGTTCTGGGGAAACTGGGACTCACAGATACTAGACCTCCTAAAAGGACATTTTTTGCCCCATGTTGCAATGAATTTGGACATGGAAGTGGTTAAAGCAATCTGTATAGATGGATAACTTGAGGAATGACCAGTCAATGGCCCAGAGGTTATCTAGCAGGGAAAGTAGGTCTAGATACATGAGCGACCAAGACCAGAGACATTTTTGTGACACTTTAGTGCCGTAGATCATGGGGGTGCAGTAGACCATGCAATAATAACTGACAGCATACAGAGATAATGCAGTTTGGGTGTGAGGACAGGACCCAGTCAATAAGGCAGTGATTTGTGGAATGGTGGTTGAGACAGGTGGGCACAGGAATGAACTAAGTGAGTTTGGGGGACTCAGTTTGGTCAATGGTGTTTTTTGCCATGGGGAAAAACAATTTATAATTGTGTTCCTTGGGACTAAGAGCTCACCTGAAGCTAAGAGGGAGAAAATTGTTGAGAGGTTGGCTGGACAAGAGTCAGGATAAGCTTTTGAGAAGGAGTAAATGCCACTGCTGAAAATGGGACGCGAGTAGGGGAAGGGAAAGAGAGCCTACACTGGAGCAGTTCGTGGGAAGGGGGGACAGCAGAGTAATACACAATGTCACAGTAAAGGCTGTGGCATATGTATAGAAAAACTTCATCACCATGCTTCTGATGGACCTGTCTGTTAACCACATAAGCAGGCAATTCAACTTCTACATTACTGATTCAGGCACAGGGCCAGGATTCTGTAATAATTGGGACATAAGGCTTGTAGTGTATGGCTCACTGTCTCATCTGTTCAAGCTTGGGGAGAAGACTTCTGAAGTTTACATGAACAATTCTCAGCCCTGTAGGAAGAGTGGAGGTAGGAAGGGAGGGCAGGGTTTAGATCCACATCACCCAACGGCAGTAGCAAAAGGGCAGTGAGGAGCATAAGGACATGAGACCTGCATCCACAAACATGCAGTGGAGAAGAGAGAGGGGCCAGGGTAGGGTTTTAGAGAAATATCACAGTAGAGCACTAAGACTGAGAGAAGGGTAGGAAAGGAGACCAGGATGAATTAGGAAGGGAGGGGGATGAAAGGTGTGGAGAGGCAGGAGATGGGATAAAGAGGGGAGATGGGATGCAAGCTAGAGCACAAGGTGAGAGGGGAGGGAAGAAGAAAAAGGGACTGAAGGGCATAATAAAAAGGATGAAGGGGAGTGGTGCATAGTCAGAAAAAGCAGAAGATGACTAGTGGAGGGTGCAAGTTATAGCAGCTAGCTGACAGGGTTGGCAGGGGAATCCATGATTAAGAAGAAGAACAAGAATCAGAATTTATATAGCATTTTTCATACACACCGTATCCCAAAGCGCTTTAAAAGCAATGCTAGACTGGTAGTGAAGTGACTGAAAGTATAGTGGTAGCCGTTTTACACATCAGCACCCCCACACAGCCTTGGACAACTGCATGAACCAGTTTTATGGGAAAGGGAATGTTGGCCAAGACACCAAGGAAAATTCCCTTCTCTTGCGAAAGGTGCCTTGGATTCTTTTACTTTCACCTTGACAACCACCAGGCCAGCACCAGAAATGGGTAGAAGGGACTTTGGTTTAACATCTCATCTGAAGGACGGCACACCCTGACAAGTACAGTACCCCCCCCCGGTACTGCAGCCCCCCAGTACTGCACTAAGGTGCCAGCATTTAAGGTATAAGCCCAGTCCATGACCTTCTGGCTCATAGCCAAATATGCTAACAACTGAGCCATACTGGCACCTTAAGATGAGTTTAATAGTCAACACATGTAAATTTTAATTAAACATATACTAGGAGGAGGTTCAGTTACCAATAAAATGAATTACAGTAGAAGCCACTTAAACAGGATGTTTGCATGGCCAACATATTGTCCCATTTAAGTGGCTATCCCAATTAAGCAACCGTCCTGATTATCAGGATGATTTTTTAAAGCTGAAAACTGAAAAGTCTGCATTCGCTGTTAGTTAGAAAGTTAGATAGTGATGATAGAAAGCAAGTTAGTAAGATAGCAGATAGTAAGGAGTACAGTAATTTCAGCTCTTTTTTGTGAATTTTGTTGTTTTGATTGAAGAGCACATGTAGTAACTTTATTATTTATTTATGCCACAATAAATGTTTAAAAAGATGATTTTCACTTAGCTACACTTAGCACCAAAAAAAATCAGATTTTGTTTTGTTTCAACTCAGCCACCATCTGATGTATGTTTAATCTTTCCAGATCAAAAAGCTGCTTCCACTAATGAAAGTGCTCGTGCTGCAGACACCACTTCCATAATGCAGTAGCATGGGCTTTTGTTTCGGCATTTAATATGGTAACTGGTGGCAATTCTAAATTACCCTCCTTGCCCTCTTGACTCACCTCAGGGTCTTCTTCTTTGACTGCAGGACAAATTGCATCCAGAGAGAGTTCTCCCTCTGTTTCTTTGCAGTGGTTTCAATCCAGAAAAGTCTCACATTCTTTCAGGGTCATACCCTGCAGGCATTCCTCGTCGGCAAGAACGTTAGTCTTCTTATCCTCCTCCAGCGGTATGGCATCATTGGTAGCTGTATGCTGTAGGACAAAACCTGCTTGCTTGAAGCAGTTTGCCACTGTTGTCTTTTTCACAGCTACTCGTGCTTTGTGCATCATTTAGACTGCATCAAGCAAATTGTCTGTGCATGCAATCTGAGATGCCAAAGCTGTGTAGCCACTGTCTGATCCCGCAATGCATAGGGAAAACAGGACACAGTAATGTGCCCTGAAGTTTTAAATGACCCCGATACTGAGAGATTGAATTAAACTGGTTGTGTTTGGAGGCAATAACGCAATTTTCATGTTGCTGAATTTGATTGCTAGGTTGGGATAAGGAGCACTTCAATGGTCTAAGAAGAGCAGGATTTTCCTTCTCCATCATTTCAGCAAACTGAAATCATCTCTGTCATTTCAGCAACCTGTTTTAGTTTGACACAAGTTAGCAAAAATTGAGCCAGCCATCCACACATTACACAAGTTCACGTATTTCACTGGTAGTTTTGATAGGTCTTTAGGAAGACATCGTGACCTCTTACTTTTTCCAATAACAAGCAGAAGGAGCTTTTCTGCACCTAACTTACTGGCACAACACAAGTGTGACTCCCTGTCTTTTGCCTTTTTAGTGACAATTATTTCAGTATCCCAATGTGGGTGCTTATTGTCTGGAGAACCCTGTTAAAACAAACCAGTTTCATCTGCATTAAAATGATAATTAGCTCATACTCTGACATTAGTGAGGGGAGCACATTCTGCAGCAAGTCAAAGGCTAACAGCTGATCTGCATCAAGCCTCGCTCCATGCACCCTCTTGTACACAATGTTGTGCCTGGATTTCTCTCAAGAAAGCCACTCATTAGTGGCATCAAAAGATTCATGGTTTAAATGGACCGCAAGCTCGTTCATCTTTTTTTTAAATGGGTCTTGACAGCCTCACACCTTTACTTTCTGCATGCTGAAATCACAGCAGTAAGGCATCCTCATCCTAGGTGAGCTTCCCCGCCCTCTTCCCTTTGTGGTTAGGATTTGAGTTCACTTGCCATTAGGCAATAATTTTTTGTCCACTGAGACAGATTCTGCCAGCTTGACTTTTTGAGATCCTAAATTGCTTGGAGACTGAGGAGGGAGAGGTGTTGGGCAATTGCGAAGCCTCAACTACCTTGACCTTCTCAGACAATTGGAGGTCTGTGCACTTACTGTTAGCCATTGTGAATAAAAGTACATGCTGGAAGACTGAAAAATATAGCAGCTGATCACTCATCAAGCAAGTGCTAATGGAGGAGCCTGCAAGGTATCGCAGCAGGCGGGGCCTTTGTCTGGGGGCATGGCCTGGGACACCTGGACAAACAATAGGGACTCAAGTAGGACTGCCCAGAAGGGGCTGGGGGGATAGGGTTCCCAGGGGGGAGGGAGCTTGCGGCCAGGGACAGGGAGGAGCTAAGCCCTTAAGAGGTGCTGCACAGAAGGAATAACTCCTCATTCCTCCTTGTGCCAGGTTGCAAAGGAAGCCAGGATCATCAGGACACATGCAGACCAGAGGTAAGGCCTGGTCATGGCCCTTAGGCCACATGGCCTTGGGTACCACACCAGGCAGTAGGTTGTAGCTGTATGGCTTGGTGGCAAAAAACATAAAGTGCTGGGGTTCTGAAGCCCAGCAACCCAATGGTGTATGTTGTCCTGAGCATGTCAAGCTAAGGGTGGAACTAGCAGAGCCATTATCAGAACTGTTTAATGAGTCTTTGAGCACAGGAGAGGTCCTAGAAGACTGGAGAAGGGCTCATGTGATCCCACTCCACAAGAGTGGCAGCAGGGAGGAGGCAGGGAACTACAGACCAGACAAGATTATAGAGGCACTCCTTAAGGAAAGGATTGTGCAACACCTGGAATCCATAGGAGCACTGGATCCAAGACAGCGTGGGTTTACAAAAGGAAGGTCCTGTCAAACTAATCTCATAGATTTCTTTAACTGGGTAACCAGAGTGGTGGACCAAGGGGGAGCAGTTGATGTTGCCTACCCTGAAATCATCCAAGCAGACCACTAAAGCAGTAGGTAAGTCTAGAGGGATGTTGGGGTGTATTAGTAGAGGTATCACAAGTCGTAAGAGGGAGGTAATAATCCCTCTTTACAAGACACTGGTTAGGCCCCATCTGGAGTACTGCAAGCAGTACTGGAGGCCACACCTTCACAAGGACATTAACCAAATGGAGGCAGTCCAGAGAAGGGCAACCAAAATGGCACAGGGACTGCATCAGAAAACATATGAGGACAGATTAACGGAGCTCAATATGTATACCCTACAGCAAAGTAGGGAGAAAGGTGATATGGTCAAAACATTCAAACACTTTAAGGGCATTAACAAGGTGAAATAGTCTAACATGTTTCAATATAAGAAAAATAGCAGGACAAGAGGACACAACATGAGATTAGATGGAGGCTGATTAAGGGGTAATATGAGGAAGTTATTTTTCACAGAAAGGGTGGTGGATGCATGGAACGGCCTATCTCAGGAAGTGGTGGATATGAATGCAGTGCAGGGCTTCAAACAGGCATGGGATAGGCATAAGGGAGCAATACAGATAAGTATGAATAGATAGGCCATTGACAAAGCAAAGGCCGATGGCACATTTATAAGGTAGAAAAAGAAATGGGCAGACTGGATGGGCCTTGCAGTCCTTATCTGCCATCAACTTCTATGTTTCTATGTTTTGATAAGGGATGCATGACGACTCTGGGGAGGATTGTTTTAATGGTCTCCTGCTGGCTTATCCGTGAGGCCGCATGTCTTGAGGGAAGAACTGGGCAGCATCCAGGGCCAGAGGCAGAGGTATGGGCTGGGTCTGGTAGGCCACATGGCCTGGGGTTTGGGTAGGAGGATGAGCATAGTGGCTTCCTCAGCTTGCCTGTGCCCTCTGAGAGCACCAGAACTCGAGTTTCACAGAGGGTGATCCCCGAGTGGTATCAATAGGGGGTTTTAATTTGCTTTCATAGATTGTTGGTGTTCCTGGTGGGGGGGGGGCCCTGGCAGGGTCCAGGCCACATGGCTAAGATATGAAACAACCCCGGAGTAGGTGAACCTCCATACGAGGCTGAAGAGCGATTAAATTCCATTTTGGCCCTAAGGTCGCTCCATTGGGGAGGGTATGCTTGTTTAAAACAAAAAAAGGCACCCTTCCATGTGCTCCTAAGCCGCATGGGAAATGAGTGGTACGGTTGATGGGTTGGTGCTCATGGGTTCCATTCGCTGGTTCCCAACCCCCCCAAGTAGCAGGGGTTCACGGCCTTCTCGCTGTGAGCCAGCACTCCACCCCACCCCACCCTACCCGAGCCAAGTGGCAACAATGCTGGCAGGTCGCAGTACAAAACAAGATCCAAGGAGGTGGAGGGCATACCTGGGTCGCAGCAGCACTTCAGTGCATTGGGCAGTCCTGGAGACAGGAAGCTCTTGGCAGGCCATCCATTGCAGGCCATGCTCTCGGCATCCCTTGGAGCGCACTCTCTTCCCGGGGGTGGGTAGCAGGGGAGGTTGTGGGCGGGAGCTGGCATGCCTGCGGCAGTTTGAATTAGCCGGCAGCTGGGGAGGCCATGCAGCATTCACCATCCTGCCGCCTGCCATGTGGCCATGTAGAAAGTAGGTAGGCGAGCCCTTCAGAGCATGATTGGGGCCATGAAGCCACCGGCAGCGCCGATGAGATTCCTCCTGCTTCAGGGCCATTGGAAAGATGGTTGGCACGCATGCGCAGGGGCGAGAGGGCCCCGCGCATATGCAATGTAGCAACGGCTGCCATCTTAGGGATGGTGCTGGCGGCCAATAGCGGTGGGATTACATCCCCCCCAAAAAAAAAAATCAAAAATTTAAAGGGGAAGGTATTAGAGATTGTGCGATGTAAGGCTCAGAACAGTGAGCCGGGGCCAATAAATGAGAATATTTGATGCTACATCAGTGAAAAGAAAAACATTAAATGATGTCAGAGAGGTACATTAGGAAATTACAGTAGCATTCCAGTAAATGTTTGTAAGCTGAAAGAATGGCTTTCTTGGTTTTCTTCTAAAGACACACGGATGCTGGCTTTGGATGAGGTTTTAACATAGTCCAGAGCCACGGTGGAGTGCAACAGGGGGTAATTTCCTTCTAAAGCAAGGTAGTGGGCAGTTGTGGGAGCCAGTTTAGGACAGTGATTTAAGGCTCTAGACTGCAAACTTTGGAGACCTGGATTTGAATCCCAAGGCCCCCTTTGCATGTGGTGTGACCCTGAGCAAGTCACTTGATTTCCTTGTGCTCCCGGGTTGCCCCTGTAAACAAGCATAGTGTGTCTCTCAAAAAAAAAAAAGTGTGTTAAAATTTTCCACGGTCAATGACCCGTGTTGTGTGTGGCAACATAAGCACCAGCAAAGGGAGAGTGGCCATGAATTTGTTCTGATTATAGATTACGAATATAATATTATGAAGATGAGCAGAGACCTAGAACAGCAGCTGGCTGCCCTTGTCCGAGGCAAGGGTAAGGCTTGGTGGGAGGCGCTATTCAGGGATCAGGGAGAAGAGGAGGGTGCAGGTCCATCAGGGCTGCTGCCCCCGCCAGAACTCAAGAACCCGGAGGAGGCCAACCCGACGGAAGCAGCCGGTAACCCTGGCATTGCTGACCCTGCCTCCTGAACCTGTGACTCTGGCAGGGGTGCCGGGCACATCAGGGTAAGAGCCAGAGAAGACGATGCCCATTCTGGATGAGACACTGGTGCCCCCTCCTCCTCAGAAAAAGTCACGAAAGAAGAGGGTCAGTCAGGGAGCAGCAACAGCGGACCAAGTAGAACATGTGCCTGAGTTTGACCAGCTGTCAGCTGACAAGCTACGAGCTCTACTTAGGAGCGTGGGTGCCCCCAGAAGGAACAGGGGGCATCAACAGAAACAGGGCAGAGAGTGGGATGCCACAGAAAAGGTGCTGGGGCAAGGGACAGAAATGATGACATCAGCACCCATAAGCCTGGGCATGCCAGGGGGCTGGCTACAGGGCCAGCGGGCAATGCCGCAGGCAAGCTTGGGGACTCCCGAGCAATTGGGGCATAGTCAACCCATCCTGCCACAAGTGAACTCCTTATCTTGGAGTAATGGGTCATGGCTCCCACAGCAGATAGCCCTCGGTGGTGGGGTCAGCCAGACAGCGGCAGGGCACGGAGGCGTGGCTACAGCGATACCCCAAGGGTTGGGGGAGCCTAGCATACGGCCTCCGGCTGGCAACCTGTGCCAATCAAGTGTGGAGCAAAAGCTTGACTGGCTGCTGGAATTACAGGCAGACCAGAATAGGACTTGGCCAGGAGTGGTCCAGGTGGCCCCAGCTGCAGCAGGGATCAGGGACACTGGAGCAGAAGTGGCATCACCACCACCACCAATACCAGGGCAGCAAGGGGTAGTGAGCTTCCTATCCCTGGCAGAACCCATTGGGTCACACTTGCCAGACAAGGTGAGGCTGCAAATCATCAATGGAGAATACGTTGACATCTTTGCCCTACTGAATTGGCCTAAAGAGCCAGAAAAGAAAAAGAAGGACAAGGATGGGGATGACGGGGTCGAGCAGAAGCGCAAAGCAACAGTGCAGTGGACATGGGAGAACTGGGCAGCAGGTTTCGCAGTTTATGCAGGGATCCTCACCAGGGCAGCCCGGAGAAAGCTGATGGGCTGTGGGTCCACTTTAATAGGATAATGACCATGCACGCTAGTAAACCAGGAGGGGGGTGGTTAGAATATGACAAGGAGTATTGGAGGAGAAAGCAGATGGACATGGCATGATCTTGGACCATCTTGGACCTCCCACTGCTGTGGATGATAGACTTGGGGGGAAGGGTCCAACATACAGACAGCGGTTTTCTGGTGAGGTGCCCCCTCATCACCAAAGAAAGGTTACCAAGTGGGTAATGGGGGGAAAAAGGGGGTTGGAAAGGGTGTTATTTCAGCTACAACCAGGGATCATGCAAGACTGAGCATTGTAGATACAAGCACGAGTGCATGGCATGCAGGAAACCACACTCGTTTCAACAGTGTGGGAAAGCAACAGAGGTGGGGGCAGGGATGGCCAACAATTTTCACCCTTTCAGAAAGGAGGGACAAATGCTGCCAACACTGGTCAAGGTTGGCAATATTGAGGGGTGGTTGGTGAACTACCCAGACAGGGTGGCTGCTCACTCCTTGGCAGCAGGATTTTGGGGGGGGGGGAGTTTGTATACCTTACCAAGGCCCAAGGAGGGCATACGAGGCTGACAACCTGTGTTCTGCCAAAGAGTGACAGGAGGTCATGCGGGGCAGACTATAGAAGGAGCTGGCTGTAGGTTGGATCAGCGGCCCTTTCACTTGCACCCCCTTGCCCACGCCTCAGGGTGTCTCCCATTGGCTTCATCCCCAAAAAGCGCCGGGCGAGTTCTGAATGATAAATCTCCTGTTGTACCCAGAAGGGGATTCAGTCAGCACCTACATTGATCCAGTCAACACCGCGGTGTATTACACGTAATTCAACAGGGCAGTGCAGGTGGTGTGACAGGCCGGCTGGGGGGCACTGCTGGGGAAGGTGCAAATAGAATCAGCATTCCACCTGTTGCCGGTGTACCCAGCAGATAGGGAGCTATTGGGCATGAAATTTTATGGGTACTACTACATTGATAACTGCATGCCCATGGGGTGTGCGTTAGCGTGTGCGGTTTTTGAGCAATTCAGCACATTTCTGCACTGGGCCACAGCACAGAAAGCCAAAGTCGACCACATGGCACACTATTTGGATGACTTTCTGTTTGTGGGGTGGGCCGGCTCAGGGCAATGCGCACATATCATGACAGCATTCCACGAGGTGTGCACCAAGCTGGTTGTACCACTGACCCAGGAGAAGATGGAGGGGCCATGCACAAGGCTTACCTTTCTGAGGATTGAAATCGACACGAGCGAGCAAGTGTTCTGGCTCCCCCAAGACAAGCTGGCAGCCTTGCACACCTGGCTGGACTCTGTAATGAGGGCACTTACAGTCACGTTACGGGAGCTCCAGCAACTGATGAGCCACCTCAACTTCGCCTGCCAGGTAGTGCCCATGGGCAGGACATTCATGAGGCACCTGGCGGGCATTGGGGCGGGCTGTACAAAACTGCACCACAGAATCCACATCACAGCGGCAATGCAGAGGACCTAGGCATTTGTCGGACATTTCTGCAATGCTTCAATGGGGTATCGATGTGGCCGGTTCCAGTGTCCAGTGAGGAATTGGAACTCTTCACAGATGCCTCTGGGGGCCTGGGCTTCGGGGCTTACTTACAAGGTAAGTGGTGTGCAGGGCAGTGGCCTCCAGAGTGGATAAGACAAGGCATTTTGAGGCAGATAATGGTGATGGAATTCTTCCCCATTGTCGTGGCATTGGTGATCTGGGGGGATGTACTAAGGGACAAGCACATCACATTCAGGTCTGACAACACCGGAGTGGTGTATGCAATAAACAAACAACTGGGGGGCCAAGGCCCGATGGGCAACCTCATGAGGGTGTTTGTCCAGAAGTGTTTGTTGTTGAATATCAGCTTTAAGGCAGTGCACGTACCAGGGATTGAAAATGGCATCGCTGATGCTCTTTCTCGGTTACTGTGGCAGAGGTTCCGAGAACTGGCACCAACGGCAGACCTACAGCCCTGGGAAGTACCACAATTCCTATGGGAATTGATAACTCAGAAGCCTGGGAGTTGATTGAGAATGCCCTGGCACCTAGGACATGAATAGCGTACCAGAGGGGGGGGTCATCTGTTTTCTGGAAGTGCAATACGCACGAGGGTGGGCAGTGACATGGCCGATCCCAGTGGCACAGCTCTGCGAATATGTACTGATCAAAAAACATGCAGGGGCCACCCAGGCAACAGTCAAGCAGCACATGGCTGGCATTGCCTGGTTTCAGAAAGCCAGGGGCTTCCCAGACTCCACAAGGGCATTTGTCCTCCGGACAATGCTGAGATGTAGGGCACGGGCGCCCCGAGGGGCACAGACAACAGACGCCCTATCAGCCCTACCATATTCAAGCAAATCTGGGCCGAGTTGCCTAAGGTATGCTCAGCCCCAGAGGAGACAAGGCTCTTCTGGACAGTGTACTTGGTAGCATTTTGTGGGGCATTCTGGGTGTCAGAGCTCATGCAGCCCAGCAAGGCCACTGGGAGACCATTAGCATTGGCAGAGGCTGACATGAAGGTCACAACGTTTGGAGTCTTTGTCCACAAACAGAAAAGCAAAATGGACCAGCTTGCCCACTGGCAGTGGTGCTGACTAGCGGCACCCCACGGGCTCCAATGGGAGCATGGGTGCAGGATTATGTAACACAGCGCCCGGCAATAGGGGGGCCTTCTTCTGTCATGGGTTGGTGGCCCCCTAACAGCATACCAGTTTAGGCATGTGTTGCAGAAGACCTTATGAATGCTGGGCATCTCTGCAGAACACTACAACATGAACTCCTTTAGGATTGGTGCAGCATTGCACGCCAGGGCAGAGGGCTTATCAGATAGGACAATGCAGACTTTGAGTAGATGGAAGTCACAGGCTTTTGAAAGATATATAAGACCACACACGTAATAACTCTCTCTTGCTTTGTTTGGACAGATGTTGCGGCCTGAGCACAGCAGATCTGGATTTGTGGCCACTCGTACATCCATTGGGCAGCCCTCAGGGTGAGGCAGTATCCCGGAGGAGAAAACCTGTTCCTGGTACCTGAGAGGGCAGAGGTGCATTGGTTGGGATGGCGCCGGATGTGCTGGAATGAGTTACTGGCAACACTGCAAGCAAAAGCGCAAAAGAGGTTGCAGCCTAATGTTTTAGTAATTAATTTGGGGGGAAATGATATAGGGGTTATACCTGCGAGACAGCTTAAAGAGAGGGTCAAGCAGAACCTGACAAGAGTGAAGCAATGGTGGCCTCAGGTGCATATAATTTGTCTGATATGGTGCAGTGGCAGTAGTGGCGGCATGCCTGGAACATTAGGGCAATAGAGAAGATGCACCAGCTGCAGAACGCGTCCATGCAACCAATTATGGACTCAGTGAGGGGTTCCATAGCAAAGCACCTGGGAGTGTTGGTAAAAAAGCCAGATCTGTATAGAGGGGATGGTGTACATTTATCGGAGGAAGGAATAGACCTGTTTCTGGATGACATACAATGGGCGGTGATGAGAGTATTAGTGTGAGGTGCTTGTGGGGGGGTGAGTTGGTGAGAACTCACCTTGTGGCGGCTTGGTAGTCTTGGAACGCTGGGGGAGGGGGTAACAAGGGATCATGTGTTTTGACCAGCCAGATCTCCCTGAGGCTGACAGGAGGGCAGGCCTGACGGATGGAGTCTGGATGGCACCCTTTTCGGGCAGCGTTCTGCGGCATGGTGGATCCTCTGACAGGGGAGGAGCTAGCCACAGCCAGTCATATAACCATCCCTCATGGCCCAGAGGTTGTTGCCCTCGTGGGGTCCAGGTTGTAGTAAGGGTAGTTGACCTAGGTGGTTGTGGTAGAGGATTGCAGGGATTTAGGATCATGGAGTTAGCATCCAGCCCTAACGTTGAGCCTGGCAGTTGTAAAGTTGGGCTACAATTGGTGTGGTAATTTTGTGGGGGGGGGGGTGGAGAGGACAACCCATCATCTACTGCATTTACCGTGCTTAACAGAACTGCTATTAGCGGGCCATAGTAGTTGATCATGCTCCTGGTTGTGGTTATCAATGAGGAAAACTTAGTTGTGCAGCAGAGAGAGGCAGACCCTGCAACTCTCCGGCTAGTATAGCTGCTAGTTCCTGAAGTGATTGACCCCTTTAAGTGTAAGAGTGTGCCTGTGCCTGAGTTCGGCATATTAGAGAGAGTGTGGGTGGAGCACTGTTTGCAGGAGGAGGATTTAATGAGTGATGGGGGGGGGGAGGCTAGGCAGGAGAAAATTCAAGTTTGCTACAGTACAGAGCCAAAATTAGGTAGAAGAGGAGCAGAAAAATGAAAAATGGAGAGTAGTCCAATGGGAAATAGCGCTGAGTAGAGTCAGCCAATGGCAAACCTAGGCTTAGCAAGAATAAGCCAATCAAATCGCCGGCTTCAATCCAAGAGCCTCTGGAGTGTTCAGTGTACCTGTCATCATGGCGGCTCTTATGCCTAGACCTGCTAACTCAAAGCTCCTCTTGAGCAGGTCCTCCATTTTTCTATACACAAGGTCTCTGAGGCCTGATGCTCTTTCACCTGTTAGCACTTTTTTCTTAGTGCCATGATTTGAGGTTCTACCACTGAAGCAGTACACTACATCTTCAGTTTATCCACCTGCAGCAGGTACATTCTATCCCAGAATTGCCATTCAAGGATCCTGACTGATTCCACTGCTTTCCACTTATTTGCCATCAACTCGATAGTCTTGCACGCTGGGGAAATGATGTTTGGCTTGGCTGTTGGTAAAAGAGGGGGCATTAGTTTAGTTTGAGGAGGGGGGTTAGATGCCTCAAAACCAACTGTGGTCTTGATGTTTCGGACCAGGGTGGGAACTTGTTCTAGAAAGCAAATTTTTTCCTATTAGTCGGTGGGGATCTTGCTCTGTGCCCATCCTCTCCTCTGATTCCTTGTTGAATCCTCCCCTTAGTCTGGTGTATTGTTATCTGGTCATGGACTGGAATGCAGAGGGGAATTTAGAGCAGGTGACAAAACTGGTGCCAGGTCTGCTGGTTAGGGATTGCGCAGTCCTGCTATCTCTGTGAGCTTCTCGAGCATAGTCACCACAATTTCTATTGGTGGCGTGTGTAAGCACTCCCTGGTTGTTTTTCTGCTTCTACCCCTTCCCCTAGCCTACTTCATACCCTACCTTCTCCCACTCCCCGTCTCTCTTCCTTCCTATGAACTTGTATCCTGTTTCTGCTGGTTCCCAGCCCTCTTCTCCCTACTACTACTACTACTACCCCCAATTTTCCTCGGGTTTCTCGTAGTTTTGGAATCGTGTTCATATTTGTAGCCACTTTGTTAATGCAACCTTGTTAAATGTTTGTATTGTTTTTGTTAAAGTGTTCCTCTTGTACCATTGATTGTTATATTGTAAGTGTTATGTTATCCTGTACTTTGTTAATTTGCTGACCATGGTGTGGAGCCTTCGTAAACAAGCTTCTAGTTCAAAGGTTGTAATCCAAGACTGCAATTAACTGTTGCTGTTCCTGGATAATTTTCTGGTTCTGGAACAGGAGGATGCTGGTGTCAGGAACCTCCATTCTTGGTGCATTTCTGGTGGTTGTGTTGTCTGTGATGGCATTGTTAGTGTTCTGTGCTGTGGAGTCCTGTGAACTGCCACTAGTGCCTTCAATCGAGAAGACCAGTTCGGAGAGCTCTGACAGGTCTTAAGTGCAGGGGGAGCAGAAAGACCCCAAGTTGGCAGGGAGCAGTGGAACGCTGCAAGTCTTGCACTTTGTCCTCACGATTTTGCCTGCAGAGAAGATACCATGGGAGATTAGGATAAGTACTGGCAGAGTAAATAAGGTTGTACTTCATAAGACAAAGTGCCACAGAAATAACACATCCATGGAGGTATGTAATTCGGGTACCTCCAAGGGGTGTATAATGCAGCATCGGTGCCATTAGTCCAGTTAGTTTTGTATAGGCATGGGAGAAGACACATCTACAGGTTGGCCTTGAACAGGGGTAGCCTTTAGAACTCCAAAAATTGACACTGAAATGACATCATCAGTCACTTCTGGTATCAGTTTGGAGCAAGAACTATGTCCATAGCACCTTAAATGAGGCTAACGTCACTACTGGAGATAGGGGGCTGTGTGCATGAACTCAGTTTTACTCCATGCTTGATAGGTACTGCCCTGTGTATAGGCCTGAGGTGTAGAGGATGTGACATGGCCATTGAAAGTAACAGCAAGTCACTTTGGCGGGGCAGTGCTGAACCTAGTCCCAAGAGGGAATGGACCATAGCACCAGAGCAGAAGCTAGTGCTGTAAGGGAACCAGAGAAGAAGCTGTCCCCTCAGCTGGCAGAGGAAGAGATAGAACATGGTCTCTGGTGGTGCTAGTGCCTCTATGTGGCATAACAGCGCATACTCCTAGAGGTAGCAAAGTCACCATGCTGATGGGATGCATGCGTTGCATGTGCTCACGTGGACGCTGTGCACAAGGAAACAGTCAACCATGCAAGTGCGCCAAACAACATAGACAAGCTACAGTGGGGGTGAGAGAGCAGATGCAAAAAGTTGCACATACACATGGGAAGGGAGGGATGTGGAGAAGAAAGGCAATTAAGTCATTTGCATGACATGGGCCACCATATTACCTCAAAAATATTGCCTGTCATAAACTCCAAATAAGTCAACACTGCCCCGCTGTGCAATATGTCTCCACTAAACCAAGCCCCTGAACATGAAGTAGAGAGTGACTGCTCCTGGAGCTGCTACCAGGGGGTTCTAGATGCTATTTAGGCACCACAGCAGCAAGAGAGCCACACTAGATAGGGGTGCTCTCTGTAGAGTGAAGCGCAGCATGTAGTGTGACTGCTACATGAAGGGGTCACACTACATGCACAGTCACATTAATTACAGTGCGTGATACACAGCAGGGCACGTTAATTAAAAAGGCAGGTGAACAGCAGTAGAAATGGAGGGAATACCACCAAATATAGCTGGAAAAACACACCAAGCATCCTCATAGCAGTAGGCTGACTAGTAGGCTATGCCTAAAATGAAAAATGTGGCTTTCTCACACAGTGCTAGTTCTCACTAGATGGAGCAGCTAGCCAGAGACAGAATGAAGCAGAAAAAGTGGATTAAATAGTGATTAAGCCTGAAGCTCACTAGAATTAGTCACAAGCCTGTAAAAATATAGCTTCACCTTGAAGTGGAGTTAAGGAATTCAGCAGTAACACAAATTAAATATTTTATTTGCAGGTGTTGTAACCCTGTGCTTCAGCCTGATCAGATGCATATTTAAAACTGGGCTTTATTGGGCAGGTCACAGGATAAGGTAGCTCGGTTTTCAATCTTGAAGTCACATGTGCATCGTCAGCATTTCAGATGAACATAACCTTACTTCTGGCAGGTGCTCTTGGCACGTATCTGCTATGGATTGCTGTTGTGTTTTGACTAGGGTTGTTCAAACAGTCTACAATTTGATCCAACAGTTGGATATCAGATACCAGATTGTCCTATATCCAAAATCTGATATCTGACTGTAAAAACAAATGAAACCCTCATACATCCCCCTCCTGACATGTACACCTCCACCCTTCACTTCCTAACCCACTCAAAGCACCATGTAACCCACAACCTCCATCCTCCCTCCAAGTCTACTTAAAGAATTGTAAGTATATTTAGAACTGCATTCTTATAATAAAACAAAACCACCACCCACACTGTATCACAAACCTCATCCTGACCCTGGCACAAACCACACATTCCCCAATCCCTGATACAGTAAAGACCCCCCTCCCAAAACACCCACTAGCCCTCATCTTTCTCCTTTTCCCATAGCATCAAAATCTGGTATCGGGTTAACATAGCGCGGATAAAACCGCACATGAAATACAGCGCTGTAAGATGCGCTAATGGTTCTACAGCGGCAGGGGTTTTACAGTGTGCTGTAAAAACTGCTACCCATGTCACTGTAGGCTGCCAGCAGGGAAGGTGACGGATGCTGTCAGGCTGGTGCTTGACTGAGCTGCTTCCATGGTGGAGCAGCTAGAGCACCTGCCTCCGGTGGCTGCAGGGACCTGGGGTTCCGGTTCGGTTCTCCCCAAGTCCCACTGTGCTGCAGTATTTTTTGGCCTGAGAAACAAAAATTTTCCTGACTCGAGTTTTTTTTTACCTCCCCAACGTCTATGACCCACCCCCAGAGTTGATTATAATTAGTCCAGGGGGTGTGGGGGCGGGCAAAGCCCCCATGTCAGAGGTTGCAGGGGATGGAGCCCCCCTCAAAAACTGAGTTGTTGCTGCAGTGTGGGCTCTGTGTGCGCTGGTCGGCATATTGTGCTGATGTTATTTTGCCGCATGCTCCTTTGCGTGTGGCATTTTTCGGTGTGCAGTTTTGCCTACGACATTATGAACCCGTGCCCCCAAATTTGCAGCCCCTCCCTTTCTCCTTCTCACCCATCTCCCCAGATGAAGCCCTTAAAGCCCTGCTAGCCCTAAACCCATGCAAAGGCAAGAGCCCCGATGGACTAGATTCTAAACTACTTTATCTATATGCCCCCCACTATTTCCTCTCCCCGGCAGCATTCCTAAATCTATCATTCTCGCTTGCTTCTGTACCTTCTAAATGGAGATTGTCAACTGTCATCCCACTCCCTAAAGGTGGTGACCCTACCAATCCCGGCAACTATCATCCAATCTCCCTTCTCCCCATCCTAGCTAAACTACAGGAGCACATTGCCCTTTCACAACTCAACCCCTATCTCAACTCCTCTTCCTTCTTCACCCCTCTCCAGTCCGGTTTCCATAAGTACCACTCTACTACCATCTCCCTCCTTCGGCTTACTGACTCCCTACTCTCAGATATGGATCAGGGGTAGATCATGTCCACGATATCGGTCGACCTTGCTAAGGCCTTTGATATAGTATCACACACCCTCCTCCTCCATAAACGAACAGCCGCTGGGCTAGCCACTTCAGCCACTGCCTGGTTCTGCTCCTACCTGGAAGGTAGGTTGCAATCAGTCAAGGTTAATACATCCCTCTCGTCCCCCTCCTCATAAATACTGGTGTCCCTCAGGGCTCAGTTCTAGGCCCAATCTTATTTTCTATCTTTTTAAACAATCTACCTTCTGTCTGTTTTGCAACACAAATACACATGTACACAGACAACACTGTATTGTACACCACTGGTACTTCTCAGGCAGAGGTCACAACCACATTGCAGCAGGACTTCAACAGGGTACAGCAGTGGTTGCAATCCAACCAGCTGTTCCTCAATGCCAAAACAATTGTCTCCATGACCTTCAGCACAAGGGAGAGACTCTCCAGAACCCCCCACCAGTACTTTCCACACTTTGGATGGTACACCCTTGGATCCTGTCACCTCCTTCAGGTATCTTGGCGTCTGGCTTGATCAGCACCTGGACGTTTCCGTACACGTGAATGCAATCCATAAGACACTGCATCCAAAATGCATTGTGCTATACAGAAACTGTGAAAAAGGTCAGAGCACTCTAGTACCACATAAGGTGCTAACCAACCACGTATACAAAGTACTGAAGCTCCAAAAAAAAAAAAAAAAAAGAGCACTCAAGCGTGTAAGCAATATATTTTTTTAATTTGCCATAAAAAGATGTGGCACAAAGATACCCTTATATTACCCTACGCATAGGGTTTTCCTCAGAGGCTCTTTCTGAGGAAGCCCCATATGTGGGTTGCTACATGGGGTATCTTTTTGCACAGCATATTTTTAAGGCAAATTAACAAATTAAAGAGCTCCGGGGAACAGGGACTTGAAAAAGGTAGTTCTAAATTAACTTTTTACTTTGGTGGGACAGGCATGCTAACAGTTTTGGAGGTGGGGGAAGTGATGTAGGGTTGAGGGGCAGTGCCCCTGCTAGGTCTTGTGTAGCTACAGCTCTGCTGCCCCTGCCTAGATAGCATTATTTTCTCCTTGTCCTCTACCTCAATGGGACTTTGTCCGTTGCAGCTCCTCCCCATACCACGGGACTTCCTCTGTCCTTTGCAGCTCTTCCAATACCATACCTAGCATTATCCTTTTCTTCCACAGTAGCTGTTATTGAATTTTCCCTTCCTTGATGCAGTTTTGCCTTATCTAGCCTTACTGTACCAGTTCTCTGTTAATATTTTTTCTTTTATTAATATTATTGTATTTTTTATTATTGTTTTTCCATTTGTGCTTTCTACTGTATTGTGCTCCCGTTGTAGCTGCACATTTTGAGTTGTATCTGCATATTTTGAGTTGGCCTGTTCCATCGTGTACTGCCTTTACAATTCACTGCATGCAGTTTATGCTGTACTCCCTCTTCTGTTATCCTCCTTCCCCCAGATTACACTGGCTAGAATCTAGCCTTTGCACAGTGTGCCTTTCCTGGCCATCGATTCATAAATAAATAATTATCAGATGATGTGGCATTTGGTGGGATGTTAGTGGTTGGGGGTGGTACCAATCAGACAGTTCCTAATGGAGGCAGCACAGTGGATAGACATTCTGGGAGTTGGGACTCAGAGATTGTAAATTCCAGACAGGCAAGAACAAGCCTGTTCAGCCTCCTCACAGAGAGGCAGAAAGTGAAAGAGAGAGAGAGAGACAGAACCTTCAAATAGGAGTAGGGATGCTTCTTCTAATCTGTTCCAGTAACAGGATACCAGAGTCAACGGCTGCAGCAGCCATGAGTGCGCAGCATAACTTGCCAGAGAGAGGTGGGAGACTGTGTCCTACCATCAGTGAGCCCTGACTTACATCTGGCATAATCTTCTGATTTAGCTGGTATAGAGGGCATTTTTTTACTTGGGACAGGGACAAAGGAAACTTTAATCTGGCCTATATCAATTGATTAATTCATGTGGCAGCTGATCAGTCATAGGAAGACACATGGTTACAACAGGGGAGCATATTATGTCTGCATTCTGTGGGATTTTAAGGTGCATTCTTTGTTAGTCCATGAGCTGAATGGTGCTTTTCTGCCACAGATCATAATTTTTTGCTACGGCTGTTCCCTGCTTATATTGCCCAGTAGCCAAGCGCTTTTAGAAGACAGTTGGCCATTAACTTAAGAAAGGGTGCAGCAAGGGAGTGCTTTTTCTGAATATCATTATCTGACTGCCTGCATTCTGACTCTGAGCCTCCAAGCTCCCCTGCCCCGAACTTGATTTTAACCTTTCCTCTAGCCCCTCCATTTAACTACTTAATCTGCCCACTGTTCCTTAACTCTCTCTCTCTCTCTCTCTCTCTCTCTCCTCTCTTCTTCCCCCTCAGATACAGACCTGGCGGCAGAAGTTACTGCATCAGGAGCTCATTTCAGGAGCTCGCAGCCCTTCCGCCCATCCTCCCAGCACTAATCAGGTACGCTCTCAGACCAGACTTGAACGAACGGTGCTCCCAGCTTCTCTGTGGAGTTTAAATTTGGCACCTTTTTTGGTCCCAGCTACTACATTGAAAATTCAAATTTATCCTGTAGTTAGTGTAATTTGTCTGCGTTACATTTTTCAGAGCAGCTTTTAACCAACTTACTCCAAGTTACATGAGCAGCATTGTTTTAATTAATTTCATTTCAATCTGCTTGACAGGCATTTGTTTTAGTTAACTCCTACTTGCTGGAGACATGCTAGACCTGCCACCACTGTGCAGTGGCTCCCCACCCTTGGCTGACTCTTCTTTTATAGGATCCAGTTGTCATGTAACTCGTTTTATTTCCTCTTTCCCTGAAATTCCATTAGCTCCTTATCAACTATAGCCACTATATGTCACTAAACACCTGAGCATTCTCAAGTAACACAAAACTCACTATTACTCTAACCTCAATCACAATTGAAAATGCCCTGAGTAGACTGACTATCCAGAATGGGATACCCCTGCATAACCTATGCCTCCACATGGTGCATCCTTAGACTATAATTTTCTCAATTTACCAGCAGGACTACACCCCAAGAAGGGAATCACAGCCTTCCTGCCCCGCAACCTGTATAAGTTTCCCTTTTCCGCCCAGCTCTCACTCCTACCTGCTATGGTGCTTGGACTCCTCCTCCTCCTATCACTCTCCCTGGCAGACTCACTACCTCTAACCTGTGACCATCCCACGCATCATCCCCCATGATTTCTACATCTCCAATTTAATGGCAGCTTCACAGAAAACACCCCACCCCTCATGTCTCGCATATTTCAAAATAAGGATGTCATGACTGCCCACCCATAAAAAGAGACCCTACTTGGCTGAACACTTTTGGCTCAGATCCCAAAAACTAACCTCCCTGTGGATATGCCTCCTGCACCTCTCCCTGGCTGGTGACACTGAAACAAACCCAGATCTCCTGTCCCACCCACCCTGGGATGGCCTCAAAGGTATCAAACTTGCCCACCTACAGCATTATGGATAACAAGACTAACCTCAAAGCCCGAATAGCACACTGCTGCCCTGACATACTCGGGATCTCTGAAACTTGGCTAAAGCCCTCCTACCCGACACTCTTTACAATATAAATAACTACTCCTTCCTTTGGTTTGACTGCCCTTCCCCCAGGCATGGAGGAGGCATCCTCCCATACTTTAGGTCCCACCGTAACTTATCTCTGGTCCCTCACCCCACCAGCAACAGCTCTGCCTGCGAATTCCTCTATCCCACTCTCATAAATAGCTACACTATAAAATTACACATTGTATGTCTGTACAATGCTCCAAAAGGTGGCATCATAGGGCTAACTACTCTCATCAACCACATCTTACCCTCCATTGGCCAGCACGACATAATTGTTATGGGCGAACTCAATCTTGACTGGCTCAGCCCCAAACACAGCTCCTATGAAGTGCTCATTAGCAGAGCCTGCTGACCCAAATCATCTTCTACCCAATGTGCTCTTCCCCAAGAGGGACATCCTCCACCTTGCTAGAGACTGGATGCTCACAAATCATCCTGACCTGATCACGGGGTCTAGCACTCTACTGGACTCAATCAGCAATCACACCCCCACCTACTGCCTTTGGAAAGTCTGCACTCTGACCCCCTTCAAGTACTCACTTTCATGCACTTTTCTAGCCTTGACCCCATCACGCTTATAGTTGAGCTCCAGCTCATAGACTGGCCCCACCCCTAGCTACCTCCAACATAAACTTGGCCCTGGAAATTTTCTAATCACTCATCTCCAACCTACAAGACAGACTATTCCCAATCACTAGAAGGAGAGTTAGGGGGTTCTGCCACCCCTTGGCTCTGTAGTCACCTCGTCTCCCTCTATAAAGAAAGAGATCAGCTCTGGAGATCCTAGAAGGCATCTTCTGATTTCCAGGATTGGCAGAATTACTTGGCTCTGCATAATCACTGCAAAAGAGACACCCAGCAAACCAAAAGTTTCTTTTGCAGAGCTAAGTTCACTGCCTCCACTGGCAACCCTAGCAGATTTGGGGGGTCACCTGAAAGGGCTCCTGGGTGCTACCTCCTGATCCTTAAACACCGATATGATCATAAACTGATCACACTGCAACAGCCCCCTAACTATAGCCAATGCCTTCAATGCCTACTTCACCAATCTCTCTCCCTTCCCGCCTCTGTCCACCCATCCTTGACCGTCACCCTCCCACAACCCATCCACCTTTCTACCTAAAGGTGGTCTCGAGACACGAAGTCCTGTGTCTCCTTATATCCCTTCCATTAAATGCAACGCCTGGCCCCGATGGGGTAGAGACCAAGATTCTAAAAGTTGGAGCCCAGCACCTCACCGTTCTCATCGTCTACATCTACAATCTATCACTTACCTCTGGCATTGTCCTGTCACTCTGGAAAGTAGCCAAGATTGTCCCAGTCCCTAAAAAAAGGAATCTCAGATAACATATCCTAATATTGCCCCATTGCTCTACTGCCCCTCCTAGGTAAGCTCCTTGAAAAAACAGCCACCTCCCAACTTACTATCTTCACTCCTATAACCTTCTCACCTCCTGCCAACATGGCTTCCGCAAGGACCACAGCACATCAACTACCCTCATTAAATTCTCCAATGATGTCAAAATCACCATGAATCAGGATTCATTCAAGAAGGCCATCTTCATTGACCTTTTCAAGGTCTTTGACCTCACAGACCACTCTATTCTCACTTATACCTTAGCTACCATGGGCTTATCCCCCATGCCACCTCATGGTTCGCAAACCATCTGTCTGAACGTAGACAGTTTGTCAAGTTCGGGACAGCTTCCTCTCACAAACTGTCTGTCACCTGGGTTTTTCCTAGGGGTCAATCCTCATCCCACTCCTTTTCTCCATTTTTACCAACCAGCTCCCAACTGTCTCCCCCTCCTCCTCTATCTTAATGTCTGCAGACAATATAAACCTTTATTACAGCACCCAAAGCATCCAACACATCAACACACAGCTAAATAAAGACTTGTCATACAAAACTGGCTAGTGGCAAACAACCAGGTCCTAAACACTGCAAAATCCCAAGTGATGCTACTTGGATCCCGGAATCATCTTGCTTCCTGCCATCTCCCTCTAAATGTCAGATGCAGCAATGGCTCCCCTCTCTCCTCAGTTCAAGAATTTGAATACTTAGGCTTCACCCTTGATCATGGACTAGATTTCCATCTCCATGTCACAAACCAATACAAAGCCACCAACACTCGTACTGGAACGGTCTATCGCCTGAAGCTTCTCCTTAACCCCTATTACCCAGGTCTTACTCCTCCCCCCTGCCTACAGTATGGGTCTCTACTCATCTCTAATGCCCCCTCAGAGCATTTGCACAAGTGGGACATCACCTATAACAATGTTTGTTGCTTTGCCCTCTCACCCCTTGCCTCATTCACCACTGCTCACTCTACAGCTCTCTAGGGTGACTATCCCCCTCGGCTTTGAGATCTTTCACTCTAGGCTGCTTTATTCATAAGCAGCTTCAAACCCCTTCTCCCACTATTGTCATCCCTCCCTCTCCTAGTACCAGTGCTACCTATTCCCTCAGATCTCACAATCTCACCTAACTTGCCACACCTAGGGCTGCTACCAAAATGGGAGAACAGGCTTTCTCTTCCTTCATGCCCAGACTCTGGAACTCTTTTCCCCAAGCTATATGTGGCTCCACCTCCACCATGTCCTCCAAATCAGCCTTTAAAGCCCACCTCATCCAATCCATGACCTGCAAGTGCTTCCAACCCCCATGACCCCTAGCCCACCAAATTCCAGTCCCCTGCCCACACACCTGATTTCTCCACCATAGTACCCAAAGGTATATAGCTGCTCAGCCACCTTACCCTCTCCCTGACATATAGGGTTAAAAAAAAAATCCCCAACTCCTATGCATCTACACAGATGATGTCCAGCTAATTGCCATACAATCAACAGTACCCCACTGATTGCTCACAACTTAAGTTAGTTCCAGCTTTTGCACTTAATTTCGGCACTGCCCTACTGCCTGAAGATTTAATTGGCGGAATATGGTTACTCCTTGTGTATCGTGAGCACCCACCTTAAACCAACCCGGGGTACACCACTATCTTTTAAGTCCTCTTCTTACAGCTGTCTGTAGAACTCCTTGTAAAAGCTGAGCTACCAGTGTAATTATCTGTATCCTACACTTAACTGTCTTTAATGGTATCCTGTCATTAAGCTGTGTTCCTAGTACTATAATCTACTGGTATCCTTGCACTGTAATTCTATCATTACACTGTGTTCCTAGTATTGTACCGTAATCTCAGCACTGCTCTACTGCCTGAAAGATTTAATTGGTGATATATGGCTAATGTAATTCTGTCGTTACACTGTGTTCCTTGTACTGTAATCTGCCCTCGTGGGAACGTTTATGTAAATAGTTCTGTAACTGTGCTTGTGAAATGTAATCTTCCGGGTCATACCTAAAAATAGGCACACTGATGTCTAGCATGCTTACCCAGTTACCAGACACCAAACAAATAAATAAAAAAATATTGCTTCCCAAGGACTGCATGTTCTAATATGGGATGATGTGGAGTAAAATCTATTCCAAGGCAACCGAGGCAGACTTTTCACAAGGGAGCAAATGTTAGCCATGTTAAAGCAGCAGGGCAATGGGGTGAGTTTCAGTTATTGGGATCACATCGTGATCTAGCCCTCTTTGTTGCAGCCAACTTAACTGTGGTGTATTTACAATTTTTTGAGGCTATTTCATTAGTCAAATTTAAATGTTAAAATCTCCAGCAGGTTAAAAATGCAGATGACTTTTTACCTTATGATATCCAGATTCCTCTTGTAGGCATCTATTGGAAAGCTATTGGAAACATGCATACGAAGGCTGACATCGTGGAGTCAAAGGTCAGTGCTCTGTGTGAGGTATTTTAAAATTAAATTTACCAGTTACCAAGCAACAAAGAAGAAGGCCGAATCATTGAGCAAGCCAAATAAATAGGCCCTTCTCATTGCACTGCTGCTTTAAATCAAAATCAGGATTCAGACCCCATTAAGTATCATGTGAAAACAGCTGTATGTTACGGTTATTGACTGGTGTCTGCACAGCCAGATCAGGGACCCCCCGTAGTTCATTGGACTACTAATTTCTTTACAGAGGCCAGTTTGTATTAGAAATATTATTTTTTTTTTATTATTCTTTTGGTAAGCAGGTAAGGCTCACTAGGCCCAAGAACTGTTTTCAGAAGTGAACTGGGAGCACTAGGAAGGTTAATTGACTTGCTCAGTCTCACACGGTATGCAAGTTAAGGTTATAAGAACCAAACGGAGCTCTGCTGGATGTACCAAGCTCATTCACAGCTCATTACTCTAAAAACATTATTTATGTAACCATCCCCACCTATGAGGTGTGTGATTAAGAATGGAGGTGGTAAAGTGCAAAGTCTATTATGCCTTCGGGTGAATGATACCTGGGGTCGTGGTTAGAAATAAGTTGGAAAGTGGTGTGGAACCTTCACATATGGGGATCCTCATGATAGAGCAATACCAGGGTGTTTCCCCGCAGGAAATAAATACAACATCCACCCTCTGTGATAGGGAACACAGTAATACAATCCTCACCCCACTTATCACTCTAAGCATGCAAATGAACAGTGAGGCAATAATGGCAAAATGCATCAGCAGTTGCTGAGCATGACCTTGTGGCAAATGAGTTGCAGGATCCAAGGCAGCATGGGTTCACAGGGGGGAGATCTTGCCAAATGAACCTGGTTGATTTCTTTGACTGGGTGACCAGGGAAGTGGATCAGGGAAGGGCGTTGGATGTGGCCTACCTGGATTTCAGTAAAGCCTTTGACACTGTTCTGCACAGAAGACTGGCAAAGACTGGGAAACAAAAACCCAGAGGAAGAGTACACAATGGGGGGTGAGATACTAACAACAACAAAAATGGAAAGGGACCTGGGGGTAGTCATAGCAGATGACCTAAAGGTGGGCAAGCAATGTGAGAGGGCAGTAAGGAGGGCTGGGGGGATACTGGGATGCATAGGGAGTGGCATCACCAGTAGAAAACAGGAAGTTGTTATCCCTCTGTACAGGCAGCTGGTGAGACCCCATCTGGAGTACTGCGTCCAGTTCTGGAGACCCAATCTCCCCAAAGACATAGACAGGATGGAAGCTGTCCAGAGGAGGGCAACTAAAATGGTGCAGGATCTGCACCAGAAGGCATATGAAGAGAGACTTAAGGAGCTTAATATGTATAGCCTCGAGGAAAGGGGGGGGACACGACAGAAACTTTCAAGTACCTCAAGGGAATCAACAAAGTCCAAGAGGTAGCATCTTTAAAAAAAGAGGTGTGCAAGAACAAGGGGCACAATTTGAAGATGGAGCGGCTCAAAGGTAATGAAGTATTTTTCAGAGAGGGTTGTGGATGCATGGAATGGCCTTCCGGAGGAGGTTGTGGAGTCAAAAATAGTGGTGGAATTCAAGCATGCATGGGACAGTCATAAGGCAATTCTAGGGGGTGGGGGTGGGAAGAAGTAGGTTGCTGGTTGACTAGGATCTGCAGCTTATCCATTAAGTAGGGAAATGGGCAGACTGGGTGGGCCAAGCGGTCCTTATCTGCCGTCAAATTCTATGTAAACAGGCTGGGCAGCCTGGGAGTGGGTCTAAAGGTAGTAAAATGGGTACAAAGTTGGCTGTGTAACAGAAGTCAGAGGGTCGTGGTAAATGGGGTATACTCGGAGGAAGGAGAGGTAACCAGCGGGGTACAACAGGGATCAATTCTGGGATGAGTCCTCTTCAATATCTTCATTAGTGACATCACAGAAGAGTTGGAAGGGAAAGTATGCCTATTCATGGATGACACAAAAATCTACAACAGAGTGGACACACCTGCGGGGTAGACAGAATGAGGAATGACCTGAAAAAAAACTGGAGGAATGGTCAAGGGTGTGGCAGCTTGGCTTCAATGCTAAAAGTGCAAAATTATGCACATAGGGCACAGGGACCAAAGGGTGATGTACCAATTGGGGGAGGAGGAGGTGACAACAACAACAAAACATGAAAGGAACCTGGGGGGTGGTCATCATAGCTGATGACCTGAAGGTGGCAAGGCATGAGAAAAGGCTAGTACAATGCTGGGGTGCATAGGGAGGGGTATCACAAGCAGAAAGAGGGAGGTGGTGTTGCTCCTTTACAGATCGCTGGTCTGGCCACACCTGGAGTACTGTATTGAGTTCTGGAGGCCCCATCCCAAGAAGGACATAGATCAGGTAGAGGCAGTACAAAGGAGGACAACCAAAATGGTGCATGGTCTGCATCAGAAGCACTATGAGGAAAGACTCAAGGAACTAAATATGTACTGTATAGAGGATAGAAGAGAAAAGGAGAGACATGATAGAAACATTCAAATACCTGAAGGGTATCACTAAGGTACAGGAGGGTGGCATTTTACAGAGAAAGAGATGCTTAAGGACAAGGAGCATGATATGAAGCTGGAGGGGAGGGCTCAGGGGGATGTGAGGAAGTACTTCTTCACAGAAAGGGTGGTGGACACCTAGAAAAGACTACCAGCAGAGGGGGTAGGAACCAAAATGGTAACAAGATTCAAGCATGGGATAGACACAGGGGGACCTTAGTAACAAGGCTGGGGGAGGGGGTAAACCAATAGATCAAATTGGGGCCGGAAGTGACACAATAAGTAGGCTATTGTTAGGGCAGACTAGATGGGCCAGGGATCCTTTTCTGATGACAACTTCTATGTTTCTATGTTTCAGTTGCAAATAAATAACCAATAGGTTTATTTTGGGGTTGGAGAACAAGGTAGGGGACAAGGGAAGCCAAGGTAAAAATAAACAGAGACAGCCATTTGTATTCACCCCCACCATAAGGCTTGTCTTGGCACCTCTCCCCACACTGGTGTACCAGTTAACCCCACAGTCCCTCTGGGAGCTCACAATTACAATTCAAATGTGCACACAGATGCAGAGTTGCAGGCCTGTAATGCTTGTCTCTCAGTGTGTTACCGTGTAAATTCAGTTGTTGTCTGCTGCTGCTGACTGGCAAATTACACAACTGGATGGACAGTAAAACAGTTTGCTCCTGGCTATAAGCTGTAACTGTGGACTTGATTCTAAAGTCACACAAGAATACCCAGAAAGTATCTAGCTAGCTTACTAAACAATAGGAATGATAAGTTATGTAGGTAAAACCCAGTACTCATGACCTTTAGATGACAGGGTGCTGCTGTTTCCATGGGAACGTCTCCCCTTCCTGGGCAGATGATGGCTGGATGGTCTTTTCTGTAGGCTGAATACAGGCATGGTGGACAGAACGTGCACCTGGTGGCAAAGGGTACAGGCTATGATGACTTTGGATGAAGCGAACTCTGTTCTGTAAGCTAGTTACAGGAGCAGTAGACCCAACATGCTCCCAGTGGTGAAGGGTGTGGGTCGTGATGCTCTGGATGACAATGATCCTATTCACCCCACATGGAGACTTGCCTTGACCCAACCCAACAGGAGGGCAGTCATTTGGGACCTCAGCTGGTTTGATCCCTGTTCAGGATAAAATCCAAACAGCAGCAGAAGGCAGTGGTTTACAACCTTCCCAGATGTAGAGCAGATTTCAAGGCAACCCCTGCTCTAAACTGGTGCTAGAGCCCAGGTTTGGCACTCCAGCTGCATCAATCACATTTGTCAAGGGTCTCATGTCTGTTTTGGATAAACATTTTAGTCAGACAGGGTCAGCAAGTGAGAGCTATTCACAAACACTCTCCTCTCCTCAGAGAGTTTGTTTCAGACAAAACTGCTCTATTTGCACATGTCCCTCCCTTGTGCAGAAATCCAGGGATTCAAGATCAGTGGCTAGCATTTCATGCATTTTTCATTATGCTAATCTCCTGGCTCTCAGTGGCTGTCAGTTCCAGCATGCATACAAGTCCTGAGCAAGCTTGCAATTCAGAGCTGTTTTGTAAAGCTGAGCTCCAAATAGATATCAGTTTCACAGGGACAGGATGTACTAATTTTGTTGTTTTGCACAGCTGAGCTAGTCTCCAAATTGATGTCTGTTTAAAAGGGAAGGATGTACTAATCTAGATTTTTTGCAGAGCTGAACTAGTCTCCAAAGTTCATGCTCCCAGGGGAGGAGTGGTTTTGCACTTTGTGCATCTTTGAGAGCTGCCCGAAAAGGAGCAACCTCCTTGCAATGGGCTCCCTGACCCTGAAGGCAGTTTAGGGGCGGCATGCCAGCCACGGTGAAAAGAGCACTGAATAAGCCTGCAGAACAAATGACAGTGTCTAGTTCAGCCCAAAGTCCTGCAGCTGCAGTCTGGACCAGATTCAGGATGAAGGAGCTGTGCAAGGGAAGGTGGCAGCAGCAGTGGTCTGGAGAGAGCCAAAGGCAAGCCCCCTCTTAGGAGGGTGTTACATCTGTCTGAGTCCTACTTTAAATTGTTAACAGCAGAAGAGTTTAAAAATGATTATTAATTCAGAGCATTCCCTTTAAAGGAGTTTTTACACACCTTATACTGAGGCTATTGGTGTGGGCACCCTTCCCTCTTTTCCCAAGGGTTTTGACTAAAAATAATAATTCACAGTAAAATTACAAAATACGTGTTGGTTTGGTGCAACGGTTTGAGTCAGAAAGTTTGACTGTACCACATCTGCATTTGCCAATATCAGGATGTCTAGTGTCATGTGAAAAGCAGTCTGTAAATGGCAGTGACATCCAAATGTGAGAACTGAAATTGAAGAATCACATATTGCTAAGGAATGATGCCAGCAGTACCCTCTAATTCTGACATGCCTACTGTTCTGTGAAAAGCAGTCTGTGAATGGCAACGCCATCTACAGTAGATGCGAGAGCTGCAATTGCAGAGTCCAATAATGTTTTGGAAGGGTACCAGAAGTACCCTCTAGTAGTGAAAAGTTGATAGCACTAGACAGTTAAAAGCACAGTCTAACCTCCCAGCTAAGAAGGAATTTCCTTTTAACTGAATGGTTAGAGATGCTGTCATCAGGATTCAGGGTCCCCAGTTTGATGTACCCAAACAATGTGAAGCCGCATTTTCACATAAATCAGTAGCACATTTTCCCAAGCTCGTATTAAATATAAATACACAGTCCTGGCTGGAGCAAAAAATAAATAAATAAATTCAGCTGCCACAACTCTGAGGAAAGTGTTACAGAAACGTCAGCAGTCTGGTACATGTTCACGGTGTGCATGCACAATGCTCTCTCGGTTGTTGGTCAAGAAAGCCAATTTGATGCACAATTATGCCAATTATGCCAGCAGAATCTGTTTTCTTTATTCGCTGCAGTTCACCGCCTCTCTTGTTTTTTTGGCACCAGTTGCACTTTAAAAGCCTAATCGTATTTTGAAATAAAAGTTTTCCATGCTTAAGGCAGGACTGTGCATTTATATTTACCACACATTTGGGGGAATGTGCCACTGATTCATGTGAAGCTGCAGTTTCGCATTTATTTGTGTAATTCTGCTTTTTTACACTGAGCACCAGGTCAGAGTCAGTTTGTTAGATGATAAGCCCTCACTACCCATGTTCTGTCCCCAGTTTGATTCCCAGCAAGGGAGCATGGTAAGTCCGCCCAAAGGAAAGAACGGACATACTGTACTACCCAAAGATCTTTATTGTCCAAACACAGCCAGCACAGCTAGGATAATGAAGGAGATACCACCCTTTGTGCATGTGCATGTGTGAGTATATTCCTGGGTATTTTATGGGATTGTGGCATTTTGGTATTTGGTCTGCCACTAGGACCGCTTACTTCCTGGTATTCTGCTTTTCCATCTGGTGCTTCTGCTGCAGGAGTCACTAGGTACCGAACGAACTGAGTCGGACACATAAAATGATTAACAAGATAAGGTTTATTTGGGAGCTTAGGAAGGCACATCTCATCAGCACAGGGAACATCCTAGACTGACCAGAGGACAAAGGAATTTGCCCTTCCCTAGCCCCAGCTGGACACTAATTAGCATAACATGTGACCATAGCTGGCTGCTCATTACTGTTCCTAGTTAAAGGGGCCGCAGCTAATCTTTAGCTCCATGCTCAACTCTGTACTCCACATCACCCCGGGTATTGTAAACATGAGTACCACTCAAACAAGTAAAGACATCGTTATGCATGAACAACAATAGAAAGTAGCAAAACCTTAGTAACAGTAAGTGAACATTTAACAGTATTGTGGAGACATTACTAGAAGACAATTGATTAGTTGACTGACTGAAAATGTTAAAATTTAGAAGAGAAAAAAAAATTAAGATCATACAGGAATTGAGAAGCAATTTGCAGATTAAGACAAAGAATTAACAGAATCACTGCACTGAGTCCAAATAATAAGTTCACTGAATTCTGCAGCTTTTACGGTCGGTTGGAATTGCTGAGTGGGTGGCTTGAACTAGTTCTTGACAGGATGTGGTCAAGTCAGAAAAGGGGACCCATGAGTTGTGAGCACTGTTATTCCCACACCATTTAACACGGTATGACCAAGATCCATTGATGTACTTTTTGCACAGAATCTTCTCGATCTGATATACTGTTTGGGATATAAGAGAGTTCTGAGAAGACGCAAGAGGCTGAGAAGTTCCAGAAAGTTGATCTGGTTGGACAGGAAGAACGGGATCTGGCAGATAAGTGTCAGTACCATGAGGTGCTGGTGGAACAGTTGTCAAGTTGTCAGCAGGAAGTTCAGTTTCTGAAAGGATTGCAGGTTCCAAAGAATCTTCATTACTTGGGGGACTGGGATCATCAGGGAGGGAATCATGCAAGTACCTATGCTTCAACCTGTTAATGTGAATTTTATTGTATACCAGCTTCCCATCTGACTTTCGGCACAAGTGAACATGACCTGGGGGAAGCTTTTGCACAACATAAAATGGCTCAGTCCAGGGGCGCAGCAGTTTTCTGGTGGTGCCTGGAACAAGGACAGGTCAATACAAATATACGATGTCCCCCACAAAAAATGAAGGATCATGACACTTGGCTGCAGACATTCTTTGCATTGCCATTTTTCTCTGTCCCAGGGTGTCAATAGCAACCCGTCTCACAAGTTCAAGCTGTTCCAACATTGAGATGATGAAGGAGGAAGCTGACTTTGGGACCTCTAGCAATGAGAGATCTTTGTCCAGAGGTGTTCTTGGGTGACGTTCATGGACTAGGAAAAACGGGGTGTACTCTGTGCTGTCGACACAAGGGCTGGAGTTGTATGCAAACTAAATGAAGGGAACAAAATGATCCCAAGTGCCGTGAGTCTCATCCAGGTACTTGGATAGTGTGTTAAGAATGGTTGAATCATTCTCTCACTTTGTCCATTGCACTGTGGATGGTAACTGGTTGTATGAGTCTTTTTGATGTCGAGAAGTTTGCAGGTTTCTCGCACAATAGATGAGAAGGTAGTTAGTGCCTCTGTCTGAATGCGATGCGGCTGGGGTACCATGACGGCAAATGATTGTATTGAGGAAGGCACTTGCCACTGTAGCAGCTTTAATGTCTTTTAATGGGATCAGTTCCAAGTATTTAGTTAGGTAGCCCACAAAGACAAGAATGTACTTGTTGCCGGAGTCAGGGCAGGTAGGCAGGGGCCCAAGAATATCTGTGCTGACTCTTTGGAAGGGTTCTGTGGCTACAGGCATTGGAATGATGTGTGCCTTGGTTGGTTTGGTAGGAGGCTTTCTTTGGGAACAGGGCTGGCAGGATTTTACAAAATGGACAATGTCCTTGTTCATATGAGGCCAGAAGAAGTGGAGCCTTGTCTTTTCGAGAGTTCTGTGAATACCCATATTACCTCCACAAAGTGGAGAGGCATGAGTGGATTGAAGAACTTCAGAGACTAGAGAGGCTGGCACAACTAGCTGTACATGAGTTCTGTCTGTGCGATGGCCCTTGCTCTCCTTGGTTCATATGTGAAAAAGCTCTCCGTCATTGAGAAAATACAGTAACTCAAAGAATTGTACATCCTGGCGGTGTTTCTTTTGTTGCGGTAAAAGTTCCAGACTCAAGATAAGTGATGATGTCTGTAAACTGAGGATCAGTTCTTTGTTGAAGTTTAATCGTGGCCAGGGAGATATCAGTGCTGGAGGTTGTAAGAAGCTCTTCAGCTGCTTGCAATAGTTGAGGATTGGTACTTTTTTCTGTAGAAGCATTTGGGAGCAGCAAAGTGACTTGAGGTGCTGTAGGAGTGTCCAGAGGGAGCTCATCTGTGGAGCAGAATGGGAGAGCTTGTAGGCAGGCTTCTTCATCAGAAGAGGTTGCTCCGGAGGGATACTGTCTCAAGCTTACAGCATCGGCATTGTAGTGAACTCGACCCGGTCGGTATTGGATGTCAAAATTGTAACCTTGCAGTATGGCAACCCATTGGGCAAACTTTCCTACTGGTTCCTTCATTTCGAATAACCATCTGAGGGCTGAGTGATCCACGATGGCTGTGAAGGAGGAGTAGCGAAGGTAGCAGTCAAATTTCTTTACAGCAAAGACCATGGCTAGGCATTCATTTTCTGTGATGCTGTAGTTTTGCTCAGCTGAAGAAAGAGAGTGCCCTGCATAGGAAACAACTCATTCTGTTCCATCTTGGATTTGACACAGCACAGCACCCACTGCAAAGGAGCTAGCATCTGTGTAAAGCCTGAATGGCTGGTCTAAGTGGGGATAGGCCAATACTGGGGAAGAAATAAGTTTGTCTTTCAAGGTTTCAAAGGCCTCTTTGCAATCAGAAGTTCATATGTAGTCGCATCCCCTTTTTGTGAGAGCGTACAAGGGAGCTGCAATGTTAGCATAATTGCAAATTAATTTTCTGTAGTAGCCAGACAAACCTAGGAAAGCTCTAAGGTCTTTGAGGTTTGTGGGTTCTGGATAGTTTTTTACTGCAGAAAGCTTATCTGGGTCTGGTGAGATGGCGTGCGAACTGACCACATGCCCCAGGTAATGGATTTGATGCTGAGCCAGGCAACATTTCTCTGGATGGAGTTTGAGGTTGGCTTGCCTGAGATGTTCGAACACCTCTTTGAGATGCTGGAGGTGTTCTTGGAAAGTTCTGCTGAAGACAATAACATCGTCGAGATACACTAGGCAAGATTTCCAAGACAGTCCATCCAACACAGCCTCCATGATACGTTGAAAGGTGGCTGGGCTGTTCTGAAGTCCCATAGGCAGACGTTTGAACTGGAAAAGCCCCAAGTGGCAGCACCAGGCTGTGTATGGACATGAAGCTGGATCAATAGTAACTTGGTAGAATCCACTCTGGAGATCTAGAGTGGTGAAGTAGGCTGGGCTGGCCACACCAAGGCTTTCTAAGGCATCCTCTGTGGTGGGTAAGGGATGGGCATCCTGTACTGTGAGGGCATTGAGCTTTCTGTAGTCCACCACAAACCTATACCCTTTGTCCTTCTTGACTACCAGCAAGCAAGGTGCACCCCAGGGGCTGGTGGATTCCTCAATTATGTCCTGTTCGAGCATGTCCGTGATTAAGTTCTCTAGGATTTGCTTTTGTTTGTGTCCCACTTTGTAGGCTCGCTGACGAATTGGCTTTTGGTTGGGCTGCACCTCAATGGTGTGTTGCAGGGTATCGTAGCATCCACACTTATTATCAGGGCCGACAAAGACATCTGAGTAGGTTTCCAGGAACTCCAGAAGTTGCTGTTTCTCTGTGGGACAGGCTGGGAGCTTTGAGGCAGAGAGACGCTGGCTGAAGGGCATGTGCATTTCTTGTGAAGTGGGGGTGGTTGCGATGGTACTGACAGGATGACTGTTAATGGAACCAGGCTGAGGTCTGTGTAGAAGCTGAAGCTGATCCCCTGAAGACAGACAAACAAACTTCCCGATACTGGCACCCTTGGAGATTACCACTGGTTCATCCGTGAAGTTGCAGTACTTTTGGAATACTGAACTGCCATGCACAGCAGACAGGGTGTTCCCTGGAAGGAGACCTGAGGAGTGCAAAGCTGGGGATCCCGTGACGATGCCAACAACACCTTGGGGAAGGGGGTCACCTCGAATCTTGGCAATCAAAACCATCTCTGACTTAGGAGGTACAGTGACTGAGTCTGTAGCTGCGAGTTGCCTCCAGGGATCTAGTGACAGGTTGTTTGAGGCAAAATCCAGTATGGCTTTGTGTGCCTTGAGAAAGTTCAGGCCAAGGATCACGTCTGTTTGAAGTTCAGGCACTAAGTAGAATTTAACCGTAGCTTGCTGTGAGCCGAAGTAGAGCTTGAGATGGACCACGCCAGTGATAGGTACTGTAGCAGTGCTTGCAGTGATGATGTATTTTAGGTCGGCCGGAGCAACAGTAGGTACATGGCCAATAGCTGGATTGTCTAGGATACTGCTGTGGATCACAGAGATTTCTGCTCCAGAGTCGACCAAGGCATGTGTGGACTAATTGCCAATAGTGACGGGGACGTAATTTGCAAGGAGGAGTGATCTGATGACAGGAACTTTGGCTCCTTTTGGTGAGATTATGCCTGACTTAGCAGCTAGAGGGTGCTGTTCATTTGTGTTATGTGACTCAGTGGGGCAGTCAGTTGCTCCATTTTCCTCCCCAACAAGAGCCCCTAGTTTGTTGGGCGGCGCTCGTTTCCCTGGTCCTGTGAATAGTTGCTAGTATATTGCTGATTGCACTGCAGCGGATGCCTGTGGCTGTCTTGAGTCCTATGAAAGTTTTGCAGTTTGCGGCAGACTGCAGCAGTGTGACCCCTGAACCCGCACCACTGACAGGTCACTGGCTCCCGTGAAGATGAAGGTGGCTTAGATCGCTGTGGAGGTGGCTGTAGGGCATTAACAGGAGTTGCAGTGGGAGCTGCAGTGGGGAAATGTATGCTGTTGACAGTTGAAATGAGCTGGTCAATCATTTTTTGTTGCTGTTGGATGCAAGTAGCAAATGCAGCCAACTGTGAGGACTGTGGGTCCTGAACAGTGGTAGGCCGAAGCATGGAAATAGACTCTTGGGCTAAATGGGTCGCTTGGATCATGTCTAGCCAGGTGGTTGGCTTTTGTTGGATAACGCAGGTACAGAATTGTGGAGGCAGGCCCCGGACAAATGCTGTAATCTGGTCTTTTTCTGATTTTTGTAGATGTTTGCACCGTGATTCAATGTCCATTATAAATGCTTCCAATGATTCGGAGGCTTGCATACTGTGCTCCCATAGTTGCTGTTCTAACAACCAGGATGGATGAGCTGGTAAGAAATAGTCCTTGAAGGTGGATTACAGGGTGACATCGTTCCCTCTTGTCTGGTCTGGAAGGGCATTGAACCACGATATGGCCGTCCCACTCAGGAGCAAGCGCATAACGTTGAAAATTCGCAAGGGATCCATCCAACCATTGAAGGAGATCCAAGCCTGAAATTGCTCGAGCCAGGTGACAGCATCTTCATGAGGTAGTGCTGAGAATGGTACTGGCTGCAAGCTGGAGTGGACCGTTGAGTGTGTGGAAATAGCTTTAAGGTAAGCGAGGTCATCCTGGATGGCCTGTATAGTGGGTGTCCCTTGGGCTGGAATGGATGACAGGATGTCATGCAGCATAGTTTCAATCTTGAGACCCCATGCTGTTGAGGTAGATGAAGGTAGAGCCCCAGAGCTGGCAGTACTCGGGGCGTTGGTGTCCTCGGAAGACATAGTTGGAGAGGGGCTGCGTGGCCCGGAACGAAGGTCATAGGGATGAGTAGGAGTGGTTGTCATGGAGAGAAGGAGATGCCTTGGAAGAAATGATTCATTGAGAGAATAAAAAGTTTTTTTGGTTTTTTTTGTAGACAAGTACAGTTATATGTAAGCAATTTTCAGCAAGGGACGTCTCAATAAACAACTGCCACTCTATTTTGGTGTTGTCTGTTATTGAAATAAACTTTTCTTTTGGAAGATACAGCTATTTGTTGCAGTGTCCATTCATTTCAATGGGTGCCCCTCAAAACCATGGCCGCCATTACTTCTCATGGAGTGAGGTCATTTTGAACAAGCTGATGCCCCTCACAAAGATGGCCACTGGACCTGTAACGTAGGCTTCTTGACTAATTTGACATTCACAATATGGCTGCCAACGGGGGGGAGGGTTGCTTCCTGTTTTGTAGTTGTAGGCAATGGCTTATCTGAGGGCAAATGAAAGAATGCCAGATTGCCACTCTGCAGTCTGTTCAAAAGATAAATGGCAGGCTTTGGTTTGGCTGAGTGACTCCCACCCAGGCTATCCAAAGTATTTGTGTTGAGAGATTTATTGCTCTCTTCAAGGTTTAGAAGCCTCAAATACTTTCTTCAGGCAGAACTGGCAAAACAAATGTCTGTGTATTGGAAGGCACCTCGACTTAAAATAACAGAAAGCCATATGTCTCTGGTTTAAGAGTTAATGAACAGGCAGTCCCCAGCCCGTGGTGCTCAGGCTAGCATGATTGTAATTTACAGTTCATTCAGTTAGCAGGCTGGTAATATGCAGCACACACATTTTTTTTTTTCATAGCCTACAATGTTAGAGAATGGCTGCAGGCTGCTAGTTAGCATGCTTAGTATGGAATTTGCATTTGCTGGAGCTACAATCCAGAGACAGCATCTGGAGAAATACTTTTAAAATGTTGTTGCTGCTTTGCTGGTTTTATAGTTTGGTGGCTTTCTAGACATGGAGTTTGCAGAAGTCTGCCAAGGTTTATAGCATGCAGCTCCATGGGGATGGTGGAGCCATAAAAGAACTTTGTACCTTAGTTTCACAGACAGTGTCCTAATTTGGAGCACATTTATATGCAAGGAGACTTATATATGCTGAGGCAGAATGCAGGAGGCTTACTTTAACAGAGAACAGTTCAGTTTTAATTTTCCTCTCTGCTGCCAAGTTTATTCTTTCTGAGCATGCATACAGTTCAGGCACACTTGGGTGATGACTTTGGGTACCCAACGATGCAGAGCAAGTGAGATGGGGTCTGGGCAGAAGAGGAAGGGCCGCATTCTCCACTATGTGTGGCGTTTTGGTATTTGGTCTGCCACTAGGACCGCTTACCTCCTGGTATTCTGCTTTCCCATCTGGTGCTTCTGCTGCAGGAGTCACTAGGTACCGAACGAACTCAGTCAGACGCATAAAATGATGAACAAGATAAGGTTTATTTAGGAGCTTAGGAAGGCACATCTCATCAGCACAGGGAACATCCTAGACTGATCAGAGGACAAAAGAATTTGCCCTTCCCTAGCCCCAGCTGGACACTAATTAGCATAACATGTGACCATAGCTGGCTGCCCATTACTGTTCCTAGTTAAAGGGGCGGCAGCTAATCTTTAGCCCCATGCTCAACTCTGTACTCCACAGGATGATCCATAGCACAAACCTAAGAATTTCAAACTTTTTGACTGGAACAGTTCACATGAATAATGCGAGCGCCATGCTTTTTTTTTTACACAAACAAATGTTCTACAGTGGATTCTTGCTATCAAGAAACCGTTTCCATCCTATCTGGGCTGCAGTGACCCAGATAATAGATCATTTTATCAAACAGTCCTGTATGATCCAGGTAAGTTACGATGATAATGAACTTGATACCTTATTATCTGCACTGGCAATAAATCAGAGTGAAAAACTACCATTATCTGAGTTATCAGAGTACTTCTATAATTAAATGATAATGTGCTAGATGGGTCACTATATGAGGCAGTAAGGTGATAGTTGAGTGAATAAAGTACAAGGCCAAAGGCTGAGTACTTTATTTTCATAAGGCACTCACATTATTGACAAGAATAGTAACCTTAATAGCACATTATAACTATTATACTCATGTGTTTGCTGATGTGAGTATAGACCAATCAGAGTGCAAGCAAGGGGCTGATGTCACTACTGTTATTTTATACACAATACAATGACTGTTACGAGCACCCAGCAGTCACTTTATTGAAAATAAAATGACTGGTGTGTTTTCTAAGGAATAAAGTGTGTGCAACCCTGGCATCTAATTGAAGGAGAGGGTCCACATGTAGTAGTTGTATATTTAATTTACCCCATATAATATATAATAAAGTCCGGGGACCTCCCTACATTGATCCATGCTTTTGTGACCTCGCGTTTAGATTACTGCAGCTCCCTTTACTTTGGGCTTCCAGGGGTTGATATCCGCCGCCTGCAGCTGGTGCAGAATTCCGCAGCCCAGTTGTTGATGGGGACTCCGTGATCTTCCCACATCACACCAGTGCTGCGGGAGCTGCACTGGCTGCCAGTTCAGTGGCGGATCACCTTCAAAGTTGGATTGCTGACATATAAAGCCCTACACGGACTGGGCCCTGACTACCTGAAAGAGCTTCTGATTCCTTACCTCCCTGAGTGATTACTCCACTCAGCCAACGAGGGGTTGCTGGAGATTCCGAGGGTGTTTTTAAAATCTTCTGGGGCCCGGGCATTTATGTTCGTGGCACCTACCCTCTGGAATTCTCTACCCCGTTGGATTAGGGAGTGCATGACTGTGGGGGGCTTTAAACAAGCATTGAAGACATATTTATGGAACAGGGCTTATGGTGTTGAGGATGACAGACTCTAACTGCATTGTATGTTTTTACAGTGATTGTAGCATTGGTTTTAAATTATTTTAACTGTGTACTGCGCCTTGACATTTGAAAGGCACATTAAAAATAAAGTTTATTATTATTATTATCCTGATAGTTTGATCTGGAGCAGATTTACCCTGAATAAGTCATACTGCTGGATAAGCAAGGTATGCATCAGCACATGCATTGAGCACTAAAGGCACTATTCAAGCAAATCTAGACAAACTGCCTTCCTAATATGATGCCCAAGCCCATACTAATTAAAGAAGTTACTTTCCTGCCGCAAAGAGAGTTTTTGTTCAACGCAAATCAGGCAAATGTACAAATTCAGGAGGAAAACCATTTCCACTGGACTACTGAGTTCTTTTTTTTATTTTTATTTTTGCTTTCTTTTGCCAATACCGTGTTGCCCTTTTAACATCCATACATGCTGTAAATAATGCGGAGGAAAAGAAAGACCATTAGTCCATCGAGTTCCTCTCTTTTTCTTAAAGGTATTTATCCAGTTTGAGTTTAACGGTGAAAACAATGTTGCTTGATCCCAACTGTTAGAGGTGGGTAAGCCAGGAATTGTTGCCCTTGTGCCAAGTCAGAGTCGAGCCAAAGGTCTGGCTTGACTCTTTGAGCCATAGCACAAAACAAGCCATGACTATAGCAGCATGATAGTGTCCCTCATATGGCTGCACAAGAAGAGTTAAACATTTTCAGTGCTGCACTAACTTCTCAGGCTAATAAAAAACATTTGCTTTGATCATAACTGGCTCAACGTGGCCTTGGCTCTCAATCAAACTTAGAGGCCAAGCTAGTACTAGGTACTATTTTAATTTCTTTTTACAATTTTTGGACAGGAAAGACACTCTAAGCTGAAGTTTGTTTCCAGGTGCATCATGGGAGCATAGGGAAGTTAAATGACTTGCTCATGGTCATATAGTATGCAAGTGATGACTGTGGGATTCAAACCCAGTTCCTCAGGATTACAGCTCAATGCTTTTAACCACTATGCTATACTGCCTCCTTCCACACGAGGCTTGAGAAAGGATCTTCATTTGCCAACCTCTGACATCTGTTATGGAAGTCTGTTCCACTTGTTCACCACTTATTCTGTGAAGAAGTCCTTTTGACATTTCCCATTGCATCTTCCTTCTTTCAAAGAATGGAGGTTCAAGGGAAATGGTGTCTTGTATTTAAATAGCTGAGCATGCATTCGTACTGCATAATACATCACTTTAAAATATTTTTGAATGGTTATCAGAACAGTTTCAAAAACAAAAAAGGAAAAAAAACAGAGAATGAGGTGCACGCACTTTACAAATAAAGGAGAAACAAAACACCAGGGAAGGGAGCAAAGATGAATGTTATGGGATGCACAATGTGACACTTTAATTTACAGGAAATAATTTGCCAGTGTCCCCTCCTCTGAAATGGGTATTCTGTAAACATACAAAATCAATCTTTTTTCTGCTTATGCCTACAGCAGTATGCTGTACAAAATGCCAAAACCCACATTTTGCATATTTGTTGCAGCATTTCTGTTCTGAAATCAGACTTTGTCTATGTTTATATGCATCAGGGAGACTATCAAGTTTCCTCATTTCCTGGTTTGTTTTGGGTTAGCTCAGAGGCAGCACACTTTGTATATGAGATTTCCAGTTAGGTACAACTGCACACGATATAGTACTATATGTACCAAGCAACCCTTACATGTAAATAGGGCCACTGGCAGTGGTGAGCCTTTATGAAATTACTGCCCACAAGCTCCCTTCCACCTCCATCCACCCGCTCCTGAAGGGGACCAAACTTCACTCAGTAAGGAGTGATCACCTTGCAAGGCACAGCAGGAATTCTCACGGTGCTACAAATGATCAGTGATGTAGCTAGGAGAATAAAATTTGTAAGGCAACAGGAATTCCGACTGTATTACAAATTATCAGTGCTCTGGCTAGGGAAATAAAACATTTGTAAGCCAGCAGGAATTCTCACTGTGCTATAAATGATCAGTGCTGTGGAAAGTGAAATAAAAAATCTGTACGCCAGCAGGAATTCTCACTGTGCTATAAATTATCAGTGCTGTGGCTATGGAAATAAAACATTTGTAAGCCAGCAGGAATTCTCACTGTATTTCAAATTATCAGTGATGTAGCTAGGAGAATAACATTTGTAAGTCAGCACCATTCTGTTTCCTCTTTGCCCTCCTCCCCAGTTTTACAAAGCCATATCTGTTGACCTGCCCCTTGTATACCCTATGAAGCACTTCGGAAAGTGCATATGGAGAGCAACAAATTAAGCAGTACTTAGTTTTGTTCATTTAGCATTATGTTTAATTCACACAGAGTACAACAATCATATTACAGCCTTAGCATGGGTTAGGATCAGGTACTGAGAACAATCAAAATCAATGGCCACAGCCCAGAATGGTGCCCTTCCCCAATTAGCCTGTGATCAATGGCTTACATGGCATATGCAGTATAGCCTAGAGGGTTAAAGCACCAAGCTATAAACCTGGAGACTCAACAGACCTAGATTTGAAGCCCATAACTGCTACTTGCATACTGTGAGCAAGTCACTTAATTTTTCTGTGCTCCCAGGATGCACCAGGAAATGAGCTTCCATTCTGTGTGCAATTCCTGGTAAAACATTCTGAAAAAAAAAGTAAAACAAAACCTACGCAAATGCAAATAATGTCACTGAGTGACTCCTAGAAGTGCAGATGGGAGAACAAGGGCAGGCTCTTCAGTCTAAAGGTGTGGGATCAGTTTTCACTGGAGACTTCATTCCTTGTGTTCTTAAAATGAAAATAAATAATCTTACCAGCAAAATCCCTCATTACTCGGGGTTCCTGTCCCAAAAGATGAGAGATTTATGGAATTCAGCAGTAACGACTGCAGCAAGGGGCACTCCTTTAGAGATTATTCCCCTGCTGTTTGTGATCGGATGGTGCTGGTAACTGATTCTGACCTTGAAATTTGTAGTAACATGTTAATGCTGGCTGCGAAGGGGCCAAACATGGTATCCAAGTAGCTCTGCTGACACTCATAGTAAACAGCATAGCAACCTGATAATTTAAGGTTGGAAGGGACTTGAGTTACAGCAGGTCTACGCCACCTTATAAGCAAATATTAATAAGCATGGTATGCTGTAAACATACTAGTTTATACTTGTTCCTCTAAATAAGCAAGCAATAATACCCAACAGGGTGGGCAGTATTGAGCTATACCGGACTGCCCTAGAGGCATAATGAGGCTGATGCCGCTGACGGAGGGCCTTATAGCTCCTGGGCGATCCAATATAGTCCAATATCGCCCACCTGGGAGGGTATTATTGTGCTTAGAAAATGAGTTATAGGAAAAATGTTTCTGTAATATTTAACAAATTAAAATAATATTAAAAATTGAGTTAAACTTGTTTTCATAGTAAAGTAGTCCCTCTCCTGGTTGACTTGCCAGTAGAGGGTAGTCCAGTATGTAACACATGTTTTGCTTTTCATTGTCTTTTCTTCACTGCTATGAATACCATCTCCCCTGCTTGGCTTTTTAGACTGTCACCTAACCCCCTAACAAGCTCACCTGTGCTTAGCTTTGTTTTCCTTCTGGAGCCCACTGTCTCACTCCCACCCCCAACCCCAAACATTTTGTTTTGTTTCTTTTTTTTTTTTCCTTTGGGAGACCGGCGGCTGACAGAAGCAGTGCGATCAGGTGAACAGATCGGGAGTGCGCATGGGATGAGCACTGCAGCATGACTGGAAATGCCAACTGAAGTATGTATGATCAGTCACAGTACAAACATTAAAGAAGTTGATTTCTCATAGAAAATAAAAACACACACACATTTCTAGTTGCTTTGCTTGAGGGGGCGTGGAGTGGGGCAAACTGGGGAGAAAGTGCTGTCTACTAGTGGTGCTGAGCACACAAAGTGCTAGTGCTAGTAATGTAAAATGAAAACCTTTTTTTTTTTTGTAGTGTGGCAAAATTGAGAAAAGTGGAGGGTGCTGCTGTGTTCTGTGTTCTGTGTGTGTGTTGGGGGGGGGTCTCACTCGCTGAGCAAGACAAAAAAAGGCAGCTGCTTAAAATTGAATTCATAGCTGCAACAGTGATACCAGCTGGTCATGGGGCACTTGCCAGTGGGACTTATGGTGGCACATAGGTCTCTGTTGGCACATAGGTGTACCCCTTGCCAGGAGGGTTGGCCAATCAGAGCCTTGGAAATCTCCTTACCTATTTTCTAAACAGTAATAAACAATGGAAGGTGAAGCAGCATCAGGTAAATGGAAGGCTGGGGATTTCCTTCTCCTTTTAAAGAGTGCAGTTCTGCAACTGAAATGAGGGCCAGCCTTAACGACAGTCAAATTAAGCAGTCACCTAGGGTGCCCATCAATAGGGGCCAGCAAAAATACATTCCTGTTTTTCCCCACTGTGAGTGTACTGAAAACAACCATTTGAATCTGACCTAATTTGCGTGTGTGTGTGGGGGAGGGGCGGTGAGGGAGGGGAAGGACACACTACAAAAAGTCCAGTGCAGTGTCACCCTTTCTTCAGAAAAAAAAGTAAGCCTGACCTTATTGGATACCATCTCTGAATGTTTGAGCACTTAGCAGCAGATAGCAGCACAACATGTGGTGTGGCATGATATTTCACTCTGCAGACTGCACCCCCACCCATGACTAATTGATTTCAGTGTCAAGAAGCTACAGCATGCAGACACAGAGAGTACAGCTCCAAAGAGGCAGGCACTCAGTTTTATTGGCTGTCACTGTTTGGCATCACACAAACCAGAGCAGACAACTTATGCAGTCAGTAGTAGTGTAACATAGAGAACAAGTGAAGTCAGCGAAGAGAGTGTCACTCTGTTGTTACTTCCACTGCCGTCCCAGTTGGGCATATAACAGTACTGTGAGGACAGGACCAGAACCGAACCATGGCACCCACAGCATCCAGGGTGGTCGATCATTGATGGGCCACACATGGAGCCATGGAAAACAGTGTAATCTTGAGTGACTCTTGGTAGCAATGTGTGACAGAACTATGCAGCAACAGCCAGGCCCTGCTGTCTGGCTGGCAAAAGCAGCCCAACCGGTGGCCTCAGGAGGACGGGCAGGGAGAGTCAGCCAATTGGTCTGGGAAGGAGAACTGGTGGTCTGTTGTCCACTAAGTGAAGAGAACAAAAGAAGCCAGAAGTATCCTTAGGTGAAGGTGAGGAGTATATATTGATCTAGGGGGGATTTGATCTGGACGCCACAGTACTGTAGTCTCGCACTTGGCAAGGAAGGCCTAAGGATGAAGCTGAGGAGTATATACTGGTCTGAAGAGGAGGGGAGAATCATGACGGCAATCGTCATCATGTTGTGCAGCCTGCCTAGCTACAGGCTAGGTTTAGGGGTCAGTGAGCACTGCTCGCAGTCACAGATGCTAGCCTAGCCCAGAGAGCATGGCTGGAGGGAAGATGTGGGGCTGCTGCTACGTGCTGGGTTCATGTCATGGTGCTACAAGTTTTTTTAGCAGAAAACCTCAGATGAGAAATGTAATGAGTATTCCCAGTTGGGAGGGAGTGGGTGGCTTGTGGGGGATGAGAGGAATCCCCAGGATTTTTGTTTTTGGGGGGGGGTGGGATAAGGAATGATTTGCAAGTTCACCTAGGGGCACCACATACCCTAAGGCTGGCCCTGACTGCACTCATGGGCTCTGAGCTGGACTCCTGCACCTTGGTGATCTTGCCAGATTAACCTGCATTTGCAATGAAGTGCTGAATTTGAATGGAGGTGGGGTGGGAGGGTTGCAAACTGCAGTAGAACAATCCACCATCCCTAGTCTGCACAGCAGACATTTGTTTTGCTCCAAAATGCTGCAGAAATGGGAGTGCAAATGCAAACAGACCTACTGTCTTTCCATGAGAAACCTTTGTGTGAGACTCATTGCTAAATGCAGTAGCTTATCTCTTCAGAACAGCCCTTTTTATAGCTGTTCACCAGGGTCAGGCAGAATTAAACAAAAACCTAGAACATTATCAGTTGAAACTGAGAACCCAAATGAACCTCTACTGTGAAGCCTGGTTCAGTGGTGCTGGTGTAGTCCCACACAGAGGACCCAAGTCTGTATCTTGAGCCCGGCTCCTCTCTCTGACAGGAGGGCAACCTTGGTGGGGGGGGGGGCACAGAAGCAGGTGAGAAACAGTGGGAGTTGGAGATGAGTAGGCAGCAAATCATGAAAGGCCATGGTAATTTATTATTTATTTATTTATTTATTTCAGTCTAGGATTACAAATACCTTTGAGCCAGGGCTCTTTTACAAAGGTTCCACATCATATGGTACAATACAACAAGGATGACATTATGACAAATAATCACTTATCTATACATACACAAAGCTAGAATTAGGGTTGACAAAGGTAGAGCGGGAAGGGCAGGAGATGAGAGAGTGAGGTGAGGGGAGGGGTGAGGGTGGGGCACAGAGGTGTAGTTAGGGGACAGAGCTGTAGTTAGAGGAGGGTTGAGGCTGGGGGAGGTGCCGTCCGGAAGGCATTGTCAAAGAAACAGAGATTAGCAGAGGGTGCCCAGACGTTAGCAAGAGTTAAGGATAGTGACCATCACCCAGCCGGTAGGGGTTTGCATACGGTCAGGTTGGCAGAGGTGATGGATGATTCAGTTATGATCAATGGCAGTCACAGACACTCGAGACAGTGAGAGACTTGTGGAGGCTGGATTTGAAGGAGCCAAGCGTGGTGGCGGTGTAATATCACTAGGGAGTCCATTCATCCAGCTCGAAGCTGTAAAGGCAAATGTAAGGCATATGTCCATTTTTGTAACATAGATATACATATGTCTATCTATGGGTTCGGGGAAGGATGAGGATACCTGGCACAAGAGACCTAGGTTTGACTACTCTGCACAGGGGCACCCAAGTAAATCCAACTACAGGAAGCAATAACTGTAATGTCCAGAACCAGAATTGGGATTTTTCAGTGTGGCTTTATTTATTAACTCACTGAACATAAACAAAGCTCTGTATGGTCCCCACAGGCTACGTAACTGTAATGCAGATTAGAGGTTAAACACAGTGGTCCATTTGGCGAATGAACACAATACAAAAAGTTGTCTGGCTTTGGACCCACCAGGCACTCAGCCCGGACTTTGCATGCGCATTGGATACACAGCCCACGACTGGCCCGGCTCCTGCCGCCACCGACTGACGGTCCACTTGGCTAATGAACCCAAACTCTACTTGGAAAGACATCCCATCAAACAAGGAGGCTCCCAAACTGTGGCTCCCACACCACTTGAAGTCTGCGACTCCTAGAGAGATTTTGTTTTGCATCTTCCAAATCGAAACTCCCATCAAACAGGAGACTCCCATCCAACAAGGGTAATGTTCCCATCCTGTGGCTCCCACACCACTTAGAGTCTGTGACTCCTAAGAGATTTTCAAGTTGGGCCCACGTCTGGGTACCCACCCATCACTGTGGCGCATGGGGCAAGTAGCAAAACACAGAAGAAATCCGTAGAGGTGGACCTGGTTACTAAAGATGGGTTTCCCACCTCCAGCTCCCACAGCCCATACCCGGCCATTTCTCTGGACACACAGAACTTTAGACTTTAAAATGTAGATTGACGGTGGATGACCTGAAGCACCCCCTCTACAATGAACTTTAAATCCATTAACACTTTAAACAGATGACTGCTCTATTTGTTTGTCCTAGTTGACATAGTTCTCCCAAATAGCAGTCCCCAATACTTGAAATCCAACTGAAGAAAAGAAGTTGTTTGCCCCTTCCAATGAGGCCAAATACTCACCCATTCGTTGCAGGTGCCCCACAGGTGAAGAACTGTAACCTTTGCTGTTATACATGAACAGACTGAACTTAAATTAAAACAGGCAGCTTTCTTCCCAAGGTGGGAGAAGGGGATTGCCCCTGGAGCCCACAAAGAACTTTTCCTCACCCCCGCCCCCCAGAGGGAGGGGGGTAAACAGACAACTACTGTTGTCCTTCTTGTTTGCTTAAGGACAAACTGAAGACTGACTTTGAATTCCCAAGATTCTAAACTTACTCTGAGCTGAAGAGTCCAAATGTGGCTCATGCAGCTGTAACAATTTATTATGATGTCATCCCTCTAGTCTCAGCTGTGACTGAGGACAGAGTGAGACAGTGTGAAACCCATTTAACTGGAGTTTCTGAAGCTGCCTTTCCTGCCTACCACTAGGTCTTACTGGGATTCTAAGCCGGGTAACAAAGGGGTTACACTAGCCCTTGACCAGGAAAATGACTGTCCCCAGTCATTATGCACCTGGCCTTAGGCCATCCCACCCTATGTGCTACCTGCGGAGGAGGGTGATCAGGCCCCCTCCTACCATGTGCAAGCACAGGTAGGCAACACTAAGGGCCTAAAGGCCTATAGCTGACATTTCAGAGTCTACTCTATCCACTTACTATGGACACCTAGTGGCTCTGGTAGAATCGTCCAGAGCATAGCCCTGATAGATCAGCACTGCAGTCCCTATGGCCACTGAGGACTAGGGTTGTCAGAACAGGTTCGGCAAAGATTCGAACCCTCCTCGAACCCTGGTGTTCGAGTTCTAACTTAGAACTCGAACACTAAACGGTTCGCAAAAGGGTTCGAATCACTCATGACGCGACGCACGTGGGTCGAGTAAGCAACGCGAGCAGCGGATCTGTGGGTATTTAAAGAGATCGCCACGAGGAGAGCGCCATTTGACTGAGGATCGCCATGAACCCAGAGCAGCAGCAGCAGAGCAGCACCAGCAAACTGTAGCAAGCGGTTAAGCGCATCTGCTACTCTTGTCCAGTAGTGGCCACTTCTTCTCCTGTGAGACCGAGAACAAGAAAAAAAGCTAAAAAATCGGGGAGACTGGGAGTGGGACTGAGGGGCGGTTCAGGACAGAAGGAGGAAGCGGGAGGGATTAATCAAGATTGGGGAAGGGACTGGGGAATAGGGAGGGATTGATGAGACCAATATCAGGAGGACTGGAGGAGGACTGGAGAGAGACTAAAAAAATAAGAAGACTGAAGATTATAAGAACCTTTGTGAATGTGAAATGTGATTATTTGAAACTGCAGCACACTGCACACTCAGCAGCTGCCAGCAACAAGCATACAAGGGGGCAAAAAGGCAAATAAATCTTTCTGAACCCTAGTGTGTGTGTCACAGAGAGAAGCCCAGTGTGTGCCCCTTGACTGCACTGTACTGTACCCTACCCAGTGTGTGTTACAGAGAGAAGCCCAGTGGCCAGTTGTGTGGTGGCATTAACCTTACATGACAGAAACGTAGGGGGGCAAAAAAAGGCAAATAAATCTTTCTGAAGTACCCTAGTGTGTGTGTCACAGAGTGAAGCCCAGTGTGTGCCCCTTGACTGCACTGTACCCTACCCAGTGTGTGTCTTACAGAGAAGCCCAGTGGCCAGTTGTGTGGTGGCATTAACCTTACATGACAGAAGCGTGAAATATAATTCTCATTCCCTGGGTTGCATATGTGACTCCATCTCCTGTGGTCAGCCCATCACCCTGCTGCTTGTGCCCTTTGACTGCACTGTACCCTACCCAGTGTGTGTTTACAGAGAGAAAGCCCAGTGGCCAGTTGTGTGGTGGCATTAACCTTACATGACAGAAGCGTGAAATATAATTCTCATTCCCTGGGTTGCATATGTGACTCCATCTCCTGTGGTCAGCCCATCACCCTGCTGCTGTGGCCTTTGACTGCACTGTACCCTACCAGTGTGTGTTACAGAGAAAGCCCAGTGGCCAGGTGTGTGGTGGCATTAATACCCATGACAGAAAGCGTAGAAATATAATTCTCATTCCCTGGGTTGCGTATGTGACTCCGGTCTCCTGTGGTCAGCCCATCACCCTGCTGTGTGCCCTTTGATTGCTATGTGTATGCCTATGCCCAGCAGCCCAATCATTCTGTAAGCCTTGAACCTGGGATCCTTTAGTTGCAAACTGTCATATTCTTCAATTACTTTCAGTCCACGTATCACAGTGTCACACAACCAAAATAAAATTTTGGAGTTGTAGCCAGCGATTACAGATCACATTGCTTTGTTACACAGGAATTGTTTGGGTGTTGGTGTATTCACTGCAGTATACTGGACTGGTAGTACTGGTACTTACTGTCTGTTATGGCTGACACCAACATAGATGAAGCATTTAGTGCTGGTGTTGGAGCAGGTGTTGGTGGTAGTGGTAATCCTGGTGCTAACAGAAATAACCAAAATGTTTCACGTGATAAAATTCAACAAACAGCAAAAGAGCAACAGTGAAGTGTGGTAAGGGGACCTTTTAAGAAAACCTGTACAGCTGCTGGGGTCACACGGGAGGCACCATAAGGTATGCCATTCATGCCGTTAAGATCCCTGTGACTAGCAGCAATAATGCAAGTGACAGTGAGTCCTCTCGACTCAGACAGTAGCTCTTTGTCTCAGTCCCACACTGTTGTGTCTCTTGACAAATCATTACTTCCTCAACAAAGTGAAATGAGCAAGTCTGCTGACAATGAATCAGGTAGTGCACTTGCAAATACATCCAGCACTGTTGGCAATGAAAGGACATATCCATTGAATCCACCACTTCTGTGTTGGCCAGCAATGAAAATCCATCAGAGTCTTCTGTCCACTCTTCTAGCACCAAGGAACATGTCCCAGGTTCTGTTAGGACAGGTGAAAGACACAAACAGTCTTTAGCTATCTTCCTAGCACTCGAACAAAATCTGTCACATCTGAGGTGTGGAATTATTTCTCAGTCAGTAAAACTGATCCATGCAGAGCAATTTGTTCCTGTGTAAACAGAGTGTAGCCGTGGTAAAGTTGTGTCATGCCTTGGCACTACAGCTCTTAAACGCCATCTGAAAAAGCATTGGTTTTGCTTGATCATCCAAAACCAAAACCCATGTCCTCCATCTTCCAGACCGCACGTGAGAAGGGTCAGGATCAGGAATCTGAAATGGATACTGAATTGTCTGAACTTGATGCGGGCAGAACCACTGCCAGCCCTAGGATCACTGTTACCACCAATGCCAGCACCATTAGTACCAGCTGCACATCCAGTGATGGCACTGAATGTATAAGTCCTAGTCCACCATCTCTGCGTCCATCTGCCCATGAAAACACGGTGTATAATAAACCAGCAGGGACATGTTGCAAACAGCTAACACTGTCTCAGGCATTTGAAAGGAAGAATACTTTTCAGAAATCATCAAAGACCCTTCATCTTAATCACCGAATTGGTGAACTGTTAGCGAGCCCTTCTCCCATACTCTTTGGTAGATCATGAGGATTTTAGGGAGCTCATGACATTAGCAGAGCCTCGTTACAATGTTCCTCATTGAAGGTACTTTTCCTATGTTGAAATACCAAACATTTATCAGGCTTTAAAAGTGACAGTGATGCTTGCACTTAAAACTGCAGAGGGTGGGGTTATTCATGTCACAACAGATATGTAGACCAGCACTCAAAACATAGATTACATGTCCCTTACTGCTCATTGGGTCACGTTTTCTTGTGCTTCTTCAAAAACAAAGACACCCCAAAAGATGGCGCTGCTGCATATAAAGAAGTTTGGGCAAAGTCATACTGCTGCAAACATCTTGCAGGAACTAAATGACCTCCTTGACAAATGGGTTTATTCTCACAGTCTAAAATGTGGCTTCATAGTAAGTGACAATGGAGCCAACATCTTAAAAGCAATACAGGATGTAGGATTTCTGCATGCTTCTTGTTTTGCACATTGCTTACACTTAATTGTCACGGGATTTCTCAGCAACGAAACACAAGTGGATGGTATGATTGCTGTTTGCAAATTGTGACTCACTTTTCACATTCAACCAAGGCTATACGGACATTGTCCGAACTCAAAAAAACACAAGCTGCCCCAGCAAAAGCTGATTCAAAATGTTTCCACTCGTTGGAACTCAACGTTTATATGCTGCAGCACTCTTGAGCAAAAGCAAGCTGTACATGAGTACTGCTCCAGTTACATTAATGGAGATGGCATTATGCTGTCTGTGCTGCAGTGGAAATTAATGGAGACAGTGTGCTGTATCCTAGCTCCTTTGAGACAGCTACAAGGGACATGTCTTCTGAAGGTGCATCTGTGAGTCAGGTTATCCCACTCATAATGCTCATTTCACATCATCTTAGTGTTCTAAATCTACAAATAGAAAAAGACAGATCTGAAGTGCAGACAACATGTCGCCTATATCATGGGAATCTCGTAAAGAGAATGAGCGAGCACTTCAAAACCAATGACAAATTAGTTGCAATGACGAAATCAAGACACTACATCCTTGCAACTCTCTTAGATCCCAGGTTCAAGGCTATACATCTTCCAAAAACAGATGATATAGAGCAGTACAAATGTATGTTGCTAGATGAGCTGCAGCACTCACAGGAGTCAAACACAGACATGCACAGTACCATCAGGTTGTCATCACCACAACATGCAGGTTCATCTTCACAAAGGGATACAGAACTGGAAAAGTCACCAAACATTAACAGTAGTTGTTCCAACTACTACTTCTTCAGCCCTTAGTAGCAAGCTAAATCTGTGGCAAAACCTTTCCCAAATTGCTGCCATACCAGCTGCTTCTGCTGATTCCTCTTCTGAGCGGTCTCTGTCCAACATGGTAGACAGTTACCTGCAAGAACTGCCTATTCCTATTGATGCATGCCCTTTTGAATACTGGAGATCAAAAAGTCAATTTGAACAGAGCTGTATGATGAAGCCTGTAAATATCTTGGTTGTCCTGCAACAAGTGTCTCTTCAGAACGATGTTTAGTACAGCTGGCAATATTGTGACAGACACCAGAAATAGGTTGCTGCCAGAAATGTACACACGTTAACTTTTATTAAAGTTAATAAGTCATGATTTTAGTATCCCTACAAGAGTATACAAACTGATCCTGAAGTGATTGATGTTGTGGATGTTGATGGTGATGATGACAACTCAGATGGTGGTGGCTGGTAAAAATACTGTGTGGGACAGAGTCTCTGCACCAAAAGGAAACTTTACAGACTGTGATGACTTTGGTTGTCGTCTCTCTCCTTTCTCGATCTACTACCTTGGACTATATACCCCCAAAACTTTCACCATTTTCATGGCAAACTACTTTGTAGCTAGGGTCTAAACTAAAGTCAACAAGTTTTATATACAGGGCAATTTTAACATCAGTGGGAACAGGCCCAAATTTGGCATAAAAGGGACACTGTCCGTCAATCCTTTCTGTATCATATTATTTATAGTTAAAGTGCAAACATATATTTTGGATTTACCTTCTGTGACTTTGTGGTGCATCAGCATGGGCTGGGACAGGAGACGGTCTATTTTCAATTTTAAAGAGGACAAAACAATGAGTTCTAATTGGTAGCTGTTTATTATTTTTCAATTACAGAAATGTTAGCCATAAACGAAAAATGGATGCTAGTACATGGGTGAGGGTTGTGGGTTGGTTTTAACATGGGTGTAAGGGTGGCATGGGTGCTACTGCACAGATGGGGGTAGTGGAAGAAAAGTGGAATGGGTGATGGGGTGAAGGTGGGTGTTGTTTTAGTTCTTTCATTTACAGATTAAGTGATCAGCTGGGGATGGTGAGGAAAAAATGATGACAGACCGAACCTACTGTACACATAATATATATTCTTATTAAATACATTGCAAACTGCTGCCACCTAGCACAATTGTCCTGTTCCCTTTAAAAAGAATAAAGGAATCAGAAATAAAAGAAAATCTGCATCAGCAGTTTTCACAGAATATGACGTATCATAGTGTTTTTGCTTTATAAGTAGTGATAATTTGATACATAATGGGTTGACAGGCGCTGTCCATAAACATCATATGCCAACTGCAGCTACATAAATGTTCCTTAGTATGTGGTGAGAAACCACTGTTTTTTATTTATGTGAATGAAATACAGATTTTATTGAAGTATCAGCTGCAAAATGCATCATCTTAGAATTTTTGTATATATTACTTCAATTTGCCAACAAAATGTTGGTATATGTATGCATTACCTTAGAAAATTGCATGCATTTGCCAGCAACAATGACTGGCATATTTTTTCAATAAGAACAAAAGACACAGCACCAACACTTCGCAAATATACTGTGTTATGCGTTTGGCAGATCAGCATCACAGTACCGAACGCCATGCAGACAAAACGGCAAACAGACAAGAGACCTTTTGTCTGTTAAACTGTTGTCCTGCATGGTGCTGAATGATATATCAACTGACCTAACTATATTGAAGTAGTTGCTAATGATCTTTGTTCTTGAATACTCAACTTTTTCACACAGGCACAATTTGGGATTGGAGCAGCCTTCTTGTGGCTTCTGCAAAATATTTTTATTCAATGTCTTGACTGAATATGTTATGACATAATATGTTTGTAACAGTTCCACATGTTGCTGCTGTAGTACTTGGCTTGACTTTGTTATAAAAGCTTTCTTTTAAACATAGCAACTTTTGATTCACTCATTTAAAACAGAAAGCAGCAAATAGCTGAAATTAGGTAATATCAGTTATTTTTCTCCTAATTCATGAGATGAGTATATATAGCTGAGTACATAAATGGCTAATGTGCCTCTTTCTTTCACTAAGGAACTATGATGCAGCTGCAGCAGGAAAACTTTAACATATGGGTGGGTGGGTGGGCCTGTTCGTATTAAGTTGCTGACTTTAGCAAACAGAAGAAACTATAGATAAACCTAGTTGTATTCCTATCAATGTCACACAAGATAATTTCTCCCCCTTATTTTGAACAGTTTTCCTTTACATGTATTTTATTACTATCTTCGTTACTGGCAGCACAATAAAAAAATAGGGTTCGAGTTCTAAAAAGTTCTAAAAAAGATTAGAACACTAGAACTTTTTCAAAAGTTCTAGACTAGAACTAGAACCCAGATCTTCAGAGGGTTCTGACAACCCTACTGAGGACCACAGCCTGTCTATCCCCCCTAACCCTCTAGGGAAACCTATCTGCCTCTTACATAACATCCCAAACAAAAACAAAACCCGGGGACCTCCCCGACCTTGGGCAGCCTGCAACTACAACATTAGGAACACAACAGTACTTTAATTTCTACATTGAAGCACTGAATGAGGAACCCGATGAGCCCTCCTCCTTTTCTTGTCTTCTTCTGTCTTCCAGGAACACCTGTAAGAAAAGACAAAACAAAAAAACACACCCTAATCTGCATTTACGATCTACCTAAACAATAACAGTGACAACAACAACCCTTACCATACAGGAAAAACAGAACACTAAACAATCCCAAAAAGAAAAAAAATATATATATATTTTTTTTTTAGAAAAGTAGAAAAGACAGTATATACATTAAGTACAGAAATGACATTGATAACAATACACTTCTTTGGGGGGATGGAATGCCCTAAATGTCCCACTAGTGACTACAAGGCCCGAAGGCCAGTCCATTAAAGAGTCTCTCCTGGGCCGGAACCCCATGAACATAGTCTTTTAAGGCCATAATCCTGAAGGGGAGAGTCTTTGCGGACAGTTCACACACTGTTTGAAGTCTGTAGTGTGAGGTGTGTATTGCAATGTCATAAAGATAGAATAAAAATAATTTTTCTGACTCACCAGCCTCTTGAAGTATCGAGCGTCACAAACCTGGTCCCTTCAAGACTCTCCCTGGCAGCATTTCTTCTGATACAGCTGAGCGGACATCTTCTGGGAACCCACAGGAGTGCACATCTGGAAACAGCTGGGCTGATGTCATAACTGGAGAAGGAACCTTAGAACAGGAACAAAAAGAGAAACAGCTGGTCCGGCGTCATCCGATTACCAGGCGATGAACAGGCAAACAGCTGAGCTGGTGTCCTCTCTGGATCTGAAGTCATCTGGTGGTACCAGTAGATGGTTGCTGAATAGGGCAGTACACTGTGGACTGAAGAATATGGGGCACCTGAGTTCTTGTTTATTCATATTGGCAGTTCAATAAGGTTACTTCACAGTGTAGATGTGGCAGTATTGACTACCACTGCTCGGCTCTCCATTTGTAGGACACGGGCTTAGTACTGGGGCGTCCTTGCACTGAGGCCAATAGTTGAGGAGGTCAGGGGCTTGAATTAATACTCTGTCTGGACGCACATAATTCACACAGTGGGAGACTTCGCGTCCCTCTCCGTCCACTATTCTCACTCTGTCCATAAACAGTGTCCTGCCTCTCTTCCACTGTGTATACTTTTCGTGGAAGTCTATTCTTTACATGCTGGTTAGCCCCAGGATGCACATGTTTCATTGCTTCATCCCAGATCCAGGATTTCCTGCAGTTCTCAATCTCCTCCCAGACTCTCCGAGGAAAGGTAGGAAAGGTCATTCCAAAGATTTCATTGGCCTTTCTACGAACCAGTCTCTCCCCTTTACTTGCTTTGGTCAATCTGAGACCGCTGGCCTGGCTTAGGGGTGGCCAGTCCTGGTTCTGCCAGCCAGCATCCTCAATGAAATTAAAACGGATCCTGACTTCTTCTTCTTCTGGTGAAGCCAGGGCAGTGGCATCACCACCTTCTTGAACACATTCCTCCGAGGCAAGATCTTGAGGCTGTGTACCCGTTCCTTTCTCACAAGGCCATAGGTTCCCCTCATCTTCCTCTTCACTGAGGATCTGAGCCCAGGAGTGAGCAGTAGTTCTCACCCCCGAGACTATCCATTCATCACTAGGAGCGGAGGTCGACACCTCCCATTCAACGGCCTCCCGAATCTCATCTTCACCTTTGAGACTTGGGCTAGGCCCCCCCACACAGGGACTATTGATGCTTTATCTGAACTTGCTTTCTGAGATCCAGCATCCAGCTTCAATTTCGAACTCAGTCTCTAATTCTACACTCTAACTGTGCCACACTCCCCGGACCTTTCTCCCCAGGCTCCGCCTGATGCTGTATGCTGCCAACTGCAGATTCTTGAAGCTGTGTCCATGTGGGAGCCAAACGAATTTGAGGCACTTTATACAAGCCATATTTTTGTAGACATCCAGCACAGTGAGGAATCATGAAGACATCCCTTCCAGCACTCAAGCACATATGGCATACACGCACTGGATAATTAGGACTTGCCACAGGAGGGAGTTGCCCTCTATAGCACCAATTTTCAATATCTCTCAATCTATTTACTGCTGCTGTTACTGCAACCCGGCATGATCCGTAACGAGCTGGTCCTGAGGCCAATACTGCAGAAAAACAAACAAAAGTTCACTGTAACTGAAAGTCCCACTTTAAATGAACACACTCTGCAGCTTTAAAATGGCTCCTCTGCTGCTGTGTTTACTTTACTACCCACCCTGTAATGGCTGGCCACACTCCTGTGCATCAACATTCAGACTCTGGGTCAAGCCACTGCGCGCGATTTACATCACTACTAATAACTTTATTTCAAACTGCACAACTTGCTCTGTTCTGGCTGTTCACACATTTACAGGATTTTCCTTGGACTTTTCACTTGCTGGCAACATTCATTTAATTACAGTCCTTTTAAAACTCAGGTTTCAGCACAGAATTGCCTGCTTTTACTAGTGTTGCACTTATTTTACAACCCACAGTCTCTCTCTGGCTGCAAACTTTAAACTGAGGCTACTTTCATTGCTATTCACACATTTAATGGCTTTACAGACTTGCACTTGCCAACAGGATACACACAATGGCTACTTGCAAGCGACTACAAGCTGCACACATTTTATATGGCATTACTGAAAATCACTGATTTGAGCAGTTTTAAATCGTTTACTCACTGTTATGGTAGCAGATTGCTGCGATGGAGGAAACGCCTGCAGCTCGATTTTTGAAGGCCTCGGATTTCAAACGGGCGGGCAGTCTCCACGATCGTAGTAATAACCACACATTCACTGATCCCATGACCGATAAGCGGGTTGAGCCGATTTTGAACTAGAAAAGTCACTTTTCACTGTTTACAGCACTTTGAACACTTAGCGAACGGCTCCTCCACTGCCAGTACAGCACTTCTCTCTGTCTCCTCTCGAATGCTGAAGCAGACTCTGAAGAGCTGGCTGAGGCGGGACTAATAGCAAGTGACCAACCACATGAGCGCCATACAATGAGCCTCTTCTTCCTCCACAAGGGCTCCTTTCCTCACGGCGATCGTCGAGCAGGCAAATTTAAACTGAAAAAGATGCACTTTTTTTCCAACTGACTCCAGGCGGAGCCCATTTCAACCATGCAACATTGCCATTAACTCTGCAGTCTCTAGTATTGCACAGAAAGCATTTCCAACATCCAGGGCATAATTTCTCTGTTGCTACCCCTAGTTTTCCACACTTTCCTTCACAGAACTTTATTTTAAAACTGACAAACGCTGTAAACTATGTTGATGCAGGACAAGGACACACACTTTGGCTTTACAGCTCCTTGGTAAACAGTTGGCATTTTTAAACAGCAGCACAAGATTCACAGCACACAGCACACACTAGGGAAATTGCTTCAACTTTTTGGCTACCGATGCCAGATAGCCAAAACATCTAGCCTACTTGCCCGGCACCCTTCCTTCCCAAACAAACCAGCGGTGCCTCCATTTTGTAACCTATATGTCCATTTTGTAACATGGATATACATATGTCTATCTACGGGTTGGGAAGGATGAGGATACCTGGCACAAGAGACCTAGGTTTGACTACTCTGCACAGGGGCACCCAAGTAAATCCAACTACAGGAAACAATAACTGTAATGTCCAGAACCAGAATTGGGATTTTTCAGTGTGGCTTTATTTATTAACTCACTGAACATAAACAAAGCTCTGTATGGTCCCCCACAGGGCTACATAACTGTAATGCAGATTAGAGGTTAAACACAGTGGTCAATTTGGCGAATGAACACAATACAAAAGTTGTCTGGCTTTGGACCCACCAGGCACTCAGCCCGGACTTTGCATGCGCATTGGATACACAGCCCGACTGGCCCGGCTCCCCTACCGGCCACTCGACTGATGGTCCACTTGGCGAATGAACCCAAACTCTACTGGAAAGACATCCCATCAAACAAGGAGGCTCCCAAACTGTGGCTCCCCACACCACTTGAAGTCTACGACTCATAGAGATTTTGTTTTGTACTTCCAAATCGAAACTCCCATCAAACAGGAGACTCCCATCCAACAAGGAGTAATGTTCCATCCTGTGGCTCCCCACACTTAGAGTCTGTGACTCCTAGAGAGATTTTCGATGGTTCACCACGCCTCTGGGTACCCACCCCATCACTGGCCAGCGCATGAGGCAAGTAGCAAAAACACAGAAGAAATCCGTAGAGGTGGACCTGGTTACTAAAGATGGGGGGTTTTCCCACCTCCAGCTCCCACAGCCCATACCCGGCCATTTCTCTGGACACACAGAACTTTAGACTTTAAAATGTAGATTGACGGTGGATGACCTGAAGCACCCCCTCTACAATGAACTTTAAATCCATTAACACTTTAAACAGATGACTGCTCTATTTGTTTGTCCTAGTTGACATAGTTCTCCCAAATAGCAGTCCCCAATACTTGAAATCCAACTGAAGAAAAGAAGTTGTTTGCCCCTTCCAATGAGGCCAAATACTCACCCATTCGTTGCAGGTGCCCCACAGGCGAAGAACTGTAACCTTTGCTGTTATACATGAACAGACTGAACTTAAATTAAAACAGGCAGCTTTCTTCCCAAGGTGGGAGAAGGGGATTGCCCCTGGAGCCCACAAAGAACTTTTCCTCACTCCCCCCCCAGAGGGAGGGGGGTAAACAGACAACTACTGTTGTCCTTCTTGTTTGCTTAAGGACAAACTGAAGACTGACTTTGAATTCCCAAGATTCTAAACTTACTCTGAGCTGAAGAGTCCAAATGTGGCTCATGCAGCTGTAACAATTCTATTATGATGTCATCCTCTAGTCTCAGCTGTGACTGAGGACAGAGTGAGACAGTGTGAAACCCATTTAACTGGAGTTTCACAAGCTGCCTTCCCTGCCTACCACTAGGTCTTACTGGGATTCTAGTAACCCCGGGTAACAAAGGGGTTACACAAAGGATCTTTCACCTTGTGTAGTATGGCAGCGGGGAATTTGGAGTAGCTGTGGCTTAGTCCCCCTGGTGTTGTGGCTGCAGTTTCTGGGTTGTAGGAGGGAACAGACTCCAGAAGGTGCAAGGCCCATCAAAATTTTCTTTGCCATCGTGCAAGTTTGATATTTTATTCGGCTTTCTAAGTGCAGCCAGTCGGTTTGGGTATCAAGGTCACAGGTGTGAGTAAGGCGTTGAGCTCCTGTGATGAGCCGACAAGCCTTGTTTAGAGAGGTAGTTATATGTTTGAGTGCAGTAGCAGTGGCAGAGCCATAGATTATAAGGCCGTAGTCAATGATGGTAATGATGGAGCTCTGGACGGCAGCACCCAGTGCTTCAGGGGTATGGATGAAAGCCCGCAGTCTGGAATATAAAATCCCAGACCTGGAGGCCTTACTAGTAGAGGGTGACCTGGACATAGCTGCAGTAACGGAGACTTGATACACCACAAATCATGGATGGGATAAGTATACCGGGTTATGCACTGTTCAGGAGGGACAGGGGAGGTAAAAAAGGGGGAGGGGTGGCCCTGCACTTCAGAGAAGGTATAAAGGCTACAGAGGTGCAGTGTAGGCAGGGGGAGGCAGGGGCACAATGGGTCACCCTTAAGCCAAGCAATGGAACTACAGTACACACAGGGGTGATTTACAAGCCGTCAACACAGAGGGAGGAAGCGAATAGGGAAATGCTAGATGACATACGCAAGATGGCAGCAAAGGGGGAGGTTCTATTTCTGGGGGATTTCAATATACTAGATGTAGACTGAACTACCCCAGCAGTTACTTCAGCCAGAAGCCAGGATATCCTAGAATCTCTACAGGGGGCAGGACTCAGGCAGCTTGTGCTTGATCCCACCGGAGACAGGGCAATTCTGGACCTAGTACTAACCAACGGGGACAGAATCGTAGATGTCCAGTTAGAAGGACAACTGTGATCCTGTGATCACAACATAGTGTGTTTTAGCATGGGGACACAGACTGAATCGAGTCACATACAGGCAAAGTTCTTAGATTTCAGGAGGGCAGACTTCACTGAAATGGGGAGGTGTATCAGGATAGCCCTGGAGAAGTGGGACACAAGAGGGGGGGTTGAAGAATACTGGGCGCAACTAAAAGCAGCCATAGCAGAAGTGATGAACCAATGCATCGGATTGGTGTAAAAGAGGAAGAGAAGAAAGAAGCCACTCTGGTTCTCGAAAGAGGTGGCAGACAAGGTATGGGCTAAAAGGGCAGGTTTCAGGAGATATAAGGAGACCCAAATGGAGGAAGACAGGGAAGCGTACCTGGAATGTTTAAGGGAAGTGGGGAAGGCAGTTAAGAGAGCAAAGGCACAGACAGAGGCATCATTAGCAAAGACAGTAAAAAAGAGGCCAAGACATTCTATAGGTACATTAGTGCTAGAAGAAAAAATGGTGGGGATTGTAACGCTCAAAGGGGAATGGGGGTGTAAGGAGGAGACCTGGAAAAGGCAGAAATACTGAATAAATATTTCTGTTCCATATTCACTGAAGAGGGGGAGGGTCAGGGACCAAAGCTGAGCAGCAGATGCCAATTGGGGGGGGGGAGTGAGGAGGACACCAATCCATTCACAGTGCAGGGGGTTCTGCAGGAGCTCACAAAACTGAAGGTGAACAAGACAATGGGACCAGACGGCATACACTTGAGGATATTGAGAGAACTGCGAGCAGAGCTAGCAGCGCCTCTGGCAGCCTTGTTCACCAAGTCACTCAACACAGGAGTGGTTCTACAGGACTGGAGGAGGGTACATGTGGTCCTTGTACACAAATCTGGCAGTAGGAGGAGGTGGAAAACTATAGGCCGGTCAGCCTCACCTCAGTAGTGGGGAAAACTCATAGAGAAACTACTTAAGGAGAGAATAGTGGGGCATCTGGAATCTATCAGTGCCCAGGATCCGAGACAACATGGATTCACAATGGGGAGGTTATGTCAGACTAATCTGATAGATTTCTTTGACTGGGTGATGGAGGAAGTAAATCAGGGGGAGTGGTGGACATCGCTTACTTGGATTTCAGCAAGGCCTTCAACACCATCCCACACAAGAAGTTGGTAAACAAGATGGGTAGTCTGGGCATGGAGCACAAGGTGGTAGACTGGGTTAGGAACTGGCTAATGGACAGGAGGCAGAGGGTGATCATAAATGGGATACAATCCAGGGAGGGGGGGTGACCAGTGGAGTAGTAGAGTTTATTTATTTTGGGGGCCCTTTCCCAAGGGCTCAGGGCACCCTTACAACAAATTAAAAAATGCACAAGTACAGCAATAGGAGAACTGTCCACATAACAATACATGAAAACATTTTCATTATCCATTAAAAGAATCTAAAACCAGACTGATTCCCCAGCTGTCTGAAGATCCAGAGTAAATTTGCCAGGTCCCAAAGACCTGCTCAAACAAAAAGGTCTTAAGGTGTTTTTTAAAGACTTCTACAGACGGCACCTGCCAGAGGTACCCTGGCACTGAATTCCAGAGATCTGGAGCTGCTACTGCAAATGCCCAGTCCTCGGAAGATTTTAATCTAGCTCTGGAGACTTTCAGGAGGGCCTCACCTGCCGACCTGAGGGAGTAAGATGGGTGTAGGGATACAGAAGTTCCTTCAGGTAGCCCAGATCCAACCCATGTAGGGTCTTGTAAGTCAAAAGACCTACTTTAAAGGTGATGCACCAGCACACTGGCAGCCAATGCAGTTTGTGCAGCACTGGTGTAATGTGACTGAATCTCGAATGTCCAGTCAGCAGCTGGGCTGCTGCATTCTCCAGAAGCTGCAAGCACCACATCTCACATTCTCTGACCCCAAGATAGAGTGCGTTACAGTAGTTAAGTCTTGAGGTGACAGATGCATGTACTAGCATGGCTAGGTCATTGGGGGGAATAAGGGACTTAATTTGGGTGATGTTCCAGAGGTGGTAAAACCCAGTCTGAACAACAGCTGACACCTGAGCTTCAAGTGTCAGCTTGTTGCCCAGGACAATGCTCAAATTCTTCACCTTTGAGGAGGCCTCTAGTTCAGTCGGGCCAATAAAATCTCCAACCTATCCCCAGAGGCCCCCACTCCACCCCTTTGACCCGGCTCAACCACCAGCACCTCAGCCTTCCCTGAGTTCGGTTCCAGCCAGTTCGACAACATCCAAGCCCGGATTTCAGTCAAGCACTCCTTCAGCACGTCAACCGCGTCTGATCTTCTGGGTGCAAAGGACAGGTGGAGCTGAGAATCATCAGTATAGCAATGAAAACTCAGTTCATACTGCCTTTTAGCCTCACCCAGGAGCAGCATGTACACTGCGAACAACATTTTGGAGAGGACAGAGCCTTGGGGAACTCCACAGGGTAAGTCCGTTGGGTCTGAGGAATAATTCTCCAGTATCACCCTCTGAGACCTGCCCCAGAGAAAGAACTCAAACCAGCTGATGACCTTGCCTGTGAGTCCTACATATTCCCTAAGCCTGTCCAACAACACTCCATGGGGTACCCCAGGGATCAGTCCTTGGGCCAGTCCTGTTCAATGTATTCATTAGTAACATTGCAGAGGGGCTGGAGGGAAAGGTCTGCCTGTTTGCAGATGACACCGAGATCTACAACAGGGTGGATACTCCAGACAGGGTGGAGACAATGAGGAGGGATGTAGAGAAGCTTGAAAAATGGTCCGAGGTGTGGCAACTGAGGTTTAATTCAAAGAAGTGCAAAATGATACACCTGAAACATGGGAACCCTGGGAAGTGCTACAGGATGGGTGGGGAGTTGTTGACAATCACCAAGGAGGAAAGAGACTTGGGGGTTATTATATCATATGACCTAATGATGTCTAAGCATAGTACCAAGGCTGCAGGGAGGGCCAGCAGCATGCTGGGCTGCATAGGCAGAAGTATCACTAGCAGAAGGTGGGAGGTAGTGATGCCATTGTATAAAACACTAGTCAGGCAACAACTAGAGTATGTGTGTAGTTCTGGAGACCAAACTTTCATAAGGACATTGCCAGGGTGGAGGCAGTCCAGAGAAGGGCGACTAAGATGGTACAAGGCTTACACCACAAAACCTATGAGGACCTCAATATGTACTTGCTGGAGGAGAAGAGGAAGAGGGGGACCGGATAGAAACATTCAAGTGCCTTAAGTGCATTAATAAGGTGCAAGGGAAGACATCTTCCAGTACAGGAGTACAAGAACAAGGGGACATTATATGAAATTGGAAGTTGGCAGGCTAAGAGGGAATGTTAGAAAGTTTTTCTTTACAGAGAGTGTGGTGGACACATGTCTGGGACAGACATAAAGGAATCTTGGAGTTAGGGCGGAGGAAGGGGAAGCCACTGACCAGATAGGGCCAGAGGCCATAACCAAGTATAGGGTTACAGACACACAAGATGGGTCTAGCGGTCCTTATCTGCCATCAATTTATATGTTTCTACGTTCTGTGGAGGTAGTACACTAGAATTTAGGAGTGAAGGAACATGGCTGACTGATCATTTGAGTGCCCCCTTAGCCTTAGCTTGGGGAGTGGCATTAGTCATCAGGAGGGTGGGATCACGCAACTGAAAACTCATGACAGGCAGGGTTGGATCGGCATGAGCCTTTTCATGCTCTAATGCCCCCATGTCACTCCCCCCCCACTGGCTTTTGGAAGGTAGGGAGGAGATCTTCTGTGGCAGTTTTTACCACAGAAGTAAATCACAAGGGGGCAGCAACTTGAAGGTGAAACAAAATATAGCTATCAGTGTCAGAGAGAGTGTTTCGAGGCATGCATGAGGTATGTGGTCTCAGAGTAGAGAAAACAGAAAATAACAAAAATTAGGCTATTACAAATGTCAAGATTCACACAACATGCACAGGGTTCATCACTTTGTGTGGTCGGTTTCCATGGATCATGACCAGTCAAGCAAAGGTTTGGCTGTACCTTGGACTGGAAGAAGGTGTAGTGCTGTCAGGGTGTTTCACAGCAACCCATGAGATCTGGGGACCATGTTTTGAGAATGGATTCAAGTCCATGAGTGCTGGAATAGTGGAGGTTAGAGGGCACCACAGGGATGATATGTTCATCCTCTACAGAAGGGGGCATCATGACATGCCTGGCACCACAATGCAGAACCTCCAGCATGGCACTGGATTTATTAAATGACTGATTAATTGATTGATTGATGCAAATATTTGGCCAGAAAAGGGACACTGAGCTGCAAGAGCTCAGTACCAGATGTATCAGGGGGACGGGGGGGTGGTGGAACTAAGGATTGGAAAAAGATAGTATCAACTGGTATTCATACCCTGTGGTAAACTACTGCTGGCTGCCAGTCTTACTGAAGGAAAAGGAGGAGTCCCTCAGGCATGGAAGATTTCTGCTGGGATAGACATGCCCCACAGGAAGTATTACATAAACCTTCAAGCCAGGCTCAAATTATCACATGGACGAGGTAGATTCCATGGAATGGAGAAGGGAAAGAAAGAGAAATTAGATAACACAAGGTGGAAAAATAGAATTTAAAAACATTCTGATGGCCTGTGTGGTGACTCAGGGTAGGGTAGGGCCCTCCATATAAATCCTGGTGTTGCCAGTCAGTTCACAGTCAGAACCTAATCAGTGTTGTAGCATTATTGCAGGTCACAGTGTGCCAGGCAGATGGACCACAAGTTGTAGGAGTGGTCACCTTCTGGGCAGGGGGGATCCAAAAGAAGTGTGTATGAGCCAGAGCTGAGGCTAGCATTGTTGCTAAAGTAGGGCTGTCGTGGGGAGCATAGTAGCATTGGAGATTGGTTATTACCACTAAATGTTACTGTGAGTACTGATGCAGAAATGCTAAATATGCGCGACACAATGTTGTCAACAACTAATATCTCCGGAACTGAATTAGGATTCTGTTAAAAAATAAAAAGCTAAAACTATCAACAATTTCTCTTAAAGTTATACCTTCACCCCATGTGTTTATTTTATCTGACATGACCCTTTGTGGTACAAGACAGCCCTCAGCTATAGCATCAGTCTTTCTCTAGACATGAGTGTATGGAATACCTCACTTTCCTCAGTCCTTCCAGTCACTCTGAGCTGTACATGTAGCTGTCTCTGGAACTACCAGACTCCTCCTAGCAACAACAGAGTATTACCAGAGTTTTATTCCATTTAAAAAATAATATATATAGAATGCTTTCAGCCAACAATGGTCAAGGCCTTGGGCCAGATTCTGTTTCAAAAGGAATACGACTGCATTTGTCAAGATAGTCAGTAGATTTGCTACTGTGCAAGGATGGCTAGTGTGAGACTAAATTAATCAGCAGGTTTACTCCCCCAAGGCAAGTCAGCTGGAACGTGATGGAGGTGAGTAATGAAAGGGGCTTACCAGAGATCACCAACTACATTAACTACTTTAGGTTCAATGCCTTCTTTTAAGGTGGCAATGTCACCCACTCCAGACACTAGTCCCTCCTCCCCCTTGCAATTTTAGAAGTCTGAAGACTCTATTTCTTATCCGCTATGAGGTTAATAGTTTATATTAAGGTTAAATTAATTCTGTTCTGTGTCAATCTTCCTGTGGAATCAAATCCCTTTTAGACACATGATTTCATCAGCGTTTGTTCCCTTGAATCTTATTTTAAATGAATGCATTATTTTAAACAAGCATTTGTCAATGCTGAATGTTTGCTTGCTGTCATTAGCAGTGGAAGTGCAGGAGTTAGACAGATGCAGTATAGGAATGGCAGTGAAGTATTGAACTGATGCCAACTCCATCCCCACCCTGCAAAAGTGGACAGGCATTGGGGTATGCCTTTGGGTCATCACCCATAAAAGTCACCACATTTCACCTCATCCTACCCTGCAGACACTTACAAGTGACGAGGTGTGCTTTGAAGTGTTCGGGCTTTACACTCATCTCATTCCATAAGGAAATACACTGAAATGGGTGCAGTATAGGAGAATAGGGTGAACTCTGGGGCCAAAGGGTTCAAGACACACCTCGATGCCTGCCACTGGCTGCAGGGTGGGGGTGGAATGGCATGAGCATTACTGCCGATAATCCCAAGTCACACCCCTGACGCCTGTCAGTCCCTACAGGGTAGGGCGTTATGGTCAAAAACCCTAATGCCCTGGGCGTTTCTTGGTATTTTTACTCCAAGTTTTCAACATGGGCTTTTTGTGATCCCACTGCATGAACAGTGATACTGTCAGTTCATTAGCCGAAAGGTGATTTTGCACAGCAACTGCGCTAGTTGGTGACACAGGTGCGAAAACACATTTTGAACAGGATGTGAAAAATTACAGCAGTACTGTTCATGAGGAGGTGTAAAAAAATGGCAATGTTGCAAATCTGGAGTTAAAATTCAAAAAAAACTGGTGACGTCATGAGTGTGCATAGAAACTGTGCAACGTACACCCATAATGTAATTAGTTTTGGGCTGTTTTACAGCAGAATTTCGACATAGGCATTTTGGGACCTCCACTCATGAACAGTGTCACTGTGATTTTCTTAATCTATCCCGAACACTGATTTCCCACAGCGACCGTGCTATTCTGCGCCGGAAGTGCGAAAACACATTTCAGCCAGGGTGTGAAAAATGACAGCTGTACTGTTCATAAGGAGGTGTGGAAAAATGCCAATGTTGAAAATCTGGACTGAAAAGATTATGAATTCGTGGACGTAAGAGGGTGCATGGAAACTGCACAATACACGCTCATAACACAGTCATTTCATGGACATTTGTCACCAAATTTTCAACATAGCCAGTTTAAGACCTCTGCTCATGAACAGTGTCACTTTTATTTTATCAATTTGTCCTGAACATCGATTTCGCGCACCGACCCACTGTGCGCTACATTTGCGAAAACACATTTCAGGTGAAATGTGAAAAGTGACAGTTGTACTGTTCATATGGAGGTGTGGTAAAATGGCAATGCTGAAAATCTGGAGTGAAAATATTAAAAATGCTTGAAGTTATGAGCGTGCGTAGGAACTGTGCAACGCACACTCATAAAACAGTCATTTTGGGGAATTTATTCACCAAATTTTCAACGTAGGGTTTTTGTGGGCCTATGTCATGAACAGTGTCACTGTGATATTCTTAATCTGTCCTGAACATTGATTTCGCACACTGGCCATGCCATTGTGCACTACATGTGCAAAAACACATTTCAGGTGAGATGTGAAAAATGACAGCTGTACTATTCATAAGAAGGTGTGGCAAAATGGCAATGTTGAAAATCTGGAGTGAAAATATTAAAAATGCTTAAAGTTACTAGCGTGCGTAGGAACTGTGCAATGCATGCTTATAAAACAATCATTTTTGGGAATTCTTTCGCCAAAATTTCAACATAGGGTTTTTGGGGGCCTACCTCATGAACTCTGACACTGTCGTTTCATTAATCCATCTGAAAAGGTGGTTCCATGCAGTGACCGCGAAATCACCTTTCGGGACTGAATAACAACATGACAGTGACTGAGTTCATGAGGTGGGGTCTCAAGAACCCCATGTTGAAAATTTGCTGAATAAATTCCTAGAAATGGCCGAGATGTGCACCAAAGTTTAAAAAAAAACATTTATGCCATTATACAGCTTACTGGCATTTCCTCAGTTCGCGGTCAACTTTGAAGAGTGCAGACGTGTTCCCGGTCCACCGAAGATCATCGCGCTGGGCTCCGGAGGTAAGTATGGGGTGAGGCGGGGGTGTGGGGAGGTGGGGTACACAGAGGGTGGGTGCAGGTTGGAAGAGGGGGGCAAGAAAATCAACAAGGGACCTTTTTTCTTCTAAGACTTTTTTTTTTAAAGATGATGGGGGACTTTTGCCACACTGGGGTGGGCTCCCAGCGTGGCACCAGGCAGTTTGTTTGGGGGGGCAGTGGAGCCGATGGGGTATTGGTCACCCCGTCGGCCATACAGTGTCCTGGAGGAGGGAATGCATGAGCCATGGGGGGATGCATTATGCCAACGGGGATTGGGCACCCTGTTGGCTTTTGTTTCTTTATTTATTGAAATGTTTTCCTAGGAAAGCACACTGAATGGTGGGTGACGGCTTTCCGTCAGTTTCCTGGGGACTGTGAGAGGCCAACGAAGAAGCCCTCACCCTGGGGACACCATGCAATCAGCTGTTTTGGTAGCTTGTAATGCACCAAAACAGCTGATTGCGTGGTGACATGGCCAAATGTTTTGATGCACTGTGGCCTGCTTCCTAACTGCTGACGCAATGTATTTCTTGAACATGCATGCAAGCAACACAAAAAGTGCATGCCTACAGGAGGCATAGTCAATATGATTAGTCTGCACTGGGGATTTAGGCACTGCCAGCATCCCTTTTTTATTAAACCATTAAAAAGGACTCATTTTAAAATAACTAATTTGGGGGAACTAGACAGCAAGCATGCAAGGTGATTGTGAACCACAGTGCTCTGCCAGGGCAGGCTAGATTCTAACGTCATGAAGCGCAGTTCATTGATGGTCTGTAAAGTCAGTACCATCACAATCTTTACAGTGTTCCAGTGAAAACCTTCCATAAAGAATATGCCCTCACCTCCAGTCTCAATTCCTGCATAGCCAGCTCTTCATGTAGGGTGTACACTAAATTATAATCAAACGAAGTGTCATACCATCAAAGCAGCATCGAACTGCTAGCATGCTACAGCAAAATCAAACCGCTGGCATGCCAGTAATGAACATCAAACTGCTGGCATACCACTAAAGCAACATCAAACTTCTGGCGTGCCACTTAAGCAATGCTGAACAGCTGACATGCCACTACAGCAACATCAAACTGCTGGCATGCCAGCAGTGAACGTTGAGCTACTGGCATACCACTGAAGCAACATCAAACTGCTAGCATGTCACTTAAGCACTGTTGAACAACTGACATGCCACTACAGCAACATCAAACCTCAGGCATACCACTAGTGCAACATCAAACTGCTGGAATACCGCTATAGCGACATCAAACCACTGGCATACCACTAGTGCAACATCAAACTGCTGGAATACCGCTACAGCAACATCAAACCACTGGCATACCACTAGTGCAACATCAAACTGCTGGAATACCGCTACAGCAACATCAAACCACTGGCATGCCACTCGTGCCACTTAATCAACACTGACCAGCTGGCATACCATGAAAGCAATATCAAAGTTATGGCATGCCGCTAAAGCAACATTAAATTGCTGGCATGCTACTTAAGCAACATCAAACTGCTGGCATGCCATGAGTGCAACATCAAGGTAAAAGCTATACTAAGTGCAGATTGTAATGTTGGAACAGCATTAATCACGGAAACATGATGAACAGAGGATGATTGTTGGTATAAAAACATTCCAGGTCACTCTGTTATGAGGTTGGACAGAAAAAATAGAAAAGGAGGTGTCACTGCAATTTTTATTGCAAATACAATTTCAGTAACTGATATATCGGATAAGGTTACAAATCAGCCCTCCAGTACTGAAACAATTTGGCTAAAGGTTAACTCGGGCTCATCCAAAGACATTATTTGGGACTATGTTACAGACAACCTAACACTTCTGCAGAAATAAATCAGGAATTAGTAGATGAACTGGTAAAGTATGCGACACAGGTAGAACGAGTTTACGGGAGACCAAAATTGGTAAAACAAAACCTCTACCTCAAAACAAAGTGCTGTTTTTCTTGATACCTGTCTAGAGTATAACCTAACACAACATGTCAAAACTCCTACTAGGGGTGAGAGCCTATTAGACTTGGTCATTAGTTCTGAAACAGTAAACATCACTGACTGAGGTCACTGTTCCTCTGGGAAATAGCAACCAAGCATGCATATTATTTAATATTCAAAATACACATTATCATTCAAAAGGATTACTGAAGTATATCTATAAAACACTGCTAACACAGAAGGTAGAAATACTAACATTTAAAGCACTGATTGGAATGCTGTTTTTGAGAATAGAACAACAGAAAAGTGTTGGGGCTACCTAAAACACGGTATATTGTGTATTATTAACCAACATGTCAAGCGGATCAAGACATATATAATCACAAGGGGATAAACCCAAAGTGGCTAAACAAAAAAATACAGAAATTAATAAAAAATAAGAACAAATCCCACACAACATATAAAAAGCACAGTAAAACAGTTCGCTGGGAAAAATTCAAAGCTATACAAAAAGCGTGCAAAAAGGCAATAAACAAAGCTAAACATAGATTAACGCTCAAACTAGCTACATCTGCAAGTAAGTAAAACAGTAAACAGTTTTACAGCTATATTAACTTAAGAAAAAATGATGCTACATTAACTGTAATATCTGAAATTAATAAAACCATCACAGACCCAATAGAGATGGCAAATGTTTTCTACTTTTGTTCCATCTACACTAAACCAAGCATAGCCTGTCATCAACCTAACAAAGAAACATCGGTAGCCATAGCATTGGTATTGAGGAAATAAAAACAAAAATAGAGGGGATTAAAATCACATGGGGCCCCCAGATTAGATAACATAACTCCACCAATGTTAAAACTCATGAAAGACAGCATTTGTATCCCTCTCAAGTTTTTCTTTGAAAAATCCTTAAACATGGGGGAGATCCCCAAAGACTAGAAGTCAGCTAAAAATAACACCCAAGCCATTCACAAAAAGGGCTGCAGGCAAGACATTCAAAATGATCGACCTGTAAGCTTAACTTAAGTCCCATGTAAAATGCTGGAGTCAATTATTAAGGACATACTGTTAACAGACTAAATCGAGTGTTGAGTTTGATGGGAATCAGCATGGTTATGTCTGTGGCTGTTCCTGTGCCACAAACCTTATCTGTTTCTATGACAATACTAGTAACCTCCTGGATGGGGGGGAAGCTGTGGACATAGTGCTGCTGGACTTCTGTAAGGCATTCGACTGTGTACCTCATTGGGTGGTTGTCGAGAAATTGATAAAATATAATATTGACAAACACACTGTAACATGGATAACAAACTGGCTTGCAAATAGAACTCAGAGGGTATCAGTTAATGGTTATCTGTCAGCCAAAGTCTGTGTTACAAGTGGGGTGCCTTAGGCATCGGTCTTACTCTCCATTTTATTGCAACTTTTTATCTCTGATTTAAGTGATAACACAAAAAGTCACATTGTTAAATATACTGATGACCCTAAACTATTGAAGGTAGCCCTAGTAGCACCCTAGAACTAATTAATACAATCCAGACAGACTTAAATGTCATATCAGAGTGGGCATACAGATGGGGCATGTCCTGTAATATTGATAAATGTTGCATTCTGCACATGGGAAGAAATCCTGACACCAATATGTACTGAATAATGCTAGGTTAAGATTGGATACCGTAGAAAGAGACATGGGGATATCAGTAGATTCCAAACTGGATTTCAGGGAACAATGCATAAATACAGTATCCAAGGCAAATAGAGTAACTAATGTCATAGAAAGGTACATCAAAAGCCGTAAAGCAGAGGTACTTATGCCACCCTTCTGGCCATCTGTGTGCCGGTCTGAGTGCGCCCGTCAACAGGGCGCCAAAATTCAAAATTTGCTGCTCCTTCCTCGAGGTCCCCCCCTCTAGGGTTAGAATATTTAGTCGGGGGGGGGGTGCAGCCCCTGCATAAATACTGGGTGGTGAATTTAAATCCTGGCACTCTTATGATGGGCACACTCAGATGGACGTGTCCCGATGGTGGAACCCTTATGTTACTATATAGATCCTATATGAGACCACAGCTTGACTACTGCAGTCAGCTCTGGTGTCCTTATAAGAGGTCAGATGTTGTCAGAATAGAGGGAGTTCAACATAGAATAACCAAAATTGTACAAAACTTAAAGCATAAATCTTATGAGGTGAGACTGAAACAACTAAACTTACATATCTTGGAAACCTGAAGGAAGAGACATGACCTATTGCCCTTCTATGATATAATAAATGATCCCTACCTCATAAGTGAGCTAAATATTGATTTTAAAGATATCAATTCAATGACAAGAGGACACCCTCTATAGGTGAAGACTGGTTGATTCAAAACTAACAGAAGGAAGTATTTTTATACACAGAGGTTGGTGATTCTCTGTAATAGACTGCCTGAAGATACAGTAATAAGTAAAACAAATGATATCTTTAAGAAAAAGCTGGATAAGTATAAAGCTGATCTTGGTAACATGAATTATTACACTGAACTATAAGGAGCTACTTTTGGGCAATCGCTTGTTTTGCTCCTCTTGTATTAATGACATTAGTGACATCAAACTGCTGACATGCTACTTAAGCAACATCAAACTGCTGGCTTGCTGCTGGTGCAATTTCAGACTTCTGGCATGCTACTAAAGCAAAATCAAACTGCTGGAATGTAACTAAAGCAACATCAAACTGCTGAATATTGTACCATAAAATCAACATCAAACAGTTGGCATACCACTGAAAAAGAATCAAACTTCTGTCTTGCCACTAAAGCAACATCAAACTGTTGTTGTACTACAACATAACATTGGACTGCTGAAATGCCACTAACACAACATCAAATTCCAAACAACATCAATTTCCTGGCATACCACTAGAGCAACATCAAACTGCTGGCATATCACTAAAGCAACGCTGAATTGCTGGCATGCCACTATAGCAAAATCAAACTGCTGGCATACCACTAAAGTAACATCAAACTGCTGACACACCACTAAAGTAACACCAAATTGCTGGCATACTACTAAAGTAATGCCAAGCTGCTGGCATACCACTAGTGTAACATCAAACTGCTGGCATACCACTAAAGTAACACCAAACTGTTGGCATACCACTAAAGTAACACCAAATTGCTGGCATACCACTAAAGTAACACCAAACTGTTGCCATACCACTAAAGTAACATCAGACTGTTGCCATAACACTAAAGTCACACCAAACTGCTGGCATACCACTAAAGTAAAACCAAACTGCTGGCATACCACTAGTGCAACATCAAACAGCTGACATACCACTAAAGTAACACCAAACTGTTGGCATACCAATAAAGTAACACCAAACTGCTGGCATACCACCAAAGTAACACTAAGCCACTGCCATACCACTAGTGCAACATCAAACTGCTGGCATACCACTAAAGTAGCATCAAACTACTGGCATACCACTAAAGTAGCACCAAATTGCTGGCATACCACTAGAGCAACATCAAACTGCTGGCACCACTGGCATACCACTAGAGCAACATCAAACAGCTGACAAACCACTAAAGTAACATCAAACTGCTGGCATACTACTAAAGTGACACCAAGCCGCTAGCATACCACTAGTGCAACATCAAACTGCTGGCATACCACTAAAGTAGCATCAAACTGCTAATGTACCACTAATGCAACATCAAACTACTGGCACATCACTAAAGTAACAAACTGCAGGCATACCACTAAAGTAACATTAAACTACTGACCTACCACTAAGGCAACATCAAACAGCTAACATACCACTAAAGTAACACCAAACTGCTGGCATACCACTAAAGTAACACCAAACTGCTGGCATACCACTAGTGCAATATCAGACTGCTGGCATACCACCAAAGTAACACCAAACTGTTGGCATACCACTAGTGCAACATCAAACTGCTGGCATACCACTAAAGTAGCATCAAACTACTGGCATACCACTAAAGTAGCACCAAATTGTTGGCATACCACTAGAGCAACATCAAACTGCTGGCACCACTGGCATACCACTAGAGCAACATCAAACAGCTGACAAACCACTAAAGTAACATCAAACTGCTGGCATACCACTAAAGTAGCATCAAACTGCTGACGTACCACTAGTGCAACATCAAACTACTGGCATATCACTAAAGTAACAAACTGCAAGCATACCACTACATTAACATTAAACTACTGACCTAACACTAAGGCAACATCAAACAGCTGACATACCACTAAAGTAACAACAAACTGCTGGCATACCACTAAAGTAACACCAAACTGCTGGCATACCACTAGTGCAATATCAGACTGCTGGCATACCACTAAAGTAACACTAAGCCACTGCCATACCGCTAGTGCAACTTCAAACTGCTGGCATACCACTAAAGTAACATCAAACTACTGGCAAACCACTAAGGTAGCACCAAATTGCTGGCATACCACTAGAGCAACATCAAACTGCTGGCACCACTGGCATACCACTAGAGCAACATCAAACAGCTGACAAACCACTAAAGTAACACCAGATTTCTGGCAAACTACTAAAGTAATGCAAAACTGCTGACATACCACTAGTGCAACATCAAATTGCTGGCATACCACTAAAGTGACACCAAACTGTCAGCATACCACTAGTGCAACATCAAACTGCAGGCACATCACTAAAGTAACAAACTGCAGGCATACCACTAAAGTAACATTAAACTACTGACCTACCACTAAGGCAACATCAAACAGCTAACATACCACTAAAGTAACACCAAACTGCTGGCATACCACTAAAGTAACACCAAACTGCTGGCATACCACTAGTGCAATATCAGACTGCTGGCATACCACCAAAGTAACACCAAACTGTTGGCATACCACTAGTGCAACATCAAACTTCTGGCATACCACTAGAGTAGCATCAAACTACTGGCATACCACTAAAGTAGCACCAATTTGTTGGCATACCACTAGAGCAACATCAAACTGCTGGCACCACTGGCATACCACTAGAGCAACATCAAACAGCTGATAAACCACTAAAGTAACATCAAACTGCTGGCATACTACTAAAATAACACCAAGCCGCTAGCATACCACTAGTGCAACAACAAACTGCTGGCATACCACTAAAGTAGCATCAAACTGCTGACGTACCACTAGTGCAACATCAAACTACTGGCATATCACTAAAGTAACAAACTGCAAGCATACCACTACATTAACATTAAACTACTGACCTACCACTAAGGCAACATCAAACAGCTGACATACCACTAAAGTAACAACAAACTGCTGGCATACCACTAAAGTAACACCAGATTGCTGGCAAACTACTAAAGTAATGCAAAACTGCTGACATACCACTAGTGCAGCATCAAATTGCTGGCATACCACTAAAGTGACACCAAACTGTCGGCATACCACTAGTGCAACATCAAACTGCTGGCACATCACTAAAGTAACAAACTGCAGGCATGCCACTAAAGTAATATTAAACTACTGACCTACCACTAAGGCAACATCAAACAGCTGACATACCACTAAAGTAACACCAAACTGCTGGCATACCACCAAAGTAACACCAAACTGTTGGCATACCACTAGTGCAACATCAAACTGCTGGCATACCACTAAAGTAACACCTAACTGTTGGCATACCACTAAAGCAACACCAAACTTCTGGCATATCACTATAGTGACATCAAACTGCTGGCACCCCAGGCATACCACTAGTGTAACATCATTCAGCTGACATACCACTAAAATAACACCAAACTGATGGCATATCACTAAAGTAACATGAAGCCACTGGTATACCACTAGTGCACCATCAGACTGCAGGCATATCACTAAAGTAATACCAAACTGCTGGCATACCACTACAGCAGCATCAAACTGCTAGCACCAGTGCCATACCACTAGTGCAACATCAAACAACTGACATACCACTAAAATAACAGCAAACTGCTGGCATACCACTAAAGTAACACCAAACTGCTGGCATACCACTAGTGCAATATCAGACTGCTGGCATACCACTAGTGCAACATCAAACTGCTGGCATACCACTAAAGTAACATCAAACTGCTGGCAAACCACTAAAGTAACACCAAACTGCTGGCATACCACTAGAGCAACATCAAACTGCTGGCACCACAGGCATACCATTACTGCAACATCAAACCGCTAACATACCACTAAAGTAACACCAAACTGCTGGCATACTACTAATGCAACATCAAACTGTTGGCATACCACTAAATTTTAGTACTAAAGTAACATCAAACTAATGACATACCAGTAAAGTAACACCAAGCCACTGGCATACCACTAGTGCAACATCAAACTGCTAGCATACCACTAAAGTAACATCAAATTGCTGGCATACTACTAATGCAACATCAAACTTCTTGCATACCACTGAACCTTAGTACTATATTAACACCAAACTGCTGGCATAACACTAGTGCAACATTAAACTGCTAACATACCACTAAAGTAACATCAAACTGCTGGCATATCACTAAAGGAACATCAAACTGCTGGCATACTACTAATGCAACATCAAACTTCTTGCATACCACTGAACCTTAGTACTATATTAACACCAAACTGCTGGCATAACACTAGTGCAACATTAAACTGCTAACATACCACTAAAGTAACATCAAACTGCTGGCATATCACTAAAGGAACATCAAACTGTTGGCATACTACTAATGCAACATCAAACTGTTGTCATACCACTAAAGTAGCATCAAACTGTTGGCATACCAGTAGTACAACATCAAACTGCTGACATACCACTAAACTAACACCAAACCACTGACATACAACTAGTGCAACATCAAATTGTTGACATACCACCAAAGTAACAATAAACTGCTGGCATACAACTAGTGCAACATTAAACTACTGACATACCACCAGATTAACACTAAACTGCTGGCATATCACTAGTGCAACATCAAACCTCTGGCATACCACTAGTGCAACATCAAACTGCTGGCATACCACTAGTGTAACATCTAACTACTGGTATACCACTAATGCAACATCAAACTGCTAGCTTACTATTAAATTAGCATCAAACTGTTGGCATACCACAAGTGCAACATCAAACTGCTGGCATACCACTAAAGTAACACCAAACTGATGACATACAACTAGTGCAACATCAATCTGTTGACATACCACCAAAGTAACACTAAACTGCTGGCATACCACTAGTGCAACATCAAACTGCTGACATACTACTAAAGTGACACTAAACTGCTGGCATATCACTAGTGCAACATCAAACCACTGGCATACCACTAGTACAACATCAAGCTGCAGGCACACCACTGGTGCAACATCAAATTGCTAGTTTACCACTAAGGTAGCATCAAACTGTTGGCATACCAGTAGCGCAACATTCAATAGCTGGCACACCACTAGTGCAACATCAAACTGCTAGCTTACTACTAAAGTAGCATCAAACTGTTGGCATACCAGTGAGAGTACCATCAAACTGCTGATATACAACTAAAGTAACACTAAACTGCTGGCATATCACTAGTGCAACATCAAACTGCTGGCTTACCACTAAAGCAGCATCAAACTGTTGGCATACCAGTAGTGCAACATCAAACTGCTGACATGCCACTAAAGTAACACTAAACTGCTGGCATATCACTAGAGCAACATCAAACCACTGACATACCACTAGTGCAACATCAAACTGCTGGCATACAACTAATGCAACATCAAACTACTAGCATACCACTAGTACAACAGTAAGCTGCTGGGATACCACTAAACTAACACCAAACCATAGGCATACCATTAGTGCAACATTAAACTGTTGGCATAACGCTAAGTAACATCAAAATGCTGGCATATCACTAAAGTAACTTCAAACTGCTGGCATACCACTACAGCAACACTAAACTGCTGGCATACCACTAGAGCAAAACTAAACTGCTGGCATACCACTATTGCAACATCGAACTGTTGGCATACCACTAAAGTAACAACAAACTGCTTTCACACCACTAGAGCAACATCAAACTGCTAACATATCACTGAAGTAAGAATAAACTGGTGGCATACCACTAAAGTAACATGAAACTGGCCTGGTGGCACTGAGGGTTGAGGTGCTGGACACCATACCTTGCACCACGCCGGCGACCTGGGTTCGGGAGTGAGCCTGAGTCATCGGAGGTCAGCAGGGGAGGAGAAGGATCAAGCATCCGTAGGACTGCTCTCCTTCTCAGAGGAGGGGAGCGGGATGCCTTGGTGGCCTAGCAGCCTCTAGCAGTGGCTGGAGGCAATGGTAGGCCATGGGCAGACTTGGAGAGATGTGCTGTGGCAGACGTTTGGATGGGGTGCGTGTGGCAGCATCGTGCTCCTTCCTTGGAGTCATTGTACCATGACGTATGAGCAAAAAAAGGGGAAGAAACACCTCGGTGTGTTACCTGATGGCAGGCCAAGCAGCATCACCCGGCTTCAACCCTGGATGCTCCCCCTGATCTGGACACCCCTACCCCGGATCCCGTGGTAGTGGTTACGTACCCACCATGGTGGATCGCTGTGCAGGACCAGAGATACAGGGTAGAGCTTGGGTTGTGGGAGCAGAGCAGGGGCTGGGAGGTTGGGCCAGACTTGGGGGGGAACCGTAGGTAACACCATCGCAGCCGCAGAGGAAATAAAGTATATAGAAAAAAAAAAAAAGTAACACCAAACTGCTGGTATACCACTAGAGCAAAACTAAACTGCTGGCATACCACTATTGCAACATCGAACTGTTGGCATACCACTAAAGTAACAACAAACTGCTTTCACACCACTAGAGCAACATCAAACTGCTAACATATCACTGAAGTAAGAATAAACTGGTGGCATACCACTAAAGTAACATGAAACTGGCCTGGTGGCACTGAGGGTTGAGGTGCTGGACACCATACCTTGCACCACGCCCGGCGACCTGGGTTCGGGAGTGAGCCTGAGTCATCGGAGGTCAGCAGGGGAGGAGAAGGATCAAGCATCCGTAGGACTGCTCTCCTTCTCAGAGGAGGGGAGCGGGATGCCTTGGTGGCCTAGCAGCCTCTAGCAGTGGCTGGAGGCAATGGTAGGCCATGGGCAGACTTGGAGAGATGTGCTGTGGCAGACGTTTGGATGGGGTGCGTGTGGCAGCATGCGTGCTCCCTTCCCTTGGAGTCATTGTATGCCATAGACGTATGGGCAAAAAAAGGGGAAGAAACACCTCGGTGTGTTACCTGATGGCAGGCCAAGCAGCATCACCCGGCTTCAACCCTGGATGCTCCCCCTGATCTGGACACCCCTACCCCGGATCCCGTGGTAGTGGTTACGTACCCACCATGGTGGATCGCTGTGCAGGACCAGAGATACAGGGTAGAGCTTGGGTTGTGGGAGCAGAGCAGGGGCTGGGAGGTTGGGCCAGACTTGGGGGGAACCGTAGGTAACACCATCGCAGCCGCAGAGGAAATAAAGTATATAGAAAAAAAAAAAAGTAACACCAAACTGCTGGTATACCACTAAAGGTACACCAAACTGCTGGCATACCACTAGTGCAACATTAAACGGCTGACTTACCATTAAAGTAACACCAAACTGCTGGCATACCACTAAAATAATACCAAACTGCTAGTATACCATTGAAATAATACCAAAACTGCTGGCATAGCACTAGTACAACATCAAACAGCTCGGATTCCAGCAATGTAACATTGAACAGCTGGCATACCTCTAAAGCAACGTTGAACTGCTTGCATGCCACAAAAGCAATATCAAATTGCTGCCATTCCTCTAAAGCAACATCAAACTACTGACATACCACTAAAGAAATATTAAACTGCTGGCATGCCACTGAAGGAACCTTAAGCTGCAGTCATACCACTGAAACAATGTGAAACTGCTATCAAGCTACTGGATAAAACAGAACAGCAAGCCACTACAGCAACATACAATAGTAACATATAGGATATAGTAATTTAAAGACAGAAGGATCTCTAGGTCCATCATGTCCACCCACCAGCTTCATAAGCAGAGATGAAATAAGTATGGTGTGAAGACAAGTATAATATAATATTCTGACTTATTTTAAGGTTTTAGCGATTCTTTGCTCCACCGCATCTCTTAGAGTGAGTGTGATTTACTGATCATTTATTTATTTGTTTTTGATTAACATGTGAGATACACTGGGCATTAATATGACTATTTTCAGGCACAACCTTAAAATAGCTGGCTTGTGAAGGATCTAATTGGATCTCAGCTATTTTCAATAACTCGTGTTTGCTCTTAAGATATGCAGAGGAGCTGCATATCCTTGAAACCCAAGTTAAAATAGGTAAGAATATTATAATTGCTGCCAACCCTATTTATCAACTGGATTATGTGTACTGTCAAGTACCCTAATAACCTGAAATCTGGTTATTACCGCGTTTCAGTAGCTCAGAGTCACTGTTAGTTTCCTCGAGTGGTATTCCATGCTCGTGATAGCTCAAGTGCTTACTTTCGGGTTTTCTCCTGTCAAGCGCTGCTTCCCACAACAATAGAACAAAATCACAATGTCAAACAGTTTAAAAAAGTTCAAATTTATTCAAAAATTCTACTTAGCAGCACTCATAAGAAACTCATAAACTAGAAAATTTGCAGACTCTCCCTTACTGTTTTTTTCTCAATCACAAGTCTCCACGGCAATTGCAAGACCTTTGTAGCCATGAGGACACTTCCTGACCATCGTGTTGGAAATGGTCATTAGGAATTTATTGAACTTAAAAATATTTCCTGGTTTGGACTATTCTGAACACGTTCTTCAAAACTTACCTTCCTAGAGGAAAGTTATACTGTTCTTTGCCTCGTTTGCCTTCTGTCTCTCGAAGTACCCAATCGATCTCGATCGGACTTTTGAAACAGGACATCTGGAATTTATTTAACATTACAGTTCACATTTTAAACCCCCCAGATTACCTAGTTTAAGTGTTCTTTCATGTTAGTACTGTTAAATGCACCCCTGAACTCTATTATGATTGCAAAACGTTGAATAAACTTTATTGTGATGAACAAGTGTATTTTTTCCCATATTTCCAAAACACTGGCTGTGACTCTCTGCACCAGTAATTATAAAAAATAACAGATAGGCAAGTGTGTGTTTGTGATTTTTTTTTTTCACAACCTCGGAGTATGATGACCACATAAACCTCTTGAGCTTCACTCAGGATTTTCACTATTTACCATTCACCATGTGCCAGGCAGGAGAGGAACGCTGGTCACTGAAACTGAGTTGTTTATTGACAGAAAAGGGAACACAGACAAAAACAACTATAAGTAGGGCCATTGTTTTCTGGATATGCAATCATTCCAGTTCTGGTGGTTAAAAATTTTCAATTTTTGACAATTTAGGATACCATTTAAAAGGTACAGTAGAACTGGAAATTTTCACTGAGGCCTTGATAGTAGGCAGGCTGAGCTCTTTACTAAGGGATGTCCATTTATTTCAGGAGCCTTTTGCCCTCTCTCTCCTTTGATTTTAATTATCTTAGAAGGAAATGTTATTATAAATGTACTCAGAGGGCGGTGGGGAGGTGGTCGGTTACATACTTTTAAGTTTAAGTTTAAATTAGTTGCTATAAAAATTAATTATTTGCAGCTGAACTGTTTTGATATTCCAGTGACTCTACTGCAAAATATAATACTGTTTAAACCATGGACTTGAGTTCATAGTGGACATCTTAATATTGTATGGACAGAAAGTCATAAATTGTGAATTTAGAATGTACAGTACAAGCTTAAATGTGTACATGTGTACTTGTAAATCTCTGGAATTTAATAAAACTGAGTTAAAAAAATATTTTAGTTTTACAGTGAAAATCGTAATTAATTTTATTCATTTCATTTCCTTCCTTCACATGTCCAAAACAGAATTCCTTACTTGCTGAAATTCCATGCCCAGCTGTTAGTGGTCTGAAATAAATGTCCTACTTGCTGCCCCCCCATGGTTCTCTCTGAAAAGAAATACTGACTGGATTAATTGACATTTTCAATCTGCTGATTTTCCAGTCCTAATTCCAAGACTTGCTGAGTTAGCAGTAACAGCAGTGTTTTAGTAATGCCCCATAGTGGATGTGTATACACCTCACCTGTTGGCTACTGCTGCACTGAGCCAAACTCAGTCACCCCTCCCCCCCTCCCTACGCACAAAAAGAGAAAACCTAACTAGACCGATTTATTTTTTAGGGCACCAGTCCCCTGTACCCTTGTTCATTTTCTTTTTTTCTGCTTTTACTATGTCTGATTACCTATGCAACTTCAACTGCTTTGCACACAACATCTTATACAAATTATTTCCTTACTACAGTGCTTGTCAATTATTGTTCCCACTGTATTTTCTGTATGCTTTTTGTTTTCTACTCTTCTGGGTAGTACCTGAAAATAGGCATATATAATGTCTAGTGTACCTACCTGGTTAATACAAATAAATAAATAAATAATTTCTGTTGTATTCTACTCTGTGGAATCTGGGGGAGGACTGCTTTTATATAGGAGGTGCAAGGGAACTCTAGCAAACTTGCAAGTGAGATGCAACTATTAATCCTGTCTGATTCAATGCAGGACACTCTAGGAGCACAGAAAACAATGAGTTGAAGGTTCCCAATTTTGTACAGCCCCCAACTTATGTAAAATAAATAGTTATGCTTTCCTAATGGCCACTGTGTGGATATTTCGCCATGGCAACGCTGCAGTGATGCAGAGTGCAGCATTTTTGGGTGACAGGTGCACAAAAATGGCAATTTCAGATCCAGACTGTAATTATGGTAAAAACTGCTGCAATTTCAGTGATTGTCAGAATTCACTGGCCCTAACTATAAGTAAACACTTTTGCACTGCACTGGGTGGTTACTAGAAAGGCACCTAGAACATTGCTGTATTTGTTATGGATATGATAGGCCTTGGCAGTAATACTCAAGGTATTGGAATGTATTTCAGGGGACTTGTGTAACGCCTGCTTAGAAAGGCATTGTGAGTATGGCCTTCTTTTCAGATCTCATTATTGGTTACAATGAATATACCCTTCTGAGTATTGAATTTAGCAGTGCTCAAGTGAACTTTTTCAATTTAAATAGGCTTGCTTTTGATATTCACATACTTAAGGTTTTGTTGTGGCTCTGTAATTCTTTACAGAGTTCATCTTGGTGGGATTTTGGTGTGGACTTGAATCAAAAGATAAATATGTATATTAAAACTTCTTTGTACTTTGGTACACCTTCCACCCTGAGGAAGGGGTTTGTCACGTCCTGAAACACTAGTAGCTTAATGGTGCTCTAATTGTCTGTGCATGGGAATAAATTTACTATATATCACCATAAAATACAGCGAGAGTGGTCACTCTTTAATATGTTCCTTAGTTGCATTAGCCAGCACCCTTAGGAACTGACTACTCCCTGATTTGGGTTTTCTTTATGTCTAAGGAGGATCTGGACTCTCCATTATTGTTCCATTGCTACATATTAGTTGTGCCGTATTAGTTTCAGGAAAATCTAGCACACATTTTTTGTGGTAATAACTTTTATTAAACTAACTGAAACATTTTTACACAAGCTTTCAAGGCCTCCCAAGCCCCTTCATCGGGTGCAGAGAAAACTAACCAGCATATCAAAATATGTACAGACTCTTGCATATACAGTACTGTGAAACGTTGACTAGTTTTCTCTGCACCTGATGAAGGGGCCTGAGAGGTCTCAAAAGCTTGTGTAAAAATTCTTCAGTTAGTCTAATAAAAAGGTGCTATCATAAAAAAGTCTACTAGATTGTTCCATAGGTACACCACAATCTTGGAGGAAAAAAGGGCCTCCTAACATTATCCATAAATGTACCACCCCTGAGCTTTAAGGCGGGTCCCCATGTCAGTGTCTCACCCCTAATCATTCCACCCTGTGGTCTTTTCCACCACTCCCCATCTGATGTTCCTTGGACAGTTCCTTCATTAGAATACCAAGCAAAACTCTACTCTGCACCACTCCTACCCCCTCTTCTCTAGCAGTAGTCCCTCCAGGCAGGGAATTTGGACTCCTTTATATACTCTGGCCAAAGTTCTAGACTCCTAAGAATGTGCCTCTTCTCTTTCCTATGGAGTCAGCCTGCAAAGGTATAAAAATTATAAGGTTCCACCCCCCCCCATGCCTTATACATATATTCCTCTCTAAATCCAAAAGGGAGAAATGAGGATTACAGGAACATTCCCTGCACTCTTATACATAACTGTTGTCCTGGCATTGGATCTTATTCTCCTGAATTCTATCAAGAATGACAGGGCTGAATCTCTTAATACCTACCATCCCCTGTTCCTAAACTATCCGATAACTCCCAATATAACCCCTTACCATCTTATTCTCCATGGCTTAAGAAGAAATGGTAATTGCTACAAATGCTATATAAAGGAGTGTGATACTATGGCACTGCCTCCCATTACTGAGTCACTCCTGAACCTACCCAAGTCTTGACTTAAGCTATTGACTTAATCCAGGATCACACCTGCGTAATATAAAAGTTGGATCCCCCTCCGATGTTATCTGGCACAACTTACGTGGGTTAAAAATTGTCCACCTCAACATAAATAGCCTCAGAATCAAATTGCATGAACTGAAAGCTTGGGTTCAAGTATACTGTCCAGATGTGGTAGCAATCACAGAAACTTGGCTCAAACCGAGTATCCTACCCCATAAAGTTGAACTCCCTGGGTTCACTACCTTTAGGCAAAACAGAACTTCTGAGAAAGGGGGAGGTGTCCTGCTTCATCTAAAATCCTCCATAATGGCTTCCCTAGTTCCCATCCCTGGGCTATTAAATGAGGACTGCAAAGCTACATGTATCTTCATCCAGCTTACACTAGGAGGAGCTACGTTTCTGCAGGTAGGCTGCATCTATAATCCTCCTAAAATGGCATTTAAAGCACTCAGACTTCTGATGGAAGCACTAGTTGACCTTCTGGTGGTAGAAAATATACTTCTAGGGGATTTTAACATGTACTGGTACCATGATGTTCGAGGAGGAGTTAAGAATGCCTTACAAGGGGCTCAACTCACTCAACTCATCAACATCCCCACCAGAAATAATCTGAAAATGAGTAATCACGCCATACTTGATTGGATCCTTGCCTCAAAGCCCTTACATTTCACAGCTGTTGGCATATTTCCTGTCTTCAGAATTTATAAGAATAACTGCTGGAAACTCCTTCCAAGATCCTTCTGGGCCAGAGACTTCTCCAGCTTTGACTTGTCCTCCTTCTTTCACTCTCTAACTGTGGTAGACTGGGACCAAATTAAAATGCTCTTGTCTATTGATGAAGCACTAGATTTCTTTAGGAATAACTTCCTCTCTGTGGTGAATAAACATGCCCATCTCAAACAAATCCATGTCAGACAGCAACAGTCAAAATGGATATCCAGAAAGCTCATAAAGCTCCTGAAAGCCAGGGATGGATCATGAAAATCCTTTAAATCCTCAGATCTCTCACATGACTGGCATAAGAACTGTACAGAGAGTTACATAATTTATGTAAACTTGAGCAAAAAAAGCTAAACAGAGCTACCTACGTAATCTGCAGAAATGTAACTTTCAAGACACTAAAAAGTTCTGCTCCCAGATTAATGCTGTCTTAAAGGGACAGCCATCAGAAAGTAACTGCAATATTGAATTTGAGTGTAAAACTTGTGCAAGTCCCAGGGATGCGGTAAATTCGTTTAACACTTTCTTCACTAACCTTGATAGTTACAAGAATTCTTCACAGCCCTTCTCCTTAGCACCCCCTGACCTCACTGCCCCTAATCTCCCATGCCCAACTTCCATTTTAGGCTTGTAACAAAGTAAGAAGTACTGACACTCCTGTCCAAGTTAAAAAGAATGGACTCTGCAGGATATGATAAGCTTGACCCTAAAGACCTCAATCTAGGAGCACAGGTAATTGCATATCCCATCATGGGACTCTTTAATAGGTCCAGCCAGGAAGGGGTAGTCTCTTCTGTGTGGAAAGGCACTTGTAACCCCAGTACATGGGGGGGGTGCTAAAACACTGGTAGGAAATTACCAGCCAATTTCCATTCTTTGTACCCTAAGCAAATTACTAGAGAGGTTAGTTTATAACCAAATAACAGACTATGTAGAGCAGCATAACTTGCTTACCCCATTCCAGCATGGCTTTCATAAAAACCATGGAACAGATACTGCCCTAGTCCAACTGACCACAGATATCTTGGATGGGATTGACAATTGAATGATGACAAGAGCAATGTTTATCAACTTAACCAAGGCCTTTGCCCTTGTGGATCACCAGATACTGCTTACCAAGCTAAATTCATTGGACCTAGATAATTTATCTTTAAGATGGTTCTAGACTACCTATCAAACAGGTCTTAATTTGTAAACTGGAGGAGGTATCTGTCCGCTACGCATCCAATCTGGGATGGTGTCCTCCAAGGGTGTATACTGGGTCCGCTCCTATTTTCACTTTATATTAATGAAATGCCAACAAACTGTGGTGGGGAAAAACTATTACTTTATGTTGATGATACAGTACTATACCGCAGCTCTAACAATCAATCAATCAATCAAAATCTTTATTTATTCAGGCAAACATCATTGAGCGTAGCTCATTTACAAGATGGACCTGAATGGTCATACAAAGAAGGATACAAGTTTTTACAAAGACATGAGAATAGCATAACATTAGTACAATCAAATGAATAAGAGATATATACAAAATTTACAGATATACAAGGCACAGTAAAATAACTTAACCTGTAAAAAATGAAGAGGATAATAGATATAGAAGGGAGAATAATCAAATAATAGGGCTTTTGTAGGCTTTTATATGAAATGTGATAACTGACTGGGTAGAAGAAAGCAAACTAAACCTAGTGGATTACAGAAGGGAGGGATGTAGGTTGGATGGGAGACTAGGCCTTATGGAAGCAGTTGCACAACTCTGGAAATAGGGTGGTGTATAATTTTTTGAAGGATGATAAGGGTAAGAGGGTATTCAGATTCATAGATTTTTGGAGTGAGTTCCAGACAAACACCAATAACACTTGAAAATAATAATCTGCTTATTTCTAATATACACTTACTAGAGAACTGGCTCTTAACAAACAAGTTAGGTTTTAATAGTAAATAGACCAAGTCAATTCCCTTTGGACCTAAGAGCTTAGGCTCCCAAAGGAGTAACCTGTTCACCCTTTCCTTCTCAAATGGAATAAACATTGAGACAATTGACTATCTCAACTATCTGGGCATTCGTCTTGACCAAGATTCAGCTGAGTGGCCCCAGCGCTGATCCCTGCTGGCGGCCACACCTCTGCATCCAGCCCGCCCTTCCCAACCAAGGAAAGCAGCCACAAGCCCAAATCGGGCTCTCCACTTCAGCTGATCAGCCTTGGCACTGATCCCTGCTGGTGGCCACACCTCTACATCCAGCCTGCCCTCCCTGACCAAGGAAAGCAGCCACATGCCCAAACCAGGCTCTCCACTTCAGCCAAGTGGCCCCGGCGCTGATCCCTGCTGGCAGCTGCACCTCCGCATCCAGCCCACCCTCCATGATCAAGGAAAGCAGCCACAAACCCAAATCAGGCTCTCCACTTCAGCCAAGTGGCCCCGGCACTGATCCCTGCTGGCAGCTGCACCTCCACATCCAGCCCACCCTCCATGATCAAGGAAAGCAGCCACAATCCCAAATCAGGCTCTCCACTTCAGCCGAGTGGCCCTGGCACTGATCCCTGCTGGCAGCCTCACCTCTGCATCCAGCCTGCCCTCCCTGACCAAGGAAAGCAGGTACAACCAGTCAGCTCTGAACCTGGAGCTGCCAGGCTTCAATCCCCATAATTTGAATGGCTATTGGGGACTGTGTCAGGTTCCCAATTGGACACCACAGATCCCCATTGAGAAAGCAAGAGCTCAAGGTGCCTTTTTCAAATTACAGCTCAGCCACTGCCTTGCTCTACTACTCTCTGGACAGGTTTCCAATGCACCACCCCAACCCCATCTCCCTCCTTTATTAAATACACTTCCCCACTGATTCCCACCCCCTGAGGCTTCATACTACTCAATTACAGCAACTTCCTAAAGGGGCTTTCCTCTCCTGCAACTTCTTAAAGGGGTGGTCCTCTCTCGTGCTCAAATTTGACAAATATTGCTGACCGCCCTATCTTAATCACATGCTCTTTCCAACAGCCTCCCACTACCAGTGCCTTACCACTGCTCTACCCCTGGGCATAGTTTCTTCTACCACACTCAGTTTTGTACCTTACTTCCCTATTCCCTCACTCATTACTGTCCTGTCATCTTCCCTCTTTCTGGCCACTAGCATGGAGTGCTCTAAGTGGTTCCACCTCCCCTACTTACTTTCACTCCTTGTTCTTCCCCCTGCCCCTCTCTGCTCAACTACCTTCACTCTGGCTCTCCCCCCTCCCTCCCTTCCATCCCCCTCCCACCAGTCTTGCCCCACCAAATCCTTCTCACACCCTCCCTCATTTCTCTCACTCTCTCCTCTTCCCACACCTCCTCGACCCTCCCTTCCCCCACCCGTGCTTTCCAATCCATCCTGCCCTCCCACATGAGCCTCTTCATCAGCCTTTGCCTGTTCCACAATTTTTCTCCTTCCTACCAGAGTCATATCTTTTTCACCCACCACTACACCAGGCTATACTCCACCAAGCTGTCTTCACTTGTGAACTGCAGGCACTTAAGGCTCCTTCTACTACTACTCCTTATCTCAGGCTCCATTCACCCTTACCCTGGCCCCACAACCACTACCAATTTCACCCCTCACTCCTCCACCAAACCCACTAAATAGCTCACTTTTGCTCACCTTAACTTGCAAAGCCTTTTGGCAAAAAAACTCTTAATCGAGTCCTGGGTGATAGCCAACGCTTTTGGTGTCATTGCCCTCACTGAAACCTGGCTGAAGGAGGACATCTCCCCCAATGAAATCCTCCTTGAAGGTTATTCAGTCTTTAGAAAAGACAGGGTGGGGAAGCATGGGGGAAACTGCTTCATCTGAGTTGCCGATCACCTCTGTGCCACCGAATTTGACTCCCCACTTCCCACCTCCTCCCTCGAGACCATCTCAATTAACCTCCTCCTTGGAGTGAATAAAATGGTCACAATCAGTGTGGTGTACCTGTCACCCTCCTCCTCACCCCATGATCTTGACCTCTTCCTCAATATCAAGACCTCCCTCCCCCAAGGGAGATATTGGATCATCCTAGGGGATTTCAACCTAAACTGGCTGTCCCCTCACTGTGACTCCACCAAGGAATCTATACTTGGCCTTGGCCTACACCAGCTCATCACTGAACCTACCAGAACCAGCTACAAAACTGGATCTCAGTCCCTCATTGATTGGGTCCTGGTCTCACACTCCTCCCATGTCACCACCTCCTGAGTTCTTCCCGACTCAGTCAGTGACCACTGTGCTGTTTTCTGCTGATGGTCCACAAAAACACCCTCCCACCCACACAAATTCATCCAAACCAGACAATTGAAGAAACTGGATGCCTCTGAGTTTTCCAAAGCCACCCTAGCTCAAGACTGGTCCTTCACTGAAAACATTTCTGACATCTGCAAAGTGCTTGAAGCCTTTAGCAATAAGTTCCTTGCCCTCTGTGAATATTTCATCCCACATAAAAAAATCCAGGTTAAGGGTTGTAGCCAAGAATGGGTCACTCCCGAGCTTTGTGAACAAATGAGGGATAGGGACTGAGCCTGGAAGTTGTACAGAAAGCACAAAGCCCCCCAACTCCTCCAATACTTCAAAACCCTCAGGAACAGGTGCAAATATTCCACAAGACCTGCTAAATCCTCCTTCATCCTGGAAAAACAATGTGCTGCCCAGGGGAACCCTAGGAGGACCTGGAACATTCTTAACAACCTTATTGGTAAGGGAATTTCTGAAGAACATATTTGTCTCACTTTCGAAGGGACAGCCACCACTGAGCCAAGTGAAATAGTCTCCCTTTTCAATAAATACTTCAGTGACCTCAACCAATATAAGCTCCACTCCTATCTCGTTTACCCCCACACCCCTCCCAGTCTCCCACCCTAAGTTCCATTTCAGGTACCTAACCTCTAGTGAACTGGTCAAGTTAATCAGAAAAAATGACCCAAGACCATCCAAGGGCGCTGGCAACATTGTCTTCAGAGTTCTCCGTCCTGTCTGTGACTCCCTGGCCATCCCTCTCACTAACATCCTCAACCACTCCTTCTGCACGGGGTCCTTCCCAAAAGTATGGAAGTGCACCATTATTAAACCTCTTCACAAATCTGGTTCCAAGGATCTAGTATCCAACTACCATCCCATCTGCTTCCTTGCCCCTCTCTCCAAAATTTTAAAGAAAGTGGTCCACAGGCAAACCATGGAATTCCTCTCCAAATATAACCTGCCCACAGAGGCCCAGCATGAGTTCTGTGCTCACCATAATACTGAAACTGCTCTCATCAAGTTCACCCATTCCATAGACAAAGCTAACAACTAAGGCCACGACGCCAATGCTGCGTTCATAGACCTTACCAAAGCCTTCGACCTTGTCGATCATGAAGTCCTCCTCCGTACCCTGGCTGGCCTCCATTTCTCACCTGAGGTCTGCCTCTGGTTCAAGGATTACCTAATAGGCAGATCCCATCGCACTATTATTGGCGGTGTCCTCTCTGAATCCTGCCCCATCAAATTCGGTGTCGCTCAAGGGTCCATTCTGGGCCCTCTTCTCTTCTCTTCTCTCTGGTCGTTTACTCCCTGCCTGACATCTGTACCTCTTCTGAACTGATTCTCTATGCTGATGATGCAGCCCTTTTCTGTCAGGACAAAAACCCCAGTGCTCTCGTTTACAAACTCCAATTTAGTTTCAGCAGACTTCACACCTGGTTCATGTCCAAAAGTCTTGTACTCAGATCCAAAAAAAACCTAAGTTCATGGTTTTCTCCAGCCCCCGAAAACCCCTTGGCTTTGACCGCTCCCTCTATGACAACCTTGGTAACTCCATTGAAAGAGTCAGTGAATTCAAGTACCTTGGCTTACTCCTGGATAGCCACTCAGTTTCTATACTCACACTAGCCTCACAATCAAAAAAGCCCACCAAAACCTCGCTATCCTCCACAGAACCAAGCATTACCTTAATGGGGAATCCAAATCCCTCTTAGTCTCCAGCTTCCTTCTTCCTGTCTTCGACTATGGTTCCCTTGTCTTCCTCCCCCACCTCTCCATCAAAAATTTCTCCAGGCTTCGAAGCTCCTACCACAATGCTATCCTCTTTGCCTCTGGTCTCTATAAACTCATACATCACTGTGACCTTTATAAGCTCACCAGTCGGCCCTCTCTTGAGGCCCAGCTCAACTGCAAGACGGCCAACTTCTTCTTCAAACTCTCCCATGGGCTGCTCCCTAATTGCCTCATCTCTCTCTTCCAGACAGCAGACAGCAACCACCACCAGGACCACTAGACTGTCCTCCACTCTCTCTTTCACTGTTCCTTTCTGCTGGACCACTTAAGGCCAGAAAACACTCTCCTTTATGGGACCCAAGCTCTTCAACTCTCTCCCTCCGGAACTAAAACTCTGTCCCTCCATAAATGCCTTCAAACACAAAATCAGGAGACATTTCTCCCTCACATGCAACTGCTTGCAGACCTACTCTGGCTCCCCTTCTGTACTCTTTTCCCCTCATGCCCTGGATATCCACCTCTGGCACTTACCCTCTCTTTCTAGCACTTGTAGTATTGTTAATCCACCTAGGCTAGTTTTTAGATTGCACTTAAATTCTTTATTTCCCACTGTTATCTTATATTATTGTTAAACCCTCACTGAATGCTTAATGTCACCTTGTATTTGTTAATTCACCAAGGCTAGTTCATGGTTTGCACTTTAGTCCCTATTATCCTGATTTTATGTGCCATTGTATTAACCCTCACTGTAAGTTAAATGTTTTAGCCTATGTCATGTCTCATGATTGTTGTATGTAACTGGACGCTTGCGTAAATGGGCAGCAATGCTCACATGCTTTTCCTGTATAACCAATAAAAATGAAATGAAATGAAACTGTCACCTTTAAAGCCCGTATTGAATATTTCACAAAAATGCTTCATCAAAAAGTTGGACTGCAATACTGTATGAGCCCCTTCCTCTCCAAAGACTCCTGCCTACATATAGTCACGTCAACCCTTTTACCAACCCTCCTCTATTGCTCTCCTATGCTACTCTCAGTCAGATGCTCTGAAACAGAAAAATTTAAATCATTTTACCACACAATAGCTCACTTTGCTGTTAGTGCCTCAGTCAGTGAACATCATTGTACAGTCTGCAATGGCCCTCACTCCCAGGCAGGCTTGAATATGCAGCACTATGCCAGGCCTTTAAGCTGATAGGCCCATGTGCTCCCCCTGATCTACATGGTCTGTTAATGAGTAAGCCTGATAGATGAAGACGACCCCTCAAATTGTCTAGTAGAAAGTGTTTTCTGGTTCCTAAAGCTAATACTGCTACTGGGAGTAGATCTTTTGCAAAATGTATCCCTACTATCTGGAATTCCCTTCCAAATGCACTGCAGGTGCGTGCAGTTCTGGCGTCCGTATCTGAAAAGGGACATTAAGTTACTGGAGGGAGTGCAGCGCAGGGCGACAAAGATGATCAAGGGTCTGGGGGACTTAACATATGAGAGGAGGTTGAAGGAGTTGAACATGTACTCACTGGAGGAGAGGAGAGACGGGGGGACATGATTGAAACCTTTAAATACATGAAAGGAATAAACAAGACAGGTACAGAGGGGCTGTTCAAAGTAAGGAGGGAGGGCCACAGGGGCCATGATATGAGACTGGCGAGGAAGGTTCAGGAGGGAGATGAGGAGACACTTTTTACAGAGAGGGTGGTGGCTGGGTGGAATCGTTACCTGCAGAAGTGGTATGCAGTAGAACAGTGGACTGCTTCAAACGAGGATGGGACAGGACAAGGGGGAGGGTTAATGAAGGGGAAGGGTGGAAGGGAGGGGCAGCTGCAGAATAAGGGGTGCTAGCTGCACATTCGAGCAGACTTGATAGACCTCTAGGCCTTTATCTGCTGGCAAATTTCGTATGTTCGTAGGTACTCTCCTTTTTTTTGGGGGTGGGGGTTCAGAAGGGCTTAAAAGCCCATATTTTAGAAACAAACCAATGCGATTGTTATCGCTGATTAACCTTTGCTACCTGCATCTCAAACATGCTGATTGTTGGTATTGACAGCGCTTCAGTTTGCCCTTGTCTGCCTTAGTGGCTAATAATATTATACTCGTATGTAAATTGATGTGAATTCATACTGTAGTCTAAATGTGTTTATTGCTAACCATTAAGTTATTGTTGTCATGTAATCTGTTTCAAATTTTACTACCTACTGTCTGTATCTCCCTGTACTGTATTCCTGTTTTATAATTCATGTAATTAATTCTGGGTCACCTCTGAAAAAGGGACTCTCTGAGGGCCAGTGGGTTCACCCGATCAACAAAATTCAATAATTAAATACATGTTGCAGGACACCGGAGAAACCATTTGGTTGATGCCCTTGTATATCTATCTTATTAAGTTATTAATTTCTTGACCAGGAGGTGGGCTGATTCACAAGGTGCTGTTTTCAGCCGTGCCTTGGGACTTCTTTCTATAGGGGATCGTGCCCCATGGATACATGCGGGTTTAGTTGGACAGAATGTGTTCCAGTCTGACATCAGATGTACTATAAGCAACAGTGACAGAAACGAATGAGAAAAAACAGTAGGAGAAACAAGAATGCAAATTTTAACTTGCTTTCCATAAGAAGGCGACAGTTGTGCCATTATTATGCAAATACATAAACGAACACTTGCTGCCTGTCAAGAGCATGCAGTTTAAGTGGCTATAAACAGTAATTGTAGGATGGATGCATATTGGGTTTTTCATTTTGATTTATGCGTGTTGCGTGGCTTTCTATCCCACTCAGTTTGACTCTACATCCACATGATGCAGGTATATTTTTAATTTTTAGGAGTGAGTGAGACAGGAAAGAGGAGGCGTGGGATGGTGTGGAGGATGCCTGGGTAAATCCCTGCTCAGGTCTCATGTGACACAACACAAGTTTAAGTTTTTTTGCTCAGTACTGAGTGTATGGCAGTTTTGTCACTTTGCCACACCATGCAGTCTGGCACATAATATCTGTGAGCCCCTAGGATGAAGGTGCCCTGGATTGACTGACAGTGCAGACTGAGGGATCCTTTTACATTGGGTTTGAAGTGCAGCAGAAACATTGTTTCATGTGTTATAAAATCTGTCTTACCTCCCTTGCTTATATTTCCTAATCACAAGTCACATAGTCATCCATTTCATCTTTCATTATAAACTTCTTAAAATATAAAGTATTGAGGCACTGCTGTTTTACGTATAGTGAGTTTTTCAATGAACATTGGCATGTCCCTCCAAAGTGCTTTGAAGTACTTGTGTATGAAAGACGCTATACAACAGTAAATTGTTTTGTATGGTATTACTGCAAAACTGGGGGGAATGGGTGTAATCAGGCAGCAGTGGATGTTGCAGTTACTACCTCTACCTTGTGGGCACAAACAAGGTCGACGGGACTGGGTCATTAAACTCCTGACTGGGTGTGGTTCATATCCCAGGTTTAAAACAATTGCATGGTGCTTGCACCCAGAGAAAGTGTGCCTGGTGCCAGTGTTGCACATCTACCTGGGATGCAGTACCTCCCTACCTCCCCAGGGGAATACCACGCCCATGACCCTATGCAGTGCAATGTCAGTTACCTCAATGAGCACGCAACTTATACTTTATAAAATAATAAGCACTCAGAAAAAAAATTGAACAAAAGAAAAACAACTTTATTTAGGGCTGCAGGACACTAACTGGGGGAAATGACAAGGGGGAGGACAGAGCACTCCACACCATAAGATTCAACACAGGGTTGAAGGACTGGTGCAGAGCAGGGGGCTTCAGCTTCATTGGGGACTGGGGTCCCACATGGAGGGATGTAGACCTATTCAAGTGGGTTGGACTGCATCTGTCTGGGGGGGGGATGAACCAAGAGCCTCAGTGAGAGGTTTAAATGCTTCACCAGCAAGCATTTAAACTAGCCAAGGGGGGAGGCAAAAGTAGGCAGGAAGAAACGAATTCCCCTCCCCCCACAGGATGAAGCAATCAATAGAGAGGATCCTAGGGTTGGGAAATTGACACTAAGACCTAAAACTGAGATAAGTAGAATGGCAGAGATAAGGAAGAATGGGAGTAAACACAGGAGGGGAAGGGAGGGAAGATATGGAGATAAGAGGAGAGCTACTAGAAGGGGAGGTTGCAAAACCTGGAAGGCCATGTGCACAAATGCCCGCAGCCTGGAAAATAAAATCCCAAACTTAATGACCTTGATGGCAGAGGCAGACCTGGACATTGTCGCTGTTACCGAGGCATGGTACACAGGGAACCATGAACCATGCCAGGTTACACTCTATTTAGAAAAGACAGGCTGGAAAAAAGAGGGTGGAGGGGTGGCTAGCTATGTCAGGGAGGGAAGTAAAGCACCTGAAGTTCAGGGAATGCAGGAGGGAGCAGAAGCACTGTGGGTTACCCTGGAGACAGGAAATGGCACTGCCATTTGCACTGGTGTGACCTACAGACCTCCAGCACAAGGGGAAGAGATGGACGGGGTACTAGTGGAAGCCATTCACAGAATGACAGCTAAAGATAAAGTGGTGCTGGTGGGAGACTTCAGTTTGCCTGATGTGGATTGCAGCAACCAGGGTGCAGCCACAGCCAGGAGCAGAGCTATCCTGGATGCCCTGCAGAGGGTGTGCTTCAAGCAGCTTGTGGCAGAACCCACCAGAGAAGGAGCAATATTAGGCCTGGTACTCACCAATGGGGACAGAGTCACTGATGTGATGGTGGGTAGCCACCTAGGGTTCAGTGATGACTGTATGGTGTGGTTCAATGTGAGAACAGTGGAGGAGTCAAACCACACGAAAACAAGGTCCCTGGATTTCAGGCGGGTCGACTTTGCAAAAATTGGGAAATGTCTCAAAGAAGCCCTGGCAGGGGAAGAAGAAGAAGGGGGGGGGTGTAGAGAAACAATGGGCTAACCTTAAGGGAGCCATAGCAGAGGCAACAAGCCTTTGAGTCAAAAGGAAACATTCATCAGTAATCGGGCCATGCCTGGGTGTAAGGCATGGCACGATTAGCTTTTTCACAAAACTTATTCATTTTATGGACTTACTGTTGTTGAAAGATTTCACTCATATCTGGTTGATCCTGCCTCCCTCCCACCAGCATTTTGGAAATGTACAGTGTGCCCACAACCACCCATGGCTGTCCCAGTGTGAAGTATGACATAAGGAGCAGCCAGGGGTGAGCCGATGGACAGACTGTGTAAATGGAGCTATTAAAAGGGGGCCTTATGCCTCCTGGAGTCCAATCAATATTGACCCCACAGTGTGTCGGCTGTCTAACTAAAAGATTGGACAGTCTAACCTTTACAATACCTCGCTGCTGGACCGGTCAAGCTCAGCATTCTTACCTTGTCAGAGCCTCCACCCGGTTCAAATTGCTACCTACAGAAATCTCCAACATTGCCACAATTGGTGCTTTTTTTTTTTTAACCTCTTTTTCTCCCCTGCCCCTTATCTCCAAACTCTCTCCGGTGACCTCCTGTTCCACAGTCTCTACCTCCCAACGTGGCTCGGTCGACTCGGGCTCCTCTCCGGTACCGGGCATCCCCCGAGTCTACCCTCCAGGGAAGGGCCACCCCCACCCAGGGCGCTCTTTCTTATAGTATTGAGACACTGGCCGGAGAGGACAGGGAGAAGCCCGAGAGCTGAGCCCGTGTGTGGGAGTGTGATCTGTGGAGGGAGGCGCCTTCACCTATCAGAGATGAGGCATTATTTCCTTCTTTACACCCTCCCCCTCCCTCCCCCAATGGGCCCCGATGTGCAATGACTCCAGGGAATGTCTTGCCATGACTCTGCAACCCTCTTCTTGAGCCTTGTAGTGTTGCGGTACTTCCGGTCTCCACCAGAGGTCGCCGCAGTGCCGGGCATCATCCCTGGACCCCCCGAGGAAGGACAGCAGTGCTCCGGATGCTCAATCCTTCCCCTTCCCTGCCGACCCCCCGGCGATCCAGGCTCATTCCCGAACCCTGGTCGCTGGCGTGGTGCGAGGTGTGGCGTCCAGCGCCTCAACCCTCAGCGTCACCGGGCTGGCATACAATTGGTGCTTTTAAGTGTAAACTACATCAACACCTTGTGGCTAGTGCCTTCTGTGATTGCTTCTTATAATACCCTCCAGGAATACTACCCTCAAGCATCCCTCCTCACTGCCTCAGCTCCTTCTCCTCTCCTACCTCCCATTACTGGGTATAGGATGAATCTGCCTCCTCTTCCTTTTCATCCCCCCATTCCTCCTCCCTTGCTATCTCCCATCAACCACATACCCAACGCAATGCCCTCCCTATTTCTCCCCTCCTCCCTCTCTCTCTCTCCCACATCATCCCTTCACCACCACTCTTCTTTCGCTTTTCCCACTAACCCACTCCTAACAAAGCTTCACTGAGCCACCTATGACTTGTACTGTATAATTAACTCGCAACACAACTCCTAGACAATGCTTTTGGCTGCTACTATTATAACCTTACTTGTCTTTTTTTTGTAATTTTCATTGTAAGGATCATGTTATGTTTTGTACCTTATTGTCCTTATTGCCTTGACATGGAACCTTTGTAAAAGAGCCCTTGGCTCAAAGATGTCATCCGAAATACAAATAAATAAATAAAAATAAACAGCTCCGGTTTCCAAAGTACATGTCTTGGTGGTATACTGAGACCAGGTATAGACTGGCAGACGGCCATTTGGCAGATGCACAGTCTGTCTCTGCAGCACACAGCAATAAGCTGTCTCTTCATGATTTCATGCATGAATCAGGTCCCTCTTTTCCTTTTTGGTGGTATACACTCTTTCTTTTTGTTGTACAAGCCTGCAATCAGCCTCCTGTCCCTTTCTGTGGAAACCCCAGGCAATCAGTGGCCCTAGAAAGCACCTCTGCCACTGGACTGTTGTGGCCAGAGCCAGACACAGACTGAATATGTTCAGAGACAGCCCCTGCCATTATCACTGGGGTTTGATGGTGTAATGTGTGCTGTGATGCATCACCAATTTACTCTGAATAAATGGCATATTTGCACTTATACTGAGTGTTTTTTTTTTCTGGACTATTGAGTGCCTGCCACCATTTCTTCTTTCGCTGGGGAATGTAGCTGCTAATCCTGTAGGCAGAGCTGACAGTCCTTCAAACAAAATAGGACTGACCAAAACTTTCACCAAAAATCCTTCAGTTTTTTTTATTTGGTTGTTTAACCAGGTGTAGCACACTAAGCTGAAAGCTTTTTTACAGGAGCGACCTGGGAGCACAAGGAGGTTAAGTGACTTGCTCAGGGTCACACAGTATGCAAGTGGAAGCTGTGGGATTCAAACCCAGGTCTGGTCTGCTGGATGTCACCAGATTTGCAGCTCAGAGCCTTAGACCACTGCGCTATACTGCCTCTTTTTGTGCCCTAGGAGCTCCTTGTGGCTCCCCTTCCAGGCTTGGCAGCCTGATTGGCTGATGGTGCAATCCCTGATCCCTGTTGCTATACAGATGGGGCTAGGATGCACTACAACTGCTGTGCCCTTTATGACTGTGGGGCGCTGGCCCCAAAAGTCTTACTTGCATAGGGCTTTTGTCCATAATCAATTATATGGTGGCCCTCTTTTGTGCTACATAAGGTCACACTTTTGTTTGGTGCCATCAGGGTGAAGATCAGGAGAATCCTCCCCCAGTCACAAGCATAATCACTCACTTTGATGGCTGCGGCAGGCAGCTGCTTTGAGTCTAGATCAGCAGACTGGTAGAAGCAGCACAAAAGTGGTGACAGTGGCACGAACAACAGGGCTCCGTGAGCCCCCAAAGGTAAGCCCTCATAGGCTGGGGGAGGGTTTACATGGGAGTTTATTAAGTTTCCTGAAGTACTATACAAATACATTTGTTAGTGCCACAGACATAACACAATCACATATCTAGGCCACACAAATGAGAGTATGGTTGATTTTAGACCAGCAAGGACAGTGGTCATGAATGTAGTATAGGCCTTAAAGGTAAGCCTGGGCACATTTCTGCTTACAAAAAAGAAAATCAAAGGGTACCCGGGCCAATTGTGTAGGTGGAGAGTCCCTATAAATTAGTATAGGTTTGCACAGAATACTTGGTCCCTGCTTATGAAGTGTGTATATATGTGTGTGTGTGTGTGTGTGTGTGTGTGTGTGTGTGTGTGTGTGTGTGTGTGTGTGTGTGTGTGTGTGTGTGTGTGTGTGCATGGGGTGGGGGGGGAATTTGATAAACCAAGTACCAGAAGTAATTGTATAATGAATCTCATGCATCTTGTTTGTGCATGTAAATCTTTCACTGGATTGTAATGCGTGCAAAAGTTAAAAATGAAGTAAAAAAAAAAATTTAATTACTAAAGAATATTACTATGTAGTATATCCACATCATATCATTTGGTATGCTGTGTTATATATCAGGCAGTAAAAATTCTGCATCCTGACTGGCTGAGATTCATTCATACCCATTGGATTGGGATAGCATAACCAATGGGTACAAAAAAGTTCCGGTGCGAACCTGCCTCCTTCCAATCATATTACTGTGCCCTGTTACTTACGTTAATGCAAACTTCATAGATACTACAATAGGATATAGCTGCACTGTTCTCCGCTGGCTCCTTGCTTCTATTTCAATATTTCCAGCATGGCACCTATTTTTTTCAGCAAATCTTGTACCTAATTTACCTATTATTTATCTAAACAAATTCAAATATGTTGGCAGTCAACTAACTTTTTTTTTCCAACTAGTTTCAGGAATAACAGACTTGTTAGCTTGACCTCAGAAGTAGGGAAAATGATGGAATCACTTCTGAAAGAAAGAATTGCTGAGTACCTAGAGGCCAGCAGGGCACAGGACCCTAGGCAGCATGGACTCACAGCAGGAAGGTCATGTCAGACAAATCTAATAGATTTCTTTGACTGGGTGACCAAAGTAGTAGCCAGGGAGGGGCTGTGGATAGTGCCTACCGAGACTTTAGCAAGGCATTTGACACAGTCCCACACAAAAGATTAATAAACAAGTTAGCCAGACTGGGAATGGATCCCAGGGTGGTAGCCTGGGTAACAAGCTGGCTGGACAACAGACCTAGAGGCTTTTTGGGTCCCAGGCCAAGATTAAGGCCTCCCATGCCCCATTGTGCATCATCAGACTTGATGGCGCTCTGGTCCTCGTCACTAACACCTTCAAATACCTTGGAGTAACACTCGACCCACAGCTTGACCTTGGACATCATATCCAGAATGTATGCAAAGCTGTCAGCTGTAAACTGGGTATGGTTTACAGAACAAAGAGTAACCTCGCCCTTGCTGCATGACTTGCACTGGCTCACGGTGTGTTCCTCCCCTCTCTCTCTCTCCTGCGGAATCCTTCTGTTTGTTTGCACCGCCAAAGCGCACCTTTCTAGATGGGCCATCTCATATAATAATGTTTGTTGCCTTGCTCTTGCTGTCCCTCGTCTCACACATCACTACGACCTGTACAGCAAGCTGAATTGGCTCTCTCCATCTCATTACTTAGACTTTGTCCTGGGGTGCTTTATGGGTAAGGTTCTCTAGACTGGCACCCACCTCCGGCCTGGTGGAGCTCCGTGTACCGGCTGTCTCCTCTTACTACTCCCTCAGGTCTCTGGGCTCTGCTGTCCTTAAGATACCGGCCACTCACACTCAAATGGGAGACAGAGATTTTGCCTTGAGCACACCCAGGCTGTGGAACTCGCTTCCTGTCCTGATCCACTCCTCTCCCTCACATGGTTGCCTCAGATCCTCCCTATGGAACCACCTGAAGCTTTCCTCCATGTGTAATTGTCCCAATCCCCCATGATTTCACCTGGCCCCGGCTATGGGGTGTGGCTTGGTATGTGTTGCCTCCACCCTGGACTCAGCTTTGGGCAGGGTCTTGTCCATGGCTCCACTTCTCTAGGGTCCAATAGTTGTACATAATCAGTATTGGGGGCCCCTCCTTCCTGGGGTCCTGTAGTCATTTATATAATTAGTATTTATTGTACCTCTAATTTTATGCACTGCACTGCTCATTTCTTAAAGCAAAAATCCTACTGTGAGTAACCACTTGAACATGTAATGTGTACTCTGACTCTGTATACTGATTGTATCTGTGCCTGTGTTGTCCAATGTATTCAAACTTGTATTTCCTGTACTCTTCTGGGTCATACCTGAAAATAGGCAAATGTCTTGTCTAGTGTACCTACCCGGTTAACAAAAGCTAAATAACTAAATAGTAAACGGAGTATATTCTGAACAAAGGGGGGCTACTAGTGAGGTACCACAGGGTTCAGTACTGGAATCAGTCCTCTTTAATGTCTTTATAAGACACATTGCAGAGGGGCTGGAAGGAAAGGTATGCCTCTTTGCAGATGACACAAAGACCTACAACAGGGTTGATTCACAAGGGGGGTGCAAAGGATGACAAGGGACTTGGCAAGATCGGAGGAATGGTCAAAATATGGCAGATTAGATTCAATGCAAAAAACTGCTAAGTAATGCACCTGGGAAACAAAAACCCATGGGAAGAGTACACAATGGGGGGAGGTGCTAACCACAACAAAAATGGAAAGGGACCCGGGGTGGTCATATTACATGACCTTAAGGTACGTAAACAACGTGTGAAGGCAATAAGGAGGTCTGGGGGGATCCTAGGATGTATAGGAAGAGGCCTCACCAGTAGAAAACAGGAAGTTGTTATCCCTCTATACAGACAGTTGGTGAGACCCCATCTGGAATACTGCATGCAGTTCTGGAGACCCCATCTCCACAAGGACATAGACAGGATGGAGGCAGTCCAGAGGAGGACAACTAAAATGGTGCAGGGTCTGCAACAGAAGCCATACGAAGAAAGACTAAGAGTGCTTAATATGTATACCCTTGAGGAAAGGAGGTGGGGGGGGACATGATTGAAACTTTCAAGTACCTCAAGGGAATCAACAAAGTCCAAGATTGGAGCATCTTTCAGAAAAAGAAATGCACAAGAACAAGGGGGCACAATTTGAAGATAGAGGGGGGACAGCTCAGGGGCAACATGAGGAAGTATTTTTCATGGAGAGGGTAGTGGATGCATGGAATCACCTTCCTGAGGAGGTCATGGGGTCAAAAACAGTGGGGGAATTCAAGAATGCATGGGACAGACATGAGGCAATTATAGTGAGGGGTAGGAGGAAGTAGGCTGTTGGTTAACTAGGATCTGCAGCTTATCCAATAGGTAGGGAAATGGGCAGACTAGGTGGGCCAAGTGATCCTTATCTGCCATCAAATTCTATGTTTGTATGTATAAGCCTAGTGGATCCATGTTGTCACAAACTTTGTATCACTGTGGAGCTCTGCACTCGAGTAACCCTGTATTCTTGTGTACCTTTGTTACCTGTGTATTGTAAACTGTAAATTATTTGTAATCATGTTTTATTTGTCTTTCTGTCTACAATCTTGCATTTGATGTTTGTAAATCTGTGTCACTTTTACAGTGGCCCGGGTTGTGCCTGAAAATGGTCCCTGGGATCAGCGCTCTTACACGGTTACTAAAGTCATAAATAAATAAATAACTACGAACCTATTTAATCCACACAATAAGACACTCCAGGGTGTTGGTTGTGCTGGCACAACCTCATTTCCATGGGCTGCAAACATTTGGCAGTGCACCCCTGGGTAAGTGGCTGTTGCAGCACAACCAGCTCCCTGTCATGCTTATTGCTCACACATCCCCAATTGGCAATCACTGCATGCTGTTATTTTCTGTCTTTACAAATGATATGCTCATCACACAGTTACTGTATATAAAATAGTGCATGGGTGACCATACACAACAAGGCTGTGTTTCTATTGACGGGATGTGATAATATCATACAAACCCCAAGAGCGAAGCTCGAGAGGTCTGAATGATGTTATCTCATGCCCAAGATAGAAACATGGTCTTAGTTGTGTATGGTCACCCATACACTGTTAGCATAGTATATGGTTAAAAAATGGAAGGGGGGAAGCATTTTAGTGTGAGCAAGGAGAAGATAGTGTCCTGAGACACTTACCATCGGTAGTTGGTGCTGGCAGTTGCTCCACTCCCTGCATTCTATGTGAAACCACTGCTTCTGAATAACAGCCACAATTTTTTTTTGTTCAAAAAAATATAAGAAAGGGTGATGTGCTTAGTAGCGGAGAGATAGCTATGTTTCCATCTGTCAGTTGCCACAGACATCCGCTCGCTAAGCGGCACCACCATTTTCTCTTTAATTTTTTTTCAAAGCCCCAGATTTAACCAATTGGGTGGTGTATTAAGACTGAGCAGTTTTATTATCATTGTGATGTCAGAATGATACTTCAGCAACTTTCCTTAACCTTTGAACTGTCCTGCAACACGTTTTTGAAAGCCACCAATTTCCATACACAATAAGCCCTCCCTATATACTATAGAACAGTTTTCAGAGCAAACTTTAATTTATAGCGTTCACCTAAATATACTGCAGGTAGCATGGATGCTAGCGATGACCCTTTAAGAAAATAATGGAAGTTACTTATCCTTTTGAGGCCCACTGAGGAGGTCATCTACTTTTGTTCAGATAAAATCATTTATGTCCTTGTTGCATCTAAAATCCTACCAAACAGCAGCTCAGGTTCTGAGAGAATGGGTGTTTTGGACCCTGACTGCCAGCAGCTCTTCAGCCAGGCCTGCAGATAGCTGTACCGCTTCAAGAAGGACTAGAATAACATACATGATAATCTGCTTCCTCAGGCTGTATATGCATACTGCAGGCTAGATTATAAAGCTGCATGCAAATGCACTGTTTCTGGAATTCTATCGCACATAAATCAAGGGGAGGGGTTACATTTCTGGTGATCAAGAGACCAATTGAATCGGGGGGGGGGGTTCTGGCTCTGAGGCTAAAGAACGTACTCAGATAATTAATGAATGGGCATTAGTAATGAAGCAGTTTGGGAAGGATGTGTCATATCAGCCAGCATAAGTTAGGGTGCCTGATGCTGCATCACTCCTGGACCTGGGGAAAACAAAAACAAGAAAGATGCATTATATTCTGATTTTCAGCTTGGAAATTATGCAATAGTGAAGTGTTTTATGGGACTTTGTAAAGGAAAGTATCATGATTATGTCACTTTGATGGAAAATCAGAAAGAGCTGCAAGCTATGGTCCATAGCGCTTCCATTGAAACTTTGGCTACATGTGAATGCTGTCCAACATTTTACTGTGTAGGCAGTCCTTGACTCCATATAGTCAACACCATTCTGGAACAGTCCATGGTTACATACAGACAACACATGGTGCAGACATGCACGTTTAGAGAATTGTGAACCCCTCCAGATGTAATAAATAAATTAGTCACAGGACTGCCATGTATAATCAGAAGCTTACGGTGTAAATCTATTTGTAGAATGGGTGATACAATAGTACAGACTGAATCTGCTAGAGATCAGAAGAGACTCCCAACTCACCCATCTCACTTATGGTGTAGACCATGGTCTGTGGCACAGTCATTTAGCCAGTACTATTTAGGCATATTCTTCAGCTCAGCCATACACCTAGCACAGTAAAAGCACAATCTGAAGTTCATTTATGCAACCAACACCATACCCTAGGCACTGCATGTGGCTCAGTCATACAGACAATACCATGAGATCAGTCATATAGACAACACCATGAAATCAGTCATATAGACAACACCATGAGATAAAAAACAAAAGCAGATGCAGTTGGATGAAAAATAAATTCACAGTGAAATTAATTGGGCCTTCCAAGATCCAGGCAACCCTGGCACTTTACCTCACACTAAGGCTTCATCATGGGACAGAGTCTGGTTATAAAGGCACATCATTCATAGGGAAAAATTGGTAAAGGTGTAGTGCAATAAGTGAATGAATTTACTGTTACTTAAACAGAAACATTTATATACAGTTGCTGACTGTAGTTTGAAAGCCTGTGAACAATTCTGCCAAATGAGGTATTGGGCTCATCTGTAGCTAGCAGGCCTCCCAAAGATACAGATGACGGAGCCTGTTCAATGTTAATGCAACACTGCAGTCATTTGTAAAACACAGTGATGTCATCAATGAACAAGCTGTGCCTAACTACACTGAGTCATTGAGTCAAGCACCACTGTTTCTTGCTGGCATCAAAATGTGCTAAAAATGACTGTAGTGCAGTATTAATACTGAACAGGTGGTTCCATGTCATAATCATGACTGTGGAATGGCGACCTGTGACAAGGGTGCCAAACCCACAACATGACCAGTTTGGAAACTAAGTTTTTTTGTGGGGGGCTTTGCCCTCCCCCCACACTCCCCTTCTTTAGGATTTTGACTCTGGGGGGCACCACTCGGGAATGGGGGGAACCGTCGGTGGTGCAAAGGTGTCAGCGCTGTGATTCCCCTTGCAGATGTCATGGGTTGCCATTCCACAGTCGTGATTTTGACAGGTGACCAAACAGGCTCCATCATCTATATCTCTGGATTGCTTTCAGCTACAGATGAGCCTAATACCTCATTTGAAGGAGCTTTTCATGAACTTTCAAACAGTTGACCACTGGGCATGCATGTGTCCCTTTAAGACTTTTCTAGTTCCGTGACAATATGCAGGCACATCTGTGGTACAGTCATGTAATTAACACCACACACTGTGTTCAGCCTGTGTCTCACTCATATAACAAACACCATGTAGGCACAATCTATTGCTTAGTCATATAGCGAACACTGTGCACTAGGCTCAACCTGCATTCAGTCCCATAGCCAACACCTTGTAGGCAAAATCTGTGGCTGTGTCACATAGCCAACTCTATCTAGTAGGCATAGTCTGTGACTCAACTATATCTAAGCATGGTTTCATATAGACAACGCCTTAGATAAACAAAAACATGGCTAATTCTCATAGGCATCACTATATAGGTACATTCCATGGTTTTATATCATATTAAAACCACACAGGTGCCCTCGATGTCCATGACTCAGCCATATAATTAACATGTGTAGCTGCACTCCATGGCGCAGCCCTATAGCAAACACCAGGTATGCATGGTTCCATATAACCAACATTGTATAGAGAACATCTAGTGATCATTTAAGTAGCCAACACTGTCTAGGCACAGGCCAGGCTTCCATATCATGCCAACAATGTGTAAGCACAGTCTGTGGATCAGTCATATAGCCAACATGGTGCAAGCATACAATATTGAACAATTACCATCAGGGTGCAGCCTGCAGGGTAGGCACAAACCATAAAGCAGACATATAGCTGAAGTGTTGTTTACTGGATAAACTGGGCTGGCAATATAGCCTAGAGGTTATAGTAATGATCTGTGAATGAGTTTGGTACATCCAGAAGACCGTCGATAGTGGAGAATACTGGACCACCACTACTTGCGTAGCATAAAGCTTTTTTGAATACAGCGTGGGCTTGTGCTTGCTGTTAATTTTGGTGTCTGTTTGTTTGAATTGGGGGGCTTCGCACCCACATTTCCCTTTTTTCTTTTTTAAATGGAAGGTGTGGGGGTGAAACCCCCCAACTCAAATAAATTAATACAAAATAACTGAAAGGTAGTTTTTAGAGAGTAGTTTAACTTGAACTGTACACTAATAGCATAGGTCCAGAAGTAGTACGGTATTCTACACTATCCCCAGAAGACCTAGATTTGATTTCCGTGAGTTCCACTTGCATACTGTGTGACTCTGAGCAAGTCACTTAATCACCTCAGTGCTCCTGGGCTGCACCCGAAAACAAGCACTTGAGCCTAGTGAGCCTTACCCGGTTACCAAAGAAGAAAAAAAAAGTTACTTAATTGTGAAACAAGTGATCACAAGTGTGAATGACACTACATCCCCAACTTACTGTGTGTCCAGCAGCAAGTCACCTGAACTTCTGTGTGCTTTAAGCTTCCCAGCTGTAAAACAGTGTAAAATCAGGACTGTATTGTACAAAGAATCATCAGTCAGACAGTGCAGAATGCCATCTGGTGGAGAACACTGAGTTTGCAACATGCAAAGTTCTAGAGCCCAATTGATAAGAATTTCCATTTTACTAAATGGTTCAAACTGCTGCCTCTGAGATCAGGGATGCAAATGTTGATCCCAGGGTCCAGCACTTACTCTTCTGGATCTAAAATTCACTTTACAGAAGATGCCCACCACAAACTAGTTAAAGACATTGAAAGGACACCACTATGTAAAATGCTTCACAACAGGGCCAGCACATTGGTGCAGTGGTACGGCTACCACTCATGATGTCAGTGACCCAGGTTCAGGAAAGAGCCTAGGTCATCAGGGCAGACCACAGGGAGGAGGACTGAATGTCCCAGAGGATGCTGTCCTCCTCCAGGGAGGGAGGGCAACATGCTCCGCTGCAACAACGCCACTTAGGTGACCACGGGTGGTGACATGGCTAGAGCACATTGGGAGGGGCATGCTCCCCAATGGCAGTCATAAGCACCCTCTGTGTGCACAAGTCACACCAACAAACTCTGCAGAGCATCCAGAGGGCCAGGCAGAAAATGGAAAGAGCACTGGATGGCCAGATGGCACTCATGGTTCCCCACGGACCTCACACTGCCTGGTGGGCACAAGGTCCCACCAAAAAAGTGCGGCATCAGGAGGGGGGCTTTGGGTACCCCCGGTGGCCCCGCCACAGGGATCAAGCTAAAAAGGAACAGGTGGGTCCGACATGTAAGTTCTAGAGACAGCGGGCGATGGGGTGTGAGGGACCATGGAACTGAAAGGTGCCAGTTTGGAGAAGTGAGGGAAATGCTCCATCTCAGGCCATTCTGGGGAAATAAATTGCAAAAATACTGCAAAGGGATCATCCATGATTAAGTAGCAGGCTGCCACCATCATTTCCATTTATAAAAATGATTTATGTTTCACTTTAACAAGAAAACCTTTAACAGGGCTAATTTCATTCAGTATAATAACTTTCTGCCTGAGGAAAGCTTCAGAGCTCAGAGTGATAGACTTTGCTTTCCTTGTGGTGTGGTGCATTATCTCTTTTGCCTTTGCTGGCTGTGTTTGGAAGAGATTATGTACGTGACTGCCATGTCTCAGCTCAGAAGATGCAGTCAGTATTCTCACAGCCTCTGGAGCTATCGGAAGATTTTCAATCAGGCATGATGCAAGGGTCCAGGAATCAGATTGGGTCTAGTGACACATCCTACAGTGATGCTGATGCCATGCATTTTGTCTAAGGACACATTCCATAGCCTTCCAGCGTTACACAAAAAATGTTTCCCAGTGACTCAGGGATGTGAATCCCTCCTCAGCACAGAATCAATTTTAACATTTATGGATCCAGGATAGTCTATAATATTCAAGACATCTGCAAGTACAATTTAGCTGCACATTCAGATTTTTTTTTTTTTTACATCTGATATAGCTGGGACAAGAGCAGAATATATAACGGATGGAAATACTGGTGATGTTGTCCTATAGTAATTGTATAGAGGCCCAACAGTTGCACGTGCATCCTGTGTGCAAATGTTATGATTATATTAGGAGGTGAAAGACTCAACGCTAAAAATGTCTTAGTATTTACCATTTTTATTCAACCAGGAGAGCTTAGCTGAGATGCACCATCTAATTTTCCTCAGAGTCTTGCTTCTGCTCATTTCCAGAGCTTGTGGACTGGAGCACTGGAAGATGAGGTGATGTGCTCAAGGTCACAAGGTGAGCATTTAGCTATTGTGGAGTTTGAACTTAAGATTTCCTGGTTCCCAAACTGGTGCTCTAACCAAGACCACACTGCCTCCACGCTCTAGTACAGCATGCCTAAATACTGAATGCAGTTTGGTTAGAGAGCAGATAAGGGAACAGGAAGAAACATTTTTTGGTCCAATCAGGAAGGAGTCGGGTGGATCCCAGCTTTGAGCCTGTATATGATACCTTCATTTTCTCTGTTGGGTGGGGGAGGGGGGAGGAGACTAGGATTCTCTCACTGCTTAAAGATTGCAGAACAATTTAAGAAATATTTCTTGATGAGAAAGACATCATTATGTAGCATTATCTGGGGGTCCTTATCTAATGGTACTATCACTTTCCTTTAGTTTTGTGATTGTTTTCATCTTTTGTACTTACTGTACCTTTTAAAAAATACTTGTTAAATTATTATGAAATTTTAAAAAATAAAACAAACAAGTTCCAGCAGACCCCTCCTATCTTTGTAGGGCTGCTGCCTGACTAGCAGTCCTCAGAACAGGATACTCCTGACAAAGGACCTTGCCCGACCTTTGACTTCCTCCAGACCGCAAGAATGGGGCAGTGTCTGCCAGGTTCCTTTTCTGCCTTTTTTTTTTTTTCTACTCTTTTTCCTTTTTCATAGACATCATTTTGAAAGCTAATACAGTCCAATTCCAAAATTCTTAACTAGCATTTTTTAATCTATTAATTTATTTAAAAAATTGTTGAATAATAAAGGGATGCTGAGCTGAGGCTCCTTGTCAATGTGAGGGGTACAATGGGCAATAAATTCAGACAGGCAGGAAACTGTACAGGCATCAGTACATTGCAAACAACATGAAATAGTGCAGGAGGCAAGCAGTGCAAAATTGTACCATTAGCTGCCTTCAAAAATCTTATCCGACAATCATTTATGGAGTCCTGCAACTGCTTCTGGCACTGAATCTCTGACTCTCCCTCCTACCTGTCTGTCACCTCCCCCTACTAATGGCACCTTTTCACCCCAGACCCTCCCCCTTACCCTTAGACCTACTGCACCGACTAATGCAGCGATGACAACCCTGAAGGTATTACAATTGCCCCTTCCCACCTCTCCTAACTGCTTCTCCTCCTGCCACTATCCTTGCTGCATCCTGTGCCCTTCAGTGCCTTTGCTTTATAGTCTTCTCCTAGGCCATGTAATGCATTGCTGGTCTAGACTACATCCAATATAATATTGTATTCTACTGTCTATCAGAGACCTGCCTTGCACAGAACTCACACATAGTGGTATGCTGACTGCCTTTGGAACCACGCCTGTAAATTATGCTGCCTTGTTCTGTTCTCAGTGTCAAATCTTACGTTGCTGTTTGTAAATTATTGTACACCACTGTGCCAAGCCACGACATTCATACTTGTAATGACTGTATATAGGCTGCTAATGTTGCTACGCCTATGCCAAATTGTTGTATTGTGACTAGTTGCTGTTTAAACTACCAGGTCCATCTTGTAAATGAGCCCTACTCAATGTTGTTCCACCTGGCTAAATAAAGATATTGATTGATTGATTGATTGATTGAGAATATATAGTGTATAGTTAACCCTTGTTTTACACAGATTTCTACATTAGCTGAAATGTTACTGTACCACTGTTCAAAGATCAAGGAATGTCATTGTAACTTTCTATGGTGCAACATTCCAGCTGATTAGAAATTCTCGAGCGATCCGTGTTCCCCCTCTCAGAACTGCTGTTTGCAAATCAGCTAGTTCAAGTGAAAGTGAACTGTACTGATGGCCATGCCATTTTTGCCACATTTGCAATGACCGTCAAATATTTACTGAAGAGCAGGAGAGCAAGCAAACCCATCAAAAATGGCAGACAATTAAAAAAAACAGATATGACAGCTTGAGGGAGGAGGTGAGAGATGTTGGGAGGAAGTGAGAAATGTTAGCGTCTTACACACAGTAAATGGCTTTTTTTTCCCCTCAACAGGTTAAATTACTTTATTTTAAATTATGCACTATACTGTATATAGAATCACCTAGGTAACCTAATGTCCAACAAGCCTGTGCTGCCAACTCAGGATTCTGATTACATCAGACCTCTTGAGCTTCACTCTCAAGGTCTGAGATAATTAGAACCCCTCTGTGGCGTGTACATGGTTGCCCATTCAGTTTTCTCTATATATAATATAGTATTAAATGATATTAATGTATGGATTTTAAAATAATACTGTCCTAAAGCATTCAAAACAATCCCGGTAATACCATCAATCTTGGAGTGATAATATCACCATTCATGAGTGATAATACTATTGTTCAGGTGCCGAAATAGTATTGTTCAGGACCTGAATGATAGTATTATCAGTAAAACTCAACAGCACAACTGCAAGTCTGCCACCTGACATCTTCCAAAGCATGCCTTCTGATTGGTCGCTTTTCCTTTGTGGGTGTGCAGAACAACATTTAAAACATGGGAGCCATCTCTTGTTTAGTGAGAGAGAATCACGTCCTCTGCGTTTCCCCCATATTTTTCTTTTAATTCTGCCTAAAAGTGAATTACTGTATCTGGTTGATCATGCATTGCCCAAAAGAAGATACGGTAGGACTGCCTACCAATTGTAGCATACCATGCTTATGGGGAGGGGAAGGGAGAAGGGGCAAGCAAGATGAGGGGGGCGAGTGAGACAGAGTGAGACAGTGCGGCAGTCGGCCAAGACCAAGACAGTCCTTCACTGAAGCAGCCGACTGCCCATTACAAAATCCGGGGAAAAACGAAAGTCAGATCCATTAATTAAAAAAATGAAAAATAGGTTAGTGTACATTGCAAGGCAGTAATTCCATTTCGCAGTTCTGGGGACAAAGGAACCTCTTGAGCTTCGCTGTTGAGGTTCCCCATGTCCCCAGAACCTCAAGATGGGATTATTGCCTCATAATGTACACTAACTTATTATTCTATTTTTATTAAATTCCATGAGTGATATGCACAAAAGGAGTACAAAATAAGAAAGGTACTGTATAAATGGATTGCATAATAAGCATGGTGCTGAATGTAAGGAATGTGAAATCCGTATTACATGCACTATTTGCAGTAAAGGTAAACCCAGCATGGGTAGAGCATGGAGTAGCCCAAAAGGACTTGATTCAGTGCCAGCAGGGCAGATCCTACGAAGATTGGCTTAGGCCACTGAACATGTACTCCATCCAGGTTAGACAAGGGGGGATATGATAGAGACCTTCAGTTTCCTGAAAGGAATGAATAAAGTAAACTGCGAGTAACTATTCAAAAGCTGTAGGAACCTAGAACACAAAGAGATGAGTGGAAGCTGTAGGGGAGAGCATCACGAGCGACATGAGGAAGTTTTATTTTAAAGAGAGAAAGGAGGAGCCATGCAACAGTCTGTCAGTGGAGGTGGTGGGTGCCTAAACCATTAATAGTTTCAAGCACGGTTGGAACGGGGGTAAAGGCTTAGTAGTTACTCAGGGGGTTGTAGTAAGACAAGGAGCAAGGGGGTAGATAGTGCAGACAAAAACTCTGTATTAACAAAATATGTTGGGGTATGGAAGGGTGTTATGGGGAAATTGATACGTATTTATAGGAATGGAAGGGGGAATGGGCGTTGGTTTACAGAGCTATGGAACATGCACACAGAAAAGGTCAGCATCCACACCAAAATATGACTAAAGAGAAATAATGTCAGATAGTATTCAAGTTTATAATATATCTTTCTACTATGCTCCAAGAGGAATGGTGAATTCCAGGAGCAAAAAAAGGTTGAGTAAAAGCAGGAAAGATACCAAATTTTTACTTTTCATAAATTATTTTGAAAGAAAATGTTATTTTTACAGGGGGTGCACAGTTGAGACATATGTCTTCTTTCTAGTTTGCCCATTATGACAGTTTATGGTGTGACAATGCACATTGGGTGCTGTCCACTGTTTTAGAAACATAGAAACGTAGAATTTGATGGCAGATAAGGACCGCTTGTCCCACCTAGTCTGCCCATTTCCCTACCTGATGAATAGGCTGCAGATTCTAATTAACCAACTTCCTCCTACCCCCTACTAGAATTGCCTTAAGTCTGTCCCATGCATTCTTGAATTCCCCCACTGTTCTTGACTCCACAACCTCCTCAGGAAGGCTGTCCCATGCATCCACAATCCTCTCTGTGAAAAAATACTTTCTAACATTACCTCTGAGCCGTTCCCCCTCTATCTTCAAATTGTGCCCCTTTGTTCTTGCACATCTCTTTTTCTGAAGATGCTACCCTCTTGGACTTTGTTAATTCCCTTGAGGTACTTGAAAGTTTCTATCATGTCCCCCTCTCCCTCCTTTCCTCGAGGGTATACATATTAAGCTTCTTTAGTCTCTCTTTGTATGTCGTCTGGTGCAGATCCTGCACCATTTTGGTTGCCCTCCTCTGAACAACTTCAACTCTGTCTATGTCTTTGTGGAGGTGGCATCTCCAGAACTGCATGCAGTGCTCCAGATGGGGTTTCACCAACTGTCTGTACAGAGGGATAACAACTTCTTGTTTTCTACTGTTGATGCCTCTCCCTATGCATCCCAGTATCCCCCAGCCCTCCTTACTGCCTTCTCACATTGCTTGCCCAGCTTTAGGTTATCTGATATAATTACTCCCAGGACCCTTTCGTTCTTTGCTGTTGTTAGTATATCACCCCCCATTGTGCACTCTTCCCCTGGGTTTTTGTTTCCAAGTTGCATTACCTTGCACTTCTTTGCATTGAATCGGAGCTGCCATACATTTGACCATTCCTCCAACCTTGCCAAGTTCCTTCTCATCCTTTCCACCCCACCTTGTGCATCAACCCTGTTGCAGATCTTTGTGTCATCTGCAAAGAGACATACTTTCCTTCCAGGTGCTCTCCAGTGTCAATGTCATTTTATGTCACTTCATTGCTGCTGACATGGTTGCCTCCTTTCCTTAACTCCACACAACTTAACCACTCCACCTCTGTGTGCAGAGTAGAATCAGATCTTTGGATGGTAGTTGTCACCATCTTCCAGTTTAATTCAGGGTGGCAGACTGTCTGCCTATGGCCCCATCTGTCTTTTCACTGAGTAGCCATGTACCCCTTGTGCTAAGGGTAACTGGGAGCAAAACCACATTACCCATTTCTATGAACACTGGCCATGTTCAAATTAATTTCACCCTGTAGCATTTTTTTGAGTATCTCTTTGGATAGTGGTAACATTTTTTGCTTCTTACCAACTTTAACAGAGAAAGTATTGTCGAGTTCAGCGTAGAAAAATCAGTCCATTTATTCAAAAAAAATGAGTGTGATACTTACAGGTCTCTTTGATTTGTTCAAAGGGTTATCATTATAAGTGAAAATGATCTCTAATCTCCAGAGCTCAGCCTCTGAGATATTAAGTATAACCTCACTCAGATTTATGGTATCAAAATAAACCATCTTGAGTTTGCCTCTGAATTCCTTCAGTTCCAAAATGATTGGCTTATCTGACCTGTCATGACATCTGTTTGGATTCTGAACTTTGCTTTTCACCACAGAATGTCATGCTTGACACATTCAGACTACTGACATCTAAAGATCTCACATTTCATCATTTGATTCATTTAATAACACTCCAGCCTTCTTTCTGATTCCCAATGTCCAGATGATGACTTGGTGTCTTGTATGATTCTTGTTCCTTTATGTGTATCTCACCTAGGTAATAGGCTATATGATTCCCAAGGTTCTGAAAAAAAAGAAGAATTATATTATTTGTCCAAGGGGGAAATCGTGCCTCAATCTTCTTTCCAGATCTAAAAGGTCTAATTCCGTAACTATTGTCTTCCTTTATTTTTCAGGAGAGAAGGAAAAAGTCAAAATAAAAATATTTATTCTTCCTAACCCTGAACAGAATGTCACATTTTTTCATATATCATTACATAATGTATATAGTACACACTAGTGTTAACATTTCAACATGTAAGGTCTGTCCAGGATTGGCACAACTGCCCACCATCAGAGCTAGACCATGGGGGATTTGAAGAGTACACCAGGACACTCCTGGGCTCAGGGACAATTGAGCAGACTATTCGCCAGACACTTTTCAAAATAAAATAAGCCACTGGAGGAATTATTGCTGTGAGAGAGAAGCTGTGCTGGCATCTGTGACTACAGGGCTGGGCACTTTTACTCAGAGGAGTGACTGGCATTAAAGTTATTTCCTTATATCAGTTTTCACTTGTTGCATAATCACTGATACAATTTAAACACTTCCTGTCCCCCCAACATTAGGCTGTCAAAACAGGGCACTTAGACACAAACACAGTATCCACAACAATTCATTTACAGATGCTTTGGTAAACACACACCTGGAGTTAACACTATAGATGTTATACAGCACCGTTCTTTTAGAGGTACATTTTGGACACAGCAGAAACATATGTTAGCCTTCCAACCATCATGACGGGTCTGATATTTAGTTGTCAAATCTGGCAGTTTAAAGATTGATTCCCTTGCAGCCTCAGAGTGAGGCTAACAGTCTTACCCCCTGGTGGGCATTAACTTACGGCACCAGTAGGGTGCATTTAATATATACATTCACACACACATTATAGATAATTACAGGAGATAATCTTAGCACATTATACTTACATATAGCTATACGAACCCAGGTACTAATGAGGTAGATGGTTTCAGCCATACTTTCCCCCTCCTTTCCCGAAGGGTGGTATGGGGTGGCACTGGCATGGTGATCCAAGCACTCTCCACTCTGTCATTTCGATGCTTGAATGGCCTCCTGGGTGCTAGGACATGATATGTGGTGGACACCATTAGACAGAATCCCTTGAGGGATAACCAGTAACATGCTCCCACAATCCAGGTGATGATCTTCACAGGTCTAGTCAAGTAAGGGCCTCCACTCTGGATACAGAAGTTGATACCAGCCCATTTACAGAAGAAAGGGTTCTGAAAGAACTCTTAAAACTGAAGGTGGACAAAGCAATGGGGCCTGATGGGATTCATCCCAGAATTCTAAAAGAGCTAAGGGTAGAACTAGTGACACCACTGACTACCCTTTTTAACAAATCATGGGAGCATGGGGTGGTACCCGAGGACTGGAGGAGGGCAGATGTGATTCCCCTTCACAAAAGTGGGAGCAAGGCAGAAGCAGGAAACTACAGACCTGTTAGTTTAACCTCAGTGATAGGGAAAATGATGGAATCACTTCTGAAGGAAAGAATTGTCGAGTATCTAGAGGCCAGAGGGGCCTAGACAGCATGGATTCACAGCGGGAAGGTCATGCCTGACAAATCTGATAGATTTCTTTGACTGGATGACCAAAGTAGTAGATCAGGGAGGGGCTGTGGACATGGCCTACCTAGACTTTAGCAAGGCATTTGACACAGTCCCACAAAGATTAATATACAAGTTAGCCAGCCGGAGTGGGTCCCAAGATGACAGCCTGGGTAAAGAATGGCTGGAGAATAGGACACAGAGGTAATAGTAAATGGAGTCCACTCCAGAAGAAAGGAGGGTTACTAGTAGGGTACGCAGGAGTTCCAGTATTGGGACCGGTCCTCTTCAATGTCTTTATAAGCGACATTCTGGAAGGACTGGAAGGAAAAGTATGTCTCTTTGCAGATGACACTAAGATCTGCAACAGAGTTGATGCACAAGGTGGGGTGGAAAGGATGAGAAGGGACTTGGCAAGGTTAGAGGAATGGTCAAATGTATGGCAGCTTAGATTCAATGCAAAGAAGTGCAAGGTAATGCACCTGGAAACAAAACCCAGGGAAGAGTACACAATGGGGGTGAGATACTAACAACAACAAAATGGAAAGGTACCTGGGGTAGTCATATCAGATGACCTAAAGGTGGGCAAGCAATGTGAGAGGGCAGCAAGGAGGGCTGGGGGATACTGGGATGCATGGGAGAGGCATCACCAGTAGAAAACAGGAAGTTATTATCCCTCTGTACAGACAGCTGGTGAGACCCCATCTGGAGTACTGTGTGCAGTTCTGAGACCCAATCTCCATAAAGACATAGACAGCATGGAAGCTGTCCAGAGGAGGGCAACTAAAATGGTGCAGGGTCTGCACCGGAAGACATATGAAAAGAGACTTAAGGAGCTTAATATGTATAGCCTCGAGGAAAGGAGGGAGAGGGGGGACATGATAGAAACTTTCAAGTACCTCAAGGGAATCAACAAAGTGTAGCATCTTTCAATAAAAGAGGTGTGCAAGAACAAGAGGGCACAATTTGAAGATGGGGGGGGCGGCTCACAGGCAATTTAAGGAAGTATTTTTTCATAGAGAGGGTTGTGGATGCATGGAACGGCCTTCCGGAGGAGGTTGTGGAGTCAAAATCAGTGGTGAAATTCAAGCATGCATGGGACAGTCATAAGGCAATTCTGGGGGGGTGGGGGTAAGAAGAAGTAGGCTGCTGGTTAACTAGGATCTGCAGCTTATCCAGTAGGTAGGTAGGGAAATGGGCAGACTGGATGGGCCAAGCGGTCCTTATCTGCCATCAAATTCTACAGTATGTTTCTATGTTTCTATATGTTTCAATGCCAAATGCCAGTCCCTAGACAAGGGACTGAAGTACCTCTTCCCAAGCCTGGCAAGTTTTCTCCAGTCAGTCACAGCTGGAGCTTATGTGGGGATGAATTCCATTACTGGGTCATAGATCTCTCACCTACAACCAAATCTCAACCCTCCCTTCCTTCTACTGGACCCAGAGCTTAGGGTCTCATTTCCTGGAGCAGTAAACAACTTATGCGTAACAGGGAGGATAACCTGGACCATCCAAGACCAGCAGTAGTTCCTCACCTGCTTGCATGAGGGGGGGGGGATTACATACAGAGACATAAAAGAGACTGGAACCCGAAACCCATTGACAGACACTCATGGTAGGAATGCTGTTTATTTGATGTGTTATATGATTGTTTATCACCATGAATTTCTCAAACTTACTGATTTCTACTGAAATCAGTAACTTTTAGAAATATGTGGTGATAATCACATAACATTACAACCGATCTGGACTCTGGACCAAAGTCTGGCACCTGATTATGAGAGACTAGGTATTTCAGTGCACTTTTTTTTTTTTGTGGTAATAGATTTTATAAGATAAACTGAAGAATTTTTGCATGAGCTTTTGAGACCTCTTAGGTCCCGTCATCAGGTGCAGAGAAAACTACCAGCGTTTCAGAATATATACAAGTTTCTGAGTCTTAGATTGCTTAACAAAAGGGGTGTGTGTGTAAAGGAAACAATGTAATACAATGCGGGTGTCTACCAGGAAATAGGCCTCATGTCATTAAACGGTGAGTGATCAGACATGCAAATGATTAGCTACATCAAAGTGATACCATAACAAAAGGGTCAATGGCCGAAAGAAGTTCCATTAAGTAGGCATTATGTGTAATGCTGCCAGTTCGATAAATTAATTAAGCAGTGTGTGCATATGCAGCTCCTTTAAGTCAATATAGTATATGGTTAGGGCTTATTGTGTTTGAAAATCAGTTGGTGCTGAAATCTTGTGCACATTCTAAAAGTTGCTTTCCATGTTCTACAGGTTATTGTGCATGTTCCATCATTAATATTCTTGAACTGCTCCGCTGTACTTCACCTGACTTGGACAAAGTTCTTCAAAGAAAAACGCTAACAGACATGGCAGGCAATGTAGTGAGTGCTTCACTGAGACAGTTTGGATATGGACTACTGTACTCGGCTCCATGTTTCCAAACTGTACAATTTTTAACATTTTTTTTTTTAATAAACTCCAACTGCAAATCTTGGGAGAAGCACATAGAAATGACACTGCGCTGACTGACTTTGCAGCAGATGGAACTACTGACACCAAGCATGCATGAGAACACAAGGTATGAAACCTTGTAAAACTTGCCCAAATAGAGCGCTTTTTTTTTTAAATTCTGAGGGAACCATATGCTATAACAAATAAAGTATGGGGGAGGGGTAAACTCAGTCGCTCTGTGTTTCCATCTTGGGGTTGAGATGCCAACATGGACCTCTCAAGCTTCACTCTCGAGGTCCATATGCTGGCATCTCAGTCATTCGATGGAAACACAGGCTCATTGTTTATGGCCTCCCCATACTTTATTCCTTGTATGTGCCAACAACAGAAGGAATCTTTAAAAAATAAATAGATAAAATACATTCTAAAAGGTAGGACCCGGAGCTGCAGTAGAAACTGTCAGAACTCAGTTTGGGATCTAGTAATGCATGCAGAAGCCCAAAGTTGTGCTCAGCCCATCTTTATATGGTCAAGAAAACTCTTCAGTTTTGCTTCCCGGAGGAGTCTTATATGAATATCTTTGAAGTTTCCTCTCAAAACTGCCACTTTAAGATCCTTCAAAGAAAGGTTGTTTTGGGAGAAGTGCTCGGCCTCTGGTGCCTGGTTGTCTGAGTGTTTGATAATGGATCTATGTCCATTTACATGTTCATGGAGTATTTGTCCTGTTTCTCCCATGTATCACCCATGTGGACATTTTTGGCATCTTATTAAATAAGTCATATTGTTAGTGTTGCATAAGATAGACCCTTTTATTTTGTGTTTCTCTTTGGTATATGGAGAGTAGACAGACACATGTGCCAATCATGTAGCATGTTTTAAATGTGGACTTGTTGCACAGTCTTGTTCCTTGTCTGTCTATTTGAATTGGGGGGGGTGTAATTACTGACCAGTGTACTTCCCAGTTTACGTTAGGGAATGGCATTTCAGGTCTATCTTAAACCTATCCATAGAGTCACAAAGCCTAAACCTATAAAATGCTTGTATTGAAGGATGCTCCTATTCCACCCCTCACCTATGTTAGACACTTTCAAATTTAGTAGAAGGGTGCTAAAGTTATCAAAAGATTATGGCAATGCAAAAGAGAATTATATAGTCTATTAGTGAATCATTGGGACATCCCATAATGCACTCCACTGAATAGCCAGTTGACTGGATGTCAGCTTTTGGTTTCAGGGGAAGGAGTGTGTTTCCAGAAGTCAGTTATGTTCAAGTTCAAGTTCAAGTTCAAGTTTATTGCAGGAAAACTCCATTGAGCAAGCTCATTCACAAGGAGGTCCTGTGACATAAACACTTAAAGTACAAACACAGATAGGTAATAACAGTATATACATGAAATGCACGTTACATGATACAGGCTGGTAAACATTGATATGAGACAGGGAAGTGACTTACAGGTTGCATACTAATAAATGAAACATGATGACTGGTGTGTGCAATACATATACAGTATTTTGGCAGCTAGAACAAACAACAGTCTACAACTGATATGGGGGAGGTGAATTTGATAGAGTAGCAGTGGGCGTAAGCAAAGATAAAGCCAGTAGTAGAAGGGGAAGGGAAAGCAGTTAATATGGCAAATCAATTATACCTTACCAGTGGATAAATATGGCACACATGGGAAGGAAGAGACTTAATGACAGTTACAGGTGTCTTTATTTTGGCTGAACTTAGCGATTTGTAGAAGTTTATTGAAACTGTGCTAGTTAGTTTCAATACGGTTTGTAATTGGTTCCAAATGGAGGGAAGAGCATATGCAATACCACGTTTACCAGAGGAAGTCCGCGTCCTTGGTATGTCAAGCATAATAAAGTCAGATTTTCTTAACGAGTATGCACTATGAGATACTAATAAGGAAGAGAGATAGCTTGGCAATTTCATAGAAGCAGTTTAAAGTCCATAGCCCAGCATGGAGCAAGCGTCTAGTAGTAAGGATGTCCAACCAACAGCTGCATATAAGTCACAGTGGTGCGACAGTAAGGAGTTGGTAATGAACTGTAAGCTACGGTGATAAAGGATGTCAGTTTACTTAGATTTGCAAAAGTGGTGGAGGAATAGATTACATCGCCATAGTCGAGTAGGGGGAGAAAAGTGGCCTGTACAAGCTTGTTTCGCGTTTCAAGGGGGAAAGGGGCTTATTTCTGTAGAAGAAACCTAACCTTGCTTTTAACCTTCTAGAGACATCTTCGACGTGGTCACTGAAAGATAATTTATTGTCGATCCAGATACCTAGATATTTAAATTTGGTTACAACTTCCAGAGGCTTGTTTAACGTGGTGACAATGAAGTCTTGGACAAGGGTATTGGGGGCCTGTGACAGCACTGCGGAGAATAACATGGCTCAGTCTTCTTAGCATTGAGCAGAAGCTTTGCCTTTATTAGATTATGCTCAAGTTATGCGAAGTCGCTGAAGCACTCCCTTGACTTCAGATAACGATGAGCCAGAACTATACAACACAGTATCATCTGCAAAAAAGCGCAGATTGGACATAGATATGTTAGCATCTAAGTCATTAAAGTACAGAGAAAACAAGATAGGGCCTAAGATGGATCCTTGGGGGACTCCTCTTGCAACTGGCAAGGCAGCAGAAAAAAAGCCTTCCGCCTTTACTTTTTGGAATCTTCCAGTTAGGTAGCTAGAGAACCACCTGGTGGTATGGTGTGTGGCACCCAACTTTGCAAGGCAATTGACTAATAGTTTGTGATCAACAGTATCAAAAGCTTTGCTGAGGTCCAAAAAGACTGCACCAGTTACCTTCTTAGCATCTATAGCAGAGATCCAATCATTGGTTACTTTTGCTAGTGCAGTGATTGTGCTATGATTAGCCGAAGCCATATTGAGCTGGGTTAATGAGAGAGAAGGTTTCAAGTGAGATTTTAACTGAATATGGATCAGTTTTTGAGAACTTTAGAAAGGATAGGCAATATGGAATAGGCCTATAGTTGTTTACATCGCATGGGTCACCAGATTTAAATAGAGGAGGATATGCTGATTTCCAGCAGGGATGCACAGTAGCAGATGTAATGGAAAGATTGAAGATGTGGAGAATTGGGGCAGTGAGATGGGCGTAGCCTGACCTTAGGAAAAAGGGTTCCAAGCCATCGTCCCCTGCGCTTTTTGGTGTCTAAGTTAAGAGAATCTTCTACTTCTTTATAAGTTATCTCGCGCAGTTGGAAGGGCTGGGTGCAGGACTAGATGTAGGGAGGGTATGCTGGCTCACCACAGCACCAGCATAAGGTGGAGTCAAAAGCTAATCCAGCTGTGGCAAAGTGGGAGTTAAGTTCCTCCAGGATTAGGGACTTGTTTTCCACAATCTTGCCACCTGCAACTATCTTTGTTGGGACAGAGGGGGCCATGGGCCATCCTTCTATAGCTTTGATAGTCTTCCATATTTTATGAGGGTTACCTTTAGCTTGTTTGAGAGTAGAAATATAATAGTTAGCTTTAGCAGAGCAAAGTTTTTTCACACAGTTATTCCTGGCTGTTCTAAAGGCCTGCCAATCCGAAGATTCTTTGGAATGTCTAGCTTTAGCCCAGAGCTTATCTTAAGCTATAAGGGCTGCCTTGAGATCCGGGGTGAACCAGGGGTTGGAATTGTTCCGTACCCTTACTTTGATGAAAGGGGCATGCTTATTTATTATTGTAGTGAGTTTGTCATTAAGGATGCAAGATGCCTTGTTGACATCTTTGGCTAGGCAAAGATCTTGCCATCTGATCATGCTCAGGTCAGATAGGAAGTTTACTGCACTGAATTTGTGAAAGGATCTTTTTGTTATAAAGATGGGTTGCGGCTGGGCCTTAATTTGAGATCTTATGCAAGCAACAATCCATGATCGCTCATGTCATTGTGAAACACTGCCAAATGAGATATTTTGTGTGGATGAGTGGTTAGTACCACATCTAGAATGGAACTGTTGGCAGTATTTAGAGTATTGTTCCTAGTAGGTTCACTGAATAATTGCCCAAAACCTAGCTCGTCACAAAGGGATTTGAGGCTGTGTGATTTAGGTGACAGCCAGTCCATATTTAGATCTCCTAGAAATATTGTTTCAGTTTTTGCATCTACGAACATGGATTTCAAAAGATTAAGGACTTCATCACCACCAGACGGGCTCTATAGCCACCTAGGATAGTGATACATTCCAAGGAGGGGAGATGAAGGCTCAGCGAAACTAACTCAAATTCCTTGGCTAGAGATTTGCAACTAATATTGGTGACCAAGTACTTAGATTAGGTATAGATAACCACACCCCCGCCTCTAGACTCTCTATCTGCTCTAAATAAATTGTAGCCCTGCAGTGATATTTGTTGATCAGTGTTTGTCTTTTTTAACCACGACTCAGTAATTATGATAAGGTCTGGGTTAACGTGTGCAGCCCAGGTTTGCAGCTGTAAACGTTTTTTAGGCAGGCTTAAAATGTTGACCATCATCATTGTGAGACCTGTGGCCTCAGCAAAATCGATAGGCGAGGTAAGTTGTAGGTGGGGCCAGGGTTGAGCTCTACATTTCCTGAGCAGAGAAGAAGCAGAAGTATAGCTTTCTTTAAGGAGCTTATAAGAGTGGAGACTGCTTTTTCATTTCTTCGCGGCAACCCATATCGTGCTGCGCAAGAGGCGGCACCACTGTAATGACAGTTGATCGTGATCAATGTAAGTGCTTGGGTAGACATAGGTGAGGACAGTAGCAAGGGGGTGTAGGCTAACCGGGTAAGAAGCGTGAGTTTCCAGAAGTCAGTAAATGTTTTTGATTGATCTGTCAGGGTCAAAAACAGTCCCACCATGTCCAATGAAACTAGAAGCACAACTCTTCACACTGATTTGTTCCAGAGTTATCTACCGATGAAAAAGTTTAGTAAAAGGCTATGAAGGTTAACAGTAATAGTTTTGTGTAGCAGAGGTTTCTTAATAAAAGTAGGCACTTAATTACAAAGGAGAGGGGGTTCAAGGCAACTCCTCACATTGCAATGATTTTGTGATATAGTTACCCTTCAAAATTAAATAAAGATTTTCACTAGCAGGGTAGTAATGCTACTGCACATGTCCAACTGAAGAATATTTCAGAAAAAGCTAGGAATGGGTGTGGTGGTATGGGGTGGCATCTTATAAATATACTTTATGTGTCCCACCACTACCATCACCACTAAACTCTTTTTAGGACTGGATTAAAGAGTAAGCAGAATGCAAAAAGACAGAAAGACAGACAGCAAGCCATATGAGAGGCCAAGATGAATGGCCAGGAGAATGTAACTCAGGGCTTGATCCACAAAATGGTATTCAGCCTTCTGCAGATTTGGAGGGGCTTATGTGCCCATGGAGTGGCCCCTTTGCACATGGAGCACTCCACTTGAAATTCAACCTGACTTGCACCCCCTGTGCACCAAATCCTGCTCATCCTACACATCTGTGTGAGTGACCTAGTCGGTGCTATGCATAGGACTGGGGACATGCATCTACGCAATCCACAGAACAACACATTTTGTTTGATGGAGATGCAGAGGGCCGTGGTGTTGTGTGATGCAGATGTCAGCAGTAATGATGGCTGTCCTGGCATGTAAGTCCCCTTGTCCCTCCCTAGACAGTTTTGTGGCTTGTTGAGCCTTGGCTATAGTTGCCCCCCAGACCTCCAGTCTGGCATGATGGGCTGGGGGCCACCTGTTCAGTTTTAAAGAAAACTTCTTAAAGGAGTCTATGGTTAGGGGTATAAGTCCCACAATTCCCTACTCAGTGCAATCAAGGGACGCGTTCTAGCGCCAGGCATTTGATTGGATGCTGGCTATTTGGTCCTGCTCTGCCAAACCAGCCTCTCTGTGCAGCTTTCTGTACATGGTTAGGGGAGAGCAGGGGCTGTTGATGCTATCACAGTGGGAGTCTTTGGTACATTTCTGGACCATCTTTGTGGATTGGGCTCTCATTTGGGGGGACACTTTAGAGCACTGGAATTTAACCCAGAGGTGGGCAAAATTAGGGAGGTTTTGGTTCTGATACCCTGCCAACTCTCAGCAGGGGAATATGTGGGATAATAGACACAGTAAGGGTGTACAAATAAATACCCCAATATATGGATTCTTTGAAGTATATTATGCTTATTGATTCTGACCTGAAGAGGATGGACAAAGGCTGTTTACTGCCTCTATCCTTGACTTTACAAAGGCTTTCAATGGTGTTTCTCATCCCCTACACTGAATTTTCACATGAAGAAGTGCAAAATCATGCAGCTGGGGCGAAGAAACCATGCGGAGAGCTATAGGATGGAGGGGTGGAGTTGCTAACAGTCACCAGGGAGGAAAGGGATTTAAGGATTATCATCTCAGATGCCCTGAAGGAGGCCAAGCAGAGTACAAAGGCTGTAGGGAGAGCCAGTGGCATGTTGTGGTGCATAGGAAGGGGTATCACCAGCAGAAGAAGGGAGGTTGTGATACCACTATACAAAAGACTGGTGAGGCCTCATTTGGAGTATAGTGTGCAGTTCTAGAGGTCACATCTTCGTAAGGACGTAGACAGAGTAGAGGCAGTTCAGAGAAGGGTGGCTAAGATGCAGGGCTTGCAACAGAAGACTTATGAGGAGAGATTAAAAGACCTCAATATTGTATACACTGGAAGAGAGGAGGGAATGGGGAGATATGATATAAACCTCAAGTATCTTAAGGGCACAAACAAGGTGCAAGTGTAAGACATATTTCAGTACAGGAGAGGTACAAGAGCAAGGGGGCACAATATGAGATTGGAGGGGGCAGGTTAAGGGGCGATGCGAGGAAGTTCTTTTTCACAGAAAGGGTGGTGGATGCATGGAATAGCCTATCCCTAGTGGTGGTAGGAGTGAGCACAGTGGTAGGAGTCAAACATGAATGGGATAGGCATAAGGGGACCTTATAAGTGGGAAGGAGAAGCACAAGCTGATGACCAAGTAGGGTCAGCGGCCCCTGATACAGGTAGGGTAGATGGGTAGATGGGATGGGCCTAGCAGTCCTTATTTGCTGTCAACTTCTATGTTTCTATGTTTCTCCTACTTGACAAACTCACTGGGGCAGTTTTATCTGATCTATGTATCAGATGGTTCTAATCCCACTTGTCTGGTAGATTTCGATCTCTCCAATTAGGGAATCCCCTCTCCACCACCCCACCCACTCTTCTCATTTGTTCAGGAGCCACCAATGGGTCTATCCTAAGTCCAACTCTGTTTTCGATTTTCCTAAACAACTTCCACTCAGTAAGTGTCTCATCTCACTAACATGTGTAAGAGTATGATCACCATACTACTTGCTGCAGGAACCTTGGCTTCTGAGTTTGAATTTAACCTTACAATAGGATTTCAGATAACGTCCAGCACTGGTTCCACTCAAATCAGATGATGATCAATGTCAAAAAAACCTCAGTGACAATGGCAGTAAGCAATGACCTATCAGGCTCCTCAAAACCCCTATCAAGTGTTTTGGCATGGGGCTACCTTATTTATTTATTTTTAGTAAATAATTTATTTTTTTAAAAGTTGATAACCGGGATAGGCATCAATGAACCGAAGCTCATTTCCAGATGCAACCCAGGGGAGGGAGTAAATGAGCCAAGACAGAAATACAATGGTAATACAGTATACAGAGAAAGTGCAACAATGGAGTAATGTACAATGATAAGAGAGGACATGGTGCAAAATAATATACACAGTGTTTCAAAAACTAAATGCAAACAGCATACAATAAAATATACTTACAGTGGTACAATAGCAGATTACACAATAGAGTATTTAAAGTGGAACTTTGCAATAAGGTTGAAAGACAGTATTGTAGAAGGTGAGGACTAGGAGGGGGAGCAGGAGCAGGAGATGAGAGGGGTGGGTCTTAGCAAGTGTTTAAGTGAAGGGAGAGAAGTGAGTAAGGGAGTGGAGACTGTTCCAAAGGGAAGAAAATCTGTAAGAGAAGGAGAGTTTACTAGATGTGGTGCAGACACGAGGGAGGGAAAGGTGCAGCCGCAATCTGACCTAGAGTTGTAGGGTGAAGGGGAGGTGGGCGTGAGGAGTGAGGCAAGGTAGGATGGAAGAGATCCAAATCAGTATTTAGCTATGAAGGTGGAGCAGTGAGGAATGTCTCTGTGCAAGAGACTAGAGGGAGAGAGAGGAGTAAAGATCACAGTGATAAGTTAAGGGGGGGGAGTTTGAGGCAAACCTACAGAAGGCATGGAAGAGGACATTCAGCTTGGTGAGGGAAGTGGCTGGGGCAGCACTGTAGACTATATTGGCATAGTCAAGTGCTGGGAGGATCCACTTGACAACAAGGTCACGTCTTACAGCAAGCGAGAGGCTGACCTTATGTCAGTACAGTAGACCTAGTTTAGGACACAGTTTAGTGTGTAGTGCGCTAAAGTAGGAGGCGATGTCAAGGGAGGGGTAAAGCCAGACACCAAGATACTTGTATGAGGGAACATTGTCGAGAGAGGTGCTAGCTGTAGAGAAAAAGACAGCTAGGGAAGGAAGTTTGGCTAGCATTTGTTTGGAGCCAAAAGTCATGGTTACTGTTTTACTGGTGTTTAGTTTTAGTGAATTAGTATCAAACCAGGCAGTTACTGCAGTGAAATCATTTTGGAAGGGGGGTTTGGACTGCTAGGGTGGATGGACTGGACAGGAACAGGATGGTGTCATCTGCATACATGTATATACTGGCGTGTGTGCAGGCAGAGAGAAGATCATTAATAAAGCGAGAAAAGAGAATGGGCTCAAGGATAAATCCCTGGGGCATGCCTGCGAGGATGGGGTGGGAGGGGGATAAGACATTGCATATAGACACCAATAGGGAGTAACCAGTAAGATAGGAGCTGAACCAGGATACTAAGGCAGGGGGAAAGACCAATCAAGCTGAGTTTATGTAAGCAGAGAGGGTGGGAAACTGAGTTGAAGGCCTTGGCTAGGTCTATGCAGATAGCTGAGATAATGTGGCCAAGATCCATGGCAGAATGGATGGTGTTGGTGAGGTGAAGGAGGGAGGAGGTGGTTTGAGTAGGATTTTCTGAACCCTGATTGGAAAGGAGAGACAGTATCTGAGGTGATAAGGAATTCATTTAGCCTAGAAAGGATGAGGGATTCTTGGACTTTTGCAAGGCCAGGGAGAAGGGAAATGGCGTGATAGTTCCCAGGGATGGTGGGATCACCACCTTTGAAGAGAGGGAGGACTGTGGTAGATTTTCAGGCTACAAGAATGGCAGCTGGGGGGGGGGAGAGAGAGAGGTTTAGGATGTAGATTGAAGGAGTAACTATTGAGGGGGCTGAGATTTTGAGGAGCCTGGGGTGAAGGCCATCTGGGCTGGACTTGGTGGGGTTTAGTGCAGTAACAGCTCTCAGGACTTTAGATGGCAGGAATGGGGACAGTTGAAAGCCTGAGGGCTAAGAGGAGAAAGAGGTGCTGGGGGGCAGGGATCAGATGGAACTGCACAGGAAGTAAAATACTTATTTAGGGCTATGGCAGCACAAGAGGGATTGAGAATAGTGAGCTGCCCTCATGGATTGAGGGGGGGGGGATCAGAGTGGGGGTGTAGGAGCATTCGGAGATCCTGCCAGAAAGAGACAGGAGAACTGTTTGATGGATGCAAATGAGACTTAAAAAAAATCAGCTTTTGCATGACAGATGCTGATGGTGCAGCTGTTGCGAAGAGAGCAATAGGCTTAGAAGGAGAGCTGGTCACCTGAGGATTTATAGCAGCGCCAAGCATGGTCACAAGCTCTACATTTGGCTAGGGTGGAGGGGGTAACCCAGAAGAGGTGGGCACGTCTTACCCTTGTAGTTTTTAGCAATGCATGGATATCCCAAATCTTTAAGAAAATGGATGTGAAGTGGGTAAGGGCAATATCAACTGAGAGGGAGGAAAGGACAGAGGACCAGTCTGCTAGGGCCAGGTCATGAAGAAGTTTGCATATGTCTAGGGATTTCAGGGGGTGGAACTGGATATATTTAGGGGGCTGGGAGGAGGGCGGGTCTTCCTGATGCAGAAGGTGGGGCAGTGGTAACATTAAAACCTGGATTTTACCTCCTACATTGACTCTAGCCATAAAAGAAAAAAATGTACCTCAAGTTTTGTGCCCTCTACCAGAATAAGTCTTGCCTTCCACTTCTGTTGCACCACTAGACTTGATCTTGCCACGTTTGACTATGGAGAAATGGTCTAAGATGCTGCCTCCATGTCCACCACTGTCAGACTACTCCCCATCTTTTACTCCCTCTGGCAAGTTGCCATTAATTGTCCTTCATGCACCACCCACTTCTCCTCTAAACCAACCTATCCTTCCCCTCTCTGGAAGAAAGGTATCTCACTCAGTGTATTTACTTGCTGTCTGGATTCTGGTTTGGTCCTCTCCCATCTTACCTATCCTCCCTCCTTTCCTCATCCCTCCCCTCCCTCCTTCTGCTTCCTCTGCTCTGCAGACCCTCAAACCTTCTCTATCCCTTCAGCAAGAACCTTTGTGGATCAGGCGGTTTTCTCCTTTTGTCTACCCACACTCTAGAGAACCCTCTGTATCACCCTCCATTCCTCCCTTCCCCTTCTTTGTCAGATCTCTCCTTTGCAATAACTTTATCCATTCCTTCACCTATAACTAGCTCCTCCCCCACTTATTTGCACCCCCCCCAACACCCATTGTATCCTCTTGGCCTCCCTAGATTTCCTTCTTCTGCTCTGTGCAGAGCCCCTATTCTCCCTGGTTCCTCTATATCTTTGTTATTTACGCTTTTGCAGTTGCAGTGACCTCCTTTATTGACCCACTGCCTTTGGTTCATTGCTTGGTGGGCACTATGATTGGCATTTCTCTTATTTACTGTATATAGTTTCAATATCTTAAATGTTGTGCTTTTATTTATTAGGGTAAGGGTATTCCATCTTTCTTCTTCATTGTATAATTGCAATGTTTTCCTTTGTGCTGTTGCATTTATATACTTTTGCCCTTTCTCAACTTGTTCTGTATTCCCTCTCTGCACATAGAACCAAACCTTGGCTCAGAGTACCTTTCCCAGTCACCAGCTTTCAAATAAATAAATGGTGATGACATTACAGAGGAGTTCTTTCCTAGAATGGCAGGGGCCATGGAGAAAGATTTTTTTTGAGGGGGCTTAGGGCTCTCAAAGAGACAGTGTTGGGTGAGAAGAAGGACTTGCCAAATATTACTTACACAGGGGGGGAGAAAGTAATGTCAGAAAAGGATTTGTTTGGTATGAGACTGCCATTAGTGGGCAGCAGGGAGGGTAAAAAAATAAATCTGAGTCTTTTTTCAGGCAGAACCAGCAAGGTTTGGCATGGGTGCAATCCCTATGAAGGTGCTCAAATTTGGAGTGTCTCATTTTAATCTGAGCAGGTTCCACATACTTCCAGTTTTAGCAGATTGAGGCCAGAGGGATTGTACTGGAGGGGCAGAGCCATAAAGCATTAGTGGTGGATTTAGGCCACTGATATAATTAGACTGCTAGGAAGTACCACCAGCTGTGTGTGTGTGGGTGTGTGTGTGTGTTGTCTGTATTTGTATTTATTTGTTTTACCAGGAAAAAAAGTTACTTTATGCAGTGCTCATTTACAAGGAGGTCCTGGTTAGGACAATCAACAGTACAGAGAAACACAGAAATTGAGTACAGGTCACAAAATTCAGGAGCAACAACTACCAGGTCATGCCTGATAATGGGCATTTGATCATGTAGTTCACCCACCTGGTAATTAAAATCTAACTAAATAAATAAATAATATACAAAGAATGATGAACAGCAGTTTACAGAGGATGAGACACAGCAAGACTGAAATGATATGAATAAGAACATCTAATACATCCATAAAATCAAAGCGTTCTACTGACAATCACATTTTTATGTTGGCGCGCTTGCGCAGCCAACATCTTGAGAGAGTGGGGCTTTGGAGGCGCGGTCACTGCTGGGCGAATGCAGGACATGCACCAGTAGGTGCATCCCGCATTCCCCAATCAGCCTGCATGCCGGCACCACACCATGCATACATAATGTGGCGAGTACCTCTCAGAAAAGGTCCGCTGCAATCCGAGCAAAGCTCGTCAGACGCAGTGGACCTCTTCTTGACGTGCTCACCGACATTATGCACATGGCGGCACACTGGCCACCGAACTGCTGACTTCAGGGGTGCCCAATCCCCCTGTTGGCTGATCCTGTCCCCTATGAATGTGCTGACGGAGGAGCCCATTCCCTGTTGGCATAAAGCAGCCCCCCCATTTGTGATATGCCAATGGGGGTGCCCAATCCCCCTTGGCTCTTTCCCTGCCCCCTTTCCTTGTGTGCTGATGGGGAAGTCCATTCCCCATCGGCATAAAGAACCCCCCCAATTGTTTAATGCTGAGGGGGGTGCTCAGTCCTCCTTGGCTCTACGGCCCCCACCCTTCTTTGTGTGCCAACGGGGGTGCCCAATCCCTGTCGGCATAAATTCCTCCCTCCCGTGTCATTTGCCGACAAGGGTGCCCAATCCTCCGCTGGCTACAGACACCCCCAAACAGTTAGGGTGGCACACTGGGAGCCCACCCCAGTGTGCCAAATCCCTGCAAAACAAAACTGTCCAGCAATTTTTTATTCTTTTTAACCTGAAAACGAAACGGTCCCTCGAGTCTCCGTGCTCCTCCTCCCTCACCCGCACTCCACCCTCCGCTACACCCTGCCTCCCCACCCCCACCCCATACTTACCCGACTCTGGCTGATGATCTTCGGTGGACCAGGAACACGTCTGCACTCTTCAAAGCTGACCATGAACTGAGGAAATGCCGGTAAGCTGTATAATGGAATAAATAGAGTTTTCCAACTTTGATGCATATCTCAGGCATTTTTGTGAATTTTGGCCCCAAATTTTCAACATGGGGTTTTTGGGACCCCTTCTCATGAATTCTTGCACTGTCATGGCATTATTCAGTCCCAAAAGGTGATTTCGCAGTGACTATGCAGAATCACCTTTAGGGACCGAGTAACGAAATGACAGTGCCACTGTTCATGAGGGGGACTCTCAAAAAGCCTATGTTGCAAATTTGGTGGGAAAAATCAAAAAAATGTTTTACAAACATGCACAGCAACTGCGCAACACACGCTCGGAAGTTAGCGAATTCGCAATATTTTCATGCCAGATTCTCAACATTGGCATTTTACCACACCTTCTTGTGTACCATACAGCTGTCATTTTTCACATCCTGGCCGAAATGTGTCTTCGCACTTCTGGTGCATAATAGCATGGTTGCGGTGCGAAATCAGTGTTCGGGACACATTATGAAAATGAAAGTGACACTGTTTATGAGCAGAGGTCCTAAAATGCCTGTGTTGAAAATTTGGTGACAATACTTCATAAAATGACTGTTAGGAGCATGCATTGTGCAGTTTGCACGCACGCTCATACGTTCGAAAACTTATATTTTCACTCCAGATTTTCAACAATGCCATTGTTCTGCACCTCCTAATGAACAGAACAGCCGTCATTTTTCACATGCTGACCAAAATCTGTTTTCGCAGTTCCGGCGCAGAATAGTGTGGTCACTGTGGAAAGTCCATATTCGAGACACATGATGAAAATGACAGTGACACTGTTCATTAGCAGATGTCCTAAAATGCCTATGTTGATAATTTGGAGACAAAAGTCAATACAATGAGTGTTTTATGAGCGTGCATTGCACAGTTTGCATGCATGCTCGTGACTTTGTGAATTTGTAATAGTTTCACTCCAGCTGTTCATCACTGGCATTTTTCCATACCTCCTTATGAACAGTACAGCTGTCTGAAATGTGTTTTCGCACGTCCGGCACAGAATTGCACGGTTGCTATGCTAAATCAGTTTTTGGGACAGTCTGAGGAAATGACGGTGTCACTATTCATAAGCAGAGGTCCTAAAATGCCTATGCTGAAAATTTGGTGCCGAAAGTCCATACAATGACTGTGTTGCAAGCGTGCATTGCGCAGTTTCCACGTACTCTTGTAACTTTGTCAATCTGTGACATTTTCATGCCACATTTTCACCACTGGCATTTGTGCACATCTCCTTATCAACAGTCCAGCTGCCATTTCTCACAGCCTGCCCAAAATGTCTTTCCGCAGCTGTGACGCACAATGGCATGCTCGCTGTACAAAATCACCTTTTGGGACACATTAACAAAATCACAGCACTATGCCTCTCTAACTCCACCACTCCCACTGCCAATGCCAGTGCAACGACATTCAGCATTGACAAAAGCTTGTTCCATATAGTGACTTTCTCCAACAATCTAAATAAACTGAGGCTGCCCAAAGCATTCATTCTGAGGGAGACTTGTAATTTGATCCATACAGTAGGGGTAAGCCAACTGAAAGTCATCTTGCCTATTTGGATAGATGGGGACCTCCAAGAGAATAATAGCATTAGTCCTCAGAGAGTGTGTGTTTAATTTGTTACAGGGTATGAGTGAAAGTGGAAGCAAATGGGAGGAAGGGGAGTACAGTTTAAAACCTGTATCTGTGTATAACCTCTCAGCCAGCTTGCATGTGTTCTAGTGTTTTTCCATGGATTTAGTACAGACCAAAAAGGGGGTCTCCCAAGGTCAACTCTATCTGCCAGAGCCTAAAAGAGCTAATATGCACTATCCCAGCAGCAACTGTACTCCAAGGGCTCATGTTCTTTGTTAATAGATACAATAGACAGTAAGCATGCAGTGGAGGTATGTTTTCTAGAGGCAGTGACTCAGCTGGCTTTGCTCAGCGGAAGCAGACCTGCACGCCTGCTCCTCAGTCTTTCATTCTTGCACCTTTTTTTGACTCAGTCAGTATGGCAGCCTATAATTAACAAACTCCAGAAATAGGAGCATGGTGATGTCTAAGGAAGGCTGGAATAATAAACTCTATCAGACATAGTAACTCCCTGACAGGCATGACCCTTTTTTGTCCCATTGAGATGGTATGACTTTGACTAAACTAGCAGCAGTAGAAATAGAATTACAGGCAGCTTCCTCAGAGGTATTATTTTCCATAGTCTTTTCCTTAAGGGATGGCAGACACACAGTTTTCTGGTTGATTTTGCAGTGTCCACAAAATGATCCTTCACAAACACATTTCCTAGCCTTTCCAGGGGTATGGGCAGCACTGATGCATAGGAATTACTTTTTTGGAGCTTGTTTTAAAAAGGGGGCTGAGATTGCAATGCTCTCTGAGTATGGTATAAGCAGATCTATGATGGGTCGTCGACAACATTTTTGTCGAACGACCCGACAGCAAAACCGGCAGGTCAACTGCATTTTGCAGTCAGCTGCCAGTTTCTGAGAACAAGTGTTTTCTTCAGGGGCCCCCACAAACCCCCCATGTCGGGGCACCCCTCCACTTAGGAATCTCAACTCTGAGTCAGAGCTGATGTGGGGGGGGGTGCAGGACCCCCGACAGACAGTCCCGGGTTCCAGTGGGTTCCCTACAGCGATGTGGTGCTGTAGTTGCTTTAGAGGACCCCGCAGTCAAAATGTCGTTGCCGGGGGTGTATACCGTATAAGCAGACAAGCACTAGCTTTATGACATCTATTGATCAATCTATCATCTAAGTATTCATCTACTTTTTTCCCCTTTTAAACTCTTTATTTAGCAATCAGTAAGTCACAGAAGATAAATCCCCCCAAATACTTAAAATATTATTTTATGATAAAAATCAGTTAACCATCTGTGCTTATCTAATCAATTCTTTAAATAAATAGGAAGGAAAGTGTACAGTATATTAAACTTCTGAATTCATGAGTATACAATGTTTCAATCAATCATTTACAGCTGAGTCCACCAAAGAGGGAGATCCAAGTTTGAAAATATTTAATGTTGATAGGAAAGAACTTTTGTATTGCTAACTGCCCATCTATTTTCCTTTCCATGCCAGTTATGTATTCTGATATGCTTTGACCAATTTTTGGTAAGTAAATTATCTACTTTAGGGGTGACCTCAGATCTAAATATAGTTCCCCTCTCCTAGGCAGCTACTGCTCTTTTTTTCATATTTCTAAGAAATTCCATACCATCAGTTGCACCATTTCATGCTATTCATCTAAACAGCCTGGAGTGGTGTTACTGATGCTGTAGAATGTTCAGGCAGTGTGAAAAGGGAGAGCAGCAACTGTTGAGGAGAAAGGGATTATGGGTAGTTTAAAGGTAAAAAAAATGATTGTTAATTTAACAAAAAAGGTCAAAACATATCACAATATTGGATAGACACTAACAGAAAACAGTAGGGCATCTAGAGGTGTAAAAACCTGTTTCCTATCTCCATTAAATAAATAGGTAGCTATCTAAGGGAAACTTAAACATTGTTCCAATCTATATCAGTAAACAGATGTACTTCAGCACACACAAGGTTATACTCAAAATTAGTCAATCAAAAAGTTTATGTTCTATAACAATCACAGGTTGTTGTCTTTTTTTCAATCTATTGTTTGTCTGCCTCTCCCTTGACAGGTCTTTCCTCCAGATAGTCCCCCAGTCCAGGCACCAACTATCCCCAGTACTTACCCTCATCAGCTCACCCTACAACTTACCAGTCATAATGGTGTCAGAAGGGCTGGCCAACCCCCTGTGGAGCTGGATCAAGGTTCTTATGTAACCCCTGGGTTCCCCCTGGGGTTACTAGAACCCTGTGTAGTTAGTGAGTTTACTAGGCAGGCAGCCTGAGCAGCAAAGAGTTAACCTTCTAGGGCTCTCTGGGAGGCTTCTGTCAGTCATTCTGGGTAGAGATTCCAAGTGGGAGTGGCTTTCATAGCAGCATAAGCTATGATAGAATGTTGCTGTGTCAGTTTTTGCCTCAGAGCAGTGCAGTACGGCTCTGACTGCTGACTGAAGAGAGCCTCATCAGAGGTGTCAACTCTCTCTCCTGACCTTTTCCCAGTCCCTAGTATGGTCACAGGGCTCAGCAGACCTCAAAACTGTTCAGTTATACAGACCATAACTATCATACTGTTATGGTCTGTAGAACTTAACAGTTTTGAGGTCTGCTGAGTTACGTTTCTATATGACCCAGTGTTATTCAGACTTATCAAGTACCCCTCCATAGATGTGTTGGATTTGATCAGGTTATGTATTTACAATATCATTCATAGGTACAGTATTTTGTAGTACAATACTACAAATTGGTTAACATTAACAACATAAATATAAAAGCATAGGTACCCTGCCAGGTACCACCTCACTCCCTTACATGCCCAGCTGTCACCTGACTCCCCTTGTGCAGCCTTCCATGCCCCTTCTGCCCCTGGCAGGCCAGTTCCAGGCTCCATCAACCATTGCCACAGTGTGTGGCACTGATGCATGTCCCATAGACCACCTCCTGGTTGGTCTAGGTTTGTGTGGACATTAGAAGGCACAAAGCCTATCAGGAATGTCCCCCACACTAGTGGGTCAGAATTACACCAGTATGTCCTTGTTGTAATAATTATCGTCCAGGGCTTTTTTGAAGGCATTAAAATCCTCGATACCGACAATGAATAAAGGTAGTCTGTTCCATACCTTAGTAATTCTAACAGTGTAGAAGTTGTCTCTTTTATTGGTTGTGGCTTGAGGTACTACTAACTTTCTATTGTGGGATCTTGTGTTAGTCATAGCAGTACTATAAGAAAGTCCACAGCTGCTAGTAAGATACTGTTTCTGCAGGATCTTATACAAGAGCAATAAATCACCCCTTTGACGACTGATATGGAGGGAGTAAGGTCCAATTGTAAATAATCTATTGGAGTATGTCATTCTTTAATCTAGGAATAGTTTTAGCAATTGACCTTTGAACTCTTTCCACCCTTTCAATATCTTTAACTAGGTGAGGAGACCAGAATTGTGACACATAGTCCAAGTATGGACGTACGTAACTCCGGTATAGAAGGATGATACATTGCTCCATTCTTGTAATAAAGGAATGTTTAATCCTTGAAATCAGCCCCATTCTGGTTTGGAAGCAGCTGTACAATTATTAGACAAGTTTAATTTATTGTCCACTAGAACCCAAAGGTCTCTTTCTAGGTTTGAGTTTTTTAGAATTGTTTGGTTCAATATATAAGAGTGATTGGGGTTTTAGTGTCCAAAATGCATGACAACATATTTACTGGTCTTAAAGATCATTCCATTTCTCATTGCCCATGATTCGAGTTTCCCAAAGTCTTCCACTAATGCAAAATGCTGTGAAAGACTATTAACATGACCTCCTAACTTGGCATCATCTGCAAACTTTATTATACTGTTTTTTAAGTCTCTGCCATATCAGATATAAAAAGGTTAAATAATATTGGGCTCAACGCAGATCCCTGGGGAACACCACTGGTGACTTCTCCCTGGTTAGACAAGGTATCATTGATACAAACACATTGATAACGGTCAGTAAGCCAACAGTGTACCCACTTAACCAAGTGGTGGTTGATGCCCAGATCTGATAATTTAGCTATCAGGGTATTATATGGCACCTTATCAAAGGCTTCGGAGAAGTCTAGAAAAATAACATCTGAAGGCACTCCATTATCCAGATTTGAACTGATGTTGTTGTAAAAGGTAATCAAGTTGGCACAGCAGGACCTACCCTTTGTAAACCCATGTTGCTTCAAGTCACACATATCATTATCATTTAAGAATACTTCTCATTGTTTTTTGATTAATCTCTCCATAACCTTACAGTAGTGAGATGTCAAGCTGATGGGCCTATAATTATCTAACTGCTCCCTATTGACTTTTTTATAAATCCGGACAATAATGGCTGTCCAGCAATCCTGGGGAACATATCCTTTCTTCCTTCAGTGAAAGATTATAGATTATAGATAAGGGGTGTGCTACTATATGAGCAGTATATTTAAGAAATAAGGAGCTGATATTGTCTGGTCCAGGACTGGATCTGATATTAAGTTTGATTAATTCAGAAGAAACATCACCATAAATTTTGAAATGCATATTGTTTGCATTTGTGTTAATATGAAGCATATTATCTACTTTAGAGGAGAAGACAGAACAGAAACAGTCATTGAAAGTGTCAGCTGAAGATTTGTCATCATTTAGTAAAGTATTATCCTTGTGAATAGGCCCAATAGTTTTTATGGTTGTCCTAGAATTGGAATTGATGGAAGCATAAAGAAGTTTTGCATTCTTACTATGAGCAATTTTGAATTCCATATTAGTCTTGGCTTGCTTTATGAGATTTTTTTAATAGGCTAAGTACTTTTTTACAAGTTAATTTATTGGCCACAGATTGATTGTTTTTTAAGTCTTTTAAAGGCTTTTTGTTTAATTCTAATCTGCTTTTTTTGTGCTTGCATTCAACCAAATAGGTATCCTACCATTCTTATTGTATGTCTAAGTAGAGTCCCTTGCTGCCTCCTTGGTGGGGCTTGTAACATCTCAAAAATGGGGATGTTGCAGCACTGCCATGGCACAAGCCCTCTTGTGACCTGGCACACCCCGATCTGAGTCGCAAGGATGGTGCAGTGCCACCTTGGCTCAGCGTCTTCCCTTTTGGATGCAGATCGCTTTCAAAAATTGGGAATGCCACGTCTTATGATCCAAGGTGCCGCTTGCTCATTTATGTTTGATGCAGGCACCTTGCATCATTCCTCGGGCTTTGAAAATTGAGCCCTGTGTGTTCGCAATAGGAAGAAAGTCAGTTTTAAGCTAAAACAAGTTAAAATACTAGTAAAAACATTACAAATAGTGTGGTATATATATCAAATATATTATACTGTAGTTTACAGCAGAACAGCACATTTATCTCCCACATGAGTGATAAGACTTTTATAACTGACTTGTGGCTTCACCACTTATGAGTTTAGTTGCTTTCACTCAATAGTGGAGTTAAATGCTTTATTCCACTGCAAGCCATTATGTACTCCCTGTTTATCAGAACACATTTATCACCACTAGTGTTATATTAATGGTTTTTTACAGCTTGGAAATATATTTTGAATACCTAATATGATATGCTGTTTGCATGTTTGATGTAAGTTTTTAAAATATCTGAAATCTGAGTAGAATATATTTTGCAAATATATACTGTAAGAATGTTAAAAAACACAAACAGAAAGAAGATGATTTAATCATGCAATGTATCTTTTTTTACACATTTAAAATTTGTCTTTACTGTATTCAGCCACCTATAGTAGGGTTATCATTTACAGTGCTGATTTTACATAAACACCCAGTTTTCACATGTACTTATTCATATAATATACATCTCTGTTTAAGCAATAAGACATGACAGGGTGTACATTGTTGTGGTATAACAACATGCCTTGGGTGAGTTGTGAGGCACAAGGCATTGCTGAGTGCCTTTAGCCACCCACCCAAGAGGTGCTTATACCACAACAAAACACACCCTGAAGTGTCTTATTGTAACTAAAATAGGTTAAAACATAATTATTAAGAGAAAAGTTTTAGTTTAGGTTAAAAATATACAGTATTTATTAGTAATTTTAAAATGTATTTACACACCACAGACAAAATTGTACCATGGAGTTCCTGGATGGAACGGAATAATTCAAAATTCAACTCAGTTACTCTTGCGAACATCTCCTCCCCCCCCTTTTAAAACAACACACACACACACACATATATGACTTCTTTGGATCCAGCGCAGGGCCTCAATTATATCTTTGGCAGGGAAAGCAGCAGAGATTTCCCTAGCAAGCTGCTAAAGACATAAGGCAGATTTTTCATAGTTGCTAAATAAATGCCAGAAACTACAATTGTAAACAGTGTTTCATTTGTTTAATTTGTTTATTTTAGTACAGTGTTAGAGATCTTGAGAGGAAGTAACTTTCAATTATTTATTTATTCTTCAAATATAAGTGAGTTTTACTTATACTCATGGAAGCAGAAACACAGGCCATTGAGACACTTGCACTTCTTTAGCCAGAAGTGCATCTTACATTGTGCATTAGTATCTGTGGCTGTAGAAGGGCTGCCCCATGGGGCCTGAGTGTCTCCAGACAAAAAAAAAACTCTTGTAATTTGGGAATCATGGACTTGTATCTGTGGCTGCAGGGGTCTGTGCTTCTGCAGACAGAAGTAATGTGTTGATCTGAGCATTGTGGAATTCTGTTGGCAGCCAGAAATGACTGTGTACACCTTGCAGTGTGCATGCTGCAGATACAAGTCCACGAAGGAAGCAGATTAGGGCTACTGCATTTGTGTCATCTGGAAACAGTTGTATGTTGTTTGCTTACCTAATGATGGCTGTCTGTGGTTGCTTGAGTGGTCTTGCCCTTTTGCTGCATGGGGTGGTGGGGAGTTAGGATTGGAAACCCTAATGCTACATTTTCCTACTTTTGTGGCATCAACTTGAACCCTAACTTGTGTAGTAACTCATTTTTTGCAATGAATTTCCTTTCTTTTTGAGATAGTGGAATTGTATCCTTATTCATGCAGGTCACAAACGGACCTGGGTGAATTGATGCAGATAAGCAGGGCCCTCCAGGCCCTGCATCAAGGGAAGAGTATGTCTGCATTTATGTGCAAACAAAGAATTCCATTTTTGGTGCGAACAGAACATTTTAATGTTGAAATGTTACTGTTGCACTTAAATGTCTGACATGAAAATTATTGTGACCCTACTGTATATCGTGAACATGGTCGTTAGAATGTGTAAAATCCCTCCCAAAAGGTGGTTTCGCAGAGCAACTGTGAAATCACCTTTCAACTTGTACTCGAAAATTCCCACTATCTTTGTTCATGAGGTATGATCATGTAAACAGTTTATTCAAAATTTGAGACTAAAATATTGTAAAACCACTATGTTATGAGTAGCTTAAAAATGGAATTTAAGATTTTGGTGTCACATATTTAAATGCGACACTAAAATGTGGGATGCATAAATACAGTATATGTGTTGCACATATTTGTACATTTTAATAATTAACGACTTCCTCTCTTTCCCATAGGGAAACTGTGGCATAATTTTCCATTATAAAGGAGCATTTTTAATGGCAAACACATGCACGGTTTCCCCCACACTGCGCATGCGCCCGCTTGAACTTCTTCGATTCTCGGTCACTGTCTCCCAAACCGCAAACCCAGCATGGATATAAACTGCCAGGAACACTCGTGAGAAACATTGTAAAATAACTTAAATATACTGTACCACATTTGCTACCAGATTGCCCACAAAATGTTTGAAATAAAACTGAAAGTCGACAGGGCGCCATGCCGTAGTTGGACTGCAGCGCACAGCACCCTCTTTTATTTTATATAATTGTTGAGGCGAAAAAGAGAAACCCAACTATTATATAAAATAAAATATGAGTCTGGGTATGTGTAAACTTGAATTTACACACACCCTCGGGGTTTGATGCTTCACATAAACCCCTTGAGCTTCGCTCTCAGGGTTTATCTAGCATCAAACCCCTCTGGTGTGTGTAAATTCTCGCTACACACCCAGACCCATACATTATCCTCTATGTATTGCACTTCAATGTGTGACACATAAAATTCTCTACTCATGACACATAAATTGGTAATTTCAGTAAAATGACAGCCAAAATCCCCAAAGGTATTTCTGGCTCCTGTTGGGAAAACAAACAATAGAATCTTGCGTAATAGGTCCTGATTAGCAAGATTCATGTGTCTGCTTTTTTTCTTTTTAAATTCTTCATTTTTATGTATTTTAATTTTTTTTAACCAAGTAAAAAAAACAAGATAGCATCATCACGACCCACATTGTTTTCTCATGAAAGGTAAAACTCTTGTTTTGTGAGAGGTAAATGCTTGGGAAAGGTAAATTTATATTTCATATCAAGGGGTTATCCTAAAACACTACTGAGCATGAACAGATAAAAAACTTAAAATCCTTATAACTCTGGAACCAATTAACATTTTTTCACAAAACTTTTGAATGATGCTACCTTGGCACAGGCTGATTCTACCCTAAAGGCTTCATAAACAAATTCCATACCATCTAGGCTATAGGTGAGATAAAAAAAATGTAATAAGCATAGGAAAACACATAGCATTTCATTAAAGATCGACATTCCGTATCTTGTAAACTACACAAGCTGCCATCATGAAACTTCTCACATCTTGAGAACTTGCCTCTGACACAATGCATGCCAAATGTGGGCAATTTCTTCAAACACTGCCAAAGTTCTTATGGTGCAAACATTGGGGGTTTACATTAAACACCCTACCCAACCCCAACTATACTGGCACTACCATGCCAGTATAATATATATATACAAAAATGATGGGTAAGTGTGGTGTACAAGGAAATAATCCACACTGTTGACTAATCAGATCATAAGGCCAAGAGCTCAAAGTGCTTGTTGCTTTATGATCTGGTTAGCCATATTGATGGGTTTATTCAAAGTATAGCAGACTTACCCATGATTTATGTTATACATTTGGATGGTTACTGTTAGTTTAGATCACAATTCTGTATACAGGGAAAGGGTATACAGGGAAAAAAATACTAACCACTTCTTTGGGGAAAAAGTCCCTTCCATGAATAAGTAAGTAATAAGTCACAACAGGGTGTGCATTAAAGGATTTTAATGCATGCCTCTGGGGTGTGGTAAGGCATGAGGCTGAATGCCAAGTGTTCTTATGCCCTTGGGAAGTGCATTAAAATCCTTTAATGCACACCCTGGAGTGGCTTATCACACTTATAAAATGGCTCATTGTTAAAATAAATAAAATAATTGGTTTTATTATTCAAACTAAATCACTGGTTTTCTAAATTAATATGTTTAGATATGTAGACTAGAGCCTCTGCTGCATAGAGAAATTTGAACAGTTTTTATGTGCAGTGTTAGAATAGCAGTGCTTGGGAAGTTTTTTTTCCTTCCTATAGGGGTTCAGATTATAGCAATGAGATTCAGGACATGAGGTAAAAGATTAATGGTAAGGAATATCATTTTTCCCTCTATGCATACTGAAAAAGCTTGTGCCACTGCTCTGGTATGATGTCTGTTGCTATGGAGTGGGCAACTAGGGTTGCAGTTCTCTGTTTGTCTGTGCCATACTGCAATTCTCCCATCCGCATGCCTGTGTATTGAAATAATGATCAATTAGGCTGCCTCCCAGTATCCAGCCCAAGCAGCAGTGAAGCCAAGACAGGGAACTGTTCAATAGCATTGTGCATGAGCTGCTGTCCCATATCCTCCCCCCAAAACAGCACTGTTTGTGAGTAGAGTGCTGGCCCATCTTCGGTTGGCTGACTCCCTCACACTCATTTAAACTAGCCATGGCTGATGGCAGGAGCGCATGCCTAGCTGGACCACCCACCCCCAAATGAGGATCATGTTTGTTGCTCCCCATGTCCCACAAAATGCAGAAATTGGGTCAGGGAGCTGAGGATAAGTACTTCTTAGTCTTTTTTTTATTATTTTTATTTATTTATTTACTTAAGTCTAGGATTACAAATAACTTTGAGCCGGGGCTCTTTTACAAAGGTTCCATGTCAGTAAATACAGCAAGACAGCATGATAACAGTATAAGCACGACAGGGACAATAATCTAAAACATGTAGTTACAGGGAATATATAAAACAAAAGAAAAAGGAGGGGATAAGGAGTAAGGGGGGGAAGAGAGTGGGAGGAAGGGGAAACAAAGTGGGAGTAAGAGCAGCCAAGGGCTTTGTCAGAGAACAGACAGGGGAAGTGTAATCGGGGGGGCAGAAGGGTGGCAAGTGCTAAGTAGGAATGTGAACTGAATGCAGCTAGGGCAAATATACAAGGGCAGGGTCTGCTAGTCAAGGCAGTCACAAGAGCTGGAGGCAATGAGAGAGAGGCGGAGCCTTGACTTAAAAGCACCAAGTGAGGGAGTGACAGAGATGTCACTGCAGAGTCCATTTAGACAGCTGGGTGCCCTATAAGCAAAAGATCTTTGACCTTGTGTTGTGTGATAGTGGGTGACTTGCAGAAGCTGTGGTTTAGACCCCCTGGTATTGTGGGAGTTGTTTCTGGGACATAAAAGAGCACAGACTCCAGGAAGTGCAAAACCCATAGTTATTTTCTTAACAATGGTGCAAGTTTGGTACTTTATCTGACTGGCGAGCTGCAACCACCCGGTTTGAGCATAGAGGTCACATGTATAAGTGAGACAGTAGGATCCCATGATGAGCCAACATGCCTTATTGAGGGAGGTTGATACACGTCTGAGAGTGGTAGCAGTGGCAGAGCCATAGTTGATAAGTCTATAGTCAATAATGGAAATATAGAGCTCTGGACAGCGACTGACAAGGCTTCAGGGGTAAGATGTTTCCTGTGCTGGTAAAGTAGTCCCAGATGGGTATTAGTAGCTTTGGCTGCATAATCAATGTGGGCAGCATAGGAGAGATGAGAGTCTATGGTGATCTCAAGGTATTTAAAGGCTTGTACCTGTTCCAGAGTGACTCCTTGACTGGTTTTAATGGAGAGGGGGTGCTGCTTATGTTTGTTATGGGAGCTGCTGAAAATCATGGCCTTAGTTTTTTTTTCTGATTTAGGAACAGTTTGTGCTTTGTAAACCAGTTTTCAACCAAAGTAAAACCAAGATGAAGATTGTCTTGCAGTAGTTTCAGATGCTGGCGGGAGGCAAGGATTACAGCATCATCAGCATAGAGTATGATTTGTTCTGGACACGAATCGGAAAGGGTGCTGAGGAACAAGCTGAAAAGGAGGGGGCCCAGGATTGATCCCTTGGGGACTCCTGAATGGACAAGTTTGGCATCAAAGAGCACATCCGCAATTTTTACTCTTTGTGTCCAGTTCTTGAGGTAACTTTTGAACCAGGCTTCTGAGTTAGGGGAGAGCTCTGCATTCTGAAGCTGGACAAGCAGGAGGAGGTGGTGGACAGTATTGAATGCCTTGGTCAAATCAATAAAGATAGACCCAATTAGCTGACCTCCGTCCAGTGAGCTGTGAATGGCACCAGTGAATTCCAGCAGGGCAGAAGTGCTATGTCCTTTTCTGAAGCCATATTGCTGCCTACACAAAATGTTATATTTGTCCGGAAAGTCAGTAAGCTGGTCTGCTACAGTACGTTCAAGGGCCTTTGAGAGGGGAGGTAGTATGGAGATTGGGCGGAAGTTCCCATGCGTGGTCTTGTCGCCACTTTTGTGGATCATAGTAACAGTTGCAGATTTCCATTTGTCAGGGAACTGGCTGAGGCTAAGAAAGAGGTTGAAGATACTGGTCAGTGGCCCAAGCACTTTTTCAAGGGTGAGGGACAGCAGCTTAAGGTCAAGTGTATCATTGCTCTATCCGGATTTGCTAATTGCTTTGGTAACATATTTGCGAACTTCATGCATCTTGACCACTTTGAAATAGAAGGGTGGGTGACTAGTGGAGGCTGAGGAGTTTGGAGAAATGGGAGCATCATCTTCATTGAAAAAAATCAGGAGGGAGAACACTGCTGAGATCCGTGAATGCAGTGTTGAAGGTATTCGCAATGATTTTAGGGTCGAGTGTAGTACTCCCATTTATGTTGAGCACGGTAAGGGGGGATTTGGACTGTTTCACAGTGACTTCTTTAATGTTGTTCCAGAAATCTCTTCCATTACCACAGGTGTTAGTAAGGGCATTCTTGAAGTAGTCAGATTTTTTTTGCCGAATAGATTTGGTGTGCACTTTTGTAGTTTGGGATGTCAACTTGCTTACTGGTGGTTCTAGCCAGTTCCCAAAGGTGGTCCCTTGATTTTAGTTGACTTAGAAATTCAGCTGAGAGCCATGGATTACACAATGCTTTAACTCTGTGTTTTTTAAAAGGAGTGTAGAGTCACAGGCTGCATTGAAAGTGTTGATGAAATGGTCCAGTGCAGTATTAACATCAGTTGCATTAAATATTGGTGACCAGTCCTGCAGAAGGAGGTATGATTTAAGGTGGGTCAACTGACCACGTGGTAAGACTCTACTGGTGATGATTTTTGAAGGGGGCTTACTGAATTTGTTTGTTCCAAAGTTAGTGTAATGCCTGCAGACTTTGTGAGTACCATTTTTAACTGTTGGACTGTCCGATCCTGCTCTGCCCTGATCCCGCTCTTCAGATTTCCATCTTGGACCCGCTTCACCCCTGGCTCCAGTCTGCAGGTTTTGTCTAGGAGTTCCTCAGCCATCTTCATTCAACCTCACTCCACCCACTACAGGCAACAGACAAGAAGAACTGAAGTCGAGGAACAAAAATGCAAGTGTGAATTTCTTTCATGTATGGAGAGGAGATAAGCTTCTCTTTTGTAAATCTTGAAATGGGCTCTTTGTGATGTTTTAGTGGTGAAAGTGGTAAAGTCAGTTTTGTTTTTGAACAAGTCTAACAGTTTAGTTTAAGCAACTGACATGCAAACTGTTTTAAGTTGTTAGATATGTTTTGCCTTGTGCTGTGAGTCTAGTAATGCATTTTTTATAAAGACTGTGACCAGTTTATGACTAATAATATTTAAGTTTAAGTATAGTAAAGGGTAAGATGCTCAAGATGGTGGATACTGTCTTTTTTTTTTTTACTTTCTAGTTGGAGGAAGGCTTAGTGATATTGTTCAGTAGATAGGGTGTTTGGGAGAGGAAAATGACATTCGACAGCTGAACATGCGTTTAAAGAGATTTAATGTATGGTTTGCTGACGTCTCCTGGCCAATAAAATTACTCTATTTATTCTTGGCAACACACATATATGGGAGAGAGGGAGAGAGGGAGAGGGAGAGGGAGAGATATCACAATCACTAAAAGGAAGTTCACTTTTATCTTATGGTGAATTGTTACATGTACTTAATTTGTGCTTAATGTTTTTCATTCTCATCAAAAATACACCAGGCTGGAGGGCAGATCACTTATAGCACAGTGTTTATAATTATCTGGCAGGATGCCCTCAGATTTATTTAGAACAGGCAAATTGGCAGAAAGGCCAGACCTCCACAGGTGCCAGGGTTAAATCAGCAGAAATGCCAATTGACCTAAAATAAAAAAAGGCACAATTTAAATGTAAAAATACTGTTTGATGAAGACAAATAATATTTGTACTGTGAATTACTAAAGGGAAGAAAAAGAACAAAAGGTGCAAAGCACAGATAAAGACTAAAATCCTCAAGGCTTGCATCTTCCCTTCTGTTGGCACAGTCCAATTGCCTTGTAACTGTCAGTGGAATGTTGATGCAGGCAGGGCTCCATGATGATGTCATAGTTCTGTGACTATGTCAGTGTCCCTTTACCCAGTAGTTATGAATAAACCAGTGACAATGTGACATGACACGGATATCAAGTTTCTCTGTTTTATCATGCAGGGACTACGTAGCATGGGGATAAGGGTGAGAGAGAGGTGCTTCTGGACATTAGGGGCTGATTGGTGTGGGGATGATGTGGGGGAAAGGGTTGCTGCTACTGGATAGCAGGAACTGCTTGCCATGTGGGTGCAGTAGGATAGTGGTGTACCACTGGACACCAGGCATTGTTTGCCAGCATTGCCAATACAACTAAGTGTCCACGATTACAAAATTTATTTTGAAAAAGATTGAAAATAACTTGCACAGAAACTTCATTTAGGCATCAATTAGGGTTAAAGCACAAAATCATAAAAGTAGGTTATTGGGATGTTTTGGTAAAAAAAATCACTTGAATCTTCGTGAACGTGTGGTGCGGTGTTCCTTATGGTTTGAACAATTGCTTGAAGCAGTGCAGGCATTACACTAACTTTGGAACCCTCTTTCAAAGCATTGGTGTGTAAGTAAATGTCAGTGCCTTGCAAGATGGAGCCCAAGGCAGTGCACTGCATCAAATAATTGTTGACCCCCTTCCCCAATCTGAGGAACACAATGCATACACCAAGATTTAGGAACATTTATACCCTAATGTCTTATTTTCTTACTTGTGTTTCTTTGTGTCTCAAACTCGAGGCCTAAACATATTTTTGCAATTAATTTTATGTATATGTGTGTGTGTGTGTGTGTGTGTGTGTGTATGTATATGTGTGTGTGTGTATGTGTATATATATATATATATATATATAAATCAAATATATCTGTAAAACAGCACATAGAACATATATATTCTAAAAACCCATTTATTATTTATTTATTTATTTATTTCAAAAGTTTCACCAGGAAAGACATACTAAGCTGCTAATGGCTCATTTCAAGATGCATCCTGGAGGTAGGGGATGTGGAAAATCATATACAGTAAATACAATATCTCAAGGAACATAATCAAAATAAAGACAAATCTTTGTATAAACAGAACTAATCTAGCATATAAATGAACACGTAATGAAGGAAGCAGATTGCCAGGGCAAAACAAGGTGTGTGGGTGTGTGTGTGTGTGTGTGTGTGTGTGTGTGTGTGTGTGTGTGTATAGGGAATGGAGGAAGAGAGTCATGCAGGAGGATGAAAAATATTCATGAAGTAATGACTTTAAGGAGTATGGAGAAGAGGCAGCGTGAATTGGCAAAGGAAGGGAGGACCAGAGATTAGGAAAGCGGTATCAGAAAGCAGATTGACCAACAGAAGATTTTCTAGAAGGAAAAGTGAGAGAAAGGGGAATATTATTGTGTAGAATGTACAGGAAGCTGAGGGAGAGGACAAGAGGGATGTAAGGTAGGGGGGGAAGGGAACCAAACCAAAATTTAGATATAAAAGAGGCACAATGGGAAAGGCACCTGACATCAAAGGAGGGGAGAGAAAGAGCAGAGTACAGAGAGCAGTGGTGGATATGAGGGGAGCAATCTAAAACAAAATGACAAAAAGAGTGGAAAAGGGGATCCAGTCTAGTAAGGGAGGATTTGGGAGCTCCACTGTAGACTATATCACCATAATCAGAAGCAGAATCTCTCAATCTCACGATGGACAAGAAGCAGGATACTTGCTTAGTTCCTGTACAATGCACCAAGATTAGGGTGAAGCTTTTGGTGTATGGCAACAATATGAACTGAGAAATCAAGATGGCGGTCAAGCCAAAATCCAAGGTAACTGAAAGAGGATACATCCTCTAATAGCACCATCAAGTACATGAAATGTAGGGAGAGGGGTGAGTCTGAAGAGCCTCTGATGGGTGCCAAAAGTCATGGAATCTGTTTTTTTTTTTTTTTTTGGGGGCATTGAGGGATAGTTGTTTAGAATGGAACCAGTGCTGAATGTTATCAAAATCCAATTGAAGCCCTGAGGTAAGCTCATGGGAAGAGAAGCCAGAGGCACATTTCCTCCAATAGTGCTTTCAGAAGTTTGAACATTCTATTTCTTAACTGTAATACAAAATGGATGTCTTGGATGGCTTGAGTTAATAACTATTGTATTAATGACACTATAAAATGACACTTGCATAACTAAGCAAGACATTTTTAATTTCTATGTCCTTAAAGTATAAAAATGGAAGAGAAAATACATTTTTTCAATAGTATTACAAAACCTATATTTAAAGTATATGTGCAAAGCATAATGCAAGGCAAGGTAAGGCAAATTTTATTTATCCGGTGTTCAATCCCTGAGGCTCTGGACGCCTTACATGAAAAGGTAGGGTCAACACATACATAACACACAATGAAAAATTTAAAACAATAAATACATAAATAGATCTCAGCATGAGTATAAACTTTTTAAAATTGGAACAGGTCAGTCACCTTCATCGAGGAAGGCCAAACAGAAAAGGTGGGTCTTTAGCCCCTTTTTAACAACTTGACTGTTGGAGCCTCCCTGATAGCATCTGGCAAAAGTGTTCCACAGGGTCAGCCCAGCGACACTAAAGGTACAGTTGCCGGATGTTTTTAGCCAGACCCTGGGAACATCAAGGAGGCCCTGAGTTGAGGAGCGGAGGGAGTGGACCAAGTAGACAGTTGTTAGGAGATCAGCCAGATAACCAAGGCCCAGCCAATATAGGGCCTTGTAGGTGAGCAAGCCCATCTTTAAGAGGATCCTCCACCTGACAGGCAGCCAGTGCAGAGTCCGCAGGACCTGGGTTACATGACTGGACCTTGCCAGGCCCATCAGCCACCTAGCCGCTGCATTCTGCACCAGCTGCAGTTGGCGGAGGGTTCCTCCAGTGATCCTGAAGTATAGAACATAGAGGATAGTGCATGGGCAACAGTGAACAACAACACTGTTGTTCACTTCGCGACGTCATGACAACCAAGAAAACCTCGAGAGCGAAGCTCGAGAGGGTTCTGATTAAGAAAACCTCGAAGTGAACCAGTGTTGTTCACTATTCTATACACTACTCTTTGATAGTGTATGGGCAAAAGTAGTGAGAAAAACCTTGTGGTTTGCTCAAGGTCGCCTGTAATGTGGGACCCCCACGCGAGCCCAGCCAGTGACAACACTCTCCGCATTTTAAATTAAATAACTGGGCTCTGCAGTGTGCTGGCTAAAATATTAACAAAATGGTACTTACTTTAACATTGGGATATACGCTGAAGTACACTGCCCATTTTCTCGTCGCCACGAACCAAGAGTCGCACATGCGCAGACGTTGTAAAATCTGTACCATTGATGTGACGTACCCATGATGGTACAACAACATCATGACGTCACATCAATGGTACAACAACACTAGGAAAACCTAGATTTTTAACAAATACAATGTTCTAACATACACTATGTTACAGTAATCCAGCCTCAAAGTCACAAAGGTGTGCACCAGTGATGACAGGTCTTCGGACAGAACTAGGGGCTTCATCCTGATGATGTTCCTCAAGAGGTAAAAAAACACTTTTGACCACAGATGACATCTGAACTTCAAGTGTCAATCTGCTGTCCAGAACAATGCCAAAATCTCATACCCTAGGGAAATATATATCATCTTCTGAATATATGTAGAGTGTATACATATATATATATATTGTGTATGTGTGTGTGTATATATATGTATATGTATATATGTATGTATATATATATGTGTGTATGTATGTATATGTGTATATATGTGTATATATATATATGTGTGTGTGTATGTATATGTGTGTGTGTGTGTGTATATATATGTATATGTATATGTATATATGTATGTATATATATATATATATGTGTGTGTATGTATATGTGTATATATGTGTGTATATATATATGTGTGTATGTATATGTGTGTGTGTGTGTATATGTGTATATATATATTGTATATATGTATGTGTATATATATGTATGTGTGTGTATATATATATGTGTATATATATATATATGTGTATATGTATATATATATATATATATATATATATATATATACATATATAATTGCTTGTATTATGAATAAGTTAGTTACAAGTTTCAATATATTATATTGTCAATTTCCAAATCGGACATTTCACAACAGTGATGCAATGAGGTTTTTTTTATATGCCTGTAATGAAACAGCTGTGTTTGTCAGAAGGGGACTGATGGGTTGCTATAACTCATACTCCTGTTGCAGTTACGTAGTTATGTATTGTTGCCGGTTATAAGCATTGACATTTCCTGTTGTCAGATATTGTGCTTGTCTGTTAAACTACGTAGCCTTCTATCTTGCTATGGGTCTGCAGTCAGTAAGTTCCTACATCTTGAGAGGTGGACATATTTTTATTTAATTTAGATCAGTTTAGTCTTTACAGGGCATTTCACACTAATTCAGAGTTCATGAACTATCAGTTTATCCCTGTAACTCACCAGGAAGGACATCAAAGCAGGCATTCTGGGAAATATAGTCCAGCACTTCCCCACATACGTACACCATATGAGGTGTATTTTCAGCACTACAAGGAAAAACCTCACAATGCAGTGCAATATAATTAGTACAGTATGTATGTTTCCTGGAAAAGGCATGGAAGCCTTTGAGGCGTACACGTTGTCCATGATCGACTAGCCCTTTCCTCCTGTTGATAATTTTAATATGTCATTTAGTACTGTAGAAACAATACTACATGTGGGTTAACCTGCTATGCCACTGCACTGCAGCACCCAGTATGCATGAGACCACATTTTATTTGTTTTGGTAGCATCTCATAGTAAACGGCGTTATATGCAAAGAGAAAACAAAATTGAGGTTGGAGGAGCTCCTCATTAACTCCCAAAAAGTTGGTTTATTGTTATGTTAATTTTTTTTGTATGTTTTTTGTTTGTTGTTTTGTTTCAACCAACTACAATGCAATCTCCTCAACTCCAAATGTAACCCCCGGACCCCTGCCTTTTTGCAGATGACAGGTGGCATGCTGTTGAAGCTGACAGCAGTACCTGGTGGGGACTGGGTTCGGGGAGGACTGGGTTACTCGGCACAGGGGGCCTAGGTTTGGCTACTCTGCACAGGGGAACCCCAGTAAATCCGAACACAGGAAGCAATAACTGTAATGTCCAAAACCAGGAATGGGATTCTACAGTGTGGCTTTTATTCACATCCAAACTGAACAAACAAAGCATAGATGGACCCCCACTGGGCTACATTCCTGGTAATGCAGATTAGAGACAACAGAACACTTCTTCACATTTCAGCCCTCAGGCTCTGAACCCACCAGGCACACAGCCCAGACTTGCATGCAGCTTTGGGTACACAGCCTGACTTGTACACTACTTGGGTTTCCCATGGCCCGGCTCCCCCGCCGGCCACTTGATCCACGGTCCATTATGGGAATGAACCAGTTTTCCTGTTGGTGGCTCCCCAAACCACCTTAGAGCCTTCGACTCCTAGAGGGAATTTTCCTTCCAATCCCATGTCTGGGTACTTCCCTCATCACTGGCCAAGTGCATGAGGCAAAGTAGAAATCCACAGAGCAAATCTATAGAGGTGGACCTGGTTACTAAAGATGGGGGGGTCTCCCACCTCCAGCTCCCACAATCCATACCCGGCCATTTCTGTGGAAACTAAACAACTCTTTTTAAAGCTTGGCAATGTAGATTACTGGCTAGATGTATGTCACATGTCCTCTACATGTCTTGACTTCCCCTATGTGCTAGACTTGAACATACTTTTACTTTTGTCTAAGCCTATTACTCTAGGCCTCCCACTATCTCAGTAGTCCAATCCCCACTTTAACACAAGTCCCAGGGTGAAAACATGGGCTCTTTAGAAAGAGCAGAACTCACCCTCCAGTTGCAGGTGCCCCACAGGCAATTCACAAAATCTTCTTGGTTCCCAGACTCTTGGACAAAATAAGGCAGCTTCATCACTAGCAGTAGCCAAGGGGTTGCCCCTTGAAATGCAGGCAAACCTTCCTGCCCCATCCCCTGAGGGATGAGGCACAGAGACCCGGATGAGCGGTCTCCACCACTTTAAAAATAGCTCACTGTGTCTCTCTTTAGGTGGAAACACACACCTTTCCCTAACTGTAGCCCCATTTCAGGGCTGAGGCTCCAAGAGCCTAAGCACAGAGCTGCTGTGCTCCTCTCACAAGCTCAAACTCCAACTGCCACAGACTGACTGTTCAAACCTCTCAACATCCTACTCCAGCTCCCTGCTGCAGATTCCATTGTGGCTCATGCAGCTGCAATAGTTCTATGGTGATGTCATCCCTCAGTCTCAGCTGAGACTGAGAAAAGAGTGAGACAGTGTGAAACCCATTTAACTGGAGTTCACAAGCTACCTTCCCTGCCTACCACTAGGTCTCACTGGGATTCTAGTAACCCCGGGTAACAAGGGGGTTACACAGACCTTTGTTAAATTCCAAGAAAACTAAAGAAATGTACTTCCTCCCACATTAGCCTACGACATTCCCAAGGCCAGCAGGCCACACTAATCCTTCTAGGAGACTCACTCGAGACTGTCAACAAATTTAAGTATCTTGGAATATGGCTAGACAGCAAACTATCTTTTGCTGTGTACATTGAATCCCTTGCCAAAAAAACTAAAAATAAGACTGGGATTTTTCTACAGGAACAAATCCCTATTCCTCGCTGATACCAGGAAAAGACTAGTACAAGCCACCTTCCTCCCCATTAGATTACGCAGATATTATATATAACAGTAGCATGGCATCTAACCTACACAGACTAGACATCCTCTTTCATTGGGCTTTACGCATCATAACCAGCGTACCTTTTAGAACACATCACTGTACCCTTTACTCAGCAGTGGGCTGGTCATCCCTTGCCGCAAGAAGGCTGTTCCACACTAGCAACTGGGCTCTCAAAGTTCTACTGAATAAACTTCCACCATACGTTACTTCCCTTTATCAACAATCACACAGCCACTATGCCCTCAGGAAAAACACCTTCATCCTACTAGATGTCCCTAAATTTTGCACTCCCTATGGCAGAGCTGCAGTCAGTCATGACGTCCCAACCACTTGAAATAAAATGCAGGACTCCCAGAATTAGTCTCTCTAAACTTATTTAAAACCTTGTTCACTGAAGCACTTGTGGAAACTTCATTGCTGCAATAGCTAGTGCACCTCAGCCATGGCACAGTTGTGCAGTAAGCACTTGTCCTCCATTAACCTTTTGCCCTGTTATCTGTTTGAACATTAATATGTTTAGTCATAGCTCTGTATTGCTCGCATGGTATAAATGTTTAACTGTCTCCATACCGAAACTGTATTGTATGCCACTTTATCTTTCCTTCTTTTTGTAGCTGAACTGTATTCCAATATTGTGCACTGTTGTTTACCTTTATATTACATTGTCCAAACAGGACCTCCTTGTAAATGAGTGTGCTCAGTGGAGTTTTCCTGCCAATAAACTTGCTCTTGAACTTCAACTTGTTTGCAAGAATCTTCTACAGGAATCATTCAGACCTTTCAATAGATAGATGGGTTCTTCCCATTTTCTACCATCTGCTAGCCAAATCATTTGCATTTAGTGGCTTTTCTTTTTTGAAATGCCATTTGTTCAGATTTGCATTAATCCTTCCCTTGTTCCATATGTGTTGACTAAGATCTATGAGTATAATCAAGGACTTTGGTTTCATAAAGATTTGCAAGAAAAGCCTGATCAAAGCCATGCTGCAAAAATTGTTCCTGTTCTTGTATAACTGGGGGCAAATGCCTTGTGGCATTTGTAATACTGTTCTTAAGACCTTCCTGTCATCACAGTGCAATGTTGCTTCCTTCCCTCAAGTCCACCTCCAGAATGTCAGAGGGAGATCCCAAAACAAGTTTTTTATAGCCCCTTCAAATGGGTTGTCAGAAAATACTCCTGGCTACCTGTGAAGTAATGCTGAATACACCTGCTCATGTCACAGGTCTACCCACACAGCTCTGCCCATGCTCCTTTAACCTGTCCTGTAGCAACGTGGTGGTAGCAGGATTACCCAGCCGGGATGCAACAGTTCATATACAGTGGGGCCTATCTTTGCCAAAACTCGCAGTTGGGAGGCATGAAAACAGGAGGTTTGGTGTCTTGCTACAAGGTCAAACAGTGAGCAAGACCCTTTGATAGGATTTGAACCTTGGTATCTCCTTGCTCCCAAGTGCTTGCTCTGACCAGTGAACCACACAGCCTTCAAATTGTTTGAAACTGTCTAGAACCTGCACAAATGGCAACTCTTTGAAAAATTCCCCACCTGTAGCAGAGACACTACTACTCTAAACTTACTTTGAATTGCCGGCAACTAGCTGAGGCTTGCAGGACTTTTAGTGGCTTTTAGGAATCGGTGGCAGATTGTCTATCAGAGGTGCAGTGGTGTTCTGTATTAAAACTGAGTGAGCAGAGCAGCCTCTATTGTGATGCTGCCTTACTCCAGCTCTGTCAGGATGTTTAATTAGACACAGCACTACAGTGGTTCACCTTGACTTTAATTAAACCATAAATGTCATAGATCAGCAAAAACAAGACCCCCCAAAGGAAAGAAAAAAGGACAAGCTTTATTTATACATATTATCCTTTCAGTGTCTCTTTCTGTCACGTTTATGAGAGTTCCTAAGTGTATATGCAAGCTTTGCTCCTGCCTAGGGCCGAGCTGTCTTCCTCTGATCAGTGACTGAGCACTCTGCATACAGTGATCGCATAAATGGCTTCATTTTCAATTTGTCGATTACTTGGGATTTGCAAAGAAATGAATCATGGGGAACATGACTGTAGTGTTGCATTAGATGTTATAACTGTGCAGATCAACTCAAGTCATACCCAGAGCTGACCTCAGGCGACCTTAACGTCAGCAACTTCTGGCCCTCCCCTTACTCATTCAAGGTCCCAGTCAGAGCTAGTCCAACTTATCAGTGTTTGAAATTTATATGGTTATTAAATTAATTGTTTCACTTGCTTCATCCTATTGAAACAGCACACAAGGAACATCATCATACCTGACAGAAACTTGCACATGGCTTGATAATGCAGTGAGGCTTCTTGCCAAGGTATAACCCAACCCAACAGAGGCAGAACTGCATAGTGGGTAGGGGGTCTCCTCAAGGACTCTCCCTCCTGTTTTCACAAAATATAAAGTTAGCACTGTATATACCATTCAGACATATATTAGCCAGGAGGCACTGCCCCTAAAAATGTAGGAGAATGAGATAAAACAGGGACAATTCTTCAAATCATAGAGTCACAGGCTGAGAGCTCTGTGGTGACTAGTGCACTGATGCTTGTTTAATTTCTGTATTTCTCTCCTAACCACACACACATACACTGTGAAGCATCAGACCTTGATGTTTCTAACGTTTGCATGAGCATCATAGCCCAATATGGATTTCTGATTTTTTTTTGATAGTTTACTTTTTCTCATGTCCTGCCACCCCCCCCACTCAAACAGCCCAACGCCCAGCATCTCCAGTACTTATCCTTGAGTTTCCATTGCTAATGGTTCATCCCCCCCCCCCATGGTGGGGCCAGCTGTGCTGAGTCCAACCTCCAACCTTCTCCAGGTCTCGGAGGAGTGAGTTGTCGGGGTTCTTCAGACATCCAGTTGCTGGAGTCAGGGCCCGAGCATGCCGAGGTTGTGCTGCATAGAGCAGGCCTTTTTTACACTTCCTGGTCCTGCCCCTTGAGATGGTGGTACTTGCATATGCCTAGTTGGAGACACACAAGTGTTCCTCACACAGACCTCTTCTGGTATCCCCCCCACAATATGTGCATTTGGCAGCACATGTGGGGGGGGATACCAGACCTCTTCTGGTATCCCCCCCACACATGTACTGCTTACTGCACTACCTCTTGTGGTCACCTAGATGGCAGTAAATCAGCAATAGAAGGGCTCTCCCTCCCTCCCTGGAGGAAGACAGCGTCCTCTGGAATGCTCAGTCTTCTTCCCCCAGCCCGCTCCAATTGCCTTGAGCTCGTTCCTGAACTTGGGTCACCAGTGTCTTTAGCTGTTGCTCTAGCCCTGTGCTCAGTGGCGGAGCTAGAGGGGGGCTGGGGGGGGCGGTTGCCCCTCCTGGCTGCTCCAGTGTGAGTAGTGGTTCCCCGCCACCATCTTTATTCACTGTTTAGTGCCCATTGTGGAGTCCATGATTGACTGAACGGCCCCTCCGGCTCCCAAATCTGGCTCCGACACTGGCTGTGCTGATGGCCTGGCATAAATTTCTGCTTTAAAATCTTTTTGCACAATGTAAGCAAGCACCTTCTCCAAGTAGGGAAAAGGGCTTCTGAGCAGTACAGCAAAGAGTTTACTTATGACAGGCTGTGCATTGCTGGGAGATAATGCATAATCCAGGGACTGAATGCAAACTTCTGGTGCTAAAACATCACATATCTTTGCACCCCTGGAGTGTGCATCCAGTCCCTGAAAGTGCATTATTTCCCTGCAATGCACAGCCTGGAAGTATATTAAGGGAAACCTCTGGACCCAGAAAGGGCAGCAGCTGCTTCAGAAATGCCCTTTTAAGGCTTTCAGTATTAAATGAAATTCTTTATTTACCTGCTGCATTTGCATTTTACTTTTAAAGAACTGTGCGATCCATAATGTCTGCACAGCCGCCCATGGTGATTTTTTCTCATCCCTGGTGGCTTCCAGCAAGCATGTTAAGCTAATGAGGGCTACCAACTAATGGCAAAGCTGGTAGCCCTCATTAGCATAACCAGCATGCTGGAAGCTGTCAGGGGGTGCGCAAGATGGTAACGGGTGGTTCTGCAAACATTATATATTGCGTGGTTCTTTAGAAGTAAAATGCAAATACAACAGGCAAATAAATTCCATTAAATGCTAAAAGCCCTAATCAGGCATTTCTGCAACAGCTGCTGCACTTTCTGAGTTTACCAGAGTTTCCCTTTAAACCCACTGTAAAATGGTTTGGTTTACTTCTTGTAATCGAATTAAAAATGAATATAACGTGCCTCAGTATAGACCAGGCTGCTATGTTGCGAGGCACAGGCAGATACTTGCACATCTCACAAGTGTGTATAATAAACTAAGTAGCTAATAATGAGATTAGTGAAGGAGACGGTAGCTAATTAGTTTGCAGTTCAGTCAGATACGGTAATTGGAAACTGGGCAGTGACGTTTTCGCTAACTAATTAGCTAATGTGTTTGTCTGAGTGAAATAGCAGGCTGATAGCTGCAGTCAGCTAACTTTCAGGCAGGTTGTTAATCTTTATCTGTAAAACAAGCTTGCTTTTCTTTTTGAGACACTTTAAATGCAATTTATTTATGAAAATGCAGCAGCATATTGTGGTTAATATACTTATCATTTCAGTCTTGTTGGCAATCGATGGTGCTGTTTTAAAACTGCTATGTAAAAATAAAGCAGCATTGTACATTACATTACATTACAAAGCCCAGTTTTACTGTAGCTTCATTAAAGCAGGATGAATGGTTACAGAACAATTTAACTGGTAGTTTACTTGTAGTTTAGCAATTGTCATGTCATGTAAATTGACCAGTCATATGCCTCCTTATGTGGACTGAGGAGTTCTTAGTGGTACAATAAAGAATGACCCTCCTTATGTGGTACAGATGGGTTCTGAGTGGTACAATGAGATATACGCTTCTTTAAGTTGGACAGAGGGGTTCTCTGTGGTAGAATGAAGGATTACCTCCTTATGTGGGACAGAGGGCCTCTGAGTGGTAAAATGAGGGATTACCTTTTTATGTGGGACAGACGGGCTCTGGGAGGTATAATGAAGAATGCCCCATCTTATGTGTGACAGCGTGGTTCTCAGAGGCGCAATAAAGGATGCCCCACTTTATGTAAGTCAGAGGGATTTTGAGTTGTACAATGAATGATGCCACTCCATGTCCCTCCTCATGTACAACAGAGGGTTCTCTGTGGTACAATGAATGATTCCCCTCCTTATGTGCGACAGAGGGGGTTATAAGTTGAACAGTGAGTGATGTCCTTCCTTAAGTGGAACAGAGGATTTTTAGTGGTAGAATGAAGGATGTCCCTCTGTGTGTGGATTGAATGGGTTCTGAGTGGTATAGTAGTGATGTCCTATGAGAAACAAAGGGGTTCTGAGTGACACAGTGAAGGATGCTCCTCCTTATATGGGACAAAGGGGCTCTGAGTGGGTACAATAAAGGATGCCCCTCCTTATGTGGGACAGAGGGGTTCTGAGTGGTACTGTGAGGTACATCACTCCTTATGTGGGACAAAGGGGTTCTGAATGGTACAATGAAGGATGACCCCTTCTTACAGTAAATTAAACAGAGGTTTGCTAAGTCATACAAGTAAGCAATAAGACATGATGGGGTGTGTGCTAGACACTTCTTGTGCACTGCCAAGGGCATAAGGAGGCATATGGCTTCAGGCCAAGTACCTTCAGCCCTTGGCCATGTAGGACAAGTGTCTAGCGTACAACCCCAGCATGTTTTATTGTGCTTCTGAAATGGGCATGTGAATTGTACATGCATGATAAAATTAAAATTAATAGGACTGAGTAAAAAAGGTAAATCTTTGCTTTTATTTTAAATAAAATGGTTCCTTCACCTGCATGAGTTTGGTGTATTTGTTTTGACTACAAGACTTTTGTCCAGCTTAAGCCACAATATTTGTAGATTTTTTTTAGTGGTTGTCATGGTCCCCCCAAAACAAACACTGATATTTCCATCACTAGGTCCCCATCGCATATTTCCATAAACAGATCCCCATTTCTTTTTTCTTTTGTGTGTTAAATTCAAGCAACTTGGCAAGGAGTGAGCGAGTGTGCAGACTGACGCAGTACCAGCTGGCAAGGAGTTAGTGTACGTGCTGCAAGAGTGGCTTCTGCAAACAGAAACATGAACTCTGGCTACCAATACATTTTAGTTTTTTTTTTGTATATTCTTTTTTCCGCCCTCCTCGTACTCGCTGGCCCCCACTCCTTCAGGCTCCACAGGTCCCCCGCTAGCCCCGCTGTCCTAACCCAGCCCTCCTGTAACTCCACGAATTGCAGCCGATCCCTGGGATATCCTGGCATATCTCTTTTGGCGGGCGGGTCCCCGTCCTCCGAGGGAGAAGGCACCGGGGAGAGGGGATGACCCCAGCACACTCTCTTCTTAGGGCCTGAGGATGCTGCCACAGAGAAGGAGGCCCCAGAAAGGCACTGAAGGCATTCGGGGACAGAGAGCCATCATCTGGCAGCCAGTGAGTGGTATTTCTGGTTTTTCCCTAGGTGCTTGACGTCTGAACGTCAAGGCATTAGCCGACATCCGTCACGCACCACCCAGCAGTGAACACAACATGTTGCCCTACCTCTGGTCTCCACCAGTGGTCACCCAACACTGGGTCATAGCCCTCCCTCCTCCCTGGAGACACATGGTGGTGGTGGGATGCTCAAGTTATCTCCCCTGGCTGGTTCTTCAGCTTACCCGAGCTGCTGCCGAACCCGTGGCTGGGCGCTGCAAGCGGAAATCCATCTGCTAAAGGCAGGCATTTGAGTTCTTTTATTGAAACTGAGTTTGATGAGGGGTTAAAAGTGTGTTTTATGTCTGGCAGCCAGGTGAGAGTGAGTTAGTGAGAGAGCAAGTGAGCTGGCAGGCAGCAGCAAAGCTGCTGCACTGCAGCGGAGACACATGCTAAAAAAGTGTACAGGTAAGTTGTACAGGTGTGATTTAAACAAAACATCAAACTACAGATCTGAAGGTTCTGTTCATCTGAGCTGCCAATTCATTTGGAGGACAGCATGTGAAGACTGTTGGGAGTTTTGATTTGGCATTGAGGAAAACAAGGATTGCGACTGCTTATAAACTGAACATTCTACAGGTGCAAGGTTTTAAAAGGAGTACTACATTCTGGTTGCCAGAGCTAGTTTTAGCCATGTACTAGACACTTTTCAGTGCATGGCTATCAACAATCAAACATTTTACGCCCATTTCATAATGAAGGATGACCACTACTTACTGTATGTGGGACATAGGGTTGCAAGTGGTACACTGAATGATGCCCTCTCCTTAAATAGGATACAGGGGCTCTGAGTAGTATAATAAATGTTTCCCCTCCTTATTGTGGACAAATGGGTTCTCAGTGGTGTAAATAAGGATTCCTTCTTATGTAGGACAGAGAGGTTCTGAGTGATACAATACAGGATGTCCCCTCTTTAAGTGGAACAGAGGGGTTCTGAGTGGTACAATGAGGGATGCTGCTCCTTAAGTGGGACAGAGGGGCTCTGAGTGGTACAATGAGGGGTGCCCCTTCTTAAGTGGGACAGAGTGGTTCTGAGTGGTAAAAGGATGCCCCTCCTAAAGTGGGACAGAGGGGTTCTGAGTGGTAAAATAAGGGATGCCCCTCCTTAAGTGGGACAGAGGGGTTCTGAGTGGTACAATGAGGGATGCCCCTTCTTAAGTCTGACAGAGTGGTTCTGAGTGGTAAAATAAGGGATGCCCCTTCTGAAGTAGGACAGAGGATTTCTGAGTGGTAAAATAAGGGATGCCCCTCCTTAAGTGGGACAGAGGGGGTCTTCTGAGTGGTACAATGAGGGATGCCCCTCTTTAAGTGGGACAGAGTGGTTCTGAGTGGTAAAATGAGGGATGCCCTTCCTTAAGTGGGACAGAGGGGCTCTGAGTGGTAGAATGAGGGATGCCACACCTTAAGTGAGGCAGAGGGGCTCTGAGTGGTACAATGAGTGATGACCATACTTAAGTGTGGCAGAGGGGCTCTGAGCAGCACAATAAGAGATAGCCCTTCTTAAGTAGGACAGAGAAGTTCTGAGTGGTGCAATGAAGGTTGTACCTTCTGAAGTGGGACAGAGGGGCTCTGAGTGGTACAGTGAAGGATGTCCCTTCTTAAGGGGGACAGAGGGGCTCTGAGTGGTACAATGAGGGATGCCTCTCCTCTTTATTTTCCAAATCTGATTATTCACTGATGACCAGGGTATCTCTCAAGGAGAGCCTATGCAGCCTACCACCTCTACTATCAGCCTGAAACCACCTTAACCACCCAGGATACACATTGCTGAGCCCGCTCCCAAACCACAGATCCGCTGAGCCCCCCAGATCACCCCTTGGGGAAGGCCCACCTCTCTTTACCTGGCAGCTTGTTCTGATATATTGGAGGAGTGGTCCCGGTCCAGTCGAGGCGCTCGGGAGAGCCGGGGCAAGACTGATCCAGCTGTGGGATGTGGGTCACAGCTCTTGAGGCCTCTGTCACTTCCCTGGGTCTCCCAGGATTTTTCTTGGTTAGTTTCCTCCGAAATGTAGCATGCAATCATTCCCGCACAGTTCCCTCCAGTTCTCGGCAGCTGGAATCAGCCGTCATTCTGCTCCCTGCAGTGTCCCTGCATTCTGTGCATTCTCCGGTCTCCACCAGAAGATGCAACAGAGCTGGGAACTCCCCATAACCCACCCTGGAAGAGGAGAGCAGTCCTCTGGATGCTCAATCCTTCAATCCTCTCCCTTCCCTACTGATCCCCGACAGCCCTGGCCGATTCCCGAGCCCAGGTCACTGGCATGGCGCAAGGTGTGGCATCCAGTAACTCAACCCTCAGTGCCACTGGGCCAGCTGGGATGCCCCTCCTTAAGGGGGACACAGGGGTTCTGAGTGTACAATGCAGGATGTCCCTTCTTAAGTGGGACAGAGGGGTTCTGAGTAGCACAATGAGTGATGCCCCTGCTTAAGTGTGACAGAGGGGCTCTGAGTAGCACAATAAGAGATGTCCCATCTTAAGTGGGACAGAGGAGTTCTGAGTGGTACAATGAGGGATGCCCCTTCTTAAGTGGGACAACGGGGTTCTGAGTGGTACATGAGGGATGCCCCTACTTAAGTGTGACAGAGGGTTTCTGAGTAGTAAAATGAGGGATGTCCTTCTTAAATGGAACAGAGTGGTCCTGAGTGGCACACTGAAGGATGTCCCTTCCTAAGTGGGACAGAGGGATTCTGAGTGGTACAATGAGGGATGTCTTTCCTTAAGTGGGACAGAGAGGCTCTGAGTGGTACAATGAGGGATGCCCTTCTTAAATAGGACAGAGGGGCTCTGAATGGTACACTGAAGGATGCCCCTCTTTATGTAGGACAGTGGGACTCTTACTGATACAATGAAGGATTCCTCTCCTTATGTGGGACAGACGAGTTTGAGTGGTAGAATGAACGATGCCCTTCCTTTTATGGAACTGATGGGTTCTGAGTGGTACATTGTGTTACTTGCACTATACATTTTTTGAGACTAGAAAGGATCTATGCACATTAGCAACTTAGTGGCAACAGCAAACAATGGAAGGTATCACATTTTAAAGTTAAAAGGGCTGGGGTCCCTTGTGCCGCTTTTTGGATCATTTTTAAAACCATGATTTTTTCAATCTGGTATACGAGTGTTCACTGTGGTGCTCGTTTGTGTCCACATGTGAGACAGCTGGTCTTGAAAAAGAGCCAAAGAAGTAATTTTTGGACATGAAGCTAACCTTCAGTAACTGATGAATGACTAAAAGACTGAGGCCTTGGAGTATAGGAGAGCAATCGCATTTGAAGGTTTTTTAAGGATATGCTGATCCCAGCTCATACCACAGGATCTAATTGCCACCAAGATCAAAGTGTTCAGATTCTCTGAGGAAGAGGTCTAAATGGATTAAGAAAATAGGCAGAACTGAACACTTCAGAAATAGCTTTGTCCAGAGTGCCATTAGGAATATTAATGTTAATTAGCTGACTCCCTGAGAGTAGATTTTGAGCTCATGTGTTTTTTTAAATCTGTCTGTTTGATAGTGTGTATACCACATTTTAATTGATTTTATTTGTGTTTGTAATCTTTTTTTTTAAACTTACATTTTTTATTGAGCTTTTCACAGAAGTGATTGGTTTACAAAGTTAGGTTTGATCATACAGTATAAGGTGTACCATTTATCTTTCAATTATGTGTGGTTCATAGCTCAGTGCTTATGTTACGTACTGTAGCTGGATGATGTAGATGGTTGAATACAGAGGCCAGCTGTTAAGTAGGCAATGGTTGCTAGGTACTAGTAGTATGGAAGAAAAAATTACTCACCTTAGTAATTGCTTTTCTTCTCATGGAGTCTTGCTATATTAGGACCTTTGCAGTATGCCCCTGGCTTTTGACTGCCCCGGAGATGAAATAGTTAACTCCAGAGAAATCTGGAGTTCCACAGCGCGAAGGCGCTTATTGAAAGCTCTATCTGGGTTGTTTGAACCCAAACTGTCAGGTTCTTTATGAGGCTAAACTAACATAGCAAGTCTGTGTGGAAAAGCCTTACACTAGCCATTGGCTACCTACCAACAGTAGAACCACAAAAACACAACACCAATAAAGAAAACAGTATCACGAATTGTTAGGATAACCCTTGACAATCACTACTAAGGCCCCTCTGCCCAAAGACTCAAGTCCAGAGAGGGCCCAGCTACCAATTAACAAAAACAGAAACTATCTAGTTCCAAACCAAGAAAGAAAAGAAGGGGGGACTAGAAGTCAAACAGGCATGACACAGTGATTGCACCAATTTGCCAACCCCATACCCAAGTAGGGATTCTGAGAGGGGTAGGAGGGAGGGTTGTCCTAATATAGCAAGACTCCATGAGAAGAAAAGCAATTACTAAGGTGAGTAATTTTTTCTTCAAACACCATGAAGTCTTGCTTATATTAGGACCTTTGCAGAGTACACAGCAGTACCCCCATGGAGGAGGGTCAGAACCTACTTAGGAAATAGGCTCTGCAGGACAGCTGTGCCAAAGTGAGCATCTCTCCTGGACTGGACGTCCAGGGAATAATGCTTAGTGAAAGTGTGGACTGTCTTCCAGGTAGCAGCTTGACAGATTTCCAAAATGGGAATATCTCTAGCAGCCGCTAGAGATGCAGCTGTACCCTGGTGGAATGAGCCTCAGACCTGAGGGCGGCCCTGCCCAGTTTTTGATAACAGAATCTGATACAAGAGACAATCCACCAGCAATCGACCTCCTAGTAGCAGGCCTTCCTTACCCACATCTCCATAGGTAAGGAAGAGCTGGAGGGATTCGAACCTGTGACCCTTGGCACGATCCAAATAATAGCTAAGGGCTCTTTACTCAAACTGTGCAAGCTTCTCTCACCAGAAGAGGAGTGCTCAGTAAAAATACTGGAGAGAGATGGATTGGTTAAGATGAAAATCTGAAACCACCTTAGGTAAAAACTTTCTGTTAGTCCTGAGGATCACTTTATCTCTGTGGAAAGAAACGAAATCCTCTTCCACTGACAATGCTTGCAATTCACTTATACGCCTAGCAGAAGTGATAGCCACTAGAAAAACAGTTTTCCAAGTTAAGAACTTGAGATCTGCCGAATCCAGAGGCTCAAAGGAGGTTGCATTAGCTGGGCAATGCAAATATTCAAGTCCCATGCAGGGGTTGGTCTCGAAAGGGAGGATTAGTATGAAGTAACCCTTGAAAAAATTTGGCAAACACAGGGTGAGAAGAAAGAGAAACTGGTTTTCCTGCAGAAATAAAAACTGAAACAGCTGCCAAATGAACCTTTAAGGTAGCTGGTTTGAGGCCTAAGGAATTTAAGTGGACCAGGTAGTCCAACAAAATAGGCAGGTCAGCTGATTCTGGGGTGATTTGCCTCTCAGAACATCAAAATGAGAATCTCTTCCATTTAGAATTATAAGTGGCTCTAGTGGAAGGCTTTCTGGAGGCCTTCAAAATATCCAAGACACCTTGAGAAAGGTGTAAATGAGCAAACTCTAACTCCTCAAGAACCAAGCCTTGAGGTGGAGGGAGTTGAGATCCGATACACACTCTCCCTGTGCACAGGTCAGCAGGTCGTGAGCCTGGGCAAGGTCAGGGGAGGGTGGAATGATAGGGACAGAAGAAGAGGGTACCAAGGCTGCCTGGCCCAGTCTGGAGCAATCAGAATCACCCTGCAAGGCTGAGTTCTGATTTTACTAAAACCCTGAAGAGTAGAGGAACGGAGGGAAAGCATAGAGGAACTTTCCTCCCAATCCAGCTGAAAGGCATCCAGGGGACTGACCCCAGAACTGGGGGCCTGCAGCAAACAGGGAAGTTTGTGGTTGTCTGGGGCTGCAAAAGATCTATCTGAGAGTGCCCCAGCTGGCAAAGATTGACCCCAGCACTTGAGGGTTCAGAGCCCATTCGTGATGGCCCTGAGAAATCCTGCTGAGGGCGTCCGCTAGGACATTGTCCTTCCCTGGGAGGTGAACCGCTATCAGAGAGGTGTTCAGGAATAGGCCAGAGACCACAACTTCATTGCTTCGTGCATAGGGCTGAAGAGCGACTGCCCCTTGCTTGTTGATGTACCACATTGTTGTGGTATTGTCTGTCCTGACTTGAACAACTTTGTTCTGGACAGTTTCTGAAAAACCTGGAGAGCTAGGAAGACAGCTCTGAGCTCCAGCAGATTGATGTGAAGCAGAGATTCCTGAGGGACCAAACCCCTGAGTTGAAAGGTCGTCCAGGTGAGCCCCCAACCCAACAGGGACGCATCCGTGGTGAGGATGAGGGAGTGAGGGACAGGAAGGAATGGGACCCCTGAGGACAGGTTGCTCCGATCCAGCCACCACTGGAGAGCTAGGATCAGAGTCTTGGTCACTGGGACCAATTTGATAAGGGGGTCCCTCCTTGAGACCAATAGGACCTCAAGTGGAACTGAATGTCCTCATCTGAAATCTTGCCCTGGCACAACAGCTGTAGAGGCAGCCATAGCCCCAGGAGTTGCAGAAGTGCCTTGCTGGTCGAGAGACCTGCATGGAGAAAGAAGATGCCAGGGCAATGAGTTTGTCCACTCTTTCGGAGGAGGGAATGCCCTGGCTAACTTTGTGTTCAGCTCTGCACCTATAAAAGTTAGTACCTGAACTGGTTCAAGAACTGACTTTGAACACTCAGCAGGAACCCCAGAAAGGTGAGGAGTTCCTGGGTGATTTGCAAGTGGGATTTTACCTGCTCTGATGACTGACCCACAATAAGCCAGTCGTCCAAGTAGGGAAACACAGCTATCCCTTGTCTTCTTAAGTGGGCCACTACTACAGCTAGACATTTTGTGAAAACTCTTGGAGCAGAAGTGAGTCCGAAGGGCATTGCCCTGAACTGGTAGTGGCCCGAGGAGTTCGAACCTGAGGTACTTTCGGTGAGAGGCCCTGATTAGAATATGGAAGTAGGCGCCCTGAGGTCCAGGGAAGCTAGCCAGTCCCCTGGCCTCAAGGATGGCAAAATCATTGCTAAAGTCAGCATTTTGAACTTTGGTTTTACAAGATGCTTGTTCAGAAATCTTAAATCCAAGATGGGCCGCCAGTCTCCTGTCTTTTTGGGGTCAGGAAGTACCTTGAGTAAAGACCTTGCTCTGGTGTGGAAAGTGGGGACCTTTCCACTGCTTTGCAGTCTAAAAGAGAGGAAACCTCCGCCTTTAGTGCGAGGGTTTCTAAAGACTTGAGGGGGGAAAGTGTCGGCCTCATCTTGGGAAACTGTTTGAAACTGAGAACCAAGCCTTGGCTTACCACCTCCAGAACCCATTTGTCCGAGGTTAGGTACAACCAGTTCTGGCAGAAATAAGCCAGTCTGCCCCCACCGGCACAGGGAGACGGCCCCAGACACCCCGCCAGGGTGCCTGCTTGGCAGGGAGCAGCTTTAGGCTGGGGAGAGGGCCTGCCTGTGCCCCTGTCTGCCTCTGCCTCTGAAAAATCCTCTGTGCAAAAGCAGAAGAAGCCTGAATTGCAAAAGGCTCATTGTAAGGCCTGCCCCTCATCTCCCTGGGGGCATGCCTATGTTGAGTGGCATGCCTTCTAGCTTGGGCACTTTTGTAAGTAGTTCTGTATTCATCCATCTTTTCATGTAATTTTCTGTTTGTTCTCCAAACAGAGAATTTCCTATAACAGGAAAATCTATAGCCTTTGACTGGGTATCTTGGGACAGATTAGGCATCTGAGCCATGCCAACCTACGGAGAGCTACAGAAGTGGCCATGACCCTAGAGGAAACATCATTAACATCAACAGCAGCATGAAATTGAACTTTAGAGGCTTCAATGCCATCAGCAGCCACCTGTTCCAACTCACTGCCAGCTGGCCATGGGCCTGCTTGGCCAACTGCAATATAGTGTCCCATCTAGATTTCTGATATCTAGCCACATAAGCCATATAATTAACCTGTCTGAGTCCCAAGAAGCTGCCATACAATTTTTCACCATGGCATCAATCTTTCTGGAATCCTTATCAGAGGATGTGAAGCCAGGGGAATATTAGTCTTGTCACAGGCTGCAGCTTGCACCACACCTACATGACTACACTGTTCAGTAAGGAAGTCTGTATTAGGGCCTGACAACGTATACCTTCTGTCCATTTTTATCTACAGGAGGGACAGAAAAGGATTTTTAAAATCTTAGTGGTTTGTCTCCTAAATGACTTATGTAAAGGAATAGACAACCTTCTAGCCTCTGGAATATCCATCATTTCCACATAGTCAGGCTCCTCTTGCTCATCCACAGCCTCTTCTAAGGGAGCTGGAGTTTCTGCTACTTTCTTATAAAATCTGAAATGAGATGGGGACTCAGACAATAGGGGAGACTCAAAGGGTCTGTCTGGAGAAATGGCCAGTTCTATTGGCACTTCCAGACCTTCCCAATCACAATTACAATCATCAAAATCTTCCTCCCCCTCCTGTGGTTCATAAAAATCCCCAACATCATAATCCTGAACCACTGGACCTGAACGAGACCCCCTTTTTCCAACCAGAGAGGGTTCAACAGTCCCTGAGACAAAGACTGGACAATCTGTATGGCTTTAGCTATTTCTACAGCAGAAGGAGAGACAAAACTGGATTCCACACTAGCTGATTTCTTTGTCCTTTTTGCTTTGACTGGTTCCTCAGGACCAGCCTTTCTTTTGCCCGAGGAAGTATGGCCCTGGTCAGAGGGCACTCCCTCTGGTCCAGCCGTAGCTGGGCTGGGCTGGCCATCCGGGTCAGCGGACTTTTTGGCCTCTCGTTCCCTGAGCCTGCCCAATCTCTTTTCCAGGGTGGCTGCAGGGAAATTCTTACATATCTGGCAGTCTGACAGGAGGTGGTCAGACCCCAGACAATAGACACAAGTGGTGTGTGGGTCAGCCTTGGCAAAGGCTTCCCACAGACATCACAGTGTTGAAAACCCAGTGGCCCGATTTTTCTTTTTGGGTTTCTCAGACATAATGCCAGCTCAACCAAACTTGTCCTTTGTTTCAGGCCTTGCCAGATAAGACACCCTTTATCGGTCCCTAACTGTGTACGGGTATTTGAAAAACCACTTTTAATTGCAGGTTTTTAGGACCGATAAGAACTGGTACTTCACTCTAAATGCAAAGAAAACAATTTTTAAAGAACTGATCGGTAATCTAGAGCGAACCGATAATGAGTTTCCACACAGACTAAAATTATTTTACTTACGGTTACCAGATAGAGCTTTAAACGAAAACCTGTAATTTTAAACACTTTCTCGGTTAAATGAACCGATAAAATACTTTAAACCAAAACGAACCGAAATGAAGGAGCTGGTCTCGGAGCGCCTGTTCAGTGAAAGAGTAAAGAATCTGACAGTTTGGGTTCAAACAACCCAGATAGAGCTTTCAATAAGCGCCCTCGCGCTGTGGACCTCCAGATTTCTCTGGAGTTAACTATTTCATCTCCGGGGCAGTCAAAAGCCAGGGGCATACTGCAAAGGTCCTAATATAAGCAAGACTTCATGGTGTTTGAATGATTTGTGCTTAGGTACTTCAGCATGAACATGATCAAGTCAATGATTATAGTACGTATGAATTGGATAATATGAGCAATGAGCTTGGATGCTTGAACTGAGAATCATTTGTTATTATTTGATGGTTTTGGTTTTTCTCTGTATCCCATCTGTAGGGAGGAAGCTTTGTCTAGTACTGTGAGACCCCCCCACCGGTGGGATAAAAGTGCCGCAGAAGGAGGAGGTGTCAGGGGGGGTTGGTGGGTGAGTGCGACTCGCTCTAAGCAGAGCGGGAGTCTGCTGCAAGGTTTAAGTAGGATGTGGGGGAGGAGCTTTTCCCCCACATAACCACAGGCTTGTACCCTTCAATTATGTGTGGTTCATAGCTCAGTGCTTATGTAACAAACTGTAGCTGGATGATGTAGATGGTTGTTGGATACAGAGGCCAGCTGTTAAGCAGGCAATGGTTGCTAGGTACTTGTAGTATGGAATGATTTGTGCTTAGGTACTTCAGCATGAACATGATCAAGTCAATGATTATAGTACGTATGAATCGGATAATATGAGCAATGAGCTTGGATGCTTGAACTGAGAATCGTTTGTTATTATTTGATGGTTTTGGCTTTTCTCTGTATTCCACCTGTAATTGCCAGAATTTAGGAGCATTAGCATATGGCCTTGGGTAATTAGAATGTCAGCAAGCTATGATGCCATCTAGAGGCTTAATGTAGGAGGCACATATGTTCACAAAACAGGGTTACAGCTGTTGAATGAGAACTTCTATCAGGCATTTAGGAGTCATAAAACAGTTGAAAGCAGTAGAAGTAAAAGTAGAACTCCTGGCAGGTGGTTATCCAGCCTTGAAACAGACTGATACAGCCATAGAATGCCTGGCAGACAAGGAAGCAGTCAGAACACAGTTTTCACAACTTTTACAACAGGCAGCAAGATGGAGGGATGGAGCGGGCAGGAGGAAGAACAAGGATGGAAAGGGACCGGCAAGGCAACAACCGACAAGGGAGCAGGAGGAGGACCAGACGGAAGGGGGACCAGCTGCCACCAGCCGGCGAGCGACAGCCTCCAGGAAAGACTTCCTCTAAGAGCGGGAGTCTGCTGCAAGGTTTAAGTAGGATGTGGGGGAGGAGCTCTTCCCCCACATAGCCATGGGCTTGCGCCCTTCAATTACCATTTCTTACAATGCAGTTCATCAATGTAAGGTGCAGGGTTTAACCCTCAGCTAATATTTCTTACTGCTTTGCAGAAGCTCCCACATCATTTAATTGTCTAGTGCTTTCAGTGAACTCAAAGATATTCAATTTATGGTATAATAAATCTCATTTAGGCAGGTCTGTGAGGATAAGAAGGAGAAATACCACATCATTCGGCTACATGGAAGGGGGGCGTATGGTGGAGAGGAGATATCAGGAGAGTGGGAAGGCTCTGGAAGGACTTCCCCCAACCCTGCCCCCCCCACTCCCCTGACAAGGACTGGTTGTAGCTGGCTGGCCTGGTCAAGGACTCCTATCCCTGTGTTAATGTCGCCACCAGAGGGTGTCCCCCATATGGAAGAGGAAGCCCCTGTAAGGGCCTGGAGGGTTCAATCTCCCCCCTCCCCATTGGTCTGTCAGCTTCCCATCATGGAACCAGATCTGGTCTCCAAAAGGCCATATATGTAGGAACCAAATATTCAATCAGTTCATTAATTTGTCTAATGAGGGATGTCTTTCCTTAAGTGGGACAGAGGGACTCTGAACGGTACACTGAAGGATGCCCTTTAGGTGACCAAATTAGTAGACCAGGGAAGGGCTGTGGACATGGCCTACCTAGATTTTAGCAAGGCATTTGATATAGTCCCACACAAAAGATTAATATACAAGTTAGCCAGCCTTGGAGTGGGTCCCAAGGTGGTAGCCTGGATAAAAAATTGGCTGGACAACAGGACGCAAAGGGTAGTAGTAAACGGAGTCCACAGTGAAGAAAGGAGGGTTACTAGTGGGGTACCGCAGGGTTCACTACTGGGACTGGTCCTTTTTAATGTCTTTATAAGTGACATTGCAGAGGAACTGGAAGGAAAATTATGCCTCTTTGCAGACGACACAAAGATCTGCAACAGGGTTAATACACAAGATGGAGTGGAAAGGATGAGAAGGGACTTGGCAAGGTTGGAGGAATGGTCAAATGTATGGCAGCTCAGATTCAATGCAAAGAAGTGAATGGTAATACACCTGGGAAATAAAAACCCAAGGGAAGAGTACACAATGGGGGGTGAGATACTGACAGCAACAAAAATAGAAAGGGACCTGGGGGTAATTATATTGGATGACCTAAAGGTGGGCAAGCAATGTGAGAAGGCAGTAAGGAAGGCTGGGAGGATACTGGCATGCATAGGGAGAGGCATCAACAGTAGAAAACAGGAAGTTGTTATCCCTCTGTACAGACAGTTGGTGAGACCTCATCTGGAGTACTGTGTGCAGTTCTGGAGACCCCATCTCCACAAAGACATAGCCAGAGTGGAGGTTGTCCAGAGGAGGGCAACCAAAATGGTGCAGAGTCTGCACCAGAAGACATATGAAGAGAGACTAAAGGAGCTTAATATGTATACCCCTGAGGAAAGAAGGGAGAGGGGGGACATGAAACTTTCAAGTACCTCAAGGGAATCAACAATGTCCAAGAGGGTAGTATCTTTCAGAAAAAGAGATGAGCAAGAGCAAGGGGGCACAATTTGAAGATCGAGAGGGGACGGCTCAGAGGTAACATGAGGAAGTATTTTCACAGAGAGGGCTGTGGATGCATGGAATAGCCTTCCTGAGGAGGTCATGGAGTCAAGAACAGTTGGGGAATTCAAGAATGCATGGGACAGACATAAGGCAGTCCTAGTGGGGGGTAGGAGGAGGTAGGCTGTTGGTTAACTAGGATCTGCAGCTTATCCATCAGGTAGGAAAATGGGCAGACTAGGTGGGTCAAGCAGTCCTTATCTGCTGTCAAATTCTATGTTTCTAATGTACCTTGCATTTTAGCTGTCATGGATTCTAGCATATAACTATTATGGACTAGGTCCTTCCAGTTTCCTAATAAGGGTGGGTCAGGTTTCAGCCAGTTTCTAGTGATAGTTTATTTTGCTGCAGTTATGAGTGTTGAGGTGAGGTATGTGTGATGTTTGTTATTGAATTGAGGGTGGAAGTGTAGTAGAACTGCTGCTTCTGGGGTCAGGTGACCTAGTTATGGGAATAAGCCTGTTAGGGTCTGTGACATCCCTTTCCAGACACCAGAAAGGACCGGGCAGTGCCAGAAACATGTGCCTGTGTTGAGACCTCAACACCACATCTGTGCCAGCAAGAGGAGTTTCCAGATGAGGAGAACTTTGCTGTCACCTGTGGGGTACGAAAGTAATGGACCACCACCTTCCATCCAAATTCTTTCCCGGAGTATGAGCCCGTGACATGGTGTTGACGGCGCCGTATCCAGAGCCAGTCCTTCTCCATGAGTACAATCATTAAATCTGCCTCCCAAGTCTCCTGGACACGCTCAGATGTGATTCTGATCACTGCTCTCTCTGCCCTGTAATACTGGGAAATCAAATGTCGGGGGAACCTCTCCTCCCTTGTGTTTGTAATCTTAATTGCAACTTAATTTTATAGAACATCCTTTTACTGTTAAACTTGGTATATACTGTATTTGTGTATTATGCCATACCATTACACGTGTAATACTTCAACTGATGGATTGCACTGTCCCCCTTTAGTATAAACAAAAATTAAAATAGAAAATTGAAGTGATGAAAGTTCCTCCTTATGTGGCACAGAGGGATTCTGAGTGGTTCAGTGAGGTATATCCCTTCCTTTTTAATACAGAGGTGTTTCTGACTGAGCTATACAATGAGGATATCCTTCCTTATGTAACAAAAATGGGTTTTGAGCATTGAGCAGTACAATGAGGGACATCTTTTGTGTGGTAGATAGGTGTTCTGAGTGGCACAGAGAGACATTTCTACATATGTGGGACAAAGCAGTTCTGGCTTAGCTATACAGTGAAGGATGTCCTTCATTAACGTATGTGGTACAGAGGGGTTCTGAGTAGTACAGTGAGGGATGTCCCTCCTTATGTGGTACAGAGGGGTTCCAAGTGGAACAATGAGGGGCATACTGTCTTATGTGACATAGAGGGGTGCTGAGCAGTACAATGATAGGTGTCCCTCCTTATGTGGGACAGAGGGCTTCTGACCGTACTGTACAATGAGGGATATCCTTTTCCTATGTGACATAGAGGGGGACAGAGAGATTGTGATTGAGCTATGCAATGAAGGATGTTTATACGTGTGTGATACATAGAGACTCTGAGTGGTACAATGGGAAATGTCCCTCATTATGTGAGACTGAGGAGTTCTGAGTTGTACAATGATGGCAACCCTGCTCACATAGTATAGAGGTGTTTGACTGGTATAATCAGGGATGTCCCACCTTGAGTGGGATAGAGGAGTTCCGAGTGGTACAATGAAAAATGTTTCTCCGACTGTGGCACAAATTAGATATTTCTGTCCTGCCTTACAGTAACAAGTGACTGGGCAGAGCTGTTTTGTTTGTTTTTCCCTACTTTGTCATGAGATCATACTCTGTCCTTCACAGAGCAAGCTGCAGCAGCTGGCCTCATCCACGTAGTATTATGGACAACAGTCTCCTTTGAGATCCTGCCAAGTCCTGCTTGTTATTCAGCCGCAGGGGTTGCTACAAAGTGATACACTCTAGCCCTCTCTCTGCCTAGAAAGTGGCTATACCCCCATCAGCACAGTATGAGAGATCTGAGGGCTGTTTTGAACTAAGAGCTGGAGGTAGGACACAATATCAGATGTACCACTGCTATCTATTGATCTGTAAAACAGTAGTCCTTCCTCTGTAAAAAGTGTGAATTTTGTCTCTGGGCTGTACCCCCATCAATCAATCAATCTTTATTTAACCAGGTGAAACACCTTTGAGCAAACTCATTTGCAAGGTGGACCTGGAGGGTGCATAGATCAGTATAATGGTATAACAATAAAACTATATAACAATTAAGAGGGTATAAAGCAAACAGAAGAATGTACAACAATCAGCAGCCACCAGTTGCATATTGTAATACAACACAGTATGCACATGTCAGAAGATAAATACAAAGGTAGGTTCAGCACAGTATGTACAAAATAACACTCATACTAATAAACACAGTTTATAACATGGGTTCCTAAAATATTGTCTTCTGATTTGTCCAACAAGGTCACCTGACTGGATTAATGTCTGATTTACCCACAGTTGCATATTCACATGGCTTTATTTCACTGTTTTTTTTAGGTAAAACTCTAACAAAACATTGCCCATGTTATAAGAGGATTAACCCACTCCAAGGTATGGGTTTACTGAGCATTAAACCAGGCCTGGGTGGTTGAAATCACTGGCTTCTGCCTCATGATTCCGCGCCCCGGAGTGGATTAATGCTCAGTAAACCCATACCCTGTTGTGGGTTAATCCCTCCTTATATAATACGTACATGGAGAGCACAGGAATATTGGGCTGTGATTAAATACCTCACCGAGGGCATAGAATAAAGGGAAGGGAAGGAGAGGGAAGATAGCTGATATAGATGGGGAAAATGATGCAGCTGTGACAATCAAAGAGTAAGGTAACTGAGGCCAGCAGACATAAGCCTGTTATTGGGGATAACAGTTACAGGATTGGGTGAAAGATTTAGCTTATAGCTTTTTAAATGTAAACAGATTTATGGGGAGGGCCAGCCTCAGGGTTTTTTGAAGCTTATTCCAAAGTTGAGGAAGTACATGACTTACAGAGGCCCTACCAAAACGTGACTTAACTTTGGGGACAATTAAGGCAGTGAAGGAATGACTTCTCAAGGAGTAGCTTCCTGGTGAACAAAGGGGCAGACAAGCCGAGATATATTGTGGAAGCTTTTGGGTGATAGCTCTGAAAGTCCAGAAGGCAGCATTTCATTACCTTCTAAAATTAAGGAAAGACCAGACTACAAGGGAATAAAGACAGCAGTGGTGAGTAGAGTAGGATGCTCCAGAGATAAACCTGATAGCTCTGTGGTAGAGAGTATTGAGTTTGGCAAGCGCTGCAGTAGGGCCTTGTTCATAGAGGAAATCAGCATAATCCACGAGAGAAAGGAATGTAGATTGGACCAGTCTCTTTTTAGCATCCCGAGTGAGGAGATGTTTAATCCTGTAGAAGAGGCCAAGTCTCTGTTTTCATCAGCCATCTGTGAGAAATCAGTGCAATGTTTTGAACTGAGAGCTGAAGGTACAGTGGAACACCAATATCAGATATGCCGTACCAGTGTTGTGCATCGATCTGTAAAGCACTAGTGTAGCCAGTCCCCAGAAGTCAAATTCTACAGGGCTGTCCACCATGGGAAGGCCCCCTCACTATGGAAGGAGACTAGCCAGGATTCTTTTAGGCTTGGTGGAACTACATGGCTACTAATATATGACTTGAAATTGTAGAACTATACAATTCCATAAAAGCAAAGTCTTTACACTAAGTCATCCAGTCAAGTAGTAAGAGTTTATTACATTTTCATACACACTATTTTCTTTTTCTTTTCTGTTCCTATTTGATAGTACTCCCCTCAGAGGATGCTAACCATTTTCAGGGGCTCTTGGTGGCACTTTCATCTTTACATTTTTCAGAGGCTGATGACATTTTGCTCTTCTTTTCCCTTTTTTCTGTGCTCTGCCTTCATTCACTGGCCCCCAAGGCAGATGGTCTGAATAGGACCTTCCTGGGCAACAAGAAGAGACTCATTGTGGGGAGCTCAGCTGTCAGCACAGATGTGTGACCCCCACTGGAACACAGTATCAGCAGTATAATAGAAGACTGCTCCTTGACTCCCTATCTGGATGGTCAGACTGTCCTCGTTCTACCTTGAATGCAATCTGGCTTTTATCCTCTGTGCATATTTTTGAATCCCAATTTAAGGGAATCCCTCAGGGTGTCCTCTAAACAAATGTTCTCTTTCCATGTGTTTTTCTTCTATTTTCCCTTCACTGTGTTGCACTGTAGGTAAACCTAGTTAAGTGACCCACACAGGGTACCTTCATTTCTTTAAAGGTGTACTACAGTCAAAATTTGCAAAAACATATGTTGTGCAGTGTGTTTTGATTTGCACGTGTAGTCCTAGTGTGTCCTTCCCTTTGTTTGCTATTTGGATTTTTTTTCTAAATGTGCCTATTAGTTTTATGTCCCCTGGGAATCTCCATGTTTGAATTTTTCATTGCTTTTTTTGTTCCTACTGTGGTAGTACTCTTTTAAAATCTGTTCTGTTTCCTCTATAGTTTTCTGGTACACCAGTGGTTGATTACAATTCTGTCTTTTTTGATGCTGTTACTGGGCTCAGTCATGAAAAAGATGGGAGATGTCTCAAGGATATGCAGCCAAGCACATGTTTGGGAGGTGAAAACTGATAAAAACAACATGCTACAGAGGAATATTGCTCTGAAATGTTTTATTTAATAAAGTTAGGTCCTGGTTAGGACAGCCCAAAAAGATACAACAATATCTACAGAGCAGTATATATAGATATTTGCTTACTTTAGATAGTTCACTTGAGTAAGGCCGCCCAGTAAAAGATTCTGTGGCACAGTTACTTGCCTGTTTCCGTTCCTATAATCTCTCTCATATACTCCATTGATTTATCCCAAAGTTTCTACAGGTTGTCATGGAGGGTTTATACACTGTGGCACAACAACCTTCTGAGTTCTGTTGACAAAACAGATACAACAAAATTACACATACCCCCTCAAACACACACACATGCAAGGCAACATGGCAACTACTGTATATGCAGATTACTATGAAGGAAAACATTGTGAGGCACTTGCCTGTATTACCCATGTTGCAGTGCATTAGTGGGTTAGTATAATTGTATACTTCTTTGAAACTTGAGTTCTCTGTTAGTGTAAAATCTTTGCCCCAATGCTTTGGGCATTTAGTTTTTTTCATTTTTAAGGCACCAATCATGCTCATTTCAGTCTCCTTCCAAAAGCCAAGTAGCCATGTTAGCTGAGCTGTGGCTTTGATTTGCCTTCAGTGGACCTCTAAAATATAAAAATAGATGTTTTCAATGATGCTCCCATTGTTATCAAATGAGCACCCCCCCCCACTCTACAAACTCCTATATCACCAAATGTAGGAGCACGGGGTAGCACGGGGGTGGAGCTCGACTGGAGCAGGACCAGGAAGAGGAAGGGATTGGGTGGCCACCTCTCATTTATGATCCTTCCCCTGCACAGAAAATGAAACAAAAATTGTAAATCATGAAGAACTACACTCCAGTGCTGCTAAGCGGTGCCCAGGAAAAAAGGTCTCTGGAAAAAAGTTGTCAGAAAAAAAGGCATGTGGAAAATATGGCACATGGAATGAATGGTACAGGGGGGAAAAGCTCTAATGCCTTTTTGTTTGTAATAAACTTTTGCAGGAGCGTTATGTTATGTGTCGTGTCCTGTGCCTTTCTTTCAGTAATATTTTGGTTGTCACTATTGCTAGATGGCGAAATATTCTTTAATATCGTGTTTTGTTTCATTTCAGGAGATGCTTATATATTTATGATGGAGGAGGGCATAACCCCCCACAGAATACATCACATATGTTGTCCGCTATATTTTCTGAGCCACACAGTGTATACTCTGCTGGTGATTTTTACTTTGACTGTTCATTTTTAGGTATATTTACTTGTAGGTATTTGTTGAAAACTTACAACTGTCACACTGTGTAGGTGCCATTTTTTTCTGCTTCTGCATTTTGTACCCTTTTTTCAGGGTGACGTTTTTTCCGTATGCCTTTTTTCTGGGGATGTTTTTTCCAGAGATGTTTTTTCCTAGAACCCTGCTAAGCTACCAGTGGAGGGCTTATGGGAAGTACTGGTGCTCTTGACAAATAATAAGATCCTTGGTTTCCCACGGCCCTCCAACTAAGCAGCAATAGAACACCTTGACCGTCTCCACCCTCCCACTGGAGAGACTGATGTCTGAGATCAAGATAAAATATTCTGAGACAGTGTGGGCACCATTTCTGAGGGACCTGCAATCACAAGATGCCTGGCTGATCTGACAGGTTTTTAAGAATGTGATGTATTGGACCTGTAAATGTTTTTGTGCCGTGCACAACTACCTACCACTGTAATTGTTATGCTATTACCCAAACAGTTGCCTGGTTGTCCATTTTACCCTGTAGTTATATGTATCACTACCTACCACTGTATTGTTATGTTTTTTCCTAATAGTTATGTGATTGTTCATTTTACTCTGTAATTATATATCCTCCACTGCCCTCTACCCCCAGGATGCATGTAGAATCGAGCAGTACTCTGCTCAGTATGCCTTCCTGGTAAAACTTTTAAATAAATAAATTAAATAAATAAATAAAACTGGGGCCAGCAAATCTTATATGTATTTGGTAGGGGTATGGTACAGTACAAGGGCAGACCTTGGTTGGAACATACAATAAGGACCCATATATATTGTACAGCATTCTTGACACTTGACTCTACACACAAACCTAAAATGATGAGATTGTGATTCTGTGTGTATTCTGATAGATGAATTCAGTAAAAGAGGTGTATTGTAATGGGTACTGTAGTTTCTATTACATTTTTTCTCTACTTTGTTCTTTACCTCTCCAACTTATACAAAAGTACTGCACATACAATTAATGTAATGCTAATACATGTGAGATTCATCTAATGTACTTCATGAACAGAAATTCAAACATCATGATATAAAGTCTTCTGTTTCTTTAGTTTCACAACAGTTGTGAGTATGTGGAAATGCCCAAATGTAGGCATTTTCAGCAACAACAAAATCAAGGTATCTGTAAAGGCCAGCTCAAACAACGATCAGATCTAAACATTAGACATGACGTGTGGTAAAAGTTGGGATTTCCTGGGCAGCAGATCTATCAGTCCCACTTCTACTGCTAGTATTAAGGGTCATACTTTGTAGTAAAGTTTTTTTTTCTGCTGTCAAAACAGCTTGTAGACATTAAAACTGTAAACACAAAAATACAGTTTTGTTTTGCTGAAAATTTTATAGGTAGCATACAGAATTTCAGAATAAAAATTAATCCTTCTTCACGTACCAAAAAAGCCTCATTGTAACTGTAATGGCCATTATAATACAGACTTATTTTTGATCTGTATTCTGTTGTTCTGGTTACACACCGTTGTTTACTATGAACTTTGATTTGCAGGGTCAGTGCATGCTTTTGGATCCTGTAGTTACAGTAGATGTGGGGTTTAGTACTGGGTACCAGCAGAAAGACCAGGGCCCCCATATTCAAACATTGTCATGGTACTAACCATGTTAGTACCATTCTAATCGATTATAGCGGGGTCTGACAGGGTGGCTGCCATATTTGGCAGCCTATGGTGTGTGGTTCTAGCTCAATAGCACATATGCTCAGAACATACTGCTGTACCTTTGCAAATGAGGTATTCCTCTGGTATACAAGATGCAGCAGTACATTTAGAGGTTTTGAAAGAGCTAAACAACCTCTATCCTAGCACTTGTTTAATGCTTTCAAAACCCTACTCTAATCACTGTGCATAGTTGTGCATGAGCACCCATCTCACCTCCGGCCTAGTGTCAGCTACTTTAGTGGACTGATAGCAAGAGTGTTCAGTCCCTGCCAGTATCACCCTTCACCCTTTGATTGCCATACATATGCCCCCTAATAAAGACATCAACAAATCCCTAGGATCCAGTGGTCCTCCACCTCTGATCACCAGTCAGAGGTTCCATTTAGTGTTTAGTTATGTGTCTATCCTTGTCCCTGGTGCCTAGTGACCTCATCACTCCGATTGTTGATAGGATGCTCTGATCCATATGATAATGATATGATTAGTACCTTCAAAGCTGGGCTCAAATCTCTCCTTGGCTCTAAAATGAATTGTACCTGCCTGTGCTAATGTGATAGTACCTCGCCCCCAGTTTTCCATTTACCTACCCCCTCTACATCTTTCTGCCATATACCACTTTTTTCTTAACCCGATCCCCTACCCTCAATTATCTGACGATGGCCTCACTTGGTTGAAAGCTCTACCTCTCTCCCACTTCAGACAATGCCACCTCCGGGTGACCCCCCCAACCCCATCTTATCTAATCAGTCTATCTGTTAATATGTACTAATTTGATGTGTATAAGTTCAAATTTTACTATTACTGCCTGTGTATATGCTTCAGTGTTTTTCTTTTTTTTCCTCTGAAAACCATGTATTTTTGTAATGTTTGTTCAACACTAACGTGGAACCTTTGAAAATGAGTCCTTGACTCAAAGGTATTAATCCCAAACTGAAATAAATAAATACATAAATAAATAAATAATGTAATCCCTGGCATTCAGTGGTCCCACTCTGACTGCCATGCAGATACTCCAGAATGAAGATATGTCCACACACCTGGCTTCTAATCGTCCTCCACCCTCCCCCCCAATCACACATCTTACCCGCTCCCCTTCCCGCCCACTCAGATTTCTCCACCTGCTCCCCCCAGTGGTCCCCCACTTACCCAAGCAGGCATCATCCTGCTCCCTGCAATGGTGACTGGTGCAGCCCCTTTACTTACCACCTCAGCCGACTACCATCTGAGTGTCAGGGAGCAAGTGAGCACCAACTGTAGAATTAGCACAGGGATGTGGACATATCATTATTAAGAGCATCTTCATGGCAATTGGGGAGTGGGAGGATGAATAAAATGCTGGGGATTACATTATCATATGGATCGGGGGCATGAGATCAGCAATCAGAGATGGGGGGGTCAATAGATGCAAGGAATAAGAATAGATACTTAACTAAACACTAACTAGGGTGTCTAACTGATGAGTAGGGGCTGGGAGGCCAGCACACCTTCACACAATGCCTCTGCACAGCTGTGAGTGAGGACATTGTATGAATCTGCTAATGAGGCCATAATGGCATGCAAATGGCCCCTTAGTGCCTTGCGTGTGTCTTCTGGGTGTATTAACATGCCAGTGACTGAATATGGTATAGAAAAACAGAAGTTGATGATGGAAAAAAAAGACCATTAGTCCATCTAGTTTGCCTGTAATACTCTGTCCTACCACTGAAACCTAGTGTCTATATAGAGTTTATACCGATGTTGTCTGTATAGGCTTTATGCCCAAGCTACCTGCCTCCGTGTTCCCTGCCTTGCTGCTTACCCCCTGGGTGACTATTATACCCATAGATCTGTCCCAACCATGTCTGAAGCTATTGATGGTCTTGACACCTACCATCTCAGCTGGCAGGCTGTTCCATGGCTCAAGCACGCTCTCCCTGAAAAAGAACTTCCTCACATCCATCCTGAATTTCTCTCCCTCCAGCTGCTTTTCATGTCCCCATATTCTAGATTTGCTATTCCTGTTGAATAGTTCCTCGCAGTTTATCTTGTTCATTCTTTTCAGGAACTTGAAGGTCTCTATCATATCGCTCCCTCCCTTCAGGCTTTCAGTGAGTACATGTTCAGGGCCCTAAGTCGCTCCTTGTAGAATCTGCCTGGCAGGTCATGAATCATTTTTGTTGCTTTATGCTGCACCAGCTCGATCCTGTCCCTGTTTTTACTCGAGTGAGGGATCCAAAACTGGAAACAGTGCTCCAGGTGGGCCTTCCCAGGGATCTATAGAGAGCTAGTAAGAGCTCCCTTTTCCTGCTATCAAATCCCTTCCCAATACACCCTGACATCCTGGTTGCTTTGCTGTAAGCCTTGTTACATTGGCTAGATTGTTTAAGGGAGTAGCTTATGATGATGATGTCAGTTTCCTTCCCTCAGTAGCAGTGTCCAGCTTAACTCCTCCCATACTGTATTCTGTCCTGGGTTTCCTGCTCCCAGTGTGTATCACCTTGCAGTTTTTGGTTTTGAACTTCAACTGCCAAACCTTGGACCACCTCTCCAACACATGCAGGTCCCTCTGCCACTCCCTTACGTCCTCATTGCTGTCTACCTAACCACAGATCTTAGCCAGCCCTTTTCTGATTCGGTTGAGTTGAAGCACTGGGGTTACAGTCTTAGTCAGTGTTCCTCTCCTGGCTTGCAAATTTTTTTAATTTTAATTTGTACTTTTTTTATTTATTAAAGTCTAGGAATTACAACCCTTTGAGTCAGGGACTCATTTGCAAAGGCTCCATGTCATACAGACAATGAAGACAGTTACAAAGTATAACAAATACAGCGACTAAGTACAGAGGCAATAATGCACAACACATACATAGAGCAACACTAAAGGTGTGTATAGTTAAATCATATATTAGAATCAGATACATATTCAGCAGTGGAACCTTTGAACTTGTAGAGGAGTTTTAAAATAATTTTGAGCATTACTCGTTTTGTTATTTTATTTATTATTACGTAGGAGTCCCAGGAGCGCAGGGATTCATTTTTCTTTTCTGACCCTTTCACTTGAAAATATCTTCTGCTTAATTTATGGGATGCTCCCCCCTATCAGCAGCCTTCTTGCTACTTTCTGGCATAGGCCATCTGCCCTCCACTGTGAAAACTGAGCAGAAGTAGTAATTAAGAATGGCTGCCTTCTGCATGTCCTCCCCATTACCCTGAACACCTCTCTATCAGCCTAACAATTTTTCCTCTAAACTTTCTATATTCCCTAATATATATGAAAACCTCTTCTTCTCCTCTGCCCTTAAGCCCCTCCACAATATGCAGCTCTGTGTCTGCTTTTGCATCCCTGACTGCCCACTTAGCCTTCCATGATTTCACCTAGTACTCACTCCATTCTTCATCCCTCAGCATCTTCTTGTATCTGAGGAAGGCCTTTCTGCTGGCTTTCACCACCTTTCTGACCTTCTTAGAGAACTAGACTGGTCTCGAGTACTTGTTTCTCTTGGTGACCATCCTCAAGTATGACTCTGTTGCCTCAGGAATGGTCCCTTTAATTTTTCTCCACATTTCCTTCACATCCCTGATTCTTTCCACCTCAACCATCCTACCCTAGATTAATTCACTCATCTGGTTAAATTCTGCTCTCCTGAAATCCAGAACGTCAGCCTTTAATGAGGGTAGACTGGTGCTGAGGGCCACTTTGAACCAAATGGTGTTACGGTCACTGAACCATTGTGGCTCCTCCACCCTCACTCCACCTACCATTTCCAAGGTGGTGAGCACCACATTGAGAATGGCAGCCTCCCTTGTGAGTTTCCTGACCGGCCGCACCAGCAGGCATTCCTGCAGTGTGCATCTGCCAGTACCTGGCTTCTAGGGCTTTTGCTGCTGGAATATCCAAATCAATGTCCAACAGGTTTAGATCGCCCAATACCACCATCTCCCCATTTGAAGACTCCCTTCTTTAATTCTGCCCCTAACTCCCTATTGCCCTTATCTCCCTGTTCTGGTGGCTTATAGACCACCCCCATGCATGATTTTCTGCCTGATGCTTTCATGAGCTGAACATACAGCAATTCTCTTACCCTGCTCACATGACAAATGGTGCTATCCCATTTGGAACACTGTGTCTCCATTTGCTCCCGTAAGCATTATTCCTGTGTAAGTTCCTGCACAGAGTCACTGTGTACTGTGCTCACACAGCGCCATATTCAGACAGACAGGGAGCTCCAGCCATAGTGTGCTAACTGTCTGAATATGGCCCCCAGACTGGCCGTGCGCTGTCTCATGCATACCGCTAATGGGTTCAACACATAAATGCCTGGCATGGAATATGGGGTACCTTGTTACTAACCAAAGTTGTAGTAAGAGTAACAGAAATGCTGCAGTTTGTTTTCAGTTCTCTGAAAAAGTATTTATTGTTATCCAGGAGTATAAACATTTTCCTAGCCAAGGCTCCTTTATAATAATGTTCTGGCAAGCATCAGCAGCACTGGCAAAGTTACATTATAAAATATATTATCTAAAAGCACAACATCAAATATGCATACATTACATTACACTTGAAGTACAAAGGTTAGAATTCTCATACAGAACAAAGTAAAACAGGATAAGTCAATAGCCACCACAGTACAATATTATTTGTATGACAGCATCACCTCTTCAGTCAGACCTTGTACAAAGGGAATTTAGAGATTATAAAACCACTGCTTGATCTTACTGATACCAAATGGTTTTCTGGTTGATGGGTGGGGTCTACAGCGCAGTGTAGAATTCCACCATTAAAATTCAGGTATAATGGCAGTTCTACTTCTGCAGTGCTTTTTGGATTTTTTTTGCTACATGAAAGAGAATTCCAAAAGTGCTTTAATTTAAACCACGGATTAGTTTTTCACAGTCTTTGGAAGGTTTGGAGAAAACTGATCCACAGTTTCCATAACACTAATTTGTAGTTTATGTAAACCACAAAGCACTATCCATGGTTTAAATAAAGAACCGCAAACAGCTTACATAATTTTAAAAATTCCACTTTGGATGGAATTCTGTAGAACTAAGTGGAATTTCTGAAATTCCACAGAATTCTGTCAGAAGCCAGATTTAAAAATTTTGCACAGTCCTGTGATAGGGTTAGTAGGTGACCTATCACAGGTAAGGGTCAGGTTAGATGCTGTAGTGATGCACAGTTAGTGATGCCACCTACCTGGACATCACCTCAGGCAAATGTCGTCATTTCACCTACTGTCTTGTGCTAAAGGCTTGGTTAAGTCTTATCTGTAACACTGCTGGTTGTGATGGCATGTGTATCTGTGATGTCATAGTAATTGTGATGCCAGGCTGCCTTTAAAGGGGACAGGAATTGGTTCTCACGTCGTTATTTACTAGTTTCTAACCATCTGTACATAAGTAATAAAGTTTTCATGAAAAAGGTGTGTTTTGTGCATTTACATAGAAACATAGAAACATAGAATTTGATGGCAGATAAGGACCGATTGGCCCACCTAATCTGCCCATTTCACTACCTAATGGATAAGCTGCAGATTCTATTTAACCAATAGCCTACTTCCACCTACCCCCCACTAGAATTGCTTTATGTCTGTCCCATGCATTCTTGAATTCCCCCACTGTTTTTGACTCCATGACCTCCTCAGGAAGGCTGTTTCATGCATCTACAACCCTCTCCATGAAAAAATACTTCATTACAGTACCTCTGAGCCGTCCCCCTCTATCTTCAAACTGTGCCCCCTTGTTCTTGCACATCTCTTTTTCAGAAAGATGCTACCCTCCTGGACTCTGTTGATTCCCTTGAGATACTTGAAAGTTTCTATCATGTCCTCCCTCTCCCTCCTTTCCTCGAGGCCATAAATATTAAGCTCCTTTAGTCTTTCTTCATATGTCTTCTGGTGCAGACCCTGCACCATTTTGGTTGCCCTCCTCTGGACAGCCTCCACCCTGTCTATGTCTTTGAGGAGATGGGGTCTCTAGAACTGCGCACAGTATTCCAGATATGGTCACACCAACTGTCTGTACAGAGAGATAACAACTTACTGTTTTCTACTGGTGATGCCTCTCCCTATGCATCCCAGTATCCCCCCAGCCCTCCTTCCTGCCTTCCCACATTGCTTGTCCAGCCCACCTTAAGGTCATCTGATATAACTACCCCAAGTCCCTTTCCATTTTTCTTGTTGTCAGTATCTCACCCCCCATTGTGTACTCTTCCCCTATATTTTTGTTTCCCAGGTGCATTACTTTACACTTCTTTGCATTGAATCTAAGCTGCCATACATTTGACCATTCCTCCAACCTTGCCAAATCCCTTCTCATCCTTTCCACCCCACCTTGTGTATCAACCCTGTTGCAGATCTTTGTGTCATCTACAAAGAGACATACTTTTCATTCCAGTCCCTCTGCAATGTCACTTATAAAGACATTAAAAAGGCCAGACCCAGGACTGAACCCTGCAGTACCCCAGTAGTAACTCCCCTTTCTACACTGTGGATTCTGTTTACTATTACCCTCTGTGTCCTGTTGTCCAACCAATGTTTTTCCCACGCTACCACCCTGGGACCCACTCCCAGGCTGGCTAATTAGTTTATTAATCTTTTGTGTGGGACTGTGTCAAATGCCTTGCTAAAGTCTAGGTAGGCCATGTCCACAGCCCCTCCCTGGTCTACTACTTGTTTGGTCACCCAGTCAAAGAAATCGATTAGATTCATCTGACATGACCTTCCTGCAGTGAATCCATGTGCCTTGAGTCCTGTGCCCCACTGGCCTCTAGGTACTCAACAATTCTTTCATTCAGAAGTGATTCCATCATTTTCCCTACCACTGAGGTCAAACTGACAGGTCTGTAGTTTTCTGCCTCTGACTTGCTCCCACTTTTGTGAAGGGGAACCACATCTGCCCTCCTCCAGTCCTCAGGTACCACCCCATCCTCCCATGATTTATTAAAAAGGGTAGTCAGTGGCGCTACTAGTTCTCTCCTTAGTTCTTTTAGAATTCTGGGGTGAATCCCATCAGGCCCCATTGCTTTATCCACCTTCAGTTTTAGGAGTTCTTTCAGAACCCTTTCTTTTGTGAAAGGACTGGTATCAACCCCTTATCCAAAGTGCTTCTATTGACTGGATTTGGTACCTCCCCTTCCTCTTCCTTTGTGAATACTGAGCAGAAGTATTTGTTCAGTATCCCAGCTTTTTCACTGTCCCTCTCTGCCCAACCACCCTCCTCTTTATTCAGCCTCAGTATCCCTGCTTTAATCTTTCTTCACTCCCTAATGTACCTATAAAAGGTTATATCCCACTTCTTGACCGACTTGGCTATCTTTTCCTTGGTTTGGGCCTTTGCTATTCTGACTGCCTTCCCAGCTTCCTTCTGCTTTAACTGGTATAGTTCGCTGTCCTGCTCCTTCTGTGTTTCCTTATACTTCCTGAATGCTATCTTTTTCTCCCTAACCTTCCCTACCACTTCTTTTGAGAACCATAGTGGATTTTTTCCTTTCGTTTTGATTTATTTATTTGCTCCACACAAAGGCTGGTTGCCTATGTGATGGCAGTTTTGATGTTTCCCCATTGTTGCCCCACCCCACCTTCTTGCCTGTTTGCTAGTGCTTTTCTGAGGCACTCTCCCATTTTGACAAAATCAGCCATTCTGAACCCCAGTACCTTCACTTTTGTATGGCTTAACTCTACAGCTAAGTTTATCGTGAACCACACTGTTTGGTGGTCACTTGTTCCCAGATGGCTACCCGTTTCTAGATCTGAGATCCTCTCTCCATCCCCATTTGAGAGTATCAGGTCTAAGACTGCTCCCTCCTGAGTGGGTTCCAACACTAACTGTCTGTCATTTGTCCCTAGGTGGACAATGACATCCAATTCCCTCCCCTGTGCAGCTGCTCCCGCAATCTTGAGGATTCACTCCCTATCCTTCCAAGCCATGGCATCAGGCAGGCACCTTGCCTCCCTCTCCCCTCCCTCCTTCCCTCCCTCCCTCAGTTCTACCCTCCTAATAATGGAGTCCCCCACCAGGAGTTGTTTTCTTCCCCTGTGAGGTCCCATTCCATCCTCCTGTGGGTCTCCTTTGTGGAGGTCTCCACTGTGGGTGCCTCCATAGGGGAATCACACTCTGCCAGAATGGCATATGAATTGTGGACAGGTGCAACTGGAGGGATGCACCTCTGTTCCACCACCCTCACCCTTCCTGAGCCCACTGTGGTCCAACCGCTCCTCTTTCTTGACAACCTCTGAGGCAGCAGCGGTGGCCCTGGTGGTCCCTGGGTGGGACAGGAGGTCCCCCAAATCCTGGCCAACTCAGCCTGGAGATGAGCAGCCTTCTCCCTTATGATTCTGCCTCTTCTCTCTGGTAAGTGCTGTTATGAGTACCCACATTCTGAAAAGGCACAAGACAGTATGAACGGATGTTATCTGTTTTGGCAAGCGTGGTCTCATGCGCTGGTTCCATGCAGTTGCTTTATGTACTGTATTGAATATATATGTACAGATTGAAACTGAATAATGCATTAATTTGTGTTAGATTAAAACTCACAGGTTTAGGCACACTACCTTATGGGGTTTGCAAACTGATCTGAGAAGTGCCACATCATGCGAGTTCACAAAAAATAAGCTGAATTTGAATATATGCTTGTGCATCAGGTAATCTCCTGATGATTTTTCACTATTAGCCACAGTCATTTTCTTTTTTCAGTATTGAATGTATTCCCAGATTTCAATTGTAATACCCTCATTCTATAATATTCATAAGCTGATTTTTTTTTATAACTTGTATTTTTCTCTGGTATTGTGTAGTTTGTATTTGTGCGTGAGGTTGAGATAGAGTGTGGGTGGCTATTGGAGTCAATTCCCTGCTTAACATTACTACCACTGGAAAATCAAAACAGCATAATAATTGATTCCTATTTTTAAGTTTCAATAATAGTTAACTGACATATAGTTTATAATGTACTCTGGCATATAGCTATAGCATTGAGCAAGTTCATGCATTACGATTTCTAATCCATGTAGTGAAAATGTTCTAAAATTCTAATACGGTCAGTGTTTTTCCCCTCGATGAAATATAGCAGGCATGTGTATGTTCTCTTTAGACTTACATCTTTTCAAACTGATTTATGTCTAAGTCCACCAATTAACAAGTGCCTGTTCGCAATGTGACACTCATGAGCACTGGAGACATGGTGTCTGAAGATATGGCACTCATAGACTGTGCAGACTGCATTTGTCAGAATCAAACCCATGTGGATGTGTGCCTATCGCAATCTAGTGAAGAGTTACTCATAGCAGTCATGTATTTATTGGCTGAGTGTTGTATTTTTTTCCCATATATTGTTTTTTATGAGCAACTGACATCCACCTCTTTCATCCCATATCCTTATCAGACACTCCAATGTACCGACACCAATACTCATTCTCCTTGTGGATATACTTTGGCATCCCTAAACTCAGTTTCCTGAGTCTCGGGATACCGACCCCACTGGCCCAAAATGCATTATGCTGAAACAATCAGATGCCTGAAAATACTATTTCGGGCATCTAATTGTAAATTACACGCAGCAAATAAGTGGAGCTTTGGCCCCTGACCCCCCCCCCATAACTAAAATATCTAACTCCGAGGAGGAGCAGAACTCGGAGTTAGAAAAAAACAGTTATGGGGTGCAACAGTGCAAAAAGTTGCAGGACGCAAGGTGGGATAGAACCCTTGCTTCCCTGAGCATGCTGGGTGAGCTGCCAGTGCCTTACCCCTCAACACCACTGGGGCAGCTTGGCCAGCCTTCTGATTCCTTCACCATTTCACTGCCATGTACAGGGGTAAGGCAGCAAGCTGTCACATCCATACCTCTCAACGTTTTGTGACTGAAATGAGGGACATGGACATTTTTGGACACTCAAAATAAGGGACAATGAGGGACACAGACCCTCAGAATGAGGGACACATCCTCAAACATGGAGATACATGCTCAGAACACTGTGAAAACCATAGTGTTTACTTGTACAAAGTTTATTTTGGAGTTAGTATTCTTTAAAGTCTGAATTTTCAACACATTTGTTCTGTGGGCAGCACCTTTTCCATGAGGGATGGATGAGGGACAAAGCAATTTTAAAGGGCAAAATGAGGGACACTTGAGACATATGGTCACATCCACTACCTTACCCATGTAACGTCCGTCAGATTTCCGCACTGTCGGGCTGCTCACTACCTGGATTCTGAACCTGTCAGTCAATACTGCTTGGGCAGGTCAGTGTCGGGACAGTGAGCCTTGGCAGAACGTAAGGGTACCCTCCTTGTTACCCCCCACTACCCACTTCAAACACCTCGTCTCAGCTGTGCTTCTAATAATCTGTTGCCCTGCATTCTGATCTACACATCCTGCTTCTTGAACCAGTGACTGAAAAATAAGACACTTATGGCACAATATATTTCTAAGCAATTCTGGCTGCAGTAACCATACTTTTTATATATTTTTATCACATGATCCATCTAGGAGAGTGTTTTTGAATTGAGTGTTGATTTTATGCCAATGACACCAAGATCTGCCAGTTGTAGTTATGTGTTTGTGTCTATGGGGGGGGAAGGGGTAGTGTGGTGGTATACAAAGTGTAGATGTTAGAGGTGCAAGACTTTTAAGGTGTGTGCTTTTTTTTCATATTTCAGGTACAGACAGACCCAAACCAATACCCAGTGTTACAGAGAGTCTTTTCAGAAATCCAGAGACTCACCTCAAAGAGAGAAGTGAGAGTGATGTCTAGGATAGGTGACAGGAGGTGACATGAGCAATGTAGCCAGAGAAGCCAGTTCAGTTGAGGAGTTGTGTGATGTGCAAGAATAGAAAGGGAGAACAGCAGAGGAGGTAGTATAGAACAGCTGTGTACAGTGACTGCACACCATTCCTAACATTGCTGAATGTACATAATGACTGCCTGCCTATATGCCTGCTTGACTGCAACACCTCCCCCTGGCCCCATACCTGCTTGTAACTGCCCAGTTGCTCTCCTAGTCAGCACTACTGGGACACAAGGGTATTATGGCTATGGTTTCTGTGCATTATTAATGTGCTGACATACTCATTTTAGGGCCATCACTGTCCATCTCAGTACGCTACTTTGACATGTGATTTGTTTTTCATGCAGTATTGCCCACACCTACTTTGTATGTGGATTTGACGTGGTTACCTAATTAAGCAGACAACAGTGACAAAACAGCAAGGTAATGAACCTATCTACAGCTCTGTGAGTTAGTTGGGGGTGGCATGGGGTGAGGGGTCGTCAAGCAACAATACGGATGAAAACAATTTCAGTATGTTTAAGATAAGAAAAAAATAAGAAGAAAGTGCCAACTTCATTTCAAGCATGATGTTTAGCAAGCTAGACAGACCATAATGACAGTGTCTTTCTGGCTGATGCTGACCAAAATAAAATAGCCTGGCGTTACTTCATATTGTTTTATTTGTTTAGAATGTATGCAGATGATGTAATATAGGATCACATCTAATTCTTATCAAGTACATAAGAAAATTTAGTGTCAGAACATATACAAGTACATATTGAGTCATCAACAAAATAGCATGTAGGGTGAAATCAAAATACCTACAAATTATATAGAAATCACTTCCTGGTTGCTGTCAGTTTCTGACAGCTTTATGCATACGAGTCTTAGTGACTGCACGGAATGAATGAATGGTAATGTCACCATTTGGCTGACATGTTCACTCTCCTAATGTCAAAATGGGAAATAAAAGAAGAACAGATCCATAAACAGCCATATTCATTTTTCCTGCTTGAAAACAACATTAAAAATAAGAAAAAATAAAAAACTAACCGATTTGGCCAAAGGAAAAAAAGAATACACACAAAGCTAATATAGTCACATCAGGCTACTTGTAGGGATATACTGCTTAACTGATTTCCTATCCTCTTTAAATCCTGATGTCCTGAATTGAATTGGTCAGTCTGTGTGAAGACTCACCTGAATAGAGACAAGACATTCTGCCATATGTCATGAATTGTTTTCTGCTGACCTGAAGAGAAATGGTTTTCTGCTCAGTGGATCTGACCTGATGAAGAAGAAGACATGCTGCCTCCATGTCTAGAATTGTTTTCATTTGTTAATTTTTTTTGGTTGTTTTCTGTAAAAACTGAAAACAACCCCACACCATTAGTGGCTTACTTGGTATCAAGGTATATCTGTCACTCACAGCCTCCTACACATGGTGTCTGAAAGGGGATCCAATATCATCTGAGGGGCACAGTTTTGTCGGTTTTGTCAGCACTCAAAAATGCTTGGGCATCACCAATGGTGACTATAAATAAGATGGAAGGGGGAGTAAGAATTTGCCTGGATTTTAGGAAACTTAATCAAACTGTCTGAATTTGACAGCTACCCTATGCCCAGGATAGATGACTTGGTGTACAGATTGGGAAGTGCCAAGTACATCAGTACCCTCAATCTTATCAAGTGTCACTGGCAGATTCCCCTAGCAAAACAATCCAGGGACAAAACTGCATTCCCAATGCCTACTGGATTCTGTCAGTTCACCACCATGCCATTTGGTTTACATGGTGCACCCACCACATTCCAGTGGAATATGGACATAGTCCTAGCCCCACACTCAGGTTATTGTGTGGCTTACCTGGATGACAGCGTAGTATACAGTCCAGACTGGAAAAGCCATCTGGATTACCTACGAGCAGTTATCCAAGACATCAAAAATGCAGGTCTGATCATTAATCCTACCAAATGTGCATTGGACATGCAGGAAACCAGATATTTGGGGTGTATTTTGGGAAATGTGGAGGTAAAACCAGAAATTTCCAAGATAGAAGTGGTAGCTAACAACCCTGTCCCTAAAATGAAGAAACATGTCAGGTCATTTTTAGGGCTGGTTGGTTACTACCAGAGATTTGTCCCCAACTTTGCCCAAATAGCTGCTCCCCTCACTGAATTTACAAAGAAAAGATATCTGAATAATGTAAAATGGACCCTAGAGAGTGAAGAAGCTTTTAGGGCCATTAAGGATGCATTATGTTTAGCCCCTGTTTTAAAAATCCCAGACATTGAAGAGCAATTTCTATTACAAATAGATGCCTATGAAGTAGGCCTAGGTGCGGTCCTTAGCCAGAATATAGATGGGAAGGAACATCCCATTCTATATGTCAGCAGGAAGTTGCATGACAGGGAGAAGAGGTATTCTACTGTTGAAAAGGAAGCCCTAGTGGTCAAATGGGCAATGGAGTCCCTTAAATTTTATTTGCTAAGAGCTGACTTTGTGCTCATAACTGATCATAACCCTCTTTGTTGGTTGAATCAAGTGAAGGATTAAAAAATCCCAGGATCACGAGATGGTACTTGGCATTACAGCCATTTAAATTCAAAGTGATGCATAGACCTGGGAAAGAGAATGTCACTGCACATTTTTTGTCATGGTATGGTTCAGGAATTTAGAAATGAGAAATGTTGGTCACAATTATTTGACCGCAAATTCCAAGCTCTCTCAGAAAAAGTTGATTTCCTTCAAAATGACACGAAGCAAAGCAGGGAAAAGACTGAAATAATAACAATGAGTGTTAAAGAAAACAAGGTGGAAATGGTTAAAAAGACCAGCAAAATAATTGGTTTATAAACGATGACTGCAAACTTAATTAGAGACAATTATAACATGACCGGAAAAATTGAAACATTGAAAAACCAACAACGCTAAAGAAATCTCTGTATTGTTGGACTACTCAAAAGTGTTGATGAATCTTTTGAAACTGCTCATGATATGCTACAAGATGTATTGTTGGACTACCCAAAAGTGTTGATGAATCCTTTGAAACTGTTCATGATATGCTACAAGATGTATTGTTGGACTACCCAAAAGTGTTGATGAATCCTTTGAAACTGTTCATGATATGCTACAAGATGTTTTTGTTTCCCTTTTTGAACTGCCTGAGGATAAGTTACCTTTTATTATTAAAGCATACAGTATTATACCTAAACAAAATGCCTCAAGTGTAAATCTCCAGCCAGAATTAGTCATCTGGGAGAAAATCTATGATATTTGTATCTTTTGCATTCGAATCAGACAGAGACCTTATTATGAGGCTCTCTAGAATAAAAGCAACCTTGATTTACAAATCATTTACATTTTTGATTTTTTCCGACTATGCATTTTCTACACAACAACGAAGGTGTCGCTTTCTAGGATACCATCAAGAAATTTTGGAGATGGGGAAGAGTTTCAGCTTTTGGCTCCAGCAAAGGTTTGAGTCAAATATAAAGGAGTACAGCATTCATTTTTTAAAACAGATCAATTGGCTGCATTTATCCAAAACCAATACTCTCAAAATAGTGAGACTGAATCACCAACACTTTCTGAGGAAGAAATGTTAAAAATGTGAAAACTGGCTGAGGGTTAAACTATTAGTTCTCAGTTCTCTTTCTCTCCTTCCTTTTTATTTTATGGCATACAGTGATGGGATCGTGAGGAGTTGAGGGGTTAATTTAGTAAATGGGAATATTATTTCTATATAGGAATAAAAAGTATAAAGAATAAATAGAGGAGAAGTGCCATTGGTAATGATAATGTTAATGATGTATATATTGCTTGTTAATTAGAAACTGCAGTTAAGTCCTGTTTAAGTTTTTAAGAATATATCGTAATACTCCTCTGCATGTTTTGGTCTTGACACGCCTTCATCATAATATAATAACAAATGTTTGTTATATGTTTTTTCCTTTGATATAAAATATAGAAAATCTAATAAAATACAAGTAAAAACTGAGAAAAGTTAGAGAAGGAAGAAAATAGTGATAATAGGACACATACTTTTTTTATTTTATTCAATCTTGGATTACATACCTTTGAGCCCAGGTGGCTCATTTACAAAGATTCCATGTCGGGGGGGGGAGGGGGGAGTGAGTACAACAAACAAAGGGTAATACAATGTTACAAAAATCTGTCAGCAATATTTACATACTTTGAAGGTTCCATGTCAGGGGAAGGGAGTACAACAACGAAAAGTAAGACAATGTTACAGAAAATCTGTCAGTAATATTTACATACTTTGAAAGTCAGTTAGAAAGAGAAGGAAGAGGAAAGTAAGGGACCTTAGAACAGAGCAGCACGAAGGCCTTGTCCAGAAAGGGAAGGGTACTCAGGGTTAAGGCAATAGGAGACCAAACTTATAATAGGGAAGGGTATAGGTGGGGGAGGGAGGGCTAGTGTGAGTGTCAATGTGGGAATGGCACTGAGGTTAGGAGAAGAGGAGAGAGACCAAAGGATTGGTCACACCAGCAGAGAGAGGCACTTAGGTTTAGCAGTCACAGGAGTCTTTAGCTGTGAGATCCTGCCGAAGCAGATGCATGAAAGGGCCTAGTTTTGATTGGGTTGAGATTTCTTTAAGTGCCTTGAACCACATTGGTCCTGTGTAGGCAAAGGAGCACTGAGCTAGAGATGTCTGGCATCATGGGACTTGAAGGGATGGGGAGGCAGAGCTTCTGGCATGCTGAGAGCTGCAGTGAGGGTTGAGGAGGTTAGTGGTACCATGAGTCTGAGAAATGCTTTTTTAACAAACAAGCACGTTTGGTATTGTATCCTCCCACTCAACTGAAGCCATCCTGTTTGAGCATACAGGTCGCATGTATGGGTGAGGCAAACAGTGCCAATAAGGAGTCTGCAGGCCTCATTTAATGCCAAAGATATTCTATGAAGAGAAGCAGTTGCAGCCACACCATAAATTATCAAGCCATAGTTCACCATTGATATAACTGAGCTGTGAATTGAGGCCTTGAGGGCTTCGAGTTGTACTGTATGCGGTGAGAATGAGGAAAGGTTTTGGAAACCTGTTTTAAAAAGAAGTAGGAAAAAACAGGTTCCCTCTTAAGAAGGGAGATATATGTGACCAGGTTTAAGTTGGGCCCTGTCCCATTTGTGTTATGTAGGAAGGAATCTGAAGTAAGGATTCTACTACTATCTCTATCTTTTCTGACTTTCTATTAGACTGCACAGTCAAATCTTACCTCTACCTGCTGTACTGTCTAATTTCTAATTTCTACCTTGCTTATGGATATATATTTGTAAGGCATATATATGAAACTGGGTTCCCTGATGTATAACTAGAGATAGCTGAAATGATCACAGAGATAGCTGTGATAGAGTGTGACCTCAGACTGCTGTAATCTGTCTCAGTGCTCTGGACATCCACTAGCTGGGTCATACTCTAATGCCTAGCAGCCAATAACTGCAAAAGTCTATCTTACTGAGGAGATGTGTGGAGAGATGGATTTTCAACAGAGCCAGGACAGGCTGCCTTATGTCCTGGTGGAGAGACGGATTTGCTTCATGTTCATTTCATTTTTTATTTTTTATACTTGAAAGCGAGATGTGCACAAGTGCCCTTTTTCACAAAAGACATAATTCAACAATATACAAAACAGGCTATACAATAAACAGTTATTAAGAACTGCATGAACAATCGTTAGAGGAATCCAATTGGAAGGCTATGCCTGCAGTTCAGTGGACAAGCAGAGAGCCACTCCTACTTCCTTTCCTATATAAGCAGTTCCTCCGAGCCTCTCACTCAAGCACTTTTTCTTTGTGACCGGAGGCTCTGTCGGTCTGTCCTTTGCTGCTGGCTGGGGCCTACCCCCCCTTGCTGTTTTGGCTTCTGCTTGTTTCTGCTGGACTCTGATGTCTGTCTCCTGCTTTGGTTTGTATTTTGCCTCTGGCTGTGTGCTTCATTGCGTTGCTTGTCCCTTGCTCTTCTGTGTTTGTGTGTCTTTTGTTTTGCTTTCTTTTTGGGGATTTCTGTTTCTAAACTCCCTGTATATTGCTAATCCAGAGCTCATGCTACTTGTTCCCATTTACTCACACTGCAACTACAATCATTATCTGTGTGTTTCAACTCATACCACATAGCTGCTCTTCATGCTATGCACCTTTCTTATTTTCACCTGGTTCAGGCTCACTCTGAAGCCCAGCCCATACTGCTCACTCCTGCTTCCTCAGCTCATACCACATACTTCATTACTGTTGTTTTTACCGCACTGCCTAGCAATTGCTGCTTTCAGAGTATTACCTCCCTCAAGTCTCTGTTCATCAAATTGCTACTCCTACAACTCATAGTTACTAAATACAGATACTGCTCTCTGTGTTCATACACTGCTATTATACTCTGGAGGTCAGTTAAGCTACCGCTGATGCTGTAAACTAGTTTTAATATCTGCATGTGGGTCTTGGCGCCTTCCATCCCTTTCTTGTTTTTCCTATGGGAGGGGACTTGGAGGTGTTGGGGGAGTCGTGATCCTATGTGACATACTTATTTTATGTTCTAATTCTGTCTCCGCCACCTAAAATCCTCATATTATTTATCACCTTCATTGGCTTCCTTGAATGCCTGGCTGGCTTGCCCCACTATCCATATTTGCTGCTCCCCCAACCTATGTGCAGGTCCAAGCACTGCTACTCTGCTTTACAGACCTATGTACAGGTCCAGCCATTGCTACTCTGCTTACTGACCTACATGCAGGTCCACTCACTGTTTACACAATAATTGCTCAATGCTCACTACTACCATCTGATCTCCATGGGGTCCCAAAATGTTTTCTGATTTGTTTATTTTTTTCTTGTGATTTAGAATAAAGGAATAATGCATGACAGGGTGTGTGTCGTGCTGGGATAACACCATGCCTGGGGGGTTTGGGCACGAGGCCACAGGCCGAGTGCGTCCAATGCCCCAGGCGTGGCGTAATCCCAAACGACACACACCCTGGAGTGCATTATTACTATTATACAATGGCTCGTTGTTATACAGAATAAAAAAACTAATTTTAAAGATGTTTTTGTGTGGAAACACATTTTTTGTTTTTAAGAGAAGATGAAACAATCAATAAGATGGTGGTAAGACAATCAATTAGATGGTGAGCAGCAGGTTCACAGTGCTGAGACTAGACCTGTGGCGACATGCTGGGATAACGCCATGGATCCAGCCCCAAACTGACCAATCACAGTCCAACATTCTTTCTTGCCATTGTATAATAATAAATCACCTATTGTACTGTTCCACATTTCCTCCTGGACTGTGAAGTTTCCTGACCTAGGCCTCCATTATGTTTCGTGTCAGAGGTATCTGGATTAGTTACATCTGGTGTCATTCCATGTCAGAAGCCACACCACAGCCAGAAGCCTCTCCACATGTTCTAGGGAGGTCTAAGGGAGGCTGGAAACAAGTCCCAACCATGAGGCCCAGAAAAACTAAGAGCCTTACCACCCATTTCACTGAAGATCTGAAGAAGAGCCAGTTCAAATGAGTCCACAGCTCAGACAAGGCTGTGTGGCCTTACAACACACAGGCTTACTTAGATATGAGTGGATGTCCTTCAGCAAACATTAATATCTAAACATACTGTAACTCCATGCATCTGCATCTGCTCACTAGAGGCCAGACATATTAGTTGTTTTGTTACACAGAGCTTCAGAAACTGGCATGATGGACTGCAAAACAGTCTTTTAATGATGTAAGTAACAGGCTGTAGATTTCAAATTGATAAGCAATCACTCCTCAAGTGCCAAATAAAATGCTGTACTGGTAACATCAGCATACAGTACCCTGTCAACCATTAGTCACCCAAATGTGTGATAGTGTTCCTCAAAATGTGCAACAAAGATAAAATGTGGGATATATCATTAATTCATGCAAACAATGTTCTGAAAACTGTGGAAAACAGTGCTTTGATGCTTACAAAGTTTGCTGTTGATCATACCAAATTAATATGTATTTCTACTTTGAGGTCAAAGTAAAAGTGTGGGATGACACCTCCATGCAGAACATGGGGCTTCTGAGGTGTTAAATGAGAGACATTACTCATACTGTGTGACAGTTTGAAGGGTATAGACATCAGTGATGATAAAAGTGTGTTTTTCCTTTCTTTCCCATCTACATGTTTTGGTACTGGAAGCAATTTTGCACTTCTGAGCATGGTTTGTATTGCCACAGTGCTGAGAATTCTTGCATTGTAGGTATAACCCACACAATAAATCAAGCTGCCAGAAATAGGATGGTTACTGTTCCATGTGTCATTGGAGCACTTCCTTTATTTATTATTTAGATGACTCCTGTTCCAGATAAGAAAATACAAGTCCCATTTGTCAGAAATCCTAGCAGAAGTGCCGGGTTTAAAGGTTTTCATTTAATCTAGCAATGTAATGTTAGCTTGCTAATCTCTTGCCTCCAAGTCTTTAAATATGTCCTAGTTAGGTTAGATTGTTGCTGTTACTGATCCGTGATTTGATGGGCATGTGAGTGCCTGGCACAGGGGAAGGTTAACTGTATCCAAGACAAACTGACTACTGTTTGCTATAAACCTAATTACTCTCTGATATTTGGAACATATGGTATAGAGTACAAGTCCATAGGAGTCATGTGTGGCACTTGTTATTTGCATTTTTATCCTCTACTTTTTCCTCACCTGACCCCATTCCCCTTCCTGTCCACTACTGTCTCCTATTTCTTGTGCCATAGTAGCACTTAGTGACGGAAGCTGGCAATGGGTGCATCACAAGCTATTCCAGAGCTGCAGTTGACCATTGTCAACCATGCATCCAGGTGTGTGTGTGTGTGTGTGTGTGTGTGTGTGTGTGTGAGATATGTGCCACTGTTAGCTCTACAGGCCAAAAATAATTAGCCACTTGGCTAACACCTGCTTTTCTAGCTACCATCTCCTTTGTTTTAGCCACTTGAGCCATCTTTTTAAATGGACACCTGCTAACATGGCACATCAAGCATTGGTCAATGCCGTAATGTTTACTTCAGGTTTTATTAATGAAATTGTTATGCTTAGTGATGAAAGGTAAATTAATGCAAATAAGGAATTACCTGCTGATCAAGCATGTGCTAGGTGTGTTGGTGACCATGCATGGCCTACTTGTTAGAGTAAATTTGGGAAGGGTACTAGCTATAGTAAAGTTAGAGATGGGTCGGTCTGAGAGTGGCAAGAAGCAAAACAAAATAAAGCAGTGGAAATTCTGTTTTAGTTCCTAAGTAACGCATGTTTTTGGAGAAAAGGATGGGGGGGGGCATACCTCTCAAATGTCCTCTTTATGAAGGATGTCCCTCATTTTACCCCTCAGAAGTTGTCTGTCCCACACCTGTCCAACTTGAAAAGGTGATGCCCACTTATCAGAGCTGCTGTAAACTCAGACTTCAGAGCTAATGTAAACTCAGACTTTCAAGTAGAAATTTTAAACCTTTTGCAATGCAGAGTAAATGAAACTTTGAATGACTAAAAGCACCGGTTTCTTCTGTTTTGGGAGCTTGGATCTTAATATTTGATAATGTGTCCCTCATTCTAATGATCTGTGTCCCACATTGTCCATCATTTTAAGTGTCAGTGCCCCTCATTTCAGTGAAAAAATGTTGAGAGTAGTGCTGCATGGAATGCAGAATTCTGCCAGAGAAAGTATTGTAGAATGACCATTCTGCCGGCTGAAGTTCGACTGGAATTTCACTGGTTGTTCTGTGGAATTCCGCCTGCTATGACCTGCAGAATAATATTCCATGGAACAGCATTTTTTCCACAGAAAATCATTCCACAACCATTTCTGTGGAAAATATGGAGATCTGTGGAATAATATTCCATGGAACAGCATTATTTTTCTGTGGAAAATCATTCCACAACCAGTTCTGCAGAAAATATTGAGATTCACAAATAAAATTCCATTGAAATGTTGCAGAAAAACTCATTCCACATTTTCTGCCATGGATTTCTGCCATTCCATTTCTGGTGAAATTTGGCATAATTTTGAAAATTTCACAAAATTTCTGTAAGGCAGCTCCCCATTTTCTGTACTGGCAGCTTGTTGGCAAGGCAACTACCACAACAACAAAGACTATCACCCCTGGCATTGGGGCGACACCTGGCTTGGGCTTCTAGGAGGCGGGTGAGTGTTACAAAACAACATTTCTATTTTTACCCAGGTCCGGGGGAGAGGTGCCAGGTTATGGTGTGTCTCCTATTTGTGGGGGCCCCAAAAACTCACACAGGTCACTCAGAGATGTAATGTCCACAACCAGAAAATTGGGATTGTACTGTATGGCTTTTTATTTCTGACGGAATGGTAAAAGGAAAACAGTGGTGCCCCCAGGGCTTTGTAGCTGTCGGGACAGATGGTACACCTGTAGCAGGCAGAAACATTTTACAACTGTCTCTTGCAGTACTGAGACTTTTCACAGCACACTTCCTATGGACGTCCAGCCCTGTGATGAAGGATCTCTGGACTTTACCAGTGCATTTATAGTGGTTGATGCCACAGCACTACATTTAAGCATGCTCTATGGTGAACTAAGTTAACACCTCTGACCCTTCCTTGTAATCAGTTAGGTCCCTTGAAACCTGAAGTGAGGGGTCAACTCACACTGGCCAAAGCTAGACTCTCTCTGCCATTACATTTTAGGAAAATGCAGATTCTCCAGCCTTACAGGGGCCAGAGGAAACATTCTTACCACACATCCTTGTGCAATGGTTCGAGTGCCTGCACGTGAGCCTTGCTGGGCTCCTAGCAAGACACCAGCCAACCCACAGCTGAGCAACAAATGATCCTTGTACTTAAAGCATGATGTGCCCCCAAGACATTTGTTAAAACACTTTAAACTCCACAGTTTTCATCCAAAATCCATAGCGTTTTGGTTTGTAAAAACACACAGTCTCTAGTCTGGGCAGCTCTGTTGGGTCTTACAGTTTGTTTTGGAGATTGCCCCAAACTACTCACTGAAACCTTCAGTCCCATTCCTCCTGCTGAAAATCTTCAACCTCCTCGGGGCTTCACAGGATCTGGTGTCTTGCAAGACTGGCCAATGTTTACTGTACTAGGGTGGAAAGTAACACAATTGAGGATCCTTCCCTCTGACAAGTGGCCTTGGTAGAGCACTACTTGCCTGTAGAACTCTCAACTGCACTCTCAAACTCAAACTCCACTCAACTGACTCACAGTTCAAAACGACAGCAGAGCACTGTGGCTTATGCATCTGTGAGGGTTCTAAATTCTATTACATCATCTCCTGCCCCAGCAGATCTAAGCAGGTGATGATTTAATGTACTGCAAAGAGTTTTACACCCTCTGACTGCCCAGGCTTCCTGCCTGCTCTAACACGGATGGGATCCTAATAACCACAGGGACTGGCTGGTTACATTTCATTCTGCCAGAATTTGAAAATTCCACACAGAACTAGTTGAGAGGTATGAGAGAGAGAAATAGGCTGAAAGAACTGACTTAGCAGTTTAATGGACAGAGCAGGGATTGGGTGCAAAGCAAATGTAGACTCCAGACATAGAGTCGCTTATTCACTACTTCATGCAACTCAGTTAGAACTGAAAATATGTTGTTACTAGTGATTTTAACTCCAGTTGGAATGATAAGTCCAGCACATGTCATAGGGATAAGATGTCCAGGCTATTTCTCACACAAATGGTCTCTGAGCACACCAGAACCAATTGTAAAACAGGCACTATGACGCTACTCGGTTAGGTGCAGTACTAGTTACACACCCTGATAGAGTTAAAGTTGTCAGAGTTCTGCCAGATACTGTAAGTGACCACTCCCTGGTGTAATGTCTATGGGCATTTAAACAGACCGGGAAACCCCTCTGGATCACAGTCAGCCAAGTCCTAAACAAAATGAAGGTGCCTGAATTCAAATCTTGTTTGTCTCAAATTGATTGGAGCTTCTTAGATGCCATTCCCAGTATTGACTCAGGCCTAGAATTCTTTGTCTCCGAGTTCACACACATCTGTGATAAATTTGCACCATTAAAAAAAATGGAAGGCAAGAGGAACACTGTCTGGATGGATCACCCTCAAACTCCTTGCCTATGTAAGGAAGAGGGACAATCTGTGGACATTGGCCAAGGAAACAGGGTCCCCTATTCACCTGCAAAGGTACAAGGAAGCCCACAATAAGTGCACCAGAATGATTTGAAAGGCCAGTTCTGACTTCCATAAAAACCAGCAGACCTAGAACTGGAGGAATGGAAAAAATTCTGGGACAAAGTCTTGGAGCTTCTAGGCAAGGGATTTAAAACATCTCCTCAAATGCTCATTGTGGAGGGTCAAAAGGTCTTTGATCTAACTGAAACCAGCTTTTTCTGACCTCAGTTCCTTCATCCCCACTGAGCCTGCACAGACCCCCTGCATGGAATCTAGTCCTGAAGCCTCCCAGATAGTGGGCTCTGAAACAAGGTACCCTAAATTCTACTTTAAGGCTGTTTCAATCAAAGATACCTTCAAATACGGCAGTGGGGTACTTGGCAAAACTAGGTATAGGAGTGGTCTGGTTGCTATGAAACTTCTTGCCCTGACAGTAGAAGAACTTATTCACTGTACTACTCTCAGTTACCCAAGAAGTGGAAATCTGCACTGGTTACACTAGTTTTCAAAAGCAGACACCACACTGGTTCTGTAATTACAGACCCATTTCTATTCTCTCTCTCCCTGTCTAAGACCCTTGAGAGAATAGTCTCTGATTAACTTGTGACATATCTCAAAAAATACAGTGTCCATTGTGTACAGCAGCATGACTTCTGGAAGCTCGACAGCACCAACACCACGCTTTTGGAATACACCAGCTACGTTCATGAGGCCCTTGACAATGTTGACCTCTTCAGAGCTATATGTAGATATATATATATATATCGACCTTAATAAGGCCTTCAACCAAGTCAGTCATAAGCTCCTACTTAGCAAACACCTTGGCCTGGGTTTGACACAGACCACAGTTGGCTGATTCTGCAGTTATCTCAGCAATCACTCCCAGCACATGAAGATAGATAAATCCTTGTCTGACACTAGGTGAATATCCATTGGTACCCCCAGGGATCCATCTTGGGCCCACTCCTATTTGGCCTCTTTATAAATCAACTGCCTGATGCCTGTCAGATAGTCAATATACTCCTCTATGCTGATGATGCTGTCATCTATTCCAAACACCTTGACAGCCTCAGCGCTGCTCTCCAAAGTAACTTCATGTCACTAAAAAGCTGGTTCTCCAACAACAAACTGGTCCTCAATTACAAAAAATACAAAGACCATGCTCTTCTCTAGCCTCCCACAGAAAAGGAAAGTTCCACCACTTGTCATCCACATTTGCAAGAGTCAACACCTTGAACAGGTGGAGACCTTCAAATACCTTGGAGAAACTCTGGATGGCACCTTATCTTTTGCCCCCCCATGTTGACAATCTGATGGCCATAGTTAACAGAAGATTGGGTGCCCTGTACCGTAAGAGGAACAACCTCACTGGGAACGTCAGATGCCTTATTGTGGTCAGCTGCATCTGCCCCTTATAGATTATGATCTCCCTGTCTATGAAGCTGCCTGTGACATGGTGCTAAGCAGAGTAAAACTGATTTGTAATAAGGCATGCTGCTTTGTACTTGCTGTAGATAACCACACTCATAGCTGTACCCTTTATACACTCACAAACTGGCTACTTTTACCCAGCAGATTAAAGCTCCACACCTGTTTGCTAGCCAAAAAGGCGCTGCTGGAACTAACACCCCCTGCTTTAACAAATTGCTTCTACACCGTCTCCAACCAATACAACACCAGGAATATGGCCAGAAATGCCCTTAAACCTCCTCTCTGGTGTACTCAGCTGGGCAAGCGGTCATTTGCTGTCAGGGTGGCTAATTGGTTAAGCAAACTGCCTGATGCACCACTGAATCTTCCTAGGATTAATCAGTTTAAGAGATCTTTGTGGTCTGCCCTTGCAATCCAATGCAATTGCAATCATTAAACTGTTTTATTCAGTTTCTGTTTGTACATATCCTGTTGGCTTTTTACACAATAAGCTGCATGCATGTTTTCCAAAACTGTATGAAATTGTTCTATCTTAAGTGTTTTGAGCCTGACTAGACTGCATTTCCTCTCAAACCGCTTATTATACTTTTAAATTTTTTTGTGAATATGTACAGTATTTGACGTGGAATCTTTGTAAATGAGTACTTGTGCTCGAAGTTTTCACTAAACAAATAAATAAATAACCAAATGGCTATGTCAATTTCCTGGTATGACAGGAATTTTGGATTTTGCTTAAAAGCTGAACAGAAATGCCTATGAATCTAAGCAGGAGATGTGATTATAGCAGTGAGGCATGGTAACTGGTATCTGTATGTGAACGCATTTGTTTGAACCAAGTGTAATCTTGTTAAAGGCGTGAATATTTGCATGTGGAAAATGATTGTTTTGTCATGTGCAAAATATGTTTATATGATAATGTGATGGGTGAATTCAGGGAATTTATGAAATAAATTGAGTCAGATGTCTTAAAAACACTGTTCTATGTTTGAGGTGACTCAATCACAGAAAAACAAATGGTGAATGATTTATTCTCTCTGGGAAGGGGATTTGGAACAGTCCACAGTAATGGGGGAGGGGGGTGCTGGAGTAGAAGCTAAGTCTCTCAATTTACAGTAAGGTAGGCTTCAGACTGATGTTCCAAGAAATCTTTAAAACAATTTATTTTGTGGAGAAATGTGAACTAGAATCCCCTTGATGACGAAGCTGAGCTGGTAACAGCTGGATTTATTTAATTTTAATTTCTGAGTTACAGTACCAGCATTCTAGTTCATGTATAACAGCCCTTTTGATTTGATGGGATATCAGCAAAACCAGAATTATTTGTGCTGAGGAGTTTGAACTGCAGTATTGAAGAAACATTTGCAATCTGCAACAAGTGAGCGCAGTGACTTTAACAGTTGACTCAGAGGGCACCAATTATCAGAGACCCTTTTAAGGGTTGTTTTGACTATATACAGTCAAGCATTTGGCACAATAGGTCACTACTGACTGCAGTAGATTGTGCACTGAATGACCAGGGTTTCCATTGAAGAGGCAAAATGTGCAGCAGTTTGCATAAGTGCAGCAGAGGAACAGAGGAACAGAGGGAACTGAACTAGTGGTTTTGATGTTTGTTTGATTGTTGTCAAAGGGCATTTTTGTTTTAATGCGTGTTAGCATTTTATTTTAAACAAAGGAGACAACACTATAAAAATGGTGTGTGATGGGAACAAGAACATTACCTAAATGGAGGAAATGTTTGCTGGGTAAATTGTGGACTAGGCATAGGAAACTGGAGCAACAAAGTGTGCTATTTGTACTACTATCAAAAGTCACCCTAAAATTGGATGGGCACTTGTACAGCAACATCCTGAGGGAGCATCATACGAACATACGAACATACGAAATTTGCCAGCAGATAAAGGCCTAGAGGTCTATCAAGTCTGCTTGAATGTGCAGCTAGCACCCCTTATTCTGCAGCTGCCCCTCCCTTCCACCCTTCCCCTTCATTAACCCTCCCCCTTGTCCTGTCCCATCCTCGTTTGAAGCAGTCCACTGTTCTACTGCATACCACTTCTGCAGGTAACATTCCACCCAGCCACCACCTCTCTGTAAAAAGTGTCTCCTCATCTCCTCCTGAACCTTCCTTGCTCCAGTCTCATATCATGGCCCCTGGTGGCCCTCCCTCCCTACTTTGAACAGCCTCTGTACCTGTCTTGTTTATTCCTTTCATGTATTTAAAGGTTTCAATCATGTCCCCCTGCCTCCTCTCTCTCCAGTGAGTACATGTTCAACTCCTTCAACCTCCTCTCAATGATAAGTCCCCAGACCCTTGATCATCTTTGTCACCCAGCGCCTGCACTCCCTCCAGTAACTTAATGTCCTCTTCAGATACGGACGCCAGAACTGCACGCAGTACTCCAGGTGTGGTCTAACTAATGACCTATACAGTGGCAGAATCACCTCTCTCTCCTCGGATATACCCCTTGCAATACAACCCAGCATTTTGTTGGCCTTTGCAGCTGCCTTCCCACACTGTGCCGAAGTTGTTCATTGACCCTGTGATGAGCACACCCAGATCCTTCTCCTCCTCTGTCTGGGCTAGCTGCACTCCCCTCAGATGGTAAGTCTTCCTTGGGTTCTTCATCCCAAAATGCATCACCTGCACTTTTGGCATTAAAGCCCAGTTGCCAGGTGTCTGACCAGGTTTCAAGCTTTGCCAGATCATCCTGCAACCCTGCCATCCCCAGGTCATCCACCACCGCCAACCTTGGTATCATCAGCAAACAGACTGATCTTGCTCTTGATGTCCCATGATATGTCTGCAATGAATATCCCAAACAACACTGGTCCCAACACGACTTCTGGGACACCCGTCACTGCCCTTGGGTGTGAGAGCTCCCACCCACCACCACCCTCTGTTGCCTTCCCTGCAGCCAGTTTCCTACCCATCTCACCAGCATTGCACCTGCCCCTGTGCCTCACTAACTTCCTTCCCAGCCTTCCATGTGGCACTGAGTCGAATGCCTTACTGAAGTCCAGATACAGGACATCCACTGCATGTCCCCTGTCCAGTTGCCTAGTTACCCGTTATAGAACCTGACCAGGTTGGTTTGGCAGGATCGGCCATGTATGAAGCCATGCTGTCTGCTGTCCTGTAGCCCTTTGGCCTCTAAGAGGGCCACCAGCCTCTCCTTCAGGATAGTCTCCATTAGCTTACCCACGATGGATGTGTGGCTCACTGGTCTGTAGTTTCCCGGTTCATCCTTGGGGCCACTCTTGTGGAGGGCACCACATGAGCCATCCTCCAGTCCTGAGGTACACACCCGAATGTAGTGAGGCATTAGATAGGTCTGCCAAGGTCCTGCAAGGACCTCTGCCAGCTCCTTCAGTACCTTGGGGTGGATGCCATCTGGGCCTGGTGCCTTGTCCACCCTCAGTGCCTTCAAACCCTCTCGAACTCTGCCCTCCACAGATTTCCCATCTGTCACCACTTCCCCTTAGGCCTGCCATTTCACCCATTTTGGGTGTCACCCTCTTCTCTTTAGTAAATACTGAGCAGAAGTACTCATTTAGTGCTTCCGCTCATCGCACTCCTGCTTCCACCCAACCCCTCCTTCCTAATCCTTACTATGTGGTCCTTACAGCTCCTTTTCTCCCTGATGTACTTAAAGAAGTCCTTCTCCCTTCTTAATGCCTTGTGCCAGCCTGAGTTCCTGTAGATGCTTTGGCTCCCCTTACTGCCCTTGTCACCTCCTTCTGATTCTGTCAAATACCCTCTCTGTCCTCCCCTCCCTGTTTTCTTGTATTTCCTAAAGGCAGCTCTTTTCCTCCTTACCTTTTCCATGACCTCCTTGCTCAACCAGCTCGGTTTCTTAGCCCTAGCCTTCTTGCTCTGGGCTTTGCAGCAGGTTTTGGCTGCTCCACTATCCCCAACTTTATGAGCTCCCATCTCTGGTTAGTATCCATACTAGATTGAATTCTGGCCAGGTACCCTTACCACTTCCCATCCTCCCAAAGTCAGCCCTCCTGAAGTCCAGCACCTTGTGCCAGATTCCACTCCTTCCTTGCCCATATCCAATGTGAGCTATACTGAGTGGTGATCACTCCCTGACAGCAGTTCCTCCACTGTAAGTTCTCTCACAAAGTCCCCATTTGCCAGCACAAGGTCAAGGGTATTCCCTAACCTGGTTGGTTCACTGACCATTTGCAGCAGGAAGCTGTCCTGAAGGCATCCAGCAGTACCTGCTCCCTTCTGTTCCTGGTTGTTGGGGTGCTCCAGTCCACTCCTGGCATGTTGAAGTCCCCCACAATCACCACACTACCCTTCTCACAGGTCCTCCTGATCTGTCCTGCTAGTTCCCTGTCTAACTCCTCCATCTGAGATGGTGGCCTGTACACCACTCCCATTCTAAGACTCTATTCTTGGAATCCTGGTTTGTACCCAAAGTGACTCTGTACTACCCTCCTCCCTTCCTCCCTTACACACTTCAGTCCTTCTTTCACATATAGTGCCACCCCTCCTTTCCCAGTCACCCTGTCCCTACGAAATAACCTGTACCCTGGTACAGACAGGTCCCAGTCATTATATTGGTGGCCCATGTTTCTGTGATGGCTGCAATGTCCACCTCTCCTCTGCCATGAGAACCTGCAACTCTGCAGTTTTCCTCCCAAGGCTCCTAGCATTAAGGGTAACCACCTTCCACCCTTTCCCCCTCCTCCCATCCTGCCCTCCTTTCCTAGCATCGCCAATAGTACTTGCCATTTGTCCTTTGTCACTGTTATGGGGGGTAAGCTCATATGATTTCCCAACCTGTGGTCTCTGCATATCTCTTCCCCAACTGCCACCCCCCACTCCTAGTTTAAACTCCCAACTTCCTCTATATATTCTTCCATCCTCTGCTTCAACACTTCTTTCCTTCCTCACTCAAGTGTAGTCTGTCCTGGCATAGAGACTACTGTCCTCCCAGGTCCCTCCCACCCCCAACAGCCCATACCCTTTAGCACAACACCAGGTTCTTAGCCATCTGTTAAATTCTCTATTCTCAGCTTTGTTGTGCTTGCCTTTGGCACCGGAAGTATCTCGAAAAGTTACTGATCTTCCTGCCCCTCACATAATTGTGCTAGTTCCTCAAACCTCCTCTGACTATATCCACTGTCTTGTCAGCCAGGTCGTTTGTCCCAAGATGTATAATTAAATGAGGCTTGTCCCTCCCTTCTAGCATATTTCAGAACAGACTGTCCCACCCTTTCGCTGTCATTCCTGGCATGGCCTCCACCCAAATCGCACTATGCCTCTCCGCCTTGCTACCCCACCTAACTCCTCTTAGTATTGAGTCCCCAGCACCAAGATTCCACCCTCTTACTCCCTGCTTGCTTCCTTTCATCTCCTCCTCATTTCCAGCTCCTTCTTCCTCCTGAACATTATTATGCCCTTTTACCCTGTTGCAGTTCTCCCAGCAGAACTTCCCCGCCTCCAGTTCGGTCCAGGCATTTATCAATTACCCTCTAATTTCATCACTTCTCCTCCACCTTCTTCTCTCTAGCAGTGCAAAACTATTTTCTGAAGATCCTTCACAAATGCCTGCTCCTCTCTCTGCATAGTAACCTGTTCTCTCCTTTCCACTCCATGACTTTTGCCACTTCTTCGCCTCCCCTCACAAGTCCCTATTGCCTCCTTCCATTTGACTTTTGTCTCCTGACCTGGTTTCCGGCAATCGCTCTTCCTGGCCTGGGCCCCTTTGTCTCTGCTTCCTTCTTCTGAGCCTCCTCACCACTGTTGGCTTAAATTGCCCTCCTCATCTCCCTTCTTCCTCCTCCAGTATTGAAAACCCACCCCCAATCTGCCTTGCCTGTCTTAGTTCCTCCTGCAGACCCTCAATCTCCTTTCTAAGTTTTTCTATGTGGTTGCACACTAAACATCCTCCCACTCTCCAGGCAATGTTTAGAAAGATTGGTGCACCGAGTTGTTGCAGCCTACCACCTACCCATTGCTGTCGCTGCTCACCAGCGACCCCCACCCTTCCAGATGCAGGATACCAAACACTCCCCCAAGTCCCCACTCTCCCCTCTATCAGTGCAAAACATTCTTTATGTTCCTTACCTCCTTTGTTGCACACGTTTAGATATGTTGAGCAACTGCTTTTTATATTCCTATCCACACTCAAAAATACTTTAGTAGCCATTGCACAACCTTCTTCAACTCCTACTCCTCCTTTACCCAATGCAATAACTATGTGAAGTAGTAATAATGAAAGCGCCTAGATTTGCATTTACTTCCTTCCACTGAGAGAGAGCAGTCACCTCTTCACTTGCTGCAGTTCCTTTCCTGGATGTCTGCTTCTGTTATGACAGGTGCAAATCTTTGCCTGTTTGAGGAAGTGATGTCAGGAACCCCAGTACAAAGGGAATAATTGACCAGGGTGGGTGGGTGAGGGGTTTGGGTGGGTGGGACCAGCCCAAGTCTTCGGAAACAATCAGGTAGCTGAGGCCTCTAGTCAGACAATTAGCACCTTCCCCACTCAAAACTTTGCAGCTAGTGAAGCCAGCAACAATGAATCAATTCTACTCAAGCCCCAACATAGGTTTGCTACCCAAAAAACAGGACACCAATTCAAACAGCTTCACCAACAATACATCAAAATAGGTTTGGAATTATAAGATATAGGTCTCCAATTCAAAGAAACAGAACAGTTAAATTACACCAATTATGTTTAAAAGAGAAGAAATAAGCCTCTACAAATGCAGCCTGCCACACCGTAAACCAAACAAATGAGCCCACTTTTAGCTACCAAAACAGGTTTCAAAATTCCAACAGCCCAAACAATACCCTGCTAGCCCCTTAGTAGTAAGAAAGAAAATAAACATTCTACCAAGTAGAATCCATGAAAACAATGTAAAACAAGAAGCTACTGTACTGTAGATCTGATCCTGTCCCCTCTAGTTCCTTCTGAGAAGCCAAGCACTGACTCCACACCTGATTCAGCTCTGCCTCCCTGCTGAGTGAGACCTGGCCAGACAAATTAGCACCCTTCCCCACTCAAAACTTTGCAGCTAGTGAAGCCAGCAACAATGAATCAATTCTACTCAAAGCCCCAACATAGGTTTGCTACCCAAAGAAACAGGACACCAATTCAAACAGCTTCACCAACAATACATCAAAATAGGTTTGGAATTATAAGATATAGGTCTCCAATTCAAAGAAACAGACCAGTTAAATTACACCAATTATGTTTAAAAGAGAAGAAATAGGCCTCTACAAATGCAGCCTGCCACACCGTAAACCAAACAAATGAGCCCACTTTTAGCTACCAAAACAGGTTTCAAAATTCCAACAGCCCCAAACAATACCCTGCTAGCCCTCTGTAGTGAGAAAGAAAATAAACATTCTACCAAGTAGAATCCATGAAAAACAATGTAAAACAAGAAGCTACTGTACTGTAGATCTGATCCTGTCCCCCTTCTAGTTCCTTCATTGGCTAGCAATCAGTTATTGATTGCTGTAGACCACTTTACGAAGTGGCCATAAGCATATCCCAGAAAAGACCAGTAAGCTGCTACAGTTGTTGAAACTTTTGTAAATCATTTTTTTGATAATTCCTCTTTATGCATTTTCAATTTACAGAACAATAAGTTCAGTGTTATAACATAACACTATTAATACTGGAAATTAAAATTTGAATTAATTTGCAGTGAAATAATAAACATATAATGGTTGCATCTGCAAATGTAAAGTTAAAGTCCACTAGAATGGGGGGACCCAAGAGTGTAATATGTTGCGGGTTAATTGAAAACAACATAAGGAATAAAGTATGGGTGACCATACACCACAAGCCTCTATTTCTTTTTTTTAATTTAAAGTTTATTAATTTTCTCAATTTTCTCCATACAAAGACACACAATACATCTGAGAATTATTGACAGAATACAAAAGTTAACTTCCATCCCACTCCCCCCTCCACCCACTCCAGACCCCCCCACCCCAGGTGCCAATAATGCTCAGTATAAAGGAGCACTATGAGAGTACCATATGTGTATATGAGGATATGTTGTCCTAAGAATTATGGGGTGTATAGGACATGCAGCTTTTCCCATCTCTTTTTGTAGAACCCCATACAATTGAAAATACTGGCCATCATTTTCTCAACCCTTAAATTATGAAAGAGCTCTTGTGTCCATTCCACATATGTGGGCTGCAAAGAGTCCTTCCAGTGTCTTAATACAACCTTCTTAACTGACAGTTCAATCATAAAAATATGATAGTGACGAGCCAGGAGAGATTTTTGGGCAATCCCAAAACACTTGATATAGAGTACCCGTATCTATCTTGCATCTGTTACACATTGGGGTCACTGCCCAGCCCATTTTTGTACGATCGATAAGGGGTCAGGTACATTTCATTAAGGAATTGCAACTGCATTATACGTAATCTGTCCTGTTTGATGTATTTATGACAGTTCTCCCAAATTTTAGGCCATCCAGAAGTGGAATTGGGGAACATATCAACCCAGTACTTGGGAATATCATCCACTTTTGGGAAGACCAAAGAGAATAGAGAAGCATATATTGAGGAAACAGCATGTGGGACCAAAGCCAGGCTTCTACAGGTAGAGACCCAGTCCCCCCAGGCCACCAGGAGTAATTTTGGACCTGAAGTATGTCACCAACATGTGGCGGATTTAGTAAATTCTAAAAGACCACTTTGAAACCAGGCCAAATTTGTTTAGGAGCTCCTGTGTGGTCAGCCAATCATTGCCCTGATTATGGAAATCCTGTGCTGTATAACATTGCTTTAGTGGGACCCAGTTATAAGGAACCATATACCCTCCCAAGAGGAGATTGGGATTTTGAAATATGGGTTGGGTTAAGTCATACGTATTCGCATACTTCACAGTGGCATATAGCTGAGAATGTGTACAAATCGAGTGTCCCAATGGCGTGTGGCATAGGGCTAATGGAAGTTTCCCTATTTTGAGGAAAGGCATTGAGAGTGGGTTTATGGCCTGCTGAGGTTATCCTTTCCTTTTCCACCCTAAGCCATGTTGGGACGTATGTTAATGGATCCAGAGGCCCGTGCGGTGCTTCCCATCTCAAATATTTGCTAAGGTGACTAGCCTAATGATATAAGCCGAAGTGTGGGAGTTTCAGTCCACCAAGACTTTTTGGAGCAGCTAATTTATGAAAGGCTCATCTTGGGGGCTTCCCTTTCCAGAGAAAATTGGAAAGGTGTAAATGAATCTTCTTAAACCAGGCTTTAGGGATCCATAAGTTTAATAAATTGAGGGGGTAGAAGAGGCATGGGAGGATGTTCATTTTAATATTCACCCTCTTCCATAAGGTTAAAGGGAGATCTAGCCATCATTTTAAATCGTGCTGTATGGTTTTTAGTAGAGTTTCTAAATTCAACTTATGCATTTGGGTGTCACTGGTAGGGAGATGTAGGCCTAGGTATTTAAGAGATTTGGGGGACCATGTGAGGCCCAAATTTAATATGCCCTGTTTGAGGACTTTATTGTTCAGTGGGAAAACCAAGGTTTTGCCTGTATTAAGTTTATAGTTGGAAAGTAAACTATACTCCTGTATTAACCGTAAGAGGCCTCGAACTGAGGGTGTAATGTTGGTAAGATGCAACAAGATATCATCTGCATATGCCGCAATTTTTTCCTCTTTAGAACCTAGTTGAATTCCTTTTGTCTCTGGGGACATCCTAATGGCAACTATGAGGAGCTCTAAGTATAAATTGAACAGCAAGAGGGACAGAGGGCATCCTTGTCTGGTTTCTGCCGCCAGGGAGAAATGGTGAGAGAGGGTCCCATTGCAAAAAATGTGGGCAGAGGGGTTTGAATATAGCACCTGTAACCAAGAAATAAATGTAGGGGGGAACCATATCTATGGAGTGACCTGAACAAAATCTGCCAATCCACTCTCTCAAAGGCCTTCTCCACATCCAGAGAGACCAGAGCCATGGCTTGAGGAGCATCCCGGGATGCGGAGAAGACATGAGACAGCTGGCGGAAGTGGTCTACCAAGGACCTCCCCCTCATGAATCCAACTTGATCAGAACCTATAAGAGAGGGGAGTACTTGGTCCACCCTGTGGGCTAGTAGATGGTGAGAATTTTCATGTCACAGTTGAGAAGAGATATAGGTCGATAGTTCGACACCTGTGTTGGGTCTCTCTCCAGTTTAGGGAGTACTACAATGATAGCCTCCAACAATCTGGGATTAAAATATTCTGCCTGTAACATGCATGAATAGACTGCCAGTAGCCAAGGAGCTAACTTAGTGGTGAATTTCTAATAAAAATTAGCCGAGTAGCCATCTGGTCCTGGGGCCTTATCTAGGGGTAGATCCTTAATAACTCTAAGAATTTCATCCTTAGTAAAAGGAGTAGTGAGTCCTTCAAGCTGAGCTGCGGTTAGTGTGGGGAAGGGAAGACTAGCTAAATACTGATCCACTGTAGTTTGAGCTGCTCAATTCAACATTTGGGCATACAAATTCATGTAGTGTTGTTCGAATTCTGCAGCGATCTCTTTAGCTTGAGTTAAAAGGGGCCTTTAGGGTTCTTGCTGTATTGTCGCAATACATCTTGATGCTTCCTGTTTTTTTAATCTAAGGGCCAAGAGCCATCTGGCCTTCTCCCCCTGCTCTGTATAGTTAGCTTTTGTTTTTAATATCGCCCATTTTGCTTTTTTCCTCAATAATTCAGAATATTTATCTTGTAATTTCAGCCGTGCTTCTTTATCCGATTCCATGTATCAGGTGGATAAGTATTTTTCCTTCTCTCTGATTTGGGCTAAGAGTGATTTAGTTTCCTGTTCTTCCCTCCATTTTTTAGCTGATGACAGTTTAATAAATTCCCCCCAGATAAAACATTTGAGCGCACTCCATTCCAGAGATGGAGACTGTGTTGTACCCCAATTCTCAATTTTAAATTGGTCCAAAGAGGTTATAATACTATCTGTGATATTTTTATCTTTTAAAAATTGATTATTTAATCTCCACAATTTATCCACCCCCAGTTGAGAGAGAGAGAGAGAGGGAAAGTTGGCAGGTTATTATAGAATGATCTGAACCTACTCCTGGCTCCATTTTGCTATCTAACAGGCTACACAGCAATGATTTGCTCAACCAGAAATAATCAATTCTTGAAGCTGAGCTGTGAACAGCCGAGCGGAACGTGAACTCCTTTTCTGCAGGGTGTAAGAGCCTCCAAGGGTCACAAAGACCCATTTGGTCAACTAGTTCTCTAACTGCTCTCTGTGCTGGAGAATGCCCCCTGGATCCTGATCCCATGGATTTGTCCAAAAGGGGATCGAAAGGAAGATTCCAGTCTCCTCCCAGGAAGATTGGTGTATTCAGGAAAGGTGTCAGTATGGAGAGGAGTTCCATAAAAAAAGGTGGGGAATCGGTATTAGGGCCATAAATGCATCCGAAAATTATCTTGAATGATTGAATTTTACCTCTAACAAAGACGTATCTACCATTTTTATCTCTTATACACTGCTCACAAGAAAATGGAAAGGCTCTTGTAAACAGTATAGCTACCCCCTGCTACTCCTGCTGTCTCCCGTGGTGAATACTTGCCCCACTTGCTGTTGCCTCAGTAGAGTACCCTCTATCTCTAATAGATGGGTTTCTTGTAGCATAATCACATCATTGTGCAAGATCCCCAAGTGCTTCAACATTTTCATGCATTTAAGAGGATGTCTCACCCCCTTTACATTCCATGAACAAAACTTAAAGTATTGTGCCATCATCCCTATTCACAGATGATAAAATTACCACATGTTTCCTGGGAACAAACATCCTGCATGTGCTCCTTTTCCTTGTGTGTAAATGTCACCACAATACCCATCTCCCTGAGAATACAAGCAAGCCCCCCCCATATTCCCAAAGCAAAACCCAAATACCTGCCCGCTATATTTGACCCTACGACTAGGAATAAATAGTAGGTAGAACATCTATTGTATCCTCTAACATGAACTTCTAGAAACATTAAACAATAATAAGAACAACCCTCCCCCCCTTTGTGCTGATCCATGGCGATCAGCTTGCTGATTCCCCTCCCTCCCCCCACTTACCCGACTGCGATTAGCCGTTACATGACATATATATATATATATATATATATATATATATATATATATACACATATACCATTATGTTATAAAGGTAAGCCCCCATGGGGAGAACTGTAACCTCCCCATACTGATTAATGAAGCTCCAGCAGGCATCAGTACTTTTTAAAGTGGAATGAACTGCCCAACACTGAAGCTGTCAAAGCCCCACAACACACTAAGGCCTTAAATATTATAGGCCTCCATTGTTACACTATAGCCCCTTAGGTAGATGAATCAGCAATACAAAACTCCCCTCCAACCAGAGAAAAATGAGCTGGAGAGGGAAATGAGAACTCCCCATGCAGCTTTCAATTCACGCTGCCACGGGTGCTCCCCCACCCCTCCCCCTTCTGTTGAAAACAAAATCAAGCAGAGGATAGGGCTATTACAGAAACTTTGTAAATGTAGTAAAGTCCACTGCAAGAGTCCCACATGAGGAATAACAATAAACATTTATAATAACACAGAAGCAAATTGAATTAGTGTAGAAGAGTAAGCATCTTCTGATTAGACTGCACCCCCATACTGTCTGAGAACTCGTCATACAGTTATATATCTTTGGTCCTGTTCAAATTGGAAAGTACAGTGCTTAATTTGTCCTCTTGAAAGTAAAGGAAAATTTTTAACTCCGAGTTATAAAACTATAAACGCAGTTGCGTGCACCGCTAAATGAAATAAAAGACCCAGAGTGTAGGCAATATTCTCAGCCCTCCCCCAGAAGTCAAAATGTCGATCCTGTGGATATTATAAAGCTCAATAGATTGCCACATAGGAAAACAACTTCTCCAAGTTTCTAGGGTATTTGTAAGGAAGCTGGGAGGTTAACTCCCCCAGCTCGGAATGAGGGCCCTAATGTCAACAATCCATACATAAGGACTGTACACGTACAATCCTGGGATCCTGTAGAACCATAAACCTTCTAAGTGGCTATAAGCAGAGACCCAGCCAAACCATAAGGTAAAACCAAAAACTGCAAGCGAACCAACTATACTTCACCAAAGAATAAGCCAGTGGTCCTCCAGGCTCCCTCAGCGGTCAGTAAATAAAGTATGGCTCTTTTGTTTGCAGAATTCTAATGCAGGGCTACCTCCACAAATGAAGCCCAGGCTCCATCCAGTAGTATCTGCAGTTTTGCAGGGTAAGCCATATCAAATTTTATTCCTGAGGCAATGCATTTAGAGACAGTTGGGTGGAAGGATGCCCTGTGCTGGCAAGCGATGGCTGGTAAATCCTGCATAACTCTTATCTTCTGGCCTTCCCACAGGACATCCTGTATTTCCTCCAGCTTCATTAGCACATGTTGCATCTCTTGAAAATTCAGGAATCTAAAAATCAGAGGCCTGGGTTGTGCATTTGGTGGTGGCATGAGCCTGAGCACCCGATTTGCCCTTTCAATAATATAGGCAGACCCATATGGAGAGGGCCCTGCCAGTTTAATTAGTAATCTCTGCACAAATTGTATAGTGTCGGCCCCCTCTTCTTTCTCTGGTAGTCCAATCACGACCACGTTGTTGCACCTATTTCTACCTTCTAAGTCCTCGATTTTGGATTTAAGTCTTTTGATGGTTTGGCGGTTAGCCATTGTGAGTGAGTCCATTTTGTCTGCCCGCTTCTCCTCTGAGATAATACAGGCCTCATTGTCCATGGTCCACCGTGTGACCTTTTCCAAAGTGTCCGGGAGAGCCTTTATGTCAGTCACCAGAGAGCAAACCTGTTCCTTGAATGGTTGAAATTCTAGGAGGAATCGCTCCAAAGTTAGAGGAGTCGATTCCGTGGCCACAGGAGAAGATGTTGCCACAGTATGTGTACAGCCTGTAGCAGGAGGCTGTGCCCTGGGTTTCTTCGGTGCTTTTTCTGGTGTGACAGGTGACGTGCCGAGGTGCCGCCTGTCGCATCTCCACTTCATTTTGGGCACAAAACTGCTTGCATTAGTGAAGAGAGGGTCCACAATGCTGTAGGTAAGTGATTCCCAAGCAAAGTATATGGAAAACATGTAGAAAAACCCCTTGTAATGCTAGACAGGTGAGCGGAGCACAGACGGAGCATGTCTTACTTGGTTGGCTGCATCACGTGACTCCACAAGCCTCTATATCTAGCAAGGGGTTAAGATAACGGCATATGGATCTCTAGAGTGAAGCTTATGAGGTCCATGCAATTATCAACACTGAGACTGAAACGCAGAGTGAGTTGTGTAAGGTTTTCAATAGTTTATTTTTTATAGTACTGTATATGGGGGATATGCAGTGGGGACCTGTGTGATACATTATTTGAGTAATGTGCCTGAGGTCAAACTGCTCGAGTGTAAATAAATAACCTATCACACAGGTCCCAATTGCATGTCCTGTTTATACAATAAGCTGGTGTTTTTCTGAGGGGGGGGGTTGATTTATAGGTAGTGATCATCCAACATATGCGTGATAAATTTCAGATTCTAAAATTTATCACGCATATGTGGAGATAACATTTTTTATGACAATGCATTTGTGTCCACGCATATTGTATAAATGTTTTTTTATGTTTTAACCTCGATTGCAGAGGTTTTAGTATGAGGCTGCACTTTGCCCCTGAGGTCTCAAATCAGAAAACTTTTTTTTTAAAAGCAATCAGACAACTCACCACCCTAACTGTTCCACTTCCTCTGGCTGGTGGGATGGTTGTCTTCATGGGTGGTTTCCAAGAAATGACTGAGCTGACTTTCCTGCTTCAACTGCATGTGTTCGCACCACTGCAGTGCATCAGGGAAACTCTGTGTTCCTTATGGAAAGCACAACATGAGTAGAGATGTCTTGTGAGAATGAAAGCAGAAAGAGCTGATGCAGTGCAGTACACAGCCAAAGGCACTAGGGGTGTGCAAAAAACTAATTCCACCAGTGGAATTTCGGTGAAAGTTGGATTTTCGCTTCCGTGAAAGTTTGGAAATCATTTCACAAACGTTCGCTGAAATTCTGTCAAAAACTGCAAAATAAATGTAAGAAATGTGAGTTATGTATTAAACTGTGGGAAGAAACTCCACAGAACTGATCACTGTCAGTGTTCAGTTCTGCAGCTTGTGTATTAAACTGCGGGGGAAAAAAAAACGTAGAAGTAATGCAAGAGACTTTATTTCCACATCATGTAAAAAGTCCGTAATTCGTAATTAAATGCTGTAGTACTAGGAGGAAATCCACAGTTATTTGGTGAAAGTTCAGAATTCTGCCACAGGCAAAAGAGTGCAAAATTCCACAACATTTTTGAAATTTCGTGGAACTTTCACGACAGTGGAAATCCACCCTTTCACCCACCCCAAGAAGGCACTAATGATAGATCATGCACAACATTTAGAATGCACACAACATGTAGAATGCACACAACATTTAGAATGTGCACAACAACTTTTGAACAGTGCTTTTTTTCATACACACAGTAATAAGGCATATCCTCCATGTGCTATAATAGTACTATACATATAAACTTTAGAAACATGTTTCCATTATACTAACCCATAATACCACAATTATTAAGTATTAATAAAGGAAATTGTAGAGATGCAATCACAAACTCATAGTTTTATCACTTTTATAAAACCCTCAATCATGGTACTTGTTTGTTAATATTAACACTTTAATTATGAGATTTGCTTTGTTTAGCTTTTATAATAAAAATGTAAATAAATTGTGTCCTTTATGATGTCTTCAGTACATCAGGTCATGATTCATAATTCAAACTTTTTGTACTCCATATCTTCCAAATCTGGCATCTCTTTCTTGATTCCTTCACTTTCTTGTTTATTTTCCTGCTCTTCAAATTGTTTGTTTACTCGATCTTGAGTACTGGAAATCTACATTCAGACCAAGGTGGGAACTTTGAGTCTGAAGTGTGAACACCAGGGGTGGGCAAAAGTTGTGATTTCCGCCTTAGCAGAACTTCCGCAAAATATCACAACTCTTACCCAAAGTTTCGGAAGTTCCGCCTGTAGCGGATCGGAAATCTTCCAACTGCGTTTGGGTGAAATACATCCTGTCCCCCATAGGAAATAGCTGCCAAGTGCCAAGGTGATTAATAGTGACTCCCCCCGCCAGTCACCGGTTGCCGCTCATGTTTAAATAAACTCCCTGGTGGCTAGCGGTCCCTCCCACAATCCGATCACCCACCCCATAATTGGAAAAAAAATCCCCTTGGGGCTAGTGGTCCATCCCCCATCTGATCACCCACCCAACCAATGAAACCCACCCCATCCCGATCCCCTGTATTGTTAATAAAGAAAAAAAACTCTAATTCTCCGTAGACCCCCATCCCCAATCCCTAGTCCCCAAATCAAGATTTTTTTCATGGAGGTAAGATTCAGTTAACCTGATTGCCCAGTGCTGACCACCAGTCTGTGTCTGGTGGCCACCAAAGGGACAGTCATTCACTCCCTGGTGGATTGAGACCTAGGGTTTGCTCCATGGCTCAGTGGAGTGAGCCCTGGTTTCCCAATTCTGTATTAGCAACTCATGCAAATGGATATGAGATATTTTGGTTTACACTGACTGGCCTGGTAAAACAAAGGTAAACAATGATTGGCCTGGGGGAGTACAATGTCACACTCTTTTAGTATGCATCCCAGGATTTGGTGTTAAAGTTGGAGTGCGGCAGGCTATGCAGGAGATATTTGTGTTCCATAGAACTGTATAAAATACAGACCAAATACACATACATTTATGAATAAGATCCTCTTTAAGTTAATAAGGGGTGTGTCATAGATAGAAATAGAAAGGTACATTAAGGAGACTAGCACAATGTTTTTTGTGTGTAGTTTACTAAAACTAGTCACTCAGAATCAATTTGAATAAACACTGAAGATTTATAAGGACATCAATGCAATTAGGCCATTGAGTGAATGTGCCTAAAACAGACTAGTAGAATACTCACAGGAGAAAAATATTAATGTGCAAATGAGTGACTAAAGGAAAGATCTTGTCTGCTTAGTATAGTTGTCATTCATTATGACTCAGAAACAGCCCCATTTAAAATGAGTATCACATATGTTAAGACCAGTAGCACAAACATCTATGCACATAAAACCAGATTAAAGGGGTAACCCCTACAGGAATCAAATCACCATTTTATTCCCTGGTGGTCTAGTACACCCCATCCCCCGCCCCTGCCAGGCAGTGTCCCACCACCCTGCTCCCTCATCCCAATCCTGAGCAGGCAACCAGCACAACCCTCTGCTCTCCTCCACGGCGGGTGCCAACTGAACTTCCGCCGGAGGGCAATGAATCATTACATATCTGGAATGTAGTGCAGTGGGCTGCCGCATTGTAGCTCACCAGGAACCAATGGGTGTACAACCTACCGCGATGTCAGTTGGCGGGCGGCGGGTGGCAGGTGGGTGGGGTGCTGCCGCCTGCTGGCTGACTGAGGAGGGGCAGTGGGGCTCAGTGGGCGGTGGGGAGGGGCTAACCTAGACCACCAGGGATATAGGACATTTCCTATTTTTAATTACAAATGCCCGCGATCGGGCAGATAGCGGTCCACCGGACCACCAGGGATATTGGAAGGATGAATTCTTTTATTTTTACAGATGCCTACGATCAGGCAGATAGCGGTCCACTGGACCACCAGGACTATTGGAAGGACGCATTCTCTTATTTTTACAGATGCCCACGATCAGAGAGATAGCGGTCCACTGGACCACCAGGGATATTGGAAGGACGAATTCTTTTATTTTTACAGATGCCCAAGATCAGGCAGATAGCGGTCCACTGGACCACCAGGGGTATTGGATGATTTCTTTTATTTTATTACAAATGCCCATGATCAGGCATGGGGGGGCACCGCCAGGTGCAGCCGGAGCATGGGTGGCCACCCACAGGTGGTAGCTGCCGTGTTGCACCCTGCAATGCAGCAGCTCACCTGTGGGTGGCCATCAGTTGTTCCTTTTTTTGTTTGGATCAACTTTGTGCTGGCACAGGTAGGGGTTGTGCATGACTGCACCGGGCTGAATGTCGGGCTGTGCAGGGTATGCATGGGCTGCCCCTACCTGCACCTGCGCACACATTACTGATGTGCTCTGGCGTATCGGGATTTGTGCTGTGCACTTTTCCCTTTTGAATATCGCGCCGGGGCGCATCTGTGGGTTGCGCATGGCACAACACTGTTGCGCTATGTGCAGCCCTTTTGAATATCTGGCCCATGGTGAATAGATACAGAATACCAGTACAGGAAAGTTAAAATTCAAACACAAATGGTTCACAAACTCCTGGATTGGCAATTGGCAGACAGACTTTAGATTAGAGCTCCTAGCCCTTGGATTATAGGAAAGAGTCACAGTGCTCACATACTGTTGTGGTGAGTCCTGCACTGGGATTCAAACTTGGGCCCTTGGATTACAGGGAAAAGTGTTAGCACCATCATATTAGAGTGGAGAGTACTACCTTTGGGTTCTAGTTCACAGCCTTTGGGTTACAGCAAAGTGTCAATACAATCATACTGGTGTGCTGATGCTATTGTGCTGAGAATGAAACTTAGTGCTACAGATGTGCTGTGTGAAGGGGCCGCACTTCAGTTTGTGGAGAAATTCCCAAATGTTAGAGTTTCTCATATAGTGAAGGAAAAAAGGCTGCTATAGTGTAGATTTGTTTTTCACAACAATCTGCAGTCTGCCTTTTTTTGTGGAGTTTGTTTCTCCCAAAGTACTCACTTCACATAAACTCTCTAAGAAGACTGCAGGTTAATGAAAAATGTGCAATGTCTCTGTTCATGGCCTTTGTGTTACAGCAAAGGGTCTCTGTATTATCAAACTGGTGTGGTAAGCACTGCAATGAGACTGAAACTCAGGGACTTTGGGCTACAACAAAGGGTCTGCACTGTCAAACTGATGTGGTAATAATGCTTCTTTACAGGGACTTAAACTCAGGGCCCTTGGGTTACAGCAGGGAGTCTCTTTCCTTGCTAATACAATGGTGTAGTGACCCATGGAGAGGACCCAGATTCAAACACTTTGACCACAACAGAGTGTATCTGTAGTCTCCAGTAACTAGCGGCCCAGCTGCATTATCTCTTCTGTTTAATTGTTTCCAGTTTTTACAGAATTAGAAATCATCTCCAACCCCTCATTTTCTGCTTCACTGGGTTGGCAGTATCTGTAGCCTCTCACAACTTGGAAAAACAAAAGGCAATTTAAAGGAGATGATTGTTCTGTACAAAACAGGTGCATGGCTTTATTGTTTCATGACATTAAACAAAATGATGTGGTACAGTTTTAATTGCACAGACTGTTATCTTTTGCCCCTGTCTTTTGATGAATGGTGAAAGTGTTGTTTTCATTAAGAAGTGCATTCAAATCATTTACATAGGAATACCTTCATATGGAAACTTGCACACATGTGAGCACACCCACACCCACAGACATGAGTGCATGGGCACATGCGTGTACACGCACACAAACACACACACACACGTGAAATGTAAACAAAAAAAAATTCACCCTAATGGACAGGAAAGACACTACTAAGGTCATTTGGTGCTCAAATAATTCCTTTTATTTATGTAAAATCTTCTGATGAATCATCTGCGATTCAAAATGTTATGTCTGTGAACGATGGTTTCAGCGATCTTTGGGATCTGTAGTTACTGCACTCTACTCTGCTGTATTTTATACAAATAAAAGAAATGTTTTCAATATCATGCAGATTTAATCGTGCTTTTCCTGCCCACTGGAGTGAGTGCCTCATTTTACTTTTCATTTCATGGTTTCTGGTTTAGAGAGCAGTTCCCTTATTTCCCTTGGAAGTGGCTCATTTCTTTGCTTCTTTACACAAAAATATAGGCATTCACACACACACATATGGGGAAAAGATAGCTATCCCCCAGGACCTTCAGCTGTCTCCCATCAAGTGTCAACTTCGTATTCTAAACAATGTGTGGCCATGGGGCACCACTGAAATGAAATCTGTGGTCAATGCAAGTATTTTATGGACATTTAAACTTTTCAAGTAATTAAATTTTAAGTAAAAAAAAATGCTGAGCAAAGTAACATTACAAGGATCATTACCAAGAGGTTCACACATTTCTTGTTCAGTCTTTTCTGTAAAGACCATTTGGTCCATACAAGATACAAAGATATGCCCACTGACCCACATGTATGTAGGTACAGTACCTACACATACACAAGCACTACTGCTTTCTGCAGGTCATGATTTGGTTTACTCTGGTATTTTTACTTTTAATAATAATAATAATAATAATTTTTATTTATATGGCGTCTTTCTATTTTCAAGGCGCCGTACAGTTTAAAACAGTTAAAACAACCATTATAAAATCCAATAGTACTTGATACAGTCAAAAGGTTGTGTCAAATAAACAGTTCAAATCTCCAGGAAGGCTTTTTGCCAAAGAAAGGTTTTCAAACCATTCTTAAATTCCTCTACAGAAGTGCACTCCTGTAACCGATGGGGTAGAGAATTCCAAAGGGTAGGAGCAGCATAACAAAAAGCTCTAGCACCAGATGATTTCAGATTCACCCTTGGAATCTCTAGCAACCCCTCGTTGACCGAGAGGAGCGATCACTCTGGGCAGTAGGGTACCAGAAGTCCTTTCAGATAGAATAGACCCTGACTGTGTAGGGCTTTGAAAGTCAGTAAACCGACTTTAAAGGTGATCCGCCACCGTACTGGCAGCCAGTGCAGTTTGCGCAGCACCAGAGTAATATGGCAGGATCTACTCAGACAGGTCTTTCTAGATCTCAGGTTAGGAAAGTAGCATGTAAAGCCATACATAGCACACTGTCAAACATGCATGTTTACTTGTTCGGATAGTGCCTTAACCATTCCATGTACACTCCAGTGAACACCTTGGTAATCCAGCGGATCACCTTATTTAAAAATACATCCATTCTGTGTAAGATCAAGACTTTTCCTTATCTGGAGTTTATTATATGTATGCAGGATTCAATAAAGATCTGTGATTGTCGGATGTGATCACACGACCATGCATTCTTCCAGCAAAGCAGCACAGGTCAGAAATATTTAATAGCCAGAGCAGCAGTAAAAGATACCGCCCACGATGCCGGCAACCTGAGTTTGGGAATGAGCCTGGATTGTCAGGGGCCAGCCAGTGGGAGAAGGTCTGAGTGTCCCATAGGATGCTCTCATTCTCCCGGGGGGTGCTGCGCATCCTGCTGCAGCACTGCCACCTACAGGTGTGTGGGTTGTAGGGCGCAAGGGACTTGGGGAGGGAAGGGACGCATGCTGGGTATCGCGTGAGCATGTCACCACACATTCACATCGGGAACATTGTCCCAAATGCCGGTGCCCCATGAGGAGGGCTAGAGTGGTAGACCATGGGAATGGAAGGCCGGAAAACACCTTGGCTGGCCGGATGATTATTGATCTCCATAGACTTCACACCTGGTGATTCAGGCTCATCCTGACTCCAGATCCAGACCTTGGTGGGTTGAGTGACTCCCTGCCACCCTGCCGTGGAGGACAAGCCATGGGGGACTCAGGGAAAGGTAAGTCCTGGGAGAAGCCAGGGTGATCGGGCTGGGAGGTTGGGCAGGAAGGAGGGCCAGCCAGGTTATCAGGAGGAGATAAACTGTAAATAAAAAGGATATACTTAATGTTATAAACCTCTTTATCCAGTTTTTATAATAAGGTATTCCATTGAATACATGACTGTGGGCAGGGCCCCTTGTTTACTGCGGCAAAGGGGACCTACATTCTGCGGCAGGACCTCATACTTTCTGCGGCAGAACGACTGCTGATTCTGCAGCCATTCTGTGGTAGATAAACTGTAGTTATACAGCATACTTTCAACGTATTAGTTAACCCTTTGACAGCCTTCATACAACCACTCCGCTACACTGAAAGCAATGAGAAGCAGTCCATTTAATAGTATGTAGTCTTCTTATCACAAATATTAAACTGCAATAACCCAAACCTGGCACAGCCATGGACATCAGTGTTCTCTTTTAATGACTTTCCCCCTTCCACCCTGAATTTGAAGGCTTATCTGTTCTTCTTTTGGAAATTGGTGGCCTTTGCTGTTCTCCTAGGTTATAATCGGAGGAGGACATGCACACTCAGCTAGAACTACACAGAAGGCAAAGCCTGCTTGGATTTCTTCTGATTTATATTAACAGTTAGCAGATATAAAGAGAGACTCCAACTTGAAAGCCATTTTAATTTTTGTTTCTGATTTTGATCAACGTCCTTTTAAATTATTATTTTTAAATAGGAATACTCCAACTGTCTTGCAACAGACAAGTTGTGTGCAGTGTCTCCAATATGTGTGTTTGGGGGGTTCTTCCTAGAATAGTGAAGGAGGGTGTAACTTGCAGTGTCTGTAGTATTTGTTGACTCCTGATTTTTCTTTTGGGGGACACACTAAAAAATCCATGCAAATCATTCTTATTAAGCTAGAGTAACCTTGGTTAGCATGTTCTTTTCTCCCAGCAACTCAGGGGGTGGTGGTGTTCTTCAGTCAGTGACCCTCATTTCACTTATGTATAGCAGCAATCAATACAACTCTCCATTCCGATTCTTTTCCTTACCTGCTTACTCCAGTTCTAGTATACCTTGCTCCCCAACTCTGCTGCAGCTGGGCAACCTGACCCTCCTTCAAAATTGAGCTTGATGCCACCACTTAGGCTACAGGTTCACATCTGCCAAGAAATTACTCTCACACTTGCAGGTACAGATCTGTGGCCCACAAATCAAAACTGTGATCGATGTCCACCAGTGGGGGCCAATTCCTCTGCTCAGTCTGCTGCCAGCCACATGTTTCTGCAATCAGCTCCTCCTCCAATCCCTGCCACCACACCGAGATCGATGCCACCTCCACAGGCACCCCTTAATCTTCTCTCTTCTTGACTACAGCTCACTTTCCAGTTCTTCCTTCCAAATTTATCTTCCAGGGACTCAGCATGCACCGTGAGCAGCCTCACAAAGAAAAATGAACATGGCTGAGCTAGTCACACCTACACAACAGAAAATCGTAACTGCTGTGGACCTAATCAAGCTCTGCTACTCTTGCTGTAGTCTCCCCCCCACAATACTGGCTGGATAGAGTTATGTAACAAGATCCAGCATGAGTCAGGATGCCATGTGGCCACTAGCTTTTCGGCATTGTAGCGGGTGGCATCAGTTTGTTGCCCCTTCTAATGAGCATGTGTGCCATGGCATACTTAACATATCAGTAGCTATGCCCTTGCCTTGTGTGATCACATAGCATAGCTAGAATTTTTGTGGCCGTGTGGCTGGTTTTCCTGATTTCTGTGGCCAGCACTGATTTCTGCAGTCAGTCCTGATTTCTGTGGCCACTGCTGCAGTAGCAGAATTGCAGTAAACACGGGCCCTGACTGTGGGATAATGACACTTCTCCAGTGCATAATACACTCAGCATTGCCCCATGCCTCACTTCCTGAGATACATTATTACTTCACAATGATGCACACCCTCTCATGCTTTATTGCATGATTGTAGAGATGCCTGAATACTCCAGATAATGCCAATTTGAAGCCCAGAATTTTCCTCTAGAGTACATAATGAGGTACCCTGATTATTATCTTGATACATTATTCAAATTACAGGACCACCTCCCCAAAAGACAACATCTATGAGCCTCTCCATCCAGTCAGAATCTAGGCCCAGGCACAGCACGGCACGGAGACTGCACTCAAAAAGGTGTTTAATGATTTTCTCATAGTTAGACACAGAAGACAACAGTCCATGTTGGTTCTTCTTGATCTTGCATCAGAGTTTGATATCATGGACCACTGAGTAAGGGTGAGTTAATGTGGAAATTGGCAGCTTTGGTTCTGCTTTGATTTGGGCCCCCCATCTTTGATTCAGCTTCAATACTTCTGCCTAAGACACTTTAGGTCCTTGCTGCTGTGGTTTAGTGGGCTACAAATAGGGTTAAATGATACCCATCACCCTCCTCATGCTCACCCTAATCAATCCCAACGTCTTCCACCCTCTCCTGGTCTTCCAGTCTGATTTTAAAAACAAAACTCAATCAGCATCTGGCACAGTGCTAGGAACCAGAAAGGCACATCAACCAAATATAAATTCACCATTGACTCATCCTTACCATGGGGTGTATTTGGGTCACCTGAGGAACTAGGTGGGGATCACTGGTGTGGTTTGTAGTAGCATGAGCCCTACCTCACTGACAGAGGTAGGCATAGGTGTGCTTAGGTAATTTCATCTCTGAGGTAGCTATTTTGAACTGTGAAGTCCCACGAGGTTTGATCATTGCCCCATGCTGTGTGTACATGCTGCTGTTTGGTGAGCTTATTAGGTGGATTTCATTGCTATGCTGAAGATAACCAGCTATACCTGTCTTGCTCACCAAACATGACTGATGCGGCCTTTGTACTGAGCAGATGTCTTGGCGAACTCAGTGACTAGATGCCCTCCAGCTAGCTTAGCCTCAGCCCTGGAAAGATGGAAGCATTACTTTTTTTCAGTAATGTTTTTTATCCTCCTTGGCCTGGACAGGCTGGCTCCCTTTGGCTTCTGTCCCCATCTCCTGCACTGGCAACCACTTCCCTAGGACTTACCTGGCAGCAGTGTTCCCCCATGGATTGTCTCCATGGATTGTCTCCATGGTGGGACCAGGAGTGGGAGAGCCATTCTTCCTCCCCCAGAGACATATACCCAGAATTGCTGATGGGGGGTCCTAGCAGTGGTGCTGGTGAGGGGCTGGTGCACAAAGAATCATTCATGCCTACCCTGCCATCCTTTTTCCACCTGATTTTCTCCCTTCCCTAGAACTGGGGGCATGCACATCCATGCATGCCTATGGGAAGGCAAGCACATGCCACAGAGTCCCCAGCTCCCTCCCTTTATACTGGCCCCTGTCTCGCATTAACCACAGGCCTCACCAGGTGGCAGTCTTGTAGTGAAAATGGTAGCTCTTCCACCTTGGGAGAGAAGAGCTGTCTGTCAGACACTAGATCATCTACCCCGACTGTCCTCAGGCATCCCAAAACTGCTCCAGATCTTGGGTTGCTGGTGTGGTGGGAGGTAGCACTACTGCTGCGCCACTGGGCCAGCCCTAGACTGAAGTGTTATTGATCAAGTCAAGTCTTCATGGGCCAGTAAGGAAGGTTGATAGTGCCACGTTACCATCTTTAAATGGCACTGCACTCACTCTATTTATAGGGTGAAAAATCTGGGGGTCACTGTGGACTGTAAGCAGACTTTGGAAGGTCATGTATATTGATAGTACACAGTGGCTTTTTTCATTTATAGAACATCATCTGAACTAAGCCATATCTAGCACCAAGAGACCTGACTGTGATTGTACTTGTATGTATGTATGTATTTATGTATGTATGTATGTATGTATTTATGTATGTATGTATTAATGTATGTATGTATGTATTTATGTGTGTATGTATGTATTGATGTATGCATCTATATATGTAGGTATGTATTGATGTATGTATGTATGTATTTATGTATGTATGTATGTATTGACGTATGTATTGATGTATGTATTTATGTATGTATGTATGTATGTTTGTATGTATTTATTTATGTATGTATGTTTGTATGTATTTATGTATATATGTATGTATGTATGCATTTATATTGTTAACTGGTAGGTGCGCTGAGTCAAGAGCTAGCACATTTTCAGGCACAACCCATGCCATAATGCAGAGCATTGTTACAGACAATGTGCAGACATGAATTATGAAAGGTTACAATTGCTATAAACAGTGGAGTGTACAGGCACAGGTCACGAAGGGTATACAATGCAAGATAACAAGTGTGAGTATGGGCCAAGACCCAATGACAGCACTAGCTAACATACAAGCATACTCTAGGTGTTCTATCAGAAATCCATACAGTAATTAAATAGTTACTAATTACAGGATACAATACATTAGAGAGCAAAGAAGGGCACAGTTATGAGAGAGCCCTTGGTCTGTCAGTTACGAGAAGGCCCTACGTAGAATCATAGAAATGTGACAACAGAAAAGGACTCTCTCGGCCCATCAAGTCTGCCCCTTCCCCCTGGACAACCTCTTATGTCTGTCCCATGCCCTCTTGAGTCCCTTCACCATTTCAGCCCCCACCACCTCCTTTGGCAGCCTGTTCCACGGCTCCACCACCCTCTCAGTGAAGTAATGCCCCCACACATTTTCCCTAAACCTTCCCCACTCCACCCTTAGTCCATGACCTATAGTTCTTCCAGCCCTTACCTTCCCTGTGAATAAGCTCCCCCCTACTTTATTAATCCCCTTAACATACTTAAACATTTCAATCATGTCCCTCTCTCTCCCTTCTGGTCTCCAGTGGGTACAAATCCAACTCCCTCAACCTCTCCTCATAGGGATTCCCATTCAACCAATGCACCATCTTAGTGGCCCTTCTCTGAACCCTTTCAATCCAATCTACATCCTTGCATAGGTGAGATCTCCAGAACTGAACCCAGTACTCCAGGTAAGGCTTCACCATGGATTTGTAAAGTGGCATCAACACCTCCCTCCTTCTGCTTGTTATACCTCTCCCTATGCACACCAACATTCTTTTTGCTTTTCCCACCGCCTTGCTGCATTGGGTCCCTGCCTTAAGGTTGTCTGAAATCATGATCGCCAGATCCCTTTCCTGCTCAGTTGCCTTCATTTCATCCCCCCCAGTGTGTACTTAGCTTGCAGGTTATTCCGCCCCATGTGCATTTTCTGGCATTGAATTTCAGCAGCCATGTTTCAGACCACCCTTCCAATAACCTTAGATCTTCTTTCTTAGCATCCACTCTCTCTGGGGTGTCCACCCTATTGCAGATCTTCATATCATCTGCAAATAGTCAGACCTTCCCCTGCAGCCCCTTTGCTATGTCGCTGATATAGATGTTAAACAAGATGGGCATTAGCACTGACCCCTGGGGGACCCCATCTTGTTACCCCTACCTCCCTGGAATGTACCCCATTTACCACCACACTCTAGCTTCTACCCATCAGTCAGGTCTCTACCCACCTTGTTATTTTCTGTCCCACCCCCAAACTCTCCAGCTTGTTTATTAGCCTTCTGTGGGGAACAGTGTTGAAGGCCTTCCTGAAATCCAGATATGCCATGCCCGGGACGCCCACTGCCCCTCCCTGATCAACCACCCTCGTCACCCAATCTAAGAACTCGATCAGGTTCTTCTGACATGACCACCCTTGTGTGAAGCCATGCTGATGGATATCCTGCAACCCACTGTCCACCAAATAGTTGACCACCCTTTCTTTTAATTTCACCTCCATCACCTTATCCACCACTGAGGTGAGGCTGACCAGGCGATAATTGCCCGTCTCCTCCCTGCTGCCACTCTTGTGAAGTGGTGCCACATCTGCCCTCTTCCAGTCTTCTGGCACCCACCCTGTATCCAGGAACAAGTTAAACAACCTCATTAGTGGTGCCGCCAGCTCCTCCCTTAGTTCCCAGAGTACCCTAGGATGCAGGGTGTCTGGACCCATAGCCTTGTCTGTCCTCAACCTGCTTAAGTACTCTTTGACCCTGTCCTCACTGATCAGACTAGGATCCACCCTTATGTCATCTCTTCCCCTCTCCCTTTAGACCGATCCCCTTCCTTCCCCTGTCAATGTGAAGACCGGACCGGGAACCTATTTAGTACCTCCGCCTTCTCGGAGTTCCCTTCCATTAGTGCTCTCCCCTCTCCCTTCACCCTCATTATTCTCTGCCTTGCCTTCCTCTTTTCTCCTATATACTGAAAAAAGTATTCTCTCCCCTTTTGGCCTGCTTAGTTATTTTCTCCCCTGTTTCTGCTTTCATCTTCCTAATCCTCCACCCTGCCACCCTCAGCTTCTCCCTGTAGGTTTCCTTGTCTTTCTTCTCCTGTGTCTTCTTATATTCTCTGAATGCCCTTTTTCTCTCCCCATTGCCTCCCTCACTTCCCCGGTAAACCAAAGCTGCCTCTTTCTTCTTCTGCCCTTTCTCACCTTCTTTATGCAGGTTTATGTGGCTTTTAGTACCCCCCCCCCTTAACTGAGTTCCATAATTCCTCCACTTCCCCTATTTTGTCCTTCCCCTCAATTTTGTTCTTGGAAATCTCCCTCATTCTGGGAAAATCTGCCCTCCTGAAGTCCAGGACCTCTGTGATGGTTCTACTTGCTTCATTCCCTGTTCTAATCCTTAAACTCACTGTGTTATGGTTGCTTGCACCTAGGCTGACCCCCACTCCAACTCCATCCACAATATCCCCAGTGGTGAGGACCGCATCAAGTATGCTGCCTCCCCTAGTTGGCTTCCTAACCAGCTGCTGCAGGAAAGCTCCCTAGAGAGACTCGAGGATCAACCTGCTCCTGGTGATTCCAGCAAGCTGCAGTGACAATATTGTTGTCGACATCCTGTACAGTGACAGGCACAATGCCGATGGTTGGCATTGTGCTGTCAGGACCAAAATGTTTTTTGTGGGGGGCTTCACCCCCTACACCCCCTCCTTCTTTAAATAATGAACTCTGAGTGAGAGTTGTTTCAGGGTGCGGGAAATACACTGGGAGACACAGTGCTGGTGTACATTGGGACTATCACAGCGACCTGGCGATATTTGTAGCTGTGATGGTCTTCGCTGTGAAAATGTCATTGTGCTGATACATAGATACATAGACAGTGTCGGCAGATAAGGGCCTATGGCCCACCCAGTCTGCCCATTTAAGTTTGTAAGTTCAGTTTATATTTTCCAGGAAGTCTGTTGCCCCTTACCCCTGACGGTATACCACTCCTGGTCAACCTAGCTGATGAGATACCTCAGTCCACATCTGGGAGGTTAAGGTCACCCACCAGCAGAATCTCCCCTTTGAGTGCCATCCTTTGAGCTGCCTGCGACATTTGAATGTCCACTTCCTCCTCTGCATTGGAGGTCTGTAAGCCACCCCCAGTCTCACTGATGCCCCAGACCATTTTTCTAGCATGACCCACACAATTTCTGCCTCCCCTTGCTCCTCCTGCCCTTCTGTAGCCTTACTGTCCTCCCTGATGTACAGTGCAATTCTCCCCTCCCCCTATTCTGCCAGCCCTATCTTTCCAGAAAAGCCTGTACCCCGGGATGCCTACTTCCCAGGGCTGATGCTCTGACCATTAAGTCTCCATTACGGCTACAATATCCAGGCCCTCTCCCTCCATTATGGCCTCTAAGTCCACAGTTTTTTTCCCCAAGATTCTGGCATTTGTGGAAAGTCCTTTCCATCATATACCCCTCCCCAGCCATCCCTCCCTTCCCTTCCTCTTCCCTTCCCTTCCCTGCTCCCTTTTGTGGGGGAGTGCTAGCTAATCCATTCTCCCTTCCTGTTAAACTCTCACCCATCCTAGCTTTTGTTGCATCTAGACTGGACTACTATAGTGCTTTTTAGCTAAGGTTATCTGGAGGGTTGATGCATTATGTGCAGCTGTCCCAGAATCTGGCAGCATTGTTAACTGTTGGGACTATACAATGAGAGCATATCACGCTGGTTCCACCTGATCAGCACTGACTGCCTATTCAGTAGCACATCAACTTCAAGATAGGCTTGTTAACATTAAAGGCCCTGCACAGTTTGAGCTCTAGTTACTGTAACTGGGAGATAAATTGTTTGTATATATCCCTGTCACCCTATCTACTCCACCAAGGTGGGTAGGTTTTCTTTTCCATGGTTAAGGTGGAAGTTATCTGGGGACAGAGCCTTTGGGGTGGCTTCCCTTTTGGCTTGAAATGCTCTGCCACTTTATACCCATAGCTACCCCTCCATGGAGGCTTTTAAGAAGTCACTTACATCTCGTCTGTTTATGTTAGCCTACAATAATTTACTATAGTTATCATTTTGTTGCATGGTTTACTTTCTGATACTCTATCTCTGTTTCCTTGTTCTGTAATTTCTCTTGCTGTAAAGCAGCCTGAGCCTCATGGATAGTGACCAGATAAATCAACTTTCCTTTCTAAAATGATCAGTTATGACTGGCCCGGTGGGTCTGAGGGCTGAGGCACTGGACATCTTAGCTCATGCCATGCCAGCGACCTGTGTTCAGAAGTGAGTATGAGCTGCCGGGGGTCGGCAGGGGAGGAGAAGGATCGAGCATCCAATGGACTGGTCTCCTTCTCTGGGGAGGGGGGTTTGCCAGTGGTTGGCATTTTACTGGTCCCTAGAGGAGGCTGGGGGACAGTGCGCCAACACTGTAGAAAGGAGAGGAGATGGGGCAGACACTAGGAGGGAACATGTGCAGAAGCATGTGCACTCTCTCTACAGACATCATTGCATGCCTCATCTTCTGGGGAGAAACCAGAAAAATGGATGCCATTGTGAATGATGGAGGGCACCTTGCAGGCTCTGCTCCTGGCTAGCCACGGTGCTGATCATACTGGATCCAGTCTCCAGCGAGGGTTGGGGAACCCCACCAGCCCTACCAGAGGGGATAAGCCCTGGGGGTATGGGCCAGCACCAGATGTTGGACGCTGGGAGACGGGGCTGGGGGCTCCCTCCGGAGGAGGGCCGCGACATCAGGAGAAGAAAGAAAATAGCTAAAAAAAAAAATTATTAGGTATCCAGATTACTACTATTGGATAGAAAAAAACTACTAGCAGCCCTGAAAATAGATAAGGCAATAGGGCCGAATAGGAAACATCCAAAGATCCTCAGTGAAACTAGCATCACACCTGGCTAACCCCTGGGAGGGCTATTCAATTGCTCCTTATAGTCAGAAGTGGCTCCAAAAGACTGGAGAATAGTGGATGTAGTCCTGCTCCACAAGGAAGGAGACAAAGAGCAACCATGAAACTACATACCAGTTTGTCTTATTTCCATGGCAGGTCAACTAATGGAGACATTAGTCAAAGAGGACCTAGTGAACTACCTGGACAGAAATGGGCTCCATGACAGTAAGCAGCACTGGATCCTTGCAGAAAAGGCTTGTCAGACCAACTTGATAGTGTACTTTTACTTGCTAATTAGGGCAGTGGACAAGGGACAAGCAGTGGAAGAGCTCTACTTTGATTTCAACAAGGCATTCACCGCTGTGTCACATAGAAGGTTGCTGAAGAAGTTAGAGGATTTGGGAATAATATGGTATCTACTTAGAAGGGTGCTATGCTGGCTGGGGGGGAGAGAGCAGATGGTGATGGTAAACAGGGTCAAGTCAGATGAGGTTCAGCCTAGTCCTCTTCAATATGTTTGTCAGTGGCATAGGAGAAGGAATACAAGGCAACATGTGTTTCTTGACAGATGATACTAAGGTCTGCGACAACAAGGAAGGGGTTAGGGAACTGCAGAAGAATCTGCAAATATTTGAGATGTGGTCCACAGCTTGGCAGTTGAAATTCAATGCCAAAAAGTGCAAACTGACACACATATGGAACAAGAACCCTGGAATGGAATATTGGATGGGAGGGGTTAAGTTGGACACCACCACTAAGGAAATGCACCTGTGAGTCATCATATGAGACTCTCTAAAATAATCTAGCTAATGTACTAAGGCCTACAGCAAGGAAAACAGGATGCTGGGGTGCATGCATTAGGAGGGAGTTTGACAGCAGGAGAAATGGAGGTGATACTGCCTCTCTATAGATCACTGGTGAGGCTGCATCTGGAATACTGTGCCCAGATCTGACCTCCTACCTTGGAAAAGACAAAGACAGGCTAGAGATGGCACAGCATAGGGTTACCAAAATGATTCAGGGCCAGCAGAGCAGATCCTACAATGATCGGCTTAAAGCCCTGAACATGTACTCAATAGAGACCAGAATGGAGAGGAGCGATATGATAGAGACCTTCAAGTTCATGAAAGAATGAACAAGGTAGATTGTGAGGACATATTCAGTAGGATTGGTGAATCAAGAACATGGGGGTATGAGAGGAAGCTGGCAAATGGGAGATACAGGAGGGATGTGAGAAAGGTTTATTTTACAGAGAGAATGGTTAAGCTATGGAACAGCCTACCAGCAGTGGTAGTGGGTGCAAGAACCATTAATGGTTTCCAACATGATGACTTGTACTGAGTAAAAGGCTTAATAGTTACACTGGGGTAAACAGTAGGACAGGGGGCAAGGGGGGGGGTGAGGGCAATATCTCTGACTAGACATTAGGTCCCAGGGACATACAGGGTAAAACAGAGCAGACTGGATGGACAGTCTTTTTCTGCCAAAAGGTTCTGTTTATGTTTTTAGAGACTGAAAATCTGCTCCAGAAAAGCTACGGAGAGGGATTTTCAAAAGGGGCAGACTTACACACAAATGCATTTTCTGCCTGGTCTTTGTCTGCCAGATTGTGCCAAAATGCAGTAGCTTGATTTTCAATGAGTCCCATGTGTTTGCAACAGTTTCCATGATTTGTGGCAGCTTACATCAAAAAAACATGACGCAAGTGTCAAGCAATGGTTATGCATCAAAATTGTGCATTGGTCAAAATAATTGTGCATCTGTCATTTGTTTCATGCAAGCTCCACATTTTGTATCTAAACAGCTAGACTGTCTAACAGATAGTTGAACAGGGCAGATGGAAGTCAGTTTTGAAAATACAGACAGACAGATCCTGGTTGAAAATTCTGCTCTCTGTAGTCATGTCAAACCTCTGCAGCGCTCTGGTAATCTGTGGCACCTGCTTCTTGGCACAAATAGTTAAATCAGGGGGTATTCTGAAAGCCCCAAGTATTATTCAAACATCTCTAATGTCTACACACACTGCCTGTTGGGTGTACAGACACTCACTGTGAGGCTTTCAACATCTTAGGCCACTGTGTAATAACTTACCATCCTGCTTTCCATTATTCTTTTGACCTGAGCCTACTTCTCCAGGAAAGATAATGACACATGCAGTGATCCATTGACTAGTGCTCCTAAGGATGAGTAGTTGGGAGATGTGGGTGGGGGAGATTTTGCAGGGTTTAGTAGCTGTTCCTATCTTTCAGTAATTATCTGAAAGGAGATGGACCTCTAGGTGCATATGAGTGCGTGCCTGAGAGCATTTGTGCATGCATGCATGTGTCTGTATGAGAGAGTGACGGAGTTATAAGTAGAGCAACTAAGCTGTTTTAAAGCAGATGTACAGTGGGTGACAACTAGATTACTACTGCAGACCTTTTCACAGCACTATTTAAGAAAACTAGGAATGGACTACCATGATTGAGTCTGGAATGAAATTTAGTGCAGGCAAATATTTCAAATCCTATATTACTGCACTAACTAGCCGGGGGGGTTAACATTTTCTGCAGTGCACAGTTTGTGGTCCACAGTTGGAATATCTGTATGTAAGATACATTCTTTACGTTCTCTCTCTCTCTCCCTCTTTAACATTTCTGTTTTTTCTGTCTGTTGTCCAGGAAGAACATTGAGATCCGAATCATTGATGATGAAGAATATGAGAAGAACAAGAACTTCTTCATCGAGTTGGGAGAGCCAGTACTGGTGGAAATTGGGCAAAAACAAGGTAGGAAACCTGCAGGATACCTGGTTGGAGAGCATTCCTTCATACTAACGCAAACAGACACTGTGCCACTCCCAGCTCTCAATGTCTAATTTCACATGAATAAATTAATACTAAGCTCAGACTGCATACTTACCAACATTTTTGTTTGAACAATGATGGTTCAGTGGTGCTTGAGATAGCATGTTGCACTACCATGTGAGGGACCTGGGATCACATCTCAAGCCAACTCCCAGTCAGGCCTGGGGAGTCTAGGATGTGCTGTGGATTCCATGCTCAGATTCCCACAGGGCAGTACCAGTCACCTCACTACGGTGCCAGAGCACCTCTTCAGTGGGTCCCTAGATCAACATGGACATCATGGGTGGCCAGACAGCATCAGCTCTTCACCACCATTCAGGCAGGAGGGGCAGGCACAGGGTCATAGTGTTGCAAGACATCATGCTGCAGTTATGTACCATGCTGCCAATACAGTACAATATATTGCCAGCGGCATAAGTCTTTGTTTTGTGGGGGGCTCTGCCCCCCGCACCCCCCATTATGGGGGATGTGCCCCCAAACTAAAATAACTAACTCTGGGGGGAAGGGGGGTTAACAGTTAAAATCGCACAAAGTGCGAAAAATAAAAAAATCCTATGTGTCTGACCGGGAATCAAAATCTGGTGCCAAATGCACTGCCTGCATTGCTTGCTGCCAGTGGCTCATCCCATTGAGCCATGGCAGGTGCTCAGCAGACCCTCGTCCCAGCAGGATTCTTGTCCTGTACTGGGAAGAGTGCGAGGGTGCACTACTGCACATACACCTTTTCGCAGTTTTGCACCCTCTCTCTCTTTCCTACCATGCTGTTCCTGCTATGCAGTCATGTCGTGTGCTGTAGAGCGTACGACATATTGACCTGGTAGGGGAGGGGCATATAGGGAGAAAAATTGTCTAGTTTTGTGGCTGCATAACCAAGTGAAGGAATCTGAGCCACACTATGGGGGTGTTGATATCAGAAGGCTGATCATGGACTAATGTTTCAGTGTCAAGACAGAAATTGGACTAGAGGAATGAAGTAGCCATCTCTTCCCAGGGGAAAGAACAGGAATGATAATTAAAAGGCTAATACTTGCAGTTCTAGGGGCAGAGAAAACAGTCATGCACCCCCAATGAGCCATTTAAACAAGCTTCCTTTAGCATCAGTCAGACGCACTGTTTCTTTGCTGCAGCTAGAGACACTGCTAGAGCTGTGGCTGCCCCCTCCTTCACCCTGTGTTTGCTGCTGCTTCCCTTGTTTATTTATTTCGTTTTTGTTTAACAGGCAGGTGCACTAGACAATATAATGCCTTTTGTCCGCTTTTGTAGCTGCTGCTGTTCTCATTGCTTTTGGGTTTTCTGTTAATTTGTGCCTTCAGTGACTTTCTAAGTTAGTATGTAGTCTTTCTGCCTCCCTGACTGTAGCACTCTGCTTCCTTCTTTTCATCAGTCTGTCACTGTTGCTGCACTCCTGCCTTCATATAACTCTTGTGTTTCCTTTTCAGGTTTGGTTCTTAGTGTGCTTACTAATTTCTACAGTATGTCCTACTATGACGTACTCTAAATTTGGCTTGTGTCTTATTAGTGTGTTCTACCTGCTGTCCATACCAAGCCACTTGTAAACTGCCTCTTAGTTCCACAGCATTCCACCTATTCACCTGACTTCCTGGCTAGGCAACTGTTTCCAATTAAGTTAGCCTTACTTAGACAGTCATTCTGCTTTAGCATTCGTCACCTCAGCCTTTGTTTAATGCAGCTTCCAAAATGTTCTGCTTGTGGCTGAGTTTTAACCATGATTGGCCTTCAATATGCATTCATATTTCAGTATCTTTTCAGTCATTCTCTCTATTAATACCAGTGATTCCTTTCAGCAATTATATAAACTGGGCAAGGAAATCCCTGTGTCCTGATTGGCTGAGACTTGGTTCTAGCCATGGCAGTAAGACAGTACTACCAACTGGCTAAAAACAAGTCCCTGACAACAAGGGCAACTCACAGCATTCATAAGTCACATACTTCCTAATTTCCATCACAAACATGCCTGCAATCTTTACTCATATGGCTCAGTGTTGGGGCCAGTCCTTTTTAATGCCTTTACCAGTGACATCGGTATGGGTATTCAGGGCAAAATTGCCATATTCATGGATGATAACAAGCTAGGATGAAGGGTTGACAGAGAGGAGGTGGTTAAGGGCCTACAAAAAGACCTAAAGAGGCTGGAAAGATGATCCAACATCTGGCAGATGAAGTTCAATGCAGACAAATGTATGGTGATGCATTTGGGTAAAAGGAAACCCAAGGACAGAGTACCACCTCAACGGACTCCAGTTCAGCACCACACAGGAAGAATGGGACCTAGGTGTCGTCATAAGCAGCACCCTTAAACAGACAAGCCAATGCATCAAAGCTTATAGCAAGGCTAACAAAATGCTGGGGTGCATAGAGAAGGATTCGACAGCAGGAGGAAGGAGGTAATACTGCCACTGTACTGGTCTCTGGTAAGGCCCCATCTTGAGTACTGTGTCCAGTTTTGGAGTCCACATCTAAAAAAGGATATAAACAGGTTGGAGGCTGTTGAGAGAAGAGCAACCAAAATAATACAGGGCCTTCAAGGGCACCCATACGAGGAGCATCTGGAAGCATTAAATATATTCTCACTGGAGACAAGGGGGAAGAGTGGAGATATGATTGAAACAGACAAGTTCTTGAGAGGAATAAACAAGATGCCATCCTCAGACCTGTTCAACAGAGTCTCCAACTCTAACACTGGAGGGCACGAGTGGAAGTTGAGGGGGGCTTCAAGAGGGAGCTTAGGAAACAGCATTTTGCAGGAAGAGTCATGAAGTCATGGAATAAACTACCAGCTGAGGTAATGGAAGCAAAGTCTGTGACATCATTCATCCTAGGGTGGTACAAGGCTAAAACGCAATCAAAAGCAGCAGGAGCAGCAGGAGGCATTAGGCAGAAGGGGGTTAGGTCCTGGGATCTGAGAAAGTCCAAGGAACCCATGGGCAGACTAGATGGATCCTTTGGTCTCATTCTGCCATCTTTTTTTCTATGTTTCTATATATAAAAACTTCAACTAGGTCCTAAAAATGAAATTCCGTTGAAATAAATAAATAATTGAATGTTATTTTCACTCAAGAGCCCCACCTTACACACATACACAAATTAAAAAAAAAACAAGTACTATTCAGAGTTTCCATTGCTGGTGTTTCTTTGATGACCATGAAAAAAAACCCTTCTATCCCTACCAGTTTGCTAGAGAACTCCTTGCTCCTTACCTGGCAACAGATAAAATTGAGGTTGTGGTTCCTCCACTTGAGGTGTGTGTGTGTGTGTAACTGAAGAATTTTGAATTCATGTATTCCATGTTACCATTCTGTGTGTGTGTGTGTGGGGGGGAGAGTACTCTGTTACTGGAATAATGCAGAGCTATGGATTCTTCTATTCCATTGTAAACAATCACACAATCTGTTGAATGTGAAGAAAGGCAGATGACCGACAGGTGAAAAGCATCTGTGGAGGAACTATTTTACATTATTTAACAACATTTTAGTATATTTTTTGTGACTTTGAAAACTTTTAAAGTGTTCCGTTTTTTAAAAGTTGCCCATGGGCCCATTTTATATAAGTAATAAGGCACTCTGGGGATGTTGGTGGCACTAGGTTTATCCCACGGTCACGGGGGCTAAGGCATTCAGCTTCACCTCATGCCTCACTATGCCCTTGACCAGGGCGAAGCTTAGTACCACCAATGCCCTGCCATGCCTTATTGCTTAAATCAGTTTCTGCTTCCATGCCATCAGGCTCTCTGAATGCATTTATACTGGACACCGTTATATTCCCAGAATCTTGCCCTCAGGGTTTGCTCTTGAAGTCTGCATGTTGAGGGTTAGTCCCTTGCCAGGCCAGGGTCCTTCACTGTAGGCTGTTTGTCTCCTGTGGTGCCTCCCAGCAGTCCCACCAGGTGGTAAGGTCCAACGCTCTGGGGGAAGCTTGAGCTTGCAGACCTGTGGTCAGAGGCACCTCATACTGTAATATTTAACACTTCAGCTGCTGGAGGATGGAGCATTAAGCCCACATGGTCCCTTTAGCTGTGTAGATTATGTCAGCAGAACCTCTGAAAGCTATTATCCCTGTGTCTTCCTAAGGTCTACCTAGTCTCATTCCTTATCCTCTTCCTTTGGTTTCCATTCAAGGATTGGCTTCCTCACAGTCTTGAGACTAGGTGCTAGCCTTTCAGCAGTTGCATATCTCCTCATTCCATGCTTTGAGGGTGGGTCTCCTTCATGAGTGTACTTCATTTAGCTGCAGAGGTCAACTTGCAGTACCCCATATCAATTTAGAGGGATACAGCAAGAGGTATCCCTCCAAAACAACTTCTGAATTAAATTCCAAATTAGCAAGCTGAGCTGTCATAATAGGAATTGCTCATGCCAGTAGGAATGATGGTCGAGGCACTGGGCCACCAGAGATTTTGTTCACTAGAATTTTTTTTTTCTCACTCTGGAGTGCCAAAGGCCATAATGTAGTATATTTATTAATTACAGTGTTTACCGTAGTGATAAGATTCCACTGTAAGTTGGGGTTGGATGGTGGATCACTTTTCTTTATCCTACAAGCCTGCCATTTCCTCTCACCTCTGTAAATCATGCCTCCATCTGCTGTCAGTGTTTCAGCAGGTTGCACACTCACCTCTGAGGCCAAAAGATTGGAAGGTTGTGGGCTCTAGTCCCACAACAGGAACTTGGATTAAAATCCCAATACTGACACTACAGTGCAGTATGAGGGGGTGCTGCACTCCTGAGGTATCGTCATTTGGATGAGACAATAAACTGAAGTCTGTCTAACTGTTCTGGTGGTTGTGCAGGTGGATGTTAAAGATCCCATGGCAATTCTCAAAAAGAGTAGAAAAAAATTTTATTTAGAGAAACTAAACAATATACAATCAAAAATAAATTATACAATAATAATAATTAATGAAACTTAGAAAATATACACAATCCAAGAGTTCCTAAAACAAACAAAAGAAAAGAAAATTTATCCAATTTTATCCTTCATAAAAGGGACATTGTTCCATCGAATTACCCAAGCTTTATGAAACATACGTTAAAAAGTACTGGGATCTTGGTACATCTGTTGCAAAACAAACTTGCATCATGACTGCCATAAAAAAAATGTTATAAATGAAAAAATAAGCCGAATCAATCCACCGTCCAACACCATCCTCCCCAAGCTGAAACCCCCAACCACCTCTTCATAAGTTACCTTCTCCCAACATAAAGTGGCCCATTTTTGTGCCAGCTGTAACCACATTTCCTGGACAAAAGGACACTGAATAAGAAAGTGTAACATAGTTTCTTCTTCTGTTGGCACCCTTTGCAAACTGGGTGAGAGGCCTTTTGGCACCATGCATTTCTGCTTAAAGTTGAACCAGCATAATATTCTGTGGTGACTTGCATATGCAGCCCATGATGCTTTGCATTGTGGGTGCATGTGTGATTTTGTATAGTTTCTTCTTGTGCAATACAACTAAATCTAGGACACATACATTCTTCCTGACTTTTATGTTTAGCATTCCCCTTTACATAAAGCCTTCCATGAGAACAAAGCCACATTATATCCCATACTCTTGCTGGAATGTAGGGATCCTTTAAAGACTCTAATACTCGAGAATGGTAAATTGGAGAAATATCTTTAAATTCAGTAGATGTGATACATGCCTGTGCCTGTATTGTATCATACACTGATTTACTAGCTTGTGTCTGTGTAATATGTGATGCTAACTTCCATTTTTTAAGTTTCCCCAAAGCCAGTCAAAAAAAGACACAATTCATCTTTACCTGACCTTTCAGTGCCCCTTGGTTGTCCCACACTTGATAAAGGGGCTCAATCCATCTCCTTGCATATAAAGTCCCTATAGCCATACTAGGCCTAGAAAAATACATCAGATTCTTATCAAAAAACACACTATAATAACAAAACACAGGATTTAACAAATTCAAACCCCCTTTTTCTACTGGTAGATATAAAACCTCCCTCCTAATAGGAATTAGCGGATTTCCCCAAATAACCTGAAAAACTAAACTCTAAAGAAATGCTTCCAAGGCCAGTGGAATGGAGTATATGGTGCTAATAAATAAAAAAAATGGGAGTAAAAAGGTTTTTACTACTGCAACTATTTTCTGTTTTGATTGCTGCCAATTCCTCCAGAGAGCAACCTTGGAAGTAGCTACCTCCAATTTTGCTGACCAGTTTAACAGCTCATTATCCCCTCTCCCAAACCAAACTCCTAAAATCTTAAAAGGATCCTTAGACACTTTTATCCCCTGTAAGGCTTCTATCTGAGGTGTATTTCCACTCAGGGGATAAATTACATTTTTCCCCTTATTTACTCTAGCAGCTGCTACCATTGAATACTGTTCAACTAGTTCCAAGACCCGAACCCTGAACCCCGAACTCCTGATCAGCAACAAATACAGATACATCATATGCATACGCTGCTACTCGAGCCTCCAAAGCCCCCACAATGGGCTTAATGCCTCTTTATGTACTCATCTTGTTGAAAAAGCCTTAACAGAGGGTCTAAACAAAAAACATAAAGCATGGGGCTTAATGGGCACCCCTGTCTCACCCCTCATGTAATAGTGATATATAATCCTAGCCTCCCATTCACTAATGGAATTGCTGTTGTCTTTCCATAAAGCAGTTCCATCCATGCTACAAATACTGGTGGAATACCATAACTTTTCAACACAAAGGAAATAAATTGATGGGGCACTCTGTCGAAGGCCTTTTCCTGGTCCAAAGACATAATATACCCGCTAAGGGCATCCTCCTTCCCTTGTTCAACCAGTTCCCTCACCAGTAACAGGTTGTGCTAAATTGAGCACTCTGGCACTGAGCAAGTCTGGGCCACAGAGATTAAAGCAGGAGCTGTATTAACTAACCTATTGTTAAGTATTCTCATTAAGATTTTATAATCTATATTCAGTAGGCTCAAAGACCTCCAGTTGTCTAAGTCAGACTTATCTCCATGCTTATGTAAGAGGATTTGTACTGCAATGCAGAAATGAAAATCCTCCTCCAAAAGTCCCAACACCCAATTAAAAACAACAACCAACATTTCCCTTAACAATTTATCAAAGGTTTTATAAAATTCTGAAGGTAGCCCATTAATCCCAGGTGCAGTGGCCCCTTTTAATTTGCTTATTGCAAACCCAACCTCTTCCTTAGTAATATGATCCGTAAGTGTAGCTACATATGTATCTGAGATGGTCGGAATATTAAGAGTAGAAAAAAGAGTAGAGGAATTTCCCTGGTGTCCTGGCCAAATTTCCTCCTTTCACTAAAAAATACTACTAACCACTTAATCTGGTTCAGTTTCAGTTGGTTTCCTCTGCATCCCCCCAGGACAAAGCTAAAAATATGCAGAAATGCCTAGTTCTCCTTTCCCAGTCAACAAAAACTAAATAAATAAATAAAATAAACAAATCCCCAGATTCAGCTATCTGTTATTAAACCAGTCAGTCTGCTTTTGCAGCATCTGCTTTCTAGTTATTTTGGGCACCTTCCTAAGGCACCTTTAGCTTGAAGGAATTATGTACTTTTAGGCTAATGGAACCACTAAAGGAAATACGTTACTGCTGCACCTCTAGAGTGGCCCCCTCCTCAAGAGGGTTTCATTTCATTCACGATACCCCACCAGGGTAGTAGTCCCATAGGGACAGAGGGTGTGAATGGCCAAAGCATTCATGCATAAGAGACAAACAGTCAGTCATACAACTAACCTCTTGACTATCAACAATGTTGCACAAGCATAACTCCTCACCTGGTTGCATACGGTATACCCATTAAATTAAAAAGCTAATGTCTGCAGTTATTTATTTTACAATTTTAGGAGAAGCGTGACACACTAAGCTGAGACTTGTTTCCAGGTGCATCCTGGGAGAACTAGGAAGTTAACTGACTTACGTGGTCATACAGTATGCAAGTGGTGGCTGTGGGATTCATACCCAGTTGTCCACATTTGCAGCATAGTTAACCACTTCACTATACTGCCTCCCTAAGTTGTAGCAACCAGCCCCACCCCCGCCTATGAGCTATTTAAACCAGTTTCCTCCAGTCTAATTTGGAAACATAGCTTCTTTGTTCCTCCTATCCTCCACTCCTCCTCCTCCAGTTACTCCATTCTGTCCTTCGGGCACCTTCCTAAGGTACCTTTAGCCTAAAGGAATTATGTACCGGTGGCCCCTTTATGGGTGGAACCCTCTTTAACAGGGTTCCTTTGCCTTCATGGTACCCTGACAGGGTGGAAGTCCCATGAGGGACAGACAGTGTGAACGACTAAAGCATCCACGTGTAACAGTCAAACACTCAGTCATACAACTAACCTGCTAACTATCAAAATAAAAACAGAATTTGTTGGCAGAAAATGGCCACTTGGCCCACCCAGTCTGTCCAGATGGTTTCTGCCTAATCTGTCTCAGCAGATCCTAACTGATCCCTAGGGACCCTCCCCTCCTTCCTCTCTGCTTATTTAATAACATTCCCCCTAATGTTTTTGCCTCCACCACTTCTGCTGGCACTTTGTTCCAGGCCAACACCACTGTTTTTTTACTTATCCTGTCTATTGCAGGCCTACCTGTACTATTGTACTCTTGCATCTACTGTCTGTCTGTATATAAATGCATTGTTAAATCCACCTGGTGCCCTCCTAGAGGCCAAAGGACTACAGGACAGCAGACAGCATGGCTTCATACGTGGCAGATCCTGCCAAACCAACCTGGTTGAGTTCTATGACTGGGTAACTAGGCAACTGGACAGGGGCCATGCAGTGGATGTCCTGTATCTGGACTTCAGTAAGACATTCGACTCAGTGCCATATGGAAGGCTGGGAAGGAAGTTAGTAGGCACAGGGGCAGGTGCAAAGCTGGTGAGATGGGTAGGAAACTGACTGCAGGGAAGGCAACAGAGGGTGGTGGTGGGTGAGAACTCTCACACCAAAGGGCAGTGACGGCGGTGTTCCACAGGGCTCGGTGTTGAGACCAGTGTTGTTTGGGATATTCGTTGCAGACATATCATGGGACATCAAGAGCAAGATCAGTCTGTTTGCTGATGATACCAAGGTAGGCCCAGTGGTGGATGACCTAGGGGGATGGCAGGGGTTGCAGGATGATCTGGCAAAGCTTGAAACCTGGTCAGACACCTGGCAACTGGGCTTTAATGCCAAAAAGTGCAAGGTGCTGCATTTTGGGATGAAGAACCCAAGGAGGAGTTACCAGCGAGGGGGATTGCAGCTAGCCCAGACAGAGGAGGAGAAGGATCTGGGTGTGCTCATTACAGGGTCAATGAACAACTCGGCACAATGTAGGAAGGCAGCTGCAAAGGCCAACAAAATGCTGGGTTCTATTGCAAGGGTTTATTCTCGAGGAGGGAGGAGGTGATTCTGCCACTGTATAGGTCATTAGTTAGACCACACCTGGGTACTGTGTGCAGTACTGGCGTCCGTATCTGAAGAGGGACATTAAGTTACTGGAGGGGGTGCAGCGCAGAGTGACAAAGATGATCAAGGGGCTGGGGGACTTATCATACGAGAGGAGATTGAAGGAGTTGAACATGTACTCACTGGAGGAGAGGGGAGACAGAGGTGACATGATTGAAACCTTTAAATACATGAAACGAATAAACAAGACGGGTACAGAGGGGCTGTTCAAAGTAAGGGAAGGGAGGGCCACCAGGGGCCATGATATGAGACTGGAGTGAGGAAGGTTCAGGAGGGAGATGAGAGACACTTTTACAGAGAGGGTGGTGGCTGGGTGGAATCGTTACCTGCTGAGTGGTATGCAGTAGAACAGTGGACTGCTTCAAGCGAGGATGGGACAGGACAAGGGGGAGGGTTAATGAAGGGGAAGGGTGGAAGGGAGGGGCAGCTGCAGAATAAGGGGTGCTAGCTGCACATTCGAGCAGACTTGATAGACCTCTAGGCCTTTATCTGCTGGCAAATTTCGTATGTTCGTACCTTGTAAATGAGCTTGCTCAATGGTGTTCGCCTGGATAAATAAAGAATTTTTGATTGAATGATTGCTTTAGTGAAGTAGCACTTCCTCACATCCATCTTAAATTTCCATTTCTGGCTTCATCGCTTGCCCTCTGGTCCTGGGGCTTTTTCTCAGTTCATTCCTGTGAGGTATTTGGAGGTCTCAATCATGTACCCTCTCGCTCTCCTCTTTTCTTGGGTGTGTATATTGAGATCCCTCAGTCTCTCTTCATAAGGCTTTTGACGCACCCCTGCACAATTTCAGTCACCCTCCTTTAGACTACATCCACCCTGTCTATGTCTTTTCTGAGATACGGACTCTATAATTGAAAACAATACTCCTGGTGGGTTTCACAAGGGAGCAATTAAGTGGCAACACCATCTCCCTCCTCCTGCTAGAGATACCTCTCCCAGTGCATCCCAGCATCCTACTGGCCCTTCACACTACTTTGTGACACTGTCCTATCACTTTATGGTCATCAGATATGATATGATAATTCCAATGTCCTGTTGCTGTTTAATGACAGTTAGTACATCCCCCACCATCCTAAACTCATCTCCTGGGTTCCTACACCCCAGGTGCATGATTTTGCACTTTTTACAATTGATCCCCAATTACCATGCTCCTGACCACTCCTCGAGTTTCCCAATGTCTACACATTCTCTCAACTCCCTCCTGAGTATCCACCCCAATACAGATGTCGGTGTCATCTGCAAAAAAGTATTCCTTCCAGTTCTTCTGCAATGTTACTTATGAAGACATTGAAGAGGACCAGTCCCAGTACTGAGCACCGCAGCATCCCTTTAGTAATTTTCCCCTCATTAGATTGAGTGCTACAATTCACCTTTCTCTGTCACCTCTCCTTCCTTACCCAATTCACCATCTTGGATCCGAGCCCTAGGCTGCTCAACTTCTTTAGCAGTCTCCTGTGTGGTACAGTGTCGAAGGCCTTGCTAAAGTCCAGATTGGTCACATCCACTGCCCTCCTCCGTCTATTTCCCTGGTCACCAAGTCAAAGAAATCTATCAGATTCACCTGACATGACCTGCACCCCATGAACCAATGCTGCCTTTGATCTTGTAGCCCATTGGATTCAAGATACTGTACCACCCTTTCCTTTAACAGAGTTTCCATATTAATTTTCCTACTACTGATGTGAGGCTGACCAGCCTAGAGTTTCTAGAACAATCTTGAACAAGCACAACTCCTCACCTGATTACATATGCCTATTGAACAAAGGAATGGGGGGATGATAGAGGGCACATTAAGTTAGGTTAAATGTGGAGCCAACTAAATTAGGGTCAAAGCAGATCCAAAAAGAGGTGCTAGGGAGGTAGACATGGTTGAAGCAATGGCAGAAAGCACTAAATAAAAATGTTTTTTTAACCAAGTTTCTGACCCTGAAGCAACAGAAGGACTTCTGGGGATGACTGTCTGTCTCCTAGAACACCATGTGAGCATATGAGCATATGATGTTAAGAAAGACAGAAGACCATCAGTTCACCGAGGTCCCCCCAACACGATTCAAGGAAAATACCTTAGCACTCTGTTTTCTTCAGAGAGCCTGTCATGTCTAAGTGTAAAAGAAGTAACAGTATCGTCTGCTACCATCTGCTTCAGGACTGTGTTCCCCACCCAGCCTAGAGGTGACTTCAGGGTTTCTCTTCCATATGTGCATGATCTTGCACTTCTTTGCATTAAACCCCAGTTGCCACTCTTCGACCATTTTGCCAGTTTATCCAGATCTCTTCTCATTCTGCCCACCCCATCTGGATCACCAACTCTGTTGCAGATCTTGGTGTCCTCTGCAAACAGACAAACCTTACCCTCCAGTCCATCTGCAATGTCACTGATGAAGATACTGAAGAGGACTGGCCCCAGGACTGATCCCTGTGGTACCCCACTTGTAACTTGCATCTCTTCTGACTGTATACCATTTACCACCTCTCTCTGTTTTCTGCCCGTCAACCAGTTTGCCACCCAGTTGACCAACTTCTGACCCACCCGAACCTACCCAGCTTATTAATCAATCTTCTATGTGGAACAGTATTGAAAGCTTTGCTGAAGTCAAGGTAGGTGACATCAGCTGCTCCACCTTGATCCACCACCATGGTTAGCCAGTCAAAGAAATCTATGAGATTAGTTTGACACGACCTTCCTGTTGTAAACCCATGCTGTCTTGGATCCTGTGCTCCTCTGGATTCCAGGTGTTGCACTATCCTTTTCTTAAGGAGTGCCTCCATAATCTTGCCTACTACTGAGGTAAGAGTGACTGGTCTGTAGTTCCCTGCCTTCTCCCTGCTAACACTCTTGTGGAGCGGGATCACATTAGCCCTTCTCCAGTCTTCCGGGACCTCTCCTGTGCTCAGAGACTCACTAAACAGTTCTAATAATAGCTCTGCTAGTTCCACACTTAGCTCATTTAGTACCCTGGGATGTATGCCATCAGGTCCCACTACCTTGTCCACCCTGAGCTTATCAAGCTCTTGTAGGACCCTTTCTTTTGTGAGGGACTAGTGCACACCCCCCTCCCGTGTCCATGGTGCTGAGCTGTGAGGCCTGCCCTACCTTCTCTTCAGTAAATACTGAGCAGAAGTATCTATTTAGGATAGATGCTTTTACATGGTCCCCTCCTCACACACACCCTTATCCCCTTTGATCTTAGCAATACCCCCTCTGGACTTTCTCCTTTCACTAATGTATCTATAGAAAGTCTTGTCATGTTCTTTTACTGTTCATGCTAGTATTTCCTCGGTTTGAGCCTTTGCCTGCCTTACTACCTTCTCTGCTTCTCTTAGGGAAGTTTGGTATGCCTTCCTATCTTCATCCCGCTGCATTCCCTTATATTTCCTGAAGGCCAGCCTTTTGGCTCTGACCTTTTCTGCTACTGTTTTTGAGAACCAACGTGGTTTCTTTCTTCTCTTGCTCTTCCTTTTCTCTCTAACACAGTGGGATGTTGCTTCATGTATTGCCTCCTTAATGCTTGCCCACTTTGCCTGTAGCCCCTCGTCTGTACTTCTTTTTGCCAGGGCTAGCTTAACTTTGTTGGCCATCTTATCAAAGTCAGCTCCTCTGAAGTCCCATATTTTTGCCTTGTAATGGGATGATTTAGTTCTAGTGGCCAAATTGAACCATATTATGTGATGGTCACTGGCCCCCAGGTGACCTTCTACGTAGAGATCTGTGATCCTTCCCCTGTTAGTCAGTACTAGATCTTGGATGGCCCTGTCTCTTGTGGGTTTTTGTACCAGTTGTTTGAGGCCCTCCCCCAGCATGGAATCCACTATTTGTCTAGTTCTGGCAGATGATCCTGCTTGTATTAACTAGTCTGTATCTGGCATGTTGAAGTCTCCCATTATCAGAACCTCCCCTTTAGCTGCCATGTTTTGTATATCTTCTAACAGTAATGAGTCTATATCCTTCCCCTGATCTGGAGGCCTGTAGACAACACCAGTTTGTATGGCTGTCCCATTTCCTGTTTCCAGGATGACCCACAGTTCTTCCAGCCTCTTATGTGTATTCTGAATTTCTGTAGCTTTGATATTTTTATTGACATAAAGGGCCACTCCACCCCCCCTTTTTTGCACCTCGGTCTCTTGTGAACAGTACTTAGTTGGATACTGAAGTCTCCCAAGTGTGGTTACTGGTGAACCATGTCTTGCTAATTGCTACTATGTCCAGTTTAGCTTCTGTCATTATTGCCTGCAGGTCTGGGATCTTGTGTTCCAGACTGTGAGCATTTGTGTACCTGATTTTCCGTTGGCCAGATTTCGGTGTGTTAGTTGTTGGGTGAGGTCTGGCATTTCCCCTGTGTGTCGTATGGGAAGCCAGACGTTTTTCCTTACCTGGTGATGCAAATGAACTACAAACATGCTGAACTCCTGTTTGACTACTAGCTGAGGGCGGAGGGATATTCTTCCCATTCGACGTATCTAGTGCTACACCCCTCTCCCCATTTGCTAGTTTAAATATTCTGCAAAGACGTCAAACTTCTGCCAAAATGCACTGACTCCCTCCTTAGTCAGATGCAGTCCATCGAATTTAAAGAACTTTCACTCCTAGAACTATTGTCAGTTACCTACAAATGTGTGTCCTTTTTCCTTGTACCAGCCCTCGGGCCACATGTTGAGCTCTCCTATCTCCCCTTCTCTGACCTTCTGTCCATCTGCCCCCCTTTCCCAGACTGTCATGATCTCAGAGAAGGAGATGCCAGAAGAAATAGATGATAGTTTGTCACCCAGCCTGGTCAGGTGTTCCTTGGTCTCCACAACTGACTGGCTGGTGAGATCATTTGTCCCTATGTGTACCAGGACGTCAATGTTTTCTCCTGCTTCCTGTACAATTTTAGCAATGCAGTCAGTGTCTCTCCACGCTGATGTACCTGGGAGACATCTGACCATTACCCCTGGCTGGAGATAGGTACCAGCTCCTCGAATCATGAAGTCTCCTATGATCAGAAGTTTTCTGAATTTCCTTTTTGCTTTTTTTGTTTTGGTTCCTGTTTTGGGCGAGTTTTGTTGTGCAAGCTCCTGTGTTGCAGTCAGTGTTCTGCTCTGCAGTGTCCTCTGCCCCTTTGTTTGATTTTGAAGATAGAGGCAGATATCTGTTTGTAGTTTTTAGTTTGTAGTTTGTAGTTTTATATGGTTTGTGGAGGTGTTATGTTGGAGAGCACTGAGTCTAGCCGGGGTTATCTAAGATGGATGACTGAGCAGTAGAGTGAACGTTTCCCTCTCCATGAAGCTTGAAAAAAAAAGAAAGATGATTTAATCATACTTCTGAGCTCCATTCAATTATATTCACCAATCTGAATTCAAAGAAAAACAAGTATGTGGGTAAAGGCAGGGAGTTCATGACTCCAAGGTCCGTTCCACTGGACCAGCAGATTCTTCCAGGACAACCAAGCCTAGAGTGTAGCTGTAGTGCTGGCAGCACACTGACCTCCCAGCAGACAGCTGACAAGTAATAAACACCTCCTCTGGCTAGAACTAAGCCCGATGTGGCTAAGTCAACAAAACAAGACTTGTTTCTTCCAGACCCAGTACAACAGTCATCACCGGTTTTGAAGTCCTCTCCCTTATAGATGAGGGAGTACACATTGGAGACACTGGGCAGAGCTCTTGATAAATTGCTTTCATGGACTGAGTGAAGTGATAAAAGATCTGATGTTTTACTAAATAAAAATGGAATTTCTTCATTTTGAAATTACTCAAGTTAAAACATCAGATGAGGCAAACAGGAAAGTAGTTGCTGAACATGCCAGTTCAATAACAAAACATGATGCTAAAATAGCAACCCTGGAGGCTAATTGACAAAGCTTGTTGAGGAATAACTAACATGAACTGTAAGCTAGAGTACAATGAGAATTTATTGCATTATAAAAATATTCATATATTAGGTATCCCTGACCAGTCTGACGCAGATTTCCAGAACGTTAGTGATTTAGTGAAGGCATTTTTGTGAAAGCTTTTTATTTGCTGCAGAACAATTCTCCCCAACTCAGTAAAGCCCTTAGGGTCCTGAAAAAGCAGCAGTAGTATGCATCAGCCATCACAAAATTAATTATTCTGGCTACTTTTGGCTTTGACTCTGACAGAGATTTTATGTATTAGCTAGATTGAGAGGATCATTGGAACATAAAAATAACAAATATTATATTTATCCTGATTACTGCTATGCCATTCAACAACGACGTTGGAAGTTCTTGGTGTATCTTCAGAAACATAGAAACATAGGCTTTGTCGGCAGATAAGGACCGCTTGGCCCTCTAGTCTGCCCATTTCCCTACCTACAGGATAGGCCGCATATCCTAGTTAACCAACAGCCTATTTCTTCCTTCCCCCCACAAGAATTGCCTTATGTCTGTCCCATGCATTCTTGAATTCTCTCACAGTTTTAGACCCCACAACCTCCTCAGGAAGGCTGTTTCATGCATCCACTACCCTCTCTGTGAAATAATACTTCCTCACATTGCCCCTGAACCGCCCTCCTCCTATCTTTAAATTGTGTCCCCTTGTTCTTGCACAACCTTTTTTCTGAAAGATGCTACCCTTTTGGACTTTGTTGATTCCACTGAGGTACTTAAAAGTTTCTATCATGTCCCCACTCTCCCTTCTTTCCTCAAGGGTATACATATTAAGCTCCTTTAGTCTCTCCTCATACAGCTTCTCTTGCAGACCGTGCACCATTTTAGTTGCCCTTCTATGGACTACCTCTATCCTGTCTATGTCCTTGCGGAGATGGGGTCTCCAGAACTGGACACAGTACTCCAGATGGGGTCTCGCCAACTGTCTGTACAGAGGGATAACAACTTCCTGTTTTCTGCTGATGATGCCTCTCCCTATACATCCCAGTATACCCCCGGCCCTCCCTACTGCCTTCTCACATTGCTTGCTAACCTTAAGGTCATCTGATATGATTACCCCCAGGTCCCTTTCCTTTTTTGTTGTTGTTATTACCTCCCCACCCATTGTGTATTCTTCCCCTGGGTTCTTGTTTCCCGGTGCATTATTTTGCACTTCTTTGCATTGAAACCTAGCTGCCATACTTCTGACCATTCCTCCAACCTTGCCAAGACCCTTTTCATCCTTTCCACGCCTCCTTGTGTATCAACCCTGTTGCAGATCTTTGTGTCATCTGCAAAAAGGCATACTTTTCCTTCCAGTCCCTCTGCAATGTCACTGATGAAGACATTAAAAGGACTGGACCCAATCTGAACCCTGCGGTGCCCCACTAGTAACCCCTCTTTCTTCAGAGTGGACTTTACAATTACCTTCTGTGTCCTGTTGTGCAGCCAATGTTTTACCCAGGCTACCACCTTGGGACCCACTCCCAGGCTGGTTAATTTGACTATTAATCTTTTGTGTGGGACTGTGTCAAATGCCTTGCTAAAGTCTAGGTAGACCATGTCCACAGACCCTCCCTGGTCTACTACTTTGGTCACCCAGTCAAAGAAATCTATTAGATTCGTCTGACATGACCTTTCCACTGTGAACCCATGCTGCCTTGGGTCCTGTGCTCCACTGGCCTCTAGGTACTCAACTATTCTTTCCTTCAGAGGTGACTCCATCACTTTCCTACCACAGAGGTCAGACTGACAGGTCTGTAGTTTCCTGCCTCTGTCTTGGTCCCACTTTTGTGAAGGGGGTCACATCTGCCTCTCCTCCAGTCCTCGGGTACCACACCATCCTCCCATGATTTATTAAAAGAGTAGCCAGTGGTTTCAATAGTTCCTCCTTAATTCTTTTAGAATTCTGGGTGAATTCCATCAGGACCCATTGCTTTGTCCACCTTCAGTTTTAGGAGTTCTTGCAGAACCCTTTCTTCTGTGAAAGGACTGGGATCGACCCCCCTATCAAGAGTGCTTCTGTTAATTGGATTAGGCACTTCCACCTCCTCTTTTGTGAATACTGAGCAGAAATATTCATTCAGTATCCCTGCTTTTTCACTGTCCCCCTCTGCCCACCCACTGTTCATTCTATTCAGCCTCACTATCCCTCCCTTTGTCTTTCTACGCTCGCTGATGTACCTATAAAAGGTTTTATCCCCCTTCTTAACTGAGTTGGCTATCTTTTCCTCAGTTTGGGCCTTTGCTATTCTGACTTCCCTCCCTGCTTCCTTCTGCCTTAAATGGTACAGCTCTCTGTCCTGCTCCTTCTGTGTTTCCTTATACTTCCGGAATGCTATATTTTTCTTCCTGACTTTCACAGCCACCTCTTTTGAGAACCATAGTGGCTTTTCTTTCATTTTGATTTGTTTATTTGCTTCACACAAAGGCTTGTTGCCTCTGTGATGGCAGTTTTGATGATTCCCCATTGTTGCTCCACACCTCCTTCTAGCCTGTTTGCTAGTGCTTTTCTGAGGCACTCTCCCATCTTGCCAAAGTCAGCCCTCCTAAAGTCCAGTACCCTCACTTTTGTATGGCTTGACTCTGTAGCTGAGTTTAACGTGAACCACACTGTTTGATGGTCACTTGTCCCCAGATGGCAACCCACTTCTAGATCTGAGATCCTCTCACTGCCCTCATTTGAGAGTACAAGGTCTAAGACTGCTCCCTCATGAGTGGGTTCCGAAACTAGCTGTCTGAGGCCTGCCACCTGTAGGGCATCAAGAATGGCCCTGCTCTTGGATGTGGCTGCAGCAAATGTGCGCCAGCTAACATCTGGCATATTCAGGTCTCCCATCAACAGTATCTCCCCTTTCTCTGCCATTCTAAGAATGGCTTCTATCATATCCTTGTCCATTCCCTCCCCTGACATGGGGGTCTGTACAACCCCTGTGAGGATTGTGGTGCCCTTTCCAGTCTCCAAGGTGACCCACAGTGCCTCCTCTCCTCCCTGTTTACTCTTTTGTTCAATTGCTTTATCCTTCTTTACATAGAGAGCTACTCTCCCTCTTCTCCCTGCCTGTCTCTCCTGTAGGTTATGCACCCTGGCATGTTAACATCCCAGTCATGGTCTCTGTGTACCATGTTTCTGTGACTGCTACACTATCCAGGCATCCCTCTTCCATCAAAGCCACCAGCTCAGGGAGCTTGTTGCCCAGACTACAGGCATTGGTACTCATTACCCTCCATTTCCTGATGGCCTTACTCCCTTTTGCCCCATCCCTGTACTTCTTGCCTTTGTCACTTTCTCCATTTACCCCAGCCCTTCTCCCTATCGACACCTCTATGTTGGTGTTTGCGCACTTACTACCATGATTATTTGGGGGCTAGGATTTCCTGCTCTTTCCAGTGCCTCCCTTGGCTAGTTTAAATGCTTGCCAATGAAGCATTTAAACCTATCACCTAGGATCCTGGTTCCCTCCTGGACAGATGCAGCCCATCATGCCAGTATAGGTTGCATCACTCCAGGTGGACCCCAGTCCCCAATGAAGCTAAATCTGAGCTCCACACCAGTTTTCAACCACTGATTGAATCCCATGGTGCTGAACACCCTAGCCTCTCCTATGCCATAGATGGTAGCACCTCCGAGAAGGTTACCGCAGTGCTACTTGACTAAGGCCCCTCCCCAATTCCACAAACTCTTCCTGCACTTCTCTAATCCTTTCTTAGCCAGGTAATTTGTCCTAGGTGGACAATGACATCCAGCTCCTCCCCTGTGCAGCTGCTCTGGCAATCCTGAGGATTTGCTCCCTGTCCCTCCAAGCCATGGCACCTGGCAGGCATCTTACCTCCCTCTCCCCTTCCTCCCCCAGTTCTACCTTCCTAACAATGGAGTCCCCCACCAGGAGTTGTTTCCTTCCCCTGCAGGGTCCCCTGCCACCCTCCTGTGGGTCTCCTTTGTGGAGGTTCCCAGTATCCTCCTTGGTCTCCACTGTGGGTGCCTCCATAGAGGAACCACACTTTGCCAGAATGGCATAGGAATTATGGAGAGGTACAACTGGAGGGATGCGCCTCTGTTCCACCACCCTCACCCTCCCTGAGCCTACTGTGGTCCAACTGCTCCTCTTTCTTGGCAACCTCTTAGGCAACGGCAGTGGCACTGGTGGTCCCTGGATGGAAGAGGAGGTCCCACAAATCCTGGCCAACTCAGCCTGGAGATGAGCAACCTCCTCCCTCAGCCCAGAGAGGTGCCTGCAGATGGGACAACACTGCATCCTCCAGAACGTCTCCCGGAAGACTGCTGCTCCACAGCCACTGCACTGCACCACTCCAATCATGTCTTATTTCTGGCCCCTTAACTGTTTGCAATTCCTACTCTTTCCTCTGTTTTTTTTTCTCTCTCTCTCCTTACTTTCTGCCTGTGTGCCCTTTAAGCTCCTGATTGTCCTGTTCTGAGACAAGAATATCCTATATTTCTCAATAGACCACTTACTTGCTCAGAGGCAGACCTCCAGCAGCTAGAGGGAGCTGGAGAGCTACTCTTGCCCTTCTAGGATGGTGGGTCTTTGGTGGTTCTGTGATCACTCACTTCCTGCTCCCAAACAGGAAGTTCCTGTTGTCAGTCAAATCCCGTGCCTATAAAAATTGAACTAGCTTTGGGTGGGGCTGGAGGGGAAGGAAGGAGGGCAATATAGTCCCAGCAGAGAAGTCCAGTCACACAGCAGTCCTTTCTCCTGGTGTCTTCTGCCAAGCTATTAGCAGAATCTTTCTAAGGCAGACTTCAAATGTAGCTTCCTTCTAGCTAAGCCACTCCCCCTACTTACTAGATCTTTCTACAAGTAATTTAAACCTCACAGCTATGAAGTCCTTTCAATCACCTGAGATTTATACCTAGATAACTGTTCAGATACCCATTTAGTTCAGTTAACTCAGACAAACACACACACTATTTTTTTTGTTTTGTTTGTTAGTTTTTTTAACCCTAAATTAAAGGTCTAAGTACAAAAGTTCTTCATTAGTCCCAGCAGAGAAGTCCAGTCACACAGCAGTCCTTTCTCCTGGTGTCTTCTGCCAAGCTATTAGCAGAATCTTTCTAAGGCAGCCTTCAGGAGGTCCTGGAAATTGGATTCCAGTTTTCCCTTGTTACCCCCAGTTAATGTGAAGGTGATAAAAGATGACAAATTTCAACTCTTCTTTGAAATAGATCAACTGATTACTTATTTGTATGAACACTACTCTGCCCAGGATACAGTGGAATCCATAATGTCTTCTGATGGACAAGATTGATAAGAAGGACATTTAAGTTGACCTTAAAATTTATACATTTATGGTTACATTTTCTTTCTTGCAGATACCTCCAAAATATATTGCGAAATATAATCTTATATTTGGCTGGGGGGGCACTTTTACTGTTAGACTAAGGAATGACGCTTGTATTGTCTCTACTAGACGGCTGTTTCATCTGTGAATTTTTAATTTTCTATGTATTTTCTATTGCTCCCCAGCATGAATTGGCCTAGTTTTCTATCCATATGTTTAATAATTATTGGTCTGCCCTCTTAAAAGAATGTATGATATATTATTAATTGTTATTGCCACTGGGGTATGATCTGTAGAATAATTTGTGTTTCTTTTCTGTATGTATCCTTATAAATGTAGATAAAACCCAAATAAAAAAAATTATGAAAAGAAAGGAATGTCAGTTAGCCAGGAGAGGGCACATGTGGATAGCCTAAACTGTGGCAACAAGATTTAATGGGAATAAAGTTAACACCTTCCTCCAGTCAAAGACAGTCTATGTGCAGCAACCCCATATATTTTCCTAACTACCCACAAGTGGTACAGGAAAGCCTGTGCTTTTCTGAGAAGGAAATTAAACACACATCATTGGAGGTTGACCATAGACTATAAACAAGTTTCACCATTGCAGTGGCTCATGGGCTGCATTGATCAGAGTCTGGTGAAGCAAGCAGAAGCTGAGGTGCTCCATTCCATGAATGTATAACAGCATCTGGACTGCAAAGTAGCTAACAAGAAGTAGGTACAATTGCCCTCTGATTGGAGATCTATCTTGCTGGGAGAGAGGAACTACTCAGACCTTTAGATAGGTCCACAGGGTCTCTGCCCTCAAGGGAGTACTGTTCCAAGCCTTTCTGAGTGCCAGAACTCCTACAAAGTGTTTACATTACCTCAGAGTACTTCAGCTACCACTGTCAGTTTACTGACAAGCGCACAGATGTTACAACAGTTGGCTATGAGATAACAAAGTTCAGCCCTAGAACTAGGGTACAGAGCTGGTTACTGCTGTAGAAGACATAGTCATGATTTTTTAGGCATCTTGACTACTGACCCCCAGGTGGGTAAGCAGTTACGCCATAAGACAGGTCACAGTGATGACCGTGTTAGTATAGTTCCATGTTACTGGTTTAACCAAGGAATTAGCTGCAGTGTAAGTTAGCAAAGCTCGTAAGTAAGATAGAGAGCATGTACTCAGAAATGTCCCTTCATTAATTGAAACTCTCCCAGTCTCGAACTGAAACTAAGACTGGTAGTCGTACCCTCAGGCTACAATGCAGTAACTACCTCACCCTGAATGAAGTGAGCAAGTCCTTTTAATAATCCAGTAAATGTGAAGCCTCATTGGTCTTAATGTCTCCATGTTTACAATGCTCTGAGCTTAGGCAAGTCTGCAAGCATTGTGTTTGTTTAAATGGAGATCTTGATTGGCTCATACTCTTCATATGAGAAGGGTCTTTGTCCATCAGCTGTGTGAGCCCTGACTACCTCAAGAAGTGGTTAAGTGGAGGAATGAAGGAGTCTCCTCTGAGGTCTACATTCCAGTACATCCCGAGATTAAGAAAAAAGTCACTCAGAATCTTATAGGTCAAGCAGAGCAATGAATAGCTGAGTGTCTCTTCCAATGGTGGCCAGTTAAGGGAGGCAAGGACAGTGCAGTGGTGTTCTCTGGTATCTGCATTTGCAGTGAACCTCCCTACCCTGTGATAAGTATCTTGAGCTTACTGAGCTCTGTACCCTGAAGAGAGGAGAGAATACGAGCTCTGTATAGCATTGTAGGGAGTGGTACATTATTGGCTATGGATAGGCCATCTTCATTTGTGATTTAAGCTCTCAGTCTGTAAAGCAAGCCTAGCTTTTGGGAGAGAAGCTTGACTGTACATTCAATGTGGGGTCTGAAGAAGAGTTCCTGGTCTAATATGACACCGAGGTACTTTATGTTGTCCACAACCTCCAACTGAGAGCCAGTGGTGGTGACAACCTGTAAGAGCTCACTTCTGTCTGAACCTAGTTTTCTAGACCCAGACAACATTGCCTTTGTTTTCTTCATGTTCAGGACAAGTTGACTTGATGTAAACCATTTTCTGAGCTCTCTGAGGTCCTCTATTAGCCCTGTTTAAATTGTGTTGCGGTCAGAGTCCATTCAAGACAGCATTGTCTGCATAAAAGTAGTGCTTTTGCTTTACTGCAGTTGGAGGGTAATTCATTAATGAATAAGAAAAAAAGTAGGGGCCCTAGGATAGAGCCCTTCGGTACCCAAGAGAAATCTCATGCATTGTGGAGAGGCAGGGTCCTCATTTAACTAGCTGGTTTTGACCCAGGAGCTAACTCTTAAACCAGGTAGAGGAAAGATGATTGCGGCCTAAGTTCCTTAGTTTGGACAGCAGAAATTCACAGCTCACCAAGTTGAAGGCCTTGGTTATGTAAGCCCCCCATCCCTGTTGTCTGAGGATATGCCTGATGTTGCTTAAAAGGGAAGGGTGCTCACACAACAGTAGAAACACAGTTTTGATTTTTTTTTTCTCACCGGGGTGTCTGACATGGAATGGATTCACTGGTGTGAGGGGGTGCCATCTTCTGGAGCTGGGCTGCAACAAATCTTAAAGTTAACTGACAAACAGTCTCAATTGAAATAACTTGAGGTTCACAACTGAAAAAACTTCAAAATGGGGGGAGTCATTTATTTATTAACAGAACTCCATGGTGCATTTTACACAGCCACTTTTCAATCCAGACCATGTAGGTCAAATTTCAAAGTGTGTTGGTTAAACATGGCCGAGCTGGCACACACCAATACTTCTGGGCAAAGATCTGCTGGGCTGAGATGGCAACTAAACAGTTCTGGACAGCATTTCTTCAAGGTTGGAATGACTTTCCCACAGGCAACAGCAGAAACAAGTTACCCCTCTTTCCCTCCTCTCTCTCTCTCTCTCTCATCAACTGGAATCAAAATGGGACCACAGAAATAGCAAACACAAATCAGGGCTACTTTTCCTCTCCCCCCTTCCATTCAGGATACTGAACAGGACTCAGGGGGGGAATGCAACTCCTCCCATAGGCACTGAGGCCGATGTCCCCACACACATGCCCACAACAGGGTTGGCCTTCCTCCTCACTGGGTGCCATTCCTCTCTCAGTCTTTTGCTTTTGCTCATATCCCAGAAGCATAAACAGAGCTGCCACAACCAGGTTGGCATTCCTGCTCCAAAACTAGCTCTTGTCCCACTGTCCTGGGGCTCCATCGTCTCACACAGGCCTCCCTTTTCATTTGGAAGACACCCACAGCTCACTCCCCCACTGCTGTGTTCTGTCCCCAACTGCTCTTCTCTCTCTCTCTCTCTCTCTCTCCTCCAGCATGATTTAAAGGTTAATCCCACTGGAGGAGACATGGAAGGGGAAAACCATATCAGGGCAGCCCCGACCCAGACCAGCAGGCACCACACATCACCTGCTGCACTTCATTGTTTTCCACCCATGGATCTTCCCTGAAGCAGGCAGTCACCCCTGCTGTCTCACACTCCTCCCACACCACCAGGACCCCGATGCGGGCTCCCTTCCTTGGCACCAAAGCCTGGATTTTATACCCCTTGCAACCAATGTTGCCCTCTGACCTGCGGAGTCCCTGCCGGTGGGGTAGAGGCATATTAACTATTTGATCACAGGTCTAGAAAGAACCTGAAACTGTGCACAACATGTACATACCCCACGAGGGAGGGGGGCACAGCTAGATGAATGAATATAGCTCCATCATCATTTGCAATAAAGTTATCAGTAGTAAGATGTACCAGGGCTGAGTCAGTGCCATGATGCTTTCAGAATCCATGCTGGAGCAAAGAGTTTGAGTCAATGTAGGCTACCAATTAATTGTACATTAACAATTCCTGGACTTTAGCCAGGGTACCGAGTATTGAAATGGGATGGTAGTTTTCAGTCGGTTCCCTGTCACCCCTTTTGTAGACAGGAACCTACTGTGCCACCTTCCACTTTTGGGGTACCTCACCTTGTAGTAGAGACATATTAAAGAGCCTAGTCAGTGGTAAAGCAAGGATTGGAGCAGCCAGTTTAAAGATCAATGACAAACATAATAACACAATGTTTCTTGTTAACCCTTTCCTTACAGGCTGTTTAAGAAAATCTAACATGATTTCAAGAATCTACTATCTTACTAAATAAAAAGGGCTACAGTACACAGTGTCTGGCCATGGAAGCAGGCAGGTTGTGCCAGTCGTTCATCATGGGAGCTAATTTAAAAAAAAAAAATTGTGGATGCTGGTGGGAAGAGTGTAATTGGGCTTGTTGCAGGGGGTGTGGTGACGGGGAGGTTGTGGTTTAAAAAATTGGGCTGGAGAGGAGCGTGAGGGGCCTTTTTCTCTTTTTCCCCCACAGGTCCAAGAATAATGAATATGAATACTGAATTTTCAAATATATTTTTTATTTAGTTTTTGTTGACCGGGAAAAGAGGGCTAGATAATTCTGCTTATTTTCAGCCTCGTTCTCCCGGGGGGGGATACAGATGGATGCCAACTGACATTAAACCAGATTGAGTTGTTGGTGGTATTTTTAGTGAATGGGGGAACTTTAACTAGGACACTTTTTAGGCCTCAAATACAAATATTCAGCCAAATAATCAAAATAAGGTATTTGCCAACCCCTAATATTTACCTCAGTGAAGCGGAGCATGTTCAGGAAGATGAGGAAAGGCACCACACCAGGGTGACCAGATTTAGATTATCAATATTTGAGCCATCCAGATAGGGATTTAGGATGGATAGTGAGTTTACCAGGGTTTGCACTGGGCTAGGGGACGGCACATCACCAGGGGGACCTATCCAGAACTACTGTAAACAGGCCACCTAGGTAGGGTTTAGGTGGGAGCAGATGAATTGACACTGGGTTATAGGGCCTGAAACCATTTTCTGTGGAGGTGAATAGGATCCCAGCTTAGGTAACAAGTCTCTGCATACAACTGTTAGTTCAGATTACAGAAACAGTAACTATTACAACAGCTTAGCTAACCCTAGTTCCCCTTAGTGGGAACTGCGAAGAGTGTTATAGAAAATATTTAAGCAGCAGGGGGCACATGTATTCTCATTTAATAAAGAGCAGGTACCCTAGTACATAAGTTTCTAGTATACAGTAGTAAAACATTATAATCAGATAAATTCTAAAGGACCTAAGCAATATATTATACAAGGCAATGTGTTACCTGAGGATAAGCTCTACAACATTTGCGGTGGTAAAACAAACACAGACCATTGCCAAGTACAATGGTGCAGAGTGCCTGATCTTAGTACAGCAGTGATGTCCAGCAAGTTGTGAGCAAAGTAAGATCCTTTGATTCTTTAGTGCAGATGGGCAGTGTGGACAGCTGCCTCCTAAGTCTTACTCCTTTGGACAGACTCCCATGAAACCCTTTGCACTACTTCCCTTCACCCAGAGGATCGCAGCATGGAGGACCACTTGAGAGATTGGCTTTTATGAGGAGAACCTGAGCTGCAAGGGCTTGAGAAGGTGGCATCTGATTGGCTGGTCAGAGAATGGAAGGCATGGCTCAGAGTCCAACTGGAGGGCTGCTGGGCTTCTTGTAGTGCTGAAACTCCAAGATCAATGGAGTGCTTATGCTGGAAGCAGGAGTCAGATGGCAGCTCCAGGAGTTGGTGGCACAGTGCAGGGGGAGGGCTTCTTGGTAGCTGCTCTGTCCCAAACCCAGAAGATTCCTCAGCAGTGGTGCAGCAGTTCAAAGAAAGTCAGTGAGTAGCTCGTTTTCCTTTTCCCCTTTTGTATACAAAGGGCTTCAGAAGGTAGAGTCTCATTGGCTGGTCAGAGAAGAAGTGGTGTGGCTTGGAGTCTGATTGGAGGGCTGCTGGGCTGCTTGCAGTGCTGAAGCTCCAGGTTCAGTGGAGTGCTTATGTTGAAAGCAGGAGTCAGGTGGCAGCTCTGGGAGTCAGCGGCATGGTACCAGGGGAGGGCAACCTTAAAGCAGGAGAGCCTTACCTAAGATGGTACACAAGTAAAGTGGCATATGATTTCCAGGCCAAAGTGGAGAGCCTGCAAATCATCCCCTTGATCTGTCTCATAAAAAGAAGCAGTGTATTAGCTTGCAAAAGATTTGAGAGTGATCATGACCATCCGCCAAGACTGGTTCTATGGCTTATAGGAGGCCCATTATCACAGTGTTTGAGGTTAAGGGCGTGATTCACATAAGTGGTGCTTACATGTGCCCTCTTGTGCAGAGGTCCTGCACTGAACATGCAGATATTTCTGTGCATCAACTGCCAGTGTGCACATTCCCTCCACACCTAATCCCATGTCACCAGTGCACTTGGACTGGCCTAAGTCATGGGAGGGCACAGGGTTGAAACATGCAAGAGCCCAAAGTCTGAAGAAGAAATTCAATATGTGGAGGGCTGGCAGAAAGGGCAGAGGCTGTTTGGTCCGAGGGATTGCCATAGCGCTTAAACTCCCCCACCCCAGCCTAGCTGCAGAATGTCCCTAGGGACCCAATCAGTATCCTCCCCATGTGCATCAAGCCCTCAGAGCCTGTTCAGATGGCTCAGAAGGTCATACCAGCACATTGTGGTGGTCATCATAAGCGACTTGTGTTTCCAGCAGGGATACAGCAGTCCTTGGAGGACTGCCATATCCCACTAGCACCAGCTCCATGCAGGGTCCTGGATCCACTATGGGGCTGGTCCACACATCCTATTGGATACCTTGGGCTCGAGTTTCGAAGAGCCACTAGATCAGTGCATGATGCACAGATTCCCCAGCTACAGCAAACTCCAAGTATGCCAGGGACCCTGCACCTGATTTTAGTACAAAGAGGTCCCTGCACAAAGTCACAAGAACTGCTGCAGTTGGAGTTTTGCGGAAGAGATTGGTGCACCAGAGGGGTTTGGGAACTGGTGTGGTACACCAACAATGGGCCAGTGGGGGTGCCAGTGGTGGATGGCATGGGTACAGCAGGATATGGGAGGGTACACTGGTGGCACCAGGGCAGTCATGCCCTGTACCATGCCACAGAGCTGTGGACAGGTAAGGTGACATATGCAGGCACTGGCCATATCCCAGACCCTCTGATGCTATTAGCCTTGACAGCTGTCCTGCATCATGCAAACTCCATGACATGTGGTGACAGGGCAGGACTGCACCATGGGATGAGATGCTGTTGTGCGACAGGGATGTACCCTGGGCAGCACCACCTGCTCCTATTGCACAGCTCTCTATGTGCTATCATAGTGCCACTACAGGTGCATCATAGCTACAGCAGGTGGGAAGGCACCCCAATTGGCAGGTGCCATAATGAGACATGGCAGATGACATGTTGGGGAAGTTTCAAAGATGCATGACAGCTGGCAGGGCTGGTAGAATTGGGGGTCCAGGGTACGGTCAGTGTCTGCATACGTTGCCTACCTGGTCTGTGGCTCTGTGGCACTGTACACGGAATGACTGCCCCAGTGCCACCAGTGTATCCTCCCATGCCATGCCCATGCTGCCCACTAATGGCACCTCCACTGGTCTGTCGTCAGTGTACCATTCAGGTCCCCCCCTCCCACAATGCGGCACACTCTGGACCTGCAGTACAAGGGCTGTTAGACCAGCTCATCTCTGGTTTAACCTCAGCCCTGACTTGCATCCATGGTGAGGCTTCCAAAATCCCAAATAAGGGGATGCTGCAGCCCCACCATGGTGCAAGCCCCTTTGCAGCCTGGCGCACCACCACTTCTGGCACAATGGTGTTGCAGAGCGGGTTCGGTGCATGGGTTCCCAACTTCAACACAGTCTGCATTCGAAAATCGGGATTGCCACAACATTTGGCACAAACTGCCACTTGCCTCAATTCCTTTTGGCATGGCTCCTTGCGCCAAATTTTGCTATTTGAAAATTGGGCCCCTGGTGTCTAGGATAGCTCCACCCACCAGCACCTACTGCCCCACGCAATCCTCAGCACTCATGGAGAGCAGAGGGCAAGAGCTGTGGATGCTGTCTGGGGTAGAAGGGCACTGGGATGTCAAGGAATGCAGCCAGGATATGTTCAAATTATCAATATTCTGGATCACTTTGTGGATTGGACCCAAAGAACTAATGCCAAAACAGTTTGTTACCCCTTGTGATTGTAAATAGCAGGACACTACAAGGACTGATGTCTTCTATGTTGCTGCCCTCATTTTTACGTTCACTTGCGCGCATGCGCAAGGAACGTCTTGGGAGAATGGGACACTTTGGAGGTGTGCCCCTCCCCTGCAATCCCCTGCTCCATTGAGCAGGCGTGGCAGTGCTGCACCAATCGGACGTGGTGCTGTGTATGACAGCGGTGGTCTTCTCTTCAAAGAAAACCACCGCTGTCATACACAGCACCGCGTCACGCCGCCTCCCCAAAAATCTTTGCTGCCACACTGGGAGCCAACCCCAGCGTGGCCAACGTCCCGCGTCGTCTGCCGACGGGGGTGCCCAATCCCCCGTCGGCTCCACGGCCCCCCCCAGACATCCTTCTGCCATGCTGGGAGCCCACCCCAGCGTGGCAAACATCCCATGTCGTCTGTTTTTTAAAAACATGTAAACTGAAAATGGTCCCACGGCGCTTCTCCCAGGCCCCCCTCCCACAACCCGCACCCACCCACTGCACACCCTGCCTCCCCACACACACACCCTCCCCCATACTTACCTCCGGAGCGCGGCGCGACGATCTTCGGTGGACCGGGAACACGTCTGCACTCTTCAAAGCCGACCATGAACTGAGGAAATGCTGGTAAGCTGTATAATGGGCTAGATAGGGGGTTTTCAACTTTATTGCATATCTCAGGCATTTTTGAATTCTTGCACCAAATTTTCAACATGGTTTGGGACTTCTCATGAATGGTCACCGTCATGGCGTTATTCAGGCCCAAGGGGTGATTTCGCAATCACCGCGCAGTCACTGCGTCAAATCACCCTTCGGCCTGGATAATGCCATGACAGTGACATCATTCATGAGAAGGTCACAAAATTCCATGTTGAAAATTTGTGCAAAACTTCCAAAAAATGACTGTCTTACGTAAGGCTATGCAGTTCCTATGCAGGCTCATAAGTTCACTAATTTTCAATATTTCACCCAGATTTTCAACATTGCCATTTTACCACACCTCCTTATGAGCAGTATAGCTGTCATTTTTACATCCTGCCCAAAATGTGTTTCCGCCATGTAGCACACAATGGCGCAGTGTGGTGCAAACTCAATGTATGGGACACATTAAGAAAATCATAATGACACTGTTCATGAGCAGAGGTCTTAAACTGACTGTGTTGAAAATGTGGTGAAAAATTCCTGTAAATGACTGTTTTACGAGCGCATGCAGCAGTTCCTATGCACACTGAAGTTCGCCAATTCTTCCATATTTTCACTCCAGATTTTCACATTGTCATTTTACCACACCTCCTTATGAGCAGTACAGTTATCATTTTCACATCCTGCCCAAAACATGTTTCCGCCATGCGTAAATGGCGCAGTCGGTATGCAAACTCAATGTATGGGACACATTAAGAAAATCACAGTGACACTGTTCATTAGCAGAGGTCTTAAAATGGCTATGTTGAAAATTTGGTGAAAAAATTCTAAAATGACTTTTTTATGAGTGTGCAGTTCCCTCACGACGTCATCACGTTTCAAAATTTCAATATTTTCCTCCAGATTTTCAACATTGCCATTTTACCACACCTCCTTATGAGCAGTATAGCTGTCATTTTCTCATCCTGCTCAAACGTGTTTCCTCTTACAGAAGCGCATAATGTGCGCAGGGTCGTAAAAGCGAAATCAATGTATGGGACATATTAAGAAAATCAAAGTGACACTGTTCATGAGCAGAGCTCTTAAAATGGCTGTGTTGAAAATGTCATGGAAATAATTCCTAAAAAATGTTTCTGCGGCGTCGTATGCAGTTCCACAGACGTCAGAAGTTCGCAAATTTTCAATATTTGCACTCCAATGACTTCCAAATACCTAAACAGCACATAGAAGCAAGCAACATTCAGCACTGACAAATGCTTGTACTTCTTTGTCACTGATTTTTTTAAGCCATGTCCAAGTGCCAAATACCACTGCAAATACCTGCAAGCGAACGTTCGGCATTGACAAATGCTTGTTTTATAGGTGTTTTCCAGTTATACCATAGGAACACAGAAAACAGAAACAGAAAATGTCAGCAGATAATGGCCTATTGGCTCATGTAGTCCTACCCAAGCCTGCCTAGTTGTGGGTCTGTGTACTTTTCAGTCTTCATTTCTTCCCCTTCCCCATACCAGAAGTAATCCTTAGCATCACACATTGAAGGCTGACAGGAAGAGGTGTTCATTGTACTCTTGTATCTGGGTCATTAGCTTTTTTCCCTAACTTTCTATTTATCCCACCAGACTGCCCCTGTCCGTCCATTCCTTCAGATCCACTCAGTCACTGGAACCACCATCCTGAGTCTGCCCATAGAGCGCCCAGCCACTCCCTGTATATTTCCTAGATTCCCACCTAACCCCCCGGGTGGGGTGAGGAAGGTCCGCCCCTACCTTCCTTCAGCCTCTGAGGAGGAGCGCCTGCACAGCAGGATCTGCCTGAAGATCGGTGGTCTGGTGGGAGCAGTAGTGTCCTAGGATGGGCAAGGGTGTTTTTCCACTTTTCTGTGTACCCCTCTTGCTCCCCTAAGGATGGCGGCACGGGAGAGCAACGTGCTGACGCACGTCACCACCAAGTGCCTGACAGCTTCCTTCCCACCCCCGGCTCCGTCCGAAGGGAACCATCAGAGCCCTGAAAGCTGGTACTCCCACTGACCCTTAGGGATGTCAGGTGCATAAAGCATCCCCAGTAACTCAACTTCGAAGGAGGAGAGCATCCATTGGGATGCTCTATCCTCCTTCCCCCGCCGAGACCTGCAACCCAAGTCTGTTCCTGAACAAGGGTGGTGCGAGGTGTGGCATCCAGCACCTCAACTCTCAGTGCCACTGAGCCGGTGGTCACTAGCTTTTTGTGATCTTAGGATATGCTGCTGCTGACTCAGGTCCAATTCAGCTCTGCTGTTCCAAGTAAATGTACTTCTCTAAAGCTGTTCTTACTTGCTTGTATTGTATATGCATTATGTAGCTGGTAATTATTGGTTCACTTTCCCATTGTTCATTTGTTTTATTTTTTTGCCAGAGTCAGAGATAAGAATGTATTTTAATTATTTAGAATTTTGAGTCAGAAAAGACGCACTGAGCTGATGCTCATTTTTCAGGTGTGACCCGGAAACATAGGGAGATTAATTGGCTTGCTCAAGGTCACACACTATGGAAATGGTGGTTGTGGGATTTAAATCTGGGTCTGCTGGTTAGCAGTTTAGTGCTCTAACCACTAGGCCACACTGCCTTCCATGCGAGAAATCAGGCCAAGGACAGACTAATTAGCTTGAGGGCTTCAGCTGGTGTTCATGGAAGATTCCGTACCCTCTCTTACACACGGCTTGGCAGATTTTTGTTTGCCATTGTTCATCTATGAGTTTCACAGTCCTAGTTTACCTGTGTGCAGCAGGGTTAGTTTGATGCTCCATCTGGTATGACATAAGTGAGCACATTATGATGACTTTTGTGTGCCCACCCCCTGTCCTTTTCCATGGTGTAAAGTTGTTTTGTAACATGGTACAGTTTTATACTGAGCTTAAGTGGCACACGCAGTTGAGGCTGGGCTCTTGCAATCACTCCAGCAAACACCCCCTTCATGACACACTTGCATATGCACAGCATCCCTCTCAACACGGGAACTAACCATGCAAACTGATTTGTGGATACTTGGCCTGCTGTATTGTATTTGGGCTGATGATGACTGATGCACTGCAAGGCTTGCTTGAATGGCATTTTATTGGCATTTTGTTTGATGGGGGAGGAGGGTTACATTTTGGCCAGGAGGAAGTAGCACTAGAAACGGTGGCAGAAATATCAGAACTATGGCGTGCCATTTGTACCATTAACATTTTATCAACTGAATGAAGGTAACAGCTTGGCAAAAGGTATTTTGTCGGAGTATTTGAGGATCTTTTTTTGAATACTTGGTAAGAATTTGCACTCAGAACCCTGGATACTCAGTTGTTAATTATTCATTGCTTGGTATTAGGCTACACTTCTAAAAAAATTTTTAAAGAATTTAAAAAAACCTGTAGTCTGGACCTATAGCTCTCCTCAGGTGGTTAAGGCTAGTCTGTGTATTGTTTGTTTCAGATATTGGACACATACCAGTAGTACCCCTACACAATTCAAAAATAAATACATAAGAAATGTAATTAAAACCCAGTAAATAGCCCAAGGTTGAGGTTGTTATGTCCTCAATTCCCAAATGGTTGAGAGAGGTGTGACTATCTCCTATTTAGTATGCTCTCCACTGGCTAACTGTGCACACTTTGTGGGCCAGCACTCCATTTAAAATGAAGCCAGAGAGTGGTCTTCAAGCAAGACAGATAAAAAAAGCATTGGGATCACAGTTCATACTGGCATGTGAAAATGAAATGAGCGAGTGACTACCTGACCTATGTGGGGATCACCTTGTCATTGGGGGTCTAGCATATCACAACTCAGCTGATTTATGAAACCAAGAAACCCCAACAAAATCATGGAATTAAGAAAGAAAGAAAGAAGAAAGTAATTAAGAAAACAGAATAACTCAAATGATTTTCATTCTCCTTTCAGCAGCATATTTGGGGGATGTAATGCACTGGAAACTGCTTCTTTCTGAAATTAGCTAAACAGCAGTAGCATCCTTATGTAAAATTAAAAAAAATATATATACATATATATATGAAATAGGATTAAAACTCAATGGATGAGCCAGGGTTGAGATTGCTATATCCTTAATCAGTGCACATAATCCTGCCAGCTGCTGAAATGTTTGCCCTGTTTTGTTCCTTAATGAGATAGCAACGCAGTGTGCCCCTACAATGTGCATGAGAGGGGGCTAGGTTACAGCATTTCTCCCTCTCCTTAGCTGAGCTGCCCCGAGGAAGAGAAGAGCACCCACTGGGATGCCCAATATTCCTTTCCCTTCTCTACTGGTCCTCTGGAGTCTGAGCCCGTTCCTGAACCTGGGTCATCAGTGTCGAAAACTGTGTCAGCAGGCCAGCCCTCTTCACTTCATTTTGTTGACAAAATGCCTTTTGTCAAATGTCTAACTACTTTCCATGAACAAAATGTCAGTGTTATAAATGGCAACCTATACAGAGCCACACACTCCAGATGTGAGTCTTTGTAAGCATGTCAGATGCAGGACAACATGCGTTAGGAATGTAGGCTTCAGCAGAGTGAGTAGTCAATGACTGATGGTTGACTCCAATGCTGTGCTCACTCCTAATATCATGTAGTGGAAACTTGTTTGGGGGGCACCCAGGCTTCCACATCTTGCCAGCTGGGGCAGGGGTAACCAATGATTAAGGCTGTTGGGCCCTCACTACAACCCTTTTGCAGTCCCTGCTATGGGTGGAGCCAGCCAGCTCTTGCATGTATTTATTTTTTGGAGGTTACACAGAGATGTTGCTAACTGAAACAAAGTTTAATTCTCAGTGAGGTGCTAGAAACAAACCAACAGTTCACAATTATAAAACCATGGCTGGCAATGGAGCATTCTAATTGGCTGACAGAAGTCGAAAATGATTAGGCTAATGACTGGAACCCACATATACAAAATATGTATTTGAATTTTAACTAACTAACTGGGAGGCAGTATAGCACAGTGGTCTAAGGCTCTGAGCTGCAAATTTGGTGATATCCAGCAGACTAGACCTGGGTTTGAATCCCACAGCTTCCACTTGCATACTGTGTGACCCTGAGCAAGTCACTTAACCTCCTTGTGCTCCCAGGTCGCTCCTGTAAAAAAGCTTTCAGCTTAGTGTGCTATACCTGGTTAAACAACTAAATAAAAAAATAAATAACATTCATTTTTTTAATAAAAAGGGTTACATTACTGGCACCCAACTCATTTGGACCCCCTATGAGTCTCTTCCGCCACAGATCCGCCATGGCCAGATACCGTCAGATCCTCCTCTGCTTCCTGCAGTGTAACCCTGCCAAGGGGCTCCCTGCTTAGGGCTTCAGGAAGAAGTGGCTATGAAAACTGTGGGTTGCATCAGCCATGGGGGCAGAGTCAGAGCACAAGGGGCTATAAGTGTTGGGGGGAGCCCAAGGGTCTGTTATTTGTCATGCCAATCAGGGGTTTATCCAGTTTTATGAGTCCCCCTGCTACCCATATGAGAACGTGCTGCCATATTCTGCGTGGCACCAGCAACATATGGTCACCCACAGGACCAATGGCACCATGACCAGCCACTACTGAAGAATGACGTAAAGTGATGCAGCCCACCAACCCATGAGAAGAGTATCCAATAGACACTCTATCACCCTCCTTGCCGGCCTTCACTCCCAATGTCTTGAGTATGAACCTGGATCACAGTCAAGCTACAGCACTCCCATACCTCAGTGCCATGGAGCTAGCCAATCATTTACATTTAATAACAATATAAAGACCCTCCAGAGGTTGGGTTACCTTTGTTAATCTGTGCATCATGCCATGCCCCCCCAGGTTAGATTAACTAATGGTAGCCCAACCCGTGGTAGTGCCATGATGCTTAATTAAACTAGAGATTGGAGGACTGTCTGTGTGGCCATTCATGAACCCTACACCCCACCAAGCCTGCCTGCTTTGACTTGACTCTGGAAATTAGACACATTCTACTTCTTTTACCAGGTTTGGATCTGTCAATGGTCTGATCTGACTGGATTAAGATTATATAAATGATTTTGGAGCTTTATTCCTGTTAAAAAAGAAGAGAGAAAAATTGGTGGAAAAGACATACAAAATATTTTTTTTGGTAAATATATTTTTATTTAAAAAGTCTGAGCATCAGTGACTTAATAACATTCCAGCCTGCAAGATAAGGCAATTACATGGGATACAGAAAAATATTATTCATTCTTAAGATTAAGTCAAGCCCCTCCCTTCCACCTAAACAGCATTGGGGGTGGAGGAGGCTCCATTTTAGTAAGCATTCTCTCTTAGGTAATTCTCAGCAATGGGGTTGAAAAGGGGGAGGTGGGGCAGAATCCATTATAGCATCCTGCCAGGTCCACTCTGGTTCCCTTCCCTCTTGCTAAGTCTGTCTCAAGTCCCTTGTAGCCTTGTCTAGCTGTGGTACCAAGCCGGCATCATACTGCATGACCTACTGTACAATATCTATGTATCCCAGCTGGATGTAAAAAACTCTGACCTCTTGTTAAGCCTATAAGTAATCCTCTCCATTTTATACAGGTCATTTACAGCATCCCTCCAGTGCCCTATTTCAATCTGCTGGTCAGTGAGATACTTTTGTGTGATACATTTTTAGCTGCTACAGTATAAGCATGACAGCCAGCATATGTTTCACATGTCTGTCTTTCATGTATCTGGCATACTCATAGAGGATGTACATCTCTGGGTATAGCCTGACCGTAGTGTGAAACATATGTGATGGTGCCTTCTCAAGGTCTCCCATAAAGGGCTGCAGCACTGGGCAGGACTATTTTGTGTGCATGTCGGTTGCCCTCTGCTCTCCACACCACCTCCAATGTGCAATGCTAGTGTTGGCCCCATAACTGGTGATGATTACTGGTATTCTAAAATAATGGAAAAGATGCTTCCAGGCATACTCTCATCATATATGGGAAGAGGTGATCCTGCCTGTCTTGGAACAACCCCTCTCCCACTGCTCCTAACCCTGGGCCTGCCCTTTTTCCTCCCCCCAACTTCACTGTTATATTAAAAGTGTCATGGGGTTGTATTCCTTGCAATGCTTAATATATTATAGAGAAAAAAGTAGCTAGTGCTCTGATTTCCTATGTGTGTTATCAATTTTGTAATGGGGGGCATCTTAGTGTAGCCTCTAGCGGTCAGGGGCTATGATCTGATAAAGTGTTATACATGGATGTACCAGAAGAAATCTCTCCTCACCAACTCATATTGTTCTTGGAGCTCCATGAGGGATTTAATAGTATCCCTGTACAAAACCATGTTAGGTAGAGGAGATTTCTCCTTCTCCAACCTCAGAATGAATCATCTAGATGAGCTGGTGGAAAGCCCTCCAATTGTGCCAGCAGGCAGACCTATATCACAGCTGTGGCCAAGGATAGCACTTCAATCATCTCTCACCATACCACCCGCATCTGGTGATCCATGAGTTTTAGGTCAGTTGGTCCCATCCCTGGGCTAGTGATCAGAATATATAGTGGATCATATCTCAACAAGGATGACATCTTGCTATATTTTGAGTCATTGTGGACCTCTCCTGCCAGATGCCATTGAAAGAGACTCCTCAGTTGGGAGGCCATATAGTATATCTTGAGGTCAGACAAAGTCAGCCCACCTCTTGATTTTGAAAGCATCAAGGTACGGAATCCAATTCTGGGCTGTTTGCCAAACCATATGTATGCAGAGATGGACACCTGCCACTTCCTCAACTCCCTCTCTGGAATGGGCAGGGGTACATTTTGATATATGGAAAGTGGGGGAGGGCAATCATTCATTTCAAATCAACCCTCCAAATCAAACTGTGGGTAGGCCCTGCCATTTCTGCAAGTCAGCCACCAGGTGGAAAGATAGCAGGCCATAATTGGCCTCATATTACCTGTCCAGAGTGAGGAGCAGTTTGATGGTCAGGCATCTAAGTTCTCTGAGGTCCCAATGGAAGGGGAACTGTCATCTCAGAGTAACTCTGGGGTCTAGTACATGGAAAGCACCTCTGTTTTTGTGGTATTCAGTCTGTAATCAGAGATCTCATTAAACTGTTTTAAAATGGTGAAAATCTCTCCCAGGGAGGATTCAGGGCCAACAATATATAACAGGACATCATCCACATACAGGGCCACCTTATGCTTCACCCCTCCCACCTGGATACCAGTCATCTTGGTGCTGTCCCTCAGTGTCTGTGCCAAGGTCTCAATATGCACATCAAACAGGAGGGGTGGAAGAGGACAGCCCTGTCACATGCACCTGCTTATCATGAAGAATGAGGAAATTTGACCACCACTGACCTTTATAATAAATCATATATCATGAAAGCATTTTTCCACCCCCTCCTGAGTATCCACCTTATTACAGATTTATGTATCATCTGCAAAAAGGTATATCTTCCCTTCCAGTTCATCTGCAGTGTTGATTATGAAGATTTTGAAGAGGACCAGCCTCGGTACTGAGCCCTGCTGCATCCCACTGGTCACTCTCCCCTTATTAGAGTGAGTGCCGTTAACCATCACCCTGTCTCGTATCTGTTAACTAGTTTCTAACACAGTTCACCACTTTGGATCCCACACCTAGGCTATTCAAGTTTCCTTATCAGTCTTCTGAGCAGCACAGTGTTGAAGGCTTTGCTAAAGTCCAAATAGGCCACATCCACTGCTGTCCCCTGATTTATTTCCCTGGTCACCCAGTTAAAGAAATCTATCAGATTTGTCAGGCATGACCCTCCCCCCACCCCCATGAATTCATGGTGCCTGCGATCTTGCAGCCCATTGGATTCAAGATACTCTACCAACCTTTCTTTTAACAGTGTTTCCATTAATTTTCCCACCACTGAGGTGAGACTGACTGGTGGATAGTTGCTGGCCTCCTCCCTGCTGCCACTGTTATGTAGAGGAACCCACATATGCTGTCCTCCAGTCTTCTGGAACCACACCTATTTCCAGAGAGCTGTTTAATGTGGACATCGTGGGGCAGCTAGTGATTCCCTGAGTTCCTTTAGTACCCTTGGGTATATTCTGTCCAGTCCCATAGCCTTGCCCACTTTCAGAGCTGCAAGTCCCTTCAGGACTCTTTCCTCTGAAAATGGACTTGTGTCCACCACCACCCTCTGTTCCTACTGCTTCTTGGTGGTCCATCCCCTCCCTCCAATGTGATGAATGAGCAGAAGTGCCTGTTCAGGCTGTATGCTTTTTCATTTTCCTTTTCTGCACAGCCTACCCCTGCCATCGTCCATATCCTCACTATCCCTCCCCTTGCTTTCCTCATCTCGCTTATGTACCTAAAGAAAGTCTTATCCCTTTGATCTACCCCTTTGGCTATGCATTCCTTTGTCTGTGCCTTTGCTCCCTCACTGCCTTTCTTGCTTCCCTCTGTTTTGCTTGGTGCAGCTACCTGTCTTCCTCCCACTGCATTTCCTTATACTTTCTGAATGCCACCCTTTATTCCTTCATCACCTTGGCCACTTCCCTAGAGATCCAGAATGGTCCTTTTTCCTTCTGCCTTTACTCACTTCCTTCAAACAGAGGCTGGGTGCCTTAATTATGCACTCCCTTATTTTTCTCCACTGTACTTCTACCCCTCCCTGGCTGCCCCTCCCACGTGGCAGTTTCTAAGGCAGTCTCCATTAACTTTAAATTCCATCTCCCTCATGTGTTTTGCCTCTGTTCCTATCTTAATGTTAAACCACACTGCACAGAGATCACTGGTACCTAGGGGACTGCCCACTGTGCAGGCTGCAATGCTTTTCTTGTTTGTAAGCACCAGGTCCAGCACTACCCCGTCCCTAATGGGTTCATTGACTAGCTGCCTGAGAAAAGCTGCTTATAGGGCATCAAGGATGGCCCTGCTTCCTGCCAAAACTAAAGTCGGAAGGTACCGATTCACATCTGGCAGACTGAAGTCACCAACTAGTAGCACCTCCCCCTTAATTGCCATCCTGATGATGGCTTCCCTAAATGCCTTATCCAACACTTTCCCCTGTGCTGAAGATCTGTAAACAACCCCTGTACTGACAGCTGCCTCAGCACCTGTCTCTAGCATGACCCACAGCATCTCCAGCTCTTCCCTTCCCTCCCCTCTGGGTGCCCCTGCACTTCCATGGCCTTAATTTGCTCCCTTACATAAAGAACAACTCCTCCTCCCTTCCCTGTCTGTTCTATACAGAGAGTAGCCTAATAAGGCCATGTCCAAGAAATGGCTGTCAGTGCACCCCGACTCCACTATGGCCACCAAACCCAGGCTAGCCTCTGCCATAATGATCTCCAGTTGATCAACACATATAAGTATGTAGGGAATGGTGAAGTGCAAAATAGGGGAACTGATATAGAACTGAACATGAAAATCTTGCACAAACAATACCTGAGCAGATTGAAAGCTCTCCCAACATAGATGCAAGCAAAAAAATGCTTTTACTGTAGGTAAGGAAAATGGGCAGACTGGGTGGACAAAGCAGTCCTTTTCTGACAACAAATTTTATGTTTCTATCTTAATGTTTTTATGTTTGTTTTCTTACAAAATTCAAAAGCGTATTTCACTAACGCTGTGGCTGTAGCACCTTGGTGCTATGCATAACATGTCTTCAGCACTTTTGAATTCTTTAAGTAAATAGAAGCTTTTTTACTTCCATCTGTTTTGGAAGTCCTATCATTTTACTCAGGTGTGGTGTGCGCAAGGTTTTCATGTTCATTTATATAGAAGGTTTTACCCCATGCACCACCTTGCCTGAGAGCAGACCCTTCTTTGCATAGTATTTTGGAATTGATATATGCAGAGGAGCTTCTGAACACCCTTGAAAATAGTCAGACTATGTCATGGAAGGAATTCTTGGTACGTGAAACACCACCCTTGGTAGAAAGCATAGTGAAACTATACACATCTCTTTTCATGCCCAATATAAACACTGCTATAGCTTGATGGCAATGGATATAACATTTCTTTAGACTGTAAACATCCACAAAAGAAAAAAATATGTCAATGTAGTCAAAACTAGGAAAGACTGAGCTTTGTATAATTTGTTTTCCAGAGTTATGGGAATCTAGATATAGGAGTTTCTTGCACCATGTGATAAGAGCAAAGAAACAAAAGTGATGCCAAAACAGTGACAGGACAATAATGAGTGCAAAGACGGCAACTGCTTTTTTTTGGGGGGGGGGCTTTGCTCACCCAAACTGCCCTTTGTGTGGGACTTCACCCCTACACCCCCCTTCCTTTAGATTACCAACTCAAGGGCGGTGCAACTCGAGGAGGAGGAAATCTGTCAGTCGCCTAAATGGCTTGCGCTGTTTTCCCATCACTGTTATTGTCAGTCACCATTTTTGTCTTAACTCTTATCACAGGACACTGGAGTTTCTAGATATGGGAAATGCAGTTTTTTTTTTTTTATTGAAACTCAGCTTTATTCAAGGAGAAGTACGCCAGTCATACAATTCTGACTCATTAGACATGCAAAGGATTCATTTAAAAAACAAAGTGGTCAAACTCAAGCAGATGTATTGAACCAACAGAGTGACAACTTCAGCTCAGTCCTGTGGTGGTCTTGTTCCAGGAAACAAACCAAGAATCACCAAGAGCTAAACAGTAACCAGAACTAGATCTAATGCTAAAGAATGCCTAGTTGGTTGATACACAAGGAGGTGTGGAAAGGATGAGAAGGGACTTGGCAAGGTTGGAGGAATGGTCAGAAGTATGGCAGCTAGGATTCAATGCAAAGAAGTGCAAAATAATGCACCAGAGAAACAAGAACCCAGGGGAAAAATACACGAGGGGGGAGGTATTAACAACAACAAAAAAGGAAAGGGACCTGGGGATAATCATATCAGGTGACCTTAAGGTTAGCAAGCAATGTGAGAAGGCAGTAGGGAGGGCTGGGGGTATACTGGGATGCATAAGGAGAGGCATCAGCAGCAGAAAACAAGAAGTTGTTACCCTCTGTACAGACAGTTGGTGAGACCCCATCTGGAGTACTGTGTCCAGTTCTGGAGACCCCATCTCAGAAGGACATAGACAGGATAGAGGCAGTCCAGAGGAGGGCAACTAAAATGGTGCAGGGTCTGCAAGAGAAGCCGTATGAGGAGAGACTAAAGGAGCTTAATATGTATACCCTTGAGGAAAGAAGGAGAGGGGGACATGATAGAAACTTTAAGTACCTCAGTGGAATCAACAAAGTCCAAGAGGGTAGCATCTTTCAGAAAAGACGGCAAGAACAAGGGGACACAATTTAAGATGGGGGTGGTTCAGGGCAATGTGAGGAAGTATTATTTCACAGAGAGGGTAGTGGATGCATGGCACAGCCTTCCTGAGGAGGTTGTGGGGTCTAAAACTGTGGGAGAATTCAAGAATGCATGGGACAGACATAAGGCAATTCTTGTGGGGGGTAGGAAGAAATAGGCAGTTGGTTAACTAGGATCTGTGGCCTATCCTGTAGATAGGGAAATGGGCAGACTAGATGGGCCAAACGGTCCTTATCTGCCATCAAAGTCTATGTTTCTATGTTTCTATAGTTGGGTGACAATGTGTTCACACATAATTTCTAGGGGCACAATTCCAGAAGCCGTGCTCATGGCACCAGGTGACTTGCGTCCAACATGAGGGACGCAAGTAGGACCTTGCACCAATAGTTGCGATCTGTGGTTTTCCAAAAGGTAGTCTGCAACAAGACATAGACTGCCTGCAGCACAGTGGACTTGTGCCACCAGTGCACCCCAGACTTGGCAGCGACCTGTCACAAGAGGGGTTAAGGCAGCATCTGTGCCCTTTACCCAAAGGGTGGCTGCCACAACCCCAAAGTGGTATTCCAAAACAACCCCCAGATGACATCCGACAAAGTACAGTTATGCCAGCTATAAGCCAGGGGTTGTCACAATGTGCCCCTAACCAAGCCCCTTGACCATGTAGCCTCCCCAGCCAGGAACCCCCACATTGTAAATAGATAGCACCCTGCCACGGTCCCCAACAATGCATAGAATTGCCCCCACCCGGCCCGATCCCGGTAATATGAATTAGGAGCCCCCCACCGATCCACAATCGCTGAAATAGATAATACTGCCGGTTCATAAAACAAATGCCCCATGTCTCACAGTAGCCCTGGTGGTCTAGCGGACTCACCCTTCCACCCGGTAGTGACCCACCCTGTGCCAAGCCGATGACTGGCACAGCGCTCCTCTCGCCACCGCAGCCAGCCGCTGACTGAGCACTGTGTAAGTGTGTACTGTAGATACTTATGAGTGCATACTATTTACAATATCGTCCGGACAGTGCTCAGTCGGCTGGCTACAGTGGAGAGAGAGAGGGCTGTGCCAGTTCCTTGACTGGGTATGTGGATGGGGTGGTGGGCATTGCGGTGGCTTGTGGCACCCTCGTCCGGGTATCCCTCCCTTGACACACCGCTTGGGATGCCACAAGTCACAGAACATAGCTACGGGACCTGGCTGTTCTGGAATTGGGCACAGGGTCCCCAGCACATTGGCATTTGGCGCAAGTTGCAGTTGTCGGTGACTTGAGCCATGCCTTCTGGAATCAGGCCCCAGGTATTTTAAAGGTGAACTGCTAACTTTAACTTGTATGACAATTGTTTCTGCAGATACTGTGCTCAAAAATATTGGTTTTATTTAGGTTCTATTTCCACCTTTACTGGCCTTTCAGTAAATTATGTGGGTGTTTCTGATTTACTCACTTGTAATGAGGTCTATTTTAGAACTATATAGTTTATGTCCACAACAGGGTTGCCAGAACTAGTTATAAAAAGATTATAATCCATTTAGAACCCAGTGTAATGTTGGGTGCAATACTTGATACCTTAGACAGAAGAAGACTATTGCCCATTGAGTCTATCTCCCATGCTTTGTGGAACTATTCTTGTATGCTACTATATAAAATATACTCATCCAGCATTTTTTAAATAGTCTAGTTTTTCAGCCTCCACCACTTCCCTAGGCAGTATGTTCCACAACCTTTCTGCTTTCTGTGTGAAAAACTCTCTTCTACTATTCTTTTTCACATGATCTAGTTTAATTTGTTATGACCTCATCCTAACTTCCCTTTCCACGTACTTTAACTTAATTCTGTCCTTAATTCATTATCCTTGATACTTTGTATAACTAGAGCATCCCCCTTCCCCTTGTTCTCCACTCTGCTACTGTAAGTAAACAAAAATCTTCAATTCTTTCCTCATAAGTTTAATTCCTTAATCTTAGAATTAGCTTGGTTGCTCTGTGCTGTATCCTCTCCAACAATTCCTCATATTTCCTCAAATGGGAATTCCAAAAGGGTGTGCAGTTATGTAAGTGTGGTCTTACGCATGTTCCAAAAATGCGTGCGATACATCGCTCATTCGTATTGATAAATGATTTTCTTATATAGCCTAGCAATCGATTGGCTGTTAGTGCCACTTTTTTACACTGCTTTCCATGAGTTGGATTATTTTTTTTTTGTGTTTTATTTCTGTCGTCGGAAAATCCACCTTTGAGTCAGGGACTGCTTTGCAAAGGTTCCATGTCATAGATACATTAGGAGTTATATAGGAATTTGGTTTTAGAATACAGTGGTGGATTAATGCATGGTTGGGAGGGTTGTGGCCTGAAGCCTCAGGCCGAGGGCATACAACGGCCCAACCATGCATTAATCCCATTAGATGCCACTTTCAGAGTGGCTTAATGCGTTTGTAACATGCTTCTGGAAAACATAACACAGGTATGCTGTATCTTTGTGTTCAGTTTTTACTGCACTATCCAGCAATGTACCAGATGTGCATTTACATACTGATGCGTGCAAAACATTATGTCACTGAACAGAAGCACAACAGTGCTTTTAACACTTTCTGAGTATTTATTTACAAATGTATGCGGGTATTCGTTTCATACCGTGCGTTGGAGGTCTACAGCCCCGTGATTCCGGCACTGGTCTCTAACATGCTACTCATTTGCATAGTGCGCCACTTCTCTGTCTTTCCAGCTCTGATACAGGTCACATGTCTTGTGCACTGCCTGTTACTCAGTGTTGCAGTACTTGTGCTGACCAAAGACGAACGCTCCTCTTAGAGTCTGTAGTTAGCTGTCTGCGCTGCTGCTTTTGTGCTCTGTGGATATCGCTGGTACTTCACTTTAGGGACGGCATTACTGGTGGACTAATGCCATCTCCAAAGTATACCAGCTGATGTCTTTCAGCCAATCCATTATCCTCCTTTCAGCTTCCTTAACTTTGGCATGTTACAAGTAAGCATTAAGCCACGACGAAGGTGGCATCTAATGGGAATTAGACATACAGTACAAGGTAAGCAACAGAAGTCATTAAGGCAGAAACAAATCCATCATTCAAATTTAACAAGCCAGGAGAATAGACATTATTACCTAAACCAAGCATTGGATAATTTGAAGGCACCAGACACTTAAGAGCTGAGGTGAGACAGACAATAGACAAGTTGCAAGCATGTCAATCGGGGCGGGGGGGGGGATAGAGACTAGGTGGGAAGGGTAGTGAAAACAGGCGGGGGAGTGGGAGGAGGAATTAGGGGCAGTCACAAGAGGACTGCAACAGGAGCAGATTTTTGAGACAAGTCTTGAAAGGACCCAGTTTTATTTCATGTAGGACAGGTGTAGGGAGCTCATTTAGCCATTTAGGGGCCCTACACTGTAAAGCCCTTTGGCCAAGGGAGGTTCTACAGTGGGAGACTGCCACGAGTGACTTGGCAGTACTTCTGGTAGATCTGTTTGTTGGGGCTGGTTGGATAAGGCTGACAAGCCCCGGGGGAGCGAGGTTGAGTAGGGCTTTCTTGGCCAGAAGGCAGGTATGATATTTAAGCCTCGAGTCGAAGTTTAACAACTGTGTCTGCTGATATAGTACACAAGAGTGTGTAAGTCTGTCACAGTTTGTGGTAAGCTGACAGGCTTTGTTTAAGGTGATTTTGAGGTGGCTTAGGGCTGTTTGATCAGCCGCACCATAGTAATCCATAATGGAGAGTACAGAGGTGGATACAGCAACACGGATAGCTTCTGGGGGGAGATATTGTTTGAGGCGATATAGGAGACCAAGTCTAGTGTTTAGTGAGATAGATAGGAGCTGGATGTGTTTATGAAAAGAGAGGGATGAATCAAGGGTTATGCCCGGGTATTTAAAGGTGTCAACCTGTTTTAGCATATCACCCAGAGAGTTGGTAGTGGCGAGTGTTGATCCATAGTGAGGACTCTGGTGGTGAGCGAAGATCATAGATTTTGTTTTTTTGTGGTTGAGTACAAGCCTATGGTCCTGAAACCAGGCTTCTGTTTCCAAAAAGTACTTTTGGAGAGAGCCATGGAGGAAGGGAGGGTGTGGGTGGCTGCTGAAGATAACAGCATCATCTTCATATAAGAGAAGTCTACCAGACCAGGACCTTGGCAGTGAGTTCGAGAATGTGCCGAAAAGGAGAGGGCCCAAGACAGAGCCTTGAGGGACACCAGATAGGACAGGGCGGTAATCAGATAGGATGGACCAGATTTTGACACGTTGGGTCCTACCAGTTAGGTAATCTGAGAAGCAGGATAAGGTATCCCAGGAGAGTCCAAGGGCAGGTAGACAGTGCAGGAGGAGGGCATGGTTGACCGTGTCAAAGGCCTTTGAGAGGTTGATGTAGAGAGAACCAACTATAAGTCCATGGTCAAGGGCTTGATGGATGTAGGATGTATACTCTATGAGGGTGGTAGTGGTACTATGGCCCCTGCGGAAGTCATGTTGTTCAGGGCAGAGGAGCTCATGTTCTGATAGATAGTGCATGAGTTGATCGGCAACTATTTTTTCTAAAGTCTGGGGCAGTATAGATATGGGCCTGTAGTTATTAGGGGAGGTTTTGTCACCACTCTTCAGGATAGGGGTTATGACAGCTTGCTTCCAGGAGATGGGAATTGGCCTAAGCAGAGGGACTTGTTAAGGATTTTAGTTAGGGGAGGAGGACTTCATCAAGAGCAAGACGTAGGAGCTTAAGGTCTAGGGAGTCACTACTATACCTTGATTTGGTCAGAAAGTTTGATAGGTACTTCTTGGTTTGAGAGGGGGAGACTATACAGAGATGAAAAAGGAGTATATTTGGTGGAGGGGCTGGAGGAAGAGCAAGAGGAGGGTCAAAGAAATTGGGGGGGGCAGAATTTCACTTAGGTCGGAGAAAGTAGTGTTAAGGATGTTGGCTATCACAAGGGGGTCTTGGGTGTAGTCCCGGCAGAGGATAGTTGAGCGAGGGGAGTGGAGATGGTCTTTCTGCCAAGTTCCTTAATGTTTTTCCAAAAGTCACGTCTGGAGTCCTCATGTGGAGGTAAGAGCGGCCTTATAGTGAACAGCCTTGGCCTGCCAAATGGCTCTGGTGCACGCATTTCTGGCCTCTCTATATAGTTGCCTATCGTGGGGGAGTCGGAAGTCAATGGCTTTGTACCAGAGATTGTCACAATGCCGCATCATATCCAGGAGGGCCTGAGTGATCCAGGGGGTGTCTTAGTTTTTAGTGTGAAGCTTCACAAAGGGGGCATAGAGGTCACAGGCCACATTGAAGGAGGTAATGAAGTGAGACAAAGCAGTGGAATAATGCCCGACAGGGTGGGTGTTATGCTGGGATAACACCCCGCCTCAGGTGGTTGGGCCCGAGGCCATAGTCCAAGGGCTTCCTATACCCGAGAAGAAACACAGACTTTGATGGAAGATAAGGACCGCTTGGCCCACATAGTCTGCCCATTTCCCTACCTATTGGATAAGTTGCAGATTCTAGTTAACCAACAGCCTACTTCTTCCTACCCCTCATAAGAACTGCCTTATGTCTGTTCTAGGCATTCTTGAATTCCCGCACTGTTTTTGACCCCACGACCTCCTCAGGAAGGTCATTTCATGCGTCCACCACCCTCTCTGTGAAAAAATACTTCCTCACATTGCCCCTGAGCCATCCCCCCTCTATCTTCAAATTGTATCCCCTTGTTCTTGCACATCTCTTTTTCTGAAAGATGCTACCCTCTTGGACTTTGTTGATTCCCTTGAGGTACTTAAAAGTTTCTATCCTGTCCCCCCTCTCCCTCCTTTTCTCAAGGGTATACATATTAAGCTCCTTTTGTCTCTCTCTCTCTTTGTATGGCTTCTGTTGCAGACTCTGCACCATTTTAGTTGCCTTCCTCTGGACTGCCTCCATCCTATCTATGTCCTTGCGGAGATGGAGTCTCCAGAACTGCACACAGTACTCCAGATGGGGACTCACCGACTGTCTGTACAGAGGGATAACAACTTCCCGTTTTCTACTGGTGATGCCTCTCCCTATACATCCCAGTATCCCCCCAGCCATCCCTACTGCCTTCTCACATTGCTTGCTTACCTTTAGGTCATCTGATATGACTGCCCCCAGGTCCCTTTCCATTTTTGTTGTTGTTACTACCCCCCCATTGTGTATTTTTTCCCTGGGTTTTTGTTTCCCTGGTGTATTACTTTGTACTTCTTTGCATTGAATCTAAGCTGCCATACTTTTGACCATTCCTCCAACCTTGCCAAGTCCCTTCTCATCCTTTCCAACCCCCCTTGTGTATCAACCTGTTGCATATCTTTGTGTCGTCTGCAAAGAGGCATACTTTTCCTTCCAGTCCCTCTGCAATATCACTTATAAAGACATTGTAAAGAACCAGACCCAATACTGAACCCTGTGGTACCCCACTAGTAACCCCCCTTTCTTTGGAGTGGACTCCATTTACTATTACCCTCTAGGCGCTTTTACATACAGGTTTCTGTAACGGAATGACTGTTACAGAAACAATATACCATTACATCCCCTGTGTGTAAAATGCATCTGTTCCGTTACACCGGTGAACGTTCACCCGAACTGCAATCTCTTCCTAGCTCAGTTCGTCCCTTTGTGTTCCGTTTTGTCTGGCTGTGTAAAACAGCCATTCCAGCAGCAGTAAAAACACAGCCATAGAGCACCACACTGCATGGGGGAGCCGAAACACAAATACTGAAAACGGAGATGGGGGGGGGTTGCCGGAATACTCTCTGCATGTAAAGTGAACCACAAATGGAGCAGAGTACAATGGTGGCACACTGGTAACGGCCATTCTGTTGTACTCGCCTGTGTGTAAAAGTGCCTTCTGTGTCCTGTTTTCCAGACAGTGTTTTACCCAGGCTACCACCCTGGGACCCACTCCCAGGCTGGCTAATTTGTTTATTATTCTTTTGTGTGGGACTGTGTCAAATGCCTTCCTAAAGTCTAGGTAGGTCATGTCCACAGCCCCTCCCTGGTCTACTACTTTGATCACTCAGTCAAAGAAATCTATTAGATTCATCTGACATGACCTTCCCACTGTGAATCTGTGCTGCCTTGGATCCTGTGCCCTGCTAGCCTTTATGTACTCAACAATTCTTTCTTTCAGAAGTGATTCCATCATTTTCCCTACCACTGAGGTCAAGCTAACAGGTCTATAGTTTCCTGCCTCTGCTTTGCTCCCACTTTTGTGAAGGGGAATCACATCTGCCCTCCTCCAGTCCTTAGGTACTACACCATCCTCCCATGATTTGTTAAAAAGGGTAGTCAGTGGTGTCACTAGCTCTCCCCTTAGTTCTTTTAGAATTCTGGGAGGAATCCTGTCAGGCCCCATTGCTTTGTCCACCATTAGTTTTAAGAGTTCTTTCAGAACACTTTCTTCTGTGAAAGGACTGGTATTGACCCCCCTATCCAGAGTGCTTTTTTTGATTGGATTAAGTACCTCCACCTCCTCTTCTTTTGTGAATACTGAGCAGAAGTATTCATTCAGTATCTCTGCTTTTTCACTGTCCCTCTCTGTCCACCCACCCTCCCCTTTATTAAGCCTCACTATCCCTCCCTTGGTCTTTCTTTGCTCCCTAATGTACCTATAAAAGGTTTTATCCCCCTTCTTAACTGAGTTGGCTATCTTTTCCTCTGTTTGTGCTTTTGCTATTCTGACTGCCTTCCCTGCTTCCTTCTGCTTTAAGTGGTACAATTCTCTGTCCTGCTCCTTTTGTGTTTCCTTATACTTCCTGAATGCTATCTTTTTCTCCCTAACCTTCCCTGCCACCTCTTCTGAAGACCATAGTGTTTTTTTCTTTCATTTTGATTTGTTTATTTGCTTCACACAAAGGCTTATTGCCTCTGTGATGGCAGTTTTGATGTTTCCCCACTGTTCCTCCACCCCTCCTTCTTGCCTGTTTGCTAGTGCTTTTCTGAGGCACTCTCCCATTTTGACAAAGTCAGCCCTTCTAAAGTCCTATACCCTCACTTTTGTATGGCTTGACTCTGTGGCTGTGTTTATTGTGAACCACACTGTTTGGGGGTCACTTGTTCCCAGATGGCTACCCACTTCTAGATCTGAGATCCTCTCTCCATCCCCGTTTGAGAGTACCAGATCTAAGATTGCTCCCTCCCAAGTGGGTTCCAACACTTGCTGACTGAGGTATGCCCCCTGTAGGACATCAAGAATGACCCTGCTCTTGAAGGATTGTTATACCAGCATAACACCCACCCTGGAGGGCATTATTTCTATTATACAATGGTTTGTTGTTTTATACAGAATAAAAAAAAAATTAAAGAATGTTTTTGTTAGTGTGTAAAAATATTTTTGTTTCTTAGGAGAAGATGGGATGATAACAAAGCAGGCAAAAAATCGGCAGGGATGTTATGCCAGGATAACATCCCTACTGTGATGGTTAACTGACCAATCAGAAGCCAGGATTCTTTCTTGCCATTGTATAATACTCATTAGCATCCCAAGTCTCTTTCTGTTTCAACCTCCTTTAAAATTCTACCTACCCGGGAGTACTTTTGTTAGGGTTATTCCGACTTAGATTCAATACAATGTAATTTTTGGTGTTGAAGTACATGTTGTTGGTGCTGGCTGGCACTCTTCTCAATTTCTTCCATATATTTCACCAGACTTTCCTGTTTCCTATCTGTCTCTACCTGTTCTGCCAACTTAGTATTTTCATTGAATTTCTCTTTCTGCCTTTTATATATGTGTGCACATCCCCAATGAAAAAAAAGGGATGGCTTCAAGACTGAGCCTTGTGTTGCTCTATTTCTTACTAAGCCTGCATTTAATAATGGTCCCTTTATCCTAATATATTGTATCCTGTGTAATAGCCATGATTTTACCCAAAGGACCATTTTTTATTTATACCTTCAGTTTCCATTTCCTTTATTAATTCCATAGGCAGTACTTTTATCAAATGCTTTCTGTAAGTCCAAAAATATAATGTTGACTGGAATATTTTGATCCATGCTACTGCTCACCTTCTTGTAAAATGCATTGAGGTTTGTTGAGCATTACTATTTATCCTATTTAACAAGATTAGTACTTCCTTCTGTTTCCTGTGAAGTATTACACAGGCAGCATGGGGTCATAATGTCGCATGACACAATGCTGCAGCAATATACCTCGCTGCCAGTAGAGCGCAATATATTGCCAGTGGCATTTCTCTATGTTTTGCAGGGGGCTGAGCTCCCCACACTCCCCTGTTATGGTGGACTGTAGCCCTGAATCCCCCCAACTAAAATAATCAACTCTGGGGGGTTGTACACCTAAATCACACAAAGTTTGAAATAAAGCAAAATGCCATGCGTCTGGGACTGGGATTCAAAACCCAGATGCACCACCTCCATTGCTGCCTGTGGCTCATCCTATCAAGCCATGGCAGCTGCTCGGCAGACACTCCTCCCAGCAGAGGACTTATACTCTGTGAGGGAACAGAGACAGGGTGCACAACTACACATAGACCATTTAGCAGTTTTGCACCCTGTCGCTATTCCTGCCTGCGCTGTCTCTGTTGCGTGGTTTTGACAAGCACCATTCTTCAAACGGTGAACTGACCTGGTAGGCACACAGACTAGAGAGATGGTCTAATGTATGGCAGCTGAGATTTAATGTGAAAAAGTGCAAAGTGATGCATCTGGGAAAGAGAAACCCTAGAACAGAATATTGGCTCATTGGGGTCATCACATGTGTCATCCTCAAGCAATCAAGCCAATGTAACAAAGTATATTGCCAGGCAAATAGAATGTTAGAATGCATAAGAAGGGGATTCAACAGCAGGAGAAAAAAGGTAATTTTCCCCCATGTAAGTCCCTGGTGATGCCTCATCTGGAGTATTGTGTCCAGTTTTGGAGCTCTCACCTTAAGAAGTAAGTAAGTAAGTAAAATGTATTTCTTTCAAGCGCCCTTCCCAAGCTCAGGGCGCTTTTACAGCAATTCACAACCACTTTAAAACACACTACACAAACAATAAATACAGCATTCATAAATAACACCCACTTATTACGTCCCAGCAAATGCTTGAGTAAAAAGGAAAGTCTTTAGCTGTTTTTTAAAACTTTCCACAGTCAGGCAATCTTGTATCTGATGAGGTAGAGAATTCCACAGGGTCAGTGCCATAAAGGCAAAAGATCAACCTCCAAACATCTTTAGACGTACCCTGGGTATCTCTAGCAATCCTTCGTCAGAGGAGCGAAGAGAACGGGTAGGACAGTAAGGCATCAAGAGCTCTTTCAGGTAGTGAGGTCCCAAATCATGTAGGGCCTTAAAGGTCAGCAATGCGACCTTGAAGGTGATCTGCCACTGTATTGGCAGCCAGGGATAGGGATAGGCTGGAAACTATGCAGAGAAGGTCAACTAGAATGATTCAAGGACTCCAAGGGCTCTCATATGAGGAGCACCTATAGACACTGAATGTGTACATGCTGGAGACAAGGAGGGAGAGAGGGGATATGACTGATACATTTAAATTCATGAAATTTAAATAGGGTACCCTACACAGAACTATTCCATGGGATATAATGCTCAGCTACTAGACGCCATGAATGGAAATTGCAGGGAAGGAAATTTCTGGAGGGAACTAAGGAAACACTTTTTTACCAAAACGGTTGTGGATGCACAGAACTGCCTGCCTGCTGGGGTGGTGTGATCTAGGACCATAACAGTGTTCAAGCTTGGATGGGACAGAGCAAGGGGAAATCTCTGTACCAAGGATGGACAAATACATTAAGGGGGGCTAGTACCTGGGACCAGTAGTAGATCACAGAAACTCAAGGGCAGACTCAATGGACCCTTGTTCTCCTTCTGCCAACATTTTCTATGTTTCTGTGTTTCTAGTATCTCCCTGCAACATATCCATGTTGTGTCTGATCCCGAAATGCTTTAGTCTTAAGATCTTTGTTAGGTTTTTCTTTAATTAATGGTTCCAGTACCTTCCCCAGTATATGAGTCAAACTGATAGGTCTGTAGTATCCAGTCAATGTTTTATCATCCTTTTATATATAGGGACCACTGTTGCATTGTACCAAACCAGTGGACATCTCCTTCATTATGCAGTTTATGAAATAATGAGGTTCTTAGACCTACTAATGAATATTTAATCTCCTTAACAAGCCTGGGGTGAAGATTATCGGGTCCAGGTGATTTATTGATTTTTTTTTCCTTTTCCATTTTTTATTGTTTACCCTTGTAGGCCTGGTGAGCAATCTGCCCATTTTCACAGGTGACAAGCAATTACAAAAAGCAAGCATAATACAGAGGACATGAATAACACTTAGTCAATACATATTACAATACATCTAATACAATGCAATACAAAATCAGACAAAACAATTAACGTACATTTTTGAGAACTACATAGAAACATGAAAAGTTTATATTTAAAATTACCAGTAGTTTTAAAATGAAAAAAATCTAGGGGGAAGAAATTCAAAAATGCAAGGGCCCTATAAAGGGTTGATCTTTGGCCGATGGCCCTAAGAAAAAGCGATATCCAAAAAGTATATTTATCCAGAGATCAGGTATCACAGATCACACCACCCCCAGCAGGTAGGCCATTCTATGCATCCACAGCCGTTTCGGTAAAGAAGTGTTTCCTTAGTTCCCTCCAGAAATTCCCTCCCCACAGTTTCCATTTATCCTACTTAACAAGATTAGTACTTTCTTTTGATTCCTCTGAAGTATTACTGGGTGTAGAATTCACCAGTCATTTTTCTCCTTGATTGAATACAGAACAGAAAAAGTCATATATTAGGTTCTTCCCATTTGTTTATTGTTGGACCTACTGTCCTATCAGACCATTTATAATTATTTACATAAGTAGAAAACAATTTACAAATTGTCTCTAGTATGTGCTATTTTGAATTCCACCTATGTCCTCTCTTTCCTAATTAGTTGTGTAACCCCTCACCCCTGCCTTTTTGCAAACAACAGCTGGTATGCTGTTGAAGCTGACAGCAGTACCAGGTGAGGACTGGGTTCGGGGAGGACTAGATTACTCGGCACAAGGGGCCTAGGTTTGGCTACTCTGCACAGGGGCACCCAAGTAAATCCGAACACAGGAAGCAATAACTGTAATGTCCAATACCAGGAATGGGATTCTAAAGTGTGGCTTTTATTCACATCCAAACTGAACAAACAAAGCATAGATGGACCCCCATGGGGCTACATTCCTGGTAATGCAGATAACAGTAACAGAACACTTCTTCAACACTTCAGCCCTCAGGCTCTGAACCCACCAGGCACACAGCCCGGACTTGCACGCTGCTTTGGGTACGCAGCCTGACTTGTACACTTATTTGGGTTTTTCCTGGCCCGGCTCCTCTGCCGGCCACTCAATCCCGGTCCATATGGCAGTGGACCACATTTTCTGTTGGTGGTTCCCCAAACCACCTTAGAGCCTTCGACTTCTTAAGGGAAATTTCCTTTCAGTCCCACATCTGGATACTTCCTCAGCACTGGCCAAGAGCCTGAGGCAAAGTAAAAGGGCCACAGAGCAAATCCGGAGAGGTGAACCTGATTACTAAAGATGGGGTTCTCCCACCTCCGCTCCCACAATCCATACCCGCCATTTCTCCCGATTATTAAACAACTCTTTGAAAGCTTGGCAATGTAGATTAAAGGGTAAACGTATAGCACATTTCCTCTACATGTCTTGACTTTCCCCTTGTACTAAACTCGAACATACTTAAACATCTCTTCCTGAAAAGCTTGGCAGTGTAGATTAAAGGATAAATGTGTAGCACATTTCCTCTATATGTCTTGGCTTTCCCCTTGTGCTGGAATTGAACATACTTTTACTTTGGCTAAGCCTATTCCTCTAGGCCTCCCACTAATTCAGCAGTCCAGTCCCCACTTTAACACAGTTCAGGTGAAACATAGGCCCTTTGACAAGAGCAGAACTCACCCTTTGGTTGCAGATGCCCCACAGGCGAATCTTGACAGCTTCTGGTGCCACAACACATTTCAGAAAAATAAGGCAGCTTCTTCCCTAGCTGGAACCAGGAGGTTGCCCCTGGAATAACAGGCAAACCTTCCACCCCCATCCCCTCATGGATGGTGCACAGAGACCAGTATCAGTGGTCTCCACCACTTCAAGAACAGCTTACTGTATTCCTCTTTTGGGGGAAACACACACCTTTCCCTAGAAGTAGATCTGTATCAGAGCTTAGGCTCCAAGAGCCTGTGCACAGACTGCTGTGCTCCTCTCTTCTTCACTGCTCACACACAACTGCTTCAGCTCACTGTTCAAAAACTCCCAACATTCTAACCTAACTCCCATCTGCAGATTCCAATGTGGCTCATGCAGCTGCGACAGTTCTATGGTGATGTCATCCTTCAGTCTCAGCTGAGACTGAGAACAGAGTGAGACAGCGTGAAATCCATTTACCTGGAGTTTCACAGGCTGTCTTCCCTGCCTACCACTAGGTCTTACTGGGATTCTAGTAACCCCGGGTAATGGGGGTGGGGTTACAGTTGTTTGGTCTTTTTCTGCTCTGTCTTATATCTATGTGTATCAAGTTAAGATGGGAACATTTTTTACCTTTTATATGCTTTCCCTTTCTTCTTTATCTGTTTCTGTACTCTGTTTATGCACCATTCTGGTACTTTGCCTTTCTTGTAACGTTTCTTAATTGGTATAAATTTCTGCTCTAGTTGTAGGAACTTGATGTAATCCAACATTCCTCTACTATTGTACCTTCTATATCTTCTCCCATTCCCACTGTTTTAATATTTCATTTATCTTTTGGAAGTCGACTTTAAGATAATTTTTAATAGTGATGATGCCCATATTCCTAACAAAGTTGGTATGTATCTCAAATTTGATCATATAATGATCAGTTAATCCTAAATTCTCCCTTATTTTTACACCATGTAATTCCATCATTAAGTTTGTAATGATAGGATCCAGGACTTCGTTTCATCTTGTAGGTCTGGTTACCATTTGATGTAGCCCATGATTTATTAGGGTTTCCACAAAGTTTAATTTGTATGCAGTCCCACCACTCATCTCCTCCCAATGTATCACTAGGTGATTAAAATCCCTCAGTGTAATAATGTTCCCTAATTCTGAGGCACTCGCAAATTCCTCCAAAAATGCTATATTGTGTTTGTGATCACTACTTTGTGGCCTATAACATATCCCCATTGTTATTTTGTTACCATTATTTGTTCTTAACTGTATCCATAAACGTTTTGTATTTTTAGTATATATGATGCTTGGCCAGCTGGTTATGATTGTTCTTTGACATTTGGAATATAAAAATATATTGTGTGATTGTCAGTGCTACCATGAATGCCCCCCCCCCGGGTTTCAGAGAGGCAAAAGGATATGTTAACCTTAAACCAGGAGGTAATTAAAGGCTAGAGAGACATAATTAAGGGTCTCCTGTTTCCTTGACTTAATTAGAGCTGACCCAGCTACCAGGACTCGTAAACTTTTATGACATCTTGGAGGAAAAACATGTTCCCATCATGGTGCTAAAGTTATATAAAATCCTTTGATCCTTGGGAAAAGAGGATCTGCTTGAGATCAAAAAGGGGGATGTTAATTAAGGAGTCATATTGGGAAATGAGTTTTTGCTGATGTCACCTTATGTAATATACCTCCTGATAGGACATCCTGTTTTGTATATTTTTTTATATTCTAAAAGGAGGAGGAGCTAGTTGACCTCATGGTGGAGAGAGACACAGTTTAATCTAGGACTGTGTCTGATCTTTTAGACACATTTTCTTTGTGGGCTCTTAGAAACAAGAACTAACTATGAGCACTGTAAGAAAGTAATACATTGGATAGAAACGTCTAATTGTATTGTGGTTGGAGTTTATGTTTGTACTTTAACCTTGTTCTTTTAAGTGATTGTATGCTTTGTGATATATGGTTCTGTGTTTACATTTTACATATTTGTATCCATTTTTAAGTAAACCTCTTATTTTAAAGATACTGCCTGGTGTGTCTTCGAAGTTCTTTCTTTTGCATGTGATGTATAGACGGTTAAGACTGACTAAAACTGTTCAAAGCTTGATGGTGTACCAAACTGGGAAAAGGTAAGAATATACCTAAGGCCTTTAATAGAGTTTTAAGGGTTCATTTTGGATACCTGGTTAGGTGCCCTTAGGTGAAGATATCTGGCATCCCCTGAAGAGCAGATTATCTGAGCCGGTACATTTGGGTATGCTAGCATAAGGTTCACCATTTGAATCCCCCCAGAACTTGAGACCAAAGGTGATTTGGAGCCACAAGCAGAGGGTTACCCTATTCTGTTACTTGTTCACAATACTGCGCTTGGAGGTTGGCACTGTGGTAACAGAGGGCCTGATCTGCTGAGTGGTGATATATATATATATATATATATATATATATATGTATATGAAAAACTTTGTTAATGCATCAGTTATGGTTGAAGTTACAAAAGTAGGGAAATGAGGTGTTAGGGGTTGAGACCCTAACACCCCCACCCCTACCACCCCAACCCACCCTTCACAGATCAACAGGAAACGGGGTGTGCCTTGGGGTCATCAGGCCTAACTCTCACCCCATTCTACTATACTGTACCATCTTAGCTTCTGTACACATGGAATGGGGTGAGAGTTAGGCTAGATGACCCCAAGGCACACCTCAACACCTGTTGGTTTGTGGAGGGTGGGGGAGTGGGATGGTAGGGTTAGGAACCCTAACACTGAATTTCCTGACTTTTATTGTCGTAATATCAACCCTAAATGCATTTTTTGCAATGAATATAGATACAGTACATAGATAGATAGATAGATAGATAGATAGATAGATAAATGGATAGATAGATAGATAGATAGATAGATAGATAGATAGATAGATAGATAGATAGATAGTAAATACTTGCAGTACTCTAAAGGTCAAAGCTCTGAAGTTCTATCTGTATGTACAAATATATAGCTTCTCCCCTTCTGTCATCCCTGTTTTTATAGTGCAACTTATACTCTGTTATTTCTTTGCTCCATTCTCTGGTTTCATCCCACCAGGTTTCAGTGATTACTGATGTGTCGATATCATCTTTATGCAGTATTATTCCAAGCTCACTTTTCTTTAGTACGTTCCCGCTCCATGCATTAGCCATCAATACTTTATGTCCGTACTTATTTCTAATGCCACCCTTAGTATTCATCTTAATACTATCCATTTCATTCTTTCCAGCCACCTGGTGGTCTTTCTGAGCCCCCTCATTTTCTAGTTTCAAAGGTTAGTAAGGATGTCCTTAATTTGCTCCATAATAACCCAACTACCTATATTTATTTAGATGCAATCCATCCCAACTATAGTTATGCTCAAATTGTTCCCAGCTGATGATGCATTTGTATCCCTTTTTGTTGTCTATTTCCATAGTCATTTATTTAAAATTTTAATAGCTGTTTGTCTGCTCTAGGTCACTCTGGGGACAGGGACTATTTCAGAAAAAAAATGTTTCACACCTTCTTTGCTCTAGTGTATTGCTCAACTTTATGTGGTCTATCTATATGGCCTCATTAGGTTGTATTCTCATGTCACTGGTTCTCACATGAGCCACAGCCAGTATTTTCCCTTGCTTTTTTTTTCAGTATGTCCTTGAACATTTCTTCAGTGTCTGCTATGCATGCCCCTTAAAACTGCTGGTTGCCCTATTCTCTTTATTGCTGCATGTATGCATCTGTCTGTATATTTCAGTGTTGAATCACCAAGTACATACGTCTGTATCCTCTTTGCAACATCTTCTCTCTCCGTAACATTTCTAGCCATCTATGCATTGCTGTCCTTTAAGTTATCTGGCACAACATGGGTCTCTAATTAGTAATGGTTCACACCTGTTGCTTAACTCAACCTTGAATGGCATGGCTCTCCTACCTTTTTTGCCTTGTGTTTCCTTTTCACCACATTCCAGTCCTCATCTGAATCATCCTCATTCTCTCTTGGCCTTTTTGCATTTGTTTTTCTATTTATTTGTTTTACCAGGAAAAAGGCTCCATTAAGTGATGCTCATTTTCAAGAAGGTCCTGGTTAGAACAGCGAAAAAAAAAAAAATATATAACACATCAGATACATACTGTTTGTTTTAATGCATACAGTACACATAGAGTCAATTGGAACAATATAGTGGAAGGAAATAGTGACACATCAGATAAACATCGGGCATACTTAGGACATATACAGACAGCCAAATGGCCAGTATATTAAAAAAGGATATATACAGTACCAATATATGCAACAATAATACAACAGGCTTACACTGAACATGCTCTCTGATCCAATGAGATGTAGAGACTATCCATCACAGTAATCATAGTTTCAGGTCTGTATAAAACATTTCAGTTAGCTACGGTTGCATATATCTACACAGAGATAATCCAATAAGGTTTTGAAGGCAGTACGGCTAACTAGAATGCATAGCATAAGTTAGAGTTGAAGTTTGTTTCATACTGAGAGGACAAGCCAGCTGAGAACAGCTTTACCATAGTGAGGCATATGCCTGGGTATATCTAGAAGAAAGGCCTTGCTTTTCCTCACAGTGTATGGATTGTCAGCCCTATGGAATAGGGCAGTTATGTATGGTGGGAGGTAATTTAGCAGTGTCTTGTAGGTCCAGATACTTAGGTTTCTTAGTCACTTTGTGGTATTCTGAGGTAGACTAATGATGAAGCAGAGAGCCCTGTGGAAGAACACATCCAATTTCTGCAAGATTTGTATTGGGACTGCATTGGTACGTCAGGTCAGCATAGTTTAAGACAGCCAGAAAGGTGGTATGGACAAGTCTTTTTTGGGCTTCAGCTATGAAACAATATCTACTCTTGAAATAGAACCCCAATCTGGAATGGATTTTTTACAGAAGTTCTCTGTGTGAGGTAAATGAGAATCTGTTATCTAGCCAGAGTCACAGATATGTATGGATGGTCACCATTTCAGGTTTATCCCTCAGGAAAGTGGATAAGCAGTCTGAGGGATCAGTCAAGGCTGGTTCGCCAGTTGGAGTAAAAATCATAACCTTTGTCTTAGATGCATTGAGAAGCAATTTTGAATGACATAGGTTAAACTGTAACCCATTAAAAGGCAGCCTATAGGTCAGTCACTACTGTTTCAATGTTTGGCCTTGCAAGGTAAAGAGCTGCATCATCAGCGTAAGCGTAAAATGTCAGTTTGCATCTTTGAGATTATCCCCAATGTTGTTAATGTAGATTAGGAAAAGCAATGGACCTCACACTGATCCCTTGGAGGACTCCCTTTGCCTATAGAGGCACAGGAGAAGGAAAGGCCATCTATTTTATCTGCTGTTGGTGCCCAGCAAGGTGATAAACTAGAGAAGTACTGTTGCACTGACTCCTCCATTAAAGAGTTTTGCAGTAGGATATCATGGTCAACAGTGTCACATGCTTTGCTGAGATCTAGAAAAACAGCTCTGCAGACTAATTTGTGATCCAAGGAGGAAAGCCAGTCATTTGTGACCTTTGCCAGTGCTGTGGTGGTGCTGTGCTTGGCTCTGAATCAAGAGTAAAGGGGACAGATAATATTATATTTGTTAAAGTAAACATACAACTGCTTGTTTACCAGCTTTACTAATAGTTTGGCAAGGACTGGGAGTATGGGTATAGGTCTGTAATTGTTTATGTTGTTCTTATCACCAGAAATGACAGTGATCATCACACCATTCTGTTTAATGTCAGCCTATCCCAACAGAAAATTGTGGGCATTACTGAGATCTTACTAAATGAAAAGCTGATATGACTAGTATGTATAATAAACTGAATAACATACACTGGAAAGAGACACTGAAGAACTGTGAAGCTAATGATATGAAGGAAGAGTTTAAAAATATATTACTGGAAATCTGTAATAAATACATTCCTAAAATTAAAAAAAATACAACACTGGAGTAATAAGGCCTAAATGGTTAACAAACAAAGTCATACAATTAATTAGAGTCTATAAAAATACCCACCAAAAATAAGGAACCTAAAGTACAAATCATTACCAAAGAAATAAAAAAAAATGCAATAAGGAAGGAAGGAAAAAAAACAGAATTACGTCTAGCAAAAAATGCAAGCAAAACCAATAGTAAAGTCTTCTACAGCTACATAAACCCTCTTACAAATCATAGGCAAACAGTTGGGCCCATTTCTGATGGAAAATGTATGCTTACTGATCCTCTATAAATGGTTAATGCATTCAATAAATTCTTTTGTAAGGTATATGCTCCTCAAAGTAAAATTATACCCTGGTTTGAAATTTCCCACACACTTATATATCTATCACTGAAGAACAAATCAAGGAATTATAAAAAAGGTTGAAACTTGACTCAGCTCCCGGCCCTGATGGTATTACTAGAAAAATTCTTAAGATCACGTTGACTAGTATAATTACCTCATTAAAGATTATTTATGAGGCATCTATTAATACAGGTCAGATCCCAGATGACTGAAAGCGAGCAAATGTCACTCCAATTTACAAGAAGGGAAATAAATAAGACTCAAATAATTACAGACCTGTTAGTTTTACGTTGATCTCAGGGAAAATCCTTGAGATTATTATTAAAAACATAATCAGCATGAACATCAACAAGGATTTAGATCAGCATGTTTTATGCCAGGTAAATCCTGTGTGACTAACATGTTGTGTTTTTATGAAGAAATAAGTAGCACCCTGGATAAGGGATTGTCGTGTGACATCATTTATCTTGATTTCTCCAAGGTCTTCAACCTTGTACCAAACTGGGCAATATTTTAATTAAAAAAATAAAGAAGGAGAATATAAACAAGTTGGCATATTGAACCTCAAAGTGGTTAAATAATAGGTTGCAGTGTGTAACCATTAGAGGCCATTGATCAAATGAAGTTACTGTATCCAATGGAGTTCCACAGGGATCAATGCTGGGGCCTCTGCGCTTCAGTATATTTATTTCTGATTTAACTAAGAACCAAACATGGTGGCCAACTAAAAATGCTGATGATACTAAGTTGGGTGGTGTATGCAGTTCTATTACTGGCCACAAACTAATACAGGGTGATTTGGGTAAAATATCGATCTGGGCCACTAAATTAGAGATGCGTTTTAATACTGACAAGTGTAAAGTCATGCACATAGAGAATAAGAACAAAATGAAGTCCTATATTTTATGTGGAATAACACTAATGAAAACTGCCACTGAGAAGGACCATGGAATCATTGTCACTGATAAATTAGATCAAGCTAGTCAGACCTTGGAAGCTGTTGCACATGCGAGTAGGGTAAAGTAGGCAATTGAAGGAAGCATAAAATCAAGAGAAAAAGATGTAACCTTTCCACTGTGTAGAGCATATCTGTCCACATCTAGATTATGTTACCCCAATATAGTGACCCTACAGGAGAAAGGACATTCTAAATCTGGAGAGAAAGCAACATAAGGCAACCAAACAATAAGCTCCATTAGAGATCTCTCATACAAAGATAGGTTAGTGTATTTAAACCTTATGACATTGGAACAAAGAAGGATGAGGGGGATCTAATTATACCATATTAGATTTTACAGGATCCTTACTTAATATCAGAACTTAATTTAGAGATTAAACAAATCAAAATACATGAGGCTATTCATTACAACTATCAGTACAAAATTTGAAAAAGTAAAACAATTTTTTTTTTCACAATATGCGTCATAGTAAACCCATGGAATTCCCTACCTTTGGATAAAATCAGTCACGGTACAAAAGCTGAATTTAAAAAGAAATTGGATCATTACTTGCTAAGTGGCGGTACAATTAATTACTACAACTAAATGGATCATTATGGGCGTAAGTCTCTTAGCTCCTATCCTGCCCTAGTATGAGCCTTGGTATTTGAAAAGGGGATTTTCATGACTCATTTTCCAAAGCACAGGGAGGTCATTTTGGACTAGTGTGAGACTGAACAGGTTTGTAATGGGGCAGAGAGGAGAGTATGGCCCATTTGAAGGGGAAAAAAGCCCCAAAGTATCTGCTTTGTACTATAGGAACATAAACAATGATGGCAGAAAAAGACCATGGGTACATCCAGTCTGCCCATAAAATCCTAACAAACCCAGGAACTATTGTTCATTTATTTATTATTTATTTAAGAGATTTACCAGATAAGCATACTGAGCGGGGACCACTCATTCCAGATGCGACCTGGGGGGGGGGTTACATAGAATCCAACAGGTTCAAATACAATACAATGGTGTAACAACAGGTTCAGAGTAGATACATATAGGGTGATCACAACAGGTCCAGAATAGGTACAGGCTGGACTATACATTAGTTAGTGACAAGCAAAGTTCAGACCTAAGACCACAGAGTGCATAGTTTACTATGCCATAGTTAGGCCTATGACTGCAGGGTAAAAAACAGGCAGAGGCAGTAGATATACAGTAAATTCAGTAGGTTTCTGGGCATTTTTACAATTCAAGGCAGGTTTAGATGCCTCTTGGTAGCAGGTCTGGGTTGTAGGTTGTAGTTGCATATGTCTGAGAAGTGGGCATGTAGGAGCGGTTTAAGGAGCCTTGGGGTGGGGAAGAGCCTAATATCTACAAGTACAAGGTTCTGACCCATACTATCCCCCCACCACTACCACCCTGAACAACCACTTAAGCCCTTCACTCTGTCTCAGCCATGTTTGAAACCGTTGATAGTTTTGGTGCCCGCCACATCAGCTGGCAGATTTTCCATGGCTTCACCACTCTTTCTGTGAAATAAAACCTTCTAATTTCTCTCTTGAACTCCCCTGTCAGTTTTCACTTCTGCCCCCATGTTCTTGATTAGCTACATGTGCTAAATAGCTTTTCACAGTTTACCTTGGTCATTTCTTTCAGGAACTTGAAGATCTCTGTCATATCTTCCTTCTCTTGCCTGGCTGGCCTCCAGCTAGTATGTGTTCAGTGCCTTGAGCCGATCCCCATAAGATCTGCCCTGCTGACCTTGAATTATATTGGTTACCCTATGTTGCACTGTCTCCAGCCTGTCCTTATCCTTCCATAGGTGAGGACTCCAGAACTGGACAAAGTACTCCTGGTGGGGCCTCACCAGTGATCTATAAAGAGGTACAGTGGTAATACTTCTTTCATTCTGCTGTCAATACCCCTTCATATACAACCCAGCATCCTGCTTGCCTTACTGTAGATCTCGTTACACTGGTTTGATTGTTTTAGGGAGTCACTGATGATGATGACCTCTAGGTCTTTCTTCCCTCAGAGGTTGTGCCCAGCTATACTCTCCAATCCATGAATCTGTCCTGTGGTTCTTTTTTTCCCCACAAAGGTTTTATCCTCCTTGGCAAGTCTTGGGTGGCATATCAGCCCTGTCCTTCTCATTTACCTCTTTCTGATCATAGGCATGAACCCCTGTGGATTTCCCACTGCACTGGGGCAGGAGGGGGAGGACCATCCTCCCTGCCCCACAGACATATCTAGTGTGGTCTCAAACCAGAGAGGCAGGGCAGACCACCAGAACATGAGCAGGGTGTCACAAAGCTCAAGCCTCCATGTTTTTCCATTTTTATCCTGATGTCACATCAGTATGTGCACATGGAGGTGTGCATGTCCTGCAGATCCACAGCCTCACCTACTCTAGTTGCTCATACCTGCATTACTACCAGTCCTCCACCTGGTGGCAGTCATGGGCCAAGATGGCATGGCCACTTCCTGCAGGAAAGGAAAGCAGTCCTTGGGACTCTTGATCCTCTGTTGCCTCGTTGACCTCAAGCAACCTGTGCTTATTCCTGAACATGGGTCACCAGCATGGCACGAGGTAAGGCATTCAATGCTTTTGCCCTCCAAGCCACAGGGATGGCTTCTGTCCTGGGGTTCTTGCTCCCTATGTGCATCACCTTACACTCATTGTCACTGAATTTCAACTGCCAAACTTTTGACCCCTCAGCTAGCCTTTACAAGTCTCTTTGAATCTCCTTAACCCCCTCCTCACTGTCTACCTTGCCCCAGAGCTTAGTGTCATCTGCAAAGGGAGACATCTTGTCCTGGATTCCTTCTTCGCTTCTGGTGCCTTAGTGGTGACCTCCCACTCTTCTGATTTGACTCTGTTAACCATAACCCTCTTCTGTTTCCCATTTAACCAGTTTTTTACCCATCTAACTGTGTCCTTCACTGCACCCAGATCTTCTAGCTTCTTCAGCAACCTTCTGTGAGGCACTGAGTCAAAGCATTGCTGATATCAAAGTAGAATAAATGTTTATTTGTGTTTCTTGGAGGGGGGCAGGACTAGGTAAACAAAACTTATAGATAGTACTGGTTAAAAAAACCTATAGGTAGCACTGCATTCTGTGTTTTGTTGTTTTTATGGTCCTTAGTTATTAGTTATATACTGCATAAACATGGGTAGACTAGTCTGCTGTAATAGATGTGAGGCAGCGGTTTGGTTGAACATTTTGCTGAAAGTTGGAGGGTGTCCAATCTGCCACAGGCTGAGAAGGCTCGAGGAGGAAGTGCAGTGGCTTGGTAGGGAGCTGGCAAGGATGGGAGGAGGGAGGGGTGCTGCTGGGGCAAGAGGGCTCCCCCCAGAGGGGAACATGAGGACACCACATGGAAGGAACAATGGTTCAAGAGAGGGGATGGGGAAGGGCTGTGGGAGTAAACCAAACAGGAGACCTGGCACTGTAGGGAAGGCCATAGTCGAGGGGGAACCCAGCACACAGCAGGGCAGTGGGGGCAGGAAATAGGTTTGCTGTGCTGGCAACACTGGAAGAGTAGGTAGGGGGGAAGGATAGCCAGAAGGGGGCAGAAGAGAGAAAGGAGGAATACACAATGGACAGTAGTCGGTCGGGTGGAGGGGCCGGTGGTACGGGGGCATAGCTGGAAGGACAGTTGAAGGGAGCGGGGGAAGGAGAGAGGAACAGATTGGGATGGAGATTAGGAAGGGTGGGGGGTTCAGGGAGGTTGGGAGGAATGTGGAGGATTGAGAAGGAACAGTGAAGAAGAGGAGACAGATTCGAAGTGGGGAGGGAGCCAATGAGGGGAAGGACAGAGCTACAAATGTGGTGGACTTTGGAGATAGGTACCTTAGTAATAGGGTAGGGGCAGGAACGAGGAAGGATGAAGGGGGGATACTAGTCCTGGGGGATTCCATACTAAAAGGGATAAGATGGGGCACCAAGGGGGAAAGGCAAATTTGCATATGGGTAGAGTCCATACCTGGGTTAATGGTGGGCAGGGCAGGGCAGTTAACTCTGAAGTGTGCAAGGAGGAGCAGGAAAAAAAACGCATCTCTTGGTGCATGTGGGTACGAATTACCTGGTGGGGGAGATGGTGGAAGTGGTGAGGGAGAGGTTCGAGGAACTGGGAAGGTTGTGTGAGGAGCTGGGGAATTGGTGGCCTTCTCAGAGGTGCTTCCAGTGCCTTGCACGAGTACGGTGAAAAAAGAGAGGATCAGAGAGTTCAACACATGGCTGGGGGATTGGTGTCAAGCCAAGGGTTAGTGGGGGCTGGAGCAGTACCTAGGATAATAACAACCTATATGCATGGGACAGGCTGCACTTGAGCAGGGAGGGGAAGGGAGTATTAAAGCAGGAGATAGGGGAGGTTATAGCAGCAAAGGTGGGTTTAAAGTAGGTGTGGAGGTGGTGAGCGGATAGTTGGCAGGAAAGAAGCCCAGAGAGAGGAGCCCAATGAGCTTACACCCCTCCCAAGTTAACAGGGAAGAATGGGTAGAGGCACGGGGGGGTAGGGGATAAAACCAGGGAAAGGCAGGGATGGAAATGGGGTGGAGGGTGGTCACGCTGAATGCAAGGAACCTAGGTAGTAAGTCAGCTGAGTTGCAGGCTCTCTTGGCAGTGAGGAGGGTAGACATTGTGGCCATCACAAAAACGTGGGCCACCCAGTACCAGGACTGGGATATGTTGATCCCAGGGTATAGAATATTCACGAAGGATAAGGCAAGGGGAAAAGGGGGTGGTGAAATCTATGTACGGGAAGGGAAAATGTGTATTAGGGAGGAGGGGGAGGAAGGCAGAACAGAGGCCCTATGGATGCAGTTCCTGGATTCGAAAGGGAGGACGCTGAGGATGGGGGTGGTACACAGACCACCAGCGTAGGTGGATGACATGGATTGGGAGCAAGCTGGGCAAATCTGAAGGGTCTGTGGGAAGGGAAACACAGTGGTGGTGGTGGACTTCAACCTACCTGGGGTGGACTGGAGCACTCCAATCAACATAAGTGCAAAGGAGCAGGTCATACTAGAAGCATTTCAAGACAGCTTCCTGATGCAGTTGGTACATGAGCTGACTAGATTGGAGAGGACTCTAGACCTGGTACTTTCAAATGGGGAGGCTGTAAGAGATCTAGAGGTAAAGGACCCTCTGGCTGAGCGTGACCTCCACTCAGTGTGGTTCACACTCAATATGGGTAGGGAAACAGGTGGTACGGGGACCAGGGTGAATGATTTTAAAGGGGTGGACTTTAAAAAGATGGGGGAAATCTTGAGTAAGTATCTGATGGGAATTCAACCAGACAGGGATGCTAGTCAAAAATGGGGTATCATTAAAGAAGGACTAACGGAGGCCACGGGGACTTGTACCAAGACACAGAGTAAGAGGGGAAGGGCAAAGAATCCCAGTTGGTTGACTCGGGAGGTGATGGCCAAGAGGAAGGCGTTTCAGAAACTCAAGAAATTGGGAGGGGGTTATGTCAGGGATGAGTACATGAGGAAGTCCAGAGAGGTTACCGGGCTAGTCAGAGCAGCCAAGGCTTCAAGAGAGCTGAGACTGGCACAGGGAATTAAGGAAGGAGAAAAGGACTTCTTCAGATACATTAGGGAAAGAAGGAAGAACAAGGACCAGATTGTGAGGATTAGAAAGGACAGAGGGTGGACAGAGAAGGGGTTGGATCAGGCAGAGGCATTAAACGAATACTTTCGTTCTCTGTTCTGTTCCCCCCAAAGGGGGGTAGAGTGGGCAGTGGGGGGAAGGGGTGACTGACATAGGGATTACAGAGGACAAGGTTCTAGAAGGATTGAGGGCACTAAGGGTGGACAACTCACGGGGCCAGATGACATTCACCCTAGGATACTTAGAGAGCTAGCGGAGATCCTGGCAGGACCACTGACTGACCTGTTCAAAACCTCCCTGGATACATTGAGAGGATGCATACCGCAAGACTGGAGGATGGCCCATGTGGTGTCCATTCACAAAAGTGACCCTATGGATGAACCAGGCAACTACAGACCAGCAAGCCTCACATCAATTGTGTGGAAGCTCATGGAGACAATCCTAAAAGAGAGGCTACATAGAAACATAGAAACATAGAATTTGACTTAGATAATGACCGCTTGGCCCACCTAGTCTGCCCATTTCCCTACCTAATGGATAAGCTGCAGATCCTAGTTAACCAACAGCCTACTTCCTCCTACCTCCCACTAGAATTGTCTTATGTCTGTCCCATGCATTCTTAAATTCCCCCACTATTTTTGACTCCACTACCTCCTCAGGAAGACTGTTCCATGTATCCACAACCCTCTCCATGAAAAAATACTTCCTCACATTACCTCTGAGCTGTCCCCCCTCTATCTTCAAAATTGTGCTCCCTTGTTCTTGCAATCTCTTTTTCTGAAAGATGCTACCCTCTTGGACTTTGCTGATTCCCTTGAGATACTTAAAACTTTATATCATGTCCCCCCTCTCTCTGCTCTCCTTGAGGGGATACATTTTAAGCTCCTTTAATCTCTCTTCATATGTCTTCTGGTGCAGACCCTGCACCATTTTAGTTGCCCTCCTCTGGACAGTCTACATTCTACCTATGTCCTTGAGGAGATGGGGTCTCCAGAACTGTATGCAGTACTCCAGATGGGGTCTCACCAACTGTCTGCACAGAGGGATAGCAACTTCCTGTTTTCTACTGGTGATGCCTCTCCCTGTGCATCCCAGTATCCCACCAGCCCACCTTAAGGTCATCTGATATGACTACCGCAGGTCCCTTTCCATTTTTGTTGTTGTTAGTATCTCACCCCCCATTGTGTACTCTTCCCCTGGGTTTTTGTTTCCCAGGTTCATTACTTTGCACTTCTTTGCATTGAATCTAAGCTGCCATACATTTGACCATTCCTCCAACCTTGCCAAGTCCCTTTGCATCCTTTCCACCCGACCTTCTGTATCGACCCTGTTGCAGATCTTTGTGTCGTCTGCAAAGAGACATACTTTTCCTTCCAGTCCCTCTGCAATGTCACTTATGAAGACGTTAAAGAGGACCGGTCCCAGTACTGAACCCTGCAGTACCCCGCTAGTAACCCCGTTTCTTCAGAGTGAACTCTGTTTACTATTACTCTCTGCGTCCTGTTATCCAGCCAATTTTTTACCCAGGCTACCACTTTGGGACCCACTCCAGGGCTAGCTAACCTGTATATTAATCTTTTGTGTGTGACTGTGTCAAATGCCCTGCTAAAGTCTAGGTAGGCCATGTCCACAGCCTCTCTCTGGTCTACTACTTTGGTCACCCAGTCAAAGAAATCTATTAGATTCATCTGACATGACCTTCCTGCTGTGAATCTATGCTGCCTTGGGTCCTGTGCCCCACTGGCCTCTAGGTACTCAACAATTCTTTCCTTCAGAAGTGATTCCATCAATTTCCCTACCACAGAGGTCAAACTCACAGGTCTGTAGTTTCCTGCCTCTGTCTTGGTCCAACTTTGTGAAAGGGAATCACATCTGCCCTCCTCCAGTCCTCAGGTACCACACCACCTCCCATTGTTTGTTAAAAATGGTAGTCAGTGGTGTCACTAGTTCTACCCTTAGTTCTTTTAGAATTCTTGGGTGAATCCTGTCAGGCCCCATTGCTTTGTCCACCTTCTGTTTTAAGAGTTTTTTCAGAACCCTTTCTTCTGTGAATGGACTGGTATCGACCTCCCTATCCAGAGTGCTTCTATTCTTTGATTTAGGTACCTCCCTCTCCTCTTCTTTTGTGAATAGTGAGCAGAAATACTTGTTCAGTATCCCAGCTTTTTCACTGTCCCCCTCTGCTCACCCTCCCTTCCCTTTATTAAGCCTAGCTATCCCTCCCTTGGTCTTACTTCGCTCCCTAATGTACCTATAAAAGGTTTTATCCCCCTTCTTAACTGAGATGGCTATCTTTGCCTCAGTTTGGGCCTTTGCTATTCTGACTGCCCCTCTCGTTCCTTCTGCTTTAACTGGTTCAGTTCTCTGTCCTGCTCCTTCTGTGTTTCCTTATACTTCCTGAATGCTACCTTTTTCTCCTTAACCTTTCCCGCCACCTCTTTTGAGAACCATAGTGTTTTTTTCCTTCATTTTGCTTTGTTGATTTGCTTCACACAAAGGCTTGTTGCCTCTGTGATGGCTGTTTTGATTTTTCCCCATTGTACCTCCACCCCTCCTTCTTGCCTGTTTGCTAGTGCTTTTCTGAGGCACTCTCTCATTTTCCCAAAGTCAGCCCTCCTAAAGTCCAATACTCTTGCTTTTGTATGGCTTGACTCTATGGCTGTGTTTATCATGAACCACACTATTTGGTGGTCACTTGTTCCCAGATGGCTACCCACTTCTAAATCCGAGATCCTTTCTACATCCCATTTGACAGTACCAGGTCTAAGATTGCTCCCTCCCGAGTGGGTTCCACCACTATCTGTCTGAGGCATGCCCGTTGTAGGGCATCGAGAATAACCCTGCTCTTGGATGTGGCTGCAGCAAAGGTGCTCCAGTTAACATCTGGCATATTCAGGTCCCCCATCAACAATATTTCCCCTTTTTCTGCCATTCTAAGGATGCCTTCTATCATTTCCTTGTCCATTGCCTCCCCCTGAGATGGGGGTCTGTATACAACCCCCATGCCGATTGTGGTGCCATATCCTGTCTCCAAGGTGACCCACAGTGCCTCTTTTACTCCCTGTTTATCCTTTAGTTCTATTGCTTTGATCCCTTTCCTTACACAGAGAGCTACTCCTGCTCCTCTTTTACCCTCCCTGTCCCTCCTGTAGCTTGTGTACCCTGGTATGTTGACATCCCAAATGTGGTTCTCAGTGTACCATGTTTCTGTGATTGCCATGATATCCAGGTGTCCCTCTTCCATCAAGACCACTAGTTCAGGGAGCTTGTTACACAGACTACGGGCATTGGTACTTATTTACCTCCATTTTTTGATGGCCTTACCCCTTTTAGCCTCATCCCTCTCCTTACTGCCTTTTTCTGCATTTACCCCTGTCCTGCTCCCTGTTGACTTTTCTACCTTGGTGTTTACCTCTCTAACTACTGTGTTTTGTGGGGGGAGGCTGGGTTTTGCCTGCTCCTTTTCAGTGCCTCCCCCCCTTGGCTACTTTAAATGCTGGCCAATGAAACATTTAAACCTATCACCTAGGATTCTGGTTCCCCTCCTGGACAGATGCAGACCATCACACCAGTATAGGCCTGCATCCCTCCAGGTGGATTCCCAGTCCCCAGTGAAGCCAAAACCATGAGCTCTGCACCAGTTTTTCAACCATTCATTGAATCCCATGGTGTGGAGTACCCTAGCATCACACTTGCCGTAGACAGGCAGCACCTCCAAGAAGGTTACCATATGTGCTACTTGTCTAGGGCCCCTCCCCAACTCTTCAGACTCCTCTTGCACTGCTCTGACTCCATTCCCAGCCAGGTAATTTGTTCCTAGGTGGACAATGACATCCAGCTCCCTTCCTTGTACAGCTACTCCCGCGATTCTGAGAATTCGCTCTTGTCCCTCGAAGCCGTGGTGCCAGGAAGGCACCTTACCTCCCTCTCCCCTTCCTCCCCCAGTTCTACCCCCCTAACAATTGAGTCCCCCACCAGGAGTTGTTTCTTTCTCCTGTGGGGTCCCATGCCACCCTCCTGTGAGTCTCCTTTGTGGAGGTTCCCAGCATCCTCCTTGGTCTCCACTGTAGGTGCCTCAATAGAGGAACCACCCACCACCAGCACAGCTTATGAATTGTGGAGAGGTACAACTGGAGGAATGCACCTCTGTTCCACCACCCTCTCCCTCCCTGAGCCCACCTTGGTCTAACTGCTCCTCTTTCTTGGCAACCTCTGAGGTAGCGGCAGTAGACTTGGTGGTCCCTGGGTGGGGGAGGAGGTTTCACGAATCCTAGCCAAGTCAGCCTGGAGATGAGCAACCTCCTCCCTTAGACCAGAGAGGTGCTTACAAATAGCGCAGCATCGCAGCCTCCAGAATGTCTCCCGGAAGACTGCCGCCCCACAGCCATTGCACTGCACCACTCCCATCATGTCTTATTTTGTGGCCCCTCTCCTGTTGCTTTGTATACTTACTCTTTCCTCCCTGTTTTTGTTTTGTTTCCCTCCTACTACCTATGTGCCCTTACAGCTCTCACCCTTCCTGTTCTGGGACAGGAACTTCCTGTATTCTTCTGTAGCCTCCTTCCTTGCTCACAGTCAGACCTCCAGCAGCTAGGGGGAGAGGGACAGCTACTCTTTTTCTTCAAGGATGATGAAACCTATGTGTCTCAGTGATCCTTCCCTTCCTACTGCCAAACAGGAAGTTCCTGTTGTCTGGTGACCTTTTTGGAGGACAATGGTCTCCAGGACGATGAGCAACATGGGTTTGTCACGCGAAGATCCTGCCAGACAAATCTAATTGAGTATTTTGACTGGGTGACCAGGGAGCTGGACAGGGGCCATGCAGTAGATGTCCTGTATTTGGACTTCAGTAAGGGCTTTGATTCTGTGCCGCATGGGAGCCTGGGGGGAAGCTGGAATACATAGGGGTGGGAACAAAGATGGTCAAATGGATCATCAGCTGGCTGAATGGAAGGCAGCAGAGGGTGGTGGTGGTGAGGGAACTCTCATCACCAAGGGAAGTGATGAGCTGGGTGCCACAGGGATCGGTACCATCTGGGATATTCATAGCTGACATCTCACACGGATCCGGAGTAGGATCGGTCTGTTCGCTGATGATATGAAGATGGGAGCTGTGGTAGATGAAATCAAAGGGTGGAAGGGGCTGCAGGAGGACCTGACCAAACTACAGGAGTGGGCAGAAACATGGCAGCAGGGGTTCAATGCCAAGAAATGCAAGGTTCTGCACTTTGGTGCTAAAAACCAGGGGAGGAGTTATCAGCTAGCAGTGGTGGACCTGGAAAGCACTGAGGAGGAAAAGGATCTGGGGGTGCTTATTACAGGCAGCATGAACAACTCAGCTCAGTGCAGGAAGGTGGCAGCAAAAGCCAACAGGATGCTAGGATGTATAGTGCAGGGAGTATCCTCCAGAAAATAGGGAGGTGATCCTACCCCAGTACAGGTCTCTGGTCAGGCCTCACCTGGAGTACCGTGTGCAGTACTGATGACCATTCCTGAAGAAGAACATCAAATTGTTGGAGGGGGTGCAACGTAGGGCAACAAAGATGATACCGGGATTGGAGGGAAGGTCCTGTGAGGATAGATTGGGCGAGCTCAACATGTACTCCCTGGAGGAGAGAAGAGATGGGGGGATATGATTGAGACCTTTGAATATGTTAAGGGGATAAATAAGGCATATACAAAAGGGATGTTACAGCTTAGAAGAGGAAGGGATATGAGAGGGCATCAACTGAGATTGGAGGGGGAAGATTCAAGAGGGAAATCAGGAGACCCCTTTTCTTTTTTTTTGTGTTATCTCTTTTTCACCCCTGATGTGCATCCATGCCAGCCTCTCCTTCAGGCGAGCCAATGCTACTTCCGACTTGTCCTGTTCACTGAGGCCTCTGCTATCACATGACAGCGAACCCCCTGGGTAACCCAGCGTAACCCTTTGTCAGATGGGTCCTCCTCCTCCTCCAAGAGGGAAGGCACCAGCCAGGGGGCCGCAGACCAGTGCAACATCTTGGCCTGGAGGGTGCTGTTGAGGTGGAAGGCTTCAGAGGCATTGATGGGCTCAGAGAGCCAGGCAGCCATCATCCAGCATGACGTGGAGCATTTTCACATTTTTCTGGTTGACGTCCCTCCTTGCGCCATCGTATTGTGCTCCTGGTCTCCACCAGAAGCCGCTGCCGACGGACACCTTTTCCCTAGCCCAGCCCTGAAAGAGGAGAGCAATCTTACAGATGCTCAATCCTCTCCTGCCCCAGCCAGCCCCCAGCATCTCAAGTCCATTCCTGAACCTGGGTTGCCGGCATGGGTCCAGGTAAGACGCCCATGCCTCAACCCTCTACACCACCGGGCCAGCTAGGAGATCTTTTTCACTGAAAGGGCGGTGTACAGGTGGAATACCCTGCCCATGGAGGCATTCTCTAGAATGGTGGGCAGCTTTAAGAGGGGTTGGGACAGGGTGAGGAGGGGGTTAAGATGAAAAGGGGCAGGGAGAGTGGGGTAGCTGCAAGTTGAGGGGCTAGCTGCACATTCGAGCAGACTTAATAGACTGTAAGGCCTGCTTCTGCTGGCATTTTCGTATGTTCGTAAATCTACTTATCCACTATCCTTGTTATCCAGTCAAAAAACACTATCAGGTTTGTCTGACAAGACCTCCCTGCCATGAACCTGTGCTGTTTATTATTGTGGAGTCCATTGTTCTCCAGTTAGTCCATGAGGTCCTCTCTGATTAGTGTCTCCACCAGTTTATCCACAATAGAGGTAAGACTGACAGGTCTGTAGTTAACCATTGCTCCTTGTCCCTCCCTTTATGGAGTGGGACTACATTTGCTACCCTCCAGTCTTTTGGAACAACCTCTGTCTGAACTGAGCTATAGAAAAGACCTAGCAGGGGTTCAGCTAGTTTTGTTGCAAGTTCCTTGAACACCCTCAGATGCATCCCATCTGGCCTTGGGGCCTTATCTATCTTTAGGGTTGCTAGTCCTTTCTGAATCCTTTCACTAGTAAATACTTGCTGCCTCATGTTAGTGATCCCACTTATAGCTGCCTTAATGCCATTCACTGGCAGAGGCCTGCTGTCTTCCCCTGTGATACAGAGGAGAAGTAGTCAGTAAAACTTGCTGCTTTCTACCCGTCCTCCTCAACTGTCCTACCTCCCTCTGTTAGCCTAACAATTTGTCCTCCCTGCTTTCTTTTTTCCCTAATATATCTAAAGAACTGTTTTTCCCCACCCTTGACCCTCTCTGTGATATGCAGCTCTGTGTCTGCCTTTGCGTCTCTGACTGCCCTCTCGGTGTCCCCTGCTCGTATTAGGTACTCTCCCCGCTCTTCCTTCCCTTGTATCACCTTGTACCTGGTGAAGGCCTTCTTTTTGGCTCTCACTGCTTTCCTGACCTCTCTAGAGAACTACATTGGTCTCTTGTACCAGTTTCTTTTGATTACCATTATCATACATAATTTTGTTGCCTCGAGAATGGCCCCCTTCATTGCCCCCATCTTTCCTCCACATCTCTGATGCTGTCTACTGTGACTAACTTATCCTGGACAAGCTCCCTCATCCAGTTAAGTCTGCTCTTCTGAAATCTAGGACTAGGCCTTTGATGAGGGCTTACTTGTTCCAAGAATCATCAAGTTGAAACATATAGAGTTATGGTCGCTAGACCCTAGTAGCTCCCCTACCCTTACTCGATACCAGGTCAATATAGCACAACAGAAAGAGCACTACAAAAAAACGTGCAGTACAAAGCGCAGAAACCTTATTAGTGACAGAGGGTAACAGCAGTAGGGAACTACCGCTACCCCTGTCACTGACCAGGAAGTAGATGAAGGGATGAAAGATGTTGTGCTGTGGGGTCTGACTGAACAGCTCCCGTGATGGAGTGGTTAGGGCACAGGACCCAGCAGCGAGTGAGACCTGGGACTGTGATTCGGTTCCTCCCAGGTCTCCTAGTATTGCAACCTTTTTTGTTTTACAGAAAATTAATTTTCCCCCTCCCGAGTTTCGCCCCATCCCCAAAGTCCACAACCCCCTGCAGGTGGTTATTAAAAGCCTAGGGGTGAGGGGAGTGCGGGAGAAAGAGTCCCAGTGGTTTCAGTGGGGTTTGCGCATACCTTGTTTGGTCAGTGTTTTCACCAACCCTATTTAGGTTTGCACTATTTTGGTTGCAGCATTGTTTGCCAAGCTTTTTCGTCCACGGCATTATGACCCCGTGCCCCCTTACTCCTTCTACCACTTCTGAGTTGGTGAGCACCACACTGAAAATGGCAGCATGCCCAGTGGATTAACCAGCTGCACCAGCAGGCAGTTCTGAAATGCATCCCTGTATACTGTGGCTGTCTTTGTTGAGAGTCATTGCCCTCCGTACTTATTTGGGGTTGTGTAGTGCTTATGCATAATTGTGTTGGGTTCCCTCCGCTGTTGTTTACAGTATATTCTGGCTTTTTATTTTGCCCAACTCTGTTTTGAACTCCATTGTTTTGATGTTGGGTTCCTTTTATTGTGTTGCATTGTCCATGTGTGAAAGCTTTAAAATCTGTAAAATCTGTAGTAGACTGGAGGCTAACTTAATACATGCAATGCACAATCTCCCTATCTCCCCATTTGTCAAGATGATCAAGCCTACCACTTTGTCCATTCCTTTAAAAAGTACTGAACCTCTCCTTATATCCTTCATATATTCTTTTTGTTTTAATTTGTTTCCCTCCGATCACCAAGTTCGAGGATCTCCCTCAGACAACACCATTGGCTCTCCTGCCTGGCTTTAGATTCCCTCCACCCTGGTTCCCCTCCTGAAGCTCCAAATATCCCAAGCCTTACCTGCCTGAGACCCCCTGACTTCTGCCTTCCAGGGTGGGGCTGCCTCCAATCCATGTCACTACTTTAAATCCAATTTCTGGCAGACAGGACAGGGGTCAGAGGATCAGGACCCAGGTGGGCTGGATCTGATGATGGGCATGGGACATCTTTATGGATGCTTGGTGTCTTACCTTACTAAATGTTTACAGAGATGTTTTTGTTATTTTTTTTTTTTCAGAATAAGAGATAGGTAGATATCCTGCACAGACAGGCCATTAATGTATTCTGTCTGTGCCACTTACACCAGTGTTTCAGTCCTAAGCAGAAGATGCTCACACAGGTTGGGATGGATATAGTCTCTGGACTGGAAGTGGCTCAGCTATGACTTCCAATTTGGCAGTTTAAACAAAACTGCTCAAAAACTGTAAAATACTGCTTCCCTTTGCAGTGCACCCTACTGCAATATGTTTACATCTAGCCCCCTCGAGACGTTTGCACCCCGATACTTCATAGAGGTAGCCATGTTAGTAGCAGAGCTCCTCAGTCCCTCCCAGTAGCCCCTCGTATTTGCCAAAGAGAGAGAGACACAGAGAGAGAGAGAGAGAGAGAGAGAGAGAGAGAGGGAGGGAAGAGAGTATAGATGGGCGAAATCTGCAAAATATTTTGTGAAATTCGCACATTTCAAAATTCCACCATTCACAGACGTAATTCAACATTGTGCAGCTGCAAAATATTTTGCGAGATGCGCAAAATTCTTAAAATATTTCATGGGGCAAAATTCCCGATTTCACCGGAATTTCGCTGCATCTCTAGCAGAGAGAGTACCCTAGACAGCATTCTTTGTTGTTCTTGTTATTTTTTGTCAGGATAACCAGAGATAGGTAGAGATATCATGTACAGATAGGTCATACAGTATCCTATCTGTTTCACTCACACTGGCATTTCAGTCCCAAACAGCCAACACTCACACAGGCTGATGTGAATATAGTCACCAGACAAGAAATGGCCTGGCCATAACCTTTGGTTTGGTGGTTTACACAAAACCCCTTAGACATAGTAAAATACTGCTAAATCATCATCATCATCATCGTTTTATTGAAGGCAAATTGAGAAAAAGCTCTCATTTATAATTGCATTCAAGGAAAGTACACAATACAGTACAACATTAAACTAAGAAATGCATACAATACAGTACATTTAAGCTGTGTGCATCATTCATCATTTAAAAATTAGCACTTATCCAAAATAATCACAATGACTGTACTCTAGACTTTCTAATGAAGCTCTGAAACAAACTAAAGGGGGTAAAACTATCAATTTACTGTAAGTTTTTTCTGTATAAAAACCCAGGTTTTGGGGATAGAAACTGTGAAGGCATATTCTCCAAACTTAGACCTACACTTAGGCATATAGACGTTAGAAAAGTGAGCAGATTGGAAAGAATGTCTTGTTAAATCTCTGTAATAAAGGGTATTTAGCAAATATATTGACAAATTGTTAGTAATAAATCTATAAACAAATGAATACCATTGAGTTTATCTTTGCACTGCAGGTTCTAACTTAGTTCACCCATGGGTTCTTTGTGTTAATTGCTCACTAATTACTAAATAAAATATTTGCTTTTCTGTTCAGACATTTTAAAATAGGAGATGCCAGCCTTGAAAACAAGCTAATTATTGGGAATTATGTTCCAAAATGTTTTAATGAAACACACCGTTGAAAATGTTGCACTTATATACCTGTGTATGCAGCTGTTCCGAGACACAGCATGTTGTGACTCCACATTTGCATGTCGAATGGCACACAGTGTTCCTCTTTCTTTCCTGTGTGTGCAGTGAATATTATTGCTGTGCTGAGAAGGTAGGTCTTTTTTCTGGTTTCTTTCTCCTCTCCTTATAGATTGAGAGAGTACACTACTGAGACCAGTTGGAGCATGCCCTTTCACTGTGCATGAGACAGTCTTATACTGAAAAGAATGTCTCATGTACAGAGGCCCTGGAAACCCATTTGAGGTGATGTTTAGTTTTTTTAATCTAACATTGATCATGCTCAATCAGTAATAAATTGTATAATAGTAGTAGTACATCCTCTCAGTCCACCCAAATGGTTGAAAGGCTGGTGTCATTTACATTCTTAGAGTATCAGACCCACTCAACTGTGGTTTGAGGTTCTCATACCCTATGAATATGCATGATAACACTCTTACAACTGTAAGAGTAGTTTCAGAGGATGTATTGACATTGATATGCAGTATCACTCTCTGCTGTTTCTCTCTTAAGTTCTATACACAACACACTTTGGATTGTAAAGGTGATTATAAAATGGATAGAAAGAATACTGGCTCCTAACTGGTCAAGAGGTTCTTTCAGCTTTGCATTATACCTGCACAACAGCCCAGGTAAAAGTAGCTCAGCAAAAATATGTTTATAAAATATATTCAATTTACTAAAAAGGGCTAATTTCATAATTGCAATTAGGAACTCCGGGGGGCGTGTTACAGTGGGCTAATGGCACTTTCCAGGTGGTGGAAGCACTCAACTTCATTTTGTGTTACAACCTACCCACAGTGGGATGTTATCCCATCATAATGCATCCCCTGTCATGCCTTATTGCTTAATTAGAGCCTAGAACTATTTGAAAAGTTTTAGACTAGTCCAGGACAGACAACATCAGTGAGTTCTGAGAACCCTAGTCTACACTGCATCTGTATTCATCTACAAAACACAGGATGGGGAACATAAACTACACCACCCACTTATAAAATGATACTACCATTAGCCAGATAGCCAGTAAAGGTGGAACAATAACAGAATGGTAACCATTACAATATTTATAAATTGCTTTTACAAGAAAAAGAAAAAAAACTTACAGCCTTGATGTAAATCTCCAGTAAAATTTAATTTCGAGAAAGTCAGTAAACCAAAACACAGTATTTAAAACCTGAGACACAGGAGCCTCAGAGAGAGAGAGTGACGGAGAGGAGAGAGAGAGAGAGAGAGCTAGAGAGAGAGACAGAGACAGAGACAGAGACATAGACAGAGACAGTGAGAGAGCCAAGGAGATTAGAAAATATTCCAAATGATCTACCACAGTGTGTTTGTGTTATCGGGAGAGTAAACACTGATATAGATGCAGTAGGCACCTTACCTTGCTGCAGTAATGAAAGTGCTTGGATGCGGGAATTCAAATGTCATGTATGCTATCTCTTTCAACTTGATTTTTTGTCGGGTGGGGAAATACTGTGCTATTCTAGGCCCTGCCTTAATACCCTTCAACTCTCTGCCTCATGAATCAGGGACAATGCTTACAAAAACAAGGGCAGGTAACCAACATCAGGGACACATCAAAAACAATGATTTCAGCTCACAAATCTGTTACAGTGTGTGCCTTAGTGTGGAAAGTATTTTCTGGAGGAGAATCAGGCTATAACACTGATGTCTGGCCTTATTCTATGCTTCAAATACTATACTTCAGTGACAGAAATAAAAAAAAATTTTAGTAGGGGGGCAGAGGAATTTGTTTAAGCAAAAATCTAGACCATCCCAAAAAAATCAGTTGAAAGGTGTTCCGGTCTTTTGGTTTGGTTGCTCTCAATATCGGATTCCCACCCATACTGATATTTTAATATTATTGTTCTGCTTCATTTGAATCCAATGTATAGAAGATAATACATGTGTACATGTGTATTGTGAGTTTTTTCACACACCAGAGGTGTGTGATAGAAAAATAGAAACATAGATTGTTGACTACAGAAGGAGACCGATGGTCTATCTAGTCTGCCCATTAGTTTGCAGGGACCTCTGTTGGGCCCTATATGCAATCACTTGGAGTTCATAGTTTAGGCAAGGCATCTCCCCTGGCCTTATGTTGCATGTCCCAGCTAGAGATGTGCCGAAGTTTAATTTCACTGGTGAAGTCAGCAATTTTGCCACACAAAATATTTCACAAATTTCGAGCATTCCACAAAATATTTTGCAGGTGCAAATTTGCAAAATTCCCCCTCAAAATGCAGAATTTCACCCACGAAGTGCAGAATGTCACCCATGAATAGTAGAATTTCACCCACAAGTGGCGAAATTCTGCCGTTCATTAGCAAAATTCTGTACTTAAATTAGGCAAAATATACATTTCGCTCGAATTTCACAACACACTTTGCATCTGCAAACTATTTCGTGAAATTTGCTCAATATTTCAAGGAGTTTGCCAACTTCGCCCATCTCTAGTCCCAACCTAATTTTTCAGGCAAACTATTCCAACATACCACCAACCTCTCTGAGAAAAAGTTTTTCCTGACTTCACGCTTGAAATTCTTGAGTTTCTTGTAATCGTGTTGTTGGACCTAGTAAATAGTTCTGAGTAGGATACTTTGTTAATGCCTTTAAGGTACTTGAATGTCTTTAGAATATCCCCCCTCTCCCTTCTAGACTCGAGTGAGAATAACTTCAGCTCCTTCAGACACTCATTGTACGGTAGATCATGAAATCCTGTTATCATTAGTGATGCAGTGAATTTAAATTTCACCTGTAGAGTGCCGGCAAACTGCGCAAATTCACATCACGGAGCACTTTGCGAAATTTTCCCCCAGAAGTAGGAATTTCACCTAGGTGAAATTTTGCCTTCTGCTGGCAAAATTTTGTCTTCCGCCACGAAATATTGCCTTCCCTCCATGGGCGAAATGTCACCAGTTAGACAGTCTTTAGACTAGGGTATAACAAATAAGTAGATCCCTGGTGGCTAGCGGTCCCTCCCCCCACCTGTCCCACATGTAGAGAAAAATCCTAACCCCCTCCCAGTCTATGGATTACATTACATGATGAGTCTGACATATAGGTTTCGATATAGTATGCTAACCCCATCCCAATCTATGGATTATGTGGGTAAATAATGAAGCAGCACATAAGTTGCAACTTCAAGTTGCATACAGTGTGTAACCTTCTCCCAGTCTATGGGTGATATGGGTTACAACTTAAGATATATCACATACGGCTAGCTGTCCCTCCCCCCACCTGTCCCACATGTAATTGTAATTAAATAATTAAATTATCCATGGTGGCTAGTGGTGCTGCTATGTTATTTACCCACATAATCCATAGATTGGGATGGGGTTAGCATACTATATCAAAACTTATGTGTCAGACTCATCATGTAATGTAATCCATAGACTGGGAAGAGGTAAGGATTTTTCTCTACATGTGGGACAGGTGGGGGGAAGGAACGCTAGCCACCAGGGATCTACTTATTTTAACTTTTACCCTCCTAAGGTGAAATTTTGCCTGTATGGAGATGGAGGGTGAAATTTCACTCCGGAAGGTGAAATTGCTAGCCGCTTAAAATTTCATTTCGCCAGGTGAAATTTTCGCAACTCCTCCAGGCGAAATTTCACATTCCGATATGTGAAATGGGCGGAATTTTATGGATTGCTCTGCAACGTGAATTCCACCCACTTCACTCACCACTAGTTATCATTTTTGTTGCCCTTCCCTGGAACATCTCCAGCCTGTTGATATCCTTTCTAAGGTGTAGGCTCTAAAACTAGACAAAGTACTTCAACTGAGGTCTCACCAGTGATCTCTAAAGAGGCAGGATGATGTTCCTGCTCCTGCTGTCGAAGCTTCTGCTGATGCACCCCAACATTTTGCTGGCCTTGCTATATACAGAGTTGCATTGATTGGATACTTTAAGGGTCTCAGAGATTAACACTCTTAGGTTCTTTTCCTCAACTGAGGTGGTGAGTTGGATTCCATTTAACCAACATTCAGTCCTGAGGTTGTTTTTGCCTACGTGCATCACTTTACATTTTCCTTTTGCATTTAAGCTGAGTTGCTATTCTTCGGACCATGTCACAAGCTTTTTTAGGTCAGCCTGAAGTTTACTGACAGATTCTTTTTTATCCACCCTGCCTCCTAATTTAGTGTCATCTGTAAAGAGAGCTAATCTACCATTTATGTCCTTACCGATGTCACTTATAAAGATGTTGAAAAGCACAGGATCAAGGATGGAGCCCTGGAAACCCCACTGATAACTCCTCCATGCTTTGATCCTACTCCATTGATTGCCACCCTCTAGCTTCTGCCCCAGAGCCATTCTTCTATCCAGCTGGCAATCTTTTCTGATATGCCTGTGTCTATAAGTTTAGGTAGTAGGTGTTGGTGTGGAACCAAGTCAAAGGCTTTACTATAGTCGAAATACAACTGTTCCACCTGGTGCCCCCTGTCTAATTCTGTGGTAACCCAGTCGAAGAATAATATGAGACTTGTCAGGCACGAACTCCCTGCCATGAAGCCATGCTGTCTGGTATTCTGGAAGTTGATGCTACTTAAATGCTCTCAAGGTTTAAAAAGGCACCACACACTGAGGGTGTGTGAAAAAAAAATGAATGATACACATGTGCACATGTTTTTTTTTATATAATTCACTTGTTAGCAGTGTTTATAAACACTGCAGGAACATATTTTATTAATAAGCAGAGAACTATATAGCCTGCAGTTGTGGAATTAATACTTATCAGGCTGCAATAATCAGGTGGAGGAATTATTAACAATATTTGAAAGCAACAGCAACTTCTTTAACAGCAGAATGAAAACTAAAACAGAACAAAAACCATGGAACTACAACATAAACTGCAGGATTTAACACAAAGCTGTAGCATTAAGTTTTAAATAGTCTGTTTTTCAAGCTGTTTCTTCAAAGGATCATACTTCTGGACAAGCTGTAAATTCCTAGTGTAATCTGGCATCTGCTGAAAAGTAAGGGGGGCGCTGCTGAAGTGCGAGTGGCTTGAGAGGAGAGGTAAACTGCCACGCTAGCTCAAGTGATGGGGGGGATTTCATTTACTATGTGCAGTAGAATAATTTGTAAGAGATAGTGCTTTTCCATTAATGACAGTAACTTGTTTACCAGAAGAGATATAGCAAAGTTATTTCAATAGCCAAGTAGAAAGTGAGAGTGACCGTGAGTTTCTGCCTGTTGACTGGTTACCCAGATATTACGGCGCTCCATAATAACTGGGTACCCAGTTGATATCATGTAAGCCAGTTGTTGTGGGTTTTCAGGGACATGGTTTGTGGGTTGATAAACACTAGAACCAGTGATTATAATAGAATTAAATGTAAGTACTGCTGTGATTGTTTTGCTTGTATATTGAAGGGGAGAGGAATTACTTGGGCTATGTATACAATGGGGTGGGGGCTGACAAAGGGGGGGTATAAATTCTAGATTCCTAGCTATACCCTTGTGAAGGTTGGCTACCGGTTGCCATATGGGGCTATCAAAAGTTTTCAATATGCAACCCACTGCGAGTGTCGCCCACACAATCCCAGTATGCATCTGTTTGGTCCACCCTGAAGGCCAAGCCGCGGTACAGTGTCTTCCTGCATGGAGGCCTAATGCTCTGGCAAAAAAAGGATTATGTTCAAACCAGCAACTGTTCAAAGGGGTCCATTTCCTCTCTCTTGGGGAACTTCAGAATCATTGGGACCTTGCTCCAGATGATTTTTTTTATCTGTCTACAGGTTCACCACAAATTATTAAGTTACTGTGAGGCCCATAGTTCTATTGATCAGGTGGATCCCTTTGAAGAACAGGTATTATAGCCGCAGCCTAACTCAAAGCCCCAAGTAATTTACTATTAAAATCCTCCTATATAGCCCTACCAACCCTTTTCTACTTATCCAGTCTGCCTGGGAGAGCGACCTGGATATTGTCTTCACCACCGAGGTGTGGTCAGCTGCGGTGGAGCACCTTATCACTTGCTCCAAAAATAATAGACTCAGACAAACTCAGCTTAATTTCTTGGTCAGAACCTACATTTCCCCCTCCTGGTTACATTGCCTGAACCCGGAGAAACCAAATAATTGCCCCAACTGTGGTGCTGAGGAGGGAGACTTTTTGCATATGACCCTTATGTGCCTAAGAATCCTTAATTATTGGTATGAAATACATAAACTAATGGAGGGGGTGTTGGGCACTGCCCCTCCTAAGTCCCCCTTGGAATTTCTGTTGGGGGCTGACTCAAGCAGAAAAAGGTTAGGGTAAGACCTAAAACTGTGGTTCCTTGCATTAATAAATGTGCACAAGATGTTGGCTCAGTGCTGGATTTCTGAAAATCCACCCACCATCCAGCAGTAGGCACATAGTCTGCTCTATTGTTTAAAGACAGAACATGCCCAAGCTAGCATTTCAGGTGATGCTACAAAATTTGAGCAGAGCTGGCACAAACTGCTGTGGGCTATGGAGAAGGACTTGTTCCCATAGTGAACTTCTTGGGCTATGGCACGAAAGTCTCCTAGTGCTGGCCTGGTCTCACAAGCTGATGTCCCATGCACTATCCCACTTGAGCTATTCAACAACCCATTGCAAAAATCCTGCTGAGTTCTTATGACCAGATAATTTCTGGCAATAACAAATAGCTAAATCTTTTTAAAGTACATGATGTATATCTTCCATTACTATTATCAGTTACACACTGTGCTTGCTTTACAAGATGTGCTTGTTTGCCAGTGTACTCATGTTTTACCTGCTTAATTCTGTTTTGCTATAATGTACTTTGTATTACTGGTTTTACCTGTTTTTCTTGTTGTGTTTTCTCTTTGACTGTCTTAATAAAAATATTTATATATATATATATATATATATATGTGTGTGTAGCCCACTGGACTACCACTGAAATTAACATTTGTTCATGCCTGCTTTTAGGAGACTCCAATGAGAACCGGCCAGTAGCCCATGAAGGTAACGAGGAGCAAATTGCCAAGATGGGGTGTCCAAGTCTGGCAGAGCTTTCGAAGGTGGAAGTCGTCATTGAGGAGTCTTATGAGTTTAAGGTAGGATAAATTGCTCTTATCTTCTACTGGGCTGTGACACAGCATCGCCAAAAGTCAAAACAATTGGGTTTTGGTGACATTATTCGTAAAAAAAAAGAATCCATTGCTTAAATGGCTTCAGTTGATCTTTACATAGAAAAGACTGGAAGGAACTGTTGAGGCAAGAAGCCACTGCTGAGAATTTGCAATACAAATTGCAGTGAGAAAGAAATACTGTAGAGCTATTTATTTCACTTTCATTTTATTTTCGCTATATTCACTGAGCTACCATTATCCACAAAAATAATCTGAACGTGAAATATATAGCATGGGAAAATATTCATACGATTGTGCGGTCGACTGCAAGAAATTGCTTTCAGTCACCTGCACCTTTAAAAAATGAAAGCCAAACAGTACTGTAATATGGTTCCATGTAAACAAAATCATCCTGGTCTTGATGGTTCCAAATGCACATTTGCTCACAGATTGAGTTTAGTATCTAGCTGCACCATTGCCACTGTCAAGCTAATATAAATATTTATATTTTTACATGGTATGTGAGCTGTGGGTGGGGTGGGTGGGGCTGTAAAGAGCAGGGACCAGACATGTACATTAAATTCCAATTTTATGACAAGTCTTACCGACAAGCCTGAATACATTACAGTCTGATTAATTTCTGTAGAGTCTGGTTTACGTGAGGTTGCAGTGCATTTTGTTTGAAATCAGTTTTGTTTGTCCTGTTTGCACGAATACAGTAATGGCACTTAGACTGCAAGCTTGTGCAACCATATACTGTTGCAATAGCTTGATATGTACAGTATGTGCAAAGGTGCCATAGCAAACCTTGCTGTAGCCCAATCTCAAGTAGTGGACTTGGGTCTATCCTATGTTTTCCTTCTCACTATTTGGGACAAACGGGGATTTAAAAATGGGAGGACTCTCAAGTGCCCCACACATGCTGTGATTTTTGTGGAAATCACTTCTTCTGGTTTGGCAGTAGGGCTTGCACATGAGTTTGAATGTTGTCTGATATGTCTGTCTGTCTAAATATCATTTCATTTAAAACAATACCCTGTTTATCCAAGTTGTACCATTAAAAGTGTCACAAATAAAGTTAAATAAACAATAAATATACAATCAGTACTACACATATACTGGGTGCGCTAATCAAATATGTATAAGTCATCTGGTGGGGGTGCATGATTATTTGCAACTGCTAATATGTCTCAGATGCCAGCAGTGAGAACATTTTGATGTGCTAAATATTATTAGTTCTACAGTAATATGACTGAACTGGGAACTAAACCCAGGCAATTGCAACTTCCCTTCCTGTCATTGCAGCTAGCCCCTAGTCCCCGCTCAACTTTTCTACTTCTCCTCCACTCTCTTCTCTATACTTGCTCCAATTTTTCCTTTCTATCTCTTCACCCTCAGTCCCTGTTCCCCTGTTCCATTCTTATAACTTCATTCCCTTGTTCTCTGCTTCAGTCACTTCTCCTGCCCCACTCCATCTCTGCAACTCCCTACCTTCTTCACCATGACCCTGACCTACTGTAGGTATTCTTAACATTTCTTATTAATTATGAATTTTTATACATCACTTTATTTTTTTTCTCATCTCCCTTTTGCTTGCATTGCCGTTACCTGGCCTTCTCTCCATATTATTCTGGCAGTACTATAAGTTGTTAAATTTTACTTTGAACATTTTTGCACATCCTTGATTTGTGTACTTTTTCTACTTCTGTGGTGCATTTGTCTTGTAGCCCTTCTCGTATTATTACACCATGTATATTTTGTGCTCAGTTTGATGTGTTCTGTATCATGTATCCTGAATCCCCTCTCCTTGGGTCACACCTGGAAATGAACTTTGGCTCAGTCTACCTAACCTGGTCATCACATTTTAAGTAAATCAAATGGATTACCATCCAGTGCCCTACCAGTTGAGCTATCAGGCCTCATTAACCTGAACTTCTTGTAGTTTCTAACTGTGAATCCTGGAACAGAGAACAATGTATGTGTCTGAAATCCCAGTGATGTCACGTTATTTCTTACTTAGTAAATGTTTATGAAAACTAAGGAAAACCTGCATCTTTTTTGGAAAATGATTCTTTCAGTGTAATGTTAATGCTAATGTACAAGCAATACAGAATCTCAGATAACCCCCTATAGGCCCCTCCATGGTGCCAGTAAACTAGCCCACAAGACAGAAAAGTAGCAAATTCAATCAATCAAACTTTATTTAACCAGGCATATCACCTTTCAGCGAGTTCATTTTCAAGGTGGTCCTGGGCAGGTGGAACAAATACAAAGGTACAAAAACAGTAATAATACATACAATAATAGGCATAAAAACATTTTACAGAAGGTACCGTGTCATTAATAATACATGCTAAATCAAATCTAGAGCAAGTCTAGTACATTCACAAGCCAGAGTACATAGATCTCAAAAGGCCTCCGGTGGGTACCCTAGGGGAAAGACATATAAATTGACACTGGGGTTGTCCAAATTAGTCCCAAAAAAATTAGAACCCATACAGAACCTATAGTATATCATGATGTTTAAATATAGCATTACAATAGATATAAGTATGAAGTCTCCACACTACTTTGTCCAAAGTATCTTTATTGTATCATCTCAGGAGATACAAACATACTAACATACGAACTTGCCAGCAGAAAAAGGCCCACAGGTCTATCAAGTCTGCCTGATTGTGCAGCTCTTAGTTTCATATCACTACAGCTGCCCCACCCCCACCCAAACCCCTCTCTTCTTCCTCTTTTCTGGTCCTTTCCCCTTTGTGTTTTTGTCTGTACTAACCCTGCCCTTGACTCTATCCCAACCCCACTTAAAGCTATCCACTGTTCTTTGAGTGATTAACTCCTCTGGCAGTGTGTTCCAACCTGTCATGCCTCTTTGTGAAGTACTGCCTCCTCATCTCCCTCCTAAACCTTCCCCCTTCCAACTTCAGACTGTGCCCCCTGGTGACCCTTCCCCCTTTAAATGGAACAGTCCTCCCTCCCTGACTTTGTTTATGCCTTTCAAGTACTTAAAAGATCTCTATCATGTCCCTTCTTACCCTTCTGTCTTCCAGCGAGTGCATGTTGAGCTCTTTCAACCTTTCCTTGTATGGCAACTCCACTAGTCCCATGATCATTTTTGTAGCCCTACACTGCACCCCCTCCAGCAATCTCACATCCTTTTTGAGGTATGGGCATCAGTACTGTACACAGTATTCCAAGTGTGGCCTCACCAGTGATCTATACAGTGGCAGGATGACATCCCCCTTTCGAGAGGCGATCCCTCTGGCAGTGCACCCCAGCATCCTATTTGCCCTTGCTGCAGTTCTCCTACACTGTGCAGATACCTTCATGTCCCCTGTGACTATTACTTCCAGGTCCCTTTCCTCCTCTGAAGCTATTACCTGTACTTCCCCCAGCCAGTAGCTGTTCTTGGAATTTCTGGCTCCAAGGTGCATGTCCTTGCACTTCTTAATGTAAAACCCCAACTGCCACTCCCTAGATCAGTGTTCGAGTTTAGCTAGGTCCTCTCTGAGTGCCTGCCCCTCTTCCTCATTGTCCATTTTTGCACAAATCTTAGTGCCATCCGCAAACAGGCTGATCTTACTCTTAACCCCCTCTGCAATGTCTCCAATGAAGACATTGAACAAAACGGGGCCCAACACTGAACCCTGTGGTACTCCACTCATTACTGGCCATGTCTTGGATGTCTCCCCCCTTACAACTACCCTCTGTTGTCTCCCCTGCAGCCAGCTTTCAATCCACCCCACCAGTTTTTCCCCCGCTCCCATGTCCCTCAGCTTGCTCATTAACCTCCTGTGAGGCACAGAGTTGAAAGCCTTGCTGAAGTCCAGATACAAGACATCCACAGCATGGCCTTCGTCAACTGCCCTAGTGACTCAGTCAAAAAAGTCAATCAGGTTAGTTTTGCTAGATTTTCCCATGGCAAACCCATGCTGTCTCTCATCCTGCAGGCCATTACTATCAAGAAAGGTTATCACCCTCTCCTTCAAAATGGTTTCCATCAACTTCCCCACTATGGAAGTCAAGCTCACTGGTCTGTAGTTACCCGGTTGGTCCTTGGGTCCACTCTTGTGAAGGGACATCACATGAGCCATCCTTCCATCCCTGGGTACATTCCCCATCTCCAAGGAGGTGTTGAACAGGTCCGTCAGAGGGCCTGCCAACAACTCTGCCAGTTCCTTCAGGACCCTTGGGTATACACCGTCTGGTCCTGGTGCCTTGTCCACCTGCAAGCCTTTAAGGCCCTTCAGAACTCTATCCTCTTGGATGACCTCATCTGTTATCTCTGCCCCCTCCACCTTTGCCCCCTTTCCCCTGTGGTATTGGGCCATCCCTTTCTTTTGTGAACATCAAGCAGAAATACTCATTGTGTTCCTCTGCCTGATCTTCCCCTTGTTCCATCTATCCTCCCTATATATTCAGTAAGACATAGCAATAGATGTATATACATGTGTATGTACTGTATGTATGTATAAATAAATATCTATATCTCTATACCTTCTTTGCAAAAAAAATTACATTTATGCACCAGGTTGGGGTTCAATATAATGCAACAAAAGTAGGGAAATGTGGCATTAGTGTTTCTGACCCTTACTCCCCCCCCCCCAGCAGCAAAAGCACAAGACCACACAGGCAACCACAGACAGTTGTCATCTGGTAAGATGAACAACATATAGCTGATTCCAGATTACACAATGCAGTAGCACTAATGTGCTGCCTTCATGGATTTTTTAATGGTTTTTTTGTATGCTTTTTGCTGTGCCTAGCCATCGATGTCTGCCCTGGTCACGGACCCCTGTATCTCCACCTCTGATTATGCCTGCACTCTCCCAGTCACCCCCGGCTTTCCCCCCAGAGGGTGGGGTTGTGGCACCGTCCCTCTACCAGCACCACAATACTGGTATCTAGTCGTGGAGCTGGCTTCGGAGGCTAATAAAGGCCTGGGGGCAGGGCTTCATGGAGATGGCCAGGCACAAGATTTTCTCCACTTGTAGGCAGGGGTGGGGATGTGCAATGACGACCAGCATCTGCCCCGCCCCTGAGTTCAGTAGGCATCGGTGCTTGTGACGAACCCAGCCTCTGCTGGGTGTCGCTGCTGCACCAAACACACATGCCTCCCTCCTCCTGGAGAAGGAAAGCAGTCTAGGGATGCTCCATCCTACTCCCCCCCGGCCAGCCCTCCGACAACCCAGGTTTATTACCGAACCCGGGTTGCCAGCGTCGCAAGTGGAAATCCCAACCACTATGCCGGTGGGCTGGCCTTCATGGATTTATATATACAGAATATACCACAAGACATACATGATCACTTGTTGCTGCAGGTAGAAATCCACTATACTCAAATCACAACATTGTTTCTTTGTGCAGAAGCACAGGATCCTGCAGCCACAGATACAAATCCACAATATCCAAATTACAAAAGTTCTTTTGTCAGCAAAAGCACATGCCCCTATGGCTTCAGTGCTTCTGTAGCCTCAAGTACTCATGCACACTGTAAGACATGCATACACTTGATGGGTCTGTGCTTCTGGAGCCGCAGGTATAAGACATACACACCAACCTCTGGCTGCAGAAGTGCAGATGCCACAAATTGCATGATACCAAAATTGCAACAGTACTTCTGTCTGCAGAAGCACAGGTGCCACAAAATGCATGATACCAAAATTGTAACAGTACTTCTGCCCGTAGAAGCACAGCCCCTGAGGGGCCTGCCCTTCTTTAGCCATAGGTGAAAGACATACACACCAACTTCTGGCTCCAAAAGGTCAGGTGCCTGCGGAAGTAGTGTTGCAATGTGGGTATTATGGCTTTAGCAGCATACCTAGAAAATCTTCAAGGGGTAGCAGTTTTTCAGTTATGCAGCTTCATATAGCAAACCATGCACTTGCAGATCATGCTGTCTAGTGAGGTATCTCGTATGAATTCGACATACCTTGAGAGCCCCAATCTCCTCTAATGTCAGCCAAAGGCTTCTTGCTCTGTTCCTTCTCCTCAGAAGTAATGTGGGGGTTAACCCAGGTCCCCTCCCTCATTAGCGGGATGCTATCTCTACCTAAAGGACTCAGATTTTTCCACACAACCACTGGAAGCCTCCTCCCTAGACAGACCTAATCAGGATAGGGGCCTGCAAAGTAAACCTGACTTCCTCCTTCTGTCTGAGATCTGGCTATCAGCTAGAACCAGCTCCACTTCTGTTGCATCCCTGGTTTTGTAACCCACAGAAAAGACAGATATAAGGTCAAGGTCTAGGTAATCTTTATTGAGTATGTATGTAAAAGAGATTTTGTTGCATACATAAAAAAGTTAATCTCATCACATATAATTTATACAATGTTGGGTAAAAAGCAGAACTTAACCATGACAGTATGATAACTAACATACAAAAACACTTATAGTTCTTCTTGGAAGGTACAATCAATAATTATTCTAAGAAGGTACAATCAAAAAAACAATTTGTTCTAGTAGAGTTTGAAGTGAAATTGTTGCAAAATTCCCTAACACAAATAGTTGAACCTTCAACTCTAAAAATAACATTTTGCAGGTAATCTCCCTCTTATTTTGCCCTTTCATTTTCAGAGTACAAAGAGTAATCCAACTATCTCTTTCTCTGTCTAGAATGGGACGCTCCAGCAGAATATGAGTAACAGACAAAATTTGGTATTGGCTTTTCTATGACATACATTTTCACAGAATGTACGGTACAGTTCTTCATCAGACATTTTATTTTATTTTTTTAATTTTATTTTTATTGGGTTATCAATGAACATACATAGAATATACCAGATGCAGTTCATAGGTACTGATGCCATTAAAAAAAGAATGGTGCTACCTCTCTTAATACATGGCAATAAGGTAAACCATACTTCATCAATTAAATATATCTTTGGAGGGATAATATTCAAAAATATAACCAAATATAACCCAAAGATGTGCTGCAATTGATCCCAAGAACGGCATGGAAATTACAGACCTCAGAGTAAGGCTACAGAAGTTCTCTGCTTCCTATACAGGAAATGAGATACTCATGCTTAATTCAAAGTAGAGTACCATATAGGTATCAACAAAATAGAATTATTGTGCTATATTTAATGGGATTAAAACAAGGACTCTAGTAGGAGACATGCTAAATTTAACACAGTGTAATAGCAAAGAGAAAAATCAGAGCATCAGCTAGTCAGTTGGCTAGTCTATCATGGAATTAAGCTTTTGACTCATAGTTATCCTATGAATCCGATGAATCAAACAGCATTGTCCCAATCCCTCAGACAGTACATCTTAACTAGTACAAACTATACAACTTGCTGAAAAAACAAAGTCTGCACAGAGAAATCCATGCACCAAACAGTAAAGGAGGAATCATAGTCCATAAAAGTCAAAGGTGGATTAAGGCACATTAAAAATTGTTGGTAAGCAAACCTGAACCATATGAACCACTGTTCTTACCAGGTACCACCATCATCATCCTCCTCTGGTTCTAACTGGGAGTGTTTATCCCACCGTTGTTGAGGCAGAGCATGGTGTTGGGACCATTTCAAAGCTTCAGTAGGGTCTGAAAAGATGAACATCTTCCCATCATGCACAATTCATAGGCAGGCAGGGAAAGCAAACCATGCAAGACCTCAGCTTCACAAAGCATTTCCCGAATGCCATCAAAGCATTATTTCTTCTAGCAGGTAGCATAGCTGAGATCTGGATAGAGATACACCTGATGGCCATCCTGGAGCAATGTCATTTGCTTCGGGCTAGTGCCAAAATAAAGACCCTGTTCCCAAAACCATCCAGGACCATTATGATAGCTCTAGGAGCATCAAAAGTATTCCTCCCCAGTTCTAAGCACCTTCTACTTGATTATTGTAATGCCAATTATTCTTCTGCAAGTAGTAAGACCTCTCTGTCTTCTTCCTTACACACCAAAGTCAAAGCCTAAACCTCATCTAGCTGATAGTTTGTTTTTTATTTTATTTGTTTTAATTCTTTGTTGACTGGATAAGGTCCACTAAGAACAAGAGCCTGGTTTCAGGGGTGACCTGGGAGCTTTGGGGGTAGTTATATGACTTGCTCAGAGTCACACAGTATGCAAGGGGAGGTTGTAGGAATCAGATCCAAGCTTGCTGGATGTAGGAAGCTCATTCATAGATCATTACTGTAGCATCTAGTCTATACTGCTAGCCAGGTAAGTGCACTAGACATAAAATGCCTATGTTTAGGCAAGACCCAGGTACAAGCAGAGGCACATATGTAACACTAGTAAAAAGCACAACTTTGCACATAGCAGTACTTAAATTAAATACAAGATATCACATCAGTAGTAAACATTTAAAGGGCTAGTGGAATCAAAACAGACAGAAAAATGATACAAATTTCAAGAAGTAGCTGTAACTTTTTATTTCTGAAGCATTTTTCTTTTTCCTTTTGCTCATTAGAAAGCTTTTTATATAATAATGCTGTGTTGGATATGTGGACTAGCTTTTAGCCGGGCAGCTGACATATCTATCTCTAGTTACCCCCACTACATCATCAGCATTGTGATCTCACTAATAGTGACATCACAGGTGGCTGACCTGGCAGCTACTGAGTGGCTGTTCCTAAGTAGCACTGGTATAATAGTCAGTGAGATCAGAATGCTGATGATGTGGTTCGGGGGGGTGGGGTTAGAGAGAGATATGTTAGCTGCTATGCAGAATGCTGTTTCACACATCACACCTACTAACATCAATAAAACAATCTTCTAATTAACCAAAAAGAAAGAAAAAATACCTCAAATATAAAAGGTAATGGTTGACTGCTTTTAAAAACTAATATTAATTTTAGGCATTGCACTTGCTGTGTAATACAATAACTCATGATCAAAGTGACAGTGCAGTGAAGAGTGAAATGAATGCAGTATCAACATGAGATGGGCTAACATGGCATTAAATGTCTACACATAGCCCAATATTAACCCCAGCCCGCATCAGTACCCACTCCTCTATCCACTTCTGTGTTAAACCCTGATTTATGCATCTTAATAACATGACTGTCCCTGGACATCATGGCCTGAAATTTGGCAAGCTAGTAGTCAGTGCCAGATTTCTGGATCCTGTATATTTGGTAATGGTCAGTTCAACAGTTTAAAAGTTCTAGAAGGTTTAAAATACATAAAAATATGTTTTTTAAGACGTGTTTTTTGCTCACCATTATTAGCACATAAATATCTGTGTGTTGAAACCTGAGGCTTTCAGATTCATAAGAGTTTGACTCAATGATGATTCTTTGATAGGCGGCTTCACTGAAAAATGCATGCATTTGAAATTATTATGAAAATAAAAGGTCATTTATACACACGTGCTGTTAATTTTTTTAATGAATTTTTTTATAACTGGATTTTTGTGAAACTGATGTATGTCACTTTTGTGAGTTAGAATCCACTTTCGTGCAGTTAGATTCATGATTTCATGATCCTTTTCTGTCACAAAAGGGGGAAACCAGACAAACCTTTGCACACTCAAAAGAAGAAACTGTATGGTAAGGAGAAGTAAAGACTGAAACTTAGGAGGTTGATAGTGTAGGATGTAAGGTTGCTTCTTTAGGTGTTTTTGCTGGGAAACAATAATACTTTTTAAAAATATGCAGGAAACTAGGCAGTAAAGAGTCACAAAAGCAGTTCCTGCTTTCTTGAAGACTGAAGCTGCTTTTGTGACTTGCAAACCCACTTTGTAAGGCTTAACAATTGTGAAAGTGGGGAAAAGAGCATTAACATTAGTGCCTCAAAAACAAGACCATCTATTGGAAGTTAAGTCTAAAACTTGTGCAGTTAACACTGTACCCCCTCCCCCACTACAGTGTAAGCATGCCTTTGTGTACAGCCAGTTTTTTGGGAGGCACAATGGAAAGGGTGCAATCCACATGTACTATGCCACCCAAGACTATGACCTAGAACTGGGCCCCTGTCTTTTACTTGATTCAAGGTGTACTTACTGAAGGGCAACAATTACCAAAACAATATCTAGTTTTCTTTGGATATTAGTATGACTTCACATAAATGAAGACCACTGCACAGTATGTGGCAGGACATTAATATTCTAAGCAGTACTGTTCTCTGCATTTTCTTTCAAATCATTGTAAGACCTCATGGATCACTTCATTTAGAGCACTTGATCATTTTAACACAGTGTCACTGCTTCCAGCACTACTCTGGCCTTGCCTCTAGTTTGCAGCTACATCCTGTGTATCATATGTTACTGAAAGTGCTGCCACTGTGAATGCTAATTAGATGCATTTAAGAGATGTTATCACAGTTCTAAACACTACATTTCCCCAATTTTTTCATCTAGCACACATGTGGGATTACTTCACAATGGCAGTGAAACAAATGTAACCTCCTGTGTGTGTAAAGATAGATAGATAGATATATAGATAGATAGATAGATAGATAGATAGATAGATAGATAGATAGAGACAGAGAGAGAGAGAGAGAGAGAGAGAGAGAGGATAAATGATGACAAAGTATACAAAGTATGGTATTCAAAGAAATAATACCATCAAGGGGTAGAACAAGATATATGGAGGCAGTATAGTGCTGTGGTTCATGGCACTGAGCTGCAAACTTAGAGACCTAGGTTTGAATCCCACAGCCCCCACTTGCATACTGTGTGACCTTAAGCAAGTCACTTAACTTTCTTGTGCTCACAGGTCACACCTGGAAACAAGCTACAACTTAATGTGTTTTTCCTGGTTAAATAATTTCCCCTTTCCCTTTCCCTTTCCTTTCCACATGGCAGGTACCATAACATGATCGAAATGTGATCTCCGTAACAATAACCATCCTAATATATTATATTCAACAAACAATAAGTAAGAGTGGAACACTCGGAAGTGTACCCATATTGGGGGCTAATTAGGACAATAAATAATAATTAGTGCCCTTTGGGCTTGTGCCTTGATAGGTATACAACTCTGTATACTATCCCTACCCATCATTTATTTTATATATATGTGTGTATATATATATATATATATATATATATATATTTATACCACAGGATGATAGCTTTCTCAGTAGGATATCCTGTGTTATTTCCACTGCAGTGAGGATAAATCCTGATGACATCAGCAGAGTGAGGATATCGACATTTATCCACACTCTGCTGATGTCACCAGAGTGAAAATATCTTCACTGCAGCGTCCGTTCTAACTGAAACTGCTTCAGAAAACAGCTTCTCTTTCTCACTGAAGCTGCAGCTTGCTCAATTAGCATTGCAAATCACTGTCACCTGTGTCCCATTGTGTTTCTAACACTTCAAGCCCATTACTGTGTTGATCTCAGCTTTAAAACAACCTGAATTCTAAATGAAACTCTTTTACAATGCAATTTCTTTCTCAGTGCTACCTGCAGCAGTTTGTCTTTCTCACTGAGCCTCTGACTTACTCAATTAGCTTTGCAAAACACACTCACCTGTGTTTCTGATTCCCAGTCCATTCAGAACACACACACACACACACACACACACACACACACGCACATGCACACACCACACACAGAATGAGCAGGAAACACACAGAAACAGAAAACATGGCCCTAAAGCTCTCACCCCTGTGGTATAAATCGCACACATGATGTGCAGATCATGGGATATGGAAAATATTCTCAGTCCTGCGGAGTGAGCTGTGCATTCTCACCCGTGCCTTCGGCACTCAGGAGAATACAGAGCTCACTCTGCAGGAGTGAGAATATTTTCCATATCCCACTCCTGCCCATCATGTAGCCCATATATTTATATATATCATATACATACATACAGTCAGTATATATATTGCAAAAAACTGTGTTAATGCACTAGTTAGAGTTCAGATTAAAGCAACAAAAGTAGGGAAAGGTGGTGTTAGGGTTTCCAACCCTAACTCCTCATCCCCAGCAGCAAAAGGAAAAAACATTATGGTTTTGGCTGTCCTGAATCTTGGCAAATCATATGTGAGGTTTTCCTTGGGGTTCTCAAGAATGTTCTTTCTTTTTGAGGTAGTACAGTCATATACTCATTCACACAGGGCCCTTTTGGAACATATCCATCTGGCTGCAGAAGCACAGGGCCCTCCAATTTTATTGTTAATCTTTTTGTCTCCAGTCACGTTCTCTCATTTTGTTATCCTCCTGGGGTTGTTCAAAGGCAGTGTCAGGTAACTTTGTACAAATGGGTCTGTTCAATACTAGTACATCTGGAGTCTTGTTAGTGACTGGTTGTGGAACATTCTGGTAGTTTCTTAAAAACTGGTACAATTTTTGTTTAAAAGGTTTCTTTTTGACTTGGGCTGTCTTTAGTTGCTTTTCAAGTGCCTGCATCACCTTTCAGCTATCCCATTAACTTGAGGCCAGCAAGGAGTCATTTTCCTGTGGCTGAATCCTAAGTAATCTGCAACTTGCTTGAAATGAAACTAATGACATGGTGGTCCATTTTCCACTTTTACAACCAATGGGATTCAGAAAGCAGAAATCATTTGAATGATAGCAAGACTATGACGGTCACAGTCAAAGAAATAAACTCTATTTCAGGAAGTCTTGAGCACTCATTTATGGCAACTAAACTATATTGCTAAGTGGGCAATTGCCCACAGATGTCAGTAGCAACAGTGTCCCATACAGTATCTGGTAACTCAGACATCCATAGTGGCTCTGGTCTCACATCATGTGTTACCACCTGACATGCAGAATTTTTTTATAATGTTCTCTGTAAACTGGTCTGTGATGTGACACAGCATGAGATTAGAGGGAGACCGATTAAGGGGGAATGTGAAGAAATTCTTTTTCACAGAAAGAGTGGTGGATGCATGGAACAGCCTACCTCAGGAAGTGGTGGTTATGAATACAGTGCAGGGCTTCAAACAGGCATGGAATAGGCATAAGGGAGCAATATGGATGAGAATGAATAGATAGGTCACTGACAGAGCAAAGACTGATTGCACATTTATAAGGTAGAAAAAGAAATGGACAGACTGTATGGGCCTTGCGGTCCTTATCTGCTGTCAACCTCTATGTTTCTATGTTTCTATTTCTTTCTGGGCGACTTCTTTGTACTCACAATGATGAGATGCCTAGTATACATTACTGAACTGTTCCGAGGTGATGTTAAGCACAAGCAAAACCAAGCGGCCGCTTGGGGCGCCAGCACAGAATGGGCAACTAAAGCAGAAAGTGTAAGCAGAGATCAGCTTGAAATGCAAAAAATTTTAACATAAAACCCCCAAACTGCTGTCGTCTCCCGTGCATTCACAGAATTTTAAGTACTTTGTGGATGTGGGGTGAGGCCAAAGGGAGGAGAGGGGGAGGTGGGAGCAATGAAGAGGGCACCACAAATATTTCTGCTTGGTGTACCATTTGGTCTAAAATGGGTCCTGGAACTGTTTTAGCTCTTAATGAGATTCAGATTACTGCTCTGTCGCCTCTAAATACTAAACAATCATCCCGAATAGACAACTCAGTTTTCAGTCTGAAACAATGTATCATCTTAGATACAGTATGTCAATTTTAAGGTCCGGGAATTCAGTCCTTATTATTCTGAAACTCTTATATATGTTATTAGGTCTGTTAGAACCTGTAGAGTCTTGTCTGTTTGTGTTGCTTCCTGTAATTGTATTAGAGCTAGAGCTTTTTGCTCTGCATGGGTAGCTCCAAAGACGATAAACTGTTCTGCAGGTGATGGTGAGTTAAATTGGCCTTCGAATGGGTACCTTGAAATACAGTCTGCTGGGTTATTATATTTTCCTGGTCTATGCACAATTCTTTAATCATGATCCTGAAGGCATAGCTCCCATCTCTCAATGTGTGCTGGCATCTTGGACCATAGATTACCAAAAATCATTATGAGGGCCTGATGATCTGTCACTATTGTGAATAGTGCCTCATACCCAAACAAGTAGTAATGCTCACATGCCCAGACAGCTGCTACTGCTTCTTTCTCAGGCTGAGAGTACCTAGTTTTCAGTTTCAGTTAGACTCCAACTGGCATAAGGTTCTACTAGGGGAGGATTACGTCTGACTTATGCTGAGTTGATATTACCCTAAGTCCCACCAGACAAGCATCTACTACTAATTCTGTTGTCAGGCTCAGATCAAAGTGTAAGCCCTCCGCTCAATCTGGGACTTACCTTATTGGGGCTAAGGTCCCGCAGAGTCAAAGTTCTGCCTCCAGTTCCCTGAACTCCCGTAATGGGACCAGAGGGCTTTGTCCAGGAGCCCCTGGTGGGATTTGGGCCGGGGCTCCCACTGTGCGCTCCTTGGCTGCAGCCTCCATCTCTGTTGTTCTTCAGCCCCATGTAAAGAGGGGGCCAAGGTCCTACTGGGATGATTTTTGCTTCCAGGCACTTGAGGAGCATTTAGTCGGTCTTGGGGAAGGGAGGTGCCCATGAGTAAAGTGGACTGAAAATGCAAACACAAAATATGACAAGCATGCGCTTGCTTGTAGCCTGCTGCACAACCACACCTTAAAAGGAGCTATGGCTCCTTATCTGGGCAGTGTAATGGGCATGAGAACAGGTGCCTCTTGTTTTGGGAGCCCCAATGGGCAAATGGGGCTCCCACCAAAATAAATAAGGAGTTTTCTTGGCCCCATCAGGGCAAGTGGGGCCAGGCCATATGGGTAACAGCCTCAGAAAGGGCTGTGATTAAAAGACATAGGCTGCCAAAATAGGACAGCAAGTATGTAAATAGTAATGGCGGCACCCATAAGTTTTCAGGCAGCATGGGCAGCTGGAAAGGGGTCAGAGGGCACCAGAGAGAGCCCGGGAAAGAGCTGACCAATAAGAAGGAGAGCTGGAGCTTGATATAAAAGTTATTGTAAAGCCTGCCAAGAGGGAGATCCAGAGAGATCCCCAGGGAGAGAAAGAGACAGGGCTGCATCAGGCAATTCCTGGGTGCCTTAAGGCACATTCAAGCCACAAATCCAGGCAGAGTGCCTAAAAGATTCTTTATCAGCATTGGGATAAAGTGAACTGCTGATTTTTTTCCCGTGTGTGAGATTCTGAACCTGTACTGCTAGTCTAAAGTTTACCTGTACTGAGCATCTGGGACTGTTTGAACTGTGGTGAGCAGAAGGAAGAGTTACTTGTGTTGGGGCTCAAGACTGTCTAGGAGCCCAGCTGTGTTGCAGTGCCCAAGAGAACTGTATACCCAGTTATATGTCTAGGGTGAGTTTTGCCTGCCCAGAAACCCTGGACTGATGAAAGGCCAGAAGAGGTGAAGATAATGAAAGCCAGAAGAGGTGCCGACATTAAGGGGTTCATCAGGCAAAGATGCAAAAGACCTTAGAGGTGAAGCTGTGAAAGGCCTGACAGTGAAGTTCCAGTTTACTGAACATTCTTGTCCAGCTGCTGTGATGCACCACAAGAATGTATCCTGATACCCAAAGCTGTACTGCTGATCTGTGCCTTATGTCTTATCACACCCCCTTGAAGCCTTTGAAGATTGTAAGTACTTCTGGGCTGCAGCTCTAAGGAATTCTACTGCATTCAAGTCAGTTAGCTTAGATAGCTTAAAGGGGGAAGCGGGGGGATCCTGGGCAGAACTTTGTAATCTGCAGGATGCCAAAGCAGTAGAGTGAAAGGGTGACTGTTTATTTTTGGGACCCCTCAAAGTTCTACAGTTCATGATTTAAAGAACTATTATTCCGCTGTACCCCATAGTCCTTGGTGCATCTACCCTGCATCCACTGATTGGCCACCAGCAATCTGGTGAGGTACCCACCGCAACAGACTGACTTTAACTCCATCACAGCTGTCTGGGGGGAAAGCCTGGTGCTCCCATTGAGAGGTCTGCGGCTGTGTGGGGATACAATTGTTTGATCAAAATTGTTGTTCTGCTGTTTCTCCCTTTCCCCTCCACCCACCTTTATAATACATCTGCAGTCAGTTTTGCTACTAGCTGGTATACTTGGTCATTGCTTGGATTGGATTGTTATTGAGGAAGCATATTGTTATTGTGTGGGGAAGGGACTCTGGGGCAAGTATTGTGTTTTCCTGGGGGGTGGCAACCTTGTGCTTTATCTGCTAAGGTGCCCCATACAATTTCCCCAGCTGACGGCACCATGACATTCTACTTTAGTGTAGCTTACCCATTAGTAAATCCAGGCCAGCCCCCTCAGAGGAGAGTGCCGTGTGGACCCCGAGGGCCCTGGAACAGCTAAGTGGTAAAGTGAAGGTCTGTTACAAAAGTATGACATGTTCATGTCTGAGGGTAAAGAAAGAGAGCAGGCCACTCTAGTCTCAGAAAAGGACTTAAATACCAGTCAAAAGTCTTGATATTTTCAAATCTTTTATTTTCATCTGTTTGAATAGCTCCAACATTTTGCAGAAAGGCTTCTTCAAGGGGGCTATTTACCCGGTTAACAAAAACAAATAAATAAATAAATAAAAATAAACATATTCACAATATAATATGTCAGATCTGCTCAGTGCTGCCAGAGTCACACAAGAAAGCAGACTGCATATATCGCTGTTGTGACATCTAAACTGTAAGTTCCCTTAAGCTTTGCATTGTAAGATTGGCTTTGAGATTCATTTAGTATACAGGTGTTTATTACATAAAGGCTGCCTAGAACGGACACCAAACTGCTTAGTATTGCAAACAGGTTTATATTAGCTTGAGAACATTAATTTCACAATTTTATAAATGGACTAAAACCTTTGTAAATAACACTTATTAGCAGCTGTTAAAAGTACCAAGGATACTTCTAGTTACATGTACCACAGAGCGATCTTAATGAAAAGTAGGGAATACACATAAAATGTTGCAAAAAGTGTCAAAAATTAATGCTCCTGTTTGTCAATTGAATGCAGAGAAAAGGCAGTGAAATCTTTAAAGAAACATGCCTGTTGAACTCCACTTACAGGTATGATAATCACGCACAGTGAATGTAAACTGCCAGGATAAAAGAGTATCAGAAATGCATTTAAAGTGTACATAAAAAAACATTAAAAATGCATTAGGAAAGTTGTTAAAACATTTTAAGAAAGTAAATAATAGGAATTAAAAGAACAATATCCTTACATTTTACCGTGCATAAACACAGTGGCAATTGAAGCTTCAAATTTCACTGAGCTTGCAATACAGAATAAGGAATTGTAAGGTATGAGATTTATAAACAATATATATTTATCTTCTGCATATAAGGAATGGTAAAGTACTTAAATCATGAAAGTTTCTAACAACAAAAGTGAAAAATGTTTTTTTTTAAAACCAGGTTCCAAGATAAAAAAAAAAAAAAAAACGGTGTGGGAAATGAGCGACCGCTGAGCTCTCCACAGGCATGACTAAATGAAGGTAATATCTTTGGATACAAATTTAAGAACAGGGACTGATCTTTTAATGAGCTACTGATGCCTCAAAGAAAACTTTAATAAGCATAATAATTAGGTACCATTCTGCCTGCATTCCAGTTTTGTTTTATATATTTCTCCTCCCCATTATTTAATATTAAGGAAATTTGCATGAATATATGATCTTTACCACGTAGAGTTTCTTTAGAATCCATCTGCCTATATAGCTTACTCCCTATTTCAAATCATAATCCTCTGTTGCCACAGCACAATTTGTTGCCAAGGGAGTAACTCTGATATCACAAGCAGTGCTCTGTGACTTCTGGTAGGGACAAAGCAGCAAGAATAGACAAACTCTTCAGGAGCACAGATCCTTTTTTCATACCAATCACTTCAGTAAAAAATAATGGAGAGGATGCATGCAGCACTAACAGGAAGTACAAGCTGGACGGTGTCTAAATTTTAGGTTTTGTTAAAGTTTTCCTACAGCTCTTTAAAATGCTAAAACTGTATATAGTTGATTTAGTAATATTATGAAATCTTTTTTTTGGAATGTTAAGCTTAATTTTATGGTGACTAATATGAGAGTTTGCTTATTCGCATACAAGTAAAGAACTCTTGATAAACATTAGCAAAAATGAAGAGTATGTTTATGAAATATTATATTGTAAATATGTTTATTTATTTGTTTCTAAATAGTCCCCTTGAAGAAGCCTTTCGGCAAAACATTGGGACTATCCAAAACAAATGAAAATAAAAGATTTGAAAATATCAAAAGACTTTTGACTGGTGTTTAAGTCCTTTTCTGGGGCTAGAGCCGCCACCTCTCTTTCTTTACCTGAACATTTTCTGAAAATTGGCAGGCTCCACCAAAACACTAACACAAGCTGACATGGTTTACCAATAACCACACATGGGAGACTTCTGTACCTGGCTATGTACTGCTCAGAAGAGACTGAGGCAAAAGGGGAGGGAGTGGCCTTTATGTCAATGGAAAATATCAAAGCTCACAGAAATTCAGAATACACATAAGGAGCCAGAAGAACTGTGGGTCACCCTGGAAACAGGAAATGGGACAGCCATAAGAACTGGGGTTGTGTACAGGCCTCCAGACCAGGGGGAGGACATAGAAACATTACTGTTAGAAGATATGCAAAACATGACAGCTAAAGGGGAGGTTCTGATAATGGGAGACTTCAACATGCCAGATACAGATTGGTCAATACCAGCAGGAACATCTGCCGGAACTAGACACATGGTGGATTCCCTGCAGGAGGAGGGACTCAAACAACTGCTACAACAACCCACAAGAGACAGGGCTATCCTAGATCTAGTACTGACTAACAGGGAAAGGATCACAGCTCTCCAGGTAGAAGGTCACCTAGGGGCCAGTGACCATCACATGGTATGGTTCAATTTGGCCACTAGAACTATATCATCCCATTCCAAGGCAAAAATATGGGACTTCAGAGGAGTTGACTTTGATAAGATGGCCAAAAGAATTAAGCTGGTCCCGGCCAAAAGAAATACAGGCGAGGGGGTACAGGCAAAGTGGGCAGGCATTAAAGATGCAATACTTGAAGCAACATCCCATTGTGTTAGAGAGAAAAGGAAGTGCAAAAGAAGAAGGAAACCACTTTGGTTCTCAAACACAGTAGCAGAGAAGGTCAGAGCTGAAAGGCTGGCCTTCAGGAAATATAAGGGAACGCAGCAGGATGAAGATAGGAAGGCATACCAAACTTTCCTAAGGGAAGCAGGGAAGGCAGTAAGGCAAGCAAAGGCTCAAACTGAGGAAACACTAGCACAAACAGTAAAAGAAGGTGACAAGACTTTCTATAGATACATTAGTGAAAGGAGAAAGTCCAGAGGGAGTATTGCTAAGATCAAAGGGGATAAGGGGGCATGTGAGGAGAAGGACCATGTAAAAGAATCTAGCCTAAATAGATACTTCTGCTCAGTATTTACTGAAGAGAAGGTAGGGCAGGGCCCACAGCTCAGCACCATGGACACAGGGGGAAGAGAGGTGTGCACTAGTCCCTTCACAAAAGAAAGGGTCCTACAAGACCCTACTAGGATAGCTAATGCCTTAAACACGTCTTTCTCTGACCTCAGCTGTATCCTCCCTCCTGACTTCTTCACTGTTTCTCCAGGGAAGTTCCCCCTACCTCCCACCTCCCAGCGCTCCGCCCTTTTACTTTAAAATGATCTCCCCTAGTGTCGCTCGACCATATCTTGCCAAGTTCCTTGGAAAGACAAGGCATAGTGGTGACTCTCTTGATGCCAAACTACTCTCTTTAACCCTTGACGCAGTCCTAACACCCCTAACAAAAATACTAAACTTGTCCCTATGCCTTGGGCAGTTCCCTACCCTATGGAAAAGGGCGATCATCACTCCAGTGCATAAAAAGGGTGACTGTACTGCTAGTAGTAATTATAGGCCGATCTCAATACTCACTCCCCTCTCAAAAGTGGTGGAAAAAATAGCTGCAGATAAACTGACTGACTATCTTGACTCGCACCATCTACTGTGCCAGCAGCAGCATGGTTTCAGAAAAGGGCACAACACAACTACTGCCCTGCTTGAGTTTACCTCATTTATCCATGAAGCCCTTGGCCAGGGAGCACTGGCTGGATCTGTCTACATTGACCTCTCCAAAGCTTTCAATACTGTCAAACAAAATATACTGTTAAACTCCCTCCTCTCTGTTGGTGTTTCCCTAGAGGCTGCTGATTGGTTTTCTAACTATCTCCATGGCCGTACCCAGGAAGTAAAAAATTAACAGCACCCTTTCTGCTAGCCTTTCAGTCTGATCTGGCATTCCCCAAGGGCCCATCCTTGGCCCGCTCCTTTTCTCCCTCTACTTAAACTCCCTCCCTCTGGCCTCCACTGAATGCCTACTCCTGTATGCTGATGATGTGGTGATCTTTAGCCGACACCCCGACCCAACCCAGCTCCAGCAAAACCTGCAGGGCTCCTTCACAGAAATAGAAACATGGTTCACCTCCCACAAACTTGTCCTCAGCTACAACAAAACAAAGGTCATGCTTTTCACCCACCCTCAACATAAGCACAATATGACAAAACTATCTATACTAAACTCCCAGGGTACCATGCTGGAAGCAGTTACCAATTTTACATACCTAGGGGTCACCCTTGACTTAGCCCTTACTTTCCATGAGCATATATCATCGACCTGCTCTGCTATAAATATTAGAATCGGTCTCCTTCATAAATATAGGCACTATCTCCCTCCTGATGCCCTTTGCTTAGCCAGCTCTAGCTCCATCCTTCCCCTGGTAGACTATGGCATTGTCACATATGGTGCCGCCTCTGACACTGCCCTGTCCAGCATAAAGTGCTCCCTTAATAAAGCATGCCAGCTAGCAACAGGCTGTGATACCCTTACACATACCTGTGAACTCTACAAACGATCATCCTGGCTAATCTTTCATGGCCATCTACTTTATCAGACCTGCCTATTCGCCAAAAAAATACTAGGGTTTGTCCCCCCGGTTGCCTCTCACTCCTTCAAACGTGCTCACCGATGTGGGCCACAAGGCACTCAAACACTTCTGCCTTTCGCAAGGACCACTGCCAGCCAAAGGTCCTTTTTCTACCGGGTGCCACTCTGGATGAACTCCCTCCCTGACACTGCCCTCTCTAATTCCAGGTTGGGGCCCTTTAAACCTGTGCTGTGTACCCACATTATATCCAACTGCCACTGTGATTGCACATAAACTCCTTTACATGGGCTACGTATTTGTTGAAAATCTTTACCTCTAACTCTAGTTATAATGACTCTTAATTTATGCATCATGATGTAGTTATCTGCCTATGTATTATGTATAGTACTCATTCTGCCACTGTACTTTGTCTCTGTACCTTATGTTTTACTCTGTATTTTGTCTCCTTCTCAATGTATGATGTGGAGCCTTTGTAAATGAGTCCCTGACTCAAAGGGTTGTAATTCCTAAACTTGAAATGAAATAAAATAAAAAAAATAAAGAGCTTGATAAGCTCAGTGTGGACAAGGCAATGGGACCTGATGGCATACATCCCTGGGTACTAAAGGAGCTAAGGGTGGAACTAGCAGGGCCATTAGCAGAACTGTTTAGTGAGTCTCTGAGCACAGGAGACTGGAGAAAAGCTCATGTGATTCAGCTCCACAAGAGTGGTAGCAGGGAGGAGGCAGGGAACTATAGACCAGTCAGTCTTACCTCAGTAGTGGGCAAGATTATAGAGGCACTCCTTAAGGAAAGGATAGTGCAACACCTGGAATCCATAGGAACACAGGATCCAAGGCAGCATGGGTTTTCAAAAGGAAGGTCCGGTCAAACTAATCTCATAGAATTCTTTGACTGGGTAACCAGAGTGGTGGACCAAGGGGGAGCAGCTGATGTTGCCTACCTTGACTTCAGCAAAGCTTTCGATACTGTTCCACATAGAAGATTGATTAATAAGCTGAGTAGGCTTGTGGTGGGTCAGACATTGGTCAACTGGGTGGCAAACTGGTTGACAGGCAGAAAACAGAGAGTGGTGGTAAATGGTATACAGTCAGAAGAGATGCAAGTCACAAGTGGGGTACCTCAGGGATCAGTCCTGGGGCCAGTCCTCTTCAATATCTTCATCAGTGACATTGCAGATGGACTGGAGGGGTAAGGTTTGTCTGTTTGCAGATGACACCAAGATCTGCAACAGAGTACATAATCTAGATGGGGTGGGCATAATGAGAAGGTATCTGGATAAACTAGCAAAATGGTCGGAAGAGTGGCAACTGGAGTTTAATGCAAAGAAGTGCAAGATCATGCACATAGGGAAGAGAAATCCTGAAGCCACCTATAGGCTGGGAGGGGAGTTGCTGGTAGTCACAAGGGAAGAAAGAGTCTTGGGCATCATCATCACCGATGACCTGAAATCACCCAAGCAGACCACTAAAGCAGTAGGTAAGGCTAGAGGGATGTTGGGGTGTATTAGTAGGGGTATCACAAGTCGTAAGAGGGAGGTAATAATCCCTCTCTACAAGACAATGGTTAGGCCCCATTTGGAATACTAAGTGCAGTACTGGAGGCCACACCTTCACAAGGACATTAACCAAATTGAGACTGTCCAGAGAAGGGCAACCAAAATGGTGCAGGGACTGCATCAGAAAACATATGAGGACAGATTAACGGAGCTCAATATGTATACCCTAGAGCAAAGGAGGGAGAGAGAGGTGATATGATCGAAACATTCAAACACCTTAAGGGCATTAGCAAGGTGAAAGACTCTAACATGTTTCAATATAAGAAAAATAGCAGGACAAGAGGACACAGCATTAGATTAGAGGGAGGCTGATTAAGGGGTAATGTGAGGAAGTTCTTTTTCACAGAAAGGTTGGTGGATGCACGGAATCGCCTACCTCAGGAAGTGGTGGATATGAATACAGTGCAGGACTTCAAACAGGCATGGGATAGGCATAAGGGAACAATACAGATAAGTATGAATAGATAGGCCATTGACAGAGCAAAGGCCGATGGCACATTCATAAGGCAAAAAAAGAAATGGGCAGACTGGATGGGCCTTGCGGTCCTTATCTGCCGTCAACTTCTATGTTTCTAAGTTTATTTGTGATTACCCTTGGGACACCTTTCTTTTGCATTTGATGCTTACTGTATGTCTGAGGTCAGTAAAACATTTTTAATGTCAAAAGCCATTTGACATTAGACATGTTGTGAAATTTTAATTTGCAGGCAAAGTTAAGGCATTGTCATCACATTCGCCTCCCATGGATCATTTTGTGAAGTTCTTCTATTTAATAGGAAATTCACCATTGGTAATTTAAAGGCTATGCCTGTAGTTATGTAGGAGAAGAGCTCCTCCCCCACATCCTACTTAAACAAGCAGGCTACAGCCACTCTGCTTAGAGCGAGTCGCACTCACAGACGTGCCGTTGCTGGTCCGTGTGCTCTCTTTGTCATTTGTTCTTTGTCCCCCCACCTCCGTTTGTACTGCCTAGCTTTCATTTGGTTTCTGTGGGTTCCCCCAGCTCCCTTCTCTTCCGTTCCCCATGTTTTGTTTCCATCCTTGTGCTTTTATTTTTTTTGGGTGGGTTCTGTATCTCGTTCCTTGAATGCTGCACTTATTCCCTGCCTTTTGAACACTTCTTCTGCCTACGCTCCCCTTGCTTGCCTGCGCACTTGCCTTCTTGTTGTCTCTCCTCTCTTCCTCCTTCAAGCAGCCCTGGCTCCATGCCCCAGTCCTGCACCGCTTTCTTGATCTCCTTCTCCTGCAGTTAGCTGCTTGTTGGAGCTTCCTTCCCGGTCACGCCGCCACCATCTGCTGGGTTCCATACATCCCCGCTGCTTCCATGACTACCTTGACTGCTTACTTTCTTGTCACCATTGCACCTGCTGCTGAACCCTGTCTGCTTGCCACACATAACACTATTTAATTAGTCTGGCGGCTGCTTGTTGGACATTTTAGCCTAAAGAAGTGAACATGCAAGAAACAACTTCTTGCAAGCTCTGAAACAGTGCAGCTGCCTGCCATTTAAATTGTGCTCCTGCTTTGCCCCTCGGGACCTGGAGGTCCATCTAACTTATGTCTATCCATTCGCACTAAGATCTATTTCAATTCACTACTTGTTTCACCTACTCCAAACCGGAAGTTCCTATTGCTCCGCCCTTTCCAGATCGCGCAGCTTGTGCCTGTCTCCCGTGCTTCACCATCAAGGCCTTCTTTTGCAAGCTTGCCAAGCAGAACATAAACCACCACTCCTCATACTCTGGACTCAGAGACTTAGCCAATTAGTTCCTGGTTCTTCTCAGAAGACTTTCTCGCCTTCTGGATCATTTCACCAATGCAACTGTTGACGCTTCCAATCATTATGTTCGACCATAGATTCCAATCTACTATCAGATTCTGCCCTGGACATGGATTTCTTGGCCTAGGAGTTCACTAGAAGGATGTACTGCCATATTCTCCAATACTCTAATATCAGTACTTTCTTTTAGCCTTCCTGCTTCCTTGGATCAGGATCTATAACTTGGAGACGGATTAGCCGATGACTTAAAATCTTATTTAGGATTATTCTCCTTTAGTATGCCCAGAAGGACGGGTAGGTCAGTAGCCATGGGTCCTCAGAGGTTTCCCCCAAATGGGGGGTTTCCTCTCCTGCGTGCTACTGGCCACATTCTCCGGAGTTGGAGAAGATAATTGTTTGATATCATTATTTCATTTGGGGGGCCTTATCCTTCTCAACTAAGCATCCTTCCATTCTACTTACTGGCCTGGTCTGGCCTCTGTATCAAGCACAAACTTACCTTATTCAGTTACAATATGTAGCACAAGTACTGAGCTATGAACCATACATAATTTAAAGGCTATGCCTGTAGTTATGTGGGGAAGAGCTCCTCCCCCACATCCTACTTAAACAAGCAGACTACAACCGCTCTGCTTAGAGCGAGTCGCACTCACCCTCCATCCTCCCCTTACTCCTCCTCCTTCTCCGGCATTCTTATCCCTCTGGGGGGGGGGTCTCATCCTATTCAACTAAGCATCCTTCCTACTGTGGGATACAGAGTAAAGTCAAAACATCTATTCATGACAAGTTACTTGTCAGTTCATGCATCTAAGCACCGGAGTCAGGGAGCAAGGTAGTGAGGGAACATGAGGGAGATAAAGGACAATGCAGGAGTGGGCACGGGTAGGTGGTACAACAAAAGCAGTCACAAGGATTAGTGACTAGGCGGTACAGCTAAGAGCAGTCACAAGGATTAGTGGATAGTAGGTGCTGGTGGAGTAAAGTTTTGAAGAGGTCTAATTCAGTTGTAGAAGAAACCGCCAGAGGGAGTGCATTAAGCAAAACAAGGGCCCTATACATCTAAGCATGCTGCCCAAGGGCTGTTCTACAGAAAGGGACTAGGAAGGAGGCCTTGACAGAGCTCATAGTAGCCCTGGGGGTAGGGGCAGGTGTGAGGAGCTGCTGAATTGAGGGAGGACAGACACTAGTGGATAGCTTTCTGGACAGCAAGCAGGTATAGTAGTCAAGCCTTCCCTTAAAATTTAGCCAGTTAGTTTGACTAGAAAGATCACAGGTCTGGGTTAGCCTAGGGGCTCCCACAACTAGGCGACATGCTTTATTGAGAGAGATCATGATTCTTTTAAGGGCAGTATCAGAGGCAGAGCCATATGTTCCAATACCATAATCGACAACTGATAGGATGGAGCTAGGAACTGCCAAACGAAGGACATCGTTAGTCAGACAGTGCCTGTGCCTGTATAGGAGACCAAATTCTGGTATTCACTGTTTTGCAAACCAAGTTAATATACACATGGTAGGAGAGGGAGGAATCTAAAGTGATCCCAAGGTATTTGAAGCCGTCAACCTGCTCGGGGGGGGGGGGAGTTGATTATTGTGAACATTTAGAGACACACCTTTGTGCTTCTTCTGGTTGTTTATGAACATCACCACCTTGGTCTTTTTTATAATTAATGATAACTTTGTTTTGGAAGAACCAGGATTCAGGTTCCGCAAAGTGTCCATGAAGGCTCTGTTCAAACTGAAGGGGGGTCAGGATGGTTAGATAAAATAACTGCGTCATCCGCACAGAGGAGAAGGTTGCCTGAGCAGGCTGACAGGAGGATATTTAGAAAAAGACTAAACAGGAGCGGGCCTAGTATTGAACCCTGGGGAACTTCTGAGCTGACTTGTTTACTTAAGGAGAGGGTATCCAGGATTTCCATTTTCTGGGACCTCCCAGAGAGGTAGCTTTGGAACCAAGAGGTGGCATTGAGAATAGACCGAATCCCAGGAGGGAGGAAGTGAGAAGCTTATGGTTAACCATGTTAAATGCTTTTGTTAGGTCTATGTACACAGACCCAACTTAGTGACCATGGTCCAGGGCTTTATGAGTGAAGCTAATGAACTCCAAGAGGGCAGTGGTAGTGCTGTGGCCCTTTCTGAAGCCATATTGTTGGCAACACTGGAGACTGTATTTGTCAAGATAATCAGAAAGTTGGCCATATACTATGCATTCTAAGGCTTTGGAGATAGGAGGGAGGAGGGAGATAGGGCAAAAGTTACTATGGGTGGTTCTGTCACCACTTTTATGAACAGGAATAATGACCTCAGATTTCCACAGGGATGAGAACTGGCTTTGGCAGAGAGAGAGAGAGAGAGAGAGAGAGAGAGAGAGATATTAAGGATTTTAGTGAGGGGGGAGAGGACTGCATCAAATGCAAGGTGTACTAATTTCAGATCAAGTGAGTCATCACTAAATCTGGACTTGCCCAGTACTTGAGCAAGGTATGATCTGGCTTCCCTGGGGGTTATGGTTCTGAAGCGAAATGGGGGGATGCAAGTGTGAGGAGGAGGACTAGGGGGGTTGTTGAAGGTATCCGGAGAAAGAACCGAACTGATGTCAGTAAAGGCACTGTTGAAGGTATCAGCTATTAGGAGTGGGTCTTGGGTAGTAACACCATTTATGTTTAGTATAGAAGGGGGAGGGGTACTAGCTCTGCTGGTTAGGTCCTTAATATTTTCCCAGAACTTCCTTCCATTTCCCCATGAGGAGGAAAGGCCAGTTATGTAGAGTTCAGCCTTGTCCCATCTAATTTCATGTGTGCAGACATTTCTAACTGCCTTGTACCATTGTCTGTCCACAGGGAGTCTAGATGCCAGGGCCTTGTACCAAAGGTTATCACGATTTGCCACTAATTTTAAGAGAGATGAGGAAACCCAGGGGCTGTCATGGTTTTTTGCCTTTCATTTTGTGAAAGGGGCAAAGTGTCACATGCAGAGTTAAAAGTAGAGACGAAGTAGGTGAGGGCATTATCAATGTTAGTGGTAGAGTCAAGTGGGGACCAGTCACAGTTGAGGTATGACTAGAATTTCCCTAACATACCTTTTTGAGGGTGCACTGGAAGATTGACTTGGGTGGTGTTTTAATGGAGCCATTTGACCAGAGGCAGAAGGTTGGGGAGTGGTCGCTTAGTGAGTCAGGTAAGACTTTGGTGCAGGAGATTCTATCCGGGTGGTTGGTGAGAATGAGGTCAAGAAGGGAGCTAGTGCCTGTCCTGTAATTGATCCTGGTGGGAGAGAAAACAACCTGGGACAAGTCCATGGAGGCAGTGGCATCCCTATGGGTAGCTGATTCAGAGGCCAACCAGTTAATGTTGAAGTCACCGAGGAGGAACACTTCAGTCCAATTGGAGAGGTGGGAGACCCAGTCGAGGATGGCATTAAACCCTAATTTGGTGGAGTGAGGTGGAATGTAGACTGAGAGCACTGTGATATATTTATCCTTTTTCCCAATGATGATTTGGAGAGCCAGGGCCTGAGCCATGTTGTCAGTTATAGAGCAAGGCAGTATTTGCTAAATACTGTACCGCACCAGCACAATACCCAATTCAGCCACCATTCAAGTACAGCCCAAAATAAATAACAAGCATTTATCAATGCTGAATGTTTGCTTGCTGGCATTAGCAGTGGAAGTGCAGGAGTTTGACAGATGCAGTATAGGAATGGCAGTGATGTACTGAACTGACGCCAACTCCACCCCCACCCTGCAGAGATGGACAGGCGTTGGGGTACGCCTTTTGGTCATTACCCATAATGGTCACCACATTTCATCTCACACTACTCTGCAGACACTGACAAGTGTCAAGGTGTGCCTTGGGGTGTTTGGGCTTTACACTCACCTCATTCCATAAAGAAATATGCTGAAATGGGTGCAGTATAGCAGAATGGTGTGAACTCTGGGGCCAAAGAGTCCAAGGTGCACCTCGGTGCATGTCACTGGCTGCAGGGTGGGGGTGGGGGTGGAATGGCATGAGCATTACTGTCAACAATCCCATGTCACACCCCTGACACCTGTCAGTCCCTACAGGGTAGGGCAGATGCCTGTCAGACCCTACAGGGTAGGGCATCATGGTCAGAAACCCTAAGGCCCTGGGAGTGTCTTGGTATTTTTACTCTAAGTTTTCAACATTGGCTTTTGTGACCCCACCACATGAACAGTGACACTATCAGTTTGTTAGCCGAAAGGTGATTTTGCACAGTGACTGCGCAATTTAGCGCCACAGGTGCGAAAACACATTTCCAACATGATGTGAAAAATGACAGCTGTACTGTTCATGAGGAGGTGTAAAAAAATGGTAATGTTGAAAATCTGGAGTGAAAATATTAAAAAACTGGGGAATTCACGAGCGTGCATAGAAACTGTGCAATGCACACCCGTAATGCAATTATTTAGGGTTTTTTTGCATCAGATTTTCAATATAGGCATTCTGGGACCTCTGCTCATCAACAGCGTTACTATGATTTTCCTAATCTGTCTGAAACACTGATTTCCCACAGTGACTGCGCTATTCTGCACTGGAAGTGTGAAAACACATTTCGGCCATGATGTGAAAAATGACAGCTGTACTGTTCATATGGATGTGTGGAAAAATGCCAATATTGAAAATCTGGAGTGAAAATTTTACAAATCTGTGAAGTTACGAGGGTGCGTAGAAACTGCGCAACGCACGCTCGTAACACAGTCATTTTATGGACATTTGTGACCAAATTTTCAACATAGGCATTTTAGGACCTCTGCTCATGAACAGTGTCACTGTGATTTTCTTAATCTGTCCTGAACACTGATTTTCCACAGTGACCGCGTTATTCCACGCTGGAAGTGCGAAAACACATTTCGGCCAGGATGTGAAAAATGACAGCTATACTATTCGTAAGGAGGTGTGAAAAAATGCCAATGTTGAAAATCTGGTGTGAAAATATTACAAATTCACGAATTTGCGAGTGTGTGTGGAAACTGCGCAACGCACCTTAGTAAAATGGTCAGTTTCGGGCTTTTCGCAAATTTGCTAACATAGGCTTTGAAACCCACCTCATGAGCGGTGACACTGTCGTTTTGTTAACTCAGTCCCAAAGGTGATTCCGCAGTGACCGCTAAATCACCTTTCAGGACTGAATAACCAAATGACAGTCACTGAATTCATGAGGTAGGGTCCCAAGAACCCATGTTGAAAATTTGGTGCACAAATTCAAAAATGACTGAGATATACACCAAAGTTGAAAAAACCCTATTTGTGCTATTATACAGCTTACCAGCATTTCTTCAGTTCATGGTTGGCTTTGAAGAGTGCAGACGCATTCCCGGTCCACCGAAGATCGTCGCACTGGCCTCCGGAGGTAAGTATGGCATGAGGGGGTGGGGTACACAGAGGGTGGGCACGGGTTGTGGGGCAAGAGAGTCAATGAGGGATCATTTTCTTTTGTTACAGGATAATTTTCATTTTACATAGACGACATGGGACTTTGGCCATGCTGGAGTGGGCTCCCAGCAAGACACCTGGAAGTTTTCAGGGGGCAGTAGAGCCAACGGAGGATTGGACACACCCATTGGCCATACAGTGTTGGGGGAGAACCATGAGGATGCTGGATTTATGCCACGCTGGGGTGGGCTCCCAGCGTGGCACCTGGAAGTTTGTGGTTTTTTTTGGGGGGGGGACCAATGGAGCTGACAGGGATTGGGCACCCCTGTCAGACATACAGTGTGCTTGGAGGGGGAGTGTGCATGAACCAAGGGGGATTGGGCACTTCCTCGGCACACAACAAATGGGAGCGGGTCATGCATGCAATCACTGCTACAATCAGTGGTGGTGACATGCGGGTCAATTTGCATACTGCTGATGGCACGGCAGTATGCTAATTGCCTGCCACTGCTGATTGTAGCGGTCATTTGCTTTCAACTGTACGCCACTGCATCTGAACTGCTGTCATAGACAGCTGGGACATTCATTAGTGCGGTGGGGCTGTGCCTGCAAAAACCCTCAGGGCATTGGAAGCGGGGGTGCCACACCTACAGAAACTCATATGGTGGCACTATGTTTCTTGCATATGCTTGCAAGCAAACATAAAAATGCAATGCTTTGGTGCTTTCAGTGACCATCTGCTAAGCTAGCAATTCATAGCAATACTATTATGGTGCAAAAGACCTCACAACACTCACGTGCCATTGCTAAAGCCACCCTTTTAAAGTATAGCTCTAACTTGTTTCCCTTTGTGTTCCTTGTTTGAGCTTCGGTAACAACATATTATTTTACCATAGAAAATGGGTAAAGTAAAACTCTCCTCCTGATTGGATGAAAACAGCCTGGCACCCGGGCTGTTATTTCTTGACAACTCCGGTCAAAAAAAAGTTCCAGTTCAGGGTGTCTAATTACTAAGACTATCCTTGGGTGCCCCGAATTTCAAAACCGGTCAGCTGCCATGTTTGTCCCGCTCGCTTAGCGAGACTGACTTCCGTGAACATGATCACAGAACAGTGAAAACAAAAGGCCTGCAACAGTATTTACTTTTCTTTTACTCATTTAACTTTCCTTACTGAGTGCGATTGTGCTCCGTGTCAACACAGTGCCGACTCTTACAGTAACCTGCACACTCGCGCAACGCCACATTCCAGAGTGCCAAAAAACGTACCTCTCTTAAAATATAAATAATCAGGCAACATTCCACGTACCTAATGAATGATCTAAGCAACTAAAATAAACGGATCTCTTCTCTAACTGTCTCTTTTTGTGTGTCACTGAGCGATGAACAAGATACAAAGCAAGACAACAAGCTCAAGAACCAGCTCTCGTGTCTGTGAGACACTGCGTGAAAAAACAAAGCAAGTGGACAAACTCATTACACACACAAACACAACAGCGCCCTACTGTGGTGATTCCAGCAACAGAGAGTATTTTACGACAAAATGTACCTTTTTTTATTTTCTATTTATTTCCTATACATAGATGTTTATTTTTATTTTTTTTCTCAAAAAAGTACACCTACAGCACATTTTCTAAGTGTAATAATACCTTCAGTGTGGGCGTTATGGGATATAACAGACCTTCCAGGGGCTATAAGGCCCTCCGCCTGCGGCATTGGGCCTCATTACGCCCCTAGACAGGTATTATTACTTACTGCCTGTGCTCTCAATCTGTGCAGCTTCGATTACAGCATACTTCTGTGCCACGTAAATACAGTCACCATTCAAGTACAGCTCAAAATAATTAAAAACTCATTGCTTAAGCGCGTTCCATGACCATCTGCTTACAACATGATTTCCTTTGCAGGTAATTCAGCTGACTACCTTAGTAGAAGTAACTGTCTATACTCTGTGCATGAATATGTAAAAGATTAATAACAAGATTCATAAGATTAATAAGAATAATAAAATTGTTTACCTTCATCATTGCTATAGTTGCATTACATGGAGAAGGACCCATATGTTTTTTTTTCACTAGATAAAAAACAAAGTACAACTTTATTTCCAAGATTAAAAGCTTAGTACACATAATAATAAAAAACATAGGATTATGTTGCTGTGCCACAAGTATATAAAGGCAAAGTTTTAAAAAAGCTTACAGGTCCTTGCAAGCTGATTATGCTGTAACCGAAGTTGTGCAGACTGAGATCACAGGCAGGTAAGCAAAGGCAGGTAAAATAATATGCTGTAACCAAAGCTTGGAACACTCCAAAACAATAAAGGAATAAAAGAATGAGTGGAGACATATCATGGAAGGCAAACACTGAAGAAGAACATACTGATTGAGAGCAATGACAAGTGAGTGTTGTGAGGTGTGAGCTCTTTTGCACTGTAATCATATTGTGCTGAATTGCAAGCTTAGCAGTAATTGTGATGCAGTGTTAATACCACACGTTACTCCTTGTGCTGTTTTTTATGCGTGGCATTGGCATGATACCTCTTTGGGGTACACCAAGGTGAAGCTGAGTCAAAATGAAGTTACTGGTACAAAAAAGTCTCAAGGCCAGCAGTCCTCTGCCCCCTCAACTCCACAGCCTGAGGACCCTGTGTCACCCCCACCCTTCTCCTGTGATATCACCACCGCAGGCTGAATCCACTCATCAATCTCAGTCAGTAGCAATTCTAACATTTTCTGACCTGAGTCTGTGATCCAGTTATACTCTACACTGGCAATGTGATGTGCTGGTAGATACCCAGAGTGTTGCTACCACTGCAATTGGGCTTCATACAATTGTTACCCCTGGCCAGAGTTGAATACTACCCCAGGTACCTGTGCCCAGTGCGCTGTAATACACAGAAAGGAGCTACCAGCTGTTGGCCACTGGTCCATATATCCATACTGGGGACCTATTATCCAAATCAGGTTCAGTGCCACCACACCACCAGCAGTCAAGGAGACATCAGTAACCTCCTCCTTGTCCACTGTTCCTGAGCCAGAGATTTTGCTACCTCTCAGACTGATCCTCTTATTGCTACCTGCCCCAGCACCCACCTGCATGGATGCCACAGATGTGGCAGAGAATAATTTGGCAACACAAATTCCATCACCCCACTTCCACCAGCTACTTCTTTTGGGTTTTTTAGACATAACTCGATTACTTTCTGTTGGATTTGTCTGAATCTTGGAATATAGTGCAGGAGAATATGCACACTTGAATGTGTTTTTGATGACTATTGAACTTAAATTATGGATTTGGCACCATGGTGAAGTCGATAGTTAAATTTGGAGTGCTTTGCATACCCCATGATTTGTCTGGGGGTATTATGTGTTGCTACTGTAGTACTCATTGTGACCTTTGTTTGGATACATGGAGTGTCCGTTAGCTCCAAAGATTGGTGGAGTTACAGCTTGTTAAAGTTGCAGTGTTATCCTATGGGGGGTTAGGGTTAGTGGGGGTCACTTGCAACCTATGCAATAAAAGTGTCTGCTGGGCCAAGCAAGGGAACTCAGTGCATTACAAGCAGCACCTGTACTGCCACATTGTTTTTCTTTTTTTTAACACAAAAAATAAACAACAGGGATTTCAGGGACTAAGGGAACACATGCAAGACACAACACAAGGTAATTATAATGACATTACTGAGTACACGAAAAACCACTAACTTCACTCAATAAGCAAAAATGAAATCACTACAGTCAAACTGCAGTGACAAAATTCAGTACAACACACCTAACTGTTCTACAGAACTGCAATTACAAAAGAAAAAAAAACAGGAAAACAATTCACACAAAAGACTTACTATGACAGCACTAGCACTTCTAAGACAGAAAAGGTACCTAACCTGCCATTTTAAGTTGTCTTGCTCATGCGCAAGCATCATCTTGCAATAGTAGCACATTTCAGAGGTGTGTCAGTGTTGTGGCCAATGCAGGGGATGCTTTAGTGGATGCATCCCTCAGCCACCAATCAATGAATATGCAGGCGATGACAGCAGTTTCAAAAAGAGCCACAATCTTGAAAGAAATCTGCCACTCCAATGAGGTGCACTTTCCTCATTGCAGTGGCAGATGACAAGACTACAGCCATACACATTACAGTGCACAGTAATGTGCATGGCAAGAGTTACCAGTGGAGTTTCAGTGTGCCTTTCCTGGTGAAACATTTCAATAAGTAAAATAGCAAACTAATACCATGCACCTTTGGACTGATTCGCTAAGAGAAATCAAAATCTCACAAGAGTATGCAAAAGTAGTGAAAAATAAGATTAAGCTGCTATCAATTTCAGATGATATGATTGTGATTAAAAAATAAAAATTACATACATGGTTTTCAACAAACAAAATAAATCATGTACTAGAACCCTATTTAACTTTTTTTTTAATGATAATAAAGAAAGAAACATTTTTATGAAATTTTGGCTGGAGTTATATCCTTCTAAATACCTGAATTTTAAAAGCAACACTCTGGGCATCTGCCACATTTTCTTAGTTTGGCTTTATTATTATTTTCTGTTTTAAAATTTTTCAAATGAAACTCAGCAAAAATCTTTGAAGATATTGGACACTGTGTTTTATTGGACAATAATCAGATGATCTAACTTGTTGCAGTTATCAAAATTGTTTTTTATTGTTATTTTGGGGTTATATTTTGGGTTGGGATTTTATTTTATTTTTTCTTTAATGTGCAGTAGTGTTTGGTTTTTTGTTTGACTCCCTCCTCTGTGAGAGAGAGTGGAGGAGTGAATTATTATTTTTGGTTATTTGATATTTATAGGTTTATTTTTGTTTATTATTTTTGTTTTTCCGCTCCTGTTTATTTGTTTATAATGTGTTGGGGAGGTTCAGCAATGGTTGGGCGTTATTCCCCCACCAGACTCAGGGAATTATGTCCCTTTGAATGCCCCCCATTGTCGTCTGGCACCTATTTCAGGTGTTGTGCGTTGGGCATTCTCAGGAAGCGTAAGCGAAGGTGGAGAGCTGGGCCTGTTGGGGGACAGGAAGGGGGTGGGTGGATTGGGGTTTTGGGGTTTAGGAGGCACCCTGGGGTGAAATGGGGTTAGAATAGGGGTTATTCTTGTCTTGTCCCCATACCCAAGGGTTCCAGTGTTAATGGACAGGTGCCGAGGTCTTCCTTGACAACTCTTCCCACCTTGGCGGTGTTGTGCAATGCCAGATCTATTGAAAACAAGACAGCTATTATAGCTGATCTTGTTGGATCAACTGATCTGGCTTGCATCACTGAGACCTGGCTGGATGAAAATCCAGGCCCTATATTGGCCTCGGCAGTTTCAGCCGGGTTCTCGGTGACACACCATCCAAGATTGGATCATAGGGGAGGGGGTGTGGCCATAATGTTTAAGACTGAACTGGGCCTTGTGGATGTGCCATTAGGAAGTACCAGATCCTTTGAATATATCCTGGGAGAGAATGTAGGTTGTGGGATTCTCCTCATTTACCGTCCACCAGATGACGGTGGAGAATTCCTGCAGGAGATAGCAGACTTCATCATTGACATGGTATTGAGATTCCCCAGACTGATAGTTCTGGGGGACTTCAATGCCTGGGTCAGTGATGAACTCTCGCATGTTGGTCAAAATCTCCTCCAGCTGATGACGATGCTGGGCCTAACACAGGTGTTTACCTCCTCAACCCATGTAGGGGGTCATTCATTGGATCTGATCTTTCTTTTGGGTATGGAGATCGCTGATTTGGGGGTGGAACCAGTCAGCTGGTCTGACCATCACACCATAAGGTTCAGTTTCAGGGCCCCCCCCAATAGGTCTGCCCCTACGGAGATGGTTCGGTACCACCCTTTAAGGGGTATTAACCCCAGTGACCTAATGGCGGTACTGGATCTATCGGGTTTGTCAGGTGAAGTATGAGTCCAGATGATCTCATACTAGCCTATAATAAGGCTGTGGGAGATGCTCTGGACAAAATTGCTCCTGTTCGTGTTCGGCCTCTCGCCCTCCGTCCAAGGATCCCTTGATTCGATGGCTCCTTGAAGGAGTTAAAGTGAATTGGCCTAAGGTTGGAGAGAGCCTGGCAGAAGTCCAGCAATGATGCTGACAGGCTTAGGTTGATGGCACATTATGATGGCTATCAATCAGAAATCACCCATAAGAAGGCAGAGTTCCTGTCCAGGGAGATTTCTGCTGCACAGAACCGACCGGCTCAGCTTTTCTGGGCTGCGGACAGATTGTGCAATCCAATCTGTCTCCAGCCCAGAGAAGCTTTTTCTCAGCAAAGATGCAAGGAGTTCGCTTGTTTTTTTGCAGATGAGGTTGCCAGCATCAGGTCTGGCATTGATTCAACCTCTCCTATGGGGGATTGCAGGGGTTGACGGGAAGTGGCATGTACTCGGTCTGTCTGGTCAGATTTTCGCCAGCTGGAGTTCAGTGACATTGTGAAGATCATCTAGACACTGCGACCAACTAGTTGTAGTTTGGATCCGGGCCCTACACCTCTCTTAGTAGGATGTGTAGAAGTTATCTGTCCAATCCTTGCTGACATTGTCTGGAAGTCTTTGGAGATGGGGGTCTTTCCTGACCCCTCAAGGAGGCGGTCATTCGACCACTCCTTAAAAAACCCTCCTTGGATCTAGATTGTCTAGCTAACTACCGGCCTATCTCTAACCTGCCATTTGTTGGTAAGGTTATTGAAAAGACAGTTGCATTGTAACTGGATGATCATCTTATAACTCACAATGTCTATGATACTCTCCAGTCTGGTTTTAGGAAGAAGCATAGCACGAAGACTGCTCTTGTCCGGGTATTGAGTGACCTCCTAATGGCTAGAGATCGAAAGGCATGTACAATTCTGGTCCTTCTCGATCTCTCTGCTGCATTTGACACTGTAGACAATGGTGTGCTGTTGGAGCGCCTGTGGGTTTATTGTGGGCTGTCTGGTACGGTCCTCAAATGGTTTCATTCTTACCTCACAGACAGATCTCAGAGAGTTGCCACTGGAATTTATTCCTCTGGCGCTCACTCCCTGCCTTGTGGGGTACCGCAGGGCTCCATTTTAGCTCCCATGTTGTTTACAGTGTATATGCTGCCATTGGGAGAAATCATCAGGCGATACAGTCTGGGTTTTCACTGCTATGCAGATGATACCCAGCTGTATCTGTCCTTTCTGCCCGGACAGGATGATGCACTCTCAGTGCTAAACAACTGCCTTGCTGAGATCAGACTTTGGATGAGTTCCAGCTGGCTGAGACTGAATCCGGATAAGACTGAGGTATTGGTAGTGGACCCAGGTCGTCCGGGGGCGGGTTTGGGAGCTGGACAACCTTCAGGTTTGTTACTTGGTGGTATTCCGCTCCCTACCCCCGATCAGGTGCATAATCTGGGCATTATTTTTGATGACCGTCTGACCCTAAAATCTCAGGTGTCTGCTGTCATCAAATCCTCTTTTTACCATCTGAGGAATATCACCCGGGTGAAACACCTGGTTCCTTCGCGTGATCTTCCAACATTGGCCCATGCCTTTGTCACTACCCGTCTTGATTACTGCAATTCCCTTTACCTAGGGCTACCTGGGGTTGATATCCGACACCTACAGCTGGTGCAGAATGCCGCGGCCAGGCTTCTGACTGGGACGTCTAGAACCAGTCATATTACATCTGTGCTCCACGAACTGCACTGGCTGCCTGTTTGGTGGTGGATCACCTTTAAGGTTGGTTTACTAACCTTTAAAGCTCTACATGATCAGGGACCTGGTTACCTGAAAGATCTCCTGATTCCCTATTGCCCCCTCTGTCCTCTCCATTCCACCAACGAGGGATTGCTGGAGATTCCCAGGGTTCTATTAAAGACATCAGGATCCCGTGATTTTGCTTTTTCAGCACCAACCCTGTGGAATTCTCTGCCTCGTTGGTTGAGAGAATGCCCAACCGTCGATAGTTTTAAAGTTGGTCTAAAGACATATTTATTTAGTTTAGCTTTTATTTAGTTATGGTTGATATATTTTAATGTTGTTTTAATCTATATTATGTATATGTTTTTATGTACAGCACCTTGGCTCTGAAAGGCGCTATAAAAATAAAGTTGATTTGATTTGATTTGAATTACATCTTTGCAAAGAATAAAGATCAAACTAATGATCTTTGCTGTGATTGTGGTTGAGGGGATTTTGAGACCTTAGTGTATATTATGTTACATTGTTCCAAATATATAGATATTTTGAACCAGATAATGTCTCAATTTCTATTACCAGAAGACTTTTCGAGAGAACTCTTAAGACTTCTAATGCACCCGCAAAGTCAAGATATGGCATGGGGAGTGCTGGTACAATTAAAAAGGGGATCCATACTGTTGCCTGACATGTAACTTGCCAACAACCAACTTCTCGACGTTGATTTCCTGACCTGGTTGGTATGCCATCAAATTCTATTCCATAATAACACTTGCCCGACAAACAACCCATCTCTACAACATCTCATCCTTCAACAGCATACTTTCAGACAGGACAGGACCAAGCTGTGGTATGAAGAGCACTACATTCATAGGTCATGACAAATATTACTTTCACTTCTCCTTTCCATCCGAAAATGCATACTTTCAGTAAACACGTCGCTGTAGAATGAAAAGCATTACATTCAAAGGTCATGACAAATATTACTCTCATTTCTCCTTTCCATCCAAAAATGCATACTTTCAGTAAACACATCGCTGCGGGATGAAAAGCATTACATTCAATGGGCACGAAAAAGATTACTTTGACTGCTCATTTTCATCAGAAAATGCATTACATTCAAACTTCAGAACTTACTGCCCTATCCAATTATCAGAACACTGTTCCTGTGCAACAGCTATAAATGTATGCTACAAAATTAGCAAATGCACAGAAGTCTACTATTCCTCTAATGTCTGAGGTTTTATGGTCTAATATGCTAGCTGCAGTTTGGGGTTTCCGCCATACATTGCAATGCACATTTGTTTCCAGCTTCAGAACATACTGTCCTATCAAATTAAAGTAAATGTATGCTACAGAAATAGCAGATGCACAGAAGTCAAATGTTGCTAAGGTTTCAATGAACAATGTTCTGAATAAAAAGAATATTAGTTTTTTGACGCTACTGCTGTTCAGGCAATTGATTCTGTTGGCAAATTATACCGAACGGGAACTCGGTTTACGGGAACTTGGAGTCGGGCAATAAATTGTCAGGAGATCATCAGTCGGGTAGTCATATCAAACCCTTAAAAAGGATGTATGTAATACTTTTCAAACAGACTAGAATGGTTAAGTAATTGTTTTGATCTTACTTTTCTGTTGAGTATGATGGTCTGCATTGATGTGGGGCATTTTTCTCCTTATTGGAGTGTTTTGGGATAATTTGAACTGTGCAATATTGTTGTAACTCTGAAAGATTCTAAGTTATTATATATATGTTATGTGATTTTTTGCACCTGATATTTTTAATGTGTATTACCTTGACATCTTTAATGTGTGTTTGTCTTTTTTTATGTCCTCTACGTATTTGTTTAATTATTTTAACTATGTTTTTAGGTTTTTGTAAAGGCTCAATAAGCTGAACAATAAAAATTTGTTGATTGATTGGTTGAAGTAAAATAGCTGTGGCACGGCTTTTCACAATGAGGACTTCTGCTGCCCAACACGTGCTCCCCAGAAAGCCAACATCGGGGTGCCCAATCCCCATGTCAGCATGTTTCCCCCCATTATGTGGCTCATTGGGAGACCACCCTAGTGTGCCAAAATACGGCAACTCCTGCTGCCTGCCACCCAGTCCTGCAAAGCCAACGTCGGGGGTGCCCAATCCCTGTGTCAGCATGTACCCCCTGCCCATTAATGTGGCACAATGGGTGCCCATCCCAGCGTGCTGAAATAATTGTTTCTGACACCATGATGCCCACTCCTGGTGTTGGATGCGCCACCCCCCCAAACCAGTCTATGTTCTTTGCCAACAACGGGGGGTTGCCCAATCCCAATGTTGGCAATGGCATGCACCCCCCCAACACTATTGTGTGCCTAATATATTTTTATTGTTTTCCCCCTTTAAAACAGAAAAAACACCCCCCTTAGCCTTTTTATTTTATTTAACCTGTAAAACAGAAAATGGTCCCTAAGTGGTCTCCCCGTCCCCTCCCCAACCCACACCCTCCCCTCTGCACCTATCTACCTGCACTCCCCTCACCCCATACTTACCTCTGGAGGTCGGAGTAGCAATATTCTCTTGACGTGGCACAGGTCTGCACTCTTCAAAGGCCAACCACAAATGGAAGAAATTATGGTAAGCTTTATAATAGGACTCAATGGGGGGGCTCAGCTTAGGTTAATATCTCAGTCATTTCTTGGAATTTTGGCCCCAAATTTTCAACATGGGGTTCTTGGAACCCCACCTTGTGAACATGTGACTGTCATTTTGTTACTTGGTCCTGAAAGGTGATTTTGCGGTCACTGTACAGAATCACCTTTCGGGACTGATTAACGAAACTACAGTGCCACTGTTCATGAAGGGAGGTCCAAAACAGCCCATGTTGCAAATTTGTTGAAAAAATTCCAATCATTGACTGCATTATGAGCGTGCATTGTGCAGTTTCTACTCACGCTCATAACTTTGCCACTTTTTTATATTTTCACTCCAGATTTTCAACATTGCCATTTTTTCACACCTCCTTATGATCAGTACAGCTGTCATTTTTCACATCCTGCCTGAAATGTGGTTTTACACTTGTGGTGCAGAATGGCACAGTCGCTGTGGGAAATCAATTTTTAGGACAGATTAACAAAATCACAGTGCCACTGTTCATGAGGAGAGGTCCAAAAATGCCAATGTTGAAAATCTGGTGAACAAATTCCAAAAAAATGATTGCGTTACAGGTGTGCATTGTACAGTTTCTATGCACGCTCAAAACTTCACCAATTTTTCATATTTTCACACCAGATTTTCAACATTACCATATTTTCATACCACCTCATGAACAGTACAGCTGTCATTTTTCACATCCTGCCTAAAATGTGTTTTCACACCAGTGGCACCAAATGGTGCAGTCACTATGCAAAATCACCTTTTGGGTAATGAACTGATAGTGCCACTGTTCATGAGGTGGGGTTACCAAAAGCCCATGTTAAAAATTTGGAGTGAAAATACCAACAAAATCCCGTGGCGTAAGGGTTTCCAACCATAATACCCCACCCTATAGAGACTGACAGGCGTTGGGGGGTGTGACTTGGGATCATCAGCTGAAATGTTCATGCCATTCCACCCCATCCTGCAGCCAGTGACAGGCATCAAGGTGTGCCTTGGAGTCTTTGGCCCCAAAGTTCACCACATTTTTCTCTACTGCACCCATCTCAGCATATTTCCTTATGGAATGGGGTGAGCGTAAGGTCCAAAGACCCCAAGGCACACCACGACACCTGTTGGTGTCTGCAGGGTAGAGTGAGGTGAAATTGCATGAGCGTTATCACTGATGACCCAAAGGCACACCCCCAATGCCTGTTACTCTCTGCAGGGTGGGGGTGGGGTTGGTGTCAGTTCAATACTTCACTGCCATTTCTAGTATGCATCTCTCTCTAACTCCTGCACTACCAATGCAAATGCCAGCAAGGCAACATTAGGCATTGACAAATGCTTGTTTGTTGCTAGAAGTTGCTGCAGCTAAGAACCCCTCTCTCCCACAGCACTGCCTCATGCACAATACACAAAATGAAATTACAACTTTAAACTAACAATCTCCAAAGATGTTTAAGCACAAAGATACAAAGCACATTTAACACCAAACTTTCTCCTCTTAACGCTGCACTGAATTCAGCCTATGCATAGCAATGCAGCTCATTTCATCACCATGTGACCTCCAATCCCATGGATCCTTGCAAACTTTGCCTTAGAGCCAAAATTTGCAGGTGAAGTTCACAATTTCACCATTCATGAAGTTCTCTTTTAGGAGAACTTTGTGAATTCAAGTAAAACTCACAAATCTTTTTACAGAGTGAAGTTTTCTAACTTTGACCACTTCTGTTTGGCATGCAGTTGATCAGTACAATTCTGTATTCTGCTTTGTGAGTTCCCTCAGTGCAGCACTTACAGTGGAATGGTTTCTTTTATATATATATATATATATATATATATATATATATATATATATATTTTATCCTCCTTCTGGCTCAGGTTGCCCCCTTCTGATGGTCCTCTCAGCCCCATCACCCCAGTGTCGCTGGGCCTTAACCCTGCCCGGTCACCAGGTGTGGAGCCTGAGGGTGGTCAGTCATCATCTTGCAGCCAGAGGTGGTTTCCCTCTGTTTCTCTGTTCCCTGTTGCTGGGGCGCACATGCAGGATGTGCACATGTAGAGATGTGTGCACATCTGCAGAAGTCCCACAGCACCCTCCCTTCATCTGGATCCACTGACCTGCACTACCCTCTGGCCTCCACCTGGGGGTAGTCATTCGGCGGGAGTGCCAGTCCTTCCTCCCTGGGAGAGGAGAGCTGTCCTTTGGATGCTTGATCCTCTCCCTCCCTTTCCAACCCCTGATGACCCATGCTCATTCCCGAACACAGGTCACCAGCGTGGTGCAAGGTGTGACATCCAGTGCCTCAATCCTCAGCACCACTGGGCTGGTTTAGTGGAAAGGTTTCTGATGTATTGAGCACAGTAGCTAGCCATTCCAAAAAATGAGCATACTTCATTGACATCTTTCGGTATTCCTGCCTTCTTTGTTGCCTCTAATTTTTTTGGCTCAGGTTTTATTCCGTGATGTGAACATATGTGGCAATTGAACTCATGTGGTCTTGCTAAATTCACGTTTAGTTAAATTCAGTTATGTTCCTTCCGAGTGTTACCAAAGACTAAAATGCCATCACTGTAACGAAGCACATTGGGAATATTCTGAATCACCTTTCTAATTGCATCCTGAAAAAAAATTCAGCTGCTGAACACACTCCAGACAAGAGTCTCTTGTACTGTTTCAGATCTACATGGGTAGACAATGTTGTTGAGCAGTACAACTCTGAAGCTAGTTTAACCTTTGTTTAAATATAGTTCAGAAAAACAATTGCATTATTCAAAGAATAAATGCTATCATTCACAGTAGGTGAAATCTCTCTCTCTCTCTCGCTCTTGTTGTATTTGTAAGTCCTGTGTCAAGAGTATTGGTGCTTGAATTGTGCCTTTTGGGATCTGAGTCTCCTCCAATGGATAGTCCTGCTTTCTGTCTCTGAATCTAACCTCCATCCAACCAAACTAGGATCACAAATTCCCATTCGGATTTTAGAGATTGTGGGTTGGGATCCAAGGTCAGATGTTGAGATGTGAAGGCTGGATTTTTGGATCTGATTCTTGGATAGTTGGGATCAAATGGAATCTGAGAAAGTGTCATCGCAGTACCATTACACACAGTTTTCACCAAGTGAAGTAGCACTTTGCCAGCAAAAACTAATCAAAGAGTTGTTTTTTTTTAAACACGACAATCTTTTAAAATAAAAAACCCACCTGCCACCCATTGAGACACACTCTGTTCACCCACTCCCAAAACTCAGACCCTTTTGAACACTGTATTCCCACTCCACCCTCTACCACCCACCTTTTTCTTCCCACATCCCAGCGGTTTGTTAATTTAAAAAGGTGTCTGACTCCAACACCATTTAATGTATTATAAGATAAAAAAATAGCACTTCCCCCACCCAAAGCACATCAATTGTCTGTCCACTGCTTCCCATTCCTGCCCCCAATTAGTCAGAACCCCACCCTACCCTCTTCTAGTACCCCTCTTTCCCCCAAAGCACCATGAAAAACTGCCAATGGCAATATCCACAAAAAAGAAAATAATTGTTCCCTGTTCAGTGTCCTGTTACAGAACAAATAACCAGTGATGTCCACACCTATAGTAATTCATGAATGCCCACTTATCATCATGATCAACATCATCATCATCATCATCATCATCATCATCATCATTCATTCATTCAAGAAGGACACTGAACAGTGCAGGATGGTCTGTTTCTTTGCAGTTATTACTGGTGGAAGTTCCTCATGGGGCTTTGGGAGTGAGGGTGAGTGCTGGAGTATGGTAGGGTGGGGGTGTTCAGCTAATGGGAACAGGGACAGGGTGGGGAGAGGTCAGTGGGGGTAGACAGTGAGAGACATGCATGGGTGGGGAAAGGGCAATTCTTCTATCAGATTATACAGTATATAGAGTCGGCGGTGGACAGAATTTGAAATTGACAAACTTTGCCATGATTGGGGGGGGAAGTGGATGCAAGTAGGGGAGAGGAGTGTTTGTTGTTCAAAGGTTATTGGTGGTGGAAGGGGTGGGCACAGTATGCAATAGTGGGTGGAGGTGTGTTCTTTTTTTAAAAAGTCTGCTTTTTCAGACAGGATCCCTCAGATCTGACCAAATGCTATGGTTCCTATCAGATGCATCCAAGGTGATCAGATCCTAAGGGGCAGTACAGTATCTGAATTCAGTGTATACTATTTGAGCACAACTAGTGAAAACAAATTCTAATTTTTCCTGGCTCCTTTGGTTTGGGGACAGCAATTGCAGTAGAAATCCATGGTGTGGGATCAGAAACGTTCTCAATTATATCTTGGTTCTCTAGTTTCTGTGTTTCATTCTCTATCAATTTTCTGAAATGAAATGGGATTCACCTGTGCAGCTGTGTCACTGGCCATACAGATTCATCTGAGTGCAATTGTATTTGGTAGTCTTTTAGTTTCTCATCCCTTCAGTTACAGATGAACTGTTCAGTACCATGCTTTCAATTTCCAGAGAGTTTTTATTAGTAGCAGCCTACACATTTTTAATGAGCTCCAATGTGTTTGTTGTTGTACAGCTCAGCAGACATTCCCCCTTTACCATGTATCAAAAAGAAAGCTGTAGGGCACAGTTTTCCTTTACGTTCTGTTAGAGCATTACATTTTCCTGCTACCTCCAGAGGCGATGTGGCACCATAAGGACCAATGTTTGTTTTGAGTTTTGCCAGCTTGGGTTTAATCACTAGTTTTGCATAAGTGTACTTGACCAGAGTGTTTAGGAGGCACCAGAATGTGCAGTAAACTGAATTTTGATGTTTAGTAAATTAATTACAGTACTTAGGCTTCCTGTCCATGAATCACTTGCCTTAATTGATGTTGTAAACCCAAAATCTTCTGCAGACTCTGCCTGTTCTACATATCTGATTTTATTACTCACTCCTTTACCCTGTTGTTTTTTAGCAGGTTGTTACAGATGAGGGTTGTACAGAGCGGCATACATCAGCAAAATGATTAGGCTTGCCACACATATGACATTTGTCCCTTTGATGGCAGCCACCTTTATGAGTAAAGATTTTGCCACATTCATAGCAGTGAGCTGCAGACCCAAAATGGGACCAGACAGTTTTCTGTCTGACGTTGCACACCTGGATGTTGTTCTGCAACTAGTTCAATAGTTTCAGCTGAACTATCTGTGATTTTTAATGTCCTTGCCATATTTGAAACTTTGATCTGGGTGGTATCTTCCCTTAATGCTCGCCTTCTAAATGAGGAAGAGCCACTTGAAACAGTGATTTGTTTTTTGAGCTTGGTGTCTGTGTCTACAAACTCGAATATGAGCACTAGATCTCTTAAATTAGCTGCATATGCATCCACGGATTAACATGGTAGCTGTATAAGTGTCTGAAACTTGAATCTCTTAAATTAAATATTTTGCTAAGGATTAAGTTAGTAAAACAGAGACCTTGTACATACATTGTAATCTCTAGTTGCGCTGTCATGGAATGCATGAGAGTGCACTTCATGGAGTGCATCATATAGAGTGGAGCTCTATTAAGGGTACACCCTTAGGAAACATACTTTGTGTACATTTAACAGGTTGTGAACTTAAGCAGACAGTGCATTCTCCCATCTCACAGATTGCAGTGGGTCACCTATGCCACTCCTTCTGTGCATTCTGTCATAACAAAGGCTCCAATTATGCCCCAAGGACTCCTTCAGCAATGCCTAATACAACCAAAGTCTCAGTATAGCCCCTGGGTACTCCTACTTGTCCACTGTTTCAGGCTCCCATTAGCTCTTCCTTGGAACTGCTCTACCAGCTGCCTATTCAACTCTGGTTTTGTGGAATAGCTAAAGCCATTCCATGGGGTGAGTTCCTTGGGGCTAGAGGCAAAGCTAAGCAGCAGGCTGTGAAGAATGTGCCAATTAACCCCTCAGTCTATCCTGTTAATATGCATATAACCAGAAGCTGATCCTCTTCTGGCAACTCTTGCTACATACTTAAGGAAAATGTGCACTTAAAGCCATGTGAACTTATACAACATTTTTAAACAGGAAAGTAAAAAGTTGGAAACAGAGAAACTATGTGTTTAAGTGGGATGTGCACTTATCCAGTGTGCATTAAAGTAGGCTTCACTCTATATCATGCACCTCACATTCTGCATAATGGAGCAGTAAGGCTAAGTCATTAATGTTCATTGCACTTATAAACTAACCTTTTCCTCTAATTGCATGCAAGGTTGTTAGCAGGGGCACTGGAAAACTGCGCCTGCAATTTTACCACAATATCCTCTGTTTTATTTCAAATTTATTTACTTAAAATGTTGGTAACCAGGAAAGGCACACTGATTATTTCCAAGACAAGCTTGTTGGGGAGTTCAGACATAAAGGCATTACAAACATCCAAAGTGGAAAAATAGACAAGCTGACCAAACAAAGAGAAGTGAGAAGCTCCACATGAAACAACAACAGTATGGGATTTTACATTGACTACAATGACCAGAGCTGGATTTGGTATACGGCTATACTGACCAAAATGTGCTAGGGTGCATAAATTAAGCAGCACACTGAATAGAGAGTGGACTGAGGGTCAGGAGCACAGCTGGCCCAGAGTTAGGGAAGCATAGACAGATGGGGGGGGAACAGAAGAAAGTTTGAGAAAAAGAACAGAAGGTTCAGGAGGAGGAGTGACAGGTATGGGGAGGCAGGAATATGCCTTAGCAGGTGTCTAAAGGTATGGGGGGGGGAGATAAAGGGAAAGGGGGAGCAGGTTCAGAGGGAGGAGAGATGGTAGGAGAAAGCAGCTTGCCAGAGCATGAGTGAGGATTGGGAATGGAGAAGGTATGTGAATCCCTAGGTCACTTGATCAGAATGTCAACAGCAACAACAGCGCAGTCAAGAACCATGCTGCCAAAACTCTGTCAGCAACAAAAGCGGACCATCCAATATGCTAACTACAAAAATATCACCAAATGTAGCAGTCACAAAACACAGAGAGGACCACTACCATGCAAGGAAAACAAACCAAAACCCCAGCACCCCCAGATGTGGGGGGCCTTGCTCCCCCACACCCCCAATTTTTAAATAATCAACTCCATGGGGGGGTTGGAACTCAGGGTTGGGGGAGAAAGTTGTGGGGGGAACTGGATTCAGCCATACACACACAAAAAAACACATACTTGGGGCAAGTGAAAAAATGTGGCCACAAGATTCAGGAGACCAGGAACAGAACCTGGGTCTCCCAAGCTGTACCGACTTAGTTGCTTCTGCTTCAGCCCCCCTCATCGCAGGAGCAGCTCAGACAGCCTCTGCACTTTTGTCTACTTCTCCACTTCTTCTGCCGCTCCTCCCCCATTGCCTGATAGCTACAGGGGTAGCAGTAACTGACATATATTATTCTACCCCTGTCACTATTCAGTAGTGCTGTGCAGAATGCGGAATGTGGAATGTAGAATTCTGACAGTGAAATTAGTGTGGAATGACCATTCTGCCAGTGGAATTTACACTGGAATTTCACTGGTTACTCTGTGGAATTCTGCCTACTGTGATCCACGTAATAATATTCAGCAGAATAGCATTTTTCCTCAGAAAATTATTCCACAGCAGTTTCCATGGAAAACATTGAGATCCACGGAATAATATTCCACAGAACAGCATTTGTTTCCATGGAAAATCATCCACCATTCCATTTCTGGCAAAATTCAGTGGAATTTCAGTGGACTTTTAAAAATTCTGATGGAATTGTAAAAATTCTGTGGAATTTCATTCTGATGGAATTTGAAAATTCCGCACAGCACTACTATTCAGGTATTCATGGTTCTTGCAGCTCAAGTTTAGATGGTGTTATTTAGGAAGCACTATTGTAACCACGTACCAATCCCTATAGCATAGAGAGTAAGAAGGGGGCAGTACCGTTCTTCATACAAGATCTGCAGTTTCTTGCAATTTATAGAATTTTTGTCTGAAATTGTATAAAAATATTTAACTTCTCAAGGAAAGATACTCAAACATGCTAACAATTGGGTATGCAGACTTGTATTTGGCCAAAACAATACAGTGGGAGGTGAGGAGAGGGTCCAGTATGACTGTTCTCATCTGATTCACTTTCCTGGTTTGGATTCAAAACCCTCTGGCCATGCATATGTTAAGATCCATTTTAAAGCAGACTATCACAAACATTTTTTCTGCCACTGAGAATGAAACAATAGGTGTGAAAAAAAGCTGCAAATACCCCACTCACCTAAATGGAGCCTTAACTTCAATGCATGTTTTTGAATGGTAATAGTAGTATCAGTAGTAGTTGTAAATTTATTTCTTCGGTGCCCAATCCTGCATGTTCTGGACACTTTATACAACAGAGTACAATAACAATAGTAGCATAATAATGACTAGCAATAAATAAGATTGCAGTGTTATATAGGGCCCAGTGGGGGGCAGACATGATGGATCTTTGATCTTTTTCTGTCATCACTGACTATGTTTCTAATAACACTATTATATAAAACAGGTTAGGTGTCAGTAGGGAAAGCCAGGTAGGCTAGGTTTACTTTGTGTACATACTGTCATTCTAAATGGATTTTGATACCGATATCTGAGGAGTTTGGATGGCCCTGCTGATTATAAACTTGAAAGTGCTTCTGAGCAAGTTGGTGAGAGTGATCCCTTACTTGATAATCTGTCATACCTACATGCTCACATACAAAGCCTACAAAAAAACCTGATTAACATTTCTGAACACACACTGATGAAACAGGCGAAGTATATTTGAACAGTTACTTTCAAAGAGACGCAAATCATTGTAAAACAAAAGGGCCATGCATTACAAACTATTTTATAACGTAATGAAAAGGTGTTGGTATGATTTAATACTTTTCTCATGTGATTTTAAAGTTTTTGTACTTACAGTGCTAATTAAAGAACAGCAATTATTTTAACAAAATAAACATTTTTTTTACTAGACCTTGATTACACATCCGTTATCTGATTATTTTTTTCTTGCTCCAAAGTAAATAGTTGTTAAATAGGTTTCATTATTTTGCATCTAAAAACTGGCAAAATACAGTATGTTGTTTAAGGATTTATTCAATGTTGACTTTGAATTGTGAAATAAAATGTAGTTGGCAGTTCCTGAAGTGGAGGTCATTAAATTTTAGAAGATATGCAATACGTAAAGAATAATACATGGGACTGTGTGCTTAATGAGAATTTTACACACACACCTTCCCCGAAGTGTTGAATGCTACATAAACCCTGAGAGAGAGAGAGAGAGAGAGGCTCGAGGGGTTTGTTAAAGTGTCCAACACTGGTGGGGCATAAAATTTGAGTTTTACACACAACCCCATATTTTATTTTATATAATTGCTTGGTATCATTTTTTGCTGCAGCAATTATATAAAATAAAAGCGGTTCCTGTGCGACCGTGGACAGGTCGGGTTTCAGCACAGTCCATGGTCCCAAGCACCAACAGAGGAAACATGAATCTTTTTTGTTTTTCTTCTGATTAGAACAGCCCCATTTAAGGACATTAGCCCAGTGAATTAAAAAAAAAAACAACTTACCGCCGAATTCGAGTGGCGGTGAAGTCTCTCTCTCTCTCAGCTGAAGAGCTGGCACTGAAGCTGGGAAGAGCCGACAGCACAGAGAAGAAGAAGATCATGGCTGGTGCATGTGCAGAAGCTAGGGAAACCAGGCACATGTTTGCCATTATAACCAGCTGGTTATAACGGTGAAATTACAACCTGGTTTCCCTATGAGGAAGAAACGAGACCCAGTAATTATAAATGATTAATTTGCAATTCATTTTAAAAAACAGAAACCTTTCATCATATTGAAAGCATATGCAAGTGTCAGTATATTTATCTAACAGTTTATGCAACCAATACATGCCACAGCAAACAATAAAATTATTATTAGGGATCACTGGGCGTGTATAGTGAACCCTTGCAATTTCCCCACAATTTCTGCTGAAATTCTCCACATTGTTGGGTAATATTTTCTACAATTTTCGAGTGACCCTGGTTATTATTTTTCAAGATTCTGCAGCCTTTGGCTGCAAAAGCAAGGAAAAATTGGTACTACTGGTGAGGAAAGTGAAATCTTAGCCACACGATTTAAGGTATAAGATGAATGTTTATGGGATCACACTTACACAGATATCAATTAACTTATGGGGACTAATACCAGAATTCAGAACAAGTGCAAAGCATATTTTTTAAAATTTTATTTTTTAAAACAATCATGAAAGTTTCCATGTCGATATTAAAAAAGTATATTGATATACTTTATCATTGTGGGAAAAATATATTGCTAACATTTATTTTACAAAAAGGCAGTTATTTCATGATGTAAATATATGTACTGATACAGATAGAAAAATCTGCCTATTTTAATATCGATAACTTAATAACTACTGTTACATAATAACAATATGATATCGACACAATTTCTTAACGGCTAGACTCCAAGCTTTCATTAAAAAAATTACGTTTCTAGCACCAACAGTCCCAGAGTTAGACCTTTCAAAAGATATTTTCTTTAAAATGTGATAACCTTGGAACCATTAGGGCTACAGACTTCATTTTTTAAATAAATGTTTGACATCAGTCAAGTAGTTATTAATGTATCACCACAGTGACTGCATATCGATATTAAAAAAAAGTTTCATATTGATATAAAAACATAAAATGGTTCACTGCCATTTCTACCACATTATATTGACATGTACTGTATATGCATGTAGCATCACAGGAGAACGGTATTATCTGTTTAAATGTTACAGCTTTTGAAATGTTGCTTCAAGCATTATAACAAGCATTTGTCAATGCATGCTGAATGTTGTTGCACTGGCATTGATAGTGCAGTGCAGAAACACATTTTGGGCAGGATGTGAAAAATGACAGCTGTACTGATCATAAGGAGGTGTAAAAAAATGACAGTGTTGAAAACGTGGCATGTAAATATTGAAAATTTGCGAAGTTACAAGAGTGCGTGGGAAATGCGTAATGCACCCTTGTAACACAGTAATTGTATGGACTTTTGGCACCAAATTTTCAAAATAGGCATTTTAGCACCTCTGCTCATGTACAGTGTCACTGTCATTTCCTCAAACTGTCCCAAAAAGTGATTTTGTGAAGTGAAAAGTGAAGTGCTATTCTGTGCCAGATGTGCGAAAACACATTTTGGGCAGGATATGTAAAATGACAGCTGTACTGTTTATCAAGAGGTGTGAAAAAATGGCCATGGTGAAAATCCAGAGTGAAAATATTACAAATGCACAACGTTATGAGTGTGCGTGCAAACTGCACAACGCACGCTCATAACACAGTCATTTTATGGAGAATCATCACCAAATTTTCAACATAGGCATTTTAAGACCTCTGCTCATGAACAGTATCACTGTCACTTTTGTAATCTGCCCCAAACACTGATTTCCCACAGCGACCGCACTATTGTGCGCCGGAAGTGCAGAAACATAGTTTGGCCAGGATGTGAAAAATGACAGCTGTACTGTTCACAAGGAGGTGTAGAGAAATGACAATGTTAGAAACATAGAAACATAGAAGTTGACGGCAGATAAGGACCGCAAGGCCCATCCAGTCTGCCCATTTCTTTTTCTGCCTTATAAATGTGCCTTCGGCCTTTGCTCTGTCAGTGACCTATCTATTCATAGTCATTTGTATTGCTCCCTTATGCCTATCCCATGCCTGTTTGAAGCCCTGCACTGTATTCATAGCCACCACTTCTTGTGGTAAGACATTCCATGCATCCACCACCCTTTCTGTAAAAGAATTTCCTCACATTCCCCTTAATCGGCCTCCCTCTAATCTCATGCTGTGTCCTCTTGTCCTGCTATTTTCTTGTATTTAAACATGTTAGACTCTTTCACCTTGTTTATGCCCTTAAGGTGTTTGAATGCCTCGATCATATCACCTCTCTCCTCCTTTGCTCAAGGGTATACATATTGAGCTCCGTTAATCTGTCCTCATATGTCTTCTGATGCAGTCCCTGCACCATTTTGGTTGCCCTTCTCTGGACTGCCTCAATTTGGTTAATGTCCTTGTGAAGGTGTGGCCTCCAATACTGCACGCAGTACTCCAGATGGGGCCTAACCAGTGTCTTGTACAGAGGGATTATTACCTCCCTCTTACGACTTGTGATACCCCTACTAATACACCCTAACACCCCCCTAGCCTTACCTACTGCTTTAGAGGTCTGCTTGGATGATTTTAGGTCATCAGTGATGATGATGCCCAAGTCTCTTTCTTCCTTTGTGACTGCTAGCAACTCCTCCCAGCCTATAGGTGGCTTAGGGTTTCTCTTCCCTATGTGCATGATTTTGCACTTCTTTGCATTAAATCCCAGTTGCCACTCTTCTGACCATTCTGCTAGTTTATCCGGATCTCTTCTCATTCTGCCCACCCCATCTGGATCATCTACTCTGTTGCAGATCTTGGTGTCATCTGCAAACAGACAAGCCTTACCCTCTAGTCCATCTGCAAGGTCACTAATGAAGATGTTGAAGGGACTGGCCCCAGGACTGATCCTAAAGTACCCCACTTGTGACTTGCATCTCTTCTGACTGTATACCATTTACCACCACTCTCTGTTTCTGCCCGTCAACCAGTTTGCCACCCAGTTGACCAACTTCTGACCCACCCGAGCCTACCCAGCTTATTTATCAATCTTCTATGTGGAACAGTGTCAAAAGCTTTGCTGAAGTCAAGGTGGCGACATCAACTGCTCCCCTTGGTCCACCACTCTGGTTACCCAGTCAAAGAAATCTATGAGATTAGTTTGACAGGACTTTCCTTTGTAAACCCATGCTGTCTTGGATCCTGTGCCCTATGATTCCAGGTGTTGCACTATCCTTTCCTAAGAGTGCCTCCATAATCTGCCCACTACTGAGGTAAGACTGACTGGTCTGTAGTTCCCCTCTCCTCCCTGCTACCACTCTTGTGGAGGCGGGATCACATGAACCCTTCTCCAGTCTTCTGGGACCTCTCCTGTGCTCAGAGACTCACTAAACAATTCTGCTAATGGCTCTGCTAGTTCCTCCTTTAGCTCCTTAAGTACCCTGGGATGTATGCCATCAGGTCCCATTGCCTTATCCACCTGAGCTTAGAGCTCTTGTAGGACCCTTTCTTTTGTGAAGGGAGAGTGCTCACCTCCCTCCCCTGTGTCCATGATGCTGAGCTGTGGGCCCTGTCCTACCTTCTCTTCAGTAAATACTGAGCAAAAGTATCTATTTAGGATAGATGCCTTTACAGGGTCCTCCTCCTCACATGCTCCCTTTTCTCCATTAAACAGCAATACCCCTCTGGACTTTCTCCTTTCACTAATGTATCTATAGAAAGTCTTGTCACCTTCTTTTACTGTTCGTGCTAGTGTTTCCTCAGTTTGGGACTTTGCCTGCCTTACTGCCCTGCTTCCCTTAGGGCAGTTTGGTATGCCTCCCTATCTTCATCCGCTGTGTTCCCTTATATTTCCTGAAGGCCAGCCTTTTGGCTCTGACCTTTCTGCTACTGTATTTGAGAACCAAAGTGGTTTCCTTCTTCTTTTACCAAATCTGGTGTAGAAAATGATGCAAATTCAAAATTCTGACGTGCGTATAACTACACCTTTTCGTATATACAGTCATTTTATGGAGTATCGTCACCAAATTTTTAACATAGACATTTTAGGACCTATGCTCATGAACATTGTCACTGTCATTTTCATAATCTGTCCCAAACACTGATTTCCCAAAGCTACCATGCTATTGTGCGCCGGAAGTGCGGAAACGCATTTCAGCTAGGATGTGAAAAATGACAGCTGTACTGTTCACAAGGAGGTGTAGAAAAATGACAATGTTGAAAAATCTGCATGAAAATATTATGAATTCGTGATGTTACGAGTGTGCATAGCAACTGCACAATGCATGCTTGTAAAACAGTCATTTTTTTTTCCACCAAATTTGCAACATAGGCTTTTTGAGAGCCCACCTCATGAACAGTGCCACTGTCTTTGCATTAATTGGTCCCACAAGGTGATTCCACGCAGTGATTGCAAAATCACCTTTTGGGACCAATTAACGTCATAACATTGACAGAATTCATGAGAAGGGGTTCCAAAAACCCCATGCTGAAAATTTGGTATAAAAATTCCCAAAAATGCCCAAGATATGCATCAAAGTTGAAAAAACCCTATCTATTCCATTATACAGTTTACCGGCATTTCCTCAGTTCATGGTCGGCTTTGAAGAGTGCAGACATGTTCCCAGTCCACCAAAGATCATCACACCAGACTTCAGAGGTAAGTATGGGAGGAGGAGAGTGGGGAGACAGGAGTGAGCAGTGAGTGGAGTGCAGGTGGGGGTAGGGGACTACGAGGGACCATTTTCTGTTTACAGGTGTTAAAAAAAAAACATCACAGACAGTTTTCTTTTTACAGGTTTGTTTTTTGGGTGGGCAGATACAGTAGCCAGTGGGGGATTGGGCAGCTCCGTCGGCACATAGGGAGTGGGGAACACTAGCTGAGAGGGATTGGGCATCCCCTCAGCACAGAAGAAGGGGGGTGGAACATCATGCCGATGGGGAGTAGGCTCCCCCATCGGCACATTAAAGTGGGAAAGGGGGGATGAATGCCAACGGGGACTGGGCACCCCATCAGCAAACAACAAAAGTGGGGGGGTGCATGAGCCGAGGGGGATTGGGCACCCCCTCGGCAAGCAAAAAAGGAGGGGGATGGGACACATTATGCCAATGGGGAGTGGGTTTCCCCATCAGCACATTCATGAGGGGCAGGGTAAGCCAACTGGGGGATTGGGCACTCCTGAAGTCGTCAATTTAGCGGCCACTGTGCCGCCTTATTTGTAGCTGGTGAAACACGTAGGAAGGTCCACTGCGTGTGACGAGCTTTGCTCTCATTGCAGCGGACCTTTCCTTTGATGTGAATGCCGCATTAGTATGCATGGTGTGGCGCCAGCATGCAGGCTGATAGGGGAATGAGGGGCGCACCTACTGGTGCATGCCCTGCATTTACCCAACAGCGACTGCGCCTCCAAATCTCCAGTACCACAAGAAGTTGGCTGCGCAAGCATGCCAACATAAAAAATATCAGATAAGATTATTTTTGGAAATGGTCAGAAGATACTAGTGGTTGTTCTGTCTAAGAATAAACACATTTCTTTCTAGTAAGTATCTGAAGTATCAAACTTGGGGAAACTGTGGAAACATGACGGTTAATCCATGTGCACTTACTAATTTGTGCCTGTGTGCACTCAGTTTACTACAGTACCAATAGTGTTCTTTCACACTTTGCTTGTAGTAACTGCTATTTCTGATAGCCCTGAACTGAAGATGCTTAATCAAAACAGTTTTACTGTTGTGAAGCCATATACTGTATGCACCTACCAGTTTTTCCTTCATCTTTCTGTCTTGCACTTACTTAACTTCAGTTAGAAGACATTCAGGCAGGGCTGCATGCAGGATCTATGGTGAAGAACCATTTAAGTGAGGTGGAGCTATTTTGTCTCCAGGGTCATGTAACTTAGTCACTTTACCACACTGCCAGTTGTTCTGTTCTCTGCACTTTATCTTGAATGAGACCTCTTGGATTACTTTTTGTTTTATAACACTTTATTACCATAACTCAGTATCCCTGCTTCCAGCATTGCTCTGACCTTGCCTCTAGCTAGCCGTACACTCACTCTGGAGTGACATCCTGTGTCTTACATGTTACTGAAAGTGCTGCCACATTGAATGCTAATTATATTCTTTTAAAGAGACAACCACATTTCTCTAAATACTGCAGTAACATCTTTACTTCTTTTGCTTTTTGTTTGTTTTGGTCGATTCACAACAACCACAGGAAGTACAGTAAAAAGTCTCAGAGACAAGGGTCCCTTGAGTGGCTGTGAAGATGGCCAAACCCTTGCAAATGTGAGGTTGTGAAAATTGACTATGCGTAACAGAGAAACAGGCACCATATTTTCTGTCTTCATTTGCCAGAGTGCAGCAGTTTGACTGCCTTTCAAAATTCAAGCCCATGTTTTCACCACCATGTCTGCTGATGCAGTTTGTAAAGCAGCAAAATTACTCAGACACACAGTCCTTGGTCTAAGTCACTGCTCCATTTATCAATGATACTAGGAATTAGCTGTAAATGTTTCATGAAAAATTCCTGTTGTCAACACTTTTTTGCTGAAATGTTTAGAGTTAATAGTTTTCCTTGTATTGCTAGAAAATAGAGCAGTAGTATTTTAAACAGAGAATTTGAATTACAGTAACTAGGAGACGCCACCTTGTGGCCAGATTGGGGATAAGTATGTTCACCTTTAGTAATACTTACGCTCTACATCTTCCCCAGAATAAATCAGAATGAAAATGGTGACTGCATAGCTGTACATGTACAACTGATGAGAATAAAGTGCTTAACTCCTAACTTATGGACCCACGTGTTTTGATACACCACTTTTTTTTTATTCTTTGGTAATCAGGTAAGGCCCACTAGGCACAAATGCCTGTTTTAAGGGGCAACCCATGAGCACTTTGGAGGTTAAGTGACTTGTTCAGAGTCACACAGTAGACAAGTGGAGGTTGTGGGAATAAAACCCAGGTCTGCTGGATATACCAAGCTAATTCATAGCTCGTTACTCTAACCTCTAGGCTATATTGCCATCCCTACTTTGGCAATCAGGAAAAAAAACTGCAACACTTCTCCTGTTAGGGTAGGTGACATAATTTTCTTAGAATAATGGCTGCTGATGGAGAAATAGAGGAATACTGTGCAGATCACGAGGACTGGATTTAGTATGCAGAGGGACTCTCGCAGCATTTCCTTGCAAATTATATACTCTAGAAGATGCTGACCAATAATGTACTATTTTGCCAAGTGTGTATGGGGCAAAAACATACAGCCATATTAAATGATTGGTGGCTCCTGATAAATCCAGTACCAAGTCCTTTTAATGAGCTAGTTAAGGTAGTCAACTACGGTAACCCAAAGTCTTCAGCAACTGTTCAAAGGTTTAGATTTTATAATAACTACCTTGAGTCAGGGATGTTGGTCGCTGAGTTTGCGGCAGAGCTGCATCATCTCCCAGAACACTATGCTTTTGGTGATACTTTGAAAGGTATGCTGCAAGACAGAATTGTATGTTGCTTTAATTATGAAGGAATCCAGAGATGTATTTTATCAGAACCCACCTTCAATTTTAAGAAAGCTTTAAATATAGCTCAATGTACCACTCCCAGCCCTCTTCCTCTTCACATTCTGTCCACCCAGCCCCCCTCTCACACCCATGTGCCACAACAAAGTCTCTTGGTCGATGCCAGAGGCTGCTTCCTTTTTTCCCCTCCCCTCTCTCTCCTCCTCCTCCTCCTCCTCCTCCACCCCAGGAAGGGACTGTCACCATCACCTGATCTCTGCTGTTACCTCTGTGCCCACATTTCTCAGGGGGCTCCTTTCCAGAACCCTCTAACCCTGGCCTGCCAAGCCTTCTGTTGGGCCTCTTCAACTGTTTCGTTCCAGCAATATTTATAACACTTCAAGATTGTAACAATGTCTATTGTATTCCTATGTTCAGTCCTCTGTACCATTACTGATTGTATGTCTGTGATCTGTCTCATGACATGGAACCTTTGTAAAAGAGCCTTGACTCAAAGGTTATTTCCGAATAAATAAACAAAATTAAAAAACATTGCTGCAAAACATGCTTCCAACTTGCAAAGTAGCTCTAATATACATACAGCCAGCCCCACAGCTACAGGAGCCATACACAGGCTTTTAAATACCTCTTCATAAACAGAATAGTGCTCATACTAGCAGGGTCAGCCTTCTATGGTCATGAAGCATTGCACTCATGTGTGGAGAGAAACATAACTGGAAGTTGTGACCATTCAAGGACACTCAGTGTTGGTTTTATCAGAAAAAGGACCATCTGGCGAAAATGTGCCATACCAAAGGTTGTCAAGAAAGAGAAAAAGCTCGCTTCAAGAAAGCAATACAATTAACCAAGAATTATTGAAAAATAAATGTAATTCATAATCTTGTAAGCTGATTACCCTACACTAAGGAGCACATTTGTGAAAGGGAGATTTCAGATTTTTCCCTTTTTGATGATTAAGTCTGTGTGTACTCACTACCAGTCCCACAGGTTGTGTCAAGTCCAAAGATTCCTTACTCCTCCTCAGAAGTTTCCAATCCCCCCAGCCTCATCTTCTGCCATATAGACCCTGGAGCAGTTGTCGGTGGTTGAAATAGTCAGTTGCAATTCAATGCAGTTTCAATTAGTTGCAATTGGATTGCAGTCGATGATTCCGTGACCCATCCAGGTTTGTTTTTGTTGTGCACTGCAGTGTGCTTTCTCTTTTTTTCTTTCTTGGGGGGACCAGGGGGACCATGAATAGCTAACAGTCCTCAACTGCTGGCACCAAGCCTTACAGCCAATAAAATGTACCCCTGGCTCCTAGGCATGAAGCATCCTCCAATTAGGAGAGATAGAAGGATGAACCAGGAGCTTGACAGTGTCTATGACTGGCTGCACGAGGTGGCAGGGAGAGCATGCCTAGGTAGGAGAGGAGACTGTCAGGAGAGGAGGCATCCATGTTGGTGTGTGGGCAATAGAGCAAGTAACATTTTTATACAGGGACGAAGTCTGGCAGTTCAGCCACTAATTTAAAAAAAGTTAACTGTGTCCACTGTCCTGATATGTCCAGTGCCCAGAGAGAGATTAGTGTGTCGCTGTGCAGGTCCCAGTTAGTCCTCCAGCAAAACCAGGCAGCAATTGTGTGAAGGCAGCAAGTCAGTGGTCTGATCGTGGTCAGGATCAGCCCGTGACCCCATTGGGTGACTCTCACTCAGTCTCGGTCAAGTCTTCTGAGTCAGCAAGGAGGAGGAGGAGTGGTAGGTTCACTAGTTCCACTGTGCAGATTACAAGAGTGGGGACATAGGTCTGAGTTGGGGGCCGACTGTGTGGGTTCGGAGGAGGGAGTACACAGCACCAAAAAAACACCAGTACCACCACTGAGTAGAGCAGCAGTGGTTTGAGCCATGGAGCCGCCCGATGATGCCGACTCAATCATCTCCCGACACCTGACCGAACTGTCAGCAGGCAACTACAGTGTGCAATGTACTGTATGGATGTGTATGTAAGGCCCACCAGGGCTCGGTAGTGAGCATTAGGAAGGAGGAGGATGGTCTCTCACAGTCTACTCAGTCTGCCTGTTTGTGTGCTGCATGCCTGGCTGGCTTGTCTGGCTGGTTGAGGGCTTGGGGACTGTGGGGCCCAGGGGGGGGCTGAACATGAAAAGCCAAGGCTATTGATCATCATCGATCTACTGCTGGCAGCCCGGCTGGGCTCTCTCTGACTGTGGTGGCATTGTGAGGAAGTCAGACTCCCCATGAGGTCGAGGAGCAGGCCATGTGCAGGTGGTCGGTTGGTGAGTTCCTGGATCCTTAGGAGGCCAGAGCATGGAGCATGGTCAGTTGGGTTCAATGGACAAAATGTTTGTTGTTTGCCACTGTAGGAATCGGACAGACTAAATATTAAAGTCCTCTCGGCAAGAAGAATAACATTTTACAAAACACATTAGTGTACATGATGAAAGCCAAAACAAGTTCAGAAACTGTGTCAGAAAATGTTTTTTTTAATATGCATGAATTTTTTTTAGCTTTAAATTTAAACTATGGATACATCTCAGTTCTGGTATACCATACAGGAGGTATTTCTAGGGGTCCTCCCTTAAACTGCTTTTAGTCTCACAGATTCTACGACTACTAGTAAACTAACAAATATTGATGGTTAGCTCTGTTTGCAAAAGGGTAACTTCTAGCTTCTGTGGGGTTTTTAAGAGACCTTACCTATACTGTATTTTAGGCTCCCAGTTCTTTTTCTAAGTAACTAGTATTACTGCTGCTTATTTTTCTATACTGTATACTGTTTTACTGCCCTGTTTCAACTTGTTACTTTCAGGGGCTTGGTATATTTTGTTGTTTTGAATGGTTATTGTGCTTTAGTGGGTCCCTACTGCGTGTGGATTTGTTTCACTGCACTTTACATTTTAAAGAGCAGCCAGCTTCTTAGCTGCTGCTACCTAGTTGCTGCTCCCTCCAACATATGCAATACCTCAACTGCCCCAGAGTTGAGGGGCATAAATAATTCCTTTTGTTTCTGCCCATTTATGAAGTTATAATGCTGCTCAATCCCAAATGCTAAAAATGGAGCTGCTCCCTTACCTTAACCCACTAACATGCCACCACGTAAGCACATGCAGCCCTGTTTTGTGATGTCAGAAGGCAAAGGCTGTGTGTGCTCATGCCCCATTGATTTCAGGGGGGGGACTTTTCCATACATTTTGTTAACTTTTATAGTCGAAATTTTAATAAGAAAATTATACAAAGTTAAAAAAGTACGACAAACTACTACATAATAAAATTCAACGATGGTGAAAGTTGAAAAAATTGGTTGGATTTTCTTCAGTTAGTTGAAGTCAGAAATTTCAAACTAGTTGAAAAAAATCAGTCATAATGTGTGGTAAGTCAGTCATAATTGGTTTTTCAACTGACTCCAGTGCCTACTGCCATATCTGATACAGTGTGAGCCACCAGTTTAGCTGCATCCACTGGATCATTAAAAAGATAAACATGGCCATTCCAGGTCACCCTTAATTTGGAAAATGTTCTGTTAGTTACGCATTACTGCGTCACACTTCTTACAGCATGGCAGTTCCCACCATTGGACTTTTCTTTTCGTACAACGGAGCTTGCACAGTCATAATGAGAGTTGCAACATGGACACTCAAGCTGCTTTATCCCTATTATCTGTAATATGGACATTCCATCTGCTTTACGCTCGTTGTATATGTTCCTATGTAGGTTCCCTGAAAACCTTGAATGTCTTTAGACAAATGTGGCTAGGTTACCAACACACTTAAACAAGGAATCTCCTAAGGTATTTCTAGTTAATTCTATGTGTATGTTTTTTAATATTGCCTTAACACATAAAATAAGGGCTGCTGTTCAGTCTTGTTATATAATCTGTTAAACAGGTTCAAGAGCATTGTTAATATTCGAGTTCTCTTAGGTTGGTAGTTCTTTGCTGACTGATTATACTTATTGGGAATGATGGAAGCTTTACACCCAGATGGAAGCAGGATTTACCTAGGAATTCTTTGTTTTTGTTTTTTGTTTTTTTTCCAAACTCATCCCCGGTATCACTCTGAGTTGTATGCTTTTGGTAAAGTTATGGTTCCTTAATAGTACATTGATATTTCCCCAAATGTAGTAATGCAAGGGAAGGAGGACTTAATATCATTAAGAGAATGTTCATGTCTTCTGTGGTACTGTATGTGCTTGCAAGCAGTTCTTACAAACTCCATAAATAAAAAGTTAAAAAAACGAAAGCAGTACAGTTGATGACAAAGGGATCCATGGAGGAAATTAGTGATGTACTGTGGTCTTTACCATGTTTAAAGAGCTAATGTACCACCTAAAATTATTAACAGTTTTTAAAAGCAGTCAATTATTACCGTTTATATCTGAGGTGCTTTGCTTTTCCCTTTGGGTAGTTGGAAGATGTTTTACTTGATGTTATTAGTTCTGATGTCTGGAATAGCACTCTGTCTGGCAACTGACATATCTAGTTCTGTTCCCCTCCACTGCCACATCAGCATTGTGACTTCACTGATCGTGACATCACGGCTGCTCAGGAAGAGCCACTCAGCATTTGCCAGGTCAGTCACCTGTGATGTCACAGTCAGTGAGGTCACACTGCTGATGATGTAGTGGGGGAATAGAACTAGATATGTCAGCTGCCAGCCGGAGTGCTGTTCCACACATCCAGAATAAAACTGTCACAAAGAAAAGTTTCTAATGAGCAAATGGAAGAAGAAATACTTCAGAAATAAAAAGTTACAACTGACTACTTCTTAAAATTTGTAACATTTTCTTGTCTGTAATTATTATTGGCTTTACTAGCTCTTTAAATTTTAGCAGTAAAAGGCAAATGGACAAGTCACTGCTCATTAATGTCATCATAAATGACCAAACTCTGACTAGGGAGATTGTGGCATACATGTGTATAATTTTCATTTAGAGAAATGGATACTAACTAGGCAGTGACTTGTTGCAAAGAATGAACTTTTACTGAAGATCAAATGGCCTGTAGTCTCTGTATCTTCAAGGTGACACAGTGGCCTAAGCTTTATAAGTGTCACCATGGAAACAGGTCTTCAGCAGGAGGGCACTAGGAGGGGAAGCAGTGGCAAGACATGAACTGACAGTGAAAATTTTAAATACAGTCATGATTCAGCAAGCCCACCTGCACAGTGGTAGCGCTACCACTTGCAGACCCGACAATCTGCGGTCATGAGCGACCTTGGGAGTTGGAGGGTCAGCCGGGGGGGGAATTGAGTATCCCAGGGACTGCTGTCCTCCTCTGGGGAGGGAAGGAATCAGTGGCCAGTACTAGCCTGGCCCCTAGCAGTACCTGGGTATTGGTACACTGACGTTGGAAATGGGGGGGCAGAGGTGGAGCAGACACCTGGCATGTTGTGCATGGGAGCATGCACGGCACCACCACTGGCGCCATTGCATGTTCCCTCCTCCGCAATAGGGAGAGAATCAGGAAATTGCTGACTGACAGGATGACACTGGTCTCCTGCAGGCTATGCACCTGGCTATCTAAGTTGGACAAGGCTAAGCCCCCGTGGACACCAGATTGGCAGGGCTGGGGGGACCGGTGGATGGAGGCTGGTAAGCATGGGAGCATAAAAATACACAGTCATAATTCTTGTAAGAGGGACCCCTTTTGATCTCTGAACATGGGTCTAGCAAGGCTAGAGTATGTAAAAACAGCATTGAGATGATGGGGATCAGATTATCCATTTGAGGTACTGTAGCACAGGGGTGACATATCCTCAGCAAATCAGTGTGCTTCAAGTTCAGGAAGAAGAGAAAGGTCCTATTCTTTTTTTAGAAAAACTGAAGTGAGGTTGGATATTTAAAGTGCTGGATGCAGTACTTGTGTCCATGTTGTGGATGTGTGCGACATCCACGCAAATGCGTCAGGATGTGTGCATCCGATTTTGATACAGCTTCACATATTCCAACACTTTATGCAGTTTTTGGCACTTTTGTCACAACTGCAGCACTTTCGTCCATTATCCAGATGCACTGCAGTACTTGTGATTTAAAGTTAGACCATCTTTTTGTGGCCTACCTTTTCTGACAGAAATATGCGACTGTATCAGGAAAACGGATGCAAATCTTTGAAAATCCTGATCGTTTACTTCTACAAGTTAATGTAACAGTTTTATCTGTAAGTGTAGGCCTAGCTTGAGTTAAATTTAAGTCTTTGTGGTCTCTGTTTAAAAAGTTTTACTTTTATATAGTTTTCCTGCATGCACTTTTAATCTTTGTGTTTTTTCATGTTATATCTTATAAATAAACAGCAACCATTTAGCAAGATCTAAATGACTTGTCATATTATAATTAGAAAGGGTATTTTTGTGACTTTCTGGTGTATCCATCACTATGAAAGGGACACTGTTAAAGTTGATTTGAGCTATGTAATACTTTCTAATACTTGGAAGTGATAAGGTAAAACATGGGAAAACAAGCCCACACTCCATCTACCATTCAGGCAGTTGGCCTTGACTTGATCCAGGGGAACCAGTGATTGGGTTCATGGATCCAAGTGTCTGGAGCATGCCAACTTAAATGAGGGATGAGTGTGGGTGCAGGACACAGTATGGGGTGAACTAGGTTGGAGGTCTGTGCCAAGCTGGTGGTTGAGAGGGACTGGTGTGGGTGCAGATGACACAAGACATGCTGATTGTATAATTTTTAATAAACAGAGGAGGAGCTGGGTGACATCATGGAGAAGGTAGGGTCAAGACAGTGTTTTAATTATGGTGTAACAGACCTTTAGACACACGTGTTTGAACTCTGAAAAAAGAAACATCTACAGCACTATAAGAAGATAAGAATACATTAGGTAGACAGATCTAAGTGTATTATTGGTAGGAATTTGCATTTTTTAAACCTTATTGTTTTAAAAGATTGCATGTTTTGTGATATATGGTTCTGTGTTTTACATTTTACATTTTTATCTATTTTTAAGTAAACATCTCATTTTAAGAGACTACTTGGTGTGCCTTTAAAATTATTTCTTTGACAAGGGAAGCATATATGGTTAAAGTTCACACTGTACAAAGCTTACTGGTTTTACCACACTGGGAAAAGTTTATTCTGAGGTCTTTCATAGAGTTTTAAGGGTTCATTTTGTACACCTGGTTAGGTGCCCATAGGTGAAAGATATCTGCCCCCCCCCCCGCAGAGCAGAATTGTCTGAGCCTGTACATTGGGTACGCTAGCAAGTCGTTCACAGTTTGAATCCCTCCAAGAACTTGAGACCAAAGGTTGATTCAAACCCACAAAACAGACAGGAGTGTTACCCTGTTCTGTTAACTGTTCACAATACTGCACTCAGAGGTTGGCACTGTGGGAGCAGAGGGCCTGACCTACTGAGTGGGGTTGTGACACAGGACACAGTATGGGGCGAACTAGGTTGGAGGTCTGTGCCAAGCTGGTGGTTGAGAGGGACTGGTGTGGGAGCAGAAGTGCCTTTTGTGACAGATATTGATACAGAAGCCTCTAATAAGTTAGTAGTGAGTCCACATGTCATCAGCTGTCGCCTGTGGATAAGATTCCACCTCTTTGGTACTGTCAGTGCAGTTCTATGTACATACACAAGAAAGCAGGTTCTAGTGCATGGTGCAGTCAATGTAAATATGATGTACCAAGATCAGACAGGTTTAGGCCTGTGTTGATGGAGAAGGTCTATAAGGTGATCTTTGAGTTGCAGACTACCTATTGCTAATTGGACCCAGGCCCAACACATCTCTTCGTGAACTGTGTGGGTGGACTGGGTCCAGTGTTCTCTGAGATAGTCTGGTGTTCCTTTTCTGAGGGGTCCTTTCTGAATACATTGAAAGATTTTTATTTATTCATTTGCTAACCGGGTAAGGACACTGGACCAAAGGCCCTTTTTCAGGTCCAACCCGGATACAAAGAAGAATACAAATAGACAAACATCAACAACTTGACAAACATCAACAGTAAAACTATTACTTATTACATTTACAAATTGAGTTGATCAGTAAAAACTGTTTAAACATGGATTTAAAACATGCCTCAAAATTATCCATACAAATAGACAAAGGCACTGAATTTCACAAAAAATGGATCTGAATTGGAAAATGCACAGGACCCAAGTTTTTGTTTACATAAACTTGTTTCAAACAACACACCATTAGCAGACCTTAACATAGATGGTACCCTAAAAACTGAAATGAAATCAGACAAGGGAAATAAAGAACTCAAAGAAGTAGCTTTGAAAATCAAAGACGCATAAAAATATTCAATTCTAGAACTAAAAGACAACCAACCCAATTGAATATAAATCATGGTGGTGTGTATGATAAGGAACTAATAAAATAAAATGACAAATATTGTTATATGTAACAGACAGTGTGTTAAACTCCTGATACCCAACTTAAAGTAAATTCCAGCAACATAATCCCAATGAGGAAGAAGAGAACCAACAGTTATTGCTTTTCTAGTTTAAAAGTAAAATATGACTTGAATTTATATGGTAGACCCAGTTTTTGATTTTCTTTCCTACTAACTGAAATAACTTGTAAAGAAAAATTAAGTGCTGAATCCAACAACACACCAAGATGCTTAAACTGTCGCATCTGCTCAATAGTTACCTCTTCCTGATCATGAACTAACAGACTAGGACTTCCTTTCAGCATTACATTTGTTCCAAACAACACTGATTTTGCTTTCTTCAAGTTCCATAGAGTTATTAACAAACCAATTACAAATAATATTAAAATCCTGTTGAATAAATGAAGTAATAGTGGAAACTGAGTTCGCTTGATAAAACAGAATAAGATCATCTGCATAAAGTGTGTTCTCACAAGCTCAGCATTGGGAAGGTAACTGATTTACAAATAGAGTAACTAACAGGGGACCCAAAATGGACCCCTGCATAGGGGTGTGCAAAAAAAGAAAAAGGCCGCCTGGGGAATTTTGGCGAAAGTCAGATTTTCTCTTCTGCGAAAGTTTGGAAATCATTTCGCCAACTTTCATGGAAATTCTGCCAAAAACTGTGGAATAAATGTAAGAAATGCAAGTTAATGTATTAAACTGCTGGGGAAAAAACTGCAGAAGTACTGCAAACCGTGGCTAATAACATGATATTTGGTGAAATACTAAGCAAGAGACTTTATTTCCACATGTCATGTACAAAGTATGCAGTTCGTAATTGAATGCCACAGTACTAGGCAGAAATCTGCAGTTATCTGGTGAAAGTTTGGAATTCTGCCACAGGCAAAAGAGTGGAAAATCCTGTGAAATTTTCAAAATTTTGCGGAACTTCTACGGCAGTAAAAATCTGCACTTTCACTCATCCCTACCCCTGAGGAACCCCACAACTAATGAAGGCCTCAGGGGACTCAATAGAATCAATATAAACTACCTGGGACCTCTCAGATAAATAGTCACTGACCCATGCTACAGAGGTGTCAGAAAAGCCCAATTCCTTTAATTTCTCACAAATCAAATCATGCTCTATTAAATCAAAAGGGAGGCAGTATGGCACATTGGTTTAAGGCTCTGAGCTGCAAATCTGGTGACATCCAGCAGACCAGACCTGGGTTTGAATCCCACAGCTTCCACTTGCATACTGTGTGACACTGAGCAAGTCACTTAACTTCCCTGTCCTCCCAGGTCACCCCTGTAATAAAGCTTTCAGCTTAGTGTGCCACTCCTGGTTAAACAACTGAAAAAAAATGCCTTGGTCAGATCCATAAACACTGCTCTTGTCATTAATCCTCTTTCAAACCCTCAGAGCACACTGTCAGTGAATCTGACCAAGACCGTTCCAGTTCTGCAGTTCCTACAGAATCCATGCTGCTGGGTACTCAACAGATCATGCTCCATCAAATAATTGTTTATCTGCTTAGCAACAATTTTTTTCCATTATTTTACTTAACAGATTAAGAATTAAAAAAAGAATGAAAGTCATCCAGTTGTTCAACATGAGGTTTCTTTGGGATAAGTATAACCCTAACTTGCTTCCAATTTGATGGAAATTGCTGGGAAATTAACGAAAAATTAAAGATAGAACAAAGGGGGTCAATTATGCAAGGTGAAACTAATTTGAGGAAATGATCATCCAAGTCGCCAAATTTATTGGGTAATGTTTTCAAAAGCTTGAACACCTCACCTCTTTCAGCCATCCTAAAACAAAACTTTGGTCTATCTGATTGAAAAAAATCTGAAACTAAATTAACAACATGATCTTTTGAAACATGTTTTCTGTAATCACTCAAATTAATGCATTTTTCACGTAAGAGATTAACAATCTCAATTGAGTCAGTGATTTCCTGATCACTAATTTTCCATTTCCAAATAAAATTGTTCAGTTTAGGAGAGTAATGAATTAACATTGCCCCAAACTTTCTAGGATCGGACAAATTGGATTCAAAATTACCTTGAAAATATTTCTTTTCTGCTGTTCTTACTGTTTTAGTGACTACGTTTTTTAAATGACGGTAAGTGTTCAAGGATGAGGTCGTCAAGCTTTCCTTATAAGATTCCAACACTAAGTTCCTTTGCTTTATCAACTTTTTTATTTCTGTGGAAAACCATTTATTGGGGACACCTTGTAATCTTAAATTATGCAGAGGACAAAAACCATTCTGGACCGGTAACAAAAACCAGCATTTGTCAATGCCGAATGTTTGCTTGCTGGCATTGGCATTGGTAGTGTAGAAGTTACAGAGCTGCATAATAGGAATGGCAGTGAAGTATTGAACTAAAGCCAACCCCACCACCACTCTGCAGAGAGTGACAGGCATTGGGGTGTGCCTTTGGGTCGTCAGGCATAACGACCACGCCATTCACCACCTACTCTGCAGACACTGACAAGTGTCACGGTGTGCCTTGGGGTCTTTGGCCCCTATGCGCACCCCATTCCATCAGTAAATATGGTGAGATGGGTGTGGTATAGGAGAATGGGGTGAAGTTTGGGACCGAAGAGTCCGAGGCACACCTTGATGCCTCTCACTGGCTGCAGGGTGTGGGTTGGGGTGGAATGGTAGGAGCATGACAGGCAAGAATCCCAAGTCACACCCATGATGCCTGTCATTCTCTACCAGGTGGGGCAGGCATTCATTGGTATTTTCACTCCAAATTTTCAACATGTTTTTTTTGTGATCCCCACCTCATGAACAGTGGCAATATCAGTTTGTTAGCCGAAAACTGCTTTTGCACAGCAACTATGGCATTTGGCACCACAGGTGCAAAAACACATTCCAAACAAGATGTGAAACATGACAGCAGTACTGTTCATGGAAGGTGTAAAAAATGGCAATGTTGAAAATCTGCTGTGAAAATCTTAAAAAAACTGGTGAAGTCACGAGCATGCGTAGAAACTGTGCAACGCACATCCGTAATGTAACTAGTTTGGGGATTTTTTTTACAGCAGATTGTTAACACAGGCATTTTGGGACCTCCGATCATGAACAGTGTCAGTGTGATTTTCTTTATCTGTCCCGAACAATGATTTCCCTCAGCAACCACGCATTTCTGTGCTGAAAGTGTGAAAACACATTTCGGCCATGTTGTGGAAAATGACAGCTGTACTGTTCATAAGGAGCTGTGGAAAAATGCCACTGGTGAAAATCTGGACTGAAAATAATACAAATTCATGAACTTACGAGGGTGCGTGGAAACTGCGAAATGCTCACTCGTAACACAGTCATTTTATGGAGTTTTGTCACCAAATTTTCAACATAGCCATTTTAAGACCTCTGCTCATGACCAGTGTCACTGTGATTTTTTTAATCTGTCTCAAACATTGTTTTCACACACTGACTGTACCATTGTGCACTACATGTGTGGAAACACATTTTGGGCGAGATGTGAAAAATGGTAGCTGTACTGCTCATAAGGAAGTGTGGTAAAATGGCACTGTTGAAAATCTGGTGCAAATATTACAAATTCACAAACTTCCAGCGCATGTGGGAACCTGCGCAACGCGCGCCCTAAAACAGTCATTTTGGGAATTTTTTCACTAAATTTTCAACATAGCCATTTTAACACCTCTGCTCATGATCAGTGTCACTGTGACTTTCTTAACGTGTCCCATACATTGATTTCAACACCGACTGCGCCATTGTGCCACACTATGGGCAGAAACACGTTATGAGCGAGAGATGTGAAAATGACAACTGTACTGCTCATAAGGAGGTGTGGAAATGGCAATGTTGAAAATCTGGAGTGAAAATATTGAACATTTGCTAACTTACAAGCGCATGAGGAACTCAGCAACGCACGCCAGAACAGTCATTTTAGAATTTTTCACCAAATTTTCAACATAGCCATTTTAAGACCTCTGCTCATGTACAGTGTCACTGTGATTTTCTTAATGTGTCCCATACATTGATTTCACACACCAACTGTGCCATTGTGCACTACATGGGCAGAAACATGTTTTGGGTGAGATGTGAAAAATGACAGCTGCACTGCTCATAAGGAGGTGTGGTAAAATGGCAATGTTGAAAATCTGGAGTGAAAATATTGAAATGTTGCAAACTTACGCGCGTGCGTAGGAACTGCGCAATGCATGCTTGTAAAACAGTCATTTTTAGGAATTTCTTCACCAAATTTTCAACATAGCCATTTTAAGACCTCTGCTCATGTACAGTGTCACTGTGATTTTCTTAATGTGTCCCATACATTGATTTCACACACCGACTGTGCCATTGTGCACTACATGGGCAGAAACACGTTTTGGTGAGATGTGAAAAATGACAGCTGTACTGCTCATAAGAAGGTGTGGTAAAATGGCAATATTGAAAATCTGGAGTGAAAATATTGAAAATTTGCGAACTTACAAATGTGCATAGGAACTGTGCAACTCACACTCGTAAAACAGTCATTTTTAGGAATTTTTCCACCAAATTTTCAAAATAGGCTTTTTGAGAGAACACCTTATGAACACTGGCAGTGTCATTTCCTTAATCATACCAGAAAGGTGATTTTGCGCAGTGGCTGCAAAATCACCCTTCGGGCCCGAGTAACGCCATAACAGTGCAATCATTCATGAGGAGGGGTCCCAAAACCCCATGTTGAAAATTTGGTGCAAAAATTCCAAAAAATGCCTGAGATATGCAACAAAGTTGAAAAAACCCTATCTATCCCATTATACAGCTTACCGCATTTCTCAGTTAGCAGTCGGCTTTGAAGTGTGCAGACGACTTCCCTGGTCCACCAAGATCATCGCCGGACTCGAGGCAGTGTGAGGGGGTGGAAGGCAGGGTGAGTTGGTGGGTGCGGGTTGTGGGGGACAGGGAGACTGTGAGGGTCCATTTTTTTCTTTACAGGTTTTTTTTGTTTTAAAAGACGACGCGGGACGTTTGCCACACTGGGGTGTGCTCCCAGTGTGGCAGAAGGATGGCTGGGGGAGCGTGGAGCCAACGAGGGATTGGGCACCCCCATCGGCCATGGCATCTGTTGCCACGCTGGGGTGGTCTCCCAACGTGGCACCCTCTACTTGGGGGGGACATGGAGACACAGTGGAGCCGACTGGGGATTGGGCACCCCGTGGCTATGACGACACGCCTGGAGGGCAATCAGCCGGCATATGAAACTGTGTTTTGGGGCGCAGCACAGCCGACGGGGATTGGGCACCTCGTCGGCTATACAGTGTGTGCTGGGGTGAGCAGCAGCAGCAGCATATGTGTGTGTGTGTAGGGGAGCGCTGCATGAGCAGGCGATATCTGATCGCTGCTCACTGAAGCGTAGCTCCCCCCTTTCAACTCTATGCCACTGCATTTTGGAGCTGTCATAGACAGCTCCAGCAGGCATTGGAGAACTGCAGCCGTGCCTGCAAACACACTGACTGAATTGGAAGAGGGCTGACACACCTCTGAAAACTCCGATGACGGCACTATGTTTCTTGCACATGCGTGCAAGCAAACATAAAAATCACAAAAAAAATTCAAAAGCCAGGTTAATATCTGGTATGAATTGTAGATATGATCAAACTGATGAAGATAAATGGGCAAATAACACTTCCATATTAACTCTTTTAAAGCAACGGACCTGTATGATGCCTGGAGGTATTTTAATATGCCTAAAATTTAAAGCGCAGAAGGTTGCCATATGATGGCTCACAGATTCAGATAAAACTCCTGAGGAGCCTAACATACCTTCCCCATTTGTGATTATCCAATCCAGAACTGAGTGATTAGCAGTAGTAAGATTTAAATGAGTTGGTTATTTACAGTAATAATCTGGGTCAGACCATAAGAATATAATAAAGATTCTGGCCCAGATTTTCAAACTGCGCCAGGCTGTGGCTCAAGCTTGGGGCAGCTCAACTCGGCTGCGCAGGGGTGTGGACTGGGTGATATTCAACGGAGCTGCGCCATGGCTCAGCAGCATTGAATATCGCACCCTGGCCACCCCCAGTGTGCATGACGCAGTGGCACTGCGCCAGCGCAAGTGGCCAGAGTGGAGCATGGGGATGTGCTAGTGCAAGTTCCATTGTGCCATGCACAGCAACCGCAACATTCAAAACTTGACATGCAAATAGGGCCATAATGTATGCAAGGCGTACATGGGGCCATTTGCATGTCATTATGGCCCCATTTGCATGCAGGTGCGCCGATCCCCCATGACTTGTGCCTGGCGCCCTGCCAGGCAGCAGCCAAAGGGGACTGATGCCCCCTGCAGCCCGATCATGGGCATCTGTAAAAACAAAATAAGTGTTATATCTTCGGTGGTCCAGTGGACCGCTATCTGCTGATCATGGGATTAGTAAAGAACTGGTCCATATCCCTGGTGGTCCTGTAGACCAGTGATCGCTCGATCTTTTTAAAGAAAGACCTGGTCTGTCGCCTGGTGGTTCAGTGACCGCCGATCGCCGGATTATGGCATAGTAAAATGGAATTACATCATCTCCTGATGGTCTAGAGGTAACCCTCATCTCTGCGCCCACTGGTGCTCACTGCTCCGCCCGGTGAAAGTCGGTGGTGCAGCATTTCACCCTTGCTGCCCGGCCGACCACTAACCGACACCTCAGAGTTGCACGCCCATTGGTCTGACAGCGTGAGCCAATGGGCATGCAGTTTCATGTATATTAACATTCCAGATATGTGAATCATTCACATATCTGAATGTGTAGTAGAGTTGCACGCCCATTGGCTCATGCTGTGAACCAATGGGCGGCAGCCCTAGAGGTGTCAGTCAGCGGTGGCGGTGGCAGGCGTGGTGGGTGCTGCCGCTCGCCGCTGACCGGGGAGCGGGCGGTAGGGCTCAGTGGGCGGGTGGGGGTTACCGCTAGATCACCAGGGATATTGGTATTCTTAATTTGTTTTACTAATGCCCGATGGGGCAGCAGCGTCCACTGGACCACCAGGGATATTGGACCAGTTCTTTTCTTTTTTACAGAAGCCCGCAATCGGGTAGTCAGCGGTCCACTGGACCACCAGGAATATTGGACAAGTTCTTTTTTTACTAATGCTTGCATTTGGACAGATAGCAGTCCACTGGACCACCAGGGATATTGGACGAGTTCTCTTTTACTAATGCCCGCGATCGGGCAGATAGCGGTCCACTGGACCACCAGGGATATTGGATGAGTTCTTTTTTACTAATGCCCGCGATCGGGCAGATAGCGGTCCACTGGACCACCAGGGATATTGGACGAGTTCTTTTTTACTAATGCCTGCGATCGGGCAGATAGCGGTCCACTGGACCACCAGGGATATTGGAAGTCTTTTATTACAAATGCCTGCGATCGGGCTTCTGGGAGGGCGCCGCCAGGTACAGCTGAACTCGGGTGGCTACCCATTGGCGGTGGCAGCTGCCGTGTTGCGCCCCGGCAATGCGGCAGCTCACCTGTGGCGCCATCAGTTGTTCCTTTTTTGGGGCGTAACTTTGTGTTGGCGCAGGTAGGGGTTGTGCATGCATGGCTCTGCACATCCCGGGCTGAATATCGGGCTGTGCAGGTTATGCATGGGCACACCCCCCCATACCTGTGCCTGAATACATTACTGATGTGCTCCGGCACATCGGGATTTGTGCCGCGCACTTTTCCCTTTTAAACATTGCGCCGTGGCGCATCAGTGGGTTGCGCATGGTGCAACGGTGTTGCACCATGTGCAACCCTTTTGAATATTTGGGCCTTTAAACCTAGATTATCTTTCTGTAGTCAAGTCAGATTAATGTCACCAGCCGAGTATCATGACCTTCAATAGTTGGAGCTACTACTTGCTAATAGTCTTTTAACCCATTGATCCCACAATTAGGGTGGTTATATAAGCAACTCAGCACATGTTTTCCCCCACCAAAAAGTAAACAAAGTATTAACCAATCAATCTCAGAGTTGGTGCCAATACTACTATTTAAAACTGTTAATTGTATATGTTTTTTAAAATAAACAGCTACCGCACCACCTCTTTTCCTTCCTTTATGGTCTGCTCGAATGATTTTATACCCAGATTAATTACATGCACTATCTGGAAGAGAAGGTTTCAGCCAAGCTTCTGATATGGCAACCAAATCAGGATTATTAGTAGCTATTAACTGCTCCATCTCAGCAAGTTTTGGAATCACACTTCTAGTGTTTAGATAAATAATTTTAAGACCGTTGGACATTTTTAACATTAACTGATGTTGATTTTCTTACCCAGAGACAGCATGTCCTGGATTTAACTCTATATCACCAGATAATAACAATAAGCATAACTGAAATGTACCATATGTCCCCCCCAATACTGTGCTTAACAAATTGTGAAGATAAGTATGACATGAAGTATTCATATATTCATATATTCATATATTCATATTCATATTCATAATCTGCCCCCCCCCTACTCTCGACTCAGGGCCACACAAGGCCCCACGTATCTCACCAATAATCCCCACCTGGGTATCCCAAGATTGCTGTCTAACTTCCTCAACAGTCACTAAGTTTGACTGGACTGCTCCTTTGATTTTTTTTTATGTATATTCTGCCTGTTACATGTATGTTCTCTACTGTATTTGTCTACCCTCCACCCTTGTAACCGACGTGGAGCCTTTGCAAAAGAGTCTGTGACTCAAAGGGTTGTAATTCTGATTGTTTCCAAATAAACAAATAAATAAATAAATATATCCTTATCTCATATTTCTGCACCAACAGTAATGGGAGAACATCAACTGTCTGGTCTATTAACGTTAGTAGCATTGGTGGAGCCCCTTTTGGAAAAAAAGCATCTCTGGACCTGGCTTGCTTAGCAAATTATAGACTTGTCTCTAACCTTCCATTCTTGGGAAAGGTTATTGAGAAGATGGTGACTCTGCAGCTCGAGACACACCTTATGACTTTTATCGTCTACAAGCTATTCCAGTCTGAATTTAGGTAGAGGCACAGTATGGAGACTGCATTAGTCAGGGTGTGTAATGACTAACCGAGGGCTAGAGATCAAGGTAAATGGTCAGTTCTCGTTCTACTTGAGCTCTCTTCAGCATTTGACACTATAGACCATGGGTTGCTCTTGGACCACCTAAGGGAGTACTGTGAAATTGCTGGCAAGGTTATAAGCTGGTTCAAGTCTTTTCTTAGAGATAGGACACAGATGGTGATGATGGGGATTTCTCTTCACTCCCGAAGCCCCTGCTCTGTGGTGTTCCCCAGGGCTTGAACCTCTCAACTATGTTGTTCGCAATGTACATTCTGACCCTGGGAAAGATCGTCAGATGTTACAGTTTGGGTTTTCACTGCTATGTGGATGACACTTCACTGTACTTGTCATTTGCACCTGGGATGCCTGGCACAAGTGATATGATAAATTTGTGTCTGGCCGAGATTCAGGACTGAATGTCCTTCAGTTGGCTTAGACTAAACCCGGACAAGACCGAGGTACTAGTGATTGAGCCTGGTCGATAACAGGGTACAGGTGCTACAGCAGAGATGACCAGCCTGGTGCTTGGTTCCTCCAGTCTTGTAGCCTCTGGTAAAGGTAAAGAAGCTGGGCATCATTCTTGAAAAGTTTCAGGTCCTAACCTGTGGAACTCGCTTCCCAGATAATTGAGGGAGGCCCCCTTGGTAGAGAACTTTAAGAGGGGCCTCAAGATCCACGTATTTAAAGAGGCTTTTGATTTGATATAATCATCACTGGCTGTTTTAGTTTCATGTTTTACTTAATTTGCTGATGTGATTTATTACTAATTCTGAATTTTTATTAGCCTATTCTGATATTATGCCTGCTGCTCGACAAACAAATCTACTACTACATGTTGAAGTCTATCCTTGTAGGGCATTTTATGCAACCCCTGCACCATTTTAGTTGCTCTTCTCTGTACTGACATCACCCTGTTTATGTATTTTCTTATATGCGGCCTTCAGAACTGGACACAATCTTTCAGGTGGTGTCTCACCAGCGAGCAATACGGTGACAGCACTACCTCCTTCCTCCTGCTGGAGATACCTCTTCATATGCATCCCAGCATCCCACTGGCCCTACCCACTGCTTTGTCACACTGCCCTGCCATTTTGAGGGCTTCAGATAAGATAATCCCAAGGTCCCTTTCCTGCTTAGTGACTGTCAGTATCTCCCATCCATCCTATGTTCGCCTCCTGGCTTCCTATGCCCTAGGTGCATGATTTTGCACTTTTGGGGATTAAACTACAACTGCCATGCTCTTGACAACTCCTCAAGATAAGTGGATCAGGAGCTGGAATACATCAGCTGGTATCACTAAACCTGTTCTGTTTTTAGACCAGGCTGCACTGATTGTACCGATGTTGAAAACAGATGGGAAAGTAAGGCTATGGAGAGACTATGATGTCACAGTGAATAGAGTAGCCTAGTTAGATATGTAACCACGTCCCATAATTAAGGACCTGTATTCTACCTTGTTCAGGGAAAAGATACTCACACAAATTGACCTAAGCAATGCATATCTCCAAATTCTTCTGCAATCCAAGTCCTATGTAATAATTAAAACCCCCTCAGGGGTTGTTTTTTTAAAACCAGTTGCCTTTTGGAGTTTCAACTAAACCAGATATTTCTCAAAAAGCAATGGATAACATATTTCAGGGTTTACATTATGTCTGTGTGTACATTGATAATGTCCTGATTACAGCAGATACAGAGGCAGAACATTTACAAAACATGGACACAGTCCTACAAAGGCTATCAGATGCTGGCATGCATCTAAAGAGAGACACATGTATTTTGCAGGGCCCAGAAGTTAGTTATCCAGGACACAATACTGATGCTGCTGGTCTACATCCACTTGAAGAAAAGTTGCAAGCTGCTACAGAGGCAACATTACAAATGGCGGCATCAAGCTCAACTGTTTCTAGCCCTGTTATACTAGTATGGCAAACTCTTACCAAACCTCATCTCAGTGCTAGTATCACTCCATCAGCTGCTGCAGACGAATTTAAAATGGCAGTTTGGACAAAAACAAAGAGCAGCCTTTGTTGAGGCTAAGAAACTGTTACTGTTGTACTTTTGTACCTTTTGGTTCATTATGACAGCCAAAAAGAATTGCAACTGACTTGTGATACCTCTTCCTATGGAGTGGGATTAGTGCTAGTTTACCAAATGCCAGATGGATCTGAATGCCTTATGTGCTATGTTTCATGTACCTTAGCCCAGCAATAAAACGTACCCCAGCCAGAAAACGGATTACTTGTGATATTTGTAATAAAAGAGTTTCATTCTTCCTTTTTTGAACACATTTCACTATAAACTCCAATCAAAAGCCACTGAAAGGTCTTTACTGTGAGAGTAAACCCTTGGCCTCAGTGGCCTCTGGCAGAATTCAGCACTGGGCTCTTACTGCAGCAACTAATGATAATGTGTTTGAATACAAACCTTGTAAGGATAAAGAGATGTGGATGCCCTAAGCAGACTTCCTTTACAGTACCTGACAGCCCAGCAAATGTACTTCAGCCAGCAGAGACTGTCCTGCTTGCGGGTTGCTGTTGGCATCAGGAAACAAGAGCAGACCCTGTTCTATCCAGAGTATGGCAGTTTGTTACACACTGTTGGACTGAGACTGCAGGTGGGGAATCCCAACCGTATCATTCTCAACAGGAGGTCTTAAGTATTCAGAAAGGATGCTTACTATGGGGGCCAAGAGTGATCATACCCCTTTCAGAGACAGAAATGTTACTGCGGTTGTTGCATGAGGCACTCCCAGATCTTGTATGCACAGAGAGCCTCGCACACAGTTATGCATGGCCGTCAGGCATGGACTATGACATAGGGGGTATAGTACCTCAGTTCAAAATATGTCAGTCACATCAGCACATACCACTCAAAGCTCCTCTGCACCTTTACTGTTCTGATGCACCACAAGAGCAATAATTGATAATAACAGAGGTAAACAAAAATGTTGTTGCATTCTAAAATATTTTTTTTTTACTTACAGCTGATGTGCCTGTCTCACAGCCACTGTCCACCTCCCAGTGACATCACACTTCCAGCAGCTCTGAATCTCCATGGAATTTCCCCTCCATGGTGGGGATCTATGGGATGACATGCCCTCCAAAGAGAGTTCAACAAAGTGGAGCATAGCAGATGGCCGAGGTCCGAGAGTACAGGTGACATGATTCTGCCAGGTGATGGTATTACTGCTGTGGATTTTACCCACCCCAGGAGGCTGGCAGCTCAGGCTCCAGTGAGTGAGCACTCAAGTGTATGCACACATAGCCAGCCAGTGTCTCCCCTCTCCAGCTGCTGTGCCCCTAGCAGGCCACCTGTAGTCACCCAGGAGGTGCTAGCATGGCAGAAACAGTCTGCCTCCCTCCCCGGAGGAGGTGAGCATCCTCTGTGAACACTCAACAATCCTCCCTCAGCTGGTCCTCCAAGCAATCCAGGCTTGCTTCCAGACCTGTGTCACCAGCATCGCTAGTGTTGGGGACACGTCAATTCACTCTGGATAATTTGCTCCCAGACAATTCACTGTGAACAAGTTGTTCCCATGACAATTGGGTCCCTGACAAATTTGTTCCCTGACAATTTGCTCAAACAATGTATCAAACTCAGCTCAAACAAGAATGACAGCAGAAGCACTAGTTTTTTAAGGCCTCAAGCATATTGGGTTGGCCAATAGGTCAAATGATGCCCACCAAAAAGTAATATAATTATGCAATAAGGCATGACAGAGTGTGCATTATTGTGGGATAATGGCACACCTTGAAAAGTGCAGCCTATGCCAAAGCTGAGGGCTTTATGCACCTGAGAAGTGCCAATATCCCACAGTTATGCACACCCTGGAATCCTTTATTTATTTATTTATTTATTTACTTCTATTTTTTTCCTCCTTGAGCCACCAGACTGCCTACCTTACCGCTTTTGGCATCCCCTTCAGGTCTCCGTCCACCATCTCCAGGAATCCGGTGTTCCTTGTGGATCCTGCGGCTACCCCCATGGCTAACCCCCCGCGGCGGGGTGGAGGGGAGCTTCTCCCCCTTAGCTCAACCCCCCTGAACAGGATCCAGTGCCGCGTATCCACTGAGCCGACCAGTCTACCTTGCTAGGAACAGCCATCAAGCTGCCGCATCTGGTGCCCATATTTCCTTTGTTCTGTTTTTCCCCTCCCCGTTGTCTATGGAGTGCAATGACGCCCAAGGACCTGAGTGCACACACATCCGCACGCCCCCTGATCCTGGCATCCTGCTACAGTATGAGTCCCATAGATCCTACCCATGTTCAGTGATCCCCAGCAGTCGCCAGGGGCCACCTGAGCACTGGCAGCAGTTCACGCCCCTCCCCGGAAAAGGAGAGCAGTCCTATGGACACGCGATCCTTTTCCTCCCCTGCCGACCCCTGATGGCCCTGACTCGTTCCCGAATTTGGGTTGCCAGCGTGGAGCGAAGTGTGGTGTCCAGCGCCTCAACCCTTAGTGCCACTGGGCCAGCTCTGGAATCCTTTATTACGATTATAAAACAGCTTCCCTGATTTGTTTTTATTATAGGGCCAAGTAATGAGGTTCAGAAAGTTAAGCATTTCTGACCTGTGCTGTTGTGCTGGGATATCACCATGGTCGTGTGACTGGATTCTATCAGTCACAGTAAAGTATTCTCTTACCCATTTTATAATAATATATAATGGGAGCAAATTATTGGGGAACGAATTTGTTAGGGACCCGATAGTTGCAGGAGTGACTTGTCTGGAGCAAATTGTCTGGGAGCAAATTGTCCAGACCAAACTGACATGCAGCCGCTAGTGTCAGCCAGTTCTATGGCAAGATAACAACGGGTTGACATTGACACCCCCGACATTGATGGGAACAATGCTGACAGTCAGCATTGTTCCCAACAGAAGCAAGTGTTTTTCTGTGAGGGGCTTTGCCCCCTGCACACCCCATGCGGGGGGCTATCCCCCCTACACCACCCCATCTTTAAATAACCAACTCCAAGTCAGAGTTGGTTCAGGGTGGGGACGCGACACCAAGAGTTGCATTGTCAGTTCACAGCAGACCACCACAGCGAAAAATTGACCTGGTGAGATTTGTCGCTGTGGTGGTATTTTGCTGTTTTAGTGTCGTTATCCAGACATGATAGTGTGTCAGCCCTGTCTCTGCATCAGCTGGCTGTCTGAATTCTGAACAGATTTTTTAACTTTAGTAATCTCATGGCACTACGCACCTACAAGCTTTCAGATCAAAGGAAAATAACATCCTGGAGGTGACCCACAGTTGTATTCTTTGTAAAGTAGCAATTGATAGTAGCAAAAAACATTTTTGTATAGTGTAAGATAAACACGTATATAAAAAACAGTCATCTTGTCTGAAATAGAAAATGAAATGAATAGGTTTTATGTTTCATTTCCTACCCTCACAATTTGTTCTCCATTTTCTCCTTATTCCCTGCCCCTTCAATCGAGGTTGCCCTGGTTCCTATACCAGGCAGTAGGGGGTGCATGAATGTTAAAAGTTCTCTCAGGGATCACCATGACAGCAACCTTTCTCCAGCTGTGAGAGCAGACAGTAGGGTGTGTGAATGCTGAAAAACCTTGGGTGTCTCTATGGAAGCACCCTTCCTCTGGCTGTGAGGGCAGGCAGTAGGGGTATGTGAATACAGGGAGACCTCTTCAGGATCTCCATGCCAGCACCCTTCCTCCAGCTGTAAGGATAGGTAGTAGAGGATGCTTGAATGCTGGGAGACCTCCCCAGTGTCACCATGGCAGCACCCTTCCACTGACTTTGAGGGCTGGTGAGCAGCAGCCTTTGTTGCTGTTAGCTATGCTGCTCTTTCTTTAGGCAGAAGGAAGTACTTGAATGCTGGGAGACCTCTCATTGGTCACCATTCCTACACCCTTCCTCCAGCTGTGACAGCAGGTAAGCAAGCAAAGCAGAAAGGTGGCTCAAGGGACAGATCATCTGAGCCACATGCATAACAGTGCACTATTGTAGGACAAAAGCTGGGCTACACTGACCTCTGACTCAATGCAAAACCAAAACCTTGATATTAGATTGATGATGCAGGCAGTATAGCTCAGTGGTTAAAGGCACTGAACTGCAACCAGAAGACTTGGAGATGAGCTGAAGACCTGGGCTTCAATCTCATTAACCCCGATTTGTATATGTTTATAGCAGATTACAACAGCAACACCCACCCCTCACCAGCCTGCCGATGTTCCCCACAGCCTCAGTGTGCTTTATTAAGGTGTGACATCCACTATATACAAGCCCATTATACAGGGCAAAATTTAAAGTGCACGTGTGAAATTAACATACTGCAAAAAAACCAATGTGCAAAATGACATATATAATGAAGTGACTGTGAACATATTCTAGTAAAACAGCAGGTGAGCAGCTGCCTTTGTAGCCATTATCTATGCTGCTCCTTCATCAAGCAGAAAGGGGTCAATGCTGGAAGACCTGAATCACCATACCTGCATCCTTCCTCTGGACAAGATAGCAGGCCAGCAACTGCCCCGTAGCCATTAGCTTTGCCGCTTCTTCATCAGGCAGCTGGAGTTGCACAAATGTTGGGAGACATCTCCAGGCTGGCTTGGCATGGCAGTGCCCCTTCCCCTAGCTGTGACAGCAGACAAACAGTGGCCTCTGTAGCCATTAGCTATGCTGCTCCTTCATCAGGCAAAAAGGGGTGGGTGAATGCTATGAGATGTCTCAGGGATTGGCATGGCAGCACCCTTCCTCTGGTTGTGACAACAGGCAGTAGGGATGTATGAATGCTGTGTGACCTCTCCGGAGTCACCATAGCTGCACCCTTCCTCCAGTTGTAACAGCGGGCAGTATGGGTACATAAATGGAGGGAGGCCTCTCTGGGATCAGCGTGGCAGCACCCTTCCTCCAGTTGTAACAGCTGGCAGTAGGGGAACACATATGTTGTGAGACCACTCCAGGGTCATCATGGCAGCACATTTAGTCCGGCTGTGAGGGCAGGCAGTACCGGTGCATGCGGGGCGACCTCTTAGGGGTCACCATGGCAGTACCATTCCTCTGGATGTGGGGGCAGGCGGCATGTGTGCATGAATGCTGGTAAACCTCTCGGGCAGCCTTCCTCTGGTTGTAACAGCAGGCAGTATGGGTATGTGAATGCTGGGAGACCTCCCCGGGATCATCATGGTAGCACCCTTCCTCCAGCTCTGAGGGCAGGCAGTAGGGGTGCGTGAATGCTGGGAGATGTCTCAGGGGGTCCCCATGACAGCACCCTTCTTCCAGCTGTTAATGCACACTGTAGGGGTGCGTGAATGCTGGGAGACCTCCTGGGGGATACTATGGCATTACCCTTCCTCCAGCTCTGAGGGCAGGCAGTAGAGGTGCGTGAATGCTGGGAGATGTCTCAGGGGGTCCCCATGGCAGTACCCTTTTTCCAGCTGTTAAGGCAGTCAGTAGGGGTGCATGAATGCTTGGAGACCTCCTGGGAAGTTCTATGGCATTAGCCTTCCTCCAGATGTGACAGCAGGCAGTAGGGGTACATGAGTGCTGGGAGACCTCTCAGGTGTCTCCATGGCAGCACTCTACCTCTGGTTGGGACAGCATGCAGTAGACATATATGAATACTCTGAGACATCTCCAGTGCTGAGTGCCTCATCTCTATGATGCAGCCAGCCCCCAAACAGCCCCAGTATAGGATTTCCCCCCCCATTCTCCCAGGTGAGTGCAGCTTGGCCCCAGCCAATCCCAGTGTGGAATCCCTCCTAGTTTCCCAGGTGGCAGTGCAGCCTGACCCCAGCCAGTCCAAATATGGTATCCTCCCAGTCTCCCAGGTGATAGTACAGCATGGTACCTGCCAGTCCCAGTGTGGGATCCCCCCTAGTCTCCCAGGTGGCAGTGCAGCCTGGACCCAGCCAGTCATAGTGTGGGATTCTCTCCCCCCAAGTCTACCAGGTGGCAGTTCCATGAACTTTCACTGGGTCATTGGACCAGATGTAAATGAATAGTTTATGCAGTATTGTTTGCTGTACAGTTCTGGTGGATTTTTTTTTAATTATTGACAATGTATGTTAGCTTTCCACGTAGAAACAAATTCAGGTGGGGATTGTAATCTAAAGTTTTGGAATTTACATTCTAGCAAACTAGAATTAGAGATGCATGAGCCTGTTTACAATTGCAGCTGATTGCTGAAGTGAAAGGTTGAAAGCAGGAAAGCATTTGTGTAGGACAGCCCATTAACATGTATCTAGAAACATAGACTTTGACATCAGATAAGGACCGCCTGGCCCCTCCCAGTCTGCCCATTTCCCTACCTATTGAATAAGCTGCAGATCCTAGTTAACCAACAACCTACTTCCTCCTACCCCCCCCACTATAATTGCCTTATGTCTGTCCCATGCATTCTTGAATTCCTCCACTGTTTTTGACATCACGACCTCCTCAGGGAGGCTGCCCATGAGTCCACCACCCTCTCTGTGAAAAATACTTACTCATGTTGCCCCAAGCCACCTCGGTCTTCAAATTGTGTCCCCTTGTTCTTGCACATCTCTTTTTCTGAAAGATTCCACCCTCTTGGACTTTGTTGATTCCTTTGAGGTACTTGAAAGTGTTGATCATGTCCCCCTTCTCCCTCCTTTCCTCAAGAGTACGCATATTAAGCTTCTTTAGTCTCCCTTTGTATGAATTCTGGTGCAGACCCTGCACCATTTTAGTTGTCCTCCTCTGGACTTCCTCCATCCTGTCTATGTCCTTGTGGAGATGGGATCTCCAGAACTGCACACAGTACTCCAAATGGGGTCTCACCAACTGTCTGTACAGAGGGATGACAACTTCCTGTTTTTTACTGGTGATGCCTCTCCCTATACTTCCCAGTATCCCCCAGCCCTCCTTACTGCCTTCTCACATTGCCTGCCTACCTTTCGGTCATCTGATATGGCTATCCCCAGATCCCTTTCCATTTTTGTTGTTGTTAGTACCCCCTCCCCACATTGTGTACTCTTCCCCTGGGTTTTTGTTTCCCAGGTGCATTACGTTGGACTTCTTTGCATTGAATCTAAGCTGCCATACTTTTGACCATTCCTCCAACTTTGCCAAGTCCCTTCTCATCCTCTCCACCCCCCTTGTATATCAACCCTGTTGCAAATCTTAGTGTCATCTGCAAAGAGGCATACCTTTCCTTCCAGTTCCTCTGCAATGTCACTTATAAAGACATTAAAAAGGACTGGTCCCAGTACTGAACCCTGTGGTACCCCGCTAGTAACCCCCCTTTCTTCAGAGTGGACTCTGTTTACTATTACCCTCTGCATCCTGTTGCCCAGCTAATTTTTTAACCCGGCTACCACCCTGGGACCCACTTCCAGGCTGGCTAACTTGTTTATTAGTCTTTTGTGTGGGACTACGTCAAATGCCTTGCTAAAGTCTAGGTAGACCATGTCCACAGCCCCTTCCTGGTCTAATGCTTTGGTCACCCAGTCAAAGAAATCGATTAGATTCATCTGACATGACCTTCCTGCTGTGAATCCATGCTGCCTTGGGTCCTGTGCCCCACTGGCCTCTAGGTAATCAACTATTCTTTCTTTCAGAAGTGGTGTCGTTGTTTATTTATACAGTACATGCAGTTGTTCATTTTATGGTCTGGCTTTGTGCTGACTGATTACAAAGCCTTACTGCATCTCCCCTCTAATGTCCCCCAGTCATATCATTTTACCTTTCCTCTCTCTCTATCTACACAGGCCAGGACTTCTATTGTGTTGTTCCTTTTTGTGTCTCCATTGAATTTCTGGAGATATTTTCCCCACTGTATCAATGACTTCTGACTACTCCTGCCTAAAATGCCTTGGGCATTTTTACACCCATTATTGCTCCACGGTCATAGGCTAACCATGACATATTGCACCTTGGTCACTTGGTAGAAACTTGTACTACCAAGTATTTCTGTTTCTGTCTAACATGTGCATATTTAGAAAAATGTGATGAGCTGTATATACCTGTCCATGATCCAACTAGCCTATGGGGTGTATACGACAATGTTATAAATTATATTACGACCAATACAGTCCTTGAGCTATGCTCCACTCCTATGTATGATGACCTGTATATATCTGTCAGTTGAACTAGCTAGTCTAGAGTGAATAATCAGAAATGTGCTTACTACTGTATGTTTCCCCTAGCGTCAAATGATGTATTTCCCACATGTTTGTTTACTGTGACAAAAAACTGTACTCTCTTTGCCATGTCTCCTTGACTGTTGTTCCTCATGTTGTACTGTCCCAGGTCATTCCTGAAAATAGGCATAATACTTGTCTAGTGTTCTTACCCGGTAAACAAAAGCTAAATAAATAAATAAATAAATCCACTCCTTTTTCGTGAAGTCCATTCTTGGTTTGCAATAAGAGCTGTTCAGAATGCAGAATTCTGCCAGCGGAATTCACTTTCAAAATGCTTTTTTAGACTTTTTCAAAAATTTCCAGAAAATTCCAAAAGTCATTTAATCTGAACAGTGGATTGATTTTCCATGGATTATTTAAATTGCAAATTAGGTTTCCATGGTTTGCAGGAACCAAATCTGTGGTTTATGTAAACCACCAGTGTCTAATTTGTGCTGTTTTAATTGCCCTTATGGAATTTCATAATTTGGCTTCTGACCGATTTCAGAATTTTCTAAGATTCTGCAGAATGCTGTTCAGTTGAACTTTGAAAATTCCACACAGCACTAGTTGCAGTGATTTCAGTTGCACTGCAACAGCAGCACTATGCAAACAAATTGCTTTGAACAACAAAAGGACAGTGGCAATGGTATTCACTTCCAAGGCCTCATTAAGAACCCCAGACCCTATTGTAATCAGTTCTTCATTCATTCATTATTCATTCATTCATTCATTCATTCATTCATTCATGCATGCATTGTTAGTTATTGTTTTTGGTGAACAAAATACAATTTTCAGGGTGACCTGGGATTAAATATAGATAACAGTGCATATTGGATTCAAACATCAAGAAACATTGTATAAAAATAAGTTACATAGGTGGGTATATACCTGGGTGCAAATATTAACCTCTACCAACAATTGCCTAGTTACTATTGCTGCATTATGTCACTACTTTGGGTCATTGTAATCACGACTAATGTTTGTTAACTTGCTGATGTATTTATTGTTACTGTTTGGGTCTTGTAACTGTGGCCCATGTTTTTGCTAAACTACCAACTGTATTGCTTCATGTCACAGTTTCTCCTTGTGTAATCCTTTTCCCTGGGTTGCATCTGGAAAAGAGCCTCGGCGCAATGGTGCCTTTCCCAGTAATCAACTTTTAAATAAATAAAGGTGTTTTGTGCAAAAACAATTAGTGCAAACTGGTACAACAAGAGAAGTACAGTTTCAGCAGATCTACAGTACATAGACACTTTTGCACCAGACATATAGTGGCAGGGAGCACGAGTGCTGTATATAGGTAGGCTACAGAGGGAGACTGACCCATTACATAGACATGTTTTTGGCAGTTGCATTTGGCTTGGGATAGGAAGTACTCGAGGGCTAGCTTAAAGGTGCCGAGGCATTAGCAAGCTTTGATAGAGGGACAGGAAGTTCCACAGAGATGAGGCAAAGTATGTCAAGGATCTCTCACCTGTGTCCATTTTCTTTTAATTTTTCATAATAATGTTTATTGTTAATTAAAAAGAGAACATGAGATAACATGTTACAATGAATAATGTATAACAATGCAGAAGAGAATACCTTAGGTATAACCAGCACACAAACAGAAAATCCTACTACTCCTATACATTATCAGAGTTGAATCTGACTGAACAGTTACTGACATGAAGCTATGATAACAAACATAAGCACTGAGGATACTGTGGGGCAGTCAATGTAGCACAATAATATTGTAAAAGGTCTACAACAATAGATTGGAAATGTTAACTGTTACTAGTTCTTTAATTGAAGGAAAGGACCCCATACATCTAGGAATCTATCCTTCTTATCAGAGAGTGTGTCAGCAATTCTCTTATTGTTTGCTGTGCAGCTCAATTGATTGAACTACTCATTTAGGGAGGGCACTTGGGGGCTTTTCCAATATCTGAGAATTAAATGTTTAGCTGCCAAAGCTGCAGTGGAAAGCCATTGTTCCTGATGATGGGAGAGGGTGATGTGGGCCAAAACGATTCCTAGGATGTACATCATAGGGGAATAAGGCAGTGTAACAGACAAAACAGTATTACAAATATCAAGAATATCTGACCAGAATTTGATTAAGGAAGGACAGCTCCAGAACATGTGGGATAGATTAGCGTCTACCTGATGACATTTCCAACATCTATTGTCTTTGCAAGGCCCAATTCTAGCAGTCTACTGGGAGAGAGAGAGATAAAAATGGTGCAAAACGTTATATTGGATAAGTTTACCTTGGAGTTCCCTATTGGTCTTGCATGCACATTTCCAGGTGGAGCTCCACTCTTGATCAGTAATAGGTGCAGCAAATTCAGTTTCCCATTTCACCTTGGCTGAGGAGGTCAGGGATGAAGATCAGAGGGAATTAGTTAATATTTTATAGATAAGGCTAGAGCCTTTCTGCATAGGACTTATTTTAATAATTTCGTCCCAACCATTCTTCATCGGAAAAGAGTAAACATCCTGGACTATGGAGTTTTTGAGTGCAGATCTGAGTTGTAGATAGTAGTGAAAATGGAACCTAGGTAGTTTGAATTTCTCTCTGACTTCAGAAAAGGACATCAGTATGTTAGAGTTATCAGATAGAATATCCCCTATTCTATTAATACCTGCAAGTGACCATACGGTGTTAGATAGAGATGTAGCACCTTTAATAATATAAGGGTTAGACCAGAGGAGCATGGTTCTTAAGGGGAAAATATTAGGGTTACAACGTTATTAAGTTTCTTTAGCACTCTGAGGGTATCTGCTAGGGAAGGGTTACTTTTTGGAGCTGGTGGGCAGCCAAGTATATAAAATCAGACAGTGAGTTGGGGGCCACTATAGCCTGCGCTATTTGAAACCAAAGGGTTCTAGAGATGGATTGGTTGGTCTGGCCTGCATATGCAAGGATGCCTTTTTGAAGATAAAAGCCCACTGATACCATTCCCAATGAATGGGGGAGAGCAAACCCACCTGCTTCATGGGGAGCGCTGAGTTTTTTAGTACTCAGTCTAGGCGGCTTAGATTCCCACAGGAATTTTATTATTAGGGTATTTAATTTACATAATAAAGTCTTCCTTAATAGAATATAAAAATTTTGAAATACATAAAATAATTTTGGAGCAATGATCATTTTAATAGAGTTAATTTTCCCCCAAAATGTAAGGTCAAGGTGACTCTATCTGGTGAGATCAAGCTCTATGTCACGAAGCAAAGGCAAAATGTTAATGCTGATCAGAGTTTCTAGTTTAGTGGAACTCTGAAGGCCTAGAAAGTTAATTGGTCTTTGAGCCAATTATTATCAAACATTTCCTTAAGCTTGGATACCAGAAAGAGCGTGGGGTTAAGGCTCAAAATCTGCAACTTATCCCAATTCACCTGAAGTCCTGAGAGGGATTCAAAGTAGGAAAGTAATCTTTTAAGGGTGGTGTAGGATTGAACTGGTTTTGTAAGGGTCAGGAGGTGGTCATCAGCAAATACAAAAATGTTATATGTGTAGGAGTTGAATTTAATCCCAGAAATAGATGGGTGCATTGCAATAGATCTAATCAAGGGTTCAATGGTTAAAATGGATAAATAAGAGGACAGGAGGACAACCTTGCCTACTTCCTCTTGCTAAAGTAATGGTGGAGGAGATAAGACCATTAGAGAGGACCTGGGCAGTTGAGCTGTTATAGAGTAATGAAACCCAGTTATTGAAATTAGTACCTCAGCCAAAGTGATCTAGCACCTAGAATATGTATTCCCAGGGGAGAGAGTCAAAGGCTTTAAAAAAATTGAGGGAAAGAACAAGGTAAGGTTCTTTAAGTCTATTGGCAGGCCACAAAACATAGAGGAGTCTACAAACATTATCAGCTCCGCATCTACCTTGCATGAATCCAATCTGTTCAATTAAATCACTAAGAACCTTTTGAAGTCACAGTGTTAGAATTTTAGCTATGATTCTGTAGTCAGAATTCATCAAGGAGATGGGTCTATATCTGGCACAGTTAAGGGGATCCTTGCCTTTCCTTTGTATGAGGGTAACTAGGGCCTGAGTTAAGGTGGGAAGGGGGAGAGTTTTAAGGTGCCAGGCTTCTTTATACATGGAGAACAGATAGCGGGAAATATTAGAGTCCATAAGTTTAAAATATTTCCCAGGAATACCATCTAGGCCTGTGGCTCTCTCTGTTGGCAGAAGTTTTACAGCACATGAGATTTCCTCTAAAGAGATATCCTGGTTTAACTGCATTTGGAAAGTTGGGAGGATTTTAGGGGTATGATTCGAGTTTAGGAATGGGCTAATCTCTCTCATGTGAATAGGGTTGTGGGCATATATTTCAGTGTAAAAGTACTTAAAAGAATTATTGATATCCTTATTTCTGTTAAGTACATTGCCAAGTGAATCTTTAATCCCTTGGATAGAATTCTGGTCTTTTATTTTCTTTAGTCAATAGGCAAGCAGCTGCCCATCTTTCTCCCCAGATTTCCAGTAGCTTTGTTTACTTCAAAACAGGCATACTCTGCCTATGCTGAAATAATTTTATTAATGTTAACTTTTAATAGAGTAGCCTCATACATAAAGAATTTATCAAGAGGCTTAGAATTTTTTAGTTTTTGTTCAAGTAAAGTCAGAGTTGATTGCTTTTCTATCAGGCATTTTGCTTTTTCTCTCTTTCTGGAAGCTGAGAAACTTATAATTTTCCCTCTAATGAAAGCTTTATAAGCTTCCCAGAGACAAGCATAGGAGACGTAACCATTGTTATTTAACTTAAAATAGTCTTCTGTTTCTTTGAATACCCATTCTATAAATTCCTTGTCTTTGAACAATGAAACATTAAATCTCCATCTGAATTATTTTGGTTTACCCTCTCCCAAGACTAACTGTAAATTAATCAGACCAGGATCTGATAGCACTGTATTATCTATGTTGGTGTCCAAGACTGAGTCAACCATGTCAGCAGAAAAAGGAAATAATCAATTCTGCTAAAACTGGAGTGCCTGTTGGAGAAGAAAGTGAAATCACTGCCCTGTAGGTGAACACGCCTCCAGTTATCTACCAGGCTCAATGATTTAAGCAGATTTTGGAGGGAATGGTTGCCCTTAGTGTAGGAGAGGGAAGATTTGGGGGGATCTATCTAGTAATGGCTCTAAAACCTCATTAAAGTCACTGTCCAAGCCAGCTCCTTGGTGCTGAGTGAAGGGGTTCACTCGACACACTGGCAACCCAGGTTTGCACCCAAGCCCGGGTACCAGGAGTGTAGAGTGGCAGGGAGGGGATCCATAAGTGTCCATTGGACAATTCCCTCCTGGGGGTGGGTTCTGCCTGGGGACCTGTGGGCAGATTGGTGGCATGCTTGGGGGATATGCTGCCTCTCCACGCTCCCGTACGCCCCCTGCCCCAGGATGCTCCAGTGCTCATGCAAGGCCGTGAACTGCAGTGCACAGGGCAAAGAAAACTGGAAAATGCCCCTGATTGACTGGATGATGAGCACCCTGGCTCCCTGCCACCCAAACCCTGGAGCCAGCCCAGATCCAGCCCCACAACACCTGAGGTGCATAGCTGGCTGTTGAGGCCATTTCTTCCCGGAAGAGAAGGACCCTCCCAGCAGAGGAATATGCCAGGCTACTCAAGGTAGGCTGCAAAGGGGAGCTGATGGAAGTGGTAGGAGGTCAGAGGGAGGTTGGATGGCACTGGCACTCTGAAGGAGTGGCCGGTCGGGGTGTGTGTGGGAGGGGCATAAACAAATAATACATAAAAAAAAGTCACCACCCAGGAAACTGCAAATTGTTCTACAGTTATATAAACTCTTTAAAAAAACATTCACGCAATATTGGTCCATTAGTGGCAGTGGACTACACAACGTCCGAACCAAATAAAATGGCGGACTTATTAAACAATCATTTTTGAAAATTCTTTATTGAACCATCACCAGATATACATCTAGAACTTGAAACAAATAAAGTAGATATTGTAATCTCAAAAGAAGACATAATGGACAAATTAAAACTTATAAAAACAGGCTCATCAGCAGGCCCAGATGGTTTATCAGTGGATATGATCAAATTAGTGCAAAACCACTTAATCAGACTTCTACACATAATATTTAATACCGGTATTGTCTCTGGAGAAATTCCCACTGACTGGAAAAAGCCCATGTGGTACCACTTTACCAAAAACGTGATAGAGGCGATGTTGACAACTATTGGCCTATAAGTCTCACACCTATCCTATGTAAAACATTAGACAGTATCATAAAGGATAGAATATTAAATCATATAGAAGGAAATGATGATAAACAACATGGATTTCATAAGGGACACTTCTGTATTACAAATTCACTATCATTGTATGAAACAGAGAGTAAATACCTGGATGATAAGACCCCTTGTGATGCAATATTTTTGGATTTCTAAAAAGCCTTTGATTCTGTACCACACTGGGCATTACTAAAAAACTAAGTACCTTTAACATATACATCAGAATCATTAAATGGATAAAAAATTGGTTAACTTTACATTCACAAAGAGACATGATTAATGGATTTTCATCCAAGTGGAAACCTGTGACTAGTGGGATTCCACAAGGATCAGTATTGGCCCCTTTAATTTTCCAGTTATTTATAAGCGATTTATCCGATAATTTAGAAAATCATATCATTAAATACGCTGATGATTGTAAACTTGGATGCCCATGTAAATTAATAAACCAAACAGTATCCATACAAAATGATTAAAACAAATTATCTAAATGTGGGTCTCAAAAATGGGTCCTCCTATTCAACACCAAAAAATGCAGTGTAATGCACTTTGGTTCAGCAAATACACAAACTATTTATAGACTGTATGATCAACCCTTAAAAGCATCACAATCTGAAAAAGATTTAGGTATCATTATACAAAATTCTTTTGATTTCGATAACCAAATAACAGAAAACATAAATAAAGCAAACTGTATCTCGCAGTCGGTTAGACACAATATTAAATCCAAAAATGAATCCATCATCCTCCCACTGTATAAAACATATATTCACCCCTTATTTGATTATTCCTCACAGCTATGGTGTCCATATATAAAAAAAGACATTCTTAGTATAGAAAAAAATACAGAGAAAAATCACTAAATATATCAAAGGAGCTCATACACTTACCTATACACAGCAACTGAAAAAAAATACAGGATTAATGACTAGAAAAAAGAAGGCTTAGAGAGGACCTTATGCTAACTAGGGAAGTCCTAAATGATGAAATACTTATGGCAGACATGGGCATTGAGTTCAAACAAATTAAAATCAACTCTAGAGGTCAATTAAAAAGAAACAGATTCCATACAAAAAGGTGTAGTTACTTTTTTCCCAAAGAATTACAAATCCCTGGAATTCTCTTCCAACTGAAGTTATTATCAGCACAACAAAAGGTAGCTTTAAAAAAAGACTGGACAACTTTCTAGTACATGAACATTCCCTAGGTTATTATGGGTGAAGAGATAGAAGTGGATATGGGCTTTTAGCCTTTTACTCCTTCCAAGGCAAGGCAAAGTTTATTTAAAAAGACGCCCAATCCCAGAGGCTCTGGGCACCGCACAAATAAAATTACACATTTAAAACAAGGTCAATAAAAACATGAGAGAAAATTATTTAAACATAAAAATAATGAACCCATATAAGAACATTCCCCATAAGTAAAAACTAACCATCAAATTACCAGTTCTAAGTGAATCTAAGTGAATTTTATAATTGAAAAAGTTGCTAAGTTGAGCTGCTATCAGACAAAAGAATTCACTTTGACCAGTACTGGGAGCATAGACATTACAGAAAACCACATTAGATCCATCTAAGGAACCTGAAAGAATTTGAAATCTACCTTCCGGGTCAGAGACACGGCTAGATTGTATAAAATTGACCCCCTTCCTTATTAGGATAGCTCTGCCATGTTGTTTACTATTAAAAGAGCTGAACTGTACTTGGGAGACCCAGGATCTAGCAAGATTTGTAGGCTCATTTCCATCCATGTGAGTTTTCTGAAGGAAAGCAAAATCCATCTTTTTCTTATTGAAATAGGTGAGGATTTTCTTTCTTTTGATGGGGTACCAATTCCCTTGACATTCCATGAAATGAATTTATAGGGGTACACTATAAGACAGCACAACTGGCTAGCTGATCAGACACAGGCAAAAGGAGTAGTAGGCAGAAATCAAAATATATATATACATATATACACACACACACACACACACACACATATGCACAATATATATGGAGGGTAACAGTAAATAGAACAGTGGCTGCTGATAGCAGATATGTCTATGAAACTGTAGAATCTATGTTTTATAATAAGCCTTATTTCATAACAGAACCTGTGAAGCAACAATCAAATGGATTAGGAGTACTGAAGCCTGGTAATAATACAAAAAATATTAAATTAAATGTTAATGGCACAATAGCAAAACAATTAAACAAAGCTTTTAAGAATACAATGGAAAGGAATTGAAAACAGTTGGCTGGAATCTACTGTGTAGCCTGAAGTCTGCCAAACTGAGCAGAGTCCAAGGTGATGTTGGTGTTGGGTCCTGAGAATGCAGTAATTGAGTGCCAGGGCAGATTTCACCCAAATTGTTGAAATGCACTGTAATTGCTCTGCAGAGTAACCTAGAAGGACCAACAACAAGCTACATAGTACATGGGGCCCAAGTAGATAAACTGTTACAATCAAAGGGAAGTTATTTGTGTGTAAGAGCCCAGGGGATGCAAGAAGGGGTAGACAGACCCATAAAGAGGGGAAGATAAAAAAGGGGGTAATCCTAGGTGGAAGGTGCTGCAAAGTCAGTTTGTTAGAATTTACATCTCTGTGACATCTTGGCTATTAAGAAGCATGAAAAGACCATCCTACCACATAGGATGCACAACTAGAGGAGAAAGCTTTGAATTATGGTCTAATAGACTAAAGCCAGATTGCATATTTAAGGAAGGGGTATTCTATTTCATAGGTTCCTCATTTGCTGTAGATGCAAGGTAGCACTCTTAGCAGCCCCCCAGCAGACTTTCGGCAGACTTAATAAAAGTGGCGTCTGATTTTAACCACCAGAGGCCCCCATGACAAAAGGAGGGGAGGTGTTGGAGCAGGAATGGGTTCAACTCTGGGGGTCTATGTCCTAAGCTAAGTTGTGGAAGCAAGAAATAAGAAATAATAGTGCTTATCTACTAATGCCAAATGTAATGAAAAATATTATATTTCACATAAATATAGTCATAATGTTAATACTTCTAGGAAGAAAGAAGCAAACCATGTGGAGCAACCTAGCAGGTATAGACGTCAATGTCCAGTGATCCGATGTCAAGGACTAGGCAGGAACAGATAAGGAAAAGCATATCAAGTATCATAAAGAGTTAGGATCTCACCTTAAAGTCCAGAAAAAGTAAGAGGTTCCTTAATGTGAACGTCCAAAGCAACATCAATGCTAAACTGGAAGTGCAATGCAGAGGGAGCTCTGAGGTACTGCAGGAAGTGATGGAGTAGCAACTTGATCCTCCCAAAAAGAAGTTCCTTTTTTTAAAGTGGATTAATTGGGGGCAGTGACAGTGTAGGACTTTACTGACATGACGTCTGTTCCCAAACTCATTTCTGGGTTTGGGGGTGATATGAGAGAAGGAGGAATGGATGCTTTCCCTGCTGCAGTTGTGCTTTCTTGGATTTGGAGTAGTTGAAGCTGGCCTAGGAATATTAGAAGGATGAGCATATGATTTAGGTCTGTGCTGAATTCCTGGTACTCTAGGGTTGGTGTCTGTGTTCCATACTTCAGTCGAGTAAAGATGGGATGGGGGGGTTGAAACCACTGGGTTGTGGGAAGGCTTGATATTAGGAAGATGCAAGGGAGGACTGAGGAACATGAGAGTGCAGCTTGACAGAGGGGGCATGAGGACTAGGGCTCGAGCATTCTAAGTTGAATGAGCCTTGTGCTGCACTGGGCTGGTGATGACGGTTGGGAGGAACAGCTTCAGATTCAAATTCCTGTACATTTTCAAAACCTTGTAAAAATTCCCATGCCTCATTCACTGATTCACATGTTACAAACCTTCCCCTGTCCTCCTGAATAAGAAGTGTTGCAAGGTACTTATTATTTAGTTGTTTAACCAGAAGTAGCACTTAAAATGGTACTGTAGTCCAAAATGCAGTTGCTGCTTAATGTAAAAATAAAACCTTCCTTTTACCCATGACCTCAGACGAGAAGTCCTGAAATATTAAAATGTCTTCACCCCTCCAGATCAAGAACTTCTCTCTTGCCAGATGCAGAATCTCCTCTTTTATGTTTAACCTTAATAAATAAGCCACAATGTGTCTTGGTTTTGAGTTTTTGGATTTGGGACCCAGAGACATGTCAACCCGTTTGATTTCTAGGGGCCAGGGACACTGACATCCATCAGATCTGCTAAAATGTTTTGCAAGAAAATAATCATGTTGTTTCCCTCAAGCCCCTCTGGTACTCCCAAAATCCTTAAGTTGTTGTGGTGTCCCCCGTTTTCTAAATCATTTACTTTGTCCAAAAGATACGATATTTGGTTGCTTTGTCTTTGTATTAACTGCACCAAATAACCAACAGAAGTTCTAAGTTCAAGTATTTTAGAATCATTTGAGTCCATTCTTGAGGAGAGTTCTTCATTATTTTTAGCCAGAGCAGTGGTTGAAAGTTTGATATCTGTGATATCCAGTTTAAGATCAGTTAACATTGATTTTAGCTGCAGGATGTCATTATGTTTGCTTGCACGCATGTGCAAGAAACATAGTGCCACCATACGAGTTTTCTTTGGTGTGGCACCCCCACTTCCAATGCCTTCAGCATTTTTGCAGGTGCGGCCACACCGCACCAATGAATGTCCCAGCTGTCTATGACAGCAGTTCAGATTGCAGTGGTGTACAGCTGAAAGCAAACAACTGCTACAATCAGCAGTGGTAATGTGTAGGCAATTTGCATGCTGCCCTGCCATCAGCAGTATGCAAATTGCCTCCACATCACCACCGCTGATTGTAGCGGTGGTTGTATGCGCACGTGCCCCCCCTCTCTTGTGTGCTGAGGGGGTGCCCAATCCCCCTCAGCTCATGCACATTCTCCCCCAAGCACATTGTATATCAGACGGGGGTGCCTAATCCCCATCAGCTCCAATGCCCCCTTCCCAAAAAGCAAACTTCCAGGTGCCATGCCCGAAGCTCACCCCAGAGTGGCAGAAGTCCAGCATCCTCATGTGTTCCCCCCCACACTGTATGGCCAACAGGGGTGCCCAATCCCCCATTGGCTCCACTGCCCTCCCCAAAACTTCCAGGTGCCATGCTGGGAGCCCACCCCAGCATGGCAAAAGTACCATATCGACAATGTAAAATTGTAACCAAAGAAAATGGTCCCTCACTGACTGTCTTGCACAGCTCCCACAACCCGCACCCACCCTCCACATAACTGACCTCCCCCCTTACCCCATACTTACCTCTGGAGGCTGGCACAATGATCTTCGGTGGATCGGGAACATGTCTGCACCCTTCAAAGCTGACCGAGAACTGAAGAAATGCCGGTAAGCTGTATAATGGCATAAATAGGGGGTTTTCAACTTTGGTGCATATGTCGATCATTTTTTAAAATTTTTGCACCAAATTTTCAACATAGGGTTCTTGGGACCCCATCTCATGAATTCAGTGACTGTCATTTGGTTATTCAGTCCCAAAAGGTGATTTTGCAGTCAGTGCGGAATCACCTTTAGGGACAGACTAATGAAATAACAGTGTCACTGTTCATGAGGTGGGCTCACAAAAAGCCTATGTTGCAAATTTGGTGAAAGAATTCCCAAAAATGACTGTGTTATGAGTGTGCGTTGCACAGTTTCCACGCACACTCTCAAATTCATGAATTTGTAATATTTTCACTCCAGATTTTCAACATTGACATTTTTTCACACCTCCTTATGAACAGTACAGCTGCCATTTTTCACATCCTGGACAAAATGTGGTTTCGCACTTCCGGTGCAGAATAGCGCGGTCACTGTGGGAAATCAGTGCTTCGGACAGATTAAGAAAATCACAGTGACACTGTTCATGAGCAGAGGTCCTAAAATGCCTATGTTGAAAATTTGGTCACAAAAGTCCATAAATGACTGTGTTACTGCATTGCGCAGTTTCTATGCACCCTCATAACTTCACAAATGTCTAATAGTTTCACTCCAGATTTTCAACATTGGCATTTTACCACACATTCTTATGAACAGTACAGATGTCATTTTTCACATCCTGGCCAAAATGTGTGTCCACATTTCCAGCACAGAATAACACAGTTGCTGTGGGAAATCAGTGTTCGGGACAGATTAAGAAAATCACAGTAACACTGTTCATGAGTGGAGGTCCCAAAATGCCTATATTGAAGATCTGGTGATACAAATCCCCGAAATAATTGCATTACAGGTGTGCGTTGCGCAGTTTCTATGAACACTCGTGATTTTGCCAGTTTTGTTTTATATTTTTGCTCCAGATTTTCAACATTATTATTTTTTACACCTCCTCATGAACAGTACAGCTGTCATTTTTCACATCATGTTGGAAATGTGTTTTTGCACCTGTGGCGTTAATGGCACAGTCACTGTGTAAAATCACCTTTTGGCTAAGAAACTAATAGTGTCACTGTTCATATGGTGGGGTTGAAAAAAGCCCATGTTGAAAACTTGGAGTAAAAATACCAAGACATGCCCAGGGCCTTAGGGTTTCTGACCATAATGCCCAGGGTCTGACAGGCATCTACCCTACCCTGTAGGGACTGACTGGTGTCAGGGATGTAACTTGGGAATGTCGATGGTAATGCTCATGCCATTCCACCCCCACCACCCCTGCAGCCAGTGACAGGCGTCAAGGTGCACCTTGGACTCTTTGGCCCCAGAGTTCACACCATTCTTCTATACTGCACCTATTTCAGCACATTTCCTTATGGAATGAGGTGAGTGTAAAGCCCAAACACCCCAAGGCACACCTCGACACTTGTCAGTGTCTGCAGGGTAGGGTGAGGTGAAATATTGTGACCGTTATGGGTGACAATCAAAAGGCACACCCCATTGCCTATCCATCTCTGCAGGGTGGGGGTGGAGTGGATGTCAGTTCAATACATCACTGCCATTCCTATACTGCATCTGTCTAACTCCTGCACTCCCACTGCTAATGCCAGCAAGCAAACATTCGTCATTGACAAATGCTTGTTTTTACTAGCGATGCTGTTACTAGAAGTGGCATCCACAGAAGTTGAAGGATTCCACAGCTCTGTGAGTTTGATAGTTGTGGCCAGCATGGTACAGCAGTAACAATAACGATGGAAAACAGAAGAATAAAAAATAGCCAAAAGTATCACTCCACATGAGAAAATTTTAGATAGATGGGTAGCCTCAAGATACTGCTATTAGTCAGTGGTATTCAGTCATGAATTACTTGAAAATTGAATAAAAAATGATTAAATATGATGGGTGAAGCTGTGGAGCTACACACTCAGCCCTCCCTACTCAGTAAGTGCTGGCACATGCTCCACCCATGTCCATTTTCACTTCAGGGATTATCCGAGGTTCACTAGTCATGGAGCTCAGGTTTTTAGATGAGGTCTCAAAACAACAATGGAACCGTGCACCAACAGTCTGATGTGCAGCTGATTCAGGGATGGAATAAACATATATTTCAATGTATGTGCTGTGCCTAGTTCACCTTCCTTGAGTGCCCTGTTACTACTGTGGTTTCTAGAGGAGAGCTGCCTGGTCAAAGTTGGGACCAGGCTAGATGAGGAGGTGACTTACAAGAGTTTGTAGACCAGGCTAAGCATGACAAATTGCATCCGTCCTTGAAGGGTGGGTCAGCTGTACATTTACAGTGGTGTTCCCTGCTGTGGGCATATAGGGAAAAACAACCAACTGTGTTATATAGGATTCTGAGCCTAGCCATCTCTGTTTCTTTTGAGGACAGAAGTGTGGTTGCCCCATAAGTAAGAGTGGGGAGGAGAATGCTGTTGGCAATGCCCAAGCGGGCTTCTTTAGCTAGGTGGGCTCTAAGTCTGTATAGTAGACCCAGTTTTTGGTTTAACATTTTGTGATGGTATCTACGTGCATTCTGTACAACAGGGTGAAATCCAGGTGTATCCTAGATATATGAAATTGTCAACAATTTCTACCAGAGACCTTTTGTAAGTGGTGATCCTAGAAAGGCCACAGTATTGCTGCAGTTTCCATTTTGTGCCAGACAGCATGGCCTTGGTGCTTTTTACTGTTTAGAACAAGATTGCTTTATGTGAAGCATCCCTGTAACTGTGTGAAGTCAATTTGGAGGTGGCTATCTGTGGTATATACTTTACCTGTACTGTGATACAGCACACAGTCATCTGCATGTAGCAACACTTCAGCACTGCCATAGGTTTTGGGCAAGTTGTTGAAGAGTAGTGTGAAGAAAAGGGGTCCAAGTATAGATTTTTGTGGGACACCTTCAGTGAGTCTTGTAGGGGATGATAGGGCACCTTTTATCTTGATGCGTTGTCTCCAGTTTTCCAGGCAGTTACTGACCCAGGATATGGAGTGGCTGTGCAGATTTAGGTTTTGCAGTTTGTGGCACAGTAGGATGTGAGTTGACCAGGTCAAACGCCTTTGTAAGAGCTACATAGATTGCACCTGTGACAGTAGATGGTCAGACTCTAGACAGAGTACCCACATTTAAATACATGGGTATGATTCTTGAGCCCCACCTTGATGTTTCTTCACATATTGATTGTCTCACATCCTCAATCTTTCCCAAGCTAGGTGTGTTCTTTTAAGTAAAATGTTCCTTTTTGCTAAGCATTAGGAGAGATACTGTGGAGAAGAAGCTTCACCCTGGAATTCATTATGGTGATGTAGTCTATGGTGCAGCCCCTAGAACCCAACTAGCAAAACTGGACACTCTTTCCAACTCACTGTGCAGTTTCATCCTTGGCTGTTCGCCCCACATTCATCATTGCACTACATATGACCAACTGGGATGCCCTCCCCTGCTGCACATAAGTGTGACATGGTTGAATAAGGCCCTGTCCCATTTGTTATGCAAAAAGAGTTTAAACACAAGGATCTGTTCTGTACCTCCTTTTCTGTCTCTTGTCTGTCTGGTTGCACAACCAAATGTTTTCATGAGACCTAGGAACTGATCACTCTTATGATCTGGCAATTCTCAGCCTCTCACTATCTCTGTGCCTTCACTTGCTGTTTCTGTCTTTTCTTCTCCCTTGCATGTCTGCGGTTATAAAAATATATGTGAATCTTTATGTGAAACTGGGATCCCTTGGTTTGAAACTGTATACAGTATACTGTAGTTATACTGTTGAAATGATTGCAAAAAGATATTTGGAACTCAACGGCTTAACCTTGACATACAGCACAAACTTTTGCAGACCTGTCAATGGGTCATCAGTTCTGGGACACCATGTTCAATTTTCTTGCACTTGCAAAGAAATTGACAACGTTCTGATGCATTTTATGGGAAACAGGATGACTGTTAATGAGTTGAGGTTGCAGAAGTTAATTACCAGGCAAAGACTTATAAAAAGAGCAGCAATCTTTGCTGGGAACAGACTGAAACTTGGAATTAGAGATACCCTCAAATGAAGGACTTTGTTTTCTCTGTACTGCCTGAGTAAATAGTTATTCTGAACCGTTTTTATTTTTTATTTTACTTTTAATAATAATAAAATGCTGCTTGCAAATTTTATAATTACTCTTGGTTTTCCTAAGCTTCCTGACCTGTGCCTCAACAACAATAAGCATAAGAGAATATGTTATACCTCCCTCATTGGTCACCAGTTTTGGACTGTAACTCTTTCTCCTTATCTCAGCAGCTTGGTTGCCCTGACCTCCATCTCTTCTGACTGCAGAATCCTGCCTTGAAATGGAGAAAAGATTGTTTTGACACTGGCACCTGTCTCTATTGGCTCAGTGTTCCAAAAAAAAACTTCCCTCAAAAGGACAGGAGAAAAGGGAGCCACCCTGCTCTATTTCTCACTAGTGTTTTGCCATCTTCTTCTTTCATGTTTATGAATTTCTTGAGCCCTTCTCTGAATAGCTGAGTTCCTTTGAGTGTGAGTTTTGTGGGTATAGCCTTAGAGTCTATGTTTGCTTCCCACAATGCAACCTGAGCCAGAGAGTTCTTCTGGCTCTGTTGGCTACTGCCGCCATGCTCAGGTTGATCCTCAGTAAAGTTACTGAGGCATCAGCCATATACTTCTCCACCTGTATGGTCTACTCTTGGGTGTCAGCATGTTTTGAGCCCATGGATATCGCCTGGAAGAGGATCTCCATCTATCTGATCCATGCCCTGCTGGTGTAGATGGTGGCTGCTGCTGCCCTGTTAGCCATGCTTGATAGTTAATCATAAGTCTTTTTCAGCATGTCCTCCATTTTCCTATCTACCACATCTTTTTTTGGGGGGGGAGCAATCCTTCAGATGGTGATGCCTTTTTTTGCTTAGGGCAGCTATTGGTGGATCGACTGTTAGGGCTGTGCAATGTGACTTGATGTAATCTTTCTCCATAAGGTGGAATTTTATGAAAGTTCTCTTTTCTAGGCCTCTTGCTGGCTCCATTGCTTCCCATTCCTTATTGATGACATCCATCATGGAGGGGCAGATGGGGAAGAAGTCCTGGGGTTTTTGTATCTGTCTTAGATGTGGGTCCACCTTCATTTTGGGCTGTGGATGTGCATTCTCAAACTCCATAGTGACTCAGATTGTGCAGACCAGCTCTGTGATGGAGATCAGTTGGCAGAGTCTGGATGTTAATGCCTGAGGTTCCTCCTTTCCTCTTTGGGCTTGTTCCCCCATGTTCTCATGGTAGCCCCTGCCTTCCTTGTCTGGATCTGAAGGAGGTCAGTTTTCATCATCACATTCCTTGGGTTGATGATACAGGGTGGGCATGTTTGTAGGGCCACTGGGTGGTATATTTTCACTTGATTAGCTGCCATGGCCTTGATATTTTCCAACAGCTTCAGAAGGATTCCCTGTTGGGATTTGATCAGTGCCACTGTGTCAGGAATAGACATGGTCTGACAAGTGTCTTCCACCATGTCGCTAAGGTTTGTATCCTCTTGCAAAACCTGACTCTGGTCATCGTTGCTAAACAGTGGGCATTTGGGGCCCTCTTGGTTGGCAGCAGGGCAAAATCACATTCCTTGCATTTCCACCGCTTGGCCATGGTGAAACCTGCAAGCAGCACAACGCCACAAGCCAATGTTGGTATACCCTGAGTTCCTGCTGTTGGAGTCCCCATACTAGGGTCAACACTACTTGTAGCAACTTGCCACAGAACATGCTCAATACATACCCAGTGCTAGTTCAATATCTGCCACTATGGCCTGTGGAGCCAGGGAGGCACCGACCAGACAGTGGTTATGTCTGCCTTTCATTCTCTTTTCAGCTCTGGGTTTGCTAAGATGAGGCTGTTGTACAAGGATGGTGCACCCTTCCCAACCTGTTGAACTAGGTCATAGGCAGTGGGCTTGTGTTCCACATATGGGACCTGTTTGCCTCTCTGATCCTCCTGTGCTGGCTTCAGTGTTATAAAATGTGGTGCCCTAGCCTGCTCAGACTTATATTTACTGACACCAGAGCCTTAAGTGACCCTGATGACCTTCTTTGAGCCATATACACTATGTCCCTCCTAAGATGGCTACCATTGTGAACTGCCCTATCAAGATGGCCCCACACATGCACAGTGCACTAGGGTCAGTTAGCAACACAAGATGGCCACCTATTTGCCATCAAACCTTTGTTAAAAGAAAAGGTAAACATTCAAAAGTCTAAAAGGGGTAGCACCTACCAGGGGTAGGAGAGCTAGCCATCATAAATGCATAATTCACAATACAGCATGTTTGGCTAAATCCCCATCCTGTGGTGACTTCTCTCACCTAAGCATGTGTCAGCACTAAAGCAAATACTCAACATAACATTGTAAGAGCAGGTACAACAATATACTCAGGCACAGAAAAAATGTATAGGGAACTGATAGACCAGTTATGTTGTTAAATAAAAAGAAACCATCAAACCTTTGTAACATGATGGTCAAGCATGTGCATGTATGGCTGACCGCTTGGATCATAGGACCATTCTCTGCAGGAGGCATGCATGCCCCTGCTAAGTAAATGGTCACCATGTTCATGCATGAATATGCATGTGGCCCAGAGATAAAGAGATGACCAATGAAATGGAATGCAGCTCTGGAAAAGGCATGGTCACCTGGTTGTGGGTGAGTAGTTCTCGTAGACATGCCATGTCTCTGTAGCCCTGCTCAATAGTCCACATGATCCCATGCCTTCCCCCAGACTCATGTGGCTAACTGGACTTTGATCACTACTGTGTGAACTCTGTTGGAGAACAGTTTCAGAGAACAGAGCCAGATGTTTGCTCCAATCACTCCTATGCATGCGCTGCAGAGACCGACTGCAGCGGGGATTTAAAAATTACATGCAGCCCACAGCTCCAAGACCAGTGACTAACTGCAGGAGGTAAAAACCTGCTTGTGAGAGTGGGCTCTCACAACAGTGTAGGAGGTAATGGATGGAAGGAGGCAGTTTACCTTAGCTCATTTTCCCACACAGCTGCTTCTGGGGAGCCATGGAGAGTGAGCCTGTATGTTGTTTGGTGCTCCTGTACTCAATCTGGCCCAAATCATGAGAGGGGTCAGGAGTAAAACTTTCAATCTGCTTGCATTCTAAAATAAGGCAGCAGGACTGGGAATACAGACCACCTGCAGCTACTCGTGAGGGGCCTTGGAAGGGTTATGTCCTTGGAAGCACAATTCCAGAATTCAGTGCATAAATAAGCATTAAAACCCATTAAAGTGAGGACTCCCATGGTATCTTGATGCTCAGCTCAAGAATAGATGGTATACCATTTTTAGGGTGAAACCCCAACAGCGAGTTCATTACAGCGACACAACCCATTCGACATCCACAGTTTAGAATGGGTTGTCAGAGCACTGCACAGATACCGTGACTCCTGGTGTTGGCAACAAGACTTGTTGGAACCAGAAAAAACACACTAGGACCTGTGAGTTTTGGTTATGGGCTGGGTGTACCCTGGTGGGAGTTCCTGCCCTGAAGGTGAGTCACCTTAAAAGCCTAACAAATATAGGTTTGAACAAATTGACTATCTAAAGCAGGATTTTGTATCACCTGTTCTGGTGAAACTCCTGAAGGAGAAACTGTTCTACATAGGGGTAAATCAACAAACAAACTTACCTGTATGTACCTCAATACAGGAGAGAGAGAGAGAGATAGACATGTTTCCAACTCGTAGGAATGCACATGAAGAACTGGGGAAGCAGGAGACAAATGAGAGAGGAGGTAGGATTGGATTTCACTTTCTGGAAGACACATGTGCATCTCTAGCCTATGAGGTGATGATAACTCCTGTAGTAAGGTCAAGGAATGCAGTAAAGAGGTGCCAGATATAATGCTGTATTCTGTGAAGATTCAAATAACCCCCCTTGCTGCCTGGCTTTACTTTCTGTGTGGGCAACTGAATGTTTGATTACTGTGATTAACTGGTGCCCCCTCTGTTCCTCCAGCCATGGTCCCAAACCACAAACTGTGTCACTGTGATTAACTGGTGCTCCTCTGGTCTTCTAGCCATGGTCCCAAACTACAAACTGTATTGTTGAACCCTGGACCTGCTCCCTCTCAAGGAAGGGGGCTCCCTAAATGTCCTACCACTGGGGATCAGTCCTACACTAGCTTGTTATAACCTGGAATAATCCATACATTTTACCAGTAGTCCATGATTTGTTAACAGAAATGTCTGGATTACTCATGATTATCAAAGCAGAATGCAGCCATTGAGTGTTTTGAAAGGAGACAGCAGGAAGCCCAAATAAATAACTAAACAGTGCAACCCATGCGTTAGCAAAACAAAATGTAAAATAAAGTCCTCGTTCTTTTGCCTGGATTTCGTAATTGCCTGTACTGAATATAACAAAAGCTAAGAAATAGCATGGCTGCTTTCCTTGGAGAATTTCCACCAACCTAACTTTTCTTAAATTATTACTTCACTGATTGAAATGTGTGTGTGTGTGTACCTACCTGGTGAACATCTTGCTGTGATTACAACCCAGGAAAATCTGCACTGGAAAAGTAATGTCGGACGTGGCAGCTACAGGGATAGTGTAGCACAAGTCAGCTGTCGCTATCCCTGTAGCTGTCATCACATAGGAGGAAGAGGAGAATAAGCAAGCTGCGTGACAGTTTACCAAGCTGCTTCTGTGGTACAGGGGGCTAAGGCCATGAGTAGCTTGGGTGGCAGAGTGTCCAGGAGACCAAGCTTCTGCTCTTGGTCTCCAGTTTGTTGTTCTTTTCTCCCCAAGTAATTTTTGTGAGTTTTCCCCCCACTCTCACAGATACAATCCCCCTCCAAGTTCCTCCCGATCCCCAAGTTGCACCCCCCATTGCAGTTTGTTATTTTAAGTTTGGGGATACAGGGGACAAAACTCAATTTACTTATATTTTATTAACCATAGTAGCAGTCAATGTGTTTCTTGACTACTACCATTGGCTTTGTCATTCAGATCTGTGTTTTTGTGGAGTGCTACTTTTCTCAGCGCTGTGTTTCGCTTGTGTCTTTTGACTGTGCTGCACTTGTTTTCGCTTTCTCAACCTAGTGCTGTGTGTGCGTGTGTGTCTATGGGGTGTGTGGGGGCAAAATGCTTTGCTGACATCTCAGCTGAAAAAACAAGTGGTCTGCTCACTCCCCAGATTCTACTGCATATGCTTGCTAGCTTTGGTGGTGGATCCTTCATCACCTCTTCCCGTACTGCACGGAATAGCCTCCCTCTCTAATTTCAGCCTTACCACTTTCTTTTTTACCTGACTAGGCCCCCCACTGATTTTGCAGAGTATAATATTTACAACTCTGTTAAAAGCTGTTTTAGTGACATTTTGGGCTGCTGACTGTTTTGGATTGTGTTAATTTTCTTGCAGTAATTTCCTGTATCACACTTTATGCTGCAATAATAAGTGAGTATTTACTGTCCAACTATTCATCTGCGGTTCTCCCTGTCACTTCGTGCTCATTTAATATGATTCTGTAGATGTGTGATGCCTGATAGTGCAGTTCTCTTCTATATGAAGTGTTTTCAGATACATTTGCATGAATCTGGCTATATAAAATAAATTAGCGCTGTACTATACTGCAAATGATTCCTCTTAGTCAATCAGAACACAGAGCTATATGTCATATTATTCTGTGATAACTGGATGGTAGACTTAAAGGCGACAAGAAATGGTTTTTACACCTCTAGATGCCCTCCAGTTGTTCTTTTATTGGATATCCAGTATTCTAATATACTTTTGACCTCTTCTGTTCTGTTCAATTAGTAATCTAATTTTGTTCCTTTTGTAACTACCCTGAATCCCTCTGTGCTCAACAGTTGCTACTGTCTCTTTTCATACTGCCTGAACATTCTATGACATCACAAACTCCTTTACACGCCATTCAGATGAATGGCCAGGAATGGGAGTCTGTGATGTCATAGAATGTCTTAGAGATATGAAAATCAAGAGCAGTAGCTGATGCGGAGAGTGGAACTCAATGTAGATCTGAGGGCACCCTAAAGCTAGATTATTTATTTATCAAAAAATCATCAAGGCGTATCAGAATACATAACTGGCATGGAAAGGAAGATGGAAGGGCAGTTAAATATTCAAAAAGCATTTTCTATCTCCTTTAATAATGTGACTCTATGCTAATCCTAGCATTAATTTCTGACTGACTAAGAATAGCCCTCTACAGTAGCATGTCTATGAGAGCTGCTGAACCGTTCTGGTTTTCTCACAGACGCACTGTAGCACAAGTTAGGGAGCAACTTTGGTGCTCTATTTTAACCCTTCTGTTTCTGTTTGTTTTTCAGTATAATAGCTATAAATGTATAAGTGAGTGGGGTTTTACTAAGCAATATGCAAGCCAGGGTGTTAATAAACACCTCAGCCTACTGGCCTCAATGTTTATTCACCCTGGTCCATTTATTACCTTGTAAACCCTGACCACTATCCCATTATTGCTATGTAAGCATTAAGACATGATGGGATGTGCATTAGACAGTTCTAACACATGGCCAGGGGCATAGTATGGCATGAGGCTGCAAACTAAGTGCCTTCAGCACCTGGCCATGCATTAGAACTGTCTAATGCACATCCCCAGAGTGTCTTATTGTGCTTATAAAATAGAGATGTGTATTGTGCATTGATGTATAAATTAAAATGTATAAGGTAAAATAGTAAATATGTAAAAACATTAATGTATTTTAGTGTAAAATAGTTCCTTCAGCTACATTGACTTTCATTTTTGAACTGAGACTTTTTAACCTATCCTGGCCACTGTAGTGGTTCTTTCCTATATGGTTGTCATGGCAACCCCCCTCACATACAGTTACACAATTTAAGTATTTACTGTTTTCAAATCATGTTGGGAAGTGTGGGTTTTGTGCATGCAAATGCAAACATCTGTTGAGAGATGGGAGTAGGGCAGGAAGCTGATCCAGTGATCAAGCGGGCAGACAGGAGGAAAGTCATTACACAGCTATGGAGATATTTTTTTTTTATTTCATAGTTTTTTATTGAGCATCTCAACAAAATCTGTTACATTACATTTTGTTGTAAATCATTACTACAATTCCAGTGTTGAGCATTTTTTTATGTATACAATCTCACACTGACCAATGTTAATGTTCAGTAATGTCACTTCTGTGAGGCTATTATATCTTTAAAAAAAGATGAATACGTTTTCTGTGTCTTGTTTCACAATCAAATCCAATCCAGAAAATAAAAATCATAAACCTTAAGTTTGTACATTCCTTTTCCTTTCCTCCAGATTGATACCTAGATGATCCTGTTTTATTAAGATGTAGGGTTGCTTTGAAGTTGGTGCCATGGGTGCCACATCTCTAGGAACTTTTCCTGAAGTAATCTAAGCTCACTTGTAATACTCTCCATCCTCTCTAGCTCTGTTACCCTTACCTGCCAGTCTTGTACTATAAGTGGGTGAGGGGGAAAGTCATTTGGAAGTTATACACTTCAATGCTGCTAGTCTCAATATCTGACCTAAGGCCCCCCTTTGTTTATTTTCTGCAATTAGGGTAGGAAATCCCAGCACCAGTTTGAGACCTGTATAGGGAATATGTAGGCATGTTATATTTTGGATTTGTATATGTATTACTCTCCAGAGGCCCTAGATTTTAGGACAGGCCCAAAAAATATGTGCATGCGTCCCTTCATCCCCACAGATCCTCCAACACCGGTCAGAGTGGGTATTCCCCGAAATGTTTTGTTATCTCTGGGGTTTGAAAGAAGCATATCAATATCTTCCAATTATACTCCCTCCATGTGGGTGAGGCAGTCACCTGCTAGCCTTTTGAAAGTCTTTTATTCCACTGGGCCAGATCTACTCGAGTGCCGAACTCTGCCTCCCATTTATCTTTTATTTTATTTAGAGGTGGGGTCTCCTGTTGGTTTAAAATAGTCTATAACTGTGAGAGATAATGAGTGTTATCCTTAAGGGTAATATCATAGTAAAAAAACTATTCTAAGCTTGTGTGATCTCTTAGAATTTGGGAACGAATCCCGGTGGTCAGCAGAAAATGACACACCTGAAGGAATCTGAAGTGGTCCTCTTTTCTAAGGGAGTATTTAGCTCTGAGATGTGTAAATGTTAAGCAACCATCTGTGGTTAAGCACTGTAGGAAGGATGACAGTTTGTTTGCTGACCAGAATGATAGCGTTGATCTAGTCTTGGAGGTACAAAAGTAGCCTCATGTCTGATGAGGGACAAAGGGCCCCTCGGGTGAATGGGTAAGTTTACGGAGTTTAAGAAGTATCCAGATGGAATGTCTAACCCAGGGGTTGTCAGTGGACATCCATATGTTCGGGGGAATACTATTGACAGGTAGCATCCACAGTGCCCATTCTTTCACTGTATCCTCCTCTAGGAGGTACCACCCTGAATCCATTCTACATTTGCAGCTGTGTTGGTATACATTTTCTATGTACTATAAATTGTAAGCCGACATGCTACAGGGGAGATGCAAACTATGAGTTGTCTGGTAAGTTCACCCAAACAACATCTGGAACTACTGATCAAGATACAAGTTCTTGACAGGGTTAGTGTAGCAGTTTAGTTATGCGTGATGCTGTCAGATGGGATATGGAAGAATGAGTTGCTGGCAGGCTATAGTAGCAGTGCTGATGGCTTGGGATGGGACAACAGATTGTAACTGAAATGAGCTGCGGTGAATAGATTGTTTTAATTTACATGAATATAAATATTAATTCTTGTATTTACAGCTAAAAAAGAATGACTTTTTAGTAGTACAAGGGTAGCAGAGAGGCACAGGATCATGGCTGTATGGCACAGTAGGCGTTCATGGTGAGAAAAAAATGTGACTGTTAAAATTGTGAACGTTTCTAAATATTCTAAAATCTGCATATTGTTTTCAGTGAGTGCTACAGTCAGCACTTTTTTAAGACATGCATTAGACACTTCTAATGCATAGCAAATTACCAATGAGGATGCAAGATTTTTTTCTTCCCATTTTATAATCTGTTCTGTTCAGTTCTGGTCTATTCCATTCCATTCCATGCCATTCCAGTGTACTGTATTGTATTGTATTGTATTGTGTTTTTGGAACTCTAACACAAACTATCCTTTATGTATTTATTTGTTTCAAAATTGGTGACCGAGAGAGACTTACTTCATCCTGGACAAGCTGAGTTCTGCTGTCCTCTCAGCTCCCACCATTGTTTGCTTCCATTCCTACCTAATGGACCAACAACAACTACTGGTACAGATTGGAGGTGCCCTGTCACCTCCCCATCCTATCCAGGCTGGGGACCCACAGGGCTCCACCCTGGATCCCATCCTTTTCTCCATCTTCCCGAATGACCACCCCTCTGCTTGTGTCAGCTTGCATATCCACATGAATGCAGATGACACAGCCATCTTCACCTCCATCATATCCAATGCTGGTTTGGTTCCCTTCCATCTTACCTCTTCTCTCTCCTCTATCAACTCCCACCTGCTTCCTGTTCCCTCTGTTCCAAGGACCATTGTACTTTTGGCACTCCTCACGTCCGCTCCTTTGCCAAGCAGTCTGCCTACTCCTATCGACTTCCCTCACTCTGGAACCAACTCCCCTCCTCCCTCTGCCTCTCCCCATCCCCTGGCTCCTTCAGGCACCGGTTGAAACATCAACCACTCCCCATCTGTTCCTGTTCCTGTTACCCTTCCTCATGATACCACCATAGCCAAACCTTACCTATCCTGGTCGGCAGTTGGCTAGGTCCCTGCTCTTTCCTTGGTTTAACCTCCATATCACTATAGTGTTCTCCTCCATTATGAGGTCAGGCAATTAACTCTTAAATCGGGTCTGTCACCTGTTGTCAGTATTGTTCTTATTCACCAAGAATTGCTACCATTTCTGAATATGCACTTGCTAGATGTTCACATTGTACTTTACCAATCACATTGTACTTTACCACACTTTATCCTCTACCTATACAATTGTTTTGTATTTATTCTAATTTTGTACCAATTTTTTTATAGGTTGTTGTTCTACTTCTACATATTGTGCTGCCGTTTTTCCACTGCCCCCCCTCCCTGGGTCACATCTGGTAATGAGCCTTGGCTCAGTGTGCCTCTCCCAGTTATCTATTTTCAAATAAATAAATAATCAAACTTCATTTACAGGTGCAACTCAGGTGAAGGGGTTACAGAAGAGAAAGATGGACAGGCAATAAAACAAAATGAAAATCACAATACAATAAGGAGATAACACTGTAACAACAAAGTAATAGTACGTATGAGGCAAGCACATGAGACATACAGATGCCTATTTTCAAGCTTTGTCTGGGAGAGTTAAAACACTGCAGTAACAGCAGCAAGAACAAAGAAATACAGCAACAGCACAGGCACAACAGAACAACCAATGGTGAAGATGACAAGTTACAAACCTGGGGCCAGATTCTCAAAAGGTTATGCATGGTTCAGAGTGACTTGCACCAACGAGAATGGTGCAAGTAGCACTTTGTACCATGAGTTGCGACATGTGGCATTCTGCAAAGCAGCCTGCAACATCTCACAGGCTACTTGCACCAAAATGGAGTTATGCCACCATTTGTGACATAAACCCCCTGCAACATGGCACAAGGGAGTGTGTGGCAGCCCTAGAAGGGCGGCTGCCAGATCCCCTTATTTGTCATTCTACAACAACCCCCGGAGAACATCCATCAAAGTACATTTACACCAGCTATTAGCTGGTGTAAGTGTACTTTACATCCACTGGGGGTTGCACCAATGTGCCACCAGCCCATCCCCAAAGTCATGTAGCCCCCCCATGCCCAGATCCCCAATGGTAAAATGTCCCACAGGGCTATATGCACCCCCCAGCCCCAACCCCCTAAAGGCCCTTGTTAGTCGATCGGTGCCCTTGATTAATCACCATTTGACCATTACAATATATAACAAGCATTTGTCAATGCTGAATGTTGTCTTGCTGGCATTGGCATTGGTAGTGCAGGAGTTAGAGAGATGCATAATAGGAATGGCAGTGCAGTAGTGAACTGATGCCAACCCCACCCCCACCCTGCAGAGAATGACAGGCATTTGAGTGTTCCTTTGGGTCATCAGACATAATGCTCATGCCATTTCACATCACCTTACCCTGCAGACACCGACAAGTGTCACGGTGTGTCTTGGGGTCTTCGGGCCTTATGCTCACCCCATTTCATAAGGAAATACACTGAGATGGGTACGGTATAGGAGAATGAGGTGAGCTTTGGGGTCAAAGACTCCAAGGCACACCTCAATACCTGTCACTGGCTGTAGGGTGGGGGTGGGGTGGAACGGCATGAACATTACAGCCAACAATCTCAAGTCACACTCATGACGCCTGTCAGTCTCTACAGGGTGGAGCATTACGGTTGGAAACCCTAATGCCCGGGTATTTGTTGGAATTCTCACTCCAAATTTTCAACATGGGCTTTTTATGACTCCACCTCATGAACAGTGGCACTATCAGTTCATTAGCCAAAAGGTAATTTTGCACAGCGACTGCGCCATTGTGTGCCACATATGTGAAAACCCATTTTGGGCAGGATGTGAAAAATGACAGCTATACTGTTTCATAAGAAGGTGTGAAAAAATGTCAATGTTAAAAATTTGGAGTGAAAATATGAAAAATTGGTGAAGTCACGAGTGTGCGTAGAAACTGCGCAACACACGTCCTTAACGCAATTATTTTTGGAATTTTTTTAACCAAATTTTCAACATAGGCATTTTGGGACCTCTGCTCATGAACAGTGTCACTGTGATTTGGTAATCTGTCCCAAACATTGATTTCCCACAGTGACCGTGCCATTGTGTGCCACATGTGCGAAAACACATTTTGGGCAGGATGTAAAAAATGACAGCTGTACTGGTCATAAGGAGGCATGAAAACATGGCAATCTTGAAAAATCTGAAGTGAAAATATAAAAAATTGTCAAAGTTACGAGCGTGCGTGGAAACCGCGCAGTGCACACTCATAACACAGTAATTTTTTTTGAAATTTTCACCAGATTTGCAACATAGGAATTTTGGGACCCCACCTCATGAACAGTGGCACTGTCATTTCATTAACTGGTCCCGAAAAATGATTCTGTGCCTTGACTGTGAAATGATCTTTTGGTACTGAATAACGAGATGACTGTGCATGTGTTCATGAGGCGGGGTCCCAAGAATGCCATGTTGAAAATTTGGAGCCAAAATTCAAAAATATGGCTGAGATATCCAACTAAGTTGAACCCCCCCCCCATTTTTCCCATTATACAGCTTACCAGCATTTCTTCAGTTCACAGTCAACTTTGAAGAGTCCAGACGCGTTACCACTCCACCAAAGATTGCAGCGCAGGCCCTCCGAGGTAAGTATGGGGTGAGGGAGGGAGGTGGCGCAGAGGGTGGGTGCAGGTTGGGGGGTGCTGTGGACAATGGACTGTTTTCTTTTTTTCAGGAACAAAAAACAAACGAACAAAAAAGGACACTGCCCCATGGAATGGTTTTCTTTCTTTACAGGTTAATTAAAACAAATGTTGGGCACACTGGGATGGGCTCCCAGTGTGCCCCATGACTTTTTGGGGGGATGATGTTGGCCACACTGGGGTGGGCTCCCAGTGTGCCACACAGTGGAGGTGGGGGCAGGATCATGCGATACGATCAGCTTTCTGTTAAACAGAGGCACACTGGGGTGGGCTCCCAGTGTGCCACACAATTTGTGTGTGTATGGGGTGGCAGACATGCCAACAGGGGGATTGGGCACCCCCGAAGTTGTCTTTCTTTTGGTATTGTGCGGCGACTGCAGGAGCCACCACCATGTTTATTTGAAATGTTTCACCAGGTAAGGCATGTAGGGGAGACGTGTCATCTGTGCTGCTGCATGATGAGTTTTTCTCAGATTGCAGCAGCACATTTCTTTCAGGTTGATGGCACTTTGTATAAACTTGTGTCAGCACTAGCATGCTGGCTAATTGGAGAGTGAGGGACAAACCTTTTAAAGTGTGCCCTGCATTAGCCAACACTGACACACCTCTACATTTCTCCTACTACCATGAGATGTTGCTTACACATGCATGGAGCACATCCCCGCACTCTCCCAGGCTTTACATCATAATGTGGCTGTGTGCAGGGGTGGAGCATGGGTGGCACTACAGACCGGGAAGTAGGCAAGACCCAGTGGGGACGATTTTAAGAGCATTGTTACATGAAAACTGCAATGATATTTTTGGGACCCTATGCAGCAAATGCTGTTCACAGGGGTAAGGCATCAATATATGTGGTGGATATCTGAACTGATTAGTCCTGATAGATCTCTTTAAGATAAGGTGCCATGGACAATTAATAATTTAAAAAGAGAGTATTTTAGCCACGTGATTCTTTACAGTGGATTTGAATATCAGCGTTCCATTGATTAAGTACCAGTATCAAGGAATATTTGATCTGGTACCTGATGATGGCATATATAGTATCCACTAAGTGACTTTACACCCCTCCCTGCTGATGTTGTTGAAGTAGGGTAAAAGCGCCAAGGGGTACGCTGGGAAAATCCTGGAATAGGAAGGTAGGGTTTGCAAATAAGCCCTGAGTTGTAAATAGTGGAAATGGTCTGTGTTTGGTAATGAATATTTGGTCCTCAAATCTGCAAAGGGAAGTATACCTCTGCTATCCAGGAGCTGATGCAGGTAAATTAACCCACACCTGGCCCATCTGCATAGGAAGGGATCCATTTTATTTAGTGAATTAGAATGGTTTCCTGCCAAAGTACCCGGTAAGAGACCCTGCTCAACCCTGGTCTACTAGACAGTTCCCAGAGAGGAGTTTGTGCCAAGCTTGTAGGGCAGTTGCCATAAAGCTAAAGAATTTCAAAAAGGGGAGCTATTGAGGTGGGGATGAGAACAGCACCACACTGATATCACATAAGTCATTTAGGATGTACTCAATATCTTTCCAATGGGCATTGTAGCCCTCAGACAACCATAAACAAAATAAGGCTTTACTGGCAGGCCAAAGCATAAAGCTGCAGATGTGGGAAGCTGAGTCCACCTCAGGCTGTGAAATGCTGCAGAAAGGAGAACCATAGCTGGGGTTACTGTCCCCTCCATAGCAAACAACTAAAAAGTACATCCCATTCCTGGAAATATCTACAATTTGGGAGGAGTAGGAGACTTTGAAGTAATACAAAATACGGGGTAAGATATTTTGTCTGATAGCTTCGAGTCTATTCAAAAAAGAAAGGCCAAGTGAGGACCATTGATGCAATTCCTCAGCTATGTTGGTAGTCAGAGTCTCAGAGTTAAGGAGTTACAAATGTTCTGAGTTTTTAGTTAAAAGGACTCCGAGATGTTTCAGGGAAATCCTGTTCCACCAAACAGTGAGCCATTGCTTAATTGATTGGAATAGGTATAGTTAAATGTTAGAACCTTTGTTTTGATAATGTTAATCCAGAAGCCTGCCAGGTATTCAAAGTGTTTAAAATGTTCCAAGCCTCATGTAGAGACTCCAAAGGGTTAAGAACTGTTAACAAGATGTCGTCGGTGAGAAGGTTTGACTTATATTCTCTGCCCCCTAGAGACATTCCTTGTGCTTGCAAGAATAATCAGAGGTGAGAGGCCAAGGGTTCTATAAAGAGGGCAAATAGGATAGTCGATAAAGGGTATCTTTGCTGGGTGCCTCTATGTATAGTAAAAGGGGATGAGACTGAACCATTAATTTTAATGTGTGCTTAGGGACAGTGCTAAAAGGAGTGCAGCATGGCTATAAAATCAGCAGGGAATCCAAATTGTACTAGAACAGCCCACAGAAAGGGCCAGGATACCCCATCGATGGCCTTCTCCAGGTCCAAGCTAGCAGGACCAGGGATATAGATCATTGCATGGTGTAGTCCAATGATAAGAGGGTTCATCGAACGTTATCATGAGCCTGATGATAGCGCACAAAACCTGCCTGTTCCATGTCCAGCAAGGACAGGAGAAGGCCCGCTGTCCACAGGGCCCAGATGACCATAAACAATTTATAATTAAGATTGATATTGGGTGATATGACGCTGGAGGCAGGGGGTCCTTCCCAGGCTTAGGTAGGGTGGAAATGGTGGCATAGTGCCAGGAAGGTGGAGGAAGCTCACCGTCTTGGATGGACTGATAAAGGCGCATCAATAAAGGGAGTAGATGGTCCTGCAATGGGTGAGCTTGTAAAATTCAGCCAGTAAGACATCAGGGTCAGGACATTTACCAGATTTAGTGGCTGCTATTCCCAATATTATTTCATCAGCCATAATAGGAGCAGTCAAAACGTCCACCTGTGCCTCAGAGAGTGTAGATAATTTGGCCTGCTGTAAGAAATTCATAATACGTTGTTCTGGGGGTGGGGGATTCTCTAGGGTATAGAGATTTTTGAGTAAACTGTTTGCGTTATAGCTTGGATTTTGAAGTTGTGGTGTGTTGTGTTCCCCATACCTGGGTCCTGTATCTTTGCAATGTTTGCTTGTGTTCAGGTTACTCACAGGTGTCGAGCCAAGGTGCACACGCCCTGAGCTCCTCCTTCATAAAAACAATGTCTAAGATAAAATAAAGCATGCTTGACTTTTTGGTCCAGGATTTTCTGGTTTTGGGCTTTTATCTCCTTTATTTGAAATGAAGCAGAGGTGTTCCCTTGCATATGAAACATTTGCAATGTGTGAAAAGAATGTTGTAATTCATGCAATTTGTGTTCTCAGTCCTAATGTTGTGAAGAGGCATAAGTGATAATATCACCTCTAATAACGTCTTTTAATGTGTCCCATAGCATGCCAGGGGACACTTTGAGGTCATCATTATTGTGCAAATATTGCATGATATGGTCATGTAGCTTTTGGATCAAGACTGGATCCCATTGTAAGCCTGGGTGCAAGCGCCAAATGGTTTGTTTCTTTGGTTTTCCCAAGGAAATATAAGCTAGTACTGGTGAATTATCAGATGGGACATTTGTTCTACGATATCAATATGCTTGGCTGTGGTCAGTATGCAGTCCAACCTAGCATAATTTCCACAGTGAGAAGAGTAATGGGTGAAGTCCTTTTTGTCGGGATATATATGGCACCAAACATTGGGGGATGGGTCTGGGCGGACGGCTGAAGGAAGAGGCTAACCAGAGCCAGGGGAGGAAAAAAGTAGTAGCAAAAAAAACAAACACACCTAAGTGCTGTAGAGTTTTATGGATGTTTTTTCTGAAATGGGGAGAGTCTATGTTGTTTCAAATTACAAGTGTATAGGTCCAGATGGAGAGTTAATTTAAAATCCCATCCACATACGAACTGGCCTTGCATATGTGTTAATAGCTTTGAGAAAAATGTGTTTGAAGCTTTAGGTACTCTCCCAGGAGGAAATACATTTTTTTTTTATTTTAGTCTTTGGTAACCGGGTAAGGCCCACTAGGCACAAGTGCCTGTTTTCAGGGGCGACCTGGGAGCACTGGGCAGTTAAGTGACTTGCTCAGAGTCACACAGTATACAAGTGGAGGTTGTGAGAATCAAACCTAGGTCTGGACTGCTGGATGTATCAAGCTTGTTCACAGCTAATTACTCTAAGCTCTAGGCTATGCTGCCAGCCCACATATTTACTAAGGTGAGGTGATGACTCTAAAATCTGATTATCCTAACAATAATTCTCCCTTCTCTGCAATAAATACTCCCCAGCCAGAAGTGCCCCCACCCAAACCATCCAGTAAGTCACAGCCTCCTTCTTCCTTCCAAGTCTACTGATAGTGTTGTTAATAATCTGTAGAAGTTAGTCTCCTCCTTAAAATAAAAAGATTTATAGGTGGCAATAAAGGTTATTAGAAAATGGGCAGAGTGGATTCTTTATCCAGATTGGTTGAAACTGGCTCCAACCTGGGCAATATATTTTTCAATAGATGCCCAGTAAACAACAAGTGCCAGTCCAAGTGCCACCTCACTGCCCAACATTCCATACTGGTGCCCAGCCTGCTTTTTAATTGGCTAAACACCCCAAACAAAGTTTCAAAATGCCCACCATCTTTTTCTCTCACTTAGCGAGATATACTCGGCTCCCCTAGCCAAACCAAACAGAATGTACTTGCAGCTGCTCCTAATCTTAAAAACAAATTAAAAAAAAAACACTACAGTAATCCTGCAGTTGGAAGAGTCGCTCAATGGCATCACTCTCCCGACCGCACTGTCACACACCCTGATGCCGTTCTCGAAAAGCGACCCTCGCACTACCGCGTTTAATCGCGAAATATACCATAATCAATCAGCAGAACTCCATCGCAGAATCAGTCAGCAACAAAAAGCCATTTACCTCACTATTTAAAAAATCCACAGAAATCTCTTCTTTTCCTTTTACATCGACCACAAATGGCACTTTTTGTACTTTCTTCTACATTGCGGTCAAAGGTCATAGAGCGCACAGACGGAACTTCAGGCGAAAAAGCGAAACAAACACCAAAAAGAAAAATAAACTGCCAGTCAGTCCTTTGAAGACTTTACTCCCTTTCTCCTTTAGCAATCAGTGTCTGTGTGTGTGTGACTCTCTTTTGCTGGGGGGCAGCAATGGGGGGTTGTCAATACACCAGATTGCTGCAGGGAGGAGCAACAGCACCAGGAACAGCCTATGGACTACTTTATAAATACATGTATCTCAAATACTTCTATTAATTTTTTTGGCATTTACTGTATTATTTTACAACTTCATTAAAATGTACACAGATAGCCATTTTCTAAGAGCCATAATACCCTCCAGGGTGGACATTATTGGAAATACTGGACCTTCCAGGGGCTATAAGGCCCTCAGCCTGTGGCGTTGGGCCTCATTATGCCTAGGCAGTCAGTATTTCCCAATAATGCCCTCTATCCATGAAATAATATTAACCTCGCTCATGCCCCTGCTAAATTGCAGCTGTTACCCCAAAACCCTGGCCCAAACCATAATCCCCGGGCCCACAATTCAATTAAAGAACCCCCTCCCAACAAACCCACTAGCCCCTACCTCCCACCATAGCACCCAAAATAGCAGTAAAGAAGTCAGATTATTACTATCATAGGTAGCGGGTCCCACAGTGTAGCACCTTAAGTATGAATGAAAATATGTCTTGCTGTAGTTGTAAAACCTGATTGGCCAGCAGTTGGGACCCACTATCAATAATATTACTAATACAATTTTTTACTGCTACTTTGGGTGCTATGAAAGGAAGGGAGGGTAAATGAGGCGAATGGGTGTGTTGGGGAGGAGATCCTTTATGCTGAATCATGGAAGCAGGGGACTGCAACTGCCATGGTTTTGGGATGCAGCAACAATTTAGCAAGGGACCCATGATTCTTAATCTGTCAACCTATAAAATTTCATTATAAGGAGAGACTGACTTCATCAGACTACTGTTAATAATACTGTCAGTGGGCTTGGGGTGAGGAGAGAGGTTGTGGTTTACTGGGTGATTTGGGTGAGGGGGGATTAATAACATGGGGGTTGGAGTGGGTTTGTACAGGGTGGGGTAGTTTTTCGAATATAACCTTTCGGATATGGGATTTTCGGCAGCTTTATCTGAAATTCCAAAATCCTAAATTTTTCCTGTTTTCCGAGGTATTCATTTTTTTTATTTATATCCAAGCAATACTAGGGGAAATTGCTAAGAAAAATGAGAACAGAATAGGGCCCAGGATAGAACCATGCAGGATAATGATGTAATGGGTTGAAGTGGAGAGAAGGCCACTAGGGCTGATTAGTGCCTGTCAAGCAGGTAGGAACAGAAGCAGAAAACCTAGAGATCTGATAGACCCACCCCCATAAGCTTGTCAAGTATGAGATAGTGGAAGATGGTGTTGAAAATTTTGGCCAGGTCGGCAAAAATGGTGATGATGAGCAGCTCCTGATCCATCCCTTTCAGGACAGTCAGTAAAACAGGAGTGATGAGGCAGTGTAGTTTTTTTTTACAGAAGCCAGTTGAGAAGGTGCAGAGAAAGAAGAAGTAAAGGTAGATAGTGAACTGAGAAAGCACAAGGTTTTTCCTGCATTTTTGTGTGTGCAGGAAGTAGAGAGATGGGGTACTAATTATTGTGGGAGGATGGAGGACTTTGGCACAGTTCCACTCCCCAGGATCTTTACCCAGGGAAAGGAGGGAATTAAATAAAGTGGTGATTGGAATAGTGATGGCAGGAGAAGAGAGGTGATAGGTGATGGAGTTTGGGGTTATTCATCAGGGCTACTGCTCTTAGAGGGGTTAATAAACCAGAGAAAAGTGTAGCAGCTGGGAAAATGGTAGAACAGGAGAAAAAAGGAGAGGATGGAGGGGGAAGGAACAGGGGACTGAGAGTTAGAAGAGGTAGAAAATAAGGGGCCAGAGGGAGCAGAAGGTGACAACAAAAAGTGAATAATATATTAAATGTAATTGCTCAGCTAGGTCAGTGAAGAGAGAGACCTTGGGCCAGCATAACAGACTGGGGGGGGGGATGCAAGATGGAGTAAGTGATCTTACAGAATTTATCAGCAGACTTATCACGTTTTCTAGAGGGCGACTGCAGAGTAACTGGGTTTGGGTTCCCTGACAGCCTTAATGCTACAGCAGCATTACAGAATTGTTCAACCCTGAGCCTAAGCACTTTGAGACATAGAAGCTGACGGCAGATAAGGACTGCAAGGCTCGTCCAGTCTGCCCATTTCTTTTTCTACCTTATGAATGTGCCATAGGCCTTTACTCTGTCAGTGGCCTATCTATTCATTCTCATTTGTATTGCTCCCTTATGCCTGTCCCATGCTTGTTTTAAGCCCAGCACTGTATTCATATCCACCACTTTCTGGGGTAGGTCCTTCCATGCATCCACACTTACAGTATATTGATACCAGGCAAAGTTTTGCATTTTAAAGATGGAAATCAGGTCTGCAGAAATCCAGGGAAAGTAGGAACCTTGGGCATGTGACCTCAGAAACCAGGCATGTTCATCCCAGATTGAAGTGATTTTTCTTTGGAAGAAACAGCTGCATTTGTATTTGTGGACACAGTGATGGGTGACCATTTGGTAGACTAGAGGTTATCTAATAGGGCATCCAGGTTTAACGACCTGAAACTAGATATACTTGGGGGGGGGGGGTTAGTGTGAAAGAGTTTCCAAACACTGTTGACGGTGTGATGGTCACCAAGAGGTTCCAGGAGGCTCAGTTCACCTGATTTTAGAACCGAACCCTGCAGCATCTACTTAGCTGTCTTCCTGAGGAAGAGGCAGGGCAGCGTGTAATGTAGAGGTGCTAGTCTGATCATGGCATCTTTGTTTGCATGTCTTTACATTGTTTTCACAGTAGCATATTTTGTACACAGATTTTCCACGTTAATAAATGGTGACTGCTGATTTGGACTATAAGTCTGCTACACTTTTTTTTATTGTATCTCTACTTGGCACCAATATTTTAATACATGTTAATATGCATCCCCTACCATTAACAATTAATGCACTCTTTGGGTATGGAATCAAAATATTGCATCAAGTTGCAATAAACTCCTGTCTAAATAACTTGAACAACGTAGCTATATGCACTCACTCTCTTAGAAGTGTATACACAGGTAGAGTAGAATGAGGATGGCAGATACATGATGGGCATATTAATTCAGACAAAGAGGCCATAAAAGGATTATGGTCCCATATTATAAAGGACTTAATACTGGCAGATTCAATACACAGACCAAAATGAGGAACATAAATGCTGGGTTTAGCACCAGTAATCAGATTATGGAACAGGTGGGGATAGCAGGGATCCAGTTGATAAAATAAGATACCAGTAATGCCGTGCAGACGAGTTTGCCTGTGTGTGTGTGTGTGTGTGTGTGTGTGTATTGAAGCAGGCAAAGAAGTAAGCACAAGGATTGCTGAACATTTGAAAAGGGCAACAGTGATTTGTTTGTGCATGAAGCAATACCCACAAGGGGTTGATAGCAAAGATGTGGAATTTTTACCCGGGGTCATTACTTGGAAGTATGAACAGTTACTGGAGCACACTTTTGAGAAAGGCATTAACTCCTTTGTTGCCAAGTTTCAAGCCACAAGCCCCAGGTTCAGCACTTTTCTTTGGGATTTTTATATAAAAGTATTCTTGACTCTAATTATTACATATTTCGTTACTAAAAAAAAAAAAGAAAACTAGGCAACTCACAGTTTATTTCCAGTACTGTCCAAGCTCTACATTGACCCTTATATTTTTATTTCTAGCTACCTGTTCACATGATCACAAAACTCTACCAGAAGTTGACACCTAAATAAAAATTTATTTTTTTGCACATAAAAGCTACACAACAGACTTCTGAGACAAATATTCTTTAACAGAGAAAAAAGAAGCATGTATTGTTTAGTATGTATATGTACATCTTCTAGATACCCCATCAGTGGTGAATAAATTAGGTAAAAGTCCTGTTTATTTTTTTTTTTACTATACTTTTTCCTCCACTCTTGGAATGGCCCCCATCAGCTGTACCTCTTTCCTACCACCCTCGCTGGTTTTTCTGGGACTCACCTCCTCCCAGTGTTCCTCCCTGGCTTATCCCCCTTGGGGGGGTCTCTGGATCCCCCTTCCCCGTTGATCCATTTGCTTGGTGTCCAGGGGAAGGCCATGATTCAGCTGCACAGTGGTCACAGAGCGATGCAAGTGGCACTCAGCTCATTCCAGCATTTTCATGTTCTCCACTCCCACAGAACTTCTTGCATGCACATGTGGAGGCTTGCGCATGTGCCAGCAGAAGCCAACATCCTCTCTTCCTGCTCTGACAAAGCCAACTGCACCTCCCCCGTGGTCACCCAGGGAGCAGTACAGCAGTGACATCCATACTCCTTCCCTCCCTGTGGTGGAAAGCATCCACTCAAATGCTCCATGCACCTCCCTTGGCTGGCCCTCTGAAGACCTGAGCTCATTCCCGAACCTGGGTTGCCAGCATTGTGGGCAGTAGGGCTAACACTGCTCTGGCAGGCTGGCCAAGTCCTGTTATTTTTCAAAACAATGTGGATAAAAATGTATTTTTCAATTAGAAACTCATGTTATTTCTGTCTGGAATTAGAACACAGAGAATGCTGGGCCAGACAGAGAGGGTCTGATTCACAGTTGCCAGAGACTGTTTGTGACGCCACAGCTGTGCAACCCCAGTGTGTCATACATAACAGGTGTCGCAGCTCTTACTTGTGCAGTCGCAAAACAAACTGCAATAATGAAGAGAAGGGACCAGGATTACTATTCAGACAGCCCACAGGGCTGTTCTTTAAAGTGCAGCACCCCTCTTAAAGGTGGATAAAGAGTATTGTGACAACCCCTGCCAGTAGAACCAATCCAAGCAGGTGATAGGTGTGTTACAACTCTGGGGCCAACTAATGAGGAGCCAGCGGGGGATGGAGATTGTTGTGGGTCCAACTGAGAAACAGACTGGTGTGGGCAAATGAAGCTGCTGGGGGCCCTAGATGCCAGGGAATGCTGTAAGGATAGGGAAGGGGAAGGGGCTGCCACTGAACTACCAGGGAATAGTAAGGGACTGCGGCAAACAAAAGAGGACATCTGGCCTAGAAGGGGGCTATAAGAGATAAGGTAGGTGGTTGGAGGGGTTGTCAGACACTTCTAGCAGCAGCACTGGTTCATGAAGGCACTCATCATTCATACCACCAAGTAACTGGCACTTTGCCATGCTTAGATTCCTGTGAGTGTTGCTAGCATGCATGTTAGTGGGCATATACCCCAGTTGCACTAACTAACTAACATCTGGATGACTCATACATTGTGTTTCAGTTTATGAGTGGTCCTTGCAACTAGGAGGCCCATAAATGTATAGACATAAAGTGAGGAGGAGGAGTAGTAGGGCAGTTGTTTGTATCCTGTTTTATGCCTTCGCCCTTTGTGACTGTGTATTGGTTCCAAATCCACAAAGCAAGAAAGACAGTTTTACGAAAAAAAAAAAAGGTAAATTACCAATAAAAGCAATAAATATATCTGTAGTTTTGTAGATATAAAATATATATGCCCCCGTATTCAGATCCAGCCACAAGCACAGCTAGTTGAACTGTGCTTACAATAGCGCACAGCTGGCTCTGAGTAACTTTAGCCAAGTAGTGTGCACTGTAGGTGAGCACTGCCGAACTGAATATCAGGCCATGTTGATGCAGCACTAAGGGGCTATGCAGTGTGCTGGCAGGGACCAAGACTGCATATAGCCCACAGGCAATAATGCTGCCCAAAACAGGATAGCACTAGGGCTCCTGTGGGCCATATTCAGTCTGAGCAGGTAAATGAGCTCACTGGGCATGCAAGGCACTAAGGGGCCATCTGCATGCCCATTAAGGAATCACTTGCATGGGCACAGTGACTCCCTAGTGCCTATGCAGGGCTGCAGCAGTAGCAAATTCCTGGTGTCTAGCAGTCCCTGCACCCTTTGATTACCTAGTGTACTTTATTTATTCATATCTGACTATGTGGATCAGGGGACAGTGGTGGATGTGGTGATGTTGGACTTCAGTCGGGGCTTTGATACCATATCTCATGGGATGCTGATAACTAAGCTGGTGAAACAGAGCATTGATTGCTCCATAATTAAATGGATCGACCAATGACTGACAGAGAGGACACAATCGGTGAGAGTGCAGGGTCATGTATCAGGGGAGATGAGGGTGTCCAGTGGTGTCCCTCAGGGGTCAGTGTTGTGACCGCTATTATTCAATGTTTTCATAGGTGACTTGAGTCTCAACAGTGGGAACAAGCTGGTCAAGTTTGGTGATGATGTAAAACTTAGGGGAGTGGTGGATACTTTTGAGGACAGACTAATCTTAGGGCAAGACATAATGACCATTAATGAATAGGCAATGAGTAATAAAATGAACTTCAACTTATATAAATGCACATGGGGTGGAATAACATTCATCAGAATTACTATATGCAGGGGGTAAGATTAAGGGATTCAGGGTGTGAGAAGGATCTTGGGGTATTTATTGGGAACGATCTGAGAAGTAGGATACATAGTTTACACATGTCTAACAAAGCAATGTATCTCAGAAACTGTATCCGAAGAACATTCTTCTCCAGAAATGAATGTATTCTGTTACCCATGTTTAAAACATGCATACGGCCACATTTGGATTATTGCTCACCTAGTGGGAGTCCTTTTTTGGAAAAAGATATTAAGACAGTTAAAAGACCACAGAGGTCACTAACTAAATTAATAACAGGGCTGCAAGAAGTACCCTATGAAGATAGGTTAGACAAACTGGGCTTATGGCCATTAGAAGTACATTGGGCAAGAGGGGACTGGTTATTACTATACAAGATTCTCAATCAGGAGGAATTAAGAAATGACATGGACCTTAAATATAGGGAATCAAATTATTTTTTAAGAGGAAATACTCAGCAATTAGTTGATGAGCATTGTAGAACCGACATATGGAGACATAGCTTTAAACCTAGAGTTATTAGAAAGTGGAACAGGTTACTGGAAGAAATAGTTGTGGCACCTAGTTTTGATATTTGTAAGGCAAGGTTAGATCATTATTTTTCAATTGGCAACTTCAGTCGCCTCCACTAAGACGTGGGGACACCTATTATGGGCTCACGCCTCCTGTTGTCTTATAGCTCTAAGTATGACTTTAAGTATCTCTGGTGGTCTACTGGTCCCCCCACCTGTCCCATCACCCATCCTGCAGTTTGTATTAACATCATTGGTGGTATAGTGGACCCCCCAACCCCCATCTGATTGCCAACCCTTAGCCATCCATGCATGTAAGACCTCCACTGTGAACCCCTCAAATCCCAATTGCCTCTCACAGGTTTGATGGGAGCAGTGCAGCGGTGGGTACAGCCTGCTGCCCACCTCCTTGATAAGCAGCCTTCTGACAGTCACAGAGTACAATCACACTACATGATCATGGTCTTTGACTGTCAGACAGTGACCAACAGAAGAGATGAGCAGAGAGATGTGCTGGACATCGCACTGCTCCCATCTTACCAGTGAGGGGCGATCAGGGTGCACGTGTTGAGGGGCGGGGGTTTCTGGTAGGACTGTTGGGCACCTAGGGAGATGAGGCAAATCTTAGAATCAACATGACAACACAATAATTAATTGTCCACTGAAGCATCCTCAGTCAAACAGTAAGGGGTCCATTTAATTTGACTGGACACACAAGTTGCTCTCTTGTTCTGAGAGCAGTCGTAGTTAAGCCATCATAGTTCGTGGATGTAATAGGATCCTGGGGGGAAGAGCTAGTAAATGGGTTTTCAAGTTAAATACCAACATTTCCCTTTATTAGAAGCATTCAGCACATTTGGACATCTAACATAACTTGCCAGTTGCTTGGATGAGATTCACAAATGGCATACAAGTAAGTAGTGCTTAGGCACAAACTTTACTGGCTTTCACTCAAGAAGGACTCACTCCGGGGAAAAATCCTCAATTAAGAGGGTCTCTGAGATGCTTCCTCTATCCAGCCACCAAGTTTGTGGCCTACAAGGATTACAATAAGTCTAGACTTGTCGGAACCCTTTAATGGGAATTTACTGCTTCAGCCTGCACCATAATCTCCTGGGAGTTTTTAGCATTGCTTATCACTTCAGTATATGCGTTCTCTTTTCCATCTCTTGAGGGGCAATTACACAAGGGTACACTCAGCTCAGTGACCCACTCCATAACCCCTCATCAGCTCCTGGTGTCCAGCATTCACTACTTCAGCACCCCCAGCTGACTGGGCTCAGCTATTGACTCTAGAAATCTGCTGCAGGGCCTGGGGCTCCCAGACACCTGCAGTACAGTCAGTGCTGCATGCACTCGCTGTCTCTTCCCAGAACCTAAAAATCTACTAGAAAATAGCTCCACTCCCTTTTATTACTTGAGGGCTATTTCATCTGGACAAAGTGAGAGGGCAGCAGATCATACAAAATAACCTCTCAGCTGCCATAGGGGTTACATTTTTAGTAATGTGCAAATTACGTGAATGCCACTACATGAATTTGCACACTACGATATCCACTATGTAAATTGTGTAGTTTTTTTCACTTTGCCCATAGCCTGGATGTACCTTGAAAAGTAGATTTGACAAGTATGCTAATATTTTATTAATTGTAGGCAAAACAAACTTTTTTGGAATAACATTTTTTCTTTGCACTGCTGCTTTATATAAGTACAATTTAGGAGGTGCTATACAGCAGTGTACTGTAGCCCCAGGGCAAAATCCATTTACATATAATAGAAATGGTAGGCCAAAAGTAGTGGACTGTACAAAAGAGGGAAGGCAGAAATTGTGAATCCATATGAACAACAAAATGAGGGTGTCAAGGACACAAATGTGTGGAAGGTAAGAGAAATGATAAGGAAAAGATGGAGGCTAGAGGCAAGAGCAGAAGGGGGTGAGAGATTAGCAGAGAGAATTTGAGAGATGGGTAAAAAGGGGAGAGGAGAGGAGAAAAGGATGTAACATTAGTTACAAAGTGCTGGGAGTCAAAATGAGAAGGACAGTTGCCCAGTAGAAGTATGTCAGGCAGGATCAAAGAGACTGTGAGAATCAAAGGAACAGAGAAAGAAGATGGAAGAAGGTAAAGGGGATAGGAGATGGCTGAGGAAGAGAGGAAAAGCAGAATTTGTACAGAAAGGTAACCGGTAAAGCCGACTATGGTAGTCCAAAGATAGCAGGGAAAGGGATTGTTAGAGAAGACAATGATGAGTGACTAGAGGGAAGTTGGAAGCAAGGTGACAGAAAGAGTGGAAGAGTGGATCCAGCCTGGCCAGGTAGGTTTTGGGAGCTGCATCATAGAGACATAGAATTTATCGACAGATAAGGACTGCTTAGCCTGCCTAGTGTGCCTAGTTCTCCCTGCATATACTGACACTGTGGACCCTGCCTGACTCCGTAGACCCTACCTAGACCACATCCACATAGTCAAACACAGGCAAGATGATTTTTAGAATGATTTCGTGGCAGGCTGAAGGAGAGAGGCAATCTTTATTATGGTAAAGAGCTCAGAGTTTATGATCTAACTTCTTATGAATGGCATCAATATCATGGTTCTGTTCGAGACATATGCCAAAGTACTTAAAGTAGGGAACATCCTACAAAGCAGAGCCTTAGAGAGTGGGGAAAGAGGGGTAAGAAGAAAGCCTAGCTAGCATTTGTCTAGTATCGAAAGATATGGAGACCATCTTTTTAGAATTAAGCAGACACTAGTCTGAGGAGACCCAGTGCTGGATATTATCTTAGTCCTGCTGAAGCAGTGGTTTAAGTTCCAAGGATTATAACCAGTAGCATAAAGAACTATGTCATCTGCCTACATGTTTATGTTGGCATTGGAACAGATGGAAGGAAGGTAATTTAGAGGGAGAAAAAAAATGAGACCAAGAATGGAACTTTGTGGAACACCAGTTTGAATAGGCAGAGGGGGGAGAAACAGAGCCACCTACCTGAACTGACTGATAATGATCAGAGATATAGTAGCAGAACCAATTCACTGTTGGGGTGGAGAGGCCTGCAAGCCTCAGCTTTCCAACAGGTGAGGGTGATCAACAAAATCAAGTGCTTTAGCAAGGTCAATAAAGATGGCTGAAGTGATAAGGCCTTAATCCATACCTACAAGGATGGTGTCAGTGACTCTAAGAAGGGAGAAAACAATGCAGTGATGCTTCCAGAAGTCAGGCTGATACTGAGAGAGATATCCAGAGGCACCCAGGAAGGATGAGAGCTGAGTGAGCACAAAGCATTCCTATAGCCTAACAACAATGGGAAGAAGGGAGCTGGGATGATAGTTCCCTGGGGAAACTGTGTCAACCTTTGCTACAGCGAGATGTGGTGAGGGTGGCCTCTGGCAGGCCCCACCCCACCATTGCGCTACTACAGTTCACCAAAAATTGTCTTAGGGTCGAGGCGCCAACTTGGTAACTGGAGTCGGGCTGTCCTCCCCTGTCAGCCGAAGCTGCGCTGCATCTAAAGTCCTGTGCCCCTGCTGTGTAGCAGCAGATTCTTTGTTTGGGAGGGTGAAGAAGTACAAGAAGTGTGGACTGGGTTGGAGCCTGCAGCTGCTGGCAGTTATCGGAACAGTGATGCTGCTGCCTGTGTTCCTGTGGGAGTTTCGGAGATATTGGCACAAAGGACTGGTGGCTAATGCCTAAGGGTTTTAATCTCTTGTGGGACTAATTTAGGCTGCTATCCCTGGACTGGTGTTCCTCAATCCTTTGTTCAGCAATTCTCTTGGCACCTTTTTTTTGAATGGACTACTGTTGCGTCTATTGGATCCAGCCTGCTGTAACGTTGCTCCACCTGGTATAAGGCAAGAGGAGTGCCCAGTGGCAGACTTGCTCAACCTCTGCTACAGCGAGGGGTGGTGAGGGTGGCCTCTGCTTGGCGGGTCCCCCCCTCCACCATTGCTGCCACTACGGTTCTGCCAAAATCATCTTAGGGTCGAGGCGCTGACTTGGTAACCGAAGTAGGGCTGTCCTCCCCTGTCAGCCAAAGCCGCGCTGCATCTAAAGTCCTGTGCCCCTGCTGTGTAGCAGGAGATTCTTTGTTTGGGAGGGTGAAGAAGAAAAAATTACTCACCATAGTAATGTTGTTTCTTCTAATGGAGTCTTGCTGTATTCAGACATAATGTAGTTAGCCCCAGCACTTGAACTGCCCCGGAGAGGAAAGGGTTAACTCCATGCAGAAGCATGGAACATTGAGCTCGAGCTCGGTTTTCAAATCTCTGTCTGTGGTACTTCCCAGTGTAACCGTCAGATTCTTACGAGCAGCTAACTAACTTAGCACTATAATATGGAAATTGTTTGAAACATATAGCCAAAGGCAAAATTTTTTGGGGGTCCAAAAAAGACTCAAGTCAAGAACCCAAGAAGAAACAAGGTCATGACAAATTAAGCAATGCAACATAAGAAGGATAAACATACCAACTACCCCACCAAGAGGGAGGGTACAAGGTACACCCCTGAGGTGCAACACTGTACCTGCCAGCCCACTTCCCAAAAACAGGTTCTGAGAGGGGAGGTGGGGGGAGGTCTGAATACAGCAAGACTCCATTAGAAGAAACAACATTGCTATGGTGAGTAATTTTTCTTCAAACATGAAGTCTTGCTGTATTCAGACATAATGCAGACTACCAAGCAGTTCCCTATGAAGAGGGAATGCAGAACCTACTTTGGGAAATAGACTCTGCAGTACTGTTGTGTTAAACCTAGCATCACTCCTAGCCTGGATGTCCAGGGAGTAATGCTTGGTGAATGTATGTACTGTTTTCCAGGTGGCTGTTTTACAGATCTCTAACAAAGGTATATCTCTGGCCGCAGCTAGATTAGCAGCTGTACCCCTAGTGGAGTGAGCCCTCAGGCCTGAAGGGGGTGTTCTACCCAATTTATCATAGCAGAATTGAATACAAGAAACAATCCACCTGGCAATAGATCTTTTAGTGGCAGGCTTACCTTTCCCCACTTCACCATAAGTAAGAAACAATTGAAGACAGTCATTTCTGTGTTCCTTAGTATGCTCTATGTAGCAGCTAAGAGTCCTTTTAACATCCAAATTGTGAAATCTTCTTTCCCCTGAAGAAGAATGGTCAGTGAAAAACACAGGGAGAGATACAGACTGGTTTAGGTGAAAATCTGATAGCACTTTAGGCAAGAACCTCCTATTAGTTCTTAGGACCACTTTATCCCTATGGAAGGATATGAAATCAGGTTCGACCGACAAGGCCAGTAATTCACTAATCCACCAGGCAGAAGTAATAGCTACCAGGAACACAGTTTTCCAGGTCAAGTACTTCAATTCAGCTGAAGCCATAGGCTCAAAGGGTGGCTGCATAAGCTGAGCAATGCAGACATTAAGATCCCAAGGCGGAGTAGGCTCCCTAAAGGGAGGGTTAATGTGAACTAGGCCTTTGAAATACTTCCTGAAAACAGGATGAGATGCCAGGGAAGAGCCCTTCCCTGCTGAAAGGAATGCAGAGACAGCTGCTAGATGAACCTTCAAAGTGGCAGGCCTAAGGCCTAGACTATTCAGATGAACTAGATAATCTAAGGTTGTGGAAATGCCTGCAGAATCAGGCACAATGCCTTTCTGAGAACACCAAATACTGACCCTCTTCCATTTGGAAATGAAAGTTTTTCTAGTGGAAGAGACCTTCAGAATATCCAGAACTCCCTGAGAGAGATTTAGTGCTGCATATTCTAACTCTTCAAGAGTCAGGCCTTGAGGTTGAGAGACTGGAGATTGGGGTACCAGATCCGCCCCTGGGAGGAGGAAGAGGAGAAGGAGAGAAGATTGTATCTCCTGGGAAGAGACAAGGGATGTGACACAGCCTAGAACAGCAGTAGAGGATACTAGGGTTGTCTGGCCCAATCTGGAGCCACCAGTATCACTGTGCAGGGTTGAGTTCTTATCTTGATCAGAACTCTGAACAGGAGAGGGAAAGGAGGGAAGGCATAGAGAAACCTGCCCTTTCAGTCCCGAATGAGGGCATCCTGGGGAACTGTCCCCAGGACTGGAGGTCTGCAACAAAACAGAGGAAGTTGATGATTGTCTGGTGCTGCAAATAGATCTATCTGTGGAGTGCCCCACCTGGAGAAAATGATCTTCAGAATGTGAGGATTTAGGACCATCTGTGATGTCCCGTGAAATCCTGCTCAGGCATCTGCTAACATATTGTCTTTCCCTGGAAGATGAACTGCTACCAGGGAAGTCTGAAGGGAATAGGCCAGAGACCAAATCTTCATGGCCTCTGTGCACAAGGCCGTGGACTGAGTGCCTCCCTGCTTGTTGATGTACCACATTGTGGTAGTGTTGTCCATCCTGACTTGGACCACCTTGCCCTTGACTGAATCTGAGAAGGTCTGAAAGGCTAGAAAAAACTGCCCTGAGTTCCAGGAGGTTGATGTGAAGAAGAGACTCCTGTGGGGACCAGATCTCCTGAGCTGTTAGGGCTCCCAGGTGGGCTCCCCAGCCTAGGAGAGAAGCATCCATAGTCAGAACTATGGATGGAACTTGAGGGAGAAATGGAACCCCTTGTCTGAGGTTGTCCTGGTCCAGCCACCACTGGAGAGCTTGTAACAGAGTTCAGGTCACTGGAATCAGTTTGGTGAGAGAGTCCCTTCTCTGTGACCAAAAGGACCTTAGACAGAACTGAATGTCCCACTTCTGAAATCTGGCTCCCTGAACCACTGCAGTGGAGGCTGCCATGTGGTCCAGGAGCTGGAGGAACTGTCTCGCTGGGAGAGAAACCTGAGGCGGAAAGGAGGAAGTAAGGTCTACTAAGGCCTTCACCCTTGCCAGAGGAAGGAAAGCTTTTGCTTGGATACTATCCAATTCCACCCCTATGAAGGTGAGAAGCTGTCCTGGTTCGAGGATAGATTTTGGCAGATTGAGAAGAAACCCCAGAGAACTGAGCAAGTCCTGAGTGGTTTGCAGTGCTGACCTGACCAGGTCTGATGACTGCCCTACTAGAAGCCAGTCATCCAGATATGGAAAATGGTGATACCCTGTCTTCTGAGGTAAGCCACTACTACTGCAAGGCACTTTGTGAACACCTTTGGAGCTGATGTCAGGCCAAAAGGCATGGCCTTGAACTGATAATGGCCTGAAGGCAACTCGAACCTGAGGTATTTTCTGTGGGAGCACCTGATGGGGATATGGAAGTATGCATCCTTGAGGTCCAGTGATGCTAGCCAATCTCCTGGCCTTAAAGAGGGAAGGATTATTCCCAGAGTTACCATTTTGAATTTGGGTTTTGATATGTGTTTGTTCAAATACCTTAGATCCAGGATGGTCGCCATTCCCTGTTTTTTGGGGTAAGGAAGTACCTGCAACAGGCCTTTTCCCTGTGTTGGGTAGGAACTTTCTACGGCTCTGAGAGCCAGGAGAGATGAAACCTCTGCCTCTAGGGCAAGGGTTTCTGAAACTGATGCAGGTGGAAAAGACTTGGCCCTCCTTTTTGGGTACTTTTTGAAGCTGAGGACCAGTCCCTGGCTTACTACTTCCAGGACCCACTTGTCTGAGGTAACAGACTTCCAGGCCTGAAAGTAGTAAGCCAGCCTGCCTCCTACTGGGATTGGGGAGTCGACCTGGGCTGACACCTAAGGGTGTCTGCTTGACAAGAGCCTTAGGCTAGGAGGAGGAAGCAGCCCTGCTCATCCCCCTTCTACCCCTCCCTCGGAAAAAAGCCCTTTGTGGGTAAGAAGAGGAGGCCTGGGCTTGGTAAAAAGGCCTGTGAAAGAGCCTGCCCCTGCCCCTGGACTACCGCTTTTGAGGACACTCCTGTAAGTGTCCTATATTCGTCCATTTTCTTCATGTAAGCCTCAGTCTGCTCCCCAAACAGAGAGTTACCAACTACAGGAAAATCCAGAGCCTTAGACTGGGCGTCCTGTGATAGGCTAGTACATCTGAGCCAAGCATGCCTTCTGAGAGACACAGATGTAGCCATGACTCTGGATATCACATCGTTGGAGTCCACAGCAGCGTGAAATTGTATTTTGGATGCCTCAATTCCATCTGCAGCCACCTCCTCCTCCTCCAGCTTTTTGGCTAGCTGGGGGGAGGCCTTTTTAGCCAGTTCCAGAACCGTATCCCACCTGGACTTCTGGTACCTGGCTGTATAGGCCATATGGTTTGCCTGCCTGAGTCCCAAAGAGGATGCCAAGTATAGTTTTTTGGCCATGGCATCAACTTTCCTGGAGTCCTTGTCTGGGGTGTGTGAAGCCAAAGGAATGTTTGCGTTGTCACAGGCTGCAGCCTGCACTACCCCAACATGGCTGCTATGTGAATAGAATAAAGGAACTCTGCAGATGAGCCTGATAACATGTATCTCCTGTCTATTCTTTTATCTACAGGAAGTAAAGAGTTAGGAATCTGTAGACTCTTTTGTGTCTGTTTCCCCAAGGATTTATGAAGAGGGATAGACAACATTTTGGACTCTGGGGTGTCCATCATCTCCACAAAATCAGATTCTTCTTCCTCCTCAGCAGCTTCAACCACAGGGAGCTGGAGGATTTCGGCCACCTTCTTGTAAAACAAGAAGTATGAAGGGGACTCAGAAAGCCTGGGAGGGGAGACATCCGAGGGCCTGTCTGGGGAGATGTCCAGTTCAATGGGCACATCCAGACCCCCCCCGGTCATACTCATCATCGTCATCATCGGGATAATCTTCGTCTCCCTCTCACTCTTCATAGAAACCATCTGGATCGTAATCTGAAGGAGCCAGTTCCGACCGAACCACTTGCCTAACCGATGGTGCCGGTTCAGACAGAATCGGATGAAGCAACTGGACAATACTAATCGCTTTGGCTATCTCGTCCACGGTTGGAGTATGCGGTACTGGATCCGAACTGGCAGACTTTCATTTCTTTTTTGACGGAACCGACCCCTCAGAGTCGGCTCTCCTTTTGCCCGAGGAGGTATCACCTAGGTCAGTAGGCACCTCCTCAGGTTTGGCCGCAACCGAACCGAGCTGGCCATCCAGATCCACAGACTTCTCGGCCTCCCTTTCCTTCAACCTACTCAGTCTTTTTTCTAGAGTGGTTTTGAGAAAGTTTTTACAAATTTGGCAGTCTGACTGGAGGTGGTCAAACCCCAGACAATAAACACAGATGAGGTGGGGGTCAGCCTTGGCAAAAGCCTCCCCACACTCAGTACAGTGTTGAAACCCAGTGGCACCGGTTTTCTTTTTGGGTTTCTCAGACATGGCCAACCTACCAAAATTACCCTATAGAACCTTTCAAGCCAGGTAATACCAACTGATCAGTAACAACCATGTCACGGGTTTGGGAAAGAACCAAGAAAAAGCCTAGTTCTTTTGAGACCACTCGGTACTGGAACACCACTCTTATCCCAGAAAATATTACTTAAAAGTAGAAGAAAACACAAGGTCGGTTCCTACCCGGACTGACCTAAAAGAAACCGGAGAAACAATTTCCAAAAGCTGTTTAAAATAAAATACAGTCACTACCTATCTACAACACTACCTGTACCATAGACAGAGGCTGGAAATCCGAAAAAACAATAAAAGAATTGGTTTTAAACTGAACGCTTTACTTTTACCGAACTGAGCAGAGGAAATCTTTGGAGCGACTTCACTGTTAGGCAGAGTAAAGAATCTGACGGTTACACTGGGAAGTACCACAGACAGAGGTTTGAAAACCGAGCTTGAGCTCAACGTTCCATGCTTCTGCATGGAGCTAACCCTTTCCTCTTCGGGGCAGTTCAAGTGCTGGGGTTAACTGCGTTATGTCTGAATACAGCAAGACTTCATGTTGTTTGAAGTACAAGAAATGTGGACCGGGTTGGAGCCTGCAGCTGCTGGCAGTTATCGGAACAGTGGTGCTGCTGCCTGTGTTCCTGTGGGAGTTTCGGAGCTGCTGCACAAAGGAGTGGTGGTTGATGCCTAAGGGGTTTAAATTTCCCATCCACCCACCCTGTTCCCTCCTCCCCTTAAATGGGTTTAAGCCACTCCCACTTGTGTGTTACTTTATATTTTAGTGTGTGGGATTGGCTATTCCTTTCTGGCTCTAAAGGGACTGTCTCTTGCTATGACTGAACTCAAGGGAGAATAGTCCTGTCTCCATATCCTGTGGTGGCTGCTGATTACCCTGTTTTTCATCACTTCTGTCTGGTCTGTTATTTTTTGGGGTACAGAACTTTTCAGCAGAACTTTCCCTGCCTGTCAACTGTGGACTAGTTGACTTGTGACTATTGTGGGTATAATGCCACTTGTGTATAATGGAGATCTTATTGTTTTAATGTCTGCCCAGGTGTTTTCTCTCCTGCTACCCCACTGGGGGCTACTGATAATTTATTTTCAAGATTTGTTTAGCTGTATTTTGCTTGAATATTTGCTGTGTTGGGGAGCAACTACTGTGGAGTTTGGTAGCCCTGTGGTACTCTGTTCTGGGTGGGTGTGACAGCAGCAGGTCTATCTCTTCTCCTATTTGCCTGCTGTGCTGTGCCCTCTGGGTGACATAGTGGGGGCTGGATGGCCTTATCTCCTGCTATTCTGCTGGGCTATTATAGCTGATTTGTCTGACTCGGAGAGGGTGTACATATCATGGGGACCCATAAACATTACATGGGAGGGGCTGAGTCCATCCGTTTCTCCAATGTCCTCACCATCTGGCTGCTCTCTGCAATGTTCATCCCTCTTCCTATTCTGGACTGTGCCCCCGGGCACTCCGGGATCTCACTGGGTCTACTTGAAGAGATGGATTTTACCTTTACTAACTTAATAGCCTGCGACAGACAGTCTCCCTGGCCCATTAGCTGTCTTAATCTGCTGAGTTTCCTACATCCTGTCATTGTGGTCAAGCATCTTGGTCACAGACTGTCCACTAGGGTGGGCTCTCCCCCTTTGAGACATCTCCTTTGGCTCCATTTAGTCATTCTAGTCCTTGCAGGGGATGTGGAGATGAATCCTGGTCCACTCTGCCGAGCCTTCTCCTCTCCTGTGGGTTGGCTGTCTGGCAATGGGCTGAAAATAGCTCATCTTAATGTCCGCAGCCTTCTGCCTAACTTGGCTGAACTCCTTGCCTGGGTCACCCATTACAAGCCTGACATCCTTGGGATAACTGAAACATGGCTTAAACCCTCTATCCCAGATTCGGTCTGTGCGCTCCCTGGCTTTGACTTTATCAGGTAGGATCGTCCAGGGAAAAAGAGGTGGGTGGTATTCTGGTCTACTACAGGAGTCTCCTTAACCTGTCAGTGCTGGCCTGCCATCAGCCTGTGCAGTCCTCCTGTGAGGTGGTGCATACTGTGCTGCTTCTAGGGAATACAAAGAAGCTACACATTGTGTGTACTTATAATCCCCCCATGGGGGTACTGGTTTTATCTTCCCTTCTTGACTCTGTTGGTTCTAGGACAGGGAATAATGAGGTACTGATCCTAGGGGATTTAACTTAAACTGGCTTGGAGTCAATAGCAAGCAGTATGAGTCTCTGCTAGCAGGCTTTTCATTGTCTCAACTTACGTCCCAACTTATTAAGGATCCCACTAGATGGTCGTCCACAGGTGATACCAGCTCTCTTCTGGACTGGGTGCTGTCAAATAGGCCTGAGATGATTAGTTCCTCTGGCATCCTCTCTGACTCCATCTCTGACCATGTCCCTGTATACTGTATATGGAAGGTCTCTACCCCAAAGATCCCTCCTAAAATCCTCCAGGTCAGGGACTTCTCCAGGTTTGACTTGGGGTCTTTCCAGGAGGTTCTTAGGCCCATGGACTGGTCTGCAGTGATGGATGCCCAGAATGCTCCCTCTGCAGTCTGTCATTTCCTTAGTATCTTCGGGATGCTACAGGACAAGCATGCCCCTCTTGTCAGATGGAGGGTAACGGGGCTGCTACGAAATGGTTGCATGGGAGCCTCCTAGCTCTCATGAGGGCTAGAGACAAATGCTGGGCCAACTTCAAGGTCTCTATGGACCAAGCTATATTCCAGTAGTATAGGAGGCTCCGGAATGAATGCAAAAAGGAGATCAGGGCTTCCAAAAGTGAATTTTGTAAAGCCACCTTATGGACTTCAGCTAAGGACCCTAGGAGCTTCTGGAGGAATATTAAAAACATAGTGAGAAGCTCCTCCACCTGTGAGACCCCTGATATGCTTATTGATGGTGCTAGCTGTAATAATCCACTAACCATCGCCAATGCATTTAACTCTCATTTCTCGGATCTGTCCACCTTCACCTCTCTATTCTCCTCCAGTGGTTGTGATAGACCTGTCCTGGTCCCTCTACCTCAACTGGCCCCTTCTCCTCATCCTCTGTCCTTCTTCAAGGCAGTGATGGCGCTTGAGCTGAGGAGATTGCTTTCTTGTCTCTCTCCCTTTTCTATTGCTGGCCACGATGGCATGGAGTCAAAGCTTCTCCGCCTTGCTGCTGCCCTCATTGCCTCCCCCGTAGCCCATATCTTCAATCTATCCTTAGCATCCAGAGTCATCCCTGACCTATGGAAAGTGGCGAGGGTTGTCCCTGTACTCAAACAGGGCAATCCTAGGATTCTTGACAACTATCGGCTGATTGCCAACTTGTCTGTTATCAGTAAGCTTCTTGAGAAAGTTGATGCGGGACAACTCATGGATTATATCCAGTCTCACGAGCTACTCTCCCCCTTGTAGCATGCCTTTTGTAAGGGGCACAGTACAACCTCTGCCCTGGTCACTGTCACTTCTGGGATAAGAGCTGCTATAGACCAGGGTAGACTCTCTGGGGCCATCTTTGTTGATCTCTCTAAGGCCTTTGACCTGGTTGACCATGCCCTACTATGCACTCAACTTAGGTCCTTGGGTCTGTCCCCTCCTGCACTCAGGTGGTTCTCCGATTACCTCCAGGGCAGGCAGCAACTTACCAAATATAGTAAGGTGCTTTTGGACACCACTGCCGTGTCCTTGGGGGTTCTCCAAGGGTCAGTCCTTGGGCCTCTGCTCTTCTCCATCTTCGTTAACAATCTTTCCTCCTCAGCTGCCTCTTGCAAGGCCATCCTGTATGCTGATGACCTAGTTATTCTCACTCATTCCAGGGATATTGAGATCATTAACTACCAATTGAGTGGAGATTTTAGGAATATTCAATCCTGGATATTATCCCACAAGCTGGTCCTAAACCTTAGAAAGACTCAGGCCATGCTGTTTGGATCCCCAGCTAAGTTAAAGGCCTCCCTTGCCCCACTGTGCATCTCGGGTATTGGTGGTGCTCCTGTTCTCATCACTGACTCCGTCAAATACCTTGGGGTGACACTCGACTCTCAGCTCGACCTTGGTCACCACATCCACAATGTGTGTCGAGCTGTCAACGGGAAATTGAGTCTGGCTTACAGAGCGAAGAATAATCTTATTTTGGCTGCTCGCCTAGCACTGGCCAGAGGTGTGTTTCTACAATCCCTCTGTTATGGGCTCCTCTTGTTTGCCTGTACTTCCAAGGTACAATAATATCTGCCATTTTGCTCTTACAGCTCCTCGTCTCACTCACCATTGTGATCTGTACAGTAAGCTTAACTGGCTCTCCCCGCCCAACTACATGAATTTTGTTGTGGGCTGCTTCATGGGTAAGGTTCTGGGCACAGGCATCCCCCCCTCCGGTGGTGGAGCTTCTTGTGCCTGCTGTCTCCACTACCTATTCCCTAAGGTCATTGGGCCCCGCTATCCTTAAGGTTCCTGCTACACATACCCAAATGGGGGACAGGGGTTTTGCATCATGTGCCCCTAGATTATGGAACTCCTTTCCTGTCCAGGTCTGGTCCTGTCCTTCCCAGGCATGCCTACAGACCTCCGTGTGGAACCACTTGAAGCTCTCCTCAGTATGTGACTGTTTTAATCCTCCCTGATTTCCCTGGTCCCCTGCACTGCACTTGAGCATAACATCTCCTGTACCTTGGCTCTGGTCCCGCTGTCGCTGCCTGCCTGCCCGGGTGTGGTCCTGTAAAAATGTATGTATATATACTGTAAATATCTGTTTATATTGCTTGGAACTTTGCTTCAGTGGCTCTGTATGTCTTCTACATTTGACTGTGACACTGTTGTAACCTGAGTGATCTACCATGTATGTTACGCTTCTCCTGACCTCAATGTATCTGCCTCACTTGCTCCAATTTGTACTCTGTAAGTTCTATTAATTTTCTGTACTCTCCCTGGTCATACCTGAAAATAGGCATATGTTTTATCTAGTGTACTTACCTGGTCAACAAAAGCTAAATAAATAAACACCTTTCAGCAAAGGGAGGACTTTGGACTGCTTCCAGACCCTAAGAACTGCACTAAGAGAAAAATGAGACTGAGAAGACTAGCAGTAGGAGCTGCAATTGCAGGTGACCAGAGATGATAAGTAGTTTATGGTATAACCCATCAGGACTATGACCTTTGGAGGTTTCAAAGCTCAATGAAGCAGAGCAAGTATAAGAGGGAATTACAGGAGAGAGGTAGAGAGCAAAAGGGAAAACTGGCAGCTAAAAAGAAAATAGAGGGGAAGTAGAGAAGGGAAGGAGGCGGAAGAAGAAAGAATGGAAGCAACATAGGAAGTGTTGGTGTGGTGGTGGCATTGTGGAGGTGCCATTTACATGTTGGGTGACCACACACCGTTGGGCACCCATCCCAGGCCACCAGTAAGCATGTTTGTTCTTAGGGAAGGGGGGAGCAGACAAAAAGGCAGCCTGTATGTGATGCCCAGAATATGGCCTCTTTGCATTTTGCCCATGCAATGTGCTCTTCACGGCCTCATGCATGCCACATCAGATGCAATGCCCTGTTTCTAGTCTGCTTCCTTCTATCCAGTGGCAATGAAGGGTTTGGGGGCCCTGTGTAGAGTCTGACCAAGACCTCAGGACCATGGACAACCTGAGGATCTGTCAGCATTTGTTGGGTTTAGAGAGTGAATCCGGCAGGAAGTCAGAACCAGTTTAAGAGAGTCTGAAGGATGGTAGCACCTGTGGCCATTGGTTGCAGGTAAAAATATATACAAAAAAGCTGTGGCACAGGAATGAACAATACAGTTGTGTGGATAAAACATCTGTTCAATGTTCTTGGATTGCATGATTACCATGAAAATATAGTTTGGATTTGGTTTTGTTGCATGGTTGCCATTGATTTGGCATGTATTTTTACAATTTCATAATGTGTTTTTATTGCTTGTATAAATTACATTCAAGTTTAGTGTAACCTTGCCTTGTTGTAATGTTTGCAGGATGCTAATTAAAATGAACATCCACTCAGTGACTTTATCCTTTTGCATAACAATACATTTATTATTGACTGGCTATTTGCAATGTGGCCTTTTTATGTGAACATCTTATTATAGAAACAGTTTTGTTTGGCATTTAGGGTGTTATGTCAGGGCTCCAATATAATTGCAAATGTTTCTGATGTCCCTAAGCAGCAAACGAACGTTGTGCATGACTTGCATGACTACACTGGAGTATGAGACCTTAAGCAGAGTGCAGAGTTCAGTCTGCGAGGCTGTGGAGGTGAAAAGTGCAAGGCTGTAGCACTGAGCACTGGGAGAAGGCCAGTAGAAACCACCAAGGACCAACATAACAAGAATGGAGAATTGGACCATGAACGGGTCATCTTGTTGGGTTGGGAAGGCTGCAGAAAATGACACTCTGCAACCCTGATTCGTATCATGTCATTCCCAAGTAGCCATTGGGCAAACTGAATTTTAAATCGCCTGCTTGAGGCTCCCATTTACTCGCCTCAGGCAAGGTTTAACCCCAATAATTGAGCCCTTCCTCCCGCGGCTTGTCATAGAAATGGATGGATTTTATTCTCTGTTGCTGACAATAAATGTTTGGCTATTCCCTTAGACAGCTGTGTTTCATCTCCATTCTACAGTAATTACACTGTTGGTGTATATCTATATAAGTAATTCAGTATAGGAAATAACTCCTCCCAGTTTAGTCAAGTGTGACAACACTGTGCTGCATGCCGATCTATAATGCTCTCTACATTAATCAGTAAGGAATGGCACTTACAACGCCTGCTTTCTGATCAGCTAGTTAACATTCCAGATACCACAGCATAACAGCTTGCAACAGCACACAATAAATAAAATACTGGACAAAGGTAGGGAAAAAAACTTTTTCCAAGCTCAGTTTTGTATTCACAATAAGGAACATCAGGTTCTGTAACTGTGCTTTGTCTTGCGCCTCATACACTCCTGGTGTTCCCCATATGCCCATATAATACTCCCTCAATAATGCCCCATAATACCCCATAAGTGTGCCCATATAATGCCCCTAGATGTAGCACTTGATTCCTGCTGCAATTGTAGATGTTCCATTGTAATGACCCTAGCTGTGCTGTTGTTCCTGCATGTCATGTGGCATTTATTTATTTATTTATTTAGTGGGTGCTTGTTTGCTTGCTTGATTGCATGATTGATTGATTTTATTGTATTGTTTTACCAGGTAGTGAGCTTGGCCAATTGTTCCATTTTCATTTACGATTTGGTCTAACAAGCATTTGTCAATGCCAAATGTTTCCTTGCACAGTGTATGCAAAATAATTAAAAGAGAAATGAATGGCAAGTGAACTGCAACACCTGGATATGGTAGCATGGAATAACATGGTTGAAATGGAAAGTTTTTCTTAGAGGGAGAAGTAGCAACAGTGGCATAGGAAAGAAGCTGAATGTATCATACAGCGTGTAGCAGAAACAGCAGCAGAACATGGATCAGGGCTGCTGCTGTCACCCAGAAGGATTACCAACCTACTAACTGAGCAACTCGTGCAGTTTCAGTTCATCAGTTGAGGAATGCCACCCCACTTTCTGACAGTCTTTCACAAAATAAAAAAAATAAAGCTGTATGTTGGAAAAGAAATGCTACACATGCCGTTGTATTGATTTTTTGTGTGTGTTTGTGTGTGAGAGTTTTTGGTGCATTGAAAGCAAACGTTAGTGAATCAAAGACATCAGTTTCTATAACATAGATCTAGTAGTACAGTGTTCATTTGTGGTGAGCAGAAAATCATAAAAGGTCTGTTACGGTCGAAGACCTACTAAGGCTGTAACGTGCGCAGCTGCCCTGTCACAGTCAACCCATCAATATATAGGTAACATAAAAGGAATTACTCGCATTCAGGGGGCCAAGGTTTGGTCCTAAAGAGATGTCATCTGCCGCACCTGTGGAAAAAGAATAGAAAAGAAGTCACAAAGGATCCGCAGCTCTTAGGGGGTGCAAAACGGCAGAAGGGACCAGATAGAAATAAAAGGGTAGTCAGTGATGATAGCGAATAAAAATGAGCGACTGAAAAAACAATGACTCAGTTTTAGTGCTATCATAATGTGCTACCCTGCAAGGGTAGTGATGGTACAGTGAGGAGAGCGACCAGAAGGGGATGGATAGGAATGTAAAGAGAAGGGATAGGAAGGAGGGTTTAGGTAGGGAGGAGACTTGCTGCAGCTGAGCCAGCCCTGTGGTGTGGTGGTGAGGGTGGCTGGCTATAGTGCGGTAGGCACTGGGTTCAGGTTGGACCGCGGGAGAATATTTTACCGCTGCTTGCGGCTGCTGTTTTTTTTCCTGGACCACGTTTTGCCCCCTCCTCGACATGCACCCCCCCCCCTTGAGTTGATAATCTAAAAGCAGGGTGGGAGCGGGGGGCAAAGCCCCCAATGAGGGGAGGACATAGGGGGTGCAGCCCGCACCTGCAAAAACACTAAGTGTTCCGTAAGGGGTCAATAGAGAATTGTATATCGCCTATATGCTTTTCAGCGATGTACACATGCCATAATAGCGATCGCTGTTTTGCGATCGTTATTATGACATGAAACTAAATAGAAGTATACTTATCTGATGAAGGTAGGAGCCCTCATCCAGGCAGACCTGCAAAGTAAAAGAGAAGTTAGGTTAGTTGGGGTAAAAAAAGCAGTAAAAGAGAAAAAAATAGAAAAAAAAGGGAGTGAGTTTTGGGGAAGGGGGGCCCAGCTAACATCCCTTTGCCCATAATCGTGGCCGAGTGGACAGTAATTTATTTAGTAGTGCAGGTGGCTAGTGATGGCTAATGGGGGGCTAGTAGCCCTTTTGTTTAATAAAAGAAGGCAATGGTGGCCTCAGGGCTTGGAAATGGCAGGGAAGACACTGTGTAAAAGCCCTGGTGGTCTAGGGGCTAGCATCAGGTGACTGGGGTCAACGTTTTTCTTCATTAGGGTAGCCCCCTTCCCTAGGGTTTGCAGTGGGAGCTGGAGAGCAGCTAAAAAAGTGCAGGGGTTGCATGAGAAGCCCTATGGGGAGAGACGGAGGGATCTCAACATGTACACCTAGGAAGGGAAGAGGGTGAGAGGGGACATGACAGAGACCTAGAAGTACCTCATGTGGGTGAACAGGGTGCAGGAGAGGAGTCTCATTCAAATGAAAAAGAACAGCAGCACCAGGGTGCATGCGATAAAGCTGGAGAGGCGGATGTTTAAGAGGCGTGCCAGAAAGTGCTACTTCATTGAAACGGTAGTAGATGCCTGGAACAGACTTCCAGAAGAAGTGGTGGAGGTGAAAACAGTGGTGGGCTTTAAGCATGCATGGGACTGACATAAGGGAATATTAGTAAATAGGTTGGGGGGGGTCACCGAAGACCAATTTGGGTCTGCGGAGGCAGATTAGGCAGTGAACATCTGGACAGAGTGGGTGGGCCATGCAGTCCTTTTCTGCAGACAAATTCTATGTTTCTATTTCCAAGCTGTTGGACTGCACAGCTTGTTTATTCCAGGCTGACAGCATGTCCTGTTTTAGCTGAGCACAGTGTTGAGAACTGGCTCTTGTTTTATGCAAATATGTTTGTACCCTTTCTATATTAAAACTTGGATCTCTTCTCATATTTGTTTGAATGTGCCCACCTACTGCTCCACTCTGTGGGCAACAGCAATGAGGTGACCCACTAATAGCTCAATGGCTTTCGCCGGGGATTTTCTTCTTCAGTTTCACTCTTTCCTCAGAATGCAACCAACAAGGGCTCCATGGTGCTCGTGTGCACACAGTTGCATGGCCTGCTACACCACCACCTGAGCGGAAGTATTGTTTATGCACTCCAGGGCTTAAGGAGGCTGTCAGGGGTGGTAAGGGCTGGGGCTGGAGCAGGAGCAGCAAGGAGCTGCTATTTAGTATAGCTGCTCCAGCAGCAGTGCAAGGCGGGGCGGGAGGGATTGCACTGGGCTGCAGTTGCAGCCAGCCCCACTAGTGCAATCACGCAGATCAGTGGCAAATGTTTCCCGTCTGGCTGAAGGTGTTGTAATCTGCAGCAGCAGCCCTCCTCAGTCTTTTTTTTTTTTTAACAGGGATGGATTAAAGCAGGAATGCAAACGTAATTTATTTAGGTTTTTTATCCTGTCATGTCTTGGTTTATCCTAATGCCATGCTGTTTTCTCCATTGAGGTTTGGGTCCCGATGGTCAGCAAATGACATAATTTGCTGCTCCCATAGTGTGAGCCTGCTCCTGTCAACTGGTGTTCTCAGCCAGCTCACGCTGCATTAATTTTGATTTGTGTGTAAAGCATTACAGTAAATGCTTTTTTATAACAATAAGAAAAATGCCCATTCAGTGTCTCAGAAATGGCAGTGTTCCACTTCTGATACGAGGATGGCCACTTCATTGATATTGACAAAAAGACAAAACTGGTCCTCCCCCCCCACCCCCCAAAAAATGCAAGCATTATATTTGCTTTTTTTTCCTTCTGTTACTGTAATGCTTTACACACAAATCAAGAACTCACTATTGTAGTGCGGTCCTGCTGAGAACATCAGCTGACAGGAGTGGGCTCGCACTACGGAACGGCAAATGACATCATTTGCTGACCATCGGGAACCAATCCTCGATGGAGAAAATGGCACAGCATTATGGTAAACCAAGACGTGACAGGATAAAAAACCTAAATAGATGACATTTTTATTCCTGCTGTACTCCATCCCTGTAAAAAAAGATTGGGAAGGGCTACAGACTACAACGCCTTCAGTCAAACAGTAAACATTTGTCATTGATCTAGTCACAGGAGCCAGATTTTATTTTGCCCAGGGGGGGTCCAAGAAATGGTGGGTGGCCCCCAGAAGCTGTGGGGTTTTTGAGGTTCTATGGTGCATTTTGAGGGCTTTACTTGATCGGTGGGGAGGGTGGTGTGGCTGAGAATGGTGGGGGAAGGGTATTATTGTAGGTTTTCTTTTCTTTTTTTTTGCTTTTTGTAGTTAAGTGCTGCACTTCAGCACCAGGTGAAGGACAGTTATGTATATTAAAAAAAAAACCTCTATATCTATTATTTTTTTTTTTATTTAGTTGTTTAACCAGGTATAGCACACTAAGCTGAAAGCTTTTTTACAGGAGCAACCTGGGAGCACAAGGTGGTTAAGTGACTTGCTCAGGGTCATACAGTATGCAAGTGGAAGCTATGGGATTCAAACCCAGGTCTGGTCTGCTAGATATCACTAAATTTGTAGTTTCAGAGCCTTAGACCACTGCACTATACTGCCTCTAAATAATACTGCCTTATAAATCACTCTAACTAAACTCAAGTAATTTGTAATAATAGGGCTTCCAAGGGGTGTTTCTTATGGTATAATAGAAACCTCTCCTGAGGTTTGGCAGACAACTGTTCAGCTTTGCTTCATGGTCATATCACCCAAATCTCATGCTCAGTGTCTCTTATACAATAAAAGCCACCCCTTGGAGGCCCTATGAAGTTATAGTATCACACTGCTGAAAAATAGACTACTGCTCATGTGCACAGAGTTATCAATTTATTACCAGTACTGTTATCTATATGAGGATACAAGTATTGGTGCAGATCTCTAATACAAATACCATGCTGCAAACAGTATACTAAATGCAAACAAAGCATTTTTCTTCTGCTCACCACCAACTATAGTACATTGTTGAACCACATCTGTGACTCCCTAGGTAGGTGTTCAGAGCCATTGCCTGAGTAACTCCTGAAATCCACCATGCATAGTCCACTGGCATGGAATGCCATCATTTTTATGTTTGCTTGCATGCATGTGCAAGAAACATAGTGCCACCATACGAGTTTTAGTAGGTGTGGCACCCCTGCATCCAATGTCCTGATCTGTTTTGCAGGTGAGATCGCATCGCACCAGTGAATGTCCGAGCTGTCTATAACAGCATTTCAGATGCAGTGGCCTACAGTTGAAAGAGAAAGACAGCTACAATCAGCGGTGGTTACGTGTAGGCAATTTGCATACTGCCGTGCCTCAGCAGTATGCAAATTGCTTAGAGTCACCACCGCTGATTGTAGGTGTCAAACTACACACCACTGCATCTCCCCCCAACATGATGCGGCCCCCCCCATTTGTTGTGTGCCAAGGGGGTGTCCAATCCCCCTCGGCTCATGCACACTCCACTCCCAAGCACATTATATGTCCAATGGGGTAGCCAAATCCCCATCAGCTCCAGTGCCCCCCCAAAAATCTAACTTCCAGGTGTCACGCTGGGAGCCCACCCCAGCATGGCAAAAGTCCCATGTTCTCATGTGCTCCCCCCATACTGTATGGTCAACAGGGGTGCTCAATCCCCCGTTGGCTCCACTGCTCCCCTAAACAAACTTCAGGTGCATGCAGGAGCCCACCCAGTGTGGCAAAGTCCTGCATCATCTTTGTAAAAAAACCTGTAACAAAGAAAGCGGTCCTCGGTTGACTCTCTTGCCCCTCACCAAACCTGTACTCCACCCTCTGCATACCCCATCTCCCCACACCCCTCACCCCAAACTTACCTCCAGAGGCTGGCACGATGATCTTCGGTGGACCGCAAACACGTTTGCACTCTTCAAAGCTGACCGCAAACTGAAGAAATGCCGGTAAGCTGTGGGGTTTTTCAGCTTTGGTGTATATCTCAGTCATTTTTTTGAATTTTTGCACTAAATTTTCAACATGGAGTTCTTGAGGCCCCATCCCATGAATTCAATACTGTCATCTGGTTATTTGGTCCCGAAAGGTGATTTCACGGTCACTGTGCAGAATTACCTTTTGGCACAGATTAACAAAACAACAGTGTCACAGTTCATGAGGTAGGCCCCCAAAAACCCTATGTTGAAAATTTGGTGAAAAAATTCCCAAAAATTACTTTTATGAGCATGCATTGCGCAGTTCCTACGCACGCTCGTAACTTTGAGAATTTTTAATATTTTCACTCCAGATTTTCAACATTGGCATTTTTTCACACCTCCTTATGAACAGTACAGCTGTCATTTTTCACATCCTGGCCAAAATGTGTTTTCGCGCTTCCGGCGCAGAATAGCGTGGTCGGTGTGCAAAATCAAAGTTTGGGACAGATTAAGAAAATCACAGTGACACTGTTCATGAGCAGAGGTTCTAAAATGCCTATGTTGAAAATTTGGTGACAGAAGCCTATAAAATGACTGTATTATGAGCGTGCATTGCGCAGTTTCTACGCACCCTCATAACTTCATGAATTTACAATATTTTCACTTCAGATTTTCAACACTGGCATTTTTACACCTCCTTATGAACAGTATAGCTGTCATTTTCACATCCTGGCTGAAATGTGTTTTCGCACTTCCAGTGCAGAATAGCACAGTAGCTGTGGGAAATCAGTGTTCAGGACAGATTAAGAAAATCACAATAACACTGTTCACGAGTGGAAGTCTCAAAATGCCTATATTGAAAATCTGGTGCAAAAAAACTCCAAAATAATTGCATTACAGATGTGCATTGCGCAGTTTCTATGCATGCTCGTGACTTCAGTTTTTTATATTTTCATTCCAGATTTTCAACATTACCATTTTTCACACCTCCTCATGAACAGTACAGCTGTCATTTTTCACATTGTGTTCAAAATGTGTTTTCGCACCTGTGGCACAAAATAGCGCAGTCATTGCGCAAAATCACCTTTTGACTAACAAATTGATAGTGTCACTGTTCATGCAGTGGGATCACAAAAAGCCTATGTTGAAAACTTGGAGTAAAAATACCAAGAAATGCCCAGGGCGTTAGGGTTTCCGACCATTATGCCCTACCCTGTAAGGACTGACAGGCACCAGGGGTGTGACTTGGGATTGTCTACAGTAATGCTCATGCCATTCGACCCCCACTGCCACCCTGCAGCCAGTGACAGGCAATGAGGTGCGCCTTGGACTCTTTGGCCCCAGAATTCACCCTGTTCTCCTATACTGCACCCATTTTAGTATATTTTCTTATGGAATGAGGTGAGGGTAAAGTCTGAACACCCCAAGGCACACCTTGACACTTGTCAGTGTCTGCAGGATTGGGTGAGGTGAAATGTCATGACCGTTATGGGCGATGATCCAAAGGCACACCCCAGTGCCCATCCATCTCTGCAGGGTGGGGGTGCAGTTAGCATCAGTTCAATACATCACTGCCATTTCTATACCGCATCTGTCTAACTCCTGCACTTCCACTGCTAATGCCAGCAAGCAAACATTCGGCATTGACAAATGCTTGTTATTTTTCTTTTCTTGTTTGATAAACCTATTGCTCTTTTTGTAGCTAATAGCTTTGAATGACAACTGATCTTAGCTCCCGACACTGCCTGGCCTCACTAGTGGGGGAGAGGAGTCTTGCCAAATTGCCGTGAGGCCTAAATGTTGTTCTGGCTCCTTGTTCATCTAAGAATGGGTCTGCAGTGAGCCCCACAATAGTTGAATACAGCCACTGCCTCACACCATAGTCCTAAACAAATGTTTATCCTGGTATTAAAAAAGGCTAAAATCTCTGGGTTACAGGTTAAGATGTCATCAGCTTGATATAGAAGTTACAGGCTCCAGACCATGCTGCCAACATGGACTAATGATATTCTGTCATATGCCAGGGCATTGGCAGCACACTACCAATTTTAAGAAATGAAAAAAAAGCTATTCTTAGCCAACTAAATTTATTTTCTTACAGTGATCTGTAAAGAAATAGGGGGTACAAAGACTCTGCCTTCAGGGGCCCCACAGGATTCTGTAAAGCTGCCTACTCAGTTACCTTGCTGAGCAGCAGATGGGGAAACTCACAGTGTCTGCTCACTAGGTCCATACTGATAGCCCCTCCTCACCAGAGCAGTCACCAAATCCTGCCAGCTGAAGAAAAGCCATGAGACTTCCTGGAGTCCTGCTGAACTCTGCATTGCAAAAACACCTCAATGGCAATGAGATACCACAAAAGCAACTACCTCAGATAAGGGGGGGGGGTGAGTTGAAATCTGGGCACCGTCACTGCTTGCCTTCCATGTGGCCGGGGTCGGCATGCTACCAACCCACAGATGCCGGTCCAGTAAATGAATGCCCGTGAGCCAACTTGCTCCACCACACCTCCACTGGTACATACTCATCCACTACAGCAGCAACCATTTTCTTTAAAGCGTCACTGCTTGATTGATCAGCTTATATTAACAATACTCCTCCCATCCAGCAGGTAGTAGCTCTCGCCTCCTGGGAGTCTGGCCCCTTCCTACCTGCCTGACCCTTTCCCTAGTGGGTGTAAGCTACTGCCCCAACCTGCTCAAGTGTCATCTGAAGATGTACCCATATACAAACCTCACCCACTGCTATACACTGTCATTGCAAGCTCTTCCACTTGTTAAAACTAAGGCAGTGTGCAGAGTTTGCATTCTCAGAGCAGAGCAGAGGCAATTAAACCAAAGTTCCAAAGAGGCAGCTCTCAAAGTCCAAGTAGTGCTCATCATGTACTGTCATCTCAGTATTTACAAAAAAGACAAGCAAAAAGGCACTTATTGATCCCATGGGGCCACGTCGAGTTGCATTCCTCCATGGCGGTACTCGGCTCCCTCAAGCTTGTACCTCCAAACAGATTTCCATCTTAGTCCTCTCTGCCAGACGTCTCTGCTATCCCATAGTGTTCAACCAACCCTTGTGCATCGCACCCTACCTTTCTACTGCTGCCTCACAGATGGTATCACTTCTTTATGTCTCTGTCCTGCACCTGTGCTTGAGGCAGGCATCCACCTATCCCCCTTCCAAGGCCTAGGCCTGACACATAGAGACCCACAGCGTGAGCAGCCAGGAGCATTAGCAGACAGCTGCGGTGGCTATGATAGCAGCGCAAACTAATAGCACTAAATTGTGCCATTGGGCAGGTGCACCAGCGGCAGATGCAACCTCAATGTGAACCCGGGCCAGCACCGACATCACATGATCAGCAGCATCGCAGCACCAGCATGGGTTGGCTGATGGCTCTGTCTCACTGGAGACCTGAGTGGAAGAGTTTTCTATCACCCCCACTCCTGCAGCTCCCTCCAGCCCTTCAGCTGATCAATTCACTGGCTGGCCACTGAACTTAGGAAAGAATTGAGCATTCTGGTCCTCCAACCCCGTGGGGCAGAGCCCCTACCTTAACTTTCCAAGGGGGGGCTTCATCCCTTCAGCCCCCACCCTCATAGTTGGTGGCTATGGATCTAGAGCCTTTGGGCACTGTAAACTTCCAACCCATACAGAGCTTAGGCTGTGGCCTACTCTGCACAGGTGGGAGAAGTGGAGCAAAATGGAGTCAGCAGAAAGTGTATGAGGCATGGGGAAAAAAGTGCCTCCACCCACCTTTCCGAATCAATGGCAGTATGTTCAGTGTATTTATGCCCTATGGGGCTTAAGGAGGCTGCAAGGGGTGGAAGGGGCTGGAGCAGGAGTAGCAAGGAGCTGCTATTTAGTGAAGCCACTCTGGCAACAGTGCAAGGCAGGGAGAGAGAGTGTGCAGGATAGCAGGAGCTGTCAATAAGTGGAGCCGCACAGTGGCAAATGTAAAAGTCTCAGTGATGGGGGTGTTAGAGCAAGGAGGCAGCAGCAGAGTGGCAGGTGCTGAGACAGTGAGAGAGAGAGAGAGAGACATCCCAGTGAGTGAACGTGTCAGGCCTGTGGTGTGTGTTTTATTTTTCTGTCAGGGAGCACAAGAGAGAACAGCTTGCTGGCTGGCTGGCTTACACTTTATGTAAATGAAAGGAATGAAGCACTGTCATTGGAGCACTTAATTTCTTTCAGCTGCAGAATGGCCTCCAACTGTGAAACTCTGACTAGTGTCACAGTCTGCTTGCATGCTCATTGGTCTGTCAGGGACGGACCCACTGTAGATTGCTCTGTATTGGGCTAGTCCCTGACTCACCTCTGAAATGTTGTTCTCTGAAGCGACCACAAGATGTTTCTTGCACACGCACAAGGAAACACAAAAACAATTTCACAAACTATATAAAAATATAACATTTCATTGACATAAATAATTATACAGTGCAGGTACATTTGTTTAGTTTCCTCAGATGATTAAAGTTACAAATCTTAGGTAGTGTGTTGAGTAAATTACAGTAGGACTGTAGCTCATGAAACTTATTATATTGAACCATCGTGGCCAATAAGAACACAGAGCTATTGTGTAGTTTTTCCCTGTTAATCAGAGTCACCAGAAATTGTGGAAAATGTTACTCAAAAATGTGGAGAATTTTTGCAGAAATTGCAAGAGAAATTGCAAGGATTTACTATATGTCCACACTGCTCCCTAATAAAGTTTTTTATTGTTTGCTGCATTTATTTCATACACTGTTAGATGAATATATTACCACTGATGTATGCTTTTAATATGAAGAAAGGTTTCTGTTTTCAAAATGAATTACAAATTAATCATTATATAGCACATCTCCTAAAATCTAAAGCCATCTACCTCGTGCAGTGCTAACTATATTTTATTTCAAAATTCACAGTCAGTCAACACTGAATAAATCCTTAACATATTCTGCCAGTTTCTAGATGTAAAATAATGAAACCTGTTTAACAACTACTTTGGTGCAAGAAAAAGTAAGCAGATAACCAGGGTGCCTAATCAAGTTCTAGTAAAACAACACATTGCTTATTTTGTTAAAATAATTGCTGTTCTTAATCAGAATTGTTACTAAAAAAAATGTAAAATCACATGAGAAATGTATTAAATCACACTAATAGCTTTCCACTACATCATAAAATAGTTTGTACTACATGGCAGTTTTGCTTTACTCGGCTACAATGATGTGTGTCTCTTTGAAGACAACTGTTCAAATATACTTTACCTGTTTTTTATCAATATGTTTCCAGAAATGTTAGGTTTCTTTTGTAGGCTTTGTATGTGAGCATGTAGGTGTGACAGATTATCAAGTAAGGGATCACTGTCACCAACTTGCTCAGAAGCACATTCAAGTTTATGATCAGCAGAACCATCCAAACTCCTCAGACATCTGAATCAAAATCCAGTCAGAATGACAGTATGTACACAAAGTAAACCTAACCTACCTGGCTTTCCCTACTGATGCTTAACCTGTTTTGTATAATAGTGTTATTTACTGATAATAATTATTACACTACTATAATAACTGGTCAGCAATTTTTTACATAGAGTGACCAAGTTATAATTTGCTGTTATAACCCGCAGCACGGGCCAAGTCAGTCAAAAAACAGCTGTTCCCTGATTGGCTGTTACTGTCCTACTGGGCGGGGTAAACATTTCAAAAACAAGGTGGCTTCTTGTCTCATTTACTGAGGAACTGCCAGACCGAGACTCCTGACCCCACCATTTTTTTTCTTTTGCCAAAATAAAACTTACACGCAGCTCAGCAGCAACAAAAAATATACTATATCTTGTTGATCCTGCCCTTCTGAACATACAGCAGAAACAGTTACCACCGGGAATGAGTTACGGCTCCAAGTCCAATGAGCCTGAGGTAGGCCTAATCGCGATTCAGATATCCAACTCCACAAGTAAAAATGTAAAAGCCAAATTAAACAAACAAAAAGAAAAATGGTACAAAAGAAAAAGGAGACAAAGGTAGTGTGTGTGTGTGTGTGTGTGTGTGACATCAGTGAGACACACCAATATCTAATGCACTTTCACAAAAAAAATTAATGACCAGCTATTATAAAAAATAAAAGATGGGGAAGTGTCCTACTAGAATTTAATAGTTGCCCTCAGTGTGGGATGCTTTAATAAACCCCTCAGGCTTCACCCTTGTAGTTTATGTAGCATCCCACACCTCAGGCAACCATTGAATTCTTGTTAAGCACGCTTCCCCATCCATTATTGTATATGTTATTGTTACTGTATCCTGATGTGTAAGGCATCCAAAGGATGGGGAACTGGGTGCCTAAGAAATAAGTATACTACTACTTCTTCTACTACCACTCAGAAGCAAGCATTGTACTTAACTCATTCTGCCCATTAGTTTCTCCAGGTGGTGGTAAAAACTTAGTCTTTGTGTCCTATAACACCTGTAGGTGGCACTTAACTGTTTATTTGTGCCTAACAAATACTGTGGAAGTCTTTCAAGTACTGCTCACAGACCATAGTAGCTACACACAAAGTGTGAGTGGCAAAGTTGTTCAGCACAAAAGTACCTTTCTAATGATAGTAGGCAAGCTAATGTAATCATTTAAGGTTTTTTTCTGTATCATGAAAAATACCTAACAATTTCTTTTTAACAAAATGCACCATGGCAACACAATTTTTTGTACACTATAAGGCTTATGTAACCTAAACTACACATTTGTAAGTAGTACATGTGTAAATATATATGCATGTGCAGATCCATTTAGGTGAATGGGGCAACCTGCATCTTTTCTCACACGTATTGTTTCAGTCTCAGTGGCAGCAAAATGTTTTGCAATAATCTGCTTCAACACAGATTTAAACATATATTTGACCAGAGGGTTTTAAAACCAAATCAAGAAAGTACTGTAAATCAGATGAAAACAGTCACATTGGACCAACTCCTCACCTCTCACTGTATTGTTTTGGCCAAATCCAAATCTGCTTACCAAATTGTTAGCATGTTTGAGTGTCTTTCCTCTAGAATTTAACTATTTTTATACAATTTCAGTCAAAAATTCAATAAATTGCAAGAGACTGCAGATTTTGTATGGAGAATGGTGAACATTGTGGATATAGTGGTAAAATTACAGTTAACATTTTCCAGTGTCAATGCTGATAACTCTTTATGTGAAGTATGTGGCAATAACTGTTTGCAGACGACATGAAACTTAGTGGCAGAGTGGATAGCATGGAGGGAGTCAGAGAGCTACAGGAGGATCTTAAACAGTTGGAAAGGTGGACACACCTATGGCAGTTAAAATTCAGTGATAAAAGCTGGCCTAGTGGTGCTGAGGTGCTGGACAAAACAACTTTTGCCACCCTGTGACCTGAGTTAAGGAAGTGAGACTGGGCTGCCAGGGGTGGCTGGGGGGGGAGGGAGGGAGGGAGCTTGGATGAGCAGCTGTCGTGCAGCTCCCCTCTCCCGGGAAGGGAGACAACATCCCCTTGGCTCTTGGATGCCTTCAAGTGGAGGCATGGTGGCAATGCCAAGCCATCAGGAGAAGTGGCACTAGGCTGGGTGGGAGGAAGGGGCCATCACTGGGTGTCTCAGCATGCATAATGCCTCCATGCCATGCATGCATGCATGTAGTTGGCCTGGAGTCCCAGGATTAGGAAGGGAGACAATGGTGGAAAAAAAAAAAACCTTGGCTGCCGTTGATGACCGACCCTCTGCAGGCTCCATATCTGGTGGACAGGCATGGCCATAGCCCTGTAGCAGAGGGCACAGGTGAAGGAAAGTTCTGGGGGAGCCAAAGTGATGGGGCTGGGGGATCAGTAAGAAGGGGAGCAGCCTGGGGTAGTAAGGGGAAAAAAATTCAACCCTAAGATGTGCAAGGTGATGCACCTGGGTAGAGCTAAACCTAAGACAGAATACTGGCTAAACAGGGTCAAACTTAGCTCCTCAGCAGAGGAACGAGATCTGGGGGACATCATTAGGGATGACCTCAAGCAACAAAGTCAGTGCAGTAAGGCTTACAGCAAGGCCAGCAGGGTACTGGGATGTACTGGAAGTGGCATAGATAGCAGGGACAGGGAGGTGATGCTGCCCTCTACCAGTCCTTGGTGAGGCCTCACCTGGAGTACTGTGTACAGTTTTGGAGGCCTCACCTTAGAAAGGATATTGATAGGTTGGAAGTAGTCCAGAGAAGGGAAACAAAGATGATACATGACCTTTAGTGAGTCACCTATGAGGAGAGGATAAAGGCTTTGAACATGTACTCATTGGAAACTAGGAGGGAAGGGGGGGAGTATGATTGAACCTTTAAGTTTCTTAGAGGCATTAACAAACTGCTGTACATAGTGCTTTTAACCAGGAACACCAGTTCTACAACATGGGAGCATGAGTGAAAATTAATAGGTGGGAAATTCAGGAGGAGCATTAGAAAGTATTACTTCTCAGAGAGAGAGAGAGAGAGAGAGAGAGAGAGGTAGAGCCATGGAATGGACTGCCACCCAAAGTGGTGGTTGCAAAGTCGGTACTGAATTTAAAGCTCATGTAGATCAAGGCTTGGGTACAATCATGCAACGTTAGAAAAGGCTAGGCTGAACACCTCGAGAGACAGGACCCTGGTGTGACAGAAGGTCCCGGGAAACCATGTTTGGGCAGATTCGATGGACCACAGGTCCCCTTCTGCCATAATTTTCTATGTTTCTAACAAATGAATATATGCCAGATGTTGCCATTTAGATGGGCTTTATTGGTGTAGCTGGAAAAAAACAAACTCTCATAATCATCATAATCATTAACATTATTTGCAATACAGCACATGATGCTGATCCATGCCCAGCTGTAGCACATTACAACAATATATATTTATTATTTTGTTTTTTCAAGAGTTTTACCATTAGAGACATATTGAGCTGGTATAGCTGGTTTCCAGATGAGTCCTGGAAGGGGTAGGAGAGCAAACTATACAGGATATGCACCAGAAAAAAACCACTGCAAGGTACAGTAGTAATAAAAATAAAATACAATAAAAAATACATAATAAAAAATAAAAATAAAAAATAGAACACAGTTGTGCAGGCACAATATACAGACAGATAAACAGGGCAACACAAAATAAAGATGTACTGTATTACAGTGCAAATTAAGGTAGAATTGCAATATAGTACTACGAGCGATGCCAGATAAGGAGTAAGTTACCACCTGACACACTGCAAAGGTGTGAGAGTTTATCAATGCTAGTGCAGTAAGGTAGGTACAAGTTCAAAAACATTTCCAGATGCGACAACTGAATTTGAGGAGTTTAGCCTAGAGAGGGAGGGAAATTACAAGCAGCAAATTGTGCGTAGCAGCATCTACAAGACATGGAGGGGGGATCAAGAGTCAAGAACAGATGCAGGAATGAGTAGACAAGTCATGAAGAAGGGTCTTGAGGGAGAAGAAGGACAAGACTGAGCAGATATTCAGTGGAAGTGAGTACCACAGTTTAGGAAAATGATACAAGAAGGCAGCTTGACCTAGCCAAGTTTTCCTGGATGGGAGGGAGAGGGCAAGGGGAGCAATGTTACAGGGGAGGTAGGATGAAGGAGAAGGGAGCAAGGAGGGTGAGAAGGTATGTAGGGAGAGAGATGAACCAGAATTTGGTGGTGAAGGTGGCACAGTGGTTGAGTCGTCTGCTATCGAGGAAAGGGAGGGAGAGGAAGGAGTAGAGAGAGCAGTGGTGTGTACAAGGAGGGTAGTCCAAGACAAAATGCAGAAAGAGTGAAAGAGGGAGTCCAATCTGGCAAGGATGAACCTGGAAGCTGCACTGTAGACAATGTCACAGTAACTGAAGATAGGGAGGATCATCTCCATGACATGCTTGTGATGAGTAGGGAGTAGGATACTGGATTTGTTTCTATAGAGCACACCCAGTTTGGGGTGAAGCTTGAGGTGGATGGCATCAGTGTGAGCTGAGAACTCAAGGTGACAGTCAAGCCAGTCTCCAAGGTACATAAAGTACCATCAGGGGTCTGGAAGGAGGGGAAGGCAGGAGAAAGAGGCTAGTGAGCCTCTGCTGGGAACCAAGGATCATGGAGACAATTTTTTTGGCATTTAGGGACAAAATATTGGAGCAGAACCAGTGCTGAATGCTGTCAAGATCATGTCGGAGGCAGACAGTAAGGTCAGCTGTCAGCAAGAGGAGCCAGAAGCAAACAGCACAGTGTAATCTATGTATATGTGGATGGCCGCAGAAGAACAGACTGAAGGGAGGTCATTTGAGAATATAGGGAAGAGTAAGGGGCTCAGGAAAGAACCCTGGGAGACGTCTGAGCATACAGGGAGTGGGGAAGAATGGGTTTCTCCAATGTGGACAGCTTGCAACCTGCCCTCAAGGTATGAGCAGAACCAGCTGAGTGAAAAGGCAGATAGCCCAGCTGCCTTAAGCTTGTCCCTAGCAGGGGTTGTGACACAGTATCAAAGGCATTGGCCAAGTTAATGAAGATGGCAGGAGTGAACTGACACTGGTCCATATCGGATAGGATGGAGTCAAAATCCAGACTGGAAGGGAGTGAAAAAGGAGGAGGAGTTGAGGTAGGGGGAGAGTTGTGAGAGGCCAAGATGTTCCTGGAGCTTAGCCAGGGTGGGGAGAAGAGAGATGGGATGATAGTTTCCAGGAAAAGAGTGATCACCCCCAATAGGGAGTGGGATGATGGTAACTCATTTCAAGGCATGATTAATGACATGCAGACAAGGTCAATACATATGAGACATGAACCCAACTCTAGACTGAACAAATTACTCTCCAGATGCAGTGCTGAACAAATATAACGAGCCATGGAAAATCCTGCTCGCACAATGAACATGGTGTTGTAGTGAAACTCAAGCAACAGGAAATCTGTTTATCTTAACTCTGCAACCCAGGACTGGTAGTGGGGGGAGGGGGGATTTGACTGAGTAATGCACAGCACGCAAACCGGCTGCTGTTTTGCATGTACTCTGTCTCTGTTAGTTAATGTACAAAGAAAGAACCATTTATCATTCCTTGCCCACGCAAAGCTGCCTCTTCGTTCTGCATCATTGACCTCAGTATCCAATCCTACCAAAGATAATTCCCTTTGTGCTGTACACTAGAATGAAACATGGGGAGACTGTTTAGCCACCTTGTTTTGTTACAGTAAAGGTGGCAGCAGTCGATTGGATAACCAAACTAAATCTAGAGAAACATATCACTCTCTTGCCTTCTGTGTTTGAGAGGTAAAATAGTCTTTACCAAGGTATCTGTGATTGGTGGCTTATGTGCTAATGGGAAGGTGTGTGAGGGTCTTAATTACAAACAGAAGCTTAATCTAAATGTGGAACCAAGCAACAAACCAAGAAATACACATCTCGGTCAGAGAACTGTCTGCAACAGATTCATGGGTTAAACAAGAGCAGTGTCCCTTGCTGATCTGATTTAAAATTAACACTGTCAGCTCTCCTTGGGCCTCAAATTTCTTCTCCCCATATGGAAAACAAATATAAATATATTTTAACAATTTTATTTCAGATATATTTGCAAGCAAATTTAAACTATATGTTCATCATACAGTATGTCTGAAATATATCCATGCAATGGTCACACTGGTTTCATACCAGACCCTCAGGAGACAAGTCCCTGTACTCAGAGGGCACCAACCTGGGTTCATTTAAATGAGCACACTCCAAGATATGGCTCTTTAGCAAAATGCTTCCACCTTAGACAGTCCCATGTCATTCACTAATGTATGCAGGAATGCTACTTTCCAGGAAAATATGACTTTTAGGCATTGGGGTAATTCACTTTTGGGCATTATCACTGCTCACAAAGGTTCTGGTTAGCTATGACAGAATGTCAGATGTTTGCAATGCAATCTCAGTCTGGCTGTGCATTTTTCAGTGCCCCCACCCAGCTCTCATCAACAAATGAGGGACAATAGCACCCAATATCCTCTTATAACAGGGACTACATATTGGGTCCCAGCCCTTAGGCCTCTAGGACTATGATGCCCTCAGTACCTACCCTACTGCCACTGGGGAGGTTGCTCCTTATATCCTGCTGTCAGGGCTGTTTCCATATAGAAACCCACATTGCTCACTTTCAGGCTATCCTCCATCTGCTGCAACCTCTACAGACCCTAACCCAGTCCAGAAACCATTGTAGAGTCCCCACTGAAGAGAGATCCCCCAGAGTCCTCCTTATGCACCTGTGTAGATCTCAGTCCACTGCCACTGTGCCTCCACTACCAACTTCTAAAATGGCACCTAAACTGGCCCTTATATACTCTTAGCCCCCCCCCCGTCTCAGTTCCCTAAACAGGCATTAACCCTATAATCGCTAAACTGTATGTACCCAAAAAGCTCCTGCCTTCCTCCGGCTCTCTAGAGGCTAGAATCGACCCTTGGCTAAAAGAGAAGGGTGTTACATTGACATTATTTCAGATTTTCAGATTGTTTTTCACTCAAAAATTTATACAGTAAAAGCAGATATAAGCATCCATAGATGTTGAGCACAACTGTACTCCAATTACCAAAATTATACAATTTCATATATCAAAAACTATCATTAAAAGAACCAACAGGGCTCTGAACAAAAGATGCCTAGTACAGTTTAGAAAGTTAATGAATAACTGAGAAATGAGTCCCAGCTCTGCATATGGTCCATGATATTTCCATTCAGGTGAGGGCAAGAGTCCAGTTTATCAGTTGGGGAGGTGCCCTTGCAGATAAGAACCAGATCTCCTGTTGGGAAGAAACATACAACAAGGAGCAGAACTTCCTCCAGCATATGAACCTCTTCATGGAAAGACCAATGAAGAACAGTGAAAGTGGTGCTGGCCAGGATGCAATGAGATGTCTCAAGTCACTACGTGACAGAAGAAAAAATTACTCACCATAGTAATGTTGTTCCTTCTAATGGAGTCTTGCTGTATTCAGACATAATGCAGTTAGCCCCAGCACTTAAACTGCCCCGGAGAGGAAAGCATTAACTCTATGCTGAAGCATAGAACGTTGAGCTCAAGCTCCGTTTTCAAACCTCTGTCTATGGTACTTCCCAGTGTAACCGTCAGATTCTAATGAGCAAACTAACTAATATTGTATAGTATGGAAGTTGTTCAAACATTAGCCAAAGGGCAAAAGATTCTTTTTGGGCCCAAAAGACTCAAGTCGAGAACCCAAGAAGGAAAGGTAGTGACAATATTTAAGTATAAAACACCAGAAAAATAATAACAACATCTACCCACCCAAGAGAGATGGTACAAGGTACACCCCTGAGGTGCAACACTGTATCTGCCAGCCCACTTCCCAAAACCAGGTTCTGAGAGGGGGGGGGAGGTCTGAATACAGCAAGACTCCATTAGAAGAAACAACATTACCATGGTAAGTAATTTTTCCTTCAAACAACATGAAGTCTGGCTGTATTCAGACATAATGCAGACTACCAAGCAGTTCCCTATGGAGGAGGGTATGCAGAACCTAGTTTGGGAAGAAGCTCTGCAGTACTGCTGTACCAAACCTAGCATCACTCCTAGCCTGGATGTCCAGTGAGTAATGCTTGGTGAAAGTATGTACTGTTTCCCAGGTGGCTGCTTTACAGATCTCTAACAAAGGCATATCTCTGGCCGCAGCTAGAGAAGCAGCTGTACCCCTAGTCGAGTGAGCCCTCAGGCCTGAAGGGGGCATTCTAACCAACTTGTCATAACAAAATTGTATACAAGAAACAATCCACCTGGCAATAGTTCTTTTAGTGCAGGGTTACCTTTCCCCACTTCACCATATGTGAGAAACAACAGGGTTACCTTTCCCCACTTCACCATATGTGAGAAACAATTGAAGACAGTCATTTCTATGTGCCTTAGTATGCTCAATGTAGTAGCTGAGGGCCCTCTTAACACCCAGACTGTGCAACCTTCTTTCACCTGAAGAAGAATGGTCAGTGAAAAACACAGGGAGAGATATAGACTGGTTCAGATGAAAATCCGATATCACTTTAGTCAAGAACCTCCTACTGGTTCTTAGGACCACTTTGTCTTTATGGAAGGAGATAAAGTCAGGTTCAACTGACAGAGCCTGTAACTCACTAATCTGCCTGGCAGAAGTAATAGCTACCAGGAACACAGTTTTCCAGGGCAAGTACTTCAATTCGGCCGAAGCCAGGGGTTCAAAGGCTGGCTGCATTAGCTGAGGTATGTAGACATTAAGATCCCAAGGCCGAGTGGGCTCCCTAAAGGGAGGGTTAATGTGAACCAGACCTTTGAAAAACTTTCTGAAAACAGGATGAGATGCCAGGGAAGAGCCCTTCCCTGCTGAAAGGAATGCAGAGACAGCTGCTAGATAAACCTTCAGAGTGGCAAGCCTAAGGCCTAGACCACTCAGATGAACTAGATAGTCTAAGGTTGTGGAAATGTCTGCAGAATCAGGCAGGATGCCTTTCTGAGAGCACCAAATACTGAACCTTTTCCATTTGGAGTTATAAGTTTTTCTAGTGGAAGGTTTCCTGGAGACCTTCAGAATATCCAGAACTCCCTGAGAAAGATGTAGTGCTGCATATTCTAACTCTTCAAGAGCCAGGCCTTGAGATTGAGAGACTGGAGACTGGGGTACCAGATCCACCCCTTGGAGGAGGAGGACAGGAGATTGTATGTCCTGGGCAGAGACAGGGAATGTGACACTGACAAGGACAGCAGTAGAGGATACCAAGGCTGTCTGGTCCAATCTGGAGCCACCAGTATCACTGTGCAGGGTTGAGTCCTGATCTTGATCAGAACTCTGAACAGCAGAGGAAGGAGGGAGGGAGGAAGACATAAAGAACCTGCCCTTCCAGCCCAAAAAGAAAGCATCCTGGGGAACCGTCCCCAGGACTGGAGGTCTGCAACAAAACAGAGGAAGTTGATGATTATCCAGTGCTGCAAAGAGATCTATCTCTGGAGTGCCCCACCTGGAGAAGATGACCTTCAGGATGTGAGGATCCAAGGACCATTCGTGGTGTCCCTGTGAAATTCTGCTCAGAACATCTGCTAGTACATTGTCCTTCCCTGTAAGGTGAACTGCTACCAGAGAAGTCTGAAGACAATATGCCAGAGACTACAGCTTCATGGCTTCTGTGCACAAGGCCAAGGACCGAGTGCCTCCCTGCTTGTTGATGTACCACATTGTGGTGGTGTTGTCCGTTCTGACTTGGGCCACCTTGCCCGTGACTGAATCTGAGAAGCTCTGCAGGGCTAGGAAAACTGCCCTGAGTTCCAGGAGATTGATATGATGGAGAGACTCCTGTGGTGATCAGAACCCTTGAGCTGTCAGGGTTCCCAGGTGGGCTCTCCACCCTATGAGAGAAGCATCCATAGTTAGAACTACTGTTGGGACTTGAGGGAGAAATGGAACCCCTTGTCTGAGGTTGTCCTGGTCCAGCCACCACTGGAGAACTTGGACCAGAGTCTGAGTCACTGGAATCAGTTTGATAAGTGAAACCTTCTTTTGAGACCAAAAAGACCTTAGATGAAACTGAATGTCCTTCATCTGGAACCTTGCTCCTTGCACCACTGCTGTGGAAGCTGCCATGTGGCCCAGGAGCTGGAGAAACTGTCTTGCTGGGTGGGATACCTGAGGTCAAAAGGTGGAAACGAGATCCACTAGGGCCTTCACCCTTGCCAGGGGAAGGAAGGCTTTTGCTTGTACAGTGTCGAACTCTATGCCTATAAAGGTGAGAAGAAGAACTGGTCTGAGGACAGACTTTGGAAGAATGAGAAGAAACCCCAGGGAGCTGAGTAGGTCCTGTGTAGTTTGAAGAGCTGACTTGACCTGTAAAGGTGACTGACCCACTAAGAGCCAGTTGTCCAGATATGGAAAGATGGTGATACTCTGTCTTCTGAGGTAAGCCACCACTACTGCAAGATACTTTGTGAACACCCTTGGAGCTGATGTTAGGCGAATGGCATGGCTCTGAATTGGTACTGGCCTGAAGGCAACTCGAACCTGAGGTATTTTCTATGGGAGCACCTGATAGGAATATGGAAGTAGGCATCCTTGAGGTCCAGGGATGCTAGCCAATCCCCTGGCCTTAGAGAGGGAAGGATTATTCCCAGAGTTACCATTTTGAATTTGGGCTTTGAAATTTGTTTGTTCAAATACCTTAGGTCTAGGATGGGTCGCCACTCCCCTGTTTTCTTTGGGGTAAGGAAGTACCTGGAGTACAGTCCTTTTCCCTTGTGCTGAGTAGAAACTTTATCTATAACTCTGAGAGCTAGACGAGAGGAAACCTCTGCCTCTAGGGCAAGGGTTTCTGAGATTGATGCAGATGGAAAAGACTTGGCCCTCTTTTTTGGAATTTTTTGAAGCTGAGGGCCAGTCCCTGGCTTACTACTTCCAGGACCCACTTGTCTGAGGTCACAGACTTCCAGGCCTGGACGTAATAAGCCAGCCTGCCTCCTACTGGAAATGGGGAGTCAACCAGGGCTGACACATCAGGGTGTCTGCTTGGTAGGAGCCCTAGACTGAGAGGAGGAGGGAGCAGCTCTGCTCATCCCCCTCCTGCCCCTCCCTCTGAAGAACCCCCTTTGTGGGAAGGGAGAGGAGGCCTGGGCTTGGTAAAAAGGCCTGTGAAAAGGCCTGCCCCTGCCCCTAGACTGCTGCTTGTGCGGAGTGGCCTGCCTTTCTTAGGCCTGTGCACTCCTGTACGTGGTCCTGTATTCATCCATTTTCTTCATGTAAGCCTCTGTCTGCTCTCCAAACAGAGAGTTACCTACTACGGGAAAATCCATGGCCTTAGTCTGGGTATCCTGTGAAAGGCTAGTACATCTGAGCCAAGCATGTCTTCTGAGAGACACAGATGTAGCCATGACTCTAGATGCCACATCATTGGAGTTCACAGCAGCATGAAATTGCATTTTGGATGCCTCGATTCCATCAGCAGCCACCCCCTCCAGTTCCTTGGCTAGCTGTGGAGAGGCCTGTTTAGCCAGTTCCAGAACCGTATCCCATCTGGATTTCTGGTACCTGGCTGTGTAGGCCATATAGGTGGCCTGCCTGAGTCCCAAAGAGGATGCCAAATACTGTTTTCTGGCCATGGCATCCACTTTCCTGGAGTCCTTATCCCGGGTGTGTGAAGCCAAAGGAAAGTTAGCCCTGTCACAGGCTGCAGCCTGCACTACCCCAACATGGCTGCAATGACTATAAAGGAACTCCGCAGCTGAGCCTGATAACAAATACCTCCTGTCCATTCTCTTATCCACAGGAGGTATTGAAATAGGAGTTTGTAAAATTTTGTGTGTCTGTTTCCCCAAGGATTTATGAAGAGGGATAGACAGCCTTTTGGACTCTGGGATGTCCATCATTTCCACAAAATCAGGCACTTCATCCTCCTCTGCAGCTTCAACGAAGGGAAGCTGCAGGGTTTCTGCCACCTTTTTGTAGAACAAAAAGTGTGATGGGGACTCAGAGAGACTGGGAGGAGAGACACCTGAGGGCCTGTCTGGGGAGATGTCTGGTTCAATGGGCACATCCAGACCCCCCTGGTCATCATCGTCATCATCATCATCGCCGGGATAGTCTTCATCTCCCTCCCACTCCTCATAATAAGCATCTGGATTATAATCCGGAGGAGCTGGATCCGACCGAACCGACCGCCTAACCGGCAGTACCGGTTTGGATGGAACCGGTCTAAGCGATTGAACAATACTAATTGCTTTGGCTATTTCATCCATGGTTGGAGAGTGAGATACAGGATCTGAACCGGAAGACTTACACTTCTTCTTTGACGGGACTGACCCCTCAGGGTCGGCTCTCCTTTTGCCTGAGGAGGTATCGCCTAGGTCAGTAGGCACCTCCTCAGGTTCGGCCACAACTGAACCGGGCTGGCCATCCGGATCTACGGACTTCTCGGCCTCCTTTTCCTTCAGCCTACTCAGTCTTTTATCTAGAGTGGATTTAGGAAAGTTTTTACAGTTTTGGCAGTCTGACTTGAGGTGATCAAACCCCAGACAATAAACACAGATGAGGTTGGAGTCAGCCTTAGCAAAGGCCTCCCCACACTCAGTATAGTGTTGAAACCCAGTGGGACAGGTTTTCTTCTTGGGTTTCTCAGACATGGCCAACCTAACAAATTACCCTATTGCAGCTTTCAAGCCAGATAATATAATAACTGATCAGTTACAAACCGTGTCACGGGCTTTTTAAAAGAACCAGCAAAAGGTCCGTTTTTTTTTTGAGCCGATCGGTACCAGAACACCACACTATTCCCAGAAAAATACAATTAAAATTAACAAGCTTGGTTCCAAACCGGACCGACCAGAAAGAAACCGAAGAAAAGAACAATTTCCACTTTTTCACCAAAACAAAACACAGTCACTATCTATCTACACACTACCTGTACTGTAGACAGAGGTTGGAAATCTGAAAATAACAAAAAATATGTGGTTTAAACCAAACGCTTTACTTTTACCGAACCGAGTAGAGGAAATCTCCGGAGTGACTTCACTGTTAGGCGGAGTAAAGAATCTGACAGTCACATTGGGAAGTACAACAGACAGAGGTTTGAAAACCGAGCTCGAGCTCAATGTTCTATGCTTCTGCATAGAGTTAACTCTTTCCTGTCCGGGGCAGTTCAAGTGCTGGGGCTAACTGCATTATGTCTGAATACAGCAACACTTCATGTTGTTTGAAGTGACTCACTACCATTGAAATTGCCTTGCTTACTGCAACAACCCTGCTGCAGTATGCTCTGCATTTTATTCTGGAAGTTACCACTGTATCTCCACCTTAGATTATGCCCCTTGGATTAAACTCTGGGATCATTTTATTGGATCAAGTAATGTTCACAGGCTTGCCACTGGGAAAAGAAGGCCACTATCTGAAGATTGAGGTATGCAGTAATATGTTTTAGAATTTGTATTTCATCTATGGTGCCCACTCAGGAGCCTCCATTTGGAACTACATCCTAGAGCCATAATCTGCAATGCACTTACAAGCAGCTGCTAGGAGTATTCACAACAGTTTGGTTTGCTGTTTTGATACTCCCCTGGGTGTATAGATCTCTACTGCTAATGCAGGGAGAGCAAAAGGGAACTCTTTGCCCATGAGAATTGTGACTCCTTAATGGAGCTCTTCCCAGAATCGCTGGTGGTGTGGGCAAGCCCAAAAAATGTGCGTATGTGTTCCCACTCCCTCACGTAAACACCAATGGGTATCAGAGTTAGTTGACCCATAATATTTTGTTATGCTCAGTGGTCAAAAATATCTGGTTAAAACTCTATACCAAAACTCTCTCCAAATGGGTGCCAAGGTTACCTTCCATCTGCGCTTCATTCACTTCCCCATAATGTCCCTGTTATCTGTACTGCTGCCTCCAGTTCCCATCCCACCTGCATCTGCTCCATGTGTTGGGCCAGCTGTATCTAAATTTGGATCTAAGGGCTACTATCTAATTGACTAGATTCTCTAGCTCTGTATGACACCTCCTAGCCTGTTGCATATTGACAGCTGTGTTCAAGAAATGTTGCACCTGTAGGCTTCTAAAGAATTCTTTATGTGGCAATTTAAATTTCTGTTGCAACCAGGAGAAACAAGCTATCCTCCTATTCTCCAAGCATTGCTTAAATCTTATTCATCCCAGCCTTTCCCAGGAAGCATAGCCTACATCTTGTCTAGGTAGTTGAAATATGCCACTGTATCAGATGAGTGTAAGTGGGCCCAGTGTATTAGGAGTCTGCATTCTTTTTCATTATGTGCAAATAATTTGCAGGGAAAGTGTGATCTATGAATCTGAAATTGAATCCTAAATTGAGCTACTTTTTTGCCATAAAATTTTTATTAGATTTTTAACTTTAACAACTTAACAATTTACAAGTTACAATTAATACAGCCAGAGACAGGAGAGTCACATGTGCATGGCATTATATATGTTATATTCTTTGCAAAAAACATTGTTCATGCACCAGTTAGAGTTCAGAGTAAACTGACAAAAGTAGGGAAATGTGGTGTTAGGGTTTCCAACCCCAACACCATCCCCCGGTAAGCAGCAAAAGGGAAAAAATCACAGTTTTGCCTGTCCTGAGTCTTTCCAAATCAGGCATGGGATCTTCCTTGGAGTTATCAACCCTAATAATCCCCATATTCCATCAGCAAATAAACTGAGATGTGTAGACTAAATGAGAATGGGGTAAGCATTAGGTCTTATAACGCCAAGGAAGACTCCAGACTTAATTTGCAAAGACTCAGGATAGGCAAAACCTTGATATTGTTTCCTTTTGCTGTTTGCATGGTGGAGGTGGGATATTAGAGTTGGAAACCCTAAAACCACATTTCCCTATTTTTGACAGTTTAATCTGAACCCTAATTGGTGTATTAATGATGTTTTTGCAAATAATTTTCTTACTTTTTGAGATATTATAATTGTATTCTCATTCATGAAGGTCCCTTCAGGACCTGTGTGAACACATCCATTTGAGTAGGGAAGCACAGGGCCCGAGGGTGCTGTGCTTCCATTCCTCCACAGATGCACACATCCATCTGTCTGTGGGCCCTATACTTCCATGCCTCTAAAAAAGCTATTTATGTGGTTGATTGTAATAGTTTTTGTGGGGCTCACTTCAAAGGGAAAAATATATTAAGTGCATCTCTTAACTCACAGTGCCTAATTGTATATTAGCAAAAAATGTGTTTCTCAGTTTTTACCTGTAAGTCAGTAAAGTTTTGTTATTTTGCTCTGAATGTTGGTAGGTTTGTAGTGAGAGACTAGATACACCACTGGTGCATGTTTGATGATCAAACTTTCATTGTGGATTTGGCACCATGGTGAAGACTGAAGGTAATTTTGGGATGCACTGCATACCCCATGGATGTTTAAGGGGAGATTATGTGTTGGTGTAGTACTTATCACTGACACATTTTTTCTATATATACATTGCCCCCCAACTCTCAATTATTGACAGACTTATGGCTTGCTAAACTTGCTGAAGTTTTGATGTTATCCAATTAGAATATTGATTTTTTAATTGTTATGGTTTTTTTATAGGGTCCCTAAATGTTTGGGTGGCTATTTAGTGATGTTCTTGTAGTACTCAGTAGGACCTTTATTTTGATATATAGATTGTCCATTAACTGCAAATATTGGCAGAGTTATGGCTTGTTAAAGCTGAAATATGGAATTCTTTCTTCATTAGAATGACACACTCTAACAAAAAAGAATCCTTCATACGAAAAAAGAATGTGAAAAAAACTAAGTCCAAATTATTTTTTCATCTGAAGGATTCTTTTTTCAGACGAACTGCACAATCTTATAAAAAAGAATCCTTCATTTGAAAAATGAATATGAAAAAAAAAACTGTCCAAATTCTTTTTTTGTAGGAAGGCATCTTTTTTCATGAGATTGTGTCATACACACAAAAGAAGATGCCTTCATACGAGAAAAGAATGTGAAAAAAACCCAAGTTCAAATTCTTTTTTTGTATGAAGGCAGTCTTTTTTCATAAGGCAGATTCTTGTTTTATATGGCCATACAAAAAAATAAAATTATCTCATGAAAAAATATTTTAAAATGTATTAAAAAAACATTTATGGGTAAGTTTTCTAAAAAGTAACTGCAGAATCCACCTAATGGGGTCCTGATGAACAAGATACATGTGTTGGTATGTTTCCATGATACCATTTTTATGGGTTTTGAACATTTTTTTTAAATGGGAACAAAATGGAGGCCATACAAAAACATTTTTTTGTCATGAAAAAAGATTATTCCCCATACAAAAGAGAATCTTTTTTCATATGGGTCAATTTCTTTTTTTGTATGAAACAGCTATCCAAAAGACCATACTGAGCATGCTCAGAACCGAAATGTCAAATGCTTATAACTCTAGGAGAGATTAATATTTTTCACCAAACCAGAGAAAGGCACCACTCTGGCCCAAGACCTTTCTATCCTGAAAATTTTAAAGCAAAATTCCAAATCATCTGGGTTCTAGGCGAAGACAAAAAATATTAAAAAAAATAAATTAGTTGCACTTTTTTCACTAACCAGGTCTGGAGTCTACACATCTGACTGGAACAAAACTTGGCACATCAAGAGACCTTGCCCCCAAGACCATGCAGCAAAATGTGCAAATCCTTTGAAAGGTGGTGAAACTACTGAAGTGCAAAGTTAGGGGTTTAACATTAAACAGCCTACTCAACCCTAACTGTGTAGTAGAGTTACAGCACCACTGTAATATGTATAGGTTACAGACAGAAGTCTATCAGTCTGTGGAGCATTTGGTGCATGAGTCTATTATGATATGTATAAATGATACAAATGAAAAGGTTATTTTTCAAAGTCCAAGGTTATCAGGGAATTCAAGAGCCCTAACAGTACCCCATATAATGTGATATACCACATTTCATAGGTTAGCATTATGGATAGTCACTGAACAAAGTGAATCATTGCTTAATCTTGGTGTTCACATATTCATGATGCCTTGTGTCTCAGGAAGATGTAGAACTGTCAGGGGGCTGAATAATAGTAGGTTGAAGTGTGAGGATATTGGAACAAATAACTACTGTATATGAGACTGCCTTAACTCCTCTGAAGAGTTCACTGAGTTTGTTGTTGGGTTCTGGTCTAGTTATAAGTGTCATTTATAAGATATCTAATTAACATACAGTACATGTTATAGGAATTTATCTATAGTCTGTTTAAAGTGGAAGGCTAGTCCCCTCTCCTAAAAGGTGAGGGGTACATATACATTCCTTTTACTAAAGTTTAAGTAGCTGTGGGTGGGGGTCCAGATTGAATAATATAGTAGGGGTGATACTTATATTTTGGAGAGATGAATTGTTTCCTTGTTATATGGAGCTTTATGGGGGGGACTAGGGGGCAGCAAAGGGAAAGAGGATATGGGCAGAGGTAGAGAGGGACAGGGCCCCACTGGGCCTCATCTGTGGGTATGCCCTTATACAAGCAATGAACTCTATGATACATTACTATCTAGGGGTACTGAACATGCCTGATTGTAAGGTACCTTTAGACTGTGTCCAATATCACCTTGCTGGAGGGACAGTAATAGATTTCTGGGGGTGAGCTTCCAAGGAGGGCTCCCATATTTTCATATATGAAGTGAGTTTTCCAGTAGCCACAGGTGCAACCTTCTCATATCTGGTCTCCAGTGACAACAGGCTTCTCCACTGCTAGACTCTGGGGGCTTGGAGTCACATGATGCCTTGCTCCTGCTAATTGCCTTTCTGGAACTCTCCCTCCCTCTTCCTATTACATTTCTATTTTCTGGGAATAATACTAGATTATGTTGACTTTTCACAAAAGTATTATTGCTGCTTACTTATCTGAGAGTCTGCTTGGAGCCTTATTTCGGTAAACGATGGAGGCAGAGATTAAATTAGCCCAACTGCACCATATGCCACTAGCCACTCCCAAACACGATAAGGCCATAAAGCACACACAGAAGAAGAGTTTTATTTATTTATTTATTAAATTTTGGTAACCGGGGTAAGCCCACTGGGCCCCAAAGGTCCCTTTTTCAGGGGCGACCTGGGGATTACATGGAATATTACATGGGATTGTATACAGCAAAAGTACATTACATAAGGCACATCGAAACATAACATGGGGTAATACATAGTAGCATTTCAGCAGGTTCCATATCCTGGGTAGGCTATATAGGTCGGTGTAGCCCTTGTGAGTATTCCACTGGGAGGGGGATGGGTAGGGGGCAAGGGGGGGGGGAAGGCCCTTGTGCGTAATGAGTTGTGATGAATTAGGCTTATGCTTAGGAGCCCCTTTCCTTAGCAATTGCACTTGGAGGTGACCATCATATGAGCCTTCAGCCTTGTGTGGAAGGAGTTGGTAGAGGCAGCTTCCTGGACACCTGGGGGCAAGGAGTTCCATAGGATGGGGGCTGTGATGGTGAACGTCTTGCCACCTGCCTTGATTCTAACCCTGGGCACTGCGAGGAGGGTTCGGTCCATTGTTCGGAGGAGCTTAGAGTTATTCTTTTGGGCAATGAGCCCAGTGAGGCTGGAAGGAGGGGAGGGGCTGAGTAATTTATAGGCATGGCAGAGTAGGGGGTACTGGAGCCGGGCATCCCAGGAGGGCCAGTTTAGTTGGGACAAAGTGTCACAGTGATGGGTCCTGGGGCCGGATAGGGTGGTGAAGCAAGCCACCTTGTGATAGAGAACTTGTAGTCTGTTCATCTCTTGTCTGGCTGCTCCCTGAACCACCTGGGCCGCATAGGTGATGGTCGGGAGCAGGACACTAGTAGCGATGGAGGCCCTGGCCGCTGGTATCAGCTGGTCTTTCAACCTGTACAGGGTCCCAAGTTTGGCGTGAATATTTTTGGTTACCTGGTCAACGTGTTCCTTGAGGGTGAAGCCCTGGTCTAGGGTGAGGCCAAGGTATTTTACAGATTCAACCACCTCAAGCCCTTTGCCTGACACGGTCATCAGTAGGAGGTGCTGGCTTCTGTCCCAACTGAGAATTCTTGGGCCAAACAGCATGGTCTTGGTCTTGTTAGGATTTATGATCATTCTGTTGGTGACAAGCCATTGCTCTAGGGATCTCAGGTCATCCTGTAGCCCGGAGATGAGATCTCCCAGATTAGAGGAGGGGCGGTAGATGACTGCATCATCCATGTACTGTACCACTGAGCTACTCCCACAGTGTTTACTGAGATCATTGGTGAAGAGAGAGAAGAGAAGGAAGCCAAGGATAGACCCTTGGGGTACGCCCTCAGTTAATGGGAAAGGATCCGACAGGGAGTCTTTCCATTTTAACCTCTGTGACCTCCCAGTGAGGTAGCTGTTGAACCATGATAGGGAGTGGCTGTCTAGCCCGACATGGCTCAGTTTAGAAAGCAGTAGGTTATGGTTGATGAGGTTGAATGCCTTGGATAGATCTATGAAGACTGCACCAGTGGGGGTCCCCTTGTCCAGTTCTCTGAGAACATCTGTGGAGAACTTGATAAGTGCAGTGTCAGTCCCATGATTGGTTCTGAATCTGTGCTGGGTGAGAGCTAGTAATTGATGGAGCTCTAGGTAGTCACGGAGTTGTCCATATATCAATCTCTCTTGAATCTTACCAAGGCTACAGAGAAGGGAGATTGGCCTGTAGTTGTTGGTAGACTCCCTTGAGCCTCCCTTGTGGACAGGGACTACATGAGCCATTTTCCATTGTTCAGGGATGACACCTTCAATAAGGGATCAATTGAGGAGCCTGGTTAGGGGCCTGGCGAGTGCCAGGGCCCCTTCCCTTAGTATTCAGGGGGGAATGCCATCAGGTCCCACAGTTCCCAATATTTTGAGGGATTTTAATAAAGGGAGGACTTTGTTAGGTTTTACTAGCCTAACGTGGAAGGTTGGGTGGTCCAGTCTGTGGGGAAGGGGGTTAATCGAGACTGGGAGGTGTGGTGGCAGTCCCGCTTTGATCTGGTCCAGGTTTGTGAACTGGTGGTTGAGAGCCATAGCGATGCTGGTGTCATTGTTTGTTAGTTGACCGTTGACCTCAATGAGGCAGTGAATGGTCTTGCAGCTCCCCTTTATTAACCCATTTATATGTGCCCAAAAGAGTCTAGGGTTGCCTAGGTTCTTTTTCTGTAGATGTGTGACATACTCTCGTTTGGCCACTTTAATGGCCGATTTGCACCTATTTCTAAGCGACTTATAGCAGATTAGGTCAGCTGATAGGGAGGACAGCTTGTATTTTCCCAAGCTGTTTCCTGGTATTTCATAAGTGATTTCACTTGGGGGGTGATCCACTTGTAGCAGCTCACCTTGGTCCGGAATTTCTTCATAGGGGCCAAGCAATCAGTCACCATAGTGATGGCTCCCTGGAAGAAGGCAGCAGCCTCATCCAGTGAGGGGAGTAGCTTGATTGGACTCCAGTCAACACTGTTTAGGCAGCCAATCAGGTATTCGGGTTGAAAGTTTGAGAAATCCCTTGTACCAGGATTCACAGGCGGACTCTGAGGGCCCTGTTTTTTCAGGTGCAGAAAATTGGGGAGCGGTCGCTCAGGGCATCCGCTAAGGTGCCTACCGCCTTTATGTTGGAGGGTTTGCTCATAAGCACCCTATCAAGCGTGGAATGATTTCCTGTTTTATAGTTCATTCGAGTGGGCCCAGCGATGACCTGTTCAAGGTTAGCTTCCTGAACCAGCCCTATTAGGGAATGGTTGTCAGGAGGGGCCCAATTTAGGTTAAAGTCCCCCAGAGTTCATGCAGGAGTTTGCTCTCCTCCGAGATGCTTTAGCCAAGCTCACTGAAGACATCTTAGCAATCTGGACCTCTGTTGACACTTGGAGCCATCGGGTTGGTGATAATGAGGCCCGTACGAGCTCTTTGGAGGATTGGAGGTTGAAATTGGAGCTGGAGGTTTTATCTCTCTGACAAAAAGCTGCTCGTTTGGAATCTCCTCTGGAGGTGAGAAATCACCAAAATGATATTGTAATCCTGGGCCTCCCTGAACAAGCAGAGGGGTCAAATGCCATCCTTGTTGCCCAAAAACTGTGTGAGAGACTCGCTGGCCCCTCGCCCAATGGACAGGTATTCATTATGACCTATACCAGCTGATGATTCTCCACCTCATCAATTTGTCAAATTTTTGAATTATCTCGATCGCCAGCACCTCTTTGGAGTGTGGTCACCTGGACCAGGGGTGTGTGTTTTCTTTTGGGGGGTTATTGTGACTGAGGGTATTTGGGTTCTTTCATATCGATATGTTGAGGGTTCTTGGGTACTGTTTTTTAGAGGGGGTCCTGGGTGGGACTGGAGCACAGCCTTTTTGGGGCATCACCTTACAGTATGACAGAGCGCTGCCATCCTTATTCTGTTTCTTCTATTTTTTATGACTGTATTTTAGGTATTTATCTTGGAATCTTAAAGGGGCTCAAGATAGAAAGAAAAGAAAAGAACTATTGTCTTAAAGCACTTGAAACAATTTCATACTGGGGTTTCTTTTCTACAGGAGACTCATGTGTGCAGGGAGGATGTCCATTATTTCCGCAGGGATTGGGTTGGACAAGCTTTCAGGGTGGGCTGCAGTAATAAGAAAGGGGGGTAGCTATCTTGATAGCTAGACAAATCCCATTCTGTTTGGTACATGAGTATTGGGATCCTCAGAGGTGCCTCTTGTTTTTACATGGGTGCTTAGGCTCCACAGAGGTGCTCTTGGGCTCAGTTTATGGTCCTAATTCCGATTCACCTTAATTTTTTGCTGAGCTGCTCACCCTTTTGCAACCTTATTCTTGTATGCCTGTTATCCTAGGGAGTGACTGGAACCTGGTTTTCCAATCAGAGCAAGATCGTTCCTGCACTACCTGGAAGGGTTTCTCCCCAGGCCAGCGTGGTCTGCAAGAATTTATGGATTCCCTAGGCCTGGTGGACCCCTGGTACATCTTGTTTCCAACCACTCACCAGTACACCTTCTATTCCATTCCTCACTCTACTTACTCCCGTATAGACTATTTTTTTATTTGTAAAGAGAGCTTACTCGGACTTCTATCATGTTCAGTTCAGCCTATGATCATCTCAGGCAATTCCCCGGTGATGATGGATCACACTATTCGGTGCCTAGATGACCAGGACAAGATTTGGCACCTAACTCCCCACCTTCTTAAACATTCATACTCCCTCGCTACTATTAAGACCTACATAGAAAAATTTTTTCTGAGATAACGAGGGTTCAGCACAGGCTCTGGATGTGTTGTGGGCCGCTGCCAAATATGCTGTGAGAGGGGAGTGTATTAGATTGGCTACTACAGCCAAAAGACGTCAAACTCAGAAATTAGATAACCTACTGCCCCAGATTCGTGTGACTGAACACTCCTTCTCCTCACATACTGATGCGGCTTCCTGGTCTCATTTGAATACCCCAAGGGCAGAGTATTATGGGATGTTAGCAGATAAAGCAGACTATGCATTTCCGTGCACTAAGATACATTATTTATAATCCGGGGAGCGGCCTGGGAAGTTGGTGGCTCTCTGGTTAATGCAGCTAGACTCTACCAAGACAATTCATATTCTGCAGCCCACACCAGGGAGTGCTGTCCTTACTCATCCCGGGGATATAGCAGAAGCTTTCCAGAACTACTACAGCACCCTGTATAGTCAAGATCCTCCTTCTCCATCCCTGCTGGAGAAAATTGAGACCTATTTGAATCCACTTCCTTTTCCCAGACTTACTACCCACCATCAAGAGGTCTTAAAGGCTCCTATAATGGTGGAGAAAGTCTGCTCAGTGATTAAACACCTCCCACAGGATAAGACCCCGGGCAGAATGGTTTTATTAATATGTTTTACAATTCTTGTGTTGACATTTTGGCCCCTTTCCTTACCTGCCTTGTTAATTACCTGTTCTTCTCCAGGCTTACTGATTCTTCCCTTGCTTAGGCCTGGATTTCCCTCATACTTCAGCAGGGAAAAAATGAACTGCTTCCTAGCAGTTATCGACCTATCTCCCTTCTCAATTCTGACCTTAAAATCCTGTCTAAAGTACTTGGCAACCGGTTACTCCAGGTCTGGGATGCTTTCATCTCACCAGGGCAGGTCGGCTTTATGGTGGGGCATTACTCTACTGACCATGTGCGAAAACCGATCTATCTTATCTCCGTGTCTGGGGTGTCCAGAACCCCAGCAGTCCTGGTCTCCCTAGATGCAGAAAAAGCTTTCAATAGGGTCTCTTGGCCCTTCCTTTTCACAGTCTTACACAAATTCAGCTTTACTCTCACTTTTTGTAAATGGATCAGATTTCTTTATTGCAACCCCACTGCTAGGATTAGATGTAATGGGGTCTTCTCCACCCCGGTAGCCCTCCAACGTGGAACTAGGCAGGGGTACTCACGCTCCCCATTGTTGTTTAATTTGTATCTGGAGCCTCTCCTGCATAAGATTCATCACAACCCAGATATTCAAGGGATATTGGGGGGGGGCAGAAACAAACTCTCTACTTATGCGGATAACCTTCCCTTTCATGTGGAGGCCCCTTTGACCTCAATTCCTGCTGCCCTGAAGGATATTAACCTTTTCTCTGAGCTTGCTGGGCTATATGTTCAATTTGAAAAAAACACAAGTGCTCCCCCTGAATACATACACTCTAAAAAGTGAGATTCTGGATATGGGCCTCTGTTGGGAGCCCAACACTATTACTTATTTAGGTATTTGTATTACCCAATCTTTAATCTTCTGAAGAAGAATCTCTCTCCTGTTCTCTGTGTGATCAAGGAAGATCTATGGAGGTGGATGCCCCTCCCTATTTCACTTTGGGGTAGAGTAAACACTGTTAAAATAAACATCTTACCCCGTATTCTATACCTACTGGGGATGTTGGGACTGTTTCTTCTCAAGATTTGGTTCACTTGTCTCCAGACCCTCCTCACAGATTTTTTATGGAAGAAAGGTGCTCCTAGACGGGCATATTTTAAGTTGATGTTGGTTGGTGGGGGAGGTCTCAAATTACCCAGCTTCTTTATATACTATTGTGCTCTACACAGTAATAAATTATTCTGATGGGGAGGTTCTCAGATACCTCCTTTAGATACTGTGTACAGCCCTCTATGGATTACTTTGGAAGCCCAGATTTGCAAGAAATATGGCTTACATCTCTGCAGCTTACTGTATCTCAAACCCTCCTCCCTGCCTCCTCAGCTGCATAATACCCTGCTATGGTGGTCACTTAAAGCACTTCAGCAAATTTGTACTTACTTGCAGATTGACTAGAGTACAAACCTGTCCCAACCTATAATGGGAAATCCAAATATCAGCATAGACAACCGACCCATACCAATCTGTTTCTGTTCTCCTTTCTGTCAGGCCTCTTTAGATTCCATAATTGTAGATGGTAATATAGGTTTGTCTGTTTCTATACAGCATCAATTTTCTATCCCGGTGTATCATCCCTTCAAAAACCTGCAGCTTTCTAGAGCCCTTTCTAGTTTTTTGGGTCTGCTACCATGGACCACTCACCCCTCTCCCATCCTCCATGATTTTTTAGCTATAACAGAACAGCCCCATTCTATTTCTAAGTTTTATGACCAAGTATAGCTTTTAGACCCAGGTGCCATTTCGGGGGTTTGTTGTTATTGGCAGCAGTCACTGGGCCTACAGCTAGACTCCAAGTGTTGGTAACTGCTTTGGAGAAGCTTTTACAAGTATATTAAACAGGATAGACATCACTTCAACCTAATTCCGCATCCTGCATAACATGTATTACACCCCCCAAAAGACTGCATAGGATGGGCAGGAGGCAACACCTTCCTCGTGCAATCCACTCACGGCGACCTATAGGTAGGGCGACGGATGAGGGGTGGGATAACTAGGTGACAGGATGTCACTATACGTACATGCGCAGGGGGTTGGAGGCGAGCATGGTGGCGTGGCTGGGAGGGGTGGAGTGGCTGGTGCTCACGATCATCGATGGGGGCTGCAGGCGTGGCATCGAGAGTTGGGCAATGGCTGAGGTGGCTGAGGTACTGGGTTCGAGCTGGTGCGATTTTTATTAAATCCGGCCCAGAGCCTTTTTATTTTACTACTTTCACCCCTCCGCCATACACCCCCTGAGTTGAGAATCTCATAGGTAGGGTGTGGGGTGAAGCCCTCATGAGGGTGTGTGTGTGTGGGAACGAGCCCCTCCCACACAGAAAATATGCAAAAATATGTCCTAGCGCTGTTGTGCTGGTGTGCCAGGGTTGTCAGAGTGCCGAGAATGTGTCTGGCACTCTGACTGAGCGATACCCAAGGAATGCCTTTGTGCTTCACTGGTATAGACTCTGGTCAGTGGGCCTTGCTGCCTGTTCTCGCTGTGGGTCAGGGGTAGGTTCTTTATTCCATATCCTTTGGGACTGATGGAGAGTAACCCCTTTCTGGACTGCTATTCATAGCTCCCTGGATCCTTTTTTGGACTTGGATTCCTACTTTACTCTTCATGTCTGCCTTGTTGGGGACTATTCTGAAACTCTTTTTGGTCCACACAAGGCTTGTATGGCCACAATTTCGATTGCTGCCAAGATTGTCATCCTCCAGCACTGGATGAATGACACTATACCTTCCTTCAGAGAGTGGCATCTTGAAATTTTGCAAGCTTTAGCCACTGAGAAATATATTGCTTCGCTGCAGGATAGACATGAGAAGCCTATGTAGCTGCCCATGTCACTGCCATGAGATCTTTGGGAACCCTTTGAGACCCTTCTGCCTCATTAATTAATCAGTTTTTGCACTCTGGTTGGGATACTTCCCCCCCTTATGTGTACCTTGTAGGGTTTTGATGTTTGGTGCTCCAGTTGGGTTGGGGGCTGGATTGGTTTATAGGGGGAGGATGGGGTTTTTAGTGTTATGAATGGTTTGTTACTTGTTTTTGTTTGTTTATCTTTAAAGGTTTCTTGCACTTATGGATATTTTTCTTGAATGTGCTTCTTGTTCTTTTGCTTTGTATGAAACCTTAATGAAGCAATAAGGCACGACAGGGTGTGTGTTATTGTGTAATAACGTCACTGTCTCAGGCATACACTGACCAATCAGAGTCTAGGATTCTTTCTTACCATTGTATAATGAAGCATATTAAATATAAAACAAGACTCTGGGGTTCTCAGTCTATTCAATGATGCAGAATGACTCTCTTTGTTGACCCCAGGGCATGATTCATCCAGTTTGTTTGAGGCACATGAAGAAGGCAGTTTGCTGGAGGGAGTCCTAGTAGTGCTAACTAGCAGTATCTGAGTCTGTGTATTGGTACTAGCTCCCTGCAGGCTTTCCACACTGCCTCCCAGTGTTGATCCAGTGTTGGGCAAGACCACAAGATATGGAACAATGAGGCCTGAGGAGAGGCACATCTCCAGCATTCGCTCACGGGCATGAGACCTTCTCTGTATAGTCACTGTGATGTTCTGCAGGCTCTGTGAAGGATTCTATACTGTAATGACTTAGCTTGCAGCTCTCTACCGGCCATGTATGCTTGAGTCCACCCTTCCTCCCAGTCTGCTACTGCAGTGACCAGTCCATTTCAAGGGGCCATTTCTCTCGTAGGTCTACCTGTGGGAAAGGGGAGGATTGTTTATTTAGGTGTTTGATTTTCCCTGCCAGATTGTTAGCAGTGGTCAGTGTCTGTACCCATCTGTCTAAGATAGAGGGAGGGAGGGAGGAAGTAGGATGTGAGTGGGAGACACTTCTAGTCTAAGGAGGCCACAAAGTTGAAGGACTCTCCAAAAGTGTGAGTACAGCACTCCATATGTGGATTGGAGTTCCTCAAAGGACAGAAGGACTCCAGTGCTGTGGTGATAAAGGTCGCCCAGTGGATAGATCCATTTGTCTTGCCATACTTTCCAGTCAATCGAGAGGGCATCTATTCTGAGCTGGGGTTACACCATATAGGCCTCACCTTTGTGGTTTTTAGCTACCCATCGAAACTGGCCTGCATATTTGACCCATATCTGTCTGATATGTTTGGTGCTGGGGGATATGCTGGGGTTGCTACCCCATTCCAGAAACAGGAGAGATGCCAGAATTGGAAGATCTCCCTTGGCCAGTTCTATTGAGATCCATTATGAGGGAGAGAAAACAAGACCAGGATTATAATATGTGACTGCCCGTCTAAGAATGACATAGTCACACATTTTCTTTAGGTTAGAGAGGCTGAGGTTTCCCTGGCTCCACTGGAGTTGCAATATTGGTAGCTTGATCTTGGACACCTTCACTGTCCATATGTAGGAGGACAAATTTGAGGACAGGACATTAAAAACTTTGGTTGGGATCTGCAGAGGGAGGTCAGGCAAAAGGTAGTGTGGGTTCAGCAAAGTAATCAGGTTGAGGATGTTTACTCTTTCCCATGTAGAGAGTATGATGCAGTCCCTTCTTTGTATGTCAGAGTCTACCTTAGCAGTCATGATAACTTGTGATTGTTACCATGGTAGTCGCTATAGTGGGTTTAAGGAGGACACTGAGGCAGACTACCCCCTCCAGGGCTCAGTGGTATGGATAGCCTGGTAGGGATAGCCTACAAACAGTTTTTGTGTGCAAGACAGGTTCGTGGGCTTGATTTGTGACTTTGTGCCATTTCATTTGTAACCTTGTAGGAAAGAGTATTGTTGTGAAATGTAATTTAGGGCCCTCAGTGAGGTGAGCATATAGAAGAGGAATTGTGATGTCATTAGCAAAGAGTGCCAGTTTGTTGGGGACTCCATCTAGAGTATTTATTTATTTAATTAATTATGAACATATGAATGTGCCAGCAGAAACAGACCTCCTGGTCTATCAATGTCTGCTCAAGTGTGCAGCTAGCTCCCCTAAGTTGCAGTTGCCCCACTCCCTCCCCTTTTGTTCGCCCTCGGCAGTTCTCAGCCTCACCCACCCGTACTCTCCCCTGTTCTCTGTCCTATGCCCTTTTAAAGCTACCCACAGTTTTGCATGATATCGCCCTCTCTGGTAGGGCATTCCACTTCGACATCATTCTCTCTGTGAAGTAATGCCTCCTCATCTCCCTCTTAAATCATCCCTCCTCCATTCTTAGCCTGTGCCCTCTGTTGGCTCCATCCATGTTGCTTCTCCTCAGATACTTGAAAGTTACGATCAGCTGTGTCTCCCTATAGCACCAACAATTATCTCCTTACGTAACATATCTAACCCAGTAGGTCCCCTATGCTTGACAATGTCCTCTTGGACTGCTGCTTTCTCCTCCGTTCTCCTGCTCTCTCCTCCCACTTACTTCCCTCCCTCTCCCCCTCTTGTTCAACTCTGCCCCACCCCTACTATCCTCATCTTATCCCTCAACTTCCTCCTCTATGCCTGTACCCTCTCTGTTTGAGTTATTACATTGTCTCTGGAGATCTACTCCTTGTGGATAGTACCTGCTGTCAGCAGCTGGATGATGTTATTTGTATATGTTTGCTGTCTCACCTATTGTACCCAGGCTGTATCCAGGTTTTGCCTTTTATTTGTACCAGTCAATGTGGAGCCTTTGCAAATGTGTCTCTGACTCAAAGGATTGTAATTCCAATCTTCTCAATAAAATAAAATAAAATAATTGCCCCTCCTATCCCTCCTGTACTCCAAGGTGTACATATGCAGTTCCCTTAGCCTGTTTTCATAGTCTCTCCCCTCCATTCCCTGTATCATCCTCGTTGCTCACTGCTGCACTCCTGCCAGTAGCTTGATATCCCACCTCAGGTATGGCCTACAGAACTGCACACAGTACTCCAAGTTCGGCCAGACCAGTGACCTGTAGAGGGGCAAGATCACCTCCCTCCACCTGGATGAGAACCCCCTCGCTATACACCCCAGCATCTTGTTCGCCTTTGCTGCCACTTTTCTGCATTGGGCAGAATTGTTTATGCTGCCTGTTACCATCACCCATAGGTCCTTCTCCTCCTCAGTGATCCCCAGCATAACCCCCCATCCAGTATTCTCTCTTTGGGTTCTTTGCCCTGAAGAGCATAACCTTACACTTCTTCACATTGAACCTCAGCTGCCACCTCTCTGACCACTCCTCCAGTTTGGTTAGGTCCCACTGCAGTTGCTTTCATCCCTCCTCGTCATCCACTACTGCACCCATTTTGGTATCGTCTGTGAACAGACTTACCCTGCTCACCACTCCATGTGTGATGTCTGAGATGAAGAGCCCAAATAGCACCGGCCCAGCACCGAGCCCTGTAGCACCTCGCTCACTGGTCTAGGTGTTGAGAATTCCCCCACCACCCGCCAGGAACCTCCCACGCAGCCAGTTTGTAATCCAGTTTGCCATCTTTGCCCCCACTCCCATGCCAGTTAGCTTCCCCCCAAGCTACCCATGAGGTACTGAATCGAAGGCTTTGCTGAAATCCAAGTGGAGGACATCCACTGCATGGCCCCTATCCAACTCTCTTGTTACCCAGTCGTAATATTGTACTAGGTTAGTTTGACAGGACTTCCCCAATATGAATCCATCCTGCCTCACATCCTGGAGGTTATTGTCCTCTAGAAATGACACCAGTCTCCTTTCAGTATCGTCTCCATAAGCTTGCCCACTATGGAAGTGAGACTGGCAGGATGATAATTACCCGGTTCGTCCCTTGGACTGCTCTTGTGTATCGGCACCACATGGGCCATCCTCCAGTCCTGAGGCACACATCCTATATCCAGGGAGGTGCTGAATAGATCCGCCAGTGGTTCTACCAGCACCTCCGCCATCTCCATCAGCACTCTGGGGTGGATACCATCTGGCCCTGGTGCCTTGTCCACTTTAGCACCCTCAGTCCCTCTAATACTCTACTTTGCTCAATCATTCCATCTATCACCTCCCACCCACCCTCCCAGTCCAATGTGGTAGTGGTCCCCCTTCTCTCTGAGTGAACACTGAGCAAAAGTATTCATTTAGTACCTCCGCTTGTTCCTCCCTTCCTCCCCACTCACCACCCTCTTTATCCTCACTATGTATATCCCTGCACTTTCTTTTCTCACTGATGTATCTGAAAAGTCTCCCCCACCTTAATTCCCCTTCCTAACCTTAGCTCCCTTGAGGCCTTAGCTTCCCTTAACCTCTTTCCCCCGTTTAATAATGTCCCATTTCTGCTTCACTTCCATCCCTGGCCCTATGCCCTCAAGTTTCCCTTTTAGTATCTCCCTCATCCTCCCAAAGTCCACCCTCCTGAAGTCCACCACCTTTGTTAGTGAGCCCCCTGAATCCCTGCTCACTGTGATAGTAAACCACACCGTTTGGTGATCTCTATCAGCTAGTGGGTCCTCCACCCTTATTTCCCTCACTGCCTCACCATTCGACAGTACCAGATCTAGCGAGTTAATTAGCCTAGTAGGTCCAGTGAACAACTGTGTCAGGAGTCTCTCCTGGATCTCGTCCAGCAGCACCTGCTCCCTAGCACTAGAGGTGACCGAAGTGCTCCAGTCAGCCCTCGGCAGATTGAAGTCCCCCATGATGACCACGTTCCACTTCCTACATACCCTACTGATTTGTTCTACTAACTCCCTGTCCAGCTGCTCTGCCTTGGATGGTGGCCTGTACACCACCCCGAACCTCAGCTTCCTACCATTGGAATCCAGGAGCTGCATCCACATTATCTACTTCTCCTTTCCTTCCCCTCTTCCCTTGTACATTTTATACCGTCCCTCACAAAGATTGTCACCCCCCCCCATGATCCTTCCTGTACAGTTTGTACCCTGGGCTTGCCAGACTACAGTCTCGGTACTCGGTGGCCCACGTTTCCATGATGGCTGCAATATCCACCCTCCTCACTACCAAGAGCTCCTGTAACTCAGCTGATTTGTTATCTAAGCTTCTCCCATTAAGTGAGACCACCCTCCATCCTGTCACCTTCCATTCCTTTCTGTGCTTCTCCTTCCTCCTATTCCCCCACTGTGCAACTTACCAGAATTCTTCCCTGCTAGCTTGGGGGGTAAGCTTGTTTGGCTCCTCTCTTCGGGATCCCCCCCCCACCAGTTGTCCACTCACCACCCCCCACCCAGTTTAAATCCACCTCTGTCACTATATACCCCTCTAACTTCTGCTTTAATGCCCCCTTTCCCTTCTCACCCAAGTGTGGCCTATCCCCTGCATATAGATCGTTATTGTCCCAGGTTCTGCCCCATCCACCCACTACCCTGTACCCCTTGGTTTGACACCACTCCCCCAACCATGTGTTGAACTCCTGAATCCTCCCTTTCCTCACCGTACTCACACAGGGTACTGGGGGCACTTGTGAGAAGGACACCGACTCCCCTATCACCTTGCACAGCCTTCCCACACCCTCAAGTGTCTCCCTCACTACCCCCACCATCTCCCCCACCATGTCATTCATCCCAACATGCACCACTATATGCGGTTTCCTCCTACCCCTCCTTGCGCACTTTAGAATTGACTGCCCCACCCTGTCTGCTGTTAACCTCTGTATGAATTCCACCCATATATGACTAAGCCATTCCCCCTTGCTGTCCCATCTGATCCCCTTAAGTATGGAGTCCCCCAATATCAATGCACCACCTTCTTCATTCCTTGCTCTCATCCCCACCCTTCTACCCAGGTTCCTGTTTCTAGAGTCCCCCATATTAGAAGCTCTACCACTCGCTCCAGCGGTTCCCCCCCCTTTCCACCCCTGACCTATCCCCTTCCCCTTTACTGCTCGCTTGCTATCCTCCACCTCCCCTCCATCTGCCCTGGGCTCCTCCCCCACCTCTGCAATGACCTTCTCACACTCTCCACCAGTATTGTCCCTCTTCCCTCCTCTTCCCAAGTACCATCCCCTGTGCAATCTCCTCCTGTTCCCTCTCCTGCCCTCTCCTGGAGCCCGGCCTCCTTCTCTTCCTCCTCCACCAGTGTCAATAGTACAGCAAATCTATTTTATACCTCCTCTGTCCTGCTATGTGTTGTCTCCTCCCTCCTGACTTGAGCCCCCCCTCTGTTGCTAGGCCTGACTTGAGTCCACCCTCCATCATTAGGCCTCCTGTCCAGTTTGCTCCCACTCCCACTCCCCTTCCCCCAACCCTTCCCTTGACCCATTGTTCCTCCCATGTGGTATCCTCATGTCACTCCCTGGTGAATGCCCACCTGTCCTAGAATCTCCCCTCCCCTCATCCTCTGCAGCTCTCTACCAAGCCACTGCACCTCATCCTCCAGCCTCATCAGCCTGTGGCAGATTGGACACCCTCTTAGCCTCCACAATATGTTCTTCCATACCACTACCCCACAACCATTGCATCCCACAATCCTACTCATGGCTAACACTACCGATTAATTAAACAAAAAATAATACATTACTATCTATACTAATTGTACCAGTCTAGCCCTGTACCCACTATACCAGCAGAAGGCGCAAGACAATATTCACCTAAGACACCTAAAATAACTATAAGTTATATTACCAACTCTACCTACACAGTTCTGACCAACAGCTCCTGCCCTTCATGTTAGGGGACAGAAAGTTCCTGTATTCCTTAGTGGGAAGTAGAAGATTGTAGGATACTGCAAGGCACTATGGGACCAGTCCTACAAATGAATGCCAAGCCCTGGGGTGGGTGGGTAGCTGGGTAGCAGGGTGGGAGGTGGAGTAACCCAACAGACTGTGCCCAAGAACAATCAGCTAAGGAGTTCCCAGGCAGTTGCTAGACCAGCCAAACCAACTAACAAACTGCACCAAGCTAACAGAAATTCCGCCAAAACAAAACTGAGTCACAGAAGCCAGAGCCTGCTGAAACCAAACACAAAGCCAGTGAAAATAACTGAAACCTGCCATTAAATATCTACAGCAAGTGAAAATCCAGCCACACCCACTTACAAATTGCTCCAAGCTAACAGAAGTTCAGCCCAAACAAAACTGAGACACAGAAGTCAAAGCCTGTTGAAACCAAACACAAAGCCAGTGAAACTGTATTCTGCTGTTCCCCTCCTAATCCATCCTGTATGTACCATTACTGTATTGATCATGTGCCAAATTGTTCTCAAATGCTGTTAGCTACCTAGTTTAATCCCTGCTATGCCTGTTATTTTCTGTATGTTTAATTTGACTCCTTTACTGTTCTTGTACGCATCTACCTTGTAACCCTCCCGGGTCGCATCTGAAAATAGGCACTTGGCTGTCTAGTGTGCTTACCCGGTTAACAAAAGCAAATAAATAAACTAACTGAAACCTGCCCTTAAATACCTACAGCAGCTGCAAATCCAGCCACACCCACTTACAAATTGCACCAATTACTTTATGTATTTCTTTATTTGAAAATTGGTAATTGGGAGAGGAACACTGAGCCAAGGCTCATTTCATGTGATCAGGGGCAGGGGAAGGTGGAACAAGCAGTATACAAAACAAATGTCAAAAACATCTGATCAAACATGAAGCACAATATGATACAAAAATCAAATAAATATTAAAAGAATGCATGTACAGAAATAAAGTGCAGAAAACACCAAGCAGTGCATGAAAAAAACTGGCAACAATAAATATTATCCAGAACAAACAGCCAGGATGGGTTAAGGTTCAGTTATTGAGGTGTCAGGAGGAAAGGTAACAGAAACTGGTGGGAAGGGATTAAGTTTTGGCTGGTGCCTGAAGGAGCCAGGGAATGGGGATTAACAGAGAGGGGGGGAACTTGTTCCAGAGTGAGGGAAGTCGATAGGAGAAGGCAGATTGCCCAGCAGAGGAACGGGACTGAGGAGTGGCGGGAGTGTGATGGTCCCTGGAATAGAGGGAGCAGGAAGCAGGGGAGTTGGAATAAAAGAGAGGAGAGGTAAGACAGATGGGAGCCAAACCAGTATTTGGATATAAATGAGGTGCAGTGAGCCTGGTGACGAGAGGGCTGGGGAAGGATGGATAGGGATACCGACATATAGTAATACCGACAAAGGATGGGGATGCCCGAATCTTAAGATCCAGGGGCTCTACTGCCAGCAAAAATTAAAACAGGGATGGGGGCTCCCTGCTGGTGCCTCTGCTTAGGGGAAAGGCTGATGAGACCATGGAGTTGGTTAAGACTGACTCTGAAGGGTTGATATACAGGAGTTTGACAAGGCAGATGAACTTTTGTCAAAGCCAGATCTGTCCATGGTGTCCAAGAAATAGGCCCACTCCGCCCTTTCAAATGTTTTTTAAGCATCGAGGGACAAGGTGGCAGTGGGGCTTGTATAGTGTCTAGCTTCCCAAAGCAAGTCCAGGATCTTGCATGTGTTATCTGTACCCAAGCAACTGGGGATGAAACTGACCTGATCTCAGTGGATTAGGCCTCCCACAATATTGTGAAGTCTCCTGGCTAGTATCTTCCTGAAGATCTTTGGCATCCACATTGATCAGGCATATTGGTCAAAACTGGAAGCAAAGACCATTCTACCTATCTTTCTTGGAGATGAGTGTGATTAGGGCCTGCATGAAGGAGGGTGTAAGGCCTCCCTTCTCCCATGCCTTGTTGCAAGTTCTGAACAGTTTTGGTGTCAAGGGGCCTGATTCTTAAAGCTCTTAGAATGGTGCAAGGGGCTTGCAACACAAGGAATGGCACAAAGTGCCCCTTGTGACAAAAAATGTGTTGGGAGCAATTCAGAAACAGAGCCTGCACCAACCACAGACTCGTGCACCAAAGGGGCTTGCACCTCCTTGTGGTGCAAAATAGGCTCTTGACATGGCACTAGAGGCTTGCAGCAGATCTATCAAACTCCCCAAATTCAGATTCTCAAAACTCTCCCAGAGGGCAAATTTCTAAGTACCATTAGACCAGCCTGGGCTAGTCTAATGGTGCCAAAGTGCCCTCTGGGGATTAACAACTTAGCATACAGTGCCATGTCCCTCCTCCCCAGCCCCGCCCCCTTTTTCTACAATAATCAAGTCCCTGGTGGTCTAGCGGACACCCCCCAGCCCCAATCTCCTTTCAGTAAAATTAACAACATCCCTGCTGGTCTTGCGGATCCCAGTGGCCCAATCTGCCTGTATTAAATTATATATCACTGTCTCTGGTGGTCTAGCAGACCCCTCTCCCTATCCCTGATCTGTCCTTATTAATATAATAATCCCATTCCCTGGTGGTCTAGTGACCCCTCACCCCAGCAGGCAATCCCTCACCACCCTGCTTACCCCATCCATCCCCAAGCTGGTATTGGCACAGCCCTCCGCTCTCTACCACAGCTGGCGGCTGACTGAGCTATCGCTGAGCATGTACCTCAGCGTATCGCTCATTGATTGACAGCTCATCACGGGCTGGCAATCAACCAACACTATGTAGCAGTGCGTCAGTGATAACTCGATCGATAACCGGCTTTCATGATGTGAGAGGAAAAGGCTATGCTGGTTGCCGACGGAGACAAGCGGGGCGGGGTGGTGAAGATGCCTGCTGGGGTGGGGGTCCACTAGACCACCAGGGAAAGGTATTATTATATTAATATGGACAGATCGAGATAGAGAGGGGGGGGTCCACTAGACCACCAGGGATAGTGATATATACTTCATTACCGGCAGATTGGTGCAGGGGGTCTGCTAGACAACCAGGTAAAGGGATTGGTATATTAATACAGACAGATTGAGATAAGGAGGGGGGTTCACTAGACCACCAGGGACAGTGATATATAATTTAATATGGACAGATCAGGCTGGGGGAGTCCACTAGACCACCAGGCACATGATTAATTATTATACAAAGGGGATCAGGGCTGAGGGGGACTGCTAGCCACCAGAAATCTCCTAGAGTGGTGCACAGCTGCCCCACAGTTTGTAGCACAGCATTCATATGCACTGTCTGTTTAGTGCACAGCCACAGTTGCCACAAGCTACAGGACTTTGCTCTGGGATCCTACCCAATAGAGAACTGGGCGCAGGGTCCCTGGTGCACCGGCAATCGATGCAAGCTACCTTTGGTGCAGCTTGCACCGGGTTTTGAGAAACGAGCCCAAGATCTCTGCAAAAGCCATGTAAAAATCACTGGTGAACCCATCTAACCTGGGTGACTTCCCCTGAGCCATGCTTAGTATGGCCTCATGGGCTTCCTTCTCTTATATGTATTTCGTGAGGAGAAGACTGTGAGCTGTAGAGACCTACTGGAGGGTTATATCCATGTAAAAGGCTAAGAATTCCTCCTGGGAGGGGAGTACTTCTGAGGAATAAAGTGTTTGGCATTCATTTTTGAATTCCTCATTAATAAGTTCATGGGAGGTAACCTGAGTGCCCTGGCCCATCTGAATCAGTGGAATGTATTTCTCTGCTTTTCTCTCCCACAAACTATATGCCAGAAGTTTATCGGGTTGTTCTCCAGACTCCTATTGCTGCTTCAGGTGGAACAATGCTTACTCTGTTTTGTATTGCAAAGATTCCTCTAGGGCAGCTCTGGCCTCTAACACTGGGCCAAACAGACTGGCACATATGAGGGAGTGCTTGATAGTCTTGTTTCAGCTATCTCAGAACACGCTCTCTATCTCTGGTCAGCTGGTCCTGTTCTTTACAAAGAGAGGTGGTGTGAGCAATGACCTTCCCCTTATGGCTGCTATCATGGCCTCCCACTGGATGTCAGCTGTAGTGTCAGAGTGTCATTATGAGAAAAGTACTCCAACAGTTCTTCGAGCATCCAGTCCTTGAATGTGTCCTGCATTAGGAGAGAGGTATTGAAATCCTATTTGTTTCTCGGTCCTCTGAGTCTGCCCCAAGCCAAGGACAGAGTCACAGGAGTGTGGTCAGATACAATGATGTTACCCAGGGTTGGTCCCCAAGCTCACTGCCAGCCATCTGTGCACCTGTCCGAGTGCACTTGTCATTAGAGCACCAAATTGCCAAATTCACCACCCGCTCCCCGAGGTCCAACCTCCTGGAGTTGGAATATTTAGTTAGGGAGGGTGCGGTGGGCACAGCCCCTCGCATGTAATGTGACTGGCGAATTTAAATCCTGGCTCCCTAATGACGGGTGCACTCAGACGGGTGCGTTCAGTTCCTGTGAGACAAAAAGGGCATCAATCCTGCTGTAGGAATCAGGAACAGTTGAATAACATGTCAAATTAGTTTCTGTGGGGTGGAGTGCAGACCACATATCCCTCAGACCTGCTTTGTTGTAGGTGGCAGTGACATGATCAGCCACATAGGCTTCATTTCTGTGGCTGGGCCTGTTAGATCTAGTGATGGGGACAGGGCAAAGCTAATGTCCCAACCCAGGATGTTCCTCACTGGGTTAGTTCGCAGCTGCCTCAGGTCTTGGTCAAAGTATTCTTATTAGGGGCATAAATGAGCATACATGCTCCCCAGTATAATCGGCTACCCTTGGAAGGTGCCCTCAATGATACGCTTCCAACCTTCTGTATCTCTTATTTCTTTATGGATTCCTATTCAAAGACTTTTCCTGTAAAGGATGGTGATCATCCACTGTTTCAAACTGTAGGCATTATGGTAGGATGTCCCCATCCAGGAGCAGTGGAGACACGGGGGCCTCACCCTCCGACATGTGGGTCTGTTGGATAAGTGCAACTTTACACTTCATATTTTTATGGTGCAGGAGTATTTTGTGTCTTTCAAGCTGGACAGTTTAAGCCCCTGGTGTTCCAGGATATTGTCTTTAAACTGTTGAACTCTGACATCTCAACATTTCCCTTTCATGCTGTACACAAGTTTTCTGGGCCCTACCCCCACCTTGGAGGCTCCCAACCTCCCAAGAGATCCTATACAACCCCCTCAACAACCTAATAGTAAGTAGGTTAAATGTTACATATATGCTAATAATAAGCTCAACTGGAGCAAGAATACAAAATATTATAATAACTGGTGAGCAGTGTTTTTCAATGGGCTCAGCCAGTTGATATTCTGGCAGTATAGCCTAGAAGTTAGAGGAACGAGGTGTGAATGAGCTGGATGCATCCAGCAGACCAGACCTGAGTTTGATTCTCACAACCTCCACTTGCATACTGTGTGACTCTGAGCAAGTCACTCAACCGCCCCTGAAAACAGGCACTTGTGCCTAGTGGGCCTTACCCAGTTACCAAAGACTAAAATAAATAAATAAAAAATATTCGCCATAATAATCCACAGGTTATTACGGTGAACAGGCCCTCTGTCACTCAGAATCAAGCGATCTGTAATTGGCCTTCCTGGAGTTTGTAGGTGGGCTGAATGGTTCCTAAAATGTGATGGCTCTGTATCTCTATTAGCGAGGAGCTGCCACACCATCCCACAACAACATTTACCTGTCTGGTTGATCCTGCCTTTAATGTTTTGTTTTTAAAACAAATAAACTTAAAAAAAACAGCTTTATCTGGTTGATCCTGCAGTTCGTCACCTTCGGCAATATTTGGATCAGGAACACACAGTTACAGCAGTATTAAAGAGGGATAGAAATCAGGATTCTAAATAGTGAGGTACAAAATTAAAAACAACAAAATCCTCAGTCTGCAAGCAAGAATTGAGAGACAGAGTGAGTGTGTGTGTGTGTGTGTGTGTGTGTGTGTGTGCGTGTGCGTGTGCGTGTGCGTGTGTGTGTGTGTGTGTGTCTGTGTCTGTGTCTGTGTCTCTCTCTCTCTGTTACACAGGGTCAAATTAATGGGGCTTGAAAAAATGCTTACCAGTATATTATTTAAAATAAAAGATGAGGAAGAGTGCATATAAGAATTTAATGCACACTGTCACTGTGGGATGCTTGATAAACCCCTTCGGCTTCGCCCTTGGGTTTATGTAGCATCCCACACCTCGGTGTGTATTACATTCTCACATCACACACTTCCCCATCCTTTATTATATATATATATATATATATATATATATATGGTTTTAAATAATTGATTAGCAATTTTTTTTTCCTGGGACAATACTAACTGTATAGAAAGTACTTATATAGCTTTTCTAGAAGTGTTATGTTTGTTAAACACAATGAGGCAAGTGCTATGCACATTTACAATGTTTTAGCACTTTTATGAGCAAAACACTAATCAATTTTAGAGTTAAATAAAACCCTGATACATAAAACACCCCAGAGATGGTGAACTGGCACTGCAACTAGCTGAAATTTACTGACCAGAACTAAGGTAGCTAACATAAGGTACTATATTTCGAGTTACTCCAAACTGGTGGAGGCAACCAGCAACTATCACTAATTGATAGTTAGGATAGCTATTAAGCGTTCCCTCTCATGGACCCTAGGGATGCAGTCAAGGGTACTCCTGCCACATCCATGTCCTCTCCCTGTGACAGATTCAGGGGAGGGTGATTTCATTGTGGGTAATATCGCTGGGGGTGGGCAGTTTGACGGAGAGTAACCTCTCTAAGCTGACCAGCATCACGGTGGCACTATAGGATGAAAGCATGTTATGTTGCTTGAAGACTGCATATCATCTTGTGAGGTGGTACACCACTCCAAGGCTGCATGGCTAGAAAGTGTTGCATATTCCATGAAGCTGTAGCTACCCACATGGAGAGATGGCATGTGGCAAACCAAGCTCTCTATGCATGAAAGCAGATAAGGGGTAAGTTCAACTTCAGGTGGCCATTTTCGTGCATGACGTTTCTCACTATAGGATACTGCAAAGGAAGGTTACATGAACAGTCCAATCTATTGCCCTGGGCTTGCCTCATCCATTTCCCTCCCAGTGTCTGTAGTACTCACAGTTTAATGTTCTTAGGGGAGCCATGTTCAAGGCTTGGTGGTGGGGTGACATTTATCAATTTGAGGGGTTGCATTGGAAGCTGTGACTGGATAAGAAGGTGATACTGAGGGTCCCAGCATTGCTTGAAAAAATCAACTGGCCTCCTTGGGAGTTTGAAAATGATGTACTTCTCTCTGGAATGTGATGGCTAGGACTCCCTGGTACAACAGGGAGTAAAGTATCCCTTGATTGTGCAGCCCTGCCTTCACCTTATCAAATGCTTGTCACCTGTCTAATACACCCCAAGGGTAGTCCAGGTAAAATTATATTTTATTCCCACCCACTTGCACATCTTTCAAGTCCAGAGCCATACACAAGATCAATTACTTGTTCTGAAATCTTAATAGCTGAAAGATGAGCAGTCGGAGTTTAGCTGCTGTACAGCTTGACTTTGCTCTACAGAACCAGAGTGCACAGTCTATCTTACAGTCATAAACCACTGTATCAAGTCTCAGTCATACTGAGAGTTTCGAAGGCAGGTACTGAATGGGATCTTTGCCATCTAGGCCTTCTTGCGGGCTGATGATACAGAGGTTTTTACACATCCCTCATCCCTCATCCTTCTAAGTCCTCCAGTTTGCTGGTAAGCCACTTGATCTGAGCTTCAGCTGCTTGGAGGTGTTGGTCATGAATGGCCTGGAAATCAGTAACTGCCGCAAGCTGCATCTCCATTGACAATACACTGCCAGTGAGGGCTTCAGTGTTGGTCTGTGTATCTGTCACTCTCTATCTTATAGTCTCCATGCTGTTGGTTATTTGTTTAAGGAAGTGGGTATGAAGTGCCAATTTTCTTTGGAAGAGAAGCACGAGACCTGTGGGGAGGTTGCCTTCTTAAAGGCTATCTGGAGCTGTGTAGGCAGAGACGTGAGTATGTTCTTTTTCTACTTCAGTGGCAATCCTGAAGAACCAAAAGTACAGTGATCTGTAGACATTCCATCCTCCAGGTGGTGGTATGGTGGATTTCACCTCTCTAACATTAAAGATCAGTGGATGTAACAGGATTCTGATTTTGGATCAGTGCTCACACGACTTCTCCTTCTAGACTGACCTACTTAAAATTGCTGTAGGTTAGGCAAATAGAGATGTCAGTTGGGATCCTATTTTTCCAAAGTACACCAATGAGATTCTTTTACAGGGTGCCACTTGAGCAGTCTGTGCTTCTAGGTAATACCTACACAAGTCTGGGAGCACCATACCCCCATATTCCCTCTCCGTTACCAGCCCCTCCTGTTCAATTCATGTTTGCTTGACATTCCAGATTAATTTCTGGATTTCTTTTAAGTTTTGTCCAATATCTCTCTGGTATTTTTATTGGCAAGATTTGGAACAGGCAGAGTAGCCACGGGAGAATGTTTATTTTTATTGAACTTATATTCTATCTGAGAGGGACAGGGAAAGTGCTGACCACTTCATCAAGTCTGCCTGCACATCCTTATATAAAGTCTCATAATTGAGGACAATGACCTCAGACCAGGCTACAGTGAGTCTGACTGCCCCCCCCCCACCAACTGTTGTGATGGGCCTATCAATATAATCTTGTGCTTCCCCTATGAGGTATGACAGATGAAGAGAATCTAAAAATCAACACCCCCCCCCAGTCAGGAGTAAGGTCCACTTTATATAAGGAGTGGTAGAAGTCTCACAACTGCTTCATGATAAGAGTTGGGTTTCCTGTGAGGCCTAAACTGTCCCTGGTTGTTTAAGCTGTATCCCAGAGCTGTTCACCCCTTGTTTCCTAAGTTGCCAGGTGAGTAGGTGCCCAGCCCTATCTCCTCCCTCACAGTAACACAGCCTAGTAAGCTTTATCTGTCTTATTACTTTTTCTTTTAGCAACCTAATTAACTCTTTAATCTCCAGAGCTGCCTTTACCTAGTCATCTAAGGTGATTTGGTGTTCTGCTGCAAGTCAAAGCCGCGTTCCTGCAAATCCAAGCATTGTTTTATTCTCTCTTATTTTTACCTAGATGCATGCTGAATGAGCTCCACTCTCAAAAAGGCTTAAAAGCCATCCCACCTTGTGGCCTGTGATGTTTAGGAGGGTTGGTTGTATCCAACATAATCCCCTATTTTACTCTTTAGATGCTCCACAAGTACCAGATCATTAAGGAGACTTGTGTTAAGCTTCCGAATTTTGAAACGCTGTGGTCCCATGACAATTAACTCTAAGGCGACAGAGACATGATCTGAGGCCATTATACTGCCTATGGATGCCACTTGTACAACAGGTTCTATGTGATAACAGCAGCTGCTGAATGGCAAGCCGCATTATCCCGACATCAGAGCGGCGAAAACATTTTTGCCACCCTGACATCCCCGGTGCAGGGAAGAACGATGCAGGGAACTTACTTATTTTGCTTTCTGTAGGGGGCAGTGCCCCCCCACCCCATGTGGGGAGCTTTTCCCCCTACACCCCACTACTAAAGGATTCTCAACTCCAGGGGGGTGCATGTTGGGGGGGGGGAAAAGCAAAAGAAGCACATTTTGGGCCGGGAGCAACAAAAATGCAGTAGCACTCGGACACAGACCTGAACCCAGTACCTCCCGCACCGCAACTGGACGCCAACCCTCATTGCCATGGCGCAGCATGGCAGCCAACCACAGCACCACCCCTATATCCCCTCCACCCCTCCCAGCCCCCACTCACCGTGCTCACCCCCCTGCATGCATGTATGTACTGTAATCGCCCACCCCACTACATCCAGTCACCCTACCCTCTATTGCCATTCAGGCTTTCGCCCACAACACGTCACCATTTCAGAAGGTGCTGTCTTTCAGGCACCAACATCACAGGCTACCGTACAACATGCAACCAGTCCACACAGATCAGGAAATGATTGACATACAGCATTTTAAAACTAAGTTTAAAAAGTATCTTTTAGAAGGGACCATTTGTACTTGTCATAGATATTATGATATTATGATATAGATATTATATTATGATATTATGCCTCTCGGGAGGCAGCATAGTGCAGTGGTTTAAGGCTCTGAGCTGCAAACCTGGAAACCTGGGTCTGAATCCTACAGCTCCCACTTGCATACTGTGTGACCTTGAGCAAGTCACTTAACTTCCTTGTGCTCCCAGGTCACATCTGTAAACAAGCTTCAGCTTAGCGTGTCTCTCCTGGTTAAAAAAAAATTATGGTCTGGTTCATTTTAACAGAACGAGTGTTTATACTGTGCAAATTATTATTGTGTACTTGTGTATTTGTATAGCTTACTCTGTAATTCATCTGTACACTGTATTTGGTACTTTGTGTAAGAACCTGGGTCTAGCCTGTAAAGAGGCCAAGTGGTCCAGTGCTATTTAACTGGTTAACAACATTTTAAATAAAAAACAATAAAAATTGATACAAGAGTAGGATTGGTGCCATACTGAGAAAAAAAGGTGTAATCTCTTTTACCTGTATGAATGAACCGCCACATATCTGTCAGTCTTAGCTGTCCCATTAATCTTTTTATTAATTTCCATCGTCTATTATCCACCTCTGCCTGCTTTAGTGATTTCTCCAGTGCTCTGGCATAGTGGTGTTGAAATCCCCACCTACCACATACATCTTGTCTGATTCAGTGAGGATTTGTCTATCACTAGCTGCATTCAGGTGTAGATATTTAACAGTACACACAAAACGACCTGGTGTACACAGTGATGTTTGACAAACTACCCCGGCTTATCAGTTTCCATCTTTCAACTGGAAGGGGTAGATTCTTTCTAATTAATATGGCTGTGTCTCTGCAGTTAGGGTGTCTGTTCTATGTAGATGCATGCCTCCCCCACACACATACGTTTGAGCTTCTGATATTCCTGGGTTGTTAGGCGAGTCTCCTGAAGAAATGCCACCTCCTCCCCCATTCACTGTAAATCTTGCAAAATATGACTGCTTTTATTTATTTATTTGGTTAGTTTTTTACTGGATTATTTATCCCCTTTACATTATAGGATATCAACTTCAGGTCTGCCATAACAATGTGGATGAATACATTACTATGTTCAGGATACAGTGAATCCCCATCCTTCTTTGATATCACGCTCCAACCCTTGTAAGACCAAGCAATCCAGCAATACAACTGGCATCATTGCAGACACTGCCAAATGAATAACTGCGGGCTGCAACATGCAGCCTCAACCAAACAACCAATTCACATAGCTACATGTATACAGTATGGAAGTATATAACTAATAAACAAAAGCTTTAACTGACTTCAAGGTATAGAAACAGAAACATAGAAGTTGACGGCAGATAAGGACCGCAAGGCCCATCCAGTCTGCCCATTTCTTTTTCTGCCTTATAAATGTGCCATCGGCCTTTGCTCTGTCAGTGGTCTATCTATTCATACTCATCTGTATTGCTCCCTTATGCCTATCTCATGCCTGTTTGAAGCCCTGCACTGTATTCATAGCTACCACTTCCTGAGGTAGGCCGTTCCATGCATCCACCACCCTTTCTGTGAAAAAGTATTTCCTCACATTCCCCCTCAATCGGCCTCCCTCTAATCTCATGCTGTGTCCTCTTGTCCTGCTATTTTTCTTATATTTAAACATGTTAGACTCTTTCACCTTGTTAATGCACTTAAGGTGTTTGAATGTCTCGATCATATCACCTCTCTCCCTCCTTTGCTCAAGGGTATACATATTGAGCTCGATTAATCTGTCCTCATATGTCTTCTGATGCAGTCCCTGCACCATTTTGTTGCCTCTCTGGACTGCCTCAATTTAGTTAATGTCCTTGTGAAGGTGTGGCCTCCAGTACTGCAGCTAGTACTCCAGATGGGGCCTAACCAGTGTCTTGTAAAGAGGGATTATCACCTCTCTCTTACGACTTGTGATACCCCTACTTATACACCCTAACATCCCCCTAGCCTTACCTACTGCTTTAGAGGTCTGCTTGGATGATTCCAGGTCATCAGTGATGATGATGCCCAAGTCTCTTTCTTCCTTTGTGACTGCCACCAAATCCCCTCCCAGCCTATAGGTGGCTTCAGGGTTTCTCTTCCCTATGTGCATGATCTTGCGCTTCTTTGCATTAAATCCCAGTTGCCACTCTTCTGACCATTTTGCTAGTTCATCCAGATCTCTTCTCATTCTGCCTACCCTATCTGGATCATCTACTCTGTTGCAGATCTTGGTGTCATCTGCAAACAGACAAGCCTTACCCTCTAGTCCATCTGCAAGGTCACTAATGAAGATATTGAAGAGGACTGGCCCCAGGACTGATCCCTGAGGTACCCCACTTGTGACTTGCATCTCTTCTGACTGTATACCATTTACCACCACTCTCTGTTTTCTGCCCGACAACCAGTTTGCCACCCAGTTGACTAACTTCTGACCCACCCCGAGCCTACCCAGCTAATTTATCAATCTTCTATGTGGAATAGTGTCAAAAGCTTTGCTGAAGTCAAGGTAGGTGACATCAACTGCTCCCCCTTGGTCCACCACTCTGGTTACCCAGTCAATGAGATTAGTTTGACAGGACCTTCCTTTTGTAAACCCATACTGTCTTGGATCCTGTGCCCCTATGGATTCTAAGTGTTGCACTATCCTTTCCTTAAGGAGTGCCTCCATAATCTTGCCCACTATTGAGGTAAGACTGACTGGTCTGTAGTTCCCTGCCTCCTCCTTGCTACCACTTTTGTAAAGCGGGATCACATGAGCCCTTCTCCAGTCTTCTGGGACCTCTCCTGTGCTCAGAGACTCACTAAACAGTTCTGCTAATGGCTCTGCTAGTTCCACCCTTAGCTCCTTAAGTACCCTGGGATGTATGCTATCAGGTCCCATTGCCTTATCCACCCTGAACTTAGTGAGCTCTTGTAGGACCCTTTCTTTTGTGAAGGGAGTAATGCTCACCTCCCTCCCCCTTGTGTCCATGGTGCTGAGCTGTGGGCCCTGCCCTACCTTCTCTTCAGTAAATACTGAGCAAAGTATCTATTTAGGATAGATGCTTTTACAGGGTCCTCCTCCTCACATGTCCCCTTTTCTCCATTGAGCTTAGTAATACCCTCTGGACTTTTCTCCTTTCACTAATGTGTCTATAGAAAGTCTTGTCACCTTCTTTTACTGTTCGTGCTAGTGTTTCCTCAGTTTGGGACTTTGCCTGCCTTAAACTGAGGAAACACTAGCACGTCTGTCTAATGTCCTTCTCTTGACTAGTTTGAGCTGTAAGAATGGGTGTGCAGCCTCTACTGGAAACTACCTTCTCACTGGCGTTAGCAGGATATGGGAATCAAACCTTCTGGCCTTATGGATAGGTGCGTAGCACGAAGTCTGTACATCACAGCAATTTCAATATGGACAGGGTGGATGTAGGGGACTTAACTATCAGCTCGATGCACCCCTCACTTGCATGCCAGAAGTGAAACAGTTTTACCTTTGTATGGGGACCCCCCCCCCACATTATTAAAGTACAATCCCAGAATAAGCGGTAAAGCTAGCAGCTCTCCTCTGTGAGTTAATAGTGGATGGGGGGGGGGCAAATTGTCAATGCTGATATATCTGATTGATATGCAAAAGATATGTGTGATGTAGTTATGTTTAATCTGAATTAGAAATATATTTGCATTATATATTTATAACATATAATATATAATATATGTTTTCTATAGCTGCTGAATACATTTTGAATGCTTAATAGATATGCTTTTTGTGTAGTTGATATATACTGTACAGTATATTTTCAATTTAACCTAGAATATATTTTGTAATATATACATTGTATAAAGTACCTAGACAAAAAGATAATATATTTGTACATTTGGGTTTTACAACTGTTTAGGCATCTATCTTGGAATTATCATATATCACACCTTTAACTTAAACACACAGTTTACACATTTATGCTTACAGTACTTATCAGACTTACCTCTCAGTCTCATGTCTATTAAAGGCTTAAACTGATATTTATAACCTTTATGCCTTGGAGGCAGTATAGCGCAGAGGTTTAGGGCTCTGAGCTGCAAACCTGAAGACCTGGGTTTGAATGCCGCAGCCTACACTTGCATACTGTGTGACTCTGAGCAAGTCAGTCAACTTCCTTGTGCTCCCAGGTCACACCTAGAAACAAGCTTCAGTTTAGTGTGCCTTTCCTGGTTAAACAATGTCCCCTTTTCCTATAACCCCCCCTTTTTGTTTCCCTGTTTGATATACTTGGTACTTTTCCTTCCAGTCAGTAAAGTATATTGTCAATTCAAAATGTTTTTATAGAAATTACCATGATCTGTGCTTTTGAAATGTGCAAATTAGTTATGCAAATGTGTACATAGTACCAAAGTAAGCATTTATAAAAAAAATATAAAAATACATTTTCTGCATATATTCTACACATTATTCTGCATCTTACATGTAAACAAGATTAAAACATTCTATCAAACATACCATAAGGTCATTTTCTGTGAATTCCAACACTGTCATTCGACTAGTCATTTATTATTGTGTGATACATATACTTTATGTGTTAACTATCCCATAATATAGGGATAATATATATGTAATATATGTTTTATTTAGCAAATGAATATATTTTTATAGTTTATAAATATGGTTTGTATATATTCTACATATATCTTTAAAATATACGTAGAATACATTCTGCAAATATGCATCAAAGAAATTATTTCTATGCATCTTATTATGGTTTAATATATCTCTAAGGTCTTCCATGTTGTTACTGGGCTAGTTATTTACTGCTGGGTAACATATGTTCCCCTACTAGGGATGAACATACTTCAAAGCAGTGACATTTTCATGGAACCCTCAGCTCCAGCCCATTCTGTGGCAGTTAACTTTAAAACATCAATCTCGTAAATAATGTAAGCTTACATGGGCACCAAACTAAATGCAGACTACAATATCGAGACCGTTGTCACTTATCTTGCACCTTTCAAGAACTCTGAATAGAACTCCGGCAGAATGGCAAATTCCCAGCCTCAGGCAGGAATTTTAGGTTAAAAGCAATAAAAAAATTAAGTAAATAAACAACAGGCACCATTTCAATTTAGAAATTGTCTGTTAAAACAAACAGGATTCTCTGCTAAGAGGTATTACAGTCTGAGAAAACAGAAAGGTTTTTAAGAAAATGTTCAAGTAGACAAGATCTAGCAATGCTGCTTCTCCTAAAGGCAACACACTTAAAGGACAACTGGACAACTAAACAAGCTTTTTACACATTTTGTGTTTTTTTTAAATGACTCCATAGGCTTATAAAGGAGAGGCAGCTGTTTCCATTTACACAGAAACTGCATTTATCAAATTAGGAGAAATGCAGTTTCATAGCATTTGAAGATGTTAAACCAGCCTATCCTGATTCAAAAATCCTGCTCTAAGAATCCTAAAAAGGCTGCCTTGATGATGTCAAGGAAGTGAAAGATGCCAGCTGTGTAGATGTATTCTAGCTCCACTAACTGTATTCAAATGCAAATAACTTTAAAATGATAACATGGTACTTTGAGCACAAAAGTTATTCAGCACAAATATATGTACAAAATGAGTGGTGTTTCATTTATAGATACCTTTTAGTTGTTTTGATTGGCAAAAAAAGCAGCAGAAAATTAAATTTTGTGTTGCTTTATCAATGAACAAATGCAAATAACTTTAAAACAAAAAATGATAACATGGCATTGTGAGCATGAAAGTTGTTCAGCACAAAAAATCTACAAAATGAGTGGTGTTTCATTTGCATATACCTTTTAGTTTTTTGTTATAATTAGCAAAAATCAGCAGAAAATGTAAATTTATTTTTCACTTTTTCAACAAACAAATGCAAATAACTTTACAACAAAAAATGATAGCATGGTACTGGGAGCACGAAAGTTGTTAAGCATAAAAATATCTGCCACATGAGCGGTGTTTCCTTTATAGATACATTTTATATTTTTTACAGTCATCACAAAATGACAGGAAATTCATTTTTTTTTCACTTTTTTTGAGGTATGGCATACATGGAATATGTTACCTCCGTACTGGAAATATTGTTGAAAATATGGCCCATTAAGCATACCATACAACAGTTTTGCCCCCCCTTGGAAGGCAAGAGGTGGGAGCTTTTTGAAAAGCAAATTACAGTTTGGTTAATTGGGAAGGACGCAAGAACAGAAAATATCAACAGTATTTCCAGTAGGGAGTAGTATATTCCATGTATGCCATACCTCCAAAAAAGAGAACAAAATGATTTTCCTGCCATTTTTAGCTGATTATAAAAAATCTAGAATGCATCTATAAATGAAGCACTACTTATTTGGCAGATATTTTGGGGCTGAACAACTATTATGCTCAAAGCACCATGCTATCATATTTAGTTTTAAAGCTATTTGCATTTGTTTGCTGCAAAAAGTGAAAAAGATAACTGAATTTTTCTGCTATTTTTGTTAATTATAAAATAGTTAAAATGTATCTATAAATCAAGTACCATTCATTTTGTAGATATGTTTGTGCTGAACAACTTTTGTGCTCACAGTACAGTGCTATCATTTTTTTTTTGTTTTTAAGCTATTTGCATTTGTTTGTTGCTAAAGTGACAGAAAATTGAATTTTCTTATGTTTTTTGGTAATTATAAAATAACTAAAAGATATATAAATGAAATACCACTCATTTTGTAGATATATTTGTGCTGAACAATTTCATACTTATAGTACCATGCTATCATTTTTTGTTTTAAAATTATTTGCATTTGTTTGTTGAAAAAGTAAAAAAGAAAATTTCATTTTCTGCTGGTTTTTGCTAATTATAAAAAATCTAAAAGATTTATGCAAATGAAACGTCACTCATTTCATATATATGTTTGTGTTGAACAACCTTTGTGCTCACAGTACCATGCTATCATTTTTTTGTTTTAAAGTTATTTACATTTGTTTGTTGCCAAAGAGACAACATATTAAATGTTTTGCTGCTTTTTTGCCAATTAAAAAAACTAAAATGTATCTAAAAATAAAACACCACTCATTTTGTAGATATTTTTGTGCCGAACAATTTTTGTGCTCAAAGTATCATGTTATCATTTTAAAGTTATTTACATTTGAATACAGTTAGTGGAGCCAGAATACATCTACACAGCTGGCATCTCACTTCATTGACATCATCAAGACAGCCATTTTAGGACTCTCAGAACAGGATTTTTGAATCAGGGGAATGTGTGTTTAAAATTTTCAAATGCTATGAAACTGCATTTCTCCTACTTTAATAAATGCAGTTTCAGTATAAATGTAAACAATAGCCTCTCCTTTACATGGTCAAGGAGTAATTAAAAAAACATGTAAAAAGCTTGTTTAGTTGTCCTTTAAGACTGATAATTCAAAGTTAACTGTCATAAAATAGGATGGAGTGAGGGTTTTGTAATGATGTCACTGCTATGGCGTGTGTTGGTCCTAATAATAAGTATGTATTGCACATCAGTAAATGACTAGTCCATTGACAACATGGAATGACCCAGAAATGTATTTAACCATAAGAAGATATGTAAGTAATAAAACCCGACAGGGTGGGCGTTATTGGGATATAACGGACTGCCCAGGGGTGTAATGAGGCCCGATGCCACAGGCAGAGGGGCCTTATAACCCCTGGAAGGTCCGTTATATCCCATAACACCCACCCTGGAGGGAATTATTACACTTAGATAATGGGGTTGATACTTTTTTTAATAATATTTTTATTAAAAAGTGTCAAATATTATTAAAAATAAAGAGAAATGTGGGCTTGTAAAATAGTCCCTTGCCACTAGAGGGTGCTTTTTTTTATACGTAGGAAGGGAAGTGAGTGTGGTGGGCAGAGTGAGTAAAATGGCATTGAAGAATCGGAAGAGGAGCGCAACTATGAGGGAATACGAGCTGCAGTAAAGTATTTTTTTTATTTGAGAGACAAAAAAGAAATGGAGTTTGGTGTTTGTGACTGAGCATTGTCACAATAAAGGTGAGCTGGGAACAGAGTGGGTGGTAAACGAGTGAAAGCGGAGCTGCTGTACTGTCCGAAATGCTGTTGGGGGTGAGAAAGAGAGTACAGCTGTGAGGCAGGAATGTTTTTGTAAAAAAATAATTTACTTTTTGGTGCTGTGGTTTGTGTTGAAGGCGAGTGGAATGAATTCGAAGTGGATTATCTTGGCGAACCGCTAACTTAGCGAGGAAAAAGAAATGGCACTGGTGAGTTCTAGAACTGGAACTTGTTTTAGAGTGAGCCGTTGTTAAGAAATAATGGCCCGGGTGGTAGGGTGTTTGAACCAATCAGGAAGCAAGTTTTAGTTTCCACATTATCTAAATAGAAATAATGTTTTGTTATGCAGTATATTTACAGAACGTATTCTACATATACTTTAAAAATACCCTGCATGTGAAATGTATACAAGCCATAGTTATTAAATATAAAAATATATTAATTTGCTAAACTGAATGTATATTGCACATATATTATGAAGATATTATGGAATACATTACATACATATGCTGGTTCACCCATGTCATGGAAAAAAACATATTGCCGATGCTGATTATGGCATCAGCGACATGCCATCCAGCATTACAGCACCAAGCATTATGTTTCCCAGGAGTTACAGTGCCAAAGCACCCTCCAAGGGAACAGTAATTTTTTGTGGGGGACTTCACCCGCACATGCCCCAAAGAGAGGGCTTCACCCTCACAGTCCCAAAACAAAATATAACCTCCTCCAGGGCGGACATGCCCCAGAGGAGGTAGAAACTGTGTGAGGGCAAAGGGCAACAGGAGTGAAGGGTGATCTAAAATCAAGGTCGACCCATTTACTGTCACCCTTGTTGCGGCGCTGTAATTGTGGTGACAGAAATCAGTCGCTGTCCTAATGGCATACCTATATACCAGATATTTTCCAGATGCATATCAGACCTACAATGTTTTAACTTTATATACAATATATTTTGGGCTATTTATCTGTAATATATTGAAAATGTATGTTTTACCATATACCATAGCTTCTCATTTTGAAGCCATGGCTACTTATAGAATTTTCTAATTTTATCCACAGGTGCTAAGGGGGAAGTCAGTAAATGAGGGTGGCTTTAATTGAAGTGCACATTTTTTTTTCAATTCAAAGTTTATTCAGTTTTATACAATTACAGAGAGAGGATCTCCTGTTATATTTATACATCAACTATACAATGTTACAGTATAACTTGGGAAAAGATCCACTCTCCCCCTCCTCCCCCCAACCCTCCCTTCGTTCACACAGAACAAATCTATCTGGTATCAGACTGCCTGTTGCAGGGTACAGAACTTCTATGAATTCTGAAGTGAGTACAGAGTAACCAGAGGACCCCAGTTCTTGAGAAATTTCTGCAATTGATTATGTAAACTAGCAATTGTCTTCTCTAGATGAAGACTGGCCAACAATTCCTGTAACCATTCACTGTAAGAAATTTCAATTGAGTCTTTCCAGTGCCGCAAGACCAGTCTTTTAACCGACATCGCAATGAGGGTTATATGATATTTTCTATTGGTAACAGTGACCAAGGAAAGATCTCCCAAAATACAAATTTCTGTTGTAAAAAGATCTGATAAGCCCAAAAGGGGGTCAGCCTTTTGTTTAATGATAGCCCAGAGAGGGTCTACCTTGGGACATTCCCAAAAGATGTGCAGAAGGTTACCCTCACCCTGCAGGCATCTGGTACATGTGGGTGAAGAAAGCAATCCTAATTTAGCCATCTTCTGGGGTGAATAATAAAGATTGTGCAGGATTTTAAATTGCACTAATTGAAGTCTGTCTTTTGTTACAAACTTGTGAGAAGTGCACATTTTTGACCTGATCCTGCTCCTCTCTTTACCTGCTGTTCTGCTTTCACTGACAAATGCTGCCAATAACCCAAATATGGGTCATCCACACTGTTCACTTTGATCTTGACCCTCTGTTTTTGATTTCCTATAATATGGGGGAAGATCAGAGTCATTTGCTGGTAGGTGTAATGGGGAGTTCAGTCAGACGTCTTCAACTGCTACTTCTGGGTCTGTCTACAGTGACTACAAGTGTGGCTTTAAAATGGGAGTGGCTTCTATTAAAAAGCTTGAAATTTGCTGTGGCTTCAGTTTGAGGGCAGCTACAAAATGAGGGCAGTTTCAAAAAGAGGAAATATGGTTCTTATTGTAGAAATTACAAAGTAAAATGACATGTGTAACCAAAGAAGAATTTCCAATCTAGAGTCATTAATATTAAAATAAAAAAAAAGTTTAAAAGTGTTTTGATGTTTCCAAAAAATTATTTTTTTAAATACCTGTGCCAAGTGTAATATATAACTCACAGAATACAGAAAATATCTAGAAGATATGCATATATCTGCAGAAATTGCTAATGTAGTTGATTGTGTTGCATCTGCTCCCTTTGTCTGAAAGTCAAAAACTGACTGTCCACTATACTAGTGCTGCTGCACAAATAATTGTTTATTGCACAGTTCCTCACCTTTCCCACTGCATCCTGAAATCTGGGAGCATTCCCACACTGCCTAGCAATACATGATGCAGTGGGATGAGGAAATGGACTGTTTGGAGCCTCTTGAGGCAGCGTAGCATCCCCTATGATGCTACTGCTCTGCTCCTACCTTGTGAGCATGCGCTAACTCGCTTAATTCATACAGTACTGTATAGGTAGTGTATATGGAGTAGGCTGGATGAGGGTACCCTGCGGGAAGGGGGCCATCTGATTAGCTGGAATTCATTGCTACTAGTCACCAAAAGTCAAGGATTGGGGCTAAGAGGGTAGATTCAATAAGAAATGTCACCTTTTGAAGAATGGGGGAGTCAGGTTATGGTGGGGGTGTGATTTAAAAGATGCTGTCAGCTCCTGGAGTTTCGCCAGGAGCTGGCAATTTGGAATGTTTCAGTTTTTAGTCTCTGAGAGACTCAGGAAGGGGGAAGTGGGTGGGAAAAGATACTGGAGTGGGATGATAGTGTGGCCAGGAGTTAAGCCCTGTCCACTAGGTGAGGGGAAAGGCTTAGATTCCCCACTTTTCAAACTTAATATGAAAACCAAATACCCAAATATTTTGGCTCCTGCAAATAATACTCAAGCCAAATATTCAGGACAAAGTGTTAACACAGCCCTATTACATACTCCCAGCATGCCTACACTCTGGGATACACACTGTGACTGATGTTCCCCTTCCCCGGGAGGCCTGACATCAAATGGGTACATCTCCCCAGACTTCCTCATAGCCTGCCATTAGCTTCAGCTCACAAATGGCAAACTTTCTTGGGCCTCCCTTGGGACACATATATATATATATTTGATATGCCATGCTCTGCAATTATGTATGACCTCCACAGTCTGGCAGTTCAATGATTGCATACAGAATATTTCTCCTGAACTCCATTGTAGTTCTGCTTTATGGCATAGGATGCTATCCACCTCCACCTCAAAATCTGAAGTAGGGTCTAATGAACCACTGGGGGAATCCCTTGGGGGATGCCTCCAGTTTTTCTCTGTAGTCTGTCTCTCTCTCTCTCTCTCTCTCTCTCATTCTTTTTCTGATAAGATCTTTTGGCCTCAGAATTCAAGTTGTCTTTCTCTGTTTATTGCATGTGCTTTTCTCTGTCTCTCTCTCTCTCTCTCTCTCTAGATCTTTTTTCACTCTTTATTCTTTCTGGCTACCTCTCCCTATTCTTTCTCTCAGCTGCCTTTGGCCAAAAAGACCTCTTCCTCTTGAGGGAGGTGGGAGGGAGCTGCCAGTCTCTCGTCTGCCTCCCTCTTCTCTCTGGCCATGTTGTCTGCACACACTCTAAGCTCAAAGTTCAGAACTCAGACCTGACTGGAACTAAAACTACCTTTGTGCACTAGCTTTCCTTATTTATTAGGGATGGGAGTGGCAGGCCACTCTCAACTATTTACATACTGTAGGCCTTGCTTTTGCAAGCATGTGGAGTAAATTGCAGTCTATCAAAGCTGGATAGAGGAAGCCTGAAAAGTTCTAGGACTCACACTTTCTGTTACACAATGTTAACACTTAGCAACCCAGGCTCAGACAAGTAGGTGGGGTGAGAGCCTGGATAATTTTGTCCCATTGAAAATCTTCAAGCTGAAACAACTCTAATGCCACAGAAAATACAAAAATATAGACAATGCTGGCAGAAAAAGACCTGTCCAGTTGTACCCTATCTTACCCCAAAATCTACTGTCTAGATGTTTTTTTTTTTCATCTTACCCCCTTCCCGACTACTGCCTGTCTTCTATCTCCCCTGAGAAACTAATAAGCCCTTCACTCTGTTCCAGTTATTCTTGAAACCCTTGATGTTTTCTGCACCCACCACCTCTGACAGTAGGTTGCTGCATGGCTCAGTTATTCTCTATAAAATACAATGTTCTCACATCCCTCCTGAATCTCCCCTTCCCCACCACCAGGTTCCACTCATTTTACTCACCATTCCTACTGAATAGTTTATCGCAGTTTACCTGGTTCATTCATATCCGATACTTGAAGGTCTCATTCATATCACACCCCTCCCTTCTGGCTTCCAGCGAGTTCAAGCTCAGTGCCTTAGGTCAATCCTTTTAGGATCTGCCCTGTTGGCCATAAATCATCTTGTTTACGCTATGCTGACCATTGATCTATAGATAAGGTAGTATTACATCTTTCCTACTGTTATCAAAACCCTTCCCAATACATTGTTGCATTGACTAGATTATTTTAAGGAGTCATTTATAATGACCTCAGGTCCCTTTCCTCAGAAGTAGCACCCAGCTTAACCCCTCCCATCCAGTATTCCGTGCTGGGGTTCTTGTTCCCAGTGTGCATCACTTTGCACTTTTTGGCACTGAATTTCAGCTAAAAACAAATGAGTTCCCCCAGTATGGTCTTCACACAACTAAATGAGACTTTGTAAGTCTGCAGGGATCAGTTCAGACTGTGGACAAAAACCTCTCCCAATATAAATGAAGAAAAGATCCACCAGCAAACAAGATTTTTCACATCAGTTTCTGAAATTTTAATTAATCTAGCATGCCACATTCAAGTTCAATGTATCGCCAGCCATATGCCAGTTTTTAAAGATTTTTCAAACAGGAGAACTAATTTGAAATAAAAGGAAAGAAAGGCACTAAAGAGACATGACATGGACACATCTGTTATTATAAAATAAGCAGACAAGGGAGGTGAGGTTGTTTTCATGAACCTGGAGGACTATACAAATGAATGTTTAAGACTGTTCAGTAATACTGAAAATTACGGCCCACTATGAGAACACCCCAGTGATGAGATTTGTGCTCTTATTAACAGGACAGTTACTGATAGTCTAGAAGCATGTGAAATTCCAGGTTGGGTAGCAAATGCACCCATGAGATTTGGGAGATGCTGAATTGCAACTGCCAAGCCTTGGATCACTTCTTTAACCTTTGCAGGTCCCATTGAAACTCCCATACCCACTCCTCACTGTCTACCCTACCACAGGGCTTAGAGTCATCTACAAAGAGACACATCTTGTCTTGTATTCCCTCTCCAATGTCACTGATGAACATATTGAAGAGGACAGGTCCCAGGATTGACCCCTGCAGCACCACACATGTGAACCCCCCTCTCCCCAGCATAACTCATTTACCACCACCCTCTGCTGTCTCCCCCCCCCAGTCAATTTACCACTCATCTACCATAACTAGGTCATTCGTTGCACACAGATCCTCTAATTTCTGCAGCAACCTTCTGTGTGGCAGTGAGTCAAATACCTTGCTGAAGCTGAAGTAGAGTAAATCAAGTGCTTGTGTCTTATCCACTACCGTAGTTATCAAGTCAAAGAACATTATCAGGTCTGTCTGACAAGACCTCCCTGCCACAGTTCCATGCTGGTTAATATCCTAGAGCAAAATGGACACAAAAGACCACTTCAATAGCCAGGCTGGTGCCAGGGTTAAAAAGAAATCACTACAGAACTGAAAAAATAGCACTTTAGCTACCTAGCTAAAATGATGTCACTCAAGCAAGCATTTTAAAAAGTGACAAAAAAGTTTTTATTTTAATCATTAAAAAGTTGAAGCATCAGTCAGTACATGGTGAGGCAGACAACAAAATATCTCAACATTTTGCACCCTAAATGGGGCACTTTGTCAAGAGATGTACACTGTCACAAATGCATTCCACAGGTCAGGCCCTCTGCTCCCACAGTGCCAACCTCAGAGTGCAATAGTGTGAGCAGGTAACAGACAGGGTAACCCTCCTGTCTGCTTTGGGTCCTAATCACCTGTTAGCTTCAATTTCTGGAGGGATTCAAACTGTGAAACTTATGCTAGCATACCCAATTACAGGCTCAGATACATACACTCTTCGGGGATGTGGTACAATCCTTTGCCCAGGGGCACCAAGCCAGGTATCCAAAATAAACCCTTAGAACGCTATAAAAGACCTAGGTATTTCTTACATTTTAAGTAAGCTCAGTAACTCAATCAAGCTTTTTAACAGCTGTCAGACTTAACCCAGGGTTTCAGCATCACATGCAAAAGGAAGACTGAGAAGACACACAGGCAGTGTTTCAAAGAAAATGTTGTTTACTAGAAAATGGTAAAACAGGTGAAATAAAATATAGAATGATTATATCACAAATCTCACAGTCATCTACAAATAAAAAGGAAAGTTACAGAATACAAAACTCTTAGCTCAAATACTTAATTCTTTTCTAAGTAAGTATTACATTTAAGTGCTGTTTAAGTCAGAGATCTTTCTGTCTCAGGGCCCAAGATTCATATGTCACATTTCCCAGATACAATGTTTCATTTTTAACTCTATCTGCCCCACCCCCTTTTGATGAGGTCAGCTAGATTCTCCCTTAGATTTTAATTTCTAACATAGTTATCCCTGAGGATGTGAGTCATTACTTTGAGAAATCTGTAGCTTGCCATTTCCCAAATATGACAGTCTTAAATCAAACATTTCTATTTGATGTCCCTTCTCCTTATTTCCTGCTGCTAGTGTGATCTGAGGGTTTAATGACTTTTCACACACTTCTGGCTATGTGCTAAAATGAGAGGAACCAGCCCAATTACCCTTCTTCCTGTAGCGTCATAAAACTCACATATAGTTTCAACTTCAAAAGCCTGGGCAGGTCATAAAAGGTAATACAATGCCCTTCTGTAAGGAAGCCTTAATTAAACTGTTCCCCTGGTCAGTTTAATGACATCCTGTGGTTTCAGCTACTGACCTTTAAAGTTAAAGGCCAAATGTCTCACATACTGACATTTCATACACAGACCGTTTATTTATAATATACTGTAACTATCATACAATAACCATAAGCAGAGGGCAGAGCATCACAATCCTCCCAACCTAGACTGAATTTGGGGTCTCTATCCCCTGCATGGGATGAGCTCCCTAAGTCAGTTCATTCCTCATATAGATGTGACAATCTATCTGCATTTTCATTGGTTGTTCCAGCCCTATGTGAGATCGTCATGTCATACCCTTGCAAAGCAAGACTCCATCTTAATAGACAACCATTCATTTTTCCCCATTTGTGTCAGCCAAACCAGCGGGTTGTGGCCAGTTTGTACCTCAAAATGCTGCCTGTATAAGTATGGCTCTAACTTCTTTAGGTCCACACAATGACAAGACACTCTTTTTCCACAATAGGGTATGCCTGCTCCCTGGGAAGTAACTTTTTACTCAGCTACACTATGGAGTGATCTTTCCCTTGGTTAGATGTCTGACTCAGCACTGCCCCAATACCCACATCTGAGGCATCAGTTTGGACTATAAAGGGTCTGCTATAGTCTGGACTTGTCAATACAGGAGCACTGCACAGTGCCTCCTTCAGTCTGATAAAGGCTTTTCACAGGCTGGCTCCCAGGTAAGTTTCTTAGGCATCCTTTTCTTTACCAGGTCAGATGGGGAGCAGCCAGGGCACTATAATTGGGTACAAATTTTCTATAGTACCCTGCCATCCCCAGAAAACTCCTGACCTGCTTCTGTGTTTCTGGTCTGGCCCATGCCTTGATCGCCTCTATTTTTATTTGGTTAGGATGGAGCTGTCCCTGGTCTACAACATGTCCGAGGTATGCCACTTCAGCCATGGCCACCTGGCCCTTCTCAGCTTTGACAGTGAGCCCAGCCCTCTGTATTCTGCCCATCACTTCCCTAAGGTGGGACAGGTGTTCCTCCCAGCTGGCACTAAAGATGGCAGTGTCATCCAGGTATGCCACATCATACTCCTCAGCACCATTTAACACCTGGTTCACCAACCTTTGGAAAGTGGTCAGGGTATTCATTCCAAAAGGCATTACTTTAAATTCAAATTAACCTATCGGAGTGATGAAAGCTGACCTCTCCCTAGCTCTGGCAGTTAATTTTCCCTACCAATACCCCTTTGTCAGGTCAATAATCATAAGGTAGGTTGCTCCTTCCAACTTGTCCAGGAGTTCATCCATCCATGGCATTGGGTGGGTGTCTGACTTTGGGACTGCATTCAGTCCATGATAGTCCACACAAAAATGAGTAGAGCCATCTGACTTGGGCACAAGGACTAGGGGTGAAGCTCAGGGACTGTGGGATCTCTGGATTACCCCTAAATCCAGCATTTCCTCCACCTCCCTCCTAATGTTCTTTTGGACAGCCTCTGACACCGGATATGCTGTCTGCCATATGGGCGACTGTGTCCCTGTCTGTACATTGTGCGTCATTGAGGAGGTTAGTCCAGGCTTGGCACTAAACAGTGGGGCAAAGTCTGCTAAAACCTCCATTACTTTCTGGATCTGGTCAGGGGACAACTGGAGGTGACAATTTAATTGCCTGCACAGAGGACTCCCACTTGCTTTCTTCTAGCAAGTCCAGAAGGGGTCTCCTTTGTCCTTCCCCTCCCCAGGACTACACACTGCAAATACCATATCAGCCCTATTAGCATATGGCTTCATCATGTTGACATGGTACATTCTTTGTGTAAATCTCCTGTCAGGTAACTCTATTACATAGTTTATGTCATTTACTTTTCTGACTACTTTGTATGGTCCTGCCCACTCAGCCTGCAGTTTGTCTTTCCAGACCGGGATTAGGACCCTGACTTCCTGATTCACCGTGTATGAGCGAGCTTTGTCTCTGCAGTTGTACCACACTTTTTTTCTTTTGGGCAACTGCCAGGTTGCTCTGGGCTGTCCCCATAAGCTCATTCAGCCTTTCCCTAAACATAAGGACATAATCCACTATGGGAGTTCCCTGGGTGGTGTGCTTGCCTTCCCTGTCCTCCCAGATCAAGTCTAGGGGCCCACGTACCCAGCATCCATATCAGAGCTCAAAGGGGGAAAACTCTGTCGACTCTTGGGGCACCTTCCTGTATGCGAACAAGAGGTGGGGAAGGCATTTATCCCAGTCCCTCCCATGCTGTTCAGCAAATGCTTGGAACATTGACTTAAGGGTACTTTTAAATCTTTCCACACGCCCATTGGCTTGCGGGTGATAAGGTGTTGTGCATCTCTGCACCACCCCACACTTCTCCCACAAACATTTCATCAGGTACGACATGAAGGAACCCCCTCGATCGGTGATAACCTCCTGTGGAAACCCAACATGGGAGAAAATCCCAAGTAAGGCATCTGCCACTTTGTCCTCAGTGAGGATAGGGAGACTGCCTCTGGATACTGGGTGGCATGATCCACCATAGTCAGGAGAAACCTCTTCCCGGAGGAGCTGGGAATATTTAAAGGCCCTACAATATCCATTCCCACCCTCTGGAATGGCTCCTCCACTATGAGCAATGGAATTAGGGCAGCTTGGGTTTTCTTACATGCCTTCCCTATTTCTTCGCACCGGTGACTGCAATACCCCTTTACCTGCTGGGTGAAGTTGGGCCAATAGAAATTCTGGGCCAACCGCTGCCTAATGCACATGATTCCCAGATGACCAGACATGGGAATATCATGTGTAATCTTGAGCAACTGCTCTCGGTACCCATGGGGAATGACAAGCTGCCTGCCTATCAACCCTCTCTCTGTCTTAGCATCCTGCATATACATCAGTCCATTGTTCCAATAAACTTTGTTTTCCGTCACCTCCCTGTGCTCCTTCAGAGTCTGCCCAAGCCCTCTGCTTCTTTAGATTAGGGTCACTTTTCTGGTCAGCTGCCAACTCCTTACACATTCCTAAGGCATGGGACAGGTCCCTGTCAGTGTCTAAACTAGGGTCCCTAGATCTAGCATCAGGGCACTCAGGATCACTGTCATCTCTAACCCTCTGACAGTGGGTCACCCCCTTCTTCTTCAGAGTAACCCTCCATAGCTGCTTGGTTAACTGCTACGGGGGAAATTTCTACCCCTCTTACATTAGTCTCCATATCAGGAGACCCAGGCTGGGGAACCAGCTCACAGTGGTTTCTACAGGGGCTTCTATGGGGTCCAGGGAACTACAATTTTCCCTTGCTGCTTGGCTACGGGTAAGTGCACACACCATCCCCGTTTGAGATTTTTGCAGAGAATTACATCAATCACTAAAGTTTCAGTTACAGCAATCTATTGCACAGTTCCCCCTGTCTCACCCCAGTCTAGGAGAACACTAGCAAGTGGCAATGTTTTCTCCTCCCCAGTGAACCCCTGTACAGTCACAAATTGATTGGTCATAAGCTGACCAGGCTCTACCAGATCCCCTTTTACCAAAGTCAGGGATGCCCCCCATGTCTCTTAACCCTTGTGTCTGTACACCATTCACAGTGACTGGGTGCATGTGTTCCCTCATGTTTATTGGCATGCTTTCAGGGACACACAAACAACCCACTTCTTTTTGAGTACCACTTTGTGTACTGCTCGTCCTTTTGGGACACTGTCTGGCCATATGCCTAGTTTCTTTGCAAACCCAACATTAATTTCTTCTCTCAGGAAAATCTTTTCTTTGAAACCTGGGGCTACCTGGTTTTGGTGGAGGTAGTGAGGGTTTTAGCTGCCCTAAAGGCATGCTTTTCCCTTTCTGCTCTGCCACGCCAGCCCCATTCGCTCTCAGAGCAGGTCTGCTCCTGGCATAGTGGTCCAAGAGTTCAGCAGCCTCTTGCACTGTTTTTGGATCTCGGTCCTCCAGCCAGGTTTTCAGCTCCGCTGGGCATGCCCCAAAAAACTGCTCTAACAGTACAGCATTTTCAATTTTATCTACAGAGTTTGCTTCAATTCCTTCCAACCATTTTAAAAACTGACATTGTTTCGTGGCTAGCTCCTCATAGCTCATGTCAGGGCTTCTCCTGAGCTTACGGAATTTAGCTCTGTATGTTGATAACTGTTCAGGACTGACTTCTGAAAAGGTTTTGGGTCTTCATAATGGATCACTTGTGGAGACTTAAAGCCTTTAGACTAGACAGAGACTGTAGTAGAATATATGTTAGGAGAGAATGATGACATCGAAAATGAGGGGTGAAGAAAAGATGTAATTTTGGGTATACAGATAGTACGTATGAGTTTTTAATTAATATACATTATCTCTATAAAATATTTTTAGTTTACAGTAAAAGCTAAACCAATTCTGCTGTGGAGTCCCTGGATTATTATTTATATATTAAAGAGCTTGTTTAGAAGTAAAAAAAAAAAAAACTTTGAGGCTGAAGAAGCCCTGAGAGGGGGGTGAACTGCTGCAGTGTGCAACAGAATAACTTGAGGGAGTTCACTGCTCCGCATTATCCCTCTGAGTTATTGACTCTGCAGAGTGAACAGGTTTGGCTCCTGCGGCAATGGTGAGGAGCAGATCACTGAGGGATGTCACATGCTGTCATCCCCCCCTCACCCCCGCATTGAGGTATAAACACTGCACTTCTTGGCTGTGCTGATCAGTCCTTATGCCTGCAGGAGTCAGCAAGTTGTAGCTTCATTTTCCCCAGCAAGCTGAAGTGAAAACCTCTGTAAGAGTAAAATGTGCATTTTAGTGGGAAATAAAAAATAATTTTAACAAATGCACTGCACATTAATTCTACAGGACGGGATAACCCTGAAGTGACAATGCAGAGGATAGTGATACCCCGGCCATGAGAGGGCATAAAGGTCCACGCCCTTGGAATGCTCCGGCCGTTGTCCACTCCATCATTAGGGCACCAAACCCGCAAGTCGTCAGTCGGGTTTCATGCGGGGGGCTGTGGCCCCCCCTTACTTAGGATTCTAACTCCGGGGGAGGGAACCTCAGGGAAGAGGTCAACAACTTTCAGATTTGGTGCCCTAATGATGGGGTGCACAACAGCCGGCACCCCAAGGGTGTGCGGTGGGCATAAAGAGAGTAATGTATAAGGGGTAATTTATTTATTTTATTTTATTGCTTTTGTTAAGCAGGTAAGCACACTAGACAGCCAAGTGCCTATTTTCAGGTGCGACCTAGGAGAGTTACAAGGTATCCATGAAACAAAATACAGAGTCGAGGTTACATACAGGAGCCACATGCTCCGACAGTGGGTAATACAGCTTAAGGTACAGACAGGCTCAAAGCTGGACTGACAGCAATCAAGTAACAGATAGGCATGACAGTGTTGGGAGGTAGAATAATGTCAAATAACAACTAGAAATTAGCATCAAAGAACAGCTCAAATGGGAGCAACATCGAAATTGTTTGGAGCGCACATGTATGCTGTAGCCTGACCTGAATGCCTATAGTGAGAGAGAAGACTCAGTGCTGGACATGGGGCAGATATTGATTAAGAACAGTAACGCCACTCCACCTGGGGGCGGTAAGTGCCTAAAGAGGGTTATCAGCAGAGGTAACGGTGCTAGGAGAAAACTGCACCCTGGGGGGAGCTCCCCCAGAGGGACAGGGGGAGGGAGAGAGACGCTGGGTATAATGACTAGGTATTGATAATAGTTTTTTTTTTGTAAACTTTATTTACCAGCACTGACATACGCATTCAGTATCCACAGCATGTCTTCCCATACAATATCTTACCCCTCAACATTTCAGGGGAAAATTCAGAAAAGAAAAATGAGAAAACATTCAGATATACATTCACATATAAATTAATTCTACTGGAATATATAGCAGCTTGATCTGGTAATCCTACAACTATCTTTTCTCCAAGTGGGCTGGGCTGGGAAACAGGTGCCAGCCACAGCAGACAGAGCTTGTTCCAAAGCTTGATTAAGACATAGTGGTACTTTATGATTTTTTGATGTTTTATATTCTAGATAAACCTTTTTGACCCAGTGTCTTAAAAGGATGGAAACCAGGCCTCAATTAAGGCCTTTTCCAAGGGAAGACATATCTCATCATATTTATGCAACTGATTTCTTACTAAATATTGAGTGTGCTCCAGCTTCATAATCTTAAACTTTTCAGCTAGCCATGAGGCAATCATGGGAGGATATAAATGGTTCCAGTGTGTGGCAATCTCTCGTAAGCACACCATGAATCCCAGCCTTTTAAGGTTGTGCCCATCCCCTTTTACTCTGCCCTTTGTGCCCGGGAACCCCAGTAGAATCTCTAGAGGATCTAGTGTAAGGTCAGTGTGAAGGATTTTGGCAAGAATCTCTCCTATTCCCCTCCAGAATAATTGTATTTTATGGCAATTGCCACACTTGATGGAAAAATGTCCCCACCTGGACCCCACACTTAATACAGTACAGGGAAACTTCAGGGTTAATTCTGTGTGCTCTCTCTGGTGTAAAGTAGACTCTCATCATAACATTATATTGAATGCCCCGTAATCTGTTATTGACAGAGCAACAAGTAAGTTTCCCTGTATTAAGAACCACTCACCTCCTGTCAAACAATCTGGGTACAAGTCCGAGTCCCATTTATTTTTTATCTCTTCTAGGGGATTAGTTAGGGCACCCACCAGTATTTGATAGCATCTACTCAGGGGTCTAAAGGAAACAAATGATGAAAATTTGCGGAAGAGTTCTTCCATGGGAGAGCGATGTATCCCCCCCATCTTCCAATAAAAGTTTCTCTACTCTATGTTTAATCCAGATGTAGGTCATATTATGGGCAGGGCTCAAGGCATACTTGTTCTTAAGGTGGGCAAATGTAAATACTTGGGCTCCATCCCACAGCTGAATGATTCTTACAGGTTCTTTTCTATCCCAGGTATGTAGATGGGCTCCTATTGTCTGTGATAGCTTCTTGCCCCCCCCCCAACAGTTTCAAAAGTTGTATCCAGGGATAGATATTTCTCCTCTCCCATAAGCTTATGTGCTGCCTTCCATGCCTTAAGGGTAGCTCTAGTGTATGGATTAGTTATCTTATGATGTACTTCTCTGAAGGAGGAGTCCACTAAAAGGGAATGATACATGAACGCTCCCCCATCCCCCTCCATCTCCAGCCACTGGGGCCTTCTGTCAGGATCTTCCCATAATAGGTCCCGGACGTGCGCCAACTGGGCTGCCAAATAATAAGACTGGATGTGAGGTAGACCCAGGCCCCCCTCTGAGGGTTTCCTCCACATGGCCTATTTACTCATTTTTGGCCTCTTTCCCTGCCATAGAAGTTGGGTTATAGCCGCTTCCGTAGATTTAATATATTTTCTTGGCAGAGAAATAGGGATAGATTGAAACAGGTACAGTACCTGGGGGAGAATCTACATTTTAACTGGGTTCACCCGCCCAATCAGAGATAAGGGAAGGGCTCTCCACCGGAAGCTGTCCATTTTTATCTTTTGCACCAGAGGGTTATAATTGACCTTAATGATATTTGACAATTTGTTAGGAAGATATACTCCCAAATATTTAATGTGGACAGCTGGGGGAATCTCCACTCCGGCTATAGTAACTGAGGATTTACAATGACCCAGAGGGAGCCATTCACTTTTTCTCCAGTTAATTTTGTGCCCTGACAGTGGGCCGTATGTATCAAATATGGCACTTAGCTCCGGTAGTGCTGTATTGGGGTCTTCCAAAAAAAGTTAAACATCATCCGCAAATAGCAATATAACTTGATTAGTGCCATCAGTGGAGAGCCCCCAGATTTTAGGGTTGACTCAAATAGTGGCAGCCAAGGCCTCAATACAGAGAACGTACAGGAAAGGCAATAAAGGGCAGCCTTGTCTGGTACCACGGGAGAGGGCAAAGGGGTGTGATAAGGTGTTGTTGGTGAGGATCTGTGCATTTGGGGCTCTATACAGAGTGCATATCAAATTAATAAATGTTTGTCCCATGTCAAATTTCTCCAACACTGCAAACATGAATGACCACTCTACTCGGTCAAATGCTTTCTCAGCGTCGAACGCCAAAAGGCCCCGCAACCGGTGCTCCCACTTAGACCACCTATGAACAATATTCATAGCCCTCTGCAGGTTGCGTTTGGCCTGCCGTCCCTGTATAAATCCTCCCTGGTCTTTGTGTATTAAGGTAGGGAGGAGAGGTTCCAGCCTAACTGCCAATGTCTTTGCAATAATTATGTAGTCTGAGTTGAGGAGGAAGATCGGCCTGTATGATCCACAATGTATTGGATCTTTTCCCGGTTTAGGTAGAACCACTATTGTGGCAAGAGAGTGCGACTTGGGGAGAGCACCCTCTTCCAATGCCAACTGCACCATCTCCACCAACAGGTTGCCCAGCGAGTCCCAAGTATCTCTATAAAATTCTGTTGGGATGCCGTCTGGGCTTGGAGCTTTCCCTCTTTTTATGTGTTGGATAGTTCACCACACTTCATCCTTCAATAAAGGGGAGCCCAACTCCAGACCCTGGGAGTGACTCAATTTGGAAAGTTTCAGACCTCCCCCAAAAAAAGATGAGGGATCTGAACCTGCTGGGACCTGGGATGTGTAGAGGGTGGAATAAAATTCCCTGAACACCATATTTTTCTCCCTCTGGTCATATGTGAGCCCCGCTGCCACCATTCTAAGGATGGTGCTCTTTGCCCTTTTTTCTTTACTAAACTTGCTAGCCATTTGCCAGCAGAGTCCCCTTCGAAATGTGTATATGACTTGGAAAGCAGCAAATCTCACTCTATCCTTCTCGTATCCTTTTGGCTAAGTCTCCCCTTTAAAATTTTCAGTTCCTTAGTCTTATCTGGGGTGACAGCCATCATGTTAGACCTTTCCAGCCTATGAATGTTTGTTTCTGGTCCCCTTCCTCCCTGTCTTTGTCTTTTTTAAGGAGTCAGAATACAAGATAGTCTCACCTCTAATATAAGCTTTAAGGGCATCCCATACATATTTAATATGGGTCCCTGTGTTGTGATTATGAAGGATGAATTCTTGGACATTCTGGTTAATGAAATGAACATAACCTGGGTCCAACAAAAGGATCAGGTCTAGGCACCACTGAGGATGATTCTGTTCTGGGGGTCCCATTAAAAGTTCCACCTCTAGGTGGGCATGGTCAGAGATAAGTATTGGACCATATGTGGCCGATAGGTGTGGACCCACCAGGGAGGGGGCGAGAAAGATGTAGTCGAGTCTAGAGTATATTTGATGGGGATGAGAAAAAAAAGAATACTATCTCTCTCTCCCTTGGATGACTATGACACCAGACCTCCACCAGGGCCCTTTTCTCCATCAAGTCTGGAAGAGCTGCCACCCCCCCTGGGAACTGGCCCCACCCTTCTCCCCAAGTAACCTATTTCTTGGTCAAGATATGTATTAAAATCTCCCCTGATTAGTAAGTTATCCCCATATGGGGTCAGAGCAATCTGCAGATGAGTATAAAAATCTGGAGAGTCATAGTATGGTCCATAAATAGATACCGAGGTTAATTTTTTAACCCCACCTCTGCCTCCACAATCAAATATCTGCTCAAAGGATCAGAGAGGGAGGAGATTATTCTGTGGGGCACTCCAGGCCGAATCCAGATGGCCACCCCCTGGCCTTAGAGGTGAAGGGAGATGACAAGAACAATCCACCCCGTGACTGTGCTAAAGCTTGAGCCTCTTCCTTTGTGCAGTGTATTTCTTGTAAAAAAACAGACCCAGGCCCAGTTTTCTTAGCTGGGTCCATACTCGCTTCCTTTTTACCACAGTATGCAGCTCATGTGCATTCCATGAAACACAACAAAAACTAGCCATGATCCAAGTAAAGAAAAATTGTATCGAGAAACCTCAATATGTGGCAGATCCACTTAGGATCCCAAGCCAAGACACTAATGTGCCGTCCATACCTTTTTAACTTTTTCAACCAACATCCCAGAACCCCCCCACAACAAATCCCCCCCTCCTAACAGGTCCCAAATATGGGAAAACATATTTCAATGTCCCCCTTCCCATTTTAACACCTCTCCATACCCCTCAACCCCTAAACAAACTTAGAAGGAAGACGGAGAGAAACAGTTCCCCCATCCCCCCATGAATAAACTCCAAGTTGTACATCCCTCTAAATCTCGTGGAGTGGGCTGGGGATCCACTGTGTTACATTTATACATTGATTACAGTGGGGTCCCTCCTGCTTACAGTGCAATGCTGGGGTGACAGCACTAAGGTCCCCAAGGGCCACCCCCCAACAGCATACAGGGGTGGCCCCCCGAGTATCACCACAATTACTCCTTGACCACCTAACAGCCACGGGCTGTGTTGGAGAGCCCTCCAAGAAGGAGGTCTGGCACTGGCCCACCCAGAATGGTGGTATCGCCTAGCTCCTTCTCCACATGAATTTACAGAGTTGCCCCAATTGCTCTTACCTATTCAATAATGTAGGGGCTCCCCTAGGTATGTGGTCACATAAGAGGTCAAAACCCCACCGCCCCCCCCAAAACACATGGTACTATTCTCCTCAGCAATGTGGAGAAAGCAAGAAAGGATCCTGTAAGAAAACTTAAGGTTAAATAGGTCATTATGATAAACCATATAACATAACCAGCAATATCATTGAAATGTCTCTAAAATTGTCCATTGTTTAAAGCATATAAGAAAATAAAGGTAACCATCGAGCACCAGCTCTATGCTGGGGCTATAATTAAGCTAGAGCTGCAGGCAAGTCCAGACTCCACAAAGTTGGTGAGTATCAAACACTATTGCCTGTCACGGCTGTACTTTACTTTAGAGTCGTAGGCAACTTAGGCCATCTGAATCTGGGTCTGCTAACGCACAATATAAATCCTTGGTCTAGTGCCCCCCGCCAGTGCCAAACAAATAAATTAATAATTTCCCCTCCCTATCCCTGATCAAGTCCCTCTCATAAAAAAAAAAAAGCTTAGGTTGTTCAATTTCGCTGGTGCCTAGTGGCTCCCCCCTCCCTATTACCGACCCCCTGTGATAAAAAAGGTGTCCCCAATATTCTCTGGTGTCTAACAGCCCCCCACCCCAGCAGCTACTGTCTAGCTGGGTGGGGTTGAAGTCTACAGTCATGTGTTAACAGTCTCAGCAGTACACAAATATCTGTTCATCAGAAAAAGGGCTCCAAAGTCAATTGCTTCCTGCTCAAAGTAGCTTTCAAAACAAATTTTTGTCCCCCAAAGAACTAAAAATGAATGCCTCTGTGTAGCAGAGTTGTCTATTTGGCAGTTCGCTCAGAGCTGGGAAGCAAGGAGAAGGCTGCAGAAACCCCTGTCTGCCATTATATGCCACCTTCCGGTGTTGTGGCCGTAAGGTCTCCATCCCCCAAATTGACCCCTCAGGACCACCTCAACATCACCATCACCATCACTTAACTGAATGTAGACTGCAGTTCATTTCGGTGGTCTCCAGTCACTGCTCTCGAGCTGACTTCTATGACCATCCCATTCTTGGAAGAATTCAGCTACCACTGCCGGGTCTGTGAATGTTCTTTGTTTCTTCCCTGGGGGCCGCACCACGAGGTGAGCAGGGTATACCAATGAGAACGGGCAGTTGAGGCTATGTAGCTATCTCTTGACCTTGTTAAAGGCTTGTCTTCTAAGCTGGAGGGCCTTGGAGTAATTGGGGAAAATGCTAATGCGGGCATTATTCTGTGTAATTGGCCCCACTTTCTGGGCTGCTTCCAGAACTCGTTGGTGGTACTGGTACTGCAAGAATTTCGCCAACATATGCCGAGGTCTCTGGTCTGGCTGAGGTTTCAGCCCCAGGGAGCTATGATTTCTCTAAATTTCTAGGCTACAGTCTGGCATAAGTGAGAGGGTTTTTCTGAGCCATGTTTGCAGAAATGAAGCACAGTCTTTCCCCTCCTGCCCCTCAGGAAGTCCCACGATGCGGATATTGTTCCACTGTTCTCAGTTTTCGTGGTCATCTATTAAATCTTTTAATTGCTCAATCTCCCTGAGTGCTTGTCTAAGATCTGTAGCTGTATTTTTGAATGATCTTCCTGGGCACTCATTCAAGCCTCCACCTCTGTGAGGCATTCCTCAGGCATATCGACTGTCTCCGAGAGTGAACTGACCGTTTGTTGCATATGTTGTAGCTGTGATGGGTGTAGGCAGGCATACTCCAAGCACTCCATGGTGTGCAATTTTATTTAAGGGGTGTAGCAAATAGGCTCTGAACTGCTTCCTTTTTCCATGAAAACTAAAAGAAAATACTGACCCTTTCTGTAATTTTATTCATAGGAGTAAAAATTAGAAGGACTGGTCACTAATACTCTTTGCATCCCAAGGACAATACAACTTTACAGGTGTTGGGCTTGTACGTGAGTGTCTTAGGAAACAATGCATGGCATTTGCATTTACCCATGCATGGCAACAACCACTGTCATGAGATACAAAAGTTGTATTTATTGTGCCAAATGAGGCAACAAACACCATCCTGGTGTACATTTGTATAGTGTCTGGCTACACGGGGTGGGGGGGTAGCTAGCCCTCACAAGTTGGGGGGGAGTAGCAGTGATTCCACTTGGTATGCAGATCTCAAATCCCTGGCTACACCCCTGCGGTCAAGTTGTCAAAGCCAGCCTAATTTTTAGTGCCTAGGTTGCATTTGAGGTCCTTAATAAGGCATTCGAGTGTTAAAAATGTTGTCCCTGGGTTGGTCATATCCAGAGAGTTCTGTTCTACAGCTTGCTCTACTTGGGACACTTTTGCAGCCGTGATGGCGGCCCGCTCAGGCCCGATTCTTCCTTCGGGAGCTGCGCGGTGGAAAATCTGAGTTTTGACTGCCTTTTGCCAGATTTCAGGTTAGCAGACATTAGTAAGCTATATAGAGCCCAAATAAATGATGCTGGTTTCTATATTTAGCAGGATGGGTTCAATTTACAGTGGATACACACGGAGCTTTCCAGTTAGACCTCCCCATGTTGCCAGCCAGGCCACGCCCCCCAATAATAGTTTTTTAACAGATTATAAGATAAATACCCATACATAGCTTATTGTACTTACTTTGCTATCTCACACAGGCTTTCAAAAGTGAGAACAATAATCAACTGAACATTAATAGATGTACTGTATACTTTCAATGACTTGGTCACAGACCTGCCCCCAGACCTTTAAAAATGATAGGCAGTGAAACTATTTTCATAGTTCTCTGCCTGAATGTCTCTTGCCTGACAGGTCAGCCCTTAATTTCAACATATACTCAACAGATTTATGGTACGCAGGCTGCGTACTGAGTATGCCTGGGGGAAGCCTTGATTGATCATCACATAACTGCTATCAGTTTAACAGAAACAGATTGCTGAATTGGACTTAAGTTTGTTGATTGAAGTGCACCAGCTAACATTCACTTGATTAACTGAGGCATGTGAAATCAAAGTAACACTGCACTGACTAATGATGCTATGAGCTTTGGTATCAGCAGTTCCCATATTCACATGTTCCCTTCATCAATGCATACTCAATCAACTTAATGGAATATATAATAAACATACTTACTATGTAACAAGCATGAATACATAGGAATTTATTCACAGAAGAAAACCAGTAGATCTATTCAGTCTTCCCTTTGCCCTAGCTAAGCACTGAAACTGAGCCCCCTAATAGTTTGTCATCTCTCCCTCCATTTTCTTTTCCCTGGTACCCCCTAATAAACCTGTGTCAACTCCATGCCTGCATGAATACAACCACTGTCATTGCACAGATTACCTTGTTGAGCAGTCTGTTCCCCTTTCCAATCACTCACTGTGAAAAAGTAGTTCCTCACATCCCTTTTAAACCTCCCCCTACCAGTTTCCTAGCATTACCTCTAGCATTCCTATTTGCACTGGAGGTGAAGGCCACACTGCTGCCAGCTTTGTTTATCCCTTGCAGAGACTTAAATGTCTCTATCATGTCCCCCTCTCCTTCCAGGCCTCCAGCAGGTGCATGTTCAGGTTCTGTAGCCTTGTTTCATAGAACTTCCCATGCTGCCCTTGAATCATCTTGGTGGCCCTTCTCTGCATAGTCCCCCCCATCTCTATCTTTCTGCAAGTGTGTATTCCAGAACTGCACACAGTACTATAGGTGAGGCCATGCTAGGGGTCTGCACAGGGGCAATATCACCTCCTTACAACTACAGTTTATTCTCCTGCCAATACATCTCATTTTTTTTCTTGCCTTGCTCACTACCCTACTGCACGGATCAGAATGTTTCAAGTTATTAGATATGATAACCCTTGGATCCTCCTCTTCCCATGTCTGTTCACCCCTCACCCCACTCATCCTGTATTCGATTCCCAGGGTCTTTGCTCAGATGTGTATGACTGCACTTCACATTAAACTGCAACTGCCATAGTTTGGGCTACCTCTCCAGCCTCCAGAATCCTCAGTCAGTATCCTTATGCCCTCCTCGGTGTCTACCCTCCTTCTAATTTTTGTGTAATCCTTGAAAAGGCAATTCTTGCCCTGAATACCTTCACTGATGTCAGAGATTAATACGAAAAAAAGCACTGGTCCCAGGACCGATCCCTCCAGTGCCCTACTAACACCTTCCCTTACCCCTGAGAATCCCCACATTAGCACCACCCTCTGAGTACTCCATCCTAACTAGCTTCTGAACTATTTGATTAGTGCCTCCCCTCCATCCAGGTCTATCAGTTTTTAACCAGCCTTCTGTGTTGAATGGAATAAAATACCTTACTGAAGCCCAGGTACAGTACATCCACAGCCTGGCCCCTAACAAGGATCCTAGTCACCCAGTTGTAAAAGTCAATAAGGTTCTTCTGGCAAGAGCTTCCCCCACAAAACCATTTACCCCCAGGAACTCCTTCAACCTTTCCTTGACGATTCCTTCCAACAACTTTCCCGCTATTGAGACCAGGCTGTCTGGCCTGTGGTTTCCTGGATTATCCCTATTTCTGGTCTTCTGCTGCAGCACCATGTCAGCCATTCTCCTTTCTTTGGTTCCTCTCTTGTTTCTAGTGAGCAGTTGAGAAGGTTTGTCAGTGGGGCCGATAGTACTAGTGCCATTTTTTTAACACCCCTGATTGCAGATCATCTAAGCCAGGTGATTGGTCCACTTTTAGTGCCTTCAGTCCTTTTGTAACTCTCTCCTCCTCTTCTTTAGCACCCATATCCATGCCTTGTCCCCTCCCTGTTTGGGTTTAATCCCACAATGTGAGAGTGGCCTCTTCTCATTTACCATAAAAACTAAATAGAATTACTGTATTAATTATGTATGTCTGGTTTGCTCTTATTACTGGCCACCCATTTCTCCCCTCTTTTGAAGCTGATAATCCCATCTTTGTTCTTCCATTTCTCCCTAATGTAGAGGATGAAAGTCTTATTCCCCTTCCTTAGCTCACTGTACAATTTTAATTTTGCCAACCTCACTTTAGTGTTGGCTTCCTTTAGTTTTATTTAAGTTGACCTCCCTGTTCTCATCCAGGTTGCTGGCTTCATAACTTTTGAAGGCCCCCTTTTCTCCCCCACTGCCTCATCCACTGCTCTTGTGTACTAAATTGGCTTTTACCCTTTCTGTTCTTCCTCACCTTCCTAATGCAGAGGTTATTGACCCCTACCAACCATTCCAGTATTACACTTTCTGCCTATTCCATTAGCTAATTTCACTCCTTTTAACCTACCTCTGAGTATTTCCATCATCCTACCAAAATTCTACCCCTGAAGTCCACTATTCTGGTCTTGGGGTTGGTATGATTGGCCTGCAGCAAGATGCTTAACCCTACTGACCTGTGTTCAGTGTTCACAAGAGGTTCCTTTACAGTGACCTCCCTTACAGTCTCCCTGTTTGCAAAGATCAGGTCTAGTATCACTCCATCTCTTGTTGGTTCACCAATGCACTGTGTCAGGAAACCATCTTGAAATGCCTGTACCAGTCTCTGACTCCTGGCTCTTGATGTTGCTGGGACACTCCAGCTGATGTCAGGAACGTTGGAGTCCCCCTCATCCAAGTGTTCTGCTCACCTAGTTCTTCACCTAACACACTGTTCTCTGCCTCCTTTTAATTTGCTTGGCTATAAACCAACCCCGTCCTAATGATTCTCCCTTTTCCTGCTTCCAGTTGTAACCACAATGTCACAGTGGTGATGTTCCCTTTCAGATCACTGTCTTCAGTGGCTTTGATGCCTTCCCTGACTTATAGGGCTACCTTATCCCCCCCTCCACCACCTTCCACCTGTCCTGCTTGTGAAGGGTGTTGCCTGGGAATACTAGGTCCCAATCATAGTGTTGCATTACCCAGGTTTCCATCACAGCTACCAGGTCCAACTGGGCTTTTGCCACCTGTGCCTGCTGTTCAAATACCTTTTTTCCCAGGTTCTGGTATTTACACACTCCACTTTCAAGATGGTCTGGCTATCTTGCATACTACTGTCTCCTCCTCCAGTAGGGTTACTTTGCTTCCTTTTTGTGGATGTTTGCACAGCATCTTCTCTTGCGGCTCCTCCTGTGGTGCAATATATTTCCCTACTTCTCCATTAATTCCTCCACCTCATCATTTTTTTACTTAGTGGTGCCTATTTTGCCATGTTTGCCCATACCTTGTTTGACTCCTGCCCATATCATTGGGTGGACCACTTGGCCCTTCTAGCTTATGTAAGTATACCTATCCTTCTCTGCACTGCCTCCCTGCTAGTGCTGTGCAGTATTTTCAAAGTCTGATAGAATGAAATTTCATGGAATTTTTGAAATTGCACCAAAATTCCACCAAATTTCATTGGAAAAGGAATATCAAAATTCCACAGCAAAAAAATGCAGAATGAGTTTTTCTGCAACCTTTCCATGGAATTGTATTCTGCGGATCAATATTTTCTGCCAGAATGGTTGCCGACAGAATAGAGCTCCAGTGCAAGTGCAGTCAAGGAAGAACAAAGTTTTAATTCAAACACCCCTCCCGCTGATCACTGCCCATCTTGATGTCTAGTGACCCGCCCCCGATCCATAGCCTGATCTTTCCCTGGTGTCTAGTTTCCTTCTCCTAGTCGATCACCAGCACATCCCCATGTAAAATACATTTCACTGGTGTCTAGTGGCCTCCCCTTTCCCAATCACTGGCTGATGTAAACTAAAATGTCCTTGGTGTCCAGTGTTCCACCCCCACCCACCGATCTCGGGCCAATGCCTATGTAAAATATAATTCCCTGGTGTCTAGTATGCTCCCCCCAAACCAGTGTCAAACAGACAAATAAATTAATAATTCCCTGGTGTGTAGTCATCCCCCAATCCCTGTTCTAGCCCCAGTAATTAAAAAAAAAGCTTAGGTTGTTCAATTTCCCTAGTGTTTAGCGGACCCCCTTCTATTCCCAATCCTCTGTGATAAAACAAAAGGTGTCCTCAATATTCCCTGGTGTCTAGTGGAGCCCGCACCATGGCAAGTACTGCCTACCCACCCTGACCCGAGTGGGCAGCTGGTACACCCATTCTGTCTCTGTAACGGCTGGCTGCCCACCTAACTCAGCTGACAGTGAATGAGCACTTACTTGTACAAGCACATGCTCATTTATTGCCAGCTCCCGCTCATTCACTGAGCTCTTTGTGCACAGCAGAGATGAGCGGAGGGCTCATTTAGAGTCACCAATTAGGGGGGCCAGGGGGCAGTGTTGTGGACCCCATCCGGCCCCTCCCAACGGTGACCAAAACAGCCCTCTGCTCATCTCTGCTGCACCCAAAGAGCTCCATGAATGAGCACAATGTTGCTGGCTGTCAGTGAGTGAGCATGTGCTTGTACAAGTACACTCTCATTCATTATCAGCTCAGACAGGCAGGTGACCAGCTGTGGCAGAGACAAAAGAGCTGTGCCAGTTGCCCACTCAAGGTTGGGGTGAGGGGGACAGTACCTGCTGGGGTGGGGGGCTGCTAGACACCAGAGACTATTGGGGACACCTTTTTTATCACGGGGGTCAGTAATAGGGAGGGGGGAGCCACTAGGCACCAGGGAAATTGAACAGCCTAAGCTTTTTTTGTTATTAGAGGGACTTAATCAGGGATAGGGAGGGGAAATTATTAATTTATTTGTTTGGAAATGGCGGGGGGGGGCACTAGACCAAGAATTTATATTTATTTTACTTTGGGCATTGGCCCATGATTGATGGGCTGAGGGGGACACTAGACACCAGGGAATTTTATTCAACATTGGGCCGGCAATCAGTGGGGGGGCAGGGGAACCACTAGACACCAGGGATGGGCACTAGATACTACAAAATTGTATTTTACTTTGGGCCTTGCTGGGGATCAGCTGGGGTGGAACAACTAGACACCAGGGAAAGATCAGGCCAGTGATTGAAGTGGGGGCACTAGACACCAGGTTGGGCAATGATCAGCGGTGGAGGGGACCCTAGACACCAGGGACTTATTTGACCCCATATTTTACATAGGAAATGTTGCAAAATGATTTCCTGTGGAAAAATTGCTTTTCTATGGAATATTATTCCATGGATCACAGCAGGTTTAAATTCACAAGGAACCAGCAAAATGCCATGTGTAAATTCTACTGGCAGAATGGTCATTCGTGCTAATTTTGCAGGTGGAATTCTGCATTCTGCACAGCACTATTCTCTGCTTATCTAGTTTAACTAGGACTTGACATGGTCCTTAAAACTTTAACATAGCACCCTGGTGCTGTTCCCATCATGGAGTAACCTATACTTCTTAAAAGCCTCCATCCCCTTCATGGGTGCTCCCAGTCTCACAAGTATTGAAAACCTTCCTCTCTACACAATCCCTTTAGCCATGCATTAAATTAAAATATCCCAAACAGCCATTTCTTTCCCTCATGTGGAATTGGGAAAAACCTCTAAGAAGGTTATCAAACTTGCCCTTTCCTTCAGGGATCTGCCTAGAGTGTGGAAACTCTCCTGAGCCCTTTGCACACTCGTCCTGGCTAGGCTGTTTGTGTCTATGTATACCCTCATCATGTCTGACCTTCTTCCTGGCTACCCAAGGAGCTCCACCACCTCCAATTTCAATCTGGTTGTCACAGCCCCAGGGCTACAGTGCACCATCCTTGTTGTGGAGTGTAATCTATGAGGCACTCCAAACTCCTTACAGACTGGGTATGTTCACCTGATAGGCTGCTGATGCACATGTGACTTCAAATGTGAAAGCTGATCCACCTATTGCCCTGGCCTAGGCTAGCAGAGCACAGTTTCATATATGCATCTGATCTGGCTGTAGCACAGGATCCTAGCTCCTGCTATTCAGCTTAAAATTGTTTGTGTTAATTCCTATTTTTTGACCCACAATCGTTAAAGTAAATTTGTTATGGCTTGTGACTAAAATATACAGTTAAGTCAGGCTTTGCTTGCTTTTTCCACTAATTTCCACTCTCTAACCTGGGCCGAATTAAAGCATAGACAACATAGGCACAGGCCTAGGGCCCCTGCCTGCCAGGGAGCCCCCCAGCAACCCCCAACATATATTTACTATATATCCTGTTCTTTCTGCCTGAGCTAAATTTTTATTTTGTAAAGGACTTAGTAATCTGAGCATGGCAGGGGCTGAACTGTGACATGACTCTCACTTCATGATTCGGTGTTAAGTGCAGCTGATAACTTCAGAGAGCCCAAGCTCAGCTGACCTTTAAGGTATGAACAGGCACAATTCCTTTGCTTTGTCTCCCCACCCCATTTAGAATCCCCACTTAGAACCAAGTCTTACTCTTAAATATAAAAGAGTAACAGTGCAATTCAATGTGTATGCTTTATGTTTAATCTCACTCCTAAAATTAAGAAATCTACAATGCATTTCAATGGTATAATTAAAAATTGTAATTTTTTTTAATTCACTCACCTCATCTCACTCGTATTGAAGTTCTGACCTTGATAAAGCTCCATTTTCAGGGTGAGCAAATGAACATATTTCCTGATTCCTATCAGCAGATTTTGCCATTTATTGATCTTGGCTTACTTACCAATAACAGAAGTGTCTGATCCCGGGAATGATTTCTTCCAACAATCACTCGCTTTGCAATATAATCTCTAAAGGTCATCACTCCTCTAATAAACCACCAGCTTAACTCCTACACCACCCAGAACCTAACCCCTTTTAGAGATGGGTCCCTACCCAACAAAACTACCACATCCTGGTTCATATTATCTGACAGGACAAAATGATAACACCCAGACTATGATCACACATACGTGCATTTTGGGGCATTTGGAGAAGTGCAAGTCATGACATTTCACACTCAAAAAATTATTTTTACCAGGCCAATTAGTAATTATTTTCTCTAAATGATCAAAACTCAGACTATTGTTATTTTTTTCCATTTCCATACTGATGTTATCGGTTTCATTGATTCCGAAGTATTTTAGTTAGATTATTTATGTTTTATGCCACTTTTTAGGGGCAGTAAGAAACTTTTGTGTTCACGTTTCAGTAATTGATATGCAATTGCTAAGAGGTGTGGTTCACAGTGAAGGGGCACAGTCGTGGTGAAGTGGCATGACTGCAGTGGGGGCCAGATTTCTCTTGGGCCTAGGGCCCCAGGTTACCTTAATCTGGCCCTGTCTCTAACTCTGTCCTGGATGGCCTCTTGTTCTAGAAAAAGCCAGGAATTTCAAATTAGAAACTAAGGTACTGTCCCTTTAAATTTCATTACTGCCTGCATGCTGTTTCTTCATGTTCAAACTAAGTGCCCAACTCCCCCTCACGATGGAGTCTCCTGGCACCAACATCTTTCTTCTTCTGCTTCCCCATGACTTCCTCCCAGACCTGGCTTACCTACCAGTGCTGGTGCCACCCCTCTCTCAGGTACACCACCCCTGGCCTGCTTAGTGCAGGGCTCAGGTTGACCCTTTGTTTCCAATGGTTGAAACTGGTTCTTAGTTGGTACCCCTGTTGTCCATTTTTCATCACTTCACTGCTGCACCCCTCACTACAGTCCAACCTCTTCTGTTGGAATGAGGTGCTCCTGGGGGGGTGGAATTACACTTGTCGTAACCCTACTACCCAATCAGTCCTGGCTTTCAAGACATGTATAGTATCTCAGTTCCTGCTGCCTTTGACTGGATATTGAGGGTGTGCAGCTTCCTACAGCAAAGGCAGCAACCATGGTCCCAGAGTACCCTACTCACATAATTGCCCCATGCCCCCACTTACTGCCTATTCCCTCCAAGAGTGTCCCTCTGCACCCTCCCTGTGGCTGTATCCAGATAGGAAGTTGGATCTACTTCCCTGAAGTTTTATCCTAGATAGGGATTAGTTCTTAAACCATACTAGGTGACCCTTATCTACTGTATGTTTCCAAGACAGGCCAGGACCCTACTGATGCCACAGCTGCCACAGATTGTACAGACTAAAGTTACATCTTACAGGTCCCTTTCCTGGGCTGTGACTGAATCACCTCACCCCACACCACTCTCATCTCAGGTAGTAGATGCAGGATACCAGTGAACAGTACAGAAATGATATGACTCAGATAGACTCCTACATGACTTAAACAACAATGCCCTTGGTGGATGACCAAGAACTTGCTTGCCTTTGGTTGTCTTTGGTTGAATAAATGAGGCAGAGGTCCATGTGGCCCTTTGGATGTCCAAGCAGACGCTACCCTTGTTAATCGAGCAGTGACCTTTATTAATCTCTAAGTGTTCATTCTTTGGGGTAAAAATGGAAGAGAAATTGAACCCCATTCATTTCAATGGGGCACACCCTTGCACTCTCCCTGGTCAAACGTCATTACGTGTTTGAGCACGGGGGCATGTCAGTATCACCAGGGCTCTCCAGAAGGATCAGGCTGCCCAGCAGTATACAGTACTTATGAGCACTATAACTAAGGTATGGGCTGCTATTCACACTTAAAACCTGGCTAGAATAAATACCGATGAAGGCAGCTACCACAATATGTGTGTGCGGTAGCTGCTCTCATCTAGGTCAGAAAATCTCTTTAAGCATGCATGGGATAGCCATAGGGGTATATTAGAAAACAGGCAGGGAGGAGGGAGGGTTGCTGGAGACCAGTTAGGGTTTGCAGAGACAGATTTGGCAGGGAGAATCTTGGCAGACTGGGTAGGCCAAACCATTCTTTTCTGCCACCAAATTCTATGTTCCTATGAGCACAGAGAGTCCAAATGATACAGGTCCTGTTTTCATACACTTGCCCATAATCATAAAGAAGGAGGGTGAATTTTATTATAGAATATATATGAAATATAAACTGAATTATGCAGTATGATAAAGTTTTTACTGAGGCAGCAGTAGCTCTGGAGGAGAAAACTTAACTCAGCCCCCCCCCCCACACAGATACAGACATACACAGGTCAATCTAGTCTTTCAGAAGCATTGTTCCATCACTGGGAATGGCCCATGCTTCCACAATATCATTATATATTAATGCTTACCCTTTGTCAGGAATTTACTTGCTGTAGTTGTTCAGGAAAAAAGAAACACATTCTGCTTGCAAAAGGCATAAATTATTAATAATGAAAAAAAAGTTACAGATGACTTACAATTCTAGTCACGAGAGAGACATCCTGTGCACCACATTGCCTGGACTATGAAACTCACTGCAGTGTAAGTCACACTGTCCATCATCATCAAGAAAAAGAAAAAAATACATATTTTTTGAAATTGGTAACGAAATAGTGATCAAAAGCAACATTTATTTGGAAACCCTCTGTGTATTGAGTCAGTACAGCATGGACAATTGCAGGTGTAATACAGGCTTTCTCACAGTGTTAGAGAAGGGAAATATATAACTCTGTAGTAAAGCAGTGGGACAGTATTCAAGGCATCTGGGCACAGTAGGGCACATTATTTTCAACCCACAAGGTGGGCTGCCATTCTCGATGTGGTGCTTACCAACTTGGAAATGGTAGGCAGAGTGGAGGTTGAGGAACCACCAATAATGAGCATGTCTTATGGTTTGAACAAGCCCCCATGGGTACCAATATTCCCTTGCCAAAAACTGATGTTCTGAATTTCAGACAAGCAAATTTTGGCTAGATGAGGGAATAGTCCAGGATAAGTTGGTTTGAGCAGATTAAATCAGGGGGTTGGGGAGGGTGGAGGAGAGGTTGAGAATAACTAAAGGGGCCAGTCTTGAAGGAACTAAGTCATGCTTGAAAACGATTATCAAGAGTAACAGGCGTAAAAGACTAATCTGGTTCTCTAAAAAAAAAATTCAGGGAGGCAGTGAGGACCAAACAAAGGCCTTCATCTGATACAAAGAAAAACAAGGTGACTGGATGACAAATGGAGTGAACACCAAATATGAGGGAAGCCAAGAAGACAGTCAGGGGGCACAAAAGCAAACACAGAGCTGTATATTGTGGAGTGGGTCAAGGCAGGGGAAAAACAGTTTATGAGATACATTAGGGGAAAAAAGGAAGACGAGAGGGGAAATTATAAGGCTAAAAGAAGGGAGCAGGGTAATAGAGGAGGATGAGCAAAAAGCAGTCTTGCTTAATGACTACTTCTGCTCTGTATTAACTGTGGAGGATTCGGGATCTTTGCTGGAAAGTGGTATGAAGGCTGCTGTAAGGGGAAATGAGGCAGATGATAATCTCATGGGAAAGGGTCAGAAAAGGGCTTACTGCTCAGAAAGTAGATAAGGCCCCAGGGCTGTACGTATTGCTACCAAGGCTGCTTAGGGAACTGGTATCAGAACTGTTTGAACCCCCTGTAAGGGCTATTAAGTAGCTTACAACAGTCTGGTAGTTCTTAGATAGTGGAGGGTAGTGGATATTGTTCTGCTTCATGAGACGGGGGACAATGATCAAACGGGTAACTGCATGTACTGATGGAGACACTAGTTAAGGAGGACCTAGTGGGCTACCTGAATAGGATATAAATAGGATCTAGGATAGTAAGCAGCATGGGTTTGTGGTGGAGGTGTCTTGTCAGACCAACCTGATTGTATTTTTTTTCTAGGTAACTTGGGCAGTCGATAAGGGAGGATTTGGGTGCAGCGAAGGACCTACTTAGGCTGGTGGGAAGTTGAATGAAGGGGAGACAGTAGAGTGCAGTGGTAAACAGGTCTAATCAGGGAAGAGGGAAGTCACAAATGGGGTGTCACAAGGGTCAGTCCTGGGACCAGACCGCTTCAATGTGCTTCTCTGTCACATAGGAGAAAGTATACAGGGCAAGATGTGTGTCTTCACAGATGACACTAAACTCTATGGTAGGGTAGACAGTGAGGATGGGGAAGGGAGATACAGAGGGACCTGTAGAGGTTTAAAAGGTGGTCCAAAATCTGGCAGGTGAAATTCAGGGTCAAAAAGTGCACTGTGATGCAAAATGGGAGCAAGAACCCCAGGACAGAATATTGGATGGGAGGGGTTAAGCTGGGCACTACTACTTAGGAAAGGGACCTGAGACTTATCACAAGTGACTCCCTAAAACAATCCAGCCATTGCAACAAGGCCTACAGCTAGGTGACCAGGATGTTAAAACGTATTGGGAGGAGTTTTGATAGCAGCAATAAAAAGGTAATACTACCTCTCTATAGAACACCAGTGAGTCTGTATCTAGAATACTGTGCAAAGTTCTGGAGTCCTCACCTAAGGAAAGACAAAAACAGGTGGAGACAGTGCAGTGTAGGGTAACCAAAATGATACAGGGTCAGCAAGGTAGATCCTGTGAGGAACAGCTCATGACACTGAACATGTACTCACTGGAGGTCAGAAGGGAGACATAGATAGATAGATAGACAGACAGACAGACAGACAGACAGCTAGATAGTTAGAGAGATAGATAGATATACAGTGGCATCCCCCAGGATGAAACGCAATTCTGCAGCATTTTGCAGCACTCTGCAGAATACTGCAGAAGACCTACTGAATAAAACAATGTAAGACCTACTGAATAAAACAATGTAAGACCTACTGAATAAAAAAATGTAATTTCAATGGTAATTAGTCCCCTTTGTCATTCAGGAAACTGTGACACTGCCAGGATGAAGTGAATGCCACAGTTTCCTGCATGACAAAGGGGACTAATTGCCATTGAAATGACACTGCTTTATTCAGTAAGTCTGCTGCAGCATACTGCAGAGTGCTTTAAAAGTGGGTTTCATCCTGGGGGACACCACTGTACTTTATTTCTAAAGTGCCCCTTCCTGGGGGCTCGGAGTGCTGTACAATCCATACATTATAATACTAATAAGACATTTATCTTTGGATAAATAAAAACATTACAATACAGAGCACAAACATCAGCAAATTCAAATCAACTTTGAATCACTATGTTACTTACTATTATAAAAAGGGTCTGAGAAACGGAGCTTTCTGATTGGCTGCAAACATTCTAACAGCCTTATGTTAATCTTTTATTAACATACACGTAGAGCTTAACCATATACTGAACAAGGTTTAACACTGTTCAAAAACATTTTTTATTATAATAGCAATAAGGCACTCCCAGGGGTCATGTTAATGGTCAGTTAATCACCCTCTAGGGGCATGTGGCACTCGGCTACACCTCGTGCCACAGTACACCCTAGAAGGTGATTAACAGACCATTAACATAACCCTTGGTAGTGCCTTATTGCTTAAAAAAGACAGTCATCAAGTGTTTCATATTGTAATAAATTAAATGCTTTTTCAAATAAAAATGTCCTGAGACCCCTCTTAAGAACTTCCACTGAGGAGGTCTCTCTTAGATACCCCAGAAGCGAGTTCCACAGACTAAGCTCAGCCACTGAGAAAGTATGCTCTGACAGCTGCAGCCTCACTCTGGGAATCACTAAGAGGCCAACCTCGGAAAACAGAGAGGGCGAACCGGGCAGTGTGGCACCAAGAGGTCTTGCAGATAGTCAGGTCCCTGACTGTGTAGGGCTTTATAGGTCAGTAATCTGACCTTGAAGGCAATTCTCCACTTTATCAGCAGCCAGTGCAGTCCACAAAGAACCAGCATAATATGCTCGATTCTAGGAATGCCCATCAGTAGCCTGGCCGCTGCATTCTGCACCAGCTGTAGATGATGGAGATTGTCTCCTGACAGCACCAGGTACAAAGCATTGCAGTAATCTAACCTTGATGTGACAAAGGCATGTATCAGGGTGACAAAGTCATCCTGGAGTAGCAGGGGACAGATCTGGGCAATGTTTCTTAGATGGTAGAAACCACTTTGAATGACAGCCAACACCTGACCATCAAGTGTCAGGATGTCATCAAGTATCACACCCAGATCCATAGCACCAGTGGAGGGGTCAGGGATGCACTGTCCAGTCTAAGACCCAGGTCACTCCCCATCACCCCTCCACCTCGCCGATGACCTGGCTCCACCACCAATACCTCTATCTTGTCTGGATTGAGTCATAACCAGTTTCGGGCCATCCAGTCCGGGATCTCGGCCAGGCAGGTATTAAACACAGAGACCTCCATCTGGCTCCCAGGTGCACAGGACAGCTATAGCTGGGTATTATTGGTGTAGCAATGAAAACCCAAGCCATGCTGCTTGATAATGTCTCCCAAGGGCAGCATTTATACTGTGAACAGGAGGGGGCAATAGGACCGAACCCTGTGGAATTTCACAGCACTGGGGCCTCGGGCTGAATGTGGATAACTCCAACACCACCCTTTGCACTCTGTCGATGAGGTAGGACCTAAACCAGATGATGACATTGCCAGTTAGTTCACACCAATTCCGCAGGTGGTTCAACAACACCTCTTGATCCATGGTATCAAACACCGCACAGAGATCGAAGAGAACAAGAATAGATCACTCTCCCCTATCTCGCGCTCTAAGGAGATCGTTAGACACCCTCACCAGGGCAGTCTCTGTACTATGCCCAGGTCTAAATCCAGACTGGAATGACTAGAAAATGGTAGGGGAGGTGAGATGAGTCTCAGGCTAACCAGCCACTACTATCTCCAGAACCTTCCCTAAAAATGGGAGGTTTGAGACCGGTCTGTAGTTGGTGAGGCAGTCCAGGTCCAACGAGGGTTTCTTTAGCAGGGGTCTCACCAGAGCCTCTTTCAAGACAACCAGGAAGACCCCACTCCTCATGGAATATCGGACAATCTCAGCAACCATTGGTTCAATCAAGCCAATGCAGTCGACCAAAAGTCGGGTTGGACCCGGGTCTAGTTCACAATAGGTTGGCTGTAGTTTTGAAACTATCTCACTCACCTCATCAGTTCAACTGGGTCAAATTCATTTCACACAAGAGGGATGCCCCTCCACACCTCCAGCTTGACCCTACAAGCCAACTGAGTGACACTGGAGGAGATATTGGATCTGATAGAGTACACCTTCTCCGCAAAGAACAGAGTGAACTCTTCAGATCTAGTGCTTAAACTAGCTTCCCAAAGATGGAGACAGGCCAGGTGTAACAACCTGTCTACTATGTGGAAGAGCTGAGACAGTCTGTTCCTTGCTGCAGCAATCTCTCTAGACAGAAAATATATCTTTTTGGGGGAGATTGGCCTTTGATAATCATTGTAATGTGACTGTAAAGCCAATCTGTACTCCATCAGCCCGGACCTCCTCCAGCAAAGCTCCAACCTCCGGCCCTTAATCTTCAACTCTCTAAGAACTCCATGAAATCATGGGGGTTTCTGGTGAGTTGATAAGGGCCATACATGTATGGGTGTGATAGAGTAGAAGGCGGCGTCCAGCCCTATTATAGGCTGCCACCACCCCCTCAACACCCATCCTGCATGCAGTTTCAACACTTGATAGGTCTAGCACTGCCTGTAGTCCTGTTGGGAACAAAAAGCAGTGCCGGATCATCTCCACTGAGGAAGGACCCTGGGAGGAGTCCATATGTGAACCTCACGGTGCTATGATTCGACCATGCCGCCGGATCAATCTTGAGATCAACAACCTCAAGCCCCAGTGTAAACACCAGGCCCAACATATGCCCCTGCCAGTGGATCACTGAGCCATCTGTGACAGGCCCAGATCCTCCATACCTTAGAGGAGGTCTCGTCCAAATGACGAGAGCTTGTCATCAACCCAGTAGTTGAAATCCCTCAGAATAATCCATCTGGGGGATTCCAACACCAGGCCGGCAACAAAGTCCCTGACCTCCTGCAGGAATTCCCTTTCCCTGTTAGGTGGACAGTAGATGAGCGGAATCCTACAACCTGTGCCAGGACCCCCGCACAGACACACACTTGAAGGGCCTGGTAGTACACACCAACAGCACTGAGAGGTTCAAATTGGTTTTAAAACAAATGCCCACTCCCCCACCTCGACAATCCCTCCTCAGGCTATGTATTACAGAGTACTCATCCAGAATCCCTACCTGCAAAATGTATTTTCATTCAACCAGGTCTCTGTGATGCAAGCCAGGTTTACTGAGGAAATCAAGTCTTGTTTCTCATTGACCTGGCATTGCAAAGCAAACATTTGCCTGCTCTCTGCAGTGGAGCCCTAGGGTAGGAGGACCAGACAAGAAGGACCCCTCTCCAGAACCCATTTTGCCCCAGAGCACACCCTGGGCCTCACTACCTGAATCCCCACCTCCCCGGCAGCCACTCCCATGCCCCACTGCTTCGACCTCTGACCACATGCAATCTCCAACACCCTGCACCTCACATATACCTCTGCAGGTAGGGGAGGAAGTTCAAAAGGTCAGAGGTCATGCAGCTGGGCCGTGGAGTTGCTGCACCTTGGGAGCTCAAGAAATCAACACATTCTGACTGTCCAACTACTAAATACTAGCAATAAATCAACATTAAATACAAACAGAATTAACATTAAAACCTCCCCAAGCCCCAAATAACACACTCAAACAAAACCCAGCACTGCAAGAAATTAACACAAATATAAACACAAAAGACAACCATCCACTCCAACACACACTACTCACACATACCAACACACTTACAATTATTTCAAAAACAATCTTTAAACCCTCCCCCCTTTAATTCACCAATTCAAATTCCCAGGCATTCAATTATAAAAGTTCACAGTAGTATCAAAGGCCAAGGAACTGTCATTTACAGCAGCCAACATATAATGTAGTATATGGGACTCTCACTACCAAACACCAAACCAAATTCTAGAAAGACCAAAGGCAATCTCACTCCCCTTGATCAAGTCCACAAGAAAATGAACATTCAATCTAAATCTATTAGCTAAATGGCTTTCTCACAGCCTCCAACAGACAATGTAATGAAAATTGTATTGGCCCCTTCTTTGGCTCTCTCACAGCCAATGAAGACTTCTATACAAAGTACCTGAGGATACGTAGTTGGAGTCCCCCAGAAACTGGCACAGATTCTAGCTTTTCCAGCAATGCTGCACACATAGCAAGAGATGAAAACTTTACTTAGAATCCAGCTCCCATATTCGGTTTTAACGTCTCGAAACAGCCAATCCACTGATTTCAATTGGTATTTGCAGCCATAGCAATCCCCACTCAAACAAGACCACCACTGCACACCAGGCCAGCCAGGACCAAAGTTGAAATGAATTGGTCCACCAAGATTGATCTGCTGCAATTCAACACAAGAACACTGATGCACAATCAGTCAGTAAGTCAGCTGAGCTCTACTAATCAAAAACAGCACAGTTCATCCAGGCAGCCAGTTCAACTCCAAATACCGAGCCCTCCACTTTGTAGCAAGAATGCTGCACTCAGCCAGCCAGATGAAAATCCACCACCTCCAAGAGATCAGCAAAGTTCATCTGGGTAGCTGGTTCGACTCCAAACATCGAGTCCTCCAGTTCAGAACTTCTTCCAGCAGGCCCAGAAAATCATCGGAATCAGGGACATACTGTAACTCGCATACCTCAGGTAAGTGAGCAATAACAGTAACTAAAAAACAAAATGAAAATAGTGCACTTGGACTACCCTAACTAGAAAACAAAAACCCTGTCTCCTAATTCTAACTCACTTCTAATCACTAACTATCCTTTACCCACCGGTCACTGACTAATTCAGATTTTGCACAGACTGTTAATAATAAAATAAAACCTTTTAAACTCTAAAAAAATGCTCTGTAATACTAAAAATGTATCCCCAAACAACGGGTCAGCACAGCGTGGTCACCTCTTTCAACTGTCCCAGAGATGAGATTAAAGAGATGATGAGGGGCAGGAGACATGATAGAGACCTTCAAGTTCCTGAAAGTAATGATTAGATCAACTGCAAAGAACTATTTGGCAGGAATGGTAAGTCAAAAGCAGGGGAACATGAGTGGAAGCTGATGGCGGGGTGGAGTTTCCGGAGGAACATGAGGACATTTTACTTTACAGAGAGGGTTGCTGAGCCATGGAACAGAGTACTAGCTGAAGCGATAGACAAAAACCATCAATGGTTTCAAGCATGGCTGGGACAGAGTTCATGGATTATTAGTTACTTGAAGAGGGGAGGGGGAAGTGAGGACATGAACCCCATCTAGACAATAGGTCCTGGGGTAGCATAGAGTAGAAAAGGGCAAACTGGGTGAATCAATGGTCTTTTTCTGCTGATATTGTCTATATTTCTATGGAAAGGCTCTTTTAGCTCAATGACAGACTTGGGAGTTTTTTTGATTTTCAGTCCTACAAAGGTTTCAGACCAGGCAGAGCAGCATAATGCTCAGAGTACCACCATGGGAAACAAAATGTTGCATCTGAGGATATTCCGAGTAATAACATTATTTAAAAAAACATCAAAAATTAAATTTGGTTTCAAATGTGCCTGTGTATTTGTCTAAAATGTGGTAACAAAAAGGATCAGCTTTAAAAATCTTGAATGCAGCCAGCTCCGGTAATCCTGTCTCTGCCGCCGAGGCATTTCTTTTCTTTATTTAGTCCCAGTCAATGCAGAATCACACAGGACATTAACAGCTTTCAAAATAAAAGAGGATACATGATGAGTAAATATAGTTAAACAACTAAGAAATAAATATTTTTAAACAAAACAGTTGCATATGCAAATTAAATACATACATACTTTTTTTTTTTCAGTTTTTGTTGACCGGGTAAGTGCACTAGACACATCCTGCCTATTTTCAGGCACGACCCAGGGGAGGGGGATACAGATGAATGCCAACTGATCTTGAACCAGATTAAGCTGTTGGCAGAGAAGAACCATCAAGCCCACCTAGTCTGCCCAAAATCCAGTCCCACCTACCCAGAGACCCCTAGACTAACTCCTACACTAGAAACCCATCCCCTAAGTACCAGAATCCACTTGTGTCTGCCCAACGCATTCTTGAAGCTTTTAATTGTATCTGCCCCTACCACCTCCCCGGTAGACTGTTCCAAGTGTCCACCACCCTCTCCATGGAAAGTACTTCCTTACATTTCTCTTGAAATGTCCCCCCTCCAGCTTCCAGTCATGACCACTCATCCTTTGAAAAATCTTACACAGAAACATAGAAACATATACTTTGACAGCAGATGAGGACTGCTTGGCCCACCCATCCTGCTTATTCCCCGCCAATTAGATAAGCTGCAGATCCTAGTTAACCAACAGCCTACTTCCTCCTACCCCCCCACTAGAATTGCTTTATGTCTGTCCCATGCATTCTTTAATTCCCCCACTGTTTTTGACCACACTACCTCCTCAGAAAGGCCCTTCCATGCATCCGCCACCCTCTCTGTGAAAAACAATACTTCCTCATGTTGCCCTTGAGCCATCCCCCATATCTTCAAATTGTGTCCCCTTGTTCTTCCTTTGAAAACACTCACTCCACCCTCAACTTCAAGATACTTCGGTGGATGGATTATTGGAAGGGAGCAGACGTCTCCCGCTTGCTGTTCTTCTGGAGCGATTTTCTCTACCCCAAGCTTTTGATTTTAAATATCTTCAGTTGAAACTGGCAATTTTCTTTTATTTGGGCCCTACCCCATGGTCCTTCCATGACTCCCTGAATATCCCATTACTTGTATCTCTTGTGGAAAAACCCCATTCAGTGCTGAAACTTTACGGACTTCTTTAAGCCAATGATTCTAGCAGCCCTGTAGGGATTTCTTATTACTGGCAACAGGCCTTGGATCTCCCTGCAGAGCCTTGGCTCTGGCAGACCAGGTGGCAGCACTTTTATCAATTTGTAAAACAAGATAGGTACAGGTTGATTCAATTTCAGACTTTACTGAAATTACACTACGCCCCCTTGCGATTGCACAAAATGGGTTGGCTCCCCTCACCAAACTGTACCAGATGTGCACTGGCTAAGGATCACCCTAAATACCTACTCTGGGACTATGTTAAAGTAGCCCTTTTTGGAATGCTCTTAAAGTATCCTTAAACCCTTTCCTGGGACTTGAAAACTAATTTACACCAGAGGTGTGTTTAGTTGGTCTCTATCCGGCAGGTCTCTTTGGCCTTCGGAAGGCAAACATGGCATTGATTGCAGTTACGGTCAAGTTAGTTATATTACAACACTGGTTGGATGATGCCACTCCCTCTTACAAAGAATGGCATCAGGAGATCCTCCAGGTAGTGATGGTGGAGAAACAGATTGCCTCCTCACAAGGCAGAAAAGAGTGTTCTGTTCTAGGTGGGACCTGCTATATGCCTTATTATTTGTTGTTTCATCATCATAAATGGGTGAAATGATTATTTTTCTTTCTTTTTTTTTTCTTCTGTAGCCTTAATATTGTAACCCTGAGCTTCCCTTGTTAGTATTGTTTTCATTTTTTACATCTCTCATTATGGTCTTTTCTTATATCAGTTTGTATATATACAAATTATCCTTTCCTTTTTTTAGGAGGCAGTATAGCACAGTAGTTAAGGGCACCGAGCTGCGCTAGTACCATCTGAAATGGTAAATGGTAGTTGTTCCAGTTTTACAATCAAAAATGGCAAATGGTAGTTGTTTTTCCCTGCAAAATGGTATCCAAGACTGCCTAGACAGTAATGCCGACTGCATTACTGAAAGAGTAAATTGTAGCTGTGCAACGTGCACTGTAGTTACTTTTCACACTTTCAGCTCTGCAGAAATGGTATCTGAGGTATAGGTGTAAGCGCTACAAAGGTATCATTACTGAAAGAGTGTAAATTGTAGTTGTGTGAAGTGCTGCAATTGTTTTTTACACTTGTTCATGTTCAGTAATGAGCCTCTGTTTGGTTCCACAGAACATAGGGCTATGCTGGGTACTGTATGTAGCAGAACGTAGAGCTACACTACTTATGTAGTGGGGTTCTTAGTCCTCTGCTTACGCCATTTATTCCTGAGGGTAGAAATAATGCAGATTGACACCACTTAACTTGTTCTGGAGAATATTCATATTCAGGGGAGAGGTGCAGTATTTATTTGAGAGCATTAGCAATGTTCTGCTAAATAATGCCCCATCTGTGTTCTCCCAGTTGCTTAAAAATATTAAAATCACCCATCTACATCCTTCCAGTGCCAAACCTCACCCCATTCCCAATCCCCATGTTAGAAAAGAACTAAGCCTTCTCCCTGCATCCACCCCTCCCAAATCCCAACCCTCCTCTGATCCTAGTGCTCATATGAATACAATCCCCCTGTCTACAAAGTACTACTCAAACCAGCTTGGCAACCCAGGTCTTAAATTAACAAAGGGAAAGGATTTGGCTGTTGGAGATGTTGCTAGTTTATCATAGTAATTGGGTAATGTGGCAGTAGGGGGAGGTAGGTGAGGGATCTTAATGTCAGTAGAGAAATTGAGGAAATTTAGGGTTGGAGGTAATATTGTACAACTGATAAGGAGCTTGCTTAAATGAGGACTGCACTGAACCTGAACTACTGTATATCATACAGTTCTAAAATGGCATTCAACACCAGACTGTAAATCAGAAACAACCACCAAGGTCATTAATAGACAAGTATAGATGGAATAATAACAAAATTTGAACAAGTTTCTGAAAAACTGCTTCTACTGGGAAAAATTACCTTCAGGCTCAGTGCAGTTTTCCTTTAATACAGTGACTGGGGCAGAAAGAAAGTCACCAGTGGTGTTCCTTGGTGTTGGCACTGGGACAAGAGCACACTGATGAAGTGGCGATTCAACAAAGCAGTCAGCTGCTTCGAGGAAAAAAGATGAAAAATCCAAGACACAAAGGCACGGTACACAAAAACCCCAGCACAGACCAAATACAACACATGACTTACTTTATGGAATCAATTCACTCTTAGAATAACATGGACATACTGTATACCAAACTGCACACAGCACAAATGTTTAGAAATAACTTTTAAAGGTCCCATCACTGAGGCAGAGACACAGGGAAATGTGCAGTGCAGGAACAGTGAACCCAATGCTTCATGGATTGTATTACTTTGATAGGTGGTATCATATCACAAATATGTCAGCCTATTAAGGACTGAATTAGCATCAAGGGAACCTTCTCCCTAATCCATTTCAAAGCTACTGTAGATCCTGTTGTGATAGTCTATAATCGTCAGTTTAAATTGATTGTAAAAAATCCTTATGCTCATGCATGAAACTCTAGTGTTATCAGACTAAACAACCTATGTTGATAGGACCTTTGTAGGGTGTCCCCTATGGAATAATAGACTGTGGGCATGAGATGTAGGTGAGAGGACTATAAAGTGGAATTGAGCAGTTCTGTCTGCCCAAACCTCATGAGAGGAGCCTCTTATATCATAAGAGATAGTCCATGGAGCCCCTTTTGACATATAAAAAATCATTAAAGTTAGCTACAGTAGACAGAAACATCCAATTTGTCATCAGAAAAAGGCTCTTTGATCCATTGCATCTGCCTATTCCTGTCTAACTAACGTGGACTGGAAGAGCCCTAGTGGCTTTTCACTCATCCTAGAGTGATTTTTAATAAGTTTTAAGTAGTTTATTTTTAATTTCACAAGCTAAATGAAGCTGCTCTCTCTCTCACTGTGAAGTGGAATGCAGTACTCCTAATGTTCCTGTATGAGAGATCAGTGTACACAAGATAGGAAATACAGTGACTCTGTGTGCCGACTGACTGAAATCATACAAGTGATTTATAATACTAAAACGATGTAAAAAATCATTACGCAACGCTAGATGCCCTAATGTCATTTGAAAAATGTTTTTTTTGTTAATCCCACACTACTCAGGGCATCTTTTCAATTGCATATGACAGCATTCCAATCTCTAAATCCAAAAAGTCCTGTACAAGTTAGATCATAATTTAAATGTATGGTGACTAGATTTTTAAGTGCTTACCACTTCTTAAATCTCTGGAATGCAAACGGTAACCAACATCATTATTTTGAAATCAATAGCTTAACACAGAAAACTAAACACAAATGCTTTGTAGTACTGGTATGTGAAGAGGACAAGAGGCTATGACTGAAAATATTTTTTACCACTAATTTATTTATTAAATTACATTTTATAGCAATTCTACATACCCACTTTCTAATTGCAGAGCCCAAATTTAAAGTCACAATACATAATCAGGTATCAGGAGTGAAATGAGTCTCTTTGGGGATGACTCAAAACTTGGGGCGGTGGTGGATGGAGAGGAGGGGAGGGTGGCCCTACAGGGGACATGGAGGCTCTGGAAAGATGGTCTAGAAAGTGGAAGCTGAGGTTCAATGCAGGGAAATGCAAGGTACTGCACCTGGGGGCCAGAAACCCAGGCCAAGTGTACACCCTGGGGAAATGCTACAAGTCTCGATGGCTGAGAGGGACCTGGGGGTGGTGGTGGATGTCAAGATGAACAACTCACAGACTTGTAGGAGGGCAGCAGCCAAGGCCAACAGGATGCTGGGATGCATTGCTAGGGGGCTCACCTCCAGAAGGAGGGAAGTGATGCTCCCTCTGTATAACTGCTTGTTGAGGCCACACCTCAAGTACTGCATGCAGTTTTGGAGGTCACACTTAAAGAGGGACATCAAACTCCTGGAGAGGGTCCAGAGGAGGGCAACAAAAATGATTTGGTTCTTGGGGGACAGGACCTATGGAGAGAGGCTCCAAGAGCTAAATATGTACACATTGGAAGAGAGAAGGGACCGGGGGGACATGATAGAGGTCTTCAGGTACATGAAGGGGGTAAATAGGGAAGGAGTAGTCAGGGTGCTTCGAAGGAAGGAGGAGGGGCAACTAGAGGGCATGGGTGGAAGCTGGAGGGGGAAGATTCAGGGGAGAAAGGAGGAGGTGCTACTTCACTGAGAGGGTGGTGGAGCCATGGAATGTGCTGCCCAGGGGGCTGGTGGAGGCAGAGATGGTGGAGGGGTTCAAGAGGGGTGGGACAGGTACAGGGGAAGGGTTCTGGAAGCAAAATCCAGTGCAATGAGAATTTCCAGAACTGGGAAGGGAGAAGCCAAAGAAAGCAAGGGGGGCAGCAACGTCAGCTCCCAGGGCGGGGGCTGACCAAATGAGCAGACACAAAAGACCGTTAGGCCTATTCTGCTGGCATTTTACTATGTTAGTATAAAACATGTTGAATTCATAATATGTAGAATAATATATAGCCAACCATACAAAATGAGCCTGTGTTTCCATTGAGGAGTTGAGATAACAGCCTATGAACCTTCAGAGTAAAGCTTCAAATCAAATCAATCTTTATTTTATAGCACCTTTCAAGACCAAGATGCTGTACAAATTATAATTTACAATATAAAATCAAAGAATATAATAACTTTGAAATTTCTAAACTTTAAAAACTTTAAAATTGTCAGTGTCATGAACCGGTTTATGGGAAGATTTATGTTAGTATCCATCAACCAGGCTCCCATATCAGTATATAAAAAAGCTACTGGTAAACGTGCTCTCAATAAAAACTGTATGTCTATTTTTATGTGGGGAAAATCTAGGATACACGTATTCAATTTCCGTCGCACTTTACGACTGTAAGTTGAGCTGTCAGTGTATAGGGAACAAAATAGTAATAAATGATCCAAAAATTAATTTGGTCTCATATGAAAGGTATTAACCTGTACAGATGATGAAACAAACATATGGTCAATCAATGAATGCAGTTTCCCTTTCATAAAAGATACCCTGGGTCCATGTGAGTAATAAGAAAAACAATTAATCAAACCCGCCAACCTGATGATGGAATCAAGTGCGTGAGAATCGCAATACATTTTTTATTCTGCTGGAACATCTTATTTAAACTGCAATGAAAGTCCCCTCCCCATAATACCTGTACAGAGGTGACTAAAAAAGGTTGAACTGCCTTCATGTATGCTACTCTGTCTGCTTTAGTCTGAGGGTTATAAATACTAATGAACCTATAACAAGAGTTTTGCCACTTTCCATCCAGGATCATAACCCTACCAGGAATAAGGTCTATTAAATTATGAAGGGAAAACTGAAAGGAATTAAATAGTATACCAATGCCATCCACCCTATCAGTCCCAAAAGACCAATAAGAAGGTCCCCAGGACCATTCCCTCCTAAAAGCTAACAGCTGCTCTATAGACTGCATCCAGGTTTCCTGCAAGAAACAGACTGAAATTTTTAAATCATATATCTGTTGAAACAGAGCTTGCCTTTTACTGGCATTTAACAAACTATGAGTATTCAATGATCCCCAGACTAACAGTATTCCGAAAACTAGCTGATGGAAATAAAATCCTTTATTTCTTCCATTTTTTCTTTTTTTTTCTCTTTAGAATTATCTATAGACCAAGACATAGTAGACAATGAGGACCTTTGGGAGTCAGAATCTCCCAGATCCATTTCTGTCTCCCCCCATGGAGTGAATAATGCTGTGTATGAATTATTAGATTCTACTGAAATAACTGGGGGAGGAGATTTAGGTTGTAAGTTCCTGGAGAACCTCCATCTGGGTAAGGGAGATAAGGGGACAGCAGCTTTTTGATCCTGTTCGGGAACTACTGGATCTGTAAAACAGATAGGTGCCAACTCAAGAACTTCTGGAGGTCCCATGCAAGACTTAATTTCCTCTTGAGGAGCTAAGACTACAGTTTGGACCGGTATCTGAGGCTCAGGGGTAGAAGTCTGAACTGAGGGAGTAACCTGAGGCCTCTCCTTTCCCTCCTTGGGGATGGTGGGGGGGGGAGGGGCCTGCAGCATCCTGATTTTTCTGAATCAGAAGATCTGGGCTGATGCATGTAGCCTTGTTTTAAGCAGTCCAAGGACATTCTCGAAAAATATGGCCATATTCTTCACACAAATCACATTTTGTTTGATTTGCACACTGCATTGTAACATGCCGTATTTCTCCACAATTGTCACACCGGGGTTGGTCATACACACTTGAGAGATGAGCCCTAGAGCCACACTTACAGCACGCTCTGGGCTGACCCCCATAAAAACAGACTTCTCTATCTCTGCCCAAAAAAAGGAACTAGGTATATGCTCTATATCTGAATCAGATTGTCTGAGTTTGATTTTATATTTCCACCCCCCCCCGTCCAAAATTGTTCCAAATCTAAGATAGGGTCTGGAGCACTTAAAACTTCACATTTCTGTGAAAGCCAAAAAGTAGTATCTTGCACATGGACCCCCTCATTTCGAAACATTACTGTGACAAATTTAATTAAAGGCATAGTTAACAGAATAACCAAAAAGGGGGCCCATGTGGGAGAAAACTTTACTTGCCCATACCTTTCCCAGAAAAGATCCAAAGCATGTGAAGTCCTGAAACTAACATCAAAATTATCCTCACCAGAAATGTTTATAAAGGCAAAAACATCATTCGGAGAAAAAGAATCTTTTAACAGATTTTTCTCCACAAAATATCTGTCCGGCCTGTTTTCTAAGCCCGCTTTGTAACGAATACGAACTGCATTCCTTCTTGAAGCTGCCTCCCTCTTGGCTGTAGAAAATAGTTCTGACATTAAAGGTTTCTGAGCAGATGAATCAGAATTCTTTACTTGTGGTGGAAAAACTTGAGGAGCATGGCCAGATTCTACTGCAGGGTTCATAGGCCGTGAAGCTTGCTGGTCTGAAGGCCTAGCAGAGGAGTGAGGCCCAGGAACGCAGAGCTTTACCTCTTTACCAGTGCCCTCAGCAGAGGTATTCACCTCTGTACCTGGTTTCCACATAGGGGAATTCTGAGAAAATGCAAATTCTGCATCCTACATTGGGTCAGGCATCCAAATACCAGAGGGTGCCTGCTTCCATCCAGCCCCTGCTAGGGCTTTCCCCAGTGTCCAAGATCCCTCATTTAAATTAGAGGAAATTACCACAGCACCTGACTCTTGCAAAGGAGGATTACATATACGAGACACAGCCCCTTGTATATTTTGCTTGTGAGGGAACTTGACGAGAAATGTAAATTCTGTAACCCCTGCTTGGGACTCCGAGGTGGACTGATGCACAATAGGAGGGGAAAAACTGCCTCTTTTGCAAGGGGAACATCAGTTCTTTCATTAGCTGTTTGTCTAAATACAAAACCCGCCGATTTGCTAAGCAGGACAGTCTCAGTTTGTAAAACCTCAACAGCTGTAGGTTTGTAATTATTTGTCACTGTTTAGCTCGAGAATCAGAGTTGAAAACCTTTTCCCTCATTTCCTGCAACAAAGAAGGCCTTAGGCACTCGCTAGTGATAACGATATTACTGCCAGCCTATTGCTTGCCAGAATCAATATTTAGCTTATGTGGAGTACCAGAAAAATGAATCGCTGACTCACCCTGCCCAGCAGTACCATCTAAGGGGTTTCCAGCAGCTGTTGTGTTGACAGCATTTGCATTGATAATGACAGGGAGCGCCTCCTTAGCCATCAGTGGCTGAGCGCTTTCTGCTGCTGTGGTACGAAGCTCTGGGATAGCATTCTGGCCATTTGCTGCATTACTAGCATCCAAAATATACTCATCAACCCCATTAGTAGCTATGTCCTCATTTTTACTGAATGCGTGCACCAGTTAATTCTTATGCTGCAAAATTAAATCCAAAGTGATAAAACTCTGTTCCTGTAGCATATCAGGCTTTAGGTACTCGTCTGTATTAACGACCATACTGCCTGCCTGTTGTTTCATTAAATAAATACTCAAAAAACTTTTAATCACAGGAGGTTTAGGTAATGACTCACCGCGTCCTGTGAGTTTTGCAGAAAAACATCCATCTGCTGACATCATGGCAGTTTTTGTTGCCGTAAGAACTGGGAGCGCTCCCTCAGGTTGCAATTTCTGTGCTTTTACCGCTGTTACAGTTTGAATTGTAGGAATTTCATTCCAGTTGTGAGAAACAAGTCGAGCATCCACTTTAGTAAGCATTTCCATTTTCTTTTCAAAATCCTCAGCGGAAAGAGGAGCCTCATGAAGCTCCTTGTCCGATTAAATATCTATAGGTAGCTCTAAGTTTGCCTCAGTTGCAGAAACAGTAACATTGGAGGCTGACGCAAGTACTCCCACTGCACAGATGTCCTCTCCCTTTGGCGTCTCACACACAGTGGCCATCCTGCAGATAGCCTATCCCTCTACTGGCCAAGAGTAGGGGAATTTTTGTTTTATTTACACAATTATAAAAAATACAATAAAATAACTATAATACATCATGAAAAATATAGTAAAGGAAATAAAACAATGATACACAGAATATGAACATATAAAAGACAAAGTAATTCAACACATACAATTGAACAGCATCCCCCCATCCTAAGGACATCTTTTAAGTAGAAACCCAAAATCTCTTCCATAGAATATCTATTCCATACCCTCAATCCATAGTATAGACAATTTTTAAGGAAAAAATAAATGCAAAGGTGAGGAAGAAACGAAAAAACACCATCATAAGAACAACACAATCATAAGTCAAAAAAGAAAGGTTTTTTTCCCCTCTCCTCCTTTCTCCATTTGTCCTAAAAATCCCAGTCTTACCACACAATAATTCCTATAACCTTATTTCCAAAACAATATTTAACATAAAACAAATTTGCACCAGAAACTTTCCTGTTGTGAAGAGGAAAGATGTGTACATTCCATACGTTGGAAGTTTTGTAAGTCATTTACAATCATGTGTACCAAATTAATGACAGGGATATCTTGTTGCTGCAGAACTAAACGGCACCTGCTAAGCCAGAGCCAATACAAAAAGTAAACATGAATAATTTTCAATGTACTTGTACAAATCCCTACTGGAATAGTAGGACAAATTCCATAATATAACAATTCCGGCGATGGGGGGAGTGTTAACCAACTCATATGGAGTGACCATCTATTTTTCAACACATCCCAAAACCTCACCGCATATGGACAGTTAAAATACAAATGATTCATAGTTTCCAGTTTCCCATTACAACTTAATCTTGGACAATATCATTCAGACAATGCCTTATGTTTCTGGTTAGCTTTAATGTTTACCCTATTATGAATTGCTAACCAAGCAGTATCCCACATATTAACTGGGATCCTACGATTCATAATATAACTAGAAATCTGCTGTTGATGGGAAACAAAAAATTCTGACCAGAGGGTATCGGTAAAGAATGATTCCAGTATTGAAGAATAAAGTGCTTTCCGGGATATTTGCAAAATGCCTAGGTATGTTATATTCCATAGTTTAATTTTATCAAAGACCGAATCCCATAAATCAGATAGTCTGGGTTTACGTCTATTCTTATGTAAAAAGGAACCCATACGCCATTCTTCTAACACATGTGCAATATTACTAGATCCAATCTGAATCCACCATTTTGAATCACCTTTGAGTAATGGAATTAAATTAACGGAAAAAAATATCTTAAAATAAAACACTATAGGATTTATCATGTTCAATCCACCTTCCTTAAGTGATCTATACAAAATATTCCTCTTAACTGGATTCAATCTACTCCCCCAAATGCAAGAAAAAAAAATCCGCAACACTGAAACCTCCAGTTGTTTCTTTAAAGGAAAAATAGCACTTAAATACAGAAATAATGGAATCAAAAAATGTTTTAGTGTAATACACTCTTTTTTTTTTTGTCGTTTTCCATCGGTTCCATACTTCCACTTTCGTTTTTGCCACCTCTATGGCACATTCCCAATTAAAGAGGGACAAATCTCCTTTACCCTAATAAATCCCCCAAATCTTGCAAGGTTGTTGGGCCACCGGAAAACCACCAAAAACAAAAGGATCTAGTACACCCTCATGTAATTGCAAAATTTTCGTTTTGGTTAAGTTTAGAGAAGCCTCTGTAATTTTCCCTATTTCTTGAATAAGGTCTCTAGCCAATACAAAAGAATACTCATTCATCAATAACAAGCAGATGTCATCAGCGTATGCCAATACTTTATAAGTAGAAGCCATAGAAACAGTTAAACCACGAATCAAAGGGAACCTATTCAGAACCCGCAAAAGAGGGTCCAAAACAAATACATATAATAAAGGACTTAAAGGGCAACCTTGCCTTAAGCCTGTGTAAATGAAATGTGGAACACCTATCCAACCATTTTCATATGGAAGTACATAGACCAAAGCGAAACAGAGCTGTAACCACCCTATAAAAATCATTGGTAGCCCGAAAGCCAATAAGACGTCCCATAAAAAAGAATGTAAAACTGTATCAAAAGCCTTGGCCTGATCTAGGCTAACTAAATAACCAGGCATCTCAGCATCTAGTTTCGAAGAAAAGATAATTTCTCTTATAAACAACAAGGCATCAGTGATGTTCCTACCTGGGATTGCACAAAACTGCATGGGGCTAATTAATGAGGGCATAAGTTCTGCCAATCTATTCCCTAAAAGCTTCACGAAAATCTTAAAATCTAGATTTAACAAGGTCAAAGGTCGCCAATTCCCTAAATCCCTAGTATCGCCGGACTTATATAAGAAAATTAATAATCCTTCATACATTTGTGTAGGTAAAACATTATCCTCCAGAAAAAAATTATAAAGACGTAAAATGACCCGGATCACTGACCATATTACTTTATATAATTCGCATGACAAACCATCCAAACCTGGGGCTATATTGTCATGCAAAGAGTGGATAACCTTATCCATTTCTTGTGAAGAGAAAGGAGTAAGTAATAAGAATTCTGAGAACTGGTGGTTTGAGGGAGTGCTGCCATTCGTAAAAAGGCGTCAGATGACAGAACAGATCGTGGGAATTTTCCAAAGGTATTGTTAACATATTCCTCAGCAACCCCCATAATACCCGCATTATCCCAATGTTCTACCCCTGCAGAATCTTTAAGGCTCGCAAAAACCCGATTCTCAGTCCTAAATTTGCATGCTAAAAACGGGTTAACTTGTTCAGACTTCCCCTGAGTACCAAACAACTGTTCTTTTTGTAAGGACTGCATTCTAGAATATTGGAAGTCGGACATCTGTTGCCTTACATTATCAATACGATCCTTTAAATCAATGACCCCCAAACTTTGTTGAGATATCAACATACCCAATTCAGTATGAAATGCTAAATATTTATCCCGTTTTGTTTGTGCTCTGTATGAACCTATCACCTTAAAAAAATCAGTTATACATAGTTTCAAATCAGACCACCAAAGACCTATATTATCATGTAAAACTAAAGTAGATGATTTATCACTTAAGATCTCTTGCAAGTCATGTAAAATGATTGCATCGGACAGTAGGGTCACATTTAACCACCAAACCCCACTCCCGGCTGTTCTTCGTGGAGGGTAGTCAAACCGAAAGCCCAACAACCAGTGATCCGAAAGCTCAATAGGGATGAGAGTAGGAGAAGCCACACAACATTTCTGGTTCACAAAAAGAAAATCAATGCATGAAGAAAGGGAACCCTTATAAAAAGTAGGCTTCTTAACCAAAGGGGTACCAAAAAAAACATTTTTTAAATTTGCCTGTGAAATAACTTGGGATAAAAAAGTTTTATCACAGTATTGCTTCGCACCATCTTTTTGCGTTTTGAAATTAATATTAAAATCACCCCCAAAAATCAAGTGATGTTTAGTATATAAGTAAGGCTGCACTTTCCTTAATAAATCAATCTGAATGGCTTTAATCTGAGAATTGTAAATATTTATTAAACGTAAAAAATTACCATTAAACTTGACATCTAGCAAAAAGGCCCTACCAGGCTCTATTTCAACCATTCTAATAACATTAACGTCATGGGTTTGAAAACAAAAACCCACCCCACTACAAGGTTCTAAACCTGGAGACCAAATTGAGAAACCCCAGCCTCAATCTAAAGTGGACTGTTTTATTTCCATCGTATCCTGTAAACGGATATCTTGTAAAAATAAAATATCATAACTTAGGGAATATAAAATACTAAACATAGTAAACCTACGTTTCTTATTTTTTATGCTGTTAACATTTAAGCTTGCTACAGAAAAATCAACCATTTATGGGTTGTTTTTTTTTTGCTTTCCCACTAGACCTCGTAACTCGTTTGGCCAGAAAGGGGACACCACCACCTCCAACAGACAAATCCATTTTACTCTCCATCTCTGGGTCATGAATAGAAATGGTCTCTATCCCTTCAGAATCAATAGGCTGAGATTGATCCATTTGATCACTCCAAGAGGGAAGGGAAGAAAACCTATTCGACAACGTAACTGAGGGTAGAGAAATCATAGAGTCCTTACTTTTCTTGGACCCTGAATGCTGTACCTACACGAATTGATCATCATTGCCAATAGAATCAGAGGATCCACAATCAGCCACAATTGAATGTAATGCCTGAGAATCCACTGGTAAACTATCCATAGGCTCACAAATTAAGGGTGACTGAGCTGTAGAAGTGGAAATAAGAGGAGTAACAAGGGGGACAGGGTCCTTCATTTGCAGGGTAAGATCAAGCACTGGTGTAACAGACTCTAAAATCTCAACACCTTTTTGGACAGTAGTTTGAAAAGGGAGAGAATTTCTAACCAAAACCCTCGCAGCCCCCCTTCCCCTTCGGCTCTCAACCGGTGGAATTCCTAAGGGTAATTCAGAAGAAAGGTGCTTAGCTTTGTGTAAAAAATAAGAATGGTCAGAAGCTGCATCCACATCAGTAATATTCCATGGACAGTCATCAAAACCATGTTCCGATTCCCCACATAAATTACACATGGGGGGACGTCGCACTCATTCGCCTCATGTCCCAGAACCCCACAAGAAAAACACTTTACAGAATTACAAGCAGTGTTTAAATGATCCAGAGAACCGTATTTATAGCAGCTCTTTGGTTGGCCTGCATAGAAAATAATCCCCCTATCCCTTCCCAAAAAAAAGGAACTAGGTAGATGTTGTATCCCAGAGTCATTTTGATATAGTTGAACCCTAAAAGTCCAACTCCCTGTCCAAAACCCATTATCATCTATTATGGGTTTAGGGTTTTCCATTAATTTACAACGTTGCTCCAACCAGTGCATTATATTTGCCACATTAACACCCTCATTTCGGAATAGAACAGTCACTATTTTGATGGTAGGTTTGGTGACTGGAATCACTATAAAGTCTCTCCATACATCTAAGTCTTTTACTTCATAATATCGTTTCCAGAAATTATCCAGTAAATGCATAGAGCAAAAGCTAATGTCATATTGATGATTCCCAAGCGAATGAATAAGAGCATAAACATCGGAAGGCACAAACCCTAAACTGTCAAGTAGGAGATTTTTCCCTACCCAGAGTCTGTCTGGGACAGTAGAAGATTGTCCTTTGTAACGAAACCGTACCAAGAATCTTCGTTTAGCTTCCCGAGCAGGACGATGAAACAGACCTGCATAAGATTTTTTCCATTGTGCGTCAGGTTGCGCAGAAGGGACATCAGTAACCGAGGAGAGGGAAACTCTATTTCCAACCAAAGAAGTAGCAACACCCTGAATGGAAGGTTCAACACTTACTGTATCAAGCGGTTCGTTAAGCGAAGGAATGCAGTCTAACACAGCGTCTGACGCAGTTCTGTCCATGTCAGCCTCACCTTCAACTGACAGTTGCATACTGCTGTCAATCTGAGACTCTGAAATGACCAACTGGGGATTGGAAACCACTAAGGCTGGAACGTCCTGTAACACAGAATGTGAAGTAGCAGGACTTGAAAAATTGGGGTAAGAAATCCACATACCCTCACGCCATAGCCAACCCGTCAGAAGAACTTCATTTTTAAATGAATCTGTAGCATCATTGATTGAAGGAGTATTCCATCTACTGACCCTTCGATACACATATCCGGGTTTGAAGATAGTAACAGTTCACCAGGAGGTGCAACAAGAGGTAATCTTTTACTACCAGACAAAACAGGGCTTGCAAGTGAACGTTTGCGTTTTTTTTCTTCCTCTAAATGCTCTTGGCATAGACCATAGTCTGTTTCCGCTACCTGAATTAAAGCCAGTAACTGCTGTTTTTTCAATTCCATTTCCTCATATAAAACAATTTCCTTATCAGTGCAGGAAAACGATGACTCTGTCGGTAAACTTTCCATCAAAACAGGACCCTCTCAGGGTTCTAAACTCTCTGACTCCTTCTCACTAGCTGTATAAGCATACGAAGGTTGCAGAGCTCCAGAGCTACGTCCGTCCTCCTCCACCACCACTTTCAGACTGAGATCTTCCATCTCTGCGGACTGAGGGACAGCACCACCCACCCACAGAGTAGGGGAATTTCCCCAGTGTCCTGGCCAAATTTCCCTCATTCACTAAAAATACCACCAGCAGTTTAATCTGATTCTAGGTCAGTTGGCATTCATCTGTATCCCCACTCCTCTGGGTTGTGCCTGAAAATAGGCAGGATTTGTCTAGTGGACTTATCCGGTCAACAAAAACTAAATAAATAAAAAATTTTCAATTAAACCAAGAAGGCCAAAGAAAATAAATATGTTTTCAGCATAGATTTGAAATTTCTGATGGTCAGGCATTCTCTTAACTGACGAGGTAGAGAATTCCACAGGGTCAGTGCTGCAAATGAAAAAGTACAAGCTCCAGATGTTTTAAGATGAACCCTGGGAATCTTTAGCAATCCCTCACTGGCGTATCGGAGAGGGTGACTGGGGGAGTAGGGAGTCAGGAGATCTTTGAGGTAGTCAGGTCCCTGTTCATGTAGGACTTTAAAAGTAAGAAAGCTTACCTTATAAGTGATCTGCCACTGAACTGGCAGCCAGTGCAGTTAGTGCAAGACAGGCATGATGTGACTGGACCTAGAGGTACCAGTCAACAGCCTGGCCTCAGAGTTCTGCATCAGATGCAAGCAGTGGATATCAACCACAGACAGCACTAGGTAGAGGGCATTGCAGTAGTCAAGATGGGTAATAATGAAGGCATGGACCAATGTTGGAAGGTCACCCAGGGGAATCAGGTGTTTCACCCAGGCTATATTCCTGAGATGGTAAAATGTGGATTTGATGACAGCTGACACCAGAGACTTCAAGGTCAAGCCATTATCAAAAACAACGCCCAAGTTATGCACCTGATCTGAGATGATGAGCTGGACACCATCAAGCCAAAGGCCCAATGTGTGCCCAGCACCAAAATCGCCCCCAGGCAGCCTGGATCCACAACCAACACCTCATTCTTATCCAGATTCAGTCTCAACCAACTTGAACTCATCCAGTCTTTGATCTCAAAGAGGCAGTTATTTAGCACGGAGATCGCATCAACCTGTCCAGGCACAAAGGACATGTACTGCTGAGTGTCATCTGCATAGCAATGGAAACTCAAGCCGTATCACCTGATGATATCTCCTAAATGCAGCATATACACTGTGGACAACACGGGTGCCAATATGGAACCCTGCGGCAGCCTGCAGGACAGGGGGGAGGGCATCAGAGGAATAAATTCCAGTGACCACCCTCTGAGACCTGCCTACAATGAAAAATCAAAACCATGTGAGGACTGTACCTGACAGCCCACAAAAGAGCCACAAGGTTTCCAAAAGCACCTCATGGTCCACAGTGTCAAAGGCTGCCTAGAGACCAAGAAGGACCAAGATGGTACGAGCCTTTTGATCTCTTGCCATTAGGAGGTCATTTAGTACCCGAACAAGGGCAGTCTCCATACTATGCCTCTTCCTGAATCCAGACTGGAGAGCTTCATAAACATTGTGAGTTATCCAGTAATTGTCCAGTTGCAACCCAACCACCTTCTCAATAACCTTCCCCACAAAGGGAAGGTTAGAGACAGGTCAGGTCGGTAGTTAGCTGAATTGACACGATCCAAGGAGAGTTTTGTAAGGAGTGGTCAATTGACTGTCTTGTTTAAAGGATCCAGAAAGATTCCCCTCTCCAAGAATCTCCATACAATTTCAGCTGGGATCGGGCAGATAACATCTACACATCCCACCAAAAGGGAGGTAAGGCCAGGATCCAAACTACTACAGGTTGGGCGCAAAGTCTGGACAATTTTCACAATGTCCATGAATTCTGGTCAGCTGAAATCCATCCGGACAGACTGGGTGCTCACCACCTCCCACTGACCTCCACAACCCCTCATGGAGAGAGCCAGGCTGATTCCGGACCTGATGCTGGCAACCTTATCTGCAAAAAACTGAGCTAGCTCATCACACTTAATTTGCGAAAAAGCTCTTCCAGACTGGAGACAGATTGGATTGCACAATCTGTCAACAGTACGAAAGAGCTGAGCCGGTTGGTTCTGCTCAGCAGAAATCTCCCTGGACAGGAACTCTGCCTTCTTATGGGTGGTTTCTAGTTGATAGCTATTATAATGTTCCATCAATCTAAGCCTGGCAGCATTCAGGCCAGACTTCCACCATACTCTCTCTAGCCTTTGGCCAATCTTCCTCATCTCCTTCAAGGACCCATCATACCAATGGGACCTTGAGCAAAGAGTGAGAGGTTGAACATGAACAGAAGCAGTCAAGTCCAGAGCATCTCCCACTGTCTTATTATAGGCTAGTATGAGGTTCCCTGGATTTGTGAATCACAAGATGATTGAGAAACCAGTAGCCCGGCACTTCTCCCAGGATGACCACTCAATCTCAGATATGTCTGTGATGGTCTTAAAAGGACATTTCAACAGTACGCAACAGAGACGGGCTTCTGAAATTAGACTTATTTTACTTCTCAATATGGTGGCGGATGGATTGAACATTGATGTTGGGTACATGACACATTATTCCACTTAAACTTACACAGACCTTTACTTTAAAAGATGGACATAAACAGTTTAGTTCTTCAGCGGGCCTTTGATTTTGTAAGTTTATGGTTATCTACATTGTTGACTTTTCACCTTAACACTGTGGTGAGTGCGTTTGAGTGTGTGTGTGTGTATACTGATGTATGTATGTGTGTGTTTGGTGTGTGTTGTGTTTTTATGTGTTGTGGGTATGGTGTGTATGTGTGTTTTGTTTGTTGTGCGTGGTGTGGTGTGTGCAGAATGTGTTTGCTATATTTGTTGTGTGTTGTGGTTGTGTGGGGTGTGCAGTGTGTGTGTATGGGGGTGTGGTATGGTGTATGTACACACATATGTGTGGGTGGAGCGTGGCATGGGGCAGTTGTTATGTGGCTAGAACACTTAGTTTTCACATATAGTGTGCATTTATTTCCTTCTATTAGTTGTCAGTGGGTGGATTTCACACTGTCACATTTTCAACTGCTCATATTAAGATGCATATCTCATTTACTTGGGGGGTCATTAAAGGTGTAATTCCTTTGGGTTTTCATTTAGATTGCTTAGACTGATTCTGTGCATTTTTGTTATACACAGACTCTGTGTTGAAATCTGCATTTATCAGGCTCATGGTCTCGTTTTCTTGGGGTCCTTGACAAGGATTTTTTTTTTGCACTTACACTTACAAGTGATACTTTCATGCATCATGTTTATATGTGTAGGTTAATTTGAGCTTGATTTCAACTTGCAGTTATACCTAATTTCAGGATTTGTCTCTCATTATCTGTCCTTCAATATACCAGGACAATTGGAATGTAAGTTGTAAGCTCATCTTACATGTATTAGGGAGAATGCCACCCAAGGTTTTTATCACTAGAATGCTTTCTTGGCATACTGAGACATTTTAAAATTTATGTGACAAGAACTCTCTGGCTGTAGAGAATTCTTGATAACCTTTGCCCTTCTGAGGCTCCTCAGTTTAAGGCATACTGGTGTTAATTAGCTTCTCTGACGTAATCTTCTATTATGTTTTAAATGTATATGTTAAACCAATGAGAATTATTTCTGCTTTTCTATATAATCTGGTGTTAATAGTATGGGATATTTGAAAAAACTGCCACAAAGCTTCTGAAGAAGGACCTGGTTGGTTCAAAAGCTAAAGCACTTTGTTCTTTTCTGTAACATCCATGTTGGTCCAATAAAAGGTATCAAATCATTTGTTTCTGGATCTGCTTTTACCCAGCAATCCCGATAGGTCCAGCACCACTGATAGACCATCTGGGATAACTCTCCTCAAAGGGTGGTACTGGACCATCTCCACAGGGGTAGGTCCATTTGGGGGGGGGCCTCAAAACTGAACCCTATGGTGTAATGGTCAGACCAGCTGACTGGTTCCACCCCCAAAGCAGTGATCTCCATCCCCAGGAGGAAAAGCAAATCTGAGTGAACTCCTATATGGGTAGAGGAGGTAATTACCTGTCTAAGGCCCAGCATTGTCATTAGCTGGAGGAGATTTTGGCCAAACTGTGAGAGTTTGCCATCGACCTAGGCATTGAAGTCCCCCAGAATTATCCATCTGGGGGACTTCAGCACTATGTTGATAACGAACTCCGCTATCTCCTGCAGGAATAATCCCCCATCACCTGGTGGACGGTAGATGAGGAATATCCTACAGCCTTCACCCTCACCCATGAAGCACTCAAAGGATCTGGTGGTCCCCACTGGAACATCCACAAGGCCCAGTTCAGTCTTAAAAAAGATGGCTACACTCCCACCCCTGTGATCCAACCTCGGGTGATGAATCACTGGGAACCCAGCTGGAATTTCAGAGGCCAATACAGGGCCTGCATTTTCATCCTGCCAGGTCTCAGTGATGCATGCCAGGTCCACCATTTTAACAAGATCAGCTATAATAGCTGTCTTGTTTTTGATGGACCTAGCATTACATAACACTACCTGGGTTGGATGAGATGCTGGGGGAGACCTCGACTCCTGTCTAGCATCAATTTCTGGGCCCTTGGGTATGGAAACAAGGCAGGGATTACCCATGTCCTGACACAATTTTGCCCCAGGGCATTGCCTGGTCCCCATCACCGCAATACTTCCTCCCCTTTCCATTCCCCCACCAGGCCCAGCCCCACCCCTCTTCCTATGCCTCCTAGCAATCCCAAGGGATTGACAATGTTTGCACATCTCTGTTGATAAAAAGGGGCAATCAAAGGGGTGCAGCTCCCTGAGCCTGGTGGGGGAATACTGCCTGACCATCCTTGGACCCTCCCTACACATTCTTAAAACACAGTCTACGGACACCCAGAAAAATAAACCCAAAACACCCCCCACACAACTCTCACTTGTGGGAGCTATAACAAAAATAAATTAAACAATCCAATACCAACAATCAGAATTAAACCCCTTATATAAAACTATCCCAATCTCTCTCACAAAGAAAATAAATAAAAATAAATACCCACCCCAGTTAAACTATAAAAATAATAAAATACCCACCCCACAACAATAATCAATAAAGTAACAAACAAATAAATCAAATAATAAAAGTCCACTTCTCAAATTACTGTGATGTTTCAATCCAGAGCACAAAATTTCAAATGGAAGAGTCAGTCTGAGTGAGCGATGTAGAACCAGGAGAAAAATGTTTGTCCCAATCAACAGAAGACTGCCATTTAAAAACTACAAATGAAAAATAAAGCAAACTGTTGAGCTAACTAAAAACCAAGAAGTATAAAACTAACAAACAAAACTCGAGTAACCCCCTCCCACTGGATACAGGAGTCAATAAATAAAATCTGATAGAGTTCAGACCCCCAGGCCCTCTCACTACCTAGGGGTACTGATGAAAACCATGGCACTCTCACTGCTGAAATAACAAATTTCAAAAAAAAAAAATTCCAACTGACAAGCCAAATGCAATTACAGGGTTCAACTGGCAGACAGATGAAAATCAGATTATTCCATCAGGAGCCACTAAACTAAATCATATTCAGTCAAAGCCCCTTCCCGGAACAACAGAAATCCTCAGCTGATTGGCTGCAGAAGCTAACAGCCCAAAGCTTGAGAGGTCCATGCTGTTAATCTCAAGTATGAAACCCATAGTGAGTTTTGTATGGTTGCCCATATTTTAATTTTTATATAGTATCTATATATTTGTTGCTGTCAGATACTGTTTTTGAAAAAAAAAATGGTTCCATGGCTTTTGATTTTGGTCTCTGATTTGTGAATGAAGCGTGATTTTGAAGACAGTATGGTTGGAGACAGCACAAGCAGGGATGGAGTTTGATTACAGGTAAAGTTGATTATAACGGGTAAAATAACTTTTTTAGAATGTGCACAATACATTAGAATATGACAGGATTTTTGAAGGGGCACATTCCTATACAGTAAAAGGCCTGACCATATACGATAATAAATATAGCTGTAACGATCATTCAAGAGTGTGGTGTGCATATTTATGGAATACATACAAATGTTTGTATTGCCATTGGGTTGTGCAATTGAGAAAGAGTAATGTACTAGGGGATGGTCCAGGTTAGTTCAATCGGAACGGTATTCTGGGTGGCCTGGGTTCAAGTCCCAGCTGAGGCACCTACTTCTTTCTCACTTCTGTTTGTATGTGTTCAATAAATATAGCTGCTAAAGGAATACTAAATGTTATCTATCAATTTGAAATACAATACATATAAATGCTGGCTAATGCTGGATCCTGATTCAAGATTTTCTTTATTAATATCCTTAAGGAAGACTCAAGGAACTGAGACATAACTTTCCTTACAGAGACTAGAATATCAAGGGTCTAAAAACAGAGGAAGGAGAAGGAAAAATTAAAAGAATTCAAAGATGGAAACAAAAAAGAGATAGGTGGTACATAATATTGCTATAAAAATGGACAAAGGTCCAGTATTGTATTAAGGCCCATGGAGGTAACTGGATCCAGCATATATATCCAGTGAGCAGCTTAGCCAACATATCCCCAAGCCTGTTCCCTTGTCTAAAAGGGATGCACAGATCTACATCAGTTACATGTGACAGCTCACTGTCATTGTGAAGTATTAGCCAATTTTCCATAATAACTTTGTTATGGTCGCTAGTAAACATAGTTATATTCTATAACAAATGTTATAGTATTTGATTCCTCATTCTCACACCTTCTTGGGTTTAATAATTTGGTATTTATTTTATTTTTTTTGTTTTATTTAAAACTTGATAACCAAGAAAAGCACCATGAACAGAAGCCCATTTCCAGGAGCAACCCAGGGGAAGGGGTACAAGACTAAGGCAAGAACAACAGAGGAATTACAACATACAAAACTATACAACACAAATGCTATTTACAAGAGTGCAGATTCTAGTAAATACAAGCAAAATTTGCATAGAAATATGCATCACAACTGCTATTTATAAAATTGGAAATTCAAAAAAAGACATCCAACTAAATATCACAGTTGCTATTTATGAAGGAGGAAATTCTAATAAATACAAACTAATATTTACATAGATATATACAGTGGGTTCACAGTAAGAGAAGTGGGGAACAATAAAAACTGGAATAAGCGAGATCAGGAAGGAGAGCAGATGCAGGATGTAATGGGGTTGGCCTGAGCAAGTGCTTAAGAGCAGGGAAGGAGGGAGAGAGATGGGTTTGGAATGGAAGGCTGTTCCAGAAAGAAGGAAGGCTATAGGAGAAAGAGAGTATGCCAGCTGAGGTGCGGACATGAGGGAGGGAAAAGGTGTGGGCACGGCTTGACTGCGAGTTGTAGGGCGAGAGAGTAGCAGGAGTAAGAAGAGAGACAAGGTAGGACAGAAGAGACCCAAACCAGAATTTCACAATGAAGGTGCGGCAGTGAGAGGAATGCCTCTGTGCAAGTGACTGGAGTGAAAGGGAAGAGTAAAGGTCACAGTGGTGAGTTAACGAGGGGGAGTTAGGGATAAACCTACAAAAGGTATAGTCAGCTTGTCTTAATTATATGTATCTCTAGCTGTTGCCTCAAAAAGCAGTTTCAAAACAATAAATAAATAAATATAAAGGGTATGTTAAAAAATATTTTCTTTATACCCCATTGAAATACATCTTTAAATCTGTGACCTGAATTTCAAATGTTATTGGGTCTGAGCAATTTGTTTTGAAGCATAAAAACTTGTTGCAAGGAGTATGTCTAATAAATGATGGAAGATGTGCGCTATTAGCTTTTAAAAGATAGTTAATTGTTATCTCTTTTGCGAACCCTTTGGTGTAACTTTTTGAAAAGGTTCCGATGACAGGGTGGAATTAAAAAAATTATCCTGTTGGTGTAGAATGTTTCTGTGAATTTCAAATTCAAATGATTGTTTATCCAATAAATAAAGTCTGTCACTTTCAATTCTGTGTCACTCCACACCACCAGGATGTCATCAATAAAATGATGCTACCACACCAAATTAGAACTAAATGGATTTCTAGAGAGGTTAAAAAATTAACTTGCCTTCCCACCATTCTGGGAATAAATTAAATGAAGATGAGGCTACTGTTGTCAACACTGCTGTCACAAATTTGGGGACAACACAAAGTTAAAGAGGGTGGTATATTTAAGGATGATGATGATAATCCGCAAAGTAAGAATTCTGGTCAATGACACTATTTAAATGGTGAAATAACTAAACACTATCGACCGTGACAAACGACCAAGAGGGAGGCTCATAACACAAAGCTAAATCTCTCACGGTAATGTATCGGTGCAATGGGTAAAGCAGATTTTTGCTAGACAGCATTTAAAGAAATATAAGAAACCATGAAAGTAATATGAATTTGTCACAGTATAGGGCACTTATTAGGCCTCACTTGGAGTATTACAGTATATGCAATTCTTGTTACCACAGTTTGAAAGTGATATTGTAGTAATCGAGAGGGCATAGCCAAGAATAACTAAAATTAACAAAGGAAGAGAGAGGTTGAACTATGAGGAACAAATGGATAGCCTGCAGATGTTTCCCTTGAAACAGGAAGCTAAATACAGATACAGTATAGTTTCAGTATTTATTTTAAAGAAATTGAACAAGGCGTCACAAAACCACCCAAAACCCTCTAAATGGTCAGTTTTCTGGCTTGTTTACTTTATCAACCAACCTGATGTTGACCCACTTGGAGCTGCTCCCTTCTCAGCCCACCACAGGCTCTTGTTCATACTGCACAATGGCACTTGGATCTAGGAACCCCCTTAGACACTTTAGGTGCACTTTACTCCTGCTCTATATCATAATTTATGTTCACTTTTATGTGCTGTCCGAGGGACAAACATGGAATAGCAAGACACATAAATTACTTGTATCCTTTCAAAACACTGCAGAATCATAGAGATATATTAAATATAAAATATTTGTGCCGGCCTGTTGGTGTAGAGGGCTGAGGCACTATGTGCATTGTCTCTCACCATGCCAGTGACCAAAGTTCAGGAATAAGCCCAGGGCAGTGGGGGTTGGAATGGGAGGGATTGAGTACCCGATGGACTTCTCTCCTCTCCCGGGGATGGGGAGTGATGCCGTCACACTCCATGGCTGCCATCTGGTAGAGGCCAGATGACAGTGCCAGAGTCAGAGTGCCATGCAAGGGAGGGGCCTTAGTTCCATAGCATGCACACACTTCCATGCATGCACACTTACATGCTGCCACAACAAGGGGAAAGGGAGAAAACAGAAAAAGGGAAGGTGCTGTCCTTGTGAAGCCCTGTCTGCCTGCCCCTGTTCCTGCATCACCACCTGACCACCACCCCCAGTTCTGAATGAGAGTCACATGGTGTCTAGAGGACTTCCCTTCCCTTCCTAGCCCCACCACAGGCAGGGGGGCAATCCGTGGGGGAATTCTCGGGGGAGGTATGGTCGAGAGGCTGCCAGACTCTGGGTGGCAGGGATAGGGCTGATTAGCCTGCCAACCCACTGGGAGAAAAACAATATGGAAAAAAATATTTATACATAAAATATTTAACATTTACACTAAAGTTATAAGATATACAGCAAACAAATAGGGAATTAGAACACACTAAGAACATTGAAATAAACGGAACTTGAACACAGAAGACTAGGTAGTAAAACACTAACTAAATTCTATGTTGTTGTTATTTTAAGACCTTAGAAGGGCAGCATTATTCTCTCCTGAGTCAGAATCCACTCTGTCTGTTATAATGCCCTCTCACTTCTGACTGAGTTACCTACCTAAAGAATTGCAAATTATAGCACCAACCAGTCCTGGAATTCACAAACTGTGGTCCATCCTGCCTCGCTCCTGTTACATGAGAACATCACTTTAATCTGGGCTTGCCTGACTTCTCACAGATTGGCTATTTACATTTAAACAGATGAATTACTCACTGAAGGGTAGATTTGAGACCAACCATAGTTGCCCACATTTAGGGCCATGTTACAAGAACTGTGTCTTGCCCTGTAGTTGGGGGGGATAAATGTCTGGCCTCGGGACTCAGCTAGTTCATAACTAGAGGAGGGACTGAGTCACAATTCTGATGGCAGGTTGGTTGTGGCTTGTTATATAAGACCCACTCCTCCAGGTGCTGCCTTAAAGGGATACTGTCAGCTTTTAGCTATTTTTCTAGCCCCCTTTAATAAAGCTACCTGCGCATCACTGTGTTAGTAAGCAACATGTACATTGTGTTAATTTAGCAGAAAACAAGTATTTAGAAAGTTTTTTGCCATTTTTGCAATATTTACCATCCCAATATTATCTGCCTGCTCCAGCATACGCACTACTGAGATGGCCACAAAGTGAAAATAAACACGTGTATGCAAGAGTTGTTTTTTTATCAAGTGTAATCCAAAACAATTTTCCAACAGACGTCAGTCTCCTGAGCCCTACAAAGTTAATCTGCAAACAAAATGAGTGTTCTAACATATTTTGTTCTGTGCTTGAATTTTAAAGCCGTGACTCCAGGCATGTGCATTATATGCATGCCCTGTCATTGGTCACAGACAGGGCTCAGGGCACTTAACAGTGTGTTATACAGCCTAAATGGCTTTCACGAAACTGCAGAGAGACACAGATTAGCCATGTCCCAGACACAGTTCAGGGTACCTAATAGATAGTGTGTAATAGAGCCTAAATGGCTTTCAGTATACTGCAGAAACACACATAGTAGTCATGTCACAGACAGGGCTCAGGTCACCTAACAGACAGTGTGTGATACAGCCAAAAAGGATTTCAGCATACTGCAGAGACACACAGGGTAGCTATGTCACAGACAGGGCTCAGGGCACCTAACAGACACTGTGTAATACAGCCTAAATGGCTTTCACTATACTGCAAAGAGACACAGAGCTGCTATGTCACAGACAGGGCTCAGGGCACCTAACAGACAATGTGTAATACAGTCTAAATGGCTTTCACTATACTGCAGAGAAACACAGAGCAGCTATGTCACAGACAGGGCTCAGGGCACCTAACAGACAGTGTGTAATGCATCCTCAATGACTTTCACTATACTGCAGAGAGACACAGAGTACTAGCTATGTCACAGACAGGGCTCAGGGCACCTACAGACAATGCGTGTGTGTGTATACAGCATAACTGACTTTCGCTATACTGCAGAGACACAGTAGTAGCTATGCCACAGACAGGGCTCAGGGCACATAACAGACAGTGTGTAATAGAGCCTAAATGGCTTTCACTATACTACAGAGAGACACAGATTTGCTATGTCACATACAGGACTTGGGGCACCTAACAGACAACGTGTAATATATCCTAAATGGCTTTCACTATACTGCAGAGAGACACAGAGTACTAGGTATGTCACAGACAGGGCTCAGGGCACCTACAGACAGTGTGTGTGTTTACAGCATAAATGACTTTCACTATCCTGCAGAGACACACAGAATAGCTATGTCACAGACAGGGCTCAGAGCACCTGACAGACAGTGTGTATTAGAGTCTAAATTGCTTTCACTATACTGCAGAGAGACGCAGAGTTGCTATGTCATAGACTGGGCTCAGGGCACCCATAGACAGTGTGTGTTTATACAGCCTAAATGGCTTTCACTATACTGCAGAGACACACAGAGTAGCTGTATCACAAACAGGACTCAGGGCACCAACAACAGACAATGTGTGTAGTACAGCCTAAATGGCTTCACTGTACTGCAGAGAGACAAGGATTATATGTCACAGATAGGGCTCAGGGCACCTAACAACAGACAGCATATACTGTATACAGTCTAAATGGCTTTCACAGCTGCTGCCAGCAGCAACAAGCACCTCCCCCCCTTTCTCCTGATTGCTGCAACACTTGATGACCCCCGCCCTGATTATTTTCCCTTTCTTCAGTCAACAATCTTTGCTCCCCTTCCTTCATGGACAAAAGTGCTTTAACTTTTTTTTTGTTTTTGCAGCTTTTCTCTGCAATTGCAGCAAGTGCTGAGTCTTGCTCCCTCTCCCTCCAAGCTCCAGAGCTAGTCTGCACAGTCACATAGCAGACAGGGAGCTCAGACAGCAGCACTGACCAGTCAGATTGTCAGAATAGTGTCATGTGCTCCTGTCTGCTGTGAGGACCCCGCAGGCTGCCTGTAATGCCTGATTAGAGATCCGGAAGAATCCCAGGACCCCACAGGCTGTCTGAAAATGCTTGTTCTTAAATTACCCGTTACTCACCCCGTTACCCATGACCATAATACCCAACCCATGAAGTGCACTGTTAGATTGGGTAGGGTAGTAAATTGCGTAAACTACCCTACCCAACCAGAAAACACTGATACCCCACCTACACACTCCAGCTATCTGACAGATAGCCTATCCCTAGTAACAGCAGAGGGAAATCAGTACATACAATCAAATACTACCTGTTTTTTGGGAATGGAGGAAACACCCAATCTAGGGTAGGCATGTAAAGGGGTAAAGGAAAGATAAAAGGGGCAAACTAAAAACACTTACAGTGTGAGAATAGAGGTAGCATCCTATCTAGGGTAAGGGTAAGAAGAGAATAAAAGAAGCAAAAAGGGAAAGATTAAAACACCCTATCTAAGGTACAGTAACAAAAGGATTAAGCAAAGCAAAATAAGGGGAAGATTAGAAGCACCCTATCTAGGGTAAAGGTACAAATTCTTTCAGTTAGTATAGTGAGTGTGGGAATGGGAAAGGTGGGAGTAGTGCAGTGCAGTGGTTGTGGAGTGGAAGTTTTCAGAGAGAACTTCTGAAGACTAAGGTGCCTCCCCATCTTCATGTATGTCACTGGGCTGAGGGATAAGGGCACTACACTCCAGGTCATGCTGGCTAGGACTTAGGGGAACTCTTTCCCCACCAAGGGTCCACCAAGTCCACCATCACTGCTCCAGAGGATACCAAGGAAGAGGGCTGGATGGACTGTGGTGGGCTGTGGGAGGATGGGGGTGGTAGGTAGGGGTACATTCCTCAGCCAGTGTCACTACGAAAACTCATTCACCACTCTGGCAGGATGGGACTGCTGGGAGGAGGAACCTGTGGTAGAGACCAAGGAGGATGTGGGAGTCCTCCCTAGAGGAAGCCCCAAGGTGGTAGGGAGGGAGGGAGGGAACCCCAGCAGAGGAGGAAGCAATTTCTGGTGTGGAGCTTGATCATAGGTGGGTAGATCTGGGAACAGGAAGGTAGGGAAAGAGGGAGGTGAGGTGCCTAACTGGCTCCTTGGCTCAGATGGAAAGCAGATCTTAAGGATTGCTAGGGTGGCAAGGTAGCGCAGAGCTAGACATAATAGTCCATCTGGCGACAAATGACCTGGCTAGAGATAAGGCTAGGTTGTGCAGGGGGATTTTAGGGAGCTTGGGAGGGGTCTTAGGCAGGTAGCACACTCAATGGCTTTCACTGTGGTGCTGTCTGCCCACAGCAGGGGGAAGATAGGGATACCTGCACCAGGAGCTTCAACTGGTGGTTGAAAGAATGGTGTAGAGAGGAGGGGTATGGCTACATTGGACACTGGGGACCAGACTGGAGGAATAAGGGCTCTACACATGGGTGATGGCCTGCATCCATCTTGGAAGGGAATCTCAGTGGACTATTTAAATATTTTTTGATAAACATTTAAACTAGCTGAGGGGGTGGTGGAAAAACTCAGGGAGGCATAAACTGCCCCCCAATCTAAAACAGAGAGAAGGGAGGACTCAATGGGAGGTAAATCCTTCAGGGTGCAAAATAAAGAAAAGAAACAGTGCAGCTGAAATGAAAGGGGTTAAGAACATGAACTGTAAAAAGAGAGGGGTAAAGGAAGCAGGGCAAAAGGGAAACAAGGGGTAGCAGGCAGAGTGGTAACAAAATGTTGAAGACCATGTGCGCAAATACAAGACATCTAAGAAATAAACTTCCAGACCTAAAGCCCATCATGGTGGAGGCAGACCTAGATATTATGGCTATTACAGAGTCATGGTGCACAGGAAACCCTGGCTGGGATATTGCTGTACCAGGCTATACTCAGTTCAGAAAAGAAAGGGTGGACAGGAAGGGAGGAGGGGTGGTGCTGATGTAAGGGAGGTTATCGAAGAGATGGAGACGGAGAAAATTGAGGGGGGAATGGAGGGGTTGGAGGTACTGTGTGTTACCCAGGAGATGGGAAATGGACCTACTATTTGCATGGCATGATCTACAGCCCTTCAGCACAGGAGGAGAATTTAGATAAGCCACTGGTGGAGACCATTGCAACAATGGCAGAAAAAGGGGAGGTGCTGCTAATCAGGGACTTAAATCTTCCAGATGTAGATTGGAGCCTCACAGCCACAGCTTCAGCTAGAAGCAAGGACATCCTGGACTCCCTGCAGGGGGTGTTTCTCAGGCAACTAGTCAAGGAACTCACTTGTGATGAGGCAATACTGGACCTGGTGCCCAATAAGAAGGACAGTATTGTAGACGTTAAGGTGGGAGGACCAGTGATCCCAATACAGTCTGGTTCAACATAAGGATGATTGTGGAACAAACCACACAGTGATGAGGGTCCTGGCCTTCAGGAGGGCACATTTAAAAAGAATGGGTGAATGCCCTAGGAAAAATCTAGTGGGAGATGGGGGATCTGGGTGGGGTGGAGGAACAGTGGGCTAAGCCATGGGAGAGTATAGTGAAGGCAAAAAACCTCTGCACAAAGGGAGAGAGAGCAAAAACAAGAGGAAAAGTAACCACTATGGTTCTCACAGGAAGTGGCTGAAAAGATAAAGGCTAAAAGGGTAGCTTTCAGGAGGTATAAAGAGATTCAGAGGGAAGAGCACAGGGAGGTGTATCAGGAGAAGCAGAAGAGGCATGGAAAGTGGTAAGGAGCGCAAAGGTGCAAACTTAGGAAAGGATAGCCCAAGGGGTATTTAAAGGGGATAAGACATTTTTTAGGTAAATAGGTGAAAAGAGGAAATCTATGCGAGGAATTGTGTGGTTAATGAAGTCAAGTGGGGACTGTGCAGATGAGGGCCAGGAAAAAACAGATATCCTGAACAAAAACTTTTATTCACTCTTCACAGAAGAAAGGAAAGGAGATGGGCCACATAAAATCAACAAGGGTACTGAAGAGGGGGCGGTAGAAGCAAGTCCCTTTACAGAGAAGAGAGTCCTGAAAGGACTTGCAAATCTGAAACTGGACAAGCTATGGTGCCAGAGGTGATACATTCAAGGGTACTGAGGGAGCTCAGGGAAGTACTGGCTGCACATCTGAAAGTCTTTTTTAACAGCTCATAAGTCTCATAGGTGAATACAGAGCAGAGAAGACAATTTGTCCATGATGCTCACCTTGCTTAATATTTATACCCTGTAATTCCAGTACCTACGTAGTATTCATCCAGTTTGGTCTTAAATGTGGTCATATCCCTGCTACCCACTACATGGGATGGTAATGAATTCCAAAATGTTACCAGTCTTTGAGTATACCTGTGTGCCCTCCTATTACTATAACAATGATCACCCCATAGCTGTAATGTGTGTGATCTACTGTCATGTACTGGCTGTTTCAGCCTGAGACCCAGACATTCCCATAAATCATCATTGGTCAGAGCACGAAACACCATACATGTATCTCCTCGCAGTCTATGGTATTCCAGAGAATACATCCCTAATTTGAGTAGCCTTTGGTTAAAATTATTTATTTTATTTATTTAGTTAGTTTTTGTTGACCGGGAAAGAAGGACTAGACAATTCTGCCTATTTTCAGCCTCATCCCTGGAGGAGAAGGATACAGATGGATGCCAACTGACACCGAACCAAATTAAGCAGTTAGTTGTATTTTTAGTGAAGTGGGGAAATGTGGCCAGGACACTGGGGGAAATTCCCCTACTCTTTGCGGTAGGGGGGGCTCTGTTGAGTGAACGTCAGATGGAGGAGCCCAATTTGATCCTCATGGAAGATGAGAAAGGAGGTATAGAGAGAACCTCTCCTCATCCAGCTGTCTCTACCTCTCAAAGTAGAAAAACTTTGGGAAATATACCAGCACATGAAGTACCTGTTGTTCTGGTAGTTCAGTCCTTGCACTCAGCAGCGGATCTAAAGATGTTGGAAATTTCCCTGCAAAGACATCAGGCAACCTTGAAGGCACAACTACCAACAGCACAGGAAAAATTAGCAACAGTACAGATACCTACAGATGATGAGAAAAAAAGGAAGCATTTGGACGATTCACCAACACACCAGGGGAAGCCGAGACCGGCAAAGCTCTTTGTATTTGACACCAGGCAAGGTACCCCGGATAATGCCACATACACTGCACCCAACCCAAATCAAACAGAGGCTGGCAACACAGAATGGACACCAGAGCTGATGCTTCAAAAAGCAGGCTGGGTTTTGGGTGCTAAGGGTATTTGGGTTATGGACCTTAATGTTCCCCTGCCAGGAGGAAATATTACAGTCATCTTGGATATTGAACAAGAACTTTTTGTAGAAGCTCCTGAAACACTGGAACAGATGGTGGGACTACACATAGGTACAACACAGACTGTAGCAATAGGTGAATCTAAAAATATGACTGTACCAGATCCTAAATAGGGAGCTTCTAAACCTGGGATAGACACCCAGACTTGGCAAAATATGGATGATGAGAATACTGAAATGGGGAAGGGAAACACTGTGACTTTAAAAACATCCAACCCAAGAACTGGCCATGAAAATGGAGAGATGGGGGATTCCCACTCTAGACAAGATAACACAGAGTCTAATCCTGGGCAGCAATCGGGTCCTTCAGAGCAAACAAATGGAGCACATTCACAAAATGACTCTGGTGCTAATCCTACATATGCAGGGCTTTTCCACAAACAATTAGACCTTGCCAAATTCTATAATGCTGTTTGGCTGAGGTTTCTGGGGCCCAAAGAAGAAACACCTGACAGATTTTTCACAAGCAAAGTTCTCATCAAACAATCTTTAGAATTCTGTCCATCTAAAGTATATGCACTAATTCATGCCCCAGGAGAGGCAACCTATGATGTTAGTTTCAGAACCCCAGAACAACTTGAACGTTTTTGCTGCAGATATTTCTTGCTGACAACCAACCCGCTGTGGGTCCTTTCTCAGTGATTCCCCTCACCAAGCAGGCCTTTAGAGTAATAGCAATACTTTTTAGGAATGAAGGGGTCAACATTACGGACATACTATTTTGGCTGGAAAAGAGATGTATGATGCAAGGTAATCCTGAACCCATCATCGATGAGGAAGGCTTTTGAAATGGAAGCTGGAAGGTGAAAGTTAGACTACAACAAACATTAAATGATGTGATTCATCTTTTGAACTGTTTCTTTATAGGCCAAGATAAGGGTTTTCTCTTCTACCAGGGGCAGCCAAGGATTTATTTTAAATGTGGATCTAAAATGCACATAAGCCCAAACTGTGAAATATTGAAATGCTCTCATTGTGGGAACCTAGGTCATGTAAGTGCTCACTGTTTCAAAACTCCCCATTGTAGCCTATGTGAGGAGGAAGGCCATGCCTTTACAGATTGTACATGGGCTTCTAAAAACAATGATAATGCAGACTATGGGATTCAGGATTTCTATATCCATAAGGCATTTAAAAGACCCCAAGGATATCAGAGGGAAACACAAAGTCCAAGAAACCAAGAGCCTCCAGCTAATACTGGAACTGCCCCCCATCTCCTTCTCCACCTAGGTAGGAACCACAAGCCACAGGAGAACAGAATATCCCAACAGCCCCCACAATGGATATGCCACCACCACCCTCTGTACCTGACCCAGAGTTCACCGAGGTGGTACGGAAGAAAGGTGGTAGAGCAAAAAGTCCTGCAAAATCTTCACAAGTAATTGACCCAGAACCCCCTTTAGAACAAAACAGGTATGCGGCCTTTCAATGGGGGGACACGCCAATGCAGGGCAACATAGACTCTGCATTAGAATCCTCAATCCAAATGGAAACAAATTCAGATATTGAACTAGCCCCTGAAAAACAGACCAGGACCTGGAGGAGAAGGATGGGGGCAACAGCAGCTAGTTAAAAACCACCCTAAACTATGCCCCTTTTTTACTGCACTATATAATTGTCAAGTAGCATCACTGAATGTGAACAGTTTGCAGTCTGGAAGACAGAGGCTAAGTACTTATGATATGTTTCACAAAACAGATTTAGACATGTTTTTTTTTTCAGGATGTACAACTGCATACAGAAATTGATAGGGAAAATGTCACTAGAGGGTGGATCTGGGGTCCTAATTTTTGGTCTGGGGGGAGGAAACTTGCACTGGGGTGGGTTTCTGTTTTTTTTTTCACTAACACAAGTACAACACATAGCAAATAATAAGCCTGGCAGGACCTTTCTATTAGACATCAAACAGCAAGGGGTAGAGTTCAGACCGATAAATGTATATGCTCCCCAAGGGAAATTTGAAAGGGTTCAGTTGTTTAAAAAAATGAAGCCCTTTTTGTTCACTGTGAAAAATATAATTTTAGGAGGGGATTTCAGTTGCAGCATGAATATACATGATAGAGGTTTACAAACATCTAAACTATACTGTGATGCAAATTATCTGAATTAATTAATTAATTAAGCAAGGAGATTTAAAAGATGCATTTCAGGAACTATGTTTTGCCCTCCCCAAACCCATTTTTGTGGTACTAGATGCACAAAGAATTGACTATTTTTTCATTTCATCGAATTTACAGTTATCAGAAGAACTAACCACAACAGCAGCCACCTCTGACCACAGTATGCTGGATATTAGGATTTGGGAGGGATCAGAACAAAGAAGGGGGCCAGGAATATGGAAATTAAATAATAGCCTGTCAGACAATCAGGAAATAGCTGAAGGTTTCTCAGACATTTTAAGAGCCCGAAAATCTACCCTTTTTCTTTATGATGACAAAAATTTTTGGTGAGAAGATACACAACAAGACATTTCTGATTATTTTAAAATGGTGGGTAGAGTAAATGGAAGGTAAAGGCTGACAGATACAAGGAATTAAGAGAACAATTGCTCACAAAATCAGCATGGCAAAAAGAGGGTTTAGGGAATTTTATGGCAGAGATACAAGAGATCAAAAAAGAAATGACAAAGGTCCAGTATGACATATAAAAAACTGAGAAAAGAACAGCAATGTGTCACTCAGGGGAAGGCTACGCATACTAATGCATTTGATCACTGTATTAATACTAGGGGAAAATAAAAGTATCTCATATCTTATTGATAAGGATAAGGTTAAAATAAACAACATGTCTGGCATTATTATAGAAATCGAAAAATTCATTATAACTAAGTTTATAGGGCACAAATTAGATAGAAATTCCTTTAAAAGATGGATGGAAACTTCTAAACTTCCTACAGATCCTCTGACCCTCCATAAGGCCTCAACTAATCCAATTACAGTAGCAGAATTACAAGTTATAGTTAAAACCCTAAAACCAGGGACAGCTCCAGGTGACGATGGCCTGCCTAGTGAAATATATGAGAACAATATCAAAAGCATAGGGACAGAAATTATCATAATGTACAATGAAGCATTAGAATAAAGCATGTTACCAGACAGTATGTATAAATGAATAAATAGAATAATAGATAGGTTGCAGTGAATTACAAGGCTGTAATTCCATCAAGAGGTTCTGGGGACATAGATAACCTCGAGGCAAAGCTCGGTTTTCTATGTCCCCAAACTCGAATGGTACATGCTGAGTAATTCACTGTAACCTATTTTTTATTTTTTGTAATATATGGATGCAAGAAGGTGGTGAGGTCTTACTTGTTGGAGTGTTGTGTAGGCTGAGGCGTGGCTTGAATGAAGAATCTGGAAGCTGTTTGAAGAGGTCATTAAGAAAGTGAAGGAAACAGTTCGTAGCAAGAGTAACAGCTAAAGGCTGTTTTTTGGTTTTTAAGGTATTTTGATTTTCTTGGTCAGAGATGAACTGTAGCCTGTTTTCGGTAACTGTTTGTGGTTTTCAAAGAGATATTATTGTTGCAGACGGAAAGTTTTGTGGTGTTTGTTTCCCATGGAGCAGTTTTTTAAATTCTTCGTGCTGACTGCTGAAGAAGCTGACTCATGGTGAGAGCGAGGTGGCATGGTGCGCTTGCGCTTTTCTGCAGGAGTGATAATACTATCGTTCTAAAGCCCGGACGATAGTATTATTGGGAGTGGCTTATTGGGAGTGGTTTATTGGGAGTGAAGTGTGCTATTATGGGGAAATGGAATCTATTACAAGGATTTTTTTGCACCGGTTTCGATAGTAGTATTTTCATGATCCATATATTACATTACAGTTGTTATATAAATCTGGAGAATGAGGAGATTTATCAAATTGGAGACCAAATATGCCCCTGAATACAGATTGTAAACACCTGACTAAAATTGTTTGTTCCAGGATATCCTTGGTTTTAGAAAACATAGTGGCCCAGATATTCAAAAGGGTTGCGCATGGCGCAACACTGTTGTGCCATGCACAACCCAGTGATGCGCCCTGGCGCAATATTCAAAAGGTAAAAGTGCACTGCACAAATCCCGATGTGCCGGAGCACATCAGTAATGTATGCAGGCACAGGTAGGGGGGGCGTGCCCATGCATAACCTGCACAGCCCGATATTCAGCCTGGGATGGCACAGTCATGCATGCACAACCCCTACCTGCGCCTGCACAAAGTTAAGCCAAAAAAAAAAGGAACAAATGATGGCCACCCACAGGTGAGCTACCACATTGCAGGGCGCAACAAGGCAGCTGCCACCTGTGGGTGGCCACCCGAGTTCCTACCGCACCTGGCAGCACCCCCCATGCCCCTCGCAGGCATCCATTTAACTAAATCCCCTGTCCAAAATCCCTGGTGGTCCAGTGGACCGCTATGTGCCCGATCGCGGGCATCGGTGTAGTAACACCCCCATCCAATATCCCTGGTGGTCCAGTGGACCGATCACTGCCCGATCGTGGGCATCTGTAAATCACAAAATAGTCCTATTACCCTGGTGGTCTAGTGTACCCACCTGCCCACTGAGCCCCACCTCCTCGCTCCTCCCCATCAGCTGGTGGGCGGCAGCACCCCAACCACCTGCTGCCCCGCCGTCCGCCGACTGACAGCTCAGTACCACATATCTGGACTGTGTTGTACAGTATGGGCTGCACACCCATTGGCTCATGCTGTGAACCAATGAGGCATGCAGCCCTACTGTGCTGTCAGGTTGGCGAACAGCGGGCGGCAGGTGGGTGAATGCTGCCACCCGGCGGGCTGCGAGGGCGAGGTGTGGGCTCAGTGAGGCGGAGTGGAGGCGGTACACTAGACCACCAGGGGTAATAGGACTATTCATGATTTACAGATGCCCACGATCGGCAGCGATCGGACCACTGGACCACCAGGGAGATGAACAGGGGGTTACTATACCGATGCCCATAATCAGGCACATGAAGTTCACTGACCACCAGGATATTGATAGGTTTCTTTAGATGAATGCCCGCAATCGGACTGCAGGGGGCGTCGGTCCCCAACGGCTGCTGCCTGGCAGGGCGCCAGGCGCAAGTCATCGGGATCAGCGCACCTGCATGCTAATGCCACGCAAATGGGGCCATAATGACATGCAAATGGCACCATGTGCACCTTGCATAAATTAAGGCCCCACTTACATGTTCCCTTTTGAATATCGCAGGTGCTGTGCTTGGTGCAATGGCACTTGCGCTAGCGCATCTCCATGCTCCACTCTGGCCACTTGCACTGGTGCAGTGCCACTGCGCCATGCACAGTGGGGGTGGCCAGGGTGCGATAGTCAAAGCTGCTGCACCATAGCGCAGCTCCGTTGAATATCACCCAGGCCACACCCCTGCACAACAAAGTTGAGCTGTGCCCAGGCTTGTGCCACAGCCTGGCGCAGTTTGAATATCCGGGACAGTATATCAATTTCAGTTTTGTGGGTCCCTTCTAGAAGTATGTCAGATGGCCTCATTTTACTTAGAGAAAGTTTTGCTAATGGACAGGAAGAGGAATTCATGGGGTACCTATTAAGTCTTGATCAGAATAAAGCTATTGATATGGTACAGCATGATTACCTTTGGGAGGTTTTGGCAGCGTATAAGTTTTCTAAAACAATAATTCAATGGATACAGGCACATTATTTGAAAGCCCCTTGATCCCTCACGCAAATGGATGGTTAGGGAAACAATGTAAAATTGCTAGAGGGATAAGGCAAGGGTGCTCCTTGAGCCCCCTCCTTTACATCTTAACAATAGACCCATTATTGCACAAATTAAATCACGGAGACCACTTAGTAGGATTATCCCTGAACAGTGAAGATTTTCCAATCTGTATGGTGGCATATGCAGATGACTTATGTTTGACTATATCTGATGATGCATCCAGTATAGTTGTAAGTAAAATACTGACAGAACACTCCATTATTTCTGGTTCCTCAGTTAACGACTCAAAAAGTTGCTGTCTTCTGATTGGACAACCAGGCATAAAATATTCAAAAATAATGTGTATCCCTATTCATTATGGTTTCCATAAAATATTAGGGATATTTTTGGGGACCTGGACAGATGTGCAAGTATAATTGGGATATAAAACTACAAGAAACATCATTGAAAGTTCATCAGTGGAACAAATGGAAGATGTCAAAAAAAAAAAAGAATCTACATGATCAAGGCATTTTTAATTCCCTTATTTCTGTACATGAGTAACATATTCCCCTCCCCCCCAAAAAGAAATAGATACTGCTTTACTAAGTATTTTCTCCAATGCCTATGGGGCAGTAGGCTCAATCCACTAAAGAGAGCCATTACATATCAGCCACTAGAAAAAGTAGGGCTAGGGATGGTAAATCCTGCTGTTTTCTTTCACTGTGTATTTTTATACATAAGGGTTGTTCCCCTTATCAAACAAACACACAAAATTTGGGCTACTTGGATGTTAGACACATTACATCCAGTATTACAGAGTTGGGAGGTACACCTGTCTATCCCTAAACAGACAGTTATGGAAGGGCTACCTGATAGCTCCATGAGTAAATTAAAACTCTGGAAAACAGCAAAACAGCAGTTAAAAACATTAAATAGAAAATAATTATATGGCCACATAATGTCACAATTTTATATAGAAGAACCTTCTTTTAGTAACAAACCCCCACAAAGAAGTAAGCCAGATATATAAAATGGTTTTAAGTAGAAGAACTCCCCACTACATGTGGAATCATTTATGACTCAGTGTGCATGGAAAGCTGGGAGTTAGAAGGAATATGAAGCATAAGAGCATGGCAGAAAGATGTTATCGGGGGTTCTTGTTCAAATGCTCCCGAAACAATGGGGCATTTATACTTCCAGTGCCATTATGCTATCTCATTCTGGCATTATTTGAACAAGATATAGTTTTTATCACCCCTTCAAGACATCACTGGGGAAATTCTCTTTTTGGGGATCCTTCCACAGACTTAGTCTAAATATCATGCAGAGACGATAAAACTGGTGTTATTATTCATAAAATTCCAAATCTGTCAGGACAGATGTGCAGTTACTTTTAGACAGGAATTGATTTCAGTCAAACAAGTAGCTTTTTCAATAAGACATGCTATCCAGAGATTACAAATTATGGACAAACAGAGAGCTTCAGCACTACCATATAAATTATGGTGGACACACATGGACTGGTTAGATATATCCTGAAAAGGTTATACCTGTGTATGATGGATAAGATGATGCTTTATTTCCCTTTTGTAAGGGCTTAATAGTTCTGAGAATTTCTAGTACAAGAATCAATAGTTCTTGAAAACAATGGACATAGCAACATAATGTGTTGTAGTAGTGTATAACCCATATAGGTATATATGTAGTAAGAATGACTTCTTCTTAATGATTTACTTATGATTTTGTAATCTTGTGTATAAACAAGTTTTCTATATGATTTGAAGGTTATAAATATTCCCCAACATTGTTGTTTAGAGAAAGGGAGAGGGAGGTTCTGGTTTAAAGGGGAAGTCTCCCATAGTTTCACACCCATATTTTCCCAACTCCTTATGTGTAACTGTTGTGTTCCTCCTCTAGTTGCCAGCAGTCCTATTGCTGTCCAAATCTAGATTATACATAAAAATATACAGCCTCCAGTAGTTATCAATGTGTTTGTCCTCCATTTTGCCATCAATACTGCTGGAGGATGATGTCATCAGAGCAACAGATAATGGTGCTGCACTAAATGCTGTTCCACCAGTAAACAGAACTCACAATGTTTGGTCCCCCACTTGAGTAATGGGAGAACTCTTTAAATGTTGTGCACATCCTGAAGTGCAGGTCTTATAGGAACTAGTATCATATGAGTGTGATGCAGGTCTGATTTGACATGTATATACAGTATGCCTATGAGGAAGTGCCTGTATGTGTTGTGTTAATGTTTCTGTTAGCAAAAACAGTTTACCCAATAAATGACTCTGGGTACAACAAGAGTCTTAAGTGGTATTATATAGCTGTTGTATTATGTTCTGTATGTGTTAGCACTCTTTGTTTTGATTGACACCAGCAGTGAAACACAATCTTGCAAAAATGCCCCTTTCCCTTTATAAGTAGGCAGTCAGTGATTGGATGGACGATTTAAGGCAATAAAGAGTTCAGCTATAACAAGGAATCGGTTATCAGGACAATATCAGCTGCAGCATATGGAAGAAGAGTAATCTAGCGGTTAAAACACAAGCACAAGAACTGGGAAACTCTGGTTCAAATCCTACTGAAGTCCCTTACTCTCTAACCCTTAACAAGTTCCCCAACCTCCTTGGGAACTGTGATGGCCCCTCAGGTCCATGACTTTAACAGTGCCCCATTCCCATTATAAATCATTAGCAGTGATGTGAGAGCTACAGCACTTCACTTTGAAGGTACTGAAAACAAGCTGTGGCAGCACCCCCCCCCCTCCATTTGTAATGCCAGCATTTGAAGTAGGATGTCCCTCACTAATCAGATGCTACACTTCAGCTGTTGTAGGTAAAGAAACTACCCAGTCTCAGTGTTTGTAGTACTCTTTATTTGCTTAGCTCATTCCTCCCATGTCATATGCATTATGTGTCTTGGTACTTCCAGTCATAAACCCAGGTGTAGGGAGCATTTGAAATGTAAAACAATACACTTTATAAAGTAAGTGATCTAGCTCTCCACTTCCAGGCTGCTGAAAGGGGAGTGTATAATTTGTGCAAAGGAGGAATTCAGTCTTGTCTGACCCTTTGGGAAACTGCTCAGGCCTACCTTGTAAATTAATCCTCTCAAGTTGTTCACCTGGTTCAATACTGATTGACTCATTGACTGCTAGATTGACTGCCTGATTGTCTGATTGACTGATTCTTTCTACTGTTTTCCACAACATGTTGCAACTGTCTCACAGAGAGAAATGAGCAGTACAATGTAACATTCTGTTTCTTGTGAATGGAATACTATTAGATGTATTATTTGCTTTACAAATGCAGTATTAACGCTACAAGTACAACTCCCTGTGTGAGTTGCATGGCAGAACTGTCTTAAGCCATTGCACACTTAAACTAAAATCAGGATAGACAGCATTTGATACCCTTATGTGTACTTCTGCACTGTTGCTGCAGTGACATCAGGGAATGGGAGGGGTTGTATTACAAGTGATCCATTTGCATATAAATGGAGACTTGCTTGACATTTTACTACCTTGTGTCAGAGCCTCAGACTCTAGCTATGTGTTGCAACAGCAGAAATGACTCATCTCTTATTGACATATGTACAGTAACTGATGTAATGTATAATAAATACATCAGACATATTCAAATCACAAATCTACAGTAGTCTTCTCCTCTAAGTAGTTACTACCCAGTTTGGGGTTTTGAAGATTAATTTGTTTTACTGTAGGATGAAATACTTCCTTATGTTTTTCTTTTCTTTATTATGATTTTGTGTGAAGTAACACTGTTTGTATGTAATTTGCTTTTACATTTAATAAAAAATTCCCCTACTCTTTTTGAGAAGTGCCATGGGATCTTTAACATCCACCTGAACAGGCAGATGGGACCTCAGTTTAATGTCTCATCCGAAAGACAGTACCCCAGGAGTGCAGCATCCACCTCATGCTGCACTGCAGTGTTAGTATTGCAATTTAACCCAAGTGTCTGGTGCAGGGATAGAACCCACAGCCTTCTGATCTTCTGGCCTCAGAGGCGAGTGTGCAACCTGCTGAGCCACTAACACTGATAATCTTTGACACTATCATCTTTGAGATTGCGTATGGATCTTGTGGCTCTGTGCTGAACCCCCTCAAGTGCATTTATCTCACTGGAAACAGGAGTGGTTCTGGGGGACTGCAGGAGGACATATTTTTTTTTAATTTTGTTGACCAGGTATGTGGTCCTGCTTCACAAAAGTGGTACCAGAGAGAAGGCTGTCAACTACAGGCCAGTCAGCTTGACATCAGTGGTGCAAAACTAATGGAGTCACTTCTACAGGAAAAGATTGTGGAGTATCTGGCATCCGGCATGTTCCAAGAACTGAGGCAACATGGATCCATTGGGGGGCCATGTCAAACAAATCTGATAGATTTGTTTGACTGGGTAACCAGAGAAATATATCAAGGTAGGTCAGTGGACATGGCCTACTCAGATTTCAGTAAGGCTTTCAACACCATTACACATAGTAGGCTCATAAGGAAAACAGGCAACTTAGGTGTGGGTCCAAAGGTAATAAACTGAGTAACATATTGGTAATGAGACAGGCAACAAGGGATGGTGGTAACAGAGTTCATGTTGGGGAAGGAAGAGTGACCAGAGGGGTGCCACAGTGCTCAGTACTTGAACCAGTCCTCTGTAATGTCTTTATAAGTCACATTGCAGATGAGCAGGAAGGGAAGGCCTGACTCTTTGTGAATTATACCATGTTCTGCAATAGGGTGGATACTCCAGAGGGGATGGAAAGAATGTGCAGAGACCTGAGAAAACTTGAGGAGTGGTTTAAGGCATGGCAGCTGGGTTTCATGCAAGAAAGTGCAAAATCATGCATTTAGGTCATTGTGACGTGTCTGATTTAAATATGAAGTTTTATTTGTTTATTAACTATTGTCTTTATGCATGACTTAAAATAATTTTCATACAAACTTAACGATCATAATCTGTGATATATAGTAACATGATTGTATTTGATATGTACTCATAGATATTACAAGCATTTAATTGTTGTTATTGTTGTATTGCCTTAATGAATATCAGGTATAGTGCCAGGGGGGTTAGGTCATATTTTAATATTAATCAGTTTGCATTTAGAATCTGAGTGAGTTTTGTATGCTTTTGTTAATGAGATGCACTATAAAAATACAGTGTCTGTCATTTTTATGTTCACTCTTGATATAGCACATGTATTGTATGACACATGGAGTTTTATGTATATCACTTTTTATCGCTGTTATTTTTAAATGAGTTGTAATCTAGGTATTAAAAGACTCTAGAGTGCCTTTTCCTGGTCTGTGAGCTGGGGCTCGTTCATTTTCAGTATTTTTTAATTTTTTTTTGCCCTGTGCTCCTTTTCCTTTTTGGCCTACCTAGTTTGCACTATTATGGGATATGACAGAGACTTGTAAAAATTCACAGGGGGGTAATTTAGACATGGGAGGGGAGTATTTGTTGGAGGAAAAGATATACAAGAGCTAGTGGAAATGCAATGAAGCTGGAAGAGGTAAATTCAAGAGAGATGTGAGGAAGTACTTCTTCACTGAAAGAGTGGTGGATGCCTGGAACACGCAGAGGCAGTGGGGGCAAAAACAGTGGTGGAGCTTCAGCATGCATGGGATGTGTACAAGGGAATCTTAATCTTAGTGTGAAGCAAGGGTGGAGGGAGCCGGAGGTCAAGTAGGTTCTGTGGTGACAATATAGGCACAGGAAAAAAATGAGTAGACTAGGTGGGCCAAGTGGACCTTATCTACCATCATATTCTGTTTCTATGTAATCTTTTCTGAGACTAAGTTGCACCGCCTCAAGTAACTTTCATGTCTGGCTTAGTTATACAGCCCAGCAGGGTACCTTTTGTTTACCCCCAGCCTCATAGACATTGTGACTCCTTTATGATTTCCCACAATCAGAATTAAATGGCCACTTTCCAGGTCAATTATCTTTTCAACAAAGAGCCTTCAAAGGCAGAACAATGGGTAAAGCAGTTATAGTAAAACAGCATGTCCCCACACAGCAGATGTGTTAATAGACTAGGACACGAAAATAAAATAAATCCTTACACGCTCTGTATCACACATAGGGTGAACCAAGATAAACTTTTTTAGCTTGTTCAGGGCATTAAAAATATGGCATACCTATGCCTAATTAGGCTGAGGTAAAGTTGATATAAGGAAACATGTTGCACCCAGAAAGTAATAAACCTACGGTGAAAACTCCCAAATAAAATGCTGGTAAGGGGGAGTGTTGAATCTTTTAATCTATAGTTTGGATTCATTAACATTACTGGACACTGTATTTAAATATTTGGGGACAGAAGAGTCACCACAGGCATACCACATAGCAGAATTAGCATACTGAGAAGAAACAGGTGGAGTTCCCAGAGGTTTCTGCCACCAGCATGTTTCTTCTCATCTCTGCCCAAGTCCGTAGACTCAGCTCTTAAAGCATTGCATTAAATAATATCTGGAATTTCTCGTACTACTAAATGATGTGGCAGCTGGATAGCAGGAGGCAAACTCAGTGGAATGTTGGTCTTTTTTATCTGGTATTTCCTTTATTCTATTGAATCTGAAGTATTAATGCCCATGAACTTCTCATAGACATGTTATGGTTCTAGTGCAGTGGCTCAGTAGGTGGTCTGCCACTAGATACTTAAGCAATAAGGCACGACAAGGTGTGTGTTATCGTGTAATAACGTCACTCCTGGGTGGGTTGAAGCACGAGGTGAAGCCGAGTGCTTCCACCACCCCAGGAGTGATGTTATTACACAATAACAAACACCTTGGAGTGCCTTATTGCAATTATACAATGGCTCGATGTTATACAAAATAAAAACATTATTTTAAAAATGTTTTAGTAGACTTTTAGTGTGGCAATATATCTTTGTTTCTGAAACATAAGAGCCTGACATCTGCCAAATCCATACAGTGATGTTATTGTGTAATAACATCACTGTCTCAGACACACACTGACCAATCAGAGTCCAGGAAATTTTCTTACTATTGTATAATTCAGTATTACAGTTTGAGTCCTGGTTCTGCTGGCCAGCCTGAGAAGTGTAGCCATGGGAACAGTGAGTTTTGGAACCTCCCCATGTCAGGGGTCAGAGGGTTGCTCCTCTGAGGCATTCTCCAGGGAAGGATGGCAAACGCAGAAGGGAGTGTTTCTGTGTGACTTTGCACAGCTGAGCCAGCATGTCCTGATGTTAACACTTCAGCTAGCATATGTGAGAGACTTGACTATATTATACATAGTAAAGACAAAAATATGATTAAAATTAATGTGTCCCATGTTTCTGTGGTGGCTACGAGGTCCATCTCAGTGTCTGCAATCATTGCCTGAAGCTCACTGATTTTATTGCCAGACTCCTGGCATTGAGGAAGACTCCTTTCCAACTGCCCCTGATCGCTTCTTGTTATTTGTCAGAAATGTACTTGTTGTCCTCCCTGGCCTCTATTATTTCTTGTTGTTTATAGCACCCTTGTTGTGCACACTTACCGTTAATCTATCCCCTACCTGATTTTGGGCCTGAATCAAGTTTTGACTCATTTTGCTCCAATGAGCCTCCATGTGTGGCGGAGGACTAGCTAGGATCCCCTTCCTTTTGTCTATCTCTTTGGTTCCTTTACTCCCAGTCTCTCCCTCAGTCAGTCAGTTTAAGTCTCTGATATAGACATCAAACTTCTGCCTTAGTGCAGTGGTCTCCTCTTTCATCAGGTGGCGTCCATCCCCCTTAAAAAGCTTCCTATCCCAAAACCCCCCATTACTTATGAAATGGTCCCCCTTTCCCTGACACCATTCCTTTAGCCATCCATTAAAATCATCTGTCTCCTTTTTCCTATTCTTTCCTTTTTCTCCCCCTTGCCCTACACAGGGATGACCTCATAGAAGTCCTGGGAGGCTGAATATGCTGCTAATCTGTCTCCCAGTCCCTGGAATTCTGCCTTCCCTTGTCCACTGAGTGCAGGTGCAGACCTTATCAAGCCTTACTTCCTTAAGTTGAGTCTCCATGTCCTTGCAGTACCTATCACATCTTTATTCAACTTATCCCTCTTACGGGGTGATCTCCCCACCATCTGGAAGACAGCACATGTTATCCCTTTGTTTAAGTCAGGAAATCCCAGTGACCTGAATAATTAGAGGCCAATTTCCATCCTATCAACTCTTTCTAAGCTATTAGAAAAAATCATGAATGCTCAGCTCAGAAATTACCTGGAATCTGCAAACTTGCTTAATCCACTACAGTCAGGCTTTAGAGCGCAACACAGTACAACTTCAGCACTGGCTAAAGTTACTAACGACTCGCAGTGCGAATTAGACAGAAAAAATGTTGTAAGTGCAGTGTTCCTGGACCTAAGCAAAGGCTTCGATACCATTGATCATGACCTGCTCCTTACAGCCCTTAGATACATTGGTTTGGACTCTCTATCCTCTAGTTGGTTTCAGAACTATCTTTCAGGCTGCTATCAGCAGGTAAAGGCGGAAGGTGAAGTTCCTCCTTTAGAACCCCTCCTGAGGGGTGTCCCTCAAGGTTCCATCCTGGGGCCATTACTTTTCGCTATCTATATAAATAGAATAGATGCTACCATCAAAAAAGCCCAGATACACCTCTTTGCTGATGACACGGTGCTCTATGCTAGTGGCCCCTCCCCAGATGTGGCACGTACAGCTCTCCAGGACGACTTTAATTTATTGCAGAATCAGCTCCTAAATCAAAAGTTGCTGCTGAACACCAAGAAAACAAAAACTATGATTTTCTCACCCTTTCCCAACAGACCTAACCCTGTCTCGGCTGGTTCTCTCTCTCGATATCCACCGCCCTGGGCAAACAGTTGAAGTACGTAACTCACTTCAAATATCTGGGCATTTGGATCGACAACAGACTCTCCTTCATAGAGCACATAGATCAATTGATCAAGAAGCTTCGCCAAAGACTAGGCCCATTCTTTAGGATAAAAAATCTTCTCCCATCAGATGCATGGTTGAGACTAGTCCAAACTGCCTTGCTACCCCTGCTAGATTATGCTGCTTTCCTTTATAGTCATGGATCAGTCGGTGCACTCTCAAAACTCGACATGCTGTATCACAGAGCTCTAAGGTTCATATCAGATCTTCCATACTCCACTCACCACTGTTTGTTGTATACCGCTGTAGATTGGTCTTCTCTTGCCTTCAGATGACAAAGAAATGCTGTCTTCTGGACATACAAAGCTATTATCAATAAACTGCCTGGCTATATCTCGGTCTGCCTTCCTCCTTGCACCCTGAGCAGATATGCACTGAGAAGCACCTCCTATATCACCTTAAAGCTAAGAAAAGTCAGATCTTGCTTTGGCTGGGTGTCCATTAGCTATGCGCTTCCCAGGCTATGGAATAATCTGCAAAAAACTCTGAAATTAAAGTGCAAAATCAGTTTCACAGCCTTCAAAGCATTCTACCCTCAGCACATCAAAGAATCCTGTGCTTGCTACCCCAACTTAACTGCTTCCCTTATCTTTTTGTCTTGCCTCACCAGAGATTTTGATCCCAGCTGGTTTATGGCTCTCTCCCCCCTTCCCCCTTCCTGTCGCTCCTCCCATCCTCACTGCCTCACTGCACCTTTTATATTTCTTTACAGGTGCTCCAGGACCCTTTTGCTTTTGCTTTAGCACTTCATGGTGGCGAGGGGTCCTCTCCCTTTTCCCGTGCTTTCCGTTATCCCTGACTCAATCTGTATTACTTTTGTTAGCTCAGTTTTGTATCGTTAAATACATTTTGTTGCACGTACCCTGCATTCCACCCATTGTATTGCCCATGCTTGTTTATTCACGCCTGTGTATCGTATTCCTGTATTTTATCCTGTATCTTGTATTTGTGTTCACCCAGGTCCACCTTGAAAAGGAGCTCCGCTCAATGGCATTTCACCTGGTTAAATAAAGATTTTGATTGATCAATTGATTGATTGATCATTGGTACCCAAGTGTACCAGCGCCACCAGTTCTGCCCATTCCCTGTCTACTATATACACTGTACTTAGGGCTTCCTGGGGTTGATATCCACCGTTTGCAGCTAGTGCAGAATGCTGCAGCATGTTTGTTGACTAGGGCATCTAGAAGAACGCATATTACCCCTGTGCTGCATGGTCTGCACTGGCTGCCTATTCAGTAGCAGATCACCTTTAAGGTAGGTCTATTGACTTACAAAGCCCTACATGGACAGGTCCCTGATTACTTGAAAGAGCTCTTGGTACCTTACACGCCTCTGTGACAGCTCCACTCAGCTAACAAGGGGTTGCTGGAGATTCTGAGGGTAAGCTTAAAGTCATCTGGTGCGCATGCTTTTGGTTTTGTGGCACCTACCCTCTAGAATTCTCTGCCATGTCAGCTTCAGGAGTGCAGGACGGTGGGGAGTTTCAAGTAGGCACTTAAGACTTTTTTGTGGGGGAAAGTCTACTCTGGATTTTCTTGATTTTCTTGTATTTATTGTATTTTGTTTTATCTTGATGTACAGCGCTTTGGTTATATGAAAGGCACTATAAAAATACATTTTATTATTATTGTTATTATTACTATCCTCTCAATTCAGTCTAGCTCCTGGATGGCCAATTCACCTAAAAGGCACTTAATCATCCCCTTTTCTGGTGATCCCTCACCCACCACCTTTTCCACTCCCCTGACCATACAGTCCCTAACCACTAAGACTCTCCTGGCTTTCTTACTTCTGGGAGCCACCGTGCTGTCCTGCCTTGTTCCACCAATTGACTTAGAGCCCCCCCAAGTGGAGTTGGGTTCCTATAACCTCTCTAGGACTCCAAAGTGGTTCACTATCAGGATGTATTTCATCAGAACAACCCCCTTGGGGGCTGGCCTAGCCTCCCTGTGCCCCCCACCACTCTCCACCCCACCCCCACCCCAGGACACTGGGCTTCTGTGGAAGAGGGAGTGGGGAGTTGGCTCCAGCTGAGCTGGAGATGCAGCTTGGATATTTCTACATTTGCCACCTCTAGCTGAGCCCTGTGCTCTGTTAAGGTCCTGCAAATAGGGCAATGCCTCCTTCTCCAGACCAATCCTCTGCAGATGACTGCCCCACAGCTGCTACAGCTGACAGTTTCCATTCTATCCTAAGCAACAGTAAGTATGCTCAGTACAATCAGGTTACTACAAAAAAGGCTGTTTTTAGTGTTTTCCTGAGTTAGGCCTTCCCTATATGGAGCATTGGCTAGGACCCTCCACTAGCAGCTAGGTTGTACAGATATTACAAAAGTGGATTGGGGATGCAGTTGTTTGCATACCCTATATAGGAAGTTAGCTAGGATCCACAGAAGCTTAGAGATGGTACTTCAAAAACAGAAAACCACAGCTAGTCAGGACAGTCACATGGATATATTTAAAGTACAATAAGAGTAGTCTGGCTAGGCAGAGGTTGGTTGACCCTGTATAGGGATTTAGCTGGGGCTTGTAGAAAGTTAGTTAGGGTCCACAAGGCCACAGGCTGGCTGGGCAGTAGTAGACCTACCCTAAATGATGAGCTAACTGGGTCCTATAACAGGTAATTTTTATAATTTTTTTAGCAGCCCTACACTCAGGCAGAAACAGAGCTGAGTTAAAAGTCTTGAGGCACAGTACCTTGTTCATCCTGATATATTTGGATTACTGCAAGTAGGTCAGTAGGGGAACAGAGTCACTGACTGCTGGCTGCCTTGTTAGCCTGACTGATAGGCAGACTAATGCCCTTTGCATGTTGGTACTTCTTGCAGGGGGCCCAGCACATGGGCCACTTGATGGCCTATTCCTTATGAAGCAGCAGGTTGGAAGCCAGCATGCAGGGCAGCACATGGGATTGGTGGCTTTCAGGGGAGAGAAGCAGGGCCTTGATCTGATTGGCTCTTGGCTGAAGTGTTACAGAGCTTCCAAGCTATGATCTCTTAGTAAATGTAGGTGGAAGGTTTCCCTTCTTCAATCAGGAGATCCTCCTACCCTGAGTTTCATCATCTGGCAGCATCTGGCTTTGGAAAACCATGGTTGGGTTTTAAATTCCATGCTCCCTTGCTGGCATGTGGGAAGTGCCCAGGACTGGTTGCTTTCGGGAGAGGGAGGCATGGCCTTGATCTGACTTGACTGCTGGCTGAATCCCTACAGAGCTTCCAAGCTCTGGTGTCTTAGTGGATGCAAGGGGAGGGCTTCCCTTCTTCAATCAGGAGACCCTCTTGCCCTGAGTTTCATTGTCCCATGGCGATACAGATATAGAAATATAAAAAAAATTAAAGCTAAAAAGCTGAAGTGGAACTTTTACACTGAAGAAAAATGCTTAGAGATTTTAGATAATGATTGCTTTCTGTCACAGCTAAGAAAAAAATTGTTACAAAGTCATTCCTAAAATGGCATTTTTGAGTTCTTTAGTCAGATATCAAATTATATTTATTCTATTTATTAACCCCATGTGAAAAGAAACAAACCAAAACAAGGGAAGTATATGATTTGATAAAGATTACGGAGATCTCAAAACAGAACTGTGGAAAAAATTAAGGAAGGTATCTATTAAAAATGAAGATCTAAAATAAATTGAAGAATGTAAAGAGAACTGTAGAAGAAATTAAGGAAGTTATTGAGTAATAATGAAGATATAACATTAAGGAAAGATTGCAAATCTATTTAAAATAAATATACGAACCTGACAACAACACCAAATTATTTTAATAGTATTGATTAAGGGAAGACTCTGATGCAACTGCAGAATCTGGGAATGCTAAAAAGTTCAGGCAACTGGTGGCAAATGGAACATGTTCATACAAAATAGGCTTGGATATGTGTGTTCTCCCTAACCAGTGGTTGAACAATTTAGGTAGCATATTCTTCAATAAAGATATTGGCTATGTGATAATATTTTCCCAAATAATCATGAATTAATTCAGTTAATTACTTGGATAATGTATCAGAAAATATTATTAGACAACTTATAGCAGCACAAGCAAACAATACAATTCTGGTGAAAAACAGAATTCCTTTAGAAGTACATCAGCTTAGGTTAAACTGGTGGGTTTCCATTATTAGTAAAGTATTTAACTTAATTCTAAGTACTTATCAATATCCAACATGATAGATTAGTAACACTGTAGCCCCAATTTTGAAGAGGGCAGATAGGAACCTATCTTAAAATTAGAGACCCATATGTTTGATCAATAAGTTTGCCAAAGTCTTTATATAATATCTACTGAAATTTTCAGAAGATTGGATACAAGTTGATATCAAATATGAGGAACAAACTGACTGTAAGTACTCTTATTCAATGATAGATAACTTTTTTGTCATTTCTTACTTGATGGCCAAATGTATTAGGGTGAAGCAAGTCATAAGACTATTTTTTTGCATTTACAGGTTTTAGAGCCTCACTTGATAAGACAGAGAAATTATTTAAAAATGTTGGCAGGTTTATGTAGTAATCATTGTCTCCCAGCCCTTTTTCAGGAATATCACTTAAATACCTGGATTAGGATTAGAGCTGGAAATAAAGAAACTTACTAGGGAACTTAGATACTGGAGGCAGTATAGTGCAGTAGTCTAAGGCTCTGAGCTGCAAATCTGGTGATATCCAGCAGACTAGACCTGAGTTTGAATCCCACAGCTTCCACTTGCATATTGTGTAACCCTGAGCAAGTCACTTAACCTCCTTGTGCTCCCAGATTGCTCCTGTAAAAAAGCTTTCAGCTTAGTGTGCTTTACCTGGTTAAACAACTAAATAAAAAAAAATCCTCAAATAGTGGTGTAAAACAAACCTGCATCCTTGTGCCCACATTTTAAACACTTTTTGGCAGATCTCCCTAAGCAACTGGAAACAACTGCAAATAATTCTCTCACTGTTTTGGATGACAGAATTCACCTTCTTTTTATATGTTTGTAATCTAGTTTTTCTTTCTTTTATATCTATAGGCTTTAGAGAAAATTAAATATGCTGACAGAAATTACACTAGACTGAACTGAATGTAATCACTGCAAAATCTAAAGCACTGTCAGCTGGGAAAGGGAAAGAAAATTATAGCTGAATGACTGGGGAAGAAACTATAGAAAGAATAAAAGAATATAATTAGCTAGGCATACTTATTAGTGAAACCATCAGAAATGGACCAAAAACATTAATAGCAGAGCCATAAAAAGCAGCCAAATCATTGGAAAGGATTTTAAGGTTTTGTAAAATGTCTAGTGGAATCAACCCACAGGGAGCTACAAAAGAGTTGAAAGCAGCAGTACATGTTAGCAGTGTAACTTTTGGCATAAATATTTTTATTCTATTTTACAGTGCCCCTAACTCCAATCTTGTATTATACTGTTTCTTCCCAATTCTGAGTCAGCTTTAGCACTTTTTGTTGCATTTGAAATATTAAAAGGAATGCTCCTTTTAATATAGCTTGGTCCAGACTTCCAACAGACTTTTCTGTTGTTTTTGAACAGCACTGTGAATACAACAAACTAGCATGCAGCTGACATGGCTTCTGGACTACATGGGACACTAGGGCACAACAACTGCTGAGAATGCTGATACAATCCAGGCCCAAACCACATTAAAAGGGCTACCCTTTTCTTATTTGCTTGATTGTACCCTTATCCCTCTCCCGTGGGTCATACCAGGAAATGAGCCTTAGCACAGGGTGCATTTCCTGCTTGCCAATTTTCAAAGAAACAAACAAAATAGATTTCAAATGTAAATAAAAGTGTTAATGCAGGCTCAAAATGTTGGGAAATGGATATCATACAAGATGGGAGGTTAAGGGGCACTCTAATGTGGAATAAAAAAAGTATAGGTTAAAATGTTCACTGTAACATGTACTGCTGCTTTAATAGTAAAATTGATAACCAAATGCTATATGATTCTGAAATTTGGGATTGGAATGACTTGGCCAAGGTGGAAACAGTTCAGAATAAGTTCTTAAACTGTTGGCTCTGTGTCCTGTTTGCAACATCAACACAGAAACTGGTGCCTCCTTAACTAACACTGCAGGCAAAGAAGCATACCTTTTCATACTGGGAGAAATCAGTGAGTATAGAACATCATAGCTTACTGAAAAGATTCAGTAGTGAGGCACTTCAGGGTCATCTCCATGAAAATATAATTTTTTTCTTTTCTGGTATGGTACAAGACTTTTTGTATATAAATGGTTTTAGGCCAGATATGGGAGAATCAATATGTTTGATTGAGACCATAACAAAGACTGTGGAATGTTTAAAAACAAAGGACTAGTACAAGTACTTGTGATCTGAATTTCTATACATATTATGATATTTTTAAAAAAGATGGAAGTTATACTTCTTACTAAATTAAAGATTTGAACTTATGTATTTCTCAGGTTCTAAATGTTCATTTTGCTGGTATTCTACATGAACACAGATTATGCCTTTGTAACATGAAAACAGTAGGGATTCTTAAACATTGCCCTTTTCTCTGCCCCTTGTATCAGGATTTAGGGTGCTGCATTTTAGGCTCCCTATTGGGAAATTCCTTTTTAGATCCTATCTTCTTGCTAAGTTTTCACTGAAACTTCAAAAAAGTTAAATGCAATTGAAAAATTAGCCCTTTTTGGATAAAGACAAGAGCAAACTTGATAAAACAAACATCATTTTAACTTTGTACTCTGGTTGGTTTGGGGGGGGGCAGAAATTGAGGATTCATCTTCTTTTTACCTTTTTGAAGCAGTTACTCTTTCAGTTACTTGTCTCTTACCTGACTGGACCTACCTTGTTCATTAATAAAATTGTAGAAGTATGGAATATATGTAAATATAATGATGATTATTTAATAGAGATTGCTAAATTGTATAAATATACTTTTATACTGTATTGTCTATATGGATGTCTTATGTTGCTGATGAAAGCTTTGTGAAATAATGAAACCATTTCCACTGATGAACATGAGGTATCCAAAATGCAGCAAATTTAGATATCATAGAGGGATGTGGAATCGTAGAAGACCAAAGCATAGCACAATATTCACAAAGCAGTGAGTTCTTTGGTTCAATATCTCTTACAGCACCTCACAGAGTACTGTGGCCTTTCCACACATCAAGCTGGGATGCTGACCTCGTGCTTGTGCACAGAGGTTCTTTGTCTTTTAAATTGTTTTTTGTTTTAATTGGGTTCACCACAACATAACCCAGATAGACCATCTTAGGGTAGCTGGTTCATTCCACTGGGGTGTCAAACAGACGAGGCATACTGATGAGTCCTGGTAGGATGAAACACGTGTTTCTGTCTTCTGTGGCACCCTTTGCAAACTGTGTGAGAGGCCTTTCGGCACCATGCATTTCTGCTTAAAGTTGAACCAGCATAATATTCTGTGGTGATTTACATATGCAGCCCATGATGCTTTGCATTGTGGGGGTATGTGTGATTTTGTATTTCTTGTGGGTGGAGTACTACATGTCCAGGTTTTTTTTTGTAGGCTTTATGTGAAAAATTGCCTTCCCCTGTGGCCCAGTGTAGCCAGAAAGTTTATACAGAAACAGACTTGTTGGTGCAATAAAAGGGTATCAAATTACCTACTTTGTCTATCAGGTTTTCTTAAGACAGGATTTGAACCCACTGCATTCTTGCCCTGAGGTGGTAATGCCTTCAGAGCTACCAACAGAATACTTGATATTGTGCTTCACTTTCACAGTATGTAACAATCATGGCCCTTTAAGGATTTGGAAAGTAAAAAAGAATGATGCCCTATGGTATAATTCAAAATTGTATAACTTAAAAAGACAAAGGGATAAGTTATGGAAAATTGCAAAACAAACTGAAATTCACAGAATTGGTTAAAATATAAGCAATCTCGATATAGATATATATATATATATAGATATAGATATAGATATAGATATAGATATATACAGCAGAAATAAGGCAAGTTAGACATAGCTATTGCAAAAACAACTTACCATAATATGACAAAAAACCCTTATAGATTTTGGAAGATTATGAAGAATGTACAGGGTTCACAGACCTCGGATTTTCCAAAAACATTTCAAGATTCATGGAGTAAATACTCCAGTGGATGTAGAAGTGGCAGATAGCTTCAATTAATTTTTTACGTCCATGGGATCTGTTGCCCAGAATTCAGTGTTACTAAACAATCAGGCTAGGAAACAGAAGAACTTGCTACCAGGAAAGCCCATAGTGAATATACAAAAGATAAAATCAACATCAGCTACTTATGAGTTTGTGCCACTTAAACCATATGAGATAACTGAGGCACTGGGAAGAATAGATATACACAAAGTGGGAGGTGATGATGGTATACCAAATCTATTATTAAAATATGTTGCCCCTGTGGTTGTCTATCCCCTGGCAGAATTACATAACATGTCATTGATGTGTTCTGAATTTCCAACAGCATGAAAAACTGCCAAGGTATTTCCTATATTTAAATCAGATCAAAAGAACTATTAGAATATTGTAGACCCATTTCCCTTCTCCCAGTGATCACCAAGATCTTTAAAGGCCTGGCTGCTAAGCAAGTTCAAAACTTTCTGGAGTCTGAGAAGATTATGAATAAATTCCAATTTGGTTTTCGACCAGTACATGGCATGACTTCTGCCTTATTACAGGTTCCAAATTCTTTAAATAATAACTTGAACAGGGGTTTGTCTGCGAGGGCCATATATGCAGATCTTTCGAAAGCTTTTGACACATTGGACCAAGGCATTCTCCTGTCCAGGCTTCAGCATGTGGGTCTGTCAGATCAGGTAATAAACTGGTTTAAATCTTATCTTTTCAACAGATGCCAGTTTGTGGCAATTAAACAATGGAAATCAGATATTCATCAAATAAAACTGGAGTTCCTCAGGGCTCCTTGTTAGGTCAGTTACTGTATAATGTGTATATGAACCCCATGAAACTTTCAAACCCTGAAATAAATCATCACTTATACGCTGATGACACAATGGTTTACCTGTCTGGTATAGTAGACACCCAAATTCAGAATTCATTACAGTTGGCATTTGCAGAATTATAGGATTTTCTAATCTCATCTAAGCTTGTTTTGAATCCAAAAAAAATCTCAGGTTATGTGTTTTCACAGAAAAAAGTAGGGCTCAGGTAGATAAAGTATTACAAATTAAAACTTTTGACAACCAAGTTTTAGAGCAAGTAGAACAAATGCTAAAGAAAATTAATAAACGTATGGGAGCTTTATATTAAATTAAACATTGCACAACAGAGTCTATTAGAAAATATGTGATCAATTCTGCAATCATTCCACTGATACACTACGGAGACCTAATATATATGGGGGCAAGTTCCACATTATTGGGGAGCCTGGATACTGTATATAACAAAATGGCATGATATATCACCATTGTCCCAATATGGACTCATAGGGAAGACCTGTATCAGAATTTATTTTGGTATAGGTTGGGGGATAGGAGGTCCATAGATACATTGTTATATATGGAAAAATGTTTCTCCAATAAAGCATTGGGTTATATTGCAGAATGCTTACATGAAAGAGTGATTAAGTCAAGCCTCAGATCAACAAGAAGGATAGAGTATATGTTACCATATTAGAGCACATAATTGGGAAGGGAACATTTTTTTCTATAAAGGACCCTCTCTCTGGAACACACTATCTGTAGAATAAAGGATTAAAGATGTAAAAGACAGTCAGATCGAATAAAAAATTGGTTTGGGATGGGGAAGATCAAGTGAATCTAGCAATAATTGAGATGTTATGTTATCAGATTATGGATAAAGGGGATTTAGTGCAATATTACTATTTAATGTATGTACTGTCTGATGTGGTAAATTGTTATTTGTCTGTATAATTGATTCTGTGTTTATATGTGTTATGATATAATAGATGTTTGGATTGTAACAAATGTCATGTGAAATTTTACGGATCTCACTAGAAATGAATTTTTAACTCAGTTGAGTCACCGATTCATTAATTATAATGAATAACATGTTTTACTACTACTACTACTACTACTTTCAATCACCAGCTTAATCCAAGTCTTCAAATAATATTTTTTATATGCCAGAGTAAAAGTGAGCCATTTGTTTTTCTATGCAAGTCCCTAAATCTATGTGTGGTTATACTGTACAGTTGTATATAGGGAATAATGAACTGAGATGGGTAAAAATCACTACCAGCACTCAGTGCACTGGCATTAGGGTGCCGAGCCATCAGGGTGCCAAATCCTGGAATTGCCACCCTCTCCCCAAGGTCTGCCCCCCCGAATTTGGAATCTAAAGGTGGGGGTGGGGGGGGCAACTGGTACCCTAATGGCTTGGCGCCATAATGCTGGCACCTTCAGTGGGTGGAACCAGTAAAAATATGTACTCCCATATGTGAGGATAAAACTCATAACTCATGAATGGCCAAGCTACAAGTCTGTTATGAAAGTCTTATGCTTTTCACTAGTTGGGAAAATATGGTTAACCCTCTGCAGACCATTGCATATACCATTTATATCACATTTAAAAAAGTATATGTTTTAAATTAGTTACATACATGATAATTGAACATTTTCTCTTTGAATTTAGCCACTTTTCAATATAGCACACGGTCATTATGATGTCATCAAGCATTGTCAGAACTGCTCTCCTATTGAATAAAGTATGCATTTATAATGCTGGAAATGTAGAAATGACAAAACGAGGATGCTGGAAGTTCCACACTTCAAGCATCATCGTGATTGATGTTACCCACATAGCAACACCTAAATATCATTATATGTATTTATACAATCTAGGCCCGATATTCAGAATTGCACCTGGCAATGGCGCAAGTGGTTGTGCAGCACAACTGAGTTGCACTGGAGCAATAAAGGGATATATTCAAAAGAGATGTGCCCTGGCACATCTCTTCTGAATATATCGAAGAATGCGCATGGTACAAATACAATGCACCAGCACATCCCTCAGACAGGCCTGTATGCCTGGAATGGGAATGCACCAATGCAACTGGAGTTGCACCAGGTGTAATTTCCAGATATTCAGACCTGGATATGCAAATGGGGCCATTATGCATGCATGGCGCAAATGGGACCATTGGCATGTCATTATGGCTCCATTTGCATGTGTTGCACAGAGCTGGTCAGCAAAATGCACCTGGCACCCTGCACAGCATGCAGTCCCTGTACCAGGGACTGCAGTAGTACCCCCTCTCCATCCTCTAACCCCAATCACCCATTTTGAATAAATGAAACAGCCCTGGTAATCTAGTGGTACCCCCTTCCCTCCTGGACCTCTGATCACCCATAATAATATGTAGTTAGGATTCCTGGTGGTCCAGTGGTACCCCCTTCCCTCCCATACCATCGATCACCAGAAATAACTGCTTGTATGTTCCCTGGTAGTCTAGTGGTTCCCCCCTCCCCAGCCATAGTCCCGATTGCTGAAACACATGACCATAATAGGTTCCTGGTAGTCGAGTGGTCCCCCCACCCCCCACCCACACAGGACCCCCTGCTCACCCAGCTCCCCTCTGTCATCGGTGGGCAACGTACCCACCCACATATCTCCATGGCTGCCTGCCAAATGACAGCTTACAGTATGTGCTGCAAGCTCATTGGTCCACAGTGTAGGTATTTTAAGTAAAAAAAATACATATTTTTACTAGCTTAACAGTGTGAGGTTTATTTTAAATTTCAGGTAGCAAATCTACCAGGACTGACAGCACTAGGTCACATTAGGTTACAATAGTGGAAGTGCAAGTTGCACAGGAAGATGTGAAAATGGCAGGATCAACCGGATAAGACTTTTAAGGTATATTTCATTGAAAAAGTATGGCCGGATCAGCCAGATAACTATTTTTAAACCTATTCTAATTATGGCAGGATCAACCAGATCATCTACTAATGAAACACTTATTTGTGCCACACAGGGACTTTTTTTTGCACCTCCCCCCCATGATTAGTGGCCATTTTATAAGAAGGATAACCCACTCTAGAGTGTGCGGTCGTGCTCTGCTATACACATGTCTTGGGTGGTTGAACGCACAAGGCTGCACAACGCACACCAAGGCGTGCATACAGTATATCAGAGCTCAACCGCATACCCCAGATTGGGTTATCTATCACATATACCTGTGTATATATATATATATATATATATATATATATATATATAAATTGAATATGTAGCCAGCTCTGAGGGTCACATTCTGAATAGACAGATGACCATGAGTTAACATTCTATAATGCTGTCTGCAGTGCTGACCTGCCTGTTCGATTGTCTACCCTGAAATGTGCAGCATGGACCTTTAAAATACAGAACATTCTTACAGTACTGTCAAGAACACAGTGTTTACTGTAATGAGTCAGTTATTTAAGATACAGCCTCAGGTACCCTGTCTTCAACAGTTATACAGACGTTTCTTTGTATAGGAAATTTTTATTGAGATAAAACAGAATTCATTGTACATGCAAGAGTTACATTCCTGGCTGGGGGTGGGGAGCGGATATACAACTCTAACAGTAAATTAAATGTTTAGGAAGTTAAACAAGTACATTGAACATGGCTAATGTCAATAAAATAAGCCCAGATAACATCCAATGTGATTAAAATACCTGTACAGTATTATGCTTATGCAGAATATCCATGCAAGTTCATAATATTCTCACTTAACGTACACTTGGGCTGATAGTTAAACAATATGCTCTAAAACCAGCCACTGATATGACTCCAGTGTTGTTATTCTATATAAAGTTAATTTCACACATAGGCATTAGTCTACATAAGATGTAAACTCATTGTTTCCTTCCAGTCATCCATTAGCAAAATTTATGTACAGTAAAATGTGTATATTAGTTTATTTCTTTAGTGCATGCATGCCACATCTGTGTATACTTGGTCATTCATGACACTTTCTGGTTGTTATTAGGTATGATAGTCATGCAAAAGTTCATGCTCCATGCAATATGCAATCTTTAATGTGTCACATTACACCCTACCCCCTGGGCATGCAGGAGTCATGCATATGGACTAAGCAAAGGGTTTCTGTTATACAGGTAACCAGGATTATTCCCACCTCATCTTCTTTTCATAACTCTTCAGTCCCTATACATCCCTTGGTCCTGGCTGGTTACAATCTCCTCTGTTATCCTTAGCCATTGCTTTGGTCCCGGGCTCCCATGCTTTCTCAAAGATCTGTTCTCTGCCCCTGATTTTGGCTAATGTCCTCATATAGAATACTGTTCTGGACACTGTACTCTCCCATTCAGTGATGTTAGGGGTGGTCGATGACCTGCATCTCATAAGAATCAGTCATTCTGCATCAATTTCTGTGGAGAAGAGCAATGGACTGTGTCACGACATTGCTAAGGGCAGGCCGCTGTACTCCCCCAGGATCCAAAAAAGAGGGGACACTGTGACTGGACCTCCTAGGAGCTGGGAACAGCATGCTATCACTTCCTTCCAAAATGGTTGGATTGACTGACATTTCCTTAGAATATGGGCAATGGTTCTTGGGGTATGTTGGCATCTCCAGCATCTATCTGAAACTTGCATTCCCATGTGGACCAGTTTCATGGGGGTTTGGTGCCATCAGGCCAATATCTTTCTCTGGATCATCTGATCTTTAAGGTTAGGAGACCCTCTGTGAGCTTGGGACCAACATTTCTCTCAGCATTAGGATGGAATTGGTTGCAGTTCCTGTGCCCATTTACTTCTTTGTATGTCCCAGTCCAGGAGATGAAGGGCTTGCTCACGTTTATAAGTAAGGCTCCCTTGTCCTCTGGACCTCCTTAACCAAGTGGACTGTTTCAAGTTTCAAGTTTATTTATTTTATACTGGAAAGGTATGTGAGCACAAATGCCCGTTTTCAGAGTGCACTCAATGTCTGAGTCTTTAACTATTCCATGCCTATTTGGTTGTAAGGCGTGTCTCATCTGTAAATACTTTCAATGGTCCCTGTCCTGGAGAACAAACTCATCCTTTAGCCACTGAAATGCTTTCAAGACCCTGTAGGTGCCATCCAACATGTGACCCAATTGGGTCATCCCTTTGCCTTCCCAGTTCTTACAGTGAAGGGAAGTGTTATGTGATCTGTCTAAATAGTAGGGTTGTCCCAAATCGGTTCATGTTCCACTAAACAGGTGTCCTTCCATGGACTCATGTGGAGGAGCTCTGCCCATAATGATCTGGAGTGTGTGGGTGCCAACCGGTTATATAATGCCTGTTTCATCCAAAATGCAATGTGATGTGCCCACATCCATGGAAGGTTTCAGCCACCCTCTAAGGTTTTCTTGCTGAACCTAGATGGATGTTTTTCCCACAGAATGTAAGAGCTAAGATTGTTCAACAGTGTCATTAATCCCACGAGGTTCAGAAGTGATCCCTCCATCAGGCACGGCAGTATGTGGGATAAGAGCCTCACTTTGTTTCTTTCTTAATCTACAGGCTAGTAGCTTGTTAGCTCTTCCTACAGTTCCCAAAAATTTCTGATTTGTGAAGTAGTGCTCTTCCCATTTGTTAGTGGAGCATTTTGTTTAATTTATATTTAAGGAGGGTGATGTTCCTGAGCTCTGCAGCCAACTTAATGGAAGCTCATAGTATTTTCACTCAGCTTCAAGTTGCCTGGTGAGATAGCGGACCTGTTCTTTCTGTTTCTTGTTTTGAAAGGAAGCATAGATAATAATGAACCTCATTATAAAGACTCTGAAGGCATCCCATATTGTAGCCTCTACTGATCCTGGATTTCTGTTAAGTTCAAAGAACATCTTGATTTCTGGATCTAGCCACCTCTTGAACTGCACAGGAACTGCATTAGCATAGGGTTAAATCTCCATCTAAGGGATTTGGGAATTGTCTGGTCCAGAACCATAGTTATAGTCACTGGCATGCAATAAGACAGTAAAAATAGAGTATATGCTATCCAAAACCTCAGAGGAATACTGTTCACTTACTAAGAAATAGTCCACTCTACTACCGGTCAAATGGCAAGATGACCTAAAGGTGTAGTCTTTACTGATAGAATGGTGTAGCCTCCATATATCTGAAATGCTGAACTTGTAGCAGGAAGTGTGAACAGCCTCCCTGGCCTGCTTATGTAGGGACTTCCCCAAGGGTTGGAGGAATTTGACCAGAAAGAGGTCCTGGATGCAATTAAAATCCCTTCCAGTGAAAATTGCACACCCAGCCATGACTTTATCCACAATTTTCTGAGTGATTATTAAACAGAAGGAAAGCATTGTCCTTGTTCAGGGTATACATACTCATCATAAGGACCTCCCTAATGTGCACATTCCCTCTCACCAAGACCCACCTTCCTTCCCTGCCTGTTTCTGACTCTTTTTCTATCAGTGGTAAACCCCTTTTTTCTAGTATTATGACCCCTCTTTTTTGATGAATAGGATCTCTAAAACTGTTGGCCTACCCAACCCCTTACCAATTTCTTTTTGATGACCAAGAGATTGATAACTGTTGGTCTACCCAACCCTTTACCAATTTTTCCGATTCTGTTTTAACCAAGTGCATTCCTTGTAGGGGGGTTACGTCACACCAGGCTATCCTAAGATGGGTGAGGATCTTCTGTCTCTTGACTGAGTGGTTTATTCCTTGCATGTTCCAAGACACCCATTTTAGTTCAGCCATGATGCGTAGTGTACTGTAAGTACTGGTTACCCACATGAGCCATTTCGAAAGCATGCCTTTACCTGCACTTATCAAAAAATGTTCCTTCTTGTTCTCTGCATCTTCTTTTAGTGGTGACCAGAGGAACCAGCAGTTACCTTCCAGCATAACCTCCCCACACACACAAGTTTGAAAACTGGAGATAGCTGTAAAAAGTAAGCAAGACTATTAGTGTACATTATACAAAACTGATTGATTCCCTGTAGGTTGTCAGTGTGACCATCCAAAGGGTTTGAAAATCTAACACTGTGGTAGTCTAAGAAAAACACTGTAGTGGCTAACAGTACAGTAAGAACTAACCCCAAAACAAAATCCATCCTCCCAGGTAACCACTTCTGAGAGGTCCTCTCTTGTGGAAGGGCGATATTCACCACCCAACTCCTTAGATCCCACTGGATAAGACATTAAACCGAGGTCCCATCTGCCTGGTTTGGTGGTAGTTCAGATGGATGTTAAAGATACCATGGCACTTCTCAGAAAGAGTAGGGGAATTTTTATTGCAAACAAAAGAAATACAATCTGGTACAAATAATTCACATGCCCTATAAGACGAACACACTACACAAAAAATACAATACAGGAAAACTTAATACAAGTTTTTCATCATTTGACAGGAGCTGGCCATCCTCAGTCACCTACCCACAATGTTTGTTTTATAGCTGTCTAGGTATACTAGACTGAAACCTGTACAGAGGCCATCTATAACCAACCTTTGGTAATCTTGATAGCTATAGAACTCTTCCCCATGGAAATTCCTTCCATGGTGATCCTCCTAGTGTTCCTAAGTTGGTAAATGAGGTGTTTTTCCTAAATTCCATTTTATTTAGGTATCACCAGATTTGGTTAAAGAATATGTATTAAAAATGGATCCACGACCTTATACTTTTTGTGACGGATTAGATTTTCAAGTTATTAAGCTGGGAATAAATTCCTTTTCTTATCCTCTTTCAGTTTTGTTTAATTTTTCTGTTAACTGGGTTTTTTTCCAGTCTTTGGAAGACAGCTATTGTCACCCCTATTTTGAAATCTGGTGATCCCACTTTATTGTCTAATTACCATCCAATTTATTTGCTATCCCCCCTATCTAAAATCTTGGAACGTGTTATTTTTGATTAAACTACTGAATATCTACAAAAGCATAAATTTGCTTTCTGATTGCCAGCATGGCTTTAGGCCATGTCACAGCGCCGAGACAGCTTTGGTGGGATTCACGGGTGCCGTTCAGCACGCCCTTGATAAAGGGTTCGCTGTTGCGGCTCTTTTTTTTTTGAAATTGAATAGGTTTTATTAAAGTTATAAGAAGTACAACACCAACAGCAAAAGTAGTGACATTACAATGTTAGACAGAGGAAATGCACCGTATAAAGTAAGATAACTACTGTTTATCTATACTACTATCCCACCCTCCCTCCACCCCAGTCCCCATTACCCTCCCTCAGCGAGGTGCAATTACTCCATATGGATAACTATGTCTATAGTGGGTAAAACAGCCATTACTTGGATACTAATCTGCAGGGAATGTAGAGGTGGCAGGGAATATATATACAGGGTGCTCAAGATAAGTAAAGAGCATACAATTTCCCCCAATTTTTATTAAATGAGGGTGTACAATGATGAATACTAGCTATGATTTGTTCTGCACGGAGAGCAAAAGATATCTCGTGAAGCCATTCTGAGTAAGAAATGGGTACTTGATCCATCCAATGTCTAAGCACAAGTTTTTTGACTGCTAGGGAGATAAGAGCCATGTGATATCTTCTCTCTTTCCCCTGTATATGCGAGAAATCTCCAATGATACAGACAGCCGGAGAAAAGAGGCCTTGCAGACCTAGAAGTGGATTTAGTGTAGATTCAATTTATTTCCACAGGGGGGATACTTTCTCACAGGCCCAGAAGATATGCAATAGGGAGCCAGTCTCTTTATTATATCTGGAGCATGTATTCAAGGGAAGGTGCCCCATTTTGGCAAGTTTAATTGGGGTGTAGTACATATTGTTCAAAATGCGGTACTGAGTGAGCCTATATCAGTCCTGGGTGACATAAACATATAAATCTTTCCACAGTTGGGGCCAATGTATTTCTAGGGCAGGTAGGAGGGTGTCCCACACTTTGGACCCAACTGGAGATGGCACCTGGGGGCTTGGGAGTAATAATTTATATATAGTAGAGATTCCATGTGACCTGGAGGCCAGGTCACTTATCTGCTGCAGAAAGGCTCCTAGCTGAGAGGATAGGGGCTGTGGCCCAAATACTTTAACCAGAAGAAGTCATAGTTGATAAACTTTGAAAATATATTTCATTGGTAGCTTAAATTTAGCCAAAATCTCAGGGGAGAAGAGGATGGAAGACTGGGAGTAGAATTCTGAAATAGTGATATCCGGTGGCATCGGGAGCCAAGTACTAGCGAGTGGGGTGCCTCCTATTCTTATGTTTAAATTGGAGAGTAGTGGCTGGGAAAAATCACGGGTCAGATTGATTTTAAGGTATCCACACAATTGTGAGAAAACTTTTATTGAAATCCCAATTGGAGTGGAGTGGAGTGATTTGGGAATAGTTTTCATTGAGGAGAAGAGAGATGTGGCAGGAGATAATTTGTGTGTAGAAAATATGTCTGACTCAATTTGCAGCCAAATAGGGATGTAGTCCTGTCGAAGTAACGATTGGGGAAAGGATAACCACTTTCCATATTTGTAAAGATGGCTGGACCAGTAATATAGCAAACAGTTGGGCAAACGTAACCCCCCAAGTTCCTTCAGCTGACTCAATTTAAGATAGGATCTTCTAGAAGATTTATCTAACCAAATAAAGGAAGAAATATCAGAGTGAATGCGCTGAAAGAAAGATAGGGGTAGCCAAATGTTCAACATATTAAGGGGATAAAAAAGCCTAGGAAGCACATTTATCTTGATAATGTTAATCCTACTCCATAGTGAGAGTGGGAGATTTTTTCATCATGCTAGGTCTTGTTGAATATTAGTTCATAGATCTAATAGATTGAGCTTATGGGTTAAAGATGTGTCCAAGATAATATAGATTCCCAGGTATTTGATGGACCTGGAAGACCATTTCATCCCATATTTGGTGAAAGCATGCCTATATGTTAAATGGTTAAGAGGATGGATTTCTGTTTTATTTAAATTAAGTTTGTAGTTTGAGTATTTTCCAAAAGTGTTGATGATTTGCAAAGCCTCTGATAATGAGGAAACGGGATTGGAGAGATGCAGGAGAATGTCATCTGCATAAACCGAGAGTTGCGGAACTATCCTACCTACTGGGATGCCAATGACCTTGGGAGATGATTTTAAACTCCTAATTAATGGTTCTAAATATAAATTAAAGAGGTAGGGAGAAAGCGGGCAACCTTGGCGTGTACTAGTGTGAAGTGTGAAAAGCGATGAGTGGACTATGTTGCAAAGTATTCTCGCAGACGGAGAAGAATATAAAGATTGGATCCAGTGAATAAATTCTAAGGGGAAGCCCATTAGTTGCAGTGTCGACCACAAGAAATCCCAATCTACCCTGTTGAAGGCTTTCTCTGCATCTAAAGAGATTAATGCCATCGGTATGGGTGAGGATTTTGCTGTTTGAAGAATATAAGAAAGTTTACAGATATGATCCGATGAGGATCTGCCAAAGACAAATCCTACTTGTTCCATGCCAAGAAGAGAGGACTAGTCCTTCTCAATACTGGGAGCAAGGATTTTTGCAAGAATTTTAATATCACAGTTTAACAGTGAAATTGGTCGGTAGCTCACTGGGCAGTTGTGGGGTTTATCCGGTTTAAGTAGAAGGATGATAGAGGCTTCCAGTAAGGATGGATCTACTGTCTCTCCGGATAGCATATACTGATAGAAGCAGATTAGTATAGGAGCTAGGTCCTTAATAAAGTGTTTATAAAAATTTGATGCCAAATTATCAGGATCTTGAGCTTTGTCCAAGGCCAGGGCATTAATAGCTGATTCTATTTCCCATAAAGACAGAGGAGCAGCTAATGCAGCTTTCTGGGGGGCTGAGAGACATGGTAGTGTCATGGAATTTAAATACTTTAATAGGTCTACTTTCAATGGGGGGTATGAATGTTGGGCGTAAAGAGAAAAATAAAACTGTTCAAATATGTTTACTATTTCCCTGGGGTGGATCTTAATCGAACCATCTGGAGCACTGATCATGGGAACATTTCTAGAGGCCTCAAGTTTCCTGAGGCGTATGGCTAATAGACGACCCACTTTTTTTTCTATGTATTTTGTCTGGGTCCTTAGTATTGCCAATTCTGCTTTATCCTGTAATATGGAAGACTACTTATTTCTCAAGGATAAGAGGGTGTGCAGGGAGTCCATAGATGAGGTGGTGGAGAGAGATTGTTCCAGCACATGGATTTGGGCTAGCAGGGATATAGCTTCTGCTTCCTGTCGCCTTTTCTGCGTGGAGGCAATCCGAATGAACTCCTCTCTTAGGAAACACTTCAGAGCACATCAGACATGACCATTTTGGGACAGAATTGAGATTGGAGGTCATGAATGTTTGTATGAGAGGGGAAATTCTGGAGGTGACAAAGTCCTCTTTAGGAAGCTGAGTATTCAACTGCCAGGATGTATCCCTTTGAAGACTGGCATCTAGTATCAGGGAGGACCAGGCCACTGCATGATCTGACAGGACTATAGGCTCAGTTCCTGCACTACAGAGACCATGGAGGAGAGAACAGCTGATCAGTACATAATCTAATCGGGATGAAGAGGAGTGGACTGTAGAGTAGAAAGAAAAAATATGAGATGAGGGATTCAGTATTCTCCATGGGTCACATAAACCCAGTGAGTCAAGGAATTCGTGTAGCGCCCTTTGTGCAGATGATAAAGGTCTAAGGGGGAAGTTAGATTGATCTAAGTCTTGGGTGGGTGGAATGTTCCAGTCCCCACCCAAAATCATGGGGAGTGACATAAATGGGATTAATTTATCAAGTAATTCCCAGAAGACGGAAGAGTCGCCGCCCACTGGGCTATAGATACTCTCCAATATTAGATCTGTTCGGTCGAGCGTGCCTTGGACTAGGATGTATCTCCCCTGTGGATCCGTAATTATATTACATGCTTGGAAGGACACTGAGCAATTTATCAGAATAGCAGATCCCCTACTAGCAGTCAAAATTCCTGAGGCGAACACCTGACCAATTTCTTGCCTGTGCAGTCCATTAGCTTCCGAAGTAAGTAGGTGAGTCTCCTGAAGGAATGATACATTGGCACATAAATGAGAGATATGTTTAATAATCTGGTATCTCTTGGTAGGTTCCCCTGGCACCTCTGACATTCCAGGTGAGAAATTTCAAAATTGTACTAACCATTGTCATGACAGGGTATTATAGACCTTAGGTATATAATGTGCTTGAAATGCACCTCGCTCCCTCCCCCGATCCCTTACCAAAAGAGTCCCATATCCATATAATCTCAACATGTAACATCCATAGTCTAAAATGACATTTCTGTAATAGTATTCTAATATAATGATCATGAAAAGAGCTAACTCTAAACATATATAGTGCCCGTTGAACAGTCAAAGTTCTGAGAACCCCATCCCCTCCCCCTTTTAACTACTCTAATAAACCTATTTACAAATGCTTCCTTACCGTCTGATGTGTCCCCATAACCTATAATACATTCTGCGGCAGTGAGCAAACCCATTATAACCCTATATGGCTTACTCCCACCATTAGAGAGTGTGTGCATGTGGTAGAAGTCTGGTGTTTTGTCTATTAGGTGTCGAATTTGAGTGAAGCCCAGCAAAAAAGTGTAAAAGGAACCTAATAATGCCCAAAAGCTGTAGATGAGCCAAATAAAATGAACCAACATTCTCTTGTGGGCAGCCAGGATACCCCCCAACATTCTGGTACGTGATAGTGGCTCCAACCCCCTCCCAGCAATCCAGGGTATGGGTAACCAATTGTAATAAGCTGCATTATTGCATAAATGATGTATGTACTGACTTGTACCTGTAGTATAGACCTTGAAGCGTCATTCGACCAGGATCTTAGATGCAGTTAGGAGTGGACATTAAAACCATACAGCAGACCTTAAAAAAAAAAGGCAGCCCAAGGGAAGAAACACATGGGTGGTAAAACAAGATCGAAAAAGTGAAGCAGAAGATTAATTAGGAAAGAAAAAGGAGGATGCAATCCTGGCTGACTGAGCTTCCAAGCAGCTTTTATGTACCCAGACATCATTGCCCTGACTGAAACCTGGCTCTCCCCCTCTGTCCCCAACTTGGCAGTTAACCTCCCTGGATACTGCCTCTATCGCGCTGACTGTATGGGAAAGCGAGGGGGTGGCTGTGCTACCTACCTCAAGGGCCACATTCTCCCCCTACCCGTACTTACCTCCAGGGCTCAGGCCCTCACCCTAAAAATTATTCTAGGTAGGTCTACTTCCCCTCTCCTCCTTACCACAGCCTATGTCCCCCCCAGAGACCAGAAGCTAGCCTTCCAAGCCATCATGTCCTACCTCGTCACCCTACCCCCAAAACAAGAAAAAATACTAGTGGGGGATTTCAACATAAATTGTCTGGCTAAAACAGCTGTGCCCTACATCATTGAGGCTTCTACCCTCAATCTCACCCAGGTCATCAAAACACCCACCCAGCTACACGCCCGTATGGGGACATCCACCCTTCTAGACCTTGTTTTCACTAACTGCCCCACAAAATAACAAGCACCAAAGTCCTCGACGACACCCTAAGCAACCACTCACCAGTACTCTGTAAATGGTCTGGTACCCCCTCAAAACCGCATCAAAAATAAATACACGACATAAATTAGGGCCTGGCAAATTACCCCTACTCAAGGCCCACCTCAGAGATTGGGACTGGACACCCCTTACAAATACACTCGACCCTGACCACGCACTCGAACTGTTTGTCAACATCTTTAACTGAACCTGTGACAAGTTCTCCCCTTTCACCAAAACTATGACCAAAGGGAATAATGCCCCATGGTTCTCGGACCACCTCCAAGGCCTACTACATCAACGTGATGCCCTAAAGCATCTGGCCAATGAGACCCAACGGCCTCAGAACAGGCAACGCTATCAAGAGGCCCGAAACAAGTGCACCTGGGCCATTTGCACCGCCAAGGCAAACCATTACAAAACCACCTTAACTTCCGCCTGGGGAAATGGGCGCAAGTTCTGGGAGAACATAAAGGAACTCTGTGGCAAAGGCCCAAGTCTCCCACCTGACCAAATACTCATAGATGGTAGCCTCTCCACCGACCCTGCCAGCATAGCTGCTGCCCTAAATACCGTTTTCATAGATCTCTCCCATGTGTTGCCCCCAAATTTCTTTGACCCCCCCGCCGGACCGTATCATCCCCCACCCCCCACTTGCAGCACCTTTCTACCTATGAGTCCTCACACCGGAGACTGCGAAACCCTACCTTACTAAAGCTTTAAACAAAAACCAATACAGCCACGACTCCCTAGACCATCGACTTCTCTGCCTTACCCTCCGGGAAGTTCTGACCCCTCTCACCCACATTCTCAATCGCTCCCTCTGTCAAGGAAAATTCCCCACCCACTGGAAATCTGCCTATATCACACCTATCCATAAAAGTGGTGACCGTACAGCCACAAATAACTACCACCCCATCTCTATCCTAACCCCCCTGTCAAAGGCACTAGAACGCATAGTCGCTGACCAACTCACTGAACACCTAAATAAATATAACCTTCTATCCAGGCGGCAACATGGTTTTCATAAGGGCCATAGCACCACTACTGCCCTCCTTGAATTTACCTCACATGTCCACTCAGCCCTGGACCATGGCAACCTCACGGGTGCCATCTTCGTGGACCTATCTAAAGCATTTCGACACAGTAAACCATGCCCTCTTACTAAACACCCTGGCCTACATGGGTTTCTCTGATGACACCCTAAAATGGTTCTCCATCTATCTCTCTGATAGAACACAGATAGTCAAGGTAGGCCCTGTCCTATCACCTCTCCTCCCAATCCGATCCGGTGTCCCACAGGGCTCCATACTTGGCCCCCTACTTTTCAGCATATACCTCAACTCCCTCCCATCCACATGCCCCAGAAATCTGCTCCTTTATGCGGATGATGCAGTCCTGTTCGCCTCTGACCCAGCCCCCCTTAAACTCCACCAAACCCTCCAGCACTCCTTCCGTGAAATCGAAGACTGGCTCACCACCCAGTGTCTTATTGTCAACTATAATAAGACTAAAGTCATGATATTCACCCACCCTCAGAACCCGCTCAAAAACATGTGCCCCAAATTTCTCACTGCAAATCAGACCCCCCTAGAACAAGTATACAACTTTAAATACTTAGGGATCACACTAGACCCCGCCCTCAGCTTTAATCAACATATCCTACACCTAACAACTGCCCTTAGCTCCAGACTTGGAGTACTCTACCGGTACAAACACTGCCTCACCCCTGAAGCACTACAGCTTACCGTAAATTCCTCGATCCTCTCCCTGCTAGACTACGGCATCCTAATATACGGTACCACACCCTCCACAACCCTAAGCAGACTTCAGCTTGTGCTCAACAAAGCCTGCCGCCTCATCCTAGGATGTGATCGTTTCACTCACTCCTGCTCCCTGTACAGCAGCACAAACTGGCTAAACCTGGATAGCAGAATCAGGTACCACACCTGAATTATGACCAAAAAGGTATTACTCGGCCTCACCCCACCCTCTCTACACCAAATTATCCTCCCAACACCACCAGGCAAAACAACCCATAGCACAAGCAAGCGGCTAATATGAGTACCCCATGGCCGGACCTCCCAATACCAATGCACTTTCAGTTGCAGGGCCCTTTCCTGGACAAACTCCCTCCCTATCCATATAACTGATGAAAGAAGGCTGGGCCCATATAAATCAAAGCTAAGGGAATACCTGCAGGCTTTAAATGGTTGTGACTGCCCTTGATACCTGATCTGCCACTGCCTCCATTACAAAAATCTATTTGCAGGTCAATAACAAACAAACAAAAAAATATATATAAATAAAATGCATTTTACGAGACATGACAATCAGCCACCTACAGAATCTCATTGTCTTTTTTCTCCCTCCTGGCTGTGCTAAAGTACCTAAGTCTCTGCAAACACTCCATGAAACAACCACGTAACCAGTTTTGCCTATTATGATCTCGATTAAAACAGATTACTGAGGGTTGAGCAGGAGCCCGAGGGTAAAGCAGCTAGTGAGCCAGACACATCACGTGATCCCCCCATTGCGGCTCTTTTTGTGGATCTCACCAAGGCCTTTGATTTGGCTGAGCATGGTTTGTTAAATGGTATTCTTTCTGGTCTATGTTTTTCTGATAATGTTATTTCTTGGTATTATAACTATCTTACTGATAGATTCCATTGTACCCGTATAGGTGATAGTACTTCTTCTCCTAGTATTGTCAAATGTGGGGTACCTCAAGGGTCAATACTTGGCCCTTTGATTTTTTCAATTTACATGAATTCAGCTCCTTTGGTTTGTTCACATTCATCAATGATACTTTATGCAGATGATGCAGTAATTTATAGTGTAGGTTCCACTCCTAATGATACTTTGGATATGGTGCAATCTGATTTTAATTCCTTCCAAAAATGGTTGCTTCTGAATTCCATGGTACTCAATCCAAGTAAAACAAAGGCCATGTTGTTTTTGAAAGGGACTATTGAGCCTAATAGCCTGTATCATATTGTTACTTTGGATGGCAGTTGATTGAATTGGTGGATAGTTTTAAATATCTGGGGATAATTTTTGATTCAAAGTTAAAATTTGAACTTCATTTGAATAAATGAAGAAAGACCCTTCATCAGAGATTGGGTTCTCTTTATAGAGTTAGGCAATTTCTAACCAGAAAAGTTATTGCTTTCTTATAGTTTTTTGTTGAGTGTCTTAGATTATGGTATAATTATTTATTCCTCATTCTCTGGTCATTTATTTAATAAACTTAAGGTAACATATAACTCCATTTTGCGCTTCATGCTTGATGTCCCTTTTCAAACACTCCATTGCTTTTTGCTTGAATGTTCACATAGTTTATCTCTTAAAAATTGGATTTTGCACAAGATTGGTATCCTTATGTTTAAGGTAAAGAATGGCCTTATTTCTCCTCTAGTCTCATTATTATTTCCTAGATCTCTTAATTCCAGTGGAATTAGATCTCAGATTAAATGTTCTTATAAAACTCCATTGTTTTGAACTGCTTTTGGTCAGAGATCTATTTTATTTAGGGCTCCTTTGTTTTTTAATTCATTGCCTGTTGATATTGTAGAAAGTACGACATTGCGGTCCTTTAAAACTAGACTAAAATATTGGTTGATGGATAATGACATTTGCACATGTACATGCTAATAATTGATTGTTAAATGTTTTCTGTATTTATTTTGTACTGTTTTTAAATGTTTGTTTAATTATGTATGTTAAAGGTTGTAACTTGTCGCTGGTGAAAATGGGCAGTTTTGCTCATCCTGCTTACAAGTATAAAAAATGAAAATAAAAATGAAATGAAACCTCCCTCAGACCATTGTAGACAATGGAACCCCCTTCCACCTCTTTTTCCACTGTTCCCAGGACAATTTTTCTTTATCATACTGTGTCTGCTGTTTAATTTCCTTTTCAATCATACTAACCAATATTCGTGGTGTAATCTCTTTCTGCTGCAAAACATATTTACATTGTACTTGCCACATCATAACTTTAATTCATGTAAATATTAATCTTACTGTACCTTCCTCCATCCCCTGCAACTGTTGCATTTCTCCCATAATTAGATTCTCATAAGTCACCTTTGCCCACCATGAATTCTCCCAGTTATGCTCAATGGCTTACCATACTGCTGTAGCATATAGACACTGGATAAGAAAAAGTTCCACTGTCTCTATCTGTTGTCCACAATGTGTCCGTGGACAGTACCATTCTGTAATAGTCTTATGTTTAGCATTGCCCTTGAGCCCCAGACTACCATGTGCACTCAACCAAACTACATCCCACATACGTGGGGAGGCCTCTGGTCTGTAAAATACCTTTCCAAGTTTGTGTGTGCCACTGGTCTGATGTCTTTCTACAGTATGGGAGTCATGTAAGCACTGTCCTGTATGGAACAGTACAGTGCTTTCTGGTTCACCACTGATGTTTGTGTCAAGGTAAGCTTCCATTTTCTAATGTTTTCAATAGAATAACACATATACTGTGGCCACAATTCTTGTGTCCTCACCAACATTCATCCCTGTCTCCATTTTTGCAGCAAAGACATTATCCAAATGGCAGCGACCTTTTTCCATTCAGCTGTCCCTGGCATTAAAAAGGTCAAAATGGTGTTGTACAAGAAAAAACTATGAAAGTAGCTAATCGGGTTAATCACATTCAAACCTCCAAATTTATATGGTCAACATAGAACTTCCCACTTAATCAGATTTAGCCTGCTACCCCACACTAACTGAAATGTCTGACTTAGCAGTGTGGCATCTAGTGACCTGGGAGGGGGGAAAATTGTGCTTAAATACATAAAAAGAGGGAGAAAAAGGCTTTAACCACAGAAACCCGTTTTTTCTTTGTCTGTTGCCATTGCTTCCAATTCTTTACCTTTACATTACTCTGTTCCAATCTGGTCTGCCAATTCACCAGTGGCATATCCATCTTTCCAAAAGTAGCTCCTAGCACTTTTATAGAAGAATCAGACATCTGAATGCCCCAGATGTCCATTACTTGTTCAGTTGTACCACTTAAAATGTACCCCACGCACTTCTTTATATTTAAAGAAGATGCCATAAGCAGAGAATACCATTTAACCATATTCAATGCCCTTACTGCAGACCCTCTATCTGCCATCAGCAGGCAGACGTCATCTGCATAAGCCACCATTTTTGAAATACTCACCCTCCCCTAAAGTCTAATCTCATGAATCCTGGCATCTTGTTGCAGAAGTTTCAATAACAGGTCCAAACTAAAAATATACAATATGGGGCTCATAGAGCACCCTTGCTTAACCCCTCTAGAGATGTGTACTTCCCATCCTAGGTGACCATTAATCAATGGCATCGTAAACACTATGCTATATAGTTTCATAATCCAATAAATAAACACCCCCCAGGATACCATATATCTTTCCAAGACCACTTTCAAGTAGACATGGAATACCTTATCGAAGGCTTGTTCTTGGTCCAAGCTTTAAATATATCCATTCAAATTACCCTGGTTCCCTTGCTCTACCACTTCCCGCAGGAAGAGCAGATTATCCTGTATGTGTCTGCTTTGGACAGTACATGTCTGGCTTGGGTCGATCACATATGAGGCTACCTGTCCCAACCTTTTTACCAAAATTTTCATAAAAATTTTTAAATCAGTGTTCATCAGGCTCAGAGGTCACCCATTCCTTAGCTCCTGTCTATCATCTTTCTTGTGGATGAAGAGCTGTGCCACTTGTCCCAGTTACAGGGCTATGTCATCTTGAACTAGGACCCTGTTATATACTGTCTGTGATACTTCTACTAACACTGGCTCCAAAGTCTTGCAAAATTCTGAAATCAGGACATCTGGCCCAGGGGTAGTGTTGTTATTCAGGGATCAGATGGCTTCCCTAATTTTCATATCCTAGACTGGTGTTACCAGTTGATCTGTCACTACTACTGGTATCTCAGGTATCTTACAGTGCTGCAAAACCTCTACTACCATTTCTTCTGTGATATGTGGGTCCGCAACTAGCTCCTTCATATAGCTAACAACCCCTATTATCAGTGTCAGTGGCTCAGTAGGCAGCGCACTCACCTCTGAGGCTGAGAGATCAGAGGGCTATGGGTTCAGTTCCCAAATATGGCACTTGGGTTAATATCCCAATACTGACACTGTAGTGCAGCATGAGGGGGGTGCTACACTTCGAGGTGCTGTCTTTCAGATGAGACATTAAACCAAGATCCCATCTGCCTGGATTAGTGGTAGTTCAGGTGGATGTTGAAGATCCTATGGCACTTATCGGAAAGAGTAGGGGAATTTTTTATTGCAAAAAATATAACATCAGATCAAAAAATACATAGGAAAAACATAAGAAAAAGAAAACACACTTTAAAAACATAAAGTGCATAAGGTAAAACAAAACATACTCATATAATTTCTGAATTTTCTCAGCCCAGAAAAAAAAAGAATGTAAAAGTAAACCCAAAAAATCAGATCTCCTTGAGCCATTCAGCTTTGAGATCCCCATATCAACAGAATCTTAACTAAATCCAAGTAATATATTTCCAATAGCCTTGAAATATTGGGATTTTTAATGAACCCCTTTCTAAATCTTTCTGTTTCCGTATTGCCATCTCAATTTGCTTAATTAATACTGATATTGGTGTGTAAGTATACTGTAGCGAAAACTGGCATCTTGCCTGCCATATGTAGAACTTTATACTGACAAAAATAGTGTTTTACAGTGCTAGGGTGATATCAAGATAGGAAACCAGAGTAGTCTCCTAACACCAAGCTTTCATATGTAATATGTCTCATAGGGCCCCATTTCCATTTACCAACCAAATCAGAGCAAAATATTTTAGCATAGCTACAAGTAATATAGAAGTGCTCCAAGGATTCATCTATACCTGTACACTCTGGCCTAAGACATTGCCTTTCCGCTGTGGGTTTATGTTTTAAATTACCTTTTACCCCCGTCTCCTGTGACAACTGAGCCACAAAACATCCCATGTCATGGTAGGTATTCTTTCATCATTTAAAATTTTTAAGGCTATGTGTGTTTTTGTGGGTAGGCATTTCAGAAAATCAACTTGTACTAAAAAGTTCTGTCCCATTATGTCAATATATAAAGCTTTCCAACTCAGCCCTTGTACTTGTTCCTTAGTAATACCCCATGTTTTTAATTTTGTGGCAGCTAAATGTATAAAGAATGGTTCTCCTGCTTGTGCCTTAGCCTTTGGAACCTCACCCTCCCATTTCTGCAGAAAGGCCTTTACAAGATTTAATGTCCAAATATCCCATGGATGCTTTTTGAACCCCTCCTCTTCCATAAAAGTGGCTTAAAAAAGAAAGAAAAATAAAATAAGAGGGGATGAATCATTCCCAAACCTCCCTGTTTTTGTTTTAAATAAGTGAAATCTCTTATCACAGGGTTCAGTTGACTGCCCCACAGCATCTAAAAGAAAATGCTTAATACCCGTGTTTCAAAACTTTTAGGTAATGGGAAAATGGCACTAATATACAAAAAATGGGAAGTACAAATTTCTTTATAATCATTACTCTCTTCTGCTTTGAAAAAGACAAAGTCTTCCATACCTGTACCTTTTGTTCCCCCAGTTCAATTTTATCTTTCCAATTTAAATCCACCAAATCCCCATTTCCAAAATGACACCCTAATATTTTAATTGTTGTATTGGTGATTGTTATCTGCCCAATACTAAGTTCATATGGCCCTTCCCCTTAAAAATTCCCAGACTTTTTTGCTAATTTGTGTACCTGCTAGCTCACTAAATTTGTCCAGAACGTTAAGTGCGGCAATTTCTGAATTTGTATTTTTTATCAGATGACACATATCATCCACATAAACTGCTAACCTTTGAGGTTCTAAATTTGCTGAGAGTGTGAGGCCTTGGATTTCAGGTTTATGTAGTAATTCTCTAATTATCAGGTCTAATACAAAAGTATATAACAAAGGGACTAATCAGACATCCTTGTCTCACCCTTTTTTTTTAGCTGTAAACAATTTCCAACTAGACCATTTACCATAGGATAAATTATAGCTTCTTTATATAGGGTTTGTATCCATTGTCTGACATTTGTAGAAAAAAACATATTTCTCAAGGACCTGGTGTAAAAAATCATAGGGCACTCTATTGAAAACTTTAGATTGATCTAGAGCTAATATATACCCAGTTTATTTACATGGCTAAATTCATGAACATTCTTCAAAAAAGTCAAATTGTGTTGAATGTTTCTATCTGGGATTGAACAAGTTTGTACTGGATGGATCAGTGAAATAGCTATTTTTTTCAGTCTATGACATAATATTGCTGATAGGATTTTGTAATCAGTGTTGAGTAAACTAATTGGTCTCCAGTTGTTCAACTTTTGTTTACCTCCTTTTTCATATAAAAATATGATTAAAGAAGCTGAAAAGCCCTTTGGTACAACTCCAGTTTCGAAAAGCTCATTAGTGACATGATGCAGTATTTGACTAGGATCCTCCAGCAAAAATTTGTGTAATTAATTGTAGGCGGGTGGGTTCAATAACAAACAGTCACAAAATGAAGTGCATAAAAAATGCTGAAAAAGCATTTATCATTTTATTTTCAAAAATAAAATTATATATATATATATATATATATATATATACATACATATATACAGAAAAGAAATAGGTTAACTTTCACCAAAGAAAAAATAAACAAAAAATTAATCCAGGCAAGTCTTGGAGTCAGACTCCCTGCTCTGTTCTGTACTCAATACTTTCAAGCTAGTGTGTAAGCACTCACACTTCCATTCCTTCACCTGGCCAGAAGGTACTGACCAGTCTCCTTCCTCTCCCTATCTGACAAGGTCTTCTGGTGGAGGCCTTATATAGTACATAGAAGGGGCGGAGTTTAAAATTGGCTCCACCTACTCTCTGACATCACCTCTTTTTGGTTGCTATAAAGTCAACCATTTTCTGGGCTGCCAGCCCTATAGAAGACATCTCTTACTACCTGTACCACATTCAGGTAAAGAAATCAGGAAACCAACAAAATCATATTATAACTTATTTATAGAGGACTTTTACCTTCCCAGATAAAAAGAGAGTAGGGGCGCGCTCCCTCTCTATTTATTCTGTGAAGCCAGAGTGGCTCTATCACTATTTAACCTTATTTATTTATCCCTTGAAATTGTTTTCTTGGCTTAGTTCTTCCACTTATACCTTTAATTCATTTGAACACATTTCAGCCTCTGCATAATATTCCAAAAACAGCCTAGCATTATTATCATCCTTATTTTACTGGGTCAGAACTGTATTTGCACATATTTTCATGTTTTACACTCCCCTGATGGCTCTACCATTTCAGCTGTCGGCAAACATTGCAATATTTCACTCCCCAAACTATACTTCACTTCCTGGTAGGGGAAACAACAAAATAACAAGTCAAACACCCAAAATCCTGTTTTTGTGCACTGGTACAGCCTGCACGATGTCTGCAACACTTTATTTAACTTTTTATTTAATATTTTTTCTTCTCAGGCAGCAGAGCGAGATCTACAGCGAGCAGCTGCAGGACATGTTTACTTTCTCCCTAGCAACAGCCCGCTCGCTCGCTTACAGTGTTTCAGCAACTTGCTTGCATATTTTCCATGGCTTCAGCAAGCGGTTCTGCATTTAAGAGCTTCTGTGGCTTTGCAAGTGATTTAGCCTGCATGAATATGTTCACACAGGCTACACGATCGTGTGCATATTCCTACATGATAGTGCGACTGTGCGCACCCTTCTCTGCATAGCGGAGTGGAGACATTCTCAAATAGTAAAGTAAGGTATTCAGGAAATGCATTTTACACGCATCTGTACACTTAAAAGAATTGGCAGTCTCTATGAGGATATTTTATAAACACTAATCTGGCAGTTTTGAAGCTAAAGATAATCTATTTAAAGGGATAGTACAGGGGATGTAGAAATGTCAGGTTGGCCACCCTGAGATGAAATTAAGGATAGTTAGAAGAGAATGAGGGGATAGGATAGAGTGAAAAGAATAATTATGTATTTTAATGGTCTCATCCTGCCACATTCATTAGTGAGACCATCCTCTCCTGGTGATATTCCTAACTTTAAATGGGTTATTTCAGCTTTTATATCCTCCACAGTTATAGGTTGTTCTTACTCAAGAATCTGTTTAAGTGTAATTTTTGGTGGGATAAATGTTACAAAATCATCCCATTTAACTTTGGACTGAGTTCCCTTAGAGCATACTGAACTGCCTCCAACATCTCTGCATCTGAGTTTTTTAATTTACCATTACCATCTAATAAACCTTCTATGACCTTCTTCTCTAAAACTTGTTTACACGCTGAGTAGGGGTCTAATTAAGGTGTCATTTTCAAACCATATTTCATCTCAGCTTTTAAAAAACTAGCTCTGTCGTACTGATATTGTTTCATCTGTAGTTTAAGCTGTTCTATCTGTTCCTTTACCATTACATCAGAAGCATTTGGTAACAATATTAATTTATAATATTGATTTCTATAAGCTAAATAAGTAAGATAGTCATCAGTTTGCCTTTTCTTCCCTAAATTTGTAAAAAAAAAATTAATTTCTGTTTTTGTATCTGTCCACCACTCCGCCCAGGTATTGTGCATTCCAGCCACTGATTTTCTGTCTTGTAAAACATTCATTAGTTTTGTTTGAACTTCCTTCTGCTCTAAAAGTGAAGAATTCAGTTTCTGCCTAGTGGTTACTGCAAGGAACTTTGGAGGTATGCCAGATAAATTAAGACAACAGTTTAAAACCAAATGGTTCACAAATTCACAGTAATTTAATGTGAATTTGGCTGGGGTAAAGGTTTCTGATATTAAAAAAAAAATCAATTCTTGAAGCATAATTGCTTCTTCTATAGGTAGATCCTGTCCCTTTGTGCAACTCCCTGTAAGCATCTTTTAAAGTAGCTTTAGTTAAAATTTATTGTGAGGCATGTGTGTCACGATATACCTTTTTCTGTTCCTGGTCCCTAACTTTCAGATCCAAACTACAATTTAGGTCCCCTCCCCAAATTATTTGTCTAGGAGTAAATAAATAAGGTTCTACAGTATGAAACAGGTCTATTCTAGCAGATTTAACCTGTGGAGCATTGACACTTATTAAACGTAAAGAAAAACCCTTATAAATATACTCGAGCAATAAAGCCCTCCCAGGGACAATATCGACCAATCTTATTACCTAAACCTGTGTATCGCAAAAAAGAATACCAACTCGTCTGCAGCATCAGCCCCAAAAGACCAAAATGAGGGTCCAATCACCCATAATTTTTTAGCTTGGTCAATACCTTGTAATGAACTAGATCTAGTTTCTTGCAACATCATTATATCGGCCTTTAGATTCCTACAATAATTAAGAAAACCCAATATTTTCTTAAAGTTCTTAATACTGCAGATGTTGATCGAAACTAGATTTAAAGATGCCATTGCAAGGGTTTTTTATTGTTTTTCTTTTTTTCTCTTCTGGCCCTTTTTTCTTTGTTTCTAAAAGTTTAGGCCCAACCTCCTCCTCACACTCCATTTCAGAAATAGCTCCTGACCTACAGGAGACATCCAACTCAGAACCTCCCTTCCTCCTGTTCTTGTAATGCCTGAAAATAATTCTGTGCATGAACCCCTGCAGACTGGTTCATCATTTTACTGTTGGTCCTAGTTACCTTTTTAGGATCCTGGATATGGTATCTGAAAGTCTGGAGTTGGGGGTAGGGGCATAACAACTGCCCTGATCTGTTTTGTGACTGGATCCTTCTGCATAGTAGTTTGGCCATATCAGGGTTATTCATCTGAGGTTCACTACTGTTACGTGTGTTTGTAACAGCAGGGCCTGCCTCTGATGTATTTTCTCCCTCTGACTGAGGCCTATATCCATCCTGGGCCTGGTTTAGCAAAGTTTCCTTGTCTGGTCCCCCTTGTCTATTTTGCTCTGCCCAGGGACACTGGTGATATGCATGTCCCTGTTCATCGCAAAGATTGCATCTGAAAATGTTCCTGCAAGTCCCACTATTATGATCCAAATTGCCACATAGTGCACATTTAATTTTATCACATGCACTATTTAAACGTCTTTTGCTGCCACACTTGTAGCAGGCTTTGGGCTGCCCTGGATAAAAACACCCCCCATCTTTCCCTAAAAAGAAACTATTAGGGATATATTGTATCTCATCCCCCAATGTGTGAAGCTTGACTTTAAATTTACAACTCCCTGTCCAAATCCCTTCTCCGTCTATAATAGGTTCTGGGGTCCCAAAACAGTACATTCATTTTCCAGCCAAAATTGTATGTCCCCCACATTCACACCTTCATTTCTAAACAAGACATTAACTGTTTTGAAAAGAGGTTTGGTAATGGGGATTGCCCAGAACAGTGTCCATAATGGCAGAGTTCTGCATGACTCATATTTCTGCCCAAATCTGTCCAGCCCAGCAAAGGTCTTGAAGCTGATGTCAAAAGTCTCCTCACCTCTCACATTTATAAGTGCATAAATATCAGCAGCTTGAAAGTTCATAGATTCTTTCAGTAATTTATGTGCTACATAAAATCTGTCTGGGTGTTCTTGTAGGCCGCCCCTCTATCTTAACTGAACCGCATTCCTTCTTGGGGCTTGTTCAAGTCTATTATGTTTGAATAAATCAGAAGAACGTGGTCGGTTCAAAAATTGTCACTCCTTGGGGAATGTCTGGTGATTCTTGCTCAACCCCGTCCCTATCTCCCACATTATGTGTATTTTCGTTTTCCTCATTTTCCACTGTTGCATTTTCAGACAGTTTTTGCTGACCTGTTTGTTGTGTGTGTGTTCTGTTTCTTTTGGGGCCCCCTGATAATCCAATGACTCCAGTGTAAACGGGACCCACGAGGAATCTGGAATCCATTTTTCATTACAAAACATCCATCCAGCATCTGCCAACACTTTTTCTTTAGACCACTCTGCATCGGGGAATACCACGTGAGCAGTGTCTGGCTTCCGCATTCCTGTCTGTGGGATGTGAGCATTCTGACTCACCCTCCTCGGCTTTGCAGTTCCCTGCACCTGACAAACAGCTGATTCTGTCAGGCCTCCAGCTGAAGCTGTAGCGGGCTCTTCAAAATGCTCTTGTACAGGCTCTATTGGAACCTCTGAAACTGGCTGCATTGGTATTGCAGTCAAGAAAATCTTGGATGTAGAAGCTGTATCCATTTCTCCCATTGCACGGCCTAAACCATGCGATTCACTTCCAGCCTCCTGATTCATCACTTGTTTGCTGACTTCATCCTCTAGCGTTTCCACAGCCGAGGTGAGGGGTGAAATCTTCAGCTGCTCACTCTCCAAGATATCCTTCTTCTCCAATGAACCAGTGCAGACTGCCATTCTGCAAGCAGAATGGCAGCAGCTCCCCCCACTGGCAAGTAAGGGAATTTCCCCAGTGTCCTGGCCAAATTTCCCTCATTCAGTAAAAATGCCATCAACTGCTTTATCTGGTTCAATCTCAGTTGCTTACCATCTGTATCCTCCCCCCCCCTTCCGGTCGCCCCAGAAAAAGGGACTTCTAGGCCCAGTGGGCTTACCGGGTCAACAAATCTCAACAACAACAACAACTTCCAGAATTTCAGTAGTAGTGGTAAGACTGTTCCCTTCCCTAGATAAAAGAGCATCCATTGTTCTCTGCTGCACTCTAGTCCTACAACTCTCATACATGTCCCCCATTGTGGCTTTCTCTGGGTACCTATCCTGTGTTCATATAGCAGAGAAACCACCCTTTCATATTGAAATCCTTCCATCTGTCTCTTAATATGTTGCACCTGATCTGTATATTCCCCAAAACCCTCATTAATCAGAGAGATTAATCTCATATACTGATTCTGTAAGGTTAGGTATATGAAGTAAGTGTCAGTGTGCTTCCTATATGAGTGAGATTGCAAGACCGGTTTAATGTCAACCTTCGTCTGGACCCACCATTTACTGAGATTCTCTTCCAAACAAGCAACAGACTTCCTGGCATTCAGTATGTCTCTTAATCATTTCAAATCCTCCTGGTCACTCAGCAAGGTATGATTCATCTTCCATAGCCCTCTCCCTCTACAAATTCCATTTCCCAAAGTCAGGCATGCTTTTACCATTAGATGGTCTGAGTTTTCAACCTGGATGGTGAAGACCTGCAAACACCACAGTGTAGGAGAGGAAAAAACATAATCTATTCCAGTAGCCAGAGTAGATTTATAAAATGTGTACCCACCCGACTGATGTAGAGCTCTATACGTGTCCACTAAGCCTGCTTGGCCAATAACCCTATTTAAGGCACTGGTGTCACAAAATTGTTTGTTTTAGCCCCCCATCCTCCCTTGTAAGAATGCAGTTAAAATCCCCTGCCCATATCAAATGTCTCATAGTGTATAAGTAGGGTTTTACAACCTGAAGCAAGTCCACTCTCTCCTTTTTAGTTTGTGGAGCATACAAATTAATAATTCTCCAAGCTGTATTATTATGTTTAAAATCTATCAGCATCACCATCCCAGGGCAAAGGTCTAAAACCTTGGTGACCAGGTAATCATACCCTGAGAAAAGAATCCCCAACCCACCACACCTCTCCAAGGTCAGGGAAAAAAAAGGATGGGCCCCAACACCATAATTTCTTTGCATTTTCCAGATCATTATTGGTATACAGTCTAATATCCTGTAAACATGCAATGTCAACTTTACAATCTTTTAAAATCAAAAAGGTTACCAAGCATCTCCTGCAGTTCTTAATGTTATTCACATTCAATGTGGCTATAGTGTAGGCATGCAAGACAGACATTGCAGTCGGTTAGGGTGAAACAATTAGTCTTAGCTGAATTCTAAATGTCCTAAGCATCTTTAACAGAACGTCAAGTTCCTGCTTTTTTCCCCAATCTGCTACTTCTTCTGGGTGCAGGACCCAAGTGTTTTGGCTTGGTCCTTGCCTTTTGAACCTGTGCAACCAAGAGCTCCTCACTGGAATAAGAGGATAGGCCACGCTGTGAGGAGAAGGTGGAGGACAATTCAGAGTCTTCCCCCAAATCCGACTCTTGTGGTTGCAGCACCTCATGAGAATTCGAGAAGGGCACTGGGACCTGTGCCCCTCCCATCTTCTGGACCTTTGATCTTGGGTTAATTTTCTTCAAAGGCCTCTTCTTTGAGGCCACCACTGTGGTATAAAGTGGTAGCTTTTCCTGCATCTCCAAAGCCAGTTCAGGCTGTGCTGAATCTTCTGAAGTAGAAGCCTGTATTGGGTCCGAAATATTCTCTTCCATGTCCACCAGGTCCTCATGGGTGTCCCTCTGGTCAAGCTCAGCAGGGGCATCCTCTGTTGGTGGAGGCTGGGGTGGTACTAGTTGCAGCATTCACTGGACCCATGGGAGGAGGGATTTGCTCCTGTGCATTCTGCTGTATATGTTCCGTCTCCCTGTTTTGTTCCCTAACTTTTCTTTGTACAGTATATCCATACTCTTTTTTTTTTTTTTTTTAGTGCCATTTCCACCAACATTTCCTGATTCTGGTGATCCTGTCTATTCTGAGTGGCCCACTCACAATTATGATACATATGGCCAGTTTGTTCACTCAAGTTGCATTTCTGCTTGTTTGGAAATGCATTGTTGTGCCCATATTCCATACAGAGAGTACATTTGACTCTATCGCATGCGCTACTCAGGTGCAGATGGGAGCCAGACCGAAAGCATGTTTTCAGCTGTCCTAGATAAAAGCAGTGGCCCATTTCAGTCCCCAGAAAGAAGGCACTAGGGAGATGCTTTGGGCCTTGTGGGCCAGATTGTGGTCAGACTCTAAATGTCCAGCCCTCTGTCCAAATATGTTCCTCATCCAAGATGGGAAAGGGTCACCCAATAGATCGCATTTTTGCTGTAGCCAATACTGCACATCATGAACCACCACCCCTTCATTTCTGAAGAGGTTGGTCACTACTTTTATTGCAGGCTCCATGAGTGGTATGGCCCAGAATGGAAGCAACAGGGCTGAATGACTTTCTTTTTCATAGAACGACCAAAATCTATCCAGGCCTGCTGGGGTTTTGAAGCTGACATCATACAGCGGGTCCCCTGAGGCATGGGTGAGAGTATAAATCTCATTGGAGCAAAAATGCAAATATTCTTTAATCAATGTTCTCCCAACATAAATCATGTCCGGTGGGATAGGCCTCCCTGTATTGAATGCGGACCGCATACTTCCGTTGTGCTGGGGTATTGGTGACAAAGACAGCGTGTGTCCATCGAAACTGTGTCCATAAGCGTGAAGCACCCTGCAGCTTCCCAGCCTCATCTTGTATCTTGTTCAACTCTATCCTCCCACCTGCTAGCATCCTGTGAGCATTATTGTCAATCAACACAGGTTCCAGCCATTCTGGAACTGGGGGGGGGTGGGCGGTTCCATGGCTAATCTCTCTATTACAGGTATTTCAGCTTGTTGAGGGGCCAAGATATGTGTTTCACCCTGGACAGTGGTGCTAGAAAAACAGGTCAGGACCCCAGGTATAGTTACATCTTTTGGGTCTGGCATCCACCACCCTACCTCTGCATTTCCAACCCACTCTTGTCAATGCATTTCCCACTGTCCATTGTTTGGTACTGTGTAAGTCTACTGAAACTTCCCTCCTCTCGTCTTCTGTGCCATAAGCCCAAGTCTAGTACAGCCTGCTGCTTGACCCCCTGTGCCGATGTTGTTGGCTGTTCTGTTGTTACATTCAAGTCTGTGCGCACTCTATCAACATATCATCTTCTACAACATTATTGCTCTGTGTACTCAATGCAATATTTTCCTGTGGCAACATTTTTTATGCTGTTATTGGTACTGTATGTACCATAGCCTTAGTGACACCCACTACAGCTCCAAGCCACTGAGGCATAGCTCCTCCACTCCTTTGTTCTTTTGCTGTTCCTGCATCATAGGTTTTGACACATGCCTCGGTGTCAATGCTGACAGCTACACATGGACAAAGGATTCTCTCTGAAGTTGTTGCTCATTGTGTTTGACCTCTGCCAGGGGTTGATAAGACTTGTAAAAGATGCTGTTGCTGTTCAGAGCTCAAGACTTGTATAAAGTCCACCTCTTGTTGCAATCCCACTGCACATAAATCCAGAATCTCTACATCAGGTCGGTCATCACTGGCACAGTCCATTTCCTCACTCTCTGCTGATGCTTCACAAATCTCAGCTGCAATCTCCAATGCTGGACCTGCAGGGAGGGAGATCTGCTCCCCTGCAGGTCAGCCAGCTAACTGAACCAGCTCCCATCTGTCGTCCATAGCTCACCAGCGCCCCCTATGAAAGAGTAGGGGAAATTTTTATTAACATTCAAAAACAAAGTTCAACAAATACAAACACTAACAACATATTCTTGTAAAACAAAATTACTAATCCTCTTCACATTTCCAATTATATTACAAAAGTTCAACCCATTACAGTGCTACCAAAAAATAAAAACCCACTTCATAACCTTACTTTAGTGATGTTTTAAGCATCCCCATGACCAAACAATGTAACTTCATTGCCTTTATAATTATACTGATACATCCTACATATAACTCAGAAAATAAGCTTTACCCCACCCTCCCAATATTTCTCCATAATTGTTCACCAACCTCCTGCCCTAAAGAGCGGAATTCATACTCATATACCTTATCTAGTTCATCCTGAATTTTAAAAAAGATCTCTTGCATTCGTATTTCTTTATTCTGAGAAATCTCTGACATCTTACCTGCCATAGCGACCATTTGATACATGCTAATATGACATAAACTGTACTCTGCTGATACTTCTTCCATTCCTGATGTACCTGCCCTAATATCAATATATCATATGTCATTAAACTAAATGAATTTTAACCCCACCATCCTGCTAATGCCTGCTAGAACTCTTGTACATGCACACACTCAAAATACAGATGCCTTATCGTTTCCATTTGACCCTGACACTTCTGCTCACCACATCCTCGTTCCTCCTTCTGCTTTTGCTTTTGGTTTCCTTTCAGGATCAATTTCTGATGCCCACATAACCAAACCATATCTTGCATCTTAAGTGGAATCCTGGATTCTATAATACTATCCAATAGTTTATCAGTATTTACATTTGAAGATACCTGAAACAAAGGTTCTTCAACATAACATTTTTCCACAATTGCTTTATAAAAATATTTTTTCTCGTGATTCAGAAACCAGCAGAGCTCAATCTTCCATGTTCTAATATACTTCAATGTGATTTGTAAATAGGCAGGGAGACTTTTTTCAGAATGATGCCATTTCCATCTTCCCCAGGCCTGCAAAAAATGAACCCCCTACAAATTCATACATAAAGCCCCCATTTCTGCTTTTTCCAACACCAATGGTCATATGGAACTATAAAAAAATTCCCAAATAAATACGCTAAGGGCTGTATCATGTTTAAACCACCCGCCTTCCAAGTCCTATATGTATGCACTCTCTTTACAGGGTTTAATCTGCTTCCTCACAGCAAAAGAAAAAAAGACCCATCACTTTTGCATGTATACTATAAGGTAAAGGAAACACATAGGATACATATAAGAAGACAGGGCCAATTACCTCGTACAAGTATCTTCAAGATTTTCCAGTTTTGTCATCTCCTGGTTAAGGTAATGGGTTTGACCCCCAGCTCCCCATATCAGTTTTCAGGTTACCCTAACAGTGCTGGCAAGTCTGCCTCATGCCGTATCTAAAATATACAGTGCTCTTTTTACTTGGGCTTACCCTGACAATTACGCTCCCGTCTCCTTTTGGGCCTCTCTCTTTCAGGGCAGAGATCTGGATTGGTCTCTCCTGTGGCAAAATTGCCATAAGTTTCTCAAGCAGGATAGACTCAGATTAATGCAATTCAAAATTGTGCACAATATATATTACTCTCCGAAGAAACTTGCTAGGCTGGGTCTTGTGTCCTCTCCCCTTTGCACAAGATGTCAGTCTCAAGGAGGAGATCTTCTCCATATTTTCTGGAGCTGTTCTAAAGTCGTCCCACTCTGGACTGTTATTAAACAGCATGTTGATCCTGTGTTGGGGGTCTAAGACTTGTTCACCCCCGAAATATGCCTTCTTGGTGGTGAACAGGAGGTATCACATAGCCTTGATGTCGATGTCTGTTAAAAAAGTGGTGTTAAGACACTGGAAGGATACGGATGTACCATCATATGTTAAATGGCTTCAGGAGTTACTTGCAAACCTCAGAACTGAAAAGACTATTGCCAGTCTATATAACAAACTTAAAAAAGTTTGATGGGATTTGGGGCCCACTACAAACTCTCTATGCACTACAAGTTTAAGCACTATTAGGCTATATCCACAGGTATAGTGTTAATGGTGTAAAGAGGTGCTGAGTTGTTCTGGGTGGGTGCTGGGTTGGGTGGGAGGGGATGGGAGAACAAATCATCCTGCATTTTGTATCTGATGTATGGGGTTATGCTTTACACTGTTTTGATTTGTTCTCTGTATTGGAAACTTTAATAAAATTTGAATTGAAAAAAGAAGACAGGGGCAATATATGCCCTGAGCAGTAATACCCTTTTTCCTAGTCATTTTCCATGACTGCCCTGTGGTCACTTTCCGATATGCTACATCATATACACTCTTCCAATTTACACAATCCACTTCTCTTGTACCATAATAAAGCCCTAACAATTTCACATTACCCTTAGTCATTGTTATTAAAAAATCTTCCACTTCTAGTGCCTTACCTAAAACCAACATTTTGTTTTCCTCTTAATATGAATTCCTGTAGTAGTCTGCAAACTTTCTATTACCTGTAGGATTATTTTGCCAGAAGCCAAATCAGCCACTGCAAAAATGCAATCATCAGCACAAGCTGTGACTTTCAGAAAGACAACCCTCTCCTGATTCCTAACCGGCAAAATATCCTCAGCAGCTTCTATTACCCGTAAGATAGGATCTAATCCAAACACATACAGTAAGGGACTCATCAGGCATCCCTGCCTAACATCATTCTTGAGAAGGACAGGGATACCCAGATGTCCATTCACTAAAGGTGTCACCTGCACTTCAGTATACAATGTTTTCAACAGTCTTATCATCTGTTCTGGGACACCATAATGCTGCAATACTGCCCAAACATGTTCCTGCTTCACCGCATCAAATACTGTTTCTTGGTCTAATGTTGGCATGTACCCATCCAAGTTCATTTACAAACCTTTTTTCACAATCCCCTTATATAAACCAAGGTTTGTATAATATTTCTTCCTGGGATCGCACATGTTTGCGCTGGAATTATTAATTTCTGTGTTAATATTGCCAACCTAACTGTCAAAAGTTTTGCTTGCATTTTATAGTCAGAAGTATGCAAACTTACAGGCCTCCAATTTTTAACATATTGAGGATCCCCCTTTTTACAGATGAAAATCATCACCCCATCCTTCATCCTAGGTTCCAGTCTATTTTCCTTCAAAATGGCTTCATAAATCACCCTTCACCACGGTGCTAGTATATCAATAAAGACTTTCTAAAACTCATTTGGTATACCATCATTACCTGGAGTGGTGCGGACAGTAAGTTTAGCTATTGTCTCTCTAATTTCCTTCTCAGAAATGGGAACCACTAATCCCCACTCCTCCTCCTCCTGTTGTAACTGAGGAATCTCTAAATGTTGATAATAAAATCCCTCTGCTGTGTATCCCTTTCTGAAATGTAGCCTGTACATGAGCTTGAACTATGTGCTGTAACCCCCTACTATTTCCCATTACCGTCCCTGTACCATCCACCAATGCAGTCATAACAACTTTCTGTGCCACGTACAACCCTAAATCATAAGGGTTTACCTGTTCCTTTGTACCTTTTGTCTGAAATTTTTTGCTGTGAGGCTATCCTGTCCTCTTTTTGTTTGAGGAACTCATACATCTTATCTTTTATTTCTTGAAGCTGCTGCAGCAAATTACTTCCTGAGGTATCAGCCCTAGTCAGTAACTGCAAATATTTCGCTCTTAACCCCAGATATTGTAAATATTGTTTATTTGCCCTTGCACAAGTTATCTGGATAAGTAATAACTTCAAGTTTGTCTTTGTATCTTCCCACCACTCTAGAGGACTATCATATAAAAAACTAATATCAGCTCTTAACTTAAGAAAGTCCTGTATCTTCCCTTGTATAAATTCCTCCTGTAAAATAGCAATCTTTATTTTCCAATATCCCCTCCCCATCGGGATCCTTTGCTGTTACCCTTTTATTACCTTATTCGCCATATGATCTGATGTCTCTAATGGCAAGACCGAAAGCACAATACTTATAATCCATTCCGACAGAAACCAAATATCTATCCTAGTGGACAACCTTTCTTTGAAAAAGGTATGATCCGGCTCAGCTTGTAAGATGTCATATACATCCCGTAATTTGTTCTGTCTCAAGATATGTTTTAATGTGTTTGTGTCACTATATATTTTCTGTGTTTTTCTCCCCAGTCTCTAGGGGCAAGTCCACAGTTAACCCCCCCATAGCACTAGCTTCAATGTATACAGATAAGGTTCAAGATGTCTAAAAAGAGAAGATCTTTCTGCTTCCATCTGAGGGGCATATATATTTATTATTCTGTAAGCAATTTGATGCAGCACAACACCTACAATCAAAGCTCTCCGAGGCTGAATAACTAGTACCTGTAGATCCTTTACCTCAATACCTACCAAATAAAATTCCTAATTCAATACACTGCTCCTCCCCAAGTGACTGCAGGGAGGTGCCCCACCTCCAATCTCTTTGTGCCTCCCTGATTTCTAATAAGGTGTGCAGCCTAGTATCCTGCAACAAGATCACTTCCCCATGACCCTCCACTAGGCTAGCAAAAGTAACCCTTCTCTTGTCCTGGGACTCAATGCTGTTTACCTTCCCTGTGAGAAAAGTAATGCCCCTATCCATAATAAGAAAAAAAGAAGGTTAACAAAACACATACTGCGTTATATCCTAAAAAAACAAAATCCATATCACTTTCTTTTTTGCCGCTTTTTTGGCTTAGGTTTTTCACCCATACCAATGTCTGATGCAACTTCCGCTTGTGAAGAAGTAACGGATGAAATGTCAGAGCCCATACCTTCTTCCTCCCCCTCTTGTTCAAATAACAGGGCATATTAATTTTTCAAAGGGACTGAGTCTGAATCTATGGGGTCCTACTGTGCTTCTGCCATAGATTTACCTGACCTTGATCGAGTTATGCGTTGAAAAACATTCTCCTGTACTGATTTTGGGGGAGGCATGCTGCTCACTTCATCTGAACCCCCAGGGCCTGACTCTGTTCCCGCAGCCGAACTGCCTTGTTCATTTTCTCCAGCCAGGGGCTGGGGGGGGGCAAACCCACTACCCTGATCGACTGATACAGGATCCTTTTCCACTTGCACCGCCTCAGTGTCCAGTTATTGTGACCCCAATGGATGTATGGCTGCTGCTAGCTGCATTTCCTCCACTTGGACTGCGGGAGTCTCCTATCTAGGCCTAGCCGCCCTCTGTGGCTTTGGGTCAGAAGGATGCAAATTCATCAGCAAGTCATGCATCCTTATTTTTTCCTTTTGGGCTGTAGCCACATAAACATCTTGTTCTGCCTGTACTGTCCAATCAAGACTGTTATGAGAGGCCCAGGAGCAGTTATGGAATGTATGACCATGCTCCTCACAGAGATTACATCTCATGGGCTGTCGACACTGTGCACCAATATGGCCCAATTCCCCATATAAGCCACATTTTTGCTTCACAAATATTATTAAATTGTCCCACATCCCCACTCTTGAAGCAGGCCCTAGGCTTCCCCGGGTAAAAGATCACCCCTCTGTCCCTTCCTAAAAAAAAAAAAAATTAGGAAGATGCTTCCTCAGACCCTGTTCCAGCTTTAAAGCAACTTGGTACTTCTGCCCCACATCCTTAAATGTTCGTCATCTAAAATTGGTTCAGGATAACCTTTTACCATACAATGCTGCTGTAACCAACATGTTATGTCCGCAGCATTCACCCCCTCGTTGCAAAACAACACAGTTATTTTTTTCATCATGGGTTTGGTTAGTGGAATTGCCAGAAAAGGCTTCCACAAGGGTGTGTGTTTCAATATTTGATATTGCTTCCAAAACCTATCAAGTGCTGCAGGGTGCTTAAAACTCACATCAAATACAGAGTCACCAGGCACATGTATCAATGCATATATTTCATAAGCATAATATTTCATGCTTCCTTTGAGTAATGCTCGACCTACAAAATGCCTGTCTGGGACCTCAGACATGTATCCATGAAATTTCAACTGAACAGCTTTTCTTCTAGTTGCTGGTTCTGATGTTTGCCTCACAGATTCTGGAAAAGCTGATCTCTAACCCTGTTATGCCATACATTAGTGGGAGCCTGCTGTTCTTGCTTTGGTTCTCTTTGTATGATAGCATCCCCAGGGCCAACCTGCTCCATACCATCTTCTAATTCAGTTCCTCCCGAAAGAGTTGGGGGGGGGGGTTCACTTCACCAGGCAAAGAAGCCTCTCCTCTAGTTCTTTAATGGCTGCTATAGCTAAATTCTGGCCATTGTCTAAATTCTGCTGTGTTCCTTGTATTGGGGATTTTTGCCCAGGTGTTAAAAAGAGATTCAGGCACTACAGAGTTATTTGAAGTCTGAACAATAGATTTCATAATCAAGGCAGCTATAGAAGGGCCTCCCGATGGGTCAGAGATATTTGCATCCCAACTTGCACCAGATAGATTTTTTACCCATCCAGCAGCCTCCAATGCAGAAGTCACCCAGCCTACTGGAGTGGTAAAAAGGCTCAGCAGTAAGCTCAGCAGTCCCACGTATCTCTGGAGGGGGGACAAATGCTTATCCTCCAGAATCTGGGGACAACCTTTTTTCCTCTTCCTGCACCTTCTTTCCCTGATCCTTTTTGCTTCCCTCCTCCTGACGAGACACCTATCGTGAAAGTAACAGGGTTAGCATTTTTAGCACCTGCATCCCCCATGCCATGAGGAGCTGCTCCCAAATTGCCAACCTGGTACACCATTTCCACTTCCTGCAACACCTCTCCCGTCTTTTCTACAGCCAAATCCACCCTGCACCCATCCGATTCTCCAGCCATCATAACAGATGTTACCTGCATCCTCGGAGAGCCCGGGCCATCATTTTCCATCTCTTGCACCACTTTCTCCATGTCTAGCAAAACCTCCTGTTCTGGTCCCATTCCTTCCCTCAGACGGGTATCTTCTGCTTCCTGTACATCCATGCTTTCTTCCTGTTGCTGTCGCAGCTCCATCTCTAAATGGTTCCACACTTCTTGGAACCATTTTTCTTCCTCCTCAAGCCTCTTGCAGATGTCCTCCACCTTCCGATTACCCGCAATCACCTTTGCTGATGCTGCAATATCCACAATTACAGGCCATAAGTCTTCCTCTTCTTCTGTGCCATCCATGTTGTCTGCTGCCAAAACAAACACCTCCTCTGGTGAGTTTTCCCCTTCCATCATAGTCTCAACTAAAGGGAGGGCCGAGGAGGAGACCAGCTCCCCAGCCACCTGAATGTCCTACTCCTTCACCGACTGTAGCACACTGCTCCCCCAGACTCACTCACAGTGTCCTCTTCCCCTCCATTCACTAAAAATACCACCAACATCTTTATTTATTTATTTTGATTTATTTCATTTTTGTTGACCGGTGAGTGCACTAGACAAATCCTGCCTATTTTCAGGCCCGACCCGGGGGAGGGGGATACAGATGAATGCCAACTAACCTTGAACCAGATTAAGCTGTTGGTGGTATTTTTAGTGAATGAGGGAAATTTGGCCAGGGCACCGGGGAAATTCCTCTACTCTTGCCAGTAGGGGGACAGGCTGTCTGCATGATGGCCACTCAGAGTGGGACGCTGGAGGGAGAAGACATCTGCACAGTGGGAGCTCTTGTCTCATCTCCCACTGTAATGGTAATGGAGGCTAATCAGACGAGTGGTGCAGAAGCCGATTCAGAGGATGAGTTCCACGAAGCTCCTCTTTCCACAGAGGAAATGGAGAAAGTCACTGAGATGTCTACTAGAAAGTTTAACTTAGAAAAGGTTGGAGTGTGCACAGAACCCGAAGGTTGAAATGAAAAGCGAGTGTTTCAGCAACCAGGAGCCGCTGAGCTGGCAAAGCAGCTGCAGATTACGGAGGCACTCCCTGTCATCAGCACAGTTAATCCTGTCAGCTCAACAGCTGATGAGGACTTCAGAAGGCCCCGCAGGGCGTGGTGAGTCAGCACACTCCTTCACTGTCAAATTACACCTTACTGAAACTGACAATGTCAAAAAACAGGCTGGCAGTAGATTCGTTGGAGCTAATGAGCGCCAAAAGCCTGATAGCTTACAAAAAAAGGGGAGTGTTTTTTCTGAATCTGTCGGCATGTCAGCGCAACAAGGGGTATATGCGACTTCTAAATCTGTTGTCTTTATTCAGAAATCAAATGTAGCGCTGAGTAAATCAGCAGGTTTTGTGTTTAAAAAAACAGCTTGTGAAGATGCTGTTCTCTCTCCCTCTATTGTGTATCAGTTCTAAAGCGGAGTCTCAAACTGGTGTCACGGAGTTTATTTTTCCCAAAGTTCAACCTAATCAGCAGGGTAAAATTGGTTATGTTCCTACAAAATGCAATCTCCCTGTTCCAACGCCAGGACCAGAGGACAATGCTCCTAATCTTCTTGGGGGGGCCCTGGTCACCGGGCAAAGCTCTAGTAGGGGCTGGATGGAAGCAGGCACCCTCAGGCATTTGGTTACCTGACCCTGCGTGGGATGCTGACTTAAGTTTTTCTCAAGATTCCCCTGTTTTTAAACCAGGTTTAAATGTTAACATCAGCACAGAGGCCTCGACAAAGGGGGAAAAGCTTTGTGAACCTAGGCCTCACTCCTCTACTCTGCCTTTAGAATCACAGGCTTTACAGAATTCTGCCCCCAAAGGAGATTCTGGCCTCCAGCCTCAAGTTATCTCACCACATTTAGATGACTCTGATTCACCTAAACAAAAGCCCTTAATGTCCGAACTGTTTTCCAATGCAAAAAGGTAGGCTGCTCCAAGAAGGAACGCAGTACGCATACGTTACAAAGGGGGTTTGGAGAATAGGCCGGACAGTTATTATGTTGGAAAAAATCTACTAAAGGACTCCCTTCACTTTTCACTGAAAGACATATTTTTCTTTATAAATATATCTGGAGAGGACAATTTTGATGTTAGTTTTAGGACATCATATGCATTGAACCTTTTCTGGGAAAAGTATGGGCAGGTAAAGTTTTCTCCCATGTGGACCCTCTTTCTGGTCATCCCCCTTACCAAACCCTTGATAAAGTTCATGACTGTAATGTTTCAGAATGAGGGGGTCCATATGGAAGATATAACTTTCTGGTTAGCACAGAAATGTGAAGTTCTAAGTTCTTCAGAACCGATCCTGGATTCTGAGCAATTCTGGATGGGGGGTTGGAAATATAAAATTAAACTACGGCAGTCGGATACTGGAATTGAACATATACCTAATTCTTTTTTGTTAGGTAGGGATAGAGGGGTCTGTTTTTACGGAGCTCAGCCTAGAGCATGTTATAAGTGCAGCTCAAGGACTCACCTGTCAAGTGTATGCGACCAACCCCAGTGTGACAATTGAGGGGAAATTGGTCAAGTTACTTTGCAATGTGCAAATCATACCAAATGCGATTTGTGTGAGGAATATGGCCACGTCTTTAGGGAATGTCCTTGGGCTGCAAAAAATAAAGCAACCTGTATCAGTCCTGATCTTTTGATTCAGCAAGTTCAGGATGCTGCAGGCCCCCCCTCCACCCCTTCCTCCCTCCCCCCAAGGTAGAAAAGCATATTCCCCAGGCTGCTTCCCCTACTAGGCCTCCTTCCCCAGGTCCTCTGGTGGAGGCTCAAGCCTCAGTTTCAAAACCCCAGGAGGAAGTTAAGCCTTTTAAGGTCCCTCCTGAATACCTAGAGTCTGTTCCAGTTTGTTATGCAGATCCAGTGGCCCCTGAGAATGATTTAAAGGTTACTGCCCCTTCATCTTCATTACCTCGTAGGAGATCTTCTAGGAACATGCAACCAAAATCCTCTCCTCTTCCATTCCTGTTGAATCAAGTAATTCCTATGCAGCCTTGTTCACCCCATGGGGGGAGACAGAAATGGAGCTTGGAGATTCAGACTCTCAAAAATCTTCTTTGTCCACTGTCTCCCAGTCTGTGGACAATTATAAAAGAAAAAAAAAGAAAAAATTGAAAAAATAAGGGAGGACAGCAACCAAAGGGTTACTCAATGCTAACAACTTGGGGTTCATTGAATACTCATAGCTTATTAAATACTACTAAAAGGCAAACTCTATTTCAATATATCCATGACAATAATATTTCAGTAAGTTTCTTGCAGGAAACCTGGATGTACTCAATAGAGCAATTATCAATCTTCAAGAGGGAATGGCCCTGGGGCCCTTCCTATTGGTCATTTGGAACTGATAGTGCAGACGGCATAGGCATCTTATTCAAATCTTTTGATTTTTCACTTCACAACTTAATCGATCTTATTCCTGACAGGGTCTTGATCTTAGATGGGAAATGGCAAAACATTTGTTATATATTCATTAATATCTACAATCCTCAGACTTAAGCAGATAGAGTAACTTTTATGAAGGCGGTACAGCTATACTTGGTTACTTCTGTTAAGGTAGGGGATTTTAATTGTAGCCTAATTAAAGCACCCCAGCAGAATAAAAAAATTTACTGTGATTCTCATGCTTTAGAATCTATAATTAAGACAGCTGGTTTACTGAATTGTATTTCCTACCTTTCTCACGGACCCAGGTTTTCATTTATGAAAGGGAAAATACAGTCTTTAATAGATTACATGTTAGTTTCCCCATCAGTACAGGTTAACTCCTTTCAAATGAGACCTATGGAATTCTCAGACCACTTATTATTACTACGTTCCTTTCAATTGGCAGGCCCAACCCCCAGCAGACAGGTACGGTGGAAATTGAACTAGGAACGTGGAACTCATCCTCAATTTTAAATTCCCCAAATAAAAGTCAGTATAAATTATACTGCATGCTCTGTTATCAGTGGCTTTTTATACACTGATGTAGGAGCATGGTGGGAGGAGACTAAATCAGATCTTCGTAAATGGTTTAAAAACAAGGAGTAGTAGCAAAGATCGTTACTTTTTAAAATACTTATCTTTGAGACAGCAGCTACAGAGGCTTATTACAATTTCATACTCTTCCAGACAGTATTACTCAGAACAAATTAATGTGCTTAAAACTAACATGAAATTGTTATCAATATGATAGAGCAAGGACATTACAAGCTATTGTTTCCAATGGTATTAAAAAAAACCCATAGGAGACCCATTTGAGGCTTGTAAAATCTTAAAGGAATCTTCAACTATTGACTTTCTGATAAGTTCAGATGGCTTTAAAGCTGTAACAAAAGATCAAATGAGGGATTTGATTAGACAACATTATCAGTCACTAGAACCTGGCTCACCTAGTTTTGAGGAAACAATAACTGACTATCTAAAATCCATTAGCCTACCCTCAACATCAGTGGAGGCTTTACAATTGTTAGGGCCTATTACCAGTACGGAAATAAATTAGGTTATTCAAAGGCTGAAGCCTAATATTTCACCAGGGATAGATGGGCTTCCTAATCAACTGTATAAATGCTTTCAGAAAGAATTTGGTGAATGTCTAAAAATATTGTTTCAGTCCTTTATGGATACTAATTCAATGTTTCCCTCCCTTACTGATGGATTACTAATACACTTGTTCAAACCAGGTGATAGGAATAATATAAAGAATTGGAGGCCTGTCACTCTTTTGAATTCTGATTATAACATTTTTTCCAATCTTTTAAATAATAGGTTAAAACAGTATGCCAAGCTGGTCATATCTCCATTCCAATTCTGTGGAATACCTGATAGAAGAATTCAATCCACTCTGATGATTATAAGAGATGTTATTGAACATTTATCACTGGCTGGCAAATCTGGATGTATCATCATTGCAGATTTCGAGAAAGCCTTTGATAGAGTTCACCTACCTTACCTATTTTAGTATTAGAAAATGGGATTCCTGTACAAATGATTAATCTTATCAAACTACTTTATCAGTCTAACGCAGTCTATCCTTTTTTAAAAGGATGTACAGCTATGAGCTTTCAGTTAAAAACTGGGGTATGACAAGGCTGCCCCCTGAGCCCCCTTTTATATATTTTCTCATTAGATCCCCTTTTGCATTTTTTAGTAAATTCACCAAGGTGGACTGGAAATTATTGGGGAAGCACCTAATCGTCGGCTACACCTGCAAGCCTATGCTGATGATTTGAATTTATGTTTTCAGACCAGGCACAAATACATGAATTTCTGGAGGTTTTTAAACTGTTCTCAGCAGTCTCAAATGCCAAACTAAATCTTCAGAAGACTACAGGCTTATTTATTGGGCAATTGGACCAGCAGAGGTTGTGCAGGATGATATCTGTATTGCTAAACCCACTGAAAATTTTAGGAATTCTTTTGGACCTCAAAATTTGCCACTAGAGAATTGGGATCTAGTGATAGAGATAGTGGAAAAAAGTGAAAAGATGGAAGCAGTGGAAATTCTCAAAGCTCAAACGTATACATATCATAAAACAATTCATTATACCCTGTTTTATTTATTTATTTACATTGCTACGATTTTTCCCTACCTCCTCAGCTGGAGACTAAAATGTATAGTGTATTTTTTCAATGTTATGGGGAATCGCCTGAACCCAGTCAAAAGACACTACACTTATTTGGAGAAAAATCTGGGGACTTGGGATGATAGACCCAATTGTATTTCTGCACACCCTATTTTTTATGAATACCATCAAATGCAGTTTGGCTCAAGTAGACAGCATTGAAAAGGGGTGGGTTGACAGGGCTCTAGGTAAATACTTTAAAATGTGGCATAATATAGCTCCCAAAATGAACCCTCACATACATATTCCCTCATATTTTAAACATGCAGTGCAAAAACTATATAGATGGCAAATTACCAAAGTTATGATACAGAATAATAATAATACACAGACCATGTATGCGTTAATTAAGCAATAAGGCACGACAGGGTGTGTGTTATCGTGTAATAACGTCACTCCTGGGGTGGGTTGAAGCACGAGGCGAAGCCGAGTGCTTCCACCACCCCAGGAGTGACGTTATTACACGATAACACACATCCCTGGAGTGCCTATTGCTATTATACAATGGCTCGTGGTGGTAACAAAATAAAAAAAAGAAAAAGTATGTTTTTATTTATTTTTATTAGATTTTTCTGTGGGTAAGTATACATTTCAAAAAAGAAATCCCTATTTTTTTGTACCACTGGGTGGCGCTGTTGCTTGGCTGATGCTGTGTGCACAGTCCTGAAGCACTTGTCATTGAGGTTCTCTTATGTGATGCGAGGGACGTTGAAATGCCGTTTCATGTCAGAGCTTTGTTTCACTTTTGAATGTCTTCAAAAGTAGCTGTGGAGCACGGTAAGCAACTAACAGTTGCGAATGTCACTGGAGGCTGGTAGTTTTTATGTGAGTTCCGTTGTTTTTAGTTGCAATGAAGAGCGAGGGCAGAGTGGGAATGTTTGAAGCTGCTTCCGGACAGTCAGCGCGGGTTAGTCAAGCCGCTCGGTTTCGGTACGAAATGCTGGCAGCAAATCCATTGATTGAATTCTGTGACTCAATTGTGGTGGTTGTTTTTAATCTGAGAGCTAAGAAATGGGGCGCTTAAAAGTGTCAATGGATTAATGAGGCTTCACAGCAGCAGTGTCTGTAGGACTGGTAGCATGATTTGTGTTATGCGGTCATATGTGTGTGCCTGGACTTAATACAGTGATGTTATAGCTTAATATCATCACTGTCCGAGGCACACACTGACCAATCAGAGTCCAGGAAATTTTCTTGCCATTGTATAATTATGGGGAAAATACATCCACAAGTTCCTTGTTTTAAGAACTGCCCGTCAGCCCACAATCCCATGGTGATGGCACAACTTAATAATACTAGATTGCCTCCTTGTCAGTGGGAAACGTAATGGCTTATAACGTATGGACGCCTTAATGTACAGGGGAATGCAAAGTACAAAGCTAAAGAAGAGAGGACTTGTCCTTACTTAGATTGTATAAATACAGAAGAAACAATGGAGCATTTTTTCTTACAGTGCTCCTATGCCAAAGGCTTGTGGGTATATTTAGCAAGATTATGGAATTTTAAATGGTTTTCTGCTGTTACGTATGAAATACTAGTGTTAGGGATTTATCCCCCTAGTTTTGCTCAATACCATAACAGCACTTTATCTTTATTTTTTAGTTGTGTGAGGTATTACTTATGTCAGACAAGATGCCAATGGGTGCTTTATCAAAGGAAAATGTCTTATGAGTGCTATGGCATCTTAGCATCAAATGAACTATCAAAAATATATTTACAGGAATCACAGATATTTAACTCAAATAAAATTAAGAAATGGTGGAAGGGTTTCACTCATTTCATAAAATTCAAGTGACTTCTTATGTATATAAGCAGGGAATTGATGAGAATAATGAGCTTTCCTCTCTGTTAACGTGATACAAATTTTTTTGTATAATTTATAATAATGTGTTGTACTCTATGGCCTAGATATTCAAACTGCGCCAGTTTGTGGCGCAAGCCTGTGCACTGCTCAAAATAGTTGCACAGGGATGTGGCCAGGGTGATATTCAACGGAGTTGCACTATGGCACAACTGCTTTGAATACCGCCCCCTGGCCACCCCCACTGTGCATGGCACAGTGGAACTGCACCAGCGCAAGTGGTCAGAGCGGAGCATTGAGATGTGGTGGCACAAGTTCCATTGCGCCATGCACAGCACCTGCGATATTCAAAGGGTGACATGCAAATGGGGCCATAATTTATGCAAGGAGCATGGGGGCCATTTGCATCTGATTACGGCCCTATTTGCATGCCGTTAGCATGCAGGTGTACCCAATCCCCAACGACTTGCACTGGCGCCCTGCCGAGCAACGGCCGTGCGAGGACCGATGCCCCCTGCAGCCCAATCGTGGACGCCCGTGGGGGACAATGAATGTCTCCAATCCCTATGATCTAGTGGACCTCGATTAGCCTGATCGGGGCATAACTGCAACTCCCCAGTAGCCCGATCAAGGGCATAACTGTATCTCCAGTAGCCCGATCGTGGGCATAACTGTAACTCCCCAGTAGCCTGATCACGGGCATAACTGTACACCCCAGTGGCTGATCACGGGCATAATCTAGTTTTCCCCTAGTAGCCCGATCACGGCGTAACTGCACTGCCCCATAGTACCTCGATCGCTGGCATAACTGTAACTCCCACTAGCCTGGTCTGGGCATCATACCCTCAGTCCACCGGGGTCCAGTGATCGAACAGCCATCGGGGCGTGCCTTCCACCCCTGCCTGACGTCCCAGATTCAGTGCTCATGGATTTCACCCGCTGTCCTGGCGGGCAGCACCCCAGCCCGCCCGCCGCCCCGCTCCCACCGACTGACAGTCAGGTTTCACCGCTCGAGCATGGTTAACAGCGCAGTTTATACGATGTTAGTTTTCCAGATATGTGAATGAATTATTCATATCTGACTGACTAGTACGGGTGGGCTGTACTTATTGGCTCATGCTCTGAACCAATGGGCATGCAGCCATACCGAGCTGTCAGTCAGTGGGCGGGGGTGGCAGGCGAGTGGGGTGCTGCCGCCCGCTGGTGACAGGGGAGCGGGTGGTGGGGCCTGCGTGGTGGGTGGGGTCCACTAGATCACCAGGGATTTCGGACTTGGGGGTGAGGAATGCCACCCGCAATCTGGCTCCATTCGGTCCACTGGACCACCAGGGATATTGGACTTTGGGGATACTGATGCCCGAGATCAGGCTAATGGGGAGTTATAGTTGCCCGCGATCGGGCTACTGGGGGCCAATATGTCATGCCTGCGATCGGGTTACTGGGATATGCCATGCCCGCCGACAGGGGTACGGGGTGCCGCCAGGTGGCGGAATAAAGTCGGCCACCCACAGGTGGCAGCTGCTGTTGCGCCTGCAATGCAGCAGCTCACCTGTGGGTGGCCCCACTTGTTCCTTTTTTCAGTAATTTTGTGCAGGCAGGTAGGGGTTGCACCCGCATAACTTTGCATGGCCCGGCTGAATATTGGGCTGTGCAGTTTATGCATGGGCACGCCCCCAACCTGTGCCTGCATACATTACTGATGTCGCTCCGTTGCATCGATTTGTGCAGCGCACTTTTCCCTTTTAAATATCGCACCGGGGCGCATCAGTGGGTTGTGCATGGCGCAACACAGTTGCGCCATGCGCAACCCTTTTGAATATCTGGGCCTATGTTTATTATTACAATAAAAACTCCCCTACTCTTTTTGATAAGTGCCATGGGATCTTTAATATCCACCTGAACTACCACCAATCCAGGCAGATGGGACCTCAGTTTCACGTCTCATCCAAAAGATGCCACCTTAGAAGTGCAGCACCCCTCTCATGCTGCACTACAGTGTCAGTACTGGGATATTAATCCAAGTGCCAGATGTGGGAACTGAACCCATAGCCCTCTGATTTCCGGCCTCAGAGGTGAGTGTGCTACCTACTGAGCCACTGACACTGGTTCAAGATCAGTTGGCATTCATCTGTATCCTCCTCCCCCGGGTCATGCCTGAATATAGGCAGAATTTGTCTAGTGCACTTACCCGGTCAACAAAACCTAAAATAAATAAATTGCCCAAGGCAGTGTGTAGGTGTTGATGTATGAAATGGCTGACACTACTCCTTACAGTCACTTCACTACCAGGCTCTCACTGCTTGTAAAACACTTTGGGATACAATGTGTATGAAAAGTGCTATATAAATGCTCCTTCTTCTTTTGCTTCTTCTCGTTTTTTTGGATACTAAGCCCCTTCTCATTGTTATTTTACAGAGCACGGTGGACAAGCTGATTAAGAAGACCAACCTGGCCCTGGTTGTTGGCAGCAGCAGCTGGAGGGAACAGTTTGCGAATGCTGTCACAGTGAGCGCTGGTAAGTATGACAACAAGTACAGACAAATTTGGGTTCAACTGTAGAGCTGATGGGCCCACATTTTTGCTTTCAAGTGGCAGGGTGCAGTCAGACATGACTGGAATTTCTAGCTTGACCAGCAGATCAGTGCACTAGCATTTGTGCTAGTGGGGATACTCTCTGTATTGAGTGATCATGGTTTGAATTCCAGCACTACCCTATGGAATCTGTTCACATTGGCTGTGGATGTCAGCTGCACCAGGTAAACTGCAGAGAGGAGCAGGCACTCCTCACAGAGGGGCTTTTACAGGGAAGTTTTTTGGGGGGCAAGAAGGCAGCGATTCCATGTTTGCAGTCAGCTGAAGAATAATGCACAACACGATGTGGTATATCATGGGATATTGCCAGGTGTTGGTTGCATTGTGAGTCATGAGGTCACAGGCCAAGCAGCTTCTACTATAAAGTATACATAGGAGCCTTTCAGTGAAATTCCAAGCGATATTTATCTGGAACCGTACAAAGTAAGAAACAGTGGCAAAAAAAGACTCCCCCTGGGTGGTTTGTTGTTTCACCATTCTGTCTCAGTGTTACTTACCACTGCTTCTTCTAGCCATGCTGCGAAGGACCTCTTTGCTCAGTTGTTTCCAAGCAGTTTCTGTACCTGAGAAGAGGCATTATCCCATGATACACCACACACTGGAGTCACTATTATCGAAGGGTTTTTTAAAGAATATTTCAGTGCAGGAGCACATTTAGAAAAACAATTCCTTACCTTGTTATATGCTCAGCAGATGGTGCTGTACTAGTAGTAGTAGGAACCATGAGAGAGGAGAGGAGAAAAATGTGTGGCAATGGTTTGAGGAGGGACAGCCTGAGGTTGGATGGTAGTAGGGTAGCCTGCCCATTCTTGCTGTGTGGCTGGGACCCAGAGCCTGGGAGTCAACAGCAGCAGGTAAATTGTGTTGGAAACCTGGGATTGGGAGAGAGGTGCTGCAGTATTTGTGCTGGCTGAATTGGGGCCTTTTTTTAAAACACTGATGAGGAATGGACACTAAAACACCTGCATTATGTGTATTATGTGTGGGTACCTATGAGCAGAAGCTGACAGCATAATTTGAAAGCAAGCTAAAAGGATATTGACTGTTTGTTTTCACTTTAGGTTTATGTTCAGGGTTACCCCCATGGCTTTTAGCAAATCAAGTTGAACTAATTGTTTTAGCAACTGGAAAATTGATTTTGTTAGATAAGCTTTCCACCACTGTATTCAACACATCTGTCTGCATTCATGCTCCCTTCCTTGGATCATGACTGGTGCCACATCACAGCCTTGCCACTTATGACAGCAATGCTTTGTGGAGAGGGAAGACAGGGGGATGTGGTCCAGAGAAAAATATCTAAATATCTGGAGATGCCACCTTAATATTTCCGCTCAGGAAAAGCATAAGAGAAATAGTGCCTCATATTTGCCCACATAAGCAATTCTTAACTCATTTTAACGTGGGAGGCCATTTTGTGTCAGGATAAGCAGCAGATGGGTCAGATTTCATACAGGGCTGTTGGAAGTAGTAAATATGAGGAGTTTTGGTCCCATGAATTACACTGAATCACATAAGGCTGTTACATCAGTGCAGTGGTAGCCCTTCAGCTGACGATGCTGGTGACCCTAGTTAAGGAATGAGTTTGACATGCCAGGAGCCAGCCAGTGGAAGACCAGCAAGCATCCCAGAGGGCACTCTCTTCCTCTGGGGAGGAAGGAATGTCATTGGCGCTGCAAGACTGCCACCTGACCCTGATTGAATGAGGCATTGACTTGGATCTGTACCTTCTGCTCGGACAGGAAGCTAGTGTAACCCCTTGTTACCCGGGGTTACTAGAATCCCAGTAAGACCTAGTGGTAGGCAGGGAAGGCAGCTTTTGAAACTCCAGTTAAATGGGCTTCACACTGTCTCACTCTGTTCTCAGTATCAGCTGAGACTGAGGGATGACATCACCAATAGAACTTTCGCAGCTGCATAAGCCACATTGGAATCTGCAGCACAGGGAGTTAGATAGAACATTAGGAGTTTTCAAAGAGTAGTGTTCAGTTCCAGTTTGCCTTCAGTAAGAAGGAATCAGTGTCCAGTTTGTCTTGAGCAAGTGAAGGTGTGCTCAAGTGGTGGAGACCGCTGTTCGGGTCTCAGTGCCCCTCCCTCCGGGGAAGGGATGTAAAGATCCCTATGCAGATTCCTGGGGCAATCCCCTTAATTCTGCCAAGAGGAAGAAAAGCTGCCATTTCAGTTCAGCCTTTGTTTTGGAAAGTTGGGAGATTTGTGATTCACCTGTGGGGCACCTGCAACTAAAGGGTGAGTGTTTGCTCTAACATGAAAGGGCAAAATGTTTTCTTTACCCTGGGACATGTGTGGGAATCTAGGAATTGAGCTACGTTTTGGGAAGCCTATAGGACTAGGCCAAACAAGTGGAGTAGTGTCAAATGCTAGAGTGCTGTGTGATTCAAGTAATATGTAGAGGAGATGCGCCAGTTCATCTACCATTTAATCTACATTCAGAAGTTTCAGTTTTCCAGAGAAATGGCCGAGTATGGGCTGTGGGAGCTGGAGGTGGGCAAACCCCCCATCTTTAGTAACCAGGTCCTCCTCTACAGATTTCTGCTGTGGTTGCTACTTTGCCTCATGCACTTGGCCAGTGATGAGGGGAAGTACCCAGACGTGGGGTTACAAAAGGGAAAATCTCTCTAGGAGTCGCAGACTCTAAGTGGTGTGGGGAGCCACGACAGGATAATTGGTTCATTCTTCCAATGGACTGTGGATCAAGTGGCCGGCGGGGGAGCCGGGCCAGTCGGGCTGTGTACCCAAAGCACGTGTAAGTCCGGGCTATGTGCCTGGTGGGTCCAGAGCCTGAAAACAGTATAATTGGTTCATTCTTCCAGTGGACGGCATTGTAGTCTCTAATCTGCATTACCAGGATATGTAGCCCCATGGGGGTCCGTCTATGCTTTGTTGTGTTCAGCTAGCATGTGAATAAAAGCCACACTGTAGAATCCCATTCCTGGTTCTGGACATTACAGTTATTGCTTCCTGTGTTCAGATTTACTTGGGTGCCCCTGTGCAGAGTAGCCAAACCTAGGTCCTCTTGTGCCAAGTAACCTCATCCTCCCCGCGAACCCAGGTCCCCACCAGGTACTGCTGTCAGCTTCAACAGCATGCCACCTGTCGTTTTGGCAAAAAGGCAGGGGTGAGGGGTTACAAAAATGGAGGCACAGCTTTGGATTTTGTTGGGGAAGGAAGGAAGGTGCTTGGGCAAGGGGACTAGCTTTTTGGCTATCTGGCAGTGGGTAGCCCAAAAAGCTGAAGCAATTTCCCTAGTGTGTGTTGCTGTGTGCTGTGAATCTTGTGCTGCTGTTTAAAAAATGCCAACTGTTTACCAAGGAGCAGTAAAGCCAAAGAGTGTGCCCTTGTCCTGCATCAAAATAGTTTACAGCATTTGAAATGCTTTTAAAAATGAACTGTTGTGAAGAAAAGTGTGGAAGACTAGGGGTAGCAAAAGGAAAATTATGCCCTGGACATTGGAAATGCTTTCTGAGTGAATTGAGAGACTGCAGAGTAAATGGCTGTTATATGGCTGAAATGGGCTCCCGCCGTGGAGTCATTTGAAAAAAAAAAAATTGCATTCTGCAGTTTAAATTTGCCTGCTCGACAATCACTGTGAGGAGAAGAGCCCTTGCGAGGAAGAAGAGGCTCATTTGCATTGCGTCGTGTGGTTGGTCAGGCTGCAATCAGTCCCGCTCCTCAGCCAGCTCTACAGAGACTGCCTCAGCATTTGAGAGGGAGTGAGAGTGCAGTGCGTGTACTGGCAGTGGAGGAGCGTCCCGGAGTGTTCAAAGCATTGTAAACAGTTCAAAAATAGACTTTTTAGTTTAAAATCGGGCTCAACCAGTTAATCGATCATCAGGATTGCAAGTTTGGTGGTAAAGAAGACGATCGCTAGGACTGCCCGCCCGTTTGTGTAGCGAGGCCTTCAAGAACTGGCTGCAGGCCGTTTTTCCCCATTGCAGCAAGCTGCTACTGATAATAGTAAGTAACCATCCAAGAAACTGCTCAAACAGTGATTTTCAGCCTATGCCATATAAAATGTGTGTGCAGCAGTGTAGTCGCTTTGCAAGTAATGACTGTGTAAAGTCCTGCCAGCAAGTGCAAGTCTGTTAAGCCATTGACTGTGTGCATAGAAATGAATTCAGTCTCAGTTTAAAGTTTGTAGACAGAGAGAGACTGTGGGTTGTAGCAAAGTGCAGCACTAGAAATACAGGCAATCCTGTGCTAAAAACCTGAAGCTTTAAGGGACTGTGAAATAAATGAATGTTACCAGCATGTAAAAAGTCCAAGGAAAATCCTGTAAATGTGTGTAAAGCCAGATTCAGAGCAAGTTGTGCAGTTTGAGTAAAAGTTATCAGTAGCTTGTACAAATCGGGTGCATAGTGGCTTGACCCAGATTCTAAATGTTGATGCACAGGAGTGCTGCCGCCGCCATTACAGAGTGGGGTAGTAAAGTAAACACAGCAGCAGAGAAGCCATTTTACAGCTACAGAGTGTATTCAATAAAGTGGGACTTTCAGTTACAGTGAACTTTTGTTTATTTTTCTGCAGTTATGGCCTCAGGACCAGCTCGTTACCCAGATCACGCCCGGGTTGCAGTAACAGCAGCAGTAAATAGACTGAGAAATATTGAAAAGTGGTGCTATGGAGGGCAACTGCCTCCTGATGTGGCGATTCCTAATTATCCAGTGCGTGTATGTCAAATATGCTTGAGTGCTGGAAGGGAAGTCTTCATGATTCCTCACTGTGCTGAATGTCTACAAAAATATGGCTTGTATAAATCACCTCCAATTCGTTTGGCCCCCACATGGACAAAAATTCAGGAATCTGCAGTTGGCAGCACACAGCACCAGGCAGAGCCTGTGGAAGAAGGTCCCTCGGGGGAATGTAGCACAAAGCTAGAGGGCGCAGAGTTAGAGACAGAACCAGAAGTTGAAGTTTTGGATGCTGGATCACAGAAAGAAAGTTAGGATAAAGCATCAATAGACCCCGGGGTGGAGGGGGGGCCTAGCCCGAGTCTCTTAGGTGGAGATGAGATGTGGGAGGCTTTTGAATGGGAGGTGTTGACCTCCGTGCCTAGTGATGAGTGGATAGTCTCAGGAGTGAGAACGACTGCTCACTCCTGGGCTCAGATCCTCAGTGAAGAGGAAGATGAGGGGGAACCTATGTGGCCTTGTGAAAAAGGAACGAGTACACAGCCTCAAGATCTTGCCTCAGAGGAATGTATGGAAGAAAGTGGTGATGCCACTGCCCTGGCTTTACAGGAGGAAGAAGTCATGGATCTGTTTCTAATTTCCTTAAGGATGCATAGCTATCAGAACCAGGACTCGCCACCCCCAAGCCAGGCCAGCGGTCTCAGATTGACCAAAGCAAGTAAAGAGGAGAGACTGGTTCGTAGGAAGGCAAATGAGATCTATGGTATGACCTTTCCTACCTTTCCTCGGAAAATCTGGGAGGAGATTGAGAACTGCAGGAAATCCTGGATCTGGGATGAAGCAATGAAAAGTGTGCATTCTGGTGCCAACAAGCATGTAAAGAATAGACTGTTCCACGAAAAATATACCCAGTGGAAGAGAGGCAGAACACTGTTTATGGACAGAGTGAGAATAGTGGACAGAGAGGGACGTGAAATCTCCCACTGTGTGAATTATGTGCGCCCAGACGGGGGTAATAATTCAAGCCCCTGACCCCCGGTACTATTGGCCTCAGTGCAAGGACCTCCCAGGAAACGTGTCCGTGCCTACAAAATGGAGAGCCGAGCAGTGGTAGTCAATACTGCCACACCAGACTGTGAAGTGCCTTATTGCTCCGCCAATATGAATATCCAGGAGTCAGGTGCCCCACGTTCATCAGTCTACAGTGTACTGTCCTGTCCAGCAACCATCAACTGGCCCACCAGATGACTTCATATCCAGAGAGGACACCATCCCAGCTGTATCCTGTTCATCACCTGGTAATCGGATGACGTTGGACCAGCTGTTTTCTTTTTGTTCCTGTTCTAAGGTTCCGTCTCCAGAGATCACATCAGTCCAGCTGTTTCCAGATGTGCCCTCCTGTGGTTCCCGGAAGATGTCCGCCCAGCTGTATCAGAAGAAATGCTGCCAGGGAGAGTCTTCGGCAGAGGTGCAGGTTGGTGCCAAGTATTGTACTACAAGTGGCTGGTAGGTCGAACTTTTCTATCTTTATGACATTGCAGTACACACCCTACAGTACAGACTTCAAAAATGTGTGAACTGTCTGCAAAGACTCTCCCCTTTAGGACTTAGGCCTGTTAGAACTGTGCTTCACTGGGCTCCGGCCCAGGAGAGACTCTTTATTGGACTAGCCTTCGGGCCTTGTGGTCACTAGTTGGGACTTTTAGGGCACTCCATCCCCCCAAATGTGTATTGTAAATAATGTTGTTTTCTAATGAAAATACTGTTTTTCTACCTTTTTTCTAAAAAATCTTTTTGGGATTTTTCAGTGTTTTGATGGTAGGGGTTTTAGGTAGACTGTACATGCAGATTAGGAGTGTGTTTTGTCTTTCTTTTTCTTACAGGTGTTCCTGGGAAGACAGAAGAGAAGACAAGAAGAGGAGGAGAGGCTCATCAGAGTTCCTCGTCAGTGCTTTATTGTGTAGAAATTTAAAGTACTGTGGTGTTATTGTTATGGTTATTGCTGTATTAACCCTTTCCTTCCACAGGTGTGGTTGTGGGAGTAGGGAGGAGGCAGTAATGTGGTATTTTAATGGTGTGTGTTTGCAGGGTGCCCAAGGTCGGGGAGGTCCCCGGGTTGTTTTTGTTTTGGAGTATTATGTTAAAGGCAGATAGGTTTTCCCTAGAGGGTTAGGGGGATAGACAGGCTGTGGTCCTGAGTGGCCATGGGGACCGCAGTACTGATCTATCAGGGCTATGCTCTGGGTAGTTCTACCAGAGCCACTAGGTGTCCATAGTAGGTGGATAGAGTAGAGGCTGATATGTCAGTTACAGGCCTATAGGCCCTTAGTGTTACCTGCCTGTGCTTGCACATGGTAGGAGGGGGCCTGATCACCCCCCTCCACAGGTAGCACATAGGGTGGGATGGCCTAAGGCTGGGTAAATAATGACTGCAGACAGTCATTTTCCTGGTCAAGGGTGAGTGTAACCCCTTGTTACCCAGGGTTACTAGAATCCCAGTAAGACCTAGTGGTAGGCAGGGAAGGTAGCTTGTGAAACTCCAGTTAAATGGGTTTCACACTGTCTCACTCTGTTCTCAGTCTCAGCTGAGACTGAGGGATGACATCACCAATAGAACTTTCGCAGCTGCATAAGCCACATTGGACTATGCAGCAGAGGGAGTTAGATAGAATGTTGGAAGTTTTCAAAGAGTAGTGTTCAGTTCCAGTTTGCCTTCAGTAAGAAGGAATCAGTGTCCAGTTTGTCATGAGCAAGTGACGGTGTGCTCAAGTGGTGGAGACCGCTGCTCGGGTCTCAGTCCCCCTCCCTCCGGGGAGGGGATGTAAAGATCCCCATGCAGATTTCTGGGGCAATCCCCTTAATTCTGCCAAGAGGAAGAAAAGCTGCCATTTCCGTTCAGCCTTTGTTTTGGAAAGTTGGAAGATTTGTGATTCGCCTGTGGGGCACCTGCAACTAAAGGGTGAGTGTTTGCTCTAACATGAAAGGGCAAAATGTTTTCTTCACCCTGGGACATGTGTGGGAATCTAGGAATTGAGCTACATTTTGGGAAGCCTATAGGACTAGGCCAAACAAGTGGAGTAGTGTCAAATGCTAGAGTGCTGTGTGATTCAAGTAATATGTAGAGGAGATGCGCCAGTTCATCTACCATTTAATCTACATTCAGAAGTTTCAGTTTTCCAGAGAAATGGCTGGGTATGGGCTGAGGGAGCTGGAGGTGGGCAAACCCCCCATCTTTAGTAACCAGGTCCACCTCTACGGATTTCTGCTGTGGTTGCTACTTTGCCTCATGCACTTGGCCAGTGATGAGGGAAGTACCCAGACGTGGGGTTACAAAAGGGAAAATCTCTCTAGGAGTCGCAGACTCTAAGTGGTGTGGGGAGCCACAACAGGATAATTGGTTCATTCTTCCAATGGACTGTGGATCAAGTGGCCGGTGGGGGAGCCAGACCAGTCGAGCTGTGTACCCAAAGCGAGTGCAAGTCCGGGCTGTGTGCCTGGTGGGTCCAGAGCCTGAAAACAGTATAATTGGTTCATTCTTCCAGTGGACCGCGTTGTAGTCTCTAATCTGCATTACCAGGATATGTAGCCCCATGGGGGTCCATCTATGCTTTGTTGTGTTCAGCTAGTATGTGAATAAAAGCCACACTGTAGAATCCCATTCCTGGTTCTGGACATTACAGTTATTGCTTCCTGTGTTCGGATTTACTTGGGTGCCCCTGTGCGGAGTAGCCAAACCTAGATCCCCTTGTGCCAAGTAACCTCATCCTCCCCGAACCCAGGTCCCCACCAGGTACTGCTGTCAGCTTCAACAACATGCCACCTGTCGTTTTGGCAAAAAGGCAGGGGTGAGGGGTTACACTAGGGACTAGGGGATGGGTTGTGGGCATTAAAGGAGAACTGTGCTGAAACTGTTAGTCATTTTCCAGAAGAAACTCTTTATAAGAATGGGTTCCAGTTCTGTTATTGTTTCATCTAGACAGGTCTTTCAGTAACCACAGTGGACATTTCTGATTATAGTCTGGTAATAAGTACCATTTTAGATCTATATGATGTAGCTTATGTCCCTTCCAGCCACAGAGTTCTATAGTAGAATACAGATGCATTCTGCCAACAATAGAAAATCAGAGCAAGGACATAATCTACAATATAAAATGGGTAACGAAACATCTGCATCCTGATTGGCCGAGACTGGTTTCTAGCCATTTCCTTAAGAGAGCACTGTCAATGGCTAAAAACAAATCCCTGCCAACATAGACATAGCACATTCCATATCTGTGTGCCAGTGCAGAACTTTCATTTTCAAATATCAGCCATTTATTTCTCCACACAGCTGCTCCAGATATACCTGCATTATCATGCACTACAGACATCTTACTTTTATTTGTGACCCCACAGACTGTCTCTTGCTTATTTATTTATCTATTAATTTTTTTTGCTGCTCACTCATTGTCCTGCCTGCTAGTTCTGACTGCTCACACACACACCGACATCCTGTGTAACTATGGCTGATTGCTCCTCGTCCTTGTCCACCCATCTGCCAGCCAGCTTGATTCCTTGTTCACGTCCCATGCCCACCAGCTGAATCAGTTGTTTGCTCCCGCCCTCCTGACCCTCCTGAAAATTTAAAAAATAAATACTTAACAACATTGAGCAACTGGATGGGATCTCTCCTGGTATGCCCCCAGTTTCAGACCCTACCACTCCTGGTCAGGCTCCTGCCCCATACTTACTCCCTGCTCTTAACAGTGCCACACTCCCTCACTCTACCTGCTTCTAGCAACACTCTCCATGGCCTGGTCCCCAGTGACCTGCTGTTTCCTACCAGCCCAGCTCCGTACCTCCAGCGACAGACAGTCGCTTGCCTGAGTCCTGTAGCCCCAGGTTTAGCCATAGTCTCAACATGCTCCAGAGTCTCTCAACTCCCAGCAACAGAGTGCTCAGCAAAACATTGGTGGCAGGGAGAGGTGGGACTGTATTCTAGTAAACCCCTCTAGATTTTTTTTTATCAATTAGATAGATGTAACTAATGCCTCCACCACAACTGCTGAACACTACAAACTCGTTCAGACAGGGGACTCTATTCTTTCTGAGACTAGGCACTTTCCCTTGCTAAGATAGGAGCCTACATTCATGACCAAAGTGTAATTGACCTGGAGCTGGAAGCATGCTTCCATCTCTGGGCATGGATGTGACAAAAATACTAGCATGCTCATGTCAAACCTGTATGAGAGACTAAGCTACCTGACAGAATTAAGTGAGCCGTGGAGATCACAAAGCAGCTGAAATTTGATGTAATCAGAATGTTTTTCTTATTATTTGAAAAAAAAAGATTAAAAAACAAGTGTAGGGGGCTGGAACTGTTTAGGAACCCTGGAGGAACCAATAAATGGAGGAACTATTTATTATAATTTTAAGCAATCAAACTAAATTTAACTATGTTTTAAACCGTTTTACTTGTATTATTTTCTAAAACTTCATTACAAACCTATTTTATATAAGCAGTAAGGCACTCCGGGCATTGGTTATACCAGGTTTACTGGATGGCCAGTGGCATTGTAAGGCACTCGGCTTTACCTCATGCTTTACAATTCCCCTGGCCGTAGGGTAATCCTAGTACAATCAACACCCCTTCATGCCTTATTGCTTTATTATATAGCTCTAAAATGGTCCTTACCAGCTGTGTGCAAATCAGAAACATGGGGATAATGAAACAGCCTGTATAGATCCAACAATTTAATTCAGTTTAATTCAGGAGGAAAAACCACTGAGCTGAGCTAATTTGCAATGGTATCCTGTTAAGGCAAAACTTCTGATGACAAGCGAACATGTTACAGATATAAATAGTGTTAAATACTGCATACAACTTATAAGACATTGTATCTTTACTGAACAAATGCATAGCAAAGTTTCAAGTGTAAGATAAGGCCCGGAGCAAGGGGTATAAAAACAAAAGTTTGCAGTTGTTGCTACCTATGTTACATCTCTGGAATGATAGCAGTAAGGTTTATATCCAGAGAAGACTGAAAAGAACCATGCCATGACTTTTATACTGGAGAACAAGGGCAATTTACCAGGAATAGAGATTACGGCTGGGAGTTCCAGGCAACCTGGCATCTGTGATTGAAAGTGAGGGATCCACAAAGCTGTACTTACGTGTGGAACTGTCAGCTGAACTGATCCAGTGGAGTGAAAGGGTCTGAGACAGGACCTGTGGGTAAACCTTCAGAGCAAATAAGAGGAGACAATATCTTTGATGCACTTCAGTGAGAACAGGATAAAGTGCAGTTCCCTCTTGACACCCACACTGGCAGCCAATTTAAAGGGACATTGTCTACACCCTTAGGAATCAAGGTGTCTCCAGTTTAATTCTGTAGGGACTGCCAATGTAGCCGGTAGTTTGATTTGGGTTCTTTTCTTCTTTTGTGAAGTGAAAAACAGACTGCCTACCATACTGGTGTTACCACACAAAAACATGTTTGTTGACAGTCCATGATGAACTCCCACTGCATCTTTTCTGGACTTGGGAACACCCCTAGCAAAGTCTAGCCACTCATGATGTAGTAAGAGGAGAAGAAAGATGGTTTGTATCATAAGTGACAGATCTGTTGCAGGTGTTCTTACTGTTTAAAATGTGTATAGTCAGTCAAGATCACTGATCTGAAACAAAACAAAGTTCGGTAGAACAACACCATGCATGCACAATGCATTTCAGTCTTACTAAGAAAGGAAACAGATAAAACAACCAGTAACATTCAAGAATTTTAGAGAAGGTAAGCAATCATAACATTTGGGTCTTCAACTAGAAATAATATGATGCAAAAAGGGTTGCCTGTCCCTTTAATGCACTGTAGAGCTTACAATGGTAAGTCCCAAAAAGGCAGTCAAGTATCAGCCTGGCTAGCCAGTTGTTAAGAATAACTAATTTGGCCAATCTAGACTTGGAGGCACCACGGAGGAAGAAGTCCATGTAATCGAAAGAAGGGAGTATCATAGACTGGATTATTCTGACTCTGCAGTCCTGGGGCAGCAAGGATTTGTTTCTGAACAGAAAGCCAATCTTTGGGTATTTCATGAGTTTGTCAACGTGGGTGTTCCCTGTGAGGAGTGAGTCAACCCAGAAACCCAAATATTTGTATTCGCTAACCACTTCTACGGGGGATCCGACTGTGGTAGCAGTGACTAGAGGGGCCCAGCCAGCATAGCTCTTTAGTTGTAAGGCAAACTGAAACACCATAACTATGATATTTCCCACATTTATTTATCTTTTTGGGGAAATTAAAGTTTATTAGCATTTTATGGCATGAACATTACAAAAACAACAAAAACAGGCCTGAAATATAAACATCAAATCACTTCATGGCTAAAACACCTAACCAGAATAATACATAGTCCCAATGTTCCAATTATATAAGAACTACAACTCAACAACCTGCAATTAATTAGAGAAAAACATGCAGTACCCCAAAACTCTCAACAATTAAACCAGTGGAAAAAAGGATCAGGGGACCACCCCGTTAAGGGTCAGATCCCTATAAAGACAAAGAATACAGAAATGCCAGAAGCTGGGAAAGTAAAAAACTGTAACAAATAATACTGAGAACCACAGCAGGGATTTAACTGTAGTGAGCCAGGATCTTCAAAATGTTGAGCCCTTCTTTCTCCTCAAGAAAATGAAAGAAGGGAAGCCAGCAGCCACAAAACTGCTCAGTCTATAGTCTGAGCGATGCTGTCACCTGTTCCATGACCAAACTTTTGTGGCAATTATGAAGCCACATGTCCTCTGATGGAATATTTGGAGTAAGCCACAACTGTGTAAGGATGCAGCCATCAAAATATAAAACAGATACTTGGCCTCTTTACCCCCATACCTCCGGGGGCGGTAGCCCCAGGATTCAAATGTGAGGTTGAATGGGATAGCAATCCCCAACATTCATCCCACTGTCCTGGTGACCATTAGCCAGTACATCTAAATCCTAGGACATTCCCAAAATATATGTGTGAGTTCCCAATACTCCACAGCCCCTCCAGCACAGGTCCAACCTATGGCACCCATAATGTTTGACTATAACGAGGGTGTGAAAAAACCTGACCAATATTCACCGATGAAATTCCCCTCCATGAGGGTGAAGCTGAAGTACTGTTTACCCCATGCCAAATTTGAGTCCAGTCTACTCCTGAAACAAAATCTCCAGCCTCTGCCTCCCATTTATTTTTCACAAACTCAAGGTGGTGGTTCCAGGTCCCTGAGTTGCTTGCATAATTTGGAAATGAGACCCACATTCTTCAGTTGTATACTCAAGGAAAGAAAAAAGGCCCTTAAACAATTAACCCCAGTCCGAAGAGCATCCAACCGTGAAGGTTCCAAACTTGGAGATAATGAAAAAAGTCATTAGAAGTTGGGCCAAATTCATCCTTAAGTTGAGCAAAAGATTTAAAAGCATCCCCCTCAAAAAATTGACCCACTCGACAAAGACCTAAATGAGTCCAAAACTGAGACCCAGGATCTAAGCATGTGGGAGTGAAATCCAAACAAGAACAGGGCGGGGTCTCATACTGAAATTAAGCCGAAACACATTACAAACCTTCTACCGAATCTTTACCATAACAGCTACCCAGGGATTGGTGACCACCAAGGCTTGAAGGTTAACATGTTCTATAAACAAGATGTCAGACAACTGTACAGGAGATTTGGAAGCGGACTCCAAAGTCACCCAACTAGGGAGCTCTCAATCTGACATATAATTAAAGTGTTGAAGATAGGCGGCCCTATAATAAGCTCTAAAATCTGGGACCACCAGCCCTCCTTTAGACTTCAATGCTGTCAGGGCGGACCACCTGTCCCCCCCTTATAAACCTAGATAATGTGCACTTCAAGGAGAGGCATAAAGAGGCTGTAACTGGTAGGAGAAGAGACAAAAAAAGGAAAAGGAAACAAGAGAGACTATTCATTCAAACTGTTTTCACCCTACCCCCCCCCCCACCAACAGAGGGAGTTCCCTCCAACAGTGGCCATTTTCGTGGACATCTTTCAGTAACTTCATATAGTTAGTGGCAAACAAATTGGTGAAGTCCTGCGGTATCCAAATACCTAGGTTTCTAAATGCCATAGTGACCCACTTGAACCCACAAGTCTCTAAAGTGGGGTCTGCCAATGAGGGACCTTAAAACAAAATCTCCATCTTTGCCTCATTGATTTTAAATCTGGAAACCAATCCATAGTGAAACAGCATATTATTAACAATCAGGAGAACATGGGGGGGGTCTCCCAAATATAACAAAATATTATCTGCATAAAAAGAAACTCTCTATTTACAACATTTAAATACAGTTCTGAGTCAAGAAGAAAGGCTTGAAGGTCTGCCTTGAAATATCTTTTGGAAAGCAGTCTGCAAAGCTGGGATGTTGGCTCCAGAGGCATAGCATACAGTTTCATCTGTGTGCAGCTAGTAGTTCACACTTCTGACATGCTGACTCAGGTCTTTTATGTGTAAAGAGAACAGTAAATGGCCATGTACTGAGCCTTGTAGTACACCTTTACTGACCTGGAGGAGGTTGGACTCAGTGCCGTGTATCCTGATGCTCTGTTTTTGATTTTTTACATAACTACCAAACCAGCTGGCTACCTCTGAGCTCATGTGCAGCTGAGCTAGTCTGATCACTAGTATTCTGTGGTCTAGTGTGTCAAATTCCTTTGATGGGTTGATAAAGATTGTGCCAACGTGTTCTCATCCGTCCCTGGCCAAACTGATGTCGAGTACCCTGGTCGCAGTGGTGACTGTACTGTGGCCTGTTCTAAAACTTGTATAACCAATAAAACTCAGCTTTGGGACTTCAGGTGACATCACCGAGCCATATAGCAGCAGTGAAACGATGCCCCCAATGCCCTTGTGATTAAAACTCTATTTTTTTGTACACCTCAAGCCTAGAAGTTCACCTTTTTGGAGCTCAAACATAGGGGTTTGCATGGGGACCCACAATAAACCCAGATCTGGAGCTGGAAGGACCCTAAAACAACAAAACTTAAAGTTGACTCCTCAGATGCAAGCTAAGAGCAACTCCTCTACTAGGCCTATCAAAGCCGCAGATCCTGAATATGAAACAGAGCCGAAAGACAAGGAAGAGGAGAAATAGTAGTTCACTATTACCTCAAGGCAGCTTTGCTGAGAACTCCGGTGGCTGGGTGATATGCTGACCACTATTAGGAAAGATGTGCAGGCCAACTGGATGACTATTCCCCCTTCCCCAGGTCATGCCTGAAAATAGGCAGGATTTGTCTAGTGCACTTACCCAGTCAACAAAAACTAAATAAATAAAAAAAAATAATAAATATTCAGCAACAGGAGAAGAAATGAAAGCAAGTGGAAGACCACGTTATGGCAATCTCATAAACTATGGATCTCCATAACGGGACGATACTACAGTGGCACGATCGGTCATAGGCCCTATTAAATAAGACTGCAAACCTTAAAAACCGATCCCGAGGGATCAACATTCACTTGCACATCTTGCAAGAACACACTGAGATGGGAAACACCACAGAGTTCATCAAAAGCCTGTTACGTGAAATTTTACATATTTTGATAAATAAACCCCACTAAACATTATTCGGGCACATCGGGCACTATAGGCTCCTCCTAAAGACCCAAAGGCTCAATCACACTCCATAATCATAGCGTTCTTGGACTTTAGAACAAAAGAATGGTTCTCAGGAAGGCTTGGGCCATGAAAGAGATAATTTTTGGTGATGCTATACTATATTTTGAGCCAGACTATGGTCCACACAATGGCTCATAGAAAGCTATGGTCCCCAGTACTAAAAGCCCTGCGAGGCAAAGGTCTAAAGGCAAGAGTGGACTTTTCAGCTTGCCTCCATATTATTACGAACACAGGAGTAAAAATCTTTGACACTGTGCTGGAGGCTAAAAAGTACCTTGTCTCCCTAGACATTGCTGTGGATGAGCTGATTTGTCCTGCTTTGTTGAAAGAAGTTGAAAAATGGCAATGGCACTTCATTGGAGGTCACCAAGATTTAAGAAGAAGACCAGGCAAGCAGAACATGGGCCCTGAGACCAGCCCTCAAACTAAACTAAAAAACCTAGCTCAGTCTGGATCTCAGGATCGAGGCAAGTCATCACATGCACAGCACCCACCGACAGAGTTACATGTGGACCAGGTAGCAGAAACAGTGGAGGTCGACATGGAATGTGACTACCCACGGACCTGAGAGGTGCTTCACAGAGCAAATTTAAAACATCTTTTCCCATTGCAGCCTTCCTTTACAGAATGCCCATTTCAAGCCATCCTCAGTTTGTGATGATGATATGGGGACTTGTGCATTTTCGGACATAGAGTACAGGTAACTGTATACTTTTTCTTTCTTTCTCTGTTGGCACATGCTTTTCGACCCATCTGAAGATACAATCACCTCCTTCCAGCAGGAGCTCAATTCGGTAAAGGTTTCTCTGGGAAGATTGGGGGGCCAGAAGAACTGTTTGTTTACTTCTTCTTTTGTAACTAAGTTCAAGATGAAAATTATGACTCCTAGACACTGCCTCTTCAACCATAGGGAATTAATCTGCGATATGCAGGAAGGTGAGCGATTAAAAGACACTAAAACAGATTCTGGACTTTAATTGATGTAACTAATTTAAAGTATGTAGCTCACATATAAGATTTAAGATGCGGTGGGATGTTAGAAGACTAAGATGAGGGTAGGAATAATGAATATGATTAATGATGGTCAGGCTTAGATTTTCGATTCTCTGGGGCTCATAATGGTTTAACAAATGCCTCATGCCAAGTTCCAATTTTGGGGAGGGACAGGGACCGCATGCTTGGAGTGAACTTTATCTCCTTAAGGGAGTAGTTCTAGGCCTAGACCATGTAAGGTCAGTCTGGGAAACCCCAAATACAATTTCTTTTGCAGGGTAGAAGGAGGGAGGGGTATCAAACATGGCGTGTGTGACACCACTTTTGCAGTATGCAAATCGACCACATGGTCACTTGTAGCAGGGTGCAAGACTCAGTCCTGCACTGCCCACCACCACCAAGCATCGTGAGTGTGATGAGAGTTTTGTGGCACCTTTAGGAGAGTGGTTTGAATATTTACTGTTGTTATGGTTACAATTAGTTATGAAACAATTTAAAATTGTCTACTCATTCTCTTACTGTTATATTGTTTTATCTGTTTATGCTTGTTGGCTGTATAGCTGGGCTGTGCATCTTCCCCCTCCAAGTTTTAGGTTACATGCTTCTAGTATATTTGCTAGTGAGGGGTGGAGGAACTTTCCTGAGGGAGTAGAGAACCTTTAGATAGGGTGATTTGGTTGTACCTTGATAGACGGTTTAAATATAGTCACATATAATGTTAGAGGGCTCAATAGCCCGGTTAAGTGAGTTCATATTTTGCAAGAGCTGGGCAGGAATGTACACATGTATTCTTAAATCATGTGATTATTTCAGCTTCCACCAAATTCTTCCTCACATTTCCTCTGACTTGCCCTCCCTCCAACTTCATCCCATGCCTCTAGTCCTGGAACATCTTTTTCACTGGAAAATAGAGTATTTCCCCATCCTGTTCCTCCCTGTAAGGTACTTGTATGTCTCTATCATATCCTCTCTCTCCCTCCTTTTCTCCAGGGAGTACACATTCAAGTCCTTCAGCCTGTCCTCTTAGGATTTGTGACGCAATCCCTGTACCATCTTTGTTGCCCTCCTCTGAATCTTCTCTACCCTATGTCCTTACGTAGGTAAGGTCTCCAGAACTGTATACTGTGCTCCAGATGGGGTCTCACTAGTGTCTTGTATAGTAAAATTATGACCTCCCTTTTCCTGCTGATGATGCCCCTGCCTATGCATCCTAGCATCCTATTTGCTTTATCTGCTGTCTTGTCATACTGTTTCCCTACCTTGAGGTAATCAGAGATGATAACCCCAAGGTCCCTTTCCTGCTTGGTGCATGCTATATCTTCACTTCCCAACTGATGGGTAAATGCACTGCCCCCTGACATCTCTTGTTCTACAACGATTAGCTCTTTTAAACATAGACTGCACCAGTACCTCATTGATAGGAGTAGTTGCATATGCCCCCACTAAGGCTCAGCACACAGCAACAATCTGCCTCTAGTACTTATCTTTGCCTCTGTCATGACAGGATAGTCAAACTGCAGCACTTCGCCCAACTTCCTACCCCTCCCTGGCTCTGCCCATTGCCCCCTTGACCTCTCTCTACCCTACTCCCTCCCTGCCCTCTGTGCTCTGCTCACCTAGCCCTCCCACTCCCAATGTATCCTTCCCTATCCTTGTCTGCTTATCTTCTTAATGCAGGCATACATTGTACAATGCCTCAGCATACCTAGTGCTTTTATGTTTGAGTTCTGTAACTGCCATGTATATTTTTCTCAGTATTTGTATATTTGTTCACAGTATTGTATCTTGTTGTCTCATGTATCTGATGTGGAACTTTGTGACAAGCATCCACTCACAGGTATTATCCAAGATCTCAATAAATAAATTTAAAAAAATTAAAAAGATATGTTGTTCCAGGGTTTTGTGCCCCATATGCATTATTTTGCATTTCTTTGCACTGAATTTCAACTGCCAAACCCTTGACCATTCTTCAAGCTTCTGCAGGTCCCTCCTCATTTTGTCTACACCCTCTGGCATGTCCACTCTGTTGCAGAGCTTTGTGTCATCAGTGAACAGGGAAATTCTGCTTTCTAGGTCCTGTGCAATGTCACTGATGAAGACGTTGACTAGGACTGGTCCTGGCACTGAGCCCTGTTGTACCCCACTGGTCACACCTCTCTCTGTGTAGTGACAGCCATTAACCACCACCCTCTGTGTCCTGCTGCCCAGCCAATTACCTACCCACCACACTACAGTCCTGCCCACTCCCATATTCCCCAGTTTGTTTAACAGCCTTTTATGTGGCACAGTGTCAAAGGCCTTGCTGAAGTCCAGAGAGGCAATGTCCACTGCCCTCCCCTGATACACCTCCCTTGTCAACAAGTCGAAAAATTCAATGAGGTTCATCTGGCATGACCTCTTCCTGGTGAAGCCATGCTGCCTTGGGTCCTGTAGTCCACTGGCAACCAGATGTTCCACCAATCTCTCCTTCAGTAGTGCTTCCATGATCTTTTCCACTGCCAAGGTCAGGCTGACTGGTCTGTAGTTCCCTGCTTCTTCTTTGTTCCCGCTTTTGTATAAGGGGACTATATCTGAAGTCCACCAGTCTTTAGGTACCTCCCCTGTTTTCAGTGATTGGCTAAACAGGATTGCCAGAGGTTCAGCCACCACCTCTCTTAGTTCCTTTAGGACCCTGGGGTGCATCCCTTCTGGCCCCTTGCTTTATTGACTCATTCTTTCCAGTTCCTTTAGGACTCTTTCCCGTGTAAAGGGACTTGTGTTCATTTCTGCACCATTCCTACCCCTTGTGCTCCCTTCAGGCTCATTACCCTCCTCTTCCTCAGTAAAGACTGAGCAGAAATATCTGTTAAGTATGTCAGCTTTACTGTTGTCATCCTCCATGCAGCCCCCATCCTCCCCCTTCAGTTTCACTATCCCTCCCTTTGCCCTTCTTTTTTCACTTATGTACCTGTAAAAGGTTTTGGCCCTTCTACTCACTGATTTTGCTATGTGCTCTTCTGTCTGAGCTTTGGCTTCCCTTACTGATCTCCCTGCCTCCTTTTGCTTCTCCTTGTACTTCTCCCTATCCCCAAATGCCTGTGTCTTTTTAGCTTTCACTTTCTTCACTACCTCCTTGGAAAACCATAATGGCCTCCTCTTCCTTTTCCCCTTGCTAACCTGCTTAATGCATAATTCTGTTGCTCTTGTAATCCCCATTTTAAATGTTGCCTCAACCCCTGATTCCCTCCCCATTCCCATTAATGCCTCTTTCAAGCATCTCTCCATTTTCCTAAAGTCTGCCCCCCTTAAATCCAGGATACATGTTTTTGTGCAGTTTGGTTCTGCTCCTTCTGTGATCTCTAACCACAGTGATTGGCGGTCACTGTTCCCCAGGTGCTCCCCCACTGTTACCCCCATCACACTGTCCCGTTTGTGAGCATGAGGTCCAGTACTGGCTTCTGCCGAGCTGGTTCCATGACCAGCTACTTGAGGAAGGCACCTTGAAGAGAATCCTGGATAAATCTGCTCCTGGTTGATGCTGCTGCTGGGAGGCTCCAGTCCATGTCTGAAATATTGAAATCTCCAATCAGCACCACCTCACCCTTGTTTGCCATCCTTTGGATGGCTAGCATCAGCTCCCTATCTGTTTCTTCCTCCTGGGCTCATGGTCTGTAGACCACCCCTGTGCAGATGGCTGACCACATTTTCCTTTCCAGCTTAACCCACAGTATCTCTCCCCCATTTTGTTCCTCCTGGATCTCTCTGGCCTTTATGCCATCTTTCACATAAAGTGCCACTCTGTCTCCCTTCCTGCCTGCCCTGTCTCTTCTGAATATGTTGTAGCAGGGTATGGCCATTTCCCAGTCATGGTTATCACTACACCAAGTCTCTGTGATGGCCACAATGTCCAGGTCCGACTGCACCGTGACAGCCTCCAGATCCTCCATATAGATATGTTTTTTATGTCAGAGAAGTAGGAGCAGGCAGCCTCTTCTTGTCAGATTTTCCCTTGCACCTGGTCTGACCTTGCTCCATCCCAATGAAACTCACATTGGCATCTCAATGTAGGACTCTTAAAGCACCCTGATTTTAAATCAGTGGTTCATACCACTGTCCGAGATTAGTGGTTAATAACTCGGTTGGAATTACCTCCCATGTGGTTAGGTGGGGTGTGCTGAAGGTGGTGCTCCATGCACCATTATCCAGTTTGCCTCTGCCTTTAAGAGATGAAGTCTGAGAGGGAGAGAGAATTGGAAAATGCCATTCCAGATCTGGAATTCAAACATAAAATCACTCTGGATCCCAAAGTCAAAAAAGAACTGACTGATTGGAACAAGGCCGTAGATAAACTTTTGACAGCCCAATTAGAGGGCACCTATAGGCGGGTATGACAGAACTATTTTGAAAATAGCAACAGGGTAGGCAAATTGCTGGCACGTACGCTGCAGGGACAACAGACCACTAGATTGGTGTTACAGCCTAAAATCTCTGGGGAGGGGGAGCTGTAACTAGCCACCCAGGACTTATCACTCATATCTTTGCGGACTATTACAGCCTTCTGAATTGTCAGATCAAGTCATCTCCATGGTGGAAATGTGGGGAGTCTTGGCATTATCTCCAGTTGATGGCATCTCTGGGCCTTACACAAGTTGTTATTTCTACCACTCACAAACATGGTCACTCTCTTGACTTAGTCTTCCTCCCGGGGATCGAAGCCTTCGATTTGGGGGTGGAACCTATTGGATGGTCCAATCATTACACTCTGGGGTTCAGTTTTTGCACCCCCCTTTGTAGACCCACCCCTGTGGAGATGGTCAGGTACCGCCCTTTGCGAGGAGTAAGCTCTGAAGGCCTGGCAGTGGTGCTTGACGTATCGGTGCTTCCTGGATCATGCAATTACCCAGATGCCTCGGTTTTGGCTTATAATAAGGCCATTTCTACAACTCTCAATGCCATTGCTCCCATCCATGTTCATCCTCTCTCCCTTCACCCTCGGTCCCCCTGGTTTGATGGGACCTTGGGGGAGATGCAGCGACAAGCATAAAGATTAGAGCGTGGCTGGTGGAAATCCACCCTAGATGCTGACCACCTTAGATTGTTGGAACATTATCAAGTCTATCAATCTGCAATCACCCGTAAGAAGGCAAAGTTCCTGTCGGGGAGATTGCAGCTGCTCAGAAACAACTGGCTCATCTGTTTTGAACTGTAGACAGACTGTGCAAACCAGCCTGCCTGCAGGTTTGAGGAGCCTTTTCACAAGTGGAGTGTGATGAGCTTGCTCAATTCTTTGCAGCTAAAGTGGTTGACATCATGGCGGAGCTCCAACCAGCACACTCTATGAAAGATTGTATGGATCGGCACTTGGTCACTGTCCTTCTGTTCTCCTGGAGTACCTTCGATCAGCTGGAGTTCATCAGTGTCATGTGGATTGTCCAGGGTATGCACCCTACATGCTATAGTTTGGATCCGGGCCCAACTCCCTGATTATGGACTGTTGTGATACCATCGACCCAGTCCTAGCACTGATAGTCTGGTGCTCCCTTGAGACAGGTGAGTTTCCTAGCTTCCTGAAGGAGGCAGTGTTAACACCCCACTTGAAGAAAGCTTCTCTGGACCCAGACTGCCCTGCCAACTACAGACCAATCTCTAACCTTCCCTTTGTAGGGAAGGTGATTGAGAAAGTACTGGCCCTACAGCTGGAGAACCATTTTACCATCCATGACATCTATGAACCTCTCCAATCCAGTTTCCGAAAGAGGCATAGTACCGAGACTGCACTGGTTCAGGTGCTTAATGATTTCCTCATGGCTAGAGATCGGAAGAGCCACTCCATCTTGGATCTTCTGGATCTCTCATCGGCATTTAACACTGTGGACCATGTGGTTCTTCCTGAACACCTTAGGTTCATCTGTGGCCTGTCTGGCACAGTCCTCAGGTGGTTTAAATCCTTCCTCACTAGCAGAACTCAGAGGATGGTGTAGGGGATTTATTCCTCAAATCCAGTCTCTCTGTCATGTGGGGTACCTCAGGGTTTAGTGTTGTCCCCTATGTTGCTCACAGTGTACATGCTACCCCTTGGAGACATTGTAAGAAGGTATGTGCTGAGGTTTCAATGCAATGTTGATGATACCCAGCTCTACCTATCTTTTGCACCCGACCAGAATAGAGCTCTCTCAGTATTTAACAACTGCCTCACTGAAATCCAGGGTCGGATGAATTCGAGCTGGCTGAGGTTGAACTCAGAGAAGACTGAGGTGCCGGTTGTGGACCCGGGCCATCGGATAGAGGGGTTGGGAGTGGGTTTGCCTTCAGGACTTTTTCTTGGAGTCTCCCTGCTCCTTATCTCTGAATGGGTGTGAAACCTGGAGGTGATTTTTGATGATGGGCTGACACTGTGATTGCAGGTGTTAGCAGTCATCAAATCTTCCTTTTATCACATGAGGAACATCTCCAGGGTTAAGCACCTAGTTCCGTCCAGTGATCTGCCTACACTGGTGCATGCCTTCGTGACCTCGCACTTTGATTATTGCAACTCCCTTTGTCTAGAGCTACCTGGAGTTGATATCAGTGGATCCACAAAGGGTCATCGACAAAATATTTGTTGAATGACCTGACAGCGAAACTGGCAGGTCGACTGCATTTTGCAGTTGGCTGCCAGTTTGCAGAAGCAACCAGTGTTTTCTTAGGGGGGCTTCACCCAATGAACCTCCCATGTGGGAGGCTGCGCCCCCCGCACCCCCCATGTAGAATTCTCAACTGCGAGTCGTAGCTGAGTTGGGGTGGTGCAGGACCCCCTACAGACAGTGCTGGGTGCCAGCGGGTTCCCTACAGTGACGTGGCACTGTTGTCGCTGAAGGGGACTCCGCTGTTGACATATTGATGTCAGGGATGTATACGTATATCAGGAACGTGCAGCTAGTGCAGAATGCTGCAGCCTGGCTATTGACAGGAACTCCCCAGAATTATCACATCTCTCTTGAGCTGTGCGAACTACAACAGCTGCCGGTGTAGTGGTGAATCACCTTTAAAGTCTGACTTCTGACTTATTAAGCCCTACACGGACTAGGCCCGGACCACCTGAAAGAGCTTCTGGTTCTGTACTACCCCAGGCGATTGCTCCGCTCAGCTGACAAGAGGTTGCTAGAGATTCCAAGGATTTCTTTAAACTCTTCAGGGGCCCATGCATTTATGTACGCAGTCCCAGTCCTTTGGAATTCTCTCCCAGTCAGCTTTGGGAGTGCATGACCATGGAGGGATTTAAACAGGCCTTAAATACCTACTTGTGGCACCGAGTCTACCCTGTATGACGTTTTTTATATTTTGAACTTTATGGAATCCTGTATTTAACTATTTTTGTTGTATCCTGTTTTATTGTATTTTATCTTATTGTAAGGCGCCTTGATTTTTAGAAAGGGGCTTTATAAATAAAGCATCATCATCTCTTTAACCTGTTACCGAGGTATCGTTTTCCCCCTCAATTTATCCATTGGATAAAGGTTTTATACACAAATCCCATGGCCCGCATATTTTGTAATGGAGTACTTTCTCAATCCTTTACCCTCCAACAGGGCACCAGGCAAGGCTGCCCACTCTCTCTCCCTTTTTATTTAATCTTTATCTGGAACCTCTCATCAGGCATATCAATACCTCCCCCTCAGTTCTCAGAATAGACATTGGGCCCAGTCAATACAAATTATCAGTTTATGCGGACGATATACTCCTCCATATCACACAATCCTCCACTTCTCTCTTTGCCACACTTGCGATTATTGAAGAATTCGGAATATTTTCTAATTAGAAACTTAATATCTCTAAAACAGAAATAATGCCTCTCAATGTCTTTGCTTTACAAACGGATACTCAGCGTCTTGGAATTACATGGGTTAAGGACAATTTGAAATATTTAGGGTTCTATCTCTCCTGCTGTAGTTCTAAAATGAAAAAATACAATTTTGACCAGGTTCTTGCCCAAATTATGATTGATCTAAACTGTTGGGCCCTACTTCCTATTTCTCTTTAGGGTCGGATAAACGTAGTGAAAATGAATGTTCTCCCTCTTCTCCTATATCCCTTGCAGATGTATAATTATTTCTTTCGGAAATCCTGGTTCACACAAGTACATGGGGTTATTTCCCACTTTATTTGGTGGAGCAAGCCTCCTAGGAGAGTTCTAAGTTACAATGTACAAAGCTTAGAGGTGGCCTCCAACTACTTAATCTTCTCCTCTATTATTTTTCTATTAACTGCTCGACTTTCCTCCACTGGTTGAAATTGTCGAATCAGACACCACTGGATGTTTATTCTCCATTATGGTTGGAAATAGAGAGATCATTAAGTGCCCAACATAATATCGATTTAAGATCCCTACTTTACGTTCCCCTTAAACATATCCCCAAACAGCTGCGTGACTCTCCCCTTATGGCAACTATTCGGATACACTCACAACTTAGTGCGACCACTCACACTTCTCTCATATGGAATGTCTCACAACCCATATTACACAACCCTAATTTTAAAATTGAGGAAAAAGGTCCTCAGTACAACCTTCTGGCCATACAAACTGGCACCAAATGTTAGTGATTTACTAAATGATCATAAACTGTTGTCTTTTCAGGAAGCGCATACAAAATTCAACCTTCCCTCGTCCTATTGTTTTAAATATATCCAACTCTCTCACATGCTCCTGTGACACTTCGGTTTGAGGCCATGGGACCAGTATTTGGCGGGCCCAATCCTCCCAGCAATCTCAAGTTCTCCTTCTCATCTTATTCCCTTCTTTTATCATCAACTGCTAGACTTCATGGGTGACATCGAAGGACACCCCCACTACATGTGGGATCAAGTACTGCCTTCTACCTCTTCTCCTACTTGTCCTTGGTCACAAATCTGGTCCCAGCTGTATAAAGATGTTAAATGGGACTGCTACTGTCTTCTACAGTTTCAAGTAATTCATGACCTATATTACACACCAGTTAAACTCCACAAAATGGGGAAACTCCCAACCAATCTCTGTTCTACATGTGGTGATCAGCCTAGCACTTTGCTTCACATATTGTTGGAATGTAGCAAGGCTGCCCCATTCTGGTCAGCTGTTAGGGCCAAGTTGGACCCCATTCTAGGCCTTTCTGATGCCTTTCATCCTGAAATATGTATTTTGGGGGATTATGGTGACACCCTAATGGGTAACCAACACAAGCACATGGCCATTATACCTTTATGTGCTAAAAAAGTGATAGTTCTGCATTGGCTGGATCAAAGTATTCCCACCCTTATGGAATGGTTGCATGAATTCCTTTTTGCCTTGCAAGCAGAGAATCTTTTATCCAGTATCTCTAAAAGAGTAAAGTATTATCAAAGAGTTTGGGCCCCTCTTCGCACATTATTGACCATGTAACTATATGGTGATATACGTATTTTTGGTTAACTTTCCCCTTTTTCATATTGTTGCCCAATGCAAGGTCTGTCATAATCTCAGGCTAATACATGATGGTGTCTTGCTCATACACATACTGTTGATTTGCGGTGCAGGGGGGATTGGGAGGGAGGGAATTGGGAGGGTGGAATGGGTTTTGTTTGATCAATTATTGTATTTCTGGTTAACTGCATTCCAATATTGCATCTTATTGCTTGTTGTCCTGTTGTTATATATATATATATGCAGTGCTGGGAGTTGTTATGGGACTTTTCATTATCATTATCTTACAAGTTTGTGCTTTTCTATACTGTAATCTGTTTGTCATTATATATTAAATAAAGCATATTAAATTTGGAAAATAAATAGCACTATTACAATATGTCAGCCATTTATCAGCATATAAAATCTATTTTTCTAAATCTGAGGCCATTCTGATTAGTGGACGATGTCTCTTCGGGTTCTGGGCATCCTTTCCCTTTCAATGGGCCCCAAAAAACCAGATTAGGTATTTGGGCATCCAGATAGCTACTGACTTAACAAAACGTTTTCCCTAAATTATGAAAAACTGTGGAATGTGTTACCATCAGACTTGGCAAGATGGCGTTTACTTCTTTTGGTGTTGGTGGGAAGGGTGGATGTGGTGAAAATGAATATTTTGCAGCGTCTCCTCTTCCTATTTCAATGCCTGCCCCTGAGGATCCTGCTTTCTTTCTGCAATAAGCTCACTAGAGCAATCCAGCAATTGTTTTGGAATTATAAACATCCACAAGTTGCTCGGTGCCTGCTGCACCTTCCTAAAGAGAAGGGTGGTTCAGCTCTCCCAAATCTAACCCTTTACTATTTGACTGCTCAAATGTCAGCCATATTTACTTGGGCAAAGCAGAGAGACTCCTCTTGGTGGTATCAGATCGAGAATGTAGACACAGGTGGCAGACCATTGTTCACCCTGGCCCTGATCTTGGTTACTCCAGAATACAAGAAGACCATTGGGAACCAGTCGGTAAGGCATGGGTTATACGTGTTGGCTAAAGTTAGGAAACTGATGGCCACCCCTCCTGGGGTTGTGCCACTATCTTTAATATGCTATCATTCTGATTTCTTCCCACCCACCTTAGACATGGGATATGCAAGATGGGAAGGGCAGAGTATAACCAGATTTGCTCAGCTAGTAGAAAATGGACATATACCATCACCGCAATGACAGGAAAACAGTGAAGATCATCACAGCGATAGAATCGTCTGTTCGCTGTGATGGTCCTCTGGTTTCCTGACACTGCTGTCTCTAGGGAGTTTGCCCCCTCCCCAAACCAACTCTGACTCGGAGTTGGTAATCTATAGTGCGAGGGATGCAGGGGGCAAAGCCCCATGGAAAAAAACTTGTATGCAGTGATGGCACAATTCCAGTTGTCAGCATTGTGCCATCGCTGTAATGACGGTCGGCAAATTTCCTGTCCCTGCTGCAACATGGAACCTAAAATGGCCAGTGTACTACCTTTCAAAGAGAAAGCTGAAGTTTAGGTGGTCCAGCACTGAATTTCTAAGATACATGTAGGTGAGGCATTTTATTAACTCTGTTGACAATATCATGCAGCTGACCAGGACAGGTACGGAATGGGAAAACTATTTATATGGGGTGTTTGACAATAAAGGGTACCAGTAGCTATATCTCAGGTATGTATAACATACTCTGTCAGGTTGGCAGGGGTTCCTTGCTTACTTATAAGCAGATCTGGGGGAGGGAGGCAGCTGTGACCATCAGTGACTCTGACTGGATACACACCTCAGCCTCTATTGAGAAAAGTGACTTGCAGATTCAGCGCAGCTCTCCTTTAAGGTTGAAAACCCCAAGGAACACCACACAACCAATTCATCAAGATTCCTGAGACTTCAAACCTTAATGTTTTAATTTCCCTACTTTCTGCATGTTAACTTTTGACTGGCCGTACTATGTAAAATAAATAATGGCCAAGTCCAGCACACTTGTGAAATAATACCATCTCAGGGTCAAACCAGATCATAAAGGCCACTCGCCCTTCGGGCTCATGGCTCTATGGCTTTTCAACCCCTTGATTATATTATTTTCTTGTATATCACACTTTGACATAATTTAATCTTTCTCTTTCACGCTTTATACATATATTCATACATACAGTCATTGCAAAAAACTTTGCTAATGCATCAGTTAGGGTTGAAGCAACAAAACTAGGGAAATGAGGCATTAGGGTTTCAAACCCTAACACCACTCCCCCACCCCTACCACCCCACCCTGCCCCTACCCTCCACACACCAACAGGCATCGGGGTGTGCCTTGGGGTCATCAACCCCAACTCTCACCCCATTCCATGTGTAATGAAGTTGAGATGGTACAATATAGGAGCGTATGTGGAGGCATGTGCATGCTGTGCTGTACTGCAGCACCCTCCTTCCTCTGACATCCCCACCCCACCCTGCCCCTACCCTCCATACACCAACAGGCATCGGGGTGTGCCTTGGGGTCATCAACGCCAACTCTCACCCCATTCCATGTGTAATGAAGTTGAGATGGTACAATATAGGAGCGTATGTGGAGGCATGTGCATGCTGTGCTGTACCACAGCACCCTCCCTTCCTCTCACATCCCCAACCAATTCTGCCCCCAGGCCTCCACCTGGGGGCAGTCATTCTACAGGACTACCAGCCCACTCTCCCCAGGAGAGGAGAGCAGTCCTCTGGATGCTCAGTCTTCTCCCTCTCCAGCCAACCCCCGGTGGCCTGCTCACACCATGAAAACGGGTCACCAGCGTGGCAGGAGGTAAGGCACTGATGCCTCAGCCCCCATGCCACTGTGACAGCAACAACAATATTTTTTAATAGGTTGATATTACTGGTGTCACTAGCAAAGATATATTTTATCTTGTCATTTTACTCCCACTTCTGTTTGTGTATTATAGTGTTGTGTTAGTGCCACTATAGTTAGGGCTGAGCAGGGGTTTCTATTTTAAACCTCAAACTTCGCATTTTAATAGCTTCATAACCGTTCAACAGATTTACACAAAAGTTTGCACACGTGGTCTTGGGACAAGATCTCTTGACATGCCAAGTTTTGCTCCTTTCAGATGTGGGGATTCTGAGATCCAGATAATGAAAAAAGTAAAAAACTCAGGAATTTCTTTTGCTGTTGTTTTTTGTCATCACATAGTGCCCAGATAGCTTGGAATTTCGGTCTAAAATTTTCAGGGTAAAAAGGGCTTTGGTCATAGTGGTTTCTTTCACTGGTTTGGTTTAAAAATATTAATGCATTTCAAAGTTACAAGAATTCAAAATTTCATTTCTGAGCATGTTCAGTACTTTTTTTGAATTGTTGCTTGGAATAAAAAAAGAATTTGGTCCATACAAAAAAATATATTTTTTCATATGAGGGTAATCCTTTTTCATGAAAAGAAATAGTTTTTTTGTATAGCCACCATCTTGTTTCTGTTTTTTTTAATTATATTAAAAACCCATAAAAATTAGATCCTGCAGTATGAAGGCATCCTTTTTAATATGAACAAAACAACCTCATGAAACAGGATCCCTTAATATGAAAATAAAATCTAAAAAAAACCTAAGTCCAAATTCTTTTTTTGTACGAAGGGATCCTTTTTTATGAGTTTTTTCATTCATATGAAAAAGGATGCCTTCATATGAAAAAAGAATTTGGACTTTGTTTTTGTCAGATTCTTTTTTCTTACACAGGAATCCTTTTTTGTGAGTTTTTTCATTCATACAAAAAAGAATGCCTTCCTAAGACAAAAGAATTTAGACTTAGTTTTTTTCAGATTGTTTTTTCTTACTAAGGGATCCTTTTTTGTGAGGTTTTTTTCATTCATACGAAAAAGGATGCCTTCAGACGGAACAGAATTTGGACTAGGTTTTTTTCATGTTCTTTATTCATATGAAGGGATTCTTTTTGGTGAGGTTGTCTCATTCATAGAAGAAAGGATCCCTTCATATGAAAAAATAATTTGTACTTAGAATTTTTTTTTTTACACATTTTAAATTCAACAAGCCTATAACTACCTTAATATTTGCAGTTAAGGGAGAATCTGTATATCAAAACAAAGGTCTTAATGAGTACTACATGAATAATACATAATAACCTCCCCCCCCAAAAAAAAAATTTGGGGCCATATAAAAACATAAAAATCAAAAAATTTAAATTCCCATAGGATAATATTGTAAGTTTAACAAGCCATACAACTAAACAATAAGCTACTTTTTAGGAGACATCAAAGTGCAGGGCCTGGAGGGTCCTGCGCTTCCACACTAACATGGATGTATGCATCTATAGAGGGCCCTTTGTTTCCATAGTCGAATGAAACCTGCATGAATGAGGAAACAATTATACTATCTCAAAAAGTAAGGAAACTCTTTGCAAAAAATGTTGTTAATGCACCAGTTAGGGTTCAGATTAAACTGACAAAAGTAGGGAAATGTGGTGTTAGGGTTCCCATGTCTGGGATGTTCCTTGGGGTTGTCAGCCCGAAGGCTCAACCCATTTTCATATAGTCTGCACATCATAGCTTTTTTACTGATGGAATGGGATGAGCATTAGGGCTGACAACCCCAAGGAACACCCCAGGCCTGATTTGTGAAGACTCAGGAGAGGGGAAACCTTAATGTTTTTTTTCCTTTTCCTGCCTACAGGTTGGGGTTGGGGTAGAGTGTTAGGGTTGGGAACCCTAACACCACAGTTCCCTACTTTTATCAGTTTAATCTGAACCCAAACTAGTACATTAACAAAGTTTTTTGCAAAGAATATATAATACATATATAATGACTGTGCATTAAATATCTATAAACTCACAGTCAGGCTCTAATTTTCTTCCCCCAAAAAAATACTTATAGCCATTTTATAAGTGTAATAAGCCTCTTCAGGGTGTGCATCATAGGATTGTAATGCACTTCACAAGGGCATAAGGACTCTCGATTTTCGGCCTCATGCCTTACTACGCCCCTGGGCTGTGGATTAAGATCCTATAATGAACAATCTGTTATGGCTTATTACTTACATATGTGGCTCTCACTCCCTTCCCCAACGTCTAGGGGCAAACAAAAACACAATCTTCCTGGGGAGGGGGTGGGCAGCCCAAGCACACAGAAATATCACCAGACATAATCCCATAGGTTCAGAAACTTGGAAAAACATTTGTGCCTACCTGAAGACATCTTCAACACAGCTGGGAAAATTTCAAGGATAGTAGTCACGAAACACGTAGGGCACCTCAACTCCACACAGAGGTCCTCGGCTTTTTGGTGCCTTTCTTCTTCAGCCCAGGATACCCCTTTGACCCCGAAGCCACAGAGGTGCAGGATTTTAAATAGGCCCCCTGAAATGGAACTCATTGGAAAGGTTAAAAAATCTTTCAGGATTTAAATTTCATTAGAATCCTCATTCACAAACTGAGACCAACTCCTGATGCTTTACTAAAGCAAAATTACTTTATTTCTCCTGAGCCCAAATGATTTAGAAGGGCTGCAGGGGTACAATTTTGACTTGAAATTAAACTTCAGCTCCATGGGGCTGAGCTTTTATACAATTAGGGATGGCAGAAATTAAGGTAGAGCAAGATCTTTTACAGCTCACACACAGAGCAGATTTGATTTTTCCCCAGGAACCTGATCTACTTAACCTGGACCATGAAGCTCCAAAGATCCCTATGGCACTGGCAAGTACCTGACCCTTCACTGATCAAGCTAGCTGGGGCTTTAGCCTTTTTTTCTCTCCACAAGAAAGCATACAACTTCTCCCTAACCCCTTCCCTGACCCTTTCTTCCAGCCTTAGAAGGGACACAGATGGTGCAGTACCAGCATAACCCACGACACCATACCCCAATGCTCTCTCACCTAGGTCGCTCTCCTGATCTGCCTGGTCTCCCAACATCTCTTGCCTCTCAAACCAGCATCCTGGCTCTTCTGTGGGCCTGACCCAAAGATGACTGCTACCCCACCATCTCTTCCTCACCAACCACTTGCTGCCTGATATGTGTAAACCAGCACCCAGGGGATACATCCAGGGCACTCCACAGCCCACTTGGTTAAGGACCGGCAGCTCCAAGGCCTGTCCCTCCAAACAGGCCCTTTACATGAGTAGAGGCTCCCCCTTGGCCCCCTCACCAGTGTCCCTAGACAGTCTTGCCACCAGATCTGCAGCAGTCCTGCCACAACCAACTACAGCGCCAACAACCCAAGACCACTTCCAATCTACTGGGGCCTAAACCGGACCCTGGGGCCTACCTATCCTGAACCTCCATTACTCTGCCCACCACCTCCTCCCAGAGTCCAGGAACCTGCAATAAATGGTTGCAGCTACCTGACTCTTGGAGCTCTCCTACAGATGCTCACCCAGGGGACCTGACGCATCACTGCTGTAGAAGCCAGCCTGCCTAAAGCAGGGGGGGCATCACTGCTGTAGAAGCCAGCCTGCCTAAAGCGGGGGGGCCCACCCCACACTGCCCCACCCCGCACTGCCCCACCCTGCACTGCTCTGCAGTGCCCGTTAATGTCCTGCTCTCTCCTCCTCCTCCTCCTCAAAGAAAAGGAACAAAAATCCCCATTCCTCTTCCTGTCCTGCCTATTTATATCCCAAAAAACCTGCTCTTTGCTACTACCGAGTTGCGGCTAACAGAAATGGCACCCCCAGGGCACTAAAATCCCTAAACCCTGGGGGCAACTAAAAAGGAAAGGGGTCCCAAAAGAGAGCCTAAGCCTCTCTTAAAATGAGAGGGGGCTTACATGTATATATCATCTGAACTGTGTCTCAATATTTTATAATTAAGTTTACCCTTGCTACTGAAAAATCTCTTTATGCACATGATTACTCACTTGGGAGAGCCTGGTTCATGTCCCAAGCCAAGATTCCTAGGCAGATTGGCAGGACTTTTAGTACAGTTTCTGTAGCAATGCAGTCCCACTAGGGTGGCTCATTAATATCTACTGCTGCATACATACCTACGTACATACATACTGACTAAGCTGTCAACCATGCTAGATGACTGCCTAGGTAAAAAGATGGCTGGCCAATGCAATGAGTGAAGTATACCTCATTTGAACAAGTCCTAATGCTGCCTACCAAATTGAAGCTGCAAGTAAAAACTGAATTTAGGAATGACATGAGTCTGGCATTCTCTTAACGTCTCCACAGTGTGCTGCCAAAATGAGCCTTGGTGTGCATACTAGCTTTAAAATGAGGGATGTTATTTTTGAGACCTCACATGAAATGATTTATTTTGATAGCAATCAGTCCCACTTTAGCAGGAAGCTGTAATTCATTTTAATAGAGTGCTCTACTCCAAGGCAGTAGAGCGCCTTCTGTAGTTTACAAGTGTATGCACATTATGTTGAGACATTCTTTTACCTGGTAATTTGTTTTCTCATTGTCTTTATTACTTCTGAGCATTGTCATAGATTGCGCTATTCCTTTTTCTCCATGCATTACATGATAGTTACTGATTTGCCTGGTCCAGTCTGACCCACAAACTCTGATTCATCATAACCCCCATGCATTAAGGGGTGCATTGCCTATGCACTGTGGATCCAGGGTGCACAAGCAACCCTATATTTGTATGCCACAAACCGGGGATCCCCTGGACTACTGTGTGCATTCATGGAAGGGTTGTGTGTCCCTTCCACACAGGATCCCTGACCAGTCATGCAGCTATGCATATATCTGGTGCAGGGGTGTGCCTGCACTACGCATTGTGCATGGAGGTACAGAGTGTCGGGCAACAGGGATGCAGGATACTGCAACAGGGACCCTGCTGTATTTTTGTGTGCCCCCTCAGGTTATACCCTCCAGCTGCCGTGGGATGAGAAATCCCCCCACCGTGATGCCCCAGCACTCTGGGCTCACTGGAAGGGTTGGGGGGCAGCCATTTGGGCACTTATCTATCTTTTTAAAAAGGAACATCCTGCGTTATCCCAGAATCCCCCACTCCATGTAGAGCAGAGTATCCACTAGGTGACCAGGATGGGCATCCAATTGGATGCCCACCTGTGTCCTCCCCTCCATCCCTGAACAGCTGTGCACCGGGGGAGGGCCACAAACAGGCACACAGTGGTGGCCAGTGATTAGGAATGCTTGCCACCTCACACCTATCTGCAGGTGCAGCACTACATGGGCTTGGGAGCATGTGAATCACATGTACCCAGCCCAGCACTGATGCACAGCTCACTGTATGAGTACATGTTTTATTGACAGCCTTTAAACCCTTGATCTTGTACAATAACAGACAAACAGAAACAAGTCTGAAATTAAAAAATAAATAAATAAAATTATACAGACCAATTTACAAACACGATACTGACACAAGTATTGGAGACACAAATTTTCATTTGTAATTTTTGATCAGGAAAGGCACAATGATCTGTGTTCGCTGGTTTCCAGGTATGACCAGGGCTGTGGGTTACATGGACCTGCTTTATTAATGGGGAATATTGCCCAGGATACTGCAGGAAATCCCCTACTCTTACGATGTGTGTGATTGTGTGATTCAGTTCCCAGAATGTTCACTCTGAAGCATGACAGTCACACTTTCCCATTTAAATCATTCAAGCTTACCCACAGTATTTACACATGGGATATGATGTGGTTAAGTTATCATGACAAGCTGAACGTCACGGGGATTTAAAGCAAAACAAGCCAAATAAAGATTTCGCCCAAGACAAGAGTGTGATGTGGTGGAGGAGATGATGCACCATCTCCTTTTAGATTATCCTTATGTTTGCAGTTTCTGGATGTATTTATTGTGGGATATGGCAGGCAAGAGCCCACTCTGCAGGCTCTGTCATGTGTCCAGGTGCTGTATGGCTTTTTTCCTTGCCTTTTTATAGTGGCCTCATTTGGTACTTCTGGGTTAATTTTTTATTTCCTAAAGTACTGGATTTGGCAGGCATGGGTTCAGTATCCTTTATGTGGCAGGTGGATTTTGGTCTTGGAATTGTATGTAATGGTACATAGGACCCTGTGGGTGTTGTATATTAAGGAGGCTAAGAGGGCTGTATTTTGTAGTTGGTGTGGTTTCTTTCCTAAATAAGTTAGTTCTGGACCATAGGAGGCTACAGCCCCCTGGACAACCACCAGAGATTGGCAGAAGGGAGCTTGGTTAAACAGCTTATTAGAAAGATGGCACTTCCGTAGTGCAGCATACCCCTAGTGCTGCACTATCTTGTTAGTATTGAGTATCAGTGCAAGTTCCTGGTATGGGATTAGAACCCATTCCCTTCCAGTCTTCTGACATGCAACCTACTGAGCCACTAACACTCCTACAAATGTGTCTTATGCAGAGCCCTTTAAAACACCACAGAAGTCAGGTTCCAGATGTAAGGCTATTACAAGGCTAGTACTGGCTGGTTAGGTAATAATAGGTAGGGCTTCATTATTTATTTATAAATTTTGATCAGGAGGGCACACTGAGCTGCATAACTTGCCTCCAGGTACATCCTAGGGAAAGGAGGCAATGGATTTAATAAAGAGGGAGTGATTTCAAGGTGAGAATACTTAGTACCATACAGACTGTGCACAAAGATATAATAAACCCCCTGCACTGAATGTTCTCTTTCCCTGTACAAAATCCCCTGACCTTTCTTTTAACATTTCTGTGTGCACCCTGTGGCTGCTGCCAGTTCTTCATGGATTGTCAAATGCTCTACAATACAGAGTGCATGAAAGATGCTACTTAAAACTGAGGTCCTTCCTTCCTTTCCATAGGGAGGTGATACTAAGTGTTTCCTCTGCAGATATTTGGAGGATCATGCAGATGATCCATCAGAATGGATTTTAATGAGCTGTTGGCACACACACATCATTGAGCTGTGTGCATGCTGTCTGCCCAGACACATTCCAGTGGATGGTGGATTTAAAAGCATGCTGTATCCCAGGTGAAATATGTTTCTAATATGATATGTTAATTACTGCCAGAGAAGTGCCCAATCACTTGGAAAATCTGCAGCAGTGGTCTTAGCTAGACTTGAGCAATTTGGCATTCATTGCAAGAGAGTTAACAACTTATTTGTAGTGTGTTATGGCCCCATTACTCCTCATAAAAGGAACTGAGAGATTTTTTTTCGAAACTGTTAAGACTGTTCAGGGATCAGTGGTTGAGTTTGGACTGGAACCTGAAAATGCTGACTTAACATTCCACAATGATGCAGAAGATGGCTGCCAGACTGGGCGTACTGTTGGTCAGAGCTCCATTTAAGCATGGACAAATGCTTAAATAAAGGCTTAAAATTGTTAAAGACGAAAACCCTTTTACATTTTATGGAGGCACATTGGGAGATATTACTACCTGACCTCCTAAGCTTCAGCAAATCTACCAGCTTTCAGGTATGTTTTATCTTTGGAGCTGGTCGCTCTGATTGAACGGATGTTCTGTAAAGTAGGCTGTAATTCGCATTAGTGGAGTGGAGAGTAGCTAGGTCCACAAGTGAGATGGGGTAGGAGTGTTAGGGTTTTTTTTCTGTGAGGCAGAAATTTTCCAGTCATGGTGCCACATATTCTCTTATATTTATTACCCTCCACCATGTTAACACCCCATTTGGCAATGTAGCATTACCTGCATCCAGTGTCTGGCCCATTCTGGCTCAGAATGGCAGAGCTATGAGGGAGACAGCTGTAATCTTGTCTGAACAATGGTTGGAGACACAATAAAGGAGTCCACAGTTGCTGGTCAGGGTCTGCTGGAGGACTGACCCAGTGAGTCCTGTAAAGTGCTACTGGTTGAGCACGGCCAATGCTGCACGTTTGGGTGGCCTACCTGGACCTGTCCGCTTGTGGAATGGTAAATGACCCCTTGGGACTTTGTGTCTGAGGATCAGCTGTGATCATCTAGTGGCAGTGTGGAGCCACTGTTTGATGTTCAATGTGCTAGGACTTTTTTTTTCTGTGGCTGCCGTGGTGTAGTATGTCTGGTAACTTGGGCGAAGTTTCCAGAATTTAAGAACTGCCTGTGATGGTGCAAACTGAACATTGGGACCACAGCAGGAGGCCACAGGTGGTGAGAGAACCCACGTGTTAATTTTTTCTATTCTCTCCAGTTCCTCTCTTTGAACCCTGGTTGCATTGTTGCTTGGGCTGCTGTGGGAACAGCAAAAGTTCCCTGATGCAGACTGTTATAAACTTGTCTTTCTCTGAGCAGGGGAAATTTTATTTCACAGACTAACACTATAGATTAACAAGGACAAAGCAAATTGTGATTCCAGCTGTATTGCTGGCACTTCTAACTGGAATTTTAATGTCTTTGTTTAATTATTTTTTGGATCTCCTGTGTTATTTGTTTATATATTGTTGGCTAAATGTGTTGGGTATTGGCTGGGTTCGGGCGGTGTGACTGGTTGAGTGTAGATCTGGAGAATGTTGGAGTGATTGATAATTAATACATTCAGTTTGTTACCTTAGTTTGAGTGGTTTAGAGTGCTTGCTTAGCATGTGGGGTGGGTAGTGTGTGTCTGGGACATTGTTTCTGAGGTAGTGTGGGTTTATTGGCTAAGAGTGTGAGTGAGTGGTTTTATTTGGTGGCATCATGTGGGTGGGATGTAGAGCCCCTTGGCTTAGTTACTCCCTGTCCCAGCTGTTGGACCTCCACTCCTTTGATAACCCCCATGCCAGCAGTGGTGTACAGGTGCTGCAGGGAGGTGGGTTTCATCAAGAGGCAGGATGGTAGGCCACGGTGGGTGGGGGTGCTAATGGAGGGGGCACTATGGTGAGTACCAGGAGGTGCTTAGGAACAATATGGGTCCCAGTACAACATCACGGCTCTAGTCTCAGGACACAGATGACCACATCAACCATTCTAGGAATCACTCCCTGCAGCCTGCTACAGTTATTCGTGCTGGACAACATGCTTCCATGACTGCCGCTCGGCACCCAACCTCACGGTTCCCAAATCGAAAAACAGACCAAATCAAGCCAACAACCCACAGACATCCCCCCAAATTCCTAAAGATTCTATCCCATTTTTTAAAAAAAAGCATAAAACTAAAACCCGCCATTAGTTCACAAGAACAACACGTGGCTGTCCATTTCCATTAGTGCTTGCAGCTTCGAGCACCCATTCCTGAGGCTCTCCGCCCCCTTTGCTCATTAAACAAATAACATTCAGGTCTGCTTCAGATCCTTTTACCAACTTCTCCTAGTACACAGCCAACACCAGGAGAAGTCCGTGTGTACCAAAAGTGTTGGAGGCGGAGCCTGCCCCTCACTACACACACTCACTCCACACTCCATGGTCGGCTCCCTCACATTCTCGAAATCCCTCAATAAAGTTTTTTCCGTGGCACAGACACAGAGCGGGGACGCGCTCTACCAGATATAAAATGTATTTCTTGGTACATGCCACTTACCGATCACATTCTAAATGCCGAAAGTCCCACTCCTCTCTTCATTCACTCCTAAAGTTCTCTGTCACAGAAATCACCTGATCCCATGGTAGGCAGTGGGCCAGTAGAATTAACGTTGAGGACTCTGGAGATAGACACACACAAAAGAAAACAAGTGGAAGCCCTGGGACCTGTATAGGAGGCAGCCAAATGAATACACAGACCCACTCATTTACTACCATTTGTTTCTTTTGTACACATCCACAATAATAAATTAACTAAAAAGTAAAAAAAAAATACTTTTTTAATTTTTTCTTTTTTAATGTAAATGAGCCATTGCATAATAGCAATAATGCACTCCAGGGTGTGGGTTGTGCTGGGATAACCTCACGCCTGGTGTGTTGACCACACTCAGTCTGCAGCTTCATGCCCAACCACCCAAGGCATGAGGTTATCCCAACACAACCCACACCCTGTTATGCATTATTGCTTAATTATATAGACATTAGATTGTAGTACCACAAAGTTAGGGGTTTTTCCTTTTCCGTATACCCCCTCTCTTCCAGCCTCTTCCCTGCCCCAAAATTTGGGGGCACAACAAAGACATGGGGCCCTTTCCCTGATGTGGACACATTTTTTTTTTCTTTCAGTTCTTTGTCTCTCCCGCTAGTCCCCCCCTCCTGTCCCACATACCTCACCCTGTCCCTTTGTGCAAAGTTGCACTGTTCAGCACTCGGAAGGGGGGCCACAGGCATAAGACCTTCCCCAACGGGCTCATTATGCCCAATCCTCTGGCCAGAAACCAGGACCTCCCTTGCCCTACAAAAGGGCTGGGGAGTGGTCAACAATGGGTCATTGGCAGCTAGACATGGAGAGTGGAGGATGCGTGGCTCCTCCAGCGTCACTCCCCTCCCTCTTGTCCTGGGGCATATTGGTGGTGGAAGCATCATCAAGGTCGGTTGTGTTGGAGTGTGGCTCCCCGATGTGAACTGTCTTACTCCCCCAGAGCCTGAGTGGTGGGGGGAAGCATCTGTCGACCAGACCAAAGAGGTGCCAGAAAACGTACCCGGGACCCTGTGGTTCTGGCCCAGCAGCAAGCGCATAAAAGGAAAGCCAGGTGAGAACGCTGCTCCCCAGCCACCTTCCAGACCCTCCCCAGCAGCAGAAAAATGGAATCTGGCCCATGGTGGTGAGTGGGCTGAGTGCCCAATTTTCATTACACTCAAGCCATGGATGCTAGGGGAAGTGGGGAAGGGAAGGGCAATTTTTTATTTTAGTCTTTGGTAACCAGGTAGGGCCCACTGGGCACAAGTGCCTGTTTTCAGGGGTGACCTGGGAGTACTGGGCGGTTAAATAACTTGCTCAGAGTCACACAGTATGCAAGTGGAGTTTGTGAGAATCAAACTCAGGTCTGGTCTGCTGGATGTATCAAGCTCGTTCACACCTCATTCCTTTAACCTCTAGGCTATACTGCCAGCCTGAATTAAAGGGGCAGGATGCCCAAGAGCAAATATTAAAGGGCCAGGGCCCTAGTGAGGACAAGAGGGGTACAATGGGCCTGTTAGGTGAGTTGCCAGTTGCCAACCCTGAGGGGGAAGGGGAATTGGTAGGCAGTGTGCCAACCCGCCAAGGAGAAGGAGGAGAAGGCCTCGGGGTGAGCCAGAGGCCACTAAGTTATTTTATTTTTTGTTCTCTTTTGTTTTCTCTTTCATATTTTAGCATTGTTAAAAGTGACTCCAGAGGAGGCAGGCAGAGCCAGTATTTTGCTCCCAGGTGGGCAAAGGGAGAGGGGCACCACAGTTTAAAAGCCCTGAAAGGGGAATATAAGGGCAGTGGGACTAAAGACCCCTGTGGCACCTTCCTGTGCCTGGGGGCCACAGCTATTGTTAATATACCCTAAGGGTAGACCTACTGTAGATCCAGCCCATGGAAGAATAAAGCCCTGTAGTCACTATTAATCAGGTGGGTGGCACCCGATTGGGGGTGGGGTCCCAGAGAAACAGTCACAAAAGTAGTTATCAAACTTAAGGAAGGCGGTTGGCTGTGCAAAGACAACCTAAATGAAAGAAATGTAGGGGTACAGTACTCTCTGGGGAAGGCAGAAGGAGGGTCCTATGGCCTAAGTGGCCCAGCACCCCAACCATAACTGTGCTGTTGCCTACCTAGTGCCCCCCTAAAGACTGCATTTCCTACAAGAACCGAACTGTCTGCCGGAAACTAATTTGTTTGATTCCTATTGAACTGTGTGATCAAATTGTGCCTTGATGTACCAGACATTCTGTGTTACCTGCATTGCCCAGAGCAGCTTCCCCAGAGCCTGACGCTGACCCAGGGAGGTTCCTGGACCCATCCACCATCTGCAGCAGAACCACCTCCAGTGATGTCAGTCTGTCCGAAGTTCCACCACAAGTGTTCCAGCTTCAGTCCTGTGATGGTAAGTGGCCGAGAGCTGCTAGTGAAGTATCCAGAAGTGACTCAGCTTAGGAGCTGCCCTGGCTCAAGCTTAAGGGACCACAGTTAACATCGTGCATACCCTTTTATTATTTTGCTGGCTGGCTGTAAGTGTGTACATGCCTGTGTCACTCCGTAGAGGCAGCCTGAAAGTCATTCCATCAGCAGTCATCTCATTGAGAGGTCATCTGGGGCTGTGGACCTACCAGTGGTCATTGCTGCAGATCTTCTAGAAAACTACTGGCCAACCAAAAGCTTCCACTTCTTACCCAGAGCCACAGAGGATCATCAAGTTCATCATCCATCTAGCAGTGTTCCTCTTTTGTGTGTTGTTCACCCGGGGGATGCCCTGTTATGGTGCTTTGTGGGGTCAATGCCCACCTACTGATCAACCGGCACAGAGGAAAGCCCAAGTTCAATTCATCAGGCTTCATCATCTCGGCCAAGTGCACATAGGACTTGGACTCAAATGGGTTAACCCCCTGTTCTTGGTTCGACCAATTGTGGGTCCTAATTTTATTGTTTGTTGTTTACTGTTATTGTCCTGCCACATTGTAGAAACCCATTATCTTGTTTTTACTGTCCTTGGTAAATAAACCTCTTGCATCTTGTTCACTGAGTAAGCTTCCTGCCTCTCCTTCCAGATTCATCTGGCCTGTCTTGTAATTGTCTAGGGAACATTGTGGCCCCCTTCAAGTATATTTCACAAATTTATTTATGGTGGTTATGTTGCTCATGTAAAATCAAAATCTCTCATATGAATGTGTATAATCCCACCACTTATAAAGCAATGTAGTTCATAGATTTTCTGACATTGGCTATTTTTTTTTGACTGCATTCATCAAATAACTGTGGTTGTTTTAGAAAAGCTGCACGCCACACCTGTGATTAAATGTTTTTTATTCTTTGTAATTAGTAAGTTATTCCAGCATAGATTTATGGTTAGATCACCAGCGGTACGTGCTGCATGCAGTGTTTTCTTTAAAATACATTATTTGCATTAAGTCATATGGAAATAGGCTTTTTAACTTCTAATTGAGTGTGTTTTTCTAATATATTTCAGTATCATTTCAGTTCACGTGTTTTGTTTCTACATTAAAATCATGAAGTTATCAAGCTTGCTTTTCTGTATCAATTCATGTATAAACAGTGCAATTAGCCTTCTGTTGGGCAGATCAATTATATATGATTTAGTGCAGTTACATATTTTGAGCTCAACTCTTCTCGCCCTTATTAAAGTTGCTATTTTAAATGGTTTTACTTAAATGCAATAATGGGCTCTACTAATAATAAAATTGAGTGCTTTGTAGAGACATTTTCATACAATTGTTACTCTGTGATTGAGCAAATTAGCATTTATGTATAAGTGATTGACTTTTTTCATGTATTGTGGTTGCATTTTCACATTTGTTTCACCTTTTTCTTATTATCCGCACCTGTGTGAGTTTAATTGTGAGCACTTTATTTATAATGTATGGAGATATAATGCACTTCCTCTTCTTGATAATTCACGTCTGCACAAAACGTTACCAGGGGCTGTTTTGTGGCTGGGCTGCTGCCCCTTTTATGGTCCATGCTTCAATAAATCATTTTAAGCATTTGTACATGTGGCTTTGAGTGCAGTTTCATTATTAGTGAGTCAGTATGAGTTTTGTTATGACACACCATGGTTCTTGAGCTGACCTAGCTCTTTTCCTGTATTTAACAGTTTGTTTAGTTGCTGCCTCTGTTTGTTTTTACATCCCCCAACCCAGTAATTAGGTGCTACACCTAAAGGAGGTTATCTTGGTGTAGAAGCAATGAATCATTAATTTATGGTACTTTACGGGGTAGAACTCATTGAAGTATACTACACCTCTTTTACAAAAGAGCCCTGGGGGGAGGTTAGACTACAAAAATGTGTACAAAATAGAATCACTGAAACTGAACCAGTGCATTGATAACTTAAAAGCAAGAGCAGGAGTGACAGCTTATTTGCTCTGAGCTGGTGGGGGAATGAACCCATTGAAACAATGGGGCTTCTTTCCAAAAATCATATGTTCATATTACATATGCCCATTAAAGAACCATGCAAAAAGCGTAATTTGTGACAGTCTGAGTGAAACATTTTAGTGGCAGACCAGTTTAGATACTTAGAGAAGTCACTTGCCCAGGGCAAGACACAGGAGGAAGATCAGTTGTGTCAGATAAATCAGATCTGAAAAGGTATTCCATTCCAAACCATGGGTAAAGAAAGTGCCTCCAGAAAGAGATTCCTGGTACATGTGCCTCCTCCACCTGTAATCATATGACCACTGTTCTACTTCAGTATCTACCACCAAAGACACACGTACAGGACCTGAGAAACATACAGATAGGCAGTGACCCAAGATCTGTTTAGAGTGTGCTGCTACACTGCCAGCTTCAACTGCTGAGTTTTTTCCAATGCGAAGACCCCCAACAAAGTTCAAGCCATTAATGAATATGTTCCACATTAAACTAGGAGATGTGGTATATTTTGTAGAAAATGGTCAAATTAAGACTTTTTAAATAATTATTTTTAATGGCATGTGCATATTATGTGTGACATGTGAAAACACCAGTGTACAACAATTGTCTCCATGCGGAGCCATAGAGCATAATGTATATAATGTACAGCACACAGTTTTGGGACTGACCAGCAGAACAGTTTGTGCTATTCTGTGTTCCTGTCAGTTGCATTGGCATTTAAAAATTCAGTATTCTTCAGTGTCTTTAAAGTGCTAGTAGCATCAAAGATAATGGGCAGAAAATGTAGGAGAGCAGTGTCTTATCTGGATGCTGATGTACCTAGTTCTGTTACTCTTCATACCTCATCTGCATTGTGAACTAGCTGATTGTTGCACCACAAATAACTAAGCCTTCTGTGGGTGATTGGCTCTCCTTGGTCAGCTCTGATGTCATAGACGGTGAGATCATAGGACTGACGATGTACAAGGAGGAATAAAATTAGCTGTGCTGCTTCACACATCACACCAAGTATTGTTGGATAGAAAATCTAATTAGCAAAAGGGAAAAAAATACTTCAGATATAGGAGGTAATGGTTCACCACTTTTGTGAGGTAATATTAAATTCAGGCAAAACACTAGCTCTTTAATATTTCATTGAAGTCCATTCTGTATTCTCAACTTCCATTCTGGAGCTCAGCCTGTTCGTAAGAGGGGAAGCTGCTGAAACTCAACTTTAAGCAGCTGACAAAGCCTTTCCTTGGCCAGGTGTCAGATGGCACAGACAGGGTCTGTGTCTCATCAGTGTAATTACTGGGCATGCAGAGCTGACACGCTTTAATAGCCAGGCTACTGATGTTATTACTGCTGGGGGAAGGGGGATATATACACCAGGAACAGTAATCCTTTATTACCCTTACTGCCCCAGAACTGACAGCTTCTCATGATAGCTGCTGTGTGGATTTTCATCTTCAGACCACCCCCTTTTTATTTCTGTCCTCTGCCAACATCTTTTTATGTGTTGACCCACTGCAGGGTTGTTGCAGGGTGGTAGTGCATTAATCATGGCGTCATAAGGTCACTGTTTCAGAAGGAAAATAATCTCTGCATATGGCATCCACCAACACCCTCCCCTTGTACAGCTCTGTGGTGCATAGGTGCTATCCTTTCAAGGCCATACCTTCTTTGGAGGGAGGGGACTAGTTGGTGGCTTCTGGTAACACTCTTGCTTCTTTACCAGGAGTTTGCAGATTGCCATCAGGTACTGTTGGGGGAATTTGTTTGCTATACAGATGTAAGCCTGAGGTTGTGTTAAGTGAAAGGTGACAAAAGCAAAGAAGACAAGGCGAAGCCAGCTGGCACATAGAAATCAAATTTTTTGCTGAAAAAGAGTGACACGGTTATTTTCTTGGCCAGAATTTTGAAAAACTCTTTGTATACAGCAGCAGAACCTGGAAAAAGATTTCTATTAACCAGTGATGTAACAGTAACATATAATGCCCTCCCCACCTCTGAATTAGTCAGCTTGAGTTTTAAATTTGCATTTAGCTCCAGACTCTGACTCATTCTTTCCTCCTTTGTCTGCTTTCTAGGAGATGATGATGAAGAAGAGAGTGGTGAAGAGCGACTCCCATCATGCTTCGACTATATTATGCATTTTCTGACTGTGTTCTGGAAGGTTCTATTTGCTTTTGTTCCTCCAACGGAGTACTGGAATGGGTGGGCCTGCTTCATTGTGTCCATCTCTCTGATCGGAGTGCTGACTGCCATCACCGGCGACCTGGCATCCCACTTTGGCTGCACCGTTGGGCTGAAAGATGCTGTCACTGCTGTGGTCTTTGTGGCCCTGGGAACATCAATACCAGGTAAGTGGGGACTGGGTCACAGGGATGCAACCAAGGTTGGGTCCCAGTAAACACCTCATTTTCTTGTTGCTCCAATTCAGAATAGAGAACAGGGCCCAACAGTGCAATGACCTCCTAACAGCTGCAGGAACTACTCATCCTATAGTGCAGCCTGAGTATAGTGGACCTTCAGTATCATAGGTGAAATCAAGTGTTCATGTAAGGTTAGCATAGCTCTGACCCCTATTATAGGATTGGGACCTCATGGGCATAGACTGACATATTTCTCTAATAAGAGGTCTGTTATAGACAGATAGATAATCCAGTATCAGACCACCCAGCACTGTCATTAATATACCCCAGCACTCCCTAACCTGAAACCTCCTCGAACCTTGATCCTTGCTGGATTAGGAATGTGAGAAGTGGGCCAATGGCATCTTCAGATCAACTTTGAGATGAAGTCCATAAATTTGTTAGACTTCCAGAATTTGGCTGAACTGCTTTAGCTCCCAATGCAATAATTTGTATGGGAGAAATGCAGACTACAAATAGGGGATACAAAAGTCTTGTGGTCAGCAATGAATATAAATTAATGTAGCTTATTTGTGGCAGGTGCTGTTGGCATGCATGTGCTTTGAATTACTGAGTCTGCAAAACCCGCCAAGACTGTTTACTTCCATGCCAATTATTACATTCTTTCTCTGTCCATTAGTTTTTAGAATACAGTATATAAAAATACACACCCTCAAACAAACAAGCAAGTTATACATCAAAACAAAAACACTCACAAAAATGTGAAGACATTAAATGTAAGGCATTACACTGCCCTTGACAAGCCTTCTTTAACTGATACTGACTCTCTGTGTTCCGTGTTCTCAGTGACACATGTAATCATGTTGAGCTTGATGGTGATGACAATGTAAAAGTTGTTGTATAAGTTAATAAGGCTTCCAAGGAGTGTCTGTTATGGTATAAGAGACACCGAGCATGTAGTTTGGATTAGAGGACCGCAAAACAAACCTGAGCAATTGTGTCTGCCCTCACCTCAAGAGAGGTGTCACTTACAACCATAAGAGTCATCCCTTGGATACCTCATTAACTTATTATAAATCATTCAAGTTTAGCTTGAGTGATTTATAATAGGTTTAGAGCCTTTTTGTAAATATACTTATGCCATTCTCTCCTCCCCCAGAACTGAAATTGAGTACTCTCTGCTAATGCACCCATGCAAGAACACACTGTACATAGAATAAGATGTAAAGTGGCTCTGTATACTGATTGGCTGAAATCATGTTAGTGATTTATAATAGGTGTCATCAGTAGGAGCAGAAGGAGTTGTACTGCTATTACTGCTAGTGGTGAATCTTGCTTTGGTGCCAGTGACAGTGGAAGGACCAAGGAAGACTTGCCACCAGGAGGTGAAGGATCAGGAATAATAGTAGATGTCACTTGTTGGAAATGTGAACACCCACATGAATAGTCAAGCTAATCCTTGATAAGCTGAGTTTGGCAAAAGCTAAGAATTCAAGAGTCCCAGAATCTAGCCTAGAAGTTAAGTTAACAGAAGAGGAAGAAGTGAAGTATGGCCAAGATGTTGCTTATATACATTCTTGTTGGTTTCTTTAAGCTGTCTTTGCTGCTCCACCTAAGTGTATGCAACAGTTTCTGTTTGATATAGTCTGTGTGTCCATGAGGAATGAAAATATCTTTATATCTAGGCTCCAGTAGTGTTGCCTTGCAAATTTGCATGTCCAATCTATTGCTGTCAAACTTGTCTGCAAGTTCTGTAAGAAAAAGAGATGTGCAAGAACAAGAGGGCACAATTTAAAGATAGAGGGGTGATGGCTCAGGGGCAACGTGAGGAAATATTTTTTCATGGAGAGAGTGGGGGACACATGGAACCACCTTTCTGAGGAGGTTGTGGGGTCAACAACAGTGGGAGAAGTCAAAAATGCATGGGACAGCCATAAGGCAATTACAGTGGTGGTAGGAGGAAGTAGACTGTTGGTTAACTAGAATCTGCAGATTTCCAATAGGTAGAGAAATGGGAAGACTGGGTGGGCCAAGTGGTCCTTATCTGCTGTCAAAGTCTATGATTCTATGTAAACATGGCTAACACTTCTTCAGTGAGTTTTGCATCCGGCTGCTGCAACAATTATTCAGATGAACTAGTGGTGTCATCAGTACCACCTCCTGTAGTGATGGGTACTAGTCCTACAGTACTATCTGTACAGTGTGCCGGCAGGGGAGAAAGGGGCGTCACTGACAGGTTGCACTGATGTATGATGAGGAAAACATAATTCATGATGGAGGGAACAGGGTGATGATGAAGAGGATGTTCTGTTTTCTGAACAAGTCAACTTTTATGTTTTTTATTTTAATGTAATTGTTATTTTTAGTTATTATTATTCATAAATTTAGATTCATTTATATGCCAAGAGAATGTGCTTCATTATAGTGGAAGGCAGGTGATGATGAAGCAGATGTTTTATTTTCTGAAGCCAAAGTCCATCTTTGGTTTTTAGTTTAATGGATTTATTATTCTTACATTTGGCTTTATTTATATGCCTAGAAATCATGATTCAGGATAGAAGGAGAAGGGTGATGATGATGATGATAACATTTTTTTTCTGAAGCCAGTGTCCTTCTATAGTATTTATTTTAATATATTAGTTATTATAATTCATAAATTTGACCTTATTCATATACCAAGAAAATATGATTTCACTGGATTTGTGGTGTCCTATGTAAAATACTTCCATACTAAAATTCTGTTTGTTTTTTGGGTACAGTGGACTGATGGTGGTGGTGGTGGGGGGCTTGAGGTGTAATTCTGGAGGAATAGGGTAGCAACTGCGAGATAATTTCTTTATTTCATCCACTGTGGAATGATGTACAGTAGCATAATCTAATATACTGTGATATGATATGATATGAAATTATATGATATGATATGACCATTTTTATTATTCCGTACTTACTATTATTGATTATTTATTTGTAACCACCAAAGTGAGGGAGTTTACCTTTGGCTCCAAGGAGCCAAGCTGAATGTCCACCAGTTCTAGGGGTGTAGATATAGTTCACTGATCCACATAATAGCAGTTCCACTAGAAGTGCTGATTTGTCAGGCTAAGATCCTGCCACCTCCCAGGTATTATATCCTCTGGCTCTGCTCTGTGACGTCGGATCTTCCTTTCCGCTGGAACTGATTGGTCTTCTCCTTCACATCTCTGTGCATTGAAGGGCCTAAAGTGTGCCATTCGTGAACTTAATTGTTTTTTTCTCCAAAAACTCATTCTTTTGCTATATTTCTCAGTTCTCTGTGTCCTTGGCAACAGAAGATGGAACACAAAGAAGCAAAGCCTGCTCCTGGCTTCAAGTAATGCATCACATGCCAACAGAAAATGTTGCAGGCATACCCACACTTGTCTGTCCTCTCCCACCTGGGGACAGTACATGATGTCACAGGTTGTGGCCTGTGCCAGACACTTCTTCCTCCCTGGAAGATTGCAAGGCATGACTTCTCCTCAGCCAGCTGATCAAGATCCCAGTAAGGGTTGCAAGGTGGCCTTTCCTGTGACAGGCTGCATGACTCAGCTCATGGCCACAGAAGAAGTGGTGGCAAAGGCTGCAGTGGGTGCCTCCTTGGCATCAGTGCTGATCCTGGATGGGGCCAGTGCTGGAGTGTCCTTCAATAGTGAATTCTGGGAGATGTGTCAGGCCCTCTAGACTTTCAGGGAGAGCTCTACCTGCCATGGCAAGAAGCACAATAAGCACTACCATTGGTCATGGGACAAGGAGAGATCACATCCCACTCCCTTGACTCCCACAACCACTTGGTACTTGTTGAGTGCCCAACTTCAGTCAAGTCACAATTGGCTGAGGGCCAGGTTTCTAGCTCCATGGTGACCCCATCGGGCTTGTTGACCTTGACACTGGTCGAGCCGGTAGTCAAGATATTCCACAACCTGGTCAACCAGTTTTTGGTGGAGGTCAATGAGGAGTAGATCTCCAAGTCACCTGTGTTCCTGGTACTCATCCAGGGGAATGTGGACTGGTTGGTGTCCCTGGCCAATTCCACATGGGAGCAGCCTTCACCGGAGGCTGTTCTGCTGAAACCAGTGCATGTTATCTATACTGCACCCCCAGTGGCTTCTCCTCAACGTTGGCAGATGGGTAAACAGTTGAGTTTGAGGTGCCACTCATGCTTTCAGTCCCAATCAACTGGGAGGCATCACCATCAGTGTTCCTCATGAAGAGAGGATCCACTGAGATATGACGCAGTGCTGTGAGGAACTCCTTTGGAAGCAGTGGGCCTTGGTGGGGAAGGGTAGAACTCTACCCCAACCCCTGCAGTTGAGTGGCCAGTGCCAGTCAAGCCCATGCTGGTCACCCAAAGCAGTTGTCACTGACACCTGTCTCTCCACCTCTGCTGGTGGAACTGCCTCCACCACAGCATTTGCAGAGAACCCTGACCAAGGACTCCCATGCTGAGACCAGCTTGCTAGACCAGCTGTTGATGGAAATCACCCTGTTGGACAGCTGTAGGGTGGTTCTCAGTGGCAAATGACCAAGAACTGCTTTTAATTGGTCTTCAGATGACTCGGATGGTTCCTCCATGCAGTCATCAAGGACACATACCTTTGACTGTAAATCGGTCAAGGAATTGACCTCTGACCATGAGCAAGTATCATTTGGGGCTCTGCTCCAACTCATGTCAGAGTCCATGAACATCCCTCTGAAGCCTTTTCAGAAAAGGGCCAAGTACCCTTTCACAGACATCCTGGATAGGGATGAATCCCTGGGGGTTGCCTTTCCCATGGATGAGGCCATTTGAGGACTGGTCTTTGAACACTGGCAGCATCTGGTATCCTGTCTGGCATCCTCAGCTTGTATAGTCTGCAAGTATGCATTCCCTACTGACTCTCTGTCCAAGTTCTCAGATCACCCCTCAGCCAAAGGGCTGGCTTTGGACTCGGTCTTCCAGAAACCCAGAAACACTGGGAACATGGATAAGCTCCCCATCAAGTAGTAGAAGAAGCTTGACCATGAAGGCAAGAAGGTCTATGCTGCTTCTTCACTCGGTTTCTGTCAGGTGAGCTTCACCTTGATGACAGACCACTATGGTCATCCCCTGCTCAAAGTGCTAGATAATGTCCTCCCTCACCTTCCTATGGACAAGCAGTTGCCAATAAAGTGGTCAGAGACCAGGGTCAAGCACTGATTAACTACCAGCTCCAGACATTCTTGGAGATTAGTGACTCGGGTGCCCATGCCATGGCAGCAGATATGGTGATGCACTGCATGGCCTCACTGAGACTCCCTGCCTTTACAGTAGAGACTCAGCACAAGCTGTCCAATGTGACTTTCTTGGGCACTGACCTCTTTGTCCCGGGGTGAAAGTTCATCTCACATCGATTAAGAAGTCCAGCCCCACCCTGGACTCTATGACTTCATCCCAGAAGGACCTGAAGACCCAAAAAAAACCACAAAATAAGGCCTTTTGGTTTCAATCATTTCAGTCATAGCAGCCTTAGCAGAAGCAGCCACAGCAGGGTAATACCAAGCCTGGTACCCCAAAGGAAAGTTTCTGGCTAGGGGTCAAAAAGGTGGAGGTAGGGGAAGTGGTGCCTGTCTGGTGCATTTCCAGCCCCAGCAGCCAGTACCCCCTCCAGAGTGTCACAAACCCACTCAGCAGGTCAGGCCTTCTACTCCAAAAGTGCCAACCTCTGAGCACAGTCTTGTGAACAGTGTAACAGACAAGGTTACCCTCTTGTCTGTTTTTGTGAGATCGGATCAACCTTTGGTCTCCAGTTCTGGAGGGATTCAAACTGTTAACCTCTTGATAGCATATCCAATGCACAGGCTCAGATATATCTGTCTTCGGGGGGCCAGATATCTTTGCCTATGGGCACCTAACCAGGTATGCAGAAATGAACCCTTTAAAACTTTAATAAAGACCTCAGATTTAAAACACTTCTCTTTCCAGTTTGGTACCACCATACAAGCTTATATCTGCTGTCTGCTATAACCATAAATATTTCTTAGCAAAAGAAAGCAATTCAAAGACAGACCAGGTTTGCTCTAAAATTAGAGTTTTTACTAAAATATATAATAATACGTCAAACGTACAATTCAGAACTCTTATATCACAAGACATACATATCTTTAAATAAAACAAGGTTTAAAACAGTGAAATTCCTACAACTATATTTACATTTTGTCTAGCATTCTAAATACCTGTTTTCAGTGCTTAGATGTTATCTTGGTCAGAGTCAGATAAAAGTGTCCCTGTAGTGAAACAGAATAATCTTTACAAGCTGTATCTGCCAACCCCTTTTGGATGAGGTCATCCAGCTCCTCCTCTGCCAAAATATCTAAAAAATATATATTTCTGTACAACCACAGGATGTAGTTTCAGGTATTAATTCTGTAACCTCAGCATAACTCAATTTCAATGACACCTCTTTTGACCTCATGCTGTACCCTCCTCACCCAGGCTTCATATGAGCATTTGCAACCTCTCACCTCTGTGTAATAACCTGTGTTTTCTCTTCAATGTCATACACCATTTTTTATGATTTTCCCTCTTAACAAAGTTAACCCAAAACAACTCTGTAATTAACTCATTGGCAAGCATTTAAACTAGCCAAGGGGAGAGGCACTGAAAAGGAGCAGGGAAATCCCAACCTCCCCCCACAAAACATGGTAATTAGTGAGGTAAACACCAAGGTAGAGAAGTTATTAGGGAGCAGGACAGAGGTAAATGTAAAAAAAGGTAAAGGCAGTAAGGACAGGAATGGGGCTAAAAGGGGTAAGGCTATCAAAAAGTGGAGGGTGATGAGTACCAATGCCCATAGTCTGTGTAACAAGCTCCCTGAACTAGTGGCCTTGATGGAAGAGGGTTGCCTTGATATTGCGGCAGTCACAGAAACATGGTACACAGAGAACCATGACTGGGATGTCAACATACCAGGATACACAATCTACAGGAGGGACAGGGAGGGTAAAAGAGGAGGAGGAGTAGCTCTCTATGTAAAGGAAGGGATCAAAGCAACAGAACTAAAGAGTAAACAGGGAGCAGATGAGGCACTCTGGGTCACCCTGGAGACAGGAAATAGCACCACAATCCACATGGGGGTTGTATACAGACCTCCAACTCAGGGGGAGGGAATGGACAAGGAAATGATAGAAGGCTTCCTTAGAATGGCAGAAAAAGGGGAGATGTTGTTGATGGGGGAACCTGAATATGCCAGATGTTAACTGGAGCACCTTTGTTGCAGGCACATCCAAGAGCAGGATCATTCTTGATGCCCTACAGGGGGCATGCCTCAGACAACTAGTATTGGAACCCACTCAGAAGGGAGCAGTCTTAGACCTGGTACTCTCAAATGGGGACGGAGAAAGAATCTCAGATTTAGAAGTGGGTAGCCATCTGGGAACAAGCGACCACCAAACAGTGTGGTTCATGATAAACACAGCCATATAATCAAGCCATACAAAAGCAAGAGTACTGGACTTTAGGAGGGCTGACTTTGGGAAAATGAGAGAGTGCCTCAGAAAAGCACTAGCAAACAGGCAAGAAGGAGGGGTGGAGAAACAATGGGGTGTAATCAAAACAGCCATCACAGAGGCAACAAGCCTTTGTGTAAAGCAAATCAATAAAACACAATGAAGGAAAAAACCACTATGGTTCTCAAAAAAGGTGGCAGGGAAGGTTAAGTAGAAAAGGATAGCATTCAGGAAATATAAGGAAACACAGAGGGAGCAGGACAGATAACTGTATCAGTTAAAGAAGAAAGAGGCTGGGAAGGCAGTCAGAATAGCAAAGGCCCAAACAGAGGAAAGGATAGCCAATTCTGATAAGAAGGGGGATAAGACCTTTTATAGGTACACTAGGGAGTGAAGAAAAACCAAAGGAGGGATACTGAGGCTTAATAAAGGGGAGGGAATGTGGGTAGAGGGTGACAGTGAAAAAGCAGGGATATGGAATGAATATTTCTGCTCAGTATTCACAAAGGAAGAGGAGGGGGAGGTACCTAAACTAAACAAGAGAAACACTCTGAAGACAGGGGTCGATACCAATCCATTTACAGAAGAAAGGGTTCTGAAAGAACTAATAAAATTGAAGGTGGACAAAGCAATGGGGCCTGATGGGATTCACCCAAGAATTCTAAAAGAACTAAGGGTAGAACTAGTGACACCGCTGACTACTCTCTTTAACAAATCATGGGAGGATGGGGTGGTACCTGAGGACTGGAGGAGGGCAGATGTGATTCCTCTTCACGAAAGTGTGAGCAGGACAGAGGCAGGAAACTATAGACCAGTTAGTTTGACCTCAGTGGTAGGGAAAATGATGGAATCACTTCTGAAGGAAAGAATTGTTGAGTACTTAGAGGCCAGTGGGCACAGGACCCAAGGCAGCATGGATTCACGATAGGAAGGTCATGTCAGATGAATCTAATAGATTTCTTTGACTGGGTGACCAAAGTAGTAGACCAGGGAGGGGCTGTGGACATGGCCTACCTAGATTTTAGCAAGGCATTTGATACAGTCCCACACAAAAGGTTAATACACAAGTTAGCCAGCCTTGGAGTGGGTCCCAAGGTGGTAGCCTGGATAAAAAATTGGTTAGACAACAGGACGCAAAGGGTAGTAGTAAATGGAGTACACAGTGAAGAAAGGAGGGTTACTAGCGGGTACCGCAGGGTTCAGTATTGGGACTGGTCCTTTTTAATGTCTTTATAAGTGACACTGCAGAGGAACTGGAAGGAAAAGTATGTCTCTTTGCAGACGACACAAAGATCTGCAACAGGGTTGATATACAAGATGGACTGGAAAGGATGAGAAGGGACTTGGCAAGGTTGGAGGAATGGTCAAATGTATGGCAGCTCAGATTCAGTGCTAAGAAGTGGGGAAGAGTACACAATGGGGGGTGAGATACTGACAACAGTAAAAATGGAAAGGGACCTGGGGGTAATTATATCAGATGACCTAAAGGTGGGCAAGCAATGTGAGAAGGCAGTAAGGAAGGCTGGGGGGATACTGAGATGCATAGGAAGAGGCATCAATAGTAGAAAACAGGAAGTTGTTATCCATCTGTACAGACAGTTGGTGGGACCCCATCTGGAGTACTATGTGCAGTTCTGGAGACCCCATCTCTGCAAATACATAGACAGAGTGGAAGCTGTCCAGAGGAGGGCAACCAAAATGGTGCAGGGTCTGCACCAGAAGACATACGAAGAAAGACTAAAGGAGCTTAGTATGTATACCCTTGAGGAAAGAAGGGAGAGAGGGGACATGATAGAAACTTTCAAGTACCTCAAGGGAATCAACAAAGTCCAAGAGGGTAGCATCTTTCAGAAAAAGAGATGTGCAAGAACAAGGGGGCACAATTTGAAGATAGAGGGGGACGCTCAGAGGTAATGTGAGGAAGTATTTTTTCACAGAGAGGGTTGTGTATGCATGGAACAGCCTCCCTGAGGAGGTCATGGAGTCAAGAACAGTGGGGGAATTCAAGAATGCATGGGACAGACATAAGGCAGTCCTAGTGGGGGGTAGGAGGAAGAAAGCTGTTGGTTAACTAGGATCTGTAGCTTATCTGTTAGGTAGGAAATGGGCAGACTAGGTGGGCCAAGTGGCCCTTATCTGCCGTCAAATTCTATGTTTTCTATGTTTCTATGTAACTCAGAGAAACAGGATCCTTGATTAAAGTCTTCCAGGTAACACATTGTTTCTGAAAACTGAGTGTGTGATACATGCTGTCAGCAGTTCTCTTGGCCTGCAGCTGTGAGCTGAAATCGGGGGAAGGGGAGATGAGTGAGGTCATTCCTAGAGCATTTGATTTTTCATCAGGGACAGTCATCAATACATGTTATATTAAAAAATATTATACGGCACTCAGAACAGGCTGTCTACGTCCTACTCCTCCCCACCTAGACTGAATTTGAGGGATCTGTCCCCTACATGGGATGAGCTTCCCAAATCAGTTCAGTCCTCATAGATGCTAGACAGCCCATCGGCATTCTGATTCTTAATGCCTGCCCATTGTATGATTGTCAGATCATATCCTTGCAAGCAAGACTCCATCTTAGCAGTCTCCTATTGTTCTTTCCCATCTATGTCAGCCAAACTGGGGGGTTGTGGTCAGTCTGCACCACAAAATGCTGCCCATACAGGTATGGCTCTAATTTCTTCCGGGCCCACACTATGGCAAGACGCTCCTTTTGGGGAGCAGCTTCCGACACAGGAATGCTACCGGGTGGTCTGTCCTTTGGCTAGACATCTGGCTAAGTACTGCCCCAATACCCACGTCTGAAGTGTCCTTCTGAACTATAAAGGTTTTGCTATAGTCCAGACTTGTCAAAACAGGAGCACTGCACAGTGCCTCCTTCAGTTTGGTAAAGGCTTCCTCACAGGCTGGGCCCCAGGTAATTTTCTTTGACATTTTTTTCTTTGTCAGGTCAGATAGGGGGGGAGTAGCCAGGGCACTGTAATTGGGTACAAATTTCCTGTAGTACCCTGATGTCCCTAGAAAGCTCCTGACCTGCTTCTGGGTTTCTGGTCTGGGCCATGCCTGAATCACCTCTATCTTTACTTGGTTAGGACAGAGCTGTCCCAGGCCTACCACATGCCCGAGGTATGTCACTTCTCCCATGGCCACCTGACACTTCTCAGCTTTGACAGTGAGCCAGGCCCTCTGTATCCTGCCCAGCACTTCCCTAAGGTGGGAAAGGTGTTCCTCCCAGCTGGTACTGAAAAAGGCAATGTCATCCAGGTATGCCATGGTGTATTCCTCAACACCATTTAACACCTGGTTCACCAACCTTTGGAATGTGGCTGGGGTGTTCTTCATTCCGAAAGACATTACTTTAAACTCAAATAAGCCTATTGAGTGATGAAGGTCGACCTATCCCTAGTTCTGTCTGTCACTTCTACCTGCCAACACCCCTTGGTCAGGTCAATAGTCATAAGATAGGTCGCCCTCCCAACTTGTCCAGGAGTTCATCCTTCCAGGGCATCGGGTGGGTGTCGGACTTTGTGACTGCATTCAGTCCATGATAAACCACACAGAAATGAGTTGAGCCATCTGACTTGGGCACAAGGACTATGGATGAGGCCTGGATTACCCCTAAATCCAGCATCTCCTCCACTTCCCTCCTAATGTCCTTTCGAACAGTCTCTGACACCCGATATGCTGTTCACCATATGGGCATCTATGTCCCTGTCTCCACATTGTGTGTTGCTAAGGGGGTTAGTCCAGGCTTGGTGCTAAACAAGGGGGCAAAGTCTGCTAAAACCTCCCTGACTTTCTGGACCTGGTCTGGGGTCAACTGGGGAGACAATGTTACTGCCTTCACAGAGGACTCCCACTTACTTTCTTCCAGCAGATCCAGAAGGTGGTCTCCTTCGTCCGTTCCCTCCCCATTACTACACACTGCGAACACCATGTCAGCCTTATTTGCATATGGCTTCATTATGTTGACATGGTACATCTTTGCTGTCTGTCTACAGTCAGGTAACTCCACAATGTAGTTTATGTCCTTTACCTTCCTAACCACTTTGTATGGTCCTGCCAACTCAGCTTGCAGCTTGTTTTTCTGGACCGGAATAAGGACCATGACTTCCTGACCCACCATGTACGAGTGAGCTCTTGCTCTGTGGTCGTACCATACCTTTTGTTTCTGTTGGGCAGCGGCCAGGTTGCTCTTGGCTGTCCCATTAAGCTTCTTCAGCCTTTCCCTAAACCTTAGGACGTAATCCACAATGGGAGTTCCTTGGGTGGCGTGCTTGCCTTCCCAGTCCTCCCAGATCAAGTCTAGGGGCCCACGTACTCAGCATCCATACAAGAGTTCGAAGGAGGAAAATCCTGTTGACTCTTGGGGCACCTCCCTATATGCAAACAACAGGTGGTGAAGGTATTTCTCCCAGTCCTTCCCATGCTGTTCCGCAAATGCTTGGAGCATTGACTTTAGGGTACCATTTAAATGTTCCACAAGTCCATTGGCTTGTGGGTGATACGGTGTCGTGCATCTCTGCACCACTCCACACTTCTCCCATAAACATTTCATCAGGTCTGACATGAAGGAACCCCCTTGATTGGTGATTACCTCCTGTGGAAACCCAACACGGGAGAAAATCCCAAGGAAGGCATCTGCCACTTTGTCCATCCTCAGTGAGGATAGGGTGACTGCCTCTGGGTACTGGGTGGCATAATCCACCACAGTCAGGATGAATCTCTTCCCTGAGGAGCTGGGAGTATTTAAGGCCCCACAATATCCATTCCCACCCTCTGGAATGGCTTCTCCACTATGGGCAAGGGGATCAAGATGGCTTGGGTTTTCTTGCCCACCTTCCCTATTTCTTGGCACCGGTGACAAGACCTGCAATACTCCTTCACCTGCTGGGTGAAGTTAGGCCAGTAGAAATTCTGGGCCAACTGCTGCATTGTGCGTGCAATTCCCAGATGATCAGACAAGGGAATATCATGGGCAACCTTGACCAACTGCTCACGGTATCCCTGGGGAATGACAAGCTGCCTGCCTAGCATCCCTCCTTCTGTCTGTACTGCCTATGTATACATAAGTCCATTTTCCCAATAAACCCTATTTCTGCTGTCACCTCCCTATGCACCCTCTGAGTCTGCACAAGCCCTCAGCTTCTCTAAACTAGGATCACTTCTCTGAGCAGCTGAGAACCCCTCACACCTTCCCAAGGCATGGGACAAGTCCAATTCAGTTATTAAACTAGAGTCCCTAGCACTAGTGTCAGGGCCCTCAGAATCACTGTCAATCCCTACCTTCTGACAAGGGGTCACTCCTTCCTCTTTGGAGTAACCCTCCGTAGTTGGGTGGTTTCTTGCTACTGGGGAAATTTCTACCCCCTTTTTTGCAGTCTCCCCCTCTGCAGACACAGGCTGAGGAACCAGCTTCTCAGTGTCTTCCCCAATGGTTTCTGGGGGGCTCAGGGAACTACAATTTTCCCTGGTCGCTTGGCTACCGGTAACTGCACATACCACCCCCTGCTGGAGATTGTTACCCAGGATCACATCTACTGCTAATGTGTTAGCTACAGCCACCTGTTGCACAGTTTCCCCTGTTTCACCCCAGTCCAGGAGAACAATAGTGAGTGGCAATGTTTTCTCTTCACCCACAAAGTCCTGTACAGTGATGTATTTGGGATAAGCTGACCAGGCTGTATCAGATCCCCTTTTACCAATGTCAGGGATGCCCCTGTGTCCCTTAACCCCTGCGTCTGTACACCATTTGCTATTACTGGGTGCATGTGTTCCCTCATGTTCATTGGCATGCTTCCAGGGACACACAAACAACCCACTTCCTTTCTGGTACTACTCTGCATATTATTGTTTGCCCTTCTTGGACACTGTCTGGCTATGTGCCCAGTTTCTTTACATAACCAACAAACATTTCTTACTTCAGAGAAATCTTTTCTTTGAAACCTGGGGCTAACTAGTTTCGGTGGAGGCAATGAGGGTTTTAGCTGCCCTGAAGGCGCGCTTTTCCCTTTCTGCGCTGCCATGCCAGCCCCATTCATTCTCAGAGCAGGTCTGCTATTGGCATATCGGTCCGAGAGTTCAGCAGCCTCTTGCACTGTTTTTGGATCTTGGTCCTCTAGCCAGGTTCTTAGCTCTACTGGGCATGCCCTATAAAACTGTTCTAATAAAATCACATTTTCAATTTTATCAACAGTGTTTGCCTCAATTCCTTCCCACCAACATTTTAAAAACTGATGTTGTTTCGTGGCTAGCTCCTCATAGCTCATATTAGGGCCTCTCCTGAGCTTATGGAATTTAGCTCTGTATGTTTCAGCAATTAATTCAAACATTTTTAACAGTGCAGCTTTTAACTTTCTGTAATCATTGCTTTCTCCATTGTCCATTTGACCCAATGCATCTCAAGCTTTCCAGGTAAGTAGCGGGGATAGCTGGAAGGTCCAGGACTCTCTAGAAATTTTAGCCTGAATACAAACTTTTTCAAAAGAATTTAAAAAGGCATCCATGTCCTCTCCTTCCATAAACTCAGCTATTAATTTTGAGTTCAATTTGTAACCCAGTCCTGCAGTCCCAGTTAAACCCAAGCCACTTACCTGCTCTGGTGTCACTGGTCGGAGTCTTAGCTTCTCCAGTTCGTGTTGCCACTGGTGCTTCTCTCTCTCCTCTCCTCTGCCTCTCTGCATTCTTGCCCTCTCTTCTCATCTGCCTCTCTGTGTTCTTGCTCTCTCATCTCCTCTGCAGCTCGCTGGCGCTCACGCTCCTCATGGTCTGCCTCCCTCTGTTGTCACGCTGCCTCCAGTTCCATCCTGTGCAACTCAATTTGCAGTTTGAATACCTCTGGATTCAGGATACTGATGACCATCCCCTGCTGCTGTGGTCTTTCACTGACAGTGGCCCTGCTGCTTATCAGCTCGGGACCCCTCACTGGCCGCTAGTTCTGCCACACTCGAGGCCTGGTCCCTTTCAGTCACAGTCTGTGACTCCCTGCTCTGGGTATCTGCTACCATCAGGGCCTCTATGAGGCTCTGCTTACTGGCTTTCACCTCAAACAGGACTCCTCTGTTCTCACACAACTGTTTTAATTGTTCTACAGTGTGCCTGCTGTAGTAGGATGTCATCTTTCCTAACTACTGCTACTCTGACTTTGCACTTTAGAAAAAAACTAAAATGGGTAGGAACCCAACTGTAAGTCAAGTGATATATAGTTCTGTTTCCTTTTTAAATTAAAATTCTGTCTTTTTCTTTCTTTGTAAGAGAGCCTACTGTCTCAGCTAACACAGAACAATAAAGCTTGTGATATCAAAATTAATGCCACCACTGCCAACCAAATCTGTCACAAACCCACTCAGCAGGTCAGGCCCTCTACTCCAAAAGTGCCAACCTCTGAGTGCAGCCTTGTGAACAGTGTAACAGACAAGGTAACCCTCTTGTCTGTTTTTGTGAGTTCGGATCAACCTTTGGTCTTCAGTTCTAGAGGAATTCAAACTGTTAACCTCTTGTTAGCATATCCAATGCACAGGCTCAGATATATCTGTCTTAAGGGGGCCAGATATCTTTGCCGACGGGCATCTAACTAGGTATACAGAAATTAACCCTTTAAAACTTTAATAAAGACCTCAGATTTAAAACACTTCTCTTTCCAGTTTGGTACCACCGTACAAGCTTATATATGCTGTCTGCTATAACCATAAATATTTCTTAGCAAAAGAAAGCAATTCAAAGACAGACCAGGTTTGTTCTAAAATTAGAGTTTTTACTAAAATATATAATAATACATCAAACATACAATACACAACTCTTATATCACAAGACATGCATATCTTTAAACAAAACAAGATTTAAAACAGTGAAATTCCTTCAACTATATTTAGATTTTGTCTAGCTTTCTAAATACCTGTTTTCAGTGCTCAGATGTTGTCTTAGTCAGAGTCAGATGAAAGTGTCCTTGTAGTGAAACAAAATAATCTTTACAAGCTGTATCTGTCAACCCCTTTTGGATGAGGTCATCCAACTCCTCCTCTGTCAAAATATCTAAAAAATATATATTTCTATACAACCATAGGATGTAATTTCAAGTATTAATTCTGTAACCTTAGCATAACTCAATTTCAATGACACCTCTTTTCATCTCATGCTGTACCCTCCTCACCCAGGCTTCATATGAGCATTTACAACTTCTCACCTCTGTGTAATAACCTGTGTTTTCTATTCAATGTCATAAACCTTTTTTTATGATTTTCCCTCTTAACAAAGTTAACCCAAAACAACTCTGTAATTAACTCAGAGAAACAAGATCCTTGAGCAAAGTCTTCCAGGTAACACATTGTCTTTAAAAACTGAGTGTGTGATACATGCTATCAGCAGTTCTCTTGGCCTGCAGCTATGAGCTGAAATTTTTTTGGGGGGGAGATGAGTGAGGTCATTCCTAGAGCATTTGATTTTTCAGCAGAGACAGTCATCAATACATTTTATATAAAAAAAAATATTATACAGCACTCAGAATGGGCTATCTACATCACACAGAGATGCCCAGTGATGGGTCAGGGGGTGTCTGCCTCCCCTGTCTAGCCCCTAACCCAACTCCCTGTGGGGGTTCAGCAGCAACACTTCTGGCCACACTGGTCCATCATTACCATGGACAAGTTGGTTTTCCAGGTGGTAGACAGAGGGCTGCCTCTCAATTTTGAGGCTCTTCTGCCTTACCAGTTCCACATTCTGCAGTGTCCTTGGTGTTGTAGGACATGTTGTCCACCCTCAGTGAGGATGTTTCTCAGCTCCTTATGAAAAGAGCTATAGCCCATGTCCCAGATGCCCTGGAAACTCAGGGTATGTGTCCAGGTACCACCTGATTCCAAAATGGGGGGGGGGTCTGGTGCCTCATACTGGATCTGTACATTCTCTACCAGTTCATGCAGAAGCACAATTTTCAGATGGTCACTCTGAACTAGATTATACCATTCTGAAATAGGGCATGTGGTTCTGCTCCCTGGACCTCCAGGACTCGTTCTTGCACATATTAGTTCATCCGCCCCCCCATGTTACCTCTCGTTCCGCATAGAAGGGGTTCTCTATCAGTTGCAGATCATGACCTCTCATCAATGCACAGGGTCTTCACAAAGTGCAAGTCAGTAATGACAGCCTTACTGTGGCACAGGGGCAACTGGATTTACTGTTTCCTGGATTACTGGTTGATAGCTGGGCTATCCAAGGAAGCCATTGAGTGGTTCAGAGATCTGGCCCTCCAAACCTGCAGTGACTTGCACCTTGTGGTCAACCAGGCTAAGTCTGAACTGATCCACTCATAGGTAATTCACTTCATCAGGGCAGAACTAGACTCTGTGTGGGCCAAGACCCACCTCCCTGCAAACTGGTCACTGGACCTTACCTCCTTTGCCCAGTCATTTCAGGTTAGGCACTCATGGCCTGCCCGTGACTTCCTGTGGCTGCTGGGGTATGTGGCATCCAGCACCAGCATGGTTCAGTGGGCCTTCTAGTGGATGTGACACCTGCAGTAGGAGTTTGTCCATCAGTGGTTCCAGCAACTAGGACACTTGAACCAGCTGATCATTGTGACCCAGCCAGTGTGGGATGCCATTTAGTGGTGGCTGATCCCAGATCATCTGGAGGAAGGAGTCCCATTTGTTTACTGAGAACCAACCTTCTCTGCCATGATAGATGTGTCTTTGGTGGGAAGGGGAGTGCATCTGACAGACCATAGAACCTACAGATTCTGGCCATCTATTGAGTCCCATCACCCCATCAGTCTCCTGGAGCTCCAGGCAGTGCAGCTGGTTCTGACAGAATTCACTCCTCTAGTGAGGGTTCAGGCCATACAAGTCCAAACAGACAACACCACAACCATGTTCTACTTGAACAGGCAAGGTGGCATGCACTCCTTTCCTTTATGTCAAGATGCCCTCCACACCTGCACCCTCATGCACAGCCAGGAGGCAGATCTTCTACCGATCCATGTCACTGGAGTGGACAGTAAACTGGCAGATGCTTTCAGCCAGGTGGGCGAGACATTGCATGAGTGGTCCCAGCATCAGGAGGTGGTGACCCACCTGTTCTCCCTGTTGAGCACACCTCTGGCAGATCTGTTTGCCTCCTGGGAGAACACCAAACTGAGGTTGTTTTATGCCCACTCCCCACAGTCCAGGACACTGCTGAGAGATGCCTTCAAAGGCCCTGGAACCCAGGCCTCATATACACCTTTCCTCATGTCCCTGGTCCACAAGGTGGTGGTCAAGGCCTAGAAGGACAAAGCTCAGATGATCCTGATAGCCCCGGACTGGCTATGGCAGATCTGGTACCTAGATATCCTCAACCTCAACAGCAGGCCTCTGTGGCAGTTGCCTCTTCACCTGTATCTGCTGAGCAGATAACAGGGGAAGGTCCTGCACCCAGACTTTCAGTCCCTGCACATCATGTTCTGGTTCTTGAATGGCTAGAATTTCAGTCTTTGGAACATTCTGAGAAAGTACTCAATATTGTGAAGGCCTCCCAAAAAGACTTGACTTGCCAGTGCAATGCGTTTAAATGTAAAAGGTTTTCCATTTGGCGTCAGGGCAAGGAGTTTGATCCATTTGCCTGCCTTGTGGCTAGTATCCTTGAATACCTCTTTTCTCTTTCTCAGCTACAGCTGTGAGTGAATACCCTCAGGATGCACCTGACAGCCATCACTGCATAACAGGCATGGGCTGGTTTGTCAAAAGTGGCCAAGGAGAAGGTTGTTGGGTGCTTTTTTAAAGGTCTGGACAAGTTGCCCTCTCTGGTGTATGAACGACTGCCACCTTGGGACTTATGGTTGGGACTGGATGTGCTCATGGGTAGGCCTTTTGAGCCTGTGCCCATGTATGAGTCATCACACCTGTCAAGCAAGACTGCCTTCTTAGTGGCTGAACTCCAGGTACTCTTGGTGGAGTCTCCATAGCTGGTCTTCCAGAGGGACAAGGTAGTCCTTCACTCCCACCTGAAGATCCTCCTGAAGATTGTATTGAAGTTCCACCTTAACAAGATGGTGAACGTTCCAGTATAATTTATAAATCCACCTTCAGAGGCAAAATACAGACTCCATACTCTGGACCTGTGGGGTGTTCTCCTACTATGTAAAGTGCATGGCTAGAGTTCAGGGTAAGGCTCACCAGCCATTTGGCACATACACTGAAGCTGCGCCTGGCAGGCTGGCAACTAAGTGGATGATTGGCAAGTGGATTACATCCTGTATCAATCTCTGATATAGGTTGACTGGTAGGGAGCCTCCTGTAGGACTTAGGGCTCATTCCACCAGACATACCGCTGCCACAGTGACTGCTTCCAGGGACATCCCTATCCAGAAGATCTGCAGGGCTACTACTTGGAAGTCAGCACACACTTTCATCTCCCATTACAGCATCGTCTTGGAGTGTCATCAAGATGTTGCTTTTGGGACCTCGGTTCTCCAATCTGTTTGGCAAGTGGGGGTGCTCACCTTGTACCCTCCTCTCAGAGAACTGCTGGATGTCTGCCATTGTGTGGATCAGTGAACTGTATCCACGCCCCTAGAATAATGGGTTACTTATCTGTAATCATAGTTCTAGGAGTGGTATATAGTTCACATCCACACCACCCACCTGACCTCCCCTGGCAAATGACACATGGATCCCTGCTTCCAGAATGCAAGTTCTAATGTTACGAGGTGGAGCCAGAGGATATGCCACCCATATAGTGGGAGGAGCTTAGCTTAAAGATGCTATGACAAAACAGCACTTCTAGTGGAACTGCCATCATGTGGCTGTGACCTATGTACCATTGCTAGAACTACGATTACAGGTGAGTAACCTGTTTTTTCCTGCTATCTCTGGTTATCACAGATATGAGCTCTGTGGTGGGGGACTAAAAGAGAGCTGCAGGAGGGAGAGAATGATATTTTCTCCAGTGTCTCCTGCACATTGTAGCCATGGCTTCACGCTACACATTAAAGGCCACCTGCTGCCAATGAAGAGCCTGATCAGTATTGATGCTGGACCAGGGTTTTCCCTGCCAAATGCCCTAATGGCACTAAAATGCAAGTGTTACCATGCATACTAAACTGAGGCATAAGAAAATTATTTAAGGGCAGAAGTTCTTTCAAGATATAGACATTTAGAATCAGTACCCCCAGCAGCACAGGACACTGCCATATTGTGCACCTGCCCCCCATCAAAACAGCAACAGGATCAGGGGTTTCCTTATTAACCAATCAGGCTGCAATGCCTGAAAGAAGACCCAGAATAAGCCCTGGGACACCAGAGGACTGCTTAAGTTCAGGCATGCATCTGTGGGCCAATTAACTGTTATGGAATGTACCTCCAACCTTGCCCTAGAGTGACTGACATCTGCATCAACCTGTATTGAGCAGAGAGTCCCTAGTGAACAGCAGGGACTGTTCTCAAGCCTAGACAGTTTGTGTCTTGCTCTGGGAAGGAGGACAACTCAGAGGCAGAGTTGCAGCCTGGAGCCCCAGCTTTTGGAGAGCTGCCTCCGGCTTCCACAGACAGAAACAAGAGACTGACCACAGGCTTATACAGCTAAAACAGAAGATGGTTGACAGCCACAAGATTCAGTAGGCATTTGACTGAAGAGAGAGAAGCAGCCCTGCCAACTGCGGCTAAAAGCTGTGCTGTGACAGACTGCATATCTGTCACTGATGAACTCTGTGTGAGCAGATCATTCTCATTTGCTGCCATGTCTGACAGGAATTCTTTCCCTTGCTCAGTTTTTTTTTGTTCAACAACTCTTTATTACTTTTAGAACAACAGTACACAATAATAGACAAAAAGAAAAGGGAGAGAAAAGTAAGAAGAAAAAGAAAAAAAAAAATAACAACAAGGTACAAAACCTGGACAAGCCAGGGTATACAGTCCAAAAACTGACTGTATGAACTATGTACAAACCCATTCCTATCCACATAGCAGGGGTCCATCTCGAAGAAATATACATTTAGCTGATAACTCCTATAACTGGGCTGTCGTTCCAACTCCCTACTAACAAAATGTCACCAAATGTACAAACTAAGCATACGAATTTGAAGCCGTTAACATTCAATGAACTAAGACTGAAAAGGAAATTTAATAAAATATAAACCGAAGAACACCCATAATAAGAACAAAATCCACTTTGTCAACTATGTTACAGATCGTAGAGTTATCAGCCCCCAGACCAAAATTTAGCAAGGTCCCTAGCTAAGATCGAGATGGAGCCCACCATGAAACCCCATATAGAGAGAGAGAGAGAGACCCATCCCAGCCAATTCCTAGAGGGCATACATAATTAATCTTGAGTAATCTCCACATAGATAACCTGGTTTCTATACCCCAACCCACTTAAATGACCATCCTGAAAGAAGCGTAAATCAAGGCATAAGAAGAGAGAAGAAAGAGAAAAAAAGAAATAAGATAAGAAAGCCACCTTCCTCATATCATACAAAAAAAAAAAAAAATTCATACAATTCAAGGAGATGACAGACGGACCTGTGGGAGTCTCTGCAGCAAATAAATTGCCTCCAGAGTAGCCCACCTCTTATTATATAATTCTCTATTCCCTACACCCCAGAGGTGCCTCCTTAGTCTGCCCAATGAAGACACCAGATCATGGACCAATGTCCGTAGCTATACTCCTGATCATCTTTCCAATGTTGAACCAGAAAGGCTTTCACTAATGCAGACATCAAAGTTACATGAAATTTAGGCAAAGTTCCCTTTATGCCCGAGAAGTCCCCCAGGATACAAACCTCTGGGGTGATATAATCTGAATAATCTAGAGCTGGGTCCATACGATCCCTTATATCAGCCCATAAGTGGAAAATTTTAGAACACTCCCACATCACATGTAACAAATCTCCTATCCCCAACCCACACCTAAAACAGAGGTCCGTCTGTCCCAATTTCTTGCCATATAGTTTTGCCGGGGTAAAGTATAAATTAGAGACAATAAAGTATTGCATTATCCTGAATTTAGGTATAGAAATGTACCTGCAATTTTTCCAAATAGACTCCCAGCCAAGATTCTTGGAAGCGAATATCCCATCCCAATACATAATTCGTACCGAGGAAGATGGACCAACAAATTCTATCAACACCCTGTAAATCTGAGAAAGAGCATTTGCCCCTGGGTCTACCCCTTTCAAAGAATTCCACGTAAATGGCCCTTCTGCAAACCCTCCAACAGCTTTCTTCACTTTTTCTAATAAGCTTAAAAGTTGCAGTCTTTTAAATACTGGGAGACCCAATCCACTAATTGGTGCCAGACCCTCCATATCCTGCATAACGTCCCTCACCTTAAGACCCTCCATCTGGCGAGCCCATTTCGCGCTAACCATCTGCCCCCAACTTAAAGGTAGGATTTCCGGACAAAGGTTGCTCCCATGCCCTCAACTGGGCTTTCCTCTGAGCTGGAGTAAGGAAAAGCCACCACGCCCTCATAGATTTTCCAATTGGGTTCCCACTCCCTATAATAAAGTCCTTTACAAAATTAGAATATAACACTGCCTCTGGTGAAAAACCCCTCTCAATCAACATTTGCCTCTCTATTTGCAACCACGTTGGGGTATATGTTTCCCCATCAGACCGCCTAACCCACCGTAACATAAGGGCCATCTGTTCCACAACATAATATATATGCAAATCCGGTAACTTAATCCCACCCCTTAGTTGAGGTAAACGTAACAGCTCATATTTCTTCCTAGGGGGTTTTGAATTCCATAGGAAATCCGATAAAAGCTTTTTAATAACCTTGAACCAGATAATCGGAATGTCATAAGGGGCCATATATAATGGATAAAGTAGCCTGGGCAATAAATTCATTTTAATCAGACCAAGTCTGGCCATGAAATTCAAAGGGAGTTTATTCCATCTTAGTATGTCACCCTTAATTATTGGTATTAACCCTCCCAAATTTGCTTCGGCTCCCTTATCCCCATTGGCTAAGATCCGGATGCCCAAATATTTAATCTCATCGGGCCTCCACTGCAGATTTGAAAAAACAAAGTCTGCTTGGTGCACATGAGGGGTCAGTGGAAGGACCTGGGTTTTAGCTAGATTCAATTTATAATTTGCCACCTCCGAGCGGTGAACCACCCCATTACCGTTCAAAGCTAGAAGCTGGGTCTTCGAGGTGCAACAGAATATCGTCTAAAACTGAAAGTTTAAGTTCTCCCCAGCTTCACCCCTTTATAAGATGGTCTCCTTAATAGCTCTAAGGAGGGGTTCCAAATAAATATTAAATAATATTGGTGACAAAAGACATCCCTGTCTAGTCCCATTTTTCAACATTATTTCCCGAGAGCTATACCCGTTACATAAAACCCTAGCCGATGGTATGGCATATAAATGTCTAATGCCTCTCAACAGGCCTTCCGGAAAGCCCATCTTCCTCATTGTAGCAAAAAGAAAACCATGGGAAACCCTATCAAACGCCTTTTCAGCGTCGAGGGAAATTAAAGCTAGTGGGAGTTGGGAGTCCGGGGCGTAACTAAGGATATGGTGTAGCTTTGGGAGGGCATCCTGCGCTCCCCGCCCAGGCATAAATCCCACCTGTTCCTCACTGATTAAACTTGGGGCAATGCGCAAAATCCTGTTCGCTAGTATTCTCGTTAGGATTTTAATATCCTGATTCATTAGAGATATGGGTCTATAACTATCTATCTTGTCTCTAGGCTTGTCTGGTTTAGGAATCAAAGTTATAAAGGCCTGGTACAGTGGTGGGTGTGGTAACCCCTCCTTTAAAACCATATTATAAAATTCTAGTAGGATTGGTAAAATAGCCTGGATATGAGTTTGGTAAAACTTAGCTGTGAGCCCATCTGGACCCGGGGTTTTACCTGATGGTAAGGATTGTACCGCCTCCAAGATTTCCTTGCCCAGAATAGGAGTTGCCAAATCTCTGGCCTGCATTTCATCTAGCCTTGGAAGAGGCACTTCCTCAAGAAAGGCATTAATTTCCTCCTCATCCGCCACGTACCAATCCCTAGAGATCAGAGAAATGGGATACAAATGCATCTGACATTTCTTGGGTCTGTTAACAATTTCCCTTCATACCATGCCGAAGTAATAATTCTGCTTCCACTCTCTAATCCGGCTGCAGCATACGCCCGGAACGTCTCCTGCAGTGGGGTACTTGGACCGACCTTCTAGCCAGAATTCACCTGTCATAACAGAGATCCGCCCATTCACCTTGTAAGGATTTAAGTTCTAGATCAATTTCTCCCGAGGAGCCCTCTAGATGGGAGAGATATTCTAGGGCCCCCAAAAGGAAATCCTCCTTTGCCTTCCTTAATCTGTTCCTTCTAGCTGCAATATCCTGAACTGCCCCTACATACAATACTTTGCACGTTGGCCAGGCCAGTCTCTGATCCTGCAATGACGGTAATTGAGATTGAATGAATCCCTTCAGGGACTCATCCAGCTCCTTCTGAACCGTGGGTTCAGAGAGTAGCAGATCATTTAGTCTCCATCTAGTTGGCTTAGGGGGAGCGGAACGTGGTTCCCACAATATAGAAATAGGAGAATGATCCGAAAGAACCCTGTCTCCGGTGAGAACCTCCTTCACTTCTCGAAGAAAGGGGCCACTAACTAGAAAAAAATCAATCCGGGAGTGGATTTTATGAGCTGCCGAAAAAAAAGTCATAACACAGCCCTTGTTCGAGTGAGTTTTACTTGGATCTACCAAGGCAGTTACCTCCATCATCCTCCTCAGGGCAATCTGAGCCTTGCTAAGAGGCCTACCAGATGGAGGCTTCCTATCATCCAGATTGCTGATGCAAATATTCCAATCCCCCGCCAGGACAAGAAAATCAGTGGAGAGAGCAGATATGTCTCTCTCAACTGAAGCAAAAAAGTCCTCGGAAGGTGGAGTGGGTCCATAAATGGAAGCCAACGCAATTACCTTTCCGACTAGGGCACCCACCAAGTATAGCCCTCTGCCGTCCTCTCTTTATAGCACTTGGTCAACCCTGAAAGGACAGTTATTACTTATTAAAATCACCACCCCTCCTGACGCCTTTTTCCTACCTTGCCCATAAACCTGGCCCACCCATAATCTCTTGAGACAGCTTAGTTCCTCCGTCAAGAGATGAGTCTCTTGTAGGGCAGCTATATGTGCTCCCAAACGCTTAATATGTCTCAGAATTACCATCCTCTTCCGTCTACCCCGAAGTCCCTTAACGTTCCAAGTGGTAATAGTAAAACCGGCCATTCTGGTTAAAACAGGAAAAAAGGAAGGGGTACAGAGTAAAGAGAAAAATAAAACCAGAGTATATCCAGTAGCTTCATGCCCAAATCAACCCACACTGCCCTCCTGTATAGTCCACCCTGTGGGCTCTCTCTCTCTCTCTCTCTAGCCCTCCCCCAACCCCACCCCAGATCCTTTGATCGACCTCCTAGAATCACGGTAGTCATGGATGAGCCCTCTCCAAGCACCTCCGCCCCAATACCATACTCTAATATCTAGAGAATTTGGCCATCCATGGCAATTTTAAATATTAAAATAACACCTCCCCACATAGAGACGCTCGAACATAAACATAAAAAGAATCTTCTCCTAAAAAAAAAAAAAGTAACTCTAGGAAATACCAAATCCAACATCACTGAGAAGAGTTTCAATTAAAGAAATTGAGTGCCTTACAAAAAAGTCAATTTCAAATTTTGAAACCCTCTCTAGAAAGCCGAGCAGCCCCACAGGGACCCCAAAAACCGGCCCCATGGACCGCCCTCCTATCATTAGACCAATTTTAGTGGAAAGACCAATGTCCCAGTCCAGAATGATATGCAAATGGGCATATATATGCATCCGGTCACCTTAGTTACACAAAATATAAGCAGCTATCTGTCCATCTGTTAAAAGTCCACCTATAAATCAGGCCCTTAACAAGAACTGCAACTCGGAAAACCACCTCAAGTCTGAGGTTTAAATAAGTTGGGAAGTTCAGTACGCAAACATTCCAATGCATCCCTCGCCGTCAGGAATCGTTTCTCGCCTGATTGCAGTCTCACCATAAAGTTGCTGGGTACTGCAGGCGAAATTTAATGCCGCCATATAAAGCTTTTCTTTATATCAGCGTACTCCCTCTGCTTCTCTCTAACGGAGGGAGTTTGATCTTGAAACATCCAGATAGTTGCTCCATTCCATTGAAGGGCTTTGTGCTGTCCAGCCTTCCCCAGCACATGTATTTTTTCCTTAAAGTTAAGGAACCTCATTATAATCACCCTGGGTCTCGCCCCCGGTGGGGGAGTTTCCCTTAATGCTCTATGTGCCCTCTCCAAATTGTAAGAGTCTCCAAAAGGCAACTGGCCCAACAGCTTTAGAAGTAGATCCTGGATAAACGAGACACAGTCTGCCCCTTCAGATCTTTCTGGGAGCCCAGCCAGAATTAAATTATTTCTCCTGCTGCGGGACTCCTGATCCTCAATACGATCCTCTAACTTCTTGATCACTCTTTTAGCAGTAGATAACTCCTGCTCCAACATAGATGACTTTCTCTCCTGGGAGGCTATCCTAGCCTCAAGCGTCCCCATTCGTTGCACCAAGATTGAAGAGCAGGCTTCACTGATGCAAAATCTGCTACCAGGCCCTGTAAGAGCCTCTTAATATCCTGCAGATCCTCGCTGGACTGAGATGTTGCACCCCACTATTTAGATCCTCACCGAGCTCCTTAAGAGTGGGAGATTGGGACTTGGGCCTCTTGGTTGCTGGGGATCTCACCGCCAGAGGCTCCACGATTTCCGGCTCCATCACTACTCCCAGCCTCAGTGCACCCACGATGATACAGCACACACTAGCGCGAGCACAAGGCCCGTGTCAAAAAAAACTGTTGCCAAATGCACTTGTCGCAAAATCGCGATCGCGAATAAGAGCACCAACCAGTACCCCGATAACACTCGACCGCGGGCCAAATCTCGATCGAAAAACACAATTTTAATAGCTGGGGTCTGGGAGCGCTGCGGAGGATGTCTGGTCCGACTCAGCACATCAAGTGACCGCCTCCCTTGCTCAGTTTTGTTCTGTACCTCCCTATCTTTCTTCCAGTCGAATCTGCACTCTAGGCTATCAAACTCTGCAACCTGCTCCTGTTTCAGGTGACTTCACCCCCAAACTTCATCCATGCAACATGTATCTCCTGGCCTACTCACCCATTGCAGTGAACTGTGAACTATGTTCTAGCCTGACAATGATAGTATAATGCTGCCTTGATGTATATTATGTATGTTGCCTCATTCACTCCTTGTCTTTTACCCACTGCAGTTTTGTGTACCACTCTCTGTACATAGCGTCTGTACCTATGCAGTAATGTGGAATTCATCCCCTTTGTATATTGCCTCTATGACTGTATGGACTTTCTGTCCTATGTATTCAGCCTTTGTAGTTGTATTAGTCTGGAATTTTGCTCTGTACCTTATTGTACTTCTGGGTCGCCCCTGAAAAAGGGTCTGTAATTGTCTCAGTGGATCCACCTGGTTACCAAAATTCAATAAAAATAAAATAAGATTCCCCTGCTACAGAGGAGACACTTTTATACTAGCCACGCACACCATCAACATTGCGGTATTACCAGTGACGAGCCAGAGAGATAGCTAGGCCGCCATCTGTGACTGCTGCGGGATCCACCTGTGGTGCCATAGCGTGGTACCAGGCTATTACTGATCAAGGTTCCAGAAAGGAAGCACACACTGATATCCTCAAAGGTGCACCAGACAGAAAACTGCAACAAATAGTAGGAAAAAAAACTTGCTTATACACTGATTGACTAACAAGGGCCTTGTTAGTCTATTGGTGGCCCTTATTACTCTCCAATTTGCTATCACATTGCATTAAAAAGTAAGGAAAAATCTCATTCATTTCAATTGGGCTCGGCCCATGCTCAGCACTAGTTTCAGCATGCAAGGGAGAGCACAGAGACATGTAATTGAATCAGGAAATGGAGGGGACTGGCTGGCCACCTTGTTGGGGCCAGACTACGATCCTTTGCCACTTGGAAAGGGCTTGACATAAAATATTAAAAATTGCACAGAGGGGTCTATCATGGACCTAAGGTACCACATCCCAACAGTCGTACCTTAGGTGACAAAGTATGCAAAATCACTTTAAGTAGCCACATCCTTCCTCTGTGGGTGACAGCTGGAACTGGCATGGACATATGTGCAGTGTGAAGAGGTCTCGATCTCCAGTGATGCTGATTGACTGGTGCAGGTCATGTGCCTTGCCAACAACTTGGATATGCTTATTGTATGCTCACAGTAGAAAGTGGTGCTTTATGACATCAAAGTACTGAATTTATTTATTTATTGAAAGTGGCTCACCAGGAAAGGCACACTGAGCAAAAAGGTGCTCGTCTCACGGTGCGACCTGGAGGGAGGGGTTACAGTGGAGGCAGGTATACATACAAAAGTTGAATTTAGAAGTAGAGCAATACAGATAATGAACATGGTTGGGTGGGAATACATTTGAACTTGTTACATAAGGAGAACAGTACAGAACATGATCTCAAGGACAGGGTATACATATCATGGGTACACATCGAGGGCAATACATGGTTACATAAGTGCCAGTAACAGAACTTGAGTGCCAGTAACAGAACTTGAGCTGAAGTGAGATGCACCAAGTTGACAGTAGGAAATGGAGTGCAAAGATGGGGGTAGAGGAGGAGTGGACTAGTAAACACTAGGTGAGTAGGGGGGTGGTTTAGGTGCGGTGAGGGGAAAGGAGAGGGGAGTTAGTAGCTGTGAGTAAGGCTGAACAGCGTAGGTTATTTAGGAAGGAGGGGGGAAGGGAAGGGAGATATTAGGAGTGAATAAGAGTGAGTAAGAGTGAAACTGAGTTCCTTCAGACCTGCTTATTGGGTGTCAAAAAATGCAGGATGTTGGCATTTTCACCAAATGCAAATTTGGCATCGGTTCCTCCTTATGTTGGGAAGGTCAATAGGTGAAGACATTATCCCAGCTCCTAAGCCACTCACCCTCGCAATCTTAGCAGTGAGAACAGGAACTGAGACCTGGCACACTGATAGTCTCTGCCTTTACTTAACAAAAGAAATGAGAAGTGGCTCCCAGGAGCTTTTGGTATACAGAGAAATAGCACAAGCAGGTACAACAGAAAGCTAGGCACACACGCACACACACACACACACACACAAACGCACACGCATGTGCATGTGCACACACACACACACATACACATGTATACGCACATTCACACACAAACATACAAAGAAGCCAGCAGAAGAAGGCTATTTGGTCTATCAAGTCTGCTCATATTGCAGGGTCCACAGCTTGAGCTAATCTCTCTGCCCTCCCTCCCCACTCCTCCCATCCTCCCTACCCATGATCTTTACTTTCCCCCTATGCCTATCCCAGCCTGTCTTAAAACTATCCATTCTCTTCATTGAGATGACCTCTTCCAGCAGTGCATTCCATGTGTCCACCACCCACTCTGTGAAGAAGTACTTCCTGACCTCCCTCCTAAGCCTCCCTCCCTCCAGCTTAAGACTGTGTCCCCCACGTGTTATGGTTGCCACTCAGCTTAAAGAGACTCTCCTTATCAACCTTATTTATCCCTTTCAAGTACTTGAAGGTCCCAGTCATGTCCCCTCTCTCTCTCTCTCTCCTGTCTTCCAGGAAGTACATGTTCAGTGCCCTCAACCTCTCCTTGTATGCTTTACCCTGCTGACCAGCTATCATCTTTGTAGCCCTCCTCTGGACCTTCTCCAGCAGGTTAATGTCCTTTTTGAGGTGTGGGCACCAGTACAGGACTCCATACTCTAGATGCATCCTTTCCAGTGACCTGTACAAAGGCAGTATAACCTCCTCTCTCCTACTACTGATCCCCCTACATATGTATCCCAATATCTTGTTTGCCTTTGCTGCTGCTTTTTTGCATTGTGTGGAGAGCTTCAGGTCACTCGTGATCATCACTTCTAGGTTCTTCTCCTCCCTGATGCAGATACTCGGACTCCACCCAGGTAGTACTCTGTCCTGGGATTCTTGGCTCCAATATGCATAACTTTGCATTTCTTGGCATTGAAGCCAAGCTGCCAGATCCTGGACCACCTCCTCAGCTTTTTCAGATCTTCCTGTAGGTCCTGTATCCCTTCAGCTGTGTCCACTCTCCCACAGAGCTTGGTGTAATCTGTGAATAGGCACATTTTGCCCTTAATACCATCCCCAATGTCATTGATGAAGACATTGAACAACATGGACCCCAGCACTGAGCCTTGTGGAACCCCACTCTTTACATGTCTGGTGACAGATAACTCTCCCCCCACAACCACCCTCTGGGTTCTGTCCCTCAGCCAGTTTTCTACCTATCTGGCCATCTTTTCCCAACCCCGAGATCCACCAACTTCCTGATCAGCCTTTTGTGGGGCACAGAGTCAAAGGCCTTGCTGAAATCAAGATAGAGGATGTCTACCACTTGGCCCCTGTCTATTGTCTTATTGACATGGTCAAAGAAGTCAATCACACACACACTCACACATGCATGCATACATGCATGCACACATATACACACACACACACACACACGCACTGGACAAGAGGACTTACAATTTAGGATTTCTAAAGTTAAAAATGCATTTCATAACCAATAAAAAGTAGAGAACTTCAAACAGCAGCAGGATACAGACTATAAAAGAGGTATTTTTGTACTCACACTTTTGTTTTGAAACAGCATGCAAGCCATGCAACATCTTAGCACTGGGGAGGTCTGTATGCTGCTACTATTTTAATTTTTTTCATTATTTATTGGTTATTTAACCATTTTTGGACTTTAGAAATCTTACATTGGAAGTCCTCTCAGCTAGTGTATGTATGTATGTACCTACCTTCCTGTTATACTTAGTAAGCTGAGCCTTTCCACTACATTTGCCAGAAATATACATACCCTGTGTGCTGGCAGACCAAGGAAGAGCATTCATGTCAACTGTGAAGGCAGCTGCCTTGCCTGCCCTTCTGGCATGAGGATGTTGCAGCTCTGGCACCCCACTAAAGGGGTAGGGGACAGAGGAAACCAAAGGGAGAAAACAGCAAACAAAGAAAGCATTGCAAACAAGTGTGTGTGTGTGAATACATATATGTATGTTTAAATAATACACATTAGGTTTTCACTGTGATGTATAGTTAAATAACAAAGAATATGTCTAGCAGCATAAATATATATCTTAATTTAACTTTCTCCATAGTAACACCAACCCATTACCTTCTCAAAGAGAATCAGAAGTAAAAATAACCTCTAATTTCATGTTCTAAAAATATTTTAGATCCAGGAGTGATTCTGTTGTGTGAGGTGGTGGTGGTAGGGATGGGGTTAATATTTAACTGCTTTTGATCCCTCTTCCCCAAGGTTCATTCTTTCAATAAAACATGCCCTTGATACAGTAGTGTCTCTTGGAGGCAGTACTTGTAATGAAACACAAGGGGTGGTGAGTGGGAAACACTCTTGGGGAGTAATTATACTAATGAGAGAGCGCTACAAAGCAGAGGGTGGAAAGAAGAACAGCTAGAGCTAACTGCTCATGGCGGAGGAAGGTGATTCATGTAGAGAGGAAATGCGTGATTAAATACATAATGAGGTTATTTAGCAAAGAGAAAAAACAAGCAAAGGAGCCTTCGGTACAGACTCAACAGCCTTTTTCTGAGGACTGTAAACACAGTTGGTGAATGTGGCTGAGAGGAAATATATGAGCATGTCAGAACATTGTACTGTTGAGGATCTGGGTTCAGATCCAATGCAGGATCAAAGTCTCGGCTCTGGCCCTGGAAGACAGAAGTCTATGGTGGAAAAGCCCACATGCACAATTTAGCATTAGTGGCAGACCTTGTTAGACATGTGCCTAAGAACGAATGAGCCAGTACTAGTCTGAATTACCCCCCTTCCACCTCAGGAGAGAAAGTGACTCCTCTTAGCTCAGGGTTGAAGGAAATATACTGATGAAGTAGCCTCAGAAAGCCTAAATTGAGATTGTATACATTGCACAAGTCTGATCAGTAAAGTCAGGGTTTCCATCTCACCATTAAGCATTTCACTTTTTCAAGCACCTGGTTCACCAAGTAGAACTCACTAAGGAAAACCTGAGGATCTTAGTTGTGGAAAACGTTTGTATAAGTTTTACAACATACCAGGCTCTGTTCTGATTGTTTTTTTTTTTTACAAATGCACAAAATCCCCCCTCCTAAATGGCTGTTATTGAATGAAGTGGTACACCTGCTGTTCAGAAGAGAGGTCCACCTGATCAGAGCAGATGCCAGTCCTACCAGAATTCAGTGCTGTACAAGATTCACAAATTCTGAGCAAGGCATCCATGAAACAAAAATTAATGACATTGTGCTGTCAGAAAAGGACACAGGACCCAGAGGACTGACCAAGCAGACAAAGGCTTTACTTGTTTGGTGGTGTGCCCATATCCCTGCTACAGTTGTTCATATACAGTGAAGCCCACCAGAATGAAGCCCAGCTCTGCAGAATTCTGCAGTAGAGTTACTGCAGCAAACAATGCAATTTCAATGGGAGTTAATCCCTTTTGTCATGCAGGAAACCTGTGACACTGCGCTACATGCTGGCGGGCTTCACTGTATATTGGTTAATTGGTTGAGCCAGAGTCTACAGTATTAGTACTGTATGTTTGAATGCTTTTGCAATCTAGATTCAACCATTCACACTCTTTAGTCTATAACTAAAGAGACTTCAAATACAAAAAGATATCAGTATGCTAGAACAATACATTGACCAAGCTGCAGATCACATAGAGCAGGAAACAAATAGCCTTGTCCAGGTAGAAGGGGGGTCTCCTGAACTACAAAATGTGGCACAGTCAGGTAGCACAGTTCAAAACTCAGAAGACTGGTACACAGTACAAAAAACAATAAAGAAGGGCAGAAGAAATATAGGTGGTTCTGGAAGCATTTACACACAAAATCGCTTTAGTATACTGACACAGGAGGAGGGTGCAGTTACACAAGATCCCAGCAAACTCCCCAGTAAGGAAGTTGGCCTAACAGGCCAAACTCAAACAGGCAACAAACTGCAAAAGACGTTCTAGTAATAGGAGACTCTATGCTAAGGTACACAGAGCACATTTTATGTAAGGACAGAAATGAACACACCACTGTCAGCATGTTGCCTGGAGCAGGGATAAGGGATGTCAGGCGCCTTCTCCCTGGATTATTAGAAAACGCAAAAAGCCTGGTTACAGTATTGCACATAGGGGTAAATGACATTGGCAAAGGAAGGATGGTTGACATCCAGAAAGATTTTGAAGGGGCAGGCGAGGCCCTAAAATCAAGAGCATGTCACATTCCAGTCTTAGACATTCTCCCAGTCCCAACAGCCAGGACAGAAAGAAACAATGATATTCAGTACTTAAATAGGTGGCTAAAGAGATGGTGCCTGAGACAGGGGCATACTTTGGTACAACAAAGGTACAGTTTTATAAATTCAGACTTGTATGCAGTTGATGGCTTACATGCAAACAAAAAGGGGGAAAAGAATACTTACAAAATCACTTAGGCAGAATGTTGACAACTGTTTAAACTAAAAACATGGGTGAATGGGCACGGTAATTTTATTAGCACAAGTCCCAACAATAACAACCCAAAGTCAGGCCCTACAGAGGGGCAGCATAGTTGGAATTGCCTTCTATTAAATGCACATAACTCAGTAAGGAAATTTGATGAGCTTATATTAACCCTAAAGGAGGACAATATCCAAATATGTACTATCACAGAAACCTGGTGGAGTAAGGATGATGACTGTGATAGACAGATCCCGGGGTTCACAGTATATCATAGGGACCATCCAACTGGAAGAGGCGAAGGGGCTGCACTTTATGTAGCTGACTACATCACATCAGAACAGGTAGATACTTCTAATGGGTGGATCTGGAGCTTATAGGGGTCAGACTATCCCTTGCATAAAGTGTTAAAATCAATATAAGCATCATTTACAGGCTAGTCCCGAGGACTCTTATATCCATAACTATATTAACTCCTTTTCACCAACTGAGAATAACATATTAATGGGTGATGTTAATCTTCCTGAGCTTAACTGGGAAGGACAATGGGTCAAAACACCAACAGAGCAACAATTCCTGGAGGTAATCAATGTGGCGGGCATAAAACAAATAGTAGAAGAAAATATCAGAGGGGAAAGCATGTTAGACCTGATTTTGATAAACATTCCTGACAAGTTGCAGGATTGTAAAGTACTCTATCCCCTTGGGGCTAGTGATCATGATATTGTCAGATTTACCCTATTAGGCTGTAAAAGTAAGATAATAGGGAACATCGTATTAAAAAAACTATAAAAAGGCAGATTTTGATGGCATGAGGGTAGAGCTGGCAATATGGGATTGGCAAAATGATTTCAAAGATCAGACACTCCATAATATGTGGGACAAACTGGAACACATAATCAGTTATTTGATCAAAACATATGTACCTACACAAAAGAAGTATAATAGTTCATGGAAAATCCCACCAAGGCTTACAAGAAAACTGAAGAAAGGTATTAAAAAGAAAAGGAAAGCCTATGCCAAGGCAAGGAGCAGTGGCAATCAAGCCTGCTGGGACCATTATAAGGAAACCCTCAAAAGACCTAAATATAACATAAAAATAGTGTGCCAAAAAGGGCCAGGAATTAAAACTAGCAAGTAAAGTAAAGGATAATTATAAATCCTTTTACACATTTATAAATCAAAAAAAGGGCACAATAAAAACAATTGGCCCCTTAAAAAACCAAAATTAGTTACAAAAAGTAGTGAATTGGCTGAAAATTTCAATTAATTTTTCACATCTCTATTTAATAACAAGACAACTGCTTCCAAAAACTACTTAAGTAGTTCAAACATAGGCATGCCTAAATTAAAATTAAACTCAGAGGATATCAGACTGAGACTACACAAATTAGACCAGAATAAGGCTCAGGGATCAGATGGCATTTCCCCTAGGGTAATGAAGGAGCTGGAAAAAGAACTTGCAGGACCACTAACTGAACTATTCCGTGGATAGAGGTGAAGTGCTTGAGATTTGTCGGCAGGCAGATGTGGTCTCAATTTTCAAGCAAGGGGTAAAACAAGCAGTGGGAAATTATAGGCCTGTTAGTGTGACAACAGTCTTGGACAAGGTTCTGGAGGGATGCATCAAGGACTTCATTACAGAATACATAGGGGACATAGACATTACCCAGCACAGCTTTAAGAAGGGGCAATCCTGTCAAACTAATCTTCTGGAATTTTACAGTAGAGTTAGTAGGGCACTGGATAACTCTGACTCTGTTGATGTTACTTTTCTGGATTTTTCTAAAGCGTTCGACAGGGTCCCACATGGGGAACTAGTGGATGCCCTCATAGAACACAATATTCCAGGGAACATAACTAGATGGATAGCTTAATGGCTCTCCAAATGAAAACAGAGGGTGTGCATTGGGGCACATACTCCAAATGGTCGGATGTGTCCAGTGGGGTGCCCCAGAGTTTGGTACTGGGGCCGTGTTTATTTAACATTTATATTTCATCACTGACCTGTAAAGTGGAGGCATGGCAATCAAAATTTTCTGATGACACAAGGCTGGGTAGAATAGTTAACAGCACTGAGGAAGCTGCCACATTGCAGGAGGCATTATATGAGTTGGAAGAGTAGTCAAACAAATATGGCTTGTCTTTTAACTCAGACAAATGCATCATAATGCACCTTGGAAGAAGAAATCTACATATACCATACAAATGAAATGGAAATATCCTGAGAACAGTCACGGATGAAAGGGATCTGGGTACTAGAATTTCACATGATCTTGAATTTAAATAGCATAATAATATGATAGCGAAAAACCTGGGGTGTATTTTGCATTGTATCATGAGACACATTAAGGGTAGGGATAGACAGGTAATCATGCCACTGTATACATCATTGGTGAGACCCCATTTGTAGTACTGTGCATAGCTCTGGTCCCCAGGATATAAAGCACAGATACGCACTTTAGAAAAGATACAAAGGAAGGCCACAGACCTTATCCCAGATATGGAGGGCATGGGCTATGAGGAGAGGCTGGCACAACTGGGAATGTACTCCCTGGAGCTCAGGAGACTAAGGGGAGACATGTGCCTGGTGAATAGAGCAACACATGAGTCAGATTTGAGAAAACAACTCAGTTTGAACATCAGGGTAAAAGAGCATAGCACCAGAACCCACAATGTACAAATACTAGGAGAGAGATTTAATACAAATAGGAGGAAACATTGGTTTAGCATTAGAGTGGTTAAGCTATGGAACAACCTCCTGGCCGAGGTGATGGAGAGTGATAGTTTGTCAAAGTTCAAGACATTACTCGATAATTACCTTATACAGAACACAATCCAGGGTTATAGTTAGTTTAAGCGGCAAGCTCCATGGACTTCGGTCTTCTATGCTCTGCTAAAACCTATGAAACTTATGATAACTGGGACCACCACCTTCACAAGATGCCACAGAACTCATTCTGTGATCAAAGGAACCATCATTTCTAGCAAGAGCTCTACCCCCTATAGGTGCTACATGGAAACCTCTTAGGCAAAAGGAATTTTAGGGGAATGGCTCCAAGAGTTCCATAGGGAATGATGGAACGTTGCCAATGATCTAACACTAATCACCATCCAGGGCCAACTCACAGAGGAATTTTATAACCTTCAGGACAGATGAGAAAAAAACATGGGATGGAAACCTCTTGGGATCCAAGGCCTCAGGTTACCTTATGTTGCCATCCCTCCAGGTTTAGTATTATTATTATTCTTAATAATATTTTATTGATATTATATCCCTAAAAGAACTGCTTCAAAGATACTGCGGAACTAATATGAAAAATTTAACCATACCCTGCTTTGAAAATTTTGATAGTGAAATGAGCGACTTTCCTCTCTCACTGTCTCACAGCTGAGCCTACCATCTTAATGAGGGGACTACAGATCATGGCTCTGTAACTAAAAGAATCACCACTTTGGTGAGAACTCCACCCCAGCTCATGTCCAAGGAACTCAGCCTTGATTGCCAACGAAACATTGGAGGAATATAAATGACCACCAAGAAGAGGAAGAAGTCTAAAGAGGAAGAGCTACCTGGCTGGATGACATTGCTGATGTCTCTCTCTGCTATGTGGTGGGACTAGCACTCTGCACGAGGTGACACAGGCTTGACTGAATGTCTAACTGAACCCCCATGGTGGGGGACCACCTTGCAGACGTGTAGGGGACTTGCCAATGTACAGCTAAATTGAGGGAATGCAGTAAAAGCATGCCGTCAAAGAGAGAAAGATAGAACTATGGTGCCCCAAAGGTGGTAAGAAGGATATTAACGTCTGCCGGATTTCCACATCAGTAAAAAGGGGTAATAAAGCAACTGTGTCAATGACACCAGTAGCTTGCACACAAATTACTAACACAGGTCCAAAAAGGGGTGGATGTTGGCACCCGACAAAGAGAGGAAAGAGTCCAGAAATAGATTCCAAATACTTCACAAGGTTTTATTTATACCAAACCAAAGGGAAACACGGTCACTGGGGGACACTTACACTTATTTTCACTCTCCTATATGAGAAGGACTCTAAATAAACTGATATAACAGCTCCATTTTATGAGTGGTTTACACTCTATAATCAGCAAATCACTATATAATCCTTTCAATACTACCCTGAGGGGCACCTCTACCTAGGACATATTACCTGGAGTACTCCACTTTAAGGAACTCTATAGCATAATACTGTAAAACTCCTCTTCAGTCATAAGAGGCAGTTTGTGCATGGATAAGCTTTCTCTGTCATCAGGAAGAAATTGGGTTACAGGATAAAACACAAGGGGAACACTTACCTGAATGGGCTAACAACTAAGGCACTGCAGAGAGGATTTTGTGCAGGCAATGAGTCTCTCGGCCACACCCCACCTTTCTAGGGTTGCCAGACTTGTTAAGAACAAAGCAACAATTCTCTCAGCTCAGAACCCACTGAGGGCTGCTGGAATTGAGACACACCAAACCTGGCCACAGGCCTCTTCTGGACTGCAGGGGTAAGACAAAGAAGAAGAAGATGCTGACCAACTGGCCCAAAGTCCTCTTCTGGACTTGCTGGGACACGAGGATTAAGAAGAAAGTGCTGACCAACTGGTCCAAAGTCCTCTTCTGGATTGCCAGGACACAACAAAGATTCTGAAGAAAGGAAGTCTGTGAATCAGAAGCACCAACGGGGTTCTGGGCACCAAGGACTACATAAAATAAGAAACAGGACGATGATGCAAAAAACTGCGGCAGAATATCTGGATAGCACTTCGGTAAGGATGATAAAGCAATAAAACAGACTGTACCTTTGTACCAGGCCAGGCCGTACTTTGGGGAAACTTTAAAGAGTGGAAAACAATAAACAGGACGTTGCAAAAGACAATGGCATGGTTCCTTGAAGTTCTGCTGCTGACTGCTTCAAGGATGCACTGGAGACAACTTCTGGAGTACTTTGAAGAAGATTGATCTGGATACCAATGGTGAACAGATTCTAGAACGCTCTGGAAGACTGATTCAAACACCTTGCAGCTTGGAAGGCTGGCAACAAAGCAATACTTTCTGGCATATTTACTGCTTGTAGCAATAGTTGCATGCAAAATAAAGTCTCAGTTTTTGTTGCAGTGGTCTCTTATTCAGTCTTAATGTTCAAATCACAGTAAATATGCAGGCAATTCACTTTTCTGATAGAACCCTAGAACTGGTGGATCTAACTAACAGGGGTCCCTCTGACTAAATTGGGTTCTTCCTGTTACTGCGACTCTGTATGGCTAGCTAGACTCCTTAAACATCTGGGATCACTAATGTTGCTGGGCCCCTATAACACCTGGGGAATCTAAATGGCTAGCAGTGGGCCTAACTTGCCCCTTAAAATGGCAGAGCACAAGGCGCGGGCCTAACTTGCCCCTCTTAAGAACTGGTGGGCCTGACTTGCCCCTTTAAGAACTGGTGGACTACCCTTGCCCCTTTAAGAACTGGTGGGCCTGACTTGCCCCTTTACACAGTGGTGGGCCTAACTTGCCCCTTTAAGAACTGGTGAGCCTGACTTGCCCCTTTTAAGATCACTGGGCCTTATCTGGGTGAACCCCTTTCAAATAAATATTTGGGCCCCTCTGGACAGCTGTGCCCCATAACACTCTGGGCTTTTCTATACAGCTGTGCACTCTTTAAATCGTGAGCCTCCCTAAGGCTGTGCCCTTTTAAGACACGGGGCTGCTTGTCTGGGCCCCTCCAAAACCACTGGGCTCCCTTTTAAATACTGGGCTACACTTTGGCTCTGCCCCTGCAAATACACTCTGGACTTCTCCATACTAAACCCTATTAAATCGCTGGGCTTCCCTGGAATCAGCCCCTTCACATACACTGGGCCTCTCTCCCTGACAGGGCCCCTTTAAATTGCTGGGCTGGCTTGGGCTAAACTGTCACTCTTTTTCCCAGCCACGCCTCTTCTTATAAATATTTATGCCCTTCCTGAGGCTTCCCTTTTGCTGTCCCCTCCCCTGTGGGCGTCACTACACCCTGAAGGCTTTAATTATTTAAATAAGGAGCCCCTGGACTGCCCCTTCATGGCGCTCAGCCATTTTTCCTTTGCGCCTGGTGCATACTATTTAAAATGAATAAATTCACTTTTCTTCTCTTTCAGGGCGGTTAGCATGTTGCAGTGTGCTGCCGTCGACTCACCGAACCACCGGGAAGCAGGAGCTGAAGACGGGAGGTGGGAGGTGCAGTCTGGAGAGCTTTCAGGCAGGTGCAGGATGACTGGAAACCTCACGGAGGTCCTGAGAGAGCATACCATGATGCAGCAGCATGATTGCTACCACCAGGGAAATGAACACTTGATTTTTAAATTAAAAATAATAAAACGGGGCACCAAGCCCTCCTGGGGACACAGCGGGACGTTGTTTCACTTTGCAGGTAGCTTGGGACAGCACTGCAGACTTGACACTTCGCTCAGGTACATTTCTTCAGTGACTGGAGGCAGGAGGCACACAGAAAAGCCCTCAGGGACATTTTCAGCCCTCCTGGCAAGCTCTTCTCATCTTTCCTCGCTTTCTGTGTCCTCACTCCTCCACAGTCACCACGATTCTCTTCAACAGTAACTTATTTTTTTTTTAAACTGCAGCACTCTTGGGCCAGCCCAGTGGCACTGAGGGCTGAGGCACTGGACACCTTACCTCACACTGTGCTGGTGACCCGTGTTTGGGAATGAGCATGGGTCACTGGGGGCTGGTGGGGAAGAGAAGGATAGAGCGTTCGCTGGACTGCTCTCCTTCTCCAGGGAGGGGATGGTTTCACTTCCCGATGCCCGATTGCCCCCTGGCAGAGGCCAGGGGTCAGGGCATGGGGTGACAGCGTTGGGTGGAGTCTGGGCAGATGCCTGGGGGAGATGCATGTGGACGCATGCGCCTCTGCCTCCGCTGGTGTCATTGCACACCCATGGCTCCAGTAAGGGGGGGGACATGTGGCACCTCTCACGTGGCTTGATGGCCGTCCATGAGTGCTCATTGGGAATCCAGCACCCAAACTGGATCCGAGAAGGTGGGGAGTTAGGGGGCTTCCTGCCACCCCACTGCGGGGGGTAAGCCACAGGAGTTTCAGGGTGCCAGCGATCCTGATCGAGACAGATGGCAGCTGGATCCCCAGCAAGAGAATGCAAGGTCTAATGGGGGCAGAGAGGTGGCCCAAGGAGGATAAACAATCTAAAAAAAAAACATAAAACTGCAGCACTCTGTATTCTGGTTCTGGAAGGCATAGCAGATGCCACACAATGAGCATTCCATTACTCAGCTCAACATTCCATTAGCTGTAGCATGGCAGAAAGGCTTATTTTATTTTACTTCTAAGCTGTTTACATTATTTTTGACAGGCTTTGTTAAGAGATTTGTGTTGGCATTTTAAACTGAGCACCAGGGCAGTTCTTGGGCATCTGTTTACTGTATTGAGGCACCTATAACTGGCATTTTTCTATTCTTTATTTTTCTGTGGTGCCCCCAACTCTGGGGCACTACAGAACAGTCCCAAAAGACAGGCTGGTAAGGCAATTCAATAGACTGGATCAAACACTTAAAGGGGTGCAGAGTCCTGGGGTAGAGGGGTTTCCATGTCGTTTATTGCAGTAGTACATGGAGCCCTGGTTGAATGTGTGGAGTGAAGACCATGTTGTCTGCTAGGTGTGGAGCTCTTGTTTTAGTAAGGACATTAGAAATATAGAAACATAGACTTTGATGGCAGATAAGAACCACTTGGCCCACCCAGTCTGCCCATTTCCCTACCTATTGGATAAGCTGCAGATTCTAGTTAACCAGCAGCCTACTTCCTGCAACCCCCCACTATAATTGCCTTATGTCTGTCCCATGCATGTTTGAATTCCCCCACTGTTTTAGACCCCACAACCTCTCCAGGGGAGGTGGTTCCATGCTCCACCACTCTCCGGGAAAAGAATTTCCTCACATTACCCCTGAGCCATCCCCTCTAACTTTAAATTGTGTCCCCTTGTTCTTACACATCTCTTTTTCTGAAAGATGCTATCTTCCTGGACTTTGTTGATTCCCTTGAGGCACTTAAAAGTTTCTATCATGTCCCCCTTGTCCCTCCTTTCATCAAGGGTATACATATTAAGCTCTCTCAGTCTCTCTTCATGTGGTTTCTGATGTAGACCCTGCATCATTTTAGTTGCCCTCTTCTGGACTGCTTCCATCCTGTCTATGTCCTTGCATAGATGAGGTCTCCAAAACTGCACGCAGTACTCCAGATGGGGTCTCACCAACTGTCTGTACAGAGGGATAACCACTTCCCTTTTTCTACTTGTGATGCCCCTTCCTATGCATCCCAGTATCCCCCTGGCTCTCCTTACTGACTTCTCACATTGCTTACCCACCTTTAGGTCATCTGATATGACTACACCCAGATCCCTTTCTATTATTGTTGTCATTAGTATCTCCTCTGCTATTGTGTACTCTTCTCCTGGATTTTTATTTCCCAGGTGCATTACTTTGCACTTCTTTGCATTAATCTAAGTTGCCATATGTCTGACCGTTCCTCCAACCTTGCCAAGTCCCTTCTCATCCTTTCTACCCCCCTTCGGTATCAACTCTGTTACAGATCTTTGTGTCATCTGCAAAGAGGCATACCTTTCCTTCCAGACCCTCTGCAATGTCACCTATAAAGACGTTAAAGAGGACTGGACCCAGTACTGAACCCTGAAGTACTCCACTAGTAACCCCCCTTTCTTTAGAATGTGTTCCATTCACTATTAACTTCTGTGTCCTGTTGTGCAGCCAGTTTGCTACCCAGGCTACCACCCTGGAACCCACTCCCAGGCTGGCTAACTTGATTATTAATCTTTTGTGTGGGACTGTGTCAAATGCCTTGCTAAAGTCTAGGTAGGCCATACCCACAGCCCCTCCCTGGTCTATTACTTTGGTCACCCAGTCAAAGAAATCAATTAGATTCGTCTGACATGACCTTCCTGCTGTGAATCCATGCTGCTTTGGGTCCTGTGCCCCACTGGCCTCTAGGTACTGAACAATTCTTTCTTTCAGAAGTGATTCCATCATTTTCCCTACCACTGAGGTCAAACTAACAGGTCTGTAGTTTCCTGCTTCTGCTTTGCTCCCACTTTTGTGAAGGGGAATCACATCTGCCCTCCTCCAGTCCTCAGGTACTACCCCATCTTCCCACGATTTGTTAAAAAGTGTGGTTAGTGGTGTCACTAGGTCCTCCCTTAGCTCTTTTAGGATTCTAGGGTGAATCCCATCAGGCCCCATTGCTTTGTCCACGTTGAGTTTTACGAGTTCTTTCAGGACTCTTTCTTCTGTAAATGGACTGGAGTCAACACCACTACCCAGAGTGCTTCTACTGTTTGGTTTAGGTAACTCCTCCTCTTCTTCTTTTGTGAATACTGAGCAAAAGTATTCATTTAGTATCTCTACCTTTTGAGCTCATGATGTTTGCTGGGCATGGAGCCTTTGTTGATTGGGGGGCATGAAGCCAACATTGTTTGGGGAGTGCAGAACCCTAATGTTGGAATGTGACATTTATGGTTGCAGGGTCCTTCGAGACTGAAGAATTGCTATTCTGAGACTTGGAGTTTAAACTGCAGAAGAAGGGAGGATGTGCAGACCCACCAAAAAGGCAACTGAAGCAAAGCAAAGACAACAGGAAGCACAGCAGGGAAGCTGCGAGGGCACAGAATTGCAGGCCGTTAGACAGCATGACACAATAGATCAGAGTTCCACTAGAGGGCAGGCTATCAGGAAGCTGGTAGGGAAGTGGCAAGGGCACATAATTGCAGGCCATTAGACAGCATGGCACAATAGAGCAGAATTCCACTAGAGAGCAGACTATCAGGAAGCTGGCAGAAGATGCACAGCAGAATCAGAACACTGGCAAAAGCAGCCCCTGATAGTAGTTGGAGCAGCATGATAATGGGCATTGATAAAAAGCAGGAAGCAAGCATACAGTATCTGAAAAGCAGCACAGGGGCAGGCAGAGAGACATATATAACCTAGAATAAAGCATGGCACTAGTGTTGCTCGGATAGTATTCTGTGAATTAGGATACCACCAGATACCTGACGTTCAGCCAGATAGTGAGTACAGTCGGATAGTAGCGATGTCCAACCATGGATCCAACCTTCCCAGATCCAGGCCAGATCCCCTAGATCTGTGGTCAAAACTCTGGATTCGACATCGGGTGCAGGATCTGACCTGGGATCTGACCTCTGACTTGGTCGGACCCCAGGTCGGGTACTGCCACTATCCGACGGATCACAATCGGATCCACAAAGGCACTATCCGAGCATCACTACATGGCACAGATGATCAGAAAACAGGTCCAAGCCCTGCAACAATGACATTGGCTGGGGAGGAGGTAATGGGAGAAAATGGAGTCCCACACCAAAAAGAGGAAATAAATGGTTTGGCACTACAGGCAGCAGTGGGGAGCAGAAGAAGGTGGGATGCATGGCAGAGAAGCAAGGAAAATAAGCATCTGCTGAGAGACTTATAACTAGCACTTTTATATGGCACTTAGGGACAGCGCTCCCCCATTGAACAACAAGATAAATCTTGTTCCACAAAATATTTGGATTAGTGTAATATCCTCTCTGAAGCTTGTGGGATGACATCTGTGTAACCAATCTCCCTGACGCTGGGTGGTATGGGCTCCACCTCTCAGGGCTGGAAACTGGCTAGGGCTCTAATTTGTATCTGGGCACTGAGACAATATTGCGTCCCTAATGGATGCTACTAAATACAATACATATTTCAACACATAAATTCTATTGTCTACTCCAGGCAAGTACAGTCAAGCACAACTTAATTTATTAAACTCCACACATCACAGTAACTTTGTACCCCTAAGGGGACATAATTGAAAGGCTTTGCCTGTAGTTCAGTGACCAAGCAGCCAGCCACTCCCACTTCCTGAGCTATATAAGCAGTTCCTCTCAGCCTCACTGTGAAGCATTTTGTCTTTGCAGCTGAAGGCTCTGCCAGTTTGTCTCCTGAGCTGGTCGGGCCTCCCTGGTTGGAGCTCCCCCACCCCTTGCTTGTCTCTGCAGGGCTTCTGTGTTTGTTTTCCTGCTTTGGTTTGTATTTGCCTTCAGTTGTGTATGCTTTCTTCATTTTGGGGGTTGGGGGTTTCTAGGCTCCTAGCATACTGCTGTTCATAGCTCATAATGCTAGCTTTTAGTTAATCAACTATAGCTGGTCCATGTGGCATTTTATTGCTCTCACCTGACTCAGATTACTTGAACCTAGCTATACAGCTTACTCATGCTTGTTCTACTTACCTCATTGCTGCAATCTCATTGCACTGCCTGTTTGACAATGCTTAAGAGCATTATGCCTCCTTTATTTGCACTTACAACTCAGTGTACTCATTTATTTACTGCTGTTGTACAGGCCTACTTGCTTCCTGCTGCTGCATTGTTTACACCCATTCCTATTGTACCTTGTTTACTCTCAGGTTAGCTGAAGCTCCTACTGAGGCTATTAAATTAGCTTTTATATCTGCATGTGGTTCTCTGCCTTTCATCGTTTCCTTGTTTGTCCTACGGTGGGAACTGGGAGGTGTTTGGGGGGGTCATGGCCTATGTGGTTAATTAATTCTGTTCTATATCCTGTCTTCGCCACCAAAAATTGTCAGAGTTTGTCACCTTGATTTGGCTATTCATGTCTGGCTGGCTTGCCCCTAACTCAGTGGTGTTTACTTGCCATACAGTTATGCAGGTCCACCTATTACTACTACTGCTTACTGACCTATCAGGTCCACACTTGGTTACGCAACTGTTGCTCCTTGTTTACGCAAACCATTGCTTCATGCCTAGTGCCATCCCCTTGGCTTCGGCCTGGGATTCTACTGCTCTCAATCTGCATTCGACCTTGCAAGGTCTCAGCTCTCAATGCTCATTATGATCTCAGCATGCCGTGTTCATTCAGCTCACCAGCTTTACAGCTCTCAATCAATTCTGTGGCATGCCAGCCATTCTAATCTGGTGCAGGTTCCTGTAGCCGACGGTCTCGCTCTGCATTTAGTCCGCATCATCGAGCGTTTCCAACTTGGGGTGGGATCCTTCTCACCTGGCCCATAACTGGGAATATCCTCGCCCCGGGCTTGGCTTTAGCTGCCTGCTATGCAACAGCAGCTCCTGGTGTAGAATTTAAGACTAGCGGTGAAGGGTGGTTATGACGATTTCCTTTGGCTCTAGTGTTCCAATATAATGGTTGGCCATTGACTTTAGTGGTTTCCCTAGCAAGGCACCTTCACCGCATTCTCCCCATGACTGCCTGTGGTTCACCTGGTTTGATTTAGGGTGGGTAGGCCAGGTAAGTGCCTCAGCAGTTGTTGCTCTCCTCCTGCACCTTGGATGCTCGTATTGTTGCAGAGTTTTCTTGCAACCTTCCATGACATTTCCGCTAGAGGGTTTGAGTGAGAGCTTTCCTCCAAATTGGAATATTTTCCACCTCCCTTTAATTGGGTTTTCCAAATTGCAGCTGCAGATCCCCCACTAAATAAATTTTCCCAAGCCTGGAGGGAAGGCAACCTAGGTCTTGGATCCCCAGAGATTTCCTCCTCATAGGGTTTTTTTCTCTCCTCCGTTGCCTCAGGTATTAACACTTAGTTAGCATAGTTGTTTCCCCTAGTTTCCTTAGGTAGGGTCCATTGTTGGATGGAGGTGGAGGATGTCCTGCCGTTCCCTCTCCTCAGGGGATCCCCTTCTCTCAATGCAAGCCATCACTATTCTTCTCTACTACTATGTTGCAGTTACTGCTTCTACGTCACTGTCACTGCTTGCTCATACACATCATGTTGACTCCTTTTGGGGATGATACTACATTTCTTTTGGGGATTCATAAGGTACCTTTAGCCACAGGAACCGTCCCGTGGGACCTCTAGGGGCGGAACTCTCTCTGAGAGTTCTTTGCTTTTGTACCCCCACAGGGTAGTAATTCCTCTGGAATAGAGAGTGTGAATGGCCACAACCAAAACTAACACAGTTACATAAGCATAACACTATACTGGCTGCGTAGGTCAGTGAATTGAAAGGCTTTGCCTGTAGTTTGGTGACCAAGCAGCCAACTTCTCCCACTTCCTGAGCTACATAAGCAGTTCCTCTCAGCCTCACTGTGAAGCATTTTGTCTTTGCCCTACCATCCTCCCCTCCTCCTCCAGTGGTAGTGCTCTCTCCTTAGGGGGATTCCTAAGGTACCTTTAGTCACGGGAACCATCCCGTGGCACCTCTAAGGGTGGAACCCTCTCCGAGAGTTTCTTGCTTTCGTACCCCTACAGGGTACTAATTCCTCTGAAATAGAAAGTACGAATGGCCACAACCAAAACTAACACAGTTACATAAGCATAACACTATACTGGCTGCGTAGGTCTGTGAACATATTTACAAACGCAGCAACAGAGTTTTGAGCATCTCTACAGAGTTTCTGAATTGCAGGAAGTCCTCTTCACATTTCATTCAGATCTGCAAAATATACCCTCTAGTGTCTACATTTCGCTATAGTGTTACAACTCCCACCATTGAAAATACACTCTGGGGCTGATGTTATGCTCCATTGGGAAGCCTGCTCTAAATAGCTAACTCTCCCTAGGCTTCCTCACACCCGACCCTCAACTACAGTTCATAAAAGATGAACTTTCTTGTTCCTCCAAGGCATAGACACATGTGTGACACACCACACTCAGTCAGCACACATCTGCGACCTTCTCCTCGAGCATACAACATCAACAGGACTGGTGGAGAACTTCTCCTTGATGGTTCTGAAACTCTGCCTTATGGCCTAGGATTCGAGACACCTCCACCTCGAAACCTGGAGTGGGATATCATAGCCTTGGGTGACTCGCTTGAGTGGAAACTCTAACCTCTCCTCTAGGGCCCTCTGTGATGACTCTTGAGACCATGTAGCCTCTTGACCCTCATTCTCTTTAACACAGCTTCTTTGCTCTAACATTCTTTATCTGTCTGTCTCTGACGCTCTCATTTACTCTGCTCTCAGGCTTGCTTTCTTGGGTCTGGAGCACCTCGCCCCCCTCAGGGGAGGGGAGGGAGCTGCTGATCTATCTGCCGTTCTCACTCTGCACCAGATACTGCATGTCCCTAAGCAAAGAGCTTGGAGCTCACTACACACACATTGCTCTTTCCCTTTCATAGGCAGTAGGAGGGACCAGCAGAAACAGGGCTTGGAGCTCACTACACACATTGCCCTCTCCCTTTTATAGGCAGTAGGAGGGACCAGCAACAACTTATCATTTGCTTAGACACTGGCAAATGTGACTCAGTAGTCTTGCAATATTAGGGGAAGAGAAGCCTGGAATATTAACGGGACTCAGGCATTTCTCCGAATAGTTAACCATTAGTCACCCAGACTCAGCCAGGAGGGGGTACAATGCTGGTTAGACTTGTAACTGAATTTCAGGTCATAAAGTGTAAGTGGCAGATCCTGCTATTGATCCTTGCATCTTTGATTTCAAAGACAGCAGCTCTACCCCTTAAGAAAAAGGGAAAGTCTCATTACATGGGCTGTTAGGCTGAGCTCTAGTTCTTTGTATGTTGCAATCTCAACTTTCACCGCTAGATGGTGCATTGTCTTGTTGCTGATTCTGTAGTTGTTTATTTAAAATTTGGTGACAACAATAAGCATGTTGGAGCTCATTTCCAGGTGCTACTTTAGGGAGGGGACACAGCAGGGAGTGAAACAGCAATAACAAAGTGATAACAGGTGCATATACAGTACATGAACATAAAACCATAGTACAAGTAAAGCATTCCAGACAAATCAAAAAATGTATATAAAAAGAGTACAAAGTACATTGATTATGGGGTATATACTATGCCACTTACCTTTTTGATTGTTTGCATGTTTGTTTGTCTGTAGGCCAGGAGCCTATCCTCGTCACCTTTGTACAACAATGTCCTCTAACCAGCACAAGAGGGGACATGTTTTGTAAACTGAATTTCAGGTCTAAGAGAGTAAGGGCCAGACTCAAGGATAGATCCTTGCATCCCTGGTCTCAGAAGAAGGAGCGTTGACCAGTCAGCAAACAGAAAACCCTGCCAGCTGGGCTGTTAAACTGCATTCTAGTTCTTCATGTGATGCCCTCCCAGTTTTCACCACCAAATGGCAATCTGAATTGTCTAGTTACTTATTCTGTGAATACCACAACATGATGCAGCAGTATCAATTTATTTATTTGAAAATTTTGGTAACCGGGTGAGCCCGCTGAGACATTACAGTCCCCTTTTCAGGGGCAACCCAGGAAGTGCAGAACAAAGACAATGACATGGCAGTAGCAGTGGATGTATTTACATCACTCACTGATTTACAAAAATTCATCATTTACAGAAACATTCACATATTAAACATTTACAGATTACAAAGACATGGCAGTTACAGTGGTTATATTTACATTGTTTGTAGATTAACAAAATACACCATTTATAGATACACTTACATCGAATATTTACATAAACAGAAGGGGTCCAGGAGCAGGAATACTTATACACATGAGGATCAGTGAGGGGGGAAAATTTATGCATAGCATTATGGAAGCTGGACCAATAGTCATTGGAAGCCGGAGACAAGTGATGAGACATTAAGGTGGTATAATAGGGAGGACTGGAACTTAGTGAAGGAGGTGCAGGATAAGACAGAGTGTGGTAGTGAGTTCCAGCTCGACACTGCCAAGAAGGCAAAAGATCTCCAGGCCACTGCTAACCGAGGTTTAGGCAGTACGAGAAGAGAAAGTATCACAAGAGGGGGGTGGGGATACAGCGCGGAGGGGGGATTGGAAAACAGCATGCATTTGTTTTTTTTGGTGTTGAGCACTAGTTGGTTATCTAGAAACCAGCTCTCAAGAATTTGGAAGTCCGAGGCAATCATGCTGTTGAGCCACTCAACATCAGATAAAGAATGGTAAACATTGACATCATCCATGGAAAGTTGCAGAGAGGCCCCTCTGCAGTTATTTGGTAATTCATTAATGAATAGGGAAAAGAATAATGGGCCTAGAATGGAGCCCTGAGGGACGTCGTGGGTTATTGGTCTGAGATCTGAGATCTGGACCACTTGACCATTTGAGTGTAGCCAGTAAGGTAAATTTCGAGCCAAGTTAAGACACTAATGTCATGGCCAAGTGAGTGTAGCTGCCGTAGAAAGAGGTTGTGGCTGACCAGTTCAAAAGACTTCGTCAAGTTGATGAAGATAGCACCGATTGCAAAGCCCTGGTCAATGTATTTGGTCCCGTGTTTGATGGGAAACAGTCAGATACTGAATCATCCAATGCATATCTGAAAGACTGAATATGTAGGATTGGTATCTGTGTCATCTACGATATACAGGACCAGATAATCCAAGCAGCTCTAGGCCCCACTCTGATGTGTCTGTTATGCACCTTTTTCTTTTTTTTCTGGCCTTGTTTCACTCCTGTCACGGCCCTGAGGTCCTCTCTCAGGCATCCCATCCTTATCCTGCCCGCCTGAATATCCCTGGACTGTGTTTACTCTTTCCCTCCTCACCGATGCCGGCACCCCCGGCTTACCCTATCTGGGTTGGGCCGCCCCTCTCCTACTTGGGGCACTCTTACGAGGCAGACTCCGACATCGGAGCGAGGAGTGGGATGCCAAAATCGAAGGCCAGTCAGGGAAGCCCAGCGAAGGGCATGGGGGACAGGTGCCGTTGCCTGATCCTCGGCGCCGGGTTTTTCTTTTGTTCAGGTTACGTCCCCTGATGCGAGACATGCAGTGCTGCCCAGCCCTCAACGTAGGTGCTCCCACCCACGTCAGGAGGGTAGCTGCCCGACATCACCCCATGTTGTATGAGCCCAAGTGCATAGCAGTGCCACTGTTCTCCACCGGGGGCCGCTGCTGCACCGGGCTACCTCTGGATTCCTCTCCAAGAGAGGAGAGCAGTCCTATGGATGCTCAATCCTCTCTCTCCCCTGGTGACCCCCGATGGCCAGGGCTCGTTCCCGAACCCGGGTTGCCAGCGTGGCGCGAGTTGTGGTGTCCAGAACCTCAACCCTCAGTGCCACCGGGCCAGTCTGTTATGCACCTCTTTGAACCAGTGGGCTTCACAAACAGCAACTATTGACAACAATTCCACAAAGTACAGTAGTTGTGTTGCTGGTTTGTAATGCTGCATAGAAATGTAGAAACAAATATTGACAGCAGATAAGGCCACTTGGCCCACCTAGTCTACTTATTTTTCTTACCTACTGTAACACCACAGATTCTTCTTGATCTCAAGCCTTACCCCACCCCCACCCCTTGCATCAAGTCCTTACTTGTGAAATAGCTGAGTGATCAACAGCAGAAAAGGCAGGGCTTAGGCAGTCAACTGCTATAGTGATACTGGAAATGAGAACTTGACCAAAGTAGCAAAGTCAAGAATGAGAGGCAGAGGAACAGAAGCACCCAAAATATTGAAATTACATTTAGCAACTAAGTATGGTACCAGGAGGAGAAGAAACTATGCTGACTGGTGGGGTAAAGAGATTATTAATAGCAATATGGCCTGGCAATATTGGCACAGTGGGATGATGTAGGTGATATTAAAATGTCCACTGACCAGACCTAGATGGATCAGTTTGCTTCACTGGGTGATTGCCCCCCACCTCTACAGTACTTGCAGGTTTCCACCCAACTCTAGTTACAGGTTCATCAAATCATTTTCATCAGCTACCATGTATTCAGTCAGGTGAAAATTATCTGTCCAGCCCTGATTAGATAACCCATCATCCAAATCATGGTATCCATGGGAATCAGATCTCCCCATACATAATCTGCATCTCCCTACTGTTTATCTTAAAAATTACTTTAAATCATGAGAGTTATTGTAACAGGTTATTGGTTATGAGATAATGAGATGGCTCAGGGAATGTGGGTCAGTCAAGTAAATGAATGTCTAGGACTAAGACACTGCAAAAGGAATGAGGAAGTAAATGATATTGCATTTAACTGTAAAGCTTAAGGTACAAATGTGTTAAATGATTATCAAATAAAAGTGATGTAGGACTGCAATGGAAGACCGTGCAATGATGCAAACAGGCAGAAACTTGTAAGTGAATTTTGTTTTCATGGTTATAAGGTTTAATGTTTGGATTAATGGTGCATGTGGAATAAATAACCAAGGGTTGAATTGTGTAAGCAGCAGTACTGGCAGACAGTGGTGTAGTTCTGTCTTGTTGTGACATTCTTTCCAGGTAGACCAAGACGACCCTTCAGATAAACAAAAATCCCACAACAGGAGTCTGCTCTTAACAGACTTTAAGCCTGCTTTTCTAAATGGGATGGCATATTTAAATTTTACATGTAGCCAGCCCACAACCTTCCACCACCCAATACTACTTTGCCAACCCAGCTCAGATGCAGCATTCAGATTCCCTAGCTGCTCCAGAGTGCTGGCACAGACCTCCTTGCAGGGACAGGGGAGAGCCAGGGAAAGGAACTGGTCAGGACTCCAGGATTAAAATTAGAAGTCTGTATCAGCCATCTACTGGAGCTCCTGCTCCACATGAGTAGAGGATTAGCTGGCTTGATGTATACCTTTTGCAGGTCACGATAAGTTTAAAAAAGGGGGTATACAGTTCCCTTAGCCCTCAGTGCTGTGGGAGGACTGTGACTATTGGTGGGGAGGGGGCTGATTGGGGAATAGAATGCTGTATGGACCTTCAGTACGATGATGCAAAGAGCTGTTATGTATACTGCCCTGTCCCATGTCCACTCTCCAGACCTGGCACGGACAAGGGGGCTCTGCGAGCTGATCCTCATCCTCTCCATAGCTCCCCCCCAACCGGACAGCCAATAATGCTGCCGGAGATCATTGCAGGATTATTCCTTGAACTGCCTGTTTATGAGGTTTCAAAGGCTCTCCAGCTCCTCCGATTGCAGCAAAATACTGCCTCCTGCACTTCGGTGCCCCACAGAAATGTTTGCCACCACTGAGGACCATGCACTGAGCTGTTCCCAGAGACTGTGCAAGCAGACCACAAGTGTACTCCTGGGCAGGTTCTTCAGCCAATCAGAGGTGGAAGACTAGGTTTGCTGGCAAAGGGACCTAGCTTAACCTGAACTCTTTTCTTCTAGGTTTGCTTGTAAGGACAGAGCAAGGAACAACATTATCAGAGCAAGGAAAAATATTAAGGCTTCTTTTGGCTAGGCATATTCACTGTGTGTTATTATTTTCTTTTGTGCTCACAGGTTTTGTTACTGTTTTTTGCTTACATTTTACTGCTTTATTGTTCTCTGATTCAAATTGCTGTTGCAGTGCATACTTTCTGCTGCATTATTACATGGTGTGCCTACAGGTTTGTTACTGTTTTGTGCATACAGATTACTGTTGTAATCTTCTCTGATTCAAATTGTTTTTTGCAAGGTATATCTTCTGTTACTGCTTTATTTTTCTCTGCAGCACAGTGTTTTTTGCAGGGTATATCTTCCGTGAAATTGTTACTGGTGGTGCTTACAGGTTTTGTGACTTTTTTTATCTATCATTAGGCTAAGCAAAATTGCTGTTTGCTACTATTTTATTTTTTGCTGAAAGGTTTTTGGTTTGGTCTCAAAAATGTTGCAGTCTCCTTCTCACATTGAATGAGCTAATTGCTTTCCTCCCACAGCTCTTCCAGGGCATTAGTAGTGTAACTGGAGGGTGGAGCTGATAAAGTCTTAGTAACTTCCAACAGAGGGAAGAGTTAAAAGGTCAGGTTAGTTGGTGTTTTTGAGTTGGAAGACTAGGTTTGCTGGCAAGGGCACCTACTGTAGCTTCACCTGAGCTCTTTTCTTCTATGTTTGCTTGTAAGGACAGAGCAAGGAACAACATTATCAGAGCAAGGAAAAAGATTAAGGCTTCTTTTGGCTAGGCAGATTTACTGTGTGTTACTATTTTCTTTTGTACTCACAGGTTTTGTTACTGTTTTTTGCTTACATTTTACTGCTTTATTGTTCTCTGATTCAAATTGCTGTTGCAGTGCATACTTTCTGCTGCATTATTACATGGTGTGCCTACAGGTTTGTTACTGTTTTGTGCATACAGATTACTGTTGTAATCTTCTCTGATTCAAATTGTTTTTTGCAAGGTATATCTTCTGTTACTGCTTTATTTTTCTCTGCAGCACAGTGTTTTTTGCAGGGTATATCTTCCGTGAAATTGTTACGGGTGGTGCTTACAGGTTTTGTGACATTTTTTATCTATCATTAGGCTAAGCAAAATTGCTGTTTGCTACTATTTTATTTTATTTTTTGCTGAAAGGTTTTTGGTTTGGTCTCAAAAGTGTTGCAGTCTCCTTCTCACATTGAATGAGCTAATTGCTTTCCTTCCACAGCTCTTCCAGGGCATTAGTAGTGTAACTGGAAGGTGGAGCTGATAAAGTCTTAGTAACTTCCAACAGAGGGAAGAGTTAAAACATCAGGTTAGTTGGTGTTTTTGAGTTGGAAGACTAGGTTTGCTGGCAAGGGCACCTACTGTAGCTTCACCTGCGCTGTTTTCTTCTATGTTTGCTTGTAAGGACAGAGCAAGGAACAACATTATCAGAGCAAGGAAAAAGATTAAGGCTTCTTTTGGCTAGGCAGATTTACTGCGTGTTACTATTTTCTTTTGTACTCACAGGTTTTGTTACTGTCTTTTGCTTACATTTTATTGCTTTACTGTTCTCTGATTCAAATTGCTGTTGCAGGGTATACTTTCTGCTACATTATTACATGGTGTGCCTACAGGTTTGTTACTGTTTTGTGCTTACAGATTACTGCTGTAATCTTCTCTGATTCAAATTGTTTTTTTCAAGGTATATCTTCTGTTACTATTTAATTTTTCTCTGTAGCAAAGTGTTTTTTGCAGGGTATACCTAATGTGAAATTGTTACAGGTGGTGCTTACAGGTTTCACAGTTTTATCTGTCATTAGGCTAAGCATTCAGGGCTACTGCATTTGTTGCTGGTTGATTGTTTTTGCTGTTACCTCCTTGTTTTTTTTGTCCATGGTTCTTCTTTTTCATCAGGGGAAGGGCCCAGCCACCCACCCCTATCGCCAACCACCCCATGCTATACTCCTTTTATAGAGTAGCACAGTCATGACATTTCCTGTAGCAAAGCAGGAAGGGGAGGATCAGAGGGGTATCCACACAGTTACGTCACATACAGGGGCACAAGTAATTTAACTTGTTATAAAAAGTTATACATAAACAAACAAACAAAACAAACAAAAAAATAAATATAAAAAAAAATAAAACTTTTGTTTTCATTTTCCTTCTAATTATTCGGACCAAGTTATAAACTCGGCAGCTCAACTGGAATGGATATTATTACCTGCCGGTACTGCAGGATACTTTTCAAAAGGGCAGTTATACAGGATTTAGGATGCTGTCCTACATGCTGGACCATTGGAGATCTAAGGGCTCAGCTCCAGATAGCATGGGCAGAGATTGCACGCCTCAAATCGCATATTCAGGAGGAAATATATTACAAGAACCGCCCACCATTTATCCATCATCCAACTGAAGCACCTCGACCACAGAGGGTACGTGGTTTGGGAGGTTGGTAAGTGGTTAGGAGGGGCAAATCAGGTGCCCCATTACTCAATGCTAACCAACGTATCACCTCCACAAACCATATAAAAACTACAAACAGGTATCTGCCTCTATCTCTGAAATCAAACAAAGGAGCAGAGGACGCTGCAGAGCAGGACACTGCTGCACAGGAGCTAACGCTAAAAAACTTGCCCAAAACAGGGACCAAAACAAAAAAAGCAAAAAGGAAATCCAAAACACTCCTGAACATAGGAGATTCCATGATTCGGGGAGTTGATACCTACCTCCAGCCGGGGGTAATGGTCAGATGTTTCCCAGGTACATTAGCGTGGAGAGACACTGACCACATTGCTAAAATCATGCAGGAAGCAGGAGAAAACATCAATGTCCTGGTGCACATAGGGAATAACGATCTTGCCAGCCGGTCAGTTGTTGAGACCAAGGAACACCTGACCAGGCTAGGAGACAAATAGTCATCCATTTCATCCGGCATCTCCTCCTCTGAGATCCTGCTGGTCTGGGAGAGGGGGGCAGATAGATGGAAGGTCAGAGAAGGGGAGATATGGGATCTAAACATGTGGTTAAAGGGCTGGTGCCAGGAAAAAGGACACAAATTTGTAGGTAACTGGCAACAGTTTTGGGAGCGAAAGCCTTTAAATTCGATGGACTGCATCTGACTAAGGAGGGAGTCAGTGTATTGGGGCAGAAGTTTGATGTCTTTGCAGCATATTTAAACTAGCAAATGAGGAGAGGAGTGCAGTGCCCGATACATTGAATGGGAAGAACACCCCTCCCCCTTCAGCTAGTGATCAAACAGGAGTTCAGCACGTTTGTAGCTCATTTGCATCACCAGGTAAAGAAAAAGGTCCGGCTTCCCGTATGATGCGCAGGGGAAATGCCGGACCTCGCCCAACAACTAACGCACTGAAATCTGGCCAATGGAAATCATGCACACAAATGCCTGCAGTATGAGAAACAAGATCCCAGACCTGCAGGCAACCATGACAGAGGCTATACTGGCCATAGTAGCCATTAGTGTGACATGGTTCACCAGTAACCACATTTGGGAGACTTCAGTACCCAGCTATGTACTGTTCAGAAGAGACCAAGGTGCAAAGGGGGGGTGACCCTTTATGCCAATGAAAATATCAAAGCTACAGAAATTCAGAATACACATAAGGAGCCAGACGAACTGTGGGCCACCCTGGAAACAGGAAATGGGACAGACATACAAACTGAGGTTGTCTACAGGCCTCCAGACCAGGGGAGGACATAGACACATTACTGTTTGAAAACATACAAAACATGACAGCTAAAGGAGAGGTTCTGATGATGGGAGACTTCAACCTGCCAGATAAATATTGGTCAATAACAGCAGGAACATAGGAACATAGAAACATAGAAACATAGAATTTGATGGCAGATAAGGACCGTTTGGCCCACCCAGTCTGCCCATTTCCCTACCTAATGGATAAGCAGCAGATCCTAGTTAACCAGCAGCCTACTTCTTCCTACCCCCCCCCCCAGAATTGCCTTATGACTGTCCCATGCATGTTTGAATTCCACCACTGTTTTTGACTCCACAACCTCCTCCGGAAGGCTGTTCCATGCATCCACAACCCTCTCTGTGAAAAAATACTTCCTTAAATTACCTCTGAGCCACCCCATCTTCAAATTGTGCCCCCTTGTTCTTGCACACCTCTTTTTTTGAAAGATGCTACCCTCTTGGACTTTGTTGATTCCCTTGAGGTACTTGAAAGTTTCTATCATGTCCCCCCTCTCCCTCTTTTCCTCGAGACTATACATATTAAACTCCTTAAGTCTCTCTTCATATGTCTTCCGGTGCAGACCCTGCACCATTTTAGTTGCCCTACTCTGGACAGCTTCCATCCTGTCTATGTCTTTGCAGAGATTGGGTCTCCAGAACTGCATGCAGTACTCCAGATGGGGTCTGACCAGCTGTCTGTACAGAGGGATAATAACTTCCTGTTTTCTACTGGTGATGCTTCTCCCTATGCATCCCAGTATCCCCTGAGCTCTCCTTGCTGCCCTCTCACATTGCTTACCCACCTTTAGGTCATCTGATATGACTACCCCCAGGTCACTTTCCATTTTTGTTGTTGTTAGTATCTCACCCCCCCATTGTGTACTCTTCCCCTGGAATTTTGTTCCCCAGGTACATTACCTTGCATTTCTTAGCATTGAATCTAAGCTGCCATACATTTGACCATTCCTCTAACCTTGCCAAGTCCCTTCTCATCCTTTCCACCCCACCTTGTGCATCAACTCTGTTGCAGATCTTAGTGTCATCTGCAAAGAGACATACTTTCCTTCCAGTCCCTCTGCAATGTCATAAAGACATTGAAGAGGACCGATCTAATACTGAACCATGCAGTACCCACTAGTAACCCCGTTTCTTCAGAGTGGACTCCATTTACTATTACTCTCTGTGTCCTATTCTCCAGCCAATTCTTTACCCAGGCTGTCATCTTGGGACCCACTCCCAGACTGGCTAACTTGTATATTAATCTTTTGTGTGGGACTGTGTCAAATGCCTTGCTAAAGTCTAGGTAGACCATGTCCACAGCCCCTCCCTGATCTATTACTTTGGTCACCCAGTCAAAGAAATCTATCAGATTTGTCTGGCATGACCTTCCCGCTGTGAATCCATGCTGCCTTGGGTCCTGTGCCCCTCTGGCCTCTAGACACTCGACAATTCTTTCCTTCAGAAGTGATTCCATCATTGTCCCTATCACTGAGGTTAAACTAACAGGTCTGTAGTTTCCTGCTTCTGCCTTGCTCCCACTTTTGTGAAGGGGAATCATATCTGCCCTCCTCCAGTCCTCGGGTACCACCCCATCCTCCCATGATTTGTTAAAGAGGGTAGTCAGTGGTGTCACTAGTTCTACCCTTAGTTCTTTTAGAATTCTGGGATGAATCCCATCAGGCCCCATTGCTTTGCCCACCTTCAGTTTTAAGAGTTCTTTCAGAACCCTTTCTTCTGTAAATGGGATGGTATCAACTTCCGTATCCAGAGTTTTTCTACTGTTTGTTTTAGGTACCTCCCCCTCTTCATTTGTAAATACTGAGCAAAAATATTTGTTTAGTATCTCTGCCTTTTCACAGTCACCCTCTGCCCACGCTCCCTCCCCTTTATTAAGCCTCACTATCCCTCCCTTGGTCTTCTTTCACTCCCTGATGTACCTATAAAAGGTTTTATCCCCCTTCTTAACTGAGTTGGCTATCTTTTCCTCGGTTTGGGTCTTTGCTGTTCTGACTGCCTTCCCAACTTCCTTTTGCTTTAACTGATACAGTTCTCTGTCCTGCTCCTTCTGTGATTCCTTGTACTTCCTGAATGCTTTCTTTTCTCTTGAACCTCACTGCCACTTCCTTTGAGAACCATAGTGGTTTCTACATTGTTTCATTTTGTTTATTTGCTTCACACAAAGGCTTGTTACCTCTGTGATGGCAGTTTTATTATTCCCCATTGTTCTCCACCCTCCTTCCTGCCCATTTGCTAGTGCATTCCTTAGGCACTCACCCATTTTAGCAAAGTCAGCCCTCCTAAAGTCCAGTACTTTTGTCTTTGTATGGCTTGACTTTATTGCTGTGTTTATTGTGAACCATACTGTTCGATGGTCGCTAGTTCCCAGATGGCTACCCACTTCTACATCTGTGATCCTCTCTCCATCTCCATTTGAGAGAACCAGGTCTAAGATTGCTCTCTCTCCAGTGGGCTCCAATACTAGTTGTCTAAGGCATGCCCCCTGTAGGGCATCTAGAATAACCCCACTCTTTGAAGTGGCTGCTGCAACTGCACTCCAGTTAACATCTGGCATATTCAGATCACCCATCAGCAATATCTCCCCTTTTGCTGCCATTCTAAGTATACTTTCTATCATTTCCTTGTCCATTTCCTCCCCCTGAGAAGGGGGTCTGTATACAACCCATGTGCAGATTGTGGTGCCATTGCCTGTCTCCAAATTTACCCACAGTGCTTCTTCTCCTCCCTGTTTACCCTTTTGTTCTGTTGCTTTGATTCCTTCCCTTATGTAAGAGCTACTCCTCCTCCTCCTTTACCCTCCCTGTCCCTCCTGTAGATAGTGTATCCTGGTATGTTTACGTCCCAGTCATGGTTTCCACCAGAACTAGACACATAGTGGATTCCCTGTAGGGGGAGGGCCTCAAACAACTGGTACAACAACCCACAAGAGACAGGGATATCCTAGATCTAGTACTGACTAACGGGGAAAGGATCACAAATCTCCAGGTAGAAGGTCACCTGGGGGCCAGTGACTATCACATGGTATGGTTCAATTTGGCCGCTAGAAGCAAATCATCCCATTCCAAGGCAAAAATATGGGACTTCAGAGGAGCTGACTTTGATAAGATTGCCAAAAGAGTTAAGCTAGCCCTGGCAAGAAGAAAGGCAGGTGAGGGAGTACAGGCAAAGTGGGCAAGCATTAAGGATGCAACATCCCATTGTGTTAGGGAGAAAAGCAAGAGCAAAAGAAGGAGGAAATCACTGTTATTGTCAAAAACAGTAGCAGAAAAGATCAGAGCCAAAAGGTTGGCCTTCAGGAAATATAAGGGAATGCAGCGGGATGAAGATAGGGAGGCATACCAAACTTCCCTAAGGGAAGCAGGGAAGGCAGTAAGGCAGGCAAAGGCCTAAACCAAGGAAACACTAGCACGAACAGTAAAAGAAGAGGATAAGACTTTCTATAGATACATTAGTGAAAGTAGAAAGTCCAGAGGAGGTATTGCTAAGATCAAAGGGGATAAGGGGGAGTATGTGGAGGAGGACCAAGGAAAAGCATTTATCCTAAACAGATACTTCTGCTCAGTATTTACTGAGGAGAAAGTAGGGCAGGGCCAACAGCTCAGCACCATGGAGAAAGGGGGGAAGGAGGTGTGCACAAGTCTCCTTCACAAAAGAAAGGGTCCTACAAGAGCTCACTATGCTCAGGGTGGACAAGGCAATAGGACCTGATGGCATACATCCCAGGGTACTAAAGGAGCTAAGGGTGGAACTAGCAGAGCCATTATCAGAACTGTTTAGTGAGTCTCTGAGCACAGGATAGGTCCCAGAAGACTGGAGAAGGGCTCATGTGATCCCGTTCCACAAGAGTGGCAGCAGGGAGGAGGCAGGGAACTACAGACCAGTCAGGCTTACCTCAGTAGTGGGCAAGATTATGGAGGCACTCCTTAAGGAAAGGATAGTGCAACAGCTGGAATCCATAGGAGCACAGGATCCAAGATAGCATGTGTTTACAACAGGAAGGTCCTGTCAAACTAATCTCTTAGGTTTCTTTGACTGGGTAACCAGAGTGGTGGACCAAGGGGGTGCAGTTGATGTCGCCTACCTTGACTTCAGCAAAGTTTTCAGTACTGTTCCACATAGACGATTGATTAATAAGCTGGGTAGGCTCGGGGTGGGTCAGAAGTTGGTCAACTGGGTGGCAAACTGGTTGACAGGAAGAAAACAGAGAGTGGTGATAAATGGTATACAGTCAGAAGAGATGCAAATCACAAGTGGGGTACCTCAAGGATCAGTCCTGGGGCCAGTCCTCTTCAATATCTTCATCAGTGACATTGCAGATGGACTGGAGGGTAAGGTTTGTCTGTTTGCAGATGACACTAAGATCTGCAACACAGTAGATATCCAGATGGGGTGGGCAGAATGAGAAGAGATCTGGATAAACTGGCAAAATGGTCGGAAGAGTGGCAACTGGGGTTTAATGCAAAGAAGTGCAAGATCATACACATAGGGAAGAGAAACCCTGAAGCCACCTATAGGTTGGAAGAGGAGTTGCTGGCAATCACAAAAGAAGAAAGAGACTTGGGCATCATCATCACAGATGACCTGAAATCATCCAAGCAGACCACTAAAGCAGTAGGTAAGGTTAGAGGGATGTTGGGTTGTATTAGTAGGGGTATCACAAGTCATAAGAGGGAGGTAATAATCCCTCTTTACAAGACACTGGTTAGGCCCCATCTGGAATACTGCGTGTAGTACAGGAGTCAGCACCTGCACAAGGACATCAACAAAATGGAGGCAGTTCAGAGAAGGGCAACCAAAATGGTGCAGGGACTGCATCAGAAAACATATGAGGACAGATTAATGGAGCTCAGTATGTATACCCTAGAGCAAAGGAGGGAGAGAGGTGATATTTATTTATTTATTTAAAATTGGTGACTGGGAAAGGCACACTGAGCCTAGGCTCATTTCCAGGTGCGACCCTATATGATCAAAACATTCAAACACCTTAAGGGCATTACCAAGGTGAAAGAGTCTAAAAGTTTCAATGTAAGATAAATAGCAGTACAAGAGGACACAGCGTGAGATTAGAGGGGGGCCGATTAAGGGGGAATGTGAGGAAATTCTTTTCAACAGAAATGGTGGTGGATGCAAGGAACGGCCTACCTCAGGAAGCGGCGGATATGAATACAGTGCAGGGCTTCAGAAAGGCATGGGATAGGCATGAGGAAGCAATACAGGTGAGTATGAATAGATTGGCCATTGATAGAGTAAAGGCCTGTGGCACATTCATAAGGTAGAATAAGTGTGCAGACTGGATGGGCCTTGCGGTCCTTATCTGCCGCCAACTTCTATGTTCTATGATCCTATGGCTTGGCACCTTTTTTTAAATCTCCAGGTGACCCATAAATAGGGATCACACAGCGGTCTGCCTGCTTCCACTTTCTAGACCTGGCATGGACACGGGGGCTCCGTGGGCTGATCCCCAACCTCTCCACAGCTCCCCCCTAGACAGCCGACAACACCGCCAGAGATCATCGCGAGATTATTCCTTGAACTGCTGCCATACCTGCCTGTTTCTGCAGCTGCAAAGACTCTCCTGCTCCTCCAACTGCAGCAAAATACTGCCTCCTGCGCTCCAGTGCCCCACAGAAAGATTTGTCACCACCGAGGACCGTGCACCGAGCTGTTCCAGGAGACTATGCGAGCAGACCACAAGTGTACTCCTGGGCTGATTCTTCAGCCAATCAGAGGTGATCCTGTCACTTGGCACCTTTTTCTCAATTTCCTGGTGGCCCATAAATAGAGCTCATACAGCTGACTGCCTGCTTCCAATCTTCAGATCTGAAATGGACACGGGGGATCCGTGAGCTGATCCTCAACCTCTCCACAGCCCCCCCCCGGACAGTCGACAGTGCCGCCGGAGATTGTCGCAGGATTATTCCTTGAACTGCTGCCATACCTGCCTGTTGTTGCAGCTGCAAAGGCTCTCCAGCTCCTCTGATTGCAGAAAAATACTGCCTCCTGCACTCCGGTACCCCACGGAAAGATTTGCCACCATCGAGGACCATGCACCAAGTTGTTCCTGGAGACTGTGCGAGCGGATCACAAGTGTACTCCTGGGCTAGTATTTTGTCCCACTCACTCACCCAGGTCCCAACCTCTGTTAAATGCTCTGTGGTGCCATAGAAACTTGGTCGGTAGAGAGGACTATCTGTCACTGTACAAGACTTTCAATCTCATGATATTTAAGTTAGTTCTGTGACTACTGAGCACATTCCTTGTGTACTGTGTTCCTTTAATGGACAGACGTACGGCATTTTTGCGCTATTTTGCTACTTCACATAAGTCTTCTGCTTATGTCAGCTGGTGTGTACCTAATTTAAGCTGTTCTTGCTTGCATCAGGGTCTCCTATGATTCAGAGGTACAGTGTTTGATGTTAATCACTACTTCATACAAGTTCTTTGCCTGATTCAGCTGGTGCACACCTAATGGTAGCTGAACTTTCTTGCACCAGGTTCTCTTAATGATCAGAGGTACCAAGTCTTGTGCTAATTACTACCTCAGGATATCTAAGCTAGTACTGTGACGTCTGAGCATATTCTTTGTGTATTGTGTTGTTTTAAAAGACAGAGGTACCATGTTTTGTGCTATTTGCTATCTCATGTAAGTTTACTGCTTAACTCAGCTGATGTGTGCCTAATTTTAGCTGTTCTTGCTTCCAGCAGGTTCTCTTGTTGATCAGAGGTACAGTGTTTTGTGTTAATTATTATCTCATATAGGTTCCCTGCCTGTCACAGCTGGTGCGCTCCTAATCTTAGCTGAACTTGCATTCCTCAGGTGGTGGGAACATAAACTGAGCTTAACTGTAGTTTTATGCTGGGCACTCCTGTTCCAGGCTTCCATTGTATAAATTGGAGTCCTTTGTTGAAAGTGACAGCTCCAGATCCTTAGGACCTCTGTTGTTTGTCTGATCCCCTCACAATGGTAAGGAAGTCCATAGGGTTTTCTGTCCCCTGGGGCCAATAATGGCCTTTCTTTATTGTTGCCTAATAGTCTTGACTGACCACTTACTGGCCACCTCAGATGCCCCCTGTCAGGGTAAGGCCTTGCCCTCATACCGGAGACCAGACCAGCTAACTCAAGGGTTAACCAAGGCTACTGAACTGCTGTGAGTGGTGCACAGGCTTACTAAAAAAAGGATGTGCTACTCAATGTTCAGTGGGTCCAAATGTGGGATACTGCTCTCCAAGGTTCCAAAAGTACTTTCGCTGGTCCCTCTGGTACTACTCCTCCTGTCAGGGGACATCCAATCCAACCCAGGCCCTCAGGTAATAAATTTCACTGTGGGCTCCCCTAATGACCCTAACTGGGTCTCCCTCAAGGGACTGAGGTTGAGCAACATGAATGTATGCAGCTTATGCCCCAAAATACATGAGGTACAAGTGTGGGTTGCTCTTTACAAGCCCGATGTGTGGGCAGTGTCAGAGACATGGCTGAAGTCCACGTCCTAATCTACGAGGTTGATCTGTTAGGGTACACTGCCCACAAGAAAGACAGGGAAATGAAAAAAGGGGGAGCTGTTCTCATATATACCAAAGATATGCTTGACATTTCCCTTGCCCCCCTATGACTTAGCAACTGCACTGGCTGTGAAGTGCTTTTTGTGAAGCTTACCTTAGGATGGGCTGATTCCCTGCTTGTTGGTTGCATCTACAACCATCCATAAATTGCCTCTCAGGCACTGGATACCCTCACCAAGGCCCTGGTGGAGCAGGTACACTCAGAACTAATTATCCTGGGTGATTTCAACCTGAACTGGGCCCCAGATACAGAGCAGGAGCTAAAGACAGCACTCTTGGGCGCTCATCTATCACAGGTCATCAATGTGCCCACTAGACACAATACTAAATTGGGTAAACACACCACCCTAGACTGGGTGTTGATATCTAACCCCCTTAAGATTAGGGTGGCTGGGACCATAGCAGACGTCCTCAGTGATTACTCCCCAGTCTTCTGCATATGGAAGAACCGCCCGCCCAAACCTCTGCCTAGGCTGATCACAGCCAGGGATTTCTCCCAATTCTTACCATCTGCTTTCCAAAAGCACCTCTTTGGTGTCAACTGGAATCCCATTAAGTCTCTCCCTATCATTGATGATTGCTTGTCAACAGATCCCTCCTTGAAGGAACTGTTCCAGACCAATGGAAGCAAGCCCAATTGGTTCCCATACACAAGGGGAGACTCAAAGAGCAGATTGGTAACTACAGGCCTATATCCCTCCTGTGTATAATATCCAGTGTTCAGGAGAGGATAGTGTATCGGCAGCTCCAAGACTACCTGGAAACAAATAAATTGCTTGCCTGCACCCAGCACAGGTTCAGGAAAAAGCACGGCCTGGATATTGTCCTGATCAAGTTCTCCTCCAACCTCCTCAAGGCCCTCAACTGCAGCTCCCCCACTGAGGCTGTTTTCATTGATTTAACTAAGGCCTTCAATTTGGTGGACCATAGTCTTCTGATGGACAAGCTCAAGCGCCTTGGTTTAGATCACCATGCCCTTAGCTGGTTCACCAGTTACTTATCCGGTCGTTCACATCAGGTCAAGTGGTGTGATGCCTTATCTTACTGACTCCCTATTAAGGAAGGGGTACTACAGGATTCTATTCTGGGCCCCCTCCTATTCTCGCTGTTTGTAAATGACCTCAGCGCATCCTGCGGGGGGAAGTTCTGTTGTCCAGTACGTGGATGATGCCATGCTGTACAAAACCTCGGGCAGTGTAACCGACCTCAGCAGGTGCCTGCAGGAAGATTTCCTGTCCCTGGAGAAATGGCTTCAGGCCAACAGACTTCTCCTATACACCAGCAAAATGAAAGCAATGCTGTTCAGCCCCAGGTTTCTCAGCTCTGACCAAAGTGCTGTGCTGCCTCTTACATCCACCTCGGGGGTGACTATTGAGGTCATAACCCAGTTCAAATACCTAGGAAGGGTGCTGGGCCAGGGCTTCACCTTGAAACACCATGTCAACAAGATAACTGTGCATCAAAAGCTGGGGCTTCTCTATCGGCTGAGCCCACAGCTGATCCCCGAAATGAGGTCTACTATAGCAAACTGTATCCTTCTCCCTAACCTTACCTACACTGCACCAGTGCTGTACTCACTCCAGAAACAGGAGCTCAGTAGGTTGCAAACTTTGTATAACAAGGTAGCCAGGATTGATGCCCACTCACACTCCTGACAGCACCACTGTGATAACCTGGAGTCCCTAAAATGGCCTTCCGTCTGTCACTGGCTTCAGTACCCTACCTGCAGTTGTGCTTGGCTTTCAAACTTGTACACAGCCCTCCTCCTGAGAGTCTTGCTGGCCTACTTAAACACAAACACTCCAGCACACAGCTGTGTACCACTGGCTTGAATCTACTGGAGGTGCCAAGACTAAAGATAGTTGCTGGCAGCATTAAACCGTTTACCCACTTGGCCTCAGTGCCCCACCTTCTGCTCTCCAGCTCCCTGGAAACTTTCTGGAAAGGGCTTTGAGCACATCTGCTAGCGAGCAGCACCTGTTCCTGTACATAGGTGTGCCTAACCTGGCTGCCCCAGCCGACCTCGACTGCAGTGGTACTTCACCACTCAAGGCCCCTTTTGGCAATTTGGGCTGTCTGGTCAGCCCTTAGCCATGTCTATTGTCACTGCACTTCCCTACTAAGCTAGAATGTGAACTTGTTTTACCCTCATGTTTGTCACTCTGTACTTTGTTTTCACTAATGAATTGTATTGCTTGATCCTCTGTACCATTGGTAATGCTTCTTCCCCTCTGTGACCTGTATGTGTATTTATCATTGCCAAAACACTGTACATATAACTAACTCTGGGTCACCCCTGAAAAAGGGTCCTTTGGGATCCAGTGGGCCTACCCAGTTAACAAAATTGAAACAAATAAATGTAGTATTTGTACTGTATAGTACAGTGGTGATATATTTATTAAAATTGTCATAGAAAAGCACTACTGAGCAAAGCTCACTTCTAGTGGTATCTAAGATAAGGTAACCTCTGTGCCCTCCTCATGCCCCAATCCAGATATACCTGGTTTTGGTTATTCCCCAGAGAACAGCCTTGCTCTCCCCTGCTCCCAACCTGACCAGTGGCATAGTGCAAGTAATAGTGAGGTCCCAGAGTGTGGGATCATGTTGGAGGCAACCATCCATGGGTGGGAGGGTTTGTGTAAACCAGAGCCCTCTCTATATGTGTAGTGTGGGGCCTCAAAGGTGTAGAGGACACCCTATGCACCCATGTAGGGGTGCATAGGAATTTTTGGGTCAGACCCTTACTGTAGTACTAGTATCTAATACTCAAAACAAGAAAACTTGTAAGAGCATATAATTCACAAAATTAGCAAAGTATTTATTTCCTTTGCATTTCATCACTAGCAACCTTTACTACCAATATTCTGTGTCCAGGGTACTTCCTCGGAATGATGGTGGTTTTACACACACACACACACACACACACACATAGATATGTATATACTGTAGAAATATGTTGTTATCTATAGAAGATGGGTAAATGTCATAGACAAGGAAATACATGCATCAAGGGGACTGACCTGATAATAAAGCCATGAGCCCAAAGGCTATATTCCTGAGTATAGTGGACTTAGCCATCATTAGTTTTATATAATACATGAAGATGTTGACTTTTATCATTAAAAAATTGGTTAATGTCTGAATATATTAAACCAAAACGTTGCTGCTGACATAAAGATGTTGATGTACACTGTATTTTTTTTTGTATGAATGCTGGACCTCATTGTAAATGAGTTCGCTCAATTGGGTTATCCATTTCTTGGAAAGTCAAGAATAAACTTTTACAAACAAACCTTTTGATTGTATTTGCAATTGTTCTGGGTTGTCCCCGTCTTTCTGAAGTGTGAGGCATTTTTCTGTATGGCCAGTCTTTTTGCTCTGGTGTTTTGCCATGGTGTAGGATCCAAAATGAAGAAAACAGGCACTGACACCAACTGGCATGTGTCTGTGCCAGTTTTCTTCATTTTGAACTTAATCTATATTAACTGTGCACAACAGAGAGTGGAGCATCTTTCTTACAGTACATTGTATGGTGTAGAATCCCCCTATATAGGGTGCATCTCTGCGGTCGGGGTGGTATGTTCTTTAGATCATTGATGGTGTCATGGTGTGCAGCTGGAGTTTGTGGTCTGGAGTGACATTTTTGATTAGCGGTGGTATCTGCAGTCAGTGGCATGTTTGGTCAGGAGTGGCAGAATTCTGCAGTTAGGAGCAGTGTGTGTCTTCAGAAGCTGATGGAGGCTATGGTTGGGAGTAGGGTGTGAATAGTGTGAAGGAATTGGCATCGATAGATATGGCTGCAACAGTGCAGAGGGCCAGACCTTGTGGAGCATGGAGGATCTGGCATCTTAGAAGAGAACTGGCGCTCAAGGCTTATGGCTGGTAGGGGAGGCACAGGGAGTTTCTGTGAGGCTACAGCAAGTGCTGTTGTTTTATTTTTTATTTTTTTGTGGTAGGTTTGTTTTTGAGACTGTATGTTTTTTTTTGTGGGACTGCAGTGAAATTTTTATTGGCTGTTGATAGGGATTATTTTATGGGAGTGAGAGTGTTTTAGTGTCTAATGGAAAATGTGTTAATTGACATGAGACTTTTTTAATTGGTTTGGTCAGTTTGTTAACTGATGTGTTAAGTGGCTTAGCTGGTCATTACTTTATTTTGGTCTTTGGAATGTATCTGTATCTGTATTGGTGATTTTTGGTCAGTGGTATACTGCTTTAATTGTGGAGGTATACAGATATACTGCTTTGTTAGGTAAGATACACAGGGAAATATACCATTATGGATCCTATGGGGAAAATTTCTATCCATGCTTTATTATACTGGCACGGTAGTGACAGTATAATTAGGTTTGCACGGCCACTTCTATGTTAAATCCCAAATTTTTCACTTTATTAACTTTGCAATCGCACGACCGATGTGCCCCAAATTTTTCAAGTGCCATCTGGTACATAGATCGCTGGATCTGGCAAGTTTTGCTCCAGTCCATGCTGTAGTTGTGAATCTGATGAGTTCCAAGAAATGTGAAATTGACCATTTAGTTGCAAATTCTTTGCTCAGCTGCATTTTTGAAATGGCTTTGGGGTCTGGTCTGAAATTGTTATGATATATGTGGTCTGGGCTGCAGATGTGTCTTTTGAAGGTTTGGTGAAAAATTATTAATCTGTTCAAAAGTTATAAAACTTTAAAGTTTCCCATTATAGCCTATTGGAAAAAATATACGTATGTCTCGAAAGCACTTTTTGCTTTTGCGAAAGAACTTTTTACTATCGCAGATGGGTTCAGTAGTGTTGTACTGCCACCACCTTATTTTCAGTTAGTGATTGGTAAAAAAACACTGTAATTCAAAAAATACTGCCCCTTTGTAAATACCAACAGTTGCGTTTACCTAATTGGGGCACAAGGAACACAATTCTGGCATTATTTTTTTTAAATACTGGCCGGAAATATGTTTTTTATGTTCAGCCATTGGTAGCATCACAAATTTGCGGCACTACTTTTGTGAAACTGATGCAAATTTACGGCACTTTTCATGCAACTAATGGCACTGTTGTGTGAAAACTGCCATAAATTTGTGCACTTTTCACAAAACTGCGTAAATTCTAGGTACTTACTTTAACAGGGAAAAACACTGGCCCTGTAAAAAACCCAAAAGAACTCTTCTGCCCATTTTTTACAAAAAATAAGGCCAGATTCAGATTCCTCGACCTCCGTCGAGGTAAACACCTGTTGGTGTTTACTTAAAAAAAACCTTTATTCCACATTTTACTCAGGTTAAGGGGAAGGGGGCCAAGGAATGCTAATTATTATAAAAATATATGTTGCTGACAGCAGGGTGCCCAATTCCACTGTTGGCACTGTAAGCCTCTCCACGCCAGGGTGGGACACTGGGAAGCCCACTTCCAGTGTCCCAAAAAATGGTTTTCTGAATTTGCTGACAGCAGGGTGCCCAATTCCCCTGTTGGCAATGTAAGCCTGCCTCCCCCCACCAGTGTCCCCAAAGATTGATAAAATTAACCCTGCTAAAAAGAAAACAGTCCCCCAGCGTCTTTTTTTTCTGAAAAAAAAAGAAAATGGTCATCGTCTCCCCATCCCCCCTCCCCATCTCGACCCTCCCACTGAGCAACCCACAACCCCACACACCTTCTTGCCCTATACTTACCACTGGAGATTGTCTTCTGCAATCTTCTGTGGACTGGGACACGGCTGCACTCTTCAAAGCCAAACCGCAATCTGAAGAATCCAGGTAAGTTCCATATAATGGTTATCAATGGCGTTTTGAACTTATGTTGATATATCAGCTATTTCTTGATATTTTTTCAACAAATTTTCAACATGGGCTCTTTGGGACCCCACCTCATGAACAATGTCACTGTCATTTCATTAATCAGACCTGTAAGGTGATTTTATGGTCGCTGTGTGAAATCACCTTTCAGGACTGAGTAACAAAATGACAGTGCCAGTGCTCATGAGGTGGGGTCCCAAAAAGCACATGCTGAAAAATTGGTGCAAAAATACCAAAAATAGCTGAGTTATGCACAGTCATTGATATTTTTCTATGCACACTCATAACTTCGGCAATTTTTTATAGTTTCACTCCACATTTTCTACATTGCCATTTTTTCCCACCACCTCATGAACAGTATAGATGTTATTTTTCACATCCTGCCCAAAATGTGTTTTTGCACCTGTGGCACAGAATGGCACATTCGTTGCTCAAAATCTTCTTTTGGGACCAATTAACAAAATGACAGTGCCAGTGTCCAAGAGGTGGGGTCCCAAAAAGGCCATGTTGAAAATTCGGTGAAAAATTCCTAAAAATGCCTGAGTTACATGCATCCATTGAATTTATTCTACGCACATGCATAACTTTGGTACTTTTCAATATTTTGATGCCAAATTTTCAGCATTGCCATTTTTTCACACCACCTCGTGAATGGTACAGCTGTCATTTTTCACATCCTGCCCAAAATGTGTTTTTGAACCTTTGGCATAGAATAGCATTACAGTTGTGCATAATCATGTTTTGCCTTGCATTTCACAATTTCTCTGTACTGGGGTACATGAGGTGGGATAATAAAGATGGCTATGCTGACAATTTGGTCACTGTGTTTTGACACATTCCACATCTACATACATAAGTGCATCTACGGAGGGATTGGAGTGCAAGGTCCAAAGGACCCTGTGCTCCCACAGTAAAATAAGGATACTATTATTCTATCTCAAAAAGGAAGGAAAGTAATTGCAAACAAACTCTGTTAGTGCATCAGTTAGGATTCCTATTACAGTGACAAAAGTATGGAAATTCGGTGTTAGGGTTCCCAACCTTACCACCCCACCCTCCACACACCAACAGGCATCGGGGTGTACCTTGGGGTCATCAGGCCTGCACCATCTCAGCTTCCTTAAACATGAAATGGGGTGTGAGTTAGTCCTGATGACCCCAAGGCACACCCTGCGCCTGTTGGTGTATTGAGAGTGGGGGTGGGTGGGGGGGTGGTAGGATTGGGAACCTAACACCGAATTTCCATACTTTTGTCACTGTAATAGGAACCCTAACTGATGCATTAACAGAGTTTTTTGCATACTTAGGGTTGAGTAGGGTGTTTAATTTTAAACCCCTAACTTTGCACCTCAATAGTGTCACCGCATTCAAGGGAATGGCACAACATTTGGCATGTGCAGTGTTGCAGCAAGGTCTCTTGATCTGGCAAGTTTCATTCTGGTCAGATGTGCAGACTCTGAGATATAGATAGTGCAAAAAGAGGGAAAATCTTGTTTTTTTGCTATTTTTTTTGTTTGCTCTCACCTACAGTCCAGACAGTTTGAAATTGTGTTCCGAAATTTTGGGGGTTAAAAGGACTTGTCCTACAATAGTACCTTTTGTTGGGTTGATGAAAGAATATTAATCCATTCCCAATTTATAAGGATTTGAAATTTTGGTTCTAAGCATGATCAGTAGGATCTTTCAGATAGATGTTTGCTACGAAAGAAGAATTTCTTCTCATGAAAGAAGAGTCTTGTTGTGTGAGCCGAAATTATTTTTTCTTGAGCAAAAAATCTTCTTCCGGATGGTGGCCATCTTATTTCTGTTTTTCTGGGGATTTTTTTACGTTTTTGAAAACCCATACAAATTATGCCCTGGAAAGAAAGCAACATATGAATGTAGCAAAATGGGACCAGTTTAGCTCAATTCTGCTCTTAGTCTTTTGAAAAATACCCTAAAATATGATTTGGGGACATACCAAAATTTCTTAGTGAGGCTTGTTTCATGAGCTGATTTTCTTGTTTCGTGAGACTCATAAAAGAAGAATATAGCCTCACGAAACAAGGCTCTTGGCACATGAAACAAGAATGGGGACTTAAAGTTTTTTTCTTTTATCTTGTTCCATAAGCAGGCCTCTTGTTTTGTGATGTAACAACTCTTGAAGCAAGAAGGCTAGCTCATGAAACAAGATTTGGGACTTAGTTTCTTTTTTCAGTCTTGTTTCGTGATGGCCAGACCTTCTTGTTTCATGAGCTGTTTCATCACTCATGAAAGAAGGAGCAGGCAGGCTCATGAAACAAGACTGAAAAAACAACCAAGTCACAAATCTTGTTTCATGAGATGGCCATCTTCTTTCGTGACTTGTTTCATGACTCAGGAAACAACAGGCTTGCTGACAAAACAAGAATAAAAAAAAAACTAAAGTCCACACATGTTTTGCAAGCTGAGAATTTTGTTTCATGAGGCTGTATTCTTCTTTTATGAGCCTCATGAAACAAGAATGAAAAAAAAACTCAGTCCAACATCTTGTTTTGTGAGCCAGCATTCTTCTTTCATGACCCTCATGAAACAAGACTGCTGGCTCACAAGACAGAAATATGGACTCACAAAAGAATAATTTCTTTGTATTGAAAGAATGAAGAGTTTTCCATGTATAAAGTGCTGTTTTCCAAGATTTCAAAGCCAAATTTTTAGCATGTGCTTTTATGACCCTATCTCATGAAAAACTTTGAATACATACTTGTGACGTGATTGAAAAGGTGCATCTATAGCTGCACAAAACCACTGGGCCCCTTCCTTACCCAGATGGACTCCTGCACATCTACATCTGTAGCAACACAGAAGTGCAAAGTCCAAAAGGCCCTGAGCTTCCACACCCACATGGACTCCTTAGTTGGCACATGGTCAGAGGGCCTGAGTGTCTGCATATGTAGCTCCATGTAGAAGAAGAAGAAGAAGAAGAATCAGCATTTATATAGTGCTTTTCATACATCCAAAGCACTTTACAAGCAATGCTAGACTGGTAGTGAAGTGACTGAATGTGTGGTGGCGGCTATATCGCACATCATCACCCACATACAGCCTGGATAATTGCATGAACCGGTTTATGGGAAGGGGAATGTTGGCCGGGACACTGGGAGTGGTCCCTACTCTTTGTGAAGGGTGCCCTGAGTTCTTTTACTTCCACCTGGATATCCACTAGGACAACACCAGGATGGGCAGAAGGGACCTCGGTTTAACATCTCATCTGAAGGACGGCACACCCCAGCAGTACAGCACCCCCCAGTACTGCACTCGGATTCCAGTGATTTTTAGGTGCAAGTCCAATCCTGATGTGGGATGAGAACCCACGGCCTTCTGGTCCAGAGGCGGATGTGCTACCAACTGAGCCACACTGACACCTAAGGAACCCATGGAAGTGCAGAGCCCAGAGGGTCCTGCACTTCTGCAGTCTGATAGAATTCACATTTGGCATAGAGTTTATAGACACATAGAGGTACAGGGCTCAGAGGGCCCTGTGCTTCCACCGGGAGATGGATGTGTTCGCACAGGTCCCACAGGATTATGCGTGAATGAGGATACAATACCACTATCTCAAGAGGAAAGGCAATTCTTTGCAAAAAATTGTGTTAATGCACCAGTTAGAGTTCAGATTAAAGCAACAAAAGTAAGGAAATGTGGCATTAGGGTTTCCAACTCTAACTCCCCCCCCCCACGCAGCAAAAGGAAAAATCGTTAAGGTTTTGGGTCTCCTGAGTTTTGACGAATCAGTGATGGGGTCTTCCTTGGGGTTATCAGCCCTAATTCTCATCCCTCCCCCAAGCCCATAGCACTCCTGTCTGAAGCACAAGGTACAACTCCAAGCCAGTGCCTCATAGTGATACACTCTTCAAAAGTAAATAAGTATGTCTCACCTCAAGTTGCCAACAGCATCTGTTGTAGTTTTCTTCATGCAGGACCTTATGGGCTCTGCCTGAAGAAAAGAAATCACATCTGACCTTGTTTGCTCAGGGAAGAGGGGCAGCATTAGGGCTGGCAACTCCAAGGAAGACCTCACCACTGATTTGTCAAGACTCAGTAGACCCAAAACTCTAATTTTCTTTTTATTTTGCTACTTACGGATGGGGGTGGGGAGCTAAGGTTGGAAACTCTAATGCCACATTTCCATACTTTTGTTGCTTTAATCTGAACCCTAACCGGTGCATTAATGCAGGTTTTTGCTAAGAAAATATATATAAGAATATATGTATGTATGTATGTGCATATATATATATATATAATTACGCAGAAAAAGGAAAGTTGGTCAGTGAAGAGATGTAAAGAAAGTAAACACTCTTCTGATTTTGCAAGTGATAAGCAATGAGTAGTGAGTAGCATTTTTGTTTTGAGTGCTGGATATTGCAGTGTCATTTTGTGCCATTATTGGGAGTAACAAAGAATCTGCTGTCTGCGCACTTTCCCCAACAACCAATCAGAGTGCAGGATTTTCCAAACATATTTTATAATATAATTTCCCCACAAGCAGTCACAAACATCCAGAACTATGGAAATGTAGCCCTCCCCTGTGCTGATGTACCTGACACTTCTCTTATTGGTGAATCCAAAGGCCACCATCAGCTGGCTACCTATCATGATTCCAGTACTAACACCTGTGAATTCTGTCAGGCCACCACTGCCACCCCTCCCCGAAACAGGGTCTGTTTCAGCTGTAGTGGCTCAGACTAATTTAGGAGCAGACAATGTATGCGGGGGGGCACCAAGTTTACCCACAGATCCAGTAACTGTTGATGGCCCTTAGGAGGCCCTCATATGCCAACAGACAGTAATTTTACTCCCTTTAGCACCACCCACCAACCACACCCTACAGATGGTCATACGGTACCTGATGTGTAAGGGAGATGGCTGATGTTGCCTTGTCACTAACAGCATAATTGCTTCCTCAAACCCCATCATAGGAGGTACTCAAAGTGTGGGGTGGTCATAGCCCACCCCTGGACTGTGAGAGTGCATTCTCCACAGTTCTATTAAAACTGTACTGGCTGAGGTGGGAAGTCAGGACTCCCTCACGTTGATAACACCATGCGCTATCACTGACACTATTAGCCCTGGCTACGTAGTGGTTCTTTAAAAAATCTGCTAAATGGGGCAAGAAAGCCATAGCAGTAAAACTTTGTCTTCCACAGTCTAACAACTTGGTTGGGGCAAAGAAAATCTGGCCCCAAATAAGTAGCCAATAAGTAACAAATCCATCGAAATTCAGAAGAGACAAACTTGAGTATTAGGGGGTTTACACTCAACCTTCAGCTTGTTCTTGAGTTTATAAACCAGCTCTGATTCTTTATGAGATAAGAATCTGAGGCAAGTGCAAGGCATTGAACAGCTGATATTGCGACAAGAGGTTCTTTGTTAATCATTGCAAATCTACAGAGGTCTCAGAGGTGATCTAAAATGTGTACATTATGTTTTGTTACTGTTTATAATGAGAGGTTTCTATAGCCAAAGTGTTATAGGAACACATTTTGTCTGAAGAAATTATGTGAAAGTGAAAGATTCAGAACAGAAAGAGTAAGTTAATTACCTTAAATTGCATTGGACTATAAAGTAGCTTAAGGGACAAATGTGTCCAATAAATAGCAAATAAAAGTGCTTTAATAGACTGAAATGCAATGATATGAGCAGAAGGAAAGTTATGAGTGGATCTTGTAGGCATGCCTATAAATTTTAATGATTGCATCCAATACTTTATGTGTAGTAAGTGAGTAAGAGCCCAGTTTTTGATGCTAGCATAGCTTACAACATGTCATGCAAGCAATACCCACCACTGTGTAGTTAGCTTTCTGCAGCTGTGGCCCTTCCTCACCCACTATCTAAGCATGCATGATATGGATCTAGTGTACTCACACTGCAGGGTCCACAGCTTGAGCTACTGACCCTGCTCCCTCCCCATTCCTCCCATGCTTTCTATCCGCCCCACCCATGACTCTTACCTTCCCCTTATGTCTATTCTAGCCTCTTTTGAAGCTGAGCACCATCTTCAATGAGACCACCTCTTCTGGTAGTACATTCCTACTGGCCACCACCTGCTCCATGAAGAAGTGCTTCCTAACCTCCCTCCTAAACTCCGCCCCCCAACTTAAGACTGTATCCCCTTGTGTTAGGGCTGCCATTTAGCTTAAAGAGACCCTCCTTATCCACCCTATTGATCCCTTTTAAGTACTTGAAAGGCTTAATCATGTCTCCTCTCTCCCTCCTCTCCTCCAGGGAGTATATGTTCAGTGCCCTCAGTCTCTCCTTACTTGCCTTACCCTGCTGACCCTCAGTCATCTTTGTTACCCTCCTCTGGACTGTCTCTAGCACCCTAATGTCCTTTTTGAGATGTGGGCACCAGTACTGTACTCCATACTCTAGATGTGTTCTCACCAGTGACCTGTACCAGGGCAGTATAACCTCATCTCACCTATTGCTGATCACCCTAGATAAGCATCCCAACATCCTATTTGCCCTTGCTGCTGCTTTCTTGCACTGCATGGAGTGCTACAGGTTGCTAGTGATCATCACTGTCAGATCCCCTCTCCTCCTCTGTTGCGGATACCCGGACCCCCCTAGGTAGTACTCCATCCTAGGATTCTGGCTCCAATGTGCATAACTTTGCATTTCTTGGCATTGAAGCCAAGCTGCTGAATCCCAGACCACTTCTGTCCTGTAGGTCATGTATCCCTTCGGCTGTGTCCACCTTGTCACAGAGCTTGGTGTCATCCGTGAACAGGCACATTTTGCCCTTAATGCCATCCTCAGTGTCACTGATGAAGATATTGAACAACAATGGTCATAGCACTTTGCCCCAACACCACCCTCTGTGTCCTGCTCCTCAGCCAGTTTTCTGTCCATCTTGTCATCTTCTCCCCAGCCCCAAGATCCGCCAACTTCCCTGATCAACTTCTCATGGGGTACAGAATAAAAGGCCTTGCTGAAGTTCAGATAAAGGATGTCCACTGCTTGGACCCTGTCTACTGTCTTAGTAACTCAGTCAAAGAAGTCGAGCGGGCTATTTATTTATCTTTTGTTAACCAGGTAGGTACACTAGATGAGACAATTGCCTATATTCAGGTACGACCCAGGAGAGTACAGGAATAATTGATTTAGGTACATACAAGGACACTGTACAAATTAGACATGTTACAGTTCATGTGAGGATACAGATTCAACACAGCATATGAAACATGGTAAGGCATAGATTATACAGTATTAACATAACAACATAAACACCTTATGGAAGCCAAGAGCAGTTCCAGGGGCACAGTATCGAAATCCTTCAGATGTGACACTATATACAGCTTAGCAACCTCTTGGAGTCTGGTCTTTTGTCCAGGAGTAGCTCCAGAGCAGAAGAGTGCTTGATGGATCAATTTATGAGGGTTTGGTGCAGCCACAGGCTGAGGCAAGTTTGAGATGGTTCAATAGGGAGGAAAAGAGACACATCTGTGAGTGCGTGGCATGGACCTGGGCAGGGAAGGAGTTCCACAGTCTGGGAGCGAATGCAGCAAAGTCCCGCCCACCCATTTGAGTCAGTGTAGCCGGTGTCTTGAGTAGGGTCTGTCCCTGGGACCTGAGGGAGTAGGAGGAGGAGACAGATGGGACAAGAAATTTCGCAAGCCCTGGAGGGGTGCCAGTGCCGTGGACCTTTCCGGTGAAGTACCCTAAGACGAAGTCTATGTGGTTATTGGGTGAGAGCCAATTTAGTCTGCTATAGAGGTCGCAATGGTGAGTGAGATGGGGGGCAGCCAGCACCAAGCGGCAGACATTATTGTAGACAGTGGACCACCTAGTGAGGTGGACTTTGGATGAGCGGGCAAACAAGAGGAGCCCATAGCAGAGCGAGGATAAGAGCACCCCTCTGGCAAGTGCAATCCAAGCTGCTTGAGCAAGATTACTTTTTGCTCTGTATGCCAGACCCAGTTTGCAGTTTACAGTCTTGTAAGTATTCTGAATGTGGTGGCCAAGGTCAAGCTGCGGGTCCAGCATCACCACAAGGTATTTAAAGTTATCAGTAACTGGGATCTTGACCCCGTCAACACCAGAAACACATAGTGGAGTAGGGGTGGCCTTAATCTTGGTCTGAGACCCAAAGAGCATGGTCTGGGTTTTCCTGAGATTTAGAACCAACTTATGTAACAATATCCAGGATTGGATGTTCCTCAAGTCCTCGCTCAGGTGGTGATTTATGACCCCTATCTCAGGGGAGTGAGTCAGGATGACCAGGTCATCTGCATAAAGGATAGGCTTGCAGTGGATAGCAGCAGCTGGGAGTTTGTTCATGGATATGGAGAATAGCAGGGGCCCCAAGATGGAGCCTTGTGGGACACCCATGGTAACAGGGATAGTGTCCGAGAACTCCTTCCCATACTTAACAAGTTGCTGTTTGTCATATAGATAGTTGGAAAACCAGTTGAGCACCTCACTTTCACTATATAAGCCAGAAAAGAGACAAGGAGGATGGGATTGTGAGGCTTCGGAAAGGGGATGAGTGGTTGGAAGAGAATGGGAAAAGCAGAGGTACTGAATGAATACTTCTGCCCTAATGGCAATCGCCTTTTGGTGATTGCCTTTATCACAAAGAATCTGATTGAGGTGAGACTGACTGGTCTGTAATTCCCTGTGTCATCCTTGGGACTGTGAGGGGCACCACATGTGCCATTCTCCAGTCCTGAAGCTTCGGCTCAGTACCCTTCAGTGTATGCCATCTGTGCCTGGTGATTTTCCCACCTTCAATGCTAGCATTGAAGCCGAAAAGTTCCTTTGACACAATCTCCTTCCCATAAACCCATGCTGCTTCTCATCCTGGAGACCATGCCATTCTAGATACTCTACCAACCGTTCCTTAAGAATTGTCTCCATGAGCTTGCACATAATTGAGGGGTATACCGTTAAAAGGGTGACTGAGATTGAGCGACTCAGATTTAAGCGACTCAATCTCAGTACCTGTAATGTCAGCGACCTTGAAAGGGTAGTGATGAGGAAGGGCAGGGCGAAGGGAAGAGCAACAGGATACTGGAAGAGGATGGAAGGTATGTGAGGGGTGGTGAGGGAAGCCACTGAGCTGGCTGTGTGGTGCAGTGGTGGGGGTGGCTGGCTCTCATGGGTAGAGTGCAGGGTTAGGGACTAGTGGAGGAGCACAAAAGTTTGTGCTTTACGCTTGGGTATTATTTTTTTTATTTTGCTGGTTCTCCCACTCCCCAACATGTACCCCCCCTGGAGTTTGTTATTTTTAGTGAGGGGGGTATGGGGGGCCAAGACCCCTGCATAAATACTATGAGCAAGTTTCCTCGCTGCGAGTGTATATAGCCATCATTTTTAATTTTGGCGATGTACACTTACCCTAATGGCAATCGCCTTTTGGTGATCGCCGTTATCACAAAGAATCTGATTGAGGTGAGACTGACTGGTCTGTAATTCCCTGTGTCATCCTTGGGACTGCGAGGGGCACCACATGTGCCATTCTCCAGTACTGTGGTACCACACCTGACTGCAGTGAGCTACTGAACAGGCCCATCAGTGGCCCTGCAAGCTCCACTGCCAGCTCCCTCAGTACCCTTCAGTGTATGCCATCTGTGCCTGGTGATTTTCCCACCTTCAGTGCTAGCATGCCCTCCCTCACCCTGTTCTCCTCTACCACTACATCTGTTCTCCCCTTCCCCGCTCCTCTTCTCCCCCCAAAGGCACCGGCCTGTCTTTCTCCCAGGTGAAGACAGAACAGAAGTATTCATTCAGTACCTCTGCTTTTCCCATTCTCTTCCAACCACTCATCCCCTTTCCGAAGCCTCACAATCCCATCCTCCTTGTCTCTTTTCTGGCTTATATAGTGAAAAAAGGCCTTCTTCCCTTCTTAATTTCCTCAGCTATCTACAGTCCTTCTGTGCCTTAGCCCGCCAGACTACCTTACTTGCCACAAGTGGATGTCTGATTATTTGAACTGTTTGTGAATAGGAGTGAGCCCCTTGAGTTGTGGATTACCCGACTTGCCACACTAGCCAATATTAGGTAATTCTCCATATCTACCTTTTTCTTGGACTTTCTAAATTTCCTATAGGCTAACCTCTTTCCCCTTATTGCATAGGTGACCCCAGAAAATTTGGAAGACTACTCTCTTGTCTTATCTAAACTGACTGCACTTGGTTTCTTTCCCACATCTTAGCCTGGTTCTCTAGTTATCTTAGTGACAGGCAACAGTTTGTGAAATTTAATAACTCAGCTTCTGACTGCACTACTATTGGAATTGGTGTTCCTGAAGGATCTAAACTGGGCCCTTTGCTATTTTCCATTTTATCAATGCCCTCCCTAAAGCCATCTCAATCTGTTCTACATTGCTTTACACTGATCATATGGTAGTCTATACAAGCTCAGAGCACATTGATGTGATTAATTCTTTGCTTAATGTTGACTTTGGTAGTGTTCAGTCTTGGCTGTCATGAAACAGGCTTCTTTTGAACACAAGTAAGACACACTCCATGTGCTTTGGCTCTCTTCATAAACTTAATGTCCATCCAACTAATGTATCTGTTTTGTGCTCTGATGGTTACGCCTTACTGAAATAAGTCTTTAAAGTCCTTGAGCATTACGTTTGATCCTACCTTAGACTTTTCCCTTCATATCACCAATGTATGCAAACCACTTCACTCCAAATTAAGGCTTGCTAATAGAATCAGGGATACCCCCACCCCTTCTGATTGATGTGCCATTGCTCATGGAGTATTGCTGCCCAGTCTAACATATGGACTAATACCCCTCTCCCAGGCCAGCTCATGTACTATCTGCAAATGGACTATAGCCTACAATAGTATTTGTCACTTTGCCTTGTCTGCACACAGGCTGATACATCAGAGTGATTGCTATGGTGATCTAGAGTGGCTATCTCCTATGTCTATCATGCACTATGCACTGGGGGTGCTGTCAATTTCATTAAGCCAGGCACCCCTGCCACCCTTGTTGCCATGTTTAAAAAGCCTGATCAATTGTATCCCCACTGGTCCTCCTACCCTGAGCTACTCACTACACCTAAATGTGGCACTAATATGGGTGCACATGCCTTTTCCTACTTTGCACCTCAGTACTAGAACTCTTTACCCTGTACCTTGCATTCCTCACTGTCTCATTCCTTCTTTAAAACTGAGCTCTGCAAACACCTTATGTCCACTGACAATTGCACATGTTCCTGTACCTGACACTCTGTGCCTTCTAAGCTGATATACTATGTCCACCTAATGTATTGTGGGAAAGTTTTGATATCTGCTGTTTAATGTCGCTGTAACTTATGTTGATCATTGTTAGTGTTCTGATTAAGCAATAAGGCATGACAGGGTGTGTATTATTGTGTAATAATGTCACTCCTGGGGTGGGTTGAAGCACAAGGTGAAGCCGAGTGCTTCCACCACCCCAAGAGTCATGTTATTACACAATAACACACACCATGGACTGCGTTATTGCTATTATACAATGGCTCGTTGTTATACAAAATAAAAAAAAATGTAAACGTTTTTAGTAGATTTTAAGTGAGGCAATATATCTTTGTTTCTTAAGAGAAAAGAAAAGTAAGAAGCTCCAAATCAATACAGTGATGTTATCGTGTAATAACATCACTGTTCCAGGCACCCACTGACCAATCAGAGTTCAGGAAATTTCCTTGCCATTGTATAATGACTGTTAATACTGATACGCAGTACTACTAGTTGCATACTGTTTGTCCACCTTAACTTGTTGTTTTATTGCTTATACTGCACTCATTGTATTTGTATGATGTTTTATTGTTATACTACACTCATTGTATTTGTATGATGTTTTATTGTTATACTGCATATTTGTATGATGTTTTATTGTTATACTGCACTCATTGTATTTGTGTGATGTTTTATTGTCATACTACGCTCATTGTTTGTATGATGTTTTATTGTTATACTGCACTCATTGTATTTGTATGATGTTTTACTGTTATACTGCACTCATTGTATTTGTACAGTATGGTGTATTTCTCCTGGGACATGTCAGAAAATAGGCATTAAATTATCTTGTGCACCTACCTGATCAAAAATAAATAAATAACTAAGCAAACAAAGAAATTCATACATACATACATCAGAACTGAACCAGTGGCAAGAGTGACTAGTTGGGGAAGGGGTTGAACAGTGAGCAGGTCTGCCACATGAACTCCACTGCAAATATTCTGGATGAACCCACAGAGCTAAATCAAACTATTAGGGGTGCAGAAGTTTTACCTGCTAGGGGCAAGCATGACTGTTCTCCCCCCAATTACTGAAAGGTATTTTATGTTGTTTAGGGTAGGGTAAGAGGCTACCTGATGGTACCCTTGTAAAATTCATTGTAACATAATTTTTTTCTTTACAAGAAAACAGAAGGAAAACAGAAAAAAAGCAATGAGAAGGAAACATACCCCACAGTGTACTGGGATGTATTTGTGCACCCCCTCACCTTTTGGTGATCTATTTTGGCCAGGACACAGGTTCATGCTTTGAAGCTTGATGGTCAGCCATGTTCCAACCCTAGTGGAATGGAAAACTTCATCATAATGAAGTAGTGATGGAGCTACTGTGGTTCAACAACTTCTCATTGTACCACAGTAACTACATCAGAAAGACAGGCATGCACAGCACAGCACTGCACAGCATGTTGGCCACACAAAACCAAGACATTGGGGGCAGCTTGAATTCACATGGTGCACTTACTCCACTGATGCAGCAGCAGTGAGTAACTAAGAACAGCATTTACAGTAAGTATGGAGGGCCATATGCTATCTAAAATAATGTAGGTCAACCTTACCAGTTCACCCTGTGATTCCATTTTGAGGATTGTGATGATACCAAGGACCTCTCAAGCTTCGCTCTCTAGCACTGTGTGATGTCATTATAACCCCTTTGATGAAAACACAGCTTTATTGTGTACGGTTTCTCATATGTTGTTCTATGTGTACTAATCAATATTCACCCTAATACGAATGTTTGTGAATTAAATACGCAGCTACACAGCATCACAGATGGCGGCCATGCTGGACCAGTTGCCATTTTTAAAGTTTTATTTGTAAGTCTTATTTTTAAGTTTTGTCATCTTGTTTTATTCAGCTGCAGTTTTGTTTATTTATTTTTATTGACGCCAGCAGTGGAGTGAAAGTCGGCAGTTATTTAATTCACTTTATCGCTACTGTAATGCTTTGGCTCATTTCTGCTTTCCCCTTCAGGTTTGCTTGCTTGTAACTGGTGCTGGACTTATGAGCTGCTCGGTTGTGGTCTGTTGAGCGTTGTTTGTAGATATGAGTTTTAACCGCTGGTTGCAATGCTTGAAGCAGCTGAATTACGGCCAGCCATTAAATTGAAAAGCTGAAGAGAGTCAGGAGAGAGCGGGTAATGTCGGAGGCTAAATATGGGATTCGAACTGGACTGTGGTTGAGGAGGAGAAGGCTGCAGATGGTGTGGGGCCAAGATTCATCTAGTGTCTGGAAATCTAATTTTGGCCTCTAGTCAAGCCTGTAGTGGAATGGGAGGCAGCCATAGTTCCTGGGTTGTTGGACCACCTCTGAACTGCTCTTCACATCACTGGGAGTGAGCTAAGCTATGAAGTCATGAAGGGTCCCCATGGAGTGGAGGAATGAGGATTAGCCAGTTGGGCCTGCCTGAGGTAGGTGCGGAGTGCATCTGTTTCCCCAGGGAGGGTCAGGAGTGCCAGCTGGAGGGTGGGCATTTGCCTGGGATCCTGGAGCTGCAGGGGTCTGCCTGACGGGGGTCGGGTAGCTTTGGTGGCTAGGTGGGGGTTGGGTGTACTCTGGGGCCTGCCTGGGGGTAAGTCCTGGTCTGGCATTTAGTCCTTGGAGAAGTATTTTAAGGAAATGGGAAGGATCCTTAAAGAGCATTTGGATGTGATTGGGTCAGACATGGATGCTGATAGTAGGTGGGAAATCATCAGGAGAGGGGTGCAAAATGCTACCAGCACCTGTGCAAGAGTAAGACGAAAATGCGGTAGGGCCCGAAAACCCTGCTGGTGGTCCAGGGAGGTCCAGGAGGTGGTGCGGGGAAGAAAGGCAGCCTATAGGCAATTCAAGTGCTCAAGGAGTAGAAAGGGATCGAGGGAGTAGGCCCCAGTGGCTAGAAGGCCACTAGGGTGGTGAGGCGGCTAAGGCAAGAAGGAGCAGTACCTGGCCAGGGAAATGAGAGAGGGAACAAGGGTTCTTTAGATACATTGGGAAAAATGAAGGGTGAAGGGGCAGATTAGCAGGATTAAATCAGGGAGGATGGGCACAAGACCCAGGGGAGCAGGCTGAGGTACTAAATGAGTACTTCCACCTCAGTTTAACCAAGGAAAATGGGGTGCTGCATCATACATGGGAGGAGACAGATACTGAGGAGGGGACCCTTACATTCGGTGGGTCTGGAGAGGGAGGCATCACTGGCGGGGGAGGGTTAAGCAGGAGAAGGGGTACCAGAAGTGGTAATCACAGCAGAGAGAGTGAGGGAAGCCCTCAGCTCCCTTAAGACGGATAAATTACATCCCAGAGTGCTGAAGGAACTTGCAGATGTCCTGGCGAAACCCCTGGCGGAGCTTTTCACCATCTCTCTGAGGACAGGGTGTGTGTCCCAGGACTGGAAGGTGGCACATATAGTGCCTATCCACAAGGGGGGATCAAGGGAGGTGGCAGGGAACTACAGGCCTGTCAGCCTGACATCGGTGGTGGGCAAGGTGATGGAAGGCATTGTCAAGGAGAGGCTAGGGGGGGACCTGGAAAAGTCAGGGTGTCTGGACGATAGACAGCATGGATTTGTCCCGGGGAAATTGTGTCAGACAAACCTTGTGGAGTTCTATGACTGGGTGATGAGTCCTTTGGACCTGGGTAGACCAGTGGGCGTCCTCTTTCTAGACTTCAGCAAGGCATTTGACTCTGTTCCTCACGTGGGCCTGTTGGATAAGCTGGGAGAAATGGGGGTTGGGAACCAGATGATCAGATGGATAGGCAATTGGCTCCAGGACCGGACTCAGAGGGTCATAGTTGGCAGGATAGTCTCATCTCCAAAGAGGGTCATTAGTGGGGTCCCACAGGGATCAGTCCTTGGGCATCTCCTGTTCAATGCCTACATCTCTGACATAAGGACAGGAATCAGGAGTGAGATGAGTCTCTTTGCGGGTGACTCAAAACTGGGGGAGGTGGTGGATGGGGAGGAGGGGATGGTGGCCCTACAGGGGGACCTGGAGGCTCTGGAAAGATGGTCTAGAAGTGGAAGCTGAGGTTCAATGCAGGGAAATGCAAGGTTCTCCACCTGAGGGCCAGAAACCCGGGCCAAGTGTACACCCTGGGGGGGGAATGCTACAAGTCTCGATGGCTGAGAGGGACCTGGGGGTGGTGGTGGATGTCAAGATGAACAACTCGGAGACTTGTAGGAGGGCAGCAGCCAAGGCTAACAGGATGCTGGGCTGCATTGCTAGGGGGATCACCTCCAGAAGGAGGGAAGTGATACTCCCTCTGTATAACTGCTTGTTGAGGCCACACCTTGAGTACTGCATGCAGGTTTAGAGGCCACACTTAAAGAGGGACATTAAATTCCTGGAGAGGGTCCAGAGGAGGGCAACCAAAATGATTTGGGGCTTGGGGGACAGGACCTATGAGGAGAGGTGCGAAGAGCTAAATATGCACACATTGGAAGAGAGAAGGGACCGGGGGGACATGATAGAGGTCTTCAAGTACATGAAGAGGGTAAATAGGGGAGGAACAGTCAGGGTGCTTTGAAGGAAGGAGGAGGGGGCCACTAGAGGGCATGGGTGGAAGCTGGAGGGTGGAAGATTTAGGGGAGAAAGGAGGAGGTGCTACTTCACTGAGAGGGTGGTGGAGCCATGGAATGCACTGCCTAGGGGGCTGGTGGAGGCAGAGAGGGAGGAGGGGTTCAAGAGGGGCTGGGACAGGTACAGGGGAAGGGTTCTGGAAGCAAAATCCAATGCAGCAAGAATATCCTGAACTGGGAAGGGAGAAGCCAGAGAAGGTGAGGGGGGCAGCAAGGTCAGCACCCAGGGTGGGGGCTGACCAATCGAGCAGACTCGAAAGACCATTAGGCCTATTCTGCTGGCATTTTAGTATGTTAGTATGTAAGTATCATCAAGCGGATAAAAATGGACCTGACTTCTGGGACTGGCTGAACTGTTTCTCAGACCTGTTAATAGAGTTACTCTGTTACCCCAGATGGCCTAATGGTGGTACTAGATCTATCAGGTGTACCAAGTGAATGCATGGATCCAGGGGATCTAGTACTTGCCTATAATAAGGCGGTAGCGGTGGCCTTGGATTCTGTAGCTCCTATTCATGTTCATCCCCTCGCTCTTCACTCAAGGTCTCTCTGGTTTGATGAGACCTTGAAGGAGTTGAGAAGAGTGGGATGAAGGCTAGAGAGGAGCTGGCAGAAATCAGGTCTGGAGTGTGACAGACTTAGATTGATGGACCATTATGGAATCTATCAATCAGCAATCACCGGTAAGAAGGCAGAATTCATATCCAGGAAGATTGCTGCAGTGCAGAACCAATCAGCTCAGCTCTTCCAGACTGTGGACAGATTGTGCAATCCAATCTGTCTCCAGCCAGGGGGAGCTTTTTCACATGAACAGTGTTACGAATTTGCTCGGTTTGTTCACAGATAAGGTTGCCACAATCAGATCCGGCATCTTTCTGTCTCCCTCTAATGGGAGCTGTGGAGGTTGGCAGAAGATGTCGGGTGCCCAGTTTACCTGGTCTGACTTTTGCTGACTTTTGCTGACCCACAATCACTGACATTGTGATGGCCATCCAGATGCTGTGACCAACCAGCTATAGTTTGGATCCAGGCCCCACACGCCTTCTGGCAAGATGCATGGATGAGATCAGCCCAGTCCTAGCCAAGATAGTCTGGAGTTCTTTGGAGAGGGGGATCTTTCTGGATCCCCTGAAGGAGGCGGTTGTCCAGCCCCTCCTTAAAAAGCCCTCCCTTGACCTGGACTGTCTAGTGAACTACAGACCTGTCTCTACCCTACCCTTTGTGGGTAAGGTTATTGAGATGGTGGTCACGTCACAGCTGGATGATCATTTTACCAGCCACAATGTCTATGATTCTCTTCAGTCTGGATTTAGGAAGAGACATAGTACCAAGACTGCTCTTGTCCAGGTACTAAATGACCTCCTAATAGCAAGAGATCGGAAGACCTGTTACATCTTGATCCTCCTTGATCTCTCTGCAGCATTTGACACTGTAGACCATGATGTACAGTTGCAACACCTGCGTTTCATCTGTGGACTGTCTGATGTGGTTCTGAGGTGGTTTCAATCTTTCCTCGAGGGTAGGACTCAGAGAGTGGCATCTGTGATTTATTCCTCGGCCCCTCTCCTCCTATCCTGTGGGGTGCCACAGGGCTCCATCCTGTCACCCATGTTGTTTGCAGTGTATATGCTGCCATTAGGAGACATTATTAGATGGTATGGTCTAAGTTTTCACTCCTATGCAGATGATACTCAGCTGTACATGTCCTTTGTACCCGGTCAGGATGCTTTCCTTTCGGTATTTAACAACTGTCTAGCCGAGATCCAGGATTGGATGAGTGTGAGCTGGCTACAGTTAAACCCGGCTAAAACTGAAGTTCTGGTTATGTACTCAGATTGTCAGAAGGCAGGTTTGTTGGCAGGACTACACTCTGGATTATGGCTCGTGGGTGTTCAGCTGACTACCTCAGACCAGGTGCGAACCTGGGTGTTATTTTTGACGATGGTCTGACTCTTAAATCTCAGATGTCGGTAGTTGTCAAAACCTCTTTTTACTATCTGAGTAATATCACCCAGGTGAAACATCTGGTTCCTCCTGATGATTTTCCAATGCTTGTCCACTCATTTGTTACCTCCCACCTTGACTACTGCAATGCCTTTTACCTAGGGCTACCGGGAATTGATATCCACCACTTGCAGCTAGTGCAGAATGCAGCAGCCAGACTTTTGACCGGTACTTCTAGGATCAGTCACATAACACCTGTTCTCCATGGACTGCACTGGCTGCCATTATAGTGGTGGATCACCTTCAAGGTCAGTTTGCTGACCTATAAAGCCTTACATGATCAGGGACCTAGTTACTTGCAAGATCTCTTTCACCCTTATTGGCCCCCTCGCCCTTTCCGATCCACTGATGAGGGATTGCTAGAGGTTCCCAGGGTCCATTTAAAGACATCTGAGGCTCAGTCTTTTGGTTGTGTGGCCCTGACCCTGTAGAATTCTCTACCTCATCAAGTGTGAGATTGCCTGACCATCCAGAGTTTTAAAGCTACACTTAAAGCTTATTTATTTAGTCTGTCATACCCAGATTTTTAGGCTGATGCTGTAATTTATCGAGTTTTAAATTGTCGGATCTTATTAATTTAAATGATCTGTCATGATTATTATGTTGTTTTATATATGTACAGCCACCTTGGTTATGAGAAAGGCACTTTTTACAAATAAAGATCGATTTGATTTGATTTGAATTAAACAGTACAATTGCAGGTTCATTCCAACATCAGGTATTTTCATTTATTTTCATTTATTCATCCATCCATTCAGTACATGGATCTAGAAGATTACCAACTAAGACCGAATGTCTCATTTTCTGTGAAGTCCCACGCTAACAACTGGTATATTATATAATGGCATAAATATTACAGCATGACTAGGGGATATGACACGGTTATTTTCATGAGTTATGAATGGACTGTCAGACATTGTGAGTGGTGAAGAAAAGTGCAGCCATAAGGGCACCCAGGCTTGTCCATTTATAACAAGTGATGATGGAAAATGTATCTATAGCAAAAACTCAAGGTGTATTCCATTTATACAATGTGGGTGAGTTTTTTGTGACTCACTGCATTGTACTGATTATTGTATTGCGCTGCATTGAGATTTCAAATGTAGATAATGCATTTATCTTCATTCAGAACACTTGTGCAAATAACATTTTTATCTCACACTTTACAATGTTACCCCTTTGGATACATATAATTTCAAACACAGTTAGTACAATAAGTGAATTTGGATAATACAATGAAATTATTCTTCAAATTGTATTTCAAAGTGCCCAGGTATGGTGATTCTCTAGTAGATATTGTGATTGGGATTCAGAGGGGTGCAGCAGAAAAGACAAAACTCTGGCACCACATTTTAGCCCAGTTTGGGAAATTCTTAAATGTTTCTGATCAATGAACCTTGAATCACAAATAAGAGGCAACAGGAACCACCACAAGTATGTAAATATGTAGTGGAATTTTAATGAACGTATTTGTAGAAATTTCATAACATGTGGAAACATCTGCAATAAATGAGCAAAAGCCAGTTTAATTAACAGTAAAGAACACTATGACGGGTGAAAAACAGGGGTACCTAAAATAAAGTGAGCAGACCTATAGTCATACAAATCCAGTTTATTTAATATAAACTGGAAGATAAAATGTAAAGTAATATCTGCAGACTCAAAAGAGTGAGAAATACAGCTCTGAATTATTTTAAGATAGGATGACTTGAAAAGACAACTACAAATTCTCCAGTGAATGCTTCAATGAGAATGTAACTACTGAGGACAGTAGCAATGCAGTATGCCTATCAAATGTGAATTTTCTATCAATTACAACACCTACAGTAAATATTTAATCGAATTAACTCTCAATCCCAGACATTTTATTTAGAAACTGAATTTGAACCTTTCTGTGTAAATCTACATCTTTAGAAAAAAATTCCCTGATTTAATTTTAGAAACTAAGAAATTTATGAGTGGTTACCTAGTTACAAATATAGTCAGAATCAAGTTGAGCTGTTAACTAACATTTTCTAGGATCCTTATCAAATGAAATAACCATATTGCCAGTATACAAAATAATAATGGACGATTAAATACTTGTGAGCAAATCATTAATAAACATTAACAATAGTATAGCTTCTAAAATGGATGCATGTGCTACACCATAAGATAAACACTGGGGGATGAAGAACCTGTTCTAGAACAATCTACATATTGCGTCCTATCCTCCAGTTATGAAATAAACTGATCAATAGTAGTAAAGGAAAACCCAAATTGACTGTACAATTAGCAAAGAAAGATCAACACCAGTTATCTCTTTAACTCTGCTTTGAAAAGGTTTGCGATACGTGGGTGCTTATTCCACAGGGTAAGTTCAACATAATAAAATGATCATATTACACAGTTATTTCTAACCTTAGGAATGGCAAATGAATTGCTAATACTTATATAACTATATACATGCAGTACATATTTAAAGCTTTATAAAGGAAAAAAGATCATTGGTCCATAATTCCTACCTCCCTCCATCCCACCAATTCATTGAGAACACCTCTCCATACATTTTTTTTCACAGTACTTGTTGAGTATATCATTGATAAGTAAGATGAGAATCCAAGATGAGCCTGAGGTGTTTAAAAGATGGTACACAGACAAGAGGCTCATGGTAAATAGTTATGGGCAAGAAAGAGGGCAGTTATCTGAGAGATTATCTAAAATTGCATGTATTCAGTTTTAATGCATAATAACTAGTTAGAAGTGATTCTGACCAGTTTCAGAAACTGGAGATTACTGCTGTGCAAATGGGGGTTGGGGTTGGGGTGGTAACGCCCAAAAAAGAACAATTAATCAGTGTACTAGGGTGTTATTGGGAATAGCAGCTGGTAATGGATAGCTGGAGTGGGATTATTGTGCCATCAGGGGGAGACTTTATTGGATACATGGTCTTGCACTAGCCCTGGTACTAAACAAAAGAGTCAGTAAATATTTTTAAGACCTGGTTGGGTCAGGGAACAAAACATTTGAAGGAGGTTATAGAGGGTTGGGCTGTTTTGTTTTGTAACATGGCATAAAAAAACAGAAGAAAATAAAGAAATCAGATTGGAGGAATCACATCATGTGGTACATCACTAACCATGGTCTAATACCACAGTAGATCATGGTAGCAAGTGGGGGCACTCTGAAATAATTAGACGAGGGTTGGCATGGTGGTGGCACTGCACAGATTTGGTTAACAGAGAGCACTGTGTACAAAGCGCAACATGGAAAGCACTTACATCCGTCGTGTCTCACTCGCAGCAGACAAACTGACATCACACGCATCACTCAGTGAGACAGTTAGTGTATGAAACAGCAATTATAACAGAAAGTGTAAGATAGTATGACAGGAGGGCTGCTTAAAAAAAATGTCACCACGCGCAAGGGGAAAGAGAGGAATCGCGGTCAGTAGAACACTCGGGGCAATATCAGGGAATCAGCAGCGCACTGTACTGAGCCATAGTACGAGGGAGGTGGAATAGGAGAAATGGTATGACATGCCAGAAAAGTACCCGTAACCTGTAGCTGTAGCACGGTCTGTATGGCAGAATAGAAATGTGGAGAACTACCCATAGTCCAGCAGGAAAGAAACGCAGATGCATAGTACAACGGACCTGAAACGCACAAGAAAATAGACACAGAAAACAAATTGTGTACAATCAGCAGTGTGTATGTGAGTGCTAAAGCTACTTCATGTAAATGTAGAAAAAAGCACATCAGTATATTAATAGAGGCAAAATCTCTGGTATAGAAGCTTACAGAGACAGTAGTGAGACACAGGAAAGTCATATTTTCACAGCAGTTTGTTATTCATAATAGTGTTGTGTAATAATAATAATACAGACTAACCTCCTAAATAGCTAGCTATGTTACAAGTGGATTAAACCACTCGAAAGGATGGGTCTACAGTGGAGTTAATCCATGGTTGGGTGGTTGGATGCACTCGGCCTTCATCCTTGTGCCTCAACCCCCCCAACCATGGATTAATTCCACAGTAGACCCATCCTTTCTCAAGCTTAATCCTTACTTGTTTTACAAATGAAAGAGAAAGAGTTTGGATAGTGACATGAACTACATTGGAGTCTGAGTATTTGATACAATGTATCAAAATGGATAATTGCAGACCAGTGTTGGGTAAGTAATTTTTTCCCTTACTTTCTATTATGCTTGGAAACTTGTTCCAGGAAGCTCTGTGCAGTCACTAGCAAGGATGGAGAAGTAGTAGAAAAAGTAATACACCTTTTACCTATGTACAACAAGGATTTTAAGTTTATGGAAATCCTTTAACACCACTTAACCATATACTAAACATGTTTTGTATATTAATGTGATCAAGGCCATTCACCAATAAGCAAGAAAGGCTAGCTGAATAATACAAACATGAATCAGACAACAAATAAGCAACAGAACTGGAGAAGATGTAGCTAAACACATCAAGAATGCAGACCATAAGCAACTTTAGAATTACTCGCTAAGTTAAGTGACTTGATAAATAAACAAGGTAAATGCTCCCAATGTTGAAGCAAGGAAACTGATTTTACTAGCAGAGCAAGTCAGGAATGAAATAAAAACAAGGAAACTGTTCTTTCAAAATTTGCTGATGACACAAAGTTGTGTGGTCCGGTTCTAACAGTGTCAGACAGAGAATTTATGAGGAACAATTTAAAATCTATTGAAGAATGGGCAGCTCTAAATAAAATGACACTCAACCCAGATAAGTGTCATGTTTTGCATTTTGGTAAGAATAATCGAGGCAGACCTACTTATTGAATAATGTGGCCCTTCATGTGTCACCACTGGAGCGAGATCTTGGAGTAAACATTAACAACAAGTTATCGTCCAATGACCACTGTACAATGATAGCCAGGAAAGCCAATGCCTTGCTCACCCGAATCCAGCATTCATTTGTGTCTAGAACTCAGGAATGTGTGAACCCACTATATAGAGTCTTCATTAGGCCTCATTTGGACTATGGATCTCCATGCTGGAATCCCTATTTAAGGCAGGATGTGGATAGGGTTGAAAGGGTGCAGAGAAGAGCCACCAAAATGGTGCCTTATCTATCCAAATTAGACTATGAGGAAAGGTTAAAGATCACGGGATTACATCCATTACATACCAGACGTACAAGAGGTGATCTTCTCCTCCTGTATAGAATTCAGAATTCTCAGGAGTTACTGCATCAATGTGGTTTACATTTTTCAACTAGTCGGAATTCTCCACGATATCATAACAAACAGATATTTGTTTCTAAAACTAGATCAACAAAAAGGTTACATTATTTTAAAGTAAAAACCCCCTGGATTATGGAATATTCTTCCACAACATTTAGTAGACAGCAGCTCCATTCTTACCTTTAAGAAAGGGTTAGATCATTGGTTGGAGTGGAATAGCCCTGGGGTATAATTGTCCCACCAATGTGGTGGGGGACAGTCTCAATGGGCAGTAGCCTTCTTTTGTCCCTTGAAACCAAGTAAACCAAGTAAAAAGAAAAGAGTGTATATGATTATGTTTCTGACAGAAATCTATTATCCCTAAAAGATTATATGATAACATTTTTTGCCAACTAACATATTTTTCTGCTTTAAATTCCATGCCCTAAGAAACACACAAGAAATCTTTCACCCCACTATGGTGTATAAAGGTATTGTGCAAAGGGTATGCCCATTTCTGCTTGGGTAAGACAACTCAGGCAGGGTATGAACTGAGGTAGACATGGGCCTGGAGGAGCCAATGACACAGTTCTGTTATAGACAGGTACATTGGTACTGTGAGACAACTAAAGTTATGGCAGCCAGCACCACAGTGAGGTACACCTATTATACGCTCAGTTTAAGCAAGAACTGCACTTTGGAAGGCACTGATTGCCCCAACCCTAAATGTAAACTTTCTGTTAATCTTGCCAGTTCCATTTTGACATCCTTCTATACAGCCTTTTCTTTAAGACCAGGAAAGGGGCAAAACTAATTAATTTGCAGACAACAGTTACACCTCTTTTGCTACTTTTTTCTTTTCCAAAGGCAGTTACATTTAGATGGAAAACCACACTTGGCAGCAGGCACCAGTGATGACGTCCTGTAAGCACAGCTCCAGCAAGGACTCCTCTGGGGGGGGGGGCACAAGCAAGCACTGACCCTTAGCACGGTTCACCCATGGCAGTGCAACATGAATCTGGCTACCGTAAATTAGAGTGCCAGAAACATGTCACCCACAATGACAACAGCCCCACATTCCACTGCAACACATCTAAGCCACCAACAGACGGTAGGGGAGAAAAGTTCATTTTTGGGAGGGACTTTGCCCTTCCCCACACCCCCAACACTAATTATAATCACCTTCAAGTCCAGGTATGAGTGGAAGGGAAACAAAGAGTGTGGACAGAGAAAATGTTGTGAGTGCAGAGCACTGTGAAATCCAGAATGCCCCTGTCACTCAAGACCTTTTTCCATCGCCATAATCACGGTACCCACCTCACGGTATACCTCCTTAGCACAAACTTCTGGAAACCCAGCACTTCCAGGTGGCTTACTGAAAATGGACACATCTTTACACCTCAAAAGGTGAATTCTATAAGTCAACACCATCCCCACTGAACACTTAAGTGAAACATTTGGGCTGTGGATAATCAGGAATTCTTGCACTGAACTAACTCAACCTATAACCCAGTTGCTTACTTAGCAACAGAGCCTTTGGCCCCCTACTGAAACATATAGTTCTCTGTATCAATTACCACCTGACAAAACACATTTTCTACATTATTCAAGCAAGTATTAGGTTTAGGGAAATCCTTAATCCTGTTTGGCTGGCAGTACCCCAAACCGTATGTTTATCAGCAAGCAGAGCCCTCTAGAAAAAGAGCCAGCGCTGCACCTGCATATGGAGTATTTTGCATACGGAATGTTTTAAATTTTTTGTAAAATGCTTTTCTTTTAATTTTTGTAATGTAAAAGCCCATTTTCTAAGTGCCATAAGACTGTTCAGGATGTAGGGTATTGAGGATACCCACACTTCACTGTGTGCAGCCTTTGGCATGTCAGTATTCCACAATACACCACTGCCTTTCAGGTCTTATTGCTTACGTCTTAAAATCAATATGACACCAAATACAAACTTGAATTGGTAAACCATAATTACTCTAATCAGGTACCTGCAAATAACCTCTTCACATAGCAACAAATAAAGGCAATAACATGTTAAAACTATTAGGTCTCTAAGCTTGTCAGAGAACAACTACTGGTCAAAACATGTCCATGACTCATGTACTTACGCATGCTTCATCATACTTAACCAAAAAAAAAACCAAGTAATTTGATAACAGCTACGGATATCAAATTATTAACAATTACGCAGCAAAATAAAAAAAGGCTACAGAACAGTGAAGGGTGAAACTGCATACTTAATCCATTCAGCTTTACTTGGTAAACATAAGAAAGATCTCAGGCTGTGCCTATAATTGGCAATTAAGGGAACAAGTGACTTTTATATTTAAAATAAGTTTAGGAAATTGAATTTTGGTGAGGGTGTGTACAGGCATGCTCTCATAAGCCTCCTCTGTAAGATCTTCCTTGGCCTTTGTGGCCTTTTAGAATGAGTAGAGCTTTCTGTAAAAAAAAAAGGATGTTAAAACCCCTTGCATACTGCTCCCCTGCCATCTACTTTAGAGGAATAGGGAAGTCTGTGCATGCCATGGAAAAATGTCAGTACCATTTATGAACCATCTCGTATGCTGAAAAATTAGGTAAACACTTTCAATTTGCAATGAAAGAGACATAAAACACTTCAACAGAGCTGGGCTCTAAAAATTGTGGTCCAGATAGGTGGCACACTCTAAAATGCAAAGATAATAGGGGGTGCCACTACCTAAGGTGGAAAAGATAGCTATGTAAGGCATTCCAAAATGTGTTGCCTAGTTCTAACAGTCCAGCTAAGAGATTTTGGCAACCTGAAAAATCCTGATCCATGGCCTAAAGCTTAATGTATGTGATTTGCATAATGTGCTTCAAAAACTGATCACAGTCATAGACTAATGCAGTTTTCTGTTTGTTTTCCTAGACACCTTTGCCAGCAAAGTGGCCGCCATCCAGGACCAGTATGCTGATGCCTCCATTGGCAATGTGACAGGTAGCAATGCTGTCAATGTCTTCCTGGGCATCGGAGTTGCTTGGACAATCGCTGCTGTCTACTGGGGCAGTAAGGGGGAACCTTTTAGGGTGAAAGCCGGTAATCTGGCCTTCTCAGTCACCCTTTTCACCATCTTTGCTTTCTTAAATGTTGCCGTTCTGTTGTACCGCCGAAGGCCCTCCATTGGAGGTGAGCTAGGTGGCCCAAGGACTGCCAAGCTACTGACTACTCTCCTCTTCATATTACTGTGGCTCCTGTATATCCTTCTAGCCTCCTTGGAAGCCTACTGTCATGTAAAAGGATTCTGAGCATCCTTCACCCTTCCCCACCCAAAAAGGCCTGAAATGTTAGAGTTAGTACTACAAGTAAACAGTTGTGTTTTCAGGTACTACTTGTGTGGAGTTTGGGGGAGGGGAACAACCAGCTAAGAACCAGGCTGAAGAACTTCAAAAACTTTATAAAGACAATATACTGTACTTAATGTGGAAAATTCAACTCCATGACCTATGAGAATGGTAGCAGCAACACCACAAGGATCTTCCTCCAAGCTTCAAATCAGATCCAGACACCAAGAAATTCTGTTTTTCAAGGCCAGATGTTTGAAGCACGGGGGAGAGGAGTTGCATAACATGGTGAAACATTGGGGATGGTGGAAGTGGAGCTCGCCGCAGTGAAGTGTGGCAGATCAATAGTAAGTAGGGAGGCGTTTTTGTGTCTGGGGACTCACAATGGTATGTCTACGATATGCAAATGGAAATACATTTCTAGCAGCACATTCCAGAACTGCAGAAAACTAGAGCTGGTTTAAAAAGATGGCCTTTTCAGTTTTCTTCACCAGCACAAAACTTAAAAGCACTAACAGAATGTCAACAACTGAAGTGCTGACCACCAGAAAATACAGTAGGCCAGTTTCCTATGAATCAAATCCCATCTTCCTGATATACAAGATGTGGACTGTTTACCTTGTTAATAAAGGAACCAGGTGTCAGGGATGCCACCTACAAACTCATTTGGGAAGAGACATGTCATCCATCTACTACGATTAAGAGGTGACAGCCAGGCACAGGTTCTGACACTGGGGCAATATTTGATGAATGGATTCCATGTTCAAGAGATAGCAGTGTGTGTATTCACAATATAAGAAAGCAGAAATGATTAAGGATGTGAGGGGAACCAAGGCTATTTGGTGTGATGGTCCAGCAGGGACAGCAAACAAAATTATCAGGGGCAGAGGCTAAGATCAAAACCAGTTAGGTCGAATTACTTCTCACAAGATACAATTTATGACATTCTGATCTGGGCTGTAACACCATGCAATGAACTTTTTCAGTCTTTAATAAATAGCTGTGTATTTGTGGCATTAGAAGCAAAGAGTTACTGGGGGAGCCCAGATCAACCAGCTATACTCTCAGAAACTCTGCTGTTAGAGCTACTGCATGAATTGAGGGGGTGCTTGTTTAATTCCTGTGTGGATCAAAGTATTTTCCCCTTGACAAGTTGAATTTCAGTGCTTAACAGTGTACCTAACACTGAGTTTAAAACAAATGATTGTACCATACTGTTCAACTACCACAGAGTTGCCCCCCCTGGAGTGTGGAACACATTGAAAGAAAGTGGACCTACCTTTAAGTAATAATTTTTGTTTATGCAAAACTGAGCTGATTCTGCGTACACACACTAGAATTCTGTGTCAAAACTGTGCAAGACTACCCAAGTTTCCATGATCATTCCGGCAGTGTGTTAGTGCTGTAGGCATCACTGACTGGTCAAGTTAATCTCTGTGCATCTAGGCTCACATTCATAAAAGGTATCAAATCGTGACAGTGTTTTCTAAACCAAAAGATTTCAAAGACACCCCCAATCTAGGTTACATTACAGCAGACTGACAGTGTTGAAATTACTTCATGACCTTTAGCAGTTATCAAAGCTCTGCAGTGGTGCTTGACTGATTATGACTCGCTTCAGAACTCTGGGGCTGAGTTTTAAGGGCATTCCACACTTCCAACACTGAGCAGATGTGGCTGAAACAGATGTGTTAGATATTGCTGCAGTTTTAAAGTGTCTTACTTTTTATTGAGGTCTCATTCTGAAATTCTGTTAAAATACACCTCATTTTTTCATGTCCTCCATTTGATAAGGACCACAATGGCACACCGTTTGCCCTTGTCAGGATGTTGAGAGAGATTAGCTGCCCTTACAGTCAGTACCATTGTTGCTAGGAGGCCAACTGGCAGGAGGCACTTGACTGTCAAGAAGTGCATGCCCTCTCCCGAGGACCAGGTTCCATAAATTTGTGATGTTTTCATAGTCTGTCTGTCCCAACACCTGAATCTTGAGGCAAAACCAAGTTTCCCAGAAGGAGCACTGCCATCATGCAGGTGAATCTGCAAGTAGAGATGGGAGAACCACAAGCATTTCTGAGGTTCTGAAAGGTTTTGCCAAGCCATAAAATGTTCAGATAGGTATCCAAGCCTTAGTGGAGCTCACAGAACCTTTAGGTTTCAAATGGCACTTACAAAACCTTTTGGTTACAAGAATGAACAACAGTTTACCATTTCCCATCCATACACTGTTAACAGTGAAGGAAAAAAATCTAAAAACAACTTGGCATGGTACCGCAGTAACTATATATACTGTATGTTGTACAGTTAGTAAGTACAGCACCTCTTGTGTAACACAACTGTAAATATGACAGAGTTGGCTCTGTGGATCCTTTCTCTAACTCCAGCCTACTTTCTGTGTCTTTTCAAGACTGCCAGCAGCCTTCTTTCAAGATAAAGACCTGCTGGGAAATATACTGCATTAAGCTCCAAAATCAGTGTTTAAAACATTTTCAGAACCTTGTCAGAACATGATAAAAAGTTCTGATACCTTTCTTTTGTTTACAGAAAATGGTACACGTTCAGGAAGATTAGAAAATTATCCAAACTGATTCTCCCATCCCTACCAGCAAGAAGCATTTTTATGTTGCTTGCATGCATGTGCAAGAAACATAGTGCCATCATCGGAGATTTCGGAGGTGTGTCACCTCCTCCTCCAATTCAGTCAGTGTGCTGGCAGGCGCGGCCCCTGTAAGCCAATGCATTTTGGAGCTGTCTATGACAAGCTCCAAAATGCAGTGTATCTGATTGAAAGGGGCTACGCTTCAGTGAACATCGATAAGATATCGGCTGCTCACCGCCGCCCCCCACACACAAGCGTGCGTGCTCGCACGCACTGCTTATAGCCGATGGGGATTGGCCAATCCCCGTCCGGCTGTGCTTGCGTTCCCCGCTCCCCAAAGCCTTCAAAAATGCCATGCTGGGTGCCCACCAGCGTGGCAACTAATCATATAGTCGGCGGGGTGCCCAATCCCCGTCGGCTAGCACTGTCCTCCCCCGGTAGGAGTGCCACGCTGGGAGCCCACCCCAGCGTGGCAACCATTCCTTAGCCGGGGTGCCCACCCCTTACCGGCCGAATCGGACCCCCATGTCCTTGTGCCACGCTGGCAGCCCACCCCAGTGTGGCAAGCGTCCCGGCGTCTTTTTTTAAACCTGAAAAACAAAAACGGTCCCGCGGGCATCTCCCAACCCCCCCTCCCACAACCCGCACTCCACCCACTGCGCACTCCAGCATCCCCCACACCCCACACCCCATACTTTCACTCCAGACCGCGACGATCTTCGTGGATCGGGAACACGCCTGCACTCTTCAAAGCCGACCGTGAACTGAGGAAATGCCGGTAAGCTGTATAATGGGTTACATAGGGGGGTTTCAACTTTGTTGCATATCTCAGGCATTTTTGGGAATTTTTGCACCAAATTTTCAACATGGGGTTTTTGGGACCCCTTCTCATGAATGATTCACTGTCATGGCGTTATTCAGGCCTGAAGGGTGATTTCGCGCAGTGACTGCGCAGTGACTGCGAAATCACCCTTTGGGCCTGAATACCAACATGAAAGTGATATCACTCATTAGAAGGGGTCCCAAAAATCCCATGTTGAAAATTTGGTGCCAAAATTCCAATAAATGACTGTTTTACGAACGTCTGTTGCGCAGTTCCTAAGCAGGCTCATAAGTTTGCGAAATTTCAATATTTTCACTCCAGATTTTCAACATTGCCATTTTACCACACCTTCTTATGAGTAGTGCAGCTGTCATTTTTCACATCTCACCCAAAATGTGTTTCCATACATGGAGCGCCAGAATGGCGCGCAGTGATGCTTGAAATCAATGTATGGGACAAATTCAGAAAATTAACATGACACTGTTCATTAGCAGAGGTCTTAAAATGGCTATGTTGAAATTTTGGGTACGAGATTCCTAAAAAATGACTGCTTTACAAGTGTCGTTGCGCAGTTCCTACGCACGCTCGTCGGTTTGCGAATTTTCAATATTTCCACTCCAGATTTTTAACATTGCCATTTTACTACACCTTCTTATGAGCAGTACAGCTGTCATTTTTCACATCTCACCCAAAACATGTTTCCACCCATGTAGCGCGCAATGGCGCAGTCGGTGTGTGAAATCAATGCATGGGACACATTAAGAAAATCACAGTGACACTGTTTATGAGCAGAGGTCTTAAAATGCCAGTGTTGAAAATTTGGTGAAAGAATTCCTAAAAATGACTGTTTTACGAGTGTGCGTTGCACAGTTCCCATGCACGCTCGTAGGTTTGCGAATTTTCAATATTTCCACTCCAGATTTTCAACATTGCCATTTTACCACACCTCCTTATGAGCAGTACAGCTGTCATTTTTCACATCCTGCCCAAAACGTGTTTCCGCCCATGTAGCGCACAATGGCACAGTCGGTGTGCAAACTCAATGTATGGGACACATTAACAAAATCACAGTGACACTGTTCTTGAGCAGAGGTCTTAAAATGGCTATGTTGAAAATTTGGTGAAAAAATTCCTAAAAATGACTGTTTTATGAGCGTGCGTTGCTCAGTTCCTACGCACGCTCGTAAGTTTGCAAATTTTCAATATTTGCACTCCACTGACTTCCAGATACCTAAACAGCACATAGAAGCAAGCAACATTCGGCATTGACAAATGCTTGTTAGTGGCAGCTTAATAAAACCCAAGACATGTATCTTTGTGTGAAAACAGTCCAGCAGTTTAGGATGCCTTTGCAGGCTGCAAATAGCTGTGTGCCATTCCCGGGGAATTTCACAGCGAGCAGAGGAAGGCCTCTGCATGGCAGGTTTTGTATGCTCCATGGATTGCAGCTGCCACTCAGCCTGGTGAGATCTCAGTCAGGCGTGATGAAATAATAATGTAGAATCAAATCTACCTGCCTGCTTTAAATAAATAAAGGCATTTTGCAAAAGTTGCATTGCATAGTGCAGTTGATGTAAATAACTGGCTTTCCAAGCACCTGTTATTTTTATCTGAGCTTTGGGGCTAGTGTTTGCAATGCTCTAGAAATGAAAGAAGCAATCCTATATTTAAAAATACATGTTTTTTTAAGCCTTAGCCTTCCACTGACTTCTCCCTCCCTTTGTCATGCACAGTTTGCAGGTATAGCATGTATTATGAATACTTTTATAAGTTGAATGTTTGGTGCTGAAAATAAGCAGCCAGGAATGGAAGTTAGCCTTATATGAGGTCAACCTCTTTGCAGGGTTTACAATGGCTAGCCATTCTTTCAACTGCAAAACCTGATTTACTCCAGTTCTGGGCATAACAACAGGTTGTATGTCCAGTTCAGCCACAGAAATGGATTTTAACACCCAATGGGAGCCAGAACATTCTGAATATTTTTTTTTAAGTGACAATTTAAAATGGGGGCCTAATTATATGCAAGGCCAACATACAGTATGCTTAAGTAGACATGGTCAATCATGTTGCAGAATAGGTTTAGACAGGAGAGGAGAGATCCCTGCCATATTGTATTGTCCTGATCTGAACAAGGACTGCTGCTTAGAGGCAAAAGCTTGATGGTTGGGAAACCATTCCAAAATTCCCTACCACTGGAGTGTCCATGTAAAAGTCATGCAGTGGCCAACCCAGCAACCCTTTAAAGGGCACTGAAAGTTTAACATACATACATATATATATATATATATATATATATATATATATATATAAATTAATGCCAACAAGTGAAGAACAAGTGGATTCAGACACCTAGTGGGTGCTGTGACAACACTGGGCATGAGTGCCTTGAAGATGTCACAGCACTCATGAGGTGTGTGAACCTGCACGTTCTTCACACTGTGATGGTTCCTATTTTTTACATATTTACAACTGTTACCATTAGTGCATTTTAAAAGATAAGTTGAGAAATGAATTATTTTGTTGCTGCAGTATGCACTATGGAAGACGGTGTTGGTGCGTGACTGGTTTTGAAAGTGAAAACTCAAGTTTGTTTGAATGTGTGGTTCTAACGAGCACAGCTGCCATCACAGCTGAGCTCACGCTTGAGGTTCCAAGTTGTTCTTGACATTCTGAAAAAGTTGTTCTTCAGGTACATTAAGAACAACTTTTTGAAACCACAGGAAAAACATGCTGTCTGTGTATTACTGTATATTTTTATTGACAGCAAGAACTAGCCATACACATTGTGTTTAATAAATAACATGTTGCTCAGTTTACCATTGGTTTGTGCCACTGTACTTTTTTCACTGTGGCTCCTTTCTGAATCACTCAGGCCCACAATACTTTGATGATGTCATTTTTGTCTTTTGTAAGCATTTCTACCACTAGTCCTTCAGTTGTTTGAGAAAAAGTGTAATGAGATACACATTTACATAGTAGTTACAGTCTTAGGGCCTGAGCCACAGAATGAATTTCAACCCCCTACAGGTGTGGAGGGGCTTGCACAGCCATGGACTGCCCCTTCCAGATATACACCCCATAAGCACCCTGTCCTGACCGGCCCATATCATCTATGCATGTGACTGGTTCGGAGGTGGCACAGGAAATGGACACACTTTCCATGTGATCCACAGCACAGAATCTGTACCAAGGAGAGTGTGCAGTGGGCAGTGGCTTTATACAACACAGGGGTCAGGGGTAATAATAATAATAATAATACCTTTATTTATCAAGTGCTCTTCACAGAGTATCAAAGCACTGTACAATCCATAAAACAACAATTAAAACCATAAAATTCTAAAATCAGACATCCATCAATGAATATAAAACACAACTGCAATAATCCGACATAAATTAAAGAACATCTCCAAAGGTGAGTCCAAATAAATTTGTTTTTAAAGCAGTTTTAAAGCTCTCCACTCTCAGGCACTTTTGTATCTGATGAGGCAGAGAATTCCACAGGGTTGGGGCTACAAATGAAAATGCTTGCAATCCAGAAGTTTTGAACTGTACCCTGGGAATCTCCAGCAATCCCTCATCTGCCAAGCGGAGCAGTTGGAGGGGGCAGTAAGGATGCAGGAGATCTCGCAGGTAGCTTGGTCCCTGTCCGTGTAGGGCTTTGAAGGACAGTAAACTGACCTTGAAGGTGATCTGCAACTGAACTGGCTGTTCCAGCACTTAAAACCATCTTTGTGTTATCCCATTTGCCCCAGCAACTGATGCATCAACCATCCAAGATGGAGAGGAAAGCTGCAAGCCATCTTTTTAAATTTAAATATTTTTCATATTTCCAAGGACTCTACCTTTATGAATTCAGCAGACCTTAGAAGACTGGATGCCCACCATCCAGCCCTGCTCTGGCCCCGGTATGTCTCTTACCCCTCTACACTGCTATCCACACATAAAGTCAGAAGGCAGGGGCAGTCAATGCCACCACCAGTGCAGCAATCCACAGGTGTGCAGCATCCAAGCAATCTCTGGGGATCAGACCCTGACTTTTATATACCAAAGGGTTCAGTCTAACTGTTTTTAGCAATAGGGAAATTTGCAATTAAAATGACATCATGCTTTTTCCCGACAGAATGTTGGGTCTCTGAGCACTCAGGGCAGGGGTAGTAGTGTTAAAAACACAATAATATGGTATAAGGTTGTTTGTCCTTTTAGCTATATTTCAACATTATTTCTTAAATTAAAAAAAATTCTTATAAATACACTTCATCATTGAAATAGTACAAGGCACATATCATATTCCAGAGAATCTTAACCTAATTTGTGAAGTGCAGTGCTCACTAGCCATTGATGAATTCTGAAACCAGGGACTCCTAAGAGGATTTATAGGTTGGCTTTGTGATAAATTGAGGTAACGTGATCTGTAGCCTCAATGAGTTTTCAGTGGCAGTCTAGGTTGTGCAGGCAGACATTTTCCTTCACTTGACTGCCTTCAGCTTACTACAGTACTAAGGATACATGCCTAGGATTTTTATACAATTCTTTTTACTTTTATGGGGTTAGAAGGGGTGTTGGGGGATGAGGAGGTGGTGTGATACATTGGTCGGAGTGTAGGACTGTGAGTCAGCACTTAAAGATCTCAGTGCAAATCTCAGCTTAGCCACTGGCTCTCAGTGTACCTGGATAGAGTGCTTGACTTTACTGTCTTTCAGGTCTAACTAACTGCATGCTTAAAAAGACACAGAACTATGCTTTCTAAACTCCATTCTAAATACACATATCCCATTCAGGTTCTTTCTTTGACAAACCAATGTGATGACATGAATTCTGAGTTAATCCTGTCTCTGCCATCTCATCTCATCTGAAGCAATAAAGTACATCATATGACTTGGATTTTTTTTTTGACTAACAAAACACGATCCTATGTATGCTGCTGATGAGGGTGCCATAGAGAAGTGCCCTTGTAGTTACTGAGGGGAAAGACAGTTTCACTACCACTAATAACACTTTAACTTCCACCACTACATTGATGAGCTGATAGCAGTGTACCTCTATGTATTGCATTATATTTTATTTATTTATTGATAACCGAGTATGGTGGACTGAGGTTTGAACTTTAAAGCAATTACATAGCGAGATGATCATAAGATAGGTAACAACTCAGTTTTTAAATTGAAAACAGATTGCCTTGTTTTGTGCACTGAGTGGGGGTAATGTTTGTCATGACACCAGGAAAACTCCCCAAGTTTTCTTCAGTATGAGTCTTGGGATCTTTAACTTCTACTTGGACAGTGTTTTATTTTTTTTATTTGGTTTCCAAGCAAAAATCTGGTCATATATCATCCTGCGACATCACAACTGGGATGTGTTACTCAATCTGACTCCATCTATCTAACACTGTATACTGCACTTCTGAGGTATCATTCTTCAGAGGAGATGTTAAACTGAGGCCTTTCTGCTCATCTCTGGTCACTGTTCTGGTGGAAGTTAAAGATCCCATGACATTTATGGAACAACATTTGGGGAGTTTTCCTAGTGTTATGGCAAACATTGCCCCCTCTGTCAATAAAATAGGGCCATGTACCCCCCCCCCCATCACTGTTCATTGTATCTTTCCAGGTAAATACACAAACAATTGCAAATAAAGAAATCTTAACAGTGTAAGGGTATAAGAGTGTTGGCACTTACCTTCTTCTAATCTACAGGGGCCAGCCTTGCTAAAGCAATATTCCTCCCTCCATCTAACATAAAAATGTTGTTTTCATGAGAAGATATTTATGATAAGAACTGACCAGGTATTTTTCTACATTGGTACAATACATGCTGGGTTGTTACACTGAAATCACAAAACAAGAAAATATTTATCTACCCAGTAATGTGATTAAAGCTAAGTATATCAGAGTTCAAAAACCAATAGGATATGTAGAGTACATGGGGATAATAAGAAGCAAAAGGGAGTATGTGAGCTCTGGGAGCTCCAGAAGGATTGTGGAATTTTATAGTGGGTAGACACAAAATGACAGACTTAAATTGACTTTTAGTTTTGATCTACCCTATGACACTCTTCGCATAATAGTGTCTCACATCCAGGGAAAAGGAGTGCTCCTGTTGGTCAGATGCGCTCCTTCGATCTATAAACATCTTAAGAGTTATCCATGTTACAGTAAGTCACATGACTGGGTTTCTTGGAAATGTTTTACCTGCCATTTTGTAGGGAAAAAAGGTCTGTAGCCCTGTGGGGGTCTTGAAAAGCTGGACTTGATGGATCATTTAAAAACATTTATTGAATCAATGTACTGTATGTAATGTGCAAAGATAATACACCATGCAAGTTTTTGGGGCCACGCAGATACCGACATACTCCTGACAAAGGGACCTGTGTGGCCCCAAAAGATTGTACACAATAGTATCTTTGTGTTGTACAAAATATGTGGCCTAGTAACTACAGTATTCAGTAACCTGGCATTCTAATATTAATAGAACAGAACTTTATATCAATGTGGATTCATTTGTTGCTACTAATGCTTAGTAGTCATAACTGCATATTCATGGGACACCAGAAATGGTTAACATTCAAATCTACCTCATACAGCATCATCTTGCTCCCATTCCTGATATCAGACCTTTTTTAGTCTTAAGTCTGTAGCTCTCTACAGTGGTCTGTGTGTTAGAAATGTTGAGTTGTTCAGTTTTACTATGGAAGATTTTGTCTTCAGAAGGATTTGTGTAATATAACATTATGTTGACTTGGGAGAGTGATCCACTCAACTGGGATACAAACCTAGAAGGGTCTAAAGTATAGAAGGGGCTTAAATGAGAAGAGAGGGGAGGGAAGCATTATATATGAATCAGGAATTTAAGGTTTGTGGATGGGGAGATATGAAGAGGATGGGGGAGCAGCTTTTAGAGTGAAGTTAAAGTTAATGGAGGGGTACAGAAGTAAGAAGTGTTTATTTAAATCAGCAGCTGTTAGTCACCACGTAGGTTGTTTCATCAAGAATGTTTTTTTTTTCTGGCAAAATCATCAATATACCCATCTTTTTCTTTCATTGCTAAACAAAGATATGGGATTTTTATGTTTTTAAAAGATCTCACTCACATGCTAGGCCTGCCATGAACAAGTTAAATATCTTGGTACAGTGCCGTACTGTATATCATTAGATATGTGTGGTAGCACCATCCTAATACATCTACAGGAAGAATCTAGTATGTACATTCAACAGTATCTCAGCAGAAGAGATTTTTTAAAATTGTGATTGGTGATTACCTTTATTGACTTGCGTTATAAAAATGCAAAATTAGCTATAAAAGCTGTTTTTAAAAATATATTAGAACATTAAAAATACACTGAGAATAAATCTAAGAATGTCAGAAATACTAAAAAAACTATATGAAAAAATTATTTGTCGACTAGCAAATACTGCTGCTTTAAATTCAACTTGACTAAGTTTCTCAGGGAGAGTAATGTTACTAGGTAAAGTATTTAATTCAGTGGGGAAGGCAGGGTCATGAGAAGTGTGCCTCATAGCAAAATTTGTATGTCAAGAAAGGTCAGAATGCTCACTTTTCCTTGGATTTCCATAGGTTTCCATAACAGATGATTTTCCACTCCATAGTGCAAATTTTGTAACATATACTGGAACTAACTCCAATTAAATTAACCTCAAACATTAAATTAATTAACAACTGGCTAAGGAAATGGTGTATTGATCAGAATATTCCCTGTATAACTCACTGGGAAAACTTTGTTGACAAATCTCCTCTATACTGCTGGGATGGCCTGCATCTCAGTAGGAGAGGCAGCATTATGCTGGGAAAATCCTTTCTAAACATAATAAATAATCATTTAAACTAGCTAAAAAGGGGGAAGAATGGAAATCAGTCCACGTCTCTAACTTACTCCAAAACCCAGTTACCTGGAACACTGAAATTCTTGTATCTGAATGCTCATTCCTTGAACATGTCTAAACTATCGGAGCTAGACACAAAAAGTAAATGATTAAACTTGGCTATAATTGCAATAACAGAAACCTGGTGGGATTCATATTCCCAATGGAGTCAACAAATAATGGGTTATAAACTTTATTACAAAAATAGAGTAGATGAGAAGGGGGGGGTTGTCTCTATATTAGAGAAGATATTTCGTCCTTTAAGCTTTTAGCTCCAAACAATTCCAAAAGTATCTGGGTATCAGTTCAACCTAAAGGGCTTCTACAAATAATTATTGGTAATAGTTATAATTCTCCTTCATGTGATATAATAAATTGGACAGCTCTGATCAAAGATCTTGCTCATTTTACTAATTATAGGGATGTAATAATATTGGGAGACTTTGATATGCCTCACATAGATTGGTCCACTCATTCAGGTAATAGTAATCTCAATTCTGAATTTCTATCAGTACTAACAAATAATGGTCTAGTGCAATTTATTTCCTCTGCTACTAGAGGATCTAATATTCTTGATCTCCGTATCTCTAACAGAAGTCATAAACTTTCAAACATCCAGATTTTGGACACCTTAGGAAATAGTAACCATCATTCAATTTTGTTTGACCTAATAGGTGCCCATTGTAGTTAAAAAAAAAAGTCAGCATATAAAAACTATGGCAGTGTAGATTTTAATATTATAAATAGAGAAATTAGTAATACTCAGTGGGATAGGGTTTTTCAGGGTCTCTCCACAAAGGAGGCTAGGACCTTATTAAAAGATCTCATCCATTTATTAGAAAAAATAAATGTACCAGTAAAAAACAAATACAATAATAAGGGCAGAATACCACAATGGCTGAATAAATGAATTAGGTTGCAAATTAATAAGAAAAAAAAAAGTTTTAGGAAACTTAAAAGTAGTCAATATAGTGGTAAATTACAGAAACTCAAACATATAATTAAACAGGCTAAAATGAAAATTGAATTCAAGTTAGCACATATACAAAAGATGGCTATAAATCATTGTTTTCATATTTAAACAATAAAAAGACAATTTTCTCAAGGTAGGGCCACTAACTCATAATGGTTCTCCCATACAGTTAGATTCAGATATAGTTAATCTTTTTAATTCATATTTCTGTTTAGTTTTTTCCAATAAAAGTCCCCATTTCCTTAAAACTAGTCCTAGACCCCAGTCAAAATTAACCCACTCATACAGTATTAAGCCTTCTGATGCTTACCCACTTCTTAAAAATCTGAAGAAAACTTCAAGCCCCGGTCCGGACCTGATTAATGCCAGATTCCTAATTGATACAGCTGAGGCTCTAGCTTTTCCCTTGGAAATAATATTTAATAATTCTCTTCATAATGTGGAAATTCCTTCAGATTGGTTAACTGCATTTGTTACTCCAATCTATAAAATGGTAGTAGAGCACTAGTCCAGAATTACAGTCCTATAAGCCTCACATCGATTATTTGTAAAACTATGAAAAAACTGACAAAATAATTTCTTGAAAAAGAAATGATTGAATTTAATATTGTCAATCCTGATCAACACAGGTTTAGAACCAGTCACTCCTCTACAATCAACTTAATATCATTTTATAATAATATTAGCCAAGGCCTGGATAACAACCAGCAATCAGGCGTTATTTTATTGGATTACAGCAAGGCTTTCAATAAAGTCCCCCATAATATTCTTATTGATAAAATGTATCATCTTGGCTTCTCTAACCAACTAGTTCACTGAGTTTCTGCATGGTTGACAAATAGAACTCAGAGAGTTGTATTAAATGATTACTTCTCTGACCCAGGTGCAGTCACTAGTGGAGTCCTTCAGGGCTCAGTGTTGGGCCCGGTTTTGTTTAATATTTATATAAGTGATATGCAAGTATCTAATAAAAACTGGCTGTCAAAATTTGCTGATGACTCAAAACTTGGGGGCCTTGTAAATAACAATTCGGATTTTGATTCTCTCAACTCCGATTTGCGATTGGTCGAAAAATGGGTTAACAACCTAATGGAGTTTAATATTGACAGATGAGTAGTTTTGCACTTTGGAACTCATAATCCCAAAAAACAAATATTATATTTGTAATTCACTATTAAAATCAACATTTGTGGAAAGGGACTTGGGCATTCTAGTTAACTCTAAACTTACATCAGTTGATCACTGTACCAAAGTGGCTAATTCTACCAATGGACTATTAAGACAGATTCAACGATCGTTTGTTACCAAAACTGAACAGTGCATGATTGTTCTCTATAGATCCTGTGTCTGACCCCTCATTGACTTTGGATCCCCTTTTTGGAGCCCCTATCTTAAGTCTGATATTGATTGCTTAGAAAGAATTCAAAAACGTGCAACCAGGATGACCCCTAGGTTAGCCAACATGCCCTATAAATCAAGACTATCTATCACAGGTTTACATTCCCTTCAAAATAGAAGAGATGGGGGGATTTACTTCTAATAAATAAGCTTCAAAATAACCCTGAACTAATGAATAAATGTGGTCTATCCTATGCTACCAGACGTATTGTCCCAAGATGTCATACCAGACAACTTTTGGTGCCAAAGGTAAAAGCCAATCTTAGATTAAACTTTTTCACATTAAGGGCACCAAGACTATGGGATCAACTTCCTCAGGAATTAGTGGATTCTACTAATATTGCAGTATTTAAAAAGAGTATCGACAATTGGTTGACCAAGAAACATGTTATGTGAATTTGTTCCCACTTCAGTGTGGGGGGGGAAAATCTAATGTGCCTTGGCCTTCTATTTTCACAAACAAACCAAGTAAACCAAGTAATATTGGGTGCTAATATTCTCATAATTCAGAATGGTGCAGCTACCGGAATGAACATGCTAGATCCTTGAGGCAAGATTTTCAAAGATGCCACATCCGTGTCTTTTTTTTTTTCATAATTTCACAGAATTGCACCAGAAGTTTAGACTGCACAAAAAGGTGATCTAACAATGTCCAAGCTTCTGCTGCAATTTCACACAACTGGATCAAATAAGGAGGAGCTGGCTTTGAATTGTGCCAGTAATTCCTCAGCAGGGGTGCATATAAGCCATTTGTTGTACCTACCCAGTAACAACGTGGAGTGCTACAAAAAATGACGTGCATAATTTGTTTGACACAAGCTGCCATAAAGTGGAAAACACATTGCAAAAACTCAAGCACCTGTGACAATAGGGCAGTTAAGGTTTGGTACAATTGAGCAGATGCTGACAAATCTGAAAACTTCAGATCCAAGTGTCCAAGCCCATTGAAAACTGTGCTTGTGGTCTTTCTGTCTTGCATTTTCTATATTTGTATGTTGCTCAACGACACCAATTTAATGCAAATGCACTTACATGAAACCCAAACAAAGAGAAGAGAGAAGGCCATGTGGAATCTAAATAAACAGAAGAAAGAAATAAATAAGTGCCTTGTCTGGGGGTATGTGTACATCACACCCTGGTGCATAAAAATGTAATAATCTGTGCAGCACCAGATTATGCATTAGAGGAAGAGTAAGGTGCTTCTCGGAGTCCCCGGTTTCCAGTTGCCTTGGTGGTGCAGCTGGTAGTTCAACCAGAACAGTATTCTGGACAGCCTGGGTTCAAATCCAAGCTAAGGCACTTATTTCTTGCTCTCTCTTCTGTTTGTTCCTATAACATTTCTTGGTTTTTTTTTTTATTATTTATTTCTAATCATGCCCATGTTACATCAGGTTCTCATGCTCCCACTATATCCCCCCACCTGCATGCTAACTTACTTACCGCTAGCACTCCTGTCCAGATACCATCCCCCATTTGATTTCTCCAGAGTGCCACCCTTTCCCCAGGCAATGCCCAATGACCAGCCCATATACTGCTGGCCACCAAGGAACAGATGTTGTTCATGGTGGAGGTGTGGAGGGCATCAAGAACATTCTATGTACTTAGGGTAGGCAGTCAATGAAGCCTTCATCTTGTATCCTTCCTGTTGTTTTTTTCCTCATCTCATCCATCCCACCTCTCCAACAAGGGCCTATGCTTCCCACAGTACAATTCTGTAAGTGAGTGATGGTCGAGCTCATGTGGTTACCCACAATGTCAGTGCTGCCACCATGTCCTAGCATAGGAAGCACTCTAATAGCAGAGTATGCATTACCCTCCCCCCAAGATAGGAACAAGATGCCTCTGCATCATAGTCCAGTCCCCACCAGCTCGGGGAGAGGGGAAGTCAGGGCCAAGACTCAACCCTAAGTTTCCTAGGTCAGGCTGCATGTAGCATTTCAAGAAAAAAAAAGCCTTACGTGGTAAGTTACAATGTGTCAGCAGGAGAAGGTAGCAATACACTCATTGCAGCATGCTGATATTTGGAAATGATGCACCACAGCACAGTTGCACCAGACAATGGATCAGGCCAGCTCAGCACTCCTCAGAGCAGCTCCTGCTCACATTGGCTAGTGAGATTGTAACTGCAGCCTTATGAGTTGTCTCAGGCCACTCACCCGCTAGTGGATAAATGGATAAGTCCTGACAACACAAAATAACAATCACGGCACTAACAGGCTCCCTTGTTGATAATGTCACGAGAGAGGCCAAGCATTAGTTGGGCAAGAACTGTGTGCTCTCTTCCCATTTACTGGAGCTGGTCTACCCAGTGATGTGAGGAAACCTACATTGGGACTGCCCACCTTGCTATCCCTACCCTGTCATGTACCTGTCATGTGGAATAACAGATTACTTCAACCTCCCATTCTGTCTGTCTGGCAGCTTTCACAAGCACTAACATTTTTATTACAAATAAAAATAAGAAGAAAGCAGGTATAGTTCAGTGTTTTTTTGTGTATGTTTGTTTTTTATTTATTATGCCACCATCCATCAGCCTCGGTCATGGCCCCCTCTGTTCCCACTCACACATTAGCCACGATTCCCCAGTACTCCCAGGCTTACCCCCAGGGTGGGGTTACGGCACTGGCTCAAGTGCCGCAAAGTCAGGATAGGTCAGGGAGTTGGCCTGGGAGCTCATCAGTGCAGAGGGGCAGGCTCCATCCGAGCAGCAGGCAGCAGATTTTTCTCCCCTGTATGAGAGGGGCAAGGACGTGTAATGATGGCCAGCGTCCACCCAGCCCCTCAAACTACGTTCTGATGCCAGCTGCTGTGGTGCCCTCAGCCTCCACCAGGGGTCCCTCAAGCATTGGTCATACTCCCCTCCTTCCCCCCTGAGAAAGAGAGCAGTTCTTGTGACGCTGCATCCTTCTCCCCCGGCTGGCCCTTCAATGTCCCGGGTTTGTTCCTGAACCTGGGTCGCCAGCATTGCAAGCGGAAATCCAACTGCTGTGTCGATGGGCCAGCTACAGTTCAGTGTTTTTGCTCAGTGTTACATATGTAACAAACATCCACTACCTTTATCCTTGACAGTGTAAACAAGTTTTGATCCCCAAAAGGGAGAATCTTGAAAAGTAGACTTTCTTTTGCATGTGGGGGTGACATTCCAAGAAGCTCTTTCTGCTGTGGGTGACCTTGGGAGAAACAGGTAGCAGAATAACTACAACCTGGAGCAGTGAGAGGAGGATTTTGCATGGTCCTAGTAGGAAACATCAGGGCTTACATCTCACTGCATATGAAAACAATAGATAAAGCAGCACAACCTAGCTTAGAGGAAGTGGGCATGCAGATGAAAAAACTAGGGCATCTTATTTATAAGGAAAACTATTTCAAATTATGTTAGGCAAAATTTTACTTTCTTAACACTGTCTTGAAAAAAATTGTATCATTCTGTCCATGTTTGAGATTTCTCAATGCAACTCCATCCCTTTCTTTTCTTCTTACTCTATCCATGAACATATCCCCACAGCCATGTACAGCAACATATACAGTAAACCTACCACCGCATCAGAAACCATTTTACCTAGCCATGTCCCTATTCACAGCCTTGAGCAGTAATAACTATTATTATGATGATTCCATTATATACAGTATATATATATATATATATATATATATATATACCCTTTCAGTTTTTCTTTTTAACCTCTTTGTTTCCATGACCTAGTCTTTGTCACCCTCCTTCAGTCCTCTGGTGATGGCCAAGCCCCATTCTCCACTGACTCACCTCTTTAGCTAGATCCCACAGTTCTTCCCTACATGGCAAGGGTCTTCAGGGGAGGAGTGCTCCCTCTGTGACTCATTTATTTATTTATAATTTTTTGACCAGGAAAGGTACACTAAGCTATGATAGCGTGTTTCCTGGTGTAGCCTGCTTGTTTCCAGGTGACTCAACCAGGATTCAGGGCAAGCAATTGACTATGTGGGGTGATATTCAAATGTACAGGCAGGTAGCCATCATTTAGAGAGAGCCATTCAGTACTGTACCCAGTAATACTTCTCTCACATCTGCCTCTTTTGCACACTATAGCTGCTTCTAGGGGACCTTACCAGCATACAGTTTCCCCTGCAGCTGAAAAGTGAACGTTCCAGGGCCCTAGTGCAGGGCCACATGAGGTACATTAAAGGGTATCGAGAAAGCTCAGGGAAATACTGCCTGCACCTCTGGCAGTTCAATTTAGCAGCTCACTGGAAACTGGAGTGGTTCTGGAGGGCTGGAGGATGGCAGATGTAGTCCCACTACACAAAAGAGGTAGCTGGAAGGAGGCTGGTAAGCCCCTTGACAAACAACTTGCATAGGATGGAAGCACTGGGGTACTAGTGCTGTCCTCAAGTTTTCACAATAAACACCCTTTTGTTTCAGCATTTGCCATCTTGTGATTGGTGTTTTGCACACTTGAGTGTTGTGTTTAGCTTTTTTGTTTTCTAGTGCTGCAGTCACCTCTTTACCTTGTGTTCTTTAGAGGGCTGGCAATTATAACAGTAAATAATAATTATACTTTATTTATTGTGCGCCTTTCGAATATCAAGGTGCAGTTCAATAAGATAAAAATACAAAAATCAACATTATAAAAGCAAACAGAATCAAATCAGTAAACAGTATAACCATAAGCTTTTTCCCCCAAGGAAAGATTTCAAAGCCTGTTTAAAACTCCCCACAGTCGTGCACTCCCTAGTCCAACGGGGTAGAGAATGCCAAATGGAAGGGGCCAGAAACATAAAAGCACGGGCCCCAGCAGATTTTAAAATCACCCTTGGAATCTCTAGCAACCCCTCGTCGGCTGAGCGGAGTGATCTCACAGGGTGGTAAGGGATCAGGAGTTCTTTCAGGTAATCAGGGTCCAGATCATGCAGGGCTTTAAAAGTCAGTAATCCGACTTTGAAGGTGATCCATCACACATCTGGGAGCCAGTGCAGTTCCCGCAGCACCGGTGTAATATGAGAAGATCTAGGAGTACCCACCAACACCCGTGCTGTGGAATTCTGTACCAGCTGCAAGCGGTAGATATCACCCCTGGAAGCCCAAAGTAAAGTGAGTTGCAGTAGTCTAGGTGCGAGGTCACAAAGGCATGAATTAAGGTTGGCAGATCACCAGATGGAACAAGGTGCTTGATCCTAGCGATGTTTCTTAGATGGTAGAAAGATGACTTAACCACCGCTGACACCTGGGACCGAACAGTCAGTCCCACATCTAATATCACCCCTAGGTCTCGCACCCATTCAGAGACATGAAGCTCGACATCCCAAAAAAAACAGTCCAGATGGGGAGCCGGCCCCAGGTCCCCCTATCCGGTGATCCGGATCCAAAACCAACACCTCCGTCTTCCCAGAGTTTAACTTCAGCCAACTGGACCTCATCCAGTCCTGGATTTCATTGAAGTAGCTGTTAAATACCGAGATAGCTCCTTCCTGGTCAAGTGCAAAGGACAGGTATAGCTGGGTATCATCAGCATAACAATGAAACCTCAGCCCATACCATCTCACAGTGTCTCCGAGGGGAAGCATGTACACTGCAAACAACATGAGGGACAATATAGAGCCCTGAGGAACCCTACAAAACAGAGAGATGGGATCAGAGGAAAAAAACCTGAAACCACCCTCTGAGTTCTTCCGGTGAGGTATGAAGTGAACCATCTGAGAACAATCCCAGAAAGCCCACCAATACATCTCAGGTGCTCAGGTAGGGCCCCATGGTCAACGGTGTCAAATGCTGATGACAGATCTAATAGTACAAAAATGGACCATTTTCTCTGGTCTCTCGCCATCAGGAGATCATTGAGTACCGAACCAGCACAGTCTCGGTACTATGCCTCTTTTGAAAACCCGATTGGAGAGGTTCATGGATGCTATGGATGATCAAGTGGTTCTCCAGCTGGGCCACCACTACTTTCTTGATCACCTTCCCCACAAAGGGGAGGTTCGAGATAGGCCTGTAGTTAGCAAGACAGTCTGGGTCTAACGAAGCTTTCTTCAACAAGGGTGTCACCACTGCCTCTTTCAAGGAACAGGGATATTCACCCGAGTCAAGCAAGCACCAGATTATCTGTGCTAGAACCAGGAGAATGGACTCCCCACACCCCTAGGCCAGTCAGCCTGATTTCAGTGGTGGGAAAGTTAATGGAATCACTGCTGCAGGAAAAGATTGTAGAATACATTGAATCCAGTGGGTTACAAGACCTGAGGCAGCATGGATTCACAGGAAGGAGGTCATATCAAACAAATCTGATAGATTTATTTGACTGAGATCAGGGTGAAGCAGTGAACATGGCCTTCCTAGATTTCAGTAAGACTTTTGACACCATTCCACATAGGAGACTAGTAAGCAAGCTGGGTAGCTTAGGAGTGGGTCCAAAGGTTGTAAACTGGCTAAGAAACTGGTTAGGGGATAGGCAACAGAAGGTGGTGGTGGTAAATGGAGTTCACGCCAAGGAAGAGAGAGTGACCAGTAGGATGCCTCAGGGGTCAGTGTTGGGACATTGCAGAAGAGCTTGAAGAGAAGGTTTGCCTCTTTGCAGATGACACCAAAATCTGCAATAGGTTGGACACTCCAGTGGGAGTGGAAAGGATGAGCAGAGACCTGAGAAAACTAGAGGAGAGGTCAACAGTATGGCAGCAGGGTTTCAATGTGAAAAAGTGCAAAATAATGCACTTAGGGCACAGAAACCCAGGGGCAGAGTACAAAATGGGTGGAGTGGTTTTGACAACTACCAAGTAGGAAAGAGGCCTGAGGCCATCATTTTGGATGACCTAAAGGTGGCCAGGCAGTGCAACAAGGCAGTCTGGAGGGCTAGTGGGATGCTGGGGTGAATAGGGAGGGGGTTTTACCAGTCGAAAGAAGAAGCTGTTGTTGCTCTATATAGATCATTCTTAAGACCCCACCTAGAGTATTGTGTCCAGTTCTTGAGACCACATCTCCAGAAGAACTTAGAGTGGAGGTGGTCCAGAGAAGGACAACCAAAATGGTGAAGGGTCTCAGTCAAAAACCATATGAGGAAAGACTAAGGGACCTCAATATGTACACCTTGGAAGAGAGGAGGGAGAGGTAGGATATGATGGAGATCTTTAAATACCTCATGGGGGTAAATAAGGTACAGGAGGAAATATTTCTCAGAAAAAAGGTTCTCAAGAACAAAAGGACATGCTATGAAGCTGGGGGGATAGACTCAGGAGAAATGTGAGGAAGTACTTCTCAAAAAAGTGTTGGATTCCTCGAACAGCCTTCTAGCAGAGGTAGTGGGGGCAAAAACAGTATCAGGTTCAAGAATGTATGGGATAGGCACAAGGGAATCCAAGTGGAAAGCAAGAGGGAGGGAGAAAGAGCTGTAGATCATGTATTGTCTGTGGTAATAATGTACAGTAGGTAGGAAACAGTGAGCAGACTGGGTGGACTAAGTGGTCCTTATCTGCCATTAAATTATATGTAAGATGTTTCCAGCTTTCCGCCCTGGACTGGAGAATCAGGAAGTGTTCACCAGCATATCAGGCTCCAGCACCCCTGGCTTGAGTGCACTCCCACCACACTGCCATGCAGCCTCCACCAGGTGGCAGTCCCTGCAGCTGGAACTGATGTCCCCCCTCCCCTAAGAGGGAGAGCTGCCATTGGGCGCATGATCCTTGCTCACCCTGGCAGCCCACTGAGCGACCCTCATCTGTTCCTGAACCTGGATTGCTGGCTGGGGGGGAGAGCACAGCTGCTCCTTGATTGAGCCAGCTATAATGAAAAGAACCCAGAACTGACCCCTGGGATATTCCACTTCGCACGCTCCATTACTCTTTGTAATGGCCATTGCCCACTACTCTCTGCTTTCTACCTGTCAGCCAATTTAACTAGCCATTTCCTGTACACTATGTGACTCCATATTGCACTACTTTTGCTGTACATTCTCAATGCAGTACAGTGTCAAAGGCTCTGCAGAATATTATGTCCACCATACAGCCCTTATCCACCTCCCTAATAACTTCCTTGGAGATGACAATCAGGTTGGTTTGGCAGAACAGCCTGTTGTCTTCTACCATATGTGCTGAGCAGCTACATGTTTCATGATTGACTCTAACACTTTGCTGAGCACCGGTGAGTGAAGCTCGCAGGTCTACAGTTACTTGAGTCTTTCCTATTCCCTTTCTTGAATAGGAGGATGCCGCTAACCATTTTCCAGGCATCTGGCACAATTATGGTCTTTAAGGAATCCTGAAGGGATCCAGACAGAACCTGTCATAACCCACTGTTAACCTTGGATGGATACCATCTACACCCTGGGATTATCCCAGATTCACACTCTCTAGATGCTTATAGTACCAACTAATTCTGGCATGATTAGCACTGCTTGCAGTTCGGTCTGCACCTCTCCCATGAATTCAACTCCCAGATGACATTGATTTTTGACTTCTTGACTGAATACCAATGCATAGTAGTTATTCAGTTCCTCTGCTATTTCCCATCTCAATCAGTAGCACCCCTTCCCAAGTCAGCAAGGAGCCAATCCTATTCTTGTTTCTCATTTGGTTACCTATCAACTAGAAAAAGGATTTATTATTCTCTGTGGTTCCCTGTGCAGTCCGGTTTACCAGGTCTGTCTTGATCTGCACTATCATGGTGGCCCTACAGTCCTTCTGTAGTATCCTAAACTGCTTTCCCTCTGTCATCAGAATCCTTCCACTTATCATACACCCCATTTTTTCTCCCTTAACTTTCTCTGGGGTTTCTTGGACAACAACCAAGATATTTGCCCTCTTGCTCTTGTTGTCCAGGAGGGAACATCTTGTCCCTGCCTCCAATATCTTCTGCTTTAGGGCCTCCCATATAGCATTAGCACTCCCACTCAGTGTTGTATTTTCCAATTTAGCCTCAGACATCACCCTCATCTTATGATTCAGGTCTCCTGAAGTTCACCATCCTGTTCTTATTTTTGGAGAAAGACCTTCATTTATCACCTCAGATTCTGTTATGGTGAGTTATCCACTAGCCCCCTAACTCTTACTGCTTTGATCATGTCATCCCGACACTACTTAGCAGCTGATAAAGAATTGCATCCCCTCTTGTCCCATGCCTGACATGCTAAAAAAGGTAACAGTTACTCACAGCTGACAAGGAATTATTCTTTACTGTTTCTTGGTCACCTTCCACCTCCCAGTCAGTGTTAGGTAGGTTAAAATTTCTCCCTAGAAACCAAGGCCCCCTAGTTGTTTCCGTCTTAATTTTTCTTGTCAATTATAAGTAATGCTCTGCTATACTACCTGGTAGTCTGTGACATACTCCAAGAACTGACTTTTTTGCCTTTGATCCTGATTCCAGTCATAGGCTTTCTGCCAGGTTCCCATCTTGACTCCCTTCATTTTGCCCCTCTGACATATAAAGCAACTCCTATAACCTTCTGACCTTCCCTTTTCCTCCTGAAGAGACTACACCCCTTACCCCTTGCATCCTCACCGATTCCCTCATTCTGCTAGGTCTCCATGAGTCCTACTACATCACAGCTTGCCTCAAGAAATTCACCATCTGGCAGCTTCATCTTGTTACCTGCATTCTGTATGCTGATATGGGTTCAACAGTTTGATAGCAAACAACATTACAGCGACAATTTGCTGTTGCCACTGTAACATCACTGTGGGACCTGGCACTGCTTTCTTGGGGTCTTGCACCATCTTCCTGAATCAACGCCAACTCTGAGTTGATTATATTTAGTATGGGGGGGTGCAGGGAGCTTGCCCCCCACATGGGGTGGTTCAGGGAGTTAAGCCCCCAAAAGAAAAGCAACTTTCATTAGACGGCTTTATGCTGACCACTATTGCATTCAATATAACTCCCACGTTGTAACATCAGAAGACAACTTTGTTGTCGAACCAGCATCATGGATCCACTACATTCCTCACATTCACAGTTATGCAGTGACTTTTGGTCTCTTAGAGCTGACCTTTGTGTTGAGGGTAATTATCAACTAGCAGGAGTGACAATTTGCATAATCAAGAAGCTTTCATACCGTTTCCATTTTGTTCAAGTAACTGTTACACATAATATACATATTTTGTCATTCTTTGAAAATCTCTGTTGACACGTGCTTTTAACAGGGTACAGCCACACATGAAAGCAACATAACACATTGGCACTACCACATCATTCACATGAGATTAACTTTTTCAACTGTTGCCTGGACCAACTTGCAGAAATTTATATCTATACAGCCCTTAACAAAATAACAATGGATCTGAAGTTGGTGATCTTCATTTTCACAGTTCAGTGTGCTCACCAGTAGACCACACTGCCTTCCCCACTCAGTTGGAGCAACTAGGAGCTGTACCTACTATGCTGTTGCATTAATGACGAGTTCCTTTAGGTGTTCACTGTTATCACATAGACCCCGTGCTATAACCTTCAGTCTGGGGATCAAACCCTGCTACATGTCCCTATATGCAGAACAGATATGGGACTCTGACCTTTTCTTATGTGGCATCTCAATTTTGGATCTCACTACCGTTAACCCTCCAGCTCTTTCCCACTCATCCCAGCTTCAAAAGGATGCTACCTACTCACCTTCTAACCTTCGACCCTTGTAGATGATTTCATCCTCCATGGCCTCCTCTGGTCTGATCTCTCCTCCCACTACCTGCCCTTAGCACTCTCCTTGCACTTATAATTCTTAGTGCTATACAAACCCTCCCCTTTCAAAGCTGTCCTAATTCACTCCTCAACTCTTGGTTGTACCTGCTCTTCTGAGCTCACCACTAACTGCTTTTTACAACTCCTGCTATTCCCTCACACCATCACTAGGGCACCTAAGAAGTGATTATTAATTCTGCGTGTTGTTCTACCTGTACCTGTAATATGTCCTAATGTACATCTTGTGTAAAGTTGGAATCTCTCATGTATTATATTGTACTCTACCTATTTTTGACTTGTACTATGTAGTGAGCTGTTTAGCTAATGTATGAATGTACTGCTTGTTTTGTTTTGTATTGTATTTTGACTGTCTCACTTGCACTCTCCCCGGTCATGCCTGAAGATAGGCATTTCCATGTCTAGTGCAACTACCCAGTTATCAAAACCAAACAAATAAATACATCTCCACAAAGGAGCAGGGAATGCCTTCTTCTGCCCCTGCACTTCTTGGAAATCCCTGTAGACTGCAAGTCAGGTGAACTCTTTGAAGTATCAGATTGAGTTATCTCTTTATATTCCTCAACACCCACTATGCTCCCTTGTTATTTCTGCGTGCAGGTTGATGTCTGCTTGCATGCTTTCTGAAGTCTTGTTAGTTCATGGTAATGCAGCCCAGAAATCGTTAGATTAACACAGTGGGTTTCCAAACCATTCAGTAAAATATACCACACATCCCTATCTATTTAAAGTGCATGTTTTGCACAAAGTGATGAAACATTGTGTAGAAAATGTCTCCCGTGGTCTTTTTCTCTTGGCATTGGAAAGCATGCTTCATAAATCATAAGCCACGATTTGTAATATATGGCTCATGATGTATAAACAAAGCTGCAATATCACACCCAGGGACACAATGTGGTGAAAGTGATTAAGGACTGCTTCTGTTTTTTTGTTTTGTTTTGTTTTTTTCACATAAAACCTGCCTTTCTTTGGTAGGGGGTTAAAACACAGTGCCAAGCCCATATGAAGTGGGAAATAGGCTTATATGAGAAAAGGAGAAGGGAAATATGCTGCAAAATGATGTCAGAGTACCAGCAGGTGTTTTTTTTCGACTGGTGGGGCAGTAAAGTATTTTGCATACGGGTGTATGTATCATACTCTTGTGGGCCAAAAGGGACCCTCACCTCCAAATCCGCATCCTAACCTCTCATTATTTTCTTGCACATTATGTCTACGTGTCTTGTATGTGTAATGTGTATTTTAATGACACAATTTTAAGCAGTGTGACTTTGTTCAAATATTATGCCTGAATCATAAATATTTAGTGTGCAGTTTATCTGTAATGCATCCTCTGTTCAAACAGCACAAAATATGACATTAATCCCTAAGAACAAAGCATACAGACTAGGAATGAACTGAGTTTTTTCTGAAAATAAGAGCTACCTACTGCAGATCTAGGATTCAGGAACAAAATAACATTTCCTTAAAAACCAGGGGAATTTGCTTGAAGTGCAAATGAGTAACTTGCTTGTAATCCGCATTTAATTATGACAATATATAACTATTATCAGGTTTGAAAATAAGCTGTAAAACAAGAACCATTTAGAACTTTTTGGACCTCAAATTACAATGGGTTCAAAATACAAGTAGAGCTGAAAAAGGTTTGTTCAGTGTTTTGATTACATTTTATGAGCTGTAGGAGATATAGGGGTCTGTCTTTAACCTTAACCATACCCCCCCCCCATTATAAGTAAATGGTAATTGGGCATGAACTACTGGGCCCACTTTGGAACTAGAGCGGTAAGTTCCTGTGGCTCCCCTAATAATTCCAACACAGCCCATCCTCAGCACAGCACAGGCCATGGACCGTACATAACAGTATTCTGATTTGGAACAGAGGAGCATGCACAATGCAAGGGAAGACAGCGAGTCAAGTGACTGGCTGCACAGTAACACGTTTAAGATATGGCCATGATTGGATAGGAAATGATTAAGGATACTTAAGTGGGGAGGTGGAGATGCTGACAGTGGGATTTCACATATAATATCACGGACTAATGTAAAATGATCTTCCTGCCTGACTCACTGCCGCATTTTCCTATTGACAGAGGTAGTGCATGTGTTGAATGACTCTGAAGGCTGGGCCAACCAGGATTCAGCTGCTGCTTGCTAGGAAATTAGTATAAACCTAAAAACGCATGTGCAATGTATTTAATTAATGAATCAAAAGGACCTAAGTGCACTTGGTGATTATGAATGGCAGTCAACTTCCAGCAGGCCTACATTATAGATAAGACAAAAATATATATAGATGTATATATTCATATACACATATATATATATATATATAAAATTAGAAAAAAACAGTATTTCCTTGTTCCCCTGTTATGACAAAAAAATGTCTTTAAAATGATGTTTGCATGTTGCTTGTTGTATATGGAAGTAAAAAAAAACTGTAAATGTCATGTGAATTGTCAAGGTACAACTCAAAGCCTGATGGGATACCTTTCTGTGTACATTGCTTCATGTCATGTCTAAGAGAACTAGGCAGCAGTGGGTTAACTAGCTGTTTTTTACTTTCATTTTTTGCAGATGTCTCATTTTCTTGTTGGCCTCTTCTGTCTTTGTTGAATTGTCAGTTCTTATATGTTACAAGAAATGGAAAAGTTGTTAACCCCTTGATGACCCATGAAATGTCTTTTTCTTGTGCTGTTTTATCCTGGGCTGCCAATTGTTGACCCAACGCGTATGTTTTATCAGTCTTTGTACAAGGGGAGCAAATATTCCCTTAGTTCCCCTCCTTACCGTCTTTTTTCCACATTAAAGATCTGAAAATGTTCTCTTTCTATTTGTCTGTTTCTTTTGGGTGGTGTGTGTGTGTGTCACAGTGCAGACAGACACTCTAACGCACAGATCAAGCACAATAGGCAAACTACAGTATGGAACTGTTTCTTTTTGATGCCTGGGATCGTAAAGTAAATTTATGGATGGCAATTACCCAAGATATGGACTATTTAGACAATGAGAAATGCTCCACAGCACCATTTTTATTACTAATGTTCTGCATATTCATCAAAGGGAGATTCTGCTGAAAATATGAATCCCAGACATAGCAGAGGAAAGCATTTCAGAGAAAATCTCTCTTAAAACTGAGCTTTCTTCTATAACTGTTCACAAGGGTGAGGAAACACCTAAAATAAATGTGCTAATGAACATTATTTTAAACAAAGAAACATGTTGGGTCAACCTGCTGTCTTGCTCTGTTGCTATGGCTTGTTGCTACAGTTGCAAAACAGAAATTCTGCAGTCTTTCTTGCAGCCAAGCTTTGATAAGCCACCAACTAGGGTTTACTGGTTTGTGCACTGATTCTGCAGGATAGATGTCCCTGCTAAACTGTCCCCCTTTGGGAGGGAGGCAGTTGGTGACCCTGTGGCTGATACAGTCAAGAGTCGGGGAAAACTCTAATGGCTCTGCTCTGTGGGATCCTCACATTTAAGGGACCGGGGAGACTCAGGCTTGTGCCCTTGAAGCACAGGGCTGACTCACTAGAGCTGACACAACCACTTCTTTGGCACCACTGACACTTCTGCATCATTTGACACAAGAACATTAAATGACAGAGCTCTATCGGAGACAACCGAGGAATAACAAAATAAAATATACTATGATTTCTAGCTTTCAGGTTAAATAAGATGTGCCTGATGGAGGCGAGACCCACTGTTCCCACCCTTACATGCACACCCTCACTCTTTTTATTGTCTGCTTGGGATTGCCAAACAATTTGCAACATCTTGTTTACACTGGTGTCCTGCATCTACCAAATTCTGTAGCTGGGAGAGCTCAATTGCAAGAAGACTACAATAAGTGAATTTTTTTAAGTGGTGTGTTATTCCACATGCTGCATTGTGGCAGTGCTAAAACCATAGAGATCCTGGCCCAGATATTCAGACTGCGTCAGACTATGGCACAAGCCTGGGCACAGAGGAACTTGGCTGCGCAGGGGCGTTGACAGGGTGATATTCAACGGAGCTGTGCCATGGCACAGCATCATTGAATATCGCACCCTGGCCACCCGCAGTGCACATGGTGCAGTGGCACTGCACCAGCGCAAGTGGCCAGAGTGGAGCAGGGGGATGCGCTAGCACAAGTTCCGTTGCGCTATGTGCAACAACCACGATATTCAAAAGTGCACATGCAAATGGGGCCATAATGCAAGGTGCAAATTGAGCCATTTGCATGTCATTATGGCTCCAGTTGCATGCAGGTGCGTCACCCTGGTGACTTGCACCTGGCGCCCCTGCCAGGTAGCAGCCATCGGGGACCGACGCCCCTGCACAGCACGGCAATGTGCCCCTCTGCCTGATCGTGGGCATATGTAGATTTAAAAATCGTCCCATATCCCTGGCAGTCCAGTGGACCGCTTGCAGCCTGATCACGGGTTTATGTTAAAATAGAAATGTCCCATATCCCTGGTGGTCCAGTGGACCACTTGCAGCCCGATCGTGGGCATATGTTAATATAAAAACGTTCAATATCCCTGGTGATCCAGTGGACCGCTGCACGACTGATCATGGGCTTAAGCATAAGAAACAATCATCCTATATCCCTGGTGTTCCAGTGGACTGCTCGCAGCCCAATTGTGGGCTTCAGTATGAAAACAATACATCCGATATCCCTGGTGGTCCAGTGGCACCCCCCTCCCCACCCACTGAGCCCCACCACCCCGCTCACACCCCACCCACCTTCAGCCCCGCTGCCCGCTGACTGACACCGTACAATAGGGCTGTACGCCCATTGGTCCACAGCATGGGCCAATGGGCATAAGACCATACCATACTACACAGTCCAGATCTGTGAATGAATCCAGTGGGTGGGTGGGGAGGGGGTACCACTGGACCATCAGGGATATTGGACATATTGTTTTCATACTGAAGCCTGCGATTGGGCAAGCAGCAGTCCACTGGACCACCAGGGATATTGGACATTTTTATATTAACATATGCCTACGATCAGGCTGCAAGCGATCCACTGGACCATCAGGGATATGGGATGTCTTTATTTTCACATAAGCCCATGATCGGGCTGCAAACGGTCCACTGGACCACCAGGGATATAGGATGATTGTTTCTTATACTTAAGCCCATGATCAGACATGCAGCAGTCCACTGGACCACCAGGGATATTGGATGTTTTTATATTAACATATGCCCACGATCAGGCTGCAAGTGGTCCACTGGACCACCAGGGACATGGGACGTCTTCATTTTCATATAAGCCTGTGATCGGGCTGCAAGCGGTCCACTGGACCACCAGGGATTTAGGACTGCTTTTAGCTCAACAGATGCCCATGATCGGGCATGGGGGCGCCGCCACGAAGGTGCAGCCGGAGCTCAGGTGGCCACCCACAGGTGGCAGCTGCCGTGTTGTGCCTTGAAATACAGCAGCCCACCTGTGGGTGGCCAGCTGTTGTTCCTTTTTTTTTGGCTCACCTGTGTGCAGTGCAAGTAGGGGTTGCGCATGCATAAACTCAGCACATCCCGGGCTGAATATCGGGATGTGCGGAGTATACATGGGCATGCCCCCCCTACCTGTGCCGCATACATTACTGATGTGCTCCGGCGCATGGGGATTTGTGCCAGGCACAATCTGCATTTGAATATCGCACTGGAGCGCATCAGTTGGTTGTGCATGGTGCAACACTGTTGCGCCAGGCACAACCCTTCTTAATATCCAGGCCCCTGTATATAAAAACTACAAGGAACATCACATGGAAAACTGGGGGCTTTCATGCCACCATATGCAAGTGGCCTATGCAATGTCTATGTGGGTGTTATGCAAATGATTAGAGGGGCCACGTCATGACTCCTCTTCTAGCTATTCACCATTGCAGCAGCTCAACAGAGCTGAAACAGACTGGCTCCCAACACTCCCCGATGTGTTTTCACTGATTCACTAGAAATGGGTCAGCACTGCAATGTAGGCTAAATCCCAGGGTCTTAAATACAATCTGAAATATTTCCCATTTTTAAGCTTGATGCTTGTTTTTAGAGGCAGTACACAAGGCTCTTTAAAGACTGCATGAGTTTTATTCAGTAGTATTGGGCTCTGTGAGTTACACCTCTGAGCTGTGGTTATACAGTGTGTATGCATCTCTAGGTCACTAAGCCATGCAGTGGGTGTCTGATTTGACCCCAGTGGCATGCATTCCTTTTACATGCACCAATTCCTGGCTGTGTGTAGCACTGCACACCTGCCCGTGGGGGAAGTGACTGGGGAGGGGCCAGACTCTGCACCATTCATGAAGGCACAAAGCACTGGTGGAGCAGGGTGCAGGCTACACCCACAGGTATCCTGCCATAGCTACTACATGCCCCCTACATCTGGTGGCTTGTGGCCCAGCAGAGCAAGCAGCAGCCCCATTGGGCTGTTGCACACTCTCGGAAGGTATGGCATCCACAGAGAGCTACCGGCAGCCTTGCAGTGGTGCCGTATGCCAGTACCCACAACCTTCTGCTCCCTCTAGTTGGCCAGGTGGACAGGCATCCAATTGGATGCCTTCTGTGTCCACTACCCTGCCCACATCCTCTCCCTGTCTCCAGCACACCTGTGGGGCAGGGCCACGGAGGGGTGCACTGGCTTCATGAATGGCATGTGGTACACTGTTGTCCATGGGGTGTGGAGTGCCACAGCCAAGGTACCTGCCTGTAGTGCATACCCTGTGCCCTTAAATGCATAGGCCTCCATTGCAAGTCTCTTACAGGTCTTAAGGGTGAGCATGGCAGTGTCTCTGAAAGAATTTCAATTTTTGCTGGAACATAATTGCTAAAATCATAGTACCTGACTGACCCTTTCATCCACCTCACACACTCAAGCAATGCCCACTTACTACATTCAGCAGTGGCATTTAAATTCATAATTCCCAAGATAAAGTGCCAATTTGGTAGAAATGCCTTTGCACTGCAGCACTAGACATGTGAAGAAAAAAAACTCCCTCTCCAGCTGAGAAATGCTTCTAGCTTGCAAGTGCTCAGGTCCAGTCTTTCTAGCCACCTTAGAATTCTCTGCATTTGTTTTGGTCCACAATCTCCATCTCCCCCACCCATTAGCGAGTTGCACAGCAATGCTCATGCTCTTTGTTTGATGTGACCCCACTTTGTTAACTCACGTTGATTATTGTTTGGATGTACTTACCTTTACAGTTTGTTCCCCGAGTATATTTGAGCCTGAATGTAACAATTCCTGCTGGGCTGCGTTAATCTATTGATTGTTGCTCTTCCTCCCTGGGACCCCCATAAAAACAAGATGTTACATTTCATGGAGTTATTACAGTTGGAGTAATTTCAACATAATAAATAAATATTGTGAAATTACATTAAAGAATTTGAAATTAAGAATTTAACTTTAATTGCCCATGAATAGTGAAAAACTCCACTGTTAATTTATGAAACATACATGTTTGTTAGAACTTCGCCAAGAAGAGGGCCTTTTCATGGTGTGTGTATATATTATATATATATATATATATATATATATATATATATATATATATATATATAATTATCTACTTGTTTAGGTTATAAGATTTTAAAACATTATGCATACATTAGGGTTACAGTGCCACAGAAAAGGAAAATGTGCTGTTAGGGTTTTGTTCCCCAAACACCAAACACCCACTTCTCTACCTCAGCCTCTAGCTTTGTGACCCAAGGCCAAGCTGCAGGCCTGGGGCTGTGCACCATGGGTCTGCTGCTTCAAGCTATAGGTCTGAGCCCTGCTCAAAAAAAGTTATCACTGATCTTCTGCTTGGCACAGGGCTCACAGGACTCTGCATGAAGATACTTATGAATTATCTCATGCACGGCTCTCTGCAAAGAAAGTTATGACTGATCTCATGCTTTGCAGAGGGCCTGTAGGACCCTGCACAAGGAAGGTAATGACTAATTCTGTAGGACCTAAATGAAGCAGCTAACTTGTGGGGTATGGCCTTGGACATGTAGCGTGGCCTTGGGTCACAAGGTGAAGCTCTTGGGGGTGGGCATTTTAAGTCCCTGTGCCACCCCTGCAGAGCCACACACCACCTTCTTTTTTACACTGAGCCCTGATGTGGGAAGAATCCATTAGTACTGAACCCTGCTGCTCTGTTCTCAAATTCTGGGCATCTCTCCTCCCTCATCACCAGGACCAAGTGGTGACAGTTGCTCCCTGGAGCCACTACTGGTTGATCAGAAAGTAGATTTAAATTGAACCAAACATTACACATATCCCAGCAAGGCAACTCAGGAAGATAGTAATACATTCACGTAACAACCAACTTCATGCAGACATACTTTGGTTCAGTTTAAAGTCTGTCCTCCTTTTCCATATTTACAACAACAACACAAGACACAGGGCACCACACTTGAGTCAAAACTTGCTTGCAAAACCAACAACTTATTTACATAGCACCATGCACAATATTGGATCTAACAGGGAATTACACTGCTGGAGCCCTGACTGCAGCCCTCCTATGGGACCAGATGAATTAATATATACATGTCCTGAGCCCTTAGGCAGTAAGAAGTACAGTTAGCAGAATTTCACCATGTTTACTGGTTGTATCTGCCCACACTGCAGCCTCAGGGAACAAGGTAACTATGGGATTTACCTATACCCCATAAGCATAGTCATTTTACAGTGAAATAGCTTTTCTAACTACAGGGTGAAAGGTATACCCACATAGCTAACATTTGTATGGCACCCCAGCATGAGCACTGAGGAAAATAAGTTAGAAACTCATTGTTACAACACCCTTTGTGCAACAGCTATGAGGGTTACCTAGGCTCATTGCATCTTAACCCATCCTTGGATCTGAATGCCACAGTGCCACATCTGCAATAGCTATGAGGTTTACCTGGACTCATCACATCTTACCCTGTCCTCCAGTCTCATTAGCATGGCACCACCTCTTATGTCCTCCACATTCAGCTCAGTTTCTGCTCCCATATTGGGAGCCATGAAAATGAACAGGGAAGTTGCAGGTTACCATCTGGACACTGGTGCAATTGTTGCAATAGCCATCTGGCAACTCTCCTCAAGTGTGGAGCATCAACAGGCCCTTGTCATTCACCTTGGACCTTGGCCAGGATCTGACCCTCCGGGGACCCACTGGAGGGAGCTAGTGCCGCATCAAACTCAGACCCCTCCACCACCCTGAGCCGGTGGACTTCCACTGGCCATTTGCAGCTGGTGTAAGCACCCTGCAAGTGCCGGAGCCCAAGTGCTCCCTATGCCAGCACTCAACCACAGTCACCTTGGGAACTGGAACACCAACTAGAGAACTACCTTTGGTGGGATCAAGGCTCCCATTTATATGGCCAATGAGAGTGGGCAGAAAAAAAACAGGAAGGTGCTGGAGCCAATATGTACAGGATGTACTCAAAAAACTGACAGCGTGTGTTGCTGGGGCAGAGAATGCAGTAAACAAGAATTGACTAGTTACAGTTCTGAACAGGTTCTAGGACATTTGCTCCATAGTGCAAATACTGACAAAAATGAAACTGCTTGGTAACCCATATTTATGGGGTGGGGGTGTTACACTCTTTGTGGCCTAAATGCTTAACATTCTAATCAAGCCCGATGCCATCTGATTACAGGAATTATTCATATTGATGAAAATAACATACAGTGCAGTAAAAAGTTTAGAAATCAGTACCATGGATGGGATTAATAAAGTGCCTAAACTGAGTCCCTTCACTCCATGTAGGGAGCACAAAGTCAGTATGTTTACGGGACATAGAGGCCAGCATATCATAGGTTCAGATTAGGGCCCACTAAATGTTTTCTCCAGGAGCAAATTAATGCCTGGAGCAAAATAGTGATATATTGGAACATGCCTGGGCACTTTGCAAGTGATAAAGGTATGTTCCAGCATACCAGTCAGGCACTAACCAGATTGTGATTGCAAACCTCTGCCCCTACTGGCCACAGGAGGCATGTGGCCAACAGGATGCTGTGGGGATTGTGATTGCAGTCGGGCTGTAAAGGCCCATTAATGGAGGTTGCTTCTCAAAAGTAATCTGCCACATTGGTACCAGAAGATGCAAATGACTCCATGGTATTAGCAGGGCGCTGTGGGGTCATTAGCTATCAGAGTGCTATGGGGTCATTTTCATCTCACTATGGCCTCATTGCAGGCCTGCAGCAAATAGGGTCTGCACCTTCCTCCCCCACACAGCACCTGTCAGAGCTGAGAGTACTGGTCTAGTTCCTCTTGAACTTTCAGCCATGCATATCAGAAAGATAAAAGAAAAAACAGAGCCACTACTCGGTGTGTGGTGCACAAAATACCAATTCAACATAAAAAAACAAACTCTGGCATACACTTACACTTAGACAAATGCATTTAAAATGATGCAGATAGTCTTTTATTCAAAGTTCAGCATACCCCAACAGCAAAAACCACGTAGCCAGAAGTACTCAACGTTTCACGCAGACGCACCTGCGCTTTGTCAAGAGAATAAAGTGCTATACATCATACAGTCTTTATATAGTGCCCTCACTAAGGCGCTACTAATTTAAACAATTAATTATAGACTCCATTCATTGATTTTCTCTGACACACTACTACACAAAAAACCTAGCTCTTATAAATAGCTTTAACTTTATTCAACATCTTTATAAATATTCTTATATATAAATACTTTCAAATATCTATGCAAAAAGAACTTCTCATCACTAGCAGTGACCACATATTCATTGTGCATATATCTTTAATTGCAATACCATATAACAGGCTAATGAACTCTAAAACTGATCCAATTACTAGAATATATATCAAGCTGCAATCCCACTAAATTGAATTTACACAAATGATGCTGAAGTTCAATTTTATCATTTAATCCCAGCGAATAAAGTGCCTGTCATTTAAAAATCCAGTAATTCACTTTGCATGCCAAAATGTTGTTTAAATATCCCACTCGGGGTCCCAATTTAAGTTTGTCAATTCCTGTAAACATCCAACTATGTAATGTTGGGTCAGATCTGGAGTGGAAATGCTGGGCAGTGGCATATTCTGGATTTTTATTGGCGACTGCCCTAACATGCTCACCCACTCTTTCCTTCAATTTTCTCTTAGTGTGCCCAACATAATATGCCCCACATTGACAGTACGCTAGGTAAATAACAAAGCAAGAGTCATAATTAATAAACTCCTGTATATAAATCTCACTTCCATCTACTGGACTTTTAAAATTTTGCCAGTATATACTGTATATATATATTTGCAGTACTTGCATCTTTGGCACTTGTAACTGCCTGATTACAATGATGGCAACCAATTATTAGCTCATATACACCCTGTCATCATACTGTTTTCAAATGTGGAATAAAGAGGAGGAGGGGAGGAAGAAGTGGAAGGAGGGCAAGGGACTGATTCAAAAACTACATTTTTACTCTGAGACTCATTCAATCCTTTCAAATTATACTTCGGCTGATAATTACTTATTAATTTATCACCCAAATTCTGAGGTTTTCTGTAAACCATCCACGGGAAATCCTTTACATAAAGTGCTAGTTTAGGTTCATTTTGCAAAATATGCCAATTTTGTCTTAAAGCCATTTCAATTTTGTTAGCCTGAATGGAATAAGAAGTTACAAAATTAAGCCTATCATTGTCATTCTTTAGGCTAGTGCTAGAAAAAGATGTATGGGGGTTATTTTCTGCCAGTAGTTGCTGCCTGGGAAGCATAGTAGCATGTTCCCTGGCCAGCAATACATCACTGGCTCCATAAACTCATTGCAGAAACCTTTTCTCCATATCATCCACCCAATGTTCGAATCTCACTACTGTGGAGCAGTTCCTTTGTGCTCGTATGAACTGTCCCCAAGGTATAGATTTCACAATGTGTCTGGGATGACAAGAACTAGCCAAAAGCATTGTATTCCTGTCTGTCTGTTTACGGAACAGCCTGGTGCTAAACCCATTGTCAGAATCCTTTGTGACTTTTATGTCTAAAAAAGGTATACTAACATGGCTAGAATTTACAGTAAATCTCAAGTTTTGATTTGTTGATTCCAAATAATCCACAAATGATATTAGTTCACTCTCTGTTCCTTGCCAGATCAAAAAAGCAGTCATCAATATAATGTTTGTAAATGGAAATGTGCTGATAAAAAGGATTTATATCTGAGTCATAAATATACTTCTCCTCCCACATTCCAATGAATAAGTTTGCAAAACTGGGGGCAAATGATGCCCACATAGCCGTACCGCTTATCTGGAAATAAAAGTTGCCGTGAAACATAAATGCATTTTTCTCCAATACACACTGCGCCTAACTAATAATAATTTGTTTTTGTGCATAACCAAATTCCCCTTTGTCAACATAATAACCCAGAGCCAACAACCCATCCTGATGTGGGATATTAGTGTAAAGGGCCTCCACATCGAGCGTGACCAATAGGTCTGAATGCTCGACATGGAGGTCCTTAAAAATAAAAAAACATGTTTAGTATCCTTAATATAAGACCTTAATTGTGGCACAAATTGTTTGATATGGGCATCTACATATTGGAGATATTAATGGGTGTTAATGTCATTAATCTCTCTGATTATCAGCTTACATAAATTGAAATATCATTATTGAATAAAGGCTTGATGTTTGTTCCTACATATTCATTTAATCTGTTTGATTTACATATAGATCTTAATGAATTTGTTAGAAACTTATATTTAAAATTTTTTTTGCAGAAGAACATAGGAATGATGATAATGCACACTTGTTGGCAGATTCAGTTAGTGGTGATTTGGGAAGAGATGAAAATGGGTCACAAACTGGTATTTATCTACAAAAGCAGTTTAGACCAAAATCGACCTTTATGCTGCCTCAGAATCCTGTTGTTCAAGTCTTTATGAGAAGGATTTAAAAAACTGGATGAGCAAAGAACACAGTCCAAATTTGTTAATATAAGCAGAGCAGAAACAGAGACAGTCAAAAGGTTAGAAAACAATCGAATGATCACTATCAAACAGGCTGATAAGGGAGGTAGTATAGTAGTGTTAAACACTACAGATTACATTAAGGAAGTCGAGCACCAATTGAAGTGTAAACAACATTATAAGCCTCTAAGTGGTGATCCTACATTAGTGTTTAAAAAAGAAATTGATGAACAATTGGATTTAGCTTGGCAGCAAGGAGTAATTAATGCTGACACACATAATTTTCTGACAGTTACAAACCCTATACGTCCCTCGATCTATCTTCTCCCCAAAGTACACAAAAATGTTCAAACCCCTCCCCCCCCGGGCACCCGATCATGGCAGGAATAGGATCAGTGACAGAAACATTGAGCCAATATGTAGATGCCCATATCAAACAATTTGTGCCACAATTGAGGTCTTATATTAAAGATACTAAACATGTTTGGGGTATTTTTGAGGACCTCCACATTGAGCATTTGGACCGATTGGTCACGCTCAATGTGGAGGACCTTTACACTAATATCTCCACAAGGATGGCTCTGGGTTATTATCTTGACAAAGGGGGATTTGATTATCTGCAAAAACAATTGATTATTAGTTTGGCACAGTGTGTATTGGAAAAAAATGCATTTATGTTTCAAGGCAACTTTTATCTCCAGATAAGCGGTATGGCTATGTGGGCATCATTTGCCAGTTTACCAAACTTGTACTTGGGAATGTGGGAGACGAAGTATATTTACGACTCAGATGTGAATCCTTTTTATCATCACATTTCCATTTACAAGCGTTATATTGATGACTGCTTTTTGATCTGGCAAGGAACAGAGTGAACTAATATTATTCATGGATTATATGGAATCAATGAACCCAAACTTGAGATTTACTGTAAATTCTAGTCATGTTAATATACCTTTTTTAGACATAAAAGCCACAAAGGATTCTAACAATGGACTTAGTACGATGCTGTTCCATAAACAGACAGACAGGAATGCAGAGCTCTTGGCTAGTTCTTGCCATCCCAGACGCATTGTGAAATCTATACCTAGGGGACAGTTCATATGATCATGAAGGAACTGCTCCACGGTAGTGAGATTCGAACATTGGGTAGATGTTATGGAGAAAAGGTTTCTGCAACGAGGTTATGGAGCCAGTGATGTATTGCTGGCCAGGGAACATGCTACTATGCTTCCCAGGCAGCAACTACTGGCAGAAAATAACCCCCATACATCTTTTTCTAGCACTAGCCCAAAGAATTATGATAGGCTTAATTTTGTAACTACATATTCCATTCAGGCTAAAAAAATTGAAATGGCTTTAAGACAAAATTGGCATATTTTGCAAAATGAGCCTAAAATAGCACCTTATGTAAAGGATTTCCCTCATATGGTTTACAGAAAACCTCAGAATGTGGGTGATAAATTAACAAGTAGTTATCAGCCAAAGTATAATTTGAAAGGATTGAATGAGTCTCAGAGTACAAATGTAGTTTTTGAATCAGTCCCTTGCCCTCCTTCCACTTCTTCCTCCCCTCCTCCTCTTTATTCCACACTAGAAAACAGTATGACAACAGGGTGTATACCAGCTAAGAATTGGTTGCCATCATTGCATCAGGCAGTTACAAGTGCCAAAGATGCAAGTACTGCAAATATATACATACTGGCAAAAGTTTTAAAAGTCCAGTAGATGGAAGTGAGATTTATATATGGGAGTTTATTAATTGTGACTCTTGCTTTGTTATTTACCTAGCGTACTGTCAATGTGGGGCATATTATGTTGGGTGCCCTAAGAGAAAATTGAAGGAAATAGCAGGTGAGCATGTTAGGGCAGTCGCCAATAAAAATCTGGAATATGCCACTGCCCAGCATTTCCACTTCAGATCGGACCCAACATTACATAGTTGGATGTTTACAGGAATTGACAAAGTTAAATTGGGTCCCCGAGGAGGCGATTTAAACAACATTTTGGCATGCAAAGAGAATTACTGGATTTTTAAACTACAGACACTTTATTCGCCGGGATTAAATGATAAAATTGGGCTGTATCATCATTTGTAAATTCAATTTAGTGGGATTGCAGCTTAATATTTATTTTAATAATTGGATCAGTTTTAGAGTTCACTAGCCTGTTATATGGTATTGCAATTAAAGATATATGAGCAATGAATATGCTTCAATAAAGTGGTCACTGCTAGTGATGAGAAGTTCTTTTTTGCATAGATAGTTGGTAGTATTTATATATAAGAATATTTATAAAGATGTTAAAGTTAAAGCTGTTTATAAAAGCTAGTTTTTTTGTGTAGTAACGTGTCACAGGAAATCAATGAATGGGGTCTAAAATTAATTGTTTAAATCAGTAGCGCCTTAGTGGGGGGCACTATATGAAGATTGAATGGTGTATAGCACTTTATTCTCTTGACAAAGTGCAGGTGCATCTGTGTGAAATGTTGAGTACTTCTGGCTACATGGTTTTTGCTGTGAGGGTATGCTGAACTTTGAATAAAAGACTATCTGCATCTTTTTAAATGCATTTGTCTAAGTGTAAGTGTGTGCCAGAGTTTATGTTTTTTATATCATAAAAATACCGTGGTGTTCAGTGGTCCCCCCAACCCCAAACCCCAAGATACAGAGAATATGGGAAAATTCTGTAGTTTACTCTAACTATAGGCTAAAAGGGATGGACAAGCCCACAGGATGCATGTAAGGTGTGCTTGTTGGGCAGGGCAAAGCCAACATTCTGGTTGTGGCACCAGACCTACGTCATGAAGAGACTGGGGTGTTTGTTACCATCTGTGGAGTATTGGTTTCTATATGAGCCTGCCTTTAATATCCTTGCAGGCTGTACTGTACATGTTCACTAAAAAAGTAGTTCCAAGAAACTTCAGAGATCTGTGCTTGGAGTTCCTTGCCCCATACAACTCTTGCCTTTTCCGTAGAGGAAGGGAAACTGTATCTGAGGGCTTCAGAGTATGACATGCATCAAGTCATCAGTTTGCACAACTCTTAACTCTTGGCAAAGGGGTGGAGAGAAATATATGAGTACTAAGGCTCTAAGTTTCAGGAGCTTCCAAAAATCTGTCCTGTCCAACTGAATTTGGTCTGTCAGTTTGGCTTATGAATAGAGACAGTCTGTACCTGCATCTATACTATCCTTAATACAGCAGATATCCTTCTGTTCCCAAATACACCTTGTGATCAGCCTCTCCCCCTATTTTGACCTCTGGGTTGCCTCACAGGTATGTGATAATCATGGGCAATCAAGGGGGCTTAGTTACAGGGACTAACGCTGTCATAACCTCTCTCCAAGATTTACAGGTTGTTGAGATGCTGGGATGAGACCGTAATGTGGCGAGAGGAGCCTTACCCAACATAAGCCCAAGGCACCTTTGTTGGCCTATAGCATGTTCAATATGTACTGCGGAGGCCCTGTAGGTTGGTGGGTTGAGCTATTTTAGAGACCGCCAAATCTGGAATGCTAAGAAGCAGCCCTTAGACAATGGAAATCTCCAGTCACCTCTTGTCCAGTGTGGCTATAGTTTCTACTGTATCTGGGGGGCTTTCCTTTCCATATAAATTGACTCACTATGCAGTTGATACACTAGAACCATGTCTCATCTCAACACAGAAGTAAAAGACTTAAACAGTGAAAAAACTTGTTTTTTATCTTTCCTGACAAAGACAATCAATGTTTTTGGGTAGCCCGTGACATGGGCGACCGCGACTGAGCGAAAACAAAAATGGTGACTCAATTGTGGCGCATGTCATGGGAGCTATGGACAAGGTAGGGCAACCAGTTGGGGTGGGTTTCATGCATATAGCAACAGAATGTCACTACATGTACATGCACATGTGGGGGGAGGAGCATGCTCAGCAAGGCGCGGAGGGAGGAGGGTTTTGAGGGTGGTGCCATGGTGAGCTGCAAGCTGGCCCCATGGTGAGGTGGGTGGGTTCAGGGCTTGGGTGGACAGGGTGTTGGGTTTTGGTCCAGGTGCAGGTGCAGGTACATTTTTATTGTGCTTGGCATTAATTTTTCTTTTGTTCACAGTTTGTGCCCCCTCTCAACATGCACCCCCCTGGAGTTGAGAATCCTAAAGTAGGGGGTGCCGGGGGTGCAGCCCCCTGCATGAGATTTAAAATTGTAAGTCCCCGGAGCCCTTTTGCTGTGCGCTGAGGGGGCACATTGCCAAAACTGATTTTCGGCAATGTGACGTTGCCCTAACAGCGATTACCTTTCAGCAGTCACCATTATGACATAGAACTGTGTTTTTGCCACCTCCAGCAGTACGTCTGCACATCATTAATTTTGGGGCCCATGTTAGCCACTATAATTTTGTGGGAGGGCTTTGCCCGAGATTCAATGTGGGGGAATAAACTCCTCCCACAATCCAAATAAAAGTCAGCCTGTCCCAGGATCACTTTCTCAGAGTGTTTCAAGCATCTGAGTGGCTGCATGGTCCATGTGGCTGTGTTCTGTCTCCTACCTTTACTCTTTTTTGTCTTCTGTTTTTACCTTTGCTTGTTTTTCTGTTCCTGCCTCTTCTAACCTATTTCTTGCTTTCTGCCACTGCTTTCCTCAGCAGTTTGCTGCCCCTCCCCCTTTTCACTGCCAGCTTCACTATCCTTCACCACCATTTTTTCCCATCCTCTCCCCTGCCCCTTTTTCCTTTCTTTGCCACCCTGCAGTTTTTCAATGATGCTGCTCCACTGCTCCCCTGTACCGCCTCTTCCAGTGCTTATCTGCTTTTTCTCCCTCTGGATCACCTCCTACCCCTTGTTCTGCTGCTCTGGGTCTCCACTCCTATCCCTCATTCTGCTGCTCTCAGATTCCTGTGCTTTCCTTTTAGGGGTTTCTTCTATCTGCTCCATCCTTGGTGCCATCTCTTCTGGGTTTGTGACGTGGCTGATGTCACCACCTGACTTCAACCTCCAGCTACATATGCTACTCCAATTTCCACCACCTTTCCATGGTAGTTCTCCTCATTCCCCACTAGTTCATTTTGTCCTGTGGCAGTTTAGGGTTTTTCCCCCTCCAGTATAACATTTAAGCACTCTCTGTCACTCTCATAATTACCACATTCAGGAGGTACTCTCAATCATACCTCTCTAGTGCTCCTCATTACAAGGGACATCCCTCATTTTACCCCTCAAAATTGCCCTGTCCCTCATTCGTCCCTCATGGAAAAGGTGCTGCACACATAGAGAATGTGCTGTAAATTCAGACTTTAAAGCAGACATTAATAATATTCTAAGATGCTAAATAATAAAATAAACTTTGTACAAATAAAGGCAATGGTTTCCACAGTGTTCTGAGCTTGTATCTCCATATTTGAGGATGTGTCCCTCATTATGAGAGTCAGTGTCCCTCATTGTCCCTCATTTTGAGTGTCTGCGTCCCTCAGTTCAGTGACAAAAGGTTGAGAAGTATGCTCCCAATTTATTATTGCCGCTGCAGAAGCAGCTTGGGATTTCAAGTTCTTTGCCATTTAATGCTGTGTTTCTCATTTTCCTTACCCATCAGTTAAGAACACAGGGTCACTTGACAGCCAATCGTACTGAGATCTGCCCTGGCCATTGTAACTGCAATAATTGCCATCTCTTAATCCAAGACTCATTCCTAACATATTCCCTAGATGCTCCATTCCTACTGCATGAGAACCAATGAATGCTAGTATAACATTTTCAGACATTTAGCCATTCATGAGTATGTCTGAGTGCAGTTTCTAAGGAATTCTTTAATTATCCAATTACCTGTTCATCAAGTAACACCCTCGTTTCTAGAAAGCTAGGGGCTTGTGAGGCTGCTATTTACATAACTTGAGAGAGGGGTAGTCCATTCCATCTCAATGTTGTTCCATTTTCTATACAGTCATTCTCTCCTGTCCTGCTCCTCACCTATATACAGGTACCTATATTTTGCTTAGTTCTACTGTTGCCATTTCCTATCCTAGTACTTCATGCATCTGTCATCTCTCTCTGTCTCCATGGCATCTACCTAAGCAGCCAGTATGCTCTCTCTGTTTTTACACAGCCCTCACCAGCAGCACTACCATACTCTATCTCCCTAACTTGCACCTTTAGGAGGCCTACAAGTGTAGGTAGGGTTTGCCTTCATCCACCAGAAATGGGAACCTGCAACTTCAGTTCATCAGCAATGCATTGTACATACATCTCACTCGTTCTAATGGTTTTTCACCTGATACAAGTATTATGCAGCTTTACTAGACTCTGTTTCCCTACCTCATATCTTCAGAAGGTCCACGAGTGTAGGTAGGATTGGTCTTCATCCACCAGAGGCAGGCATCTGCGCTTTTCTATCAATCGGTAACATGTTGAACTTACTTCTCATTCCGAATTCAAGCAACTGCAACTCATCACATCTCAGGGCTTGGATTAGTCCACCAGAGGTGTGTTTCTGCAGCCTTCAAAGATCAGAGAAAATGTAGCTGTACTGGAGTGTTTCATCCTTGTTAGTGTTCAGGAACTGGCCCTAGCTTCCTAGGGTTCATTCTCCTTCTTGGCGAGCAGTCGCAGCACTTCCCCATGACCTTGTGAGGCAGTATTTGTAACCTATTCTTCCGTGTTTCATCAAAGGCTTAAGTTCCCGAACCGGAGTTTGTTCCACTGAAGTGCAGTTTGAAGTGGTGTATATACTACTTCATGGAGGAGACTGGGGATGGGGGGTCCACTAGACCACCAGGGTCAGATATATTGCTATTTACTGGGGGACATCGGGGATCAGAGGGTTCTATGTGGATGTACAGAATCAGGCATAATTGGTGACTATACCACCATGCTGCAAATGCACCCTGACGGGTGCAATGCTAGTACCATTCATACACAACTGTCTCCCAAATACCCCCACTGCCGCATTCTGTACCCCTAGTGTGCCCGTACTGCCCCCAGCAGCCCACTGTAAGAGCCCATCCAACTGGCGAAACTCTTGTGAGGCAAGTTCCTTGCCCGGTCTAAAAGTTTTGAGAATCACGCCCAAAAAGTCAATGCAGGCTGACTTACATATTATTCAAAAATGGGCAGATACATGGGGAATTAGATTTAATCCTGAAAAATGTTGTGTCGTGCACATGGGATAACAACTAACTAAACATATATATAAATTGAGGAATAATATAATTAAGGAGGTACATCACGAACGGGATCTGGGTGTTACAATAAATAATAAACTAACATCAGTTGATCACTGCACTACACAAATAGTAAATGCTAATCATATGTTATGGACAATTAAGAAAAATTTCAAAAGCAGAAGAGCTGAAGTTATGATACCCCTTTATAGAGCGTATGTCAGGCCTATTGTTGACTAAGTTTGATGTCCACTAAACAAGGGGGAAATATGTAGAGTGGAGAGGATACAATGTCAAGCTACCAAAATGGTACACAACATAAAAAATCTTAGTTACCCAATCATCTTAAGCATCTTAGCTTAATGTCCTTGAAAACTATAAGGAAAGGGATGACTTATTAATTTGTTATGACATAATGCAGGACGCTTATTTAATTAATGAGCTAGGCATAGAATTTAAAAACAATAATTTGGGCACTATGGATCATCCATTACAAATTAAACCCCTAAGGCTTTATACTAATAAGAGGAAGGGCTTCTTCACACAATGTATTGTAAACCTTAGGGACAAATTACCTATCGATATCTTTATTACCAAGGATAAAAAGGAATTCAAGTCTAAGCTAGATACAGTAAATACATACTGGAGGGACATGAACTACCCTATTATGGGTAAAAGAGATAGAGCACATATGGGCTAATTACTTTCTCTGCTCTGATATCTTTTAGTATGACCATTAGTAGGTGCCGGGCTTGTATTCTTATCTTGGTTGATCTAAGCATCACTATAGAGGGTCACAACTCATGATTATCATTGGTCCTTCACCACACAGCTGTAATCACATGAGCTTTTTGCTATAATCCAGCCTGTGCCAACTAAGAGTGTTAGATCAGTTGGAGATTTTCCTCTTTGATCCAAAGGATTGCTTTCCTAATGCCTTATTCCTCCCAACTTTCATAGATGAGGCAGACATATTGAACATACAGAGCAAATAGATTTGCATAATTCAACATTTGAAGGCTGCCTGGCTCTGCCTTCTTCGTATTTGCAATGGTCATGGCAAAGTTCATGCTAAATTCAGTTGTCCAAAAGTGTTCTATCCTGAACTATGTCATCCTTCTTCTCACTGATCTGCCTTCCAAAACAGATGTTTTATTTAAGAACCATCTTCTGTATTACACCCCAGGAGATACTGCTGTGTTCCTAACACCTGGATATCCAGCTATCTCAAGCTTTCCTGATGAAGCACTGCTCCCTGGCTGCCCGATTTATTCATCATTCAATATTTCTACCAGTGTCTCTACAAAATCCTCCCGATGGTAGCTGTTGCCTTGTATGGGGACATCTCCAGTCAGTGACCATCTCATCTTTTCAAATAAGCAACCAACAGTGGACTTTATCAATTAGGACAGATCATCATCCATTCCATCATGTTATGTATACTTTAATTTCCTGCCATCATGAATGAAACAGCTGATTCTTATCTCAGTACTTATTCCAGGTCTTTGTCACATCTGTCCTCAACAGAGTCAGTCATGTCTTTCCTCCTTGAGTTACTGATCTCATCACATTATAGCCTACAACTGTTAGGAAACTGAAGCTTTAGTGACTGCTCCACATAACCCATATCACTGCTGTGAAGAAATTGTCCTCATATGTGCCATCCAAGCAATCCATCGGAGTGATTCTTATATCACATACTTGTATTCATAATCTACTGCTTCAAAGCAAGTTGATCCTCTCACATGGTCTGCCCTAGCACCTGCTGCTAAACAAATATCACTGCACAGAAGAAGCCTGTGGAAATCATGGAAAGCCATGTGTGCAAATGCCAGGAGCCTTAGCAACAAGATGGAAGATCTGGAGGCTGTCATGGTACAGTCAGACCTGGACATTGTGGCCATCACTGAAACCTGGTGTATTGATAACCATGACTGGGAGATGACCATACCTGGCTACAACATTTTCAGAAGAGACAGAGCAGGCAGGAAGGGAGGAGGAGTGGCACTGTATGTGAAAAATGACATAAGGGCCACAGAGATCCAGGAGGAACAAATGGGGAGAGATACTGTGGGTTAAGCTGGAAAGGAAAATGGGGACAGCCATCCACCAGGTGTGGTCTATAGACCACCAGCCCAGGAGGAAGAAACAGATAGGGAGTTGATGCTAGCCATCCAAAGGATGGCAGACAAGGGTGAGTAGTACTGGTTGGAGACTTCAATATTCCAGATGTGGACTGGAGCATCCCAGCAGCAGCATCAACTAGGAGCAGATTTATCCTGGACTCCCTTCAGGGTGCCTTCCTCAAGCAACTGGTCATGGAACCAACTCAGCAGAAGGCAATACTGGACCTTGTGCTCACGAACAGGGACAGTGTGATGGGGGTAACAGTGGGGGAGCACCTGAGAACAGTGACCACCAGTCATTGTGGTTTGAAATCACAGAAAGAGCAGAACCAAACCACACAAAAACATGTATCCTGGATTTTAGGGGCAGACTTTGGGAAAATGGGAGATACTTGAAAGAGGCATTAAGGGAATGGGACAGGAATCAGGGGTTGAGGAACAGTGGGCAGTATTTAAAATGGGATTACAAGAACAACATAATTATGCATTAAGCAGGTTAGCAAGAGGAAAAGGAAGAGGAGACCATTATGGTTTTCCAAAGAGGTAGCAAAGAAAGTGAAAGCCAAAAAGATTGCATTCAGGCAATATAAAAAGACACAGGCAGAAGGGGATAGGGAGAAGTACCAGGAGAAGCAAAGGGAGGCAGGGAGGTCAGTAAGGGAAGCCAAAGCTCAGACAGAAGAACACATTGCAAAATCAGTGGGTAGAGGGGACAAAACCTTTTACAGGTACATAAGTGAAAAAAGAAAGACAAAGGGAGGGATAGTGAGACTGAAGGGGGAGGATGGGGGCCACGTGGAGGATGACAACAGTAAAGCTGACATATTGAACAGGTATTTCTGCTCAATCTTTACTGAGGAAGAGGAGGGTAATGGGTCTGAAGGGAGTACAAGGGATGAGAATGGTGCAGAAATGGACACAAGTCCCTTTACGAGAAGAGGGTCCTGAAGGAACTGGAAGTAATAAGAGTTGATAAAGCAATGGGGCCAGATGGGGTGCACCCCAGGGTCCTTAAAGAACTAAGAGAGGTGGTGGCTGAACCTCTGGCTATCCTGTTTAGCCGATCACTGGAAACAGGGGAGGTACCCAAAGACTGGAGGACAGCAGATGTAGTCCCTTTATACAAAAGTAGGAACAAAGAGGAAGCAGGGAACTACAGACCAGTCAGCCTCACCTCTGGTAGTGGGGAAGATCATGGAAGCACTACTGAAGGAGAGATTGGTGGAACATCTGGTTGTCAATGGACTACAGGACCCAAGGCAGCATGGTTTCACCAGGGGAGGTCATGTCAGACCAACCTCGTTGAATTTTGACTGGGTGACTGGGGAGGTGGATCAGGGAGGGCAGTGGACATGGCCTATCTGGACTTCAGCAAGGCCTTTGACACTGTGCCACATAGAAGACTATTACACAAACTGGGGAATATGGGTGTGGGCAGGACAGTAGTGTGGTGGGTAGGTAACTGGCTGGGTGGCAGGACACAGAGGGTGGTGGTAAATGGCTGTCACTCTGCAGAGGGAAGAGTGACCAGTGGGGTACCACAGGGATCAGTGCTGGGACCGGTCCTATTCAACATCTTCATCAGTGACATGGTGCAGGACCTAGAAGGCAGAATTTCACTGTTTGCTGATGACACAAAGCTCTGTAACAGAGTAGACACACCAGAGGGTGTAGACAGAATGAGAAGTGACCTGCAGAAACTTGAAGAATGGTCAGGGGTTTGGCAGTTGAAATTCAATGCAAAGAGTGCAAGATAATGCATATAAGGACAAAACCCTGGTACAATATATCAGTTGGGGGTGAGGACATAGCATGCACCAAGCAGGAAAGGGATCTTGGGGTTATCTCTGATGACCCCAAGGTAGGGAAACAGTGTGACAGGCAGCAGGTAAAGCAAATAGGATGCTGGGATGTATAGGCAGAGGCAACACCAGCAGGAAAAGGGAGGTCATAATTCCGCTATACAAGACACTAGTGAGGCCCCACCTGGAGTACAGTGTACAGTTTTGGAGACCATACCTATGTAAGGACATAGACAGGGTAGAGAAGGTTCAGAGGAGGGCAACAAAGATGGTGCATGGATTGCATCACAAGTCCTATGAAGACAGGTTGAAGGAACTGAACATGTACTCCCTGGAGGGAGAGGAGGGAGAGAGGGGATATGATAGAGACATACAAGTATCTTACAGGGAGGAACAAGGTGCAGGAAAACACTATTTTAAGCGAAAAGATGTTCCAGGACTAGAGGGCATGGGATGAAGTTGGAGGAGGACGATTCAGAGGAAACATGAGAAGAATTTCTTCACAGAACGGGTGGTGGACAAGTGGAACACCCTGCCAGAGGAAGTGGTGGGGGCTGAAACAATCATGGGATTTAAGAATGCATGGGATAGACATAAAGGAATTCTGGAGGTCAGGGGTAAGGGGCAACAGACTTTTAGGAAAACAAACTGAACTTACAAGCTCAAATGGGCAGACTGGGTGGGCCATAAGCCCTTATCTGCCGACACTGTCTATGTATCTATGTATCTATGTAAGTCTTTCTCATTTTGTGCCATCCAATTAATCTTTAAGAGTACAGCCTAAATTGATCATGTGCTTGCATGCTACTGCCATCAAACCTTGAAGTGTCACCTGTATTGTTCTCCACTGTCTTGCTCCACCAATATGTTGTCTCCCCTCCCTGTGATGAGGTGCCTTTGTAAATGAGTCTTTGACTCAAAGGTTGTAAATCTGAATTGTGAATAAATAAAAAAAATTAAATAAATAAAAAATAAAGTATTGCTTCAGACCATAAAGCAATATTAATCCTAACTCAAGTCTCCTATCTCAGTCAACTGCACCTCTGCCTTCCATTACAGTTCCTCCTGCTTGGACTCTATAGCACATCATTCAGGAAAGCTTCTAAATGATTCCCTATTGATGGACTTATAATTCGCACTTGGGAGATTTTGGCATTCTGTTCCAAATTGTCCCTACTTGAACACTAGTCTTCCCAGCCATTTGACTAGCTTTCTGCATCTTGGGGAGTTATGCATTGCATCAGCCTCTTCTGCTAAATCCTTCTAGTTGCCATCTCAATAATATAAGTAGATCATTGCATCCTGTTACTGCCAACCTCAAAGACCATCAGACTCACAAAGGAGTTCAGATTTCATATTTTCAATTCATAATCTGGTGCCAGCAGCTCTTTTGATCAACCCATGCATTCCACAATTGCTCTGAGTCTTCTCAAACTCTTCAGTCATGCAGCAGCATCTTCCACATGTTTATGGAGCATCTGAGAACTCTTCCACAATGGCTCAGACTAAGTCCTTATACGTTCTCAAGCCATTCCTTCAGACCTAGCAGCATCAGCAGCAGCCAGAAACAACATTCCTGTTCCAGATCAAGATTCTTGGAAGATGGACTTCTTCATTCCTAGTACTAGTCATCTCCTATGCAGAACAAAAAAAAATCAGTCAAGCATTTAGCATTGTGTGCCCTTAGCATGCCCAGTGGATGGGAAGTTCTGTAGCCATGGGTCCTCAGAGGTTTCTCTACAGGGTTTTTTTCCTCTCCTACATGCTACTGTTCACACTCTCCATGAGTTGGAGGAGGTAATCTATTTTGGGCCTACTGTTCCCTGTCACTGCCCAGCTCCTCTACTGAAGGTGGGAATAGAGAAAGACCAAACTTAAGTATCCACAAGAACTACACACTATTCACCAAACATTCTATGGGAAGACTTTACCTGAGATTCAGTGTGAGGGAATGAACTCCTCCCACAATCCAAATAAAAGTCAGCCTGTCCCAGCAACCCTAACTCAATGTGTTTTGAGCATCCACCATCTTTGCTGCCTCATCCTCTGACACTCTTCTCAACCATAGTGCTGGGCCTTCTATTCCCTATCACCACCCAGCTCCTCTACTGAGGGTGGGAATGGAGAAAGGCTAAACTTAAGGATACACAAGCACTATACACTATTCACCAAACATTGAATCAATATTAGTTCAATGGGCATACACAACGTAGTGAGGAGTTGTGCTTGTGCAGCATTGTTGATAGTCTAAAGGTAGTTGAATGAATATATTGTTTAACTGCTACACATGGATACTTTGGCCACTGCACTCTGTCTCATGAGGGACTACCACTCTGTCAGGGTACCGGAAAGTAAAAGAACCCTCTTGAGGAGGGTTTCATCCCTAGAGGTGCTGAGGGAACATAAATTCCTTTAGGATAAAGGTACCTTAGGAAAGAGCCCCAAGGAGAGAGGTACACTGCTAGAGGGAGAGGGGAAAATGGTGGGGCAAAAAACAGTGCTTCTGAATGAGGCTGGAGGAAGCTGGCTAAATAACTCAGGAAGAGGGGTGTGTGATTGGTAGCTCCCACCCCACTGAACTGCAGGCATAGACTTTGTATTCAGTGGGCATACACAACTTACTGAGGAGTTGTGCTTGTGCAACATTGTTGATAGTCTGAGGGTAGTTGAATGAGCATGTTATTTGACTGTTATACATGGATACATTGGACATTCACACTCTCTGTCCCTTGGGGGACTATCACCCTGTCGGGCTACTGTAAGGCAAAGGAACCCTCTTGACGAGTGTTCCACCTCTAGAGGTGCCATGAGAACATAATTCCTTTAGGCCGATGGTAACTTAGGATGGAGTCAAAAACTTCTGCACAGCAAGTAGTGAACACAGAGACTGAGTACTGGCTGACAACAACTGGTGACTGTTGATAACAGACAGAGACTGATTTGAACAATGACTGACAGCAACTGGTAACTGATGGCAGACAGAGGCCTGACTTCTGTAAGGAGAGAGGGAATGGCAGGATTGAAGGATAAGAGAGCCAACATGCAATCCCAACTCACAGCAGAAACCTACTTCTAGGCCAAATGCTATACTTAAATATATATTCTACATTATGACCCTTGGAACTCAGGACAGAAAAAAGAACCTTGTGGAGGAACTCTATAGAGATCCATGGCCTTGTCTTCCATCTCTCCTGGCATGGGGACGTATTATTGTGACAGCTCAGCATGCTAATTTGGAGTTCAAAATTCAGAGGAAATTGTAGGAGGGATAACTCTCTAGCTATCCCTCCAACAGAATAATGCCACGGGTTGCCATGAGTCAGTCTCTATAGCTAAGGAAAGCTCCCCATGAAGGATGCCCACCCATCAAAGTGAGAAATGAAGAGGATAGTGACTGTTGAAAGGATATAACCCAGCCTCGGGACTGTGAGGAGGCCTATCCTTGAACGGAAATGAAAGGAAGGGGATATGGCATTACACAAGGTGGACCTTAGGCAAACACTGGGAGAATAGCTTTCAGAGGTGCTGCCAACATGGTCTACACAGCTAAAGGAACCCCTGTGAGCTTAGAGCCACAAACTCTGGCAGCTGAAGTCTTAAATACTACACCTTGAGGAGCAATCAACTGAAGGTCTGCACAGCTAAAGCTTCTCTCTGAATGTTGGACCTTACCACCCGGTGTCACTGTTGGGATGCACTGCAGTAGACAACCAGCTGACACAGAAGGATCCCTGCTCAAAATGAGGGACTCACCCTCAAGATGTGGACTTCTATGGGAGCAGAGATGTCTACCTACAAGGAGAACCCTGAGGGCAAAATTTTAACTGGATGAAGACTGCTGAATAGAATGGCTGATACTGATGGAAAACACAATGACTGAAAGGTAGTGAAACTGAATGTATATCAAGGTCAGAAATAATAGCTAAAACCAAACCTCAGCAGAAAGGGCTGGAAGCTGTAAACACACTAAGACTAGGCTCACTACTGCTGAAACAGACTCAGTAAACTGATTAAAATAACAGAACAGAAAAGGGGAATGCCTAACTTGCTAGGAAGCCAGATGAAGCCATTGGGGAATGCAGGTGAACTAAGAGATTTACAGTGTCCTGTTAAGAACAACAAAATGAGAAGTCTTAAATAGCACAAGCCAAAACAGCAGAATGGCATACGCAAGACATACTGTGGAAACCAGAAGGCACACCAAGAACCAAAACAGAAAGAAGTACATGAGTTACATGAGGACAGGAATGAAGCAGGAGTAACTGATCCAGAAAAAGAAGGTGTCACAAAACAAAATACTGACCTAGAAAGCTGCTGAAGGCACAAATTGAACAGAAAATTCAAAAACACAAAAAGAAAGCAGCAGGCAAACAAAGGAAAAAAGGGGGAGGGGTCAGAGTCCCAGCAGAGCCCCCGGCTCTAGCAAAGAAACAGTGATTCTGAATGAGGTTATAGCAAGCTGGCTTAAATAGCTTGGGAAAAGGTGTGGCTGGTAGCTCCCACCCACTGAACTATAGGCATAGCCTTTGTGGTATAATATAAATCCTTAAGTGGTTGGTCCTTCACCACCCCATTGTACACCAGTGGTCACACAGTAAGTGTGGGTAAACAGCAGGTTTAGTGACATAAGCACTGGTTTGTTCCATTTGACTGTGAGATCAGAGCATGAGGAGAAGAAATTTGATGCAGTCATTGGGTGGGTTAAGGATGTTTCTGGATGGGAAACTGTAACGAGAAGGTCATCTGCATATAGATTTATTTTTATGACTCATCTCACCCACCTGAATGCCAGAAATGCCTTGATGATGTATGTAAACTTGTGTAAGGGTTTCCATGGCTATCAGGAAGAGCTGGGGTGACTGGAGACACCCTTGTGTAGTTCTTTCCTGAAGATGAATTAGTGAAGCTGGGTCCAAAGCTCATGGTTTGCAATACCTGCCATAGGTGACCCACTCAACTGAACTGAATGCTTTGCAGAAGTCAATAGCTATAGCCACCATGTGGGATGGGAGGATTTGGCTCATTCAGAGAAAATCAGTTAGGGTACAGATATCACACACTCCTGTTCACTCTTTAATGAAGCCTGATTGTGCGGGATGGATGATGGCTGGGAAAACCTTTGTAGGCAGGCTTCCAGGGCTTTCACAAAAATCTTGCCATCTGTGGATATTAGGAATATGGAGTGTTTACATGTGCAATCTAAGAAGTCTTTCCCCTTTTGGGGAGCACTGTTATGATGGTTTTAATCAGGGTAGGGGCAAGGACTTCAGCTGTAGTGACTCATTAAACATGCCCAAAAAGGTAGGGAGTACATGATCTGGCATATCTTCACAGTAAAGCCATATTTTCATGGAGCCTTATGCCTAGCTCAGTGCCATCAGGGTATATTGAAGTTCTGCCTCTGAAAGGGGCACTTCCAACATCTGGTTCCCTCAATTAGGCACCTTTGAAACTGTGGTATAGTGTCAAAACTGCTTGAGAAAGGGAGGATCTATGGACTGGGTGAAGGCATACATGGACCTTTGTTAGTGAGGTGGATCTCCTAAATGAACGTTATTACTGAATTAAGGGATTTTAGGTGTGAGAGGACTTTATTTCTCTTTGCTGTGCTGTTATGTCCATTCACATTCCAATAAATCACTTTTGTAGACAAATTCACCACAGTTACAGCTGTAATCAGTCAGGCAGAGAGTGGTGACTAGAAGAGAAGATCCTAAACATACACATTCTGTTGTTTCTGTAGCAAACATTAGGGGTTTTAATTTAAAAAAATATTAAGATACAGGATGTAGCCAAAGAACTAAAGAATTTAAAAATCTCAAAGTGAGCAGGTACAGATGGTATCGATCCCAGATTTTTGAAATTGGGTTCTGATATCATAGCCCCATAGTTACTTATTTTTATAATTGGAGCATACAATCCTCTTTTGTCCCTGACTATTGGAAAATAAGGTGAAATTACTCCTATTCATAGAGGTAGTGACCTTACAGCTCCTTCCAATTACAGACCTATTACTTTGCTCCCAATTTTGTCAAAGGTATTGGAAAAGCTGATAAATAATCAGCTTAGATATTACCTTGACCAATTGGGGCTATTAACTAATTGTCAGCATGGATTCAGAGAAGGTAGGTCCACAAATACTGCCCTACTTGATTTTGGTAATCTGGTGGCAACATCATTGAACCAGGGTAAACATACTGGGGCAGTATTTGTGGATCTAAGCAAAGCCTTTGATTTGGTTCATCACAAAACCCTTTTGCTTAGATTACAGAATATAGGGATACATCAAAATACTTTGCAATGGTTTAGATCTTATTTATCGAATCGTAAGCAAAGGGTGGTCTGTGGTGTCGCTGTCTTGGGTCTCCTGGATTTACATCGAGGTGTACCCCAGGGCTCTATCTTGGGCCCTGTGTTATTTAATATATATATAAATAGTCTTCCAGAATATGTAACCAATACTGATGTCAGACTTTATGCGGATGACATAGTATTGGTTGCATCTGCAAATGATCCTGGAGACCTGAGACAGTGGCTCCAAACAGATTTCTCCAATATTGAGACTTGGATAAGAGACTCTGGACTCTTAATGGGTACTGGGGAGTATGATTTTTTTCTGTGGGACCATATTTAAAAAAAATACTTTATTGACTTGCAGATTAACTTTTTGGATGGTGCAATGATTCAGAAAGTAAATACTTATAAATATTTCAGTGTTCTTCTTGGTCATAATTTTTCTTTTTCTGAACATATTTTGTTACAGATAAAAAAAAGTGAACCAAAGACTGGGAGCTTTAAGAAGGGTGTCAGGGTGTCTGACTAAGGATATTAAGATTAAATTGGTAAAACAATTGTTGTTGCCTGTACTAGATTATGGATTTCCATTATACATGCATTACTATCAAAAAATTTTAAATAAACTGGATCAGACTTATTATAGATTGGGGAATTACATCCTAAAAAATAAATTCTGAGTTCATCGTTGTTTAGTTTATTAGGAACTTGATTGGTTACATCTGATAGCTCAAAGAAAGTATTTATGGTTAGTGATATGTCATGGTTTAATCCATTCAAAAACACATTCTTTAAATTATTTAATATGTTTGAACTCCAATTCAACATATTTGGATAGGTTAAGGAAAACAACTAGAAAATTGCCTACGATTTGAACTTTAAATTGTATGGGGGATATAATTCTCCAGAATAGTTTAGCAAAGATTTGGAATGAATTACCTTTTCATATAACTGAGATTTCCAATTTGCACATGTTTAAACTTGAGCTATATGATTATTTAAGTGTTTGTTGTAATTGTTTTTAGGTTAATGTGATTTTGTATTGTGTGTACTTATTTATTGTTCTTGTTTTGTTGCTGTATTTATGTTCTACAGGCATTTGTTGTAAATGGAGATTTAATTCTCCAACAAACTAGCCTGTATAAAAATAAACTTTTAAACAAACAAACTTACCCCTGCCCATAGTAGACACATCCATCCAGAAGGAAATTCTGCCATTCTGTGCAGACACATTACCGAACAGTGAATTGCTTCCTTCAAAGAAACAACAATAAGAACACAAAAGAACAATGGCCATCAGTATTTTACATGTTGACCTAACCACACTTGTAAAACTGTAGCAGCTTACTTTACCATAATTTCTGGTCTATGAGAGCCACTTATGCTTAAGCAGACTGGCTCGGTATCACCCAGGTCTAACTCAGCCGCATATGGTTCATGAGGTCAGATAACCAACATATTTACACTTCTGTATTAGCCACCTAGCAGCTAATCCTTTTATAACATTTAGTTTAACATTAGGATGGCAGTAGAGGTGAACTACACAAGGATGAAGGCCCTGGACTTCAGGAGGGCAGATAAAAAAAAAGAATGGGTGAATGCCTCAGAGATATTCCAGCGGGGGGGGGGGCAAAAGCAGGTGGAAAATGAGACCAATATGATTCTCAAGGTATGGAGGTGTATCAACAAAAACAAAAGGAAGCAGGGAAGGTGATAAGGGGCATTAAGGTACAAACTGAGGAAAGAATAGACAAGGGGGAGTAACAAAGGGGGACATGATCATTTTTTGGGTGTATAAGTGAAAGAAGAAAGACAAGGGGAGGAACTGTGAGGCTAAGAGGTGCAGAGGGAGATTGTGCAGTGGATGATCAGGAAAAAGCAGATATCCTGGACAAATACTTCTGTTTTGTCTTCAGTGGAAGTTGAAGGAAATGGCATACATATAGGTTACAGAACCAGAAGAGGGAGGGAGGTAGACACAGATCCATTTGAAGAAGAAAGAGTCCTGAAGGGACTTGCATATCTGAGAGTGGACAAGGCTAAGGGGCCAGATGGGGTACATCCAGGGGTATTGAAGGAGCTCAGAGAGATACTGATGCATCTCTCACAGCTCAATTCAATAACTCACTTGACACAGGGGTGGTCCCTGAAGACTGGAGAAGGGAATATGTAGCCCTTTGCATAAGAACAGCAGCAGAGAAGAGGTTGGCAACTACAGGCAGGTCAGTCTGACATCAGTAGTAGGGAAACTAATGGACTCGCTTCTAAAGGAAAGACTGGCAGATTACCTTGCATCCAGCAGGTTACAGGACCCAAGGTAGCACAGACTCATGGAAGGGAGATAATGTCAGACAAACCTGATAGATTTCATTGACTGGGTGACAACATAAATAGATATGGGGAGCAGTGGCCATGGCCAACTTAGACTTTAGCAAGGCCTTCATCACAGTGCCATATAGGAAGCTCATAATAAAAAAATGGTAGGGTTGGGGATGGGAACCAAAGTGGTACACTGAGTACATAATTGGCTGATGGGTAGGCAACAGAAGGTGATGGTTAATGGCACTCACCTTGGGGAAGGGAGAGTGACCAGTGGGATTCCTTAGGGCTCAGTACTGTGTCCAGTCCTCTTTACTATCTTTGTAAGTGACATTGCAGAAGAGCTGGAATGCAAGGTGTCCCTCTCTAGAGATGACACCAAGATCTGCAATAGGTTGAACATTCTGAAGGGGGTGGATAGAGTGAACAGAGGCCTGAAAAAGCTTGAGGAATGGTCAAGGGTATGGCAGCTGGGTTTCAATGCAAAAACAGTGCAAATATCATGCAGCTGGGGTGCAGAAACCCAAAGGCAGAGAATAGAATGGGGGGGAGGTATTGATGGTTACCAAACAAGAAAGGGACCTAGGGGTAATCATAACTGATGACTGCAATGAGGCAAAGCAATGAGCAAAGCAGTAGGAAACGCCAGTGGGATGCTGTGGTGCATAGGGAGGGGTTTCACAGGAGAAAGAAGGAGGTGGTGTTGCCACTGTATTGGTCACTTGTAAGACCACAGTGGAGTACTGTGTCCAGTTTTGGAGACCACACCTCAGAAAGGACATAGACAGGGTAAAGGCCATCCAAATAAGGGCAACAAAAATGGTGCAGGGGCTGCACCAAATGTCCTATGAGGAGAGACTGAGGGCTCTAAACATGTAAACCCTAGAAGAAAAGAGGGAGAGGGGGACATGATGGATCCTTTAAGTACTTCATGGTGGTGAATAAGGTACAAAAATGGAACATTTATCAGAAAAGGTGTACAAGAACTAGGCGGCATGCAATGAAGCTGGAGGGGGGAAGTTTAGGATGGACATAAGGAAGTATTTCTCCACTGAGAAGATGGTGGATGTCTAGAACAATCTTCCATCAGGGGGTGGTAGGGGCAAAAACAGTGGTGGACTTCAAGTATACATGGGATAGGTATAAAAGAAAACTGGTATCAGAGCAGTGGGGGGTGGCCAGAGACCAGGTAGGGTCTGCAGTGGTAGAATAGGCAGGGACAAGAGAGGAAGACTACATGAGCCAAACGGTCCTTATCTGCCAACAAACTCTATGATTCTATATAATAAGCAGGGGAGGAAACCATCCACCTGTGAGTAAACTGTTATCTTATGCAGCAGGCAGAATCTGCTCAAATCAGATGAATATCTAGAGGCAATACAGCTCAACTGCAGCAAGGGTGCTGGATAACAAACATAACAGTGAAAAAAGCAATATTCACACTTTTCTAGCTGTCTCACAAAAGGCTTTATTAAACAAGTTTTAAAACATACCAAGACATTTGCTTTTTAAAACTTGTTTAATAAAGCCTTTTGTATGACAGCTGGAGGAATGCAGATATTGCTTTTCTCATTCATATCGGATGAACCTTGGTACCTGAACTTACTGGGAGGAGTGAAGAAATGGAGGAATATAATATGAAGCATAGGGCCTACACTACAAAGAGCTGATGACTGGGAAGTAAATGCAGAATGAGGTCACATATTTGGTTCCCTGTCATGTGCTCAGCTGATAGAAAAAGCATGGTGGTGGTCAAAAAAAAGGTTGAATGGGGAGACTTACTTTCATCAGGTGGGAGGAAAGCTAGAAAGGCTACTTGCAACCAATTTTGGTTGCTGAGGCCTGGATCACTAAAAAGATCTGAGCCTCGGGGGTAGAGGGAGACAGAGAGACAGGGGAAGGGAAAGAGAGGAAGGTGATATATGAGAGGAGAGGAGAGGAAAGGGGGAAGGAAGGGGGTCAGTTATGATCAAAGAAATTATATGTCAACTGGCCTCTCCTTCCCACCAAGAGTGTGGAAAACCCATGGCTTTGCAGTTCTTGCTGATAGTGAAAGTCGGTATAGTTCAAAAGACTCATGCACCATTACCTTCCCATAGGGAATAGCTTAATTGACTTCCTGCTGATAGTGAAAGTATGTATGGGTCGAAAGACCCACGTAGTTGTCACCCTCCCATAGGAAATAGCTGAATTGGCACTACCTATGTCTTTCATTTGGCAATTGTTAAGAGAAAACCTGTTAGCAATAATATGAGCTCTTACTCCAAAGTTCTTGAGAGGCCCCTTGGAATGATCAGTTACTTACCATAACAGTAGATCTTTGAGAGAATCTCCTCCATGGGGCCACACCTTTGGAACTGTAAGCCATTGGCACACAAGAATCATTCAAAAACCTTTGCTAGTTGGGGTCATCATGATGACATATGATGCTGATGCTTATATAACATGGGCAATCACATCACTCCTCTATTTCCCACACCAGTTGAGCTTGGAGAGTATCAGACTAGCAAGGACCAAAAGACAAGAACCTGGACCAGGCACACTTAGAGAGGCATGGGATGGGGAGGAAGGAGGAGGAGCACATGATGGTCCTAAAGGTCAACCATGGGTGCAGTTAGCTGTTTGCATCTCCCCTTCCCGGTGCTTTCAAATATGCACCACTGCAATTTAACTTCAAGATGAGATGAACTCTACTACTGAGCCTCTTACCTATGAAGAGGAACTACAGAAGAAAAATTGTAACGCTTTACTCTCTTATGGCATGATGACACAGAAAAAAGACCTTAAACTAGCATCTTCTATTTCCAAAGGTAACAATAGCAAGCCAATGGCCACAATGGCAATGAGGAAAACAGTGCTGCTAATTTCAAAACAAAAGTCAACTTCAGTTTTTTGGGAGACCGATTGGAAATGGCACTACAGCTCACCTTTTTATGGTCTTTCAGCAGTGTGAGAGAGTGGCCGAATGCCAACTTGAAATCCCAGTGTTGGAGATGGAGACACCTGGGACCTCTGCTCAGCCAGAAACATGAATGGGTTCTGTGGAAGCTGATAGAAGAATGGTGACCAAAATGCAGAAAGCGGTTTGGATGGTGTTTTGGCCCAGGAGATGCATCAAGATCAAGAGAACTATTGTGCTGAAGCCCAGCAAACAGAAAATGTAGATGAAGAACTTAAAGTATTTCACTTGATACACAGGTGCAACAAACTGCAGAGCTAAGAGGAGAGAAGATGCCAAGCCGAAGTGTTGGACATGTAACTAGCTCTTATGAGAAAAGTACTATTAATTCCAGTGCTGAAAATTCAAACCAACAGCTAACTGAAGAAACAAAGAGCCCAACGGAGGAGCCTGAAAGAACTATACAGATGATGTCTCCCACCTCTAAAGAGGTAAAAAATATTTCTGCATTAAGTTCATCTCAGTGTATTGGGATTTCTAATAGTATGTCTAATACAAATACAGACGTAAATGATAAAAGTTTTCAAAACTCAAATATGAGGGAGCACATAGCAGAAAAAAAGTCAGAACCTAATTGGGAAAGACTCAGAAGTAATTCAGTTCTCGGACCCTGTTTTAACAAATAGTTCTGAAACGTTAGAGGAATCGTGCTGTGATTCTAAACAGATGGAAGAGGCTCTTAACTGGGTGAAAAACTTGTTTTCAAAAGTAAATAATATCTCAAATAAAATGGAACTTCTAATCAATCAGCAGGAAAAAATGGAAACCAACTTTGTATTAACGCAAAACTTACAAGAAAATTCAAACATGAAAGAAGAAATTTCACAGCTTCAGCAAGCAGCAAATAACCTAACAGAAGCCAATCTACCCAATCAAAGACACCTCAGCTCATTAGAGGCAGTAACCAAAGAACTAAAAACAAAGCTGCTAAATTTTGAGATGTGCGCGAGGCAAAAGAATATACAAATTTTTGGGGTCCCAGGACAATGGGACAATATTAGAACTTTAACAGACAGATTCAAGCAAATAGTTGCAATCTATCCAGAAACTGAGCCCACTAGCATTTCCTTCAAAATCGACCAAATACACAGAGGACTGAGAACAAGACAGGATGACACAGCACCTCTAAGGCGATAATAATGAAATTTCTAAAATCAGCAGTAAAAGACTTGCTAATGGTAGCTGTGTATAAGAAAAATAAAACTCAGCTGATGGGTGCATCAATAATGATTTGCAATGACGACCTATGAGTTAATGCAAGAAAGGAACAAAATTGATGTTATAAAAAATCAGTTATGGGCAAACAATATAAGAGCTAGGACTATTTTTCCAGCATAACTCTGTGTAGTAATGGAAGGATCTCCTAACATATATGAAAACCCACTGGAGGCAATTAAAGCTTTACAAGAAAAACTCCCTCAGAGCTTCCATTAAAATATAAAGGACATAATGATTTCCATAATGCTTATATAAGCAAATTATAATTGCAGGGGGAGACTAAGCAGTATGGAATACAGGGTATGCAACAAGTCAGTACAACTGTTGTGAATGTCTTCATAACATGTTTTTCTTTATAGGCCGGGGAAAATGGGGAAGAGGGGGATCTAAGGGTTACCATAATTATTTTGATAACTTTTTTTTTCCTGGTTGGAAAGTTTGAGAGGGGGAGGTTGCAAAGTTCACAGGAGGTAGGTTTGAAAACATTTTTCTTATATTTATTTTTATTTATTTATGGGACAGGGGATTGGTAGGGAGAGACAATAGATAACACCCTGCTTGAATTTAATGGAATGTGGAAGGGCCTTAATTGCTGGGGGATAAATGGATATGGAACAAGGTGGCTCATCTATTTAAGAGCACATTTTAATGGTAGGGACCTAAGAATTCGAGTTTGGCATAAGGGTTTTTGTTTTAGGTTTAATTGATTATCTACCAAACAAATATGTCTAAACATTATGGTATCAGGATTGAGTCTCTAAACATTAATGGTATCAATTCCCCAATTAAGAGAGTGAGAATTCTAACCTATATTAAAAAAAACACCTGCTAACATTATTTATTTACAGGACATACACATAGAAGGAAAAATAAATATGTAAATTAAAAAAAGAGATGGATGAGCCACCTGTTTTATACTGCAGGAACAAAAAAAAGTTGTAGAATAGCAATAATAGTCAGGAAAGGCACTGACATAATTGGTGAAAGCTATAAAGATCTTTATGGAAGAACTCTGCTAATTAAGGTGGTAACCAACAATGCGGATATGGTTTTGGGATCCGTGCATGGACCATTTTTGAATTATGACTTGTTTTTGTCCCATATTGTTGCAGGCCTACAAAAAATTGCAAGCCACAAATACTGTCCTTGCGGGAGACTGGAATGGACTTATCAACCCTATTAGTGATAAATCTACTAGACCATTGCCAGAGAATATTAATACAGCAAAATATTACAGAATTTCATCTCAGAGGAAAATTTAGTAGATAGCTGGAGACATTAATTTGACAAAAAAAAAGAATACATACATATTTATAATAAAAACAAAACATTTTCCCTCATAGACTATGTTCTAATATTAAAAGGTCTAGTCAATTCCCTACAACATGCTGAAATAAAATCAATATTAATTTCAGACCACACATTAATAATAACTGATGTAGACATAATTAATTGGGACAGAACTTGCTGTAAACAATGAACCTTCAACAATGAGTTACTAAAAAAGTGAATTTATACCATGCATGAAACAGATTATCCAAGAATATTGCTGTTGTAACTATAATGGACAAACAGCTATAACAGAATTATGGGACCCCTTTAAGGCCACCCTAAGAGGTGCCATAATCTCTTATCAAATAGAACTGAATAAACAAAAAAAATCAAGAAACATCACAAACTGATGCTAAACTAAAATATTTGGATCAAATGGTATTGCAAGATTATAACAAATATGTAGAAGAATGGAATTATTGGAAAATTAGGAAACAAGACTTAATGAACCAAGAAACATCACGCTTCATAAATAAATATTAAGTGTGCAAAATATTATCATGTAGGTAGGGAGATACAATTTATTGTTCAGCATAAAGCAGTTACAATATACTAAAATCAGTACAAAAGACATAATAAATAAGCAAATAAATCAAGCAAGTAAACATATATATATCTGTGCAACACAATTTTCCTTGAGTATCTTTACACACAGTGTAACCACCACAAGCCTTCATGTCTTTCTAGCAAAATTTTATAAGTGGGTTAACATTAGGAACTTTGAAAAAGTCTCCACTCTATTCTTCTCTTTCATAGTAAACAGGTATGCAAATAGGTTTGCCTCCTAAAAAGGCAGACTCAATTGTCCCTGGCCCTGGACAACAGAGTGGATGTAGGCAAGGGAAAAAGAAGCAGGGAAGGGGGGAGGGGTTGGGGGATGGGGAGCTGAGCTGAGGACTTGCCAATCAAGGCGAGAGATGGGCAAGGGGACTTCAGAAGGGGTGGAGCCTCATGACATCACAAAAGGCGAAGGGAAGTTGATTGGGTAAGGGAAGAGAGAGAGGGGTGAGCAAAGGGGGGTTTAAAAGAGGCAGGCAAGGTAGAGGAAGCTCACAATTTTGCTTCTGTAAAATTCCTTTACATGAAAGCACATCAGTTGGCAGCTGATTTTAATTTTTTTTAACTTTTGAACCAATGAGAGATAATTTTTTGGTAGCTTGTTAATTCAGGCAGGTGGTTTTAGATAACTATGGTGATTTTGCTGGTGAGTCAGTTATTTTGCTACAGGGGGTAAGTAAAGAATACATATATAAGATATATGGCATTGGTGGACTATGCAACAGTAGCGCTGGCCATATTGCATAAAGATAACGAATGAAGGCATTGAGGTGAAGTAGGTTTGGTGTGGTATTAATGGCATGTTTTGGTGGTGAGAACAGTTTTAAAAACATATCAGGTTGTCTGAAATAGTATTGAGAAGATTTGGTCAGGCTATGCCTTGTATGTGAGTCACGGTCGACATGGTTGGTAAGGGTTTTGTTAGTTCATCCTGGGCCATGCGGCAGAGCAGTAGTCAGGGATACCATTTGGTTAGAAGGAGGTGACTGGGAGCTGCTTAGGGCTCAAGCATAGTAACACGGTAGCCAGAGGTTTGGGAATGCAAACCGTGGGGCAGGAATTTAATGCGATGGTGCTGGTAGCACCACCGTGCCTGCAACAGCAGGGAGAGTTTGTATGTTAAAGTTCACACGAAGATTATTAGGACCCATGAAATGGTAGGGGGGGTAATGGGTTGGATAGCTGCCTATGGGTAGATGGTGTGAGTGGGGAGGCTTAGCAAGATCCAAATTTTAAGGGATTCAGCCGGTAGAGAGAAACGCAAGCACTGCTGTGCGGGTAGCTGTGGCACTAGCTCGGGTGCTTAAACCCTCAGTGAGCATTTGAGAAGAGGGCAGATGTAGAGGTAGAGGCTGGTTCCATGTGGGTCGTTAGAGAGAAAAGGCCAGGGAGCAGATCGCGGATAGGGGTATTAGTGGGGAGAAGAGTTTCCCAGGTCTGAACTGCAGCTGGTAGCTTACCGTTTGGATTCGAACGGTACCACACAGAGCTGTAGGTGCAAGTCCTAGAGGGCGAAAGACAGTGTTTCAAAGAGTAGCAGATGCTGGGCTAGGGGCACGCCGACTGTGTTGGGGACTCCAGGGGACAAAGGGATTGTACTGGGTGTCTATACAGGAGGCCGCATGAAAAAAAAAAAATGCAATTAGTGGTTTATCTTTCCACCGGGAGGCTAATAGGTGCAGCAATCCTGGGAGGTGGCCAGCCCTCCGACCCACCGAGTAAGGGTAGGAGGGACCCAGAGGCTTGACCACCAGTTCTGACTGGACACGAGGCCACCATGTGGGGGAGCTTTGGTTTAATGGAAGCCATTTTTAAAAGGGCAGATGACCACAAAGTGGCCGCCATCTTAGATAAGGGAGACCTAGCTCCCGGCGGGAGATAAGAATTGAGACTCAGGAAGGGAACTGATTGTAGGATACTGTGGAGACAATGCCACAGTGGACGGGGTGGTAGACATTGGTATGAAGGGGCAGGGATCATGCTTTGCTGGAAATAATGTTTTGTTTTGGCAGTCTGATGTTGGTAATGGAGAATATTATTAAAGTGTCCATACATCAGGGGAATAGATACTAGGATGTACAACGATAGCAGGTTTGAACAGATTGAATTTCTGCTTGTCATACACTGGAAGAATAGATTCTAGGCCTGTGATGCTATCTGGTTGGAGCAGGCGGTACAATTGACATAGTACCATACATAGCCAAAGGCACGGAAAAAAAAGGGGGGTCAGGGGTGGGAACGGGCAGAAGACATAAACACTAGATGTTTCAGTTAAGGCAGCAGGGGGAGAACGCCCAATGGGGGGGTAGGCCATGATCCCTTGGCCTAGCTGCCATTTCAGAGACATGGACGACCGCATGGCAGCCACCATTTTAAGACGGTATGTGGCTGGAAGCGGGAGGGTGCATCTGGGATGGGGCAGGCCTAGTGCATAGGAATGATAATATAATAATAATAAAAATAGATACAATAATGCTATGCAAACTGCTATAAATTTGGGAGGGGAGACCAACATGGTACAGCAGTATATGGTGGGTTGGCAAAATTTGGTTAATTGGTACAAGGAAGGCGACAGGAAGGTACCAAGGATTAGAGGTTTTTGTAAAGTACTCGCTGAGGCTCCTGAGTAGTACAAGACCTATTGCAGTGGGCTGTCCACGTGGTTAGAGGCTGTTTTAAAAGCACACAATCAGGGGCAGACTGGCCCAGGGTGCCTGGGATGCTAATTGCATCCTGGCCTGTGTCTGTATGTGGCCTGTGCGCTGCTTGCTTTTTGTGTATGTGTGTTTTTTTTTAGTTTTTTTTTTCGCCACCTGCCCCATACCATCATATTGTAGATCAAGTTTTTTTTTCAGGGGGGGGAGGTAGGGTCTAAAAAAATTAGCCACAGACTCAGAGCACCGCCGCTGAGTACCATTAGGCTAGCACACATATTGCAGCTGAGCGGCAGACTACTATAGTCAAGTAGTGGCCAGCCAGGCCCCCAGAGAGAGAGAGAGATATAGACTGTCATTGTCTGTCTAAAAAGGGGAAGGCGAGTTGGACTCGGAGCTGCGCGCACATGCACTGCTTAGTGCTGTAATTGTACCGTTGGGTTGGTGGCAAATCCTGAGTGGTGAGGGACTGCGAGCACCATTTCTTGTAGAGATGGAGCAGTCAGTGAGTCAAGAAGAGCTCGACTGGAGTCAAAGAGCAGAGCCGCCCCCAGTACATAGCTGGGGGCAGATTTGAATTGGACCATAGTAGTCTGTCCTGGAATAAAGGTGTGGGGCACTCGAGAAAAGGTGAGAGAGAGAGAGAGAGTCGGAGACGTCTCAGGCATAAGCCGTGGCATGTCAGACCCCTGGGCACCCCCTAAAGAGCCAGCCAGAGCAGACGGTTGTCTGCAAACTTGTCATGGTGTGTGGTGTGGTGAAACAAGTAAGTGGACAGATTCAAACTGGTGTGGTGGTGATCACGGTGAGTCAGTGACTTGGTCTACAACTATTTTGTGGTCTGACTAGTCTGGAGAGATCTAAGATGGTGGTTGATCACCGGCGCTTTATACTGGCATGGCTGGCCACTTGGCAATAGAGCTTGCTCACTTGTCAAAGTGATATGACTTCCAGGAATATAAGGGGAAATAATAAAAATCTAAAGCAGTATAGCTAGATGCTGTGAGAGTCAAGCTGTGTGTTGACAGCGATGAATGAGGCCCAGGATTCCACACTGCTTGATAGAAATACCTGCCTGTGAATCACTGTACATAACAATTGATCGCGTTTTTTTGTGTGCTTTGGTCTGTTAACATTCATTGCATGGGAGACAATAAGACAGGACTGCAGCACAATAATCAAATGGTGTAGCCAGTCAGATAGATGTCCTTGTTTCACATGTGTGTACTGTATGTATTTACTTTCACCGATTCCCCCACCTACTTTAAAACAGAAAGAGTTGGGGTGAAGATGAAGGAAGAAAGCAGCATGAAGTGCAAAGCAGTTTTGGGGGGGGGTTCTGCTAGGGAACAGTAATTCATGATGCCGCTGGCCTTGCAACACATTGCACATTATCTGAAACCTCCCAGTAGGTACAAGTTACATGATAAAAAGAGGGCAAAAAAAAACAAACAAACAAGCTGTTTCAATATTTAAATCTATAAAAAAAGCTGTGTAGTTTTATATTGTATATCGAAAAAAAGATATAACATATCGATGACACTTGATTACCCCCAGAGAGTGTAGTGGTTATTTGATTTATTGCAGGGTACAGTGGTGTTTAAATACAAACACACACACACACACACACACAAAACGGAATGGGGAGGTAAAAAGCTGGTCCATTCCAGTAATAGGATTTCCCCGAAGTGAGTACGATTGGATCTCGTTGACTGCCAGGGCTGCATTGTGTTTGTCTGCTCCCTGAGCACTGATTCCTAAGTAGCAGATTTGGCACCAAAACTCAAGTTTTAAAAAAGTTCAGAGCCATGCAAACATTATAGTTTCAGTTACTGGACCAGGGCCTATCCTGACTAATATCAGTAGCACCCTAATGCCCTTTCCTTGCCATTTGCCACAATTATGGCAATGATGCACAGCATGCAACATCGGGTCCTTTAGATCGCTCGCTGCCACTCGGCTTATTTGAGTTGGTTTAGGGTTTTTGTTTCCTTTTTCTTTTCTTTTGTGCTGGGTGGTCCAGCCTTCCCAGTGTGGCACTTACTTGGTGAGACTGGAGAGACAGAACAGACCAAGTGTCGCAGATTGTGATCACCTGTGGAGGGGGACATTCTGGCTGGGCAGAAAGATGAGGAGGTATTCCAGTCTGGCAGAAGGGTGGAGGCATTGTGGCTGGGGCACTCAGACCAGGGAACCTTCAGGTTATGACACTCAGATGAAGAGGTTATTCAGACTGGGCTAAATGGTGGAGGGTACTCCAGCTGGGCTGGGGCACTGAGCTAGGGGCATTCTGGTTAAGGAAGAAAGGTATAAGGGCATCAGCTGGGTCAGTGATGTGGGGTAGTATTACGGAAAGGTGTAGGGGTGGCACTGCAGATGGACAAATGATGGGGGGGCACTAGTATTCTAGCAGGGGAAGAGGTGTGGAGGGCACTGCAGCTGGAAAAGGGAGGTCATGTGATACTGTGGCAGGGGAAGAAGGTGGCAGAGCATTTAGGTTGGTTGGTGCACCTGCAGATAGTTGTGCATTCCAGTGCTGGTGATCCCATGTGCCCAGCGCATAGCCTGTCTGTCCCACTGTCCCAGTGCACAGTGATGGCTGTCCCATGCTGTACTGGTCCCACACTGTGCCACTGCAGTTAATTCAGAACCTGCCCCAGCACACAGAGTACTGCCTGACCCATGTTGTGCAAGTCCTGCCCATGTGTGAACAGCCATTTGATCCCCAGGGCAAGAATGACATCCATCCATGGGTATAGACACCATCGCTGGAGAGCGAGAGAGAGCTCCAGCAGCAAGAGGAAGCTCATTGGAGCTCTGAGACTGTGACTGAACTTTTACATTTTATTTTTGGCACCAAAAGGCTGCAGGCTTGCTGCCCTATTTACCGGGTTCCTGCAGCAGTGCTGGAGAGTGAGAGAGGGATCGAGCAGTGACAGGGAGCTCATTGGAGCTCTTGAACTGAACTTTGCAATTTTACTTTTGGTGCCAAAACACACTGCAGGCTTGCTGCCCTATTTAATGGGTGGCCTGCAGCAGCATCGGAGAGCGAGAGAGGGAGCTCAGCAGAGCTCTTGGAATGTGGGACTGAACTGTGAATCTTTTTTTTTTTTTTACTTTCCATATTTTTGCACCTTACTGCCCCTTCTATCCGCTCTCTCAGACTGCTCCATACACATGCCCCTAGAGTACAAGGTACCCCTTCTTGACCCTTGATGCCCGGTTTAACCCCCCGGTGTGGGGTGAGGAGGAACCCCCCATTTGAACCTCCCCAACAACTGTTTTAAAGTGGACCTGCACAACGGAGTCTGCCTGGATGAACCAAGGATGTACAGTGAGGAGTCGTCACCTAGGAGAGACAGGGGGTGTTTTCCTTGTTCAACCTCATGCGTTGGCATGCAAGGAGGGCCAATGAGTGAGGTAGGGTTACCACCTGTCCCTATTTTCGCAGGACAGTCCTGATTTGGGCAGCTGTGTCCTGCAAAACAACATGAAAAATACTACATGTCCTGACTTTGTAGTAGTAAAAATATTTTCTAATTTTCCACTGAATGTTGCAGAAAACTGTCATACCTTAACTAAAATACCTTAAAATGATAAGAAACAACAGAAGCAACTAAGAAATCACAATACTTAGCCTTAATTCTGATTAAAGCAAGAAAACAAGTCTGTTGCATTGGTTACAGTTACGTACTGTCCTGCGAAAAATCTTGTTTCAGTAAAAAATGTCCCACTTTGGGCATCTTAAAAGGTGGTAACCCTAGAGTGAGGAGAGATGCTGAGACCCACCTCTTGCTCTGCCCCTCTGCTGACATCTACCCAGCCCCCATACTGCTGCCTCCCACTACTGCACCTTCCACCTGAGTACCCCCAGGTGGCGGTATCACGGTGGGAGCTTGCAGGTGACCCCTACCCGGAGAAGGAGAGCAGCCGTTGAGCACTTTATCCTTCTCCTCCCGTGCTGACCCCCAGCGATCCATACCCATTCCCAAACACGGGTCGCCGGCATGGTATGAGGTAAGGTGCCCAGCGCCTCAGCCCTCAGCATCACCTGGCCGGCTTTATTTTTGGTGGAAAATGCTGAAGGCTTGCTGCACTATTTAATGGGTTGCCTGCAGCAATGCCGGAGAGTGAGAGAGGGATCGAGCAGAGAGAGGGAGCTCATTGGAGCTCTGGGGCTGAACTTTGAAAATTTTATTTCAGGTGCCAAAACGCTATAGGAGAGGGGGCAGGAGAAATGGTGGTCTAAGAAGGGGAAAGGATGAGGAAATACCCAGAGGTAGGGTGTTGGATGCACTCAAAGGGTGACAAGGGCGTTGGACTGGGGCAGGTCAGTGGATGTCCTGTTTCTGGACTTCAGAGCTTTTGACTCTATGCCACATCATGGGTTACTGGACAGTATGGGGGTGGGGGGATGGGCAGGTGGATAGGAAACTGGTTGGCGGGGTGGGTACAGTGGGTGAGGGTGGGCAGGTCTTATCCTCAAGGTTAGTCACAAGTGAGGTACCACAGGGGTTGGATGCGTCCTCTCCTATTTAATGCCTTTGTCATGAACAGCAGAAATGGTACAAGGAGTAGGATGAGTCTCTTTGCAGATGACTATAAACTGTGGGCAGTTGTGGATGAGGAGGAGGGAAAGTTGGACCTCCAGGAGGACCTGGAGACGCTAGGAAGGTGGTCAAGAATCTGGAAACTAAAGTTTAATGCTGCGTAATACAGGCTTCTTTACCTGGGAGCCAAAATCCCTACTCATCCATACACCTTGGGGGTGGGGGAGACATTGCAGGTTTCAAGGGCAGATAGCGACCTCAGGGTGGTGGTGGATGCCAAAATGAACAACTCAGAGCAGTGTAGAAGGGCAGCGGCACAAGCAAATAAAATGCTTGGGTGCATAGCCAGGGGGATAACCTGAAGAAGTAGTGAGGCACTCCTTCCACTGTACAATAGTCTGGTTAGATCACACCTTGAGTACTGTGTGCAGTTTTGTCGTCCCTACTTAAAGAAGGATATTTTGTTACTGGAGAGGGTACAGAGGAGAGTAGCTAGGATGGTACTGTGACTAGGGGAAATGTCCCATGAGGAACGACTGGGGGAGCTCAACCTGTACTCGGAGGAGAGAAGAGGCGGAGGATATGACAGAGGCTTTCAAGTATCTCAAGGGGGTTAATAGAGTAAGCCTTGAGGGGGTCCTACAGCTAAGGGAACCACGGGACACCCCATGAAACTGGATGGGGGGAGGTTGAGGGAGGAAACAAGGAGGTGCTACTTCACTGAGAGAGTGGAGGAGCCCTGGAATGCATTGCCCAGAGAGCTGGTGACTGCTACTATGGTGGAGTCCAAGAAGGGCTGGGATAGATGTAGGGGGAGGGTACTTCCAGTGGCCTTGCTGGGAAGTAGGGTTTCCTGTGTGGGTGGGAGGGATAACTAAAAATTGGTGCCCAGCATAGGCACTGATCATTGAGCAGATTCAATAGACCATAGTGCCTATTCTGCTGGCTTCATAGTATGTTAGTATGACAATCTGCTGTAATTCCCACCCTTTTTCACAAGGATTGGCAGGCACTCCAACCAAAAATGAAGCTGAAGTTCTTTGCCCCATTTGGGGAAACTCTTATTGCATACACATATGTGCATGCACATAACTACAGAATTTATATGAAGAAATTATTTATTTGTACAATCCTCCGGACCGTTGATGGTTGCAGCTAGATGCCCACTTCTGCTACCATCTGCATGAGACTGCCAGGTCATTCACAGCTGCAGGGTTCTGGAGCTGTGATTAGTGATGTGAATGGAGGTCACAGGGCAGGTGGGATAGGCTCATAGCAGATGACTCTGCGCTGTGAAATAATGTTCAAATTGTTTTTATATTTTAGTCTTTTTGTAACCAGGTAAGGCATCTCCCCCCTACTTCAGATGCATCTCATCTTTACTTCGGAGGCATCTCCCCAATCTGCCCCCCCACACACACATACACACTTTAACAGCATATTCCTCTCCCCCTTCCCCTCCCACAGAGGCATCCCCCTTCTCATTATACTAAATTCCTGTATAGTGGATTCTCCTAGCCACATCACCAGCAGCTGTCGATATAGATCGACATTTCATATCTAACCACCTCCGGATAAGAAGAGTTAACTTACTTAGCCACCCTCCCCCCTATCAAATGACATTTAGTAACCCCCCCCAAAAAAAGGTTTCTTCATTAACTGCCCCTGAAACACATGTGTAAAATCCTTGATGGGAGCACAGTGTATAAAAACAGTCAATTAGACAAAATAGTCATTGAGGCACTGGAAGTTAGGGACTAAATCGAAGGGTCCCACCTTGACGATTGTGATTTAGCTTACTCAAATGTGAATTCCAGACTGAAACCAAGAGCACCCACTCGTCACGTGACGCTTGAAGTAAATATAGCCAATTTTGGCAGCTGAAAGTTTAAAAATGTTATGCTGTGTGTTGGGGGTTTGATGCGCGTTAGTATCTTTAGATTATATGTTGTATGCCACAACCTAGTAGCACCCCTTAGAAGAAATGTGAATTCCAGTGTGTGAAGTAACATAAAAGATTTGAGCATGCTATTTTTTGGATTTGTTTGAGTTCTGGGAGTCTGTGGTACTCTTTCTTAGCATGCTCTCTTTCAAACACCTGTGTAAAATCCTTGATGGGAGCACAGTGTATACAAAGGGCTGGATATTCAAACTGCGCTAGGCAGAGGCGCAACCCCAGGTGCAGCACAACTGGGCTGCACCAGGGCATGGACCAGGTGATATTCAACAGTGCTGCGCCATGGCACAGCAATGTTGAATGTGGCACAGAGGGTGCTCACACTGTGCATAGTGCAGTGGCACTGTGCCAGCACAAGTGGCAGAACGGGAGCAGGGGGATGCGCAAGTGCAGTTGCGCTAGGCGCATCAACCCCAATATTTAGCACAGTGCATCAATCTGCAGATTCAGTAAACAAGATTAATCAGTCATTGGTGTGTGTTTTATGTAGCTGTTGAATTAACAGGTTGATGTTTAATATTGATATGTTAATTGGGCTTAAAAATGTAGTATAAAAAGTTCAATTACTACTACTGTAAGAACTGTAATTAGGTTTCACGTAGGAAGGTGCCGCTGCCCGGTAGCTCAGGCAAATGTGGCCTGTCCTCCTTATGTAGCATCCTGGCCTGTGACCTGGCCAGTCTGCCCCTACACACAATGGACCAAGGGAGGCAACACACAGGGGGGGTTTCCATTGCAGTAAAAAAAAAAGTCAAACAAAACAGAAGACAGTTTATTTAGGAATTTCATCAGGGACAGGGTAAGTGCACATAAAAAAGAACCAGGGGGGAAGGTTTTGGGGGGGGGGACATTTGAAGGAGAAAATCTGATGTTTAAAAAGTTAACAGTTTCTGTTTAATTTCAACTTCAAGCAGCACAGCCGCACAGCAGGCCGCCTAAGGAAGGACCACCATTGAAGAGGAAGATCGCAGAGCCTTTATGGACTGTGGTGGTGAGGGGGCAACCAAGGCCTTGGATGAGCATGGAGGAATGCCAGAAGGGGCCAGAGAGGAAAGGGTGCTGAAAAACGGGTGCATTAGGTGGGGGGGGGCAGAGGGGGGCTTAAGGCATATACAGCCAGGGAGCAGCAGGCCCAGGCCACCACCGACACTGGTCACAGAACAAGTGCCCTGGTCTGTCACAACACCTCAACCACCCCTCTGACTCCACAGCCCTCCATATAGGTGACATTGCTTTCCTGCTCCCTCAGCAACCCCCAGTCCACAGGGCAGTGGCCATCAATGAACCCACTAGCTCAAAGCAAGGGTGGAGCTGGCCCCACAACACAAGAAGGAGGGGCCGCACAGCAGAGGGTACCTCTACATGGTGTGGGGAATGGTTGGTAAGCACCTGGGAGGAGAATCGGGGGGGGGGAGGTTTCAGATGGCAGTGTATCGGTGAAGTGAATTAAGCCAGAGAGAAGTATAGAGCCAGGAATGAGTGGGTTTTTGGGGCGTGACATGGAAGCCTCCATATGTTCTGATGTTCCTGCTACAGTTTGGTACCCGAGCTTATAATTGAAGGTTACCAGGCTTCTCACGGGCTGCTGAACCCGAATACTGTCACAGGATCCACATAGAAAATTTTATTTCAGGTTATGCTACTAAAAGTAAGATAGGCCAATCACCACAGAGCATCTTTCCCCAGGCAGGTCATTTTGGCATTAAACACTGTATTGTTTCTATGCAAATGGCAAAGCAGGGAGATTAGTGGCAAGATTTGCTCCCATGTCTCACTCACATAAGAATCTGACCCAGTTTAGTGAAAGTAGGGGTATGAGAGTGGGGGGGGTGTTTGATGGTGAGATGGAACAGTGGAAGTGAAAATGTGTCTGGTGGTCTGCAGGCACTGGATGAAAGGAAAGGTTGGGTCAATACGACAGAGGCCCGGCAGGATAGATGTGAGGGGGTTGTTAAACAGGGTGGGGGGTTTCAGCACACAGGTTTGGAGAAAACCAGACAGAACAGTCAAAAATAAATCAATAAACAAATAAATGGTGGTTAGTGGATACCTTTGGCACCACTCAGAAAACAAGCAATAATGGACAATAATCCTTTCAATGTGGGAGGTGAGGTAGGCACAGGGAAGAATGACAAACAACATCCAGGGGAGGGATCAGAAGCTAGGGTCCCATGGGCATGGGATATATAGGTGGCCAGAAGTAACAGATCAAAGTAAAAAAAAAAGGGGGAGGTCCTTTATTTACTCCTTAGAGACAGAACTGCCAGGTGGCTGGCGGGAGAACCAAAATGAGACCAGTTATCCCGACGATTTCCATTACACAAGAACATCGCAAAAGTGATCTGGTGCCTCTGTCAGATTAGTGGAACAAATTTAGTTACCCTTTCCACGGCCAGGCTAGACCATTTCAAGTTATCAATTAACGAATAATGGGGGGGGCCACCCCTTGGGGTGTTGTAGCCATTAAGGCTCACTCAGACAGGACATTGTGCCTGGTAAAGGCTTGATCGGGTACACCACAGACCACACCACAGAGCACAGTATTAGGGCTTTTTCAGCCTCTTTTGCTGAAGTTTCATTGCCTCCCAACCACCCGTCAAAAGAAGAACAGGGAGAGGGTTTTGGGGGGGCTTGGATGGGCTATCAAAGGTGGATGACAGTAAGGGGTCCAGCAGGAGATAGTTGGACTGCCAGAGGTGGATGGCAGAGGGGGAAAAGGGAGGGGGAGGAGGGGAAGGGGGAATGATAAAGGGATATGTAGACAAGAAGAAGCAACTGAAGGAGATAGAAGTGGTCTCAGTCCACACCGTTACCAAGATGGCACACAGGTTTTCACCTGGGAAAAAGGGGAAGAAGAGGAAGAAAGAAAGATGATTGGATAACTTGCCCCTGTGGTGTTTGGCCCACTGGACCGCCTTTAGACATCTACCCTGTGTTAGCCACATGCTCTTACAGTCCAAAGGGAACTGAGTGCCGGGCGCTGTGTTCTTTGTATAATAAGGTTGATGCAAGGCAGCAGAATGGTGTAGAAGAAAGGGAAAAGCCTAAACTTTTGGCAGGGGCAGGTCAATCATTTACAGTTGGGTTTCATGGAATAAGAAAGGAAATGGGATTCAGACTTTTAGCGGAGCACAATTACAGTAATAGGTGGTTGACAACGTACAATGAGTAAGGGGGTTTAGGGAGTAACACAAGGACCAACAGTCCCCTCTTGAGGTGCGATCATATGGTCTCCATGTCCGGAGTTAAGGAAATCTGTCAGATGCAGGAAATAGGAAGGGGGCAGCACCGCAGTGTAAATTTATTTATTTATTTCAAATTCGGATTAATACCTTTGAGCCGGGGGCTCGTTTACAAAGGCTCCAAGTCAACAAGGAATACAAGACATTTACAGGTGATGAAATATTGTAGAACAGAAATACATCAACTAACAAGTGCTATTAGTGTGCAGTTACAATATTAAGCAGGGTACAAGAAGTAAGGAGAAACAGGATCACTCTTACAGAGAAACATATTAATGCAGCACTAATTAAGTACAGTACAGTACAGTGTTTAACAATCATGTTACAGTTCAGACGGGTGGTCCCAGTCTGCAGAAATGCATGTTTTAGCAGCCAAGGTGAGGCTTTGTCAAGGGGAGGTAGTAGGTGGTGGGAGGTGGGAGGGGGAAGTGGACAGTTGTGGAACAGGAGGGTGGGAGTGAGAGATGGTAGCGTTTGACGGGTATGAAAACCGCCTTCAGAGGCCATGGATTAACAGAAACACTGTCAGTCAGATTTGCTGGCAAGAAGAGATTGAAGCCCATTTTTAAAGTAGCCAAGTCTGGGGGAGTTGGCAAGGTCTGCAAGCAGATCATTGAACCATTTAGGCCCACAGTAGGAAAGGGATCTTTGGCCAAGGGTGGTTCGTTTGAAGGAAACAGTTAGAACAGTCCTTGAGGCACTCCTTGTGCATTTAGATGGTTGTGCAGGCTCAAAGAGGGCTGAAGTAGACATAGGCATGGACCCCATCAGGGACTTTTTCACAAGGAGGCAGGCCTGGTATTGGAGTCTGTGGTGGAGTGGGAGCCAGCCAGTTTCCTTGTATAGGTCACAAGAGTGAATCATTTTGCGTACTCCCAGGACCAGGCGGCAGGCCTTGTTGAAGATGGTTTTGACCCTTTTAAGCACTGTGTCTGTGCCTGCCCCATACATGACAAGACCATAATCCACAGATGAGAAAACTGAACTGCACGTAACAAGTTTCAAGCAGCTGGTGTCATTGAGGTGCGATGTCTGTACAGGATGCCCAGCTTCATGTTGGTGGACTTTACCAGTTGCTCAGCATGGGTAGTGAAGATAAGGGTGTCATCAAAGTGAATCCCTAAGTATTTGAAGGTATTGACTTGGTCTACTACGTCTCCTTCGCTAGTAAGTATATGCAGTGAGGACCCTCGAATCTTGCTCTGTGGGGTGCTGAAGAGCATGCTCTGTCTTTTTGTAGTTGAGTAGCAGTTTACTTCGGGTGAACCAGGATTCCAATGCACGAAAACTGTGCTGAAGTTCAGAGCTAATTGATCCCAGGTCTTTCCCTGGAACGGAGATAACGGCATCGTCTGCATAGAGTACGGAGAGTGCAGGACAGGTAGAAGGTATGTCATTAATGAAGAGGCTGAATAAGAGAGGACCGAGGATAGAACCTTGTGGGACCCCTAGGTTTACTTCCCTGGGATCAGAGATTATATTGCCAATCCTGACCCGTTAAGATCTATGGGTTAGGTAGCTATGGAACCAGGCCACAGATTCCATTGACAATCCTGTAGAGAGGAGACATTTCAGTAGCAGCTGGTGACTGACTGTGTCAAAGGCCTTGGTGAGGTCTATGAAGATAGACCCCACCACCATCCCTTTATCCAGGGCTCCATAAAGCTGAGTGGTGTATTCTACTAGCGCGGTGACAGTGGAGTGGTTTTGTTGGAATCCATGTTGTTGCAAGCAGAGAAGGCTATGCTTTTCTAGGTACTCAGTTAGTTGTTCTGAGACCACCCTTTCAAGTGCTTTGGAGAGGGGGGGTAAAATCGAGATGGGCCAGAAGTTTGCTAAATTAGCCCTCTCTCTTGATCTAAAAACAGGTGTGACTAGAGCCTCTTTCCACCTGTCAAGGAAGATGCCAGATCTTAGAGAGGCATTGAATACCTTGGTGAGTGGTGCCACAAGTTAATTTAATGTGAGTGCTACCATCTTCATATCGATCGTGTCACTTCCTATCCTGGTCTTACCAAGGACCAGTTTGATATATTTGATGGTCTCATCTGTGGAGATTTGCCTGAAGTAGAATGGTGGGGTAACATTATCCTGTGGTGATGGAGTGTTGAGGTTGTGCTGCTGGCCTGCAAGGGTGTGATTCAGGTATTCAGGGGGCAACACATTGCTGAGGTCCGTGAATGCAACATTAAAAGCATCAGTGATTTCCTTTGGGTCTTGCAATGTACCAGAGATGGTAACTATAAGGTCCGGTGGAGCCCTTGAGGCTGTACCCATGAGAGATTTTACAGAGTCCCAGAACTCCCTCCCTCTACCCCAGGTCTTTCCTAGGAAATCATTGTAGTAAGCTGCTTTCGCCAGACATATGAGTTTTGTGCAGGTATTTCTAGCTGCCTTATACACGTGGGAGTCAGCTAGATTCCCAGTGGCTTTTGCCCTATGCCACAGGTGATCTCTGAGTCACATGCACTCAATTAGAGGGCTGGACAGCCAAGGGTTGGGGATTCCTCTGGCTTTCTTTGTTTTGTAAAGAGCAAAGATGTCACAGGCTTTAGGAAAAATACTACAGAAGTAATCCAGTGCTTGGTTTCCGGCCTTGACTCTATCCAGTGGGGACCAGTCAATCCCTTTTAGGTAGTGCCTGAAGGAGTCTAGTTGACCAGGCCTTAGTGATCTGTTCCTGGTGGTCTTAGGCTTACTCTTGGTGAACTTGTTTGTCCAGGTAAGTAGTACAGGGGAGTGGTCACTGATGGTGTCAGGTAGGACTGTTACCTCTGTGATTTGTTCAGGACAGGAGGAGAGTAGCCAGTCAATGAGGGTGCTGGTTCATGTACGGTAGTTTTGTCTGGTGGGTTGTGTGACCAGTTGGGTCAGGTACAGTCCAGCTATTTGTTCTCTAGCTGTCGCTGCATATTGTGCTTGCCAATTAATGTTGAAGTCCCCTAGGATTATATGTTCCCAGTTTAGTTTGTTCTGTTCGAGGTAGCTTATGAGCTGTGGGAAGCCAGTGAGTAGTAGCAATTATAATGTTGCCTGCCCAGGACCAGCAGCGCATGGTCAGGGGGCTTCTGTTGGGTAACTGGGGAATAGGGACTCAGGCCAGGTAGCCCTGGGAAAAGGACAAGCAGGTATACAGTAGCCAGGTGGTGCCCACAGTGAAGAATGGTAGGGGAACCCAGGGGTCCTTCCACCCAGCCCTTCCTGACAAGTTCAGAGGCTGCTGTTAAATCAGGGGGAGCAGTTCAACAAAGAACAGCCAGGGACATGGGACACAAAGTTATGGGTTCTTAGCACCCATAGTGAAGAAAGGATTTCATATTCCAGGGGAGGTCCTGATGGTAACTCCTCTCTCCCCATATGGAGGAGCAAGGACACAGAGGTCACTGAGAAAAAGGAGGAGGGCAGGAGAGGAGAATTAAAAAATATATATATATATATATATATATATATATATATATATATAGTGGAATATATAGCCCAGAGGGCCAGTAGTTACTCTAAAGGATGTATGGCAAAGGGAAAAGGAGGCATTGAACCACAAGGTGGAAGAGGAGGTCAGATGGGTGACCTGCAGGGGAATTTCTACTATGCGAAACTGATAGAAAGGATCTGATTTAAGTCTACCAGGAAAGGAGTATTGGGGATACATGTGGGCATGAGGATGGTTGTGCCCTTTCAGGAGGTGAGTCTTATATAAAAAAAAAAATATATATATATATATAAAAATTAAAAAAAGGAATGAAGGAGGAACACACCTACTTGGGGGGAAGCCCACCATCCATTGCAAGCTGGAGGTGGGCTAGTGGAAAAAGAAAGGTGTAAGTGCACATGAGATGGGCAGACTGCTGAAGGAGGACAGCAGGTCTGCCAGGACTGCCGAAGGTGGACGGCAGAGAAGAAGGGGCACAGAAAACAGAGAGGGGGTGGAGACGGGGGGTGGGAGAATTTGACTCAGAGGGCCACAGAACAACACCAGACAGATGAGTAGTATGGGTGTACATGCATACCCAACTAAAGAGAAGAAAATGACGAGAGTGGCCCCCCTCAGATGTATGTCTGGGGATGAGAAGAGAAAACAAGTATGAAAATGTGGTTTATGAATATTGTGTATAGTAATGATAATAAGGAATGTAATGTTGTAAAATATGATGATAAAAATATTGTGGAAGTGAACTTTTGGAAGAGAATATAATAAATTACTTGCCAACTGAGCATCCACACAATTGGTAGTCTGTGTTTCATTGGACAGGGCTCTAGGGACAAATAGGTTTGCCTCCTAAAAAGGCAGACTCAGTTGTCCCTGGCCCTGGACAATGGAGTGGATGTAGACAAGGGAGAAAGAGGCAGGGAAGAGGGGGAGGGGTTGGGGATGGGGATGGGGAGTTGAGCTGAGGACATGCCAATCAAGGAGAGAAATGGGCAAGGGGACTTCAGACGGGGTGGAGCCTCATGACATCATGGAAGGAGAAGGGAAGTTGATTGGGTAACAGAAGAGAGAGACGGGTGAGCAAAGGTGGTTTAAAAGAGGCAGGCAAGGCAGAGGAAGCTCACAATTTTGCTTCTGTAAAATTTCCACCCACCCACCCAAGAAGAAGAAGGGAAAGACCTGTGGTGGAAAAAGAAAGGTGTAGGTGCACATGAGATGGGCAGATTGCTGAAGGTGGATAGCAAGTCTGTCGGGACTGCCGAAGGTGGATGGCAGAGAAGAAGAAGGGGCACAGAAAACAGGGATGGGGAGGAGAAGGGGGTGAGAGAATTTGACACAGAACAACACCAAACAGATAAGTGGTATGGGTGTATATGCATACCCAACAATAGAGAAGAAAATGATGAGAGGGGCCCACCCAGATGTACGTCTGGGGGAGAGAAGAGAAAACAAGAATGAAAATGTGGTTTATGAATATTGTGGCAACCCCCCAACTTTAAGTTGGGGGGTGAGATGGGCAAACAATGAAGAAAAAGTGGTTTATGGAAATTGTGTACAGTAATAATAATAAGGAACATAACGTTGTAAAATAGGATGATGAAAATATTGTGGAAGTGAACTTTTGGAAGAGAATACAATAAATTACTTGTCAACTGAGCATCCACACAATTGGTAGTCTGTGTTTCATTGGACAGGGCTCTAGGGACAAGTAAATCCTCCAGGGGGAGGCTGAGCTCATCTAACAATCCATCCATCAGTCTTTTTCCATTTGATTCAAGCCTGGGGCACAAAAGTGCCACATGCTTAAGGTCATCTATGGTCCCCACTCCACATTAACAATAAGGAACGAGTGCCCCTTCTCTTCTCTGTCTAAACTGGATATGTTGAGCATTGTAATTTTCTGTTCTGAATCTTGTATAGATTCTCCTCAATTTTGGACAAGTTAGAAGGGAGAGGTACCCCCACGAGATCTTTACTTTTTTATAGAACCCATATAATTTGAGCCTGAAGAGTTGGACATACCACAGGTTTATTTCCAGATCAATGATCCTCCGGTTTGCATCCTGCCTGATCTCCTCAAATGGTTTCATATAAAATTTTGTATACTAGATGGCCCAATCCAGCTGGCATCAGAGTTCCCTTTATAAGTTGAATTATAGGGTGTACATGTCCCATATTGGCTAGTTTAATAGCCTCCTCTATACATGTTCTAGGATATCTTTGTTGGGGCAAAAGGAAGAGTTTCAGCAGGAAAAGAATCTGTTGTTCATTAATGTGAGAGGTTAAGGAACATTGTCCAAGTTCCAGTGCAGGGATACAACTTGGTGTTCCATTAGGCAGCATTAGGATATATCTATAAATTTTATTCAGAATTATTTCTAATTCTCTAACCTTGGTAAAGCCCCATATTTCAGAGGTGTATAGCGTACTCATTTTTATCTTAGCATTAACAACTCTTAAAACCCTTCTGATTGATGTCTTCCCCATCTTGCTATTAAATATTTTTAGGGCATTTACCGATGATCCCATTTTATAACAACACGCCTTCAGATGCTTAGTCCAAGGCAGACTGTAATGGAAATGGACCCCTAAATAGTCATAGGTCTTGAGAGTATCTATATCGTTATTACCTAATTTACAATCCACTGCTATCTTGGTTTGAGAGCCAAAAAATAAAATGTTGACTTACCAAGGTTAACTTTCAGTTTCCGTTGAGAGCAAATGCATTCAAAGTGGGCTAATTTCTTTTAAGGCCCAAGGCCGAAGTAGAAAGCAGAACTAAATCGTCTGCATATGCTAAACATTTTACCCTCTGCTCATTAATTTTTGGTGCATACAAATCTGGATTACTAAACTGATCCAATACTGTATTTATGTAAATATTGAAAAGAGCGGGGCCAAGATACGCCCCTGTCTGACCCCCACATTTGTCTCAAATTTATCAGTTAGATGACCATGCTGATTATATTGAGCCCTTTCCCATGTATTCTAATGAAGTCTAATTATTATGTCTAAGACAGAAGCTTCCAGCGTCAGGTCTTTTAATGTAGTCCAAAGAATTTTTCTACTAATGCTATCAAAGGTGGAGAAGAAGTCCACAAAACAACAGTATAATCTGGCTTTTCTTACTTTGATATACTTTCATATCAGGTGCTGAAGTACATAGCAATACTGAACTGTGGAACGGTCCTTCCAGAAACCATTCTGAGCCTCATTTAATAGTACATTCTCCTCCGCCCATGACAACAATCTGGTCAGAATTATCCTAGTAAAAATCTTCTGAGACATCTATCACGCTATCCTAGGGTCATTTGGATTCTCTTTTTTGAATATTGGGAAGATAACACTACCTGCCCAACTTACGGGGCAGGAATCTCCCTGGGCCAGGCTATTAAATAGTAAAAGAAGAAAAGACGTCCACCAGTTAGGAAAGGCCTTATAAAGATCTCCAATGAACCCGTCCGGCCCTGGTGCTTTGTTTGCTTTTAGCCTGCTTTTAGCTTTCTCAGCACAGTCTGGATTTCATCCTCTGTAATCAGAAGAGACATTGGAAGGATTGGAAGGAGACATCTGGCATCTCCAACTTCGAGAGAATAATAAAGCTTGGAAAAATGATTGACCCAAGTATCAGGAGTAATGTAAGCCTCAATCCTAGTGGCATATCTGTTGTATCCCTGCACCACAATATTGTAGAAGCGTCTCCCATCCCTATCCAAGACTGCCTATCTTAGCTTTTCCCAAAGTTTCTGAGTATGTTTATGTCTCTCCTGTTCAAGTATTTTCCTGTATTTTTCTTTTTCAGTCTTTAGTGTTTTAAAGTCTGCTGCAGACTTGTGTTTTTTTCTTCGTATGCTGTCTTAGTTTTCCTCCAAAGTCTTTATTTGCCTGAGCACATTCTAAATTAAACCAAAATTTCTTATAAAGGGGCCTAGTGCGAAGCATGGTCTTACATCTGGGACCAAGTAATAAGAGTATAGTTTCCCATTTCTCCAAAACATTAAAGGTCTCTCTTTTGTCCAGCACTAGCTCATGAATGTCCAATATTATCACGTGGGTAAATCTGGTAGAACGTTAGCAAACTCTTTAAGAAATGAAAAAGAAAGAAATACTATTTATCAATTATAATGAACAAGGTGAAAACAAATCCAAAGATACTGATATTGCCAAAGTGTTTATCAGTTGTTATAAAAATATTTATCAGAAAAAAATACTATTTGAAAATTGAAGAATTTGTACATAAAGCAAACTTAAAACAAATGGAAATAAACCATATGACATACCTTCTAAAGAGAGCTGGGATGTAATTAAGAATATGCCAAGGGGGAAAAAAAAACACCAGGATTGGATGGGCTCACAGCTGAACTTTATTTTACCTTTGCTGAATAATTAACCCCATGGATTAAGGAAATAATAAATGAGTTAATTGAAGGGAAAGTTACCCTACCAAAATCTATGCAAGAAGCAAAGGTAATACTGATACACAAAGAAGGCAAGCCAATTGACTCCCCAGATAGTTATAGGCCTATAGCCTTATTAAATGTATTTTTTTTTAATTTTTTTTTTTTAGTCTGTTTTTCCCTGGCAGGTCCACCATCACACATCTGCCCTGGTCACAGTCCTCGGGGCTTCTACCACCATCTATTGCTGCCATAGTCCCCCAGTTATCCCCGGTTTACCCCTGGAGGGCGGGGCCGTGGCAACTGTTCCCTATCTGTGCCACAGAACTGGTAACTGGTCAGGGGACTGCAGCGATGGCGGTTGATTGAAGCTCCAAGGAGGGCTTCACTTAGACAGTGGACCCTGGTAGCCTGTTCTTTTTCCTGTGTTCTTTCGGAGGTGGGGATGTGCAATGATGCCAGCGTCCACCCTGCCTCCCTGAGAGAAGAATGCCGGTAGCGTGAGTATCTCCCAGCCTCTGCCAGGAGTCCTCAGTGCTCCGGTCACTTCACCACCAACCCCCCAGAGAAGGATAGCTGTCCATGGGATGCTCCATCCTTCTCCCCCGACCAGCCCTCCGATGACTGGGTCCGTTCCCGAACCCGGGTCACTGGCGCCACAAGCAGAAATCCAACCACTGCGCTAGCGGGCTGGCTTAGCCTTATTAAATTCAGATTATAAATGTTTGGTGAAATTTATAAATAATAGGATTCAGCCCTTACTACCAGATCATATACATAACAAGCATTTGTCAATGTCAAATGTTTGCTTGCTGGTATTAGCATTGGAAATGCAGGAGTTAGACAGATGCAGAGTAGGAATGGCAATAAAGTATTGAACTTCATGCTAACCCCACCTCCACCCTGCAGAGATGGACAGGCATTGGGGTATGTGTTTGGGTCGTCGCCCATAACATTCATGCCATTTCACCTCACCCTGTCCTGCAGATACCAACAAGTGTTGAGGTGTGCCTTCAGGTTTTCGGCTTTACAGGCATCCCACTCCTTAAGGACATATGCTGAAATGGGTGCAATATAGGAGAATGGGGTGAACTCTTGGGCTGAAGAGTCTAAGGCACACCTCAATGCCTGTCACTGGCTGCAGGGTTAGGGTGTGGAATGGCATTAGCATTACAGTCGGCAATCCAAAGGCACACCTCTGATGCCTGTCAGTTTGTACAGGGTGGGATGTTATGGTTAGAAACCTTAACGCCCTGGGCATTTGTTGGTATTTGCACTACAAATTTTCAGCATGGCCTTTTTGTAACCCCCACCTCATGAAAGCATTTGGGACCTCTTCTCATGAACAGTGGCACAGTGATTTTGTCAATGTGTCCTGAACTTTGAGTTCCCACAGCGACCATGGCATTGTGCACCAGATGTACAAAAACACAGATCGGGCAGAATGTGAAGAATGACAACTGTACCTTTCATAGGGAGGTGAGAAGAGATGGCAATGTTGAAAATCTGTAGTGAAAATATTAAAAATGCTCTAACTTCCGAGCATACGTGGAAACTGCGCAACGCATGCGCGTAACACAGTCATGTAGTGGAATTATTTCACCAAATTTTCAACATAGGCATTTTGTGACCTCTGCTCATGAACACTGTCACTATAATTTTCTTAATCTGTCCTGAACATTGATTTCCCACAGCAACCGAGCTATTCTTCACCAGATGTTTAAACGCATATTTTGGGCAGGATGTGAAAAATGACAGCTGTACTGTTCATAAGGAGGTGTGAAAAAATGCCAATGTTGAAAATCTGGAGTGGAAATACTACAAATTTGTGAAGTTACGAGGGTGCATGGAAACTGCACAATGCATGCTTGTAACACAGTCATTTTACGGATGTTTGTCACCAAATTTTCAACATAGGCATTTTAGGACCTCTGCTCATGAACGGAGTCACTGTGATTTTACATACAAACATACGAACATACGAATCTCCCAGCAGAACAGGCCAATCGGTCTATCTAAATCTGCCCATGTGTGCAGCTAGCACCCTAGATTACAGCTGCCCCAGCCTCCTCCCCCTCAGTTCCTCCCCCACTTGTCCCAGCCCATGCCCCCTGACTCTTGCTTTATCCCACTCCTTCTTAAAGCTATTGACTGTCCTACATGTTACCACTACCTCTGGCAGCGCATTCCAACTAGACACTAGCCTCTCAGAGAAGTAGTGCCTCCTCATTTCCCTCTTGAAATGTCCCCCTTCCAGCCTTAGTCCATGCCCCCTCATCTCTCTTCCACTCCTCAGTTTAAACACCCCCTCAGTGCTAGGCTTATTTACCTCCTTAGGTATTTAAATGCTTCAATCATATCTCCCTATCCCTCCTCTTCTCCAGTGTGTACATGTTCAGCTCCTTCAGCCTAACTTCATAGTCCTTTCCTTCCATCCTCTTTAACATTTTTGTTACTCTCCTTTGCACCCCCTCCAGTAACTTTATATCTCTCCTCATATATGGCCTCCAGTATTGCACACAGTACTCCAGGTGCAGCCTGACCAATGATCTGCAGACAGGTAGGATCACATCCCTCTGTCTGGATGAGAACCCCTTTGGGATTCAGCCTAGCATCCTGTTTGCCTTCACTGCTGCTCTGCTGCACTGGACCGAGTTGTTCATGCTTCCAGTTACCAACACCCCTAGGTCCTTCTCCTCCTCTGTGATCCCCAACCTCACCCCACAACCAATAGCCCGTCTTCTGGTTCTTAGCCCCGAAGTGCATCACCTTACACTTCTTTGCATTGAATCCTAGCTGCCACTCCACCAACCATGTCTCTAGTTTGGTTAAGTCCCACTGCAGTTTTTCCCATCGGTCCTCTTTGTCCAACACCGCCCCCAATTTGGTATCATCTGTGACCAGACTAACCCTGCTCCCCAGTCCGTGTGCTATATCGGAGATAAAGAGCACAAATGGCACCTGGCCCATCATTGACCCCTCGCGACCCCACTTGTCACTGCTGTGGGTGCCAAAAGCTCCCCACCACCACCCTCTGCACCCTCCCCTGTACCAGTTCTCTATCCATTTAGTCAGCTTTTCTCCCACCCCCACTGCCATCAGCTTTCTCCCCAGTCTCTCATTAGGTACTGTATCAAAGGCCTTACTGAAGTCCAAGTACAGGACATGTACCGCATGGCCCATGTCCAACTGCCTTGTCACATAGTCATAATACTCTATTAGGTTGGTTTGACAAGACCTCCCTGAGCTGAACCCGTGTTGCCACCCATCTTGGAGGCCATTAATCTCTAGGAATGCCACCAGCCTCTCCTTCAGTATCACCTCCATAAGCTTACCCACTAGAAACATAGAAACATAGAATTTGATGGCAGATAAGGACCGCTTGGCCCACCCAGTCTGCCCATTTCCCTGCCTACTGGATAAGCTGCAGATCCTAGTTAACCAGCAGCCTACTTTTTCCTACCCCCATCCCCTAGAATTGCATTATGACTGTCCCATGCATGCTTGAATTCCACCACTGTTTTTGACTCCACAACCTCCTCCGGAAGGCCGTTCCATGCATCCACAACCCTCTCTGTGAAAAAATACTTCCTTAAATTACCTCTGAGCCGCCCCCCTATCTTCAAATTGTGCCCCCTTGTTCTTGCACACCTCTTTTTTTGAAAGATGCTACCCTCTTGGACTTTGTTGATTCCCTTGAGGTACTTGAAAGTTTCTATCATGTCCCCCCTCTCCCTCCTTTCCTCGAGGCTATACATATTAAGCTTCTTTAGTCTCTCTACATATGTATTCCGGTGTAGACCCTGCACCATTTTAGTTGCCCTCCTCTGGACAGCTTCCATCCTGTCTATGTCTTTGCGAAGACTGGGTCTCCAGAACTGCACGCAGTACTCCAGATGGGGTCTGACCAGCTGTCTGTACAGAGGGATAATAACTTCCTGTTTTCTGCTGGTGATGCCTCTCCCTATGCATCCCAATAACCCCCCAGCCCTCATTGCTGCCCTCTCACATTGCTTGCCCACCTTTAGGTCATCTGATATGACTACCCCCAGGTCCCTTTCCATTTTTGTTGTCGTTAGTATCTCACCCCTCATTGTGTACTCTTCCCCTGGGTTTTTGTTTCCCAGGTGCATTACCTTGCACTTCTTAGCATTGAATCTAAGCTGCCATACATTTGACCATTCTTCTAACCTTGCCAAGTCCCTTTTCATCCTTTCCACCCCACCTTGTGCATCAACTCTGTTGCAGATCTTTGTGTCATCTGCAAAGAGACATACTTTTCCTTCCAGTCCTCTGCAATGTCAAACATAAAGACATTGGAGGACTGGTCCTAATCTGAACCCTGCGGTGCCCACTAGTAACCCCCCTTTCATCAGAGTGGACTCCATTTACTATTACTCTCTGTGTCCTATTTTCCAGCCAATTTTTTACCCAGTCTGTTATCTTGGGACCCACTCCCAGGCTAGCTAACTTGTATATTAATCTTTTGTGTGGGACTGTGTCAAATGCCTTGCTAAAGTCTAGGTAGACCATGTCCACAGCCCCTCCCTGATCAACTACTTTGGTCACCCAGTCAAAGAAATCTATCAGATTTGTCTGGCATGACCTTCCTGCTGTGAATCCATGCTGCCTTGGGTCCTGTGCCCCTCTGGCCTCTAGATACTCGACAATTCTTTCCTTCAGAAGTGATTCCATCATTTTCCCTACCACTGAGGTTAAACTAACAGGTCTGTAGTTTCCTGCTTCTGCCTTGCTCCCACTTTTGTGAAGGGGAATCACATCTGCCCTCCTCCAGTCCTCGGGTACCACCCCATCCTCCCATGATTTGTTAAACAGGGTAGTCAGTGGTGTCACTAACTCTACCCTATGGACGTGAGACTGACCAGCCAATAATTTCCTGGCACCTCCCTAGGCCCACACTTGTGTATGGGTACCACATGGGCCACTCTCCAGTCCTGGGGCACACACCCTGTTTCCAGGAAGGTGTTGAACAGATCTGCCAGTGGCTCAACCACCAGCTCCGCCATCTCCCTCAGCATCCTGGGGTGGATGCCATCGGGACCTGGTGCCTTGTCCACCCTTACTGCCCTCAGCCCCTCTAGCACCCTACTCCCTGCAATCACTCTGTCTGTCACCTCCTCCCCTTCCCACCCCCCAGCCTATGCTAGCAGTGGACCATCCCTCTCCTTAGTGAAAACAGAGCAGAAGTACTCATTTAGAATTTCCCCTTGCTCCTCCCCCTTTTCCACCCAATCCCCTTCCCACTTTATCCTCACAATATGTTCCTTGCACTTCCTCTTTTCCCTGACATAACTAAAAAAGTCCTCCCCCGCCTTATGCCCTGTGCTGACCGTAATTTCCTGGAAGCCTTAGCTTTTCTCACCCTCCTGTCCACCTCCCTTGACCAACTCCCGTAAGCCTCCTTATCCTCTCCCTTCCCCGTTCTCCTGTACTTCTGGTATGCAGCCCTCTTTTCCCTCACCCCTTGCAGCAATTTCTTGTTCAGCCAGAATGGTTTCTTGGCTCTGCTCTTCTTACTCCTGGCCCTGGTGAAGGCTGCTGTGGTCTCCGTTAGCCCAGTCTTTATGACTCCCCACTTTTGTTCTGCATCCATCCCCGGCCTTATATTCTGGAGACTCCCTTGCAGTATTGCTCACATCTTCCCAAAGTCCACCCTACTAAAGTCCACCACCATAGTGCCCGTGCCTCCTGTCTCCCTGCCCAGCGCGAGAACGAGCCACACTGTTTGGTGATCACTACTTGCTAGTGGGTCATCCACCCTTACCTCCCTCACCACCTCCCTATTTGCCAGTACTAGGTCCAGAGTCTTATAGGCCTTGTAGGCCCACTTACCAATTGCGTCAGAAGGCCGTCCTGGAATGTATCAAGCAGCACCTGCTCCCTGGTACTTCTAGTGGCTGGGGTGCTCCAGTCAACCCCTGGTAGGTTAAAATCTCCCACTGTCACCACACTCCCCCTTCTACACACCCTCCTTATCTGCTCTGCCAACTCCCCTTCCAGTTCCCCGGATTGGGCTGGTGGTCTGTACACCAGTCCCAGCCTCAGCTTTCTGCCCTTGGAGTCCAGGAGCTGCACCCAAAGTGCCTCTGTCCTCTCCTCTTCTCCCTCATCCCTTATGCATTTGAACCCTTCTCTCATATAGAGTGCAACCCCCACCTTACAACCCCCCCAGTCCCTCCTGTATATCCTGTATCCTGGGATTGCCAAGTCCCAATCATGGTACTCTGTGGCCCAAGTCTCTCTCACTGCAGCAATGTCCACCTTCCCCTCTGAAAGGAGCATCTGAAGCTCTGCAATTTTGTTGCCAAGGCTTCTTGTGTTGAGAGACACCACCTTCCACCCATACCCCTCCTTCTCCTCACTCTTCTCCTTGGCCTGTGTCCCTCCTCCCAGTAGTCTGCACCCTTTCTCCTCTGTATTCTTACCGGCTGGTGGTGCCTTTTATATTTTGTGGAGGAGAAATAGTGACATGATAAAAAAACTAAGGTGGATTTAAACTAGTGGGGGTGGGGGGTGGCCAAAAGACTGAGGTTGGTAGAAAGATCCGGACAGGGGACCCTAATGAGCTCACCTCCCTAGATGTGGATCATCTGTTGCTTGAGGGAGTGTGTTGACACTGACAACATTCGCCTGGTGGATGTTCTTCTCCCTCACCCCTAGCAGCATGTTTCTTAAGACTGGGAACTGCTGAGCAATTTGGATTGATCAGGAGTTACCGAGGGATTTAGATTGGTGAGGGAGGAATATCGCTGGTGGATGTCATTCTCCTTTTTGTTTAATAGCTCGTTCTTTGGATTGACTAGGAGCTGCTGAATGACTTGAACTGATTGGGGGCTACTGACTGATTCAGAGTGGTGAGGGAGGAATATCAGTGGGTGTTTGGTTCGAACCTGTTCCAGAGTTGCGTGGGAACCTCTGAGTGACTCTGATTGGTGAAGAGGCGAAGAGAGGAATATCAGCGGGTGCTTGTTGCACCAAATGTTTGGTGACTGTTAAAAATTCATGCTTGTTCAGTGGATATTTTTTGGGCGTTTCTTGCCATGAGGTGTGGGAGTGAAATGTTATGCCCTGGACAGATATGCCTATTGGATGATGATCCCTAACTGTGATTAAACTCCCTGAATGTTGTGTGAACTGGGGGAAGTTTATGGATGGGAGTCTGAGGGTTCTTGGAGCTGATCTTATAGTATTGAAATACTGTGCATGAATTTTATGTGTCCTGGTTTTGTGAGCAGAAAGAGATAGTGTGCAGTAAGGTCTGAGAGCAGTACTTTGCAGTATTGAGGGTGAAGGGTCCTCCCTCCTTGTGCTTGGGGCCTTTATTCTTTTTCCCTGTGCAGCCCAGGACCAGCCAGGGTGTCCCTTCTACCTCTCCGGGAAGTCAGAGTGGAGTGGGAAGCTTCCTAGGCTGTCTAGGAGGCAGACCTAGGCCTGCCTCTGGGGCAGCTGTGGTTGTGGGCCACGGGTAGCAGGGGTTTAAAGGGGCTATTCCTGAAGTTACAATTTGGGGGGGGGGCTCTGTAAGGATGCCAGCTGGACCTAAATTAAGCAACCAAACATTTTGAATGCTGATTCGTCTGAGTGATTTTCTTTTATTTTCTGTAAAGAACTCTGCCCTGCTATGTGATAGGGTGGTGGTGGTGGGGGGATTGTTCATCTTGCCAGAGTAGTGAGAGAACTCTGGTTTTCATAGTACACATTCAAAGATTATTAAATTTAGCATGTTTTAAACCCTCGAAGTGAGAGATCGAGGGGTATTATATTAGTAGAACGCTGTAATTGTTGTTGATGTGTTTTAGGGAATATTTATAGTTGCCAGCTGCGTAGGGAATATGTGTTGGAATCATGTTTCATTGGGCAGGCACTATTCTCTGTCCAGGCTGAGGGACCTTCACCCCTTTGATAGTCTTCCATTACAGCCTGAGGTGTATAGGCATTGTCGTGCCTTAGATATTGTACGGAGGTGCCAAAGGGGCAGGGTCTCCAGACTGGGGGGGAGGAGCGGGATGGACAGATAGGGGTGGTGAGATCGAGGAGGTGCCCTGGGGCGAAATGGGTGCAGGAAAGAGGTTCTTCATGCCTGGTTCCCATACACCCAAGAGCTCCACTGAGGGTGGGCAAGTAGCCGGTTCTTCCATGGCCTCTTACCCAACTCAGGTGGTGTTGTGCAATGCCAGTTCTATATAAAACAAGACATCAATTATTGCTGATCTTGTTGAGTTATCTGACCTGGCTTGCATCACCAAGACCTGGTGGGACGAAAATGACGGTCCAGTATTGAAGTCAGCAGTTCTGGCCAGGTACTCAGTGATTCATCGCCCTAGATTGGATCAAAGGGGCAGGGGTGTAGCCACCTGTTTTGAGATGGAACTGGACCTGGTGGAGGTTTCAGTTGGGATGACCAGATTGTTTGAGTGTTTTCTAGGGGCAGGTGTGGGTAGCAGAATCCTTCTCGTCTGCTGTCCACCCGAAGATTAGAAAGTTTTCCTGCAGGAAGTTGCAGACTTCATGGTCGACATGGTATTGGAGGCCCCCAGCTGGTTGGTCCTGGGGGATTTCAATGCCTGGGTCAACAATGAACTCTCATCTTTTGGTCAAAACTTCCTCCAACTGATGACTTCACTGGACTTTACACAGGTAGTTACCACTGCAACCCATTGTCAGTGTCACTCCTTGGACCTGGTGTTCCTCCTGGGGATAGAGGCCACTAACTTGGTGGTGGAACCAGTTGGATGGTCAGACTATCACTCTATCAGGTTCAGTTTCACGGCTCCCCCTGTGAGACCAGATCCTTTGGAAATGGTCCAGTACCACCCTTTGAGGGGTGTAACCCCAGAGGGTCTGTTGGCGGTGCTGGACCTATCGAGTTGGCCATTGGAATGCTTGGTTCCAGAAGATCTAGTAACATGATATAATAGGGTAGTACTGGAGGCCCTGGATTCCATAGCATCTGTCCAAATTCACCACCTCCCTCTTTATCCTCAGTCCCCTTGGTTTGACGGGACTTTGAGGGAGTTGAGGAGAGTGGGGCAAAGGTTGGAACATCACTGGAGGAAATCCGCCCTGGATAAGACAGACTTAGGTTGATCACCCATTATTTGGACTATCAACCAGAAATCTTCTGTGAGAAGACAGAGTTCGTGTCCAGGGAGATTACCGCAGTGAGAAATCGACCTGCTCAGCTGTTTTGGACTGTGGACGGACTGTGCAATTCAGCCTGTCTTCAGGGCAGGGAAAAGCCTTTTCACAAGCTAAATGTGAGGAGTTTGCTCAATTATTTGCAGATAAGGTGTCGCCCATCAGGTTAGAGATCTGTTCTACTCATTCAAATGAGTATGCAGAGGTCGATGCGAGGGCACAGACACCCGGATTGTCTGGATAGTTTTTGACCGTCCAGCGAGCATGGATATCATGAAAATTGTTCAGGGCTTGTAACCGACTTACTGTAGTTTGGATCCTGGTCCAAAGCACCTCCTGGTGGGGTGTATAGATGTCATCGGACCGATCCTCGCAGAGATAGTCTGGTGTTCGCTGGATCAAGGAATGTTCCCTGATCCATTAAAGGAGGTGGTGGTGACTCCCCTTTTAAAGAAATCATCCAGGGACCCAGACTGTCTTGTGAACTACAGACCGGTCTCTAACCTACCCTTTTTGGGTAAGGTTATTGAGAAGGTAGTTGCCTTGCAGCTTGAGAACTTTCTTACCACCCACAAAGTCTATTATCCTCGCCAGTCTGGTTTCAGGAAGAGGCACAGTACTGAGACAGCATTAGTTCAGGTGACGAATGATCTCCTAATAGCGAGGGATCGGAGGACTCATTTGATCTTGGTCCTCCTTGATCTCTCTGCAACATTTGACACCATGGATCATGGGGTGTTGTTGGAACACCTGCAGTTAATCTGTGGACTGTCAGGGATGGTCCTCAGATGGTTCCATACTTTTCTCATGGGTAGGTTTCAGAGGGTGGTGTCAGGAATTTTTTCCTCACCCCCCTTTGCCCTGCCATGTGGGATTCCACAGGGTTCCGTACTGTCCCCCATGTTGTTCACAGTGTATATGCTACCGTTGGGAGACATTATAAGGTGGTATGGGCTGAGTTTTCACTGCTACGCAGATGATACTCAGCTCTACTTATCCTTTGAACCTGAACAGAGTAGTGCTGTCTCGGTATTTAACAACTGCCTCACCGAGATTCAGGATTGGATGAGTACTAACTGGTTGAAACTAAATCCAGATAAGACTGAGATGTTGGTGGTGGACCCCAGTCACCGGGTAGAGAAGTTGACTCCTGGGCAACATCTGGCCTCGTGCTGGGGGGGTGACCAATTGAGACCTTCTGAGAAGGTGCGGAATCTGGGGGTTATGCTTGACAATGAACTGACGCTTAAAGCACAGGTGTCAGCAGTTGTCAAGTCCTCATTTTTCCATTTGAGGAATATCGCCCAGATAAAGCACCTTGTCCTGCCCGATGACCTACCTGTGTTGGTTCACGCCTTTGTGTCCTCTCGTCTTGACCACTGCAATGCTCTGTACCTAGGGTTACCGGGGGTGGATCTCTGTTGCCTGTAGCTGGTGCAGAATGCAGCAGCCAAGCTGTTGACAGGGCAGTTAAGATCTTCCTATCTGCCCCCACCATCACTACCCCCCTTGCCGCCGTACTAAATCTTTCTTTCTCCACTGAGTCACTCCCCTCCGAATGGAAGCATGCCACTGTCCTACCCCTTCCAAAAGGTGGTGATCCTTCCTCCACTACTCACTACCATCCCATCTCCCTTGCCAAACTCCAGGGACATCTAGTGCTATCCCAGCTCTCTCACTTTCTCTCAGAAACTAACTTCTTCAATCCATTTCACTCCGGTTTCAGAAAACACCACTCTACCACCTCCTCCCTACTAAGACTCATGGACTCCATCCTCACTGAGATGGATAAAGGACTAATCACTGCCGCTATTTTCATTGACCTAGCTAATGCTTTTGATACGGTATCCCATTCCCTCCTTCTATCCTGCCTATCAGGGGATGGGTTAGCAGCGTCCACCACAAACTGGTTCAGTGCCTACCTACTAAATAGAACCCAATCCACTAAAATAGCTGACCACATCTCCCCCCCCCCATGGCCACCAGCATTCCCCAAGGCTCATTTCTTGGCCCCATCCTCTTCTTCATCCTTCTAAATGATCTGCCTAATTCTTGCTCCTCTACCGCGATCCACATGTATGCAGACAACATGGTCCTCTTTACCTCAGGCCGGACTCACAAAGAACTCACTTCAAAACTTCAAACTGATTTCAACAAAATCCAACACTGGTTTAATACCAACCAACTCTCCTAAATGCCATTAAAACTGTCTCTATGTCTTTCGGCACTAGACAATGTCTATCCAAACTCACCTCCCCTCTGATCTTCCATACCCTAAGTAACACCATCCTTGATGAAGTGCCCTCCTTCAGGTATCTAGTGGTATGGCTCAATTGCCACCTCTCCTTTTCCACACACGTGGATGCCATCACTTCAAAACTGTGCCCAAAACTTGGCGCCCTCTACAGGAACCGCACTAGTCTCTCGCTACCTGTCAGATGTGAATTAGTCCTGAAAATGATTTTACCCACCTTCAACTAATGTGATGTCATACACAGCTCTGCCTCTAAGACCACCCTAGCCAGACTTGACCCCCTCTTTAATGCTTTCTGATGCTTTGCCCTCGATGCGCCCCCTGCTCACATCACTGTGAGCTCTACTGTTCACTGGCCCTGCCATCCCTGAGTAACCGGCGCCAAATTCATAGTGTTAAATTCACTTCCAACTTCTGGCTTGGCTCCCTTCCGCCCTACCTCGTATCCTCCCTATCTTCCCCACCTACCCCCACCCACACCCTCAGGTCCACTGACACTAGGCTATTAGCCATCCCCCACCGAAGGACCACCACTGGCCAATCGGCCTTCTCCTACCTCTTCCCTAAACTCTGGAATGGCCTACTGGCCCAGATCCACCATTCTTCATCCAAACAGTCCCTATCCTCTCCCCTTACTAACTTCCTTGCACAAAATTGTAACTGTCCCTGACCTCCCCCCCCTTGATCGCTTCTCTTCCTCCGTCGCCCCTTAGCGCCTGACCAAGCTGGCTTGGCCACCACCTAATTGTCTGGCTTATATACTGCCCTAAGCACTTACACTCTCACTCTTCCTCTCTTCTCCTCTCATATCTCCCTTCTCTCCCTCCTTCCTAACTAACCTACGCTCTTCAGCCTTACGTACAGCCACTAACTCTACTCTCCTTCCCTCCCACCTCACCTAAACCTCCCCCTACACACCTAATGTTTACCACTCCACTCCTCTCCTCCTCTACCCCCTATCTTTGCTCTCCAACTCCTACTGTCAACTTGGTGTGTCTCGATGCAGCTCAGGCTCTGCTACTAGCACTCAAGTTCTGTTACTGGCACTCAAGTTCTGTTACTGGCACATGTAATTCATGTATTGCCTCGATGTGTATCCATGATATGTATACCCTGTCCTTGATGATCATGTTCTGTACTGTTCTCCTTATTAATCAAGTTCAAATGTACTGCTCTACTGCTAAATTAAACTATTGTATGTATACCTGCCTCCTCTATAACCCCTCCCCCCAGGTCACACCGTGAGACGAGCAACTTTTTTGCTCAGTGTGCCTTTCCTGGTGAAACATTTTCAATAAATAAATAAATATGTCATGCCTGTGCTGCTTGAACTGCACTGGCTGCCGGTGCGATGGAGGATCACCTTCAAGGTCACGTTGCTGACCTATAAAACCCTACATGGACAGGGACCGGGTTACTTGCAAGACCTCCTTCAACCTTACTGCCCCCTCCGCCTTCTCCACTCCACAGACGAGGGATTGCTAGTGGTTCCCAGGGTCTGTTTACAGACATCAGGTGCTAGGGCTTTTGCTTTTGTAGCCCCGACCCTGTGGAACTCAATACCTCGTCGGATTAGAGATTGCCTGTCCACTGAGACGTTTAAATCATCCTTAAAAACATATTTATTTGGCCTAGCATTTGGGGAGGATATTTAATCATATGTATGCTGTCTTTTAATTTTTTGTGTTTTAACTGTTTATTGGTTGTTTTAATTTATATATACGCGCTTTGATTCAAGAAAAGTGCTTTAGAAATAAAATATGATTTGATTTGATTTGATTAATTTGATTTGATATATTACACTCAGACCACTCTGCCCGTCCCCTTCCGGGGTTACTACACCTCCGCCATTACCTACATCTAGGGAAGTGAGCTCATTAGGCTCCCCTGTCTGGCCCTTTCTATCAACCCCAGTCTTTTGGCCCCCCCCCCAGTTTAAATCCACCTTAATTTATTTTTCATGTCACTATTTCTCCTCCAGCAGGGTGGGCTCTAGCGACCTCTGGACACCGGCTGCCACACCCCCAGACCAGGTTGTGCATGCAAGAGAAACTCACTTTTTGCCCAGGGTCAGCCATACCCCTGGGGGTGTGCCACTGTCATGTCTGGAGGTGCAGAGCATGACCATCAGTCGGCAAGATTGCCTTCTATTTTCTGCCTCCATTTTCTCCTTGGGAGCCAGACGTGCAATGACGTGAAAGGCACATAGTGCCGATGCCCGGCGCACTCCCTCCTCTCGAGCAAGCAACTGCAGTACAGCCATCCTCTGCCGACCGCCACTGCAACACGATACCATACACCCACCCACCCCAGAGGAAGGAGAGCAGTCATGGGATGCTCAATCCTTCCTCTCCCCAGCCAGCCCCCGGTAGCCTGAGTCTGTACCCGAACCTGGGTCGCCTGCATGGAGCAAAGTGTGCCGTCCAGTGCCTCAACACTCAGCACCACCGGCATAAATCCACCTTAGTAGAGATATACCCCCCCAATCCCATGTTTAATACTCCCCTCCCTGCACAAGTGTAGCCTGTCCCCCGCGAACAAGTCACTATTCCCCCAGACCCTTCCTCAGTTAGTCACTAACCCATAATTTTTGGTGTGGCACCAATCCCTCAGTCATTTTTTGAACTCCTCGATCCTAACCTTTCCTCACCATGCTTGCACATGGTACCGGGAGTACCTCCGAGAATACCATTGACTCCCCCACCCCCTCACACTGCCTAACCAACTCCTCGAACCTCCCTCTCACTACTTCCACAGTCTCCCCCACCAAGTCATTTGTACCCACATGCAACACTTAATGATGTTTCTTCCTCCTCCTCACTGTACACTTGAGCAGTGCCTGCCCTGCCCCTTCTGCAGTCACCCCGGGGATAGCTTCAACCCAAATATGGATGTGCCTTCCCCCTTTCCGCCCCATCTCACCTCTTTCAGTAAAGAATCCCCCAGGATGAGAACCCCCATCCCTTACCCCCTTTCCCTTCTAATGCCTTTCCACCACCCCAGTATTCATTCTTCCCTGCCCCTTACCCCCACCAGCTGCACCCTCTGTAACTTCTGTATGTGCATCCCTATTTCCACCTCACCCCTTTTCTCTGCCTTATTCCACCTATCCCCCTTGAGCCCCTTCCCAGCCTGACTACTTTCTACTGGGCTTCCCATGTTAACCTCCCCTCCTCCCCTGCTGATTTCCAACCCCTGTCCTATCCCCGTTGTTGTTGATTTACAGACCCCATTCCCTTCAACCCCGATAATGGTGCCCCTCCCATCCTTTCGCCTTCCCATAGCCTTCTCTCCTCCAGTCACCCCTCTCCTTCCTTACTAGCCCCCCTTGTACCCTTTTGTCCTCGCTATCTCTTCCCCTACCTGTTGCCATCCCTGTCATGCCCCACTTGTCCTCCCCCTTCAGTATGTTCCTGCTCCCCCTCTCTCTCCCATAGCAGAGGCTTGAATCTATTCCCAGTCAATACCCCTCCTACATCTCTTCCCCCTACGGTTCCCCCTCCTACTTGTTCCCTCCATGCCCCCTGGTCCCACCCTGGTCCCTCCTACCTGCAGCCATCTGCTGTCTCCCTAGTACTCCTCGTGGTCTCTTCCTCCCCCATCAGGCCTCCTCTCACTTTGGGCACCCTCCCTTCACCTCTCTTTTATGCTAGTGCCTCTGATACTGGGGTCAGTTTCAGTCCCTAGCTATCCCCTATCCCCCCCCCAGCCAGGATGCCTATCATACACATCTGCCCTGCAACTTAGACTCCTCCCTAACCTCCACAGTTCCTACCTCAAACTAGCCAGTTGTCTATAGACCATACACCCTCCCATCCTCCAAGCCCAGTCCAGGATCATGGCAGACTGACACCCTATACACCCCACCACCTTTCCAAAGATGCCCCCCCATTGACAGGTGGCACCTGCCCCATTTTGTTCCCCATCTTATGTTACAGGCTCTTACTCCCAGTCGCTGTACCTTACTACAATTGTTAGGCTCCTATTAACTCAAATTCCTGTTCCCCCACACTAGTTCCTCTACTGCCCCCGTGCCGACCGGGTTAATTCAGTCTTAAATCTTATCTGTTATGTACTGTGTTACTGTAGCAATCCTAAAGCCTCCATGTCCATTTTTCACCCCTCAGCTACCATACTTTTTGTCCTCAGCCCTCATATAGTTTCACTTAGCCCAGTCAGAAATCCTATTGCACTCCAAGTATTACTCAGCTCAGCTAGAGAAATAAACAGAACAAATAAATATACATTATTACAGCAATCCTAAAAGTATCCAATCATTGCTTTGACTCCACCCCAGAGACCCTTCTGTAATATAGGACAACACAGGACCCTGGGCGGAAGGGTGGGAAACTCTAAAGTCCCGACAGAGCTCTGTTGAGCTCACTCACTCCCCCACTCTCACTCACTCGTTCTGTTTCTCCTGGTGGTGCAGGCTACCCTTTTGTACTGGGCTCCTGCCTGCATTGGCACCTTTTTCTGCCCACAAAGAAATCTTCAGCAGTCCTGACAGAGCTCCGTTGAGCTCGCTCCCCCCCTCTCACTTGCTTGTTCTGTTTGTCCCGGTACTACAGCTGCCCTTTTGTACTGGGCTCCTGCATGCATTGGTGCCTTTTTTTGCTCACAGAGCAATCCACAGCAGTCCCAATAGAGCTCCACTGAGCTCACTCACTCCCCTTCTTTCACTCTTTCATTCTGTTTCTCCCGGCGCTGCAGGCTGCTCTTTTATACTGGACTCTTGCCTGCATTGGTGCCTTTTTCTGCTCACAAAGAAATCTGCAGCAGTCCCGACAGAGCTCCATTGAGCTCAATCACTCCCCGCTCTCACTCGCTTGTTCTTAATCTGTCCCAAACACTTATTTCCCACAGACACCATGCTATTCTGCGCCGGAAGTGCAAACACATTTTGGCCAGGATGTGAAAAATGACAGCTGTACCGTTCATAAGGAGGTGTGAAAAAATGCCACTGTTGAACATATGGCATGAAAATATTACAGATTTGCGAAGTTACAAGGGTGCATGGAAACTGCGTAATGCACGCTTGTAACACAGTCACTTTAAGGACTTTTGTCACCAAATTTTCAACATAGAAATTTTAGGACCTCTGCTTAGGAACAGTGTCATTGTCATTTTCTTAATCTGTCCCAAAGACTGATTTCCCACAGCGACCGAGTTATCCCACGCCAGAAGTGTGAATACACATTTTGGCCAGAATGTGTAAAATGACAGCTGTACTGCTCATAAGGAGGTGTGGAAAATGCCAGTGTTGAAAATCTGGAGTGAAAATATTACAGATTCGTGAAATTATGAGCGTGCATGGAAACAGCACAACACATGCTTGTAAAACAGTCATTGTTTGGATGTTTTCACCAAATTTGCAACATAGGCTTTTTGAGAGCCCACCTCATGAACAGTGGCACTGTCATTTCATTACTCAGTCCTGAAAAGTGATTCCGTGCAGTGACCGTGAAATCATCTTTCAGGACCGAATACCACCATGACAGTGAATGAATTCATGAGGAGGGGTCCCAATAACCCCATGTTGAAACTTTGGTGCCAAAATTCCCCCAAATGCCTGAGATATGCACCAAAGTTGAAAAAACCCTATTTATGCCATTATACAGCTTACCGGCATTACTTCAATTCGCGGTCGGGTTTGAAGAGTGCAGACGTATTCCCAGTCCACCAAAGATCTTCCCATTGGGCTCCAGAGATAAGTATGGGGTGTGGTGGGGTGTGAGGAGGCAGGGTGCACAAAGGTGGCTGCGGATTGGGTGAGGGGGCACGGGACTGTTTTCTTGGTTTCAGGGAGGAAAAAAAAAACATTGTGGGAAGGTTTTTGTTTGTCAGGTTTGTTTTTTGCACACTGGGGTGGGCTCCCAATGTGCCACCTGCATTTTGGGAGGGGGGACTGAAGCCAATGGGGACTGGGTCCCCTGTCAGTAAAGAAAGACTGTTTGAGGGGCATGATGCCGAGGGGGATTGGGCACCCCCCTTGGCACACAACAAATGGGGGGGGACATTATGCAGACGAGGAGTGGGCTCCCCTGTCAGCAAATGAACTGGGTCGAGGCATGCTGACAGGAGGATTGGGCACCCCCCATCAGTTTTCATGGGGTCCTGAGGCAGCATAGCCGCCGCATCATTGATGAAATGTTACACCAGGCAAGGTAGGTACCACCCTGCAATGATGGGTTGCTCCCTCATTGCAGCGGAATGGCTGACACTGCAATGACGAGGCAGCCCCTGATTGCAGTGGTGAAATCATTACAAGTTGGTGGCACTCTGCAGAACCAGTGTCATCAGGACACTGTGCCTACATTGGTTGAGCACTGCCAAGTCCAACAATGTAGTGCCGGTATTGGCCGCAACAGTGCCTCACCTCCACAACCCGCTTCTCTCCTAAGCTGCCACATGTTTCTTGCGCATGTGTGCAAGCAAACATAAAAATCAATATAGATTTATAAATGGCAGAACCATTCCGCAAGCAACAAAAAAGTTACAGGCTATTTTTTATTTAATAAACCAGAAATCCATCTTTAAGCAAGACACTTATCACATGATAGCTTTGGATGCAAGCAAGGTGTTCAATGTATTAGATAGAACCTGCATGATAGAAACATTAAAAGCATGGAATCTTCCCCATCCTTGGTTAAAACTGATACAACAATTATATACCACAACTTATGTTAAATTTGAAATTAATTAATACCTGACAGAACATTTTGAAATGTTAAATGGCATCAGACAAGGATGCCCCCTATCTCCTACATTATTTATACTATGCCTCGAACCATTACTACAAAATATTAAGTTAAATCATGCAATATTAGGAATATAAATACAACAAGAAAATTTAAAAGTAAGTGTATTTGCAGATGATATCTTATTAATACTCATTAAAAGCGTTCCTGCAAGAAGTTCATTTATTTTCCGCAATCTTGGGGTTACGAATTAAACAAAAATAAATCTGTTATAATGAAAATTTCCAAGCATATACACCAAACATTAGATGAATTCTCAAATGGCTTCAAAATAGACACATCAATTAAATATAGCTGCGTAGAAGCATCGACTTTGAGGGCAGATAAGGACTGCTTGGCCCACCTAGTCTGCCCATTTCCCTACCTATTGGATAAGCTGCAGATCCTATTTACTAACATACTAACATACTAAAATGCCAGCAGAATAGGCCTAATGGTCTTTCGTGTCTGCTCATTTGGTCAGCCCCCACCCTGGGTGCTGACCTTGCTGTCCCCCTCGCCTTCTCTGGCTTCTCCCTTCCCAGTTCCGGATATTCTTGCTGCATTGGATTTTGCTTCCAGAACCCTTCCCCTGTACCTGTCCCACCCCCTCTTGAACCCCTCCACTGTCTCTGCCTCCACCAGCCCCCCTAGGCAGTGCATTCCATGGCTCCACCACCCTCTCAGTGAAGTAGCACCTCCTCCTTTCTCCCCTGAATCTTACCCCCTCCAGCTTCCAGCCATGCCCTCTAGTGGCCCCTCCTCCTTCCTTCGAAGCACCCTGACTGTTCCTCCCCTATTTACCCTCTTCACGTACCTGAAGACCTCTATCATGTCCCCCCGGTCCCTTCTCTCTTCCAATGTGTACATATTTAGCTCTTCGAGCCTCTCCTCATAGGTCCTGTCCCCCAAGCCCCAAATCATTTTGGTTGCCCTCTTCTGGACCCTCTCCAGGAGGTTAATGTCCCTCTTTAAGTGTGGCCTCCAAAACTGCACGCAGTACTCAAGGTGCGGCCTCACCAAGCAGTTATACAGAGGGAGTATCACTTCCCTCCTTCTGGAGGTGATCCCCCTAGCGATGCATCCCAGCATCCTGTTGGCCTTGGCTGCTGCCCTCCTACAAGTCTCAGAGTTGTTCATCTTGATATCCACCACCACCCCCAGGTCCCTCTCAGCCATCAAGACTTGTAGCAATCCCCCGGGTGTACACTTGGCCCGGGTTTCTGGCCCCCAGGTGGAGTACCTTGCATTTCCCTGCATTGAACCTCAGCTTCCACTTTCTAGACCATCTTTCCAGAGCCTCCAAGTCCCCCTGTAGGGCCACCCTCCCCTCCTCCCCATCCACCACCACCCCAGTTCAGAGTCATCCGAAAGAGACTCATCTCCTCCTGATTCCTGTCCTTATGTCAGAGACATAGGTGTTGAACAGAAGGGCCCAAGAACTGATCCCTGTGGGACCCCACTAATGACCCTCCTTGGGATGAGACTATCCCCCAACTCACGACCCTCTGAGTCCGGTCCTGGAGCCAATTGCCTATCCATCTGATGATCTGGTTCCCGCCCCCATTTCTCCCAGCTTATCAACAGGCCCACATGAGGAACAGGAGTCAAATGCCTTGCTGAAGTCTGAAGAGGGCGTCCACTGGTCTACCCAGGTCCAAGGCACTCGTCCCCAGTCATAGAACTCCACCAGGTTTGTCTGACATGAGTTTCCCAGGATGAATCCATGCTGTCTATCATCCAGGCACCCTGACTTATCCAGGTCCCCCCAGCCTCTCCTTGACAATGCCCTCCATCACCTTGCCACTACCGATGTCAGGCTGACAGGCCTGTAGTTCCTACCACCTCCCTTGATCCCCATTGCGGATGGGCACTATATGCACACCTTCCAGTCTTGGGGCACCCTCCTGTCCTCATAGAGATGGTGAAAAGCTCTGCCAGGGGTTTCGCAGGACATCCGCAAGTTCCTTTAGCACTCTGGGATGTAATTTATCCGGCCCAGTGCTTTCTCCATCTTAAAGAGCTGGGGCTTCCCTCATTCTCTCTGCTGTGATTTCCACTTCTGGTACCTCTTCTCCTGCTTGGTCCTCCCCCACCTGCCAGTGATGCCTCCCTCTCCCCAGACCTGCCCGATCGGTGAGGGTCCCCCCCCTCCTCAGTATCTCTGTCTCCTCCCATGTATGATGCAGCACCCCCCATTTTCCTTGGTGAAAACTGGGTGAAGTACTCATTTAGTACCTCAGCCCTGCTCCCAGGTCTTGTGCCCATCTCTCCCCTGATTTAATCCTGCTAATCTGCCCTTCACCCTTGTTTTCCCCAATGTATCTAAAAACCCTTGTTCCTCTCCTAATTTCCCTGGCCAGGTTCTGCTCCTTCCTTGCCTTAGCTGCTCTCACCACTCTAGTGGCCCTTCTAGCCATCAGCTCATACTCCCTCGATCCCTTTCACTCCATGAGCACTTGAATTGCTTATAGGCTGCCTTCTTTCCATGCACCTCCTAGACCTCCCTGGTCCACCAGCAGGGTTTTGGGCCCTACCGCATTTTGTCTTACTCTTGCACAGGTGCTGGTAGCATCCTGCACCTCTCCTGATGATTTCCCACCTACTATCAGCGTCCATGTCTGGCCCAATCCATCCAAATTCTCCTTAAGGATCCTTCCCATTTCCTTAAATCCACCCCCCTGAAGTCGGTTACTTCCGTCTTTGTGCAGCCTTCTACCCCTCCTTGGTCCAGGCAGAACCAGACCGTTGCATGGTCACTCCCCGCCAATGGGTCCCTTACCTCCAGGCCCCCAATCTGGTCACTGTCTGCCAGGACCACATCCAGTACCCACGCCTCCCTGGTCGGTTCCCTCACCTGCTGAGTTAGGAACACATCTTGAAAGGCATCAAACAACCTCTGTTCCCTGGTCACAGAGGATGTCATAGTCTCCCAGTCTGTTCCTGGCATGTTTAAGTCCCCCAACACCACCACCGTTCCTCTGCCCAGTCTGCAGTGTCTCCCAACATCTGCCATCAGACTGTCCTCCAGCTCCTCCGCCAGGGCAGGGGGTCTATACACCACTCCTATTTTTACTCTCTTGCCCCCCCTTGTTATCAAGGTGACCCAAATCGCCTTCACGGTTCCCTCCACCTCCTCTACTCCCCCTATGCCAATGCAGTTTTTGACTATCATTGCTACCCCTCCTCCCCTTCCCTCCCACCTGTCCTTCCTGAACATAGTGTAACCCTCCAGGTTCAGGTCCCAGTCATGTCCTGCAGTGGCCCAAGTCTCAGTGACCGCTGCCACATCCACTGCTCCCTCAGTTAGCATCGCCTGGAGCTCAGGCATTTTATTGCCCAAGCTTCTGGCATTTAACAGGACTACCTTCCACCCTTTCCCTATAGTTCCATTTCCCCTGCTCGTGTTCCCATGGGGATTCTGTTTTCCCCCGGTCTGCACTTTGCCAGTCGGCCTTTTCCTGCAATCCTCCTGGTTTTACCAACAGCCTATGTTTTCCTACCCCACCACAGGAATTGCCTTAAGTCTGTCCATGCATTCTTGAATTCTCCCACTGTTTTTGACCCCACGACCTCCTCAGGAAGGCCGTTCCATGCATTCACCACCATCTCTGTGAAAAAATACATATCTGCGCATAAAACATACATATCTTGGCATAATATCTGGGCATAAAACTAGCTAGAGCTAGTTTATAGTGGTATTTAGTTGATTTTGCTCTTCTGTTGCTTTGTTCTTCTGCTACTTGAGTCTTTCCCTCCTGCTTTCCTTTCTACCATAGTATTTCAATTCTATCTCCTGCTTGACTGTTTTTGAGCCCCCTCCATTTGTCCTAATTTCCTCCTAAAGGACTGATCTGCACTGCTAACTGTCCTTGCCCCCACCCCCCATCTAGCTATTCACTATCTTCTGCCCTCTGGCGCCTCACCTAATCCTTCTATTGTCTAACCTGCTAAGCCCTGATCTACCTCTTTACTGCCTTTGTTGCTTCATCCTCTGCCCCTGCCCCCCTGCTGATGGTCTGCTGCCAGTTCACCCACCCACCTTTTCTCCCTGGTCTTAACTTCTTGTTATAACTCTTTTCTCCCCTCTAGGACTTCACGCCCTGAGTGGGCACATCAACAAGCTGGCGGCATGACTCCTAGGCCATACCTTTGCCCACCACCCACCACCTCCTCTGCTCCCTGACCTTCTGGATGCTCAACCCAACTCACAAATCAAGGTACAGATGCAAGGCACCTCAGAACTCTGAGCACCTGCTGATTGACTCAGCGGTTCCTGCCTCAGCTCCTTATTGGACTGCCCAGCAGCCCAGGTCCTCACAATTGGAGCACCTTTTAGCCCTGCTTTGCCTGCTTTTCTACCTAGATTTTGACACTAAATTTCAAATCTGTTTTATTTTAGCCATTTAGCTGCCATGCTATCAAACTAGAGTTCCTGTTAATTAAGTTTAAGCAACTTATCTGTTAAAGCTGTATGTATGTATGTAATGCTTTGCTAGAGCCAGTTTACAGTGGTATTTAGTTGATTTTGCTCTTCTGCTACCTGCACCTCTCTGCTCCTGCTTTTCCTTCTACCCTAGTATTTTTTTTTTCCCACCCACCTTCCCCGACCTCGACCTCTATTAAATGCTTGTAGCTAGCTGAGGTCACCACTGTATTCACCACCTCGTCTTTCTATTTGGAGAATCAGGCTTTCTCCACCATCTTTTCCTTCCCCTTAATGGTCCCACTCCTAGCAGTGCAGTGCGTCTAACCCCTCAAGAGGCAGCATTACTGTTACTCCTCAAAGTCTTGGTACATCTGTACCCAGTATCTCCTTTGGTAAACTTATATAAAGTGCTCTCTCCCTTCCCCTCCTCTTTAGGGGCTACTCCCCCACCATACAGTTGTAAGAAGCTTATGTATCTTTGATGCTCAATACCTTTTAGGCCATAGTACTACTGCTACTCAATTCCCTCATGACTGCCTTTCTGCTCACCTCCACATATCTTGGGCTGCCCTTTCCTGTCCATACCTGCAACGCCTACTTTAGACCCAGGACCTTTGAAACTAACTCCTAATAGATGGATCTAAGCAGTGCCCTCTGCCTAACCCTTACCAGCAATGTAGTGCACCCACAATGTCCTTCATGCCCACTGGGCTCTTACAGGGCATTATTTTACTCTCCCTTATTTACCTCTTGGGACCCCCCTGGAATGCATCCAATCAAACTTCCCAATACAACCACCCATGGGTTGTGCTAAATGTGTATGGAACTGAGACCTCACCTTACCAAGTGGTGAACCACAACAACCAGCAAGGGTCTTCCATGACCTGCTGTCCGTTATACACAACCAATGATCCCCCTATGATTCCTTTCCTCCCTGGATTTGTTATCCATTTTGGAACTACAAAAGCACATGCATCCAGCAAAAGAACCTGGACACATATTAATAAACTTCTGCTGGACCACCTCACTCGAATCATTCGACTCCTACTCCTATTGTCAGGCAATATTCACCCAAACCCTGGTCCTCCACATGACACATGTGCACAGCCACTAAAACACACAGGGCTAATGCTACCCTCAATAAACATACTAACATACTAAAATGCCAGCAGAATAGCCCAATGGTCTTTTGTGTCTGGTCATTTGGTCAGCCCCTACCCTGGGAGCTGACCTTGCTGCCCCCCTCACCTTCTCTGGCTTCTCTCTTCCCAATTCTGGATATTCTCACTGCATTGGATTTTGCTTCCAGAACCCTTCCCCTGTACCTGTCCCATCCTCTCTTGAACCCCTCCACCATCTCTGCCTCCACCAGCCCCCTAGGCAGTGCATTCCATGGCTCCACCACCCTCTCAGTGAAGTAGCACCTCCTCCTTTCTCCCCTGAATCTTCCCCCCTCCAGCTTCCACCCATGCCCTCTAATGGCCCCTCCTCCTTCCTTCAAAGCACCCTGACTGTTCCTCCCCTATTTACCCCCTTCATGTACCTGAAGACTTCTATCATATCCCCCCGGTCCCCTCTCTCTTACAATGTGTACATATTTAGCTCTTCAAGCCTCTCCTCATAAGTCCTGTCCTCCAAGCCCCAAATCCTTTTGGTTGCCCTCCTCTGGACCCTCTCCAGGTAGTATTCTTCCCAAGATGGACAACCTGAAGGTGTGGGTATCTTGTCCTAACCTGGATGATCTATCTGTTGTGCAATCATGGCTTTCCCCGAAGATGCCAGATACAGCCATTGCATTACCTGGTTATGCCCTGTTCAGACAGGGCTGCCTCTCAAAAAGAGGGGGTGGTTGTGTCATTTGCATCAAAGAGTATCTACAAGTGCATGGCCTACCCCCAGCAGTAGTAACACCTTGCAATCCCTGACCATCAAATTGCTCCTAGGAGCACACAATAGGGTGTTTACACTGTTCTCTGTCTACATCCCATCTAAACTGACCATGGCTGGCATCTGAAACCTCATGGAATATATCAGTACACTCAGCCTCAACACTGAAATCATACTACTTGGAGATCTTAACATCAACTGGTTCTCCCCAGCATCTGCCTCTATTAAGGATACCCTGCCAGCTATCCACTTCTCCCAAATGGTAGAAACACCAACCAGAGTTAATGACAAAACTGGCACCAGCACCCTGCTGAACTAGGTACTCACTAACCGTCCTGCGCATGTCAACACTATTACTGTTCACCCTGACTCACTGAGTGACCACCCCCCTGCTACATGCATCTGAAATAACAATTACTGCAAACCTCCCATCAGAAATATAACAAACTGTGTACTCCTAAAAGGCCCTCTAACACAGCTAAAAGCTGACCTAAAGTACAAAGACTGGACTGATCTGTATGAAGCCAAGGATGTGGGTATAGCTCTTGACCTTTTCATATCAAAATTCAATGCCATCTGCGACAAGCATGCACCCATAAAAACAAGAACAGTCAAATGACCCTTCAATCCCTGGATCACCCTGGACCCTCTAGAGCAACTCGTTACAAGAGATAATCTTTGTCAAATGGCATGAGCACATGGCACTGCTGCAAACATCCAATGGTACAAAAAAGTCTGAAATGACTGCACAAAATCTATCCACTGTGCAAAAAGCTCATTCTATAAAGAAGCCCTCACCAGATCCTGGAACAGCAGCAAGTCTTTCTGGGATAACCTCAATAACAAAACTGGGAAGGACCCCAAAACTGCTCCAACTATGCTCACCATTGATAGAGCACCATCCTTAGACCCTTTTCTCATTGCCAACTCACTGAATAATGCATTCAAAGACCTAAGCACTGTCCACCCTGTGGATTTTTTTCAATCCTCCCACCCCAGAGGACCCACAAAGGAAACCAGCTCTACCCCATAACAAACCGCTATTTCACTTCAAAGATGTCTCTGAAGCTGATACCAGAAAATATTTAGAAAAGGTGCACAGGAAATAAAGATGCAGTGGGGACTGCTTGGACCTTAAATTTGTCAGCTTGGCATCTGATGAAATCATCGGCCCGCTGACTCAAATTATCAATCTCCCGCTGCTACTCCTAGTTCCCCCAACATTGGAAACATGCAACAGTCACCCTGTACACAAAAGTGGGGACTGGACATTGCACAACAACTACAGACTGATTTCCATACTCCCCCCACTCTCCAAAGCCCTTGAGTGAATTGTGGCTGATCAGCTTGTGGGAATACCTTAACCAATACCAACTACTATGTCCTGAACAACATGGATTTAGGAGTGGACACAGTACCATCACAGCCTTACTTGAATTTACAGGCTTCATCCACCATGCCTTAGACCAAGGTCACCTGGTGGGGGCCGCATTTATTGACTGATCAAAGGCATTTGATATACTGTACCATAGGCTCCTCCTCAAACAACTAACAGATATTGGGCTCTCACCAGAAACATTGGACTGGTTCAACAACTACTTGAGCAACCACCACCAGCAGGTCAGGATTGGGGAAGTCCTGTCTGACAGCAGACCTGTCAGATCTGGTGTACCACAAGGGTCTATACTGGAACCGCTGCTGTTCAGTTTATTCTTAAATAAACTCCCAGACTCCTGCCCTTGTCAAATGCTCCTTTACACAGATGTCATGATCATATTCTCCAGCAACCCCAGCCCTGAACTTCTAGAGGTGGATCTAAAAAGAGGCTTTGCATCTGCAGAAAAGTGGTTTAAGGGGCATAGACTGGTAATGAACTATAAAAAGTCTAAGACCATGATGTACTCTACCCTGCAAAGCAAACTCAAAACCTTCCCCCTAACAATCATGAATGACAGTGGCACCACTCTGGAGCTTGTACAGCATTTCAAGTATGTGGGCATCACAACTGACTCCACCCTGTCTTATGTTCAGCACATTGACAACACCACAAAGGCTATCAACACAAGAATCAGAATTCTCTACTGGCACAGGCACTGTCTTACACATGAAGCACTGAACATGGCCATCAACAGTTCAAGTGTCTCCCTCATTGACTATGAGCTAGCTGTCTATGGGTTTGCAACAGATACAGCCCATCACAGCATCTCTGTTGCCCTCAACAAAGCCTGCCATCTTCTCACAGGTGCTGCAAGACTCATGTACACCTGTGATCTCTATACCCTGGCATGCTGACTACAGCTGAATGGCAGAACCAGTTATCAACCCTGCCTCCACGCCAAAAATGTCTCCCTAAATTTACTACCACCAGGTGTACAGAACCTACTGTTCCAACCCCAGGGTACTAAACAGACCAGAAGCTCCATCACCCAAGTATTCCATGTGCCCAGATGCCACACTGCATTGGCACAATGGGCATTCTCTTACCATGCTCCCCCACTGGATAAACGCTCTACCTCAAGTCATCCCTAATGCTACAACTATTGGCACTTTCAAACACAAACTTCACCAACACCTTATTGCCACTGGTACCTGTGTGTGCTTCCAGTAAGTCCCCCTTTAAAGCAGTAATCACAACAGTGGAAGTCAGTAATCCACCATTAGCACTTACTACCCCACTATCACTTATTAAACAAATACATTTGAAGATAGAACCCTTGTTCAAAAGGCTGCTGCTTCCTGGAATATACTTCCTCCAGTAATTCGTGAAATTTCTGATCTTTTACCGTTTACACTAGCCATAAAAGAATTGATGCTTTTTACTTGCAACTGTTTCTAAAATAATTGTATAACTCTGACTAGGTAAACTACTGTATTTATTGTTTAGCTTTCTGGTGTTTCTATGTTAATATGTCAATGTTGTTATCTTTTGTAACTTTTGTACAACTTTTGCACAGGACTGTCTTGTATACTGCACCTTGGTCCAAATGACATGTTTTCCTGTATAAAAATAAAGTTTTACCTACCTACTTCATACTCTGTCAACTCTCCCTCTGGGTAGCCCTGCCACAGCACTTTCTTGACCCTCCACCCTCTCACCTTGGCACTGCCTCCACCTCATCCCCCATCTCAATACTTACCCTATTCATCTACTCTATACCTCTCTCTGTCCTCTCCTCTCCTCCCTATCCCCTCCCCATGTATCCTCTCCTCCCTATCCACTCCCTATGTGTCCACTCCTAATGCTATATGTCTCTCCAGGATGCAGGCATACATTGTGCACTGCTTCAGTAGAGTTTTACTCTGTGCATCAATTGTATTGTTATACCTCCTTTACCAACCATCTATATTTGTCTCTGTATTTGCACCTTACTCTAATTTGTCAACTGACATGGAATCAAATAATAAGATTCCACTCAATGGTGTCATCTGAGGCCTCAATAAATACAAAATATATATATATTAATTATTCAAAATACTAATATTAAAGTTAATTTTGATATGACTATACAAAAAATACAAATATTATTACACAATTGGAGTAACTTATCCTTATGTCTTTGGGGAAGGGTGGACACCTTAAAAATGATGGTTATGCCACACCTTATTTTTGTAATTCAGAATATATTAGGAGCTGCATCAGTCCAGTAGTTTAGAGACATTAAAAGGATCTTTACAAAATTTTTATGGAGAGGAGGTAAGCCCCATATTGCATGGCCCCTATTAACTACCCCATCTTAACTTGGGGCACTTGGATGCCGAATCACCTTCAAGGTCAGGTTACTGACCTACAAAGCCCTACACGAACAGGGACCTCATTACCTGCAAGATCTCCTTTGTCCTTACTGCCCTCATCATCCACTCCATTCCACTGACGAGGGATTGCTAGAGATTCCCAGGGTATGTTTAAAGACATCTGAGGCTCGATCTTTTGCTTTTGCAGCCCCCACCTTGTGAAATTCTCTACCGCGTCAGATTCGAGAGTGCCTGACTGTCCAAAGCTTTAAAACAGCTTTAAAAACATATTTATTTAGTCAAGCATTCCCAGACTCTAGTGCATGAATCCATAGGTTACATAGGAGATACTGAGCATATAAAGACATCAGTCCATTTGCTTGTCAATAATACATTAGGAATATCCCCGAATAACCTTGCATGTAGGTGGTCATCAAGCTTGGTTTTAAATTCTGTCATAGTCTTGCTATCTACAGTACACCCTCACAAGGCAAGATGTTCCAAATCTCAGTTACTCTGACATTAAACCAATATTTTCTTTTATTGGTATTAAAACTATCTTTTACCAACTGAAATGGATGAGCTCTGGTATTATATGGTTGGTCCCTTAACACCAGTCCCAGTAGATCCCACAGCTGTGTGTCAGTCAAGGCCCGATAAATCAAACACATATCCCCCCTCAATCTATGGAACTCCAAGGAATACATATCCAAATATTGCAGCCTTTATTCATAGCTCTGACCTATGGTGCCCTTTATCTTCCTTGTTGCCCTCTTCTGGACCTTCTCCAAGGCTTTAATCTCCCCTTTCTTATATGGAACCCAGAACAGCACACAGTACTCCATGTGGGGCTGCACCAGTGCTGTGTACAAGGGAATCAAGACCTCTCTATCCCTACTTTTTATATGCTTCTGAATGCAGTACATTATGCTACTTGCCTTTTTAACAGTTTGACTGCAGTGCATACTAAAATTGAGGTCATTACTTATACTTATGCCTAAGTCTTTTTCATCATGAATAGCTCCAAGTGCACTGGCACCCAATATATATTTAAATTGTTTGTTACTTTTTCCCAAATGCATAACAGTACACTTATCTATATTACAAATAGATTTCTTCTGTATGGCCCATGTCTCCAGGTTAGTCAGGGCTGTTTGTAAGATAACCTGATCTTCCACATTATTAATAGGATAGCCAAGTCAGGTGTCATCCGTGAATTTTGAGAGCCATACCCCCAACTGAACATCCATTGATGAAATATACAAATTAAAAAGACAAGGTCCCAAGACAGAGCCCTGAGGTATTCCACTAGTCACACTGACCCATCCAGAATATCCACCCCTTATGCATAACCTCTGGCTTCTTCCATTTAACCATGCCTCAACCCACTGAGAAACATTGACAGGGAATCCTAAATCAGTTAAAGCTTTGCCCAGCTCATCATGTGGGACTTTGTCAAATGCTTTAGCAAAGTCTAAGAAAATAACATCCACAGAATTGCCTGTATCCATGGATTTGCTAACCTTGCTATAAAACTCCAAAAGGTTTGTTTGACATGACATCCCACTGGTAAACCCATGCTGTGTATTGTCATTGTTACCTGATGTGGTTAAGAAACCTGTAATGTAATCCTTGATGAAACCTGTCACAAACCCATTCAACAGGTCAGGCTCTCTACTCCCAAAGTGCCAGCCTCCGAGCACAGTCTTGTGAACAGGGAGCGGTACAAGGTAACTCGTAGCCCTCTTGTCTGTTTTGTGAGTTTGGATCAACCTTTGGTCTCAAGTTCTGGAGGGATTCAAACTGTTAACCTCTTGTTAGCATACCCAATGCACAGGCTCCAATATATCTGTCTTCAAGGGGGCCAGATATCTTTGCCTATGGGCACCTAACCAGGTATATAGAGATGAACCCTTAAAACTTTAATAAAGACCTCAGATTTAAAACACTTCTCTTTCCAGTTTGGTGTCACCATTCAAGCTTATGTCTATTGTCTGCTATAACCATGAACTTTTCTTACAAAGAAAAAGAAGTCAAAGACAGACCAAGTAAGTTCTAAAAAGAATTTTACTATAATAGATAAGAATATGTAAAACACAACAATACAGAACTCTTATATCATAAGACATACAAATCTACTAAAAGAACAAGGTTTTAAACAGTGCAATTCTTACTACAGTACTTAGTCTCTAAATACTTGCTTAAAAGTGCTCCCAAGAAAGTTTTGTGGTCAGAGTCTAGGTAAAAATGTGTCTCTGACTAAATTAAAAGCTGTCTTTTACCCCACCTCTTTTCAGGAGGTCACCTAGCTCCTCCCTATCAGGATATATGAAAATATATATCTTATACAAAAGTATTACATTCTGCAACTTCAACATAATTCATGTCCTTCAAATGACACTTCATTTGATCTCATGCTGTACCCTTCCTCACACTGGCTTCACAGGGACATTTACAACCTTGCACCCCTATGTAACATCCTAGCTTTCCCTTCTAACATCATAAACTTTGTTTATGATTTCTCTCTTAACAAAATTTATTTAAACAAGTCTGTAATTAACTCAGAGAAACAGGATCCTTGATCAAAGTCCTCCATGTAAAACTTTGTCTCTAAAAACTGAGTGTGTGTGTGAACTCACATGCTGTCAGCAGTTCTTCATGGCTTGCATCCTTCAGCTGAAATCTGGGGGGGTGGGGGATGAGTGAGGTCATTCTAAGAACCTCAGATTGTTTTTTTCAGCAAATACATTCAGTAATACATTTTATATTAAAAAGAAATGGTACAGCACTCAGAACTGACTGTCTACGTCACACTCCTCCCCACCTAGACTGAATTTGGGGGATCTATCCCCTACATGGGATGAGCTTCCCAAATCAGTTCACTCCTCATAGACCCTAGACAGCCCATCTGAGTTCTGGTTCTTGGCTCCAGCTGTATGTACGATTTTTAGATTATACCCTTGTAAAGCAAGACTCCATCTTAGCAGTCTACTATTGTTTTTCCCCACCTGCATCAGCCCAACCAGGGGGTTGTGGTTAGTCTGCACCACAAGATGCTACCCATACAAGTATGGCTCTAATTTCTTTAGGGCCCACACTATGGCAAGGCACTCCTTTTCCACTGTGGAGTACTCTTGCTCCCTGGGAAATAGCTTCCTACTCAGACACTACCTGGTGATCTGTCCCTTGGTTAGACATCTAGCTTAGTACTGCCCCAATACCCACATCTGAGGCATCCGTCTGAACTATAAAGGTTTTGCTATAGTCAGGACTTGTCAAAAGAAGAGCACTGCACAGTGCTTCCTTCAGTCTGGTAAAGGCTTCTGCACAGGCTGGGCCCCAGGTAATTTTCTTTGGTGTCTTTTTCTTTGTCAGGTCAGATAGGGGAGCAGCCAGGGCACTGTAATTGGTTAAAAATTTCCTGTAGTACCCTGCTATCCCTAGAAAGCTCCTGACCTGCTTCTGGTTTTCTGGTCTGGGCCATGCCTGGATCACCTCTATCTTTATTTGGTTAGGAGGGAGCTGTCCCTAGCCTACCACATGCCTAAGGTATGCCACTTCCCCCTTGGTCACCTGGCACTTCTCGGCTTTGACAGTGAGCCCGGCCCTCTGTATCCTGTCCAGCACTTCCCTAAGGTGGGATAGGTGTTCCTCCCAGCTGGTACTAAAGATGGCAATGTCATCCAGGTATGCCACGGTGTTCTCCTCAGCACCATTTAACACCTGGTTCACCAACCTTTGGAAAGTGGCCTGGGCATTCTTCACTCCGAAGGGCATTACTTTGAACTCAAATAAACATATAAACATAGAATTTGACGGCAGATAAGGACCGCTTGGCCCACCCAGTCTGCCCATTTCCCTATCTGATGGATAAGTTGCAGATCCTAGTTAACCAGCAGCCTACTTCTTCCTACCCCCAACCCCTAGAATTGCCTTATGACTGTCCCATGCATGCTTGAATTCCACCACTGTTTTTGACTCCACAACCTCCTCTGGAAGGCCGTTCCATACATCCACAACCCTCTCTGTGAAAAAATACTTCCTTAAATTGCCTCTAGACGCCCCCTTCTATCTTCAAATTGTGCCCACTTGTTCTTGCACACCTGTTTTTGAAAGATGCTACCTCTTGGACTTTGTTGATTCCTTGAGGTACTTGAAAGTTTCTATCATGTCCCCCTCTTCCTCCTTTCCTCGAGGCTATACATATTAAGCTCCTTAAGTCTCTCTTCATATGTCTTCGGTGCAGACCCTGCACCATTTTAGTGCCCTCCTCTGGACAGCTTCCATCCTGTTTATGTCTTTGCAGATTGGGTCTCCAGAACAGCCGCAGTACTCCAGATGTGGTCTCACCCAGCTGTCTGTACAGAGGGATAATAACTTCTTGCTTTCTACTGGTGATGCCTCTCCCTATGCATCCCAGTATTCCCCAACCCTCCTTGCTGCCTCTCACATTGCTTGCCCACCTTTAGGTCATCTGATATGACTACCCCAGGTCCCTTTCCATTTTTGTTGTTGTTAGTATCTCACCCCCATTGTACTCTTCCCTGGGTTTTGTTTCCCAGGTGAATTACGCACTTCTTAGCATTGAATCTAAGCTGCCAACATTTGACCATTCCTCTAACCTTGCCAAGTCCCTTCTCATCCTTTCCACCCCACCTTGTGCATCAACTCTGTTGCAGATCTTTGTGTCATCTGCAAAGAGACATACTTTTCCTTCCAGTCCCTCTGCAATGTCACTTATAAAGACATTGAAGAGGACTGGTCCTAATACTGAACCCTGTGGTACCCCACTACTAACCCCCCTTTTTTCAGAGTGGACTCCATTTACTATTACTCTCTGTGTCCTATTCTCCAGCCAATTCTTTACCCAGGCTGTCATCTTGGGACCCACTCCCAGGCTGGCTAACTTGTATATTAATCTTTTGTGTGGGACTGTGTCAAATGCCTTGCTAAAGTCTAGGTAGGCCATGTCCACAGCCTCCTGATCAACTACTTTGGTCACCCAGTCAAAGAAATCTATCAGATTTGTCTGGCATGACCTTCCCACTGTGAATCCATGCTGCCTTGGGTCCTGTGCCCCTCTGGCCTCTAGATACTCAACAATTCTTTCCTTCAGAAGTGATTCCATCATTTTCCCTACCACTGAGGTTAAACTAACAGGTCTGTAGTTTCCTGCTTCTGCCTTGCTCCCACTTTTGTGAGGGAATCACATCTGCCCTCCCCAGTCCTCAGGTACCACCCCATCCTCCCATGATTTGTTAAAGAGGGTAGTCAGTGGTGTCACTAGTTCTACCCTTAGTTCTTTTCGAATTCTGGGATGAATCCCATCAGGCCCCATTGCTTTGTCCACCTTCAGTTTTAAGAGCTCTTTCAGAAGCCTTTCTTCTGTATATGGGCTGGTATCAACTTCTGTATCCAGAGTGTTTCTACTGTTTGTTTTAGGTACCTCCCCCTCTTTCTTTGTAAATACTGAGCAAAAATATTTGTTTAGTATCTCTGCCTTTTCACAGTCACCCTCTGCCCACCCTCCTCCCTTTATTAAGCCTCACTATCCTCCCTTGGTCTTTCTTCGCTCCTGATGTACCTATAAAAGGTTTTATCCCCTTCTTAACTGGTTTGGCTATCTTTCCTCGGTTTGGGCCTTTGCTGTTCTGACTGCCTTTCCAGCTTCCTTTGCTTTAACTGATACAGTTCTCTGTCCTGTTCCTTCTGTGATTCCTTGTACTTCCTGAATGCTTTCTTTTCTCTTGAACCTTCCTGCCACTTCCTTTGAGAACCATAGTGGTTTCTTACCTCATTTCATTTTGTTTATTTGCTTTACACAGGCTTGTTACCTCTGTGATGGCAGTTTTATTATTCCCCATTGTTCTTCTACCCCTCCTTCCTGCCCATTTGCTAGTGCATTCCTTAGGCACTCACCCATTTGGCAAGTCAGCCCTCCTAAAATCCAGTACCTTTGTCTTTGTATAGCTGACTCTATTGCTGTGTTTATTGTAGAACCATACTGTTCGATGTTCGCTAGTTCCCAGATGGCTACCCACTTCTACATCTGTGATCCTCTCTTCATCTCCATTTAGAGAACCAGATCTAAGATTGCTCCCTCTCAGTGGGCTCCAATACTAGTTGTCTAAGGCATGCCCTCTGTAGGGCATCTAGAATAACCCCACTCATAGAAGTGGCTGCTGCAACTGCACTCCAGTTAACATCTGGCATATTCAGATCACCCATCAGCAATATCTCCCCTTTATCTGCCATTCTAAGTATACTTTCTATCATTTCCTTGTCCATTTCCTCTCCCTGAGAGGGGGGTCTGTATACAACCCCTGTGCAGATTGTGGTGCTATTGCTTGCCTCCAAATTGACCCACAGTGCTTCTACTCCTCCCTGTTTACCCTTTTGTTCTGTTGCTTTGATTTCTTCTCTTATGTAGAGAGCTACTCCTCCTCCCCTATAAGCCTATTAGAGTGATGAAGGCTGACCTCTCCCTAGCTCTGTCTGTCAACTCTACCTGCCAATACCGCTTTGTCAGGTCAATGGTCGTAAGGTAGGTCGCCCCTCCCAACATGTCCAGGAGTTCATCCATCCGGGGCATCAGGTGGGCGTCTGACTTCATGACTGCATTCAGTCCATGTTAGTCTGCACAGAAAGAAGTTGAGCCATCTGGCTTGGGTACAAGGACTATGGGTGAGGCCCAGGGACTGTGGGATCTCTGGATTACCCCTAAATCCAGCATCTCCTCCACTTCCCTCCTAATGTCCTTTTGGACAGCCTCTGACACCTGATATGCTGTCCGCTGTATGGGCATCTATGTCCCTGTCTCCACATCATGTGTCGCTAAGGGGGTTTGTCCAGGCTTGGTGCTAAACAAGGGGGCAAAGTCTGCTAAAACCTCCCTTACTTTCTGGATCTGGCCTGGGGTCAGCTGGGGAGACAATTTTACTGCCTCCACAGAGAACTCCTGCTTACTCTCTTTCAGCAAGTCCATAAGGGGTCTCCTTCATCCGTCCCCTTCCCATGACTACACACTGCAAACACAATATCAGCCTTATTTGCATATGGCTTCATCATTTTGACAAGGTACATTCTTTCTGTCTGTCTACGGTCAGGTAACTCCACAATGTAGTTCACATCATTTACCTTCCTAACCACTTTGTACAGTCCTGCCCACTCAGCTTGCAGCTTGTCTTTCCGGACCGGAGTAAGGACTATGACTTCCTGATCCACCACGTATGAGTGAGCTCTGGCTCTGCGGTCATACCATACCTTTTGTTTCTGTTGGGCAGCTGCCAGGTTGCTGTGGGCTGTCCCCATAAGCTCCTTCAGCCTTTCCCTAAACCTAGGGACGTAATCCACAAGGGGAGTTCCCTGGGTGGCATACTTGCCTTCCCAGTCCTCCCAGATCAAGTCTAGGGGCCCATGTACCCAGCGTCCATACAAGAGTTCGAAGAGGAAAAATCCTGTTGACTCTTGGGGCACCTCCCTGTATGCAAACAACAGGTGGGGAAGGTATTTCTCCCAGTCCCTCCCATGCTGTTCAGAAAATGCCCGGAGCATTGACTTTAGGGTACCATTGAATTGTTCCACAAGTCCATTGGCTTGTGGGTGATATGGTGTCATGCATCTCTGCACCACCCCACACTTCTCCCATAAACATTTCATCAGGTCTGACATGAAGGAACCCCCTCGATCAGTGATTACCTCCTGCAGAAACCCAACATGGGAGAAAATCCCAAGTAAGGCATCTGCCACTTTGTCTGTCCTCAGAGACGATAGGGTGACTGCCTCTGGGTACCGGGTGGCATAATCCACCACAGTCAGGATGAATCTCTTCCATGAGGAGCATGGGGTATTTAAAGGCCCCACAATATGCATTCCCACTCTCTGGAATGGCTCCTGCACTATGGGCAAGGGGATCAGGGCGGCTTGGGTTTTCTTGCCCGCCTTCCCTATTTCTTGGCACTGGTGACAAGACCTGCAATACTTCTTCACCTGCTGGGTGAAGTTAGGCCAGTAGAAATTCTGGGCCAACCTCTGTATAGTGCGCACAATTCCCAGATTACTAGACAAGGGAATATCATGTGCAATACCCCTGAGGAACGGCAAGCTGCCTGCCTAGCATCCCTCACTCTGTCTGTACTGCCTGAGTATACATAAGTCCATTTTTCCAATAAACCTCATGTCTGCCGTCACCTCCCTGTGTGCCCTCCAAGTCTGCCCAAGCCTTCAGCTTCTGTAAGATAGGGTCACTCCTCTGAGCAGCTGCAAACCCCACACACAGTCCCAAGGCATGGGAAAGGTCCCCTTCAGTCACTAAACTAGGGTCCCTAGCACTAGCGTCAGGGCCCTCAGGATCACTGTCAATCCTAACTCTCTGACAAGGGGTCACCCCTCCCTCTTCAGAGTAACCCTCTGTAGCTGTGTGGTTACTTGCTACTGGGGAACTTTTGACCCCCTTTTTATCAGTCTCCCCATCTGGAGACAGGCTGGGGAACCAGCCTCTTAGTGGTTTCCACACTGGTTTCTGTGGGGTTCAGGGAACTACTATTTTCCCTTGCCGCTTGGCTATGGGTAACTGCACATACCACCCTCTGCTGGAGATTGCTACCCAGGATCATATCCACTCCTAATGTGTTGGCTACAGCAACCTGTTGCACAGTTCCCCCTATTTCACTCCAGTCCAGGAGAACACTAGTGAGTGACAATGTTTTCTCTTCACCAGTAAACCCCTTGTACAGTTACGTATTTATTGGGTATAAGCTGAGCAGGCTGTACCAGATCTCCCTTTACCAATGTCAGGGATGCCTCTGTGTGCCTTAACCCCTGCATCTGTACACCATTTACTATGACTGGGTGCATGTGTTCCCTCATGTTCATTGACATGCTCAGGGACACACAAACAACCCACTTCTTTTCTAGCACCCTGTTGTGTATTATGTCTTGCCTTTTTGCTGCACTGTCTGGCAAAATGCCCAGTTTCCTTACACAGCCAACAGGCGTTTCTTACTTTAGATGAATCTTTTCATTGAAACCTGGGGCTAACTGGTTTCGGTGGAGGCAGTGAGGGTTTTTGCTGCCCTGAAGGTGCACTTTTCTCTTTCTGCGCTGCCACGCCTGCCCCATTCATTCTCAGAGCAGGTCTGCTCTTGGCATAGAGGTCCGAGAGTTCAGCAGCCTCTTGCACTGTTTTTGTATCTCAGTCCTCTAACCAGGTTTTTAGCTCTGTGGGCATACCCAATAAAACTGTTCTAATAAAATCACATTTTCAGTTTTATCAACAGAAGTTGCCTCAATTCCTTCCCACCAATGTTTTAAAAACTGATGTTGTTTCGTGGCTAGCTCCTCATAGCGTATATCAGGGCTTCTCCTGAGCTTACTGAATTTAGCTCTGTATGATTCAGCAGTTAATTCAAACTTTTTTAACATTGCAGCTTTTAACTTGCTGTAATCATCACTGTCCTCATTGTTCATTTGACCCAATGCATCCTGAGCTTTCCCAGTAAGTAGCAAGGATAGCTGGAAGCTCCAGGACTCTCTAGGAATTTTAGCCTGAATACAAACTTTTTCAAAAGAATTTAAAAAGGCATTCATGTCCTCCCCTTCCTTAAACTTGGCTATTAATTTGGAGTTCAATTTGTAACCCAGCCCTGCAGTCCCAGTTAAACCCAAGCCACTTACCTGATCTGGTGCCACTGGTCAGAGTCGTAGCTTCTCCAGTTCATGTTGCCACTGGTGCTCCTCTCTCCTCTCCTCTCCTCTGCCTCTCTGTGTTCTCGCTTTCTCTTCTCCTCTGCAGCTCGCTGGCACTCATGCTCTTCATGGTCTGCCTCCCTCTGTTGTCACTCTGCCTCACGGTCCACTTCCCTCTGTTCTCACTCTCTCTTCTCCTCTGCAGCTCACTGGTGCTCATGATCCTCACATTCTGCCTCCCTCTGTTGTCGCTCTGCCTTCAGTTCCATCCTGCACAACTCAATTTGCAGTTTGAGTACCTCTGGTTTCAGGATACTGGTGACCATCCCCTGCTGCTGTGGCCCTTCACTGACAGTGGCCCTGCTGTCCTTTTCAGTCACGGTCAGTGACTCGCTGATCTCGGTATCTGCTACCATCAGGGCCTCTATGAGATTCTGCTTTTTGGCTGTCACCTCGAACGGGACTCCCCTGTCCCCTGTCCCCGTCCTCTGTCCCCGTACAACTGCTTCAAGTAATCTACAGTGAGTACCAGGGGACAATCAACCATAAGAAAACAGAGTTCTTGTGTCCAGGGAGATTGCTACCAGGAAGAATTGACCAACTGTGCTCTTTCAGACTATAGACAGGTTATTACATCCAGCCTGTCTACAGCCGAAAAAAGCCTTTTCAGATGCCTTGTGTGAAGGGTTTGCTCAATTCTTCTCGGACAGGGTGTCAGCCATCAAGCGAGGAATTCCACCAGTGAGCCAAACTGACGCCGACAGTGATCACCTGGGGCATCGGGGGGGGCACTCCACCTGGTATGGGGAGTTTAAACTGGTGGAGGTGGCAGAGGTCATTGAGGTTGCTTCCAAACTGAAGCACACATATTATGAACTGGATCCAGTGCCAACACATTTCTTGATGGGATGTGTTGACTCCGTAGGTTCTGTGTTCACTTTAATTGTCCGGTGTTACTTGTCAGAGGGGGTTTTCCCAGATGCCTTGAAGGAGACACTGGTGAGACCCATTCTGAAGAAACCATCATTGGACCCTGTCATCAAGGTGAATTACCGTCCTGTTTCCAACCTTCCATTTTTAGGAAAGGTTGTTGAGAAGATTGTGGTGCAACAGCTTGAGGAGCACCTCATGGCCATTGATCTATATGAGCCTCTCCAATCTGGGTTTCGTGCGAGGCATAGCATGGAAACTGCATTAGTTTGGGTGTATAATAACCTTCTCAGGGCATGAGATGGAGGGGACGGGACAATTCTCATTCTCCTCAATCTCTCCTCAGATTTTGGCATGGTAGACCATTGTGTGTTGCTCGACCGCCTGAGGGAATACTGCGGACTCACCAGCACTGTCATCTGCTGGTCTGAGTCCTATCTGATGAACAGAAGGCAATGGGTAGTGATGGAGAATTTCTCTTCCTCTCCTAGCTGTGGTTAAGTCATCTTTCTATCACCTAAGAAACATCTCTAGGATCAAGCACCTTGTTCTGTCTTGTGATTTGCCAACATTAATCCATGTCTTTGCGACCTCACATCTAGATTACTGCAACTCACTGTACTTTGGGCTTCCGGGAGTTGATATCTGCTGTCTGAAGCTGGCGCAGAATTCTGCAGCCTGGTTGTTGGTGGGAACTCCTAGATCTTCCCATATCACACCTGGTACTGCGGGAACTGCACTGGCTGCCAGTTCAGTGGTGGATCACCTTCAAAGCCAGATTACTGACTGTTAAAGCCCTGCACGAACTGGGTCCTAACTACCTGAAAGAGCTCCTGATTCCTTACCACCCTGTGAGACCACTCTGCTTGGCTGACGAGGGGTTGCTAGAGATTCCAAGGGTAACCTTAAAATCTGTTGGGGCCCGCGCTTTTATGTTTACAGCCCCATCCATCTGGAATTCTCTACCCCATTGGATTAGGGAGTGCAAGACTGTGGGGAGCTTTAAACAGGCTTTAAAATCTTTTCTCTGGGGCAAAGCATATGGTAGCATTGATTGCTGATCTGTATTGTTTTTATGATGATGATTCTGTTTTTATGGTGTTTTATTGTCTTACTGTATTGCGCCTTGATATTTGAAAGACGCATAATAAATAAAGCATTATTATTATTATTCTCTAAATTTCGATATTTTGTCTCCAGCCTTTCAACATAGCTATTTTTCCACACATCTTCATGAACGTGACGTATCATTTTAAAAATCCTGGACGAGATGTGTTTTTGTAACTCTGGTGCAAAATGACATTTCGGCCAATATGCTGTAAATGGTACATGTCTTGTCTATAAGGTGTATCCTAAAACAAGTATCTTCAATATTTGGAGTCAAAATTACAAAAAACAAATGGTTTACCAAGCATCAGATGTACGGCATTGACAAATGCTTGTTAAATTCTGGTTTCAGTTCTGTTACTGTTCTAGCCCTGCTGGCTTTTTAGTTATTCTAGCTGGTGTTCCTGACATTCTGACATACATACAAGTATTAAGTACCAGTTTAGAACTGTATGATGTAGTTTATGTCCCATGCTTAGTTCTTCCATTGTTAGCACAATGCAGCCATGTTTTATTATAGAACTCTGTAGCTGAGAGATACATGAAGTACATCATATGGTTCTAAAATGGTACTTTACATCAGAGTGTAAACAGAAGCACCCACTGTGTTTACTAAAAGGCCTGTACAGAGGGAACAATAGCAGAATTGGAACCAGTACATCAAAACAGATGCTACCAGGGAAATGGCTTACAGATTCGAAGTAGCTCTCCTTTGATGTCACAATCACTCTCCTTGTTTTCCTCTTTTCACTTATGTATCTAAAAAAGGCCTTGTCCCCCTTGTCCCCCTTAGTTAGCCCTTTGGCTATTCTTTCCTCAGTCTGCTCCTTTGCACTCCTCACCACTGTCCCTGCACCTCCCTATTTTCTTAGCTCTGCATCTCCTTATACCTCCTGAATGATACCCTTTCAGCCTTTACCTTTGTAGCCACGCCCTTTGAGAACCACCGTGGTCTCTTTTTCCTCCTGTTTTTGCTCATTTATTTTGTGTAAAGGTTTGTTGCCTTCACTATGCCATTCCTTAGTCTGGGTCACTGTTCCTCTACCCCAGCCAAGCAATCTCCCCCTGCTAGGTCATCTCTGAGGCATTCACCCATTTTTATGAAACCTGTCCTCCTGAAATCCATGACACTCTTCCTCATGTGGCTTGCCTCTGCCACTGTTCTTATGTTAAACCACATTGCGTGGTGATCGCTGGTCCCCAGATGGCATCACATCCTGATATCTGCAATACTGTCCCTATTTGTGAGCATTAGGTCCAGTATTGCCAGACAGCAGACCCTGAAACAGAGGGAGCTGTACTGGATGTTCCACTACCAGATGCTGAAAAGTGAAAATCAGACCTGCTGGGGCCAAAAGGGTGCCACCAGTATTAGGGTGGCCTGCTCCACCCACAACTTGACCAGTGCCCTCTGGATGAGAGGTATTGGCAGAAAGGCATAAAAGAACCTCCCTTTCCAATAGAGAGACAGCACATCTCTTCAACAAAAAACTCTATGCCCTGGAGCAAGCAAGCAAAAATGCTACCATTCTGCATTGTGTGAGGATGCAAAATGGTCCAACTCTGGGTAACCTCACTTTGTGAAGAGGTCATTTGCCACAAAGGTCAATAGTTTCCATTCATGAGTCAAGGACTAAGACATTCCTAGCATGTCTGCTAAGATGTTTTGGGCACCTGGAAGAAAGATGGCTGACAGTGAAATGCTGAGACATGACCCAGTAACACACTTGCATGACTTCCTTGAACAACAGGTAAGAGTGCATGCCTCCTTACTTGTTTATGTAGGGCATTACACAGACATTGTCTGCCTGAATCAGCAAGGTATCAGAGCAAAGATGTGCTTGAAATGCATGTATACCAAGTAGAACAACCCTCATTTCCAGAATATTTGCATGAGATAGGATTCCAGTGTGGACCAACTGCCCTGAGTCTGGAAGGATCCCAAATGAGCACCACATCCAGACCCCGATGCATCCATGGTCAGAATCTGCAGGAGAGCCCAGTAGAGGAATGGGACACCCTGCAGCAAGTTTGGACAATTTATCTACCACAGCAGAGTACAACAGAGAGGAGACATGACCTGAACCATCTGGCCTAGGTCATCCATCAGCTGGTCTCACTGACCCCTGAGCATTCATTGTGGAATGCTGATATGGAAGTAGGCATAAGGGATGGTGACAATTTCTGTAGTCATCAAACCCAGGTCATGCAGCATGAACCTGGCAGACACATAATGTCTGCTGTGTACCATACAAGCCTTGGCAATCGGGGCATCAATTCTGTCTGCAGGTAGGAAAGCACATTCATCTGTCTTATCCAGAACTGCTCCTATATATAGCATTGGAGGCACTGACAAGGGATGCAGACTGATTTGGGCTTGATAACTGTAACGCCCAATTCCTCAAACAGACATCTTATTTGGGACAGAATATGCAAAATGGCTTCCTGTGATGGGGCATTGAGAAGCCAATCATCCAGATAAGTGAATACATACAGCCCCTCCCTCTGGTGGGCTGAAGCCACTACTGCCAAGCATTTAGTAAATACCTGTGACACCAAGAATAAGCCAAAGGGCAATACCTGAAATTGATAATGGCTGCCCTCCAGCATAAAGCAGAGGTACTTTCTGTGACACTTGAACATCTTGATATGAAGGTGTGCATTCTTCATATCCAAGGCACAAAGTTTGCAACAGAGGAATGACAACCTGAAGACAAACCATAAAACTTCTTGTATTTGATTTACACATTCAGGTCCAAAAGATCCAGGACTGGGCATAGATCCCCTGTTCATTTAGGGATTAGAAAGTAAGAAGCCCTGGTGTCACTTGAGAGGAGGAATGGGTTCTGTAGCATGTTTTTGTATTAGTGTTTGAACCTCTGTCAGTGGGAGGGACAAGTGGCCTGGAGAGTAATGGAAAGTAGGAGGTGGGTGCACTGGAGGGGGTAGACAGAAGCTTCAAAACATGTCTCTTGTCTACAATTTCCAGTAGCTACTAATATGTAGTGATCTCCCTCCAGCTTGGCAGAGTAAGGGAGATTCTTCCCCCCACCTGCACACCCAGAGACTGAAGGGGCAGAGGTGTGGCATCAGAAGGTACCGAGGGCAGCAAAAGCACCACCTGACCTGATACCCTTGGATGCTTTTGCATAGGCATTAGGGTGACGGGACCTGGGACGGGACCCCTACCCTGAGCATGGGACTGCTGATGAGAGACACAAACATCCCTGGCAGCTGATCTTTGAAATGTGCCCCTACCACACCCCTTTGAAGGCTGAGGGCTCAAAGACTTAAGGGACCTTAGAGTTATTTTAGGGGACTGAAGTTCCCACAGAGCAGATGCCACATCAATGCCAAACAGTGTAGAACCTCTTAAGGGGACATTTTGGACAGATTGCCGCACATCGGTAGCAAAATTCACCACATGGAGACAAGACTATCTCCTTAAGCAAATGCCAGAGGTAGCAGCCCTGGCAGATGCACTGGAGGCATCATATGCAGAATGCAAAAGATGCTTACCAGCATCAAGACCTGCAGTAGCTGATTTCAATAAATCAGCTTTGGCAGGGCTGTCTAGCAATGAAGCAATGTTAGTCATAACAGACTTCCACAAGCTGTTTTGGTAGTTAGCCTTATATACCTCTAGCCTCCTAGATTCTTTGTCATAAGGCAAATAACTCATATGCCTATATGCTCTGGACCCATCATGAACAGTCATACCAACCACAGCCACTTCAGGTTAAGAGGCATAATAAGACTTGGAGGAAGGTGCAGGATATTGTTTGTCAGCCTTCCTAGGAACTGCAGGCAAGGCGTTAGGCCTGTGCCATTTTGCAAAAGTAGCATCCTCTAATGCAGAATAAACAGGAGGTATCATGACAGAGGGGGCAGTGACAACCTCTAAAACTCTAACAAATTGTGCTTTATGGAGTTTTCCTCCTCAGCGGCAAATCCCATGGTACTCTGCATTTGTCTAAGCAGAGCCTGGAATGGTGGAGACCTGGAAGTATAGGCAAGAAAGCCTTCATTGTAAGAGGATGAAGTGGAGCTGGAGTCCAGATCACCCTCAAGGGATCCATGTCCCTTTCCTCCTCTTATGAATCCTCTTCCATATCAAGGTCAGGATTATGTGCTTCTTCACTGCCATTGGGTATGATGGCAGGATGATCCAGAGGAGTCAGCATTGATGGTGGTGGCTGGGACAGAGGAAGCTATGCAAGCTATCCATCGACAATAATGGTGCCAACAGAGGAAGCCCCATTGATAGATCAGTTGTGATCATCAGCAAAAGCCTCAGCATTAATCAACGAAAAAACTGACAAAGTGGCAAGCATGACTTGTGAGTTGATGACTCATTGCAAAGGGGTAGGAGCAACTGTTGTTAATGGGACAGTACCCATTGATGGAGTCTGTGAACCATCTGTATTAGGTGTGAAAGAGCCAGAGCCATGCCCCGACCTTGGCGTCTCATGGAAGGTGTGGGGGGGGGGCTGTAGGAGTTGAGGCTGCCAGATCACAGTCTAGACCTCAGTGGCAACACAGATTCCTAATCCTTGTGTTCATGGTGATAGCTAGATGATGAGGACCTGGAAGATTTGTCCCTGTCCTGGGACTTTGTCGACTGTGACAGTGATGCCGAACACTGGGGGAACTTCCCAGTGGCAATGGTTAATTACCTGAATGGGGAAGTGAGCTGCCAGTTTGTAGCACTCTTGGTAGTGTCCATGGTCCTTTGTGCAAAGAAGGTCTCTAGGGCCTTCTGATGGTGTCTCTTCATGGCTTAGTTGAAACTCTTGCAGATCTCACAGGCCCTTATGTTGTGGGACAAACCCAAACAGTAAACACAGATGGAAAGAGCTCTGTCCTTGTAGATTCTCTGCCTCACAGGCACATTACCTAAATAATGGTTCATTTGATAGTGGAATAAAACATAGACAAAGCTTTAAATGTAAGAAAAAGAAAAGCAGAGTAAATGACAGCATTGTTTCTCTGCATGATACAACTAGTGGTTAACAGCAAGAGAAAGAACTGAGGCATGATGGGGCCACCCACGTTATATAGATGTTGACATTGTGCATCATCATATGTGGCCTCTGGCAAACCAAAGTTTCTGAGCTGTTCTGACAGTCTGTCCAGGATCGCCCAGAGTAATCTGGAATTGCTAGATTTACAGCTATGTCTGCCAAGAGCATCCAGAGGCATCTGGAGGATGCAAACTAGCCACTGGACTCTTCAACATTGCACCAGTGGATATGTGCTGGTCTGTGCTGAGAGAAATAGCTGGCCCAGTCTTAAGGCAGCAGAGATGGGGAAAATCAGGCCAATGGTTGCCTGCTTCCTCGGATGTGGCTTCAGTTCCAGTTCACTGTAGTGGCATTGATCAGCTCCTGCTCTGTTGCCTGCTGAGCAGTTTCGGCTTTGACTTTCTCCTTTTGCATTTCTGTAGCCACATGTCTTCTTAGAGTAGTGAGTTGTGCCCGAATGCCTTACTCTCTGTGATGGCAAAATGAAGAACTGCCATCAGAGAGATTTTGTTTCCAAGGGGAATAATTTCCCATGGGACCTTGGTTGCCTTGCTGAGTACATCGCTCTCTGTAGACTGTAGTTTTAAGGCCCACCTTAGGAGAGTGTTTGGAAACAAATGTTTCTACTTACCCTGGTGATTTAAAGTTGTTCTTTCTTACTGTTCATCATGTCAGCAAAGCTGGTAAATCTCTTAAATCTGTATGAGACACCTTCCTGTCAGAGCACATGGTGGAGCTCAGTGTATGTGTTGAACTGTGCTACCACACCAGGAGAAAAGTCCTGATATAGTGGTGTAACCTCCTTTCAGGGGCTTGCAGGTTAAAGGTGTTGGCAGCTAGAGAAGAGAGAGGAAAGGCTGATTCTGGTAGGTCTGGGATGTAGATCTGCCTGCTGACTGGAGGGGTACCCATCCCTATGGATATAAATAGGGGTAATCTGGCATGTAAGAGAAGGGGGAAGAATTGGAAGGATTGAGAGAGAGACAGAGAGACAGAGAGTTGGGAGTCGGCCTTGAGTTCAGCTACGAGAGCTGCGGTGGGGCTGGGGTAGACCATCTGTCATCCTGTCCCTCCTCACTCAAAGACTGACGTGTGGTGGTTTGGGGCCATAGAGTGAAGGTGGAGCCAAAAGGGAGTCATGTGCAACTAGGAGTCTCCCCAGGGGTGTGTATCCAGGAGAGCCAGTGAGATGCCTGTGGCTGGGCACGTTAAGGTAGAAGGGGCCAGGGTGCTGGGTAGTTGTGGCAGCCTATCCAGCCCCAGTCAGAGGACCACTGCAGAGTTGTAGCTCCTGTGGTGTGTGCATCCTGTGGAGGCATAAGGAGTTCTGCATGGGGTGCACTTGTCTGGGACCTCAATTGGGGTGGCAGTCCACCTGTGTGCTCCATGTGGCACTTTGGCCAAGCCCCTGGGTGAAGTCATTTCTGGACTGAAAATTGTTGCATGAGCGGAAAGTGCCTCTGGTCTTCGGGATTGCCTGGGATAGATAAAATTCCCTGGGATGCTCAGAGCAGGCAAGTGGCATCAGTGATTGGGTGCCAGAAGGGTGCTCGGTAGGATTGTTCATGCTAAAGTAACACCACTGTTTGAGACAAAAATGCTCCCCTGTTTTAATGAAGCAGAGCAGGAGTGGGACCAGGCAGTAGAAATGCCCTGTGCTGTCCCATTTTTCCAGTAATTAGATTATGGAGTGCCTAAGAAAAAGAATTATAAGTACATGTGCTGGTGGATGGGATGTGGGAAAGTTGCAATGAGTATAAAAAGGAACTATTGCAAAATCCGAAGTGCACGTCTGGTGCAGCCTTTTTGGCCCAACGAAACAGTGCTGCTGCCAGGAAATGTAGCCTTTTTGGCTTGAGGAGAAGCACTGCCTGAAGTAAAATCAATCTGTTTGGAAAACAGCTTGCTGCAGCTTCAAAATCAGGTCTTGTGCCTGTGAAGTTGCCCCACCGTTAATCACTGTACCCTCACGCTCCATGGAGTGGACTAATAATTTAATCTGTTATATTAAATCAGTTTTTGCACTTAGATTCCCGTGTGGACAATGGACTTAATCCAATAGTTGTTGCCACAATGTTTCGAATGTTATCCATCATTGCCCACTCTGGCTGTGCCCCCTCAAAGAGAAGTGAAGCACCTGGCCCTCCTGTTTCCATCCACCAAGAAGCTGAACAAGATAACAAGCATATTTATTTTTCTGGACTGTGTTTTCTGGCTGCAAGTTCCCCCCCCCCCATAAAGTAACATCTGGCATACCCCTAGACACTGGGGGGGGGGTTGCAGTGGAATTTGTTATTCCTTCCACATGAAGGGACCTTTGTCTCTGGCTAAACAAAGAGGAGTCCTTTGCAGAATAGCTTACAAAAATACACTGTTATAATCCTTGGTGATTCTCTGGGATGAGGAGGGTGTTGGCCCAGAGATCTATGGACCCTTTCCAACTCAAGTGGTCCCTGCCATTATGCCCCCACTACTTTTGGCAGAAAGTCCTGCTGAAATGCCTTCATGTAGAAATCTCTAATCTTTCGTAGTCCCCTAAGATGCGCAGGTTATTTTACTTCCTCCTGTTCTCTTGGTCTTTTGCTCTCAACCATAGGCTTTGCAGCACTTACTCATGTTCATCAAGGTGGCAGAGGATACTGTCTAGGGAGTCCAGGGTAACTGCATCTATCTAGCTATCTATCTATCTATCTATGGAGTCCAGTGTGACTACAATATTTATTTATTTCAAAAGTTTTCCCAGGAAATATATACTAAGCCATAAGAGCTCATTTCCAGAAGTGTCCCAGGGAGAAGGAGGATGAAGACAGTGTCATTTCCAGATGTGTCTGGGGGGGAAGGAGGATGAGGAGAGTGTCATTTCCAGATGTATCCCGAGGGGAAGGAGGATGAGGAGAGCGTAGCACTAAGTTACAACAAATCAGTTACAGAAATAAAAATACAAGTTATGCAATGAGAAGAAGCAAAGTGATCAACTTGTACAGAACATAGCATTAGAAGAGCAACGAAGCAATAAAGTACAGATTGCAGCAGAAATGCAGGGCGAATAAGGCACTACTGTGTACAACAAGGAAGAGTGGCCTAGACAAGGGGGAGCTTGGGGGGGCTATAATGAGGGCAACAGTAGATTAGAGGTGAGAGAGGAATTTGGAGGGTAGCAGATTAAAGCCCGAACCCAGGATCAGAGCCAACGTCAGGAATGTGTAGTGAATTCATGTAGGAGAGATTTTAGTGCATGGGAGGAAGGAGCAGTATAAACAGTATGGGGGAGAGATCCCCAAAGTTTGTGTAGCCCAGGCATCGAGTGCCAGTGGACTACTACCCCTGCTTGTTGGCTCTGTAACAGGTTAGGGGCCCTGGATCCTGCTACAGTGGTGTTCGGGGGTCCTTTCCCAAAGATAATAAAAATAATGCAGTGCCTCCACCCAGAGAGAACTTGAAGTGGGTCAGGTGACTGGCTGGCACAGCCCCCTGGGATGCTGCACCTACCCACCTCCCCTACCAACCACCCCATACACTGGATACCCAACAATTCAGTACCACCATAAACCATGAACAGTAATGCTTAGACAGACTCAGAGAACTCCTGCATGCACAATTTCAAACAGTAAACCACAGCTTTATTTAGGGGAAAAGACCAGGGAAGGGGTACCAGGACAAAGGATGCTGTGGAGGAAAAATGAGTTAGTGAAATTAGGCAGCACCAATAAACCTTCGGACCTGCAGGCCAAACCCACCCTCACTGGTACCAGTGTCCCCGGATGTTCTTATGGGTACCCACTAGGTGCAGGCCTGGTACAGTGCCACAGGTTGGCTAGCTGTTGGGGCCCTGCAAATACTGGAAATAACTTGGTTTTAAGAATAAACAATACAACTTCTTTTTTTTTTTTTCTGTCCAGGAACTAGGTCCTGGGTACTCATGATTAGATGACCTCAAATCCTGAGAGATGGAGCTCCTGGTCCAATGCAGAATGGAGCAGAAGAAAGGCTGGCCTTGGTCCCTCCGGCAGGGTGGGCTTGCGTGAGGATCTTGCAGCTGGTCACCTTGATTGCAGTTCTGGCCACTTGCCACCTTCAGCCACTTCTGGCCCATTGTGGAGCACAGTGGCAGGACAACATCAACCCCAGAAGGCCAGACCTGGGAGTGGCTCCACAGCCCGGCTCCCATCAATGGGTCGCAGATGCCCTAGCACCCCAGCAAGTGCCGGTGACCTCCTGAGACAGTGAGTCCCACTCGAAAGGTGTTAGCAAGTTCCTTCCCTGGCTCTGGGTGAGGACTCCCTAGTGGTGGGGGTCCTCTTACAGCCCCTGCACTGAGTTCTCAGCAAAGCAGAGCAAAGTTTTTAGGCAGTGGCTCCAAAAAAGTCCAGTGTCAATTAGCAAGGGTGCTAGCCTCAGGTCAAAAAGCGGAAGTGCAATTCAGTAGGAGGCCCAAGTTAGCAACGCCTTGCACACCAGTCCACGCTTTTCCAGATTAACCATGCCCACCTTTTCTTTGGCTGCAGCTGGGACTGTACTCTCAGCCACTTCAACCAGTTCACAAAGACACACTCAGCTTCTGCTAGCACCCCAACGACCAAAGACGCTCTGCCCCTTCAAAATTCAAATTGCAGTCCCAAGCACAGGCAAAATGGCTTATCAGTCCTGACTGTAGCACTCCGACAATCCGCACAGTAGTCTCAGCAATTCAGACTTTTCAGGGCAGGATTTCTGCAGCATTCAGTTCTTTTCATCAACCATAAAGCAATTTTTCAATACCTGGGGAATCAGCATCACAGTTCAGTCTCTTTCTCTCTTTCTCTCTTTCTCCTTCTCACTCTGCTTCTGCCATGCAGCAACCTCCAGTTCCAGCAGTTTCCAATTCTGCAACACAGCAGTCTCCACATAGGGCCTGGATAAGCCCCTGATGTCCAAAGTCCACTCTCACAGGGTACTTCTGAGCCCAGGAACAGACTGAAGAAATTCCAGAAAGTCCACACTGTTTCAGCCAAAAACCCTAGCGTTCTGATTGGCTGATGGAGCCTATCAATAATTTATTTATTTATTTAGCTTTTGTTTACCGGGTAAGTATACTAGACAAGTAGTATGCCTATTTTCAGGAACGACCCGGGAGAGCACAAAACATACAGGGCCAGATATTCAAAAGGGCTGCGCCATGCGCAACAGGGTTGCGCATGCTCAAGTCCTACATTGCACCATTCTGCGATATTCAGCAGGAGGCATTGTTGCGCCACTGAAAACAGGCTGAGCAACAGTGCAATGCAAATGAATGCATGCTCAACAGGAGGGAGGAACCATGCATAAACTGCACAGCCCGATATTCAGCCGGCTGTGCAGAGTTGTGCAGGCGCAACCCCAACCTGAGCCTGCAGGACCTTGAGCCAAAAAAGGCTTAAGTCGAGGGCCACCCACAGGTGAGCTGCTGTATTGCAGGGCACAACACAGCAGCTGCCACTGGCTGGCCTAACTCAGTCCCTGTGCCCCCAGCCCGATCGCGGGCACAGTGTACTCCCCACCAGCCCGATCGCGGGCATCAATGTCTCCCCCTCCCGTTCACATCCCTGGTGGTCCAGTGGACTGAAATGCCCGATCGCGGGCAGAAAGTAAAGTGAACCCCCACCGAACATGTCCCTAGTGCCTGATCGTGGGCAGAAAATAAATTGAACCCCGAACATGTCCTAGTGCCCGATCGTGGGCGGTAAGTAAAGTGCCCCCACCCGAACATCTCCCTGGTGGTCCAGTGGACTGTAATGCCCGATCGCTTGGAAGAATGTAAATTGACCCCCAAACATCTCCCTGGTGGCTAGTGTTCCCCTACCCACCCACCCACGAGCCCCACCACCCGCTCCCCCAGCGGCGGGTGGCAGCATCCCACCGCCTGCGCCCGCCGCCGCCGACGACTGCCTGTGTAGGGCTGCCGCCCATTGGTGCAGAAGAAAGAGCCAATGGGTGTGCAGCCCATACGTCATGACGAATCAGATTTGTGAATGAATCATTCATTCAGGCTCTTGCTCTGCACCAATGGCGGCAGCTCTACCGGCAGTCAGTCGGCGGCGGCGGAGCGGCAGGTGGGTGGGATGCTGCTGCCCGCTCGGCTGCGTGGGGAGCGGGGTGGGGCTCTGAGGGTGGGGTGGGGGGACACTAGCCACCAGGGAGATGTTTTGGGGTCAATTTACATTCTGCCTGCGATCAGGCATTACGGTCCACTGGACCACCAGGGAGATGTTCGGTGGGGGCACTTTACTTACTGCCCACGATCGGGCACTAGGACATGTTCGGGGTTCATTTACATTCTGCCCGGGGATCGGGCATTTCGTCCACTGGACCACCAGGGAGATGTACGGGAGGAGTGTGGGGAGCCACATTGCTGCCCGCGATCGGGCTGCAGGCGCGCCGGTCCTCGACAGCTGCTGCCTGGCAGGGCGCCAGGCGCTAAGTCCTCGGGATCGGCGCACCTACATGCTAATGGCATGCAAATGGGGCCATAATCAGATGCAAATGGCCCCTGTGCCTTGTATGAATTATGGCCCCATTTGCATGTCACCTTCTGAATATCGTGAATTTGCACATGGCGCAATGGTACTTGCACCACGCAAGAGTTGAATGCTCCACTCTGACAACTTGCGTGGCGTCAAGTTCCACTGCGCCATTCACAGTGGCTATGGCTGGGGTGATATTCAAAGGAGTTGCTCAATAGCGCAACTCCTTTGAATATCGCCCGCCACAATTTCAGCGCAGAATTATTTTGAGCAGCGCAGGGCTTGGCGCCTCAGAATGGTGCAGTTTGAATATCCAGGCCACAGTATACATACATGGCAACATTGGAGAAACAGCATGATACAGTAAAAAACAGCTATAACAACGCTTGTATAAGGGCAGAGATACTGCCACACATTGTACAAATTGTTACAGGACATAGATAGACATTAGAATCACTGAATACATATTTCATGGACTCAGAGTGGACAATAGTGGACTGCAGAGTATTACATTACAGAGACTAGGAGCAGTCACAGCTTGTCGTTTGTTTTAGGTGGGACCACAGGGAGGAGCGAAAGGTCCCATGGGAAGGGGCAGAGTGAACAGAGTCCGGAATGGAGTTCCAGAGCCTAGGCACAAAAGCGGCAAAGTCACTATCCCCCATAAGGGTCCGAGTAGGGGGAACTTTAAGCAACTCGGCGGTCTGTGACCTGAGCTGGTAGGGGATGGCGTCCAGTTTTGGGAGGAGATGCACCAGTCCCGATGGCATGCCCGTGGCAAGCACTTTCCTGGTGAAGTTTCCTACACCAAGGATCAGGAATTCCGCAGGGGGGAGCCAGTTGAGTTTGTCATAGAGCTCACATCAGTGGGTGAGTTTGGGAGCAGCAAGTGCAAACCAACAGATATCATTATATGCCATGTTCCACTGATTAAGATGGATTTGAGGTGACCTGGCAAATAGGTGGTATCCATAACTAAGGGAGGGGAGAAGCACTCCCCTCACAAGTGCTAGCCTCACTCCCGGAGTCAGGTTGTATTTGGCCCTGTAGACAAGGCCAAGCTTACACCTGGTGGCTCTGCAGATGTTTTGGATATGGCTTCATGTCAAGTTGAGGTCGAGGGTGACCCCAAGATATTTACTTGAGCTCGCTGTTGGTAACAGGGGCCTCCATCACAAGCTATTTTGAGCATAGCTGATGGGCTTTAACTTGGCTTGGAACCAAAGAGCATGGCCTGAGTTTTGTTAGGATTCAGTACCAGTCTATGGTTGGTAATCCAGGCGAGACTCTGCTGAAGTCTTCAGATAGGCACTGGTTAAGGTCAGCAGCATTACGAGCATGGGCCACTAGCACAAGGTCATCTGCATAAAGCGTGACTTGGCAATGAGAGGTCACCCATGGGAGTTGATTAATAAAAAGTGAGAATAGGAGAGGTCCAAGTACCGATCCCTGGGGAACTCCCATGGTCACAGCCCTAGGCTCCGAGAGGACCTTGTTAAAGCAGGTGCGCTGCTTTCTACCCATTTGGATAACCATAATGATCAATATTTCCTGTTCATTTATTGGGGCATAATCAAGGCACCAGAATTAGTCATCTTCTTTTCCCGGGAGTCCCTCTGTCCAAGTTATGGGCACCTAGATCTCTGATCGGCTGCAATAAAAGGTTAAAGTGTTATCAAAATATCAGCCCCCAGTCTGTCTGATGCACTATAATACAGTTCTTCACATTCTGAGGTTTGGTGCATCTCAATACAATACATTAATTTAGCGAACACCCCCACTGGATTGTAGCTCCAACTGTCCCCTGCAAAACAAACCTACTCTTGTCCAGTTACTCTCAGTACTTGTATAGTCGCTGCAACCAAAACAAAGTTCCCCTAGGCTGCAGCAACTTCCTCATTAATATTCATGCAGGGCTCATTATTATGTATGACATCTGTTTAATGTCTCACTTTAAACTTTATTTTTTTTCCTTAATGGGGCTTTTTGCCCAACTCCTTCTGGTCTCCAGTCCCCATTTAGCTATGGAGGGGGCACCGGGACCAAGACACACTCCTCCATTAGACTGCAAGACAGCAGTCAGGAACATCAAAGGTGCTCAATATGCACACACGTGAGCACTGGCAGCATCGGAGAAATGCCAGCGGCTCGTTACCTGCCCTCTAAGCCCAAATGAGGCCAAAATCAAGCACTGGGGCTGAATCAGGGGACCTGGGGCACCAGAGAAGACTCAGCCAACAACACTGGAGTGATTAGGGGATGAGAGGATGCCAGGAGGCAGCGGGAGATCCTGGGAACCGGGGGCTATTATGGTAAGCCCCCAAAGGGAGCTTACATTTGGGTAAGCAGAAGAAGAAGAAGAAAGCAGTAATGTGGATTTTGGCCAAACTCAGCCTTTTATCTAACCTACACAAGTCCTCTTTCATGAAGGACATAGATAAAGTAATGTCAGCAATGTCCATTATGAAGGATTCCAAGAGTCTGGCAATGTACTCCAAGCTCAGCTGCTTAGAAGTGCAGCAGTAGCCAACCCATCCTTGTGCCAGGGGTGTCTCCTTTTATGACAGCTGTGCCAATCATATCAGATAAAGACAGAAAATAAGGCAATGTTCTTGTTGAGAATTAAATACTCTTATCAGTTGAGGTAGCAAGGATCTGTTATGGTGTAGTCTAGTTGGATGTAGAAAGGGCTATTTACAAATGACAATCTAGTTTGGCAACTCAACAGCACACCCTTTCTCTCTGTCATCAACTCTACTTTTTTTTTTACTTTTTATTTATCTTCCTCCCTTTCACTGGAACCCCAGTTCTTCGGGAAATGCTCATGTGTCAGCCCTGCTTCATTTCCTTACCTGATTCCGTGGCAGACCCTCATGGAGCCATGGCTGTACCTCCCAGGCAGGTATGAGGTGGGGCCTGTACATCCCGATACTTCTAGTTTCGTTGGGTCCCCGGTGGTCCAGGCAGGAGGAAGCCATTAGGGTCTGCACTGGCGCTCCTTCCTCTTGGTGTTTCCTTGGTGTTTTTTTTCTCCTGTTCTGTGTGCGTGGTGTGAGCCCGACGTCAAGGCATCACCACTGACTTCCACCACATCCCAACCCTCATTCTCTGCTCTGTGCTCATTGAGCCACTGGCTTCTGCCAGAGGTCAGTCAAGTGCCGAGTCAAGTCTCCCTTCCCTTCCGGAGAAGATGAGCAGTCTTGTGGATTCTTAAGCCTTCTGCACCCAGCTGGCCCTTCACCTTCCCAGGATCAACTCTACTTTTCAGCTGATCTGCAGCTCTCTCTCTCTCTCTCTGGGCTGTTTGGCTCCCTCAGTGCAGAAAAAGGGATCCTCTGGGTACTAGGACTGTCACAAAACCACTGCCCACACCCATGTCAGCATGCTTCTTGCCCCTGGCCTCTGCTAACCTTCACCTGTGTTTGCCTCTCACAGTGTCCCACACCTACACTCAGTCCTCTCAGTGAAGTTGCCACATCCTGGATACCTGGACCCTTTAAGCTCAGTCTTCAGTCCCCTGCATCAAGCCATGACAGACTGCTTGAATTCCTGATGAAGTGTGGGTCTGGTCCTATCAATTTTTATTTCATTCCCTTCCCAGTATCAGGAGGGATTAATTGTTCTTCAACCACAGCCCTTTTGGGCATTGAGCATCTCCCTCAAATGAACTGCTAGTGTGGCTTGACTCCTAACCACCGACAGCCTGTGTTCCCATCTGTCCAGGGGATCCACAGCCCTCTTGGGCACCGAGCTTCTCCCTCAAATGAACCGCTAGCACAGCTTAACTTCTACCCACCAACGGCCGGTGCCCCCATCTGTCCAGGTACAGAGCAGGACCGCATTTTTAATTTGGCACCAAATTGCTTCACTGGTGTCTCGTTGATCTGCTGTGCCTAACAGAACTAGGGAACAAACCTTCCTTGGGCGCAGATTTATTTTGACTTTCTACACAATTTGCTGCTTAAAACTGATTTTTTACCTCCCCTCCCATCTCCTCCCTCAGCCCTTTATTAAATACTGTTCAACTCCATCCCCTTTCCTCTTCTCTCACTCTGATTGGCTGTTTAACCAGTGACTACCCCCCAGCATTAAGATCCCCTGCAGCTATTGCACTATATCAGATCGTGTTGAGGACACTTTCCCCCTTTGGCTTCCGAGCTCCTAAACTTTTTTCAACTCATAAAGGGCTCTTGTATTAATACTAAGAAGCAATAAATAAAAGGGTTTTGCTCTAAACCAATCCCTGTGCCTGACTTCACAAAAGTAGGTTACAGAAGGCATAACTCTACAAATTACTATGCCTAACTCTGCTTATTACAAGACCCGCCTGCCATTTCCCCAGCATCCAACTGTAGCACCTCGACTGCAGAGGGTAGTTGGTCCATGTGGAGGGGTTGTGGGATAACAGATGGACCAGACACCAAACTTCAAGTTCAACACACAGTCTCTGGTGATGTTTATTCAAAATGCAGGAGATAACCATCAGTAAAGGCATATCTCTTCTTCAGTACATCAGTTTGTAGCAACAGACTATACAAATCTTTCCTCAACACTTAGCCAGCACCTATTGGCTCTCTGATCTAACTTAGCAGTTGAGATTCAGTCTCCCCTATGCGGTCCTTGTTTGTTTGGGTGGTGGGGGCTCAAATAAAAAGAAAAAAACAAGCTAAAGACAAAGAACCTTAGTGCAGAAGCACTGAAACAAAGGTTACCCCAAAGGGCATTGATAATAAGTCAAGTTTCAAAGAAATACATCACACATACTTTCATAATACAAAGCAGCATAGGATATATGCAGATCACCATGACATTTCAGACTTGTTCAATTTACAGCAATTTACTAGCATTTTAAATAGCACAACTAAAGATTTTTACAGTATCATACAGTTCCCTAGTAACTCTTTACCTTTATCAAAAACATCTAGTGCCATAGTATTTTCAACATTTACATGTTTTAGACTCATGAGGTATATACATTTAAGTATTTTATGACATAGTGCCATTGCATACTAAATCCAACAACAAGGAACACAGCCTGTTGTTTTACATCAGTTCGGAGGCCACCACAATAACCTTCCTGTACAAGGATCTGAGAGGGAAAAGGAAAATTAAAGAGGACACTATAGCATAGTCAAGAAAGGGAAGGGGGTGCCCATAGGTGGCCAACCTTATGGACTAGAAATTGTAAAGAATAAATTAGGTTAAAAATTGAAGAACTGTTGCAACAGATTTAAGAAAAGGTCTGTCCTCAAGAGCGGCAGGAGCTCCCTGTCACATATCCCCCACCTTAACAGGGAGGCAATTATCTCAGACTGCTTACCACCTTCCTGTCCCAGGAAGGTATGGAGCTTCCACTCATCCATCTTCAGTAGGTCTGCCTCAGTGTCCCTATTAACAATAAACATTCTATCATAAAGATAGTGGCTATCATAATTCTTTACCCTGAGGCATTAACATATTTCTCAACAGAGACTAACGGTACCTTCCCTGAACTATCTCTTTTTGGGGAAAGTACATCATATTTCATTGACATCAACTCCTGCATCATATCTAGACATGAAATCTGCATTTACATGTTTTGTCTCTGCCCTGTGGGACACAGTAAATTGATAAGACTGAAAAGTCATGTACCACCACATTATACAGAGTTTTTTATCTCTCATTTGGTGCAACCAGCAGAGGAGATTGTGATCAGTTACAACCTTAAATTCAACCCCCCACAAGTAATATTTCAGAGACTCAACAGCCAATTTCAGAGCTAAGCATTCTTTATCTATGGTAGCATTTCTTCTCTCCCTCTCATGTAGCTTCCTGCTGATACACTTGATCAGATGTTCTTCCCCATTTTCTGAGATGACCACCCCAGTACCATTCTCTGATGCATCAGTTTGAACCTCAAACACTTGGTTGAAGTTAGGGCTTTTCAATACAGAAGCTGTACATAGAATTGCCTTGATATTCCTAAATGCCTTATCACAAATAGGGATCCACTGAATCTTATTCGGGCACCTCTTTTTAGTGAGATCAGTCAAAGGACTAGCAATGGTTGAGAAATTAGGAATAAATCTTTGGTAATAATGAGCCAAGCCTAGAAAAGATCTCACATGCTTTTTTGTGGAAGGTATTGCACTGTTTGTTACTGCTGTAACCTTCTCTACCTCGGGCTTCACTTGTCTGTTTCCTAAAATGAACCCTAGGTATCTTGTCTCAGCCTTTGCTAGGGCACACTTTGCAGGGTTAATGGTCACTCCTGACTCCTTTATTGCTTGCAATACCTGGCTGGGACAAGTGTCTAACATGGGTTTCCCAGTCAGGACCGAATATGACCACATCATCCAAATAAGCCACACAGTACTCAGTGTGTGTGGTCTTAGTATGTGGTCCTTAAAACTCTGAAAAGTGGCTGGGGCCCCATGTAGTCCAAATGGCATTGTGACAAACTGGTATAAACCAAATTGAGGTGCTAAATGCTGTTTAATCTTGTGAATCAGGTGACAAGGGGATTTGCCAATATCTCTTAGTAAGGTCCAGGGTGGAGATATTCTATGCATTGCCTAGCCTGTCAATGATTTCATCTATTTGGGGCATTGAGTAGCCATTGAATACTGACATGTTGTTAAGCTTTCTAAAATCTAGGCATGAATGTATCCCACCCTCTTTCTTGTATACTATGACCATGGGTGAAGACCATGCACTCTTTGAGGGCACAATTATGCCTAACTGCTCCATTTTTTTGTCTTCCCAAATCACCTCATCCCTCACCTTCATGGGCAATCTGTAGGGCTTTAGGTGTATGGGTTTGTCTTGCATGGCAGTTATGGTGTGCACAATTCCTTTGACCCACCCTGGGATGTTTGTGAATATGGGCTCAAATTTTTGTAATACCCCTGCAAATCTTTCTGTTGCTGAGACTCCAGTTCAGGGTTTATCTGAATCTCCTCCAATGGTCCTGACTGCTCTAGCCTTTTATAGGCAACCTCCAGCTCTGACTCCCTAACTTCAGGATGGATATAAAGGGAGGGGTTAGGTTTCTCATGCCATTTCCTAAGGAGGTTCACATGGTACATTTTCCAGGTGAGTTTCTTTCCAGGCATTCTAAGCTCATAGTTCACTACTCCTGTCTGCCTCAAAATGGTGAAGGGCCCTGCCATTTCATGAGTAGTTTGCTCTCTGTGGAGGAAAGGAGTAACAACACTTTGTCCCCTGACTGAAATATTTTAGTCTTCAAACCCTGGTCGTATCTTTCTTTCTGCAAGCCTTGCTTCTGTTCTAAGCTCTGGTGTGCCAAGTTGATATAACTCACCAGGCATTTGTGTAACTGAGTCATGTACATTACGACATTAACATGTGTCACCTCCATCTCTTCTTCCCAGTGCTCTTTAACCACATCCAGTGGCCTGTCATTAAGGCACAGGTCAGGAAGCATAGGAAAACCAGGAGCAGTTGTAGAATTCATCAAAAATATTTATTTACAGTAACAGTAACATAAAAAAGATAAATTTGTTCAGAATAACTATGCACAAAGGAGAAAAAACAGTAGTTTTCCTTGAGTCTCTGTGTCCCTTTTTCTTCTCCAGCAATTGCAGCTCAGCTCTCTTATTAGTCCTTACAACCCCCATTCTTAACAAGCATCCTGTTCTTGTAATTGCTCTGTTCTTGTAAGCTTCAGGTAGGAGCTGCTAGAACACATTGTGCCTGAGCTGAGAGGCCCCATTTCCACAGCTTTTGCAAAAGGCTTAAAAAATTAAACTCAGGTAACCTCTAGTCTCCAATAGCTTTTGCAGTCATCTCAATTTATAATTATATACATTTAAACAGTAATGCTATATATTTTACAAACACAAGGGATCCCAATATCAGTTACATTTCCATACAATGATTTGCATATATTTTTATATCAGCCAATCTAGATATGCAAGGGAGAAAAAGACAGCAAGGGAAAACTGAGAGACAGTGAGAGGCAAAGAACTGCAAGATTGTCGGGGTGATCAAATCTGAGAACTCGCAGGAAAATTGGGTTGCGCAACCTGACAGAGAAGAGACAGAAAAGGAAAGAATAGATCCTTGCATTGAAACACTTTCTCCATAACAAATGGGACAGGGTCCTATTCCACCCTATCACATGGCCCCCCTCGGATTCCTCCCATACAATAATGAAAAAGGTGACAAATTAGTGGATGCTTGAGGGATTTCTCTGTAAGCGAAAAGTAAACAGGGGAGGTACCTATCCTAATCTTTACCTTCTTCTTTTACATATTTCCTCAACATTCTGTTTAATGTTTGATTAAACCTCTCTATGAGGCTGTCAGTCTGTGGGTGGTATGGGGAAGTACACATTGCTACCACACCCAGCAGATGGTACAATTCTTTTAGCAGGTGTGTATTAAAATTACTCCCCTGATCAGTAAGTATTTCCTGGGAGATTCCCATGCAGCTAAATACCTTTGCTAGCTCCTCTGCTATCCTTGGGGTGGTGACAGTTCTCATAGGGATAGCTTCTGGGTAGTGGGTAGTGTAATCACATATGACCAGTACAAATCTGTTACCCTTGGAGCTGTTTTCCAGGGGGCCCACTATATCCTTAGCTATCCTGTCAAATGAGTTAGTCACAATGGGGATGGGTTGTAGTGGTACTCTATCCTTTTTTCCTGCCTGCGCTACCTTCTGACACTCAGCACATGATTTACAATACTCAGCTATGTTCTTGTGGATAGATGGCCAATAAAACCTGGGTAATATCCTATTCAGGGTGCTATCTCTGCCTGCACGGCCTGCCAAAGGGATGTCATGTGCTAGATACATGATTTGGGAGTCAAATGTTCTGGAACCATTAGTTGATCTACTACCTCTTTAGTTCTGGGGTTAGTATATTCTCTATACAGTATTCCCTATTTTACAGTAAACGGAGGGGTACCTTTTTCCACTCCCTTCCTCACCTGTGAAAAAAAAGGGTTAAGTGAAGGGTCTGCTTTTTGCTCATGCTGCATATCACATTTAAAATTATATACCAAGTTGGGCTGTACATCAGCATGAGTATCAATCCAGTCTTTCTTTAGCTTCCTCTTCTCTGCCTTAGTTTTACGGTCCTTGCCAGGATCCTCAAAAACATCATCATCAAATGGGAACACATATGGTAAACGTCCCTGTTTCACTTGTGCTCTGGTGGTTACTGCAACTACAGCAAAGTCCTGGGTGGTATGACAATGTATAAATTAAGCAAAGTCTGAGTGGTCATGCCCAATACAACTGGCACAGGTATGCGAGGTGCCAACCCCACTTCTACCACATGAGTCTTTTCTTGAACAGTCATTTGTATGGTGGCTGTTGGGTAGCAATGGGTATCACCGTGCACACAGATGACTGCTGTATTCAGTCCTTTATTATTCCCAGTCACCAGATCTGCTCAAACAAGAGTCTCGAGGCTCCCTGAATCAATCAGTCCCATCATCTGCTGTGATTCAACCTGTAGAGTAGCTATAAAGTGAACACATTTTGCTAAGGCTATGTGAGTAATCTTTTTCTTTATAGTAGGACAATTTCTTACATAATGTCCTTTCTTTTGGCTCCCATGACATACAATCTCAGCAAATGGAATGTGCCCCCTCTCTCTGCTCTCCAGTCTTGTTCCTCTGGGGCTGGATTTGACAGTTTATAAGTAAAAGGGTTCCTTACCGGATTGCTGGTGGTAATAGCTGCTGATATCCCTTGGAACCCTCTGAGCCTGGATGGTTGGGCTGCCAGGAAGTCTTCCACCAATGTAATGGTTTTATCAGTGGAATTTGGCTTATGCTCCCAAACCCAAAGTTGTACATCCTGGGGTAAAACTTTAATAAACTGTTCAATAATCACCATCTCCAGAACTTGGTCCTTGCTCTTATTCTCCAGTTGTAACCATTTGTAGCAGAGCTCCTTGAGATGGGCATAAGTCTCTCAGGGAGCATCCAGTGACTGCCTTTTAAGAAACCTAAACCTCTGGTGATAGGTTTCAGTATTTATGTCATAGTGCCTGAGGATCTCCTTCTTCATATGATCATAGTCCTCTGCCTCTCAGGAGTCCATGTGTCTATAAACCAATTGGGCACTGCCTGTCAGGTGCAGTGCCAGTTGAACAACCCACTGTTCCCTTGGCCATGCGTAAGTTCGAGCAGGCCTCTCAAATGTTGTGAGGTAGGCCTCAATGTCATTACTATCCAAACGTTTAGACAGTTTAATGTCTTTTGGGCTATTGGCTCTTTCTGTTTGCCCCGCATTGATGGTATGCAAGACCCTCATGGTATCCACCCATTTGGTATCTAGATTTCTCTGCTCAGTGTCTCTATCTCTCTGCTTAATGTCTCTGTCTCTTGCCATCTGCACCTGTTTTATGCAGGGCCATTTCAACAACTCCCCTATGTCCTCAGGTGGAGTGTCTTCAAGAGGAGGCAGTTCCCTCGATTCTTCCATGTCCTCTTGCATCTTTTCATCATCTTCAGGCTTGGCCTTCCTCCGAGCTCCCAGGTCCAGTACAGGCAGCAACTTCACTCCCAGTCTGCTGGCCATGGTTCTGGTCACAACTCTATGGACTTTCTTCTCCAGGATCTCCTCTGGCAACTCCTGGTGCATCAATCTACCTGGGATATCTGGGCAATATCCACCAGAAAATGTCCCTCTTCAGCTAATACAGACACTTCCAGCAAGTTATCCCACTTTTGACACCAAGTCTGTGGAGGAGTTGTGGGATAACAGATGGACCAGACACCAAACTTCAAGTTCAACACACAGTCTCTGTGTGATGTTTATTCAAAATGCAGGAGATAACCTTCAGCAAAGGCATATCTCTTCTTCAGTACATCAGTTTGCAGGAACAGACTATGCAAGTCGTTCCTCTACACTTAACCAACACCTATTGGCTCACTGATCTTTGATCTATCTTAGCAGTTGAGATTCAGTCTCTCCTATGCAGGCCTTGTTTGTTTGGGTGGTGGGGGCTCAAATAAAAAAACAAAACAAGCTAAAGACAAAGAACCTCAGTGCAGAAGCACTGAAATAAGAGTTACCCCAAAGGTGATTGATAATAAGCCAAGTTTCAAAGAAACACAACATCACACATATTTCCATAATACAAAGCATCATGTGATATATGCAAATCACCATGAAATTTCAAACTTGTTCAGTTTACAGCAATTTACTTGCATTTTAAATAGCACAACTAACTTAATTGTTATCATACAGTCCCCTAGTAACTTTTTACTTTTATCAAAAACACCTAGTGCCATGGTATTTTCAATATTTACAAGTTTTCTGCACATAAGGTATATACATTAAAGTATTTTAAGACATAGTGACATTGCATACTAAATCCAACAATGAGGAACACAGCCTGATGTTTTACATCAGCTCATAGGTCACCACAATAACCTCCCTGTACGAGGACCTGAGAGGGAAAAGGAAAATTAAAGAAGACACTATAGCATAGTCAAGAAAGGTAAGAGGTGCCCATAGGTGGCCAACCTTATGGAATAGAAACTGTAAAGAATAGATTAGGCTAATAAATAGAAAAACTGTTGCAACAGATTTAAGAAAAGGTCTGTCCTCAAGAGTGGCAGAAGCTCCCTGTCACAGTCTGGGAGGTTGGCAGGTGGTTGGAGGGGAAATTGTGTGCACCATCACTCTGTGCTCACCAGTGTATCACCTCCACAAATCATATAAAAACTACAAACATGTATCTGCCTCTATCTCTGAAGTCAAACAAAGGGACAGAGGACACTGCAGAACAAGACACTACAGCACCAGAGCTAGCACTACAAAATTCACCCAAAACAGGGGCCAAAACAAAAAAAGCAAAAAGGAAATCAAAAACACTTCTAATTATAGGAGTCTCCAAGATTCAGGGAGTTGATACCTACCTCCGGCAGGGGGTAATGGTCAGGTGTCTCCTAGGTACATCAGCATGGAGAGACACTGGCTGCATTGCTAAAATCATGCAGGAAGCAGGAGAAAACATCAATGTCCTGGTACACATAGGGACTAAAGATCTCACCAGCCGGTCAGTTGTGGAGACCAAGGAACACCTGACTAGGCTGGGAGACAAACTATCATCCATTTTGTCTGGCATCTCCTTCTCTGAGATCCTGCCAATCTGGGAGAGGGGGGAAGATGGATGGAAGGTCAGGGAAGGGGAGATAGGGGAGCTAAACTTGTAACTGAAGGGCTGGTGCCTGGAAAAAGGACACAAATTTGTAGGTAACTGGCAACAGTTTTGGGAGCAAAAGTTCTTTAAATTTGATGGACTGCATCTGACTAAGGAGGGAGTCAGTGTATTGGGGCAGAAGTTTGATGTCTTTGTAGAATATTTAAACTAGTAAGTGGGGAGAGGGGTGCAGCACGCAATACATCAAACAGGAAGAACACCCCTCCCCCTCAGCTAGTGATCAAACCAGAGTTCAGCATGTTTGTAGTTCATTTGCATCACCAGGTAAGGAAGAAGGTCTAGCTCCCCATACGATGAGCAGGGGAAATGTCAGACCTCGCCCAGCAACTAATGCAATGAAATCTGACCAAAGGAAAATCATGTACACAAATGCCCACAGCCTAGGAAACAAGATCCCAGACCTGGAGGCAACAATGACAGAGGCTAAACTGGACATAGTAGCCATTAACAAGACATGGTTCACCAGTAACCACACATGGGAGACTTCAGTACCCCACTATGCACTGTTTAGAAGAGACCAAGGTGCAAAAGGGGGAGTGGCCCTTTATGTCTTTTTTTTTTTATATTTTATTGAGTTGAAGACATGTGGTGAACTTATTTTTTTCAGATTTTACATCAGCATATATAGCAGTCATTTTTATGTTCTTTATACAGCCTTAATATATAAATGTACTGTTCCAGTTAACTTCCATATTTCTAAATTACAATACTCATATTAATCCTATTAAAGTATAGACCAGATATTGCTTATATTCTAGTGTTGGTCGAAGTAATCACTTCAGTGAAAGGATACCATAATTTATCGAATAGTCCCTCTTGTTTCAACAAATAATAATCTGTTCTTTCTACCCTATATAATTCTATCATTAAATTAATCCATTTTGTATGTTAGAAGGTTCCTTATCTTTCCAGTGCATTAATATACATTTTTTTGCCAGTAATAATCCTAGTAAAACCAATTTTTTTTTGTTCTACAATATTCTCTCCCATCATCTGGTTTCCTCCCAGAAGTATTGTAAAAGTGTTAACTACTATCTTAATACCTGAGGATTGTTCCAATATACTGATTATGGAATCCCAGAATTTAGTTAATTTTCTATAGGTTAAGAACACGTGGACCAAAGATCCAGAATTGAGATGACATCTTGGGCAATTTTCATCCAATATGGAATTAATTTGATGTAGCTTAGAAGGTGTGTAATATGCCCTATGGAAGATATTAAACTGAATTTGCTGCATTTTTTGCTTAGTAAGATTGATCATATGGGTATTTGTTTATATTATCCCATACATAGTCTGGGATCTCATGACCCAATTGTGATTTCCATTTGGTCTTAAATTGATCTAACACCATTAAATCAAAATTCTGGAATATTTTATATATGTTAGAGATTATTTTGATCCTAGCTGTACATAGTGTACTTTCTATTGGGGATGCAGTCAGATTTAAATCTGCAAATGCCAGAAAAATTTATTCCTTGGTAGACTAAATTTCTCTTGGATTTGTTGAAATGACATCAGGATACCTCTGTGAAATAAATCACTTATAGTGCTCACTCCTGCCCTCTCCCAAATATGAAATCCCTTATCCATTTCTAAACTATAAAAATGCTTGTTTCTCTGGATTGGAGCTAAGGGAGATTTATATTCTGGCCATTTTATTATTCTATGGGCTTCTTTCCATACCATACAGGAGGTCTGAACTGAGGTCATTTTTCCAGACTTTCTGTTTTTTTTATTTTTAGAATAAAACCCAGAAGATAATATGCTTCTAATATGCTTGTATTTATGTAAGGCTTGTTCAATCTGTTTATTTGATGTAACATTTTCACTAAACCATTCCTGTATTTGTGCCAATTGTGAAGCCAAATAATACCAATGAACATTAGGGAGTGCTAAACCCCCCCTGGTCAGTAGCCAACCATAATTTTCTCTGTGACACCCTAGGCTTCTCCTCTTTCCATATGCATTTTGTAATTATCATTTCCATCTGTTTAAAATGTTTGTGTGGAACCTGGATGGGTAACGTTTGATAAAGGTATAGAAGCCAGAGTAAAATATTCATTTTAATTATATTACGTCTACCAATTACTGTTAACGGGAGATTCTTCCATTTTTCTAAATTTTTCTCTAGGGTTGTAACTATACTTACAAAGTTTTTTCATATAAATCTTTTGTGTCATTAGTGATAACTACCCCTAAATATTTAAACTGTTTGACAATTCTGGTTTGTAGTGGAACAGGAAGGGTATTTTTATTGTTTTTTCCTATAGCAAGCAGCTCCATTTTGTTGGTATTAATCTTATATCCTGAAGCATCACCATATTGTTTAATTATTTCAAGACTTTTAAGTACTGAACATTGTGGATTAGTAAGAAATAGCAAGGTGCCATCCGCATATAAACTAATTCGATGTTCAGTGGAGCCTACTAATATTCCGGTTATCTCTGGGTTAGCTCGTATTGCTACTGCCAAAGGTTCACTAGCTAATGCAAACAGTAGCAGAGATAATGGGAAGCCTTGCCTGGTTCCTCTGGTTAAACTAAGGTTCTTAGATTAATTAGTATTAGTTTGCACTCATGCTGTCGGGTTTACGTATATGTTTTTTATTGTTTTCTGGAAGTTTGCCCCAAATCCAAATTTCTCTATAACTGCATGTATATAATCCTATTCCACCTGATCGAAGGCTTTTTTCATGTCCAATGCCATAATCAATAAATTATTCTGTTTATTGACATCTATCAGGTTGATAACTCTTCTTATATTTGTCCCTATCCTTCTGCCCTTAATAAATCCATTTGATCTATGCTTATTATTTGATTTAATACTTTTCCATCCTTTCGCTATTATTTTTGCAATATTTTCATATCCGAATTTAATAGTGAAATAGGAAAATATGGCAAAACTTGGGTAAGGTCTTTATCCTTTTTAAGAAACACTGATATTCTGGCATCATAAAAATGTAACTGGTAATTTTCCCCAAAAAACAGCTTTGATTAAATAGCTGAATCATATGTTTTAATAAATATGGTGAAAACGCTTTATAAAATTCTATAGGAATTCCATCCGGTCCTAGGGCTTTACCAGAAGGTAATTCTTTAACACAATTGTTAATTTCAGCTTCCAGAATTGGGCTATTTAGCCTTAGGGCCTCGTCAGCATGAATTTTTGGTAATATAATCCCTTTAAAGAACTCGCTAATAGCATGTGGATGTTCCTGTCTCTCAGATGTATATAGCTTTTGGTAATAATCTATGAATTGTTTATTAATTTCAATTGGATTTATGATCTTACAGGTTTCTTCCCCTACAGTTATATTAATTTGAAAAATGCTGCATTATTTTTCTTTTTGAAGTTGAAAGGCTAACAGTCTATCTGGTTTATCACCTTGTGCATAATATTTGGTTTTAGTTTTTAACAAACTGTTCTCTGCTACCTGAGTAATTAATTTATCATATTCGATTTTAGCTGTTATCAGTTTAATATAGATATTTGAGTCCTGAGTTGACATATGTATTTTTTCCCCAATAGTCAATTTTCATTTCTAGTTGCTTTACTGTTTCATTCTTTTTCTTCTTTTTTGCTGAAGAATAAGCAATAGTGGCTCCTCTTATTACTGCTTTTAGTATATCCCAATTATTATTATACAATGTCTGCTCAAGATCATTAAATAAAGAAAAGTCAGTTAATTGATTTTGTATAAACTTAACATATTCCGTATCTTGCAGAAGGGCAGGTTGGAGCACCCATTGCTTATTTTTGATACATTGAGCCATATATACCTCCAGTTGCAGTGGCACATGGTCAGAAATAACAATATTATGATACTTAACTTGTTTAATACAACATTGTAATAGCTTTGAAATTAAAAAATAATCTGTCCTTGAATAGCTTTCATGTGACGTAGAGAAAAAAAAAGTATTGCCAAATTTTGGGGTTCTCTACAAGGGTTTTAAATAATTGATTAGCAGTTTTTTTCTTGGGACAATGTTAACTGTACAGAAAGTATTTATATAGGTTTTCTAGAAGTGTTATGTTTGTTAAACACAGTGAGGCAAGTGCTATGCATTTTCACATGCATTTTCACAATGTTTTAGAACTTTTATGAGCAAAACGCTAATCAATTTTGGGAGTTAAATAAATCCCTGTTCTACCCTCCATATATCAATTAAATTCAAATCTTCCATAAAGTCCCTAAATAACTTTCTGCCCCCAGTCATATTATTTAAGAAGGAGGACAATTTGTCCAGTCTACTATTTATGGCCATATTCTAATCCCTGCCGATAATATAGGGTGACTGAAAAGTTGTTAAGTCAATAAAAAAGTTTACCCAAAAATCTTTCTCAAATACATTTGGTGCATAAATGTTAGCAATTGTAACTGACCCTTCTGAAGTTCTCATCTCAGTTATGATGTATCTTCCTAAGGGGCCTTCTATTGTTTGTCCAATTTTGATTGTGTTATTTTGCTTCTTTACAAAAATAGTGACCCCTCTGGCCAAAGTGATATAATTAGAAAATAGTCCTTCTCCCCATCTATTCACGTGAAACATAGCTTCCTTTTTGCAAAAATGTGTTTCTTGTAAAAGTAAAATATCCACTTTTCTTTTGTCAATCCAATTAAAGATTTGTTTTGCTTTATGTCTATTTCTTAATCCTTTCACACTCCAGATTAAAATATTAAGCATTGCATCTGCAGTATTCATCTGGTTGTACTGTATTTAAGAAAAAGACTAGGCTTTCTTCTATCATATCTTTCCCAATCGACTTCATCCATTTCTGTATCACCACAGTCTTCATTTTTCTTTTGCTTTGCTAGGCTTCCATTGCAACTCAGATACTAATATTTGATTAGTTATATGAAATAAGGCTAACCTATCACCCCAGCCACCCCCCTCCCACTGTGCTGGAGAGGAACTCTCCAATATATACCTACCACCACTGAAGATGGCTACTGCTTACCTCCCTCTACTGAGTGTCACAGGGAGCTAATTGGAGCACTCAAATCAAATTCCACCTCATAGTGTAAGCTATTAATATTTCTAGTTTTGCAAATAACTGGTTTAGTGCCCTTATTCCCTTTCTTATTTCTTCCATTTTAATTTAGCCCCGTATCTCTTTCATTTCCTATAGAATTAATTTCCAATATTTTCAACATTCATCTAACAGTTCCACCCTTTACCTGTATAAGGCAACATTTATAATATTGTCATTCTGTTCATTGTAAAGATAGAAAAGCAGGGGAGTGGCATATACATGAAGTCCAGTCTTCTGCTCATTTCCTGCCCCCCCTTCTCAAGGCACCAAGGGATTCTGATTTTCAGGCAGATAGAAAAATAAAGTAAGAATTAATTATTTCAACATTGTATTCAGTTAATATTTGCTTTTGTTACTTACATAACAGACCATATATATTTTTAACTATTAATTCCCCCCAGCACATAAAGACCAAAACAAAAAGAAAAAGAAAAAAACAGGAGCGCCGCCTTAAGCATTAATATTTAGTTCATCTCAAGTCAAAGGTTGTTGTTTCAGCCATGTTAGAATGCGGGGCCTGATTTATGTGATCTGCCTGCTTGCCTTGGCCTGTTTGTATAGTTTCATTACTAATAATTCTCGCTTCTTGTGTCAGGGCCTGGCATAAAGTTCTTACTGGGTTTGTAGCTGTTTGCCCCTGGTATTTAGCCCTCCAACCTTGATAAAATGGATGTTCACCATTCACTCTTAATAACTGTTCAGCCTCCATAGGGTCAGTGAAGAAACGTAACTTTTCCTTGTAATAAAACTTTAATTTAGCAGGTGGAAGTAAAGCGTACTTTGTGCCCTGTTCCCTCAGTATGGCCATAACCTGGTTGAAGGAGTGCCTGTCGGACATAGTTTCAATGCTGAAAGGCCTGAAAAAGTATGCCTTTCACCTTCAAATCCTTTTCTGTTCTTGCTTTTCTGAGAAAAGCCTCTTTATCTTGAAATTTGTGGGGTTTGATATACACAAATCGGGGTCTGTCTTTGTCTCCTGAGAATCTATTCTGCCCTGCTCTGTGAGCTCTGTCTAAGGAGATTTTTGAGTTTGAAAAATCTAATCCCATTGCCTCGGTAATTAATTGTTCAAAGTAGTGTAGAGGATCCCCACTGCCTTCAGCCCCATCTGGTATTTTCCCCAGCTTTATGTTTCCTCTTCTGGACCTTTCTTCTTGGTTGTGCACTTTTCTAATTAATATCTCAAGCTGTGTTGAATGTGATGCAACAGTTTTTTTTATGGGATCTACAGTGCCTTCCAGCATACTGATTTTATTCTCAGTTTCAGAAGTTCACAAGGTTAAAGCTTCTAATTTTTAGTTAATTCCTGCCACAGCACTAGTTAAAGTACTAAGAGAGTTCTGTATGTCTGCTATGCCCTTTAAAACGTTGTTTTGAAACTCAAATGATGCAGATACCTGTATTTGTTTGGGTTCCAGCCATTGTGTTTGGTCTTTCAGTTTGCTTCAATTATCAGTGATTTTATTCCCATCCTTGTGAACTCTCTTCTCTTTACTTTTCAGTTCATCACTTTCTATTTTACTCCTGTCCTTAGGCAGATTGTTGTGAGGAATACATGCTTCCTTATTGTGTTGCCATAAATACAGGCCTCCAGGGCACTGCAGTTCTTGTGCCAATTGTTTCTCTGTGTCCGATGCACCTGAGATGGATCCAGGTAAAACCATTTCCTCCTCCATTTCTGTTTCAGCCTCCTAATGTCCGTTACCATCGCAAGTTGTTTTTGGGTCTGCCGCCTCCGTTGATTTGGTCTCCATTAATTCTCCCTTCACTTTTGATCTGGAATTGGTGACAATAAAAGGGAAAGAACTGCAGGTAAAAGATCCATAGCTTTGCTCCACTTGCCTGAAAATATTGTAGACTGTGTGTGTAAAGGAAGATCTTTTCTCATGCTCATACTCCTAGTTTTAACCTGGTCGGTCAGCCCTGGTTTTTGTTTAGCATCTTTAATTCTTCTTATCCTTTTAGACATTTTCTGCTGATGTGCCACAGAGAAAATGTTGTCTGGTTTGAAATGGGTAGAAATAGCAAACATTCACAGCATAATCGTTTGCTCCTGTGTTAGCTCCCGACTCAGCAGTGCACTACTCCACCATCTTGGATCTCCCCCATGGCCCTTTATGTCAATGAAAATATCATAGCTACAGAAATTCTGAATACACAGGAGGAGCCAGAAGAACTGTGGATCACCCTGGAAGCAGGAAATTGGACAGCCATACCAACTGGGGTTGTCTATAGGCCTCCAGACCAGCAGGAGGACATAGACACATTACTGTTAGAAGATATACAAAACATAACAGCTAAAGGGGAGTTTCTGATAATGGGAGACTTCAACATGCCAGATACATATTGGTCAATACCAGCAGGAACATCCGCCAGAACTATACACATAGTGGATTCCCTGCAGGGGAGGGCCTTAAACAATTGGTACAACAACCCACAAGAGACAGGGCTATGGTATGGTTCAATTTGGCCACTAGAACTAAATCATCCCATTCCAAGGCAAAAATATGGGACTTCAGAGGAGTTGACTTTGATAAGATGGCCAAAAGAGGTAAGCTAGCCCTGGCAAGAAGAAATAGAAGTGAGGAGATACAGGCAAAGTGAGCAAGCCTTAAGGATACAATACTTGAAATAACATTCCATTGTGTTAGGGAGAAAAGCAAGAGCAAAAGAAGGAGGAAACCACTTTGGTTCTCAAAAACAGTAGCAGAAAAAATCAGAGTCAAAAGGTTGGCCTTCAGAAAATAAAAGGGAATGCAGCAGGATGAAGATAGGGAGGCATACCAAACTTCCCTAAGGGAAGCAGGGAAGGCAGTAAGACAGACAAAGGCCCAAACTGAGGAAATACTAGCACAAACAGTGAAAGAAGGGGACAAGACTTTCTATAGAAACATTAGTGAAAGAAGAAAGTCCAGAGGGGATATTGTTAAGATCAATGGGGATAAGGGGAAGTGTGTGGAGGAGGACCAAGGAAAAGCATCTATCCTAAATAGATACTTCTGCTCAGTATTTACTAAGAAGAAGGTAGGGCAGGGCCCACATCTCAGCACCATGGACACGGGGGGAGGGAGGTGTACACAAGTTCCCTTCACAAAAGAAAGGGTCCTACAAGAGCTCACTAAGCTCAGGGTGGACAAGGCAATAGGACCTGATGGCATACATCCCAGGGTACTAAAGGAACTGAGTGTGGAACTAGCAGAGCCATTATCAGAACTGTTTAGTGAGTCTCTGAGCACAGGAGAAGCCACAGAAGACTGGAGAAAGGCTCATGTGATCCCACTCCACAAGAGTGGCAGTAGGGAGGAGGCAGAGAACTACAGACCAGTCAGTCTTGCCTCAGTAGTGGACAAGATTATGGAGGCACTCCTTAAGGAAAGGATAGTGCAACACCTGGAATCCATAGGAGCACAGGATCCAAGACAGCACGGGTTTACAACAGGAAGGTCCTGTCAAACTAATCTTATAGATTTCTTTGACTGGGTAACCAGAGTGGTGGACCAAGGAGGTGCAGTTGATGTCACCTACCTTGACTTCAGCAAAGCTTTCAATACTGTTCCACATAGAAGATAGATTGATTAATAAGCTGGGGATGCTAGGGGTGGGTCAGAGTTTGGTCAATGGGGTGGCAAACTACTTGGCAGGCAGAAAACAGAGAGTGTTGGTAAATGGTATACAGTCAGAAAAAATGCAAGTCACGAATGGGGTACCTCAGGGATCAGTCCTGGGGCCAGTCCTCTTCAATATCTTCATCAGTGATGTTGCAGATGGACTGGAGGGTAAGGTTTGTCTGTTTGCAGATGACACCAAGATCTGCAACAGAGTAGATGATCCAGATGGGGTGGGCAGAATGAGAAGAGATCTGGAAAAACTGGCAAAATGGTCTAAAGAGTGGCAACCAGGGTTTAATGCAAAGAAGTGTAAGGTCATGCACATAGGGAAGAGAAACCCTGAAGCCACCTATAGGTTGGGAGATGAGTTGCTGGCAATCACAAGGGAAGAAAGAGACTCTAGCATCATCATCACAGATGACCTGAAATCATCCAGGCAGACCGCTAAAGCAGTAGGTAAGGCTAGAGGGATGTTGGGGTGTATTAGTAGAGGTATCACAAGTCGTAAGATGGAGGTAATAATCCCTCTTTACAAGACATTGGTTAGGCCACATCTGGAGTACTGCGTGCAGTACTGGGGGCCGCACCTACACAAGGACATTAGCAAAATGGAGGCTGTCCAGAAGGGCAAACAAAATGGTGCAGGGACTGCATCAGAAAACATATGAGGACAGATTAACGGAGCTCAATATGTATACCTAGAGCAAAGGAGGGAGAGGGTGAGTATGATCGAAACATTCAAACATCTTAAGGGCATTAACAAGGTGAAAGAGTCTAACATGTTTCAATATAAGAAAAATAGCAGGACAAGAGGACACAGCTTGAGATTAGAGGGAGACCAATTAAGTGGTAATGTGAGGAAGTTCTTTTTCACAGAAAGGGTGGTGGATGCATGGAATGGCCTACCTCAGGAAGTGGTGGATATGAATACAGTGCAGGGCTTCAAACAGGCATGGCATAGGCATAAGGGATAATACAGATGAGTATGGCTAGATAGGCCATTTACAGAGTAAAGGCCTATGGCACATTCATAAGGTAGAAAAAATGGGCACACTGGATGGGCCTTGAGGTCCTTATCTGACGTCAATTTCTATGTTTCTATATTATTTACTCATTTTATTACTTCCACTCCTTGCCCCTTCCCCTCCCTCGCTACCTAACCCCACACCCTTGCCCCATCCCTGCCCCTGCTACCTTCACTTCCATAATCCCACATTCCCATTGTCAATAATCCTGACCATTCCTTCATTGAATTGGTCTCACTATGTTATTCGGCCACATGCCTCCCTCATGCTTAGACCAAATTAATTTGCCATATAACTCCAATTAGTGGCTTGGTCACTTGCACCAAGCCCCAATAGGCCCCCCACAACCAGGGCTCTTGCTCATGGTTTAAAAATACTAAGCTGCATTTCATCATTATTGCTCTCTTACTCTCTGCTGGTGATATCAGCCCCAACTCAGATCCTATCACTTCCACTAGCCCCTGACCCCCTAATTCTTTCCAAAGCTCTGCTTCATTATCCTCCCTTTCTGGGCTGTCCCTCCCACGTGGCATAAAGATGCTCCACCTTAATATGAGGAGCTTGCTTCTGAAACTTGACCTGCTTCTGCCCCTTGTAGTAGCTCACACCCTGCACATCTTAATTTTATCTGAAATTTGGCTAAATAGTAAAATATCTGACTACTATGTCTCCATCCCGGGCTACTCACTCTTCTGTCAAGACCGTGCAACCCATGCAGGTGATGTGGCAATTTACACGGCCTACTCTCTCCAAATCACCACTATCTTATCATCCTACATCCCAGGGGCCCAAAAAAACATAGTTCTATGACACTCCCTACCCTTCACCGTTTCTGTCTATGTAGCAGGGACTTACTGCTGTCCTGGCCTAAGCACCTCATCAGTGGTCCAACATATAACCCCCATCACATCCCTCACCACCAATAGCAAACTCTACCTCCTGGTCAACTTCAATCAGAACTGGCTGTCTTCCTCACTAGGTAAAGTGAGAAATTATATGTGCCCTCAGCCTCACTCAACAAATACAAGACCTCACCTGCCTAAACAAGAAACTTTAAACCATTCACTGCTAGACTGGGGCCTCACCTCACATCCCCACCATATCATTCAATCAGGTCTACTCCCTGATGCTCTAAGTGATCATCACATCATCTACCTGGTACACAAAGTTCACAGACCAAAATCTTCTCCCAAGTTAGTACTGACCCACATCTTCTGCTCCTTAGTTCTCACCCCACTACATCAAGACCTATTACAACTTGACTGGTCCCCCATATCTTCTGACAACTCAATTAACCAAGTGTTACACTATTTAAAGGACAATTTTCTAAAGGTCTAGAACACTCATGCCCCCCTAAAATGCACTAGAGCACAGGGAAACCACCATGCTTGGGTTACCCCTAAACTGTTGGCTTCTCAGCAGGCTTGCACTGAGCCTGGAAAGCTCACAAAACATCCAAGCAGCCTAATGACCTACAAACCTACTATACCCTCTGCAGTTCCTGTACAAGAGCTATCAGGCTAGCCAAAGTTGATTATTTCCGCACATCCATCTAAAATAACATAGCTAACCCATCCAAGTTCTGGAAGGTGGTTCATTCCCTTTTTTCTCTCCTGTTAACCCTGCCCACTTCACTCCTTAAATTACACGGCTCCCTCATCTCCAACCACCCCTCAGTTGCATCAGAGTTCAACACATACTTCACGTTCTGTTCTTCATCACTCTTTTCCTCTGTTCCCCCTCTCCCCACCAGTTTACCTGCTACTCACATACACCCCTCTAATCCCCAGGAAGGGTCCTTCTCCTTCTGTCCAGTCTCCCCTACCGAGGTTCTTGAAGCTCTTCTTACTCTTAATCCTAATAAAGGCAGGTCCCCGGATGGCCTTCATCTGAAGCTGCTACATCTCTCTGCAGCTGCTATCTCTGCCCCTCTATCCACCATCTAAAACCTCTTGTTCTCCCACGTAACAGTCCCTTCTGCTTGGAAACATGCCGCTGTCCTTCCTTTACCGAAGGGAGGTGATCCCTCCTCACCCAGCAACTATCGTCCATTCTCTCTACTGCCGGCCTAGCTAAACTCCAGGAGCATCTTGTCCTTGCTCAACTTTCTTCATACCTCACTGTCTCCTCCTTCTTTACTCCATTCCAGTCTGGTTTTAGGAAAAATCACTCCACCACTATCTCCCTCCTTAGACTCACTGACTCCATACTCATGGGGCTGGATAGTGGTCTGATTACCTCTGCCATATTTGTTGACCTCATCAAGGCTTTCAACATGGTCTCCCACACCCTCCTGCTGCAAACCCTCACATTAGCTGGCCTCTCTGACTCTGCCACTGGCTGGTTCAGCGATTACCTTACAGGTAGGTCGCAATCAGTCAAGATAGCTGATGTTGTGTCTGCCCCCCTCCAAATCCACACAGGAGTTCCCCAGGGCTCTGTGCTTGGACCCCTGCTTTTCTCCATCTTCCTTAATGACCTCCTCTCAGCCTGCTCATCTTCCGACATTCATATGTATGCGGATGACACTGTCCTGCACCTCTTGCTGCTGCCCCATTAATGTAGCCACCAGACTTCAGGATGACTTCAACAATATTCAACACTGGCTGTGCTCTCATCAAATTTTCCACAATGCTAAAAAAAACAGTTTCCGTGACCTTTGGCACTAGGCAGAGACTCTCCAAGTTCAACTCCCCTTCCACTTTCCACACCCTTGACGGGACTACACTTGAGGACACCACCTCATTCCAGGTATCTTGGGGTCTGGCTGGATCCCAACTTTAGTTTTTCTGGACACATGGATGCCATCCTGAAAAGATGTGCCCCAAGGTTGGCGCCCTCTACAGGAACCATTCACGTCTACCTCTTACGGTTAGGTGTGAGCTTGTCCAGAAAATGATTCTACCTATTTTTGACTACTGCGATGTAGTCTGTAGTGCTGCTTCTAAGTCCTCCCTAGCCAAACTGGATACCCTCTTCAACTCCTTCTGTCATTTTGCTCTAGACTCTCTCCCCCCCTTACTCAACACTGCGATCTTTACCACTCCCTTGCTTTCTCATCTCTGAGTGACTGCCACCTTGCCCACTGTACTAAATTCATCTTCAAATTCTGGCTTCACTCTCTTCCTCCCCACCTGTCTTCCTGCTTTACCTTACCTCACCCCTTCCTGCCCAACACTTCCTCAGATCAGCCGATTCATGCACTTTAGCAGTCCTGCACCGATCCACAAGTATAGGTCAGACTTCACTTTCCTAAACTATGGCATTCATTGCCACCTCCAATTTGCCACTCCTCCTCCTTATCCATTTCCTCAGCTTTAAAAAACTTTTTCTCATCAAATTTTACCTGCACCTAGTCAGTCTCCCTGCTCACTAGCCTCCTCATGGGCTGATCCCTGTATCAATTTCCTCCAGCACTTACTGGGCCATATTATTATCTATTGTAACTTGATGCACTATACTCCATGATCTGCTAGTTTAATTGTGATGCATGTTATTTTCCTTGGTCTTCTTTGTCATACTGTATTGTTTATTTGTTATTGGAATTTTTGTATCATTGCTCCAATGTACTCCTCCCCCCAGGATGCACCGTGAGATGAGCATCCCTGGTTGCTCAGTGTGTTTTTCTGGTAAAACTTTTCAATAAATAAATAACATTATTTAAAGTAAATGAGCATGTCTCTTTTGGATTGATGGCTATCTCTTGAGACTCATAATGCCTTTTGATAAAAATGACATGCATTCAGTAGCCCTTTTCTCCCTCCTGTCAGCTCCATCAGCCTTCATTCTGACTGTCTGGCTCTGAGTATTGCACATACATTTTCACTATTGCACTTTAGGTCATTTCCTAAAAGCCTATCCACTGCCAGGTCTTCACTAACCCCCACCTTCTCCATCCTTTACCCCCCCCCCAGCTGAGGAAGACTTAATCCAAAGGAACTGGCACTGTTGGTCCTACTGCACACTTTGCCATGTCAAATTGATCAGGCAAAACCTGTTCAGGTTTAGTTAAATCCTGATGCACTATGGAATGCATAGCCCCAGTGTCCCTCCAGTATTATGTAAGCTTCCCATTAATTTCAACAAGGAGCACATATGTTGTGAATGTGGGTCTATTGTCCCCCTGAAATGATTAACAGTATGGGACCCTGAGACTGTGGGTTCCTTCCCACAGCCCCATGTCCTTGTGCTTTCCATTCTGAGCAGCCATAGCTGAGATGCCCTGCTTGCTGGCACACATGACATTTCTTAATCTCTTGTTGTCTCTTTGCTTTAGAGAATGGAATGTGCTCCACTCTGGGTTCAGGAACAGCTGAGGTCCATGTAGCCTGCCCTGCTGATTTACCTGCCATTTAAACCCTGCTGTCTGTCCCTCCACATTCTTTTGACTGGCATATGGCCTGTTTGCTTTTCAGCCACTTCTCTAGCTAAACCTGGGGCTCAGTCAGCCAACCACACATGTATATCCTCTGGGCTGCAACTGAGAAGCTGGTACAGTGACATAACTTCCAGAATCTGCACAGCAGTGGATGGTTGGGCACCCTCAAACCACCTTCTGAGGAAACTGGAAAGCTGTACCCACATTTCCAAAAAACATTCTCCATCACTTTCCTTATATCTCCATAAATTCCATCTATATGCATCAACAGCCATTTTAACAGAACATTTTTCATTGTATCATAGTCTGAGCTCTCCTGTGCATTCATTTTGGAAAATGCATCGAGAGCCTTTCCAAATAATAAATAGGTTAAACTGAGGGCCCACACTCCCTTGTCCCTTGTCCAATTTGAACTGTGTATGAATTTTGTCAAATATTAAACAGAAGATATCTAAATCATCTCCCTGTTTAAAATGAGGAAACATTTTAGAATTTGGTATAGGACTGTGTACTGACCTCCCGTTGTCAACCCCATTTACTACTCTGAATGGCTGCTGAAATAATCTCTCCATCTCCAGTTCATGTCTGTGGTGTCCATGGTGAAAAAAATCTACCTTTGCCTTGCACCTTCTGGGGTCTCAACTCTGTTACAACACTAAATTAACAAATGGTGCCTTAGGAGATCCACACTATAGCTATTGAAAGTCCCCCACTATCACACTTCACAGGGACAATGCTCTTTTGCTAATTGAGAGCCACTCTGGTTCAATGGCCTCAGCCCAACCATCTCCTCTGCCCCAACTATTGGTATATTTAAAACTAGGCTCCAGATTTATCTCACTCCCAACAGCTCCTGTGACTGCCCAACTTAACCTTGTTTCTCTACTTCCCTTTCTGCTCTAGTTGTCCCCCCCTCACTGGATTCTACCTCACATCTTGGTATACCCAATGCTGCACTTTTCACCCTCTCATCACCCTTCCTACATTCCTCCTCCCCCCACCACCCTCTTCCCTCTCCCTATGACTCTGGCACTTCTTATCTGTTGTCTATTTTCTCTGACAAATGCCGCTGGCTGCCTTGTTACAATGCTACCCTTGAACTGTATTAATCTGTACTCTGTTTGCAATGTCCACATTGTTGTAATGCCTGTCTTGATGTTCACCATAATTTGTATTTCTCTGACATGGAACCTTTGTAAAAGAGCCATGGCTCAAAGGTATTTATAATCCTAGACTTGATAAATAAATAAATAAAATGTCTGTGCTGGGTTTCTACCTTTCTCAGCTCTCTCCATCTGCAACTTTTTCATTTGGCTTTCAGCCTCTTTCTGCATATTTTCAACCTCAAACTGTATCTTCAGTTTTCCCAGCTTCAGATGTGCTGCTCAACCTAATGTTGCTGTCCTTGATCTGTCCCACTGCTGCTCTGGTGCCTTCTGCTGCTGCTGCTGTTGCTGTGGTTTCTGCTGCTGCTGTTGCAATGGTGCCCTCTGCTGTTGCACCTTCTCCAACTGCTGATGGACTCCTCATCTTTGACCAGCTCATCTGGTGTGTAATAATAATTATACCCAACCATGGCATGTGGCTTAGGGACCCCTTGCTTCTCTTGGTCCATTCTGACCAGGGCTTCTATGAGCTGTTCTTTTCTTTTCAGCAGTTCATAGGTAATGTTCTTTTTGATGCATAGTTCTCACAGCTGTTCTGATTTTAAATCTGCTGCAATCATTTTCTGCTTTCGTCTTAACCACTTTTTGCACCTGAAAATAAAAGTGAAAATTAAAACAAACTGAATGTTCTCTTGAGCATTTTGTTTTATGACTGGTTAGGTATTTTGTGCAGTCTCCGAGAATTTTACTCTCAGTGTCTATGTACACTACACATATACCTCTCAAGTAACCACCGAATGCTGGCTCATATACATTACATAGATCACATTGTTACCACCAGATGTCACAAACCCACTGCCCACACCCCAGCCAGCATGCTTTTCAACTCTGGCCGCCACAGACCTATTTTCACATCTCACCATGTCCTGCACCCACACTCAGCCCTCTCAGCAAAGTTGGCATGCCTTGTACACCTGAACAGTTTCAGCCCAGTCACCAGTCCCCTACATCAAGCCAAGGCAGACTGTTCAAACCCCAGGTGAAGTGTGAGTGTCCTATCAATGTTTACTCCATTCCCTTCCCTGTATCAGGAGAGATTAATTGTTCTTCAGTTATTTAAAATAAATGATCATGTGTCTTTCAGAATGAGTGATACCTCTTGAGACTCACAATACTGTTAATAAACATGTACTAATGTCAGTGCAGTGTATATTGTGCTAAACAGGCATGTGAAAGGCTATGACAGTTTCATGAAAAGGAGCTGTTTAGTGGATTTTGTTAGCCCGCAAAAAGATTTAAAAACTAATCCCTTTCGCTTAGCTGTCAAAATCCCTCTTTGCAAGCCGATCCCTTTTGCGGGTGTCAAAATCCTTTTGTGAGTCAATCTTTTCACGAGATAGGGCCATGTGGTCGTCATCTCACGAAAAGGGACTTTTTAAATTTTAAAATGAGCATTTTGTGACTAAAGTAAACCAAAGGCATAGGTTTGTAGAGGACGTCCACCTGAACAAAACCCATGCTTTGTTCACTTCAGGACACATCCATGGATAAAGTTATAACATTTTGTTTTTGAGGAAAAATGACAAGATGACGGCTCGCAAAAAGGGAATTTTTCTCACGAAGAGAGATTTTAAAAATCCTTCATTGTGAGCTATCAAAATCCCTTTTTGTGAGCTCTAAATCCCTTTTTGTACTGTGCATCTATCCCAAAGATGGAACTGAGCATGCTCAGAACCCGAAATGTAAAAATTGAATAACTTTTGAAAGGTTTAACATTTTTTTCACCAAACCAATACTGGATTATACCTTAAGATAACCTCTTTCTACCCTGCCAAAATTCCAAATGTTGCGCATACAGCGCAATCTCAAAAAGTGACCATGACATTTGCCAAAAAAGGTGAAAAATGCTTTTTTGCACTTTACTGCATGAAACCCACAAATCTGATTAAAACATAAATTGGCAAATCAAGCAATCCAGTATCCAAGACTGTGTAGCTCAAATTTCATGCAAATCTGTTTAATGGTTGCAAAGTTATTCACGTGCAAAATTTGGGGTTTAATATTAAACTGCCTACTCAGCCCTAACTATAGTGGCTACTGCGCCACTATAATACAGTATATGTTTATATATATATATATATTCATGGCAGAAAAAAACTCTGTTTAATGCATCAGCTAGGGTTGTTCCAAAACTCTGTTTAATGCATCAGCTAGGGTTGTTCCACAGTGACAAAAGTGAGGAAATTTGGTGTTAGTGTTACCACCCCTTGCACCCCAAGCCCTCCCATCCCCAACAACAGGCACCAGGGTGTGCATTGGGGTCATTGGTCCTAACTCTCACCCCATCCCATGTGTAAACAAGCTGAGGTGGTGCAGTATAGGAGAATGGGGTGAGAGTTAGGACTGAGGACCCTAACACACACCCTGATGCCTGTTGTTGGGGACAGGGTGGGCTAGGGGTGCAAGGAGTGGCAACCCTAACACTGAATTTCCTTGCTTTTGTCGATGTGGAACAACCCTAGCTGATGCATTAAATGGAGTTTTTTTGCCATGAATTTCCCTTATTTTTGAGAATGAGCACTATAAATAATAAATGGAATGTGGTGGTGGGAGAGCGCGGGGCTCAAATGTGATTTTTTTCACATAGTAACGCAAACGGTAATGCACATGGTGACACTAACATAAAGGATAATGTAAATGGAAGAGAAACGCAAGCGCAAATGTTAATGAAAACAGAAATGTAATGCAATCGGTAATGCAAACGCTAACGGCAACAGAAGTGCAAACATTAATGAAAACAGTAACGTAAATGGTAATGCCAACAGAAACGCAAATAGTAAGAAAAATGCAAACAGTAACTCAAACACAAACAGAAATGCAACTGGTTAAGGCAACAGCGCCGCAGAAGGAAACAGTAATGCAATTCACAATGGAAACGCAACTGAAAATGCAAATGCTAAGGGCAACAGAAACACAAACTGTGACAAAGATGCAAACAATAATGGTAACACAATTGGAAACACAAACAGTTACAGTAACAGCAACGATGAAGCCAAAGTGAACAGTAACGTAAACAGAAATGCAAGCATATATGGAGATGCAAATGGTAATGCGCACGGTCACAGTACCGCAATTTAGAAATGTAAATGCTAACGGCAACAGCATCGATGACACCAAAGGAAACACAAACGGAAGCGCGTACACAAATGCAAATGGTAATGCACACGGTGATGCAAAATGAAACGCAAACAGAAACAGAAATGGAAATGCAAATGGTAACAGTAACGCAAATGCAAGCACAAACAAAAATGCAAAGGGTAACGCACATGGTGGCGTAGATGGGAACGCTAACACAAATGGATACAGAAACGCAAGTGGAAATGCTAACTGTAATAGTAATGAAAGTGCACACCCAAAAGCTGCATAAAGAAACACAGTGACTATAAAGAATGTATGCATAATTGGCCTCGGAGCAGAAAATGAGTACTTGGAATACTAAATTGCTTATATCTCAGGAACCGTACGACGTAGAACAAAATAAAACAAATTTCTTATAATTTATGACTTTCCTGGATATTTTGGTACTTAGCCCCGGGGCTAAGCATTTTTCTGATGAAAAGTCTGTATCTCGAAGCATTTCTGAGATACGGACGGACGCCATAATGTTAGTCTATGGGAAAATCATCAACTTCAGAGTATCATAACTTTGCAGCCCTGTAATATTTTGTCATCATACCACTAAGAGGCACATCTATGGGATGTTGGCTTTCTTCCCTTCAAATCTCAGCCCAAAAGACCAAACCATCCTTTTGCAGCAGGGTGGCAAAGATTTCCTAATCTTTTGAGCATGGTGTCGCAAAGTATTATCCCAAATCATGACACTTTCAAGAAAACAAAATCACCTAGTGTCGCTGCGCGACACTGCTTTGCAACACTACAGTTTACAAAAATTTCAAAAACATATTTCTAGGGTGTTTAACCCCCCCAAAAAAAGACATGGCTAGCATCCTCCAGGTTCGACTAGGTGAACACAAAAAGAATTGTGTCCCTAGAGGGTCCCAAATTTAAATGGCAAGCATTTCTGTGACCAGTAATTGAAAATAAATGACTGAATCATGACACTACAGGGGTCATTTGTGACACTAAAAATTGCATTTGTGACACTGTCAAACTTTTTGTTAACTTTTCCCAATGACTATAATGGGAAACTTATTTTTTGAATAACTTTTGAACCATTTAATATTTTTTCACAAAATTTTTGAAAGGCACATCAGGGACCCTGTCTGCATGTTCCCTGAAGGTTTTGTACCAATTGTGCAAACCGTGCACCCTGTAGGTGCGAGGAAAGAATGGGCAAAAAAGTGTAAATGTGACTTTTTATTGCACTTTATAGCTCCACAACCATACATCCAACTGTTACAAAACTTGGCAGATCCAGAGATCTATAGTACTGCTCCATGCATGCCAAATTGCAAGCAAATCTGTCATATGGTGGCAAAGTTATTAAGCTGCAAAATTTCACACTTTAACCTTAAGTGGAGTACTCAACCCTAACTATAGTGGCGATACCATGCCACTATTATGTATCAAAAAAATAAAATTATTGGGATCAGAGGTTATAGTATCAGGAATCCTACCAGTACCAAAAGTGGAAAGAGAAAAAAATAAAAAAAATTGTAAAAATTAATGGCAGATTAGAAAATTGGTGTATCCAAGAACAGACAGGTTTTATTAATTCCTGGAATGACTTAAATGGGTGAAGGAATCTTTATAGTGCAGATGGCCTTTATTTGAATAAGATTGGTGCAAATGTATTAGGCACCTTAATAAAACATAAAATGGAAGAAATAGCTTTAAACTGAGTACAAAGGGGAATGGGTTGAAAATAGTTTGTAATAAACTACCAAAAGAAAACAAAAACACTTGTAAGAAAGATAATAGTACTAGATTTCTCCTTAGTAATATGAGAAGTCTGCAAAATAAATTTGACGAGTTTCAATCAATATTATTTTAATTAACAAATTGACATTGTCCTGTTGACTGAAACATGGTTAGATAATAAAGACAACTGGAGAAACATTTTCAGGGTTTTAATCTAATACATCATGATAGGGCATATAAGAAAGGAAGAGGTGTTGCCATTTATTTGTCATTGAATATAAAATACATGGATATAACACAGGAAATAAAAAACACCAATAATACAGAAACTTTATGGATACAAATCCTAAATAATAACAGAAAGGAATATATTTTGGGCTTATGTTACAGACCACCAGATACTACTGTAGAAGCCAATTTAAAAATCCTAGGAGAAGTACATCGAGCACTGGAAAAGGGATAAGTTATCTTAGTGGGTGACTTTAACTTTCCAGATATTAATTGGACCATAGGGAAAGCAATAAATAAAGTAAAGCTTTTCTGGAATTTTGCATAGAAAATAATTTAGTACAGCATGTAAATACCCTATACCAGACTGGAAAATATATTATATTTAGTAATTACTACAGATGATATAACATTGCTTACATGTAAGACTCAATCACTGATTGCTAATAGGGACTATAACACTGTGTACTTTACAATACAAAATCAAAAACAATGGACTGAAGGTTGTACAGAGTTGTATTTATATAAAACAGTAAATCTCGAAGGCATAAAAAGTGATCTTGTGAAAATTAACTGGGAATTCAAAGTAAAAAACAAATCAATTGATGAGTATTGGGACAATATCAAATCCACAATTCATAGCATAATACAGAATCATGTGAAATCAGTAAAGAAATATACCAGGAAGGGTCGAAAACCAAAGTGGTTATGTAAAAGCTTGTTCAAAGTGATTAAACATAAAATAAGTTATATGGTCAATATAAAAAAAATAAAACTGAAGTAAACTGGTTAGCATTTAAAAGGATGCAAAGCAAATATAAAAATAAAATAAAGCAAAAAAAGAGTATAAAATTTATCTGGCAATGACAGCAAATAAAACAAATAGGAAAAAGTTCTATAGTTATATAAATTCTTTGCAAAAAGGACATACTAACATACTATTTGCCAGCAGATTAGGCCTTACGGTTTATCGAGTCTGTTCGAACCTCAGATCCCTAGTTGGGTGCCAAGGCCCTCCCCCCTTGTGTTCCAGAAAACCCTATCATCCATCCCCACCCCCTGGGACAGGCCATCATCTGATACATCCACTTTCTGTGTCTGTCCCACCTCTCTGAAGCCCTCCACTGTGGATCTCTGAACCAGCTTGCAGGCAGTGCATTCCAAGGGTCTACCACCCTCTCAGTGAAAACCTCCTCTCTTCCCCCACCCTTCCACTTTCCAGCTTCAAACAATGCCCTCTGGTGATACCTCCCTGCTTTAGTCTAAAGATCCTCCATGTTTACCCTATTTATTCCCTTGAGGTACTTGAAGACCTCAATCATGTCCCCCTGTCTCTCCTCTCCTCCAATGAAAACAGGCAGAGCTCCTCAAGCCTGTCCTCATACATCAAATCCCCTAGCCCTCGTATCATCTTGGTTGCCCTCCTCTGTACCCTCTCCAGAAGCTGTTTGTCCCTCTTCAAGTGTGGTCTCCAGTATTGTACGCAGTACTCAAGGTGTGGTCTAAACAGTCCATCGTACAGTGGCAGAATCACTTCCTTGCTCCTAGAGGTGATCCCCCTTACGATGCATCCCAACATCCTGTTTGCCTTGCTAGCCGCTCTCCTGCACTGCTCAGTTATTCATACTTCCATCCACCATGACCCTTAGGTCTTTTTCCCCTATTGAGGCCTCCAGTGCCTCCCTCCCAGGTGTACCTGTGTTTAGGGTTTCCCCACCCAAGGTGTAACACCTTGCACTTGGTGATATTGAATTTAATTTCCATGTGTGAGTCCAGCTTTCCAGGGTGTCCAGGTCCCCTTGCAGGGCCAACCTCCCCTCTTCTGCCTCAACTACTGCTATCATCTTGAAGTAATCAGCGAAGAGACTCATTTCACACCCTATACCCTCCCTGATGTCTGATGTGTATGCATTAAACAGGATCAGACCCAGGACTGAGTCCTGCGGTACCACACTACCAACTTCTCTAGGGTTCAAGAGCTCCCCGCAGACCACTACTTTCTGGGTGCGTCCAGCTAGCCAGTTTTCAATCCATCTGACCATCAAGGGCCTACTCCTAACCCCTTCAGTTTCTCCACCAGACCATTGTGGAGGACAGAGTCAAACACCTTGCTGAAGTCCAAGAATAATACATCCACAGGCTTTCCAATGTCCAGTTCTGATGTTACCCATTCATAGAACTCCACAAGATTGGTTTGACATGATCTACCTGGCACAAGCCCGTGTTGCCGATTATCCAGACCTCCCACCTCCTCCAAGTACACCCCCAATCGTTCCTTAAGTATACTCTCCATTAATTTTCCCACCACTGAGGTCAAACTGATGGGTCTATAGTTACCTGGTACTTCCCTTGACCCCCCCCTTATGGATTGGCACCACATGTGCCTCTCACCAATCCCTAGGTACCCTCCCTGTCTCAAGTGACCTGTTGAAGAGCTCTGCCAGGGGTGCAGCCAGTATGTCCGCCAATTCCCATAGTACTCTCAGATAAATGCCATCCAGCCCAGGAGATTTGTCTTTCTTTAGGGCCTTGAGGGCTAACCACACCCTTTTGGCGGAGACAGCATCATCTGTTCCGTCCACCTTACTGGCCTTTTTATCCTTATCCTGATGTGACACCCCTGGGGTACCTCTCCCTCCCTCTTGCTCCATTTCTGTTGCTCCCCTGATCCCACTCACTGCTGCTTCTATCCCCATCATGCTTTGCTTTGTAGATATCCCATCCCCCTCCCTAGTGAACACAGAGGCAAAGTACTCATTTAATACTTCTGCCTGGTCCCTTGCTTCTTCCACCCACCCTCCTTCTGATCTAAATCTGCTGAGATGGCCCTTTTTTCTCCACTCCCCAATGTACCGGAAGAACCCCTTTTCCCCTCCATGTATCCCCTGTGCCAGCCGTTGCTCTTTACTGGACTTTGCTCCCCTCACCATCCAGGTGACTTTTCTAGAAGCAAGATGGTACATTTCCTTATCCCTATCCCCGCTTGTTGTTTAATATTATTTGTAGGCTGCCTTCTTTTCTCTGACCGCTACCTGAACCTCACGGGACCACCACCATGGTTTATGTGACCTTGCTCCCTTATGTTTCACCTTAGTGCAATGTGGAATCATTAACAAAATTAGAAAAAAATGAATGTATTACAGATCCAAAACTAATTGCAAATAAATGTAATTCTTTCTTTTGCTCAGTATATTCTGAGAATAACAATAATAAAATAAAAAAAAATATCAATGATATAGGAATCTTTGAATTTACTAAAGAAGAGATTCTCCAGCAAATTGGAAATATAAAGGAAAACACTGCACCTGGTCTAGATAATATTACGCCAAAACTGTTAAAAAATAATGAAGGACCAAATTTGGATACCATTGAAAATAATGTTTGAAAGATCCTTAAATCAGGGTATTATACCCAATGACTGGAGAATATCCAAAATAACACCTATCTTTAAGAAAGGTATGAAGACAGATCTCTCTGACTATAGACCCATAAGCCTTACCTCTATGCCATGCAAATTATTGGAGGCACTCATAAAAAATAAAATTATTGAACATCTTAATAAAAATCTAGTATCTGATATAAACCAACATGGTTTCAGGAAGGGTAGGTAATTTACCACCAACCTGATATGTTTTTATAACACAATCAGCAAGATATTGGATAAAGGAATACCGGTGGATAAAGGAATACCGGTGGATATGGTAATGTTTGATTTTAGCAAATGTTTGATTTAGTTCCACACTGGGCAATTACTGAAAAATTTTCTAAATATAAAATACACTTGTATATTATAAGATGGGTGGAAAATAGGTTACAAAATGAAAAACAAATGGTATCAGTACATGGTCATTTTTCAACTGAAGGCATGGTGACCAGTGGTGTGCCGCAGGGATCAGTTATAGGACCTATCTTATTCCATATGTTTATAGCAGATTTAGATGATAACATTAGTAATGAAATAATAAAATATGCTGATGACACTAAGTTGTGTGTCCCTTGTAACTCATTCAATGCTAGAGAGTCCTTACAAAAAGATATAAATACAATAGCAGACTGGACAATGATATGGGGAATGCAATTAAATTACAGATACAAGCTGTACTATTCATATGGGTAAACAAAACAAACAACATGGATACAAACTAAATGGAGAAACTATATCTTAAAGAATATCAGAATGGGACTTAGGTAATACTCTAGATAATTGATTGTCATTCAAAGAACATCATACATCAATAATCTCTAAGGCAAATAGAACTAGTATGTCCATCAAAAGAAATATTAAATGTAGAGCTCTGGAAGTTCTCCTTCCCTTGTACGTTAGACCTCTATTGGATTTGTTAGTCAGGTGTGGTCACCTTATAAAAAAATTTAAATAGATAGATTGGAGAAGGTCCATTGCCACTATACAAAATTAATATCAACTATAAAACATGGTAGTTTTTCGCAAAGATTGTGTAAGCTAGGACTACATAGTTTGGAAACAAGAAGGCAAAGAGAGGACCTATTACTTTATTATGATATTATGAATGACCTATTTTTAATGACTGAATTGAACATTGAATACAACAATGATTTTTCCTGGTGTACTGCAGATTTGTAGAATAGGCTACCATTGGAAGTAATGTTAAGCTCAAACAAAGAACAATTTAAAAACAGATTGGACAAATATATCACCGACGGGAGAAATATGCAGTATTTTATTCTTTCTTAATGGAGCTATTCTTGGGCCTTGGCCTTTTTTGCTCCTATAACTCAGTGAAACTAAGTGACTATATGAAATGTGCTGTATTTACAAAAAGAACTAAATTAGAATGAAAGTGCTTTTGCAAGAGAAACATACAAAACAATGTATGTAAACATTAACACTACACTTAGCACTTCCTCTGACTAAATTGTCTTAAATAGAAAAGAATGAACATTCAAACTTTTAAAATTTTACCCAATAGTCTCTTCCTTCCATTACTTTCCCACATCAGCCAGTCTTGTACAACTGCAAAACTCACCTTAACTATCCCATGCACACTGCCCTTACAGTTTTATACCTATTCCAGGGCTCTGAATGTTTTTTTGATAAAAGATATGTAATCCTGTTTAACTCTCTTTCCCATAGATACCATCTTGGTTGGACCAGTTGTTTTATAACATATTTGCTGACTATTTGGCCATCCAATGGTGGTACAACTGATTCCTAAACATTGTCACTAAACAAATTTAGACTATTTAGAGCTATTTCAGCCACTGCCTGGAGTTTGTTTCCATGGCCATGTAAGCTTGATTACTTAGAAACATAGCAACACAGAAATTATACAATGGCTTGAAAAATCCTGTCCTCTGATTGGCCGGCTGGCATGATTTACCCACTGAAAATCTTGATGTGACCAATGAGTAAAAGTGCCAACCAGCCACATCCTTTTTTTAAATCCATCTGCCCCTCCCAGCATCAAACATGAAAAACCACCATATTGAATCATCACAAAGCTCTGTCACTGAACCGTGAAACTTAAACATGGACTGCAGCGGTAAAGGTAGAATTTCAGTGCTCCACAATGAAAGTGGTAAACCCTGCCTAGCAAAAGTGTCCTAGTGACCCCTAATTAAAAAACACCTTCACTTTAACCATCACTGACTCCTTGGTGCTGCCTTCCACACCCTCTCACCTCCCTATGCAAGACTACTGACCTGAGTCAGTGAAACTCGCTCCCTACTTAATTTCAATACAGGCTGTCTCGTTGGACTGCAGGATTAACAGGTCATTTAACTTCAGCATTTATGGCTGGTATCACCATTTATGGTCAGTATCACCCAATCCAGACCACAGCATTGATGGTAAGGACAAACAGTAAAGCAACATAAAAACTGGAAGCACTTGCTTGAAGCACGACAGTTGTCACGACTCGCACTGCATACTCGTAGCTGCAGGCTGTCTAAGATTGCTTAAAGGGAGTAAAAAGACAGAAGCCTGGCAAGCTAGCTCTGTTAAGTGTCTGCTCTACCAAATGAGAACTGGTTCCTTTTTTGTCTCCCTCCTGCTTTTAGCTCCATTCTGTAACTCTGTCTTCGGTCACTCTTTTTTTTAACAAAAGCACAGTGGAAAAAAATGTATACAATGTTCATATATGTGTGTGTGTGTGTGGTGGGGGGATATGTGACTATGGTGTATGTATGGGATGGGATTGGATGTGGCGACGACTTTCACCAGCAGGCAAGATCTCCCTAGCGACAAGGAATTTGTTTTTCTGGTGGAGCAATAAACTTAATAAAAATAATTTCAAATACCAAAAAAAGTTATTTTTCTTTATTTGTTTGTTCTCATCAAATAAAGAGGGACATTGTATAATTGCAATAAACCACCCCAGGGTGTGGGTGATGCTGGGATTTACCCACTTCTGGTGTGATTTACTCACTCAGCCTGTGGCCTCATGACTGATCCACACCAGGCTTGGGGAAATCCCAGCATCACCCACACCCTGTTGTGATATATTGCTTAAGTGATGGCAGGAGATCAATGGTCCATCTAGTCTGCTCAAGAGTTTCTGAGATCAGCTACTGATCTTGGGATCTATCCCCCCACCATGCTTTTGACTGTTCCTGACCCCTTGGTTACTACCTGAGCCCTTGCCCTACCCTACTCCCTCTTAAATGCCACCATGGTTCTTGCACCCACCACCTTGGCTGACAGACTATTCCATGGGTCCGTGACTCTTTCCCTAAAAGAAGTACCTCCTCAGATCCCTCCCGAAGCTCACTCCCTGTAGCTTCAACTTGTTCCCTCTAGTGGTTGAGCCATCTACCCTATTAAATGATTCTAAGTGGGGAACATTATTCAGGAATTTGAGCATCTTAAGCATATCCCCCATCTCCCTTCTAGTCTCCAGTGAGTACATGTTTAGAGTTTTCAAGCGTTCCTCATACAAGAGTCCTTGGAGACTCTGTACCATCTTGGTTGCCCTTGTCTGCATAGTCTCCAGCCTACTTCTATTCTTCCTAAGGTGTCATCTCCAGAACTGGACACAGTACTCCATGTGAGGCCTCACTAAGGACCTGAAGAGTGGGAGGATCACCTCCTTGTTCCTACTGTTAATTCCTCTCCCTATACACGCCAGCATTTTGCTTGCCTTGCTGTAAGCTTTATGGCATTTGCTTGATTGTTTCATGGTGTCGTTTGTGTCGGCTGTCATCAAATCCTCTTTTTACCATCTGAGGAATATCTCCAGGGTTAAGCATCTTGTTCCATCCAGCGATTTCCCAATGCTGGTCCATGCCTTTGTGTCCTCACACCAGGATTATTGCAATTCCCTCTAACTAGGGCTTCCTGGGGTGGATATCCGCCTCTTGCAGCTGGTGCAGAATGCAGTGGCCGGTTACTGACGGATACCTCTCAGTCCTGTCATATTTCTCCGGTGCTGCGTGAACTACACTGGCTGCCGGTACAGGGGTGGATTACCTTTACAGTAGAACTTCTGACTTATAAAGCTCTACATGGACTGGGCCCAGACTACCTGAAAGAGCTTCTGGTTCCTTACTGCCCTGGGTGATCGCTTTGCTCGGCTGATGAGGGGTTGCTAGAGATTCCAAGGGTCTGTTTAAAATCTTCAGGGCCCTGGGTGTTTATGCATGTGCCCCCTACCCTTTGGAATTCTCTACCTCGTCAGCTATGGGCGTGTACAACTGTGGAGGGATTTAAGCAGGCCTTTAAAACTTATCGGTGGAAAAAAGCATATGATAACTGATTTAAACTATGGTTTTATCTGCATTAGTTGCGTTTTACATTATTTATAATGTGTGGATTTTATGACTCATTCTGTTTTAATTGTTAGGCACCTTGATGGTTGAAAGGTACCATATAAATAAAGATTTATTCTTATTTATTTATATGACACCAAGGTCTCTCTCCTCCTGTGAGGTGCTGAGTTGGATCCCTTTGAGCCAGTAATCCATTTTGGGATTACCTTTACCTAGATGTGATACCTTGTACTTCTTTGAATTGAACCTAGCTTCCAGATATTGGACCATCTTTTGAGCCTTTTTAGGTCTGTTTGCAGGGCCATGACTACCTCCACACTGTCAACTCTACCACCCAGTTTCATGTCGTCTGTAAAGAATTCGAGCTCGCTCATAATACCTATTCCTATGTCACTTATAAACATATTTAACAGGACTGGGCCCAAGACTGAGCCCTGGGGCACACCACTAGTGACACTTCCCTTGTTTGACCCCAATCCATTGACTACCATTCTCTTACTCCTTTCACTGAGTCAATTTCTCACCCTCCTAACTATGGGCTTGGCAGTGCCAAGGTCCTCCAACTTTTTTAATAGCTGGTTATGTGGAACCGAGTTGAAGGCCTTGCTGAAGTTGAAGTATAGGAGGTCTGCTGAGTGGCCCTTGTCAAATTCTTTGGTCGCCCAATCAAAGAACACAAGGAGACTCCTGTGTAATTAAGGTCTCCATAAATTTCCTCACCACAGATGTTAGGTTGACAGGTGTGTAGTTGCCGGCCTCTTCTGTATCCCCCCACCTTGTGCAAGGGTACCACATCCGCTCTTTGCCAGTACCTCGGCACAACACCTGTTAGAAGTGACTGGTTGAACAAATGTGTCAAGAGGACCACCAGTTCTTCTGCCAGCTCCTTTAGTACCTTCAGCTGTAACCCATCAGGCCCTGGTGCTTTGTCTGTTTTTAAGGTTCAGCAGTGCCTCTCTAACGCTGTGGTAATTGATGGAGTTTCCATACACAGCTTCCCTCTATCTGCAGCTTGAATGCCACTGTCAGGCAGTGGCCCCATATTTTACTTGGTGGACACCAAACAGAATAAGCTATTCAGAACAGTGGCCTTCTGCCCATAATCCTCTATGATCTTGCCTTCATCATTGAATCTGACTAACCCCTTCCCTTTCTTTCTTTTTTCTCTAATGTAGCAAAAGAATTGCTTATTGCAAGATTTTATTCCCTCAGCAAACCTAAGTTCTGTCTTCACCTCTGCTAGCCTCACAATCGTCTTTGCGTCCCTGCTCTTCTCTGTGAAATCATCCCAGCTATTAACGTTCTAGTTCTTTTTATGCTTGTAGAAAGCTTTCCTTTCGATTCTTATTGCTTTTCTGACCTGGTCCATGAACCATATCAGTCTTTTGTGTCTTGTACTTTTCATCACTGACCTGACGCAGAGTTTTGTAGCCTTTGTTATAGCCTCTTGAACTAGCCCCCAGATGTCTTCCACTTCTACTGTTTTCTGAATTCTGGATAGTTTGCCTTTAATTATTGGCTTCATTTTTTTCTAAATTTACACCCCTAAAAGTCAAGACCTTCTCTCAGGATTAAGATTTTACACCCCCTTGCATATAACTTTACACTGCTCAAAATACAAACACAAAAGAAAATTTTGGTTGGCACCCTTCAGTCTCCCTTCTGATGAACTGATAATTTTTCTTTTCACATCTAAAAATATTAAGATACTGACCTATGTCTGTAATTTTTTTAAATCATTGAATTTGTAAATTACACTTTGATACTGTTTTCCAATGTATGTACCATATATGTATATATATATATATATATATATATATATATACACACACACACAGTATATATATATATATATATACACATTTACTTAAATGACTCTCCAGAATCTTGATTGATAATGCTGTCAGACAATTTTTAATGTTTTAAACGTTTATAATGACTTATAGCAAACAAATAAAATATTTACCTATCTACCTACATCCCCTTGGGACAACTCAAACCAAACGGAGTTGTGGTCGCTATTTGCCAGTGGTTCACTGATGTTTACAGCTCCAACTACCTCTGAGTTTGTGAGGACTAGATCTAGGATGGCATCTGTCCAAGTTGGAGTGCTGAACAGTTGGTTGAGCAGACAGTCTTATAAGGCATCTACCACAGTTTGACTTTTCAAGGTGCTAGCAACTAGAATACCCCAGTCAACATCTGGCATGTTCAGATCACAAACCACAACAAATTTCCCTTTTTTTACTGCATCTCTGATTTCTTCTATGAGTGCTGAATCTCTCTCCTCTGCTTGATCTGGTGGTCTGTACATCACCCATATTCAGATCTTTCCTGATGTCATGCTGAGCTGTACCCATAGGGATTCTAAGCCTTCCCTTTGGATAACCTTGAAAGTGGTTGCCATTATTCCATCATGAACATACAGTGTTATCCACCTCCCACCTCGGCACCCTTCCTATCCTGTCTATAGAGTGTATAACTGATGACCGAGAGGTCCCAGTCATTGTTTTTCATGGCCCATGCTTCTGTGATGGCCACCAGGTTCACTTGGGTGTCTGCCATTGTTGCCTGTAGTTCACTTATGTTGTTACCCAGGCTTCTGGCATTGAAGCACATCCCTTTCCATACACCAATTTGGGTGACTTTCATCCCTGCTTTTAGTTTCATCTGTTGGTTACCCATTCTTTCTTTCCTATTACAGCCCCTCTGATTCCCACTGCTTTCCCCACTCCTGTTCTCTGTTTCTGGCAGGGTGTTTTTCGTTTTTGTGGGGGAGAGTGTTGGCTAAGTTTCTATCCTTTGTGTTGAAGCTGATAGTTTCTCTAGCCACAGACTACCCCTCACCTAGTTTAAATGTGCAGCGAAGATGTCGAACTTCTGCCCCAGTGCTCTTACCCCTTTCTTGGTAAGGTGATGATCATCATATTTGAAAAGCTTCCTCTCCCAGAAGTCTCCCCAGTTTCCAATGAAGAGTTAGCCCCTTTCCTTACACCATCCTTGAGGCCAGTTGAATTCTTCAACCTCCTTGTACCTGATCTTGTCAGTATATCCACCTTTGCCCCACACCAGAAGGACCTCAGAGAAAGTAAAGGAAGTTGCACCAGCTGCAAGCTGTTCACTTAGTTTAATGATGTTCCTCTTTGCCTTCTCCATTGACTGATTCACCAGTTCATTTGTTCCAAGATGTACCAATACTACTGTTTCTTTCTCCGCTTTGTCCACTGTTCTCCTGATTCAATGTCTCTCTTGGCTGAGGTTCGTGGGAGGCATCTGACATCCCTTCTGTGTGGGCATTTCCACTCAGTTAAGTCTCCACATCTTTTATCATCGAGTCCCCCATGATGATTAATTGTTTGTCTTTGTTGCTGTGATGTTTGTCCTTGTTGCTTAGATGTTTACTCCCACCACCACCAGATGCCATCTCATTGTATTGCCCAGGCCCCTTGACTGGCCCGGTATCATCCCCTGCAGAGTCAGGGTCCTACCAGGGGTGCAAAGCAATTTTTGGTTGGGATCTCCTTGAAAGGAACAGGGTTCACTTGGTTCTGTTCCCATAAAAGCCTCTGAGATCAGCTTTTGACACAATGAACACATGCCCCCGGACCGGCATCTTTTGAGACAGACAAGTTTGCCAACTTCATATATTTCTGTGCCACAATAATGCCCACATTTTCCACAAGGACTAAACAGGCATCCTGAAACATGTCCCAGGCCTAGAACTCTTCCACTGTTCCAGACTCGGCAGACCTAGCCCAGCACTCCCAGAGGCTGGAGCCCCAGCCTGAAAGCTAGGACAGCTGTTCTCTCTCTCCCCCCCTCTTCATGTGCTGCTCACTCTCTTAGCCCCAACTCCAGACTCAGACTGACTACCTCTTGACACATTCTAGCTGTTTCTAGCTGAATACTCTAAGCTCCTTCCCTGATTCCTGTAGTTAAAGGATCTACCTAATTCTCTCAGGAGTAACTCTTTACCCTCTATGATATTTTTAATAGCTCACTACTTGGTGAGTGAGCTACACCTTGTTACAGCTGTTAATATCATGTTGTACATTGCTTTGTAGTAATCATCTAGGCTATTACATCTGTACTGTACAATATATTCATCATAACAACGGGAAGTCTTGGATTACAATTATTTTTATTTATTTATTTTTTGAACGGGAAAGGAGTACTACTTTTTTCCTGGTTTTAGCCTTCCCCCAGTGCAGGAAGGGGGGGGGGTACATGAAGTACTGACTCTTATTTTAAGCTTTTGGTGTTTTTTTGTGAATGTGGGGATATTTGGCCACATTGTCTCAGAAATTCCCCTATTCTTTTCAAGAAGCGCCATGGGAACTTTAGCATTTTAGAAACCCAAAGAGCCACTCTCGTATGGCCAAGCACTAGCAAAACAACATACAAATGTGCAGACAATATAAAACTAAACTCAGGTACCACTAGTAAATAATGGAGTCTTCTAGAAGATACTAGACTTCCAAAACAAGTACATTTTATTGCAAAAAATATAATTAAAGAAACTTACAGACTATCAAATGGTAACGTGCCCCCCCAAACCCCTCCTCTATCACTTTGCACCAAAAATAGCACTTTTCCATGAGTAAACTTCAGCAATACCCAGCACTAACTGACCACCAATCAGGTAATAATCATCAAAGGGTGTTTTGTTTTAACCAATATGTGCAAGCAGTGTGTAGATATACATAAATACATTTAAAATCCCTCCACTTAATTTAAGCAATGCTTTAATAAGCTATAACTCTCTTTTGAAAAAAAACATGTGCCCTCCATTAAACATAGGGTAGGGGGCAGAATAATAAAATGGCTGCACAGGGACCTTCTTGTTGCCATGAAGCTGAGGGATAAATCTTGGGCCAGTTTTAAAGCCACAAACTCTCTGGTTGATTGGGCCGGTTATAGAACCTGGAGAAATGAGTGCAAAACGGTCATACGTACATCTAAGAGTGCCCCTAGCAAACAGCTCCTCCAAGAATTTATGGGGGATTCTCAAAGGTTTTGGAGTCACATTAAGTCATTTATGGTCAAAGGTTCCAATCTGACCATCTCCGAGAGGACCCACCAACGCTGGTTCACACCTTCGTTACCTCCCACCTTGACTACTGCAATGCCTTTTACCTAGGGCTGTCGGGGGTTGATATCCGCTGCTTGCAGCTGGTGCAGAGCGTGGCTGCCAGGCTTTTGACTGGTGCTTCAAGAGCCAGTCATACAACGCCTGTGCTCTGCAATCTGCACTGGCTTCCTATTAACTGGCGGATCACCTTTAAGGTTGCTTTGCTAACCAATAAGGCCCTACACGACCAGGGACCAAGTTACATGAAAGATTTCCTTTGTCCCTACTGTCCCTCCCGCCCTCTCCGATCCATCGATGAGGGATTGCTAGAGGTTCCCAGGGTACATTTGCAGACTTCGGGAGCAAGGGCATTTAGTTTTGTTGCTCCGTCCCTGTGGAACTATTTACCTCATCAGGTACGAGATTGCCTAACAGTCCACAGTTTTAAAATTGCATTAAAAACCTACCTTTTTGACCTGGCTTTTGGTAATTGAAGGATTTGTTTTGCTATGTGGTTTAATACTGTTTTGCTGGAATTTATATAACGTATGTAATTTTATTTTATTTTATGTATTTTATTGTACAGGCGCCTTAGTTTTGGAAAGGCGCCTTTTTATAAATAAAAAACGGATTGATTGATTGACTGATAACAGTTCCACTATTGTGAATGCCCTTAACACCCACTTCACTGATCTTTCCAACTACACCAAACTGACTGGCCATGACTTGGAACCCCATTCCAATGCAGAGGCTCCTGTCTCCCCTCCTTGTAACCTAAGATTGGCTATCAAAACTAAAGTCTTACTTCTCCTGAAAACTATTCCTGGGGCTGGGGGTGCAAGCACAGATGGGCTTCTTCCCAGATTCCTTAAAATTGCTGCTCCACACATAGCTACACCTATCATGCACCTATTCAACCTATCCCTCTCCACAGGGGTCTTTCCCTCACTCTGGAAGGTTGCAATTCACAAAAAAGGAGACATCAAAATCAGGGATAATTATTGCCCCATAGCCATACTGTCTGTATTTGACAAGCTTCTCAAGAAGCTGGTGGCAGATCAGGTAAATGATCACTTGCAACAGCACAACTTCTAAGCCCCAGCCCAGCGTGGCTTCAGACATGCTCATAGCACTAATACTGCACTCATCCAACTCATGAGTGACGTAAAGAGTGCCATGGATGGAGGCATGCTCACAGGAGCAGTTTTCATTGATCTAACTAAGGTGTTCGACCTTGTGGATCACCCCTTATTACTTGCTAAATTGACCAGCCTGAGTTTTTCATCTACCACCTCCTCCTGGATTGCAAGCTGCCTATCCAATTGGCAGAAATTTGTTGAGATTAACAGTGTCAGATCCCATTTTTTCCCCATCAAGCTTGGAGTTGGTATCCAGTGAAGATAGCTACTGTAAATGAGTGACTGTCAAAAGAGCAACTCATTTACAGCGCTATCCTTTTGAACTACCTTGTAAGGGTAGCGAGAGAATGCTAACGCAAGTGCAGGGATGAGTGAGAGATGGTGACTGGAAGGGGAGAGATTGGGAGTAGAAGGGGAGGGATAGGGAGGAGGGTTTGTGTGGGGTAGTGTGCCATACTGCAACAAAGCTAGCCGTGTGGTGTGGTGATGAGGGTGGCTAGTGTCAGTGCAGCAGGTACTGGAGATGGGGGAAATTTTTGTTGCTGCTATACTTTCTTTTTTATTCAGAGTGTTTCCTCTCTGACATGCACCCTCCTTGAGTCATGTTACAGTAAAGCCCTCTGACAGGGTATGGGGGCACAGCCCCCCTGCAAAAACACTAACAGTAGTTGCTGGATGTCTGTTTGCCCACTAGTGTATCTCAACAATTTGCTTTTCAGTGATATACACTCACTATAATAGTGATCGCTGTTTTACGATCGCTGTTATGAACTGGCTGCCGGTAATCCTGAAACCTGAGTGGTCGAGAATTCATCTCAGCCATGAGTATATCTAACTACATACTCATGGTTAAAACTGAGTTCTGGCAACCCCTTTGCTTCATCCCTACACACTGCTTCTCTCATACCCCGATTTATGGAGCACAAAAGGCTACCCCACACCGAACTGCTGCAGATGCTGTGCAAAACTCTCTTTTTAAAATTACAGTGATGCCGACCGTCGTTTCCAAACAAAATAATAGCTGCACTCCTCTTTACTCTCTCTCTCTCTCTCCCTGCGGCTTTCTATATTGGTGGTCAATGGCAGCGCCAAACACAGAAACAAAACTGTCACAGAAGCATGTGTACACATTTAAAATTGCCAGCACTTACCAAACTCCTTTCAGTCCTACTGCTTCTAACTTTCCAACTGCCAAAATGGGGAAAAACCCCCCACAAAAGATGCCACCAAAAATATATATATATATATATATAAAGAGACCTCACACTGTTACAAGAGCACCACCTGCTGCAAGTAAACAGTGCCACCTGCTGACTACAACCCTCCAAGAAATATTTTCTGAAATGGTACTCCTATACTACCCCCAAAATGGATTTTTAAAATGTTTTAAAGATCATGTGCAAAGTTTTCATTTTGTCATTTCAGTCATGTACATAAATAGAATATAGCTGTTCAAAGCTACTGTCTGTGTTTTTGGTTCTTAAATCTGTATAAAATCTCAAGTTTCTAACCTTTGTATCACATCGCCGAGATGCCGAATAGGGGCCAATTTGTTTTGAAGCTGCTTCTCACTGTGCGCACTTTCCTTTGTGCGAGATGACATCATTCAATGTATGAAGCCCTTGAGAGCATTTCCTGCCCAACTAGATAGTGCCATTTTCATACCCTGCGATGTTCAGTGCCATTTATTGTGTTCCTGTCAGCTATCTGTGAAGCCTACATACTAACACATTCATTGTAACCTGCCTCCATAGCATTTGTCTGCATAAATCTTTTTTTTTGTTGTTGTCATGATAGCATGAGTCTGCGTTATGCATTTTACTCTGGTTCTCTGTGCGTCTTTGCCCATCATGTTGATCGTTTTCCTATTCAGATCCAAGGGCTTACCATTAGAATACTTACATTGGACTGAATAAACGTAGTTTTTATTAGTGCTTGTAACTCGTCGTATATCCTCAGTAGCCTCAGGAGCCACTCTACGTTTTTTGCATTATCACTCGCTCAGCCTACCATGACCATATGGTCCCTGTTTATTTGTAGTGTGCATCTGATGGAGTGATTGTCATGGCTTAGCTGTGTTATTCATTCTGTAGCGATGTTGTACATTGTATTCTGGCATTTGTTTGTGTGACTCAACTCAGCTCATGTCAGTTCAGTGCTAGTTCTACATACAAAAACTCTTTTGATGTACGGGGAAGTGTTGATGTTCCGATTACTATTTCTGACCTTTCATTGTGCCACATGGTAGTCTACATCAAGAAGGAATACACAGTTTTGCTAGCAGTGTGCACCAGGGGCGTAGTTTGTTATTTTTATGGGGGTTGGGGCAAAGTAACAAAAAAGTCCTGATTTTCGCGTATCGCGACAGTGCAGAGGGTGGGTGGCTTGCGTAATGCAAACCAATCAACCAGCATCAAATAATGCCCAAAAAACATTTAAGACTACAGCTGAATAACTCCTGGGAGGGACCAGCCCAGGCCAAGTCAGAGCACTTCCCCGCCCCACCAGTTTTACTGCAGCCTGCTCTCAGCCCAACTCCTCCTGAGACCACAGCCGAAAAACTGACCAAGATCTGTTTTGTATTCAGTTATTCGTTCTCCTGCCTTGGGAGTGAGGACTTACTTGTAAAGTTGAAAATATGTAAGGAACTTAACTTCCTTCTCAAGAGGACAGGACCTCACCTCAGCTTCAATTCAAATCAGTCTTGACCTAATTTTGCCCCCACCTGAACCTCCAGGTGGATAGCTCACTAGTCTCTCACCCTCTTTGCTGCTTACATAACCCTTCCAAGTCCAGCCCTCATAGTGGATCCTGAACTTTTTGAAATGTCTGCTTGAGCTAGCCCTCCCACCCTTGAGGAGTGCAAAAAGCATGTTTCAAGGAAGTGCAGCAAATGGCTGTGCCACCTCAGTATACCTACAAACATGGATGGTATGGGAAACATCCCAGCATGTGCATCCTCACAGCATGAGCCCTTATTTACATAGATTACATTAAAAATGCGATTATACAATGACAAGAATGAATGCTGGCCTCTGATTGGTCAGTCTTGGCTAGACCCATGATGTTATCCCAGTACATCCGATTCATCACAGGTCTAGTCTCAGCCTCTCCGTGAACCTCTTGATGATTGTTAGCATTAGTGTGGTTTTTTGTATCTTCTCTTTAAAATATTTTTCCACACCAAATAAAACATCTTTAATATTATTTTTTTTAATTCTGTATAACAACATGCCATTGTATAATAGGAATAATGCCCTCCAAGGTGTGTGTCATGGTAGGATAACGTCATGCCTTATGTATTGGATGCACTCATGCCCAACCACCTGAGGCATGATGTTATCCCAGCATGACACACACCCTGTCAGGCATTATTGCTTACTTGCATCCAGTGTTAACACTTTTCTTTGTTATAACCAAGTTAATTCATTAGTCTCCCATCCCACCCCATCCCATATTATTCAATGTCACATGCCTGAATCTGGTTAGGTAAGGTAAGCGAAGAGGATAATGCTCTCCTCAAGCAAGCAAGCATTGCATACATAAGCATGGGACTTGCTGATATCCCTCAGGCGTTGCTCTTAACAAGCATGCTGGTGTACCTGGGACAGTGCAACAGAACAATGTAAATCCCCTAATTGTTCTAGATGATCATGGGCATGGTGTGGTCACACCACAACCCCTACCACTCTCCTCCCCATGGGCTCCTAAGGAACATACATCTCTGTCCATGCCCAGGGTTACACAACCCCATCCAAGCAACCATGGACTGCCCTGGCACAAAAGTGGTCGCATCACATAATTTAACAGAACAGATGCCACAGGAAGTTTGCTGGAACGACTCCAGATACCTGTGCACAGCCTTGCAGGACCCACCCTGAAAGGTAAGTACTTGGTTGGTGGTTTTTATTAGCATCACCTATGAGTAGTGTGGTGGGTCAGCTGTGGTAGCCCAGGTTGCCGTGATGCCCCCCACAGACTACTTCAAAATCATCTCATCTGACAGTTTTGAAGGGACAAATGAAACATGGTCGCTTCAGTTTGATGTGGTTTAATACAGTTTTTTTTTTGTCCGTGCGTGTGTCTCTATTCTTCTACACACAGACAAAGGCAGACACACACACACCACCAAAAAATGAACTTTTTTTATACCATGTTTACATTCAGGATAGAGACATGGTAAAGCAGGTCCAGGCAGTACAACACAGTAAATGAAACAATGCATTTTACAATGCCCAACAAACCACCAAAAGACCACAAAACAATGGACATTCCCCTTGCCCTGGGTGGGGAATGGCTAGGTCACAGGTCAGGGCGCTAAATGAGGAAGAGAGACCACAGAACATCTTGTCGAACCACTCAGTAAGGTGAAACTACATAAACATGCACAATTTTTATACTGTAGGATTTCATACTTTCCAACAGTTCCAAATTTTGACACAGAAACCTATCTTTAGTGCTCAGAAGCCTCTTGTATGAGAGAGGTAAGCATGGCATGGACCCAGTAGACTGGCATACATGTTGAAAAAAATATTTCTGTGCCAGTCTGCCCATCCACCCCCCCATCACCAGTGGTCAGAACCATTTTTTTCAGCACGTGTACCAGTCCACCCTGGTCAGCACAGCAGCACAAAGCTGGCAGGGCAGCAGAAGGCACAGCAAGCGACAGTGAATTAAATGTCCATGCAAAAAGCTACAGCCCACTCTCCTCACCCCAGACCTGAAGGGCCACTATCTCCACCCAGACTGGCCAGCTCAGCTACTCTCTGCACCCTGATGGACTTGCACAGCCACTCTCCACACTCTGTGACCACCCCACCAGCACAGCCACTCTCCCCACCCCACCAAACCAGCACCATTTCCAGCTCCATTTATCTGGTATCCGCTCCAGGCATCCAGGTCTGTGCCTCCCCATCCCAGGCACACAAAAATAAATAAAAACACATTTTATACTGCATTTTGTTTATGTTTCTTTCTTTGCCTGGAAAGAGAGATGTTAAGCTACTGGTCAGCACAGTTTGCCTGGTATACAATTACAACGCTGCCCCACTGACACAATGCCAGTGCCTCCACCCACCCACACAATGGTGCCCCCACCACGCCCACACAATGCCTGTATCCCCAACCCCACCCACACAAATGACCAGTGTCTGAAACACCACACACACATATGACCAGCAGTGTCCCCAACCCCCCACACACATGACCAGCAGTGTCCCCAATCCCACACACACACGATCAGCAGTGTCCCTAACCCCCATACACACAAAACCAGCAGTGTCCACAACCCCACCCACACACATGACCAGTGTTCCAACCCCAAGAATCATGGCCAGTCAGTAGTCGCCATAACAATAGCCAGGTAGTAGTATAATCATTTCTTTAGGGTATATGTTTTAGTGCAAGTTTTGTTTTGCTAGTCTTGTAACACTGTACGGGGGAGAACACAAAAAGATACCCCTTTGGTTGTGTTTGCCAGGCAATGAAGACAGAGATAGTAAGGCCAAGGAATCTGTCTGTTTCACCCCTCCACAGCGGACGATCAGAGAAATCAAAAAAGTGAAAGATTACTTTTACAGCCAGGTAAAGGACGAGGGGGAAATAATGTTTCAACATTTACTAATGTTCATTTACTAGCTGTGGGCACAGGTCAATGAGATACATCCCTTGACAGGTAATGGATGAGGTGGAAATTACATTTTAACATTTACTTATGTTTATATGCTAACACCCAGTCAGCAAGCACAGAATGCCCCCCCTCCTAACCAACACGGACAGTCCACCAGAAACCCAGTCAGCAAACATGGACAGTCCCCCATTCACCTCACCTACAAGCACAGTCCCCTAGACACCTGAACAGTCCCCCCCTCCCACCAGACACCGGGCCAGGAGCATAGAATGCCCCTCCCAACCGACAACGATAGTCCCACCAGACACCCAGGCAGCCAGCAAACATGGACGGTCCTCCCATATCCCACCAAGGACAGTCCCCACCTCCCCAACACACAGCTAGAAAACACAGAATTCCCTCCCCCCAGCAACATGAACAATCCCCCCAAACACCTGGCTAGCAAACACTGAGAGTTCCCCCTTCCCAACAACATTGATAGCCCGCCCTAGACACCTGATCAGCAATCACCGATATTCACCCCCATAAGCCAACATGCAAAGATCCCCCAGACACCCAACCAGCAGATAGTCCCCCCTCCCCACAAGACACCCAGCAGGCAAACATGGGCAGTCCCCCTTTTCTACCATTATGGACAGTCCCCCCAGACAAATGGCCAGCCAAGTCCACCAAATAATGGCTAATGTCACCACCCCACCATCACAGCCAGTGTCCCCACATTACCATGGCCGGTGTCTCCACCCCACCAGACCCCAGAATAGAAAACAGACTGTCCCCCCAGCCCCACCAAACACTGACCATCCTCCCAGTCTCAAACACTAACCACTCCAGCCCCAAACACTGATCGTCCCCTCCGCCCCACCAAACACAGGTCCTCCCCCAGCACCAAACACTGACCATCCTCTCAGTGAGTCAGCCCCAAAACACACAGACTGTCTCCCCCAACCCCACAAAACAGACTATCCCCCCAGCCCCACCAAACACAGGCCGTCCAGTGAGTTTCCCCAACAAACCCCACCACACCAGTAGCACAGTAACTGAGTGTCCTCACCCCACCAAATGACCAGTGTCCACACCATGCCAAACAAATAGACCCCCACCCACCCCACCAACATGGACAACCCTCAACAGCCAGCAAATCTCCTCCCACCCAAAGAAACAGAAGCTGACAGCAAACCTTCCACCCACCCCCAGACACATGGCCATGGCTAAGACAACCCCTCCCCAAAGACACATTTCTGGGATGTGGAATGGTATTAATTTCAACAACCAGCTTGCAGCACAGTTACTCGCCAAATCAGTAAGGGCACAGCCAGGGCAGCATGCAGCAGGGAACAGTAAGGCCAAGAAGGCAGGTCAGGTAGCCGAGTCTCTCTCAACAGTCCCGTTCCTCTCCTGATTAATCCCCCGACGAGACAGTAATTCATTTTTTCTGACACCAGATGAACGTGTTGCATTATGGGTCTGCTATAGCCTGCATGACCGCCTGCTTCTTTACTGTTCTGGGCCTGGCTGTTCACTGACTTGAATAATCCCTCTCGGTGGACCGTGGAACTGGTGGGCAATGGCCGTGGTGTGGGACTCGCCGACAACACGGTAAATCTTTTTCTGGCCTGCTGGACACAGGCACTGGGTATGCAGGCAAGCCTGGCCATGCCTCAGACTCACTGTAATTGTAACTACTCACTCCTCCACCTGGTCTGTCTGGTGGTAGAGGCCTTGTGGCCGCAGGCCTCCTAGGTTCTCAGGGATGGGAGGCTCAGGTGGCAGTGAGAGAGCCCAGAGCACAGCTGGCTGCACTGAGAAACAGAGAGTAGGTAGTCAGAGGACTCGGATGAGGTATATTTAAACTGGGCTGTTCAAGACAGGAGGAGGAGGGTGGGAACACTAGACTGACTGAGACACTTGTGACATCTGACAGACAACCAACGACTGCTGTTTGACATCCTTGAATAGCTATCTCTCCTCAGCCCTATGCTATATGGATGCTGCTGCTGCTCCTTCATGGAAGGCACAAAGACAACTAAATGGCGCCACTAACAGAGTACTGCTCACGCGATGGCGCCAGCTTTCAGCACTCTCTGATTGGCTGTAACATGCAGGCTACTATGGTTGCAGGCTTGCAGCCAGTTGGAAAAGGGGATAGTTTTTGTTTAAGAGACACTGTGCTGTGCCGCCACCCCCCCTCCCCTGGAGAGGTGCAGGCAGTCCGGGCATAGCCCTGAGCCCATTCAATATTAAAAAAAAAAAAAAGATAACCGGAGAATGGTGGCTGGGCTCCTAAAAAAGTCCAGGTCTAATTTCTCAGGGGACAGCTTGCCCTCTGCCACCCCTGCAATCTACGCTCTATGGTGTGTGCACATACATTATATATATATATATATATATATATATATAGAATAGTGACTGTCCACCATGTACTGTGTTGAAATTCACACCGTATGCCTGTCAGGTAAGCTGACAAGTATTAATTGTTGTGATTCAGTTTTGAATAGTTTTTTGTGCCCATACCTAGTACTTGCTATAAGATGTATGCATAAGCACAGGAATGTAATGTGCACGCCATGCTATATAATTCTTAAGGCACACTGCCTTAAGGGTAGCTGGTCCATTCCACTGGGGTGTCAAACAGACGAGGCATACTGATGAGTCCTGGTAGGACGAAACACGTGTCTATGTCTTCTGTTAGCACCCTTTGCAAACTGTGTGAGAGGCCTTTCGGCACCATGCAATTCTGCTTAAAGTTGGACCAGCATAACATTCTGTGGTGATTTGCATATGCAGCCCATGATGCTTTGCATTGTGGGGGCATGTGTGATTTTGTATTTCTTGAAACTTGGCTTCCCAGCCAAATACCCTTTGGGGTAACCCTTGCCTCAGTGTTTGCGCACAGAGGTTCTTTGTCTTTTATATAATTGTTTGTACATTGTCCATATATGAGTGCTGGACTATTGGTAGAAAATGGTGTCATGGATCTCAAGTCATTTGTTTATCACTGACTTCTTTTGATTATTTCTGTGATCTAATATTGTGTAGTCATTTGTTGGCTTAGGTGTGGTGTTGTTTTACAAATAGCTGCATCTTCCAGTAATTGTATTTTCAGTGCTGTGATTTGTTTTCCTAGGGTACTATTGTAATTGTAAAGGTCACGTTTAAATAGTGCAATAAAGTGTTATTTCCTGTGTGTCTGTGTGGTGTTGTCCCTTGTGTGTTTATTCTTTTTTGTCTTGTTCCTGTGCACTTCACTGACATTATGAAGGACTGCTGCGCAGTAGGGTGCAAGAATGGCATGGACTACAAAGGAAGCTTCTGCCATTTCCCAAAGAATGCTAAGCGGCATGAGCAGTGGGTGTGGGCAGTGAGACGCAGTAACTGGGAACCTACAGACAGCACCGTCATATGTGCAGATCACTTCAAAGAGAACCAGTCTGCAATTTCTCAAACCCTGCTTGATCTGACCGGATTTAAACCAGGTCAACCAAGATTGAAACCTGATGCATATCCATCCATTTTTTCATTTCACACTCCAAAGCCAGAAAGAGCAAGAAGTGCCATTGAGAAGAGGTAAAGGATTGAGTTAACCTATTTCCTTACGACATTTATATTACAATTATGTTTTTTTTTTTTACTGTAATGCTTCCATCATGGTAATTTTGTTTTTATTTTGTACAAAACATTCAGACTACATGTCCTGGGAAATATTAGTGAAACTCATGATAAGGAGAAGCTGGTTTTCCGGACTGTTGGTCTAAGGGGTACAGAAAGTTTGATGGCGGTCTCATAGTACATGGTCTGTTTCATTGTAGGTGATGGTTCAAGTTTAAGCAGAAATGAATGGTGACAAAATGCCTCTCACACCGTCTGCAAAGAGTGCCAACAGAAGACAGACACACATGTTTCCGACTACCAGTACTCATCAGTGTGCCTCATCTGTATGACACCCCAGTGGAATGAACCTGCTATACTGTGATGGTGTGTCTGGGGTCACATGTCTGTGTCTTTTGTTGGAATCCTTTTGCAGACCATGTGACATGGGTTTTGGCACCATGCATTTTTGAAAGAGCATAATGTTCTGTGTTGATTTCCATGTACAACCCATGAGGCATTTCATTGTGGGGGTATGTCTGGTTTTGTATTTCTTTTTAAACTTGACTTCATGCCCACTGCCCTTTGGATTAACCTTTGTCTCACTGCATGCACGCTAATGTTCTTTTTTTTTCTTAATGGTTTATCTCCTATCCCTGTGAATCCCCTTTGGCTATACCGGTCACCCTAGCTCCAACTCCCGGAATTACCAGAGCCTACCTTATGCCCGGACTAGGAGCAGTGTCTGCAGGTGTTCAGGCTTCATCCTGCTGCCGGGGAATGATTTCTCCTCCATTTTCTCCCTTTTTAACATGGGGCCCCAGGAGTAGAGTGCATGTGCATGGAGGCTTGCATGCATACTACAGCCTCAGTGACACCCCGTCTGCCCACCCCATGGCATAATGTCTGTGCTCCCTCTGGCAGTTCCACTCCTGGCCACCACCAGGAGGCAGATCTGCACGAGGGATGCAGTGAATCCTCCCCAGAGAGAAGGATTGCCATCCAGCCACTCTATCTAGCTACATACCTTCTCTCCCCAAGCCGGCCTCCAATGGCCCGAGCTCTCTCCCAAACTCTGGTCACTGGCATGGTGAGAGGTAAGGCGCACAGTGTCTCAGCCCTCTGTGCCATTAGGCCGGCCCATGTTCATTGTCTTTTAAGTAAACTGATGTCCCATGCAGTCTTAGAACAGTCAGGGTACGAAACTGTGCATAAATAGGATCAACAATGGTAGCGTGTAGCACCTAAAGGAGTAATGGTACAGAAGGGGCCAGCCTGTAATATTTTTAGTGGCACGATTATGGGTAAATGGACACTATCAGATTTGGAATCTTGTCTATTATATTCTCAATGTTAGCACATACTTTTTAATATGCCTTACACATTATGCATCACTTCATACTCAATTTGAACGTCAACATTATCTATTTTATTTCTACAGGTGCTGACTAAACTTGGTTCAATTGAGAAGACAAACTGCAAAACAAGAACTTCTTCATCGTTTGATCACTGTGAAAGTGACACCTCTGAAAACACAGTTCATTCTGACCATGCTATGTCATCTTTTGAAGAATATGTACTGGTACAAAGTGCCATTCCACAATCCGATGAATGTTTAGCATCACAATCTACCCGCTGTGAAGTCTCATGCCAAACGGATGCAAGGGTATTTATTTCTTCAATGTCAACATAATGTGTAGCAGTATTTTAAAACAGACTTACTATGGACACTGAATTTAGAAGTTCAATAACCAACATCCATTCGTGGGTATATTCGTCATTAATGCATGCTTCAGGTTGTAGGATCTCACTCTGGCTGCATCCTCATGCTTCATACTGCACCTCAGGCATGCATTAATTACTAGTCCACCCACAGTGTGACATTACTTTTTGCTGACGTGTGTTTGGTTGGGGGGGTGTGCCTCACTTGGCCGTCTGCTCAAGGGGTGAGTGCTTTCCTTTTTTGGCAAGCGCTGTGCCGGAAGAGGAATGAGAGAGGATACTGAGCTCTGATAGACTCCTGCTATCCAAAGAAAATTTAAATAACAAAACAAAGATAATCATACCTCTTGTAGTGTGTGACAACCTTTTGGAGCTGGTAGTGAAGTCCACAGCATTGTGTGTCACTATTTCTCACAAATCGAGATAAAAAAAATTGCGGACATTTCAAATCAAAAAATGAGTGAGTTTTATCCAATTAGGCAGCATAGTGGACACAATGATACTCCACAGGGTTGGCATGGCTGGTACTTTTAACTTTCATGGCTCTCACTGTAAGTTAATGTACCCCTGTTACTCAATGAGATTTTATTACATTCTGAAGCCCATTTTATGTTGTCACATAATGACAATTGTATAGGCACTCACAACCTTGGGTGTTGCCATACGCCTTCATGCAAAACTTTGTGCTGTGTGGTCTGATCACGGCAGCACTTGATTATTTCAAAAGGGTGACCGGGGGAAGTGGGATAGTACAGATAGTAAGCATTTGAAATTTTACCTGATTAAGCTGTTGGTAGTATTTTTTTTTTGTGAATGGAAGAAATCTGCACAGTACACCGGGGAAATTTCCAGACTTGATTTTGATAAGTGCCATGGGATCTTCACCATCCACCTGCACTACCAACAATCCAGGCAGATGGGGCCTTGGTTTAACATCTCATTTGAAAGACGGCACCTCAGAAGTGCAGCACCCCACTCATGCTGCAGTACAGTGTCAGTATTGGCATATTTACCCAAGTGCCAGATGTGGGAAGTGAAACCACAGCCCTCTGATCTCCCAGCCTCAGAGGCGAGTGTGTTATCTACTGAGCCACTGACAGTGGTATTTAGCAGGCTGGATGGAGGGGCTATGTCTTGCGTTGGGAGCAGGTGCAAACCGGAGGAAGGGATGGGACCATTATAGATCATGGTCCCTGACGGTTCTGGGAAAAGTGAGTGTCTACCACAGAGAGGTTGCGGGCCATCAGTACATAGTGCAAAGGAGTAGGAGGTAGAGGCTGATATCCCGGTACACAGATTAGAGTAAGGCAAACCCTCATGTCCCTTCGGATGGAGAAAGTACCTGGTCCACATGACATACATACCAGTGTGCTGAGGGCACTGGTGAATGTCCTGGCAGCCCCCCTGGTGGAACTCTTCGACATGTGTCTGAGAACTGGATGTGTGCACCAAGACTGGATGGTGGCCAATGTCATGCCAATCCACAAGGGGTGATGAAGGTAGGAGGTGAGAAATTACAGGCCCCTTAGCATGATGTCAGTGGTCAACAGTGATTGAGGGCATCACCAGGGAAAGGCTTGGGTGCTTTATTGCAGCAATCTGGATATTTGGATGATATAAGCATGATTTTGTCCCAGTAAGACCATGTCAAATGAACCTTGTGGAGTTCTGTGACTGGGACATGATGGACTTGGACAGGGGTGGGCCAGCGAACGTCATCTTTGTGGACTTCAGTAAGTAATTTGATTCGGCACCCCACAAGCGCATACTGGCTACACCAAAGGAAATGGTGGTAAGGAGACAGCTGTTAAGATGTATAGGACATTGTCTTTCTGAGCATACTCAGAGGGTGGTGGTTGGGTGTGCAGCCTCATCCCGAAGGTTGGTTACTAGTACGATGCCCATGGAGCTGGTAGAGGCAAACACTGTGGACGGGTTTGCACTGGGCATGGGACAGGCACAGGGTGACTGTAAATCGGAACCTGGTCCAATACCAGTGGCACATCTGTGACTGTGGACAGTATAACTGAAGGGGAGGGGAGGACACCCAAATCTGCCCTCAGTGCAGTTGCTGAGAATCAAGCATACTCAAAATACAGTTCTGTCTATTCTGGTGTCATTTCAGTATGTTAGTACTGGTTTGGAATGTTACTAGTTTCCCCATACAGTAAAACCTGAAACATGGCGCCACACACATCCCCCATGTCCATGAACCCCCCCACCACTAGAGGCACCGCAGGGTGGTGCTATCAACCCCCCCACTCCATGCCCAGACACCGAGACAGTGCCACAAACCAAGCCACACACACAATATCCCTGGTAGTCTAGTGGCCCTTCACCTAGCAGTACCACTCCACCCAGCATCCCCACACCCGTCCCCATTTCTCATTGTGTCTGTATAGTATGTGCTCAGAAGGAGCTCAGTCGGCATCTGACCATGGTGGTGAGGGGGAGATTGTGCCAGTCACTGGTGGGGGGGGTGGGGGGCCACTAGCCACTAACCCAACAGGTGTACCTGTAAGGGACGATGGATGTATGCCTGTACTGTACATACTGTACTGTATGCTGGCAATGGTGCAGTGGATGGGGTTGGGGACACCACGATAGTGGGTAGGGAGCCTCTGTCCCTGCAGGTCACTGGCAGTGTGTATGGGCAATGGGGAGGGAGCACTTGCAACTTGCTGTTGCAGCTTGCAACATCCTCACCAGGTACACCCTTGGTTTGGCGTTCCTGGCTGTATGTTGCAAGTTACAGGACTTAGACGCTGGGACCAGGTCCATTTTAGACTAGGTCCATGCTGCACTGGCGATTGGTGCAAGTTACGTAAGGTGGTGACTTGCGTCACCCTCCTAGAATCAGGGCCACAGATGGTATTCAACAACCTGTCTATGGACTCTTCAAGACTTCCATTATCAGAAGCTCCACATGAGCTGTAATGTTTTGTATAACTTTTAAACGTATTGTGTGTATGTCCTCACCCTGATCTGGATGCATGCAGACAACCAAAGTTCATATATCTGTCCAATTGAATGTTACCAGGGTTACCCACACTTCTTGTTTCTCGGTATGTGTATTATTAATTTCTTCAGATCTGATAGCATGACTATATATAACCTCTATATTTGTATGTTTCTACAATGATAGTACACAATGATTTTCATTGTGCAAGACAGCATGCAAAGTTTTGTGGTTGATTGCTAGATGTGTTGTATATCTGGTTATGTGCTCTGAATGTTTCACTTGTAACCCAGTACTGAATGTTACACGGTTTTCAGTTGTATAAGCTATACATCATTGTGACAATACTGTTCACACTGTTTTCCAGCACGTCAGTACTAAAGCAACTCAGACTCTCAAGAATGTGCCATCCACAACCGGGAGGAGAACATTTTCGCGAGGAACTCAAACATACAGCATGGGAATTCATTGTGCAGTTCAGGCACATATCAGCAATGTTCCTACATGGACAATGGGCACGCAGTATGAGGAACATCGTGTTTTTCAAGAGGAAGTACGTGCGCATGGAAATGTGACTGAGGACAGTGAAGATGAAGATGACTGTGAGTGGGAGGATGATGAGGAACTGGATCCTGACTGGGCCATGGATGACTCGTATGACTGATTCATTGTCCAACCTTGATGAGACTGTTGAGGACCAGCATGACAAGTAATTTTATCCATTACTTTGTATATTGTACATGATCTGTTACTCATTATGCCATGGACCTTAACATGAAGACAAAGGGCCAGATTCTAGAAGACTAACGCTCAGGGTGGTGCACCAGACTACCAGGGCAACAGTGGTGTTCAGTTATTATATGTCAATGCTCGGGGGGGCACAGTAGACTACCAGGGAAATGAAAGAGGTAGTCATTCATTCTATATTGATTGGGGGGGCACTAGACTGCCAGGGCTTCTGGGGATATTTGCCACATATGCTGCCGGCGCCTGGGGGCAGGGCATGCACGGGTGGGGGATGACAGCGCTGCCTGCGGTGACGTTACACGGGGATTGGGGGGGCAGGGGTATGGGGCACCCTGCGGGGCATGGACACCTCAGAGAGCCGGGGAGCCAGGGGTATGGAAAGCCATGTGTGGCATGGACACCTCAGGGAGTCGGGGTTCATGGGGTGTGAGCAGCACTGCAGGGGATATGTATGGGGGTTTCTGGAGCCACTTGGTGTGGCCAGCCCTACAGGTTACAAACTGATTGAACTCATGTTGGCAACATGATGCAGCATAGGATTACTGTCTTGTGAATTGTTCATAAATGTACTGTGTTACTATTTTGTTAAAACATGTTTGCTTCTATTTAGGGCAATAGAATTAACTCCAGATAAACAACCTCATCAACAGAAGACCTTTTTGATATTCGAAAGCACAATCATTTTGATGTTGCAGACCTGCTTCACTTGCCTTGAGCAATGTAAAGTAATCCTAAAAAGAACATTGGGTGGACTGGCAGTGCTAGAACAGATATGTGCTAATGGGCATACCAGAACATGGGAGACACAGCCAAGACTGGGCACACAACCTGTTGGCAACCTGTTGACAGCGTGTGCAATTTTTTTAGTGGTAGTAGCCCTGTTGGGGTTCTGAACTTCATGAAACACATGAATATGCCGACAATTGCTTTGAGAACTTATAACATGATACAATCAAGTTATCTACTGCAATCTGTTTTCAGAGTGTGGAGACATCACCAAGATAAGTTGCTTTAGGACTTGTCAAAAGAACCAGCTAAGCTCAGTGGCAATGCCCGGTGTTGTTCACCGGGCCACACAGCAAAGTATGGCTCATATTCATTAGCAGACCTTGTGCACTCCAAAATTGTAGATCAACAACTGATTCAGAGTAATGACATGTCTAGCTCCAATGCTATGGAGTTAGAGGGACTAAAATGTTGCTTGCACAAGGTCAAATCTGCTGGTATCACTGTTCAAAGTTTAACAACTGATTGCCACATTTCCATGAAGAAGTACATGCGTGAACAGGAGACTGATATAGTCCACTGGTTCGATGTCGGCAGATTGCGAAAGGTAAATGCTTGCTTCCCTGTATAAAAGTTGTAATGTTGATGCTTTCTACACTTGCTTTTACAAACAGTTCTGTGAATTCATAGTTTTCAAACAGAGGACATAACTGCATCTGTTGGTACGCTTAGGTGTGAAGAAAAAAATGAAGGAATGCTCAAAACAGAGAGTTTGTTCCATACTAGCACAGTGGGCGAAGCCAGTGAGTAACCACCTTTACTGGTGTGCAAAGTCCAGCAATGGCAATGGTGCAATGGTGGTAGCAAAGTGGGTTTCCATATTGAATCACGTCTGCAACATACACACTGGACATGGACAGCTGTTCACAGACTGTCATCATGGCCCTTTGGAGGACCAAGTTTGGATAGAAAAAGGTTAGCACACATTTTGTACAGTTATTGTTCTGACAGTGTTTATCAAAGAAAAATATTTCAGTGTGCTTTAATGAAAATTTTCTTCTGTAAGGATCAAATGGTTACATACTGTTTGTTACCAGAGCTGCAATACTTTACATGGCCACAAGTCTGTGTAATTGAATCTGACATCACAGTATGAGGAATGCATAGTATGCAATGAAAAGTGTGTTATGAACATACAAGTGTTCCACAATAGACTGAACACATGGTCTGTCCACTGTGCTTGATGGCACAGCTAGCACAAGCAAACTGCTGCTTCCCCTCAAGTCATAATCCACCAATCTCTGTCACACACCACCACTGCAATTGTTCCATGCAGTTTGTAACTTTGTAAGTTGCAGAACAAGTGGAAGAACACCTCTTCATCAGTAAATGTGTTCCATCATACCAACACCCTTTTCAAATAAGATGACCTCTTGATCTCCTTCTTAAATGAACCTCCCTGCTGCCTCCCCACAAGATCTGTGTCTGGCTCATGACAACAACAGATATAATTGATGTGTTAGATAGAAACATACAAACATAGAAGTTGATGGCAGATAAGGACCACAAGGCCCACCCAGTCTGCCCATTTCTTTTTGTACCTTATGAATATGTCAATGGACTATCTATTCATAGATATCTGTATTACCTATCCCATGCCTGTTTGAGGCTCTGCACTGTGTTCATATCCACCACTTCCAGAGGTAGGCCCTTCCATGCATCCACCTCCCTTTCTGTGGAAAATAACTTCCTGACATTACCCCTTAATTGGCCTCCCTCTAATGTATTTGTATCTCATAATTTACAAATCTGATCACTGTCTCTGTTGTCATACAGGAAGCAGACCTCTTAAGGAGCTTGAGATTATTGCCATGAATAATACACTGCTGAAGGACATCCCCAAGTTATTACCAGGTGAACAGACGTCATCACTTGAGGCCTTCCACAAAGTGGTTATTTTCTTTGTTCCAAAGATGACACATTATTTCTTTCCCAACATGGAGGCTCAGTAAGTGTTTCTGAATATTTCATGACTTTCACACTGCTGAATCCAATCGAGACACTGTAAAATATGGTTTTAATTTGTAAGGAGAATTGAGCATTATCATTGCATTGAAAGGAAATGTCAAATATGTTTGACACAAACTAACAAAAAAGTATTGGCAATTAAATCAATGACCACACTGCAGTGTTCTCATCAGGAATACAGGGAAGGAGCAACAGATAGTGCATGTGATGAGAGATCTGAATATGCCAGGAGCAGATTGGGGATCCATGGGGTTCACATCGATCAAGGAGCAGCACCTGTTGGACCTCAGGGACCAATTTCTTGGGGAACCATTGGCAGGTACATGGGATTAGAAGGGGAAAAGGGGTTCTTCATGTATATCAGGGAAAAAAGACAGGGAAAGGGGCACATCAGTCAGCTCAGGATAGGAAGTAGGTGGGTGGATGGAACAGGCGGGAGAGAAGGTGGAGGTACTACGTGACATTTTTGCCTCTGTATTTACCAAGAGGGTAAAGGGGTAGCAACATTAGGAGAGAGGGTGGTGGACATGGTGGTTGAAGAGGGGGAAAAGGATGAGGAAATACCCAAAGGTAGGGTGTTGGATACACTTTAGGCCATAAGACAGAGTGCACAGGACAGCTACCCAGATGGTATTGCGGCTAGGCGAAAGGCCATATGAAGAGCGACTGAGGGAACTCAACCAATACTCATTGAAGGAGAGAAGAGATGGGTGATATGAAAGAAGTTTTCCAGGGCATCAATAGGCTAAGCCTTGATGGTGTACTTCACCTGATGGAACGGGGGTCACCAGGGGACACCTTATGAAGCTGGATGGGGGGAGGTGGAGGATGGAAACAAGAGATGGTACTTCACTGTGAGAGTGATGGAGCCACGAAATGCCTTGCACAGAGAAGCGGTAGCTGCTACTAATGTGGAGGACTTCAGGAATGGCTAGGATAACTGCAGGGGGATGGTACATCCAGGATCCCCACTGGGAAATAGGGGTCCTTGTCATGACATAGGGGTGGCTAAAATTGGTGCCCTGCATCAGCACTGACTATCAAGCAGACTCGGTAGACCATATGGCTTGTTCTACTGGCTTCATACTATGTTAGTAGGATACTATGAAGTGGTCCAAGTGCACATTACCATATCTCCTAAATTGTACCAGTGTAAGTAAGGGAAGCAAGCATATTGTATGCTTAACATTGATCGCTAATACTATCATTGATGTTTTTGTAGGTTATTCATTGCAGCTCTACACTTCAATGAGAATTCTGCCTGTGCACAGGCAGTAACAAAGGAGGGAAAGGCAAGGTGGGGAGTTTCATACCCAAAGGCCCGTGGAGGAGCACCTGTCATCAAGGAGGTGAAGATCCCCATCACATACTGTAAGTATGGAAATATATGAACTTAGTACAAATTAAATAAGTAAAAATAATATGCCACATTGATTAACTGATACATACAGGAATGTGCAGCACTAAATACAGTATTGATTGTAAAACAATGTGCGACATTAAGTCTTCACAAAACATGTGATGACTGAGTTGCATGATAAGTCTACACAGTGACATTGCGTGATCAGGTATATGTGCCTTTCCTCATGATGCACTGTAAACTCATGTCTGCGGTGCGACAGTGTTGATGCTGTTTGACTGCTGAAGGGACAGGATTGAGCGTCCACAGGAATACTGTCCTCTGCCAGTGAGAAAGGTAGTACAGGCTTGTTGCTTTAGTAACAGCAAGCAGTGGCTTGGTACCACTGCACCTAAACCCTAAATAATCCCTTCTTCATTTTTATGATGGCTGTGTGGACAACAGTTCCACTAAGTGTGAGTGCACATAAGTGATTGTTGCTATGTTAATGTTCCACTATTGTTAACACAGACCAGGAGACTGAGATGGGCAGCATGTTTACTTTGTCCTACCTGATCCTCCAATAACAATGACCAATAGTGAAGCGATACATGACATTCGCTTGTCAGTTTGCTTGTTCAAAATGTCACATTACAGTTTTAAAATAAATGCTGTTCTTTGGTAAACTTGCACTTCAAGTCTGTTTTTTTAAGTGACTTTACAGAGGTACAGGAAGGAAAATTATGAGTGTTTGCAGATGATAGAAAACATCTGCAACTGGGTGGATACACAAGAGGTGATGGAAAGATTTACAATGGACTTGGCAAGGTATGAAACATGGTTAAGATGTATGGTAGCTTCCATTCAGTGAAAAGCAGTGCAAAGTAATGCTCCTGGAAAACAGAAAGACAGGGTAAGATTAAATTAAGGGTGTGGGGGGGGGGCAATGAAAGAAATAGAAAGGTATATGGGGTAGTCATATCAGATGACCTAAAGGTAATCAAACAATGTGACAAGGCAGTAATGATTGCTGTGAGAATACTGGGATGTATAAGGAGAGTCATCTGCAGTATAAACCAGGAAATTGTTATTCCTCTATATACTCACTACTTGAGACATCGTGTGGAGTACTGCGTCCATTTCTGCTGATTCCGTCTCCACAAGAACATGGGCATGATGAAGGCAGCACAGAGTACGGGTCAACCCGAGTGGTTATCCAGGTGGCTATGTCTACCTGGGTGGTTGGGGGCTCATCTTGGGGTGTTCAGGGTTCAGACTGGGATTGGAGGCAATAGTTGTGTGAACACCATCGAAGGATGCAGGGACATGGTGGACCACAAATAGAATTCGGAATAAAAAAACAAGTAATAATTATGATTGCTTACAAAGTGCTTGCATCTGCATGCTGATAACTTCCCTACAGTGGACAGATCAATTTAAATCGACCAAGACAATTTATTGCAAATAAAATATTAGTCTGACATTACTTTTTTGGTTACCTGAACTGACCTTAAATGTCATGAAAGCCTGTGTATGATTCAGATGGGAATTTGTCACGTATGGCCAGAACAGCACAGGCTGGGAGTACTTTCCGACTGCCTCTGCCCAAACAGTGTCACGCCCAATATACTAATCTCTGATAGACCATATATCTCAGCAACCTGTGCTCAAATTAAACAAAAAGGAATACTTAAAAGTAAAATGACCGTTACAGTTTTCAATATCCTTCTCCTCATCATTGATCCACAGGTGAAACCCTCCCAGCCAGTTTTCGCTTTGACACAAAGTGCATAACCTTATACTTGTTTGCATTGAACAGCTGCTACCTGTGTGACCACTTCTCTAACTTGCTTAGGTCCACATGCAGCTGTTTCAGTCCCTCCACTACATCAGCCACTGCTCTCATTTTGGTGTCGTCTGCGAACCAACTTACGCTGCTCACCACCACGTTCACAATCTGAAATATCAAGAACCCAAAAAAGGGTCCTAGCACAGACCCTATGGTACCAAGCTCATCACAGCCCTTGGAGTTCAGAGCTACCCTCACAGTAACATCCCTTATAGCCTACTACTCATGTAACTTGTAATCCACTGTGTCATTTTTGACCATACCCCGACAATAGTTAGCCTCACCCCAAGTCACCAGTACGAAAGTGAATTAAAGGCCTTGCTAAATTCCAAGTAAAGAACAGGCACTGCATGACCATTACCTAGGTCACCTGTGACCCAGTTATAATATGGTATCAGGCTGGTTTGACAAGACTTCACTGAAACAAGGCCATGCTGCCTCCCATCTTGTAGGGCATTGTCCTCCAGGTATAACACCAGTATTTCCTTTACTATGTTTTCCATCAGTTTACACACTATGGAGGATGCAGTGAGGTGCTATACAGATCTGCCAGTGGCTACGCAAACACCATCACCCATCTCTCTCAGCACCCTGGAGTGAATACCATGTGGCACTGCAACTTTGTCTACCCTATGTCCCTGACAGTCTACCTCCATCAATTCTTCCATCTCTCAGGTCCTCTTCCCCCATCCACACCCTACAAGCACATGTTGGTAGTAACCCCCCTCTTTCCATCCATGAACACTGACCTAAAGTATTCATTTACTGCTTCCGCCTGTTCCTCCCCACCAGTTTCTATCCACGTTGTTCTCTACTTGTACTTCCTTTTCTACATGTTGTATCTGAAGAAGTGTTTGTCACCCACCAACCCCATTAATTCCCTGTGGTCATCTCTAAGCCCTCTATGCCTGGGCTTCTGTCACTGTACTGGTCACCTCCCTGGACCATCTTGCATACTCCTCCCTGTCCCTTTCTTGTCCAGTTCACCTATACCTGTGGTGCTCCTCTCGTTTGGCCATCACCACCTCCAGTACCTCGCTGTTCAAACAACATGGTTTGATTGCTGTGCTACTGTTACTTTATGTCTTGGTGCAGGCTTTCATTGCCTCTGTAATCACACTTCTAAAAATGTCCCATTTCAGCACCACATCCATGTACTGCGTTATGCCCCCCCAGCTTCCCGTTTCTTTCCTCACGCATCCTACGAAACTCCTCCCCCTAACGTTTAACACCCAGGTTAATGATTTCTCAGTCTCCCAGCACATGGTGATATTAAAGCACAAATACTGTAGAAGTGCGGTAACAGTACAATAGTTGAAAAGCAACAGTGCATAAATAGCAGGCTAGATACACCACAGGGCATCATTTGCTGTAAACGCAATATGTCACTACAGGTATAAATGTGAGACATATGAAAATAGAACAAGAAACAGTAAGAGACTGCAGTACACATACTCATTGGTTGACTCACTGTCTACCACAGGGCCATCAATCTCAACATATTTGTAGAGACAAGATGTCAAAACATCTGGATCAAGACGCATGTTTTGGAAGCCACGCACACCCGTGATGCAGCGCACACCATCATTATCCTCAGATTTTGCTGCCATTGCTGAGTAGAGCCAGCAACAGCGGTTTTCAAGCAAGGTCGGCATGGGTGCACATTTCCCACAACTGCACCTACATAGGTTAGAAATACAGAGGATAAATAGTCAACCATAACACATGGTGCAGTCTCACGCTAGGGAGGGGGATTTAGGAGGGGGTCAGGAAGAAGTTCTTCACAGACAAGGTGGTGGACACTTGTAATTCATTGTCACAACAGGTCATCTCTACGACTGTTACACAAGCATAATATTATTGGTATGTCTCTTTTTTTTGTAACACACTTCACTGTCCTACCATAGATGGATTTATGCAACCTCATAACTGATTTTATATATCACTCCCTCCGACTAAATCAACACAGTGTAGCATCCTTTTTTTGTTACACCTTAACGTAATTCACTGTGTATTGCTACAATAAACGTCATATTAGCATGCAGTAGGCCTATTTTGGGAACTGGACATTTTTTCCCTATGTACAATACTGGATTAATTATTTCCATGTTATATTACAACATGTCACCATCATAGATACATAGATACATAGACAGTGTCGGCAGATAAGGGCCTATGGCCCACCCAGTCTGCCCATTTGAGCTTGTAAGTTCAGTTTGTTTTCCTAGAAGTCTGTTGCCCCTTACCCCTGACCTCCAGAATTCCTTTATGTCTATCCCATGCATTCTTAAATCCTGTGATTGTTTCAGCCCCCACCACTTCCTCTGGCAGGGTGTACCACTTGTCCACTACCGGTTCTGTGAAGAAATTCTTTCTCATGTTTCCTCTGAATCGTCCTCCCTCCAACTTCATCCCATGCCCTCTAGTCCTGGACCCTCTTTTTCGCTTAAAAATAGTGTTTTCCTGCACCCTGTTCCTCCCTGTAAGATACTTGTATGTCTCTACTCATATCCCCTCTCCTCCTCTCCTCCAGGGAGTACATGTTCAGTTCCTTCAACCTGTCTTCATAGGACTTGTGATGCAATCCATGCACCATCTTTGTTGCCCTCCTCTGAACCTTCTCTACCCTGTCTATGTCCTTACGTAGGTATGATCTCCAGAACTGTACACTGTACTCCAGGTGGGGCCTCACTAGTGTCTTGTATAGCGGAATTATGACCTCCCTTTTCCTGCTGGTGATGCCCCTGCCTATACATCCCAGCATCCTATTTGCTTTACCCGCTGCCTTGTCACACTGTTTCCTATCTTTGAGGTCATCAGAGATGACAACCCCAAGATCCTCTTTCCTGCTTGGTGCATGCTATATCCTCACCCCCAACTGATATATTGTGCCAGGGTTTTTGTGCCCCATATGCATTATCTTGCACTTTTTGCATTGAATTTCAACTGCCAAACCCTGACCATTCTTCAAGTTTCTGCAGGTCGCTTCATTCTGTCTACACCCTCTGGTGTGTCTACTTGTTACAGAGTTTTGTGTCATCAGCTTAACAGTGAAATTCTGTCTTCTAGGTCCCAGTAATGTCACTGATGAAGATGTTGAATAGGACCGTTCCAGCACTGATCCCTGTGGTACCCCACTGGTCACTTCTTCCCTCTGTGGAGTGACAGCCATTTACCACCACCCTCTCTGTCCTGCCACCCAGCCAGTTACCTACCCACCACACTACTGTCCTGCCCGCACCCATATTCCCCAGTTTGTGTAATAGTCTTCTATGTGGCACAGTATCAAAGGCCTTGCTGAAGTCCAGATAGACCATGTCCACTGCCCTCCCCTGATCCACCTCCCTAGTCACCCAGTCAAAAAATTCAACGAGGTTGGTCTGACATGACCTCCCCCTGGTGAAACCATGCTGCCTTGGGTCCTGTAGTCCATTGACAACCAGATGTTCCACCAATCTCTCCTTCAGTAGTGCTTCCATGATCTTCCCACTACCGAGGTGAGGCTGACTGGTCTGTAGTTCCCTGCTTCCTCTTTGTTCCCACCTTTGTAAGGGGACTGCATCTGCTGTCCTCCAGTCTTTGGGTACCTCCCTGTTTCAGTGATCGGCTAAACAGGATAGCCAGAGGTTCAGCCACCACCTCTCTTAGTTCTTTAGGACCTGGGTGCACCCTGCCTGGCCCCATTGCTTTATCAACTCTTATTACTTCCAGTTCCTTCAGGACCCTTTCTCGTAAAGGGACTTGTGTCCATTTCTGCACCATTCTCACCCCTTGTACTCCCTTCAGACCCATTACTCTCTTCTTCCTCAGTAAAGACTGAGCAGAAATACCTGTTCAGTATGTCAACTTTACTGTTGTCATCCTCCACGCGGCCCCCATTTTCCCTTCCTCCTTCCCCTCCCTGTGAAGTCCGTCACAATGGATCCTGTTCCCATACTACTGTTGATCATGATTAACAGATAACTCACATATTGGTGGTCATTTCTTGAAGCCATGGGACTGAAGATCCAGGTCGATGGAATGACAACACATTACATATATTAGGAGTACTGGGAAAAGGCGGCATGACATAAAGAAAAGAAACAGTAGGCATGTGATGGGAATGGTGTAGTGAATATATACTTTATTGGCAGATAAGGACCAGACTTGGAAAACACCAGTTTCATGCTTTCATTCCTTACTTGCCCTGGACAGAAAAGTGCAGGGGATAATCTTTGCCAGTAGCAACACCACTGTTACATAGCAGCAGCAGCAGCATGATGACAAAGCTACGGTGCTGAATGACAGCAGCACAGGTTAAATGACAGCAGCACAGGTTAAATGACAGCAGCACAGGTTAGACGACAGCAGCACAGGTTAAATGACAGCAGCATAGGTTAAATGACAGCAGCACAGGTTAAATGACAGCAGCACAGGTTAAAAGTTCACCAGCGCTGGGACCCTTCAGAGGAATTATGGGCACTGCCAAAGGTAGCATGCCATGCAACAGTGGACACCACCGTGGCTATACCAAATGAATTATTCCATGATAAACAAAACTCTAAGTGGCACAGACAAATGGCACAGATAATTGTGCTGGAGGGTGGGCAACAGTACAGTACAACATGTAAATTGCGCATCCGTTTCCCAGAAGTGGGGGATGGTGGAAAGATGAGAGCAATATGGAAAAGTAAATGTAGTGACGCCTACAGGAAACATTTGTAATACAAAGTCAATGACACTCTGAAGAGAATGTAATGCAGCAACATCAGACATATATTGCTGTGTGTCTTTCATTTATATCACACAGATGTCTTGGGAATACCTTATATTGCCATATTTACATTACTGACAGCTGCAACAACAGAAGGTGGTACATCAAATGACACATTCAGCACTAAACACAATTTTATTGTGTATGGTATGTGTGTGTGTGTGTATATATATATATAAGAATCCTGCATTATTTATTTATTTAGTTTTTGTTGACTGGGTAAATGCACTAGACAAATCCTGCCTATTTTCAGGCATGACCCAGGGGAAGGGGATACAGATGAATGCCAACTGACCTTGAACCAGATTAAGCTGTTGGTGTTTTTTTTTAGTGAATGAGGGAAATTTGGCCAGGACACCGGGGAAATTCCCATGCTCTTTTCGATAAGTGCCATGGGATCTTTAACATCCACCTGAACTTCCACCAATCCAGAAAGATGGGACCTTGGTTTAACGTCTCATCCGAAAGATGGCACTGCAGAACTGCAGCACCCCTCTCATGCTGCACTAACCCTGTTAGGGCACTGTATGTACAGGATGGTACAAGAAAATGCCTGGGCATGCTTCCAGCCAGAAAATACAGATACTTACAATACAGACTGTGAGAAGTTGATGGGGAGGTCACTGCCATGTTTATTGAAATGGGACACCAGACAAGGCAAACTATAATTCGCTACTGCAATCAGGAACCGCCACAGCAGCAAAAACAGCTGATTATCCAATTAAAAGGGGCACTCCCTGATTGCAGCAGTGAATTTCTTTCAAGTTGGTGGCAGGCTTCTCAACTGCTACCATGGACGGCATGCTATGCCATTGGTGCCACAGAGCCTGGCCAGAAAAAGCAGTGGCACCATTGGCCATAACAGGACCACACCTCCAAAACCTGCTTCTCCACTCCAAGCTACCACAATATGTAGTCTGCGCTGCATGTGCAAGACGACATAAAAACAAACTGCCTAGAGCAACCTCCAAATAGTTGCTTTTAGTGTGGGAGGTGTAAATAATGTGAGGCTGTTTTTAATTCGAAACAGCTTCTGAACCTGAAAAATGGTACAGTTGAAGATGAAAAATGTTTCTTAAATTGTGACAGTACTGGGGTCGTGTTCTCATATACCTTGTTTTGTGCTCATGTAGCTGTTACTACATAGGAACAAGCATTTGTCAATGCTGAATGTTTGCTTGCTGGCATTGGCAGTGTAGGAGTTACAGAGCTGCATAATAGGAATGGCAGTGAAGTATTGAACTGAAGCCAACTCCACCACCACCCCTGCAGATACTGACAGGCATTGGGGTGTGTCTTTGGGTCATCAGGTGTAATGGCAATGCCATTTCACCACACCCTACCCTGCAGACACCAACATATGTCACAGTGTGCCTTGGGGTCTTTGGCTCTTATGTTCACCCCATTCCATCAGAAAATATGGCGAGATGGGTACTATATAGGAGAATGAGGTGAACTTTGGGGCCGAAGAGTCCGAAGCACACCTCAGTGCCTCTCACTGGCTGCAGGGTGTTGGTGGGGGTGGAATGGTATGAGCATTACAGGCGACAATCCCAAGTCACACCCCTGATGCCTGTCATTCTCTACAGAGTGGGGCGTTATGGTCGGAAACCCTAATGCCTCAGGCATTTGTTGGTATTTTCACTTCAAATTTTCAACATTTTTTTTTTTGTGACCCCCACCTCATGAACTGTGGCAATATCAGTTTGTTAGCCAAAAGCTGATTTTGCACAGCAACTACACCATGTGGCATCACAGGTGCAAAAACACATTCCAAACAGGATGTGGAAAATGACAGCTGTACTGTTCATGGGGAGGTGTAAAAAATGGCGATGTTGAAAATCTGTAGTGAAAATATTAAAAAACTGGTGAAGTCACGAGCGTGCATAGAAACTGTGCAACACACACCCTTAATGTAATTAGTTTGGGGATTTTTTATGGCAGATTGTCAACACAGGCATTTTGGGACCTCTGCTCATGAACAGTGTAACTGTGATTTTCTTAATCCGTCTGGAACAGTGATTTCCTACAGCGATTATGCATTTCTGCACTGGAAGTGTGAAAACACATGTCAGCCATGGTGTGAAAAATGACAGCTGTACTGTTCATAAGGAAGTGTGGAAAAATGCCAGTGGTGAAAATCTGGACTGAAAATATTACAAATTCATGAACTTACGAGGGTGTGTGGAAACTGCGTAATGCTCGCTCTTAACACAGTCATTTTATGAACTTTTGTCACCAAATTTTTAACATAGCCATTTTAAGACCTCTGCTCATGAATAGTGTCACTATGATTTTCTTACTCTGTCCCGAACATTGATTTGCTTTACCGGCTACCATCGTGTGCATGTGCAGAAACACATTTTGGCAAGATGTGAAAATTACAGCTGTACTGCTCATAAGGAGGTGTGTAAAATGGCAATGTTGAAAATCTGGAGGAAATATAAAAAAAAATTGTGAACTTACAAGCGTGCGTAGGAACTGTGCAACGTACGCTCATAAAACAGTCATTTTTAGGAATTTTTTCACCAAATTTTCAACATTGGATTTTTGGGGGCCTACCTCATTAACTGTGACAATGTCATTTCATAAATCAGTCCCAAAAGGTGGTTCTGTGCAGTGACCGCGAAATCAACATTCAGGGCTCATTAGCGCCATGGCAGTGCCAGAATTCATGAGGAAGGGGTCACAAAACCCCCATGTTGAAAATTTGGTGACAAAATTCCAAAAAATGCCTGAGATATGCATCAAAGTTGAAAAATTCCCGATTTATTCCATTATACAGTTTAACAGCATTTCTTCAGTTCGCGGTCAGCTTTGAAGCATGCAGATGATGTTCCTGGTCCACCCAAGATCATCGTGCCAGCCTCCGGGGGTAAGTATGGGGTGAGGTGGGGGTATGGGGAGGTGGATGCGCAGAGGGTGGGTATGGGGGGGCAAGACAATCAACGAGGGAGGGACCTTTTTCTTTTCAGGAGTTTGTTTTCTTTTTAGTAAGACGACGTGGGACTTGTGCCACACAGGGTTGGGCTCCCAGCATGGCAGCTGGAAGATTTTTTGGGGGGGTTCATGGAGCCGATGGGGGATTGGGCACCCCCGTCGGCCATACAGAAGTGTGCCATGCTGGGGTGGGCTCCCAGCATGGCAACTGGAAGTCTGTTTCTTTTGGGAGGGGTTTAATTGAGCTGACGGGAGATTGGGCACCCCCATCAACATTCTCATTTATGCCATGCTGGGTGGGCTTCCAGTGTGGCACCTAGAACTCTGGGGGGGGAGTGTGGAGTTGACGGGGGGTTGGTCACTCCCGTCAGCCATACTGTGTGCGGCGGGTGAGGGGGGGCACTATTCAGAGGCACTCAGAGGGTTGAGGAATATTATTACAATACTGATCAGGTGTGCCAACAGACAAAAACTGCGTCTTCTTTTTCAGTCTGTTTGGGGTTCTGTTTTCCTGCTTTTGCCAATGCCGCTCCTATCCTGAAATCTGACTCAACATTTCAAGGATGGCAATTAGATCTTTTTTTGGAAACATTCCAAGGATGTCATTTCAGTCACTTGCCTCCTCCCGGAAAGATAGTCCTAGGAAAAGTTCACTTCAAACTCAATTTATGTTCCAGGAAGAGAAAGCAGAGACGTATACAAGCAGGATTGCCAGCAATATGCTAATCAACACTATCTTGTCACTGTTCACTAAAGCAGTCTCTCCTTTTCAGCTGTACGCCACTGCATTTTCAACTGCTGTCATAGACAGTTGCAGCATTCATTGGTGAACTGTGGCCGCCCCCCTACAAACACACTGACTGAATTGGAAGTCCTACAAAAACTCAGATGATGGCACTATTTTTCTTGCACATGAATGCAAGCAAACATAAAAATTATGTGAAAGCTGCCCCCCATAGACTACAATGGAGCACATCCCTGCGCTTTCCCTAGGATCACGTCATAACTTGGCTGTGTGGGGGTGGAGCATGGGCGGCTCTTCAGACCAGGAAATATGAGTGACCCAGTGGGGAGTAAATTTATGAGGGCTACTACATTTAAACTATTGCAATATTTTCAGTCATCTAAGTATCAACATCATTTCTCAAAGGAAAGGCACTGATGTATCAGATGCAAATGGTGAGGCTGATAAGTCTCTTTAACTAATAGGGGAACCAACCCCTGTCTATTAGCATAAACAGAAGCTACAATATCAAGTCCTTGGGTTCAAAAGCTTGCCAGAGCCTCTGTAAATACAAAAAATACAAAGAAATACCCGTTTACACTTACAGCAGAGAGACCCAGATGTCTGCCCATCCTGAATATGATAAAACCCCACAGTTCAGTAATTCACATCATATCCATCAAAGGCAAATGCTGAAACAGTCTATAATGAATATTGTAGAGACAAGCACTTTTTCTGAGATGTAGAAGATGTTTAAAGAATGGCTTCTAATGGCATATTCTTGAAATATCTTCTCCTCAAGTTACGATGCTGCTCTACCCTGGTATTGGTACCTCTACAGTAAACCACCCATAGGTCCCCTTCCATTATGGGGCTAAGGTCTTCATCTGCTGCCAGAACATAGCAGGGTTCCATGTCATAACAGCAAATGTTTTTGGATGACTTGCAAAACAGCAAATACTCTCTGCTGAAAACCAATTCGGCACATCACAATGAACTCCAAACACCAAGTCAGCGCACATTTAAAATAATACTTAATGTGAGGAGCTATGCCCCCTGCACCCCTTTGCGGGGGTGAGACCCCCACCCCATACTTATAAAATCATCTCCGGGGGGGGCAGACACTGGAGAAAAGAAGAGGGACTGATGACAGCAATACGTTTAGAAAAAACAAACACCTGCAAAAGAAAAAAAAGTACCTGTATGCAGTCCTGAACCCGAGACCACCAGCACTACAGATGGTGTCCCTACTCACAACACCAGGCATGTAGCTCGGCAACATCATGCTCCATATCCCCATTTAGCCCATGCATCTTCCTCTCCCCTTCCATCGCTGTTTCTTCCCCTCACTGTTTTTCCTGTCCTCCCTCGCTATTCCCTTCCCTCGCTATCCATTCCTCATTGCTGATCCTGAAAGCAACCAAACTGAAGCACTCATTTCTCAGTTACTCAGTTTGGTTCATTATAGTGATGTGCTACCACATAACAGAAGCACTTTAATGCCCCTGCAACTCTGGGAGCTGCTGCATTGTGTTCTGTAATGAAGTTAGCCCATGGTCTCATCTTACCCAAAGGGCTATGTGGTGTCAACAATCCTTTCCTATCCCTCGTCCTAGCCCGTGTACTGGCCTGGTCCAAAAGTAGCCCCTCATACCCCCTAATGTAAGAATCTGTCCTGTAATTCATTGACCTGTTTGTTGAAAGTCTCCAGCTCCAAACAATTCCACTGGATACAAAGAAATTGACTGTACAGGATACCTCTGATCAAATGCTCAGGGTGACAACTATCCGCTCGCAACAGAGAGTTGCTTGAAGAGAGCTTCCAGTACCCTTTTGTAGAAATTCTCCCATCTTCATGGCCAAACACTGTCAGACCTAAAAAAGGGATACTGGGCTTACTCATAGCACAGGTGAATTTCTTTCTCAGATCCACATGAAGCTAGAACTTAAAAAAATGGTCTGTGAACAAAAGACAGCCTTTTGGATAAATCTGCTATTTGTGTGGGACTTAAATTTATTTTAGAAATATTTAATCACTTTGCTTTCTTCCACAGGTTATGCTGTCCTTGTTGTTGGTCCTGTCTTGTTGCTCCTCTCCTCTATCCCTCCTCCTCTTGTAATTGCTTTTCTCTGTTTTGTTTTTTTCAGTATTGCTCTTGTTCACATTCCTTCCTCTTACATTGGATTTGGACCTTCCTGGGAAAAAGCCACAGTTTTCCCTTGTTCCTTATCAGCAGTGATGACTTTCACCCCTTGTGAGTGGTGAAGGCAGAGTGTTGCTGAGCCGTTATTGTGGTGTCTTCCTCAACTATGGGATCTACCACTACTAGGGGTATGGAGTTGGCAACCCCACTGATAGACAATGTTCATTAATAGGCTGTGCTGTCTCTAGTAAATTTATATTACTTTCTGGCTATCACCACCTTCTTACGTGCTGTAATCTTATTAGTAAGTTTGATGTTCAGTTCCTGAAATTCATCTATGTCTGCTGAAGCAATTAACTCCACCTCAAGCTCCTCAATGTTCTTGCAGGACTAACTGCTGTTTCTCAGTATCCTGGTTCATAAGGATCTATATTAGTGTGAAGGAGCACACATCCAACACCTCTTCCCACCACTGCTTGTAGCAGTCTTCGGAAAAAAACATCTGCTATTCCCTTGTCACTAGGTAGACCATGTGGTATTTGCTTGCAGTCCTTATATTTAGACAAGCTGGTGTTGTTGTAAATACAAATTTATCCGTGACAACTTTAACCTTTCCAGTTTAACAAACTTGTCTTTCAGACTGTCTGCCAATTCTGGATGTTGTTGAAAGCCCTCCAAAAAATGTCCACTGCTTCCTTTCTGAGTCTGACAGACACTGGATATTTGATAAACAAGGTACCAGGCTCCTTCTGATGTCTCTGCTCAGCTGCCTTAGCCAGTTAACCTGTTTGCACTAACTCTGACACCCTGCTAGTGGGTAGAGTGAAAACAAGAATAGGGAAAATGGGGGGAGGAACAATATGCCCATTGTTGCCAATCGCACTGGATAAGCACGTCCAAGCAGCCTGTGGGGAACAAACAAAGCATAACAAACTGCAAAAAGCCCCAGGCACAAAAAGAAAGGCAAAATGCTGCAACCATAAAATAATAAACTCAACCAAACAAAACATGCCCTTACTAACAAATTGTATATATATCTTTAATACTTGGCTTTAAAAGTGGGACTAACTTCCTATTATCCCATCCCCCTGAAGAAGAACCAGAATGATTTGAAGTGCTGGGGTTGCATGCACATTCTGATTTTTGGCTCCTATTAAATGGCATTTATTGTAAGCATTACTGTGGCTTAATGTGGTACTTTTTTCTTGTGCACCTCCATCTGTTTGTTTTATCCTTTGATGTGGCCTGCTCACACAGTGGTGCCCCCCCCCAAGATCAAGCCACTGACTACTTTGGCTTGAAAAGTTGGCAGAAGGCTGATACTGATTCTTGGGTTTCACCATGCTGATTCCACAAGAGATAACAAAGTCTGGAGCACCTCTGTAGCTGCAAGAAAAAGCAAGTACTGAAACTTTTAAGATGATTTAATTCAGTGTTGGTGAGAGCTCTCTGTTATGCGACCATCCCAGCCAATGACTAGCCATGCCCCTTTCAGTCACAAATAAATAAATACATTTAAAAAAAATTTGACTTTTGGAAAAAGATTCTTTGAAAGTAATATACTGTAGTATCTCTTTTGTGCAAGATTCCTTCGTTATGCCTTAATGAAATCTAAATCATCTACAGGGGACTTCCTTTTGCGATCTAGCATGTGAGCAGGCTGGCATTCCTGATGACATACCCCAAAGTGTCATCTGGGTGGATGAATATAGTATGTGTAGGCATGATAATGAAAGGAATGCCCCTCTATACATGGTAGCATGCTTTCTAGGCATGTTAGAGGAGATATTTGAATATGGGTTCCATGTGCGCACACAATAATTTGCCTATTTCTGCTGACAGAAATTGTTACCTGTTGACTATCTGGATCGCTACTTTTTCATATAAAAAAGAATATGCTTATTATATCCGCTTTAATTTAGTATCCCTTTTACCTTAAAGAAATATGCTGCTGCACTGCTTGAGACTGAATCTTCATTTTATCCCTTCATAACCAATGTGCCACAGCTGTAATAACCCTGTATAAATATTGTAAAGTACAAGCTGTTTTATTATCACAGTGCCTGTATGTTGTGATAACGATGTGTCTACTGTCTACTGTAACAATTTAGCTAGTCTTTATCTTCTCCGGCTTGCACCCAGGGTCCCTTATGAAAAAGAGATGTTCTCATTACATGTGGCTGTCCCACAGAAAAATATTTGAATAAATATTTCTCATGCCTGCTCCCATGTGAATTAATAATGAGTTCAGGCAAAATAGGAAGTCCACACAACTGGACAAGGCCCTGATTCTTCTACAGGATTGCCAAATAACTTAATGTAAACCGTGAGGAAAAACATGGACTATTATTCTGCAGTTTGCATGAACGGTGGAATATTATTCAGCAGTTTGTGCTGAAGAGTCAATATTTAGCTGGCCTGCCAGTGCAGCGGTACCACTGCTGCTCATGATGCTGGTGGCCTTGGTTTGGGAACGAGCTTGAGAAGCTGGAGGGCTGACCCGAGGGATAAGGATTGAGTGTCCTATGGGCTGCTTTCCTCCTTCTCTGGGGGGATGGGAGGGAAGTCACCGGTGTATGGGTAACCCCTCGTGGCAGCCTGGGGTATGACAGCCAGGACTGACTGAGTTTGGGAGCCACATCAGATGTTTAGTCTGCCACCCCTACATCACTGTATGACATGGCAATATAGTGCAGTGGTTTAAGGCTCTGAGCTGCAAATCTGGAGACCTGGGTTTGAATCCCACAGCCCCCACTTGCATACTGTGTGACCCTGAGCTTAAACTTCCCTGTGCTCCCAGGTTGCACCTGTAAACAAGCTTTCAGCTTAGTGTGTCTCACCTGGTTAAACAATTGGAAAAAAAAAAACATGCCTTCAGAGGAGAAAAGGGGAAAGTGGAGGTTCCGGTGCTGCATGATGACATCTGCCCCCATGTTGCAGGCCACGTGGCATCGACTGGGATCTTGCTCCCATTCTATTATTCAGTCTCCTTTGGGGAAAGGGTCCCCAGTGGCCCCACCCCTGGGGCGGTAATCCATGGGTGTTCGACAGTGAGGTAAGTCCCAGGATGTGTGGCAGGACTGAGTTTATGTAGATCGGACTGATGGAGGCCAGTGGACGAGGAGATAAAGCATAATAAATAAAAACCAAAAGAAGAATCAGTATAAATTGTGAGTAAAGCAAATCTGCAGTTTAAACTAACCCTGACCAAGGAAAATTATTCCATGGATCATATAAACTGTGGTTATTCCATGGATCTTATAAACCCCAGAAAACTATTCTGCAGTTTATGTTAAATTCTGCAGAATGCTTTTTTGAATTCTCTGGAATTTAAAAACCAAAATATGAAAAGCATTTTAGAACAGCCCCTGCCCATTAGTTTGTCTGCTTGGGCTTTACCTTAAAAACCCAAACAAGTAAACCCCTCCCATCCAGCTCAGCCCTACCACCCTATCTATCCCATCCGGAGAACCTCCTTGATTCCTTTTATTTGAAGTAGAAATATTTTTATCAGGTCCCATTCTGTGCAGTTATCCTCATCCTTTTTATTTCACCACTTGGCCTAAATTCCAGTTGCTTGTCCAAGAAGTGCTTTGAGCACAGCCATGCAAAGCATTACTGGAATGAGAAACTGGCATTCTGGCCTAGTGGTAAAACTAGCAGAAGGACTGCTGTGCAGTGTGACAGCTGGTAAAAGTATTACTCACTCAAATCTGTTGGCCCTGGACACTCTCAGGCTGGAGTGGGGAGGGTGATGCGGCTGAGATGGATGGGTGGATTTTCTACTTTCTAATACTAAGAACCCAGGAGTTAATTGATAACCTTCCCTGGTTTGTAGGTCATGGCCCAATAACTAACATTTTTCCCCTACCTGGGTGCTTGGGAGGTTGTTGACTGCTACCAAAGCTTCCAACTGCCACCACAGAATTTCCACAGAAATAGGAAACTAATGCATAGAAGTTCTCCAGCAACAAGGGGACTTTCTGCAGAGTTTAGATCCAAGTTGCCACAGTAAAATTGGGGTCTTGCAAATTGGTGTGCCTCCTGAAGGTTCAATAAGGCAAAAACCTGACTTTAAGCTCCTCCCCTGTTTCGGCCTTAAATCACAGCCCATTTTTGGGCCCGTCCCTTTAAAAACTGATGACCAACTGAAACTACCACATAAATTTACTCTACCGGTTGACAATGGACATTAAGGAACTGCATCACAACAACACTTATGAATTAATAATATAGCAGTTTATTGCACTTTAAAAGTTAGACGATTAAAGATTTAAAACACATTTTCATATTATGGTGTGAGCAAAAAGCACAGAAGTAGAAACAGGAAAAGAAATGACATTAGAAAAAATGCACCCATTACTGCTTGTAAAATACTGTTGCACACATGGGACACACGCACTATCAAACAATGACTGCACATATACGATTTCTATTTTTAAACTGGCAGAATTGGCAGTTATTTGGCACGTATCGTCTCATCAGTTCATTGTCACTGTATTTTGAATTTGTATTTTTTATTTGATTTTGCTGCATCTAACAACTTTATATTGTTTTTTAATAAAGGCATGGAACTGTGAGCAGCTATGCTGAAAGTTCAGTTTAACCTGCAGTTCAGCCTTTACTAAACTGACAGACATACAGTTCCTCTCATCTGTCCAGCAGTTCCCCATGATAGAAAAAACTCTTTCTACAAAGCTGTTGCTGACAGGTATTGACAACATAAACTGTACCAGCTGTAGAAGAGTTTCACATTCTGGTGCCTTGCCAAAAAAAGTTACCTATTTGTCTGCCACAGACCCTGTCATACCACTCAGTACTGTCAGTGCATTACTCAGCAGACAATATTCTGAATAAAGTGCAACCATGTCCAAAATGTTTGTGAGCTGCAGAATTTCTGAACAGCAGAGCAGTTCATTCCATGCCATTTCTGGCTTGCTAATTGCCATGATCTGCATCCTCTGAAGAGGACTTGTTTCAGATTTGAACCATTTTTTTAAATACATAATGGCATGACTGTAAAACCCACAGAAGTCTTTCAAAATTCTGTCTCTGACATTTCCTGTAAATGTATGCAGTGCTGCAGTCACTTTGTCGCCGAAAAAGTTGTCCTCCAGTCTTTTCTCCAGTTCCTGTTTTAAGTTCTGCATTATGCCATACACCTCTGTAGTTGTCACAGTTTTGCTCTCCAACAGTGCTATTGATTTGTGGAAAATGCCCATTGTATACTGCATAAAATGGATATAGCACTCTCCCTCAGTAAGTTCATCGCTGCTGCTATACCCATCTTCATTTTCGGCCATGAACTTCCAAATGGCAGGATGGCATTCATCTGAACCCTGGCTGATGAAGTACGATTTAACTGCAGGCCAGCACTGGAGGAGCATGTTCGTTGCTGGCAGGAGGGAAAGCCAGCAAGTGACCACATGGCGTAGCAGATCCTTCCGTTCCAACTCAACAAAGGCAAACATGTCTTTTAGCTCATTCATATTCTTAGCAGAGCTAGAAAATTCGTTATATACTTTTATTACCAAGTTTTCCACATCATACCTACCCAGAGCCTACTGCCATTCCTGGCACAGTTATGGATGACGTGGCACAGGCAGTTGGCAGACACAAGGTGGGCAACTTCTGACCTTAAGTTCTGAAAAACTGAATGGTGTTCCACATAATTTACAGAGGCATTGTCTGCAGCATAGCTTGATAAGTGTACAAGCTTTAAACCTCTGCTGGTCAGGGATTTAACAATTGTTGCTGTGACAGCACCTGCTGTTTCATTGTGATCTTCATAAAAGTCCAACAATTTCTGCTGGATCCCCTTTTTGGGATCAAAGTACTGCACAGCAACTGGAGACATTTTTTTATTGCCTTTATTAGAAGCATCCGATGCAACAGAGTAAAATGAATTGCCCATTTCTTGTAACAGCAGCTCCTCCCCAAAAGGTGCCAGGACATTGGTGACAATGCTCTCCATCTTTGTTTGTCCACAACTCATTTTGGATACAATACTTGAGTCTGTGTAGATCTGCTGGGCTATCTTCATTCCAGTCTATGGACAGGTAGGAGTGATGATGCTGGACTCCATGGTATAGTTCTGTAAGTTCATCTGCCATCACCTTATTGCTTTCAGAACTATTTTCTGCAACAAAAAATTTCTTCATAACAGGATTTTCTTTTGGAAGGTGTGCCAGCTGCTGGTGTTTTTCAGATTTTTCGTGATTCTTTACTGCAGCCTCACCATCCCACGTCACTGTAAAGGTAGATCCACAGACAGTGCATTTGGCAGAATTTTCCATTCCTGGTCCTGCAAATCTGATCCAGAAAAACTTGCTTTCCCAAGCCTTGTTGTAGCAGCAAAATATTGTGGCCTTCTTAGCAGGACTGCTACTCCTTTCTTCATCATGAATGGGTTGGAATCTTTTTCCACTAAGACTCATGTTTCTGTTAAGCAGAGGAGAGAGGGTAAGAGTCAAAAAGAGCAACAAAACAGTGTGCGATGGCCACTGTTGGAAGTTCCAGGACAGCAGGATGTCACAGGCTTAGTCCGTTGGCAGCACAATATGAACATTTTACTGTAATATTTCAGAAGTTGCAGTGAGTAACATGCAGTTGTGCTGGAGCAATCACACTGACTGAAAATAGTTGTCCTCCTTGACTTGGCAGGATCAACAACACAGAGCAAATAAAAGTTGCCAGAGCATCTCAGAGAAGAAGAATCAGCATTTATATTGTGCTATGATATTGCACTTTTCATACGCAGTGTACCCTACAGTGCTTCACAAGCAATACTAGACTGGTAGTGAAGTGACTGAATGTGTAGTGGCAGCCTTATCACACATCAGCACCCACACATAGCCTGGACAATTGCTGAACCGGTTTTGTGGGAAGGGGAATGTTGGTCAGGACACCTGGAATGTCCCCTTTGCGAAGAATGGTGCCTTAGGTTATTTTACTTCCACCTGGACACCCACCAGGACAGCACCAGGATGAAGAGAAGGGACCTTGGTTTAATGTCTCATTTGAAGGACAGCACTCCCCAGCAGTAGAGCACAGCACCCCCTAATATTGCACTCAGGTGCCAGTATTTTTTTAGGAACAAGTCCAATCCTGCTGTGGGAGGAGAACCCACAAGCTTCTGATCCAGAGGCAGATGTGCTACCAACTGAGAAATGCTGTACATCCCAGAGATATTTTTTGAGTATGTTTTTACACTTCTAAGCCAATATAGAAAGAATATATACTAAGAGATTGCTTCTTAGAGGGTGATAAAGAAACTCATGATCTGACCTGGTCACTTAACTATCCATGATCAGGCCCCAGGGCTCTGAAAGGTGATAGGGAACAATTTTTACAACCTGAGATGCCCTCCAGTGGTTCTCTTAGTGTATATCCAATATTCTAATATGTGTGTGACCTGTTTTGAAAAATTAGTATTCTAACTGGGTTGCCTTTGTAACTACCCTGAATCCCTCTCTCCTCACCAGTTGATGCTTTCTCTTTTCATTCTGCCTGAACATTCTATGACATCAATCATACCAAGCCAGGTCATTCAGATTAATAGCATGGAATTATGTGATTGATGTCATAGAATGTTTTAAAAATATGAAAAGAAAGAGCAGTAGTCACTGAGGGTAGCCACTGAGGAGGGCTGAACTCTGATCTGTGGTACCTCAGCTAGATTATGCATCAAAAATGGTCAAAGCATGTTAGAATACATAACTGGTATGGAAAAGAAGATGGAAGGGCAAGAAACAACTAACTAGTGTAAAAGAAAACATTGCCCAGCTCCTTTGAGTGAGTTATGATAACAACATACCCTGAAGACTTTAGCACTGCCAGTAGCATAGCCCCCAGTTAAGATTTTAAAGCAGACTGTGAAAAGAATAGATACTAATGGTTGGATTCTTATAAGGTGATTAAGAAACAAAATATGTGACCTGGTTAGGTAAATATCCACTATCAGGTCCCAGGGTTTTTAAATGAGTTGTGGTAAAATACCATGAAGACATGCAGGTGCAGTAGCATGGCCCATAGTTTGAGAAGTTAAGATTTAAAGCAATGTGTGAAAAGAATAAATACTAATGGGCTGCTTCTTATAAGGTGATTAAGAAACAAAATATTTGGCCTGGCAGTTAAATATCCTATTATCAGGCCCCTGAGCTCTTAAGTGAGTGCTGATAAAATACCATGAAGATGTTGGTGTCAGCAGTTACATTTTAAGTCAGATACACTGTGTGTGTTTTTACTTGATTATAGAAAGGCAATCCTGGTCAAGGAAGTCTCCGCTAACTTCAGGAGTTTTGCTGTGGCACTGAGCTCATCACATAGATGCAAAGCACCAAATTCAATACAGTATTTCAATTTTTTTTTAATGAAATATGAAAGGCAGATTTAGGTTTTGGATGAGTTTGTCTTTTTTCTGTACTTCTAACAATATCAACAAAGCAAGGAACAAATGCCCCCCCCCACACACACACACACACACAAACAAAACACTACACTACACCGTGGTACAGCTATGTTAATACATGTAACATACTTGTGGACTGATTTTCATTTTTTTAAAACTTGCCTTAGCTGAGATAGCCATGGGCCGTTTCTCTCCCATGAATGTTGAAGTGGATGATGCAGCACCACAAGAGATACATGACATCCCACTTTCTGAATCTGGTGGTAAGCTTGTTTTGGCCAACTTCACCATGGCAGAGTTGCAGAAAATGCCGCCCTCCCAACCCCCAGCAGGGAGCAGATTTCCCTTCACTTACCTGAAGGGATTTCTTCTGAGACAGACAGCAGTGCCAGTGCATCAACCCCATCCCCCATCAGGTGAGAGGAAAATGGGGTGCCTTCACTACGTGGCAGCAATTGACCCCAAGCCTGACTGCAGGTTCCCTGTTGAGTTTGCTCCAGCCTCCTGTCCTGAATCAGAGACTGAGTGCACGCACAAAAATTCCAGGCCAGTCACTGTGCAACTCAGGGCCTGGTCCACTGTGGTTTGCTTGCCTTCCCACACAATATGCAATATCAGGACTGGATTCACTGAAACAGCCTTGGAATAGCAATCCTGGTAGGTCTATACACAGGAATAGATAAACTAATAATATAACTTCGTAAATCATAGTTTTCATTATAAAAAAATTCCAAATTCAGTACAAAGCAGGGTACTGATGTTAAAAACATACTATGAGTGCTATTCCAAGGCTGTTTTTTTTTAACAAAGCAGTGAGTTCCCGGCTGTTTTAGAGCAATGTTTCTCAAATGAGGTCACCACACCAGCACAATTGTAAGTGGCCACGGGGTTTTTTGAAGCCCAAAATAAAAAAAATGTGATGGAACTAACAATTTCTTACCTTTATAAAAACATGGGATTTAAATTTCACCTGAGAAGACTTCAGGGACTTCATTTTCAGAATACTGTGTACAAAAATGAGATGTATTACATCAGGAGGTTCCGGGAGAAATGAATGAAGAGGTAGACTTTCAGAATGTTCTGACTGTCACATTTTGAAGCCATCAGGAGTTTAGGCTTGAGAATTAAAATGCTTGCCTGCAGTTCTGTGGGGCAGACAGCATTATATGCCATACCCCCATCAAGCTACACTTGAACATACATGCTCAAGAGTCCCTTGAATGATCATTTTCATAATTCCATCATCCTCCCTCCTTCTTTGGCAGACCCTCTTTACTTACAGTATTTGTGGGCCTTCTTCCCTAAGGCACATTTAATCTAGTGGAACTTTGTCCCTGTGGTACCTCTGGGGTCGGAACCCACCTCAAGGGGGTTCTTGTATGTTTGTGCATTTGTGTCTGTACCTTATTACAGCCCTACTCAGTACTTTCATCCTAACCCTTCATCCTACCAGTTGTTACAATTACATTGGATATGCATTTCTACATAAGTCATCTGACGGATCTCTAGGAGTGGAACCCCCTTCCAGGGGGTTCCTGTGCATTTGTGTCTTTGCAGCACCTTGGAAGGGTGGTAGTCCCTGTAGTAGGGACAGAGGGAGTGTATGGCAAACCTACATTGCACAAGAATTCAAATGTATTCACTTTCTTAACTACCTGTACTTTATTATAGCCTTACTCAGTACCTTCATCCAAATCCTTCATTCTACCAATCATTACAATTACATTGGTTAAGCATTCTTGTATAAGTTATCTAATGTACAATTGATCCTTTGCTGTGGAGGGTATTATAGGTCTAATTAAATATTCATGAGGCTTGCAAGATTCCAGATTGGGTACTGGATTGGTCATTAATACCTTAGAAATGACAGATCCAGGGCTGTTCGGGGGGGGGGGGACTAGGGTTTTGGGGAGGGTTTTTTTATTTATTTTTTGTCCACTTTCTCTATGTTGAACATTAGCTTTTTATAACTGATGTATACTTTGTTTCAATGTTCCTGTTTCATATGCTGCTGAATGTTTGTTTGGTCTGGCTTCTTCTCTTTCAGAACATCAGTAAAGCATGTTAATTTGTAAAAAAAAAAAAAAATAACAGATCCAGCTGCCAACTAATGCAGTGTGGCATACATAAGATGTACACATGCCACACTGCTCACACCACACCACACCACTCTAAAGTAAAAGCAAGCAAAAAAAAATGTAAAATAGAAAGTTGTTATTGTGATTACACTTATAATCACAGTAACAACCTTGAAGTCTGTCATTTTCTTGCATTAACAATGACCAGTTTGAGGGTGGCAGGAACCCATCCCCTCTTGCCAGTCATTAATCCCTCATTATACAATGGGCTATGATTTTCTACTAATCTGATTTGTTAATTAGGGTCTTTACCTGTTGGCAAATTTTGCAGTAACACATGGATAAAGATCTAGTAAATAAAACAAACAACCTGATCAGAAACAAAAATAAAAATCACTACCTCCAATTTTTGAGGCTGTCATTACTGCCATGTTGCTTCTCGGTCAGCGAGGGTTTCTGTTGCAACAGTAAGTGTAAAAATTAAAATAACTTCATCAAACACTCCTGAAACCCATTTGATTTTCAATGCATTCCCAGTGATCACTTGCACCCTCCTCACCTGCAAATTATTTTCACTGTTGGCTCTTTTGACTGCGGCAGCCAAACTCACCCTGGAAGCAGACCTTGAGGTACAGCAGCCTGTCGGCACTCACAGTATGCCATCTCACGAAGGATGAAATGTACCTATCAGAACTTTCATCATGCTGCCTCACAAACCATCAGAAGTACACAGCCACTCGCAAATCTACCATGCTGTCTATTTTTTTTTAAATAAAGCATTCCATCAATGTTGTGTCTCTGTGTATGTGTGTGGGGTGGGGGGTGAGGGAGGGGGCAAGTACTTCAGCCATAATTGGCCAAGCAACAGGGCACTATATAATAGGGAGGAAGGGCAATCAATAAAAAAAAACTTTAAAAAATGAAAAAAGAACATTTTAGATAGCTGTTTTTAAAAACCCTTTGTTAAAAGACATTGTATGACCACAATAATCCACTCCAGGGTGTGGGTTATGGTGGGATTTACTCAATTCTGGCATGGGTAAATACCACCCTAACCCACAGCCTGTCATAGATTATTGCTTACGTAATGACAGGCTTCTCAGTCATTATTCTTTACATTGCACAATTATTATTATTATTTAGGATTTGTGCACTCCAGGATAGTTTCCAAGAGGGCCCTGGGAACAGTACAACAGCAGTCAAATAGTTACATTATGCACAGACTTATGGTTCTAGGTACAGGATTGCATTCATAATAAATATGCAGTTAAATTATGCACAAAAATTAGAATTCCATCTAGGAATTTTTTTATTCATGGAGTTCAAGAGTTTAGCCTTAAAGAGCTATTGAAGTCTCAGCGGGAACTTTTAAATGCATACAAGTAAACTAATAGTTCACATATATTGACTGAGTTTATATATTTCCTGGCTTTCTTGTGCAGTTGCATAAAAAGCAGGATCTTCCTCTAATCAGACTATATCCTTCTGTAAGACATATTACTATGCTGTCCCATAGAAGTAATTCTGCTTTCACAAGAAGAGGACTAATGATTTCAGTTGCTGCCAAGAAACAGAAACCTAAGAAGTTCAAGGTACAACAATTCTGTTTTAATCTAAATATGCTTAAAAATACAGTACAAGGGAAGGAAAATGCTTGAAGTATTACCTACATTTTTTTTTTCAGATTTCAAATTTTTCTGCGGTGTTGCTTTTAAAACTGCTTGGGCCAGAAGGAAATGTTCAGTTGCAACATACAGCATATAGATGTGTATTCACAGAACAGCCAATAGACTGTTTCATTATGGGTCAATGAAATTATAAACTGAGTAATGCAAATTAAATCACTGAAGATTTCAGGCCACTCTAATACAGCACTGTCTCTAACTTTCAGCTCAGAGAAGCTCACCATCAAAACACCCATTCATTAACAATTAAAAAATGGTTAGGAGAAACCCTGGGAGTTGATTGGATGAAATCTTCATTGACCTGTGACAATATCTCAGTATATCATCACAGTTCAAAACTGAGTATGAAGAGCAGCCATTTTTTAACTATTTGGAGCCATTTTATAATCACAATAATACACTTCAGGGTGTGGCATATCATGGGATATCACCAATTATTGGGTGGTTGAAGATAACCTGTGTTGTCTACTCATGTACCTGACAATTCATCCAAGGTCGATGATATATCATGATATATTGGCTTCATCCTTCCTTCTTCCACATGTCAACTTTGCACTTAATATAATTGTTTTCTGAACTCCTTTACTATGTATTGTTTTAGGGTACATCAGTAATATGTCAGACCACTGCTGATGTTTTTTGTATTGTTGCATCACCTGTAATTGCTGCTCATTTTTGTCTGTAACTCTCCTGGGTTGGGCCTGAAAATAGGCTATGTTTTTTTCTAGTGCACCTACCTGGTAAACAAAAACTAAATAAATAAATACTTCCCCCTGTCATGTATTATCGTCTAGAAAATGGATAAAACTATTTCAGCCATCTGATTGGCTGAGGCACTTCTCTAGCTGGACATCTATCAAACAACAGATGCCCAGCTATTAAAAGTACCAGCCCAGCCAACCCCATCTCCAGAATCCTGGTGCCCACCCTACTTCCTAATTGGCTACCCCCCTGCTTTTTCATTTCAAATGTCTGCCATTTTTTTGTCCTGCTTAGCGAGAGTCTGGCCCCTGAATACTCGTTTACGTACAATACTTTCCCAGTATGTAGTAGCCCACACAACAACTCACTAACTGCCCAGAACAAACCAATGTACCTTTTTATTCTTCTTTTTTCTGTTTTAACTTTTTTTACTTCCCGATCTGCGTCTCTCTCCTGCGACTCACACGCATTCCTATCTGCCACCCATCATCCAACATCCCAAACCAAGAAACGACCTGCCAGGAAAACGAGATGTCTCTTCACCAGTTATTGCCCACAAATTAAACATAATATCTATGCTGAAGGTGTAAAAAACCAACAAAATAATTTAGAGCACTGCCGTCTCTCCTCGCAGCCACGCCTCTTAAATTGCCTCATACAGCGTAACGCGGTCATGCATCTCACAGCTCGCAAATCAATTTTACTGTCCAGCACCAAAATAAAAAAAAATAAAGCTAAACTGAGTCAATGCCTTCTCTGTGTCCTGCTCCTGAAACTACAATACTGAAAAAAAACCCACATGAAACGGGTCAAAAAACAGTCCTGGAGGTAGTGGAGTGGAGGGGAGACCAAAGAAGAGAATAGCTTGTTTGGGCAACAAGAGATGGAACAACACAATAACAGAGGGACTACTTAACAATAAAAATATTTAAATACCATTTTTCTTATGTTTTTCATATTTTTTTTAAATTGTATTAAATCCCATATTAAAATGTTACAGCAATCCCATTTTCTAAGCGCAATAATACCCGACAGGGTGGGCAGTATGGGCTATACCCACCCTTCCAGGGGCTATAAGGACCTCTGCCTGTGGCATCGGGCCTCATAATGCCCCTGGGTGGGTATAGCCCAATACCACCCAGCCTCTCGGGTATTATTGCTTGCTTAAACAGAATACTGCTGAGAACAATGCAATTTTGTAACTTCTGCAACCTAACAAAACATTCTAACCGGTCTTCTCTTAAAGAGCGTATGATGTCTCAAGACATTTTGTTCCATCATAATTTTATTAGGCTATTATGGTTTAGCCACTACATATACTACATAAAGTTTTAAAAACAGACTCTGCAAAATAACATTTTGTTCTTCAAATACTTATATAGCTAGTAGTAAAACTGAAAGAGTGCATGAACAATGGTAAGTATGAAAGTTTGATATATTCATTAATTAGTCTCACCTATTGTTATACATGTTTAAGAACATGTGCTTATTAACACATTTGTATTGTTTCAGGGCCCCATATTCAGAGTCGGCTGGATGCAGGGCGCAAATAGATGCGCCACACAAAAAAATGGACTGTCAAGCTCTGATGGGATATTCAAATAGAATGCACAATCAGAACAGACTGCACGTTCTGTTTGAATATCAGACCCTTGATGCACAGTACACTGCAGACAGCTGCCATGCTTGGTACAGCACATCCAGGGTTCGGGGATGAAGGCCTCCAATTGGGGACTGTGTGGTGCATACCTGGATGCGCCGTTTCCCCCAAGGACGATATTCAGATAACATATGCTAATGATCTCATTGCATGGTGCAAAGGGGCCTCATGCATGCCCATTATGGGCTCATTAACATAGTTGCACCCAGTGGAATGCATTAGGCCAGCCCTCCTCAACCCCGATCTCCATTAGTTGTAAAAACACACAAATACCTGCTTCCATAGTGTAGTGGACTCCCCTTCCCAGCCCCGGTCCCCAATTAAATAAATTAATAAAATGTCCCTGTTTCATTACTGTAATGGACTCCCCTACCAGCCCTGATCCTCGATTAAATAAATGAATAAATGTCCCCATTTCCACAGAGTAGTGGACCCCCTCTCAGCCTCAATCCCTGAGGAAATAACTAAATAAAATGTCCCTGTTTTCATAGTGTGATGGACCCCTTCCCAGCCTAGATCCCTGATGAAATAAAGTACATAAATGTCCCTATTTCCATAGTGTAGTGGACCCCCCCAGCCCCAAGCACAGTGTGACATAAAATGACATAAATAGACCCTGTTCTGTAGTGCAGTGAACTCCCTTCCTTGGCCCCAAACACAGTATAAAAAGTATAATACGGATAGTCCCATTTCTATAGTGTAGTGTTCCCCCATCCCTCCACCCTGGTAGGCAGTAACCCCCCCTGCATCCCACAACCCAACCTTGCTAGCTACTGTCACAGCCCTCCTCACCCTGCCATGGTCAGCCACCACCTGTTTGGTACCTGAGCACATACAGTAAATAGTACGTGCTCATGGGTTGTATATATAATACTGTGATAATATGATTTTCAAGTAACAATATGTGTATGGCACTCTGTAATTGGGGCAGGGAGGGGGGACACTACACTATGGAAACTAGGGAAACAGGCATATCTTTGTTAATATAATCGGGATGGGGCTGGGAGATCATCTGATAGGCCCTGGACATTGCATGGGGCACCACCCTGCCTGGCACAAAGTTTGGACAGGGTTTTGGATTCCTATCATTGTGCCAGCACATCTGGCGGTGTCTTTGCCAGGGTGATTTTGAATATTGCGATGTAGGGAATATGCTTGAGGGACCCCTCATTTGCATGCCCTCATCACAATATTCTGCTGCTCAGTTGGATTTGCATGGCACATTGGAGGCTTCTGAATATTGCCACCCCACCAACGGCCATTTCAAGTCCAAAGATGGGGATCTAGGGATGCGCCACACATCTACTTTGAATATGTGGACCACAGCACCATTTAATTGTAACACAGCTGAAGTACATCTGCAATTCTGTCATGATGCAATGCAAAACTGAGCGGCAATATGTAGGCAACAGTTTTTGTCAGACTTTGTGCTGGATTCTGCATCACTTTGCAGCTTTGAAAAATGAGAACGCAAATCATTGCAACAAAAGTTTAATACAAATTGTACTGTAGTAAGACATTTATGGTCCTAGCTTCCAACTTAAGCGGTTCAGTCTCTGGTCCAGACAAACCTTTGACAAAAGTCATTTCTGGAAGTATTGAAAATAAATGGAACAATAACACAACCATGTGTGACACCTTTTGAAGTTGGGAACTTTTCCATTAGGTTTCCTGCCTGGTCTACATGTGCCTATGGCCAATCCACCCCCCCTATCATGGAGTTCCTTGAGTAAGTTCAGTATTTTGTTATACCACTTCTCTCAGTGCAGTTTAACCCCTACAAGGTATATCGTTTTTTAAATTGAGGATGGAAATGAGAAAGGAAAATGTGGGAGCACCAGGATTTGAACCTCAGATCTTTGGTATGCCGTTCCAGCGCTCTAACCACTGAGCTACAGGCCCACTGGTTAAAGTGTCTGAAGAACCAGTGGGCCTGTAGCTTAATGGTTAGTGCTCAAATCCCAGTGCATCCACATTTTCCTTTCTCATTTCCAGTATTTTGTTAGACAGACCTTTGCCTGTAATTTGGCCTATACATTTTGTCTGTTAATGGGTGTCAAAGGCAGATTAATGAGCTAGGAGCTTCACTTCATACACCTGCTGTTTCTTGATCTTTGTATGCTTCCACAGAGGAATAGAAAGTGTGCAAAAGTTATCCATTGCAGGGAGATTGTTTCAGACTCCAACTTGCTCCTCATTAATTACATGAATTTCCAAAGTCCAGGCCTCCAGACTGGTAAAAAAAAATGGCATACAATTTAACTAATATATAATGAGCTGGAAGCAACTGTGAGGGACCTGAATATGCCATATATTAACTGGAGCACTTTTGCTGCAGCCACATCCAAGAGCAGGGCCATTCTTGATGCCCTACAGGGGGCACGCTTCAGACAGCCAGTGTTGGAACCCACTCGGGAAGGAGCAATCTTAGACTTGGTACTGTCAAATGGGGATGGAGAGAGGATCTCAGATCTAGAAGTGGGTAGCCATCAGGGAACAAGTGACAACCAAACAGTGTGGTTCACGATAAACTCAGCTGTAGAGTCAAGCCATACAAAAGTGAAGGTACTGGACTTCAGGAGAGCTGATTTTGTCAAAATGGAAGCATGCCTCAGAAAACTACTAGCAAACAGGCAAGAAGGAGGGGTGGAGCAACAATGTGGAAACATCAAACTGCTTTCACAGAGGCAACAGGCCTTTGTGTGAAGCAAATAAACAAATCAAAATGAAAGAAAAAAACACTATGGTTCTCAAAAGAGGTGACAGGGAAGGTTAGGGAGAAAAAAATAGCATTCAAAAAGTATAAGGAAACACAGAAGGAACAGGACAGAGAACTGTACCAGTTAAAGCAGAAGAAAGCAGGGAAGGCGGTCAGAATAGCAAAGGCCCAAACCAAGGAAAAGATAGTCAACTTGATTAAGAAGGGGGATAAAACCTTGTATAGATACATTAGGGAGTGAAGAATGACAAAGGGAGGGATACTGAAGCTGAATAAAGAGGAGGGTGGGTGGGCAGAGAGGGACAGTGAAAAAGCAGGGATACTGAATGAATATTTCTGTTCAGTATTCACAAAGGAAAAGGAGGGGGAGGTACTAAATCCAGTCACTAGAAGAACTACGGATAGGGGGGAGTCAATATCAGTCCTTTCACAGAAGAAATGGTTCTGAAAGAACTCCTAAAACTGAAGGTAGACAAAGCAATGGGGCCTGATGGGATTCACCCCAGAATTCTAAAAGAACTAAGGGAAGAACTAATAACACCATTGACTACCCTTTTTAACAAATAATGGGAGAATGGTGTGGCACCTGGGGACTGGAGGAGGGCAGATGTAATTCCTCTTCACAAAAGTGGGGGCAAGACAGAGGCAGGAAACTACAGACCTGTCAGTTTGACCTCAGTGGTAGGGAAAATGATGGAATGACTTCTGAAGGAAAGAACTGTTGAGTACCTAGAGGCCAGTGAGGTACAGGACCCAAGGCAGCATGGAGTCACAGCGGGAAGGTCTTGCCAGATGAATCTAATTGATTTCTTTGACTGGGTGACAACAGTAGTAGACCAGGGAGGGGCTGTGGACATGGCTTACACAGACTTTAGCAAGGCATTTTACACAGTCCAGCATAAAAGATTAAAAACTAATTAGCCAGCCTGGGAGTAGATCCCATGGTGATAGCTTGGGTAAAACATTGGTTGGACAACAGGACATAGAGGGTAATAGTAAACAGCCATATGGGCCAAGCAGTCCTTACCTGCCGACAAAGTCTATGTTTCTATGGAGTTCACAGTGAAGAAAGGGAGTAACTAGTGGGGTACTGCAGGGTTCAGTACTGGGTCTGGTCCTCTTTAATGTCTTTATAAGTGACATTGCAGAGGGACTGGAAAGAAAGTATGCCTCTTTGGAGACGACACAAAGATCTGCAACAGGGTTGAAACACAAGGTGGGGTGGAAAGGATGAGAAGGGACTTGGCAAGGTTGCAGGAATGGTCAAATGTATGGCAGCTTAGATTCAATGTAAAGAAGTGCAAAGTAGCCGGCTCAGTGGCGCTGAGGGCTGAGGCACTGGACGCCTTACCTCGCAGCACTCAGTTGACCCAGTACGAGAATGAGCCCGGGCCACCAAAGGTTGGCATGGGGGTGGAGTGGTATGGAGCTGCTGACTGGCAAGCTCTCCTCTCCAGGGAGGTGCAAGGGGCTTCATCCGGCTCATGGCTGCTACCTGGTGGAGGCTGGGGGCAACACGGACCAGGAGGAGGCAGGTGCTAGTCCTGGGGTGGGAGGAAAGGGGCCATTACTGGGGCCATGGGACTAATGCATGCCTCCACATGCATGCGTACCCACTCCTGGGCCCCTGGGGTAAAAACAGAGGAAAAAGCCAGCAGCAGGATGGCGACCGACTCCCCACAGGTTCAACTCCTGGGCTCAGCGTAAGGTAAGCCCCGGAAATTCAGGGTGATGGGGCTGGAGGGGTTGATCAGATGGGGGCTGTCCGGGGGGTGGGGTGACAAAAAAATATTAAATGATTAAAAAAAGAAAGTGCAAAGTAATGCACCTGGGAAGCAAAAACCCAGGGGAAGAGTACACAATGGGGGTGAGATACTGACAACTACAAAAATGGAAAGGGATCTGGGGGTAGTTATATCAGATGACCTAAAGGTGGGCAAGCAATGTGAGAAGGAAATAAGGAGGGCTGTGGGGGTACTGGGATGCATAGGGAGAGACATCACCAGTAGAAAACAAGAAGTTGTTATCCCTTTCTACAGACAGTTGGTGAGACCCCATTTGGAATACTATGTGCATTTCTAGAGACCCCATCTCTGCAAAGACATAGACAGAGTGGAGGCTGTCCAGAGGAGGGTAAAATGGTGCCGGGTCTGCACCAGAAGACATACAAAGAGAGAGAGACTAAAGGAGCTTATTATGTATACCCTTGAGGAAAGGAGGGAGAGGGGAACATGATAGAAACTTTCAAGTACCTCAAAGGAATCAACAAAGTCCAAGAGAGTAGCATCTTTTAGAAAAAGAGATGTGCAAGAGCAAGGTGGCATAATTTGAAGATAGAGGGAGACCAGCTCAGAGGTAATGTGAGGAAGTATTTTTTCATGGAGAGGTTGTGGATGCATGGAACAGCCTTCCTGAGGAGATCATGGAATCAAAAACAGTGGGGGAATTCAAGAAGCATGGGACAAACATAAGGCAATTCTAGAGGAGGGGTAGGAGGAAGTAGGCTGTTGGTTAACTAGGATCTGCAGCTTATCCATTAGATAGGGAAATGGGCAGAGTAGGTGGGCCAAGTGGTCCTTATCTGCAATCAGATTCTATGTTTCTGTGAGTGCTTACAGTGAGATACTGGAGGGGCAAAGTAGTAAGATGGCCATGGTGCTACTCCACTCTGTCCTTCACTCCACTGTGTTCACTGGGGTGCTTTTGTAGATCCTTGTAGCACTTGCAACTTTTTTTGCAGCACTGCTGCAGTTTTTCTGATGGTACTGGAGGAAGTTTTAATTATTTTGGGTGTTTAATGATTGAGAAGAAGTGCTGGTTCTCCGTTGCTGTTTGCCAGCATTTGAACAGTTGGTGGTTCAGGAGGTGCACTTTTTCAGCATTGTGGTTTGAGTGCTGAGCCTTGCTGCCTGGTCTTTGTTTTGGGACAACACGCATGCCAATGAAATGCTCTCAGCTTCCCTCAGTCTGCTGGAGGGATTTCATTGTGGTTGATTGCTGGTGCTCCTCATTTTTCATTGGGAATTGAGAAGACCTTGATGAGCAGTTGATAATGTGGAGGCTATAGATGCACTATATATGCTGACATACTCATGTAATATTGTAATATTCCTAAAGGTATGCCACCATTGCCTGAAACTGGGGGTCTCAGTAGTTAACTATATGTTATAAAACTTGCTATGCTCAATGGACTATTTTCTTTTCTTACCCGGGTAGCTATAATTTACTCTGGATGGAAGAACTGAAGACGATGAAGTCAGGGAGGCTGGCAGATTACACCTCTTAGGAAAAGTTATGCTAAGGACCCCGAGGAGAAATGTAGCTGGATGTCTATACTTGTATTTGTATGGACTCCTTGTGAGGGAGAATTAAATGTTGATATTAATTACTGATTTCAGGGGGCATAGCCAAGTGCAGGAGCAAGACAGAAGCTGAATCAATGAGCTCTGTGGCTATCCACCACATATTTCCACCATCTGAATCACCATCCCTGAAGTTCAAGCCTATTTGTATACTATTTACTACCTAGATGCCAGCGCCAATGAAACGGGTGAAGAAACAGGTGCAATTGCCCTTTAGAGCAACTAATTTGGCTGAGACCAGCAGAGGCCTACCTAAAAATTTTATGAGAGGCATCTCCAGTGCCAGCAGCCTGGGTATGCCACAGGCCGAGGGGATCCAGACAAACACCCCCGAGATGGACCAGGCGACTTCCTCCATGACTAATGAGGGCTACCACACTATGGAGACACTGATGAAGGAACTAAAATATGATCTGGGGACAAGGATGGAGGCTGGATTCGAAAATGTCACCACGCAGATCCAACACCTCCAGCAAACAATAAATTCAGTTTCTGAGACTGTTGATGTACATGAGACCAGGCTGGGTGAGCTGGAGGCATGGGTGAGTGCTCAAGAAGGCAGTATGCAAAGCTCGCAATCCAATCTACAAAAAGCTCTCTGGGAGATTGAATTCTTAAAACAGAGCGTAGATGACCATGAGAACAGGGAGCGTAGATGCAACATCCGAGTGGTCAGTCTCCCAGAGGGGCTGGAAGGTAGATACTAGAGACTAGAGACTGCTCCTCTTTTCTTAAAAAGTGGCTCCATGACACCCTAGAAATTTCCCCTGAAGTCTCCCTAGAAATACAGTGGGTGCACAGATTCCGTGGTGCTAAACCCACTCCTGACCAAAGGCCTAGGCATGTTATTGTCAAATTCCTTCACTTTACCGACTGGCAAACAGTGTTAGAAAAGGCAAGACAAAAAGGTAAAATAATGGTGCGTGCAACACTCACGAATCAGCCTCTTCCCTGATTACTCATGGCAGCTCCAGAACCAATGCAGGGTGTTTGCAGAAGTCAAGAAAAGGCTACATGACCTGGGATGACGATTTGCCCTAATCTATCTGGCATGACTGATCATCAGACCACAAGGAGGAAAGCCTAGATCCTTCATCAGTCCAGATGCAGCCATGGACTAGGTGTCAGAGCTAGAGAGAGCCCGTGGGCAGCAAAACCAGAACTAAGAGATGCTGAGCTGCACCTGATGTGATTTAACCAGAAAGGAATAATCAGCAATAAGAGGTACTGTGGCTGGGGTGCGGACTGATTGGGATGTGGGGTTGGGAGCATACATAGTGGGCCAGACTGTAACTCCTACATAGGACCTATCATGGCAGGTTTGGCGAGAGCTCCCCTTCCCGCTCACTCCTACAGACCCCACATATAGAACTCTGTGGGGGCACGCTCTAATCAGCATAACCATTTCTTTTTCCTTTTTCAATTTTGAAGCACTGAATCCAGCTAGCTAAGAGCCGGAGGATAAGGTCCTGGCATCTGGGCCTTTTGAGTGAATTCAACAGAGACCCAGCATCATGTTTGTAGCTGGTGTGACGGTCTGGGCAGATCGAACTGTGAGACTTATGACTGAAATATATTAATCAAGGACTTTAATTTGATGGAGGCATGATTCTATCTTTTATTTCTTCATTTTCAGATTTCTGGGAGGTTCCCGGTTCCCTTTGGGGACAATGTTTCAGAGGACCCCAGGCTTTATAATGTGGCCATCTGAGCAGTGTGGTTTAAACTGATCTCAGGATTTTATGGAGACTGGCGCTTCTGGTTGTTTTCTGTTGGAAGTGGCTGATTCTTCGCCGGGGGGGGGGCTGAGATGAGGACCCCAGTAGTAATTCAGAGCAGGCCGCAAACAGATTGAAGCAGGCCCTGCCTCTGCTGGGGGCTCATGTTGGGCCCTGCTCCTTGGTAGGGGCATCTGTTAATGGAGGCCTACTGAAGAGATTATGTGGATACTAAATATGAGGGACAAATTCTGGGTTTAAAGGTGGATAGCCGGCTCGATCCACACAAAGTAGCGGGTGGATAGTCTAAATGAGAAGGGGTTAGGGTGGGGGTCTGTTGGGCTACTGTTGATGTTGTGGGTTCTGTTAGTGGGGAAGAGGGGTGGATAGTGGGGTTACAATCTGTGCATTTTGTCATAAATTTTTTTTCTTACTTGGGATATTTGTTTACTTTTTCAAGTTTCCACTTTGGGGAGGGGGGGATACTATGGGGAATTTAAAAAGTTAAAAAAACTACTTCCAAGAACATACTGTATGTATATGCAGGCAAAAAGTCTCTGGGGATTGAGACTCTGTTATTATTTTATTTTGGTACAATAACATGAACACGTTAAAGCTGGTAACTTGGAATGTAAATGGTCTTAGACATGTCATTAAAAGAAAAAAGGTCAGGGTCAACATCCAAAAAAAGGGGTGGGGGGTGGCATTGTCTTCCTCCGGGAAATACACTCTACTGCAGAAGAGACCACAATATTGACATCATCTTGGGGTGGCACCCTCCTGGCGGCTCCTTTTACTTCACAGGCCCGAGGGGTAGCAATTTGGTTACTACCTGGATTACCTCATAAAGTTCTGCTGGTCCGTGCAAACCCCCAAGGGAGATACCTTACAGTGGAAGTGGAAATGGCAGGCTCCAAATACACCTTGGTATCCGTATATGGCTTGAATTTTGATTTGCCTGACTTTTTTACACGTCTAGGTGTAGCTTTGGCCCCACTGTCAGACAACCTGATAATTGGAGGGGATTTCAACACCTATTGGGACCCAGCTCTGGATCATTCAGGACAGAGATCCAGGCCTCCACTGTGCAGAACTGCAGCTCTTTGGAATATTGCTGAGGGCAGAACCATGCTGGAGGCATGGAGACAGTGTCACTCGCATACCAGAGAGTACTCATTTTTCTCCTCAGCCCACCAGGTATATACTAGGCTTGACTATATACTCATTCTGAAGATGTGGGCTGGGCTTCTGGAAGAGGGAAGTTATGGGCCAATAGTTTCAGACCATGCACCCCTGCAGGTTGCATTACAGCTCGGTGGTGGGGGACCAAGGCCTAGTTGGAGAATAGACCCTTTCCTGCTATCAGAAAAGGGTTTTGTCTCCCAAGTTAATGAGAGTATCAGGGAATACTTAATCCATAATAATTCTGAAGATACTAGTGTTCACAACACACTGGATGCCCTAAAGGCACATATACGGGGAAAAGCAATATCTTACTCCTCATTTCTTAAAAAGAAACTGGTCAGGGAGGAGAAGAAGCTAGAGTAATAGATTAAGAAGTTAGAGGGAGATTTGATGAGTCGTATCTGCCCTAAGAAAGTTCAAAAACTTAAGGCTTTGAAATGCTCCCTCAATCTACTCACCAACTGCAGGATAGAAAGAAACCCTCTTATAACTAAAGCGGGAGCCCATTTTGACAGGGATAAAGCAGGTAAATGGCTAGCGGGATTGGTAAAACGTAAGAGGGCAGAGCGAACTGTACTGGGGCTGGAAGGAGGGGGAGACATTACACACGACTAATTTCAGATGAATGCCACTTTTGAAGAATTTTATTCAAAACTGTATGCCTCAGAATTCCCATTGGATGGAGATCCAGAGGGCTTTCTCCAGAAAATAATGCTGCCCACAGTAGGTAAGGAGGATAGGGAGGTCCTGGACTCCCCCGTCTCTTGTGAGGAATTGAGATGGGTGGCCTGAAACGGGAAAAGAGGTAAGGTGCTGGGCCCAGACGGGACACCCTTTGAGTTTTACAGCACAGTATGGGTGGAGATTGGTCCCTTCATGCTTCAGATGGTACACTTGGCCTTTCAAAGGGGAGCTCTGCCCCCTCAATGTGTATGGCCACTAGAGTTGTGCTTCCTAAGCCTGGGAAGGACCTTCTCAAGTGTGGGTCTTATAGGCCCATATCACTTCCAAACTCCGATTATAAAATCTTGGCCAAGCTTTTAGCTCTCAAAATGGAGAGACTCCTCCCCAAGGTGATCAATCTGGACTAGGGAGGGTTTGTTAGGGGAAGACAGGCTAAACAAAATCTATGAAGGACAGTTAACATTATTCATGGGTGGACTCAGAGGGTGGGAACAGGAGTGGACTTTTAGCATTAAATGCCAAGAAGGCATTTGATCGGGTGGAATGGCCCTTTATGTTTGCTGTTCATAAAAAGTATGGATTTGGAGATACAAAGTTGAGGTGAATTTGAAAATTTTATACTTCTCCTCAAGCCCAAATCCTAGTGAACTCCACCCTATAATCCCCCTTCCACCTCATGTCGGGTACAAGACAGGGATGCCCACTTTCCCCGCTCCTATATGTCCTTACTATAGAGGACTTGGTTGAAACTATTCACTCTCATGAAGCAATCCAGGGACATGCGGGGGATGGCAAATCCCTGTTACATCTCTCTTTACAGATGATATACTTTTATTTTTGAAGGACCCTGTGACTGCCCTGCCTACTTTGACCCATATTTTTGACACTTATGGCCCAATTTCGGGTCATAAAATAAATTGGGTAAATGCGAGTGGATGCCCCTGGGAGGAAATAAAATTCCTATTCAACTTAACCAATGTCTTATCCCCCATCCCAAGAAATTAAATATCTGGGAACATACTTGCTGGAAAAGCTGTTTAGCATGGCAGATATAAACCTTCGCAGGGTGGTGACCAAGATTAAGGAGGACTATAGCAATTGGAGGGCCCTTCCCTGACCTTGTTGGGTAGGGTCAACCTCATAAAGATGAGTATTCTCCTGCAGTTTCTGTATCCCTTCCAGACAATCCCAGTCTACATCCTTAATAGGTATATTAATGCCCTGGAGGGTGCTATCACCCAAATGCTATGGAAGGGGAAGAGACCCAGGATTAAAAAGGCCATACTGTGGAAACCCATCTTACAGGGGGGGTCTGGGTCTCCCCAATGTCAAATATTACTACCTGGCATCCCAATTAGCCCATGTACAGGATCTTTTGGGCAGCAGGGAGACCTTTCTGACATGGGTAGGGCTGGAGTCTAAGTCTCACATTCCACTGTATTATGATGTCCTGGTAGGAGGCTTGGTGCAAGAATCAGGAAGGAAACTTGGACACCCCTGTACTAGGGCAACTTGGAGGGCTTGGCGAACAGCACAGAAGTTATTACAATACAAGGTTGGGTTATCCCCAGACACTCCCCTAAAGTATGTGGTGGCAGGAGTGGGGAAGCTGCTGCAGACAGTACTGGACCAGTGGAGTTGGAAGGGACTCCTAGAGTAGCTGCTGATAGACGGACAAGTTTCGGACTTCCCCACATTAAAGCAGAGATTTAATCTCAGTCCCTCATCCTATTTTTCTTATCTCATCCTTATTAAAAGAATAGAGAGTCAGATAGAGGGTATGAGGCCAGGGGATTATGGTCATTCCCCTTTGGAGAAGACTTTTAAGGGGAGTTATTCGGACCCCACTTTCAAACCCCTCAGGTCTTGCTATTGGCTGTTGGTGGGAGCGATGCCAGATCAGCTGGACAGACTTAAAAAAGGGTGGGAGGAGGATATATTTCCAGACTCCCTCACTGGGGGAGATTGGTCACTGATTTTAAGCATTCCTTAAACTGTTCGGTGAACAATAGACTAAGAACCATCCAATACAACATACTAATGAGGGTGTATTTCAGCCCTGTCCTAGCACATATAATTTTTTTTTTCAATTGTTTACCAGGTGAGACACACTAAGCTGAAAGCTTGTTTACAGGTGCAGCCTGGGAGCACAGGGAAATTATGTGACTTGCTCAGGGTCAAACAGTATGCAAGTGGGGCCTGTGGGATTAAAACCCAGGTCTCCAGATTTGCAACTCAGAGCCTTAAACCACTGTGCTATACTGCCTCCGATAATTGACTGGTCAGTCCCGGACCTATGCCCCAAATGTAAAATCCATGCTGGAACCTTCTTCCATTTAATATGGGAATGCCATAAGGTTTATGCTTATTGGAAAGAAGTTCTGTCACTCCTACAACTTATCCTGGGGGAACCCTTAACAATGGACCCAGTCGAGGTGCTGCTGGGTCTCCGAGTGGGGGGGGCAGCAGAGTGGATGGGCTGGGAGTAATTCACTCTTGAGATTGGGTCTGGTGTTGGGAATGCATCAGCTGGCCCTTTACTGAAGGCTCTCCATCACTCCTCCTGTCGCTGCCTGGGTTAAGGATCTTGTAGACTGTTTGAGACTAGAGAGAACCCAGTACAGAATAAGAAACCAAGAAGGGAAATTTGGGGAGATCTGGGACCCAGTTGAGAGGGCGGTGTAGTTCCCCTGGTTCCCAATATTTTAGCAGACATAATCCAGATGTCCTTTATCATTATGTGTATTATGGGACATGGGGCACTCAGATGGAGCACTGTCTATAGACCATCCATTAACTGTACATTCCACATTTTTTAAATGTACCATGCAAGCTTAATTTATTCCTTTTCAGTCTAATTTATGTAAGTGTCTATTATATGTCTCACCTGAGCACCTTGTACATTGCTGCTTGTGTTAACTTATTCTCCCATTCTAGGGAAAGCAATGTATGTGAACCTTGGAAGTTTTAAATAAAGTTTACAAAAAAAAAAATATTGATTTCATTTTCTAGTAGCCTAATAAGGCTTTGAATGTGAAGACCTGTGCTGAACAGCCCAAGTTACTTTTCTCCATCAAAAAGTAACATTTTAATTGTGGCTGACCACAGATGGTCATAAATTTCTCACTGTTTCTATGATTTTATCAGATGAACTGTGGTCTTTGGGGATTCACACTTAGATCATTTTACTAGTCTGCTCACAATTTTTAAATCTCACATAGGTCTACTAAAAGAAAAACAAATTAGTCCCAGACTTTTTCTAACCACAGCTAGAGCTTTGGATCTGTTACTAGGAAGCTGTCCAATTTTCACCTCGGAGATGAAGATGGGTCAGCCTTAGGCTCCAGCATGATATGCACATACGCATGGTCTGAACTAATGACAGGCCATATTGTGTGCCCTTTGTAGGAGATTCATCATGCACACTGGCAAAAGGAAGAAGCACAGTCAACTACAATTTGCATGAGGAGCAAACCGAAACATAAAGTCCCTGCTTTGTGGGTGACTGGTTCTCCAAAGTTCGGTAACCCCAAGTTCCTCAGCCATTGAGTGCAATGTGGCTTGAGATTTAGTGAGAGAGGTATAGTACATGCACACCTAAGTTTGCTTGGGGAAGGGTTCCAGACCTCATTGAAGTCCCCCCCCATGAGGAGATTATTCTCTGTTGTGTACACAGAAGATACTTCCTGAGTGACCTCTGTGAAGAGGAAGTGCAAGTCTGACCTGAGTCCATAAATGCTTGCTAGAATCCATGTTTGGGAGTGCATGAGCACCTTTGCTATCCCCCATCTACCTTCCATGCTATGCATAGAATGAAGCACCTGGTCTGGCAGATTTTTACAGAGTAAGATAGCCACCCCCTAGCCTTTGTAGAGAAGGAGCACCCCACAACCTGGTCTACTCATTCCCTTTTATTCTGTGTCTCTGCTGGCAGTAGGTGGGTCTCTTGCTGAAAGGCAATGTCACTTTCCTTTTTCAAGTAGATAAGGACCTGTTTCCTCTTAAATCAGGGAGTGCAGACCATGCACATCCCAGAAAGTGAATTTTAATAGCAGTCTATCACTTTGATTAGGTGCACCCATTGTGTAAATTAGGTCCCTAGGGGATTAATGTTAAAGAAGTTGCAGGTTGTTGTTGTCATGTCTGCTTGAGTTTTCCCTGCATCTCTGGGCCCTTGGCTCAGTGTCCATCAGGTCTAGATGAGGCAAACTATGGGAGTGATGTCCATGGGCACTGCATATCATTTCTCTTGGAAGGCAGTAGTGAAACATCAGTTCCACAGTACAGTATGAACCCTTTCCTGGATGTAACAGAAATTTATTGGGTGTGCATTCCTTATCTCTCTCATCTCCCTCACATAAACACAGTGCACACCCATCAGTAATATAAATACAGTGACTATGAAGACTGAGTTTGTGATAGTTAAATAATAGGACAATTATACATTATGTTAAGCACCCTGACTATTTTAAATAGCAGACAAACTTGAGATTAAACAAGGTATCAAAAAATTAGCTACTGAGGAGGAGGCTGATTGCAAAAGTGAAATAGCTGATTGAGCCATTAAATGGAGCTTGTAAATGGCAACTATCAGCCCTAAACCACTAACAAAGCACAACACACCAGTCTCCTACCTCGGGCCTTCTGCTTGGAGACTGGTATTGTGCAAAGTTGTATCTGAATAAACATTTAGTTGAATAAAAACAACCGGCTGTTAGACTGCTGCAACATAATTCTGAGCCTGTACAATTCCCTACATTACCCCACTTTATAAATGAATCAGTGGATTTGCAAGGTGAGTGCCTCAGTTGTGCATAGGCTGGGGGGAGGGTGAAGTTGTGCTGTGAAATGGAAGACTGTGGACAGCACAAAATGTGAGTGAAGGGTGAGGTTTGTCTGTACATCTGGGGGGGGGCTTGGACTCTGGGAACATCTTCTGGGGCTTCAAAGGAGCTTGTTCTTGTGATCTAGTCCACTGTGTCAGCCATTCCAGTCACCTGAGTTGTGGCATTTATTTTCACAAAGAAGGTACCAGCTGAAAGGCATACTCCAATAAGTCCTCTCATCAGCCACTGGTTTTGTGCAAGTCCCTGTATCACTGATCTCAGGCCGGCAGAAGAGCATCTATTTGACAGAGCTTGGGGTGTGGGAGACAACACAAATACTAGTGTGCACCTTTCTGCACCATAGGCCAGCAAAATGTTTTTCACCCCCAGGGTCTGGGAGTGTTTTATAGGATATATCTGCTACTGTCCCAAGCCCTGCCAGGCTAATTAATTTGATACAGTTTTCCCCAGTTATTGGATGTGATTTGCAGCCATCAAATACATTGCAACTCTGTAGTGGGAGGGTGGTACAGAATTGCAACTGGACAAGTTGTGCACTGAGGAGCAAGTTTTAAGAGCACATCTGGGGGACTTTTAACTGGACATACTGCTTTCTTCCAGCAACACATGTCCTGCAATTGAGGCTTTCACAGTGTATAATCTCTCTCTCTCTCTCTCTCTCTATATATATATATATATATATATATATATATATATCTTCTAGTTTTATTCTTCAGTTCGCTTCTGTTCACCTCACTAAAAAAGTTACTGGGAGAGAGTGAGGGAAGCAGCGCTTGTATGTACAATTGTTGAACAGAGCTGAACAAAGAAGTTTTAGGGAGAAAACCAGAGGCTCAACCTCTGTTCTTTGTATTTTAAACAGTGGAAAGAGTGGAAAAGTAAGTAGGGTAACATTTAAGGTACTATTTAAAGGTTTTATTCTGAACTTAAACCGAATATGAATAGCTACTCTACTGATGAATATTATTATTCATTATTTCACCCTGGGTTTACAGCAAGGGAGTAAGTTACCTGTGCTGTTATTGTTATGGGTCAGAAATTTAGATACTTCCCAGGGTATAGAGTTGAGCAGATTATTTTTAATATGTATAGTCTAGTTTCCATTACACAGAGCTCTCCCAAAGGTTATATGTGCACACTGTATGGTAGACCTGATTATTAAGAATACAAGTGATTTTAGCTTGTATAGGAAGCTCAAGTAAGGTTAGTCTTGTTTTCTTTTAGTGCCTGACCCCACCTGTTTTAACTTCAGTATTTACTTCCTTACCTATGGGGGAGTATTAAAGCCAGCCAAACCATCCAAACCACCTGAAATAATTGGAACTATAATTGCAAGCTCAGGTGCACCTAAGAGATTGAGAGGATGCTGACTGAATTAAAACTGGGACTAATCTCCAACTTGTGTGAGCACCCTGAGAAAAGAAAACAGCGTTGCTAAGGGCAAGAGAAGAGTTTGATTATTTTGGGAGTATTGCAACCAAGCTGAGTGAGCCTGTTTTTTTGAACTATTTCACTTTGGAAAAGCCACAGTTTGTAGAACTATATGAAAATTGGTGTAGGACTGTCTTTACTTGCTACACCGAATTGTGAGGCATATTTGTGGACAAGTTTTATCCACCTGATTTACCTGAATTTATTTTGTACATAGGAGATTTATAATTGGTAAATCCTTCCCAATTATATGGACTAGTCAAATAACTTTTATTAGGAATTGCATCTAGCTGTACTCAAAAGCTGAGGTGAGAGATGTTACCACTGAGCTACGGAGAACTATATTAGGTACCAGAACAGTTCTTCAAACTAGTAAGTTACATAAGTCTAAAGAAACAAAGACAATGACTAAGAACATAGAGACAGAGAACATAGATACGTTGGAATCAAAACCACAATATGTTCCTGATTGCTTAAGCGATGACCTAGTCAAACTATTTGGAAATCAACATATGGTCAACTTGCTCCTTATGGAGCAATTAGTTGCCTTAAAAATGAAATGGAGAATGTGGGATATGACATTGCTGTGGTTGATGCAAAATTGATCACTGCAATGTGTAAATTAGATGAAATATCTCCACCCAAACAATCTTACTCAGTAATTCTACTAGAGTCTCAGAATGTAATTAATAATATAAGGCCAGATTTTTCAGAATTAGTGATACCACCTACCCCAGAACATACTAATGCCACTAACAAGAAAAAAGAAAGACTAATAGAGGTAAAAAAACAGCACTAACAAGAATAATAAGAATAAGAACAACAAGAAAGGTGAATTAGTGGAGGATATCAAGAAAAAAAGTAAGAGGGAGGTTGAGAATGTGAAACAAAGTAAAAAAAAAATAGAATGTGATTAAATTCAAACAAAAAAAATAATAACTCTACCATTGGAAGACCTGATAAGCCAGAAGAAGTATAACTACTAATTTGGATGATGAAGAAGGGGCAACGGAACAAAGAGTTTGGAAAAGTGATCTGGGGAAAAAAACTCCATCTTGAACATGAATTACAGTCCCTTAGTGATTATTGTTGCAAACAAGGGATTGAGATAAAAGAGTTTAGTAAAAAATGGTCAGGAAAGAGATACCTCTAGTATTCATATGGAGGAACAAATGAAATATGTGGGTAATACTGTAAAAAAGTCCAATTTGTAAACCCTAGAGCAGTTAGTGATAACTGGCAACCTATGGAAACACTGATCCAGGAAAAAAGTAAATCATTCCTTCATTTTACTACAAAAGTGGAATGACCATCTTTTTCAAGTGAAATGTTAAAATAATATGTAATACAGGACATTTTTGTTCCTACAGAACTTGAGGTATTAGAAGGTAACATATTAGACATTAGGAAAAGTGAAGATGACCATGTTAACACTATTGAAATCTTCTTTGCCTCTGTTATAATAGCAAATTACATCTGGAGGAATGAGTACCTGCTTACTTTTAAGGGGTTGAAAGTAACTTTCCCTAATCAGGAACAATTTAATGTTTATCAAGGGGAGCCAGGGATCTCTGAAGCTCCAGTGGTACTTTCTTTGTTCTGAATGACAAGACTTAATAGAGAAAGTGACTGTAAGTTAAAAGGTTCTATGTGTAATTTGTTTGCTAATTACATGGGTGTAAGACTGGGTTAACTTGGTGTCTAATTTGTGACTAGGAATAGTGACTCATCCCAAATAGATATCAGTGTTAAAAACAAATAAATAGCTTTTCAACTCCTACAGAAAAGTGAGGCATTGGATGCTTTGGGATTGTTGCTGATTGATTTAAATGAAACCCAGAATGGAAATTTATGTAAGAACGTAGAAAAACAAATTAATTAGTGAAAATAGCTTGAAAAGCCTACAAGACTGACTTGACAACCCGATCATAGAGAAACAGACTTCTAAAATGTTTAGTATGGAGGAGAATAATCATGGAATCAAGATAATATCATGGAATTTGGCAGGGTTTGTCAAAAAGACAGGGGAAAACGATTCTGAAGACTTTTTTAATCAAGGAGATATAGTTTGTTGCCAAGAAACCTGGCATAAGACTGAGAACCAAATAAATTGGAATGGATATGAAGTATCACATGTATTTGCAACTAGGGATAGTAAGTATGGAAGACCCTCAGGTGGTCTAGCAACTTACACTAAAATAAATACATGCAAGTTACAACAACATCGGTACATGGTGAAAAATGTTCTAGTTTCCCTAATTAGGTCGCCAAGAAAGGTATTTATATTAATTAATGCCTATATACCACCTAATGGTTCCAAATTCTGTTATAGTAAGGTTTGGGACCGCTTTGAAGAAATAACAACTGAAGTGTTATTAAGTCACCCAAAGATAGACCTATTGGTAGTGAGTAGTATGAACATTAGAATTGGAAATTTCAATGGTCTGATGGATAATTCCTTTTCTGGGCATCTAAATTTGGAAGGGGACTTTACAAGAAGTACACAAGATTTTAAATGTAATCAGGCTGGCCAACGACTTCATCAAATATTGAGTATAGACAATTTGTATCCTTTAAATAGTAGGTTAGAAAGTGATCGACAGAGGGGAGGTACTTTTATTAGGTCTTTCGGAACTTCTTTACCCCACCAAATTCTGTGAAATGGGGACCCTACCTGTTGGGATGCTCTACACAGACTTTCTAGGTCAGAAAGTGATCACTTACCAGTAGTTTAAACAGGGCTATTTGCTGGAGAATATGGTACAAGGCAAGAAATACTACCAGAGGATCATATTATTGAAATTAGGAATATTAAAAGACTCGTATGGGAAGGTCTTGTTGAAAACAAAGTATACCAAATACTGTACTTGGAGGTAGTACAGGAGTTTTACAAGCACGTTTATAGTAAGTCTAAATAGCAAATTATGGATTACCTGGTAGAACATTTTGATGAAATATGAAGTTGTTTGTATAAAGAGTTTAATAATAAGACAAACGATAAGAGAGGGTATACATGGTTTGACAAAGAATGCCAGACTCAGAAGAGATTATCAGCTAAAATTAGAGAAATAAGATGTGAAAGAGAAAGAGAGAAATATGATCAATTGAGGTAAGAAAGGATAAAATATAAAAATATTGACAACTAAAAAATTACAATATACCAAAGGTAACTGGGCAAAAATGCTAGCAAAGTTAAAAAAGGAGTCTCTAAGAGATTTGGAACTCTAGTGGCAAAGGGCACCAATAATTATAAAAATGTGAGTGACCCTTGTATACAGGAATCAACTTGGGTAGATTATTTTTCAAAGTAATTTAGCTGTGATAACGACCCTAATAATAACCAAGATATTATGGAAATGGGAAGACATGTGTATATTCTAAGAGCAGATGTCTAGCTATACAAGGGCTGAAATGTAGTAAGGTTCCAGGACCAGACCAGATAATAGCAGAAGTTTATATGTTAAATGGTACATGGTGGTCTGATGTGTTTTGTGTACTATTTAATCAATGTATAAGAGATTTTGTTTCCTTGAAGCTTGAAAAGGTGCGATCATAGTACCTATACATAAAAAAGGACATGTTATGGATCCACAGATGTATAGACCTATTAGTCTACTAGATATAAGCTTAAAAATATTCTCAAAAATTCTATTGGAAAAATTAAGGATAGAAATTGAACTGGTGATATACGCAAGGCACAGGCAGGTTTCAGGGAAGACTACAGTACTTTAGATGACTGTTTTGTCTTCAGTCATTTGATTGAAAAGTACACTGTTTGAAAAAAACAAAAACTGTATGTGTTACACATCGACTTCAGAGCAGCGTTTGACACAGTCAATAGGACTATTTTGTGGACCATTATGGGAAAGAGAGGAATTAATCCCTACTTAATATCGATAATTAAGACTTTATATAGAAACATAGACTTTGATGGCAGATAAGGACTGCTTGGCCCACCTAGTCTGCCCATTTCCCTACTTACAGGATAAGCTACAGATCCTAGTTAACCAACAGCCTATTTCTTCCTACCCCCCACAAAAATTGCCTTATGTCTGTCCCATGTATTCTTGAATTCTCTGACAGTTTTAGACCACCTTCCCCTTGAAGGCTTGTAGCCGAGGTGCTAGGGGCTCCCACTGTGGCTTAATAAATCAACAATCCAGTTGAATTAATCTGGTCTGTGTTTCATTGGAGCACTTTTATTTCTGGACTTTTTGATTGTATGGTTTGGCAAACCTTATTATTAGTGAACCTACCTAAGACTGGAGTGCAGCTTTCTCTTTATGGACTTTTTTTTTTAAGTCTAGGTAGGCCATGTCCACAGCCCTTCCCTGGTCTACTACTTTGGTCACCCAGTCAAAGAAATCAATTAGATTCATCTGACATGACCTTCCCACTGTGAACCCATGCTGCCTTGGGTCCTGTGCCCAAGAAGCCTCTAGGTACTCAATAATTCTTTCCTTCAGAAGTGATTCCATCACTTTTCCTACCACAGAGATCAAACTGACAGGTCTGTAGTTTCCTGCCTCTGTCTTGGTCCCACTTTTGTGAAGGGGAATCACATCCACCTTCCTCCAGTCCTCAGGTACCACACCATCTTCCCATGATTTGTTAAAAAGAGTAGTCAGTGGTTTCACTAGTTCTCCCCTTAATTCATTTAGAATTCTGGGGTGAATTATGTCAGGCCCCATTGGTTTGTCCACCTTCAGTTTTAGGAGTTCTTTAAAACTCTTAATTCTGTGAAAGGACTGGGATAGACCCCCCCCCCATCCAAAGTGTTTCTGTTAATTAGATTAGACACCTCCCCTCCTCTTTTGTAAATACTGAACAGAAATATTTGTTTAGTATCCCTGCTTTTTCACTGTCCCTCTTTACCCACCCACAGTCCATTCTATTCAGCCTCACTACCCCTCCCTTTGTCTTTCTATGCTCCCTGATGTACCCATAAAAGGTTTTATCCCCCTTCTTAACCAAGTTGGCTATCTTTTCCTCAGTTTAGGCCTTTGCTATTCTGACTTCCTTCCCTGCTTCCTTCTGCCTTAACTGGTACAGCTGTCTGTCTTGTTCCTTCTGTGTTTCCTTATACTTCCTGAATGCTATATTTTTCTCCCTGACCTTCCCTACCACCTCTTTTGAGAACCACAGTGGTTTTTTCTTTCATTTTGATTTGTTTATTTGCTTCACACAAAGGTTAGTTGCCTCTGTGATGGCAGTTTTGTTGTTTCCCCACTGTTGCTCCACTCTTTCATCTAGTCTGTTTGCTAGTGCTTTTCTAAGGCATTCTCCCATCTTGCCAAAGTCAGCCCTCCTTAAGTCCAGTATCCTTACTTTTGCATGGCTTGTCTCTGTAGCTGAGTTTATCATGAACCACACTGGTGGTCACTAGTTCCCAGATGACTACCCACTTCTAGATCTGAGATCCTCTCACTGTCCCCATTTGAGAGTACGAGGTCTAAGATTGCTCCCTCACAAGTGGGTTCCAAAACTAGCTGTCTGAGGCATGCCACCTGTAGGGCATCAAGAATAGCCTTGCTCTTGGATGTGGCTGCAGCAAATGTGCTCCAGTTAACATCTGGCACATTCAGGTCTCCCATCAACAGTACCTCCCCTTTCTTCCCCTTTCTCTGCCATCCTAAGAATGCCTTCTATCATATCCTTGTCCATTCCCTTCCCCTGACATGTGGGTCTGTATACAACCCTTGTGTGGATTGTGGTGCCATTTCCAGTCTCTAAGGTGGCCCACAGTGCCTCCTCTCCACCCTGTTTACTCTTTTGTTCAGTTGCTTTTATCCCTTCCCTTACATAGAGAGCTACTCCTCCCCTCTTCTCCCCTCCCTGTCCCTCCTGTAGGTTGTGTATCCTGGTATGTTAACATCCCAGTCATGGTTCTCTGTGTACCATGTTTCTGTGACTGCTATGATATCCAGGCATTCCTCTTCCATCAAGGCCACCAGTTCAGAGAGCATGTTGCCCAGACTATGGGCATTGATACTCATTACCCTCCATCTCCTGATGGCCTTACCCCTTTTTGCCCCATCCCTGTCCTTATTGCTTTTGTCACTTTCTCCATTTACCCCTGCCCTTCTCCCTATCGACAGCTCTAACTTGGTGTTTACCTCACTTACTACCCTGACTTTTTTGGGGGGGCTAGGATTTCCCTGTTCTTTTCCAGTGCCTCCCCCTTGGCTTGTTTAAATGCTTGCCAATTAATCATTTAAGCCTATCACCTAGGATCCTGGTTCCCCTCCTGGATAGATGCAGACCATCACACCAGGATGGGCCTGCATCACTCAAGGTGGACCCCCAGTCCCCAATGAAGCCAAATCCCTGAGCTCTGCACCAGTTTTTCAACCACTGATTGAATCCTATGATGTGGAGCACCCTAGCCTCACCTGCACCATAGGCAGGCAGCACTTTCGGGAAGGTTACCATGTGTGCTACTTGTCTAAGGCCCCTCCCCAACTCCACAAACTCTTCCTGCACTGCTCTGATCCCTTTCTTAGCCAGGTCATTTGTCCCTAGGTGGACAATGACATCCAGCTTCCTCCTCTGTGCAGCTGCTCCAGCGATCCTGAGGATTCACTCCCTGTTCCTCCAAGCCAAATATGGACACATGGGCAAAAATATGAATAGGATATAGTAATAAATTATCAAAATCAATAACTATTACTAAAGGGGTGCAGCAGGGGTGTGTAGTTACTCCTACTCTTTTCTCACTATACATAGATAGTTTATTAGAGGAACTTGGGAAATCAGAAACAGATTCTCCTAAAATAATGAATGAGAAATGTGGAATATTGGCTTTTGCTGAAGATATTGTTTTACTGGCATTGACCAAATCAGGCTTACAGAAGAAGATCAGTATATTGCATAGTGTTGCAAATTCACTTGAGTTGGACATAAATTTAACTAAAACACAAATTTTAATATTTGGAAAAGGGAACAAAAAGGGATTCTTTACTTACAATGGAGAAACGATAACAGTAGTTAAAGCCTATCAGCATTTGGGTTTAACGTATACAGCAAATGGAAAATGGATAAAACATATAGGAAAAATAATGGACAAATGAAAAAAAGATGGCAAATGCTCTGGACAGATTTAATTGTGTGTATGGGGGATTAACAATTAAGCCCATGACAGAAGTAAGTAAAATGAAATCTCATGCCCAATTAACATATGGGTCAGAAATATGGGATAGTGGCAAAAGGCAAAATTTGATGAGCCCGATATTTAAGGTTATATAGAGGATAGTGGATGGGCAACAGTGAACAACAACACTGTTGTTCACTTCAAGAGGTTGTCATGACAACCATGTAAACCTGGAGAGCGAAGCTCAAGAGGTTTTCGGTTGGCATGACACCTCGGGAAGTGTAAAAAGTGTTGTGGTTTACTGTTGCCCATCCACTGTCTTTTATAGTGTATGGGCAACAGTAAAAAAAAAAAAGCTTGTGACTTCTTTCCTGGTCGTGCAGTGATGTTGGGGACCCCCGGCCCACCCGTGTCCATGACAACACTCCACTAGGGTCCACATACATACTGGTGTCCTGCTGTGTGCTGGGTAATATTAAAATAAAATGGTACTTACTGGTGAAAAAGAACTTCCTCCAGTGCCTTCGCTGATCTGTCATGGCCATTTTACGGATGACTACAAACCACAACTTGCACTTGTGCAGATGTGATCAGGGCTGCTGTACCATTAATATGACATACTGACGATGATACAATAACTTCGTGACATCACATCAATGGTACAACAAGACTAGGGAATGCTAGATTTTCAAGCAATACAGCGTTCTAACATATACTATAAGAAGAATGCTAGGAGAGGGACATTCCTTTCAAGCCATCTACATAAGAGCTGAATTAGGGCTTGATAATGTTAACCTTGGTTGAAGTTAACCAGATTGACACAAGAGAGATTATCAAGTTTGTGTTTACAGGAAAAAGAACATTGGCATGAAAGAAAGTATTTTGATTCAACTTGGTACAAAGAGATTAGAATTGATTTAGAAAAACATAAATTAATGCGTTTGTTGGATTCTGATAAACAAAAAATCTCTTTGTGTAAGCAATATTCCCCATATGTAGTTAAAAAAAATAAGAGATTATTGAGAAGAGGTAGATGATCTAAATATAACAGATAGTAGATATTCTAAGTGGTATGCAGATCATATGCAGAACTTTGGGTACCAAAAATATGTGGATACATTAGTAGTTCCCCATTAGGGTAAACTTTACAAGGTTTAAGTTTAAGATACAAAAAAGTAATGTATTGTTGGCCAGATATGATAAAACCAGACAAATCTCGCCAAATTATAGTTGTGGTTATGGGGAGGAAGAAGATTTGTTGCATGTCCTTTGGACATGCAGTAGGTATAACTCACAATAAATTTATTTCCTAAAAACGGTCTTTCAAAATTCTAGATTGGAAGACATAGGATTGGATAGGAAAACACTGCCAGAAATTATTTGTCATATGTATGATGAATTTACAACTAAAAACCTGTGTAATTATCTATTAAGTATTGCTAAAGTTAAACAGAAATATGTGAAATGACATCATAAAAAGGTTGCTCTGGATGGATTTGTAAGGAGAAAGTGAAAAAGTGGAGTTTAGAGGATTAAGAATGCAGCTAGGTATGATGTCTACTAACTGTCTAGGATGAAAACACTTTATGTCAGGGAAAGAGATGTGCAATAACTTATGAGCTTTTGGATGGTACTAAGGATGGAGATAAATATTCTGTTTTTGTAATTCACATTGTATGTGCTTCCTTGCTATGTAAAGAGGTACTTTTTTAAAATGTTGTAATTATTTTAATATCGAGATTGCAATAACCTTGTGTTGAACAACAAACAAACAAGGCATATATATATACATATATTCATTGTAAAAAAACTTTGTTACTGCATCAGTTAGAGTTGTCATTACTGTGACAAAAGTTTGGAAATTCGATGTTAGGGTTACCAACCCTAACCCCCACCACCACCACTCTCCATACACCAACAGGTATTGGGGTGTGCTTTGGGGTTGTCGGCCCTAACTCTCACTCCATTCCATTTGTAAGGAAGCTGAGTTGTACAGTATACTGTAGGACAATGGGGTGAGAGTTAGGCACGATGACCCTAAGCACACCGTGATACCTGTTGATGTGTGGAGAGTGGGGGTGGGGGTTGGAGCAGGGTTGGTAACCCTAACATTGAATTTCCAAACTTTTGTCACTATAATGTCACTACCCTAATTGATGCATTAACAAAGTATTTTGCAATGAATTTCCCTTCTTTTTGAGAAAGTGTAATGTTACTCGTATGTGGTTGTGGGAGCGCAGAGCCCTCTGGGCCCTGTGCTCCATCATGCTTACATTTTGTAATTGTCTCTGATTTTCATGGCTCCCATCTATACATAACTGTACTGATATTTTAATGATATCACATCTCTGAGTGGGAGAGGGCCCTGTGCTCCCACCACTGCACAATGTAGGGCCCTGCACTCCCATTATTGCATAATGGGATCCAAATGTTGGAGCACAGGGCCCATAGAGCCCTGCACTCCCATGCACCCATAAGTATAGAGACATAGCACAGTCCTAGAGCCATTCCAGATAACCCTTGTGCTGCAAAAGTTGCAATATCTCAGGAACCATGTGAACTTTGGAAAAACTTCCTTCTCACTTATATTCATGGCCTGGCCACCTCTACATGTGCTTGATACACTTAAAGATGTACTATGCTGTGCTTCACAAAAAAAAATCCATATCTCAAACCATTTTTGAGATATAGCCACTGAAAGGCACCATGACCACCACAATGTTATCCTATGGGACAATTCGCAATTTCGGAGTGCTGCAACTACAGAACAAGTCTCCATTTCCTCACCAAACCAGCAAAGAGCACATCTGTGAGGTACAGGCTTGCCACCCTGAAAATTTCAGCTCAAAAGTCCTAACCGTTTTCTTGCTATGAAGTGGCAAATAAACTGGTTTTTGGGGCTGTTTACCTGCTTTTGCTTTCAGATCATTTATATTTTTCCTCCATAGGCTATAATGGGAAATATTAAAGCTTAATAACTTTTGAATGGATTAATATGTTTTCACCAAACTTTCAAAAGGCACATCTGTGAGGCAAATGCTTTCTACCCTAAAAATTTCAGACCACAACCGAAAGTTGTTTCTGAGATCCAGGTGGACAAAGAAATGTCCAAAAACACAGATTTTTCAGTTTTTTTCAACACTCTATAGCTCAGTAACCACACAGTGGATTCCCACAAAATTTGGAAGGTCAAATGACCTTCACCTGGTTAGTATACTTGCCAAACATCATGCAAATCCAACAGTTAGGGTTTAACTTAGACATTACCTTTCACCCTAACTATACTGGCACTACCGTGCCAGTATAATATATATATATATATATATATTCTTTGCAAAAAACTCAGTTAATGTATCAGTTAGGGTTGCTAGTACAGCAATAAAAGTTTGGAAATTCAATGTTAGGGTTCCCACCCTTACCACCTCACCCCCACCCTCCAAACACTAACAGACATCAGAGTGTGCCATGGGGTCATCAGACCTAACTCACACCCCATTCCATGTGTAAACAAGCTGACATGGTAGAGTATAGGAGACTGGGGTGAGATTTAGGCAAGATGATCTCATGGCACACCCTGACACCTGTTGGTATGTGGAGGTTTGGGGTGGGGGGTGGAAGGGGTGGAAACCCTAACATCAAATTGCCAAACTTTTGTTGCTGTACTATCAACACTAACTGATGCATTAACAGGATTTTTTGCAATGAATTTCTCTTTTTTTGAGAAAGTGTAATGTAACTGGTAAGTTGTATGTGGTTGTGGGAGCGCAGGGCCCTCTGGCCCCAACACTCCCTTCACACTGCCCATTTTTGCATAATGGTATGCATATATGGGAGCACAGGCTCTCTGGGCCCTGTGCTCCCACTTACACATTAGTACGGAAACGTACCGCAACCCTGGATTCATGAAAAGGAACACTTGTAACACTAATTTGGCAATATCTCAGTAACCATAGCAACTATAAAATAATTTCCACTGCAGCTGTAATCATGACTCAGAAACCTTCACGCATGCTTAGTCCTAAGATGCCCTGAGTGAAAAATCTGTATCTCAAATCATTTTCAAGGTACGGGCACCACAGTGTTATCCTATGGAAAATTTCTCAAATTTGGAATGCCCTAACTATGGAACTGGTGCATTTTTCACCAAACCAGCAAAAGGCACATCTGTGGAGCAAAGGCTTGCCATCCTGCAAATTTCAGCCCAAATGCCCTAACTGTTTAGCTGGAGTGAGGTAACAAAGAAATTGTGTTTTTGGTGCAGTGCTGTCACAAACTGTGACACTTTTGCAAAATGTGTGAAGGAACGGGTGTGAAACTGTTGCAAACTGCAAAAGTGTTGTATTCTTTCTTTTATAATTTGTGACAGGTCCCATGTTTAAAAACATATTTCTTAGGGGAATTTTAAAATTCTGATGCCAGCATTGTGTTTCTCATGCCCCAATTAGGTAAACATATCTGTCAGTGTTTACCTTGGATCAGTAACTTTTGCATTCTGGCTGTTTTTCTCCACCACTAACTGAAAAGAAGATGATGGACACACAACACCACACAGGGCATTTGAGACAGTAAAAGGTACTGGTGGAAGCTTTCATGAGGCACATATATTTTTTCCCCATTGACTATAATGGGAAAATTGAAATTTGAATACCTTTTCAACAGATTAATATTTCTTCACAAAATCTTCAAAAGGCACATCAGTGACCCAGACTACATATTCCCTGATAATTTCAGATCAGATGGACAAACCATTTGGGCTGTATCCCCGGGCAAAGAAATAGCCCCAAAATGGATTGTTACATGTTTATGGTGCTCTGCAACTGCACATCTGACCATAATACAACTTGCCAGATCTGGAGATCTATGGTGTTCCAGTGTGCATGCAAAATTTCAGGCAAATCCATCATACAGTTGCAAAGTTATTAAAGTGCAAAAGTTTGTGTTTAACATAGAAGTGGCCAGGCAACCCTAACAATACTGCCACTACCATGGCAGTATAATATATTTATATTTGTGTTACCAATTTTAAGTAACTTCAGTTCTTCCAGAGATAGTACCTGAGTCAAATGGCATGAGCAGTAGGCAACTGCTCTACAAAGTGAGTAGCGTTGGGAGTGAGGTGTGCTTCCCTTAATATCCATTACAAGACCTTTGTTTATCCCATGGTCAGAGGCAGCCAGCTGGAATATCCCTGGGGCAGGGCAACCAGTGCTCCACTGCAACTGAGCAGTAGTGATAGCATAGCTGCTGAGTATACCAGATCTTCTCTGGGGATAATCCAACTTCAGAGATAAGCTACCAACACTTCAGGGGATGCCACTAGTTGTGCATCACAGGGGTATGCTTGTACCACTGGGGGGGCATCAAAAGAAAGGCTTAGTGCAAGGTAAGAGTCGTTCAGACCACTGGAGCAGCTCCTCACCAATAGCAAGGCCTCGTCCTATCCTTGGCCATGCTGTCAGGATGAACCAGCTGCAAGGTACCAGAGAGGATTAACTGCAACTGACATATGAAAAAGTATATAGAAGCTGTACAGATCAGCATCAAACAGAACAGCGGTCCCATCTTCAGACCACATTCAGCTCCTGTCTGTGGCTGGTACACCACTGTTGATGTAAACCATATGAAACTAAACACGCACAACACTATATCCATCTGTTGTACTTTTACACCAGAAGAGGGTATCCCCACAATTTTGCTTACAGCTCCAGACAGAGCAAGGTTAATTAATGTCCAGTATACTGTCAATTATATATTTTAGCGGTGTCCACAGGAGATACCACTGGGGCTGGCATTGGGCTACCCTGTTTGACACTATCAGCCCATGATGGTGCATTTTAGGATAGACGAGGGCCCTCAGGTTGCATATGGGGCTGTGACAGTGGTAGCTCTTTGAGCAAAGACAGGTTCTGCTGCACAGAATGTCTGGTGAGCCACTTTGTGAGTTGGAGTCCTGTGGCAAGGCCCTGAAGCCCCTACCCCAACTGCAGTGCTGCTGCTTGGGCAGTTTGGAAAGTGGCTTTTCCTTCCTTATTCCTGGTTTGCAGTTCATTAAATGCTTCTTGTCATTATTCAGGAGACGATGAGCTTGTGGAACGGAATCAAGGAGTATGGAGATGTTTCCATCTCCTATTGGTGGCTGAAATCTCCCTGGCTGGCTATACTTTTGGAATCTAGCATTACTTACCTGCAGTGGGTTTACTTGCCAAGATCACTATACAAAACTAGCCACCTCCTGGACTGAGGAGAAGTCATGTAGGAGCCCATTTCTCTCAATTTTTAGTATGGCTGGGTAGGTAATCCCCCAGCTGCTGATAAGAAAGATGTATGGTGTAAAAGCAGCCTTCTTGTTTATATTAGCTGAAAAGACTTGATATAATGGGATTGTGTGTTTGTGCCACAACAAAGGGCCCTTCCTCATGGCACACTAAAGTAGGGATTCCTTTATGGCATTTCCCAACAGGATAGTGAGCACAAACAGTGCTGGGTTGCTGCGTAACCACTGATGGACTACCCTCATGCTTCAAACAGGGATCCTGTAATGTAAAGCCCTCTCAGAGGTTAGCATGTCATCACACTTTAGAGATTCCAGTGTTGTGTTTTAAATCTTTTATTTCGCACTTTTGTTCACCAAGTAAAAATACTGCACTTTCTCCTACAGCACTCACAGTGACAATGTGTCCCATAGCATTTCAATTCATTTAGCATTTGCAAAGCTCATAGTGAATAAAGTGCATTTAATACATCAAGCATAATACTTGTTTTCAAACATCCGCAGCATTTCTAAACTTAATACAGAACAATGTTTAGTAATAACAGATGATTAGCATTTACCTCCACAGGCATAAAGATAAGCAGCACAGAGAACATAAGAGCTTCACCCGGCTTAGGTTTCATCAGGAGCATATCTGAGGAACAGAGCAAAGTTCAGCAATGTTTTTCTCCAGCTCTCTGTCAGGGTCTAGTGAGTGACAAGTGAGTCCATTCAATGTGCAGCTGAGCCCCCTTCTGTCTCCGGAGTTCAGTTAATAGATGCTGAATGAAACTGTACATGTTTTCCCCCACAGCCCCCCGGCACACCACTGATTCAGAGGCTACATTTGCCTCCCTTTACAGTCCAAGTCTTCTACTCTGTCCCACTCCAGTGCCATCTTGTTCATTAGCCAGGTAATCTCAGAGTCCCTTGGGTTTGCTTTTCTGTCCATTTCAGGAAGTAATGTCTCCATGTCAAACACGTGCAAGGTGGTTTGTTCCATTTGACTCTCCAATGATCATGTAGATGCCTTGACTTCTGTAACCTCATCAAGTACAGTGTTTATTGACACATTTTGTAAATAACTTTGATGTCTTCATCTGCCTTGATCAGCCTGCTGTTCGCCATAGCACCTTCTGAGTAATGAATTTTCGGTTCACTAAACGGAGGGAAACATTTACAGAAATTAACCTGAATTTTGACAGTATTCATTTCAGTCTAAGAGACTTAAACTCTGACTTTGTTCTGAAAAATTCTAAATTTTGCCACTAAGGAGAACTTTGAATGAATGACCTGAGGCTCATAGTAATCGCACTACACAGCCATCTTCTTCAGCAGCTTGACTTTTTTTCTAATTAAAATATTAGGTGTAATTAATTTTTTAAAGTCATCTCAGACATCTCACTAGACTGCTGACTTCTGATGAACTGCACAACTGCCTACCTTTAGAATTAAATGTGTTACTTGTTTTTCACTTTTAAAGTTTTTGTTTTTCATTCCCAACTTTAACTCAGAATAAATGTTCACATTTTATCAACAATTTTTTGTGTACCATACATGTGTATGATTTTAAAACTTAATGACCTTATAACTTGAAAACTACAAAAGCTTACATTTTCAAACCACAAACAACAAAAAAAGTTATTGCATGAGATCTAACAAACATGTGAATTTCATTATTTAAATTAACATAGAACACAGAACCATAGAATGTGATGGCAGATAAGGGCCGTCTGGCCCACCTAGACTGCTCATTTCCCTACCTACCAAAAGTTGCCAATCCTAATTGATCTACAGCCTACCTCCTCTTTCCTACCACCAGGGCTGCCTTCTGTCTATCCCATTAATTCTTGAACTCACCCACTGTTTTTGCCTCCACACCCTCCGCAGGGAGTTTGTTCCATGCATCTATCACCCTTTCTGTGAAAAAGTATTTCCTCATATTACCCATGAGTCTCCCCCAACCTCATATTGTGACCTCTTGTTCTTGTACATTTCCTGTTTTGAAAGATACTGCCCATCTATACCTTGTTTATCCCCTTGAGGTACCTGAATGTCTCTATCATATCCCCTTCCCTTCTTTCCTCCAGAGTATACACATTGAGATCTTTCAGTCTTTCCTCATATGGTTTATTGTGCATTCCCATCATCATTTTCATTGCCCTTCGTTTGACCTCCTCCATCTGATCCATGTTCTTCTGAAGATGTGATTTCCAGAGCTGAACACAGTATTCCAGATGTGGCCTCACCAATTGTCTGTACAGTGTCATCACCACCTCCTGCTTTCTACTGGTGATACCTCTCCCTGTGCACCCCAGCATTCCTCCAGCCCTCTCCAGCACCTTTTCACACTGTTTGGCTACTTTTGTATCATCTGGTATGATTACCCCCAGGTCCTTTCCAGTTTTGTTGCCATTAGTATCTCACCCCATTGTAAATTCTAGTATTGGTCTAATTTGTGCTATATCCAGTGACAAAAAAGTCTTAATTTTGTGTGTAAATTCACTAACTAGTTAAACTATCAAACTAATTTTCACCAAACCTACAAACAAAATTATCCGCTAGGACTGAGACTGTGCACACCAAATTCTGTTGTTCTTGGGACTAAGCTTGACAAGATGTAAGGCATTAAAATCCCTATTCCTGACATAAATAACCCTAATATAGAGGTGCTACTATGCCTATATTATAATGGTGCAGTAGCACCACTATACTTAGGGTTGAATAGGCTGTTTAATACTAAACTGCTAACTTTGCACTTTAATAGTTTCATGACTGTTCAACAGATTTACACAATATATTGCACGCACAGTCTCAGGGACAATATCTCTTGATGTGACAAGTTTCATTCCAGTCAAATTTGCAGAGTCCAAGATCCATCTAGCAAAAGAAGTGAAAAACATTCTTTTTTTACTGTTATTTTGCCATCACCTCACACCCAGATAGTTTAAAATTGTGCTCAGAAACATTCAGGGTAGAAAGGACTTGGACCAGAGTGGTGCCTTTTGCTGCTTTGTTGCAAAAATATCAATCTGTTCCAAAGTTATAAGGATTTTACATTTTTATGTCTGAACATGCTCAGTACGCAGTTTTGGATAACTGTTTGGCACAAAAAAGAATCTGTCCCATACGAAAAAAAATCTGTTTCGTATAGGGAGCTGGGTAATCTTTTACTTATCAGACAATTTTCTTTTTTCACATAGCCATATGAAACAAGACTTGGCCGTACAAAAAAGATTCCTTCATATGAAAAAAGAATGTTGGACTTTGTTTCTTTTCACATTTTGCTTTCATATGAAGGCTTCTTTTTTTTGTAAGTATTATTTTTTTTTATTTTTATTTCATTTTTGTTGACCGGGTAAGTGCACTAGACAAATCCTGCCTATTTTCAGGCACGACCCAGGGGAGGGGGATACAGATGAATGCCAACTGACCTTGAACCAGATTTAAGTATGACACAATCTCATGAAAAGAGATGCCTTCATATGAAAAAAGAATTTGGACTTATTTTTTTCATAATCTTTTTTCATATGAAGGAATCTTTTTTCATGAAATTTTGTTGTACTCACAGAAAAGATACCTTCGTACAAAAAAAAAGAACTTTGATTTTTTCCCACATTCTTTTATATAGAGGATTTTTTTTTGAGATTACACACCTCATGAAAAAAAAATCCTTCATATGGAAAAAAGAATTTGAATCTGTTTACATTCTTTCATATGAAGGAATCTTTTTTTGTCAGAGTGTGTTGTCACAAAAAAGATTCCTTCAAATAAAAAAAGAATTTGGGCTTAGTTTTTTTCCTACATTTCAGCTTTAGCAAGGCATAACTCTGTCAGTATTTGGAGTCAAAGGACAATCTATATATAAAAACAAATGTCTCAATGAGTAATACAACACTAACACATAATACCCCCATGTTTAGGGGGCATACACAAAACCATAAAAAAAAATAAATAATAAAAATCACCAGAGGATATCATTGCAGCATTATTGCTGTTTTGAACTTCATTTGTGGATGGATTTGTAAGCACAGGGCACAGAGAACATTGTGCTTCCATAGGCAGATGAATGTGTTCATGCAGGTATTGAAGAGACCTTCATGAATGAGGATACGATTATAGTATCTCAAAAAGTAAGGAAATTCTTTGCAAAAATGTTGTTAATGCATCAGTTAGGCTTCAGATTAAACCAACAAAAGGTGGGAAATATGGTGTTAGGGGTTCCAACTTTAACACCCCAACCCCACCTTGCAGTCAGCAAAAGGAAAAAATTACCTGTTTGCCTCTTATGAGTCTTCACTAATCAGGGCTGGGGTCTTCCTTAGGGTTGTCAACCCTAACACTCACCCCATTCTCATATAGCATGCATATCTAAACTTATTTGCTGATGAAATGGGGTGAGTGTTAAGGCTGACAATGCCAAGGAAGACCCCAGCCCTGATCTGTGAATATACATGAGAGGCAAAACTCTAATGTTTCTTCCTTTTGCTGACTGCAGGGTGAGAGGGTAGATTTTAGAGTTGGAAACCCTAACAACACACTTCCCTACTTTTGTTGGTTTAACCTGAACCCTAACTGGTGCATTAACAAAGTTTTTTCACAAAGATTATAATATATGATAGAGACAGACAGATAGACATGCAGACACAAATACTTCATGCCTTTTTTCAGCATGTACTGTACAGGATTTATTTTAACTTTTGCCTAGACTGATTCCTAGGCTGATTTACTCAGTCATCCATTCATGAGTGAGTTGGTCTGGGCAAACTCATGAAAATATATTACTTACATGCTGAGAATATGCAATGTTCTCCATATAAAGCAAATTGAATAAAACAAAATAAAAATAGCTGAGAAATTGTTTTCAACAAAATACATGCAATTTAGATGCACTACTCTCATATAAAAAATATAATGTATTCATTTAATTTAGTTTTGTTGCTGGAAAGAAGGGCTAGACAATAGAGCTCTGCTTATTTTTAGCCTCACCCTGGAAGGGGGGTTTACTCCTAGCACACCATCTGAAACTGAACAAGACTAGGATGTTGGTGGTATTTTAGTGAATGGATGAAATTTGGTCAGGACACAAGAGAAATTCCAACAGCAAGAAAAGCCCACTCTCACTTACCCGCAAAGGACAAACGCCACAGATTAAGTTATGAATTAATTTATTTCTGTCCATGCACATAAAAAGAGTGCAAAACAATGGCAATACAAACCAGTCAACATTTCACACTGAGTACTTTTTCAAGAGTGTAAACAATTATATTTAGTGCCTCATTATAGCATCTTTTCCCACGTATAAATTCTGCAAACAACACTCCAATATGGAGCTAATTTAAAGTTCTATGCATACAATTAATCAAACAATGAATGCACCAGAAGGACACAGACTTGATTAAAAACATGGTTAAAAGACAAAAGCAGTCATTCTACAATCATTATTACTTCTCTTATATATGCCAATGACAAGATCTGCAAAAAAGTATCTATTATTTAATAGCTGCAGTGGCTTTGCATATGGATAGGACAGCACACCCCATCTCATCATGGTAGTCACTTCATTTCTTTTTGCACCTTCAAACGTGTCAACTTTAGGCTGCAAGTATCAACTCACATCTCATGTCATGGCTCAAAGAACAGGTTTCCAGTTTCAGATATCATGTTGCTCAATATTAAGCAGACACAGTGCTACAGTAACTGAAGCAGAAACATTTGACTAGTAAAGCAGAAACGTATTTAAAAAATGGAGCTGCACCCACTCTTCCATTTAATCCCTTATCTCTAGTGACTTCCAACCTATATATCCAGAAGCTCTTCCTTTTCAGTAGCATACAATCAGCAGTACCATGTGTTGTTCACACTCTGAGTTTCTCTATCATCATGAATGAGAAAGGAATGCCCAATCCCACTCACAGCCATGTGGTTTGTTGGAGCATTCTCCTTGTCATTGAGGGCAAATTTCATCCCCTCTGATTCTGAGTTTACGGTTCATTTTCCCTACATAAAAGCACTTTCAAGAACAGATTGCCAGGTACACAACCCCCTCTGTATTACAATAATTAAATTCTGTCATCTGGAATTTTGTTCAGTGTTAATGATTTTAAAACTACAGGTTTTCATCATGACTTTAACAATATTTGCAGCTATCACAGGCAAAACTCCCAACCGGTGGGAGCTGCATCCAATCTGGTCTTCTAAATCCTATATCATGAGTTGGTTGGTAACTATGTACCACACAATCCCAGATATTAATGCTATGTTTATAAACCATCCCTGACATCTCTTACATGAATGGGTGCAGTGCGTCCTCAACTTCCAGGGCATGCCAGTATTTGCCAAGTGTCTTTTTAGCTTGGCTAGCATGGACAGACTAGGTGGTCACAAAATGCAATTTATCATTTGATACAACATTTGCCTCTGAAATTCTCCTACTCTTTTTGAGACGTGAACTTGTTCTTTAATGTCCACCTGAACAATCACCAGAAAGACAGACAGAACCTTGGTTTGACGTCACAGCCCAAGGATGGTACACCACAGTAGCACAGCATGCCCATAGTATGGCACTCAGTACCAACATTTATTATATGAGCCCAATCCCAATTTGGGACTAGAACCCTGGACCTTCTGGCCCAGAGGCAGATATGCCTCCAAATGAACCAAGCCAAAATTCTATGCAGTCTCTGATTTTTGCCAGTTTCCGGATAATCCAATACTTTAATTTTGCTATTTTTGTCTAGTAACTACTTAGGAGTGGATTTTCAAAAGTCCTGAGAATGCCGCAAGCCCTGGTGTGCCGAACATGCACCACAGCAGGTCTGTGGCATTCGCTCAGCTAAGATCAGGATTTTCAGCCCTGTGCACCAAATGCTGCAGATTAGACCAGCTCCCCCATGGTCTAAGGTGCACCACTTGAGGGACCCTTTGTACAGGTCTTGCACCAAATATTTGGCACAAGCTGCTGTAAAGAGTAAAAACTGTCACAACAGTGCTCAATGTACTACAGTTGGCCGCAGTTGTATCACGGGAGTTTGGCACAGTAACAACGGGGTTGATGTAGGGCTTGATGCAAGCGTTGCATCAACCTTCAAAACTAGGCCCTTGGTGTTTGTGATGTTAAGTATGCAATAGAGCACAGCATGGTATGTGACTATTGCGCAATAATCCCACCATCCTTCAGGGTGGTGTTAGGCAAGAGACACTTTCACTGAGTGCCTTAAAACAACACCTGAGAGGGAAGTCTAATTACTGACCATAACCACATGCCCTGGTGTGTTTTATTGTATTTATAACCATTGTAGAAAAATCCTATTTAAAAATTAAAAGAGAGAAAACTGCGTGTGTTGCTGGAAAATGTTGGAATTTATGAAAATGCAGCCTTGGACCTAAAGTAGTCACATTTTTAAATCAGCTTTTAACTGTGTTCAACATTTTTGCTAAATTTATTTTCAATGTCTCTTAACTTCAGTGTCTGTTTCAAACTGCTGATCTGGGACTGTTCAAACTTAACTCAGTAAAGAATGGACTTTATCAAAATGTGTCAGAATCATTCTTGAGTCCAGTAATTAATTAAAGTGGAAAACAACATTTCCAATTATTGTACAGTTCTGAAGAACTGTACTGTTTTTCATTGTCTTCGGTTCACTTTTACTTGACTGGTCTTCAGATGTTTTGGCCATCTGGTCTTCTGGTTCTGGTTGCGGCTCTATTGGACCATCGGTGATGTTGTCAGACATGTTTAGATTGCTGGTCGGAGGAAGTGAGTTTTGCTTGTATTAATGTAGGTCCTGATTACTTGCTTCTCCACTGCTGCCTCCCTGAAGATCACTCACGCACTTGCTGTTGCTGATTAAAGTCAACCAGTAATGCTGGAGGCTTGACTCCCTCTTGTGACCACTGATGCTCATTTCTTGTTGGACCTCCAGACCCACATCCATAAGTAAATGCACAGTAGTACTATGAAGTGCATGGTTGGTGTAGTGGTATGTGAGGTTCACTTCTGCTGAAAATCTTGGGAGCACAGTGGCTAAGCAGTTGATTCCCATCAGCTTGTGGGAATACCAACAGTCTTGCATGTCTAATTTTTTTCTGGTCAGTTCTTCTTGGGTGCCAATAAAAGCTTTTGGCATCTGGGGGTATTTTGTTTAAGAATTTCATACAGGGCATAATAGATCATTGCGACATGCGAAAATTAAGCCTCTTGGCTTTTGTTTATTAGCTTTATGCAAGTCCTTGCAGTTTTTGGACATTTCATTAAATGACAGACTGATACATTTTAAGCCATCTTCACTTGTATTTACTGTCAAGATTTGTGGTGTGAGTTGCCGCTGTCCTCTCATCCCTGCTGGGCTAGATGCAGCTACAGATCAAACCAGACCTTTCTAACCAGGCCAGCTGCTGTGTTGGGAGAAAGCATGAGGAATGTCTAAGTTTCTCAGGTCATCATTGGTACTTCTGGGATAATGTTCACTGTCATCTTTCTGTATCTATTAACTACTGCAGTGAAGACACTATTTCCTGTGTTAAAGGCTCTGTCAGTTAAAATGTTGATCTTTTTATTGATTTCTGGAGAGTTTAAGTACTGCTAGATTGCAGTACAGAGGTGGCAGCTGTAACGTGATAGGCCATATTGCTCTCTCCATGGATTTCGAACTGCCACATAGAACTGCCACAGCATTTCATTTCAGTTGCCAGGGCTGATAGTTTTAAAATCTATGTCTCTGTGCTTTTCAACAGTCCAGTTTGGAAATACAGCAATTACCCATGAAGTTTGCTGATAAATTCAAACTCATTAAAAAGAGAAAGATAAGGGGCCAAACTGCAGAATGGGTTACACCTCCACTTCTGGAGCTCATGAGACAGAGAGATAACATGTGGCACTGGGCCAAATCCTCAGGCACCCCCACTGATATCCAGAACTATAAATCTGCATGAAATGATGTACAAAGGAAATCAGGCAAGCTAAAGCATCCTATTACAAAACCCAACAAACAAAACTTTTAGGGAACAGTAACAGATTCTGGGAATCCATCAACAAACTTATAGGTCACAAAGATATAAGCCCACCAACAATGATTTGGATAGGTGATAAACTCTCCCTGGATCCCACAATATTGCAAATACCTTTAAACAATCATTTATAGATCTCAGCTCAGTTCTGCCACAAGACAATAAGGCCAACCCACCTCCAGAACTCAACATTAGCCCTAACAACAAACCTACCCCACCTAAATTCTATTTTAGGGCTGCAACAAGGAAAGATACTAACAAACAGTAGAAACACTCTGGATACAGAAGTTGATACCAGCCCATTTACAGAAGAAAGGGTTCTGAAAGAACTCTTAAAACTGAAGGTGGACAAAGCAATGGGGCCTGATGGGATTCATCCCAGAATTCTAAAAGAACTAAGGGTAGAACTAGTGACACCACTGACTACCCTCTTTAACAAATCATGGGAGGATGGGGTGGTACCTGAGGACTGGAGGAGGGCAGATGTGATTCCCCTTCACAAAAGTGGGAGCAAGGCAGAAGCAGGAAACTACAGACCTGTTAGTTTAACCTCAGTGGTAGGGAAAATGATGGAATCACTTCTGAAGGAAAGAACTGTTGAGTATCTAGAGGCCAGAGGGGCACAGGACCCAAGGCAGCATGGATTCACAGCGGAAGGTCATGCCTGACAAATCTGATAGATTTTTTGACTGGGTGACCAAAGTAGTAGCTCAGGGAGGGCTGTGGACATGGCCTACCTAGACTTTAGTGGGGCATTTGACACAGTCCCACACAAAAGATTAATACACAAGTTAGCCAGCCTGGGAGTAGGTCCCAAGATGACAGCCTGGGTAAAGAATTGGCTGGAGAATAGGACACAGAGAGTAATAGTAAATGGAGTCCACTCTGAAGAAAGGGGGGTTACTAGTGGGGTACCACAGGGTTCAGTATTAGGACCAGTCCTCTTCAATGTCTTTATAAGCGACATTGCAGAGAGACTGGAAGGAAAAGTATGTCTCTTTGCAGATGACACAAAGATCTGCAACACAGTTGATGCACAGGGTGGGGTGGAAAGGATGAGAATGGACTTGGCAAGGTTAGAGGAATGGTCAAATGTATGGCAGCTTAGATTCAATGCTAAGAAGTGCAAGGTAATGCACCTGGGAAACAAAAACCCAGGGAAGAGTACACAATGGGGGGTGAGATACTAACAACAACAAAAATGGAAAGGGACCTGGGGGTAGTCATATCAGATGACCTAAAGGTGGGCAAGAAATGTGAGAGGGCAGCAAGGAGGGCTGGGGGGATACTGGGATGCATAGGGAGAGGCATCACCAGTAGAAAACAGGAAGTTATTATCCCTCTGTACAGACAGCTGGTGAGACCTCATCTGGAGTACTGCATGCAGTTCTGGAGACCCAATCTCCGAAAGACATAGACAGGATGGAAGCTGTCCAGAGGAGGGCACTAAAATAGTGCAGGGTCTGCACTGGAAGACATATGAGAGAGACTTAATGAGCTTAATATGTATAGCCTCGAGGAAAGGAGGGAGAGGGGACATGATAGAAACTTTCAAGTACCTCAAGGGAATCAACAAAGTCCAAGAGGTAGCATCTTTCAAAAAAGAGGTGTACAAGAACAAGGGGCACAATTTGAAGATTGGGGTGGCTCAGAGGTAATTTAAGGAAGTATTTTTTCACAGAGAGGGTTGTGGATGCATGGAACGGCCTTCCAGAGGAGGTTGTGGAGTCAAAAACAGTGGTGGAATTCATGCATGCATGGGACAGTCATAAGGCAATTCTAGGGGGTGGGGGTAGGAAGAAGTAGGCTGCTGGTTAACTAGGATCTGCAGCTTATCCATTAGGTAGGGAAATGGGCAGACTGGGTGGGCCAAGCAGTCCTTACCAGCCATCAAAATCTATGTTTCTATGTTTAGTGATCAAGAGGGTCAAAACATGTGTGGGCAGAGCAGGTCTTGATATGGCTCCGATCGCAGCAGCCCTGCTAGAAGTTGCTGAACCCCTAACCAAAATCTTTAATCTCTCACTCCACTACTTATGGTTCCCCAGCACATGGAAAATTGCATATGTTACACCAGTCCATAAAAATGGTGACCGGGCTCTTGTATCAAATTATCAACCAATCTCCATCTTGTCCCCTATCTCCAAAGCTCTTGAGAGAATTGTATCTTCCTAACTTGTATAATATCTCAGCAAACATGACCTGCAATGCCGCCAACATCATGGCTTCCATAAATTATGCAGTAAAAATTTTGCACTGATCAAATTTACAAGTTTCATACATGAGGCACTGGACAAGGGGCACTTGGTGGGGCCTATCTTTGTTGACCTCACCAAGGCTTTTGATTTGTGATTACAATTTTCTCCTCAACAAACTCAAACAAACTGGTCTCTCAACTGACACATTAGATTGGTTTAATAGCTACCTTTCAGGCCGAACGCAGTGGGTAAAACTGAATGGAGTGCTCTCAGACTCCAGGCCTGTCACAGTAGGTGTGCCTCAAGGCTCCTTCTGTTCATTCTATTTATACGCCAGCTACTGGAATCTTGCCCAACCTCTAAAGTTTTAATGTATGCAGATGACACAGTTCTCTACTCTAGCTACCAATTCCAGGACTCCCTCACAAATGAACTGCAACAAAACTTTAGCAAGCTAGGTAAATGGTTCACACACACTAAGCTCTTTCTCGGCTGCAAAAAGACAAAAACTATGCTCTTCACCAGTCCCCAATTCAGAAAAAAGACAAGCCCCTTTGTAACAAATAATAACATGAACCTGCTTGAACTGGTACAAACATTCAAGTATCTAGGTGTGGTCATCTATGAATCCCTATCTTTCACCCCCCACACTGACAATATTACAAAGCCCATTAACAGGAGATTAGGTGTTCTATACAGGCACCACCTAAACCTAACCAAAGAAGCAAAGTGAGTTGCCGCCACCTGCTCAATATTGTCCATCATAAACTATGGATTGGTGATACAGTATACGGGGCAGTCAATGACACCATCCTGCACAGAATTCAGGTAACACTGGACAAGACTTGCTGGTTCATGTTAAATGCAAACAGATACACTCACACATGCAATTGTTTTGCCAGCACCAGCTGGCTCCCGCTGGTCAAAATAATTAGATATCAGGCATGCCTCTTTGGGAAAAAGTCTCAATTTGGCCTTATCCCACCATCTCTACAAGTCCTTTTCTGGCCCTCAAAAAACCTATGCACCACAAGAAGCACAGCCAGACAGGACTTCATAGTACCCTTTGGGAAAACCAGTTTGGCCTTTTGGTCCTTTGCTGTCCAAGTGCCCAGATGGTTAAACCAACTGCCAGTGCATGTGCCATACATAAACAATATTGCACAGTTCAAGAGGGAGCTTCTCAGACTCCTTAACCTGGAAAGGCACTGCAAATGCCCAGGGTGACAGTCGGGGAGATTCATGCAATTACTACACCCATGCACTCCCCCATCCACTCTCCCCTTCCTTGAAAAGGCTCTTTTGCTGCTAACCATCTTTCTGTCTCCCCTACTGGTTAAATCACCTATTAGTAACAGCACCGAATACTGAGTTTACCCTACCAATATACAGTCTTCTGGTTAATCAAACCTGTGTTCTTGTGCGATACAAGACTAGACTGAAATGGCTTGCTAATAGTGTAAATACAGGCCCAGATATTCACAAGAGTTGCACATGGCACAACCCACTGATGCGCCCCAGCAGGATATTCAAATGGGGATTGAGCCTGGCACAAATCCCGATGCACCAGGAGTGCATCAGTAGTATATGCGATGCAGGTAGGGTGTGTGTGCCTCATGCTCCGCACATCCATATTCAGCCCGGGATGTGCTGAGCCCATGCATGTGTAACCCTACCCGCGCTGCACACAGGTGAGCCAAAAAGGAATATTAGCCGGCCACCTGACAGGTGAGCTGCCGTGACAGTAGGCAACATGGCAGCGCCATCTGTGGGTGGCCACCCGAGCTCCGGCTGCACCTTCATGGTGGCACCCCTCCATGCCTGATCGCAGGCATATGTAGAAGAACATAAACGTCCAATATCCCTGTTGGTCCAGTGGACCACTTGCAGCCTGATCGCGGGCATATGTAGTAGAAAATTAAAGTCCAATATCCCTGGTGGTTCAGTGGGCCGCTTGCAGACCGATCACGGGCATATGTAGTAGACAATAAACGTCCAATATCCCTGGTGGTCCAGTGGACTGCTCACAGCCTGATCACAGGTGTCAGTAGAAAATAATGCCACACCAAAACAACCCTGGTGGACTAAGCGGTACCTCCCTCCCTGCCCACTGGGCCCCACCACCCCCTCCCCTGGTCAGCGGTGGGCGGCAGCTCCCCACCTGCTTGCAGCCCACATGCATGACTGACGTCGTATGGTTGGGCTGTACGCCATTGGTCCACAGATGAGCCAATGGGCATGCAGCCCATACCGTACTACACAGTCCAGATATGTGAATGGATCCATTCATTCCACGCTGACCAGGGAGAGCGGGCAGTGAAGCCAGTGGGCGGGTGGGGGGGGTACCGCTAGTCCACCAGGGTTGTTTTGGTGTGGTATTATTTTCTACTGATGCCCGTGATCAGGCTGCAAGTGGTCCACTGGAACACCAGGGTTATTGGACATTTATTTACTTCTACATATGCCCGTGATTGGACTGCAAGCTGTCCACTGGACCACTAGGGATATTGGAAGTTTATTTACTTCTACATATGCCTGCAATTGGGCCGCAAGTGGTCCACTGGACCACCAGGGATACTGGACATTTATTTACTTATACATATGGCCACGATCGGGCAGTGGGGCACTTTGCCACGATGTGCAGGGGGTGTCAGTCCCCGACGACTGCAGCCTGGCAGGGCACCAGGTGCAAGTTGCCGAGGATTGGTGCACCTGCATGCAAATGGGGCCATAATGACATGCAAATGGCTCCATTTGCATGTGCACTTTTGAATATCACAGTTGTTGCACCTAGCGCAATGGAACTTGTGCTAGCACATCCCCCTGCTCCACTCTGGCCACTTGCACTGGCGCAGTGCCACTGCACCATGCACACTGCAGGTGGCCAGGGTGCGATATTCAGTGATGCTGTGCCATGGCGCAGCTCCGTTGAATATCACCCTGTCAATGCCCCTGCGCAGCCAAGTTGCGCTGTTCCCAGGCTTGTGCCACAGCCTGGCACAGTCTGAATATCTGGGCCTCTGTGTATAGCTCTGTTCTGACCCTTGTATTGCATTGACAAGGCATTGTCATGCAGCAATGACTTGCAATCGTTGTAAACTCAGTACATATTTCCCTGCTTCTCCTGTATGATAGTTAGTAACATTTCCAGTTTCCCCTGCTATGTTTTTTTTTTAATTTTTTTATTTTTATTTTCGTCTTTATCCCTTCCTTTACTGCCTCCGGTTCCCCCTCCTTCCGTCCGCTCATGTCCCCCGGTACCTACCTTAGGGATCTGCCCCTAGAGTGCCCATCCTCCTCTCCTCGCACATTGGGGTCTGTCCTGTAGGTGGTCCGGTAGGACTTAGGGCGGACTTCATCTAGGGCTGCCGGAGGGTGTTTTCCGGTTTTCTCCCCGACGTCCCCACTCCCCCAGGACGCCTTGCGCTAGGGGCCGTCGTCCCAGTGGTAGCGTGCTTGCGCCGCAGACCCCATGCGCGCCGCGACGCTCCTCCCCGCTCCGACGAGCTAAGCCGCCCACCCTTTCCTCTGCCGGTGCTTCCACCGCTCTGGAGAATGCAGAGCGCAATGCGCCTTGGTAATCGATCCATGAGGGAGGAGAGCATCCGCTGGGACGCCGATCCTCCCCTCTCCCGCCGACTCTCGCCACCCGAGTCTGTTCCCGAACCCGGGTCGCCAGCGCAGTGCGAGGTGTGGTGTCCAGCGCCTCAACCCTCAGCGCCACCGGGCCGGCATCCCCTGCTATGTTTTGATAACTGTACAATTTCTGTTGATGTGGAACCTTTGCAAACAAGCTTGTAGCTCAAAGGTGTACACTGAAATAATAAATAGTCTGCTTTATTGTGTCAGTCTAGTTTTTCTCATATTCAAGTGGCTCTGTTTCTTTCTGTTTTATATCACAATGTCTACTTACAGCTCGCATAGCAGTGTTTTCTCTTTCATTTCAGGATCCATGGCAGCATTGCCCCTGGATTGAAGATAGCAGGGCTGGGTGTGTTCTCCTCTGGACAAGGTCCTTCCAAGTTTTTTTTAGTCATTTCTCCAGTGAAAATTCTTGAGGTAAATATTTTTATGATGCAGGTAAGCTGTCAAACTCATCCATGGCTGCTGTGACAGATTATGCTATTTACTGATATGTCTCTGACTGAATATGATCAGGTTCTCATGGGTAAGTAGGTCAGGTGTGCAATTATGGTTCAGTAATTACATGGGTTTGAGCTGCTCTCATCCAGTCAGAATCTTATGATTATTCTACATGCGTTAAATATGAACATAAGTGACCAGAGCAGATAGAGTTTGATGGATAGTGATCCTAGTTTTATGTTTATGAGCACAGCTATTATGAAAAGGAAGGAAAGTAAATATGGAGAATATCTGAAATATAGGGTAAACCGTGTCTACAAATTCTGTTTTCCAATGTTTTCTCAAATGATGCCAAAGGCACTTTAATAAGACATACCAGTAAGAGTAGTGAATGCTTGTCTTTGTGTGTGTGTGTGTGTGTGTGTGTTCATATACACGCAAGAGCATGCCTGAGTGTGTGTGTGTGTGTGTGTGTGTGTGTGTGTGGGGGATCTTGATACTATAGTAATCCATTATTAAACCAAATTGAGTCATATGATTTGTTCATCATATTGAGGTCCATCTTATTTTTTCTGGAAGCCAAATATTTTGTTTGTTTGTTGTAACCAATAACTCATTAGCAGGGCTGACTTTAAGTTTCTGGGAGTCCACAGCAGGATTGGTAATGTCCAGGGACAATGGTTTTCCGTTTTTACCGGTAACACCGGTTAAAATCACGGAATCCTGCTTGGTTTGCGGATTTTGAATTCTTGTACCGGTGCCTCACGGAAATTGCATTTCACTGCACAGAATCCCTAATATTTCAGCATATTTTTAAATGTTTTTATTTTCTCTTTTTCTGTCTCCTTCTCACAGCATCAGTCTCCACTTTCAGAGATCCCTAGGCTGGCTATCCCTTAGCTTTACCCCAGGTAATGCTCAAGAGCTCCTGTGAGCCTGCACCCATCCTGCCTAGGTTGTACCCCCCAGGTGGGAAGGGAGGGAACCCCAGGTCACCCCTCCACAGTCCTTTAATATGTGTGTCAGGCAGCCCAGTGGGTCCCTCATGGAAACTGGTTATGAAGTCTGAGGCAGCTGGGTCCCTTCTACCAGCAGCTGACGTGGGGTGATTGTTATTGGTTTTCTGGTCTCTGTCCCTGAGGGCACCAACACTTGAGGGATCCAGAGTAGGGCACATAGAGACATGCCGCTACTCCAGATCCTGGCTAGCTTCCTCTCTTCCCAAATGCTCTGCAGCCTCATTGCATCACCGCCTGTGGTCACCCAGGTGGCAGTAAGCAGCAGGTCCTGCAGGCCACTGCTCCCAGAGGAGGAGAGGCCCCCAGCTGTTCAATCCTATTCCCCTGGCCAGGCCTCTAGCAACCCAAATTCACTTCTGATACTGAGTCCCTGGTATTGCAAGCAGTAGTACTACCTCAGGCTATTTACAGTGCTCTGTCAACTATACACCCACTTTGGTGTAAGAAAACATAAGCAGATGGAGAGGAAAATAATTCAGTTTTAGTAAAATGTTGCAAAGTGTTCAATGTTCATAATTTGCACTGTAGGTACTGTGCACTATTATTGAAGTCATATATTAAAACATTATATATGGATGTTATGGCTGACAGTATAGCCTAGTAATTAGAGTAACAAACAGTGATCAAACTGAGTACATTTAGAAGACTTTGGTTTGATTCCCACAACCTCCACTTGCATACTGTGTGACTCTGAGCAAGGCACTTAACCTCCACAGTGCTTCTGGGTCACCTCCTGAAAACAGGCAGTTTTGCCTGGTAGGTTTTACCAGTTTACACAAAATATAAAAAAATACCAATATATGTTTATTACATCATACAGTAGTCAGCATTATGTAATTTATCTGAGTTGTACTCAGGCTGCAATGATGTTGTATAGGTAAATATAAATGTTCAGATACATTTTGTGTTTTATAAGCTTGTTTTTAGACTTTAGTCAGGTTGTTATTGTATTTTTTGCATATGAACATCTAGGATATATATTGCTAAGTGCAGGATCGCTGTTACCAACTAGTTTATTCAAGTTTATAATCAGCAGGGCCATCCAAAATCCTCAGTTGTTTGATTGAAAGCGAGTCTGAATGAAAGTATGTTCACAAGGCATGAGCTGCCTTACTACTTATTTAGGTGAATGGGATAGAAACATAGACTTTGATGGACCACCTAGTCTGCCCATTTCATCTTTTGTACCTTCTCTCCCACCTGTTGTGTCAGTCTCTGTGATAACAAAAAGTTTTCTGACAGACTGCTTTAATAAAACAAATGTTACGTGTTTAAGTGTACTTACGCTGGCGGTGGATTGGAAAGCACATTCAGTGACACATGGAAGGTAAGACCCCAGGGGCTGTATGATGCTGGTGGGTAGAGTGGTGCTCAATTCACATCTGAGCTCAAACATGAAAACTGAGAGACACCCTTTTCATGGAGACCAAGGGAAAAAAAAGGAATCCGCATGTTTGTGAGATGCATTAGAAGGTCCTCCACTAATCACTTGTGAATTTTTTTTAGGTGAAGACACTATTTCAAAGAAGCAAATTCAGGCAGTTTTATTTTTTGTTCCTCCTACCCCCTGGCCATCCACTCGTTCAGGCCTGCCAAGTCCCCCTGCCACTACTGCTGAGTCCCCCCACCATCCACTGCCCCTTATGGCCATGCTACCAGGTAACCTGAATGAACCCTTCATTGGTGGACCCCTATCCCTGTGGGAGGCTAACAAGGGAAGACAATCACCCTAAAGAGCTTCCTGTATATCCCAGGCATGGCAGGGGTCAGAACAGACACATGTGTCTGGGACGTCAAGCTTATGGAGGGACCAGAAGCCATCCTCTAGGTAGCCAGCAGGTGTTTTTCCATTTTTGTAGGAGCATGACAGGCCGCATGATGTCAAGACACAAGCTGACATCCATCATGCTCTCTTCTGCAATGAGGGCCAATGTATTGCCATGCCTCCAGACTCCACCTGGGGCCAGCAAATGGTGAGCTGTGAATATACCCTCCCTCCAAGGAGAAGGCGAGTGGTTGTTGGACACTCAAGCCTTCACCCCCCCCCAAAGCAGGTCTTCCAGCACCCAAACCTATTCCCAAACCCTGGTCAGTGGTGTCACTGGCAGAAATCCAATTCAGGCAGTTAAATGATAGGAAAACAAATGTGGTCCACCTTAGTGGTGGTTTCCATTTAATTCACATCTGAGTTCTAACAAGCAAAGAGACCCACTAATTTGTAACATGTGCATGTGGGGTGTGGGTGTTGAAGAAAGGGGATCATAGTGCTGTCACTACTGCCATCACCCTGAGGGATGTGGACTGCATTGTTGCTACTGCCATCACACCTGAGAGGCGGGGGGCTGTAGTGCTTCTGCCATAACCACTGGTGGATGGAGAATGTTGTACTGCTGCTGTCCCACCTGAGGGATGGGGGCCATAGTGCTGATACTACCATCACACCTGAGGAATTTGAAATGTGGTACTGCTGCCATCACACCTAATAGATAGGGACCGCAGTGCTGCTGCTCCCATCACACCTGAGGGAGGGGGGGACACAGTGTTGTTGCTGCTGCCATCACACCAGAGGATGGGTCTGTAGTGTTGTTGGTGCTGCCATCACACCAGAGGGATGGGGACCTTACTGCTGCTTCCATCACACCTCAGGGATGGGGTTGTAGTGCTGTTGTTGCCATCATATTTTGTACCTAAAATAACTTTAAATTGGTACAAGGATGAAAGGATGTGCAACAGTGGAGGTCAAAACTGCTAAAATGCATGTTAGCAGAGTTAAAAATTGTTAAATAAAATACACAAAACCAAACACCGGTAAAATCGGATTATGGCTTAGCAGACACCGGTGACAGTACCGTTTTTTACAATGTGCAAAATGGAATTTGCCCTTTCTCAATCCCGGTAAACCAGTGTCCCTGGTTAATGTCATGGATCCCCACCTACTTAGCCCACCTTCACCCCTTCTGTTTGGCAATTGCCCATACATGCATTATTTTATTTTATGTTCAGTACAATCAGTGGCATATATAAATTGTTTAGGGGGAGAAGGCAGTGTTAGTTCTTTTGGCTGTTCTTCCTATTCCATCAATTGTGGCCCATTGGCCTCTTATTGACTGTGTCATAGCTTGGTGAGTCATTTCGTGACATCATGATGCCACATCAGGAGCTGCACAGCTGTTTCTTGCCATTTTAAGAAGATAGTGAGATAAAAACATTTAAAATTCAATAAGATAGACTGCTGTGGTTAGGGCCCCCCCTAACTATCATTGTTTGCTGGTGCCTAAAACTGGCTATTGTCATTAGTGTATGATTTTTTATAATGAAAGAGTACTGTATTTGTGAGTTTCACTTTGAGTTTCCCCTGCTTCTCCTAATAAATAAGACGTGTAAGTTAATACTCAGAATATAATTAACAAGAACATTTCTACCCGAGTGCTTTAATAATTACTGTAGTTGTTTCTCTAAGGAACTCTTAATTATTGTGTCTCTAGTTATTTGGGTCAGAAACTCTGTGATTAGTTGATACAGTACATTGCTGTGTGGCTGTGTTGAGAAACCAATCCCTTGGAAAGTAAGGGATTCCTGTCTTTCTGATTTGTCATGTGTAATTATAAAGATGTTTTTATTCTGTGAGATCACCCAATCAGAAATGCATGTAGAGTAATAAATAGTCAACTGTAAATTGCAAGACTCACCTTTAATATTCAACCTGGACTACTGCCTAGTGACTATCTTTGCTCTTGTCTCATTCTGAAGGTACTCAGCCCTCCCTCCTTCTCAGTGCTGTAGCCACCAATCCCACAGCTGCCCCAAAACACAACTTACCTGGGTGTTTATACATTCTACCAAATGGCTATTTTTCTGGTATTGCTACTTAGTAATATTTTGGCACTAAACCCGAGCCCCCTGCTGCCTGCCTCTGCACCTGTTGCTTCCTCACCGTTAACCATCACATCTACCGTGTTAATATTTGCATTCTGTTCATGAAAATTGACTTGATCAGAGTGTGGGTGTCTTAAGCCCTGTTTACACTGCTGACTTTGCAGTGCATTGATCCATGCTTACTGGTTGATGCACTGCAAAGTCAGCAGTGTAAACACTGCAGGAGTGCCCTATGTGCCTGTTCGATCATTTGTTTTTTTGATCCGACTCAGCTGTGGGATCAGTAGCGGAGTGAGCACATTAAATTGTAATGTGAATGCTTTGCTGCACTCGCTCCACTACAAAGGCTATTTTTTTCAATCAGAAATGGTGAAATCACAGCCCCTCCTCAGTGCAAACTGCAGCGCTGTGAGGGTGGGCTGTGTGAATGGGAATGGAGACGGTGGATCGGGAAGGGAGCGGCGCACATGACACAGTGCTGCCGCCATGTAAACATGGCTTTAGTCTTCAGTTTTCCAGGATTTAATTTCTAAGGACAGGATAGAGGTAAATGAGGTAGAAGAGTAGCTTTTATAGCTCCCCTCCTTAAATTTTACACTTTATATCCAGGATGCAGTTACCAAATCATCTGAGCTACTTAGTGGAATGTTCACCTTCTCTCACAATATCCCACTGGTCATTACTGAGATCTATTGTTCCCCTGGTAAAAGCAGTGCTGGCATTGTTGAACTTATTACTGGTTATCTCTTCAAGTGCAACATGTTAAAATATGAGCACATCCTCTTATGTGATTTAAATCTAAATTGTGTATGCTCTAAAGCTGTTTCTCTTCATTCAAAAATAAAAGCTCTTAACCTGCTTAAAATACCCTCAAACCCTACCAGGAATTACAGCCAGTCTTTTAATCATTCCTTCATAGACTGGATTCTATCATCCCAGTCATACTATATCGTCACTGCAGATACCCTACCTGATCTTTTTAGTGACCACTGTATTACTTACTGTGTCTGTAAGATTAGAACCCGCAGGGCTCCCGCAAGCTTTTTAATGCTCATTCTTTCAGGAATGCAAGTCCAGCTGACTTCCTCTCTTTTTTTATTTGTTTTTATTGAGAGCCAAGCAGTAATAGATAATTACAGCACAATCCAAAGAGAAAAAAAAACTTCAGCATAAAGTTCAATTTAGCTATCTCAAACACATTTTTAGATTGTAAAGTGTAAATAAAGTGCACTTTATATATTCATACCTTTCTGAATAATACTATGGAACAGGGCTCTGATTCTTTTAAATATTTCTTTATTATTATTTTTCATATATTGTACCTTTTCAAGTTTCAAAATATCAATCACTAAATTAACCCAGATTTCATATGTACAGTAGATGGTGCAGAGTCTTTCCATTTCATAAGAATACATGTTTTTGCAATAATACTTGCAACTGAGATTAATTATGTTTTGTCAGGCTTGAAGAAGGGATCAGCAATTTTTAACACAGTGAGCAATGGAGAGAATGTTAGTTTTTGTTTCCTAATGCTTTAATCGGGTTATTAATTATTTTCATCCAGGAGTTAGTAAATAAGGGCATGAGTGAATGAGATGTATTAAAGTTCTTGTAGTGACTGCACATCTAGGGCATGTTGGTGATATAACTGTTCTTTTTATTGATCCTCATTGGGGTATAATGGGTTCTGTGCAGTGAACTAAACTAGATTTGTTGCAGTTTAGATGATTTAACTTTACCAGAAGGGATTTGCGTAATATTTTAATTTGTCAGATATACTGTACTTAAGTTCAAATCTCAAATCCATTTGTCTTTTAATCTACTTAAATCTGTTCTGTCATATGTTAACAGGCACTCATATAATGTAGAAATTGTCCTAGGTTTATTTGTTAGCTCTTATTTTTTAAAAGGGGAGCACTGGTTCAAAAACTGGAGCAGCCAGTGTAAATGCCAAACAGTCATTTCAAGTTCAGAAGTTGGGCTCACAGGAAGGACACAGGAATCCAAAACTTTGGAATCAGTTTAAAACATTCACTGTACCCCCTTCCCTGGGTCACCCCTAAAAAAGGGACTTCTAGTCTCAGTGGGCCTACCTGGTCAACAAAATTCAATAAATAAATAAATAATTTCTTAAATGTTAAACTACAGCAAACACAGCCCCAAGTGGCTAGGGCTGCATTTGGTGTATTTTAACATGAAATAAATGTTTTAAACTGATTCCAAAGTTTTGGATTCCTGTGTCCTACCTGTGAGCCCAGCTTCTGAATATGAAAATTATCTGTTTGCTCTGCTAATTTTTTGACTCTCGGTGAGCTAGCTGGAAATAAGGAGACATTCATATGATGAATATAATTCCTAATTTAAAGATATCTGAAAAATATGAGTTTGTTTCAAGTTATACTGTTTTATTTTTATTGTGTAAAGGATTGTAATTTATGGTTCACATACAGTGTCTTGATTTCCTTAATGCCTTTCTGGTTTCATTGTTTAAATCCAGGATCTGATGGTGGGAAATTATAATTATTGTATATTGGGGAATATGGGCTTTTTTGCTGGTAAATTTAATAATCTGATAGGTCTTCTGTCAACAATCCAAAGTAGTCTTGGTGATGAAATTCATAATAATAATAACTTTATTCATAAAGCGCCTTTCATTTTTCAAGGCGCTATACATATTAAAACAGTACAAATCAAACATTAAAATTCAGTAGTAAACACAGATAAAAAAACACAACATAGTTAATAACTTCAGTGCAATCAACCATCCAGAAAGGCCATTTGCCAAAGTGAGTTTTCAGACCCCTCTTAAATTCCTCCATGGAGGTGCACTCCCATAACCGGCAGGGTAAAGAATTCCAAAGAGTGGGTGCAGCATAAGAAAATGCTCTACAACCTGATGATTTAAGACTCACTCTTGGAATCTCTAGCAACCCCTCATTGGCCAAGTGGAGTGATCAGCCAGGGCAGTAGGGGACTAGAAGTTCCTGACCATGTAGGTCTTTAAAAGTCAGTAAACTGACTTTGAAGGCAATCCGCCACCGTATAGGTAGCCAGTGCAGTTCGCGCACCACCGGGGTAATATGGCAGGACCTACTTGTCCCAGTCAAGACCTGGACTGCTGCATTCTGCACTAGCTGTAGGTGGTGGATTTCAACCCCAGAAAGCCCAAAGTACAGGGAGTTGCAGGAGTCTAAACGTGAACACACAAAGGCGTGGACCAACGTTGGTAAGGCGTCAGACGGAATAAGGTCCCTAACTCTGGTGATATTCCTAAGATGGTAAAAGGAAGTCTTGACAACTGCTGACACTTGTGACTGCAGTGTCAGCCTGTCATCCAAGATAACCCCCAGGTTATGCACCCGTTCAGAGGTCAGAAGTGAAACGCCATCAAGAAAAATTCCTGAGGGCGTACCAACAAACGACCCCTCTATCTGATGACCTGGGTCCACAACCAAAACCTCTGTCTTTTCTGAGTTCAACTTCAACCAACTAGAATCCATCCAATCCTGGATTTCTTTCAGACAGTTGTTAAACACCGAGAGCGCTCCATCCTGGTTGGGTGCATAAGACAGGTACAGCTGGGTATCATTTGCATAGCAGTGAAACCTCAGCTCATACCATCTTATAATGTATCCAAGGGGCAGCATATACACAGTGAATAACATAGGAGATAGCACTGAACCCTGAGGCACCCCACACAACAAAGAAGTTGGGCTTGAGGAAGAAAACCCAGGCACAACTCTTTGTGATCTCCCAGTGAGGAATGAGGTGACCATTGAAGGACAATTCCTGATATTCCACAAATCTGCCTCAAGTGTGCTATCAACACCAAGTGACCCACAGTGTCAAAGGCTGACAAGAGATCAAGGAGAACCAAGATGGAATGTCTCTTCTGATCTCTCACCCTCAGAAGATCATTAAGCACTCGAACCAGCACAGTCTCAGTGCTATGTCTTTTACAAAAACCAGATTGGAAGGATTCGTAGATGTCATGGATGGTTAAACAGTCTTCCAATTGGGCTGCCACTGCCTTCTCAATCACCTTCCCAATAAAGGGTAGGTTTGAGATAGGTCTGTAGTTTGAGAAACAGTTTGGGTCCAAGGTAGCTTTCTTCAAGAGAGGTGTCACCACCGCCTCTTTCAGGGAGCTAGGGAGCTCACTGTACTCCAAGGAGCACCAGACTATTCGCACAAGGACTGGACCAATGATATCACTACAACCCAAAATTAGGGAGATCAATCCAGTATCCAAACTACAGCTTGAAGGGTGCACACTATGGATAATCCTCATGACATCTATGAAATCAGGTCAACTGAAGGAACTCCAAGAAAACTGAGGTACTGTGAACTCACACTGTTCGACAGCATCACCCTTATAGATTGCTGGACGCAGATCCGCCCTGATGTCCTTACATATCAAGAAGATTTTTATTTGTTATAATTTGAAAATATTAATTGTCTTAATTGTGGGTATTCATAAATATTTAAAATTCATTTTAATGACACGTATTCTGTGCAGATTAGTGTTAAGGAGAGCTTTATCCAATTTTTTAAATATGTATGTACTGTATTGCATCAAAATAGGTGGATAGTTTAAATTGAATATGTTTTGTAGGAATAGAAATAATAATTTGGGGAGAATATTCATTTTGATGACATTTATTCTACCAATTAGTGTTAAGGGGAGATTTATCCATTTTTTAAATCTGTTTTGTATTGCATCAGAATAGGTGGATAGTTTAAATCGTATAAGTTTTGCAGGAATAAAAATAATTTTGGGAGAATAGTCATATCAATGACACTCATTCTACTGATTAGTGTTATGGGGAGAGTTATCCAATTTTTTAAATCTGTCTGTATTGCATCATAATAGGGGGATAGTTTAAATTGTATATGTTTTGTAGTGTAGATGTTAATTTAGTGCCTAGATATTTAATCGTTGAGGTATGTTTGCATGGAAATTATTGGGAATTTTAAGGGAGCATTTCTGATCCAGATCATAATTTCTGTCTTGCTCCAGTTGTTTTGTAGCCAGATACTTTTCCAAATCTTTTATATAATGATATCAATTCCTTTATTGATATTGTTGGATTTGTTAAATAAAGTAGTGCATCATATGCATATAAACTAATTTTATGACTGTTATCTTTAATTATTATACTTGTGATGTTTGAATTTCCTGTGACAGTTACTGCAAATGGTTCAATGATAACAGCAAATATAAGTGAAGATAGTGGACATCCCTGATGAGTACCTCTACTTAGAAATAATTGTTGTGATATTGTATTATTGTTTTGATCTGAGCTATTGGTGAGTTGCATAGCAGTTTAATCCAGCTGACAAATTGTTTTCCTAAGCCTATTAATTCAAATGTTTGATGAATGACCCCTCCCCCATTCTACCCTGTCAAATGTTGTTTCAGCATTGACTGCAAGTGAAATGGAATATGGGTGCTCATTATCTGCTATTATATTGATTGTTCTTCTGGTATTGTCCACAATATTGGGGCCTTTAATAAATCCCTTCTGGGCTTGTCATATTAATATTGCTAAACAGGTTTTAAATGGAGAGCATTTTGAGGTTAGCATTTAAAATTGAAATTGAGCTATACAAAGAGCATTGTAGTGAATCTTTGTCTTCTTTATGAAACACATGTATTACTGCCTGTTTGAATGTTTGTGGAATAGCCTGGAGAGCATTAAATGTGTTAAATAGTTTTGTAAGTACTGGCACAAGTTAATTATTAAATGTGTTATACATCTCTGCTGGGAAACCATCGAGACCTGGGGCCTACCCCTTAGGTAAACAGTTAATGTCTTCTTGAGTTTCCTGTTCAGTTAGTGGTTTGTTTAATTTTTCAATCACGTCATCCAGAACTTTAAGGAATTGTATGTGTTTAAGAAATTCTTTTGTTGCTGACAGTATTGTTGTTGCTCTGGTTTATATAATGTTTTGTAATATACTTTGAAATAATTATTGATGTTCAGTTTGTGGAGTACATTGTCTTGTCGATCCTTTATACCAATACAGTAGGACCTCGGAATTACGGACACCATGGGAATGCATGGTGTTCATAACTCTGAAAAGTCCGCAAGTCTGAAATATAGTATGGTGTGCAGTATGATTAAATGTTACCGGTATAAAATCCACTGTTTGCAAATATTCTGTAAAGGCACCCACTTAATTTTTGCATTTTGCAGAAACAACGGCGGTTTCTACTAGTGCTGCAGAAACAACTTTAGAGACACATCACACTCACATCATGCTCTTAATGGTACAGTATAAAAAAATTGCAGTTTATCACTGACATTTGAATGACTGGCCAACGCGTGGGTGGGGCTGTAGTGGGCGGGAGCAGGCGGGGGGGTTCAGTTGACCAGTCGGTTCGTAACTCTGGGGTCTGTAACTGTGGGGTTCTACTGTAATTGATTTTTGTTCTTGGTCTTTCCTCAGTTACCATGATAGTAGTTTGGGGGGTTTGTCTGCTAAATAAAGATAGTTTTAGTGGATGCAGAGTATTAGTTTTTCTGTATTTCTTGTTACTAGTGTATTATATAAGTCCTTTTTATTCTGTTACTTTATTATAAATATTGGGATCTAGGGTTAAGCTACGTAATTCTTCTAATTGTTGAATTTCTATTTCTAGTTGTGATAGGCATTTTGTTAGCTGTATTTTATTATATATGGATGTGGTTTGGAAAATTCCCCTAGCCTTAAATACATACCATATTATGAGTGGTGAAGTTTCTTTTTTTGTGTCATCAATAAAGAAATGTTTTTTATTTCTGATCTAAATTAATTTATGAACAGTGAATCTGTTAAGATGGTTTGGTCCATGTGCCATACCTGATTTTTTGTTTGCCTGATTCTGTCTTAATGTAAATAATACAGGGAGTGTTAAATTTATAACTTATAGTTTTAGAGTTCCTAATAATAATAATAATAATAATACAACTATATAGGTATAATGAAAAGTAACTCATTGCAGAGGTTAGACTAGACAGAACACAGATATATACTGAGCATTTCTCTTTTACATAGACCAATCCAGTGCAAGCCCAGAGACACAGAGTATAAAACACATTTTATATTTGTATGCTAACTTGCCCTGTTACCTCTGCTAACTTTTGCAAGTTATTCTAAAAAAACATACTTACAAAATGTTTACATAGCAGAAAGCTGGTGACATTATCATGCCAGTCTGTGTAAAACCCCTCTGCTTATATATCCTTTTTTGGTGTCAACTGTTTCCCAACTCCTGCTGACTTAAGACATTCTTCAAGTGAGAAAAACATGTTACTCAGACTAATGCATTATGACCTCATATCAGTAGTATATGCAGAGAACACTTTCCTGCCCCGTCACCGAGTTATACAAAATAACGTTTTTCTCCTAATTAGGCACCTGGGCCTCATCTCAAGTCCTAAAGTCAAGTTGTGCTGGACAGTGTGTATTAGCACAACAGAGTTGATGATAAGACATGTTAAAACATGTCTGCCTAGAGTTTGAGATTCCACAGTTCTTTACAGCTTACCAGAGTTAAATGATGTAAATTATTTTTCTCTTCTCTAATTCCCTGTTAACCCCTTAGTGCCTGTGATGTGCCTATGATACAAAGAAATGAAGTATTGTGTATGAATATAACATGACCATTGAGGTCATTGATGAATATAGTACATATAATAATATGCTCATCCCAACAGGCAGAGTGACCTGATAAGGATACCAGGATATTGACAATCCTTAACCTGATAAAGTATAGATTCTGATATTTAAAAAAGTCTTACTTCCATTTGTAGTTTACTACTATGTAGTGTCTTACCCATCACCAGTTAATTTTATTGTGTGCTTATTATTTTTGCTGTCATGTGACCTCACCCAGTGCAAAGAAGAAAGAAAAAAAGGAGAAGGGGGAATTCCTCTATTTCTCTGTTCTCCCCTTACCCCCTTCCCAATCACCCCTCTGTTTCAAATCTGCTATGAGTCCTGTAGATGAAGAGATAGAAAATAAGGGTAAATATGTAACATAAATAAGAATCACATCAGTTGTTAATAACATTTTATCTCAATTATTTCATCAGTATTCATCCTACACCCTTCCCTCTCTTTCCTTAGTAGTCAGTCTTTAAAGTAAAAAGTGCATAAGCAAAGAAAGTAAAGAAGAAGAAATGCAGAGGAAAAAAGGAGTTAAAAGAGAAACAGATAATGAAATGATGATGATGAAACCATGGTGAGAGATAGAAGAGGAAAGAAAAAATGAAAAGAAAGGTAAATTAAATCTTAGTGGTATTATAGGGTTATTTATACAATGGGGTGAAGTGACATGGCATCAAATTAAAAGCTGTATCACAAGCACAGTGTGATAATTAGATTGTGATGTGTACACTGTGAAGATATCAAGCACAGTGTACACATTATCACCAGTTATCAACACAGTGTACACATCACTTCCCCCTCTCACGCTGCTACAACAAAAAATAAAACAAAACAATCAAAAAACTGAGCCCTGTTGTATAAAATGGATACATGATGTCCTGTTGAACTCATGGACAGTGACCTCAGAAACCTCACTCGTGGATCCACTACACGCCACCACTCATGAGCCAAGGTCACTGTTCACTCATTGTGATACATACAGTATCACACGCCGGGCCAGCACATATCCCCTTAGTAGTCACCTTTCTCAGTTGATCAGGCTCCCCTTTATCACCAGAAAAGGGTACACATGTTCCCTAAGCATCAGCACCATAATCAGTTGACACATTTAGCCTTGTTTTTCATACTTTAAAGATGTGGCTTCATCATAACTTTTCTTTATAAATGTATGCATATAGTCTGCACCCAACAGCCACACTATCTCCATGGGTTCAGTCAGGGTGTGGAAGGTACAATTTAATAGCATTTCCCTTCTTCTTTGTCTCTTTAGCTTGATACATTTTTCCATTCCGATTATGTCATGGTGTTACCCATAAGTATGGATCAATTATGACATATAGCAATAAGAGCAACAAAAAAAGGTAAGGAATGGGGTGAGCTTGTTTAGTTACCACTAATCTGATTTTAGCATGAGGAATAATGGAGATGCAAATACTACACTTGTATAATAAGTATTTAACTGGACTGAACAATTTCTGTCTTGCAGCAATTTTAGTTGAGAGGTCTGGACATACATTAAAATGGCAGTTTTCATATTTTAGGCCTTTCTCTATTGTAGCTTTTCATTATATTTCCTCCTTATCTTGGTAATGGTGAGGTTTGATATATACTGTGAATGGCTGTGAACTATTGTGCAGCATGGTTCTTGGTCCCCCTCTGTGAGCTCTGTCTAATTATTATTTTCTCTACTGGAACTTACATCCCATTGTAATGGTTCTATGTGATATAGGTGAATGCAAAAGAGTGAGCCCATATCATCAAATGGATAACAGCAAGGACCGGAATGGTGTTCATGCTTTTTCTGCAGTGGAATTCACCCCCCCCCCCCACTTAATATCTAACTCTGAGGTTGTAGCACTCTGGGGAAAAGGAATATCTGTTTTGCCATTCCGGTACTCACCATTCTCCATTCGCCATAATTTGGGCTCTTTTTTTGTGTTGCCCAAATTATGGGATACACACTGGAATCATTAGCATTTTTTCCAAAATTCAAGAGGGTCTCTGGGTCCTTCTAGTCCAAAAAAATACTTTTCCCAATCTCCAGTTTCTCTTCTTCATCTGCCTTCTTCCTCAGTAATTTTTTGAATCAATAGTTGAAGTTGCTTGAAGTGGCTAGATTGGGTTTTTCTAACTGGTGTCATTGTGTCTTCTCTGACTGAGACTCTTGTCTCCAGTTTTCTGGTTTCTAGTGATAGTGTCTCCAATTTAGTATTAAATTGGGCAGCTGAGCTATTAACTAAGTTGATTGCAGTTTTTATTTTGCCAAAATCATCTTGATCACGGTTTTTATTTCACCAAAAGCATTGATCATGTCCCATCTGAGCATAAACATAGCCTGTATTAAGTCTTCACTTTTATGAGAGGGGGAAGAGGAGGATGTATGGCTATGGCCAGTCACAACATCCTCTTCTTTATTAGTATCTACCACTTGTTTCCCCTGTCTGTTGTATACAGACCCCAGTCTCAGAGGGAGGAAATGAACAAGGAAATGATAGAAGGCATCCTTAGGATGGTAGAAAAAGAGGAGATATTGTTGATGGGGGATCTGAATATGCCAGATGTTAGCTGGAGCACCTTTGCTGCAGACACATGCAAGAGCAGGGTCATTTGTGATGCCCTACAGGGGGCATGCCTCAGAGAGCTAGTGCTGGAACCCACTCGGGAGGGACCTGGTACTCTCAAACAGGGACACAGACAGGATCTCAGATCTAGAAGTGGGTAGCCACCTGGGAACAAGTGACCACCAAACAGTGTGGTTCATGATAAACACAGCCGCAGAGTCAAGCCACACAAATGTGAGGGTACTGGACTTTAGGAGGGCTGACTTTGTCAAAATGGGAGTGTGCCTCAAAAAAGCACTAGCAAACAGGAAAGAAGAAGGGGTGGAGGAACAATGGGGAAACATCAAAACTGCCATCACAGAGGCAACAAGCCCTTGTGTGAAGCAAATAAATCAAAATGAAAGAAAAAAACACTATGGTTCTCAAAAGAGGTGGCGGGGAAGGTTAGGGAGAAAAAGACAGCATTTAGGAAGTATAAGGAAACACAGAAGGAACAGCACAGAGAACTGTACCTGTTAAAGCATAAGGAAGCAGGAAAGGCAGTCAGAATAGCAAAGGCCAAAACCAAGGAAAAGATAACCAACTTGGTTAAGAAGGGGGATAAAACCTTTTATAGGTACATTAGGGAGTGAAGAAAGACCAAGGGAAGGATATTGAAGCTTAATAAAGGGGTGGGTGGGTGGGTGGGAAAAGTGGGACATGAAAAAGCAGGGATACTGAATGAATACTTCTGCTCAGTATTCACAAAAGAAGAGGAGGGGGAGGTACCTAATACGATCAATAGAAGCACTCTGGATGGGGGGGTCGATACCAGTCCTGTCACAGAAGAAAGGGTTCTGAAAGAGCTCCTAAAACTAAAGGCAGACAAAGCAATGAGGCCTGATGGGATTCACCCTAGAATTCTAAAAGAACTAAGGGGAGAACTAGTGACACCACTGACTACCCTTTTTAACAAATCATGGGAGGATGGTGTGATACCTAAGAACTGGTGGAGGGTGGATGTGATTCCACTTCACAAATGTGGGAGCAAAAGCAGAGGCAGGAAACTGCAGACCTGTTAGCTTGACCTCAGTGGTAGGGAAATGATGGAATCTCTTCTGAAAGAAAGAATTGTTGAGTACCTAGATGCCAGTGGGGCACAGGGCCCAAGGCAGCATGGATTCACAGTGGGAAGGTCATGTCAGATGAATCAAATAGATTTCTTTGACGGGGTGACCAAAGTAGTAGACCAGGGACAGGTTGTGGACATGGCCTACATAGACTTTAGCAAGGCATTTGACACAGTTCCACACAAAAGATTAATAAACAAATTAGCCAGCCTGGGAGTGGGTCCCAGGGTGGTAGCCTAGGTAAAAATTGGATGGACAACAGGATACAGAGGGTAATAGTAAATGGAGTTCACAGTGAAGAAAGAGGGGTTACTAGTGGGGTACCACAGGGTTCAGTACTGGGTCCGGTCCTTTTTATTGTCTTTATAAGTGACATTGCAGAGGGACTGGTAGGAAAAATATGCCTCTTTGCAGACAACACAAAGATCTGCAACAGGGTTGATACACAAGGAGGGGTGAAAAGGATGAGAAGGGACTTGGCAAGGTTGGAGGAATGGTCAAAAGTATGGCTGCTTAGATTCAATGAAAAGAAGTGCAAAGTAAGGAGCCTAGGAAATAAAAGAGTATACAATGGGGAGGGGGTGGTTATTAACAACAACAAAAATGGAAAGGGACTTGGGGTAGTCATATCAAATGACCTAAAGGTAAGCAAGCAATGTGAGAAGGCAGTAAGGATGGCTGGGGGGATACATAGGGAGAGGCATCACCAGTAGAAAACAGGAAGTTGTTATTCCTCTGTACAGACAGTTGGTGAGACCCCATCTGGAGTATTGCGTGCAGTTCTGGAGACCCTATCTCCACAAAGACATAGACAGGATGGAGGCAGTCCAGAGGAGGGCAACTAAAATGGTGCAGGGTCTGCAACAGAAGTCATTCAAAGAGAGACTAAATGAGCTTAATATGTATACCCTTGAAAAAAGGAGGGAGAGTGGGGACATGATAGAAAATTTCAAGTACCTCAAGGGAATCAACAAAGTCCAAGAGGGTAGCATCTTTCAGAAAAAGAGATGTGCAAGAACAAGGGGACACAATTTGAAGATAGAGGGGGGATGGCTCAGGGGCAATGTGTGGAAGTATTTTTTCACAGAGTGGGTGATGGGTGCATGGAACGGCCTTTCTGAGGAGGTCATGGAGTCAAAAGCAGTGGGGCAATTTAAGAATGCATGGGACAGACATAAGGCAATTCTGGTGGGGGGTAGAAAGAAGTAAGGAGGAAGAGGTTAACTAGGATCTGCAGCTTATCCAATAGGTAAGGAGATGGGCAGACTAGATGGGCTAAGCGGTCCTTATCTGCCGTCAAAGTCTATGTTTCTATGTTAATAGAATTGCTGTTCTCTTTATTGCTTTTGCCTTATAAAGTTTCGGTCCCTAGGTTTGCAGCAGCATTAGTTAGATCCATTTTGTATACCTTGCTGTATGACTCTTATGTATTTCTGAGTTTCTCAGCAAATTTTGATGTTCTTGGGTGCTTTTTGGAGTTTCTCTCCCCTCCAGTTGATTGTAATTCTTGCCTTTTCTTCCTTTAGTTGAGCTTTTTTTAGTTGTTGTGCTTCACTCCCCCTTCCCCTGCATCAAGATTGACCTTAGACCCAGTTATACCTGCAATTTGATTAAACTACTTTGTTTCCCCAGCTAGCTGCTGCTGTTTTTGGAGTATTTTGGTTTTTTTGGGGGGGACATAATTCCACTTGAGGGATTTCTCAGTGGTTGACAAGGGGGTTGTTGCTAGCATTGCTTGAGCTTAAAGCCTTGGCAATGGGCCAAATAGTCCCAACAGATTGATTTATTGTGAGCAAGAGATGCTAGTAGAGGTGATATGGAGGTGTTTCCTGCCAATGTAAAGTCCTGCAGGCTTGGAGACACTGGTTACGGGTGACTGGGTCCTGCTGCATCAGTTCACCATGATCTCACCATCCTGCCTCACGGATCTGGACATTACCACCTGAGAGAGACCTATGTATGGGCAAAAGAAGTTGATTCCCAGTCCAGTAACTAGGTAAGGTCACTGAAGGAACACTCATCTATTTGTTTGCAGTTTTTGAGTCAACCACAAACTGCTTACAATTACACTTATGGCTTGTAAACTGTTTTCCTCTGTAACATTAGTAGTTTAAGCTGTACTCTTCAGCCATGTGATTAGCTACATATCTTTAAGAAAAATAGACATTAAACCATTGTATCAGCAGCCTGCCTAGCTGGCCATCTTGGGTCTGCTGACTTCCTTTCTGTACTTTTTTATGCAGACTGGAGCCTAGTGTACCAACCTTTTGATCCAGAACAGGCACTACTGAATTTCTGCTATACCTTCCTACAGTACCTATCTGTAACACTCATGCACCATCAGAAAAGTGAAGAAAAGAAGAACTTACAGTATCTGCCATTGGTCACTCCTGGTTCCATAGAGCTGTTTAACCTGAGGGATGCAGCCTAGTTTGCCCAAAAAAGCCTCCATTAAGGTGACGTATTAGGGTCAGGCTCACCTATAACAGGCTTCAGAACCAGTGCATTAGTACTTCTAGGAAAGCTAAAGTTATTAATTTCATTCCAAATGACTCAAAGACTCCTAATCTTCCTCTAAATTTTGGAGTCCAGTAAATAACCTACAGTATTGCAGTCTGCTAGACTCACACTTTGTGATCCAATATTACTGATTAATTCAGCTACAATATCTGTTCTAAACCTGCTATCATTACCAACAGACTAAATATTCACTTTGAAGGACTTAAATCTCTTTTTTCCTACCTGCTCCTTCTTGCACAAATCCCACACCCTTGACTCCGATCACGTCACTGAATCAGGCTAATGTTGGTTTCTCCTATATCAGCTCCTCAGAAGTTCTACATGGGCTAAATCAAATAAATCCCAGTCCTTGTCTGAGGCCAGATGACCTAACACCTACATTCTTAAAACTGAGTGCTGCTTCTATTACTGCTCCCCTGGCTTGTGTTTTCAATGGATCCTTCACATCAGGGACCCCCCCTCCCACCAATTGGAAGAATGCTTTTATTGTTCCATTCCATAAAAATGGAGCTACATGTCCCCCTGGCAACAATAGACCAATCCCCCCCCCCACACACACACACACACACGGACACCACCACTACTTTCCAACATCCTTGAGAGGTTTATTGCTCTACAGTTGTCCATCTTCTCTGTCAGGACAAGTTTCTTGACAAACTACCAATCTGGCTTCTGTTCCACCAATTTCACTTCCAGTTCTTTATTAAGATTAACAGACTACATCCTGTTTAATGTGAATAATTGTTTGACTACTGGTATCATCTGTTTGACCTAGTGAAGTAATTTGACACTGCTGATCACTCACTACTAGCCTTAAAAGTCTCTCTCTTTGGTATTTACAGCCCCTTTCTATTTTGCTTTCTCTCTTATCTTACAGAACTTTTCCAGTGGGTCATGGGGGTCTGCCTGTTCTGACCACCTACTAGTGCACATGGGCATATCGCTATGCTGAGATTTACTCATGCCTGGTGTGGTTTGGTCACTTAGCCTGTGGCCTCTTGACCAAATCCGCACCAGGCATGAGTAAATTCCAGCATAACCCACACCCTGGAGTGGATTATTGTGATTATACTATAGGTGGAATTCAATATTTTTTTTAAAATAATGACTAAGGTTGTTTTATTTGAGAAGTGATTGTTTTTTTTAATTGTTTTTATCTGGAATATCCTTCCTCTGTATGTTAAATAGTTCCCTGTTGCTAGGTAGAGTGTTGCAGTAGGACACTGCAGCCCATTCCCCTCACTGTCCTGTTATTTTTATTTCTTTTTTTTTTTTTTTTTTAAGAGGAAGATGGTGTCAGGCACGATGAATGGCTGTGACAGTTGTGAGGAAACCACAGTGCAAGCTGACAGAAAGTGAGTGAGCTCCGTTATTTCTGCGGCTCATATTTGTTTCCCCCTGGTCTTTTAGCAAGTCACATTGTAGTGTGATAGACAGCGAATGAGCTGTGGTGCTTGCAAAGCTCAATCAGGACCTCAGCTTTTTTTTTATGCTTTTTTTTTTTTTTATATATATACTTTCAAGTTTTGCAGAGGAGGTAATGGCAGTCCCCTCTCCCTCACAGATGGAGTGCAGCAGTTCAAGGTGTGGTTCCAGGGTCAGTGCAGCATTAATGCGGCTTTTCTGCTCAGGAGGAAGCAATGTTCTTACAATGGACTTACATGTTCTTTTTTTTGTGTGGTGGTGGTCTTAACATGAAATTGGGAGATTCCTTTTGCGCATGATTTGTAAAGGGTGCAGCTTCAGGTGAGTGGCACATCACGATCAGTTGCGCCTTTGTCAGGGTCAAGAGAACTGGAGTGTGGGCAGGGGGTTGCTTGTATGTGGGGTGACTAGGAAGACAGCTGCGGTCTAAGTGCAGTCTGCATTTTGAAGTGGCAGCTGAAAGCAGTAGCAAGAACACCTACAATGTATTTTTTCCCATTTTGTTTTCTTTGGCACTGCAAGTGGGTTTGGGACTGCTATATTAGTTATATACTGCAGTCTTTTTTTTTTAAAACTCCCACTTTTGTGGTTTACCATGGAATCCAAATGGCGGCTTTAATTTGTCATTTTCAGGGGTCAGATGGATTTCTTTTGCAGATGCGACTAACTGGGTTTTTTATCTGTGAGTTATGCTGGGATTTACTCACAAATAAAATACCAAATTAGTCAATCAGCATGCTTGTTTTAAAAGTGCCATTCTATAATACTTAATATTGTTTATGATTCCATGGTCTCCCTTGCCCCCCACTCAGGTAACATCTGTAAAAAAACATTCCTTAGCATCTCTGTATATGCTCTCGATAAAACAATTTCATGAATAAAATGTATCAGTTCAACTGAGGAGTTTTGGTGAAATGGTAAACCATGAGAGCAAAACTTCAGTGGTTTGTGAAGTCACCTTAACCCCAATATGGAATTATAGCCTTAGAATTCAGACTTGGGTATTTTTTATTTTATGTATTATATGATCAATCAGCAAGAACATTTTCGTGTGAGAGAGCATGATGAAAACTTGTGTGCAGAGCATGCAATAGGGGTGAGTGAAGAAGAAACTGGGAGAACAGGCTGGGGAGCTAAGATTCCAGTTTGTAAAAATAAAAAAAAACTTATGGAAAAGAGAAAGAATGTACACTATAAGAAAAAAACAACTATACTTTAGAAATATATATTTCTGATACTTTTGGATGGAAGTATCAGTGACTCTTACAAGTGTTTTTGTTTTGCTGCTCTTTTGTGTGAATTGTAAAGAACAATATAGTGTTTTCAACCATTTTGTACTGTGATGACGTACAATGAAAACTTGTGTGATGAGCATGAATGAGGAAAAACAGGTGTTTTAAATCTACTGACTAATAATGTTGATAATCAACAGTTTTATATGTTCAGTGATGAATAATCACCCATGAACATTTTAAAGTGTGGATTATCAACTTTCAAAAGTGCACACTAGTCTATAATTATTATTGTGATCATATATTGCAGCACTGCACTTTATAGAATATGTAACCGAAAGCCAGTTTAGGGGGAACATGGGGGGGGGGCATGATAAAAGAGCTGCACAGTTATTACCTTATGTAATTGTGCAGCTCCCCCATCTGCAGATGTACAGAAGCATAACTGTTAATTATTTAGCAGCACTTTTGTCTCAATGTCAGTGGCTCGTGTCCCACACCAGGAATCTCAGTTCAAACTCAGTGCAGATATTGCAGCACAGAGAAGGGGAATTTTGCACTCTCCACTGTCAAAGGTGCCATTTTTTAGATGAAATGTTAAAACCGAGGTCCCTGTAATCCATTTTTGGTGGTTGTCCAGGAGAAGGTTAAAGACCTTATGACATATTTAAAATCAAAAGTTGGCTGCAGCTAAGAATGGCTACTTTTACATTTTCTTGTAAGTCATGTGTGAGCTGGAATGTTCATTACGGCAGGTGAAAAGGTTACGCACCACCATAACAATAACGGAAGTGAACAGGGCTATGGAGCAGGGATCCGCTGGCATGAGGGCCATGGACAACTAATTTACATGATTCTGGGGCCCCTGGACTTTTAGGAATGGTGAGAAATGGTATATACAGTATGCATATTTGCAAGCCTATCAAGGAATGGGTTGAGAGAAAGACTTTCGCAGTAGTGCCATATGACCTGGGCATATGCCATGAGTCAACCCCTGTGGCTGTTACAGTCTAGTACATTCATGGGCATACAGCCTATATCCAACCACTAACATCTGGACAGGTTATGTGCATTAATGTATTCCGCACTACTACCACAGGGGAGAATCCCCCACATACCCCAAAGACAGGAAAATCCATTTGTATAATACAGTTTTGGTGGGTGAAAGTACAGGGAGCCCTGTGCACCCACCAAATAGCACCACCTACCACTCCTCAGACTGCAGACAGATGGTATATATACATAATGGTATGACCAGCAAACAGCCATAGAGGTGTGGGGCAAGGGGGAGCAACTTCGGCAGAAGTACTGTGCACCTTGTGCCATGCTATAGACGGATCACTGCACAGTTGCACTCTAGCATGTTATTGATCAGACAGCCTACGTGCTGCCACAAATATCTAGAAAAGCAACCTGCATAAGTGCAGCTGTGCCACTGTTAGCAGGGGAGACTGCATTTCCTACAGCCAGCAACACCCATTTGTGTAAAACAGTTTTAGTGGTGATAGTAAAGGGACCTCTGTGTTCCCCAGAATAGCACCACCTACCATTGCAATGATTTATGGGTCTCCTGTTATCTCAGCCCAAAGAGAAAATGGAACATGCCATATGATGCCATTAATTTGGGTCACGGTGAGCCCAAACTAGAAAATCAGTTCAAAACTGAAGAACTTCAGTGCCAAATCTCTGGAAGGACAGTTAATTACCATAACAGCAGATCATTGTAAGACTACTCCATTGAGCCACACTAGTACAACATAAATGACTCCAGTATCACAACCACTCCAAAACCTTTGCCTATTTAGGGCCACCCAGGACAACCTTCATCACCAACACCTATATAGTGTGGGCAGCCCCATACTCCTCAGTTCATTCTGCCCAGCAAAGACAAATACAATAATGAGGCAGACCAATGGGAGAAACACCAACCCCCCCGGCCCCGATGACACAGCTTGTCACTGTATCCACAGCAACAACAGCACAGTGAAGAAAGAAAACAAAAGATAAGCCCAGTAAAGGGCAAGGACAGGTAAGAATTAAACATAATGTCCCACACCCAAGTGATGCCATCTGCCAAAAGGGAGGAAGGTAGTAGGGTAAGCTATGGCTAAATAAAGGAGTTGCTCTCAAAGATCTGTTGTTACAGTGAGTAACTGTCCTATATTCTTCAAGAATATCTCTAGCCATTGAGTCACTCTAACAGAACAATTCCCAAGCAGTACCACAACAACAAAGTGGGGTGCAGGACCCAAGAGAAGGGCATAGAAGACCCCCAGCAGGGCAGACCAGCAGTCCAAAAGCCACAGCAGTAAGGAGGTCATGTGTACACCTGCCTAAGATGACCACCTAATCCTGTAGCCATCAGCTATCTGCATCAGTATCTCTACATCTGCTGATTATACAAGATTAGCAGCCCCAATCCCACTTGCATGGTGTGAAGGGAGAGAATGTTGACTGAGCTGACTGATTCTGAGCTATCAACTGTGCCACAAAAAAGAAAGACAGACATAAAGCAGTCTATTCCACCACAGACCCTGCAAGCACTGAAAATGGCAATGAAGCATGATGGCTAATCCTTCTTGGAACCAGAACCTCTGCCAGCTACACATCACATGAGCCTCCTGGAACAAACTGTGGCCAGTATAGAAACTATCCATCACACAGTAACCAAGTCAGCATTTATGTCTTATTGGGAGGATGGTGTAAGAAATAATTGGATAAGATACAAAATATTTAATATTATTATTCATTTAATTAGAGCTAACGCTTTGGGCCTGATTCTCAAAGATCCCTTGGAGTGACGTAAGTTGCATTGCTCCAGGAATGCAGCAAACAGAGGGTGCTCCCAGGGCCCTGCACTCAATTCTGGAAGAATCAGGGTCCCAGCACCAAAATCCCTGGTTTTCCTGCACACTGCACGCAGCGCCAAACCGACGGTGCACCACCAAGAAGTGCCCCAAAAATCTGACACTCCCACCCACTCCCACTAACACTTGCAGGGCGGGATGTTGGTGCAGATAAACTTCTTGCCAGGAGGAGGACAGGGGGCATATGGGACAGGGGTGGCAGAGGATGAGTCAGGGGGAGAGCTGGGATAGATTATTACTGGACTGGCACCTAGCAGGGTGCAGAAACAGCATGATATCTCTCCTAAATGCCAGCGTGTCCACGATACTGTACAGTAATGTACAGTTCAAAGTACCCTGACAGTTTGTATATTTCTAGCCCAAACTAAATTCAATAAAGGTGGGACCATTGATAGAGTAGCAGAATGCGGCATCAGAGTGCATCATAACACAGCAGACAGCACGACTGTACAGACACTGTCCCTCCAACATCATTCAACTAACCAAGCACTTCAGGGCTTATTACATCCTCCGTAGGACTCTTTACTGACTGACCCATTACTGATCTGTCTCTGTCTGGGCCCTTTTGTCCTAGTGCTACCTCCACTTCTCCTCGTATCAGTAAGGGCTTAGTTTCAAAGGGTAGCTTGAGGGCTTAGCTTAACAGGGGCAAGTGGTAGTCAGAGTTCCTTTCAGTACTATAGATTGAAGGCCTAGTCTCAAGAATAGTTTAGTTGCTCTGTAATCTGAGCATAGTGCAGGGGTGGAACCCTTACTAAGGATTCCTTTGCTTATATAACTGCAGCTCTGACACCTTCAACCTATCAAACCCAGGAGGTGTTTGGGTAACTTGTTTGCTTGGCACTGATTCATCCACCAAACCTATGTATATCCCCAGTCTCTACCCATCCCCCTTCCTACAGTGGGACTTTGCTCCCTAACCTTAGGGTGGAGCCTCAGCACTTAGGGCTCTTTTAGTCATGATGGCAACTCTGTGACATCCACCTAGTTTTAAGCTTCCTATGGGTGTGCAGGTTGTTCATTCCTCCATTACAGAGTTCAGCTCATCACAGGAGTCTAATCATCCTTGATATGGGAGCCAAACTTCCTTCCTCCAAGGGTGCAGCATTCTGTCTGGGTCCCTTTGGTTATATGGTATCAGTTCTGTGACACCTTTGAGAATGATCATCCCATTAGACAAATGAGGTGAGTTCCTACTTCCACAAAAATATGCCAATCCCGTTCTTTCCTCAACTGCACAAAAGCTCAAGCTGTTTGAGGTGCCCAGTTTTTCTTGTCTTCTCAGCAGGCAGTTTTCAGTGTTTCCTAATATGCTTAAATTTAAAAGTCACGTAGCCTGGAAGGATGGTGACCCAAAGCCTTGGATCCCCAGAGGTTTCCTCCACAGTGGGGGTTTCCTCTCCTTTGTGCTGAAGGTCATAATCAGTAGTGTGGCAGTTTGCATTTGAAGTTCTTTCTGATCGAGTTTGGATCTGGTGGGTGGCTCCTTCCCTCAGTACAGCCATAGTCTTCCGTCACTCTGCAGCAGAATTATGTTGTAATGGTGTTCTATGCCTTTAACTCTGAGATTTTGGGCTTTTTCTTTATGGTACCTTCGGTCAAGGGATCTTGCTCTTGTGACGCCTCTAGAGGTGTAACCCTCCTCAAGAGGGTTCCATGCCACTGTACCCTAAAAGTGTGATAGTTCATCTGAAACAGAGACCACAAAAGGCCTCACACAGATCCAGTCATAACCTCTTCCACTGTAGCACAGATATTACCATATTGCACAAGGATCCTACACACTTAGTCATCTGCTGTACCAGTGAGTTGTAATCACATGGTCCATGTGTGTGCAGGCAGATGAGTCATCACTAACATGTAATTGCTCTCTGACATTCGACAATGCCTGCTTCAGCACACAAAGCAGTGGAAGCAATTCACTAATGCAGACAGTCTCACCACTTATTGTCTGAGTGGCATGTTTGAATGGTCTTAAAATCATTATTATTCCAATCATCATCTGCCACTGTTCTGAAGTCAAAGCCAGGGATTCACTAGATGTATAAAGGCTGCTATTCAGCAGCTTGCACTCAGAAACAGCACTGTATTGCTGGTAGAGGTGCAGTAGCATACATAAGCTGAAGTTCCACCAGGTGCACACCTTATTCATTAGATGGTGCTGAGGAATATGCTTTTTCAACTGCAGCTCCTGCAGATGGTTCTTTGCCTTGCTAGAGCAGGAGAAATGTTCACAAATTTAAGAATAAATACACATTATTGCACTTACCTCTGGCTAGTTTAGCAACTCTTGGACTACAAGATTAATACACTGAGCCATACATGACACCCAGAAAAAAATTAAATCACTAGTGGCTTTAACAACATTTGAACCAGTGTCGCTTGCTATAAATCCAGCCTTCACTCCTGAGGGATGCAGTCACTCATCAATTTGGGTCAGCATCTCAGTCAATATATTACTACAGCTGTAGGCCTGCCGCAACATACCGGTCATGGAAATGGTGACATGCTACCCAGCACCACCAGGGTAAGCGCTACACTGGGTTTCTCTCCCCAGTTGCCAGCCACATGTTGAAAAGAGTTCGTTCAGACAGATGTTGCTTACATAAAGATTTTATTGCACTTAAAACTAAGCCATCTCACCAATGTGAATTTAAATACTTGTGCAAATTGTAAAAAAACAGAGGTAACAATTTCGTACTGAGGTGGTCAAAAACAGAACAACCTGGTGCTTTGCCTTACCAAAAAGGTTTTACCAGAGAATCTCTTCCAGACTCATGGACCCACTTAAATATCAGTTCTGCCAAATACCATGCACAAAGAGTATTTCTTAATTAATTTTACTTAATCAGTTCAAGTAGCAATGACAATTGTTTAGCATAACCTCTTAAGAAATGTCTCTTCTTTAAAGAAAAAAGGTATTCAAATATGAACTCCCGTATCTATGTACAGTATTTATCAAAGTTAGATATTACTTTATTTTCTACTCAAATACCATTCTACTAAATCTGCACCTGACCCTTGAGAAGCCTAATATATGATTGAAGCTGCACAGCCAGAGGATTTAAAAAGGACAGTTGTGACAATGCATATTAGTGAAAGACAGAGTGAAATGATGTTTGAGAATTACAGACTTAAAGGAATGATATCATATTTATAGCTCCATTTAAACCCTTAGGAGAAAGAGATCTCATTCTAAATACCCAATTACACTCATGCTGTTCCAATTTTAAATTCCAGTTACCACCTCACGAATGTTTAGGTACATGGTCCATAACCATAAACCTAAATGAACTGTTGTCATTATTATGAACAGACTTAAAATGAAATCCTGCAGAGCTGTCTTGGCTTTCACTGTACATTGATCCCAAATGCTCTTAGACTGTCAGTTTAGCTGGCCTAGTTGTTTTACCCTCATATTGTAATTCACAGCTGCACCATATTACATAAATTACATAACTGCTTGAGCATGTCAGAAAATTACAAATCTCTTTTTTTTCTTTGTGTGAATTTAGTGCTCCTGAAAGGTGCTGCATTGACAACACTGGAACCTGAAGTCCTCTGATTATCCATGTGACAGGTACAGCACAAGCGATGACAGTGCAAGCTTCCCCACACTCCCACCAATGTGCCTCAATCTTGCCATGGAAGGACTGCCACATAGGTGAGAGGGTAGTTCAGATTCCATGCCCATTTAGTCCTTGACTTCTGATGTGAGACTGCCAGCAAAAATGGCAATTAGTGCCAATTATGTCGGTGGCTTTGTGATGTGGACACCTGACCAGTGGGAACGGGAGTGAGACCACCACAGCTCATGTCACATAGGACACTGAACAGCCCTCAGGTCATAATGGCTTTCATCCGCTACTGATCTATGCTGGATTTGAACCAATGGCCTAGAGCCGAAAGGGTCCTTAACCTGCTACCAATCCACAAAGTTATATAGTCTCCTTAGAAAAAGATGAATCTCATAGCTTTAACTAGTCATTCCTGCCTGGATATTTTCCTTGTGCGTACATACTTACATACTGTACTGAACATTTACTGCAACAATAAAATCCTTTTGGCAGTGGCCTATGGGAAGATGAAAATACATTTTGTTTAACCTGTGGTATTGAAAAATGACTACCACAGATTAAATCTCCTAAATTTTTCCCTCTCAAATATGCCACTAATAGTGCATTATTCAATTTCCCTTTTAATATTGGGTCAGTATCCAGTATTTTCTAATTTTCACAACACACTGCACAATTTTAGATGAACTAGGATTAAACTGTGTTACAAAAAAGAATAGTTATGTAAGGTGTTTATTGTAACAGTAGATCTTCGAGGGAATCTCTGTCATCAGGTCACACCATAGGAACTTCACCAGCACTGAAGTAGGGTCCACATGAAAGATTTTCCTGCATTACAACTGGGGCCGTCCACACTGATATCATCTGTTAATGTTACTAACCCTATAAAAGCATGAGTGGCCCTGTTTCCTCCTCAGTTCTTTTCCCCAGAGACAAAGAGAGCAAACCTGAGCCTTGGGGAAACAGGGGGAGAGAGAGAGAAGTGCCCATGCCAAAATAAAAGGCTGGATACACCAAATAGCCAGTTCTGAGGCAAACTTCCTAACAGGAGGATGGGAAGAAAGGCAGACCTGATAACCGAGATCCCCTTGAAGATGAACTGTTACAGTAAGTTCTTATGTAACTGTTCCATCTTCTTCGAGGGTATCTCAGTCATCAGGTCACTCCATAGGAAAAAGTCCCAGACTGTTACAAGAGTTGCATTATAGTCTGGGAGGTAGGCAAACAGAGGCCTAGGACAGGAAACCTTACAGAACAGTTTGGCCAAAGCCTGCTCGAGCTCTAGGAGCAATGTCCAGACTGTAATGCCTGGTGAAAGTATAGATGGTACTTCAGATGGCAACAGCGCAAATTAAGTTGTCTGAGACCCCCTTGAAACAGGCTACAGAGGTAGCCATTCCCCTTGTGGGGTGGGCTTTCACTGCTCCTGGCAACTCCTTCCCATGCTTGTTGTGGCAGAACAAGATAAAATTAGCCAACTATTTTGACAAGCATTGTTTGCAAGCCTTAGCACCCTCTTTTCCTTGGGAAAATAAACAAAACTCTGCTTGGACTTTTTTCAGTCCTTAGTTTGCAGCAGATAATATTTCAGAATTCTGTGCACATCTAAAGTATGGAGCATTGCTTCCCCTGGATTAGCAAGCTCCAGGAAATAAACAATGAGGTGGCCAGATTGGTTCAAGGTAAACTCAGATACCACCTTAGGGAGAAATTTAGGATTTGTGCACAAAGACACCCTGTCTTTATCGAAAATCAAATAGGGCTTCTCACACCAGAGAGCCTGAAACTTTGAAATCCTTCAAGCAGAAGTAATAGCAACTAAAAATAACACTTTCCATGCGAGAAAGCTTAGCTCACAAGTAGCAGCTGGCTCAAATGGAGACAGGGTCAATTTTTCCTAAACAAAATTTAAATCCCAAACTGGGATAGGGGTACAGATTGTGGGTTTCTGGTGCAGGATACCACTAAGAAAAGAATGGAACACATCCAGCTAGCTACAGCACAACCATCCACTGGCTCATGGCAGGCAGAAATAGCCAAAATGTGCACCTTGAGGGAATTGTACTGGATGCCTGAGTCCAACAGTGATATCAGATTGTCCAGAATCTGTCTCACTGGACAGAAAAAGGGTCCAGATGATGTTTGGCAGCCCAGATGGCAAACCTCTTCTACGCAATGGGATACGTGGCTCTAGTGAAGGGCTTTCTAGCTACCACCAGCACACCCCCCCTACCTTTTGAGACACTCCAAGCCATGCAATGACTATGTCCTCAGGAGCCAGGCATGCAAGCAAAGGGACTTGAGTGTCAGATGGATCAGGGTCCCCTGAGCCTACGTGAGCAGGTTCCTGCAAAGGGGCAGAGGCACTGGAGGTTCCTCCACTAACTGTTGCAGTAATGGAAAACATATCTGCCATGGCCAGTAGGGTGTGACCAGCATCATGCTGGTCCCCTCCATCTACAGCTTGATTAGCACTATCTGAATCAGAAGAAATGGGAGGAAGGCATAAAGAAACCTCCCACTCCAGCAGACAGACAACGCCATCTCACCAGAAAATTCCAGGCCCTTGATCTAGTGAGCAGAAATTGGGCAGTTTTGCACCAAGTGAGGACGCAAAAAGGTTCAACTCTGGGTGACCCCATCTGTCGAACAGATCATCTGTGATAGATGAGAGGTTCTCTCACTCATGCATCTTGGACTGGGTCCTGCTGGTGCTGTCTGCCAGAGCATTCAGCACACCTGGGATATGGGATATGCTAAAAGTTCCAAGTCATGGTCCAGTGCTTAGTACCAGACCCTCATTGCTTCCCTGCAAAGGAGATATGAATGTGTCCATCCACCCCCATTTGTTGATATAGAAGACCACACTGAGATTATCTGACTGAATCAACAACCTGCCTAGAGAGAGGTAGCTCAAGAAGGCCTGTGGGACATATAGAGCTTCTCTCACCTCTAGGATGTTTATATGAAGGGAAGTCTCAATCTGGGATCAGGTACCCTGGGTCTAGGAGGGATCCAGGTGCACCCCCAGCCCAAGCAGAAGGCATCCACAGTGAGAACTGCTGGGGAGATGAGATCAGGAATGGGACCCCTCTTAAGAGATTCTAGGGATCCATCCACCATTGGAGTACCTTGCAAACTGGAAAGGTGACCAGCATGAGCTGCTCAAAGTCATCTGTGTGCTGGTCCCACTGCACCCAGAGGCTCCACTGAATTACCCGCATGTGCAGTCTAGACAGGGGGACCATGGCAATGGCCACAGCCATGAGGCCTTGGAGCCTCAAATAGACCTTCATGAAAACGTAACAGTATTGTGCAACTTCCTAAGCCTGTGAGATAAGGCACTCCACTCTGTTTGGAGGCAGGAAAGCTCTGCCCTGCACTGAGTCCAGAACCACCCCTATATACTGCAACCTTTGAGACAGGTTCAAAATGGACTTGGGAAGATTGATAATGATGCCCAGGGAGTGGAACAACTGGAGGTTCTTGCCAGAGTTTGGAGAAGCTGATCCCTGGAAGGGGCTTTGAGGAGTCAGTCATCCAGATATGGAAAGATATACAGGCCCTCTGGCTAGAAAGCAGCAGCCACTGCTGCTAAGCATTTTGTAAACACTTGCAGTGCAGAGGATAAGCCAAAGGGCAAGACTCTGAATTGGTAATGTTCACTCTGGAAAAAAACTGGAGAAATCACCTGTGTAGTAGACACACAGAGATATGCAGGTACATATCCTGCATGTCAAAGGAGCACAGCCAGTCACCCTGTTTGAACAAGGGCAGCAGTTCTAGGAGAGTGACCATTTGAAACTTTTTGTATTGGATGTGGAGACTGAGGTCCTTGAGATCCAGAATAGGCTTCAGATCTCTGGTTCTTTGCAGAATCAGTAAGAACCTGGAATAGAACCCTTTGTTCTTCTGTCACCTGGGCTCTGGCTTGATCACCCTTTTCTGCAGTAGGGAATGTACCTTCTCCCGAAGGACCACTGCATGATTTGGTGAATAGGTGGATGGTACCAGGGAAGTCTCTGGGAGTTGTTCCAAAAGGGTGTTACCCCTTTCTATGAACAGAAGAATTCAAGCATCTGAAGTGATGGTTCTCCATTAACTGAGATGGAGGGAAAACCAGCATCTGAACACCATCTCTTGGTCGGGGACCTGAAGAGGAGGGTCTGGCAAGGAATCTGGCAGAGGCATATCTAGCCACTGGGGCTGGTCCATCATCTATGGGTCACTTCATGGCAGATCCAGAGGAAGATGAGGGGGTAGGCAAGGCAGAACTGACCATCCATTTGCCCTGGAGGTGGAAGCCTGCCCTGAACTGGCGGGATACCTTTTGAAAGGACAAGTGTTGTTTGCTCCTGGGCTGGGTATGGTAGAGCAAATGGATGGACTTAATAGCTCTGCCAGAGACCTGTAGCTTGTTAATGATATCCTGGATATCAGATTTGAAGAGCTTTGAGCGATTATAGGGGGCATTAGGCACCATCTGCTGGACATCCACCCAAAACCCAATAACCTGAGCCAGGTGTGCCTACGAAGGCAAATGCCTGTGGCAGCAACCCTGACAACAGTGTCAGACATGTTATACAAGGCTCAGAGGAGGTGTTTGCTGATATCCTCGATGGTCTGGAGGGACTTAAGGACCTCCTGCTTCTGGGAGCAGTCTGGGAGAACCTGACCAGCCATTCTGCCCTTCTACCATATAGTGTTCTGGTACTTGACCACATGAGATAAATAATTGCCAATCCAAACACCCAGTGTGGAAGAGGCATTAGCCCTCTTACTCCAAAGGTCTATCCTTCTGGATTCTCTGTCAGGGGGAAGAGAACTAAGGTGCTTGGGTACTTTGGACCTGTCAGTGCACCACTTTTATGACCACAGAGTTGGTCTCAGGGTGGGCAGCATAATAGGGAAGGCCCTGGGGGGGCGAAAGAGCTTATCAGCCCTCCAGGGCATGGCAGGGACCATGTCAGGGTGGTGCCATTCCACAGTGGTGGCATTCTTCAAAGCTGGCAAAGTGGGAGGAATGACCTTAGGGAGAGATTCTTTCTGCAATGGCAGTGATGGAAGAGAGATGTGAAGGGATTAACTCTTGACATAAATGAGGTAAATGAATCTCTTGTAAAAAAAGAGATTCCCAAAATTAAAGTGTAGGCAAAAATGGCATGAACTGTGACAGAGTTTCTGTGGAGACCCATGCAAGTGGAGTCGATGGTGGGAAAGAACTGAAGAGGAAGTGGGGCCACTTATGGCTTTATAGGGTTGGTGATGTTGGCAGGTGTCTTCAGTGTGGATGACCCCAGTTGTACTGCTGGAAAATCTTCCAAATGGATACTGCCTCACTAATGGTGAAGTTCCTACAGTGTGAGCTGATGACTGAGATACTCCCCAAAGAAAATCTACTTTTATTCTACTTTTCTTTACTTTCATCTCTAGCTTTCACCTTCAGAACACTAACTCTGTCAATACTCTCTGCTTTTCTAAATGACTCCATCAATGACTCCAAACTATACCCCATTTGTTGAACCTATCTATTAATTCCCCTCGACTGATGTCTACAGGATTCCATACTGGAACAGTTCCTCCAAAGGCAAAGGAACTGTCCATATGGAATTGCATCAATTTGTTTCTTTGGGTGTCCACTTGATGACAATAGTGTATTCCCAGTCATTATTTTGCAAAAACATTGTGTTTCTAATTTGTTGTTTTTAACCATCAAACTCAAATCCAAAAATTCTTTCCATCACAAAATCCATTGCTTCAGAACTTGTCGCCTGTCAAATAATCAAAAGCTCATCAATAAATTTATAGTATTGAACCAAATGGCTTACCAAGTGGTTTCTTTCTGATTTAATAAATGTTTTCTCCCACCCATCCCAGCACTAAATTTGCATACAATTACACTAAGGCCATGTCCATTGCTGTTCCTTGACACTGGTTCTAATATTTCTCATCGAACATAAAAAAGAGGCTTTTTAGGACAAATTCTAAGCCCATGAGCAAAATCTCCTTAATAATAACTTTTTTTCAAATCTAAATTATTTAAGATGTTTCCTATTGCAGTTAACCACAAATCATTCTCTATTGATGTATAAAGTGATACAACATCTATAGTTATCCATAGATAACTTTAATTCAACTCCACTTTCTCTAATCTGTTCAAAACATCCATAGTGCCTTTTAATACTGGCAAAGAAATACCAACAATACTTTTCATGAAGAAGTCTATACAGTGGAAAAGTTTATCTGATACCAAATTAATATCTGTAATCACTACACTGGTAATTAATGTTTGTGCAGGGCTTTGGTATTGTGGAAGACACCCCAGGCACAGTTGCCCAATGTGCTGCAAATGCACATGTATGATGTGTTTGCTGTTGGTCTGCTAATCTACATATCTGTGGTCAGGTGTCTGTAGTGAACTGTCGAATGTTGCAAAGGATGTGATAACATATGTTATCTGTATGCACAACTCTGGTGCTGCTTTAGTGGAAAAAATAGGTACTGGATGGCACTTGCCATTTGGGGCAGGCCTTTGACATTAGCCAAGGCCCTTAGTGCTTGGCACAAGAATTTTCTGATTTCTGCGGCAGGGCTCTTTGACTTCTGCGGCAGCATTTTCTGATTTCTGTGGCATGATTTATTAATTTCTCTGGCAGAACACAGTCCTGCCATTGGCTAAATATTATGTCATGTCATTGATTACATCATATGCTTAGCATAGTGGAGGGGCTTTAGGATAAATGAGATATGAAAGAAAGCCTGACACTATGGAAAAACAGTATTTGAATGAAAATTCACCAAAAATAACGAATTCTGCAGCACTATATATATTCTGTGGCATGATGCAAATTCTGCGGAAAATTCTACAACCACAGAATCACAGAATTCCAGGGGCCTTGACATTAGCTTACACAAGCCTTTCCTTTCCACAAAAAATATGGCAGCAAACCAACTGCCAACATCTCTGCTATTGCAGCATTCAATTGTTTTACAGTAGCATGATTATAAAGATAACTTTGTGAACCATCTATGTTTCCTTTAATGTTGGTTGACCAGATTTACTGGGCATGCACTGAGTTTACCTATTGGTGCTGGTATGTGGCACACTGCCTTCTCCTCCTCCTCCTCCTCCTCCTCCTGGAGGAACAATGGGCGGAAATAAAAAAAGACTGTTTGCTAGGTTGTTGCTGTTTTCCCCTGTGTGGTACTGGTGACTCTTAACTTGGCTATGCTTTGCTCATGTGGTTCATCATCACCATCCTCCCAACCCCACTTCACAGGTGTCGCCTCTTGTGGCACAATATTTTTAACAGAAACTTGGACTTACTTTTCTTTTGAACCACCAGACCTAGTCTTTTGTACATGTGCCTGCCATTTTACCAGATTTTTTTTTAAGGTGGGTATGCTGCCCATCTGTTTCAAAATGTTTACACAGCTTTCCATGATTCACCCATGCTTGGCATAACTGGCAAACTACAACACTTTCATCATTTGCATCAATCATTACAAAAACCCCAAGCAAGGGATTTAGAAGGTCTGTGGAAAACAGGTTCTGCAGGGGTTGGGGGAATGTGGGTGGGTACAGGTGGCTATGGTGTGTGTTTAGCGCAGGTTGACTTTTTTGGTGGCATACCACCTGGACTACTGTACTGCATTTGCTCTTTTTAAGAGCTCTACGAGAAGCCTCAACACATTCTGCTACATTTTCTTTTATATGAGCTTTCTTCTGTTTTTTTAACTTTCTCAGGTTATCAAAGTACTACTGCTATACCAAGCTAGCAAGCCTAAAACCACAGACCCAAGACTGCCAGCACACCAGGTAATGAAAGCATGCTGTCTAACACTCAAAAAACAGACAACTGCATTGATGGAAGACACAAAACAAGATGTTCAGGGACATGCGCACAGAAGGTGCTCTTAGTTGACACTAGGGTGTGCTTCAGTATAACATTCATCAGTGCTACTATACTCAGTGTGTTGTATAAAGGTGACCCCTGGCTGCAGAAATAATGTTCCAAAAATCATGATGTGCAGATAAAATGTCACTCATTGATCATGGATGCTACAGATCACAACCCACGGCATACAAAAAGTAGGTCACATGTAAAGACTCATTGTATTGAAATGTTTCCTTGTATTATTGTATTGTTGTATTGCTGTACTGTACCCTCCTGGGTCATGCCTGAAAATAGCCATTGCTCTGGCTAGTGCACCTACCCAGTAAATAAAAAACAAATAAATAATAAATAAATAAAGTGATTTACACAAACACTTTTGCCTTATTGGTTTGAAAAGGGAAGGAATCCCTTAATAAAGCAACAGGCTGTTGAGAATTACAGTATGAGAAATTTTCACAGCTAATTTAAAATATATATTTAAAATACTCACAAAAAAAACCTTTATTCAACTAAAATAATATATAAAACTTAGAGTTTAAAATATTCATACTTGATCTTTTTTATTTAGGCTGCTTTCACAAGATAGTGGTATACACCACAGCAAGGATGCCAAATAAGTAATATAAATAGATGATTCTAAACATGGTTTGCTCCCCCTTCCCATTACATTTTATTATATTATATTATATTGAGAGAAAACAATATATTGTATTTTCAATATTATCACATATTTCATTCTAACAAGAGAATATTGGGCCCTGTTCACGAAAAGGTGAGGATCTGGCAGATCTGCACCCCCAGGAGATCCATGAGGGGACGGCATTCATGAAGCAGCAGTCCCTGCTCAGCTCCCTTCTATGTCCCTGCCCCCCCCCCGGCATGGAGGTTTGTGGGGGCTTTGTTGCTGACCCAGGGTGGCAGCTACTACTACTACTGCCCAACTTGGGTCTGCAGTGGATCTCTTGCGCCGGCATGGCACCATATTGCAGGGGGCATACAGTGCACTGGTCATGCTGTAGGGGAAGTATTTGCTGGCCACCTGCACTCAGCCCGACCACTGTCCTGCAACACCAATGGCATCCTCCTGTGCGGGTCCGATGCACCAGCAGGTTCGGTGGTGGCATCTGGAGGGGGCACATATCCATTACGGCTGCCCTCCAGATGTGTAGCTGCTGGCCCCCCCGATGAAAAAAGTATTTTAGGATCTGGCTTCCTCCATTCTACTGGGGCAATAATTGACTACATCAACAAGAGAGTGTGGATCAAACCCAGCTTGTTGTTAGCATAAGTGAAGGTCCCACATACTGAGTAACTTGTTACTATTTCTGATGTGCATGTTGTTTTTTTTATTAAAAAAACAGAGACTCTGCCCCTTCCCACTCATAGCTCCCCAGCTATTATACAGATAGTTACACAGCATGCTGAGGCATTTGCCAAGCACAAACATGATTGTGGTCAACTAGACCAGGAGGAAGCTATCACAGGAAAGGCTCATGCCCCCTTAAAACAGTACAAAATCACTGCAGAATGTGAAAATGATGTAGATACTATTATTCAGTCATTATTACAGCAAGAGGTAGTGAGAGAATGCAAGTCCATGACTAACTCCCCAATCTGGCCAGTATGAAAACCTGACAGTAGCTGGAGATTAACTATAGACTACCGAAAGCTAAATACAGTCATGTCAGCATGTGCCCCAGAAGTCAGAGACACCCCCTCCCTCCTGTCCCAAATCCCCCTCATGCAAAGGTATTCAGTACTCTGGACATTGCAAATGGATTTTTGTGGGCCCCATTTTTAAAGGGAAAGCACTTGAGAAAGAACCTTATTGCAATGTACACAGGATGTAGGGTGCAAGTGCAATAGTTTGGTCCATCAGATTAATTTATCCAGGATACCAAACTTGCTCAGATACCAAAAGAGGTATTTCCATGAAACTCTGTTGAAAGTTTTTTTTTGTGTCAAGGGAAGTCAGTGCAGCTGATCACCTGCTCTCCCTGGAGGTGGAAATAATATGTTGGAACTTTCACAGAGGCTCAGATAAAAGATGGCATATCATGAAACAAACCTGCTCGGGGACAATTAAAGCCATCCAAACCTGCTGCAACCAAAGGATGTTAAGATCCACATTTAACAAAGAAATGCGTTGATAATTGATTACCTTGGCTGGGTCATGACCAGGCTTGGGGAGTACTGAGATGAAGGCCTCCTACACAGAGGCCTCCAGCTTGCCCTCCTCGTACACTTACCTGTACAGCCTGAACACAAGAGGAAGATGTTCCTCTGAAAGAGCATTATGAAAGGAGACAGAGATGCTTTTGGGACCTAGGGCCTATCTGGAGCCATTGTTTTCATGACAGCTCAAAGTTCAGCAAGTATGAGAGGTCAGGTTAGCAAAGCCTAGCAGTATCATCCAACTGGGGAAGCTGCACCTCTTGGAGCTAGTCATCTATTTCCCTAAGGCTAATTTCTTAATCCCCACGGCAATACAGATCTCTGTAGTAGTCCTTTAAATTCATCAGTTGTTTATCTGGGTTGAGCTATAACTTCTTGAATTACATATTTACTTAAGTGCTTAACAGAATGGGATGATGCCTGTGTCTTAAGCCATAAGGCAAGTAATTTGCCTGCTCTGTCGCCTGATGTGACAGTTGGAATTTTAGCTTTAAAAAGTGTTAGCTCGGCCTGGGATCAATTTCACTCATGATATCATTCCCTAATCAAATTTACTTTTAGGGCTGCCTGATCCTAAGGTTCCTGTGCCAGTTGCAGCTAGAGGGACCATATTTGGTATAACAGCACAATAGCCCTATCTTGTCTCCGTTTCTTAATTTTTGGTAGCCAATCAAATAATCTCTCCTCGAATAGCGCACATATAGGCTTCCCATAAAGTGGCTTCCTTGGAGACAGTATCCAGGTTTTTTTGAAAGAATCAGACTGTACACTCTTTTCAATTGGAGACTGTCCGAGGGGGTATCACGTCAAGTTAGCGATGGAATTTGAGAGACGGTAATTTCAATGAGGGCATTGCAGCAAATGTTAAAATGGTGATGGTGAATTTCGGCAAACTACAGTAAGGGTGACAATTATTTTACCCCTTCCTAAGGTACTGTGACCTTGGAGTTAGTTATATAAGTAAGGGGCGTGCAGGAGGCAAAGCCCCCACAATGGGGGGGTGTGGGGTGTGAAGCCCCCTGCAGAAACACAGTAATGCATTTGTTGCCCTTACTGTAGTGTGCCAAAATCCACTGCTGCCATTTTAACATTTGCTGCAATGCCATCACTGAAATTACCATTGCTAAAATTCCATCTCTAATTTGACATGGAACCATCTGGCGGTCATTAAGTAAGGTTTCATTCATTCTTTCTCCAAATCTTGTCTTATTTGGTAGTAATCTCCCCTGAAAGGGTGATATGTACAGGTAAGTGATCGGAGATCACTCTAGGGAGGATTTCCGCCAACCCCAGCCCCCAAAAAATAACTGGCTTAATAAAAAATTATCTATTATTCATTGTGTTCCATGAGGTGAAGAAAAGAACATAGACTCTTTAGAGGTGGGGTGGGGTGGTGGGTCCTCCAGGGGTCAATCAAAGAATGCATGTTTATTAACCCTCTCAGTGCCCTCTGGTTAATTATGGTTACAGGGAAGCATTACTTCAGTGAATGGGTGATTACTCTATGGTACAGTCTACCAGCAGTTGAAGATGAAGTTAATAGTGTCACAGCTTCTAAGCAGGGGTTGGACAGATTCCTGACAGAGAATGATATCATAGACTACCCTCTTAGTATGTAAGTATGTACAGACAACATAGAGATCTTTCTCTTCCTCCTTCTGTCCACTACATTGTGCTTTTGTATTGACAGAAGGGAATGGTGTTAGGGACATGGGTAACCCTTCACATGATTCTGGGGTTATTGGACCACCAGGAATGGCATATGTATGTATGCATGCATATGTACATATATATCTATATATGTATATGTATGGAGGGAGGGAGAGAGAGAGAGAGAGAGAGACAGAGAGAGAACTATAAGGATAGTTAGGGTTGAGTAGGGTGTTTATTGTTAAACCCCTAACTTTGCACCTTAATAGCATTGGCAGCATTTGACAAAATTAGCTGAAATTTTGCATGTGTTGTCCAGTAGACAAGATCTAGATATGTGGAATGTTTTCTGACAGCAGCTTGTGCAGTTTTTTAGATCTGCATATGTCATTTTCCTGTAAATCTCTGTTTTTTTTTCCTATACTTAACATGGGATTTTTTTTTGTTCTCACCTCTTCAGCCTACATGGAATGGAATGCTTTCCTCAAACATTCAGGGTAGAGGTGTGTTGTGGCAAGGCGGTTCCTTTGGAAGGTTTTGTGAAAAAAATTATTAAATGGTTCCAGAGTTACAAGGATTTAAAGTTTTGTGTTTTTCTGTTCTGGGTATGTTCAGTAGGGTTTTTGGGATAATGTTCTGATACACCACCAAAACTTTGATGTCATGAGACCATGTTTAGTTTTGTGAGATGTTGAGCTCATGACACAAAACTTTTCTTTTGTTTTGTGACAGTCGACATCTTGTTTCTCATCTCAGTAACAGACTACTAATTCAAACTTTTATTACAGCAGCCATAATATAAAAGAAAAAAAAACATGAATCTGCCTCATTAGAACTTGCTGGTTCAGATTCTGAGGCTTGTTTCAGTCAGCCATGATTCTAAATATGTTTTATGTATTTCTCCTGGCCATGTTAACATCTTTCCCATGTTTTGAATCGTGACACGTTTTTCTGTGTCACACTGTTGAGGTGGTGCAAAACTTTTTGTAATTGCAATTGAAAATAAGTCTGTTGGAAACACATTTTGATTGCCTAGCATAGTTTTTAATTTCACAGTGGAAAATTTGTTTCACAGCATGAAATTTGATTGCACAACTTGATTCTTCCTTTCACAGCAGAAAATGTGTTTCTCAGCATGAAATCTGATTGCACATCAGAATTTTTCATTTCACAGAAAAACATTTGTGTCTCAGCATGAAATTTGATTGTTCAACATGAGTTTTCATTTTACAGCAGAAAACTGGTTTCTCAGCATGAAATCTGATCGAACATCAAAATTTTTCAATTCACAGCAGAAAATTGATTTCTGAGCATGAAATTTGATTGCGCACCAGGAATTTTTATTTCCTAACAAAAAATTGTTTTTTTGACTTGAAATTTGATTGCACATCAAAATTGTTTTGTTTCAAAGCAGAAAATTGGTTTCTCAACATGAAACTTGATTGCCACTATGATTTTTCATTTTATGTCAAAAATTGGTTTCTCACCTTAAAGTTTCATTGTGTATCAGAATGTTTCATATCACCGCAAAAAATGTATTTCTTGTCATGAAATCTGATTGTGCACCATGATTTTTTGTTTCATAACAAAAATTGTCTTGCTGACTTGAAATTTGATTGCACATAACCATATTTGGTTTTGCTACTTAAATGGCGTTCTCACCATGAACTTTGATTGCACATCTTAATTTTCCATTGCACAAAAATATTGGTCACTCCATATGAAATTTCACTGTGTATCATAATTTAGCATTTAGCATGACAAATTGGTTGCTGAAGATGAAATTTGATTGTGGTCTATAATTAAGCAATAAACCATGAGAGGATGTGGGTCATTGCGGTATTTACCATGGCTGGTATGGTTTGGCAATGAGGCCGCAGGCCGGGTGATCAAATCCTTGCCAACCATGATAAATCCCTCCATAACCCACACCCTCAAGTGGGTTATTGCACTTATACTATGGTTGCTTATTTTTACACCTATATTGTTTGTTAAAAACAAAACAAAAAAAATTTCATTATTTTAATTTTTGTTATTGAATGTATTGCTGTGCTGGAAAAAGCAGTCCTGGGTTAAGAGGGCTTGGAACTATACCATTTGTGGTGTGGTGTGTGCAACTGCTGTGAAGAGTGATTGATACTGCTGCTTTTTTATTTATTTTTTTGTTGATGGAAAGATAAGGAAATGTGCATTTAACCCATGTCTGTTGTTCAAGAGAGAAAACAGTAGAAGGAGTGGGAGCTGGTTGGACATGCTGAGGAGAAATAACAGAGATCATAAGAAAAGGGGAGTTTTGGAATGTTTAGGGAAGCTGAGTAAGGGGGTTTTGTTGGAGTGTTATATGAAGGGAGAGAGAAATGGAGTGAGCAGTGAGTGACAGAAGTACCTGCATCATTGGATTACAGAAAGTGGTTATGTTTCCGGTGTTACTGTTCATGAAGTTATGGGTTTTTTTCATTTTGTTTTTTAATGGAGAAGGGGAAGAGAATGGGAATTTGTGACACTGGGCAGCACCAGGATATTCTGAATATGAACTGTGGAGAAGCTGGAATTGAAAGGACTGTGGAAGTAGCGGGGATGAAGCCGAGAGTGGAAAAAACAGGACAAAGGTTCTGATTTTTGGGTGTTGTGGAGACAGCCATTTAGTGGGGTTTCAAGATGGCCAGTTTTCCCTGCCAACTCCAGGGTTCAGATGGATTTTAGAGATGGGGCTGACTGGCACCTTTGCCATGGGTATATTGTAGGAATTACCATGGCAGAAAGGTGCCAGCCAGCCAATCACAGTACAGCATTTTCCATTTATCTTTATGTCCAAGGTATAATTTCTAGTTTTGCATGGTGAGAAATGAGAAACTAAATTAGACTTATAAAACTATTGCAATTCAAAAGAAGTCTATTGGAAACACATTTTGGTCTGGATCATATCTTGCACTTGTAATAATGGAAATTGGTTGCTTGATATGAAATTTGATTGCGGATCATAATTTCCCATTGCACAACTATAACTAGTTTTCTGACATTAAATTTTCAGTGTGGATTATATTCTTTTTGTTCTGGAGCTCCAATTGATACTTTACCATGAAACTGCACTGCAAATAAAATTTTTGCTTCGCGTGACTTAATTTGGTTACATTACATGAAGTTTGATTGCCCACTATACATTTTTGGGGCTCTGGGCATAGCCTACAGCCATTTTGAGATCGCTCAGTAGCTCTAAAAATGGCCAATTCAGAACCTTCCATTGGACTTTTGGAAGTATCCTTCCAAAAGCCCAATGGAGCTTGAAACCCTCCACCACGATTGGCCATTATGGACTAACTGCCGCACCATTTCAGCTCTTACTTCCACATTCAGTGGCATGACGCACATGTGTGACTCGCACACATGTGTAGGTCTGCTGGCATCATCATGCTGTAAATGGCAAAATGCCATTCACCGTGCATGCACAGTTGCATCACCACCGCCAGCACTGGCAACAAAGGAAACCCACACTGGCATCGGGGTCCCCAATCCTCGTATTGGCATAATGTGCCCCCCACTCATGTAGCACACTGGGAGCCCACCCCAGTGTGCTCAAATGATTTTCTTTCCCCTGCTGACATCAGGGTCCTCAATCCCCATGTCAGCATCATGTCACCCTTCCCACTTATGTGGCACACTTGGAGCCCACCGCAGTGTGCCCAAATGGTTTTCTTTCCCTTGCTAACATTAGGGTCCCCAATCCCCGTGTCAGCATTATGTCACCCTCCCCACTCATGTGGCATACTGGGAGCCCACCCCAGTGTGCCCAAAAATATTATTTTTCCCCTGCCAACATTGGAGTCCCCAATCCCCATATTGTCATCATGTACCAACCCACCCCCCACTCATGTGGCACACTGGGAGCCCACCCTAGTGTGCCCAAATGTCTGTTTTGTTTTTGATCACCTGTAAATAAAGAAAACAGTCCCCAACATGTTTTTCAATGTTTTTTATCTGTAAAAAATTAAACGGTCCCTCATCATTGCCCCAGTTCCCCTTCCCCATTCCGACCTTCCCACTGAGCACCCACCTCCCTGCACCCCTGTTACCCCACACTTACCTCTGGAGGTCAGCGCTGTCATCTTCTCTGGACTGGGACATGTATGCAGTCTTCAAAGCCGAACCGCAAACTGAAGAATCAAAGGTAAACGTACTGTAATGCCATTCAATGAGGTTTTCAACTTATTTTGATAAATAAGCCATTTTTGGGGATTTTGGCCTCACATTTTTAACAATGGATTCTTGGGACCCCACCTGATGAAAACTTTCACTGTCATTTTGTTACTTGGTCCCGAAAGGTGATTTTGTGGTCGCTGCACGGAATCACCTTTCAGGACCAATTCACAAAATGACAATGGCAATGTTCATGAGTAGGGGTCCCAAAAAGCCCATGCTGCAAATCTGGTGAACATTTTCCAAAAAATGACTGCGTTATGAGCATGCATTGTGCAGTTTCTATGCACACTCCTAACTTTGCCAATTTTTAATATTTTCCCTCCACATTTCCAACATTGCTGTTTTTGCATACCTCCTTTTAAACAGTACAGCTGTCATTTATCACATCATGCCCAAAACATGTTTTCAGACCTGTGGCACAGAATGGCATGGTCATTCTGTGAAATCATCTTTCGGGACATGTGAACAAAATGACACTGGCACTCTTCATGAGGAGGGGTCCCAAAAAGGCCATGTTGAAAATTTGGTGCAACACCTCCAAAAAATGGCCACGTTACACAAGGGTGTGCAATAATTCCTTCGCACACTTGTAACTTTGCTCACTTGGCAGTTCATCACAGCACTGTCAGCTCTGGCTACAGCATATTCATTTTGTGGCAGAAAATTAATTTCTCAGCACAAAATTTGATTGTACACCATGATTTTTCATTTCATGGCAAAAATTGGTTGCTCGGCTTAAAATTTGATTGCTCATATTTCTGGTTTCATGACTTAAATTGGTTTCTTTCCATGAAATTTGATTATGTATATAGTGAAGACAGCTCTTCTCTTGGCATAGTTCGATGCATCTCTGCACCCGTGGGTGACAGAGGGCCCTATGCATTGGCTGACAGATGGACTCTTTCCCCATGCATCTATTTCTGCAGCTACATGGAAGTGCAGACAACATAGAGCTCTGTGGTTCTGCAGCCCATTTGACAGCCCCATTAATTCTTGGCACCTATTGCTGCATGGAACTGCAGGGCATGAAGGACCCTGCACTTCCATGGATGGGCAGAGTCTTCCCTTCTTCCCTTGGACCCTGCACATCTGCTTGTCTTCACGTAGGTCCCAAAGGGACCTGCATGATTGAAGATATGAGAAAAAGAAAGGACATTCTTTGCAAATGGCTTCATCAATAAATAAGTTAGGGTTCAAGTTAGCACCACAAAAGTAGGGAAATATTGCATTATGGTTTGCAACACTAACTTCCCACCTCCAGCCCCCAAGCAGTAAAAGGAAAAAACATTAGGATTTTGGATCTCTGGAGTCTTGGTAAATCAGTGGTGGGACCTTCCTTGGGGTTGGCAACCCTACTGCCCACCCTGTTCCCTGAGCAAACAAGGTCAGATGTGATCTCCTTTCTGCATGAAGGGGCCTGAGTGAAGAAAGCTACAACACATTGTATTGGCAACATGTGACAATACATACTTCTCTATAGTTGAAGACTGTATCAGTATGAGGCACTGACTTGGAGTTGTACCATGTGATTCAACCAGAAGGCTACAGTCTGGGGGGAGGGGGAGCATTAGGGTTGACAACCCCAAGGAAGAACCCACCAATGATTTGCCAAGACTCCAGAGACCCAAGACCCTAATGGGGAGTTAGGGTTAGAAACCCTAATGCCATACTTCCCTACTTTTATGTCATTAACTTGAACCCTAATTGGTGCATTCATGAAGTTTTTTCCAAAGAATATATATATACATATATATATGTGTATTTATTTAAAAGTTTTACCAGGAAGGCATACTGAGCAGAGTACTGCTAGATTCCAGATGTGTGTGTGTGTGTGTGTATATATATATATATATATATATATATATATATATATATATATAATATATATATATATATATTATGGCCATTGAGGCATGGGACAAGGAGGAATGACATCAGTGGTAGCACAATGAGCACAGAGCAAAGGTCATACCATGAGCCAACCCTTGTGGTTGCGACTGTCCACCATATTATGAGCTGCACAGCCTAAGTGTGACCACTAAAATTTGAACAGACACTTTGCCTTAGTGTATATTGTGCCTCTTTCATAGGAAATAATATGATCCTAGGGAATACTTATGCATTGTTGTACTGATGATATGTACCAGCCCAGGTCCACTTTGCAAATGAGTTTACTCAATGGTGTTTCACCTGGTAAAATAAAGACTGATTGATTGACTGATTGATTCTTACCGCAATAGCACAATCCACTACTGCAACTGTGCATAGGCCCCCTTCTATGTCAGTACAAGGAAAGGAAGGAATCTGTCTTGTGATCTCATTTATTGGGGTCTTGGTGAGTCCAAAATAGAAAAGACAGTTTAAACATAAGAACTCCAGTGCAGAAGCACTGAATCGAGTTTTAAATAAGTCTCTATAGGGATATCCTTGTGCAAGTAGGTTTAGTTGGAGGCAGTCATAAAAGCAGTTCATCAGCCATTAGGCAATTTTCCTGCTGCCTTCCCGTAGACATACTCTTTTGTGCCCACAGTAAGTCTTAAGTATGCCAAGCAGCCTTAAAAAGGTCCACAGATGGACAGGGGGCTCGACTGGCCCAACAGTATCGTGTTATGTTACAATGCTGGTAAGCAAAGTTAGGGAGCAATCCCATGAAGCCTGCAGCTGGACAAGAATGTTCATGGGGTGAAGCCAACAGTGGTGCTTCCCTTACCTGAGAGGGTTGTCACCACACTCAGCAGTCATAGTGATACCTGTGGAGGGCCACAGAACATGCCCACATCTACAGGAGTGCTAAATATTGTCATGGGCATCAGTGTGGCATCACAGGGAGACAAAGCATTCAAGGAAAACATCTGAAGTACAACTCTAGTTGCCATGGCTGTGATGCCCACCTGATTCCCAGTACTCTCGGCTCCCACCCAGCTGATAGATGTTGGGACTGGGAGGTAGCCTTAGTGTAGGTGGAGTCCCAAAGCTGCAAAGCCCCATGATTTTGTAATGGCTGCTGCTGAACATATGGCTGCTCATCTGCCTGTATACAGTCACTGTACTACCAGTATGTAACCCAGTGTCTTGTAAAGTGATCTGAGAGGCATTATGTATGAAAGGTGCTGTATAAAACTAGCATCCATTTTTTTCAGTTCCAGCTGTCAATGAGGATTCTTAAAGACCTCTGAAATGCATCTGACAGCTAAATCAGGGCACTCCTCCTTTGTAATACCTCCTTTTTTTTCTCTCCTCAGACTTCACAATATATGCTATACAGTTCATACATCTGTAGGGATAGCTGAATTTCTGCTTTGGTTTCCCATTTCTTATGTTTTTGGAACTGCATAGAGTTGGGGAGAGTGGTGGGATGAATTTAACAACACTTCAGTAATGATTATTAGGCTATACTGGAGGCATAAGAAAGAGAGTGTGTACTTTATGCTGACTCCCAAGCGCCCCACCCTCACTACCTAAATGTATCTGGGCTAGGTTTGTGTGGTCACTAATTATCAACATTCTGTTGAGTGACTTTACTGGTACCACCTGGTCTGACATCCTCACAGCCTCAGATATTGATGCTGCCCTTGCTCTTTTTCATTTCAAATTTTCCGGTCCCTCAGGAAACTCAGAGTAAAAACACCCCACCAACCCTGGATTACCTCTGATATCTTAGACTTATGTAAGTCCCAGGACTATGCTTGGGCCCATTACAAATTATCCCCATCCTCTGACCACATCTTCCACAGGACTCTGAGGAACAATTGTACTAAGGCTGTCCAGTCAGCTAAATCACAGTATTTCAAAGACAACCTCAAGTCAATCATAAATTCCCCATCTAAAAGTTGAAAGATTACACACTCCCTTTCTAACCTCCCTACCCAGTCACCCCCCGCCCCATTTTCATGGAAAATGGTTTACCTGAGTCTGACCATGCCACTGTTGCATCTCTCTTTAACAAGTTCTTCACAACCCTTCTGTCCTCCTCAACTACTAGTCCCCCTCTTCCCTCTACTCTTCCACTCCCCCATACCCTTCCAGGGTACCACTTCCTCCCATCACCATCCAGGAAACCCTACTTGCCCTTTCCTTCTTCAACCCGGCAAAGTCCAGTCCTGATGTTCTTTACCCCAAGTTACTACACCTCTCAGCTCCTGCTATTGCAGCTATCATTACTCACCTGATTAATCTTTCCTTCACTCTCTACACTGTTCCCCAGTCTTGGAAGATGGCCAAAGTTATTCCACTTCACAAAGGGGACCTCCATCTTCTCCTTATAACTATTGTCCCATTTACCCCAAGTTGCATCTGGAAATGAGCTTAGGTTCATGATGTCTTTCCTCGTTATCAACTTTTAAATAAAATAAATACATTTGCCTCCTCACCTCCCTCACTAAACTGCAAGAAAAATTGATCCATGCCAGACTCCTTGACTTCTTCCCAACTACTAACTTCTAATCATCTTTCTAGTCTGGCTTCCAGAAGCACCATTCCACAGTCTCCTTCCTGATGCATGTCACTGATGCCATCTTCTCTGGCATGGACCAGGGGCTCATTCTCGCAGCAATTTTTGTTGATCTGGCCAACACCTTCAACTCTGTGTCCCACCAACATCTGGACAAGCTCAGCAATGCTGGCTTCTCTGCCCCTGCTGTTGCTTTGTTCAACTCTTACCTAACCAGCCATCTTCAATCAGTACAGGTTGATGGTTCCCTGTCACCTCCTCTTCCTTTCCAATCTGGAGTTTCACAGGGCTCCATCCTTGGAACCTTTCTTTTTTCAGTCTTCCTTAATGACCTCTCCTCTGCGTGTGTCAACTCACATATACACATGTATGCAGGTGACACAGTCATCTTCACCTCTGGTCCTTCCTCTGCAGCTTTAAAAAACCTGCTTCAGTGGAACTTCAACAATGTCCTCCACTGGTTCCATTCTAGCCAACTTAGAGTTAACACTAAAAAGACAGTCTCCATGACCTTTAGTACTAGTCAGAAACTAGTCAGATTCACTGCCCCGCCTGTCTTCACCACTCTGGATGGCACCATACTTGAAGTGGTTCAGTCCTTAAAGTACCTGGGGGTATGGCTTGGTAGTAAGCTTTACTTCCCAGCCCACATTAATGCCATCCATGCCAAGCTTCATCCCGAGCTTGGTGCCCTCTCTCATTACAAAGACTGCCTATCTCCACATGTCTGTAGGGAGCTGATTACCAAAATGGTGCTCCTTGTCTTCGACTATGCAAATCTAGTCTAGGACTCTGCTCCCTACACTTCCCTCACCAGACTGGATACCCTCCTCAACTCCTTTTGCCATTTTGTATCTAACTCTCCTCTACACACACATCGTTGCTCACTTTGTTTCTCTCTTTCCATCCTCTCTCTGCCATCTCACTGACAGGCCTATTGCACTTCGTTCATCTCCAAATATTGGTTCAATACCATTCCCTGCTACCTCTCCTCACTCCTATCCCAAATCCCCCCTGCCTCCCGCTTCCTCCTCTCTAGGGACCATTGCACTTTTGCCATTCCTCACCCACGCTCCTCTGCTGGACAATTTGTATTCTCCTATAGGCTTCCCTCTCTCTGGAACAATCTTCACTCCTCTCTCCATCTCTCCATATCCTTTAACTCTTCAAAACTTGCAGAAATGTCAACCCCTCCCCACTTGCTCCTGCTACCCATCCTCCCGTTACCCTTGAAGTCTTGATTGTCACCCATATAAGCTTTTGGTCATGATTCTAAGCACTGCTATAGTTCACTGCACTTTGTTTAATTGTGGTACATGCACATTCTCTTTATTTAGTCTATTATTGCAACACATTGCTTGTCTGTCTGTCTGTTCAGATGTTGTTTTGCTGTTGTCTACTGCTGTTTTGTTCCTTCTCCCCCTTCCCCGAGTTGTACCTGTAAATGAACTTCGGCTCAGTGTGCCTTTCCTGGTTACCAAATTTTAATTAAATAAAAAGTGCATGATATCTATGAAGTAGTACTAGCAACTTCTCCTGCAGAGTATGATTAAAGCACTGCAGTGCTAACTGAATTCTTTAGCACAGAGTAAAAATATTAAAGATGAATGGCACAAATTCAGATGTGCAAAGCAGCTCCATGGATCTATGGACTTTTACTTCACTTGGTGTGAACTCACTACAACTTGTGATTTCGCTGACAAACTGAATGTTAAAATAACAGTACAAGTGCTTGTTATTGAACCACTTGATTGGGCTTTCTGCGCATAAATGCTCTGCAAGAGGAAAAAGCACTGAAAGATTTATTGGATGCTGAGCCCTTAACATTTCAGAGATGCAGACGAAGGCAATCGGGATTGTCTGTAAAAGCCAGGCTCACAGCACAGTGCATAAATACACAATGGAGCACAGAGCTGCTGACAGAAATCAAAATCAAAATGCTACCCATTGAGGAGCTGATAAGCCACATAAGAAGATTAGTCAAGCCAAAAGCAAACAATGTTGCAGTTGAAATGTTAGAATAATACGCTTTCCACTGAAACTAAATTCGAAAATCTGGCAACAAAAGCAGCATGAAAAATGAAAGCATGACTTGCATATACAGCATACACAATGATGATGATGATGATTATGTACTGTTTATTATGGCTTCCACTGAACTACCCAGTTAAAGTCCATGAACTGGACTGAGTAAACAACGTAGTTTCCTTTATGATCGATTCTTACTTTCAGGTATTATTTTGTTAATTTCTTCTACCACAATCACCACCTTAATTTCCCCTGCTCAACCTAAATATGAGCTCACCTCTAAATTATTTGATTATTTTTTTATTTCATAAAATGTTTTGCCAAAAAAACCCTATTGAGGTGTAGCATCTCATTTACAATGCAGTCCTTAAGCTTGACATTTAATGTGACTGCATCCTGGAGCGGGATAAAAGGCACTAAAACATCACAACTTGATTTGCAACAGTTTGCCTTGATTTTTGTTTATATATTACTTAAAACATTATTATATGACCATCTCACCTTGAGTACACCCACTTTATTGAACTATATCTAATGATCTTGTAATGTTGTTGAGAATTGTACATTCTTGTATTACAGAGGGTTGCTATCCTGTATCTTTATAATTGTCTGTTGCTACAACTACTACTACTACTACTACTGCTGTGTTTTCGTATTTCTCTTTCCCCCAACTTCACTGTACAAGCCCAAATCACCTAGTGTTAGTCCTTAACTGCAAGAGGCATGGTTAAGCAATCTCCTTCCAGGTGAAAACTCATATAAACTAGCCACTGGGAGTGCACAAGGTTTGCAATGAGCTGCATTGTGTTTGCTTACTACTGACAGCAAGAGACAGAGAAGCCTAGGCATGGATTTTTAAAGGCCCCCCTTTTCGGTGTGCATGCAGAAACACCTTGCAGGTCCACAAAGCTTTACCTCACACATAATATTTTTAATCGTGGAGTCATTTGTGACCAGCTCCACAATTTATGGTAGCTTGCAGACATTTTTTGATGCAGCTATGCCAAAATGCCATACCTGATAATACCAGGAACAGCAACCCCCGCAAGATAGGAGGGCTTTCCAGGGGTGCTACAGATCCCCACAGTCTGACCCCACCACAGCCCTGAATGGACCCATGCTTATCTCAAATGACCAAGCCTTTTGTATTTCATGCATAGTGCCATTGGGAGATATACAGGACAACCCAACTCAGGCTAGTCAGAGCCTGTGCATAAAAATTCAGATTGACGCCAGTGCAGATTTTTTTTTCTGCACTGGCAGTTGCAGCATGGGACTTAGTACCAAAACCATCTGAAAATCTGGCCCCTGGGTTCTACAATGTTGCTGTGCAACTCACTGGCACCAGTTCAGCTTCACCCAGCACTATTATCAGTTGTAGCATAGCCTATGCCAGATAAACAACTGTGACAGAAATAGATATCCAGAACTGGAGGCAAAGGTGCCCAATGGCAGTTATGATCAATTATCTGACAGTACAGACCACTACATGAGTGAATTATTACTATTAAAAATGGCCAAAAATAAAATATTTTAAACAATTTTAATTTTTGAATGAAGTGTTTTGGCAGTGTTAACAGCTTACCAAACTTCAGGAAAATGAAAACGTCTGTATAACCACCAGGATTCCTGCAGATTCCCTAGATCAGTGGATCTAGGTTGTTCTGGCACCTAAGTGTTAGAATCGTGGACTTCCCCTGGCTCCTCAGTAGGTGAAGAACACTGGCCACATTGTAAGAGTGGCTGTCTGCAGCTGCACATGTTCTCAGCTGCAGTGTTTTCAGTCTTTGCCTGTAGCGGAGAACAGCTGTGCCACCAGGGAACACCGTTGGGTGCTTCCACAGGGTCGGCTACCCCACACTCAAGACTCCAAAGCATAGGTGGAAGCACTCACACTCTTGAAACAGATGTACTCAAACAGACACAAGTTCCAGTCTTTCAAATATAAAGTTTTCAATAAAGATTTCAAGTCCAAACATCCCATTTTCACAAAAAAAGCAGTACACCTCAGTGTTTCACCTTTACAGGCTTCATCAGGCAGTAGATTTCAGGGCTGACAAGCCTCTCTCACCCCAGGAGAGGACAGCAGTCCAGCAGATGCTAGATCCTCTCCCTCCAGGCCAACCCCTTACAATCTGAGTCTACTCCCAAACCCAGGCCACCATCATAGCAGGTGGTAGCACTACTGCCGCCCCACTTGGCCAGCTATATGCCAGTCCATTTAATCACGTTTAACTTTGTCAAACCATTATCAAAATAAAAATTAAAATGCTTTCAAACATTTTACTCTTCAGTTCACTATTACATGTGTCTCTACATCTTCTACAGAGTTAATGTGGTCTTTTTCTTTCCACAGAGAACACACCGATCCATGAGAGATGGGTAGATTTTCCATTTCCTCCCTGTCAGACCTACATTTCATTGTGACCCCAATGGTCACAACACACACCCTTAGCACGAGTACTCTGCGTGGGAGTATTAAACCTTCACATGAAACAATAAGAATAGGAGCAGCAGTGTCAAAAGTAACATGTTTGGGGGGAATGTGAAACAGTTAATGAGAATAGGAACAGTAGTGTCAACACAAAATCATAGTACTGAGGGAAAATAAGAGGCTTCAAGCCTTTCCAAGCATAAGCAAGACCCCACTGAAAATTAGATTTGGCAGCTTAACTTTGATATCGTATAGACATAAATTGCTTGTGAAACACTTGGATATAGTGTATGAAATGCTTTAATAGTGTATGAAAAAGAAATATAAATGAAAATTATTTCTTTTACTCAGCTCAAGGCCCACAAGGAGTAACAATTTGTTTGTTTTGCAACAGCACAGAAAAGAGGCATGTAGAACAAAAAAATGTGTTTAATCAGTACCAGCCCTCAGAGGGCTAAAACATTGGTACGCACAATGCATGCACTCAGTCAGCAGTTTTTTTTTTTTTTACTTTATAATTCTTATTGAAGTTTAAATACAATTACAGGTGTAATATATTACATATTTAAATGCAGATTTTATACAAAGTGTAACTATCATTGCTGTACCCATCTATTTATTGTAATGGTGATAATACAAATCCTTTTTTCTCTTTTAAGATGAATTTATATTGTATATCTGTAGTGTACTCAGCTGGATAATACACAAATGGTTGCAGTTAATATCTCTTAGTCATGTTTTTACTTGTTACTATGCAAAAAAAAACAGTTCCATGTTTGCTGAAAGAGGTCAGTTTTTCAACTAAATGGCTTAGTCTTTCATTCTGTGTGTTATCCATACAGGTTAGCCATTCTTTTAGGGATGGTATCTTGCTTCCTGCCATGGAGACAGAATAAGTCTTTTAAGCCTAATATTGCTGCTAAGAACCAGTTTTGTTTCTATTTTGGTACTGTGCATATACTTGTACAGTCTCCCAATACAAATAGTGCAGGGTCTAGAGGTATATTACAAAAAGAAACAAACTGTTCCAAGACAGACTTACTGTGTCGTCAGTATCATAAAACATGTGAGAGGTTAGCATCATGTTCTTTACATCTTCAGCAATTGTTATCTCTAGACGTTCTCATTTTTGATAGTTTTGCTGGGATGTAAAAGATATTAAAGGAATAATGCCCGACAGGGTGGGTGCTATGCTAGGATAACATCCCACCTCAGGTGGTTGGGCCCCAGGCCACTGGCTGAGGGCATCCAACACCCAAGAAGGGATGTTATCCCAGCATAACACCCACCCATCCACCCTGGAGGGCATTATTCCTAGTATAAAATGGCTTGCTGTTATATACAGAATAAAAAAAATAATTTTAAAGAATATTGGTTTGTGTAAAAATATTTTTGTTTCTTAAGAGGAGATGCAAACAATGCAAATCCAAATCCAAACAATCAGCAAACTATCAGCTGGGATGTTATGCCAGGATAACATCCCTGCTGTGGTGGCCAACTGACCAATCAGAACCTGGATTCTTTCTTGCCATAGTATAATGTGCAATATCTTAAACTGAATGAGATGCCATCTAACTTCCTTGCTTGCACGTTGTGCATTAGTCCACATTTTACCCCCATTTGTAAATCGATTCTAAATTCCTTTTCCCACTTGGTTCTGGACCCATCAATTAAATTAGCTTGTACCGAAATAAACAGATTGTATCATCTACCTCCTCCCCCTTTACCTTTAGCTAGATCGCTGAGTTTGTTCCACTCTGACATTTTGATTCTATCTGGATTGGAACAAAGAAGGTGTTGTGTAGCTTCTCTTAGGCGAAAGTATTTCCATATGTCTAAAATGCACAATGTCATAATGTGTACTATGTGCTGTAAAGGTGTATAAGGTATTGTTCTGAGTATTCCAAAATGCCACCTAGATGATTTAGTCAATTTTTGGACCATCCAAATTTTTTAAGTATTTTGCCTTCATAAGTTTTGAGAGTATTGTCCTATAAGGGCATAATTTCCAAAGGTAGTCATTTGTTCTTAACATGTTTCCTAATAAATCAAATATTTGCTACCGAGAAGGATAATGAGTAGCGATGTTTTATTTTCATATGAATGGCTGCGTACATTTAGTCTGTAAATGTATTGGTCTAAAGAGAACAACGTGGGTGATTTGACAGTTTTTATTGGACCAACAAGAGATTTACAAATTTGAATTTAAGTTTTCAAGCTACACAGAGCTCTTTACCAGAAAAGTGATGGACTATACATAGAAACCACTTTAAGTAGAACTAGCAAAAAAAATTTACACATGGCTGTGACAGTTCTATTAATAAACAAGAAAAACAACTGGATATTATGCAGAGACAAAAAAACAGTCTTTAAAATCCTAGTTGGGTATAAATCAGATCATCTCTATGGATGGAATGTGACAGAAGAAGGCATACAAATTGTCCAATGCTTATGCAACTCCCTAGAAACAAACTGTATGTGTATGTGGGCTCAGAAGAACTTATGAGTGTATATAACTATACAGCATAAAACCACAAGAACACAGCAGATGCAAAGTATAATCAAACACATAAATAGAATCGTATTAATGTATAACAGCACACTAAACATATATAGCAAATGTGAGACATAAGATATATATATTTATATATCTATATGTATATAGATATTATAGTGGCGCGGTCACGCCACTTTAGTTAGGGTTCAACGATCACTTACATACTAAAGTCAAAAGTTTGACCATTAATAACTTTGGATCCTTTCCATGTATTTTTCTGAAATTGGAAATGTGTGATGGGGCATGGTAGATCTCTTGATTTGCCAAATTGTGTGTTGGTCGGACTTACAGTCTTTGCATACAAAAATGCTGAAAAGTGCAAAATTATCCATTTTTGGAGGCAGCTTTTGGGATTTTGGATGTGACCCTGCACAGCTATTGTGTGGCATGTCACTCTGGAAGATGGCTTGTTTGAAAGAGCATTAGTGGCCTAACATGCCGCTTTTTGTTTGGTGACAAAATATTAAGGCATTCAAAAGTTATGGCAGTTTTTTTTTTTTTTCCCCTCCGGTCGTGCCTCCGGGTTTGCCACTCCTTCTGGCTGCACATTGCTACTCGTGACCCCCTCGTCCTGTCCCCCCTCCCCTCACATCGCAGCTGACCCAGGGGTGGCCCGGCATATCCCTTTGCCAAGTGGGTCCCCCTCCTCCGAGGGGAAAGACACCGGGGTGGGGGTGGGCCCCAGCGTACTAGGCGTCAGTCCCTGGGCGCTGCTGAGGTGGGATCGGAGGGCACAGGACTCCTCGGGTCAGCGAGGTGGGCAGCCATCATCCGGCGAACCCGGAGGCTGGTATTTCGCTTTCTCTGGGGGCATGGTGTGCCACGAACATCAAAAGCGTAGCCGGCGTTCTACGCCCCCAACATCAGGCCTGTGACTGGACCCCGGCCTCCGCCAGGGATACCATGCAGTGGTCCTGAATACCCTCCCCAGCCCCCTGGAGTAGGTGAGCAGTCATGGGACGCTCAAACCTACTCCACCCCAGCCGGCTCTCCAGCGACCCGAGTCCATTCCTGAACCCGGGTCGCCGGCGTCGCAAGCAGAAATCCAACCACTGCGCCGACGAGCCGGCTGCAGTTATGGCAGTTTTAAGTTCCCATTATGTCAATGGGAAATTTATATGTATGTTTTGCGAACAAAGAATGAGGTTCTGGCCATCTCGTCCCACCTGGTGATCAAAGAATTTGTAGCCTCATGGTTCAAGAATCTTTGTCCCCAAGGATTTTCAAAATTCTTTGATTGTGAGGTCCGCCATCTTGTTTTTTAATTTCTGATCAAAAAAACACAAATATCTTGGCTCAGGGGTCACTCCTGAAGTAAAACTTGGATGGTTTTACTCAGGGGCTCCAATATATTGAGCCATGCCTTTGGTTTCATCCAAATCAGTCAAAAAATAGAGTTATAAGCTTTTAAAATATTAATTCGCAGCTCACTAATGATCTTTGATTGTGAGCTTGCAAATTCTTTGATAGTGAGATTCTTTGATCGCGATCTTGCATCATGACCTAAAAACAGTAATATCTTAGCTCAGGAGTGGGCTAGGGACACGAATGAGGGTTGGTTTTGCTCAGGAGGGTCCATTCTATCAAGGCATGGTGTTGGTTCAGTTTAAATTTTTGAAACATTTGCGTTTCACCATTTTTTATTCTTTGATCATGAGCGTGCAATTTATTTGATTGTGAGCCTGCAAATTCTTTGATCGTGAGATTCTTTGATCATGATCGAACATCGTGAGTGAGGAACAAGATGGCCAAATTAAAAAATCAATTTTCTCAGCCCAGTGGTGCCCTAGGAAGTCAAATGAGGGTGGGTTTTACTGAGGGGGCTTCATTCTTTTGAACCATGGTGGTGGCTTACCAAATTCCTTCAATTTTTTCATTTATTACATTTTTAATTCTTTGTTCGTGAGCCTGTAAATTCTTTGATCATGAGATTCTTTGATCGTGATCATGCATCGCAAGTGAGGGATGAGATGGCCCAATTTAAAAATCTATTTTCTCAGCCTAGGGGTGTCCCAGGAAGTCAAATGAGGGTGGGTTTTACTCAGGGGGCTTCGTTCTGTCGAACCACGGCAGTGGTTTACCACAATTCCTTCAATTTTTTTATTTATTCAAGTTTTAATTCTTTGTTCATGAGCCTGCAAATTCTTTGATCACGAGCCTGCAAATTCTATGATCATGAGATTCTTTGATCGTTATCTTTGATCGTGACATAGGGACAAGATGGGCAGATTTTTTATAATGGACTACATAGGGAAATTTTAGCAATCTTTGACATTTAATATCTCAGAAATGGTTTGGTCTTCTTACTTGAAATGTGGAGGGTGTTTACCGCATGTAATGTGGACATAAATGACAGTGTTGCATGTCAGACTTTTTTTTGGGTGGAGATATGGCGTGGCACAGTTTACATTCTGTGGACAGCGTTTTGCTTGTTCCCCTTCCCAATCTGCAGTGTCTCCCAACATCTGCTGCCAGACTCTCCTCCAGCTCCTCCGTCAGCACAGGGGGTCTATACACCACTCCTATTTTACTCTTTTGCCCCTCCTTATTATCAAGGTGACCAAAGTCACCTCCACAGTTCCCTCTGCCTCTTTCACTCTTCCTATGGCAATGCAGTTTTTGACTATTATTGCTAGCCCTCTTCCCCTTCCCTCTCCCCTGTCCTTTCTCAACATGGTGTAACCCTCCAGGTTCAGGTTCCAGTCATGCCCTGCCATGGCCCAGGTCTTTGCCCAAGCTCCTGGTATTTAGCAGGACTACCTGTCTGCCCTTTCCCTATACTTCCATTTCCCCTGCTCATGTTCCTGTGGTGACTCTGTCTTCCCTGGTCCACACCTTATCAATCTGCCTTTTCCTGCATTCCTCCAGCTCCCCAAGGGGGTGGAGACAGAGTCCCTCCTTTATCAGACCCCCTTGACAGCCTTTTTTCCCACCCCTCCCCCTTCACAAGTTTAAACCCCACCTTTCACCAATAAACCCCTCTATTTTCAACTTAAGGATTTCCTTCCCCTCTGAATTGAGATGGAGCCTATCTCTAGCACACAGCCCTTATCCTCCCAGGTCTCCCCCCAATCCCCATCAACCCATACCCTCTGGCCCCACACCACTCCCTGAGCCACTGGTTTATCACCCTAGTCTTCCTCTTGTGTTCCCCACTAGCCCCTGGTACTGGTAGGATTTCAGAGAAGGAAATTGTGCATCCTACATCATGACAGACCATGGCAAGCTCCCTGAACCTTGCCTGTATCTCTAGCTCACTATTTCTCCTCAATGTCATTGGTACCCAGATGGACCAGTTTGTCCGGGGGAGCTCCACAATCCTTTGCCAACTGATATACCTCATGCTTGGTTCTGTGCATTGTTAGTCCAGGGAAGCATTTAGTTCTAACTGGGCAGGCTTCTCCCTTCCTATCCCATTTGATCCCCCTGATCATGGAATCACCCTACAGGGGCACTCTGGCTGCCCCTTTTCCTCCATTCCCCCCTTCATGTCCCTCATCCTTTCTACCAGCCCCTCTCCTCAGCCAGCTCCTTGCTCCTCCCCCTATCTGGGTGCCACCTGTCATGCCCTCCTTATTTAACCTAGCCACCCCCTTCCCTCCAATCCTATGTCCCTTGTCCTCCTGAGTATCCTTCTGTTCCTCGCTACCCCAACCGTTACTGCTCGTGACTGGTCCTTCCCCCCCAACTGCTAAACTAGCCTGGCTCATCTTCCCTTCCATCCCGTCTCTGTTCAGCCCCTCCTTGCTTGTCGTGCTCCCCTGGCCTAAACCCTCAGCTCACTTTACTGTATCCTCCTTGTACTTCTGGTCCTTCTCCTTGCCCTTTCCTCCCAACTGGTCCTTTTCCTTGTTCTTTCCTCCCTCTACCCCTCCATCCTCCTGCTCTGATCCCCTGCTCCCCTGCTTTCCCACATTCCAAGTTCCCCCCATTCCTCCCACTATCCAGCCCCTGCCTCCTACTCCCTTTCCCTGTCTAACCACCCCTGTCATGGCTACATCACCCCCCTCATCCTCAAGCGGAAGAAGAGAATTGAAGTGGTTACTGAGCTTAAGGTCTGATCCGCCTCCCCCCATTTCTTCCTTCTGTCCATTAACAAAGTTTTTTGCATAGAATATTTATATATATATAATGGGGGTGAGATTAAAAGTTGGCAAATAACAGTAATATTTTTGGGTGGTCAGACCTACAGTGAGAATATCACATTTATCCTCACTGTAGGTCATTTTTCCTCACAGTAGGTCATACAGAGGCAATATCTGCAGTTGTCCACCACTCCTCACAAAGGTTTTGATTGGTGGGAGCTGGCAGCATGAGCAACACAATCAGTGTCACACTTTTACCTGCTCCCTTGCATGCCAGCTCCCACTCTGCAGTTTCATTTCTCTCTTGCTACACACAACACTATCACTTTCTCACCAAATCTTTTTTCACCAACAGATACAGCCCTTGAGGAAGTCATTCAGAAAAAGCTAAAAAAAGAACACTTCTCCAACCCTCCCCAGCAGCATGCCACATCAGAGGGTCACATTTTTTTTAAATCCCAGCTGCACATTTTAGCTAATTCATCATCAACTCCCCAGTCCTCAACAACAGACTTTCTATGGATACTTCTCCAACCTCCCCCCAACACAACAGCATGACACATTAGAGGCAACAAAAAGTGTTTATATTTTTTAAATCCCTGAACATTATACATAACACACTGAACCACAACCGGCATCTTACCAGCATTGACACCACACAGCACTATGAACTAGGTGGACTTCACTTGCGGGCCAGCTCCATCTGAGAACCTCCTCAGTGTGAAACCAGCATTCACACTGAGATGTCTTGTGTTTTTTCCCCACACAAAGAAAGCCCTCAGTAACCTTCTCACCCTGCCCAAAATGCTGCAACCAAAACCTCCCTTCCTTCTCACCCATGACTTGCATTCCCTTTCTCTCACCGGCTCACATTGATTCCCATGACCGGCAACATCCTCCTCTGCTCTTCAATGGGGATGGCAATGTCCTCCTTTGCACCATCATGGGGAGGACAACAACCAAATCAGGATCAACCAGAGAATTAACATTTTTAAACAAAACTAAAAATAAAACAAAAGTACTGAGCCAAAACCTCGCTCACTCACTAAACAGGAGTTTTTGCCACCATCTTAACAAAATTACTCAGCCCGCCAACAGAAGCCCACTGACCAATAAAATGACATGCTAAACTAAACATGATGTAGGGACCCTAGCTACCATGCTAGCGTCCCTGCCTACCTAGCAGTGCAGCATGATGAAACATCATAGGGAGAAAGAATTAGAAATAAATATTAAACAAGCATTTGTCAATGTCGAATGTTGTTGAGCTGGCATTGGCAGTGGGAGTGGGAGTTGCGTAGCTAGAGATGCATAGTGCTGTGATTTTGTGAATGTGTCTCAAAAGGTGATTTTTCACAGCGAGCACACCATTGTGCACCACAGCTGCAAAACACATTTTAGGCAGGCTGTGAAAAATGGCAGCTGGACTGTTGATAAGGAGATGTGCACAAATGCCAGTGGTGAAAATATGGCATGAAAATATTGCAGATTGATGAAGTTACAAGGGTATGTGGAAATTGTGCAGTGCACACTTGCAACACAGTCATTGTATAGAGTATAGCACCAAATTTTCAACATAGGCATTTTAGGACCTCTGCTCATGAATAGTGTCACCGTAATTTCCTCAAACTGTCCCAAAAACTGATTTCGCACAGCGGCCGTGCAATTCTGTGCCAGACGTGCAAGGACATATTTCAGGCAGCTTCAGTGTTCATAAGGAGGTATGGAAAAGTGCCAATGATAAACAGCTGGAGTGAAAGTATTACAAATTCACAAAGTCATGAGCGTGTGTGCAAACTGTGCAACGCTCGCTCATAAAACACTCATTTTATTGACCTTCTTTCCCAAATTTTCAACATAGGCATTTTAGGACATCTGCTAATGAACAGTGTCACTGTCATTTTCATCATGTGTCTTGAACACTGACTTTCCACAGCAACCACGCTATTCTGCGCCAGAACAGCGAAAACAGATTTTGGTCAGGATGAGAAAAATGACAGCTCAATGGACTGTTGATAAGGAGATGTGCACAAATGCCAGTGGTGAAAATATGCCTTGAAAATATTGCAGATGAAGTTACAAGGGTCAATGGACTGTTCATTAGGAGGTGCAGAACAATGGCACTGTAGAAAATCTGGAGTGAGAATATTAGAAGTTTGCAAACATACGAGCTGAATGAAAACTGCGCAACGCACGCTCGTAACACAGTCATTTTAGAATATTGTCACCAAATTTTCTACACAGACATTTTAGGACCTCTGCTCATGAACAGTGTCACTGTCATTTTCGCAATGTGTCCCAAACACTGATTTCGCACAGCTAACGCCATTATTCTGGCGCCAAAAAGCCGTTGAAAACACATTTTGGCAAGGATGTGAAAAATTACAGCTGTACAGTTCACAAGAAGGTGTAGTAAAATGCCAAATTTGAGAATCTGGTGTGAAAATATTGCGAATGCGCTAAATTATGAGTGTGCATTGCACAGTTGCTATGCACCTCGTAAAACAATCATCTTATGGAGTATTGTCACCAAATTTTCAATACAGGCATTTCAGGATCTCTGCGTATGAACAGTATCACTGTCATTTTCATAATGTGTCCCGAACACTGATTTCATACCACAACTGTGCTATTCTGTGCCAGAAGTGCGAAAACACATTTTGGCCAGGATATGAAAAATGGCAGCTGTACAGTTCACAAGAAGGTGTGGTAAAATGCCAATGTTGACAATCTGGCATGAAAATATTGCAAATTTGCTAACTTATGAGTGTGCGTTGTGCAGTTGCTATGCACACTCATAAAACAGTCCTGTTTTGGATTTTTCCCACCAAATTTGCAACATAGGGTTTTTGAGAGCCCCCCTCATGAACAGTGGCACAGTCATTTCCTTACACAGTCCTGAAAGGTGATTCCATGCAGTGACTGCGAAATCACCTTTCGGGACCGAATAACATCATGACAGTGCAAGAATTCATGAGAAGGGGTCCCAAAAACTCCATGGAAATTTGGGGCCAAAATTCGCAAAAATGCCTGAGATACGTAGTAAAGTTGAAAAAACACTATCTATACCATTATACAGCTTACCGGCATTTCCTCAGTTTGTGATCAGCTTTGAAGAGTGCAGACATGTTTCGGTCCACCGATGATCATCGTGATGAGCTCTGGAGATAAGTATGGGGTGGGGGTGGGGAGGCAGGGTGCACAGTGGGTGGGTGTGGGTGGGGAGGGGCACAGAGACTATGAGGGACTGTTTTCCTTTTACAGGTTCAAAAGAAAAAAAAACATTGGGACAGTTTTTTCCAGGATTACACACTGGGGTGGGCACCCATGCGTCCACCTAACTGTTTGGGGGTGTCTGTAGCCAACAGGGGATTGGGCACCCCATCGGTAAACAACATGAGAGGCAGAATTTATGCCAACAGGATTGGGCACCCCTCGGCACACAAGAAGGGGTGCACAGAGCCGAGGGGGGATTGGGCACCCCTCAGCATTAAACAATTAGGGAGGTTATTTCTGCTGACAGGAGTGGACTTCCCCTTTGGCACACAAGGAAAGGGGGGCGGGGTTAAGAGCCGAGGGGGATTGGGCACCCCTCAGCATTAAACAATTGGGGGGATACATTCACAGGGGGCAGGGGCAGCTGACAGGGGAACTGGGCACTTCTGAAGTCGGCAGTTCTATGGCCAGTGTCCCACCATGTACATAATGGCAGCGAGCATGGCAAGAAAAGGACCGCTGCGTCTGACAAGCTTTGCTCAGATTGCAGCGGACCTTTTCTTAGATGCGCTCACCCCATTATGTATGCATGGTATGATGCTGACATGCAGGCTGACTGGGGAATGCGGGATGCACCTACTGCTGCATGTCCTGCATTCGCCCAACAGTGACCGCGCCTCTAAAGCTGCACTGTCCCACGATGTTGGCTGCGAAAGCGTGCCAACATAAAAAAATACATTAAAACAAAAATGACACATAAAAATGCCACTTCATAAATCAAATATGCAATGGGTCTACTGGAAATATCACTGATATTTTTTCTGAGTGCAGTTTGACCTTGTAACCTCATTCATGGCTCCACCAGTCGTGCGGTCATAAGGTCAAACTGCACTCGGTGGGGGGATATCAGTGATATTTCCAGTAGACCCATTGCATATCATATATATATATATATATATATGTATATATATATGTTACAAAATCATACATATCCGTAATGCAAAGCATCATGGGATGTATATGAAAATCACTATGAAATTTTAGGATGGTTCAGCTTTAAGCGGGAATGCATGGTGTCAAAGGGCCTCTCACACAATCTGCAAAGGGTGCAAACAGAAGACACAGACACATGTTTCATCCTACCCAGGATTCATCAGTGTGCCTCTTCTGTATGACACCCCTGGGGAAATTATCCAGCCCCTCAGTTGGTCTTACGGATTTGGGTCATGATGAGCCCCCCAAAAAACAAACTAAAAGACAAAGAGCAAAAGCACTGAGGCAAGGGTTGCAACAGATGGTATTGGCCATAAAGTCAAGTTTCAAAGAAATACAAAATCATACATATCCCCATAATGCAAAGCATTACGGGATGCATATGCAAATCACCATGAAAACTGGGTTTTGCGGCAAAGTGGTATTCACAAAAGCCCAGTTTGCACAGACAAACTGGGTTTGCACTGGGGCAAAGTTCTGAGGGGGCGGCAGTGCCAATGAGGGGGAAGGGACCTGCATATTGGTGCAGTCCCATTCACTAAACATTTTCTCCATGCAGGGGCCTTTTGCAGGGTTCCCTTGTGTGGAGAAAATGCCTCATCTTAATTCCGCACAACCTTAGTAGTTGGCAGAGGTACTGTCCCCCCTTGCTGATCACAGTCCCTTTGCTGATTTCATGGTGATTTGCATATGCATACCATGATGCTTTGCACTATGGGGATATGTGTGATTCTGTTTATTCTGTATTTATTTGAAACTTGGTTCTATGGCCATATATATATACACACACACAGTATATCCATATATTGTACCTAAGACAAGAGAAAGGCAGTTGTCAGTTTCAAGTTCTGTAATGGCTCATGAAAGTGAGGTCCACATTCATTCCATTATTTAATGTATTGGGAAGAAAAATAAGCCTGACTTCATGAGTCTGCCATTCTTATGTATTTCTGAAGTGTCCTTTGAGAACCCTGACAGAGAGGTCAGAGATGAAGTTACCAGATTGACAGAAATGTTGTATCACTGGTTTTACAGTATTTTTCTGAGGACACTTCCTTCATCGGATGTAATACACCATATTCTTTGATACACATGTATAATTTCCCAGTATCTTTTTTTGCTTGTTTTGGGGGTGTTGACCTCTTTGCCCTGGTTCACAAAGGGCACTTTCTATTAATCCTGATGCTAGCTTGTTAATAGCAAATTTTAGTTTAAAATGTTATATTCAAGTTCATGACTTGGCAGTTCTGCTGTTTATGCTCCTCGAGCAGTGTTCCCTAGCTTGTCAGTAAGTATTTTCAGTCCCCCCTTTGTTTTCTGTTTTGCTGATTATCCTGTTAACCTACCCCTGATATAACCTTTGTATGCCTCCCATAGAATTTCTCTGCTTACTTTGCTAGTATCATTATTTTGTAACTATTCAGAAAATTCAGTACGCAACCACTGTACAAATACAGGATCTTTTAAAAATGGGATGCTCAGTTTCCATCTGGGTGGACCAATTCTTACTCAGTTAACTTCTAATATAGCAGACACTAGCGAGTGATCAGAAATCATATTTAGGTGGATCTTAGATTCTGATGCGTTTTCTCATACACCGTGACTCGTTATTAAAAGATTTAGGGTCTGATTCACAAAACTGTGCCCCAGTGCAAACCCAGTTTGCACCGTGGAAACCGAGTTTTGAGGCAAAATGGTATTCACAAAAGACCAGTTTACACTGACAAACTGAGTTTGCACCAGGGTAAAGTTCTGAGGGGGGCCAGAATGCAAATGAGGGGGAAGGGGCCTGCATTGGCGCAGTCCCATTCACCTAGCATTTTCTCCATGCAGGGGCATTTGGCGGGGTTCCCTTGTGTGGAAAAAAATACCTCAGAGAAAAACCTCCTCTCAACTCCGCACAACCCTAGTGGCTGGCTGAGGTACTGTGCTCCTCTTTGCTGATTGCTGTCCCTTTGTAATAAACATTATGCCCTGGTAGACCTGTAGTCCCTCCCCCCTCACCGATCGCCAATCACCCTCCCGGTATTTTTTTCCCAAAGTTTCCTAGTAGTCTAGTGGTCCCTCTCTGTCCCGAATCCTCATCCCATGAAATATGGAAAACCATCATCCTGGTGGTCTAGTGGACCTCCCACCCTGTCAGACATTGATTTCCCACCCCGCTCCATATACAGTACACATTCATTCACAGATCAGTCAGTGGCCAGCAATGGAGTTAAGAGGAGGGCTGTGCTGGTCACCAGCTGGGGATCGGGTTGGGGGAGCAGTGTGGGGGGGGTCAGTGACTGAAAAGGTGGGGGAGTGGGGGGTCCACTAGACCACAAGGGTAAAGGTTTTTTGTATTTCACAGGATGGGGATCAGGGATGGGGAGGAACCACTAGACTACCAGGTGAATTCTTATTTAATAATGGGACGGTGATTGGAGAATGAGGGAGAGGAGAGGGACCACTAGACTATCAGGGATATTTCATAGAACGTAACAGGACAGGGATCAGTGACAGGGGAAGAACCACTAGACCACACCAGTGATTACAGCTGCAGCAAGCAGGGGCCAGGGGAGTGCATTAGGTCACCTGTAGCTAATGAAATGAGCCCATAATGGGCATGCAAATGGCCAGCTAGTACCCTCCATACTCAATGGGCTCATTTGCATGGTTACTGTTGTGAATAACAAATAGTGCACTGGTACTGTTCATTGTGAGGTAATTTAAAGGATTGCAGGTTGGGGCTGCACTAGTGGAGTTAGAGATAGCGGCAATGGGGTTATCACTGGCTCTACCTACCCCTATTCACAGTCAGATAGCAGTGTATGCTATCCGTTTGTGATTAGAGATGCAGCTAAATTTTAATTCGCCTGTGAAGTTCCAGCAAAGTCAGAAAATTTGCCTCTGTGGAGCAATCCACAAATTCATCCATCTAAATTCACCATTTCAGGTGGAAATTTTTACCGCGAAGTGTGGAATTTCATCCTCGAAGTGTGGAATTTTGCCCACAAAGTGCAGAATTTCGCCAGCAAGTGGCAAAATTCCACACTTGACAGGTGAAATTCCAAACGAGTGAATTACCAAATTCCGCACTTCACAGGTAAAATTCCACTCTTCCAGGGCAAAATTCTGAACTTCAAGGGTGAAATTCTGCACTTTATGGGTTGAACTTCATAATTCACACCCACAGATTATTTTGTGAACTGTGTGAAATTCGCAGATTGATTTGTGTAGTAAATTTTGTGGACTTCATCCATCTCTTTCTGTGAATAGCATTTTTATCACCTGGGCAATAGCAAAATGCAAAACAAATGTTTGCGATGCACTTTGTGATTGTTTGTGAACCTAGTCCCTATTCTACTGTACATAGAATGCAACTGAAAGCAAAAAGTCAGATCTTTCTCAGCCACATTAAATAGTCTCCAGACATCAGTAAGACCATTTTCTTTGCAAAATCTTAGCAATACTTCTCTAGGTTTCTTTTTGTAACTCTTGGGGCCTAGAGTGCTTCTGTCAGGAAAGACATCAGGTGCTATATTCATGTCTCCAACAAAAATAATTTCTTTATACCCCTTATTTCCCCCCCTTGAGACCCCTTATTTCCATTCCTTGTTCAAAAAATAAATGAGAGTTTTCCTTCAGGGCACAGACATTAATCAAAGTGATGTCTCTTCCATCTAGTAATCCCTTCAGCATTAACCATCTACCTTCTTTACATAGAAACATAGACTTTGATAGCAGATAAGGACCGCTTGGCCCACCTAGTCTGCCCATTTTCCTACCTATTGGATAAGCTGCAGATCCTAGTTAACCAATAGCCTACTTCCTCCTACCCCCACTATAATTGCCTTATGTCTGTCCCTTGCATTCTTGAATTCCTCCACTGTTTTTGACCCCACAACCTCCTCAGGAAGGCTGTTCCATGTGTCCACCACCCTCTCCATGAAAAAATACTTCCTCACATTGCCCCCGAGCCATCCCCCCATTATCTTCAAATTGTGCTTCCTTGTTCTTGCACAGCTCTTGTTCTGAAAGATACTACCCTCTTGAAAGAAAGCACTTTCTGAACTCAGAAAAATGGTCAGCACTCCAAATGTACTTCCAGTACTATTTACAGGTCCATAGGAGTCTATGTAATGGTAGCAAAACACTTATTTAGCCCACTGACTCAATTGTGCTAGCGTTTGGGGTTCCAGTTTTTCAAAGATTGAGTCGGAGGGCTAAATAAGTGTTTTGCTACCATTACATAGACTCCTATGGACCTGTTTTATGGACTGTTTTGGATTACCCCATGCTTGATTACTGCTGCTGTTATTTGCCACATGTTGCTTAAAATGCCGCGACTAATTGTGTTTGTACACAAAATAAATAGTACTAGAAGTACGTTTGGGGTGCTGACCATTTTTCTGAGTTCAGAAAGTGCTTTCTTCTATGAGATGTCCTGGTAAAGTGCACCCTTCTTTTTATAGCGGTATCAGTCTGGAATTCTGACTGGGTGAACAGTGCAATTCCTGTGAATTTACTACCCTCTTGGACTTTGTTGATTCCCTTGAGGTACTTGAAAGTTTATATCATGTCCCCCCTCTCCCTCCTTTCATAAAGGGTATACATATTAAGCTCTTTCAGATTTTCTTCATATGGCTTCTGGTGCAGACCCTGCACTATTTTAGTTGCCCTCCTCTGGACTGCCTCCATCCTGTCTATGTTCTTGCAGAGATGGGGTCTCCAGAACTGCATGCAGTACTCCAGATGGGGTCTCACCAACTGTCTGAACAGTGAGATAACAACTTCCTGTTTTCTACTGGTGATACCACTCCCTATACATCCCAGTATCCCCCCAGCCCTCCTTAGTGCCATCTCATGTTGCTTGTATACTTTAAGATCATCTGATATGACTACCCCCAGATCCCTTTCCATCTGTGTTGTTGTTAATAACTCCCCCCCATTGTGTACTCTTCCCCAGGTTTTTGTTACCCAGGTGCATTGCTTGCACTTCTTTGCATTGAATCTAAGCTGCCACACTTTTGACCATTCCTCCAACCTTGCCAAGTCCCTTCTCATCCTTTCCACCCTTCCCCTTGTGTATCAGCTCTGTTGCAGATCTCTGTGTTGTCTACAAAGAGGCATACTTTTCCTTCCAGCCCCTCTGCAATGTCACCTATAAAGACATTAAAGAGGACCAGTCTCAGTACTGAACACTGCGGTACCCCACCAGTAAACCCCCTTTCTTCAGAGTGTACTCCATTTACTATTACCCTCTGCATCCTGTTGTCCATTCAGTTTGTTACCCATGCTACCACCCAGGGGCCCACACCCAGGCTGGTTAACTTGTTTATTAGTCTTGTGTGTGGGACTGTCCCTAAGACCCATACTAAAAGATCCTTGCAATACTTCAGTCACCTGGTCCTGAAGTCTTGAAATAAACTCCATCCCTGTTTTAGAGATCTACATTCTAAACCCCCATATGTCTCTACACTAAAGAAATACATGTTTGCTAATGTACAAATTTGCAAGTGTTTTACATTGAAACATAGAATTTGACAGCAGATAAGGACCACTTGGCCCACCCAGTCTGCCCATTTCCCTACCTAATGGATAAGTTGCAGATCCTAGTTAACCAACAGCCTACTTCCTCGGTAACCCATGAAGTGGGCGCACGAGGAAGGTTGTCATCCATTATGGTGACACCTACCTCACGCAGTCCACTCACGGTGACCGACAGGTAGGGCGACCGTATAAGGGGGTGGGCAAACTAGGCTACAGGATGTCGCTATATGTATGTGCATGGGGGGGGTTGAGAGCCAACACATGGTGAGCGTGGGCTGGAGGTGAGAGGCTGTAGGTTGTGCTGTGGTCGTCAGTCAAGCTGTGGCATGGCGCCGGGGATTGGGCAATGGCTGGGGTGGCTGAGGTGCTGGGTTCGGGTCCGGGCACTGGTGTGATTTTTATTGCGCCCAGCCTGAACCTTTTTAATTTTACTACTTTCACCCCTGACATGCACTCCCCTGAAGTTGAGAGTTCTTAAGTAGGGGGCGTGGAGTGGGTGCAGAGCAGCGCCCACAGAAAGTAGTAAAAATATGTCCTGGCACCATTGTGCTGGTGTGCCATGTTGTCAGAGTGTCGAAAATGTGTCTCGGCATCAGACTGAGTGATAACGCACGACTTTAGTGCGCTCGCCATTATCACATAGACCCTTCTTCCTCCTACCTCCAACCCAGATAATTGCCTTATGTCTCTCTCATGCATTCTTGAATTCCCCCACTGTTTTTGACTCCACAACCTCCTCAGGAAGGCTGTTCCATGCATCCACAACCCTCTCTGTGAAAAAATACTTCCTCACATTACCTCTGAGCTGTCCCCCTTCTATCTTCAAATTGTGCCCCCTTGTTCTTGCACATCTCTTTTTCTGAAAGATGCTACCTTCCTGGACTTTGTTGATTCCCTTGAGGTATTTGAAAGTTTCTATCATGCCCCCCCATCCATCTTTTCTCGGGTATACATATTAAGCTCCTTAAGTCTCTCTTCATATGTCTTCTGGTGCAGACCCTACCCCATTTTAGTTGCCCTCCTCTGGACTTCCTCCATCCTGTCTATGTCCTTGTGGAGACTGGGTCTCAAGAACTGCATACAGTACTCTAGAAGGGGTCTCACCAGCTGTCTGTACAGAGGGATAACAACTTCCTGTTTTCTACTGGTGATGCCTCTTCCTATGCATCCCAGTATCCCCCCAGCCCTCCTTACTGCCCTCTCACATTGCTTGCCCACCTTTAGGTCATTTGATTTGACTACCCCCATGTCCCTTTCCATTTTTGTTACTGTTAGTATCTCACCCCCCCATAGTGTACTCTTCCCCTGGGTTTTTGTTTCTCAGGTGCATTACTTTACACTTCTTAGCGCTGAATCTAAGCTGCCATACATTTGACCATTCCTTCAATCCTGACAAGTCCCTTCACATCCTTTCCACCCCACCTTGTGTATCAACACTGTCGCAGATCTTAGTGTCATCTGCAAAGAGACATACTTTTCCTTCCAGTCCCTCTGCAATGTCACTTATAAAGACATTGAAGAGGACCAGTCTTAGAACTGAACCCTGCGGTACCCCACTAGTAACCCCCCTTTCTTCAGAGTGGAGTCCGTTTACTATTACTCTCTGTGTCCTGTCCTCCAGCCAATTTTTTACCCAGGCTACCATCTTGGGACCCACTCCCAGGCTGGCTAACTTGTATATTAATCTTTTGTGTGGGACTATGTCAAATGCCTTTCTAAAGTCTAGGTAGGCCATGTCCACAGCCCCTCCCTGATCTACTATTGTGGTCACCCAGTCAAAGAAATCTATTACATTCTTCTGACATGATCTTCCTGCTGTGAATCCATGCTGCCTTGTGTCCTGTGCCCCTCTGGCCTCTAGGTACTCAACAATTCTTTTCTTCAGAAGTGATTCCATCATTTTCCCTACCATGAAGTTCAAACTAACAGGTCTGTAGTTTCCTGCCTCTGCCCTGCTTCCACTTTTGTGAAGTGGAATCACATCTGCCATCCTCCAGTCCTCAGGTACCACCCCACATCCTCCCATGATTTGTTAAAGAGTGTAGTCAGTGGTGTCACTAGTGCTACCCTTAGTTCTTTTAGAATTCTGGGATGAATCCCATCAGGCCCCATTGCTTTGTTCACCTTCAGTTTTAAGAGTTCTTTCAGAATTCTTTCTTTTGTGAATGGGCTGGTATCAACCCCATATCCAGAATGTTTCTGTTGTTTGGTTTAGGTATCTCCCCTTCTTCACTTGTAAATACTGAGCAAACATTTTGTTTAGTATCTCTGCCTTTTCACAGTCACCCTCTGCCCACCCTCCTCCCTTTAAAAGTCTCACTATCCTCCTTTAGTCTTCCTTCATTCCCTGATGTATCTATAAAAGGTTTTATCCCTCTTCTTAACTGAGTTGGCTATCTTTTCCTCAGTTTGGGCCTTTGCTGTTCTGACTGCCGTCCCTGCTTCCTACTGTTTTAACTGATACAATTCTCTGTTCTGCTCCTTCTGTGATTCCTCATACTTCCTGAAGGCTATCTTTTCTCCCTAACCTTCCCTGTCACCTCCTTTGAGAACCATAGTGTTTTTTTTTACATCGTTTTGTTTTGTTTATTTGCTTCACACAAAGGCTTGTTGCCTAAGTGATGGCAGTTTTGATTATTCCCCATTGTTCTTCCACCCCTCCTTCCTGCCCATTTGCTAGTGCATTCCTTAGGCACTCACCCATTATGGCAAAGTCAGCCTTCCTAAAGTCCAGAACCTTTGCCTTTGTATGGCTTGACTCTACTGCTGTGTTTATCGTGAAACATACTGTTCAATAGTCGCTAGTTCCCAGATGGCTACCCACTTCTACATCTGTGATCCTCTCTCCATCTCCACCTAATTGTTGTAAATATAATGAGTTTATTATTGTATGTTTTGTTGATGTATGAATTGTTACATGTATGTTTTTCAGTGTGTGCTAAAAGGTTGCCATTGTGAATGAGCGTAAGCTCAATGGTTATTCCTAATAAATAACAACAACAAACAACTGTGTCAAATGCCTTGCTGAAGTATAGGTAGGCGATATCCACAGCCCCTCCTGATCTACTACTTTGGTGACCCAGTCAAAGAAATCTATTAGATTCATCTGACATGACCTTCCCACTGTGAATCCATGCTGCCTTGGGTCCTGTGCTCCACTGGCATCCAGGTACTCAACAATTCTTTCTTTCAGAAGTGATTCCATCATTTCCCTTACCACTGAGGTCAAACTAACAGGTCTGTAGTTTCCTGCCTCTGCCTTACTCCCACTTTTGTGAAGGGGACTCACATCCAATCCCTCCTTCAGTCCTTGGGAACCCCACCATCCTTCCATGGTTTGTTAAAAAGTGTAGTCAGTGGTGTCACTAGTTCACCCCTTAGTTGTTTTAGAATTTTGGGGTGAATACCATCAGGCCCCATTGCTTTGTCAACCTTGAGTTTTAGGAGTTCTTCTAGGACCCTTTCTTCTGTGAATGGGCTGGTATTGACCCCCCCCCCCACCATCCAGACCTCTCTGTCTACTTTCTGATGTTGTAGTTCAAATTTAATATTTTTCTTCATCAAAATATAGCAATTATAATATACAGATCCTACCTACGTCCTACAGAGTTTATCTGCTTCTAATAATGTAAGGTGGGTTTCCTGAATAAAGTAAATATCTATATTACACTTATTTATATGCTGTACAACTGTTCCCAAACCCTAACATTCCAAGTAGTGACTCTTAACCATCAATAATGAGAGTTTGATATGATCTAAGGATATCTAATGCTGTTTCCTGAGAAAATACTTTGAAAAGCTGCACATTTGTACTCAACATCATGAAGTACAATAACGTGATTTTTTTAACTGCAATTAGAACCATGATCATTTTCTCGAAGCTGACTGAAGGAGCATTCTTTGTCTGGTTATGCTCCAGAAACTTACCTCATAAAGTACCTTTGTAGAGCAAAAAAGTTAAACTAAAGAAATGTACTGCTACAATGCCTCATCTAAGTCTCCTAGAGTAACTGTGAAGAATCTCTGCATTAGCACAAATCATTGTGCATATCAGACTTCACTTGCTTGTGATTCCACATATCAGGTGACATATTTATTTAAACCATCCATTGTTCTATATAATATATAAGCTTAAATAATCATAGATTAAAGCATTTGTGACACAAAGCACATCTTCTTGACCTGGAAGGACACTACTTCTTTATTCAGCTGTGAGCTGTGTGAGAAATTCTATATTGCACTTGAAAATTCTATATTGCACTTTGTGCTCACAACAGAGGGAGGTGAACCTTACAATTGTCTTTGGTTTGTAGCAGATATTCTGCAGGTGTAGGCTACTTCTAACTGAAAGGTGAAATAAGGAACTTAGAATTGTCAGGAAAAGACAGTCTTTCAAGCAACAGAGGGAGGTGGATCTAGCTTTACGTTTGTTACAATTCTTAAGATTTTCAGTGCAGGAAGAGTTTAAAGCACAGCTGACTTATTTTGGGGCTGACTGCTTTCAGAGCACAAACCACCAGGCTGTTTTGGGGCTGGTGAGGTTTACCTGTGTCTGACTTGGATGTCTGGATTTTTCTCTGTTGATTAGCAGGGTATTTTCTCTGTCAAATTATTATGTAGGGCATCTTGCTGACAGGAAGGCACTCATCGCAGTGGTGGGTCAGAGCTTTTAGCTGATTATTTTGTGAGGGCACAGTTTAGGCCCAACCCCTTCCCAACCCTGGAAATAGTTCCTTTATACCTGGGGTTCTGACATCATTTCCTCAAGAGTGCAAGGTGCATATCACTGTCATATCCTCTCTAGCACACTGCACTGACAATATAAGCATACACATTGTATAATATATATATTTCTATATAACAAACCAATCACACACACAAATACACACACAAAAAAGTAGATAAAGATGTGGGGAGTAGTGCAATGTAATGGCTGGACAGTAGTAAGGGAACCTTCCCCCAGGCCACACTGGACAGTAGGAAGGGAACCTCCCCCATCCAGGGAGCACCACAGCCACCACCACTACCTCAGAGGTAGCGAAGAAAGCACAGTAGTTGGACCACAGTGGGCTCAGGGAGGGTAAGGATGGTGGAACAGAGGCACACCTGGTCAGTTGTTCCACTCCACAATCCATACACCATTCTGGGGGAGCATAGCTCCCCTATGGATGCACCCGCAGAGGAGACTAAGGAGGCTGAGGACAACTGTCACAAGGGAGGCCCACAGGAAGGAGGCAGAGGACACCACAAGGAAAGGAAGCAGCTCCTGGTGAGGGACTCAATTATTAGGGGGATAGAACTGGGGGAGCAGGGAAAACTGAAGTAAGGTGCCTGCCTGGTGCCATGGCTTGGAGGGACAGGAAGCGCATCCTCAGGATCATGAGAACAGCTGCATGGGAGTCTGAGCTGGATGTCATTGTCCACCTAGGGACAAATGAGTTGGCTCATCATGAGATTAGAGCAGTGCAGAAGGACTTTATAGAATTGGGGAGGGGCCTAAGACAAGTAGCACACACAGTATCCTTCTCTGAGGTGCTGCCTGTCAATGGCATGAGTGAGGCGAGGGTACTTTGCACCATGCAGTTTAATGAATGGTTGAAAAAATGGTGTGGAGCACGGGGTTTGGCTTCATTGGGGACTAGGGTTCTACCTGGAGGGACATCAGCCTATACTGGCAGGATGGTCTGCATCTGTCCAGGAAGGGAACAAATCTTTTGAGCAATCGGTTTAAATGCTTCATTGGCAAGCTTTTAAACTAGTTAAAGGGGGAGGCACTGATAAGCTGCAGGAAAATCCTAGCCTCTCCCTACAAAACAGGGTACTAAATGAGAAATAGACCGAGGTAGAAAGGTCAGTGGGGGGTGCTGCAAAAGAAGGTAAAGCCATAAAAAAATGGAGAGCAATGAGTACCAATGCCCATAGTCTGAGTAACAAGTTTCCTGAATTAGTGGCCTTGATGGAGGAGGAACATCTGGAAAACATCACAGTCACAGAAACATGGTACACACAAAACCATGACTGGGACGTAAACATACCAGGATACACTATCTACAGGAGGGACAGGGAGAGTAAAAGAGGAGGAGAAGTAGCTCTTTACATAAGGGAAGGAATCAAAGCAACTGAACAAAAGGGAAAACAGGGAGGAGGAGAAGAAGCACTGTGGGTAAATTTGGAGACTGGCAATGGCATCACAATCTGCACAGGGGTTGTATACAGACCCCCTTCTCAGGGGGAGGAAATGGACAAGGAAATGATAGAAAGTATACTTAGAATGGCCCCACCTGGAGTACAGTGTACAGTTCTGGAGACCATACCTACGTAAGGACATAGACAGGGTAGAGAAGGTTCCGAGGAGGGCAACAAAGATGGTGCATGGATTGCATCACAAGTCCTATGAAGACAGGTTGAAGGAACTGAACATGTACTCCCTGGAGGAGAGGAGGGAGAGAGGATATGATAGAGTCATACAAGTATCTTACAGGAGGAACAGGTGCAGGAAAACACTATTTTAAGTGAAAAGATGTTCCAGGACTAGAGGGCATGGGATGAAGTTGGAGGAGGACAATTCAGAGGAAACATGAGAAAGAATTTCTTCACAGAACGGGTGGTGAACAAGTGGAACACCCTGCCAGAGGAAGTGGTGGGGCTGAAACAATCTGGATTTAAGAATGCGGATAGACATAAAGGAATTCTGGAGGTCAGGGGTAAGGGGCAACAGACTTCTAGGAAAACAAACTGAACTTACAAGCTCAAATGGGCAGACTGGGTGGGCCATAGGCCCTTATCTTCTGACATTGTCTACGTATCTATGTAATGGCAGAAAAAGGGGAGATATTGCTGATGGGTGATCTGAATATGCCGGATGTTAACTGGAGTGCAGTTGCAGCAGCCTCTTCGAAGAGTGGAGTTATTCTAGATGCCCTACAGGGGGCATGCCTTAGACAACTAGTAATGGAGCCCACTCGAGAGGGAGCAATATTAGACCTGGTTCTCTCAAATGGAGATGAAGAGAGGATCACAGATGTAGAAGTGGGTAGCTATTCGGAACTAGCGACCATCGAACAGTATGGTTCACAATAAACACAGCAATAGAGTCAAGCTATACAAAGACAAAAGTACTGGACTTTAGGAGGGCTGACTTTGCTAAATGGGTGAGTGCCTAAGGAATGCACTAGCAAATGGGCAGGAAGGAGGGTGGAAGAACAATGGGAATAATAAAACTGCCATCACAGAGGTAACAAGCCTTTGTGTGAAGCAAATAAACAAAACAAAATGATGTAAGAAACCACTATGGTTCTCAAAGGAAGAGGCAGTGAAGGTTCAAGAGAAAAGAAAGCATCAGGAAGTACAAGGAATCACAGAAGGAGCAGGACAGAGAACTGTATCAGTTAAAGCAAAAGGAAACGGGAAGGCAGTCAGAACAGCAAAGGCCCAAACCGAGGAAAAGATAGCCAACTCAGTTAAGAAGGGGATAAAACCTTTATAGGTACATCAGTGAGTGAAGGAAGACCAAGGAGGGATAGTGAGGCTTAATAAAGGGAGGAGGGTGGGCAGAGGGAGACTGTGAAAGGGCAGAGATACTAAACAAATATTTTTGCTCAGTATTTACAAAGGAAGAGGGAGGCACCTAAAACAAACAGTAGAAACACTCTGGATACAGAAGTTGATACCAGCCCATTTACAGAAGAAAGGGTTCTGAAAGAACTCTTAAAACTGAAGGTGGACAAAGCAATGGGGCCTGATGGGATTCATCTCAGAATTCTAAAAGAACTAAGGGTAGAACTAGTGACACCACTGACTACCCTCTTTAACAAATCATGGGAGGATGGGGTGGTACCAGAAGACTGGAGGAGGGCAGATGTGATTCCCCTTCACAAAAGTAGGAGCAAGGCAGAAACAGGAAACTACAGACTTGTTAGTTTAACCTTAGCGGAAGGGAAAATGATGGAATCACTTCTGAAGGAAAGAATTGTCGAGTATCTAGAGGCCAGAGGGACACAGGACCCAAGGCAGCATGGATTCACAGCGGGAAGGTCATGCCAGACAAATCTGATTGATTTCTTTGACTGGATGACCAAAGTAGTAGATCAGGGAGGGGCTGTGGACATGGCCTACCTAGACTTTAGAAAGGCATTTGACATAGTCCCACACAAAAGATTAATATACAAGTTAGCCAGCCTGGGAGTGGGTCCCAAGATGGTAGCCTGGGTAAAGAATTAGTTGGAGAATAGGACACAGAGAGTAATGGTAAATGGAGTCCACTCTGAAAAAAGGGGGGTTACTAGTGGGGTACCGCAGGGTTCAGTGTTAGGACCGGTCCTCTTCAATGTCTTTATAAGCAACATTGCAGAGGGACGGGAAGGAAAAGTATGTCTCTTTGCAGATGACACAAAGATCTGCAACAGAGTTGATGCACAAGGTGGGGTGGAAAGGATGAGAAGGGACTTGGCAAGGTTAGAGGAATGGTCAAATGTATGGCAGCTTAGATTCAATGCAAAGAAGTGCAAGGTAATGTACCTGGGAAACAAAAACCCAAGGGAAGAGTACACAATAGGGGGTGAGATACTAACAACAACAAAAATGGAAAGGGACCTGGGAGTAGTCATATCAGATGACCTAAAGGTGGGCAAGCAATGTGAGAGGGCAGCAAGGAGGGCTGGGGGGATACTAGAATGCATAGGGAGGGGCATCACCAGCAGAAAACAGGAAGTTATTATCCCTCTGTACAGACAGCTGGTGAGACCCTATCTGCAGGGTTTTAACTAATTGATTAGCAGTTTTTTTCTTGGGACAATACTAACTGTACAGTGCCATCTGTTAGCACCCTTTGCAAACTGTGTGAGAGGCCTTTCCGCACCATGCAATTCTGCTTAAAGTTGAACCAGCATAACATTCTGTGGTGATTTGCATATGCAGCCCATGATGCTTTGCATTGTGTGGGCATGTGTGATTTTGTATTGTCTTGAAACTTGGCTTCTCAGCCAAATGCCCTTTGGGGTAACCCTTGCCTCAGTGTTTGCGCACAGAGGTTATTTGTCTTTTAAATAGTTGTTTATTTTAATGGGTTCACCACAACATAACCAAGACACACTGTCTTAGGGTAGCTGGTTCATTCCACCGGGGTGTCAAACAGACGAGGCATACTGATGAGTCCTGGTAGGACAAAACACGTGTCTATGCCATCTGTTAGCACTCTTTGCAAACTGTGTGAGAGGCCTTTCGGCACCGTGCAATTCTGCTTAAAGTTGAACCAGCATAACATTCTGTGGTGATTTGCATATGCAGCCCATGGTGCTTTTCATTGTGTGGGCATGTGTGATTTTGTATTTTCTTGAAACTTGGCTTCCCAGCCAAATGCCCTTTGGGGTAACCCTTGCCTCAGTGTTTGCGTACAGAGGTTCTTTGTCTTTTAACTGTACAGAAAGTATTTATATAGGTTTTCTAGAAGTGTTATGTTTGTTAAACACATTGAGGCAAGTGCTCAGCATTTTCATAATGTTTTAACACTTTTATGAGCAAAACGCTAATCAATTTTTAGAGTTAAATAAAACCCTGCATCTGGAGTACTGCGTGCAGTTCTGGAGACCCAATCTCCGCAAAGACATAAGCAGGATGGAAGCTGTCCAGAGGAGGACAACTAAAGTGGTGCAGGGTCTGCACCGGAAGACATATGAAGAGAGACTTAAGGAGCTTAATATGTATAGCCTCGAGGAAAGGAGGGAGAGGGGGGACATGATAGGAACTTTCAAGTACCTCAAGGGAATCAACAAAGTCCAAGAGGGTAGCATCTTTCAAAAAAAGAGGTGTGCAAGAACAAGGGGGCACAATTTGAAGATGGGGGTGGCTCAGAGGTAATTTAAGGAAGTATTTTTTCACAGAGAGGGTTGTGGATGCATGGAACGGCCTTCTGGAAGAGGTTGTGGAGTCAAAAGCAGTGGTGGAATTCAAGCATGCATGGGACAGTCATAAGGCAATTCTAGGCGGTGGGGGTAGGAAGAAGTAGGCTACTGGTTAACTAGTATCTGCAGCTTATCCACTAGGTAAGGAAATGGGCAGACTGGGTGGGCCAAGCTGTCCTTATCTGTCGTCAAATTCTATGTTTCTATGTTTATGCATAGAGGAAATAAAAGCAAAAGTTCAATAGATAGAAACATAGAAACATAGAATTTGCCGGCAGACAAGGACCACTTGGCCCACCCAGTCTGCCCATTTCCCTACCTAATGGATAAGCTGCAGATCCTAGTTAATCAACAGCCTACTTCCTCCTACCCCCCACTAGAATTGCCTTATGTCTGTCCTATGCATTCTTGAATTCCCCCACTTTTTTTGACTCTACGACCGCCTCAGGAAGGATGTTCCATGTATCCATAACCATCTCTGTGAAAAAATACTTCCTCACATTACCTCTGAGCCATCCCCCATTATCTTCAAATTGTGCCCCTTTGTTTTTGCATATCTCTTTTTCTGAATGATGCTACCCTCTTGGGCTTTGTTGATTCCCTTGAGGTATTTGAAAGTTTCTATCATGTCCCCCCTCTCCCTCCTTTCCTCGAGGCTATACATCTTTAGTTCCTTTAGTCTTTCTTCATATGTCTTCTGATGAGACCCAGCATCATTTTGGTTGCCTTCCTCTGGACAGTCTCCACCCTGTCTATGTCTTTGTGGAGATGGGGTCTCCAGAACTGTACACAGTACTCCAGACGGGGTCTTACCAACTGTCTGTACAGGGGGCCAACAACTTCCTGTTTTCTACTGGTGATGCCTCTCCCTATGCATCCCAATATCCCCCCAGCCCTCCTTACTGCCTTCTCACATTGCTGGCCCACCTTTAGGTCATGTGATATGACTACTCCCAGGTCCCTTTCCAGTTTTGTCATTGTCAGTATCTCACCCTCCATTGTGTACTCTTCCGCTGGGTTTTTGTTTCCTAGGTGCATTACTTTGCACTTCTTTGCATTGAATCTAAGCTGCCATACATTTGACCATTCCTCCAACCTTGCCAAGTCCCTTTTCATCCTTTCCACCCCACCTTGTGTATCAACCATGTTGCAGACCTTTGTGTCATCTGAAAAGAGACATACTTTCCCTTCCAGTCCCTCTGCAATGTCACTTATAAAAACATAAAAAGGACCAGCTCCGGTACTAAACCCTGCAGTACCCCACTAGTAACCCTCCTTTCTTCATTGTGGACTCTATTTACTATTACTCGCTGTGTCCTGTTGTCCAACCAGTGTTTTATCCAGGCTACCACCCTAGGACCCACTCCCAGGTTGGCTAATTTGTTTAGTAATCTTTTGTGCGGGACTGTGTCAAATGTCTTGCTAAAGTCTAGGTAGGCCATGTCCGTAGCCCCTCCCTGGTCTACTGCTTTGGTCACCCAGTCAAAGATATCAATTAGATTTGTCTGACATGACCTTCCTGCTGTGAATCCATGCTGCCTTGGGTCCTGTGCCCCACTGGCCTCTAGGTACTCAACAATTCCTTCCTTCAGAAGTGATTCCATCATTTTCCCTACCACTGAGGTCAAACTGACAGGTCTGTAGTTTCTTGCCTCTGTCTTGCTCTCACTTTTGTGAAGGGGAATCACATCCACCCTCCTCCAGCCCTCAGGTACCACCCTATCCTCCCATGATTTATTAAAAAGGGTAGCCAGTGGTGTTACTAGTTCTTTCCATAGTTCTTTTAGAATTCTGGGTTGAATCCCGTCAGGCCCCATTGCTTTATCCACCTTCAGTTTAAAGAGTTCTTTCAGAACATAGAAACATAGTAACATAGACTTTGACAGCAGATAAGGACTGCTTGGCCCACCTAGTCTGCCCATTTCCCTACCCAGAGGATAAGCTGCAGATCCTATTTAACCAACAGCCTATTTCTTCCTACCCGCCACAAAAATTGCCTTATGCCTGTCCCATGCATTCTTGGATTCTACCACAGTTTTAGACCCCACAGCCTCCTCAGGAAGGCTGTTCCATGAGTCCACCACCCTCTCTGTGAAAAAAATACTTCCTCACATTGCCCCTGAGCCATCTCCCTCTATCTTTAAATTGTGTCCCCTTGTTCTTGCACACCTCTTTTTCTGAAAGATGCTACCCTCTTGGACTTTGTTGATTCTACTGAGGTACTTAAACGTTTCTATCATGTCCCCCCTCTCCCTCCTTTCCTCAAGGGTATACATATTAAGCTCCTTTAGCCTCTCCTCACATGGCTTCTCTTGCAGACCCAGCACCATTTTAGTTGCCCTCCTCTGAACTGCCTCCATCCTGTCTATGTCCTTGTGGAAATGGGGTCTCCAGAACTGGAAGCAGTACTCCCAGATGGGGTCTCACCAACTGTCTGTACAGAGGGATAACATCTTCCTGTTTTCTGCTGGTGACACCTCTCCCTATACATCCCAGTATCCCCCCAGCCCTCCCTACCGCCTTCTCACATTGCTTGCCAACCTTAAGGTCATCTGATATGATTACCCCCAGGTCCCTTTCCATTTTTGTTCTTGCTACTACCTCCCCCTCCCCCACTGTGTAATCTTCCCCCGGGTTTTTGTTTCCCAGGTGCATTACTTTGCATTTCTTTGCATTGAATCCAATCTGCCATACTTCCGACCATTCTCCCAACCTTGCCAAGTCCCTTCTTGCCCTTTCCACGCCTCCTTGTGTATCAACCCTGTTGCAGATCTTTGTGTCATCTGCAAAGAACCCTTTCTTCTGTAAAAGGACTAATATCAAGCACCCTATCCAGAGTGCTTCTATTGACTGGATTAGGTATCTCCACATGCTTTTTCATTATGAATACTAAGCAGAAGCATTTGTTCAGTATCCCTGATTTTTCACTGCCACTCTCTCTGTCCGACCACCTTCCTCTTTATTCAGCCTCAATATCCCTCCCTTTGTCTTTCTTTGCTCCCTAATGTACCTATAAAAGGTTTTATCCCCATTTCTTAACCGAGTTGGCTATCTTTTCCTCAGTTTGGGCCTTGGCTATTCTGACTGCCTTCCCCGCTTCCTTCTGCTTAAACTGGTACAGTTCTCTGTCCTGTTTCTTCTGTGTTTCCTTATACTTCCTGAATGCTATCTCTTTCTCCCTTACCTTCACCGCTACTTCTTTTGAGAACCGTAGAATTTTTTTCTTTCATTTTGATTTGTTTATTTGCTTCACACAAAGGCTTGTTGCCTCTGTAATGGTGGTTTTAATATTTTTCCATTGTTGCTCCACCCCACTTTCTTGCCTGTTTGCTAGTGCTTTTCTGAGGCACTCTCCCATTTTGACAAAATCAGCCCTCCTGAAGTCCAGTACCTTCACTTTTGTGTGGCTTGACTCTACAGCTAAGTTTATCATGAACGACACTGTTTGGTGGTCACTTGTTCCCAGATGGCTACCCACTTCAAGATCAGAGATCCTCTCTCCTTCCCCATTTGAGAATACCAGGTCAAAGATGCTCCCTCCCGAGTGGGTTCCAAAACTAGCTGTCTAAGGCATGCCCCCTGTAGGGCATCAAGAATGGCCCTGCTCTTTGATGTGGCAGCAGCAAATGTGCTCCAGTTAACATCTGGCATATTCAGGTCCCCAATCAGCAATACCTCCCCTTTCTCTGCCAACCCAAAGATGCCTTCTATCATTTTCTTGTCTATTTCCTCTCCCAAGACGGGAGTTTGTATACAACCCCTGCGTGGATTGTGGAGCCATTTCCAGTCTCTAGGGTGACCCACAGTGCCTCCTCTCCTCCCTGTTTACCCTTTAGTTCTGTTGCTTTGATCCCTTCCCTTACATAGAGAGCTACTCCTCTTCCTCTTCTTCCCTCCATGTCCCTTCCATAGAGCATTGCTGGAGCTGGATGGTTAGATTTCTGGTAGCAGGTAGTTTAAGAATGTGATTACATCTCCTCTTTCTGCTACTTCCGACACCTCAACTATTCAGAGCTTATTTCTCATCCCTCTATTATTGAGGTTGTCAACCTTATTATTAGTCAGGTAGTCAGTTTATTTCTCTTGCTTGTTAAGTATAGCTTCAGTTTTAAAGCAAGTCTTCTGACCATGACATCCTGGATTCTGCAGTTTTGATTCTGTCATTTGTATCCTTAACATTTATTGTCAGGTTGCAGGGTTTTAAATAATTGATTAACAGTTTTTTTCCTTGGGACAATACTAACTGTACAGAAAGTATTTATATAGGTTTTCTAGAAGTGGTATGTTTGTTGAACACAGTGAGGCAAGTGCTATGAATTTTCACAATGTTTTGGAACTTTTATGAGCAAAACGCTAATCAATTTTTAGAGTTAAATAAAACCCTGGGTTGTTGAATACCGATTTAAGATCATAAAGCTCTTTTTTGAATGAATTAACTATATCTGACTTGATGTTGAGGGCACTTCAAATCACTGTCTGCTTGTTGTTCTGGGGCCTCTGCAATGCCTGTTTGGATTTGAATTATGATTGGTTCCATAGCCAAATTATATGTAATTTCATAGCTGTCATCACAGGTTGCCAACTATGTGACAATCTCTCTCTCTCATATGCATGTGCGGAACCCCTCCTTCAGCAAAATGGTCACTCCACTACAGATCAAAGCACTTATGTAACACCCATTACAGCTGGGAGTGACATACCCAAAGCAGCATAATAGAGAGGCAGTTTGACAGAAGAGTAGTATGTAGGACGCATAAATAACTCAAGAAGACTGATAATTTCCAATTTGCTTGTACAGTATAAGCCACTCAATCAGGATATGGTAAATGGGGATGTCCGCTTTACTGGGACATCCCCCCAGGAACCAGTTAAGTGGACATGTATCTCTATGGGCAATGCAGCTGCTTAATTGGGATGTAGGTGCCATTTAAATGGGATGATTCCGTTTAATTAATCCCTCCTAATCCTAATCGCTGTTTTCACATGCTTAACACCTCACTAACTTTGCCATCATATCATTTATAAAATACTCAAATTTTGGTGTGGTGCAACTAAACATTTTTTGCCACCAAATAAAACTGGAAGATGCCTGGAATCTTTTAAAGTGAAAAAAAATATATAGGTCAAATTTTTTGCTACATCGCATTGCACTACTGCTTTAAAATCCAGTGCAAAGCATAATAGGTACAGTATATATATATTGGGGGGGGGGGCAAATTTAAAAGGAAACGTCTCAGCTGGTACTACATTCTGCATATCATGTCACTACACAGATCTCACCACAGCTGACTCATGCACACAAAACATAATCTTACTCTTCATACAATTCACAAATTTTATTTATTTATTTATTCATTTGGTAACCAGATTGGTGCACTAATCTGAAGACCTTTTTCAGGCATGGCCTGGGCCAGAAACTGGCACAGACAGTGTAAAATACAGTGAGAGAACAGTATGGATCATACAGGGAACATAACGGTGAATCCAGTGTAGGTCAAGCTCACAGAGAAAATATAAGGTAAACAGTACCAGATACATCAACAATTGAGCATACCATGGTATATAACATTTAGGTAAACAGGGTAAGGTTGCTCCATTGTTCAATAATAGGAATAACAGTAATATTCAGGGCAGTAGAGGCGAGCAGAGCACTAGAGGGGGGAGTGGGTAAATGTGGGCTGCAAGGGAGGTGCAACAATACTAGTGGCCTGTGGACAGATGCAGGTTGTGGAGAAGTGAAAGTGCATTCTTAATAGGGAATTTAGATTTGGGGGGGTCTGGGGAATGTAGGGAAGAGGGGAGGTCATTCCATAGTGAGGGTCTGGTTGCAGAGAAGGCTCTTAGGCCCATCCTCCTAGTTACGTTATGACATTATAGTCAGAGGTGGGAAGACTGACGTAGATTGTGGCAGTAGGTTCTGGGCCAGATAAGAAGGGATAGTGGAGAGTAGGAGGGATTGTGCAAGGTATCAGCAATGGTCCAGGCCAGCAGGTAGGAGCACCACACTTGTGGGGGGAGCCAGTTAAGGGACTAGTAAAGAGAGCAGTGGTGAGTGAGGAGAGGGGTGTGGAGGGCAAGGTGACATATACGATTGTAGGTAGCATCCTGGCAGTTCAAGTTGGTAATGAAGGTGAGGGATTACACTGGGCCGCCATATTCAAGGAGGGTGAAGAGGTTGCCATGGGCAATAGCAAGACAGGCTTCTGGTGAGAGGTGGTTTATTTGACAATAGCAGAGCCCTATCTTCTGGTTGATGGGCCTGATCAGTGAGGCAATGTGGTCACTGTAGGTTAGGGATGGGTCCAGTATTACCCCCAGATACTTGAAGGTGGGAATAGTGTCAAGGGGAGATCCATCTGGGGATCTGACAGTGAGAAGGCCGCTGTTGTGGGCAAGGGAAGAGAGTTTCAGTTTGGAACCGAAAAGCATGGCTTTTGTTTTGGCAGCATTGACCAACAGTTTGTTGGAGAAGAACCAACAAAGTGCCTTGCAGAAATCATTGGTAAGAGTGGCAGATAGTGAGGAGAGGGAGGGGTCACTTTGGTATAGTTTTAAGTGGTCAGTGTAGAGGAGCAATTTACAGGATAGGCCCTCCAACGGGAGAGAGTTAATGAAGAGGGAAAAGAGGAGGGGGCCAAGGACAGATCCCTGGGGGACACCCACAGAGACAGGCAAGGGGGGGAGGTGGCACCACCAAGGCAGACCATCTGTGTTCTACCAGAGAGGTAGTTAGTGAGCCAGGTGATGGAGGCAGGGGAGAAACCAAGGGCAGTGAGTTTTACTGTCAAGATGTTGTGATTTACAAGGTCAAATGCTTTGGACAGATCTACAAACACTGCACCAGTTAACTTCCCTGCACCCAGGCCTGGCCTCTGTGGACTTATTTGGAACTGCTGCTATGTTTTAATGAGTTTATATACTGTTTAAGATTGCTTGTAACCCTGTTTTATCTGTTCATTTTAAACTTGTTCTGATTGTATTGTGTTGTATGGCACCCAAAGCCTCAGGGATTGGGCGTCTTAAAAATAAAGCCTGCCTTGCCTTGCCATTCTGTATTCCTTAGCACATAGTTGGGGAAGAGGACAAGGGCCATGGTAGTGCTGTGCTCCTTCCAGAAACCATGTTGTTGAGGGCAAAGGAGATTACATTATATCTGGAGATATACTCTGTAATTTGGTAGTTTACTGCCTTCTCTAGGAGCTTACCAAGATGGGGCAGAATACAAATAACCTGCATACCAACACAATGCTCTTTTTAGACTGCAAGTGAAGCTTGAAAAACCTAATCTGCTTGGGGGGGTTGGTGGGAGGGTGCTCCATGTAAAATGATTAAGAAGAAAAATAGAAACATCAATGCCAAAATAAATTGGCCTAAAACTACTAAATATGTATGAAAGCAGTCACATAGTGCTATCCAATACAACTAAACTGATGAAACTGAACAGAGTTTAAGAGTGGTGATAGATTCACACATATTTAGGAGTTTTATTCAGATTAGCTACTTTGCTGCCAGTGTAACGGTTTCTGCAGGAAACTGCACTTTTCACTTTTCCAGTTACAGGCTGACTGTGATTCTACCTTTAATCTCCAGCAGTGGAATATGTAGCAAAATATACAGGAACCTCCTCTACTCTTCATTGATAAGGACAATGGAATCTTTCGCTTCCATCTGGACAGGGACCATAAATGGGCAGAAGGGACCTTGGTAGGTAGGTAGGTAAAATGTTATTTATACAGTGATATAGCCATTAGAGTTCTGAAAATCCCTGTTTACAAGGCTTACCTGTTTATATAAACAGCTAAGTTGTTACAACAATATCAAACTACAAAAATACCTTGGTTAAATGGATCAGTTTCAGACCCCTAGCTGTAGCACAGGTCATCATCAGTCATCCACCATTGCTTTTACAACGCTTTGGGCTTTATTCACAAAAAAAGGCTTTGATGAGCCCCTGACACTGAACAAACTGTGATTATACTCATTTCCTTTAACCCCCCCCCCCCAATTGGGATTTATTTAGCAAGGTCTTCAATTGTGTAGATAATACTGGTTTTGATGGATTTCTTCACTTGATTTTCTTTTTGTCCACAAAGGTTTTTATCTTCCTAGGCAGGTCCGGGCAGCTTCCAGCCCTGTCCTCATACCTGATGGTCATCCCTTACCTCCTTCTGGGTACAGAAGCCGGTACCCCTGTGGATTACCCCTGCAGCAGTGTGGGAGAGGCAGTGCAGTCTTCCTTCAATGAGAAAGTCCAGTGTGGCCTTGAGACCAGAGTGACAAGGCGATCTGCCACAACACAGGCATTGCCTCACAAAGCCCAGGTCCCAATTTTTCCATTTTTCTCCATCTGACCCTGCTGCAGTACAACATCTGTATGTGCACATGGAGGCATTCATGGCCTGCAGATCCATGGCCCCACACAGTCTAGCTGCTCATACCTGGACTACCACTGGGCCTCCACCCGGTGGCAGTCATGGGCTGAGATGGCTTGGCCACCCAGACCCCAGGAGACAAGAGCAGCCCCTGGAACACTCAGTCTCTCCCACCATGCTGACCTCTTGCAACCCATGCTGAGTCTGAAACACAAGCCACTAGCATGGCAGGAAGTAAGGTGTTCAATGCCTTAGTCCTGCATGCCTCCTGGTAGTCTTCACTTGGTATTCAATGTAATATGTTTTTATATGCGATCTTTAAATTATGTTTAAACTCTGTTTAACTTGGTATTGTTTGGTGCCTAGAGTTTTTGAAAAGGTATAATATTAATAGCAAAGGATAATACGTTCATTCATACATTGTTCAATGATTTCTAGACCCAGACAGTTATAGAATCACCTAAGGGGCTCTGGGAGGCGGTACAAGACAGCTGGCTTCCAAATAGATGTCCCCAGTCCAGCTAAAATGTATCTATACAGAGTCAGGGAACTCTGATGGTGTCTTATCCCCTTCACATGTCTTTTTTATCATCATTTTTATTTTGTCACCAACGTTTTCCCCTTATTTCCATGGGAGAATCAATGAGTTTGCAGCTAGCTGTGTTTGTTTAGCACTGCAAAAAGGAACATGTCTGATTTCAGTGGCAAGCTATGGAGAAAAAACAAGGAGAGGAGAGTGAATCAAAACAGGCTGAGAAGTGTGAGGGAGCATCTGAGACCTCAGCACAAGCTACCTCATGTCAGTCTTATGACCTCATGCCCCCTCTACTTGTCAGTCTCTTCAGTTCAGCACCAGGTCCCACCAATGTCAGTCTTATCCTCTTAGCACCAAGTTCCATACATGCAGGCAGCTCTGTTGGCAGCTCTTCCCTTGCTAATTTATGAATAAGAATCCGTAGATTTACTTATTGCCTCAGGGTACATTGCACTGCACACAACATGCAGCTGGAATGGATGCCGGAGCAGACAGTCTCTGGTACCATACCAGAGCCTTCAGGGGATATGTCCCTGTATACCTAGAGGTCTGGCCTGGGTTCTTTTTTGATCACAGGGAACAGGGAAAGAATAATAATAATAATAATAAGCTTAATAATACTGTGTCTCCACCTGGAGGGAAACTGAATAGTGCCCAGGACTCTTTGCACTCAAGAACAGCTATGCTGATGATCTTACATATCACTGAACAGTTTTGACATAATGAGCCCTAGGAAATACAATTTATGGGGGAAATGAGCAGACACCTTCACCGGTAATAGCTGTGTTGGACATTTTGCATTGCAGACAGGCTTCAAGCTTGCTTGAAGTCATTCCCATAATTTACATGTTCTCTCTCTCGGCTTGAATCATGATATTGTCATCTCTGCATCCACAACAGGCTGGGAGCCAGTGCTCCAAATGTAAAATGTAAACAGACTATGAGTTGAGCTGGATGAGAAACATAATTTGTGCAAAGTAATGGAGTTATATAGGGCAGGGCATGATGCAATGCAGGTTGCAGAAGGGTACAAGATGAGCATTGTAGAGGAATGCTCACACAGATTGCCAGGCACAATAGGCAGGGGAACTGATCTCTTCTAAGCTAAGAAAAATGTAACTTAAAGTGAAAGAAGTCGGTTATGTTGTGGAAAAATTCAACTGGACTGTGCAAAAAAAGGGATTGGCCACCACAGAGTGCATGACCCAGTATTCAGGGACCTGCTGTGATGCAGTGTGAAATCCAGCAGCCGCAGATGCAATGGAGAGTGCTAGTGTGAATTCAGTTCACTCAAAAGTCTGTCTGCAATAAACTAGAAACTGAGTAAAAAAAACAGCCTAACATGGCAGGTCAGCATGAAATGAAATAAAGTGAACTGGGACTGTCTGAGCTGTACAGAGAGGAGGGCAGAAGTGCTTGCGATCTCCCCCAAAGTCAGATCAAAATGTGTGCTAAGCTTTAGGGTGGTGCTGCATGAAAGCTGCTGTTTGAGAGTAATGGATCAGTGGAAAAAAATTGAAAACAAATTTTAAAAGTCAGAACACCAGTTGTCATAAGCACTGTGTTTCCTTTTAGTTTCAATTCAAACTGCTAGTATGACTGGTAGAGAGGCACCAAAGAAAACAATCACCATCACAGCACTTATCATTGCCTGGATTTGCCAGAAGGAGGGGGTCTTGGAGAGGCCAGAGAAAGCCTACTTGCAAAATAGGGCAGCAGACAGACTAGATCCTGGCTGGCCACTAAGTGTCTGCGGCTTCTGTGACTACAGTGGGAGAGAATGTGTTTAATATCAAGTACTGCAGAGAATGCTGTGTGCATCATGGACTGTATCAGAGAATCCAACGGACTACTTGCTGAGTACCCTTTACAGCTAAAAAAGGGGAAGATGTGGAAGTGCAGCAGTGTAGCTCTGGGTGTACAGCCAGCAGTTCAGGCCCAGTTATGCCCTGGAAAAGTCAGCTTTGTGAAATACGGTCAGTATGCATTGAAACACAGTGCAACTTGTACCCTCTGACACTGGACGCTGAAACACAGTTCAACGTGTACTCTGGGGTACTGGACACTGAAACACAGTGCAACTTTTACTCTGTGGCACTGGACACTGAAACACAGTGCAACTTGTACTCTGTGGCACTGGACACTGAAACACAGTGCAACTTGTGCTCTGTGGCACTGGAGACTGGTATGTCATGACTTTTCTGACCCTCTCCAAGTTCTTGGTTCAAAGAGGAGAAACCATCAGGCACTGTGGATAGTGCCACACAAACAGGACACCCTGGTCATTATTCCACTTGGAGACACTGATAGCCAACATCCTTATCAAACCTCTGATATGCCCTTCCACGTGATGTCCTGGGGGGGTATATGGAAAAAGAAGATCTGGTGAAGCCTCCTACCTATACCATGGCTACTTCTTTGGAGGATGAGAGGCCTGCAGAAATGTCTTTTGTAAACATTTAGAAGTGCTATGAATTTGAGTCTCAGAAAGAGGAAGATTCTTTTGAATTCCACTCCCCTGACTGTCTCCCAATTGCCACTGGACCTGACCAGCCTGTGGAGTCTGATGAATCATACAGTTGGGCGGAAGAGATTACCCAACAGACAAGTGATTGGGACTAGGACATACTGAATAAGATGAACAGATCCGGCCAGTGCCAGGGAGAGCAAGAAACAGGTGCATCCCTAAAGGGGGCAAGAAGGATAGGATAATCCATAGAAGGGCTGAAGCCAAACTTGAGGAGAAGTCCCCTTACTTTGCTAAGAAGATCTGGTGCAAGATTGAAAACTAGAGAGAACAGTGCTTGATGTAACATGCCTGGGTGGACTACACCTTCTGGGGTTACTCTGGCACTGAAACAGCCCTAATGAAATGTAAACATATAAGCAAAGATCAAGTGGAGACATGGATGGTAGGAAGAACCCTGCACCTGGATGCAGTGATCTGTACTGACAGAGAGGGCCACCAATCCATTCACACTTTGGCAATGAGGCATCCTGATGGAGCCATTGTTTACTGCCCCCACCCTGATAGGTACTCATAAGCAGAATTCTGGGCATCCCAGAAATGTTCCCTCCAAAAGGAACCCAAGTACAATGTTGCCATGTTGGTATAGCACCTGAAAGACAGTAAGCCGTGGTTGGTGGTCCACATTTTATGCATGGCATCAGCCAAAGAGAAGAATGACTTGCCATTAAGTTATCCCCCTGATGGAAGACGGAGGTTCCTGACCTGGTCGTGCTCCAGCTCCAGTTCAAAATTTCATGAGGGAGATCAGGACCCTGAGGTCTGCAGGCAACAGTTCTGACCGAAGAAGGAGGATGCACCAACTGACAGCAACCATGAGAGCCCATGGTTAACCTGCAGACCTGCACATCAGTTCAATGTTTGTGGAATAGCAATGGGGTACATAGTGGTTGTGTAACTTGTAATACTTTTTGTGGCTTTACTCTATTCCCACTCTTGAGTAGTAGGTATGCAGGTAGGAATTTGTAGGGAATAGAAAGCCCATGAACAAGGGTGAGAAGAGCGCCAGAAAAAGAGGAGATGGGGATGGTGGTGGACAAAAAACAATCCCTACATAGAAACATAGAATTTGATGGCAGATAAGGACTGCTTGGCCCACCTAGTCTATCCATTTTCCTACCTAACAGATAAGCTGCAGATCCTAGTTAACCAGCAGCTTACTTTCTCCTACCCCCCACTAAGACTGCCTTATGTCTGTTCCATGCATTCCTGAATTCTCCCACTGTTCTTGACTCCACAACCTCCTCAAGGAGGATGTTCCATGCATCCACAACTCTCTCCGTAAAAAAAAAAAAAATCCTCACATTACCTCTGAGCCGTCCCCCCTCTATCTTCAAATTGTGCCCCATTGTTCTTGTGCATCTCTTTTTCTGAAAGATGCTACCCTCTTGGACATTGTTGATTCCCTTGAGGTACTTGAAAGTTTCTATCATATCCCCTCTCTCCCTTCTTTCCTCAAGGGTATACATATAAGCAAGGGAGGTGTGTTAGTGGAGGGTTTAAATAGAGGTTGTGGGAGGAGCTATTCCCCACATTGAACCTTGGGCTAAGCCCTCCGATTTCAATGTTTGTAGAATAGCAATGGGGTATATATTGTATAACTTGTAGTACTTTTTGTGGCTTTACACTATTCCCACCCTTGAGTAGCAGGTATGTAGGTAGGAATTTTTAGGGAATAGAAGGCCCAAAAAGATACCTCCTCCAACTCACAGAGAGTATGACCCCTGGCACTCAGGAGAGGAAACCCCCTAGTGGAGAAAACCTCTGAGGATCCATGGCCATTGGTCTGCCCATCCTCTGGGTATACTAAGATGAGAAGGACCTAGGTTCTAGTAACCATAACTAATTTGAAGAAAGTGAGCTTCTTGGAGAGATGGTGGCCATCCTTGATCTATGGACGATCTGTGGATCTAAGGAGGCAGTATAGCGCAGTGGTCTAAGGTTCTGAGCTGCAAATTTGGTGACATCCAGCAGACCAGACCTGGGTTTGAATCCCACAGCTTCCACTTGCATACTGTGTGACCCTGAGCAAGTCACTTAACCTCCTTGTGCTCCCAGGTCGCTCCTGTAAAAAAGCTTTCAGCTTAGTGTGCTATACCTGGTTAAACAACTAAAAAATGGACGATGCAGACTGAATGATAATCCTGCAGTTAAAGAGTAGGTCTTTTCTGAAGGAGTGACAGAATCCTAAGTGTGAAGCAGATCCAGTTTTCGAAGGGCAAATGAAATCCAGATTTCCAAGGTGATGAAGGATGCTTGTCCCAAGGGATTGTATGGGCATAATGAGCAGAGAGAGCATTAATTGATCGATAAGTTACTAGCCAGAGAACAGTGGACTTGCTATGATATGAGAAGTCATGGGTGAATGATCCAACTTGTGTAAGGTTTGACTTTAAAAGTAAAGTCTGGAGGCAAGGAGTTTAGTAGTGAGCGATGAGTCACTAAGTAAGCATCCATGAAGTAGAAATGAGTAGAAGAGAGTCTTTGAGTGTCTGATAGGAGTAATACCATAAGTGATTTAGTAAGCGAATGGAGGAAGATTTGCAGGTGTAGGCTAGATAGTGGCTGAATATATAGAAAGAATGACTGGAAGTTTGGTATAAGGAATTGGATGGCTTATTTGGGCATGATATTGTCGCTATACTTGTAATTCTCTGCTAGTATGCTGGCTGAAGTAAATACAGGTATGGGTATTTCTGTGGCATTATTGTCCATGAGATGCGCTGTGGTGGCTTATAGTAGGTTAGGTTTACAGGTGATCCAATGCAGAAATACTTAAGAGCAGCTTGGAGGCAGATATATGGAAGAGTCCATAGGCAGGATTAATTGTGAAGGAGAGCTGTGTGGGTACCAGAGGATCTTAGTGCTGCGGTTGATTAAGACCAGTTGGGAAGCAGGACTGGGATAATGAAGTTACCTTAATTGATGCATATTTCTGGATAGAAATTCAGAGGAGCCTGTTCTCAGTGATAGTCTTTACTGGAGAGGTTAATGGAGATAATTCATGAAGGATAGCTGGAGGATCCACTGGAAGGGTGGCTAACTCGACTGAAGGTAATGTCAAGGAATTGTGGATGATTGTATGAGGTATGGTGATGTCCAGGCGGCAGAAAATGGTGGTTCAGATAGCTTGACATTAGTAAGCAGCTAGGCACTGGAGATCCAGTGGTGAATATTCTGGAATGCAGCTGGAAGGTCGTAGGACAAGCAATATCTGTTGAGGCAGTAAGAGTCGAGTAACACGGTCAATGAAGTTGATGATGGTAGGAGATGCTGCAGAAGGTGACTGAATAATGTTCGAGGTGGCGTGAGGTATCTTGCAAGTCCTGGTATCTGAAGCAGCAATAATGGAGAGTAAGTCAGAGTGAGACAGAAGAATTGAAGTATTTTCCATGCAGGAGGATAGCCTGTGAGGCATGGTAGACAGGGAAGTCCGCAAAGACTGAATAGACAAGATTCGTATGGAGTATCCAATAGAGAGAGATGGGAATCTTTCTAGAGTCCAGTCGAATGAGATTCCAAATTGATTGAGGGGAACTGATAGGGCGGTATCGAAAACTCTATGATAACATAAGAGTTTCTGAGGCATGTCATTCAAGGAATGTGTATTAGAAGCAGTTTCCTCAAGTGAAATGAACAGTGATCCATCAAGTAGTGGATGGAAGCTGTTAGAATGGCCAGAGTAGGACTATGAGATGGATAGACTGGAGTAGTAGTTGACTGGATAGGAATAATGGCAAAGTATGGTAGGATGCCCAAGAAAGCCACACCAAACAGGACGAAGCCCCGAGCCTGCAAGGCAGAGATGAAAAAACTGCTATCTGAAGACAAAAGGAAAGTCCAGAATGAATCTTGATGGTCTGAAGGACTGGTCTGGGAAGGTGCCGGGCTAGGTGAAGTCAGAGAACATACAGTGCAGGAAGGAGCAGGACCGAGTCAGTTTCACAGCGAACTCCAGCGAAATGTGGAAGACTGAAGCAAGTCACTAGAAGATGATCCATGGAAGGCCATAGGGCAAAGCTATACACCAAGAGCAAGTGGGATGAGGCACTTCAGTCCTACAACTGACGAAGGCTGTAGTTGACGAATGGAAAGGATGGGAGGCGCTGGACCGAAGAAGCAACTGGAAGGGGTGACCTGCAGCAAGGAAGTCCTAGAGGCAGTCAAACTGGATTTGAGACATATGCTGGACCTGCTGGCAAGAGCCACATCATGAGGGATAGGAGGCCAAGGGATGAAGGATGATGGTCCATGGATGAGCAGAATGGAGTGGTGAGGAAGGATGGAAGTTAGTCAGAGTAAAGGGGTCCCGAGACTAGAGAGAAGTTGTAATCAGGTAGGACATAGAACTACATTAGGAGGGACCTGCAGGTGCAGATGCAAGCACCTAACTGAAGTAGGTGAGGTGAGCTGACTGGCATGATGCTCCAGATAATGGTTGAGGGTGAAGGCACATTAGGGACATGCTTAAGTCCAGGAGGGAGCAGCAAGTAGCAGTCTGATGGAGAGCAGTAGGATCGAAACAGTTGATTGCAGAAATTAGCTTCCAGGCTTGGTAAACGAGGAGAGACAACTAGTCCGCAATACCACTCCACAAAGGTAGGAGGATGGAGGCAAATAAGTTACGGAGGTCCTTTTCAGACAGGAAGTGGCAACCAGGCATGAGACAGAGGATACAATAACCCAGTGGATCCAGAGACGGCATACCACTCCCTGATGTCGATAAGAGGACGTGCAGCCAATGTCGACAGGCAGAGTTAAGGGTGGAAGGCAGTTGAAGTGTGATTGATGGTCCTGTTCCCGAAGAGAAGTGGTGACCCATATCAAGTAGAGGATGCAGAAAGTGGAAATGGTGATGCAAGCTCAGGCTGATGACCAGGTAAGTTAGTGCGATGAGACTTTATGGAATTATGTAGGTGAGGAAGAATGGATATCACGAGCAGGAGGAGGTCCTGTTTCAGAAGGGTTGTAGCATCTGATAGCAGGTCGAGAATGGACACATATGAAGCAGTGGAATGGAAACTCAGGCATCCATCCATGACATTCGAGGCAAGATGATCCTGACTGGATGCAGCTAAGAGAGATAGGACAATGAGAGTACATATCTGAAAAAGTTCCTTTCCTGAAGGGAAGCAGCAACCTGCATCAGGAATAAGATGCCGACAGTGGAAACAGACTACTACAGATTCAGGCTCCCGATCATGGAAGTTAGCGGGACATGATCATGAATTGAGGCTGCAGACTAGGTATGATGGAGAAGGCAAGTCATGCAAAGTCAAGTTCCTGAAGGGAAGCAGCATCTGGGTTTCAGGCTGAGAATGCATAAGTGCAGCAGTAGAGTGTAGACTCAGACACCTGTTGGGAGTGGCTGAGGTGGGATGATGGTGATGTGAGGCAGCCAGGCATAGGTAGGATGATGAGGCAGATGGAGCAAAAAGTTCCGTTCCCAAGGAGAAGCAGCAACTGGTATGAAGTAGAGAAGCCATGGTATGAGTAGCGGATTGTAGACATGACTCCCATCCCTAGTAGTCGGGGAAAGCTAACCCTCACTCAATGCTTTCCAGCAGAGTTAGGGACAGAGGACATCCATTTGGTAAGTAGCAGGAGGTAGCGAATGTAATGGAATCCCATCTCTGGTAGACAGGAGAAGCCTACTTTCACTCAGCACCTCAGAAGGCGTGAGTTAGAGACAGAGTCCGGACTACTGCTGGTATGGGCTGGCTGAAGGCGCAGAATGCTGCTGTAGAAAGAAAATAGATTAGGGAGCCGAAATGAGGTAGGCATGAAGAATAGTACACAGGAATGGTAAGACAGATGTAGTTTGATGGGAATGGCAGGTACAGAAATGGCAGTTCAGGAGAGAAGATCCAGCCTTGGAAGCAGTAATAATGCATGGGAAGGAAGACCCACTGTAAACTGAAGTGGGCACCAGGGGATAGAGATAAGGGGCAGCAGGCAACTGAGGATGTAGGCAGCAGTTGCTGGTAGGTGAGAGCGAAGAGGTACTGATGAATGGTAGCAACCCCTCCAGATGTCCTGAGACAGGCAGCGCTAATGGTCCAGGAAAGGAACGGTGACCTCATCAGCCAGCCAAGAGAGTAGGGACATCAGGAACAGGATGAAGGAAGAGTCAGGGGTAATCATGGCTCCCCGGAAGACCATGTCCTGAAGTGCAAACCAAGGCATTGAAGGGTGGCCCGACATATGAGACCTCCCTCACCTGCCCCCCCCCACCAGCAGCACCTGTAGGCAGAGCAGTGGGAGCATGAACTTCCCACTAGATGGTGCGAGGTCATAGCCATAGCTGGGATGCGCCAAAGAAAAACTACAGATGGGTAGGTGGACAGCAGGGCATTGGGGGTTACACAGCAGAAGTAGGGGTAACACGGTACTAGAGATATTCCTGAGGGGAATGGAACTGAGTGTGACACAGCATGAGTACAATGATTGTTTGGTTAGGGTCAGAAGAACAGAAGTCACTGGGTAACTGGCAAATTGTCATCAGGGGACCACAAAAGAAACATGAGTAGTTTTGGACAGCCAATTGCTGCAGTGCCTTATGCTGAATGAAGTGGTTTGCAGGGCTTGCTTGGACAGCCAAGCTGCCACCTACCTTGGAGAAATGCAGATAGCATGCCAGAATGGAGGAATGGCACATGTGAAGCTTGTACCTAGTGCTAGTTTCAGGCGTGACCACAAAAAGGTAAGATCACCCCAAGTAATCACAGCACCAACCCCTCAGACGCCCCCCTTCCCCCAATAGAGGATGAGCTGCACCAGTAAACAGGGGAAGAAAAATGACACAGGGGAACTCAGTGGAGAATAATCTGAATGGGTGGATGGCTGGATGCAAAAATGCAGTCAATGTTGCACTTACGGTGAGAGGATAGAGCAGTCCAGGGAAAGATAGGTGAAGGAGCTTGACGGTGACTGAAGAGGAGAGACTGCATGCAGCAGGGCAGGAAGAATCGGGAGGCGAACAGGTTGCCCACTGGGGATGGACAGGAAATGGGCGTGTGACAGAGGGAAGCAGGAGGAAGCCCAAAAATGGAGAAGGAGTTGGGGATGCACAGAAGCACTGGTGGCAGAGGGGTGGGATGCAGGTGGGATACCCAAAAAGAAAGGGGAGACCTGGGACCACAGGAGGAGGGAAACAATCAGAGAAGTGGAGTGGGGAGGCGGAACAAGCCCCCAAGAGAAGGGAAATGAGCCAGGCCACAGGAAAAGAGATGAGAGACAGGAATGAATGAAAGAAAGCAAACCAGAGGGAGAATAGGGAAAGACACAAGGCAGGGGAAAAGACCAGACTGCAGCAAGAGGCACAGGAACAGCAGAGCCACATAAGTCATGCAGGGAGCCCAGGGACAAAAAACACACTCCCTAAGCAAGGGAGGTGCATTAGTGGAGGGTTTAAACAGAGGTTGTGGGAGGAGCTATTCCCACATTGAACCTCAGGCTAATTCCTCCCAAAATATGTTAGGGACAAGTGTTCGTTATTCTTTTCCAGAGTCTGTGACACCAGTTTTAAACACATTATTATACAGATGAGGGGTATTGTGGACAGTATTCCACCACGGTCCAGTTGAACACTTGGCTTGGACACTTCCAGCAGGTGTTGTGCCATTTCCAAGAACTTGGGGACCTGTGTCTTCTGTTGTGCAGTTATTTGGTCTGTGAAATACCAGCTCCAAGGTCTTTCTCCCTAGATGGACTAATAGGGTTTCTCTTCCTGTGCTTATACTGTTTTATCCTGGTTTTCACAGAAAGTCAAAATTAGAAAAATATTATAAAACGTTTATTAAAAAAAACCTTTTTACAAACATTTTAAGAGTCAAGTACTATGCATTTTGTTTGCTTTTGAACGCTTTCTTGCAGGTGCAGTCAAAGAAGAGGAACTGTGGTTACAACTATAACATTCATGGATGCCACAGGGCCTGTTTTATAATGTTTAAAGTGTTATGAACATGCACAGTGTACATTTTTTAAAGTTTAATGAAATGTTCTCTTGCCAGTTTTTAGGAAATGCATGCCTATGCCATGTGCATCTTAAATGGTCAAAGGTTTTACAGTACACTCTATGGTGTGGGTACAATTAATGCATCGGTGTGTTATAGTGAGTAATGCCCAGTTAGAGGTTTCACTAGTAGGCACCCGGTGGTGGAGCCGGGTGAATTTCCATTGGTTGTAGACAGGTATTGTATGGGACCACTCTGGCCAATAGGACACCACATCTGTTAGCTGTATACGCTACCTGATGGTCAGTTATGCTACCAGTGAGGGATCCTGTAGTTAGTCACCCACAGCCAGCTCTGGTTGGTAGTTCTGTATGGCCATAAATTCTGTATTCCCTTTGTGGACCTGCCTTTGCTGGTCATAGGTAGAGGTGGTTGATGAACTCCCCCTCTTGGAGGACACAAAGGGGGAGGTGTTGCATCTGAGGTTCTAGCTGAGGACAGCAAGGTTTCTTCGTGGCAGTAAGTGTAACCCCTGTGTCCCCCACGGGCTATTACAAGTGTTTAAAAGTGTCACAGTAAACTGTGTTTTCAGATAAAGGACACCGGGAACAAACCATTCTGAGCTTTCACTCCCAACCAAACTGACCTCTACTCTCCTTGCCTCACCCACCCTATACCTACCTGACCTCCCTTTTACCTTTTCACTACTAACTATCTTGACCTGTTGAGGACATCATCTACCTACCATCTCCACTTCATACCCCACCGTCCATGGCCGACTTTTCCCTTTTCAGCTATCCCCAAATTTTCATGCCCCACACCACTTTTTCTCATCTTTTCCATTTACCACCTGATGCTGTAATCCCACCTACAGCAAACTGGGATACCAGTGTCTGCCAGCATTTTTTGTTTTTCATTTCTCTCCAATGTTTATTATGTAAGTCCCTTTATGATGTTCCACAAGGACCTAACTCTATAAATTGTATTTCCTTGTAAATATTTTCCAACATCTGAGAAGCCTCCTGTACCTTCCTTTGTATATTGCCTTGCTTTTATTGCACATTTGTATATACATTGTCTTTGCTTACATTATACGAGTTGCACACCTCTTGTCTCAGGACCTCCTTGTAAATCGGCCTGTTCAATGGAGTTATTTTCCTGCCAACAAACTTCCTTAAACTTGATTGATAAACTTGATATTGAACAGTATATGCCTCTGTGATGTTCAGGCTTAAAATACTGCAGTGCTCTGTACCTAGAGTTGTCTGATAAGTTGATGCATCACCTGCAGCTGGTGTATATCACTGTAGCCAGGCTGATTCCTGGAGATAAATCCTCAGAAAAGTCATGTCAGTGCTGCTCAAACTCCACTGACTGCCAGTTCAGTGGTGCACTGCCTTTAAGGTTGCTCTGTTAACCTACAAGACCCTGCATGGACTGGGTCCCTACTACCTAAAAGATTACTTGACTTTCTATGCTCATGCCAGCCCTCTGTTCTAACCACTGAGGGTAATCTGATAGCCAATCCTAGATCAAGGATCACTGAAATTACTGAGGATCACTGAAAGATAGGATTGTGGAATGTCTTGAATTCAGTGGCTTACAAGATCCAAGGCAGCATGGATTCACTTTGGGGAAGCCATGTCAAACTAATCTTGTAGATTTCTTTGACTGGATAACCAGGGAAGTAGATCAGGATGGAGTGGTGGATGTGACCTACCTAGATTTCAGTAAGGTCTTTGTAATAGGGACTGTGTGTATCCTGGAATGAGCACGCTTTCTCTTTAAATCAAATCTGTTGCAACAGTAATTCTTTGTCTTGTACTATTCTATTTCTTCTCCCTATGTTCCCCAACTATCAGGAAGGCCACCTGTAGTTGTTCTGTGTATCCCTATTTTCTTCCTCCTTTCATTTCTTCTTGCTCTTCCACGTTTGCACTGTGCCCTGATTACACATTTAAATCATTTCGCTAGGACAAACCCAGTGAAAGTAGCCCTCATTTGCCTTCTTGTGTAGCTTAGGGATTGAAACTACAGGGTGAAATAAAGACAAGCTGAGTGTCTTTCTGTCTGCTTCTGTCACCCTCCTAGCAAAATAAACTGCAGAGATGATTTGCTAAGCAAAATAGAATGTGTGCACAAAGTAATCTGTAGTTTGGTTCTTCAGCTAATGTTACCTGCAGAATAAAGTTCAGTGCTAAAATGAGGCTGCTTGGTGCTTGCTATTTTCTGTGTGATAGACTGACAATGAGCACGTTTGTCTCCTCAGGCTTTTGCAGCTCATTTTGTTTTGTTTCTTTTTAAAACAACACATTTCTTTCTGAAAAGAGACTCTTCTATGTTAACAGACTTATTCTTCATATGCTACGTTTTAGGTAAAAGAAAACTTGTGCTGCTGTGCTAGAATATATTGGCTTACCTATTTTAGCCTTTCTTACAGCCAGGATTCTCCTTCATCCCTCTGACTCTGCTTTAGGGCCAGACGGCCATCTTCTCGTTAGTTTATAGTCAGTAGTGATGGGAGGAGCATGGCTGTTTGGAATTGCATACATATAAAGGATTTGCCTTATTATTATTACTTCTAGATTATGTTATTGTGTTTCTAACCACCTAGTGTAGGTTTGCTTTAATTTTGAACTAAAAATAAATATTCTGGAAGATTTTAGTCTTTAGTTATAAAAAGGGGAGGGGCCTAATTGATCACCTGATCCTACTCCTGTATAAAAGAACCAGGTCTGGGAGCATTTTTTTTAGTTGGTGATAAGGTGCTATCCCTATCAGACCCCTAGCTCTTTTCTAGGTGGGATTTTGTTTCCGTTTGAAGCTATTCTGAACCGTTATGCCTTTATTTGATGACTTCTTGTTTATGATTATTTTCTTCTGATGAAATCAGTCTGCTTTTGTTTATTTCTGTTGTATGAATAAATATTTATTTTATTTGGCATCCTGACACTGTGTTGGACTTCCTTACTACCCACATTTACACCTGGTGTCAAAAGTGGGCTAGCAGTGGATATTGTCCAAAAATATCCAGGAGGTGCCAGATGCAGCGGGACAAGGCGGAAGATTCCATGGCTAGTGGTGTTCTGACAAAGACAATGGCACAGCAGCTACAGATTCCACTGAACCCTGGCCTAGGGGATGTAAGAAGATGAGAGACCAAGACCGAGAAACAAGAGGAAGGAGCTACAGGAGGGGAAGATGTCTCTAGTGGTTCTGAAAAAGAAGAGGAGACTCCCCCCAGTAAGATGGTGGACTTGTTAAGATGTTTTTTGTAAAGCAAATCAACATGGAGAAACAAACGAAAGGGACCGTCTGCAAAGTGAAGCAAGGTGGGTGGATACATTGCGGGTCATTCAGACCCTAGGGGCCATTCATCAGAATCCACCTAATGATGACCCAAAAGACATTAAACTATCTAAATTGGCAGAGAATGATGACATTGAGGCCTACATAACAACATCTGAGAGGGTGGCTACTGCCTGTCCGTGGCCTCAGGACCAGTGGGTAGTCCGACTAGCCCCTATCTCACTGGAAAGGCCCAATTAGCTTATAGCCATGTTGAGACTAGACATGCCACTGACTATGGTCATGTGCGTCAAGCAATCTTAAAGTGCTACGATATAAGCATAGAGACTTACAGACAGAGGTTTCAGACTTTCCGGTACCAGTCAGCGGATTCCCCGCAGGAGGCATATGTGAGATTGCAAGACCTATGCAAGATGTGGTTGCAGCCTTCTGTGAAAACCATGGACCAGGTTATTGAATCAGTTGTCTTGGAATAATTCATCAAGATCCTGCCACATGACGTGCAGATGTGGGTGAGGGAGCACCATCCAGAAACAGCAGAGAAAGCAATCAACCTAGCTGAGGACTTCTTGACTGCCCACCCATCACGCCAGAAAGGACATACCTGGACCAGTGCCTCCTCACCCACGGTAAGGCCTATGCATTCTACTTCTTCTAATAAGGTTTTTAATGACACTAGTACTGTTAGATTGGATAAGCCTATAAGATGTTACAATCCTGACATTGTCTGCCATGAGTGTCAAATGAAGGGTCACATAGCTGGATTCTGCCCAAAGAGAAAGAGTGGCCCTACACATCTAGAATTGGCCAACTGGGGGCAATACATGACACCAATTACCATAGAAGGGAAGGAAGTGCTTGGACTGGTTGACTCGGGGAGTAGGCAAACTTTAGTCCAGACAGATCTTGTACAAGCAGAAAATACTCTGAACCACAAGACAGGAGTCACTTGCATTCATGGTGACGTGCACTTCTACCCCCTTAAAGAGGTAAATATGACTTTGCAGGATCAAACGCAACAGATACGGGTAGGTCTGGTGCCACGTTTGCCGGTACCTGTAATATTGGGACATGATTTTCCTCATTTTCAAAATCTCCTGACATCTGTTACTTCAGTGTGTGCTGTCACAACACAGGCTCAGGCCAAACAGGAACAGTGTATTTCAAAGGAGTTTCCTTTTGAGGAGGAACTGTATGACATGCCTGGGAAAACCAGAAAGTCCAAATGAGAGAAGAGAAGAGATAAATATCAATGAACTTTAAAGAAGGACTTGATAGATGATGAGACATTTTTGAAATGTACTGAACATGAGTCTTTTAATGATCAGAAACAAGATAGTACAGTAACACCCTTATTTTTATAGGTGGATCCTGATGAGAAGGATTCTATAACTCCCAGCTTTAAAATCCAAAACTGAAGACTGTATAGACAATGTACTAATCCTAAGACTGGGGAATGTGTGGATCAGTAGGTAGTTCATACACTTACCGGGCTAACCTAATGTACTTGGCCCATGATATTCCTTGTGCAGGGCATGCAGGGAGGGACAGGACTCTCAGTAGGCTGCTACAGCATTTCTTTTGACCGGGTATCCATGAACACATAGCAGACTACTGTAAGAGCTGTAGTGCTTGCCAGAAAGTGGCTCTTATAAACAAAAAGGACAAAGTCCCTCTGCCACCCCTGTCACTGGTGTCCGTTCCCTTTGAACGGATTGCCATGGATATTGTAGGCCCTCTACCTAAAAGTACAAAAGGTAATAGATTTGTGCTGGTGATTTGTGATTACGGTATGAAATACCCAGAGGCTATTCCCCTACGTACTGTTACAGCAGGAAAAAATAGCGGAATAATTGCTGAAGTTTTTCATTAAGGTTAGAATACCCAAGGTAATACTAACAGATAGGGGTACAAACTTTTGTTCCATCTTGCTGAAACGACCCTACCAAGCCCTAGGGGTGGAAGCTGTGTACACCTCCCCATACCACCCCCAAACAGATGGATTGGTAGAGCGTTTCAATAAGACACTGAGAAAGATGATTCAGAAGTATGTATCAGGCGAGGGAAAGCACTGGGATCTCTACTTGTCACTCCTTCTGTTCACACATAGGGAAGTGCCCCAGGCGTCTACTGGTTTTTCACCATACGAGCTATTACATGGCAAGAATCCTAGGGGCCTTCTAGATGTCATTAAGGAACAGTGGGAGTATGGTAATCATGTAGAGACACCTACCACCTTGGAATATGTCACCCAGATGCGTCAGAGGGTAGCCAAATATGCCCAACTAGCACAAGAACAGAATCAGGAAAAGAAACAATATCAGAAAGAGAGATATGACCAAGGAGTAGGTAGTAAACAGTTCCAGCCAGGAGATCATGTCTTACTGTTACTACCTTCCTCTGACAATAAGCTCACTATGAAATGGCAGGGTCCATATGTTGTACAGGGACAAACTGGGCCTGTTAATTTTGAAATTAAGGTACCAGATAGAAGACAGAAAGTGAAGGTGTACCATGCTAACTTACTTAAAAAATAGTGTGAGCGAGCTGAATCTGATGTACCCTCAAATATGTATGTTTGCCCTGTTCAGTCTAAGGAAACTGAGTTGGATCTTGCTTACAAGAGGTTGGACACTGAAAGTATTCAAGATCCAGTGGTAGTTAACCCCGCACTTACAAAAGACCAGAAAGCAGAGCAAGATATCCTGTTAAATCAGTTTGACAGTACTTTTACCTGTATACCAGAGAGAACGGGCAAAATAAAGCACCACATTCATGTAACCCAGGAGTCACCTATTTAAGCCCTACAGATTACCTGAAAAAGTAAAAGATGATGTTGTAAAAGAGATATGTAAAATGAAAAAAATGGGGGTGATAGAAAAGGCCAACATTGATTGGGGTTTCCCCATGGTAGCTGTACTGAAAAAAGAGGGAGGGGTTGGGATATGTCTGGATTTTCACAAGTTAAATGCAATATCTAAATTTGATGGTTATCCTATGCCCCGTGTTGATGACATCATCGATCGCCTCGGTCAAGCCCAGTATATCACCACATTAGATCTCACAAAAGGGTACTGGCAAGTCCCATTGGATGTGGAGGCCAAGGAAAAGACTGCCTTCAGTACCCCCATTGGATTGTTTCAATTTGTAACAATGCCATTTGGCCTTCTCAGTGCCCCCGCTACTTTTCAATGGCTCATGGACAAGATTCTTAGACCACACATGTTATACAGTGCAGCCTACCTGGATGATGTGATAATATTTAGCCCCACATGGGAAGAACATCTGAAACATCTAAATGCAGTATTGAGCACTATTACCCAGGTAGGCCTCACCATTAATCCTACAAAGTGCTCTACAGCAATGACAGAGACAAGATACTTAGGCTTTGTAATTGGCCAAGGACAGGTAAAACCCAAAATAGGGAAAGTGGACGCTGTAGCCAAAAGTCCAAGACCAGTAACTAAAAAACATGTTCGGTCCTTCCGAGGCTTGGTCGGTTATTACCGGCATTTTGTCCCCAATTTCGCTACCATTGCTAGTCCTCTGATAGAATTGACTAAGAAAAACAGACCTACAATGGTAGCTTGGTCACCAGCCTATGAAGAGGCGTTTTGTGCTGTCAAAGCTGCCTTATGTTCATCCCCATATTGAAGAGCCCAGATTTTGCCAAACCTTTTATTGTGCAGACTGATGCTTCCAATACTGGTATTGGTGCTTTCTTATCCAAGATCCAGGACAGAGAAGAACATCCTGTAATCTCTATAAATAGAAAGTTGCATCTGAGAGAGACCAAATATTCTGCTATATATAAAGAATGTTTGGCCCTGAAGTGGGCAGTAGAGACTCTGAGATACTATTTGTGGGGTACAGAATTTGAAGTGTGGACCAATCATAATCCTCTTTGTTGGATCCATGTGACGAAGGAGAAGAATCCGAGGATTATGAGGTGGTACCTGGCTTTACAGCCATGTAAATTGTTAGTAAAACACAGATCTGGGACCGCAAATAGCAATGCAGATTTTATGTCTTGGTTTGGACCAGATATAACTATACAGACAGAATTAGACCTCGGGGTAATGATTGATAAAAAATCGGAGGGCAACCTCTGAATTATTTTTATTTGAGTTTAAGGGACCCCGAGGTGGAGCTTTGGGAGTGGGTGGGCTGAAGCTCCATCTCTCTCTTTGTGAGAGATCTGTTTCTTCTGTCTGTAAGTAAAAGCAGTAAAGAAAAAACAAAGTTCCTTTAGAGAAAGCCCTGTCTGTTGGCTTCCTCTTAAGTGGGGAGGAGTATGTAATAGGTGCTGTGTGTATCCTGGAATGAGCACGCTTTCTCTTTAAATCAAATCTGTTGCAACAGTAATTCTCTGTCTTGTACTATTCTGTTTCTTCTCCCTATGTTCCCCAACTATCAGGAAGGCCACCTGTAGTTGTTTTGTGTATCCCTATTTTCTTCCTCCTTTCATTTCTTCTTGCTCTTCCACGTTTGCACTGTGCCCCTGATTACACCTTTAAATCATTTCGCTAGGACAAACCCAGTGAAGTAGCCCTTATTTGCCCTCTTGTGTAGCTTAGGGGTTGAAACTACAGGGTGAAATGAAAGACAAGCTGAGTGTCTTTCTCGCTGCTTCTGTCAGCCTTCTAGCAAAATAAACTGCAGAGATGATTTTCTAAACAAAACAGAACGTGTGCACAATGTAACTTGCAGTTTGGTTCTTCAGTTAATGTTACCTGCAGGTTAAAGTTCAGTGCTAAAATGAGGCTGCTTGGTGCTTGCTATTTCCTGTGTGATAGACTGACAATGAGCATGTTTGTCTCCTCAGGCTTTTGCAGCCCATTTTGTTTTGTTTCTTTTTAAAACAACACATTTCTTTCTGAAAAGAGACTCTTGTGTGTTAACAGACTTATGCTTTGGATGCTATGTTTTAGGTAAAAGAAAACTTGTACTGCTGTGCTAGAAAATATTGCCTTACCTATTTTAGCCTTTCTTGCAGCCAGGATTCTCCTTCATCCCTCTGACTCTGCTTTAGGGCCAGACGGCCATCTTCTCAGTTAGTTTATAGTCAGTAGTGATGGGAGGAGCATGACTGTTTGGAATTGTATACATATAAAGGATTTGCCTTATTAGTATTACTTCTAGATTATGTTATTGTGTTTCTAACTACCTAGTGTAGGTTTGCTTTAATTCTGAACTAAAAATATATATTCTGGAAGATTTTAGTCTTTAGTTATAAAAAGGGGCTGAGCCTAATTGATCACCTGATCCTACTCCTGTATAAAAGGACCAGGTCTGGGAGCATTTTTTTAGTTGGTGATAGGGTGCTGTCCCTATCAGACCCCTAGCTCTTTTCTAGGTGGGATTTTGTTTCCGTTTGAAGCTATACTGAACCATTATGCCTTTATTTGATGTATTCTTGTTTATGATTATTTTCTTTTGACAAAATCAGTCCGCTTTTGTTTATTTCTGTTGTATGAATAAATACGTATTTTATTTGGCATCCTGACACTGTGTTGGACTTCCTTACTACCCACGTTTACAGTCTTCTACACTGTTCCACATAAGAGACTCATAAACAATCTGGGCAGCCTAGGAGAAACATAGAAACATTGAAACATAGAAGTTGACGGCAGATAAGGACCGCAAGGCCCATCCAGTCTTCCCATTTCTTTTTCTACCTTATAAATGTGCCATTGGCCTTTGCTCTGTCAGTGGCCTATTTATTCATACTCATTTGTATTGCTCCCTTATGCCTATCCCATGCCTGTTTGAAGCCCTGCACTGTATTCATAGCCACCACTTCTTGAGGTAGACCATTCCATGCATCCACCACCCTTTCTGTCAAAAAGAATTTCCTCACATTCCCCCTTAATCGGCCCCCCTCTAATCTCATGTTGTGTCCTCTTGTACTGCTATTTTTCTTATATTTAAACATGTTAGACTCTTTCACCTTGTTAATGCCCTTAAGATGTTTGAATGCCTCAATCATATCACCTCTCTCCCTCCTTTGCTCAAGGGTATACATATTGAGCTCTGTTAATTTGTCCTCATATGTCTTCTGATGCAGTCCCTACACCATTTTGGTTGCCCTTCTCTGGACTGCCTCAATTTGGTTAATGTCCTTGTGAAGGTGTGGCCTCCAATACTGCATGCAGTACTCCAGATAATGATTCTGATAATGGGAGACTTCAACATGCCGGATACAGATTGGTCAATACCAGCAGGAACATCTGCCAGAACTAGACACATAGTGGATTCCCTGCAGGGGGAGGGCCTCAAACAACTGGTACAACAACCCACAAGAGACAGGGCTATCCTAGATCTAGTACTGACTAACAGGGAAGGGATCACAGATCTCCAGGTAGAAGGTCACCTGGGGGCCAGTGACCATCACATGATATGGTTCAATTTGGCTACTATATCTAAATCATCCCATTCCAAGGCAAAAATATGGGACTTCAGAGGAGCTGACTTTGATAAGATGGCCAACAGAGTTAAGGTAGCCCTGGCAAAAAGAAATACAGGTGAGGGGGTACAGGCAAAGTAGGCAAGCATTAAGGATGCAATACATGAAGCAACATCCCATTGTGTTAGACAGAAAAGGAAGTGCAAAAGAAGAAGGAAACCACTTTGGTTCTCAAATACAGTAGCAGAAAAGGTCAGAGCAAAAAGGCTGGCCTTCAGGAAATATAAGGGAACACAGCGGGATGAAGATAGGGAGGCATACCAAACTGCCCTAAGGGAAGCAGGGAAGGCAGTAAGGCAGGCAAAGTCCCAAACTGAGGAAACACTAGCACGAACAGTAAAAGAAGGTAACAAGACTTCTATAGATACATTAGTGAAAGGAGAAAGTCCAGAGGGGTATTGCTGCTTAATGGAGAAAAGGGAGTTTGTGAGGAGGAGGACCATGTAAAAGCATTTATCCTAAATAGATACTTTGCTCAGTATTTACTGAAGAGGAGGTAGGGCAGGGCCCACAGCTCAGCACCATGGACACAGGGGGGAGGGAGGTGAGCACTACTCCCTTCACAAAAGAAAGGGTCCTACAAGAGCTTGCTAAGCTCAGGGTGGACAAGGCAATGGGACCTGATAGCATACATCCCAGGGTACTTAAGGAGCTAAAGGTGGAACTAGCAGAGCCATTAGCAGAACTGTTTAGTGAGTCTCTGAGCACAGGAGAGGTCCCAGAAGACTGGAGAAGGGCTCATGTGATCCCACTCCACAAGAGTGGTAGCAGGGAGGAGGCAGGGAACTAGAGACCAGTCAGTCTTACTTCAGTAGTGGGCAAGATTATGGCGGCACTCCTTAAAGGAAAGGATAGTGCAACACCTGGAATTCATAAGGGCACAGGATCCAAGACAGCATGGGTTTACAAAAGGAAGGTCTTGTCAAACTAATCTCATAGATTTCTTTGACTGGGTAACCAGAGTGGTGGATCAAGGGGGGAGCAGTTGATGTCGCCTACCTTGACTTCAGCAAAGCTTTTGACACTGTTCCACATAGAAGATTGATAAATAAGCTGGGTAGGCTTGGGGTGGGTCAGAAGTTGGTCAACTGGGTGGCAAACTGGTTGACGGGCAGAAAACAGAGAGTGGTGGTAAATGGTATACAGTCAGAAGAGATGCAAGTCACAAGTGGGGTACCTCAGGGATCAGTCCTGGGGCCAGTCCTCTTCAACATCTTCATTAATGACCTTGCAGATGGACTAGAGGGTAAGGCTTGTCTGTTTGCAGATGACACCAAGATCTGCAACAGAGTAGATGATCCAGATGGAGTGGGCAGAATGAGAAGAGATCTGGATAAACTAGCAAAATGGTCAGAAGAGTGGCAACTGGGATTTAATGCAAAGAAGTGCAAGATCATGCACATAGGGAAGAGAAACCCTGAAGCCACCTATAGGCTGGGAGGGGAGTTGCTAGCAGTCACAAAGGAAGAAAGAGACTTGGGCATCATCATCACTGATGACCTGAAATCATCCAAGCAGACCCTAAAGCAGTGGTAAGGCTTAGGGGATGTTAGGTGCATAGGGGTATCACGTCGTAAGAGGGAGGTCATAATCCCTCTTTACAAGACACTGGTTAGGCCCCATCTGGAGTACTGCATGATGGGGAGTGGGACTAAAAGTGGTAAATTGGATAAGAAATTGGTTAGAGGATAGGCAACAGGGGGTAATGGTTAACAGAGTTCACTCCAAGGAAGGGAGGGTGACTAGCAGGGTGCCACAAGGGTCAGTACTGGGATCAGTCCTCTTTAATATCTTTATAAGTGACATTGCAGTGGGACTAGAAGGGAAGGTATGTCTTTTTGCAGATGACACAAACATCTGCAATAGAGTGGACACTCCAGGAGGTGGGGTGGAAAAAATGAATAGGGATCTAGGTAAGCCTGAGGAGTGGTCTAGAAAGTGGCAACTAAGTTTCAATGCAAAAAAATGCAAAATCATGCACTTGGGGAGTAGAAACCCAGGGTCTGAGTACAAAATGGGGGGTAGTGGTACTGGCGACCACCAAACAGGAAATACTTGAGTATTAACATATCTGATGACCTAAAGTTGGCCAAACAGTATGACAAGGCAGTGGGGAGAACCAGTGGGATGCTAGGGTGCATAAGGAGGGGTATCACCAGAAGAGAGAGGTGGTGATACCTCTGTATCAGTCTCTGGAGAGACCCCACCTAGAGTCTGTGTCCAGGTCTGGAGTCCTCATCTCTAAAAGGACATAGACAGAGTTGAGGCAGTCCGGAGGAGGGCAACTAAAATGGTACGAGATCTGCATCAAAAGCCCTATAAGGAGAGACTGAATGACCTTAATATATATACAGACTGGAGGAAAACAGGAAGGGGGGATATGATAGAGACTTTCAAATACTTCTAGGGTATACATAAGGTTTGAGGGAAGCCTTTTTCAGAGAAAAGGATGTTCAAGAACAACGAGTCATGCTATGAAGCTGGAGGGGGTAGAATCAGGGGAAATATATGAAAACACTTCTTCACAGAAAGGGTGGTGGATGCCTGGAACAGCCTCTTTGAGGAGGTGGTGGGAGCAAAGACTGTAATGGGATTTAAGAAGGCATGGGATAGGTATAAGGGAACCTTAGAAGCCAGGAAGGAGGGGGGGTGAAGCCAGAGATCAAGTAGGGTCTATGTTGTGACAGTAGGTAGGGAACATGGGCAGACTAGGTGGGCTAAGTGGTCCTTATCTGCTGTTAAATTCTATGTTTCTATGTTTCTATGAGGCCGAGACAATCCAGGGAGAGGACTGTGTCTGTGTTAGTGCTGTTAATCTGAAACACCCTTACCTTGACTTGTGGACTGCTCCCTCAGTACAGTAATTTTAAATGGGACTGAAAACCCATTTTTTTGCTACCATTTTGTAACACTATGGTTAGTTGATTTTAAGATTTGAGGCACATAGAGTACCAGGATACACCTGATTCAAGCATGTTCAGGCTGCAGTGCTCCATGTCTCAATGCCCATCTGCACCGGGTGGCATCCACAGCCCCTGACTGCTTCACTGAGCTAGTGAAGTGCCGTGTGGGGGCAGGGAAGTATACCTCTGCAGGACTTTGGGCATTCAACTGAAGACCTATGCTAGCTTGCTGGTGGAACTCTGAATCACATGGAGCAGTGGTAGGCAGGATGCAGTCCTCCAAGGGCTGCTTATCCCCCTTAGAATATTATAATAATTTCTAACATCGCCAACCAGTGCCTCTACTTTCCACGGCCTACAGGGGCGGCTCTGAAGGCTGGGGGGAGGGATGATCAGGTCCCGTGGACATGACTGTGTAGAGGGGGCCCCATATCAACAAACACAGCCCTTCAAACTGCACAACTACTTCCCCCCATCTCCAGCCTTCTGTAATGCAGAGCCCAGTTTGTTCATGTTGTGCATGGACCCCCCCTTCTAGCCCATCCCCATCCTGCCCACCCACATAGCCTCATGCATGGCTTGAAATTGGATGTTGGGGGGGGGGGGGCAGAAGCCAGGCTGAGAAAGTGGATAGGTTCTGGCAGTGCAGAGTGGGACATCTGTGAACCAGTAGCCCACATATTCACTTTTCTGCAGGTATGCAACTGTGCAACTAGGTGCAGAGCTTCTTTGGATCAGGCCCTAAAGCTGCTTCATGTTCTTACTTTATTTTAATGACTACTTCTTTCTCATACTTACAACTGTATTTATTTTGTTGACGTATTTTTAATATATGTGTAACCAGGTTACCATGCAGATGATATACTTGGTTACTAGTCCTGACTTGCACCGGGGGGCATGCACGGCTGAGGAGCCTGGGCTTGTTAAATTCCTCACATGGGGGGTTTGGCTCAGAAAGGGAACAAGGAGAATAGTGCAATGCCTCCACCCAGAGAAGAAAATAGTAGGCCAGATAACAAGTAGAATACTGGCCCAGGGATGCAGTACCAATCCACCTCCCCAATAGCTATTGGACACCACCCAACACCAACCCTTACCAATACACATGCTTTTTTTTTGTTTGTTTAAAGATTTTATTTCTTTTTCTGAGTGTGAATTTAGTGCTTGTGAAAGATGCTGGATTGACAACACTGAAATCTAAAGTCCTCTTCTTATCCACATGAGAGGTAAAGCAGGGGCAATCACAGTGCAAGCTTCCCCTCACTGCCCTGCCAATGTACCTTAACCCTGCCATGGAGGGACTACCACATAGGAGAGAGGGTAGTTTGACTCCATGCCCATTCAGTCCTTGGCCTCTCATGAAACTGCCAACAACTATGCCAACTGTGTTGGTGGTTTTGTGATGTGAACACTTGCCTATTAGGAACTGAAATGAGGCCATAACTCATTTCACATAAGCCACAGAACAACCATCAGGTGAAAATTACTTTTGGCCACTACCGAGCAGGTATGGATTTGAACCACGGACCTAGAGGTGAAAGGCTGTTTAACCCGGCCAATCCACTGAGCCATCACGCCCCCACCCCCCATTCCCACACTTTAATTGCAATTTTAATTCAAATACTTCTGTACTATTTAGGGTAGCTCTCTAATAAAGGCTCACACACCAAATTTTAAAAACTAACAGGACTTTATTAATTGACAACACAGGTCCCGTAAAAAGAATATGGCTTATCTGAAACTGGTTTAGCAATTATTCATGCATTATATTTTTAGTGTATCACCCCAAGCTATGCGATCTCAGATATCCAGACCTCTCTGCAGAGATGATGTAGAAGGCCTCCCAACACCTTGCACGAGATTTCAGACAAGGCCTACTGCACTGTAAGGCCTCTCACTGCCCTCAGTAGCAGATCCCCACCATTTCAAACAACTTTCAAAGCAATCACTTTTCAAACTACAGTTCTACATTAAACTACTGAATACCTAGGTAAACTATACCCTGTTGCAGGCCTGATGACATGATGCCTGGAATCTTGTGCTGGTGCACTTACAGATAAGCTTGCTTTTTTACCCCACCCGACTCACTTTTGATTAGCACTTTCAAGCCCGTTGCTTTTTTTTTTTGGGGGGGGGGTATACTGTAGAATCTGCGTCCTTTTTATGTACAATGCACACAAAACATTTTTTCCATTAAGACCGGAGGTCTGGGGGTACTAGATGCTCTGTGGTGCAGTCTGTGGCTTATATTGAAGTTAACAGTTACTCATCTAAGCTCTCCTTCAACCCTGATGTAAGGACTTGATAAGGTAAGAAGCAGAAAACATGACCACACTGCACCTGAGGTTTGGGCACTCAGTACTGGCCTGATCCAGAAAAACTGGTGACAGGGCTCACAGGTCCGGGGCACATGAGTGTGAAAGGTGAGTGTGGGTGCAGGACATGTTAGAGGGCAAACTAGGTTAAAGGTCTGCAGCAAAGTGGTGTGAGATGGGCACGGGTGATGTTAAAGAGCAACCCTGCACATCAGCAGGTGCTTTCATAAATTAGATGTTTCAGCTGTTACAGTTTACTAGAGAATACATTATTTTTTTTTAACCCATATGGAAAAGATCTATATTTTTTAATATCTGAAATATATCTATCTCCAAATATGCTTCAAACATATGTCAGATACATTCACACTTTTCCAATATATTTTGAGATATATTCTAGACATTCCCAGAATGATCCAAAATCTATCATATTTGGGAAACATCTTTAATATATATATATGTATTTGAAATATATATTTTTGCTATACTATGTCAAAATTCAAGTTTTCATTCTTTCAATATTATGTTCTCGCATAAAATCAAAAATTCTTCTTTGCGCATACATATTATTGTAGTTTCTATAAAGTCTGCATTTTAGGCAAACGTATATTTTTAATCTATCCAACATATATATTCTGAGTTATTGATACCGTTTCATTTTTGATTTACATTGCAAGATGCCAAATATATAAAAAACATAGAAATATATTCATAGCATAGTTTTAAATTATACCCATATGGAAAATAACTATATTGTTAATATATAGAGTATATCTGAATATGCCTACATATATTACATATTTCAGATATATGTGCATTTTTCCAGTTATATTTAAGATATTTGCAGAGATCAATGAGATATGTCATACTTGGCATTGATATACTAAATGTATACTGTATATTTTGCTATACTATCAAAGAAAATATTTTGCTTTACTTTTTAATGTTTTTATGGACTCTCTGATGAACAATTATTATAGTTTTAGGCAAGCATAATTTAACTATGTCATTTCTACAATAGGTGTATGCTATTCATATTAGAGATGTATATTCTGAGATATACAATATTTCATATATGTTAAAATGGGGTTGACCTGATATATATCTGGAAAGTATCTGTAATATACATGTTATTTATCATATAGGGCCTAGATACTCAAAGGAGTTGCACCAGCACAACCCCTGACATGCGCTCCGCTGCTATATTCAAAAGGTGGAATTGCACTGTGCAATTCCTGATGTGCCACAGCACAAAGATAACGTATGTGGCACAGCTCAGGGGTCGCCCTTACATATATGTACATCTATCATATTCAGGAGATGTGCAGCGATCTCTGGCACATCCTGGAGATGTGCCGTATACATGGGTACAAAGTTGAGCACATATAAGTCATGCTCAAGTGGTAGCCACCCACAGGTGAGCTGCCATATTCCAAGGCACAACCCAGCAGCCACCAGCCATGGGTGACTACCCCCCCAAACACCATACACAAGCACCCACATTATTCCCTGGTAGTCTAGAGGTACCACCCTCCCTGCCTGTAACACCGATCACTATAATAAAGGATACTTTGATTCCCTGGTGATCCAGAAGTACCCCCTGCCCATAACCCTGATAGCTCATAATGATGAATAAGTAATTTCCCTGGTAGTCCAGTGGTACCCCCCTCCCCATCCCATACCTCTGATCACCCATAATGATGAAAAAGTAACTTCCTGGTAGTCCAGTGGCACCCCCTCCCCATCCCATACCTCCGATCACCTGTAAAATGCATCCCCACATCCATGGTAGTCTAGTGGTCCCCCCAGACCCCCACTCACACAGGACCCCATCACACCCCACTCCTCTCCAGGTCATTGGTGGGCAGTAGACCCACATCCATACTTCCATGGCTGCCTGCCAAATGACAGCTTACAGTATGTGCGGCAAGCTCATTTGTCCACACTGACAACCAATGGCCTTGCAGTGTGTGCTGTACTAGTCAGTCATGACATTGTGAATGAGTGCCTTCATTCACAAAGTCCTGAATGACTAATACAGTACACACTGCAAGCCAATTGGTTGTCAGTGTAGACCAACGAGCTTGCAGCACATATTGTAAGCTGTCATTTGGTGGACAGTCATGGAGGTGTGTGGGCAGGTTTGCTGCCCACTAATGACCTGGGGGTAGTGGGGGGATGGGGTCCTGTGTTGGTGGGGGGCTGGGGGACCACTAGAGTACCATGGATGTAAGGATGCATTTTACAGCCAATTGGAGGTAAGGGATGGGGAGGAGGTACCATTGGACAACCAGGGAAATTAATTGTTCATCATTATGGGTGATCAAGGTTACAGGTGGGAAGAAGGGTATCACTGGACAACTAGGGAATTACATATTACTTTATTATGGGGATCGAGGTATAAGATGGGGGGGCACCACTAGACTTCCACTGACAGCACCGCATGCTGTGCAGGGTGCCAGGTGGATTTCACTGGCCAGCCCTGCACAGTTCATGCAAATGGGGCCATAATGACATACAAATTGTCCCATTTGCTCTTTGCATGCATTATGGCCCCATTTGTATATTTGGGTATGAAAATCAGGAATGTGCGCATGGCGTATCTCTGATGTGCTGGTGTATTTTTCATTTCTGGTATTCAGACCTGTCTGGGGATTGCGTCAGCATACTGTATTTGCACCGCAGGCATTTATGGATATATTCAGATGAGATGCGCTATGGCACATCTCTTTTGAATAAATTCCTTTGTTGCTCCAGTGCAACGGAGTTGTGTGGAGCAACCACTTGCACCAATACGGTGGGTTTATTTTTAAATATCTAGCCATATATATATATATATATATATATATACATATATATATATATATATATATATATATATATATATATATATATATATATATATATATATACAGTACATATATTCAGTTAATACATTTTAAATATATGTTTTATATAGAAGTTAAATAGAAGATACATGATGGGCAGGGGTGGAATATGGAAAATATTTACATGCATGAACAGTGATCTCAGGATACCTCATGAGTGGCAGAGCATAGCAGAGCCATGAGTGATGGCTCCTGAGGTTTTTGTTCACTAGTGTACATATTTTCCATATTCCATCCCTGCCCATTATGAGTTTGATTTATACAATAGGGTTGTGCTGAAGTTAGGTTTTGTATTATCATTTTGTTACAGTGAATGACTCTGTTTGTAGTGTTATTTTATGTCTTGGTATTTATCCACTGGCGTTCTACATTTTTCTGAATGAATGCAGATCTCTGTTTTCATTAATAGCTGATGTTTGTTGTTTTTAATGGTTGTGTGAATGGTTCCTTATACGCCGATTTTTATTGTTTGCTGCTGTGCCGCGTTTCAGTGGCGTGCAATGTTATTCATGCTTCGCTTGTTCTGCATGGGGTTTGGCAAGATGTTGTGAGATGGTATTCTGTGTTCTGAAAAGTTTTCAATTTATTAAGTTTCAGAAATTTCACGGTTGAAATAAATTTTATTTATTTTCACTTATGTGTGTTTAATGTGTCACATTAATGCTTTTGTACTTTTGCTGACTTTGTTCAGTTTACTTCACTGGCTTTGAACAGAAATGTTTTTTCAGTTTCAAGTTTGGGTCACAACAGAACAGGAAGGGAAAACCAAAATTATTTCTTTGGTCTTGCAGTGCTTCTTCTTTCTGGTATGTATGTTAGAAATGGTTCTGTGTTTGCAGTACATGGCTTCTATGGTACAGGAAGAGTTTCTTTATTCAGAATCACTGTCAGACTCCTGTATGGTTACATGCTTTTTGGCAGGACTAGATACCTGACCAGTGTTTGCATCAGCACAGAGTTATGAGAACTATGTGCACAGACCAGTGCACAGAACAGGTGATGGTATATGTGGGATAAATGATAGGTTTAAGATCTGTGTAAGCAGTTCCAACAAACAAGACTTCTGAGGGGGTGATCTGGTGACATAACAAGAGTGAAAATATCATGTGCTGATGTAGACACTGTGTGAATAAATATAAGAAAAAATCACAGTGCCTACATCATGAGTGATTTATACAACGGGGTGAAAATACAGAAATGTATTTCTTCAGATATGGCCTTTTGTATAAATGTGATTTATAGTTTATAAATATGACTGGAATATATGTTACATATACCTTTATTATATTTATTTATTTATTTGAAGTCTTGGATTACAATACCTATGAGTCAGAAGGCTCTTTTGCATAGGTTCCACGTCATATATAGACTACATGTTGTAAATATATATTGAATGCACTATTTCTACGTATCTTCTTATAGTAAAATATACATGTTGTAAATATATATTGAATGCACTATTTCTACGTATCTTTTTATAGTAAAATATGTATACAATCAAAGAAGGCTGCTCCAAAATGTAGTTGTGCTCACAAGATAAACATAAATAGCACTCATGGTAAAAGTTAGACACACACACATACATACACCAAATCGGAATTCCAGAAGACAGTTCTTAGATTTTCCACCACAAAGGTTATTTGTTCAAAAAATAAAATGTTGTAAAACCAAAGCCAAAAGTGGCAATAGTAAAAAACAGACCTCCCCACAGGACTGACATGTCTTGCTGTTCTCGTGCTTTTTCAAAAACAGCGCAGAATGTCGGTCCTGTGGGGAGCGTTGTTTTTTACTATTGCCACTTTTGACTTTAGTTTAACAATATTTTCTTTATTGTACAAATAACTTTTATAATGGGAAATGATGGCAAATCCAAGAAGTGCCTTCTGGAATTCCTGATCCAGGGTGTGTGTGTGTGTGTGTGTGTGAACATGCATGCGCACACCTAACTTCTGTTTTGAGTAAAATATATATCTTGTTTGCCTGCAAGATACAGTATATGTATAGAATATATATCTTTATGTATGTCAACTATATTTCTGTAAATGCTTGCTTTTTTAATGTGTACGTATTTGCATAACTACTTTGCATATTCCAAAAGTACAGTTTATCAACCAAAATCATGGTAATTACTATTTTTAAGTCATTTTGAATTGACAGCCTTACCTTACAGACCAGATGGAAAGGTAAAGAGTAAAAAACTTGTACAAGTGGGAACTCACCATGACATAAAATGTAACCAAAGAGGTGTGGTATAAATACCAATTTGAGCCTTAAAGAATTATGACATCAAGAGGTTAAATCCTATGTGATAAGTATAATTATACCATGCACTGCACAAATGGTCCAATCAGAAGGGCAGACTGGCACCTCACCCCTGTTGTAAATCCTACAGTAATCACTACAAAAGGTTCCAGCCTGCCACGTTAAGTTCAAATTACTCCGACAGCTGCAAAATTCGAAATAGCCACCATATTAATAGCCAGCTAACTACCGTTGTCTCACACATGTACAGTAAAAAAAAGGAATGGACACCTCTTTTGATCTCATCGACACCGCTGAGCTCAATGAAATCTTCCGTTGTGTAGAGAGCATAGAATCACATTATAATGTGACAGAAAACATACCTTTTCAAACTATGCCTCCAGTGCCAGCCCCACCGCTTCTTCCTCCAAACACCGTGAACATCCAGTCAGTTCTGCAGCTGACATCTGCAGCAGTACCTCCTGCCGTTCAAAACTCAAACTCAGCGGGTATTACGCAGTCATCTAGGCCATCCAATGCTGTGGGTCAAAAAAGACAGCGTCATGACCATATAACAACTGAACCGATGCAGCAACTAGAGCTTGAACATCACAAAATAGCAACCCAGAAGCAAACTCGCTGGGTAGTGAACGTTTTCAAAGACTGGTGCAAGCAAAAGAATGTACAAATAAATTTAGCCACCATTAGCCCCTCAGACTTAAACACAATCCTAAGAGAGTACCATAGTACAGTCCATAACAGCGATGGCAAAGAGTACGTACTGACAAGCTACATAAGCCTAAGAGCAGGCTTAAACAGGTACTTAAATGACCCTCCCCTAAGTTGCAGCTTAAATCTCGGGTTAGATACAGACTTCAATACTGGGAATAACATTTTTAAAGCTGTGGTAAAACATTATAGAAAAGATGGGAAAGACAGAGCAGAGCATCATGCCCCACTAACCATCAAGCAGCTCACCAGATTACGAAATTCACCAGCTCTGACACCAGACACAGCCATTGGACTAGTTAGAAAAGTCTGGATGGATATTCAATTGCACTTTGCTCGTCGTGGAAATGAGGGAGTGTGGCAACTGAAAATCCATTAATTTGAAATAAAAGCAAATGAAGAAGGGCATGAATACCTCACGAAAACTTTTAATGAGCAAAAAAAATCATAAAGAAATAAATGATCCTACAAAACAATTAACAAGGGGCTTTATGTTTGCTCAGCCGAATGATCCTCTGTGCCCAGTAAAAAGCTATAAAAAGTATGTTTCAAAATTGCCCCCAAACCCTCCCGCCTTATTTCTGTATCCCAAAAAGATGGATCAGTCAGTATTAAACAACATGGCAGTATGGTACACATTCGAACCAATGGGTGTAAATTTCTCAGGCAACATGTTACTGCGCATATGTAAAGAGGCCGAGTTTGAGACTGTTTTTACTAATCATTCCCTCCGTGCAACAGCTGTAACTCTATTGAGCGACTCGGGTATGGAAGCATGACAAATTATGTCCATAACTGGTCATAAAAGTGAATCTTCGTTACGAAGCTACTGGCGGCCCAACGCTGATGAATTTATGAAGTGGGGGCAGATCATTACTGGCGAAACATCAAGAAATGTGAACCAATCTCCACAACAAACAACACAAAATTCAAACTGCACCCACAGCTCCTGCAAAAACAGTCCCAACTCAAGAAATCATCTCTCTGCACAAATAAACAATGCCATAGTATCTCCACCACATGCTGTACCTGATGCACAAGCCCTGAAACCTCCAGCACCTCTCAAATATGAAATCTTTGAACACACCCCGAGAAATACATCACACACAGCTCCTGAAGCAATGGTGCTAATGCAAACAACATCGGAAGCAATGGACATCGCGATACAGCATTCACATGACGAAGGCAGCCTATCTCCTTCACAGACACATCCAAAAATGCCTTCAATTAGCAGCCTTGTCAACTATGGTACTGTCAATTTCATCTGTAAATAAGCAGGTAAGGCAAAAAGTGTTGCACCTCAAAAAATTAAAAACTCCAGCCCTCTCAAGAATAAAGTTAAGAAAAACAGTAAAAAAAGGATCTTTTTTTTCTCCAACAGGTCACAACCCAGTATGTAAAATATCACACCACGGACCACATGAAAACATTTAAAGCAACAGCACTGATGAAACCAAAATTCACATTATTAAACTCAGCAATGGAGAAAAGACTGGTCTAAATACTTTAGCAATATTATCCTAAAAACTGTTTTCTATATGTTTGCTCAGTTAATGAAACTTTATAAACTTGAATAAAACTTTTGAATGCTAAACATAAGAATGCTGAATAACACTACATGAAATGTCACTGTCTCTCACTATGCAAACAAGAGGGACTATTTTATTGTGTGGAAGAATAATTTAATAAAATCATTATATTTTTAAGTGAAACAAAAAAATGTGGAATTTTTTAAGTACAAACATATACTGAATTGCAAGGTATAATTGCAATAAGCCACTCAGGGGTGTGGGTTATCGGGGGATTTACCACGGCTGGCATGGATTTACCCACTCGGCTGCGCCTCGTGAGCAAACCACTCCAGCCGTGGTAAATCCCCCGATAACCCACACCCCCTCATGTCTTATTGCTTAAATATATAATCTTGTAAGTTTGTGTTAAAGATGAATTACTGAATGATTATTCTACTATATATATCTACATGGTTACTAACAAAAAGAATTCCAAATGTACAGTTAAAGATATGTTATATTAAGATTAATCTGTTGTCTTTTTGTCTGGGTATTTTAAGATATTTTTACAATGAATATACTTAGAAAATATTTTAGATATATGTTAACTACATAAAATGTATATATATTAAATGTTCAAGATATATAAGCAGATATATAAAATATATATCACGCACCTATAATAAATATATCATGGAACTATATTTATGATATATATATTAAATATATTTGTCACATATATTCTTCAGATAAATCAGATATTTCAAATCGGACAATTTGAGATACTTTTCATATATTTCAGACATATGATGAAGATATATTTTAAAATGTATTTGAAATATACCTTTATAAATGTATCTAAAATATATTTATTTTCCATATGGGAATGTTCATTTCCAAGATTTACAGTACATCTAGGTAGTCTATCTAAAAAGTCTGTGTAGAAAACATTTGCCTCCCCCCACTTCATAATACCGTTGTTTATGACATCATAGTGCTAACTATGACAATAGATGGTGATGTCACAAACAGCAAGTGTGTGGTTAGCAGGGGCAGTCAGATACATTTTGAAATACTCAGTAAAATAATTGCTGCAATATCTATGATATTTAGTAGACCAACAGCAGGGAAAAGTAAATAAAATAAATAACTAGAAAACAATAATGTTACAACATAATTGATGTAAATCTAGTGTTTTTTAATCTTTTTATTATAATAGAGGGTTACTCTTTAAGGACTGTGGTCCATGACAAGCATACATAATAGGAATAGTAATAGGGTCCAAGATTTAAAAAAATCTAGTGATTATAGGATAATTATGGTTTGATTTTTTTTTTTTGAACTCTCTACACAATGAAAAAAAATCCCATCTACTTTAATCTCCCTCAGTGGGAATTATTAAGGACATGCTGGCCCAGATATTTAAACTGCACCACAAAGTAACGCAATAGCAGGAGCAGGCGCAAGTCCACTGTGCCCATGTGCAACACATGCGATCTTTAAACACTGCGCAAGTCAAGAAGCACCTGCGGCACATGACTGAATATCACACCAACTGCGCCATTGCACAACCAGGGAAGCTTAGTGTGCAGGTCTGATGTGCAACAGCACAACCAGGGATGTGCAGGGACAGGATACAGGGGCCCACCACCCATGGTAGAGATGGGCAGAGGAGCACACAGCAGAACAGACATCACCCCCTACACCCCATGCACTGCACAACTGGAGGAGAGCTAGAAGAACCTCCAGCCCATGGACACCAGCAACAAACTCACAGCCAGGGCATGGTGCCCCAGCACACCCCCTGGCAAGCTGTGACCATCACAAATGGATGTCTGGCCACCCCGTGCCACACCATTCCACCAATGCAGAGCACACCCTGCACCATGATCCCCATACACCCTGCCCAGGAGTAGCTCCCAACAGTGCAGAACATCCCATGCATGCCACCACCCCCACTCTGACAATGCAACCCTGTGCACCACAGAACCATACAAGGCAGTCCCACCATGAGCACCCTGCAGCAGGTGGCAGCAGACAGCGATGCAATGACTGCATACACAGTGCCGCCCTGCACGTCCCCCCTCGAGGTACAGCTGAGAGACTGACCATGCATCGGCACACAAGGTACCCCACATGTGAAAGAGCATGCCCAGGACCCCACCACCAGTGGTACAGCACCCTGCACACTCTCTCAAGGACACACTCTGACCCAGCACTGGCCACAACAGCCAGTGCAGACACTCACAGTGGTGCATGGAAACATGTGACACACAGGATGCAACACAGTGCATGGACAAACACCCACCCATACCCAAAGGCACACCAACACAGGGACACAGTAGCGGGTCAACCAAGCCCCCCGGCATGTGGCCATGGCAGCTGTGTACACACGGCCAGCACCCCTCCATGGCACAGGTGTGTTAGCAACCCTGCGCAGGCACCACAATGCTGTACACCACCAGCATGCGGCCAGAACACAAGTGACAGACAGTGGAGCACATCCCCTGCAACAGACACAAGCGACAGCATTGAGGTAGGACAACAACAGCGGAGGCCACAGTGCCACCTGAGGCAGACGTGCACCACACCAGTGACAGGAGGCAACCCGGCATTGTGCTGGGTACAGTGGCTGTCCAGCATGGACAGCCACCACTGACATGCCAGCAGACCATGCAGGTCACAGACATGTAAAGGGTGTCAGCTGCACAGGCCATGGACGGTCTGACAGGAGCACCATGGACACAGTGCATGCACCATGGACCACTACACACAGTCATCCAGTGCACAGGAAACAACACACAAACCACAGACAGTGACTGAGAGCTATGCCCACACCAAAGTTGCCTCCCCTATGGACACACATACACACACACACACACACACCCATGACAGCAGCACCCCTGACGCCATGCACACCACTGCAGCTGAGCACCTGTAACCTGCTGCAAATCAGAGACCACCACAGTAGGCATAACAAAACAAATGTATTAGAAAAGGTATAATACAACCATATACATATATTTACAAAACAGTAGGGGGTGAGGGTCACAAACCAGGTTGGGGTGGGTAAGGGGCAGGAGTGAACAAATGGGAGAGGGAAGGAGGGGTGTGAGGGTGGGTCCAGGGGGGTAGGGTTGAACCCAGGGCATGTGATCTTCAGCAGGCGCCCTGCTCCCTGCTCCTGTGGCACCTCCCACCATGTTTCCTCCAGACACCATGTTGTTCCATGCTGCACACACCCACCACCCAAGTCCCGAACAGCATCACTGTGGTTGTACAGTGACATGGCTATGCGGTGCAAAGGCAGTGGCACAGCCATGTACCCGGTGCATGCATGAACCACCAGCGATGGACACCCATACATGCAATGCCACTGGACAGTGCTGACTGTACCATGTGGCGTGCATGGCAGTGGTGTCAATGGATGGTGGCCATGCCCCATCACCTGCCCTGCAACACAGCATGCACAGAATATCCTGGAAGAAAGGCACTCACCCTCATTGGCCTGGTCCTGGTACTGTCCCACAATTGAACCATCTGACCATGGCTGTTGCTCACCTCCCCTCTGCTCACATCAGTGGCACCCTCTCAAGCCCGGTGCCACTCATCAGGGCCTAGGGTGCAAACATGGAGAGGGAAACATCAGTACAATCCAGTAGCATAGTCCCCCCACGGGTGAGTGTGATCCCGCACAGCCCAACCATGCCGCAAGCCCCCCCAACACCCCCACCACCACTGCCCACACTGGATGGCCCACCCTCCCATGTGGTGGACACAGTCCCACCGTGATACCCAAACAGACGTAACCAGTGTATGGATGGGGCACCTACCTGATCATGGCACTACACCTCTCCTGGCATGAACCTGCAGACAGGCAAGCCTGTCTGGGTCCCTCTGCTGGAGGTCCCCTTACCTGTGGTGACACTGCTGTGCAGTACGATCCAGACCTGTGGCTTCCTCAAGTGCCACTGCCACCTCCTCCCACACGGCATTCTTGGCCCTGTCCAGGGGTGCATTTCCAAACAGTGCCCCAGCATGGGGCTCCACTATGGCCACCAAATTGGCCAGCTTGACCTGGCTCCAAACAGCAGCTCTCCATCTTGCCTTCTCCGATTCTTCTTGGAGTCAAAATGGCACTCCGTAGTGTACGTCTGCCACATGCAGATGCTGCATGGTACAGCACTGCCATTCCCCATCATGCTGTCACCAAACAGTGCAATAGGGGTGCACCCATGTGGATGCATGGCACCTGGGGCAAAGGTCGGACACAGGGTCAAGGGTCTCTCATGCACAGACTGCCACAATGCGATTGGTACTCCCCATGTGTAGTGCAGTAGGGTGCCTGTTTGAGACACCCTGTAGTGGCCTACTGCGCTGTGGCACAACAGCGCCTACGGCGCTCCAGGGCAAGAGTGCCATACATGTGAACAGTGCACTAGTGCCACTGGCACAGTCATGGATGTGCCCTACACTGCCTCCTGCACTCAGCACATCAGCAGCAGTATGGCAGGCATCAGCATCAGCAACCTGGGCATGCACCGTGCGGTGCCTACTGCGCCTTTGCCTGAGCATGCTCAACACAATTGCGCAAGCTGCAACAGCGCCATATTCAGCCAGCATATGCAAATCAGCTCATCAGCAATTCCGTGGCGCTACTGCATTAGCATCCATTTAAATTTTACCCTCACCTCATTTGCATGCCTTGAGCTATATAAATGCGACATGGGACTGCAGAGGCCATAGTCTGGTATTTTAGTCTATTGTGGTGGGTTGCATGCTCTTTGGCAGTGTGGACTGTGGTGTGTGGGAGATGCATGGGACTGCACAGTGAAAGGTAACACCTGTCATTCCCACAGGCTCCATAATGACTGAACGTGAGGAAGAGGTGGAACAGGAATATTGGAGGAAGAGGAGGCCCAAATTCACACGGGGAAAAAACAGACGCCCTGTTTGAGGCATACCTTGACAGGGAACCTCTGCTCAGTGGACAGTGGGGAACAGTACAGGCCTATGCTGCAGCATGGGGTGAGGTTGCACATGCCGAGCACCAGCATGGCAGCCACCAGCGGTCTGTGCAGGAATGTAAAAAGAAGGTCGGCACAGGCAGGAGGAGAATTAAGGACAAGGTGGCTGCCATCAGGGCTGCACATGCTGCAACCAGTGATGGGCAGATGGATGTGCCTTGCCTGATGTCACAGGAGGAGCAGATGGCTGGCAGCATGCGGCATTGTGCCATAGAGGGCGTTCCAGGTGGTGGCTTCCAGATGGGTGGCAGCCCATCACTGCATGGTAGATCCTGTGCTGTCACTATGAGGGAGGTGGGAGAAGTGCCACAGGGTAGGGTGGAGACATTTAACGCTACTGTGTTCTCTTACAGCTCCTGAGCATCTACATAGATCAGCCATGGTGGGTGTGTCCACCGTGGGTGAGGCCCTGGACACGGAGGAGCACCCATCCACCTCCACAGGTGTCCAAGGGTCAGTACCACCACATACCTGCCTGTCTATCTGGACTGAAGATGGTGGTGGTGCTGGTGCAGACGTGGCACTGCCAGTGTCTCAACATGACAGCTGCTACAGAATCTAGCATGCTGGGACACAGACTGGTGCCAGATCAGGCACCGATGATGATGATGATCACACATCCCAGACAGTGATATGTGTGGGACACAGGATGGTCCCACAGCAGGAAACAGCACAGGCGTAGCCATGGGTCTTGCCGTCGTGGAGGCCTGCGTGACATTACAGTCCCAGCCCATGCCTGTATGCCCCAGTGCAGCAGTTGTGTGCACCCAGGCCGGTGAGGCTGTTGCAGCCGATGCGTCGGCACCAGTGAGCCCCTGGCGATCGGCGGCTGGATGGGCAATGCCAGCAGTTGAACAATGGGGATGGGGGGACAGTGTCAAGGGTGGCGTCAGTGCACCACCTGTGGACATGCCCAGGCATGGCCCTGGTGTGCAGCGCCCAACTTCAAGGGGTGCTGCCCAGCACGGCCACAAACAACATGAGGGACAGCATGCTGATCAGGTGGATGACCTCTTAGATGAGCACACCCGGATACTCCAGGATTCAGTGGATCAGCAGTTGCAGCTTGTGAGGGCAGTGGATGCACTCAGTGTGGTCCTGTGCCAGGCAGAGGAGCAGCACAGCAGGAACACCGGTCTGCTCCTGGCAGGGATGGACCAGCTGCTGGAGGATGTGACCACTGCCATTGACAGGCAGGCACAGGCATTCACAGCTGTCATGGCCACAATGGGCACCCAGTTATTTGCCCATGTGTCACAGACACCGTGCAGTGCCATGTCCACCCCCTGTTCCCGGTGTCGTGCGACACCTCCCATGTCGACACCAGGTACGCTGTAGGCATACTGAGTACGCCAGGTGCAGGCATGTATGGTGAGCTGCAGACCCCTGCGCGAACACGGTCACATTCCTGCAGTGTCACCCCTGGTGGTACATCTGTGCCACCCCATAAGACCAATGGTCAGCCTGGCATGGCTGGCAGGTCTCGGTGGGGCCACCCACGCATCCGTGGTGGCTGTGGCACTGTGCCACATGACTGACCTGTCTCCCACCATGGCCACTGTCTGCAGCTGCCCTGTGTGCAGTGTGTCATGCACCATGAGACACATGGGAGGGGTACCCAGCCCTGCACACACACAGTCCATGTGCACACCCTCCCGGCTGCTTGCCACTGTGGCATGTGCATGATGATGCCTGTGTTGTGCTGTCTGCCAGTGTGCAAGGGTGCCCAGCATCTGACACACACACAATGACAGCCACTGGGTGTTGCCATGTGTGGGCCTATGTTTGGCTAGGTGTGGCAGTCATGGTCAGCATGCCATCTACCCCTTGTGCATGTCTTCTGGTGTGGGGGTGGGTGTGTGTGTGTGTGTGTGTGTGCATGTGTGCACGTGTCATGTTTGGCCATGCCCATCCCTGGCGGCGTGTGCAGATCCAATCAGTCCCATTCACTTGCCACCATCCACCCCTGGGATTCATCCATGCCTGTGTGTGGGTTGTGCCCTCGCCATTGGTGGTTGCACAGGGCTCCGTGACCTACCTGTGTTGGCTGAAATGCTCCTCTGTGATGGTGTCCCTTTGCAGCTGAGCCATCCTGAACAGGCGGGGGTCTCTTCACCCAGGGGGTGGCTACACATCACCTTCTGGGCTGGCGTCCTCATCATCTCCATCGCTGTCCACCTCTTCTACCTCTATGGCTATCCCACAGTCATTGACCATGTTGTACAGGATGCAACAGGCCAGGAATAGCCCACAGGCCTTCGAGGGGCTGTATTGTAGGGCACCGCCAGACGTGTCCAGGCACCAGAACCATGACTTCAACATTCCAAACACTCACTCGATGATATTACGTCTGGTGGCATGTGCCTCATTGTATTGTTGCTGCAATGGGGTCATGGGGCACTGGTACGGTGTGAGCAGCCAAGGACAGACTGGATATCCACTGTCACCTGTGTATAGAGGGTGTATATTAGTATGGTGGTCTGCATCGCTCTGCCATGGGCCGTCAAGGCCGGTACCCATGGCACCTCTGACTATGTCTCCCCCCCCAATAGCTGCCCATGTCATCCTGCATGTTGTGCCTACTCACCCACAAGGTGGCCAGTGGGGATATCCCCACTCTTGAACCTGTGGCACAGTGCAGACTGGTGCCAGATGAAGGCGTCATGTGCTCCAGGGTGCATGGCACAGACATTGGTTATGTGCCCCCTGGCATCGCACACCACCTGGCAGTTGATGCTGGAGTATCCCTTGCAGTTCCTATAGGCAATGCCTTCCAGGCCAGGTGGTGTGCAGATGGCCACATGGGTGCAGTCAATGGCCCCGGGCATGCCAGGCATACATGCTACCCTGTGGAACTGTTGTATGTGTGCTGTGCACTCCAGCTGTGTGCTGAGGAAACAGATGTACTCCGCAGCATGTGGCAGCAGTGCGCTGAGGAATTGTGTGAGTAGACGTGATGCGGCCGACTGGGTTATGCCTGTTGTGTCCCCTGTTTGTCTTTGGAAGGTGCCCATGGCGAGCAGGCACATGACAGATGTCACCTTAGTCTCCACTGACAGAGCATGGCTCCCTAGTGTGGGTACCTGCATCTCATCACTGCACAGCTCACAGAGCCACCTCAGGATCACCCAGTTCAGGCTGTACCGGCCCACAATCTCTATATAACTGTACTGCTCAAAGATGATGCTGGCTTGGTACTGCCTGTTGGGGGTGTACCACTGACGGCCCTTCCAGGGCCATGCCCCTCCTGCTGCCTGCCTTCTCACACCCCTCATTACTGCCTCCATCTGTATGGTGGCACTGGCCATGTCCCTGGCTGTTGTTCACCCCCCTGGCAGATGTTGTCCCGCTCCCCCCGCTGTCCTCTGTGCTACTCCCCCTGCACCAGGTACACCGCCGGCCTTCTGCTGTCCCGCCTCCTGCCACTGCCATGACTGCTCTGCAGCACTGTCCTGTTATCCCTGCTCTGTTTCACTGTCTCCCCTGATCTGTCCTGCGTGGCACAGGTGTGCCCTGTCCAGCTCCTCCACTGTCCCTCTCTCTGGTCCTCTCTCTCCTGTGGCTGCCAGCTCACCCCCACTGCAGGTCTTCCTGTAGCGTTCTTGTGCCTCTCTCTTGCTCCTTTTTATTTTGGCTCACTTCCGCTATCGCGCAACTTCTGCTACCGCCCCTATTGCGCATGGCGCATGTCGTTGAATATCGCACCACGCCATTTATTCATGGTTCCTCCCGCAGCAGTTGCACATGCATTCATTACCATTGTGCTCTTGCCCATTGCAACTTGAGCGGCACAGCTTCCTCCCGCTGAATATCGCACAACGATGCATTTTCGGACTCGCGCTGGTGCATCTCTGTTGCACATGGCACAACCCTTTTGAATATCTGGGCTGCTGTATTTAAGTATATTAGATGAGAATGCTGATACTAATCAGTGGCCACTGTCAAACACAGCAATTGCATACACTCCCCCTCCCCCCCACACACACACATACACACTTATAATTCCAAATTAGAATGACAAAGGTTACAAAAAGGCATGTAGCTTGGGACAGGTAATGAAAAAAAAAATGTTATTGTGAGTATTCCTGCTAACTCCTTGACTGGTGCAGTCAGCAGTGGTGGCCCCAATTTGTAACAATGGACACACTTATATAGAGTGATTCATCCAGAAGTGTGGTGGCCACTACTAGTCTGTGAACAATCTCTTTCTTTCTGTAAGGAAGGTGATTGGGTGAGTCTGTAACTGGGAGAGCCTGACTGATGACCCCCCATCTTTACTGTTGCCTCCATCATCATACTTAGTAACTGTATTTAACTAGCTAGCCCTAAATGTCTGGCCCTTAGGAATGCTACATCACAGGCTGCAGTGCTGTGTTGTGCAGTAGAGGAAATGGCTGACTGGCACAGATGACTCTGAGTCTGGGAGATTCCACAAGTTGACCGAGGGGAGGTGGATTGAAATTAATTTTAAGCATATTAGAGGCTGCATGGCTTACCATGTCCCTGAACTGCTTTGGTGATACTTGTTTGCCAACTACCATGTCCTCCTTGTCAGACTTGCTCAGCTGAACACTTTATGTGTGACTCTACCCGGTCCCTCTCATGAGTCTGCAATCAGCATGCTTTTTGCTGATTTTTTTAGAAGCTTTCTGATATGTCTTGCCAATTGGCCAGCAGGGAGCTGGTAAGGGAGAGGGTTTGGGATGGTGTGTGCACTATCAGACATTCTTGTGTGCCACTGTAAAGTAGTGGTATTTAATGGGATAGCCTGAGACAAAGGGTTGAACTGCCATGAAAAAAAAGAAAGAAAAGAGGGGTTTGTTCGAACCAGATGAAAACCAGCTGGCAATGTGCCTGACTTTTTTTGTACCAGAACATGTTGTAATCCAACAGGGAGTCCAACACAAAACTGTAATCCAACAGGGAATCCAACACAAAAACTGTAATCAAATAGGAAAAATTCAACAGCAGCAGTTGTCTGGCTGGCAGACAAGTACCGATGTGTCCTGTAGTGAATGGAAAGTGGCCTCAGACACTTCTGGACAAGTGATGATACAGCAGCAGGCAGGTGATGGAAGTAGGCGCAGGCTAAGTCTGATCACCGTGGTTCAGCTCTTTTCCTCTAAATCAGCATGTGATAGCATGGCAAGTTCAGAAGGGCTGAGACTGATGCATTACCCCGACCCACCAAAGTTGGCTCTCACTCAGTCAATGGTAGGAGTACCATGGAGACATGCTCCTGGCCACTTCCTCCCTTGGCTCACCAGAGAGAGACAGCAGAATGGCTTGTTCTTACCTCAGATTTCAGCAGGTCTGCAGATGGTTTCCGCAGATTCTGCCTTTCACAGCTTTTCAAGATTCCCAGCACTTTCTCTCAACCTTGATGCAAAAAAATGTTGTAGGTGCCGTATTGGTCCTTTTAAAAAACAGATCCAGAAACAAATGATTTGATACCTTTTATTGGACCAACATGGATGTTACAGAAAAGAACAAAATGCTTTAGCTTTCGAACCAACCAGGTCCTTCTTCAGAAGCTTTGTGGCAGTTTTTTCAAATATCCCATACTATTAACACCAGATTATATAGAAAAAGCAGAAATAATTCTCATTGGTTTAACATATACATTTAAAACATAATAGAAGATTACGTCAGAGAAGCTAATTAACACCAGTATGCCTTAAACTGAGGAGCCTCAGAAGGGCAAAGGTTATCAAGAATTCTCTATATTCTAAGAATAAGAATTCTGTGTGGTTACATCACAAAACAGACTATTCAGGATACAGGGGAATTATACATGTACATCAAGAAATGTGGTCTATTTTATCCAATGCAAGAAATGTCCTCGCACAGGTTATGTGGGGGAGACAAGCCAACAACTCCGCACTAGAATGAATTCACACAGACATTCTATTAATCACAAGATGATTGAGAAACCAGTAGCCCGGCACTTCTCCCAGGATGACCACTCAATCTCAGATATGTCTGTGATGGTCTTAAAAGGACATTTCAACAGTACGCACAACAGAGACGGGCTTCTGAAATTAGACTTATTTTACTTCTCAATATGGTGGCAGATGGATTGAACATTGATGCTGGGTACATGACACATTATTCCACTTAAACTTACACAGACCTTTACTTTAAAAGATGGACATAAACAGTTTAGTTCTTCAGCGGGCCTTTGATTTTGTAAGTTTATGGTTATCTACATTGTTGACTTTTCACCTTAACACTGTGGTGAGTGCGTTTGAGTGTGTGTGTGTGTGTGTATACTGATGTATGTATGTGTGTGTTTGGTGTGTGTTGTGTTTTTATGTGTTGTGGGTATGGTGTGTATGTGTGTTTTGTTTGTTGTGCGTGGTGTGGTGTGGTGTGTGCAGAATGTGTTTGCTATATTTGTTGTGTGTTGTGGTTGTGTGGGGTGTGCAGGTGTGTGTATGGGGGTGTGGTATGGTGTATGTACACACATATGTGTGGGTGGAGCGTGGCATGGGGCAGTTGTTATGTGGCTAGAACACTTAGTTTTCACATATAGTGTGCATTTATTTCCTTCTATTAGTTGTCAGTGGGTGGATTTCACACTGTCACATTTTCAACTGCTCATATTAAGATGCATATCTCATTTACTTGGGGGTCATTAAAGGTGTAATTCCTTTGGTTTTCATTTAGATTGCTTAGACTGATTCTGTGCATTTTGTTATACACAGACTCTGTGTTGAAATCTGCATTTATCAGGCTCATGGTCTCGTTTTCTTGGGGTCCTTGACAAGGATTTTTTTTTTGCACTTACACTTACAAGTGATACTTTCATGCATCATGTTTATATGTGTAGGTTAATTTGAGGCTTGATTTCAACTTGCAGTTATACCTAATTTCAGGATTTTGTCTCTCATTATCTGTCCTTTAATATACCAGGACAATTGGAATGTAAGTTGTAAGCTCATCTTACATGTATTAGGAGAATGCCACTCAAGGTTTTTATCACTAGAATGCTTTCTTGGCATACTGAGACATTTTAAAATTTATGTGACAAGAACTCTCTGGCTGTAGAGAATTCTTGATAACCTTTGCCCTTCTGAGCTCCTCAGTTTAAGGCATACTGGTGTTAATTAGCTTCTGACGTAATCTTCTATTATGTTTTAAATGTATATGTTAAACCAATGAGAATTATTTCTGCTTTTTCTATATAATCTGGTGTTAATAGTATGGGATATTTGAAAAAACTGCCACAAAGCTTCTGAAGAAGGACCTGGTTGGTTCGAAAGCTAAAGCATTTTGTTCTTTTCTGTAACATCCATGTTGGTCCAATAAAAGGTATCAAATCATTTGTTTCTGGATCTGTTTCTCAACCTTGATGGAACTTCTAGCAATTGGATTCAGCTTCCACTGGGATCTCTGGCTCTGAAGTCTGGCTATGCCCTCAGCTCTCCTCCTCAACACCTCTCTCCTATCCAGTCACTCAGAAAAGACTGCCCATTGAACACTTTTTAGGCTTGGGGAAGGGTTCAGCTGAGTTAACTCCTCCCATAGTCTTTTATTGGCTGTCTGGCTTATCACACTAGAAATTGCTCTTTTAGTGGATGGAAAACACACTGATGATGACTTTCCAGTCAGTAAGTAAGCATGTGATCACCTGAAGCAGTGTGGCATGCTCGATGAGCGTTTGGGCCACCGGTTTGTTGTTTTTCTGCTGGTTTGTATATGGATATAACAAGTCTGTTTTTCTGCCAAGTATTGGTTTCACTTTTGCTGTAAGTGTTATTATGATGAAAGCGAGCAAGCTTCCTACTCCTTGTGGGATTTGAACCAGGAAGTGTCCAGTATACATTTATCCAATGCTAGCTTTAATCCTCTACCAATTGACTAATGCATGTGGGTGAGCTGTTCCATTTTTTTCTGTAACTTTTACATGTCTTCCATTAAAGTTGTTTACTGATATTAGGCTCTAAGTCTTTCAGCATACTAGACCTGGTGCTGACCTCTACAAGTTCTTCAGATACCCTGATTTTTTGTTCTTTACCAGGACTACTTGCATTCCAGTTGGTTGATTGTGGGCGTCAGAGGTCAACAAGATAGCAACCTCCATTTGTTTACATTCTGTTCCACACCTGGCTGCAGTTTACATACAATTCTCTTACTGCTTGCTGCTTACTTAACTTTCCTAAACATTTATTCCAGCCAAGGTTGCAGTCTGGTTTGCAATGACGATGTCAGCACTGCCACCATTTCACCTTCAGGTGCGGGGGCATCATGGTTGTTGGTAGCATACAATGAAAAAACACAGGGCAAATAACTTATTTTCTCCTGGCCTCCACCACCAGTTCAAGCCAGAGGATGCAGGCATCAAGGGTAGAACCACCTCAAGTCTCTGGGGGCTTAAAATGTAAGCTCCACCTTTGGGGAGGTTACATCTATGTAGCCATAGGAAGCTCCTGTGTCTTCTATAGGACTACAGGACTGAAAGAGTTAACATCTGGAACTCCTTTAAGGACTGGGTCAGCTGGTCTGCCTCAGGAGTCTAAGGAGGAGGAGGAGCCAGCTGCTGATAGTTGGAGAGCTGTTGGCAGCAGGGTAGTCGGAGGGAAGTGTTGTTAACTAAAGTAAATACTCTGGAATTGTGGCAGAGGCCATTGTGTAAGTGCCTCCAATGGAGTGAAAACCCTGCAGAGCTAAAAGTTTCCTGAGGGAAAGTTTCCGGGGGAAAATAATTAGAGAGACTGTTGGCTGAAAATTCTGAGGTGAAATGTTCTTATTCTGTGCTTTTGAAACTGTTTTGAGGATCCACTTTTGCCCTCCCTCCCTGCATCCAGGCAGAAGATGAAGCATATGGGAAGGTTAATGCTTACTTTGGCCTGGGATCTTCTGCACTGTGGGACCAGCTTGGGGGAAGGGAGAGATGGTAGGATCTGTGAAGCTATAGTCTCATGGTGGGAGGTCACCCCTCTTTAGCCCATTTAATGTGAATTCTGTAGTTAAAAGTTCTTCTGCAGATGGAATATGGGCAGGGACCAGGTTTGGAATTTCAAGCTGACCTAAGAGCACATGCCTTCTGCTGTAAGAGCAGATGGAGGTGGGTAAAACCTCTAATCCCTATGGGACATTTGAGGGTTCCACGTGGGACACTCCATCAACAGGCAGTTCTGGACTCTGTGTATTGGATTTGTGAAAATGTGTTGCATGTTTCTTGGGCAGTCATCTGATAGACAAAATGCCCCAGTGGTCCCAACGCCAGGTGCCTGAGTCTCTAGCCTGTCTGAAGACAACAAAGACCTGCTGTCCTATACAAACTGTGAACGTGAACCTCAGTGCAAAAAACACCCTACACATGTACAGAACTTGGTTATGAGCCCTGTAACCAACTGTGTAGAGCCTGAAATAAACTTGGAGCAATGTGCTTGTAGTGGGTTGCCTGCAGCCCTGGAATTAGTTATGGACTCTGAAAACATACAGGAGAGGATCTGCCTTCTATGGACCATGGACTTCCCCCACTGGGGACTAGGACACTAAACTGATGGACTTTACATGCCAAAAACCCTCTGTGCTATGACTTGTACCAAGCGCTAGTAATATGCTTATGAGCTTTTTAATTAAATGGATCCCTGGTTAGACTTTATCAAGTTGTGGGCCCGCAAGTATTGTTAGAAAGTGTTTTGTAACTAACCCCTTGTCTTGCATCCCTGCACTGTCCCAGATGGCTTCTGACAGTCTGGGAGGTTACCAGAGTCCCAGAAGGTCAAGTAAGTGTTTTTGGTGGCTGTATGCTCCCCGCCAAAGGCAACAAGGACCACTGATGATTAGGCTGGATTACAGCAAAATGTTGAGGTGGCCTGAAGCAATGACATAAATGGACTTTCACACTTAGATTAGAGTCTTGTCCTGTTTTCAGCATGTACACTTTCCTCACCGAGAATTCCATCAGCATTCCCCTGGACATGGGGGAGGGGGTTACATATGTTTGTGAATTCTTCTTCTGTGTAAAGTGAGCTAGCCTGAGCAGCCTAAGGGATACAGGGTTATAGAGATAATTTGTCTTCCTTGTCCTTTCCTGTATGTAATACAGTGGTGTAGAATAGATCATAAATATATGAGAAAGTTTGCTAACTGCTTGCAGCAGGGGAGCAGGGGTTGTCTTGCAACTGTGACACCAATACCGATTTAGTTTCTTATTTATTTATTTAATGATTGATTGAATTAATTTTTTTTGTTTGTTTATGAGGAAGATACACTAAGCTAGGAAAACTGACTATTTTCAGCCACAAATCAGGAGAGTACAAAGGCTGCAAATAAGATAAAAATGTAAGCAACAAGCTGAATTAAATGACAATATCAACAGAGAAAGGCACAATGCATATTTTTATTTATTTTTATTTATTTATTAAATTCTCGGATTACAAATTCCTTTGAGCTGAAACTGCTCGTTTACAAAGGTTCCACATCAAAGGATGAGGGTCAACATACATACAGAGGTAGTAAAAGAATGTACAATAAACAACCAAAACAACTAAAAGAAAAAATAAAGATACTCATTTATAACACACTTTGAGATACTATTCATATAACGAGCAGCTTGAGTAGGCAGCTGGCTGCGGTAACAATAAGAGATAGAGGGCACCATAGGCAGTTAGTATTGCAGGCATGCGACTGGGAGAGGAAGTTGGCAGGCTAATGGGCCACTGTCCTATGGTGGTGGAAAATGTCTTGTACCAGTGGAGATGTGAAGCAGGAAAGGAGTCACAAGGAAGGCCCAGTGCCAGAGGGAATGAGACTGGGAAAGGGCGGGCTGTGAAACATGAGTGAGCTGGGAGGTGTTTAGAGATCTCTGTTCAGAGAAGCAGTCACATTGAGTGGTAGAGGTGAGGTAAAGTTTGAGATTCCTTTGAAGGGTCCAAGTGTAGTAGAGGAAAGTGCTTCTTTATTGAGGAAATTGAACCATTGAGCGGCTCTATAGATAAAGGACCGCTGACTCATGGAGGTATGACATCTGGGAACCTGAAAGGTTTGAGATTGGGCACCACATGTTTGTTGAGTGCCACTGTAGGTAGTAAGGAGTGAGCTAACACCAGGTGGCATGGGACCAAGGATAATCTTTTTGGCAAGTAAGCAGGTCTGGTATTGTATTCTGCTGTGTAGGGGTAGCCAGCTGGCCTGTGCATAGAGGTCACAGGTGTGAGTTTGTTGAGCTGCACCCGTCAGTAGTCTACAGGCTTTATTGAGAGCAACTGAGATCCTGCGGAGGGCACTTGTTGAGGCAGAGCCATAGATGGCAAGGCCGTAGTCAATGATAGAGGTGACAGAGCTGTAGATGGCTAGTTTAAGGGCATCCACAGGCATACAGTGCTTGTGTTTGTGTAGTAGTCCAATCCATATATTGGCGGTCTTGGCAACAGTGTCAATATGCCGAGGTGTAGGAGGAGGGTACTAGACAGGGTAATACCAAGATACTTGAACTCCTTGACATGTTTGAGTGGGTTCCCAGCATGGTTCTTGATGGTGAGGGACAGAGAGTTGTGCCTGCTCTGTCGGTTACAGAAGGACATGGCTTTAGTCTTGCTGTGGTTCAGGACAAGTTTATGAGACTTGAACCAGTCTTCGATGCACTTGAAGTCGAGCTGCAGCTGGGATTCAAGGACTGTAATGTCATGGTGGCTGGAAAACAGGACTGCATCATCTGTGTATAGTAATACTTTTTGGTGGCAGGCACTGGGGAGATTGTTGATGAAGAGGGAGAAGAGTAGAGGGCCCAGAATAGACCCCTTGGGGACTCCGGAGCGGACCAGTTTCTCATCCGAAGAGATCCCTGCAATCCTTACACGTTGTATCCGATTATCAAGGTAGCTGGTGAACCATGGAAGGGCATCACTGGAGATCCCAATGGAGGACAGTTGCTTGAGCAGTCGGGGGTGGTTAACTGTGTCAAATGCCTTGGTAAGGTCTATAAATACTGCCCCTCCACAATTTCCTTTGTCAAGCGTGGCATGGATGAAGGTTGTAAATTCCAGTAGTGCAGTGGTGGTGCTGTGCCCTTTTCTGAAGCCATGCTGCTCTGGGCACTGTACATTGCACTTATCCAGGAATTCAACTAGTTGGTCCGACACTATTCGCTCCAGAGCTTTGGATAGTGGGGGGAGGAATGAGATAGGTCTGTAAGTGGTGTGCAGTGCCCTGTCTCCGCTTTTGTGAACCGGTGTGACAGTGGCTTTCTTCCAGAGAGAGAGGAAATGGCCCAATCTAAGCAAGAGATTAAAGATCTTTGTAAGTGGTTCTAAGATTTCATCGAGGACTTGTGCCAGCAGTTTCAGGTCAAGGGAGTCACCACTGTACCCTTGTTTGCCGATGGCCTTTTGAATGTATTTTCTAGCTACTTGTGGTGGAACCTCCTTAAAAAAAAACTTTGGCGTTGTACGTTCTAGTTGGGGGGTAACTTGGGAGGAGCTGGAGGGAAGGCCGTCAAACAGTCACAGTTTGCTTTGCCTTTCCTTGTGTTCCTGCTTAATTAAATGTTTAATATGTTTAATAACTTACTGTTGTTTTAGTTGTGGGAGGCATATGGGGGATTCATTTTCCCAGGAGCATGTTGTACTGTATTCAGTGGTGATCTGGTGATGGGGACCAGGACACTGCCTGAGTGTTGGGTTCCTCTCCTTTCAGTTATCTGTCAGTCTCTCTGCCACCCTCACCTCTGGACATTCCCTGTAGCTGCCTGTTTGAGAGTTGAGCTTCCATGTTAATCTGATGCTAAGCAGCTGCAGAGACTGATTACAATATCTCATGTCAGCCTCCTCCCATCCCAACTGGATGGCTCAGTGTAGCAGGTTAAGGAGCTTTTCACCTCTAGATCACTGGTTCGAATCCAGCATAGGTTGGTAGTGACTGACAGGCATGATCACCTGAGGGCTGTTCAGTGGCCTACGTGAAATGCATTGTGGTGGTATCAAGCCCAGTTCCAAGTGGGCAGGTGTCCACATCACAAAACCACCAGCACAAATAACACTAATTTAGCACCCTTGTTGGCAGTCTCACATGAGAGGCCAAGGATTGAATGGGCATGGAATCTGAACTACCCTATCACCTACATGGTGGTCCCTCCATGGGAGGGTTAAGGCACATTGGTAGGGCAGTCTGGGGAAGCCTGCACTGTGATCACTCATGCTGTACTTGTCATGTGGATAAGCAGAGGACTTCAGGTTTTAATGTTGTCAATCCAGCACTTTTCATAAGCACTAATTTCACACACACACAAAAAAAAATCAAAAAAAAAATTCTTCTCCCTACAAGTGTTCCTGCTGCTGTGCTGCTTGTGTGTTTTTAAGGCTGGCTGGGACTTAGCATTTATGGCAACCATGATGTTCATGTTTCCAGAACCTGGCCCCAGTCAGGCCTGCTACTGTGCTACATGATGAGACTCTTAGTTAATGAGCCCGATTAGGCCTGCAACCATGCCACAAGAGGAGGCTCTTAGTAAATGGCACTGATCAGGCCAGGCACCATGCTGCAGGAGGCAGCTGTTTGTAACTGGCCCCAATCATACCTGCCATCATGGTGTGGGAAAAAGCTGCTTCTAATTAGTCCCCGCAGAGCCTGTCATTGTCCTGCAGGAGGTGACTCTTAGCAAATTACCATGGATGGGCCTGCAGAAACTATGCCACAGGAGGCAACCATTTGTAAATGGCCTTGAAAGGGCTGCCACCAAGTCCTCAGAGGTGACTCTTTGTAAAAGGCTTTGAGAAGGCCTGTTGCTGTGCTGTGGGAGGAGGCTGTTTTTAAATGGCCTTGATAGGTCCCATCACCATGCTGTGGAAGGGGGGCTGAATGTAAATGGCCTCAATAGGCCCTGTCACTATGCTGTAGGAGGGGGCTGAATGTAAAAGGACTCAATAGGCCCCATCACCATACTGCAGGAGGGGGATGTTTGCAAATGGCCTCAATAACCCCTGTCACTATGCTGCTGGAGAGGGTTGGTTGTACATGGCATTGACAGGTCCTGTCACCATGCTGCAGGAGGGGGCTGTTTTTAAATGATCTCTATGGGCCCTGTCTCCATGCTGCAAGAGGGGGCTGTTTTTAAATGATCTCAGTGGGCCCTGTCTCCATGCTGCAGGAGGGGGCTGTTTGTAAATGACATCAATAGCCACTGTCAGTATGCTGTGGGATGGAGCCGCATGTAAATGACATGGCTAGCTCTTGTCACCACGCTGCAGGAGGGGTCTGTTTTTAAATTATCTCAATAGGCCTTGTAACCATGCTAAGAGAGGGGGATGTTTTTAAATTATCTCAATCACCCCATCGCCATGCTGCAGCAGGAGGTTGTGTTTAAATGATCTCAATGGGCCCTGTCACTATGCTGCAGGAGGGGGCTGTTTTTAAATGATCTCTATGGGCTCTGTCTCCATGCTGCAGGAGGGGGTTGTTTTTAAATTATCTCAAGGGGCCCTGTCTCCATGCTGCAGGAGGGGGCTGTTTTTAAATGACCTCAAGGGGCAGTGTCTCCATGCAGCAGCAGGGGGTTGTTTTTAAATGATCTGAAGGGGCCCAGTCCCCATGCTGCAGGAGGGGGCTGTTTTAAAATTATATCAATGGGCCCTGCCTCCATGCTGCAGGAGAGGGCTGTTTTTAAATGATCTCAAGGGGCACTGTCTCCATGCTGCAGGAGGGGGCTGTTTATAAATTATCTCAATCGGCCCTGTCACCATGCTGCAGGAGGGGGCTGTTTTTTAATGATCTCAACTGGACCTGTCACCAAGCTGCAGGAGGGGGCTGTTTTTAAATGATCTCAGTGGGCCCTGTCTCCATGCTGCAGGAGGGGGCTGTTTTTAAATGATCTCAGTGGGCCCTGTCTCCATGCTGCAAGAGGGGGCTGTTTTTAAATGATCTCAATCAGCACTGTCACCACGCTGCAGGAGGGGGCTGTTTTTAAATGAACTCAGAGGGCCCTGACTCCATGCTGCAGGAGGGGGCTGTTTTTAAATGATCTCAATGGGCCCAGTCTCCATGCTGCAGGAGGGGGCTGTTTTTAAATGATCTCAAGGGGCCCTGTCACTACGCTGCAGAAGGCAGCTGTTTTTAAATGATCTCAATTGGCACTGTCTCCATGCTGTAGGAGGGGGCTGTTTTGAAATGATCTCAGAGGGCCCTGTCTCCATGCGGCAGGAGGGGGCTCCTTTTAAATGATCTCAGTGGGCCCTGTCTCCATGCTACAGGAGGGGACTGTTTTTAAATGATCTCAGTGGGCCCTGTCTCCATGCTGCAGGAGGGGGCTGTTTTTAAATTATTTCAATGAGCCCTGTCTCCATGCTGCAGGAGGGGGCTGTTTTTAAATTATCTCAAGGGGCCCTGTCTCCATGCTGCAGGATGGGGTTGTTTTTAAATGATCTCAATGGGCCCTGTCTCCATGCTGCAGGAGGGGGATGTTTTTAAATGACCTCAAGGGGCCCTGTCACCATGCTGCAGGAGGTGGCTGTTTTTTAATGATCTCATTGGGCTCTGTCACCACGCTGCAGGAGGGGGCTGTTTTTAAATGATCTCAATTGGTCCTGTCACCACGCCGCAGGAGGGGACTGTTTTTAAATGATCTCAGTGGGCCCTGTCTCCATGTTGCAGGAGGGGGCTGCTTTTAAATAATCTCAGTGGTCCCTGTTGCCATGCTGCAGGAAGGGGCTGTTTTTAAATGATCTCAGTGGGACCTGTCTCCATGCTGCAGGAGGGGGCTGTTTTTAAATTATCTCAATGGGCACTGTCACCATGCTGCAGGAGGGGTCTGATTTTAAATGATCTCAGTGGGCCCTGCCACCACGCTGCAGGAGGGGGGCTGTTTTTAAATGATATCAATTGGCTCTGTCTCCGTCCTTCAGGAGGGGGTTGTTTATAAATGACCTCAAGGGGCCCAGTCACTCATGCTGGGAGGGGAGTTTTAATGATCTCAATCGCCCCTGTCACCATGCTGCAGGAGGGGGCTGTTTTTAAATGATCTCAATGGGCCCAGTCTCCATGCTGCAGGAGGGGGCTGTTTTTAAATTATTTCAATGGGCCCTGTCTCCATGCTGCAGGAGGGGGCTGTTTTTAAATTATCTCAAGGGGCCCTGTCTCCACGCTGCAGGACGGGGTTGTTTTTAAATGATCTCAATGGGCCCTGTCTCCATGCTGCAGGAGGGGATTGTTTTTAAATGACCTCAAGGGGCCCTGTCACCATGCTGCAGGAGGTGGCTGTTTTTAAATGATCTCAGTGGGCCCTGTCACCATGCTGCAGAAGGGGGCTGTTTTTAAATGATCTCAATGGGCCCTGTCTCCATGCTGCAGGAGGGGGCTGTTTTTAAATGATCTCAATGGGCCCTGTCTCCATGCTGCAGGAGGGGGCTGTTTTTAAATTATCTCAAGGGGCCCTGTCTCCATGCTGCAGGACGGGGTTGTTTTTAAATAATCTCAATGGGCCCTGTCTCCATGCTGCAGGAGGGGGTTGTTTTTAAATGACCTCAAGGGGCCCTGTCACCATGCTGCAGGAGGTGGCTGTTTTTTAATGATCTCAGTGGGCCCTGTCACCACGCTGCAGAAGGGGGCTGTTTTTAAATGATCTCAATTGGTCCTGTCACCACGGCGCAGGAGGGGACTGTTTTTAAATGATCTCAGTGGGCCCTGTCTCCATGCTGCAGGAGGGGGCTGCTTTTAAATGATCTCAGTGGTTCCTGTCACCAGGCTGCAGGAGGGGGCTGTTTTTAAATGATCTCATTGGGACCTGTCTCCATGCTGCAGGAGGGGGCTGTTTTTAAATGATCTCAATGGGCCCTGTCACCATGCTGCAGGAGGGGTCTGATTTTAAATGATCTCAGTGGGCCCTGCCACCATGCTGCAGGAGGGGGGCTGTTTTTAAATGATATCAATTGGCCCTGTCTCCGTCCTTCAGGAGGGGGTTGTTTTTAAATGACCTCAAGGGGCCCAGTCACTACGCTGTGGGAGGAGGCAGTTTTTAAATGATCTCAATCAGCCCTGTCACCATGCTGCAGGAGGGGGCTGTTTTTAAATGATCTCAGTGCGCCCTGTCTCCATGCTGCAGGAGGGGGTTGTTTTTAAAAGACCTCAGTGGGCCCAAACTCCATGCTGCAGGAGGGGCTGTTTTTAAATGATCTCAATGGGTCCCGTCTCCATGTTGCAGAAGGGGGTTGTTTTTAAATTAACTCAATGGGCCCAGTCACTACACTGCAGGAGGGAGCTGTTTTGAAATTATCTCAAGGGCCCTGTCTCCATGCTGCAGGAAGGGTTGTTTTAAATGATCTCAATGGGCCCTGTCACCATGCTGCAGGAGGGGTTGTTTTAAATGATCTCAATGGGCCCTGTCACCATGCTGCAGAGGTGGCTGTTTTAAATGATCTCAATGGGCCCTGTCACCACGCTGCAGGAGGCTGTTTTAAATGATCTCAATCGGCCCTGTCACCACACTGCAGGAGGGGATTGTTTTTAAATGATCTCAGTGGGCCCTGTCTCCAAGCTGCAGGAGGGGGCTGTTTTTAAATGATCTCAGTGGGACCTGTCTCCATGCAGCAGGAGGGGGCTGTTTTTGAATGATCCCAATAGGTCCCGCCTCCATGCTGCAGAAGGGGGTTGTTTTTAAATTAACTCAATGGGCCCAGTCACTACGCTGCAGGAGGGAGCTGTTTTGAAATTATCTCAAGGGACCCTGTCTCCATGCTGCAGGAGGGGTTGTTTTAAATGATCTCAGTGGGCCCTGTCTCCATGCTGCAGGAGGGGCTGTTTTTAAATGATCTCAGTGGGCCCTGTCTCCATGCTGCAGGAGGGGGCTGTTTTTAAATGATCTCAATGGGCCCTGTCTCCATGCTGCAGGAGAGGGCTGTTTTAAATGATCTCTATCAGCCCTGTCACCATGCTGAAGGAGGGGGCTGTTTTTAAATGCATCTCAGTGGGCCCTGTCACCACGCTGCAGGAGAGGGCTGTTTTTAAATGATCTCAATGGGCCCTGTCTCCATGCTGCAGGAGGGGGTTGTTTTTCAATGATCTCAGTGGGCCCTGTTACCATGCTGCAGGAGGGGGCTGTTTTTAAAAGATCTCAGTGGGCCCTGTCTCCATGCTGCAGCAGGGGGCTGTTTTTAAATTATCTCAAGGGGCCCTGTCTCCATGCTGCAGGATGGGGTTGTTTTTAAATGATCTCAATGGGCCCTGTCTCCATGCTGCAGGAGGGGGTTGTTTTTAAATGACCTCAAGGGGCCCTGTCACCATGCTGCAGGAGGTGGCTGTTTTTTAATGATCTCAGTGGGCCCTGTCACCACGCTGCAGGAGGGGGCTGTTTTTAAATGATCTCAATGGGCCCTGTCACCATGCTGCAGGAGAGGTCTGTTTTTAAATGATCTCAGTGGGCCCTGCCATCACGCTGCAGGAGGGGGGCTGTTTTTAAATTATATCAATTGGCCCTGTTTCCGTCCTTCAGGAGGGGGTTGTTTTAAAATGATCTCAATGGGCCCAGCAACTACACCTGTGGAGGGGCAGTTTTAAATGATCTCAGTGCCCTGTCTCCATGCTGCAGGAGGGGTTGTTTTAAATGATCTCAGTGGGCCCTGTCTCCATGCTGCAGGAGGGGCTGTTTTAAATGATCTCAGTGGGACCTGTCTCCATGCTGCAGGAGGGGGCTGTTTTTAAATTATCTCAATGGGTCCCGTCTCCATGCTGCAGAAGGGGGTTGTTTTTAAATTAACTCAATGGGCCCAGTCACTACGCTGCCGGAGGGAGCTGTTTTGAAATTATCTCAAGGGGCCCTGTCTCCATGCTGCAGGACGGGATAGTTTTTAAATGATCTCAATGGGCCCTGTCACCATGCTGCAGGAGGGGGTTGGCTTTAAATGATCTCAATGGGCCCTGTCACCATGCTGCAGTAGGTGGCTGTTTTTAAATGATCTCAATGGGCCCTGTCACCATGCTGCAGGAGGGGGTTGGTTTTAAATGATCTCAATGGGCCCTGTCACCATGCTGCAGGAGGTGGCTGTTTTTAAATGATCTCAATGGGCCCTGTCAAGATGCTGCAGGAGGTGGCTGTTTTAAATGATCTCAATCAGCCCTGTCACCACGCTGCAGGAGGGGATTGTTTTTAAATGATCTCAATGAGCACTGTCACCATGCTGCAGGAGGGGTCTGTTTTTAAATGATCTTAGTGGGCCCTGTCACCGCGCTGCAGGAGAGGGGCTGTTTTTAAATGATCTCAATTGGCCCTGTCACCATGCTGCAGTAGGGGGCTGTTTTTAAATGATCTAAGTGCACTCTGTCTCCATGCTGCAGGAGAGGTCTGTTTTTAAATGATCTCAGTGGGCCCAGTCTCCATGCTGCAGGAGGGGGGCTGTTTGTAAATGACATCAATAGCCACTGTCACTATGCTGTGTGAAGGAGCTGCTTGTAAGTGACATTGCTAGCTCTTGTCACCACGCTGCAGGAGGGGTCTGTTTTTAAATTATCTCAATCACCCCATCACCATGCTGCAGGAGGGGGCTGTTTTTAAATGATCTCAATCAGCCCTGTCACCATGCTGCAGGAGGGGGTTGGTTTTAAATGATCTCAATGGGCCCTGTCACCATGCTGCAGGAGGTGGCTGTTTTTAAATGATCTCAATGGGCCCTATCACCACGCTGCAGGAGGAGGCTGTTTTTAAATGATCTCAATCGGCCCTGTCACCACACTGCAGGAGGGGATTGTTTTTAAATGATCTCAGTGGGCCCTGTCTCCAAGCTGCAGGAGGGGGCTGTTTTTAAATGATCTCAGTGGGACCTGTCTCCATGCAGCAGGAGGGGGCTGTTTTTGAATGATCCCAATAGGTCCCGCCTCCATGCTGCAGAAGGGGGTTGTTTTTAAATTAACTCAATGGGCCCAGTCACTACGCTGCAGGAGGGAGCTGTTTTGAAATTATCTCAAGGGGCCCTGTCTCCATGCTGCAGGACGGGGTTGTTTTTAAATGATCTCAATGGGCCCTGTCACCATGCTGCAGGAGGGGGTTGGTTTTAAATGATCTCAATGGGCCCTGTAACCATGCTGCAGGAGGTGGCTGTTTTTAAATGATCTCAATGGGCCCTGTCACCACGCTGCAGGAGGTGGCTGTTTTTAAATGATCTCAATGGCCCTGTCACCATGCTGCAGGAGGGGTTGTTTTAAATGATCTCAGAGGGCCCTGTCTCCATGCTGCAGGAGGGGCTGTTTTTAAATGATCTCAGTGGGCCCTGTCTCCATGCTGCAGGAGGGGGCTGTTTTTAAATGATCTCAATGGGCCCTGTCTCCATGCTGCAGGAGAGGGCTGTTTTTAAATGATCTCTATCAGCCCTGTCACCATGCTGAAGGAGGGGGCTGTTTTTAAATGCATCTCAGTGGGCCCTGTCACCACGCTGCAGGAGAGGGCTGTTTTTAAATGATCTCAATGGGCCCTGTCTCCATGCTGCAGGAGGGGGTTGTTTTTAAATGATCTCAGTGGGCCCTGTTACCATGCTGCAGGAGGGGGCTGTTTTTAAAAGATCTCAGTGGGCCCTGTCTCCATGCTGCAGCAAGGGGCTGTTTTTAAATGATCTCAAGGGGCCCTGTCTCCATGCTGCAGGATGGGGTTGTTTTTAAATGATCTCAATGGGCCCTGTCACCATGCTGCAGGAGGTGGCTGTTTTTTAATGATCTCAGTGGGCCCTGTCACCACGCTGCAGGAGGGGGCTGTTTTTAAATGATCTCAATGGGCCCTGTCACCATGCTGCAGGAGAGGTCTGTTTTTAAATGATCTCAGTGGGCCCTGCCATCACGCTGCAGGAGGGGGGCTGTTTTTAAATTATATCAATTGGCCCTGTTTCCGTCCTTCAGGAGGGGGTTGTTTTTAAATGATCTCAATGGGCCCAGCAACTACACTGTGGGAGGGGGCAGTTTTTAAATGATCTCAGTGCGCCCTGTCTCCATGCTGCAGGAGGGGGTTGTTTTTAAATGATCTCAGTGGGCCCTGTCTCCATGCTGCAGGAGGGGGCTGTTTTTAAATGATCTCAGTGGGACCTGTCTCCATGCTGCAGGAGGGGGCTGTTTTTAAATGATCTCAATGGGTCCCATCTCCATGCTGCAGAAGGGGGTTGTTTTTAAATTAACTCAATGGGCCCAGTCACTACGCTGCAGGAGGGAGCTGTTTTGAAATTATCTCAAGGGGCCCTGTCTCCATGCTGCAGGACGGGGTAGTTTTTAAATGATCTCAATGGGCCCTGTCACCATGCTGCAGGAGGGGGTTGGTTTTAAATGATCTCAATGGGCCCTGTCACCATGCTGCAGGAGGTGGCTGTTTTTAAATGATCTCAATGGGCCCTGTCACCATGCTGCAGGAGGGGGTTGGTTTTAAATGATCTCAATGGGCCCTGTCACCATGCTGCAGGAGGTGGCTGTTTTTAAATGATCTCAATTGGCCCTGTCAAGATGCTGCAGGAGGTGGCTGTTTTTAAATGATCTCAATCAGCCCTGTCACCACGCTGCAGGAGGGGATTGTTTTTAAATGATCTCAATGAGCACTGTCACCATGCTGCAGGAGGGGTCGGTTTTAAATGATCTTAGTGGGCCCTGTCACCGCGCTGCAGGAGAGGGGCTGTTTTTAAATGATCTCAATTGGCCCTGTCACCATGCTGCAGTAGGGGGCTGTTTTTAAATGATCTAAGTGCACTCTGTCTCCATGCTGCAGGAGAGGTCTGTTTTTAAATGATCTCAGTGGGCCCAGTCTCCATGCTGCAGGAGGGGGGCTGTTTGTAAATGACATCAATAGCCACTGTCACTATGCTGTGTGAAGGAGCTGCTTGTAAGTGACATTGCTAGCTCTTGTCACCACGCTGCAGGAGGGGTCTGTTTTTAAATTATCTCAATCACCCCATCACCATGCTGCAGGAGGGGGCTGTTTTTAAATGATCTCAATCAGCCCTGTCACCATGCTGCAGGAGGGCTGTTTTTAAATGATCTTAGTGCGCCCTGTCTCCATGCTGCAGGAGGCGGTTGTTTTTAAATGATCTCAGTGGGCCCTTTCTCCATGCTGCAGGAGGGGGCTGTTTTTAAATGATCTCAGTGAGCCCTGTCTCCATGCTGCAGGAGGGGGATGTTTTTAAATGATCCCAATGGGACCTGTCTCCATGCTGCAGGAGGGGGTTGGTTTTAAATGACCTCAAGGGGCCCTGTCACCATGCTGCAGGAAGTGGCTGTTTTTTAATGATCTCAGTGGGCCCTGTCACCACGCTGCAGAAGGGGGCTGTTTTTAAATGATCTCAATTGGTCCTGTCACCACGCCGCAGGAGGGGACTGTTTTTAAATGATCTCAGTGGGCCCTGTCTCCATGCTGCAGGAGGGGGCTGCTTTTAAATGATCTCAGTGGTTCCTGTCACCAGGCTGCAGGAGGGGGCTGTTTTTAAATGATCTCATTGGGACCTGTCTCCATGCTGCAGGAGGGGGCTGTTTTTAAATGATCTCAATGGGCCCTGTCACCATGCTGCAGGAGGGGTATGATTTTAAATGATCTCAGTGGGCCCTGCCACCATGCTGCAGGAGGGGCTGTTTTAAATGATATCAATTGGCCCTGTCTCCTCGCTTCAGGAGGGGTTGTTTTAAATGATCTCAAGGGGCCCCTGTCTACGCTGTGGGAGGAGGCAGTTTTAAATGATCTCAATCAGCCCTGTCACCATGCTGCAGGAGGGGGCTGTTTTTAAATGATCTCAGTGCGCCCTGTCTCCATGCTGCAGGAGGGGGTTGTTTTTAAATGACCTCAGTGGGCCCTGTCTCCATGCTGCAGGAGGGGGCTGTTTTTAAATGATCTCAGTGGGACCTGTCTCCATGCTGCAGGAGGGGGCTGTTTTTAAATGATCTCAATGGGTCCCATCTCCATGCTGCAGAAGGGGGTTGTTTTTAAATTAACTCAATGGGCCCAGTTACTACACTGCAGGAGGGAGCTGTTTTGAAATTATCTCAAGGGGCCCTGTCTCCATGCTGCAGAACAGGGTTGTTTTTAAATGATCTCAATGGGCCCTGTCACCATGCTGCAGGAGGGGGTTGGTTTTAAATGATCTCAATGGGCCCTGTCACCATGCTGCAGGAGGTGGCTGTTTTTAAATGATCTCAATGGGCCCTATCACCACGCTGCAGGAGGTGGATGTTTTTAAATGATCTCAATCGGCCCTGTCACCACACTGCAGGAGGGGATTGTTTTTAAATGATCTCAGTGGGCCCTGTCTCCAAGCTGCAGGAGGGGGCTGTTTTTAAATGATCTCAGTGGGACCTGTCTCCATGCAGCAGGAGGGGGCTGTTTTTGAGTGATCCCAGTGGGTCCCGCCTCCATGCTGCAGAAGGGGGTTGTTTTTAAATTAACTCAATGGGCCCAGTCACTACGCTGCAGGAGGGAGCTGTTTTGAAATTATCTCAAGGGGCCCTGTCTCCATGCTGCAGGACGGGGTTGTTTTTAAATGATCTCAATGGGCCCTGTCACCATGCAGGAGGGGGTTGGTTTTAAATGATCTCAATGGGCCCTGTCACCATGCTGCAGGAGGTGGCTGTTTTTAAATGATCTCAATGGGCCCTGTCACCACGCTGCAGGAGGTGGCTGTTTTTAAATGATCTAAATCGGCCCTGTCACCAAGCTGCAGGAGGGGATTGTTTTTAAATGATCTCAGTGGGCCCTGTCTCCATGCTGCAGGAGGGGCTGTTTTTAAATGATCTCAATGGGCCCTGTCTCCATGCTGCAGGAGGGGCTGTTTTTAAATGATCTCAATCAGCCCTGTCACCATGCTGCAGGAGGGCTGTTTTAAATGATCTCAGTGGGCCCTGTCACCACGCTGCAGGAGGCTGTTTTAAATGATCTCAATGGGCCCTGTCTCCATGCTGCAGGAGGGGTTGTTTTAAATGATCTCAATGGGCCCTGTCACCATGCTGCAGGAGGGCTGTTTTAAATGATCTCAGTGGGCCCTGTCTCCATGCTGCAGGAGGGGGCTGTTTTTAAATGATCTCAATGGGCCCTGTCTCCATGCTGCAGGAGGGGTTGTTTTTAAATGATCTCAAGGGGCCCTGTCACCATGCTGCAGGAGGTGGCTGTTTTTAAATGATCTCAGTGGGCCCTGTCACCACGCTGCAGGAGGGCTGTTTTAAATGATCTCAATGGGCCCTGTCACCATGCTGCAGGAGGTCTGTTTTAAATGATCTCAGTGGGCCCTGCCATCCAGCGCAGGAGGGGCTGTTTTTAAATGATATCAATTGGCCCTGTCTCCATCCTTCAGGAGGGGTTGTTTTAAATGATCTCAATGGGCCCTGTACTACACTGTGGGAAGGGGCAGTTTTTAAATGATCTCAATCGGCAATGTCACCATGCTGCAGGAGGGGGCTGTTTTTAAATGATCTCAGTGCGCCCTGTCTCCATGCTGCAGGAGGGGGTTGTTTTTAAATGATCTCACTGGGCCCTGTCTCCAAGCTGCAGGAGGGGGCTGTTTTTAAATGATCTCAGTGGGACCTGTCTCCATGCTGCAGGAAGGGGCTGTTTTTAAATGGTCTCAATGGGTCCCGTCTCCATGCTGTGGAAGGGGGTTGTTTTTAAATTAACTCAATGGGCCCAGTCACTATGCTGCAGGAGTGAGCTGTTTTGAAATTATCTCAAGGGGCCCTGTCTCCATGCTGCAGGACGGGGTAGTTTTTAAATGATCTCAATGGGCCCTGTCACCATGCTGCAGGAGGGGGTTGGCTTTAAATGATCTCAATGGGCCCTGTCACCATGCTGCAGGAGGTGGCTGTTTTTAAATGATCTCAATGGGCCCTGTCACCATGCTGCAGGAGGTGGCTGTTTTTAAATGATCTCAATCGGCCCTGTCACCACGCTGCAGGAGGGGATTGTTTTTAAATGATCTCAGTGGGCCCTGTCTCCAAGCTGCAGAAGGGGGCTGTTTTTAAATGATCTCAGTGGGCCCTGTCACCACGCTGCAGGAGGGGGCTGTTTTAAAATGATCTCAGTGGGCCCTGTCTCCATGCTGCAGGAGGGGGCTGTTTTTAAATGATCTCAATGAGCACTGTCACCATGCTGCAGGAGGGGTCTGTTTTTAAATGATCTTAGTGGGCCCTGTCACCACGCTGCAGGAGAGGGGCTGTTTTAAATGATCTCAATTGGCCCTGTCACCATGCTGCAGGAGGGGGCTGTTTTTAAATGATCTTAGTGCACTCTGTCTCCATGCTGCAGGAGGGGTCTGTTTTTAAATGATCTCAGTGGGCCCAGTCTCCATGCTGCAGGAGGGGGGCTATTTGTAAATGACATCAATAGCCACTGTCACTATGCTGTGTGAAGGAGCTGCTTGTAAGTGACATTGCTAGCTCTTGTCACCACGCTGCAGGAGGGGTCTGTTTTTAAATTATCTCAATAGGCCCTGTAACCATGCAGTGGGAGGGGGCTGTTTTTAAATTATCTCAATCACCCCATCACCATGCTGCAGGAGGGGGCTGTTTTTAAATGATCTCAATCGGCCCTGTCACCATGCTGCAGGAGGAGGCTGTTTTTAAATGATCTTAGTGCGCCTGTCTCCATGCTGCAGGAGGCAGTTGTTTTTAAATGATCTCAGTGGGCTCTTTCTCCATGCTGCAGGAGGGGCTGTTTTTAAATGATCTCAAGGCCCTGGCTCCATGCTCAGGAGGGGACTGTTTTAAATGATCTCAATGGGCCCTGTCTCCATGCTGCAGGAGGGGTTGTTTTAAATGATCTCAATGGGCCCAGTCACTTCGCTGCAGGAGGGGCTGTTTTAAATGATCTCAATGGGCCCTGTCTCCATGCTGCAGGAGGGGCTTTTTAAATGATCTCAATAGGCCCTGTCTACACGCTGCAGGAGGGGCTGTTTTAAATGATCTCAGGGGCCCTGTCACTCAGCTGCAGGAGGTTGTTTTAAATGATCTCAATGGGCCCTGTCTCCATGCTGCAGGAGGGCTGTTTTAAATGATCTCAATGGGCCCTGTCTCCATGCTGCAGGAGGGGGCTGTTTTTAAATGATCTCAATGGGCCCTGTCTCCATGCTGCAAGAGGGTGCTGTTTTTAAATGATCTCAGTGGGCCCTGTCTCCACGCTGCAGGAGGGGGCTGTTTTTAAATGATCTCAGTGGGCCCTGTCTCCATGCTGCAGGAGGGGACTGTTTTTAAATGATCTCAGTGGGCCCTGTCTCCATGCTGCAGGAGGGGCTGTTTTAAATGATCTCAGTGGGCCCTGTCTCCATGCTGCAGGAGGGCTGTTTTAAATGATCTCAATGGGCCCTGTCTCCATGCTGCAGGAGGGCTGTTTTAAATGATCTCAATGGGCCTGTCACCATGCTGCAGGAGGGGCTGTTTTAAATGATCTCAGTGGGCCCTGTCTCCATGCTGCAGGAGGGGGTTGTTTTTAAATGATCTCAGTGGGCCCTGTCTCCATGCTGCAGGAGGGGGCTGTTTTTAAATGATCTCAGTGGGCCCTGTCTCCATGCTGCAGGAGGGGGCTGTTTTTAAATGATCTCAATGGGTCCCGTCTCCATGCTGCAGAAGGGGGTTGTTTTTAAATTAACTCAATGGGCCCAGTCACTACGCTGCAGGAGGGAGCTGTTTTAAATGATCTCAAGGGGCCCTGTCTCCATGCTGCAGGAGGGGTAATTTTAAATGATCTCAATGGGCCCTGTCACCATGCTGCAGGAGGGTTGGTTTAAATGATCTCAATGGGCCCTGTCACCATGCTGCAGGAGGTGGCTGTTTTAAATGATCTCAATGGGCCCTGTCCTACGCTTGCAGGAGGGGCTGTTTTAAATGATCTCAATCGGCCCTGTCACCACGCTGCAGGAGGGATTGTTTTAAATGATCTCAGTGGGCCCTGTCTCCATGCTGCAGAAGTGGGCTGTTTTTAAATGATCTCAGTGGGCCCTGTCACCACGCTGCAGGAGGGGGCTGTTTTAAAATGATCTCAGTGGGCCCTGTCTCCATGCTGCAGGAGGGGGCTGTTTTTAAATGATCTCAATGAGCACTGTCACCATGCTGCAGGAGGGGTCTGTTTTTAAATGATCTTAGTGGGCCCTGTCACCACGCTGCAGGAGAGGGGCTGTTTTTAAATGATCTCAATTGGCCATGTCACCATGCTGCAGGAGGGGGCTGTTTTTAAATGATCTTAGTGCACCCTGTCTCCATGCTGCAGGAGGGGTCTGTTTTTAAATGATCTCAGTGGGCCCTGTCTCCATGCTGCAGGAGGGGGCTGTTTGTAAATGACATCAATAGCCACTGTCACTATGCTGTGGGAAGGAGCTGCTTGTAAATGACATTGCTAGCTCTTGTCACCACGCTGCAGGAGGGGTCTGTTTTTAAATTATCTCAAAGGCCCTGTAACCATGCGTGGGAGGGGGCTGTTTTTAAATTATCTCAATCACCCCATCACCATGCTGCAGGAGGGGGTTGTTTTTAAATGATCTCAATGGGCCCTGTCTCCATGCTGCAGGAGGGGGCTGTTTTTAAATGATCTCAATGGGCCCTGTCTCCATGCTGCAGGAGGGGTCTGTTTTTAAATGATCTCAGTGGGCCCTGTCATCACGCTGCAGGAGGGGGGCTGTTTTAAATGATCTCAATGGGCCCTGTCTCCATCTGCAGAGGGTTGTTTTAAATGATCTCAAGGGCCCTGTCTCCATGCTGCAGGAGGGTTGTTTTAAATGATCTCAATGGGCCCTGTCTCCATGCTGCAGGAGGGGGCTGTTTTAAATGATCTCAATGGGCCCTGTCTCCATGCTGCAGGAGGGCTGTTTTAAATGATCTCAGTGGCCTGTCTCCATGCTGCAGGAGGGGTTGTTTTAAATGATCTCAATGGGCCCTGTCTCCATGCTGCAGGAGGGGCTGTTTTAAATGATCTCAGTGGGCCCTGTCTCCATGCTGCAGGAGGGCTTTTTAAATGATCTCAATGGGCCCATCTCCATGCTGCAGGAGGGGTTGTTTTAAATGATCTCAATGGGCCCTGTCACTCAGCTGCAGGAGGAGCTGTTTTAAATGATCTCAATGGGCCCTGTCTCCATGCTGCAGGAGGGGTTGTTTTAAATGATCTCAAAGGCCCTGTCACCATGCTGCAGGAGGGGGCTGTTTTTAAATGATCTCAATGGGCCCTGTCTCCATGCTGCAAGAGGAGGTTGTTTTTAAATGATCTCAAGTGGCCCTGTCTCCATGCTGCAGGAGGGGTTGTTTTAAATGATCTCAAGGGGCCCTGTCACCACGCTGCAGGAGGGGGCTGTTTTTAAATGATCTCAATGGGCCCTGTCTCCATGCTGCAGGAGGGCTGTTTTTAAATGATCTCAGTGGGCCCTGTCTCCATGCTGCAGGAGGGGCTTGGTTTTAAATGATCTCAATGGCTCTGTCTCCATGCTGCAGGAGGGGGCTGTTTTTAAATGATCTCAATGGGCTCTGTCTCCACACTGCAGGAGGGGGCTGTTTTTAAATGATCTCAGTGGGCCCTGTCTCCATGCTGCAGGAGGGGCCTGTTTTTAAATGATCTCAATGGACCCTGTCACCTTGCTGGGGGATGGGGTTGTTTTTAAATGGCCTTGATAGGCCCCATCACCATGCTGGGGGAGGAGGCTGTCTGTAACTAGCCTCAGTGAGGCCTGCCACTGTGCCACAGGAGGTGACTGTTCATACAATACTTGGCAAAATAAGGCCTGCCACATGCTGCAGGAACAGCAGTTTGTAAATGGTTTCGAACAGGCCTTATTCACGCCATGGAAGAGAGCTTTAAATCTGCCTGAAAACCCATGAACAAAATGTTCTTAGTTTTGTTTTGGTAACTCTGCATAATCACTACCTGCAGGAGGGAGTTGTTTTTAAATGATCTCAAGTGGGCCCTGTCTCCATGCTGCAGGAGGGGCTGTTTTAAATGATCTCAGTGAGCCCTGTCACACACTGCAGGAGGGGCTGTTTTAAATGATCTCAATCGGCCCTGTCACCACGCTGCAGGAGGGACTGTTTTAAATGATCTCAGTGGGCCCTGTCTCCATGCTGCAGGAGGGGCTGTTTTTAAATGATCTCAGTTGGCCCTGTCAACCGCTGCAGGAGGGGGCTGTTTTTAAATGATCTCAGTGGGCCCTGTCTCCATGCTGCAGGAGGGTTTTTTTTTTAAATGATCTCAATGGGCCCTGTCTCCATGCTGCAGGAGGGGCTGTTTTAAATGATCTCAATGGGCCCTGTCACCTGCTGCAGGAGGGGCTGTTTTTAAATGATCTCATGGGCCCTGTCTCCATGCTGCAGGGGTTGTTTTTAAATGATCTCAGTGGGCCCTGTCTCCATGCTGCAGGAGGGGCTGTTTTAAATGATCTCAGTGGCCTGTCTCCATGCTGCAGGAGGGGCTGTTTTAAATGATCTCAGTGGGCCCTGTCTCCATGCTGCAGGAGGGGCTGTTTTAAATGATCTCAGTGGGCCCTGTCTCCATGCTGCAGGAGGGCTGTTTTTAAATGATCTCAATGGCCCTGTCACCATGCTGCAGGAGGGGGCTGTTTTTAAATGATCTCAGTGGGCCCTGTCTCCATGCTGCAGGAGGGGCTGTTTTTAAATGATCTCAGTGGGCCCTGTCTCCATGCTGCAGGAGGGGCTGTTTTTAAATGATCTCAGTGGGCCCTGTCTCCATGCTGCAGGAGGGGGCTGTTTTTAAATGATCTCAATGGGCCCTGTCTCCATGCTGCAGGAGGGGCTGTTTTTAAATGATCTCATGGGCCCTGTCTCCATGCTGCAGGAGGGGGCTGTTTTAAATGATCTCAGTGGGCCCTGTCTCCATGCTGCAGGAGGGGCTGTTTTAAATGATCTCAAGGGCCCTGTCACCATGCTGCAGGAGGGGCTGTTTTAAATGATCTCAATGGGCCCTGTCACCATGCTGCAGGAGGGCTGTTTTAAATGATCTCAATGGGCCCTGTCTCCATGCTGCAGGAGGGCTGTTTTTAAATGATCTCAGTGGGCCCTGTCTCCATGCTGCAGGAGGGCTGTTTTAAATGATCTCAATGGGCCCTGTCTCCATGCTGCAGGAGGGGTGTTTTAAATGATCTCAGTGCCCTGTCCATGCTGCAGGAGGGGTGTTTTAAATGATCTCAAGGGCCCTGTCTCCATGCTGCAGGAGGGCTGTTTTAAATGATCTCAGTCGGCCTGTCACCATGCTGCAGGAGGGGCTGTTTTAAATGATCTCAGTGGGCCTGTCCACACGCTGCAGGAGGGTCTTTTTAAATGATCTCAATGGGCCTGCTCCATGCTGCAGGAGGGGCTGTTTTAAATGATCTCAATGGGCCCTGTCACCATGCAGGAGGGGCTGTTTTAAATGATCTCAGTGGGCCCTGTCACCATGCTGCAGGAGGGGCTGTTTTTAAATGATCTCAAGGGGCCCTGTCTCCATGCTGCAGGAGGGGTTGTTTTAAATGATCTCAGTGGGCCCTGTCACCATGCTGCAGGAGGGGCTGTTTTAAATGATCTCAATGGGCCCTGTCTCCATGCTGCAGGAGGGGCTGTTTTAAATGATCTCAGTGGGCCCTGTCTCCATGCTGCAGGAGGGCTGTTTTAAATGATCTCAATGGGCCCTGTCTCCATGCTGCAGGAGGGGCTGTTTTAAATGATCTCAATGGGCCCTGTCTCCATGCTGCAGGAGGGGCTGTTTTAAATGATCTCAGTGGGCCCTGTCACCATGCTGCAGGAGGGCTGTTTTTAAATGATCTCAGTGGGCCCTGTCACCATGCTGCAGGAGGGCTGTTTTAAATGATCTCAATAGGCCCTGTCACCATGCTGCAGGAGGGGCTGTTTTAAATGATCTCAATGGGCCCTGTCACTATGCTGCAGGAGGGGGCTGTTTTTAAATGATCTCAGTGGGCCCTGTCTCCATGCTGCAGGAGGGGGTTGTTTTAAATGATCTCAAGTGGCCCTGTCTCCATGCTGCAGGAGGCGGTTGTTTTTAAATGATCTCAAGGGGCCCTGTCTCCATGCTGCAGGAGGGGGCTGTTTTTAAATGATCTCAAGGGGCCCTGTCTCCATGCTGCAGGAGGGCTGTTTTAAATGATCTCAGTGGGCCCTGTCTCCATGCTGCAGGAGGGGCTGTTTTAAATGATCTCAATGGGCCCTGTCTCCATGCTGCAGGAGGGGCTGTTTTAAATGATCTCAGTGGGCCCTGTCTCCATGCTGCAGGAGGGGCTGTTTTAAATGATCTCAATGGGCCCTGTCTCCATGCTGCAGGAGGGGTTGTTTTAAATGATCTCAGTGGGCCCTGTCACCATGCTGCAGGAGGGGCTGTTTTAAATGATCTCAGTGGGCCCTGTCTACCATGCTGCAGGAGGGGCTGTTTTTAAATGATCTCAGTGGGCCCTGTCACCCATGCTGCAGGAGGCTGTTTTAAATGATCTCAGTGGGCCCTGTCTCCATGCTGCAGGAGGGCTGTTTTAAATGATCTCAATGGGCCCTGTCTCCATGCTGCAGGAGGGGTCTGTTTTAAATGATCTCAAGGGCCCTGTCTCCATGCTGCAGGAGTGGGTGTTTTTTAAATGATCTCAAGGGCCCTGTCACCATGCTGCAGGAGGGGCTGTTTTAAATGATCTCAATGGGCCCTGTCTCCATGCTGCAGGAGGGGCTGTTTTAAATGATCTCAGTGGGCCCTGTCTCCATGCTGCAGGAGGGGTTGTTTTTAAATGATCTCAGTGGGCCCTGTCCCACTGCTGCAGGAGGGGCTGTTTTTAAATGATCTCAGTGGGCCCTGTCTCCATGCTGCAGGAGGGGCTGTTTTAAATGATCTCAATGGGCCCTGTCTCCATGCTGCAGGGAGGGTTGTTTTAAATGATCTCAGTGGGCCCTGTCACTACGCCTGCAGGAGGGGCTGTTTTAAATGATCTCAATGGGCCCTGTCACCATGCTGCAGGAGGGGCTGTTTTTAAATGATCTCAGTGGGCCCTGTCTCCATGCTGCAGGAGGGGGCTGTTTTTAAATGATCTCAGTGGGCCCTGTCTCCATGCTGCAGGAGGGGCTGTTTTTAAATGATCTCTAAGGGCCCTGTCTCCATGCTGCAGGAGGGGTTGTTTTAAATGATCTCAAGGGCCCTGTCTCCATGCTGCAGGAGGGGTTGTTTTAAATAATCTCAATGGCCCTGTCACTACCTGCAGGAAGGGCTGTTTTAAATGATCTCAGGGGCCCTGTCTCCATGCTGCAGGAGGGGTTGTTTTAAATGATCTCAATGGGCCCTGTCTACCATGCTGCAGGAGGGCTGTTTTAAATGATCTCAATGGGCCCTGTCACTCATGCTGCAGGAGGGCTGTTTTTAAATGATCTCATGGGCCCTGTCTCCATGCTGCAGGAGGGGTTGTTTTTAAATGATCTCAGTGGGCCCTGTCACCATGCTGCAGGAGGGGCTGTTTTAAATGATCTCAGTGGGCCCTGTCTCCACGCTGCAGGAGGGGCTGTTTTAAATGATCTCAGTGGGCCCTGTCTCCATGCTGCAGGAGGCTGTTTTAAATGATCTCAATGGGCCCTGTCACCATGCTGCAGGAGGGGCTGTTTTAAATGATCTCAGTGGGCCCTGTCTCCATGCTGCAGGAGGGGCTGTTTTAAATGATCTCAATGGGCCCTGTCTCCATGCTGCTGCAGGAGGGCTGTTTTAAATGATCTCAATGGGCCCTGTCACCACGCTGCAGGAGGGGCTGTTTTTAAATGATCTCAATGGGCCCTGTCACCATGCTGCAGGAGGGGCTGTTTTTAAATGATCTCAAGGGCCCTGTCTCCATGCTGCAGGAGGGGGCTGTTTTTAAATGATCTCAGTGGGCCCTGTCTCCATGCTGCAGGAGGGGGCTGTTTTTAAATGATCTCAATGGGCCCTGTCATCCATGCTGCAGGAGGGGCTGTTTTAAATGATCTCAGTGGGCCCTGTCTCCATGCTGCAGGAGGGGCTGTTTTAAATGATCTCAAGGGCCCTGTCTCCATGCTGCAGGAGGGGCTGTTTTAAATGATCTCAATGGGCCCTGTCTCCATGCTGCAGAGGGGTTGTTTTAAATGATCTCAATGGGCCCTGTCACCATGCTGCAGGAGGGGCTGTTTTAAATGATCTCAATGGGCCCTGTCACCATGCTGCAGGAGGGGCTGTTTTAAATGATCTCAATGGGCCCTGTCTCCATGCTGCAGGAGGGCTGTTTTTAAATGATCTCAAGGGGCCCTGTCTACGCTGCAGGAGGGCTGTTTTAAATGATCTCAGTGGGCCCAGTCTCCATGCTGCAGGAGGGGCTGTTTTAAATGATCTCAGTGGGCCCTGTCTCCATGCTGCAGGAGGGGTTGTTTTAAATGATCTCAGTGGGCCCTGTCTACCATGCTGCAGGAGGTGTTTTAAATGACTCAGTGGGCCCTGTCTCATGCTCAGGAGGGGCTGTTTGTAAATGACATCAATAGCCACTGTCACTATGCTGTGGGATGGAGCTGCATGTAAATGAAATTGCTAGCTCTTGTCACCACGCTGCAGGAGGGGTCTGTTTTTAAATTATCTCAATAGGCCCTGTAACCATGCTGTGGGAGGGGGCTGTTTTCAAATTATCTCAATCACCCCATCACCATGCTGCAGGAGGGGGTTGTTTTAAATTTTCTCAAGGGGCCCTGTTTCCATGCTGCAGGAGGGGGCTCTTTTTAAATGATCTCAAGGGGCCCTGTCCCCATGCTGCAGGAGGGGGCTGTTTTTTAATTATATCAATGTGCCCTGTCTCCGTGCTGCAGGAGGGGGCTGTTTTCAAATGATCTCAAGGGGCCCTGTATCCATGCTGCAGGTGGGGACTGTTTTTTAATGATCTCGGTGTGCCCTGTCTCCATGATGCAGGAGGGGGTTGTTTTTAAATGATCTCATTGGTCCCTGTCTACATGCTGCAGTAGGGGCTGTTTTAAATGATCTCAGTGGGCCCTGTCTCCATGCTGCAGGAGGGGCTGTTTTAAATGATATCAATGAACCTGTCACTATGCTGTGGGATGGAGCTGTTTTAAATGATTCGCTAGCTCTTGTCACCACTGCTGCAGGAGGGTCTGTTTTAAATTATCTCAATAGGCCCTGTAACCATGCTGCGGAAGGGGCTGTTTTCAAATATCTCAATCACGGCCTGTCACCATGCTGCAGGAGGGGTTGTTTTAAATGATCTCAAGGGCCCTGTCTCCATGCTGCAGGAGGGGCTGTTTTAAATGATCTCAATGGGCCCTGTCCCCACGCTGCAGGAGGGGGCTGTTTTTAAATGATCTCAATGGGCCCTGTCTCCATGCTGCAGGAGGGGGCTGTTTTTAAATGATCTCAAGGGGCCCTGTATCCATGCTGCAGGAGGGGACTGTTTTTTAATGATCTTAGAGGGCCCTGTCACCACGCTGCAGGAGGGGGCTGTTTTTAAATAATCTCAATCGGCCCTGTCACCATGCTGCTGGAGGGGACAGTTTTTAAATGATGTCAGTGGGACCTGTCTCTATGCTGCAGGAGGGGGCTGTTTTTAAATGATCTCAGTGGGCCCTGTCACCAATCTGCAGGAGGGGGCTGTTTTTAAATGATCTCAGTGGGCCCTGTCTCCATGCTGCAGGAAGGGGCTGTTTTTAAATGATCTCAGTGGGCCCTGTCACCACGATGCAGGAGGGGGTTGTTTTTAAATGATCTCAGTGGGCCCTGTCTCCATGCTGCAGTAGGGGGGCTGTTTTTAAATGATCTCAATTGGCCCTGTCTCCTTGCTGCAGGAGGAGGTTGTTTTCAAATGATCTGAAGGGGCCCAGTCACTATACTGCAGGAGGGGGCTGTTTTTAAATGATCTCAATCGGCCCTGTCACAATGCTGCAGGAGGGGGCTGTTTTTAAAAGATCTCAGTGGGCCCTGTCTCTATGCTGCAGGAGGGGGCTAGTTTTAAATGATCTCAATGGGCCCTGTCACCATGCTGCAGCAGGGGGCTGTTTTTAAATGATCTCAATGGGCCCTGTCTCCATGCTGCAGGAGGGGGCTGTTTGTAAATGATCTCAGTGGGCCCTGTCTCCATGCAGCTGGACGGGGCTGTTTGTAAATGATCTCAATGGGCCCTGTCACCATGCTGCAGGAGGGGCTTTTTAATTATCTCAATGGGCCCTGTCTCCATGCTGCAGGAGGGGCTGTTTTATAATGATCTCAGTGGGCCCTGTCTCCATGCTGCAGGATTGGCTGTTTGTAAATGATCTCAGTGGGCCCTGTCACCACGCTGCAGGAGGGGCTGTTTTAAATGATCTCAATTGGCCCTGTCACCATGCTGCAGGAGGGGGCTGTTTTTAAATTATCTCAGTGGGCCCTGTCTCCATGCTGTGGGATGGAGCTGCTTGTAAATGACATTGCTAGCTCTTGTCACCACGCTGCAGGAGGGGTCTGTTTTTAAATTATCTCAATAGGCCCTGTAACCATGCTGTGGGGGGGGCTGTTTTTAAATTATCTCAATCACCCCATCACCATGCTGCAGGAGGGTTGTTTTTAAATGATCTCAATGGGCCCTGTCTCCATGCTGCAGGAGGGGTGTTTTTAAATGATCTCAATGGGCCCTGTCTCCATGCTGCAGGAGGGTCTGTTTTAAATGATCTCAATGGGCCCTGTCTCCACGCTGCAGGAGGGGCTGTTTTAAATGATCTCAGTGGGCCTGTCTCCATGCTGCAGGAGAGGTTGTTTTAAATGATCTCAGTGGGCCCTGTCACCATGCTGCAGGAGGGCTGTTTTAAATGATCTCAATGGGCCCTGTCTCCATGCTGCAGGAGGGGTTGTTTTAAATGATCTCAAGGGGCCCTGTCACCATGCTGCAGGAGGGGCTGTTTTAAATGATCTCAATCGGCCCTGTCACCACGCTGCAGGAGGGCTGTTTTAAATGATCTCAGTGGGCCCTGTCTCCATGCTGCAGGAGGGTGTTTTTAATGATCTCAGTGGTCCTGTCTCCATGCTGCAGGAGGGGCTGTTTTAAATGATCTCAGTGGGCCCTGTCTCCATGCTGCAGGAGGGGCTGTTTTAAATGATCTCAGGGCCCTGTCACCACGCTGCAGGAGGGGCTGTTTTAAATGATCTCAATGGGCCCTGTCTCCATGCTGCAGGAGGGGGGTTGTTTTAAATGATCTCAGGGCCTGTCACCACGCTGCAGGAGGGGCTGTTTTAAATGATCTCAATGGGCCCTGTCACCATGCTGCAGGAGGGGGCTGTTTTTAAATTATCTCAATTTGCCCTGTCTCCTTGCTGCAGGAGGGGGCTGTTTTTAAATGATCTCAATTTGCCCTGTCTCCTTGCTGCAGGAAGGGGTTGTTTTTAAATTATCTCAAGGGGCCCAGTCACTACGCTGCAGGTGGGGGCTGTTTTTAAATGATCTCAATTGGCCCTGTCACCATGCTACAGGAGGGGGCAGGTTTAAATGATCTCAATGGGCCCTGTCACCATGCTGCTGGAGGGGTCTGTTTTTAAATGATCTCAATGGGCCCTGTCTCCATGCTGCAGGAGGGGGCTGTTTGTAAATGATCTCAGTGGGCCCTGTCTCCATGCTGCAGTACGTGGCTGTTTGTAAATGATCTCAATGGGCCCTGTCACCATGCTGCAGGAGGGGGCTGTTTTTAAATGATCTCAATCGGCCCTGTCACCATGCTGCAGGGGGCTGTTTTTGAATGATCTCAGTGGGCCCTGTCTCCATGCTGCAGGAGGGGGCTGTTTTAAATGATCTCAGTGGGCCTGTCTCCATGCTGCAGGAGGGGCTGTTTTAAATGATCATTGCTGCTCTGTCACCACGCTGCAGGAGGGGTCTGTTTTAAATGATCTCAATGGGCCCTGTCTACCATGCTGCAGGAGGGGCTGTTTTAAATGATCTCATGGGCCCTATCTCCATGCTGCAGGAGGGGTTGTTTTAATGATCTCAGTGGGCCCTGTCTCCATGCTGCAGGAAGGGGTTGTTTTAAATGATCTCAATGGGCCCTGTCTCCTTAATGCAGGAGGGGGCTATTTTGAAAAGATCCCAAGGGGCCCTGTCCATACGCTGCAGAAGGGGGCTATTTTTAAATGATCTCAGTGGGCCCTGTCTCCATGCTGCAGGAGGGGGTTGCTTTTAAATGATCTCAGTGGGCTCTGTCTCCATGTTGCAGGAGGTGGCTGTTTTTAAATGATCTCTGTGGGCCCTGTCACCATGCTGCAGGAGGGGACTGTTTTTAAATGATCTCAGTGGGGCTGTCTCCATGCTGCAGGAGGGGCTGTTTTAAATGATCTCAGTGGGCCCTGTCACCATGCTGCAGGAGGGAGCTTTTTTAAATGATCTCAATGGGCCCTGTCTCCATGCTGCAGGAGGTTGTTTTTAAATGATCTCAAGGGCCAGTCATACTGCAGGAGGGGCTTTTTTAAATATCTCATCGGCCCTGTCACCATGCTGCAGGAGGGGGCTGTTTTAATGATCTCAGGGGCCCTGTCTCCATGCTGCAGGAGGGGGTTGTTTTAAATGATCTCAATGGGCCCTGTCTCCATGCTGCAGGGAGGGGCTGTTTTAAATGATCTCAAGGGCCCTGTCTCCATGCTGGAAGGGGCTGTTTTAAATGATCTCAGTGGGCCCTGTCTCCACGCTGCAGGAGGGGGCTGTTTTAAATGATCTCAATGGGCCCTGTCTCCATGCTGCAGGAGGGTGTGTTTTAAATGATCTCTATGGGCCTGTCTCCATGCTGCAGGGTGGGGTTGTTTTAAATGATCTCAAGGGGTCCTGTCACCATGCTGCAGGAGGGCGTTTTTAAATGATCTCAGTGGGCCCTGTCTCCATGCTGCAGGAGGGGCTGTTTTTAAATGATCTCAGTGGGCCCTGTCTCCATGCTGCAGGAGGGGTTGTTTTAAATGATCTCAAGGGGCCCTTCACCACGCTGCAGGAGGGGCTGTTTTAAATGATCTCAGTGGGCCCTGTTCACTACGCTGCAGGAGGGGTTGTTTTAAATGATCTCAAGGGGCCCTGTCTCCATGCTGCAGGAGGGGCTGTTTTAAATGATCTCAGTGGCCCTGTCTCCATGCTGCAGGAGGGGGCTGTTTTTAAATGATCTCAGTGTGCCCTGTCTCCATGCTGCAGGAGGGGGCTGTTTTAAATGATCTCAGTGGGCCCTGTCTCCATGCTGCAGGAGGGGTTGTTTTTAAATGATCTCAATGGGCCCTGTCTCCATGCTGCAGGAGGGGGCTGTTTTTAAATGATCTCAGTGGGCCCTGTCTCCATGCTGCAGGAGGGGCTGTTTTTAAATGATCTCAATGGGCCCTGTCTCCATGCTGCAGGAGGGGGCTGTTTTTAAATGATCTCAATGGGCCCTGTCTCCACGCTGCAGGAGGGGGTTGTTTTAAATGATCTCAGTGGGCCCTGTCTCCATGCTGCAGGAGGGGGCTGTTTTTAAATGATCTCAGTGGGCCCTGTCTCCATGCTGCAGGAGGGGCTGTTTTTAAATGATCTCAAGTGGCCCTGTCTCCATGCTGCAGGAGGGGGCTGTTTTTAAATGATCTCAGTGGGCCCTGTCTCCATGCTGCAGGAGGGGGCTGTTTTTAAATGATCTCAGTGGGCCCTGTCACCACGCTGCAGGAGGGGCTGTTTTTAAATGATCTCAATGGGCCCTGTCTCCATGCTGCAGGAGGGGTCTGTTTTTAAATGATCTCAGTGGGCCCTGTCACCATGCTGCAGGAGGGGGTTGTTTTTAAATGATCTCAGTGGGCCCTGTCTCCATGTCATGGGGTTGTTTTAAATGATCTCAAGGCCAGCTCACGCTGCAGGAGGGGGTAGTTTTAAATGATCTCAATGGGCCCTGTCTCCATGCTGCAGGAGGGGGCTGTTTTAAATGATCTCAGTGGACCCTGTCTCCATGCTGCAGGAGGGGTTGTTTTTAATGATCTCAGTGGGCCCTGTCTCCATGCTGCAGGAGGGGCTGTTTTAAATGATCTCAGTGGGCCCTGTTCCATGCTGCAGGAGGGGCTGTTTTAAATGATCTCAGTGGGCCCTGTCTCCATGCTGCAGGAGGGGTTGTTTTAAATGATCTCAGTGGGCCCTGTCACCACGCTGCAGGAGGGGGCTGTTTTTAAATGATCTCAGTGGGCCCTGTCTCCATGCTGCAGGAGGGGGTTGTTTTAAATGATCTCAATGGCCCTGTCTCCATGCTGCAGGAGGGGGCTGTTTTAAATGATCTCAGTGGGCCCTGTCACCACGCTGCAGGAGGGGGCTGTTTTAAATGATCTCAGTGGGCCCTGTCACCATGCTGCAGGAGGGGCTTTTTAAATGATCTCAATGGGCCCTGTCACCATGCTGCAGGAGGGGTTGTTTTAAATGATCTCAGTGGGCCCTGTCTCCATGCTGCAGGAGGGGCTGTTTTAAATGATCTCAGGGGCCCTGTCTCCATGCTGCAGGAGGGGGCTGTTTTTAAATGATCTCAATGGGCCCTGTCTCCATGCTGCAGGAGGGGTTGTTTTAAATGATCTCAGTGGGCCCTGTCACCATGCTGCAGGAGGGGGCTGTTTTAAATGATCTCACTGGCCCTGTCTCCTGCTGCAGGAGGGGCTGTTTTAAATGATCTCAATGGGCCCTGTCTCCATGCTGCAGGAGGGAGCTTGTTTTAAATGATCTCAGTGGGCCTGTCTCCATGCTGCAGGAGGGGTTGTTTTAAATGATCTCAGGGGCCCTGTCTCCATGCTGCAGGAGGGGGTTGTTTTTAAATGATCTCAGTGGGCCCTGTCACCATGCTGCAGGAGGGGGCTGTTTTTAAATGATCTCAATGGGCCCTGTCACCACGCTGCAGGAGGGGCTGTTTTTAAATGATCTCAATGGTCCTGTCTCCTTGCTGCAGGAGGGGGTTGTTTTTAAATGATCTCAAGGGGCCCAGTCACTACGCTGCTGGAGGGGGCTGTTTTAAATGATCTCAAGGGGCCCTGATCCTACGCTGCAGGAGGGGGCTGTTTTAAATGATCTCAGTGGGCCCTGTCTCCATGATGCAGGAGGGGGTTGTTTTTAAATGATCTCATTGGTCCCTGTCTACATGCTGCAGGAGGGGCTGTTTTTAAATGACCTCAGTGGGCCCTGTCTCCATGCTGCAGGAGGAGGCTGTTTGTAAATGACATCAATAGCAACTGTCACTATGCTGTGGGATGGAGCTGCATGTAAATGACATTGCTAGCTCTTGTCACCACGCTGCAGGAGGGGTCTGTTTTTAAATTATCTCAATAGGCCCTGTAACCATGCTGTGGGAGGGGCTGTTTTTAAATTATCTCAATCACCCCATCACCATGCTGCAGGAGGGGGTTGTGTTTAAATGATCTCAATGGGCCCTGTCTCCATGCTGCAGGAGGGGGCTGTTTTTAAATGATCTCTAGGGGCCCTGTCCCCACGCTGCAGGAGGGGGTTGTTTTAAATTATCTCCAGGGGCCCTGTCTCCATGCTGCAGGAGGGGGCTGTTTTTAAATGATCTCAAGGGGCCCTGTCCCCACGCTGCAGGAGGGGGCTGTTTTTTAATTATATCAATGGGCCCTGTCTCCATGCTGCAGGAGGGGCTGTTTTTAAATGATCTCAATGGGCCATGTCACCTTGCTGCAGGAGGGACTGTTTTTAAATGATCTCAGTGGGCCCTGTCACCACGCTGCAGGAGGGAGCTGTTTTTAAATGATCTCAATCGGCCCTGTCACCATGCTGCAGGAGGGGACTGTTTTTAAATGATCTCAGTGGGCCCTGTCTCCATGCTGCAGGAGGGGGCTGTTTTTAAATGATCTCAGTGGGCCCTGTCTCCATGCTGCAGGAGGGGGTTGTTTTTAAATGATCTCAGTGGGCCCTGTCTCCATGTTGCAGGAGGGGGCTGTTTTTAAATGATCTCTGTGGGCCCTGTCACCATGCTGCAGGAGGGGGCTGTTTTTAAATGATCTCAAATGGCCCTTTCACCATGCTGCAGGAGGGGACTGTTTTTAAATGATCTCACTGGGCCCTTCCTCCATGCTGCAGGAGGGTTGTTTTTAAATGATCTCAAGGGGCCCTGTCTCCATGCTGCAGGAGGGGGCTCTTATGAAATTATCTCATTGGGCCCTATGTCCATGCTGCAGGAGGGGGTTGTTTTTAAATGATCTCAATGGGCTCTGTCACCATGCTGCAGGATGGGGTTGTTTTTAAATGACCTCAAGGGGCACTGTCACCATGCCGCAGGAGCTGGCTGTTTTTTAATGATCTCAGTGGGCCCTGTCACCACGCTGCAGGTGGCGGCTGTTTTTATATGATCACAAACGGCCCTGTCACCACACTGCAAGAGGGGACTGTTTTTTAATGATCTCAGTGTTCCCTGTCACCACGCTGCAGGAGGGGGCTGTTTTTAAATGATCTCAGTGGGCCCTGTCTCCATGCTGCAGGAGGGGGCTATTTTTAAATGATCTCAATGGGCCCTGTCACCACGCTGCAGTAGGGGGGCTGTTTTTAAATGATCTCAATTGGCCCTGTCTCCTTGCTGCAGGAGGGGGTTGTTTTTAAATGATCTCAAGGGGCCCAGTCACTACGCTGCAGGAGGGGGCTGTTTTTAAATGATCTCAATCGGCCCTGTCACCATGCTGCAGGAGGGGGCTGTTTTAAATGATCTCAGTGGGCTCTGTCTCCATGCTGCAGGAGGGGGCTGTTTTTAAATGATCTCAATGGGCCCTGTCACCATGCTGCAGTAGGGGGCTGTTTGTAAATGATCTCAGTGGGTCCTGTCTCCATGCTGCAGGATGGGCTGTTTGTAAATGATCTCATGTGCCCTGTCCCATGCTGCAGGAGGGGGTGTTTTAAATGATCTCAATGGCCCTGTCACCATGCTGCAGAGGGGGCTGTTTTAAATGATCTCAGTGGGCCCTGTCTCCATGCTGCAGGAGGGGCTGTTTTAAATGATCTCAATGGGCCCTGTCTCCATGCTGCAGGAGGGGCTGTTTTAAATGATCTCAATTGGCCCTGTCTCCTTGCTGCAAGGGGTTGTTTTTAAATGATCTCAATGGGCCCAGTCACACGCTGCAGGAGGGGCTGTTTTAAATGATCTCAGTGGCCCTGTCTCCATGCTCAGGAGGGGCTGTTTTAAATGATCTCAGTGGGCCTGTCACCATGCTGCAGGAGGGGTCTGTTTTAAATGATCTCAATGGGCCCTGTCTCCATGCTGCAGGAGGGGCTGTTTTAAATGATCTCAGTGGGCCCTGTACCATGCTGCAGGAGGGCTTTTTTAAATGATCTCAATGGGCCCTGTCACCACGCTGCAGAGGGGGCTGTTTTAAATGATCTCAATGGCCCTGTCACCATGCTGCAGGAGGGGCTGTTTTAAATGATCTCAAGGGCCCTGTCTCCATGCTGCAGTAGGGGCTGTTTTTAAATGATCTCAGTGGGCCCTGTCTCCATGCTGCAGGAGGGGCTGTTTTAAAGATCTTGCTAGCCTTGTCACCATGCTGCAGGAGGGGCTGTTTTAAATGATCTCAATGGGCCCTGTCACCATGCTGCAGGAGGGGCTGTTTTAATGATCTCAATGGCCCTGTCACCATGCTGCAGGAGGGGTTGTTTTTAAATGATCTCAATGGGCCCTGTCTCCATGCTGCAGAAGGGTTGTTTTAAATGATCAGTGGGCCTGTCTCCATGCTGCAGGAGGGGCTGTTTTAAATGATCTCAGGGGCCCTGTCTCCATGCTGCAGGAGGGGTTGTTTTAAATGATCTCAGTGGGCCCTGTCTCCATGTTGCAGGAGGGGCTGTTTTAAATGATCTCAGGGCCCTGTCTCCATGCTGCAGGAGGGGCTGTTTTAAATGATCTCAGTGGGCCTGTCTCCATGCTGCAGGAGGTGGTTGTTTTAAATGATCTCAGTGGCCCTGTCTCCATGCTGCAGGAGGGGCTGTTTTAAATGATCTCATTGGGCCCTGTCTCCATGCTGCAGGAGGGGTTGTTTTAAATGATCTCAATGGGCTCTGTCACCATGCTGCAGGAGGGGTTGTTTTAAATGATCTCAGGGGCCTGTCACCATGCTGCAGGAGGTGGCTGTTTTAATGATCTCAGGGCCCTGTCACCACGCTGCAGGAGGGGGTTGTTTTAAATGATCTCAATCGGCCCTGTCACCATGCTGCAGGAGGGGCCTTTTTTTTAATGATCTCAGTGGGCCCTGTCTCCATGCTGCAGGAGGGGGCTGTTTTTAAATGATCTCAATGGGCCCTGTCACCACGCTGCAGGAGGGGGTGTTTTTAAATGATCTCAGTGGCCCTGTCTCCATGCTGCAGGAGGGGGTGTTTTAAATGATCTCATGGGGCCCTGTCACCACGCTGCAGGAGGGGGTGTTTTAAATGATCTCAATGGGCCCTGTCTCCATGCTGCAGGAGGGCTGTTTTTAAATGATCTCAGTGGGCTCTGTCTCCATGCTGCAGGAGGGGCTGTTTTTAAATGATCTCAATGGGCCCTATCTACGCTGCAGCGGGGGTTGTTTTAAATGATCTCAATGGGCCCTGTCTCCATGCTGCAGGAGGGGCTGTTTTAAATGATCTCAGTGGGCCCTGTCTCCATGCTGCAGGAGGGGGTTGTTTTAAATGATCTCAATGGCCCTGTCACCATGCTGCAGGAGGGGTTGTTTTAAATGATCTCAGTGGGCCTGTCTCCGCTGCGAGGAGGGACTGTTTTAAATGATCTCAATGGGCCCTGTCTCATGCTGCAGGAGGGGCTGTTTTAAATGATCTCAGTTGCCCTGTCTCCATGCTGCAGGAAGGGTTGTTTTAAATGATCTCAAGGGGCACTGTCACATGCTGCAGGAGGGGCTGTTTTTAAATGATCTCACTGGCCCTGTCACCATGCTGCAGGAGGGGCTGTTTTAAATGATCTCAAGGGCCCTGTCACCATGCTGCAGGAGGGGCTGTTTTAAATGATCTCAGTGGGCCCTGTCTCCATGCTGCAGGAGGTTGCTTTTAAATGATCTCAGTGGGCCCTGTCACCATGCGGCAGGAGGGGGCTGTTTTAAATGATCTCAGTGGGCCCTGTCTCCATGCTGCAGGAGGGGTTGTTTTAATGATCTCAGTGCCCTGTCACCATGCTGGAGGGGGCTGTTTTAAATGATCTCAAGGGCCCTGTCTCCATGCTGCAGGAGGGGGCTGTTTTAAATGATCTCAGTGGGCCCTGTCTCCATGCTGCAGGAGGGGCTGTTTTAAATGATCTCAGTGGGCCCTGTCTCCATGCTGCAGGAGGGGCTGTTTTAAATGATCTCAGTGGGCCCTGTCTCCATGCTGCAGGAGGGGCTGTTTTAAATGATCTCAATGGCCCTGTCACCATGCTGCAGGAGGGGGTTGTTTTAAATGATCTCAGTGGGCCCTGTCTCCATGCTGCAGGAGGGGGTTGTTTTAAATGATCTCAGTGGGCCCTGTCTCCATGCTGCAGGAGGGGCTGTTTTAAATGATCTCAGGGGCCCTGTCACCATGCTGCAGGAGGGGGTTGTTTTAAATGATCTCAATGGCCCTGTCACCATGCTGCAGGAGGGCTGTTTTAAATGATCTCACGGGCCCTTCCTCCATGTGCAGGAGGGGTTTGTTTTAAATGATCTCAGGCCCTGTCTCCATGCTGCAGGAGGGGGCTCTTATGAAATTATCTCATTGGGCCCTATGTCCATGCTGCAGGAGGGGTTGTTTTTAAATGATCTCAATGGGCTCTGTCACCATGCTGCAGGATGGGGTTGTTTTTAAATGACCTCAAGGGGCACTGTCACCATGCTGCAGGAGGTGGCTGTTTTTTAATGATCTCAGTGGGCCCTGTCACCACGCTGCAGGTGGTGGCTGTTTTAATGATCACAAACGGCCCTGTCACCACACTGCAAAGGGGACTGTTTTTTAATGATCTCAGTGTTCCCTGTCACCACGCTGCAGGAGGGGTTGTTTTAAATGATCTCAGGGGCCCTGTCTCCATGCTGCAGGAGGGGCTGTTTTAAATGATCTCAATGGGCCCTGTCTCCACGCTGCAGAGGGGCTGTTTTAAATGATCTCATTGGTCCTGTCTCCATGCTGCAGGAGGGGGTTGTTTTAAATGATCTCAAGGGGCCCTGTCACATGCCTGCAGGAGGGGCTGTTTTAAACGATCTCAATCGGCCCTGTCACCATGCTGCAGGAGGGGGCTGTCTTTAAATGATCTCAGTGGGCTCTGTCTCTATGCTGCAGGAGGGGGCTGTTTTTAAATGATCTCAATGGGCCCTGTCACCATGCTGCAGTAGGGGGCTGTTTGTAAATGATCTCAGTGGGTCCTGTCTCCATGCTGCAGGATGGGCTGTTTGTAAATGATCTCAATGTGCCCTGTCACCACGCTGCAGGAGGGGTTGTTTTTAAATGATCTCAATCGGCCCTGTCACCATGCTGCAGTAGGCGGCTGTTTTTAAATGATCTCATTGGGCCCTGTCTCCATGCTGCAGGAGGGGACTGTTTTTAAATGATCTCAATGGGCCCTGTCACCATGCTGCAGGAGGGGGCTGTTTTTAAATTATCTCAATTTGCCCTGTCTCCTTGCTGCAGGAAGGGGTTGTTTTTAAATTATCTCAATGGGCCCAGTCACTACGCTGCAGGAGGGGGCTGTTTTTAAATGATCTCAATTGGCCCTGTCACCATGCTACAGGAGGGGGCTGTTTTAAATGATCTCAATGGGCCCTGTCACCATGCTGCTGGAGGGGTCTGTTTTTAAATGATCTCAATGGGCCCTGTCACCATGCTGCAGGAGGGGGCTGTTTTTAAATGATCTCAATGGCCCTGTCACCATGCTGCAGGAGGGGGCTGTTTTAAATGATCTCAATGGGCCCTGTCTCCATGCTGCAGGAGGGGGCTGTTTTTAAATGATCTCAGTGGGCCCTGTCTCCAAGCTGTGGGATGGAGCTGCTTGTAAAGACATTGCTAGCTCTTGTCACCACGCTGCAGGAGGGGTCTGTTTTTAAATTATCTCAATAGGCCCTGTAACCATGCTGTGGGAGGGGGCTGTTTTTAAATTATCTCAATCACCCCATCACCATGCTGCAGGAGGGGGTTGTTTTTAAATGATCTCAATGGGCCCTGTCTCCATGCTGCAGAAGGGGGTTGTTTTTAAATGATCACAATGGGCCCAGTCTCCTTGCGGCAGGAGGGGGCTATTTTGAAATGATCTCAGTGGGCCCTGTCTCCATGCTGCAGGAGGGGGTTGTTTTTAAATGATCTCAGTGGGCCCTGTCTCCATGTTGGAGGGGGCTGTTTTAAATGATCTCAGTGGGCCCTGTCTCCATGCTGCAGGAGGGGCTGTTTTAAATGATCTCAATGGGCCCTGTCTCCATGCTGCAGGAGGTGGTTGTTTTTAAATGATCTCAAGGGGCCCTGTCTCCATGCTGCAGGAGGGGGCTCTTATGAAATTATCTCATTGGGCCCTATGTCCATGCTGCAGGAGCGGGTTGTTTTTAAATGATCTCAATGGGCTCTGTCACCATGCTGCAGGACGGGGTTGTTTTTAAATGACCTCAAGGGGCACTGTCACCATGCCGCAGGAGGTGGCTGTTTTTTAATGATCTCAGTGGGCCCTGTCACCACGCTGCAGGAGGGGGCTGTTTTAAATGATCACAATCGGCCCTGTCACCACGCTGCAGGAGGGGACTTTTTTAATGATCTCAGTGGGCCCTGTCTCCACGCTGCAGGAGGGGGCTGTTTTTAAATGATCTCAGGGGCCCTGTCACCACGCTGCAGGAGGGGGCTGTTTTAATGATCTCAATGGCCCTGTCTCCATGCTGCAGGAAGGGTGTTTTAAATGATCTCAAGGGGCCAGTCACTACGCTGCAGGAGGGGACTGTTTTTAAACGATCACAATCGGCCCTGTCACCATGCTGCAGGAGGGGGCTGTTTTTAAATGATCTCAGTGGGCTCTGTCTCTATCCTGCAGGAGGGGGCTATTTTTAAATGATCTCAATGGGCCCTATCACCACGCTGCAGCAGGGGGCTGTTTTTAAATGATCTTAATGGGCCCTGTCTCCATGCCGCAGTAGGGGGCTGTTTGTAAATGATCTCAGTGGGTCCTGTCTCCATGCTGCAGGACGGGTTGTTTTAAATGATCTCAATGGGCCCTGTCACCATGCTGAGGAGGGGCTGTTTTAAATGATCTCAGTGGGCCTGTCTCCATGCTGCAGGAGGGGCTGTTTTAAATGATCTCAATGGGCTCTGTCTCCATGCTGCAGGAGGGGCTGTTTTAAATGATCTCAATGGGCCCTGTCTCCATGCTGCAGGAAGGGTTGTTTTAAATGATCTCAAGGGGCACTGTCACCACGCTGCAGGAGGGGGCTGTTTTTAAATGATCTCATTGGGCCCTGTCACCATGCTGCAGGAGGGGCTGTTTTTAAATGATCTCAATGGGCCCTGTCACCATGCTGCAGGAGGGGTCTGTTTTAAATGATCTCAGTGGGCCCTGTCTCCATGCTGCAGGAGGGGGCTGTTTTTAAATGATCTCAGTGGGCCCTGTCTCCAAGCTGCAGGAGGGGGCTGTTTTAAATGATCTCAGTGGGCTCTGTCACCATGCTGCAGGAGGGGGTCTGTTTTAATTATCTCACAGGCTCGTGTAACTATGCTGTTGAGGGGTTGTTTTAAATTATCTCAATCACCCAATCACTATGCTTGGAGGGGGTTGTTTTAAATGATTCATGGCCTATGCCCCATGCTGTATGTTTTTTTAGTGATTCCATGGGCCTGCCCCTGCGGTAGGCTAATTGAAATGATTCGCGCTGGTCCACGCTGTAGGAGGGGGCTACTTTAAATGATTCAATCGCCCGTCACCACGTTGCAGGAGGGACTGTGTTGATTCTCAGTGGGCTCCTGTCTCCATGCTGCAGGAGGGGTGCATTTAATGATCTCAGTGGGCCCTGTAACCGACTCTGCAGGAGGGGCTGTTTTAAATAATCTCAGTGGGCCCTGTCTGCCATGTGAGGGGCCTGTTTTTAATGATCTCCAGTAGCCCTGTCACCACGCTGCAGGAGGCCCTGTTTTCTAAATGATCTCAGTGGGTCCTCTCTCCATGCTGCAGGAAGGGGTTGTTTTTAAATGATCTCAGTGGGCCCTGTCTCCTTGCTGCAGTAGATGGTTGTTTTTAAATGATCTCAAGGGGCCCAGTCACTATGCTGCAGGAGGGGGCTGATTTTAAATGATCTCAATCGGCTCTGTCACCACGCTGCAGGAGGGTCTGTTTTTAAATGATCTCAATAGGCCCTATAACCATGCTGTTGGAGGGGTCTGTTTTTAAATGATCTCAGTGGGCCCTGTCTCCATGCTGCAGGAGGGGGCTGTTTTTAAATGATCCCAGTGGGCCCTGTCTCCATGCTGCAGAAGGGGGTTGTTTGCAAATGACATCAATAGCCACTGTCACTATGCTGTGGGATGGAGCTGCTTGTAAATGACATTGCCAGCTCTTGTCACCACGCTGCAGGAGGGTTCTGTTTATAAATGATCTCAATAGGCCCTATAACCATGCTGTTATAGCGGGCTGTTTTTAAATTAGCTCAATCTCCCCATCACCATGCTGCAGGAGGGGGTTGTTTTTAAATGATCTCAAGGGGTCCTGTCATCACGCTGCAGGAGGGGACTGTTTTTAAAAGATCTCAACGGGTCCTGTCTCCATGCTGCAGGAGGTGGTTGTTTTTAAATGATCTCAAGGGGCCCTGTCTCCATGCTGCTGCAGGGGGTTGTTTTTAAATTATCTAAAGGGGCCCTGTCCCCACGCTGCATTAGGGGACTGTTTTTAAATGATCTCAAGGGGCCCTGTCTCCACGCTGCAGGAGGGGGTTCTTTTTAAATGATCTCAAGGCCCTGTCCACCTTGCTGAGGAGGGGATTGTTTTAAATGATCTCATGGGCCCTGTCTCCACGCTGCAGGAGGGGCTGTTTAAATGATCTCAATGGGTCCTGTCTCCATGCTGCAGGAGGTGGTTGTTTTTAAATGATCTCAAAGGGCCCTGTCTCTTCTTTGCAGGAGGGAGTTGTTTTTAAATGATCTCAAGGGGCCCTGTCACCACGCCTGCAGGAGGGATTGTTTTAAATGATCTCAATGGCCCTGTCCATGCTGCAGAGGGTGTTTTTAAATGATCTCAATGGGCCCTGTCTCCATGCTGCAGGAGGGGTTGTTTTAAATGATCTCAAGGGGCCCTGTCACTACGCTGCAGGAGGGACTGTTTTAAATGATCTCAAGGGGCCCTGTCTCACGCTGCAGGAGGGGTTGTTTTAAATGATCTCAAGTGGCCCTGTCTCCATGCTGCAGGAGGGCTGTTTTAAATGATCTCAAGGGCCCTGTCTCCATGCTGCAGGGGGGTTGTTTTTAAATGATCTCAATGGGCCCTGTCTCTTGCTGCAGGAGGGGTTGTTTTAAATGATCTCATGGCTCCTGTCCTCGCTGCAGGAAGGGTTGTTTTAATTATCTCAATGGGCCCTGTCTCTATGCTGCAGTAGGGGCTGTTTTAAATGATCTCAATGGGCCCTTTCACCATGCTGCAGGAGGGGTGTTTTAAATGATCTCAATCGGCCCTTTCTCCATGCTGCAGGAGGGAGCTGTTTTAAATGATCTCAGTGGGCCCTGTCTTCACTACTGCAGGAGGGCTGTTTTAAATGATCTCAATGGGCCCTGTCTCCAGGCTGCAGAGGGGGCTGTTTTTAAATGATCTCAATGGGCCCTGTCTCCACGCTGCAGGAGGGGGCTGTTTTTAAATGATCCCAATGGGCCCTGTCACCTTGCTGGGGGATGGAGTTGTTTTTAAATGGCCTTGATAGGCCCCATCAAGATGCTGGTGGAGGAGGCTGTCTGTAACTAGCCTCAGTGAGGCCTGCCACTGTGCCACAGGAGGTGGCGGTTCGTACAATACTTGACAAAATAAGGCTTGCCACCATGCTGCAGGAACAGCAGCTTGTAAATGGTTGCGAACAGGCCTTATTCCACGCCATGGAAGAGGGCTTTAAATCTGCCTGAAAACCCATGCAACAAAATGTTCTTAGTTTTGTTTTGGGTAACTCTGCATAATCACTACGCTGCAGGAGGGAGTTGTTTTTAAATGATCTAAATGGGCCCTGTCACCATGCTGCAGGAGGGGTTGTTTTTAATGATCTCAGTGGGCCCTGTCACCAGCTGCAGGAGGGCTGTTTTAAATGATCTCAAGTGGGCCCTGTCACCATGCTGCAGGAGGGGCTGTTTTTAATGATCTCAGTGGGCCCTGTCACCATGCTGCAGGAGGGGCTGTTTTAAATGATCTCAGTGGGCCCTGTCACCATGCTGCAGGAGGGGCTGTTTTAAATGATCTCAGTGGGCCCTGTCTCCATGCTGCAGGAGGGGGTTGTTTTAAATGATCTCAGTGGCCCTGTCTCCATGCTGCAGGAGGGGCTGTTTTTAATGATCTCAATGGGCCCTGTCTCCATGCTGCAGGAGGGGGTGTTTTAAATGATCTCAGTGGGCCCTGTCTCCATGCTGCAGGAGGGGCTGTTTTAAATGATCTCAGTGGGCCCTGTCTCCATGCTGCAGGAGGGGTTGTTTAAATGATCTCAGTGGCCCTGTCACCACGCTGCAGGAGGGGGTGTTTTAAATGATCTCAGTGGGCCCTGTCTCCATGCTGCAGGAGGGGCTGTTTTTAAATGATCTCAGTGGGCCCTGTCCCATGCTGCAGGAGGGGGTTGTTTTAAATGATCTCAGTGGGCCCTGTCTCCATGCTGCAGGAGGGCTGTTTTTAAATGATCTCAGTGGGCCCTGTCACCATGCTGCAGGAGGGGGCTGTTTTTAAATGATCTCAATGGGCCCTGTCTCCATGCTGCAGGAGGGGGCTGTTTTTAAATGATCTCAGTGGGCCCTGTCTCCATGCTGCAGGAGGGGCTGCTTTTAAATGACATTGCTAGCTCTTGTCACCACTCTGCAGGAGGGGTCTGTTTTAAATGATCTCAATGGCCCTGTCACCATGCTGTGGGAGGGGCTGTTTTAAATGATCTCAATGGGCCCTGTCTCCATGCTGCAGGAGGGGTTGTTTTAAATGATCTCAATGGGCCCTGTCTCCATGCTGCAGGAGGGTTGTTTTTAAATGATCTCAGTGGGCCCTGTCTCCATGCTGCAGGAGGGGGCTGTTTTTAAATGATCTCAATGGCCCTGTCTCCATGCTGCAGGAGGGCTGTTTTTTAAATGATCTCAATGGGCCCTGTCACCATGCTGCAGGAGGGCTGTTTTTAAATGATCTCAGTGGGCCCTGTCTCCATGCTGCAGGAGGGGCTGTTTTAAATGACTCAGGGCTGTCACTCATGCTGCGGGATGGAGCTGTTTTAAATGATCATTGCTGCTCTTGTCACCACGCTGCAGGAGGGGTCTGTTTTAAATGATCTCTAATAGGCCCTGCTAACCATGCTGTGGAGGGGCTGTTTTAAATTATCTCAATCTCCCCTCACCATGCTGCAGGAGGGGCTGTTTTAAATGATCTCAAGGGCCCTGTCTCCATGCTGCAGGAGGGGTTGTTTTTAAATGATCTCAGTGGGCCCTGTCTCCATGCTGCAGGAGGGGTTGTTTTAAATGATCTCAATGGGCCCTGTCTCCATGCTGCAGGAGTTGTTTTAAATGATCTCAATGGGCCCTGTCTCCATGCTGCAGGAGGGGTTGTTTTAAATGATCTCAAGTGGGCCCTGTCTCCACGCTGCAGGAGGGTACTGTTTTAAATGATCTCAGGGCCCTGTCTCATGCTGCAGGAGGGGTTGTTTTAAATGATCTCAAGGGCCCTGTCACCACGCTGCAGTAGGGGACTGTTTTTAAATGATCTCAATGGGCCCTGTCTCCATGCTGCAGGAGGGGGATGTTTTTAAATGATCTCAGGGGCCCTGTCTCCATGCTGCAGGAGGGGTTGTTTTTAAATGATCTCAAGGGGCCCTGTCTCCACGCTGCAGGAGGGGTTGTTTTTAAATGATCTCAAGGGGCCCTGTCACTACGCAGCAGGAGGGAGTTGTTTTTAAATGATCTCAAGGGGCACTGTCACCACGCTGCAGGAGGGGAATGTTTTTAAATGATCTCAATGGGCCCTGTCTCCATGCTGCAGCAGGGGGTTGTTTTAGAATGATCTTAATGGGCCCTGTCTCCATGCTGCAGGAGGGGGTTGTTTTTAAATGATCTCAAGGGGCCCTGTCACTACGCTGCAGGAGGGGACTGTTTTTAAATGATCTCAAGTGGCCATGTCACCATGCTGCAGGAGGGGGTTGTTTTTAAATGATCTCAAGGGGCCCTGTCACCATGCTGCAGGAGGGGGTTGTTTTTAAATGATCTCAAGGGGCCCTGTCACTATGCTGTAGCAGAGGACTGTTTTTAAATGATCTGAAGGGGCCCTTTCACAATGCTGCCAGATGGGACTGCTTTTAAATGATCTCAATGTGTCCTGTCTCCATGCTGCAGGAGGGGTTGTTTTAAATGATCTCAAGGGGCCCTGTCACCATGCTGTAGGAGGGGTTGTTTTAAATGATCTCAAGGCCCTGTCACCACTGCTGCAGGAGGAGATGTTTTTAAATCATCTCAATGGGCTCTGTCTCCATGCTGCAGGAGGGGGTTGTTTTTAAATGATCTCAAGGGGCCCTGTCACCACGCTGCAGGTGGGGACTGTTTTTAAATGATCTCAAGGGGCCCTGTCTCCACGCTGCAGGAGGGGGTTGTTTTTAAATGATCTCAAGGGGCCCTGTCACTACGCTGTAGGAGGGGATTGTTTTTAAATTATCTCAAGGGGCCCTGTCACCACGCTGCCTGAAGGGACTGTTTTCAAATGATCTCAATGTGTCCTGTCTCCATGCTGCAGGAAGGGGTTGTTTTTAAATGATCTCAAGGGGCCCTGTCACCATGCTGCAGGAGGGGGTTGTTTTTAAATGATCTCAAGGGGCCCTGTCACCATGCTGCATGAGGGGGTTGTTTTTAAATGATCTCAAGGGGCCCTGTCACTACGCTGCAGGAGGGAGTTGTTTTTAAATGATCTCAATGGGCCCTGTCTCCATGCTGCAGTAGGGGGCTGTTTTTAAATGATCTCAATGGGCCCTTTCACCATGCTGCAGGAGGGGATGTTTTTAAATGATCTCAATCGGCCCTTTCTCCATGCTGCAGGAGGGAGCTGTTTTTAAATGATCTCAGTGGGCGCTGTCTTCATGCTGCAGGAGGGCGCTGTTTTTAAATGATCTCAATGGGCCCTTTCTCCAGACTGCAGAGGGGGCTGTTTTTAAATGATCTCAATGGGCCCTGTCTCCACGCTGCAGGAGGGGGCTGTTTTTAAATGATCTCAATGGACCCTGTCACCTTGCTGGGTAATTGGGTTGTTTTTAAATGGCCTTGATAGGCCATCAGATACTGGGGAGGAGGCTGTCTGTAACTGGCCTAAGTGAGGCCTGCCACTGTGCCACAGGAGGTGGCTGTTCATACAATACTTGGCAAATAAGGCCTGCCACCATGCTGCAGTAACAGCAGTTTGTAAATGGTTGCGAACAGACCTTATTCCACGCCATGGAAGAGGGCTTTAAATCTGCCTGAAAACTCATGGAACAAAATATTCTTAGTTTTGTTTTGTGTAACTCTGCATAATCACTACGCTGCAGGAGGAAGTTGTTTTAAATGATCTAAATGGGCCCTGTCACCATGCTGCAGGTGGGGTTGTTTTCAATTATCTCAAGGTGCCCTGTCACCATGCTGCAGGAGGGGCTGATTTTAATGATCTCAGAGGCCCTGTCACCATGCTGCAGGGGGCTGTTTTTAATTATCTCAGTGGGCCCTGTCACCATGCTACAGGAGGGGCTGTTTTTAATGATCTCAGTGGGCCCTGTCACCACGCTGCAGGAGGGGCTGTTTTTAATGATCTCAGTGGGCCTGTCACCATGCTGCAGGAGGGGCTGTTTTTAAATGATCTCAATGGGCCCTGTCTCCATGCTGCAGGAGGGTTTTGTTTTTAAATGATCTCAGTAGGCCCTGTCTCCATGCTGCAGGAGGGGGCTGTTTTTAAACGATCTCAATGGGCCCTGTCCCCATGCTGCAGGAGGGGGCTGTTTTTAAATGATCTCAGTGGGCCCTGTCTCCATTCTGCAGAAGGGGGCTATTTTTAAATTATCTCAGTGGGCCTTTCTCCATGCTGCAGGGGGGAGTTGTTTTTAAATGATCACAAGGGGCCCTGTCACCACGCTGCAGGAGGCAGCTGTTTTTAAATGATCTCAGTGGGCCCTGTGACCACGATGCAGGAAGGGGCTGTTTTTAAATGATCTCAGTGTCCCTGCCTCCATGCTACAGGAGGGGGCTGTTTAAATGATCTCAAGGGCCATGTCCCCATGCTGCAGGACGGGATGTTTTAAATGATCTCATGGGGCCCTGTCACCATGTTGCATTAGGGGTTGTTTTAAATTATCTCAGGGGCCCTGTCACCACGCTGCAGGAGGGGCTGTTTTAAATGATCTCAATGGGCCCTGTCACACGCTGCAGGAGGGGCTGTTTTAAATGATCTCAAGGGCCCTGTCTCCATGCTGCAGGAGGGGAGTTTTTAAGATATCTCAAGGGGCCTTGTCTCCATGCTGCAGGAGGGGACTGTTTTAAATGATCTCGTGGGCCCTGTCTCCATGCTGCAGGAGGGTTGTTTTAAATGACTCAAGGGGCCCTGTCTCCATGCTGCAGGAGGTTGTTTTAAATGATCTCAGTGGCCCTGTCACCACGCTGCAGGAGGGGCTGTTTTAAATGATCTCAGTGGGCCCTGTCACCATGCTGCAGGAGGGGTTGTTTTAAATGATCTCAGTGGGCCCTGTCTCCATGCTGCAGGAGGGGGTTGTTTTTAAATGATCTCATGGGCCCTGTCACCATGCTGCAGGAGGGGCTGTTTTAAATGATCTCAGGGGCCTGTCTCCATGCTGCAGGAGGGGCTGTTTTAAATGATCTCAATGGGCCCTGTCACCATCGCTGCAGGAGGGGCTGTTTTAAATGATCTCATGGGCCCTGTCTCCCTTGCTGCAGGAGGGGTTGTTTTAAATGATCTCAGTGGGCCCTGTCACTTGCTGCAGGAGGGGCTGTTTTAAATGATCTCAATGGCCCTGTCACCATGCTGCAGGAGGGCTGTTTTAAATGATCTCAGTGGGCCCTGTCTCCATGCTGCAGGAGGGGTTGTTTTAAATGATCTCAGTGGGCCCTGTCTCCATGCTGCAGGAGGGGCTGTTTTAAATGATCTCAATGGGCCCTGTCTCCATGCTGCAGGAGGGGGCTGTTTTAAATGATCTCAATGGTCTCCTCTTGCAGAGGGTGTTTTTTAAATGATCTCAATGGGCCCTGTCACTACGCTGCAGGAGGGGCTGTTTTAAATGATCTCAATGGCCCTGTCTCCATGCTGCAGGGGGCTGTTTTTAAATGATCTCAGTGGGCCCTGTCTCCATGCTGCAGGAGGGGCTGTTTTAAATGATCTCAATGGGCCTGTCTCCATGCTGCAGGAGGGGCTGTTTTAAATGATCTCAGTGGGCCCTGTCTCCATGCTGCAGGAGGGCTGTTTTAAATGATCTCAGTGGGCCCTGTCTCCATGCTGCAGGAGGGGCTGTTTGTAAATGACATCAATAGCCACTGTCACTATGCTGTGGGATGGGCTGTTTGTAAATGACTTTGCTAACTGTTGTCACCACGCTGCAGGAGGGGTCTGTTTTTAAATTATCTCAATAGGCCCTGTAACCATGCTGTGGGATGGAGCTGTTTTTAAATTATCTCAATCACCCCATCACCATGCTGCAGGAGGGGGTTGTCTTTAAATGATCTCAATGGGCCCTGTCACTATGCTGCAGGAGGAGGATGTTTTTAAATGATCTCTATGGGCTCTGTCTCCATGCTGCAGGAGGGGGTTGTTTTTAAATTATCTCAAGGGGCCCTGTCTCCATGCTGCAGGCGGGGGCTGTTTTAAATGATCTCAAGGGGCCCTGTCGCCACGCTGCAGGAGGGGGCTGTTTTTAAATTATATCAGTGGGCCCTGTCTCCATGCTGCAGGAGGGGGCTATTGTTAAATAATCTCAAGGGGCCCTGTCACCACGCTACAGGAAGGGGACTGTTTTTAAATGATCTCAGTTTGCCCTGTCACCATGCTGCAGGAGGGGGCTGTTTTTAAATGATCTCAGTGGGCACTGTCTCCATGCTGCAGGAGGGGGCTGTTTTTAAATGATCTCAATGGCCCTGTCTCCATGCTGCAGGAGGGGGCTGTTTTTAAATGATCTCAGTGGGCCTTGTCTCCATGCTGCAGGAGGGGACTGTTTGTAAATGACATCAATAGCCACTGTCACTATGCTGTGGGATGGAGCTGCATGTAAATGACTTTGCTAACTGTTGTCACCACGCTGCAGGAGGGGTCCATTTTTAAATGATCTCAATAGGCCCTGTAACCATGCTGTGGGAGGGAGCTGTTTTTAAATTATCTCAATCACCCCATCACCATGCTGCAGGAGAGGGTTGTCTTTAAATGATCTCAATGGGCCCTGTCACTATGCTGCAGGAGGAGGATGTTTTTAAATGATCTCTATGGGCTCTAACTCCATGCTGCAGGAGGGGTTGTTTTAAATGATCTCAAGGGCCCTGTCTCCATGCTGCAGGAGGGGCTGTTTTAAATGATCTCAATAGCCCTGTCACTATGCTGTGGGATGGAGCTGTTTTAAATGATCATTGCTGCTCTGTCACCACGCTGCAGGAGGGGTCTGTTTATAAATGATCTCAATAGGCCCTGTCACCATGCTGCGGAGGGGTTGTTTTAAATGATCTCAATCTCCCCATCACCATGCTGCAGGAGGGGCTGTTTTAAATGATCTCAAGGGCCCTGTCTCCATGCTGCAGGAGCGGTTGTTTTAAATGATCTCAGTGGGCCCTGTCTCCACGCTGCAGGAGGGGTTGTTTTAAATGATCTCAAGGGCCCTGTCTCCATGCTGCAGCAGGGGGTTGTTTTAAATGATCTCAATGGGCCCTGTCTCCATGCTGCTGCAGGGGGTTGTTTTTAAATGATCTCAAGGGGCCCTGTCACCACGCTGCAGAGGGTACTGTTTTTAAATGATCTCATGGGCCCTGTCTCACGCTGCAGGAGGGGTTCTTTAAATGATCTCAAGGGCCCTGTCACCAGCTGCAGGAGGGGACTGTTTTTAAATGATCTCAATGTGCCCTGTCTCCATGCTGCAGGAGGGGATGTTTTAAATGATCTCAAGGGGCCCTGTCACCATGCTGCAGGAGGAGGTTGTTTTAAATGATCTCAATGGGCCCTGTCTCCATGCTGCAGGAGGGGTTTGTTTTAAATGATCTCAGTGGCCCTGTCTCCATGCTGCAGGAGGGGCTGTTTTAAATGATCTCAGTGGGCCTGTCCCATGCTGCAGGAGGGGCTGTTTTAAATGATCTCAATGGCCCTGTCTCCATGCTGCAGAAGGGGCTGTTTTAAATGATCTCAGTGGGCCTGTCTCCATGCTGCAGGAGGGTTGTTTTAAATGATCTCAGTGGGCCCTGTCACCATGCTGCAGGAGGGGCTGTTTTAAATGATCTCAATGGGCCTGTCTACCATGCTGCAGGGAGGGCTGTTTTAAATGATCTCAGTGGCCCTGCCCCATGCTGCAGGAGGGGTTGTTTTTAATGATCTCAGTGGGCCTTGTCTTCCATGCTGCAGGAGGGACTGTTTGTAAATGACATCATAGCCACTGTCACTATGCTGTGGGATGGAGCTGCATGTAAATGACTTTGCTAACTGTTGTCACCACGCTGCAGGAGGGGTCCATTTTAAATGATCTCAATAGGCCCTGTAACCATGCTGTGGGAGGGGCTGTTTTAAATTATCTCAATCACCCCTGATCACCATGCTGCAGGAGGGGTTGTTTTAAATGATCTCAATGGGCCCTGTCACTATGCTGCAGGAGGAGGATGTTTTTAAATGATCTCTATGGGCTCTGTCTCCATGCTGCAGGAGGGGGTTGTTTTTAAATGATCTCAAGGGGCCCTGTCTCCATGCTGCAGGAGGGGGCTGTTTGTAAATGACATCAATAGCCACTGTCACTATGCTGTGGGATGGAGCTGCTTGTAAATGACATTGCTAGCTCTTGTCACCACGCTGCAGGAGGGGTCTGTTTATAAATGATCTCAATAGGCCCTGTAACCATGCTGTTGGAGGGGGCTGTTTTTAAATTATCTCAATCTCCCCATCACCATGCTGCAGGAGGGGGCTGTTTTTAAATGACCTCAAGGGGCCCTGTCTCCATGCTGCAGGAGCGGGTTGTTTTTAAATGATCTCAGTGGGCCCTGTCTCCACGCTGCAGGAGGGGGTTGTTTTTAAATGATCTCAATGGGCCCTGTCTCCATGCTGCAGGAGGGGTTGTTTTAAATGATCTCAATGGGCCCTGTCTCCATGCTGCTGAGGGGTTGTTTTAAATGATCTAAGGGCCCTGTCACCACGCTGCAGGAGGGTCTGTTTTAAATGATCTCAGTGGGCCCTGTCTCCATGCTGCAGGAGGGGGTTGTTTTTAAATGATCTCATGGGCCCTGTCACCATGCTGCAGGAGGGGGCTGTTTTTAAATGATCTCAATGGGCCCTGTCTCCATGCTGCAGGAGGGTTGTTTTAAATGATCTCAAGGGCCCTGTCACACGCTGCAGGAGGGGTTGTTTTAAATGATCTCAGTGGGCCCTGTCACCAGCTGCAGGAGGGGGTTGTTTTAAATGATCTCAAGGGCCCTGTCACCACGCTGCAGGAGGGGATGTTTTAAATGATCTCAATGGGCCCTGTCTCCATGCTGCAGGAGGGGGTTGTTTTTTAATGATCTCAGTGGGCCCTGTCTCCATGCTTGCAGGAGGGGCTGTTTTAAATGATCTCAATGGGCCCTGTCACTACGCTGCAGGAGGGGCTGTTTTAAATGATCTCAAGTGGCCCTGTCTCCATGCTGCAGGAGGGGTTGTTTTAAATGATCTCAAGGCCCTGTCACCATGCTGCAGGAGGTTGTTTTAAATGATCTCAAGGGGCCCTGTCACATGCTGCAGAGGGGACTGTTTTAAATGATCTCAAGGGCCCTGTCACCATGCTGCAGGATGGGATGTTTTTAAATGATCTCAATGTGCTCCTGTCTCCATGCTGCAGGAGGGGTTGTTTTTAAATGATCTCAAGGGGCCCTGTCACCATGCTGCAGGAGGGGGTTGTTTTTAAATGATCTCAAGGGGCCCTGTCACTGCGCTGCAGGAGGGAGTTGTTTTTAAATGATCTCAATGGGCCCTGTCTCCATGCTGCAGGAGGGGGTTGTTTTTAAATAATCTCAAGGGGCCCTGTCACCACGCTACAGGTGGGGACTGTTTTAAATGATCTCAGGGCCCTGTCTCCACGCTGCAGGAGGGGTTGTTTTAAATGATCTCAAGGGGCCCTGTCACCACGCTGCAGGAGGGGATTGTTTTTAAATGATCTCAAGGGGCCCTGTCACCACGCTGCCTGAAGGGACTGTTTTCAAATGATCTCAATGTGTCCTGTCTCCATGCTGCAGGAAGGGGTTGTTTTTAAATGATCTCAAGGGGCCCTGTCACCATGCTGCAGGAGGGGTTGTTTTAAATGATCTCAAGGGGCCCTGTCACCATGCTGCAGGAGGGGGTTGTTTTTAAATGATCTCAAGGGGCCCTGTCACTACGCTGCAGGAGGGAGTTGTTTTTAAATGATCTCAATGGGCCCTGTCTCCATGCTGCAGTAGGGGGCTGTTTTTAAATGATCTCATTGGGCCCTTTCACCACGCTGCAGGAGGGGATGTTTTTAAATGATCTCAATCGGCCCTTTCTCCATGCTGCAGGAGGGAGCTGTTTTAAATGATCTCAGTGGGCGCTGTCTTCATGCTGCAGGAGGGCGCTGTTTTTAAATGATCTCAATGGGCCCTGTCTCCAGACTGCAGAGGGGGCTGTTTTTAAATGATCTCAATGGGCCCTGTCTCCACGCTGCAGGAGGGGGCTGTTTTTAAATGATCTCAATGGACCCTGTCACCTTGCTGGGTAATTGGGTTGTTTTTAAATGGCCTTGATAGGCCCCATCAAGATACTGGGGGAGGAGGCTGTCTGTAACTGGCCTAAGTGAGGCCTGCCACTGTGCCACAGGAGGTGGCTGTTCATAATACTTGGCAAATAGCCTGCCACCATGCTGCAGTAACAGCAGTTTGTAAATGGTTGCGAACAGACCTTATTCCACGCCATGGAAGAGGGCTTTAAATCTGCCTGAAAACTCATGGAACAAAATATTCTTAGTTTTGTTTTGTGTAACTCTGCATAATCACTACGCTGCAGGAGGAAGTTGTTTTTAAATGATCTAAATGGGCCCTGTCACCATGCTGCAGGTGGGGGTTGTTTTTCAATTATCTCAAGGTGCCCTGTCACCATGCTGCAGGAGGGGGCTGATTTTTAATGATCTCAGAGGGCCCTGTCACCATGCTGCAGGAGGGGGCTGTTTTTTAATGATCTCAGTGGGCCCTGTCACCATGCTACAGGAGGGGGCTGTTTTTTAATGATCTCAGTGGGCCCTGTCACCACGCTGCAGGAGGGGGCTGTTTTTTAATGATCTCAGTGGGCCCTGTCACCATGCTGCAGGAGGGGGCTGTTTTTAAATGATCTCAATGGGCCCTGTCTCCATGCTGCAGGAGGGTTTTGTTTTTAAATGATCTCAGTAGGCCCTGTCTCAATGCTGCAGGAGGGGGCTGTTTTTAAATGATCTCAATGGGCCCTGTCCCATGCTGCAGGAGGGGGCTGTTTTGAAATGATCTCAGTGGGCTCTGTCTCCATTCTGCAGAAGGGGGCTATTTTTAAATTATCTCAGTGGGCCTTTCTCCATGCTGCAGGGGGGAGTTGTTTTTAAATGATCACAGGGGGCCCTGTCACCACGCTGCAGGAGGCAGCTGTTTTTAAATGATCTCAGTGGGCCCTGTGACCACGATGCAGGAAGGGGCTGTTTTTAAATGATCTCAGTGTCCCTGCCTCCATGCTGCCGGAGGGGCTGTTTTAAATGATCTCAAGGGCCCTGTCCCCATGCTGCAGGAGGGGATGTTTCTAATGATCTCATGGGCCCTGTCACCAAGCTTGCAGTAGGGGTTGTTTTTAAATTATCTCAAGGGCCCTGTCACCACGCTGCAGGAGGGACTGTTTTAATTGATCTCAAGGGCCCTGTCTCCATGCTGCAGGAGGGTGTTTTAAATGATCTCATGGGCCCTGTCACCATGCTGCAGGAGGGGTTGTTTTTAAATGATCTCAAGGGGCCTGTCACTACGCTGCAGGAGGGAGTTGTTTTAAATGATCTCAGTGGGCCCTGTCACCACGCTGCAGGAGGGGGTGTTTTCAAATGATCTCAGTGGGCCCTGTCTCCATGCTGCAGGAGGGGATGTTTTAGAGTATCTCAGGGGCCTTGTCTCCATGCAGCAGGAGGGACTGTTTTAAATGATCTCAATGGGCCCTGTCACCATGCTGCAGGTGGGGTTGTTTTAAATGATCTCAGGGGCCCTGTCTCCATGCTGCAGGAGGGGCTGTTTTTAATGATCTCAGTGGGCCCTGTCACCACGCTGCAGGAGGGGCTGTTTTTAAATGATCTCAATCAGCCCTGTCACCATGCAGCAGGAGAGGACTGTTTTTAAATGATCTCAGTGAGCCCTGTCTCCATGCTGCAGGAGTGGGTTGTTTTTAAATGAACTCAATTGGCCCTGTAACCATGCTGTGGGATGGAGCTGTTTTTAAATTATCTCAATCACCCCATCACCATGCTGCAGGAGGGGGTTGTCTTTAAATGTTCTCAATGGGCCCTGTCACTATGCTGCAGGAGGAGGATGTTTTTAAATGATCTCTATGGGCTCTGTCTCCATGCTGCAGGAGGGTTGTTTTTAAATGATCTCAGTGGGCCTGTCTCCATGCTGCAGGAGGGGCTGTTTTAAATGATCTCAGTGGGCCTTTCCCACGCTGCAGGAGGGGCTGTTTTAAATGATCTCAGTGGGCCCTGTCTCCATGCTGCGGAGGGGCTGTTTTAAATGATCTCAGTGGGCCCTGTCTCCATGCTGCAGGAGGGGCTGTTTGTAAATGACATTAATAGCCACTGTCACTATGCTGTGGGATGGAGCTGCATGTAAATGACTTTGCTAACTGTTGTCACCACGCTGCAGGAGGGTCTGTTTTAAATTATCTCAATAGGCCCTGTAACCATGCTGCTGGGATGGGCTGTTTTAAATTATCTCAATCACCCTATCACCATGCTGCAGGAGGGGTTGTTTTAAATGATCTCAATGGGCCCTGTCACTATGCTGCAGGAGGAGGATGTTTTAAATGATCTCTATGGGCTCTGTCTCCATGCTGCAGGAGGGGTTGTTTTAAATGATCTCAAGGGCCCTGTCTCCATGCTGCAGGTGGGGCTGTTTAATGATCTCAGGGCCCTGTCGCCATGCTGCAGGAGGGGGCTGTTTTTAAATGATCTCAGTGGGCCCTGTCTCCATGCTGCAGGAGGGGCTGTTTTAAATAATCTCAAGGGGCCCTGTCACCACGCTACAGGAAGGGGACTGTTTTTAAATGATCTCAGTTTGCCCTGTCACCATGCTGCAGGAGGGGGCTGTTTTTAAATGATCTCAGTGGGCACTGTCTCCATGCTGCAGGAGGGGGCTGTTTTTAAATGATCTCAATCGGCCTTGTCACCACGCTGCAGGAGGGGGCTGTTTTTAAATGATCTCAGTGGGCCCTGTCTCCATGCTGCTGGAGGGGCTGTTTTAAATGATCTCAGTGGGCCTGTCTCCATGCTGCAGGAGGGGCTGTTTTAAATGACTCAATAGCCCTGTCACTATGCTGCAGGATGGGCTGTTTAAATGATCTTTGCTAACTGTGTCACCAGCTGCAGGAGGGGTCCATTTTAAATGATCTCAATAGGCCCTGTAACCATGCTGTGGGAGGGAGCTGTTTTAAATTATCTCAATGGGCCCTGTCACCATGCTGCAGGAGAGGGTTGTTTTAAATGATCTCAATGGGCCCTGTCACTATGCTGCAGGAGGGGTGTTTTAAATGATCTCTATGGGCTCTGACTCCATGCTGCAGGAGGGGGTTGTTTTAAATTATCTCAAGGGGCCCTGTCTCCATGCTGCAGGAGGGGGCTGTTTGTAAATGACATCAATAGCCACTGTCACTATGCTGTGGGATGGAGCTGCTTGTAAATGACATTGCTAGCTCTTGTCACCACGCTGCAGGAGGGGACTGTTTATAAATGATCTTAATAGGCCCTGTAACCATGCTGTTGGAGGGGGCTGTTTTTAAATTATCTCAATCTCCCCATCACCATGCTGCAGGAGGGGGCTGTTTTTAAATGACCTCAAGGGGCCCTGTCTCCATGCTGCAGGAGGGGTTGTTTTAAATGATCTCAGTGGGCCCTGTCTCCATGCTGCAGGAGGGGTTGTTTTAAATGATCTCAATGGGCCCTGTCTCCATGCTGCAGGAGGGGTTGTTTTAAATGATCTCAATGGGCCCTGTCTCCATGCTGCAGGAGGGGTTGTTTTAAATGATCTAAGGGGCCCTGTCCCACGCTGCAGGAGGGTACTGTTTTAAATGATCTCATGGGCCCTGTCTCCACGCTGCAGGAGGGGTTGTTTTAAATGATCTCAAGGCCCTGTCACCACGCTGCAGAGGGGACTGTTTTAAATGATCTCAATGTGCCTGTCTCCATGCTGCAGGAGGGGTTGTTTTAAATGATCTCAAGGGCCCTGTCACCATGCTGCAGGAGGGGTTGTTTTAAATGATCTCAAGGGGCCCTGTCACCACGCTGCAGGAGGTGGTTGTTTTTAAATGATCTCAAGGGGCCCTGTCACTACGCAGCAGGAGGGAGTTGTTTTTAAATGATCTCAAGGGGCACTGTCACCACGCTGCAGGAGGGGAATGTTTTTAAATGATCTCAATGGGCCCTGTCTCCATGCTGCAGCAGGGGGTTGTTTTAAATGATCTCAAGGGGCCCTGTCACCATGTTGCAGGAGGGGGTTGTTTTAAATGATCTCAAGGGCCCTGTCACTCGCTGCAGGAGGGGTTGTTTTAAATGATCTCAAGGGCCCTGTCACCATGCTGCAGGAGGGGATGTTTTAAATGATCTCAGTGGGCCCTGTCTCCATGCTGCAGCAGGGGGTTGTTTTTGAATGATCTCAATGGGCCCTGTCTCCATGTTGCAGGAGGGGGTTGTTTTTAAATGATCTCAAGGGGCCCTGTCACTACGCTGCAGGAGGGGACTGTTTTTAAATGATCTCAAGTGGCCATGTCACCATGCTGCAGGAGGGGGTTGTTTTTAAATGATCTCAATGGGCCCTGTCACCATGCTGCAGGAGGGTGTTTTAAATGATCTCAAGGGCCCTGTCACATGCTGCAGGAGAGGACTGTTTTAAATGATCTCAAGGGCCTTTCCATGCTGCAGATGGGACTGTTTTAAATGATCTCAATGTGTCCTGTCTCCATGCTGCAGGATGGGGTTGTTTTTAAATGATATCAAGGGGCCCTGTCACCATACTGTATGAGGGGGTTGTTTTTAAATGATCTCAAGGGGCCCTGTCACTGCGCTGCAGGAGGGAGATGTTTTTAAATCATCTCAATGGGCTCTGTCTCCATGCTGCAGGAGGGGGTTGTTTTTAAATGATCTCAAGGGGCCCTGTCACCACGCTGCAGGTGGGGACTGTTTTTAAATGATCTCAGGGGCCCTGTCTCCACTGCTGCAGGAGGGGGTTGTTTTTAAATGATCTCAAGGGGCCTGTCACTCACGCTGTAGGAGGGATTGTTTTAAATGATCTCAGGGCCCTGTCACCACGCTGCAGGAGGGACTGTTTTTAAATGATCTCAAGGGGCCCTGTCTCCATGCTGCAGGAGGGGGTTGTTTTTAAATGATCTCAAGGGGCCCTGTCACCATGCTGCAGGAGGGGGTTGTTTTTAAATGATCTCAAGGGGCCCTGTCACCATGCTGCAGGAGGGGGTTGTTTTTAAATGATCTCAAGGGGCCCTGTCACTACGCTGCAGGAGGAGTTGTTTTTAAATGATCTCAATGGGCCCTGTCTCCATGCTGCAGTAGGGGGCTGTTTTTAAATGATCTCAATGGGCCCTTTCACCACGCTGCAGGAGGGGATGTTTTTAAATGATCTCAATCGGCCCTTTCTCCATGCTGCAGGAGGGAGCTGTTTTTAAATGATCTCAGTGGGCGCTGTCTTCATGCTGCAGGAGGGGGCTGTTTTTAAATGATCTCAATGGGCCCTGTCTCCAGACTGCAGAGGGGGCTGTTTTTAAATGATCTCAATGGGCCCTGTCTCCACGCTGCAGGAGGGGGCTGTTTTTAAATGATCTCAATGGACCCTGTCACCTTGCTGGGTAATTGGGTTGTTTTTAAATGGCCTTGATAGGCCCCATCAAGATACTGGGGGAGGAGGCTGTCTGTAACTGGCCTAAGTGAGGCCTGCCACTGTGCCACAGGAGGTGGCTGTTCATACAATACTTGGCAAAATAAGGCCTGCCACCATGCTGCAGTAACAGCAGTTTGTAAATGGTTGCGAACAGACCTTATTCCACGCCATGGAAGAGGGCTTTAAATCTGCCTGAAAACTCATGGAACAAAATATTCTTAGTTTTGTTTTGTGTAACTCTGCATAATCACTACGCTGCAGGAGGAAGTTGTTTTTAAATGATCTAAATGGGCCCTGTCACCATGCTGCAGGTGGGGGTTGTTTTTCAATTATCTCAAGGTGCCCTGTCACCATGCTGCAGGAGGGGGCTGATTTTTAATGATCTCAGAGGGCCCTGTCACCATGCTGCAGGAGGGGGCTGTTTTTTAATTATCTCAGTGGGCCCTGTCACCATGCTACAGGAGGGGGCTGTTTTTTAATGATCTCAGTGGGCCCTGTCACCACGCTGCAGGAGGGGGCTGTTTTTTAATGATCTCAGTGGGCCTTGTCACCATGCTGCAGGAGGGGGCTGTTTTTAAATGATCTCAATGGGCCCTGTCTCCATGCTGCAGGAGGGTTTTGTTTTTAAATGATCTCAGTAGGCCCTGTCTCAATGCTGCAGGAGGGGGCTGTTTTTAAACGATCTCAATGGGCCCTGTCCCCATGCTGCAGGAGGGGGCTGTTTTGAAATGATCTCAGTGGGCTCTGTCTCCATTCTGCAGAAGGGGGCTATTTTTAAATTATCTCAGTGGGCCTTTCTCCATGCTGCAGGGGGGAGTTGTTTTTAAATGATCACAAGGGGCCCTGTCACCACGCTGCAGGAGGCAGCTGTTTTTAAATGATCTCAGTGGGCCCTGTGACCATGATGCAGGAAGGGGCTGTTTTTAAATGATCTCAGTGTCCCTGCCTCCATGCTACAGGAGGGGGCTGTTTTAAAATGATCTCAAAGGGGCCATGTCCCCATGCTGCAGGACGGGGATGTTTCTAAATGATCTCATGGGGCCCTGTCACCAAGTTGCATTAGGGGGTTGTTTTTAAATTATCTCAAGGGGCCCTGTCACCACGCTGCAGGAGGGGACTGTTTTTAATTGATCTCAAAGGGCCCTGTCTCCATGCTGCAGGAAGGTGTTTTTAAATGATCTCATGTGGCCCTGTCACTACGCTGCAGGAGGGAGTTGTTTTTAAATGATCTCAGTGGGCCCTGTCACCACGCTGCAGGAGGGGGCTGTTTTCAAATGATCTCGGTGGGCCCTGTCTCCATGCTGCAGGAGGGGATGTTTTAAATGATCTCAGCGGGCCCTGTCTCCATGCTGCAGGAGGGACTGTTTTAAATGATCTCAATGGGCCCTGTCACCATGCTGCAGGTGGGGGTTGTTTTAAATGATCCTCAAGGCCCTGTCTCCATGCTGCAGGAGGTGGCTGTTTTAATGATCTCAGTGGGCCCTGTCACCACGCTGCAGGAGTGGGCTGTTTTTAAATGATCTCAATCAGCCCTGTCACCATGCAGCAGGAGAGGACTGTTTTTAAATGATCTCAGTGAGCCCTGTCTCCATGCTGCAGGAGTGGGTTGTTTTTAAATGAACTCAATTGGCCCTGTAACCATGCTGTGGGATGGAGCTGTTTTTAAATTATCTCAATCACCCCATCACCATGCTGCAGGAGGGGGTTGTCTTTAAATGTTCTCAATGGGCCCTGTCACATGCTGCAGGAGGAGGATGTTTTAAATGATCTCAATGGGCCCTGTCTCCATGCTGCAGGAGGGTGTTTTAAATGATCTCAGGCCCTGTCTCCATGCTGCAGGAGGGTTGTTTTAAATGATCTCAATGGGCCCTGTCACTACGCTGCAGGAGGGGTTGTTTTAAATGATCTCAATGGGCCCTGTCTCCACGCTGCAGGAGGGGTGTTTTAAATGATCTCAAGGGCCCTGTCTCCATGCTGCAGGAGGGGTTGTTTTAAATGATCTCAATGGGCCCTGTCTCCATGCTGCAGGAGGGTTGTTTTAAATGATCTCAAGGGGCCCTGTCACTACGCTGCAGGAGGGATGTTTTAAATGATCTCAATGGGCCTGTCACCATGCTGCAGGAGGGGTTGTTTTAAATGATCTCAAGGGCCCTGTCACCATGCTGCATGAGGGGTTGTTTTAAATGATCTCAAGGGGCCCTGTCACTACGCTGCAGGAGGGAGTTGTTTTAAATGATCTCAATGGGCCTGTCTCCATGCTGCAGTAGGGGCTGTTTTAAATGATCTCATTGGGCCCTTTCTCCACGTTGCAGGAGGGATGTTTTTAAATGATCTCAATCGGCCCTTTCTCCATGCTGCAGGAGGAGCTGTTTTAAATGATCTCAGTGGGCGCTGTCTTCATGCTGCAGGGAGGGCTGTTTTAAATGATCTCAATGGGCCCTGTCTCCAGACTGCAGAGGGGCTGTTTTAAATGATCTCAATGGGCCCTGTCTCCACGCTGCAGGAGGGGCTGTTTTAAATGATCTCAATGGACCCTGTCACCTTGCTGGGGATGGGGTTGTTTTAAATGGCCTTGATAGGCCCCATCACAATGCTGGGGAGGAGGCTGTCTGTAACTAGCCTCAGTGAGGCCTGCCACTGTGCCACAGGAGGTGGCTGTTCATACAATACTTGGCAAAATAAGGCCTGCCACCATGCTGCAGTAACAGCAGTTTGTAAATGGTTGCGAACAGACCTTATTCCACGCCATGGAAGAGGGCTTTAAATCTGCCTGAAAACTCATGGAACAAAATATTCTTAGTTTTGTTTTGTGTAACTCTGCATAATCACTACGCTGCAGGAGGAAGTTGTTTTTAAATGATCTAAATGGGCCCTGTCACCATGCTGCAGGTGGGGGTTGTTTTTCAATTATCTCAAGGTGCCCTGTCACCATGCTGCAGGAGGGGGCTGATTTTTAATGATCTCAGAGGGCCCTGTCACCATGCTGCAGGAGGGGCTGTTTTTTAATGATCTCAGTGGGCCCTGTCACCATGCTACAGGAGGGGGCTGTTTTATAATGATCTCAGTGGGCCCTGTCACCACGCTGCAGGAGGGGGCTGTTTTTTAATGATCTCAGTGGGCCTTGTCACCATGCTGCAGGAGGGGGCTGTTTTAAATGATCTCAATGGGCCCTGTCTCCATGCTGCAGGAGGGTTTTGTTTTAAATGATCTCAGTAGGCCCTGTCTCAATGCTGCAGGAGGGGGCTGTTTTTAAATGATCTCAATGGGCCCTGTCCCCATGCTGCAGGAGGGGCTGTTTTGAAATGATCTCAGTGGGCTCTGTCTCCATTCTGCAGAAGGGGGCTATTTTTAAATTATCTCAGTGGGCCTTTCTCCATGCTGCAGGGGAGTTGTTTTAAATGATCACAAGGCCTTGTCACCACGCTGCAGGAGGCAGCTGTTTTAAATGATCTCAGTGGGCCCTGTTACCACGATGCAGGAAGGGGCTGTTTTTAAATGATCTCAGTGTCCCTGCCTCCATGCTACAGGAGGGGGCTGTTTTAAAATGATCTCAAAGGGGCCATGTCCCCATGCTGCAGGACGGGGATGTTTCTAAATGATCTCATGGGGCCCTGTCACCATGTTGCATTAGGGGGTTGTTTTTAAATTATCTCAAGGGCCCTGTCACCACGCTGCAGGAGGGGACTGTTTTTAATTGATCTCAAAGGGCCCTGTCTCCATGCTGCAGGAAGGTGTTTTTAAATGATCTCATGTGGCCCTGTCACTACGCTGCAGGAGGGAGTTGTTTTTAAATGATCTCAGTGGGCCCTGTCACCACACTGCAGGAGGGGGCTGTTTTCAAATGATCTCGGTGGGCCCTGTCTCCATGCTGCAGGAGGGGGATGTTTTTAGAGTATCTCAGCGGGCCTTGTCTCCATGCAGCAAGGAGGGGACTGTTTTTAAATGATCTCAATGGGCCCTGTCACCATGCTGCAGGTGGGGGTTGTTTTTAAATGACCTCAAGGGGCCCTGTCTCCATGCTGCAGGAGGTGGCTGTTTTTTAATGATCTCAGTGGGCCCTGTCACCACGCTGCAGGAGTGGGCTGTTTTTAAATGATCTCAATCAGCCCTGTCACCATGCAGCAGGAGAGGACTGTTTTTAAATGATCTCAGTGAGCCCTGTCTCCATGCTGCAGGAGTGGGTTGTTTTTAAATGAACTCAATTGGCCCTGTAACCATGCTGTGGGATGGAGCTGTTTTTAAATTATCTCAATCACCCCATCACCATGCTGCAGGAGGGGGTTGTCTTTAAATGTTCTCAATGGGCCCTGTCACTATGCTGCAGGAGGAGGATGTTTTTAAATGATCTCTATGGGCTCTGTCTCTATGCTGCAGGAGGGGGTTGTTTTTAAATGATCTCAGTGGGCCCTGTCTCCATGCTGCAGGAGGGAGCTGTTTTTAAATGATCTCAATCGGCCTTGTCACCACGCTGCAGGAGGGGGCTGTTTTTAAATGATCTCAGTGGGCCCTGTCTCCATGCTGCCGGAGGGGGCTGTTTTTAAATGATCTCAGTGGGCCCTGTCTCCATGTTGCAGGAGGGGGCTGTTTGTAAATGACATTAATAGCCACTGTCACTATGCTGTGGGATGGAGCTGCATGTAAATGACTTTGCTAACTGTTGTCACCACGCTGCAGGAGGGGTCTGTTTTTAAATTATCTCAATAGGCCCTGTAACCATGTGGTGGGATGGAGCTGTTTTTAAATTATCTCAATCACCCCATCACCATGCTGCAGGAGGGGGTTGTCTTTAAATGATCTCAATGGGCCCTGTCACTATGCTGCAGGAGGAGGATGTTTTAAATGATCTCTATGGCTCTGTCTCCATGCTGCAGGAGGGGTTGTTTTAAATTATCTCAAGGGCCCTGTCTCCATGCTGCAGGTGGGCTGTTTTAAATGATCATGCGGCCCTGTCCCACGCTGCAGGAGGGGCTGTTTTTAAATTATATCAGTGGGCCCTGTCTCCATGCTGCAGGAGGGGCTATTGTTAAATAATCTCAAGGGGCCTGTCACCACGCTACAGGAAGGGGACTGTTTTTAAATGATCTCAGTTTGCCCTGTCACCATGCTGCAGGAGGGGGCTGTTTTTAAATGATCTCAGTGGGCACTGTCTCCATGCTGCAGGAGGGGGCTGTTTTTAAATGATCTCAATGGGCCTTGTCACCATGCTGCAGGAGGGGGCTGTTTTTAAATGATCTCAGTGGGCCCTGTCTCCATGCTGCAGGAGGGGGCTGTTTTTAAATGATCTCAGTGGGCCTTGTCTCCATGCTGCAGGAGGGGACTGTTTGTAAATGACATCAATAGCCACTGTCACTATGCTGTGGGATGGAGCTGCATGTAAATGACTTTGCTAACTGTTGTCACCACGCTGCAGGAGGGGTCCATTTTTAAATGATCTCAATAGGCCCTGTAACCATGCTGTGGGAGGGAGCTGTTTTTAAATTATCTCAATCACCCCATCACCATGCTGCAGGAGAGGGTTGTCTTTAAATGATCTCAATGGGCCCTGTCACTATGCTGCAGGAGGAGGATGTTTTTAAATGATCTCTATGGGCTCTAACTCCATGCTGCAGGAGGGTGTTGTTTTTAAATTATCTCAAGGGGCCCTGTCTCCATGCTGCAGGAGGGGGCTGTTTGTAAATGACATCAATAGCCACTGTCACTATGCTGTGGGATGGAGCTGCTTGTAAATGACATTGCTAGCTCTTGTCACCACGCTGCAGGAGGGGACTGTTTATAAATGATCTTAATAGGCCCTGTAACCATGCTGTTGGAGGGGGCTGTTTTTAAATTATCTCAATCTCCCCATCACCATGCTGCAGGAGGGGGCTGTTTTTAAATGACCTCAAGGGGCCCTGTCTCCATGCTGCAGGAGCGGGTTGTTTTTAAATGATCTCAGTGGGCCCTGTCTCCACTCTGCAGGAGGGGGTTGTTTTTAAATGATCTCAATGGGCCCTGTCTCCATGCTGCAGCAGGGGGTTGTTTTTAAATGATCTCAATGGGCCCTGTCTCCATGCTGCTGAAGGGGGTTGTTTTTAAATGATCTAAGGGCCCTGTCACCACGCTGCATGAGGGTACTGTTTTTAAATGATCTCAAGGGGCCCTGTCTCCACGCTGCAGGAGGGGGTTCTTTTTAAATGATCTCAACGGGCCCTGTCACCACGCTGCAGTAGGGGACTGTTTTTAAATGATCTCAATGTGTCCTGTCTCCATGCTGCAGGAAGGGGATGTTTTTAAATGATCTCAAGGGGCCCTGTCACCACGCTGCAGGAGGGGGTTGTTTTTAAATGATCTCAAGGGGCCCTGTCACCACGCTGCAGGAGGTGGTTGTTTTTAAATGATCTCAAGGGCCCTGTCTCCACGCTAGCAGGAGGGGGAGTTGTTTTAAATGATCTCAAGGGCACTGTCCCACGCTGCAGGAGGGGAATGTTTTTAAATGATCTCAAGGGGCCCTGTCTCCATGCTGCAGGAGGGGGTTGTTTTTAAATGATCTCAAGGGTCCCTGTCACCACGCTGCAGGAGGGGGTTGTTTTTAAATGATCTCAAGGGGCCCTGTCACTATGCTGTAGCAGAGGACTGTTTTTAAATGATCTGAAGGGGCCCTTTCACAATGCTGCCAGATGGGACTGCTTTTAAATGATCTCAATGTGTCCTGTCTCCATGCTGCAGGACGGGGTTGTTTTTAAATGATATCAAGGGGCCCTGTCACCATACTGTATGAGGGGGTTGTTTTTAAATGATCTCAAGGGGCCCTGTCACTGCGCTGCAGGAGGGAGATGTTTTTAAATCATCTCAATGGGCTCTGTCTCCATGCTGCAGGAGGGGGTTGTTTTTAAATGATCTCAAGGGGCCCTGTCACCACGCTGCAGATGGGGACTGTTTTTAAATGATCTCAAGGGGCCCTGTCTCCACGCTGCAGGAGGGGTTGTTTTAAATGATCTCAAGGGGCCCTGTCACTCACGCTGCTAGGGGGTTGTTTTAAATGATCTCAAGGGCCCTGTCACCATGCTGCAGGAGGAGATGTTTTAAATGATCTCAATGGGCCCTGTCTCCATGCTGCAGGAGGGGTTGTTTTAAATGATCTCAAGGGCCCTGTCACCATGCTGCAGGTGGGGACTGTTTTAAATGATCTCAAGGGGCCCTGTCTCCATGCTGCGGAGGGGGTGTTTTAAATGATCTCAGGGGCCCTGTCACTACGCTGCAGGAGGGGATTGTTTTAAATTATCTCAGGGGCCCGCACCACGCTGCCGGAAGGGACTGTTTTCAAATGATCTCAGTGTCCTGTCTCCATGCTGCAGGAAGGGGTTGTTTTAAATGATCTCAAGGGCCCTGTCACCATGCTGCAGGAGGGGTTGTTTTAAATGATCTCAAGGGGCCCTGTCACCATGCTGCAGAGGGGTTGTTTTAAATGATCTCAGTGGCCCTGTCACTACGCTGCAGGAGGAGTTGTTTTAAATGATCTCAATGGGCCCTGTCTCCATGCTGCAGTAGGGGGCTGTTTTAAATGATCTCAATGGGCCCTGTCACCATGCTGCAGGAGGGATGTTTTAAATGATCTCAATGGCCCTTTCTCCATGCTGCAGGAGGGGCTGTTTTAAATGATCTCAGTGGGCTCTGTCATACTGCAGGAGGGGCTGTTTTTAAATGATCTCAATGGGCCCTGTCTCCAGACTGCAGAGGGGGCTGTTTTTAAATGATCTCAATGGGCCCTGTCTCCACGCTGCAGGAGGGGGCTGATTTTAAATGATCTCAATGGACCCTGTCACCTTGCTGGGTAATTGGGTTGTTTTTAAATGGCCTTGATAGGCCCCATCAAGATACTGGGGGAGGAGGCTGTCTGTAACTGGCCTAAGTGAGGCCTGCCACTGTGCCACAGGAGGTGGCTGTTCATACAATACTTGGCAAAATAAGGCCTGCCACCATGCTGCAGTAACAGCAGTTTGTAAATGGTTGCGAACAGACCTTATTCACGCCATGGAAGAGGGCTTTAAATCTGCCTGAAAACTCATGGAACAAAATGTTCTTAGTTTTGTTTTGTGTAACTCTGCATAATCACTACGCTGCAGGAGGGAGTTGTTTTTAAATGATCTAATGGGCCCTGTCACCATGCTGCAGGTGGGGGTTGTTTTTCAATTATCTCAAGGTGCCCTGTCACCATGCTGCAGGAGGGGGCTGTTTTATAATGATCTCAGAGGGCCCAGTCACCATGCTGCAGGAGGGGGCTGTTTTTTAATGATCTCAGTGGGCCCTGTCACCATGCTACAGGAGGGGGCTGTTTTTTAATGATCTCAGTGGGCCCTGTCACCACGCTGCAGGAGGGGGCTGTTTTTTAATGATCTCAGTGGGCCCTGTCACCATGCTGCAGGAGGGGGCTGTTTTTAAATGATCTCAATGGGCCCTGTCTCCATGCTGCAGGAGGGTTTTGTTTTTAAATGATCTCAGTAGGCCCTGTCTCAATGCTGCAGGAGGGGGCTGTTTTTAAACGATCTCAATGGGCCCTGTCCCCATGCTGCAGGAGGGGGCTGTTTTTAAATGATCTCAGTGGGCCCTGTCTCCATTCTGCAGAAGGGGGCTATTTTTAAATTATCTCAGTGGGCCTTTCTCCATGCTGCAGGGGGGAGTTGTTTTTAAATGATCTCAAGGGGCCCTGTCACCACGCTGCAGGAGGGGCTGTTTTAAATGATCTCAGTGGGCCCTGTCCCATGCTGCAGGAGGGGCTGTTTTAAATGATCTCAGGGGCCTGTCCCCATGCTGCAGGAGGGGATGTTTTAAATGATCTCAATGGGCCCTGTCACCATGCTTGCAGGAGGGGGTTGTTTTAAATGATCTCAGGGCCCTGTCACCACGCTGCAGGAGGGCTGTTTTAAATGATCTCAAGGGCCCTGTCTCCAGCTGCAGGAGGGGTTGTTTTAAATGATCTCAAGTGGCCCTGTCACCATGCTGCAGGAGGGGTTGTTTTTAAATGATCTCATGGGCCCTGTCACCACGCTGCAGGAGGGGTTGTTTTAAATGATCTCAATGGCCCTGTCACATGCTGCAGGGAGGGGCTGTTTTTAAATGATCTCAGTGGGCCCTGTCCACCATGCTGCAGGAGGGGCTGTTTTAAATGATCTCAATGGGCCCTGTCACCTGCTGGAGGGACTGTTTTAAATGATCTCAGTGGGCCCTGTCACCACGCAGCAGGAGGGGTCTGTTTTTAAATTATCTCAGTGGGCCCTGTCACCACACTGCAGGAGGGGGCTGTTTTTAAATGATCTCAGTGGGCTCTGTCTCCATGCTGCAGGAGGGGGATGTTTTTAGAGTATCTCAGTGGGCCTTGTCTCCATGCAGCAAGGAGGGGACTGTTTTTAAATGATCTCAATGGGCCCTGTCACCATGCTGCAGGTGGGGGTTGTTTTTAAATGACCTCAAGGGGCCCTGTCTCCATGCTGCAGGAGGTGGCTGTTTTTTAATGATCTCAGTGGGCCCTGTCACCACGCTGCAGGAGTGGGCTGTTTTTAAATGATCTCAATCAGCCCTGTCACCATGCAGCAGGAGGGGACTGTTTTTAAATGATCTCAGTGAGCCCTGTCTCCATGCTGCAGGAGGGGGTTGTTTTTAAATGAACTCAGTGGGCCTGTCACCATGCTGCAGGAGGGGGCTGTTTTGAAATGTTATCAGTGGGCCCTGACACCACGCTGCAGTAGGGGGACTGTTTTTAAATTATCTCAATTTGCCTTGTCTCCTTGCTGCAGGAGGTGGTTGTTTTAAATTATCTCAATGGGCCCTGTCACTATGCTGCAGGAGGGGGCTGTTTTTAAATGATCTCAGTGGGCCCTGTCTCCATGCTGCAGGAGGGGCTGTTTTTAAATGATCTCAGTGGGCCCTGTCTCCATGCTGCAGGAGGGGCTGTTTTTAAATGATCTCAGTGGGCCCTGTCTCCATGCTGCAGGAGGGGTTGTTTTTAAATGATCTCAATTGGCCCTGTCTCCTTGCTGCATTAGGTGTTTTTTTTTTAAATGATCTCAAGGGGCCCAGTCACTACGCTGCAGGAGGGGCTGTTATTAAATGATCTCAATCGGCCCTGTCACCATGCTGCAGTAGGGGGCTGTTTTTAAATGATCTCAGTGGCCCTGTCTCCATGCTGCAGGAGGGGGCTGTTTTTAAATGATCTCAATCGGCCTTGTCACCACGCTGCAGGAGGGGGCTGTTTTTAAATGATCTCAGTGGGCCCTGTCTCCATGCTGCAGGAGGGGGCTGTTTTTAAATGATCTCAGTGGGCCCTGTCTCCATGCTGCAGGAGGGGGCTGTTTGTAAATGACATTAATAGCCACTGTCACTATGCCTTGGGATGGAGCTGCATGTAAATGAATTTGCTAACTGTTGTCACCACTCTGCAGGAGGGGTCTGTTTTTAAATTATCTCAATAGGCCCTGTAACCATGCTGTGGGATGGAGCTGTTTTTAAATTATCTCAATCACCCCATCACCATGCTGCAGGAGGGGGTTGTCTTTAAATGATCTCAATGGGCCCTGTCACTATGCTGCAGGAGGAGGATGTTTTTAAATGATCTCTATGGGCTCTGTCTCCATGCTGCAGGAGGGGGTTGTTTTTAAATTATCTCAAGGGACCCTGTCTCCATGCTGCTGGCGGGGGCTGTTTTTAAATGATCTCAAGGGGCCCTGTCGCCACGCTGCAGGAGGGGGCTGTTTTAAATTATATCAGTGGCCCAGTCTCCATGCTGCAGGAGGGGGCTATTGTTAAATAATCTCAAGGGGCCTTGTCACCACGCTACAGGAAGGGGACTGTTTTTAAATGATCTCAGTTGGCCCTGTCACCATGCTGCAGGAGGGGGCTGTTTTAATGATCTCAGTGGGCCCTGTCACCACGCTGCAGGAGGGGGCTGTTTTTAAATGATCTCAGTGGGCCCTGTCTCCATGCTGCAGGAGGGGGTTGTTTTTAAATGATCTCAGTGGGCACTGTCTCCATGCTGCAGGAGGGGGCTGTTTTTAAATGATCTCAATCGGCCTTGACACCACGCTGCAGGAGGGGGCTGTTTTTAAATGATCTCAGTGGGCCCTGTCTCCATGCTGCTGGAGGGGGCTGTTTTTAAATGATCTCAGTGGGCCTTGTCTCCATGCTGCAGGAGGGGACTGTTTGTAAATGACATCAATAGCCACTGTCACTATGCTGTGGGATGGAGCTGCATGTAAATGACTTTGCTAACTGTTGTCACCACGCTGCAGGAGGGGTCCATTTTTAAATTATCTCAATAGGCCCTGTAACCATGCTGTGGGAGGGAGCTGTTTTTAAATTATCTCAATCACCCCATCACCATGCTGCAGGAGGGGGTTGTCTTTAAATGATCTCAATGGGCCCTGTCACTATGCTGCAGGAGGAGGATGTTTTTAAATGATCTCTATGGGCTCTGTCTCCATGCTGCAGGAGGGGGTTGTTTTTAAATTATCTCAAGGGGCCCTGTCTCCATGCTGCAGGCGGGGGCTGTTTTTAAATGATCTCAAGGGGCCCTGTCCCCACACTGCAGGAGGGGGCTCTTTTTAAATTATATCAATGGGCCCAGTCTCCATGATGCAGGAGGGGGCTATTGTTAAATAATCTCAAGGGGCCCTGTCACCACGCTACAGGAGGGGACTGTTTTTAAATGATCTCAGTTGGCCCTGTCACCATGCTGCCGGAGGGGGCTGATTTTAAATGATCTCAGTGACCCTGTCACCACGCGCTGTGGGAGGGGCTGTTTTAAATGATCTCAATGGGCCCTGTCTCCATGCTGCAGGAGGGGCTGTTTTAAATGATCTCAGTGGGCCCTGTCTCCATGCTGCAGGAGGGGCTGTTTTAAATGATCTCAGTGGGCCCTGTCTCCATGCTGCAGGAGGGGCTGTTTTAAATGATCTCAGTTGGCCTGCCTCCATGCTGCAGGAGGGGCTGTTTTTAAATGATCTCAATGAACCCTGTCTCCATGCTGCAGGAGGGGGTTGTTTTTAAATGATCTCAGTGGGCCCTTTCACCACGCTGCAGGAGGAGGCTGTTTTTTAATGATCTCCTTGGGCCCTGTCACCACGCTGCAGGAGGGGGCTGTTTTTAAATGATCTCAATCGGCCCTGTCACCACGCTACAGGAGGGGACTGTTTTAAAATGATCTCAGTGGGCCCTGTCTGCATGCTGCAGGAGGGGTTGTTTTTAAATGATCTCAGTGGGCCCTGTCACCACGCTGCAGGAGGAGGCTGTTTTTTCAATGATCTCAGTGGGCCCTGTCTCCATGCTGCAGGAGGGGGCTGTTTTGAAATGATCTCAGCGAGCCCTGTCTCCATGCTGCAGGAGGGGTTGTTTTTAAATGATCTCCGTGGGCCCTGTTTCCATGCTGCAGGAGGGGGCAGTTTTTAAATGATCTCAGTGGGCCCTGTCTCAATGCTGCAGGAGGGGGCTGTTTGTAAATGTCATCAATAGCCACTGTCACAATGCTGTGGGATGGAGCTGCTTGTAAATGACATTGCTAGCTCTTGTCACCATGCTGCAGGAGTGGTCTGTTTTAAATTATCTCAATAGACCCTTTAACCATGCTGTGGGAGGGGGCTGTTTTTAAATTATCTCAATCACCCCATCACCATGCTGCAAGAGGGGGTGGTTTTTAAATGATCTCAAAGGGCCTTGTCACTATGCTGGAGGAGGGGGTTGTTTTTAAATGATCTCAAGGGGCCCTGTCTCCATGCTGCAGGAGGGGGCTGTTTTTAAATGATCTCAATGGGCCCTGTCTCCATGCTGCAGCAGGGGGTTGTTTTTAAATGATCTCAAGGGGCCCTGACTCCATGCTGCAGGAGGGGGTTATTTTTAAATGATTTCAAGGGGACCTGTCTCAACGTTTCAAGGAGGGGTATGTTTTTAAATAATCTCAATGGGCCCTGTCCCCACGCTGCAGGAGGGGGTTGTTTTTAAATGATCTCAAGGGGCCCTGTCTCCATGCTGCAGGAGGGGGCTGTTTTTAAATGATCTCAATGGGCCCTGTCCCCACGCTGCAGGAGGGGGTTGTTTTTAAATGATCTCAAGGGTCCCTGTCACTACACTGCAGGAAGGAGTTATTTTTAAATGATCTCAATGGGACCTGTCTCCATGCTGCAGGAAGGGGTTGTTTTTAAATGATCTCAAGGAGTCCTGTCACCACGCTGCAGGAGGCGGTTGTTTTTAAATGATCTCAAGGGGCCCTGTCACTACACTGCAGGAAGGAGTTGTTTTTAAACTATCTCAATGGGCCCTGTCTCCATGCTGCAGTAGGGGGCTGTTTCTAAATGATCTCAATTGGCCCTATCCCCACGTTGCAGGAGGGGGTTGTTTTTATATGATCTCAATCGGCACTTTCTCCATGCTGCAGGAGGGAGCTGTTTTTAAATGATCTCAGTGGGCCCTGTCTCCACACTGCAGGAGGGGGCTGTTTTTAAATGATCTCAATGGTCCCTGTCTCCACGCTGCAGGAGAGGGCTGTTTTTAAATGATCTCAGTGGGCGCTGTCACCAAGCTGCAGGAGGGGGCTGTTTTTAAATGATCTCAATGGGCCCTGTCACCTTGCTGGGGGATGGAGTTGTTTTTAAATGGCCTTGATAGGCCCCATCACCATGCTGGGGGAGGAGACTGTCTGTAACTAGCCTCAGTGAGGCCTGCCTCTGTGCCTTAGGAGGTGGCTGTTCGTACATTACTTGGCAAAATAAAGCCTGCCACCATGCTGCAGGGACAGCAGTTTGTAAATAGTTGCGAACAGCCCTTATTCCACGCCATGGAAGAGGGTTTAAATCTGCCTGAAAACCCAAGTAACAAAATGTTCTTAGTTTTGTTTTGGGTATCTCTGCATAATCACTATGCTGCAGGAGGGATTTGTTTTTAAATGATCTCAATGGGCCCTTTCACCATGCTGCAGGAGGGGGATGTTTTTTAATGATCTCAGTGGGCCCTGTCACCACGCTGCAGGAGGTGTCTGTTTTTAAATGATCTCAATCGGCCCTGTCACCATGCTGCAGGAGGGGGCTGTTTTTAAATGATCTCAATTGGCCCTGTCTCCATGCTGCAGGAGAGGGTTGTTTTTAAATGATCTCAAGGGGCCCAGTCACTATGCTGCAGGAGGGGGCTGTTTTTAAATGATCTCAATCGGCCCCGTCACCATGCTGCAGGAGAGGGCTGTTTTTAAATGATTTCAGTGGGCCCTGTCTCCATGCTGCAGGAGCGGGTTGTTTTTAAATGATCTCAGTGGGCCCTGTCACCATGCTGCAGGAGGGGGCTATTTTTAAATGATCTCAATGGGCCCTGTCTCCATGCTGCAGGAGGGGGCTGTTTTTAAATGATCTCAGTGGGCCCTGTCTCCATGCTGCAGGAGGGGGCTGTTTTTAAATGATCTCAGTGGGCCCTGTCTCCACGTGCCGGGTTGGTTGTTTTTAAATGAACTTAAGGGGCCCTGTCACCATGCTGCAGGAGGGGTTGTTTTAAATAGCCTCATTGGGCCCTGTCTCATGCTGCAGGATGGGGCTGTTTTAAATGATCTCAATGGGCCTCTCCTGCTGCAGGAGGGGCTGTTTTAAATGATCTAAAGGGCCCTGTCTCCATGCTGCTGGAGGGTTGTTTCTAAATGATCTCAAGGGCCTTTCACCACGCTGCAAGAGGGGCTGTTTTAAATGATCTCAAGGGCCCTGTCACACGCTTGCAGGAGGGGAGTGTTTAAATGTTCACAAGGCCCTCTCTCCATGCTGCATTAAGGAGTTGTTTTTAAATGATCTCAAGAGGCCCTGTCACCACGCAGCAGTAGGGGGTCGTTTTTAAATGATCTCAAATGGCACCGTCACCATGCTGCAGGAGGGGGCTGTTTTTTAATGATCTCAGTGGGCCCTGTCATCACGCTGCAGGAGGGGGCTGTTTTTAAATGATCTCAATCGGCCCTGTCACCACGTTACAGGTGGGGACTGTTTTTAAATAATCTCAGTGGGCCCTGTCTCCATGCTGCAGGAGGGGGCTGTTTTTAAATGATCTCAGTGGGCCCTGTCACCACTCTGCATTAGGGGCTGTTTTAAATGATCTCAGTGGTCCCAGTCTCCATGCTGCTGGAGGGGGCTGTTTTAAATTATCTCAATGGCCCTGTCACCACCCTGCAGTAGGGGCTGTTTTAAATGATCTCAGTGGGCCCTGTCTCCTTGCTGCAGAAGGGGGTTGTTTTTAAATTATCTCAATGGGCCCTGTCACCATGCTGCAGGACGGGGTTGTTTTTAAATGATCTCAATGGGCCCTTTCTCCCTGCTGCAGGAGGGGGCTGTTTTGAAATTATCTCAAGGGGCCCTGCCACCATGCTGCAGTACGGGGTTGTTTTTAAATGGTCTCAATGGGTCCTGTCACCATGCTGCAGGAGGTGGCTGTTTTTTAATGGTCTCAGTGGGCCCTGTCACCACGCTGCAGGAAGGGGCTGTTTTTAAATGATCTCAAGTGGCCCTGTCTCCATGCTGCAGGAGAGGACTGTTTTTAAATGATCTCAGTGGGCCCTGTCACCACGCTGCAGGAGGGGGCTGTTTTTAAATGATCACAGTGGGCCCTGTCACCACGCTGCAGGAGGGGGTTGTTTTTAAATGATCTCAGTGGCCCCTGTCTCCATGCTGCAGGAAGCGGCTGTTTTTAAATGATCTCAATGGGACCTGTCTCCACGCTGCAGGAGGTGGCTGTTTTTAAATGATCTCAATTGGCCCTGTCTCCTTGCTGCAGGATGGGGTTGTTTTTAAATGATCTCAAGGGCCCAGTCACCACTGCAGGAGGGGCTGTTTGAAATATTCTCAATCGCCCTTGTCACCATGCTGCAGGAGGGGCTGTTTTAAATGATCTCAGGGGCCCTGTCTCCATGCTGCAGGAGGGGGCTGTTTTTAAATGATTTCAATGGGCCCTGTCTCCATGCTGCGGGAGGGGGCTGTTTTTAAATTATCTCAGTGGGCCCTGTCTCCATGCTGCAGGAGTGGGCTGTTTTTAAATGATCTCAATAGGCCCTGTCACCATGCTGCAGGAGGGGGCTGTTTGTAAATGATCTCAGTGGGCCCTGTCTGCATGCTGCAGGAGGGGGCTGTTTTTAAATTATCTCAATGGGCCCTGTCTCCACACTGCAGGAGGGGGCTGTTTTTAAATGATCTCAGTTGGCCCTGTCACCACTCTGCAGGAGCGGGTTGTTTTTAAATGGCCTCACTGGGCCCTCTCTCCATACTGCTGGAGGGGGCTGTTTGTAAATGATCTCAGTGGGCCCTGTCTCCATGCTACTGGAGGGGGCTGTTTTAAATGATCTCAATGGGCCCTGTTTCCACGCTGCAGGAGGGGGTTGATTTAAATGATCTCAATGGGCCCTGTCTCCATGCTGCAGGAGGGGGCTGTTTGTAAATGACATCAATAGCCACTGTCACTATGCTGTGGGATGTGCTGCTTGTAAATGACATTGCTAGCTCTTGTCACCACGCTGCAGGAGGGGTATGTTTTTAAATGATCTCAATAGGCCCTGTAACGATGCTGTGGGAGGGGGCTGTTTTTAGATTATCTCAATCACCCCATCACCATGCTGCAGGAGAGGGTTGTTTTTAAATGATCTCAAGGGGCCCTGTCTCCATGCTGCAGGAGGGGGTTGTTTTTAAATGATCTCAAGGGGCCCTGTCTCCATGCTGCAGGAGGGGGCTGTTTTTTAATGATCTCAATTGGCCCTGTCTCCTTGCTGCAGGATGGGGTTGTTTTTAAATGATCTCAAGGGGCCCAGTCACTACGCTGCAGTAGGGGGCTGTTTTTAAATGATCTCAGTGGGCCCTGCCTCCATGCTGCAGGATGGGGTTGTTTTTAAATGATCTCAAGGGGCCCAGTCACTACGCTGCAGTAGGGCGCTGTTTTTAAATGATCTCAGTGGGCCCTGTCTCCATGCTGCAGGAGGGGACTGTTTTGAAATGATCTCAGCGAGCCCTGTCTCCATGCTGCAGGAGGGGGTTGTTTTTAAATGATCTCCGTGGGCCCTGTTTCCATGCTGCAGGAGGGGGCAGTTTTTAAATGATCTCAGTGGGCCCTGTCTCAATGCTGCAGGAGGGGGCTGTTTGTAAATGTCATCAATAGCCACTGTCACAATGCTGTGGGATGGAGCTGCTTGTAAATGACATTGCTAGCTCTTGTCACCATGCTGCAGGAGTGGTCTGTTTTTAAATTATCTCAATAGACCCTTTAACCATGCTGTGGGAGGGGGCTGTTTTTAAATTATCTCAATCACCCCATCACCATGCTGCAAGAGGGGGTTGTTTTTAAATGATCTCAAAGGGCCTTGTCACTATGCTGGAGGAGGGGGTTGTTTTTAAATGATCTCAAGGGGCCCTGTCTCCATGCTGCAGGAGGGGGCTGTTTTTAAATGATCTCAATGGGCCCTGTCTCCATGCTGCAGCAGGGGTTGTTTTAAATGATCTCAAGGGCCCTGACTCCATGCTGCAGGAGGGGTTATTTTAAATGATTTCAAGGGACCTGTCTCAACGTTTCAAGGAGGGGTATGTTTTTAAATAATCTCAATGGGCCCTGTCCCCACGCTGCAGGAGGGGGTTGTTTTTAAATGATCTCAAGGGGCCCTGTCTCCATGCTGCAGGAGGGGGCTGTTTTTAAATGATCTCAATGGGCCCTGTCCCCACGCTGCAGGAGGGGGTTGTTTTTAAATGATCTCAAGGGTCCCTGTCACTACACTGCAGGAAGGAGTTATTTTTAAATGATCTCAATGGGACCTGTCTCCATGCTGCAGGAAGGGGTTGTTTTTAAATGATCTCAAGGAGTCCTGTCACCACGCTGCAGGAGGCGGTTGTTTTTAAATGATCTCAAGGGGCCCTGTCACTACACTGCAGGAAGGAGTTGTTTTTAAACTATCTCAATGGGCCCTGTCTCCATGCTGCAGTAGGGGGCTGTTTCTAAATGATCTCAATTGGCCCTATCCCCACGTTGCAGGAGGGGGTTGTTTTATATGATCTCAATCGCACTTTCTCCATGCTGCAGGAGGGAGCTGTTTTAAATGATCTCAGTGGGCCCTGTCTCCACACTGCAGGAGGGGCTGTTTTTAAATGATCTCAATGGTCCCTGTCTCCACGCTGCAGGAGAGGGCTGTTTTTAAATGATCTCAGTGGGCGCTGTCACCAAGCTGCAGGAGGGGGCTGTTTTTAAATGATCTCAATGGGCCCTGTCACCTTGCTGGGGGATGGAGTTGTTTTTAAATGGCCTTGATAGGCCCCATCACCATGCTGGGGGAGGAGACTGTCTGTAACTAGCCTCAGTGAGGCCTGCCTCTGTGCCTTAGGAGGTGGCTGTTCATACATTACTTGGCAAAATAAAGCCTGCCACCATGCTGCAGGGACAGCAGTTTGTAAATAGTTGCGAACAGCCCTTATTCCACGCCATGGAAGAGGGTTTAAATCTGCCTGAAAACCCAAGTAACAAAATGTTCTTAGTTTTGTTTTGGGTATCTCTGCATAATCACTATGCTGCAGAGGATTGTTTTAAATGATCTCAATGGGCCCTTTCACCATGCTGCAGGAGGGATGTTTTTAATGATCTCAGTGGGCCCTGTCACCACGCTGCAGGAGGTGTCTGTTTAAATGATCTCAATCGGCCCTGTCACCATGCTGCAGGAGGGGGCTGTTTTTAAATGATCTCAATTGGCCCTGTCTCCATGCTGCAGGAGAGGGTTGTTTTTAAATGATCTCAAGGGGCCCAGTCACTATGCTGCAGGAGGGGGCTGTTTTTAAATGATCTCAATCGGCCCCGTCACCATGCTGCAGGAGAGGGCTGTTTTTAAATGATTTCAGTGGGCCCTGTCTCCATGCTGCAGGAGCGGGTTGTTTTTAAATGATCTCAGTGGGCCCTGTCACCATGCTGCAGGAGGGGGCTATTTTTAAATGATCTCAATGGGCCCTGTCTCCATGCTGCAGGAGGGGGCTGTTTTTAAATGATCTCAGTGGGCCCTGTCTCCATGCTGCAGGAGGGGGCTGTTTTTAAATGATCTCAGTGGGCCCTGTCTCCACGTGCCGGGTTGGTTGTTTTAAATGAACTTAAGGGGCCTGTCACCATGCTGCAGGAGGGGTTGTTTTAAATAGCCTCATTGGGCCCTGTCTCCATGCTGCAGGATGGGGCTGTTTTAAAATGATCTCAATGGGCCTATCTCCTGCTGCAGGAGGGGCTGTTTTAAATGATCTAAAGGGCCCTGTCTCCATGCTGCTGGAGGGTTGTTTTAAATGATCTCAGGGCCCTTTCACCGCTGCAAGAGGGGCTGTTTTAAATGATCTCAAGGGCCCTGTCATACGCTGCAGGAGGGGAGTGTTTTAAATGTTCACATAGGCCCTCTCCATGCTGCATTAAGGAGTTGTTTTAAATGATCTCAAGAGGCCCTGTCACCACGCAGCAGTAGGGGTCGTTTTAAATGATCTCAAAAGGCACCGTCACCATGCTGCAGGAGGGGGCTGTTTTTTAATGATCTCAGTGGGCCCTGTCATCACGCTGCAGGAGGGGGCTGTTTTTAAATGATCTCAATCGGCCCTGTCACCACGTTACAGGTGGGGACTGTTTTTAAATAATCTCAGTGGGCCCTGTCTCCATGCTGCAGGAGGGGGCTGTTTTTAAATGATCTCAGTGGGCCCTGTCACCACTCTGCATTAGGGGGCTGTTTTTAAATGATCTCAGTGGTCCCAGTCTCCATGCTGCTGGAGGGGGCTGTTTTTAAATTATCTCAATGGCCCCTGTCACCACCCTGCAGTAGGGGGCTGTTTTTAAATGATCTCAGTGGGCCCTGTCTCCTTGCTGCAGAAGGGGGTTGTTTTTAAATTATCTCAATGGGCCCTGTCACCATGCTGCAGGACGGGGTTGTTTTTAAATGATCTCAATGGGCCCTTTCTCCCTGCTGCAGGAGGGGGCTGTTTTGAAATTATCTCAAGGGGCCCTGCCACCATGCTGCAGTACGGGTTGTTTTAAATGGTCTCAATGGGTCCTGTCACCATGCTGCAGGAGGTGGCTGTTTTTTAATGGTCTCAGTGGGCCCTGTCACCACGCTTGCAGGAAGGGCTGTTTTAAATGATCCAGTGGCCCTGTCTCCATGCTGCAGGAGAGGACTGTTTTAAATGATCTCAGTGGGCCCTGTCACCCACGCTGCAGGAGGGGCTGTTTTAAATGATCACAGTGGGCTCTGTCACCACGCTGCAGGAGGGGTTGTTTTTAATGATCTCAGTGGCCCTGTCTCCATGCTGCAGGAGGGGCTGTTTTAAATGATCTCAATGGGACCTGTCTCCACGCTGCAGGAGGTGGCTGTTTTTAAATGATCTCAATTGGCCCTGTCTCCTTGCTGCAGGATGGGGTTGTTTTTAAATGATCTCAAGGGGCCCAGTCACTACGCTGCAGGAGGGGGCTGTTTTGAAATATTCTCAATCGTCCTTGTCACCATGCTGCAGGAGGGGGCTGTTTTTAAATGATCTCAGTGGGCCCTGTCTCCATGCTGCAGGAGGGGGCTGTTTTTAAATGATTTCAATGGGCCCTGTCTCCATGCTGCGGGAGGGGGCTGTTTTTAAATTATCTCAGTGGGCCCTGTCTCCATGCTGCAGGAGTGGGCTGTTTTTAAATGATCTCAATAGGCCCTGTCACCATGCTGCAGGAGGGGGCTGTTTGTAAATGATCTCAGTGGGCCCTGTCTGCATGCTGCAGGAGGGGGCTGTTTTTAAATTATCTCAATGGGCCCTGTCTCCACACTGCAGGAGGGGGCTGTTTTTAAATGATCTCAGTTGGCCCTGTCACCACTCTGCAGGAGCGGGTTGTTTTTAAATGTCCTCACTGGGCCCTCTCCATACTGCTGGAGGGGCTGTTTGTAAATGATCTCAGTGGGCCCTGTCTCCATGCTACTGGAGGGGCTGTTTTAAATGATCTCAATGGGCCCTGTTTCACGCTGCAGGAGGGTTGATTTAAATGATCTCAATGGGCCCTGTCTCCATGCTGCAGGAGGGGGCTGTTTGTAAATGACATCAATAGCCACTGTCACTATGCTGTGGGATGTGCTGCTTGTAAATGACATTGCTAGCTCTTGTCACCACGCTGCAGGAGGGGTATGTTTTTAAATGATCTCAATAGGCCCTGTAACGATGCTGTGGGAGGGGGCTGTTTTTAGATTATCTCAATCACCCCATCACCATGCTGCAGGAGAGGGTTGTTTTTAAATGATCTCAAGGGCCCTGTCTCCATGCTGCAGGAGGGTTGTTTTAAATGATCTCAGGGGCCTGTCTCCATGCTGCAGGAGGGGCTGTTTTAATGATCTCAATTGGCCCTGTCTCCTTGCTGCAGGATGGGGTTGTTTTAAATGATCTCAGGGCCCAGTCACTACGCTGCAGTAGGGGCTGTTTTAAATGATCTCAGTGGGCCTGCCTCCATGCTGCAGGATGGGTTGTTTTAAATGATCTCAAGGGGCCAGTCTCTCTGCTGCAGTAGGGCGCTGTTTTAAATGATCTCAGTGGGCCCTGTCTCCATGCTGCAGGAGGACTGTTTTGAAATGATCTCAGCGAGCCCTGTCTCCATGCTGCAGGAGGGGGTTGTTTTTAAATGATCTCAGTGGGCCCTGTTTCCATGCTGCAGGAGGGGGCAGTTTTTAAATGATCTCAGTGGGCCCTGTCTCAATGCTGCAGGAGGGGGCTGTTTGTAAATGTCATCAATAGCCACTGTCACAATGCTGTGGGATGGAGCTGCTTGTAAATGACATTGCTAGCTCTTGTCACCATGCTGCAGGAGTGGTCTGTTTTTAAATTATCTCAATAGACCCTTTAACCATGCTGTGGGAGGGGGCTGTTTTTAAATTATCTCAATCACCCCATCACCATGCTGCAAGAGGGTTGTTTTAAATGATCTCAAAGGGCCTTGTCACTATGCTGGAGGAGGGTTGTTTTAAATGATCTCAATGGGCCCTGTCCCATGCTGCAGGAGGGGCTGTTTTAAATGATCTCAATGGGCCCTGTCTCCATGCTGCAGCAGGGGTTGTTTTAAATGATCTCAAGGGCCCTGACTCCATGCTGCAGGAGGGGTTATTTTAAATGATTTCAAGGGACCTGTCTCAACGCTTTCAAGGAGGGGTATGTTTTAAATGATCTCAATGGGCCCTGTCTCCACGCTGCAGGAGGGGTTGTTTTAAATGATCTCAAGGGGCCTTCTGTCTCCATGCTGTCAAGGAGGGTTGTTTTAAATGATCTCAAGGGTCCCTGTCACTACACTGCAGGAAGGAGTTATTTTAAATGATCTCAATGGGACCTGTCTCCATGCTGCAGGAAGGGGTTGTTTTTAAATGATCTCAAGGAGTCCTGTCACCACGCTGCAGGAGGCGGTTGTTTTTAAATGATCTCAAGGGGCCCTGTCACTACACTGCAGGAAGGAGTTGTTTTTAAACTATCTCAATGGGCCCTGTCTCCATGCTGCAGTAGGGGGCTGTTTCTAAATGATCTCAATTGGCCCTATCCCCACGTTGCAGGAGGGGGTTGTTTTTATATGATCTCAATCGGCACTTTCTCCATGCTGCAGGAGGGAGCTGTTTTTAAATGATCTCAGTGGGCCCTGTCTCCACACTGCAGGAGGGGGCTGTTTTTAAATGATCTCAATGGTCCCTGTCTCCACGCTGCAGGAGAGGGCTGTTTTTAAATGATCTCAGTGGGCGCTGTCACCAAGCTGCAGGAGGGGCTGTTTTAAATGATCTCAATGGGCCCTGTCACCTTGCTGGGGATGGAGTTGTTTTAAATGGCCTTGATAGGCCCATCACCATGCTGGGAGGAGGACTGTCTGTAACTAGCCTCAGTGAGGCCTGCCTCTGTGCCTTAGGAGGTGGCTGTTCGTCATTGCTTGGCAAAATAAAGCCTGCCACCATGCTGCAGGGACAGCAGTTTGTAAATAGTTGCAACAGCCCTTATTCCACGCCATGGAAGAGGGTTTAAATCTGCCTGAAAACCCAAGTAACAAAATGTTCTTAGTTTTGTTTTGGGTATCTCTGCATAATCACTATGCTGCAGGAGGGATTTGTTTTAAATGATCTCAATGGGCCCTTTCACCATGCTGCAGGAGGGATGTTTTTAATGATCTCAGTGGGCCCTGTCACCACGCTGCAGGAGGTGTCTGTTTTAAATGATCTCAATCGGCCTGTCACCATGCTGCAGGAGGGGCTGTTTTAAATGATCTCATTGGCCCTGTCTCCATGCTGCAGGAGAGGTTGTTTTAAATGATCTCAAGGGCCCAGTCACTATGCTGCAGGAGGGGCTGTTTTAAATGATCTCAATCGGCCCTGTCACCATGCTGCAGGAGGGGCTGTTTTAAATGATTTCAGTGGGCCCTGTCTCCATGCTGCAGGAGCGGTTGTTTTAAATGATCTCAGTGGGCCCTGTCACCATGCTGCAGGAGGGGCTATTTTTAAATGATCTCAATGGGCCCTGTCTCCATGCTGCAGGAGGGGGCTGTTTTTAAATGATCTCAGTGGGCCCTGTCTCCATGCTGCAGGAGGGGGCTGTTTTTAAATGATCTCAGTGGGCCCTGTCTCCACGTGCCGGGTTGGTTGTTTTTAAATGAACTTAAGGGGCCCTGTCACCATGCTGCAGGAGGGGGTTGTTTTTAAATAGCCTCATTGGGCCCTGTCTCCATGCTGCAGGATGGGGCTGTTTTAAAATGATCTCAATGGGCTCTATCTCCCTGCTGCAGGAGGGGGCTGTTTTTAAATGATCTAAAGGGGCCCTGTCTCCATGCTGCTGGAGGGGGTTGTTTCTAAATGATCTCAAGGGGCCCTTTCACCACGCTGCAAGAGGGGGCTGTTTTTAAATGATCTCAAGGGGCCCTGTCATCACGCTGCAGGAGGGGAGTGTTTTAAATGTTCACAATAGGCCCTCTCTCCATGCTGCATTAAGGAGTTGTTTTTAAATGATCTCAAGAGGCCCTGTCACCACGCAGCAGTAGGGGGTCGTTTTTAAATGATCTCAAATGGCACCGTCACCATGCTGCAGGAGGGGGCTGTTTTTTAATGATCTCAGTGGGCCCTGTCATCACGCTGCAGGAGGGGGCTGTTTTTAAATGATCTCAATCGGCCCTGTCACCACGTTACAGGTGGGGACTGTTTTAAATAATCTCAGTGGGCCCTGTCTCCATGCTGCAGGAGGGGCTGTTTTAAATGATCTCAGTGGGCCCTGTCACCACTCTGCATTAGGGGCTGTTTTAAATGATCTCAGTGGTCCCAGTCTCCATGCTGCTGGAGGGGCTGTTTTAAATTATCTCAATGGCCCTGTCACCACCCTGCAGTAGGGGCTGTTTTTAAATGATCTCAGTGGGCCCTGTCTCCTTGCTGCAGAAGGGGGTTGTTTTTAAATTATCTCAATGGGCCCTGTCACCATGCTGCAGGACGGGGTTGTTTTTAAATGATCTCAATGGGCCCTTTCTCCCTGCTGCAGGAGGGGGCTGTTTTGAAATTATCTCAAGGGGCCCTGCCACCATGCTGCAGTACGGGGTTGTTTTTAAATGGTCTCAATGGGTCCTGTCACCATGCTGCAGGAGGTGGCTGTTTTTTAATGGTCTCAGTGGGCCCTGTCACCACGCTGCAGGAAGGGGCTGTTTTTAAATGATCTCAAGTGGCCCTGTCTCCATGCTGCAGGAGAGGACTGTTTTTAAATGATCTCAGTGGGCCCTGTCACCACGCTGCAGGAGGGGGCTGTTTTTAAATGATCACAGTGGGCCCTGTCACCACGCTGCAGGAGGGGGTTGTTTTTAAATGATCTCAGTGGCCCCTGTCTCCATGCTGCAGGAAGCGGCTGTTTTTAAATGATCTCAATGGGACCTGTCTCCACGCTGCAGGAGGTGGCTGTTTTTAAATGATCTCAATTGGCCCTGTCTCCTTGCTGCAGGATGGGGTTGTTTTTAAATGATCTCAAGGGGCCCAGTCACTACGCTGCAGGAGGGGGCTGTTTTGAAATATTCTCAATCGTCCTTGTCACCATGCTGCAGGAGGGGGCTGTTTTTAAATGATCTCAGTGGGCCCTGTCTCCATGCTGCAGGAGGGGGCTGTTTTTAAATGATTTCAATGGGCCCTGTCTCCATGCTGCGGGAGGGGCTGTTTTAAATGATCTCAGTGGGCCCTGTCTCCATGCTGCAGGAGGGGCTGTTTTAAATGATCTCAATAGGCCCTGTCACCATGCTGCAGGAGGGGCTGTTTGTAAATGATCTCAGTGGGCCCTGTCTCATGCTGCAGGAGGGGCTGTTTTAAATGATCTCAATGGGCCCTGTCTCCACACTGCAGGAGGGGCTGTTTTAAATGATCTCAGTTGGCCCTGTCACCACTCTGCAGGAGGCGGGTTGTTTTAAATGGCTCACTGGGCCCTCTCCATACTGCTGGAGGGGCTGTTTGTAAATGATCTCAGTGGGCCCTGTCTCCATGCTACTGGAGGGGCTGTTTTAAATGATCTCAATGGGCCCTGTTTCACGCTGCAGGAGGTTGATTTAAATGATCTCAATGGGCCCTGTCTCCATGCTGCAGGAGGGGCTGTTTGTAAATGACATCAATAGCCACTGTCACTATGCTGTGGGATGTGCTGCTTGTAAATGACATTGCTAGCTCTTGTCACCACGCTGCAGGAGGGGTATGTTTTTAAATGATCTCAATAGGCCCTGTAACGATGCTGTGGGAGGGGGCTGTTTTTAGATTATCTCAATCACCCCATCACCATGCTGCAGGAGAGGGTTGTTTTTAAATGATCTCAAGGGGCCCTGTCTCCATGCTGCAGGAGGGGGTTGTTTTTAAATGATCTCAAGGGGCCCTGTCTCCATGCTGCAGGAGGGGGCTGTTTTTTAATGATCTCAATTGGCCCTGTCTCCTTGCTGCAGGATGGGGTTGTTTTTAAATGATCTCAAGGGGCCCAGTCACTACGCTGCAGTAGGGGGCTGTTTTTAAATGATCTCAGTGGGCCCTGCCTCCATGCTGCAGGATGGGGTTGTTTTTAAATGATCTCAAGGGGCCCAGTCACTACGCTGCAGTAGGGCGCTGTTTTTAAATGATCTCAGTGGGCCCTGTCTCCATGCTGCAGGAGGGGACTGTTTTTAAATGATCTCAATCGGCTCTGTCACCATGCTGCAGGAGGGGGCTGTTTTTAAATGATCTCAGTGGGCCCTGTCTCCATGCTGTAGGAGGGTGCTGTTTTTAAATGATCTCAGTGGGCCCTGTCTCCATGCGGCAGGAGGGGGCTGTTTTTTAATGATCTCAATGGGCCCTGTCACCTTGCTGGGGGATGGAGTTGTTTTTAAATGGCCTTGATAGGCCCCATCACCATGCTGGGGGAGGAGGCTGTCTGTAACTAGCCTCAGTGAGGCCTGCCACTGTGCCACAGGAGGTGACTGTTCATACAATACTTGGCAAAATAAGGCCTGCCACCATGCTGCAGGAACAGCAGTTTGTAAATGGTTTCGAACAGGCCTTATTCTACGCCATGGAAGAGGGCTTTAAATCTGCCTGAAAACCCATGGAACAAAATGTTCTTAGTTTTGTTTTTGGTAACTCTGCATAATCACTTCGCTGCAGGAGGGAGTTGTTTTTAAATGATCTCAGTGGGCTCTGTCTCCATGCTGCAGGAGGGGGCTGTTTTTAAATGATCTCAGAGATCCCTGTCAACACACTGCAGGAGGGGGCTGCTTTTAAATTATCTCAATCGGCCCTGTCACCACGCTGCAGGAGGGGACTTTTTTTAAATGATCTCAGTGGGCCCTGTCTCCATGCTGCAGGAGGGGGCTGTTTTTAAATGATCTCAGTGGGCCCTGTCACCACGCTGCAGGATGGGGCTGTTTTTAAATGATCTCAGTGGTCCCTGTCTCCATGCTGCAGGAGGGGGCAATTTTTAAATGATCTCAATGGGCCCTGTCTCCATGCTGCAGGAGGGGGTTGTTTTAAATGATCTCAAGGGGCCTGTCACTATGCTGCAGGAGGGGCTGTTTCTAAATGATCTCAATGCGCCCCGTCCCATGCTGCAGGAGGGGCTGTTTTAAATGATCTCAGGGCCCTGTCTCCATGTTGCAGGGGGTTGTTTTTAAATGATCTCAGTGGGACCTGTCTCCATGCTGCAGGAGGGGGCTGTTTTTAAATGATCTCAGTGGGCCCTGTCTCCATGCTGCTGGGGCGGGTTGTTTTTAAATGATCTCAAGTGGCCTGTCACCATGCTGCAGGAGGGGCTGTTTTTAATGATCTCAGAGGCCCTGTCACCATGCTGCAGGAGGGGCTGTTTTTAATGATCTCAGTGGGCCCTGTCACCATGCTGCAGGAGGGGCTGTTTTAAATGATCTCAGTGGGCCCTGTCACCACGCTGCAGGAGGGGCTGTTTTTAATGATCTCAGTGGGCCCTGTCACCATGCTGTGGAGGGGATGTTTTAAATGATCTCAATGGGCCCTGTCACCACGCTGCAGGAGGGCTGTTTTAAATGATCTCATGGGCCCTGTCCCATGCTGCAGGAGGGGATGTTTTAAGAGATCTCAAGCGGGCCCTGTCTCCATGCAGCAGGAGGGACTGTTTTAAATGATCTCAATGGGCCCTGTCACCATGCTGCAGGTGAGGGTTGTTTTAAATGATCTCAAGGGGCCCTGTCTCCATGCTGCAGGAGGAGGCGGTTTTATAATGATCTCAGTGGGCCCTGTCACCACGCTGCAGGAGTGGGCTGTTTTTAAATGATCTCAATCAGCCCTGTCACCATGCAGCAGGAGGGGACTGTTTTTAAATGAACTCAGTGGGCCTGTCACCATGCTGCAGGAGGGGGGCTGTTTTTAAATGATCTCAATTGGCCTTGTCTCCTTGCTGCAGGAGGTGGTTGTTTTTAAATGATCTCAACGGGCCCAGTCACTACGCTGGAGGAGGGGGCTGTTTTTAAATGATCTCAATCGGCCCTGTCACCATGCTGCAGTAAGGGGCTGTTTTTAAATGATCTCAGTCGGCCCTGTCTCCATGCTGCAGGAGGGGGTTGTTTTTAAATGATCTCAGTGGGCCCTGTCTCCATGCTGCAGGAGGGGGCTGTTTTTAAATGATCTCAGTGGGCCCTGTCTCCATGCTGCAGGAGGGGGCTGTTTTTAAATGATCTCAGTGGGCCCTGTCTCCATGCTGCAGGAGGGGGCTGTTTCTAAATGACATTAATAGCCACTGTCACTATGCTGTGGGATGGAGCTGCATGTAAATGAACTTTGCTAACTGTTGTCACCACGCTGCAGGAGGGGTCTGTTTTTAAATTATCTCAATAGGCCCTGTAACCATGCTGTGGGATGGAGCTGTTTTAAATTATCTCAATCACCCCATCACCATGCTGCAGGAGGGGGTTGTCTTTAAATGATCTCAATGGGCCCTGTCACTATGCTGCAGGAGGAGGATGTTTTTAAATGATCTCTATGGGCTCTGTCTCCATGCTGCAGGATGGGGTTGTTTTTAAATTATCTCAAGGGGCCCTGTCTCCATGCTGCAGGCAGGGGCTGTTTTTAAATGATCTCAAGGGGCCCTGTCCCCACGCTGCAGGAGGGGGCTGTTTTTAAATTATATCAGTGGGCCCTGTCTCCATGCTGCAGGAGGGGGCTATTGTTAAATAATCTCAAGGGGCCCTGTCACCACGCTACAGGAAGGGGACTGTTTTTAAATGATCTCAGTTGGCCCTGTCACCATGCTGCAGGAGGGAGCTGTTTTTAAATGATCTCAGTGGGCCCTGTCACCACGCTGCAGGAGGGGGCTGTTTTTAAATGATCTCAGTGGGCTCTGTCTCCATGCTGCAGGAGGGGGTTGTTTTTAAATGATCTCAGTGGGCACTGTCTCCATGCTGCAGGAGGGGGCTGTTTATAAATGATCTCAATCGGCCTTGTCACCACGCTGCAGGAGGGGGCTGTTTTTAAATGATCTCAGTGGGCCCTGTCTCCATGCTGCCGGAGGGGGCTGTTTTTAAATGATCTCAGTGGGCCTTGTCTCCATGCTGCAGGAGGGGACTGTTTGTAAATGACATCAATAGCCACTGTCACTATGCTGTGGGATGGAGCTGCATGTAAATGACTTTGCTAACTGTTGTCACCACGCTGCAGGAGGGGTCCATTTTTAAATTATCTCAATAGGCCCTGTAGCCATGCTGTGGGAGGGAGCTGTTTTTAAATTATCTCAATCACCCCATCACCATGCTGCAGGAGGGGGTTGTCTTTAAATGATCTCAATGGGCCCTGTCACTATGCTGCAGGAGGAGGATGTTTTTAAATGATCTCTATCGGCTCTGTCTCCATGCTGCAGGAGGGGGTTGTTTTTAAATTATCTCAAGGGGCCCTGTCTCCATGCTGCAGGCGGGGGCTGTTTTTAAATGATCTCAAGGGGCCCAGTCCCCACACTCCAGGAGGGGCCTGTTTTTAAATTATATCAATGGACCCTGTCTCCATGATGCAGGAGTGGGCTATTGTTAAATAATCTCAAGGGGCCCTGTCACCACGCTACAGGAGGGGACTGTTTTTAAATGATCTCAGTTGGCCCTGTCACCACGCTGCAGGAGGGGGCTGTTTTTAAATGATCTCAGTGGGCCCTGTCACCACGCTGCGGGAGGGGGCTGTTTTTAAATGATCTCAATGGGCCCTGTCTCCATGCTGCAGGAGGGGGCTGTTTTTAACTGATCTCAGTGGGCCCTGTCTCCATGCTGCAGGAGGGGGCTGTTTTTAAATGATCTCAGTGGGCCCTGTCTCCATGCTGCAGGAGGGGGCTGTTTTTAAATGATCTCAGTGGGCCCTGCCTCCATGCTACAGGAGGGGGCTGTTTTTAAATTATCTCAATGGGCCCTGTCTCCATGCTGCAGAAGGGGGTTGTTTTTAAATGATCTCAGTGGGCCCTGTCACCACGCTGCAGGAGGAGGCTGTTTTTAAATGATCTCAGTGGGCCCTGTCTCCACGCTGCAGGAGGGGGCTGTTTTTAAATGATCTCAGTGGGCCCTGCCTCCATGCTACAGGAGGGGGCTGTTTTTAAATTATCTCAATGGGCCCTGTCTCCATGCTGCAGAAGGGGGTTGTTTTTAAATGATCTCAGTGGGCCCTGTCTGCATGCTGCAGGAGGGGGTTGTTTTTAAATGATCTCAGTGGGCCCTGTCACCACGCTGCAGGAGGAGGCTGTTTTTTCAATTATCTCAGTGGGCCCTGTCTCCATGCTGCAGGAGGGGGTTGTTTTTAAATGATCTCAGCGGGCCCTGTCTCCATGCTGCAGGAGGGAGTTGTTTTTAAATGATCTCTGTGGGCCCTGTTTCCATGCTGCCGGAGGGGTCTGTTTTTAAATGATCTCAGTGGGCCCTGTCTCAATGCTGCAGGAGGGGGCTGTTTGTAAATGTCATCAGTAGCCACTGTCACAATGCTGTGGGATGGAGCTGCTTGTAAATGACATTGCTAGCTCTTGTCACCACACTGCAGGAGTGGTCTGTTTTTAAATTATCTTAATAGACCCTTTAACCATGCTGTGGAAGGGGGCTGTTTTTAAATTATCTCAATCACCCCATCACCATGCTGCAAGAGGGGGTTGTTTTTAAATGATCTCAAAGGGCCTTGTCACTATGCTGCAGGAGGGGGCTGTTTTTAAATGATCTCAATGGGCCCTGTCTCCATGCTGCAGCAGGGGGTTGTTTTTAAATGATCTCAAGGGGCCCTGACTCCATGCTGCAGGAGGGGGTTATTTTTAAATGATTTCAAGGGGACCTGTCTCAACGCTTCAAGGAGGGGTATGTTTTTAAATGATCTCAAGGGGCCCTGTCCCCATGCTGCAGGAGGGGGTTGTTTTTAAATGATCTCAAGGGGCCCTGTCACTACGCTGCAGGAAGGAGTTATTTTGAAATGATCTCAATGGGACCTGTCTCCATGCTGCAGTAGGGGGCTGTTTTTAAATGATCTCAATTGGCCCTATCCCCACGCTGCAGGAGGGGGTTGTTTTTAAATGATCTCAATCGGCACTTTCTCCATGCTGCAGGAGGGAGCTGTTTTTAAATTGTCTCAGTGGGCCCTGTCTCCACACTGCAGGAGGGGGCTGTTTTTAAATGATCTCAATGGCCTCTGTCTCCACGCTGCAGGAGCGGGCTGTTTTTAAATGATCTCAGTGGGCCCTGTCACCAAGCTGCAGGAGGGGGCTGTTTTTAAATGATCTCAATGGGCCCTGTCACCTTGCTGGGGGATGGAGTTGTTTTTAAATGGCCTTGATAGGCCCCATCACCATGCTGGGGGAGGAGACTGTCTGTAACTAGCCTCAGTGAGGCCTGCCTCTGTGCCTTAGGAGGTGGCTCTTCATACAATCTTTGCAAAATAAAGCCTGCCACCATGCTGCAGGAACAGCAGTTTGTAAATAGTTGTGAACAGCCCTTATTCCACGCCATGGAAGAGGGTTTAAATCTGCCTGAAAATCCATGAAACAAAATGTTCTTAGTTTTGTTTTGGGTATCTCTGCATAATCACTATGCTGCAGGAGGGAGTTGTTTTTAAATGATCTTAATGGGCCCTTTCACCATGCTGCAGGAGGGGGCTGTTTTTTAATGATCTCAATCGGCCCTGTCACCACGCTGCAGGAGGGGGCTGATTTAAATGATCTCAATGGGCCCTGTCTCCATGCTGCAGCAGGGGGTTGTTTTTAAATGATCTCAAGGGGCCCTGACTCTATGCTGCAGGAGGGAGTTGTTTTTAAATGATCTCAAGGGGACCTGTCTCAACGCTTCAAGGAGGGGGATGTTTTTAAATGATCTCAAGGGGCCCTGTCACCACGCTGCAGGAGGGGACTGTTTTTAAATGATCTCAATGGGCCCTGTCTCCATGCTGCAGGAAGGGGTTGTTTTTAAATGATCTCAAGGGGCCCTGTCACCACGCTGCAGGAGGGGGTTGTTTTTAAATGATCTCAAGGGGCCCTGTCACTACGCTGCAGGAAGGAGTTGTTTTTAAACGATCTCAATGGGCCCTGTCTCCATGCTGCAGTAGGGGGCTGTTTTTAAATGATCTCAATTGGCCCTATCCCCATGTTGCAGGAGGGGGTTGTTTTTAAATGATCTCAACCGGCACTTTCTCCATGCTGCAGGAGGGAGCTGTTTTTAAACGATCTCAGTGGGCCCTGTCTCCACACTGCAGGAGGGGGCTGTTTTTAAATGATCTCAATGGTCCCTGTCTCCACGCTGCAGGAGAGGGCTGTTTTTAAATGATCTCAGTGGGCCCTGTCACCAAGCTGCAGGAGGGGGCTGTTTCTAAATGATCACAATGGGCCCTGTCACCTTGCTGGGGGATGGAGTTGTTTTTAAATGGCCTTGATAGGCCCCATCACCATGCTGGGGGAGGAGACTGTCTGTAACTAGCCTCAGTGAGGCCTGCCTCTGTGCCTTAGGAGGTGGCTCTTCATACAATCTTTGCAAAATAAAGCCTGCCACCATGCTGCAGGGACAGCAGTTTGTAAATAGTTGCGAACAGCCCTTATTCCACACCATGGAAGAGGGTTTAAATCTGCCTGAAAACCCATGTAACAAAATGTTCTTAGTTTTGTTTTGGGTATCTCTGCATAATCACTATGCTGCAGGAGGGAGTTGTTTTTAAATGATCTCAATGGGCCCTTTCACCATGCTGCAGGAGGGGGCTGTTTTTTAATGATCTCAGTGGGCCCTGTCACCACGCTGCAGGAGGGGGCTGTTTTTAAATGATCTCAATTGGCCCTGTCTCCATGCTGCAGGAGAGGGTTGTTTTTGAATGATCTCAAGGGGCCCAGTCACTACGCTGCAGGAGGGGGTTGTTTTTAAATGATCTCAATCGGCCCCGTCACCATGCTGCAGGAGAGGGCTGTTTTTAAATGATTTCAGTGGGCCCTGTCTCCATGCTGCAGGAGGGGGTTGTTTTTAAATGATCTCAGTGGGCTCCATGCTGCAGGAGGGGGCTGTTTTTAAATGATCTCAATGGGCCCTGTCTCCATGCTGCAGGAGGGGGCTGTTTTTAAATGATCTCAGTGGGCCCTGTCTCCATACTGCAGGAGGGGGCTGTTTTTAAATGATCTCAGTGGGCCCTGTCTCCATGTGCGGGGTTGGTTGTTTTTAAATGAACTTAAGGGGCCCTGTCACCATGCTGCTGAAGGGGGTTGTTTTTAAATGGCCTCATTGGGCCCTGTCTCCATGCTGCAGGAGGGGGCTGTTTGTAAATGATCTCAGTGGGCCCTGTCTCCATGCTGCTGGAGGGGGCTGTTTTTAAATGATCTCAATGGGCCCTGTCTCCACGCTGCAGGAGGGGGTTGTTTTTAAATGATCTCAATGGGCCCTGTCTCCATGCTGCAGGAGAGAGCTGTTTGTAAATGACATCAATAGCCACTGTCACTATGCTGTGGGATGGAGCTGCTTGTAAATGACATTGCTAGCTCTTGTCACCACGCTGCAGGAGGGGTCTGTTTTTAAATTATCTCAATAGGCCCTGTAACCATGCTGTGGGAGGGGGCTGTTTTATTATCTCAATCACCCCATCACCATGCTGCAGGAGGGGGTTGTTTTTAAATGATCTCAAGGGGCTCTGTCTCCATGCTGCAGGAGGGGGTTGTTTTTAAATGATTTCAATGGCCTGTCTCTATGCTGCAGGAGGGGGCTGTTTTTTAATGATCTCAATTGGCCCTGTCTCCTTGCTGCAGGATGGGGTTGTTTTTAAATGATCTCAAGGGGCCCAGTCACTACGCTGCAGTAGGGGGCTGTTTTTAAATGATCTCAGTGGGCCCTGTCTCCATGCTGCAGGAGGGCGCTGTTTTTAAATGATCTCAGTGGGCCCTGTCTCCATGCTGCAGGAGGGGGCTGTTTTTAAATGATCTCAATCGGCTCTGTCACCATGCTGCAGGAGCGGGCTGTTTTTAAATAATCTCAGTTGGCCCTGTCTCCATGCTGTAGGAGGGGGCTGTTTTTAAATGATCTCAGTGGGCCCTGTCTCCATGCGGCAGGAGGGGGCTGTTTTTTAATGATCTCAATGGACCCTGTCACCTTGCTGGGGGATGGGGTTGTTTTTAAATGGCCTTGATAGGCCCCATCACCATGCTGGGGGAGGAGGCTGTCTGTAACTAGCCTCAGTGAGGCCTGCCACTGTGCCACAGGAGGTGACTGTTCATACAATACTTGGCAAAATAAGGCCTGCCACATGCTGCAGGAACAGCAGTTTGTAAATGGTTTCGAACAGGCCTTATTCTACGCCATGGAAGAGGGCTTTAAATCTGCCTGAAAACCCATGGAACAAAATGTTCTTAGTTTTGTTTTTGGTAACTCTGCATAATCACTTCGCTGCAGGAGGGAGTTGTTTTTAAATGATCTCAGTGGGCCCTGTCTCCATGCTGCAGGAGGGGGCTGTTTTTAAATGATCTCAGTGATCCCTGTCAACACACTGCAGGAGGGGCTGTTTTTAAATTATCTCAATCGGCCCTGTCACCACGCTGCAGGAGGGGACTTTTTTTAAATGATCTCAGTGGGCCCTGTCTCCATGCTGCAGGAGGGGGCTGTTTTTAAATGATCTCAGTTGGCCCTGTCAACACGCTGCAGGATGGGGCTGTTTTTAAATGATCTCAGTGGGCCCTGTCTCCATGCTGCAGGAGGGGGCAATTTTTAAATGATCTCAATGGGCCCTGTCTCCATGCTGCAGGAGGGGGTTGTTTTTAAATGATCTCAAGGGGCCCAGTCACTACGCTGCAGGAGGGGGCTGTTTTTAAATGATCTCAGTGGGCCCTGTCTCCATGTTGCAGGGGGGGTTGTTTTTAAATGATCTCAGTGGGCCCTGTCTCCATGCTGCAGGAGGGGGCTGTTTTTAAATGCTCTCAGTGGGCCTGTTACCATGCTGCAGGAGGGGGCTGTTTTTAAATGATCTCAGTGGTCCCTGCCTCCTTGCTACAGGAGGGGGCTGTTTTTAAATGATCTCAGTGTGCCCTGTTCCCGTGCTGCAGGAGGGGGTTGTTTTTAAATGATCTCAGTGGGCCCTGTCTCCATGCTGCAGGAGGGGGCTGTTTTTAAATGATCTCAGTGGGCCCTGTTACCACGCTGCAGGAGGGGGCTGTTTTTAAATGATCTCAGTGGTCCCTGCCTCCTTGCTACAGGAGGGGGCTGTTTTTAAATGATCTCAGTGTGCCCTGTCCCCATGCTGCAGGAGGGGGTTGTTTTTTAATGATCTCAAGGGGCCCTGTCTCCATGCTGCATTAGGGGGTTGTTTCTAAATGATCTCAAGGGGCCCTATCACCATGCTGCAGGAGGGGGCTGTTTTTAAATGATCTCAAGGGGCCCTGTCTCCATGCTGCAGGAGGGGGTTGTTTTTAAATGATCTCAAAGGGCCCTGTCACCACGCTGCAGGAGGGGAATGTTTTTAAATGATCTCAATGGGCCCTGTCTCCGTGCTGCAGGAAGGGGTTGTTTTTAAATGATCTCAAGGGGCCCTGTCACCACGCTGCAGGAGGGAGTTGTTTTTAAATGATCTCAAGGGGCCCTGTCACTACGCTGCAGGTGGGAGTTGTTTTTAAATGATCTCAGTGGGCCCTGTCTCCATGCTGCAGGAGGGGGCTGTTTTTAAATGATCTCATGGGGCCTTGTCACCACGCTGCAGGAGGGGGTCATTTTTAAATGATCTCAAGGGGCCCTGTCACTATGCTGCAGGGGGGAGTTGTTTTTAAATGATCTCAGTGGGCCCTGTCTTCATGCTGCTGGAGGGAGCTGTTTTTAAATGATCTCATTGGGCCCTGTCTCCATGCTGCAGGAGGGGGCTGTTTTTAAATGATCTCAGTGGGCCCTGTCACCACGCTGCAGGATGGGGCTGTTTTTAAATGTTCTCAGTGGGCCCTGTCTCCATGCTGCAGGAGGGGGCAATTTTTAAATGATCTCAATGAGCCCTGTCTCCATGCTGCAGGAGGGGGTTGTTTTTAAATGATCTCAAGGGGCCCAGTCACTACGCTGCAGGAGGGGGCTGTTTTTAAATTATCTCAATCGGCCCTGTCACCATGCTGCAGGAGGGGGCTGTTTTTAAATGATCTCAGTGGGCCCTGTCTCCATGTTGCAGGGGGGGTTGTTTTTAAATGGTCTCAGTGGGCCCTGTCTCCATGCTGCAGGAGGGGGCTGTTTTTAAATGATCTCAGTGGGCCCTGTCTCCATGCTGCAGGAGGGGGCTGTTTTTAAATGATCTCAGTGGGCCCTGTTACCACGCTGCAGGAGGAGGCTGTTTTTAAATGATCTCAGGGGTCCCTGCCTCCTTGCTACAGGAGGGGGCTGTTTTTAAATGATCTCAGTGTGCCCTGTCCCCATGCTGCAGGAGGGGGTTGTTTTTAAATGATCTCAAGGGGCCCTGTCTCCATGCTGCATTAGGGGGTTGTTTCTAAATGATCTCAAGGGGCCCTATCACCATGCTGCAGGAGGGGGCTGTTTTTAAATGATCTCAAGGGGCCCTGTCTCCATGCTGCAGGCGGGTGTTGTTTTTAAATGATCTCAAGGGGCCCTGTCACCATGCTGCAGGAGGGAGTTGTTTTTAAATGATCTCAAGGGGCCCTGTCACTACGCTGCAGGTGGGAGTTGTTTTTAAATGATCTCAAGTGGCCCTGTCTCCATGCTGCAGGAGGGGGTTGTTTTTAAATGATCTCCGTGGGCCCTGTCTCCATGTTGCAGGTGGGGTTGTTTTAAATGATCTCAGTGGCCTGTCTCCATGCTGCAGGAGGGGCTGTTTTAAATGATCTCAGTGGGCCCTGTCTCCATGTGCAGGGGTTGTTTTAAATGATCTCAGTGGCCCTGTCTCCATGCTGCAGGAGGGGCTGTTTTAAATGATCTCAGTGGGCCCTGTCTCCATGCTGCAGGGGGGGTTGTTTTTAAATGATCTCAAGTGGCCCTGTCTCCATGCTGCAGGAGGGGGTTGTTTTTAAATAATCTCAAGGGGCCCAGTCACTACACTGCAGGAGGCAGCTGTTTTTAAATGATCTCAGTGGGCCCTGCCTCCATGCTACAGGAGGGGGCTGTTTTTAAATGATCTCAGTGGGCCCTGTCTCCATGCTGCAGGAGGGGGCTGTTTTTAAATGATCTCAGTGGGCCCTGTTACCACGCTGCAGGAGGGGGCTGTTTTTAAATGATCTCAGTGGTCCCTGCTTCCTTGCTACAGGAGGGGGCTGTTTTTAAATGATCTCAGTGTGCCCTGTCCCCATGCTGCAGGAGGGGGTTGTTTTTAAATGATCTCAAGGGGCCCTGTCTCCATGCTGCATTAGGGGGTTATTTCTAAATGATCTGAAGGGGCCCTATCACCACGCTGCAGGAGGGGGCTGTTTTTAAATGATCTCAAGGGGCCCTTTCTCCATGCTGCAGGAGGGTGTTGTTTTTAAATGATCTCAAGGGGCCCTGTCACCACGCTGCAGGAGGGGACTGTTTTTAAATGATCTCAGTGGGCCCTGTCTCCATGCTGCAGGAGGGGGCTGTTTTTAAATGATCTCAAGGGGCCTTGTCACCACGCTGCAGGAGGGGGTCATTTTTAAATGATCTCAAGGGGCCCTGTCACTACGCTGCAGGGGGGAGTTGTTTTTAAATGATCTCAGTGGGCCCTGTCTTCATGCTGCAGGAGGGAGCTGTTTTTAAATGATCTCAGTGGGCCCTGTCTCCATGCTGCAGGAGGGGGCTGTTTTTAAATGATCTCAATGGGCCCTGTCTCCACGCTGCAAGAGGGGGCTGTTTTTAAATGATCTCAGTGGGCCCTTTCACCATGCTGCACAAGCGGGCTGTTTTTAAATGATCTCAGTGGGCCCTGTCACCTTACTGGGGGATGGGGTTGTTTTTAAATGGCCTTGATAGGCCCCATCACCATGCTGGGTAGGAGGCTGTCTGTAACTAGCCTCAGTGAGGCCTGCCACTGTGCCACAGGAGGTGGCTGTTCATACAATACTTGGCAAAATAAGGCCTGCCACCATGCTGCAGGAATAGCAGTTTGTCTGAAATTGAGCAGTCACATTACAGTTACATCCTTCAAACATCTGTATACAAGGCTTATCCAAGAAAAATGTAACTGTTTCCACTAGTACTAGTGTATTTTAATACTAGTGCTAATCTTATCCTTCCCCTCCTCAGTCAGTCAGTCAGTCCATGGAATGATTCCACCCTTATCAAGTGCATCTACCCCTTAGATGTATTACACCCCACCCTTCATCCAGCTCCCATCGCTTCCTTAACCTCATCATAGCCCTATACCCCTGTCATTCTACCGCCAGTACAGGCCCCAGCCCTTTCTTAGGCATCACTTATCACTTATCCATCCACCTTATAATTAATACCATCTTCTACGTTCCCCGCCAACTTGCATCCCACTCCTGCTCCCCTCCTCCCCTTGTCCACACTATCCATGTTATTTATCAAAATATTGAACATTTCACTTAGAATGTATGTTAGACAATGTGATTTATTTTCGAACTTTGTATATAATAGACCTTTTGTATGTGTTGTTTATCTGTTATATCTATGTAAGTTGCACCTTGACCTTACCAGGTCCATCTTGCAAATGAGCTGTGCTCAATGATGTTCACCTGGATAAATAAAGATTTTGATTGATTGATTGATTGATTGATTGTAAATGGTTGCGAACAGGCCTTATTCCACGCCATGGAAGAGGGCTTTAAATCTGCCTGAAAACCCATGGAACAAAATGTTCTTAGTTTTGTTTTGGGTAACTCTGCATAATCAAGTTACTTCCATCCTCTAATCAGCGTACTACATCCATATTTGGAGGCCATACCGTTTTCCCATTTAATATCTTACTCTTACAACTTTATTCTTACGACAATGACCCTTCCAGACAGCCAAAGATTTTGTCAATGGGATACGGTTACCCAGACACTCTCTAACTCCAGAGATTGGTCTTTAATTTGGGCACATCTATACAACTATATCCAGTGGGACAAATATAGATATATGCAGTTTTGTATAATACATAATCTATATTATACCGCTTCCAAATTACACCGAATGGGTTTCCTATCTACTAGCCAATGTTCTAAATGTCATCAAGCTGCTGTAGATTTAACTCATATGTTATGGTCCTGTGAAAAGATTGTTCCCTTCTGGTGTAACATTGAAGAAAAGTTTGAATTCGTTACTAGCTTTGTCAGGAAGTTTTAATATGGAAACCTGTCTTATTGGCAACTACACATCAATACCAGGGGCAACCAGAGAGCTCATATGGCATTGATTTCAGTATGTGCCAAAAAAGTCATACTAAGACATTGGTTAGACTTATCTACTCCAAACTATCTGGAATGGTTTAATAAAATGTTGTTTGCCTTATGGGCTGAATATACGATAGCAAAGTTGTCAAAGAGTATGAACAAATGCAAAAAAAGATGGGAACCCCTTTATACTCTTCTTACAATCAGATAGTCTTAGATTCCTTATTTAATTTTTCTGGCCCACAGGTAAATTAATTTAAGGTGATGTTGTTGCCTTACTCGGTAACCTCTTTATTGTTTTTTTTCTGTTCAATTTGGACAATATGAAAGCAATCACAACCCGGAGCAAGGGTGATTGGTGGCAGACCTGGGAGGGGGGAGTAGGGTGGGATTGGGGGAGATTAAGTAAGCAACAAATTGTTGTAGTTTGCCTCTCATTGTAAATGTCTCTCATATTCTGATTTGTTTCGAAGTCTCTGTTGTCAACTGCTTGCTTACTAAAAATCAATAAAATATATTAAATAAAAAAATCAAGTTACTTCCCCTGATATGGCATGGCTCAGTCACTGAGCTTGTTTAGGTCTTCCTGAATTTTGTCTCCAGTCTCAGAGAGTCCACCACCCTGGCCAGTTTAGTACCATCTGTGAACTTATGCAGCCTGCTGGAGACCCTAGTTTCCAGATCACTGATTAAAATGTTGAACAGCAGAGGTCCTAATACTGATCCACAAGGGATGCCACTGATCATCCTTCTCCAAACGATGTTGTGCCTGTCCACAACAACCCTCTGTTTTCAGTCCCCAGTCAGTTCACAGTCTACCTTGTATATGCCTTGTGTATACCCTGCTGGTGTTAATTTGCTCAGAAACTTTGCATGTGCCACAGTGCCAGGGGCCCAGCTGAAGTTCATACAGATTAACTTTATGGCCTGTCCCCTGTTCACCTCCCTGTCCACCCCCATCAGTGAAGGTGAACAGCTTGACTGGGCATGATTGATGTCTGATAAAGCCATACATTACAGATAGATAGATAGATAGATAGATAGATAGATAGATAGATAGATAGATAGACAGACAGACAGACTCATACATACTAACATGCATACATAAAGATAAGTATACACATAGATAATACATAGATAACATTTTTCATAGTATTACTATACCTCCATGTATATCTATCTGTACTTTTTTATACTATTTCACGCATTTGTTCTGTATCCAGATTTAAACACCAACTAGCAGCAATATGTTATAAGGAAGAACTATATGATGTGTAATACTATTCCAGTACAAAATACATAACATTCGTTGAAACATAACACTTTATCATACTTTACAACATTACATGCATGTGTTAAACTCATTTCTACTCAACACTGTTGTGCTCTGTCTTATCATTACTATCCAACTTATTCATTTATTCTTCTTCCCTTATTAGATTATTATAAAAACAGCTGTGATTGGCTCCCCCCGTTAAAGCTGACTCTTTCTCAAACTTTGGTCATCATTATCATGAGTGGAAGCCTACCTTTTACCAATGGGCCAACTAGGAACATTGCTTTTATTTATTTATCCAACAGTATCTATGAATTATTACTCAGTAAAGCTCAAGCTCCTTTTCAGTGAGATTCCAGGGTAACAGGTGGTGATACAAAGCTACTACATGGCTTTATACTGTAACAAGCACTATGTATAGTAAATAGACAAATACATTACATATTGTACATACATACAAGTATATACAGTACAAGCATTGTCAGTGGCTCAGTAGGTTGCATGTTTGCCTCTGGGGTCAGACGGCTGGAAGGGGGTGAGCTCAATTCCCACACCAGGAACTTAGGCTAATACCCAAAATGAATTTTATAATATACTAGGCATTAAGGGGCACTGCACTGTTGAGTTGAGATCTTCAGATGAGATGTTAATGGGAAACTCCTGAATACCCAATAAGTGAAGCAGATGCTGCAGAAATGCCCAATTACGGCTTTTAGCATTAAGCAGATTTTTGTATTTACTTGCTGCATGCCGATCTTGCCTTTAAACAACCGTACCAATCATAATGTCTGCAGAACTGCCTGTGGCCATCTCGCACCCTTGGATGGCTTCCACCATGCTAGTTATGCTAATGAGGGCTACCTACTCTGCCATTAGTTGGTAGCCCTCGTTAGCATAACTCACGTGGCAGAAGCTGCACGAGGTACACGAGATGGTCATGAGTAGTTCTGCAGACATTGTAGATGGTGCAGCTGTTTAAAAGTGAAATCAGCACACAGCAGGTAAATTAAAAAAATAGCTTAGTGCTAAAAGCCCTAATCAGATGTTTCTGCAGCAGCTGCTGCACTTGCTGGGTATTTAGTTTCCCTTCAAATCGAGGTCTCCTCTGCTTTTCTTTGGTGGATGTCCAGGTGGAAATTAGAGAAACCATGGCACTTACAGTAGTATAAGAGTATGATGTATCCTGGCCAACTTTTTCCCGTCAATAAAATAGATCTGTAACAAACCCCTACTGCCACTAGGGGATGGATGTTGATTACAAGACTGCCAGGCTTGGTAGTGACTCTGGCTTAAACAGTAAAAGTGAGTGCAGCTTAGTGACACAAAGGAGGATGCCAGGGTACACCTTAGTTCAGACTATACCCTGATGTGGCAAGGACCTAACAGTTTGCAGCTGCCAACAAATCCAGATTTTGAGACCAGATCACTTTGATGCCCAGTCACCTGGTGGCCTCCAGGGACAGACCCAAGACAGTGGTAGAGACTTAAGGGAAAGGATCTGGGGGCCATTTAGAGTAGATTGCTGATCATTCTGGGGATCATGTGAGGGGATGCACCGGGATGGTGTAGGTACCCTAAGGGACTTCCACTCAAGGGGAGTTCCTTGCTTCCTTATGCAGAGGCGGGGTCCCTCATAAGAGATGGTGTCATCTTTGGTGGTCATTTGTGATCCAGTGCCTGCTTGATGCTGCCAGTCAAGCTGCTGATGATGAGAAACTTGAATAAAGAGAGAGAGAGAGAGAGAGAGAGAGAGAGAGAGACAGACAGAGACAGACAGAGAGAGATAACACTGCTGACTAACATAGGGGATATGTCTACATTGTGTGACAGAAGATCCCAGGCTTGGATAGGTCCCAGAGCTGCTGCTTCTGGCAGAGGGGCTGGGGACATTGCAAGCCACTGGTAGTGGGCAGGCTGGTGTATGTACTGCTGCACTGTGTCCTGCACATCATCCATGGAGTAGAAGAACCTAAGAAGTGAAGCACTAACACAAGGTGACCTTTGGACTCTAGCGGGAAGACTGGCCTAACACAGAGCAGCTGCATTCAGGACCAGGGGACCCATGGATGCTCACTCATGAACAAAAATCCAAAAAGTGTTCTTATTGAAACCTCCCTGAAAATGGGGGTCCTTAGAAAGCCTGCCTGGGCTTACCTGCTACCCTGTAACTCTGTCTCCTTTTGCTCTTTCGGGCTTCTCCCAATCTACCAAGCAACTTGTTCTGTCTCCATTGGTCCTTTTCTATCCCTGGTACCCTGCCATGCAGCCCAAGTCCATAATCCAGCCCTTCAGGGCTCAAAGTGTCTGCTCGTGATCTCCCACTGTAGCGTGACTGACACCTTTGATCTGCAACCGATCAAAATTTTGGTCAATCCAGAGAGTGTTTCAGTGGTCCCAGGATCCCCTTCACTTAATTGGGACCTGGTGACCAAGGACAGGCTGCTGAGAGTCCACTCCCTTGCAAATTAAAGGAGCAGTGCAAGGTGTTGGATCAGGGTTCATTTGCATATGCTTGAGCTGGAGCCCTGATCCATTTGAATATTCATCAGTGCCTGTCTGCCCTCAGGGCAGCTGTTCTTGGCTGCGGCCAAGAAAAGGAAAAGAAAAATGTTTTAAATATAGTAACTGCTGCATGTATGTAGGGGAAAATGTTTGAGAAGGGGGAAAGTGTTAAATAAATAAATGCTTCTTCCTGGCTTCACCAGAAATAATGGGACTCAAAAGTAAACAGCCTGTCTGCTGCTGCAAGGCATCTTCTAGTGCTGGCAGCAGCAACAGAAAAACTAACAGAGCAACATCCTTCATCTGTGCAGCAACAGCAAATGTTCAACCTGGGCTAAAGAACTGTGGGGCACTGGGGCAAATATCTTTTTATCTCTGGCTGCACCAGAACTTTTATTCAGAACTGTACCTAACCTGCTAAAGGGACAGTGGATTAAACAGCCATTGCAAGCAACCACAGCCAATCGGAAAGCCAGGAAAACAAAGCCAGGACTTAATGGGACTTTCACAAAAGCTGATGGGTAAATACAAAGTGCTCATGGGGACTTACAGGGATCTAATTCTAGGTGCCAAAACACCAGACCAACAGTACATTGAGTAAGGTTCATGCATTATTCATTTCTATGAATGACAGGTCCTCCAGCCAATCGGAGGCCAGTCACCCCATTATCACATCCAATCAGGAGCTTTGGGAAAGCCCTATAAGAGAGGGACTTCTAGTTATGATGGCCGCCTGATGGACGCATTCTGAGTCGCTCCTCATTCCTCGGTTCATAGATTACCCCCTTCTAGCTGATTGAGTTGTGCCAGCAGCGAAGGAATAATCCTTTGAACACACCACAAACAGCGCGATCATAGAATCAAAGAGAATACCCAACTGATCACATTTTAACACTAAAATGAAACTCCAGAGGCCTAAGCATACGCCCCAGCCATCGACAGAGAAAGATTTGCCAGTGAAGCATACTACAGCGGGCGGCGGGGATAATACTACTACTCCAAAGCTTTTAACAGTCGAAACGTTTTTTGAAGGGTTAGCCCCAATTAAAGATTCCCTTCATGCTGTGGTAGGAGACCTGCAAGTGCTTAAGAGCTCTATGGAGAGTTTAACAATTTGCACCAACGATAATGAAGCACGTATTTCTTCCCTGGATGACTGGAGGGCTCAGCTGGATCTGGAGATTTTTTCCCTGCTTCAGTGCCTGAGAAAAACAGAAGATAAACTGGAGGATCTTGAGGGTAGATACAGAAGAAACAATTTAGTGGTACTCAGACTTCCAGAAGGAGAAGAAGGCATTAATCCTATTTCTTTTGTACAAAAAAATGTGCACTAAAATAGCTGGTCCTTCGCCTAGTGGCCCAACATATATCGTTGAAAGGGCACATCGGGCATTGAGGCTCACACCTCCAGTTGGCTCTCCCCCTAGACCCCTAATATTCAGACTCCTCAACTATCTGGACAAGCAACTGATACTTGAGAAGTTAAAAGAGGTGAAAGAGGTCCAATGGGAGAGCGCCAATATAAGGATAGCGCAAGGTCTGCCGTTAACAGTAAGGCAAAAGCATACTGAGATGCATCCTATTGTGGCTAAACTCATTGCTGCAGGAGTAAGATTTAGAATGCGATATCTGGTGACTTTACAAGTGAATAAGGAGGGGGCAGTGGATATCCTTCGATACTGTGGCTAAGGCTACTACAGAGCTCAAGAAGCTGTACCCGGACTTATTCCATTGAAAATAGAGGGATGCCCCGTTATTGAATAAATGCCAGGAATCATTAAACTGTCTTTATCTAATGAACCAGGTTAAGAGTAACTTGGGCTTGTGAAGTAAGGCAGTTTTGTTTCGGCTGATTAGACATTCAAGTAGTATTTAGAAGCATTTTGGTCAGTGAACCCCAAGGGAGAAAATAAGTTAAAAGACACTGCCAAAAGTCTCCTTATTGGTTGTTTTATGCGGGGCTATATGTCGCAGGAAAGTGGATGCCCAGATATTTCTGATTAGTCTTAATTGGAGGCATGATTCAACAGACTGGTTGGTGCAGACACTGGTCCTTCATTTGTCACAAGGACTGTGTAAAGAGACATGGAGTTCTTTTTGTTTTGCGGTGTTGGTACATTGCTTTGAAGCACCTTTACTTTTCTTGTTAGTTTGGTACTTATATGTGGCCAATTAGTACCAAATATAAGCTTTGAGAGTTATAGTTGATTAGAGTTTAAATTCTACATGTTTGTCTCTCATTTTAGGAAGAGAATTGAAGGAGGGGGTATAATTCAGATATTTGGGCTTAAGTTGGGGAAGGCGGCTGAAACTGTCTGTTTGGCGGGGAATAAGATTGTGACCGAACAATAGGAGGGAGTGCGGTCGAGTGGACCAGGGTATTAAGATAACGTTGTCGGGGTTAAATGGTTTTGTTTGGGTTTAGAAAGGTTAGTGTAATATTTCAAGTGGATACAAGTAGGCAAGTGCTAGGTATAACTCTTAGATTAATCAAGAGGTGGCAGATTTATCAATATGACTTACCTAAAGGGGGGCAGGTCAACTATCATTATTTGTGCGGCTCTACCTTACTTTAAATATCATAGACACCCAGGTCTCCAGGGATGGAAACCCCCTGAATTGGAAATGGATCCTGACCATTAATGGCAGTGAGGATTATATCCTGGAATGTTAAAGGGGCCCATTCTAGAGTTAAACGTTATCAAATTATTAGACACCTGGAAACTCTACAATGTAATGTAGCCCTATTGCAAGAAATGCACTTATTAGATATGGAAGGTAACGTAGCTATCCTGTTCACCAAGGGGACTCCATTTAAGTTACAGCATTCTCAAATTGATAAACAAGGGCGATTTATATCTATTAAGGGACTTCTAAACCATATTGAAATTATCCTGGGATCCATATATGGACCTAATAGTGATACACAGGAATTCTTTGTTAAAATAACAAATATCCTGAACTTGTTTCCTGGATTACCCACACTAATTGCTGGGGACTGGACTCTGGTCCTTTCACCAGTCCTTGACAGATCAGTATGTAAAGGAAGTAGTCTCTCTCCAGCTCAGAGAGCTTTAATGAAATTTATTGGAAATTATAATCTTAGAGACCCCTGGAGACTGCTAAATCCTACAGCTAGGGGATACACTTTTTATTTGCCGGTTCATAAACCATTATCCTGCATTGATTATTTCCTAGTTAATACTCCAGTTCTTGAAGGCTTAATAGGATGTGATATGTCCCCGAGGGTTATTTCTGACCACGCGCCTGTTTGGATGGAGGGTGCAATCTCACATCAGACAGAACCAGTGTATGAAAACTGAATACACAGCTTTTACAGGATGAACAGGCAGTGAATTCCCTTAAGGAAATAATTTCCCATTTTCTTACACAAAATCAGGGATCAATATGGGATATTGACAAACTTTGGTGTGCCCTAAAATGTGTGGTTAAGGGAGAATGTATCCAATTATCTACTATTCGCAAGAAAAAGAGAGAGATGTTATCCTCCTCGCTCCTATCAAAAATTCAAATTTTAGAAAATCAACAAATTAACCAGCAGACTGAGGAGACACTGGAGCTTTTAACTAAACTAAAGAATCAGTACTCAGAGTCCCTACGAGAACAAGATCAGTATATGCTTTTTAAGACTCATGTTAAATATATAGAACAGGGTGATAGAGCTAGTCATTTACTAGCTCTTAGGCTAAGATAACAAGAAGAATCTAGGACTGTGGTGTCCCTAATTTCCAATTCAAATAATTCCCTTCTCACTACTCCTAAGGAAATTGTTAAAGAGTTTGAGGTGTATTATAGATCCTTGTACTCTCCACAGCTACCTATTCCCTCTATTGCGGAGATTCAGACTTATGTTAATGATATTCCGCTCCCTTCCCTCCAACATTCGCAAGTGAAACTCCTTGAGAAGGCCATATCCCAACAAGAATTATGGAAGGGCAATTGATTCATTGCCAGATGATAAGGCACCAGGCCCAGATGGCTTTCCACCTAGATTCTACAAGGTGTTATCTCTCTTAATACTGAGCATGTTCTCTTATCTTTGTAATTCTGGACTCTCTGATCCCTCATTACTAGAAGCCCTTATAATAGTACTCCCCAAACTGAACAAATTTCCACAGATGGTCTCTAATTATCGACCAATTTCCCTGATGAACTATGATATGAAGCTCATTGCAAAGATTTTGGCAACAAAAATTGCATGAATTTGCACCCCATTACTTAGTTCAGAACAAGTGGGATATATAGCCAGTCGCTCATCAACCGACCACCTCAGGAAACTGTTGCATGTTTTCTCTGCATCCAGAGTAGCACCTTACCCAATGGCATTTGGTGTCTCTGGATGCGGAGAAAGCATTCGACAGGGTAAGTTGGACTTTTCTATTTGAAGTTCTCAAAAAATTTGGTTTTATCCAGAAATTCATAAAGTGGACACAACTATTATATACTCTTCCCACAGCAAAAGTGTACTGCAAAAGGTTTTTTTCAGAGGTATTTCCCCTATTTTCCAGCATGCACCAAGGATGCTCGCTTTCACCTTTACTTTTTAACCTATACCTGGAGCCACTTTTATACCACCTTCAACATTCCCCCCAGATACAGGGTATACAGATCGGTGAGTGGGACCTACGTCTTTCGGCATATGCAGATGACATTCTGTTGCACATCACCAATCCCCAAACTTCCCTCCCAGCGATAGTATCTATTATAGACAAATTTGGCACATTATCTAACTACAAATTGAACATAGCTAAATCAACAATTATGCCATTAAACAGGCATGCTCATCGTTTACAATTAGGAAATTTTCAGTTTTGTTGGGCAACTCAAATTACCTATTTAGACCTTATACTAACAAATGACTTGTTACAGATTAAAACATTGAATCTTGTTGCTAAATTAGGAATTATAAAACAGGATCTTGAAAGATGGGCCCCTTTGTATTTTTCACTACAAGCACAAATTAATGTAGTTAAAATGAATATATTTCTGAGGCATTTTTATCCCCTGAATATGTTAAATTTTTATCTTCCGCAAACCTGCTTTAGAAAGGTTCAACAGATTTTTTCCAAGTTTCTTTGGAAATCACAACCACTGAGGAGATCATATATTAAGCTTGGAGCATCCAAGGACAAAGGGGGCCTCAAAATGCCAAATTTTTTCCATTATTATTTAGCAATTCATATAGCTAAATATTTTTCTTGGTATTCCCCTATTTCTATTAGATAGGCACCTATTTATGAACCATTATGGCTGAAAATGTAGTGCCTAGTTATTAGACATTCTGGTATCTCCCCATATAGTTTGTTATATATTACCCCTAAAAAAGGCTTTAAGATTTTACAGAATGACCTAATACATATGTCACTGAAAGTACATGCCCAATTGTGTAAAGTCCTTAAATTTGATAATACTAAGGATATTTCCCAACCTATCTACTGAAAACCCAATTTTTTATTAGATAGCCAGCATCTAAGAACTACAGGAGTAACCCCTGAACAAGATGTCAAGGTGCTAGATTTATTGGTGTAAGGTAAGATTAAGGCTTCACCTGACCTTCTTAAAATTTTAGACCTTCCTCCCAATCAGATATTCAAAGTATTTCAAATTAGACACCTGTTAATATCAACGTTAGGAAACGATATTTGGGATATGGACCAAACAGATCTTTTTAATAGGTTTCGTGACCTGGTATGGAATCCTCATGCTGTATCCAAAATAACTGCTGAGTTATATTCACTAATCTATCCTGATATGCAAGGAATATCATTATATCGGACAACTCAATTCCCAAATAAGCAGCTTTGCTGGGATAGTATTTGGAAAGCAGTACATTCTTATACTTCTAATGATAAACTGCTTCTAATTCAATTTTACAAAATTCATAATATGTATTTTACTCCAACAAAGTTAGCCACCATGGGCAAAATACAGGAGTCCAGATGTAATATATGTGGTCTAAATGAGGGTACTATATATCATATGCTATGGGAATGTCCCTTAGTCAAGTCTTTATGGAGCATGATTAAATCCAAACTTGATCCCCTTCTTGGATTGGAACCACTTTTTGAACCCAAAATATGTATCCCGGGAGCCTATACCCAAATTCCAATTTTAGAAAAAAGATATGTCATGGCCTTAATTTCCCATACTGTTAAGCAATTAGTGTTAAGGCACTGGAAAGATTCCCAGCTTATTCCTTTTTCTGAATGGTTGCAACAATTTTTATATAATAATATATATATATTATAGAAAAAATGATTGCTAGTCTTAAACACAGCCCAGCTAGCTGTTGTAAAAAAATGGGGCAAGATTTATACATTGACCTCACTTACAAGGTAAAGTAAGGACCTGGCTGTGGAAATCCATGAATATATTTGGCACCTCAATAATAGCCTGTTAGCAGACCTTAGCACTAGCACTTACCTGGAGGGGGATAAGGGGAAGGGTAGGTATTTAGTGTGGTATGTGTTTAGACTTAGGGATAGTAGTTAATAAAAGGCCGATGTAACCTCAAGGCCATAAATACTTGTACTTATTCACCCATTTGTGTTTGAGCCTGGTAATACTATGTATGTATGATTAAAGCAAAATAAAGCATATGTAATTTAAAAAAAAAGCCCTATAAGAAGTAGTGTAAGCCAGCATTTTGCCAGATAGAAGAAGAGTGACAGCCAGATTCCAGCCTGCAGATTTGAGCAGGACCCTCCTGGGGAAGGGGGCCCAGGCTTCAGCCATGCTGCCAAGCCTGGAGTTCCAGTTTATCCTGTCCAGCCTGGAGAGGGTTTTCATCTTTGTTAATTAATGTTAAAGTAATTTAGTTTTGTTTCATCTGCTAGCCTGGAGGTTGCCAGATTTGTCCTCCAGGTGCTAGACCTCCCTGCCTCCCTCGTCTGAGAAAGAGATGGACCAAAGACCAGATAACATCAAGCAGCGGTGAGAGCGCTGACCAGAATCTCAGCTGTGAGAGGACTGAAGATGCCAGGATGCCTTCTATAGTGGAGATGACATATGGAGGACCTGTGTGAGTACCCTTGTACCCACCAGTGCAGGGAAAATACCTTGCAAGTTATCCTATGGGCCTGTCAGCCTTTGTTGTTGAGTCAAGGAAGAGAAATTAAGTAACCTTAGGGCCGACATGCCTCTTATCTTCTGGAGTGTGAGAGAGACTGTAAAAGTGATTAGTCTGGACCACTTTACCCTCAAGAGACTGTAGTATAGAAGTTGTTCTGTTGCACCTTGCCTGCTGCCCAGCTGGCCCAGTGCGGGTGTAGTTAGAGACTGTATTGTGCAGGTTACAGCTGTTGCTGGGGGTACCCAAGAGAGCCCAGGACAGTTTGTAACTCTGGTGAATCATATAAGTGTGCTAATATCTATCTGTACTCACTATTGGTCAAAACTACCCTATTGGAACTGCTAGCCATTAATCACATTGCCACTTCAAGCTGACATGAGGCCCTAGAATTTGCTTTGCTTAGATATGTCTGGAAATTATATACTTCCATCTAGCCAAATTCTGTCTACAGACAGAGATGCTTGAGAAAAGTATTGGTATGTAAATGTTCTGAGTGTGACTACATATAAGAATAGAGATGCTTGAAAAAAGTACTGGTATATGAATGTACTGGATGTGACTACTGTAACCCCCCCCCCACTGGCCCCTTATTTAACCAGCAGACACACCTCCCATAGTCTAGGGGAAAAGAGAGTGGTGGGGTTATATAATTCCACCATAGACAAGGTGGGATATGCAGATGTAGTAGACATTATAAAACACAAACCATGTGTGGCTAATAGGCACACACCTGGTGGGACCAATACCATGGTCACAACCCAGGTCCTGGGGAGAAAACATTTGCTCAGGGCTATGCTAGGTTTGCACTTCTGGACAGGAGTACCCAACTAACTCCACATGGGAAGCAATAACATAAATGTCCATTCCAGGTTGGGATTCTAGAGTGTGGCTTTATTCCATGAAAAAGTAGGAACACACAAAGCAAAGATGGACCCCCAAGGGTTACACACATGGTAAATGCAGACATCTGAGGTACAGAACTCCTAATTTCCCATATAGCATAGGATGATTGTCGAAATTGTGGAATTAGCCACTGGTAAAACACACCAAGCAAATTCCCTCGACTAGGCACACACAGCCAGTACTTGGAAGTCCCATATGGCATAGGAATACTACAGAAAATGTGGAACTAGCCACAGGTGAACACACTAATTTGTCTGGAGAACATGGTCTTATGGCCAGTACCTGTACACTTCCCATTTAGCATAGGATAAATTGTAGCACTCAGACCACAACAAAGCACTAAAAACTATCCTTTCCCTTCCTACTCCTGGCTCTGTCTACGTATATACTTTTCTTCTTACACTATCAAACCATTCCTACCTCCCTTATCTGTTATATTCAGTTGTTTGTTCCATTTCCCAAAATGTATGTATTGCAAACACCAGTTACCATGTTTCAATTATCAGTATGCTATCTATAAGTCGTTACCCCTGTGTTACATTAGTTGATTACTACCTGAGGTCATCCTATGTGGTGTCCTTGTATGTATATCTTGTTTGTATTATGTGATGTTTGCATTTATGTATATATAGTTTATTAACTACTTATGTATGTATGTTGTGTAAGTCTATATGTCACAGGACCTCCTTGTGAAAGATCTTGCTCAATAGAGTTTTCCTGCAATAAACTTGAACTTGAACTTGCAGGGTTTCCTACTTTGGTCCAGGTGGGAGCCAGATGAATTTGTGGTGCCTTGGACAGACCATACTTCACTAGGCAACCTGAACAATGAGGTATTAAAAACACATCCCTTCCAGCTTTGAGGCACATTAAGCATACTCTCACAGGGTAGTTGGTATTGCAACATATGGAGGCAACCCTTCACCATTGAAAACTTGTTCTATTTCCTTTAGTTTGGCCACCTCCTCTGCTATCATAGCTCAGGCATGATCCTGGTAGCGGGATGTTCACAAAGCCATGTCTGCAATTTAAACACATAAAAGTCTGTTATTACTACAGGTTCACGATACTCTGAACAGTCTCTTAAAATGGTTCCCTGCTGCTGTGTTTACATTTACTGCCCCATCCTGTAATGGTGGTTGAAGCACTCCTCTAGCATCAAATCGGTCTCTGACTCAAATAAACTGTGCATCTAACCTCTCTGCTACTGATTTCTGCTCAAACTGTAATGATTGCACTGCTTTGATACTTCTCAGCACATTCATATGATTTCTTGGACTTTATGATTAGCACACAATTCAACTATTTACACTTGCTTAAAGTCACTTGAAAGCCACAGTATTTCTTTACAGGATTGCCTGTTTGCTGCAGCCTAATACACAACTCACAGTGCCTCACTTGCTTAAAACATTATACTGTTGCTGAACCCATTATAGTGCTTACAGTCTATGCTCAGAATTTTTGTTTGTTGTGTTTGGCGTTCCAACTCACAGTCCTTCTTTGCAAAACAATCTCATGGCTCACACACAGATCCAACTGTTTTTTAAAATCACTCACAGTTTGAGGCACAGATATTTGGATGGTACTCACTGAATCAGTAACTGGCTTTCTCTGATGGAAATTTTCATCCTGGTGCCAATCCTGGACGGCCTCTGGGGTAAAATGGGCTGGTGTTCCGCCGATTGTTACCACGAATGCCACGCTTTCTTCCCAGTCAGTCAGATAATGGGTTGAGCCCAAATTTTAACAGCAAATGTCTGTATTTACAGATTTAGAATGTTCACTAGCCCCTTGATGGTTCCTCTTGGCTATCCAGCTTGCACGCCACTTACTCTCTCCTTCTGGAATGCAGGGCTGCATTCTAAAGCTGGCTAGGGGGCGGGACTGATTGCAGTCACACCAATCACTCGACGCCATGCAAATGAGCCTTTTCTCTCTGCTCGCGCTGTTCCTCCATGGCAATCATCGAGTAGGGCAAAATTTAAACTGCAAACTGAACTTTTTTTTCTCAGCTGCAATTTCATGGTGGGAGAGTATTTTTTGACCATTTCTTTACTCAGAACTTGGCTATTTCTTTAGCTACTCCCCCAATTCACACACAAAAAACATGAAACTTTGAGGGCACATGTATCTCTCTGTTTCCCAAAGTCCACATTACTTTTGACACTTAAAAAACTTGAGATTTAGAAGTTCTGTTAACGTTCTTGATGCAGAACAAGGGTATACACATTCTGGCTTTACAGTCCCTTGGCAAAGATGGCACAAACACACAGCAGCACTTGAACAGCAGGCACACATCAGCACATACTGATGGCACTATCCTAGGCAGATCCTTTTGCGCAAAGCTTCCCTTCCAGTTTTGGGCTACCACACTGCCAGACAGACAAAACACTAGTCATAATCTAAACAAACTATTCTGTGTTTTCCCCCCAAATTAAACAACGTCCTGGATGAGCCCCCATTTTTGTAACCCACCCACCCCCCTACTGGTCCCTTATTTAACCAGTAGGCACACCTTCCATTGTCTAGGGGAAAAGAGAGGAATGGGGTTACACTGATTGCCACCATAGACAAGGTGGGATATGCAGATGTAGTAGACATTATAAAACACAAACCAAGTGCAGCTACTAGGCACACACCTGGTGGAACCAATACCATGGCCACAACCCAGGTCCTGGGGAGAAAACATTTGCTCAGGGCTATGCTAGGTTTGCACTTCTGGACAGGGGTACCCAACTAACTCCACATGGGAAACAATAACATAAATGTCTATTCCAGGTTGGGATTCTAGAGTGTGGCTTTATTCCATGAAAAAGTAGGAACACACAAAGCAAAGATGGACCCCCAAGGGTTACACACATGGTAAATGCAGACATCTGAGGTACAGAACTCCAAATTTCCCATATAGCATAGGATGATTGTCAAAACTGTGGAACTAACCACTGGTAAAACACACCAAGCAAATTCCCTCAATTAGGCATACACGGACAGTACTTGGAAGTCCCATATGGCATAGGAATACTGTAGAAAATGTGGAACTAGCCACAGGCAAAAACACAAATTCATCTGGAGAACATGGCACTTATGGCCAGTACTTGTACACTTCCCATTTAGCATAGGATAAACTGTGGCACTCAGACCACAATGGAGCACCAAAGTACTTGACCTATTGCCTCTCCCAGTGGCAAGCAGTGATCCAGAGGCCCTCATGGTGGTCTATAACTCAGTCATTTCAGTGGCCCTGGATGTCATTGCTCCTGTCTGTGTTTGTCCTCTCTCTCTCTCTTCACCCTCGGTCCCCATGGTTTGACGGGACTTTGAGGGAGATGCGGTGACTAGGACAAAGGTTAGAGTGTTGCTGGCAGAAATCTGCCCTTGATGCCGACCACCTTAGATTGAGGGATCATTACCAAGCCTATCAATCGGCAATCACCCGTAAGACAGCAGAGTTCCTGTCCAGAGAGATTGCAGCCACTCAGAATCAACCAGTTCAGCTTGTTTGAATGGTAGACAGACTGTGCAATGCAGCCTGTCTACAAGTTCAAAAGGCCTTTTCGCAAATAGAGTGTGATGAACTTTCTCAATTCTTTGCATCTAAGGTGGCTGACATCAAGGCAGTACTCCAACCTGCACACTCTATTGGTGTTGCTGTAGATCAGTCTGAGGACACTACTCCTCAGCTTTCCTGGAGTACCTTTGACCAACTGGAGTTCGTGGATGTCATGCAGATTGTCCAGGGTGCTTGCCCTATGTGCTGTAGTTTGGATCCAGGACAAACTTTCCTGATTTTGGGTTGTATTGATTCTATCAGTCCGATCCAAGCACGGATAGTCTGATGCTTCTTGGAAACAGTTTCCTAGCTCCCTGATGGAGGCAGTGATGACACCACTGTTTTTTTTTCTCTTTATTTGGAGGGTCCCTACTGTCAACCCTCAGCCTTGGTCACGGCCCCTGGGACTTCCACCACCATCTATGGCCTTCTTTTTCCCCCAGTTACCCCTGGCTTGCCCCCCGGAGGGTGGGGCCGTGGCATTGGACCCCTGTATCTGAGCTGCAGAACTAGTGGCTGGTCGGGGGAATGACGGTGATGGCAGCTAATTGAAGCCCCAGGGAGGGCTTCACCTAGACAGTAGACCCTCCCCGCCTACTCCTTTTTTCCGCTTTTCTGTTTCGGAGGTGGGGACGTGCAATGACGCCAGTGTCCACCCTGCCTCCCACACTGTTAAGTGCCAGTAGTGTGAGTGACTCCTGGCCTCTGCCAGGAGTTCTCCTTGCGCCGGACACTACTCCACCCTCCTCCCAGAGATGGAGAGCCATCCATGGAATGCTCCATCCTTCTCCTCCCACGGCTGGCCCTCCGGTGAACTGGGTCCATTCCCAAACCCGGGTCACCAGCGTTTCAAGCGGAAATCCAACCACTGCGATGACTGGCCAGATAACAGCACTCTTAAAGAAAGCTTCTTTGGACCCAGACCTCCATGCAAACTACAGACTAATCTCAAACCTTCCTTTTTTAGGGAAGATGATTGAGAAAGTAGTGGCTATGCAGCTGGGGAACCACTTGACCATCCATGATATTTATGAGCCTCTTCAGTCCAGATTTCAAAAGAGACATAGTACTGAGACAGCGTTGGTTCGGGTGCTCAGTGTTCTCCTGATGGCTACAGTTTGGAAAAAAATGTTCCATCTTGGTTCTTCTAGATGTCTCATCAGCATTTGATACTGTGGACCATGGGGTTCTGCTTCACTGCCTGAAGTTCATCTGTGGATTGTCAGGTACAGTCCTCAGATGGTTTACATCTTTTCTCACTGGAAGAATGCAGACAGTGGTGTCCAGGGTTTATTCCTCGGACCTAGTTTCTCTGTCTTGTGGGGTTCCTCAGGGCTTAGTGCTGTCCCCCATGTTGTTCAGTGTACATGCTGCCCCTTGGAGACATTGTAAAAAGGCATGGGCTGAGGTTTCATGCTATGCTGATGATACCCAGCTCTACCTTTCTTTTGAACCTCAGCAAGATGGAGCTGTCTCAGCCTTTAATAGCTGCCTCACAGAAATCCAGGAGTGGATTAATTCCAGTTGGCTAAAATTGAACTCAGAAAATACTGAGGTTTTGGTTGTGGATCCATCACGATGGATGGGGGGCTTGGGGTGGCGTATCACTTCCGACTTCTGAACTGGTGCGAAACCTGGGTTAATTTTTGACGAGGGGCTGATTGTGTATTCACAGGTGTCAGCCATTGTCAAATCCTCTTTTGACCATCTGAGGAATATCTCCAGGATCAAGCACCTTGTTCCGTCTAGTGAGCTTACTTGTTATTATTTATTTATTTAAATTTTGGTAACCGGGTAGGCCCACTGACAGCTTGACTGTCCCTTTTTCAGGGGAGACCCGGGATTAGTTACTTGTACCTAAGGGATGAAAAAAAAAAAACAAAGCTACAATGCATACAGTGAATCAAGGTTTACAAAGTGCAGCAGGAATATACATAGCAGCATGTAGTACATCATAGACAGATTCCAAGCAGTAGTCTGGACATTTTTGTTAGGACAACATGGAGAAACAGACATATCAAATGATAACCCACAGTGATAAGCACCCTAGCATCCTGCTTCCCTAAGCATACCCTCCCTTCAGAGACTATTGATCTGTGGCAGCCACCCCATTCAGGAGAGCCATCGTATAGCCTCAGCTGTAGCAGCAGCAGCACAGTGCCCCTATGTCCAGGTGGGATTTTAGTGCTTTCTTGAATCCCCCAAAAGAGGTGTTATCTTGAAGCTTTCTCCAGAGATTGTTCCAAAGTTTGAGTAAGGACACCCTGGCAGACCAAAGCCCAAGGGATATTTTGGCTCTGGGTATTACAAGTAGCTTCCGATCGGTAGACCTGAGCTCTCTCCTGTTAGTTTTAGGGACAAGCAGCTCTTGTAAACATGGAGGGGGCTCCAGGTTGTTGTAGTTTGAAAGGCAGGCACAGTGAGGGATATGCTAGCCTGGCTTCAAGGGATGACCAGTCCAGGACGTGGAGTACCTTGCATGGGTGTTCCATCCGTTGCACCCCAGCTAAAAACCGGCCGACCCTATGGTGTAGTGTACCCAGATGCTTCCTTTCCATGGGCTTCAGTGTCTGGAGCAAGGTCACTTTGTAGAATAGGGTGGGTAGTATTGTCCCATTCCCTACCATCTTTCTGGTTTCCTTGCTCAGGAAAGGGTTTAGCCAACAGAGGAGACACAGTTTTTGGTTTACTACCTTTGTGAGATAGTCTATGTGTTTCTTGTAAGTAACCTCCTGGTCTAGGTACATCCCCAGGTACTTGATGTTGTCTACTACCTCAGTCCCCATACCATTTATGGTGGTGAGGGACTGGAGGTTAGATCTGTCTGGGCCAAGCTTTTTTGGGCCAAAGAGCATGGCTTTGGTCTTCTTGCTGTTGAGGACCAGCATGTTTTCCTGGCACCACGCTTCAAGGGTCGTGAGGTCCTGTTGCAGCTCTAGGTTTAGGGACCCCACATCCTTCCCAGTTCTGTATGACACTGCATCGTCGGTATCTTCCTATGCTGGTCCATGCCTTTGTGTCCTCGTACCTTGATTACTGCAACTTCCTTTGCCTAGGGCTACCCAGGGTGAAAATCCACCACTTGCAGCTAGTGCAGAACGCTGCTGCCCAGCTTTTGATGGGAACTTCTAGATCCTGTCATATTAGCTGGTGCTGCGTGGACTGCACTGGCTGCCGGTACAGTGGCAGATCACCTTTAAAGTCGGTCTCCTGATTTTTAAAGCCCTATACAGACCAGGCCCAGATTACCTGACAGGGTTTCTGGTCCCCTACTGCCCTGGACGATTGCTCCGCTCAGCTTATGAGAGGTTGATAGAGATTCCGAGGGTGTGTCTGAAATCTTCTGGGGCCCGGGCATGCAGGCACATAGCTCCAACCCTCTGGAGCTCTCTACCCCGTTGGTTACGAGAGTCTACGACCATGGAGGGATTCAAACAAGCTTTAAAAACACACCTGTAGGTTCAAGCTTTCAGTGAATGACTAATTTTGTAATGGATTATCTGTTTTATATTAATTTATGATTTGGATAATTGATTTTTTTTTAAATTTGTTAGGTCCCTTGACATTTTGAAAGGGGACTTAAAAATAAAATTATTATTGTTATTGTTATTAAAGGCTCAAACTGGAGTAAACCTACTCACTGAGGTGACTGGAGAAAGCCCACATACTGGGGTAGAAATTCTTTAGGCATTGGCCACGTGCACTGACAGAAAAACACAGGTGCCCGTCAGAACCCGGAGTGCTGAACTGGTCACTCCAGATTGGTGGGGGTCTCCCACCTTTTGTTTCCAAGTTCATACTCGGCCATCCCTCTGGAAAATACACCTCACATTTAACAAACTGTACTGTTGACACTTTCTAGAAATGTATTTCACACTTAATATCAGCAAAACACCTCAGGGGTGTCACAAGTAAAAGTTCTGTTCACATGGATGGTCACATACTAGACTCCACTGTAGTCAGCCAACTTTTAAATGTCTTAGGTGATAGGGTCCCTTTGTCAGAGAAATTCACCTCAAAAGGCAGGTACTTCTGGTCAGACTTAGACAAAACTAAAATACTCAAAAGAAATTGTCACACAAGCCATCTTCATAATGTCCTGGTAGGATCAGGGGATTGCCCCTAACATCCTGGCAGCCTGCCTCATCCCACTTGGGATGAAGAACAGGAAATCCCTAGAGATGGCTTCCACCACTTAGACAAAGCTGGAAAATGCTGTACTCCACTAGGGTGAGAAAAGTGGAACACTGCAGTTCTCTATCAGAGCTGCTACTGGAACTGCAACTGCACTCTGCAGACTCCAGCCAACAACTGACTACAGAATTCTAAATATCCCACTCACAGCAACTGGCCGTGGCTTATGCTGTTGCGAGAGTTCTAAGGTGACATCACCTCTCCAGCTCTCAGCTAAGACCAGAAACAGAGACAGAGCGGGACAGAGTGAAATCAATTTACTGGCAAATCACTAGCTGCCTTCCCTGCCTACCACTAATTCTAAACGGGATTCTTGTAACCCCTGGGAACAAGGGGGGGTTACTCTACAATTTGCATTGTGCTGAATGTTCAAGATTTATGAAGCCAAGATTTAGCCAAGATAACCCGGATCAGTTGCCTTTTCTGAAATGTTCAGTTGTGTGACAAGCCGGGCAAAAATGGAGCTGCTTCAGCTCCCCCACGGTTGGCCGGCACCCAGCCAGCCACTGACCGAGACCAGGATGCCCGTCTGCAGCTCCTCGGAAGCTGCCTGCCTTTGAATGGGGCTGTTTCAGCTCCCCTACGGTCGTCCGGCACCCAGCCAGCCACCGACCGAGACCAGGATACCTGCCTGCAGCTCCTTGGAAGCTGCCTGCCCTTGAACAAGGCTGCTTCAGCTCCCCCATGGTTGTCCAGCACCCAGCCAGCCACCGACCGAGACCAGGATGCCTGCCTGCAGCTCCTTGGAAGCTGCCTGCCCTTGAACGGGGCTGCTTCAGCTCCCCCACGGTCGGCCGGCACCCAGCCAGCCACTGACCGAGACCAGGACACCCGCCTGCAGCTCCTTGGGAGGTACAGGACAGCACAGCCAATCAGAACACGGGCGCTTCCAGCAAACCTGCTCTGATTGGCCAGGACTCTTCCCCTGCTTCTGCCACCTGGCACTATTTACAAATAGATTTTAGATAGAACTAAGCACATTTCAAGTGTCTAATAGAAGTTCTTCATCTGTATTAGCCGGATTGTAATTTCTACTAGTGTTTTAAAGTGCTTACACCTCTTCTGTTTCAGTGCTCCTCCTGCCCCCCCATTCAAGCACTCTGCCTTGGTGCCAAAAAGTCTAACTCTCCTTTGTCTTCCTAAATTGCTCAAATCTAAACACATCCTAACTCTATGCTATTTAAGCCCTGCTCTTTTCTTCTCTCCAGCTGTCTGTCCTTGAACGGGGCTGCTTCAGCTCCCCCACAGTCGGCCAGCACCCAGCCAGCCACCGACCGAGACCAGGACGCCTGCCTTCAGCTCCTTCAAAGGTACGGGACAGCGCAGCCAATCGGAACACAGGCGCTTCCGGCAAACCCACTCTGATTGGCCAGGACTCTTCCCCTACTTCTGCCACCTGGCACTATTTACAAATAGATTTTAGACAGAACTAAGCACATTTCAAGTGTTTAATAGAAGTTTTTCAACTGTATTAGCTGGACTGTAATTTCTACTAGTGTTTTAAAGTGCTTACGCTTCTTTCTTTTCAGTGCTCCTCCTGCACCCCTCCATCCAAGCACTCTGCCTTGGTGCCGAAAAGTCTAACTCTCCTTTGTCTTGCTAAACTGCTCAAATCTAAACCCATCCTACCTCTATGCTATTTAAGCCCTGCTCTTTTTTCTTCTCTCCAGCTGCTTGCCCTTGAATGGGGCTGCTTCAGTTCCCCCACGGTCAGCCGGAACCCAGCCAGCCACCGACCGAGACCAGGGCACCCGCCTGCAGCTCCTTGGAAGCTGCCTGCCCTTGAACGAGGCTGCTTCAGCTCCTCCATGGTCGTCCGGCACCCAGCCAGCCACCGACCGAGACCAGGATGCCTGCCTGCAGCTCCTTGGAAGCTGCCTGCCCTTGAACGGGGCTGCTTCAGCTCCCCCTCGGTCGGCCGGCACCCAGCCAGCCACTGACCGAGACCAGGACGCCCGCCTGCAGCTCCTTGGGAGGTACAGGACAGCACAGCCAATCAGAACACGGGCGCTTCCAGCAAACCTGCTCTGATTGGCCAGGACTCTTCCCCTGCTTCTGCCACCTGGCACTATTTACAAATAGATTTTAGATAGAACTAAGCACATTTCAAGTGTCTAATAGAAGTTCTTCATCTGTATTAGCCGGATTGTAATTTCTACTAGTGTTTTAAAGTGCTTACACCTCTTCTGTTTCAGTGCTCCTCCTGCACCCCCCCCCCCATTCAAGCACTCTGCCTTGGTGCCAAAAGTCTAACTCTCCTTTGTCTTCCTAAATTGCTCAAATCTAACACATCCTAACTCTATGCTATTTAAGCCCTGCTCTTTTCTTCTCTCCAGCTGTCTGTCCTTGAGCAGGGCTGCTTCAGCTCCCCACAGTCGGCAGCACCCAGCCAGCCACGACCCGAGACCAGGGCGCCTGCCTTCAGCTCCTTCAAAGGTACGGGACAGCGCAGCCAATCGGAACACAGGCGCTTCCGGCAAACCCACTCTGATTGGCCAGGACTCTTCCCCTACTTCTGCCACCTGGCACTATTTACAAATAGATTTTAGACAGAACTAAGCACATTTCAAGTGTTTAATAGAAGTTTTTCAACTGTATTAGCTGGACTGTAATTTCTACTAGTGTTTTAAAGTGCTTACGCTTCTTTCTTTTCAGTGCTCCTCCTGCACCCCTCCATCCAAGCACTCTGCCTTGGTGCCGAAAAGTCTAACTCTCCTTTGTCTTGCTAAACTGCTCAAATCTAAACCCATCCTACCTCTATGCTATTTAAGCCCTGCTCTTTTTTCTTCTCTCCAGCTGCTTGCCCTTGAATGGGGCTGCTTCAGTTCCCCCACGGTCAGCCGGAACCCAGCCAGCCACCGACCGAGACCAGGGCACCCGCCTGCAGCTCCTTTGAAGGTGTGGGATGGCGCAGCCAATCGGACCACGGGTATTTCCAGCAAACCTGCTCTGATTGGCCAGGACTCTTCCCCTACTTCTGTCACCTGGCACTATTTACAAATAGATTTTAGATAGAACTAAGCACATTTCAAGTGTCTAATAGAAGTTTTTCAACTGTATTAGCTGGACTGTAATTTCTACTAGTGTTCTAAAGTGCTTACGCTTCTTCTGTTTCAGTGCTCCTCCTGCACCCCCGCATCCAAGCACTCTGCCTTGGCGATGAAAAGTCTAACTCTCCTTTGTCTTGCTAAACTGCTCAAATCTAAACCCATCCTACCTCGTTGCTATTTAAGCCCTGCTCTTTTTTCTTCTCTCCAGCTGCCTGCCCTTGAATGGGGCTGTTCAGCTCCCGCACAGTCAGCTGGAACCCAGCCAGCCACCGACTGAGACCAGGACACCCACCTGCAACTCCTTTGAAGGTACGGGACAGCGCAGCCAATCGGAACACAGGCACTTCCAGCAAACCCGGTCTGATTGACCAGGACTCTTCCCCTGCTTCTGCCACCTGGCACTTTTTACAAATAGATTTTAGATAGAACTAAGCACATTTCAAGTGTCTAATAGAAGTTTTTCAACTGTATTAGCTGGATTGTAAGTTCTACTGGTGTTCTAAAGTGCTTACGCCTCTTCTGTTTCAGTGCTCCTTCTGCACCCCCCCATTCAAGCACTCTGAATTGGCCCCGAAAAGTCTAACTCTCCTTTGTCTTCCTAAACTGCTCAAATCTAAACCCATCCTACCTCTATGCTATTTAAGCCCTGCTCTTTTTTGTTCTCTCCAGCTGCCTGTCCTTGAATGGGGCTGCTTCAGCTCCCCCACAGTCGGCAAGCACCCAGCCAGCCACCGACCAAAACCAGGATGCCTGCCTTCAGCTCCTTCAAAGGTACGGGACAGCGCAGCCAATCAGAACATGGGCGCTTCCAGCAAACCCGCTCTGATTGACCAGGACTCTTCCCCTGCTTCTGCCACCTGGCACTTTTTATAAATAGATTTTAGATAGAACCAAGCACATTTCAAGTGCCTAATAGAAGTTTTTTTTTTTTTAAGTGGCTAGTTTTCTATTAGCAGGTTATACAGACCTGCTACTAGAAGGATTCTTGGTCTTTCATTAAAAAAAAAAGTATACCCTCTGAAAGACACAGTCCCTGACTGCCTGGCCTTCCTGGCTGTATCCTCACTTCCCACTGATCCAGCTACTGCTCTTCTGCCCCCTTCATCTAGCCCCGCCAGCCTGTCTTAACCTCCTCCCTCTGCCTAGCCTGAATCCTACCTTAATCATGCACCTCCATAGTTCTCTCCCCATTCTATTTCTTCTTGCCTGTCTTCCTCCCCTACAGCACGCCCCAAAAGCCTGCTTTCCCTCCCTCCCCCACAGCTTCCACATTCCTACATTCTTCCTCCACTTAGGCACGCTGCACACTGGTCATTACCCCTTGCCCAGGGTCCATCCTACTGCCATGAAACTGCCCTACACCCACACTGGTCCTAGCCTTCCACTCTGGTCCCCCCTGTCTAAGCTTACCCTCACCCACTATCGTGCATGCTCGGCAATTTCCCGAGATGCTAGCAGGCAAAAGCATTCCCTTAAAGAAATATGCCGCAGCTCCTTGAGGCTAGTCCTCCTCCTCCTCCTCCTAATGCTGTCAGGCAACGTGCATCCAAACCCTGGCCCATTCTGCTCTAAAGCCATTAATCTGAGCAAGCTTTTGGGTGCCCTCTTATTCATATCAATCAACATCTGCAGCCTCCTTCCTAAAATGGATGCCCTACAGGCCTTCACCGGTGAACACAGCCCTGATATTCTGGTGGTTGTCAAAATCTGGCTCACGCCTTCAGTACCGGACCATGCAATCAGCCTTCCTGGCTACAACATCTTTAGGCTGGATCACCTCTCCAAAAGAGGTGGGGGCTACACTCTCTACCTAAAAGACTCCATAGAGGGGCACCGCATCATTACCTCACTCCAACCCACAACTGCTCAGATACTGCCAGTGAGAATCCTCCTTGGAGCCCAAAACAAAACCCTCACTGTTGCCACCATCTTCATCCCTCCCAAAGAACAGGAAACTGGTCTAACAGCTGTTCTTGACTTCGTAAAGTCACTCCCACTGGACGCCGAATCCATCCTCCTAGGAGACTTCAACATCAACTGGCCTGCGGACGATGCTGGTGCTCACAGAGATACCATTGCTGCAGTGAACCTGACACAAATGGTTGACTCACAAACCAGGAAAAATTACACGGCCGGCACCAGCACACTCTTGGACTGGATCCTTACCAGTCACCCATCGTGGATTTCTAACACTAATGTCCTCCCTGACTCTCTCAGTGATCACTCCCCTGTTAGCTGCACCTGGTCAAATAAATTCATCAAACAACCACCAAAAACTATCATCAGCAGGGTTCTACCCAGTGGTCACCTTCCTCGACTCAAATCCCACCTCCTCCATCAAGACTGGTCCTCTGTCTTCAATGCAACTAACGTAAACACTGCCCTTGACCACTTCATAAACATCTTCACTGTGGCCTGTGACATGTATGCTCCTATTAAGAAATGCAAAGTCAAATCACTAGTAACCCTTGGCTCACAGGTGACCTCCTCAACAAGACACCACCAATGGGAGCTGGCCAGAAACTCTGGAAGGCAAAACGACATCCAAAACTACAAACGTGCCCACAATGACTGCACCAAAACAATCTGGCAAATGAAATCCACCTACTATAAGCATGCCCTCACAAACTCCTGGGGCAATGGTCAGGAATTCTGGAAGAACATAAAGGAACTCACTGGGAATCCACCCCAAACCCCCCCCATCAATACTCAACATCAACGGAACCACAACCCTCAACCCAAAAACCATTGCGGATACCTTTAACAAAGCCTTTAATGACCTCAGTGCTGTCCTACCCCAGGACTACTTCAAAGATGGTGAAGTCCCTCTGTCCGCAATGAACACTACTCCCACCAGCTTCCCCCACTTCTACTTCAAAGCAGTCAAGGCTCACCAAGTCGCAAATATGTAATCAAAGCCCTTGGTAAATCAAGATTCAGTAATGACTCCCTCGATCTCAGAATCCTGTCTCTCACACTTGATGAAGTGCTTAGTCCTCTGACCAGAAATTTCAACCTCTCCCTCAGCCTTAGCCAGTTCCCAGACAGATGGAAATCTGCCACTGTCACCCCAATCCATAAAAGTGGTGACAAAACTGCCCACGATAACTACAGACCTATCTTCCTACTACCCCCACTCTCCAAGGCACTAGAAGGCATCGTCTCGGACCAGCTCACAGAATACCTGGATACTTACAACATCCTGTGCAAGCAACAATACGGGTTCTGCAAAGGTCACAGCACCTCCACAGTCCTACTTGAATTCACCGGTGCAATCCACTATGCACTTGACTCCGGTGAGCCACTAGGCTCAATCTACATTGACTTAACTAAAGCCTTCAACACCGTCAATCACTGCCTCCTGCTTGTCCAGCTTCAGAACATTGGGATGTCAACCAACTCCATTGGCTGGTTTAAGAGCTACCTTGAAGAATGGTCCCAAACAGTAAGAATCGCTGATACACTCTCGGACCCTAGACTGGTTCACTCGGGAGTCCCCCAGGGCTCCATTCTGGAACCCCTCCTCTTCAGCCTATTCTTAAACTCACTACTGGACAGCTGCCCAGAACAAATAATTCTCTACGCCGACGATGCTGTGATCCTCACCTTGGACCCTGATCCAATCCAATTACAAAATAAACTTTAGCAAGCTATCTCCTCCATCGAATTCTGGTTTCTAAACCATAAACTGCTTCTCAATCAGGAAAAAAACAAGTCTATAGTCTTCTGCAGCCCCCACAACAAAAACAAACAACTCCACCTCTCCATTGCAACCAAACAAGGAGCCATCCTAGAGCAAACACAATCGTTCAAGTACCTTGGCATCACTCTTGATCCCCCACCTCTCATACACTGTTCATATCAGCAATGTTGCAAAGTCTTCCAATGCGAGGTTAGACATATTATTCCGGCAAAGGAAACACCTAACCCCAGAAGCACTGGCAGTGGCCGTCCAAAGCTCCATTGTCAGCATCATAGACTATGGTCTGATCATATATGGGTCTGCAACTACCACTGCTCTCAAATGTATCACAACCTCCCTGAATAAGGCCTGTCGTCTCATCACTGGCTCACATCGCTGTACCCTCACATGTGACCTTTATTCCCAATCTGGATGGCTTCAACTGGACAAATGCATGAAATACCAAACCTGCATCATGGCCAAGAAAATTATAATGGGTCTGGCCCCATCTGGTGTCTGTGCCCTCCTTAAGCCTAGACATAGGAAGGTCACTTCATCAGACATAGCCATTGTTGGAATTCTGGATCTTACTGCCTGATAAGCCGGAGTCGGAGGGTTGACATTTGGTCCTTGGTTTTCCGGACTAATCTTGGATCTACCTGGATTAACTTGGATTTTGCCTCACTCCCGGACTCTTGATCTGACTGTGAGTTTTGACTTGCTAGCTTATTCTAGCTAGCTCACTTTGGACCTGCTGGTTTTATTGTTATATCTGAGCTGGACATTTTATAGTGTCAATTTGACTGAACTATCTCATTATGTGAGGATGATTTCTTCACTGGATGATAGTTGATGCAATTGTCTGTTTGGATATATTTATTTAATTTTAAAGTTTATTATTAACCTAATTTATTAATTTTAGGTATATTTTATTTTCTCCCAGTGGTGAGAGGACTGGGTGGGAAGTAATGTAGAGTTTTGTTTTATTGTTAGTGTTTTATATAGATTTGGAGGGTGAGAGGTTTGTGGAATTATTATTTAGGATTGATTTTTATTTGGAATTAAGGGGTGGGTTATATAATCTTAAAATCTAGGATTCTTTATTTGATATATATTAGAATTCTACAAATGTGTTGGGATAATACGAGGACAGTCGGGCATTACTCCCCCTCTGAACTCAGAGACCTTCGTCCTTTTTTCTGTCCCCCCTTACCAATAGAAGTTTATAGGTGATGTAGGGCTTTAGGGATTGTTAGAAGAAGGAAGAGGACGGGGCCTGGGTTTGGAGAGGGAATGGAAAGGAGTGGGCGGATAGGGATAGTAGGGACTAGGAGATGCCCTGGGGTGAAATGGGTCCAGAAAAGGGGTTCCCCTTGCCTGGTTCCCATACCCAAGGGTTCTGACTATGGTCAGCAGGTAATACGATCATCCTCGGTGTCTCATCCTACTCGGGCGGTGTTGTGCAATGCCAGGTCTATTAGGAACAAAACGGCTATTATAGCTGATTTTGTTGGGACATCAGACCTGGCGTGCATCACTGAGACCTGGCTGGCTGGAAATGCTGTATCAGTTTTGGAGGCAGCAGTTCCAGCCGGGTACTCAGTGATACACCGCCGAGGTTGGATCGTAAGAGGGCGGGGTGTTGCCATCTGTTTTAGATCAGAACTGGGCCTAGTGGAGGTGCCGGTGGGAACTACCAAATCCTTTGAATGTATCCTGGCCGAGGGTGTGGGGTGCAGGATACTTCTCGTATACCGTCCACCAGGTGATGGGAATGTTTTCCTGTGGGAAGTGGTGGAACTTGTTGTCGACCTGACATTGGGGTCGCCCAGATGGTTGGTGTTGGGGGACTTCAATGCCTGGGTTGATGATGAGGTCTCGCAGTTTGGTCAAGACTTCCTCCAGTTAATGATGTCACTGGGCTTCACACAGGTTATTTCCTCCTCGACCCATATTGGTGGTCATTCATTGGATTTGGTGTTCTTTCTGGGGATGGAGATATCTGATTTGGTGGTGGAACCAGTCAGATGGTCTGACCATCACTCCATTGGGTTCAGTTTTGGGGCCACCCCTTCTAGGCCGGCTCCTATCGGAGATGGTCCGGTATCGCCCTTTAAGGGGTGTCTCCCCCGATGGCAGTGCTAGACCTATCGAGTTTACCGAGAGATTGCATGGATCCAGGTGAGCTGGTATTTGCCTATAATGAGGCGGTGGCAGGGGCCCTGGATTCCATTGCTCCTGTTCGTGTTCATCCTCTCACCCTTCGACCTAAGTCTCCTTGGTTTGATGAGACTTTGAGGGAGTTGAGGAGAGTTGGATGAAGGCTGGAGAGGTGCTGGCGGAGGTCGGGCCAGGATTGTGACAAACTTAGATTGATGGATCACTATGTGTTCTATCAATCAGCAATCTCTCATAAGAAGGCAGAATTCCTGTCCAGAGAGATTGCTGCTGCACAGAAATAGACCAGCTCAGCTCTTCGGACTGTGGACAGATTGTGCAATCCAATCTGTCTGCAGTCCAGAAAATGTTTTCTCAAGAACGTGCGAGGTTTGCTCTATTCTTTTCAGATAAGGTTGCCACAATTAGATCTGACATCCATCAAATTCTCTCCAATGGGAGTGGTGATGGTCAGCAGGAGATGTCGGACACCCAGTTTGTGTGGTCCGACTTCAGTCTTCCTACAGTTGAGGAAATTGTGATGATCATACAATTGTTGCGTCCGACCAACTGTAGTTTGGATCCAGGCCCCACACGTCTCTTAGTGGGGTGTGTGGATAAAATTGGCCCCATTCTAGCTGAGATAGTCTGTAGGTCCTTGGAGATGGGGATTTTTCCAAATCCTCTAAAGGAGGCGGTGGTTCAGCCTATCCTTAAGAAATCCTCCTTGGACCCGGACTGTCTGGCAAACTACAGGCCTGTCTCTAACTTACCCTTTGTTGGTAAAGTTATTGAGAAGGTGGTTGCTCTGCAGTTGAATGATCATTTGACCAGCCACAATCTCTACGACTCTCTCCAGTCCGGATTCTGGAAAAGACATAGTACCAAGACAGTGTTGATTCGGGTGCTAAATGACCTCCTAATAGTGAGAGATCGAAGATCATGTTCCATTCTGGTCCTTCTTGATCTCTCTGCAGCATTTGATACTGTAGACCATGGTGTGCTACTGGAATGCCTGCGGTCTATCTGTGGACTGTCTGGTACAGTCCTCAGCTGGTTTCGATCTTACCTCGAGGTTAGGATGCAGAGAGTGGTGTCTGGGATTCTTTCCTCAGCATCAATCTCCCTATCCTGTGGGGTACCGCAGGGTTCCATTTTGGCACCCATGTTGTTTGCAGTATATATGTTGCCTTTAGGAGTGATTATTAGGCAGTATGGTCTGAGTTTTCATTGCTATGCAGATGATACTCAGCTGTACATGTCCTTTGCACCCGGTCATGATACAGCCTTGTCGGTTTTTAATAACTGTCTTGCTGAAATCCAGGACTGGATGAATGTGAGTTGGCTGAGGTTGAATCCTGTTAAAACTGAGGTGTTGGTTGTGGGCCAGGATCGCCGGGAGGTGGGTTTATTGGTTGGATCACCCTCGGGTTTATGGCTTGGGGATACTCCGCTAATTACCTCAGACCGAGTGCAGAATCTGGGCGTTGTATTTGACGACCGCTTGACATTTAAATTCCAGGTGTCAGCGGTTGTCAAAACCTCTTTTTACCATCTGAGGAACATCGCCAGGGTGAAACACCTGGTTCCCCACGGCGATCTGCCCACTTTGGTCCACGCTTTCATTACCTCCCGCCTTGACTATTGCAACTCGCTCTACCTAGGGCTTCCTGGGGTTGAGATTCACTGTCTGCAGCTAGTGCAGAATGCGGCAGCCAGGCTGTTGACTGGCTCTTCCAGGGCCAGTCATATAACACCTGTGCTCCATGGTCTGCACTGGTTGCCAGTTTACTGGCGAATCACCTTTAAGGTCGGTTTGCTGACCTATAAGGCCCTACATGATCAGGGACCAGTTTACCTGAAAGATCTCCTTCATCCCTATTGTCCCCCCCCCGCTCTCTCCGATCCACTGACAAGGGATTGCTAGAATTCCCAGGGTTCGTTTAAAAACCTCAGAGCTAGATCTTTTAGTTTTATGGCCCCAACCCTGTGGAATTTCTACCTCGTCAGGTCGGAAAGCCCTACTGTCCATAGTTTTAAAGAATCTTTGAAGACTCACCTTTTTAGGAAAGCATACAATGATTTTTAATATTGGTGTTTGTTGTATTTGTACCTGTTTGTTTAGTATTGTATTTTATTGAAATCATTTTATCTAGTGTTGTACAGGCGCCTTGGTTTTAGAAAGGCGCCTTAAACAAATAAATAAAGATTGAGATTGAGATTGTCACTACAAGGAGATCCAATTCCCATCTACTACATATCCCACGATGTCACACGACCCAAGGACAAAGATCATTTGCCTATCGGTCATCCAACTGGCTCAACTCTCTTGGCAGCGACATAGCAACCGCTCCAACACTCGGCCTCTTCAAGTCCAAGCAGCGCCTCTCACTGCTTGTATCCTGTGATTGCCCATCTTAACATTTCCACAGTTTCAGCTGCAAATGCCCCAGAACCCAGCACTTATAATCAGTCTTTGCACCCCTAGCAATAATAAAACCAATTAAAACAGTCAGCTATGAGGCAAAGAAGCTTTTTCTCTTTTTTTTTACTGTAACATGTCGTGCATCAAAGGCAGTCAATGCTATTTTGCAATTTGGACAACAGAACATAATTACAGAACACAGATATACGCTAGAAAATATGCACAAGAGAGACGGAGCATTACCTTGTTTAGTATATGTATTACAGAAATAAAACAGACAGACATAAAACAACTTTAAATAAAAAAATTCAGACTTACCCGGTGCCAAGGTATTTTCCTTCTTCTTTTCTGATACACTGGTCTGAGTGATAAAACTGACTACGGGACCTTCATGATCATTACCAAATACTGCAGCTATTAACCCTTTCAAAGGTTTTCTTTTGGCCATTATTAGAAAACTGCCAAATCAAGTCTTTTCCCAGAGCTCTGGTTTGCAGTTTAAAAACAAAACAAAAAATCTGTAAATGTTTCAGCCTCTATAGGAGGCAGGGGACTAAATTGATACAGAAAAACTTGAAACTACACAGATAGGCAACATGGGGGAGATTTTCAAATCATCCCGTCTGTAGTCACCTACTGTGCGTACATCCACAGTAGTTTTTCTTTCTCTAAATGTTGCTTATCTAATGTACTTACTCAGCCGCTGCTTTTCTCCTTAAAAAGCAGCCTGAACTGTAAACCATCATTGGCTCTAACAGTATATACTTGCAACCAAGCACAAATTACAAGGGCAAAGGGCAGTGCAGTTGCCCTTGTAATTTGTTTGGTCAAACTTGTCAAACATACATTTTGCCAGTCCAGATAATACTAACTCTGGATCCAACTTATTTTTTGTTCCCTTGTTTCCCATTTTATCTAGGCCTGTCCTTTATAGTGCACACTCGCTCCAAGGTATTCTTGTACTTACAGTGATGATGAGTGTCGCCGGCCCCTAGGCGTCACGTCCTGATGGGGTTCCACAAAAATATCCTTTTTTTTGTTCAAGGGAAACAACCCGATCACAAGGTGACACGGACCGAAGAACTCATCCTGCCGACTACGCCAAAACTGTGATTGTAAATTCTCTCACTGTAAGTATTACCTGAGCAACCACTCCCATCGTCACAGGGCAAAAACCACACCACTGGGTTTTGTCTTAACTTTGCTTTATTTGATCAAATCTTTCACATGCATGCGGGAGTTCTACAAAGGAGAAAGCTCCCCGATTACAATTTACAGCAGTTTTTATACATACTTGGCGTGGCTTCACTTGATTTTTTCTGCTTACAACAGATGCACAGTACTCTATTATCAACATTTTTCCTTATATGGAGTTGTTTTCTACCTTATTCAGTTCTTTCTTATCAGACAGCAACTGCCAGTTCTAACTAGTTTTATTCAGCTACACAGCTATATTCTTCACCTAAAATAACCCTGCTTCAGCAAGCCTGGACATGGCGCATTTATTTTAGCTACTTAGTTAAATCATGTGAGACTAAGAATTATTTCATATTCTTTTAAAAATAAATCCCTCACACTGCCCCCTTTTGATACTCTGTATCAATTAACCACTCATTTATATTGTAGTCACATTTGGCTCACTATAGAATGGGAATAGTTTGTTAAGTTTTATGGGGTCCTTTTGTTCTGGTTGCAACAATGGATGTAATTGAGTGATGTCACAGCACTGCAGAGGTGTCGCAGGAAGAACTTAAATTAGGGTTATTAGTAGCCATAGTGCTAATATGACCACTACAAGTTCTGCCATCTAATGGAGAAGAGTAGAACCCCAGTCACCAAATATGCTTGTAAGCCATGACCATGGGTCCCATATTTATGTGTAGCAAGCTTAGAAAAAAAATGTAAGGCTGGAATTTCCCAAAAAACTATGACAGCAGAGCCTGGACACCTGTACATTAATACATTTCCATAATTAAAGTTGTTTATACATTTTGTAGCTACAATTTCTGAGACATCCCATAATCAATTTTCTTGGTTATGAGATGTCCCTGACATTTTGCCAAGACAGGGGAGTTATTCTCACCCTTGGAGGGGAAAACAAATGGTGACAGAATAGTATATTTATCACAAATAACTTTTGTTTTGGGAGCCAGAAAGCATATGAGAGAAGTGACTAGCTTGCTACAAATGTCAAAGTAACCTTGTACCAGCAACCAAATGAGGTATCTCATTATTTCTTATCAGTTTTCTGTTAAACATATTTTTGTTTTTAACACAAGAGAATTATATGATGAGAAACTTTTATCAGTCAAGGCTAAAAACAGCTGTGTGCATATCTCGGCCACAGCCTCACCTTATGCTTTCAGCTATTTTCTTCATTGTATAGAATCTTACAATTAACCCTTTTAAAGTCTCTCACACACACACATATTAAGTGACATGGTGGTATTTAGCCACTTGCAGCCTTTTGCTGCTAGATATACTAATTTACATGTTGGCATCATTTAGTCATTTACTAACCATTTTTACCTTTTACTAGCCCTTTAGCAATCTACACTAGCCATTTTACACCTTTCTATTTCCTCAATCTTTTGGTTAGCCAGCTACATATTGTTGATAAAAGTTTGGTCACTGATTACTAAAACCTTGGCCACTGACCACTTTTAATATTTTCCACCCTGGAGATAGGAGGCCCCTGAGGGACTCGGAACATTCTCAAAAATTGAACATAAATGTAAAGATATTAGTTATTAACTGAAGGTTAAAAAAAAACTAAACATTTCTACTTTTAGACTGTTAGACTAGGTGAATAGGTATATGATTTAAAACTGGTTGCCAGCATACAGATAGTCAAGGCATTTATAAAAAGCATCCTGTTCTGGAGTTGGTACAGGGGTGGTTACAGATGGAACACAAATTGTGAGTTTGTAAAATATAATACAGAATTGAGGGATGTCAACACCACAATTGAAATATGTGAAAAAATGCTAACATGTGACACCACATATAACACAATATAACATAACAATTTTGTTGATGAAAAAGAGTTCATGGAATCCACTTTGAGAGTGAATAAGGTAGATGCTACCTTGTGTTGAGGTGTGGCACACCCTTGGAGCTTGATTGAAGAATTTGTTGATAATGTCTCTTGACAGATAAGTCCTTATAAAACATAATAGACCATGAAATTAACAGTTCATAAGTTCATATAAGTAACCACAGGTTGATGTAGTTACAGTACAGATGAAATGTCATTTGCAGAATGGTGGTAACCCCACAAGACACATGGGGCAATGCAGACAGTAATTTAAAAACAAAACACCAGCATAGTAGAAAAGTCAGTGTTTATTTTGCTGGCTGTTGGATGGCTGATTAGCAGACACACTGGCAGGGGTGCATTGAGTCCTTTTAATGGAGTAGCCACACACACACACTGGCATGGCATTTGTGTTGTGGTAGTTGATTACACCCCGGCTTAAAGATTAACAGTCCATAAAAAGGTAACAATTGACAATAAACCATTAAGAACACACTTTATAACAGAGCAATAGGGTTGTAGAAAGTACCAGCCATGTTTGGAACAAGCAGCAGCGAAGAAAATGGATGTCTTGCTTGAAGATCAATTGGAAAAAATGTTCTTGCTGAAGTTAGGGCATTTCCCCTACCCCAGACTTAACTTCATAGTAAGCAGAAACAATAAGCTTGATTGCAGAGTCTGAACTGACTGGACCTTCTTCAGTTGATTTAAAGTTCTACAAATAGGTGTAATTTTGCTGAAAACATTACACTTGCAGAGGTAATAATAACTGGATTCATGCACTAGTCCTTATAAGGAACCAGTCAGGCACAAAGATGGTGATAACATCAAAACTGTGGCAGTTGTTTTCTTTTCAAGGAAAAGATGAAGGTCTTAGCAACTTAGATGAAAGTATTACTGCTGTTGAACGTGGAGATCTTATGTGTGCCACACCGTGAAACCTGCAAACTTGCAAAGTGTGTTAGACACTGAGTTAAAAACACATAAATAACAATTTTTTAAACCATTTACTTTTTGTTTTGTAAAGAGTGGTGTGACAGAGCCTAAATTCTGGCAATTGGAAAGAGAAAATTAAAAATGGGACATTAACCGCACACCTGGGGGTGCAGGCCGAGGTTCAATTATACCATTTGACCATCTGTAAATCATGACAATGTTATAGTTACACCCTGCTTTCAAATCACAGAAGCAGTTATGACAGTGATGAACATTATTTCCCTGTCTGTTGCAAGCAGGCCTGACTGAGACCTGAGTTATAAAATGTTGTAATGTTACAATAACATGCTTTAAACATATAGTTCATAGCAATCAATTAGTGGGACAAATACATATGTTGTTGGCCTATGCCAATTTAATAACAGTGCCTATTGCACCTGTGACAAGTGAAAGGGTCTACCTTCTTTACCCTGTATAGTGAAATACTCCAAAGTACTGAGTGGGGTAAGGCTTGAAGCATAGGTTTGGAACAATTTAAATTTTGCATATTATAATTGTTAAAATTTAAAATGACAAAACCTGCATAGAGTGCACTCATTCTTCAGGGGTACCTGTGAGTAATAAGACAAACGGAGCATTAATTTTACTTTTGGTTTTGCTTTGGAACATATTGTAGGGGTGGGTCAACAATGCTGGGCCCAGTATTTAGGTTTGGTTATGAGCATTAAAAACATTATACATGTGGAGCACTTTTCTGAATACATACATGATACAGTGTAGCAAGATGTATATCAAAACATTATAACATAAACGTGAAACATAAGCATGTTTGTAATAGAACAATTTCAGTATTGAGCATAATGCATAAATACATTTTAAACAACACATATAGACTGTAAACTTAACTTAGAGTCCAGAAATGTTAGAGTATTGTGAATTTACTGGTTGGATAAAAATGCATTCATTGCTGTAAGGCTATGACAAAAGTTGTTTTACATTTGTTTTGACAGGATAAGAAAGCTGAAAAGACAATCAAAAGAATGAATATGTGTGGACATACATACACAACTTCACCCTCCAGTGTAACTGATTACTTGCTGAGAGCAGAAGCCCTTGTACTAATAATAGGTGTGAGATTTAACTGTTTGCACTAGACAAAGCAGAAGGGCTTGGGCTGGGTTATGCTGTTAAAATACTTTGGGTCTTTTTTAAAACCTATAAATAAGAAACAATTATTGGCAAATACACATTTTCCTTATTTGCCCCTCTGGGGGGACAGTGATATACCTTGCAACCTTTGTGGGTATTACTCTGGAAGGGAGGAAGGTTAGCTTACCCCCTCCCTCCAAGCTCCTACTGGTGGAAGAGACAGCTCGAATACTGTAGCAATAAAAAGGTTAGCTGTGGATGGTGACATGATCCCCACCTACTACACTTTAAATTATAACAAGATAAAATTACAATTAGTTTAGTAAGTTTCATACCTTACTATAAAGATGGGGAACTTCTTTTTCTCTAGAAGAAAGAGAAGAAACACAGACAAACAACAAAATACTAAACCCACACAAGTTTAAAAATAAAACAAGATTATTTCCATAGGATAAAAGAAGCCAAGCGTCCCTGGGTTCCCTTATCCTAAGCATGACAAAATGTCAGCTGAGTTTATAAAAGATCTGGATTGATGGTAATACTGTACGTACATATTTCTTAGAATGCATTTTAAAAGGAAAAAAATGATTACACCATGGTCACACATAAAAACAAAAACCATTGTTTTTAACTGTAGATGGTAAACTCTCAAAAACAGCTGTAATAGTCCTTTTTTAAAAGTGTACTGCATAAATATATAAAAGTAATATAATAAAAAAAGTATGGGGAGGTGATGAATAATTCTCCCCTTCCAGCTGGAGTATTGCCTGTGTTGGCTGCAAGTTAGAAGAAATTAGAAGAGAAAAAAAGTTTGTTCCTTTTTACTTAGAATACCAGTTTTGCAATAAAAATCAAATTACATGGTTCACTCTTGGTGTGCTTTCATGAAAACATACATTTTGTGTGAAAAGTTGTGCTTTAGGTATGGAATACACATCAAGTTTGAACTGGTAGTAACATAAAATGTTGAAACACAAGAAGGTCAAATAACAAGCAAAAGGTCACAGTGTGCATGCAAGGGTCGTTCAAACCCAGTTATTTGTGTAGTGTCCTTGAACACTACTGATATTAAATATCTTTAAATAATAATAGAGCACACAATAAAACTGCTGGCCAAGACAGTACACATACACAAAAAGAAATACTTGACAGAAAATAAGACTGACATTATTTGACTCCAATTTTCTGAGGTAATGCCCATAGTTTCATTAGAAAACTGTACGTGTTTTAGATATATGTGCTGCCTCCCCCTGTCTTGTAACACTGACAATTTTTTTTAAACCCAACAAATTTATACATATCTCCATGCCAAATCTTTTCAGAACAAAACTCTTTTTTAAACACCTTCCAACACCTTCCAACACCTTTAAAATACAGCACAACATACCATCTGTAAGTGAACACATCTAGTATAACATGGTTACACCTTCTGGTGCATAGCCAAAATATGGCACTCTGCCATTTTGCAAAAAGTTTCTGGTTATAACTAGAAGTATGATAAAGCCATTCAAAGCTGTTAACACATTACATTTTTACCTAGCAGTGGCTTGGCATGTTGCTTGCAAACTACAAATCTTTTTGCACATTGCAATATATGACGTCATAACTCTTCACCATCAACACTACCTGCTCCAACCAACAACTACATACAAAAGTTCTTCACTGACCCTATCTAGGCAGCACAAATGTTTAATTAAAAATAAAACCAATTAAAACTGTCAGCTATGAGGCAAAGAAGCTTTTTCTCTTTTTTTTACTGTAACATGTCGTGCATCAAAGGCAGTCAATGCTATTTTGCAATTTGGACAACAGAACATAATTACAGAACACAGATATACGCTAGAAAATATGCACGAGAGAGACGGAGCATTACCTTGTTTAGTATATGTATTACAGAAATAAAACAGACAGACATAAAACAACTTTAAATAAAAAAATTCAGACTTACCCAGTGCCAAGGTATTTTCCTTCTTCTTTTCTGATACACTGATCTGAGTGAGAAAACTGACTGCGGGACCTTCATGATCATTACCAAATACTGCAGCTATTAACCCTTTCAAAGGTTTTCTTTTGGCCATTATTAGAAAACTGCCAAATCAAGACTTTTCCCAGAGCTCTGGTTTGCAGTTTAAAAACAAAACAAAAAATCTGTAAATGTTTCAGCCTCTATAGGAGGCAATGGGACTTGAAATTGATACAGAAAAACTTGAAACTACACAGATAGGCAACATGGGGGGGGGAGGATTTTCAAATCATCCCATCTGTAGTCACCTACTGTGCGTACATCCACAGTAGTTTTTTCTTTCTCTAAATGTTGCTTATCTAATGTTACTTAATCAGCCACTGCTTTTCTCCTTAAAAGCAGCCTGAACTGCGAAAGCCATCATTGGCTCTAACAGTATATACTTGCAGCAAGCACAAATTACAAGGGCAAAGGGCAGTGCAGTTGCCCTTGTAATTTGCTTGGCCAAACTTGTCAAACATACATTTTGCCAGTCCAGATAATACTAACTCTGGATCCAACTTATTTTTTGTTCCCTTGTTTCCCATTTTATCTAGGCCTGTCCTTTATAGTGCATACTCACTCCAAGGTATTCTTGTACTTACAGTGATGATGAGTGTCGCCGGCCCCTAGGCATCACGTCCTGATGGGGTTCCACAAAAATATCCTTTTTTTTGTTCAAGGGAAACAACCCGATCACGAGGTGACACAGACCGAAGAACTCATCCTTCCGACTACGCCAAAACTGTGATCGCAAATTCTCTCACTGTAAGTATTACCTGAGCAACCGCTCCCATCGTCAGAGGGCAAAAACCACACCACTGGGTTTTGTCTTAACGTCGCTTTATTTGATCAAATCTTTCACATGCATCCGGGAGTTCTACAAAGGAGAAAGCTCCCCAATTACAATTTACAGCAGTTTTTATACATACTTGGCGTGGCTTCACTTGATTTTTTCTGCTTACAACAGATGCACAGTACTCTATTATCAGCATTTTCCTTATATGGAGTTGTTTTCTACCTTATTCAGTTCTTTCTTATCAGACAGCAACTGCCAGTTCTAACTAGTTTTATTCAGCTACACAGCTATATTTTTCACCTAAAGTAACCCTGCTTCAGCAAGCCTGGACATGCGCATTTATTTTAGCTACTTAGTTAAATCATGTGAGACTAAGCATTATTTCATATTCTTTTAAAAATAAATCCCTCACACACCTTACCTGTCATATTCCCTCGACAGGCCCCTGGCTGCACTGTCTCCCACCCTCGCCCACGTCCCTCCGTATCTCCACTCCTGCCCCCACCCCAACACCTCCCATACTCCCCCTTACCCCCTGAACCTCCTTCCCACCTCGATCTTCTACCCTCACTTCCCCCACCACCCCTTCCCTTGTCTTGCTCATAGCTCAAGTCTTTGTTCTGGTTATTACATGTCTGTAAGTCAATGACTATATGTTTGTAACTAAAAATGATGACTGTTACACACGCTGATGTGGAACCTTTGTAAAAGAGCTTCAGCTCAAAGGTATTGTAATCCTAGACTGAAATAAATAAATAAATAAATAAATAAACCCCTGCTGCTCTGCAAAATGCAGGGCAATCCCTGCATTATTGCTAAGGATCAACAGCCATTGTTGAAAGTTGCTTTCCAAGTTTGCCCCTTCCTTCTAATCAAAGCTGGCCAACTTGACCAGCTGCAACATTCACCAGGCCTGCAATATCCTGGACTTTGGTATCTGGGTACCCATTGTATTGTGTGAGATTGCACAGTTTCAGCTCTCTCTCTGGGATTGGTACCAGTGGGAATAATTGTTGTGTAACATCTGATTTAGTCAGCAGTTTAGACAGCCAGGGCTCCGGGTATCATGTTTGGTCATTTGCACTGTGATTGCCATTTCTGTTACTCTAGTAGCCACCCAGCTGGAGGGTTCACCAGCACAATCCAAAATCATTGTACATTTTGTAAATAGCAATCAGCATAACCTCTAGTCCTCCTGTTTCCCCATCCTAACTTCTATGTCCCCCAAATAAATCTTGTTATTACTGTTTTGCAAATCATTGTGTGTGAGCATATTATTAGAGACAGTCATTAATTACAAAAATGTTGAAATGTGGGGTGATGTCTATTGGGTCATGTTTGGGTTGGCAAATGTTATTTGTGAGTGGTATAACATCTCAGGGAGTTATACCTGGTAACAACTATACCACGTTAAAGTATACTCTGAGTGGAGGCACTGCGCAATTATTTTAGATTTGATATAAGTTAACAAACCCAAACCCCTCAGCCTTGCTTGTAAATAGTAAGCAGGGGTATAACACTAGGAGTAGTGCCACCTAGGGGTTACATTACAGCAACAGATGCCTCCTGCATCATTAGCTGACCAGGTGCCACAGTGCAATATGCAGTATCCCAAAGTTTATAGCATAACAGGAAATCTTTTAAAGTTGTGCAGAGTAGGACAGGCTCTGACCTGAGGTATGACCTCACCCATTCACGTGTGTGGAAAAGAAGGAATAGGAGGGGTCATGTGGCTCTTGTTCTGAGTCGGGGATACAGCCATTGTTAAGGGGCCTTAAGGTCCTGACTCATATCTGTGTTCAGGATTGAACCTGTCCGTACAGTACTAACATGGAAAAAGAGTGGTGATTGTGTTCCCACTTGTACTTGTTAACTTAAAGTGTGACTACTGCTTAAAACCCCATGCAGTGGGATTTTTGTTCTTATCAGAGCAAAGGTCTGTGTAGTAGCTGCCCCTCGGCTGGAGACCATGAGGTGTGCAGTGATAGGGGGTGTTATTATAGGGGAGACCTCTCATGAGCAGTTCATCTTACTCCTGGACACACAACAGGTCTCCAAGGGCCATGACCACCCTAGTAGGCACCAAGAGAGGATTACCATGTGGTGCCAGCAGAGATAAGATGGGTTATAGATCCATGTAACCCATCATCTAGGACACGTTGAAAGCAGCTGTCACAGCTCAGTGTGCCTTTCTTTATAAAAAATTACAAATATTTTATATTTTTTTTAACCCTTTTAATGAGAAAGGCAATCTGAATTGACAAAAAACTCATTTCTAGATGCAGGGCAAAAACAAAAATGAGAGAGAGACAGGAGGGGAAATACTAAGAGAAATAACACATTACAAGGAAATTGTGTTGATCATAATAGGAAAAGAAAACAAAAGCTTTTATAATGAGCATTATCCAGAAGGCTAATTGTGCCACATAGAAGGTTATATGATTATGCAGACCGGAACAGAACAGTGTGCTTCTACAGTCTGAACCTTGTAACCATCTGGGGTACTCCATCTGTGCTGGTAAACAAAATGAAAAACTCAGGTAGGGATGCAATTGCCCTGCTAGTATGGCTAACTTGTACCATTGTGTGCTTAGTGGAATGTGAGCAGTTTCTTTAGGGTAATAGTAATAGGGAATTCCTACTGAGTAGGAGGAGGGAGAAAGAACTCAAGGTTCTGGTGGTCCTCCTTTTATCCTAGTTTGTATTGTCATATGTAATGACAGACTCCACACCTCTAATTTTGTTGAGACGGTTGTTCACTGCTTAGAGAGCTGTTATGCAAACAATGCCTGATCTATAGCTCTGGATCCATTATGCTTCTACAGGCATCTGATTTTTAGGGTTTTAAGGGACTGAGTGGAGTTTTGAGCAGGGCATAACTGGTCTGAAAGATAGTTTGGAATCTTACCAAGCCAGAACTTACAGTGAAAAGTGGAGCAGTGTACGAGGCTGTGGGTCCTAGAGGAAAGCCAATCAACTAGACTGTAGAGGTTGCAGCAATGGATGCACGGCCTGCAGCTGATGACAAATCTATAGAGAGGTGAAGTAATCAGTCCAGTTTGGCTAGTCCAGGCTTGGGAGCAGCTCCACGGACAATGACTCCATAATCAAGTATGAGGATGATCATCTTAGAAACTAACTCTTCTCTTGAAATGGGAGTGGCTTTGATTTTGGTAGAGGCACCACTTTTGGGGTGAATCTTGGACATAAGGTGGTCTATAAGGGCAGAGAAGTCAATGTGAAGATCTAACCAGAGACTACAGTACATAAACTTGTAAACAACCTGTAGAGGGGGCCCCAGACAGAAGAATTAGGCAGAGGACAGGGTCCTTAGGTAGTGTTTGCTTTGATTCAAAAAGCATGGCCAGTCTTTTTGCTGTTGCAGTGGTAACCGTGCTATTTTCAAAGATTTTGCGCCATGGCACCAGGCATCATACTCGCGGTATTTAGTTTTTTTGGTTTTATTTTTTTCATTTTGTTCTGATATTGGTCTTTGTCAGACACAGAAGTTCCTGCAGTGGCCTTCAGATGTCTCTACTCAGCATTCATACAGCACATGTTTCACCCTCAAGCATGGTCTAGAGACAGCAGTGCAGAGGCACACCAAGTAATAGGTGTTCTAAGTCAATAAACACTCTAATACAGATGTTATAACTGTGCATTTTGTATGAGGACAGTGTGCCATTTGACGCATTCTGTGCCATTCCCAACTGAATACTAATGATTCAGCAAGCAGGGAGATACAGCTTTTTGCTGAGGAGAGCATAATTCTCAACCTTTTGTCACTGAAATGAAGGATACAGTCACTCAAAATTATGTACAATGAGGGTGATCAATCTATATAATATGGAACACATCCTCATCTCACTAAGGAAGGAGGCCCTTTGAAACACTCTGTGCCATTCCAAGCTGAGAAGAGGGGACCCTTGGAAACACTATGTCACACTCCCAGCTGAGGAGAGGGGGCCTTTGGAAATGCACTGTTACATTTCCAGCAGAGAATAGGGGGCCCTTGGAAACACACTGTCACATTCCCAACTGAGAAAGGTGGCCCTTAGAAACACTCTGTCACATTCCCATCTGAAAACACTGTGACACACCCAACAGGTGACATGTCATCACCAGCCACAATAAGAATGGGATAGATGTAGCACAGTACATAAATATTTATTTATACAAAATAACATCAAACTGTATCCTATCAATGGACAGATGAATTACTGCAGGCCTAGTCTTCCCCTCCTCCTGTGAATCCGGACTCAACACTTCAGGATGGTGATTGTGTACCCGATCTCCACCAACACCATTGTGCGCAGAGGATCACAATACCATGAAATGACAAGAAACAGATGACAGTCATGAGCAGCCTGCACATGCAAGCCTGTAGCTGTATACAACAGGTACCTAGTGCCTACAACCATTCACATACTGTTCCTTTGATGGCTTCTTCAGAGCCCAGAATTACCCTCACATCACCCTTACAGTGGGCATCCTGGCTGCCCACCCTCCAGGGCAGGAAGTTCACAATTGGCACAGCCACCGGTGCCTTCGTACCACCACCACAGATGTGGCCTTGTCAGCTTGCTCCTGCCTTTCCATGACTATCCATCCTGGACATCCATGGAAATTCTATGGAGACATAAAAATGGAGACTACATCAGTGACAATACACACACACACACATAAATGGGGGTATGCATGCAACAGAAACTCATTATGAGTGTGTACTGTAAATACCTCTGCAGGCTTGGTCACCTGTTGTATCATCCCTGTCCAGTGGGGCCTGGTAAGTGGAGAGGTACACCCTCCACAAACTTCTAGGGTATATCCCAAGCCTCCCCACACTCTCCACCACACACTATGCACTTGCCTAGCCATTTTGATGCAATGTACTGGATCAGACCAAGGCAGCACGCTGAATGTCAGAGGTCACACAGGTGACATATTCTATGAAATTCATACTACGGGGTGACATTTCAGGGAAAATGGTTTGAACAAAGTTAAACACAATTTTACACATCAGATGCCCAATTAGCACATCAGCATCCAGCAGAGTAACACAATAGAGTAGTTCAATGCCACTTCCTGAATTGTTGTTATTGTACAAATATTACCTCCTGTCCCAGCATCCCCTCTCACAAAGTACATTAGGTGGAACTGGAGTCAGCGTCAGCAGCCAATTGGTACTATATCACTGGGTATGGTGGTGCATGACTGCATAGTGTACAAATGTGGGACACTGCTTCTGTATCACAGTTGTAATTCCATCGCCTCTGGGGCTACATTCAGAGATTAAACTTTTTTTTTTGATTCTTTGGTAACCAGGTATGGACCACTAGGCACAAGACCTGTTTTCAGGGGTGACCCAGAATCACTGGGGTGATTAAGTGACTTGCTCAGAGTCATGCAGTATGCAGATGGAGGTCTGGACATCAAACTCAGGTCTGCTAGATCTACCAAGCTTATTCATGACTCATTACTCTAACCTCTAGGCTATACTGCCAGCCCCAAACTTGACCTTGTGTTTCAGAAGCAGATTTTATACACTTGCTTTGTGTTTGCATATTACATTAACCTACTGTACACTGCCACACATACCCCATTTAATTTGGAAGTAAGATGAGAAATGCATAGAATTTCAGAGTTTAAGTGGTGTACATGATGCTATGATACCAGAGCTGTCATAACACCAATTAGGAAACTTATTGCATTTTTCAACAACACTTCACCCCCACAGACAGGATTAGCAAACCCGAAATCGCACCTCAGTTTGCTGCCCAGGTAGGTGTTAAAACCTGACACCACAACACAACCTGGGTTACTATGCAGTAGCTCTTAAGAGGTTGGAAAAAAGTTTATGAAATAACATAACTGTTTGCTTACAAAAATAAACTCTTTTAGTTATACAATATGCGTGGACACAAATCAAAATGTAAGAAAAAATGGTTTCTCCTTATGCCCAGTAGAGTACTGTATGCGTAATAAATTTTAGAACCAGAATGCTGGATAAAAAGTGCCCTGTATCTGTCTTTACCCCCTCATGAATTTTTGCTTTACAGGCAGAATATACAGCACCTTCTCTGTGGCGGCAGCACTTTTTACTTAACGTTTCAGCAGGCCAGGGGATACAGCTTTGACAGAGGAGAGGGGACACTTAGAAACACTCTGTGACATTCCCTATAGAAACATAGACTTTGACGACAGATAAGGACCGCTTGACCCACCTAGTCTGCCGATTTTCTACCTATTGGATAAGCTGCAGATGCTAGTTAACCAACAGCCTACTTCCTCCTACTCCCCCCACTAGAATTGCTTTATGTCTGTCCCATACATTCTTGAATTCCCACACTGTTGTTGACCCCATGACCTCCTCAGGAAGGCTGTTCCATGCATCCACCATCCTCTCTGTAAAAAAATAAGTCCTCATCTTGCCCCTGAGCCGTCCCCCTTCTATCTTCAAATTGTGTCCCCTTGTTCTTGCACATCTCTTTTTCTGAAAGATGCTACCCTCTTGGACTTTGTTGATTCCCTTGAGGTACTTAAATGTTTCTATCATGCCCCCCTTTCCTCAAGGGTACACATATTAAGCTCCTTTAGTATCTCTTCATATGGCTTCTGGTGCAGACCCTGCACCATTTTAGTTGCCCTCCTCCAGACTGCCTCCATCCTGTCTATGTACTTGTGGAGATGGGGTCTCCAGAACTGCATGCAGTATTCCAGATGGGGTCTCACCAACTGTCTGTAGAGAGGGATAACAACTTCTTGTTTTCTACTGGTGATGACTCTCCCTATGCATCCCAGTATCCCCCCAGCCCTCCTTACTACCTTCTCACATTGCTTGCCTACACTTAAGTCATCTGATATGACTCCCCCCAGGTCCCTTTCCATTTTGTTGTTGTTAGTACCTCCCACATTGTGTACTCTTCCCTTGGGTTTTGTTTCCCAGGTGCATTACTTTGAATTTCTTTGCATTGAATCTAAGCTGCCATACTTTTGACCATTCCTCCAACCTTGCCAAGTCCATTCTCATCCTTTCCACCCCCCCTTGTGTATCAGCACTGTTGCAGATCTTTGTGTCATTTGCAAAGAGGCATACTTTCCCTTCTAGTCCCTCTGCAATGTCACCCATAAAGACATTAAAGAGGACCAGTCCCAGTACTGAACTTTGCGGTACCCCACTAGTGACCCCCCTTTCTTCAGAGTGGACTCCATTTACTTTTATCCTCTGCGTCTTTTGTCCAGCCAATTTTTTACCCAGGCTATCACCCTGGGACCTACTCCCAGGCTGGCTAATTTGTTTATTAATCTTTTGTGTGGGACTGTGTCAAATGCCTTGCTAAAGTCCAGATAGGCCATTGCCATAGCCCCTCCCATGTCTACTACTTCAGTCACCCAGTCAAAGAAACTGATTCGATTCATTTGACATGACCTTCCTGCTGTGAATCCATGCTGCATTGTGTCCTGTGCCCCACTGACCTCTAGGTACTCAACAATTCTTTCCTTCAGAAGTGATTCTATCATTTTACCTACCATTGAAGTCAAATTAACAGGTCTGTAGTTTCTGCCTCTGTCTTGCTCCCACTTTTGTGAAAGAGAATCACATCTGCCTTCCTCCAGTCCTCAGGTACCACACCATCCTTCCATGATTTGTTAAAAAAGGTAGTCAGTGGTGTCACTAGTTCTCCCCTTAGTTCTTTTAGAATTTAGTGTCAGTGGTTCAGTAGGTAGCACACTCACCTCTGAGGCTGGGAGATCAGAGAGCTATGGGTTCAGTTCCCACATCTGGTACTTGAGTTAGTATCCCAGTACTGACACTGTAGTGCAGCTTGAGAGGGGTGCTGCACTTCTGCTGTGCCGTCTTTTGGATGAGACGTTAAACTGAGGTCCCATCTGCCTGGATTGGTGGTAGTTCAGGTGGATGTTAAAGATCCCATGGCAATTATCAAAATGAGTAGGGGAATTTCCCTGGTGTCCTGGCCAAATTTCTCTCATTCACTAAAAATACCACCAACAGCTTAATCTGGTTCAAGGTCAGTTGGCATTCATCTGTATCTCCACTCCCCCGGGGCATGCCTAAAAATAGGCAGGATTTGTCTAGTGCATTTACCTGGTCGACAAAAACTAAATAAATAAATAAAATAAATAAATAAATAAAATACATTCTGGGGTGAATCCCATCACGTCCCATTGCTTTGTCCGCCTTCAGTTTTAGGAGTTCTTTCAGTACCCTTTCTTCTGTGAATGGACTGGTATCAACCCCCCTTATCCAGACTGCTTCTATTGTTTGGTTTAGGTACCTCCCCCTCCTCTTCATTTGTGACTACTGAGCAGAAGTATTTGTTCAGTATCCCTGCTTTTTCACTGTCACCCTCTGCCCACCATTTTCCCTTTATTAAGCCTCACTAATTCTCCCTTGGTCTTTCTTCGCTCCCTAATGTACCTATAAAAGGTTTTATCCCTCTTCTTAACTGAACTGGCTATATTTTCCTCAGTTTGAGCCTCTGCTATTCTGACTGCCTTCCCCACTTCCTTCTCCTTTAACTGGTGCAGTTCTCTGTCCTGCTCCTTATGTGTTACCTTATACTTCCTGATTGCTACATTTTTCTCCCTAACCTTCCCCGCCACCTCTTTTGAGAACCATAGTGTTATTTTCCTTCTTTTTGTTTTGTTGATTTGTGTCACACAAAGGCTTGTTGCCACTGTGATGGCTATTTTTATTTTTCCCCATTGTTCCTCCATCCCTCCTTCTTGCCCAGTTGCTAGTGCTTTCTAAGGCACTCTCCCATTTTCCTAAAGTCCAATACTTTTGCTTTTGTATGGCTTGACTCTATGGCTGTGTTTATCATGAACCACAATGTTTGGAGGTCGCTTGTTCCCAGAGGGCTACCAACTTTTAAGTCTGAGATCCTCTATCCATCCCCTTTTGATAGTACTAAATCTAAGATTGCTCCCTCCAGAATGGGTTCCAACACTAGCTTTTGGATGTGGCTGCAGCAAAGGTGTTCCAGTTAACATCTGACATATTCAGGTGCCCCATCAACATATCTCTCCTTTTCCTGCCATTCTAAGGATGCATTCTATCATTTCCCTGTCCATTGCCTACCTCTGAGATGAGGGTCTGTATACAACCCCCGTGCTGATTGTAGTGCCATTTTCTTTCTCCAGGGTGACCCACAGTGCCTCCTCTCCTCCCTGTTTACCATTTAGTTCCAGTTCTTTAATCTCTTCCTTTATGTAGAGAGCTACTCCTCCTTTTTTACCCTCCCTGTCCCTCTTGTAGATTGTGTACCTCAGTATATTGACATCCCAGTCATGGTTCTCTGTGTACCATGTTTCTGTGATTGCCACAATATTCAGGCATCCCTCTTCCATCAGGGCCACTAAGTTACCCAGACTATGGGCATTGGTACTCATCACCCTCCATTTTTTGATGGCCTTACCCCTTTTAGTTAATCCCTGTCCTTACTGCCTTTGCTTTTTTTCTCCATTTACCCCTGTTCTGCTCCCTGCTTTTGGGGGGAGGCTGGAATTTCCCTCTTCCTTTTCAGTGCCTCCCCCTTGGCTAGTTTAAGTGCTTGCCCATTAAGCATTTAAACATATCACCTAGGATCCTGGTTCCCCTCCTGGACAGAAGCAGACAATCACACCAGTATAGGTCTGTATCCTTCCAGGTGGATCCCCCAGTCCCCAATGAAGCCAAAACCCTGAACACTGCACCAGTTTTTCAACCATTTATTGAATCCCATGGTGCAGAGTACCCTTGCCTCACCATTGCCATAGATAGGCAACACCTCTGAGAAGGTTACCATATGTGCTACTTATCTAAGGCTCCTCCCCAACTCCACAAACTCCTCTTGCACTGCTTTGATCCCATTACCAGCCAGGTCATTTGTCCCTAGGTGGACATGACATCCAGCTCCCTTCCCCATGCAGCTGCTCCCACAATCCTGAGGATTCGTTCCCTGTCCCTCCAAGCCATGGTGCCAGGCAGGCACCTTACCTCCCTCTCCCTTCCTTCCCCCAGTTCTACCCCCTAATGACTGAGTCCCACACCGGGAGTTGTTTGCTTCCCCTGTAGGGTCCCGTGCCACCCTCCTGTAAGTCTCCTTTATGGAGGTTCCAAGCATCCTCCTTGGTCTCCACTGCAGGTGACTCCATAGAGGAACCACTCCCTACTAGAACAGCTTATGAATTGTGGAGAGGTACAATGAAAGGGTGGCAGCATGCCCTATGAAACACCTTGTGCCATTACCAGCTGAATCTATAATGAATCAGCAATCCAGGGTTTTCACTGAGGGAGAGAGGGCCCTTGGAAATGCTGTCACACTCCCAGCTGAGGAGAGGGTGCCCTTGGAAAAACTATGTGCCATTCCCAGCTGAGAAGAGTGGGGATCTGGGAAACACTCTGTGCCATTCCCAGCTGAAGACAGTGGGGCCCTGGGAACCACTCTGTCACATTTCCAGCTGAGGAGAAGTTGCCCTTGGAAACACACTGTCTCATTCCCAGCTGAGAAGAAGGAGTGCTTGTAAACACTCTATCACATTCCCATCTGAATATTTAAATCAGCATGCCATAGTTTTCACTGAGGAGAGGGGGTTCTTAGAAACACTGTCACATTCCCATCTGAACACTGTATGACACACCCAGCAGGTGACATGTCATCACCTGTCAAAATAAGAATGAAGCAGATGTAGTAAAGTATATAAATATTTATACAAAATATCAAACTGTATCCTGTCAATGGACTGATGAATTACTGCAAACCAAGTCTTCCCCCTCCTCCTCCTCCTGTGAATCCTGTCTCAAACACTTCAGGGTGGTAGCTGTGTACCCCCTCTCCACCAACACCATCCTGTGCAGAGGACCATGATACCACTGAAATGAGAAGAACACAGATGACAGTCATGAGCGGGCTGCACATGCAAGTCTATGGCTATATACAGCAGGCACACAGTGCTCCCCCACCATGGACATACCTTTAATGACTCCTCCAGGGCTGACAGCTACCTCACATCATCCTTATAATGGATTACTCAGATGTCCACCCTCCAGGATAGGAAGTCCTGAGTATAAAGTGGCCATGACCACCGGTGACTGCGTAACACCACCACAGATTTGGCCCATTGGGTTGGTTCCACCTTTCCAGGACTATCTGTCCTGGACATCCATGGAAATTCGGTGGAGACACAAAGATGAAAACAACATCAGCAACAATGCACACACACACACACACACACACACACACACAGGAGGAAGCATGCACCAGCAACCTGTGACAGGCATGTACTGTACATACCTCTGCAGGTTCTGTCACCTGCCAGATCACCCCCTCTCCAGGATGCAGGGTAGTGACCAGGGGGGTGCAAGAGCTGCGATTGCAATAGGGCCCACACTGTTACGGGGGCCCACTACCTCATAGGTCAGCATTAAGAAAATTGTTTCTCACAGACAAACCTGCAAGTTTCTCTTCGAAAATTGCTTATCCATTTGAAATTTGGTTTGTTAGCAGTGGTGTCAGAAGATTCTAATTCCAGTTTCACGTGATTGGGGGAGGGGAAGTACAGAACAAAGAAGCAATGGGGCCCATTACTCAAAACATCTAATCTTGGTGCTGGTGTCCCCAGAAGGAGCAGGAACAAATTGCATTGTTCAGTTCTTTGAGCATGGTACCAGCAAGTGGGATGGGGGGGACAGTATGGACAAGCTATGAATGTTCAGCGGGACTGATACAAAAAAGTTATGCTATAAAAATGTCATAAGTGCTAGTGGTTATTTTATATTTATTAGTGGGGATGTGGGCCCCACAAAATATTTCACAGGGGGGCCCTTACAGTTGTTGGCACAGGCCTGCCAGGATGTTCTGCTAAGTGGAAAAGGACATGCTTCAGAACTTTCTGAGGTGTAACTGAAGTCTTCCCACACTCTCCACTGACACACCACACTCTTACATAACAATTTTGGTGCAATTTACTAGATCAGACCAAGATAGCATGCTGAACGTCGGAGGTCACATCGGTGAGATGTTCTGTGAAATTCATACTACAGGAGTAACATTTTGAGGAAAATGGTTTGAAGAAAGTTAAACACAGTTTTGGACATCAGATGCCCAGTAAGTACATCAGCATCCAACAGAGTAGCAGACTAGAGGAGCAGTTCAATACCATTTACCTCAGTCGCGGTCACTACACAAATGTTAGCACCTGTTCCAGCATCCCCCCCTCCCAAAATACAGCATCAGTAGCCAACAGGTTCGATATCACTGGTCATGGTGGTGCACAGTTGCATAATGTGCAAATATGAGACGCTGCCTCTACAACATAGTTGGAGATCCATCACCCCGGGACTGGATTCAGAGATTAAACTCGACCTTGTGTCTCAGAAGCAGATTTCATACGCTTGGTCTGTGTTTGCATATTACATTTACCTACTGTACATTACCTCACATACTGCATTTAATTAGAAATTAAGATGATAAATGCAGGGTAAATGTAAGGAAAAATAATATCCCCACATGTCCAGTACAGTACAGTATGTGTGGTAAATTTTAAAACCAGAATATTGGATAAAAAGTACCCTGTACCTGTCCATCTTTACCCCTTATGAATTTCTGCTTTACAGCTGGAATATGTAGCACCTTCTCCATGCTAGCGGCGTGTTTTACTTAATGATTCAGCAGGCTAGGTGATACAGCTTTGACAGAGGAGAGGGGACACTTCAAAACACTCTGTGACTTTCCTAATGGAATACAGAAGGGGGCAGTGTGCCTTGTGAAACACTCTGTGCCATTCCCAATTAAATACATAATGAATCAACAGGTCAGGGGATACAGCTCTGACTGAAATCAAGGACTTTTTTCATAGGGTCTTACTATATATACATAACTAATCTATAGTGCTAGGAATGCATTGCAAACGTCATTTGAAGGCAGGAGGACTAGAAACATAGAATCTGTCAGCAGATAAGAAAAAATTAATCACCATAGTAATCTTGTTTCTTCAAAGGGATTACTCATTATGATTAAACTGATGCAGTCAGCCTCCTGTGTTGAACTTCCCGGAGAGAGAATGGAATTTAGAACTACTGTATACGTAAATGATGGAATTCTCATTGGCTCATGCCAGCTTCAAACTGCTGCCCTAGCAACTGCTGCACTCTAGGTGCTTCAGATTCTTTGTGAAGCCTAATAGGGTGTAAGAGCCTCTAGCTAATCTTATCATTAAACGTAAATTAAGCCACCCCCAAAATAACATTTCCCAGAAAGCCAAAACCCAAAAGGGAAGTTCACTAAGGACACCAACTGGTTCAAATGCATGTGAATCTCAGAAGTGGCTTATGCTAAAGCAGAGATGCAGAACAAAAAATTCCCTCTCCTTCTTGTAAGCTCTTTTTTTTTTCTTTTTTTTTTTAAGGTTCTGGTAGGGGAGACAGGGTGGGTGCTTTAATCATAATGAGTGATCTCTTTGAAGAAACAAGATTACTATGGTGAGTATTGTTTTCTTCTAACCCCATGAATCACTCATTATGATTAAACAGATGCAGACTGCCAAGCAGTACCTTTGGAGGTTGGGCACAGAGCCTATTTCAAAAACAGGTTCTGCAGAACTGCTGTGCCAAACCTGGCATTACTTCTGGATTGGAGATCCAGGCTGTAGTGCTTTGTAAAGGTGTGCACTGTTTTCCAGATAGCTGCCTTGCAGATTTCCAACACTGGGATATCCCTTGATGCTGCCACTGTTGCAACAGTGCCCCTGGTGAAATGAGCCCTAAGGCCCAGGGGAGCTTGTTTACCCACTTTATTGTAACACAACCGTATGCATGCCACTGTCCAGTGAACAATGGTACATTTTGTGGTAGCTCTTCCTTAGCCCACTTCACCATAAGTAAAGAAGAGCTGAGTCTGTTCTGGTCTGTATGCCTTGGTTCTGACAATATGGTGGCTAAGGGCCTTTTTGACATCAAGGCAATGACGCTTCTTTTCAGAGGAACTAGTGAGCTCTGTGAAGAAAACAGGTAGAGCCATATACCAACTTAGGAAGAGATTTCCTATTAGTCGTGAGGACCACTCTGTCCCTGTGGAATGAGATGTAATCCACATCTGTGCACAGTGCCTGTAATTCGCTGATCTGCTTGGCAGAGGTGATGGCCACTAGGAACACAGTTTCCCAAGTGACATACTACAAATCTGCAGTAGCCATGGGCTCAGATGGAGGCTCCATGAGCTTGGCAATTCAGATATTTAGATCCCAAGCAGAGACTGGCTCCCTCAAAGGAGGATGAAGGCAATTCAGTCCTTTAAAATATTTTCTGAATACTGGATGAGAGGTCATGGACCTCTCCATATCGGCCGATAGGTATGCTAAGACTGCAGCCAAGTGTATCTTAAGGGTGGATGGCCTCAGGCCCAGTGTCTGCAAATGTGTCAAGTAATCCAGAAGGACAGACAGGTCAGATTTGGAAGGGTCAGTACCCTTGCCTGAACACCATATGGAAAACCTCTTCCATTTAGAGGAATATGTTTTCTCAGTGGAAGGTTTCCTAGAGCCTCTAAGCATAGTCAGTACCTCTCCTGATAGTTTAAGGCTAGCAAATTCTAGGTCCTCAAGAGCCAGGCCTTGAGCCTCACGGACTTGAGGCTTGGATACAGGAAACTGCCCTGGGAGGCTGTCAGCAGATTGTGCCTCCTGGTTGGGACCTTAGTTTCACTAGGGTCCTAAGCATCATTGGGAAATGGAAGAAAAGCATATAGGAACTTCTCTGTCCATTCCAAGGCCATTGCATCCAGAGGGATTGTTCCCTTGTGTGGTGGCCTGCAACAGAACTGGGGCAACTGGCGTTTTTTTGTGGAGGTGAAAAAAAATCCACCTCTGGGGTGCCCCATCTTATTAAAACTGAACTGAGTACTTGGGGATTCAGTGACCATTTGTGATGGTCTTGACTTATCCTGCTTAGTGAGTCTGCCAAAACATAGTCCTTCCCTGGAAGGGGCACAGCTGTTAGTGCTATCTGCATAGAGTATGCCAGGGACCACAGTCTCATTGCTTCTGAGCATAGCGGGTGGACCTGGTTCCTCCTTGCTGGTTGATGTAGTACATGATTGTGGCATTGTCTGTCCTGTTGGCTTGCACTACTTTGTTTTGCAGGTGTGGAGCAAAGGCTAGCAGCGCTAAATACACTGCCCTTAGCTCTAGTAGATTGATGTGCATCAGTGATTCTTGGGGGGACCATGTGCTGTGTGATCCAACATGTGTGCCCCCTCCCCAGCCCAGTAGTGAGGCATTTGTTGTAAGAACCAGAGACGGCTGTCCTTTAGGGAGGGCATGCTTACCATGAGATTGTCTAGATCCATCCACCACAGTGCACTGCCTGTATCAGGCTGTGAGTGACTGCAATCAGTTTGGACACTGAATCTGTCCTTTGAGACCAGTGCTGTCCTAAGTGAAACTGAATGTCTCGCATTTGGAATCTGGATCCTGTGACTACTGTGGTAGCAGCTGCCATGTGTCCCAGTAGCCTGAGGAATTCTCTGGCAGGTCTGGGCCTGCCCAGGGTAAAATAATTTGCTATTTGCAGGATACTGTCCACCCTGTCCTGAGGCAATAAGCTCTGCCTAGACTGGTGTATAGATCTGCTCCAATAAAGTTCAGTGCCTGTAATGGTTCCTGCTGTGACTTCTTCTCATTTATGAGGAAGCCCAGGGACTCCAGAGTAGACCTTGTGAGGGTCAGTGACTGCTTTGCATGTTGGCAGGATCAACCTATGACTAGCCAGTCATCTATAGGGGAAAACTGCAGTGGCCTGAGCCTGAAAGAAAGGCCTGGGGTATGAACCCCTACCCCTGCCTCCCCTGTACTGGGACCTGTAGGAAGAATAAGGTCTTTCCCTGGAATTATTTCTACAGGTGGCCTTGTATTCCTCCACTTTTTTTGTTGATTGCACGCATACGCAAGAAACATGTTGCGTCAGCTTTCTCAACAAGCAGGTTGTGGAGGAGTGGCACTGTTGTGCCCAATGCCCTCATAGCCTGCAAAGGCTTGTCCCCCATCCCCCCAGTGCTGTGGCATGCTGCTGCTGACACTAGTTCAGTCAGCGTGCCACAACTTTCTACAAAATCAGCCGCTGCAATCAGGGGCTGCCTCATCATTGCAGCGTCAGCCACCCGCTGCAATGAGGGAGCGACCCGTCATTACAGGGCGGGATGTAGGATCTGTGATATTGTTTGTGAACATGGGCGGCTTTCTGCGTGTTCACAAACAATATCAATGTTTATTGCCGATGGGGGGCCCTCCCGTCGGCATAATGTAACCCCACCAGTTTTATTGCCTGCGGTGCCCAATCCCGTCGGCAGAAATGAATTCCCACCACTCTTTTGCTGTTTGCCGATGGGGGTGCCCCAATCCTGTCGACTACAGCTGCCCCCTTCCAAAACAACTCTGGTGGCATGCTGGGAGCCCACCCTAGCGTGCCACATGCCCCATTTATTGTTTGCCGATGGAGGTGCCCAATCCCCTGTTGGCTACAGCTGCCCCCCCAAAACAAGACTCCAGTGGCATGCTGGGAGCCCACCCCAGTGTGCCACATGCCCCTGTAAATGAAAAATGGTCCCAAAAGTCTTTTTAGGTTTTGTACCTGAAAAAGGAAAGCAGTCCTAGTAGTCTCCCTGCCCCCACAACCCATACACACCACAGTGCACCTTGCCTCCCACACCCCCCATACCCCATAGTTACCTCTGGAGCTTGGCGCGATGATCTTCGCTGGACCAGGAACACGTCTGCACTCTTCAAAGCTGACCGCAAACTGAGAAAATGCCGGTAAGCTGTATAATGTAATAAATAGGTTTTTTTCAACTTTAGTGCATATCTCGGGCATTTTTGGGAATTTTTTCACCAAATTTTCAACATGGGGTTTTTGGGACCCCTCCTCATGGATTCTTGAACTGTCATGGCGTTAATCAGCCCCAAAAGGTGGTTTTGTGGTCACTGCGGAATCACCCTTACGGGCTGATTAACTAACATGACAGTGCCAGTGTTCATGAGGTGGGCTCTCAAAAAGCCTATGTTGCAAATTTGGTGGAAAAAATCCAAACAATGACTGTTTTACGAGTGAGCATTGCGCAGTTGCTACATACGCGCGTAACTTCACGAATTTACAATATTTTCATGCCAGATTTTCAACATTGGCATTTATGTATCTATGTATCTATGTGACACATAGATACATAGATACCTAGATACATAGACAGTGTCGGCAGATAAGGGCCTATGGCCCACCCAGTCTGCCCATTTGAGCTTGTAAGTTCAGTTTATGTTTTCCTAGAAGTTTGTTACCCCTTACCCCTGACCTTCAGAATTCCTTTATGTCTATCCCATGCATTCTTAAATCCCGTGATTGTTTCAGCCCCCACCACTTCCTCTGGCAGGGTGTTCCACTTGTCCACCACCTGTTCTGTGAAGAAATTCTTCCTCATGTTTCCTCTGAATCGTCCTCCCTCCAACTTCATCCCATGCCCTCTAGTCCTGGTACATCTTTTCGCTTAAAAATAGTGTATTCCTGCACCCTGTTCCTCCCTGTGAGATACTTGCATGTCTCTATCATATCCCTCTCTCCTCCTCCCCAGGAGTACATGTTCAGTTCCTTCAACCTGTCTTCGTAGGACTTGTGATGCAATCCATGCACCATCTTTGTTGCCCTCCTCTGAACCTTCTCTACTCTGTCTATGTCCTTACATAGGTATGGTCTCAGAACTGTACACTGTACTCCAGGTGGGGCCTCACTAGTGTCTTGTATAGCGAATTATGACCTCCCTTTTCCTGCTGGTGATGCCCTGCCTATACATCCCAGCATCCTATTTGCTTTACCTGCTGCCTTGTCACACTGTTTCCATACCTTGAGGTCATCAGAGATGATAACCCCAAGATCCCTTTCCTGCTTGGTGCATGCTATATCCTCACCCCCAACTGATATATTGTGCCAGGGTTTTGTGCCCCATATGCATTATCTTGCACTTCCTTGCATTGAATTTCAACTGCCAAACCCCTGACCATTCTTCAAGTTTCTGCAGGTCCCTTCTCATTCTGTCTACACCCTCTGGTGTGTCTACTCTGTTACAGAGCTTTGTGTCATCAGCGAACAGTGAAATTCTGCCTTCTAGGTCTTGCACAATGTCACTGATGAAGATGTTGAATAGGACCGGTCCCAGCACTGATCCCTGTGGTACCCCACTGGTCACTCTTCCCTCTGTGGAGTGACAGCCATTTACCACCACCCTCTGTGTCCTGCCACCCAGCCAGTTACCTACCCACCACACTACTGTCCTGCCCACACCCATATTCACCAGTTTGTGTAGTAGTCTTCTATGTGGCACAGTGTCAAAGGCCTTGCTGAAGTCCAGATAGGCCATGTCCACTGCCCTCCCCCCTGATCCCCCTGCCTAGTCACCCAGTCAAAAAATTCACACCTCCTTGTGAGCAGTACAGCTGTCATTGTTCACATCCTGGCCGAAATGTGGTTTCGCACTTCCGGCACAGAATAGCGTGGTCGCTGTGTGGGAAATCAGTGTTCAGGACAGGTTAAGAAAATGACAGTGACACTGTTCATGAGTAGAGATCCTAAAATGCCTATGTTGAAAATTTGGTGATGATAGCCCATCAATTGACTGTGTTACAAGTGTGCATTGCGCACTTTCCAAGCGCCCTTGTAACTTCGCAGATTTGTAATATCGTCACACCACATTTTCAACAGTGCTTTTTTTTTTCACACCTCCTTATAAGCAGTACAGCTGTCATTTTTCACATCCTGACCGAAATGTGTTTTCATAGTTCCGGTGCAGAATAACATAGTCACTGTGGGAAATCAGTGTTCGGGACAGATTAAGAAAATGACAGTGGCACTGTTCCTGAGCAGAGGTCCAAAAATCCTTATGTTGAAAATCTGGTGACAAAACTCCATAACATGACTGTGTTACAAGCATGCATTGAACTGTTTCAATGCACCCTTGTAACTTCGCAAATTTGTAATACTGTCACGCCACATTTTCAACAGTAGCATTTTTCCAGCTCCTTATGAACACTACAGCTGTCATTTTTCACACCCTGGCTACAATATGTTTTTGCACTCCTGCGGACAATAGCATGGTCACTGTGGGAAATCAGTGTTTGGGACAGATTAAAATCGACTGAGTGAGAGGAGGGAGTGACCAAGCTCAACTGAGCTCTGTCAGGACTGCTGCGGATTTGTTTGTGGCAGACAAAGGCCCCAACACAAGAGCCCAGTACAAAAGGGCAGCCTGCAGCACTGGGAGAAACAGAACAAGAGAGCGAGTGAGGGAGGGGGAGTGAGCGAACTCACCGAAGTGCTGTCAGGACTGCTGCAGATTTCTTTGTGGGCAGAAAAAGGCGTCAGTACAGGCAGGGGCCCCGTACAAAAGGCCAGCCTGCAGCGGTGGGAGAAACAGTACGAGCGAGCGAGTGAGACAAGGTGACTTAGTGAGCTCAACAGAGCTCTGTCAGGACTGCTGGGATTTCTTTGTGGGCAGAAAAAGGCACCAATGCAGGCAGGAGCCCCATACAAAAGGGCAGCTTGCAGCACCAGGACAAACAGAATGAGCGATGAGAGAGGGAGACTGAGCGACCTCAACAGAGCTCTGTCAGGACAGCTGAATAGCATGGTCGCTGTGGGAAATCAGTGTTCAGGACAGATTAAGAAAATGACAGTGACACTGTTCATGAGTAGAGGTCCTAAAATGCCTATGTTGAAAATTTGGTAACAATACTCCATAAAATGTCTGTGTTACGAGCGTGCATTGCGCAATTGGCACGCACACTCGTAACTTCGTGAATTTCTAATATTTTCACTCCAGATTTTCAACATTGCCATTTTCCCAGACCAACTTATGAACAGTACAGCTCTCATTGTTCACATCCTGGCCGAAATGTGTTTTTGCACTTCCGGCACAGAATAGTGTGGTCGCTGTGGGAAATCAGTGTTCACGACAGAATAAGGAAATGACAGTGACACTGTTCATGAGTAGAGATCCTAAAATGCTTATGTTGAAAATCTGGTGATGATAGCCCATCAATTGACTGTGCTACAAGTGTGCATTGCGCACTTTCCACGCGCTCTTGTAACTTCGCAGATTTGTAATATTGTCACACCAGATTTTCAACAGTGCCATTTTTTCACACCTCCTTATAAGAAGTACAGCTGTCATTTTTCACATCCTGACTGAAATGTGTTTTCACTGTTCCGGCACAGAATAACATGGTCACTGTGGGAAATCAGTGTTCAGAACAGATTAAGAAAATAACAGTGGCACTGTTCCTGAGCAGAGGTCCTAAAATCCATATGTTGAAAATTTGGTGACAAAACTCCATAACATGACTGTGTTACAAGCGTGCGTTTAACTGTTTACATGCACCCTTGTAACTTTGCAAATTTGTAATACTGTCACGCCACATTTTCAACAGTGGCATTTTTTCACAACTCCTTATGAACACTACAGCTGTCATTTTTCACATCCTGGCTAAAATATGTTTTTGCTCTCCTGCGGACAATAGCACAGTCACTCTGGGAAATCAGTATTTGGGACAGATTAAGATCGACCGAGTGAGAAGGCGGGGAGTGACCGATCTCAACTGAGCTCTGTCAGGACTGCTGCAGATTTGTTTGTGGCAGACAAAGGCTAACACAAGAGCCCAGTACAAAGGGCAGCCTGCAGCACTGGGAGAAACAGAACGAGAGAGCGAGTGAGCGAGGGGGAGTGAGCGAACTCACCGAAGCGCTGTCAGGACTGCTGCAGATTTCTGTGTGGGCAGAAAAAGGCGTCAATACAGGCATAGGGGCCCAGTACAAAAGGCCAGCCTGCAGCAGTGGGAGAAACAGTGCGATCGAGTGAGACAAGGGGACTCAGTGAGCTCAACGGAGCTCTGTCAGGACTGCTGAGATTTCTTTGTGGGCAGAAAAAGGCGACAATGCAGGCAGGATCCTCGTACAAAAGGGCAGCTTGCAGCGCCAGGACAAACAGAATGAGCAATGAGAGAGGGAGACTGAGCTACCTCAACGGAGCTCTCTCGGGACAGCTGCGGATTTCTTTGTGGACAGACAAAGTTGCCAACACAGCCAGGAGCTCCATGCAAATGTGAAGACTGCGGCGCTAAGAGAAACAGAACGAGCGAGTGACAGAGTGGTAGTGAGTGAGCTCAATGGAGTTCTTGTGTGACTGCTGCAGATTTCTTTGTGGGCAGAAAATGCAGCAACTCAGGCAGAAGCCCAGTACAAAAGGCCAGCTTGCAGCGCTGGCAGAAATGGAATGCGAGAGTGAGAGAAGAGGAGTGAGCGAGCTCAGTGGAGCTGTGTCGGGACTGCTTCAGATTTCCTTCTGGACAGAAAAAGCCGTCAATGCAGGCAGGAGCCCAGTACAAAAGGGCAGCCTGCAGTGCCAGGAGACACAGAATGAACGAATGAGGAACAGGGGAGTCGGTGAGCTCAACGGGGCTTTGTTGGGACTGCTGCAGATTTGTTTGTGGGCAGAAAAAGGCAGCAATGCATGCAGGGGCCCAGTACAGAAGGACAGCCTGCAGTGGCAGGAAAACCAGAATGAACGAGTGAGTGAACTCAACAGAGCTGTATTGCAACAGCTGCAAATTTCTTTGTGGGCATAAGAAGGCAGCAACACAGGCAGGATCCCAGTAGAAAAGGGCAGCTTGCAGTGCCAGCACAACAGAATGAGCGAGTGAGAGAAAGGGAGTGAGCGAGCTCAACGGAGCTTTTTTAGGGACTGCCATAACATGACTGTGTTACAAGCGTGCGTTGAACTGTTTCCACGCACTCTTGTAATTTGCAAATTTGTAATACTGTCATGCCACCTTTTCAACAGTGGCATTTTTTCACAACTCCTTATGAACACTACAGCTGTCATTTTTTGCATCCTGGCTAAAGTATGTTTTTGCACTCCTGCCAGACAATAGCACGGTCGCTCTGGGAAATCAGTGTTTGGGACAGATTAAGATCAACCAAGTGAGAGAGGGGAGTGACCGAGCTCAACTGAGCTCTGTCGGGACTGCTGCAGATTTGTTTGTGGGTAGACAAAGGCCCCAACACAAGAGCCCAGTACAAAAGGGCAGCCTGCAGCACTGGGAGAAACAGAACAAGAGAGCGAGTGAGGGAGGGGGAGTGAGCGAACTCACCGAAGCGCTGTCAGGACTGCTGCAGATTTCTTTGTGGGCAGAAAAAGGTGTCAATACAGCAGGGGCCCAGTACAAAAGGGCAGCCTGCAGTGGTGGGACAAACAGTACGAGTGAGTGAGACAAGAGAACTTAATGAGCTCAACGGAGCTCTGTCAGGACTGCTGGGATAACTTTGTGGGCAGAAAAAGGGGCCAATGCAGGCAGGAACCCTGTACAAAAGGGCAGCTTGCAGCACCAGGACAAACAGAATGAGTGATGAGAGAGGGAGACTGAGCAACCTCAGCAGAGCTCTGTCAGGACAGCTGCAGATTTCTTTGTGGACAGACAAAGGTGCCAATGCAGCCAGGAGCCCCATATAAAAGCGCAGTCTGCAGCGCCAAGACAAACAGAATGAGCAAGTGACAGAGCGGTAGTGAGCGAGCTCAGCGGAGCTCTAGTGTGACTGCTGCAGATTTCTTTGTGGGCAGAAAATGCGGCAACGCAGGCAGGAGCCCAGTACAAAAGGCCAGCTTGCAGCGCCGGCAGAAACGGAATCCAAGAGTGACACATGGGCAATGAGCGAGCTCAATGGAGCTGTGTCAGGACTGCTTCAGATTTCTTTCTGGCCAGAAAAAGCCACCAATGCAGGCAGGAGCCCAGTACAAAAGGCCAGCCTGCAGCGCCAGGAGACACAGAACGAGCAAGTGAGGGAGGGGGAGTCAGTGAGCTCAACGGGGCTTTGTTGGGACTGCTGCAGATTTGTTTGTGGGCAGAAAAAGGCAGAAATGCATGCAGGGGCCCAGCACAAAAGGGCAGCCTGCAGTGGCAGAAAAACCAGAATGAGTGAGTGAGCTCAACAGAGCTGTATTATAACTGCTGCAAATTTCTTTATGGGCATAAGAAGGCAGCAACGCAGGCAGGAGCCCAGTAGAAAAGGGCAGCCTGCAGTGCCAGGAGAACCAGAATGAGTGAGTGAGACAGGCAGAGTGAGCGACCTCAACAGAGTTCTGTCGGGACAGCTGTGGATTTCTTTGTGGGTAGAAAAAGCCACCAACACAGGCAGGAGCCCAGTACAAAAGGGCTGCCTGCAGCACCAGGAGAAACAGAACAAGCGAGTGAGACAGGGGGAGTGAGCCGCCTCAATGGAGCTCTGTCGGGACAGCTGCGTATTTCTTCCTCGGCAGAGCAAGGTGCCAATGCACGCAGCAGCCCAGTACAAAAGAGCAGCCTGCAGCAACGGGTCAAACAGACTGAGCCAGTGACAGAGGCCCACTGCACGAGCTCAACAGACCAACGCAATCAACATTCGGCATTGACAAATGCTTGTTCATACAGGCTTCTGTTTTGTCACCAAATAATGAGTTTCCCTCACATGGGAAGTCCATAGCCTTAGCCTGGGTGTCTGGGGTCAAGTTTGTATCCCTCAGCCAGGCAAATCATCTTAATGAAACAGAAAGGGCCATAAGTCTTTCTGCTTTGTCAACTGCATCCACTGCAATGTGGAACTGGTACTTGGTGGCATCCAGTGCAGTCCTGGCAGTTTCCTGTAAATCTATTGCCACTTCACCCTGGATTCTGTCTGACATAACCAAAACAAAGTGATTTCTGGTACTGTATGGAATATGCCATGTAGTTTGCCTGCCTCACATGGAGTGAGTTAGTCAAACACCTCTTTCTTTTTTTTTTTTTTATATCCTATCCATTTTCTTGGAGCCCTTATCGGGGGTTGGGATGCCAGAGGTATTCTGTACTTTTCACATGCTGCAGCCTGTACCCCGTACAAAAGGGCAGCTTGCAGCACCAGGACAAACAGAATGAGTGATGAGAGAGGGAGACTGAGCAACAGTCAGGATGGGTAAAAAGAAAATCAGCAGTGATTCTATCCAGCTGATATTTCTTGACAATTTTTTTGTCTACCCCTGGCACAGTGGTTGGGATCTTCAAGATTTGCAATACAGATTTTCTCAGGGTCTTATGCATAGGCAGTAGCAGATGTTTTGTTGGGGCTAGCCCCATCATTTCCATAAAATATGTTTCCTCCACATCCTCCTCTGCCTCTTGGAGTGGGAGGTTTAATGTGTCAACCATATTTTTGACTAAGGCATAATGTGAGGTGTAATCCTCAGGAGCCCTGGAAGGAAAGCCAAATTCCTGCTCTGGGGAAACCTCTGGCTCTATGGGTTCCCCCTGCTCCTCTTCTTCAACCTCAGTGTCCTCATAAATAAACTGAGGCACCTGGGTGCTAGGACCTGGGCTGGAACCAGACCCACAGCCTGCAAGGCTTGTAAAATTTGTAGTGCTTTGGCGATGTCCTCTGCTGAGGGTATAGTTTGCGTTTTGCCTGCCTGGAGCTCCTTAGCCTTCTTGGCCGGAGGCTCATTGACATGCTTTTCTTTATATATTTTTTTTTTTTTTTTTTTTTGAAGGGACAGTCTCAGCCACTGTCTCCACAGCCCTCTTTGTCTTATGATCAGGCTTATCAGGACCCTTGTTAGAGTCTTCAGACTTGTCCTTTTGGACACAGAGAAAGAGGGAGCTTCCTCTGACCCATTACCAGAAGTAGAAGCCATTTCTTCTAATTTTTTAGACCTCTCTTTAAATGTCTTGGCACAGAAAGTCTTACAATTTTACAGTTAGAAAAAATATGGCTGTTTGCCTGGCAAAAAACACACAGGGAATGCTTGTCAGCTTTATCAATAACCTGGCCACAAGACTCACAATATTTAAACCCTGCGAGTCCAGTGCATTTTTTAGGTATAACACTAGGGACCTCTGACATTGAGTAGCTACAGCAAATAATCACTAGATTAAAACAATTGGTTCCCTGGAACCAGCAATTTAAATAAAAACAACCCCTATCGAGAACCGAGTGTCAATCAATTTCCTGAAGAAAAAGGGGAACCGCAAGAACACTAAAAAGTGTTTAAAATATAATTGGAAGATGGAACAGTAAAGGAACTATCAAATAAAGTAATTTTTAAACAAAAACTGCGGTAAAAACCTCTCAGAAATAGTGGATCCCTCGGTTCCGTGGAACTGTGAGGGAACCGCTAAAAAATGATAAAAGCAAACAAAACACTAAATAACTAGTATAACTAAACTTGTAAGGGCAACAATTCAAAATATATATAATTTAAACAGTATTTATCAACCAAATTTAAGGTTTTAGAAGTAAGTTGAAGGAGAGCTCTCCGGGACGTCTTCACTGGCAGGCGGAGTATAGAATCTGAAGCACCTAGACTGCAGCAGTTGCGAGGGCAGCAGTCTGAAATTGGCATGAGACAATGAGAGTTCCATTATTTACATACAGTTCTAAATTCCATTCTGTCTCTGGGAAGTTCAACACAGGAGACTGACTGCATCAGCTTAATCATAATGAGTGATTCCTGGGGTTAGAAGGACCATACAGCCCACCTAGTCTGCTCATTTCCCTGCTTAGTCTGGCAATCCTCTAATAGACTGTTCTTTGATAACTGATGATTTTAGAGACATGGACATACTATGTAATCCCTTATTTCCACACATCCTTTTTTCCACAGAGTAAACTGCAGCCAGCATTTTGGCGCAAATGTATGTTAGCGGGATTACAGCTGAAATGTCAAATGACACCTGTCAGTTGCTACTTTCTTGCTGCACTGCAGTTACAGCTTGGTAGGTAATAGTTGCAGTTTACACTAATTACACAAATTACACAAATCACTTTAAAAAGGCCACAAACACTTCCTCTGCACTCTCTCTGCATTTGGATTCTCAGTGCCAAGATGTTGTCAAGCCTGTGGTTGCAAACCATAAAAATAAAGTATGCAGAGTGGTTTGTTTCCAGTTTGGGCATAATTAAAGAACACCAACAGGATATCATGGATGAATTCCTGCAGGCTAGAATCCCAGGAGCCCACAAAGATTGTCTGAATGTGCGGAGTTACCAGTAATATGTTTTCAGTGCCCCGAAAGTGTCAAGCACTGTTTTAGTATATTCCCCCTTTTGTTTCCCTCATACAGATTTAAGGAGCTAAAGAATTCCAAGTACAGTATTTTTAGCAGATGAATCTTGCTCACCATCCCACCTGTACCACCCCCACATCCTACTCCACACTCATAACAGCAAACAGAACACACAGACTACACACCCACCAGAAACAGAATACCCCTGATTACTTCCTCTGAAAGCATTACTATATCAGCAGTCAATAATACACTTTCAGATTAGATACACCCGAATGAAACACAAATACAAATAGCCAAGCACTTCGGTGCAGCCACATGATCTTGTCTCAATGTTTTTCTCATGAAGCACTACAGCTCAGTGCAGTCCACAGTCAAGTCCCCAATATTTTTGCAATTCCGCAGCCATGGAAATTGCCGTGGAATTTAATGTAAACTGTGGGAAACTGTGGAATAGTATTCCACAGTTTACATGAATTCATTTACACGAAATGCAGAATATTATTCCTTAGTTGATACTGAAGAGGCAGTATTCAACCAGAGCACCAGCACGCAGTGGTACTGCTACCGCCCATGAAGCTGACACCCTGGGTTCAGAAACGAGCCTAGGACGTTGGAGGGCAGGACTGGGGGAGGAGGATCAAGCATCCTATGGACTATTTTCCTTTGAGGGAGATGGTGGGGAAGTCACTGGTGCTTGGGTAACCCCTCATGGTAGCCTGGGGTACGACAGCCAGGACCGACTACATTTGAGAGGTGTGTCAGACATAGAAACATAGAATTTGATGGCAGATAAGGACCGCTTGGCCCACCTAATCTGCCCATTTCCCTACCCAAAGGATAAGATGCAGATCCTAGTTAACCAACAGCCTACTGCCTTCTACCCCCACTAGAATTGCCGCTCTGAAGAAAGGGCGGTTACTAGTGGGGTACCGCAGGATTCAGTATTGGGTCCAGTCCTTTTTAATGTCTTCATCAGTGACATTGCAGAGGGACTGGAAGGAAAAAGTATGCCTTTTGCAGATGACACAAGATCTGCAACAGGGTTGATACACAAGGAGGCGGAAAGGATGAAAAGGGACTTGGCAAGGTTGGAGGAATGGTCTGACGTATAGGCAGCTAGGATTCAATGCAAAAGTGCAAAATAATGCACCTGGAAACAAGAACCAGGGAAGAATACACAATGGGTGGGAGGTAGTAACAACAACAAAACAGGAAAGAGACCTGGGGTAATCATATCAGATGACCTTGAGGTTAGCAAGCAATGTGAGAAGGCAGTAGGGAGGGCCTGGGGTATACTGGGATGTATAGGGAGAGGCATCAGCAGCAGAAAACAGGAAGTTGTTATCCCTCTGTACAGACAGTTGGTGAGACCCCATCTGGAATACTGTGTCCAGTTCTGGAGACCCCATCTCTGCAAGGACATAGACAGGATAGAGGCAGTCCAGAGGAGGGCAACTAAAATGGTGCAGGGTCTGCAAGAGAAGCTGTATGAGGAGAGACTAAAGGAGCTTAATATGTATACCCTTGAGGAAAGAAGGAGAGGGGACATGATAGAAACTTTCAAGTACCTCAAGGGAATCAACAAAGTCCAAGAGGTAGCATCTTTCAGAAAAGAGACTTGCAAGAACAAGGGACACAATTTAAAGATAGAAGGAGGCGGTTCAGGGGCAATGTGAGGAAGTATTATTTCACAGAGAGGATAGTGGATGCATGGAACAGCCTTCCTGAGGAAGTTGTGGAGTCTAAAACTGTGGGAGAATTCAAGAATGCATGGGACAGACATAAGGCAATTCTTGTGGGGGGCAGGAAGATATAGGCTGTTGGTTAAATAGGATCTGCGGCCTATCCTGTAGGTAGGGAAATGGGCAGACTAGATGGGCCTAGCGGTCCTTATCTGCTGTCAAAGTCTATGTTTCTGTGTTTCTATGTTATGTCTGTTCCATGCATTCTTGAATTCCCCCACTGTTTTTGACTCCACTACCTCCTCTGGAAGGCTGTTCTATACATCCACAACCCTCTCTGTGAAAAAATACTTCCTGACATTACCTCTGAGTCATCCCCCTCTGTCTTCAAATCGTGTCCCCTTGTTCTTTCACATCTCTTTTTCTGAAAGATGCTACCCCCCTTGGACTTTGTTGATTCCCTTGAAGTACTTGAATGTTTCTATCATGTCCCTCCCCCTTTCCTTGAGGATATACATATTAAGCTCCTTTAGTCTGTCTTCGTATGTCTTCTGGTGCAGACCCTGCACCATTTTGGTTGCCTTCCTCTGGACAGCCTCCACCATGTCTATGTCTTTGCAGAGATGGGGTCTCCAGAACTGCATGCAGTACTCCAGATGGGGTCTCTCCAACTGTCTGTACAGAGGGATAACAACTTCCTGTTTTGTACTGGTGATGACTATCCCTATGCATCCCAGTATCCCCCCAGCCTTCCTTACTGCCTTCTCACATTGCTGGCTCACCTTTAGGTCATCTGATATAACTACCCCCAGGTCCCTTTCCATTTTTGTTGTTGTCAGTATCTCACCCCCACAGTGTACTTTCCCCTTGGTTTTTGTTTCCCAGGTGCATTACTTTGCACTTCCTTGCACTGAATCTAAGCTGTCATACATGTGACCATTCCTCCAACCTTGCCAAGTTCCTTCTCGTCTGTTCCACCCCACCTTGTGTATCAGCCCTGTTGCAGATCTTTGTGTCATCTGCAAAGATACATACTTTTCCTTCTAGTCCCCCTGCAATGTCACTTATAAAGACATTAAAAAGACCGGACCCAGTACTGAACCCTGCGGTACCCCACTAGTAACCCTCCCTTTCTTCACTGTGGACTCCATTTACTATTACCCTCTGTGCCTGTTGTCCAGCTAATGTTTTACTCAGGCTACCACCTTGGGACCCACTCACGGGCTGGCTAATTTGTTTATTAATCTTTTGTGTGGGACTGTGTCAAATGCCTTGCTAAAGTCTAGGTAGGCCATATCCACAGCCCCTCCCTGGTCTATTACTTTGGTCACCCAGTCAAAGAAATCAATTAGATTCATCTGACATGACCTTCCCACTGTGAATCCATGCTGCTTTGGATCCTATGCCCCACTGGCCTCTAGGTACTCAACAATTCTTTCCTTCGGAAGTGATTCCATCATTTTCCCTACCACTGAGGTCAAACTGACAGGTCTGTAGTTTCCTGCCTCTGTCTTGCTCCCACTTTTATGAAGGGGAATCACATCCACCCTCCTCCAGTCCTCAGGTATCACACCATCCTCCCATGATTTGTTAAAAAGGGTAGTCCATGATGTCACTAGTTCTCCTTTTACCTCTTTTAGAATTCTGGGGTGAATCCCATCAGGCCCCATTGCTTTGACCACCTTTAGTTTTAGGAGTTCTTTCAGAACCCTTTCTTCTGTGAAAGGACTGATATCAACACCCCTATCCTGAGTGCTTCTATTGACTGGATTTGGTACCCCCCTCTTCTTTTGTGAATACTGAGCAGAAGTATTTGTTCAGTATCCCTGCTTTTTCACTGTCCTTCTCTGCCCACCCACCTTCCTCTTTATTCAGCCTCAGTATCCCTCCCTTTGTTTTTCTTCGCTCCCTAATGTACCTACAAAATGTTTTATCCCCCTTCTTAACTGAGTTGGCTATCTTTTCCTCAGTTTGGCCTTTGCTATTCTGACTGCCTTCCCCACTTTCTTCTGCTTTAATTGGTACAGTTCTCTGTCCTGCTCCTTCTGTGTTTCCTTATACTCCCTGAATGCTACCTTTTTCTCCCTAACCTTCCCCCACCACCTCTTTTGAGAACCATGGTGTTTTTTCTTTTATTTTGATTTGTTTATTTACATCACACAAAGGCTTGTTGTCTCTGTGATGGCAGTTTTGATGTTTTCCCATTGTTGCTCCACCCCTCCTTCTTGCCTGTTTGCTAGTGCTTTTCTGAGGCACACTCCCATTTTGACAAAATCAGCCCTCCTGAAGTCCAGTACCTTCACTTTTGTATGGCTTGACTCTACAGCTGAGTTTATCATGAACAACACTGTTTAGTGGTCACTTGTTCCCAGATGGCTACCCACTTCTAGATCTGAGATCCTCTCTCCATCCCCATTTCAGAGTACCAAGTCTAAGACTGCTCCCTCCTGAGTGGGTTCCAACACTAGCTGTCTAAGGCATGTCCCTTGTAGGGCATTGAGAATGACCCTGCTCTTTGATGTGGCTGCAGCAAAAGTGCTCCAGTTAACATCTGGCATATTCAGGTCCCCCATCAGCAATATATTCTCTTTCTCTGCCATCCTAAGGATGCCTTCTATCATTTCCCTGTCCATTTCCTCCCCCTAAGATGGGGGTCTGTATACAACCCCTGTGCAGATTGTGGTACCATTTCCAGTCTCCTGTTTACCCTTTAGTTCCATTGCTTTGATCCCTTCCCTTACATAGAGAGCTACTACTCCTCCTCTTCTACCCTCCCTGTCCCCCCTGTAGATTGTGTACCCTGGTATGTTGAAATCCCAGTCATGGTTGTCTGTGTACCATGTTTCTGTGGCTGCCATGATATTCTGGCATCCCTCTTCCATCAAAGCCAACAGGTCAGGGAGCTTGGTACCTAGACTATGGGCATTGGTACTCATTACTCTCCATTGTTTGATGGCCTTACCCCTTTTTGCCCCATCTCTGTCCTTACTGCCTTTGTCTTTTTCTCCACTTACCTCTCCCCTTCTTACCCTATTGACTTCTCTGTCTTGGTGTTTAACTCTCTAACTACCCTGATTTTTGGGATGCACACCAACTTCATTGCATGACGTGCCCCTTGGAGAGAAAATAGGAAAATGGAGGTTCCACCACCACACAATGACTTCCAGCCCCAGGGTGTGAACTTTATGCTACTGACTGGGCTCTCACTTCCATTCAACCATTCAGTCTCCATTGGAGGAATGTGCCCTCAGGTGGCCCGCCCATGGGGGGTAAGCCGGGGTGTTTGGGAGTGAGATACATCCCAGGGTGTGTGGCAGGGCTGAACGTGTGCAGATCGGATGGATGGAGGCCAGCAGATGAGGAGATAAAGCAGAATAAATAAAAGCAAAAATGAAGTCAGTATAAACTGTAAGTAAAGCAAATCTGCAGTTTACATTAACCCTGACCAAGGAAAATTACTCCATGGATCATTTATACTGCAGTTATTCCATGGATCATATAAACCCCAGAAAACTAGTCTGCAGTGTATGTTAAATTCTGCAGAATTCTTTTTGGGATTCTGTGGAATTTAAAAACAAAAATCTGAAAGCATTTTGGAACAGCCTCTGTCAATTAGTTTGTCTGCTGGAGCTTTTCCTTAAAAGTCAAAACAGGTAAATTCTCCCCATCCAGTTCAGCCCCACCACCCTCTCTACCCCATTCTGAGAACCTCCTTGAGTCCCTTTATTTGAAGTAGAAATATTTGTATCAGGTCCCATACTGTGCAACAGTTCTCATCCTTCTAATTTCACCATCAGGTCTGACTTTTCATTACTTGTCCCAGAAGTGCTTTAAGCACAGCTGTAAAAAAGCACTTCTGGAATGAGAAACAAGCATTCTGGCCTAGTGGTAAAACTGGAAGGATGAGGATCACTGTGCAGTGTGGTAGCTGCTAATAGTAATACTCATCAAAATTTGGTGGCCCTGGGGACTCTTAGCTGGGGTGGGGAGGGTGATGGAGCTGAGATGGATGGGGTGTATTTTTTACTTTCTAATACTAAGAACTCAGGAGTTGACAACCTTCTCAAGTTTGAAGATCCAGCCCAAAAAATAAACTTTTTCCCCCTACCTGGGTGCTTGGAGGGGGAGTTGCTGACTGCTACCAAAGCCCCCAACTGCTGCCACAGAATTTCAGCAGAAATAGGAAACTAATGCCACAGAAGTTCTGTGGCAACAGGGAGACTTGCCACAGAATTTAGACCCAAACTGCTGCAGAAAAATCGGGGCCCTATCCATAGTGAGTGATCCAAAATTGGAATTGGAACCCATAAACACATAAATATATATACAAGACATAGTGACATACTGTAAACTTTACTGAGCATCACAATGTGGCTATGTGGTATTGATATTTTCATAATTTTTTTCCCGTGGTAAATTTATTTCTGTGGAAAATGTTCATTCTGTGGATATAGCAGACATAAATTTACAACAGAAATAAGGGGTTATACAATATTTCTTGCTGTACTTTTTCCCTCAGTCTGCTGCCTCCTTCATAATGAGTCCTATAACCTTTGTTTTTTCCATTCCCACAGACAGGATTAGCAAACCTAAAATTACTCCTCCGGATGCTGCCCTGCTAGGTGTTGGAACATGACACTGCAACACAACCTGAGTTACTATTCAGTAGTTCCTCAGATGTATTGAAACCCCATCTCTCACAGCTGTGATTAGCAAATCTGAAATCACACCTCAGGCTGCTGCCAGGCTATCTGTTATATGCTAACACAGCAAAGATGCGGGATACAAAAAAATATCAAAACACTTACTGCTGGAAAAACAAATTTTAATGTTATTATTATTTTTACATTCCAGTGGCACAACCAGTGGCATGAACAATGATTGGCATCACTTTATCTGTGTGATCATTATATTTATTGCGGTCTTCAACTGTCAGCACTCTCCTCCAAAAGTGTCTCATGCCCCATATTAGCTGAGTACAGTTCCTTGACTTAACATACCTCTGAATGTAATGCATCATGTGATGCCTCACCATGTCTATTGGGTTCAGGTACGCCAATTCGAGTGGAATCCTGCTGCAATGCACTCCATGGTCCTTTATGTACACCTCAGCCACAGCATGGTTTGGATCATTATCTGTATAAGAGAAATAACATACTTGTAAGTAAACATGTCAAATACTGTGCTGTATATCTCCACCATGAAAACAGAGAAACTGCCAGTTAAAATTATTCTGCCAGTACTGAACCTTGGAAAAGATGATGCCCATCTCCAAACACTCATTTGATAAAGAGCACCAGTGTATTGGACATGATCTCCTCTCCGAAGAAATCGCCCTTCATGATGCCACTGAATAGTAGCACTGGCACTGACCCACAGCATGAGATGGCACCCCAGACAAGCATTTTCTGGAGGTGTTTCAGCTATGGTTTCACTGCAAGAAATCTTTTTTTCTAGAAAGCCATGGGGGAAAATATTGCATCATTATGGTACTCTCACCTATAAAAATAACATCCACAAATTGTTCATTTTCTTCCATCCATACCTTAGCCTGTTTCAGCCACTTACGTTTGTTGGCTTCTCAAATAAGACAGCATATAGTGTTGTGGAGAGGGTGTCAGTATCTTGCATTTTGTTAGGTACTATACTGTACCTTACCTGCAGTACATATGGTAAAAAACAGATTTTTACACTGTCAGTCACTGCATTCGCAAATCATGAAGAGCTTACAGAAATAGCCAGGCTCTAGTGGCATACACTACCCCAAAAAAAATCAATTACATGCATACTAGCAGTAGGCACAGCACTGTACTTTCCATGCTCTGCCATAACGCACCGCACCTTTGTACTCGGAAACTTCGTTGACAACATTATCAGATTGGCCACCCCTTCTGCCCTCGCCCTTCCTCTCAAACTCAGCACCCCATCCTATCACCTAAGATCTAGGGCGACGCTGGATCACTTGGTTCCTAAAACCCGCACCCTTGTGGGCAATCGGGCCTTCACCGCCTATGCTCCAAAAATGTGGAACTCGCTCCCTGCCCTAACTCGGTCCTCCTCCTCCTATCCCAGCTTTAAAGCCTCCCTTTGGAACTTCCTGAAAGTATCCTCCACATGTCCCTGCACCTCGTAGCACACTAGCGGAGCCCCACTCTCTTCCCCCAGCCTAGTATGGTGGGGCTTCAGTGCTAATTAGCACTTATCCTCCTGTAACTGGTCGAGTTAACTATTACTTGGCAACCTTGCACTGGGCCCACTCCCTGCCCTCCTGCCCCTTTAGAACACCTGGCCCTCTAGTCTCTTCCCTCTTGTTTTTTTTTCCTCCTGAGTACCTGCCTAGTGCACCTTCCCCCTGCTGGCACTTATTTTTTAATTCTGTTTGCACTGATCTAACCTGTTATGTATTATGCTGTTCGCTACCTAATTCATCCTGTATGTACCATTCTGTATTTATCCAGACATGTTCCGTCATGTGCCAAATTGTCTCTAATGCTGTTAGCTACCTATCAATACCTGTTATGCTTGTTATTTTCTGTATGTTTAATTTGACTCCTCCTACTGTTCTTGTATGTATCTACCTTGTAACCCTCCCGGGTGGCACCTGAAAATAGGCACTTGGCTGTCTAGTGTGCTTACCCGGTTAACAAAAGCAAATAAATAAATAAATAAATTTTGGTGTCTCATTTGTCTGATTGATGATTCAGATACGGAGTATCCCCATTATGCAAGTTTCTTATGAACCTCTGCTGCACTCTCATCATCCTCCATTGTTAGCTAGCCCACAGTCTGAGAAACCTCACAGCAAAAGACATTAATACACATTAGTTAATAACACGCCTTCATGTTCCAAAAGTTTCCTATAAATTAAATTATGTAATTTTAACATTCAGCGCTGACGCCATCATGAGACTGTATTTAGGCATTGTTTGATATGTTTGTATGTATATTTTGTATCTGAATATTTATGTGTCATATGCCTTGTATAAATGACTGCTACACTGAACTTCACCTGTAAGATCTTGCTCTAAGGTCTCTGACTCTGTATATATTGTATGTATTCCTATTTACCCCTACCACCAGGACGCATCTGGAAGCAAGCAGTAGTCTGTGCAGCATACCTTCCTGGTAAAACTTTTAAATAAATAAATAAATGTATTTTTTTTTAGTGTAGCACCAGAAGCAGCCCCAGAACATCTCACTGCCTTGTAGTATTCTGTGTCTTGCTCAAGGCCACAGAGGAAGCCCTGGATCATCTAAATGCCATATGGTATACTGTGGCTTGCTCCTGCTCAGGGAAGTGTGTACAGTTGCTTAGCAACAAGTCTCACATTGCGAGATGTATGGGTGGTGACATGTCACCAGTGCTGCTGTTTCCAAATGGGCTCAAGAGGAAGGGAGGTACCCTTGCAAACTAAGAGCGTTCGGACACCATTAATCACATTGGTGTCCGAGAAACGGGAAACCAGCAAGATAAACTTACAGCGTTTCAAGGTAAACAGCTGTAATTATTGATTTAACACTTAAGCAAAGAATGTAAACTAAAAAAACAAACAAGTAAGTGGCCACGATATAGGCAATTCAAAAAAATCTCTCTTACACATTTTGCAGACCCAAAGTAGAACACCAGCAATTTACTGGTATCCCAAGTACAAAGCTACCTAAGTTTTGAGCAAAAAACAAAAACCAAGGAATGTGTCTGCTGGCAAGGGGAGTCAGGTTATGTTAACCGAAGTCACAATTTACTGTCTCATATATGCAGCTAGTGTGGGGTGACTTAAATACAGCAGTAAAATGTATTAAAGCTGCAGAATGACTGAAAAGGTGTTTTACATATGTTCACAGGCAGCAAGTTAAAAAGATTGTAAGGTCACAAGCAACCTAGTTCTAAAAGATTCTCAATTCAAGCAGTAAACTACCAGCAATATTTATCAATATATAAAAAAGATTTTTCTTTATTTGTAAACATGAAAGACTTATAAAACTGAATGAAATATGTATGTGTTTTACTTAACAGATAGCAAATCCCAGTGATCAAGCTCCTGTAGAGAGCGAAATGTAGGAGGAGAAATAAAGTTAATTTGAACTGAAATCCTGAAGAGTGGATCATTTGTAAGCTAGTTTAAGCTCCCAACACATCAATTTTTCCTTATTCTGCCATATCTAAGCTAATAAATAGTAAAACTTTCCAGTCAGTGTACTAATACCCTTGCCCCATGCAGCCCTAGTGTAGCTGATAGGGATAGGCCCCAAGCCATGTGGGTTAGTATGCAGGAGGTAATGCAAACCAGAGTTGTAAGGGTAATGTGTCTAAATACTTGAATATGTTAAACTGTTCATGGGAAATGTTATGAAAATGTGTCCTTATGGAACTGTCATTGCAAAAGTGAACAAAAAACACAGCAGTACTGTTGTTATGACCTGTTTGTCTTGCTGATGAATTAGCTTTTATATATTAATGGCATGCTACTAGAACATGCATGTATTTTCATATAATATCTTTATACAGAATTTTATAGTAAGTGTAGACTTGACGTAGACACCATGTTTTTCCAGGCAGGAAAGAGTATAATCCCCCTACAAATTGGGGTTTACTATAATGTCTTCCTGGGCTCCTTAATGCCCACTGTCAGGCTGGTGTCCTGTCTTAAGTAGTGCTATCAATTTGTATGCGAGTGCCCTAGTGAGCATCCGCACCAGCCTTTTTAATTGCATCGCTAATCTGTGTTTAGAAATTAGTCTGGGCTGGGTCCGAGTGAGTTAAGGTTTGTGACTGGCCAGACATTGTGTTATATTGCTCCATTCTGCAGTTGCTACTTGCACAGAAGGAGCTTTTCATATGAACTGTGATTGTTTACTGTTTATTTGCTGTTATAGTAAAGATAGAGAAGTTTATCTAATCTGCTTTTATTGCAGCTTGAACATTTGAATGGGAGCCACCATGTTATGTTCTGGACTTCCAGTATCTGGACTAATTCAACCACTGGGAGCCTAAAATGGAGACTGTCACCAGGGGTCTTGTAGGAAGGAAGTTCTGTAGTTTTGTAGTTTTTAACAGTTGGCAACTAAAATGGCCTGGAGGGGGAGCCCAAACTGTGACTGACAGTTCCTTCAGCCAACCAAACCTTTTGGGTCAAGGAAAATGCCCAGAACTGCCTAAAGCAGTGGTTGAGTTGGAGTTGGAAGTGGAAGAGTGAACAGCTTGAGCTTACGAGCAGCTGCTCCCTGAAGGAGCATAGGGGAATTGGTGAGAAGAGGCTTTGCTGGTCTTCCTGCCACGTTGTCCTGCAATCGAACTGCCTATTGCTGAACCTGGACCTGTCCAATTTCCAGCCTTGGAACTGCAGCAGAAGAAAGAAGTTTGTTAGTGTGACTGGTGATTTGGACTGAAGACTTGCTACTGAATCAATCAGCCCAGCAGATGGGAGAGTTAGGCTCAAATTGAAAGGTTTGCATAGTGAAGCTGTCAATTTGCAACCAGACTGAATCTGAACTGTTGCTTAAATACATTAGTGATTTAAATGTGCTGAATGTGTTTTATGGGTCATAAGTTGGAACCCCACAGTAAAATCTGTTACACCAGCTGGAGGCTTCACCAGCAGAAGATCATGAACTTTTTCAGGACTGTTCATCCTGCCAGGGCCCTGTCATCTCAGCCTAGGCTGCTACTCGTACATCAGTAACCTTCTCAGTGAAAGGCCAGCATGGGGATTCGGCCCCCTGCCCAACACCATCGAGCAGGTAACAACCACCCAGAGGTGAGTCATGTCTACCCTGCTTCCCTGGGCCTCCCTGATCATCACCACAAGGTCTACATCTCACCTGCACTCATCCAGGTCCTGGTAGCATGAGTACAAATCAGGGTAGCTCTCTGCAATGAAACCAAAAAGTCATTGTGGTACCATCTAATTGTTTCTTTTACTAGGTTATTGCAATAGACTGAGCCATCTGGCTTGGATTATAAATAATTGGATTGTGTGCATGTTTAACTGTTTTTCCTTTCCTAAGGGCCCTAACAATAGCTGCAATGCTGGCCACCCCTGGGCAACACTCCAGGCCAGCCTGCATGACAAACTGGGTTCCCAGGGTTGTTGAACTGTCTAATTAGGACTTACAGTGCATACGGAACAATCCTGATCTAAATCAGATTATTAATCATTCTGCTTGATTCATGCCCCTCCCTTGTTCACTGCCCCTAAATAAATCTGATTGTCTTTTGTCATGTTTAACCTGGCTAGTGTGCATATTATTAACTGGGTTACAGTGGTAAGATCATATTGCTGCATTGCTGATCTTATTTTCCAGGGGTCTCCAGGGCAGCTGCCTCAGATCCAGCCCTGGTGGTAAGAGAAAAGGGTGTGAGCACATTATTACTGTTTACTATTTGTGAATGCACCATTGTGTTACTTCTCAGGCCACTAGAAGGGTTGGTGGGGGGTAATAGCATTCCAGAGGGCTATACCAGAGCGGTTGAGCTATCCCATCACCATTCCTCTAGGTGGAGGCACCTGATCACTGAATTCAGGCCCCTCTACCTGTGCACTGCCATACAGGCGGGGTAGTAGCCCTTAGAATAACGCTGCCTAGGGGTTACATAAAGAAGCTTTCAAATCTATACAAAGGAATATTTAAACATTTTGAATGTGAAAAAGTATTTGAACAAGTTTTTAAATACAAAGAAACAATCAGAAATATTTATGCAAAGGAACTTTTTAAGTATCTATGCATGAAAGAAAATGTTATTTACAAAAATGACTAATACTGCATATTGTGTCTGATTGCTTTTGTATACTTTTTGTTTAATTTTGCTTAATATTTTTGTTTCTTGCTTTGCAGATTTGTTTTGTGTTCATTTTGCTTTGTACAATATTTATTGGACTTAATATTCATGCAGTATATTCTTATTTACCTATCAGTGTGAATTGTATAGGGATAACATCTACTTTTTATATAATTCCAAGGGTGTCACAGAAAAGTTCATTCATAATTATCAGAACTTTTTATATACAGCAGACTGTGAAAAGGGAAATTGTAACCAATTTTCCATTGCTTTGTATGATCCATAGAAATAAGGCCTGAGGTAGAGCAAAGTGCCATAATGTATGATTGATATTCCAGCCTATTGTTCTGACAGATTTCAGAACTCATCCAGGATAAGTTGTTTAGTGAATGAACAGTGCACACCTTGGAAGTATATAAGAATAGATGAAAAGTTATTGAATTGCAGAAATGATGAACTTGCATAAGTAAACTCTTCTTGTTTTTGCTTTTTAATGAGTCTAAAGCTACCTTAGCAAAAAGTGAGAAGCAGAGGAACAAATAATTGTCTGACTCAGTTATTACTGCAGACAAGCACAAGACCTTTGAAGCATCCGTAGAACTTCTCAAATTTATATTGAATTTTGTTGTTAGTAGGCTGTGATGATGTCGACTGTGACTGAGCACTTTCAAAAAGGGTGACTTAATCACAGTGCCTGTGCACAGGGCTACTGAGCAGGAAGGGTGAACGGCTAGGGAGGCTGGTGAATATAGTGACAGGATGTCGTTATATGAACATGCTCATGGGGAGAGGGACCAAGCCATGCGATGAGCAGGAGGGTAGGGAGGATTTGTGGGGTGTAGCGTGGTGGTGGGCTGCCAAGCTGGCCATGTGGCATGGTGGGTTGGTGGCAGGCTAGGGTTGGGAGGGTGCCAGGTTTGGTTCTGGGCACTTTCTTTTTTTTTTGCCTGTCCTTGATTTTAATTTTTTTTGTTTTCCACCCCCCAACATGCACCCCCCCCCAGAGTTGAGAATCCTCTAGTAGGGGGGTACAGGGGGCACAGCTCCCCACATAAACAAATCTAAATCTCCAGCGCCCTTTTGTTGTGTGCTGCCAATGTACATTGCTGAAACTGATTTTCAGTGATGTACACTTGCCCTAATGACAATCACCTTTCTGCTATCGATGTTGTAACATGGAAACATTGGTGTTTAAGGCTTATTGTTATTGTTATTGCTGTTTAAGATTTAATATTGCTAAACCATGACAGAACTAACTACAAGAGTAAAGGGTGTTAAAATAGAGCCAGTGACACCTTCGTGCCAGATCTGCAACCAAGAAGAAAGAATAGAAGAACTAGAAAAAAATTAACCAAGAGTACTCACTGTTGGTTGGCAGATTGAATAATGGCAAAATAAGTTTACTTGATAAAATGAGCCAGCTAAACAAATGGCTAGAAGAAAAATTTCTTGAAGGTAGTAGATTTACAGGTCAGATCCAGTTACTAGAGAAACAGGGGAAAGTAAAAAGGACTTAGCTGATAAAGATTGTGCCTTGGCTAATCTGAAGACTGACTATGCCATTTTACAAATTAATTTACCCGACGCTGAGTAGTATAAAGAACGGTGTTCAGCTTTGGAAAGAGAAAGGGTCCAAATTATGAATGCTGGTGAGTGGTCTACCAAAGAGTTGGGCAAAATGGAAAAAAACATAAAAATTTGAAGGAGCAATTTGAAAGTAAAGAGGAGGAGTGACTAAACAGAGAAACATGGCCTTTAGCCAAAAGGAAGGAGAAAACCTCTGAACCAAAAGGCTTAAGTGTTTTTTTTTTCAACTTTATTTCTTTACTCTTGGCCCCAGGCATCCTTCAGGAGTGCTTACTTGGATGTGCCTCTCACTCTCTGCCTGAACCCCCCCCCTCTTCCCAGGCTTCCCCAATCGACTCGGTAGGTCCAGCCCCCCAGATCACCCTCCAGGACAAGGCCTGCCCTTCCATGGCGGCACTATCTGAAATTAGAGAGACCTACCTCTGTCATTGGGGCAGCCGTGGGGAGTCCTGGTTGTGCTGGGCTGGCAGTGGGATGTGGGCATACCCCTGAGGCCTTCATCATCTCACCAGAGTGCCAGAGGTCCTTTTTATTTGTTTTCACCCCTACAGAGCATGGACGTGCAATGGTGACCTGGTGAGAAGCACCGATGCCCACCATCATTCTGCAACCTCAGCATCTGTCTTGCCCTGCATGTACTGCACAGCCCTTAGCCACCACCAGGAGCTGCTCTGGAGTGATGCAATCCCCAAGTCCCTCCCTTGCAAAGGAGAACAGTCCTCTGGACACTCAACCCCTTCCCTCCCTTGCCAACCCCCTGCAGCCCAAGTCCGTTCCCGAACCCAGGTAGCTGGTGTGGCATGAGGTGTGGCATCCAGCTTCTCAACCCTCAGTGCCACTGGGCTGGCTACAAAAGTCTTAAGTTGGTCACTTCTTAGCTATCATCAGCCCCAAAGTAATGGACAGGAAGAAAGTACAGATGAGGGACATGTTCTTTTTTGGAAGTTTTCTTGTATAGGACCTGTAAAAGATAAAGCTTCTTACCATCCATACTCCCCTCCTCAGTCTGATACTGAGGGAGAGTCAGAGCTGGAAGAAGTAGTGATAGAGGGAAAAGAAAAAACAAAGAGAACATTAAAGAAACCGGACACACACAGGTAGAAAAGGGTAGATTGGATAGTGTAACTTCACAAGATGAACTGGGTCATGATAGGCAATGGAAATTGTGTTATATATGTTTGGAAAAACACTTTGTTGAATTAGAGAAAAAGCATAGAGATTTAAAAGACCAATATGAAGCCATAAAGGGTAAAATAAAGAATCAGGAAAATTGAGAAGAAACAGTAGTGAATCTGACACAGCTTCTAGTGTCTCCTCTTTTGAAAAGGAATCATACAAGAGCTATAAAAAGAGAAATAAACCTAGACAGAAAAGTCATTCTGATTCAGAGGATGGATCACCTAAAAGGCCCAAAAGAGATATGAAGGTGTCTGAAAGAGGAAAAGGATATTTAAAGTAAAAAAAACATCTTGAAAGCCTTGAATTTGATTGGCAATAGATACAGTACAACTCCAAAACTAAAGGAGGCATTGAACAGTATATTCATAAATTGAAAGAAAGTTTTGAATCACTGCCTATAACTGATAGGAAAGAACAGAGTTTCCTAATTAGGTGATCTGTAGGTGACACACATGCAAACTGGAACAAGATACCAAAGGAGGATAGAAATAAACCAGCTAGGCTGTACAAGTTCCTGAAAAAGGAATATGGTGAGTACCACACCAGAGGAGCAGCCAGACGTGCTGCTTATTACAAAATGCAGTGTGGTATTGATCAAAGTCCAACAGATTTTTACTGTAAGCTGAAAGATGTATACTTTGTAGCAGAGGACAGTTCTGACATTGAGGGTGATAATTTCAAAGATGTATACTATCATGGTTTACCTTCTTCCTTTAGGACACAGTTGGCACTGGAGCTTAAGATAAAAAAACAAGGTATGCACACCGGCTTGCTGAACAGGCTGAATACATGTGGGACTCTGGGAGAGGCAATGAGGCCCCTCCATAGAAAAGGAAGGGGTTTCTAATGCTAAGGTCCAAGTGTCTGAGGTTACTACCTCTGATACTCTAGCTATGGAGGGGGGTGAGTTACCTGTTTAAAAAAACTCCAAGAAAAAGTAGAAGAAGCAGAATAACAAGGCCCCACAGGATAAATTTGTGGAACAGCCAAAGCCTGCACCTGACTCAGTAGTGGTTCAACCAACTAACCCTGTCTAACAGTCTTACCCAGTAGTGGCTCAACAGCCCCATCAAGATGAACAGCAGTACTAAAACCCTCAACTATACCAAAACCACAGCTCCCAGGATTTCTCCCAAAGAGGGTACTACCATGGTGGGGGAAATGACTGGGGAATAATAACTATAGAGGTGGTAGAGGTAATTACAGAGGACGCCAAGAGTATAACAATGGTCAATGAGAATATAAGGCACCCCAGGATAGGTCTAGGCCTAGTTCACCAAAGCTAGAAGAGATGAAGAAGAAAATACAGGATGAAATGGAAAAGTGACTGAGGATTTAAAAGTATTTTTCCTAATTCAGTGACAAAGTACTCCCCAGTTCCCTCCAGCCTTTTCTCCTCCTGTGCAAGCTTCTTCAGTGGCATCCAGTACTACTGCTGCAACCCAGGTAAATGAAACTGTAATTGTTGAAAGTACTAATAAAACTGTAATGAGATTTGAAGATGAGATGCCAAAAGAAAATGAAAAAGCTTTCCTCTGAGTCTAGCCTTCCTCTAGAGGTGTCCAGAGTTAGCGTTACAAATGATGTGCCAGGTCATTGTGAAACCACTATGTTGCCAGGGGTGAAGAAAAACAATTTCACCCTGGGCAACTCAATTCCCAAAGGTAAAGCAGAAAGGTTTTACTTTGACTTAAACCTTGAAAACAGTTTGAACTGTGGAGCTTTGTTGGACTCAAGGACTAGAAGCTCTTTTGACAAACTGACTGAGGCCTTAAGTGATTCAAAGGTGCTGAAAATCCTCTGGATCAAATGTCTTTATTAGATCCACAAATACTGCCCCTATCATTGTTCCACTATCTAAGCTGGTCATCAGTAAGTTTTAAAATCAAGCAGGGTGGTATCCATGGAGTTACTAGATATAAAGGCGTGTTTGATGTTATTTAGTTCTAGGTACTCATTCAGTGGATAATGTACTATTCTTTCTAAAAGGTTACCTGGTTGTGGTCACTGCCTCCCACTCTTGCTTGGAACTTCATACTGGAAATGACCTTACCCCCACTGCTGAGAACAAGGTCATGGGTGGCCTCAGACTAAGGCCCCTGTTAGACATGTTGCTCTAGGAAGCAGTCCTATAAGCAGGAGAGGAGGTCAGTCTCAGCACTGCCATTAGTCTTTCCAAAAGACTAGACTATGCCCTGGCATTGATATTAAGTCTCCTAGGATCACCACACTATCTGATTTGACTGCTTTGTAAATTTCCCTAACCAGCTGGGTATCATTCTTTGCTGAGCTGTTCAGAGGCCTGTAGAAACCACCCAGTGGGACTCTTCTATGGGTAAATGGGACTTCCAAGATGTCTCTTGGTTTATCAAGAGTGTCATCTCGAGCCTTCTTAGGGTTCAAGAATCAAAAAGTGAAGCTGAGTGGTTCTGGATTGCTAAGGAAGCTCAAGATGATTTTCTTTATGAGCCAACAGACATCTTGGAAGCCCCATTTGGCTTTTATAAATCATGAAGTTTCTTTAAATTCACCTATTGCGATTTGCAGAGTGAAAAAATAAGTTGAACATGCAGAGTACAATGGACTGCCGCCAGTTATGATTATATGTGGATGTATGATCACATGTCTCTCAGTGAAAACAAAGCAAAAAAAAATCACACACATACCACTAATAAATGAATGCCGCTCTCTGAGTATGTGCATCAATCCCAACACCACCCTTCAGTGGCACATGTAACATTAGTGCTTGAGAACAGAAAATAAGTGTTATTCTGAGCAAGAAAATTGTGTTTTATATAAAATTTCTTAGTTTACAAGAACAAGTTGGTTGTTCTAACTTTTTATTTAGATATGATTGTTTACATTAGATGGAATAAAAAATTACTTGGTTTTGCTTAAGTTAAATTATTAATTTCCCGGTATGAACTGAGGACTTGTTACTGGCAAAGAAGGTCAAGGGTTGAAGGGGTGGGGAACTTTTACAAAGTTTTCTGGTTGCTGAGTACTTACAACTGCTCATTATGTATTGGTGACTGACAAAAAAGGCAAAAATGTAGAACTCTAGTAGAATTTCTATAAAAGGCAGAGTCTGATGCATGTGATGCATGTGAAGACCTCTGTGGTGCATAAGAGGTCTTCACATGCAACACTCACTGCAATTCATTCCTATGGGGGGAAAAGACACAATTTATAATGCCCATATTTCCCCAAGCTTGACCTAGAGAGACTTTGTGGCACTGTTTACTATCCTTGATGTCCTTCTTGCCCTCCACAGTGACTCCCTCTCTTACAAAGAGAGTAATTCCACCCCTACCCCATCCATTGAAGCCAATCCCTTCAGAATAGCCTGTATTCCTCTATCCTAGTGTCCCAGTTATTTTCATCCACCCACCAGGTCTTGGTGAGTGCCATTAGGCCTGCCTTTTGAAGTGCATCAGACCCTCAATCTCAGCCATGTAGCTGTGTAGGCTCCTCATTCAGTACGAATGAAAGTGAGAATATTTACCCCTCTGTGCTTCCTTGCCTCCCCCCAGGATCTCTTCTCCATGTTCTCCCTTGATCACATGTCCTTTCCTTGGTATTCTCCTGCTTCTGTTGCCTGGTCTTGGTTATCTCCTGCATGACCACCTCCACACTCTCCTCTAGTTTAATTTCCTCTGACAGCCCTGTCCCTTCTCCTAGTCAGTACACCCACTCCCTCCTGTTGCAGGAGCAGCCCATCCCATACATAAAGATGTGTCTTGTCCCAGAAGGCCCTCCCATTAGCCAGAAGAACCAAACCCTCCTTCTTGCACTAGATCATTTGTCAAGTATTGGCCTGCCTAATGAGCTGATGCTGCTCCTAACTAGCCCCATAACTGGGACGATCTCAAAAAAGATCAAATTGGGTACCTTTCCATTCAGAAACATTACTAGTTCTGTAAATTACCTTCTCATGCTTTAAAGAATGGCTCTCTCAATGTATATTGTGCCAACATGGATGACAACAATATGCTCTTGAATACAGCTACATTGCTTGACCCCGGATAGCACTTGGTTAATGTGTGCTCTAGGCACACAAACTACCTCACTCAAGCTACCATTCTGGTCCGCTGAGTCCACCCTCCACCTCACTCACTACCCTAACTATTGAGTACTCAATGACTACTACCTTTTTGCCTTTCTCTGGCCATTTTCTTCCTTCACCTTGTCAGTTTGGGTGTCCTGTTGCCTAGACTGCCACCACCAGACCCAGTCACCTGTTAAACTCATCAACATGGATAGCCAGAGGCTTATACCTGTTGCTGGTGTCTACTAGGAATGGTGCTTCCTTGTGACCATGCCTTTTACCTTCCTTTTCTACCTAGATCACACCCCCCATCCATACTACTAGACATCACAGTCCCTGCCACTCTTCTCGCTATCCTGCCTGTCCCATTCAAGCCTCCCCCCCCAGTCTAGTTCTCATATCACTAATCTTAACTCCCCTGCCTGCATCCCCATGGTGCCTTGAACTGTCACTCCTGTCTGGGAATGTACCTCCTGAAAGCTTCGACCACCCCACAATAACCACAGATGTATACCACCCATTCTCCATTGACAGTATGATGTACATTGCACAGTCTTGGCAGCACACACACTGTGCTTCTCTACCAGTGTCCTGGACCCTAGCCTTCTTGCCCTCCTGCCCCATAGTTCAGCCCATTGCCATTCCAGAAACCAGCTTCCAGTAGCTGTAGATGTACCCTCTACTGTCTCATGTAGGCAGAATGGCATACAGCTTATAATCTGGGAAGTGCACTAGCAGTGCTTTCATCCTCCCTGATAACATACAAACCAACTCCATTCACCTACCTTACTTGTCCTTGGTCTCCTCCCGAATGGTTAAGGTGGCCTCCTATGTTACCTTGTCTTCCTGGCCTGCACACTGGCTAGACTTTTTTCTCCTCACCTGACCTCCTGGCTCGCTTGGCTAATTGGCTACTCCTATTAGATTACCACCCATGCAAGCTGCCACTCTCGTAAGCAGCCGCTTGCAGAGGTAAGATTTAAATGCTGATTATAAATCACTAGCATGATTTGAGCCAATCAACATGCAGATCCTCATATTCTCTTATCCTGTGTACAGTGTGCTCTCATGCAGGAGCATTAGGAGGGAGTGCAGCATTCATTGCCAAGGTAGGATGGCACAATAAAATAAAATACAAATGGCTGATTATAAATCACTCAAGCTAAACTCAGGTGATTTATAATAAGATAACAGGGCTTCTGAGGGATGTCTCTTATAGAATATGAGACTCCTCTCATGCAGTTTGGGCAGACAGAACCGCTCAGCTTGCTTCATGGTCTTCTCATCAAATACCATACATTATGGATTCATTGGGCCTGACATGGGTTATTACCTCTGCAACTCATGAAGGGGGGCACACATTGGACTTGGTGTTCTACCTGGGGATGGAGATCTCCGATGTAGAAGTGGAGCCAATCGGTTGGTCTGACCATCACACCCTGAGATTCAGTTTTGCAGCCCCCCCAAAATAGGCCTGCCCCTAAGGAGTTAGTGCAGTTCCATCTTTTGAGAGGAGTTACCTCAGAAGGTCTAATGATGGAGCTGGACTTCTCAGGACTTCCAATGGATAGCATTGACCCAGGGCCCCTGGTGTTGGCCTATAATAAGGCTGTTGTGGGGGCCTTGGATGTCATTGCTCCAACTCATGTTTGTCCATTACCCTTCTCCTGGGGGCCCCTGGTTTAATGGGGAGATCCATGAGCTGAAGAAACAGGGGTGAAGATTAGAATGACACTGGTGGAAAACTCGCCTGGAGGTGGATAAGCTTAGATTGCTAGATCATTATAAGATCTACCAATCAGCAATTTCCCATAAGAAGGCAGAGTTCTTGTCCAGGAAAATTGCTACAGTGAAGAATAGACCAGCCCAGCTCTTCCAGATGGTGGACAGACTGTGCAAACCAGCCTGTTTTCATGCCGGTCGAGCATTGTCACAAGTACAGTGTAAAGAGTTTGCACAATTTTTCACTGATAAGGTGTCCACTATCAGGGATAGGATCAGCCAATGTCTTCCTATTGGACCTTGCACTGATCAGTTGGGTGGTACTAATGCCCAATTGACTTGGTTCACCTTTAGCCAACCGGCAGTCATAGATATAATGAAGACTGTCCAGACTTTGCGGCCAACCTACTGTAGTTTGGATCTAGGCCTTTCATGCCTACTAGTGGGGTGTGTAGAGGTCATCGGCCCAGTCCTGGCTGGGATAGTGGTGGTTTAATTGGAGAGAGAGAGATCTTTCCAGATCCCTTAAAGGAGACAGTGGTACGCCCCCTTTTGAAAAAACCCTCCCTTGCCTCGGACTGCCCAGCAAACTACAGACCAGTCTCGAACTTTCCCTTCATAGGGAAAGTTATTGAGAAGGTGGTCACTTTGCAGCTGAAGAATCATTTGACCAACCACAATATCTATGACCCTCTCCAGTTTGGCTTCAGGAAACGGCATAGAACCAAGACGGCCCTGGTATGGGTACTAAATGATCTCCTGATGGCAAGAGATCAGAGAACCCATTCCATCTTGGTTCTCCTTAATCGCTCAGCAGCATTTGACACCATGGATCATGGAGTGATGCTTGAGCACCTGTGATTCTTCTGTGGACTGAGGGGGGTAGTCCTCAGTTGGATTCAATCTTTCCTCGAGGGCAGATCTCAGAGAGTGGTGTTGGGGATAAATTCCTCAGCCCCTCACTGGCTGCCCTGTGGAGTTCCACAGGTTTTTGGTGCTGTCCCCCATGTTATTCATGGTGTATATGCTCGCATTAGGAGACATTATAAGATGGTATGGGCTGAGTTTTCATTGCTATGCTGATGACTCTCAGCTCTACATGTCTTTTGTGCCTGAACAGGAGTCTGATTCTATCACAGTGTTTAATAACTGCCTGCTGGAGATACCAAAGTGAATGAGTACTAGTTGGCTTCGGTAGAACTCAAGTAAAACAGAGGCATTGGTAGTGAAGCCTGGTTTTAGGATGACAGGGGCATGGACAGAGAAACCCTCAAGTTTATACCTTGAGGGGGAGACCCTGATTATGGCCTTGGGCCAGGTACATAACCTGAGCATGGTATTTGATGAGGGCCTGACCCTGAGGGTGTAGGTTTAGGCTGTAGTCAAATCTTCCTTTTTCCATCTAAGGAATAGAGCCCAGGTGAAGCACCTGGTCCCACCTGAAGATATTCCTACCTTACGAACATACGAACATACGAAATTTGCCAACAGATAAAGGCCTAGAAGTCTATCAAGTCTGCTCGAACGTGCAGCTAGCACCCCTTATTCTGCAGCTGCCCTTCCCTCCCTTCCACCCTTCCCCTTCATTAACCCTCCCCCTTGTCCTGTCCCATCCTCGTTTGAAGCAGTCCACTGTTCTACTGCATACCACTTCTGCTGGTAGTGCATTCCACCCAGACACCACCCTCTCTGTAAAAAAGTGTCTCCTCATCTCCCTCCTGAACCTTCCTCGCTCCAGTCTCATATCATGGCCTCTGGTGGCCCTCCCCTCCCTTACTTTGAACAGCCCTTCTGTACCCGTCTTGTTTATTCCTTTCATGTATTTAAAGGTTTCAATCATGTCACCCCTGTCTCTTCTCTCCTCCAGTGAGTACATGTTCAAGTCCTTCAACATCCTCTCGTATGATAAGTCCCCCAGCCCCTTGATCATCTTTGTCACCCTGCGCTGCACCCCCTCCAGTAACTTAATGTCCCTCTTCAGACACGGACTCCAGTACTGCACAGTACTCAGGTGTGGTCTAACTAATGACCTATACAGTGGCAGAATCCCTCCTCCCTCCTCAAGGATATACCCTTGCAATACAACCCAGCATTTTGTTGGCCTTTGCAGCTGCCTTCTTACATTGTGCGAGTTGTTCATTGACCTGTAATGAGCACCCCAGATCCTTCTACTCCTCTGTCTGGGCTAGCTGCACTCCCCCAGCTGGTAACTCCTCCTTGGGTTCTTCATCCCAAAATGCAGCACCTTGCACTTTTTGGCATTAAAGCCCAGTTGCCAGGTGTCTGACCAGGTTTCAAGCTTTGCCAGATCATCCTGCAACCCCTGCCATCCCCCTAGGTCATCCACCACTGCGCCTACCTTGGTATCATCAGCAAACAGACTGATCTTGCTCTTGATGTCCCATATGTCTGCAATGAATATCCCAAACAACACTGATCCCAACACCGAGCCCTGTGGAACACCGCTCATCACTGCCCTTGGGTGTGAGAGCTCCCCACCCACCACCACCCTCTGTTGCCTTCCCTGCAGCCAGTTTCCTATCCATCTCACCAGCTTTGCACCTGCCCCTGTGCCTACTAACTTCCTTCCCAGCCTTCCATGTGACACCGAGTCGAATACCTTACTGAAGTCCAGATACAGGACATCCACTGCATGACCCCTGTCCAGTTGCCTAGTTACCCAGTCATAGAACTTGACCAGGTTGGTTTGGCAGAATCTGCCACATATGAAGCCATGCTGTCTGCTGTCCTGTAGTCCTTTGGCCTCTAGGAGGACCACCAGCCTCTCCTTCAGAATAGTCTCCATTAGCTTACCCAAGATGGATGTGAGGCTTACTGGTCTGTAGTTTCCTGCTTCATCCTTGGGGCCACTCTTGTGGAGGGGCACCATATGAGCCATCCTCCAGTCCTGAGGAACACACCCCAAATGTAGTGAAGCATTAAATAGGTCTGCCAAAGGTCCTGCAAGGACCACTGTCAGCTCCTTCAGTACCCTGGGGTGGATGCCATCTGGGCCTGGCGCCTTGTCCACCCTCAGTGCCTTCAAACCCTCTCAAACTCTGCCCTCCATGATTTCCCCATCTGTCACCACTTCACCCCCTGCTTCTGCCATTTCTCCCACCTTGGGTGTCACCCCCCTCTTCTCTTTAGTAAATACTGAGCAGAAGTACTCATTTAGTGCATCCACCTTATCGTACCCTGTTTCCACCCAACCCCCCTCCTTCCTAATCCTTACTATGTGGTCCTTACAGCTCCTTTTCTTCCTGATGTACTTAAAGAAGTCCTTCTCCCCCTTCTTAATGCCTTGTGCCAGCCTGAATTCCGTAGATGCTTTGGCTCCCCTTACTGCCTTTGTCACCTCCTTCGATTCTGTCAAGTACTCCTCTCCTCTCCTCCCCCGTTTTCTTGTGCTTCTAAAGGCAGCTCTTTTCCTCCTTACCTTTTCAATTACCTCCTTGCTCAACCAGCTCGGTTTCTTAGCCCTAGCCTTCTTGCTCTGGGCTTTGCAGCAGGTTTTGGTTGCCTCCACTATCCCCAGCTTTATGAGCTCCCACCTCTGGTTAGTGTCCATACTAGATTGAATTCTGGACAGGTACCCTTTTACCACTTCCTCCATCCTCCCAAAGTTGGCCCTCCTGAAGTCCAGCACTCTTGGCCAGATTCCACTCTTTCCTTGCCCATATCCAATGTGAGCCATATTGAGTGGTGGTCACTCCCTGACAGCGGTTCCTCCACTCTAAGTTCTCTCTCAAAGTCCCCTTTGCCAGCACAAGGTCAAGGGTAGTTCATAACCTGGTTGGTTCACTGACCATTTGCAGCAGGAAGCTGTCCTGGAAGGCATCCAGCAGTACCTGCTCCCTTCTGTTCCTGGTTGTTGGGGTGCTCCAGTCCACTCCTGGCATGTTGAAGTCCCCCACAATCACCACTACCCTTCTCACAGGTCCTCCTGATCTGTCCGCTAGTTCCTGTCTAACTCCTCCATCTGAGATGGTGGCCTGTACACCACTCCCATTCTAAGAATCCTATTCTTGGCATCCTGGATTTGCATCCAAAGTGACTCCATACTACCCTCCTCCCCTTCCTCCCTTACACACTTCAGTCCTTCCTTCACATATAGTGCCTCCCCCCTCCTTTCCCAATCACCCTGTCCCTACGAAATAACCTGTACCCTGGTACAGACAGGTCCCAGTCATTGTATTGGGTGGCCCATGTTTCCATGATGGCTGCAATGTCCACCTCTCCCTCTGCCATGAGAACATGTAACTCTGCAGTTTTCCTTCCAAGGCTCCTAGCATTAAAGGTAACCACCTTCCACGCTCCCCCATCCTGCCCTCCTTTCCTAGCATCACCAATAGTACTTGCCATTTGTCCTTTGTCACTGTTATGGGGGTTAAGCTCATATAGTTTCCCAACCTGTGGTCTCTGCATATCTCTTCCCCAACTGCCACCCCCCACTCCTAGTTTAAATTCCCAACTTCCACTATATACTCCTCCATCCTCTGTTTCAACACTTTCTTTCCCTCCTCACTCAAGTGTAGTCTGTCCTTGGCGTAGAGACTACTGTCCTCCCAGGTCCCTCCCACCCCCCAATAGCCCATACCCTTTAGCACAACACCAGGTTCTTAGCCATCCGTTAAATTCCTCTATTCTCAGCTTTCTTGTTGTGCTTGCCTTTGGCACCGGAAGTCTCTCTGAAAAAGTTACTGATCTTCCTGCCCCCTCACATAATTGTGCTAGTTCCTCAAATCTCCTCTGGACTATATCTACTGTCTTGTCAGCCAGGTTGTTTGTCCCAAGATGTATAATTAAATGAGGCTTGTCCCTACCCCTTCTAGCATATTTCAGAACAGACTGTCCCACCCTTTCCGCTGTCATTCCTGGCATGGCCTCCACCTAAATGTGACTATGCCTCTCCCCCTTGCTACCCACCTAACTCCTCTTAGTATTGAGTCCCCCAGCACTAAGAATCCACCCCTCTTACTCCCTGCTTGCTTCCATTCATCTCCCTCTCTCATTTCCAACTCCTCTTCTTCCTCCTGCACATTATTTCCCCTTTTTACCCCTGTTGCAATTCTCCCAGCAGAACTTCCCCCCGCTCCAGTTTGGTTCAGGCATTTATCAATTACTCCTCTAATTTCATCATTTCTCTCCTCCACTTTCTTCCTCTCAAGCAGTGCACAGCTGTTTTCTGAAGACCCTTCACAAATGCCCACTCCCTCTCTCTTCATAGTAACCTGTTCTCTCCTTTCCACTCCATGACTTTTGCCACTTCTTCGCCTCCCCTCACAAATCCCTATCTCCTCCTTCCATTTGTCTTTTGTCTCCTGACCTGGTTTCCCCGGCAATCGTTCTTCCTGGCCTGGGCCCCTTTGTCTCTGCTTCCCTTCTTCTGACCCTCTCCTCACCACTGTTGGTTTAAATCGCCCTCCTTCATTTCTCCTTCTTCCTCCCTCCAGTATTGGGCTAAACCCACCCCCAATCTGCCTTGCCTGTCTTAGTTCCTCCTGCAGACCCTCAGTCTCCTGTCTAAGTTTTTCTATGTGGTTGCACACTAAACATCCTCCCACACTCCAGGAAATTTTTAGAAAGATTGGTGCACCGCAGTTGTTGCAGCCTACCACCCTACCCATTGCTGTTGTTGCCCACCAGTGACCCCCACCCTTCCAGATGCAGGATAACAAACACTCCCCCAAGTCTCCCCTCTCCCTCCTCTATCAGTGCAAAACATTTTCTTTATTTCCCTTACCTCCTTTGTTGCACACGTTTAGATATATTGAGCAACTGCTTTTTATATTCCTATCCTTCCTATCCACACTCAAAAACAGACTTTAAGTAGCCATTGCACAACCTTCTTCAAACTCCTACTCCTCCTTTCCCCAATGTAATATCAATGCGAAGAAGTAATAATGAAAGCTTCTAGATTTGCATTTACTTCCCTTCTACTGAGAGAACAGTCACCTCTTCACTTACTGTTGTTCCTTTCCTGGATGTCTGCTTCTGCTATGACAGGTGCATTTCATTTGCCTGTTTGAGGAAGTGATGTCAGAACCCCTGGTATAAAGGAAATAATGGACATGGGGTGGGTGGGGTGAGGGTTTGAGGTGAACCAGCCAAGTCTTCCAGAAACAATCAGGTAGCTGAGGCCTCTGGTCAGACCATTAGCACCCTTCCCCCCCGTACTCAAACTTTGTAGCTAGTGAAGCCAGCAACAATGAATCACAATTCTTCTCAAAGCCCCCAAAATAGGTTTGCTACCCAAAGAAACACGACTCCAATTCAAACAGCTTCACCAACAACACATCAAAATAGGCTTGGCATTAGAAGATATAGGTCTCCAATTCAAAGAAACAGACCCAGTTAAATTACACCAATTATGTTTTAAAACAGAAGAAATAGGCCTCTACAAATGCAGCCTGCCACATAGTGAATCAAACAAATGAGCCCACTTATAGCTACCAAAACAGGTTTCAAAATTCCAACAGCCCCAAACAATACCCTGCTAGCCCCTTAGTAGTAAGAAAGAAAGAAAAGAAATAACATTCTACCAAGTAGAATCCATGAGAAACAATGTAAAACAAGAAGCTACTGTACTGTAGATCTGATCCTGTCCCCCTTCTAGTTCCTTCTGAGAAGCCAAAGCACTGACTCCAAACCTGATTCAGCTCTGTCTCCCTAACTGAGACCTGGCCAGACCATTAGCACCCTTCTCCCACTCTGCACTCAAACTTTGCAGCTAGTGAAGCCAGCAACAATGAATCACAATTCTACTCAAAGCCCCCCAAATAGGTTTGCTACCCAAAGAAACACGACTCCAATTCAAACAGCTTCACCAACAACACATCAAAATAGGCTTGGAATTAGAAGATATAGGTCTCCAATTCAAAGAAACAGACCCAGTTAAATTACACCAATTATGTTTTAAAACAGAAGAAATAGGCCTCTACAAATGCAGCCTGCCACACAGTGAATCAAACAAATGAGCCCCCTTATAGCTACCAAAACAGGTTTCAAAATTCCAAAAGCCCAAACAATACCCTGCTAGCCCCTTAGTAGTAAGAAACGCCTTTGTCACCTGTCGTTTTGATTACTGCAATGCGCTCTATCTAGGGCTACCAAGAGTGGATATCCGCTGCTTGCAGCTAGTGCAGAATGCGATGGCCAGGTTGTTGACTGGAACATCTAGATCCAGTCATATAACACCTGTGCTGAGTGAACTGCCCATACAGTGGCGAATCACCTTCAAGGTCACATTGCTGACCTATAAGGCCCTACACGAGTTGGGACCTCACTACCTGAAAGAGCTCCTGTTTTCTTACTGCCCCTCCTGCTCACTCTGATCCTATGGTGAGGGATTGCTAGCGATTCCCAGGGAATCCCTGAATGCATCTGGAGGAAGATCTTTTGCCTTAATGGCACCTACTCTGCGGAATTCTCTACCTCGCCAGATACGAGATAGCCTGAATGTGGAAGGATTTAAAAAATCCTTAAAAACCTACCTGTTTAACCAGGCATTCTCAGGGACTTATTGATTGATTATTACTGTTTTACCGATTTTAATTATAATATTGTTACCGTATGGTATATTGTAAAGGCACCCTGAGCTCAGGAAGGGTACCTCATTAAATAAAATTTTACTTTACTTTGCTTTACTTCTCACCAGAACCACATGCACAGAGTTTCTTACGTAAGCAATAATACCCAACAGGGTGGGTAGTATTGGGCTACACTGGACCACCAAGGAGTGTAATGAGGCCCTGTACCGCAGGTGGAGGGCTTTATAGCCCCTGAAAGGTCCAGTATAGCCCAATACCGCCAACCCTACAGGGTATTATTGCACTTAGAAAATGGGTATCTGCTTAAAGTTGTAGACAGTAGTTAAAAAATAAGTACACAATTTAAAAAAAAGTCTTAAAAATACAACAACTAAGTTTTATGGTAAAGTAGTCCCTGTCTGGCACAGTTGCTTTCTACTGCCTGGCACAGTTGCCAGTAGAGGTTGATAATACTTTTAAACACTTATTTTTTTGGCAGTGCTGCATATTGTGAGTTGTTTTCTATTATCTACTTCAAAAGCCCCCTGCATGGTAGCCCCCTTCCCAACATCATTCCTATTTTTCTCGGGAAGGGGGTAAGGAGCCCAACAGCCCACAGCTGCTTACTATGTTAATGGGTAGGTGATCAGCTCCTCTTTTTAAAAAAAAACTTCCAAGGTTTTACAGAGATCATTAGGTGGTACGCATGTGACCGAGGAGACACCCGGAAGTAAACAAACAGTGACAGGCTGCAACGGTCCAATTTATTTTTATTTTAACAGTTTGGTCACCATTATGTGTACTGTTTGTACTTAAATGTTCAGTGACTTGCTTTTTTGGTTTGTCAGCAGCAGCGGGAATTTGTCAGCAAGAGGCTCATTAGTGCAGTAGGGGATATGTGAGTGAGCAGCATTTTCATAGTAGCAGAGACATTATAAGAGGAAATGCCACTCCGTTTACAGCTTTGGGTGTTTCTTTTTTTTTTGGTACTGTTTTAGTGGAAACTGGCGGAGACAGGAGCATGGTGAAAAGGAATTGTGGGGGGGACTTACTCAAAATCTGAATCTTGCTAACTGAGATTAAAAAAAATGGCAGCAAGCAGAACACTTAACATTCCGTGGCACATTAATACTGGTAAGCAGGCAGACAGAGACTGGGACTTATTATTTCCTGGTCCCTGTTGCCTGATAATTGACTGGGTGGTTGGTTGTCTAAGCCAATTAGGGAACAGAAATCAGTAGACCCATTTTCTAAACTATAAGAGACATCCCTTGGAGGCCCTATTAACTTACAGACCAACTCAGAGTTCTGGCTCAGCCAGTCTCCAGTTATTAACTTGGCCAAGAGCTCAGGTGAAAATATATTTCACCTGCCTTCCCCTGACCTCAGTCCAAAACACAGCTCTGTAGTGTCGTCTTTAACTACAGTCTGCCTTGACTGGTCCATGGAGTACAAAGCAAAATCACAAATGTTGTGGTCTCTGCTTATTTATTAATCAGTGGCAGTTGACCTTTTTTTTTAAACTTCTTTATTAGGATTTCTAATCCAACATGAGATATTTGGTACAAAAGAATACACTTTACATAAGCATTATAATATCCAAACCCATGGGAAAAACAGAAAACAGTTCAAGTTCAATATGCAGAAAAGTGTCCCTAGGGAAAGTTTTACAAACTGAGCCTGTCTTTCATTTTGAACTGTGTGACACTGTACATTACAGTTTAATTGTTGGTACCTTCCATTGTGGTCTCATTGTCTTTTGTCAAGTTATAATTACAATTCTGCCACTTGGATAATCGTATAATGCATATTCTACTACTCTAAAACACGGGAAAAATATAATTTTTTTTTTTAATTCTTTGGTAACTGGCTAAGCCCCACTAGGCACAAGTGCCTGTTTTCAGGGATGACCCAGAAGCACTGGGGTGTTTAAGGGACTTGCTCAGTCATACAGCATGCAAGTGGAAGTTGTGAGAATCAGACCCAGGTCTGCTGGATGTACCAAGCTCATTCACAGCTCATTACTCTAACATCTAGGCTATGCTGTGAGCCCTGAATATAACTACAGAACCATAAGATCACCAAGAAAAAAAAAGAAATAAGCTGATGACAACATTTTCCTCCTCTTGTTACTGAATACCTGGATTCCCCCTTTGTTTGAAAAGTGAAGTGATTGCCAAAAACTACCTGCAGTATCCCTCTGCTTATTGTGGTAAAATAGATCTCTCCTCCAGTTCCTCTAAGAGTGTCATAAATGGTAACCACGCTCCCTGACACCTCTCGGTCTGTAGGTGTAGTTCTGCCATCAACTGTTCAGACTGATGTACTGATTAAATAATGTTCACCCATTTTTGTAAAATACGAAAAACAAATACACATACAGTGTTGCCAAACATATGCACAGACCAAGTGAGATCAGACATACCCCTGTTTATCGATGCTTATTGCATCTTTATCAAGCAGTGATGTGTGCTGATCTGAACATTCATCAAACAGTCCTTCCAATTAACTAAACTGGTACTTAGATTATAAACATTTTCCGTTTTTGATTTGGCCTTATTTAAATAATTTGAATTGGCTATTATACAACTCATGACCTTAAAAATAAACAGAACAAAAGGGAAGTGAACAAAGTGTATGTGCAAAACAGTAGAACGGATAATGAATGGGAGTAGCAGCTAGACAAGGGAAATGACTACAGCAAAATATATGAAATGCAGTGCCTACATAATAATTAATTAATGCAGATTAAGACATTCAATCCAGTAGTTCATTTGCAGTAATTTGCAACAAGTCTAGTTGCAGGATAAAAAACATTCTACAAAAGGGCCCTGAAAGCTATCAAGGAATGCAATCGGCTCCAGATAAAGCTGCAGTCACATCCAGGATGCCTCCCATGTGAGTGGTGCCACGTCATAAAGAGCAAACAGAACAAAATTAAAAAAAATGTCAGTCAGATATAACTACTCAAAAACACAGAGACATACAGTTAAGCAATGATACCTGACAGGGTGTGTGTCGTGCTGGGATAACATCATGCCTCTGGTGGTTGGGCATGAGGCTGCAGGCCAAGTGGGTCCAATACCTGAGACGTGACATTATCCCAGCATCACACACCCCTGGAGAGCCTTATTGCTATTATGCAATGAATTGTTGTTATACAGAATTACATTTAATTTTTTTTATTAATGCGAAAAAATATTTTTGTTTCTTAAAGGAAATCTGTGCTTTGCAGGGACTGTAAAGGTGTGGCACCGCACCATGCACTTCAATACAAATGCATTGAAGCACACGGTACGGCGCTGCACCTTTACAGTTAATGGAGCAACTCCAGCATCTGCAATACTTCCAGATAGCAGACTTTCGATAATTAAGTTAAACAAGTTTGCAGCGCAAGGAAACAGCCACTTTTCTGATAAAAGCTAAACTGAAGGGTAAGCTTTGCAGGGGTGGGAGCCACTGCAAGGCAGTTTTCCTTCAGAGAAGATGCAAAAAATCATGCAAACAATGCAAATGCAGTGCAGTCAGTCAAGAGGTTCACACTGAGGCTGAGACTAGACCCGTGATGTTGTACTGGGATAATTTCACAAGTCCAGTCCCAGGCTGACCAATGAGAGGCCAGCATTCTTTCTTGCTATTGTATGATTACCATTATATAATGGGGAATACAAATCCTGTAACCTCATTGGTCAAAACACATCAAATGACCATGGGTATATCCTGCAATAACCCACGGCTGAGAAATGGCATTTATAAAAAACATAATTAAACACATCTAAAATTTATTTTACACATAGGTGCATTGTATAATCACAATAAGGCATGCTATAGGACATCATGATGATGACAACTGGAGAGGTAAGACTAAGGAAAACCTAAAATGGATACAATAATAAAATGATTCACATTTTAAAAAGGGACCGAAGTCCATAATTTAATTTATTCTATCTAGATGTTAAATCGTAAGAGTCAAAAACAGTGGGGGAATTCAAGAATGCATGGGGCAGACATAAGGCAATTCTAGTGGTGGGTAGGAGGAAGTAGGTTGTTGGTTAAGTAGAATCTGTAGCTAATCCATTAGGTAGGGAAATGGGCAGACTGGGTGGGTCAAGCGGTCCTTATCTGCCATCAAATTCTATGTTTCTATGTTTGCATATAATGTTGTAGAAATGTGTTCACTCAGCCACTGCCACTTTGCAGAACTGTGATAATACCAGCAAAAGTAAGAAAAGTACTGCCTCTGTTATGTACCTCAGAGAAATGGAGACTCAAAGCATTGTCCAACTGATAATTTTTAGTGGCCTTAATATGTTTGTTTGTTTGTTTTATTAGGCATAACCATTGAGCAAAAGCTCATTTTCAGTGGTGACCTCTTGTGCACAAAGTTACAAAATACATCATGTCATTGCATACAAAATTACAAAAATAAATAGACATCATTAGTTGAAACACTTACTGACGTCAATATTCAATAACAAATGATTTTTTAAAACATGTTTTGCACTCAGATCTTAAGCTGCCTGGTGTTCCTGCTCATATAAACTTTATTGTAGGAGCACCATGCAGCACGGATTACATAATCTAGTCTATAGTGCATTTTATAAACTGTCTAATCCCAAATTTTTGACTTTCACAGATATTAATTTCACTATATTCAAGTGCTTACCTACAGACAGAGCATTTCAAACATTTATGAAAACCAGTGGGTTTATTTAGCCACCAATAGGCAGAACTCATAAGCAATAAGCCCCACCAAGATAGGAACTGTGTGGCATCAGTACATTGCCAGGGTTTATTGAGAGGCACAAGGCACTGCTGAGTACATTTAGCCATCCAGGAGTGCAGCAGTTCCCCCAGGACCCTAATGGGAGGATCTTATTGCAGCTATGAAATGGTCTTTTTCTGAAAATTTAAGAGAAACGCAGAACACTTTTAAGGCACCAAATTAAGTTTAAAACCAACTGTCTTTGCACAACCTATTTTGCATTCCAAAGTGACTGTGCAGTTAGCAAGATCCACTGACATTCTTCAGGTGGTTCGGTTCAGTGATTTGGTCACACAGTATGTTCCTTTCATTTAATTTGTTATTTTTTTTATCAGAAAGTGGACTGGGACATATCCTTTTTCAGCCACGCCTGTTAAGAATGTCACAAAAAATACACACACCACAAATAATATACCTTATGTGTTAACATATATAATAAAATCACGGTACATCAAAACATCTGCATTCAAGACAGGTGGCATACATTTGACCAAGAGAGTTGTGCAAACTGGATGGAGGAGTATCATTGTTGACAATAAGTACTAAACTATTCTATTGGCATAGTGGTATCAGATTTTAATTTTGTATTCAAATTGTGCAACCTGGTCAGTAGGGAGTTTCCTATGTAGCCCCCAAAAAAGTGTATACCTTTGATGTATTGCACTAGGATTTAGATTGAATGCATAAGGCTTGGAAAGATTTATAAAAGCCAAACAATATGGAAATTATCTGTCTTCATGTATCATTTATGTAGGTTACGTATTGTTGTTATTCCAAACTGCATCTCTCTTACGCTGCCTTTCTGGTATGGTATGTCTGACTGTAATGGGTGCCTCATGCAATGGTCTGTAGTGAACTGACTTCCTGCTCAAGGAGAAGCTGACTGTGTACACCCATTTATTTGTTTCAAATAATTTACCAGGAAACATGTACTGAGCTAGTAGCAGCTTGTTTCCAAATGCATCCTGGGGGGAAAAGGAGAAGGAAGCACAGTTCAAAACAGTACATACAATAAGGTGCATACAAAATAAATAAAGCATAAAGTGTAACTGTGCAAAAGGTAGTACAAACCCTGAAACTCAGAAAAAATTACAATTACTGCATGGCTAATAGAACAGTTTCAGAGAATCATCCCTAGAACAATGTGCAATACCTAATGGCAAAGCTGCAGTCTTGTGGTGGTGGCCACAGGTGGCTAGACTACGCAGCTGCTCTTAGCACAGTAGTGGGGCTAGACAGGTCAGGCACATTTACAGGAGTGAGCTGGGAAATCATGATGGAGGGTTTTGAGAACATGAAGGGAGGAGGAGGCAGAATGACTAGCCTGGGAGCAGGAAGACCAGAGCTTAGGAAATCTGAAGGAGAAAACAACGTGATCTGCAGAGGATTACATGAGAGAATAGGGGAGAGAGGGAGCGAGAGTCCAAGTTAAGAAGGGAGGGGCAGAGGGATGCAAATGTAAGATGAGGGAGGTAAGGCAAGGTGGGAGGTAAACAAGCCAGCCCTGTTTACACCGCCAACTTTGCAGCACATCAACCCATGCACGCTGGTTGATGCACTGCAAAGTCTGGTGTGTGGACACATTCTGGAGTGCTGCAAGTGTGGCTCTGATGCATTCTCCACACCGACTCAGTTGTTGGTACCCACATCGGAGCAAGCGCAGCAGCAGCAGCTAGTGGTGTAAACGCTTTGCTGTGCTCACTCCAGTTATTTCCCCGTGTTTTCTGGCATCCTCCATGGCATTCACAGCCCCTCCTCAGAGTGACCTGCAGCACTGTGAGGGTGGGCTATGTAAACAGTGGATTGCTGGCAGAGCAGCCACCGCAGCAGGAAGTGAGCAGCACAAATGCCAGAGCACTGCAGCCATGTAAACACAATACAGAGAAAAAGGTGCCTGGTATCATGGGAGGAAAGAGAAAGAAAGGAGTAGAGGGAACAGTGGTGGGTACAAGGAGAACAGTCCTAGGCAAAGTGGCAGAAGAAATGAAAAAGGAGGTCCAGTCTGGCCAGGGTAGATTTGGGAGAGATACTGTACACAGTGTCACCATAATTGAAAATAGGGTGATCCTCTTTGATGATTTCTCTGCAGGCAGGATACATACTTTGTTCCTGTACAGAGCATCACGTTTGGGGTAGAGTTACACCATTCCCTTGTTTTTTTGGAGGCTGGTAGTAATTAAAGATGCTGATTGCCCTTTACTAGGCTGTTGCTGAATACAGATGTTTACACTCCCTGTGGTCCTACAATCCAGGAGAAAGAGTAGAGAAAACCATGGAGCTAAGTATAGTAAGGAAAATAAAAAGGAAAAGTAAGAAAATTAAAATGCCACAGACTGGCAGTGAATAAAAAAAGATAAGTACACTATATGGCTCTTAAGCAATTTATTTAGACAGGATAGCTAAGCTGAAATGCCACTTCTCCTTTTCTGTGGAGTCATCTTCTCAATCAATCAATCAATCAATCAATCAAAATCTTTATTTATTCAGGCGAGCATCATTGAGCATAGCTCATTTACAAGATGGCCCTGATTGGTCATAACAATATAAAGGTACAATTTTTACACAAATACAAGATACAGATTGAATACAAAAAACAAAGACATTATAAATGAACAGATGCAAGGATATTTACATATATACAAAGCAATGAGCCAAAGAAACTGGGTTATAATAAAAAGGAACAAAATAAGACAGTAATGAAAGATTAAAGCAAGGGTGATGGATTTTGGGAATAAGGTCAGGTATGAGTTAAGTGGGTGAAAGCTACAAAACAAATTAAGGGTGGAAGTGCAAAAAAAGGGGTGTGGGAGAAGGGGGGGGGTTGTGATAGGACTAGGCCTTGTGGAAACAGTTACATGGCTCTGAAAGAGACTAGTGTATAGTTTTTGAAGGATGCTATTGGAATGAGGGTATTCAACTTCAGGATCTTTTAAGAGAGTTCCAAATAAGTGCTAGAGAGTAGCTAATTGCAGCCCTCCCTGCCTGGTACAGGTAATAGGTATCTCAGCATGATGAGTTTATTATTCCTTAGGGCATATGGTCTGGATATGACCTGGGTAAAACAATCTGAAATGTAGGATGGTAATTTGTTTGTTAGAGCTTTGTAGATCCATAGAGCAGCATTTTGTTTCTTCTATGATGTAGGATGTCCAGCCGACTGCAGTATAGAGAGAGCAATGGTGGGTGCTGAAAGGAAGGTCTGTAATGAATCTAAGAGCTCTATGATACAAGGTATCCAGTTTGTTTAAGTGGGAAAGGGAGCAGTGATTATATAGAAAATCAGCATAATCAATGAGGGATAGGAATGATGCCTTGATTAATCTTTGTTTAGAATCTCTGGTTAGGTAATGTTTTATTCTGTAAAATAGGCCAAGTCTCTGTCTGAGCTTCTTCAGGAGATCTTCAATGTGGCTAGTGTAGTCAAGTCTATTGTCAATCTAAACCCCAAGATATTTAAATTTATCCACATAGTCCAGACTTTCACCAAGGATGGTAGATAATTGGGGAAGGGTGTTTGGTGTGAGAGTGGAAGAGAAGCTCTTGGAGGAGAAGAACGTGGCTTTCGTTTTCTTGGCATTCAGTAGGAGTTTCTTTTCTAGTCATTTGTGCTGCTGCAGAGAGAACTCAGATTGTAAAAGTTCACAGGCTTTTGATGGTGTAGGATTACTGACATATAGGACAGTATCATCTGCAAAAAGGTGAATATTAGAATTGGTGAGATTGGAGTCAATATTATTGATATAAATGGCAAAGAGGATAGGGCCCAAGATGGAGCCTTGTGGTACACCTCTTAGGAGTGGTTTTGAGGTAGATAGGTCACCTTCATTTTTTACATGCTGTAGTCTACCGGAGAGGTAGCATCTGAACCATTGAAGAGAGACTGAGGCGAGGCCTATGGAATGTAGAGAGGAGATTAGTAGTTCATGGTCCACAGTATCAAAGGCTTTGCTTAAATCCAGAAATACAGCACAGATATTATTCTTTTTGTCTAAATTAGTCTGCCAATCATTAGTAACTTTTGCTAGGGCAGAGATGGTGCTGTGCATGGGTCTAAACCCAGATTGAGCTGGGTTAAGGAGATTATTGGTGTCAAGGTAGGCACTTAATTGGCTGTTCACTAATTTTTCAAGCATTTTGGACAATACTGGTAAGATGGATATGGGCCTATAGTTATTGAGGTCCATGGGGTCACCTGCCTTGAGTAGGGGAAACACTTGAGCTGTTTTTCATATTGTAGGAATAGATCCAATGGCTAGGGACAAATTGAAAAGGTGAGTTAGGGGGGCTGCTAAGGCGTGCAGTGCAACTTTTAGAAAATAGGGGTCCAGAGAGTCTGCACCTGCGCTTTTAGTTGTATCCAAATGGAGTAGTAGGTCTTCTACTTGTTTTAATAGTATTGGCTTGAAGGAAAATGTGGAAGCAGCCTTTTGTCCCTCAATAGACTGGAAGTTTAATTGTGACCGCATTAGATTTGCTGGAGAGGAGTCGAATGCTAGGCCGGCTGCAGTGAAATGATTGTTGAAGGCATTCAAGATTTCTTGCTTGTCAGTTATATCCACATTGTTTAGGTGCACTTTGGGTGGTAAGACAGGGGTAGAATCTTGTCCTCAGATCCTCTTTATGGTCCCCCAGAATCTGGCAGGGTTATGGTAGGAGGCATCCAGTTCAGCTGTATAGAAGGCAGCCTTGGCATTTCTCACTTTTTTTGTGCAGGAGTTTCTGGCTTTTCTGAATTGAAGCCAATCATTTGGGTCCTTAGTCTTTCTTGCCCTTTTCCAGAGCTTGTCTCTAGCAAGCAATGCGGATTTAAGGTCAGCAGAGAACCAGCGACAAGATTTGAGCTTGGTTCTGACACTGGAGAGAGGTGCATGTATGTTGAGGGCACTTGTGATAATGTCATTTAAGACCTGTAGAGCTATTCTACTAAAGCTGTGAGATAGAAATCTTGCCAGCGTGTGGTGTGACACAGATCATGGAGGTATCCTGTGATATTAAGGTTCTTTTAGACCTTCTTGGGAGAAATTTGCTGGGTTGATGGCTTGAATGATGATCTTATACCAACTATGGGACAATGATCACTTATATCACTAAATAGCACTCCAGCATGAGAATACAGATGAGGCTTATTAACCAACATAATGTCCAGAAGTGTGCTGTTACTTTTGTTTTTTGGGTTAATCCTTGTTGGTTCTTTAATTAATTGAGTGAAACCATGAGTGTCACAAAAGGATACTAGAGGTGCGGATGCATTGGCTAGCCAATTTAAATTCAGGTCGCCTAAAATAATGGTGTCTTCTGGGCCTAATTTAATTATAGTGTCCAGGTGGATAGGAGTTTTAGGCCTGCTGAGGGGCCTATAGCAACCAATCAATTGAAAAGCTGACATATTGGGAAGAGATATTTAAGGGATAAGATTCAAATTCCTTTGGCTGTGGATGTAATATTGAGGCTGGATGCAGAGATATTTGCTTTAACATAAATGGCCACTCCACCGCCCTGGATGGATGATCAGATCTGAAGAGCTGATAGTTGGGAAGATTTATTTCTCTGTCATTTGTTGCAGATTTGAGCCATGTTTCGGAGATTACCAGAAAGTCAGGTAAGGTGTGTGCAACCCAGGCCTGTATTAATGAGAACTTTTTTAGGAGGCTGCAGACATTGATATGAAGAAAACTTAGGCCTGTCATGGTGGCTAAATCAGCTGGGGAGATAGAGCTTTCTGTGGGTCCAGGATTGATTTCAACAGTGCCAGCACAGATCAGCAGAAAGAAAATTAATTTAATGAGGGCTTCAAGTGATAGAAGGAAGGAATAGCCAGAGGATTTTCTCTTCTTGCTTGGGGTCCAGTATTTAGAGGGTCTTGAGCCTGCTGTGTGGTTAGGTAAATTGTCAAATAATACCAGCTTGATGGACAGGTATAGGGGGGCTCTGTACTGCCAAGAATGGAGTTGGGGGCTTATGAAGTACAGAATTGGATGTGAGCCTTTTTGTGGGATACCCCAGGGATTATACTGTAGAAGCGGTAGTGTATACTTGAGGAATTGGAAGACATCCACTATGGAGAAAAGAGGAGGGCCAGCTTGAATAGCTGCCTTGAACACCAGGGCATGGGCTGTTTCAGTCTCCTTCTCAGGATATGAGGAAGGTGAGGGCAGAGCAGCATTAAGAGTAACAGCAGCATGGTGGAAGGTAGCTAGGGGTTAAATACTAATGGTGGTATGAGTAGTGGAGCTCGGTATTGGTTAGGAATTAGCTATGGGCGGAGATCGGAGATTAGGCGGGAAAGTGTGTATAAAAGAAACACCCAGGAGGGGGAGGGTGGGCAGAAATTTTGAGGCTTCCTCTCGTTTTGGCTGTCTCTCCCGCCTCCTGGTTCCCTTCGGCTTACGTCGCCGCCCGCCCGCTGGTGGCTCGGAGCCCTACGGTCACTGGGTGCTCGAGGGCAGGGCCGGCTGGAAAGGAGGAGACAGAGGAGAGGGCAGTCAGAAAAAGCACTTAGATTGCAGCAATCAAAAGATTCTGCAACTGGTGCTAAAAAAGATTTGCACAGCAAAGACTGGGGGGTCGGCGCCTATGCGTCTAACCCAGCACAAGTCCCACCAAAGGACTGTAATCACGAAAAACAGTAATCAGTCAAACATTTTTACAATTTTACACAAAATAAAGGCAAAAACAGCTCTTTTTTGGAGAATTTTGCTATAAAAGAGCAGGAATCCCAGCCAGTTTTGGAGGTGCAAGCAAAGCAAAAGTCAATGGGGAAGGCGCACCAATCAGAAGCAAGGCTCAGCTGGCGGTCGCTTTCCGATTGGATGCGGCTCTCCCGTACCTTTCTGGCTGTCTCCCGGCCTCCTGGTTCCCTTTTCGGCTTAGCGGTCGCCGGCCGCCCGCTGGCGGCTCTGAGCCCCTACGGTCACTGGGTGCTTGAGGGCAGGCTGCCTTTCTTGGCTGTCTCTCCCGCCTCCTGGTTCCCTTTCGGGCTTAGGGATGCCTTCCGCCTGCCCGCCCAAGCCTTCTGCTTGAACAGCTTGAATCCTGTGTTATGGGTTCTTTGATTCATTTTACTGTCTCTGACATGTGAGGATTCAGGTAATGGGATAACAGGGAAACACACACTTGCTCTCCTTCGGGGCCACCAACAACTCCAAAGTTAATGCAGTCAAAGAAAAAGGCAAAGGTAGACCCAGACAAGCAAAGTTCCAGGTTTGGAAAAAAATTTTTAATTTTACTGAAATGCCATTCACAAAATGCGCCTTTCTAGGCACCAGAACAAACACCCCAAACATTTTTGTGCATAATCAGGCTTTCTCTGGGATTCAGAGGGCAGCTGTTCGTTTCAAAAGAGCAGGACCCTTTGCACTCTGGGGGCATCATATTCAAATAGTTGACGCTATGATAACATGCTCTGTACCACACTGACTGTGCTTTGCATATCTGACAATCAGTTAGCATGCACTGTGCTATAGTGAACAGCAGGGGGCAGAATGGCACAAAGATGTTAGCCTGTTTGCACTGACTGATGCCATGCATACAGGGTGCACTGTCATAATTCGAACTTTCTGCATGACCAAACAAGCTGCTTTCACAGCACTTGTTAACACTTGCAGAATGGTAGTTTTAAACTTGTGCAGTCACTGTTCTCCAAACCCGTTCCTAGTAAGTGAAAGGCATGGCTCTAGTGGCACCATCCACCCCATTACAATCCTAGTAATGAAATATATGAGTATTATCAATCTGTGGTGTTCCAGTGGTACCCTCCTCCTATCCCTGATCTAGTATCACTTAAGAAGTACACTTAAGAAATACACTGATCACATTGGTAGTTCAGTGTCCCTGCTCCTGGTCTCAGTTCCAGTCCCAGTGCCATATAATCAGGGGAAGAAAAGAAAGCAAACAGGCCACACTGGCTGCACTAAATACAAAAATAAATGTTCATAAGAACAAATTGCCAAGTGAAGCAGCAGCAGAATTTTATTCTTGAGAAGACCCGGGTGAGTCTCAAACCCTCATATAATCAATGCACTGCCCACAATGGTAGTTCAGCATCCTCCCTCTCTCTTCCAAGTCCTGTTACAGTCACTAAACTGCTGACATTGGTAGGTCAGTGTTCCCCCTCACACTTCCCAGTCTCAGTGTTATATAATCAATAAACTGCCCACATTGGTAGTTCAGTGCCCCCCTGCTCCCTGGTCCCAGTATAATATAATCAATAAACTGCCCACATTGGTAGTTCAGTGCCCCCCTGCTCCCTGGTCCCAGTATAATATAATCAATAAACTGCCCACATTGGTAGTTCAGTGCCCCCCCCCTCCACTCCCCAGTGTCAGTGCCATATAATCAATACACTGCCTACATTATTCGCTCATTTTCTGTCCTCCCACTCCCCGGTCCAGGTGTCATGTAATCAATGAACTTCTCACATTGTTATTTCAGTGCTCCCCCATTCCCCACTCCAGTCCCAGTACCATATGACCAATACACTGCCCACATTGGTAGTTCAGTGCCCCACTCTCTAGTCCCAGTGCTGTATAATCAATAATCTGATCATACTGAAGGCTGTGTCACCCTCCTACTGCCCGGCCCTGGTACCATATAATCAATACACATTGCCCACATTGACAGTTCAGTGTCCCTTCCCACTACTTGGTCCCAGTACCATATGGCCAATACACTGCCTGTATTGGTAGTTCAGTGCCCCCTCCCACTACCTGGTCCCAGTACCATATGGCCAATACACTGCCCATATTGGTAGTTCAGTACCCCACTCTCCAGTCCCAGTGCCATATAATCAATAATCTGATTATACTGAAGGCTGTGTCACCCTCCTACTGCCCGGTCCTGGTACCATATAATCAATACACTGCCCACATTGGTAGTTCAGTGTTTCCCTCCCACTTCCCAGTCCCAGTGCCATATAATCAATAAACTGAACATACTGAAGGCTCAGTGTCACCCTCCTACTCCCTGGTCCCGATGCAATATAATCAATGAACTGTCCCTATTGGTAGTTCAATGCCCCACTCCCCACTCCACTACCTGGTCCTACTGTCATATAAGCAATGATATGTCCACATTGGTAGATCACTGTCTCCCCTCCAGTTTCCTGATCCTGTTGTGGGGGGGGGGATAATTAGGAACCAAAGACAGGCAGGGGTGAGGAGAGCTCTATATAGGCAAAATAGATCAATATAAGAACAACAGGGCAGACTCAATGGATTATAAGTCTTTTTCTGTCCTGTTCTATCTGTGTATCTATATCTGACTTCAAGGGGGGCTGTAACATTTGAGGAGATTGTCAACAAAGTCCAAGAGGGTAGAATCTTTCAGAAAAAGAGATGTGCAAGAACAAAGGGACACAATTTGAAAATGTGGGGGTGGCACAGGGGCAATGTGAGGAAGTATTTTTTCACAGAGAGGGTGGTGGATGCATGGAATAAACTTCCTGAGGAGGTTGTGGGTCTAAAACTGTGGGAGAATTCAAGAATGCATGGGACAGACATAAGGCAATTCTTGTGGGGGGGTAGGAAGAAATAGGCTGTTGGTCAACTAGGATCTGCAGCTTATCCAGTAGGTAGGGGAATGGGCAGACTAGGTGGGCCAAGCGGTCTTTATCTGCTGTCAAAGTCTATGTTTCTATGTTTCTATGTCAAGATGCTGCAATTATCATCTATTAATACCTCACAACCTGGTGCAGAGGTTGGATTTCCGTTTGTGATGACAGCGACCTGGGTTCATGACCAGACTCAGGACATTGGAGGGCCAGCTGGGGGGGGGGATTGAGCATCCTTGTGACTGCTGTCCTCCTCCTGGGGGAGGGGGGAGCAACTGGCATGTGACTGACCCCCTGGCAGTGGCTGGAGGAATACAACTGCCAGAGCTGAGCTGTCAGGGATCTGTGCTGGACATTCATTCATTGCACACTCTGTCATTACATGCCATGCCTCCTGGGGTACCCATAATCAGAAAAAACTGCAGCCAGCTTCATTCATGACATCCCTTTTCTCCAGCCCTCATGTCAGCCTCCATGACTCTTGGCCGTTGACTGAATGAGAGTCTCTGTTGGTGTAGACGGGCCCCACGGCCCCGTCTTGAGGGGTACAGCAGGGAGGCCTCCCAGGGGTTCTTCAACCAAGAATCTTGTGCAGTCTGCCATGGGGGCCATGCCTCCTAACAGCCCCGCCTAGAGGGGGCAAGCCTGGGTGGATTACCACTCTGCATAAGTCCGGGGTGGGAGGAGGTCAGGGGACTCAGGGGCTGAGCTCTCGGAGGATTGGCACCCAAAAAGCAAACTAAATAAGAAAAAAACGCCTCACAACAACCAACTGATGAAGCAGATCAGCGTAAAAGGGATAATCTCATTGGTTATACTTACTGTGACACCCACTAAGGATTCAGAAGCACAAGTTTGATGCCTTTCAGTACCTTTGGTACTTTGATTAGAATTTGTTTCAAAAGTGAACTGAAATGTATTCACATTGCTATGATATGATAGTTTTGTTTATCTTTTTTGTACTAAAGAGAGACTGTAGTCAGACTGGTTCATGGAAAACAGGACTTGCTGGATAGTTTGATACCTTTTATTGGGTCAGTATATATCTTGTATCAAGATGGTATAGCGCACAAGCTTTCATAGGCCACACATCCCTTCCTCAAACTGTCTATCCAGCAACTCCCGTTTATTTTTTTTAGAATGAAGTTCATTGTTACTGCAGTGTTCTCTAGAATTCTTTGATTATTACTGTTTGCATTGCTTGGATGCTGAGGTTTGTTTGCACAATAAGCAATATGCGGTGTATCAATGCACTGTTGTGTGCTCGGTGTTGACCAATCACAGATCATGATTTCGTAAGTACAGTTTATAATTAAGCAGTGATACACAACAGGGTATGGTAGCTCATGAGATATCGGCATGCCTTGGGTACAGCAAAGAGGCAATGCTGGGTGCCTTCAACCACCCAAGAAGTGGTAATATCCCACCACTGGGAGAAGATCATTGTAGGTGACTTCAACATAAACTGGCACTCACAGAAAGAAACAAAAGCCAAGGATCTAATTACTAGTCTTTTCCTAAAACAGATGGTCACTGCTGACGCCCAGCTTAACTACAAAATGGGGAGCAGCTTTCTCATAGACTGGCTCCTGACCACACACCTTGAGCATATATCTGATGTCACTGTCCTGCCTGACAGCCTCAGTGACCACTCCCCTGTGAAGTGTACTTGGTCTAACAATTTCCCCAAGAGTTCACCCAAGGTGTGCAAAAAACCACTACCTGAGGCCTGGACTACTTGAATATTTCAAGCTGTACATGACACAACTGGATTGGTCCCTGCTGGCTGGGGATATAGATGGTATAAGGCACTTAACTACTTCATATTGGTTTTCAACCGTTCTTGTGATATTGTTGCAACATACAAAACTAAAACAATTAAGGGAACCTCCAATCCCTGGCTCTCCAACTCTTTTATTGAACTTATGAAGAACAGAGACAATCTTTGGCATATAGCAAAAGCAGTTGGTACACCTGCTGCATTTAACACCTACAAGGCAGCTAGAAACGCCTGCTCCAGACTCATCCGACAGGCTAAAGCCTCCTACTATAAGGATCTACTAACCAAAACCTGGGGTTCTGGAAGAGACCTTTGGTGCTCTCTTAAATCCTTAATGGGCAAAGCCCCCAAGACCCCCCCCTCCCCAGATCTACTGTTGACTGTGAAGGGGCCCCTACAGGAACCCATCGAAATTGCCAATGAGCTCAACAACGCATTCACTGAACTTTCAAGAGTATCCCCTGATGACTACTTCAAAGATATGCATGTTCAGCAATGCCCAACTGCCCCTCAAGATCCCCCAAGGAATGATGTACCATTCTTTTACTTTAGATGTGTCACCAAAGATACATAGATACATAGACAGTGTCGGCAGATAGTCTGCCCATTTGAGCTTGTAAGTTCAGTTTATGTTTTCCTAGAAGTCTGTTGCCCCTTACCCCTGACCTCCAGAATTACTTTATGTCTATCCCATGCATTCTTAAATCCCGTGATTGTTTCAGCCCCCACCACTTCCTCTGGCAGGGTGTTCCACTTGTCCACCACCCATTCTGTGAAGAAATTCTTCCTCATGTTTCCTCTGAATCGTCCTCCCTCCAACTTCATCCCATGCCCTCTAGTCCTGGAACATCTTTTTCGCTTAAAAATAGTGTATTCCTGCACCCTGTTCCTCCCTGTAAGATACTTGTATGTCTCTATCATATCCCCTCTCCTCCTCTCCTCCAGGGAGCACATGTTCAGTTCCTTCAACCTGTCTTCAGAGGACTCGTATGCAATCCATGCACCATCTTTGTTGCCTCCTCTGAACCTTCTCTACCCTGTCTATGTCCTTACGTAAGTATGGTCTCCAGAACTGTACACTGTACTCCAGGTGGGGCCTCACTAGTGTCTTGTATAGCGGAATTATGACCTCCCTTTTCCTGCTGGTGATGCCCCTGCCTATACATCCCAGCATCCTATTTGCTTTACCTGCTGCCTTGTCACACTGTTTCCCTACCTTGAGGTCATCAGAAATGATAACCCCAAGATCCCTTTCCTGTTTGGTGCATGCTATATCCTCACCCCCCAAATGATATATTGTGCCAGGGTTTTTGTGACCCATATGCATTATCTTGTGCTTCCTTGCATTGAATTTCAACTGCCATTCTTCAAGTTTCTGCAGGTCCGTTCTCATTCTGTCTACACCCTCTGGTGTGTCTACTCTGTTACAGAGCTTTGTTCCATCAGCAAACAGTGAAATTCTGCCTTCTAGGTCCTGCGCAATGTCACTGATGAAGATGTTGAATAGGACCAGTCCCAGCACTGATCCCTGTGGTACCCCACTGGTCACTCTTCCTTCTGTGGAGTGACAGCCATTTACCACCACCCTCTGTGTCCTGCCACCCAGCCAGTTACCTACCCATCACACTACTGTCCCTCCACACCATATTCCCCAGTTTGTGTAACAGTCTTCTATGTGGCACAGTGTCAAAGGCCTTGCTGAAGTCCAGATAGGCCATGTCCACTGCCCTCCCGATCCACCTCCCTAGTCACCCAGTCAAAAATTCAACGAGGTTGGTCTGACATGACTTCCCCTGGTGAAACCATGCTGCTTGGGTCCTGTGGTCCAGTTGACAACCAGATGTTCCACAATCTCTCCTTCAGTAGTGCTTCCATGATCTTCCCCACTACCGAGGTAAGGCTGACTGGTCTGTAGTCCCTGCTTCCTCTTTGTTCCCACTTTTGTATAAGGGGACTACATCAGCTGTCCTCCAGTCTTTGGGTACCTCCCCTGTTTCCAGTGATCAGCTAAACAGGATAGCCAGAGGTTCAACCACCACCTCTCTTAGTTCTTTAAGGACCCTGGGGTGCACCCCATCTGGCCCCATTGCTTTATCAACTCTTATTACTTCCAGTTCCTTCAGGACCCTTTCTCGTGTAAAGGGACTTGTGTCCTTTTCTGCACCATTCTCACCCCTTGTACTCCTTTCAGACCCATTACCCTCCTCTTCCTCAGTAAAGACTGAGCAGAAATACCTGTTCAATATGTCAGCTTTACTGTTGTCATCCTCCACACGGCCCCCATCCTCCCCCTTCAGTCTCACTATCCCTCCCTTTGTCTTTCTTTTTTCACTTATGTACCTGTAAAAGGTTTTGTCCCCTCTACCCACTGATTTTGCAATGTGTTCTTCTGTCTGAGCTTTGGCTTCCCTTACTGACCTCCCTGCCTCCCTTTGCTTCTCCTGGTACTTCTCCCTATCCCCTTATGCCTGTGTCTTTTTGTATTGCCTGAATGCAATCTTTTTGGCTTTCACTTTCTTTGCTACCTCTTTGGAAAACCATAATGGTCTCCTCTTCCTTTTCCTCTTGCTAACCTGCTTAATGCATAATTCTGTTGTTCTTGTAATCCCCATTTTAAATACTGCCCACTGTTCCTCAACCTCTGATTCCTGTCCCATTCCCCTTAATGCCTCTTTCAAGTATCTCCCCATTTTCGCAAAGTCTGCCCCCCTAAAATCCAGGATACATGTTTTTGTGTGGTTTGGTTCTGCTCTTTCTGTGATTTCAAACCACAATGACTGGTGGTTACTGTTCCCCAGGTGTTCCCCCACTGTTACCCCATCACACTGTCCCTGTTTGTGAGCACAAGGTCCAGTATTGCCTTCTGCCGAGTTGGTTCCATGACCAGTTGCTTGAGGAAGGCACCCTGAAGAGAGTCCAGGATAAATCTGCTCCTAGTTGATGCTGCTGCTGGGATGCTCCAGTCCACGTCTGGAATATTGAAGTCTCCAACCAGTACTACCTCACCCTTGTCTGCCATCCTTTGGATGGCTAGCATCAGCTCCCTATCTGTTTCCTCCTTCTGGGCTGGTGGTCTATATGCGGATGGCTGTCCCCATTTTCTATTCCAGTTTAACCCACAGTATCTCTCCCCCATTTTGTTCCTCCTGGATCTCTGTGGCCCTTATGTCATTTTTTACATACAGTGCCACTCCTCCTCCTCCTCCCTTCCTGCCTGCTCTGTCTCTTCTGAATATGTTGTAGCCAGGTACGGTCATCTCCCAGTCATGGTTATCATTACACCAGGTTTCAGTGATGGCCACAATGTCCAGGTCTGACTGCACCATGACAGCCTCCAGATCTTCCATCTTGTTGCTAAGATGAAACCATCAATCATATTAAAAGGGTGCTTGGCAAGACCAGGATGGGGTGGATCTGCTTGACATGAAGCTGGTTGGTCTACTCCTTCACAAACTTGCTGGTCCTCTTACCATGGTGTTTAATGACTCTAAAATCAGGAGTATTTCGAAATGCATGGAAGTCAGCTAATGTAATGCCTGTCTTTAAAGAGGAGGATAAAATCCAAACATCCAACTACAGACCTATATCCATCTTTCCTCCCCTTTCAAAAGTACTCGAAAGAATGGTCCTGGAGCAGCTTACTGAATATCTTGATAACCATAACCTACTCTGCCCACAACAGCACAGCTTCTGTAAAAAGCACTCCACACTCACCACTCTAGTTGATTATTCATCCCAACTATATAATGCCTTGGATGGTGGTCAGGCAGTTGGATCAGTCTTCATCGATCTCACGAAGGCTTTTGACTCTGTTAATCACAACCTCCTCCTAAGTTGCCTTCTGTCTACAGGTCTATCCCCAGATACGGTACTATGGTTTGACAGCTGCCTCTCTAACAGATCACGAGTCAAAACTGGTGATACCCTATCCACTGCTAAGGAGGTGCAACTTTGAGTTCCGCAGGGGTCAATCCTCGGTCCTCTACTCTTTAGCCTCTTCATCAACTCCACCCCAATGGCTTGCTCAGCAAGCACAGTTCTCTATGCTGATGATGCAGTGATTTCAGTTGCTGGCAAAGACCAACAATCCATCACAACTGAATTCCAAAGCAGCTTCCATAAACTTGAATCTTGGTTTATGGAAAAAAAGCTACTACAAAACATCAAAAATACAAAGAGTATGCGCTACGCTACCTCCCAAAGCAAAAAATTATACCTGCCCCTGTGTATTCTTAACCAAAAGGGTGAAATCCTAGACCAAGTATCTAACTTCAAATATCTCGGCATTACCTTTGATGACATGATCACCCTTTTAAACCACATTAACTCTGTCATCAAGACTGCAAATATAAAACTTGGTGTACTTTATCGTGACAGACATTCAATGACACCGGATGCACTCAAACTAGCCACCAGTAGCTCAATACTATCTACCATTGACTATGGGTTGCCTATATATGAGACGGGCACAAAAAATGCTCTTAGCAGGATCAACACACTCTTCAATAAGTCCTGTCATCTTACTCTAGGGGCTACTCTCGACACCCGCACCTGCTCGCTGTACACTGAAACTGAATGGCTCCCACTCCATCTTAGAGGGCAATACCAAACCTGCCTACTTCTAAAAAAAGTACTACTTAGCCTGACATCCCTCACACTGGGTGGACACTTTAAGCTGCCCGTCCCAACGAAATCTACCTGTAGTGCAGTCGCTGACAAGATGGTGATTCCCTGCAAAAGAATGAAACTTGCCCAGAACTCCATCCTGTATCAAGGTCCGAAATGGTACAATGAACTACCTGCTGTCCTCACAGATACTACCAAGATTAGTACCTTCTAAGCTGGGCTCAGATCTCCCCTTGACTCTAAAATGAATTGTACCTGCTTGCACTAATGTGATAGTACCTCGCCCCCAGTTTTCCATTTACCTACCTCCCTCTACATCTTTCAGCTATATACTACATTTTTTCTTAACCCACTCCCCTACCCCCAATTACCTGATGATGGCCTCACTTGGTTGAAAACTCCACCTGTCTCCCACCTCGGACAATGCCACCTTCTGCTGATCCCCCCATCCAATCCCCTCTTATCTAATCAGTCTATCTGTTAATATTTACTAACTTGTTGTGTATACGTTCAGATTTTACTATTACTGCCTGTGTATATGCTTCAATATTGTTTCTCTTTTTTTTTTTCTCTGTAAACCTTGTATGTTTGTAAGGTTTGTTCAACACTGACGTGGAACCTTTGAAAATGAGTCCTTAACTCAAAGGTATTAATCCCAAACTGAAATAAATAAAAATAAATAAATATATCACACCCTTGAGTGTAATATTAAGATTATATTATAATATGGCCCTAAAGTGTTGGGAAGTGGCTGATCTTGGTAATCAGTTTTAAACTGGGATGATATACTGAGCTATTGTCATCATGGCTCAAAGACTGATTCAACTAATCAGAGTACAGGATTTCTCCTATCCATTTTATAATGTTGATCAAAATGCTTCTGTACTATGCCTCCAATATTCTGTGCCCTAGAAGAAGGCACTCTCTGCATTTCTCTCAAACTAAGTTCTTCATAGTATAAATCCTCACCCAAATGACCCAGGGTTCGTAAAATATCTGGTGACCAGATTTTGTTTTCTCATTACATTGGATGACATAGTTTATTTTGGGTTCTGTCACAGTCTGTCTATTTTTAGGAGTAAGAAGATCTAGTCTGTTGGTAACCATAGCTCTGTTATAAGATTCAGACATATTTTATGGTGAAGAACCCCAAAATTTAAATCTCTCTTTTCAATTTTCCTCCCCTTTCAAAATGTTTCTGTTGCTTGGTTCAGCTCTTATCTATCAGACATCTGGTACAGGTTGGTGGTTCTCTGTCACCTCCCCTTCCTATACAATTCAGAATTCCACAGGGCTCCATCCTTGGACCCCTCCATTTTTTAATCTTCCTCAGTGACCTCCCCTCCACCTGTGCTAACTCATATATACACATGTATGCAGATGACATGGTCATCTCCACATCTGGTCCTTCCTCTGCAGCTGTAGAAAACCTGCTCCAGTGGGACTTCAACAACATCCTCCACTGGTTTCATTTTAACTGACTTAGAGTTAACACTAAAAAGACAGTCTCTATGACCTTTGGTACCAGTCAGAAACTAGACAGACTCACTGTTCCTCCCCCCCACCATCTTCACCACTCTGGATGGCACCCCAATTGAAGTGACTCAGTCCTTTAAGTACCTGGGGATGTGGCTTGACAGTAAGCTTGACTTCTCAGCCCACATTGATGCCATCCATGCCAAGCTCTGTCCCACGCTTGGTACCCTGTATCATTACAAAGACTGCCTATCACTACATGTCTGCAAGGAGCTGATTACCAAAATGGTGCTCCCAGTCTTTGACTATATGGATGTAGTCTATGGCTCTGCCCCCTCCACGTACCTCACCAGACTGGTTACCCTCCTCAATTCCTCTGCTGTTTTGCATCTAACTCTCTTCCACGCACACATCATTCCTCCCGTTACTACTCCCTTTTCATCCTCCCTCTACCATCTTGCTGACAGGCCCATTGTGCTAAGTTCATCTCCAAATATTGGTTCAACTCCCTTCCCTCCTACCTCTCCTCACTCCTGTTCTGAATCACCCTGCCTCCTGCTCCCTTCACTATAGGGGCCATCGCACTTTTGCCATTCCTCACCCACACTCCTCTGCTGGACGATTTACATTCTTCCATAGGCTTCCCTCTTTCTGGAACAAACTCCCCTCCTCCCTCTGTCTCTCCCTATCATGTAATCAATCAATCAATCAAAGTCTTTATTTAACCAGGCAATCACCGTTCAGCAAGCTCATTTTCAAGGTGGACATGGGTTTGTCAACAAAGAACAAGGAACAATATACATGGGATGCAACACACAAAAAAAATAATAAAAATAAAGTAAGATTACAATAATACAGTATATACAAAGTATCAGCAGGTAGCATTAACAGTAATATATGTTTGCAACAAAGATACATCAAGTTTTTGGAAGGACACAATTTTTCATATAAGTAAGAAATATACATATCAGGCGCACCGAAAATAAATAAAACCTAATATAAAAAGGTATATAGTGATACGGTATGGAGAATTTAGAGCTGGAACCAGGGTCAAAGGACTGCAGAAGGGACAGATATGAGGGGCAGAAAAAGGGGAGAGGGAAGAGTCGATTTATAGATGTGATCAGTCTTTTAACAGTAGTAACTGGAGTGTACTTGTAGGAGTCACTATTTAGGGTAGACAGGCACAGGATTCCTTATTATGATGTAGATATAGAGATTTAAAGGCTGCTAAGCTGATGGGGTGAGTTAACTCCTTCAAGTATTGCCTAATACTTTATAGTACATTGCATCTTTTTGTGCAGTCTCTGATTTTTTCTTCTTACTCCAATGTTTTAGAACTGTTTAGTTATTGTGGCAGAGGTGTGGTACTGTGTTCTTTCTTGTAGTTCAAGGTGCTTTTGGGACTGCTGATTTCTACTGGTTAAAAGATTACATTTTTTTTTCTATTTTAAAAAAAGCTACATCATCTTGGTATGTTGTCACCTGTTTGTTGTTGCTAAGCAGCAGATGTTTTTGCATTGTACTCTGGTTCTGTGATAGAATCTGTATTAGTAGAAGTTAGATTATTGTGATTGTAGTTACTTTTTGATGGTAAGGGTAAAGAGCTGAGATAGAAATGTATGTATTTTTCAATGTTATAGAAGCCAGAAGGGGAAGGAAGCATATTCAATTCAATGCTTTACAGTAACTGGTAATTGCTGTTTTTCTTTTAGACTTGGATTGTGGGCTTTGGTGACACTGTACTTTCTTTGTTGTTCTTTACTTAGAATTGTTTTGGGCTGTTGAGGATTTAAAAGCGTAGTGGTGGTGTATTCTTTGCTGTCTTTGGTTGCTGCAAATTTTAGCTCCCCTTCCCCAACTCTTGATTATATGCCCTGTTAAATCTGATTGACAGGAGCTAAACACTGGGTATAGTAAGAGTGTGTGGAGTAGGAGGGCACCAGGAAAGGAACAGCAGCAAGTGAAGAGGTGACTGCTCTCAGTGTAAGGAAGTAAATGCAAATCTAGGAGCTATTATTACTTCTCAGATGATATTGCATTGGGGAAAGGAGAGTAGGAGTTTGAAGAAGGTTGTGCAATGGCTACTTAAAGTCTGTTTTGAGTGTGGATAGGAAGGATAGGAATATAAAAGCAGTTGCTCAATATATCTAAACATGTGCAACAAAGGAGGTAGGAAATAAAGAAAATGTTTGACTGATCGAGGAGGGAGAGGGAGACTTGGGGGAGTGTTTGGTATCCTGCATCTGGAAGGTGAGGGACACTGGTGGGCAATGACAGCAATGGGTAGGGTGGTAGGCTGCAACAACTACGGTGCACCAATCTTTCTAAAATTTCCTGGAGTGTGGGAGGATGTTTAATGTGCAACCACATAGAAAAACTTAGAAAGGAGATTGAGGGTCTACAGGAGGAACTAAGACAGGCAAGGTAGATTGGGGTGGGTTGTGTGCCATACTGGAGGAGGAAGAAGGGGAGATGAGGGAGGCGATTTAAGCCAACAGTGGTGAGAGAGAGGGTCAGAAGAAGGGAAGCAGAGACAAAGGGGCTAGGCCAGGAAGAACAATTGCCAGGGAAACCAGGTCAGAAGACAAAAGACAAATGGAAGGAGGAGATAGGGACTTGGAAGGGGAGGTGAAGAAGTGGCAAAAGTCATGGAGTGGAAAGGAGAGAACAGGTTACTATGAAGAGAGAGCAAGCGGGCATTTGTGAAGGGCCTTCAGAAAATAGTTGTGCACTGCTTGAGAGGAAGAAGGTGGAGGAGGGAAATGATGAAATTAGAGGAGTAATTGATAAATGCCTGGACCAAACTGGAGCGGGGGGGAGTTCTGCTGGGAGAATTGCAACAGGGGTAAAAGGGGAAAATAATGTGCAGGAGGAAGAGGAGGAGTTGGAAATGAGAGAGGGAGATGAATGGAAGCAAGCAGGGAGTAAGAGGGGTGGAATCTTAGTGCTGGTGGACTGAATACTAAGAGGAGTTAGGTGGGGTAGAAAGGGGGAGAGGCATAGTCGCATTTGGGTGGAGGCCATGCCAGGAATGACAGCGGAAAGGGTGGGACAGTCTGTTCTGAAATATGCTAGAAGGGGTAGGGACAAACCTCATTTAATTATACATCTTGGGACAAACGACCTGGCTAACAAGACAGTAGATACAGTCCAGAGGAGGTTTGAGGAACTAGCACAATTATGTGAGGAGGCGGGAAGATCAGTAACTTTTTCAGAGATACTTCCAGTGCCAAAGGCAAGCACAACAAGAAAGCTGAGAATAGAGGAATTTAATGGATGGCTAAGAACCTGGTGTTGTGCTAAAGGGTATGAGCTGTTGGGGGTGGGGAGGGACCTGGAGGACAGTAGTCTCTATGCCAAGGACAGACTACACTTGAGTGAGGAGGGAAAAGAAAGTGTTGAAACAGAGGATGGAGGAGTACATAGAGGAAGTTGGGAATTTAAACTAGGAGTGGGGGTGGCAGTTGGGAAAGAGATGTACAGAGACCACAGGTTGAGGAAACCATATAAGCTACCCCCATAACAGTGACAAAGGACAAATGGCAAGTACTGTTGGTGATGCTAGGAAAGGAGGGCAGGATGGGGGAGGTGGAAGGTGGTTACCCTAATGCAAGAGCCTTGGGAGGAAAACTGCAGAGTTACAGGTTCTCATGGCAGAGGGAGAGGTGGACATTGCAGCCATCACGGAAACATGGGCCACCCAATACAATGACTGGGACCTGTCTGTACCCAGGGTACAGGTTATTTGCAGGGACAGGGTGATTGGGAAAGGAGGTGGAGTGGCACTGTATGTGAAGGAAGGACTGAAGTGTGTAAGAGAAAGGGAGGAGGGTAGTGCAGGTCACTTTGGATGCAAATCCAGGATTCCAAGAATAGGATTCTTAGAATGGGAGTGATATACAGGCCACCATCTCTGTGGAGGAGTTAGACAGGGAACTTGCAGGACAGATCAGGAGGACCTGCTAGAAGGGTAATGTGGTGATTGTGTGGACTTCAACATGCCAGGTGGACTGGAGCACCCCAACAAGCCAGGAACAGAAGGAGCAGGTACTGCTGGATGCCTTCCAGGACAGCTTCCTGCTGCAAATGGTCAGTGAACCAACCAGGTTAGGGAATACCCTTGACCTTGTGCTGGCAAATGGGGACTTTGTGAGAGAACTTACAGTGGAGGAACCGCTGTCAGGAGTAACCACCACTCAGTATGGCTCACATTGGATATGGGCAAGGAGGGTGGAATCTGGCACGATAGTGCTGGACTTCAGGAGGCCAACTTTGGGAGGATGGGGAAGGGTAAAGGGTACCTGGCAGAATTCAATCTAGTATGGACACTAACCAGAGGTGGGAGCTCATAAAGCTGGGGATAGTGGAGGCAACCAACCTGCTGAAGCCAGAGCAAGAAGGCTATGGCTAGAAACCGATCTGGTTGAGCAAGGAGTCATGGAAAAGGTAAGGAGGAAAGAGCTGCCTTAGGAAGTGCACAAGAAACAGGGAGGGGGAGGACAGGAGGAGTACTCTGACAGAATCAAGAAGGTGACAAGGGCAGGTAAGGGAGCCAAAGCATCAACGGAACTCAGACTGGCACAAGGCATTAAGAAGGGGAGAAGGACTTCTTTAAGTACATCAGGAGAAAAGGAGCTGTAAGGACCACATAGTAAGGATTAGGAAGGAGGAGGTTGGGTGGAAGCAGGGTGCGATAAGGTGGAAGCACTAAATGAGTACTTCTGCTCAGTATTTACTAAAGAGAAGAGGGGGGTGACACCCAAGGTGGGAGAAATGACAGAAGCAGGGTGGGAAGTGGTGACAGATGGAGAAATCATGGAGAGCAGAGTTCAAGAGGGTTTGAAGGCACTGAGGGTGGACAAGGAGCCAGGCCCAGATGGCATCCACCTCAGGGTACTGAAGGAGCTGGCAGAGGTCCTTGCAGGACCTTTGGCAGACCTATTTAATGCCTCACTACATTTGGGGTGTGTACCTCAGGACTGGAGGATGGCTTCAGTGGTGCCCTCCACAAGAGTGGCCCCAAGGATGACCGGAAACTACAGACCAGTAAGCCTCACATCCATCGTGGTTAGCTAATGGAGACTATCCTGAAGGAGAGGCTGATGGCCCTCCTGAGGTCAAAGGACTACAGGACAGCAGACAGCATGGCTTCATACGTGGCAGATCCTGCCAAACCAACCTGGTCGAGTTCTATGACTGGGTAACTAGGCAACTGGACCAGGGGCCATGCAGTGGATGTCTTGTATCTGGACTTCAGTAAGGCATTCGACTCAGTGCCACATGGAAGGCTGGGAAGGAAGTTAGTAGGCACAGGGGCGGGTGCAAAGCTGGTGAGATGGGTAGGATGGCTGCAGGGAAGGCAACAGAGGGTGGTGGTGGGTGGGGAGCTCTCACACCCAAGGGCAGTGATGAGCGGTGTTCCACAGGGCTCGGTGTTGGGACCAGTGTTGTTTGGGATATTCATTGCAGACATATCATGGGACATCAAGAGCAAGATCAGTCTGTTTGCTGATGATACCAAGGCAGATGCGGTGGTGGATGACCTAGGGCGATGGCAGGGGTTGCAGGATGATCTGGCAAAGCTTGAAACCTAGTCAGACACCTGGCAACTGGGCTTTAATGCCAAAAAGTACAAGGTGCTGCATTTTGGGATGAAGAACCCAAGGAGGAGTTACCAGCTAGGGGGAGTACAGCTAGCCCAGACAGAGGAGGAGAAGGATCTGGGTGTGCTCATTGCAAGGTCAATGAACAACTCAGCACAATGTAGTAAGGCAGCTGCAAAGGCCAACAAAATGCTGGGTTGTATTGCAAGGGGTATATCCTCGAGGAGGGAGGAGGTGATTCTGCCACTGTATAGGTCATTAGTTAGACCACACCTGGAGTACTGTGTGCAGTACTGGCGTCCGTATCTGAAGCGGGACATTAAGTTACTGGAGGGAGTGCAGCGCAGGGTGACAAAGATGATCAAGGGGCTGGGGGACTTATCATACGAGAGGAGGTTGAAGGAGTTGAACATGTACTCATTGGAGGAGAAGAGAGACAGGGTGACATGATTGAAACCTTTAAATACATGAAAGGAATAAACAAGACAGGTACAGAGGGGCTGTTCAAAGTAAGGGAGGGAGGGACACCAGGGGCCATGATATGAGACTGGAGCGAGAAGGTTCAGGAGGAGATGAGGAGACACTTTTTTACAGAGAGGGTGGTGGCTGGGTGGAATGCATTACCTGCAGAAGTGGTATGCAGTGGAACAGTGGACTGCTTCAAACGAGGATGGGACAGGACAAGGGGGAGGGTCAATGAAGGGGAAGGGTGGAAGGGAGGGGCAGCTGCAGAATAAGGAGTGCTAGCTGCACATTCGAACAGACTTGATAGACCTCTAGGCGTTTATCTGCCGGCAAAATTTCGTATGTTCATATGTTCATAAATGCCTGCTGAAACTTCAAAATTGTTCCACTTGTTCCTGCTACCCATCTTCCAGTGACCGTTGAAGTCTTGATTTTAACCCATACAAGTTTTTTGTCATGATTCTAAGCACTGCTAAAGTTCACTGCATTTTGTTTAATTGTGGTACATTCAAATTCTCTTAATTTATTCTATTATTGTACACATTGCTCATCTGTCTATCCAGATGTTGTTTTGCTATTGTCTGCTGCTGTTTTGCTCCATCTCCCCCTTCCCCAGGACGCACCTGGAAATGAGCTTCGGCTCAGTGCGCCTTTCCTGGTTACCAAAATTTAAATAAATAGATAAAATAAATACATGTTTCTGTAGAGTACAATTACAGAGTAACAGAAATGTAGACGTTATCAATAGATAATGATCACTTTGCCCACCTAGTCTGCCCTAAATTCTCTAATTATAGTGCCACCGGAGACCCTACTTGGACTCCAGCTTACACCCCCACTTGCTTCTTGCTTCCTTGTGTCTATCCCATGGATTCTTAAATCCTGTTACCATTCTAACCCCCACCACTTCCACTGGGAGGCTGTTCCTAGCATACACCAGCTTCTCTGTAAAGAAGTACTTCCTCACACTTCCTCTAACCCCCCCCCCCACCAAGCTTCATATTGTGACCTGTTGTCCTTGAGAATCTCTTTTTTCGGAAAATGCTCCCTTCAAGCAGCTTGTTTATTCCTGCGAGGTATTTGAATGTCTCTATTATAACCCCCTGTTCCCTCCTGTCTTCTAGGGAGTACATATTTAAATCCTTGCGCCTTTCTTTGTAGGGCTTCTGATGCAGGCCTTGCACCATTTTGGTTGCCCTCCTTTGCACCACCTCCACCCTATCTGTGTCCTTTTGGGATGGGGCCTCCAGAAATGTATGCAGTACTTGAGGTGGGGCCTCAACAGCGATCTATATAGGGGTATTATTACCTCCCTCTTTCAGCTGGTGATACTTCTCCCTCTGCATCCGAGTACTCTGCTAACCATTTCCACTGCCTTGTCACACTCTATAGCTACCTTCAGGTCATCAGAAATGATAACCCCCAGGCCTCTTTCCTGTTTTGTGACTGCTAATGCCCCCCTCCCTCCCGAGTTGGCACATTGGCCCCAGGTTGTTTTTTTCCTATGTGATGATTTTGCACTGTTTTGCATTGAATCTTAGCTGCCAAACTCATGACCATTCTTCTAACTTTTTGAGATCTTCCCTCATTCTTTCAAACCCCAGCCCCCCATGTGTCTGCTCTGTTGCAGAGTTTTGTGTCATCTGCAAATTCACATACCTTCCCCTCCAGTCCTCTGCAATGTCGCTAGTAAAGACATTGAAGATACTGACCCCTGGGCAACCTGCTAGACACCTTGCCTTCCTCAGAGTATACCCCATTTACCTCCAGTCTTTGGCTCCTACTACAAAGCCAACTCTTCACCCATTTTACTATTTTAGGACCTACTCCTAGGCTACTCAGTTTGTTTACCAGCCTTCTATGTGGAACGGTGTTGAAGGCCTTGCTGAAATCCAGATAGGCCACGTTAATATCCCGCCCTGGTCCACTTCCATTGTTACTCAGTCAAAGAACTCAATCAGATTTGTCTGGCAGGACCTCCCCCTGTGAATCCATGTTGCCTCGGATCCTGTAGACCACTGGTAACAAAATATTCTCCAATCCTTTCCTTCAATAGTGATTCTGTTACTTTGTCTACTACCAAAGTCAGACTGACCAGCCTGTAATTTCCCTCCTCTTCCCTATTTCCACTTTTGTGGAGTGAGACTACATCTACCCTCCTCCAGTCCCCCAGTACCTCCTCTGTTTCTAGAGACAGGTTGAACAGGGCTGTCAGAGGTGCAGCCATCTCCTCCCTGAGCTCCCTCAGCAACTGGTGCTGCACCACATCTGTATTGATTGGCTTGTCTACATTTAACTTTGACAGCTCCCTTAGGACTCTTTCCACTGTGAAAGGTTTAGTGTCCATCTCCCGACCCTTTATGCCCTTGTCTTGTAACAATGGCCAGATTCCTACCACCTCCTCCAAGTATACTGAACAGAAGTATTTGTTCAATATGTCCATTTTTGGGTGGTCCTCTTCAACAGCAACCCCACAGCCCTGTCATTCTTACTCTCCCTCCCTTGGACTTTCTCTTTTCACTAATGCAGCTAAAAAAAATAGGTTTATCACCCTTTTTTACTTATTTGGCTATATTTTCCTCTGTTTTTGCTTTTGAGGTCCTAACTGCCTTCCATGTCTCCATTTGTTTCTCCTGATAACTCTCCCTATCTTCCTCCTCCTCCTGTGTTCTTCTGTAGTTTCTGGGGGCTAGTTTTTTTGCTCTTTCTTCTTCTGCTACCTCTCTAGAGAACCATAGTAGTCTCTTATTTCTCTTGCCCTTCCTGACCTGCATGATACAGAGCTTAGTAACTTTTTCAGTTCCCTCTCTTATTGTAGCCCACTATTCTTCTACTCCCCCTAGTTTCTCTATCCCTGCCAGGGTGTCCCTGAGGCATGCTTCCATTTTCTTAAAATCAGCCTTCCTGAAGCCCAGAACCCTCATCCTCATGTTTGTTTTTGATTCTGGCCCTGTTCTTATGTTAAATCACACCATCTGGTGATCACTGGTCCCCAGGTGGTCCCCCACTGTGATGTCACCAATGCTGTGCCCATTTGTCAGTACTAGGTCCAGCACTGCCCCCTCATGTATGGGTTCCTTAACCAGTTGCCTGAGGAACATCCCCTGCAGAGTCTAGGATATCCCTACTCCTTGTCACTGCTGCAGCAGGGAGGCTCCAATCCTCATCTGGAAGATTAAAGTCTCCCACTATTAACACCTCTCCCTTGTGAGCCATCTTATTAATTGCTTCCAACATTTCCATATCTATTTCTCCTCTCTGTAATGGAAGCCTGTACACAACCCCCATATGAAGAACTGCCCTTTCCTCTTTTCCAGGGTGACCCACGGCACTTCTGAACCCTCCATCCCCTCCTGTGTTTCTGTAGCCTTTATATTGTTTTTTTTTTTTCACTTAAAGAGCCACCCCTCCCCCTTTTCTTTCTACCCTGTCTTTTCTAAACAGATCATATCCAGGTATAGCCACATGCAGTTCTGGATTTCATTGAACTAGGTTTCTGTAATAGCTACTAAGTCCAGGTCAGTTTTTGTCATGGTGGCTTCTAAGTCTGCAATTTTGCTGCACAGGCTGCGAGCATTGACACACATGGCTCTCTAGATAGTGTTATCACTTGCTCTCCTTCTTGCTCTTTACCCTCTTTTATCATGCCCCCCTTTTTTCACAGCTTCAAACTTTTCTTCTACTGTACTTCTCAGATTACATTTTTTTTTATTCCTTCTGGGGTTTTATTCCTTCCAAAATTCTGTAGTTAGGCTCGGGAACTAGTGGGGAAGACAGTTCTGTCTCCCACTCTTATTCCACCTCCCTCCTCAGCTAGTTTAAACATTTGCCAATGTAGCATTTATACCTTTCACTGAGGACTGCAGCCCCTATCCTAGATGGATGCAGGCCATCTCCCCTGTAGAGGCCCCATACCTCCAGCTGGGGCCCCAGTCCCTAGTGAACCTGAAACCTTCCTCTCTGTGCTACTTCCTCAACCAGACATTGAAGATCCTGGTGTGGAGAATCCTGTTGTCCCCCTTGTCATAGACAGATAGCACTTCTGAGAAGGTCACAGATCATGCCACCTGTCCAACATCCCTCCCTAACTCCTTAAACTCTTCCTGCACTATGACTGGTTCATTCCTAGACAGGTTCTTCATCCCCAGATGGACAATGATATCTAGCTCTGCCTCCCTTCCTGCTGCTCCAGCAATATGTTGAATCTTCTTTCCATCCCTGCATGCCATGTCTCCAGGAAGGCACCAGACCGCCTTCTCCTCCTCACTACTTGCTCCCAAATCTATCCCCCTAACAATGGAGTTACCCACAAGGACTCACTTCCTCCAATATCCAGTCAAGTGAGTGCTACCAGAATAGCGCCACAATTCTGGCGCTAGTCTGCTAAGTGCTCATGAACAGAGTGGGAATTTACAGCGCTTGGGGGCATGGGGGCAGAGCCCCCATAAAAAAATCGATGCACTTTTTCCTGTGCACTCTAATAGCAGTATTCTTGTTTGGCACTCTTTGGACACAGTTCCACTTCCTCCTCCTCCTCTGGGGTCTTCTGTCACCCCCCTTGGGGTCTCTGCTGGGGATGACCACCACATCCCCTTCAGCCACTACTGCAGGTGCCTCGGTGAGATATTTCCGCTCTGACAGGGTAGCATAGGAGTTCTGCAGTTGAACCAGCTTTGGGATGTGCCTATGCTCCACCACCCTAGCCCTCCCTGAGCCTATTGTTGTCCAGCCATTCCTCCTTCCGGGCAATTTCTGAGGTAGCTGCAATGGACTAGGTGGTCCCTGGGTGGGGGAGAAGGTCCTCCAAACCCAAGCCAGCTCAGCCTTGAGTCTGGCAACTTCCTCCCTCAGCCCAGAGAGGTGCATACATATATGGAAGCAGTGCAGCCTCCAGAAGGTGTACTGAAGACTGCTGCCCCAAGGGTACTACACTGCACAACTGCCCTCATTCTATCCTGCCTGCTTGTTCTTTTTACCCCTTTTTATCTCTTTTGTTAACCTACCCTATATAGGGTTTTTCTCAGAGGCCTTGGTTCTTTGTGTCTTTCCTAATTCACAAAACCTAATTCACAAACCCAAAGGCCCCCAGTGACTTTAAAGCAAGTCCCACCAATTACAGCACCATACACAGTATCCTTAGCACAGTACTTATGAACCTCTCATACTCACACAGTTCTCCCCAGAAGATATTTAGTTGTAGCCCCCTCACCCTCAGTACAGTGTACTCCAGAGGCAATGCAGATTTACCTTAGTTCTGGTGGGTAGGGTCCCCATCTGTCGGCTGTCTTCTCATGCTGACTCCATTGAGCAGGCTCCCCTGTCCTTGTAGCTTGGGTGCTTTGCATAGGGTGCAGCATAGAGTGCTGCTTGGTGGTTGTGGACTTAAATAGGGTAAGAAACAGGAAACAGGGCAGACAAGGGATTTGTCTTCATGACATCTGATTGGTCCTTTCTCAGGGTTGTGAGCGCGGCCTTGCTCCTGATTGGAGTGCTGAACTAGCCTGCTCTGAACTGCCTAGCTCAGTACTCCACTTCTCTCCACTGCTTTCTGCTTCTGTTTGGGAACCCAAACTGCCTGTTTTCTTCTTCACACAGCTCTTTGGGGGGGGGGGCTCCTGCTATTAGCCCCTCTCCTTCCCAGTGAAATCCAGTGTCTGATGGTGTCTGCCAGTATTTCAAGCCGTAGTAGACAAAGGGCATGTCTTCCCACCTTCCGACTGGTCCATTCACAAGGCTGTGGATGCGGCCTCGCTCCTGACTGCGGTGCTGAATTAACCCTGCTCTGAGCTGCCTAGCTCAGTACTCCGCTTCTCACCATTGCCTTCCACTCCTGTTTGGGAAGCAAAATTGCTGTTTTCTTCTTTTTTTTTGCCAAGAGAGGCACACTAAACTGAAAGCTCATTTACAGGTGTGACCTTGGAGCAAAAGGAAGTTAAGTGACTTGCTCAGGATCGCACAGTATGCAAGTGGGGGCTGTGGGATTCAAACACAGTTCTCCAAGTTTGCAGCTCAGAGCCCTAAACCACTGTCCTATACTGCCTTCCATCTTCTTGACACAGCTCTGAGGAGCTCCTGCTATGAGCCCTTCTCCTCCCCAGTGAAGAGTATTCTTAAGAACTGATCATATGGATTGCTGTTAGCTAAGGCACTCTCTACATGTAGGATGTTCTAGAGATTTTAGACTGCATCTTATCCTCGTCATCCACAAAGACTTGCAAATCAACAACCCAAGTTCAAAATAACTACTGTATATGTTACTACTCTGCGAAGCACTGTGTATGTTGTGTTTTCACTTCCAACCACATTTGTTCTGTTCCTTTCACCCTCTCCCCAGGTCGCACCTGGAAATGAGCCTCAGCTCAGGGCACCTTTCCTGGTTACCAAAATGTTTAAATAAATAAATAAATCTCAGTCTCAGTCATAGGGGGCCAACAGGGGTAAGAAGGACTGAGCATCACAGAGGGTACTCTCCTTCTCTGAGGTGGGATGGAGTGTGTCACTGCTGCAGCAGCCCCACATGGGTGACCACAGGTGGAACTGTGTGTTAGGCATGTCATGAGGGAGGGAGGGAGTGGAGATGCTTGCTGATACCATTTGTCAGCATGTTCTGGAATGCAGGCACATGCTTGGCATCTCACTGGCCTAGCATCTCAGGAGGGACAGAAGAACAGAGAAAATGGCCCCGGTACCCACGGATGATGGACCCTAATACATCGCCCATGGCCTAGCAACCAAACCTGTTAAGGATGTCCATGGAGTGTAGGAGTTCAGCTGGTGTCAGATTTTTTTTCTTAAGTATTTGGTGAGTTAAAGTCACAATCAATTTTCAGGCACCAGGCCTATCCCACAAAAACGTAACAGGAGCTCTGGAGTGAGGGAGGTGGACATTAGTCCTTTTTCATAGGAAAGAGTCCTAAAGGGATTCATTAATTTGATAGTGGACAAAGTAATGGAATCAGACCGGCTACATACTAGGTGGGTATTGAGAGAGCTCATGGATATGCTGGCTGCAACTCTGCCAGTCCTATTTAACAGCTCACTGGAAACAAGAGTGCTCCAGAGGACTGGAGGAGGGCACATGTACTCCCAGTTCACAAAAGTGGTGGCAAGGAGAAGGCTGGCAATCATAGGCCAGTCAGCCTGACATGGGTGGTGGGAAAATCGATGGAATCACTGCCAAAGGAAAGGATAGTGGAATATCTTGAAATCAGTTAGTTACAAGACCTGAGATGGCATAGATTCATGGGGAGGACAATTCAAATTAATCTGATAGATTTCTTTGACTGGGTGGCCAAGGAATTAGATCAGGGCGCAGCAAGGAATGTGGCCTACCTATATTTCAGTAAAACTTACATCATTGTACATAAGACACTAGTAAGGAAGCTGGGTAGCTTAGGAGTGGATCCAAAGGTGGTAAACCAGATAAGAAATTAGTTAGGGGATAGGCAACAGAGGGTGGTGGTGAACAGAGTGCACTTGTAGGAGGGGAGGGTGAGCAGCAGGGTGTCCCAGGGATCAGTGCTGGGTCCAATCCTCTTTAATGTCTGTATAAGTGACATTACAGAGCACCTGGAGAGGAAAGAGATGAAGGTCTGCCTTTTCATGGATGACACTAAAATGTGCAATACGGTTGACACGCCGGGGGGGTAGAAAGGATGAGCAGAAACTTGAGAAAACTTGAGGAGTGTTCAAGTGTATAGCAGCAGGGTTTATGTGAAAAAATGCAAAATAATGCACTTGAGGCACAGAAACCCAGGGGAAGAGTACTAATGGGGGGGGGGTTATTGATGACCACCAAGCAGGAAAGAGACCTGGGTGTAATAATCTCTGATGACCTAAACATGGCCAGGAAATGCAACAAGGCAGTTGGGAGGGCTATTGGGATGCTGGGGTGCATAAGGAGAGGTATCACCAGCAGAAGGAGGGAGGTGGTGTTACCTCTGTATAGATTGCTAGTAAGACCTCACCTAGAACACTATGTACAGTTCTGGAGGCCATATGTCCAGAAGGACATAGATAGAGTGGAAGCGGTCCAATGGAGAGCATCTAAAATGGTGAGGGGTCTGCATTAAAAGCCCTACAAGGAAAGACTAAAGGTACTCAATATATACACCCTGGAAGAGAGGAGTGAGTGGGGGGATATGATAGAGATATTTAAAGACCTCACAGTGATAAATAAGGTACAGGAGGAAAGTATTTTTCAGAAAAAAAGGTGCCGAAGAACAAGGGGGCATGCTATGAAGCTGGAGGGGGGATAAATTCAAGAGAGATGTGAAGATGTATTTCTTCACAGAAATAGTGGTGGGTTCCAGGAACCTACCAGCCATGGTGGTGGGGGCAAAGACAATGTTGGGGTTCAAGAAAGCATAGGAGAGGCATAAGGGAATATTAGTGGAAAGGAATGGGGGAGGGAGAAAGAGCTGGAGATCAAGTAGGGTCTTCGGTGATACTGCAGGTAAGGAAAACTGGGCAAACTGAGTGGGCCAAGCGGTCCTTATCTGCTAACAAATTCTGTGTTGCCATGTTTGTATCCCTGAGACTATAGGACAGTCTAGCGGATTGGGAAGATCCTTGTGTGTCTTAGGCAGTAAGTAAAAAGACTGACAAAGTAGATATTGAACTTTTAAATAATTGGCCTCATCAAATGACACTGGTCCAGACCATACTGCTAAATCAATTAAACCATCAGTTTTGGCTTTGAGTTCTCTAGTAGGATTTGTAAACAACAGTCTGTAACAAGTGGTATCATTAAAGAGCAGCTGACACCTTCAGGAGAACTTTAACAAATCATAATATTTAGACAAAGTTTAGCTTATATTTCCCATTAATTCTTTATTTTTCCTCACCATTATTTATTACTGAGGTAATTTGCATGAAAACAAGATCTTTGCTTCTGAAGAGTTCATCCATTTATTCATCCATCATTTATTTATTTATGTTTTATTTATTTTATTTTAGTCTTTCCCGGTTACCAAAGACTAAAACAAAATAAATAAATCCATTCCTGTGGCTTTCACCCTACCTGAGGTCATAATGCACTGCTTATGACATCACAGTTACTCCCATGGCGACAGATTGTGATGTCACAAGACAGGATTATGATCTGAAGTAGGGAGTAAGCTATAGAGGCAGATGAACTCTAAGGAATAAACATTGTGTATTCATGCATATTTCTTCAGTAATAGATAATAGGGAGGAGAAATCTATAGAATATATATGGAATCAAAGCTGAACTGCACCAAATTACAATGTTTTTCAAATTTGTCTTTGCAGCATCAGCAGCTCTTTAAGCTGTCTTAAGGCTTCTGCCTTATAATTATCCTGGGACAGGAACACGACTACTCAACCCTTGTCAGCAGGCTTAATAATAATGGGTATATGCCACGTTAAGGTTACCATTCCACCAGGAACTAGGAAGTGGTGCGAACAGCATGAGCCAGAGTCAGGGGAATTTGGACCGGACACACGACAGGTAAAGCACCTTAAAAATATGGAATAAACATTAAAAAGTGGTTAGTACATAGAAGGTTAAAAAGAATATAGGACAACTCCACAAAATTAGGAATGTATTAGTTTTTTTCTACAGAGAGATCATACTGACATGGTCAGGGACCTTTAACCTCATGAACTGGTGGAACTAACCACAGAAGGAAATGGTGAAAGCATGCCTTCAGGTACACAATGAAACAGTTGTAAAAAAATTTTCACAAGCACAAGTTGCTAAGTAGAACGTCGTAGTAATTGTTAATAATGGTAGGAGCAAACTTCTCTGTAAAGTATTTCTAACAACCTGCTATATAAGAATTTGAAATAGAAGGACTGTGTAGCCGAATGCCAAAAATGAGGTTGCAAGCTAGCAATGGCATGAAGATAAAACACAGTGCCTTAACGTAGGGATGGCTGAAGCATTTTTTTTTAGGAAAGGAAGAAAAGAGTACATTTATTGTATGTTCAAAATAACTAACCCAATTTAGGGAGAAATAATTAATATCTATGCATGTATTTCATTTTAAAACTTGCAAAAAAAACAAAAACAAGGTGCTGCGTCAGCATGTGGTCTAAAAGCAAAACAAAATGTTTATATTAAATGCACACTGAAAACAGAAAATAGAGTTAAAAAATCTACGTACGACCTTAGGTCTTCTTCAGGAAATATCTAAAAGAGAAAAAAAAACAAAGTTAGTATAGAGGGGAGGTAAAATGAGAGATATATATGTGGGGAAAGAAGAAAGGGGAGGCTCTGGGAGAAGAAGTGATAAATGTTAAGATTAAGACAGAATCTGTAAAACAAAAAGGTGATGATGGGAAAGATAAAGCATAATAGGAGTGAAAGAGCTAGGGGAAGTGCCCAGGTGGGGACTAATTAACAGGACCTAGTAAGAAGGCTGAAAGGTGACAAATGTGTGGGAAGGAGATACAGATGCAGACTTATGGTGAAAATGAAAAATAAACTAAATGAGTACAAAAACAAATAGACTTTAGAGAAAAAAAGGGATGGCTGAAAGATGTTAGTGGAAAATAAGTCTATCATTTAAACCAGAGGGCTGCTGGAAGCCAAGGCGGATGATCAGCTTGGCTTCCATGTTTTTTCAATGGTCAGGATCCCAGAAGCCCTGCTGAAGGACACAAACAGAAAGGTCATTAACATTGTGGTCCCTGGAGATAAAGTGGGATACAATGGGTTTAGCAGTTTCACCATTCCTGACTGCTCTGTAATGTTCCCAGAAACGGTTTCCTTTGTTTCGGCCCCCCCCCCCCACTTGAAAATGGACAACGAATGTCCTTGGATTCTTACCTGGTTATCAACATTGTAAGTAAGTAAATAAATAAAATAAAATAAAATAAAAAAAATGTGTCCAGTGCTTTTGAGCATTCCAGGCTAATGGGCCACAGGAACAGACTATCCAGAGCCAATACAGGAGCTAGAAGAGACAGGAGGTAAAATGTCCTTGAGATAATTTAAAGCTGATTTGACATAGTCCTTAAATAATACAAAATGTGTGTGAAATGACTTTCTGGGTTGAGGGAAACCAAGTTAATCTAGAATGTAAAAAGCCAAAGGCGCAGCTGTAGGAGAGGTAAATGCCAATCTTGCAGCCCTGTGATAGAATGTCTTCAGATTGTTTTTTAGATAACATGCCGGAACAGATAATAAAATGGCATCTTGATAACATTACAACTATAAGATTGGTCTCGGAGGATGTATTAATATATTATTGATCAAGTGCAATCAAAAATATATAAAAAATGTAAAAATACTCCTTCAAACGTGTCTGTTTCCAAGGCATCTGCACGTGAGATACCCTTTGCAGTATAACTGTGTCTCACATGTAGGTAATGGGAGTGCTCAGATTGATTGACAGTGCTCCCTTGATCTATAATAAGAAAACACAGTAGTTTTTCAGGATAAGACTGCGACATCCAGTTTTCAGGAATAAATGTATGATGTCTTGGATGGGACTAATGATGCCAGGGCAGGAGATAACTGTCATTTCCATCAGGATTTTTGTACATATGTGCTCGCAGTGTCATTTCTTCAGATTCAGTTTAAGTAAAACAAAGTAGAAGATACAGTAGTTTGAGATGGTCAGCATCTTTTTTTTGTATAGAAATTTAAAGAATAGAAGAAGTCAGATTAGAGACTGTGGGAAAAAACCTTGAAATATACAATATTGTCTGTGTCATTGTTAACCATTCGTCATCCACTTTGATCCCCCTTATTATACCTGCACTATTGTCATTGTTATTAATTATATTAGTAATAGTAGTAGTGGAAGTAGCACAAAAATTATTTGAAAGCAGTATTTCCTGGAATCAAAGTGTAACAGCCCATTTCAGACTCATCTTAGCTGTTCCCAGGGCCCTCGGGTCTTCCTTGGACACACCTCAAAGGGGCCAGCTTAGGTTCTCTGGCAGACAAGTGGTACTGGAACAACAGGTGCACTTGGTGCCTCCACCTGGGGTAGTGATAGGGTATACCTGTAGATAAATTTCAGGTTATCACCCCCCCCCCAAGAAAAGGTGGTAACTGCCCTCGCTGTACCTTTCCCACACAGCAATTCCCCCCTTTCACAATAAGCCACAAGACCAGAATGTAACATTAACAATTAACAGTTTTATTTTGGGGGAAGGGAAGAAAAGAGAGAAAAAAATAACATAACAACTGTTGAAACACTTTTACCCCTCACAATCCCCACCTCCCACCTGCGGTGCACCCAGCTTCCCAATGGCAGCTGACCACAAGGTCTATGAAGTCCCTTGGGTGGGTACTACACCACCGTGTAGAAGACGCTGGGGATCTTTCATTGGCGTCCAATAACTTTTAACAGATGCAAAACTTTAGCTTTCTGCCTGGACGCAGCTTTGATCCTAGCACAGTCCTGCCCAGGGCTTAACCCCTTTGTTTCTCTGACTAGTTAGCTAGCTAAATAAAGACTTCCCCAAAGCCACAGCCTGGGGTACTTACAGTTCAGAAGTTCAAAGGAGGTAGCAGAAACTTGGTTCAAGGTACCGTGCTGGTATCAGAAGTTGTTGGTGCCACACAGTATCAGTTGCCTGAAGAAACAATGAATGCTGGTCTTCACCCACCAGACCATTCCAATCTTCGCCCCTGGGGCCTTTGTATGCTGTGTTCACCTGGCAAGCCTCTTGATGTCTTTCTGTCCAGTGGCCTCCTCTGGTGGTTACCCAGACTGATGCAGATATTGTGTTTTTTAGGCAGCGACCTTTACAGTCTCTGCTTTCCAGTTGGCACAATCCGCTGGCTTTCTCTGCAAATCTCAAAAGCCTGTCACACTAGCTGCAGAGTATAAATTTTCTTAATACAGCTGCAGGTTCAAATCTCAGCAGCAACTTCCAAAGTCTCAGCAGCAAATTCACTCAACCACAGGTTCAAATCTCACCAAAGATGTCTCTCTTCTCAGCAGCAAATTCACTCAGCTGCTGATTCAAATATCACCTGGGCACTTCTCACACAGCTCAGTTCTTTTCCAGGGTTCCAGGGGCTATGTTCTTTTCCGGGTGTTATGCAGCTTGTCCAATACTGTGGCCAGTCACCAAACAAGGCCTTTGATAAACAGGCAGGCCTTCAGTGCTAGCAAGCCCACTGCAGTCTCTCTCTCCTCTTTCTCTGCACTCTTTGGCAGATCACCCCAGATCACCCTTTTGGCAGGCAAACACCCCCTTAAATCCTCTTTTCGGTCCCCTTGTCTGATTGGCTAAAGAATGATGTCCAACTGAACAAATTAATATTCGTTTGGCACACTTGATGCCCTAGTGGTTCTTTGCTTGGGTGCCAAGAAAAGTCCCACTTTTTGTTTAGTCCCAAGAGCCCTCTGCAAAATCCTTGGCTCCTAATAGGCTGTATAGAGGTTAAAGGCAAGAGGCATGGCTACTGTTCACACAGTCCCACACAGAGTCCCAACTTTCAAAGTCTTTTGTAGCCTCACTAAGTGTCTTTACCACTTATTCCCCCATTGCCCAACAGTAGCCTCTCTGCCCTTTTGACCATATGCATTGTTTAATATTTTTATTAGATTTCCCACCTGTCAATGCTGCCGAAACACTGTCCCTCCAGGCAGCAAGCAGGCTCATTAAAATTTATAACCTATCTTCATTACTATTTATGACATGCCCCAAAGCATCACTGGTGCTCTTTAAATCAACATTTTTAGGGCTTCTTAGGTACCTCCTCCATGTCTCCAGACCCCGATTTGCTTAATATGGAGTCCTTGAGCACCGAAGAGGCTGTAGTTAAGCTGCAGTGGTGGTGAGAAAACTAACAGGTGTAACTGTGCGTATGCGGACTTCCAACTCACACATTCACAGTGCGGCAGCTTGGCGGTTCCACGTTTACTTCTCCAGACCCATTCACACAAGAAAAACATACTGGGGGCCAAACGGAGAGTCAGAGGCTCAAAGGAACCTGGGAATGGTGGCATTGAGGATGCAGAGGAAACTGGGAGGCACACAAGGTAAGCCCAAAGTATTTGGGAGGGGGGTTACAATTAGCAAGAAGCATTTAAGCTAGATTTTCAAAAATCCAGTTTCGCAGATCTAAATAGGGTCCTCAAGTTTAAGCTGTAAAAACAAATATTTAGACATATTTCCATTAGAAAAAGCTAACCCTGAATACTGATGTTCAGAGACTACTCATAATTAAACTACTATATAATGCCATTACTCATGAAATACAAAATCACACATGACCCCATACTGCAAAGCATCATGGGATATATATGTAAATCACCATGAAAATCAAGGCTGGTTCTGCTTTGAGCAGGAATGTATGATGCCAAAGGGCCTCTCATACAATCATTAAAGGGTGAGAACAGAAGACACAGACACGAGTTTTGTACTACATAGGACTCATCAGTGTGCCCTGTATGTATGTAACCCCCAGGGGGCGCCCCTGCCTGTCCTAACTGTAACAGGGTAAGGAGCCCAGATCCATTAGTGGGTGCCTCCACCTAGAGGTCGGGATCAGAATAGTCAAAGACGACTTGATCACAGCCCTCTGGGTCGCTGCAACCCCCCTTTCTTCCCACTAGTGGCCCACACAATTCAATTATGATGTCCTTACCATATACACTTACCCCCCGGCTCAAACCAATCAGCTTGCTCCAGGGACCCCCTGAAAGGTAAGGTGCAGTTACACAATATTCATGGCGCGGTAATTTACCATTAACACACAAACCAGCCAGTGTACCTTTGTAAAACAAGCGATCTGATTTATTTAAGGGGCGATAACAAGGACCGGGGGGAATCAAGTTGATTGGCTTATCACCACTATATATGAGTAACTACCTAGGGCTCTGTGCACAGGCCTAACCTATAAGTTACTGTCTATGGGTACCCAAGCCCTAATGGCTAGTTCCTCGATGCAGCTGGTTGGGGCCCTGACACAGAAACAGGCATGAGATTCCTACGAAGATTAAATAGAGCCAGCAGGCTCAGTTAGTGTAGTCAGCAAAGTAACCAGAAGATCTTGCCCTTATTAGGAACATTTGGAAGGGAGCTACCCTGATTTAGTATTCACGACTCCAGAAGCCCTCACACCACTTGCAGGACCGAGCCTGGACTCCAAACACTTCTCCACACATTTATATGAAAAGCAACAGAGGGGTACTATACCAGGCAGCTGCTCCTAGGTCCCGACTGAACTCACAGCTAATCGGGGAGTCAACGCAGCTTCACTTTTTCCTGACAGACCGAGCATGATTCAGCAGATTTTCCAGTCCTCTACAGGGTGAGCCTGGTAGGTAGCTGCACTCCTGCACAGCCTCCTCTGATCGCTACCCAGCGGATTTAGTCCGATACTCACCGGCGATCGAGCTGCCTGACTCTGGCCTTCCACACACGCACTTCCCGCGTGAAAACTCAAGGGCGCAGGAGCCCAGAGCTCTTTCCTCGCTCACAGCTACAATGTCTCTGCCCCTCGGCAGTTAGGGCAAGTCTCACCACTCGGGCGCCACCCGATCCCATAGGTGGGCTGCAAATGCCAGTCACTTAATGCTGCCCCTATTGGTGCAAACAAGGTGCCATTCTTCAGACTTTACTTCCCAGAATTACTGGCTGTGTCTCATTGGTCAGCCGGCTCCCACATGAGTCCTGATCCTGGTTGGTCAGAAAGATCTCCATTTTAGTGTTCCCCTGATTACCATTGGCCCAGTACAATAGTCCAGGTCCAAAATGGAGGGGCCAAGCGCACACAGTCCCAGCTGCAGAAGAAGCAGGTTAGGCAATCTGTAATTCCACTAACACTCTAACTAATTATGGGCAAACAGTTACATCTTTCAAAAGGGCTCCCTCTGCGCATATAGCGCCTACCAAATGGGAGTGATTTCACCACAGCTCAGGCGGGATTTGAACAGAGAAACACCAGTCCTCCCCATACCAACCCGCTGGAGCCTGTGAGCAGGCAGCTCTTAAAGAGACAGTACTGGAGGCTTTGGAAGCACTCACAACACCCACATTTAGGCGGCATTGCGCCGAACACCAGTGAGGCAGGGAGCATTTAGGCAAGCTCCGGGAAGGCTTTCAGGAACCCCCATTTGTAAGGGGGTTACATGTAACTCACCCCAGAGGAAAATAAGACAGCCCTAATGTGGTCTTATGGGTTTGGGTCTCGGTGGCGTCCATTACTCATGAATGGCACTTAATTCACTGGTCATACGGTATCTGCAAATGGCATCCAGTGTTAATGGTGCAGCTGACTTTTTTTATAACACCCTTCAGAACAATTATGTTCCTCTCACTAAGCAGTGTTTTGGTGGAGTAAAAACTAAATGGTTAAGTGGGGATCTCAACATTAATGAAGAACAGAGATCATCTTTGGCATAAGTTCATAACTTTTAACTAGCAAAGTGACTGGTATGATTACAGAAGTGTCAGAAATAATTTTAAGAAATGGATCCAAATATGGAGATGCCAACTCTGCAATTAGCAGCTTTAAAAATGTTTCAGAGATCCTAAAACATTTGGAATAATATAGAAGATAGCCTAGGACAAGCACATCAGCCTTTAATAAATAATCTTCCCATAGATGAATAAAATTGCAGTGATCTCCTCAAAACTGCAAATGCTTAAATGATCTTTTTCCAGACTTTTCATCTGCATGACTGTAGCTTTTCTTGATACAAACAATGCACCAGCTAAACCTTCTTCAAACTGTCCCACAGCAGTTTAGCCTAGACCCCCTTTTTATCTGAAGGTGGTTAGACCCAAACATCTCAAGGGCTTGCCTCTGGACAAAAGCCCATGGTCTGATGACCAATGACCTAGATTCTGAAATATAATAACCCCAGAAATCTAGACCCCTTAACCATAAAAATTAATATATAATTTATTGCTGGTACTGTCCCCAGGGTATGAAAATCTGCTCATGTAATCCCCTAACTCATGGTTGGGGACCCTATACTGATAACAGATCAGCCCTGTATCAATATTATCTCCCCTGGATAAAATGCTAGAAACAATTGTGACCTTACAATTGATTATCTCAAAACACACAAGTTGATGACCAATCAACAGCATGGTGTTAGAAAAGGAGACTGAACAATACAGTTTTGATTAAAAGGTCACTACTGATGTCGGCACAGAAATTAACCAAGTAAAGTTAACTGGGGCCTTCTTTGTAGAACTCACTAGGGACTTTGATGTTGTAAACCAGTTATCCAGTGTGGTTGTGTCTGATAATGCCTTAAACTGATTCATGAACTATTTATCTAGCAGAACACAAAGCATTAAGTTAGGTACTGTTCTGTCTCCAATTTCTCACTCCTATGATGGGGTGCTTCAAGTGTCTGCAATGGGTCTGCTACTTTTTAATGTATTTATTTATATCCTACCTGCAGCAGCTATGAATTGCAAAACTCTACTGTATGCGGCAACTTAATCTGTAACACTCTAAGACTATAGTTGCACTAAATTCTAAACTAAATGCTATTTTTAATGTAATTCTCTGTTTATGCCCCCTCCTGCACCACTGCTTCAGCCTCCCTCAGGGGTCCCATAGGTGCCTGGCTCTGCTGGACTCCAAGCGCTATCAGCCACCTACTTCCATGCTGCCGCAGCTAACCATCCAGTCAGGGAAGAAAGGATGGTATCCCTTCTACTTGCAAAGTCCTCATCAGACTGGTCAACTACAGGTTTTGCATCTGGTCCTCTTTGGTTCACTGGGGTCCATTGTCCATCAGGCAGTGGGGTCTTCCCTTATTTTCTCCCCATCCCTATTGATGCAGGCACTCACAGGAGGTCCAAGGCATGTATGCATGCCTGGACGTGCTGGCACACTGAACCTCCAGCCTGTGTCTGTCCCTCCCACAGCACCCTCAACTGCACTGCCACCTGTGTTCACCCAGGTGGCAGTATTGCATTGAGGACCACAACCCACCCTCCCCAGAGAAGGAGGATGAGAGCATCATCTGAGATGCTTGTCACCTGGGATGCTCAACCCTCCTTCCCTTGCTAGTCCCTGACAATCCAAGCTTGTTCTTGTCACAAGGGGGACCTCTACAGTAAATGTTGTTTTTTGAAAGTATGCTTCAATATTGTTCTGTTAATAAATAAACTATGAATAGTTGCAAATCAAAAACAATGATGTTTGGCTTTAGAAACAATTAAATGGAGCCTAAATAATCACTGTGCCAATGGCTCTGTCCTAGAAGTTGCCAATTATAACACCTAGGAGCACCGTTGGATCAAAACCTTAATTTAAAGGATCACATCTCAAGGTCTGTTAAACTTGCCAGTTTTAAGCTAGGAATGGATTACAGAGTACAGAATGGGCTCCTAACCTGTCATACAGCCTCCTCTGATATACTTGCCAAATAAGACATTGTCTACAACAGCATATGTTGTTCTGTTCTATGTGTACATGGAATGACCCATCACTGTAAGCTATATACAAACCTTGGATGGTTATCATTCAGTGCTAGTAGATCTTATGCGCTGGGTTGTTTTCCACTCAAAATTCTGAAACCCCAAACCCCAGTGCTCTTGTATGGTTTATTGTGCCATTCAACTAGCACTTATGGTCTGAGATCAAATAACATTTACTACAAGTAACTAGGGTTATCAATAAAAATGGGCTGAAAAGCCTCCTGTCATGCAGCTCCCATATTTTGGATCCTGCTAGGAATAAACATGAAAGAATCATCTGCTTTTATGTATTTAAAACAAAATCTCAAAATGCACTTCTTACAAAACAACTCATGCACCTGTACCTGTGGCCGAACATATGATAAATTATAAACACTGTACGGCATGTTATAAACTATGAATTACATATATATAGTGTGGATCGAGGTTGAAAAAAGGATTTTAGTCTAGTGCTCCTACCAATTACTAAAACTTAAGTAAAAAAAAAAAATCTCATTTTCTAAACATATTTCAAACGTTCCCATTTAACCAGAAAATGTTTTCTTTTATTCACATTTTCTTACAGTGGTGGTGGTAAGGGGGGCCTAGATGACCACAGACTGTAATGATAACAGAAAAGCTCAGACTGGGTAAGGGGACACATCAGGGACTAGACTAATATGGAACACATTTCAGGAGGAGAGTTTATATGGTGCATTTTCTGAATACAGTAAATAATGCTCTATCACCATTATCTGGGGCAGGGAGACCTTCAGAAATGTAGCAAGGATAGTTTACTGTAATCAACTCTAAACTGAGCATATTGCTTTTTCTCTTTTACAGATTGCAGTGTGAAGGGCAGTTGGATTTTAACAGTCCATATCAAATTGCAGTAAAAACATATAATCATAAGTTCTTGTAAGAGTTGTACTCCTTACCTTACATACAGACAAAGCCAGGATTTTAGCACCGCTGTCAAATAGAATAGTCAGACATATGGCAACTTAGATTCAGTGCAAAGAAGTGCAGAATAATGCACCTGGAAAACAAAAACCCAGGAGAAGAGTACACAATAGTAGGGGAGGTACTAACAACAACAACAAACGGAAAAGGACTTGGGGATAGTCATATCAGATGACCTAAAGGTGGGTAAGCAATGTGAGAAGTCAGTAAGGAGAGCCAGAGGGATACTGGGATGCATAGGAAGGGGCATCACAAGTAGAAAAAGGGAAGTGGTTATCCCTCTGTACAGACAGTTGGTGAGACCCCATCTGGAATACTGTGTGCAGTTTTGGAGACCCCCATCTACGCAGGGACATAGACAGGATGGAAGCAGTCCAGAGGAGGGCAACTAAAATGGTGCAGGGTCTGCATCAGAAACCATATGAAAAGAGACTGAGAGAGCTTAATATGTATACCCTTGATGGAAGGAGGGACAGGGGGGACATAATAGAAACTTTTAAGTACCTCAAGGGAATCAACAAAGTCCAGAAGGGTAGCACCTTTCAGAAAAAGAGATGTGTAAGAACAAGGGGGCACAATTTAAAAATAGAGGGGGGACGCCTCAGGGGTAATGTGGGAATTTTTTTTTCATGGAGAGGGTGGTGAATGCATGGAACCGCCTTCCTAGGGAGGTTGTTGGGTCTAAAACAGTGGGGGAATTCAAACATGCATGGGACAGACATAAGGCAATTGTAGTGGGGGGTTGCAGGAAGTAGGCTGTTGGTTAACTAGAATCTGCAGCTTATCCAATAGGAAGGGAAATGGGCAGACTGGGTGGGCCAAGTGGTCCTTATCTGCCATCAAAGTCTATGTTTCTATGTAAGTTTCATATAGCATCATTCTCACAAAGTATCACAAATTGCATTACAAGACAGTGTTAAAAGTATAAATTATATTGTTCAGTATATGTAAGATCATTACAATTACAGATATCCATAATATGCCAGCAATAAGACATGATGAGGTGTGGGTTATGGCCTGATAAGAGCACGCCCCAGGTGCATTATGAGGCATGAGACGCTTGCACCGAGTGCCTTTAGCACCTGGGAAGTGCTCTTATCAAGCCATAACTCACACCTGGGGTGTCTTATTGTGCTTATAAAATGGGCTCCCAAGTAATTGTTGAAAAACAAATAAACAACAAAAACAAAACAAATAAAAAGTCAGAAATATAAAACTGGAGGTCTAGGGTAAAAAATAGTCCCCTATTGAAACAAGAGTTTTTTGTTAGGAGAGGGCTTCCTGCAGTATGTATTCCTGAGGTAGAAAGTAAAAAAACAACAGACAATGTATCTATGGTTTCCACTTCCTACCTTAGTCCTACTTATTTAAGTTTTATGTTTTTTTCTTCAGATTTATTACTTTGTCTGTGTCTGAGATGTGACTGACTGCTCACTGACTCAGTTTTATTGAGCGGAAGCGAGCATTTCTGTCTTTAGGTGTTCTGTGATGTTTCTTGTCCTTCTATAGAAATCATGTTTTTCCTTTCATTTTTTTATATCTGTATATCTTTGATTTAGTTCCCTCAGAGTGAGCGTGTCCTTTTGCGTCTGCTGTAGAGAGCCGTTTCTTAGATGCAACAGAGTGGCTCTGTGGACAGGTTGGATATCGCGGTCAGTTTTATACCCTGCAAGGTAACACTTTTATTTTAAATTGTTTTCTGCTATTGCATCATGCTGTGCACATCTTGGTACAAACTATACAGTTTGTGTCTGTCTGTGGGTGTTTTCGACGCCAGCCAATTTGACTTCTACAGTAGTTTGAGGATCGCGGTCATACTGTGAGGTGCTAAGGAGCTGGAGCTGTAGCTGAAGCGGGATAGCGGGAGAAAAGTGGCACAGACTGATTTTACCTTGCAGCGTGGTTTGGTTGCCATAAATAGCGCGCGTTGTGTGGATATATCCTGATAAGGACACAGCTGAAAAAGGCTTTCAGCCAATCAGGTTTTAGGAAATGTTTTGCCCATTTTATAAAATACAATACACAATATGCATGTGCTCCAAATACAAATGATAAAAGAAGAATGGATTACCTAGAAGACAAAGAACACTCTATACAGAAAGACTCTAATGCAATTTACTACACAGTTTTTTCATTCTACATTTTTTACAGCTGCAAAAACGTTAATCGTAATATTGAAGGCAGTGAGTAATTAAAGTACAGCAGAATTAAAAAAAAGCAATACAAGTACAGCAGTGTGAAAAACAGAGAGCAGGGGGCAGAACTTGCATTCAGCAAGTCTGTGCTTTTGCTAGGCTGGTCCTGGAGGTTCAGGACTTGAAGGCAAGGGGAAACAAGTGGAATTTCAGTTGGAATTTAAGATGGTTTAGGTTTATCGGCACACTGGGGCAGAAAGACTGTTCCAAATTGAAGGGGCAGCTGAGCTAAAGGACCTCCTCCATTAGGGTGGGAAGGGTAACATGAGGGCCATGGAGAATCCTAGTGTTAAGGTACAGTAGTGGAAAGTGCTGGGTTTAGGGTAGGAGCAATTAAGTCAGAGAGACAGGGGTGTCAGCCCATGGAGAATTTTGAAAACTAGATGGGTCATATTGTAATGTTTGAGGAAGTAGATGGTATTATGGTCCCATTTCCAGTAGATGATGATGAGATATGCATTATGCAGGAGCATTTTAGACAGACTGGAGCTTAGTAAGGAGGGACTTGAGGAGGCCAAAGATGTGGGAGCTTCAGTATTCAAGTCAGGAGGAGATGAAGGCTTGAACGTGGGTTTGAGCTGGGACGGGGTTGAGACAGTGGTGAATGTGAGCAATGTTGGCTAAGTGGAAAGAAACACATTGATAGATGTGAAGCCCACAAAAAATGTTCAAATGCAACGAAGGCACCATGTTTTCTAACTCGGGAAGCAAATGGCAGGTTGGAGTCAAGGAGAGAAATGGTAAGTAGGTAGAGTTGTGGGTAATGGCACTTTTTGCCGATAAAGCGAATGTCAGTCTTAGAAACACTGAGTTAGAGGGAGTTAAGAAGAAATAAAGAAATGATCTGTAAGAGACAGGCAGATTAGAAAGAATGAAAAGAAATATAAAGTTGAATATCATATGGACAAATGTTAAACCCAAGGTTGAAAAATGAGATAAGGTGGTCAGGGGGAGGAGATAAATGAAGAACAGGAGGAGGCTGAGGATAGAGTAGAGCACCACATACTCCAGCAAAGTGTTAAATTACTGTAGGTAGGGTTACCACCTTTTAAGAAGCCCAAAGTGGGACATTTCTTAATGAAGCATCTTGTGCAGAACAATACACTGTATAACCTTGACCAATGCAACAGACTTATTTTCTGTAAATAATCAGAATTAAGACTAAATGTTATGGTTTTTTCGGTTCTTGGAATGCTATGCCTGTAGTTCAATGAGGTGAGCAACTAGCCACGCCCCCTTCCTGAGCTATTTAAGCAGTTCCTCCCAGCCTCCCTCTGAAGCACTTTTTCCTTGTGACCAGAGGCTCAGTCCATCTCTGCCTTGTCCCCTGGACCTGCTGGGGCCTTGCCCCCCCCCCGCCCCCCAGTGTTTGCGTCCTTCCTTACTTTGTGCTTGGACTTTACTTGGATCATGCCGGACTTCTGTTCATTATGTTTCTCCTGCTTTTGGTTAGTATTGCTTGCCTCCGGCTGCTGCATTTTTCTTTGTGTGCTTGTCTCCTTCCTGCTCCTGTACTTGCTTTTGTTTTGTTTTGTTTCTTTTGGCTTTTCTAGTGCCCTGTGTAAACATTGTTTATTTGTGCTTCAGGTTACATATTGTTATTTCCTTACCTTAAGTTGCCCTGTGCCTGTGCTCTCGGGCTCCTGTTTACTCACCAGATTTTACAAGCCCTCAGTCAACTGCATTGCTATTGTATGCTTCAGCTCACACTGCTGTTTCCCCTGCCTGCTGTCTACTGTGTTTTCTACCTTAATTATTTGCACCTGGTGCATTCTTCATCCTGCTCAGCTAGTTGCCACTCCCAGTTGTGCTATGTGTGTTCAGCAGCTCTGCTCTTAATTCTCTAAGTGTTAGCTCCACTCAGCCAGCTGCTGCATTGCTATACTGAAACTTTCAGCTATTACATTACCTGCCTGGTCTCATGGTACTCTGCTTGTTGCTCCCTGTTATTCCTATGGCAGGGGACTGTAGTGCCACAGGGTGGGGTATTGTGGCTCCATGTAACAGGAGCATGCTTTACGTAAATGATATAAATCACCCTGCTCCTTGCTACTCCTTGCCTACGGCTTTTCAGTTATCCATGCATAAATACATTATCCTCACAGGCTTCATGGCTTTCAAGATTTTCATTGCATTTCATTACTGCATTGCAAATGATCTTTACTGGAACAACCTAACTCTGCCTTAATGGCATCTAAGGTATTCGGTATGCTCAATTCACTATTCATGCTGAAACCATAGCAATCAACTGCAAAACCTAATTGATTCATTATGCTAAACCTCACTGATTCAATTACTGGTGTCTCAACCTCTCACTAGCTAAACAACTACCTTTTATGTTATCATTAATTTGGCTTCCTTAATGAACTGGTTGGTACTCTTTCTGCTAGCTGCTACCACTATCAGCCTTTGAACGCTGGCTCACACTATAGCCTCCTACCTTACCCAGGCTTTGCCTGGCCTCCTTGTTACTAATGCCACTGGCTTTGTCAGGTCTCCTCATCAATAACCTGCTACCTAATCTACAGCTGCTGGCTTTGCTCAGGCTCCTTCTATCTAGCACATCAAAGCTGATTCATGCGCTCACTTATAAATTGGAGGCACACCAACCATGTCCATTACCTTTTCTTGCTCAGGGCTTCCTTGTAGCAGATGGTCTCGCTGTACTCCCAAGAAGTCTGCATCTTCAGCATGTGATGCTCAGGGTGGGGTCCTTCTCATCTGGCCCATAGTGGGAATTTCCTCTCTCAGGGTGGAGCTTCAGTCATCTAACTCATTGGCGGCACCTCTTGATGTAGAATTTAAGACTTCAGCTGCTGAGAGGTGGGGCCCTTAAGCCCAAGAGTGCCCCTTTGGCTATGGTGATACTTTGGCACCTTTGAAAGCTACTCTCCCTATGATCACCTCTGGTTCATCTGGTCTATTTTAGTTAGTAGGCCGGCTGAGTGCCTCAGTGGTTGTTGCGCTCCTCCTCCCACCTTGGGGGTCCAATTTCACTTCAAGAGTACCTGTTGTTGCAGAGGCCTCTTGCAACCCTTCACAGCATTCCCATTAGGGAGATTGTGAGAGCTTTCCACCAAATTGGAATATTTCCTCTCTTTGGACTGGGTTTCTAATTGATGCAGCAGACCCCTCACTAAATAAACTGTCCCTAGCCAGGAGGGAAGGTGACCTAGGCCTTGGATCCAGAGAGGTTTGCTCCATTAAAAAGTGGGTTTTTCCTCTCCTCTATGCCAAAGGTAATAATATGTAATCAGTTGTTAATGGTATATTCCCTAGGTTTCCGCTGTTGGATGGAGATGCGTGGTGGCCCTACTCACCATACCCTCTCTCCTTAGGAAGCCCTTATGTCATCAGTGAAATCCATTTTATTAATGCCATCCTGACAACCTACACATCTTATTTGTGTTTCTTCAAGCTGTCTTGTTGCTGTAAATCTGCTCCTCAAACTCGTAGTCAGCGTTTACTGCTCAATACTCTTTTTGGAGTTCCTTTCTAAGGTACCTTTAGCAAAGGGAATCTTTCCGGAAGCACCTCTAGGGGTGGAACCCCCTTTGAGGGTTCCTTGGCTTTGGTACCTCTACAGGCTGGTAATTCACCATGGAATAGAGAGCTCAAACAGCCAAACAGTTATCACGGTTTGACAAGCATATCACTACTTTGGTTGCATGGGGTCATTGAATTGGAAGGCTATGCCTGTAGTTCAAAGGGGTGAGCAACCAACCACACCTTCTTCCTGAGCTATATAACCAGTTCCTCCCAGACTCCTTTTGAAACACTTTTTCTTTGCCACACTATCCTCCCCTCCTCCTCAAGTGGCATGCTTCTCTCCTCAGGTTGCTCCTTCCTAAGGTACCTTTAGCCAAGGGAATCTTTCTTGTGGCACCTCTAAGGGTGGAACCCTGTTCGAGGGTTCCTTGCCTTCGGTGCCCCTGCAGCGTGGTAAATCCCCATGGAATAAACAGTGTGAATAGCAAAGCAGTTATCAAAGTTGCAGAAGCATAACACTACATTGGTTGTGTAGGCCCATTGAAACATTGTTTCTTATCATTTTAAGGTATTTTAGTCAAGTTATTATAGTTTTCTGCAACATTTAGAGGAACATATGAAAATAATTTTCTACTATAAGATCATAACATATAGCTTTCATCATGATTTTTGGCAGGACACAGCTGGACACATCAGGACTGTCCTGCCAATGTCAGGACAGGTGGTAATCCTAAAAGGAGTATGATGGTTGATGGTGTTGAACACAACTAGCTCTGAGATCAAGGAGAATGAGAAGAGATCAAGACCCAAAATCACTAATGAAAAGAAGGTGTTTGATCACTCAGGTGAGGATAGTCTCAATGCTATAAAAAGAGCAATTTTGTTTTCCTTTTTGGTCCATGAAAAACTATTTTTATACTTGCCAAAGAAAAAGATCATTTTACATTATATAATTTTAATTTATCTATGGGTACCAACCAGATAAGATTTAAAAAAAGAGTAAGTTGCTTCTGGGAGTCCTAGCTTTCCACTTGCCTTGGTGTCATAGCTGGTAGTGCAACAGAATGGTATTTAGGGCAGTCTTGGTTCAAATCCCAGCTAAGGCACTTATTTCATTCCCTCCTCTGTCTGATTGTGTTCCATATATATGCACACTACACACATGTGAATAGAAATGTTAATTTGCTTAACACTAGATTATGCATTTGAGAAAGAGGTACTTCTGAGCAGCCTAGGATTCCGATTACCTTGGTGGCACAGCTGGTAGCACAATGGAACACTATTCCGGGTGTCCTGGGTTCAGATCCCAGCTACGGAACTTACTTATTTTCTTTCTTTCTTTCTTTCTTTCTTTCTTTCTTTCTTTCTTTCTTTCTTTCTTTCTTTCTTTCTTTCTTTCTTTCTTTTTCTCTATAGCTCATTTTCTCCCCTGGCCACACTGTCTTTGCAGGGATATACCCTGATCCTAGGGATATATTCTATTCAGGCCTTAGTGTTCCCCCATCCCCTGGGTCCAGCTGCTACCATATGGCTCCCAAAGCTTCTCCATGGGTAGGTGCACCAGAAGGAGGGCTGTTCTCCCCTTGAGGCAGTCCGCCAGGTGTACAGATGTAGAGTCAGGGCACTAGCAGCCAGGGGTGCCAGGAATTCCAGCAGTCATGTGGCAGGGGTGTGGAAATCCTACTGCTTCCTGTCCAGGGCAAGTAAATTTCATTGAAGGTCAATTACAAAAAAGAGAGTTAGTTTTACTGTAGTGAATAGGGGCAAGTGAAAATTCAGCTACAGTCATGGCTGGACAAGTCAGTAAAGTTTTGAATTGAACACCCCTGCACGTGGACAGTTGTGGAATTTTTATCCCATGTTTTCTCCCTGTCTACCCATCACCCCTAGCCTGAATGGAGTCTTCTAATGGTCTCAGAGAAAGGTAGCTGCAACTGTGGAAGGAACAAGCTGTCCTGGCCCATCACAGGAGTTGCTGTTGCATTGGGTGCCCAGTGCCTTTCCTCCTGACCACAGCATGCTGTGGAATGGTAGCTGCTGAGGTCAGACCTGCCTTTTTATGTGGTGACTCAAGTTTGCTGCCAAGCCCAGGTAACCAGCACAGCAGCAAGACATGCTGCTGTTGGGCTATTGTCAGGGTGGCCTCTTTCTCTCTTCTTCTGTGTTCCAGATATTAAGGTACTTAAGTCTTTCCTTGTAGGGCTTCTGGTGCAGTCCATGTATAACCCCCTTGTTACCCGGGGTTACTAGAATCCCAGTAAGACCTAGTGGTAGGCAGGGAAGGCAACTTGAGAAACTCCAGTTAAATGGGTTTCACACTGTCTCACTCTGTTCTCAGTCTCAGCTGAGACTGAGGATGACATCACCAATAGAACTATCGCAGCTGCATGAGCCACATTGAATCTGCAGCAAGGAGGTTCAGCATAGAATGTTGGAGGTTTGAAGTCAGTCTTCAGTTGAGTGTGAGTCAGTGAAGGTGAAGTTGGGAGCTTGCTGAGAAAGCAGCTCAGTGAAGGCTCTAGGAGCCTCAGCCCTGATAGAGGGCTACTTTTAGTTTAAAAGGGTGCGTGTCTCCACCTTAAAGAGAGACACAGAAGACTACTGAAGTGGTGGAGACCGCTGTTTTCGGGTCTCAGTGCCCCCTCCCTTTGGGGGGGCAGGAAAGGTTTCCCTGCAGATTCCTGGGGCAACCCCCTAGTTCTGCTTGTGAAGGAAAAGCTGCCTATGTGTTCCAGAGTTTATTTGGGAGAACAAGAAGATTTGTGAGTCGCCTGTGGGGCACCTGCAACGTGAGGGTGAGTGTCTGCTCTTGCTAAAAGGGCCTTTGTTTTTCACCCTGGGACTTGTGTGACAATGTGGGGATTGAACTACTAAATATTGGGAAGCCTAGAGTAATGAGCTAAGCAAAGTAAAAGTAGGTTCAAGTCCAGAGCTTATTGGGATGAAAATGATATGTAGAGGAGATGTGACAGACGTCTACCCAGAATCTACATTTGAAAGTTCAGTAAAGGAATTGTTCAGTTTCCAGAGAAATGGCCGGGTATGGGCTGTGGGAGCTGGAGGTGGGTGGCCCCCCATCTTTAGTGACCAGGTCCACCTCTACGGATTTCTTCTGTGGATTTCTACTTTACCTCAGGCACTTGGCCAGTGATGAGGGAAGTACCCAGACATGGGATTGTAAGGAAAATTCTCTCTAGGAGTCGAAGGCTCTAGTGTGGTTTGGGGAGCCACAACATGATAATTGGTTCATTCCTCAAATGAACCGTGGATCAAGTGGCAGGGGGGAAGCTGGGCCAGTGGGGAAAACCCCAGTAGTATACAAGTCGGACTATGTACCCAAAGCTGCGTGCAAGTCTGGGTTGTGTGCCTGGTGGGTTTTAGAGCCTGAGGGCTGGAAATGGTGATAAAGTGTTCTGCTGTCTCTAATCTGCATTACCAGGAAATGTAGCCCCATGGGGGTCCATCTATGCTTTGTTTGTTCAGCTTGGATGTGAATAAAAGCCACACTGAAGAATCCCATTCCTGGTCCTGGACATTACAGTTATTGCTTCCTGTGTTCGGATTTACTTGGGTGCCCCTGTGCAGAGTAGCCAAACCTAGGTCCCCCTGTGCCAAGTAACCTCATCCTCCCCGAACCCAGGTGCCCACCAGGTATTGCTGTCAGATTCAACAGCATGCCAACTGTCATTTTGCTAAAAAGGCAGGGGTGAGGGGTTACAAAAATGGAGGCACTGCTTTGGATTTTGTTCTGGGAGGAAGGTGCTTGGGCAGAGGGGCTAGCATTTTGGCTATCTGGCAGTGGGTAGCCCAAAAGCTTAAGCAATTTACTGAGTGTGTTGCTGTGTGCTGTGGATCTTATGCTGCTGTTTAAAATTGCCAACTGTTTACCAAGGGGCAGTAAAGCCAAAGAGTGTGACCTTGTCCTGCATCAAATTGTTTACAGCGTTTTTGCCTGCTTTAAAAATGAACTGTTGTGAAGAAAAGTGTGGAAGACTAGGGGTAGCAACAGGAAAATTGTGCCCTGGATATTGGAAATGCTTTTTGAATAAATGAGAGACTGCAGTGTTAATGGCTATGGTAAATGGCTGAAATGGGCTCCCTCCGTGGAGTCAGTTGGTAAAGAAAAAAAGTTGCATTCTGCAGTTTAAATTTGCCTTCTCGACGATCGCTGTGAGGAGAAGAGCCCTCGCGAGGAAGAAGAGGCTCATTTGCATGCATCGTGTGATTGGTCAGGCTGAGATTAGTCCGGCCCCTCAGCCAGCTCTACAGTGACTGCCCCGGCATTCGAGAGGGAGTGTGAGTAGAGTGTGTGTACTGGCTAGTGGAGGAGCATCGCGGAGTGTTAAAATCACTGTAAACCTTGTAAAAATAGACTTTATAGTTTAAAATCGGGCTCAACCCGCTAATCGATCGTCGGAATTGCAAGTGTGGTAGTCGAGAAGATGATCGGCAGGACTGCCCACCCGTTTCTGTTCTGAGGCCTCCAAGAACTGGCTGCAGGCCTTTTTTCCCCATCGCAGAAAACTGCTACTGATAACTGTAAGTAACAACATAAAAACTGCTCAAACAGTGATTTTCTGCCCTATGCCATATAAATGTATGTGCAGCAGTGTAGTCACTTTGCAAGTAACAACTGTGTCAAGTCCTGCCAGCAAGTGCAAGTCTGTTAAGCCATTGACTGTGTGCATAGTAATGAATTCAGTCTCAGTTTAAAGTTTAAAGCCAGAGAGAGACTGTGGGTTGTAGCCAACGTGCAGCACTAGTTATACAGGCAATCCTGTGCTAAAAACCTGAAGCTTTAAGGGACTGTGAAAAAAAAAAAATGTTTCCAGCATGTAGAAAGTCCGTGGAAAATCCTGTAAAAGTGTTTAAAGCAAGAACAGAGCAAGTTGTGCAGTTTGAGCAAAAGTTATCAGTAGTTTGTGTAAATCGGGTGCGCAGTGGCTTGACCCAGATTCTGAATGTTGATGCGCAGGAGTGCTGCCACCGCCATTACAGGGTGGGGTAGTAAAGTAAACACAGCAGCAGAGGAGCCATTTTACAACTACAGAGTGTGTTCAGTAAAGTGGGACTTTCAGTTACAGTGAACTTTTATTTGTTTTTCTGCAGTTATGGCCTCAGGACTAGCTCATTACCTGGATCATGCCCGGGTTGCAGTAACAGCAGCAGTAAATAGACTGAGGGATATTGAAAAGTGGTGGTATGGAGGACAACTGCCTCCTCATGTGGCGATTCCTGGTTTTCCAGTGCATGTATGTCAAATATGCTTGAGAGCTGGAAGGGACGTCTTCATGATTCCTCACTGTGCTGGATGCCTAGAAAAATATGGCTTGTATAAAGCGCCTCCAATTCGTTTGGCTCCCACATGGACAAAGGTTCAGGAATCTGCAGTTGGCAGCACGCAGCATCAGGCGGAGCCTGTGGAGGAAGGCCCCTCGGGGGAGTGTGGCACAAAGCTAGAGGGTGCAGAGTTAGAGACAGAACCAGAAGTTGAAGTTTCAGATGCTGGATCCCAGAAGGAAAGTTTGGATAAAGCATCACTAGACCCTTGGGGGGGGCCTAGCTCAAGTCTCTTAGGAGAAGACGAGATGAGGGAGGCCTTTGAGTGGGAGGTGTCAACCTCCGCGCCTAGTGATGAGTGGATAGTCTCAGGAGTGAGAATGACTGCTCACTCCTGGGCTTAGATCTTCAGTGAAGAGGAAGATGAAGGGGAACCTATGTGGCCTTGTGAAAAAGGAACGGGTACACAGCCTCAAGATCTTGCCTCGGAGGAATGCATGGAAGAAAGTGGTGATGCCACTGCCCTGGCTTTGCAAGAGGAAGAAGTCAGGGATCTGTTTCTAATTTCTTTAAGGATGCGTAGCTGGCAGAACCAGGACTGGTCACCCCCAAGCCAGGCCAGCAGTCTCAGATTGACCAAAGCAAGTAAAGAGGAGAGACTGGTTCGTAGGAAGGCGAATGAGATCTATGGTATGACCTTTCCTACCTTTCCTCGGAGAGTCTGGGAGGAGATTGAGAACTGCAGGAAATCCTGGATCTGGGCCGAAGCCATGAAAAGTGTGCATCCTGGGGCCAGCAAGCATGTAAAGAACAGACTGTTTCACGAGAAGTATACCCAATGGAAGAGAGGCAGGACACTGTTTATAGACAGAGTGAGAGTGGTGGACAGAGAGGGACGTGAAATCTCCCACTGTGTGAATTATGTGCGCCCAGACGGGTTAATAATTCAAGCTCCTGATCCCCGGTATTATTGGCCTCAGTGCAAGGACCTCCCAGCAAATGTGCCCGTGCCTAAAAAATGGAAAGCCGAGCAGTGGTAGTCAATACTGCCACACCAGACTGTGAAGTGCCTTTATTGATCCGCCAATATGGACATCCAGGACTTGGGTGCCCCAATTCATCAGTCTACAGTATACTGGCCTCTCCAGAATCCATCGACTGGCCCATCAGATGACTTCAGATCCAGAGAGGACACCAGCCCAGCTGTATCCTGTTCATCGCCTGGTAATCGGATGACGTTGGACCAGCTGTTTTCTTTTTGTTCCTGTTCTAAGGTTCCATCTCCAGAGATGACATCAGTCCAGCAGTTCCCAGATGTGCCCTCCTGTGGTTCCCGGAAGATGTCCGCCCAGCTGTATCGGAAGAAATGCTGCCAGGGAGAGTCTCCGTCAGAGGTGCAGGTTGGTCCCAAAATTTCCATTCTACAAGTGGCTGGTAAGTCCGAACTTTTCTATCTTTATGACACTGCAGTACACACCTTACACTAGCAGACTCCAAAATGTGTGAACTGTCCTCAAAGACTCTCCCCTTCGGGACTTTGGCCTGTTAGAACAGTGCTTCACTGGGCTCTGGCCCAGGAGAGACTCTTTATTGGACTAGCCTTCGGGCATTGTGGTCACTAGTTGGGACTTTTAGGGCACTCCATCCCCCCAAAATGTGTATTGTAAATAATGTCGTTGTTTTCTAATGTAAATACTGCTTTTCTACCTTTTCTAAAAAAAATCTTTTTGGGATTTTTCAGTGTTTTGATGGTAGGGGTCTAGGTAGACTGTGTATGCAGATTAGGAGAGTGTGTGTTGTCTTTCTTTTTCTTACAGGTGTTCCTGGGAAGACAGAAGAGAAGAGAAGAGAAGACAAGAAGAGGAGGAAGGGCTCATCGGAGTTCCTCATTAGTACTTTAGTGTGTGGAAATTTAAAGTACTGTGGTGTTATTGTTGTTATTACTGTATTAACCCTTTCCTTCCACAGGTGTGGCTGTGGTGGAAGGGAGGAGGCAGTAACATGGTATAAAATATGGTATTTTAATGGTGTGTGCTTGCAGGTTGCCCAAGGTCGGGGAGGTCCCCGGGTTGTTTTTGTTTTGTGGATATTAGGTTAGAAGCTGATAGGTTTTCCCTAGAGGGTTGGGGGGATAGACAGGCTGTGGTCCTGAATGGCCATTGGGACCGCAGTGCTGATCTATCAGGGCTATGCTCTGGATAGTTCTCCCAGAGCCACTAGGTGTCCATAGTAAGTGGATAGTGTAGAGGCTGAGATGTCAGCTAAAGGCCTCTAGGCCCTTAGTGTTGCCTGCCTGTGCTTGCACATGGTAGGAGGGGGCCTGATCACCCCCCTCCGCAGGTAGCACATAGGGTGGATGGCTTACAATAGGTAAATAATGACTCATGGACAGTCATTTTCCTGGTCATATGCGAGTGTAACCCCTTTAATACCTGGGTTACTAGAATCCCAGTAAGACCTAATGGTAGGCAGGGAAGGCAGCTTGTGAAACTCCAGTTAAATGGGTTTCACACTGTCTCACTCTGTTCTCAGTCTCAGCTGAGACTGAGGGATGACATCACCAATAGAACTATCGCAGCTGCATGAGCCACATTGGAATCTGCAGCAAGGGAGTTGGCATAGAATGTTGGGAGGTTTTGAAGTCAGTCTTCAGTTGAGTGTGAGTCAGTGAAGTGTGAAGTTGGGAGCTTGCTGAGAAAGCAGCTCAGTGAAGGCTCTAGGAGCCTCAGCCCTGATAGAGGGCTACTTTTAGTTTAAAAGAGTGTGTGTCTCCACCTTAAAGAGAGACACAGAAGGCTACTGAAGTGGTGGAGACCGCTGTTTTCGGGTCTCAGTGCCCCTTCCCTTCGTGGGGGGCAGGAAAGGTTTCTCTGCAGATTTCTGGGACAACCCCCTAGTTCTGCTTGTGAAGGAAAAGCTGCCTATGTGTTCCAGAGTTTATTTGGGAGAACAAGAAGATTTGTGAGTCGCCTGTGGGGCACCTGCAACGTGAGGGTGAGTGTCTGCTCTTGCTAAAAGGGCCTATGTTTTTCACCCTGGGACTTGTGTGACAGTGTGGGGATTGAACTACTAAATATTGGGAAGCCTAGAGTTATGGGCTAAGCAAAGTAAAAGTAGGCTCAAGTCCAGAGCTTATTGGGATGCAAATGATATGTAGAGGAGATGTGACAGACGTCTACCCAGAATCTACATTTGAAAGTTCAGTAAAGGAATTGTTCAGTTTCCAGAGAAATGGCGGTATGGGCTGGAGTTGGGGTGGGTGGCCCCCCCCCATCTTTAGTGACCAGGTCCACCTCTACGGATTTCTTCTGTGGATTTCTACTTTACCTCAGGCACTTGGCCAGTGATGAGGGAAGTATCCAGACATGGGATTATAAGGAAAATTCTCTCTAGGAGTCGAAGGCTCTAGTGTGGTTTGGGGAGCCACAACAGGATAATTGGTTCATTCCTCAAATGGACTGCGGATCAAGTGGCTGGCGGGGAAGCCGGGCCAGTGGGGAAAACCCCAGTAGTGTACAAGTCGGGCTGTGTACCCAAAGCTGCGTGCAAGTCCGGGTTGTGTGCCTGGTGGGTTTAGAGCTTGAGGGCTGGAAATGGTGATAAAGTGTTCTGTTGTCTCTAATCTGCATTACCAGGAAATGTAGCCCCATGGGGGTCCGTCTATGCTTTGTTTGTTCAGCTTGGATGTGAATAAAAGCCACACTGAAGAATCCCATTCCTGGTCCTGGACATTACAGTTATTGCTTCCTGTGTTCGGATTTACTTGGGTGCCCCTGTGCAGAGTAGCCAAACCTAGGTCCCCCTGTGCCAAGTAACCTCATCCTCCCCGAACCCAGGTCCCCACCAGGTACTGCTGTCAACTTCAACAGCATGCCACCTGTCGTTTTGCTAAAAAGGCAGGGGTGAGGGGTTACACATGTACCATCTTCTTTGCCCTTTTCTGGACTGCCTCAATATTTCCATTGTCCTTCCAGAGATGTGGTCTCCAGAACTGGACACGGTACTCCAGCTGAGGCTTTACCAGTGATCTGTACAGTGGCATCACCACCTCTTTCCTCCGGCTTGTTATGCCCCTCCCTATGTACCCCAACATTCTGTTTACTTTCCCCACCACCTTTTCACACTGATTGGTCACCTTCAGGTCATCAAATATGATAACCCCCAGGTCTCTCTCCTGAATTGTGGTGGCAAGAATTTCCCCACCCATCCTGTACTCCTCCCTTGGATTCCTGTGACCCAGGTGCATGATCTTGCATTTTTAGCATTGAAACTTAACTGCCATACACACAACCACTCCTTTAGTAGACTTAGGTCATTTATCATTTTTCCAACCCCTGAGCTGTATAAGCAGTTCTTCCCAGGCTCCTTTTGAAGCACTTTTTCTTTGCCCCACCATCCTCCCTTCCCCTCCTCCTCAAGTGGCATGCTTCTCTCCTCAGGTTGCTCCTTCCTAAGGTACCTTTAGCCAAGGGAATCTTTCTTGTGGCACCTCTAAGGGTAGAACCCTGTTTGAGGGTTCCTTGCCTCCGGTACCCCTGCAGGGTGGTAATTCCCCATGGAATAAAGAGTGTGAGGGGGTCATCTTGACTCATGAGGAGGTTACCTTGCCATCAGTGGTTAGGTTCATCATGATTCAGCCATAATATCTGGAACACAAACAGACAGAAGAGAGAAAGAGGCCACCCTGAAAATGTCATGCTGCTGTGCTGGTTACCTGGGCTTGGCAGCAAACTTGAGTCACCACATAAAAAGGCAGGTCTGACCTCAGCAGCTACCATTCCACAGCATGCTGTGGTCAGGAGCAAAGGCACTGGGCATCCACTGCAACAGCAGCTCCTGTGATGGGCCAGGACAGCTTATACTTATTTGTACTTGACATGGCTTATTATAAATCAGAGGCGCTTAGTGGCAGTGCAAGTTGTATGGAACCACAGATGTTTTGGTTTGAGAACAGCATTTGCTTCTCATCAAACAGTTAAAGGATGGGCCAGGCTGCCAGTGCAATGGTAGCACTACCACTCGTGATGCTGCCAGCCCAGGTTTAGGAGTGAGCCTGGGCCATTTGAAGGCTGGTAGGGGGAGGTAAGCAGAGCATCCTAGAGGATGCTCTCCTCTTCCAGAGGGGGGGGTGCCACTTCCCACTGCTCTACTGCTACCTGAGTGCACACGGGTGGTGGTGCATGGGACTGATGACTTGTGGGTGGGCATAGGGAGTGCAGGATCAGATTGGCTGCGTCAGGGTCTCCCCGCAGCCTATTCCCACATGCACTCCTGGCCATGGGGCAGGCTGACCAGAAAACAAGAAAATGGAGGTGCAGGATCAGAGGATGAAGCCTCTGATGGCCCACCACCTCCACCATCAGATCCATACCACCATCCATTAGGAACACCACCGGTCTTCACCTCTGCCTTGGGTGGCCAGATGTCTGCAGTGGGGGAATCACCATGGCGCTGAAGGAGACCCTAGCCCTGGGAGCAAACCACAGGGTAGCACTGCAGTGTGTTGCAGGTGGGCTGGTGATCCCAGTGGATGGATGGTGGCTCTCGAATGGAGGGTATATGAGCAGTAGGCAGTTGGGGGAAGGAGTTTCCGACCTGGCCCATAGTGAGGAGGATAAAACATCTTCCAAAAAAAAATAAAGTACCAGTGCCCCCCCAAGCTTCTTTTTTATTTTTTGGTTACTATTTTTCTCCCCTCAGAGTCCACTGCTGCCCTCTGATGTCCCCCGCCCTGCAAGGACACCAGGTATGAGGCCCCCTCCCATGAACCCCACGACTTACCCTTTGTGGCAGGGGGTGGGGAAAGACTCGACCCACCAGACCAGATATGTATTCGGGAGGTGCCTTCCCAGGCCACGGCAGTGGGGGACCATCGTCATCCTGCAGAGGACTCCCAATTTTTCCACTTTTCTCTTCCCCTCAAGATTGCGGCGTGCAATGGCACCAATGGTGGTGGTGCGCACGTTCCCGTGTGCGTTCCACCAAGTGCCTGCCGCAACCCTCACTCAGTCTCCAGTGCTGATGTGCCACCCCCCCCAGCCTCCGCTAGGTGGCAGGCGATCGCCGAGCCCTGCAATCCCCCTTCCCTGGAAAAGGAAAGCAATCCAGCGGACGCTCGATCCTTCTCCTCCCTGCCAACCCCCAGCACCCCGTGTCCGTTCCCGAACACGGGTCACTGGTGTGGCGCGAGGTAAGGCGTCCAGCACCTCAGCCCTCAGCGCCAACGAGCCGGCCAGCCCTCAAAGCTTCTTAAAAGCCTGCAATTCATTCAAGTCAATTCAATTTTCTTACTTGGTTGTCATTCCATCATTTTAACATTCAAGAGATAACCTTGTTGGACTGTAGCTCCTACTGGCATGTTAAAATTAAAAGTGTAAATTATATAAAAGATGAAGCCAGACAGTGGTTTCCACACAAGAAAGAGAGCATGCAGTGAGACCTCAGCTCATATTGCCATGTTCAAATTTAAAGTGTAGATTCCTGACCCATGAGTGGGTCATCTTGACTTATGAGGAGGTCACCTTGCCATCAGTCGTTAGGCTCATCATGATCCAGCCAAATGATGAGACAGAGACAGCCTTTAAATGTTAAAATGATGGAATAAAAAACAAGCAAGACACTTAACTTGAATAAATTACAGATTTTTAAGCAGCTTTTTTTTTTGTGAGTGGGGGGGGGGGCACTGGTACTTTATTTGATTCTGATTTTGGCCACACACCAGGAGCACCCCTATAAACATGTAAAAACAAATTAAGAAAACTGTGTAAGAAATGTGCTAAAATCTCTGTGATTTAGCCATTCAAATTTCAGCTAAGGCACTTATTGCTTTCTCTCTTCTGCCTGTGTTTCAGATCAAATAACGTATCTGCCCACCCCTGTTCGGAACTGTTGCAGGTTCTAATCCTAGTACAGGTTCATCATGTTTTTGTCCCTTAGGCATATAAGGATGCGTGTTCTCTACCTGCTGAATCCTAGTGCCTGAATCTTTTGGCACCTCCCAATCACAGAAGGCATTCTCTTCTATAGCACACTCAGCACTACATGGACACCTAATCATTTGGGTTGCATGGCACAGGATGCTTTGGTCAGGTATGCAACCTGAGAGAAGTAACAGTAGGAAAGGGTCGCAGTAGCAATTATAAAGGGGCTGCTGCATCACTCTCAGGCTGTAGAGTTTTGGATTCTGCTGGGCCCCTTGTTAACACAGTCAAGCTTGGCTGTGCCAGGGAGGGAGACAGGCTTCAGTTGCTATGGCAGTTTACTGAATAATAGGACAAGTTATATGTTGTGTTTTATCTATTGAAAATCAATAAAATGTTATTGATGAAAAAAAAAACTGCTCCTCCCAATTTCTCTTTGATCACAAACTGGTGGGGAACTGCCATGTATGCGGTCTGTGTCCCTTTCAAGCTTTTCTGTTGTTCCTGAAGATAGCTCATGCAGGGGATCAGGCCGCTAATTGGAAGGGGAGTTTCTTCTATTTATGTGATGGACTCCACAGGTCTCCCTGTATGATCTGGGCCACACACAGTTGGTCTTCCACAACCCTGTTGAACTGGTAAGGTTCAGTGTACCTAAGCTTGGATGACATGCCATGTGCTCTTTAACTTCCACCTGGGCAGCATACCTCTCAACTGTCACACATTGTGAGGTACGTCACTCATTTTACCTCTCAGAAACCCTTTGTCCATCATGGAGAAGGTGATATTCCACATTCCCCAATGAGACTTTAATGCAGAAATTCATAATAATCTATTATGCTCACTTATACAAAAAACATTATGAACATTAGTGCACTGATAGCTATAGTGTTCTGAGCTTGTAGTGCCAAGTTTAATGATATGTCACACATTTTGTTCATTTGTCACACATCTTGTCACACATTTTGGTGAAGAAAGGTTGAGAGGTATGCTGGGCAGTGATCACAGATGGACAGAAGGAACCTCCAGACAACAGAGCCACATTGGTCTCTGTACTTGGTGGGTTCAGCAAGAAATACATCCTGCAAAGGAAATTTAGACAAGGCAAACGTTTTTATAAACAAAATAATGTTGAACATGAGCTAACATGCACAAGTTCTACAGTATGGCATCATTTACAACAGTAACCATCACAGTATCCTCAAGGGGGTCAGAGGCCAGAAAGTGTCCATGCAACAAATAGAGTAAACACAGAAAATGTGCTTCTGGGGAGCGACTGTACCTGGCTAACAGTAGATGAAGATTTATTTCACATGTAGAGGTCTCTTGAGAAAGATAATTTCTGATCAAAACTAGTCAGGGTGAGACATTGACCCAGCAGGCTCCTGTCCTCTTTCCTTGTGGATATAAGGTGCCGTACTTTTAATTTGTGTTTGCTTACATGTGAAATAAATTGTTTATACTATTGTCTAAGACTGGGTTTTTTTTTTTTGTTTTTGTGGTGACTAGTGCTGGTTTTCCTTGCTGTTTGTATTACTTCAACAGATACCCAGGATAGACCAATCTGCAACCGCCCCCCTCCCGCATTATCTCAAATGGGCCCAGGATCCAAATCACTCATGGTTCACTGGCAAGGGATGGATAGTTGATGTCCAGTTGATGCTGGACTGGGTTGTGAGACTGACTTTGATATACGGTCCCACACTAGCCCACTGAGGCACTTGCTGACCCCAGCCTAACCTGAGGCCTAACTGCTACTTTTAGGAGCTGATGTCTACACCAGCTTGTCGCCCAGTTTTGTATAGTACCAGGCCAAAGCACTGACTTTTTCTACAATTCCTGTGGCTGATATAGATCAGACTCATGCTGGGCACATCTTATTGTGTTTTGTACCAGTCTAGCATCAGATTAAAGCACCGACTGGTTTTCCACATCTCCTACAGCTGTCTTATGTGTTCCTATATCCTGGTGGTGCAACTCTAATAGGTGGGTCCCCACTTTAGCAGCTCCCCTACTGCTGTTTCATGCAATTCTGGGCCTCATTCAACCTCTGCAGGACTCCTTGCGGCAGTTCTGACTTATCACTAACTGCCAACCCTGGCATTCCACTAGTGTCCATAACTGGGCCATGAAGTGTCATCCCTAGGGCTTGCTCCCACTGGCCCAGCCAAGTTCAAGGTTCAGTACTGTTGCTTACTGGTCCCAGATTCATTTGAGCCTAAAAAATTGCCCTGCACACTCTCTCTTATCCTAACACCCTGAGCAGGATTCTCAAGGATCGTGGAATACCCGTAGCTGCGGGTAAACCGTGGCTCAAGTGGGTTGCCACTTGCAGATCTGCAGGTTACCCGCAGCGGTGAGTATTCACAAAGGCAGAGTAGGATCACAACAGACTCCACAATTTATGACTGCTTGTGGGAGGTGTTGCCCGGGAGTTCTCCGCAGCTGCAGCAAGAAGCTACGGCTGGTGGGAGCAGCCGTAACATCCTCCGCAACTGCTGGCTGGAGAATTGCAACCAGTATCCATGGCACGTCAGCCCGCAATCAGAAGGCGAAGGGACTTGGTCCCGAAAGTTTTGAGAATCCTGCCTGCAACTGCACTAAGTGCTGCCATGCCTTTCCCTGCAGTATTTTTCCATTACAGACTATCCTGCTATTCCTGTTCACAGCTCTAAGGCATGGCAGACCTGATCCTGCCTGCAGTTGCATCAAACACTGTCAGTACCTGACATTCTAACCTCTTTCATCATGCTGCTACCTGCTGTACTGTAGCTTCCCTCTTGTGCTCCCATAAAGTCCTTACCAGTCCTCTGTTCACATGTTCCCCACTCTTGCAGTCTCCATTCCCAGATGCCTTGCCCACTACTCCTTTGTCACCTGATATGTTGGTTGACTGGGAGGGTAAGGTTGTCAATCACCTGTCAACTCCCCCCATCCTTAGAGGGGCATAGACTATGTTAGCCCAGAATGGACCCATGGGTTCATTACGATACAGTGCGGTTCCCAGTAAACTGTCATGCCATTGACTTGTTTTAGTATTTCTAAATAAATTGATGGATGCAGCAGAAAGCCTTGCAAAGACTGTTCCTAATTATTGCAACTCACTTTTGCATCTCATTGTGATAGAATTGAAAATGCATTCTAGTTGAGCTGCAAAAATGTTCTACTGCTGCTTGGGGAGGGTATGTGTTCCAATAGAAATTAACTACATCCTCTTGGATTTGTTAGAATGGGACCTGTTGGTGCTACAGCATCTGGGAGGATTTAATACCTTGGCTAATCATCACATACCTTAATCATCCATTATCTTTAATTTTCTCTGCTCGTCATTGTATAATATATTATCAGCTCTCTGCTTGACTTGGTAAATCTACTCGGGTCCACACTGTTTAATATGGGAGTGCCTTTACAGACAATGACCACATGTGTTTTTTAACAACCTTTCCTTCATGTCTGTGTTCCCATCTATGTGTTAATTTGGGAAGACAACAAAATGTATTCTAAATGGTTATGAATACTTACTTGTATTTGACATGGCTTATTATAAATCAGAGGAGCTTAGTGGCAGTACAAGTTGAATGGAAGCACGGATGTTTTGGTTTGAGAACAGCATTTGCTTCTCATCATTACTGACATTTAGTGAGGGGCACAGGATCCAAGGCAGCATGGATTCTCAAGGGGCAGGTCCTGTCAAACGAATCTTATAAATTTCTTTGACTGGGCAGCTAGCGTGGTAGATCAGAGAGGGGTGGTGGATGTGGCCTACCTGGATTTCAGCAAGGCCTTCGTCACCGTCCCGCACAGGAGATTGCTAGATAAAGTGAGGAGCCTGGGAGTAGGCCCTATGGTGATAAAGTGGGTTGGAAACTGACTAAGGGACAGGACTCAGAGGGTGGTGGTAAATGGCATGAAATCTGAGGAGAGGGAGGTAACCAGCAGGGTGCCATGGGGTCGGTGCTGGGGCCAGTCCTATTCAATGTCTTCATTAGCGACATTGCAGAGCATCTGAAGGGAAAGGTGTGCCGCTTCATCAATGACACCAAGATCTGCAACAGAGTGGACCTGCCGGAGGGGGTAGAAAAATGAGAAATTACCTAAGCCTACTAGAGGAGTGGTGGGGTGTCTGTCAGTTGAGTTTCAATGCTAAAAAGTGCAAGATCATACACCTGGGTGGCAGGAAGCCAAGGATGGGTGGGTAAATTCTGGCCACCACAAGTCAGGAGAGAGTCCTGGGGGTTATCATATCTGATGACCTGAAGGTGACCAAACAGTGTGAAAAGGTGGTGGGGAGAACAAACAGAATGTTGGGGTACACAGGGAAGGGCATAACAAGCAGGAGGAAAGTGGTGGTGATGCCACTGTACAGATCACTGATGAGGCCTCAGCTGGAGTACTGTGTCCAGTTCTGGAGACCACATCTCTGGAAGGACATTGGAAATTGAGGCATTCCAGAGAAGGGCAATGAAGATGGTACATGAACTGCACCAGAAGCTCTACAAGGAAAGACTTAAGTACCTTAATATACATTCACTGGAGGAAAGCAGGGAGGGGGGAAGAAAAGCTACAGACTTTCAAGTACCTTAGGGGAATAAACATGGTACAGGTGGAAAGCATATTTCAGAGAAAACCCTGCACAAGAACAAGGGGGCATGATATAAGGCCGAAGGGTGGAAAGTTCAGGGGTAATGTTAGGGAGTACTTTTTCACTGAAAGGGTGGTGGAGCCATGGAACAGCAATCCAGCAGAAGTGGTGGGGGCAAAAACAGTACAGGGCTTCAAGAGTGCATAGGATAGACATAAAGGTACCCTGGAGATGTGCAGAGCAGGAGAGCTGCAGATCAAAAAGGATCTGGTGCTGCAGCAGTGAGTAGGGAAATGAGCAGTCTAGGTGGGCCATATGGTCCTTATCTGCCAACAGATTCTATGTTTCTCGAAAACAAATTGAAAATCTTACTCTCAAATATTGGGAGGGCTATAGCCCAAGGTTCAGTGTGGGGGAATAGCTCCTCCCACATCCCCTTCAAAGGCCAGCCTCCAATGCAGTTCTCTGCTTAGCATGTTGTGAAACACCAGCGCCTGGGCTCCTGTGTGGCTTGTGGGCTGGGCCTCCTCCCCTCTCTGCTCCTTGCTTTTACTTTCCCAGAGCTGAGCTCCCCATGGTTGCAGCTGTGCACCATGTGGTGGCACATCTGTTCTTTCCTGTGGCGTGCTTCTTTCTGTGTGCTTGTGCTCGTTCCACCCCCCATGTTTTGTCCTTTTTCCCATTTTGCCTGTTTTTTTCCTCCTCCCACCCCATACCACTTTTGCTGCTCCTCTCCCTCGTTGCCTGCTCCCTTGGGTTGTCCTTCCATTTGGAGCCACTACTCTGTCCCTGCTTCCTCTTCCAGGTGCGGCGTCATCACCGCTGCACCCACCATGGACTAGCTGTGTGGTGCCTATCCCAGGCATCCTGTCCTCACGTCTCCATGTTTCTTCTCCTGCAACTTTGTCTGCACCACACCCTATCCCACTGCTGCTGTTGCCGCAGTACTGCTCCTTCCTTCCCCAGTGCTCCTCCTCTGGTGGCGCAGCTTTTCTGTCCACCTCCCACTACCATGCTTCCTGCTGTACTCGATTCCCTGCCTTCTGCCCTGCTGTTGCCTTCCTGGTGCTACAGCCTCTTCCTATAGTGTCACTCCCCAGCCTGCGAGCTTTGTGATGAGTGCTCCACCACCGTGTCCTCCTTTTTGGGGGAGCGGCTTCACTTCCCCAGGATTCACTGTGCTCGGCCCCATATTCACTACAGCTCCACTGTGCTTCCCTCTGGCAGACGCCAACCTGAGGAACCATCTCCTGCTGAGCACCACTCTCTCTGGACCTGCTGTTGCCTGCTGTCTGAGCCCTTGAACCTGGTCAGTAACTGATTTCTTCATTCCACCCAGAGTTTTTGTGCTCTCTGTTCTTTCCTGACTTGTTCCCTATGTCTGGCCCTGGGATTTTGCTGCTGAACATTGTACCTGTTTTTGCTTCTTCATATCCTGCTACTGTGGCTGTCTGCTTACACTCCCATGGCAGTTCTGCTGGCATGTTATCACTTTTGTTTTGCCCTATGCCCGTCGCTGGATCCTGTGCTGTGTTTGCTTGCTCTGACTGCCCCCCCTTCCTTTCTCTCGTAGCTTCTTGTCTGCCCCTGCTGACCCTCCCCTGTTCCTGCCCTTGTCCTGTGATTCCCTAGTTTTCCTTTTGGGCTTTTCACTCCTCTTCCATACCCACTGCTTCCCCTTCTCTTTGCCTACCCATGCTACCTCTAACCCTAGTCTGGAGTCCGCACCCCTTGCCATTTCTGCTCACGGCACCTTTACCCTGCTACTCCCTGTTTGGTCTCAAAGGAACCTGCTTCGTGCTGACCTTCTGATCTAAGTAAAGCATTTGACACAGTTGAACATGACCTGCTCCTTACATCCCTGATATCCATAGGTCTGGATTCTCTTTTCCTGCATTGGTTCAATAACTACCTCTCTGGATGGCTCCAGCAGGTTAAGGCCGAAGGCGATCTGTCCCCCCTTAAGCCTTTACAAAGAGGTGTACCACAGGAATCTATCCTCAGTCTGATCCTATTCGCTATCTATATCAACAACATCGATATTAATATCATCAAGGCCACTGTACACCTATTCGCTGATGATACGCTACTCTATGTCAGTCACCCTCCCCAGAGACAGCCTGTAAAGATCTATAAGCTGACTTCAACCTACTCCAGCACCAACTTCTAAGTAAAAAACTTTTGCTTAATGCAAAGAAGACAAAAGCAATGTTCATCTCTCCGTATAAGCATGCAGGACATACATGAGCACACACATTCCCACACTTATCCACGATTCTCGGCAAAAATCTTAAATTTGTATCCAAGTTCAAGTACCTGGGAGTCTGGCTCGACAACAGACCCTCCTTCACCGAACATATGGAAGATCTATTAAAAAAACTCCGTCAGAGACTTGGCCTCTATTTTAGAATCAAGCACTTCCTCACAAGCAATGCTAAGCTAAGCTTGGTACAGGCCACATTTCTCTCCATAATTGACTATGCTGACTTCTTATATAGTCGTTGCCTTGCCTACTATCTAGGTAAGTTGGATGCACTCTATCATAGGGCATTGAGGTTTGTTACAGGACTACCATACGATACCCATCATTGCTCTCTATATGCAGCAGTTGGATGGACCTCACTCCATTTTAGAAGGGACAGAAATGCAGCATTTTGGACATTCAGAGCTATATCCAAGCAACTACCGCAATACATCTCAAACTGCTTCACCCAAACTCCTTTAAGCAAATATGCTCTGCGGAGCTACTCATCCATCCTGCTCAAAGTACCCAAAGTCAATACCCGCTTTGGAAGATTAACCATCAGCTTCATGCTGCCCTCCCTATGGAACAAATTGCAGAAAGTTCTAAAGCTGAGTATACCCATATCATTCACATCCTTCAAAACCCTTTACTCAAAGCTTATCAAGGAGCAATGCAAATGCTTTTGATAGTACAAACGTGAATCGTGCCCCCTCTGATTCTGTATCTCTTCTCCTTCATACCAACTTCCATATGTCTGCAATCTCTCCATACTGCTACTATGGCATTTCCATTTTGCACATCCTTTCCCCTCATCCTTTCACCCCTTTACTAACTGATCCCTTCCCCCTCCTTTCCTCCTGGATACCTGCCTCACTCCCCCCTCCCTTCACTCCCCCCTTGAGGTAGCTGCTAAAGCCCATCACAAACCATCACCTCATTTACCTCTGACTATTTCCTTGCGCACTATCCAACCCAGCCACTCACCTTGTATGCAAGTCATCAACAAACTTCCTCCATGTCACATTTTAATTTCCAGTCTATGACCCTAGAATTATGTATATATGTAAATAGGTAAGAATTACAGGATTTCACTGATAATTTCAACTATGTATATTGTATAAAGCAACACTATGTATATTGTATCTTGTCCCTTGCATTGCACTATGTCTATGTAATTGTCCCTGACCTAACCAGGTCCATCTTGCAAATGAGCATTGCTCAATGATGCCCGCCTGGATAAATAAAGATTTGATTGATTGATTGATCTACCCTGCCCTCCTGGCTACCTGGCTTCTGCTACCCTCTCATGGATCATTACCCTCTTGGCCTGCTCAGCCTCAGTCTTTCATTGCATTCCTTTGCTACCAGCATGCTCCTTCCTGGATTATTCTACACTCCCCTTTACTGGCACTACTGCTGACTCCTTCTCCAGTTCTCCAACTCTGACTCACGTTCTTCCCATTTATACTGCCTCACAATTTCCTTACCTAAGACTGCACAGCCAGCTGCCTTTTCCTTGCTCAGCCCACACCAACAGTTTGTCCGGACTCTGTCTCAAACTCGTACCTTCTGAAGTGCTGAGCGAAAGTAGGCTTGCCCTGTCTACCGGGGATGGGATTCCATTACACTCATACTACCTACTGCTTTCAAACCTCACTTCCTCCATCCCTAACTCTGCCTGGAGGCATCAAGTGAAGGTTAGCTCGCCCCGACTACCAGGGATGGGAGCCATGTCTGCAATCTACCATGTCATCCTTATGCATTCTCTACCCGATACTGGTTGCCATTTCCCTTTGGGAACAATATCTCTTTATCCCATGTGCCTTTCATCATCCTAACTCTACCTGACGACCTCAAGTCATGCTTGTCTCGCCTCAACTATCAAGGATGGGAGCCTTAGTCTACATTCAACTGTTTCAACCTTATGCTTTCTCTACCTGATGCCCAATTGCCACTCCTCTTCGAGAATGGGACCAATAACTAATGGAGGTGTCTATGGTGGAAGGGTTCAAGAGAGGCTGGGACAGGTACAGGAGGGGAATGAAGAGGAGGGCAGCCTGTCTGGGGGAGCAAAAACATGGCTGGGGGAAGGGGGATAGAGAGAGAGAGAAATCAGGAAGAAGGTTGTGGTGCCCATTTAAGGGTACTGGCTTTCGAGTAGACTCACTAGACCATGGGGCCTACTCTGCTGGCATTTTAGTATGTTAGTATATTAATATACCCCTTTTGCATTCAATATCCTGCATCTGCCTGGCGGCAAAGACTGAAGGTCATCTTGCACTTACTACCAGGACTGGAAGCCCGTGTCCGCAATCCACTGTTTCAGCCTTATGCATTCTGTACCTGAATACCCGACTGACACTTCCGTTCAGGACTGGGAACACTTTACCCTGTTTGCCATCGCCATCCTACCTTTGCCTGATGGCATCAAGTAATGGTCATCTCACCTTGACTACCAGGGATGGGAGCCTGTGTCTGCATTCATCTGTTTCAACCTTCTGCATTCTCTGCCTGTTACCCAGTTGCTGCTTCCCTTCAGGAATGGGACCACTTTACCCCATTTGCCTTCCCCTTCCTACTTTTGACTAGTAGCATTGAATGGAGGTCATCTCGCTCCAGCTCTCAGGGATAGAATCCAGCATCAGCATGCCACCATTCTAACCTTGTACGTTCTCTACTTGACTACCCGGTTGCCACTTCGCTTCAGGAATGGGACCGTTGTACCCCTTTGAATTCCACATCCTACCTTTGCCTGGTGGCATCGACTGATGGTCTTCTCACCTAGAATACTGAGCATGGGAGCCTATTTCTGGAATCGACTGTTTCATCCTCATGCATTCTCCACCTGACACCTGGTTGCCGCTTCCCTTCGGGAACGGGACCACTTTACCCCATCCGCCTTCCCCATCCTACATTGCCTAGTGGCATTGTGTGAAGATCATCTGGCCTCTGATATCATGGATGGGAGCTTGTTTCTGCAATCAACTGTTCCAGCCTCATGCATTGTCTACCAGATACCTGGTTGCCACTTCCCTTCTGGAATGGAACCCCTGTACTCTATTTGCCTTCTGCTTCCTTCCTTCCTCAACAGTCTGCATCCTACATTTCCATGGACTCATCATACTCATCCCCACCTTGAGCTCCTTGCACTCTGGATTTGGACTCCTCCAGATCATTCCATCTCTGCCTCCATTCAGTTCAACTCCCTCCTGGACTTCCTTGCTGATGGTAGCTCATTCCTAACAATAATGCAAGTTCTCTTTCTCCTTCGGAAGTGGGGTCCTCGTGCTTCATCGCTGCAGTGCCTTCTGTTCACTGCCCTTGTCATTCACCATCATCTTCAGAAGTGGGAGTCTCATATCTCAATGTTTTAGTACTTAGTACCTGGATTCACTTATTCATCTTCCACGGATCCACCTTGTGGCCTGCAGCAGTTTTCCCCATTCCGATTCAGTTTGCTGTGGTGCTGGCCCCGGTTCTGTTCCTGTTTGCACCTGTTGAAGTCAGTCTACTTTGCCTCTGCTGTCTTCTCCTCGGATTCCTTCCTCTGGTCCGTGGACATCTGCTCCGGAATTTCCACTTCATCCTTTGACAGCTGCCTTCTCCTTGCCACTCTGGTGGCTTGGGGCTCCTTCATGTTTGCTGTGGCTCTTTTGGGCAGTTAACACCTATCTCTGGCCAGTATTCCTACCTGGTCAAATACACCTCCTGTTCATTTAACTCATACTCTTACCCTGGCCACCCTAACAGCTCCTATCCACTATTCAATGGAGCACTTACTCATTTCACCAGAGGAAAACTTCTTCTAGCAAACATTCATTGGACAACATACCTCATAGACTCTTACGTCACCATAGAGTTCTACTATACTTCTCAATCATCTCCCCAGGATCAGTTCCTGAAAGAACATTCAACTGGACTATAGAAAGATCTCACCCTTCATCCAAATCTACTAGATGCCTCCTACACATCCTATTAATTCAAGCAGTATGGATTCCCTATCTCCCATATCTCAAAGGATCTAAGATTTAGAGGAGCGTCCTCCACATCTATCTTTGCATGGAAAAGTGAAATTCCCTCCATCATGCACTGACTCTGTCATCATCATCGTTGTTATGGATAACGAGAACCACAAAATACCTCACAGCAGTACTGACATCATCTGTTTTACCTTTCTGTAGCTTCTCCTGCAAGCTCCAACACTGATGATCACGTTACTCGACTTCTACTTCCTCAATTGCCTTTGGATGTCCTTAGACTTTTCCAGCTATCTTCCTAAAACTCCCATCATTGGATCTCCAGGTGCCAAGCTGCCTCACTAAAGTTATTCTATCCAAACCACCATTTTCTAGTCCCCCAATGTCACCATACTTCATACAGTCATCTACATTCTTTCATCATATTACCATCAATCAGGTCAGCTGCCCATCCAGCTGTCCTTCTAGCTCATCCTTCATGATTCACCTCCCATACTCCCTCCAGTGAAGACTTTTACTGAGAGCAGGCTTCCATTAACTTTCAATCTGCACATTTGCAACTGACCTGACTGTTTCACCATCCCAGTTGTTCCTCTCTACAGATCTATATCCGACTAAAATGCTGGGCACCCCGGTACTCCCATCACTCTTGACTTCCCATTGCCACATCAGTCTATAGACCCTTTCAAATATTCATTTCTGGGCTTCCTATAGTATTTAGACATTGGATCACCATAAGGCAAAACAGTCATGGCCACCTCGGCTCATGTCATGGGCAATTACGTCACAGAAATACCCATACCTACCTTTTTCTACCAGCAGACCAGCAAGAGCCTATGTAAGTATTATTACAGCATCAATACCCAAATCAACTCTCAAATTCCTCATACTGAACTTTCAATTATTTCATATACTGTACATTCAGTTACAATCTCTACTGCATATACTATCCATCGTTCAAAGGTCTAAAATCTTCCACATCACTACTCCTACCAGGCACATAAAAATTCTGTCTGACTCCTTCATCCTCTTCATGGATGCCTACATTGCAACTTATTGCTCACCACTTAACTCCAAACCTCCAGACTCTAACCTGAATGTTAAACCTTCTACAAAGTCAGATTATTTACCTTCAGACTTCATGACTCATCATACATACCACCATTCAGAGTCGGGTAGCAAAATTTATCAAATCATGCGCTTCATGCTCACTTCATCTCCCTAATCCCATTGGACATCATCCATCATCACCTTGGAAACCTGGACTACATTCTTCCCTTTTTCAGCTGGACTCACTCCACTCTCAGGATTTGGATGCTCCTTCAGAATAAACTTATCTCTTCACACTCAGAATCATCCTTCCAGAATGCATCATCCATGGATTCAAAGATGGACTGTCATCTCTCCAAGCAGTTCACCTTCCTCAGATATTAGCTTATGGTTGCTAGAACCAGGTTCATCTCCTCTTAGTTTGCCTGGAAGATGGGTGGGTCAGTACATACGAACATACGAAATTTGCCAGCAGATAAAGGCCTAGAGGTCTATCAAGTCTGCTCGAATGTGCAGCTAGCACCCCTTATTCTGCAGCTGCCCCTGCCTTCCACCATTCCCCTTCATTAACCCTCCCCCTTGTCCTGTCCCATCCTCGTTTGAAGCAGTCCACTGTTCTACTGCATGCCACTTCAGCAGGTAACGCATTCCACCCAGCCACCACCCTCTCTGTAAAAAGTGTCTCCTCATCTCCCTCCTGAACCTTCCTCGCCCAGTCTCATATCATGGCCCCTGTGGCCCTCCCTCCCTTACGCTGAACAGCCCTCTGTACCCATCTTGTTTATTCCTTTCATGTATTTAAAGGTTTCAATCATGTCACCCTGTCTCTCCTCTCCTCCAGTGAGTACATGTTCAACTCCTTCAACCTCCTCTCGTATGATAAGTCCCCCAGCCCCTTGATCATCTTTGTCGCTCTGCGCTGCACCCTGCTTCCACCCAACCCCCCTAGCCATGGGTCCTCAGAGGTTTTCCTCTCCTGTGTGCTACTGGTAATACTCTCTGTGAGTTGGAGGAGGTAATCGTACACTTTTGAATATTCATTGGTAATTCTTTTGACGTTTCTATTCCCTACTCACTACCCAGCTTACCTACCATGGGTGGGAATAGAGAAAAGACAAATGTATACTACAGTTACATAAGCACTACTAACCCCATACTCTACTCACCCAATATTGAACTTATACTATGGGCCCCATATTCAGAGCCATCTGGATGTGCACACATAACAGTGCATCATGCAAAAAAGATGCACAGAGCAGCTTTGTTGTGATATTCAAACAGAGTGCACAATGGGAACAGAAAGTGCATACTGTATGAATATTGGACCCTGGATGCGCGGCAGATGGCAAGCGGCCTCCATGTATGGCACAGTACATCCATGGTGCGTGCCTGAAGACCACCCATGGGGAATGTGTGGCACATACCTGCATGCACTGAATCCCCCATGGGCGATATTCAGCCAAAACATGCAAATGACTCCATTCAGCATGCATGGTACAAAGGGACCATTTGCATGCCCATTATGGGCTTATTTGCATCGCTGCACCCAGCGGAATGCACCGGGCCAGCCCCCTCCTCAGCCCCGTACACTGTTAGAAGTATAAATCAACAATATTTCATTTCCATAGAGAAGTGGACCCCCCTTCCCAGCCACGTACACTTTTAGAAATAAAATCAACAATATCCCCATTTCCATAGTGTAGCAGACCCCCCTCTCCAGCTCTGATCGATGTAAAACTCAAACAGAAATGCCCCCATTCCTGTCTCCCTGGTAGTCTAGTGGTTCCCCTCCCCCCAAGCTCCTATCCATTCACAAAGGACAGCAACCCTGTCCCTGGTAGTCAAGTGGCCCCTCCACCCCATTAATCAGTGACCTACTACCTTGCTCTCCCCAACACAACTGGAGCCGGCGACTGGCATTGCCCACCCACACACCATGGCCAGCCACTGACTGAACTGTACAGGAGCGTGTACACTATACATTGCACACCCATTGATTCAGTGCTAAAACAATGGGCATGTAATATATACTGAACATACTCCCATACAGTTCAGTCGGAAGGTGGTCATGGCAGTGAGGGTGGGCAGTACCAGTCACTGGCTCCAGTCAGGTTGGGGGGGAGCGGGGATGTGGGTTACTGACTAACATGGTATATGGGTGGAGGGGTCACTTGACTACAAGGGAGATGAGAACAGGGGCATTTCTGTTTGGGTTTTACATTGATCAGAGTTGGGGTGGGTCCGCTACACTATGGAAGTAGGAATATTGTTGATTTTTATTTCTAACAGTGTACAGGGCTGGGGAGGGGAGGTCATTACACTATGGAAATGGGAATATAGTTGATTTTTATTTCTAACAGTGTATGTGGCTGAGGGGGCCTATGTACCAAGTCCTAGACTGTGCACAGGGCACCATCCGACCCCGTGCATAGTTAAAGTAGGGTTTCAGAAGCATAACTATGTGCCCATGCAGCCGGCCATAGTTACACCTTGTGGGGTTGAATATTGCGATGTGCGGCATATGCATGAGGGACCCCTCATTTGTATTCTCACATTGTAATATTCTGCGTGGCAGTGCAGTCGGGTTTTCGAGGTGCATTGGGGGCTTCAGAATATTGCCATGCCCCCAATGGCCGTCGCAAGTCTGGAGATGCGTGGTGCTTCTAGAGATGTGCCGTGCATCTCATCTGAATATGTGGGCTTATGGTTCTAACTTTAACTCATATGGTAATAAATAATTATTTTTTGTTTGTTTCTTCTGGATGAATGATATTAAAATTGTGACTTCAGACAGAGGATCACTGGGCTGATATATTAACATTCTGATGTACTGTACAACAAAAAGATAAAGTTATCCATGACCAATTTACTGTGTCGGACACACACAGGTGGTCAACTAGAGACTCTCTCCTGTCCCTGGGCATGAACACACAGGAGTCCTAAAGCTGGGGAGGGAGAGAATCTCTAAACTTCAGGACTGTGTGAAGAGGCTAATAGAACAAGGATTCTATGGGAGCCTCTTCATCTATGAATGCACATCAGCAAACAGTCATGTTTCTGGCAGCTGCTCTTGTGCATCCATAAGCCACAATAGGAGACACTAGAAACTACCTCTGGTATGATAGTGATATAGTTAGGGACCAGCTATTGTAGTGCCTCAGAGTTGGGTGGGCACCACAACAGACGGGGACCCTTCCCCCAACACAGGGATTTTGATTTTTTCCCTTTCTCCGCCATTTCCCATTCTCCCTCCCACCTGCCATGCCCACAAACCTGTCCTTGTCCTTTGTCCAGATTTGCATCCTTGGCGCAGTGAGGGGGCCAAGGGCAGGACTCAGCCCTGGCCAAAGACCCACCCTTTAGGGCTTAGAAGGTCTAATCCCCACGGCCGCCATGCAGGATCTCCCCTGCCTTTATGAAGGGGCCTGGGTAGTGACTTGAGGGGCACTTTTGGCTCAGGGGGGAGGACACGAGGAGCACAGACACCTAAAACATATCTTGGGTGGGCCCATGCCTCCTCTGGCATCGCTCTCTTCCAGCTTGAGCCTGGTGGCAGCATCTGTTGGCTGGGTTGGAACAGCGGCTCCCTGTTGCAGTCTATTCCTCTTCCAAGTTCTGAGTAGTGGTATCAAGGAAAGTTCCCCAGAATGGACCCAGGCTTGCAGTGGTGATTTTATTCTGGGTGGAACCACCCACCCTGGACTTTTTAGTTCCACCACCCCAGTCCTAGCAGGAGCCAAGAAGCTGGGTGGGACTGCGGCTCCCCAGATACCTCTCTAAACAACCCCCAGCAGCACTTGCAGTACTTGGCCATAGCGGTGAGTGCTGTGTTTCCAACTTTGTGTTAATCTTGTGCCATGGGCGCTGAGGAGAGGGGAGTGGGGAAAGGACAGGGAGAAGTGGGCTGACAACCCCAAAGCAAGTGGAAAAGGAGAGACATGGGCCGAGAGCCCCAGATAGGAAAATAGAGGGCATAGTGGGCTAGACTCCCTATCCTGCTGCCTTCACCCTAGTTGTTACCAGGGGATTGCCTGTGGCAGGAATCAGTGGGCTGAGTGTCTTAACAGGCAAGTGCTCTCTGTGCTGGTGGTGTAAAGCAAGGAGGGGAGAGCACACCAGGCTAGCAGCCCTTTGTTGAGCTTTGTGCCCTTTTGGTGGCATTGGGTGGGCCCAGCATCAGAGGCCTTTATTAATATGAATGGTGGAGGTGGGGCCCAGGCATAGTTAACCCAAGTTAACAAGAAAAAGACTATGTCTTGGGGAGTTTTGAGTTTGGTATTCTCTTATTATATGATAATGTGGGGCATGGGTAAAGAGAGATTTTGAGGGTCGGTAGAATACTAAGTACGAGTAACCACATTTCTGTTATTTTATCTGTGTGATTATATGTGTGATAGCCGAATATTTTGGAGGGGTATCCAGCGGTCTGTAAATAAGGGATGTATATAGTTTGCACATTCAATTTGGGAGTGTGCACCCGGGTTTCCGGGTTATGTGTATGTCTGTTTCATTATCTTTGGAAAAAGAAATAAAGTTTTTCCTTTAAAAAAAGTTAACAAGAAAAAGACTATCATCCTGGGGGATTTTAACTCCAACTGGGTTGCCAGCACCAGTGCCATGCACAGAGATCTGGTCTCTGGACTTTACCTAATGTAGATGGTCTCAAGCAGCACTAGGACTAACTACTGCACAGGTACAAGCACCCTGATTGATTGTGTCCTAACAGCACACCCAGAAAGACTAACTAATGTCAAGGTTCTCCCTGACACCATGATTGATCATTCGCCGGTCCAATGCGAGTGGTCAGCCAAAGAAGCCAGCCCCCCCTCCCCCCACCAAGATTTGTGAGGAATAGGCTTACAAATAAAATCCACCATGACTCACTTCAAGGACTATCTTGCAGGCATAGACTGGAGCTTCATTGATAAATGCCCCTCTGTTTATACAGCACTCCAACTATTCATCTCCCACTTCATCAACACAGCTGCAGACAAGTTCGCACCTTATTTCAAGAAAATGATAAAGGGAAATAATATGGATTGGGTCACTCCTCAACTGCTCGGTATAATGCGCCAATGAGACACACTCTGGCACAGTGCCAGGGAGATAGGGGCAACTGCAGATATACAAAGGTATAAAGAGGCTCGTAACAGGTGTATATGGGAAATCTGACAGGCCAAGGCCACTTACCACAAAAAACAACAGGCTCAATGCTAGGGTGATGGGAAGAACTTCTGGACACCGATAAAGAACCTACTGGGGTCAGATGACAGGTCCCCCCCATGCTTCAGAATAACAGTGAGGTAATACTAGATGATGATATCATGGCCAATATCTTTAACAAAGCATTCTCAGATTATAGCACAGTCCTCCCCCCTAGACTGGCTATGCACTCCACCGGAGTACCAACTACTGACCACTCTTCCTCCTTTCCTAATTCCAGACTCAACACCATTACAAGCCCTAACTTCTACTTCAAGCATGAAACTGCTCAGGAAACAAAAGAAAACCTAACTTGAATGCTAGGCAAAACCAGGCGGGGCAGTGATGGTGTCTATATGAAACTGGTAGCCATTGCTTTACCTGAGGTAGTCATATCAATAACAAAGCTGTTTAATCTATCTCTCCACTTGTCCACTTTCTCTTCTACCTGGAAATCCACTCTTGTAACCCCAGTGCTAAAATGAGGTGATCAGGCAACTGTATCTAATTACAGACCCATCTCCATACTGTCCCCACTCTCCAAAGCACTAGAGAGAATTATAGTTGACCAACTCACGGACCATCTGCACAAATACAACCTCCTCTGCCCATAGCAACATGGCAAGATGCATAGCATGAATACTGCCTTAGTTGATTTCACAGGCTACGTGCATGAAGCACTTGACCAAGGCCAATGAGTTGGAGCTATCTACATAGACCTTATCAAGGCTTTCGACCTTGTGGCTCATCAGCTGCTGTTACATAGGTTAGGTTGCCTGGGACTGTCCCCAGACACAGTCGAGTGGTTCGCTAGCTATCTAACTGGATGCTCCCAGTGGGCAATTATTAACGGAGCAATCTCCCAGGCTTGTGAAGTCACTGTATGGGTCCCTCAGAACAAACTCCCAGAGGCTTGCCCTTTGGCTAGGATCCTGCTGTATGCAGATGACATGGTTGTCTTTCTGCGTGACCCATGCCAAGAGACTCTCACCAGGCACATGCAGCACAATTTTGACATGCTGCAGGACTGGTTTAAGGACAGCCTATTGGTGCTCAACAGCAAAATACAAAGACAATGCTCTTTGCTAGGCAATAAAAGAGAAGAACTACTGCACCCTTCACCATAAATAACAGCTCTCACTCCACCCTCGGGCAAGTGTCCTCCTTCGGGTACCTGGGGATCACTATCAATGAGCCCCTTGCCTTCGACGAACATATTCTTACTATTACCACTGCAGCTAACAGGAAGTAAGGGGTCCTCTACAGGCTTTGGTCCTGGCTCACTCCAGAGGCCAGGTATCAGGCCATTAGAGGTACAATCCTACCAATCCTAGACTATGAAATTGTGGTCTAAGGTGCAGCCACTAACACCAGCCTACACAGAGTCCACACCACCCTAAACAAAGCCTGCAGGCTTGTCTTAGATGCTGATCACCTTACACACACTTGTGATCTGTACATCAGAAGAAAATGGCTGCCTCTTAAGGACCGTATCTGACTCCACTCCTGCCTCCTTGAGATGAAAGCCCTGCTTGGACTTGCACCACTATCATCATAGGCTTTATTCTGCCCTGCCCTTCTAAACATGTTACGAGAAGTGTTACAAAACATGCGCTTGCAGTGCCATTCAGAAGAACTGCCTTAGGGAGTCATGCCTTTGCAGTCAGGATACCCACTTGGCTAAATGAGCTCCCTCAAGACGTCATAAGCTTCACCAGCATTAGTCATAGAAACATAGAAACATAGAATCTGATGGCAGATAAGGACCACTTGGCCCACCCAGTCTGCCCATTTCCCTACCTACTGGATAAGCTGCAGATCCTAGTTAACCAGCAGCCTACTTCTTCTTACCCCCACCCCCCAAAATTGCCTTATGACTGTCCCATGCATGCTTGAATTCCACCACTGATTTTGACTCCACAACCTCCTCCGGAAGGCCGTTCCATGCATCCACAACCCTCTCTGTGAAAAATACTTCCTTAAATTACCTCTGAGCCGCCCCCATCTTCAAATTGTGCCTCTTGTTCTTGCACACCTCTTTTTGAAAGATGCTACCTCTTGGACTTTGTTGATTCCCTTGAGGTACTTGAAAGTTTCTATCATGTCCCCCTCTCCTCCTTTCCTCGAGGCTATACATATTAAGCTCCTTAAGTCTCTTCATATGTCTTCCGTGCGGACCCTGCACCATTTTAGTTGCCCTCCTCTGGACAGCTTCCATCCTGTCTATGTCTTTATGGAGATTGGGTCTCCAGAACTGCACACAGTACTCCAGATGGGGTCTCACCAGCTGTCTGTACAGAGGATAATAACTTCCTGTTTCTACTGGTGATGCCTCCTATGCATCCCAGTATCCCCCAGCCCTCCTTGCTGCCCTCTCACATTGCTTGCCTACCTTTTGGTCATCTGATATGACTACCCCAGGTCCCTTTCCATTTTTGTTGTTGTTAGTATCTCACCCCCATTGTGTACTCTTCCTGGTTTTTGTTTCCAGGTGCATTACCTTGCACTTCTTAGCATTGAATCTAAGCTGCCATACATTTGACCATTCCTCTAACCTTGCCAAGTCCCTTCTCATCCTTTCCACCCCACCTGTGCATCAACTCTGTTGCAGATCTTAATGTCATCTGCAAAGAGACATGCTTTTCCTTCCAGTCCTTCCGCAATGTCGCTTATAAAGACATTGAAGAGGACCGGTCCTAATATTGAACCCTGCGGTACCCCACTAGTAACCCTCCTTTCTTCTGAGTGGACTCCATTTACTATTACTCTCTGTGTCCTATTCTCCAGCCAATTCTTTACCCAGGCTGTCATCTTGGGACCCACTCCCAGGCTGGCATTCAAATCACTTCAAATCTGAACTTCGGAACCCCATGGCCCCTCCTGTACACTGTTACTGCTCCACCTAACCTTCCTGAGCCTTTCCTGAGTACCCTTCTAGACTATATCCTTTACATACTCCACTGAATCAGCTCCCCACTCTCTTACCTAATGCCCACTACCCATCTACTGAGACGTTTCTACCTTGGTATCCACTAGCTTAAGGTAAGGCCTCTTAGCTGCTATTTGAAAGTACGTAACTAAACTGTTAACACATTTATACCGCCGGTGTTGGATTGTTTGCTTATGTACCTTGTGTCTAAGGCTTTACTATACAATTTGCCTCTGTCTATACTACTCAATTTCTTGTAATATATTAGCTTGTTAATGTATTACTAATATGTTTATGACAATGCCTGTTAGCTGCTATTGCTATTCCCAACTCATGTAATTGTTCACCTCTCTTTGATTAATGAGGACCCTCTGTAAATGAGCTTTTAGCTCAAAGGTTTGTAATTCTGATTCTTTAATAAATAAATAGATAAATAAATAGAGGCCGAAAGGGAAATGGGTGGGGTCAGTAACAGAGGTGATATTAACATTCATTAGAAGGGCTGAACCAAGATAAGCCCTCCTACCTAATAATCAGAGGGTGGGCTAAAGCAGTAGGCTGCATACGAGCTCAATTAATATTCATAAAGGAGACTGGACCAGGGCTGCATCCCATAGAACCAGGCACAGAGTTTGTTATTAATATTAATGAAGAGGGGGTGGCTCTGTAGAAACAGTCTGAGCAAGGAAAGGTACTTAAAGGCACAGCATATAGCATAGTGGCCCAATTAATATTCGTAAGGGAGGTGGCACCAGGGCAGAGAGTCCCATAGAACCAGGCAGGCACAAAGGCCGTTATTAATATTAATGAAGGGGATGGCTCTGTAGAAACAGCCTGAGCAGGGAAAGGTTCTTAAAAGCACAGCACCATCTGGGGAAAGAGAATTGTCTGATGGCTCTAGGTTGCCCACAGAATTATGTTGATCTGTTCTGAGCCCCACCTGAACTGAACTGTACTGTAGCCTGCCTGGTGTACCCTAGAGACTGAACCCATTTGTCTAAGAACTTAAATACATTTCTTGCAACCTAGAACTCTTATTGGACTGTGCCTCCTGTGTATTTGATGTTCAGCTTTGTCTCTGTTGCCAGGACCAGTTTCTTCAGCACTCAACAGTCGCTAACCTAAGGGTGGTCCCTGGCCAATCCTCCATTTTCAGCAGACCTGTCTCCTGTGATGTCGACCTGCTTCAGTTCTCCCCCACAGAGTTCCAGCATCAGTCCCATGATGGTAAGTTGTAGAGAGCCACTAGCAGTGCTTCAGATAACTCATTTTTGGACGTATTTTACGTCCACAAATCAGCTCAAAATGTCCAAAAATGTAGGCTCTGGAGTCACTGACGTCCAGTAACATTTCCCTTAAATTGAAGCTGACGTCCATTTTTCATGGTGTGGATGTCAATTATGTCATTATTTTTAACAGTCTCCAGGCCACCAGTTGCCATGGTAATGCTTTTTGTTTACTTCCTGAACTGATCGCACCCCCCCCACCCGCAAACTGCGATCTCATCATGCATGCTGCACATCTGCATGCGCAGTCATCTTGGCACCATCATTAGTCATGGTGAGGACTGGAATCGGGATGGGGACGTTGATTAGCCAAGACGACGAGTGAGCATATTAGGCTATATCGCACAGCTGCAGTGGCGTAGATTACGCCCTCCCCTGATGCAAGAGACCGGGACAATTTTATTGAGTGAGTGCACAGTGGTCTGAGAGGGAAGCGTCCGTCCCATCCCCATGGTAACCACACTAGTGACATGCGCCAGCAGTGTCTGTTTGCCTGCGACCCTGGAAGCAGTTGAGTAGCGCTGCTGCAGCCTGGATGTTTCCCCACTTGGCAGGAGTGTCTGTCAGACTCATGATTGAAGTCCGCTGTCACTGACTGAAACGAGAAATTGAATTATTTATTTATCAGCATGTCAGGTGTTTCTGTGCCTGGGGCATCTGTCCTCAATCCACCCCGCAATGTGAACCATGGCTCCGCTTTAATTCTGCAGCGCTAAACAGACTTAGCTCAACTTTAAGTCAGTCTCTGAGATGCTGCTCGATCCGTGACCATGGAGACTAGATCGGATCCTCACTGCAATGCTGCACACCTGAGCCCGCTAACAAAGAGAGCAGCTGCATAGTCTGTCTGAGGTAAGATACTATTAACTTCAATAAATCTGAAAATTCAGTCTTCATTCATTGGGATAACTGACATGACCAGCTGCGCCTGCAGCATTGCCCCTACATGTCTGATGTTCTATGATATAGCCATGATTTTTTTCTTTGACCCACCTGCATGTTTAGAGGCAATGTCTCAGTCCCACCTGAGAGTCTAGAAATAAAATAATTGAATACTCATGGGCAAAAAGGGGTAAATGGATACATGTGTGTTGCGGGGGGGTAGCATGCACTGTGCGTGCCCCCCCCGCTCACTGCAACACACACATGTACCTATTTTCATCTGTAATGTTGGAGAGTCTGTGGTTCGGTTCCATTTTTTTTCTCTTATTGTGGACCTGGGAACAGAGAGGAAGAGTTATAGTGAGCGATCGGGAAGGGGGGTTCTGGGGAGGATTCACTTTTTGCTGTGTATTTTTTAAATTGAACATTGTCCCAACTCCCGAATTTACTCAATTCTGATTGGCTGCAATGCTGCATGTGTATTTTCCTACCAATACCAGAGCACTGCAGCTACAGTCTTCACCTGCTGAAAGCACCATTTGCATGCCGTGCTTTTTGCTCGATGGCCATTGAAGAGCTGCTTGTTGTTGACTATTTCGGTCTTTCCATGGGTCCAAGTCCAACTGCTCAGTCGGACATTGTCCACTGCATGACCCACTGGGTGTCATCCTCCAGAAGTATGAGGATTTGCTGTATCCTCCAGTAGTCCATAGTCGGGTCCTACACCTCGATGTTGCGGCATAGTAATCCCCAAGGCCCGATCACACAGTAGTAGACAGACTGTGGAGACAAGTTAGGAAGGTCTGCAGCCATCTGGGAGATGGACAGTACTGTTGTCATCAGTGCCAGGCCTCAGCATCAAGACCCTCCAGCCAGCCACAACAGGACCAGAAAAGTCAGTCGGGAGCGGGAGTCGCTGAGTCGGAGAGCCAGGCAGTGACAGCAGCAACCCAAAGCAGCCACAGAGAGAGAGAGAGCGCCTCAGCCTCCTAAACTTGGTGTACTCCCAGCAGGACTCCAGGCTGTCAGACTCCTCAGTGTCCTTCTGATGGGGGGGGTTAAAACTAATAATTCTTTCTCCTCTCTCAGTTGGGAGGGAAGAGATAACATAGACCGTGTTGTGGCCATGCCTAATAAGGTAGGATACATTTTGAAGAACGTCTATACTACTATGTATGTATATGTACAGTATGACTGTTCTCAGATCCATATTTATTATTCACTGTCAGAGGTTAGCCTACTTTACAGTTGATTTGCTACATCGCTGCTGTATTGAATGTATTTTTACACTGTGCAGACTGCAGAGTTGAACTGTACATGTATTTTACTACTCTTGCTGAAATGTATTTTGTGACTGACTTTTGATGCACTTGGATTTACAATACAAAAAAGAAACAACAGCAGTGGCCCCAGTATTGATCCCCACTCAGAGAAGGGAGGCAGTATAGCACAGTGGTTAAAGGCTCTGAGCTGCAATTCTGGAAACCTGGGTTTGAATCCCACAGCCCCACTTGCATACTGTGTGACCCTGAGCAAGTCTGTAAACTAGATTCAGCCTGTGGAGTCTTTTACTAACTAGCACAACCTCCTGTATCCTGCTCCCAAGCCAGTCAGCAATCCAGCATGTGTGTAATCTATATATCACATTGGTGTACTTTCACCAGAAGCTCATCACGTATCACAGTGTCAGGTACAAGTATGGGTTTGCCCTTGTCTACCTCCCTTATTACCCCTTCCAGTAGTTTAATCAAGTTGGTTTTGCATGACTTGTTGTCACAAATAAAAGGGCATGTGACAGGGAGCGAGGGAGGAGGGGGTTGTCTTTTTCAAACTGAAATGTAACGGTGCTAGGCTGCTAGCTGTGCACTCAAGCAAACTTGATAGATGGTTTGGCCTATTTCTGCTGGCAGATTCTCATGTTAAAATGATTTGAAAATGCAGTTTCTCCCCTTCAGTAAGTAAACCCCGTATCCAACTATATTGAAAAGAGCTCATCTGCTGCTGCTGCTGATGATGATGCTGCCAGATGCTTAGACAATGTAACAGGAATTCCTCTGACCGTTTACTCAAAATGTAATAGTTGTTTGCGAATTTGAAGCATTTTGACTGCCAAAATTTGCCGACTGGAATTATTTTGACTTCCAAAAAATTGACAGCTGGAGTATTTTGACCCCAGAAAAACTGAAATGACTTCCGAATTTCAGCCCATGGAAGTATTTGACTTCCATCCCAAAAAAATTATCTGAAGCCCTGGCCACTAGTAAGGCATCCAGAACTGAATCAGCTTACAAGCTGCTCTGTCTTAAGAGTGAGGGACCACAGTTGACGTCGTGTATGACCATTTTCTTATTTTGTCAACCATCCACAAGTTGTGCATGTACCAGTACTGGTCTGTAGAGGCTACACCAAGGATTGTGTCACCAGTAGTCTTCTTGTTGGGAGGTGGCCTGGATACCAGGGACCTACCAGTGGTCATTGCTGCGGATCATCCAGAGAACCATCTGCTCGACCAGGAAACTTCAGCTTCTTGCCAAGAGTCACAGAGGATTGCCTAGTTCTCATCGTCCAGCTAGCAGTGTTCCTGTTTGTTTTCTGTTCATCAGGGAGACACCCCATTATGGTCTGTTTATAAAAAGCACTTTGTAGGGTCAGTTCCCACTTGCTTATCAGCCAGCGCATCACAAAAAACAAGTTTGGTTCATCAGTTGTCTTGTCATCCCTGCAAAGTGCACACATGACTCGGACTGAAAGGGGTCAACCACCCTGTTGTTGGTTTGGCCCATTGCCGATCCCAATTGTATTGTTTTGTTGCTTGTTCTATTATCTTATGTCATGGTAGAAAAATAATTCTCCTGTTCTTCTGTTTGTCCCTTGAACATAAACCCTAAAGGGGGCACAGTGGTGGTCCTGTCAACCCAAAAATACATCCAGGAGGTTATGAGGCAACTAAATGACAACACTTTCTATAGAAAGCTTAGAAGAGCTCTGACTAGTATTTTCAAATTAGAGATTGACCTTTTTTGTATAACTCATTACTGGACGGGTGTATCACTTCAAGTGAACTGGAGTTCCTTACTGTTCAGCATCCAACAAAAGCCAGTATCTATACACTCCCTAAATTTACAAAAACTTGGAGGATCCCCTAGGATGCCCAATAGTAGCAGGAATTGGTTCCCTTACAGAACCTTTGTCCATATTTGTTGACGCACACATTAAAGATTTGGTATGGCATCTTAGATCTTATGTAAGGGATACCACTGATATGTTAGGTGTCCTGGGGGATCTAGAACTAGAACCTGATTGGCTACTGGTTTTGATGGACATTACGTCCTTATATACAAACATCCCCCACGAAGGGGGATTATTATCACTGGAATACTGGCTGAATGAAATTTAAACATTAAGTGAGACAATGAAACAGTTTTTGATAACCTGCGCTGAACATGTATTAAAAAAGAGCTACTTTCTGTTTCAGGACACACACTACCTTCAGATTAAGGGGACAGTGATGGGGCAACTTTTACCCCAAACTATGCTGACCTCTGTCTTGGCCACTGAGAAACATCAATGATCTATGATGCCAAGATCAATCCTTATTACCATAGGATTGATTTGTAGTGGCGCTTTATAGATGACATTTTCATGGTGTGGCATGGCACACAGGAGGAGTTGACAGAGTTTGTGAACTACTTGGAATCTAGTAATTCCAATTTAAAATTCACTGTACAATGCGATGAAAACACTGTGAATTTCCTAGATAGGAACATCACCAGAAGAGCAGATGGTGGTTTTGACACCACGCTATTCTGTAAAGAAACAGACAGAAATTCTTTGTTATTATCCTCCAGCTGCCATCCACACCATCTTTTAAACAATATACCCAGGGCCCAGCTACTATGAGTCAGAAGAAACTGTAGTAGTGATACAGGTTTCTTTGAACAAGGTTCTGAGATATATAATAGGTTCATATCGAGCGGATATGGACATGGTGTAGTACAAAAAGCATTTCATCCAATACTCAGTACAAGGAGAGAAGATATATTGAACTGCAACAACACCGGGATGAGGGCCCCAAATGACTTAATCTGGTTACCACCTATTTTGGGCAGTCAGGTGCAATAGAGATTATAGTGAGGGTCAGTTGCAACATTTTGAGGACAGATCCCTTATTTAGAGAAAGCACGACTCTGCCCCATGTATAGTATATAGGAGGGGCCCTAATTTGAAGGATAAGTTGGTCCATAGTTTCCAGAGGCCAGATGTACCTAGAGAAAATTATTGGATCCCTTCACAACCCAATGGTACTTTCCCTTGTGGAAATTGTAAGTTTTGTACTGCTGTTTTGAAAAGCCACACCTTTGCCACTATCAATGCTAACAAAACTTACAATATGATGGACTTCATCAGCTGTGTGACTGATAATGTTGTTTATTTTGCAACATGTATGTGTGGGGCTTTCTACATCAGAAAAATGTCCAGGCCACTTAAGCTTCATATTGGGGAACATTTGAGGAGCATCCAGGGAGGTGATACTACTAATGCCTTGGCGGTATACCGTCTCAAAAATAATGGTCTGAGGGAAAGAGGCACAGGAGAGATGGCTAGGTCATTCGCCCTACACATAATTTTAGGTTTTGTGGTGTGGAACATGGTAAACTTGGTCCCAGGGGTGGTGATATTGATGCCAAGTTACTTGAGAGGGAGGCGTTATGGATTTATACCCTAGGTGGACTTAAAATGTCAGGATCTAATGACAAAATAGACATTATGCCTCTAATAAGAAAGGATACGAAAAATAAATAGATTCTCAGTATATTCTCGCCTGCTTAGTATTATAGGGTGTTTGCAGTAATTTTATTTTTAAATGTAAATGTAAAAATAATACTTCTTTTGGTTCATTATTGCACAATAATAATCTTTGTCTTCTTTCCTGTAGGGTTTTTATGCTCTGTGGCAGCCTTTTGGATTTCATCCATGCCTTACTGGGGAAATCAAAAATGCACCTTGAAGCTCGTCCTCTGCTGTCTCCTGTATTTATTCATAAGAAATAACCTTAGACATAGTGTCTTGCATATAAGGATATACAAAAATAGATTCACTTGCATTTATGTGAATTAAAAGTGACTTTCACTGATATGATATACCTCACTGTTGTAATGAGCAGATTAATTTTAATGTTGAGTGTTTAAATGTTGGTATGTATATTTTGTATTTATTTTATCACACTGTCACTTTAAATTCAGCTCTTTTAAATGTAACTTGTGCATACACATGTCGGAGCCTCCTGATGATGCTTTCCTGAAGTGAAACAGGTCACAGTATTTGCTGATGTCCAAAATGGTGACATTTTGTATCTTCACCGAATAAAGTCTTTTGCACACTTTATTCTCTGGTGCCGGTTTTTACTGTTGTGGATTGTGTGAAACTTTACCTGGCACAGAGTGGCCGTTAGGAGCAGAGTTTGCTACTCTATCCTGTTATTACGTTGGCCTACTGCTGGTCCCAATTGTATTGTTTTGTTGCTTGTTCTATTATCTTGAAACATGGTAGAAAAACAGTTCTCCTGTTGTTGTTCTTGTCCCTTGTATATAAACCTTTTGCATTTTGGTCCCTGAGTAAGCTTCCTGTATCTCCTTCCAGATTTGTCAGGCCTATCCTGAATTTTTAGGGAGTCATGAACCTCATTCCACCGGAGCTTCAGCCCCCTACACTATTACAAAGAAGAAATTACTCTTGTGCTTCAAATGACAGTGTGTGTGTCAAGAAATATCTCTCAGCACAGCTGCTGTTTCTTACGAAACTAAATGTATCTGAAATACTATATACGAAATACCTACAATAGTCATGGATTTCAAGGAAGCTAATAATTTCTAGGATACTTGTGGAAATGGATGCAAGTGAGGAGGCATGCAACGATGAATAAAGGAAAAACTTAAAAATTTCAATTATTATAGATACTGCAATGTGGGAGAGTGAAATGCTTCTGTTGGTCTGTGGTCTGTCTCTTTAAGGAGGTAGGTCCCTAGGTGTGTCCCATCTCCAAAAAGTAGACAGAGTTGCATGTTAGCACTATATTATTAAAAGACTAGATTGACCATGCTCTGATGTCCTAGCTCAAAGCATGCTAATTATAACTCTAATTAATTATTCATGAGCTAAAGGAGCACATTCATTGGCTGCCGTGTTGGTCTGAAATCTTTAAGAAACGTCCAGCACGGCAGCCACACATACCACCGAACTATTACAGCCTATGAATTTGTAAGGGAAAAGTGAACAAATAACAGACTTAAGCAGATAAACAACATTTAAACAACAAAACAACCTCTTCGAACATGGAAGAAAAGGAAAACAGACCATGCATCCACCTTCAAGACACAAAACAGCGCGGCACTGCAGTAAAAGAAAGGCAATGAAAAAAAAGGGCTAAAAAAACCCTCCCAAAAATACATTATTGCACTTCGACTTATAATCGCAATAATAACCTTGGAGCTGGTTATTTCCTGTTGATTAAATCCCATCCCATCTGGCGCCTCGGGCCACCCTTTCCCCCAATCAGTCATTTATCTCCAGGAAATTACTGGCTCTTCAGTCATTATTGCTTGAATGATTGCTTCCCCAGACAAATACTTGTTATCCTAATGTCATCCAGGAAGCAGCCACTTTATTTGTTTGTTTTTTTATTTGCCATTTTTGACCTGGAATGGTGCACTAAGTTATGATAGCTTATTTCTAGGCGCATCCTCAAGGATGGGTTATGCTGACCTGTTTAATGGTGGGGGAGTGCTGGCCATGACCCCAGGGAAACTCATCCACTTTTTTTTTGATAAGTGCCATGGGATCTTAAAGTTCTACCTGGATAATGACCTCAGATGGAGAAAAGGGACCTAATTTTAATGTCTCGTCCAAAGGATGGCACTTCAGTAGCGTACTGCCCCATTGTACAAAACTATAGTGTCATTTTAAATTCTATGGTTATTTCAGAGAGCTCTAGATAGCGGAAGTCCCTGCTGTAGGCCCATCACCCTTTCAGACTCTTTGGCAAAGTATTTTTTTATTTATTTATTTAGTTTTTGTTGACCGGGTAAGTGCACTAGACAAATTCTGCCTATCTTCAGGCACGACCTAGGGGAGGGAGATACAGATGAATGCCAACTGACTTTGAACCAGATTAAGCTGTTGGTGGTATTTTAGTGAATGGGGAGAAATGTGGCCAGGGCACTGGGGACAATCCCCTACTCTTGCTGCAGTGGGTGCTTGTGTGCTGCAGGAGAGCATGGAGGATCTCCATAGACTCAGGAGGGAGAAGGGAATGGTCCAGTTCAAGGAGCTCCAGCAGAAATCCTGAACTACAATATACAGGAAACTTGTGGAGACTTAGTGCAGTCTCAGGAAGGACTTATGGTTCACCCTGATGTACCTTCTGAAATATCTGGTGAGGATTCCTTATTAAATAATGAGGAGGAAAACCTACAATTAGAAATGGCTGAGAAAAAGAAACAACTTTTGGAGATGATTACAGCAGCTGAACAAGAATTTTTCATTAGTCGGTCTAAACTGGATGAGGAGAGAAAGAAGAGGAAAAGATCAGGAGTAATCCCTTTGCAAGGACAAGGCAAGCGTTTGCTAGTGGAACAGTTACTGATCCCTCACAGTGATCTGGAAGGACAGGGAGAGATGGACACTGAAACAGTAATGAATGAAGGACAGAAACCTGAGGACTCGGAGGAATGGTCCCCTGAAGATGCACTAAAGCAGCTGTACAACGGTGTAGAATGGATTCCTGACCTCATATTATCCTTACCTGGATCCCCTGACAAATTGGCTTTACCACCTCAGGGAAGCACAGTACAGGTCCCGTCCCACACGATGTTGGTGCAGATACTTGCACAGCAGTCTCAGTCGATTGCTGCTACAGTTGTGCGGGACAAAGTGGAGGTTGGAGAGAAGTGTGCTGCGACAAACAAGGAAGTGTCAGTACGGTCTGTTTCAGATATGATGCAGCATAAGGACGTCACAGCTGGACCTAATAATGTTGGAACTCTGCCAGAAGACATAACTGAGTAGGTAAGAGGGGTCATGGATGGTCAGCGGTCGGGGTTCCCAGTGATTGTGCCCGCTCCTATACAAACCGAGACTGCTCCTCCCTTGACTGATGAACGCAGACCAGGGTCCTATGAGGGCCTGTTCCATAAACTGGCAGAAGTGGCCAAAGGAAGATTTTTGGTCCGGTTAAGATACAAAGGGCTGGCTCCCATTCCTCCAGATAGACTGTGGGATGGGAAAATGTTAATAAAGGATTCAATGGGTTTTTTACCCTCGGAAGTGTGTTCATTCATTCTGCTCCAGGAGACCGAGTATATGATGTCAGTTTTTGTTCTATAATTTTGCTGGACAAGTTTTGGAAATTATATTATGAAGTAAAGGATATGGAGGTCTTGAATGATTTCACTGCAATTCCCATTACTAAGCCTACGATTAAGACTGTAACACTACTCTTCCGAAATGAGGGTGTAGATGTTACAAACATAATCTTTTGGTTAGAGAAGCATTGTACTATTTTTGACCATCCAATGCCCATTATGGATGATAATGGTTTCTGGACTGGGGGCTGGCATTTTTGAGTCCAACTTAAGCAGACGGAACAAGGAATTCAATACTTGCCAAGTTCATTTTTTGGAGGCCGGGACAGAGGCATTCTGTTCTATGCTGGTCAGCCCAAGAGCTGCTACAAATGTGGATCTTTGACCCATTTAAACAATGACTGTGACAGTGTTAAATGCTTTCATTGCGGCATGCTTTTTCATTCAGCAGTGCAATGTACGGCTCCCCCAATCTGCAATCTTTGTGGGGACGATGAACATGCTTTTCAGGAGTGTCCCTGGGCTGCACACAATTCAGAGGACATCTCAGATCATGACTTTATTCTTTCTCAGGCTAGGCATCCTAGTAGGCAGCCTCCTAGAGCAGATGGGGCCTCCTTTTATCCTCCCAGAAGTAGAGATAGAGGTCAGGGTGTTTCAATGAGTAGTAAAGTGGGGGAACATAGTGCTAGAGAGAGGTCTTCTGATATTCGGAAATCTCCTCCTCCACCCTTTAATAGTAACACCCTAGGAACAGGAAGGGAGATAGTAGCGATGCCTCCTGCCATCTCACAAGACCCCCAAAGAGAATATGTCATCAGCCTATTTCCATGATAACTGAAATCTCCTCTGGGAATTTATGTGATCCCAAAGTACGGTTTCAGGGCCAGCTTCTCCCCCCCTCCTTTTCAGTCTGATGTAGGTCCAACAATTATTAGGACGGATGTACCAGTGTCCCCTTTGCCACTCTCAACTTGCTTTTCAGCGTTTGCCACATGGGGAGATCAGGTTGATATGACAACACCTTTGGAGGAGGGGGAATTTCCCTCTTCTCAGTCAGTTCAGATTCCTTTAGATGCTGAGCCTCAAAAAAAGAAAATAGTAGAACCTCAGAAGCGGATAACAAGATCCAGTACAAAGGTGTTTAAACTTCCTCCCTGAGCCTATCCAGTTGAAGGTGGCTTGTATTAATGTGAACAGTATTAAATCAGATTATAAACGTAAAACTACTTTCAGTATTTTATAGCTACTAGATTTCGATGTGTTTTTGTTACAGGATACGAGACTGCACACATTAGTAGAAATAGCTCAAGCAACGAAGGATTGGATATGGGGTGATTCATACTGGTCAATGGGGAAGAGATGTGTTGTGGGGTAGGATTTTGTTTTTTTTCGTCTGATGTTACTGTGTTACATCTAGTTGATATAGATACAGGAAGAGCCTTCTTGTTGGACACCATGATAAACTCTTTTCCATGTAGGCTAGTGAATATTTATGGTCCTCAGATGAAGGCTTTACGTATTGCATTGTTAGCGAAAGTACAACCTTATTTATATACCTGCAGACAAATTTTCTGAGGAGGTGACTTCAATATAAATTTGCAACAGACTAAAGCAGGGGAAAAACAATTTTGTGCTAAAAACTTTCTAAGACAAGTAGTTTGACATGTTGGATTAAAGGACGTTCATGGAGGTGGGAAGCAGGCAGCGACCTCCACTTTCTCTAAGGGATGTCTGTCCTCTCAGATAGACTTCCTTTTTGTAAATCAGTCACTTCCTGTTGCTCATACCTTTAATTTGCCGATGGAAACATCAGATCATACCTTAATAGGTGTATATATTGCAGTTCCCCCTCCTAGAGAAGTAGAACGAGGGTTTTGGAGGTTTAACATCTCGCTGTTGGAGGATCCAGTAATTTTGAACGATTTTAAGGCCCTAGTAGTAGATAAAGCCACCACTCTGATTTTGTATGATAATCTTGAGAAATGGTGGGAAGATTTAAAAGATCTTATGACCAGTTTTTTTCAGTATCATGGGAAATTAGTAGCAGCAACATCTTATGATACATATCTGAGATTGAGGGGTAAATTGGGGACCTTATTATACAGGCAATGTACGGAGAAAGCTAATTTGCAAGATGATATTACCTGGATTAAGACAGATATGAGACATTTTCAGTATGACCGGCTTCGATCATTACAGAGAGAACAGACATATGATACACAAGTGAAGATGGCAAGTGTGAATCCCTTTGTTAATAGCCAGATAAGGAGGGAGAGAAGGCAGATTTGGGGTTTACGATCCCTTCAGGGACACTTGGTTATGGGAAATGTAGATATTATGGCTTTATTGGAACAGCATGTGGAGAGTTTGTTTGGTACCCCTGTAGAGGAGTCGGATTTTACCTACCACTTACTGGTAGCAGCAGTTGTCCCAAAATTAGCTCAGGGACAGGTGAACCAAATGATAGCCCCATTTACTGGGTTGGAGATGGCAGAGGTGGTGCAAAGCCTTTGAAATGGGATTTCACCAGGTTCAGATGGCCTCCCTGGAGAAATGTATAAACTTTTGTGGAGGTTATCCCTGTTGAATTATTGGTGGTTTATAATTTTTTTCTTGAGGATGTTTTCCTGCCAATGGCTATATACGAAGGGCTTATGATTTTTCTTTTCAAAACTGGTGATCCAACTGACAATAATTGGTGGACAATTACACTGCTCAATACTGATTTTAAGTTATTTGACAAATTATTGGGGAACAGATTGGCTAGCACGATGGGAAAGTTAATAAGTCCACAACAATATTGTTCAGTGCCTGGCAGGAAGATTAAGGAAGCCTTGCTTTTTCTCAGAGAATTGGTGGAGGGAACAGTGGGATGGTATAATTCTGGGTTCCTGATAAGCTTAGACCAAGCTAAAGCTTTTGATAAGGTCTCACAGTCTTTTCTGTGGCATTTTCTGGCCGCATATGGAATACCGGAAAGGTTTATTACTTTGCTACAGTTGTGTTATGACCTTGGTTATGTGATTCCATATGGTAATGGAAATAAAGGGTCCAGGTGTCGGATATGGAGGGGGGTTCATCAGGGTTGTCCCCTTAGTCCCCTTCTTTATGTCTATGATTGACCCAATACTGCGGCTTCTACAACGTTCACCTTCAATTTATGGTTTGGCAGGAGGTTTTTTAAACGACTATAAAATTCTTGCATATGCTGATGATTTGTGCCTCTTGGTGAGCGATAGACAGTCCTTTGAGAAGGTGAACTACCTATTGCAAGGGGTCGGTAAAGTTACAGGTGCGAGCCTAAATGTTGCAAAAACAAAATGCATTACTTTACAAGGTTTTGATGATCAGCCGGAGGTTTTGGGGGAAGTTCAGGTAGCAATAGCAACAATAAAAATGTTGGGTATTTATTATGCAGGGAAATGATATGGCGAGCTACAATTGGGTCAAAGCTCTTGTCACAGGGAAGGAATTAGTGAGCAGATGGAATCGCTGGAAATTAGCCAAAAAGAAGAGGGTTTATTTGATAAGGGCATTTTTAGTTCCTGTATTCTTGTACATTAGTGCAGTATTTTTAATTCCAAAGCATCTGGAGGTATCTTTGATGGGGTGTTTTGGTTTTTCCTGTTTTTGGGGTAGCAGATTGAGCCCAGTTAAGCAGAATATTCTATATCTGGATATTAAGTCTGGGGGTGTTAATAAGTTAAATCCTTATAGTTTTTTTCACAATATTTTTATATTCAAATCTGCTTCCCCTTATGAAAGGGTTAGTCCAATGGTGGAGAAATGGGAGTTTGTTGTTACTCCAGGGGGTACTGATGGAGTGGAAAGGGAATCGTTTTTTTACACAAAAATAAACAAAGTCCGCAGTTGGTAAAGCATTGGGAAGGTGTTTTTGATAGCATAATTAAATGGGGAATCGGTTATGTGACAGTTCTCCGCCTACCTAGACGGCAGTTGTATGTGAAGGTTCTGTCAGTACATTTTGTGCAACACCCATTTTCGGGTTTTTCACAAATTGACCAGGATTTAATATCACAGTACATTAGTGATAAATGGATACCAGAACAAATGTGGGACACAATATGGCTGGGGTTACATTCTAAAATAAATGTGAAAAGTTATCAAAAACATAAGCCACTGAATGAAAGATACTGTCCTAAAGATGGCTGTATCTCTAACATTGGGACAATTGACTGTTTATATTACACCTGTCCTTACAAAGTCCAGTTTTGGGACATTGTTAAAAACAGATGGAAAGGAGGAATTCCTATACCCCCGAGCGGACACTAATGTTTTATGGTACAATTCCTGGTTTCGTGAAACAACCACATGATGGCTCTTTGCGGGTAATTTGTGCCCATTTCATTTATTGGATTTGGATTAGCTGATGCTGTTTGGTTCTACAACAACAACATATAACAGGTCAGGATTTGTTTCATATGATTTGTACATATTTAAGAATTCAGAAGGAGGTAGAATTTAAGCTTTTGGGCAAGGATACATGGACTCAGTGGTGGTCCAGTCTTGAATATGTTTGACCTGTTTTGCTTTTCAGGTTCCTCAGATTATAAACAGTTAAAATTTTCTGTTTTTTCTCCTTTCACTGTTTTCTTCAGTTTAATACTGTTTAGTACTTCCTGGGGAATTAAATTAGACTTAAATTATATTGATAGGATGAGGGAGTTAAGTACTGAATGTACATATGGACTTCAGTTAAAGTTTATTTTCTTTTCCTTTCTTATTTTTAATTTAATAGTATGTACTATTTATTATATCATTAAGATAATTTTCTATTTCTGTATAACTTTTTGGCTGCGAAGTGAACATGCTTTATGACATTGTTTTTGATTTTCTGGATTTTGTGTTTGATTTTGAAGTTTTAAAAAATTCCCCTACTCTTTTCGAGAAGTGATATAGGATCTTTAACATCCACCTCAACTACCACCAGAACAGGCAGATGGGACCTTGGTTTATTTATATCTTGCATCAATTCAGGGCTGGACTGACCCTGCATGCATTTATCTTGTGCCTATTCAGGGCTGGACCGGCTCTGCATGCCTTTATCCTGTGCCTATTCAGGGCTGGACCGGCCCTGCATGCCTTTATCTTTTGCACCTATTCAGGGCTGGACCAGCCCTGCATGTCTTTATCTTGTGACTATTCAGGGCTGGACCGACCCTGCATGCCTTTATCTTGTGCCTATTCAGGGCTGGACCAGCCCTGCATGCCTTTATCTTGTGACTATTCAGGGCTGGACCGACCCTGCATGCCTTTATCTTGTGCCTATTCAGGGCTGGACCGACCCTGCATGCCTTTATCTTGTGCCTATTTAGGGTTGGACCAGCCCTGCATGCCTTTATCTTGGGCCTATTCAGGGCTGGACTGACCGTGCATGCTTTTATCTTGTGCCTATTCAGGGCTGGACCGACCCTGCATGCCTTTCTCTTGTACCTATTCGGGGCTGGATCGGCCCTGCATTCCTTTATCTTGTGCATATTCAGGGCTGGACCGACCCTACAAGCCTTTATGTTGTGCCTATTCAGGGTTGGACCGGCCCTGCATGCCTTTATCTTGTGCCTATTCAGGGCTGGACCGACCCTGCATGCCTTTATCTTGTGCCTATTTAGGGTTGGACCAACCCTGCATGCCTTTATCTTGGGCCTATTCAGGGCTGGACTGACCGTACATGCTTTTATCTTGTGCCTATTCAGGGCTGGACCGACCCTGCATGCCTTTCTCTTGTACCTATTCAGGGCTGGATCAGCCCTGCATTCCTTTATCTTGTGCATATTCAGGGCTGGACCGACCCTACAAGCCTTTATGTTGTGCCTATTCAGGGTTGGACCGGCCCTGCGTGCCTTTATCTTGGGCCTATTCAGGGCTGGACCGACCATGCATGCTTTTATCTTGTGCCTATTCGGGGCTGGATCGGCCCTGCATGCCTTTATCTTGTGCATATTCAGGGCTGGACCAACCCTGCAAGCCTTTATGTTGTGCCTATTCAGGGTTGGACCGGCCCTGCATGCCTTTATCTTGGGCCTATTCAGGACTGGACCAACCATGCATGCTTTTATCTTGTGCCTATTCAGGGCTGGACCGACCCTGCATGCCTCTATCTTGTGCCTATTCAGGGCGGAACCGGTCCTGCCTGTCTTTATCTTGTGTCTATTCAGGGCTGGATTGGCCCTGCATGCCTTTATCTCGTGCTTATTCAGGGCTGGACTGACCCTGCATGCCTTTATCTTGTGCCTATTCAGGGCTGGATTGGCCCTGCATGCCTTTATCTTGTGCTTATTCAGGGCTGGACCGACCCTGCATGCCTTTATCTTGTGCCTATTCAGGGCTGGACCAGCCCTGCATGCCTTTATCTTGTGACTATTCAGGGCTGGACCGACCCTGCATGCATTTATCTTGTGCCTATTCAGGGCTGGACCGGCTCTGCATGCCTTTATCCTGTGCCTATTCAGGGCTGGACCGGCCCTGCATGCCTTTATCTTGTGCCTATTTGGGGCTGGACCAGCCCTGCATGTCTTTATCTTGTGACTATTCAGGGCTGGACCGACCCTGCATGCCTTTATCTTGTGCCTATTCAGGGCTGGACCAGCCCTGCATGCCTTTATCTTGTGACTATTCAGGGCTGGACCGACCCTGCATGCCTTTATCTTGTGCCTATTCAGGGCTGGACCGACCCTGCATGCCTTTATCTTGTGCCTATTTAGGGTTGGACCAGCCCTGCATGCCTTTATCTTGGGCCTATTCAGGGCTGGACTGACCGTGCATGCTTTTATCTTGTGCCTATTCAGGCTGGACCGACCCTGCATGCCTTTCTCTTGTACCCTATTGAGGCTGGATGGCCCTGCATTCCTTTATCTTGTGCATATTCAGGGCTGGACCACCCTACAAGCCTTTATGTTGTGCCTATTCGAGGGTTGGACCGGCCCTGCATGCCTTTATCTTGTACCTATTCAGGGCTGGACCGACCCTGCATGCCTTTATCTTGTACCTATTTAGGGTTGGACTAACCCTGCATCCCTTTATCTTGGGCCTATTCAGGGCTGGACTGACCCTACATGCCTTTATCTTGTGCCTATTCAGGGCTGGACCGACCCTGCATGCCCTTTATCTTGTGCCTATTCAGGGCTGGACCGGCCCTGCATGCCTTTATCTTGTGCCTATTCAGGGCTGGACCGACCCTGCATGCCTTATCTTGTGCCTATTCAGGGCTGGACCAGCCCGCATGCCTTTATCTTGGGCCTATTCAGGGCTGGACGACCATGCATGCTTTTATCTTGTGCCTATTCAGGGCTGGATCGGCCCTGCATGCCTTTATCTTGTGCATATTCAGGGCTGGACCGACCCTGCAAGCCTTTATCTTGTGCCTATTCAGGGTTGGACCGGCCCTGCATGCCTTTATCTTGGGCCTATTCAGGACTGGACCAACCATGCATGCCTTTATCTTGCAGCCTATTCAGGGCTGGACCAGCCCTGCATGCCTCTTATCTTGTGCCTATTCAGGCGGAACCGGTCCTGCCTGTGCTTTATCTTGTGTCTATTCAGGGCTGGACTGGCCCTGCATGCCTTTTAAATCGCTTATTCAGGGCTGGACTGACCCTGCATGCCTTTATCTTGTGCCCTATTCAGGCTGGATTGGCCCTGCATGCCTTTATCTTGTGCTTATTCAGGGCTGGACTGGCCCTGCATGCCTTTATCTTGTGCCTATTCAGGGCTGGACCAGCCCTGCATGCCTTTATCGTGTGCCTATTCAGGACTGGACTGGCCCTGCATGCCTTTATCATGTGCCTATTCAGGACTGGACCAGCCCTGCATGCCTTTATTGTGTGCCTATTCAGGACTGGACCGGCCCTGCATTCCTTTATCTTGTGCCTATTTGGGGCTGGACAGCCCTGCATGCCTATCTTGTGTGCCTATTCAGGGCTGGACCTGCCCACGCATGCCTTATCTTGTGCCCTATTCAGTGCTGGACCGACCTTGCATGCCTCTTATCTTGTGACTGTTCATAGCTGGACTGGCCCTGCATGCCTTTATCTTGTGCCTGTTCAGTGCTGTACCAGCCCTGCATGCCTTTATTTTGTGCCTATTCAGGGTTGGACCGGCCCTGCATGCCTTTATCTTGTGCCTGTTCAGGGCTGTACCGGCCCTGCATGCCTTTATCTTGTGCCTATTCAGGGCTGGACCAGCCTGCAGTGCCTTATCTTGTGCCTATTCAGGGCTGACCGGCCTGCATGCCTTTATCTTGTGCCTATTCAGGGTTGGACCAGCCCTGACATGCCTTTATCTTGGGCCTATTCAGGGCTGGACTGACCTGCATGCCTTTATCTTGTGCCTATTCAGGGCTGGACCGACCCTGCATGCCTTTATCTTGTACCTATTCCGGGCTGGATCGGCCCTGCATCCCTTTATCTTGTGCATATTTCAGGGCTGGACCGACCCTGCATGCCTTTATCTTGTGCCTATTCAGGGCTGGACCGACCCTGCATGCCTTTATCTTGGGCCTATTCAGGGCTGGACCGACCTGCATGCCTTTATCTTGTGCCTATTCAGGGCTGGACCGCCCTGCATGCCTTTATCTTGTGCCTATTCAGGGCTGGACCGGCCTGCCTGCCTTTACTCTGTACTATTGGGGCTGGATTGGCCCTCATGCCTTTATCTGTGCTTATTCAGGGCTGGACTGGCCCTGCATGCCTTTATCTTGTGCCTATTCAGGGCTGGACCAGCCCTGCATGCCTTTATCGTGTGCCTATTCAGGACTGGACCGGCCCTGCATGCCTTTATCATGTGCCTATTCAGGACTGGACCAGCCCTGCATGCCTTTATCTTGTGCATATTCAGGGCTGGACCAGCCCTGCATGCCTTTATTGTGTGCCTATTCAGGACTGGACCGGCCCTGCATGCCTTTATCTTGTGCCTATTTGGGGCTGGACCGGCCCTGCATGCCTTTATCTTGTGCCTATTCAGGGCTGGACCTGCCCTGCATGCCTTTATCTTGTGCCTGTTCAGTGCTGGACCGGCCTTGCATGCCTTTATCTTGTGACTGTTCATAGCTGGACTGGCCCTGCATGCCTTTATCTTGTGCCTGTTCAGTGCTGTACCAGCCCTGCATGCCTTTATCTTGTGCCTATTCAGGGTTGGACCGGCCCTGCATGCCTTTATCTTGTGCCTATTCAGGGCTGGACCGACCCTGCATGCCTTTATCTTGTGCCTATTCAGGGTTGGACCAGCCCTGCATGCCTTTATCTTGGGCCTATTCAGGGCTGGACTGACCGTGCATGATTTTATCTTGTGCCTATTCAGGGCTGGACCGACCCTGCATGCCTTTCTCTTGTACCTATTCGGGGCTGGATCGGCCCTGCATTCCTTTATCTTGTGCATATTCAGGGCTGGACCGACCCTGCAAGCCTTTATGTTGTGCCTATTCAGGGTTGGACCGGCCCTGCATGCCTTTATCTTGGGCCTATTCAGGGCTGGACCGACCATGCATGCTTTTATCTTGTGCCTATTCAGGGCTGGATCGGCCCTGCATGCCTTTATCTTGTGCATATTCAGGGCTGGACCGACCCTGCAAGCCTTTATGTTGTGCCTATTCAGGGTTGGACCGGCCCTGCATGCCTTTATCTTGGGCCTATTCAGGGCTGGACCGACCGTGCATGCTTTTATCTTGTGCCTATTCAGGGCTGGACCGACCCTGCATGCCTCTATCTTGTGCCTATTCAGGGCGGAACCGGTCCTGCCTGCCTTTATCTTGTGTCTATTCAGGGATGGATTGGCCCTGCATGCCTTTATCTCGTGCTTATTCAGGGCTGGACTGGCCCTGCATGCCTTTATCTTGTGCCTATTCAGGGCTGGATTGGCCCTGCATGCCTTTATCTTGTGCTTATTCAGGGCTGGACTGGCCCTGCATGCCTTTATCTTGTGCCTATTCAGGGCTGGACCGGCCCTGCATGCCTTTATCGTGTGCCTATTCAGGACTGGACTGGCCCTGCATGCCTTTATCATGTGTCTATTCAGGACTGGACCAGCCCTGTATGCCTTTATCTTGTGCATATTCAGGGCTGGACCAGCCCTGCATGCCTTTATTGTGTGCCTATTCAGGGCTGGACCTGCCCTGCATGCCTTTATCTTGTGCCTGTTCAGTGCTGGACCGGGCCTTGCATGCCTTTATCTTGTGACTGTTCATAGCTGGACTGGCCCTGCATGCCTTTATCTTGTGCCTGTTCAGTGCTGTACCAGCCCTGCATGCCTTTATCTTGTGCCTATTCAGGGTTGGACCGGCCCTGCATGCCTTTATCTTGTGCCTATTCAGGGCTGTACAGGCCCTGCATGCCTTTATCTTGTGCCTATTCAGGGCGGTACTGGCCCTGCATGCCTTTATCATGTGCATATTCAGGGATGGACCGACCCTGCAAACTTTTATCTTGTGCCTATTCAGGGCTGGACCGACCCTGCATGCCTTTATCGTGTGCCTATTCAGGGTTGGACCGGCCCTGCATGCCTTAATCTTGTACCTATTCAGGGCTGGGACCATTTCTGCATGCCTTTATCTTGTGCCTATTCTCAGCTGGACTGACCCTGGATGCCTTTATCTTGTGCCTATTCAGGGCTGGACCATTCCTGCATGCCTTTATCATGTGCCTATTCTGGGCTGGACCGGCCCTGCATGCCTTTATCTTGTGTCTATTCAGGGCTGGACCGGCCCTGCGTGCCTTTATCTTGTGCTCATTCAGGGCTGGACCGGCCCTACATGCCTTTATTTTGTGCACATTCAGGGCTGGACTGGTCCTGCATCCTTTATATTGCGCCTATTCAGGGCTGGACCGACCCTGCATGCCTTTATCTTGTGCCTGTTCTCTGCTGGACCGACCCTGGATGCCTTTATCTTGTGCCTATTAAGGGCTGGACCATTCCTGCATGCCTTTATATTGTGCCTATTCTCAGCTGGACTGACCCTGGATGTCTTTATCTTGTGCCTATTCAGGGCTGGACCATTCCTGCATGCCTTTATCATGTGCCTATTCTGGGCTGGACCGGCCCTGCATGCCTTTATCTTGTGTCTATTCAGGGCTGGACCGGCCCTGCGTGCCTTTATCTTGTGCTCATTCAGGGCTGGACCGGCCCTACATGCCTTTATTTTGTGCACATTCAGGGCTGGACTGGTCCTGCATCCTTTATATTGCGCCTATTCAGGGCTGGACCGACCCTGCATGCCTTTATCTTGTGCCTGTTCTCTGCTGGACCGACCCTGGATGCCTTTATCTTGTGCCTATTAAGGGCTGGACCATTCCTGCATGCCTTTATATTGTGCCTATTCAGGGCTGGACTGGCCCTGCATACCTTTATCTTGTGCCTATTCAGGGCTGGACCGGCCCTGCATGCCTTTATCTTGTGCCTGTTCAGGGCTGGACCGGCACTGCATACCTTTATCTTGTGCCTGTTCAGTGCTGGACCGGCCCCGCATGCCTTTATCTTGTGCCTATTCAGTGCTGGACTGGCCCTGCATGCCTCTATCTTGTGCTTATTCAGGGATGGACTGGCCCTGCATGCCTTTACCTTGTGTCTATTCAGGGCTGCACTGGCCTTGCATGCCTTTATCTTGTGCATATTCAGGGCTGGACCGGCCCTGCATGCCTTTATCTTGTGCCTCTTCAGGGCTGGACCGGCCCTGCGTGCCTTTATCTTGTGCCTGTTCAGTGCTGGACCAGCCCTGCATGCCTTTATCTTGTGACTGTTCATAGCTGGACCGGCCCTGCATGCCTTTATCTTGTGCCTGTTCCAGGCTGGACTGGCCCTGCATGCCTTTATCTTGTGCCTGTTCAGTGCTGTACCAGCCCTGCATGCCCTTATCTTGTGCCTATTCAGGGCTGGACCAGCCCTGCATGCCTTTATCTTGTGCCTATTCAGGGCTGGACCGGCCCTGCATGCCTTTATCTTTTGCCTATCCAGGGCTGTACTGGCCCTGCATGCCTTTATCGTGTGCCTATTCAGGGCTGGACCGACCCTGCATGCTTTTATCTTGTGCCTATTCAGGGCTGGACCGACCCTGCATGCCTTTATCGTGTACCTATTCAGGGTTGGACCAGCCCTGCATGCCTTTATCTTGTGCCTATTCAGGGTTGGACTGGCCCTGCATGCCTTTATCTTGTACCTATTCAGGACTGGACCATTCCTGCTTGCCTTTATCTTGTGCCTATTCTCGGCTGGACCGACCCTGGATGCCTTTATCTTGTGCTTATTCAGGGCTGGACCATTCCTGCATGCCTTTATCTTGTGCCTATTCAGGGCTGGACCAACCCTGGATGCCTTTATCGTGTGCCTATTCTGGGCTAGACTGGCCCTGCATGCCTTTATCTTGTGTCTATTCAGGGCTGGACCAGCCCTGCATGCCTTTATCTTGTGCTCATTCAGGGCTGGACCGGCCGTACATGCCTTTATTTTGTGCACATTGAGGGCTGGACTGGTCCTGCATCCTTTATATTGTGCCTATTCAGGGCTGGACCAGCTCCACATGCCTTTATCTTGTGCCTATTCAGGGCTGGACCAGCTCCACATGCCTTTATCTTGTGCCTATTCAGGACTGGACCGGCCCCACATGCCTTTATCTTGTGCCTATTCAGGGCTGGACCGGCCCCACATGCCTTTATCTTGTGCCTATTCAGGACTGGACCGGCCCCATGCCTTTATCTTGTGCCTATTCAGGGCTGGACCGGCCCCACATGCCTTTATCTTGTGCATATTCAGGGCTGGACCGGCCCTGCATGCCTTTATCTTGTGCCTATTCAGGGCTGGACTGACCCCACATGCCTTTATCTTGTGCATATTCAGGGCTGGACTGATCCCACATGCATTTGATGCTAATTGCATTCCATTCTGGCCTGTCAGCAGCATGTGGTGTGGTGCTGGCTCTGTGAGTTCTTTAAATTTCTTTTTTTTTTTAGCTTCATCCCCTTGCCATTTCTTAGTGATTTGTTTCCCAGGGAGGTTGGTCTCTTTTTGTCTACAGACCCCTCTCCTTTCGAGGCACTCACAGGAAATATGAACAAAATGATGAGGAGAGACTCATTTGACCACTGTCAGACCACTAATAGCTAGCTGTTAAAGCTCAGCATGCCACATGGCATCAGACCTTCCTCCTCCCCAGCTCCAACCAGCCAACTGCAGCATTTCCAATGGTTACATGATGTTATAGTCATGAGGCTGCACTGCCCATGTTCACTGTTGTGATGCCTGTGTATTTTGGTGCCAAGCACCATTTTTGGCACACAGTCTTGGCAGCCAGCATTGCAGCTCATCTCAAGAGTTTTTTGTTCCATTCTCATGTGTGACAGCAGCAGCGGGAAGGGCTAACTACTGGTCACTGGCCTTGCATATATCACTCCTCAGGATAACATGATGAGTCTTGCGTCAACTCTCTGGGTGGGGCAGGATAAGCTGAGGTTAATCAGATAACGGTCCCAGACATGAGCTGCGAGTGTGATGAATGATCTGGACCATCAGTAAGTCCAGCAGACCAGTGTGTTTATCTTTTTCCAAGAGTCATGTCTAGGCAGGTGACACAAGGCAGCAAGGTGAGTGGACCACTGGCTGAGGGTGAATGACGGCCGTATAATTGCCCTGAACTTCTTAATTTTGGCACTGTTTGGCAGTGTTAGTGGGGCCAGTGGCTACAGTGGCAGGTGGCAGCATTCTTCAGCCACTGAAAAGTGACCATGTCAATGTAGAGCCAGAGTCCCTTGAGTGGGCCCAAGGAGAAGGAAAGAGGATGGAGTGCGCCATCAGACTTGCCCCATAGCCTGTGGTGCGATGTAATGGCCTGGACTCATTAAGAGGGGAGACAGGGGACTTGGCCTAGTATTGGCAGGCTAGAAGTGAGAGACAGAAGAGGGTTCAGGTCACACTGAAGCCTGGGTGGCTTGAGTGATGATGGCATCAGTGGCAACCGGGAGTAAATGCGGGCCAGGTAGGTCAGGCTACGAAGAACAGTGGAACGGAGGTGAGAGCTGGAGTAAGCAGCACTGCAGCAACAGTACAAATGATTGATTTATACTGTATGTACTGTACAGTAAGTAGTAAAATGTTCTGTAAGTGAAAGTCTGTCAAAATTGTCAGTCCACTCAGGTCAGCAGTTGTGGTAGTAAAATATTTTTAGTCATAAAATTCAGTCATGAATACGGATTGTCCAGTTCAACCGAGACTCATTTACAGTGGGATCCTGATATGAAGAACCTCATTGTAAATGTAAAAATTTAATTAAACCTTCATATCTTTATGAAAGGTTCATTTTAATTTTTAAAAACACAGAGTATATAATCCTAGCTTATTACCTCTCAACCACTGTCACTGAAATGAGAGACACACTGAGACTCACAGTTTAAGACAACAGGGGATTCATCATCAAACATGCTACGATACAAGCTCAGAACACTGTGGCAAGCAGTGCAAAATATTATAAATGTATTCTTCATTGTCTGAGCTATCTTGGGCTTCTATAAACTTTTTGTTTGTCTTCATTATAATCCTCAAGTTTGTGTAGGACACCTGGCCCTCGGGGAAGGTGAATTTCTATCTTATGATACTAAAGTTAAAAAAAGTTTAGAGTATCTCGATGGCTTCTTTCGGTGCTCCCTTGTAGAAAAAGAATCCCACCCTCTGCCATAGCCTGCCCACTCCTAATCACATCCCCAGGTCCCCATGTGTAACAAAACAATCCCACCCTCTGCCATAGCCTGCCCACTCCTAATCACATCCCCAGGTCCCCGTGTGTAACAAAACAATCCCACCCTCTGCCATAGCCTGCCCACTCCTAATTACATCCCCAGGTCCCCGTCTGTAACAAAACAATCCCACCCTCTGCCATAGCCTGCCCACTCCTAATCACATCCCCAGGTCCCTGTGTGTAACAAAACAATCCCACCCTCTGCCATAGCCTGCCCACTCCTAATCACATCCCCAGGTCCCCGTATGTAACAAAACAATCCCACCCTCTGCCATAGCCTGACCACTCCTAATCACATCCCCAGGTCCCCGTGTGTAACAAAACAATCCCACCCTCTGCCATAGCCCTTCTCCCTCCTAATCACTTCTTGCACTGTCCCATGTATAACAAAACAATACCCCCTCTATTATAGCCCTCTCCCCTCCTGATCGTTTCCCCCACTGTGCTCAGTGTCTTACACCTGAAAAGAAAACAATGGTTTAGTGATGACTTCTGTTCCCTTGGCCCCACCCTGTCTCCCATCTCAGCACCCACAATCCCAGACCCTCCCCAACCCTTCACTTACCTATCCGGTCTATCAGTATGTCCTGCTGCTTCTCTGGCCATGTCCTGCTGCTCTGGAACTCGATCGGGAAGTGACAGTTACTATGTAGGTTTAGTTAAGGGCTTTTTAATACATTTTGAAAGTTACTCATAACTTTCTCTTATTTTTTATGTTATTTCCCCAAAATTTTCAACAGACCCTTTTTAACCCCGCCTCATGAACCAGGTAAGTGAAATTTTTGAATTCTCCCCAAGCATGTTTTCTCAGTTGCTCTATGAAATCATGTTTTGAACAGGATTTTATAAATTCCACTTGTCTTGATCATGCTAGGGTAATGAAAAGACAATACATAGATACATAGATACTGTCGGTAGATAAGGGCCTATGGCCCACCCAGTCTGCCCATTTGAGCTTATAAATTCCCTTTATGTTTTTCTAGAAGTCTGTTGCCCTTTACCTCTGACCTCCAGAATTCCCTTATATCTATCCCATGCATTCTTAAATCCCGTGATTGTTTCATCCCTCACCACTTCCTCTGACAGAGTGTTCCACTTGTCCACCACCCTTTCTGTGAAGAAATTCTTCCTTACGTTCCGTCTGAATCACACTCCCTCCAACTTCATCCCATGTCCCCTAGACCTGGAACATCCTTTTTACTGGAAAATAGTATATTCCTGCACCCTGTTCCTCCCTGTAAGGTACTTGTGTGTCTCTATCATATTCCCTCTCTCCCTCCTCTCCTCTAGGGAGTACATTTTCACATCCTTCAGCCTGTCCTCATAGGACTTGTGATGCAATCCCTGTACCATCTTTGTTGGCCTCCTCTGAACCTTCTCCACCCTGTCTATGTCCTTACATAGGTAAGGTCTCCAGAACTGTACACTGTACTCCAGGTGGGGCCTCACTAGTGTCTTGTATAGTGGAATGATGATGTCCCTTTTCCTGTTGGTGATGCCCCTGCCTATGCATCCCAAAATCCTATTTGCTTTACCTGCTTCCTTGTCACACTGTTTCCCTACCTTGAGGTCATCAGAGATGATAACCCCAAGATCCCTTTCCTGTTTGGTGCATGCTATATCCTCACCCCCCCCCCCCAACACATATGATGTTCCAGGGGTTTTGTGCCCCATATGCATTATTTTGTACTTCTTTGCATTGAATTTCAGCTGACAAACCCTCAACCATTCTTCAAGCTTCTGCAGATCCCTCCTCATTCTGTCCACACACTCTGGCATGTCCACTCTATTACAGAGCTTAGTGTCATTAGCAAACAGGGAAATTCTGCCTTCTAGGTCCTGCACAATGTCACTGATGAAGACGTTGAATAGGATCAGTCCCATCACTGATCCCTGTGGTACCCCACTGGTCACTCTTCCCTCTGTGGAGTGACAGCCATGTACCACCACCCTCTGTGTCCTGCCACCCAGCCAATTACCCACCAACCAACCACACTACTGTCCTGCCCACTCCCATATTCCCCAGTTTGTTTAATAGCCTTCTACGTGGCACACTGCCAAAGGCCTTGCTGAAGTCCAGATAGGCCATGTCCACTACCCTCCCTGATCCACCACCCTTGTCACCCAGTAAAAAATTAAATGAGACTGGTCTGGCATGACCTCCCACCAGTGAAACCATGCTGCCTAGGGTCCTGTAGTTTGTTGGCAACCAGATCTTCCACCAGTCTCTTCTACAGTAGTGCTTCCATGATCTTCCCCACTACCGAGGTCCGGACAGTGGCGTAACCATGCATACTTATTGTACGCACTGGCGTAGTTTTTTCAGCATGACACGAAAGAAAAAAAATTCAAGCTGGCCCTTTAAAAATTCTGAGTTTTTGGAGGCTGGGTGGACCTTAGCCTTGGTCGGGTCAGGGGTTAGTGTATGGAGGTTGGTTGCAGGGGCGTAGGTGGGGGGGTTCACAGAGACAAGGAGGAGGCAGCATCATTGTCAATTTTTCAGTCCTCCACCTCTGCTCCTCCTCCTCTCTCGACAAGACCCAATCAAGTTTGCGGCTGGAATTTGGTGGCTTGGCACATTAATGCACACTGGTGCACAAAGCACGCACTGCTGCATTGCCTGCATGAGTCACAGGCTCACAGCTGAGGAGCGAAGAGGTTGTGGATGGACTGGGAGGAGGATTCAGAGGACTGTTTTGTGCTGTGTTGGTGGTGGGACGTGGGAGCCGAGAAGAGCCGTACGTGTCACGACACTCGACCTAGAACAAAATATTTTTTATTAAAATAATGGGAGTGGGAGGGAAGGAGAAGAATGAGCCAGATGTCGCACCATGGTCGGGACTCAGGAGGGAGTGCTGAGAGCAAGTCAAGAAGGAGCACTGAAAGGCGAGCCGGAGAAGCACTAGGACAAGCTTGGGGAAGTCTGTCTGGAGTTGTTGTGGCCTGTCTGCCCTGGCCCTGACAGCAGTCAACCAAATGTCAGGTAAAAAAATGTATTCAGTTCAGAGTTCAGTAAGGCAGGCAAGCTGAGAGAGCAATGCAGCATATATGTGTTTTTCCCTGCCCTGGCTGTAGGCAGGCGACTCAGTCTTGGGTGTCATTTCTCTGTGCCTGAGATCTATGTTTGTCCTGGTCCTTCTTGGTTGAACCACAGAGTGGCTGATCATAGATGAGTGGGACCAACCTCTCTCTCCATGGGGCATCAGCTCCCTCTTACCGATCTCTTTTTCCCACTTTCTGTTGGGGCAGCAATTAAGTGGACTCACAGGAGATCCCAGGCCTTCTCATTACTTTGCCTTTTACTTTTTGTTCTTCTTTTAATTTGCTGGAGAGGAGGATTCACAGGAAGGAAGCACTACGACCTGGAGCACCAGACTTTTATGGCTCACTGGGTTCCTAATAGTAGTTTGTTTCTCATAAACCTGGTCTCTGTCTTTGATTTGTTATCCCATCACCATCTTGTTGGAATGACTGACCTCCTCCAGGGATAATTGTGGCTTTTCATTTTCTTGCAGCAGTGGCAGTAGCTTTACTGAAATAACTGTTTTGCAGTGCACCCTACGTCAAATAGGTCTGCTATCAACTCTTTAATAGCTGCAAACAGTTTCAAAATTGCCATTTAAAAATAAAAATATTTTTTTAGTTTCTTGGTGAGTGCTTCTTTATGTTGGTGTCTAACTCTGGGTCAGATGCAGTTGGGGAGAGATCACGACAGTTTTATGTGTACCACACTGGAGAGTTGGTAACTTTCTCTGTCACAGATCCTAGCCAGTGAGATTGCCTGGACATGGCCTCTCAGTTTCTGGGTCTACCCTCTGACCAGGGCCTTCATATTCTTTACACCTCCAAGATATTTGTTCTATGCAGTTCCACATTATTTTTAATGTGTGGGGTAGGTGGTTGATGGCACTGTTTGACAGCCAGTTGTCCACAACCATTTAAACTGCAGACTCCAACACCCCTGACTCCACGGGGGGAAACATTTCTCTTGAAATTAGGAGTAGGCAAGATGTAACAAAACTATTTTTTCTTCAAGAAAAACCCTAAAACTCACCATAGAGCATGTAAAACCCCCAGAGCTTCTAGGGGCCTGGCCGCCCCGAAACCCCCAGCTTTTATTTGGCCTTATTGATAAATATTATATCCAAGCACCCTCCAAAAATCCTGCCTACACCCCTACCTGTTATTATAGTTGGGATGGGAGGGACTCAGGATGAACGGAGTTGACAGGCGGGTGGTTTAGGCAACTCACTGAACTGTAGGGACTGCAGAAAAGACTATAGTGCAAATTATTAGGCATGGGGAGGGGGAACAGGGTAGCTAATTCTGTTTCAGATTACCCCCAAAATGCACCAGAATGCGCCAAAAAATAAAAATGTTATGGGGCCTAGGTGGCACGCAGACCCCCAGCCTGTAGTTTAGATTATTGGTGCGTACACTTTTTTTAAGGCTGGTTACTCCACTGGGTCCGGCTGACTGGTCCGTAGTTCCCTGCTTCCTCTTTGTTCCAGCTTTTGTATAAGGGGACTACATATGCTGTCCTCCAGTCTTTGGGTACCTCCGCTGATTCCACTGATCAGTTAAACAGGATTGCCAGAGGTTAAGCCACCACCTCTCTTATTTCCTTTAGGACCCTGGGGTGCACCCCATCAGGCCCCATTGCTCTATCAACTCATTCCTTCTAGTTCCTTTAGCACCCTTTCCCATCTAAAGGGAAATGTGTCCACTTCTGCACACTTCCCACCCCTTGTACTCCTTTCAGACCCATTACCCTCCCTTTCCTCAGTAAAGGCTGAGCAGATATATCTGTTCAATATGTCAGCTTTACAGTTGTCATTCTCCATGCTGCCCCGTCCTCCCCTTTCATTCTCACTAGCCCTCCCTTTGCCCTTCTTTTTTCACTTATGTACCTGTAAAAGGTTTTGTCCCCTCTACCCAGTGATTTTGCGATGCAGTCTTCTGTCTGAGCTTTGGCTTCCCTTACTGATCTCCCTGCCTCCCTTTGCTTCTCCTGGTACTTCTCCCTATCCCCTTCTGCCTGCATCTTTTTGTATTGCCTTAATGCAATCTTTTTGGCTTTCACTTTCTCCACTACCTCCTTGGAAAACCATAATGGCCTCCTTTTCCTTTTCCCCTTGTTAACCTGCTTAACACATAACTCTGTTGCTCTCATATTCCCTGTTTTAAATATTGTCCAGCGTTCCTCCACCCGATTCCCTCCCTATTCCCATCAGTGCCTCTTTCAAGCATGTCCTCCATTTTCCCAAAGTCTGCCCTTCTAAAATCCAGGATACATGTTTTTGAGTGGTTTGGTTCCGCTCCTTCTGTGATTTCAAACCACAGAGGCTGATGGTCACTGTTCCCCAGGTACTCCCCCGCTGTTACCCCTATCACACTGTCCCTGTTTGTGAGCATGAGGTCCAGTATTGCCTTCTGCTAAGTTGGTTCCATGACCATTTGCTTAAGGAAGGCATCTTGAAGGGAGTCCAGGATACATCTGCTCCTGGTTGATGCTGCAGCTGGGAGGCTGCAGTCCACATCTGGAATATTGAAGTCTCCAACCAGCACCTCCTCCCCCTTGCCTGCCATCCTTTGGAAGGCAAGCATTAACTCCCTATCTGTCTCTTCCTCCTGGGCTGGTGGTTTGTAGACCACCCCTTTGTGGATGGCTGACCCCATTTTCCTTTCCAGCTTAATGCATAGTATCTCCCCTTCCCCCCAATTTTGTTCCTCCTGGATCTCTGTGGCCTTTATGCCATCTTTCACATAAAGTGCCATTCCTCCTCACTTCCTGCCTGCCCTGTCTCTTCTGAATATGTTGTAGCCGGGTATGATCATCTCACTGTCATGGTTATCATTACACCAGGTTTCTGTAATGGCTACAATGTCCAGGTCTGACTGCTCAATGGCAGCCTCCAGATCCTCCATCTTGTTGCTAAGGCTCCTGGCATTGGCACACATGACTTTTCATGAGGTGAACTCCCTGGACTGTTTAACTGTTCTACTCCAGCCCCCTCCCTGGTTGTCCTTTATCCCTGGTTATTTCTGCCCTTCTGTTGTATTTTGCCCCCCTTGCTGCCCATCCACCCCTTGGGTGCCTATCTCCATCTTTTGCACACTGCTTTGTAGAGATATTTCCTCCTCCTGTTCACTGGTTCCACTGCTAGCTATGGGGGAGGGCAATTAGGTACCCTCCTTGCTGGCCTGCCCCCCCCCCTTGGCTAGTTTAAATGTTTATCCATGTTGCATTTAAACTTATTATTGAGTACTTGGATTCCCCCCAGGACAGATGCAGACCATCAGGCTTGAATAAGCCCCCATCCCTTCAGGTGGGTCCCCAGTCACCAAAGAATCCAAACCCTTCCTCGCAGCACCAGTTCTTCAACCATGTATTAAAGTTCCTGGCGCATATGCCCCTATGCGCTCCCATGCCTCTCACAGGTAGTACTTCTGAGAAGGTGACAGATGTAGCTACTTGCTCAAGACCCCCTCCCCAATTTTCTAAACTCTTCCCTGAATGTCCTTAGGCTCCCTGTTTGCCAGGTCATTAGTACCTAGGTGGATAATGATATCCAGTTCACCCTCTCATCTTGCCTTCCTGGTGATCCCGCTATGCTGAAAATTTGGGGTCAAAATTTCAGAAAACAAAGTTATGAATAAATTTTGAAACTCTTCAATATTGATCCATTACTTTGCTGTTTTCACAGATTTTGAACCCACATTTATAACATAGCCTTCCCCCCACCTGATGAACCAGGTAAGTGAAAATGTTCACCCCCAATGTGTTTGTGCAGTCACTCTGCAAACTGATGTTGCAGACAGGATTTAAAAAATTCCACCTGTATTGATCATATGGTGGATAAATAAAAAAAAATATGTTGAAAATTTGGGATCAAAATCTCAAAAAAAAAGCAACAAAGTTATAAAGAAATGTTGAAATTCTTTAATGTTTACTCATAACTTTTCAATTTTTCATATTTTGACCTCACATTTACAACATAGTCTGTTGTTTACCCCACCTCATGAACAAGACAGGTGTAATTTTTTAAATCCCCTCCGAAACATGTTATCACAGTCATGCCACAAAAATCACTTTTCAGGTGGGGTTTGAAACAATTCACTTGTGTTTATCATAAAGTGGGGTAATAAAAACACTATGCTGAAAATCTGGAGTCAGAATCTCAAAAAACAACAAGGTTATGAGGAAATATTGAAATTATTCAATGTTTACTCCTAGCTTTGCTATTTTACCAGATTTTGACCCCATCTTTTCAATGTAGCATTTTTTTCTCCCTCGCCTCATTAACATGACATATCATTTTTCAAATCTTGCCTAAAATGTCTTTTCACACTTGTGCTACAAAATTATATTTTCGAAAGGATTTCATAAATGAGACCTGTTAGGTTCTTAATCTGTGTAATAAAAGGCGAATGCTGAACATTTGGGGTCAAAACTGGAAAAAAAAACAAAAAACAAAGTTATGAACAAACATTGACATTTTTCAATGTTTACTCATATCGGTGCAATATTTTTACTTTTTGAACCCACGTTTTCAACATACAGTACTCGTGTTTTTTACCCTGTTGAAGGAACATGACAGGTGTCATTATTGATATCAGGGGGGCAGCATAGTGTAGTGGTTAAGAGCACTGCCCTGCAAACCTGGAGAACTGGGTTTGAATCCCACAGCCACCACTTGCATACTGTGTCACCATAAGCAAGTTGCTTGACTTCCTTCTGCTTCCAGGATGCTCCTGGAAACAAGTCTTGGCTTAGTGTGTCTTTTCTGGCCAAAAATGTTAAAATAAAATAAATAAAAAATGATGACCCCCCCAAAAAAAAATTCTTGTTGTAGTCATTCCACAAAACAAAGTTTCAGGCAGTATTTCATAAATGACACCTGTCATGTTCATATCTCAGGGCAATAAAAACTAATATTTTGAAGATTCAAGGTCACAGTCTAAGAAACACAGCGTTATGTGTGAACCTCTTCATTTCCCAATTATGATAATTTCATTATAATTACCTGTGTTATAAATGTGTTAATTTTAGCATCTGCACTATCAGTGCCAAACACCTACACAGCAAATACAAGCAGCAAACATTCTGCACTGTCGAATGCTTGTTTTTAATGTAGGACACATCACAAACAATGCTGTGTTTGCAAACCATTACAATAAGTTTATTCCTGTTACATAGGGTGATTACATACTGTGGGAATTACAAGATACAAGCTGCAGTACGATTCTTTTTGTTACCTGTTCATCCTCCTTCCAAGTACAACCATACCTTTTAAGTTACTTAGGCCAATACTAGCATTCCTATAAATATATGACAGAGTCTCAGTTCCACTGTAAATATATGAGTCTTAGTTCCACTAAATTTAAAGTTGGTATTATGTTACTGAAATATTTTATGTCTACTAGCATTTCACCTATTGTAATAATATTGGTTACACAATGGGATGATCAATCAATCAATCAAAATCTTTATTTAGTCTGGCAAACATCATTGAGCAAGTGCATTTTTCAGATGGACCTGGGCAAGATACATGAACAATACATAAAGAGGAATACCAACTTACAGAGTCATTACATAGAACAGGGATTACACACAAGAGGTTAATAACAGCACTGGAGTACATTTATAAAATAAGACAGAAAGCTAAACACCATGTGATACAGAACTTGTGCTACAAAAGATACAGAGTAAACCTATATACCCATATATACAGAGTTTTCATGGAGCAGGCTTGGATTCAAGTATTGAGTATGTAGTGTAAGGAGGGGCACGGGTGAGGAAGGAGAGGAACTCAGGAATGAGAGCATAAGTGCAGGGGTGCCTGAGGGGCTTTAGAGCACCAGGGGCAGGTGGCAATGGTTATAGAGCTAGGTGCACTACACCAGGAACAGGGGCTGAAGGTGATGTGCCAGGAAGTGTAATATTAGTAGATGACAGGATGACTCGGAGAGGGAGACTCCAACTTAGATTGGGTGGAACTATCAGGTGGGGGTACAAATAGACACAGACATACTGAGTAATGAGGCAGGAATACCAGGAATGGAATGCTCCTGACAGGACTAGAAACTGAATCGGGGGGGGGATGATGGGAGGCTGTGACATCAGGGGAAGCAGTTACAGGATTCCTTGAATGAGCGAGGATATAGTGCTTTGAAGGCTGATAGTTTGATTGGGAATGCCAGTTGCAAGGTTTTTTGCAGGTTGTTCCATAGTGTGGGTAGAGAGTGATTAATGGCAGACCTACCAAAGCGTGACTTGAACTTAAGTACTGCAAGCGAGATGTAAGTAGAACTCCTTAGGGCATACTTACCTACCGCATTTAGAGGAAGACAGTCCAAGATATATTGGGTCAGTAACTTAGTAATAACCCTGTAGGTCCTTTTGATACTTTCATATGATTTATGTTAATATGATTATATAATAGCTATGTGTAAATATAAAATTCAGTAATGAGAATATTAAAACTATTTTTTCACAGAGTAGTCCTTTAAGCATGCATGTTTGTTAGCGGGAAGCTATATTATCTCTATGCTGAGGGTGAAGACAGATATTTTCCATGGCACGAGTAGTGGGTAGCGTGCATGCTTATTTACAAAGTAGACCTATCTGTCACCATGCTGAGGGGGAGGAGAAATAGACGACAGACAGCAGCTATTTCTACTGAACAGCTCTTTGAGCAGGTATGCGCATTTGCAAAGAGCCCTTATCCCTGTGCTGGGGGTGGAGAATTGAAAATGGATTGATCTGCGCACTAGCACACCAACGCTTGTGGAAATATGAATAGCTGTTATAGAACACAGAGACAGGTCCAGATGGAATGAACCACAGGTAGTCCCTTGAAGGGCAATTGCATAGGAGGGATGGATGAAAAGGGGCCTTATCAGTGCAGACAGGTACCTTAACCACAAGAAGTCGAGACTGAAACTAGATCAGTAACATTTCCTCCATTCTCAGGGCAGCTTAGCAGCCTTTAGTACAATATTCTTTAGTTTGAAAGAGAGGCTCCGAGAAAACTCCTTCCTCTTCATCAGGGAATCAAACTTTCATTTTCCCAGTCTGAAGACACCCTGTCTCCAAGCCCAGCACCACTGAGTAAGAACAGTGGCGTGTCAGCAAATAAGTTTATATCTGCCAGGCCATATGGCTTGTCCATGTGGTGCATGGTCATACTGTTTTATCAGTTCACCCTGGGAGCAGAGGTGATGTCCGTGTTAATCAGTGTAAAGTTTCACTGTCCTAGTCAGCCCCTGGAAGCAAGCACACATGATGTACTGTATATGTCACATTTATTTTTCTCCCTGGTAAGGCAATATCACACTGTGACAAAACTAGCAACCTTGACATGTCTCTTTTAATATATGGAAAAGCCATGACAGGTTCGCATCTGTTAACATCACACAGCAGTTTCTAGCTTGGTTTTGAAATGCTTCTGTTTATTCCCATTATGCCTGTGAATACACCAGTCAAGCTGAATAAAACCTTTGACTGGATGTCTGTTCTGACAGAATGATTAGAAAGCATGTTTGGTTTGCAAATCATCAAGTTTGCAGTTTTGGTGCTACTACCACATGCATGCCCAACAGAAAGACAGCTTGTAATGGAGCAAAGTATGTGTGAAGGGCTTCCAGATAGTTGAGCTACAGTAGGGAACTTCTCATTTAACTCAGTTGGTACAGCTGATTCTATTATTCCAAAAGCCTGTAGTTCAAGACTTGAGTCTGGCCATGATAGCTAAACACACAAGAGGCTCTGAACAGTTGGCATCGGAGCTAATCAGCTTAGTACTGTAGTCAAATTCTGGGCTAACAAGCTCCCTACATACATTAGCAACTTGTTTTCTCTTGCCACTAACCCCGCCTACCTTTTATGCATAGAGTTTGATAAAAAACTGCGTATCCCTCACAGGAAAAATAAATCTTGGCAAGATACCAATAGTTTTTGGCTATGCAAACTCTGGAGCAGTCTGCCCCTGACTTGATGTAACCCCCCCCCCCCAATACGTATCTAAACTGAAAAGTAAGCAGGACTTCATTTCCTCCAGTGAGTGCCAACCTACCTAGTGTATTTCTTTGCATTGTATTTGTACCCTAAACTCTTCTGTATAATCTAATGTTCTAACTGATGTCATTTTTTGCTATTGCAGTTTCGTTTTTTAACCTGTACTCTCCCTCCCAAAAAAAAAAAAAAGGTCACATTTGTACATGAGACTATTATCCTTTGTATGGCTTACGTGGTAAAACAATTTCTAATTAAACAAGCATTTGTCAATGTCGAATGTTTGCTTGCTGGCATTGGCATTGGTACTGTAGGAGTTAGAGAGCTGCATAATAGGAATGGCAGTGATGTATTGAACTGCAGCCAACCCCACCACCACCCCCCTGCAGAGAATGACAGGCATTGGGGTATGCCTTTGGGTCATCAGGCTTAATGGCCACGCCATTTCACCACACCCTACTCTGCAGACACCGAGAAGTGTCACGGTGTGCCTTGGGCTCTTTCGCCCTAATGTTCACCCCATTCCATCAAGTAATATGGTGAGATGGGTGCACTATAGGAGAACAGTGTGAACTTTGGGGCCAAAGAGTCCAAGGCACATGTCCATGCCTCTCACTGGCTGCAGGGTGTGGATGAGGTGGAGTGGTATGAGCGTTACAGGCGACAGTTCCAAGTCACACCCCTGAAGCCTGTCAATCTCTACAGAATGGGGCGTTATGGTTGCAAACCCTATCACCTCAGGCGTTTGTTGGTAGTTTTACTCCAAATTTTCAACATGGCTTTTTTGTGACCCCCACATTATGAACAGTGGCAATAACAGTTTGTTAGCTGAAAGCTGATTTTGCAGAGTGACTACAGCATTTGGCACCACAGGTGCGAAAACACATTTCGAACAGGATGTGAAAAATTACAGCTGTACTGTTCATGGGGAGGTGTAACAAATGGCAATGTTGAAAATCTGGAGTAAAACTATACAAAAAACTGGTGAAGTCATGAGCGTGCGTAGAAAGTGCACAACACACACCTGTAATGTAATTAGTTTGGAGATTTTTTACAGCAGATTGTCAACACAGGCATTTTGGGACCTCTGCTCATGAACAGTGTCACTGTGATTTTCTTAATCTGTCCCGAACAATGATTTCCCACAGCGACCACGCATTTCTGTGCTGAAAGTGTGAAACACATTTCCACCATGATTTGAAAAATGACAGCTGTACTGTTCATAAGGAAGTGTGGAAAAATGCCAGTGGTGAAAATCTGGACTGAAAATATTACAGTTTCATGAACTTACGAGAGTGCATGGAAACTGCGCAATGCTCGCTCGTAACCTGGTCATTTTATGGACTTTTGTCACCAAATTGCCAACATAGCCATTTTAAGACCTATGCTCATGAACAGTGTCACTGTGATTTTCTTAATCTGTTCCAAACATTGATTTTGCACACTGACTGCGCCATTGTGCGCTACATGCGTGGAAACATATTTTGGGCATGATGTGAAAAATGACAGCTGTACTGCTCATAAGGAGGTGTGATAAGATGGCAATGCTGAAAATCTGGAGTGCAAATATTAAAAATTTATGAACTTACGAGCGTGCGTAGGAACTGTGCAACACACGCTCGTAAAACAGTCATTTTTAGGAATGTTTTCACCAAATTTTCAACATAGCCATTTTAAGACCTCTGCTCATGAACAGTGTCACTGTGATTTTCTTAATCTGTTCCAAACATTGATTTTGCACACTGACTGCGCCATTGTGCGCTACATGCACGGAAACACATTTTGGGCGAGATGTGAAAAATGACAGCTGTACTGCTCATTAGGAGGTATGGTAAAATGGCAATGTTGAAAATCTGGAGTGCAAATATTAAAAATTCACGAACTTACGAGAGTGCGTAGGAACTGTGCAATGCACGCTTGTAAAACAGTCATTTTAAGGAATTTTTTCACCAAATTTACAACACAGGCTTTTTGAGAACCCACCTTATGAACTCTAGCACTGTAATTTAGTTAATCAGTCCCAAAAGGTGATTTTGCGCAGTGACCACAAAATCACCCTTTGGGCCCGATTAACGCCCTGGTAGTTCCAGAATTCATGAGGAGGGGTCCCAAAAACCCCATGTTGAAAATCTGGTACAAAAATTCAAAAAAATGCCTGAGATATGCATCAAAGTTTAAAAAACCCTATTTATTGCATTATACAGCTTACCAGCATTTCCTCAGTTCGCGGTCGGCTTTGAAGAGTGCAGACATGTTCCCGGTCCACCAAAGATCGTCGCTGGACTCCAGAGGTAAGAATAGGGTGAGGGGGTGTGGGGAGGCAGGGTGTGCAGAGGGTGGGCACAGGTTGTGGTTGGGGGCCAGGGAGACCGCCGAGGGACTGTTGTTTTGTTTACAGGTTGTTTTTTTTTCTTCTGGCAGATGACGCAGGATGTTTGCCATGCTGGGTGGGCTCCCAGTGTGGCAGCTAGAAGGCTGTTGGGGGGAAGTGGAGCCGGCGGGGGACTGGGCACCCGTCAGCCATAAAGCCTTTTGCCATGCTGGGTGGGCTCCCAGCGTGGCAACTGGAAAAAGCTTTTAGGCGGGGAGGGAGCGCTCAGTTATCTGATCATGCTCACTGAAGCATCTCTCTCCTTTCAACTGTACAGTACCGCGTTTTCAACTGCTGTCATAGGCAGCTGCAGCATTCATTGGTGAACTGTGGCCGCACCTGCAAATGCAGTGAAGGAATTGGAAGACAGGGTGCCACACCTCCAGAAACTCGAATGATGGCACTATGTTTCTTGCACATGCGTGCAAGCAAACATAAAAATGAATAAATAACATTAGAATTAGAACTACTAATATTTGAGTACTATTTTTTTAAATCTTTAATATATTTCAAAATACACAAATATGCATATTCTGTGTTCTCTTTTGAGGGACTCCAAGCCCAGGACAGCCCCCTCCCACCTTTCCCTCTGTATTTAAATTATTTGTGTGGTTCAAAATCTCCCTTAGGAGCAGGAACTAAAAATCCAAGAATATGGTTCTAAACTCCAGAAAGGCTCATTTGGGGGAGATGGAGGAAATATTTGAGATCAGGCTCCAGATATTGGGGGTGAAGGAAAAATGGGAAAATTATGTAAAGAAAAAGGAAGTTTTGGAGGTCAATAAATGCTGCAGGTAAGAAAGAACAAGAGGCAAAAAGGTCATTATCATTCTCTAGGCAGCTCAAAAAGGCAGTAAAGGGGAAAAATGGCTTCCTTCAAGAATTAGAAGGGGAGCCAGTTAGAAACACTAAAATGAAAAATCAGGAAAACTTCTGGTAACCATTGCAAATGTGAAGGCTAAGGCAGAGAATGAGCTCAGAATAACAGAGGCAGAGAAGGACAACAACAAGACCGTCTTCAGATATATAATGAGAAAATGGTAAAAGGAAGAGATAGAAGGCAGATGAAAGGTCCAGAATGAGTGGTGGATGACCTTGGAAAGGTAACTGTACAGAACGAGTACTTCCGTTGATTTTTTTACTGAGAAATGGATGGGATGGTCCACTGCTAGATTGTAAAGTGACAAAGGGTTAAGGTCTAGGACACAGGCTATAGGTGGGGCATGTTTCTACAGAGAGATTACTCCAGAGTCTTTATGCTTTGAAAGTCAACAAATCCTCAGGCCCAGATGATGTGTACACCGTGGTACTGAAATACATGAGATGGGTATTGGCTGCCCCTATGGCAGGTATATTCAACTGTTTGCTGGCAACAGGAGTAGTACCAGCAAATTGAAGGAGGGCAGATCTGGTACTACTCCACAAGGGAGGGGACAAGGTTGTCCGCAGGAACTACAGATCAGTGACCCTGTGGGAAAACTGCTCAATACCTTCTTAAGGAGCAAATAGTGGAGTTCCTGGATTAAAATGATCCACAGGACAGAAGGCAGCATGGCATTAAGGGATGTTCTGCCAGACAAACCTAATTTTTTCAATGCAGTAATGCTGGCAGTCGACAAAGGTCAGGCTGTCCACATCCTATATCTGAAATTCAGCCCTTCGACTCTGTACAGTATGGAATGCTAGTAAAGAAGTTTGGGGACCTGGAACCAGGGACAGAAATTACAAGGTGGATGAAAAATTGCCTGGGTGAAGATGACCAATATGGTAGTGGTAAATGGACAGCATCCAAGAAAGATGGTATACATAAGCAGTGTACCCTAGGGATCAGTTTTAGAACTGGTCCAATTTAACATGTTCATCTGTGATATAGGAGAAGGGATGCAGCCTGTTTGTCAGAAAACTGTACTGGGGTAGTGTACAGACCACCAGCACAAGAGGAGATGATGGACAGGGCACTAGGGGACCATTAGGATGGCAAGAAATGGTGCTGTTAGTGGGAGATTTCAATGTGCCAAATGTGAAGTGGAACCTTCCAGCAGCAGCTTTGGAGAGCAGCAGATCCATTCTTGACATCCTACAAGGGGATTTTCTCATGCAGCTAGCTAAAGAACTTACTAAGTGTAACCACCCAGTCCTCCGGGGTTACTAGAATCCCATAAGTATTAGACCAGGTAGGTCTCTGGGCAGCAGTAGAGGGTTTTTAGAAACTCTCTGCCACATCACCTCATTGTTTACCTAGTTAGGCTGGGCAGAGAATGAGATTATGCCATTTACAACTATCACAGCTGCATAAGCCCTTTTTGGCTCAGCTGCAGGGAAGCAGTTAGAATCTTGACGAGTTCCAGTTTGGAGAGTGAAGGAGAAGAAGCTATCTGTACTGCAGAGGGCTAGAGGTGCCTGCCATCCCCCCCTTTGCTGGGTGAAGGACCTCTGTTCATCATTCTTTTTCTCACCCTAGTGTGGGGAACAAGTGTTGCCTGAGGAGTGGTGGAGACCTGTGTCAGTGGAGCCCCAGTGGGTTCAAGTTCTTTCAGAAGTGGAAAGGAACTGAGAAATAAGTGGTTCTAAGAGGCAACCCCCTGATGGACTGGAGGACTGTCACGGCTGCCCAGAGAAGAGAGACAGTTTCTGTTAAAGCTATGGTCTTTGAGAAAGGAGTGTTTCCTCAAGCGTCTTGTCAAATGCCTGTAAAAAGAGAATACCAAACCCTGAGTACAATGTGCATTTGGAGATAGACTTCTTGGGCTGTCTGGTGATGTATGTACCCTATGCTGACTAGATTACTTTCACTCAGGACCCTGTTCACCACAACTAAGTGCTGTTGTAAAGTACTGAAGGAAAGGATGTCTTTAGCAGCCCAGTGGGGTTGAAGAACCCAGTTTTTGTGTCTTAAAGTAATGGCAGAGTCTGATTTGGGCCAGGGTGGGCAGAACCTCACTTATGGTCAAAGTGAAGACCTAACTGATTACCAAATAGGCACAGGTGCCGGAAGATGTTAGCAATGGTCTGTCTCATCAGGGTCCCAGGTTAAGTGTATGGTAATTCCCACTAATTAACACTTGTCAAACATCCAAAGACCCCTAAGCAAAGGGGTAGATAGTTCATGTTTTGGGAAAAGGTTCATGTTGAAATGTACAATACTGTCTTGTTCCAGGACTAGAGGGCATGGGATGAAGTTGGAGGGAGGATGATTCAGAGGAAACGTGAGGAAGAATTTCTTCACAGAACAGGTGGTGGACAAGCGGAACACCCTGCCAGAGGAAGTGGTGGGGGCTGAAACAATCATGGGATTTAAGAATGCATGGGATAGACATAAAGGAATTCTGGAGTTCAGGGGTAAGGGGCAACAGACTTCTTGGAAAACATAAACTGAGCATACAAGCTCAAATGGGCAGACTGGGTGGGCCATAGGCCCTTATCTGTCAACACTGTCTATGTATCTATGTATCTATGTCTGTGTCTGTGTGAAAAAAGAAACAATTTTTCTTCTAACTGCAAAAGTTGTACCATTTGTTTGAACAGTTTTTAACCTTGGGGGACCACCCTAGTTCTGCTTTAACATGTTGTCAGAAATAAAGTCATACAATACAATCCCAATTCTATGGTTGCGGGCAATCCATCTGAGAGTCTTGTAGTGGAATGTTATGGGGTCCCCTCAGATAGGAGACACAGCATAGCCCTGGCACCCATCTCCCAAACTCAGAGTAAATATAAATGTTATTTTGTGCCCTAATCCCCCCGACCTCTTAGATGCCTGAGCCAGGTATTTACCCTAATGCCAGGGGTGATACCTATTTTCTGCCAACTTGTGGTTTGTTGCCTTGTCTGTGTATCAAGCAGGGGGGTCCTGGCTGCAAGATGCTACTCTTTACCAGGGTAAGAGTTACATAGGGAAGGGCAGTGTTGGACCTGGTGCTTATAAACAGTGACAGCATTGTAGATGTCACAGTGTGCAATCCACCGTACTGTGTGGTTCAACATAAGGAAAGGAGCAGAAATGAACCACACAAGGTCCACTCAGGAGAGCAGACTTTGAAGAAATGGGAAGTTGCTTCAGAAATTAACTTGAGGTGGGGGGGGGGTGCCAGGATGAGTTGAGACGAAGTAGGTAAGAATCAGGGAGGGTAAAATTAGGTCAACAAACCTCTGTGTGAAAGAGGTAAGCAAAAGTAGAAGAAAAAGGAGACCATTATGGTTCTCCAAAGAAGTGGAAAGTGTGGCTAAAGAAACAAGGGTGGCATTCAAGAGATACAAAGAAACACTGCATGAGGAGGACAGGGATGTGTACCAACCAAGGCAGAAGGAAGCAGGTAAGGTGGTTAAGGAAGTAAAGGTACAAACAGAAGAAATGACTGTGAAAAGGGTTGCTAAAAGGGATAAGACTTTTTGCAGATACATAAGCGAGAAGAGAAAAGCTAGTGGAGAGACAATGAGGATTAGAAGAAAGTGACTGTGCAAAAGAAGACCAGGAAAAGCAGACATCTTAAACTGATACTTCTGCTCAATCTTCACAGTAGAAGGAGGCGGGGGCAGACTACCAAATAGAAGCAAGAATAGGGGTTTGGGGAGGTGAATATAAATCCATTTTCAGAGGAAAGAGTCCTTAAAGGGATCACAGCTTTGAAGGTGACTAAGACTACAGGGCCAGAGGGGATACACCTTAGGGTACAAAAAGAGCTCAGGGAGATGCTACTGCCCCACTGACAGCCTTGTTTTGCAGCTCATTTGAAACAGGTGTGGTTTCTGAGGACTGGAGAAGGGCTGATGTAGTCCCTCTAAGAGTGGGAGCAGGGAGGAATCTAGCTATTAATAGACCTGTCAGACTAACGTTAGCGGTGGGAAAATTAATGGAAAACCTACTGAAAACAGACTGGTTGAACATCTAGAATCTAATGAGCTGCAGGACCGCAGGAAGTACAGATGCATGGTGGGGGGGAGTGTCATACCAAACAAATCAGACAGATTTCTTTGACTAGAGCTGCCTTTAGACACTATGGGCTCAATTTTCAAACCGCTTGTAGAGCGACACAATTTTCATCGATCTATGGCTGTGGCAAACTCCAAGTGCAACAGAGACCCTACACCCTATTTTATAAAACTGGGGGTCCCTGCACCAAAGACCCTGGAGTTGCCACAGCCACAGGGCTGAGCCAAACATTGGGTGCACTTGTGGGGTTTGACAGAAGAATCCATCACCCCCCTCATATGGTGCAACCTAGATGACCCATGGAGGTTGGGGGGCTAACTATGCTTGGAAGATGGGTTGATGGGAGCCCTGGGGTGCCATGGGGGGGAGATTGGGGCACGGCGGCAGTGGGAAGGACATGCGGAGGCACCCAGCAGATGTGACTTACCACACAGCTGATCAGGCCAGGTGGGGGGAAACAGCTGGACCATCATGACCTGGACCTCAGTGGACAGCAGCCCTGGCACCAGCCCGACAGGATCCACAGTCCCTGGCATTGTAATCAGGCATCTGCTGGCTGCCACATGGAGGCTCTGTACTTGGGGAATGTCATGGTGCCTAAGGCATGTCCCTGACCACCACCTGCAAACTGCAACCTGCACGCACTCACATTTGCTGCCTTTGGCAGACTGTGGGTTCTGTGGGGAAGGTGCCAGGGCTGCTGTCACCTGGGGTCTGGGTCATGATGGTCTGGCCGTGCCCTCCCCCCACCTGGCCTGACTGGCTGTGTGGCAAGTCCCATAGCACCTCTGCTGGGTGCCTCCACACATCCCTCCCACTGCCGCCGTACCCCCCTTGCCCACCATGGCACCCCCAGGGCTCTATCAGCCCCAATCCCCACCTTGCAGGTCCCTCCTAATTGCCACTCTACCTGTCAGTGGCACCGGGCCCTTAGACCATCTTCTGACTGATCTAAAGTCAGCCCACTGTTGTGACCATGGTGGGGCTTCTAGAATTTGCAAAAAGGGGGATGATGCAGTCCCGCCATTGCGCAACCACCCTTGTAACCTAGCACACAGGTGCTTCTGCCGCAAGGGTGATGCAGGTTGGATTTGACACATGGCAACCAGATTTCAACACAGCCAGTGTTTGAAAATCGGGATAGCCACAAACTTTGATGCAATGTGCCACTTGCATCATACCCGTTTGGTGCAGTCACCTTGTGTCAAATTTTTCCTTTTGAAAATTGAGCCCTATATCTGTAAGAAGTACCATATTCAGTACATCCTACAAACCTTCCATATACACAGTATCCACACACACAGCATCTCTTCAGAACACACTGTATCACTTCAGTCCACATTGTGCTGTTTCCATACAGAGTACATCACTTTGTGCACACTGCTTCCCCAACATACGCACTGTAGCCCATGAACATACACTGACCGTAGCAATAAGGCATGACAGGGCATGGGTTGTTGAGGGATTTACTCATGCCTCATGTGGTGTGACACAAGGCATAGTCAAGTGCCTTGAACCACATGAGAAGCTGGCAAACACCAAGATGTTCCTAGCCCTAGAGTGCCTTACTATAATTAGAAAATGGGGCCCATCTGCGAAAAACACAGAAAAAAAATAAATGTTTAATTTAAATATTTAATTAAAAGTGCAACCAATTACAAATGTCTGGCATTATTGCCAGTCTATCATTGTTAATTTATTACCCTCTATTTTTATTACTTGAATGACATATCTGTATTGCAATCTGTCTATTTATTGTTTCCACCACCTTTTCCCTTTCCCCTGCTTTGCACCTGGAAATGAGCTTGGCTCAGTGTCACCAACATTTTAAATAAAAAAAATAAAAATAATAATGTGATGCATCCACCATAACATAAACAAAATAGTTCCCAAAACAACTGTTATGTGCAGCTAGAAGTAGAGTGGGTCGCCAAATGTGATTTCCCTTATCAGGTTCATCCATTTCTGGTTCTACTACATGTGCTTTTAAGAAATATATTAATGAGTTTTTAAATCACTTAGGGCCTGCCACCCTTCCCAGTCCTGTTTTGTATGGCTTTACCCTTGTTCAGTAGATGAAATGATTATTTACTATGGAATACATGAATTCAAATTTCTGCATAATTCTGCTGGCAAAATGTTCACCCTTCCCCACCCCCTTCTGACACACACACACACACAGTGTTTACCATGGAATACAAGAATTCAAACTTCTGCATATGTCTGCATAAGCAATAGGACACAACAGGTTATGGGGCATTGAGGGACACCTGCATGCCCAGGGATGTAGTGAGGACCAACGCCACAGGTGAAGGGCCTTACAGAACTACAGTAAAAAAAAACAGGCTGCCACCTCACTAGATAAAAAGTTACTCACACACCAAAGATAAGATTAAAATACAGTGGCATATTTATTAATAAATAACAATATGCAAAAGGTTAAAATTAGCAGTCAGTAGAGTAGTAGAGCACAAAATACTTAATATTTAGAGCATCCTTGAACACTATGTCATTAATACATGAGGGCCCCTTACTGATACAATTATATAGTGACCCATACACAAATTGCATATGACAAATGTCAACAATGTGTGTGAATAACAAGGAATCCCAATAACACATAACTCATTCCCAATCATGCTAAATCAATCAAACAACCAATATTAATTATACTGTAGATAAAAAAAAACTATTAGAAACACATTTAATGAAATCAGGTTTGATGGTACAGTAGTTAGAAACATTTTTAAATTGCATTTCACAGATCTTCACTAATCTGGTGTTACCCTCGACCCCTCCCTTACCCTCATGGAGCACATTACGCTCATTGTCAGAATCCATTTACTAGAAATCGGGTATTGGCTTCAGGCTAAAGGACATTATGACCCCGGTAGTAAGGCTTTCCATTGCTAGGGGTATGTTGCTCCCCCTTCTAAACTACAGCTCCCACACCTAAATGCAAAGCTCCTACTGGGTGGGTGGGGGTATGGACAGCAGTGTCCGGATGAGTGGTGCTTTCCCATAGGGGTGGTTAGACCCAGAAGATGCCCTGGGGTGAAATGGTATCTGGAACGTGGTAATTCTGTTCTGGTTCCCATACCCAAGGGCACCTCCGGTGTCGGAGGGCAAGTAATTGGGACAGTTCGCCAACCTCGTCCAACTCGGGCACTGTTATGCAATGCCAGATCTGTCTGCAACAGGACTGGCCTTTTTTGCAGACTTTGTTGCGAAGGCAGATCTGGTTTGCATTACTGAGACCTGGCTGGTTGGAAATGCTGCCCATCTTTTAGATGCAGCTGTTCCAGCCGGGTATTCGGTTTTACATCGCCCAAGATTGGACCGCAGCGGGGCGGGGGGTCGCGGTCTGTTTCAAGACCGAATTGGGCTTAACAAATGTTCCAGTAGAGGAGGCTAGGTCATTCGAGTGCACTGTGGTGGCTGGTGTGGGGTGCAGGATAGCTCTCATCTACCATCCACCAGGTGATGAGAAGCTGTTCCTGCAGGAAGATACAGATTTCGTTGCCAACATGTCATTGGAGTCGCCTAGACTGATGGTTCTGGGCAACTTCAATGTGTGGGTCAACGAGAAATCTTCTCTTTTTGGTCAACACTTCCCCCAGTCAATGATATCTTTTGGTTTCACACAGGTCATTTCCTCAGTTACTCACAAGGGTGATCACTCTCTTGATCTGGTCTTCCTCCTGGGAATCGGGGCCTCCGGCTTGGTGGTGGAACCAGTCAGTTGATCCAACCACTACTCTGTTGGGTTCAGTTTTTCAGCCCCCTTGGGAAGGTCGGCCCCTGTGGAGATGGTCAGTTACCGCCCTTTACGGGAAGTGGTCCCTGATGACCTGATGGCGGTAATTGACCTCTCGCTATTCGGCGAAACTAGCATGGATCCTGAGCAGTTAGTTGCAGCCTATAATAGGGCCATTTCTACAGCTCTTGATCTAATTGCTCCTGCTTGTGTTCGCCCCTTTCCGCGTCGCCCTGGGGTCCCTTGGTTTGATGAGACTCTACGGGAGTTGCAGAAACAGGGGCGTAGGTTGGAGCGCCATTGGCAGAGGACAGCCTTAGATGCCAACCACCTTATTTTGTTAGAGCATTATAAACTCAGTCAAACAGAAATTTCCCGTAAGAAGGCAGAATTCCTGTCCAGGGAAATAGCTGTCGCACAGAACTGATCAGCCCAACTCTTCAGGACTGTTGACAGACTGTGCAACCCAGTATGTCAGCAGTTCTGTCGGTTTTTTTCACAAAAGGATTGTGATGAGATTGCTGGCTTCTTTGCTAATAAGGTGGCAGACATCAGGCATGAATGCCTCCAACTCCACTCTATGGGTGTTGCTGTTGATCGGTGCTATGTCACAGAGCCTGGAGTTTCCTGGAGTACCTCTGAGCTGCCGGAGCTCGTGGATATTATGAGGATTGTCCAGGCGATGCGTCCCACTTGCTGTAGTTTAGACTCTGGCCCTACTTCCCTAATTTTGGGTTGCATTGACATCATTGGCCCGGTCTTAGCTCAGATTGTCCAGTGCTCTCTGGATTTGGGTGAGTTTCCCAGCTCCCTGAAAATGAGGGTGGTGAGACCCCTCCTGAAGAAAGCTTCTTTAGACCCGGATAACCTAGCAAACTACAGGCCTATCTCTAACCTCCCTATTGTGGGGAAGGTTATTGAGAAAGTTATGGCGGCTCAGTTGGATAACCATTCAACCATCCATAATCTATATGAACCTCTCCAATCAGGTTTTCGTAAGAGACATAGTACTGAAACTGCTCTGGTTCAGGTGCTCAATGATCTCCTGATGGCGAGAGATTGGAGACACCATTCCATCTTGGTTCTCCTTGATTTATCATCAGCTTTTGATACTGTGGATCATGGGGTTCTGCTCGAATGCATGAGGTTTGTCTGAGGACTGTCTGGTACAGTTCTCAGATGGTTTACACCTTTCCTCACTGGTAGATCACAGAGAGTTGTCTCTGGTATTTTTTCCTCTGGGGCTTTCTCTCTGCCTTGTGGGGTACCCCAGGGTTCAGTGCTGTCCCCAATGTTATTTGCAGTATATATGCTGCCTCTTGGAGACATTGTAAGACGGTATGGGCTGAGGTTTCTCTGCTATGCTGATGATACCCAGCTCTACCTGGCTTTTGCCCCTGACCAGGTTAGTGCTATCTCAGTACTGAACAGCTGTCTCACAGAAATCCAAGATTGGATGAGTACCAGCGGTTTAAAGTTGAACCCAGGAAAGACCGAGGTTCTGGTTGTGGACCCAGGTCACAGGACAGAGGGTTGGGGACTGGGCTTCCCTCTGGTTTAATCTTGGGGGGGGCCCAGATTCTCACCTCTGAACAAGTGCATAGCCTAGGAGTGGTGCTTGAAGATGGTCTGACCCTTCATCATCAGGTGTCGGCAGTCTTCAAGTTGGCCTTTTATCATCTTAGGAACATTTCTAGGATTAAGCACCTTGTTTCACCCAGTGACCTTCCTGTTTTGTTCCACACCTTTGTGACATCGTGCCTTGATTACTGTAACTCCCTTTACTTAGAGCTTCCTGTGGTTGATCTCTGCTGCTTGCAGCTAGTGCAGAATGCGGCAGCATGTTTGTTGACTGGGGTATCAAGAAGAACTCATATTACCTCTGTGCTGCACGATCTGCACTGGCTGCCTATTCAGTGGCAGATCACCTTTAAGGTAGGACTATTGACTTACAAAGCCCTACATGGACAGGGCCCTGATTACTTGAAATAGCTCCTGGTGCCTTACTCCCCTCTGCGACAGCTCGACTCGGCTGACAAGGGGTTGCTAGAGATTCCAAGGGTAAGCCTAAAATCATCTGATGCACGTGCTTTTGGGTTTGTAGCTCCTACCCTCTGGAATTCCCTGCCACATTAGCTTAGGGAGTGAGGGACGATGGGGTGTTTTAAGTGGGCTCTTAAGACTTTCTTGTGGGGGAAAACGTATTCTGCATTGTCCTGATTTTATTGTATTTTATTGTATGCTGATTTTATTTTGACTGTACAGTGCTTTGAGACATGAAAGGCACTATAACAAATACATTTTATTATTATTATATTATTATTATTACTGGAACCTGACCAGACTATATTCAGTTTATGATAACATTAGCGGGTTAGCTTTGTGGCCCTTTCTCCAATCATCACTGCTCTCTTTACCATTCCCATGCCTGGTTCTCCCCATAATTCTGCCATGAAGATGTGCTATGATACCTCATCGACAAGTCACTGTGGGATAAGGAGTCTGCTCCATTTACCTAACTCTTCAGTCCCAAGCCATGCTGCTGCAGCAGCCTCAGGTCCTCCTCATGGCTGCTTCTCAATAATCCCCAGGTAACCATCTGCATGGGACAAAAGGTCTTCTCCTCTGCTAGCCCTAGATACTGGAATAGCCTGTCTATCTCCCTCTGCTCTCTAGGAACAAATTCCCTATTTAAACTCCTAGCTGCACTCCTGGCCAACTCTGCCTGCAAATGCCCTCCGGATATAGGATTTTGAGACTGGGGTTAAAACACATGTCAATTAATTTTTTTTCTGTGACATTGACTGGCAATGTATTTGTATATATTATAAACTAAGGCTGGGATATTCAAAAGGGTTGCGCAACTGATGCGCCCCCGGCACGATATTTTAAAGGGCGTTGCGCCAGTAACCCCCGGCTGCTCCAGGGCAATATCAGTAATGTATGCGCGCAGTGCGGGCATGCCCATGCATATGCGGCACATCCCGATATTCAGCCTGGGATGTGCGGCTCATATGCTGGCACAACACCGCCTTGCACCACTCAGGGGGGTGCAGAGTTGTGCCTGGTAAAACCAGGAACAAATCCTGGCCACCCACAGGTGAGCTGCCATATTGCAGGGTGCACCACAGCAGCTGCCAGCTGTGGGTGGCCACCCACCAATCCAGAACACAGTCCACATGCCCCCTGCCCAGGGAGCATTGTGATGCCCCCTTGCCTGTTAGCGGGCATTGGAACAGTATATTCCTGGTGGTCCAGTGGACCGCTGTCCATCGCCTGATCACGGGCATCTGTATTAAAATTCCCTGGTGGTCCAGTGGATTGGTCCCCATCGCCCGATCATGGGCATCAGTAAATAAAAGCCGTGGTGGTCCAGTGGAACCCCCACCCCAATCGTGTGCAGAATCACAAAAAGACACCCTGGTGGTCCAGTGGTCCCCCTGCCCACCCACCCACTGGGCCCCCGACACCCAGCACCCCAGTTAGCAGCGGGTGGCAGTACCCCACCCACACACCGCAGCTGCCCGCCGACTGATAGCGTACAGTAGGGTCTGTATGCCTATTGGTCCACTCGTGGGCCAATGAGTGTGCGAACCATACTGTACTACACAGCCAATATGTGAATGAATGCATTCATTCACATATGAGAACTGTATAATCGTATGGTCTGAGCCCATGGACGTGGCATGGATACAGACCCTACTGTACTCTGTCAGTCGGCGGGCAGCCGAGCGCCATGCAGGCGGGGTGCTGCACCCGCCGCTGACTGGGGGGGTGCTGGATGGCGGGGGCCTCAGTAGGCAGGTGGGGAGAGGTGTACCACTGGACCACCAGGGTGTCTTTTGGTGATTCCACCCATGATCGGGCACTGGGGGAGGTTCCACTGTACCACCAGGGTTTTTCTTTACTGATGCCTGTGATTGGGCGATGGGGACCGGTCCACTGGACCACCAGGAATTTTCTTTACTGATGCCCATGATTGGGTGATGGGGACTGGTCCACTGGACCACCAGGGATTTTAAATACTGATGCCCGTGATCGGCAATAGACAGTGGTCCACTGGATCACCAGGGATGTTTTGAACATATGCCCATGATCGGGCGTACAGGGGCGGGGTCCGCCAAGGGACTGCAGGGCATCAGTCCCCAACAGCTGCAGCCTGGCAGGGCTCCAGGCGCAAGTCACCAGGGATCGGAACGCCGCATGCAAATGGGGCCATAATGACATGCAAACGGCCCCATTTGCGCCTTGCATGCATAATGGCCTCATTTGTATGCTCAGTGCTGAATATTGCAGTTGATGCGCCTAGCTCAACCGCACTTGTGCTAGCGCATCCCCCTGCACCCCTTCTGCCACTTGCGCTAGTGCAGTGCCACTGTGCCATGCACAGTGCGTGCGTCATCAGTGCCATTTTCAACGGTGCTGAGCCATGGCGCAGCACCGTTGAATATTGCCTGATCCATGCCCTGGCGCAGCCCAGTTGCACTGCACCCATGCTTGCGCCCCTGCCTGGCGCAGTCTGAATATCCCACCCTGAATGTATTGTTAGCATTTATTGCTTGGGTTTCACTTTCTCACCTTGGTCATCAGTTCTCTTGTGATATTATTTGCTTCCAGTACCTTTTGCATTAAGCGCCTAGTCATTCAGTTGTATGGTATGTCAAATGCTTCTTGTCCTGTATGTACATTTTACCCATTATGCACCATCTTTATGACCGGAGTCATGTCTGAAAATGGTCCCTGGGGCAGAGGAGGGGAGGAAGGAAGGAAAGAAGGAAGGAAGGAAGGAAGGAAGGAAGGAAGGAAGGAAGGAAGATTTTCATTGGGTCTTTCTTCTTTATAGTTTATTTATTCCTTCTGCCATCATAGAATGCTGTCACCTTTTTCAGATGGCAACATTAAACCAAAACCATAAAAATACTAAGCTAGAAGAAAAAAAGCCTTTGTTGATGAAATATGCCAATTTGTTATGTCAGCACTGTATCCTTTCCATATGTACTTGTAGGACACGGACCCCCAGTCATCATGCGTGGACAGAGTGGCTGGGACAAGGATTCTCTCTAGTCATATTCTGGACTCAGAAAGTGCAGGGACTTTGGGGCACCACATCAAACAGACTGTTTTTACACAAAACAATTGTGCTTACATATGTTGGAGTCAAACAGGTTATGATTTATTTTGAGGTAGAATACAGCCTTTACTGCTCCCTCCTGGGAGCAGTGACAGGAAAAGTATAAATTTCACGTCAATCAAGCTGGACCTGGAGAGTTGGGAAACTTTATAAAGAAGTTTATATTTCACTTTATAAAAGGGACAAAAAAAATCTTAAATGCTGATTGGTTGGAAGCCCATTCCAGCCATGTCCTTATCTGAACATAATGTTACAACGGGCACTACTTGAGTCAATGAAGATGCAGTACACTGGAAATTCATTCCGTGTCAGTGCTGTCCAGCTGCAGCTCCTCAGCTAACAATCAACAGCAACATAGCATCTACAGCAGGAAACCTATGGGAGCGACTGTTCAGTACTGCAACTGCCCAATATGAAACCCCTCACTCCCCACAGACACACACAAAGTCTGCAGTTCAACCAAGTCCAGACATACCACAGGTATGAATCATTTTAAAATTAAAGTAACCTGCAGTTCAGGAGGAAACATGAGTGCAATCTCCGAACCTCTTCAGAGAGCTGCTCCTCCGTTACGTTTATCTCCTTTGGCACCCCCCACCCCTCACCCCATGAACCAACAGACCCAAAATGAATAAATAGATAAAAAAGATCTCCAACAGCACCACTTGTCAGGAAACGGCTCCATACGGTGGCCACAAACAGACACGCTCTGTGTCAGTGAAGAGGCACTCAGAACTAAATAAAATAGCCAAACTGAAAGAAATCTTCAGGGAGGGGGCTTGGCAGCCTGTGGAGGGAGAGACAGAAGAAACAGAACACAGCACCCAAAGTCGCAGACACTTGATGTCAATAAAACTGAGTCAGCAGCCAGTCACTCCTCACACACAGAGACAAAATAATAAATGTGAAAAAAAAAAGAAAAAAAAAAACATTAAATATATTGGGCTTGGTGGGGGGGAGGGCTTACTTACACTGCATGGTATTATTCTACTTTCTACCTCAGCAATACATAAGAAAACTTCTGCTGGCAATAAACAGTAATTTTAATAGGGGGACTATGTTTTACTATTTAGAAACATAGAAACATAGACTTTGATGGCAGATAAGGACCACTTGGCCCACCTAGTCTGTCCATTTCCCTACCTAGAGGATAAGCTGCAGATCCTATTTAACCAACAGCCTATTTCTTCCTAACCCCCACAAAAATTGCCTTGTGTCTGTCCCATGCATTCTTGAATTCTCCCACAGTTTTAGACCCCACAATCTCCTCAGGAAGGCTGTTCCATGCGTCCAACACCCTCTCTGTGAAAAAATACTTCCTCACATTGCCCCTGAGCCATCCCCCCTTTATCTGCAAATTGTGTCCCCTTGTTCTTGCACATCTCTTTTTCTGAAAGATGCTACCCTCTTGGACTTTGTTGATTCCACTGAGGTACTTACACGTTTCTATCATGTCCCCACTCTCCCTCCTTTCCTCAAGGGTATACATATTAAGCTCCTTTAGTCTCTCCTCATATGGCTTCTCTTGCAGCCCCTGTACCATTTTAGTTGCCCTCTTCTGAACTGCCTCCATCCTGTCTATGCCTGTGCAGAGATGGGGTCTCCAGAACTGGACGCAGTACTCCAGATGGGGTCTCACCAACTGTCTGTACAGGGGGATAACAACTTCCTGTTTTCTGCTGGTGATACCTCTCCCTATACATCCCAGTATTCCCCCAGCCCTCCCTACTGCCTTCTCACATTGCTTGCCAACCTTAAGGTCATCTGATATGATTACCCCCAGGCCCCTTTCCATTGTTGTTGTTGTTACTACCTCCCCACCCCATTGTGTAATCTTCCCCTGGGTTTTTGTTTCCCAGGTGCATTACTTTGCACTTCTTTGCATTGAATCCAAGCTGCCATACTTCTGACCATTCCTCCAACCTTGCCAAGTCCCTTCTCATCCTTTCCACGCCTCCTTGTGTATCAACCCTATTGCAGATCTTTGTGTCATCTGCAAAGAGGCATACTTTTCCTTCTAGTCCCTCTGCAATGTCACTTATAAAGACATTAAAAAGGACTGGACCCAGTACTGAACCCTGCGGTACCCCACTAGTAACCCCTCTTTCTTCAGAGTGGACTCCATTTACAAAATTGTCTTCTGTGTCCTGTTGTTCAGCCAATGTTTTGCCCAGGCTACCACCCTGGGACCCACTCCCAGGCTGGTTAATTTGACTACTAATCTTTTGTGTGGGACTGTGTCAAATGCCTTGCTAAAGTCTAGGTAGACCATGTCCACAGCCCCTCCCTGGTCTACTACTTTGGTCACCCAGTCAAAGAAATCAATTAGATTCGTCTGACATGACCTTCCCACTGTGAACCTATGCTGCCTTGGGTCCTGTGCCCCACTGGCCTCTAGGTGCTCAACAATTCTTTCCCTCAGAAGTGATTCCATCACTTTCCCTACCACAGAGGTCAAACTGACATGTCTGTAGTTTCCTGCCTCTGTCTTGGTCAGACTTTTGTGAAGGGAATCACATCAGCCTTCTTGCAGTCCTCAGGTACCACACCATCCTCCCATGATTTGTTAAAAAGGGTAGTCAGTGATGTCACTAGTTCTCTGCCTAATCCTTTTAGAATTCTGGGGTGAATTCCATCTGGCCCCATTGCTTTGTCCACCTTCAGTTTTAGGAGTCCTTTCAGAACCCTTTCTTCTGTGAAAGGACTGGGATCAACCCCTCTCCAGAGTGCTTCTGTTAATTGGATTAGGCACCTCTCCCACTTCCTCTTTTGTGAATACTGAACAGAAGTATTCATTCAGTATCCCTGCTTTTTCACTGTCACTCTCTGCCCACCCACCACCCATTCTATTCAGCCTTACTATCCCTCCCTTTGTCTTTCTACACTCCCTGATATACCTATAAAATATTTTATCCCTTCTTAACCAAGTTAGCTATCTTTTCCTCAGTTTGTGCCTTTGCTATTCTGACTACCCTCCCTGTTTCCTTCTGCCTTAACTGGTACAGTTCTCTGTCCTGCTCCTTCTGTGTTTCCTTATACTTCCTAAATGCTATCTTTTTCTCCCTAACCTTCACCGCCACTTCTTTTGAGAACCATAGTAGCTTTTTCTTTCATTTTGATTTGTTTATTTGCTTCACACAAAGGCTTGTTGCCTCTGTGATGGCAGTTTTGATATTTCCCCATTGTTGCTCCACCCCTCCTTCTAGCCTGTTTGCTAGTGCTTTTCTAAAGCACTCTCCCATCTTGCCAAAGTCAGCCCCCCTGAAGTCCAGAACCCTCACTTTTGTATGGCTTGACTCTGTAGCTGAGTTTATCATGAACCATACTGTTTGTTGGTCACTTGTTCCCAAATGGCTACCCACAACTACATCTGAGATCCTCTCACTGTCCCCATTTGAGAGTACGAGGTCTAAGATTGCTCCCTCATAAGTAGGTTCCAAAACTAGCTCTCTGAGGCTTGCCACCTGAAGGGCATCAAGAATGGCCCTGCTTTTGGATGTGGCTGCAACAAAGGTGCTCCAGTTAACATCTGGTATATTAAAGTCCCCCTTCAACAGTATCTCCCCTTTCTCTACCATCCTAAGTATGCCTTCTATCATATCCTTGTCCATTCCCTCCCCCTAACATGGGGGTCTGTATACAACCCCTGTGCGGATTGTGGTGCCATTTCCAGCCTCTAAGGTGACCCACAGTGCCTCCTCTCCTCCCTGTTTACTCTTTTGTTCAGTTGCTTTTTTTCCCTTACGTAGAGAGCTACTCCCCCCCTCTTCTGCCCTCCCTGTCTCTCCTGTAGGTTGTGTACCCTGGTATGTTAACATCCCAGTCATGGTTCTCTGTGTACCATGTTTCTGTAACTGCTATGATATCCAGGTATCCCTCTTCCATCAAGGCCACTAGTTCAGGGAGCTTGTTGCCCAGACTACAGGAGCTGGTACTCATTACCCTCCATTTCTTGATGGCCTTCCCCTTTTTGCCCCATCCCTGTCCTTATTGCATTTGTCACTTTCTCCATTTACCCCTGCGCTTCTCCCTATCGACATCTCTATGTTGGTGTCTACCACACTTATTACCCTGATTTTTTGAGGGGGGCTAGGATTTCCCTGCTCCTTTCCAGTGCCTCCCCCTTGGCTAGTTTAAATGCTTGCCAATGAAGTATTTAAACCTATCACCTAGGATCCTGGTTCCCCTCCTGGACAGATGCAGACCATCACACCAGTTACATAGAAACATAGAAGTTGACAGCAGATAAGGACCGCAAGGCCCATCCAGTCTGCCCATTTCTTTTTCTACCTTATAAATGTGCCATCGGCCTTTGCTCTGTCAGTGACCTATCTATTCATAGTCATTTGTATTGCTCCCTTATGCCTATCCCATGCCTGTTTGAAGCCCTGCACTGTATTCATAGCCACCACTTCTTGTAGTAGCCATTCCATGCATCCACCACCCTTTCTGTGAAAAGAATTTCCTCACATTCCCCCTTAATCGGCCTCCTCTAATCTCATGCTGTGTCCTCTTGTCCTGCTATTTTCTTATATTTAAACATGTTAGACTCTTTCACCTTGTTTATGCCCTTAAGGTGTTTGAATGCCTCGATCATATCACTCTCTCCCTCCTTTGCTCAAGGGTATACATATTGAGTTCCGTTAATCTGTCCTCATATGACTTCTGATGCAGTCCCTGCACCATTTTGGTTGCCCTTCTCTGGACTGCCTCAATTTGGTTAATGTCCTTGTGAAGGTGTGGCCTCAATACTGCACGCAGTACTCCAGATGGGGCCTAACCAGTGTCTTGTACAGAGGATTATTACCTCCTCTTACGACTTGTGATACCCTACTAATACACCCTAACACCCCCTAGCCTTACCTGCTGGGGTCTGCTTGGATGATTTTAGATCATCAGTGATGATGATGCCCAAGTCTCTTTCTTCCTTTGTGACTGCTAGCAACTCCTCCCAGCCTATAGGTAGCTTCAGGGTTTCTCTTCCCTATGTGCATGATTTTGCACTTCTTTGCATTAAATCCCAGTTGCCCTCTTCTGACCATTCTGCTAGTTTATCCAGATCTCTTCTCATTCTGCCCACCCCATCTGGATCATCTACTCTGTTGCAGATCTTGGTGTCATCTGCAAACAGACAAGCCTTCCCTCTAGTCCATCTGCAAGGTCACTAATGAAGATGTTGAATAGGACTGGCCCCAGGACTGATCCCTGAGGTACCCCACTTGTGACTTGCATCTCTTCTGACTGTATACCATTTACCACCACTCTCTGTTTTCTGCCCGTCAACCAGTTTGCCACCCAGTTGACCAACTTCTGACCCACCCCGAGCCTACCCAGCTTATTTATCAATCTTCTATGTGGAACAGTGTCAAAGCTTTGCTGAAGTCAAGGTAGGCGACATCAACTGCTCCCCCTTGGTCCACCACTCTGGTTACCCAGTCAAAGAAATCTATGAGATTAGTTTGATAGGACCTTCCTTTTGTAAACCCATGCTGTCTTGGATCCTGTGCCCCTATGGATTCCAGGTGTTGCACTATCCTTTCCTTAAGGAGTGCCTCCATAATCTTGCCCACTACTGAGGTAAGACTGACCGGTCTGTAGTTCCCGCCTCCTCCCTGCTAGCACTCTTTTGGGCGGGAGTGAAATATAGACCTGCATCCCTCCAGGTGAACCCCAGTCCCCAATGAAGTCAAATCCCTGAGCTCTGCACCAGTTTTTCAACCACTGATTGAATCCCATAGTGTGGAGCACCCTAGCCTCACCGTGCCATAGATAGGCAGCACCTCCGAGAAGGTTACCATGTGTGCTATTTGTCTAAGGCCCTTCCCCATTTCCACAAATGCTTCTTGCACTGCTCTGATCCCTTTCTTAGCCAGGTCATTTGTCCCTAGGTGGACAATGACATACAGCTCCCTCCCCTCATCGTCACACACCAGGTTCCTCCCCACAAATTTTACTAATGTAGGTATTTGACCTATTAAACCTCTATTTATATATTTCTGACTCTCTTTTGTTCTCTTTTTCTTTTGTTTTTTAATAATTACTTAGGGACCCATTTTATAAGCACAATAAGACACTCCGAGATGAGGGGAGTTGCCTTGGCCTGATAAGAGCACTTCCCAGGTGCTAAAGGCACTCGGCGCAAGTGCCTTATGCCTTATAATGCACCTGGGGCATGCTGTTATCAGGCCATAACCCACACCTCGTCGTGTCTTATTGCTTGCACCAAAACACCCTTGAGGTGACATTCTCTGGACTTGGCATCCCTGAAAGCCTTACTGAACCTACAATGCATCACCACAGTAGTGAACAATGAGCTGGCACAGGCTGGAGGGCCTGCGCTTGGAAAAGACCTGTCAGGGGCCTGATCCTAAATGAAGGGGGTCTCTGGATAGTCCTTTCATCCACCTGCCTTTTGCTATCTTCTTTTCATTACCAAAAAGGAGAACTCATTTTCCACATAAATAACTTAAATTGATTTCCCTTACCAGAGCCTGGACAGTGATTAGCACACCTGATTCACCTTTACCTCTTCACTGTTCTTTAAAGACAAACAGCTGGATGACCCAGACCACCAAAGTGGCTATCATTTTTGGTTGTCTTCACTTCACACTGGGCTGGATTTAACTTAGTTGCAGGGAAAACAATGCAAACCCTGGTGCTTCGAGGCAGGATTTTCAAAGCATGTTGCAGGGTTTGGTCTAGCCCTACACCACAGCACTTAGGTTCTGGCAATGCGCCAAACTTTTCACTGCATCTGTTCTTGATTTTGCAATCTTGGGTGCAGTTGTGAGAGTTTCCATGAATTATGGCAGCTTGTGCCACAAATCTGGTGCAAGCTTTGTAAAAACATCGGCTAGGATTTGCTGCAAGTTAGACCAGAAAAAGTTGGTCTAATATGCGGCAATTGACACATGAGACAGAAAATCCAATTAGATCACCACAAGCCCCATGTGTGGTATTGTTGGCACACTGGGACTTGCCACGATTTAAGACTTTTGAATATCCTGCCCTCTCTCTGCTGCTATAATTGAAGACTCCACCAACACTTCCCTTCATAACATGGGGACTCTCCATTTTATGCCCAAAAGCTAACCTGTCTGGTAGAAATCAGAGAGGCATATAGTTAAGGTACCAGTGCTCTCCCTACCCCCCTCCCTTTTTTGTGCTGCTTTAAAGCCTGGGGAGAGAACACTGGTACCTTAACTATATGCTTTTGTTTGGTCACACACCAGGTGCCTCCCCACAAATTTTACTAAGATGCATTGTCAATGCAGGGGTTGAGCTTGCCAAACCCTTTACACTGATTTGAATGTAGGAGAATTGTGGCCTTCTTCTAATTGGTGAGCTCCCAAGTAAACACCTGTGAGCCTCTTATTGGCCAGAGCACACACTACATAAGTAATAAAGCCAAGAGAGTGGTCCCCCATAAGACAGAGAGAAAGTAAAGGGACCTCAGCTCTGAATGGCAAGATAAAATGTGATGTTTTTACTGACCAATGGAGGTGGTCACTTTGCCGTAGTGGTCAGGCTTGATCATAATTCAACTGGATGATGAGACCAAGAACCCTTCCAAAATTTGTGACAAATAAGAACATTGGAGTTATTTTTTTAAAAATTGAAGGCTTTAAAGCAGCAGAAAAAAGGGGGGGGGAGCACTGGTACCTTCATTATATGCTTTTGTTTGGTCACACACCAGGTGCCTCACCACAACTTTTACTAAGATGCATTGTAAATGCAGGGGTTGAGCTTGCCAAACCCTTTACACTGATTAGAAGTCAGAGAAGAGCAGACCTTACCAAACCAACCCCTGCTTTGGGCAAGGCATGGACACTGTACTGCTTCAATACACAGTGGCTCTAGGAGGTACTACTGCTTGTTTTAATCAAGTTTATACTAATGAATCTTATCTTGTGTCAAAGCATTTGGAGTGTGAGCACCCTTATCTCAGTTAACCCAGCTTTTTGGATTGAATTTGATTGCTTCAGTACACTCTGCATCCTTTTATCCCATCCATAAGCACTATGGAAGCTATGCATCAATGTGGAGCCAAGTATGCGTGAATCGCATGTACCCAACCCACATAGCTCCATACCTGCGGAAAGGCATATAGTTTATGGTATGCACTACTGCCACCTCTGCAAGGTGCCTGTCTGCAGCCTTGCCCCTCTGACATGCTGCTTGGGGGCAGGATTGAGGGATACAGGTGGGCATCAGATCGAGTGCACTTCCTGGGTTCCAAACTGGATCCCCTGCTCTGCGTAAGCAGGGGATTCTGGGAAGGTGCAGGTCAGAAAATGTTAAAAGTATGGACCAGTTCTCCTATGAGTGCCCCCAGCCCTTCCTGTCAGCCCGGTGGGCTGGGGCAGCAAAGTGTGGAATTCCCTATCTCACCGGAGCCAGCAGGTGTCATGGGGGGCTCACAAAAGATACGGCAGGGTTCCCATTGCTGTATCCTGTGCCCCCTATAACCCGGCACTCCATGCCTTCATAAATGGTGCAGGGCAAAGGCACACCACCAGACACATCACCTGGATTGGCCACATGTGTATCTGCATGACCAGATGGAGGATCCAGTATGGAAGGGACATGTGTCCCTTTTGTGAACACTGCTGGGGTTCCACCAGACACCCACCTCCAGTGTGCAGCATTCAGTTGTGGGATTAGCAATGCACCACAGATCTGTGTCATGTAGACAACCCATATGTTAATGCATAGACCCCTATATGCCTTCCATTTGTAATGTATCCCATTCATAGATGTAGCACCCCTTCCTTACACACTGTCTTCATTGATACACCAAGTATCTCATCGGTGCACATTGGCTCAACAAATTGACACTTTATCTTACTGCAATGCTGCATTTACTCAATAAACTCAGTATCCCATCACTAAACCCCATACATGCACACTACAGACCTTTATACACATATCACTCAATAAACTGTATCCCCTCACCACACACCTTGCATGCACACTGCAGCCCTTTCATACACGTCACTCAATAAACTCTGTATCCCCTCACTTCACAGCTTGCATGCACACTGCAGCCCTTTCATACACATCACTCAATAAACTCTGTATCCCCTTACTACACACCTTGCATGCACACTGCAGCCCTTTTATACACGTCACTCAATAAACTCTGTATCCTCTCACTACACACCTTACATGCACACTGCAGCCCTTTTATACCCATCACTCAATAAACTCTGTATCCTCTCCCTACACATCTTGCATGCACACTGCAGCCCTTTTATGCATATCACTCAATAAACTCTGTATCCCCTCCCTACACACCTTACATGCACACTGCAGCCCTTTCATACACGTCACTCAATAAACTCTGTATCCTCTCACTACACACCTTGCATGCACACTGCAGCCCTTTTATACACGTCACTCAATAAACTCTGTATCCCCTCCCTACACACCTTACATGCACACTGCAGCCCTTTTATGCATATCACTCAATAAACTCTGTATCACCTCACTACACATCTTGCATGCACATTGCAGCCCTTTCATACACGTCACTCAATAAACTCTGTATCCCCTCACTACACACCTTGCATGCACACTGCAGCCCTTTTATGCACGTCACTCAGTAAACTCTGTATCCCCTCCCTACACATCTTACATGCACACTGCAGCCCTTTTATGCACATCACTCAGTAAACTCTGTATCCCCTCCCTACACACCTTGCATGCACACTGCAGCCCTTTTATGCATATCACTCAATAAACTCTGTATCCCCTCACTACACACCTTGCATGCACACTGCAGCCCTTTTATGCACATCACTCAATAAACTCTGCATCCCCTCCCTACACACCTTGCATGCACACTGCAGCCCTTTTGTACACACTGAATCTGCTAAAAACACGTCACTTCAATACACATGCTCTCCATTCAATAGACAGTTTTTCCTGAAATACATGGTGCATTCTTTTCCAGACACATGGCACCCACTACATCCTATCCTTCCCTGAAGGATGCAATGTATATGGAATGTTTGGGGCGAGGGATTCAGATGTATTTGATGTTTGGAACTGGATGTTTTAGAATGCTTGGATTTGAATTTTTTGATATTTGGATCTGGATGTTTCCCCATTCACTAATCAACCAACCAGCAGATAGCCTAGTGCATTATCAATCAGTTCACATCTGGGCACAGAGAATGAAAAACTGGTGAGTTGTGTGCTCACACAGAATAGCTGCCATGTTCAACCCAGAGATGGTTGCACTACAGAAACTGTTCAGGGTTGATCTGTGTGCTGCTACAGAATGGCAGCCAGGTTCAACCCCAGTGGTGACTGAACTAGAGTGTTTTTTGGGAGTTAAGGGTTGTGCTGGCATGGAATGGCTGATGTGTTCCACCAAGAGGTGACTGCATGACAGTGACTGTTCAGAGCCGTGTACTGCGCTGGCACAGAATGGCTGACATGTAGCACCCTATATGTGGCTGCATTTAAGTAACTGTTCAGGGTTGTGTGCTGGCACAGGGTAGTTATTACCCCCCCCAGAGATGGCTGCACTATAGTGACAGTTCAGGACTGAGTTGCGTGCAGGAGCAGAATGGCTGACATATTCCACTCCAGAGGTTGCTACACTATAGTGACAGTTCAGGGTTGAGTTGTGTACTGGCACAGAATGGCAGCCCTGTTTCACTGTGATGGGGCTACACAATAGAGACTGTTCAGCATTGAGTTGTGTACTGGCACAAAATGGCAGCCATGCTCAAACCCAGAGGTTGCCGCACTGTGATGACTGTTCAGGGTTGAGTTGTATGCTGGCACAAAATGGCAGCCATGCTCAAACCCAGAGGTTGCTGCACTGTAGTGACAGTTCAAGGTTGAGTTGTGTACTGGCACAGAATGGCAGCCCTGTTTCACTCCAATGGGGCTGCACGATAGTGACTGTTAGCATTGAGTTGTGTACTAGCACAAAATGGCATCCATGCTCCTACCCAGAGCTTGCTGCACTGTGGTGACTGTTCAGGGTTGAATTGTATGCTTGCGCAGAATGGAAGCCATGTTGTACCCCAGAGTTTCTCCAGGGAGGAGTGCCCACAGCAAATCTTGGTGCTGCCTTCTACTACTGTATACGTTCATTGAACAACTTTGTAACTAAATCTAAAGAAGCACTAGAAAGCCAAATAGCAGCTCAGAGGGCCGCTAATTATCCACCCTTGATTATTTTTTTCATGATTTTCTTAGAAACTGTGACAGACAACATATAACATCCTGTACTTATCAGGCCTTGCAGGCCACACAGGGCTACCAAACTGAGATGGTGGACAATAAGTGGGCAGAAGAGTGAGCATATTTATTCCCTCTGTGCAACGGGACAGAGCCTGTCACGCCACCTCATGTGTAACAGCTAGTCACACATGATGAGAATATGCATGGAAGCACGTGGTTCATTATTTCTGCACTCCAGTTGTAACTGCTCAATTCACTATAGCACATACCATGCACTCTGGCGAAGCCTCGTGCATACAAGGTAAAGTGCTGTGGCTCGGTGTCGTGCTCTGTCTATTTGGGAATAAAATTTGGATTTACCACACTTTGGAGAATTTTTTTTCTTTGCTGAGTGCCACTGTTATTTTGTTTTCTGCATCTCATCATTAATCTACTTTCTTGCGTGCTTAATAGATATATGTGCAACAGTTAAACATTGTTTTGGATCTTGACAAGTGTATTATAGGACCCCTTAACTGTCTTGTACTAAATTGCTTAATGCTTCTATCATGCAAGTTCAATAAAAATATATTCACAAAAAAGACTGCTGTTTCTTTTTTATTTTATCATTTCTTTTACAATTTCATTGCGGACATCCGTCATAAAGACCAGGAATAAAACAGGAATCCCAAGCATTTTAAGGCTAGACACAACCTATTAATAAGTGATGGCATGGAAGGGCTGACATGTTCCACCCCAGAGGTGGCTGAACTATAGAGACTGTGTAGAATTAAGTGGTATGCTGGCATGGAATTACATGTTCCAGTCCAAGGTGGCTGCACTATAGTGACTTTTCAGGGTTGAGTTGTGTGCCACATGGTATGGTTGACATGTCAAACCCCAGAGCTGGCAGCACTACAGTGACTGTTCAGGACTGAGTTCTGTGCTGGCACAGAAAGGCAGCCATGTTCCACCCAGAGGTGGCTGAAAAAATAGTTACCTACTACAACAGTAGATCTTCAAGACTATGTCCTCCATTGAGCCACATCGTGGAACTGTAAGCTGTCAGCATCAGGACCAACTAAACATTTTTGCTGGCTGGTGTTGCCCATCTCAACACACCGCGTTGGCACCTACATAATGTGGGCATCCCTAGCGTGCCCCTCTTCTCTCTCCAAAGACAAGTTCAGAGGATCATCAGACAGGAAAGGACCAAAATGACCAGGACCAAACCAGGCACACAGAAAAGGATATGGACACCTGAGCATAAATGCTGTTTTAGGCAGCAGAAGAGTAGCATCTTGCAAGAGCAACAGTATTGTCACTCATCACCTGGCGGGGAAGGGGGGCAGGAAGGAGAGCTGTGGCTCGATGGAGGAGATTCTACTGTTACAGTAAGCAACTATGATATCTTCTTCGAGGATATCTCCTTCCATTGAGCCACATCATGGAATAATTCCCAGCTGATGTTCATAGTAAGAAAACCCAGCCCCATAATGTGTAAGCGGGCCTGGTATAAATATACAAGATTTTGAGAAAGATATGGCTAAAAGGACATATGAAACACATAAATATTAATCATATAGCTACAGTAAGGAGAAATAACTCCCCACCACAAAAGTGAAGTGCACTTTAAATAATCAAACAAGTACAATGACTAACCCCCCCCACCAATAACTTTGATGGGAGGGAAGAGGACACTAGTCCTTTTTCTGAGGAGAGAGGCCTGAAAGCATATGGGTCAGATGGGGTGCATCCAAGGGTGTTGAGGGAGCTCAGGGCATACCTCTCAACTGTCCTTGATTATGAGGGGACATCACTCATTTTTACCCTCATCCATCCCTCATGGAAAAGGTGCTCCCATAGACAGAATGTGCTGTAAAGTCAGACTTTAAAGCAAAAATGCATAATATTCTAATATGCTAAATCAGAAATAAACTTTGTACAAGTAAGCACAATGGTTTACACAGTGTTTTAATTTTGTATCTCTGTGACTGAGGATGTGCCCTTCTCAGTGTCTCTCATTGTCCCTCACTGCGTCCGTGTCCCTCATTTCAGTGATAAAAGGTTGAGAGGTATTGCTCAGGGAGAGCTGGCTACACCTCTGACACTCCTATTTAACAGATCAATAGAGACTGGGGTGGTCCCAGAGGACTGGAGAAGGGCAGATGCAGTCCCACTTTACAAAAATGATCACAGTACAGAGGCCTGTCACCTGACATCAGTGGAGGTTAAGATAATGGAAACACACTAAAGGAAAGGATTGTGGAATATCTTGAATCCAGTGGGTTATAGGATCTGAGGCAGCATGGATTCACAGGGATGAGGTCATGCCAGACAAATTTAATAGATTTCTTTGACTGGGTGACCAAGGAATTACATCAGGGAGAAGCAGTGGACAAGGCCTACAGTAGCTAGATTTCAGTAAGGCGTTTGACATCGCTCCACACATGAGACTGGTACGTAAGCCACTGTAGGTAGCTTGGGAGTGGGTAACAAGGTGGTAACCTGGGTAAGAAATTGGTTAGGGGACAGGTGACAGAGGGTAGTGGTAAACCGAGTTCACTCTGAAGAAGGGAGGGTGACAAGTAGGGTACCTCAAGGTTCAGTGCTGGGACCAGTCCTCTTTAATGTCTTTATAAATGACATAGCAGAGGACCTGGAAGGACCTGGAAGAGGAATTTCTGCCTCTTTGCAGATGACACCAAGATCTGCAACAGGGTGTGCACTCTGGGGAGGGCGGTGTGGAACAGAGGGCAGAGATCTGAAAAAAATGGAGGAGTGGTCAATAGTATGGCAGCTGGGTGTTAATGCAAACAAGTATAAAATAATGCACTTGGGGCACAGAAACCTGGGGACAGTGTACACAATGGGTCGAGTGGTACTGATGACCACCAAGCAGGAAGGGGACCTGGGAGTAATAATATCAGATGACCTAAGGTGGACAAGCAGTGTGACAAGGCAGTCAGGCGGGCAAGTGGGATGCTAGTGTTCATAGGAAGGGGCATCACCAGCAGAAAGTGGGAGGTAGTGTTGCCCTTATATAGATCACTGGTAAGACCCCACCTTGAGTACTGTGTCCAGTTCTGGAGACAACATCTCCAGAAGGACATAGACAGAGTAGAAGTGGTTCAGAGGAGGGCAACCAAAATGGTACAGGGTCTGCATAAACAGCCCTATGAGAAATTGCTAAAGGAGATAAATATGTACACCATGGAAGGGGGAGGGAAATAACAGAGACCTTTAAGTACCTCACAGGGGTAATGAAGGTACAGGAAGGAAATATTTTTCAGAACAAATGGTGCCCTAGAACAAGGGGAAATGCTGTGAAGGTGGAGGGGAGTAGATTCAGGAGAGATATTGGGAAGTACTTCTTTACAGAAAGAGTGGTGAGTTCCTGGAACAGCATTCAAGCAGAGGTAGTGGAGGCAAAAACAGTGGTGAAATTCAAAAATGCCTGGGATAGGCACAAGGGAATAGTAGAAGTAAAGAATGGGAAGGACGAGAAGGAGGAAAAAGTGCTGTAGAATCAAGTACTGTAAGTTCTGCAGCAAAAATGAAGGTAAAAAAATGGGCAGACTGAGTGTGTCAATCATCCCTTATCTTCCATCAGATTCTTGTTTCTATATAGTGTAAAATACCTACAATGATATATCAAGTTGGATAAAAACCCATAATAGCCGGCCCAGTGGCACTGAGGATTGAGGTGCTGGACACCACACATCGCGCCATGCCAGCGACCCGGGTTCGGGAACAAGCCCGGGCCATCAGGGGCTGGCAGGGGAGAGAGAAGATTGAGCATCTGGAGGACTGCTTTCCTCTCTCTGGGGAGGGTTACAGGACCAGCTCGGCTGTCTAGTGACTCCCGGTGTAAACCAGGGGTACTACAGGCAAGCTAGCCATACGTAAGAGCGGAAGGAGAGTGCAGCAGACGTCAGCAGGGCAGCGTGCGCAGATGTCATTGCACGCCGCACTCCTTGGGGGAACTACAAAATAGAAAATCCCTCCCTGTGTTCGTAGAGATGATGGGGGCTCCAGGGGCAGGATGCACATCCCAACACCAGCCCACTACCTCAGGTGCTCTCCAGGCCGACCCGTCAATCCAGGTAAGGCTCTCTCCAATTTCAGACAGACCACTAGGGGAGAGCAGGCCCAGCCTGGTGGGGGTGATCTGTGGTGCTAGGGTCTGCCTGGTCAATGGGGGAGTTCACTGGGGATCTAGGGTTCAGGCAGGGAGTAGCAGTCCTAGCCGCGTAAGCACCCTGGAAGGATGCCCGACATAAGGGGTGTATAAACAGAGTTAAAAAAAAAAAAAAAAAAAACATACTAAACAATATCAAGTCAGGTAAAAGCCATATCAAACACAAAAGTGCTCACGTAAAGTGAAATGAAATTTCATAATTACAAAGGAAAGCAATAAACAAAGCATGGGGCATGGGATAAGGAAAAAGAGGAAGGGGAAAGAGTATAACTAGGTTAGAAAATGATGGGTAACTGGAGACAGGACTGAAATTAAAGGATTAGGCTAAATGGGGAGAAGGAAAGGTAATGGAGGAACATGGGGAAAAATGTTTTTTTTTTATTATTATTATACTGAATTTGTTTACTTCCACAATGAGTACAGCACTTGATCAGAGAATAGCCAATCTATGGTTAGTGTCAAAATTATCTTTAAAATCATTCATTTCAAGACACATAATGGCATACAGAACTCAGACCCCATAAAAAGGGGTATAGTCAAATTACTCATCTAAGACCCCCTTTGGGGAGTGCTTACTAATGTGGCCCTCTCTTCCCCCTTCTACTATTTTTGGCCTGGGGGGGCTGGCAACTGCAGGATTGGTGGAGCCAGCCCAGCTCTCCAGGGTATTTCTGGGCAGGGTTTTTGGTGCTTAGGGGAGGCTGTCGGAAGAGAGTTATATGGAACAGTAGCTTTAGCCCTGGCTCTGGCCTGGGAGTTTGGGCCTTGGTAACTCAGTGATGATGTTCTGCTCGAGAACTGGAGGGGCAGTGTAGGGCTTTGTGCTTGTTCGGGACTGGGTCCATAGTACGGGAGTAGTGGCCCTGAGGACAGAAAAAAGGGGGGCCCGCCTTGTGTTCCATGGCAGGGATGGGCCTGGTCCTGTGAGCGAGGTCTGGTGGACGACAGGGATGCTACAGTGGTGGCATCCTGTAGCATGGGGCTAGCTGGTGGTGGCAGCTCTCCTGCCCCTTTATCTGATGTTGCACTCCGTCCCTTTGAAACAGCCTGTGGGGGAGAGAGAGAGAGAGCCCAGTGAGTCCCCCAGATCGCCTGTGTTTATAGACTAGGTCCACGGATGCTGGAGGCCTGGGCTCCATGGCCCTGTGTTGCAGGTGGTTTGGGTTTTGTGTGAGACATTCTGCAGCCGTAAGAAGAGTTGAGCTGTTGGATTTGTAGGCCGCAGTGTTGTTTTATTGGCTTACGGCCTATGCATGCTGCTGCTGCCCAGTTTGAGGAGCCCTGTGACTCCTGTGTGAAGTCCAGCTCCCTGGCCAGTTTGGCCTAACGTGAGTGCCGCTGTCTTGTGCCACTGTTTATGCTGCCTTTCTCTGTGCCATACCCCCAGCTCTTGGGAGCTGCTGTTTAATTGTTTTAAAATAAATTAATTTTGTTATACTTATAAATTCAGTGTGGCTTCCGTCTGCTTATGAACTGTTGCTGCTTGCTTACAACCTGCTTACCCTAATAGAGCCATGTATTGTAGTCCCTTGAAACCCCCATCTGCTCCATGCTGCTGGTGTGGCTGGTAAGAAGCTCAGCAGTATCTGAACCCATAGAGGTATGTGCCAGCTTTTCCTAATTATTGCTGGATAGACTGCTGCTAAGTGGGACGTCCCTCCCTGTACTCTTTAACATCAGACCCCTAGACATAGGTGGGGAGGAGATCTTATACCCATTAAACCACCAGGGTTTCAGGGTGTTGTGTTAACTAATCCACTCTGTTTTGGAGTTTTAGTCTATCACCCCACCAGGAGGTGGAGGAACATGTTCAAGTAACATAAATTACATGCTTTTCACTTGTGAACCATGAACCTCTTCAAAGAGTATTGCAAGCAGATTTTTCTAAGTCCTATTGACAATATTGTGACAGTGTTACATACCCTTTCTTCTGCTCCATATATGGTGCACCCTATGTAGCACATTTGACAGGGGAGCCAGATTACATATGTAACGAAGGGGGCACTTAAGTCATGACTTTATATAACGCCACAATGACACCATTGTGTTCAAACAGATAGGCCCTGACTGCTGTTGGTGGAGGTTGCTGTGATTTGCTATACTGCTGGGAAGAAAGCATACTCATATTTGGGAACTGAGAGCCTGGAAAAAGACAAAATATTACTTGGGATCTGTGGGGATCGTTTGCCACACTTTTCTGTTGTTACTTTCACTTTTGCTTGTTTTAATTAATTTATTTGAATTCTGATGACTGGGTAGGCCCACTGAGACAAACACGTCCCTTTTTCAGGAGTGACCCGGGGAACAAAGATATTCCATATATACATTGCTATACAACTGCAACACTATACAAGGTACGCACAGGTTCAACTATACAAGTACAAATGATAACAAAATGTCAGTTGGGTGAGGATAGTTACAGTAAATTACAGCAGTAAATTATCAGCTAGGAGCAATCAACTGTAAGGCGGGGTGAATAGGTGCGTATATGTAATTAAGATAACAGGGTAGCAGTTTCAATGAAAGATATTTGCAATTAGGTACAAATATCACAGAAAAATATATAGTGGGATGGAGAGTAGATGGAGTCAAACCAGAGGGGTGTGGAGAGGAATAAGGATCAGTTACAGACAAGATGGAGGAGAGAATGGGTGAGAGAGGTTACAAGAATAGGGAGAGGAGAGAGGAGACGCAGAGTTGACTAAAGGAACTAGTTACACATACAATTACAGGTAGGTGGTGGAAAGAAAATTTCTTTAAAACGCTTTTTAAACTGGGGAAGAGACGAGCACGATAGTAATGTCTGCGGGAGGCTGTTCCATTTTAGTGTTGCAGCAGAAGAGAAAGATCTCCTACCTATGGCTAAATGATTTTTGGGTACATTCAGGACAGGTAGGTGGGAGGATCTGAGGGTCCTGGGGAAGGACTTCAGTGTGAGCATGTTGGAGAGGATGGGTGGTGAGGGAAGATGGATAAGTTTGTGGATGGTACAGAGCACAGGGAAATCCATCGTGGCTGCAAATGATGGCCAGCCTAGTGAGTTGAGCACGTCACAGTGGCGGGCCCGTGCTGGGGCCTTAGCAGCAAAATAAACAATTCTATGGTAGGCCTGCTTAAATTTTGCAAGAATAGGGGACTTGGCGGAGTGAAGTATTGGCGCCCGTAGAAGAGACCTGGGAGAAGGACAGCCGAGACAATGGTCTTCCTAGCATGTGGTGTGAGGTAAGGTGCAGTACGGTATAATAGGCCTAGTTTTTGATTTGTTGACCGGGAACACGTCTGCACATGTGGCAAGATGGCGGCCACATTGAGCCAGTAGTCGAGAAGCTAGCAAATGCTGTCGGTTTTATTTTATTCGTTTGTTTATTCGTTTTATTTTTCTATTTTTAGTCTGTCTGTTTTAAGTTTTTTAAGTAAAGCATGCTTTGGAGTATAGTCGGCAGTATTTTATGCAGGCCTTTGGAATTATTTTAGCGTTGTTTGTCCATGCTTCTATGAATTTTGTTAGAGTTATATTAGAGTTATACTGAAGTCTCTGTTGGAGCTGGTGGAGCCAACGGAGTTGGCATGACCTGGGGAAGTACTTGGTTATCGGATGCATAGTTTGCCCTAGTTTGGGGCCGAAGAATATTTTTGGGAGCCTGGGTTTGAAGAAAACTGAAGAATATCTAAGTAACATCCTGCTTTAAACATTGGTTGGAGGTGCTCGTGAGTGTTTCGAATTGTTCCAGAATTTTAGTGGAGTTTTGGAGTCAGCGGTTCCTCTGGAACTTTGGGGTTGGCGAGGGTCATTGAGTAGTGCTGGGTAAGGGAATCCCTCTCCCCTTACACCTAAGGCCGCTGTCCCATTGTGCTGCCTGGGACTGAGCGGGAGTTGACTCGTTAGGCCTTTGGGAAGCCAGAGGAGGATTTGGGGCTCTCCTAAGTTGCTCTAGGCATGTACTTTGTTGTATACTCTTAGGGGCGCCTGTAGCTGTGGGTTGTGGTTGTGGGTAGTGGGGAATTAGGCTAGCCTAGGGTGGTGTAGTGGGGAGGAGGGGATATCCCTTTATTCATCTGTGAGTTCTGCACACTTTGGGCTCCTTGCTAGAAATCCTCCCTTTCGGGATGAAAAACTAACGAGTGGAGTTATGTGTCTAACTTTAAATAAAAGTGGAACAGGCGGATTGACTGTTATTCTGAGTACTTCTGAGAAATGACTATTCACAGTATATTTTAGGGGTCAGGATATTTGGATGTTGATTCTTGCTTAGATCTGGGATTGGATATTTTGACTAACTTTAAAGAAGAACTGGATTTCATCAAGAGACCCTCTTGGAGAGAAAATTTCCTGGATCCTGTGGTGAAAAAACACATTTTGGTTTGAACTCATTTTTCACTGTTTTCTGGGCAGTGAGAGTGCCCTACTTATTTCTTTTTGTCTTCCAGGTAGTGTGAGTAGCTGGGGACTTTATACTTTCTCTAAAATATTATCTGGGCAGTGAGAGTGCCTGGTTTAGTACTGACTCCCAGGGTAGTGAGAGTACCAGGGGTTGGAAATTGAAAGTGCATTTACTGCTGTTTAATTTAATATATTCTCTTATCAAGTAGAGAATATTTCATATTTTATTTTATGTAGATTTTATTTAATCTTATTTTTTAGTTAACTGTTATTTAATTCTCTAGGATTTGAACTCTCTTTGGAGTGGACTCTGAATGATGCTTCCCTTTTGGATCTATAATATGTATTTATAGACATTAGAACTTGGATTGATTTTTAATTTAGTGGCTATTTATTTCATAGTTTATTTTGGTTTAGGTAGGAGGGCAGTGTGCTGTTATTTTAGACTGTTTGTGAGTTGGGAAGGTGCAGGGATGGTCAGGCAATATTCCCCTTCCAGAATCAGGAACCTCCGCCCCTTTGTCTGTCCATCACTGACCCCGGAGGTATATAGGTGTTGTAGGGCTCTGGGGATAGTGAGGTGGAGGAGGGGGTGGGGGCTGGGACTGGTTGGGGAATGGAAAGAAGTGAGCGGATTGGTGTAGTGAGGACAAGGAGATGCCCTAGGGTGAAATGGGTTCAGGAAAGGAGGTCCTACCCGCCTGATTCCCATACCCAAGGGCTCTGCTGTTTGCAGGCAAGTATCAAGGTCTTCCTTGGTCACTCATCCTACTCAGATGGTGTTATGCAATGCCAGGTGTATTAAGAACAAGACTGCTGTAATAGCAGATTTTGTTGAATCATCTGACCTGACTTGCATCACCAAGACCTGGCTGGATGAAAATGCTGGCCCAGTTTTGGCCTCAGCAGTTCCAGCAGGGTTCTCAGTGATACACCGCCCTAGGAAGGATCATAGAGGCGGGGGGGGTAGCTATCTGTTTCAGATCAGAACTGAGCCTGGTGGAAGTTCTAGTGGGGACCACCAACTCCTTTGAATGTATCCTGGGTGAGGGTGTAGGGTGCAGGATTCTTCTCATCTACCGTCCACCTGGAGATGGGAAAGTTTTCCTGCAGGAAATTGCAGATTTCATTGTCGACCTAGCTTTGGACTCCCCCAGATGACTGATCCTGGGGGATTTCAATACTTGGGTCGATGATGAACTCTCTCAATTTGGTCAAAATTTCCTCCAGTTAATGAATTTGCTGGGCCTTACACAGGTTAATTACCTCCTCAACCCATGTTAGAGGGCATTCATTGGACTTGGTGTTCCTTCTGGGGATGGATATATCCAATTTGGTGGTGGAACCAGTTGGATGGTCTGACCATCATACCATTGGGTTTAGTTTCTTGGCCCCCCCCCAAATAGGCCTGCCTCTACGGAAATGGTCTTTTACCGTCCCTTAAGGTGTGTTACCCCGGATGGCCTAAATAGGGTGCTGGACTTTTTGGGTGTATCAAGAGAATGCATGGATCCAGGGGTGCTAATACTTGCCTATAATAAGGTGATGGTGGAGGCCCTGAATTCCATAGCACCTGTTTGTGTTCGCCCCCTTACCCTCCGCCCAAGGTCTCCATGGTTTGATGAGTCCTTGAAGGAACTGGGGGGGAGGCGAAGGCTGGAGAGGAGCTGGTGAAAATCAGGCCTGGATGATGACAAACTTAGATTTTTTTTTTTTTTAACTCTTTTAATCTCCACTCCCTGAAGAACTCCTTCCAGTAACCTTGGATACCCAGCTCCTACCTTCCCCTGTGACTAGTCCTTCTCCCTCATGCCACCGAGCATCACCTTCAGGTCTGAACCCTCGGGAGGTAGGGCCACCCTATCCACCCAGGGTGCTCTATCTTATAGGGCAAAGTGCCCGGCGAACATGAGTGGCCCCTTGTAGAGGAGATAGCCCAGTATTGGAAGTGTGGGCTGTTGGGCAGACAAGGTGCCTTCATCTATCCCCAGGAAATGGAGTTTTTCTCTAATTTTTGCCACATTCCCTAACCCCCCCATGGAGTGCGGCTTGTTAAGGCAACGTAATACCGCAACTCCGCCCCCCGCTTTCATCGAGTCACTAGTCGGTGCCCCCGACAGCCACCAGAGGCCGCTACACTAGCGATCGCATCCCTAACCCTCCCCCAAGAAAAGAGAGAGCTGTCCTACGGACACTCAATCTCTTCTCCCCCTGCCGACCCCCAGCGGCCCAGGCTCGCTCCCGAACCCGGATCACCGGCGTGGTGCAAGGTGGACAAACTTAGATTGATGGACCATTATACAGCCTATCAATCAGCAATCACCTGTAAGAAGGCAGAATTGCTGTCCAGGGAGATTGCTGCTGCACAGAACCGACCATCCCAGCTCTTCCAGACCATGGACATATTGTGCAGTCCAACCTGTCTGCAGTCTAGAGAAGCCTTGTCACAAGAATGATGTGATGAGTTTGCTCGATTCTTTGCAGATAAGGTTGCCACAATCAGATCCGATGTTCACCTGGCTCACTCTATTGGAATTTGCGATGGTCGGCAGGAGAAGTCAGGCCCTCAGTTTACCTGGTCTGACTTTAGCCGGCCTGCATACACTGACATAGTGATGGTCATCCAGACATTGCGACCAACCAGCTGTAGTTTGGACCCGGGCCCTACACGGCTCTTGGTAGGCTGTGTCGATGTGATTGGCCCAGTCCTAGCCGAGATAGTCTGGAGGTCATTGGAGAAGTGGATCTTTCCAGATTCCCTGAAGGAGGCTGTTGTTCAGCCTCTTCTTAAAAAGCCCTCCCTTGACCCCGACTGCTTGGCAAATTACAGACCTGTCTCTAATCTACCCTTTGTGGGTAAGGTTATTGAGAAGGTGGTTGCGTTGCAGCTGAATGATCATTTAACCAGCTACAATGTCTATGATTCTCTCCAGTCTGGATTTAGGAAGTGACATAGTACCAAGACGGCCCTTGTATGGGTGCTAAATGATCTCCTGATAGCAAGAGAGTGGAAGACACATTCAATCGTAGTCCTCCTTGATCTCTCTGCAGCATTTGACACTGTGAACCATAAGACATTATTGGAACGCCTGCGGTTTGTCTGTGGCCTGTCTGGTACAGTCCTCAGATGGTTTCGATCTTTCCTCGAAGGTAGGACCCGGAGAGTGGTGTCGGGAATTTATTCCTCTGCCCCTCTCCCCCATCCTACGGGGTACCACAGGGTTCCATTTTGTCACCTATGCTGGTCGCAGTGTATATGCTGCTGTTGGGAGAGATTATTAGGTGGTATGGTCTGAGTTTTCACTGCTATGCAGATGATACTCAGCTATACATATCCTTTGCACCTGGTCAAGATGTGTTCCTCTCATTATTTAACAACTGTCTTGCTGAGATCCAGGACTGGATGAGTGCAAACTGGCTGCGGTTGAACCCGGCTAAAACTCAAGTGCTGGTGGTGGACCCTGATAGTTGGGAGGTGGGTTTGTTGGCAGGATCACCCTCAGGACTATGTCTTGGGGTGTGATGCTAACTACCTCAGACCAGGTGCGAAACCTGGGCGTTATTATTGACAATGGTTTGACCCTTAAATCACAGGTGTCGGCTGTCGTCAAAACCTCTTTTTATCATCTGAGGAATATCACCCGGGTGAAACACCTAGTTCCTCCTGAAGATCTTTCTACATTGGTCCATGCTTCGTTACCTCTTGCCTTGACTACTGCAATGCCCTATACCTAAGGCTACCAGGGGTTGACCTCCATCGCCTTCAACTAGTACAGAATACAGCAGCCAGGCTATTGACTGGTACAGCTAGAACCAGTCATATAACACCTGTGCTCCGCAGACTGCACTGGCTTCCAGTGCTGTGGAGGATCGCCTTCAAGGTCGGTTTACTGACCTATAAAGCTCTACATGATCAGGGACCTAGCTACTTGCAAGATCTCCTTCATCCCTACTGTCCCCTCCACCCTCTCCGATCTGCCAACGAGGGATTGCTAGAGATTCCCAGGGTTCGTTTAAAGACATCTGGAGCCCACTGTTTTAGTTTTGTGGCCCTGATCCTGAAAATTCTCTACCTCATCAGATATGAGATTGCCTGACCGTCCAGGAGTTTAAAACTGCACTCAAGACCTATTTTGTTTAAGTCTGCATATGGTGATTTTAGTGAGTATTAACTTATAATGGATATATATATATATAAGGTTTTATTTAAATCAGTAATCATGTTTTATGTTTGTATTAATCATGGTATGTACAGGTGCCTTGGTTGAAGAAAGGTGCCTTTTATAAATAAATTACTTACTTACTTACTAATATTAATTGTATGCGTTTCAAAGGAGAGATGTTCGTCAAGTGTCAGGCCTAGGTATTTGAAGAAATGCATACCTTCTAAAGGTGCTCCGGAGGAGATTTTGACTAATATGGGTGTCCTGGGTGTCCTGTGTTGAAGGTGGCATGTCGAAACAATATAGATTTCATTTTCTTAATGTTCAGGACCAATAGGTTCACCTTGAACCAGGCTTTCAGATGCTGGAGGTCACTCTCCAGGTCAGTGGTACTAGAGGAAACATCTTTGGAGGATCTGTATAGGATTGCATCATCAGCATAGAGCTGAACTGATGCCCCACCACAGTTGAGTGGCAGCTCATTGATAAAGACTGAGAATAATAGGGGACCAAGGACTGAATCCTGGGAAACCCCATCGGTGATGGGAAATAGGGGAGATAGGGCACCCGACTATTTGATGCACTGGAAACGGTTTGATAAATAGTGATCCAAGAGAGGGAGCTGCCATCAAGGCCCAGTCACTGGAGCTTGTTAATGAGGAGTGGGTGGTTGACAAGGTTGATCGCCTTCGTGAGATCAATGAAGATGGCTCCAGTGGCAAGACCTTGGTCCATGGCTTGAAAGATGTCCGAGGTGACACACAGTAGGGCAGAGTCTGTTCTGTGCAACTTCTGAAAGCCATGCTGATTGATGGTAAGAGTGTTCTAGGAAGGTGTATAGCTGATTATATAGCATTCTTTCCTGAATTTTTGCAATAGGACATAAAATAGATATGAGTCGGTAGTTTTCGGTGACGTTAGTTGGGCCACTTTTATGGACCAAAATGACAATTGCAGTTTTTCATTCGTAGGGAATTTCGTTCTTGATGAAAGATCTATTAATCAGTAGTGCGATCGGGTGAGCAAGTGCAGGAGCTCCTAGCTTGAGGAATTTAGGAGGCAGGGAGTCAAATCCAGGAGTGCTATTGGAGTCCAGACCCAAAAGTAATTTAAGGACCTCTTTCCTCAAGGTGGTTTTTACATGGAATAAGGGATGGGTGACTTGAGAGTGGGAAACACTCAGATCAGGGGATACTGCATGCCTTGTATATTTCAAGGTTTGTAAAGAAGTGGTTTAGTCTGGTGGCTCTCTCCAAGGGCATGGATAGTGTGGAGCCTTTGAGGATCATATTTTGAGGGATGATCCTTTCATTGCCCTTGAGTAGGGCATTGATATGTGTCCAGAAACATTTGGGGTTAGTGAGGTGCATTTCTTGTAGAGATTTTAGATTATCTCGCTTAGTATTATGGATCTTGGTTTTGCATGTATTTTGCAGTTGGCTATAGGATAACCAGTCTGAGTGAAGCTTAGTCTTTTTGAAAGACTTCCATGCTTTGTCTCGGGAGTGCATTAGTTGCTTTAACTCCTGTGACAGGGAAAGTAGATACCTTTGGTTCTTCTAGTTTTGAAGGGGGCATGAGCGTCAAGGATGGTGGTGAAGGTGTTGATCAGGTATTTTAATGCCTGATTTATGTCAGGGAGGGAGGTGATGGGGGACCAGTTGATGGAAGCAAGATTTCATTGGAAAGCTGTGGTGTTAAAGTTGGTTAGATGCCTGGATTTAATAATTCTAGGAGGGGAGTGAGGGAAGTTATTCTTCCATATACAGAACGCAGGAGAGTGATCGCTCAGAGCTTCAGGGAGACCTCCCACTGCTCTGATGAAGGTTTTGTTGTTTGTTAGTATCCAGTCCAGGAGGCTATGTTTACCTGTCTTCATATTGAGTCTAGTGGGTTGTTCAAGTAGTTGCTCAAGTTTAGCATCTGATAGGTATCCTTGGTACTGAGTTCTGCTGGAACGCAAACAGTCAAAGTTGAAGTCACCACACAGAATGATATCTCTGTGGGGTAGAGTGTCAAGGCTGGTGAATAGATCTACAGAGGAGGAGGGAGCCATTTTATGGGGTAAATAGACACAGCCTACGATTAGCCTATGATTAGCATCTTAACTTGGCCGAGGGTAATTGTGACAAAATGCTGTTCAATGTCAGGGATAAAACCGGAGTCTGTGAGCTTGTATACTGTGAGCCCTGACCTAGTTTAGATCAGAACTCTGCCACCTTGCTTGTGAGTCCAATCATGTCAGTAGGAGTAGAGAAGCCAGGCAGAGAGATCTCATGGGAGTGGATGGAGGGTTTTAGCTAAGTTTCTGTTATACATAGAACATCAGGCTTGTAGTGCTGGGCCCAGATCTCTAGTTCAGCCATTTTACCCCTGATACTTTGAATGTTCAAGTGGGCTACCTTCAGCCCTTTGGTGTCAGACCAAGTAGGGCATGAGGTGAGGTGGTTTGGTTTATGCCTTCTGGTGGGACCAGGGTTTATTTCAACATCACCTGACAGAATAAGGAGGCACAGGTGGAGTTTGATCGAGGAGGGGAGGAACTGCAACTTACGTTTATTCTTGGTCCATTGAATAAGCAGAATTGTTTTGTTACGCTGGACCACGGCCATTAGACCTAAAAGAGAGGTTGGTTCTACTGGGGTATAAAGCAGGTAATGATGTAGATGAGGCAGTGGGAGAATGTAGGAAACGGTTGAGTTAGATACCCTAATGGGGTTAGGCTTGTCTAGCTGGAGATATGCTAGGAAGGAACAGCATATGAGTAAACCCTTAGTAATGTATAGGAGCAGCTTGTGGTAATTTTAGTGGTCAAGAAGGTGAGGGGTGAAAAAAATTAATGTGTGAGGAAAATGTAATGAGGGAATCAAATAAAATGGGTGTACTGACGAACGAGTGACTGCAGGGTGCTGTTTGGTCAATGGGGAGAAATTGCATAAAAGACTTTTTGATTTACAGGAGTGTGTGACAACAGGTCAAAGTATAATCGAGGGGGAAGAAGCTTCTTAGAGTCTTCATGAATTAGAGGAGGATAATTGCTTAGAGTTTTTGTGAGTTAGAAGAGGAGGGTAGATATATTTGAGTCTTAATAAGATAAGATAACTGAAGCCCTACAGTGAGCAGTGAGAAACTCTGCAGCAGTCATGAAGAAATTGATGATATAGTGCTGCTCTGCAGTGGAGATTCCATATAATGTGCAGGTGTAAAAGTGGAGAGATAGAAAATTTCACTCCTCGCAATAGCGCATGCGTCAGGGATCCCCTGGCTATATAGGTAAGACCGCCAAAGGGTGGGAGTGGTGGGGGTGAGGGTGGGGAGCCACCATATAGTGGTGGTGGGAAGAGTCCAGGGGAGTCAGTGCATATGCTGGGTGTGAGCAGCTGCCCAGAGTTAGGAGGTCCCTGCACTACTGAGCCACTTGGAGCTTCTCTCTCAAGTTAAGTTAAAGTCTAAGGGAAACTCACTGCTCAACCTAAGAGAAGCTCATGGCCAAGTGAAAGAACAAATTGTTGGGAGAGCAGCTAGTGAGCTCTAGCACCAAGAAGGGGAGCAGACCCAAACCTGGGAGCGGGTTTGGACCAGGCTTCTGAATTAAGAAGAGGCCTGCAGGATTCCATTTGAAAGTTGTTAATTTTATATCCAGAGGGAGTGAAATACTACTGAAATTGCTTTTTCCTGTGGACTGCTGGCTCGTGTAGTGACCTAGTATTTTAGGGACATTTTTGCAACAAACATTTAGGACTGTAGTGCTGGCTGAGGATTGATTTAATTTTAAATCCTGGGTTCAGTGGAGTGGTTTGTGTAAGTGGAGTGGTCTGTTAAATTGTTGTGCTAGTTGTATTACTGAAAGAAAGGGCAGCACTTACTGGGGTGGTGGGTCAGAACGTAGTTGATTGTTTTCTGAAGGTCATGGGCTGGGATCCACCCACCCCCTGCCCTCACCCCACCCACCCCAGGCATGTCATTTCCTTTATACCCGAGGTTCTGACATCACTTCCCCAAGAGGGCAAGGGGCATACATCTGTCATATCATTAACAACCCAGCACAGTGCATAGAGGGTAAGCACTCATACAAAAAATAAGTGTATATATATTAAGCAGGAAGGGATAGGGACATGCGGGGAGTGGTGCAATGCAATGACTGTGGGGCAGCAGTTTTCTGGGAGACATTCTGGAGGCTTCATTGCTGTCCTATTTGCAGGCAACTGTCAGCTCTGAGGGAGGAGGCTGCCTGTCTCCAGGCTGAAATGGCAAGGAATAAGGAAGCCTACCCCACCCAAGGAACACCAGTGCCACCATCACTGCCTCTGAGGTTGCCAAGAATGAGGAGCAGTTGGATTACTGTGGGCTCAGGGAGGGTGAGGGTGGTGGAAGAAAGGTGCATTGCTCCAGTTGTACCTCTCCTCAACTCATATGTCATTCTGGCAGACCATGGTTCCTCTATGGAGGCATCCACAGTGGAGACCAAAGAGGATGCTGTGAACCTCCACAAGGGAGACCCACAGGAGGGTGGCAAGAGACATCACAGGGGATGGAAACAGCTCCTGGTGGGGGACTCAATTGTTAGGGGGGTTAAACTGTGGGAGGGAGGGGAGAGGGAGATAAGGTGCCTGCCTGGCACCATGGCTTGGAGGGACAGGAAGTGAATCCTCAGGATTGTAGGAGCAGCGTCATGGGAGAGGGAGCTAGACATTATTGTCCACCTAGGGACAAATGACCTACAGTAGTAGCCAGAGACATTGCCAGCTATTTCCAGATATTTCATGACATTTCTGAAGAGTTTCTCTCTGCTGCCCCTACTGTGGAAATGAAGAAAGCAGGAGATATTTCTGGAAATATCACAGACATTTCAGGAAATATCTGGCAGTGTCTGTGTCTGCTACTGTAGCATGGGATCAGGGGAGTACAGGAGGAGTTTGTAGAGTTGTGGAGTAGTCTTTGACAGGTAGAATGCACGATAACCTTCTCGGAGGTGCTTCCTGTCTATGGCATGGGTGAGGCTAGGATACTCCACACCATGCAGTTCAATGAATGGTTGAAAGACTGGTGCAGAGCACAGGGTTTTAGCTTCATTGGGGACTGGGGGTTCACCTGGAGGGGTGTGGGTCTATACTAGTGTGATGATCTGCATCTGTCCAGAAAGGGAACCAAACTCCTAGGTGATAGGCAGGGCCACTGGAAAATTGCACCTGCAATTTTTTTGTAGAATCTGCAATTTTCACCATTCTCCTCAAAAACTGAGATGTTCTGCAATTTCTCGCAATTTTTAAGTTTTTACATTGAACTGTGTAAAAAGTATTTACATTTTTAATAAAATACTCTCAAATATATTGACAATTTTGGCATGCAGACTTGGGTTTGGCTGAAACAATGCAGTGCAAGGTAGGGCAAGGGTTTTATGTGACACTGCTTTCTTTTGAATCCTTTCCTTGTTTGATTTCAAAATCCACTGACCAAGCATAAGTACACTTAAACAGTTAACATTTGTTTCATGTTAAAACAGTCTATCAGAAAACTTTTTGTTGCCACAGAGACTGAAACAAAAGATGGGAGAAAAGGTGCAAATTATCCCATTCACTTAAATGGGGTGCTAACTATGAAGCCTTTTTGTAAGTGGTAGGGCAAGTTTTTCCTTGTGAGCACACTTTCATTCAGATTAGTTTTGATTCAAACAGCTGAGGATTTTTGGATGGTCCTACTGATTTTAAACTTGAATAAGCTAGTTGCTAACAGTGATCTCGCTCTTAGCAATCTACCACCTAGATGCTCACATGCAAAGACTACAATAAAAACCTGACTAAAGTCTAAAAACAAGCTTATAAAACACATAAAATGTATCTGAACTTTTATCTTTAACTTAACAATATAATTGCAGAAAGAGTAAAACAAAGGTAAATTACAGAGTACCCTGACTACTGTATGATGCAGTAAAAATATATTGGTATTTTTTTAATATATTTTTTGGTAACCAGGTAAGGTCCACTAGGCTAAGTGCCTGTTTTCAGGGGCAACCCAGGAGCACTGAGGAGGTTAAGTGATTTGCTCAGAGCCACACAGTATGCAGTTGGAGGCTGTGGGAATCAAACCCAGGACTACTAGATGTCCTCAGCTCATTCACAAATTATTACTCTAACCTCTAGTCTATACTGCCAGCCCCAATAACCCCCAGATTTAATGTTTAAATATGTGTATCTATAGTTCAAATTATGAACATTAAACACGTTAACAACATTTTGCTAAAACTCAATTATTCACCACTCTGTCTGCTTATTTTTTCTTGTACTAAAGTCGGTGAATAGCTTACAGAGCACTGTAAACAGCTGTTGATCAGGCTTCATTATTCTACATCCAGAAACACAAAAACATATTTCTTCTGGATTTATTTAATACTGATTTGCTGTGGTTTACCTTTTAGAATCTATTTAGCACTGTATGAGGCAGATGCCTTTAAATTTTGGAAGATAGGCAACGCTTACGATAGCTTATCAGTTTAGTATTTATTTGAGGAAAGGAGGGAGAGGGGGAACATGATAGAAACATTTAAGTACCTCAGTGGAATCAACAAAGTTCAAGAGGGTAGCATCTTTCAGAAAAAGAGATGTGGAAGAACAAGGAGGACACAATTTAAAGATGGGGGGGCGGTTCAGGGGCAATGTGAGGAAGTATTTTTTACAGAGAGGGTGGTGGATGCATGGAACAGCCTTCCTGAGGAGGTTGTGGGGTCTAAAACTGTGGGAGAATTCAAGAATGCATGGGACAGACATAAGGCAATTTTTGTGGGGTTTAGGAAGAAATAGGCTGTTGGTTAAATAGGATCTGCAGCTTATCCTCTAGGTAGGGAAATGGGCAGGCTAGGTGGGCAAAGCGGTCCTTATCTGCCGGCAAAGTCTATGTTTCTATGTTTTCTTTGTTTTAAATATATTCACGTGACAGTGTATTCATTTAGCAGTTTATGCTGACTAATATATGCTGCAGAAAACTTGAAAAGATTTATTGTGAAACACTCAGGGTCTACAGTAGAACTCCTGCAATTTCCCCGTAATTTTTGCAAAAAGTGCCACAATTTTGGGTAACTTTTTCCACAACTTTTCAGTGGCCCTGATAGGTTTACATGCTTCACTGGCAAGCTTTTAACTCTTTGGGTTCTGTAGCCGCCATATGGCGTCAGAACCATCCATTGTTGAATTGGACCCAAAATGGCTACCTGGACCCAATGAGTTTTACTAGCCAAAGGGGGAGGCACTGATAGAAAGTAGGAAATTCCAAGCCTCCCCACCACACAACAAGGTAGTTAGCAAGGTAAGCACCAAAGTACAGAGGTCAACAGGGGGCAGGACAGGGATAGATGGAGAAAAAGGCAAAGGCAGTAAGGGCAGGGGTGGGGCAAAAAAGGGTAAGGCCTTCATAAAATGGAGGGAAATGAGGATCCAATGCCTGTAGTCTGGATAACAAGCTTCCTGAGCTAGTGGCCCTGATGAAAGAGGGACACCTGGATATTGTGGCAGTCACAGAAACATGGTACATGAAGAACCATGACTGGGACGTCAGCATACCAGGGTACACAATCTACAGGAGGGACAGGGAGGGTAAAAGAGGAGGAGGAGTAGCTATCTACATAAGGGAAGGGATCAAAACAATGGAACCAAAGGGTAAACAAGGAGGAGAGAAGGCACTGTAGGTCACCTTGGAGACAGGAAGTGGCACCACAATCAGCACAGGGGTTGTATACAGACCCCTGTCTCAGGGGGAGGAAATGGACAGGGAAATGATAGAAGGTATCCTCAGAATGGGAGAAAAAGGGGAGATATTGTTGATGAGGGACCTGAATATGCCAGATGTTAACTGGAACACATTTATTGCAGCCACATCCAAGAGCAGGGTCATTCTTGATGCCCTACAGGGGGCATGCCTCAGACAGCTAGTGTTGGAACCCACTCAGAAGGGAGAAATCTTAGACCTGGTACTCTCAAATGGAGAGAGGATCATAGATTTAGAAGTGGGTAGCCATCTGGGAACAGGCGACTACCACACAGTGTGATTCACAATAAACACAAACCGTGGAGTCAAGCCATACAAAAGCAAGGGTACTGGACTTTAGAAGGGCTGACTTGGCAAAATGGGTGAGTGCCTAAGCAAACTGGCAGGAAGGAGGGGTGAAAGAACAATGGGGAAAAATCAAAACTGCCATCATAGAGGCAACAGGCCTTTATGTGAAGCGAATAAAGAAAGCAAAACGAAGTAAAAAACCACTATGGTTCTCAAAAGAGGTGGCGGGGAAGGTTAGGGAGAAAAAGACAGCATTCAGAAAGTATAAGGAATCACAGAAGGAGCAGGACAGAGAACTGTATCAGTTAAAGCAGAAGGAAGTGGAGAAGGCAGTCAGAATAGCGAAGGCCCAAACCAAGGAAAAGATAGCCAACTCAGTTAAGAAGGGGGATAAAACCATTTATATGTACATCAGGGAGCGAAGGAAGACCAAGGGAGGGATACTGAGGCTTAATAAAGGGGAGGAGAGACGGGCATAGGGTGACAGTGAAAAGGCAGAGATACTGAACAAATACTTTTGCTCAGTATTCATGAAACAAGAAGAGGGGGCGGTACCTAAACCAAACAATAGAAGCACTCTGGGTGGGAGAGTTGACACCAGTCCATTCACAGATGAAAGGGTCCTGAAAGAACTTTTAAAACTCAAGGTGGAATGGGACCTGATGGGATTCACCCCAGAATTCTAAAAGAACTCAGGGGAGACCTAGTGACACCACTGACTACCTTTTTTAACAAATCATGGGAGGATGGTGTGGTACCTGAGGACTGGAGGAGGGTGGATGTGATTCCCCTTCACAAAAGTGGGAGCAAGGCAAAGGCAGGAAACTACAGACCTGTTAGTTTGACCTCAGTGGTAGGGAAAATGATGGAATCACTTCTGAAAGAAATAACTGTTGAGTACCTAGAGGCCAGTGGGGCACAGGACCCAAGGCAGCATGGATTCATAGTGGGAAGGTCATGCCAGATGAATCTAATAGATTTCTTTGACTGGGTGACCAAAGTAGTAGACCAGGGAGGGGCTGTGGATGTGGTCTACCTAGACTTTTGCAAGGCATTTGACACAGTCCCACACAAAAGATTAATAAACAAGTTAGACAGCCTGGGAGTGGATCCTAAAATGGTAGCCTGAATGACAAATTGGCTACACAACAGGACACAGAGGGTAATAGTAAATGGATTACACTCTGAAGAAAGGGTGGTTACTAGTGGGGTATTACAGGGTTCAGTACTGGGACCGGTCCTCTTTAATGTCTTTATAGGAGACATTTCGGAGGGACTGGAAGGAAGAGTATGCCTCGTTGCAGATTACACAAAGATCTGCAACAGGGTTGATACACAAGGGGTATGTGGAAAGGATGAGAAGGGACTTGGCAAGGTTGGAGGAATGGTCAAAAGTATGGCAGCTTAGATTCAATGCAAAGAAGTACAAAGTAATGCACCTGGGAAACAAAAACTCAGGGGAAGAGTACACAATGGGAGGGGGGTACTAGCAACAAGAAAAATGGAAAGGGACCTGGGGCTAGTCATATCAGATGACCTTAAGGTAGGTAAGCAATGTGAGAAGACAGTAAGGAGGGCTGGGGGGATACTGGGATGCATAGAGAGAGGCATCACCAGTAGAAAACAGGAAGCTGTTATCCCTCCGTACAGACAGTTGGTGAGGCCCCAGACATAGACAGGTTGGAGGCAGTCCAAAGGAGGGCAACTAAAATGGTGCAGGGTCTGCAACAGAAGCCATATAAAGAGAGACTAAAAGGGCTTAATATGCATACCCTTGAGGAAAGGAGGGAGAGTGGGGACATAATAGAAACTTTCAAGTACCTCAAGGGAATCAACAAAGTCCAAGAGGGGAGCAGCTTTCAGAAAAAGAGAGGCGCAAGAACAAGGGGGCACAATTTGAAGATAGAGGGGGTGGGACAGCTCAACAGCAATGTGAGGAAATATTTTTTCACAGAGAGAGCGGTGGAAGCATGGAACCGCCTTCCTGAGGAGGTCGTGGGGTCAAAAACAGTGGGGGAATTCAAGAATGCATGGGACATACATATGGTAATTATAGTGGGGGTAGGAGGAAGTAGGCTGTTGGTTAACTAGAATCTGCAGCTTATCCAGTAGGTAGGGATATGAGCAGACTGGGTGGGCCAAGCGATCTTTATCTGCCATCAAAGTCTATGTTTCTATGTTTCTAAGTGTCTTACCTGGTTTTGCATGTTTGCACATTGTGCACAATCCACGTCTGTAAAACCCAGGGCCAGATATTCAAAACTTTGTCTGGTGGGAAAAGTGATTGCACCCTGTTTGCCCAGGGATTGCGCCAGGCACAATATTCAAAGGGGGGCTGTGGTGTGTGCTAAAAGGGTTAGCATGCATGCAAAAAAATAAGGTATGCAGTGGGCGTAGGGAGGGCTGGGGACATGAATTCCAGCATAGTGCAATATTCAGCATGGTAGGGCTGCACAAAGGGAACTGTGCAGGCCACCTTGCAGTGCACAAGTACAGCTGAGAGGAAGCCCAATGGTGGAGCCACTGCAGCCAAGAATCATGTTGGTGGTTGTGAGCACACATACTCCCTGGAGGCAAGTGGCACCCCCACCCTCCGAACCCCATCATGGTCAGATTGACATTCTGCCCTGGTGCCTAGTCATCCCCCCATCCTCCAAGCCTTGTTCCCATTAATATAAAAATAGTCCCTGGAGTCCAGTGGTCCCCTCACCCTCTGAACCCTGGCCACTTTGAAAGAAACATTATGCCCTGGCATCTAGTGGTCCCCCTTTCTCCTGATCCTCATCTCTTGTAACAGTAATACTTTTCCTGGTGCCTAGTGTTCCCCAACCCTCCAATCACCAGCTCCAGTGCAATAAAATAATTCCCTGGAGTCCAGTGGTCCCCCCACTCTCTAATCACTGACCCCATATTCTATCACACATCCCATGGTGTCTAATGGCACCCCCCATCCACTAATCCCTGTCCCTGTACCAGCAGAAGCTTTCCCTGGCATCTAGCAGCCCCCCCATACCATGGGCACTGACCAACCAACCCTGCCACCGCCTTACCTTAATCACCAGTGCCACAGGAATCGATACAGTAATTGGCACAGCCCTCCTCTCACCACCGCATCCAGCCGCCATATGCAATGACAGGGAGCACACATCCCCTGTGCTGTAAAGGGAGCATGTGTATTGTCTACTGTAGACAGGGGCACCACTGGACACCAGGGTAGGTTGGTCAGTGCTTGCAGTGCTGGGGGGGCACCAGACACCAGGGAAAGCTTCTGATGATACAGGAATGGGTATCAGAGGATGGGGGTTGCCACTAGACACCAGGCAATGTGTGATAGAATACAGGGCTGGAGAGTGGAGGGCGGCAGGAACCACCGGACACCAGGCAACAGTACTTTCCATGAGGACAAACGATCAGAGTGGATGGGGCCAGTCACAGGAAGAGTGCAAATTTGCTGCTGCTTCTCATGCAAATGGGCGCATAATAGGCATGCATATGGTCCCTTAGTGCCTTGCATGCCAAATGGGTTCATTTGCATGGTGCCAGCTGGATATCGCACCAGGGACTCCCGGCATGGTTGGGTCTAGGGGTGCTGTTACCTGCACTTCCCAGATCCATGTTGGAGCAGTGCTACTCAACTTAGCATTGCACCAACATGCCCCTATATTTAGTTGGATAGTGCCGGTATGGTACCTGACTAAATATAGCATCCTCAGGGTCGTGGGCAATGGGCTAACACAGTGCAACCCTTTGCATTCCGGTTTGCCCAATTTTCAATGTCTGGCCCCAGGTGTCTCAGTTGTTAGTCAGAACACGTTCTGATTTATAAGTTGGGTAGCCATGAAATGATTATCAGTAAACAGGTCCTTCAAATTACAGGACCCGTTAAATGTAATCCTAGGTTTGGTTGGAAACGTTTTCCTCACTTTATTGTCCTTCGTGATGAGGAGCCAGAGAGACTGTATAAGATTCCCTACCTTCCCTGCCAACAAATTAAATTCTGTGATGAATGAGATGGGAAATTCTTTGTCACTAGTAGTGTTAGTTTTTAGTTTTTGATGTAGCGGGGTATCACTATCCAAGTTGTCAATTCTTGTAAGGGCCTCCTGTATTACCATTTCCTCATATCCTCTCTCTCTCCGAATCTGTACAGAAGTTCTTCAACCTGTCTATTAAACACCTCTTGGTACAAACAATTCTCTTTTAACCTTATTAGTTGTCCACAGGGAATGGACTGCACCAATTTTCTAAGATTGGCACCGGAAATGTGGAGCACAGTATTTTCTACGGGAGGTTTGTGAAAAATTCTGAGCCATATGGTTGATTCATTGTGCCAATTAAGGTAATGTCTCGGTTGTTAATTTTATGTTTAGGGTTCTCAAAAGTGAATTTCAAGTTAGTTTTTTCCATATAAATTCAGAAAATCGATATACTCCTGGACATTGTCTCCTGCCCTCCAAATACAAATGATGCCATCAGTAAAACTGAGTCAGAGAACAACATCCCCAAAAATGGATTGTTGTACTCATTAAAGTACATATTCTTCCTCTCACAGGCCCATACACAAATTAGAATACAAGAGGCCACTGTGGTCACCATTACAGTGTTGTCACAATGCAAATAAAACACTCTGTCAAACACAAAATTATTCTTGTGGAGGATAGAGCCCAGGGCTGGTAGGAGGAAGAATGTGGGGATACTGTCTCTGGCTCCCTGTACCAAAACATGCTCCACCACCTCTAGTCTCAGATCATGAAGAATAGCTGTGTAATGCTTGGTGACATCTATAGTCACCCATTGAAATTTCAGATGCAAAATAATGTGTTTCAGTTTCAAGAGGTGGGCTATCGTGTCTCAGATGTGAGATCCCAAGCCCAGAACAAAGGGATATAAAAATGAGTCCACAAAAAGGGACAATTTCTGGGTTAGGGATCCCACACCCAAGACAATACACCTGCCCGAGGGAGGTCCCTTGGATTGTTATGGACTTTCAGTATTATGTCCAATGTAGGTACTACTGCGTGCTGTAGCTTTAAGAAATTGGCTTCCTCAGCCAAAATCCAGCCCCTTATAGTGCCTTCTCCAACAACTCAAATAGATCAGCTTGAAAAAATTTTATGGGGTCACCTGGAAGGGGTTGATAATTATCTCTCTCTCTCCCCAGCAGTTCCATAACCTTGTTCTTACACATAGATTCTGACATGAGCACAATATTTCCTCCCTTGTCAGAGGGCTTAATCACTACCTAAGACATGTTCTATAACTGGCATAGTGCCTGCCTCTCCAACTAGGGGAGTTTGTGTCTCCCACTATGATTAGGACCGTTAAACAATTTTTCCATTTCAAACAACACCTCAAATATTTCAGTAGTATGACTTTCGCTGCTAGCATGGCAAAACACAGATTTTAGTTTGAATTGCTTCAGTCTGTTACCAGCAGTAAAACTGACTACTGAATCAGGAACATCATTAGCTGAAAGCAATTCATCCAAGTCATATAGCTATCAAATCAATGTTTGAATGAAAGCATCCCATGACAGAAGTATTCATTTCATTATTCATTGGTATTATGTTAGATTCTGAACCCTCAGTCACACTGTCTTGCATGCTAAGCACATTTTCCAAGCCTTCAGGTTCCAAGGTTACGATTTCCATAAGCTAGGTGGTTCCCTTGGGAACATCAGAATGTCCCACCAGCATATCTTCCACCATACGACCCATCCTGTTTGAAAAACAGTGTACTTTTTTTTGTTAAAGTGACAGCATAGTCTTAGCTTTTGCACAAATTTAAAAATGTCTGCCTTGATTTTGAAAGGATCAATGGGGGCAGTAGGGACAAAAGAAAGTCTTTTAGTATCTCATTGACTTGTGCTTTTGTGAGAGAAATTTCTGTTAAATTAATTACAGTTATTTTCCCTCCTCAGGGTCATTTGTATGTTGGTCCTGTTCTGTCTTGCACCATCTGCACTGTCTTGTCTTTTTGTGGAATTTGAGTTGTTTTACCTGTTTTGTTGCTGTTTTGGTTTCTTGGTCTAGGTCTTGTGAACCATCCCTAAAACTCATCCTTGAATGTAGATGCTTGATTATTTGATGAACCAGAATCCACACAAGGCGATAATTGTTCCAGTTCACAAAATTGCACTATTCTAGGGGCATTTGGTTGTGCTTTCCTATTACTAGTGTAACCCAGGGCCGGTATGCCGTTTGAATCTGACAGCAGTACCAGGTGGGCTGGGTTCGGGGAGGAATAGGTCACTCGGCACAAAGGCTAGGTTTGGCTACTCTGCACAGGGACACCCAAGTAATTCCGAACACAGGAAGCAATAACTGAAATGTCCAATACCAGAAGTGGGATTCTAAAGTGTGGCTTTTTATTCACATCCAAACAGAATAAACAAAGCATAGATGGACCCCCACGGGGCTACACTCCTGGTAATGCAGATTAAATGAACAAGAACACTTCCTCAACACTTTAACCCTCAGGCTCTGAACCCACAGGCACACAGCCCAGACTTGCATGCTGCTTTGGGTTACACAGCCCAAACTTGTACACTGTTCTGGGTTTTCCTGGCTCGGCTCCCTTGCCAGCCACTTGGGCACCTTCCATACTTCATGGAAACATTTTCTGGTGGCTCTCTAAACCACCTAAGAGCACCACGGCTCCATCAGGGAATTCTTCCTTTCAATCCCACATCTGGGTACTTTCCTCAGGCACTGGCCAAGTACCTGAGGGAAAGCAAAAGGTGTTTCAGAGCAAATCCATAGAGGTGAATTTGGCTACTATTGATGGGGGGTCTCCCACCTCTCATTTCCACAATTCATGCCCGGCCATTTCTCTTGACAGTAAACACCTCATCCTGTAAAGCCTTGCAATGTAGATTCTTGCTAAATGTATTTCACATTCCATCTACTTGTCTTGCTTCCCATTTATGCTGGACTTGAACATACTCTTAAGTGGCATTGTCCATTACTCTAGACCCGCCACTGAGTTAAGCAGTCCAATCCCCAATTTCCTTCACTCTTTGTGCTGGACTTCAACATACTTGAATTAAGTGGCAATGTCCATTACTCTAGACCTCCCACAGAGTTAAGCAGTCCAATCCCCACTTTCCAACTGTACTTGGCTGTCTTTTCCTGACCCCACAGTAACAGTCCGTTTACTTTCCTTCTGTTCAGGTGAAAAACACTTGGCCCTTTTTCAGAGCGAACTCACCCTTTGGTTGCAGGTTCCCCACAGGCGATTCCTCCACAAGGAATTTCTCTCTCAGAGCTTCTGGTGCCTCAGCACAACTTGAACAGGCAGCTTCTTTCCCTTAGCCGGACCCGGGGTGTTGCCCCTGGAAAACAGGCAAAAACCTTCCCCCCATCCCCTCAGGGATGGGGCTCTTGAACCATTGAAAGCGGTCTCCACCACTTCAATTACCAGTTCCTGTGTTCCTTTTCAGGTGGAAACACACACCTTCCAAAAGTAGCTCTAAAACAGAGTTTAAAGCTCTGAGAGCCTGCACACACTCAGCTGTACTACTGTCTCTCACTCAGACTGCACACAGACTGAATTCAAAATCCCCAACGTTCTACACTAACCTCCAACTGCAACATTTCAGTGTGGCTTATGCAGCTGCGAAAGTTCTATTATGATGTCATCCCTCAGTCTCAGCTGAGACTGAGAACAGAATGAGACAGTGTGAAATCCATTTAACTGGAGTTTCACAAGCTGCCTTCCCTGCCTACCACTAGGTCTTACTGGGATTCTAGTAACCCCGGGTAATGGGGGTTACATTAGTAAAGAGTTTTCTGTTTATAGACCTGGAACGTCCCCTACCATGGGTCTGCTTGGCCTTTCCTAGGTAAAAATGTGCCCCTTTTCATAGTCACTAGTGTCTCGCTGTAATTTAGATTGTCTTCTTTGCAGTAGTTCTTTTTCAAGTTTTGTGATATGGTCTTCATAGGACTTATTTAAAGATTTAGATTCAGGGTGATCCTTATATTCCTGCTGTTTCTGTTATTTTCTGCTGTTTATTTATTTTATTTTATTTATTTGTATTTCCGGATGACACCTTTGAGCCGAGGGCTCTTTTACAAAGGTTCCACGTCAAGGCAATATGGACAATAAGGTAGAAAGCATAACATGATCATTACAATGGCACTTACAAAAAAAGAAAAGACAAGGTTACAATAATAGCAGCCAAAGGCATTGTCAAGGAATTGTGTTGTGAGTTAATTATACAGTACAAGTCATAGTGACGCTTTGTTAGGAGTGAGTTAGTGGGAAAAGAGGAAGAGAAAGAAGAGTGGTGGTGAGGGGGTGGTATGGGAGAGAGAGAGAGAGAGAGAGGGAGGAGGGGAGAAATGGGGAGGGCATTGCTTTGGGTATGTGGTAGATGGGAAACAGCAAAGGAGGAGGAAAGGGGGGGGATGAAAAAGAAAAGAAGACAGATTCATCCTATACCCAGTAATGGGGGGTAGGAGAGGAGGAGGAGGAGATGAGGCAGTGAGGAGGGATGCTTGAGGGTAGTATGCCTGGAGGGGGATTATATGAAGCAATCACAGAAGTCTGTTATCTCTTTTGAGCAATGCTCTCACTAAGTTCATGCTGCCTGCATTTAAATCTCCCTCCCACTCCTTAAATTCACCCTCTTCAAGACAGCATGGGGACAGTTAGTCTAGTCTCAAGCCTCTAGGAGCTAACTCCTGTTCCATATAGTGTTCAAAGGAGACATAATCAGGAAAATGGTTCAACTCCTTGCTGCATGCCTTTTCCAGATTCTGAAATAAATCTTTAAGATCAGTACATTTGTCTGTGCTCTCACTGCAGTTATTTTCATATAGTGTCTTCTAACTCTCTCCTTTCTCTGACTCATTGAATCAGCATCTTCCAAAAATTCATAAGTTTGCTGTTACATTGTGTTCAGTATTAAATGTCAGTGCTGGAGTTTTGACTTTGTGGGGTTAGTCATAACTGTTCCCCCACTACTTACAGTTCAAACGATGAGTGATTGCAAAGTCTGTGCACATTTGCTTGTTAGACAATGTATAAATGAAGGGCTTAATCCGCACCCGCCTCTCCACTCTCAGAGGGATATTGTTGCTGCTCTGTGGTATCTGTTTCCCACTTCTCACTCTGTAACAGTCTTGCTGAAGCTGAGATGGCACACTTTCTAACAGAACAGCCAAGACAAGAAAATTCAATGGCACAACTTGGACATTGGTGCTATTGCAGGCAGCCAGCACAAGATACAGGAACAGAGAACTCCAAAGGTTGTACTCAAGGCAACACTAAAACTGCACGAAAGGCTGGTACAAAAGTATTTATTCAGAAACCAGCTATCAGGGTGGGTTTGAACTGAACCGATTACACACACAGAAGATGCTGAACAAAGCTTGGCACTTCAGTCGAACTGGTCTTTGTCAGGGTGAAGAGCCTCAGATTTAACCCATACACTAAATAGTGTTTGCAATTAAAAAAATAATCCAAAACCAGATTTACAACAACATCTCTTAATAAAATTAACAATTTAAACCTGTTAGAAAGACGTCAGAACAAGTTTTACTCAATGTGTGATTGATTTACTAATGAATAAAGTGATATTTAGGTTAAAAAACAACCTCAATGTCTTTGGATGGAGGGTTATTTGTTAACCATTTATTTTGTCTGCCAATTCAATTACACCACAAACAGATTGTAACAGTAAAGGTAATGTACCACATAACCAAGAGCATAACCTGGAAAACCTGAGGGTAAAGGAGTGGAATAGTGTCAATTAAACCCCTACTAAAAATATTTTTTGAAACCAATGTCCCAATAATGTTTTTTTTTTAAGGATAAATAACTCAGAAAATCTCAGTTTATAAATAGTAACCAAGAAAACTCATTGGCCCGGATATTCAGACTGCGCCAGGCTGTGGCGCAAGCCTGGGCGCAGCGCAACTTGGCTGCACAGGGGCGTTGACAGGGTGATATTCAACAGAGCTGTGCCATGGCACAGCAGTGTTGAATATTGCACCCTGGCCACCTGCAGTGCGCATGGCGCAGTGGCACTGCGCCAGCGCAAGTGGCCAGAGTGGAGCAGGGAGATGCGCTAGCGCAAGTTCCATTGTGCTAGGCACAACAACCATGATATTCAAAAGTGCACATGCAAATGGGGCCATAATGCATGCAAGGTGCAATTGATCACAATTCTGGACTGTGTAGTACGGTACAGGCTGCACGCCCATTGGCTCACGCTGTGGACCAATGGGTGTACAGCCCTACCGTATGGTGTCAATTGGCGGGCGGTGGGGCGGCAAGCGGTTGGGGAGCTGCCACCCACCACTGACTGGGGGGGTAGCGGGGCAGTGGGGCTCAGGGCAGTGGGGCTCAGTGGGCGGTTGGTGAGGGAGGTACCACTAGACCACTAGGGTTGGTTTGGTGTGGCATTCTTTTGTACTGATGCCTGTGATTGGGCTGCGAGCAGTCCACTGGACCACCAGGGATATTGGACGATTATTTTATACTATATATGCCCGTGATTGGGGCTGCAAGTGGTCCACTGGACCACCAGGGATATAGGACAAATTTAAGTTTCAACTTATGCCCACGATTGGGCTGCAAGCGGTCCTCTGGACCACCAGGGATCTTGGACATTTATGTTCTTGTACATATGCCCTCGATCAGGCATGGAGGGGTGCCGCCATAAAGGTGCAGCCGGAGCTCGGGTGGCCACCCACAGGTGGCAGCTGCTGTGCTGCGCCCTGCAATACGGCAGGTCGCCTGTGGGTGGCCAGCTGTTGTTCCTTTTTTTTGGCTCACTTGTGTGCAATGCAGGTAGTGGTTGTGCATGCATAGGCTCAGCACAACCCTGGCTGAATATAGGGATGTGCGGAGTATGCATGGGCACACCCCTCCCACCTGCACCACATACATTACTGATGCGCTCCAGTACATCGGGATTTGAGCCAGGCTCAATCCCCGTTTGAATGTCACGCTGGGGCGCATCAGTGGGTTGTGCATGCACAACCCTCCTGAATATCCAGGCCATAGTGCCGCAAATCTCCATGAAATCTTTAAAGCTGTCAACATGTGGATCGAATGCCAAGGTGTAAACAAACAAAAAAAAAACAGTCAGCAACTGCATGATGGCAAACTGGACTAAGATGCAACAAATTTAATTCTTATTTGTCAAGGTGAAAAAGCCTACTCCCTTCATTAAACCATTTAATAGATTTTATTTAATTGATAAAATGTAATTCCACTAATGGCATTCCAGGCACAAGATTTTACATCGATAAAGATGGTACTACGTTGTTGATTCTAAGAAAACCTAGCCTCATAATGTGCAGCTGGGCCTGGAAAAAATATGTAAGCTTTGGACAAAGATGTGGCTGAAAGGATAATGATTGATATATTATAAGGGTATGGTCATGCCCCTCAAATTTTGCACTTTAAGTTTGCAACCATTCAATGGATTTGCACAAAATTTGCCATGAGTGGGGTCAATCTCTTGATGTGCAAAGTTTCATTCCAGTTGGATGTGCGGATTCTGAGATCTGGATAATGCAGATTCTGAGATCTGGATAGTACAAAAACCTTAAAATTCACCCTTTTTTGCACTTTTGTGTCACAGATGGTATGGCATTTTAGTGCAAAATTTGTATGGTAGAAAGAATATGGGTCATAGAACAGGCTTGCACTTCTTTGGTGAAACAATATTAATCCATTCCAAAGTTATTGCACTTTTAAGGTCCCATTATTTTCAATGTGAGTTTCACTTTCCAGGATAGAGGAATGGAATGAAAAAGGATTTTGGTCTCATGAAAAAGGATCCTTTTTCGTGAGGGGCCAATCCTTTTTGGCCAGAAAGAAATCCTTTTTTGTGAGCTGCTATCTTGATTTCTCTTTCTTCGCATAACAGACTGGCATAACTCTGCCCAGGGATGTCTTCTACAGACATCCAAACATGTATCTTGCTCATCGGGAGCTGATGAGCTTCATGGTGTACATTTTTATAGATGTCATGCCCTCTGAAGATTTTTATGCACTTATTTAAATCCTTATTCGCGTCTCGCTAGATTCCTTTTTTGTGATTCCTTTTTTGTTCTTGCTAAAAAGGAAATCAGCTCTTGGAAAAAGATTTAAAATATATGAATTACAATATTTTTAACCCCCTTTATGTTTAGTGGCACCCTCACCCTCCCATGAAATTATCATTTATCCCTGGTGTCTAGTGGCACGCCCCACCCTCCAATGCCCATATGCTGTATTAGGTAGAGAAAAGTTGGTAGTTAGTGACACAAATCATTTAAAATGTCGAAATATTTAAAATTATCCAAATTATGAGCCAACGTAGAAACATTTCAATGTATGCTTATAACTTTGTCATTTTTATATATTGTCACCCCAAATTTTTAACATTGCCTTCTTATGACCCCACCTCATGAACAAGGGTGGCAAAAATTTTCAAATCCCACCTACAAGGTGATTTTGACAAGCGACCATGAAATTGCCTTTCAGGCCTGATTTGTATAACTCCACCACCATTGATCATGAGGTGGAATCACAAAAAGGCCATGTTGAAAATTTGGATTCAAAATATGTAAAAATAACAAACTTATGAATCAAACTTCAAAACTCCCTTAAAATACATTGAATCGTACTTACCTGATATTCTCATATCTCAGTAACCGGTTACAGTGGCAAGATGTGTCTTTGATTGGAAAGTGGATCTATGCCATGGGACATGTTCAATTGAGTGAGGGTGTGTGGGGCATGTGGGGTGGGGTGGGATGGGGTAGTGGGTGTTGAGTGGGAGGTTAGGGTTGGTGGGTCAAATTGCTGAGGGACCATTTTTGTTATACAGGATTAAAAGCAAAACAAAACAAAAACAAAATCCAGGGACATTTTCTTTTTTTCAGGGGACTTATTTGACACTGGAGATTGGGCACCTCAGTTTCAGGTGACTGTTCGGCAGCACCAGGGGTGGGAACCTCCATACCACTACCTGCAAAATGGAAATGGGGGCAGGCAACCTGGAGGGAGAAAAGATACATAAACTGTGAGGGCTCTTACCTCACTAGTATTACCAGCACGGTGCATGCAGGCTCAGAGGCTTATGTTACAGTAGAAACAGAAAAAAGGAATTCTACAGCCCTGAACCCCAATAAGCCATACACATAATTAAAATCACATGCTTACCTTCTTTTGCTGGAGTCTATATTTTATCATGCAACCAAATAACAGCAGTGCAGGGGTCTGTGAGGCCTCTTTTGGGGAATAGGGCTGGAGGAAGACAGATAGGTGTGGTGAGCTCCAGGAGGCACCCTGGGACAAAATGGGTTCACAATAGGGGCCCTCCCTGTCTTGTTCCCATAACCAAGGGCTCCGTCTTTGGTAGGCAGGTACAGAATGGACCAGCATCATCCACCTATTCTTTTCAGGCAGTGTTGTGCAATGCCAGATCTATCAGAAACAAGACAGCTATTATAGCCGATCTTGTTTCTACAGTTCATCTGGCTTGCATCACTGAGACCTGGCTATATTGGGAATCGGTGGTTCCTGCTGGGTTCCCGGTGATCCACTGCCCAAGAAAGGATCATAGGGGTGAGGCTGTGGTGATTTGTTTTAAGTCAGACTTGAACTTCACGACTCTCCCAGTGGGAACAGCAAGGTCTTTTGAATGTATGGCCATTCAGGGAGTTGCAGGTACAGGCTGCAGAATCCTTCTCATGTACCATCATGTACTTCATTGTCGGACTGGTGTTGGAGTCACTCAGATGGATAATTCTGGATGACTTCAGTGCTTGGATTGATGATGAACTCTTGCCGTTTGGACAAGGCTTCCTCCAATTAATGCAATCATTGGACCTGACACAGGTGGTTACCTCTGTAACCCATGTACATGGCCACTCTCTGGACCTTGCCTTCTCACTGGGACTGGAGGTCACTAACCTCATGGTGGAACTGGCCATTTGGTCAGTCCACTATACCGCGAAGTTCTCATTTGAAGCCCCCCGATAGACCATTTCCTACAGAGATTGTCCAGTGCCACCCTTTAAGTGGTTTGACCATGGAGGTTGACCTATCAGGTGTGATGTGTGTTTGCGATGAGCCTGGAAAGTTGGTGTCATCTTATAATAGGGCCTTCACTGACACCCTTGACTCTACAGCAGTAGTCTGTGTTCGGCCCCTCACCTCACATCAGAGATCCCCATGGTTTGATGGGACTCTCAGGGAGTTGAAGGCAAGGGGCCGAAGGTTGGAGCGGTGCTGGCGGAGATCACGATCTGATGAGGACAAGCTTATTTTGATGTTGCATTATAGAGAGTATCAATCAGCAATCTCCTGTAAGAAGGCAGAGTTCCCTCTTATGGGCTCTGCAGTGGTCAAAAGGAGGTTACTAGCACTCAGTTTGCTGGTCTGATTTTGACCGACTGGAGACTGTAGATATTGTTCGGATCATCCAGGGTATGTTCCATACCTACAGTAGTTTGGATCTGGGCTCTATGCATCTCCTATTGGGGGTGCATAGAGGCCATCAGCCAGGTCCTAACCGAGATAGTCCTGTGTTCACTGGAAATGGGTGTTTCCTGACCCCCTGAAGAAGGCAGCAGTATTACCCCTCCTTAAAAAACCCTCCCTCGAGGACTGCTTAACAAACCACAGGTCTGTCTCTAACCTGCCCAAGGTGGTTGCGGTGCAGCTGGAGAACCATTTATACACCTACAATGTCTATGATCCTCTCCAGTCTGGATTTCAGAAGAGGCACAGTACCAAGACGGCCCTTGTTTGGGTCCTTAATGATCTCCTGACTGCTAGGGATCAAGGAAGCCATACCATCTTGGTTCTCCTCCATCTGTCTGCAGTATTTGACACTGTGGACCATTAAGTGCTGTTGGAACACCTGTATTTTTTCTGTGGACTGGCTGAAACAGTCCTCAGATAGTTTGGATCTTTCCTCATGGGCAGGACTCAGAGAGTGGTGTCAGGAACTTATTCTTCGGCCCCTCTGCCCCTAACCTGTGGGGTCCCACATGTTGACATTGGGAGACATTATAAGATGGTATGGGCTGAGTTTTCACTGTTATGCAGATGGCAATCAGCTCTACATGTCCTTTGTACCTGATCAAGTGGGTGCTGCCTCGATCTTTAATAGTTGCCTCTCTGAGATCCAGGACTGGATGAGAGCCAGCTGGCTGGGATTGAACTCTGATAAGACCGAGGTGCTGGTTGTGGACCCAGGTCGCCGGGACTCAGGATTGGTTTCTGGTCAACCGACTGGGCTTTGGCTTGGTGGGAGCCAGTTACTTGCCTCAGACCAGGTGCATAATCTGAACGTGGTGTTTGACAGCAGCCTGACTATGAAATTTTAGGTGTCTGCTGTCATACAGTCCTCTTTTTACCAACTGAGGAACATCACCTGGATTAGGCCCCTGGTCCCGCCTGGCAATCTACCTACTCTGGTCCACGCCTTTGTGACCTCCCATCTTGTCTACTGTAATGCTTTCTACCTACGGCTACCAGGGGCTGATATCCACCAAGTGCAGCTATTGCAGAATGCAGCAGTCAGGTTATTGACTGGCTTACCTCAATCCTATCACAACGCACCTATGCCCTGTGATCTGCACTGGCTGCCAGTCTACTGGTGGATCACCTTCAAGGCTGGGCTACTGACCTATAAAGCTCTACATGGTCAGGGACCACACTATCTGCAAGACTTTCTTTGCCCTTACTGCCCTTCTTGTCCTCTCTGCTCCACTGACTATCGATTGCTAGAGATTCCCAGGGTTCGCGTTAAGACCTTGGGTGCTCGCTCTTTTGCTTTTATGGCACCAACCCTGTGGAATTCTCTACCTTATCAGGTTAGAGTGCCTGACCATGGAAAGCTTTAAATCTGCTTTAAAGGCATATCTTTTTAATATGGCTTTCACAGACCTCGTCTAGTCTATAATTGGTATATAGTCAGTGATATGCTGTTACATCTTGTGATTTTATCCGTTGCTTTTATAACTTATTGTAAAGCACTTTGATCATCTCTGGAATTGCACCATATAAATAAAGTTGACTTGACTGTCCACAGAGATTGCTGCAGCAGTCAACAGACCAGCTCAGTTCTTCTGGACTGTTGACAGGCCGTGTACTCTGGCTTGTCTTCAGTCCATTAGAGCCTTTTCATAATCTAAGTCTGATGAGTTTGCTTTGTTTTTTGCTGATAAGATCTCCTCAATCAGATCTTGGATCCAGTCAGCACCCTTCATTGGAGCTTGCAGTGGTGAGTAGTGAGCCGGTGTTTATTGCAGGCATTCCATTTGTCTGGTCAGACTTTGACCAGTTGCTGATCAAGGATGTTGTTAGGGTCATCCAGGAGTTAAGGTCTACTCACTGTAGTTTGGATCCAGGTCTGATGTGCCTGCATGTAGGGTGCATTGAATCCATCATCCCGGTCCTTGCTAGGATAGACCAGTGTTCTTTAGTGAGCGGGGTCTTTTCTGAGCCTCTTAAGGAAGTGGTAGTGAGACCCCTTTTGAAAAATTTGTCACTAGACCCAGACTGCCTGGCAAACTACAGACCTATCTCTAACCTACCCTTTTTGGGGAAAACTATTGAGAAGGTGGTTGCTTTACAACTGGAGGCTCGTTTATCAACTTATGACATCTACGACCCTCTCCAGTTGGATTTTAGGAAAAGGCACAGCACTGAGACTGCCTTGGTTAAGGTGCTTAATGATCTCCTGGTGGCAAGGGATACAAGAAAGTGTTCTAGTGTTCTATTCTAATCCTCCTCGACCTCTCAGCTACATTTGACACCATGGACCATGGGGTGCTTTTGGATCATCTGCAGGATAGTTGTGGACTTTCTGGTACAGTCCTTAACTGATTCCATTCTTTCCCCACTGGCAGGATGCAGAGGGTGATTTAGGGGGCTTTTCACTACAAACCACTGCCCCTTCCATGTGGTGTCCTGCAGGGTTCCATTTTCCCCCCATGTTGTTCACAGTGTATATGCTACCACTAGGGGACATTATAAGATGGTACAGACTGAGTTTTCATTGCTACGCTAATGATAATCAGTTGTACCTGTCTTTCACACCCAAACAACAGGATATGGTCTCGGTTTTCAATCAGTGCCTTGCTGAAATCCAAGACTGGATGAATGCCAACTGGTTGAAGTTAAATCCAAATAAGACTGAAGTACTGGTGGTGAGATCTGGCCACCCAAGGGTTGGTATGCAGGCTGATCGAGTCACCAGGCTTAGGCTCAGAGATTCCCAGGTGCTCACCTCTGCTAAGGTGAAGAATCTTGGTGTTGTGCTGGATAGCAGCCTAACACTTGAATTTCAGGTGTCAGCTGTGGTCCAGAGTGCCTTTTACCATGTTATGAACATTGCCAGGATTAGACACCTGCCATCACCAGTCCATGCCTTTGTGACATCAAGGCTTCATTACTGCAATGCCCTTTACCTAGGCCTATTGGGAGCTGATCTTCACCTCCTACAGCTAGTGCAGAATGCGGCAGCCAGGCTGTTGACTGGCCTTTCGAGGTCATGTCTCATTATGCCTGTGCTGTGCTTTCTGCACTGGCTTCCTATTAGGTGGCAGATCACCTTCAAGGTCAGGTTGCTGACCTATAATGCCCTATATGGACTGGGGCCCAACTACCTGCAAGACCTCCTACAGCCCTAACACCCATCTCATTCCTTCTGGTCTGCTGTTGAGAGTCTCCTGGTGATTTTCAGGGCCCATCTGAAGTCATCAAGTGCCCAGGCTTTTTCTTTTGTGGCAGCAACCCTGTGGAATTCACTGCCACGTTTGCTCAGAGAGGCCCCCTCAGGGCCTTCAAAAGGGACCTGAAGACCTTTTTATTTAGTAAAGCTTTTTTTCCCTCCATTTAATGCTTAATTTTAACTATTGTGGTTTGTTATTTCATGTATTTTAATTTATGTATAGAACATGGGTATCTGTAAAGCTCCTAGAGTCACAATGAAATAGAGTGCTCTATTAAATGAATAAACTAAACTAAACTTAAAAAACAACACTAAAGTGCATAGTGCTGAAAATCAATGGTGGTGGTACTAGCAGGCAAAATAAAAGTTCACTTCGTCGACACTCCATTAGTGTATGCTGAGAGCAAACAGACCAGGTGGCCAGTTAGACAGCATGTGTGTACATGCGCGCATGAAGAGCTGATGTTTCAATAGCCTTCCTCAGAGCCATCCATTAGCAATCGTCTACTTTGCCAATATTTTATCCTGGTCCTCTGGCAATTTTTCAGCCAGAGTGGCCATAGTTTTCCAAAGACAACTTTGATATTTTGCCATGTTTTTAATTAGCAGTCCAAGATTTTATTAATACTTTAACTAGTACTATTAATAAACATGCTCCTAGGATTCAAAAAAACATATATTTTAAAACAACTACCTTGGATTATCAACAAAATCAAGATATTTATTAGAATTAAACATCGCTTCTGGAAAAAAAGCCAGAAAAATGGGTGAAATACATGATTGGAACACATTTAAGATGTGGAGAAATAAATGCACTAAAATAATAAAAGAGGTAAAAAGTAGATACTATAGAACAAATATTGAAAAAGCTAAGGACCACAGACAATTTTGGCAACAGATAAACAGGCTCCAGCATCCTGGAGTCTCTAGGGCCCCAATAAACTTGGTTAAAGATAATGTTATAATAACTGAACAACAAAAAGTAGTTAATATATTAAATGATTATTTCACAGATTTGCCAGATTTAGATAAAACTAATAATGAAACCTTAAACATAGGTACATCACTTCAGGAGAGTCTAGGGGACATGCATATGGTAGGTACAAGACCATGTTTCCGCTTTAGAACTACTGCAAAAAAAGAAGTGGAAAAAGAATTGAGATGCTTGCAAGCAAACAAAGCGGGTGGTCTGGATGGGGTAGAAGTGAGATTCTTGAAATTAGGAGCAGATATATTCATACCAATTGTGACATATCTATTTAACTGGAGTTTCTGTTCCTCAGCTTTCCCTGAAGCTTGGAAGCAGGAGAAAATTTTTAAATTTTTTAAGGGAGGAGACTCCAACATACCCACAAATTATCAACCCATAACCCTTCTTCCACTGCTATCAAAAGTCCTAGAAAAGATGGTACATAGACAATTGAGTCAATACTTGGAACAACATAACTTATTGACCAACAGTCAGCATGGATTCAGGGTGGGGAGGTCCATGGACACAGCCCTGGTGGACTTTATTAACTTAGTGGCTATATCCATGAACAAGGGGAGGGACACTGGGGCTGTGTTCATGGATCTTAGCAAGGCCTTTGACCAGGTAAGCCATGGAACCATGCTACAGAGACTGTATGAAATAGGGGTACATAAGGAACCCCTAGAATGGTTTAGATCTTATTTGTCAAATAGGAAACAATGCGTATCTCAAGGGGATAGTTCTTCAATTCTAAGAATAGTATCAAGAGGCGTCCCTCAGGGATCAATATTGGGTCCCTTGCTTTTTAACATTTATGTTAATAAAATACCAGATATGATGAGGCAGAGTGAGGTCAGGCTGTACGCTGATGACACAGTGTTGGTGGCATTGGCCAACAGCCTGGCCTCACTGAATCAAAAATTACAAAACAATCTCACAAGAATAGAGTTATGGTTTGAGACCTCGGGTCTCTTGATGAATAGAAAGGAGACACAAGGAATGGTCTTTTCATTTGGCAGAGGTAAACAAAAAATGCAAAATTTAGACATAAAATTGAATAACAGACAGAAGATTGAGAACACAACATGCTATAAATATCTGGGAATCCAGGTGGACAATAAACTAACTTACAAGGAGCATATTGATTCAATGACAAAGAAAATAAATCAAAGGCTGGGAGCATTAAGGAGGATTTAAAATTGTTAAAACTAGAAAGAAAATTATAATACAATTACTTCTCCTGATTTTAGAATTTGGCTGCAAGGTGTACAAAAATGCCAGAAAAACGTATTATGCAAAGTAGACCAGGCCTGTTTCAGACTTGCCAGGTTTGCAAGCCACAGTCCCTCCCTTTGGTACACATCATCATTTAATTTATCAAAAACTGGATTGGCTTGAGCCAGAGGAAAAAAGAACGTTTAACTGGCTGTCATGGGGCTTTAAATTATTAAAGACTGAAATTGTACATCCCTTGAGGAATCTAGTGAGTCTTGTGTCACCCAGTAGAAACAAGTATAATTTGAGAACACATGATATTAGTCTGGTGCAGCCCAGAGTCTGTAAAAGGTTTGGGGAAGCCATAATAAAAACATCCCTGGCCAAGTCATGGAATGGGTTAAAACCTGAAATAAAAGCTAAAAACTCCATAAATGAGTTCCAAAATGCATCAGAAAGTCTCTGCAAACTCCTTGTAATTGCCACACATGATGTAATTCTATAATGTTACCAGTGTAAGTCATAAATATATATATATATATATATATATATATATTGTGTTTCTTCCTATTATTGTTTTAATTGCTTTTAAGTCTTGTTTGTACCTTGTAGAGGTCATTCTTTGAAAATAGGACTTAGTCCCTAAATGCATGTACCTGGATAAAATTAAAACGTTTATCATCATCATCATCATGTATACCTGATAGCTGTCAATCCTTATGCACAGAGATTCAGAAGCAACAGTTCTCTTCCCCATCACATCCAGTTTCCTCAACTCCGTATCAGGAGAAAGAGAATTCATGTTTCTGGGAGCCTTTGATCTTTCATTAGCAGCCATAATCACCACTGGGTCTGTTTAAGGCTGTGATGTATAATAAAGCTTTGCAGTGGGGGCTGGATATTGTTTATCAGCCATTCTTGCAACTGCCAGCAATTGAGCTGGTTTATGCCATGCAGTCAAAGTGCCATCTTCCAGTGCAGGATGTACTGGTGGAATAATGACTGTAGAGGAGCCTGAAACTTCCAAGAACTCATAGAGATTTTTCTTGGAGGAGTCATCTTCCTCTGTTTGAAATCCCAGTTGAGCCTGTACCTGTGTCATGAAAGCCTGAAATGAGGCATCCTCAGGTGGAGACCTCAGAGTGTTTTCCACACTCTCATCTCAGCAAGAGGACAGGGTTGATCTTGATCCCACAACATCTACAGCCTCCTCTTCATCATCCATGGCCTCCTTTTCTTCTGTCACATACCCTGGATTATACTCCAGTTCATTGTCAATGTTGACCATCATTGGTTGAGGCTCAACAGGACTAGGACACAAGTAAGGAAGAGTCATTGATGGGGTCCCTTTCAATCGAGGCCGTTCAGAGCCCGGCATTATAGCTGGGACCGAGAACTGGAATGTCGATGGTAAATTCAACAATGGACCATTTGAGAGGACTGACAGAGCCAGTGATGACTGTGGCAGCAGCAATAGACACTGAAACAGCTCATACATTATCTGGTACAATGGGAGGGGGGTGATGATGTCTGAACCAACAACAGGACTGTACCCGACAGTGGTATATGCTGAGAATCCCCCTGTAGGGGAGGTTAGCCAGAATCAGACCCTGACTTGGTTTCTGAGATACAGTGAGAAGGGTGGCAAGACCCACAGCCAGAGCTGGGACCCGTCTTTTTTCAGTAGACTTACCTCTTTTTAGAGGAAAATGGGAATGGTCTGGGAAAGCAGCCTTGTCCTTGTGCCATTTCTCTTTCTCAGAATGGTGGTGCTTTCCTACCAACTCAGAGGACGTATCACTTTTCTTCAATGAGTCAGTGATGACAGCCCTTGACCGTGAGGATTGACGGTGAACAAGAAAACAAAGCAGTTGACGAATGTGAAGCCACCTTCACTGCAACTTGTTTCTCCATTTCCTTAGGTTTAGATGTATTTCCACTGCTTTCTTGCAACATGTCCTGGGTTGCTTGGTTAAAATGCTGGCAGACTTGAGCAGGTTTTAATGTTGTGGTCTGTATTGAGGCAACAGATGCAAACAAAGTGATTGCCTTGATAAATTTTAATGTTGCCTCAATGGCAATGATGGAACAGCAGGTCCTTGCCTTTCAGCAGTGGTGTACAAGAAAAGTTTTAAATTAACAAACTTTGTGATGTATCAGCATCAGTAAATACTTGCAAATATGTTATTTATTTATTTTAAATTTGGTAACTGGGAAAGGCACACTGAGCCAAGGCTCATTTCAGGTGTGACCGGGAGACATGGTACAAGAGGGAGAGTTGCAAACATGGTAAATATAACAATCATTACACAGAATAAAACTAAGTAGTAACAATTTAGTTAGGAATGTTTGGCATAATATTACACTGTAATGTGTTGTGTTGTGTTGTGCTGTGTTGTGTTGTGTTGTGTTACATGCGAACATACGAACATACAAACATATGAAGAAGCCAGCAGAGGAAGGCCATTTGGTCTATCAAGTCTGCTCATGTTGCAGGGTCCACAGCTTGAGCTAATGTTTCTGCCCTCCCTTCCTTCCTCCCTCCCTCCATCCCCACTCCTTCCATTCTCCTACCCATGACCCTTACCCTCCCCTTATGCCTGTCCCAGCCTTTCTTAAAGCTGCCAGCTGTCTTCAATGAGATTACCTCTTCTGGCAGTGCATTCCAATTGTCCACCACCTTCTCTGTGAAGAAGTGCTTCCTGACCTCCCTCCTAAACCTCCCACCCTCCAGCTTATGACTGTGCCCCCTCGTGTTATGGTTGCCACTCAGCTTAAAGAGTATCTCCTTATCAACCTTATTTTCCAATCATGTCCCCTCTATCTCTCTCTCTCTCTCTCTCTCTCTCTGTCTTCCAGTGAGTACATGTTCAGTGCCCTCAACTTCTCCTCATATGCCTTACCCTGCTGACCAGCTATCATCTTTATAGCCCTCCTATAGACCTTCTCCAGCAGGTTAATGTCCTTTTTGAGGTGTGGGCACCAGTATTGAACTCCATACTCTAGATGCAGTCTTACCAGTGACCTGTACAAGGGCAATATAACCTCCTCTCTCCTACTACTGATCCCCCTAGATATGCATCCTAGCATCTTGTTTGCCTTAGTTGCTGCTTTCTTGCACTGTGTGGAGTGCTTCAGGTTATTAGTGATCATCACTCCCAGGTACTTCTCCTCCTCTGATGCAGATACTTGGACTCCACCCAGCTAGTACTCTGTCCTAGGATTCTTGACTCCAATATGCATAATGTTGCATTTCTTGGCATTGAAGCCAAGCTGCCAGATCTTGGACCACCTCCCTAGCTTTTCCAGATCTTCCTGTAGATCCTGTATCCCTTCAGCTGTATTCACTCTCCCACAAAGCTTGGTGTCATCCACGAATAGGCACATTTTGCCCTTAAAGCCATCTCCAATGTCATTGATGAAGACGTCGAACAACACTGGCACCAGCACCAAACCCTGCCGGACCCCACTGTTTACCTGTCTGGTGCCAGATAACTCTCCCCCCACAACCATCCTCTGGGTTCTGTTGTTTCAACCAAGTTTTCCACCCATCTGGCCATTTTTCCCCAACCCCAAGATCCACCAACTTCCTGATCAACCTTTTGTGGAGCACAGAGTCAAAGGCTTTGCTGAAATCAAGACAGAGGATGTCTACCACTTGGCCCCTGTCTACTGTCTTAGCGACACAGTCAAAGAAGTCAATCAGATTTGTTTGACACAATCTCTCTCCCCCCCATGCACTCATGCTGTCTCACATCCTGAAGACCATTCTTCTCCAGATATTCCACCAACCTTTCCTTTAGTATGTTCTCCATGAGCTAGCCCACAATCTAGGTCAGACTGACTGGTCTGTAATTCCCTGGGTCATCCTTGGAACTGCTTTTGTGGAGCGGCACTACATGTGCTGTTCTCTAGTCCTGCGGCACTATGCCTGCCTCTAGTGAACTATTAATTGGGTCTGCCAGTAGCCCCGCCAGCTCCTCAGCCAGTTCCTTTAGTACCCTTGGATGTACTCCATCTGGGCCTGGTGATTTGTCCACCTTCAATGCCAGCAGCCCCTCCCTCACTCTAGCCTCCTCTATCACTACATCTGTGTTCCCCTCTCTCCCCGCTCCTCTTTTCCCTCTCGAAGGCACTGGTCCATCCTTCTCCCTGGTGAAGATGGAACAGAAGTATTCATTTGGTATCTCTCTGCTTTTCTCCCATTATCCTCCACCCACTCTACCCCTTTTGTAAGCCTAACAATCCTTTCCTTGTGTTGTGTTGTGTTGTATTGGTATGTGTTGTGTTGTTTTGTCATGCTTTGTCAGATTCCTCAGTTATCCAGACATTAACTATATCAGGTATGGATCCACTTCAGACCAGATTTTCAGGATCATTTTTTACTTATCTGAAGTTAGTTAGATGTTATCCTAGTTTTGTCTGTATTTTCAATGTGGGCCACAAATATACTATATGTATTAGTAGATAGTTATATCTGCTGGTAAAGTAGCAACAAGACACATGATGTTATATAATGGCAATGTTATGTCAGTAATAAAACATACAGGGTGTGCATTATGGCGATATAACTGAATGCCTCTCATGCATTGTTAGGCATGAGACACAGTCAAAGACTGTTAAATGCCCTTGAGAAGTGTAATTTTATCACCATAATGTCACATTGGGAGACCAAAGTAGTAGACCAGGGAGGGGCTGTGGACATGGCCTTTCTAGACTTTAGCAAGGCATTTAACACAGTCCCACACAAAATATTAATAAACAAGTTCACCAGCCTAAGAGTGAGTCCCAGGGTGGTAGCCTGGTTAAAAAATTGGCTGGACAATGGGATACAGAGGGTACTAGTAAATGGAGTCCACTCTGAAGAAAGAGGGGTTATTGTGGGGTACCACAGGGTTCAATACTGGGACCAGTCCTCTTTAATGTCTTTATAAGTGACATGGCAGAGGGACTAGAAGGAGAAGTATGCCTCTTTGCAGATGACACAAAGATCTTCAACAGGGTTGATACACAAGGGGAAGGAGGAAAGGATGATAAGGTACTTGGCAAGATTTTAGGAATGGTCAGATGTATGGCAGCTTAGAGTCAGAGTAAAGTAATGCAACTGAGAAACAAAAACCCAGAGGAAGAGTACACAATGGGGGGGGGGCAGGTACCGACAGCAACAAAAATGTAAAGGGACCTGGGGGTAGTCATATCAGATGACCTAAAGGTAGGCAAGCAGTGTGAGAAGGCAGTAAGGTAGCTGGTGGGATACTGGGATGCATAGGGAGAGGCATCACCAGTAGAAAACAGAAGGCTATTATCCCTCTGTACAAACAGTTGGTGAGACCCCATCTGGAGTACTGCATGCAGTTCTGGAGACCCCATCTCTGCAAGGACATAGACAGGATGGATGCAGTCCAAAGGAGGGCAACTAAAATGGTGCAGGGTCTGCACCAGAAGCCATACGAAGAGAGACTAAAGGAGTTTAATATGTATACCCTCGAGAAAAGAAGGGGGGGGCATAATATAAACTTTCAAATACCTCAAGGGAATCAACAAAGTCCTAGAGGGTATCATCTTTCAGAAAAAGAGATGTGCAAGAACAAGGGGACACAATTTGAAGATACAGGGAGGGTCGGCTCAGGAGCAACGTGAGGAAGTATTTTTTTCATGGAGAGGGTGGTGGATGCATGGAATGGCCTTCCTGAAGAGGTTGTGGGGTCATAAACAGGATTCAAGAATGCATGGGACATACATAAGTCAATTCCGGTGGTGGGTAGGAGGAAGTAGGCTATTGGTTAACTAGGATATGCAGCTTATCCAGCAGGCAGGGAATTGGGCAGACTGGGTGGGCCAAGTGGCCCTTATCTGTTGTCATAGTCTATGTTTCTATGTTTCTGCACCCTTGAGTGTCTTATTAAACTTATAAAATGTCATTTAAATATTTGACTTAAAATAAGAACAAAGTATTGTAACAAGATAAAAATTAGGACTATTTATTTATTTATTCATTACTACAGTTACAAATACCTTTGAACCAGGGGTTCTTTTACAAAGGTTCCATGTCAAAAAGGATAACAGTGAGGTAGGGTACAGAGTAACATTTTGCATGAAGGGATACAGTAGTGTAAACTAAGGGAACATGTGGTGAACAGACTTACAATAGGTAAGAACAGCAATTATAACAAGTGATAAAGAGGTTTAACAATTGGTAAAAGCAGCATTGTAACAGGAAATAAAGAGGTTACAGTTGGTAAAACAGCATTATAACAATAAGATACAGTAACAACAGAAACATTCATGTGGTATTGCAGTCAGAAACAGCAGACCTTGTCAAACATAAGAGCTAAACAAGGAATAATGTCAGCATGGTGTGAATGCTGGGGAAGGGGAGTAAACAATAAATGGTTGGTAAAAACATCATCAAAACCATAAAAGTACAAAACAGCAGGGCATCACACAAGATGTAGTCCAGCATAGTAGACTTTGTCACGGTAAGGGCTAAAGCAAGGAAATAAAGTCAATATAGAGGAGATGCTAAGGGGAAGGAGGGGAAAAGGGAGAGTAGAAGAGAGAGGAGCACAGGAGGCAGCAGAAGGTGGGACAGGAACAAAGGGGGCATGGAGGGGTTGCTGGCCACAACGCAGGCCAAGGATCAAGAGGGGCAGCAAAATAGGAGCCAGTGAGCAGGAAATAGGAGTCAGTGAGTAGGGACACACTAATACAGTGATTGCAAGTAGAGACTGGTGGACGCAGTCACAGTTACACTATTGCAAGGTGACCACGCAGCTTTGTTTTAAGGGTGCCAAGTCTGGACTCAGAGAGGATTTCAGAGGGTAGGTTGTTTAACCAAGTTGGTGCTCTGTAACTGAAGATACACTGGGCTTGAGAAGTCCAGAAGTGAAGGACAAGAAAAACCTGCTTAGTTGAACTACGCATGTTACATTGGTTTGCCATTGGAGGAAGCAGGGGCTGGGTGACCAGGTAGTTAAGGCAAGACAAATTTTTTTCGCAAAGAGACAAGTCTGGTATTTTATTCGACCCTGTAGGTGGAGTCATTCAGCTTGTGAATAGAGTTTGCAGGTATGAGTGTGCTTATCAGCACCAATTATTAACCTGCAGGCCTTGTTTAGTGCAATTGCCAGTTGTTTGAGAGTGGTGTCAGTGGCAGTACTGTAGATAATTAGGCTATAATCTATGATTGATAGGATCGAGCTTGTGATTTCTGTTTTTAGAGCTGCAGGTGTAAAACAGTGCCTGTGTCTGTAGAGAACACTAACCCTACCATTTACCAACTTGGAAATATGGTTGACATGTAAGGTATATGACAGAGAGCTGTCTAATGTGATTCCGAGGTATTTAAATTCATGCACCATCTCCAGTGGTTGGCTTAGGTTGTTGCAGATTGTAAGACTAGTGGACTTATATTTATTATGGGGATCTGCAAAGAGCATTGTTTTAGTTTTTTTATAATTCATTAGTTTTTGGTTGGCAAACCAGGATTCGACTTTTGTGAAATTTAGTTGAGGTCATTAGTGAAGGGGAGGAGGTCAGTATGGCTAGAGAAGAGAACGGCGTCTTTGGCATAGAGGACTAAATTGATATCACAGGCTTTAAGTAGGGTATTCGAGGACAAGATGAAAAGTAAAGGTCCAAGGATCAACCCTTGTGGGACACCAGAGCGGACTGGGAGACTACTTGATAGGGATTCATTTATTTTAACTTGCTGCATTCTGGCTTCGAGATAGCTTTTGAACCAATTAGCAATGTTGAGGGAGAGGCGAAGGGAGGGAGTTTAGTAGGAGGGAGTGACTAACAGTGTCAAAAGCTTTGGTAAGGTCAATGCAAATGGATCCAGCTATGTGACCATGGTCCAAGGCTTTGTAAAGATAATCGGTGTACTGTATTCCAATAGGGCTGTGGTGGTACTATGGGCCAAATGGAAACCATGCTACTGGGGGCACTGGATATTGTGATTGGTTAGGAACTCAGTGAGTTGGTCAGCAACTACTCTTTCTAGTGCTTTGGATAAGGGTGGGATGATCAAAATGGGACGGTAGTTAGAGACTAGTGATCTGTCACCACTTTTGTGCACAGGTGTGACAGCTGTGGCCTTCCATCATTTGGGGAACTGCCTGAGAGACAGAGATAGGTTCAGAATGATGATAAGGGGCTTTAGCAGGACATCCAGCATGAGATGTAGTAATTTCATATCAAGGGTGTCACTGCTGTACCTGATTTTACCTAAAACCCTGGGTAGATATTGTTTGGCCTCAGAATGCGTGATTCTCCTAAAGTAAAAAGGGGGGATGTGAGGGGGGAGGGACAGCAGTGTCAAGGAGGTCACAAGTGTTGGACTCGTTGAAGAAATTAGGTGGAAGTACCTGGCTGAGCTCTGTAAAAACAACATTGAAAGCATCAATGATGGAGTTAGGTTCTTGTATAGGGGCATCATTAACAACTACCATAGTGAGTGCAGCCTTGCTAGGCTTACCACTGAGGTCCTGGATTTTTTGCCAGAAATTCCAGCTGTTACCCCAGGAGCTGGTGAGCTCAGTTTTTAAGTGTGCAGTTTTGGCCCTGTGGATTGCCTGCGTACATGCATTTCTAGCAGCTCTATAGCAATAGTGCTGCTTGTCATCCAGTTTACCAGTGAGCTGTGCAAGATGCCAGAGATTATCCTTAGCTTTCATTTTGTTCAATGGTGCTCCAGGGCTTAGTTACCCCCCTGGGCTTTAATTTATGAACTGGAACAAAGATATTGCATGCTTTGTTAAAGCGTGTGATAAGGTAGTTAAGTACGAGGCCAACATTGGAGAATGAGCTGAGAGGTGACCAGTTGCACTGAGCAAGGGAGGCCCAAAATTGGTCAAGTCTCCCTTTCTTCAGTACATGCTGATAAGTGACTTTGAGTGGGGGTTTGGGGGTTTTGTTTGACCAAAGGCTAACAACAGGTGAGTGGTCACTCATTGCATCTGCTAGAACTGTGGTACTAATATGTCTTTGAGGGTGTGTGGTCAGGACAAGGTCGAAGACGGAATTGTTGCCAGTTCTCTGGTTTACTCTAGTTGGGGAGGTCACCAATTGGGATGTTATGCGCTGCAAAGGCATCTTTAAAAGGGTCAGCTTCAGAGGCCAACCAGTTAATGTTAAAATCGCCCATGACAACAACCTCAGATAAATTTGATAGGCTTTCCAGATGATCAATCACCATGTTGATACCTGCTTTGTTTTCACGGGGGGGGGGGAGAACATAGACAGCGAATACATATAGGGCTTTACCCAATTGTCCGAGGAGTACTTTAACACCTAGTATTTGGGAGTGACAGGTTTGGGCAGCCTGGGGAAGAATCTGTCCTTGCAGGGTGTTCTTCAAGTAGGTGGCACAACTCCCACCCCTTTTACCCAACCGGTGTAACCTTAACAGTGAATAGCCAGGGATACTTAAGGCAGAGTCAGGAATTTTAGCCGAGAGCCAAGTTTCAGTCAGCGTAAGCATGTCTGGGTTATGTTGTGTCACCAAAACTTGCAGGTCATTGAGTTTTGGTAAGAGGCTCCTAATGTTGATCGTTGCGAGTTTAAGGTAGTCACCCTTTTACACAGTATTCCCAATTATTGAATTATGATTCCATTTTAAATATGAAGACACCAATAGTCCATATTCTGGTAATTCGGGAGGGGTAGCTAAAAACAATAAAAGACTAAAACCATGTGCAGTAGGCATTTTTTATATTAAACAATTGTTACCTTATTTGCAATTCAAACCAATGCACGTATTTTAATGCAAATATGTTCAAAACTGTTGAACCTGCCAGGGTGCTTGGGGGAGGGATTTCTCCCCAAAACACCCATATATGGCTTAATTGAATGTGTTTTTATGAAATCCGGGAATTTATTTATGCAGTTTGGGTCTGCCTCTGTTTATGTAACTGTATCTTCCCACCTTTCCTCTCTTTATTTATACATTATTATAAAATGTATTAGAAATTTCTTGCTTCCTCTTTGGTTAAATAAGTTCTGAGGCCCATCTGTAAATTCTTTAGAAATGCATAAGTTGGAACAAGTTCAGGCAATGATATTTAGAATTTGGGCAAGTCACATACAGAATTCATGAGACACTTTACTCAACCCTAACTGCCCTTACAAAAGGCTACCACTTTTACTCACTAAAACCCCCAACAAGGCCATAAAAAGTAAAACTCTCTTAAATTAATGAACAATAATAATAATTAAACATTCTTGCCTCTCATGATGCCCTCTTTACACACATAAACAGACTTAAAAATTTAAGTACTAGTCACAGTTTAAATTCCTTATGTTTTTTCGTGACCATGAGAAATCTCCCTTCTGTCCATGCCTGCTTGCCAGGGCGATCTTTGCTGCATAACCTGATTTAGAAATAATTGAGACCTTGGCTCCATTTAAGGTCTTCTGTGATATGTGTGTGGGGAGGGGGGGGCATGCTGCCAGAGACATTTTGCAGCAGTTTGAATTCCTGTGTTCCATAATAAACAAACATTCCATCTATTCAATGTGTGGAAAAACAAATGAATGACAGTTAGGATGGGACTACTTTTTACCAGCAAAATTTAACAAAAGAAAATGCTTGTTTTTTGTCTAAAAAATGAATTTTTTTTTTTTTTTAAATGGTTTCTCTTATCCATTTTATAAGCTCAATAAGACACTCCAGTATGTTGGCTGTCTGGGGTTAATGCACTTCCAGTTGCTAAAGGCACTCAGTTCATGCACCGTATGCCTCATTAAATACCTGGGCATGCATTAACCCCTGATGTGTCTTGTTACTTTACTTATTGCTTCCTTTCCTCGCCCTGTTTCTTTTGTCTCTGTTTTTCCCAACATTCAAATAATGGAATTTTATGATAGAATACAGTGATTCAAAATTCTGTATAATTCCACTGGCAGATTGTACCTCTCCCAACACACTATACGTGCGATACATACACACACACACACACACACACACACACACACACACACAGCAAAGGCCTCATGTGGTGCCTCAATTTTATCTCTGACAGGGTAAGCAGCAGAGATTTCCCTGGTTAACAGGTAAAGACAGGAGGAGAGTTTTTCATTGTTAGCAAAGAAACCCTAATAATGAGAACTATGAACAGTACTTCATTTTTTTTATTTATTTATGTGTGTTAGAAGAATGTGATGATCAAGGAAAAACATTTGGGCCCAGATATTCAAAAGAGCTGAGCCATGCACAATAGGGTTGTGCCTGCACAAGTCCGAAATTGCGCCATTCTGTGATATTCAGCAGGAGGCAGTTGCGTCCCCCAAATCATGCTGAGCAACAGCGCAATGCTAATGAAGGCATGCTCAACTGAAGGGGGAGGAACCATGCATAAACTGCACAGCCCGATATTCAGCCGGGCCGTGCAGAGTTATGCAGGCGCAACCCCCTACCTGCACCTGCACAACTTTAAGCCCAAAAAAAAAGGATCAAGTCGAGAGCCACCCACAGGTGAGCTGCCATATTGCAGGGCGCAACACAGCAGCTGCCACCTGTGGGTGGCCCTCCACTTGTTTCTGGTGCCCCCCTTGCAGCCCGATCGTGGGCATAACGTAGTCCAAGCCCCCCCGACTAGCCAGATCACGGGCATAAGTAGTTCAAACCCCCCTCGACTAGCCCGATTGCGGGCATAAGTAGTTCAAACCCCCAACTTGCCCGATTGCGGGCATAAATGAATTCAACCCCACCCAAGAATAATATCCCTGGTGGTCCAGTGGACCGTGAATCCGATCGCGGGCATAAGGTCAAACCCACCCCAAAGTCAATATCCCTGGTGATCTAGTGGCCCCACCCCACCCACCCATGAGCCCCACCACCCGCCCCGCCAGCTGGCTGGCGGCATCACCTCACCGCTGCCGCCTCGGGCCACCGCCGACCGATAGTCGGGTTGCACGTCTGGCTCAGAGCGAGTTACCGGGCGTAGCCCACGCATAGCAGTCCAGATATGTGAATGATTCGCCCGCCATATTCGATCGTTTTGTACGGGTATGGGTTGCACGCCCATTGGCCTGCTCTGAACCACGGACATGCAGCCCTACCGAGCTGTCAATCTGCAGGCGGCGGCTGCGCGTGTGGGGTGCTGCCATCCGCCGGTGATGGGGGAGCAGGGTGATGGGGTTCATGGGTGGGTGGGTGCGGGCCACTAGATCACCAGAGATATTGGACTTTGGGGTGGGTTTGACCTATGCCCACGATTGCTTGGGTCCACTGACCACCAGGGATATTGGTCTTTGGGGGTTGGATCATATTATGCCCGTGATCGGGCTAGTTGGGGGTTGGACTATGTTATGCCCGCGATCGGGCTGCAGTTTTGCTTCCGATATTGCCCGGCAGGGCGCCAGGCACAAGTCGCGATCGGTGCACCTGCATGCTAATGGCATGCAAATGGGGCCATAATTAGATGCAAATGGCCCCCAATGTGCCTTTCATAAATTATGGCCCCATTTGCATGTCACCTTTTGAATATCGCAGATTTGCGCATGGCGCAATGGAACTTGTGCCACCGCATCTGAATGCTCTACTCTGATCACTTGCAGTGGCACAAGTTCCACTGCACCATGCACAGTGGCTGTGGCCGGGGGGGTGCGATATTCAAAGTAGTTGCTCAATGCGTGCAGCCCGCTGAATATCGCTCGCCACACCCTGCACAATTTTTGAGCAGCGCTGGCTTGCGCCACAGAATGGCGCAGTTTGAATATTTGGCCCTCAATGTATTTGTTTTTTATTTAAGGTAGTTTTATGTTTAGGGCCTCCTTAAAGGTTTTTTTGTACGATTAAGTAAAGGTGGCAGTCATGTTTGTGTTGGAAGGTCATTTCTGGGTTTAAGGGGATTGAATCACAGAATCACAGAAGCTTGATGGCAGAAAAGGACCATACCGGCCCAACTACTCTGCCCTTTTCCCCCCCCTACACCTCCCCCTACCGGCCAGCCCCACCCTAAGCCCCATATGCTTGTCCCATGTCCTCTTGAATTCTTCCACCGATTTAGACCCCATCACTCCATCTGGTAGTCTGTTTCAGGGCTCCACCACCCTCTCTGTGAAGAAACACCATGTCATATTGCCCATGTATCTTTTTCCTTTCAGTCTGAGACTGTGCCCTCTAGTTTTGACCCCCTTCTTCCTCTTAAGTAAACCCTCTTTCCCCACTTTATTGAGCCCCTTTACATATTTAAAAGTTTCAATCATGTCTCCACTTTCCATCCTCGTTTCCAGCGTGTACAGATCCAGCTCCTTACACCTGTGCGTGTATGACTTTCCCTGCATGCCCTGTACCATCTTGGTTACCCTGCTCTGAAACCTCTCCAACACATCTATATCCTTGCAGAGATGTGACCTCCAGAACTGAACCCCATACTCCAGGTACAGCCTCACCATGGCTTTGTAAAGGGGCATTATTACCTTCCTCTTTCTGCTAGAAATATCCCTTCCTATGCATGCCAATGTGCCATTGGTCTTTCCAGCTGCCCTGCTACATTGGACTCCTACCTTCTGATTCATGGAGACTATGATCCCCAGATCCCTCTCCTGCTCTGTTACTTTAATTTCCTCCCCACCTAGGGTGTATCCTGCTCTTATGTTCCTACTCCCCAAGTACATCATAACGCACTTCTTGGCATTACATTTGAGCTGCCATGTCCCAGACCATTTTTCAAGCATCTTTAAGTCCTCTCTCATGTTCTCCACCCCCTTGGGGTGTCCACCCTATTGCATATTTTCGTATCATCAGCAAATAGGCACACCCTCCCTCTCAAACCCTCCACATTATTACTGATATAGATGTTGAAAAGAAGAGGACCTAAAACTGACCCCTGTGGCACTCCACTTTTCACCCTCATTGTCCCGGAGTGCACCCCATTTAGCACCACCCTCTGAGTTCTTCCTGACAGTCAGGCCTTCATCCAGCTTGTTATTTTCCCACCCAACTCCAGGCTTTCCATCTTGCTCACCAGCCTCCTATGGGGGACGGTATCAAAGACCTTACTGAAGTCCAGATAGGCTACGTCCATTGCCCACCCTTGGTCAATCACGTGAGTCACCCAATCAAAGAACTGAATTAGGTTTCTCTGGCAAGACTTCCCTTTCATGAAGCCATGCTGTCTGCTGTCCTGCAAGCCACTGTCCTCCAGGTAATCCACCACCTTCTCCTTGATTAATGCCTCCATTACCTTCCCCACCACTGATGTGAGGCTGACAGTTCGGTAGTTTACCTTCACCTCCTTACTACCTCCCTTGTGTAAAGGCACTACGCCTGCCCTTATCCAGTCCTCCAGCACTCTCCCCATAGCCAAGGACAAGTTGAAGAGCCTTGTCAAGGGTGCGGCCAACTCCTCCTTCAATTCCTTGATCACCCTGGGGTGTAACCAGTCAGGCCCCATTGCCTTGTCCACCCTCAATCTGTCTAGCTCTGCCCTAACCTTATACACAATGAATGGGCTCAGATCCACCCATTTGCCTTCCTTCCCATTTGACTTTAGCTCAGGTCCCCTACCATCCTCCTCCTCCATGAATACCAAGCTAAAGTACTTATTTAATAACTCGGCTTTTTCACAGTCCTTTTCCAATTTTACTTCTCTGTCCCCCCTCAGCCTAGTAATCCCCTGCCTGTCCTTATCTTCTCCCTCACATATCTGAAAAAGGTTTTATTCCCCCCTTGGCCTTTTTTGCTATTTTCTCCTCAGTATCTGCTTTTGCCCTTCTGATCTTCTTCCCTGCCATACTCCTCTTTTCCTTATACTCTTCCTTATCTTCCTCGCTGAGTGTTCTCTTAAATTTTCTGAAAGCGCTCCTCCTTTCCCTGACTGCCCCCACAACCTCCTTTGTAAACCAAAGTGGTCTCCTCCCCTTTTGCTCTTCCTAACCTTTTTTATGCACATTTCTACAGCTTTCAGTACCCCTCCCTTGATAGCCTGCCATAACTCCTCCACTGCCCCTATATTCTCTTTACCCTCCATTGTCTCCCTTACTATCCTTCTCATCTTGTCAAAGTCCATCCATCTGAAGTCCATGACTGTAGTACTGGTTTTACTTGATTTACTTGATTTTACTTGTAGCTACTAACAAGATTTAGGACCAGGATGACTGTACCATATTTAAGCAATAATACCCAACTGGGTGGGCAATATTGGGCTATACCAGACTGCCTGCCTACCCTGGAGTGTACAATTGCACTTAGAAAATGGGTATATGTAGAATATATTTTTAGCAATAAATAAAATTCCTAAAAGTAAAAAAAAAAAAATGAAAATCATTTAAACAGTGTTTCTTGTAAAGTAGCCTCTCTACTGGTAGACTTACCCGTAGAGGGTACTGATGTTTTTGAGAGGTTCTTTGTTTGTCATGATAATTTTTAAAATTCTGTGTAGCACAGTGATCCTTCAAAAAGGCAGGCAGAGACTGGGACTCATTAATTCCCATCTGTGTTGCCTGATACTGGACCAGGTGTTGGTAACAGCCAATCAGGCTTCAGGATTTTTCTGGTCCATTTTCTAAGCTGCAATAATGCACCGTCAGCTGACTGATTTTACCCAAATAAGTTTCTTTGATTTTTAAACTAGTTTTATAACAGTACAGTAATTAAACTGCATGGGAACACACAAGAACTAAATTTCCACCACCTCTTAAAAACTGTATGTGAGGTCATGCACCTCTGCCATTTCTGTCCATCGTGTACTGTAAATGAGTTCTATCACCTGGAGATGATACCACCACACCTGCAAATCTAGAGGTAGAGTTCTCCCACCTTAACATTTCCAGTTTGACCACTGTATGTTACAGACAAAAGCACACAGGGCAGCAGGCAGATAGCCAGGATGGTACTGACATACCGTACCAGTACAGTATGTGCCACTTGTAACAGACTACTCTGTGGGGGTTCCTTTTGTCTATAATCATAGGAGCTGGGTTTAAAAATTTTTTGGTGGGGCCCAGGGGTCAGGGGTCAAACCCCACCCCCTGGCCCAGAGTCAGAGGTGAAACACTGGGGTTCTAGAGGTCAAAGCCCTACACCCATGGGCTGGGGGTCAGAGATCAACCCCATGACCACCAGGGATCTATGGGAGCAGAGCCCCTTGAATCATAATGTGGGGGTCTGCGTGTTAAGTCCCTATCCCTAGATACAACAGTAGACCTGAAATATTCCTACATAGAATACCACACCTGTAGTAATGCCTACTTGATTTGGTAGCTAGTTGTGATGTAACCAAGGCAACCAGATTCAAGAGAGCTGCAGCTCTGTAGACCTAGTCTGCTTTTGACCTGGAAATAGAAAAAGGTTTTCTAAAGGTCACTTCATTCTTGTCTAATTATTCTGTTCTGTGCATCAAAAGGTGGAGCACACTTTAACAGACAGGGCTGAATTATAGACAGTGAGGTTTGAATAAATCACTGTCTCTAGCAAGCGCATGGACTAGATTTACAAAGAGCAGCAAACATTTGCCATGGGCAGTAGCTCCCCTTACAGTATTCTGTCTGGTGGTAATCCACACTTAGAATGTTTTATGAAATGGAATGACTGCCATGAGATCATATAGCAAAATTACTCCCAGTAAACCACAAGGGTGTCTTCAACTCCCAGATCTCAAACTTTAATATTTAGCTTCCAGGGCTAGCCAGTTCTCATGGTGCAAAGATATGACTGGGGACCAAAATGAAATAGGTACAGACCATAGTGGCAGCTCATGGAAAGTGATCTGTGCTCCAGTTCAAGACAGGCATAAATATCAGAACCCTGGTAATGTACCCCAAGGCCATTGGCAAGATTTTTACAAGGAGGTTCTTTTTTTGGAGTCTGGCTTCTTCAAAAAAGCCGGGGGTCTGAGGGCCGCCAGGCCCCCAGAAGCCCATGGGTTATAGGTGCTCTGTGGTGCATTTTCTGGCTTATTGTGATGCTAAATAACTCCTATCTTAGCTCTCCTCTACCCCTTGCTCCAAACTTATGCATTGTCTGGCTGCAGGTTGAATACATAGAGAATACTGGATGGGCAACTATGCAAAACCAGTGTATAATGTATGGTAGAACGCTGTTAACCTTAGGAAATCATCATTTCCTAAGGTTGTTAACCTATCGATGTGGTAGATATGTTGTTAACCTATCGATGCTACGTCACATCGATAGGTTTACCAGCGATTGGGCTGCGCATGTGCGCGCTTTTTTTTCAACGGGGAACTGACGCATGAACAGCAGCGGTTAGGGAAGGAATGAACGGCGGTGGCAGTGACTAGTAATGAAAAAGTAAGCAGCCTTTTTACATGGGACCATACACTATAAAGCCAATGTATGGTCCTTCTATCAGCAACTCGTCAATTTTAACCGTCTCGAGGTTGTCTTGGCGACGTAAACCTCTCAAGCTTTGCTCTCGAGGTTTACACGGTCGCCCTGGCAACCTCTTGACTGTTAACTGACCAGTTAACGATAGAGGACCATACATTATCCTCTATGTTCTGTCACAGAGGGATTCTGATTCCCTCTGACCTCGAGAGCGAAGCTCGAGAGGTCCATGGAAATCAGAACCTGGAGGTGGCAAAACACACTGGTTGTGCATAGAGTTGCTCATCCTGTATTTTTTATAGTGTATAGCACTGTGTAAAAAATGTGTTTTGTGAGTTCTTTTGCTTTCAAAATGAAACTGACTCATGCAGTCTCTAGAGGTTCTAGAATGCTGTTCTACCACAGTAGGGTAGAACAGCATTCTATGACCTTGGAACTCTGGTAGAACAGCATTTTGAAGGGGATGGGATTCTATACAGAACAAGATTCCACTATACACTATAGACTTGTATTCTTTACATGAGGTTAGCAAAAAGCTGATTGTCGTCCAAGTGATATATTTATTGTCTGCAGCTGTCACCTGCTGGCTTGACATAGGCCAGGCAATGAATATTAGCATTTTCTTCCTTAGGTACAGAACATAAGTATTTATTCACCTTGGAGCCAGTCAGATAATAGGGATTTGGGTGCTGGCAGGCTCCAACCCAGGATTTTCTCAAGTGGTGTTTTTTTTTTTTTTTTTTTAATAGACTGTTACTCTTGCTAGATGCTCTGTGGTGCATTTCCTGGCTTATTTTGATGCTACATAAATCTTATCTTAGCTCTACTGTACCCTCTTGCTCTAAAATGATGGTGTCTGGCTGTAGAGTGAATACATAATACTATTCTGTATGTGAGTTTAGCAAAACGCTGATATTCATTATAACTGATACACACATTGATTGCAGCCATCACCTGTCGTCTTAACATAGGCCAGGCTAATGTCAACATTTTGCTAATCTCACATACAGAACTGAAGCATGAGTTTACCCTGCAGCCACCAGCCAGCCAGATATCAGGGATCTGGGGGGAAGCTAGGCCCAGAGAAGCCCTGGATTACTGTGGTTCATTTTGTGGTTAACTGTAAAGCTCAAGAAGTCTACGGTCATCTCTCTATCACTCCTGGCTGTCAGGAAAGTTACCATCCATGTGGCTCACAACATACTAATAATATATTCCTTACCAGAGGATAGCCAGGGTCAGTGTACTGACCACCATTTTACTCATGCAAATACAAGCCCTGCCCATTAGTTTTTTCATTTGACCCTTACTTTTTCTATCCAATGGCTCAATTATTCCATCAAGATAAATGTCTGAAATGAACCCTGAATATGTATCTAGGTGGACTAGCACTAGGATTTTATCATGACTTGCCCAATGTTACACAGTATTTGGCTCTGGATGAAAACTTTATCCCTAGTTCACAAGCTGGTGTACTTAAACCATGATTGCCTATCTTGCTTAAACTGTGACAGACCCCCTGTAGCTAGATCACAGGGCTGGACACAAATGAAACCCTGTAGGAGCCAAGGATTTGTAGTACTTTGACTTAGTTTCAGAAAAAATATCTACACATAATACAGGACATACGATTACTTCAGCATCCTAATCCACACACCTCTTTTGACTGATAATGCAAATGTAGAAAAACAATCTATACACAACAATAGGCCAGAAATAAAAATGCATCAGACATTTGCTCAGCTGCAGTTGGACTATGAGACTCACTGTACAAAATGCAGGCAGCCACGCAGGGTCTCAAACACAGATTTACAGGAGCCTGGCAAAATGGAGGAGCTCAGTCTTTATTTCCCTTAGCTTCTGCTGCAGACTGAAGTCTGGATGAGCAAAGATTGAAGTGGCCACACAGGATGAGCTCTAGAGCCCAATACTTTTGTATAAGTAGGAGGAGTTCACATTCTTATTGCAGAGATTGCTGGACCATGACCAAAATTTCAGGCAGCCAGGAATGATGAGCTCTGTAGAGCATAAAAAGACATTTTCACAAACTCTAAACTAGATTCACTGCAAAGAAGTGCAACATTATGCACCTAGGAAACAAAAACCCAGGTGAAGAGTACACAGTGGGGGTACCAAGAACAAAAATGGAAAGGGACCTGTAGTCACACCAGATGACCTAATGGTAGCCAAGCAATGTGAGAAGGCAGTAATGAGGGCTGGGGGAATACTGGAATGCATAGGGAGAGGCACCACCAGTATAAAACTTCTGGAGACCCCATCTCCACAATAACATACAGTATGGAGGCAGTCCAGAGGAGGGTAACTAAAATGGTTCCCAGGGAATATGAATATACGAATGTGCCAGCAGAAACAGACCATACATTCTACTAGTCAAAAGTAGACTTCAGCACTGGCAGACATTTTCTAATTGAATATTCACAATGCTTGTATCCAGTTTGTGCACTGCCCCCCCCCCACCCAGTTTCCACCATCCTGTTTCTAGTACTGGGCAAGAACTTTGTAGTCAAATATCAATTTCAGTCCTTTCTCAGTGCTCTTTCTAGCCAGTTTGGCACTTTAACCATGAAAATACCCCCTTTTTAAACTCATCCAGACACCCACCCCCAGCAGCAAGCCCCAAAAAACTGAACACGCCATAAAATTCAAAGGTTTGGTCAGCCACACCTCTTTAAACCATTACATTACAAAAAATTACCCTCCCCACACTTGTCCAGACCCCACCCCCAGAAGCTGAAAGTGAACCCCTGATGAACAAGCTATAAAGAAATCAGTTGGTCAGACACAGATTTTCTCCACTTTCCAATGCAGGCACTGCAGTAACTTGGCACTTGTTCTCGTCTCTCCACCACCCCCCCCCCACCATCTCCACCAAGAAGGAAATTCATTAATTCTGTAAACACCGTAGGACGCCTATGCACATCCCAACTGGGAACTCAGTAAGCTGCAACATAACCTCATAACTTTCAAAAAGCAAAACCCTTTACCTATTTCAACCCATATGGAGCAAACAGAATTTCAAAATATAATACATTTATATCACTAAAAATACCACAAACAACTTAATCTGGTTCAAGGTCAGTTGGCATTCATCTGTATCCCCCTCCCCCGGGTCGTGCCTGAAAATAGGCAGGATTTGTCTAGTGCACTTACCCGGTCAACAAAAGCTAAATAAAAATATGACAGCCATTTCTGGGTAGGGCTTCTTAGCTCATTAAATCACTGAAAGATAGTATTTATCAGATCTTAAAGATGACATGATTAGAGAAACATGAATGTATTCCAAGTTCTCACACTCCAGCAAGTTATGGCCACCACATTTGGTCCAAGATCATGAGTCTGCACTACATAGATATAGAGGCAAACAGTAAGCTATATGGTCTAGCAAGGGAGGCAAAGGGATGCATCATACAATGTCCATGTTGTACAGAAAAAATGCAAAATCAGTTCACCCCTAACAGACCACTGGCTGACCATACTTCAAGTGTTTCCCAAATTAGATGATCAGGAGATGTGAGTGGGCAGAGGCTAAGCTTCAGATGTCCTATTAAACTGCTTGTTCTCCAAGTGACCCTCAATGTTATGGCCTGATTCCCTGGATCAATAAATGTTTATCAGGTTCTCTTTTCGTCAGATAATGAGATTTGGCCACAACAAACAGTTGATCCCTTCGGCTCCCTTGAAGCACTGCAGGAGGGATTAGGATCTGCTTGTAAAGTTCATTTTAGTTCTGACCCACCCAATGCCCAGAAAGTTTAATGCCTACCACCACTCCACCCCCAAAAAAACACATATTCGAGGATTAGTTTTCGGATTGATGTCACCCAGACCTCCAAACCCCAAATTTGTACTACCACCTCACTAAAAATAAATAAATAAATAAACCTTTGCCCCTTTCTGACTGGAATAGCAGTCTGCACCTCCACTTCAGTCAGTGCTACTTAACATGACAATAATAAAATGAATCATTTATATCTCTCTTAACCCCTGCCTCATAAATCAGGGAGGACACGCTTAAAAAAAAAATAAATCAGGGGCATAGCTTAAAACTGGTGATATCATGTCAGGGTGCCATAGGGAGTTAGAGTAAAATGCATTTTCTGAATAATAAGTCTCTCTGTAGCTAATGACTGACATTAGTTTAGCCTTACAAGTTACAATCCCAAGTTTGAAAGCAGCACCGTGGCTGTGTCATGGCTCTTGATGCTGGCAGCTGCACCTACTCGCTCACCAATCACCTCAGGTGGGCCCTCTCCCTCTCGGACCAGAATCACACCAGCTGCACCCTGGACCACCACACACAGACCAGACAAGACAAGACACCAGCACCACCTCACCTCACCTCACCTCACCTCTCGTCTGCTGCTGCTGCTGGCTACTCTTCTGTCTTCCCAGATACCTGGATTCCTGACTGTCACCGATGCACCGTGATGACCCAACTCCAAATCTGGCCAGTAGAAGCCAAAAGGTTGCTTGCTGTGCTGTTACTTGCTTTGTTGACCGGCGCCTGCCCATCGCAATCGCTCCTGTCATCGTGGACTCCTTGTCTTTCTCATCTCTTTCCCGTCCCCAGCACGCCACCTCACAACACCAAATGCTTGCTTATGGCACCGAATACATCATTTCCCCGGCCAATCATAGTGCGGCAAATGCCGGCAGTGCTGGCAAATTGAAAAATGACAACCAACCAGAACTTAATGCGGTTACAGACAGAGTGTCACACGTCCACAATGATTGGGTGGGGGGTTGACAAGCAAAAGGCTAAAATTTTAAATAATGTGCCGTGTCTGCCGCCAGCAAATTAAACGTGGGGGGGTGAATCATGCCGGCAGCCGGCCACGGGTCACTGACTTACAGCAGCAGAGGGCACGCCGCACGCACCGCATGCACACACAGTGAGCCACAATTAAGGGGGAAAAAATCAAGGCAGGCAGCAACACTGGAAAATATTGCTGGGGCTCAGCCCAGCTCAATAAATACTGATGGGGCCAATGCCCCATGGGCCCATACAACCCGGCTCCTATGTCTGTAATAAGCAGCTGTCCAGCTTACTCTCAGTAGCAATTTTAGTATTGCTGTATTGCCATTTGGGAGTTGTGGTGACCTCAGACCCATACTGTATTTGCATTCTCCTGATCTGATCTTCTTCTTCATTTTCCCCCTCCCTCCCTCCTGCAAATGCAGCAACTTCTTTAAAAACAACTCACATTATATGTAGGAATCTCTTGCAAAAGTCTCTCTCATGTACACACTCGGTCCTGTCACTCAAGGACTTGTGCAGTCTCTGCCCTGTGGTTCACAAACAGCACGTGTTTTTTCTTGTGTTCCCCAGCATTCCTTTTAATTTTATTAAGTGCAATCACTCCAGTGTCTGTCTTACTGTCACACTGAATCACTGTCACACTGATCCTGGCCTCTGCATTGTGTGTAACAGTCTCTCTTGCAAGGTAAACTCAGATTCAGTATATGGGAGTCAAGAAAGGACTGCTACAGGAGGAGATTTTCAAGGGGTTTTGTGCGGGGGGATGTATTAACCAGAAAGAACTGCTACAGGGAGGGAGAGCTTCGGTGAATGCAGGAAATTAAAAAATGTCCATAATAGGCAGCTGCCTATACTAAGCATGTACAGTATAAGTAGGGTTCCGGTTTTAGGTTATAACCGATAAACACCGATAAAACACCACCGTGGTGAAAATCGAGAAATCAGTTATAACCGAAAAACACCGAATTTCATTGTGTCCCCAGTCTTCCAGCTGACCAACTGTGTGCTGGATATGTGGGTGGATCGTGGTTTTTTTTGTATTATACCTTTCACTTATATGGTGGAACAGAGCTCTAATACTGTGCTGCTTCTAGCTCACCATCACCATCTACATATTTATGTATGTATAGTTCTACAGTTATGGTGCACTATTTTGTAAAACTAATGCAATCTTAATATAGTGCAATATCTATGGTGCTAACATGCAATAGTCATGGTACACAGTTTGAAAAAGTGTAATATCTATTTTTTAACTTGAGTGAATAAATACTGATTTATAAAGATTTTTGTTGTCCGAGAAATTGATTACACCTAAAATAACAGATTTTTGGTACTTCTGAAAGGGGGAGAAAAATGCTGAAAATAAACACCCTTTTTTTTTTTTTTACAAAAAATAAACACCTAAAACCGGAAACCCTCTGTATAAGTGACACATACTGTATAAGTATGTTATCAGTACAGTTATGCAGTGAGATGAAGCAACATGGAAAAGGGGGTAATAGAGTTTATATAGTGAAGGAAGAGGAATGTTTGGGTTGCCAGTATAGCCTAGAGGTTAGAGTAATGAGCTATGAATGAACTTGGTACCTCCATCAGACCTGGGTTTGATTGCCACAACCTCCACTTGTATACTGTGTAACCCTGAGCAAGTCATGCTACCGTGTAACCTCCCCAGTTGTCCCAGATTGCCCTGAAAACAGGCCTTGGGCCTAGTGAGCCTTACCAGTTTACCAAACACTGAAAAAAAATGTTTGCTGCTGCAGACAGATTGTGCCCTTCTTAAACATAGCTCCACTTATTGTAAAATTACTGTTCCAACACCACATTGCCCTGGACCACCACGCTTACAAAAATGTAAAGGAAACTGGAAGGTTTAAAAGTTTAGTAATTTTGGTAGGATTCAAACCCATATCTGGTTTAGAGCCATCTCCTGATAACTAAGCTACACTTGCGACTGTTTTGCAAGTTTGTGGTTAGAACCATCAACACAAAGTGATCCCAGATTAGCTTGGTTGAGAAACTGATCCTGAATCACCGAGCTAGGAAAGGGATCATGGATAGGATCAATGATCTAGCAATCTGATCCTGGATCACTTGGGCTAGCAAACGGATCCTGGTTCAGTGGGCTAACAAACTAAAAACAACACAAACAGTACCGCACACTCCAAAATGGTGACATATTGTAAATAGTGCTTTACTGTGCACAAAAATAACTCCAGGAGGGCTGCAGTCCCTGGTGCTTCGAGGGCTCACTTCCTCTTCATCAGGTGGTGGAGTGCATGGTACTTTTTGCGTTATTTTAAGTTTTGGAGGCATTATACAGCTGCACCCATTTATATCAGGTAGCGCATGGTCCACAGTGTTCCATTCTGGCTAGACAACTAATCCTGGGTCAGTTCGGGTGGTAAAACAGATTCTGGATCCAAGGGGATAGTACACTGAACCTGGATCAGTGAGCTAGTAAATTTATCCTGGATCAGTTGCTATGGACAGTCTACCTGCATCATGTTTGTTGGGCACAGTTATGGTGCTACTAATAGGACTTCAAAAAATAAAGTCAATTGAACTTTTCTGGAATTAGTGGGAGGTTAGTTACCTTGGATAGAGAAACTGGCAGACAGATATTGTGTTGCATGGTAGTGGTACGTGCACTACAAGTTGTATGACAACTGGCAAATTACCACATTAGGATTTAAAACAAACAGGCAGGCAATCAGTGGAGTGCATGGTGCATGACCATAGTATGCTCAGTACAGGCCACGCGTGAATGCTGATTGAGGGAGAGCAGGCAGTACAGTAAAAATCAGTGTGTCATGTAAGCAGTAAGACATGACAGGGCATTGGATGTCCGGGTATAATGCACAGCTAGGTACGTAGTGAGGCTGCGGTGCTTGCCTTAACACCTGGGAGTACTTTAACCCCAGATAACCAATGACCTGGAGTGTTTTATTGTACTTATAAAAGGGTAAACTAAAAAAGGCCAACTTTTGTTAAAAACATGTATTTTCTTTTGTTAAAAGTGGCTGGTAAAAAGTTGTTACTCCCCACCTGTCAATCATTTATTATGTTTGCTTGCACACATGTGCAAGAAACATAGTGCGACGATCCAAAATGCAGTGCTGTACAGTCGAAAGGGAGAGCACTGCTTGAGTGAGCAGGGCTCCCTCTCCCCACACACACACACACACACACACACACGCATGCAAGCATATTGGGTACTCATGCGCTCCTACCTCCCCACGCACCGCTGTATTGCCGACAGCCAATCCTGTTGGCTTCCACGCCCCAAAACAAGCTTTCCAGTTGCTATGCTTGGAGCCCACCCCAGCTTGGCAAAAATTGTTATTGCCAACGGGGGTGCCCAATCCTGCGTCGGCTCCAGGCTCCCCCCCCCAAAACAGCCTTCCAGCTGCCACCCTGGGAGCCCACACCAGCGTGTCAAAAACTGTTATTGCCGACCAGGGTGCCCAATCCCCCATCGGCTCCAGGCCCCCCAAAACAGCCTTCCAGCTGCCATGCTGGGAGCCCACTCCAGCGTGGCAAACGTCCCGTGTCGTCTTCCAAAAACAAACCAGTAAACAAAAAAGGTCACTCGTAGTCTCCCTGCCCCCACCCCACCACCCACTGGCGCACCCTGCCTCCCCACGCTCCCGCCCCCATACTTACCTCCAGAGTCTGGCGCGACGATCTTCAGTGGACTGGGAACACGTCTGCACTCTTCAAAGCCGAAACGCGAACTGAGGAAATGCCGGTAAGCTGAATAATGTAATAAATAGGATTTTTTCAACTTTGATGCATATCTCAGGCATTTTTTTGAATTTTGGCACCAAATTTGCTGCATGGGTTTTTGGGACCCCTCCTCATGAATTCTTGAACTGTCATGGCGTTAATCGGGCCCGAAGGGTGATTTCGCGGTCACTGCACGAAATCACCTTTCAGGACCAGTTAAGGAAACAATAGTGCCAGTGTTCATAAGGTGGGCTTTCAAAATGTCTATGTTGCAAATTTGGTGAAAAAATTCCTATAAATGACTGTGTTTTACGAGTGTGCGTTGCGCAGTTTCTACGCACGCTCATAAGTTCACGAATGTTTTAAATTTGCACTCTGGATTTTCAACATTGCCAGTTTACCACACCTCCTTATGAGCAGTATAGCTGTCATTTTTCACATCTTGCTCAAAATGTGTTTCCGTGCATGTAACGCACAATGGCGCAGTCGGTGTGCGCAATCAATGTTTGGGACACATTAAGAAAATCACAGTGACACTGTTCATGAGCAGAGGTCTTAAAATGGCTATGTTGAAAATTTGGTGAAAAATTCCCAAAAATGACTGTTTTAGGAGTGCACTTTGCGCAGTTCCCACGCATGCTCGCAAGTTTGCAAATTTTTAATATTTTCACACCAGATTTTCAACATTGCCATTTTACCACACTTCCTTATGAGCAGTACAGCTGCCATTTTTCACATCTCGCCCAAAATGTGTTTCCGCACATGTAGCGCACAATGGTGCAGTCGGTGTTCGCAAGCAATGTTTGGGACAGATTAAGAAAATCACAGTGACACTGGTCATGAGCAGAGGTCTTAAAACGGCTATGTTGAAAATTTGGTGACAAAAGTCAATAAAATAACTGTGTTACGAGTGAGCATTGCGCAGTTTCCACGCACCCTCGTAAGTTCATGAATTTGTAATATTTTCAGTCCAGATTTTCACCAGTGGCATTTTTCCACACTTCCTTATGAACAGTAGAGCTGTCATTTTTCACAACATGGCCAAAATGTGTTTTCACACTTTCAGCACAGAAATGCATGGTCGCTGTGGGAAATCATTGTTTGGGACAGATTAAGAAAATCAGAGTGATACTGTTCATGACCGGAGGTCCCCAAATGCCTGTGTTGACATTCTGCTGTAAAAATCCCCAAACTAATTACATTATGGGTGTGCATTGCACAGTTTCTACACACGCTCGTGACTTCACCATTTTTTTAAATATTTTCACTACAGATTTTCAACATTGCCATTTTTTACACCATCCCATGAACAGTACAGCTGTCATTTTTCACATCCTGTTCAGAATGTGTTTTTGCACCTGTGGTGACAAATGCCGTAGTCGCTGTGCATAAGCAGCTTTCGGCTAACAAACTGATATTGCCACTGTTCATGAGGTGGGGGTCACAAAAAAACTATGTTGAAAATTTGGAGTGAAAATACCAATGAATGCCTGAGGCGTTAGGGCTTCCTACCATAACACCCCACCCTGTAGAGAATGACAGGCATCAGTGCTGTGACTTGGGATTGTTGCCTGCAATGCTCATACCATTCCACCACCACCCACACCCTGCAGCCACTGAGAGGCATCGAGGTGTGCCTTGGACTCTTCTGCCCCAAAGTTCACCCCATTCTCCTATACAGCACCCATCTCACCATATTTCCTGATGGAATGGGGTGCGCATAAGGGCCAAAGACCCCAAGGCACACCGTGACACTTGTCGGTGTCTGCATGGTAGGGTGTGGTGAAATGGCATGGCCATTATGCCTGATGACCCAAAGGCACGCCCCAATGCCTGTCACTATCTGCAGGGTGGTGATGGGGTTGGCTTCAGTTCAGTACTTCCCTGCCATTCCTATTATGTAGCTCTGTAACTCCTACACTACCAGTGCCAATGCCAGCAAGCAAACATTCGGCATTGACAAATGCTTGTCTTTCTACACATTTAAGTGATGGAATGTTTGTTTGTTGTGGAATACAGGAATTCAAACTTCTGCAGAATTCTACTGATAGAATGTTTCCCCCCTCATTCACAACAGAATTCCTTATATGGAACCACAGCCTCAATTTTGTTTGTATCATGGTGTATCATTAGAGACTGACCTGGCCAGATGGTAAGGATGGGAGGGTATTTCTTGTAATTACATAAAAAACACCTGCAATCAAAACTGCAAATAGCAATTCATTTTTTGAATTTGTTTATGTGTGAGGAGGGTATTATGAGAAGAAAAGAATGTTTAATTATGCATTGGTTGTTGTTCAGTTTGAGTGTTTTACTTTGTAGGGCCTTGTTGAAGGCTTTCGGTTAATAAAGGTGGCAGCCATGATTGTGATGGCAATCAGGTATGAGTGAAGTGGTTCATGAATTTTTATATGTTACTGTCCCAAATTCCCAATCCCACTGTCTGACCTCATTCCAACCTGTGCATTTCTGAGGAACTAACACATGGGACTCAGAAATTATTTAGCCAATCATGTATCAAGAAATTTCCAACCTGTGTTATAATGTGCAATTATGAAACAAATGGCTAGATGGTTGACAAATACTATGGCGAATTTGTGGTACATTGCAGATCTGTACCCTAGGTCATGAAGACAGCTCTCAGTCATAAGTAATGATGATGATGAAGATATGAAATTATTAAACTGGCAGCTTGGAGGCTGAAGAATGCTATGATGAACATACGAACATATGAAAGACCAGCAGAAGAAGGCCAACTTGTCTATCAAGTCTGATCATTATTATTGCAGGGTCTCTTGCTTACGCCATTGACCCTTCACCCTCTCCCGTGTCAACCCTTCCTTCCTAATCCTCCCCCACAGTCCCATGGGTTCCCCTTATGTCTATCCCAGGCCCTCTTAAAGACACCCACCATCTTCATAGTGACCACTTCTTCCAGCAGCATATTCAATGTGGCCACCACCCTTTCTATGAAAAAATGCTTCCTAACATCCCTCCTAAACCTCCCCCTCCCCACCACCAACTTCAGATTGTGCCCCCTCATGGTTCTGTTGTCACTTAGCTTGAAGAGACCTTCCCTAACTACTCTATTTATCCCCTAAATGTACGTCAATATCTCAGTCATATTCCCCCCCCCCCCGTCTCTTCCAGGGAATACATTCTCAGGGCTCTCAGCCTCTCTTCTTAATACTTCCCCTGCTGACACATGATTCCTATGGCAATCAGGTATGAGTGAAGTGGCTGTTGGTTAACTAGGATCTGCAGCTTATCCAGTAGGTAGGGAAATGGGCAGACTAGGTGGGCCAAGTGGTCCTTATCTGCTGTCAAAGTCTATGTTTCTACGACACTGATCATCTTGGTTGCCCTCCTTTTGACCCTCTCTATCAAGCTGATGTCCTTCTGAAGCCTCAGGCCCAGTCAAGTTAGCAAAACAGTCATGATTTGAGCTTGTGGTTGTGAACAATGATGATCTTCAATTATTAAACAGATTGTTGTAGAATGGTATGATGCAGTGTCAGACCTAGGTAAGTCAGCAACACAGTCATGATTTAAGCTTGTGGTCATGAATTATAATGATATCAATTTATTAAACAGGCTGTTGAAACATGGTACAGCATGATGGGTGTTCATGGTCATGAATGATAATGATGGCAATGATAATGAAGTCCAATTATTAAACAGTCTGCAAAAGAATGGAATGATAGTGTTTTCTTTCTCTTTCTTTCTCTCTCTTTCGCTCTCTTTCTTTCTTTCTCCACTGTGACAAATGCCCCCATTTCAGGGATGACCTGGGTCAAAATTGGAAAATAAAATATAAACATATACATTAAAATACACAACATATTATGTCACAAAAATGAAACAAAAAAGCATTACAAGAATAAAAATTACAATATGAAACAAGTACATGAAAATTTGGTTGGTATTGTTACTTGAGTGTTGGCCCAGTCAAGTAGCACTAGGGTTGGGATTTGAACTGATTCATGAGCACCATAAAGCACCGTAATTAAATTAAAAATTATGAATGATGATGATAGGACGTGGGGATCTTTATTCTTTACTACCCACCTTGAAATAATGACATGCTGTAGACAGCCAAATGTAATACAATCATTATTAGTATAGAGGTAATTGGCACCGTTAGGGCTACATTTTTTATTTATTTATTTATTTAAAGATTCGGAATTAATCTTTTACAAAGGTTCCACATCAAATAACAATTAAACAGGCACAGTACAAAACAGATATAGGAATAAAAACATACGTAATTAAAATTACAACTCTAGATAATTGTTACAACACATGAACTCCATCCGGCAACAAATAGGGTTAACATTAGTGAACTGTGGAGAGAGAAGAGAGACAGCCCCCCTGAGGAGGGGACAAAAATGAAGATCAGTGGTCAAGCAGTGGGGCGTAGAGCCTCCCCCTGGGGGGGGTAAATGGCAGCCTCAGGTCAGAGGCTTTGTCAACAGCATGGGGGGGGCTGGGCATGCTATGGGGAGGCAGGTTGGCTGCAGAATAAGTTGGAGAAGATGGGAGAGGGCAGGTGACCCACGGGAGGGGGTTAAAGGAGAGAGAGTGTGGTAGAGCAGGGGAGGGGCACAGGAGTGACGTGACATGGATGGGAGCCAGAGCAGGGGTAGAGGGAAACTGATGGCAGGCATGACATAAGTGCTCTATTTACAAAGTGATCCTTTTGAATATAAAATACAATACTGCAAAATATTGTAGCAATAGTAAATATCATTATGAGCATATTGCACCTGCATATATTATAAGCATTTTAACATACACACAAAATTTAAGGTAAGGAGTTTGTATGTCCTCAGAATGGTGCCCTTCCTATCTAAAGTATGCACATCTGAAACTTATGTTTCGTTGCAGTTCCCAAATTATTTTGGGTTTCTTGCAAGTTGTCTAAATTCAGGTTAAACACAGAAACATAGAAATTGTTGGCAGATAAGGGTCTTCGGCCCACCTAGTCTGCCCTATTACCACTAAGAATTGCACTCTTTCATGCACTGCTGGCATTAGGTTGTACCCCCCCCCCCGACTATCAGCAATCCTCTATGCCTTTCCCAAGCATGTATAAAACCTATAATCATTTCTGCCCCCACCTCCGCTATCAGGCTGTTCCACTTGTCCACCACCCTCTCTGTGAAGAACTACTTCCTCATGTTCCCTTTGAATCTCCCTCCCTCCAGTTTCATCTTGTGCCTCCTTGTCCTTGAGCATCTTTTTCTTTGGATTATAGTATTCTCCTGTACTTTATTCTTCTCTGTGAGGTACTTAAATGCCTCAATCGTATCCCCCCCTTCCTCCTCTCCTCCACGGAGTACATATTTAATTCCCTCAGCCTGTCCTTGTAGGGCTTGTGATGTAGTCCCTGCACCATTCTGGCTGGCCTCTTCTGAACTGCCTCCACTCTATCTATGTCCTTACGTAGATGAGGCCTCCAGAACTGGACACAGTATTCAAGGTGCTGCCTCACTAATGTCCTGTATAGTGGAATTATTACCTACCTTTTTCTGCTGGTGATTCCTCTGCCTATGCATCCCAGCATCCTGTTTGCCTTTCCAGCCACCTTGTCACATTGCCAACCTACCTTGAGGTCATTGGAGATGATCACCCCCAGGTATTTTTCTTGCTTCGAGCATGTTATTTCTTCCCCCACCCTCAATTGATATGTAGCTCCTGGGTTTTTGTGCCCCATGTGCATTATCTCTCACTTTTTTGATTTGAAACCCTAGCTGCCAGTCCCTTGACCAATCCTCCAGCTTACTTAGATCTCCCCTCATTCTATTCACTCCCCCTTGTATGTCCACCCTGTTGCAGAGCTTAGCATCATCAGCAAACAGGAATATTTTGCCTTCCAGACCCTCTGCAATATCACTGATAAAGATATTGAAGAGGACTGGACCCAGCACTGATCCCTGTGGTACCCCACTGGTCACTTTATGCTCTGCATAGTGAATGCTTCCCACCACCCTCTTAATCCTATTATCTAGTCAATTTTCCACCCACTTCACTACCTTATTTCCCACTCCTGTACTCCCCAGCTTGTTTAACAGCCTTCTATGCAGCACAGTGTCAAAGACCCTTTCTGAAATCCAGGTATGTCACATCCACTGCCCCTCCCTGATCCACCTCCCTGGTTACCCAGTCAAAGAACTCAATGAGTTTAGTCTGGCACAACCTCCCTCCCGTAAGGCCGTGCTGCCTTGGGTCCTGTAGACCATTGTCAACCACGTATTCCACTATTCTTTCTTTTAGTAGTGTTTGCATGACCTTTTCCGTTACTGAGGTCAGGCTGACCAGTCTGTAGTTCCATGCTTCCTCCCTGTTTCTACTTTTGTATAGCGGGACTACATCAGCCTCTCCTCCAGTCCTTGGATATCTCCCCTGTTTCCAAGAAGATGTTAAACAGGGTAGTCAGAGGTTCTTCCAACTCTTCTTTTAGCTCTTTCAGTATCCTGGGGTGTGCCCCATCTGGTCCCATAGCCTTATCAACTCTTATTGCCTCCAGTTTCCTGAGGACCCTTTCCTTTGGCAAGGGACCTGCATCAAGTTCTGTGCCCTTCCAGACCCTTATCACTTATTGCTGGCCCATTTTCTGTCCCCCCCCTTTGTAAAAACTGAACAGAAGTATTGTTCAGTATATCCTTCAGTATATCCGATTTCTTTTTTTTTTTACCATAATAGTTTTTAATAAGTTTTTCATCTATATAATACAATTTGTAAAACAAGAGCAAATTCATATAATTATCCATAATCATACAACATTCATTAAGTTCATTCCTATATCTTCATTTATAAAAGACTAATTCTAACTTACAAATTTCAATAAATATTCTTAATATGATAAGCTGTACCATGTGTCGCAGTATACAAATTCTGAACCAGAATTAACTTTCTTAGGGGTATCCCACATCAAATGAGAGTAAAGGCCTAATAGTGTCACAGTCCCTCCAAAGCAATGAATGTTGACCAAACACTATTAGAATCATCTAGTTTCTCTAACAGCTTACAGTGAATTCTTTCATTACTTGAGACAAATTCCATCTAATTATACCATTCTTGTACTGAGGGGGACTCTTTACCTTTCCAATACTTTAAAATAAGCCTCTTTGCACTGAGGGAGGTGGTTCTATGTGATAATGGTGATAACGGAATAGCGATCGCCATTAGGGTGAGTGTATATCGCTGAAAATGAATTTTGAAGATTGGGAAGCGGGCACTGAGATATGACTATTGCTTTTAAATACTTAGGATGTTCGCCCCCCCACATCCCCCTACTAAAGGATTCTCAACTCCAGGGGGTGCATGTTGGGGGGGGTGAAATACTTGTGAAAATGAAAAGCCGGCTACTGGCAAAAAAAAATAAAAAATGCGCCGCACCATACCCAAACCCTGCACCTCCCAAGCAACCACCCACCCCACCACACTAGCAGTCCAGCTTTGCAGCTGCCTACCACACCCCTTCCCACATACCTTCCTCCCTCCCCCCATTCATGTATACGCACGTACTTCCCTTCGCCCTACCTCACCCACCTGGGGATCTGCTCGTTACCCTGTTAGGTAGCCCTGAACACAGGTGCCATAACTGAGTCACTGTTTTTGTAAATGCTCAGTCATGGTCACCTTGTTCAGGGTATACTGAGGGTCAATACAGAGCCAGACCTTTTGGAATTTGCTCAGGTTTAAGCAATCTGAGAATAACCCCAGAATAAAAATCAATGGGGAAGGGGGGCTCTCAACCCCATAACTAAACTGCATATCTTAAACACCTCTGTCCATAGTCCCTTTATCTTAATGCAATCCCAAAACATGTGTAGCATATCTGCTTCCCCACTGTTATATTTCCGCCAGTCTGCATTTATCTGATTTCTGGTGGTCATCCTGTACACTATCCCCATCCTCCCCTTTCAGCCTCACAATCCCTCCCCTTGCCTTCCTTTTTTCACTGATGTACCTGTAAAAGGTTTTGACCCCCCCACCACTGAGTTTGCTATGCATTCTTCTGTTTGTGCCTTGGCTTCCCTAACTGCCTTCCCCACATCCCTTTGTTTTTCCTGGTACCTCTCCCTATCCCCCTCCTCCTGTGTCTTTTGTATTGCTTAAATGCTTTTTTTTTTTTTGCTTTAATCATTTACTGTATGCTACTTCCTTCGAAAACCATAGTGGCTTCTTCTTCTTCCTCTTCCCCTTCCTGGCCTGTTTGACACAAGAGTTGTGTCACCAATGCAACCCCTGTTTTGATTGTCACCCACTGTTCCTCTACCCACTTCTGCTCCCCTACTCTGACCAGTGCTGCTTCTTCTAGGCATTTTCCCATCTTTCTGAAATCTATTCTCCTAAAGTCTAGGAATCGTGTCTTTGTGTGGCTTGGTTCCTCCCTCTCCATTGTTTCAAACGACACTGTTCGATGATCACTGCTCCCCAGGTGTTCCCCTACTGTAACGCCTGTCACATTGTCCCCATTTGTAAGCACCAGGTCCAGCAGTGCCATCTTCCATGTGGGTTCTATAGCCAGCTGTTTAAGGAATGCCCCCTGCAGGGAGTCCAAGATGTTTCTGCTCCTAGCTGGCTCCACTCCACATCTGGTAGACTGAAATCACCGACCAGCAACACCTCTCCCTTGTGTGCCATCCTTCGGATTACTAACATCATCTCATTATCTATCTCCTCCCCTGAACTGGTGGTCTGTACATTACCCCTGTGCAGATGTCTGTCTCCTTACTCCTTTCTAGTGTAACGCATAGAATTTCCCCTCCTTCCAGTTCCCCTTGAATTTCTGGGGCCTTTATATTTTTCCTCACATAAAGAGCTACTCCTCCCCCCTTCTTGCCTTCTCTGTCCCCCCGTGAATAGATTGTAACCAGGTAAGGCCATTTTCCATCTCTGGTTTTCATTACACCTGGTCTCTGTAATGGCTACAATGTCCAGGCCAGATTCCGCCATGGCATCCTCAAGGTCACCTACTGTATCTTGTTACTCAGACTTCTGGCATTTGCACACATGGCTCTCCAGGATATAGAGCCCCTATGCTGCATTGCTGTCTTATGCCTCTCCTTTTCTGATCCCAATTCTTGTCAGGCCCTCCCAGTATCCTGTCTTTGTGTTGACATGAGGACTCTGTTGTTCTATTCTCTTGAGTTCCTCTGTAGTTCCTGTGCTCCTGGGGGGGCATATTATTTCTTCTATCCTTCCGTCTCCCTCCCCCTTGGCTAGTTTAAATGCTTCCCAGTGAAGCACTTAAACTTTTCACTAAGGACCATGGTCCCCTCCCTGGATGGATGCAGGTTGTCACCTTCGTACAGGCCCACATCCCTCCAGGTGGGGCTCCAATCCCCCATGAAGCCAAACCCCTCCTCTCCACACCATTCCTTTAACCATGAGTTGAATGTCTGGATGCGGCGTGTCCTAGCCTCCCCCTTGTCATGGACAAGTAGTACCTCCAAGAAGGACACAGAGCTTGCTACCTGTTTTAGGCCTCTCCCCAACTCCTTGAATTCCTCCTGTATTCTATCTAACTCTACCCTATCCCCCTACCCTATCCCCAGCCAGGTCATTTGTCCCCAGGAGGACAATGACATCCAGCTCCTTCCTCTTTACTATTGCCCTTGCAATCCTCTGGATTCACTCCCCATCCCTCTGAGATGTGCCTCCTGGAAGGCACTTGACCTCCTTCTCCCCCCTACTTGTCCCCAGTTCCACTCCCTGGACTAGTGAGTCCCCCACCAGGAGTAGCTTCCTCTTCCTTTGGGGTCCTCTACCCCCCACTCCTGGGGCTCCATATCAGAGGACCCACTCATTCTCCTTGGTCTCATCCTTGGGTGTCCTTGTGGGACTCTCCCTCTCCTCCAAAACAGCATAGAAGTTTCTAAGTTGGACTAGATGGGGAATGTACTTAAGACCCACCTCACATACCCTCCCCGAGCCCACTGTGGTCCATTCGCTCATCCACCTGGGCAACATTTGAGTTAGTGGTTGTGGACACTGCAGTCTCTGGGTGGGGATGGAGGTCTCCTGCATCCTGGCCAACTCCGCTCGGAGACAGGCAACCTCTGCCCTCAACCCAGAGCGGTGTCTGCAGATGGGGCAACACTGCATGATCCAGAACGTCCTCCTGAACACAGCGACTCCGCACCCACTACACTGTACCACTCCCTGCATCTTCTCTGTTTGCACTGGCTATGCCTTCACTCTTGTTATACTGTATCTAAGCCTATATCCTATCTAAGCCCTCCTGCTGCCCAACTTTATCTTGTGGCCCTGGTGCTTGTTTCCTATACCCTGGATGTATTTCTTGCTCCTACCCTCTGGATATTGCCCCTCTAAATCAAGGTTAGTTGTCCCTAGACTAGCACCTTCTGCTGCCTTACTTAGTCCTCTGAGTTCTACCCCCAGGTTTTTTTTTTTTGTTTGTTTTTGGTGAGTAACTATATCAGGTAGTCTGTGTTTTAAATTTGTGCTAACCTATTCCTGTTTCCAGGCAGGAAGTAGTAAGATGCTGGATACCTTTAAAGGTGGATGCGCATGGGATGGATAGGTGGGATTATTCAACACTAGCTGTGTGCCAGAAACAATCAGCTAACTGTAAGTAACAAAAGAAGAACAAAACAGGGTGAACTGCTCCTCTCCACTCAGTAGACACACACAGCAATTTAAAGTCAATCATCTGAAATCTACCCAGGTTTAATATTCCAAATGTTAGTGGCTATATATGCAAACATTTGTTCCCCATAAGCAGTTTTTATTTTGGGCATATTTTGTATTTATTTATTGAAATCTCAGATTAAAACACCTTTGAACAATAAACTCTTTTACAAAGGTTCCACATCAGAAGATTTAAGCACAGATAACATAGATAACAAACAGGGTGGCCCCGTGACACTGAGGGTTGAGGCACTGGATGCCACACCTTGCTCCATGCCAGTGATCTGGGTTCAAATGCAGGCTCTGAATGCGGGGGTCAGCCAGGGGGGGTCAGGAGTTGATTGAGCTGCCAACTGGCAGCTCTCATCCTCGGGAGGGATCTGGGGGGCTCCTCAGGGTTTGGCTGCCTCCTGGTGGAGACCAGGTGGCAGCGTTATGTTCAAAGGAGCCTGGGCACAAGGCCAGAGGAGGGTGGACAAGGATGTGGACTGGAGCTGTGGTGTACATGTGCACCTCCATGCACATGTGCTACTTCCTCTGGGGCCTTACGATAATGGGACACAAGCAGAAAAGCACCCCACAGGATACAGGGAGGTGACAGAGTCCCCAGGAGCCAAAAGCCCACATCCCAAGGCCGGGCCATCCTTCCACCGGGCTCTCCCAAGCCCTTCAAACTGACCCAGAACCGACCCTCTAATCTCAGAAAGGTCAACAGGTAGATGAGCTGGGCCTGCCCCGGGGGGGGGTGATCCGGGAGGCCTAGAAGGTTCCTTGGGTTCAGGGAGAGGTTGCTTGATAGCTCCCCAGAGAATGGTGATTTTAGGGTGGGAGAGGAGGCCACAGTTGAATGGGCACTCCTGAGAGATGCCCCGATCCCGCAGTGAATAAAACAGAATCTGCAAAAAAAAATAGGTAACAAACAGAAGAGAACATTTTAACAAAACATTTCATAGACAGAACATATTACAGAACGGGATTATACAAAGAGTGCCAGGAATACATCTCTCACCCTGTTTTAAACAGGAAATACACAGAATGAACAAACTATGTGAATCAGCCTGACAGGCCTTGTCCAGACTGGCAAATAGCTAACGGGAGAACTAGGTAGGGAGAGGGTAGAGGGTAGAAAAAGAGCAAAGTGGGGGAGGAAGAGGGGAGTGGAGGTATATGAGGGGGAATAGGAAGTGGGGTTGGTGTAGGGTAGTTTAAAGTGCTTGACTGACACAGCATGGGGTAGCAGGGATGGCTAAGGGAAGGCTAAACTCTCTTGCTCTGTTAGATCATAATTGACACTTAAGTACAGGTTTGAAAAGTTTAGACGTCAATTGTACTGGTTTGTTCTGTTGGATTATTTTATACATATGTTTTTTCTTGGATTAGTATTCTTTTTCATTCAGAAGAAGCCAACCTAATCAAATCATATCCAATCAATCAAATCATGATTGGGTGTTGCCAAATGCCAGATCTGAACATTAGCATGATCACAGATATACAGTGACAGTGACTTTGTTGAAACTGATGATATGGGGATCACTACCACCAACATGGCGCAAATTACACTGATGACAGTTTTTGTTGATAATGTTTTGCTGCGCCCCCACAGTTGCCATTAAAGACACAGGGCCTGATTCTCAAAAGTCGAAGCAAGACACATCAAAGGCAGCTTGCACCAATTGCCAGTGTGCCAGGAACCCTGCACCCGATTCTCTATTGGGTAGGGTTCCAGCATCAAAATCCTACGGCTTGCGGCAACCGTGGCCCTGCACCAAACAGGTGGCACATTGTGAAGGTGTATCACAAGCCGTGGGGCGGTTGTGTGACAAGAGTGCCATGGAGAACAGTCCATGGTGGCTAGTCCCCTCCAGCCCTGATCCCTGAGTGTTAAATGAAAGTATCCTTGGTAGCCTATGGCACCCCCAGGCCCTGATCCCCAAGTATAAATGAAAAATATCCTGGTAGTCTAGGATACCAACCAGCCCCAATCCCCAAGTATAAAATGAAAAAAATTATCCCTGGTAGTCTAGGGCACCCCTCAGCCTCAATCCCTGAGTGTAAAACGAAACCTTTCCCTGGTAGTCTAGCGGCCCCCCATACTGATCCCTGATCACCATGTACAATATTAAAATAATGTCCCTGGTAGTCTAGGCCTCCCTCCCCAGTTCTGATTCCTGATGTCTCCAAAACCATTACACAGACAGTCCTGGTGGTCCAGCAGTCCCCCCACCCCAGCAGGCAGTCCCCTCATCCCCAAGCTGTAGACCAGCACAGCCCTCCACACACTTCCATGGCTGGCCACTGATTGTGCTTTCAGTGAGCGCTTACTGTAAGCGCTCATTGATGGCTCAGCTGGCAGCCAGCAGCAGAGGTGTGTGAAGGTCTGTGCTGGTCACGTGCTTGGGGCTGGAGGGGAGCAGGGTGGTTGGGAATTGCCAGCTGGGGGGGAGCACTAGACCTCCAGGACTGTCTGTGTAATGGTTTTGGGGACATCAGGGGTCAGGGCTGGGAGGAGGCCTAGACTAACAAGGACATTATTTTACTATTGTACTTGGCAATCAGGGATCAGGACTTTGGTGGCACTAGACTACCGGGGACATTATTTTAAAATATTTTACATGGGGATTGGGGATCGGGGGTGGGGGGGTACCCTAGACTTCAAGGGATAATTTTTCTTTTTACATTTGGGGATTGGGGCATGGGAATGCCCTAGACTACCAGGGATACTTTTCATTTCACACTTGGGATTGGGGCTAGAGGGGCGTGCAATTTGGTGCAGTGTTCTCAACCCTCCCAAAGGGTTTCTACGTACCTTTAGACCAGCCCTTGGCTGTTCTAACAGTACTTAGACCACTTCCCTCTAGGAGGGTTTTGGGAATGTCAAAGTAGGGGATATGGCAGCCTGCATCGGCTGCAAGCCCCCTAGCACCATGCCGCAGCCCACTGTGTGGGGCAAGGCTGGTGCATGCAGACTGCGTTTGACACAGGCTGCTTTTGGGAATTGCTCAGGGTGAATTTTTTGATGCAAAGTGCCACTTGCGTCATTTATGTTTGATGCAGGCACCTTGTGTCAATCTAAGGGCTTTAAGAATTGGCTCCCCATCAATTATAAACTTGTGAATGGGAATGACTGCTCCTCCTCCTCTTCCTCCTGTGTGGAGCCTAGCCCCTAATTATCACAAATGAAGTGAAGCAGGCCTGCCTCTTTGGTAGCTGTGTTTTTTCTTATGTCAAGAACAGAGACTTTGCAAATGTTGCAGTGAAGACAAATAGAGACACTTGGCCCACAGTTGTGATAAATCTGGGTTAAAATTAGAGCAGTAGCTAGACATTTTACTTTTTAATAGCCAGGGTCTTGTGATCAAGAATGCAAAGCAGTTTTTTTTCATCAGTTCTAAGAAACAGATGAAAGCTGCAATGTCTGTCCAAATATGGTTATGTGCAAGCACAGGACCAATCACGGAGGGTCTGAATAACAAACTAATTGCTAATTGCTAAACCATATAGAATTAACACAGTAGGAAATAAATAGCTTTTGAGTCTGGGGTGACTGGTTCTAACACATAGCTCTTGGCATTTGCCTCAAGAAAAGGGGAAGTAATCCTATGTAGTTAAAACTTCTATAGAGGAAAGCAAATGTACTGAACTATTCTTTCAAGTGTTAGAAAGAGAGAAGTATATGAACATTCTCCAGCTTGACTGTCTGCACATCTTTGAAGGAACATCAGGGAATCTACAAGCCATTTTGAGGTTAATCCAGAAATTACCAGGTAACCACTTCAATGCGTACATCAACTAATAAATGTCACCCTTAATAAAATAAGCTGACAGCCGGCCCACCAGCAAAACAGTAGAGCTACCACTTGTGACACCAGTGACCCAGGTTCAGAAGCAAGCCTGAGCTGGAGGGCCAGCCAGGGTAGGAGGATTGAGCGCCCAGAGAGGGAGAGCTGCGGGTCTCGCTGCTTTATCACCACCTGGGTGACCACGGGTGGTGGTGCAGCAAGACTGCAGAGAAGACTGGGAGTAGAGGATGTTAGGTGTGATCCGGAGCAGTGGCACATCTCTACTTTCCCTCACCTCCAGCACCCTCAGGGCAGGGACACAGAACAAGGAAACGAACCCACACTACCACCTTTAGAAGGGACCCGGCACCCAGACTCCACAACCAGGCTCCCAGGATGGCCATCCGGACTACCCGACACACTCAATTGGACTGGGGGGTGGATGACCTGGGGTTCCCCTCCCTCCCTGCCCAGGGGGAAAACCATGGCCAGATGGGGATATGTCCTTTGGTCTCTCAGGGAATTACCTGAAGAGGAGCTAGAGGCTGCCATTGGGATCCTGGAAGAAAGGGGCTAGTGCGGTGTGAGAACGGGGTATATACTGTAAATAGAAAATATAAAAAATTAATAAATAAACTGACTTTATCAAAGGATGAGACAAACCTGCAGCCAAACAACTTATTTTGATTCTTGGAAAATGGTACAGAATATGGTTAGGAAAGTAACTAGCAACTGGGGATGTTCCAGTGTCCTCCAAAAGGAAAAGACTGCTGTAAAACCACATTGTGCAATGAGCTGACAACTCATCACACAGGACCAGCCAAGTCACACGTATCTAGCTCCCATGTCAGAGACTTCATAGACTGATGCAAGCATACTGTTTACCTGTTTTATTTATCTCTCTAATACTTGTATTTCTTTTTTGTTAATAAATTTCTTTGATGAAAAGGTACAGATGAATTACTGAGTCTCCATTCTTATGAAGTATAAGGTCTGAATTGCCAGACTTACTGAAGTTATATATTTGTTACAAATGACAAAAAAGAGGTACACTCAACAACTTCCTGTAGGTAATTGGATAATTAGAATAATTAGATAATTTGCAGTTGGACTAGTGAGTGGGAGCACCTCACAGACCTAATAATGGTTCTTTTCTTTTTGTATTATAAATTTCTTAATGTAGATAAACTCCCTGGGAAGGTCTGGCAGTAAATTACCAGGAGTCTTAATCCAAGGGCTTAGTGCTAATTTACTAGATGTAATGAAGTGTTATACGTTTCCTAGTAATAGTACCCACACGTCCTCTTCTTCCTCCACTTCTGTCCAGTGAACTATTTCGACAGGTAGTGGTCATGAAATGTAAATGTTAACATCAGTGTCAGCCTCATCAACAACAGTACCAGCCCCATTCCTATCTCATGTTACCTTTCTAAATCAGTACTCATATAAGAGCAGTCGCTGTCATATTGTGAACCACTATGCCCAATTTGCTGCCACCTCAGCAGCACCCTCAACTCATAATTGTTACATAGTATGCGTGCTATGTCTGCCTTACACACTGAGTCACAACTGTGGCTTTTACTGCTGCATAGCATGAACTATACTGACGTATTGCTGACATACGGAGAAAAGGGGGCTCTGGGGGAATGACTGGATATGTAATGCATCACAAACGTTGGCTCCATGGAGAGTGGAGTTGAAGCACATAATATATATGAATCAGTTCTCTCTCTCTCTCTCTCTCTCTCTCTCTCTCTCTCTCTCTCTCTCTCTCTCTCTCCCTCCCCCAACAGTAGAGGTATTCTTTTGTCACTGTCCCCCACCCCCTACCCTGGCTCAAAATTAAACTTACCTCTCAACTGTCCTGAATTCATGGGACATCCTATTTTTCATCTGGGGGTGGCACATGGTACAGACAGTGGTTGCAGAGTAGATGGAAGATGATGTAACTGAAAGAGGCTGTAGTATCACTGTCTGTGAAACCCCCGTTGCCAATCTCCAGTGCTGTTGCAGCTTCCTTCTCCTCCCCCCCCCTTCAGGGTTTGCTCCATTTTTCTTGGGACTGTCAAACTTCCACAGGCCAGGGGAACTGGATGAGTCTGAATTTGTCATTGATGTCAGGAAATGAGTCCATCACGGTGGGTTAGTTGAGAAGTGCAAGTGCCAGTGAAGAGTACTGTGGTGTCGTGTGCTCCCAGCAATGGTGAGGTGCTGCTGCTGTCAGCCATGCATGCCAGGTCAAGATTGCACAGGAAGCGCTGCCTGCAAACAGAAACCAGGCTCAGGTAGCAGTCTCTGCCCCCCCCCCACCCTTAAGTCACCCCTCCCCCCAAAAAAATTTGAGGTGGGTGATGTCGACATATTAAATGCAAATTTGTAACTATTGTACATTTTTTATCTCCTTTAAAAGCAGAAGAAACCATAGCCCCCAACCCACTACAACCTTTTATGGTGCCAAATACTTCTTTTTAAACATACAGGGACCAATATTCAAAAGTTTGCCCAGGCAAAAATCTTGGTTTGTGCGCCAAACCAAGCTTTGCACAGACTTCCTATATTCAAATGCCTGGTTTCTACCTGAGCAAACTGTGGAAGGGGATGCAGTGCAAATGGAGGGGTGGGAACCTGAGTATTGGTGCAGTCCAATATTCAGAATATTTGCAACATGCAAGGGAATTTTGCACAGACCCCTTGCGGGGAGCAAATACCACCAATGGAGACCACAACCTTAGTGGTTGGTAGAGGAAGTGTGGTGCCCCCCCCCGTGCCAGTCCAGATCCACAAAAAAAGAGTCCCTGGTGTCCAGTGGTCCCTCCCCCCACCCGATTCCATGCCCAGTAAATGTCAACATATTCCCTGATGTCTGCTCTGGTCCTTCCTCCCACCCAATGCCTTGCCCAGTACATGCCAACATATTCCCTGGTGTCTGGTGGTCCATCCCCCCACCCGATCCCTCACCCGGTAAATGCCAATATGTTTCCTGGTGTCCGGTGCTCCCTCCCCCCACCCGATCCCTCACCCAGTACATGCCAACATATTCCCTGGTGTTCAGTGGTCCCTACCTCCACCTGTACCTATGCCCGATGGTCAGTACATCATTCCCTGATGTCTAGTGGTCCCTCCCCCCACCTGTACCCATGTCTGATGATCAATAGTTCAGTCTCTGGTGTCTAATGGTTCCCTTCCCCACCCAATACCCTGCCTGTGTACTAAAAGAATATTCTCCCTGGTATCCAGTGGTCACTCCCTCCATCCACTCCCCATCTTTGTATTGGTGACATTGGTGCAAGTAATGCCCCTCACCAAACAATGCAACCCCAGCCCAGGCCCTGACTACTGGTCCCCCAAACCCTCCCTGAGCCTGTTGTCTGTTGATGTCTAGTGGCCCCCTCCCATGGCACCAGCAGTCCACCCCTCTGGTCTACCATACCTGACTATTTTTGCTGTGGTGCAGCTATTGTGAGCAACACAACCCCTCCACACACCACCTCAGCTGCCCACCGTCTGACAGAACCAGGGTGTGTGCTGTTTATTTATAGGGCACTTGCACAGTGTGCTCCCTGCTTCTGTCAGATGGCAGAGGGCCAAGGTGGTGCGTGGAGGGCTGTGTCACTCGCTGTCAGTGCACCACAGCACTAACAGTCAGGTAAGGGAGATCAGGGAGGTGGATTATCAGTGCCATGGGGGGGCCACTAGACCCCAACAGGGAATGGGCTGGGAGAGGCTGGGGGACCGGTAGTCGGGGCCAGGGCTGTGTTATTTGGGGGGCATTACTTGCACCAATATCACAGGTATGGGGATGGGGATCAGATAGGGAAGTGGCAAATGGACACCAGGGAGAATATTCTTTTAGTACTCAGACAGGGCATTGGGTGGGGGGAAGCACTAAACATCAGGGACTGAACTATTGACCATTGAGCATGGGTGTGGGTACTAAAATAATATTCTCCTTAGTGCCAGTGGTCACTCCTCCATCTGATTCTCATTCCATTGGGTTGGGAGGGGGAACCACTAGACACCAGGGAATAAGTTGGTATTTAACAGGCAAGGGATTGGGTGGAGGGAGAGACCACTGGAGACCAGGGAGGGGTTGTGTTGATATGGGACAAGGGATTGGGGTGTACCGACCAAACAGCGAAACCCCTATGGTGAAATCCCGCACAGCAACAATTTCAACAGGTTTCAAAATTGTCGCTGTGGAGGACCTGAAGGTGAAATGTCATCCTTTTGCTGTGTGTGCCCCCCTTCAAATCAACTCTGGCTCGGATAGTCAAGTCCACTCCAGCGTTGGACAGGTGAAACTTTGTCCTGCCGACATTGGGGATCTTGCTATGCCGAACGTCGACAACAATGTCGTCATGTCAGCATAGGTAAACCAGGATCTTGGGGGACACGGGATACAAGTGAATTGTTTTGAAATTACAGGGATGGTATCAGAAGGTGGGAGGGGACCACTAGCACCAGGGAATTCTATAGCAAATACAAGATAGCATCAGAGTGAGGGGACACCACTAACATCAAGAAAATGCTGTATTCTTTATAGGTATGGGATCAGAGGAAGAGGGAACCACTAGCACCGGAGATAGCTACTCTCCTGTGTCTTGGGCAACTGCAGGGGCAGCACCGCACAAATATTTCTGGCTACCCATGCAAATGAGCCCATAATGGGCATGTGGGTGGTCCCTTAGCACCTTGCATGTCTAGTGGGCTCATTTGCATGGGTTCCTTTAAATATAGCAAATTGCACTCTGGCGCTATCCATTGTGGTGCCTTACTTTGGGAGCCATGTCAAGGCAGCTATAAGTGGCTTAGTGCTGAGTCAACATGGCCCTATATTGCATTGAATAGTGTCGGTGCAAATTTCAACCAATATAGCAGCTTCAGGCACTCAAGGCAATCGCAAGGCAGAGCACAAATGTTTGTACGCCACTTTGTGCAATTTGGAATATCAGGCCCACAGTGTTCCCTTTTCAACAAATTTGCAAAGTGACACATACTTTTGTCCAAAGAATCTGCATTCACATTTGATTTAGATCACTGTGGAGGTGGGGCTGTGGAGTTTAAAAGCCCATGCCACTCGTTATCCAAGAGAAGCATCAGCCAATGGTTTCACCATCTCCGTGCCGCCAAACCATCTGCCACAAAGGACATAATTTCAACCAGGGCTGAACCGTGCTGAGACTTTTGGCAGGATTTTCATTCATAAAGGGCTCTATTTCTGCACTTTTTTTCCCCGGACCAGCACACTTTCCTGAGACAGCAAGTATTGGCATGCAGGGGCTCAGGGGAGCCGGCAGCCAATTAAATGACTGTGGAGGCAGGGTTGTGGAGCTTAAAAGCCGAGTACCACTCCTAGGAGAAAAACTCTTAGTATCCAGAGGCTCATGATTTATTGAATTTTAGCTGTAGTTAGAGTTACAACAAGTGACCAAGGTCTTATTGCCCAACACATTTCGTAAGTAGACAGTAATAGAACTTAAAATATTTGAAACGAGATATAATTTACATAAACGCTTCACTGAAACATTTCTGAAGCACTGTATCTGCTTGTGTTACACATTAGACCTAAGCCTCCATTTTTTTTGGGGGGGGGGTTAAGTATAAGTTATATTGATTTTAAATACAGAAAGTTACTCCTCTAACAAAAATGTCTCTCTTGATGATGTCAGGATGTCTGGCTCTGTGCTTCTTCTTGGGTTGCTGCTACCTCTAGTAAATCTAAAAATTGTAAATCAGAGACCAGATGGATACTTGTACCTTTATTAGTAAAAAAAGACACTGGCTTGTATAAGAGTAGAAGAAACATCTTTTTGGCAAACTGGAGGAGACTTGGCTCAGGGAGCAGCATAGAAACATATATCCCCATGATTTTCATAGACTGGTAATAGATTTTTCAGGAGCATCCTGTATGCTCCTAATATTGGGGGTGGGGGCATTGAATTGAACCCAGGTCCAGATGCCCTAATAAATACTACAATTTTACATGATAACGCACACAGCATAGCTGCAAAGACAGATGTACTGGCTACCATGTTACGTGAACAAGAACCAAGTATACTGAGGTTAAGGGAGACTTGGTTAACAGGAAAACTGGGTGATAACAAACTTACTATTCCTGGGTACCAACGCCTTAGACCTGAGAGGAAATCAAGGGGGGGGGAGGAATGTTTTATATAAAAAGAATATTAGGATATGTAGAGGTTTTATTGTAAGGGAGTGATAGTAACAGAGTGTTTGGTTATATACTTGGAGCAAATTAAATTGACCCTAGCTGTGGTTTATTCACCTCCCAAATCAAGCTTAAAGGACATAGAAGACATCTTGAATAAAACAGGTGAAAGTGTGGAACATAAGCTAATGATGTTGATGAGTGACATGAACTGTGACTGGCCTAACCCTTGGGGCAGACATCTAAAATAAGTAACATCACTAGGACTTAAACAATATATTAAGTCTCCTACTCATTACCAAATGCCACAACTCATGGGTCCATTTTTGATTTAATATTTACATCCTCCCAAATCCAAGCTAAAGCTTCAGGTATTCTGCCCCCCTATTTAGGGGGCCATCATCCAGTCTGGATTACCTGCCCAGATTACAGTTCTCACAACACACAATAAATTTAAATCAAAACAGGACTAGAGATATTGAGACTTGGGAGCTGAGGACTGGGACCGCTGTACTATAGGTTAATTCAAGACTTGGATTTGACAGTAGAATATTTCACAAATACATTCTGCAAAATCTGTGATTTACATGCCCCAAGGATTAAAACCAAAAATAAATCATCTAGATTACCTTCGATAAATGAAAAACTATTACTAGGATCGGACAATGTACACTCAAGGGTCCTGAAGGAATTGGCAGAGGTGTTGACATGCCCTCTGATGGACCTGTTCAACACCTCCTTGGAGACAGGGAATCTACCTAGGAACTAGAAGATGGCTCACATGGTGCCTCTCACAAGAGTGGACCCAAGGATCAACCAGGCAACTAAAGCCCGGTGAGCTTGACTTCCATAGTGGGGAAGTTGATGGAGACCATTCTGAAGGAGAGGTTGATAACCTTCCTTGATAGCAATAGTCTGCAGGATGAGAGACAGCAAGGGTTTGTCATGGGAAGATCTTGCCAAACTAATCTGATCGACTTCTTTGACTGGGCCACAAGGGCAGTTGATGAAGACCACATTATCAATGTCCTGTTTCTGGACTTCAGCAAGGCTTTCAACTTGGTGCCACACAGGAGGTAAATGAGCAAGCTGAGGGACATGAAAGCAGGGGAAAAACTGGTGGAGTGGATTGAGAGCTGGCTGCAGGGCAGACAATGAAGGGTATTTGTAAGGTGGGAGACATCCAAGCCAAGGCCAGTAATGAGTAGGGTACCGCAGGGTTCAGTGCTGGGCCTTGTTTTGTTCAATGTCTTCATTGGAGACATTGCAGAGGGGGTTAAGAGTAAGATCAGCCCTGTTCGCGGATGACACTAAGATTTGTGCAAAAGTGGGCAATGAGGAAGAGAGGTTCGCACTCAGAGAGGATCTAGCTAAACTTGAACACTGGTCTAGGGAGTGGCAGTTGGGGTTTAATACCAAAAAGTGCAAGGTCATGCACCTTGGAGCCAGAATTCCCAGGAACTGCTACTGGCTGGGGGGAGTACAGGTAATGGCTTCAGAGGAGGAAAGGGACCTGGGGGTTATAGTCACAGGGGAAATGAAGGTATCAGCACAGTGTAGCAGGGTGGCAGCAAGGGCAAATAGGATGCTGGGGTACATTGCCAGAGGGATCGCCTCTCGAAAGGGGGAGGTCATCTTGCCATTGTATAGATCACTGGTGAGGTCAAACTTGGAGTACTGTGTACAGTACTGGTGCCCATACCTCAAAAAGGATGTGAGATTACTGGAGGGGGTGCAGTCTAGGGCTACAAAAATTGTCATGGGATTAGGGGAGTTGCCGTATGAGGAAAGGTCGAAGGAGCTCAACATGTGCTCATTGGAAGACAAAAGGGTAAGAGGGGACATGATAGAGACTTTTAAGTACTTGAAAGGGATAAACAAAGTCAGGAAGGGAGGACTGTTCCTTTTAAAGGGGGGGAAGGGTCACTAGGGGGCACAGTCTGAAGTTGGAAGGGGGAAGGTTTAGGAGGGAAATGAGATGGGGAGGCACTACTTTGCAGAGGGAGTGGAGGTGGGTTGGAACGCACTGCCAGAGAAGTTAATTGCTCAAAGGACAGTGGATAGCTTTAAGCGGGGTCAGGATAGTGTCAAGGACAGGGTTAGTACAGACAAAACACAAGGGGTGGAGGACTTGGAAAGAAGAGGAAGGAGGGGTTTGGGTGGGGTGGGGGTGAGGCGGTTGTAGTGATATGAAACCAAGAGCTGCACAATTCGGAAGACTTGATATACCTGTGGGCCTTTTTCTGCCAGCAATTTTGTATGTTCATGTTTTCATATTAAAACTAATTAGGATTAAAAACAGGATATGGAGAAAAGCCTTAAAAATTAAATCTGAGGTGGCATGCGCTTCCTTTAAAATCAAACGAAATAATCTAAAAAATTGATAAAATGTGCAAAAACAACCTATTATCAAAAAAAGGAATGGACAGTAATACTGATCCTAAAATAAACACTGAATAAATCTGTCTGGGGAGCCTTTTCAGAGTAAAATGAGGTTGAGGTTTGGAAGCAATTTAATTGAAGAACCAGGTGAGATTTCTAGCATACTAAATAATTGTTTTACAGATCATAGTGTCTCATCTGATCAGGGTACAAAGGTAAAGACAGGGATTACAGAATCAGTACATGTTCAACAACCTTCTTTTAGATTTAAAGACCTCACCAAATCAGAGGTTTATAGGGAATTAATAAAAATTAACATACATAATCAGCAGGTACAGATTAGAAAAATATACCTGTAGGTAGGTAGATATATATACTTCCAGCAGAAACTGAAAGATATTGATGATGGGTTTTGTAAATGTAAATTAAAGGTTCCGGATGACTTGAAACATATTCTTCTAATTCTAATTTACCCTCTGTATAAAAAGCATAGGAAATTTTGGTTAGGACCTATATTATCAAATCTTGGTCTCCCCTTGGACCAAATTTTAATCTATTTATGTAACACAAATGATAACACTATTTTGCATAGACTTAGTCATTTTTTACTTTCATTGAAACCAGAACACTGTGTACTATATTTTATATGGCGATGGAATTAACGGATTTTATATTTTTGTAATTTTAATTGGTGTATGTTGCTATATAGGTACATGGATTGTAATACATAGATACAAAGATACATAGACAGTGTCAGCAGATAAAGGCTTATGGCCCACCCAGTCTGACTATTTGAGCTTGTAAGTTCAGTTTATGTTTTCCTAGAAGTCTGTTGCCCCCTTACCCCGACCTCCAGAATTCCTTTATGTCTATCCCATGCATTCTTAAATCCCGTGGTTGTTTCAGCTCCCACCACTTCCTCTGGCAGGGTGTTCCACTTGTCCACCACCCGTTCTGTGAAAAAACTCTTCCTCACATTTCCTATGAATCGTCCTCCCCCCAACTTCATCCCAAGCCCTCTAGTCCTGGAACATCTTTTTCACTTAAAAATAGTGTATTCCTGCACTCTGTTCCTCCCTGTAAGATACTTGTATGTCTCTATCATATCCCCTCTCTCCCTCTCCTCTCCTCCAGGGAGTACATGTTCAGTTCCTTCAACCTGTCCTTATTGGACTTGTGATGCAATCCATGCACCATCTTTGTTGCCCTCCTCTGAACCTTCTCTACAGTGTCTACGTCCTTACATAGGTAAGGTCTCCAGAACTGTACACTGTACTCCAGGTGGGGCCTCACTAGTGTCTTGTATAGTGGAATTATGACCTCCCTTTTCTGCTGGTGATGCCTCTGCCCATGCATCCCAGCATCCTATTTGCTTTACCTGCTGCCTTGTCACACTGTTTCCCTACCTTGAGGTCACCAGAGATGATAACCCCAAGATCCCTTTCCTGCTTGGTGCATGCTATATCCTCACCCCCAACTGATATATTGTGCCAGGGTTTTTGTGCCCCATATGCATTATCTTGCACTTCTTTGCATTGAATTTCAAGTGCCAAACCCCTGAGCATTCTTCAAGTTTCTGCAGGTCCCTTCTCATTCTGTCTACACCCTCTGGTGTGTCTACTCTGTTACAGAGCTTTGTGTCATCAGCGAACAGTGAAATTCTGCCTTCTAGGTCCTACGCAATGTCATTGATGAAGATGTTGAATAGGACCGGTCCCAGCACTGATTCCTGTGGTACCCCACTGGTCACTCTTCCCTCTGTGGAGTGACAGCAATTTACCACCACCTCTGTGTCCTGCTGCCCAGCCAGTTACCTACCCACCACACTACTGTCCTGCCCACACCCATATTCCCCAGTTTGTGTGATAGTCTTCATGTGGCACAGTGTCAAAGGCCTTGCTGAAGTCCAGATAGGCCATGTCCACTGCCCTCCCTGATCCACCTCCCTAGTCACCCTGTCAAAAATTCAACGGTTGGTCTGACATGACCTCCCCGGTGAAACCATGCTGCCTTGGGTCCTGTAGTCCATTGACAACCAGATGTTCCTGCACATATCTCCTTCAGTAGTGCTTCCATGATCTTCCCCACTACCAAGGTGAGGCTGACTGGTCTGTAGTTCCCTCTTCCTCTTTGTTCCCACTTTTGTATGAGGGGACTACATCTGCTATCCTCCAGTCTTTGGGTACATCCCCTGTTTCTAGTGATCAGCTAAACAGGATAGCCAGAGGTTCAGCCACCACCTCTCTTAGTTCTTTAAGGACCCTGGGGTACACCCCATCTGGCCCCATTTTTTTATCAACTCTTATTACTTCCAGTTCCTTCAGGACCCTTTCTCGTGTAAAGGGACTTGTGTCCATTTCTGCACAATTCTCACCCCTTGTACTCCCTTCAGACCCATTACCTTCCTCTTCCTCAGTAAAGACTGAGCAGAAATACCTGCTCAATATGTCAGCTTTACTGTTGTCATCCTCCACACGGCCCCCATCCTCCCCCTTCAGTCTCACTATCCCCCCCTTTGCCTTTCTTTTTTCACTTATGTACCTGTAAAAGTTTTCTCCCCTCTACCCACTGATTTTGCACTGTGTTCTTCCGTCTGAGCTTTGGCTTCCCTTACTGACCTCCATGCCTCCCTTTGCTTCTCCTGGTACTTCTCCCTATCCCCTTCTGCCTGTGTCATTTTGTATTGCCTGAATGCAATCTTTTTGGCTTTCACTTTCTTTGCTACCTCTTTGGAAAACCATAATGGTCTCCTCTTCCTTTTCCTCTTGCTAACCTGCTTAATGCATAATTCTGTTGCTCTTGTAATTGCCATTTTAAATACCGCCCACTGTTCCTTAACCCTGGATTCCTGCCCCATTCCCCTTAATGTCTCTTTCAAGTATCTTCCCATTTTCCCAAACTCTGCCCCCCTAAAATCCAGGATACATGTTTTTGTGTGGTTTGGTTCTGCTCTTTCTGTGATTTCAAACCACAGTGACTGGTGGTCACTGTTCCACAGGTGCTGCCTCACTGTTACCCCCATCACACTGTCCCTGTTTGTGAGCACAAGGTCCAGTATTGCCTTCTGTCGAGTTGGTTCCATGACCAGTTGCTTGAGGAAGGCACCCTGAAGGAGTCCAGGATAAATCTGCTCCTAGTTGATGCTGCTGCTGGGATGCTCCAGTCCACATCTGGAATACTGAAGACTCCAACCAGTACTACCTCACCCTTGTCTGCCATCCTTTGGATGGCTAGCATCAGCTCCCTATCTGTTTGTTCCTCCTGGGCTGGTGATCTATAGACCACTCCTGTGCGGATGGTTGGCCCCATTTTCCTTTCCAGCTTAACCCACAGTATCTCTCCCCCATTTTGTTCCTCCTGGATCTCTGTGGCCTTTATGTCATTTTTCACATGCTGTCGCCACCCTCCTTCCTGTCTGCCCTGTCTCTTCTGAATATGTTGTAGCCAGGATGGCCATCTCCCAGTCATGGTTATCACTACACCAGGTTTCAGTGATGGCCACAATGTCCAGGTCTGACTGCACCATGACAGCCTCCAGATCTTCCATCTTGTTGCTAAGGCTCCTGGCATTTGCACACATGGCTTTCCATGATTTGACCTCCCTAGACTGTTTCACTGTTCTACTCCAGCCCCTTTCTTGGTTGTCCTTTATCCCTGGTTCTCCTTGTTGTCTGCCCTTCTGCTGAATTTTGCCACTTTTCTGACTATCCACCTCTTGGGTGCTAGTCTCCATCTTTTGCACACTGCTTTGTAGAGATAGCCACTCCTCTGGTTCACTGGTTCCACTGCTAGCTGTGGGGGGTGAGCAAGTAGGTACCCTCCTTGCTGGCCTGCCACCCCCCTTTGCTAGTTTAAATGCTTTCAATGTAGCATTTAAACTTACCATTGAGTGCTTGGATTCCCCTCCAGGATGGATGCAGGCCGTCAGGCTTGAACAAACCTCCATCCCTCCAGGTGGGTCCCCAGTCACCAATGAATCCAAACCCTTCCTCACAGCACCAGTTCTTCAACCATGAGTTAAAGTTCCTGGTGCATGCAACCCTATGCTCTCCCTTGCCTCTTGCAGGTGGTACTTCTGAAAGCGAGAGAAGTAGCTACTTGCTTGAGACCCTCCCAATTTCCTAAACTCTTCCTGAACTTCCTTTGGCTCCCCATTTGCCAGGTCATTAGTACCTAGGTGGATAATGACATCCAGCTCACCCTCCCGTCTTGCCTTCCCAGTGATCCCCAGGATCTTCCTTCCATCCTTCCATGCCGTGGCACCTGGTAGGTACCTCACCTCCCTGTCCTCCCCCTCCTGTGTTCCTAGCTGGATTCCTCTTATGATGGAGCTCCCACCAGGATTCACTTCCTCCTCCTCCTCTGGGGTCCACTGCTTTCCCCGCTGAGGTCACCTCCTTGGCTAACCTCCACATCCTTTCCTTCTACTCCTCTGGGTACCTCTATTTGGTTGTCCCCATTTGCCAGTGTGGCATATGAGTTCTTGAGTGGAATAGGATCTGGGATGTGCCTCTGCCTGACTGCTCTAACCCTCCCCGAGCCCACTGTCATCCAAGTGCTCCTCGTTCTTGGCATCCTTTGAGGCAATTGCATTGGACTGGGTGGTCTCTGGATAGGGGTGATGGTACTCTTGACCCAGTTTACTTCCACTCTGAGTCTGCCACCATCCCACAGTCCAGAGAGATGCATGCAGATAGAGCAGCACCTCAGTGTCCAGAAGGTCTGCCTGAATATGGCTGCCCCACAACCACTGCATTGCACCACTCCCCACATTATACTGCAATTATACTGCTATTCCACTACTTGTCTGCTACTGAAGCTCTCCTAGTTCCCATTTTATTAATTTACTGTCCTAAAATTCCTGCCACTGATCCTCAGATACTGTTCCTTTTTTAAAAAGAAAATAAACCAATAAATAAATAAATAAATGAGTCAAAACACTTGTGCTGAGGGTGGGCTTCTTCACCCCTATGCCCCTCCTACTCCACACCCCTTACTACACCCTGTGTTTAGCTTCTGTCAATCAGATTTAACAGAGCATGTAATTAAGAGTTGGAGGAAGGGGAGGGAGGGCGCAAAAATTTGCAGCAATTAAAGACAGCAAAGAAATACACCACCACTATGTTTTAAATTTTCAACAGCCCAATAACAATTCTAAGTAAAGACAACAAAGAAAGTACAGTGTCACTAAACTAAAATCTAAGTTTAAAAGAAAAATAGCAATTACCAGTTACTGTAAAGCATTGAATTGAATATGTTTTCCTCTCCTTCTGGCTTCTTCTGAGAAAATAAAACTCACTTGCTACCTCAACTCTGACTAAACCCCACCTCCAGTTATCACGTAGCTGAGGTCAGAGGCCAGACAATTAACACCCCTCACCCAAACTACAGGGCAAGTCAGACAAGCCAAGACTAAATTTGCAGCAATTAAAGACAGCAAGGAAATGCACCACCACTACGTTTTAAATTTTCAACAGCCCAAAAACAAGTCTAAGTAAAGACAACAAAGAAAGTACAGTGTCACTAAAAGCCCACAATCTAAGTTTAAAAGAAAAATAGCAATTACCAGTTACTGTAAAGCACTGAATTGAATATGTTTCCTTCCCCTTCTGGCTTCTTCTGAGAAAATAAAAAAAAAATGACCTTGTGTTGAGCAGTAAAGTAGATTGATTGATTGACATATAAATCAACAGGCACTAATGATGTGGAAGGCAGGTTTTTAAAACTAGCAGCCCATTATATTGCTCCTGTAATAACTTACATCTTTAATTGTAGCATGTGGATGGACTGTTTTCCAACTCTTTGTAGGAAGAGTTAGATTAAACCTAATCACAAAGGAGGGGAGTTGACCGAGGGGTTAATAATTATAGACCAAAAGCCTTTCTGCCTATCCTGTCAAAATGCTTAGAGAAACTGGTCCATGTTCAGATCAGTAATTACCTAAATAAATATAAATTGTTGACTCCACATCAGTCAGGATTTCATAAAGGCTATGGCACTACCACAGACTTGCTGGAGTTTAGTGACTTAATAAGTAGGTAGCTGAACTCCTCCATGGAAACAGCAATGGTTTTTGTAGACTTGTCAAAAGTCTTTGATCTAGTGGACCACCCCCTCTTGGGTGTAAGACTGCAGTGTCTGGGTTTTACTGAGGGCCCCTTAAACTGGTTAACATCTTACCTAACAGGTCATACCCAGAGGGTGGAAGTGCAGGGTAGCCTGTCTGGGCAATGTGCAGTGACCAGAGGGGTGTCCCAGGGATCCAAATTGGGACCCCTGGTGTCCCTAATCTTTAAAAAAGAGCTACCCCAGGTGGCATAGCATACAGCCGTAAGGCTGTATACAGATGACACAGCTATAGTTGCCACAGGAGGTAGCATTATGGAACTCCAGAACAAGCTGCAGCCGGATCTTGTGGAAATCGAGTGGTGGTTCACCAGGTCAAGGCTTACTATGAACATTACAAAAACAAAATTAATAATAATAATAATCATAATAATATTCTTTATTTTTAAGGTGCCTTTCAAAAACCAAGGCACCTAACTGCATAAATATAACACATCAAACATGCCAACATCTTAAAAATATAAAACAGCTGATACAATTTTTTTTTACTTATTATTTTTCCACTCCTACTGTCCCTTCCAACCACCAGTCCTTCCGTCCTCAAGGAGTGACACTCTCCAACCCTTACCAACCAACTGGGTCTTCCCCTAGAGTGCCACACTGCTGTTGGGGCACTTGATGGCCCATATTATCCCCTGGTCAGGGCAAGAGATCCCCTCACTCCCTCTTTCCCCTGTGGTGAGCTGCACAGTGGGATCTGCCCTGATCAGCAGGTTTGTGAGACTGGCTCCGGAGGACTTCATCTTGGCGGCTGGAGGGCTTTTTCCTCCTCCAAGTTGTATCCCCGACATTGGCATGCATTGAGGACAAGGCTATCAGTGCACGTAGAGACGCACATTGAAGCCGGTCCTCTGCCAATGTCTACCCATGCGTAGAGCATCTCCCCAGCTGCACCGACCACCCTGAGGTTCCCCCAATAGGTGGCGGTAATGCAGCAGAAAGTATGATCCCCCCTCCCCAGAGAAGGAGAGCAGCCATTGGGAGCTAAATCCTACTCCCTCCCTGCCAACCCCCGTCAACCCGAGTCCACTCCTGAACCTGGTCACCGGTGTGGTACGAGGTGTGGCATCCAGCACCTCAACCCTCAGCACCACCAGGCCGGTGTTAGCTAATACAATTTAAAAGTAAAATCAATCACCAAATGTCTGGTACACAAATATATCTTTAATGCCTGTTTAAATCCCTCTATGGTCATGAACTCCTGTAACTGATAGGGTAGAGAATTCCAAATGGTTGGGGCCGCATGCATAAAAGCTCGGGCCCCCTGAAGATTTCAAAAACACCCTAGGAATCTCTAGCAACCCCTTGTCAGCCAAGCGGAGTAATCACCCAGGGCAGTAGGGAACCAAGTAGTCCGGACCCTGTCTGTGTAGGGCTTTAAAAGTCAGTAAACCGACTTTAAAGGTGATCCACCACTGTACTGGCAGCCAGTGCAGTCCACGCAGAACTGGCAAAATATGACAGGACCAGGAAGTCCCCATCAAAAGCTGGGCTGCAGCTTTCTGCACTAGCTGCAAGCAGCAGATTTCCATCCCAGGTAGCCCTAGGTAAAGGGAGCTGCAATAGTCCAAGCATGAGGTCATGAAGGCATGGACCAGTGTAGGTAACTCACCAAACAGAACAAGGTGCTTAATCCTGGAGATATTCCTCAGGTGATAAAAAGAGGACTTGACGACAGCTGACACCTGTGAACGCAGAGTCAACCCTTCATCAAAAATTACCCCCAGGTCTTGCACCTGTTCAGAGGCCAGGAGTAATAAGCCCCCAAGGAAAAGCCCAGAGGGCGAATCAACCCCCAGCCCCCCTATCCAGTGTACTGGATCCACAACCAGCACCTCAGTCTTTTCTGAGTTCAACTTCAGCCAACTCAAATCCATCCAATCCTGGATTTCTGCGAGGCAGTTGTTAAAGACTGAGAGAGCTCCAACCAGGTCAGGTGCAAAAGAAAGGTACAGCTAGGTATCATCAGCATAGCAGTGAAACCTCAGCCCATACCTTCTTACAATGTCTTCGAGGGGCAGCATGTACACTGCGAACAACATGGGGGGCAACACTGAACCCTGAGGAACCCCACATAACAGAGCAACTGGGTCTGAAGAATAAACTCCGGAAACCACTCTCTCAGTTCTTCCAGCGAGGAAAGATGTAAACCACCTGAGGACTGTAACCAATAGTCCACAGATGAACTTCAGGCGATTAAGTAGAACCCCATGGTCCACAGTGTCAAATGCTGATGAGAGGTCTAAAAGAACGAAGATGGAGCATTTTTTCTAATCTCTAGCCATCAGGAGATCATTGAGCACCAGAACCAATGCTGTCTCAATATTATACCGCTTTCAAAAACTGGAAATTGATGTACTTTGTGTTAAAAAAGTGTGACAAATCCTGTCAAATCCAGATTTATACACAAAATCAAACCAAACTGGAGTTGGTGAATAGCTGTTACTTTGGAGTAATAGGAGTAATTTTTGATTTGCATTTAACTTTCAGTAACCATATAACAACTACTATTGGGGAAGTAAACAAAAAAACTGTGAGCTCTAAGGAGAACAACAACATGTCTAAAATTGAATGTTAGGAAGAAAATAGCTGAACAGCTTATTCTACCCAGTCTAAACTATGGTGAACCAGTATATCGAGTGCCAAGTAAACAACTGTTAGATCAATTAAATAGAGCACATTATAAAATACAGTAGCAAGATATGTGTTACAATGTAGTTTTTGAACACACTGCTGTCAGTTGCTGAGCAGACTGGATTGGCAACCTCTAGAAATAGGTTCTACAAGAAATTGAGTAACATTGATGCATAAATTAAAGTCATCATTCCCTGAGCACCCTATTTTCCAACTCCTATTTTCAGGGGAAAAAATAACAAGAGGGTGTTAGCAAGACAAGTTCATTCAAACAAAATTCACTTAAAAACAAGCATTTGTCAATGCTGAATGTTTGCTTGCTGGTATTAGCACTGGAAATGCAGGCATTAGACAGATGCAGAGTAGGAATGGCAGTGAAGTATTGAACTTCATGCAGACCCCACCTGCACCCTGCAGAGACAGACAGGCATTGGGGTATGCGTTTGGGTTGTCGCCCATAACGTTCATGCCATTTCACCTCACCCTATCCTGCAGACACTGACAAGTGTTGAGGAGGGTTTTGGGGTATTCAGCTTTATAGTCACCCCACTCCATAAGGACATAGCTGAAATGGGTGCAATATAGAATGGGGTGAACTCTGGGGTTGAAGAGTCCAAGGAACAGCTCAATGCCTGTCAGTGGCTGCAGGGTGAGGGTGTGGGGTTGGAATGGCAGGAGCATTACAGTCAGTCTGTACAGGGTGGGACGCTACGGTTAGGAACCGTAACGCCATGGGCATTTGTTGGTATTTGCGGTACAAATTTTCAACCTGGCCATTTTCTGGCACCCACCTCATGAAAACATTTGGGACCTCTTCTCATGAACAATGGCACTGTGATTTTGTTAATGTGTCCCGAACTTTGAGTTCCCACAGCGACCGTGCCATTCTGTGCCAGATGTATGAAAACACAGATCGGGCAGCATGTGAAGAATGGCAGCTATACCATTCATAGGGAGGTGTGAAGAGATGGCACTGTTGAAAACCTGTAGTGAAAATATTAAAAATGCTCAAACTTCTGAGCGTACGTGGAAACTGCGCAATGCATGCATGTAACACAGTCATTTAGTGGAATTATTTCACCAAATTTTCAGCATAGGCATTTTGTGACCTCTGCTCATGAACACTGTCACTATGATTTTCTTAATCTGTCCCAAACATTGATTTCCCACAGCAACCGTGGTATTCTGCGCAGATGTGTAAATGCATATGTCAGGCAGGATGAGAAAAATGACAGCTGTACTGTTCATAAGGAGGTCTGAAAAAAATGCCAATGTTGAAAATCTGGAGTGAAAATACAGTACTACAAATTTGTGACGTTATGAGGGTGCGTGGAAATTGTATGATGCACGCTTGTAACAGTCATTTTATGGACATTTGTCACCAAATGTTTAACATAGGCATTTTAGGACCTTCATAGAAACATAGAAACAAAGAAGTTGACAGCAGATAAGGACCGCAAGGCCCATCCAGTCTACCCATTTCTTTTTCTATCTTATGAATATGCCATTGGCCTTTGCTCTGTCAATGGCCTATATATTCATACTCATCTGTATTGCTCCATTTTGCCTATCTCATGCCTGTTTGAAGCCCTGCACTGTATGCATATCCACCACTTCCTGAGGTAGGCCATTCCATGCATCCACCACCCGTTCTGCAAAAAAGAACTTCCTCACATTACCCCTTAATCGGCCTCCCTCAAATCTCATGCTGTGTCCTTTTGTCCTGTTATTTTTCTTACATTGAAACATGTTAGACTCTTTCACCTTGTTAATGCCCTTAAGGTGTTTGAATGTTTCAATCACATCACCTCTCTCCCTCCTTTGATCTAAGGTAGACATATTGAGCTCAGTTAATCTGTCCTCATATGTTTTCTGATGCAGTCCCTGCACCATTTTGGTTGCCCATCTCTGGACTGCCTCAGTTTGGTTAATGTGCTTGTGAAGGTGTGGCCTCAAGTACTGCATGCAGTACTCCAGATGAGGCCTAACCAGTGTCTTGTAAAGAGGGATTATTACCTCCCTCTCCCAACTTGTGATACCCCTACTAATACACCCCAATGTCTCTCTAGCCTTACCTACTGCTTTAGTTGTCTGCTTGGATGATTTCAGGTCATCGGTGATGATGACACCCAAGTCTCTTTCTTCCCTTGTGACTGCCAGCAACTCCCCTCCCAGCCTATAGGTGGCTTCAGAGTTTCTCTTCCCTATGTGCATGATCTTGCAGTTCTTTGGGTTAAACCCCAGTTGCCACTCTTCCGACCATTTTGCTAGTTTATCCAGATCTCTTCTCATTCTGCCCACCCCATCTGGATCATCTACTCTGTTGCAGATCTTGGCGTCATCTGCAAACAGACAAACCTTACACTCCAGTCCATCTGCAATGTCATTGATAAAGATATTGAAGAGGACTGGCCCCAGGACTGATCCCTGAGGTACCCCACTTGCGACATGCATCTCTCTTCTGACTGTATACCATTTACCACCACTCTCTGTTTTCTGCCTGTCAACTAGTTTGCCACCCAGTTGACCAACATCTGACCCACCCCTAGCCTACCCAGCTTATTAATCAATCTTCTATGTGGAACAATATCAAAAGCTTTGCTGAAGTCAAGGTAGGTGAAATCAACTGCTCCCCCTTGGTTCACCACTCTGGTTACCCAGTCAAAGAAATCTATGAGATTAGTTTGACAGGACCTTCCTTTTGTAAACCCATGCTGTCTTGGATCCTGTGCTCCTATGGATTCCAGGTGTTGCACTATCCTTTCCTTAAGAAGTGTCTCCATAATCTTGCCCACTACTGAGGTAAAACTGACTGGTCTGTAGTTCCCTGCCTCCTCCTTGCTACCACTCTTGTGGAGTGGGATCACATGAGCCCTTCTCCAGTCTTCTGGGACCTCTCCTGTGCTCAGAGACTCACTAAACAGTTCTGATAATGGCTATGCTAGTTCCACCCTTAGCTCCCTTAGTACCCTGGGATGTATGCTATCAGGTCCCATTGCCTTGTCCACCCTGAGCTTATCACGCTCTTGTAGGACCCTTTCTTTTGTGAAGGGACTAGTTCACACCTCCCTCCCCCTGTGTCCATGGTGCTGAGCAGTGGGCCCTGCCCTACTTTCTCTTCAGTAAATACTGAGCAGAAGTATTTATTTAGGATAGATGCTTTTACATGGTCCTCCTCCTCACATGCCCCCTTATCCCCTTTGATCTTAACAATACCCCCTCTGGACTTTCTCCTTTCACTAATGTAGCTATAGAAAGTCTTGTCACCTTCTTTTACTGTTTGTGCTAGTGTTTCATCGGTTTGGGCCTTTGCCTGCCTTACTGCCTTCCCTGCTTCCCTTAGGGAAGTTTGGTATGCCTCCCTATCTCCGTCCTGCTGCGTTCCCTTATATTTCCTGAAGGCCAGCCTTTTGGCTCTGACCTTTTCTGCTACTGTGTTTGAGAACCAGAGTGGTTTTCTTCTTCTTTTGCACTTCCTTTTCTCACTAACACAATGGGATGATGCTTCAAGTATTGCATCTTTAATGCTTGCCCACTTTGCCTATACCCCTCACCTGTATTTCTTTTTGCCAGGGCTAGTTTAACTCTGTTGGCCATCTTATCAAAGTCAGCTCCTCTGAAGTCACATATTTTTGCCTTGGAATGGCATGATTTTGTTCTAGTGGCCAAATTGAACCATATCATGTGATAGTCACTGGCACCCAGGTGACCGTCTACCTGGAGATCTGTAATCCTTTCCCTGTTAGTCAGTACTAGATCTAGGATAGCCCTGTTTCTTGTGGATTGTTGTACCAGTTGTTTGAGGCCCTCCCCCTGCACGGAATCCACCATGTGTCTAGTTCTGGCAGATGTCCCTGCTGGTATTGACCAATCTGTATCTGGCCTGTTAAAGTCTCCCATTATCAGAACCTCCCCTTTAGCTGTCATGTTTTGTATATCTTCTAACGTAACATGTCTATGTCCTTCCCCTTGTCTGGAGGCCTGTATACAACCCCAGTTCGTATGGCTGTCCCATTTCCTGTTTCCAGGGTGACCCACAGTTGTTCTGGCTCTTTATGTGTATTCTAAATTTCTGTAGCTTTGATATTTTCCTTAACATAAAGGGCCACTCTGCCCCCCCCCCCCTTTTTGCACCTTGGTCTCTTCTGAACAGTACATAGCCAAGTACTGAAGTCTCCCAAGTGTGGTTACTGGTAAACCATGTCTCGCTAATGGCTACTATGTCCAGTTTAGCCTCTGTCATGATTGCCTGCAGGTCTGGGATCTTGTTTCCCAGACTGCAAGCATTTGTGTACATGATTTTCCATTGGCCAGATTTTAGTGTGTCAGATGTTGGGCGAGGTCAGGCGATCCCCCCGTGCATCATATGGGGAGCCGGACCTTTTTCCTTACCTGGTGATACGAATGAACTACAATATGTGTAACTCTGTTTGATCTACTAGCTGAGGAGGGAGGGGTGTTCTTCCCATTCGATGTATGGGGTGCTGCACCCCTCTCCCCATTTGCTAGTTTAAATATTCTACAAAGACATCAAACTTCTGCCCCAATGTACTGACTCCCTCCTTAGTCAGATGCAGTCCATCAAATTTAAAGAACTTTCACTCCCAAAACTGTTGCCAGTTCCCTACAACTTTGTGTCCTTTTTCCTGGCACCAGCCCTTGAGCCACATGTTTAGCTCCCCTATCTCCCCTTCTCTGACCTTCCGTCCATCTTCCCCCCACTCCCAGTCTGGCAGGATCTCAGAGAAGGAGATGCCAGATGAAATGGATGATAGTTTGTCACCCAGCCTGGTCAGGTGTTCCTTGGTCTCCACAACTGACCAGCTGGTGAGATCGTTAGTCCCTATGTGTACCAGGATGTTTATGTTTTCTCCTGCTTCCTGATCAATTTTAGCAATGCGGTCAGTGTTTCTCCATGCTGATGCACCTGAGAATCATCTGACCATTACCCCTGGCTGTAGATACGTATCAACTCCCCAAATCATGGTGTCTCATATGATCAGAAGTTTTTTGGATTTCCTTTTTGCTTTTTTTGTTTTGGTTCCTGTTTTGGGTGAGTTTTGTTGTGCTAACTCCTGTGCTGCAGTGTCCTGCTCTGCAGTGTCCTCTGCCCCTTTGTTTGATTTTGGAGATAGAGGAAGATACCTGTTTGTAGTTTTTATGTGATTTGAAGAGGTGATATGTTGGAGAGCATCGAGTGATGGGCCACCCAATTTGCCCCTCCTAACCACTTGCCGACCTCCCAGACCAACTACCCTCTGCGGTCGAGGTGCTTCTGTTGGATGTTGAGGAAATGGCAGGTGGTTCTTATATTTCCTCTTGAATATGCAATTTGAGGTGCGCAATATCTTCCCATGCAGCCTGGAGCCGAGCACTTAGATCTCCAATGGCCCAGCATGTAGGATAGTGTCCTAAATCCTGTAAAACTGCCATTCTGAAAAGTGTTCTGCAGTACCTGCAGTTAATGATATCTATACCAGATAAGTTGCTGGGTTTATAACCTGGTCAGAGTAATTAGAAGGAAGAAAATGAAAGCAAAAGTTTGATTTTGTGTTTTGTTTGTTTTTGTATAACTTGTTACAACAAGTTAAATTACTTGTGCCCCTGTAAATTAGGTCACTATGTGGATACCCCTCTGATTCGCCCCTTCCTGCTTTGCTACAGGAAATGTCATGACTGTGCTACCCTATAAACGGAGTGTAGTGTGGGGTGGTTGGGGATGGGGGTGGGTGGCTGCACCCTTCCTGTGCTGAAAAAGAACCACGGATGAAAGAAACAAGGAGATAAGAGCAGAAACAATCAGCCAGTAGCAAACGCAGTAGCCCTGAAAGCTTATCCTAATGATAGATAAAACTGTAAAACCTGTAAAGCACCACCTGTAATAATTTCACAGAAGATATACCCTGTAACAAACACTTTGCTACAGAGGAAAAATAAGGCAGTAACAGAAGATATACCTTGCAAAAGACAATTTTAATCAGAAGATTGTAGTAGTAATCTGTAAGCACACACCTGTAGGCACACCCTGTAATAATGCAGCAGAAGGTATACCCAGCAACAACAATTTGAATCAGAGAAAAATAAAGCAATAAAATGTTAGCAACAAACAGTAAAAATCCCTGTGAGTACAAAATAAAAATAAAAACACACACCAAATTTACCTAGCCAAAAGAAGCCTTAATCCTTATCCTTGCTCTGGAAGGGTTATTTGCTCTGTCTTTTCCAGCAACCTAGAAGAAAAGAGCTCAGGTAAAGCTAGGTGCCTTGGCCAGCAAACCTAGTCTTCCACCTCCAAGATATCAACCTCTGCTCATGAACAGAGTCACTGTGATTTTACATACGAACATACATATGAACATACGATTCTGCCAGTAGAACACACCAATCACTTTATGTAAGTCTGCCTGAGTTTGCAGCTATCACCCTAGATTGCAGCTGCCCCAGCCTCCTCCCCCTCAGTTCCTCCCCTGCTTGTCCCAGCTCCTGCCCCTGACTCTTCCTCTTGTTTTATCCCACTCCTCCTTGAAGCTATTAACTGTCCTACATGTTACCACCCCCTCTGGCAGTGCATTCCAACTAGAAACCACCCTCTCAGAGAAGTAGTGCCTCCTCATTTCCCTCTCGAAATGTCCCCTTTCCAGCCTTAGTCCATGCCCCCTCGTCTCTTTTTCACTCCTCAGTTTAAACACCCTCTCGGTGCTAGGTTTATTTACCCCCTCAGGTATTTAAATGCTTCAATCATATTCCCCTATCCTTGCTCCCCTCCGGTGTGTACATGTTCATCTCCTTCAGTCTAACTTCATATTCCTTTGCTTCCATCCCCTTTAACATTTTTGTTGCCCTACTTTGCACCCCTTCCAGAAACTTTATATCTCTCCTCAGGTATGGCCTCCAGTATTGCACACAGTACTCTAGGTGTGGTGTGACCAAAGATCTCTAGAGAGGTAGAATCACATCCCTGTGTCTGGGTGAGAACCCCCTTGCGATGCACCCCAGCATCCTGTTTGCCTTTGCTGCTGCTCTCATGCACTGGGCTGAGTTGTTCATGCTCCCAGTTACCAACACCCCTAGGTCCTTCTCCTCCTCTGTGATCCCCAACCAATACTCCCTCTTCTGGTTCTTGGCTAAGTGGACATTGCCATACACTTCTTTGCATTGAATTCTAGTTGCCATCCCACAGGCCATGTCTCTAGTTTGGTTAGGTCCCACTGCAGTTTTTCCCATCTGCCCGCTTCATCCACCGCCGCCCCCAATTTGGTATAATGTGCGAACAGACTAACCCCGCTCCCCACTCCATGTACTATATCAGAGACAAAGAGCCCAAATAGCACCAGGCCCAGCATTGACCCCTGAGGCATCCCACTTGTCACTGCTCTGGGTGCCGAGAGCTACCCCACCACCACCACCACCCTCTGCACCCTTCCCTGTAACCAGGTCTCTATCCATTTAGTCAGATCATCTTCCACCCATACCCCTCCTTCTCCTCACTCTTCTCCTCCTTGGCCTGTGTCCCTCCTTCCGGTAGTCTGCACCCTGTCTCCTCCTTATTCTTACCGGGTGGTGGTGCCTTCTGTATTACACTCAGACCACTCTGCCCACCCCCTCCCAGGGTATGCCTCTGCCTTTACCTATATCTAGTGGGGTAAGCTCATTAGGTTCCCCTGTCTGGACCTTTCTACCAAACTCAGTCTTTTGGCCACCCACCCACTAGTTTAAATCCACCTTAGTAGAGATATACCCCTCTAATCCTGCCTTTACTACCCTCCCCTTCCTGCTCAAGTGTACCCTGTCCTCACGATAAGTCACTTATTCCTCAGACCTTACCCCAGTTCATCACTAACCCATAATTTCTGGTGTGGCACCAATCCCTCAGCTACTCATTGAACTCCTCAATCCTACCCTTCCTTCTCATGCTTGCACATGGTACCCAGAGTACCTCCGAGAATGCCACTGACTCCCCAACCCCCTCACACTGCCTACCTGCCCAACTACTCGAACCTCCCCCTCATTACTTCCACAGTCTCCCCACCAAGTTTTTTGTACCCACATGCAACACTAAATGAGGTTTCTTCTTCCCCCTCGCTGCACACTTGAGCAGTGACTGCCCTGCCCCTCCTGCATTCAACTTGAGGATAGCTTCAACTCAAATACGGCTGTGCCTTTCCCCCTTTCTGCCCCATCTCACCCATTTCAGTATAGAATCCCACAGGATGAGTACCCCCCTGTCTCTTACCCCCTTTCCCTTCTAATGCCCCTTCCACCACCCCAGTATTTGTTCTTCCCTGCCCCTTAGCCCAGCCAGCTGCACCCTCTGTGACTTCTGTATCTGTACCCCCTACTTCCACCTCACCCCTTTTCTCTGCCTTATTCCTCCCATCCCCCTTGAATTCTTCCCTGCCTGACTACTTCCTACTGGGCTTCCCATGTCAACCACCCCTCCTCCCCTGCTAATTTCCAACCCCTCTCCTATCCCTGCTGTTGTCGATTTAGAGCCCCCATTCTCTTCTACCCCAATAGTGATGCCCCTCCCATCCTTCCCCCTTCTTGTAGCCTTCTGTCCTCCAGTCACAACCCCTCCTTCCTTACTAGCCCCCTTCTACCCTTTCATCCTCACTATCTCTTCCTCTACCTGTTGTCATCCCTCTCATGCCCCACTTGTCATTCCCCCTTCAGTATGTTCCTGCTTCCCCTCTCTCTCCCATAGCAGAGGCTCGAATCTATTCCTAGTTGATATCCCTCCTACATCTCTTCCCCCTATCGGTTCCCCCCTCCTACTTGTTCCCCTCCGTGCTGCCCCTGGTCCCACCCCTGGTCTTTCCCTACCTGCAGCCATCTGCTCTCTCCCCTGGTACTCCTCGTGGTGTCTTCCTCCCCCATTAGGAGGCCCTCCCCTCGCCTCAGGCACCTCCTCCCTTCTCCTCTCTTTTCTGCTAGTGCCTCTGATACTGGAGTTGGTTTCAGTCCCTAGTTGTTCTTCCATCCCCCCTTGCCATCCTCTATTCCCCCCCAGCTAGGATGCCTACCATACTCATCTGCCCTGCCACTTAGACTCCTCCCTAATCTCCACAATTCCTCCCTCAAACTAGCCAGTTATCTACAGACCATACACCCCTTCCCCCCATCCTCCAAGCCCAATCCAGGATCATGGCGGAACCCACACCCTGTACACCCCAGTACCCTTCCAAAGATGTCCGCCCTATTGACATGTGGCACCTACCCCATTTTGGCCCCATCTTATGTTACGGGCTCTTACTCCCAGGTTCTGTACCCTACTACAACTGTTAGGCCCCTATTTACTCAAATTTCTGTCCCCCCACACTAGTCCCCCTACTGCCCCCTTGCCGACTGGGTTAATTTAGTCTTAAATCTCATCCATTAGATACTGTATTACTGTAGCAATCCTAAAGCCTCCTTGTTGATTTTTCACCCCTCAGCTACCATACTTTTTGTTCTTAGCTCTCATATAGTTTCACTTAGCCCAGTTAGAAATCCTATTGCACTCCAAGTATTACTCAGCTCAGTTAGAGAAATAAACAGAACAAATAAATATGTATTATTACAGCAATCATAACAGTATAGCTCAGTACTTAACCCAGTTAGAGAAAAATACAGAACAACTAAATCTGTATTATTACAACAATCCTAAAAGTATCCAGTCATTGCTTTGTCTCCACCCCAGAGATCCTGCTGTAATATAGGACCACAGAGGACCCTGGGCAGGAGGGTGGGCAACTCTAAAGTCCTGCCAGAGCTCCGTTGAGCTCGCTCACTCTCCCTCTCTCACTTGCTCATTCTGTTTCTCCCAGAGCTGCAGGCTGCTCTTTTGTACTGGGCTTCTGTCTGCATTGGTGCCTTTTTCTGCCCACAAAGAAATCTGCAGCAGTCCCAACAGAGCTCCATTGAGCTCACTCACTCCCCCTCTCTCACTCGCTCATTCTGTTTCTCCTGACACTGCAGGCTGCCCTTTTGTACTGGGCTACTGCCTGCGTTGGTGCCTTTTTCTGCCCACAAAGAAATCCACAGCAGTCCCGACAGAGCTCTGCTGAGTTCATTCACTCCCCTTCCCTCACTCATTCATTCTGTTTCTCCCAGCGCTGCAGGCTGCCATTTTGTACTGGACTCCTGCCTGTGTTGGCACCTTTTTCTGCCCACAAAGAAATCTGCAGCAGTCCTGACAGAGGTCCGTTGAGCTCATTCACCCCCCTCACTTGCTCATTCTGTTTCTCCCAGTGCTGCAGACTGCCCTTTTGTACTTGGCTCCTGCCTGTGTTGGCACCTTTTTCTCCCCACAAAGAAATCCACAGCAGTACCAACAGAGCTCAGTTGAGCTCGCTCATCTTCCACCTAGCTCATACACCATACAAATATAATGTTCTATACCACATGATTAACAGCTCAAATGGTGTATGAGTTAGGTGGAAGGACACCAAGGGATATATAAAATAACTGTTTTGTTTCTAATGTTTGCAGAGACTGGTGTTGTTGTGCTGATACACATATTAATCCTAACACTGAATTTCTGTACTTTTAAAGGTGTAATGGAAACCCTAACTGGTTTTGTAAAACAGTTTTTTTGCAATTAATTTCCTTACTTTTTGAGATAGGTGTGTAACAAAATTGCAACAAATACTCATAAGTTTGTCATTTTTTCACATTGTGACCCCAAATGTTCGACATAGTCTTCTTATCACCCAACCTCATAACCCTCATACTGTAGGTGTAAATTTCTTAATCCATGGCAAAATGCCATTCTGTGCCACAGTTGTGGAAACACATTTTGGACAGGATGTGAGAAATGACAGCTGTAGTATTCATGAGGTGCTGTGAATAAATGGCTTTGTTCAAACTTTGGAGTGAAAACATAAATGATTATCAGTTACATGCATGCGTAGGAAAATTTCATTGACTGTGTGTAGCTCAGGCATTCTTTGTTACTTTTGCTCCAAAATTTCAACATTGCCTTTTTGGGACCCTACGTTATGAACACTAGCACTGTCATTTCATTACTCAATCCTGAAAGGTGATTTTGCACATCAATAGCACCATTCCATGCCACAGGTGCAAAAGCACATTTTAGGCAGGATGTGAGAAATGCAGCTGTTCTGTTCATGAGGTAATGTGAAAAATGGCTATGTTGAAAACTTGGAGTGAAAATATAAATTGGCAGAGTTACACGTGTGCGAAGAAAAATGTCAATGACCATGTGTAACTGGAGCATTTTGGGGTATTTTTGCACCAGATTTTTCACATGGACTTTTTGGGACCCCACCTCATGCATAATGGCATTTCCATTTCATTACTCAGTCCCAAAAGGTGATTTCTTTCAGCCACAGTGAAATCATCTTTCAGGACAGAGTAACAAAATGATGGTGCCAGCGTTGATGAGGTGGGGTCCCAAAAAGTCTATGTTGAAAATTTGGTTTATGCCAGAGGGTGTAGACAGAATGAGGAGGGACTGCAGAGGCTTGACAAATGATCAAGGATTTGGCAGTTGAAATGCAATGCAAAGAAGCAGAAGATAATGCATATGGGGCACAAAAACCCTGAAACAACTTTTCAGTTGGGGTGTGAGGATATAGCATGCACCAAGCAAGAAAGGGAACTTGGGGTATCATCTCTGATGACCTCAAGGTAGGGAAACAGTGTGACAAGGCAGCAGGTAAAGCAAAAAGGATGCTGGGATGCATAAGAAGGGGCATCACCAGCAGGAAAAGGGAGGTGATAATTTCAAAATATACTAGACACCAGTGAGGCCCCACCTGGAGTACAGTGTGCAGTTCTGGAGACCTTACCTATGTAAGGACATAGACAGGGTAGAGAAGGTTCAGAGGAGGGCAACAAAGATGGTACAGGGATTGCATCACAAGTCCTATGAGGACAGGCTGAAGGACCTGAATATGTACTCCCTGGAGGAGAGGAGGGAGAGAGGGGATATGATAAAGACATACACATTACAGGGAGAAACAGGGTGCAGGAATACACTACTTTACAGTGAAAAAGATGTTACAGAACAAGAGAGCATGGGATAAAGTTGGAGGGAGGGCAATTCAGATGAAATATGAAGAAGAATTTCTTCATTGAAAGGGTGGTAGACAAGTAGAATACCCTGCCAGAGGAAGTGATGGGGGCTGAAACAATCATGGGATTTAAGGATGCATGATATAGAGATAAGGGCATTCTGGAAGTCAGGGGTAAGAAGCAACAGACTTCTAGAAAAACATAAAGTGAACTTACAAGCTCAGCTGGGCAGACTGAGTGAGCCATAGACCCTTAACTGCTAACAGTGTCTATGTATTTATGTAAAATACCTACAAATGGCTGAGATATTAACATACAGTATGTTCAAAATGCCATTGACTGCCTTTATATGGCACTTAGCTTTATTCTTCTGTTCGCTGTTCAACTTTGAAGAGTGCAGATATGTCCCAGTCCACAGAAGATGACAGTCACTGACCACAGTTGGTAAGTATAGGGCAAGGAGGTGTGGGGTGGTTGGTTGCTCAGTGGAAGGGTTGGGATGTGAGAGGGGGATGGGGAAACAATGACAGATCTTTTTTTACAGGAGTTTAAAAAAAGATGTTGTGGACTGTTTTCTTTTTTCACAGGAACAGTAGAACCAATTGTCAAGGCACTGGGGTGGGTTTCCCAGTGTCCCACACTGCTCTGGGGGGCACAACATAACTGGGTACACTATGTACACTGGGAGTGGGCTCCCTGGAGACACACCCTGCTGGTCGGGGTGAGTGTAGTGCTGACATGGGGATTGGGCATCCTGCTGTTGGCAAAACCATTACATACATATTTCAGGACACTGGGAGTGGATTCCCCAATGTCCCACAGTGGGGGGAGGGGTACTTTATCTGGGACACTGGGAGTGGGCTCCGCAGTGTCCTACTGTGCTGGTGGTGGTGGTGGGGGAAGGAATAAGATATTGAAATAGCAAAAAGCACAAACGACAGTAGCTCAGTGGCACAAAACTTTTAGCCTTCAAGCATGAGGTGCACTTACCAGCATGTTAAACTCAGCTGCGAAGCACCGAGCTGGAAAACCAGCAAAAAGGTCAGCACATTTTCATTCAGTCCTTTAGTAAGTTTAAATCTCAGTTCACAGTGTTGCAGAAAACAAAGCCTGGAAGATCACCCAGAGTGGAGATTATGTTTTAAAAAAACCTCTACAGGGTTTACGCAGCCTGGGGGGGGGCCTGGAGGTTGTAGAATAGGCGGGATTGGTTGACTACTGGTTCCTGTTTCCCTCCTGTGTTGGTTCTGTCTGCCAAAAGGGATTTAGTACTACAAAACAGCATCCTTGTTCAGTGCAGAATCCCTTTCCATAGGGCTCATGCAAAGCAGAATCCTAGTTCAAGCAGAGTCCTAGGTTGAAGCACAATTCTGGTTCGAATCAGAATCCTAATCTGAAGCAGAATCCTAGTTCAAAGCAGAATCCTGTGTTGTGTGGGACATCTATGCCTATTAATTCTCCTGTGTCTATGTAATTCTTCTGCGCTCTGCATTGAAATCAACTGATTACTCTATTACTTGTAACCTTTTGACACAGTACTGCTTGCGGTACATGCTTCCTTGTAACTACTTAGTTCCTGTTGTCATTTGCTGTATTTAATATGTGTATTGTACTGTATTTAAAGTCTCTGTATCTCTAACATGGAATCTTTGTAAAGGAGTTTATGACTCAAAGGTATGTAATCTGATATCTCCAATAAAATAAATAAAATAAAAATAAAATCTATGTTCCCCCATTGGAAATAATGGGAAATTCAACATGTCATATCTTTGGAACAAATTTATATTTTTCCACCAAATCTTCAAAAGGCACATCTGTGAGGCCAAGGCTTTCTATCCTGAAAATGTCAGCCCAGAAGCTAAAGCCATTTCCAAGATACAGATGGACAAAAAGAGTGTCAAAGTCCCCCAAACCTTTATATTTAACACTCTGTATCTCAGAAATGGCTAAAGCTATTAAGATAAAATTTAATACTTACAAATACCTCCCCAGGGCAATTATGTGTGCCAAATTTAGTATAAATCACTTTAACCATTACAAAGTTATTAGGATCCAAAAATTGCCCTTTAACATTAATAAACAAACAGCAAAACCCTCAAAAATCTTTTTTTTCCAACACTATGTATCTTAGAATCCAAACAAGGGATTCAAGCCAAATTTGTCAAGTCAAGAGACCTGTGCCCTAGGCTGATGCTTGTCAAATTTTCTGCAAATCTGTTGGAGTGTTGCAAAGTTATTCAGGTGCAAAATATGCAAAACTGGATGACAGTGTGTGAAAATCACTTTCACTTTTACATCTATTTTCTCCCATAGGAAATAATGGCAAATTCAAGATTTAATAGCTTTGGAATGAATTACTATTGTTTTACCAAACCTTCAAAAGGCAAATCTGTGAGGCCAATGCTTTCTACCCTTTCAGTCCAGCACCTAAAGTTGTTTCTGAGATACAGGTGGCTGAAAAAACAGCAAAACTCAGGGAAATATCTGTATTTTCAACACTTTATATCTCCAAAATCTCAAAGGGGATTCAAACCAAATTTGGTACATCAACAGACCTACCCCCACAAATGATGTATGCCAAATCTCAGGAAAATCTGAGAACCTAATTTAAAGTTATTAACCAGGAAAAATTGCCCTTTAACATTAAGCACTCGTACAAACCCTAACTATACTGGCCCTACTGGGCCAGCATAATATTTATTTCTATATCTCTTTATTGATCTGTACTGATGGCAGTGCTGCATGGGTGAGGTGTATGCACTACTTATGCCTGCCAGCACCCATATCCTGCAGCATCCAGCCTGTACGTCCATTCCGACCAACAGGGGATGCTATGAGCATGCCTTGGTCTGCAGCATCCAGCCTGTACTGCCATTCTGACCAACAGATGAAGCTGTGTGCTCCATGCAGTAACACTGAGCAAACTGTATGGTAATGTATGCTAAGCAGCACATAATGAGATGCAAATGTGCCTGTTTGCCCATGGCTTACCTAAGTAGGCTCATTTCCATGGGAGCTTTGAATATAGCTCCTGTTTGCCCCGGGCTAACCAGTTTGCACCAGGCTATTGTGTTAGCACTGTGCAATTGGGTTAGTCCTGGGAAAACCTCACTTCAGCATAGCACAGTTCTGTAGTAATATTTCCCTGGCTTGCATTGTTGTTTGCTGTAGATGTGAGACATGTCTGTGCAATCACACACAATGTTCTCCACCTGCAACACTGGCTTGCACCAGTGTCTACTGAGCTTCTGTTGCAGTTTGCACTTCCCTGTTGCTATATTCAATGCTGTCCTATTCCCATGCTCTTTTTGCCCAGCACTCCCAGACCAGTTTGCCCAGCTTCCTTAGCATGCTATATTCAGCAGGATTAGCACTGGGCTATTCCTTTGGAATATGGCGAGCTATTTGGTCCGGGCAATTTTTGCATGACGGGCAGTGAAAATTTAGCCCCGGGGCAAAGTTTAGAATATCTGACCCTTAGGATCTTAGTACTACATGTACTTTCCAAAACATGCAAAATATGTAGATTTTGTTTACTCAAGCAGAACCAGGTAGAACTTGGTTATGTATTATATTGTATAACCATACCCAGTCCTAGTTATAAAATACTGTTGAAATAGATTTAGAAAGTGATAAAGATAAGGAAGATATATGACTCGACTATAATCCCTGACATCTATCTCTTTGTAAATCTAGTTAGAGTCCAAAGGGTTAATCCACTAAGCTACTCCCTGTTGCAATAATTTAATTAAACTCTTCCCCCTTTGTTGGACCAAGGTACAGACAGTGGCTGTAGCCATGGGTGATAAAGAAATGCGTGGAATTGGATGTCTGACATCCGCTATCAGTTTTGGGTTTTCTGTTATTTTGAGTAAATATCAAAATTACCTCCCTATTCTCTCCTGTCCTTCTAGTGTGCTCTCCTGCCCAGCTCTCCATATGCTCTATAAGTTAACCATTACCCACATTTGTCCCACCATCCTTAATTCCCCTTCCCCACCACTCTCTAACAGAACTTCTCATCCTATATCATATATTGTAGTAGTGACAATCAGCAAGTACTACTTCCATATATGAGACAGAGAAGAGAAGCAGTTTCTGACAGACTGGTCAGGCAGTGCAACCAAGAAAGGTGGGAGGGTGTCCGGTGAAGTGGAAGGAGGAATTCAATGGATGGAGGAGGGAAAAGGGAGCTAACTTGATGTTTCACTTTTTTGGTAGCATGAATAGTGGAAAGGGTTGCATACATTTCTAAAAGCCAAAGAGCAGGATTTTTGAAGCATGGTGCAGGGCTTGCGTCCGCGCCTGTACTGCAACACTTGTTTTGGCAATGTGCAAATACTGTCACTGCAACTGCACCCGATTTTCCAATGTCAGGTGCAGTAGTGTCAGTTTTCATAAGTTGCGGCAGCTTGCGCCACATATCTGGTGCAAGCTCTGTAACACAGGCCCCTGGGATTGCCGCAAGCTAGACCAGAAAAAGTTTCTCTAACTTGTGGCAATTGCTGCATGGAATAGAAAATCCTGTTAGATCACCACAAGCCACATGCACCATATCATCATTGCCAAAAAATGTGAAATTTACCATTTAGGTGCAAATTCTTTGCCACTTCACATCTCCAAAAGGGCTTGAGGATCTGGCCTGAAATTGTTAGGAAATATGGGGTCTGAGTTGCCTTTTGAAGGTTAAGTGAAAAAATATTAATGTGTTCAAAAGTTATAAAAATGTTAAGTTTTCCATTATAGCCTATGGGAAAACAATATATGTTCAATGCAAAAGCAGCTTCTGCTACAGCGAGAGCACTTTTTGCTGCCTCAGATGAAAAAATTAGTGCCATGCTGCTGCCATCTTGTTTTCAGTTAGCAATGGGGAAAAACACTGTAATTCAAAAAGTACTGCCCCTTGGTGAACATCAATAGTTGTGTTTACCTCGTCAAAGCCCAAGGAACACGGTTCTGGCCTTAATTTTTAAAAACAGCAGTCAGAAATATGTTTTTTTACTTGGCCCTTAGTAGTGTCACAAATTTTCTGCACTATTTTTGTGAAACTGCCACAAATTTGTGGCAGTTTTCACCCAAGTAATGGCACTGTTAGGTGCAAACTACCACAAGTTGGTGGCACTTTTCGCAAAAACTGCCACAAATTTGAGGCACTACTTGAAGTGAAATAAACATAATTCCCCTGTGAACACTCTTAATCTTCCCTGGCCATTTTTTCCCAAAAATAAGGCCAGAATCAGAATCCTCAGCCCTTGTTTAGGTAAACACCACTTGGTGTTTACCCAATAAAAGGATCGTTCATCCTTTTACTGCCTCTAAGGGGGCCAAGGCATGTTTTAATAAAGAAAAAAGTTTCTGCCGACATCAGGATTCAAAATCCCATTGATGGCAGAGGTAGAGATCCCCACCCCCCACTAGTGTGGGACACTGAGGAGCCCACTCCCAGTGTTCGGAAATATTTATTTTCAATTAAACTTTTTTTGCTGACATTGGGGTGCCCAATCCCTGTTTCAGCACTAAAACCCCACCACCATTGTGGAACACTGGAGAGCCCACTCTTAGTGTCCCTGGTTATGTTCTATCCCCCATACTTGGGGGTTTTTTTGCCAACATTGGGGTGCCCAATCCCCGTGTCAGTACTTGAACCCCCCCAAGGTGGGACACTGGGAAGCCCACTCCAGTGTCCCCAGTTATTTCCTTCCACACACAAACAACTCCCCCAGTACTGTGGAACACTGGAGAGCCCATGCACAGTGTTCCAAAATGTTGATTTAATATTTCCCTGTAAAAAAAGAAGACAGTCCCTGACGTCTTTTTTTTCCTGAAGAAAAGAAAAGGGTCCCATGTCGTCTCCCCATCCCCTTCCCCATCCTGACCCCCCCCACTGAGCAACCCACCACTCCAGAACCCCTGTGCCCTATACTTACCAATGGAGGTCAGCAGCTGTCATCTTCTGTGGACCAGGACACGTCTGCACTCTTCAAAGCCGAACCACGAACTGAAGAATCAAGATAAGTGCCGTATAATGGTTGCCAATGGCATTTTGAACTCATGTTGATAGCTCAGCTGTTTTTTTGGTATTTTTGCGCTTAATTTTCAACATGGGCTTTTTGGGACTCCACCTCAGGATCACAGTCACTGTTGTTTTGTTACTCGTACCCGTAAGGTGATTTCACAGACATTGTACAAAATCTCCTTTTGGGACTGAGAAATGAAATGACAGTGCTAGTGTTCATGAGGTGAAGTCCCCAAAAACCCATGTTGAACATTTGGTGCAAAAATACCAACATATGCCAGAGTTATGCATGGCCATTGCAATTTTCCTACACACATGTGTAACTTTGCCGATTTTTTATATTTTCACTCAAAATTTTCAGCATAGCAAATTTTTCACACCACCTCATGAACAGTACAGCTGTCATTTCTCACATCCTGCCTGAAATGTGTTTCTGCACCTGTGGTGCTGAATGGGACGGAATGGCACAGTCACTGTGCAAAGTCACCTTCTAGGACTGAATAATGAAATGACTGTGCTAGTGTTCATGAGGTGGGGTCCCAAAAAGTCCATGTTGAAAATTTGGAGCAAAAATACCCTAAAACACCCGAGTTACACACAGTTGTTGAAATTTTCCTACGCTCGCATGTAACTTTGCTGATTTTTTATATTTTCACTCCAAATTTTCAACATAACCATTTTTTCACACCACCTCATGAACAGTATAGCTGTCATTTCTCACATCCTGCCCAAAATGTGTTTCCACACCTGTGGTGCGGAATGGTGTTTTCCATGCATTACACAATTTTTACCTATGGGGTTTATGAGGTAGGGTGGTAAGAAGACTATGTTGAAAATGTGAGGTACAACATGAAAAAATTACAGAGTTATGATCATTCATTGCAATTTCACTATGCCGGCTCGCAACTATGGAAATTTTCAATATTTTGACCCCATATTTACAACATAGCCTTATTACCCCACCTCATGTATATCACAGCTGTTATTTCTCAAATCCTGGCCAGAATTGGTTTTTACACCTGTGGCTCAGAATGGAGTTGCAGTTGTGCATAATTACATTTTGACTTGCATTTCACAATTTCTCTGTACCGGGGAACATTAGGTGGGGTAATAACATAGCTATACTTACAATTTGGTCACCGTTGTACTACTCATGGAACAGCAGGGCCCACACCTACATGATATGCACATTTATGGTGGGATTGGAAGTAAAATGAAGATATGCACAAGCTTGCAAGAGTGAAACATGTCAGGTGACTGACGTGCTTACGTGAAACAACCTGGTTTACACTGTGCGGGTGGAGCGGGACTTTGGTACTGTGGATCACTGTGAATTTTTCCTGTGCATTTGCTGGAATCCATTTGTAGAGTTTGATATATGTGGATATATAAATTAAATACTTTTGCACCTGAGCTGAGAGTGGTGAGCGCTCTTCACAAATCCTACATCCTGAACTCTGGTCCATAGCAACAGCATACAGTCACAAGCATGGGCCTTCTGAGTGGTGCTGGTCCTCTGTGTTCCTTGAGTCACAACTGTTGTAATTCTAACATATTTGACCTGGCACATCTAGTCCCTGGTGCCGCAGTACCTCTCTTCTGGCTATGGATACTATTATACTATCTCAAAAAGTAAGGAAATTCATTGCAAAATCTCTGTTAATGCATCAGTTAAGGTTCATATTAAAGTAACAAAAGTATGGAAATGTAGTGCTAGGGTTCCCAACCCAAATACCGCACTTCACCCACCCCCCACACAACCCTACCACCCCACCACCACTGTCCACACACCAACAGGTGTCAGGGTGTGCCTTGGGGTCACTGGCCCTAACGCTCACCCCATTCTTCCATACTGTACCATCTTACCTTCCTTACAAATGGAATGGGGTGAGTGTTAGGGCTGACTACCCAAAGGCACACCCTAACACCTGTTGGTGTGTGGACGATGGGGGTGGTGTGGGGTGGTGTGGTAGGGTTGAGTGCAGGGGAGGTGGGGTGTTAGGGTTTGGAATATACATAGATATAAAAAACTGTCCATCAAGGTCTGTTTATGTTGCCTTTAACTGTCCCTCCACCCAACCCTCCCACTCAGCAGCCACAACCCCACACCCTCCCCACAAACATAACACTGGCACTGGGGGTGCCCACTGCCCCAGTATCACCACCTGATATAAAGAAAACCATTACTCATCTTTTTTTTTAATTTTAAACCCTGTAAAAAAGAAAACTCTCTATCAATATCTGTTATGCTGTTAGTCTCCCCACCTGACCCTCCTACTCAGCACCCATGACCCCACCCCCGTATAAGCCCTTACTTACCCACCAGGGCTCCAGTGCCATAATCCTCTGTGGACTGCAGACACGGTTTCACTTTTCAAACCAGGACCACAAACTGAGGAAATCGGTATGCGGTTTAATGTATTTCAATGTGGTTTTGAACTCAGTGGCATAACTTGGCTATTTTTAATGTTTTATCTCAAATTTTCAACATGCCATTTTTGGGACCCCACCTCATGAACCATAGCAGTGAAATTAGGCAAATCTGTCCCAAACGGTGAATTTGTGGTCACTGCCTGAAATCACCTTTTGGGCAGGAGTTGAAAATTTTCTCTACTCTTGTTTATGAGGTGTGGTTATAAGAAAGCTATGTTGAAACTTTAGTGTAAAAATACTGAAAAACAACAAAATGATGAGCCTACATTGAAATTTGCAAACGCAGGCTTGTAACTTTAGTAATTTTCAATATTTTGACCCGAAATTTTCAACATAGCTATTTTTTACACCACCTCATTAATATGACAGCTGTTATTTTTCAAATCCAGGCAAAAATGTGTTTTCATATCCTGAAAGTTGATTTTTGTGGCTGCTGTGTGAAATCACCTTTCAGGAATGTGTTGAACATTTTCTTTGCCCTTGTTCATGAGGAGGGGTCATAAGAAGGCTATGTTGAAAATTTGGGGTAAAAATATTAAAATCAACAAAGTTGTGAGCCTGCATTGAAATTTATGAATGCAGGCTCGTAACTTTGGCAATTTTCAGTATTTTTGACCCAAAATTTTCAACATTTCTTCGCATCAGGGGAACTTGAAAGATTATTATCTACATACAACATAGCACTATGTGCTATTATGGAAATATGGTGGCAAACCTATCTGTGCCTAGAGCTGGAAAAGTAAAAAATAGGGCAATTTCACATTTAAATATCTGGCTTAGATACTGGAGTGAAAAGGAGAACTTTACCTTTCTAGCAAATTAGGCATCCTTCCAAAAAAATTACTTATTTGGTACAGATGGACTACATTTAAATAAATATGGGACAAGGCAACTTGAAAACTGAATTAAGAAAAGCATCAACATGCATTTAAACTAATAACATTGGGGGGAAAGGGTGGAGACTGTAAACATCATAATGTACCTGAGAAAACTATTTAAAGGGCATCTTCCCCACAGCATAAAAACATTGCAAATGCAAAAAAAATGAAAGATTGGAAGTGCTTACTCTTAAAGGCAAGAAGTCTAACTAAGAAAAAGGAAGATCTTGAAGTATTACTAACCACAAACAAAACAGCATTATGTGCTATTATTGAAACTTGATGACAAACAGGAGATGTCTGGGATATAATCTCTTCAGTAAAAACAAAGGAGATAGAATCAGAGGTGCAATTGCTATTTACATAGACGAATATATCAGTGTAGAAACTACAGAAATACCTGATTAGTTCAATGAATTAGAATCTATTTGGTTAAAATTAATAACTAACAAAGGCAAAAATATTCTCCTGGGTCTCGTTTATAGATCAATATCATACATACCTGAACAGAATGCTAAATTACTGAAAAAATCAACTATATATATATATATATATATATATATATATGAACAACCAGCCCGGTGGCACTGAGGGTTGAGGCACTGGATGCCTTACCTCACACCACGCCAGCGACCTGGGTTTGAGAGCGAGCTCAGGCTGCTGGGGGTCGGCAGGGGAGGGGAAGGAGTGAATCGAGCATCCTATGGACTGCTCTCCTATGACAAGGTGGGTCTGGGTATAGTGTCCGGCATAAGTCTGACACCTAGCAGAGGCTGTGTGTCAGCACATCTGGTCTGATAGAATGGGGTGGTAGACGGGACAGCCAGTGGGCACACTGCATGCAGATGCATGCACAAGGAGCCCTTGTCAGCATTGCATGCCCTGCCTCCAACAGAACATGGAAAAAGGGGGCGTGCCCAGCTGTTGTGGCTTGATGGCCATCTGCGATGTCCTGCGCCACTCCAAGGGACCACTGTGAGTGGATCCATTGTGTGGTGGGGGAGTTGATCGACCCCTGCCACCCCCGCCACAGGGGGCAAGCCATGGGGTAATCAGTGGTTACCCTCAGTAGGAGATGGTGCAGGTCAGATGGAAGACAGATCACAGGGGATGCAAGGATGATGAGGCCAGCTGGGACCCCCATGGGAGAAAAAAGTAATACAAACAATATAGATATGAACAAGAGGATTTTACTTTTGGGAGATTTCAACTTCCCCACAATAGACTGGACTAATGGTAAAGGAGGAAGGACAATAGAAAAGGAGTTTGCTAATATCATCCAGGAATTAGGGTTAGAACAACATGTTGCAACACTCACAAGAGGACGGCGTATACTTGATTTAATAATAAGTAATATTGGAGAAGATATAACAAATTGTTATACTACATGTCTACTAGCAAACAGTTACCATGAGACAGTCAACTTTAGCATTAAGGGTTACACTATAACAACTAAGGGTAGTTTAGCATACCAGATGCCAACATACCAGGGTACACAATTTACAGGAGGGACAGGGAGGGTAGTAGAAGTGGAGGAGTAGGAGGAGGATCTCGCTACATAAGGGAAGGGATCAAAACAATGGAACTAAAGAGTAAACAGGGAGGAGAGGAGGCACTGTGGGTCACCCTAGAGACTGGAAATGGCACCACAATCTGCACGGGGGTTGTATACAGACCCATATCAGGAGGAGAAAATGGACAAGAAAATGATAGAAGGCATCCTTAGGATGGCAGAAAAAGGGGAGATATTGTTGATGGGGGACCTGAATATGGCAGATGTTAACTGGAGCAACTTTGCTGCAGCCACATCAAAGGGCAGGGTCATTCTCAATGCCCTACAGGGGGCATGCCTCAGACAGCTAGTGTTGGAACCCACTTGGGAGGGAACAGTCTTAGACCTGGTACTCTCAGGTTCTACGATGCCTGTTCAGACAACACTTTCGTCGACCGGCATCACAGAGATGGGATTTATGTCAACCGCAAGTTGCGGTCTACATAAATCCTGAATGTCTCCCAGTCCTTTTTTCTGTTGAGGGCTTTGCCCCCAATCCCCCCATGTTGGGAGCTCTGCCCCCACACCCCACATACTTATTACAATCAACTCCGAGTTGGAGTTGATTCAGGAAGGGGATGCAAGACCAGGAGGCAGTGTGTCCCTGTCTCAGGTGCACCAACACAGTGACCTGTTGGTGAACTGTTGATTTTGTCGACAGTGAGGTAGGTCACTGTGTTGGTGTTGCCATCAGGGAGGCATACCGTACTCTCAAATTGGACAGAGGGAAGATCTCAGATCTAGAAGTGGGTAACCATCTGGGAACAAGTGACCACCAAACAGTGTGGTTCATGATAAACACAGCCACAGAGTCAAGCTATAGAAAAGTGAGGGTACTGGACTTTAGGAGGCTAACTTTGTCAAAATTAGAGAGTGCTTCAGAAAAGCATTAGCAAACAGGCAAGAAGGAGGGGGTGGAGGAACAATGGGGAAACATCAAAACTGTCATCACAGAAGCCTTTGTGTGAAGCAAATAAACAAATAAAAACAAAAGAAAAAACACTATGGTTCTCAAAAGAGGTGGTGGGGAAGGTTAGAGAGAAAAAGATAGCATTCAAGAAGTATAAGGAAACACAGAAGGAGCAGGGCAGAGAACTGTATCATTTAAAGCAGAATGAAGCGGGGAAGACAGTCAGAATAGCAAAGGCCCAAGCCAAGGAAAAGATAGCCAACTCAGTTAAGAAGGGGGATAAAACCTTTTATAGGTACATTAGGGAGTGAAGAAAGACCAAGGAAGGGATAGTAAGGCTTAATAAAGGGGAGGGTGGGTGGACAGAAAGGAACAGTGAAAAAGCAGGTATACTGAATGGATACTTCTGCTCAGTAGTCACAAAAGAAGAGGAGGGGGGAGGTACCTAATCCAATCAACAGAAGCACTCTGGATGGGGGGGATACCAGTCCTTTCACAGAAGAAAGGCTTCTGAAAGAACTCCTAAAACTGAAGGTGGACAAAGTAATGGGGCCTGATGGGATTCACACCAGAATTCTAAAAGAACTAAGGGGAGAACTAGTGACACCACTGATTATGCTTTTTAACAAATTATGGGAGGATGGTGTGGTACCTAAGGACTGGAGCATGGTGGATTTGATTCCCCTTCACAAGAGTGGGAGCAAAACAGAGGCAGGAATCTACAAACCTGTTAGCTTGACCTCAGTGGTTGGGAAAATGATGGAATCATTTCTGAAAGAAAAAATTGTTGAGTACCTAGAGGCCAGCGGGGCACAGGACCCAATGCAGCATGGATTCACAGTGGGAAGGTCATGTCATCTGAATCTAATAGATTTCTTTGACTGGGTGACCAAAGTAGTGGACCAGAGAGGGGCTGTGGACATGGCCTATCTAGACTTTAGCAAGGCATTTGACACAGTCCCACACAAAAGGTTAATAAACAAATCAGCCAGCCTGCGAGTGGGTCCCAGGGTGGTAGCCTGGGTAAACAATTGGCTGGACAACAGGACACAGAGGGTAATAGTAAACACTCTGAAGAAAGGGGGGGTTATTAGCGAGGTACCGCACGGTTCAATGCTGGGTCTGGTCCTTTTTAATGTCTTTATAAGTGACACTGCAGGGGGACTGGAAGGAAAAGTATGCCTCTTTGTTGATGACACAAAGATCTGCAACAGGGTTGATAAACAAGGGGGGGTGGAAAGGATGAGAAGGGACTTGGCAAGGTTGGAGGAATGGTCAAAAATATGGCAGTTTAGATTCAATGCAAAGAACTGCAAAGTAATGCATCTGGGAAACAAAAACCTAGAGGAAGAGTACAAGATGGGGGGGGCTAAGTATTATTAACAACACAAATGGAAAGGGACGTGAGGGCTGTCATATCAGATGACCTAAAGGTAAGCAAGCAATGTGAGAAGGCAGTAAGGATAACTGGTAGGATACTGGGATGTATAGGGAGAGGCATCACCAGTAGAAAACAAGAAGTTGTTATCCCTCTGTACAGACAGTTGGTGAGACCCCATCTGGAATACTGTGTGCAGTACTGGAGACCCCATCTCCACAAGGACATAGACAGGATGGAGGCAGTATAAAGGAGGGCAACTAACATGGTGCAGGGTCTGCAGTAGAAGCCATATGCAGAGAGACTAAAGGAGCTTAATATGTATACCCTTGAGGAAAGGAGGGCGAGGGGGGACATGATACAAACTTTCAAGTACAGTACCTCAAGGGAATCAACAAAGTCCAAGAGGGTAGCATCTTTCAGAAAAGGAGATGTGCAAGAAAAAGGGGACATAATTTGAAGATAGAGGGGGGGATGGCTCAGGGGTAATGTGAGGAACTATTTTTTCATAGAGAGGCTAGTGGATGCATGGAACGGCCTTCCTGAGGAGGTTGTGGGGTCAAAAACAGTGGGGAATTTCAAGAATATGGGACAGACATAAGGCAATTCTGGTAGGGGGTAGGAAGAAGAAGGCTGTTTCATAATAAGTTTCATACTAAGTAATGAGGAGCTTAGGAGGCCCATGATTGACCTATAAAAGTGCTCCTTTCCACTTTACACATAGTATGTCAGATTGTGGCCTTCTAAGATATAGGCATCTAAATTCCATTTAAAGGAGAAGTCCAGCATAGATTCAGTTTATTTTTCACCTACCTGCATATGTGTGGTTGTTCCTCAGCTCCTGCTGATGTCCCGATTCTGTTTTTCTCCAAAATCGTGTTTCTAAATCAATTTTTATAAAGCTGCAAAGTAAATTGTGCCTTTCTCCTCCATGTTTGCTGTTTACTGGGCGTCTGAATGCGTCATGAGCGCAATGGATGACAGCAGTGTTGCGATAAACAGTGTCCCACGCTCAACACTAGCCATTTAATTTTGGTTCCTGTTCCAGTAATGGGGAAACATATAGGTGATACGCACCTGCTGTAGTGCAGTATACAGCCCGAGAGTGCTTGTCAGTGCGATGCACTGAGTTTGGAAAAAGTATTTTTATAGCAGTATGGTGGATTTTGTCAATAAAAGTCATTTTAAACCTAAGCAAAGTGCCTGTATTTTTTTTTTACTGTAGTTATGAATTAATATGATGTTATTTGACTTACTTTCTGTTTACTGCACTGCCACATTTTTTGTAAAGCGTTGTTGCATTGGTCAGTGCAGTGAGCATTCTCAATGAGCATTATGTGATGCTATTGGCCAATTATCAGAATTGCTATAATAAATTCCCTCCAGGACACAAATTCCCTCAAAAACACCCACATAATTTTTACTTATGTCATACTGACTCCACATCCATGCTGTGTCTCAGAAAGCAGTCTCCAGGAAAAAAACTGCATGCAGATATCTTTACTGTACATCTATTGCTTTTTCATTTTGTTTTAATAGTGTTTACAGTACAGTGTTTGTTAGTACACTTTTACATTCATTTTAAAAATGCCTTGCTGCATGGTTCCCAGTCTGTATCCCAGGTTGAGCCGGTCCAGGGCTGTGGCTTCTGAGGAGTAGAACCCAGTGAGTTCAGGGAAGCTGATGCCTGGCACACTGAGAAAACAGGTAGTGCCCCCACCAAGGGAATTCAATGCCTTAATGCAAGCAAGGGGTGCCAACCAGGAGAGACAAAGCCACAAAATACATTTTAGACAGATGGCTGACCCTCTGGTGCAGGAGGCCACCTCAGTGGCATTGTGAGATGCCACCACTTCATGACATACTGCTGTCATGCTCCTTATAGCAATGTACATGGCCTGCCTTGTGGAATCACTCAGTGGCATTCCAGACAGCAGGGTGTGCACCTGGAGCCAGATGTGATGCTGGTAAGTTGTCATATTGGCCTGGTGAGATGCTATGGCCAGGGAGCACTTGGCAGAAGTGCAATTCTTCCTACCCAAAGTGTCTATCCTACAGGAGTCCATACTGGGAGGATTCAACACCATCATGGGGACAGTGCCCATGGGGGCTGGAGAGCCAGTAACACTGATGATGGATGTGGTTTGTCTCCAATGGAAGCTGGGGAACCACGATACTGTATCTGGAAGTCCACTGTGACAGGTGAAAAGGAGTACAGAAATCTCCATGTTGTTTAAGTTGCCACTTCCAGAGCCCTGGGCCCAAAAGGGACCACAGCAGTTTCACTATTTGTTGCACATAAAGGGAGTAAAGAGAAAGCCCATAGAGCAGAGGCAATGCACAGCCATTGTAGCCAGCCAGGTCCAGTCAGGGGGTGGGGTGGGGACTTGAATAACATCTGTCTATGCCTTCCTTAGGCTGTTCTGGATTTAGTTCCAAGTCCATTCAACAACTATACTGTAACAATGCCAGTTGCACTTGGAATACTAAATACTACATGACTATGAGGAAAATAAGATACAGTAGCTGTGTGGGAGCATTCCAAGAACAATGAAGTGCAAGTTGATCAAGGAAAGTAAACAATCATGTATTTGTGTGGTAACACCACTATGGTTGGCAGGCTGTTTATCACATTTAGAAATAAAAAAAGTATTCTGAAACATAAACCCAGCTACATCCGCAGTCTCAATGGAATGTGACCAACTATAAAATGTGTCTGTTTAACAAGAGACACTTCGAGGCCAAAGGAGGTTGACTGTGTCCCTGTAAAAACACATATTTTATAGATATACAATCAATGTATTTGAATTCTGGATGTGTACATTTCAGGTCTCTCTAAAAACTGCTCAAATGAGAGGTATACCTTTTCTAACTTTAGATGGCTAATAACATAAGTAAATGAATTAATAGCATTCTGAGAATGTACAACACAGGTATACCTCAGTGAGCACCAAATATGAATTGTTTTGTGAAGCTGAAACAACACAGTCCAACAAGTGACATCAGTGTAATTTTAACACTAACATGGCCTGGTACACAAAATCAAATGTTCCACATAACAAATACTATCCCATTTTTTTTTTATTTATATCGGTTAATACAGTAAAATGTAGTTGAAATGTCCCTCAGAATAGAGTCCCAGCACAATACAATCAATATGTCTAAAGTATCTGGTGGTCAACTGACTTTGTGCTCCATCACACTGCATGGTACCAGAAACAGCAAAATTACAGAAAAGTGCCCGCAATGGAGTAAAGTCAGTCAGTATAAAAAAATATATATATGTATAAATAAAGGGGAAAAACAGCTGCAGTTGAAATTCATTGATACTGACGACAGGTGTCAGCTGAGTATTCAAGGCTGCTTTCAGCTCCAGCTAAGGCATGATTGTAAGAGATTTTCAGTCTCCTACATGCAGAATCTGATCACAGAAAGAAAACACACAGATGGGTTCACACTACAAATGCAGTGTCTTTTGGTCTTTCAGACAGCTATTTTTGTTCTTGCTCATATAATTGAGGAGGACATGCTTGAGCTGACATTTGTTGAGCCACAAAGAAATGAAAGAATAGCTGGGTCTGAAGTCAGAGCAATGAACAAAAGTATTTCTGATAACGATCAGAGAGGACACTAAGTAAACAAATTAAAATCATTACTGTATAAAAACGTGTGTACATTTAAACTGTAATTTTTTCCACTAGTTTATTCATAGCAGATTATGACCTACTACTTGCCGATGTAGTTTGATTGCATCTTTAGCAAGCGAGTCAACCATTAAGTGAAGCAGCTACATGCACATCATAGGGGCCATGGCATTACGGGCTGACGTACTGTAAATCAGTTGGTTTTTTTTCTTCTGCCACGAACAGCTTCATCTGTCACAGAGCAATAAAACAGACAGGATCAGCAGTGGAGGGGAATTTTTTTTTTACAGCATGAAATGAAATGCACAAAAAGGAGGTTAGATACAGATGAGAGAGGTCTGTAGAGGGGCTACTAGTGACAGATTGCAGCTGCAGGGTCAGACATTCGAGGGAACGGCGCTCCGGCAGATCTGACGGCTGCAATTATGGTACAGATGTTTGCCTTAACACTTACTCTGTGATTTACTGTAGGACTTATCATTGCACATTTTTTTTTGACATTTCACACTTGCTGGTGTACTACAGTTATTATGTCTGGTTGATGAACGGACTGGCGGAAAGGTGGGCAGTGGATGCATCGCACGGCAGGACAAATACAGAATAGCCACAATGGGTCAGTGTGTTCTAGTGCCAGTTATGCAAACTATTTTCATTCTGCATTTTCCCTGATTGCCTAGATCTCATTGTCTGCTGAGCAAAAACACAGTGTGAATCTAAAAGTGCTTGAGGTTAAAGTTTGGAGGCAAAGAATGCAAATGTTTAATACAAAACATTACGCTGCTATGCACTCGCCTTCTTGACCAGATATTGTCCTCTGTCTCCAGTGTCACAGTGGGGGGGAGGCTTCACACAACACAGGCAGTCCTCCTACACAGCAAACATTTACACACAGATTGTTTTACAGTTTTCGTTTCTATAAAGAACTTTATTAAGCGCAGTTGCGGAGATCCACTATGCACACATCACATGAATGGTGCACTGCTCAGACGTCTCTATTGCTGTTGCGGCGATGATGTGTTTCAAGTGCATCAAGAAGCATTAGTGCGCATGCACCCAGTAAAGATGGCGTGGGCTTCAAAATAACCAACCAGAACGAAATGATTTTTACGGAGGAAAATACAAAAATCTGCATGAAGTGAGACAGGGGGTGATGAACCACTTCAGAAAAACCACACCACAAGGTATCAAAGAACAGTTTTATTGAACCTTTTACAGTGTTTGTTCATTTTTCACAAGCCTTCTCCTTTAAACTGTGCCTTATTTGTAGCGTACACAATTTCCTCTGGCAACCTGTTCCACGGGGCCACCACTCTCTGAGTATAAAAGGCCATACGCAACTTGTGTTACACTTTATATGTCTTAGCTGAAGGTGGTGCCATCTGGTACCCAATTTATTGTTTTTAAACTGTAGATTTAGTTCATTTAACATATGATCATCTGTCAATTAGAAGACTAACTGCTAAAGTAATAAATCAGATTTGTTATATGTCTACAATGTTAGCCAGAGATAACACTCACAAATAGTCGTAAATACAGTATTTTTACTATACTCACAGCCAAGCAGGATAATAAGTCAAGGCATAACACATCCTGCATTATATCATAACATAGCATCAAGTCTCCTCTAACTCTTCTAGTTTCCAGTGACATCAGCCTTAAATCTACTAATCTCTGTTGATAGGGCCTATATTGCATACAGTGCACAATTCTCGTAGCCCTCCTCTGTACCCTCTCCAACTCTGCCACTGCCCCTTTATTTATGGGCCCCCTCACTGGGGCACCACAGTCCAAAATAGGTCTAACATAGGCTCTGTACAAAGACATAATCACAGCCTCCTTCCTACATTTGAAGTTCTTTTTTTATATTCCATAAGACCCTATTTGCCTTTATTATTTGTTTGTCACACTGAGCCTGGTATTTCAGTTTCTGGTCCACCAATATGCCCAGGTCGTGTTCCACTTCTGACTTTCTGAGGGTTTACCCGTTAATCTTATAGCTGTGTTCCGGATTTCTATTTCCCATATGGGTCACACAGCATTTGTCTATGTTAAAACTCATTCCCTTTTTGGTTGCCTAGTTGTGAATTATATCCAAGTCTTTCTGAATTGTCTCTGCCCCTTCAGACTGTGTTACTAGGCCAGCCAGCTTAGTCATCTGCATACTTGCTTACCCAGTTGTATGCCCCTTCCCCACTGTCACTATGAATACTCTAAGCAGCACCGGTCCCAGCACCAACCCCTGGGGAACCCCCTCCCCAATTCACAGGGATCTCTTCAGACATTTATGCACACCCTCTGAGTCCTATCCACCAGCCAGGCCTGGATCCATTGGCATACTCTATAGCCCATATCAATTTCTAACAAACAGTTTAGTATTTCTAAATGTGGTACTTTATCAAAGGCCTTGGCAAAATCCCAAGTATGTACAATCCACCATCTCCCACCTGACCAATGCTGCCGACATTTTCTCATAAAAATACAGCATGTTTGTCAGACACAACCTACTGGCCCCAAATCCATGCTGCTTCCTATCATCCTGTTCAGTTTCTGTTAGATATAGATTTATGACATCCTTTAATACTGATTCCATTAGCTTGCCTGGCACTGATGTCAAACTTATGGGCAGTTGAAATTCAATGCAAAGAAGTGCAAGATAATGCATATGGGGCACAAAAACCCTGGCACAATATATCAGTTGGGGGGGTGAGGATATAGCATGCACCAAGCAGGAAAGGGATCTTGGGGTTGTCATCTCTGATGACCTCAAGGTAGGGAAACAGTGTGACAAGGCATCAGGTAAAGCAAATAGGATGCTGGGATGTATAGGCAGGGGCATCACCAGCAGGAAAAGGGAGGTCATAATTCCACTATACAAGACACTAGTGAGGCCCCACCTGGAGTACAGTGTACAGTTCTGGAGACCATACCTACGTAAGGACATAGACAGGGTAGAGAAGGTTCAGAGGAGGGCAACAAGGATTGTGCATGGGTTGCATCACAAGTCCTATGAAGACAGGTTGAAGGAACTGAACATGTACTCCCTGGAGGAGAGGAGGGAGAGAGGGGATATGATAGAGACATACAAGTATCTTACAGGGAGGAACAGGGTGCAGGAAAACACTATTTTAAGCGAAAAGATGTTTCAGGACTAGAGGGCATGGGATGAAGTTGGAGGGAGGGACGATTCAGAGGAAACATGAGAAAGAATTTCTTCACAGAACGGGTGGTGGACAAGTGGAACACCCTGCCAGAGGAAGTGGTGGGAGCTGAAACAATCACGGGATTTAAGAATGCATGGGATAGACATAAAGGAATTCTAGAGGTCAGGGGTAAGTGGAAATAGACTTCTAGGAAAACAAACTGAACTTACAAGCTCAAATGGGCAGACTAGGTGGGCCATAGGCCCTTATCTGCCGACACTGTCTATGTATCTATAGTTTGTGCAGTCTGCTCTATCTCCCTTCTCATGAATGGGTATCACACTCGCAGTCAGCCGGTCTCTTGGCACTGCCCCTTCCCCCAGTGACTGCTGGAAGATAATGTTTAAAGAGGTAGCAATATTTGGAGACAGTAATTTAAGAATGTTATTTGAAATTTTATCAGACCCCTCTGCGTTTGTATTCTTTAGTGCCCCGATTTTATATAAAATAACTTCAGCAGAAATTTTTATGTCTAATACTTTATTAGGGTTAAAATTTACCAATCCTACAGATTTAGTTGCGAAAACTGTACTGAAGTACCTGTTAAAGATATTTGCCACCTTTGTGGGATCTGATATTTGGGCCCCCCCCCCCCCCTTATTTTATGGTGCATAGGTTATTGTTTGTTTTCTTCAATGGGTTCACATAGCTATAGAAACTTTGTATATTATCTTTATGTGCTGCGGAAGCCAGCTTCACTTCCATCCTTTGTTTATTTCTTTTTATCAATTTCATACACGTGATCTGCGCCTGTTTATATTTTGTCCTGGTGATGGTATTACTATTTTGTTTATAAATTTGATATAACCATTTTTTTTATTTATTATTTTAATTATCGTCTTTGCGAGCCATCTGTTTTTTTCCCTTTTCTGTTGTACACCTTTACCCTTTTTATGTGTTCATTACATATTGTAAATATTTGTTTTTTAAAAGTAATCCACATTTCCTCAACTGTTTTATTCCCTGGTAAACTTTACCAGTTTATAATATCCATTTCCTTCAGCATTTGTTCCTCATCTGCTGTTTTTATACTAAAAACCTCTCTACATCCTTTCTCTAAGGGTATGTATTGCTGATATGAGAAGCATACCCCCTCATGGTCACTACTCCCCAGTGGTGCAGTCGTTTGGCATCCCATAATATTAATATCCTTTACCACCATAACCTGATCTAGGGTATTATGTCCTCTAGTTGGGGCAATCACATATTGTGTTATGTCCAACTCCTGGCAAAGCTCCAGGAATACTTTACTACTAAGAGCAGTGTCAGTGGCTCAGTAGGTAGCACACTCACCTCTGAGGCCAGGAGATCAGAGGGCTGTGGGTTCAGTTTCCACATCTGGCACTTGGGTTAATATCCCAATACTGACTCTGTAGTGCAGTATGAGGGGGATGCTGCACTTCTGAGGTGCCGTCTTTTGGATGAGATGTTAAACTGAGGTCCCAACTGCCTGGATTGGTGGTAGTTCAGGCGGATGTTAAAGATCCCATGGCACTTATCAAAAAGAGTAGGGGAAGTTTTTATTAACAGTATCATCATCATATCAATAATCCAAAATTAAATATACAAAGTGTTCAAGTCGCATAAAATAATACATAAATCAGATTGAAAGAAAAACAAGAAAAAAGAACAACAATGATACAATGATACAATATACAAAACATCATAGAAGAAACAATGTGAAAACAGTTTGGTTCCCCCTTCATAACAAGAGTAGGGATTTTTTATTTTTTTTTAAACAGGAAAAAAAATAAAACATGGATTACAGCATATGAAAGTATAAGAAATAGTAGAAAAAAATCATACAAGACTAAAAACAATACATCAAGAAAAAAAACTCCAAACTAAAAGGGTGAAAAAAACACAAAAACATACCCCCTTTCCCACCCCATGAAAGAGTAGGGAAATACCTTATAATAAAAGAAAAAATAGATCAATTATAATAAACAGACAAGATGAAAAGAAAAGCCATATATAAGGAATCATCCAGTAACTAACCACTGTATTGCTTTCCATTTTTTATGAAAAGCTTGTGTTGACAATGTATGAGTATCTCTGTCCCAAATGACCAACAACCAGTCATGAATTTTCCAGAACAATTGATCAGGAGAAATAAATAACGATCGTAAGGACCAAATACATCTCACTTGCCAAATATGATATTTTATGCCCCTAAAATCAATCTAATAGTATCAAAATTAAATAACCTCCAGTCTGAAGACAAAATGCCAAAAAATAAACTGTACTTGTCAATGACTGGGAAATGAAAATGAGCCCATTTAACATAAAAAGTAGACCAAAATTGTAAAATATAAGGACAGTCAAAAAACAAATGAGACATTGTTTCTACACAATTCATACATGTAATGCTTCTCGACAATATCTCTCCTCCTTGCCCTTATGCTTTAAATTACCTTTAACATTTAATTTCCCATGAACGGTAAGCCAAGTGACATCCCACATATAATTTGGAATACTAAGTGAAGGAAGCATTGAAGAAATCTGAAGCATATTTGATTCCGATACATCTGGAAAAATAGAATGTTCTGAAAAATATTTATCTAATAAGAAATAGTACACACCCTTCCGCGAGGTGTGAGTTATCGATGAGTATAATATATGCCATTTCTTTATTTTACCAAAACAAGGTTGGAAATAATCAGGTAAAGTATTAATATGTTTTTGTTTGTGAATAACCCCTTCCTTTGACCAACTATCCAACCACTGCGAAATATGGTCTGATATCCAAAATGACCATATTTTAGAGTGTCCTAGCATAAGAGAAGAGATATTTTCATACAAAAAAATACGGAAAAAAAAAATAAAATAGGATTGGTCATATGAAGTCCTTCGTTCTTAACGGGTAGATATAATATATTCCATTTTATGGGGTTCAACCGACTGCCCCATATAGTTTGAAAAAAAAAAGACTGTACAGTGCTGTTTCCCTGGAAGTTGGTAATGCATATACTGCACTTAAATGTAAAAACAGACCAATGAGGAATGTCCTAACCATATAAATTCTTTTCTTCTTAGACATCTTCCATTTGTTCCAAATTGCTATTTTCTATTGTGCAGTTTGAATAAGTTTATCCCAATTATATGTTGCGTTGTCTTCCCCACAAAAAAAATAAATTCCTAAAATTTTGCAAATCTGAGATGTAACAGGAATCCCCAGAAGTTCAGTATGTGTAAAATTACATGTACCAAAAAAACTACACTTACTTTTTGACAAGTTAAATGTAGCTCCAGTTCCCTTCGTATATGCAACAGTCAAAATTTCCGTAGCTGCACAAGAAGGAACATCTGCTAAAAAAAAACATAGATCATCAGCATAAGCAATAACTTTGATCTCTGCATCTTCTGATCCTAAAGAGAGACCTCTAATATTATCCGAAGTATAAACAGCTGAAAGTAGTGGTTCCAAAGATAAAATATATAAAATAGGGCTTAACGGACACCCTTGTCTCACTCCTTTACCACACTTCTGTTTAGAACCTAACCAACCATTTACATAAGGAATGACTTTTGCCTGTAAATAATATCATTGTAACCAAGTGACAAAAGTAGACGGAAATCCCAGTCCTTTCATACAATTCCAAAGATACAGATGATACACTTTATCAAATGCTTTCGCCTGGTCTAAGGTAACACAAATTCCTGCCAATTTCTCTCTAGCACCCCTTTCTATAATCTCCCTTATAAGGATGAGGGCATCAGTAATGGTGCGGCCAGGCACCGAGCAAAACTGTGTAGGATGAATAATGTCTTGTAAAAGACATGAAATTCGCATACTCAAATTTTAGTAAAGATTTTGCAATCTGAATTTAAAAAAGTAATCGGACGCCAATTATGCAAACTTTCTCTATCTCCTGTTTTATAAGGAAAAATCAAAAGCCCTTCATTCATACTAGCAGGAAAAAAGCCTTGTGAAAGGCAACTATTAAACATATCAACAAGCTGATGATCCAAAACTATATTAATAAAACTATAAAGTTCATTCGGAAGACCATCTTTACCTGGGGCTTTTCTTTTCTTAAGATTTTGTATAACAGTATGCAGTTCAATCAATGAAATGGGTGCCAAAAGTGAAATTAAAAATTTATCAGGAACTTGTGTTAAAGAACTAAACTGAAACCACTCAGAAATCAATTTCTGTGTAACTTTGAGATCTTCCTTAAATAAGAAGTGAACATGAGCATCAATAACCTGAAAAATATCATATCTGGAGGTAACTTTAAGACCATCTGAATTTATCAAGCTATGCATATCCTTCTTTTTCCGATGTACCATATTATTATCATATGGGTTTGTACATGCTGAGGAACCTTGGGTATTAAATTTTTGCTCCCTTTCCAATTGAATCTGTTTAGAATTGTGAATCTGTGCTAATTGAACTTTCACCGTATTCAAATCTTGAGCAGCCACTTCGATACCCATATTAATTTGAGAATAATAGTATGTCAATAATCCCTGAAGATGTTGTTGAGAAGATTTACGTGATGCCCCCAATAAACATCCTATATGTGTAAAGTACGCTTTAAAACTGAGTTTTGAATCTTCCCACCAATCTTGGTATTGATCATATAGAAAAAAACACCGATTGACGCGCTCTTAAAACATCCGTAAACCCTTCCACTTCTTCTGGAATATCCAAGAGAGATATATTTAATTTCCAATACCCCGGTCCCTTGGAAGTATGTTTATAAACAGAAAGGGAAAAACTCAAAAGTCCATGGTCCAACAAGGCTATTAACTTGACTTGTGGAGCAAAAAATTGAAGGGAAGAGGAGATAAACCAATAATCTATTCTAGTTTTTCTATTACCCTGTAAATAAGTGAAAGAGGGAGTATCCTCAAAAACATCATGCAGTCCTGATACTGTTATTAAGTTGTTCAGACAATGCGTATCACAATAGATTTTAGAGGTAACCGATGTAGTAGGTTTTCACGAGATATTAAAATCTCCACCAAATAAAATATTTTTGCTAGTAAATAAATAAGGCCTAAGAAGATGTAACAGCTGAATTCGATCCCACTTATTTTGAGGAGCGTAAATATTAATTAATCTAAATGGGACAGCATCAATAATCACATCCAATAACAAAACCCTACCAGGGGCAATATGAATTACATCTGTGATTTTAAATTTTTGAGAGGTAAAACAAATTCCCACTCTGGAACATAGGTCAGTCCCCCCAGACCAGAAACAAGGACCCCAACCCCATAAACCAGTCGCAGTGATAAAATCTTGAGTAGTATACAATCTAGTGTCCTGAAAAAAAATAATATCATAAAGTAAATCAGCAAAAATGGCAAAAGTGATCCTTTTTTTATACAAGGATCTAAATACTGTTAGTATTAAGACTGGCCAAGGAAATGTCATATCCAGGACATAGATGTCTAGAAGTAAATCAAGTATTAGGATGTAGTTTCCTATTACTTTTACGTAATCCAATTCTGGTAGTTTTTTTCATTTTACCTTTTGTCCCCACCCTTGGATCCAGGACAGAATCATGGTCAGAATTAATTTCTACTTGTGAAGGATCCTGAGAAGCCATATCAGAATCATGGTCTTCAGGTCCAATGGAGGCCAGAACCCCGTACTTATCTGATACTAACACAGGTTCTGGAGACTGAGCCCAATCCAACACTGAGATTTGTGGAACTTCTGTCCCTATAGGGAGAAAAGAGACAGTTTCATCCGCCACTTCTGCAACCAGAGAAGGTACTACTTTCAAGCTGGCAGAAACCCCTACTGAATCACTACCAGAGGGACGTGTTGAAGTGTGTTGGCGATGTGTTGCAATTGGAGTATGTGACTAGGGGGGGCATGTCTTTACTGCGTATAAGGAACAATTGGAGGTTTCGTAGCTAAAGCCGCTGAATATGATTTAGGACCCAGAGAAGTATCTGGTTGAACACCATCCAATAGATTCCTAGCTGCCTTAAAAATGATCAAGTCCTGTAGAGCATAATCTGATTCTTCAGTATTATGAACGGCCCACGGACAATCTGAAAACACATGTCCCACCTCATCACAGAAATTACATTTAACAGAGTTTTCAGATTGGTAACCTGAATGCCCAGCTTCCCCACATTGAAAACATTGAATTTTTTCACAAGAAGTACTAATATGATGAGGAGAACCACATTTGTAACATCTTCTGGGCTGACCTGGATAAAATAAGAAACCTTTATCATGCCCAATAAAAAAACAATTAGGAAGATGAACATATTCATTTTGAACACTACGAAGTTTTAGCTTAATCCTCCATCCCCCATTCCAAAACTCTTCACCATCTAAAATGGGATCTGGTGTACCCTGGACATTACAGCGTTTTTCTAACCAATAAAGAATATTTACCAGATTCACTCCCTCATTACGAAACAAAACAGTTGCAACCCGAAAAGGTTGTTTTGTCAAAGGAATAACCTGAAAATGGGATCATAAAGGGTTAGTTTTCAACTATGCATATTTTAACCAAAAGGTGTCTAGATTAGCAGGAGTCCTGAAACTGATGTCAAAAGAGTGTTCACCAGGGGCATGAATAAGAGCATATATGTCTGCAGGCGTGAAGCCCAATGACTGTTTTATCAACACCTTGCCCACATAAAATCTATCAGGAAGTTCTTCCATGCCTCCTAAATAACGTAGGCGGATAGCATTCCTACGTTTAGCCTGTTCCAAAGGTTTAGCAAATAAGTCAGCATAATTTGTTTTTGGTACATCAGTGGTGGGCCTAGGGGAAATAACAGGAGTTTCCACCCCTAAATCAATAGCCTGCATAGTAGCATTTGCAGATACCAAGACAGATACAGTACTACCTGATTCAGCAGTCTGTAATATAGCAGACTCACTAGGTTCCAAAGCCTGTTTGCCATGAAAAGTCTCCTGTCCATTCTGTTGCCTGCTTGAGTGTGCAAGTATGTCGTTTGGTCTGGTGGGGTCAGCAACCCAAGAACCATCAGTACGCCTCGTCCATCCTGCTGTGGAAAGTGCTAATTCTGGGGACCACAGTCCATTCCTCCTCTGTCCTTCCGAGTCAGTGTCGTGTATAGCATGCAAGACAGTTTCCAGTGCAGGATGAACTGCGTCATCACAAGTTCCAGGACCCAACTTGAAAGTCCTGTGCAGTGGTTCAGGGGATACTCCCAGCAAACGTTTCCTCTTCTTGTCTAACAATTCAGCTCTAGCTGAGGTAAGAGCCTGCTCCGTCTGTAATAACTGAGCTTTTGACAGCTCTCTTTGCTGTGCCATTGCCTCTACCACGTCCGCTTCACTCCCGTCAACCATACTTTCCGTTTTATCAGAAACAGCAATAGGGATATGTGTAGAATCAAGCTGCGTTTGCTGACCATTTTGTGCGATAATAACCTCCGCCATTCCATCTCACAGCAAACCTCCGTCCTCCTCCACCGCCGACAGCACACTGTCATCCTCCATTGTCGTGACGTTTGGGATAACACCCCCTTCCAGAGTAGGGGAATTTCCCCAGTGTCCTGGCCAAATTTCTCCCAGTCACTAAAAATACCACCAACAGCTTAATCTGGTTCAATTTCAGTTGCTTACCATCTGTAGCCCCCCTCCCTCTGGTCGCCCCTGAAAAAGGGACTTCTATGCCCAGTGGGTTTACTGGGTCAAAAACATTCAATAAAGATTAGTGGTCTGTTGGCCCATCCAATCTAATATCGTTATAGTTTAAGTCCCCCACCATTATTACCTTGCCTAATTTACACATCCTCGTTAGTTCTACATTAATCTGTTCTGAAAACTCTTTTGATGCCCCTGGCGGTCTATAACATACCCCAATTATTACGGGTTTCTGAGTATATGTGATTATCTGCATCCAGATAGTTTCAGGCCCTATTGCTCTTGACCTGACCTTTTCAGTTATATCTGTAGCTTTTATTTTATTTGATATATATGCTGACACCTCCCTTCCCCTCCTCTCTTTCCCTCCCTATTCTTATGGAAGAGGGTGAATCCTGAAATCTCTCTACCCCAGCCCACCACGTGCCCATGATAAATGCCATATCCACCTTATTTCCCCCACATATGAGTGCTTCAGGTTCCTCTTTTTTATTATTCAAACTCTGTGCATTTAGGAGTGACACTGATTAACAGATTGAAAAGACCTTAGCTCAGGTTTGGAATGTCTACCTTGCTGTGCTTCATCCTCAGGGTACTGCCCCACCCCCGTACCCAGTTTAAATATATGCACAGCATTCCTCAGATTTCAGTTGCCAGTGTTTTTGTGCACAGGGAGTTTAGATGTAACCCGTCCCTTCTGTAAAGATATTTTTTTGTTAATAAACTTCCCCCAAGTGTCTATGAAAGTGATATTCCTTGCTCCACACCTATTTGATACCCTACTATTAATTCTTTGAATGGTGCTGTATTTTTCAGGGTTCCATCCGAAGTTTGGTAGTAATGCTGAGATGATAAGTATGTGTCCACCCCCCTTTATTACTTCAGTACATTCCATGAGCTCCTCCGCTATATCTTTTTCGTGCTCCCTACCCACATTATTGATCCCCACGTGGAGCACAACCTCTTTTTGTTTTGGTGAATTGATAGTAATTTGGGCAAACGCTGTTTGATGTCCCCAACTCTTGCCCCAGGTAAACAATTTATGGTCATATTTTTTCTGCAGCTTGCCATAAGCACTGTATCAGTACTTCTAATAATGGAGACTCCTATCACAAATATTTCAGTCTCTGGAAGTGCCTCTAGAGTTTCCATACCCTAAGTCACATCCAATTTGAGTGTTTCAGTACTAGTTCCTGAATCAGTGCTAAATGGGGAGTATCTGTTTTGTACTGCAACTCCATTTCTTCCCATGGCCCTCCTCCTTTTTTTGTAGGGGGCTTTTGAAACTGTTGCCCAACTGTCAGCCTCCATACCTTCATTTGCTGTTGTCCAGTTACTAACATCAGAGCCATCACTAGAGCTCTCAATTGTATTTGTAGGGGGCCCTGCACTAGATGTTCCAGGTCTTTCTATTGTTACTTGTCCCTCAGCCTGGGATTGTATATGTTGGGGGTATTTCTGCTGCCAATCCCTCAATTCGAGTTTTAGTATAGTATTTTCTTTACAGTTTGCACACCTTAACCCTGGTGTGTAGGTATTAGCTGGGTTTCTTGCACACGTTTCACATTCACCACATTTTAAGAGTTCTCCCTTGTCACACAGAGCTTTCAGCACCTGCTCTACACTTGTTTGTTCCTCCATAGTTTATTGTTTTGTTTTGTTTGGGTCTATGGCTCTCAAATGCCTCAGATACATTCAGGTTACTATTCTCACTTACCCCTGTGTGTCATTTCAATGGGATTACTGCCACCCTCTGCCCCTCGGTCCTTGCAGGACATGCAAGACATGTGACATGCATGTCTCTGCGTGCATCTCTGTGCACGTCTCTGCATGCTGCTACACATGGATGCTGAACTTGCATCACTCGCTCGGAGCTTCCTTTAGTACCCTTGCGGACAAGAAGTTGAGTCACTCCTGCCCGCTGCACCGAAGTACAGATTTAGACAATTCCGGGTCTAAGGCTCTAAGTTCTCAAGCAGGTGCAATAAAATTTATAACTTGCCCACAGAACGCACCAGCACCACTTCTACTTTGGTCCTATTTGGCCTCTACAAAGTTCGCCTGTGCAACTGCTGAACTGCAGTTTAGGCTTCCTCCCGGGTTCCTGCTTCCTGCTGCCACATAAAGCACTATGGTATATATCACAAACAAATATTTTTTTTAAGAAAACTGTGCTGCTCTTTTTGAAACTGCTCCACCAAACAGGCTTTTACCCGGGGGTGTAGCCAGGAATTTTAAACTTGTACTCAAAACTGATGCACTGTTGCCCCGTCCCCATTATGAAAACATAAACATTCAAGTAATGAGTTTCTTCCTGTAATCCTCCTTTCTTTGTTTTTCTGCCTGTCTGGTAAGTTGTTCTTGTTTGTGTATCTGGCTGGTGGCATCAGTGCCCCATTGTGAACAACAAAGGCAAAAGGCTCAGTGCGACACAGACACAATGTGACTCACAATGTCCTTGCTTTCCTCTTTTTGTTGCCCCTGCATGATTTTTTATCAACTCTGCTGAGTACAGTGTGTATGCCTGCCAACACCCCTGCTTTTACCCTTCGTTCATCTTCGCACTCTCCTGTCAGATCTCACACAGTCTCGGCTTTTACATTAAAGCTGTTTGTTAACTAGGAACTGCAGCTTATCCAGTAGGTGGGGAAATGGGCAGACTAGGTGGGCCAAGCAGTTCTTATCTGCCATCAAAATCTATGTTTCTATGTATGTTTCTATAACATATAAAAGTTTCAAAAATGCAGACTACAATTCTATGAGAAGGGCATTGAAACAGCAGAACTGGGTAGAATCATTTGATAATAAGTTCTTGGGTGGAATGTGGAATATTCTTATCCAAATAAATAGTTTGATAGGCAGACACGTACCTACAAGGAATAAGTATAATAAGAAAGGGTATAATACCACCATGGTATAGTAGGAAAATCATTAGAATTAATAACAAAAAGAAGAAATATAAAAAAGCAAAGAAATCAATGATGTGAATAAATACATAAGGATTGCAAGAGAATGTAGGAGATTAACAATAAAGGAGAAAAGTAAATTCAAATAGAACCTGGTTACCAAAATTAAAGATAATTACAAGTACTTCTACACCAACGTAAATGCTAAAAGAGGAGGTACCTTGACTGTTGGGCCATCAATAGATAAAAATGGGAACCAACAAAGGGGGAGAAAGAAACAGCTGACTTACTAAACATGTATTTTGCCTCAATATTTAGTGGAAGCATTATAACTCCTGCAGTAATGAATGCAGATATGGATAAAAATGGGCTGGTATTAAATATTACTGATGTAAGAGACAGATTACAAAATCTTGATAGAAATAAATCACCTGGCCCTGATGAATTACTGTATGTCCTAAAATATTGGCAGAATTAGCAGATGAGATAGCAGGACCAATCACAAAGATTTTTAATGAGTCACTACTGACAGGTGAGGTGTTGCAGGCCTGGAGGGATGCCAATGTAGTCCCTATCTATAAAAAGGGGAACAAAGAGAACTGCTCCAACTACAGACCGGTTAGTTTAACATCAGTCCTGTGTAACCTGTTGGAAGGATTTGTCAAAGAGGCAAGAGAGGAATACCTGAATTTAACAGATACAGTAGTTAGGATCCAACACAGCATGGTTTTAGAATGTGTAGGTTCTGTCAAACTAACCTGCTCTAGTTCTACGAGAAAGTGGGTGAACAATTAGATAGGGGTCGCTCAGTGGATGTGGTATTTTTGGATATGAGCAAAGCGTTCAATAAAGTATCACACGAAGAGCTCATTGATGAGTTACATAAGAGCAAGCTAAATGTTAACCTGACAAAATGAATCAGAGCATGGCTAGTTGACAGAAGACAGAGGGTTATTATTAGGGGCACAATGTCGGTATGGCAGGGGGTAGTCAGTGGAGTGCTGTAGGGATCGGTTTTAGGGGCCAGTATTATTTAACATATATATTGCCTCAATGAATAGTGGGAACCAGGTTTGGTTGTCTAAGTTCGCTAATGACACCAAGCTTGGTTTAATAGCTGAAAATTAATTAGACACGGACAAACTACAGAAAGAACTTAACAGAATAGATACATGGGTACTAGAATATAAGCTTGCATGCAATTTAGATAAGTGTGCAGTTATGCACTTGGGACATTCAAACATCATGGCAGCATACTCTTTGGGGCAGGAAACTTAGAGTCACAGTGGAAGAGAAATACCTGGGAGTCATTATCACAAAGGATCTTAAAAACAGTAGAAACAGCCAAGTAAAGACCCACAGGGCTAGAAGTATATTAAACTGCATAGCTAGACATAATACCAGTAGAAAAAAGGAGGTGATTCTTCCCTTGTATAAATCACTTGAAAGACCAAATCTTGAGAATTGCTAGCAATTTACTGCACCAATTAATAAAAAGGATATTCAAATTTTGGAAGGGATCCAAAGGAGAGCAACAAGAATGATAAGAATGATCAGGGAATATAAATACAAGGATAGACTAAGGGCTCTTGATCTGTACATCCTGGAATATAGGAGATTAAGGGGAGATGAGTGTTGTCTATTGTGTCTTTTCCAAAGATAATTCTTTGGAAAAGTTCAGGATTAATGTGCAATGATACTAAACAGGTCACACAATCACATGATATGCAGCTATGGGGCAAATCAACAAAACCAAAAAAAGAGCTGGATACTTTAGTCAAAGGGTCATGGGAATGTGGAATCGCCTTCCACTGGAAGTGGTTGGTAGTAACAACATGACTACCTTCAAAAGTTGATTAGATAACTATTGCTCTTTAAATTAAATTAAAGGTTATGCCCTTTGAGAACAGGGTGAGCATACAATGGGCCTATGCCTGTCTTGGCTCAAATAAAATCTATGATCCCTATGAACAGGTGATGAATGGGATGTGAACATTCCCTGATATAATCTCTTCAGTAAAAATAGAAGAAATAGGATTGTAGAGGGAGTAGCTATATACGTAGATGTGAATATCAAAGTGGAACCTATAGCAGAACTTGAGGAGTTCGGTGGGCTTTAAACTATTTGTTTAAAAATCATACCCGATATTGGCAAAAATATAGTTTTGGGTCTTATTTACAGACCTCCTTCACACATGACAGAACAAGACATTAAGTTACTAGAATGAATAAATAGTCTCGATATGGATAGGAGGATCCTGCTTTTAGGAGATTTCAATTTCCCCTCAATTGACTGGAATAAGGGCACTGGAGAACAAAGACTGAAAGTGAATTTATTCATATCCTTGGAGAGTTAGGACTGGAACAACATGTTACAATGCCCACAAGAGGGCAACATACACTGGACCTAGTTATAAGCAATTTGGGGAAGCCATTACCAACTGTCATACCACATATCCTCTAGCAAGTAGCAACCATGATATAGTTAAATTTTGTATTAAAGGTCATATCACAACAACCAAGGGAAGCTTGACGTATACATGCTTTAAATATGCAAATTTTGAAGCTATGCAAGGGGCATTTAAACATTGGAAATGAGAAGCATCCTTTGAAGGCAAGTCTTTAAAGGAAACATGTGATATACTGAATTAAATGTTGAATAGTTTGATAGATAGGTATGTACCCAATTAGGAAAAAGTACAATAAAAAGGCAGAATACCACCATGTTATAAATAAAGTAATTAGAATTAACAACAAAAAAATAAATTATACAACAAAGGCAAACAAATCAGAATCAATGAGATATTTGGATACTTAATTCTAGCACAGCAAAACAATGTAAGAAAATAACATCAAAGGAGAAAAGACATTTTGAATTAAATTTAGTTACTAAAATAAAGGACAACTATAAGTCATTTTACACTTATGTTAATTCTACAAGGGGAGGCAACTTGAGTGTTGGTCCCTTACTTAATCAGAATGCAGTACTAACAAAGGGTCAGGAGGAAACAGCTGAGTTATTGAACAATTACTTTGTTTCAGTGTTCAATGAGAGTATGTCAGTTCCTATTGAGGTCGATGGAAACTGTGATGTAGATTGCCTAGTATTAAATGTTTCAGATGTAGGGGATAGATTAAAAAAAAAAAACTTATGGAAATAAATCACCTGGCTCAGATGGATTGTATCCAAAGATTTGGGGAGAACTGGCTGAAGTCATAGCTGGACCAATTACAGGGATTTTTAATGAGTCCCTATTAACTGGCATGGTGGTGCAAGCTTGGAGAGAAGCTACAGTGGTCTCCATACATAAGAATGGAAAAAAAGAGGATTTTTTTTATCAACTACAGACTGGTTAGTTTAACTTCGGTCTTGTGTAAGGTTCTGGAGGGTCTGGTCAAAGAGGCACTAGAAGCCCATCTAAGTGTAACAGATAAGTGGGATCCATCACAACACGGCTTTTGATCAGGTAGCCAAACAAACTTACTCCAATTTTATGAAATGGTGCGTAAACAACTGGATAGGGGCCTTTCAGTGGATGTGGTGTTTTTGGACCTGAGTAAAGCGTTTAACAAGGTACCACAAAAAAAAAACTCATTGACGAATTACATAAGATCAACTTAAACGCTAACATCATTAAATGGATTAGATCATGGCTGATAGGTAGAAGACAAATGGTTAATTATAGGGGGTACTACATCAGGATGGTAAAGGATCACCAGTGGAGTGCCACAAGGTTCAGTTTTGGGGTCAATAATATTTAACATCTCTAGTGCATCAATGAATTGTGGGTATCAAGTCTGATTGCCCAAGTTTGTGGACAACACAAAGCTTGGTTGTACTGTTCAGAGTGAATCCAATGCCATAAATTTGCAGAGAGAGCTTGACAGACTGGATTCATGGGCATAAGAGCATAAGTTGGCCTTTAACTTGGACAAGTATACAGTTATGACTTTGGGTCACTCCAACATCATGGCATCATATTCTTTGGGGTGCAAAAAACTCAGAATCTCCATTGAGGAAAAGGACCTAGTAATTATTATTGCAAATGATCTCAAGAACAGTAGGAGCTGTCGATTAAAGGCCAACAGGGCTAGATGTATTTTGACCTGTACAGCTAGACACATATCCAGTAGGGACAAAAGGGTAATTCTTCCTTTGTATAAATCACTCATAAGCCCACATCTGAAGTACTGCTCACAGTTTTCAGCCCCAGTTAACAAGAAAGATATAAAATTATTGGAGGGCACCCAGAGGAGAGCAGCCAGAATGATTAGAATGGTTAAAGACCATGATTATGAGGATAGACTAAGGGTTCTTGATCTGTACTTACCGGAGTATAGGCAGCTGAGGGGGGATATGTGTTTTGCATTTTGTGTTTTTACCAAAGATGATCTTTGGGATAGTTCAGGATTAATGTGTAAGGATACTGACCATATCACAAGACTGCATGGTTTGCAGTTACAGGGCCATACAAATAAAACTAAAAGGAGGGCAAGATTTTTTAGTCAATTAGTGGTGGGAATGTGGAACAGACTCCCACCCGAGGTGGTTGACAGTAATAATATGATTATCTTTAAACATTGCCTGGATAAATATTGCTCCTTACATTCTATCAAGGGTTATTCCCTTTGAGTTAAGGCCGAGCTGTTCAAGGGCTTGTGCCTGACCTGGCTCATAACAATCTATGATCCCTATGATCACCTTATGAACATGAGAGCTGTCATTTTTCAAATCCTGGCCAAATTGTGTTTTTGCACTTGTGGAGTGAAGTCATCTTTTGGGCAGGATTTGAAAATATTCTCCACCCTTGTTCATGAGGTGGGCCTATAAGAAGGCCATGTGGGGTCATAAGATGGCTATGTTGAAAAATCTAGGGTAAAAATATGAGAAAACATAGAAGAAAGTATATGGGCAGCCATACACAACAAGCCTGTGTCTGCATCAAGAGTTTTTTTGTGGCAACCAGGAACCTTGAGAGTGAAGCTTAAGAAGTTCTCTGGCTGTCGCAGAAAACTCGAAATGAACACACAGGCTTGTCTGTGTATGGATGCCCATACATCATGTTTTATAGTGTAGGGGCATCCATGCTTGTCTATTTCAGATACTCTGGTTCCTTTCAGTGAATACGGGGTTAGGGAGGAGGCACTTGAGGGTTGAAGGCTGGCTCAGATTACTGATTCAGTGTGCTGCAGCTTTTTCTGTAAGTTCAAGTTTAAAAAGAAAATAGCTTCCAGCTTGATTGGGTAGAGGAAAACAGCTATGTGGCAGCAGTCTAAGCTGTTGTACTACAGTAGTGACATAACTACTGCAGCACAACATAGAAGATTGTGTATGAGCACTCTTATACAACAAGGCTATTTTTGTAGATCGAGTGATTTCCGTGGTGACGAGACCTTGCAAGCACAGCTCGAGAGGTCTCGATACCACAGAAACCACAAGATCCAAAAATAGCCTTGTTTGTATATGAGTTGCTCATACACAATCTTTTATAGTATATGGGCACTCATTATTGAGGCACAATGTCAAAAAGCCTCCCCAAAACAACTTTAGACTGACTTACTGGGTGTGTTGTCTTCAGCACTGGTAACTTCTGTGACAAACTTCATCACTGAGGCCACTTCAATGTGCATGCATGACGATGTTCAATGTTGTTGTGCTGCACTAGTGATGTACTCAGTGCAGCACAACAACATTGTGATGCACTCAGGGCAGCACAACGCTGTTCCAGTAACGGGTCTCAGTGGAGAACAACTATCCACTATACACTATAAGCATATTCCAGGCATGGAATTCCATGCATAACAGGGTTCCACCATTCATTATAACAAAGTTATGAGTCTGCATTGCAATTTTTCAATGCACGCTCATAACTAGTAATCTTCAATATTTTGACCCCAGCTTTTCAACATAGCTATTTTTCACACCACCTCATGAATGCGACAGCTGTCATTTCTCAAATCCTACCCAAAATGTGTTTTACCATTTGTGGTATAAAATGACGTTTCAGCCATTGTTTTATAAATGATACCTATCATGCTCAAAAGGAGTGGTCATAAAAAGATTATGTGGAAAAGTTGGGACTAAAACTGTGCAAAACCAACTCAGTTGTGAGAAAACAAATTGTTCCAACATTTATGCATATCTTTATTTTTAGCAGTTTTTGACCCCTAATATTCAACATATCCCTTGTGTTACCCTACCTCCTGAACATGGCAGGTGTTATTTTTCAAATCCCCTCCAAAACTTATTTCCACAGTCGCACAGCAAAATCACCTTTTGGATGGGTTATTAAAAATTCCACCTGTCTTGATCATAACGTCAGGTCATAAAAAGACTGTTGGAGATTTGGGGTCAAAATGTGGGAGCACAAGTAAAAGTAGATATTGCCTCTCAGCTGCCCATAGCCTGGGTAATTACAATCTAAGAATGTGTGAAAGCAGAACATCACTGAAAATTAGATCTTGCATCTTATCTGCTCTATTCTGGTTAAATATATAGTAACAATGTGTACAAGCAAGACCCGGTACAACAGCAATACCCACAGTGAACATTCGGCATTGACAAATGCTTATTAGATTGTATAATTGAAGGGATAGATTATGGAATTGTGGTAATATATGCAATTAAAATGAAATTTAAAAGGGTTTCCCTTTTTCAATTAATACAAACTTATTTATATATGTAACCCCTAGGTAGCGCTATTCTAAGGCCTACTACCCCTGCCTGTATGGCTATACACAGGCTGAGGGGCCTGAGTTCTCTAATTAGGTGCTTCCACCCAGAGAAATGGTATTGAGATTGCTTATTGCTCTGGTATAGCCCTCTGGGAAGCTATAACCACCCACCAACCCTAGTGGCATAATCTCTAACACAGTAGTGAATTCACACCCAGTTGAAAACAATAATAATATGCTCACTCCCTTCACACTTTACACCAGGGCAGGACTTGCAGTAACTTCCCTGGAGACCCCCTGTAAAGTAAGTTTAGCAATATAAATACACACTGTGAATGCAGTAACCCAACTAATAATATGCACGCTAGCCAGGTTAACCATGAAAAAGACAATCAGATTTATTAAGGGGGTATGAACAAGGAAGGGGCGTGAATCTAATCAAATGATTTGTATTCTGATTTAAATCAGGTTCTTCTGGCATGCACTTTAAGTCCCAATTATGCAGTTCAACAACACTGGGTACCCAGAATGTTATACAGGCTAGCCTGAAGCATTGCCCTGGGATGGTCGCTGTCCCAGGGCAATGCTTCAGGCTGATGTTGGGGCCCTTGATGAAAAGAAAGGCAGTTAAACATGCAAACAACCAAATTATTTGTAATCCAAGCTGGCTGGCTCAGACCTTTATAAACCCAAGAAAAGTGAAACAATTAGATTGTACCACAGATGATTTAAACCCTTGTTGCAGGGTGCTGCCCTGATTGTACTCACGCTACCAGGAATTTGCTGCAAGGTAGGCAATACGTAGATCTCATGGTGATGATCAATGGGCAGGGGGAAGCTGGGCCGACACACACACACCTCCAGATGATTGCAACCTGCACGATGTTGTTGTGCAGAGGGCCGAATCCCCGAGCAGGTCTCTTGCCGAAATCGTCTCTGGTGCAGGAGTAGCGGCCTAGGCCAAAATGGCAGGGCCCAGGCAGGGTGAACAGTTCTGCTGGTGAAGCCTCCAGCTGGCATAATGGATTCGATTGTGGGGAACCAAATCATGACCCATGAAACACATTCAGCACATTAAATGAATCACTACTTCTGCAAACAGTTTAGATTCAGTCCAGTTGCAAATTAACAGCATTACTGCACAAACCTCTTGATCTGAGTATACTCCACACACAAGCTGGGTCGATTGCTTCAGGAGCAAGTCTTCAGTCCAAATCACAAGTCACACTAACGCTTCTTCTTCTTCTTCTCTCTGCCACAGTTCTAGACTGGAGTCGGACAAGTCCGACTTTTGCAATCAGGCAGTTCAATGCAGAAGAAAATGGCAGGAAGGCAAGTCTAGCCTCTTCCTGCCGATTCCATTATGCTCCTTCTGGGAGCAGCTGCTCGAAGGCTCGAGCTGTTCACACTTCAACCTCCAACTCTAACTGATCCACTGTCTATTGGCACACAGGCCATTTCCCTTGTAAAGCCAACGGTTCAGTTGGCTAAAGGAGCTGTCAGTCGCAGTAAGGGCTCCCTCTCCAGGTCCATTTGGGAGCCAACTGGATAAAACTACAAGACTATAGAATTTCCTTCCCACAAAATCCCTGGTGACAGGATCCATCTTAGGTCTAGGTGCCAAGTTTTACCCATTAGTAAACATGTATTAACTCCAACCCACATCGGAGAAATCAAAGTGTCTTTTGAGCCCGTTGAAATTTTGAGAATATATTTTGGTTGCGCTAATTTTCAACTTTTTAACTGGGAAAGGGTGTTGGATGAGGGGACATCAAAGGTAACACACTGGAAGAATTGGGAATTTTCAAAGAGAAAGCAAATTAGCTTAATTCAAACATTTTTGATACCCATTTTTAATATGTGAATGACATTTCCCTTACCCCAACAATGTGAGACTAGGATATATTTTTCCAGATGGTTTGGGGTACTAGGCTAAACCCCATTAAAAGAGAAGTACTATGTATTCCTCTGGATAAAGGTGGTTTAAACATGGTTCACCCCACCATATTCTGCTTCAGTAATTTCTTTCAAACTAACATTCAACCATGGTTCTCAAGTGATACCACTCAATGGATGGAATGGGCCAACATATGGATGGAGACATTAAAATTAGAATGGCAATGAAGAAAACCTGTTTTCCACAATAATGCAGTTTTCCCAAATTTCATAGAGTTCTTTCTCAAATTTATAAAAAAAAAGAAAGATAACATGGAATATGGTTAAAACACAGCATCATAAGGAATTTTATAATTCGTTACTGATGTTACAGGTAGACGTAATGGCAGCTGTTTCTAATCTGATTAAAGAAACTGTGTTGAATTATTTGAAGAATGTTAGAATTAGAGCCCAGTATTGGAACATAGTATGGGTATGCTGTCATGGCCAATTAAATGTCAAAGACAATAATAAACATAATAGCATTACTGAACAATTTTGTCCTAGGAGTTGTTGCATGGCCCAGTGTGAAACATTGTCTTGGTAGTTCCTCATTACCCCTTCCCTGAAATAACTCACTGACACATGTCTTGGAGGAAATGGCCACAGCCATACATTTAGTTTTACTTTACCACACTGGAGAGTTGCATGTGCAGCTGGGAAAAGATGCAGATTCTTCAGGCCCCCACATGCCAGCCATCCTTTGAAGTGCCAACCCTAGTGTGCATTTGAGTAACAGATATACCTCCTGGGCTGGAGCCCACTCCCCAAGAGTGGGGAGGTCATGTGGCCAAGTGGCAGGCGACAGCCCTCTGACCAATGCCACTGCCCTTTCAGGTTAATCCTGATGAGGCTGGACTGCACCCCCCTGTACCGGGTCTGGGTCATGTAGTCCCCCAAGCCTCGTGCTGACTGGAAGCAACGCACCCTTTCTGTACCGGGTCTGGGTCATGTAGTCCCCCAAGCCTCGTGCTGACTGGAAGCAACGCACCCTTTCTGTACCGGGTCTGGGTCATGTAGTTCCCCAAGCCTCATGCCGACTGGAAGCAACACACCCTTTTCCCATGTACCACCAGTTTGGGATACTCCCAAGCTGCTGATCATGACTGTGGCAGTTCGCATTTTCTACATACTACCTCAGTTTTATCCTCTTGGAGGAGGCAAAAAAAAACAGAAAAAAATGACAACATCCTTATATAAGGTGCTTTACATAACTTACCTCAAAAATATGATAAAACTACAACATTTAATTATGCTATACTGCATAAAAGTAATGATATGGCAAGTAAGATGTAAGTATGTTGTGCAACAACTGCATCTAGATCAAAATATTCTTTTGAATATGATTAAATTTGCTCTAAAAAAAGCACTTTAGAATATAAACAAATCTCTCACACTGAGTGGTGCAACACATTTTAATTTTTATTTTATTTATTTATTTGTTCTAGGATTACAAATACCTTTGAGCCGAGGCTCTTTTACAAAGGTTCCATGTCATTGGTACAATTGAGACAAACATAAGCAAAGATAACAGTTTATAAAATAAAAAAACACACAGTCTTGTAGAGGAAAAAAGAACAATAAGGTGCAACTTTGGGAAGGGGAAGGGAAAGGAGGAGGGTGAAATCAAGGAGACTAAGTGGATGGGAGAAACGGTGAGGTAGGTTGAGGGGGACAGAGAGATGAGAGGTGGAAGGCAGGTAAGAATAGAGGTAGTGCAGCCGGGTGGCATTTGTCATGGGCCAGCAGAGGAGGTGATGATAGGAAGGGGGGAGGTGCTGGCAAAGTGCAGGAGTAGATGTTGATCCAAAAGGGCATCTTCAGCTATGGAACCAAAAGACATGTTTAGCCACAGCAGTCACAGAGGTTGGAGGCAGTGAGTGTTTGGCGGAGCCGAGTCTTAAAAGTGCTGAGTGATAGTGAGGATGAGATTTCACTGGGAAGACCATTGTACCAACTAGTGGCCCGGTAAGCAAAGGATCTTTGACCTTGTGTTGTGCGGCAATGTGGGATTTGCAGAAGCTGAGGTTTCGATCCCCTAGTATGGCAGGTGTGGATTCTCTGTTGTATGAGGGCACAGACTCCAGTGGGGACAAGGCCTAGCAAGATTTTCGTAGTAGTAATACAAGTTTGGTGTTTTATTCAATTGGCAAGATTCAACCATCCAGTATGAGAATAGAGGTCACAGGTGTGAGTTAGGCGTTGGGAGCCAGTGACAAGTCGACAGGCCTTGTTGAGGGTGGTGGATACACGTTTGAGTGCAGTGGTTGTAGCAGAGCCGTAAATGATAATGCCATAATCAATGATGGATATGATGGAGCTCTGGACAGCCACAGCGAGGACTTCGGGTGTCAGGTGTTTCCTATGATGGAATAGCAGGCCTAGCCGGGAGTTAGCAGCTTTGGTGACATGGTCGATATGGGCAGTATAGGAGAGGTAAGGGTCAAGGGTGATCCCGAGGTATTTAAAGTTTTTGACCTGTTCCAGTGCGGCACCTTGTCTGGTGATAATGAAGAGTTGGAAGTGCTTATGTTTGTTATGGGAGCTGCTGAAGATCATGGCCTTGTATTTTTTTTGATTAAGGATCAGTTTGTGCTTTGTGAACCAATTCTCAACCGAGGAGAAGCTGAGTTGGAGATTTTTCTTACAATTTCTTCGGGTCCTGGTGTGTGGTAAGGATTACTGCATCATCGGCATACAGGGTGATATGTTCAGTGCAGGAGTCCGGTGGGGTGTTAAGGAACAGGCTGAAGAGTAGGGGGCCCAGTATTGAACCCTGGGGGATTCCAGAGAGGACAGGTTTGGAATCAGAGTGCACATCCCCGATTTTTGCATGCCGGGAGCTGTTTTCAAGATAGCTTTTGAACCAAGAGATTGAATCATTGGAGAGACCAGCATTTTTTAGTTGGCTCAGCAGGAGGGAGTGTTGGACAGTATCAAAGGCTTTGGTCAGGTCGATGAAAATAGCACCAGTTAGTTGTCCATTGTTGAGGGAGCTGTGAATGGAGCCGGTAAATTCGAGTAAGGCAGAGGATGTACTATGACCTTTTCTAAAGCCATGTTGCTGTTTACAGAGAATATTATAATTGTCCAGATGCTCGGCAAGTTGGTCCACTACTATACGTTCCAGTGCCTTCGATAGGGGAGGCAGAATGGAGATAGGGTGGAAGTTCACATGGTCAGTCTTATCACCACTTTTGTGAATCGGGGTAACAGTGGCCATTTTCCATTTGTCTGGGAATTGGCTAAGGGAAAGAGAGAGATTAAAGATCTTGGTGAGGGGCCGAAGTACCTCGTCAAGCATTAGGGCCAGTAGCTTGAGGTCGTGTGTCATTGCTTGTTCTAGATTTGCTGATGGCTTTGGCAATGTAGTTTCGGACTTGATGTTTCTTTAGTGTTTTAAAGTAGAAAGGTGGGTGACAGGCGTGGGTAGAGGAGTTGGGGGGTGGGAGTTGATGCATCTTGGAAGAAGTCAGAGGGGAGAACACTGCTAAGGTCAGTGAAAGTGATGTTAGAAGTGTTTGCAATAGTTTTAGAGTCGAGTGTAGTGTGCCCATTTATGTTGAGTATGTTGGGCGAAGATTTTGACTGCTTCCCAGTGACATCTTTAATGTTTTTCCAGAAATCCCTCCCATTTCCCCAGGAGTTAGTGAGGGCATTTTTATAGTAGTCAGATTTCTGTTACTGAATGGATTTGGTGCAGTCGTTCTGTGCCCGTTTATAATTCTGGATGAGGAGTTGCTTACCGGAGTTTCTAGCCAGTTCCCAGAGGTGGTCCCTGGATTTAAGTTTTTTTAGGAGTACTCCTGACAGCCAAGGGTTACTGAGCGATTTAACTTTTCACTTTTTGAGGGGCGCAAATTTATTATAGGCTTCATTGAAAATGTGAATAAATTGCTCCAGTGCAGTATTAATATCTGCTGCCTTGAAGATGGGGGACCAGTCCTGCAGATGGAGGTGCGATTTGAGGTGGTGTAGCTGACCATGGGGTAGGACTGTGCTGGTGATGATTTTTGGAGGGGGCTTATAGAATTTGTTTGACCAGGTACAGCTGATGGGAGAGTGGTCACTGAGTGAGTCAGGGAGGACTGAGGTTTTTGTGATCCGAGAGGGGTGATTGGTTAGGATCCAGTCGAGCAGGGTGCAGGTCCCAGTTCTGTAGTTCTTTCTGGTTGCATAGTCAACCATTTGAGTCAGGTTAGCTGATATAACGGCGTCCTTAAATGACCCTCCTTCAGCTGAGAGCCAATTAATGTTAAAGTCACCAAGAAGGATGATTTTGGAGTCCGATGAGTGGGATTTGACAAAGTCAAGGACAGCGGTTAGACCAGGTCTCTGTTCCTTAGGAGGTATGCAAACAGTGACAACTGTGAGGGCCTTATTGTGGGTGCCTAATAGGAGTCTGATGGGAAGAATCTGAGCAGGAGTTGCTGGAAGATTGGAATCAATGGGTTGTCCTCGGAAAGTGTCTTTCACATATAAGGCACACTCTCCACCTCTTTTGAACTTACGATCAGCCCGGAAGACATTGTAGCCAGGAAGGGTGATTGCCTGGTCACTTTCCATGGGCTATCTTTTGATAGGATAATTCCTGTATTTCTGTTGCAATTTTATTTTTGTTTTTGTAACCTTGTATATCTGTATCTTCGTATTTCCTGTATTATACATTGATTTACTTAAAATAACAATTCCCCTACTCTTGTGAACAGTGTGCCATGGGTTCTTTTACTTCCACCTGGACAGCACCAGAGATGGGCAGAAGAGGCCTCGGTTTAACATCTCATCCGAAGGATGCCATACCCTGACACTGCAGCTCCCCCCCAGTACTGCACGTGGGTGCCATTATTTATGGTATGAGCCCAATCTCAGGGTCATACAAGAACCCATGACCATCTAACCCTCCTATCAAGTCTGCTTGAGTGTGCAGCTAGCACCCCATTTTCTACAGCTGCCCTTCCCCCTCCCTAATTACCCCACACACAGAGGAATGCAGACTGACCTTGAATCAGATTAAGCTGTTGGTGGTATTTTTTAAGAATAGGGGAAATTTGGCCAGGATACTGGGGAAATTCTCCTACTCTTGCTTCCTGTGAGCAGGGGGAACCCTTTTGTCCTTGGCCCCATGATGGCGGACAACAGTCCTGGTGTGCAGGAGGTTGCTATGGAGGTGCTTGAGTCTGCTTCTACTCACACTTTGTCTCTGCCAGAATCTGCTATGGAAAAGTCTGCTGTGGATGTTTCTTTTAAGAATATTTCATCAGAATCAGCTCCTGCACATTATGAGTGGGGCAACTCTGTGGTGGGTGATTTGGATCAGAACCCTGGTTTACCTTTGGTTTCTACTCATTCATCTGTTATTTCTGAATTGCCAGAACCTTTTGACTTAACCCATGCTGCTTCAGGAGAGGCAAAAGAATTGCTGCATTTGCTCAAGTCCGAGGAGCGGTCATTTCGCTCGAAAAGATCTACACTGCTGCAGAAAATCTGACAGCTGAAGTTTGACAGTGCATCTAGCCCTGTTGAGAAGTCTCCACAGAAACCTGGATCTGCCTTAGCTACTGAGCTGTCATCTGCTGGTGAGACCGTCACCGCAGTGAGTGCGCCTACTATTTCCCAAACTTCTTCTACTCAGCTGCCTGGGGCTCCAGCCTCTAGTTCTGAACCTTGGTCTGTTGATAAAGTACTTCAAGACGTGGGTCAGGAGAAACACCCTTCTTCGGGTCAATGGACCTCTGGGTCGTCTCCAATCCACATGCTGTTGTCTCCGATAGCAGTTGCTCCTTCGGTGGTCCCTCCTGCCATTGCTCCTGACCAAGTTTTGGATGGATCTCTCCTGTCAGCTGATTCTTTGGCCTTGCCTGATGAGCTTTTGCTGACCCAGAATTCTAGTCTTGCTTTTCCTACCCTGCCGACCACCTCTACAGCCTTAACCCAGGCCCTAGCCTTACGGCAGCTCCACTTAGTGCTACGCCTGATAGACAAAATAAATCATTTTCCTCCCTTTTCCACTTGCCTGGTTTGCCAGTTAAGAGGCATAATGCGGTCCGTCTTTCCTATGTGGGTGGCATGGAGGAACCTCCTGGCCGTCTCTTTGTGGCCTGGACTTTGCTTAAGGATTCTATGAAATTTTTCACCCATGAAATTTATGCCCTTATCCACATTTCTGGAGAGACTACCTTTGATGTCAGTTTTCAGACTTCTAAGGGTTTGGACAGATTTTGGTCTAGGTATCACATGCTAAAGAAGTCTGCATTATGGTCACCCTTCTTAGCCATTCCCCTAACGAAGCCTGCTTATAAAACTATTTCCATTCTTTTTTTAAATGAAGGTGTGGGTTTGGTGGATGTTCTCTACTGGTTAAAGCTCTGATGTACTGTTCTGGGGAATCCTGAGGCCATTCTATATTCTGAAAATATCTGGACTGGTGGCTGGAAAGTTAAGGTTTTACTGAAGTCTGATGATTCTGGTGTTCTTCACCTTCTGAACTCCTTTTTTTGGGCAGGAACAGAGGGGTTTTGTTTTATCTGAGTCAGCCAAAGGCCTGTTATAGGTGTGAGAATCATTCACATTTGAGTAGTGTCTGTGACACTGTGAAGTGTAACCTATGTGGGGAATTGGGCTATTTGGGTGCATCCTGTCTGAATGAATGTCGCTGTAACCTCTGTGACGAGCCTGGTCACACTTTTCAGAATTGCTCCTGGGCAGCCCATAATCAGGAACACTATGATGGTGGGGCAGATCAGCATTTCATTATTACTCAGGCCCAAAAGGCTAATTTCCGTAATAAATCATGTCCCTCTGATCTCCCTCGAGACCCTGCTGGACCCCCCTCATCTACTGTGCTTCCACCTGTTCCAGAGCGTGCTTCACCTCTGAATAACCCAGTAGTGTCAGTTCCCCCCCCATCTGTTTCCCCAGGGTGGCTGACCCCAAGACTCAGACAGTAGTCTGTGATCCCCTGAATGCTATGCCTCCTCCTCAGGAACCTATGCAGGTTGTCTGTCGACGTTCTGCATGTTCCAAGCTGAAAGCTACCCCACCTCCTTCTAAGGCTGTTCGGACTGCCCCTGTACAACTTTCAAACACCTACAATGTTTTGCAGGAGACTTCGGAGGACTCTGGTGAGGATATTGATTCCTCCTCTGTTCTGTCTTCCCATCCAGAAGATATGACTGATACTGAGGTTTGCTCTATGAGTAGGGGGGCCCAAAAATGGAAAGACAGATCTAAACTGAAAGCTGTAGGTGGGAAGGATAAGAAAAAATAACAATGGTTATTAGCCTTTCCTGTTTTTGCTTTTTCTTGCCATGGCTTCCCACACCTTTGCATGTTACTCTATGAACATTTCTATCACCCTTCTAGTTATTTCAAAGGTCTCTGTTGACCCTGTTGAATTTTCAGACCACAGGCTTATTTCTCTTACTTTTGATGATAGCCCCCCCTTTCTTTCCAAAGGCCCAGGTATTTGGAAATTTAATATTTCTTTACTTACGGATGATGTTTTTTTATGCTCCTTGAGTCAATTTTTAACTGCCAGGAAATCTGTGCTCCTATGTTATGAGAACCCTGTACAATGGTGCGAGGATTCGAAGTTGGATCTTTCGAAGCTCCTTCAGTGGTGCAGCAAGGCTCAAAGTACCTCGGCATACTTGGCATACTTACAAGATCGCTAGCCCTTACAATCCCTTTTGTCCCTTGCTCATACTACTGGCCAAGATCTGAGTGTGCATATTCACTCTGTGTGACAGAATATGTTGTGTTATTCTAAAACTCGGGCTGCTCACCTTTACTGGCAACATAGATTTGTCACTAAGGGTACGGCTCATGAAACGTGTCCCTTTACCCATAATAAATCACAGGTTGGCAAAAAAGGCATCACCAGCCTGCTGGACGATTTGGGTACTCTTTATAGCTCCCCATGTGATAGTATGAGAATTGCGGCTGATTTTTCTTGTACTTTGTTTTCAGAACTCCCTTCAGATGTTGGACAGATCAGACAGTATTTATCTGATGTTTTTATCCTTGATCTTTCTCCACAGGTTCTTACAGGTCTAAGCCGGGCTATTACTTTACCTGAGGTGCTGGATGTTATCTATCATTTGAAGCCTAATGTTACCCAGGACCCTGAAGGGCTCCAAATGATTTGTATAAGCTCATGAGTGACTCCCTGTGGTCGGAATTGGCCCTGGTGTTTAACACTATGTTGGAGATGGGAGATGTTCCTCTTAACTTTACTAAAGGAGCCTTGATTTTTCTACATAACAAAGGGGATAAATCTGACTTGCATAATTGGAGACCTATATGCATGCTTAATGTGGATTGTAAGGTATTGTCCAAAATTCTGACTAACAGATTGTTATGTGTTGTGGATCTTCTCATTTCCTCTGAGCAAGCTTGTGCTATTTCTCAGAGGAAAATACAGGTTCATCTAATTCGGGTGTGGGACATTTTTACCTCTGGGTTTTCTGGTCAATGTTCAGGGTATGTTGTTTCTTTAAACCAAAAGTCTGCTTTTGACTCCATTTGTCATGATTTTTTGTGGGAAATTCTTTTACATTATCATATTCCCCCTGCATTTGTTTCTTGGATACGATCTCTTTATCAGACCGCCACTGTGGTCCCTCTGGTCAATGGGTGACTAGGTCCCTTGGTTCCCATTAAGTGAGGTATGAGACAAGGGTGCTCCCTGAGCCCCCTTCTATATGTCTTTTTATTGACCCCTTATTATGTAAATTAAATACGTCCCCGAGTATTCACCCGATTTCTCATCCTGCTGTTCAGGATACACCCTCCTCTTTGGCTTACGCTGATGACTTGTGCTTGTTGACTGCAGATGCCTCTTCGGTTCAGGAAGCCCTTTCTGAATGCTTTTCCTTTGGTTTGGTCTTGGTAGCTAGCTTGAATTTAGACAAGTGTCATGCTTTTGCACTGGGCCTTTCCTCACAGGCAGTCCCCTCTATTGGCCCAATTTCTGTTTCCTCCTCCTCTATTTCTCTCCTGGGAATTAAGTTTAGCCCCCCCCAGGGATTTATCTCCAAAATTGGGAGGAAAAGCTAGCTATTTGGTGTTTTAAGGTTTCTCAATGGAGTCGTAGTAAAGTTGGGAAGAAAATTAAAACGTGTATTTTTGGTGAAAACCTTTCTTCTTCCTATTTTTTTATATTTAAGTTATGTGTTCCCTATTCCAAAAAAACTTGAAACCCCTCACTTGAGTTTGTTTTTCCAGGCGATATGGGGTAGTCGTCTTAACCCAATCAAGAGGGATGTTCTTTATCTGCCCATTCTGGAAGGTGGGCTGAACATGGTGAATCCAATTCTTTTCTTTTCTAGTGTTTTTTTCATGTCAAATTTATGACCTCTTTTGATTAATAGACAATGTGGGTGGGAGTGCTGGCTCTATGGTAATTGCAGCTCATGGTTCCATTCTTGGGAACGGAACTCTATTACGGTTCTCTGGGTTCGGAAGTCCTTCAATACGTAAAAGACACATTCCTCCATTTGAAACAATGGAAAATTACTCCTCATCAGCTGTTGACGGTTTCTGCACATAAGATGTTCTATAGAAATTTACTGGTTTCTGTCTGTCCCTCCCCTGACCCCTTACCTAAATGTGATGCCTTGTATAGGGCTTTCCTGAAACGCCTGCTGGTGAATCCTAGGATTCCTGCACATATGTGGAACTTCCATTGGCTCTCTTGCCATGAGAAGATTAATGTCAAGAGTAATCACAAACATAAACAGCTCTCTAACAGGTTCTGCAGTAGACTGCAATGTACTGCCTCCCTTGAAACGACTGACCATTTATTTTTTCAGTGCTCCTTTATTAAAGATTTCTGGACATGTTTAGCTGACCAATGGGGGGGGACTCACTTTTTTATAGAATTTCTTATGCAAATCTTATATATGGTCATGTATCCTCTGCTTGGGGAAAATGGGATTTAGAAACTTTGAGTGTTTTATTTGTAATTATCAAATGGAATATTTGGATGTCCCGTTGTTTATTTACCTTGCAACAACACCATCGCACTTATGTTAAATTATGCAACAAGATAGTTGCTGATGCCCGTGTAGGATATTTTTCAGACAGCTTGCATCTTTCTGCCCTGGGCCTTTCTGGATTATGGAAGCATTTTCCCTGGATCACTGATAGAGATGTGGCTGTTACTTGAACTGCGTAGGTATTGGTGTATTCTTTTTTTTTCTTTCTTTTTTTGTTTTCCCCTGGACCTGTTGAACTGACCATTTGTTTTTGTCAGTTTCTTTTTGTCCTGATTCTTGTTTTGCTTCATTTGTGATTTTCTGCATTGTTCTTTCTTTGGAACTGTACCGATTTGTTCTTTAATAAAACTTTCCCCTACTCTTTCAATAAGTGGGATCTTTAACATCCACCTGAACTACCACCAGAACAGGCAGATGGGACCTCTGTTTAATGTCTCATCCGAATGATGGAACCTTAGAAGCCCAGCACCCCCACTATGCTGCACTACAGCTTCAGTACTGGGATAGTAGCCCATGTGCCAGGTGTGAGAATTGAACCCACAGCCCTCTAACAACCCTGATGTGTATGGGGAGCAGAACCTAACATAAAATGACATATGTTGTTTTATGCTACCAAAAAAAAACATTCTTCTCTTTAATACCAAGATTTAAAAAAAGACCAGCATTGTAATCGAGATGTGGTAATAGGGAACTCATTGCTATAGAATAATATGTGGCATAAGAAACGTATTTTCTTAGTTTGTATAAAATGCCCAATTTACTATAAATGGTTCTGCTGAATTTTGCCACTTGTGAAAAAAAATAACAAATCTGAATCAAGAAGAACACTTAGATGTTTAAATGCAGGCACCTGTTCAATTTTAGATCCACTTAAATCATGAACCTGTAAACTAAAATTATTCTTCAACATGAAAGATGATCTAAAAAGCATTTATTTTGTTTTTTTTACATTTAGAATCCTAGAGTTTGCTAAAAACCATGAACATTTTTTTTCTGAAAATCAGCTTCCAATGAGATAGTCAGCTGATCCAGTTCTCAATCTTGATTAAAAATAATTAAGTCAGCAGCATATAAAAGTGTTTCACTGGAATTACACAAAAAGAGCAGTTGTTTAATAAACAATAGGGTTCCCAATATAGATCCCTGCGGAACCTCACATTTTAGTCTACAGGCATTAGACCAGATAGAATTAGTACAAACAGCTTGAGGATGATCTGACAGATAATTATGAAACCAGTTCACCACCCCTGTAGAAAATCCCAAATCATCAAGTTTCACATTCATTAATGAATGATAAATGAGATCAAACGCCAGGTCCACAAACACTGCCCCAGTCATAACTCCTTGCTCAAACCCACTTATGACAGTGTTCGTGAACCTGATCAAGGCTGCAGATGTCCCATGATTCCTTCAAAGTCTGTGCTGTTGAGGGCATATTAAAGCATAGGTCTCTAAGCAGTATGTAACCTCATTAGCAACCAGTTTCTCCAGGATTTTACTCAGTGAGTTTCAAGTAGAGATAGGCCTAAAATCCTCAGCCAGAACAGCACTGGACTTCTTGGGAACTGGAACAACCTAAGCACACTTCCATGTCAATGGGAAAACACCTGTAATCAAGCACAAGTTAGAAATAATAGAAAGAGGGCCAGCCACAACGGTGGATGTAAGTTTGACAAAGTGACTATCAAGTCCCCCGCAATCTCCAAACTTATCAGGAAGCTTATCCACCAATCTGAGTACCTCAGTGCTAGAAACTATACGGAAGTAAAAAGGTGGATGATCAGGGGACAAAACATTAGAATCCTGGTCAATATCTAAACTTGAAAATGAACATGAAATATATCTAGATAGGTCTGAAGATTTAACATTTGATACATTAGCAATTGAAAAGGGATCAGTTATCTGTTGATCGTTCACCTTTACGACCTTACCCAAAGACTGTACCTTAGGCAACAATAGACAGTTAGTACTCCAAAAGCATGTTGAATCTGACAAACCAGTGTTAATTTTGCCTTGTAATACTCTCTTTGCCTCTGTTACCATTTTACTGACTTGATTATGGAGGGTCCTATATGCATTTAATAAGAAAGCTGTAGGAGAATGCTTGTAATCCGACCAAGCAAGGTCTCTTAACCTAATGTGTCTTTTTATGACATCTATAAATCAACCATTTTCAGTACCCCTGACTCTCATCTTGCATAATGGAAATAAACTGTTTTGAATTGGTAGTAATCGTGTACAAAAAAAGTTAACTTCACAATCTGGATCAGGAATTGAATCAAGGAAGGACCAATCAATTGTTCGTAACTCAGCCTCTAATAGTTCTAAATTAACCTCTTTTAAGCTACAATACTGAATGAAATGAGACAGTAATTTGTGCTTCTTAAAATGCTAAATACAATAGATCACTCACTGAAACACTAAGAACTCCAGCAGACAAAACTATGTTAGATTTATTGGTGACTATCCAATCAATTATGTGTTTTTCTGAACGTGAATTAAGCCTAGTTGTCTCCTTAATCAATTGGAATAGATTAAGGCCCGGATATTCAAACTGCGTCATTCTGAGGCGCAAGCCCTTGAGCTGTGCAAAATAGTTGCGCAGGGGTGTGGCCGGAGTGATATTCAAAGGAGTTGCGCTATTGAGCAACTCCTTTGAATATCACCCCCCAGCCACAGCCACTGTGCATGGCACAGTGGAACTTGCACCACCGCAAGTTGTCAGAGTGGAGCATTCAGCTTGCGGTGGTGCAAGTACCATTGCGCCATGCACAAAATCACGATATTCAAAAGGTGACATGCAAATGAGGCCATAATTCATGCAAGGCACAGGGGGGGCCATTTGCCTCTGATTATGGCCCCATTTGCATGCCATTAGCATGTGATGCGCCCTATCCCGAGAACTTTGCCTGGGCTACCCCGCCAGGCAGCAGCCGCCGGGACAACGCAGCTTTCGTAGCTTGATGGAGTGCCGAATGAATTTTCTGTGCTCGACGCAGGCAGAACATATTAGAATTTTCACTGGCTATTTCTTGAGGTTCAGTGGATTGCATTGAGCGCTGGCATGGATGTATATTCGATTTCCAGTCTTTCTGCGTTCAGGTCTTCATTTCACTCCATTTCCCTGTCCTTTTCTCAGCAGCCGGGCGGGTGGTAGTATCCCCCCCTTCCTGCGCTTGCCGCTTGATCGGGACCGATTGTCTCGGTCGGGCTGCACGCCCATTGGTGCAGAGCTACCGCCAATGGCGCTGCAGCCCATACTGCATATGACATTCATTCACAAATCTGACTGTCATGCATAGTATGGGCTGCATGCCCATTGGCTCTAGCCTGGCACCAATGGGCGGCAGCCCTACTGGACAGTCAGTTGGCGGGCGGGCGGCAGGCGGGTGGGATGCTGCCGCCCGCCAGCTGCCAGGGGAGCGGGTGGTGGGGCTCCGGGTGGGTGGGGTGGTGGGGACACTAGACACCAGGGAGATGTTTGGGGTTGTCAATATACATTCTGCCCGCTGCTCGGGCATTACTTATCCACTGACCACCAGGGAGATATTCGGGTTGGGGTCCTATTACATTCTGCCCGCGATCGGGCACTGGGGGTTCTTTTCACATTCAGCCCGCGATCAGGCATTAGGAGATGTTTGGGCGGGGTTCTTTCACATTCAGCCCGCGATCGGGCATTACGGTCCACTGGACCACCAGGGATGTGAACGGGAGGGGGGCCACATTGATGCCGCAATCGGGCTGGTGGGTGGGCACAGGGACTGAGTTGGGGGCCAGCCACGGGTGGCGGCTGCTGTGTTGCGCTCTGCAATACAGCAGCTCACCTGTGGGTGGCCCTCAACTTAAGCCTTTTTGGCTCAATGGGGCACAGCAGGCGCAGGTTGGGGTTGCGCCAGATTAACCCTGCACAGCCCAACTGAATATCGGGCTGTGCGGTTTATGCATGGTTCCTCCCCCTCCTGTTGAGCATGCATTCATTTGCATTGTGCTGTTGCTCAGCCTGTTTTCAGTGGCGCAACTGCCTCCTGCTGAATATCGTAGAATGGTGCAATGTAGGACTTGAGCATGCGCAACCCTGTTGCGCATGGTGCAGCCCTTTTGAATATCTGGCCCTAAATGTATTCAAACAAGATTCCAAACCAAAACTATCGCAATTTAACCAATTAACATTCATATCACCCACTAACACAAAATCACGATTAAGGACAGAATTACTAGTTAGTTTCAACATTTTCTTAAGGCCAGCAATCCCACACTGTGGGGGATTATATAGACACCCCACAAATACCAGTGGAAAAATATCTGTGAAAGAAAAGGAGAAACAGAGTGACAACACTGGCAAGGAACATAAGGAGTAAACAATATAGTCAAAAACAGAAATAAATCTGATTTAGATCAAGAATGAGGTGTTGGGGGGCACATTAACAGAAACTTACATGCAGTACCAGTACTGCACTAGTTGCAAAGCAATACAGATTGCTTGCTAATGCAAACACATGCCCAGGACCAGTGTTAGACCTATTAGCATTCCAGGAAGAAATATTTGTGGTGCCCCCTTCACTGCTCCAACCCCTTCTCCCTTTTGCCCCACTCCACATCCTAAAAGTGGCAAATATGCTATGAATACAACGGTGGCAACAACAATATTGTTTTTTGTATTAAAACATTTTGCATTTCAATGCTGGTCTCTGCTTGTATCTTTTAATTTAACATGCTCCTTCTGTGCTGGCACCCCAAGCAGCTACTTGGTCTGCTTGTGCCTAACACTGCCTCTGCACATGCCTTAAAAAAATAGGTAATCTATTAACTTGCCACAGAAATGCCATATTTGATGCCAATAAATGTTTTTTTTTTAATGAGCTCCTCACTAAAAGAGTAACAAACTGAAATCTTCATTTAATACCCCTGGTTTCACAGTACTAAGAATAAAGATCCAGTAAGCTTCATGCTGCAGATGTTTTTGAGCTGTTTCCTCTCCTTTGATCTAGATAAACTGTTTCATTGCCAGTAAACCACATGTCAATCGGTTCGTTTCCTGTTTCTTTAATATGCTTGGTTAGTGTGTAGTTTTAATTTCCTGATCAAATGGCAGTTTTATGTTCTCCAGCTCGGACTTTTAAAACACATCTTGTCTATCCAACATATGCCAGCCCACACGCACAGGACAATATATGAATCACAGCACATGTCCCACAGTTTAATAAAGTCCATTATTTCGGGGGGCGTGGCTTAGCCCTGACTCGGCATGGACACTTAACACACTAGCTCCTGGAACACAGGGAATAACTTATTTAAACATCCGTTACTTGGAACCTCTATTTCTGCCTAAACTAGGACACAGCAGAGAGGAATCCCTGGGCATAAATTTTTGTATCTACAGTGCAAGTGCTTACTCTCGGAGACCTACCGCTTTGTTTCTTTCTTCGGTGAATGGCATCGTGAACTGCTCCATGCAGGCCTCAGAGGACATGTCAAGAACAGAGCTGATGTTCAGTCAGCTCATGACTCAAATGGCACAGTTGACAACTGCAGTTAATGCCTCTACACAGACCCTACAAGGGATTGAGATCAGGATGTCTCATAACGAGTGGCGAAACTCCTCCCATGATGTAGACCTCCAAGAAATAACAGCTACTATGAGGGAACAGAGTAAAATTATTCATACACTGCAAAGCAAAGTTGATGACCTTGAGAACTGCAGTCGTCGCAATAATTTGTGATTTTTGGGTTTGCCGTAGGGCACAGAACAGAAATCGGCCAGTGAGTTCCTACAAAAAGCCCTCCCGAAACTGCTTAATCTACCGGCAGATCTCCCTCTCCAGATAGAGCGGGCCCATCGCTCTCTTGCTCCGGTGCCAAGGCCGGGAGAATGGCCTCGTCCCCTTCTAGCTATTTTCCTGAATTTCAGGCAGAAGGACTCTATTGCTGCGGCAGCTACATCTGCAGGGAGGATCGTATGGCAAGGGCATCAAGTGCAAATATATCAGGACTATTCAAAAGAACTTTCAGATCATTGGAAAGTATAGCACGGAGACTGCTACAAAAATTTAACTACTCCTACTCCCTGCGCTATCCAGCGGCATTCTGGGTTATATACAATGGATCCCCACTTCTCTTTGCCTCACTGGAGAGCTTGACAGATTTTCTGTGGGCTAGAGACCCCACAGAGTTTCAGGGATCAGACTATCAGGATGAGCCATTGCAACGTTCTCCCTCTCCAGCAGCAATGGACATATCATCGGCTACCAAGCAAGCTACAATAGACCCTGATGTGCAAGTCTTCGAGGCATCTTTACCCCAAGGTCAAGAAAACGGCAACCCTCTCACCGGCATAATCGCTAACAACATCCTGCTGATCGAGTCGGATCCCTGAGGCCACAGGCAGCAGAATACCCAGACCAACCTCTGGACCAGCAAGATTCCCTGGATCTACAAACATTTTTCAATCCCAACCCATATGAGATTCTACAGTCTGAGCTGCAGGACCCACTTACCATACAGAGACCACCTCGGCAGAAGTGGAAGCCTCAAAGCCTTTGATCTACACAGCCCAGAACAAATCCTGGGCTCATGTAGTTGCTAACAGCCCAGGCTCTGTCACCAACCCACCTATTGTGGACACACAAGATGACAATGTGGACACCACAATGAACCTTTCTGGACCTGGGACAGAACCCCTGGACTGAGGACATTAATAAGGTGACTGATTTCAGTAATTTGTTAGTACCTCAGGGTGTTACACTGGAAAAGGGACAGATGGCTCTCTCTATCGGTATTGTTATTACCTCCTTCCCCAACACAGATTATAATTATGGCTGAGGGTACTACCTACATATCTTACTTTCCCTTGCCTAATCTCTAAAATGAGATGTGGTAGGGGGTGCCCCACTACCCATAACCCAGGGACTGATACCTTGAATGGTAAGGGGGTCTCTGTTTTGCTTTGCTCCCTGCTAGTATGATAGTTCTTACTCAGATCCCAGGCTACACCCCCATGGATACCAGAGGATGTCTTGTGACTTTGGACACTGACAAAATACCTCTGGGACTCCCACTGGCAGTAAAATGGCCAGAATGAGTATATAGTTGTTCAGATGCTACTACAATCTATTGTTGTTTGAAACTAGTTGTTAAAGTTTCTTGTTATGTCCAGGTCACGATCACTTTTAGATCAGGGGGGGCTCACCTATATGCAGGGAATGCCCGTCGATTGTGTTCCTTTCAAATCTAGCAGATGTTCCAACTAGGAAGAGGGGGGGGCTGCCTGTCGTTTTCAGACTTGGTCACTATACATAGCTTGTCTCCTCACAGACCAGAACCGCAACTGCTGGGCTATGGCTGAAACTCACTGTGTCACCTGCAATGTGCAGGGCCTTAATACCCATATGAAACGTTCCCAGGTGTTGAATCATCTTAAAAGACTGTGAATGCAAGTAGCCCTGCTCCAAGAAACTAAACTGAAAAAACTAGACCACGATCGTTTGAAAGGTGCTTGGGTGGGACAGGTCATCTCAGCCTCAGCTCCCACCCACAAACAAGGGGAGCTATTTTACTTCACAAATCCCTCCAGTGGTCGCAACTAAAAGTGCAACATGATGGGGATGGTAGGTGGGTGGCAGCTCTTCTTGATACTCCGTCAGGCCCCCTGGTGGTAGCCAATGTATATGGTCCTAATGATCAGTCACAGATTTTCCACTCACTGGCTCAAACTCTAAGCTGTCTAGCCTCCCCACATGTCCCCATAATAATAGGGGGAGATTTTAGTCTCCCCTTGAACCTCCTATTAGACCACACGTCCTCTAGGCCAGACCACCATCAGAAGACTCACCTCTCTCTCAAAGAGTTGATTTCAGATATGGGGCTACAGGACCCATGGGGCATTCTTCATCCAAGGGATAAAGATTACACCTTCTTGTCCCCAGTACACAGCTCTTTTAGTCGGCTAGACTATTGGGTGGTATCTCATACAGTCATGAAGGGCATCAATGATGCTGTGATCCACTCTGTCCTTATATCGGACCATGCCCCAGTCCAGCTCCATTTACTACATAGCCCCCCCCAGCTCCTCACTCTCAAAACTGGCACCTAAACCCGTTACTTCTGAGAGATCCAGATTTTCCTCAGTGGCTTCAGACTTAGGTCGCCAACTACTTACAAGGTCATCTCAATACCTCTGTTCCCTCGACGTTGGTCTGGGAGGCATTGAAAGCTACCATAAGAGGTGCTATCATGAGGTACTCTGCCTGTCACAGGTGGAAGAGAGAGCACTTGCTAAAATCATTAGAATCTCGCCTTGCTGAGCTGGAGGCTAAATTTAAGAGTACACCCCACATTACCCTTCAATCCTCTTTAGGCAGGGAGATCACCCACCTACGTCATCAAATTCATGACCTACTTGCCAGGAAAGCTGAATTGGCCCTTCCTAGATTAAGGCATAAATATTGGGAGGGGGGAAAAAGGGAGGGAAAGTGCTAGCCTATCGACTCTGGAAGCAAAGGGCTGAATCCCACATCCCAGGACTTAGGAGACAAGGGGGCCCAGTGCAGGTGCAGCCAGAGCATATCAATGAAATAATGACAGACTTTTACAAAACATTATATACTTCATCCGGCACCATTGATATATCACAGATAAATGTTTTTCTGAAGTCTCTCTCCCCCTATGCCATCTAACCCCTCAGCAAGCGGCCACACTGGAGAGTCCTATCACCCCCAAGAGGTCACAGAGGCACTCCAAAATTTAAATCATGGGAAAGCCCCTGGTGGGGATGGTTTCTTCCCTGAAATGAGGAGCCTAGTTGCACCACTGATAACCCCCTTGCTCAGTGATGTCTTCAACTCGACCCTTGTTACTGAATCCCTTCCCCCATATTTCAGGGAAGCGACTATCACAGTCTTCCCCAAAAAAGGGAAAGATGCCACTCTTCCACCCAGCTACCACCCTGTTTCACTTATTAATTCAGATAGTAACATTTTTGCTAAAATTTTGGCCTCCAGGTTAAACTCCCTACTTCCCTGTCTCATTCATCCATCTCAGGTGGGCTTTGTCCCTGGTCGACTTAGTAGAGACATATTCGCTCATTGATAAATATTATATACTGTATGAGGCTGGCAACTATCCCACTCCCTCAGCTGCTGTAGCTATCGACTTCAAGAATGCTTTTGATTCCCTTGAATGGCAATACCTCCATCAGGTGCTGGAAGCCATGGGTATAGGCCACAATTTCAAGCACTGGGTAGCAGCCCTATATTTTTTCCCTACGGCTCGGGTTTTAACTAACTCCATCCTGTCTGTACCCTTTCCTCTGGGACGGGGCATGAGACAAGACTGCCCCCTTCCCCCCTTCTATTCATACTTACAGTGGAAGCTCTTGCAATGGCCATACGCCATTCCCCAGATATTGCAGGATTCCCTATTGGTGACAACACCTTCTCTATGTTTATGTATGCAGACGATCTACTTGTTCCACTAGTAGATGTCCCCACTTCCCTCCCAGCCTTACTCTCCCTTCTTGCGATGTTTACGAGTTATTCTGGTCTGAAAATTAACAGGTCCAAAACCGTGGTACTGTCCCTTAATAGTCTCTGCACTGCTGACCAGATAACTCATCTTGGCCTTCAGTGGGATCCCCACTCCCTTGTGTATTTAGGGATCCGTCTAACTGTAGATCTTACCAAACTTTGGGATCTAAACCTCAAACCTCTCCTTGAAGAAATTAAAACAGAGTTTGCACGCTGGCATGGCCTTCAGTTTATGCTGGCAGGCAAAATGTCTGCAATTAAAATGGTAGCAGCACCTAAATTACTATATGTTATTTCGCATCTCCCTCTTGCATTGCTGGCTGCATGGGCCAAAACTATAGATCAGGCCTTGACCAACTTTATTTGGGAAGGCACTAAACCTCGTTACACTAGGAATAAACTTAGGTCACACTGGACACAGGGAGGGTGGGTCTCCCTTGGCTAGAAGCATATTACTGGGCCATTGTTGCTGCCCAAACCCTTAATTGGCTTCTCCCACAGACATCTGAGAGGCTGCAATGGGTGCATATGGAGGCATCTATGGCTCAAACCCAATCATTGGTGGTCCTACTTTACAACACTCTCCCCCAACAATTGCGCCCTTGTCCCACAATAGCAAGCTCCATTCAGATATGGCATTTAGTACAAAAAAGATTGGAGGTTGATCTCTGTCCTCCACTGGCCACCCCTATCTGGGGGAACACATCCTCAAAGGTGGATGGCAGACCTCTGTAATGGTCTTTATGGCAGAATAAAGGCATCCTTACACTGATAGAGTTAATGTGGAAAGACGGCCTCAGCATAAAATCTTATCTAAATCTGGATCAGGAATACCAATTAGGCAAGCAGGCCTTTTGGCAGTTCTTGCAGCTTAGGGGCATGGTGCTAGCTTATATTAAACAATATCACGTGATGTACAAGGCAAGGCCTTCACCTCTGGCTAAATGTGGCTGACCCATAAGGGTGGTAAGGCTAGCCTTATGTATGCCAATCTCAGGAAGAAACCTTCTCTCATAATCATCCCAAGCCAAGGGTAAATTGGAGCAAGCTCTTCAACAACCCCTCTCCAAAACTCAGTGGAAGCTCTGCTGGAGATAAACCCATTCTATGTATCCAGACTCGAGAAGCAGGCTCATACAAAACAAAATTCTATCCAGCCTGGTGGCGCTGAGGGTTGAGCCGCTGGATGCCACACCTCGCTCCACGCCGGTGACCCGGGTTCGGGAACGAGCCTGGGACATCGGGGGTTGGCAGGGGAAGGAGAGGACTGAGCGTCCAAGGACAGCTCTCCTCTCCTGGGAGGGAGGGGAGACACACACTCGGTGCCTGACTGACCTCTGGCGGAAGCTAGAGGCATAGCAGACAGGAGCACACAAGGGGGGTTGGGAAGTGGCCGATGTTGGCGGATACACCTTGATGTCAGGGCAGTGGCCACTCCTGAGGAACACCAGAAAAACAGCCCATGGCACTCCTGCATAGACGGAGCACCAGGTCACGATCCCCAACACCCCTACCTGCCCCAGTGACCGGCATCCTGACAAGACAAAAGTGTTTGCCTCCCCACCTCATCCCCGCTGGGGGGTAAGACAAGGCTACGTGGAGGATGGACCGCACAGGATACAGGTAGGAGGTGGGAACTAGAACGGCCATAGGTGTCTCCCGAAGAGAGAGGAGTGCCATGGGAGGGAAGGAGTATAAATAGAAAATAAAAAAAAAATTAAAAAGTCTATCACACTGGTACCGTACCCCTGTGGTTCTCCATAGAATGAACCTGATGGATGACAGCCAAAGCTGGCGATGCCAATCCGGAGTGGAAGATCTCATGCACATACTCTGGCTCTGCCCACTTCTCTCCCCTTTTTGGACAGCTATCTTAGGTCTAGCTCAACAGGCCTTGGGTCCGGTCTATATTTTGACCTTCTGGTCTGGATTTTGGGCCTTCATCCTATGTTGAGACCACTCACTCACCCACCAGCAGCATAGATGGCTGGCTCTACTTAGTCTTCAAGCTAAGAGGGCTTATTCTTTTTCAGTGGAGAACCACAGTAATACCTACTGTCTCCGAGCTTTATAATGCCCTATCTAAGTTGGCAGAGTTGGACTGTCTATCCCACCTAGCTTCCAATGCACTCTCACAATACCATCTCATCCGGTTCCCTTACCTGGCTTACCTCTCTCCACGTGCAGGGATTGGTTGAATCCCACTGAACAGAATGGTCTGGGATGTTATAATATGGTTACCTGTATATAAGGGTTAGGACCCTGGTCCTATCTCCCAAAAGGAATTATCTCTTTCCTTGACCCCTTTTCTCTCTAAGATGAGATTTGTGATCCTGGACTGCAGTGTTATCTTTGTGTTGTTCATTTGATTCTTCTTCTTCCCCTCAGGCATTGCCAGGTACCATGATGCTCCTTTTGTTGCCTTAACTGCACTGACCTTTTTAATTAATTTTGATATGGCTGACACTCAGGGTCCTCACAAACAATGCATAATACTTTTAAATGTTTACTTACTCAGCAACCTGCTTTGTTTCTCCTTATCTGTTCAACCTTGCCTAATATATAATTGTATTGCAGATGACTTGCTGATCCATTTTGTTATGCTGTAATGTATATACACCTGGTTCTGTCGCATGTTATTTCCTTAAAAACTCTTAAAAATTATTAACAGTTAAAATCCATTATTTCAAATTCCTTATCTTTCTGGGATGTTTCAATTTCTTTGTGTTGAATGTATTGCTACTGTCATCACATGATATGCATTTATACAAGAGTCAATAAAAAAGTCTGTGGCCTGACACAGCAAGAAATGCACTATGAACCTTGTATTATTTTCTTTTTTTTTATACTTTCTTTATTGCAAGTATGTTTTCCAGCTTACATCTTTAAAACTCACTTAATTACATAAGCATTTATAAAGAATAGCAGTAGGTTACATCACCTAGGAAACTCTTTGATATAGCCTACATGACAGATTAAAGCAATAAAATGATAAAACACATTCGAAAACTGTTAAACTAAACCTTGGGGCACGACATATCTCTTCATTTTGAGTGTCATTTTCTTGGCTCTTTCTCGGGTTTCTGCTCATATGGGGATTTTAGATTTAGCATTTAATTGATTACAGCATCATATATCACTTTTTAGTTTGGCAAAACATATAATTTTGGTTCAACTGATCTGCATGTTTTACCTCCTCCCCACTCTGGGGAATACATATTTATATAAAACCCACACATACCGTATAGTCTTATGTTCGTGCTCCCTTTACCATCTGATGAACCTAGTATTATTTTCAATGCATAGTTACACTAATATGAATAGAATATGACCTACTGGTATAATGATCAAATGTTTTCTTTTGTAGGTACATGCCGGACAATGTTTGATAGGTGATGATCATTAGAGAAAGGACAAAACTGAGGTCAGAGCAATTATCAAGTAGTTCCATATCAAAGGACTGACTCCAATGCAAAACCATGAGGATATGGACAACAGATGTGGGACAGAAGCACCTTCATATTCAACTGTTTAGAAATGTGCTGCTGAATTTAGGCATGACAGAAGTGTTGCAGATGATCCCAGGTCAGGGTGCCCAAGGGAGGTGACCACTGAGAAGAACATTGACGCAGTGCATCAAATGGTGATGAAAGACAGATGAGTGAGTATACAGCATGTAGCCAGCACCTTGGGCATCAGTTTTGGATTAGTGCAATCAATATTGACTGAATACCTCAGCATGACTAAAGTGTCAGCAAGATGGGTGCCAAGAATGTTGACAACAGAACAGAAGCGAGCCAAACGGGACATTTCTAACTAGCTTCTTGCAGGGTCACATGATGGCTGCTTAGGAGAGAGCTGTTTACCTCCGCTGTTCTTCACCACTCCCACAGTTAAAACCCATTTTTGTCAGTCTTCAACTCCTTGCTCGCAATTTGGTTCCCTAATTCCTCCTAAGGGGACCCCACTGTTCATGTTTTTGTAAGGGGAGAATGGAAACTGAAATTAAAAAAGCACCACCGTGCCACTTTCCCCTGCCGACACCTGAGAAGGACAAGGCCACAAAAAGGCCTAAGCACTAGTCTGCCAGCTCGAACAAGTCTCAGACCACTGGTACTGAGCTCTTGGAGGAGTGCTTTCTAGAAATAATGCAACCTATGCAAGCGACTATTTCTGCGATCTCAGCAGATCTCTAGAAAATCTGCTCCTCTGTCGATTCCCTCTCCATCAGAGTCAGTGACTCCGAAGCCAGGATCACATCCATGGAGAATTGGAAGGGGAAAATAGACCAAGACTCTATTGTTATGCAGCAAAAGCTCAGACACCTAGAAGAAAAGCTGGAGGATTTAAAGGGGCGTAGTTGATGCAATAATTTAATTATTATTGACCTCCCAGAAAGAGAAGAGGGCAACAATCCTGTGAACTTTATTCAAAAGTTTTGCCAGAAAATCACAGGCCGCTCTCCTAACAACACCACCTATGTAAATGAGCAGGCTCACTGCTCACTGCGCCCCCTCCCTGCCACCTGGGTCACCCCCTCAACCAGTGATTTTCAAGCTACTTAACTTCCAAGATAAACAGCATATCCTGGCTAAAGTCAAAGAAATCCAGGAGTTGCAATGGGAAGGACACAGACTTGCAGACCTCTCAAGGTCTCCCACAATCAGTGCAAGCAAAAAGGCAAGAACTTCACCCAACAGTCTCTAAGCTGATTGCGGTGGAGAAGCTTTTCAGGGTTCAATACCCCACTGTGCTGCAAGTCAAACACACTGATCAGTGGATTTCATATGAGACACTGGCGCAGGTGGCAGCAGAGCTCAAGATTCTCTTACCAGAGCTTTTCAAGTGACAGTACCCTTAATTCCTGTACCTGTGATACCTAGAAGCTTGTCTTTATATGGCACAGTGAGTACTTACATTATGTTAGTTTCCCAAGTGGTTGATGGTCCTGCTATATTTTTTTCTTGACTTGTGAGACCCTGTCACCTCTCCCCCTTGGCTTGGACTGAGGCCTCGATTCTGGTTAAATACCCCACCTCATTGCCTGCCTGGAATGGCATTGTGAGTAATCAGTCACAGCCCCTTTTGCTTTGGCCTTGCATACTACAGGAGTCACGTTTGCTGCACTCATCTGAACACCACCCTGGGCTAGGCCTACTTATCTGTCCCTATTTTCAGTCAGCTGGATGGGCTCTGCCGGGACTTTATGGGTTATCACGGACCTTTTTCTCAGCTGGGCCATGGCATAGGCTCTCGCCACAGTGAAACACTCATCACACTGGGTTGGTGGATATTTCTTTGTGAACCCAGACTTTTGCTTTCAGAACTGGACATTTGGGGCTATTGCGGTGTTTGTACTCCTGACTACCAGTCTGGTACAGCATTCTAAGGGGGGAGAGGTCTGAAATTCTCTATTTTGACCTCTGCAGTTTCATCACCCAGGGTATTAGCAAAAATGGACTTATGGACAGAGCTAGCAATTTTCCACCGTAGGCTAATGTTGAATCTGGGGGTCACTCATTTAAACTGTGGGCATTGTAACCGCCTTAGCCATACTAGCTTATGTTATGCCCTGAGTGGGCTCATTAATCACACTAGGCAGTTTCCCTGTCATTTGAACTAAACTGAGTTTGTTTATTAATATTAGTCAAATGTTTAATTAGTTGACTGTTCCTGTGCAGTTTGCGGGGGAGGGATGTGAAGGGGGTTAAGAATGTGTTTTCTTATAGTAGCTGTAAGAAAATCACTTGCTGAAGTATAGTAGGTAGTGCAGTTATTAGAACTGGCGTAGTGTTGTTAAGTTTATATGTTCTGAATGTTATTGGGTTTGTTGGGGTTTGGTATGCATGAGTGGGTGGGGGTTGGGGTTCAGAGGGGTTTTGGCTGTTTGGGCGTACCAATATGTTTCCAGTGCGTAGTTAGCATCTCAGTTATGGGCTGGGAGGGGTGGGAAAGGTTTGTGCTTTAATGGTACCTGGGTCCTTTCCGCACACAACATGAGGTAGAAGGCAGCTGGAGGTGCTTGACCCTTTAATGTGCCATTCTAAGCCTATATTCTCCAAACCAAATGGGAGGTCTGTATACCTTTGTTAGCTGGAATATCAAAGGGGCCCAAGACAGGCATAAAAGGCTAGTAATTTTATGCCACCTCCAACACCTCAGGGCAGAGATAGTCTACCTGCAAGAGACCCATCTTTGTAGAGAGGACATCTCCCTCTTTATTTATTTATTTTTTTATTTTGAAAGTCGGATTTACAACCTTTGAGTCAGGGACTCATTTACAAAGGCACCTTGTTGCAGGAAGGGTAGACGTGGTTACAGTGTGAGATACAACAGTGGTAACATACAGGTGCAATAAAGATAACAAAAAGAACACAATACAGCAGTGGTTTACGGGATAAAGTTACATGCAGTAAATAGCAATTGTGTAAAAAAAAAGAAAGGTGGGAGCAGTCCAACGGACATTGTCAAGGCTATGGGCAAGAAATGGGGAGGGACCCCAACATTAGGTTAATTAAGGGCAACTACAGCTTCGGGCACCAAAGAGGTGGTTATGGAGAGCGACTTTAAAGGAACCAATTTTGGTAGACTTAGTGACAGAAAGTGGGAGGGAGTTGAACCATGTGGGGTTGCGGTGGTGGAAGGACCTTTGGGCTAGGGAGGTCTTGGTACGAGGCACCAGAAAGGTGGCCTTAACTGAGCTATGGGTGGCAATGGATAGGGATGCAAGCTGCAGGAACATGGTGACCCCTGGGGGGGGGGGAGAGTCCTAGCTGGGAATTTTTGACAAGTAAGCAGGTTTGGTAGCACAGGTGCTCCTCCAAGTTGAGCAGGTTGGCGGTGGAATAGAGCAGGCAAGTATGGGTGCAGAGGGATGCACCAGTCAGGAGCCTGCAGACCTTGTTTATCGAGGTCTGTATTCTGGTGAGGGTGGTACTGTCAGCCACAGCATAGATAGGTAGGCCGTAGTCCACTAGGGGCAGGATGGAGGAGTTGATGGCCAGTCTGAAAGTGGTTTGGGGGAGGCAATCTCTGTGTTGATAAAGAAGGCCAATCCGAGAGTTTATGGCTGAGGACAGGGTATTGATGTGGGTATGGAATGTAAGAGGTGAGTCGAAGGTGATGCCAAGGAACTTGTAGGATGACACCTGCTTGAAAGGGTGAGCATTGCTGGGGAGAATGCAGAATGGGGCATTTTTGGCCTTATTCTGGTGATGCAAAAAAAGCATAAATTTGTTTTTTTTGAGGTTAATGACCAGTTAGTGGTCAAGGAACCACTTTTCGGCTTGGTTGAATGTGTGCTGCAGGGATTCCTGTAGAGATGTGGGGTCAGGTTGGGAGATGAGGAGAATCGCATCATCAACACAGAGTACCACATTGCCCAAGCAGGAGCTGGGAAGGGTATTGAGAAATAGGCCGAACAGAACGGGGCCCAGGATTGAACCCTGGGGGACCCCCGAGCGAATGGGCAGGGTATTGGACAGGGTGCCGTTTACCTTCACATGCTGTGATCTGGCAGACAGGTAACTGATGAACCAAGCGAGTGGGCCAAGGGAGAAGCCAAGCTGGTGGAGGGAGTCAAGTAGGAGGGGGTGACAGGCAGTGTCAAAGGCCTTGGAGAGGTCAATGAACACTGCACCGGCAACATGACCAGAGTCGAGAGCAGAGTGGAGGTGCTGGGAGAACTTCAGGAGGGCTGTAGTGGTGATGTGGCCGGGGCAGAATCCATGTTGTTCTGGAAACAGCAGGTCGTATTTGGCCAGATACTCGAAGAGCTGAATGGCCACTATTTTTACTAGTGCTTTGGAGAGAGGGGGGAGAATGGAGATGGGCCTGAAATTGTTAGAGGAGGTTCTATCTCCACTCTTATGGATAGGGGTGATTCCTGCAATTTTCCAGGCACTGGGAAATTGACCAAGACATAGTGACTGGTTTAAAAGGTTGGTGAGAGGGGCTAGTACAGTATCTGGGACTAATGGGGGAATCCTGGAGTCCAGGGGATCACATCTGGGGTTGTTGATAGCTTAGGCTTTTTGCAGATGAGGCCTGGCTTCAAGGGGTGATATGGCACGCAGGTAGAAAGTGGGGAAATCTGAGGTGTGGGTGAAGGCAGGGATAGGGTTGAAAAAGTAGTTTGGGAGGACAGAGCTTAGATCTTAGAAAGCCATATTGAGGCACTCAGCTATGCGGGGAGGATCAGTGGTGACGGTACAGTCTATGGAGAGTAGTGATGGTTGGGGGGAGCTGGTCTTTCCACTGAGCTCTTTTTTTTTTTATACTTTATTTTTTCTCATTTATCTTGTACATGACAAATAAAAGCATGTAGCAGACAGTCCAACACATAAGATACATTTCCGTTTAGAAAAAGAACATCTTTCTCCTTGATCAAAGGAATTCTATGCTTCAACTACATTGTGATACAGCATAAGGGGGTATCCTTCAGACATATTATACTAAATCCACTGTTTCCCTCCCTACCCTGTAGCCTCTAGGCACCTGTTACCCCTTTCCCCACAATAGCCTACAGCTATCTTTGACCACTAGGAGTCGCTATTTAGCACCCCAGTTTCATGCCATCAGACTGCCGGTGGTCTGCGCCTGGACCGTGGATCACAGCTCCCACCCTGGGCCATCCTGTAATACCCCGGGTGAGCTTTGAACCTGGTACCTTGTACACCAGAGGCAGGGGCACTACCACTGTACCAAATTGGCACTAACACTTACTGGTAGGCCTTTTACCCTCTTGTTTCATTTTCTTTACTTCTGCCTGCAGACCCACCTAGAAAATGCCTGCCCACCTCCTAGTGACGTGCCTCTCTCTCCTCTTCTTCCTGAGGCCACCATCCAACCCAGGTGTCTCTATGGCACCGCAGTTTCTCCAATCTGGTGTCCCAGACTTGCACTCCTGCCCTACCATCCCCCTGTGCCCCGGGTTGCCACCTTATTTCTCTACTATCACTTTGCACTCTAACTTACCATACCCACTCCCTAGCCCCCACCCAGCTTCCCCTCCCCGCGCCTACTGGCAACTTATCGCTCTAGCCTACCCAGCTTGTACCTCCCTGCCTGCTCCTTGTGTCTTGAAGCTCCCCTACTCCTCCTATACTGCCCGATGCAAACACGCTTTGCACCGCCCTCTGTCCAGGGCTGTACTTATCCTCCTACTCCTGTCTGGGAATATACATCCCAACCCAGGCCCAGCCCACAATAGCTTATCAACTGGATCTCCTGGGCTTCTTGTTGCGTCTATGAATATCTGTAGCCTCCTGAAGAAATCTGACACGCTCCAATGTTGGGTCACAGTCCATAAACCTGACATTGTCTCTCTAGTAGAAACCTGGCTATCAGACTCTACCCCTGACTCCCTTGTCTCGCTCCCTGGTTATTCCCTTTATCGAGAGGACCGAGTTGGTAGATGGGGTGGGGGCTGTGTTATCTATATCAAACATTCACTTACAGGACTAGCCCTCCCAGCCCCTGTCCTTGACTTCAGGGCTCAGGCCCTAACCCTAAAACTGATCCCTGATCCCTCTAGGGTTCCCCTCTTTCTAACTACCGCTTATATACCTCCAAAAAATCAAGCACTGGCCCTGGTCCCATTAATTGAGTATCTTAACTCTCTACCCCACTCCTCTGATCAAATCCTTATGGGTGATCTAAATATTAACTGGTTTAGCCCCTCTTCCTCTTCTGCCTGTGACTCCTTTCCATCTATTGACCTAACACAACTCGTTGCCCAACCAACGAGAGTGAATCCCAGAATGGGATCAAGCTCTCTTCTTGATGTGGTCCTCACTAACCGGTCTAGCCAAATTTGCAATATACAAGCCCTTTCCTAACGGACTTAGTGACCACTCTCCTATACTTTTCCATTGGTCAACCTCCTTACCCAAACCCACAGCACAGCCCACCTTATGACGGCGGTTACGACCAGGTGGGCTGAAAGGCCTTAAGCAATTCCTAGCCCAAATTGACTGATCTCCCATAGAGACCACCCCCAATATTGATATGGCCCTAACCTTTTTCACCCTAATATTTAACAAAGCCTGTGACATTTTCGCACCTCTAACTACACTCCGTTCCAAAGTACGGCATGCTTCCTGGTTTACACCTCCCCTGCTCCAACTTCTTAAGTATAGGGATAACCTGTGGCACCTTGCCACAGAAACTGGCCACCCTGCAGACAGGCAGGCTTATGCAGCTGTCCGAAACAATGTACCTGGGCTATACGCAAGGCCAAGGCTGATCACTATCAAGCCTCACTCACCTCATCCTGGGGGAATGCCAGAACCTTCTGGGACAATATCAAACAACTAAATGGGGGTTCACGTCCTCCCCCACCCTCCTAAATCAACACTGATGGCTCCATCTCCACTGACCCTACCCTCATTGCCAACTATCTCAATAAATCCTTCACTGACCTTAGCCCTGTCCTCCTAACAACTTCTTTGACACCCCCTCCATACCTGACCCTATACTCACACGCCCTTGGTTCCACTTACACCGGGTTACTGTCCATGAAGTCAGACCGTATCTAATCAAGGCCTTAAAGAGCAATACCACTGGCAGTGACTCCTTGGACCCCTGTCTCCTTCGCCAGGTACTGGATCTGGTTATCGCTCCAATCACCAGCCTCTTTAGTAAATCTCTCTGCCTGGGGCAATTTCCCTCTGCCTGGAAAATCGCCACTGTTACACCTATACATAAGGGTAGTGATAGGTCCCTATCTGGTAATTATTGGCCAATCTCTATCCTTCCACCACTCTCAAAAGCCTTAGAAAAAGTAGTGTCCACCCAAATCTCAGAGTATCTCACCAAATACAACATCCTCTGCCCTGAACAGCATGGCTTCCGTGCTGGTCACAGTACCAACACTGCCCTCCTTGAGTTCTCTAACATTCTTCATTCCTCTCTGGACTCTGGCTCTCTAGCGGGCGCAGTGTTTGTTGACTTGTCGAAAGCCTTCCACACTGTTTCCCATCCCCTCCTGCTGAATGCACTCAGCCACACATACTTTGCTGCCGGGCCAGTCTTATGGTGCTTCAGCTATCTGTCTGCCCGGTCCCAGTGTATTAAAATTAATGGGACACTCTCCAACGCCTGCCCTATCCTCTCTGGTGTTCCCCAGGGCTCCATTCTTGGGCTCTTGCTCTTTTCCCTATATCTCAATTCCCTGCCAGGTGCTTGTGCTGGTACACTCTTACTTTATGCAGATGACACTGTTATCTTTGCCTCCGACTGTAACCCTATCACTCTCCAGACCTCCCTGCAATTATCTTATAATGACATGGACGCCTGGTTCAAAGAGCATAGACTTGTAATCAATCTTAAAAAAACAAAAACTATGCTCTTTGCCCACCCCCAAAACAAAGCTAGTAATTTTCCACTTCAGGTCTTTGCCAGTTCCAAATTCCCACTTGAGCAAGTCCACACATACAAGTACCTTGGGATAACTTTCGACCCTGCCCTCACATTCCATGCCCACATCTCTGCCCTAGCCTCAGCCACCAATATTCGGTTGGGTATCCTTTACCGCCACAAAAATTGTCTCCCCCCTGATGCCCTCCGACTCGTGGTCATGTCCTCTATACTGTCCCTAGTTGATTATGGTTTGCCAGTCTATAGGGCCTCTGACCAGACCTCAGTAAACAAAATCTGCCTCACTTTAAATACGGCCTGTAGACTAATCACCGGGGCTCCTAGATTTACACATACCTGCCATCTATATACCCAGGCTAATCTGCTCAATCTTGACGAACGTCTTAGGTATCAAACCTGCCTCCTAACAAAAAAAACTCTTCTTGGGCTATCCCCACCTAGGTTGACTGCCTCTATCTACCAAGCAAACTCTCTAGTGCAAATTCGATCCTCCTGCAAAACCACACTGTTAGTACCAAGGTAAGGACCTCACAGGGACAAACGGCCTTCCACTACCGTGCCCCATCCTGGTATAACACCCTCCCCATCAGTATCGCTGATGCTTCCACGATCTCTCGTTTCAAAACCTCCCTCCGTAATCAACTACTCACTACGCACAGATGTGGCTGTTTCTAAGTTTACTCATGCTCAATTGCACTGACAAATCTCCCTGAGTGGCTGCACCCAACCTACTACCTCCTCTATATATGGTCCTATTTGCCTCTCTGCTTGTCTCTACTAGGCTTATTACTGTATAGACCCTCCTCTGTTTTGCCTGATGTACAAATTATCACTGTATAGACCCTCCTCTGTTTTGCCTGATGTACAAATTATCCTAATCCTACTTGTGCTATGCCAATCCTATAAGCTTAAAATCGCAACCATTTGATGTCCTCATGTTCTTCCAAATCTTGTACACTGTTATTTTGTAAAAGCTTGTTAGTACTGTTTGTCCTCTCTGTGATGAGGTACCTTTGTAAATGAGCCTCTGGCTCAAAGGTTGTAAACTGATTTTTAAATAAATAAAATAAATAAATAAATTAGGTTTAACCATATAAAAAATGCTGTGTAATTGGCCCACAAGCTAATGGTTAAACAAGAGTAAATTAATTGTCCAGCAATTCAGTACAAAAGAAGATTTGCCTCTAAAAATTAGGGGCTATTGGTGCCATGTTAATACCTAAATGAAAGAAAAATACAACATTTAACTGTATCTGCAGCTAAACAATTTCTAATATCCAGAGAAATAAACTTTGCCTCCAAATCTCTAAGTTTCAACATTTTAGAACAAAAGTATTCTGACATGGAAACTTTGTAAAAGAGCCAAGGCTCAAAGGTATTTGTAATCCTAGACTTGATAAATAAATTAGAAAAAAACATATACATTAAACTACAGGTCCTGTGTAATTACCAAAGCTTAAAACCCTAAATTTAAATGAAATAAGAACTATAATCCCCATACTATAGCTACCACATTCAATAGGGTTCACTGAAAGTAAATAAAACCTACAGAGGTATTGTACGTTTACTGTTACCAAAAATTAAAAGTCCACATTCCAAGTATCAGGCCTTCAAGTTGTTGTCTCGTCATCCTCAACATCTGACCCAGCTGTTCTCCTCCTTGATTCAGCTACTCTCCAGTCTGCCCATTTGCCGGCCTCCATGGGATCCAAAAAGATATACACTTTATTCAGGTGCACGATCCGAAGCCTAGCAGGAAAAATGATGATATGGGGTATTCCTGTCTCACTAAGAGCGCGTCGCACCCCATCGAACTTCTTCCTCCTTTGCCATGTCGCATAGCTGATATCAGGGAATAAGTGAACTTGTCAATCTCCTTGAAATAATGGCGCAACTCTACGGGCATACTTGAGTTTTCTGTCGCAAGCAGCGACACCCAAGGTCACTAACATTAAGTTACGAGGTTCTTCTGCATCCTGGGCTTGACCACAAGGAGTTATTCTGTAAGCTTTTTGTATCTCTTAAACATTTTCCAGAGAATCCAGGGTCAGTTTTTCTGTGAGCCAGTCCTTTATATTTAATACCAGGTGGCCACCTTCTGAGCCCTCCGGAAGACCTACAATTAGAACGTTTGCTCCATAAGTTTGATTTTCAAGCGTTTCTAGTCATGCCTTAAAATGCTGACTTTCCTTGATGAGAAGTATATTCACGCTGGTCGAGGCTTCAGCCTGCCGTTGAATTTCTTTAACCTCCTTTTTAATACCATCTACTGCCTTCTCTACAATTAGAACACAACTATTAAAGCTGTCTGCTTTCTGATTTAAATTAGAAACTGAGGCAATTAAAGTTTGTAGCTTAAAACCCAAGGTACTAATAGTTTCCCCTGAGTCCGGCCTTTCTTCAGTTGGCAAGGCATCTTCAGTTCTTCCTGGGCCGCTTATACATTTGTTTTTTCCAGCTCCTCTGGGTGTTTTATCTTTTTTTGGATTACCCATCCTAGCTAATTGAAGGTCGCTGTACAGAATGGTGAAGTCAAAAAGACTTTTGAAGGTGTCCAAATAGAGGATTTAGGCAGATTTCTCCCTAGTAGCATCTGAACTGTAGTAAGTTGCTGCATGCTGCTTAGGCTCACAGCACCCCCATTGAGCTCTTCATATTGTCTCAAAGAGCACGGGATGAGCCCCAAGTGGATTCAAGGGTGGCTTGATAATTTTTGGCCTTAGCCTGCCTTATAGCCCAGGTGCACTTGTTACGTGCTGCATTATAGGCTTGTCTGTCAGCCAGTTTGCCTGTCTTGACAGCAATATGCCAGAGATTATCTCTTTGTTTCAGTGTTTGGATGAGGGATGGGGAGACCCATGGGGAGTTGTGTTTCTTGGTATGGATTCTAGTCAGGGGGGCGAATAGGTCACAGGCTTTGCTGAAGGCACTGGAGAAATAGGCTAGGGCAGAGTCAAAATCCATTACTAGTAGGATTGGGGACCAGTCAAGCTGGACTAGGTGTGTTTTTAGCTTTCTGAGACCCCCGGGGTGAAAGCACCAGCGTATGGTGATCTGGGGCACTGATTTTGGTGTCGGGGATGACCAGTGGCAGAGGACAGAAGAGTGGTCACTAAGAGAGCCTGGTAGTACATTAATATCCCTGATTTTATGGGGGCGGTTTGACAGAATTACATCTAGAAGGGTGCTGGAGCTGCCTGACTAGTTAAATCTAGTGGGTGAGGTAACTAGTTGGACCATATCTAGGGCAGCGAAGGAGTCCCTGATATGGGGAGCAGTGGTACTCAGCCAATTGACATTAAGGTCACCTAGGATGAGCTGCTCTGCCTTGTGTGGAGTGTGGTGAGGCAATCAATGGAGGAGTGGACAGCTGGCCCCTCGTCCCTCAGGGGTTTGTAAGAGACTGTGGAAAAAGAGGGCCCCTGGTTGGGTCAGGGGTAACCTTGAGAGTGAGGGCTTGGGCACTAAAACCAAGCTTGGGGGCAGGAAGTGCATGGCCTAAAAGTTTGTCATGCATAAAGACTGCACACCCGCCACCACGTTTGCCTATACGGTCTTCCCTGAACAGAGTGAAGCCAGGGAAGGAGATAACCAAGTCGGGAGTTTTTCTCGAGAGCCAGGTCTCAACTAGTGCTATAACATCAGGATGGTGTTGTACAGCCCAGCACTGGAAAGCGGCAGATTTTTTTAGGAGGCTTCAGATATTCATGGATGCAATGCTGAGGCCAGTACTAGAGTGGGGTGTGGGGTGACTAGTTGACAGTGGCCCAGGGTTGGGGTATATATTCCTGGAAAGCAGAAGGAGTAGAGCAATTGATCTGATGAGCAGTCTGTAGTGACCAGGACCCTTAGCCAGGTACCAATGCGAGGTCCTACTAGTGGGGGTACAAGGGATGGGTAGGGTGCGAATGGTAGTTATGGCAAGGAAAGGGTGGGCCCAGGGTGTCCCGGGGGTGGCGAGAGTACTGGTTAGAGGTGGGTGCTGTGGAAAATATGGGTGTCCAGGGTGGGGGTTGCTGTGGGGTGGTAGAGGGGTGTGGCTCAGGGTGGAGGGTGGGGGGCAGGATGGGACATTGGCAGAGCAAGAAGGTCACCATGGTGGGCTGAGTGTGATAGCTGTGGTGCCCATTGCTATTTCTATTGGGGGGGTAAGGGGAATAACTGACCTTCAGTGAGTGTGACTGCCGCTGTGGAGTAGTCTTCCGGAGAAGCTGGGTAGGGCAGGTTTTTGGCTCTGGCACCTCTTCTAGACAAGGAGGTACTGCAATTGTGATTGCCAGATTGGTTCCCTTTACTGTGATGCATAAGTGGTGGGACACCTCTGGGCACTATATTATCCTCCAGGGTACTCTAGAATCTTTCCCAGTCATTCTAGGTTCAGTATATGGTCCAAACACGGACTCACTGCAATTTTTCTCCCAGATATTATCAATGCTAGCTTTCGATCCTCCTATTCTAACTGTTTTGGGAGGAGACAGGAATCTAGCTCCCCAATCTAAGTAGATGTCTGGTACACGTTGAACCCTACAGAACAGCAATACACTGATTTCTCTCCATCCCACAGTACTCTATCCCAAATTGACTACTTTCTTGTTAGCTCCTTTTGTCTCCCTGGTATTTTAGCTGCCATCATCCACCCCAGGGTGTTGTCTGACCACACTCCAATCAGCATTTCTTACCTGCTGGGCCCAGGGATTCAACGGGATTACCTCTGGCATCTTAACATCCAGCTCTTGCAGGCTCCCACCTCACTGACCCACACCCAAAATGTTATCTCCACTTTCTTAGATGCCAACAAAGGTTCGGTGTCTAGAGTGGATACCATATGGGCTGCATTTAAGTGCACTCTTCGAGGCAAATTAATTTGGCTCTCAGCAAATCGATCCTGTAAATGTAAGGAACAATTAAATGCTTTTTTAGGTGAAATTCACCAGTGGAACACTACCTCAAGCATTCCTCCCCTGACTCGGAGTGGGCCAAGTTGCACTGCTTGCAATCCCAATTTGCGAATGTCATGGCACAGAAAACCGAACTTGCTCTGCACCACACTAAATTAAAATATCTGTAATCAGGGGAATGAACTGGCAAGCTCCTAGCTGTCTGGCTAAGACAGGCTGAGGCTGCAATATTCACACCGGGCCTACGCCTATCCCTGGAGGAGGAAGTAGTATCAGATCCCAGAGAAATAGCCTCAATTTTTGGGGGTACTTTCAAAGGCTTTACTCAGTGGATGAGGCATCCAGTCCATCTGCTCAAGCCATCACTGCGTACTTGAACTCTGCTACCCTTCTAACCTTATCCTTTTCCTCCACTGGGCACCTGGGTGCCCCAATTTCATTTAGTGAGGTAGAACAAGCCATTAAACAATTATCCATGGAAAAGGTCCCTTGACCAGAAGGTCTTCCCAATAACTTGTATAAAACTTGCCTCCCCCAACTAGTGCCCCTTTTGTTGAGGTTTTTAACTCTTGGTTTGTGGATGGCATGGGAGACCTTACCTTTCTGTAGGTCCTGATCACCTCTTTCCAAAACCCAACAAAGAATGTTTATAGCCTGAAAACTGCTCTCATATCTCCCTACTGAATTTGGATGTGAAAGCCCTGGCTAAAATTCTGGCTAACCACCTGGCCCTTGTCATGGGAGAGGTTATTGGCCAAGAACAGGTAGGTTTTATGTCAGGGCTGGCTTCAGGGGATCATATGAGGAAGCTTCTCTACTTGATCTCGGTGTCAGGGGGAGTCTGGGTTGCCTGTAGCCCTGGTTTCCCTTGACGCTGAGAAAGCGTTCAATCAGGTCTCCTGGGAATTCCTATTCACTTTCCTTCATCACTTTGGTGTACCTGTTGACTGTATTAAATGGGGCAAACTCTTGTACTCCTTTCCCACCTCGGGTCTTGTGCAATGGCTGTCTGTCTAAGCCTCCCCCAAGGCTGCCCACTTTCTCCCCTTCTTTTTAATTTTTATCTTGAACCACTGATATGTAGATTAGTTAATTCCCCACCCTGAAAGGTATCCAATCAGACAGGAAAAGATGTACTCATTCAGCATATGCTGATGACCTGCTTCTACATACAGAAGTCCCAGGCATCACTATCCCCACTCTGCTGGAGGAACTGGATGGATTTTCCAAAGTCTCCTTCTATAAACGAAACCTTTCCAAGGCAAAGATATTTCCTCTCAATAACCAGCTTGTCAGGGTGGATTTTAGTGACCTGGGCTTCTCTTGGGAACCCAAACCTCTAACATTTTTGGATATTAAAGTCCCTCAATACATCCCAACTATGATCAAAGAAAACTTCACCGAATTATTACTAACTCAGAAATCTGACTTGGACAGATGGGGGATGATTCCTTTATCCCTTTGGGGCCGGATTAACATTCTTAAAATGAATGTCTTACCTCGCCTACTCTACCCATTGGGCATGTTGTTTTTTTTTCTTCCCTAAGCTATCATTTACTCAACTTCAAAAAATGCTCAATGCATTCCTTTGGAGGAATAAGGTGGTATGAAGGGCTTATGGCAAACTTAATGCTCCCAAATCACAAGGTGGCCTATCCCTTCCCTCCTTCTTTGCATACTATGGGGCCAACACATCAGTAAGCTTGCCTTTGGATGGAGGGTCCCAACACTTATACCCCTATTTGGTTAGAAATTGAGAGGGCCCTTTCGAATAAATCAATCTGCTCCCTACCTTCCCTGATGTACCCGTTTCCCTCTCAACTTCCCCAGCCCCTGAAGAACTCTCCAATTGGCTGGTCACTCAGGGCCCTGCACCAAATATAGACCCATGTATCACTGAGTTGGCACAGGTCACCTGCTCAACCCATACTAAACAACCCTCACTTTTGAGATTGGTCATTGATCCATCCCACTCTCCTTTTGGCCCCACTTGAGGGCATTACTCTTGCTGACTTCCTCCAGGGAGAGTAGCTGGTCCCCTTTCCAGCTCTTCAAACCCAGCTCCAACTTCACAACAAAGACCTATTCAAATTCCTGCAAGTGAAAAATGCAATACTCTCTTTCCTGGGACCCAAGCCTTGGACCTCCCTGCCCTTGGAGGACTTACCCTCCGTATTTAAAATTGCGGACCAGCCACATGCAATTTCCAGAGTTTATAGACACTTACAATCCCCTGGATCCACACCTCCCATCTGGAATATGCTACTACTGGGTCCAAGAATTGTCTCTCCCAGCAGAGGTTGTTTTCTGGAAGAAAGCCTGGAGTACTGTCTACAAGTTTATCAAACAAGATAGGCTCTGCTTGATTTAGTTTAACATCATGCATAATCTATACTATACCACAATAAAATTACACAAAATAGGTAAACTCACATCCCCTTATGCTCCCGCTGTAGGGACGCCCCTGGGTCCTTTTATCACCTGCTCTGGAGCTGCCCTAAGTCCCAATCATTCTGGAACTCCATAAAGCAGGTGTTAGATCCTCTTCTGGGCCTGGAACCTCTATTCACTACAGAATGTTGCCTTTTAACCCTGTTTCCTCCCAGAATGCCCAGAACATGGAGAGCTCACCTTGCCCTTGTGGCTTCCACAGCAAAATTAGTAACGTTACGGCACTGGAAGGAGGACTTCCTCCCCTCACTGCTGGAGTGGTACTGCGAGACTTTGCTTGCAATCCAGCTGGATAAATACATAGCAAGTATGCAACACAGACTTCACTCCTCCCATGCCATCTGAGAGCCCCCATTGACCCTGCTCTCCCTCTGGAAGCCATGAGCCAGTTACCTTCCCTAGCTGGATTCTTATTACCCTTCTTCTCCCTGACTGAGGTGCAGACATAGGGGTGGGGGGGGTGAGGTAGGGAGGAGAGTATATTTGTTTGTATTATTATATGTATATGCAGCCTCCTGTCACTCTCCTGTTGTGCCTTGTACTGTGTGCTGCTTAAAACTTAATAAAGTTTAGTAAATTAAAAAAAAACTTCTTGCACAGTACAACAGGGATCCAGCAAACATTATCAGTAGTATTGTAACAATGGATGAAACCTGAGTTCACTGTTTTGACCTGGACCGTTGTTTGGTCTAAAGCAAACAATGGAAAAATCACGTATCTCCAATGCCAAAGCAGTTCAAGCAGGTCACCTCAAGTGATAAAATCATGGTCTAAGTCTTCTGGGACTCTAAAGGTGTGATCATGATTGATTATCTTAAAAAAGAAAGACAATAACTGGTAAGTATTATGCTGAAACTGCACAAGCTGAGAGAAGCCATCAAAGCCAAACACTGTGGAAAATTGTCGAGAGGTGTTTTGCTCCAGGAAGACAATGCTTCACCCCACACAGAACAGGTTGCAGTGGCTGCTGAAACAGAATGTGGGTATGAACTACTTCCTCTCCCACCCTAATCACCAGATCTTGCTCCTTCAGACTTCTGACTGTTCCCAATACTGAAGGCTGAACTTCGTGGAAAGCGATTTGCTGATAATAAAGAGGTGATAGCTGCTATGAAGGGGTTTCTGGGGGGGGGGCAAGACACAGAATTCTACCATGAGGGGATAACTGTGCTAAAACAATGCTGGACTAAGTATATTGAACTGAAAGGGGGCTATCTTGAAAAATAAAATAATATTAGGATCATAGTGCATTTCTTTCTGTGTCAGGCCACAAACCTTTTGAATGACCCTCGTAGTCCCCTGTCAGTAAACTAGGTAGCCAAGTCCCTTTCCATTGCAGTTTCGTCATGCTTTGGACCACTTGATCTCTTATGTTTCTCCCTCTCCTGTGTGTGATCAATGGTCTTGGGCCGTGACCTCAGCTAGATATAGGTCTTCACTTAACATATGCCAATGTTTATGAATTATTTGCATGATCTGCCCAAAAACTGGTTTGTATTCTGTTGAAAACCTTTTTTGTGCATGTACATTCTTCTGTACATTTTACTTTTGTTGCAGTAATGGTTCCACCCATTCAGAGTGCCGGCATTAGTGCACTCAGTCATCAGGGCACCAAGTCGGGATTTCGAAGACCCCTGTTTTTGCAGGGAGCTGTGCTCCCCACGCTCTCCATGTGGGGGTCTGCACACCCCACACCACCCCTTTATTATTATTCTAAATCTGAGGGGGGGCAGACCTCGGAAAGGAGGAGCGAATCCCAAAATCAGCACCCTGATGTACTGGTGCACTAATGCTGGTGCTCTAATGGCCAGAAAGGTGCAGTAACAAATTCATGTTAATATTCCATGCATCAAATTTTGCTTGGTCGATTACTTTTTCTGAATATTGCTTACTTCTGGATATATTGACTAATCCTTACTTGATTCCTTAAAATCCACCTCTTTTGAGAAATTTTTTCTGATTTTAATAAATTAACTTTTTTGGAATAATATTAATCAGGTGTTGCAGATGACAGCTGTCACCTCTAAGAAGGTTGTTCTGATCTATTGATTCGTCTTATGAATGTATTCAGTCCAAATGCATAGCTCACATTATCTTTGCATACTCCTAAAGTAGTCCACCTCACCTTACCCTTCAGTATTTAATTTAGTTCATAGCACTATCTACAGTGTATCCCACATTCATCTAAATTCCTTGTATCAATGTAACTATGGCTGATTTATAAATTACCTTCTGCATAGGGCTTCTCACTATAGGTCACTTTCCACTGACTGCCCCTATTCCTGTAAATGACCAAGAGAGCCACGAAACATACCTATCAGCAGCTGTTTCTACGTTTCCTGTCTGACAAAAATATCCCAATAGGCTTTACATGGCTACTTTACTCAAAAGTTAGATTATAAATATACAGTATAGGACTTTGTACTCAGCATTTGTGATCTTGCTATGTATTTGTTTCTGAACTTAATCTATACATTCCACTGTTTGTAGCTATTGTAATCTGCACACTGCCTGTAAGAATGCCCTACCTTATGGCTCAGTTTGTGCCAGAAAAGGGTTAACGCTTAGCCCAGTGCACCTACACAGTTACCAAATAATTAAATAAATATTGTTGATTCTATGAAATGCTGTACTTGGTATGTACCCACCTTAGTTAGAGCATGGACCAATACATAGCATTTTAGCTTGGCATCTCTTTTCCCCCATCTTTCATTAAGGGATATTGAAATAACCTGGCCTGACTCTCCCCTTTACATCTTAATCTACTATATGCAGAGGACATAATATGAGGGGGTTCAAAATGGCACGTGTTACTATACATAGTCTCCTGGCTAATAAAACTGAATTGTAGTCTTGGATTACCTTATATAGGCCTGACATATTAGGAATCACATACAGTAGTCCTGGTTAAACCCATCTATCCCAGCCTCAGCATGCTCCGTGTCCGGATTTAACTTTATAAGGTGTGACTGCCCATCCCCCAAAAAAGTGTGTGGGGAGGATGAGGTTTGGATCTATTACAAGTCTCACCTACACTTCCAGGGAGTAGGGCATTCCACATCTCTGTACTCTCCATTAGAATAGTGTCACACTTTATTACTACATGGAAATGTAGTAAAACTGCATCTGGTTTGCACCTACAACCCTCTCCTTTTGGTGAACAAGCTGGCCTTTCCTCCTTTATTGAACAGAACAGTACTTCTATTAAAAACAAGCTAATTATCTTAGGGAATGTAAATCTAGACTAGTCTGAAGGTAAAATAAAGTGCTTTGAGTCACTCCTAATACAAATAATAACCAAGACCATTAGGTTATATAATAAAGAACCTGGTCCACCTTATTTAATTGGTTAACTAACAGAAAGGATATAATCATTTGTGTGGGTACCCTCTCAGATACAGTTAGTAATCATTCTCCTGTCTATTGTGTGGTTCCTCTGAGAATTATACAGTTCAGGGAATATTCACCGTTTATACTTTATGAATGACTTAATCCAAATAAACTGGTCAGATCTTTGAAATGCAACTAATGTAAATACAGTCCTATCTTACTTCATATCCAAGGTCACCAAATTTCAAAAGAGACATATGCTGTACCTATCATCAAAAGTACAGTCAGAGGTACTATCACTAAATGTGTGGGCGGAGGCTTGAGAGGTGTTGGAGGAGATCTGACCAGCCCTCTGGCAAACTTCCTGTTCTCAAATCCCTCATTAGTTCTTCTGCCTCAACAAGTGCAATTATTTCTGAGCACTAGCAACATCTTTGTATTAGCGCATCAGATTCTGCTTGTAATGTTCCTGATCTCCTACTGCCCCTCTTGTCTATTGTGTATTTCTCTTTTCCCCCCAGTGCAGTGTATATACTGTAATTGTCTCTCACTTATTTATTTGCTGTATATTTATTACAATGTACTGTTTAATGATGTCTCTCTTTGTATTGTGTAGTCCTTCCAGGACCTCCTTGTAAATGAGCTTGCTCAATGGAGTCTTTTCCTGGTTCCAAAATAAATTGAACTGAACTGAACCAAAACCTGTCCTGATCACTCATTATCAGAGATATCAGGAGGCAGTGATCAATGTGAGAAAACCTCCCTCATTTCAGCTGGAAAAACCAGACATGCAATTCTCTTCTGTTTAATGAATAAGTTTCTTAACATAGACTGTCTTGGTTCTCAGTCAGAGTCAGGTTCAGTGGAGACATGTGAACAATTCTCTGACTTTTTCACAGCCAAAATTGTGGAGATAAGGCAGAATATCTCCTCTTCTGGAGCTGGTCACCAAGGCAGTGCTCAAGGAGTGGACATAAGTGAAACCTAGGTGCTGTGGATGGATCTTTAGCTTGCTGATTATGTGGAAATCTGCCAGGTGCTGTCAGTGATGCACCAATGCACTAGCATCTTAGACCCTGCCCCCTCTTACTTGGTTAAGGTGGGCAGGACGATGCTAACACCTGTGTAAGTACAGACTGTGAATTCTTCTCTGAGTGAGGGAGTTTTCCCTGACTCCCTTAAACAGGCCATTGTGAAGCCCCTCCTCAAGAAGCCAAGCTTAAATCTGGATGATCTTGCAAACTACAGGCCTATCTCTAACCTTCCTTTTATGGGGAAGATTATTGAGAAACTGGTGGCAATTCACCTGTCAGAACACCAGAAGAAATTTGAACTCTGTGAGCCTCTCCAATAGGGTTTTCACTCACACCACAGCACAGCCTGCCTTGGTCTGGGTCATGAATGATATGCTCCTGGTAAAGGATCGAAGAGCACTATGTTTTTTTAGTTCTCCTTGACATATCATCAGCACTTGGCACTATGGATCACGGAGAGTTAGTTGAGCATGTGAGGTGTTTCTGTGGATTGGCTGGTGCAGTGCTATAGTGGTTCAGATCTTCCTGGAAAATCGTCTCCAGACTGGTGTTGGGTAAAGCTTCCACTGGGAGAAGTGATCCAAAGGTATTGCTTGAGTTTTCATTGCTACACAGATGACACTCAGCTTTACCTCTCATTTAGACCTGGTCAGGGGGATCCAGTGCATGTGGTTAAGAAGGCCATCATGGAAATCAAGTACTGGATAAGTGAAAACTTATTGATACTCAACCCCAGCAAAACTGAGTTGCTTTTGGTTGGCTCAGACCAACCTGTGTCGACAGCAAAGGAAAATCTTGTTCCTCCCACTTGTGATGGTGAATTACTGCAGATTAGGAGGAAGTTCACAGTTTGGGAGAAATAGATGACAATACATTGAATTTGACATCTCAGATTACTGTTTTCATTAAGACTGTTTTTCTACCACTTGAAAAAAGGTAGCCAGTTTGCATCCCTTCCTTGACCATGGTGATCCACGCACACTAGTTCAAGCTTTTGTTACCTCACAAATTGACTACTGCAAGACACTGGGAGGCAGTATAGCGCAGTGGTTTAAGTCTCTGAGCTGCATATCTGGAGACCTGGGTTTGAATCCCACAGCCCCCACTTGCATACTATATGACCCTGAGCAAGTCACTTAACTTCCCTGTGCTCCCAGGTCACACCTGCAAACAAGCTTTCAGCTTAGTGTGCCCCTCCTGGTTAAACAACTGCAAAAAAAAAAAAACTCTACTACAGCCTCTCAGTTACTTAGTTATGCCATCTACAGTTATTACATAATTTGTTTGCCAGATTGTTGACTGGTATATCCAAATTCAAGCATATTACTCCTGCTTTGAGGGAGTTGCACTGGCTCCTGATTAAATTGGGCTCTGAATTTAAAGTTCTTTTGCTGGTGTATAAGGCCTTAAATGGACTGGGCCTCCCCTACATTCATGAATTCCTGGTAACCCATCAGGAGGATATTTGGGATACCAGAGTTCTCCACTTGGATACCCAAGGGCTTTTATCAGTCTCAGTATCAAGATTAAAATCTGTTGGGGACTGAGCATTTTCTGTAGCTGCTCCAAGACTCTGGAATGTTGTCCTGAAAACCATCTGTTCTGCCCCCTCAGTGGAAAGTATTAAGTCTCAATTAAAGACATGGTTGCTTAGACAGGCCCTCTCAGGAGATTGACATGCTTCATTAATCTCATGGAATATATATAATGTTTAATGTATAATTTGAGATCTATTCGATTGTAAAGTGCTTTGAGCCCTGGAAAAGCACTATATAAACAAAGTTCCTATCCTTTCTGTCCTATTGTAAATTTTTAAACAGTGAATTACTATCCCTATTCAATATCAGGGACAAGTGTTGGGCACATTTTAAGGCATCTGCTTTGACATCTGGCTTGGAAGAATAAGCAGCAGAAATAAGCTAGCACTGAGTTACCACATAAAATTCTGTTTAATGAATAAATATTAGGAACAACTTACAACATAGGTAGCCATCTTTCCATAATAATCCACAGAGAGTATAAAAAGTGCAAAACAGTGCAGAGCCCACAGTGACCCGATCGGTTTCACCCGAGAGCTTTCTCAAGAGTCACTGTGCACCGCAAGGTGTATCCCTTAAGTACCCATATTCTGTTAAAGAGACCATGTGCTAATTAAAGTGCAAAACATTTAATTTCTAGCTTTTAAAATTGTATAAACTTTCTTAAAAAACATTAGTTGATTCTATACTAACCCACTAAATATAGGGTAGGTACCATCTTACTGCGTAGTTACTATTCTGTGTTTTGTGAGGTGGAAATAGCTGATGAAGATCTTGGGAAGTTTTATTGTTGTTGGGGCAGGAGTGAAGAGAAGCCAGACCTGCCAATGGTGACCTTTCAAGAGAAGACTATGGATATATCAGTGAAGACAGTCTGTCCATGAATGATTAGCGGGTACCCCTAGACCAGCCTGACTTGGAGTAGGGAGCTAGTGCCCTGATCCTGTAGGTCAGCTGACTGTGGTGTGCAGCTAAGCGAGGGTCCTGGAGTCATTCGTTGGGTAGCCGGTGGTTGGGACCTGTGTCCCCTTAGGTTTTCCCCATGGGGTCTGCTGGTAAGCAGGCCTAGGCGGGGGCCTATAGCATTGGCCGTGGGCTTGCAGTTTTGCTGCCTGGCAAGATTTGCTGGGGCTACTCCAGAGTCATCTAATAACCTGATCTAATAATCTGAAGTGTACCATTGGGATCTGTTCTCCTAAATATGGTCAGACTCATCTGACTAACTTTTAATTTACAATCTGATTAGAAGGTTCCATGTAATAATAGTGACAATAAAATAGCGATCATCATTATAGTGAATGTACAATGACGATCACTTAATGAGTGACAGGATATGTCGTTGAAATCAAAAATAGCGTTGCCTAACACAAACAGTTTGAAAATCCTTAATGCCGAACATGCTGTACCCTCTTTAGGTGATAGTGCAAACATTCAGTTTAGTTGTGTGAATGAATTGCTGAAAAAGTAAACAGAAGAGGTTTCTTTATAACTATATATTGGTCTCCACATCTGTCTAATTTTATTTCCAGCCCTATTTCCCAAACCTCTTGTGTTTCAACTGTACCTGTCAGCTGCATTATGGATCGACCAATGATGAAAACACACAAAATTAGCACTGCCTAACACTCACAGTTTGAGAAACCTTAACACCAAATCCCTATATGCACATATAACACAAATAACACAAACAATGAAAATGATGAAAACACACAAAATAGCGATGCACTCTAGGCTGCATTTTAAATGTGTGAAATGAAGAGCAGAGTAATCCTGTAGGTGGCACTGCTGCTGTGAAGCCGAATACCCGATACCAGATTCCAGTCCTGGCTCTCTCTAGGCACTCGCTATAGCTAATTAATGTTAACATCAAAATAGCGACGTTTGATGTTTTAAAAAAACTGGCCAAAGCGAACTTCAAGTGATACTTCAGTACTTCAAGGCACTTCAAACATCAAACTTCAGACAGGTACTGGAATGCTCAGATGTGGAATTATTAATTCACACAACTAACAGTTGAAACTCAAGACGTTTGGGAAATAGGGCTGGAAATAAAATTAGACGTGGAGACCAATGTAATTATAAAGAAATCTCTTCTGATTACTTTTTCAGCAATTCATTCACACAACTAAACCAAACTATTTTGTGGTTAAAGGACAAGGCAGTTAAATACTGTAAGATGCTTAAAGTCAATGATTTTCATGATTCAAAGTTGTGCTCTCCTTGTTCACACTTCTGTTTTCTGATACATTTAGAGCATGTGCTGAAGGAAATAGGCGCTGCTGGGTGCTTCGCTATTTTGACATGGTATTTGTCGCCATTAATGTCAGCCGCTAAGATGTGCTGGTCACTGTTGCAGTTTTCGGCACTATTTCATCGCTATTTTGTACTGCACTATTATGTTGTTGCTATTATTATGGGATACCGATTAGAAGACAGTGAGAGTGTCTTCTTTTTTTCCTGATACAGTGAGAGTGCACCAGACTAACAATCTTTTTGGCCCTATCTCTGGTAACTTCTCCTTCCCCCTTATAGTAAGAGTATTTCAGGGGTAGATGAAATTATTAAAGTTATGCATATCTACCAGTTTCCAATGGTGAGGGACCATTGTGAACTGGGAACTATGAATATTTTATAACTTGTTTTATATGTGCACTGATTATATTTAGGTTTTGGATTGACTTAAACTTATTGATTTGGACTGAATAAGTGTTGGTTTAGAATTTGTTTTGGTTTATATTTTGTTTTAAGTTTAGTTGGGCATTTTCTTTAAAGCTCCTCCCCCTACCTACATGTGAGAGTTGAGGGTTTTGTATTGTATTTAAATATGTTTTTTAAGTATAACCGGTATAGTTAAGTGATTAGAACCTTAATCAAATTGTGGTTTATTGTGGCCATTAGAATGTGTTGGGGATCTGCCCCATGGTCATGCGCTATTCACCCTCTGCCCTCTGCGCACTCCACTCCTTCTTCCCCTATTGCATTTTACAACTTACCAGCACTGTAGAGTGCCAAGTATTGCTCCTTGGGGGGGTTGGGAGTGCGAATGGTGGAAGGTGAATGAGCAGGACCATCGCATCGGGGTCACAAAGTCCAAAAGACACCCTGGGGTGAAATGGAACCCAGATCGTGGTACGCTATGCCTGGTTTCCCTACTCAAGGGAACCACCAATGTAGGTGGGCAGGTGGTTTGGGCGGCCCTGGAAGTTCATTCAACTCAAGTGGTGTTATGCAATGCCAGGTCCATTAACAGCAAGGCTGCAATTATTGCAGGTCATGTGGGAATGGTAGACTTGGCTTGCATCACTGAGATCTGGCTAGATGAGAACTCTGGCCCTATATTGGAGACTGCAACTCCAGCCAGGTACTCAGTGATTCACCGCTTGAGAGTGGATCATGGAAGGGGGGTTGCAGTCTGTTTCAAGACTGAACTGAGCCTCATGAGTGTACCAGTTGAGGAAACTGAGTCATTTGAGTGTACCATTGTTGCAGGTGTAGGTTGTAGGATTGCCCTCATCTACCATCCACCCAGGGATGAGAATCAGTTCCTTCAGGAAGTGGCAGACTTTGTCATCGACATGGCATTTGAGTTGCCCAGAATGATGGTACTGGGCAACTTTAATGTCTGGGTCGATGATGAATTCTCACAATTTGGACAGCACTTTCTCCAGTTAATGACATCTCTGGGCCTTACACAGATAGTTTCTACTGCTACCCATAAAGATGGTCACTCTCTTGACTTAGTCTTTCTCCTGGGGATTGAAGCCTCGGATCTGGGGTGGAACCAGTTGGATGGTCCGATCATTACACTGTGGGGTTCAGTTTTAGTGCCCCCCTTCATAGGCCTACCCCTGTGGAGATGATCAAGTATTGCCCTTTATGAGATGTTAGCTCTGAATGCCTGGTGGTGGTGCTTGACATATTGACCCTTCCAGTGGCAAACAGTAATCCAAAGGCCCTGGTGATGGCCTATAACACGGTGGTTTCTACAGCCCTGGATGTCATTGCTTTTGTTCACATTCATCCTCTCTCCCTTCACCCTCGGTCCACTTGGTTTAATGGGACTTTGAGGGAGATGCAGTGATTAGGATGAAAATTAGAGTGTTGCTAGCGGAAATCCACCCTGGATGCCAACCACATTAGATTGATGGACCATTATCAAGCCTCTCAATCTGCAATCACCTGTAAGAAGGCAGAGTTCCTGTCCAGGGAGATTGTGGCTGCTCAGAATCAACCAACTCAGCTTTTTTGAACCATGGGCAGACTGTACAATCCAGTCTGTCTACAGGTTTGAAAAGCCTTTTCTTAAATAGAGTGCGATGAGGTTGCTCGATTTTTTGTGACTAAGGTGGCTGACATCAGGGCAGCGCTCCAGCCAGCACACTCTATGAGCATTGCTTTGGACTGGTGCTTGGCCACTGCCCCTCAGTTGTCCTGGAGCTCCTTCAGCCAGCCATAGTTCATGGATGTCATGTGGATTGTCCAGGATATGCACCCTAAATGCTGTAGTTTGGACCTGGGACCAACTTTCCTGATTATGGGTTGTATTGACACCATTGGTCCAGTCCTTGCACAGGTAGTCTGGTGCTCCTTGGAAACAGGTGAGTTTCCTAGCTCCCTGAAGGAGGCGGTGGTAACACCCCTCCTGAAGAAAGCTTCTTTGGACCAAACTGCCATGTGAACTACAGACTGATCTCAAACCTCCCCTTTTTAGGGAAGGTGATTGAGAAAGTAGTAGCTGTATAACTGGAGAACCATTTGACCATCCATGACATCTATGAACCTCTCCAATCTGGTTTTTGAAAGAGGCATAGTACTGAGACGGTGCTGGTTCTGGTGCTCAATGATCTTCTGATGGCAGGAGATTGGAAAAAATGTTCCATCTTGGTTCTTCTAGCTCTTTCATCAGCATTTGACACTGTGGACATTGGGATCCCACTTGGTCACCAGAGGTACATCTGCGGCCTGTCTGGTACAGTCCTCAGGTGGTTTACATCTTTCCTCACTGGAAGAACTCAGAGGGTGGTGTCAGGGATTTGTTCCTCAGACCCAGTCCCTCTGTTTTGTGGGGTTCCTCAGGGACTGGTGTTGTTCCCCATGTTATTCGCAGTGTACATGCTGCCCCTCGGAGACATTGTAAGAAGGTATGGGCTGAGGTTTCACTGCTATGCTGATGATACCCAGCTCTACCTTTCTTTTGCACCTGACCAGGATAGAGCTCTCTCAGTCTTTAACAACTGCCTTACAGAAATCCAGGATTGGATGGACTCGAGCTGGCTGAAGTTGAACTTAGAAAAGACTGAGGTGCTGTTGTGGACCCAGGGTGCCGGATGGGGGGGTTAGGAGTTGGTTCACCCTCAGGACTTTTTCTCAGGGGCTTATCACTCCCGACCTCTGAAGAGGTGCAAAACCTGGGGGTAATTTTTGATGAAGGGCTAACACTACATTTGCAGGTGTCAGCCATCATCAAGTCCTCTTTTTACCATCTGAGGAATATCTCCAGGGTTAAGCATCTTGTTCCATCTGGCGATCTTCACAAGCTGGTCCACATCTTTGTGTCCTTGCACTTGGACTACTGCAACTCCCTTTATCTAGGACTACCTGGGGTTGAAATCTGCCACTTGCAGCTGGTGCAGAATGCTGCAGCCTGACTTTTGATGGGAACCTCTCAGTCCTGTCATATTTCTCCAGTGCTGCATGGACTGCACTGGCTCCCAGTACAGTGGCAGATCACCTTTAAAGTTGGTCTTCTGACTTATAAAGCTATACACTGACAGGGCCCGGACTACCTGAAAGAGCTTCTAGTACCTTACTGCCCTGGGTGATCACTCCGCTCGGCTGATGAGGGGTTGCTGGAAATTCCAAAGGTGTGCTTGAAATCTTCTGGGGCCAGGCATTTAGGCATGTGTCCCACACCCTTTGGAATTCTCTACCCCATCAGTTACGTAGGTGTGTGACTGTGGAGGGATTCAAACAGGCCCTAAAAACACATCTGTGGCATCAAGCTTTTGGTCACTGAATAAAACTTCATTAGAACTGTATTATTGTTTTTATATTATTTATGATGGAACAAATTTTATCGTTATCTAAATGATTGTTAGGCACCTTGATTATTAAAAGGTGCCATATAAATAAAGTTTTATTATTATTATTATTATTAAAAAACAGTGCTATAATCTTAGTCCTAGGTCTCAATCTCAATTACATCCTGTGTCCATATTGGTAAAGCAATTTATACTATGAACAAACAGTAGTTCAACAAGGAAACAGTAATGTGCTATTTAGCTAAGGATACTGTAAAGTGCTTAAGCTGGAACAACCCTTTCTGCCATTTTGTGACTTGCTTCCTAAATTCAAGATATCCAAATGGAGGTTCTTACCGAGTCAGCAGGATATCGCCTCACTCATAGTGTAGGTCCATACTACCCCCTGCATACTCTATGACTCTATGTCACTCATGCCATGTGATATCTGGGTGGAGTCACAATAATTAACTTTCTGATTTCAACATTTTTGCTGGCATTTGTACTTGGAAAGTGTTCCGTTTTCTCTACAACTATACAGTACTTGCATGTCCCACAAGTGTGACATCTCTGTGGTAATCCAGGTAGCCATGTGCATTTGGTGGTCTCTGTGGTCTGCAGGCTATGGGTCAGTCAGTTAAATTAAGGGCCCTTTTATATGTGAAGTGTGGTGAATTTTGGAAGCAGTTTACGCAGGATAGGATCACTACGTATAGTGGATCACTTTTTTGGGATCACATTTCTGATTTCCCTCACATAGCTGTACCTGCCATATCTTGTTATAAAACTTAAAGGTTGCTCCCCACTGACTTCTTTTGGTTTCACAACCAATAGGCTTTCTCTACTGACTTCATTTACTTCTTAGGCTGCCTGGTCAAGAATCCATGGAGTGTACCCCTTTCCTTAAACCTTTCCCTTATTTGACCACTCTGTTCCAGATAATAACTTATTCAGGGTGTCAGCATGGCTCAGTTGGTAGCACATCCACCTCTGGACCAGAAGGTCGTGGGTTCTTGTCCCACACCAGGATTGGACTTGCACCTAAAAATTGCTGGCATCCGAGTGCAGTATTGGGGGGTGCTGTTCTGCTGGGGTGTGCTGTCCTTTGGATGAGACATTAAACTGAGGTCCCTTCTGACCACCCTGGTGTTGTTCTGGTGGGTGTCCAGGTGGAAGTAAAAGAATGCAGGGCACTCTTCACAAAGAGTAGGGAACATTCCCGGTGTCCTGGCCAACATTCCCCTTCCCATAAACTGGATAATGCAATTATCCAGGCTGTGTGTGGGTGATGATGTGTGATATGGCCACCACCACACTTTCAGTCACTTGACTACCAGCCTAGCATTGCTTGTAAAGCGCTTTGAGATGTATGAAAAGCGCTATATAAATGCTGATTCTTCTTCTTATTCCACTACAGTTGTGTTTAGCTTTAAGGTATTGGGATTTAGGGACATTCTGAATGGATGGCATCTTGTAGCATGCAGTATTGTGTTTCTAGCTGAGATTTTTCTGAATAGGTTTGTCCTTATTGTTCCTTCCTGTTGCTTTCTGATACTTAGCTAGGAGAAGCCTACTTCTTCTTGATCTGAGTTGACTGTGAACCTTACATTCAAGATAGTGCTTTCCAGGAATAGTACAAAGTCACCCAGTTCCTGCCTGCTGCCTTTTCATATGATAAGAATATCATATATATATATATATATATATATATATATATATATATATCACCTCCAGAGATCCAACTCATGGTGGTATGGGTTGGTCTCAAATGTTGCTCCCATAGCAATGCCCTGTAACTGTAGGAAAAATCCAGAAAAAGGAACAGGTTTGAGGTTAGAACCAGTCTGGTACACTCACACAAAAACTCTGTCAGGCTTATATCAAAGTCAGTGCTATTCTCTAGTCAGTACCTCAAGGCCTCTATTCCTCCATTATGAGGAATATTCATGTAGCGCACTTCTATATCAAAGGGTACCAACCACCAGTGTTCCTCAAGCTGTAGGTCCTCTAATATATTAAGGACTTCAATGGCGTCTCTTAAGTAAGATGGTATTGTCTTAACTATTGCATTTACAGTATGTGTGCTTCTATGTACTGAGAGATTGGTTCCATAAGGCTTCCTGTATCTACCACTATGGGGCACCCTGAGGGGGTTCATGTTTTTATGAACTTTGGGCAATGTATAGAAACAGGCTGTAATAGGGTGTTTTACCATTAGATAATCATATTCATCCCTTGTAATAACCCCTTCTATCAGTGCTTTTTCTAGGAGGGAATCTTATCTACTTCTTAAACATTGCTAACTTATAGTCATTAAGTTTATGATACAATTCTGTACTGGAAAGTTCTCTCATACATTCTTCTACATAATTCTATGTTTCCATGATAAATATAGCCCCTGCTTTGTCTGCTCTTTTTATTGTGATTTCTTTGTCATTTTACAAACCCTTCAGTGCTTCTCTTTCTGCTTTGCTAATGTTATTATATAAATTCCCCTCTGACTAGTGCTAACAATATTTTTCAATTCTTCCTCACAGGTTCTTTCAAGTACTAGAACACCATTGTTATAGGCAGGGCAAAATCTAGACTGAGGTTTAAACTTGTCCAGATTTAAATCTTTATGTCTCGCCAAAACATAAGAAGCTTTGCCACTCAGTTTTGCATCCTCTTCAGGAATACTAGTGCCAGTGTTTTCATTACTCCCATTCCTCTGTGATGATTCCACACCAGGATTTGGGTTCTTCTTACTCCAAAATGCCTTTATATTTAGTTTTCTTGTAAAGCACTTCAAATTCTGGAAAAGTTCAAAGTTACTGTTATTGTAGGTGGGAACAAAAGATAACCTGTTCCCTAGAACTTGTAATTCCATTTCTGTCAGTTCTCGTTTGGAAAGGTTTGTTACGTTATTCTCTTTGTTGGTTGTTTCTTGGCCAGTTGTTGCTCTTCTGCTGTTGCTCTGCCATTTCCTGCCACCCTGTCTTGTCTCGGTGCTGGCTTCTTTCTGCTGTTAATTTGACTTGTTTAGCCTAGCACAAGTGAATGAGTGCAGCAACGGCAATTGCTGTTCCTTTGCTTAGAAGAATATAGGAAACATAGAAGCATGCGCATGAAAAAGCCACACATTCCATAAAAAATACTGTGGGCAACCCAAAGAACTTCTGGAAAATCATTAAGGAATTTATGGGTGTTAATCAGTAAGGCTCTGTTCATGATATGGAATGAAATGGTTTAAATTGTTATAACCCTGATACCATCACTAATGCCTTTATCATTTATTTCTCTGTCCTATCTGCCTTTAGGAACTCCACCATTTCCCCTTCAAACATAATGCTATGAGAGCCTCTTCCCAGCACTACAAGATAAGTCTATATATCCTAGTCCTCCCCTATTCTATCCAAGGGTGTTTAGTGCAGCTGAGGTTTGTAAATTGCAAAAAATATATATCTGCAAATAAAAAGGTAGGATCTGACAGTGTCATGGTCCAAATAATACGGCACAATCTGACAGTATCAAGCTTCAAATAAAAGTGCAGGATCAGATAGTATCATGCTGCAAATAAACACACACAGCCTGACAGCATCACGTGGTAAATAAAAGTGCAAGATCTAATGATATCATGCTGCAAATAAAAGTGCAGGATCTGACACTATCATGCTACAAATAAAAGTATAGGATCTGACAGTATCACACTGCATTTAGAAGTGCAGGATCTGACAGTATCACACTGCAAATAAAAGTGAAGGATGTGACAGTATCACTCTGCAAATAAAACTGCCGGTTCTGACCATCTCAAACTACAAATAAAACTGCAGGATATGACAGTATCGAGCTGCAAATTGAAGTGCAGTATTTGACAGTATCAAGCTGCAAATAAAAGTGTAGCATCTGACAGTATCACACTGCAAATAAAAGGACAGGCCCTGACAATATCACACTGCGAACAAAAGGGCAAGATCTGACAGTATCATGCTGTAAATGAAAGTGCAGCTTCTGACAGTACCAAGCTCCGAATAAAAGAGCAGGATGTGACAGTATTGAGCAGCAAATAAAAGTGCTGGACCTGACAATATCACACTGTAAATAAAAGTGCCAGATCTGACAGTGTCAAGCTGTAAATAAAAGTGAAGGATCTGACAGTATCATGCAGTAAATAAAACTGAAGGATCTGACAGTATTGAGCTGCAAACGAAAGTGCAGAACTTGACAGTATCGAGCAGTAAATAAAAGTGTAGGATCTGGCAGTATCATGCTGAAAATATAAGCCCTGAATCTGACAGTATCGTGCTGCAAATAAAAGTGAAGTATCAGACAGTATCATGCTACAAATAAAAGTGCATGATCTGACAGTAGTGAGCTGCAAATAAAAGTGCATGACCTGACAGTATCAAGCTGCAAATAAAAGTGCAGTATCTGGCAGCATCACGCTGCAGATAAAAGGGCAGGATCTGACAGTATCACACTGCAAATAAAAGAGCAGTATTTGACAGTATCAAGCTGCAAATAAAAGTGAAGGATTTAGCAGTATCACGCTATAAATAAAAGTGCAGGATTTCACAGACTCACACTGCAGATAAAAGCATAGGATCTCACAGTATCACACTGCAACTAAAAGAGCAGGATCTGACAGTATTGAGCTGTAAATAAAAGTGCAGTATCTGACACTATCAAGCTGCAAATAAAAGTGCAGGATCTGATAATCTCACACTGCATATACAGGTGCAGGATCTGACAATATCACGCTGCAAATAAAAGTGCAGGATCTGACAGTATCATACTGCAAATAAAAGTGAAGGATCTGACAGTATCAAGCGGCAAATAAAAGTGCAGAATTTGACAGCATCACACTGCAAATAAAAGTGCTTGATCTCACAGTATCATGCTGCAAATAAAAGTGAAGTATCAGACAGTATCATGCTACAAATAAAAGTGTAGGATCTGACAGTCTTGAGCTGCAAATAAAAGCACAAGACCTGACAGTATCGAGCTGCAAATAAAAATGCAGGATCTGACAGCATCACACTGTAGATAGAAGGGCAGTATCTAATGGTATCACATTGCAAATAAAAGGGCAGGATCTGACAATATCATATTGTAAATAAAAGGGCAGGATTTAACAGTATCGAGCTGCAAGTAGAAGTGAAGGATTTGGCAGTATCACACTGTAAATAAAAGTGCAGGAGTTCACAGAATCACACTGCAGATAAAAGTGTAGGCTCTTACAGTATCACACTGTAAATAAAAGTGCAGGATTTGACACTATCATACTGCAACTAAAAGAGCAGGATCTGAAAGTATCATGCTGCAAATAAAAGTGCAGGATCTGACAGTATTGAGCTGCAAAGAAAAGTGCAGTATCTGACATTATCATGCTGCAAATAAAAGTGTAGGATCTGACAGTATCACACTGCATATACAAGTGCAGATTCTGACAGTATCACACTACAACTAAAACTGCAGGGTATGACAATATTGAGCTGCAAATAAAAGTGCAACATCTGACAATATCAAGCTGCAAATGAAAGTGCAGCATCTGACAGTATGATGCTGCAAATAAGAGGAAAGGGCCTGACAGTATCACACTACAAAACAAAAGTGCTGTATCTGGCAGTATTGAGCTCCAAATAAAAGAGCAGAATCTGATAGTATTGAACAGCAAATAAAAGTTCAGAATCTGACAGTATTGAGTTGCAAATAAAAGTGCTAGATCTGACAGTATCATGCTGCAAATAAAAGGGAAGGATCTGACGGTATCATATAGCAAATAAAATTGCAGGATCTAACAGTATTGGGATGCAAATAAAAGTGCAGAACCTGACAGTATTGAGCAGCAAATAAAAGTGCAGGATCTGGCAGTATCATGCTGCAAATAAAAGGGAAGGATCTGACGGTATCATATAGCAAATAAAATTGCAGGATCTAACAGTATTGGGATGCAAATAAAAGTGCAGGACCTGACAGTATTGAGCAGCAAATAAAAGTGCAGGATCTGGCAGTATCGTGCTGAAATAAAAGGGAAGGATCTGACGGTATCATATAGCAAATAAAATTACAGGATCTAACAGTATTGGGATGCAAATAAAGTGCAGGACCTGACAGTACTGGGCTGCAATAAAAATGCCGGTTCTGACAGTATCATGCTGTAAATAAAATTGAATGATGTGACAGTATCATGCTGCAAATAAAAGTGGAGGATCTGACAGTATCGAGCTGCAAATAAAAGTGCAGGTTCTGACAGTATTGAGCTGCAAATAAATCAAATCAAATCAAATCTTTATTTATCCAGGCAATCATCATTGAGCAAGCTCATTTACAAGGTGGACCTGCTGTGGTCAAGGACAAATATACATACATACAGTAAGGCACAGTATACAAAATGAGAATCAGGGTACAAAACAAACAATCGTACAGCAACATGTTAAATGCAATATATACATTCCAATTGTTCACAGAGATCCTACATGTGTTGCATAACATTGATGCAGTATTTACAACCTTCATGTACACAGAGTTGAGGTATCATGTGTATTATTGCCTAAATGGAAGGGTACAATTATTTTCATTTCAGCCCTCAGTAACTGTTTATATGCTTAGGTGAGGGTCCCAGTTTACAGATGGATCCACAGTGAGGACAATATCTCCTGCTTCAGAGGTGGCAGGAGAGTAGAAAAAGAGATGCCAAGGTGCCAAGGGCCAGAATGGAAGCTGGTTAGTGACTAGTTAAATGGGGAAAGATAGAACTAGGTTCATGGCTGAATGTGATGGAACCAGAGGGGGAACCGTCTGCAGGACTGCTTGTGACTGTGGAAAGACTTACAGTTTTCGGTGAATGTTTTATCATAAATAGTCCTGAAAAGGGCAATGCTGACCGGAGAACTAAGTCTCAGCGATCTTTGTATCTTATTCCAGAGTGTGGGCAGTGCATGGCTTATGGCAGCCCTACCAAAATGGTTACTGATCCTGGGGATTTTCAAAGTAATTAGGGAATGGCTTCGTAGATCATAGTTACTCACTGGATTTAAGGGGGAGACAGGCAATGTACAGGATCTGATAGCTTCACCCTGCAAATAAAAGGACATGATCTGATAGTATCACACAGCAAATATAAGGGCAGGATTTGACAGTATTGAGCTACAAATAGAAGTGAAAGATTTGGCAGTATCACACTGTAAATAAAAGTGCATGATTTAATAGTATCACAATGCAAATAAAAGTGCAGGATCTCACAATATCACTGCAAATTAAAGTGCAGGATTTGACAGTATCACGGTGCAACTAAAAATTCAGGCTCTGAAAGTATCATGCTGCAAATAAAAGTGCAGGATCTGACGGTATTGAGCTGCAAATAAAAGTGTAGGATTTCACACTATCATCCTGCAAGTGAAAGTGCAGGATCTGACAGTATCAAGCTGTAAATAAAAGTGTAGGATCTGACAGTATTGAGCTGCAAATAAAAGTACAGGATCTGATAGTATTACACTGCAAATGAAAGACCAAGATTTCACAAAAGTTATACAGGGCTGCAAAGAGCAATAAAAATGAGAAAGGATGGGATAGATGCAAACATATACGAAAAAAGTTGAAAAGGAAATAAAAGTGGCGAAAGCAAACTATGAGATGAAACTGGCCGGCAAAACATGGGATAACTATAATGCTTTCGATTCAGATATAAACAATAAGAAGGACACACAAAATTCTATTCGACCTCTGTAAGATCAGGATGGCTTAATGGCATCCTCAAATAAGCAAATGGCAGATATTCAAAATAAGTATTTTGCTTCAGTTTTCAATGTAAAACCTAACCAGGATTGTGGGATAAAACAGTCAGGCATTACAGAAAGTTCAATACAGCTAGACCCAAATCACTTCAGAAACAGTCTAAGTAAAATAAACCAAAACTAATCACCAGGCCTGGATGGGGTTCATCCTAGAATTATTAAAAAGCTTGCAAATTAGATTACCTTCCTCCTAACCTTCATCTTCCAGACGTCTTTAGACACGAGTGAAGTAGTTGAGTCCTAGAGAATTGCAACAGAGATGCCATTATTCAAGAAATGAAGCAAAATGCATCCTGAAAACCATCGTCCAGTCAGCTTAACATCAGTCCTATGTAAGACTTTAGAGGGGTTTATAAAAGAATTTATAAACAAATCACCTAAACTACAATAATTTGAATGACAAGACACAGCATGGCTTTCTAAAAGGTAGATAATGTCACACAAACATGTTAGAGTTCTATGATAGGGCAAGTAAGATCTTGGACAAGGGAAATTCGGTGGATGTTGTATTCTTAGATTTCACCAAAGCTCACCCATCATGAACTGGTGCGGGTTCTCACAAAACTAGGTATTCATGGTAACATTACTTCATGGATTTACTCGTGGCTTACTGGTGAAAAACAGAGGGACTGTGTAAAAAGGGAATTCTGAGACTGGATAGAGGTGTTGAGTGGGGTCAGCTCCCTAAATTACACACAGGAAAATTTTGGGTAACCAAGTTTGTGGAAGAATGCAGACTGGGTATGGAGGTAAATAGTCTAGAGGATACACACATTCTTCAGGATGCACTAACACAGGTCCATGATTGGTGTAGCACACTCAAATTGTATCTTAACTTGGATAAATGCACTGTAATGCATAGGGGTAAAAAAATCCAAACACTATATAATGTTTGGGAAATACAACTCTGAGGAAGGCAACAGAAGAAAAAGATCTGGGCATTACTGTAACAAATTATCTACAGTATAAAAAGCACTGTAAAAACGTGATCCAGAAAGTGACTAGAGTTCTAAACTATATCATCAGACACATTTCTAGCAGGAAAAAGGAAGTTTTCATGTCAGCAATAATACCCAACAGGGTGGGCATTATTGGGAAATACCAGACTTAAGCCAAGGGCATGAGCCTGGCGCCACTGGCGGAGGGCCTTATAGCCCTGGAAGATCTGTATTTTATAATGCCCACTTATGGAGGGTATTATTGCACTTAGGAAATAGCCATTTAAGTACATTTTTGTAAAATGTAAAAATAAAAGAGGAAATCAGTGTCAAAAATGTTCAAAAGCACTGTTCATTGACAAAGTAGTGCACATGCTGTTCTAGGTGCTGTTACTCCTCCCTGCTGCTGACAGTGCTGTTTGGTGGCCTGGGCCCCCCCCCCCAACACTCACACACTTACAGATTGAAGAGCAAAAAAAGTGTGCATTAAAAAAATTGACTTAACTGTGTATCAACAGTTTATATTTATATTTATTTTTAATTCTTATACATTTTTTCTTTTATTTCCTTATGGTGCAAAGTTGGAACTCAGAAGGTGTGTGTTGAGTTCACGCCCTTTGACTGTACCGAAACTGGATACTGCATTTTCTGTAAGCCTGTGAGGGAGAAGTGTGCGGTACAAGACTGATTTGTTTGTTTTTCAAATGAAGAGAATGCGGGGGCATTTGAATTGTGGTTTTGTTTAATGGTTTCCTGCTTTTCTTTTAAATGGTGCATGCAGGATGAAGCTGATGCTGATGCCAGTTTCGTGAGTATGCACTGCGAGAGTGCGGTCAGGAGACTGGTGCCATTTTAAAATGAGATGGCTGTTTTCAGTCTTCTGACGGTGAAATGACTGGACTGAGTGTTACTCTTTATTTAAGTTATTAGCTGCTACTGAGGGAAAGCGGGGGGAGGGGGATCAGTTAGTCTCTCACTAAGCGAGAGAAAAACATGTTGTGGATTTTACATTTCATCAGCTGCCTTCAGCCAGAGAGGAAGTAGGCTGGGCAGCAGGGTACCTTGTGAAATGGCACTTTAGTGGCACTTATTTTTAGCTGGGTATCGATTGAGAAATAAATGCCCAGCTTGGAGGCAGTGTCAGCCAATCAGGACTGAGAATTTTTTCTTGCCATTTTCTAAGCCACTGTATTGCACTCTGGTGAGACCTTCCTTGGAATATTGTGCTCAAGTATGGTTACCAAGCAAAACAATTAAAGCTGACTTGAAAGGGAGAGTGCAAAAGAGAGCAACAAGGTCTTCTACTGAACTCAAAGGGTTGGACTATGATTCTAGACTAAGAATTAAATCTGTTCCCACTGGATTTATAGGAGAATAAGGGGGTATGTGCTTTTTGTATAAGGCTTTATGGAAAAGGCTTGGTCTAAATTTTAGGGTTCAAATCTATAATACCAGAGAACATACCATTCAATTACAAGGCGAGACTTGTAATACATTAAAGAGATAAATGTGCTTCAATCAGAGGGTGGTTCTGATCTGGAGTGACATACCTATGGAGATAATGGTGAGTTCATCTGTGGATAGTTTTAAATCAAAACTGGATATGCATTACAGAAGTGGTATACTGTCTGTATATTTTTGTGGTGAGTATTATGGACAAAAGTCTTACTAACTCTGATAAACCTATGAAACCTATGAAACAGCATCAAGCTGCACATAAAAGTATAGGAGGAGAGACTAAAGAAGCTTAATATGTATACCCTTGAGGAAAGGATGGAGGAGGGACATGATAGAAACTTTTAAGTACCTCAGTGGAATCAACAAAGTCCAAGAGAGTAGCATCTTTCAAAAAAAAAGAGGTGTGCAACAACAAGGGAACACAATTTGAAGATAGAAGGAGAACAGCTCAGGGGCAATGTGAGGAAGTATTTTTTCATGGAGAGGGTGGTGGATGCATGGAACTGCCTTCCTGAGGAGGTTGTGGGGTCTAAAACTGTGGGAGAATTCAAGAATTCATAGGACAGACATAAGACAATTCTTGTGGTTGATAGGAATAAGTAAGCTGTTAGTTAACTAGGATCTGCAGCTTATCCAGTAGGTAGGGAAATGAGCAGACTAGGTGAGCCAAGCGGGCCTTATCTACCGTGAAAGTCTATGTTTCTATGCTTCTATGCTTAGGATTTGACAGTGTCACACTGTAAATAAAAGTGCAGGATCTGGCAATATCACACTGCAAATATAAGTGCAGGATCTGGCAGCATTGAGCTACAAATAAAAGTGCAGGACCTGACAGTATCAAGTGGCAAATAAAAGTGCAGGATCTGACAGCACCATGCTGCAAATAATAGGGCAGGATCCACAGTATCGCACAGCAAATAAAAGGGCAGGATCTGGCAGTGCCACACTGCAAATAAAAGGGCAGGCTTTGACAGTATTGAGCTGCAAATGAAAGTGCAGGATTTAGCAGTATCACACTGTAAATAAACATGCAGGCTATGACAGAATCACACTGCAGATAAAACTGCAGGATCTCACAGTGTAACATGGCAAATAAAAGTACAAGATTTGACAGTATCACACTGCAACTAAAAGAGCAGGATCTGAAAGTATCGTGTTGCAAATAGAAGTGCAGGATCTGATAGTATTGAGCTGCAAATAAAAGTGCAGTATCTGACACTATCATGCTGCAAATAAAAGTGAAGGATGTGACAGTGTCACACTGCAAATAAAAGTGCAGGCTCTCACGGTATCAAACTACAAATAAAACTGTAGGATACAACAGTAACAACCTACAAATAAAAGTGCAGCACCTGACAGTATCGAGCTGCAAATAAAAGTGCAGTATCTGACAGTATCACACTTCAAGTAAAAGTGCAGGTTCTGATAGTATCAAGCTTCTAATAAAAGTGAGAATCTGACAATACTGAGCAACAAAAAAAAGTGTAGGATCTGACAATATCACACTGCAAATAAAATTGCTTGATCGGACAGTATCATGCTGCAAATAAAAGTGCAGGATCTGACAATATACTGCTAATAAACATGCTGGATCTGACAGTATCAAGCTGCAAATAAAAGTGCAGCATCTGACAGTATTACACCACAAATAAAAGGGTAGGGTCTGACAGTATCACACAGCAAATAAAGGGGCAGGATTTGACAGTATCGAACTGCAAATAAAAGTGAAGGACTTGGCAGTATCATGCTGCAGATAAAAGTGCAGGATTTCACAGTATCACACTGCAAATAAAAGTGCAGGATCTGACAGTATCATGCTGCAAATAAAAGTGCAGGATCTGACAGTATCGAGCTGTAAATTAAGGTTCAGAATCTGACAGTATCAAGCTGCAAATAAAAGTGCAGGATCTGATAGTATCATGCTCCTAAAAAAACATGCTTGATTTGACAGTATCACACTGCAAATAAAAGTGCAGGATGTGACAGTATCACACTGCAAATAAAAGTGCAGGTTCTGACACTATCAAGCTACAAATAAAACTGCTAGATATGACAGAATTGAGCCACAAATAAAAGTGCAGCATCTGATAGTATCATACTGTCAATAGAAGGGCAGGGTTGGACAGTATCACATGGCAAAAAAAAAACTGCTGGATCTGACAATATCATGTTGAAAATAATAGTTAAGCATCTGACAGTATCATGCAGCAAATAAAAGTGCAGGATCTGACAGTATCAATCTGCAAATAAAAGAGTAGGATTGGACACTATCATGCTGTAAATAAAAGTGCAGGATCTGACAGTATCGAGCTGCAAATTAAGGTGCAGGATCTGACAGTATCGAGTTGTAAATAAAAGTGCAGGATCTGACACTACCATGCTGCAAATAAAAGTACAGGTTCTGACAGTATCTAACTACAAATAAAACTGCAGGATATGACAGTATCAAGCTGCAAATAAAAATGCAGCATCTTACAGTATCACACTGTCAATAGAAGGGCAGGGTCGGACAGTATCACATAACAAATAATAGGGCAGGATCTGGCAGTATCTTGATGCAAACAAAAGTGAAGCATCGGACAGTACAATGCTGCAAATAAAAGTGAAGGATCTGACAGTTTTGAGCTGCAAATAAAAGTGCAGTATCTCACATCATCACGCTGCAGATAAAAGGGAAGGATATGACAGTATCATACTGCAAATAAAAGGACAGGATTTGGCAGTGTCAAGCTGTAAATGAAAGTGCAGGATTTGGCAGTATCATGCTGTAAATAAAAGTGCGGGATCTGACAGTATCACGCTGCAAATAAAAGTGCAGGTTCTTATAGTATCAAGCTCCTAATAAAAGTGAGGATTGGACAGTACTCAGTACCAAATAAAAGTGCAGGATCTGACAATTTTAAGCTACAAATAAAACTGTTGGATCTGACAGTATCATGCTGCAAATAACAGTGAAGGATCTGATAGTATCATTCAGCAAACGAAAGTGCAGGATCTGACAGTATCGAGCAGCAAATAAAAGTGCAGGATCTGACAGTATTGAGCGGCAAAATAAATGTGCAGGACCTAATAGTATTGAGATGCAAATAAAAGTGCAGGATCTGACAGTATTGAGCAGCAAATAAAAGTGCACAATCAGAGAATATTACACTGCAAATACACATGCTGGATCTGACAGTATCCTGCAGCAAATGAAACTGAAGGATCTGATAGTATCAGTCAGCAATTAAAACTGCAGGATCTGACAGTATTGCGCTGCAAATAAAAGTGCAGAACCTGACAGTATCAAGCAGCAAATAGAACTGCAGGATCTGACAGTATCACGCTGCAAATAAAAGTGCAGGTTCTGACAGTATCAAACTACAAATAAAACTGCAGGATATGACAGTATCGAACTGCAAATTAAAGTGTAGCATCTGAAAGCATCAAGCTGCAAATAAAAATACAGTTTCTGACAGTATCACATGGCAAATAAAAGTGCAGGATATGACAGTATTATGCTGCAAATAAAAGTGCAGGTTCTGATAGTATCGGGCTCCAAATAAAAGTGCAGGATCTGACAGTATTGAGCAGCAGATAAAACTGCAGGATCTGACAGTATCACACTGCAAACAAAAGTGCTGGATCTGACAGTGCCATGCTGCAAATAAAAGTACAGTATCTTACAGTATCACACTGCAAATAAAAGTGATGGATCTGACAGTATCACACTACAATGAAAAGAGCAAGATCTGAAAGTATCATGCTGTAAATAAAAGCACAGGATCTCATAGTATTGAGCTGCAAATGAAAGTGCTGTGTCTGACAGGATCATGCTCTTGAAAAGTGTGCATGATCTGACAGTATTATTCTACTAATAAAAGTGTAGGATGGGACAGTATCATGCTGCAAATAAAAATGTAGGTTCTAACAGTATCAAACTACAAAAAAACAGCAGAATATGACAGTATCAAACTACAACTAAAACTATAGGATACAACAGTATCAACCTGCAAATAAAAGTGCAGCATCTGACAGTATCGAGCTGCAAATAAAAGTGCAGTATCTGACAGTATCACACTTCAAATAAAAGTGCAGGTTCTGAAAGTATCAAGCTCCTAATAAAAGTGAGGATCTGACAGTATTGAGCAGTAAATAAAAGTGCAGGACCTGACATATCAACCTGCAAATAAAAGTGCAAGATCTGACAGCATCATGCTGCAAAAAAAAAAAAAAAGCAGAATCAACAGTATCACAATCCAAATAAAAGGGTAGGATTTGACAGCATTGAGCTGCAAATGAAACTGCAGGATTTGACAGTATCATGCTGTAAATAAAAGGACAGGATTTGACAGTATCACGCTGCAGATAAAAGTGCAGGATCTTACAACATCACACTGCAAATAAAAGTGCAGAATCTGACATGATCAAGCTGCAAATAAAAGTGCAGGATTTCACACTATCAAGCTGCAAATAAAAGAGCAGCATCTGACAGCATCATGCTGCAAATAAAACTGCAAGATCTCATAGTATCACAGTACAAATAATACGGCATAACCTGACATTATCACTCTGCCAATAAAAGTGCAGGATTTCACAGCATCATGCGGCAAATAAAAGAGCAGGATCTGACATTATCACAATGCAAATAAAAGGTCAGCATCTGACAGTATCACAGTGAAAATAAAAGGATTTTAAAGTATGGAGCTGCAAATAAAAGTGCAAGAATTGGCAGTATTATATTGTAAATAGAATTGCAGAATTTGATAGAATCGTGCTGCAGATAAAAGTGGAGGATCTCACAGTATCACACAGTAAATAAAAGTGCAGAATCTAACAGTATCAAGCTGCAAATAAAAGTGCAAGATCTGAAAATATGTTGCAAATAAAAGTGCAAGATTTGACACTATCAAGCTGGAAATAAAAGTGCAGGATCTCACAGTATCACACTGCAAATAAAAGTGCAGGATCTCACAGTATCATGCTGCAAATAAAAGTAGAAGATCTGAGAGTAGTATCACTCTGCAAATAAAAGTGCAGAACTTGACAGTATCACACTGCAAATTAAACTTTAGGATCTAATACTATCATGCTGAAAATAAAAGTGCAGGATCTTACAGTATTGAGCAGCAAATTAAGGTGCAGGATCTGACAGTATCGAGCTGCAAATAAAAGTGCAGGATCTTACAGTATCAAGCTGCAAATAAAAGTGCAGGATCTGACAGTACGGAGTTGTAAATAAAAGTGCAGTATCTGACACTATCATGCTGCTAATAAAAGTGCAGGATCTGGTAATAGCATGCTCCTAAAAAACATGCATGATCTGACAGTATCACACTGCAAATAAAAGTGCAGGATGTGACAGTATCACACTGCAAATACAAGTACAGGTTCTGACAGTATCAAGCGACAAATAAAACTACTAGATATGGCAGTATTGAGCCGCAAATAAAAGTGCAGCATCTGACAGTATTACACTGTCAATAGAAGGGCAGGGTTGGACAGTATCACACGGCAAATAAAATGGCTGGATCTGACAATATCATGTTGCAGATAATAGTGAAGGATCTGACAGTATCATGCAGCAAATAAAAGTGCAGGATCTGACAGTATCGATCTGCAAATAAAAGAGTAAGATTGGACACTATCATGCTGCAAGTAAAAGTGCAGGATCTGTCATTATCATGCTGCAAATAAAAGTTGAAGATCTGAGGGTAGTATCACTCTGCAAACAAAAGTGCAGGACTTGACAGTATCACGCAGCAAATAAAAGTGCAGAATCTGACTTATCAAGCTGCAAATAAAAGTGCAGGATCTGATAGACACCCACCTAGATGCACTATGGATGATGGTGAGCCAGCAGCTAATATGGAACCTGGCCACACTGATGACGCGTTGGGGGAAGTGAAGGAGAAGGCAATTTGGGATGAAGTGATGGAAGGGGAGCACAAACCAGCATTGGGCTGTGTAGAGATTTTGGGAGGGCACAGCTTGGCCTTTGGTACATTAGGCCATGGCTGCGTGGTGTGGCATCTGACATCTTCACTGCGTGGTTCACGGGGGGGGGCCTCATGATTTTGGATGGTAGCATCAAACTCATATTTTACAGGACCCCAATGGAACAGGCTAATGTGTCTTACAAAAACTGGTTAAAAGTGCAAAGCAGTAAGCCTCCTCAGTAGAAGATTAAACCAGAATGTTGTAATTTCTCTTTTGTAAGGGGTCCCAAAGAATATGAGTACCTATCTTTTTTAAAGAAGGTGTACTCTAATGAAAGACCTTGGGGGAAATGATACCGTTGTTTTTTTTGTTTGTTTGTTTGTTTGTTTTGTTTTTTTTATTAGATGGGGTCATTTGTCTCCAAAATGGTTTACTAGAGTCCAACCATGGGCATGGCATCTGACGTCAGGCCATGTGACCGAGGACAATGGGCCACACACGACAGAGCCAAACATTGCTAGCAGGCCCATTGGGAACTTGAGACTGATTTTAGGAGGGTGTTTTTTGTAATTTGCAGGTTATGAGATAGCAAAGGGAGGTCTGGTAGGAGGGAGGAAGGTTTTCTGTAGGAACGGGGAGGAACTAACCAATAATTGGGGGGCATGGGCCTGGAAGAGAGGCCACAGGCTTGGCATCTGGTCACTGGTAATATAAGGGGATGCTTTGACTCAGGAGATGCACAGAGTGATATGCAGGTTGAACACCACTGTGGCAGGGGTTTAGTTTTAAATTGGGATACAGGGAGAAATTGGGAAGGCTAGAGCAAGAATGGCCCCCTCCCACAACCACCACACATTGTTTGGGGTCAGGGTAGAGAGTACCCCTGCCCCATGCTTGGTATGGATAATAAGAAGTCCGGATGTTTTAGTGCCATGAGGGGTTGGGGAGGTGTTTTCTGTTCACACATGGATATAGGAGGAAAACACCCACTAGGGTGGACAGAGAGGGGAACTTCCTGACATGCACATTTTTCTCTTCTTTCCTTTGTCATTAAGTATTCATTCACAGATCATGGCACCTAAGATGGTAATCCATCCAGCCTCCAGTGCCCAACTGAGATCGGAGACAGCTGCACTGATGACCAAGGTGATAGACATAGGCAGAGAAAAGTGAGGAAGAGGAGGTGGCAGAGAGGAAGCATAAACAGCCAGCTGGGCCAAGGGGGCTGGAGGTAAGCACCATAGGGGGCCAGCCCAGACCCATAGCCAGCTCTTATCCCAAAGCCCACATACCTGCTCTTATCCCAAAGCACACATACCTGGATACCGATGGCAGTAAGGATACAGGGGAGCCTAAAGGGGGAAGGTAGTTTGAAGGAATATAGGAAAAGGTTATCAGTGGAGATGGGGGATAAGGGGCTGAGCACTTTGGAGAAGATTTTGGAAAAATTTAGAAGTAAAAAAGGTGATAAGAGGAAGCCTAAGAGATCAGAGGGAGACATGGCTGGGGGGAGGAAACTATGCAATGCCCCTCCCAGTTTTTCCTCCTTGGGAGACCACATACCAGCCTCCATAAAAAATAAGATTTGGAAAGGGGAATACATGGAAATATTTGGCCTTTTAGACAAAAGATAGCCAAGAAATACAAGCATAAGGAGATGGTAGGGAAATCTGAAATGGCTGTGGAACTAGCAACGGGGGAACATACATGACAAGGACAGTGCAGTGTCACACACATCCCTCAATTTTGCCGCCCTGCTTATCAAGGTGGTACAGGGGACATAGTTGGCAAAAACAGATACTGAATCTGCATTCCACCTCCTACCCATCTGACCAGAGGATTGGCACTCACTGGGGTTTCCAATTTGAGGGCTGAGTTTATTTTGACATGGCCCTGCCCATGGGGTGCTTGGTAGAGTGCTCCACCCTTGAGGCAGTTAGCATATGGTTACAGTGGGTGTTCAGGTGCAGGTATTGGGCACAGCCAGTTAATACATTACTTGGATGTTTTCTTGCTAATAGGGGAATCCAGGACAGAGGTAGAGAGGAGGCTAGGAGAATTTCAGGCATTATGCATAGCAATCAGTATTCCCCTGGTGAAATGAAAGACAGAAAGGCCCACCAGGGTGGTCAAGTTCCTGGGACTGAGACTGGATATGGTAGAGGAATGTTTTTGTCTGCCTCAAGCCAAAGTGGCAAAACTGAAGGAGCTCATCAGCCAGGTATTGGGTAGGAGAAGTGTGACATTGGTAGCGATGTAGCAACTGCTGGACCATCTCAATTTCACTTGTAAGGTGATCCACCCAGGCAGAGTTTTTCACGTGGTGATTAGGCCGGGCCACAAGCAAGGCAAAGCAGTTGCACCAGTGGGTTGACATCACAAAGAGGTGGAGGAGGACCTCTTGGTGTGGAAGGATTATTTGGAGGAGTTCAATGGAGTGACCATTGGCAGGAGGATTGGGTAGACAGAGTAGCTTTGCAGTGATACACATATGCATCAGGCACATCAGGCTTCATGGTGGACTATGAGGACAGGTGTTGGCAGAACCATGCCCTACCAGTTGGACAGCTGAGGGTTTACAGAAGGACATTACTGTCCTTGAGATTGTCCCTATTTGGGTAGCATTGGTGGTATGCGGAGGGAGATGAGAAAAAGAAAGGTGGTGTTCTGGTGCGTCAACAAAAGGGTGGTAGAGGTAATTAACAGGCAGACAGGACACACTGAGATGGTGACTAGGGTCATCAGACAACTGGTGCTGCTAGGACTGCACTTGAACCTTTCCTTCAGGGTGAGGCATGTAGAAGGGGTAAATGATGAGATGCTGACAGCCTTTCATGTTTGCAGTTGTGCAGGTTCAAGCTACTGGCCCCTCAGGCAGAGCTGGTGAAAACACCAATACCAGAACATGTGTTGGGAATTGGGTAGCAAGACTCCAAATGCTGTACTGGAGCTCCTGGTCGTCCAACAATATAAGGGCCTATGAAGGTGTGTGGGAAGCCTTCCAAGGGTATCGGTCCAGCAGGGCATGGTGGTAAGTGCACCAGCCTCAGAAGAACAGATAATGAGATTTATGGTGAATAGATGGGAGAGGGGAATGGCCCACTCTTCCATGGCAGTGCCGTAGGGTGGGCCTGCATTTCCAGGGGCTAGACTGAGCCCAACAGAAGTCAAAGGTATGATGCATGTTCCTGGGGTGGCAGAAGGGGCAGGGCCTGCATACAGACACATGCAGACCCATAACACACAACATTCAAGTGGCAGTCATGGGGCGCTGGGGCCATATGTCACTCAGCATCCAAGGCATGACTTTTCCAGGCACTATTTTCATTACTGTATAGGGGGACCTTTTGGGTGGGCAAGTTGGTGGCAAAACAAAGGTGATGCAGAGGGTGGTTTACAGGGGGAGGACATTCATTTTTTCAAGGACGGCCTGCATATTTGGTTGTGATGATCATAGACAGACCAGATGGGTCGGCACCTAGGTGTGCAGCCCGTGCAGTGTGGAGCAGCAGGTCTGTGCAGTAAAAGCCAGTGAAAAATATGTGAGCATCCGGTCAGCAGGTGTGGGCAACTGGTTTCAAGATGGGAACAGGGAAGTGGTAACTTGTTATCCGGTGGGGGGCTGTTGAAGAGAGCATTGGCATTTAGGTGGTGTGACCTGGCACAGTTCACCATACATTCTTTTAGAATTGGAGTGGCTTCAGAATTAGTCTGAGAGGGGTGATCTGTGGAAGAAATAAAGGAGTGGGGCCACTGTCGATCTGACTCTTAAAAGCACTATATCAGACCTTGAAATCACCTCTTTGTGTTTTTCCTTCTATCAGCAGATGATGGGAAGCAACAGATTATGTGGTTCCTGGGAAACTACTATGCCTATTGGGCAGAGAAGCACATGGGGAACAACCACTGGGAGAGGGAGTTTGTAAGAGGACTCAGAAGCCCACAGATACAGAGGGAAATGGATTTGGGAAATGTACTGGTCTCAATTGCTACCTGTTTTTGAAGAACTTAAATTGCTTTTGTGCAGGCCAGATATATTAGTTAACCACCATGGGGGCAATGACGTAGGGAAGATGCCATGGGGGGACCTGTTGAGGGCTGCCATGACAGATTTGCAGACCATCAAGGTTTGGTGGCACAGGGTGGAGATTGTGGGGTATGACATTATATCAAGGCGGGTTTGGCATCAGGCTGCCAGCACTGGGGCAATTGAAAGAGTCCAGAAATGGCTAAATAGGAGAGTGGTGGCTTTTGTAAAGGGGATGGTGGCATCGGTGCTTAGCACCTGGGCATTAATTTTGACAAGCAGCACCTTTATGGGGGGATAGGGTATATTTATCTGACAGGGGTTTGGCAGTATTTGTACCGGCTCTGGGGAGGTGGCTGCAGTAAAGCTATGGTAGACTAACCCTATGGCAAGTGGCTGCCCTGCAGCTATAGTAAGAGCCAGATCCCCACAGGGGAGAAGCTGGAGGTAGGGGCTGGTGGAAGGGATTAGGGGTGAGGAGGAAGGGCCATAGAAAAGGGGGTGGGGAGATAGGCAGGGGATAGGGAAGGGGGGAGGGTGCATGGGCCTGGGGTAGGCACCTGGACATGTTCTATAGAAGGGAGAATAGAATGGCCAAGGGGTCTATCCTAGGGCATCTGGATCTAGCTAGATAGCAGGGAGGGAGGATTGGTATCAATGGCGGGGGGTTGGATCAGGCATCCACACTCTGGGAAAAGAAAGTGGTATTCAATGAAATATTGAATTGGTATAAAATTGTATGACAGTTTTATGAACTACTGGGAATAAAGTGTGTTGTAAATATGAATGAATTATACTGATGTACATAAAACTGACAAATCTTACTGTGGTGTAATACTTCTTTTGTCTTCATGCATCCATTGAGTTTTGGTGTGGACATTCATATAATTTCAGAGGGGGTGATCATGGGACAACTAGGGTTTGCCAATAAAAGGCAACCTGAATTGTCTAGTGGCACTCCAGAGGAAATGGAGGGGGAAAAGGCTGGGGGGAGCATTGAGGAAGGGGGTTGAAGGGAAAGAGGAGCAGACAGGGTGGAGGGGTGGGGCCAGTGACATCACAAAGTGGGTAGACAAAGCAAAAAGGGAAGGGGACAAGGAAGACATGACGAACAGGGCCAGGTGATGATGCGTACTCCTGCAAAGGGAACCTGATTGGTTAGGGTGGGGCTAGTTGGGGTCCTTGCAAGGGGTCATTAGGGGCTATTTAACCATGGGTTGAATTTGCCTCTTCCCTTCTGCTGGGATTTTTCATTTCCCACCCACCCGCCCCTGTATACGCTATGAAAAAGTTAAAGAAGCACACAAGGCAGAAGGGAAGGTTGGAGGACTGCTGATCCTGGGACAGGTAGACAGTTCCTGCTGTATAGTATGAAGGGTGGGTCCCTAGCACAGAGGGGCAGTCCTGGTGGGACAGGGTGAGGGTCAGGGGTAGGTGGCAAGTCTTTCAGTGTCAGGCAATATGGGAGGACTGCAGGTCCTGAAGCAGGTGAACAGTTCCTGCTGTATGGTATGAAGGGGGGCCCCCAAGCATGGGGAGCAGTCCTGGCAGGACAGGGCGAGGGCCTGAGGCAGATGACAAGTCCTGCAGCACCAGGCAATATGGAAGGACTGCGGGCCTGGAGCAGGTGGACAGCTCCTGCTGTATGGTACAAAGGGGGGCCCAGAGGCAGGGGGGCAGCCCTGGTGGGACAGGGCAAGGGCCCAAGGCAGGTGGAAAGTCCTGCGGTGCCGGGCAATATGTGAGGAAGGGATTAGGGGTGAGAAGGAAGGGCCATAGAAAAGGGGGTGGGGAGATAGGCAGGGGATAGTGGAGAGGGGGGAGGGCACACAGTCCAGGGGTAGGCACCTGGACGTGTTCTATAGAGAGGAGGATAGAATGGCTAAAGGGTCTGTGCTGGGGCATCCGGACCTACCTAGATGGCAGGGAGGTAAGACTGGTGTCATTGGTGGGGGGTTGGATCAGGCATTCAGACCCCGGGAGAAGAAATTGGTATTCAATGCCAGATCAAATTGGTAAAAAAATTGTATGACAATTGTACAAACTACTGGGAATAAAGTGTGCTGTAAATATGATTAAATTATACTGATGTACATAAAACTGACAAATCTTACTGTGGTGTAATAAATATTTTTCCTTCATGCACTGGCATCCTCAAATAAGCAAATGGCAGATATTCAAAATAAGTATTTTGCTTCAGTTTTCAATGTAAAACCTAACCAGGATTGTGGGATAAAACAGTCAAATATTACAGAAAGTCCAATACAGCTAGACCCAGATCATATCAGAAACAGACTAAGTAAAATAAACCCAAACAAATCACCAAGCCTGGATGGATTCATCCTAGAATTATTAAAGAGCTTGCAAATGAGATTACCTTCCCCCTAACCTTCATCTTCCAGACATCTTTAGACACAAGTGAAGTAGCTGAGTCCTGGAGAATGACAACAGAGATACCATTATTCAAGAAAGGAAGCAAAAAGCATCCTGCAAACCATCGTCCAGTTAGGTTAACGTCAATCCTATGTAAGACTTTAGAGGGGTTTATAAAAGAATTTATAACAAATCACCAAAACTACAATAATTTGAATGATAGCACACAGCATGGATTTCTAAAAGGTAGATAACGTCACACAAACATGTTAGAGTTCCATGATAGGGCAAGTAAGATCTTGGACAAGGGAAACTCAGTGGATGTTGTATTCTTAGATTTCACCAAAGCTCACCCATCATGAACTGGTGCAGGTTCTCACAAAACTAAGTATTCAAGGTAACATTACTTAATGGATTTACTCATGGCTTACTGGCAGAAAACAGAGGGTCTGTGAAAGAAGGAAATTCTCAGACTGGAAAGAGGTGTCAAGTGGGACACCACAGGGGTCAGTTCTGGGGCCATGTTTATTTAATATATATATGTCAGCTCCCTAAATGACACACATAAAAAGTTTTGGTTAACCAGATTTGCAGATGATTGCAGACTGGGTATAGAGGTAAATAGTCTCAAGGATACACGCATTCTTCAGGATGCACTAACACAGATCCATGATTGGTGTAACTCTCTCAAATTGTATCTTAACTTGGATAAATGCACTGTAACGCATAGGGTTAAAAAAATCCAAACACTATATAATGTTTGGGAAATACAACTCTTAGGAAGATAACAGAAGAAAAAGATCTGGGCATTACTGTAACAAATGATCTACAGTTTAAGAAGCACTGTAAAAATGTGGTCCAGAAAGTGACTAGAGTTCTAAACTGTATCATCAGACACATTTCTAGCAGGAATAGGGAAGTGTTCATGCCACTGTACTGCACTCTGGTGAGACCTTCCTTGGAATATTGTGCTCAAGTATGGTCACCATACAAAAATAATGGAAGTTGACTTGATAGGGAGAGTGCAAAAGACAGCAACAAGGTCTACTACTGAACTCAAACAGTTGGACTACGATTCTAGGCTAAGAATTAAATATGTTTCCACTGGATTATAGGCGAATAAGGGTGGATATGTGCTCTTTGTATAAGGCTCAGACTGATAGTGATTTATGGAAAAGGCTTGATCTAAACTTTAGGGACCTAATCTCAAATACCAGAGAACATACCATTCAATTACAAGGTGAGACTTGTAATACATTGAAGAGACAAAAGTGGTTCAACCAGAGGGTGGTACCGATCAGGAATGACATACCTATGGAGATAATGGCGAGTTCATCTGTGGACAACTTTAAATCAAAATTGGATATATATTACAGAAGTGGTATGCTGTCTGTATAATTTTGTGGCAAGTACTATGGACAAAAGTCTTACTAACTCTGATAAACCTATGAAACAGTATTGAGCTGCACAACAAAATATAAAAGGAGAGACTAAAGGAGCTTAATATGCATACCCTTGAGGAAAGGAAGGAGGGGGGGATATGATAGAAACTTTTAAGTACCTCAGTGGAATCAACAAAGTCCAAGAGGGTACCATATTTCAGAAAAAGAGATGTGCAAGAACAAGGGGACACAATTTAAAAATAGAGGGTGGACGGCTCAGGGTCAATGTGAGGAAGCATTTTTTCACAGAGATGGTGGTGGACACATGGAACCACCTTCCTGAGGAGGTTGTGGGGTCTAAAACTGTGGGAGAATTCAAGAATGCATGGGACAGACATGAGGCAATTCTTGTGGGGGGTAGGTATAAATAGGCTGTTGGTTAAATAGGATCTGCAGCTTATCCAGTAGGTAGGGAAATGGACAGACTAGGTGGGCCAAGTGGTCCGTATCTGCTGTCAAAGTCTATGTTTCTATGTTTAGGATTTGACAGTATCACACTGTAAATAAAAGTGCAGATTCTGGCAGTATCACACTGCAAATATAAGTGCAGGATCTGGCAGTATTGAGCTGCAAATAAAAGTGCAGGACCTCACAGTATCAAGCAGCAAAAAAAGTGTATGATTTGACAGCATCATGCTGCAAATAATAGGCAGGATCCACAGTATCACACAGCAAATAAAAGGACAGGATCTGACAGTATCACACTGCAAATAAAAGGGCAGGATTTGACAGTATTGAGCTGCAAATTAAAGTGCAGGATTTGGTAGTATCATGCTGTAAATAAAGGTGCAGCATATGACAGTATCACACAGCAGATAAAGGTGCAGGATCTCATAGTATAACACAGCAAATAAAAGTGCAGGATTTGACAGTATCATGCTGCAACTAAAAGAACAGGACCTGAAAGTATCATGCTGTAAATAAAAGCACAGGATCTCATAGTATTGAGCTGCAAATAAAAGTGCAGTGTCTATGACACTATCATGCTGTAAATAAAAGTGCAGGATCTGACAGTATCACGCTCATAAAAAATGTGCATGATCTGACAGTATTATGCTGAAAATAAAAATACAGGTTCTGACAGTATTAAACTACAAAAAAAAAGCAGAAAATGACAGTATCAAACTACAAATAAAACTATTGGATACAACAGTATCAACCTGCAAATAAAAGTGCAGCATCTGACAGTATCGAGCTGCAAATAAAAGTGCAGCATCTGACAGTATCACACTTCAAATAAAAGTGCAGGTTCTGAAAGTATCAAGCTCCTAATAAAAGTGAGGACCTGACAGTATTGAGCAGCAAATAAATGTACAGGACCTGACAGTATCGACCTGCAAATAAAAGTGCAAGATCTGACAGCATCATGCTGCAAAAAAAGAGAACGGCAGAATCAACAGTATCACAATTCAAATAAAAAGTTAGGATTTGAGAGCATCGAGCTGCAAATGAAACTGCAGGATTTGACAGCATCATGCTGTAAATAAAAGGGCAGGATTTGACAGTATCATGCTGCAGATAAAAGTGCAGGATCTTACAACATCACACTGCAAATAAAAGTGCAGAATCTGACACTATCAAGCTGCAAATATAAGAGCAGCATCTGACAGCATCATGCTGCAAATAAAACTTCAAGATCTCATAGTATCACAGTACAAATAATACGGCACAACCTGACATTATCACTCTGCCAATACAAGTGTAGGATCTCACAGCATCATGCTGCAAATAAAAGAGCAGAATCTGACATTATCACAATGCAAATAAAAGGTTAGCATCTGACAGCATCACAGTGAAAATAAAAGGATTTTAAAGTATCGAGCTGCAAATAAAAGTGCAAGATTTGGCAGTCTTATATTGTAAATAGAAGTGCAGAATTTGATAGAATCACACTGCAGATAAAAATAGAGGATCTCACAGTATCAAACAGTAAAAAAAAGTGCAGAATCTGACGGTATCAAGCTGCAAATAAAAGTGCAAGACCTGACACTGTCAAGCTGTAAATACAAGTGCAGGATCTCACAGTATCATGCTGCAAATAAATGGGCAGGGTCTGACAATTTCAAGCTGCAAATAAAAGAGCAGGATCTGAAAGTATCACACTGCAAATAAAAGTGCACGATCTAACAGTATCATGCTGCAAATAAAAGGGCAGGATCTGACACTATAATGCTCAAAATAAAAATGCAGGATCTGACAGTATCACACCGGAAATAAAACGGTAGTATCTGATAGCAACACACTGCAAATGAAAGAGCAGGATCTCACAATATTGACCTGCACATAAAAGAACAGAATTTGACAGTATCACTGCAGATAAAACTGCAGGATCTGGCAGTATCACACTGCAAATATAAGTGCAAGATCTGACAGTACTGAGCTGCAAATGAAAGTGTTAGGACCTGACAGTATTGAGCTCCAAATAAAAGAGCAAGATCTGACAGCATTATGCTGCAAATAAAAGGGCAGAATCAACCATATCACAGTCCAAATAAAAGGGCAGTGTCTGCTAGTATCACACTGCAAATAAAAGGCAGGATTTGATAGTATAGAGCTGCAAATGAAACTGCAAGATTGGGCAGTATCAAGCTGTAAATAAAAGGGCAGGATTTGACAGTATCACGTTGCAGATAAAAGTGCGGGATCTCCCATTAACACACTGCAAATAAAAGTGCAGAATCTGACAGTATCGAGCTGAAAATAAAAGTGCAGGATCTGACACTATCATGCTGCAAATAAAAGAGTAGGATCTGACAGCATCATGCTGCAAATAAAAGTGCAAGATCTCATAGTCTCACACTACAAATAATACGGCACAACCTGACAGTATCACTCTACAAATAAAAGTGCAGGATCTCAAAGCTTCACGCTGCAAATAAAAGAGCAGGATCTGACATCACAATGCAAGTAAAAGATCAGCATCTGACAGTATCACAGTGCAAATAAAAGGGCAGCATTTTAAAGTATTGAGTTGCAAATAAAAGTGCAAGATTTGGCAGTATCACATTGTAAATAGAAGTGCAGGATTTGACAGTATCACACTGCAGATAAAAGTGTAGAATCTCAAAGCATCACACTGCAAATAGAAGTGCAGAATCTGACAGTACCAAGCTGCAAATACAAGTGCAGGATCTGAAAATATCATGCTGTAAATAAAAGTGCAAGATCTGACACTATAAAGCTGGAAATAAAAGTCTAGGATCTGACAATATCACACTGCATATAAAAGTGCAGGATCTGACAGTATCATGCTGTTAATAAAAGGGCAGGATCTGACAGTATCAAGCGGCAAATAAAAGGGCAGGATCTGAGAGTATCAGACTGTAAATAAAAGTGCACAATCTCTCACAGTATCAAGCTGCAAATAAATATGCAGAATCTGACAGTATCACACTGCAAATAAAAGTGCAGGATCTGACAGTATCGTGCTGCAAGTAAAAGGGCAGTGTCTGACAGTATCTTGCTGCAAATAAAAGTGCAGGATCTGACAATATCATGCTGCAAATAAAAGTGCTGCATCTGACAGTATCATGCTGTTAATAAAAGGGCAGGATCTGACACTATCATGCTGCAAATAAAAGTGAGGTTCTAATAGTATCACACTGCAAATGGAAGAGCAGGATCTGACAGTTTGAAGCTGTAAATTAAACTGCAGGATCTGACAGTATCATGATGCAAATAAAAGTGCACGATTTGATATTACCATGCTACAAAATAAAAGTGCAGGATCTGATAGTATCACACTGCAAATAAAAGGGTAGGATCTGACAGTATCACACTACAAATGAAAGAGCAGGATCTCACAGTATCGAGCTGCACATAAAAGTGCAGTCTGTTACAGAAACACACTGTAAATAAAAGTGCAAGATCTGACAGTGTCACACTGCAAATATAAGTGCAGGATCTAACAGTATTGAGCTGCAAATAAAAGTGCAGGACCTGCCAATATCAAGCTGCAAATATAAGTGCAGGATTTGACAGCATCACACTGCTGCAAATAAAAAGCCAGGATCTATGGTATCACAGTGCAAATAAAAGGGCAGGATCTGACAGTATCACACTGCAAATAAATGGGCAGGATTCGACAGAATTAAGCCACAAATAAAAGTGCAGGATATGGCGTATCACGTTGTAAATAAAAGCACAGGATTTGACAGTACAGCATTGTAGATAAAAAGGGTTGCCCCTGTAAAAGGGTAGACCCCATTGTCCCAAGGCAGCGTCAAAGAAGTGTGGTAAGCTCAGGCTATAGAAGAAGGAAGGGGGGAGGTTGGGGTGCCTGAAGAAAGCAGCAACCTCCAGAAAAGGGGAAGGATGGGTGATGTCACCAAAGGGGTGGGAAAAGGGGAGGAGTGGGAGTAGTGAGGTGGCAACCAAAGAGTGGACCAAGGACCAAGGGGAGGGCAAAAGGGGACCCTCATAAGGGGCTGCACAGCATGGGAATGCCACAAATTTGCTCTGAGAAAGTTCTTCTCTGGAAGCACATCAGTTTGGCGAGAAATTTGAAGCCAGTGGACGTTTGGGAATAGTATTCTGAGTTTAAAAAGTAAATACCCGTAAAAGTAAATTATTACAATAGAAGTGAGTGGGAAAGAGGCCTTTGCAAGTGAGTAAAAAGACAAATCGTGGAAACGACGTAAGGTCCCTGATTTAAGTTTCTGCTTGGACTGCCTAGGAATGCAGGAGGAAACAGCAGGTTGGAGCACATGGTCAGCAATATGCTTTAAATGTAACCAGAGAGGACTGAATTAATTTCTGCCAAATAGGACTGCTAGATTGGCAATGCAGGAATAAGCAGCAAATACTGTACAGTTTCACTTAGCCAGCACATACATGAAGTTAGTTGCAGTCTGGGATGGTATATATATATATATATATACACAAGCAAAGGCAAGGAATGTACGATTGATCAGGGAACAGCTGATGGCTATTTTTTAGAATGGAGCACAGAGATCGCTTGATGTGGGCAGGTCTCCAGCAGAGTAATGTCGTATCCTGCTTTAGACATGGGAAGCAGTCCAGCGAGGGTCTGAGGGAATAAGGACCTCCGAGTAAAAGAGAAGGTTGGTGGCAAGTAGCGGGGGATGAGATGAGCATTTTCTTTGTTTTGTTTTGAGAATGGAGTGTGGAGAGCATTTGAGGGGGCAGATCTCCAGCAAGGGGACTGTACTGAGGTTGTGAGGGGCCACTGAGTGTTGAACAAATGGGGAGACTGCATAGCAGGAAAGGAGTGCCCCATGGGTAGGTTTCAGCAAAAGAATTGATTGGGGCATAGGTGGAGGGTCTGTTCAACATGGAGAGAAAAGCGAAGAAATGGGGAAGGTCGCAAGGAAGCGACGATCCTATCAGCCAGAGGGGACAGAAGTCGGGGCCTACCACGTGGCATGGAATCTGACATCATTGCCATGCAGTAGTGGTTGAGGGAGACTAAGAATGAGTGAGGCGATAGGGAAAAGGAGTGTTTGCTTTTGTCGGAGGTTATAGAAGGGCATATAGTCGAAGGAGCAACACAGAGAAGGTTTTGTGGCAATTGTGGCATATGGATGAGAGTGCAGGCTCAGGAGGGCTGGGTCTCTATTTGCTGGGTCAAGGGAGAAGGGGAGGGAGAGTATACTTACGGAGCGATGAGAAAAGTAAAGAGCATGCAAGCGTGTGAAGGGGGGTCAGCAGCTGGATACTCAGGGACAAACAGGGGTGAAAAGAACAATACAAGGTATTAGGGGACTGAGGCCCAGAGCCTACCGCATGGGATGGCATCTTACATCATCACTACGTGGTACAGGCTGAAGAAAGAAAGACCAGGACTGAAAGGAAGGGGTAGAAGGACAGATTTGTTTGTCATAGGAAGCCAGTCAGGAGGTTGTTAAGATAAAAGGGTGCGATATTAGGATGAGCAGGAACTGGGGCCTACCACATGGGAGGGCAGCTGATGTCACCACTACGCGAAAAAGGTGCAAGGAGAGATGAACGGGTTTAGGCCAAAGTGGCCTAAGGAAGGAGAAGAGAATGGTGGCTTTTTTTGAAGCTAATTATGTGGGGGAGCATTTGGGACTGGCACGAGCAGGCCGGGTCGCCCACTGGAAGGTAGGAGAAGCAGGGCCTACCACATGGAAAGGTGACCTTCATCATCACCATGTTATGCAGGTCAGAAGAGGAACAGGTGGGAGTGTTCAAGGGGGCATATGACAAGATCAAAGGAGTGGTAAAAAAAAAATATATATATATATATACACCCCATAGTAAAAGAGAGTATTGGAACCGAGCAGTGGTTTGGGGGGATTGGAAGGCAGTGGACCCACAAGAGGGTGGCACAAAACTAATGGTTATGATGTGCTTCTTCATCAGGTACTGTGGAGGTACTAGGATGGTGCCAAAGAAGGTCATGCCCAACAAAGAAGAATGTTACCGGGCAGTGATGGACCTGGTGGAGAAAGCAAATCAGCTGTTGGAGGTGGCGTTAGCCTGATTAATAGGAGAGACGCACTAAGTGGAAGGGGAGGCAGGGGAAGGAACAGGAGAAGAGGAGACGGGGGCCCAGAAGGCAAGGGGTGCCGGAACCCAGAAGGAGAGACAGGAGTCAGCCTTGTGGAGTCCTTCTCCAGGAGAACCAATACCCGAGCCTCACCCCAAGCTAGAGCCAGAACCCTCCATGCCTGTGGCACCGTTGCCCCAACCAGAGCTGGGCAGACTACCACAGTCCCCAGCGATTATACCAGATCCATCAGGAGTTCCTTAGCCGAGGACCAACAACCCGGACACAACAGGTAATACGATGGTGACAATGGAAAGTAGTGTGAAGGAATATGTAGAGCAAATGCTTAAGAACATGGGGGAGAATGGGTGGGGTCAGCCAGAGAAAGCGTTGGGGGAAATTAAAGTCACAGGGGTGGCAGTCGTGTCGGGGGTGATGGTCTCGACTCCCATAGCCGGGCAGGAGGTGGGGGCTCCAGGGGTCCGGTTGGTGGACCATGTCCCCACAGTGGGAAAAGAAAAGATTTTGAAAGAGGAGTATGTGGATACATTCACACTAGCGAATATTGATACAGTGGAGAAATATGAATAGAAGGATAGTTTTGAAAAGAAGCATATGGCTGCGGCAGTGGTGCTACTAGGGAAAGGAGAGGAGGATAAAGCAGGAAAAGGGAAAACATGGGACAATTGGTCCACAGGGTTTACTTATTTTACGGCCATAGTCATAGAAAAATGGCTGGAGCTAGTGACCCCGCTCCTCACCTATTCCCTCATCATAAAAAACACATATAAAAAAGAGGGCAACAGCTGGTTGAGGTACAATGAGAAATTTAGGAAGAGAATGGTGAATTTTGGAGATGCAAAGTGGGATGTCAGGCAGATAGACCTGTGGTTGGAGATATACACAGGGCCAACAGAAAAAGAGACTGAGGTGGATAGATGGGGAGGGGCTGGGGCAAAAGAATGCTGGGGATACAATAGAGCCTTTTGTTCATGGCCCAACTGCTGGTTCCATCACATTTGTTTGAAGTGCATGAGTATCACCCAGCCTCCAAGTGCAGATACAATTGGGAAAAAGGGACCGGGAACCAGGATGCTTCTTATCAGCGGCCAGATCTTTTTGAATTTTTTGTACAGAGTGGCCTCTTTACCCCGCATGGATTTGAGGTTCTTTGCCCTCATTGCCTCCAGCTTTTCCTTGGTACTGTAAACAAAAACCCGCACTAAAACCTATTCTTAACTTCCTGGCTGCCTCCCTGTTGGGATAAACCTTTAACTATCCTTTCATTGTCACCACTCTTATGGGTGTCTGTGCCATCCTAAAACTTCCCTTCCCCACTTCTTCAATTGGCCTGATGGCGGGTTTGATAGCTGTGCCCTCTCCCTCCCCCAATTGGCCTCCCTCTGTTGTCCCTCCCCCATTGCTGCCCCCTAAAGGACCCATAGAGCTTACGAAACATCATGGAGGGCATTTCAAAAATTCAGGGAGCATTACGGCAGGCAAGTAAGTGGGCTGGTAACAAGGTAACCGGTGGCATGATTCATTGTAGTAGGTTGGCACCAAAACATGGCACATACAACCATGGGGGTGCATCTGGTGGCAATAGGGCAGATCTGCAGCCTGCAAGGATGGGAATACCCTACAAAAAGCAATTTGATCTGCTGGATGATGCAAGGGTGGGCAAGGGGGCAGGATAAGAAATAGGATGACAGGAAACCAATATCAGAAAAGTTGATGGGACAATTAATGAGCATATTATCTCATGTCTGCAGATCTAAAGGGGATGCAGTGCTATTTAGAGCTTTGTGCACCACCATGTATGGCGGAGCATTCAGGTTGAGTGAAGTAGTGAGGCACGGCAAGAAGGGAGAGGGGGGGTTGCAATGGGGAGACATTGAATGGACGGGGATGCAGTGGCCATATTATTAAGAAGATCAAAAACAGATCAGCAGGGACAAGGCAGGAGAGTGTGGATGAAGAAACATCCTAATGCAATCATTTGCCCTGTAGGAGCTCTGCACGCGTATGCGGCAGAGCGCCCTAGGATGGAAGACACGGCACTGTTCATACATGGGACTGGCAGACCAGTGTCGGGATACCAGGTGACAGCAGTGATGCACAAAGGCCTCAGATTCCTGGGAGAATCACCGGAAGGATACTCCTCCCACTCATTTAGGATTGGAGTGGCATCCGCGTTAGCGGCACAGGGCAGCTGGCCTGGAGAGATCAAGAAGAAGGGCAGGTGGTCGTCAGATTGCTATAAGAAATATACATGAAAATTACCACAATAACAATGTTTCTCTTTCTCTCCCTTAGCAGGTACAAGGACAAGGTGTGGGGGGGAATGGGGGAGCAAGAGAAGTAAACTGCTAATCAGTGTTACTTTGCTTAAACAGGGAGGTTCTGGAGGCTTGAAGCATGGATCTGCGGGCATTCTTTCATACACTGGGTGGAGAAATGGGCAGCCAGGAGACAAGGGGGAAGACAGTTATGTCTGGACAGTGACACCATTCAGCTGGTGTGGAAAGGTCGGAGGGGAATGAAGTGGGCACAACTATTACCAGAACTCAGGGGGTTCAGGAAGGAGCATAAGCATCCAGAATTGATGGTGATACATCTGGGAGGCAACAATCTGGGTACAAGGCCCTGGCTGGACATATTCTACCAAATAAAACATGACATGGAAAAGATAAAAGGGTGGTGGCCAGAGGTCACACTGGCCTGGTCTGAGATTATGCCCTGAAGGATGTGGAGGCAGGCAGAGAGCCACAAAGGCATGGACTGGGCCCGGAAGCACATGAATGCCCGGGTGGGCAGGTTAATAGAGGGCTTGGGTGGAATAGTCATCTGACACAGTATTTTAGAATGGGTGGATGAATTTTATAGAGGGGATGGGGTACACCTGTTGGGGGTAGGTTTAGCACTATTTAACGCAGAGATAGGGAATACCATTGAGGGTTGGTTAAGACAGAGGAGTAAAGGCAGATAAGGAAATAGCAGAAGAAAGCAGATGGGAGGAAAAGAGGGGAGGGCAGTTAGAGCGAATTCCACCGTCCATCGCAAGCTGGAGGTGCACTAGTGAAAAAAGGAGGTGAAGGACAGGAAAGAAAGGGAAAAAAGGGGAAACAAAGAATGGACACAGCAGTGTCAACCAAGGGACAGGGGTACAGTGTGTACACTCGTACCCCTTAAAGGCATAAGAGGAGGAGAGCCACCCCCAGGATGTACGTCTAGGGGGCAGAAGAAGAAGAAGAAGGGAGAAGAAAATAAAGTGTAGCAAAAAAAGATTGTACCAGTGATAAGAAATGAGATGTATAGATACTGTACATAAATGCCATGGAAAGATGAGAAGCTGGAAATGTAGAGATGTGTCAGTTGTTGGAAATGTATATTGAATAATGATTTGACAAATGAATAAATTTATTGCCAAACTGAGCAACCATATTTAATTTGTCAGTGTCTTTATTTGAAACAGCTCTGGGGGAAAAAGTGCAGGATCTCACAGTATCACAGTGCAAATAAAACTGCAGGATTTGACAGTATCATGCTGCAACTGAAAGTGCAGAATCTGACAGAATCATTCAGCAAATAAAAGTGCAGGATCTGACAGTATCAAGATGGAAATAAAAGTGCTGGATCTGACAGTATCGAGCTACAAATAAAAGTGCAGGATCTGACAGTATCATGCTGCAACTGAAAGTGCAGGATCTGACAGTATCAAGCTACAAATAAAAGTGTAGGATCTGACAATACCGAGCAGCAAATAAAGGGTAGAATATGACAGTATCATGCAGCAAATAAAAGTGCAAGATTTGACAGTATCACACTAAAAGTAATATGGCATCACCTGACAGTATCACTATGCAAATAAAATGCAGGATCTGATGGTATCACTTTGCAAATAAACATGCTAGATCTGACAGTATCATGCTGCAAATAACACTGAAGGATCTGACAGTATCATGCTACAAATAAAAGTGCAGGATCTGACAGTATCAAGCTGCAAATTAAAGTGCAGGATCTGATAGCATCACACTGCAAATAAAAAGACAGGTTCTGACAGTATCACACTGCAAATAAAATGCCAGCATTTTCCAGTATTGACCTTCAAATAAAACTGCAGGATTTGACAGTATCACCCTGCAGATAAAAGTGCAGGATCTCACAGAATCACACTGCAAATAAAAGTGCAGGGTTTGACAGTATGACTCTGCAACTAAAAGTGCAGGATTTAACAGTATCATGCCACAAATAAAATGTAGGATCTCACAGTGTCGAGCTGCAAATGAAAATGCAGGACCTCATACTATCAAGCTGCAAATAAAAGAGCAGGATCTGACATTAACATGCTGCAAATAAAAGTGCAACATCTGATAGTATCGCACTACAAATACTACGGCATGACCTGACAGTATCACTCTGCAAATAAAAGTGCAGGATGTGACAGTATCATGCTGCCATTAAAAGTGCAGCATCTGACAGCATCTTCCTGTAATTAAAGGTGCAGGATCTGATTATATCATGCTGCAGATAAAAGTCCAAGATCTGACAGTATCACTGTTCAAATAAAAGTGCAGGATCTGATAGTTTCACGATGCAGATAAATGTACAGGATCTGACAAAATCGCACTACAAATAAAAGTTCAGGATTTGACAGTAGGACGCTGCAAACAAAAGAGAAGGATCTAACAGTATTCAGCTGCAAATAAAAATGCAGGATCTGACAGTATCACACTGCAAATAAAAGTATAGGATCTGACAATATCATTTTGCAAATAAAAGCACAGAATGTGATAGAATCACACTGCAAATAGAAGTGCAGGATTTGACAGTATCACACTGCAACTTAAACTGAAGGACCTGACATTATCACACTGCAAATAAAAGTGTAGAATCTGACAGTATCATGCTGCAAATAAAAGTGTAGGATCTGACAGTATCTTGCTGTAAAAAAAAGTGCAGGATGTCACAGTATCATGCTGCACATAAAAGTGAAGTCTCTGAGAGTATCACAGAGCAAATAAAAGTGCAGGATTTGACAGTATCAGACTACAAATAAAAGTGCAGCATCTGACAGTATCGATCTGCAAATAAAAGTGCAGGATCTGACAGTATCGATCTGCAAATAAAAGTGCAGAATCTGACAGTACCGAACTGCAAATACAAATGCAGGACCTGACAGTATCACACAGGAAATAGAAGGGCAGGACATGACAGTATCACACTGCAAATTAAGGGCACAATTTACAGTATTGAGCTGCAAATAAAAGTGCAGGTTTTGACTGTAGCATGCTGTAAATAGAAGTGCAAGATCTTACACTATCATGCTACAGATAAAAGTGCAGGATCTGACAGTATCATGCTGCAAAAAAAGTGCAGGATCTGACAGTACGCAGCTGCAAATAAAGATGCAGGATCTGACAATATCATGCTGCAGATAAAAGTCCAAGATCTGACAGTATCACTGTTCAAATAAAAGTGTAGGATCTGACAGTTTAACAATGCAGATAAATGTACAGGATCTGACAAAATCACACTACAAATAAAAGTGCAGGATTTGACAGTATCACGCTGCAAATAAAAGAGCAGGATCTGATAGTATCGAGCTGCGAATAAAAATGCAGGACCTGACATTATCGAGCGGCAAATAAAAGTGCAGGATCTGATAGCTTCATTTTGAAAATAAAAGTACAGTATCTCACAGAATCACACTGCAATTAAATGTGCAGGATTTGACAGGATCACGCTGTACCTTAAAGTGCAGGACCGGACAGTATCACACTGCAAATAAAAGTGCAGAATCCCTGAGGAGGGAAAGAAAGTGTTGAAACCAAGGATGGAGGAGTACATAGAGGAAGTAGGGAATTTAAACTAGGAGCAGGGGGTGGCAATTGGGCAAGAGACATGCAGAGACCACAGGTTGGGAAACAGTATGAGCTTACCCCCCATAACAGTGACAAAGGACAAATGGCAAGTACTGTTGGTGATGCTAGGAAAGGAGGGCAGGATGGGGTGGGGAGCGTGGAAGGTGGTTACCCTTAATGCTAGGAGCCTTGGGAGGAAAACTGCAGAGTTACAGGTTCTCATGGCAGAGGGAAAGGTGGACATTGCAGCCATCACAGAAACATGGGCCACCCAATACAATGACTGGGACCTGTCTGTACCAGGGTACAGGTTATTTCATAGGGACAGGGTGATTGGGAAAGGAGGAGGTGTGGCACTATATGTGAAGAAAGATCTGAAGTGTGTAAGGGAGAAAGGGGGAGGAGGGTAGTACGGAGTCACTTTGGATGCAAATCCAGGATTCCAAGAATAGGATTCTTAGAATGGGAGTGGTGTACAGGCCACCATCTCAGACGGAGGAGTTAGATAGGGAACTAGCGGGACAGATCAGGAGGACCTGCGAGAAGGGTAGTGTGGTGATTGTGGGGGACTTCAACATGCCAGGAGTGGGCTGGAGTACCCCAACAACCAGGAAAAGAAGGGAGCAGGTACTGCTGGATGCCTTCCAGGACAGCTTCCTGCTGCAAATGGTCAGTGAACCAACCAGGTTAAGAAATACCCTTGACCTTGTGCTGGCAAATGGGGATCTAGCAGTATCATGCTGCAAATAAAAGTGCCAGATCTGACAGTATCACACTGCAAATAAAAGTGCCCGGATCTGACAGTATCACACTGCAAATAAAAGTACAGGATCTGACAGTATCACACTGCAAATAAAAGTGCCGGATCTGAAAGTATCACACTGCAAATAAAAGTGCAGGATCTGACAGTATTACACTGCAAATAAAAGTGCAGGATCTGACAGTATTACACTGAAAATAAAAGTGCAGGATCTCACACTGTCATGCTGCAAATAAAGGGGCAGGATCTGACAGTATTAAGCTGCAAATAAACGGGCAGGATCTGACAGTATCAAGCTGCAGATAAAAGCGCAAGATCTGACAGTATCTTGCTGTAAAAAAAAGTGCAGGATGTCACAGTATCATGCTGCACATAAAAGTGAAGTCTCTGAGAGTATCACAGAGCAAATAAAAGTGCAGGATTTGACAGTATCAGACTACAAATAAAAGTACAGCATCTGACAGTATCGATCTGCAAATAAAAGTGCAGGATCTTACAGTATCGATCTGCAAATAAAAGTGCAGAATCTGACAGTACCGAGCTGCAAATACAAATGCAGGACCTGACAGTATCACACAGGAAATAGAAGGGCAGGACATGACAGTATCACACTGCAAATTAAAGGGCACCATTTACAGTATTGAGCTGCAAATAAAAGTGCAGGTTTGGGCTGTAGCATGCTGTAAATAGAAGTGCAAGATCTTACACTATCATGCTACAGATAAAAGTGTAGGATCTGACAGTAACATGCTGCAAAAAAAAGTGCAGGATCTGACATTATCATGCTCAAAACAAGTGCATGATCTGACAGTATCACAGTGCAAATAAAACAGCAGGATTTGAAAGTATTGATCTGTAAATTTTGGCTCTATCATAATTGTAAATAGAAGTGCAGGATTATTCAGTGTCACACTGCTGATAAAAGTGCAGGATCTCACAGTATCATGCTGCAAATAAAAGTGCTGAATATGACAGTATCAAGCTGCAAAAAAAAGTGCAGGATCTGAAAATATCATGCTGCAAATAGAACTGCAAGATCTGACAGTATCAAGCTGGAAATGAAAGTGCAGAAACTGACAGTATCACACTGCAAATAAAAGTGCAGGATCTGAGGGTATCACAGTGCAAATAAAAGTGCAGGATCTGAGAGTATCAAGCCGCAAAAAAAGTACAGGATCTGACAGTATTGTGCTGCAAATAAATGTGCAGGATTTGACAGGATAACATTGCAGATAAACAGTGCAGGATCCTAGAGTATCACACTGTAAATAAAACTGCAGGATTTGACAGTATCATGCTGCAACTGAAAGTGCAGTATCTGACAGTATCATTCTGCAAATAAAAGTGCAGTGTCTGACAGTATCAAGCTGGAAATAAAAGTGCAGGATCTGACAGTGTCATGCTGCAAATAAAAATGCAGGATCTGACAGTATCATGCTGCAAATAAAGAGGAGGATCTAACAGTATAATGCTGCAGATAAAACTGCAAGATGTGACAGTATCACACTACAAGTAATAAGGCATGACTTGACAGTATCACTCTGCAAATAAAATGTAGGATCTGATGATATCAGGCTGCAAATAAAAGACCTGGACCTTACAGTATCATGCTGCAAATAACACTGGAGGATCTGACAGTATCATGCCGAAAATAAAAGTGCAGGGTCTGACAGTACTGAGCTGCAAATAAAAATGCAGGACCTGACAATATCGAGCAGCAAATAAAAGTGCAGTATTTGACAGTATCATGCTGAAAATAAAAGTGCAGTATCTGACAGAATTACACTACAATTAAAAGTGCAGGATCCGACAGTATCACACTGTAACTTAAAGTGCAGGACCTGACAGTATCACACTGCAAATAAAAGTGCAGGATCTGACAGTATCACACTGCAAGTAAAAGTGCAGGATCTGACAGTATCAAGCTGCAGATAAAAGTGCAGGATCAGACAATATCATGCTGCAACTGAAAGTGCAGGATCTGACTGTATTATACTGGAAATAAAAGTGCAGGATCTCACAGTATCAAGCTGGAAATAAAAGTAGAGAATCTGACAGTGTCATGCTGCAAACAAAAGTGCAGGATCTGACAGTATCATGCCACAAATAAAACTGCAAGATATGACAGTATCACAATACAAACAAGCATTTGTCAATGCCGAATGTTCGCTTGCAGGTATTTGCAGTGGTGTTTGGCATGTATGGTGCTTTACCCTAATGCCCTGTGCGATTGCTGGTATTTGCACAATAAATTGTCAGCATGACCTTGTTGTTACCCCCATTGTGCGCTACATAGGTGGAAACACGTTTTGGGGAGGATGTGAAAAATGACAGCTGTACTGCTCATAAGGAAGTGTGGTAAAATGGCAATGTTGAAAATCTGGAGTGGAAATATTGAAAATTCGCAAACCTACGAGCGTGCGTGGGAACTGTGCAATGCACGCTCGTAAAACAGTCATTTGTAGGATTTTTTTCACCAAATTTTCAACATTGCCATTTTAAAACCTCTGCTAATGAACAGTGTCACTGTGATTTTCTTACTGTGTCCCATACATTGATTTCGCACACCGACTGCGCCATTCTGCAGTACATGGGCGGAAAGACGTTTTGGGCAGGATGTGAAAAATGACAGCTGTACTGCTCATAAGGAGGTGAGGTAAAATGGCAATGTTGAAACTCTGGAGTGAAAATATTGAAAATTTGCAAACTTACGAGCGTGCGTAGGAACTGTGCAACGCAGAGTCATAAAACAGTAATTTTTAGGAATTTTTTCACCAAAATTTCAGCACAGCCATTTTAAGACCTCTGCTCATGATCAGTGTCACTGTGATTTTCTTAATGTATGCCATACATTGAGTTCACACACCGACTGCGCCATTGTACGCTACATGGGCAGAAACACATTTTGAGCAGGATGTGAAAAATGAAAGCTGTACTGCTCATGAGGAGGTGTGGTAAAATGGCAATGTTGAAAATCTGGAGTGCAAATATTGAAAATTCGCAAATGTACGAGCGTGCGTAGGAACTGCGCAAATGAAACAGCAGGATTTGAAAGTATTGATCTGTAAATTTTGGATCTATCACATTGTAAATAGAAGAGCAGGATTATTCAGTGTCACACTGCTGATAAAAGTGTAAGATCTCACAGTATCATGCTGCAAATAAAAGTGCTGAATATGACAGTATCAAGCTGGAAATAAAAGTGCAGGATCTGAAAATATGATGCACATAGAACTGCAAGATCTGACAGTATCAAGCTGGAAATAAAAGTGCAGAAACTGACAGTATCACACTGCAAATAAAAGTGCAGGATCTGAGAGTATCACAGTGCAAATAAAAGTGAAGGATCTGAAAGTATCAAGCCGCAAAAAAAGTAAAGGATCTGACAGTTTTGTGCTGCAAACAAATGTGCAGCATCTACAGTAATAAGCGGCAAATAAAAGTGCAGGATCTGACAGTATCAAACTGCAATTAAACATGTAGAATCTACAAGTATCACACTGCAAATAAAAGTGCAGGATCTGACAGTATAATGCTGCAAGTAAAAGTGCAGGATCTGACAGTATCAAGCTGCACATATAAGTGCAGGATCAGACAATATCACACTGCAAATAAAAGTGCAGGATCTGACAGTATCATGCTACAAATAAAAGTGCAAGATCGGACAGTATCAAGCTGCAATTAAACATGCAATATCTCACAGCATCAAGCTGGAAATAAAAGGGCAGGATCTGACAATATCATGCTGCAAATAAAATGACAGGGTCTAACAGTATCAAATGGCAAATAAAAGTGAAGGATCTATCAGTATCATACTTCAAATAAAAGTACAGGATCTGAAATTATCACCATGCAAATAAAAGTGCAGGATTTGACACTATCATGATGCAAATAAAAGAGCAGGATCTGACAGTATCAGAATGCAAATAAAAGTTGAGGATCTGACAGTATCACACTGCAAATAAAAGTGCAGGATCAGATAGTATCATGCTGCAAACAAAAGTGCAGGATCTGAAAGCATCACACTGCAAATGAAAGTGTAGGATCTGACACTATCATGCTGTAAATATAGGGGCAGGATCTGACAGTATCAAACTGCAAATAAAAGTGCCAAATCTGACATTATCAAGCTGGAAATAAAAGTGCAGGATCTGACAGTATCATGCTACAAATAAAAGTGCAAGATCTGACAGTATCAAGCTGCAAATAAACGTTCAAAATCTGACAGTATCAAGCTGGAAATAAAAGTGCAAGATCTGACAGTATCATGCTGCAAATAAAATGGCAGGGTCTGACAGTATCACACTGCAAATAAAAGTGCAGGATCTGACAGTATCACACTGCAAATAAAAGTGCAGGACCTGACAGTATCATACTACAAATAAAAGTGCAGGATCTGATACAATCACACTGCAAATAAAAGTGCAGAATTTGACAGTATCACACTGCAACTTAAAGTACAGGGCCTGACAGTATCACACTGCAAATAAATGTGCAGAACCTGATAGTATCGAGCTGCAAATAAAAGCGCAGGATCTGACAGTATTATGCTGCAAATAAAAGCAGGATCTAGCAGTATCACCCTGCAAATAAAAGTGCAGGATTTGACAAGTATCATGATGCAAATAAAAGGGCAGGATCTGACAGCATCAAGCTGCTAATAAAAGGGCAGAATCTGACAGTATCACACTGCAAACAAAAGGGTAGGTTCTGACAGTATCACATTGCATATATAATGACAGCATTTTACAGTATTGACCTTGAAATAAAAGTGCAGGATTTGGCAGTATCATGTTGCAAATGGAAAAGCAGGATCGGACAGTATTGTACTGCAAATGAAAGTGCTGGATCTGACAGTATCTTGCTGTCAAAAAAAGTGCAGGATCTGACAGTATCATGCTGCAGATAAAAGTGTTGGGTCTGACAGTATCACTCCACAAATAAAATGTAGCATCTGACAGTATCGAGATGCAGATAAAAGTGCAGAATCTCACACTATCATTGCTGTAAATAAAAGACCAGGATCTGACAGTATCATAATGCAAAACATAGTTCAAGATCTGATAGTGTAACACTACAAATAATGCAGCATGTTCTGACAGTATCACTCTGCAAATAAAATGTAGCATCTGACAGTATCGAGCAGCAGATAAAAGTGCAGAATCTCACACTATCATTGCTGTAAATAAAAAAGCAGGCTCTGACAGTATCATGCAGCAAAACAAAGTGCAAGATCTGATAGTATAACACTACAAATAATGCAGCACATCTTGACAGTATCACTCTGCAAATAAAAGTGCAGGATCTGAGAGAATCATGCTGCCAATGAAAGTGCAAGATCTGACAGTATCACACTATAAGTAATACCTTATTAGTACTTTTATTAGTAGAGTGATAGTGTCAGGCATGACCTGACACTATCACTCTACTAATAAAACGTAGGATCTGATGGTATAACGCTGCAAATAAAAGTATTAGATCTGACAGTATCATGCTGCAAATAACACTGAAGGATCTGACAGTATCATGCTGCAAATAAAAATACAGGATCTGAAAGTACTGACCTGCAAATAAAAATGCAGGACCTGACAGTATCGAGCTGCTTATAAAAGGGCTGAATCTGACAGTTCACACTGCAAATAAAAGGGCAGGTTCTGACAGTATCACACTGCATATAAAATGATAGCATTTTACAGTATTGACCATCAAATAATAGTGTAGGATTTGGCAGTATCATGCTGTGAATAAAAGTGCAGGATTTGACAGTATCACACTGCAGATAAAAGTGCAGGATCTCACAGTATCACACTGCAAATGAAAGTGCAGGGTTTGACAGTATCACTTTGCAATGAAAAGTGCAGGATTTGACAGTATCATGCTGCAAATAAAGAGGAGGATCTGACAGTATCATGCCACGAATAAAACTGCAAGATGTGACAATATCACACTACAAGTAATAAGACATGACCTGACAGTATCACTCTGCAAATAAAATGTAGGATCTGATGGTATCAGGCTACAAATAAAAGACCTGGACCTTACAGTATCATGCTGCAAATAACACTGGAGGATCTGACAGTATCATGCCAAAAATAAAAGTGCAGGATCTGACAGTACTGAGCAGCAAATAAAAAAGCAGGACCTGTCAGTATCGAGCAGCAAATAAAAGTGTAGTATCTGACAGAATCACACTGCAATTAAAAGTGCAAGATCTGACGGTATCACACTGCAACTTAAAATGCAGGACCGGACAGTATCACACTGCAAATTAAAGTGCAGGATCTGACACTATCACACTGCAAGTAAAAGTGCAGGATCAGACAATATCACAATGCAAATAAAAGTGCAGGATCTGACAGTATCATGCTACAAATAAAAGTGCAAGATCTGACAGTATCAAGCTGCAAATAAACGTTCAAAATCTGACAGTATCAAGCTGGAAATAAAAGTGCATGATCTGACAGTATCATGCTGCAAATAAAATGGCAGGGTCTGACAGTATCACACTGCAAATAAAAGTGCAGGACCTGACAGTATCATACTACAAATAAAAGTGCAGGATCTGATACAATCACACTGCAAATAAAAGTGCAGAATTTGACAGTATCACACTGCAACTTAAAGTACAGAGCCTGACAGTATCACACTGCAAATAAATGTGCAGAACCTGATAGTATCGAGCTGCAAATAAAAGCGCAGGATCTGACAGTATTATGCTGCAAATAAAGCAGGATCTAGCAGTATCACCCTGCAAATAAAAGTGCAGGATTTGACAAGTATCATGATGCAAATAAAAGGGCAGGATCTGACAGCATCAAGCTGCTAATAAAAGGGCAGAATCTGACAGTATCACACTGCAAACAAAAGGGTAGGTTCTGACAGTATCACATTGCATATATAATGACAGCATTTTACAGTATTGACCTTGAAATAAAAGTGCAGGATTTGGCAGTATCATATTGCAAATGGAAAAGCAGGATCAGACAGTATTGTACTGCAAATGAAAGTGCTGGATCTGACAGTATCTTGCTGTCAAAAAAAGTGCAGGATCTGACAGTATCATGCTGCAGATAAAAGTGTTGGGTTTGACAGTATCACTCCACAAATAAAATGTAGCATCTGACAGTATCGAGATGCAGATAAAAGTGCAGAATCTCACACTATCATTGCTGTAAATAAAAGACCAGGATCTGACAGTATCATAATGCAAAACATAGTTCAAGATCTGATAGTGTAACACTACAAATAATGCAGCATGTTCTGACAGTATCACTCTGCAAATAAAATGTAGCATCTGACAGTATCGAGCAGCAGATAAAAGTGCAGAATCTCACACTATCATTGCTGTAAATAAAAAAGCAGGATCTGACAGTATCATGCAGCAAAACAAAGTGCAAGATCTGATAGTATAACTCTACAAATAATGCAGCACATTTTGACAGTATCACTCTGCAAATAAAAGTGCAGGATCTGAGAGAATCATGCTGCCAATGAAAGTGCAAGATCTGACAGTATCACACTATAAGTGATACGGCATGACCTGACACTATCACTCTACTAATACAATATAGGATCTGACGGTATAACGCTGCAAATAAAAGTATTAGATCTGACAGTATCATGCTGCAAATAACACTGAAGGATCTGACAGTATCATGCTGCAAATAAAAGTACAGGATCTGAAAGTACTGACCTCCAAATAAAAATGCAGGACCTGACAGTATCGAGCTGCAAATAAGAGTGCAGGATCTGACAGCATCAAGCTGCTTATAAAAGGGCAGAATCTGACAGTATCACACTGCAAATAAAAGGGCAGGTTCTGACAGTATCACACTGCATATAAAATGATAGCATTTTACAGTATTGACCATCAAATAAAAGTGCAGGATTTGGCAGTATCATGCTGTGAATAGAAGTGCAAGATTTGACAGTATCACACTGCAGATAAAAGTGCAGGATCTCACAGTATCACACTGCAAATGAAAGTGCAGGGTTTGACAGTATCACTTAGCAATGAAAAGTGCAGGATTTGACAGTATCACGCCTCAAATAAAATATAGCATCTGATAGTATCAAGCTGCAAATAAAAGTGCAGAATATCACACTGCCATGCTGCAAATAAAAGAGCAGGATCTGACAGTATCATACTGCAAATTAAAGAGCAAGATCTGATAGTATAACACTAAAAATAATACAGCACGTCCTGACAGTATCACTCTGCAAATAAAGGTGCAGGATCTGAGAGAATCATGCTGCCAATGAAAGTGCAGGATCTGAGAGTGTCATAGTTCAAATAAAAGTGCAGGATATGACAGCATCATGCTGCACATAAAAGTGTAGGATATGACAGTATCGCGCTGCAAATAAAAGTGTAGGATCTGACAGTATCGACCTGCAAAGAAAAGTGCAGGATCTGACAGTATCATGCTGCAAATAAAAGTGCAGGATCTGACAGTATCATGCTGCAAATAAAAGTACAGGATCTGACAAAATCACACTGCAAATAAAAGTGCAGGACCTGACAGTATCACACTGCAAACAAATGTGCAGGATCTGACAGTATCGAGATGCAAATAAAAGTGTAGGATCTGACAGTATCACAATGCAAATAAAAGTGCAGGACCTGACAATATCGAGCTGCAAATACAAGTGAATGATTTGACAGTGTCATGATGCAAATAAAATGGCAGGATCTGAAGGTATCACAATGCAAATAAAAGTGCAGGATCTGACACTATCATACTTCAAATAAAGAGAATGATCTGACAGTATCATGCTGTAAATAAAAGTGCAAGATCTGACAGTATTACACTAGAAGTAATATGGCATGACTTGACAATATCACTCTGCTAATAAAATGTAGAATCTGACAGTATCACACTGCAAATAAAAGTGCTGGATCTGACAGTATCATGCTGCAAATAACACTGAAGGATCTGACAGTATCATGCTGCAAATAAAAGTGCAGGTCTGACCGAACTGAACCACAAATAAAAATGCAGAACCTGACAGTATCGAGCTACAAATAAAAGTGTGGAATCTGAAAGCATCATGCTGCTAATAAAAGGGCATAATCTGATTGTGTCACACTGCAAATAAAAGGGCAGGTTCTGACAGTATCACACTGCATAAAAAATGACAGCATTTTACAGTATTGACATTCAAATAAAAGTGCAGGATTTGGCAGCATCTCACTGCAGATAAAAGTGCAGGATCTCATAGTATCACACTAAAAATAAAAGTGCAAGGTTTGGCTGTATCACTCTGCAACTAAAGGTGCAGGATTTGACAGTATCATGCCGCAAATAAAATATAGCATCTGAGTATCGAACTGCAAATAAAAGTGCAGAATCTCACACTATCATGCTGCAAATAAAAGAGCAGGATCTGACAGTATCCTGATGCAAATAAAAGTGCAAGATCTTATAGTATAACACTACAAATAATACAACACATCCTGACAGTAACACTCTAGAAATAAAAGTGCACGATTTGACAGTATCACACTACAAATAAAAGTGCAGGATCTGACAGTATCATGCTGCAAATAAAAGTGCAGGATCTGACAGTATCGAGCTTCAAATAAAAGTGCAGGATCTGACAGTAACACACTGCAAATAAAAGTGTAGGATCTGACAGTATCATGCTGCAAATAAAAGTACAGGATCTGACAGAGTCACACTCCAAATAAAAGTGAAGAATTTGACAGTATCACACTGCAATATAAAGTGCAGGACATGACAGTATCACACTGCAAATCAAAGTGCAGTGTCTGACAGTATCTTGCTGCCACAAAGAGTGCAGGACCTGACAGTATCATCCTGCAGATAACAGCGCAGGATCTGAGAGTATCACAGAGCAAATAAAAGTGCAGAATCTGACAGTATCATGCTGCAGATAAAGATACAGGATCTGACAGAATTGCACTCCAAAGAAAAGTACTGGATTTGACAGTATCACACTGCAAATAAAAGTGCAGGATCTGACAGTATCTATCTGTAAATAAAAGTTCAGTATCTGACAGTACTGAGCTGCAAATAAATGTGCAGGATCTGACATTATCATTTTGCAAATAGAAATGCAGGACCTGACAGTATCACATTAAAAACAGAAGGGCAGGACCTGACAGTATCACGCTGCAAATGAAAGAGCAAGATTTGGCAGTATTGAGCTGCAACTAAAAGTGTAGGTTTTCACAGTATCATGCTGTAAATAGAAGTGCAAGATCTTATAGTATCATGCTGCAGATAGAATGCAGGATCTGACAGTATCACACTGCAAATAAAAGTGCAGGATCAGACACTATCATGCTGCAAATAAAAGTGCAGGATCTAATAGTATCAAGCTGCAAAAAGAAGTGCAGGATCTGACAGTATCATGCTGCAAACAAAAGGACAGGATTTGACAGTATCACACTGGAAATAGAATGGCAGGATCTGACAGTATCATGCTGTAAAAAATAGTGCAGGATCCGACAGTATCACACTGAAAGGAAAAGTGCAGGATCTGACAGTATCAAGCTGCAAATAAAGTGTAGGATCTGACAGAATCATGAGACTAAGAAAAGGGCTGATTCTGACAGTATCAAGCTGCAAATAAAACAGCAGGATCTAACAGTATCACAGTGCAAATAAAAGTGGTGGATCTGACAGTATCACACTGGGAAAAAAGTGCATGATTTGACAGTATCCAGCTGCAAATAAAAGTGCAGGATCTCACAGAATCACTCTACAAATTAAAGTACAGGATCTGAAAGTATCTAACAGCAAATAAAAGTGCACAATCTGACAATATCATTCTGCAAATAAAAGTGCAGGATCTAACAGTATCATGCTGCAAATAAAAGTGCAGGATCTAACAATATGTCATAGCAAATAAAAGTGCAGGATATTGACAGTATCAGGCTGCAAATAAAAGTATACAATCTGACAGTATCACACTACAAATAAAAGTGCAGCATCTGACAGTATCAAGCAGCAAATAGAAGTGCAAGATTTGAGAGTATCACACTGCAAATAAAAGTGTAGGATCTAACAGTATCAAGCTGAAAATAAATGTGCAGGACCTGACAGTATCATACTGCAAGTAAAAGGGTAGGGTCTGACAATTTCATGCTGCAAATAAAAGGGCAGGGTCTGACAGTATCAAGCTGCAAATAAAAGTACAGAATTTAACAGTATCAAGCTACAAATAGAAGAGCACGATCTGACAGTTTCAAGTTGTAAATTACACTGCAGGATATGACAGTATCATGCTGCAAATAAAAGTGCAGGATCGGACAGTATCACACTGTAAATAAAAGAACAGGATCTCACAGTATTGAGCTGCACATAAAATTGCAGGCTTTAACAGAATCACACTGTAAATAAAAGTGCAGGTTTTGACAGAATCACACTGTAAATAAAAGTGCAGGATCTGACAGTATCACACTGCAAATAGAAATGCAGGATCTGACAGCATCACGCTGCTGCAAATAAAAAGGCGGAATCTATAGTATCATAGTGTAAATAAAATGGCAGTATCTGACAGTTTCACACTGCAAATAAATAGGCAAGAGTTGACAGAACTGAGCTGCCCATAAAAGTGCAGGATTTGTTGCATCATGCTGTAAATAAAAGTGCACAATTTGACAGTATAACATTGCATATAAATGTGCAGGATCCCACTGTATCACACTATAAATAAAACTGAAGAATTTGATAGTATCATGCTGCAACTGAAAATGCAGCATCTGACAGAATCATTCTGCAAACAGAAGTGCAGAATCTGACAGTATCAGGCTGCAAATAAAAGTACAGGATCTGACATTATCATGCTGCAAATAAAGAGGAGGATCTGACAGTATTAAACTATAACTAATACGGCATGACCTGACACTATCACTCTACCAATAAAATGTAGGATCTGACAGTATCATGCTACAGATAAAAGTGCTGGATCTGACAGTATCATGCTGCAAATAACACTGAAGAATATGACAGTATCATGCTGCAAATAAAAGTGCAGTATCTGACAGTACTGAGCTGCAAATACAAATGCAGGACCTGTGCAGGATTTGACAGTATCACACCACAAATAAAATGTAGCATCTGACAGAATCGAGCTGCAAATAAAAAAGCAGGATCTGACAGTATCATGCTGCAATTAAAAGTGCAAGATCTGATAGTGTAACACTAAAAATTATACAGCACATCCTGACTGTATCACTATGCACATAAAAGTGCAGGATCTGACAGTATCACACTGCCAATGAAAGTGCAGGATCTGACAGTATCACAGTTCAAACAAAGGTGTAGGATATGACAGCATCACACTGCCTATAAAATAACAAGATCTGACAGAATTGCACTACAAATAAAAGTGCAAGGTTTGACAGTATCACGCTGCAAATAAAACTGCAGGATCTGACAGTATCATGCTGCAAATAAAAGTGCAGGATCTGAAAGAATCACACTGCAAATAAAAGTGCAGAATCTGGCAGTATCAAGATGCAAATAAAAGTGCAGGATTTGACAGTATCATCCTGCAAATAAGAGCAGGATCTAATAGTATCATCATGCAAAAAAAGTGCAGGATTTGACAGCATCATGATGCAAATAAAAGGACAGATCTGACAGTATCACAATGCAAATAAAAGTGCAGAATCTGACAGTATCATCCTGCAAATAAAAGTGCAGCATCTGACAGTATCATACTGAAAATGGAAATGTAGGATCTCACAGTATCATACTGCAGATGAAAGTGCAGGATCTGACAGTATCATGCTGCAGATAAAAGTGCTGGGTTTGACAGTATTAAGCTGCAAATAAAAGAGCAGGATCTCAAAGTATCATGCAGCAAAACAAAGTGCAAGATCTGATAGTATAACACTACAAATAATGCATCACGTCTGGACAGTATCACTCTTCACATAAAAGTGCAGGATCTGAGGGAATCACGCTACCTATGAAAGTGCAGGACCTGACAGTATTACAGTTCAAATAAAAGTTCAGGATCTGACAACATCATGCTGCATATAAAAGTGCAGGATCTGACAGTATCATGCTGCAAATTAAAGTACAGGATCTGACAGAATCACACTGCAAAGAAAAGTGCAGAATTTGACGGTATCACACTGCAACTTAAACTGAAGGACCTGACAGTATCACACTTCAAATAAATGTGCAGGATCTGACAGTAACGAGCTGCAAAGAAAAGTGCAGGATCTAACAGTATCACACTGCAAAAAAAAAGTGCAGGATTTGACAGCATCATGATGCAAATAAAAGGGCAGGATCTGACAGAATCACAATGCAAATAAAAGTGCAGGATCTGACAGTATCATGCTGCAAATAAAAACGCAGGATGTGACAGTACCTTGCTATGAAAAAAAGTGCAGGATCTGACAGTGTCATGCTGCAGATAAAAGTGTTGGGTTTTACAGTATCACTCCACAAATAAAATGTAGCATCTGACAGTATCGAGCTGCAAATAAAAGTGCAGAATCTCACACTATCATTGCTGTAAATAAAAGACCAGGATCTGGCAGTATCATAATGCAAAACATAGTTCAAGATCTGATAGTGTAACACTACAAATAATGCAGCATGTTCTGACAGTATCACTCTGCAAATAAAAGTGCAGGATCTGACAGAGTCACACTGCCAATGAAAGTTTAGGCTCTGACAGTATCCCAGTTCAAATAAAAGTGCAGGATCTGACAGTATCGAGCTGCAAATAAAAGTGCAAGATTTGAGAGTATCATGTTGCAAATAAAAGTGTAGGATCTGACAGAATCACACTCCAAATAAAAGTGCAGAGTTTGACAGTATCATGATGTAAATAAAAAGGCAGGGTCTGATGGGATCACAATGCAAATAAAAGTGCAGAATCTGACACTATCATACTGCACATAAAGAGAAGGATCTGACAGTATCATGCTGCAAATAAAAGTGCAAGATCTGACAGTATCACACTATAAGTGATACGGCATGACCTGACAGTATCACTCTGCTAATAAAATGTAGAATCTGACAGTATCACACTGCAAATAAAAGTGCATGATCTGACAGTATCATGCGGCAAATAACACTGAAGGACCTGACAGTATCATGCTGCAAATAAAATGCAGGTCTGACAGAACTGAGCCGCAAATAAAAATGCAGCACCTGACAATATCGAGCTGCAAATAAAAGTGCAGAATCTGAAAGCATCACGCTGCAAATAAAAGAGCAGGAACTGACAGTATCATGATGTAAAACATAGTGCATATTCTGATAGTATAACACTACAAATAATTCAGCATGTCCTGAAAGTATCACTCTGCAAATAAAAGAGCAGCATCTGACAGAATCATGCTGCCAATGAAAGTGTAGGATCTGACAGTATCACAGTTCAAATAAAAGTGCAGGATATGACAGCATCACACTGCACATAGAAGTGCAGGATCTGAGAGTATCGTGCTGCAAATAAAAAAGCAAGATCTGACAGTATCGAGTTGCAAATAAAAGTGCAGGATTTGACAGTAACATGCTTCAAATAAAAGTACGGGCTCTGACAGAATCACACTCCAAAAAAAAGTACAGAATTTGACAGTATTACACTGCAACTGAAAGTGTAGGACCTGACAGTATCACACTGCAAATAAAAGTGCAGGATCTGACAATATCAAGCTGCAAATAAAAGTGCATGCTTTGACAGTATCATACTGCACATAAAAGCTGGCTCTAACAGTATCACACTGCAAATAAAAGTGCAGGATTTGACAGTATTATGATGCAAATAAAAAGGCAGGATCTGATGGTATCACAATGCAAATAAAAGTGCAGAATCTGACACTATCACACTGCACATAAAGAGAAGGATCTGACAGTATCATGCTGCAAATAAAAGTGTAAGATATAACAGTATCACACTGTAAGTAATACAGCAAGACCAGACACTATCACTCTACTAATAAAATGTAGAATTTGACAGTCTCACGATGCAAATAAAAGTGCTGTATCTGACAGTATCATGCTGCAAATAACACTAAAGGATCTGACAGTATCATACTGCAAATAAAAGTGCAGGTCTGACACAACTGAGTCATAAATTAAAATGCAGGACCAGACAGTATTAAGCTGCAAATAAAAGTGCAGGATCTGAAACCATCACACTGCAAATAAAAGGGCAGGTTCTGACAGTATCACATTGTATATAAAATGACAGCATTTTACAGTATTGACATTTAAATAAAAGTGCAGGATTTGGCAGTTCCATGCTGTAAATAAAAGTGCAGGATTTGACAGTATCACACTGCAGATAAAAGTGCAGGATCTCACAGTATCACACTGCAAATAAAAGTGCAAGGTCTGACTGTATCACTCTGCAACTAAAAGTGCAGGATTTGACAGTATCATGCTGCAAATAAAACAGAGCAACTCAGAGTATCGAGCTGCAAGTGAAAGTGCAGAATCTCACACTTTCATGCTGCAAATAAAAGAGCAGGATCTGACAGTATGTTGCTGCAAATAAAAGTGCAAGATCTTATAGTATAACACTACAAATGATACAGCACGTCCTGACAGTATCACTCTACAAATAAAAGTGCAGAATCTGGCAGCATCACACTGCCAATTAAAGTGCAGGATCTGACAATATTGCAGTTCAAATAAAACTGCAGAATATGACACCATCACGCTGCACATAAAAGTACAGGATCTGGCAGAATTGCACTACAAATAAAAGTGCATGATTTGACAGTATCACACTGAAAATAAAAGTGCAGGATCTGACTGTATTGAGTTGCAAATAAAAGTGCAGGATCTGACAGTATCACGGGGCAACTAAAAGTTCAGAATCTGACAGTACAATCCTGCAAATAAAAGTACAGGATCTGACAGAATGACACTGCAAATAAAAAGCAGAATTTGACAGTATCACACTGCAACTTAAAGTGCAAGACCTGACAATATCACACTGCAAATAAAAGTGCAGGATCTGACAGAATAGACCTGCAAATAAAAGTGCAGGATCTGACAGAATCATGCTGCAAATAAAAGTGCAGGATCTGACAGAATCATACTGCAAATCAAAGTGTAGGATCTGACAGTATCTTGCTGTCAAAAAAGGTGCAGGATCTGACAATATCATGTGGCAGATAAAGATGCAGGATCTGACAGAATTGCAGTCCAAATTAAAGTACTGGATTTGACAGTATCACACTGCAAATAAAAGTGCAGGATCTGACAGTATCGAGCTATAAATAAAAGTTCAGTGTTTGACAGTACCGAGCTGCAAATAAATGTACAGGATCTGACAGTATCATGCTGCAAATAGAAATGCAGGACCTGACAGTATCACACTGAAAACAGAAGGGCAGGACCTCACAGTATCGCACTGCAAATAAAAGAGCAATATTTGACAGTATTGAGCTGCAAATAAAAGTGCTGGTTTTCACAATATCATGTTTTAAATAGAAGTGCACAATCTTATGATATCATCCAGCAGAAAGAAGTGCAGGATCTGACAGTATCACATGCAAATAAAAATGCAGGATTAGACAGTATCACTGCAAATAAAAGTGCAGGATCTAACACTATCATGTTGCAAATAAAAGTGCAGGATCTAACAGTATCGGGCTGCAAAAAGAAGTGCAGGATTTGACAGTATCATGCTGCAAATAAAAGGGCAGGATTTGACAGTATCACACTGGAAATAGAATGGCAGGATCTGACAGTATCATGCTGTAAATAAAAGTGCAGGATCTGACAGTATCACACTGCAAGGAAAAGTGCAGAATCTGACAGTATCATGCTGTAAATAAAGTGTAGGATCTGGCAGTATCACACTGCAAAAAAAAAGCAGGATCTGACAGTATCACAGTGCAAATAAAAGTGTAGGATCTGACAGTATCAAATCGGAAGTAAAAGTGCAGGATCTGACAATATCATGCTGCAAATAAAAGTGCAGGATCGAACAGTATCATGCTGCAAATAAAAGTGCAGGATCTAACAATATGACACTGCAAATAAAAGTGCAGAATTTGACAGAATCAAGCTGTAAATAAAAGAACACAATTTGACAGTATCACACTGCAAATAAAAGTGCAGTTTCTGTCAGTATCATGCTGCAAATAAAAGTGCAGGATATGACAGTATCACACTGCAAATAAAAGTGCAGCATCTGACAGAATCAAGCAGCAAATAGAAGTGCAGGATTTGAGAGTATCACACTGCAAATAAAAGTGCAGGATCTAACAATATGTCACTGCAAATAAAAGTGCAGGATTTGACAGAATCAAGCTGCAACTAAAAGCACAAGATCTGACAGCATCACACTGCAAATAAAAGTGCAGCATCTGACAGTATCAAGCAGCAAATAGAAGTACAGGATTTGAGAGCATCATACTGCAAATAAAAGTGCAGGATCTGACAATATCATGCTGCAAATAAAAGTGCAGGATCGAACAGTATCATGCTGCAAATAAAAGTGCAGGCTCTAACACTGTCACGCAAATAAAAGTGCAGGATTTGACAAAATCAAGCTGCAAATAAAAGTACACGATCTGACAGTATCACACTGCAAATAAAGTGCAGCATCTGACAGTATCAAGCAGCAAATAAACATGCAGGATCTGACAATATCTTGCTGCTAGTAAAAGGCAGGGTCTGGACGGTATCATGCTGTAAATAAAGTGCTGGATCTGACAGTAACATGCTGCAAATAAAAGTACAGGATTTAACAGTATCAAGCTACAAATAGAACAGCAGGATCTGACAGTTTCAAGCTGTAAATTACACTGCAGTATATGACAGTATCATGTTGCAAATAAAAGTGCAGGATCTAACATTAACATGCTGCAAATAGAAGTGAAGGATCTGACAGTATCACACTATAAATGAAAGAACAGGATCTCACAGTATCGAGCTGCACAAAAAAGTGCAGACTTTGACAGAATCACACTGTAAATAAAAGTGCAGGATCTGACAGTGTCACACTGCAAATAGAAATGCAGGCTCTGACAGCATTACGCTGCTGCAAATAAAAAGGCAGAATCTATAGTATCATAGAGTAAATACAATGGCAGTATCTGACAGTATCACACTGCAAATAAATGGGCAGGAGTTGACATAATTGAGCTGCCCATAAAAGCGCAGGATTTGGCACACCACACTGTAAACAAAAATGCAGAATTTGACAGAATAATGTTGCAGATAAATGTACAAGATCCCACTGTATCACACTGTAAATAAAACTGCAGGATTTGACAGTATCACACTGCACCTGAAAATGCATCATCTGACAATATCATGCTGCAAATAAAAGTGCAAGATCTGAAAGTATCACGCTATAAGTGATACGGCATAACCTGACACTACCCCTCTACTAATAAAATGTAGGATCTGATGGTATCACACTGCAAATAAAAGTGCTGGATCTGTCAGTACTGTGCTGCAAATAACACTGAAGGATCTGACAATATCATGTTACAAATAAAAGTGCGGGATCTGTCAGTACTGACCTATAAATAGAAGTGCAGGACCTGACAGTATCGAGCTGCAAATAAAAGTGCAGGATTTGACAGCATCAAGCTGCTAATAAAAGGGCAGAATCTGACAGTATCACACTGCATACAAAAGGCTAGGTTCTGACAGTATCACACTGCATATATAATGACAGCATTTTACAGTACTGACCTTCAAATAAAAGTGCACAATGTGGGCAGTATCATGCTGTAAATAAAAGTGTAAGACTTGACAGTATCACACTGCAGATAAAAGTCCAGGAACTCACAGTATCACACTGCACAAATAAAAGTGCAGGGTTTGACAGTATCACTCTGCAACTAAAATTGCAGGATTTGACAGCATCATGCTGCAAATATAATATAGCATCTGAAAGTATAGAGCTGCAAATAAAAGTGCAAAATCTCATACTATCATGCTACAAATAAAAGAGTGGGATCTGACAGTATCATGCTGCAAAAAAAAGTGCAAGATCTGATAGTATAACACAACAAATAATGAAGCACATCCTGACAGTATAACTCTGCAAATAAAAGTGCAGGATCTGACAGTATCACAGTTCAAATAAAAGTGCAAGATATGACAGCATCATGCTGCACATAAAAGTGCAAGATCTGACAGTATCATGCTGCAAATAAAAGTGCAGGATCTAACAGTATCAAGCTGCAAATAAAAGTGCAAGATCTGATAGTATAACACTAAAAATAATAAAGCAAGTCCTGACAGTATCACTCTGCAAATAAAATTGTAAGATCTGATAGTATTAGGCTGCCAATGAAAGTGCAGGATCTGACAGTATCACGCTTCAAATAAAAGTGCAGGATAAGACAGCATCACACTGCAAATAAAAGTACAGTATCTGATAGAATTGCATTACAAATAAAAGTGCAGGATTTGACAGTATAATGCTGCAAATAGAAGTACAGGATCTGACAGTATCACACTAAAAATCAAAGTGCAGGACCAGACAGTATCATGCTGCAAATAAAGAGGAGGATTTTACACTAATATGATGAAAATAAAAGTGAAAGATCTGACAGTATCACGCTATAAGTAATACGGCATGATCTGACACTACTACTTTATTAATAAAATGTAGGATCTGATGATATCGCACTGCAAATAATAGTGCTGGATCTGACAGTATCACATTGCAGAAAAAAGTGCAGGAACTCACAGTATCACACTGCAAATAAAAGTGCAGGGGTTGACAGTATCACTCTGCAACTAAAACTGCAGGATTTGACAGCATCATGCCGCAAATAAAATATAGCATCTGACAGAATCGAGCTGCAAATAAAAGTGCAGAATCTCATACTACCATGCTGCAAATAAAATTGCAGGATCTGACAGTATCATGCTGCAAATAAAATTGCAAGATTTGATAGTATAACACTAAAAATAATAAAGCACATTCTGAAAGTATCACTCTGCAAATAAAAGTGCAGGATCTGATAGTATTAGCCTGCCAATGAAATTGCAGGATCTGACAGTATCACACTAAAAATCAAAGTGCAGGATCTGACAGTATCATGCTGCAAATAAAGAGGAGGATTTTACGCTAATATGCTGCAAATAAAAGTGAAAGATCTGACAGTATCATACTACAAGTAATACAGCATGACCTGACACTACCACTTTATTAATAAAATGTAGGATCTGATGATATCGCACTGCAAATAATAGTGCTGGATCTGACAATATCATGCTGCAAATAACACTGAGGGATCTGACAGTATCATGCTGCAAAGAAAGTGCAGGATCTGACAGTACTGACCTGCAAATAAAAATGCAGGACCTGACAGCATCGAGCTGCAAATAAAAGTGCAGGATTTGGCAGTATCATGCTGCAAATAAAAGTGCAGGATTTGACAGTATCACAGTGCAAATAAAAGTGTAGGATCTGACAGTATCAAATCGGAAGTAAAAGTGCAGGATCTGACAATATCATGCTGCAAATAAAAGTGCAGGATCGAACAGTATCATGCTGCAAATAAAAGTGCAGGATCTAACAATATGACACTGCAAATAAAAGTGCAGAATTTGACAGAATCAAGCTGTAAATAAAAGAACACAATTTGACAGTATCACACTGCAAATAAAGTGCAGTTTCTGTCAGTATCATGCTGCAAATAAAAGTGCAGGATATGACAGTATCACACTGCAAATAAAGTGCAGCATCTGACAGAATCAAGCAGCAAATAGAAGTGCAGGATTGAAGTATCACACTGCAAATAAAGTGCAGGATCTAACAATATGTCACTGCAAATAAAAGTGCAGGTTTGACAGAATCAAGCTGCAACTAAAAGCACAAGATCTGACAGCATCACACTGCAAATAAAAGTGCAGCATCTGACAGTATCAAGCAGCAAATAGAAGTACAGGATTTGAGAGCATCATACTGCAAATAAAAGTGCAGGATCTGACAATATCATGCTGCAAATAAAAGTGCAGGATCGAACAGTATCATGCTGCAAATAAAAGTGCAGGCTCTAACACTGTCACGCAAATAAAAGTGCAGGATTTGACAACATCAAGCTGCAAATAAAAGTACACGATCTGACAGTATCACACTGCAAATAAAAGTGCAGCATCTGACAGTATCAAGCAGCAAATAAACATGCAGGATCTGACAATATCTTGCTGCTAGTAAAAGGGCAGGGTCTGACGGTATCATGCTGTAAATAAAAGTGCTGGATCTGACAGTAACATGCTGCAAATAAAAGTACAGGATTTAACAGTATCAAGCTACAAATAGAACAGCAGGATCTGACAGTTTCAAGCTGTAAATTACACTGCAGTATATGACAGTATCATGTTGCAAATAAAAGTGCAGGATCTAACATTAACATGCTGCAAATAGAAGTGAAGGATCTGACAGTATCACACTATAAATGAAAGAACAGGATCTCACAGTATCGAGCTGCACAAAAAAGTGCAGACTTTGACAGAATCACACTGTAAATAAAAGTGCAGGATCTGACAGTGTCACACTGCAAATAGAAATGCAGGCTCTGACAGCATTACGCTGCTGCAAATAAAAAGGCAGAATCTATAGTATCATAGAGTAAATACAATGGCAGTATCTGACAGTATCACACTGCAAATAAATGGGCAGGAGTTGACATAATTGAGCTGCCCATAAAAGCGCAGGATTTGGCACACCACACTGTAAACAAAATGCAGAATTTGACAGAATAATGTTGCAGATAAATGTACAAGAATCACTGTATCACACTGTAAATAAAACTGCAGGATTTGACAGTATCACACTGCACCTGAAAATGCATCATCTGACAATATCATGCTGCAAATAAAGTGCAAGATCTGAAAGTATCACGCTATAAATGTCTGGCATAACCTGACACTACCCCTCTACTAATAAAATGTAGGATCTGATGGTATCACACTGCAAATAAAAGTGCTGGATCTGTCAGTACTGTGCAAATAACACTGAAGGATCTGACAATATCATGTTACAAATAAAAGTGCGGATCTGTCAGTACTGACCTATAAATAGAAGTGCAGGACCTGACAGTATCGAGCTGCAAATAAAAGTGCAGGATTTGACAGCATCAAGCTGCTAATAAAAGGCAGAATCTGACAGTATCACACTGCATACAAAGGCTAGGTTCTGACAGTATCACACTGCATATATAATGACAGCATTTTACAGTACTGACCTTCAAATAAAAGTGCACAATGTGGGCAGTATCATGCTGTAAATAAAGTGTAAGACTTGACAGTATCACACTGCAGATAAAAGTCCAGGAACTCACAGTATCACACTGCACAAATAAAAGTGCAGGGTTTGACAGTATCACTCTGCAACTAAAATTGCAGGATTTGACAACATCATGCTGCAAATATAATATAGCATCTGAAAGTATAGAGCTGCAAATAAAAGTGCAAAATCTCATACTATCATGCTACAAATAAAAAGAGTGGATCTGACAGTATCATGCTGCAAAAAAAGTGCAAGATCTGATAGTATAACACAACAAATAATGAAGCACATCCTGACAGTATAACTCTGCAAATAAAAGTGCAGGATCTGACAGTATCACAGTTCAAATAAAAGTGCAAGATATGACAGCATCATGCTGCACATAAAAGTGCAAGATCTGACAGTATCATGCTGCAAATAAAAGTGCAGGATCTAACAGTATCAAGCTGCAAATAAAAGTGCAAGATCTGATAGTATAACACTAAAAATAATAAAGCAAGTCCTGACAGTATCACTCTGCAAATAAAATTGTAAGATCTGATAGTATTAGGCTGCCAATGAAAGTGCAGGATCTGACAGTATCACGCTTCAAATAAAAGTGCAGGATAAGACAGCATCACACTGCAAATAAAGTACAGTATCTGATAGAATTGCATTACAAATAAAGTGCAGGATTTGACAGTATAATGCTGCAAATAGAAGTACAGGATCTGACAGTATCACACTAAAAATCAAAGTGCAGGACCAGACAGTATCATGCTGCAAATAAAGAGGAGGATTTTACACTAATATGATGAAAATAAAGTGAAAGATCTGACAGTATCACGCTATAAATGTCTGGCATGATCTGACACTACTACTTTATTAATAAAATGTAGGATCTGATGATATCGCACTGCAAATAATAGTGCTGGATCTGACAGTATCACATTGCAGAAAAAAGTGCAGGAACTCACAGTATCACACTGCAAATAAAAGTGCAGGGGTTGACAGTATCACTCTGCAACTAAAACTGCAGGATTTGACAGCATCATGCCGCAAATAAAATATAGCATCTGACAGAATCGAGCTGCAAATAAAAGTGCAGAATCTCATACTACCATGCTGCAAATAAAATTGCAGGATCTGACAGTATCATGCTGCAAATAAAATTGCAAGATTTGATAGTATAACACTAAAAATAATAAAGCACATTCTGAAAGTATCACTCTGCAAATAAAAGTGCAGGATCTGATAGTATTAGCCTGCCAATGAAATTGCAGGATCTGACAGTATCACACTAAAAATCAAAGTGCAGGATCTGACAGTATCATGCTGCAAATAAAGAGGAGGATTTTACGCTAATATGCTGCAAATAAAAGTGAAAGATCTGACAGTATCATACTACAAGTAATACAGCATGACCTGACACTACCACTTTATTAATAAAATGTAGGATCTGATGATATCGCACTGCAAATAATAGTGCTGGATCTGACAATATCATGCTGCAAATAACACTGAGGGATCTGACAGTATCATGCTGCAAAGAAAGTGCAGGATCTGACAGTACTGACCTGCAAATAAAAAATGCAGGACCTGACAGCATCGAGCTGCAAATAAAAGTGCAGGATTTGGCAGTATCATGCTGCAAATAAAAGTGCAGGATTTGACAGTATCACACTGCAGATAAAAGTGCAGGAACTCACAGTATCACATTGCAAATAAGAGTGCAGGGTTTGACAGTATCACTCTGCAACTAAAAGTGCAGGATTTGATAGCATCATGCTGTAAATAAAATATAGCATCTGACAGTATCGAGCTGTAAATAAAAGTGCAAAATCTCATACTACCATTCTGCAAATAAAAAGAGCAGGATCTGACAGTATCATGCTGCAAATAAAAGTGCAAGATCTGATAGTATAACACTAAAAATAATAAAGCAAGTCCTGACAGTATCAGTCTGCAAATAAAAGTGTAGGATCTGACAGTATTAGGATGCCAATGAAAGTTCAGGATCTGACAATATGACAGTTCAGATAAAAGTGCAGGATATGACAGCATCACACTGCACATAAAAGTACAGTATTTGACAGAATTGCACTACAAATAAAAGTGCAGGATTTGACAGCACTGAGCTGCAAATAAAAATGCATGACCTGACAGTACTGAGCTGCAAATAAAAATGCAGGATCTGAAAGCATCATGCTGCTAATAAAAGTGCAGGATCTGACAGTATCATACTGCAAATCAAAGTGCAGGATCTGACGGTATCTTGCTGTCAAAAAAGGTGCAAGATGTGACAGTATCATGCTGCAGATAAAGATACAGTATCTGACAGAATCACAGTCCAAATAAAAGTACTGGATTTGACAGTACTACACTGCAAATAAAAGTGCAGAATCTGACAGTAATGATCTGTAAATAAAAGTTCAATATCTGACAGTACTGAGCTGCAAATAAAAGTGCAGGATCTGGCAGTATCATGCTGCAAACAGAAATGCAGGACCTGACAGTATCACTCTGAAAACAGAAGGGCAGGACCTGACAGTATCACACTGCAAATAAAAGAGCAAGATTTGACAGTATTGAGCTGCAAATAAAAGTGCTGGTTTTCACAGTATCATGCTGTAAATAGAAGTGCAGTATCTTATAATATCACGCTGCAGAAAGAAGTCCAGGATCTGACAGTATCACAGCAAATAAAAGTGCAGGATCTGACACTATCATGCTGCAAATAAAAGTGCAGGATCTAACAGTATCACGCTGCAAAATGAAGTGCAGGATTTGACAGTATCGTGCTACAAATAAAAGGGCAGGGTTTGACAGTATCACACTGGAAACAGAATGGCAGAATCTGACAGTATCATGCTGTAAATAAAAGTGCAGGATCTGACAGTATCACACTGAAAGGAAAAGTGTAGGATCTGACAGTATCAAGCTGCAAATAAAGTGTAGGATCTGGCAGTATCACACTGCAAATAAAAGTGCAGGATCCGACAGTATCACAGTGCAAATAAAAGTGTAGGATCTGACAGTATCACAGTGCAAATAAAAGTGCAGGATCTGACAGTATCACAGTGCAAATAAAAGTGCAGGATCTGACAGTATCACAGTGCAAATAAAAGTGTAGGATCTGACAGTATCAAACCAGAAAAAAAAAGTGCTGGATCTGACAGTATCACACAAGGAAAATAAGTGCATGATTTGACAGTATCATGCTGCAAACAGAAGGGCATGTTTTAAGAGTATCAAGTTACAAATAAAAGTGCAGGATCTCACAGAATCACTCTACAAATTAAAGTACAGGATCTGAAAGTATCACACAGCAAGTAAAAGTGCAGGATCTGACAATATCATGCTGCGAATAAAAGTGCAGGATTGAACAGTATCATGCTGCAAATAAAAGTGCAGGATATGATATGTCACTGCAAACAAAAGTGCAGGATTTGACAGAATCCAGCTGCAAATAAAAGTACACAATCTGACAATATCATCCTGCAAATAAAAGTGCAGCATCTGACAGTATCAAGCAGCAAATAAACTCATAGGATCTGACAATATCTTGCTGCAAGTAAAAGGGCAGGGTCTGACAGTATCATGCTGTAAATAAAAGTGCTGGATCTGACAGTATCACACTGCAAATAAAAGTACAAGATTTAACAGTATCAAGCTGCAAATAGAACAGCAGGATCTGACAGTTTCAAGCTGTAAATTACACTGCAGTATATGACAGTATCATGCTGCAAATAAAAGTGCAGGATCTAACATTAACATGCTGCAAATAGAAGTGAAGGATCTGACAGTATCACACTGTAAATCAAAGAACAGGATCTCACAGTATCGAGCTGCACAAAAAAGTGCAGACTTTGACAGAATCACACTGTAAATAAAAGTGCAGGATCTGACAGTATCACACTGCAAATAAAAATGTAGGTTCTGACAGCATCATGCTGCTGCAAATAAAAAGGCAGAACCTATAGTATCATAGTGTAAATACAATAGCAGTATCTGACAGTATCACACTGCAAATAAATGGGCAAGAGTTGACAGAATTGAGCTGCCCATAAAAGTGCAGGATTTGGCACATCATTCTGGAAATAAAAGTGCAGAATTTGACAGTATAATATTGCAGATAAATGTGCAAGATCCCTCTGTATCATACTATAAATTAAACTGCAGGATTTGACAGTATCAGACTGCAAGCGAAAGTGCAGTATCTGACAGTATCATTCTGCAAACAGAAGTGCAGAATCTGACAGCATCAATCCAGAAATATAACTGCAGGATCTGAGAGTACCAGGCTGCAAATAAAAGTGTAGGATCTGACATTATCATGCTGCAAATAAAAAGGAGGATTTGACACTAATATACTGCAAATAAAAGTGCAAGATCTGACAGTATCACGCTATAAGTAATACGGCATAACCTGACACTACCACTCTACTAATAAAATGTAGGATCTGACGTATCACACTGCAAATAAAAGTATTGGATCTGACAGTATCATGCTGCAAATAACACTGAAGGATCTGACAGTATCATGCGGCAAATAAAAGTGCAGGATTTGACAGTACTGACGAGGTACAAATAAAAGTGTAGGATCTGACAGCATCAAGCTGCTAATAAAAGGGCAGAATCTGACAGTATCACACTGCAAACAAAAGGGTAGGTTCTGACAGTATCACACTGCATATATAATGACAGCATTTTACAGTATTGACCTTCAAATAAAAGTGCAGGATTTGGCAGTATCATGATGTAAATAAAAGTGCAGGGTTTGACAGTATCACTCTGCAACTAAAACTGCAGGATCTGACAGTATCACAGTTCAAATAAAAGTGAAGGATATGACAGCATCACACTGCACATAAAAGTACAGTATCTGACAGAATTTCACTACAAATAAAAGTGCAGGATTTGACAGTATTGTGCTGCAAATAGAAGTGCAGGATCTGACAGTATCATGCTGCAAATAAAGAGGAGGATTTGACACTAATATGCTGCAAATAAAAGTGAAAGTTCTGACAGTATCACGCTATCAGTAATACGGCATGACCTCACACTACCACTTTATTAATAAAATGTAGGATCTGATGATATCGCACTGCAAATAAAAGTATTGGATCTGACAGTATTGTGTGGCAAGTAACACTGAAGGATCTGACAGTATCATACTGCAAATAAAAGTGCAGGATCTGACAGCATCAAGGTGTTAATAAAAGGGCAGAACAGAAACATAGAAACATAGAATTTGACAGCAGATAAGGACCGCTTGGCCCAACCAGTCTGCCTATTTCCCTACCTAATGGATAAGCTGCAGATCCTAGTTAACCAGCAGTCATATCAAGCTGCAAATAAAAGTGCAGGATTTGACAGTTTCACACTGCAGATAAAAGTGCAGGAACTCACAGTATCACACTGCAAATAAAAGTGCAGGGTTTGACAGTATCACTCTGCAACTAAAACTGCAGGATTTGACAGCATCATGCCGCAAATAAAATATAGCATCTGACAGTATCGAGCTGCAAATAAAAGTGCAGAATCTCACACTATCATGCTGCAAATAAAAGAGCAGGATCTGACAGTACCATGCTGCAAATAAAAGTGCAAGATCTGATAGTATAACACTAAAAATAATAAAGCAAGTCCTGACAGTATCACTCTGCAAATAAAAGTGCAGGATCGGACAGTATTAGGCTGCCAATGAAAGTGCAGGATCTGACAGTATCACAGTTCAAATAAAAGTGCAGGATATGACAGCATCACACTGCACATAAAAGTACAGTATCTGACAGAATTGCACTACAAATAAAAGTGCAGGATTTGACAGTACTGAGCTGCAAATAAAAATGCAGGACCTGACAGTATCGAGCTACAAATAAAAGTGCAGGATCTGAAAGCATCATGCTGCTAATAGAAGGGCAGAATCTGATAGAATCACACCGCAAATAAAAGGGCAGGTTCTGACAGTATCACACTGCATATAAAATGACAGCATTTTACAGTATTGACCATCAAATAAAAGTTCAGGATTTGACAGAATCACACTGCAGATAAAAGAATAGAATCTCACAGCATCACACTACAAATAAAAGTGCAGGATTTGACAGTATCACTCTGCAACTAAAACTGCAGCATTTGACAGCATAATGCCGCAAATAAAATATAGCATCTGACAGTATCGAGCTGCAAATAAAAGTGCAGAATCTCACACTATCATGCTGCAAATAAAAGAGCAGGATCTGACAGTACCATGCTGCAAATAAAAGTGCAAGATCTGATAGTATAACACTAAAATAATAAAGCAAGTCCTGACAGTATCACTCTGCAAATAAAAAGTGCAGGATCGGACAGTATTAGGCTGCCAATGAAAGTGCAGGATCTGACAGTATCACAGTTCAAATAAAAGTGCAGGATATGACAGCATCACACTGCACATAAAAGTACAGTATCTGACAGAATTGCACTACAAATAAAAAGTGCAGGATTTGACAGTACTGAGCTGCAAATAAAAATGCAGGACCTGACAGTATCGAGCTACAAATAAAAGTGCAGGATCTGAAAGCATCATGCTGCTAATAGAAGGGCAGAATCTGATAGAATCACACTGCAAATAAAAGGGCAGGTTCTGACAGTATCACACTGCATATAAAATGACAGCATTTTACAGTATTGACCATCAAATAAAAGTTCAGGATTTGACAGAATCACACTGCAGATAAAAGAATAGAATCTCACAGTATCACACTACAAATAAAAGTGCAGGATTTGACAGTATCACTCTGCAACTAAAAGTGCAGCATTTGACAGTATCATGCCGCAAATAAAATATAGCATCTGACAGTATCGAGCTGCAAATAAAAGAGCAGGATCTGACAGCATCATGCTGCCAATGAAAGTGCAGGATCTGACACTATCACAGTTCAAATAAAAGTGCAGGATATGATAGCATCACACAGCACATAAAAGTACAAGATCTGACAGAATTGCACACAAATAAAAGAGCAGGATTTGACAGTATCACACTGCAAATAAAAGTGCAGGATCTGACTGTATTGTGCTGCAAATAAAAGTGCAGGATCTGACAGTATCATGCTGCAAATAAAAGTGTGGGATTGGACAGTATCATACTGCAAATAAAAGTACAGGATCTGACAGAATCACACTCCAAATAAAAGTGCAGAATTTGACAGTATCACACTGCACCTTAAAGTGCAGGACCTGAGAGCATCACGCTGCAAATAAAAGTCCATGATTTGACAGTATCATGCCACAAATAAAAGCAGGATCTAGCAGTATCACACTGCAAATAAATGTGCAGGATTTGACAGTATCATGAAGCAAATAAAAGGGCAGGATCTGACGGTATCACAATTCAAATAAAAGTGCAGGATATGAGAGTATCACAGAGCAAATAAAAGTGCAGGATCTGAAAGTATCATGATGCAGATAAAGATCAGAATTGCACTCCAAATAAAAGTGTAGAGTTTGACAGTATCATGCTACAAATAAAAGTGTAGGATCTGACACTATCGATCTGAAAATAAAAGTGCAGGACCTGACAGTATCACACTGAAAATAGAAAGGCAGGACCAGCCAGAATCACACTGCAAATAAAGAGCAAGATTTGACAGTATTGTGCTGCAAATAAAAGTGGAAGTTTTCAAAGTATCATGCTGTAAATAGAAGTGCAGGATCTTATAATATCATGCTGTAAATAGAAGTGCAGGATCTGACAGTATCACACTGCAAATAAAAGTGCAGGCTCTGACACTATCATGCTGCAAATAAAAGTGCAGGATCTAACAGTATCAGGCTGCAAAAAGAAAGTACAGGATCGGACAGTATCATGCTGCAAATAAAAGGGCAGAATTTGATGGTATCACACTGGAAATAGAATGCCAGCATCTTTTTTTTTTTTAGTTGTTTAACCAGGAGTAGCACACTAAAGCTTTTTAACAGGTGCGACCTGGGTGCAGAGGGAAGTTAAGTGCCTTGGTCAGGGTCACACAGTGTACAAGTGGAAGCTGTGTGATTCAAACCCAGGTTTGGTCTGCTGGATGTCACCAGATTTGCAGCTAGGAGCCTTAAACCACTGCACTATACTGCCTCCCGTCTGACAGTATAACACTGCAAGGAAAACTGCAGGATCTGACAGTATCAAGCTGCAAATAAAGTGTAGTATCTGGCAGTATCACACTGCAAAAAAAGTACATGATCTGACAATATCATACTGCAAATAAAAGGGCTGAGTCTGACTGTATCAAGCTGCAAATTAAACTGCAGGATCTGACAGTATCACAGTGCAAATAAAAGTGTAGGATCTGACAGTATCAAGCCACAAAAAAAAGCGTTGCATCTGACAGTATCACACTGGGGGGAAAAGTGCATGATTTGACAGTATCATGCTGCAAATAGAAAGCATGCACTTTGAGAGTATCAAGCTACAAATAAAAGTCCAGGATTTCACAGAATCACTCTACAAATTAAAGTACAGGTTCTGAAAGTATCACACAGCAAATAAAAGTGCAGAATCTAATAGTATCATGCTGCAAATAAAAGTGCAGGATCTAACAATATGTCATTGCAAATAAAAGTGCAGGATTTGACAGTATCAAGCTGCAAATAAAAGCACATGATCTGACAGTATCACACTGCAAACACAAGTGCAGAATCTGACAGTATCAAGCGGTAAATAAAAGTGCAGAATCTGAGAGGATCACACTGCAAATAAAAGTGCAGGATCAAACAGTGTCAAGCTGCAATAAACATGCAAGATCCAACAGTATCATGCTGCAAGTAAAAGGGCAGGGTCTGACAGTATCAAGCTGCACATATAAGTGCAGAATCAGACAATATCATACTGCAAATAAAAGTGCAGGGTCTGACAGTATCATGCTGTAATTAAAAGTACAGGATTTAACAGTATCACGCTGCAAATAGAAGGGCAGGATCTGACAGTTTCAAGCTGTAAATTAAACTGCAGGATCAGACAGTATCATGCTACAAATAAAAGTGCAGTATCTGACATTAACGTGCTGCAAATAAAAGTGCAGGATCTGACAGTATTACACTGTAAATGAAAGAATATGATCTCACAGTATTGAGCTGCACAAAAAAGTGCAGGCTTTGACAGAATCACACTGTAAATAAAAGTGCAGGATCTGACAGTATCACACTGCAAATAGAAGTGCAGGACCCGAAAGCATCACACTGCTGCAAACAAAAAGGCAGAATCTTCAGTATCATAGTGCAAATAAAAGGGCAGGCTCTGACAGTATCACACTGCAAATAAATGTGCAGGAGTTGATAGAATTGAGCTGCCCATAAAAGTGCAGGATTTGGCGTATCACGCTGTAAATAGAAGTGCAGAATTTGACAGTATAGCAATGCAGATAAAAGTGCAGGATCACATTGTATCACACTATAAATAAAACTGCAGGTTTTCAGAGTATCATGCTGCAACTGAAAGTGCAGCATCTGACAGTATCAAGGCAGAAATGTAAGTGCATGATCTGACAGTATCAGGCTGCGAATAAAAGTGCAGGATCTGACACAATCATGCTGCAAATAAAGAGGAGGCTCTGACAGTATCATGCTGCAAGTAAAAGTGAAAGATCTGACATGATCACACCATAAATAATACGGCATGACCGGACAGTATCACTCTACTAATAAAATGTAGGATCTGACAGTATCACACTGCAAATATAAGTGCTGGATCTGACAGTATCATGTTGCAAATAACACTGAAGGATCTGACAGTATCATGCTGCAAATAAAAGTGCAGGATCTCATGGTACTGAGCTGCAAATAAAAATGCAGGACCTCACAGTATCGAGCTACAGATAAAAGTGTGGGATCTGAAAGCATCATGCTGCTAATAAAAGGGCAGAATCTGATAGAATCACACTGCAAATAAAAGGGCAGAATCTGACAGTATCACACTGCAAATAAAAGGGCAGGTTCAGACAGTATCACACTGCATATAAAATGACAGCATTTTATAGTATTGACTTTCAAATAAAAGTGCAGGATTTGGTAGTATCACACTGCAGCTAAAAAGTGCAGGATCTCACAGGTATCACTCTGCAACTAAAAGTGCAGAATTTGACAGTATCATGCCGCAAATAAAATATAGCATCTGACAGTATTGAGCTGCAAATAAAAGTGCAGAATCTCACACTTTCATGCTGAAAATAAAAGAGCAGGATCTGACAGTATCCTGCTGCAAATAAAAGTGCAAGATCTTATAGTATAATGCTACAAATAATACAGCATGTCCTGACAGTACCACTCTGCAAATAAAAGTGGAGGATCTGACAGTATCATGCTGCCAGTAAAAGTGCAGGATCTGACAATATCAGTTCAAATAAAAGTGTAGGATATGACAGCTTCACGCTGCACATAAAAGTACAGGATCTGACAGAATTGCACTACAAATTAAAGTGCAGGATTTGACAGTATCATGCTGCAAAAAGAAGTGCAGGATCTTTCAGTATCATGCTACAAATAAAAGTGCAGGATCTGACAGTATCACACTGCAAATAAAAGAGCAAAATTTGACAGTATTGAGCTGCAGATAAAAGTGTAGGTTTTCACAGTATCATGCTGTAAACAGAAATGCAGGATCTTATAATATCATCCTGCAAACAGAAGTGCAGGATCTGACAGTACCACACTGCAAATAAAAGTGCAGGATTTGGCAGTATCATTTTGCAAATAAAAGTGCAGGATCTAACAATATCTCTGTGCAAATAAAAGTGCAGGATTTGACAGTATCAAGCTGCAAATAAAAGTACAGGATCTGACAGTATCACACTGCAAACACAAGTGCAGAATCTGACAGTATCAAGTGGTAAATAAAAGTGCAGGATCTGAGAGTATCACACTGCAAATAAAAGTGCAGGATCTTACAGTATCACACTGCAAATAAAAGTGCAGGATCTGACAGTATCATGTTGCAAATAGAAGTGCAGGATCTGACAGAATCATGCTGCAAATAAAAGGGCAGGATTTGACAGTGTCAGGCTACAAAGTAAAGTGCAAGATCTGACAATATCACACTGCAAATAAAAGTGCAGGATCTGACAGTATCATGCTGTAAATAAAAGTGCAGGATCTGACAGTATCATGCTGCAAATAAAAGTGCAGGATCTGACAGAATCATGCTGCAAATAAAAGGGCAGGATTTGACAGTGTCTGGCTACAAAGTAAAGTATAAGATCTGACGGTGTTAAACTACAAATAACAGGGCAGGACCTGACAGTATCATGCTTTAAATAAAAGTGCAGGATCTGACAGTATGACGTTGCAAATAAAAATGAAGGATCTCACTGTATCATGTTGCAAATAAAAGTGCCGGATCTACTAGTATCAAGCTAAGTGTAGGATATGACAGTACTGAACTGCAATTAAAACGGCAGGATCTGACTGTATCAAGCTAAGTGCAGGATCTGATAGTACTGAGCTGAAAATAAAAGGGAAGGATCTAATATTATCATGCTACAAATAACAGGGCTGAATCTGACATGATCAGGCTTCAAATAAAAGTGTAAGATCTGATAGTATCAAGTTACAATTAAAAGGGCATGATTTGACAGTATCACACTGCAAATAAATGTGCAGGGTTTGACAGTGTCGCTCTGCAACTAAAAGTGCAGGATTCAACAGTATCATGCCGCAAATAAAATGTAGAATCTGACAGTATTGAGCTGCAAATAAAAGTGTAGGATCTCACTGTATCATGCTGCAAATAAAAGAGCAGGATCTGACAGTATAATGCTGCAAATAAAAGTACAAGATCTGATAGTATCACGCTGCAAATGAAAGTGTAGTTTCTGTCAGTATCATGCTGCAAATAAAAGTGCAGGATATGACAGTATCACACCGAAAATAAAAGCGCAGGATCTGACAGTATCACACTGCAAATAAAGGAGCACGATCTGACAGTGTCATGCTGCAGATAAATGGGCATAATCTGATAATATCATACTGCACATAAAAGTGCAGGATCTAACATTAACAGGCTGCAAATAAAAGGACATGATCTAACAGTATCATGCTGCCAATAGAAGTGCAAGATCTAACAGTATCATGCTGCACATAAAACTGCAGGATCTGACAGTATCACACTACAAATAAAGGTGCAGGATCTGACAGTATCACACTACAAATAAAGGTGCAGGATCCGACAGTATCACACTACAAATAAAGGTGCAGGATCCGACAGTATCACACTACAAATAAAGGTGCAGGATCTGACAGTATCATGCTGTCAACAGAAGTGCAGGTTCTGACAGCATCAGGCTGCAAATGAAAGTGCAGGATCTGACAGTATCACACTGCAAGTAAAACTGCAGGATCGGACATATGCTGCCAATGAAAGTGCAGGATTTGACAGTATCACACTGCAAGTAAAACTGCAGGATCTGACATATCATGCTGCCAATAAAAGTGTAGGATCTGACAGTATCATGCTACAAATAAAAGTGCAGGATCTGACAGTATCATACTGCAAGTAAAATTGCAGGATCTGACACATCATCTGCCAATAAAAGTGTAGGATCTGACAGTATCATGCTGCATACAAATGTAGGATCTGACAGTATCACCCTGCAGATAAAAGTGTAGGGTTTGACAGTATCAAACTGCAAATGAAAGTGCAGGATCTGACAGTATCAAGCTGGAAATAAAAGTGCAGGATCTGACAGCATCAAACTGCAAATGAAAGTGCAGGATCTGACAGTATCATGCTGCAAATAAAAGTGCAGAATCTGACAGTATCACATTGCAAATGGAAGTGCAGGATGTGACAGTATCTTGCTATAAATGAAAGTGCAGGATCTGACAGTATCATGCTGCAGATAAAAGTGCAGGATCTGACAGCATCACATAGCAAATAAAAGTGCAGGATCTGACAATATCATGCTGCAGATAAAAGTACAGGATCTGACAGAATCACAGTGCAAATAAAAGTGCAGGCTTTGATAGTATCACACTGCAAATGAAAGTACAGGATCTGATACTATCGACCTGCAAATGAAAGTGCAGGATCTGACAGTATCATGCTGCAAATAGAAGTGCAGGACCTGACAGTATCACACTTTAAATAGAAGGGCAGGACCTGACAGTATCACACTGCAAATAAAAGAGCAGGATTTGACAGTACTGAGCTCCAAATAAAAGTGCAGGTTTTGACAGTATCATGTTGTAAGTAGAAGTGTAGGCTCTTACAGTATCATGCTGCAGATAAAAGTGCAGGATCTGACAGTATCACACTGCAAATAAAAGTGCAGGATTTAACAGCATCACTTTGCAAATAAAAGTGCAGGATTTGACAGTATCACACTGCAAATAAAAGTGCAGGATTTGACAATATCACTTTGCAATTAAAAGTGCAGTATCTGACTGTGTCATGCTGCAAATGACAGTGCAGGATCTGACAGTATCATGCTGCAAATAAAAGGGCAGGATCTGACAGCATCGAATTAGAAATAGAAGGGAAGGATCTGATGGTATCATGCTGTAAATAAAAGTGGAGGATCTGACAGTATCATGCTGTAAATAAAAGTGCAGGATCTGACAGTATCATGCTGCAAATAAAAATGAAGGATCTGATAGTATCATATTGCAAATAAAAGTGCAGGATCTACCAGTATCAAGCTAAGTGTAGGATCTGATGGTATTGATCTGCAAATACAAATGCAGGATCTGACAGTATCAAGCTAAGTGTAGGCTTTGATTGTATTAAGCTTCAAATAAAAGGGAAGGATCTAACAGTACAGTATCAAGCTACAAATAAAAGGGCATGATCTGACAGTATCATGCTGCAAATAAAAGTGCAGGCCTGAAATCATCATGCTGCAAATTAAAGTGAAGGATCAGACAGTAGTGATCCGGGGCTCCTAAAACTTGTTACATACTGTACAGTGTATATGTCCATGTAACACAACTCTTCAATCTTTATTTTATGTATGTATTTATTTGTTTTATTTTATTTTTATTTAAAAATGTTTCACCAAGAGGGCACACTGAGCCAAGACTCTTTTCCAGGTGTGACCTGGAGGAAGGGGGAAGGAGGGAAATAAAGCAATAAATATACATGCAGGTAAATACATTAGATATGTATCCATACAGGTAAAACAATTACTACATTGTAGCAATCAGGGGAAGAGGGAATGGGGGAAATGCCACAGTAAATATATACATTATACAGGTAGAATAATTACAGCAGTACAACAATCCACAGCTGTAAAAGCAAAACAGTGATTGGTGACCTGTGTACAGATATATGAAGTAGGTACAAGCATAAAGTGGAGAGACTGGAGTGATATTGCTGAAAAATGAACATAGAATTTAAGTCGTCCATAGCGTGGTCAGAAGATGCAGGGTTAGATTTAGCAGGGGGTTAAATTAGATGGGATAGAGAGGTGAGTTAGTTGCAAGTGCAGATGTGGGGAGGGAGTTTGTGAAGGAGAGAGCAGAGGGTGAGGGGGAATGATGAAAGGGCAAGGGGATGGAATTCCACAACTTAGGCAGGTGGTAGAAAAATGCAGATTGGCCTTTGGAAGTGGATCTTCTGGGAATGATGAGTGGTGGTCATAACTACAGAGAGAATAAGGGGGGGACATGGTGAGAATGAGGAGGAGAGATAGGAAGGGAGGGAACCAAACCAGTATTTAGTTGTGATGGAGATACAGTGGGAGCATTTCCTATCCTCAAGAGAGAGGAAGGAGTGGGAGCTATAAAGGTAACAGTGATGAGAAAGAGGGGGTTTGGCACTAAAGACTGTGTCACCATAGTCAAAAAATGGAGTAATCAAAACAGCCATCACAGAGGCAACAAGCCTTTGTGTAAAGCAAATCAACAAAACACAACGAAGGAAAAAAATGCTATGGTTCTCAAAAGAGGTGGCAGGGAAGGTTAAGGAAAAAAGGATAGCATTCAGGAAATATAAGGACACACAGAAGGAGCAGGACAGAGAACTTTATCAGTTAAAGCAGAAAGAGGCTGGGAAGGCAGTCAGAATAGCAAAGGCCCAAACCAAGGAAAGGATAGCCAACTCTGTTAAGAAGGGGTAAGACCTTTTATAGGTACATTAGGGAGTGAAGAAAGACCAAAGGAGGGATACTGAGGCTTAATAAAGGGAAGGGAATGTGGGTAGAGGGTGACAGTGAAAAAGCAGAGATACTGAACAAATGTTTCTGCTCAGTATTCATAAAGGAGGAGGAGGGGGAGGTACCTAAACCAAACAAGAGAAACACTCTGAAGATGGAAGTCTATACCAGTCCATTTACAGAAGAAAGGGTTCTGAAAGAACTAATAAAATTGAAGGTGGACAAAGCAATGGGGCCTGATGACATTCACCCAAGAATTCTAAGGGAACTAAGGGTAGAACTAGTGACACCGCTGACTACTCTCTTTAACAAATCAAGGGAGGATGGGGTGGTACCTGAGGACTGGAGGAGGGCGGATGTGATTCTTCTTCACAAAAGTAGGGGCAGAACAGAGGCAAGAAACTACAGACCAGTTAGTTTGACCTCAGTGGTAGGGAAAATGATGGAATCACTTCTGAAGGAAAGAATTGTTGAGTACCTAGAGGCCAGTTGGGCACAGGACCCAAGGCAGCATGGATTCATAATGGGAAGGTCATGTCAGACGAATCTAATAGGTTTCTTTGACTGGGTGACCAAAGTAGAAGATCAGGGAGGGGCTGCGGACATGACCTACATAGATTTTAGCAAGGTATTTGATGCAGTCCCACACAAAAGATTAATACACAAGTTAGCCAGCCTTGGAGTGGGTCCCAAGGTGGTAGCCTGGATAAAAAATTGGCTAGACAACAGAACGCAAAGAGTAGTAGTAAATGGAGTCCACAGTTAAGAAAGGAGGGTTACTAGTGGGGTACTGAGGTTCAGTACTAGGACGGTCCTTTAATGTCTTTATAAGTGACATTGCAGAGGAACTGGAAGAAAAGTATGTCTCTTTGCAGACGACACAAAGATCTGCAACAGGGTTGATACACAAGATGGAGTGGAAAGGATGAGAAGGACTTGCAGAGTTGGAGGAATGGTCAGATGTATGGCAGCTCAGATTCAATGCAAAGAAGTGCAAGGTAATGCACCTGGGAAACAAAACCCAGAGGAAGAGTACACAATGGGGGTGAGATACTGACAACAGTAAAATGGAAAGGGACCTGGGGTAATTATATCAGATGACCTAAGGTGGGCAAGCAATGTGAGAAGGCAGTAAGGGAAGGCTTGGGGGATACTGGGTTGTATAGGAGAGGCAACAATAGTAGAAAACAAGAAGTTGTTATCCCTCTGTACAGACAGTTGGTGAGACCCCATCTGGAGTACTGTGCAGTTCTGAGACCCCATCTCTGCAAAGACATAGACAGAGTGGAGGCTGTCCAGAGGAGGGCAGCCAAAATGGTACAGGGTCTGCACCAGAAGACATACTGAAGAAATACTAAAAGAGCTTATATGTATACCCTTGAGGAAAGAAGGGAGAGGGGACATGATAGAAACTTTCAAGTACCTCAAGAGAATCAACAAAGTCCAAGAGGTAGCATCTTTCAGAAAAAAAGATGTGCAAGAACAAAGGGCACAATTTGAAGATAGAGGGGACGACTCAGAGGTAATGTGAGGAAGTTTTTCTTCACAGAGAGGGTTGTGGATGCATGGAACAGCCTCCCTGAGGAGGTCGTGGAGTCAAGAACAGTGGGGGAATTCAAGAATGCATGGGACAGACATAAGGCAGTCCTAGTGGGGGATAGGAGGAAGTAAGCTGTTGGTTAATTAGGATCTGCAGCTTATCTGTTAGGTAGGAAAATGGGCAGACTAGGTGGGCCAAGTGGTCCTTATCTGCCGTCACATTCTATGTTTCTATGGGATGATCATTTTCTGTACTACAGTGCGTCAGGAATACAGCGGGATGCAGCTGAAGTTACGGTAGAGGGCACTAAGCTTGGGGTGCAGTTTTTTGGCAATTGCATCAATGTGTACAGAAAAGCTGAGATGCCTGTCAAATCGGACACCAAGATACTTAGCAGAGGAAGAATCCTCCAGTTTAGTCCCAGCGAGGGTTTGGAAAGAAGGCAGAGAGGGGATATGGGACAATCTCTGACTAGTGCCAAAGGTCATGGAGATTGTCTTTTTTACATTAAGGAATAGTTGATGTGAAACTAGCCAGTGCTGGACATTGTCAAAGTCCAGCTGTAGGGTGGTAGTGACACTAGATGGGAATGGGCCAGATGTATACAGAACAGTGTCATCTGCATACATGTGGATGCTAGAAGAGGAGCAGACATTGAGGAGGTCATTAAGAAAAATGGAGAAAATGAGGGGAACCAAAACAGAGTTCTGTGGGACATCTGTCTGTATGGGGAGGGGAGGGGAGGGGAGGAGATACAGAGTCAGTTATCCTAACTGTTATCAGTTATCCTGAGGAAAGCTCCTCAGGTGGCACACTGGATGTGTGATTGCTTTACAAGCAAAGGGTCAGAAGTTTGATTCTAAGTGAGGGAATGCATTTGCCATTTATGAAGTATATTCATGAATTATGGGGGTGGGTGGGCAGTCTAGATGGGCCAAAAAAGGTCCTTTTCTGCTGACACATATCTATGAATCTATGAATCTAACTGACTGGATTCTGCCGAGCAGGTAGGAGCTAAACTGATCAATAGCTGAGGAAGAGAGCCCAGCTGAGCAGAGTTTGGATAGGAGGATGGTGTGAGAGACTATGCCAAATGACTTAGCAAGGTCAATGAAAATGGTGGTGATGATGAGGCCACTGTCCATAATGGTAAGTGTGGAGTCAGTGAGCCAGAGGAGAGAGGTGGTGGTGGAGTGATCCTTGCTGAATCCAGATTTAAAAGGGGTGAAGAAGGGTGCGTCAAGGTGGGAGGACAGTTAAGATAAGTAAAGATGTTCTTGGAGTTTGGACAGGATAGGGAGGAGGGAGATGGGCTGATAGTTGCCAGGAGAGGAGGACTCACCCCCTTTGGGAAGGGGATAACTGTGGTGTGTCTCCAGGCCATGGGAACAGATGAAAGGGAGACCGAAAAGTTCAGAAGTGAGGTGAGAGGAATGGCAATAGCAGGGGAGGATAGGAATAGGAATTTTAGATATAGGCCATCAGGAAAGGATGCAGAAGAGGAGTGCAATGCAAAAAGGGCCTTGAGGGTGGTGGAGAGGGGTGTACTGGAGAAGGAGAAAAACAGGGTGAAGGAGGAGTGGTCGATAGAGTTAAGTGATTAAGGGAGGTAGATGGGGTGTGAGCTGAGAAGGTCGGCAGCACAAGAGGTAAATTAAAAGTTAAATTTGGCGGCAACTTTGAAGTGGTCTGATAAGACAGCATCATTGTCTTGGAGAATGGGGACAGGGGATTGGGTGGGGAAGGGAAGAGGACTTGCACCACTTTCCAAACTTTAGAAGGGTGGTTCAGGCTGGTGCTGAAGGTGGATTGGAAGTATTAAACACATGCCTATCTTACGGCATGGGTGCAAGAGTTGCAAAGGGTGCGATAATACTCAAAATCAACCAGGAAGCCTGAGGATTCATGAGTTTTCCAAGCTTGGTTGAGAGCCCGGATACATGCTAAGAGTTTGGGGGTGATATATGGGAGGTGGTTACTCCTCACTCTGATCTGCCTGAGGGGGGGCAAACTTATTCCAGATGGTCATGAATTTGGTATGAAAGAACTGAAGTGATGGGGGACCAGTCGGTGGTTGATAGGTCAGTAAGTACACGGTTGAGGTCCAGGGATTTGTAGGAGTGAGTCACAATGTATCTTGGGGGAGCTTTGGGGTGATGGACCGTACTTACAATGTAGATTAGGTGGTGATCACCTATGGCTTCAGGGTATAAACCAGCAGCGATGACACTGTGGGGGTGAGTAGTGAGGGCTCAGTCGATGACTGTGTGAGTGAGGGTTTTATCGTTTGATTTTATTGAGTATTATTTTATTGATTAACTTCCATTGAAATGGAATTGTTTGTTGCAGTAACTCTACTGCAGAATTCTGCAGTGCTGCGCTTCATCCTGGTGGGCTTCACTGTAGGTGGGTGAGGTCGGACAATAGGTGGGTCAGGTTGAGTGAGGATATGTCATTACAAGTTTTGGCATGTTAAGGGGATAACAAGTTGAGATTAAAGTCACCAAGGACATAGATTTCACCTGTAGAGGTATGAGACAGGATGATGGCTATGAGGGAAGATATGGAGGAGGGGGGTGGTATGCTAGGGTGACAATAAACTCCCACTACAAAGATAGGGGAGGAGGAGGAGGGAAAGAGTAATTTTAATGATTAGAAATTCATAAGCATCAGCAGAAGTGGATGCGTGCACAGGGGAAAACTGCAGGGAAGAGGCTATGTACATGGCCACACCTCCGCCACGACTGGCTCTCACTTGGTGGACTAGGGAGTAGCCAGGTAGGGAGATGGAGCAGTCAGAGACCTTAGAATTTAGGCAAGTTTCAGAGATGATAAAAATATCTGGGGGTAGAGTTGTAGTGAGGGGGAGCAACAAGGGAATCTTGTGCTGCAAACTCCTAGTGTTTAAATGGGCAATTTTGAGTCCACTTGGAAGTTGGGAAGAGCAGTGGGGTGAGAGGCCAGGGTTTGGTTTGACATCACCTGCTAATAGTAGCAGGACAGTAAGTAATAGCTTGGTAGAGTCAGACCGTAGCCTTTGAGGGACAGGGATGAGGGGCAGCAGGTGGAGAGGTGAGAGGAAAAGCTAGTGAAGGAGAATTTGAGATAGAGGAATATAGAGGGGGGTCAGAAGGGGAGAGAACAGACAGTCCTGTAAACCACGTATTATGGGACTAGGTGGGGACATAGGAGGTGTAGGTGAAGGGGGAACGAGGGTTAGTAAGAGGAGGGATAGAGACAAGGATGGGGATGAAAGGTTGAGGAGGTAAGGGGTAGAGGGAGGGGGAAGTGAGGAAATAGTGAAGAGAAGGGGGAGGATTATGGTAGGTAACATTGCAGGAGCTAGGGCAGTGCAAATAGGGTAAATGTGTAGGATAGTCATATGGGAGATGATTAAGATAGTTGGACTAGAGCAGGGTAAGTGCAGTCCGTGGAGACAGAAGAAAGGAGTCAGCAGAAAACTTAGTAGTTAATTGGCTGAGGAAAGAGCAAAGCAAGTAACGGGGGGAATATAGGACCTGGTGGAAGAAGACACAAACAGTGCAAGTGGGATGTACCAAGTGGGCATGTGTGTGGGATCGTGAGATACTATAGGATTGCAACAGGGAGAAGCACTAACAGGCTGAGTGGCCTAGTGGATAAAGTTGCAGGCTCCAGAAAGGGCTGGACACCTCAAGCATTGGTTCAAGTCCAGTGGAGGGAGAAAAAGAAAGGGAGAGAAAAGAAGGAGGGGGTTACAGGAAGGGCTAACATCAGATGTGAACTGTGGGAGTGGCAGGAATAATCTAAGGGACAGCTGAGGGCAGGGCTAGTTCAAATTCTATTAGATTAAGGGGGAGAGCACAGTATCCCCTAGTTGCTCAGTGGTATAAACTGCTAAGGAGAGTAAAGGGGGACAGTCAATGAATGGTCATGTTACCTAGTCCACCTATAAATGAAAGGACCACCCACAGTGAGAGGGGAGAGGGTGGGGTGGGTGGGGCAGTCACTGCAATAGTGGTGGCAGGTAACTGCTCTGAACACCCTATGCTCCAGACGCAGTACCTGAGAGTAAGCTGGCTGCTGCTGGGACAGGTAGGCTCCATGCTCACATGGTGGGCATCTGGGGGGACGATTGGGTGCAGCCTATGGAGATGCAGAGAAAGGATCAGCAGGTCAAGGGACAACAATGGAGAGGTCAGGGCAGGAATGGGACAGAGGGGGGGGGAGGAAATGGTGACCTCAAGTTCACAGCATCAGCAGGCTCAGCAGTAAGGAAAATGTCCCAATTACACTAGCAGACTGACAAAATAGCTAATCACGAGCTCACAAACCCCAGCAGTGCTAGACTCAGTTACTGTACCTGTTAAAACAGTGCACACACCCCAGCAGTGAGAGGAGCACTTAAGGTACCCTCTCCAAACCAACACAGTCCCCAGTCCAAACAAGAACAATTAATGCAGTACAAAATCTAGCTATTGTGGTCATCCAACAGAAGAAAGGTAGGATTAAAAGTCCCTTAAAAGGAGGCAGTATAGTACAATGGATTAAGGCTCTGATCTGCAGATCTGGAGACCTGGGTTTGAATCCCACAGCTGCCTAGGTGCATACTGTGTGATCCTGAGCAATTCACTTAACTTTCTTGTGCTCCAAGGTCACATCTGGAAACAAACTTCAGCTTAATGTGCTACTCCTGGTTAAACAATGTTCCCTTTCCCTTTCCTTCTTTTTGCTCTGAGCACCCTCTGCTCCAAACCGCAGTACCTGAGGAGTAGGCATGTCTCTGATTACCTGCACAGCCATATTCTTCTACCTTCAGCATGGCTTTAGGCTGAAGCACACTACCTCTACTGCTTACCAGTGATGTTTCCTTGACCGTTGATAAAAGCAAGATGTCTGAGTCGTATTCATAGATTTGAATAAGGTGTTCAATCTTGTGGACCACCCTTTCTTCTGTACTAAGTTTAATTAATTGGGAGTCTCTCCGACTGCACCAAACTAGTTTAGAAACTACCATAGACACAGAAAGCAACATGAGAAATTTGCAAAAGTGACCTGTACCCTAGTGGGTGTTCCATAAAGATTCATATTAGATCCCTTGCTAGTCTTGCTATACATTTACATGTCAGTGGATCAGTAGGTAGCACATTTGCCTCTGGGGCCAGAACATGAGAAAGTCATGGGTTCTAGCCCCATACCAGGTACTTGGGGTAATTCCCATAACTGACACTAGTGTAGTACAAGAGGGGGTGTCGCAATGTTAAGGTGCCATCCTTTGGATTAGATGTTAAACTAACTCGTCTGCACATCTCTGATTACTGTGCAGGTGGAAGTTAAAGATCCCATGGTGCTTATCAATGAAGAGTGGGGAGATTTTTTTATTGTATTAAAAAGTCAAAACAAAAAAGAAAGTACAGAAGACTCAAAACATATTTCATTCACCAATCCTTATATGACCCAAAAGAAAATTAGAAAAAAGAAAAGCAAAGTGCGAGTACCATACAAGAAAAGAAAAAATGACTACAGGCCCACTCTCTCTTTTTTTTTTAAACATCCAGTGTATCCCTTTCTACCAAACTTTAAACTGTGATTTATCCAAGTGAGAAAATTCTGATAAATCAAAGTAAGTTCATACTGCATTTTCTAAAACAAGCCTGTCAAAGTAACCTCCTTTTGCTGCAGAATCCATTGGCATCATGCCTGCTAGATAGCCCATTTGGTACATGAGAAAATGACATATAAAGTTCCATTATGTCAGTTCTGCCATGAATTATCTGTGAGTCCCAAAACTAGACAGTAATATGCCATTTGTTAGAAACATGGCTCAGACCAGTGATGAGCTAGCAGTTTCCAAAAATCTTTACTAAAAAAGCAATCCAATAATAAATGTTGTATAGCTTCCAATTCTGCGGAATACTGTGTTCTAAGGCATGCACTCTCGCTCACCACTTTATGTTTCTGATGATCGTGAACACAAATGCCGTGGCTACAGAACCAAATTGTGTCCTATGTTTCAGCAGGAATTTATGGCTCAGTAATGAACTGTATTATCATTTTTGTTAGGACTCATATTCTGCCTGGAAAAATTGGAACTTCGAAGACATTTGCCATAATTAAAGCATACAACTGTTTTGTTGCAAGGGATTCTGTCTGGGTAATAGTAGGCTGCCTTGTTTTCTCTTACAGAAGCATTCTCTCACAAAGCCTGGGATCAAGAGTTGTTTCCCAAATATTTAACTTTCCCATTTCCCAAAGGGAAAAGAGAGGAACATATCATCCCCAAAAGGAGCCTGTCCATATCGAATCTTTCTTTTGTGCAATGAAAGTCACATGAAAAGCAAAAAAAAAAAAAAATGCAAAAGGAAAAAATCTAAAGGATTTAGCATTCCCAATCTACCATCTTTCACTGGTCTGTACGTGTGACTCCTTTTGACAGTATTTAACCTTATGACTCATAGAAGGTGAAGAAAGACCCATAAAGTTGTGCCTGCGCAAGGAACGATAAAGGTTTTTAACAAGTAAATCTTTTTTTTTTTCTTGGTATTGGCCAATTTTACCATCTATTTAGTTTTCTATCTGCTATATCAAGTTTAATCCGCCAATTTTTGGTAGCCACATCCTCAAATTGAAACACCACCCCAAGTACTTCTCTATGCTCAGATGTTGTCTGTATCCCTGCCAGCTCAGCTTCAGTATTATTTCCAAATGTTAGGGCCATACTCTTCTCTTTGTTAATTTTAATCCCTGTACTGTTTGTAAGTTGTTCAATACTTTTAATACCATTAATTCCAGAAACTATGGGGCTCGATTTTCAAAGCGTCAGGAATGACACATGGTGCTTGCGCCAAAAAGATATAATGAGAGGGGTACCGTGCACCACACCATGCTCCATTCCCAATTTTTTTTACACAGTCTGCATCCCCAGTGGGGTGGCCTGCACCAGACTGGCTTGTGCCGGGATTACACCAAGTCACAGGCTGTGCCATGACAGACAGGGAGTTTGCGCCATAGACCAGCTGCAACATCCCCTGCCTCTGGATTTTCAGAGCCCCTCTAGTGGCCACAAAGTTGTGGCAGTGGTTAGACCAGGCTGAATTGGTCTAACCAGATTGCGACCATGGGGCGGCAGTGGTGAGGACAAGGGGAGTGGATGTGGATGCGCATAGATTCCACACATTATCCTACACCCAGAGGCAGTCACATATACCCTGGTACTGTGTGAGTGCAGTATATGTGTACAATGATGAGTACCCAGTGGCATGCATATCAGATCAGCCTGTTGGTGGGTTGAATGGATGACTGACATGTCATCTCATGTATCTTAACACCCTAGAAACCCCCATGATGAATGGTGTCATGATACCAACTTGAAAAGTCTCAGTATGTCCACATAAAGCCATAAGTATGGTAAATAATATAAGTTCTGCCCCCTTCCCCGACAAAGTACACATAACATCACAGGTGGCACAATGTCATGGCACTTTGCAGAGGCTGTATGGGACTACAGAACTGTACAGGACTACATTGTTTAGTACTGCACTCAGCTGATAGGTCAGAAGTTCCTCCATACAGTAATTAGTCACTATTTGTCCTGTGAACCTGATGTACACACTCTCCCATCCCCCCCCCCATATGTCAGGACACTGTTCACTGTGCAGCTGCTGCCCCCTGTAATGATCCATGGCACCAGTGTGAGTGGACAGAGGCTGGTCTCTGTTTCAGCTCTACAGAACACTGATCCAAGATTGGAGGCCCTACGGGATACATTACCAGTTACCTGATATCCTACTGTACTATTTGTATGTGAAGGCACAAACCAACCTGCATAACAACAGGTATGGCACAGACATTAGTCCAGGTTCCATACCCAGTTCCATGTACTATACATTCCCTACAGCCACAGGATGTTACCATGGGTTCTACCTACAGTGACAGCACACGGACATCCCAGACATCCACAGAGACTAACTGGTTACAGACTCAGGAGTTGCATGCACAACGGAGGACAATGGTACCCAACTCGCAGTATGGTGCCCACTCAGTGTGATTAAACTAGGGGAAATCATGATCTAGGGACTCCCTACCATTATCTGCTTACAGGTACTCCCCCTATACCCTACTGGGTACACACTACAACAATCCCTGTAGTGATGTATCACACACAGTATGGTTCAGACTCTGAAGCACATCACCTGTACCCTGCAACCACGTGGTTTCTGGGATGGATGCATCTACAGGACACAGGCTTTTCTGGCTGTGTCTGGTATACACACAGGGGTTCAGTCTGGGGGCAGCCATTGTCATTCCTCTTCCATGCCCCATTTGTTTGATGTATGGATACGGTTGTGGCAACTGTAGGGACTTTGACACTGGGACCCCTTCTGTACCAAAATCTGGTGCAGGGTCCCTGGCGCCCTGAGCATAGATGCAAGCTGCCATTTGCCACAGCTTGCATCAGTCTACTGACTCTTTGAAAACTGAGCCCATGGTTTCAAAACAGAAGACATTCATCTGCACATGCAGTCATTTTGGCAAAATCATTTCCATTCCTCAAACTGAGTGGTCAGATATATGTTAGTTTTAAGACTAGATCAAGGCTAAAAACATAAAATAAAGGGCTGCTAGGGCAACCCTGGTGTACCCCTTTTTAGATCCGGCATGAGGCCCCTGTCTATTCATTAATGAATGGCAAAATTTTAGCATTCTGATATAGCTTTCTAACCAGAGAAACAAAAGAAGCTGGAGCTCCACAGACTTTTAAAACTTCCTATAATAACTATTTGAGACTGAGTCAAATGCTTGCACCCTTACAGTTCCCCACGGATGGCCCCTTTCCACTATTCCTTTTATATAGATAAATTATTTTGTATAGTTCTCACAGGTATGGGGCAGGCCTGTGTCAGGATTATTAAGATGCTGCACCCCCTTTCGAGGCATTTGCACAGGATTTTTGGCGTAATTTTTAAATCTGTCTTGAAATGGCTAAAGGGTTTCCAGTTTTAAAGATCAGTTGTTTCTCCTGTTTTTATAGATAAAAGAACATAACCCCTTTCTCCAAAAGTTGGCATAAGGTTCTCTATTGCCATATGTTGTTTTGTATGACATTAAGCACAGAGGAAATCTGAGAGATTTTTTTTTTTTCAAATAACCCACTAGATATGCTATTCAGACCTGTGGCAGTATTAGATGTTAAATTTTGTATTGCCTCCTGCGCTTCTGGTTTATAATTTCTGTTATCAGAATTTGCTTTTAAAGGTCTGATAGTTGTGGAGGTATAATATCATTTAAATTTTTTTCCTTTTTTGTGCCTTCCCTTGATGTGCCAAAGGTACAAACTATGGGCCCTATGAATGTAGGGGTGGGAAGTATGTGCCGGAGGTGTGTATCCCACCTGCAGAGCTCCACACCTGCAGTCAGGTGTACACCTGGTGGAATTCATGACCACTGGCCACCTCTCTGCAATCCTGCCTCCCCAGCACACAGATTTGCATGGGAGTGAACAGATGCAGAGCTGTGGTCCCAGGCGAGTGGCCAATCAAATACCCTGCCTGGGACTCAGAGTGGATCCCCCATGCAGGACGGTGCAGGACCATGATCAGGCATCAGGCACAAATTGCACATAGCCACTGATGCACCCATGGACCATGCCAGTGGCTGGCAGCAGCTGTACAGCCCCTCCGATGCCCACCTGGAGGCATCTCCCACTGACAGAAGCACTGCCGCCCCCACCCCAGCATGGGGCAGCACCCACCCCAGACATCCAATGCCCACCTTCGTCCCATATACAGACTGGAGCCCCATCCCCAGCAGTGAACAACCCTTCCCCCATACACAGTGGGGAACTGGCCCCAGGACAGTGGTACTGCCAACTGCACTCAGCCATGACCACCCCCCACCGCACTAACCACACCACCTCCAGACTTGTCAGGAGGTGCCACGGCCATGGGTCAGCTGGTGGCAATGCCCAAGGAACAACTCCCTCACCACCTGCACTGGGGTTGGGGCATACATTTGCAGGGGGGTCTCCGGGCTGCAGGGATGGAGGGCTCCATGTGTTGTGGGGTGGGTGCTCAGGTCTGGTTACCCTGCTGAGGGGGACGCTGTGGGTGCACAAGTATGGCCACGTATGGCAGGGTCTCTCCTGGTGTATCCTTCCCATCCCTATGCCCCCCTGTGTGTCACACTGCATGCCATAGTGGATAGCGTATAGTGCAGACATGCCCCCATCCCACCCCCAGTGCATTGCTGTCCACACGGCCGGGGTATCGGGTGCCTGGGGTCTGCATGCCCTGTTTGGTGAATCCAGCATGGGGGTGCAATGGGTGCAGAGTGGCTATGTGCCACAGATACACAGCATGTAGCCACTCTGTACAATAGTGCATAGGGCCCACTATATTGGTTGATAACTTCCAGCATCCCTTTGGAATCAGATTTAATGATCCAATGGTCATCCAGCAGGCCTGATATAATTCTATGTTTAACCCTCTGTGTATAGTTATCATAAGGATTGACTTGTAAATTAGTGCCTTGTATACCATACTTTTATTCTAAAAAAGGGGATTTTGCCCTATCATATTGAAATCGGCATATTTTATTTTTAACCTGCTCTGAGTAACCATCTTTTGTTTCTAGTATTTAAAAAGTAATAGCTGGGTATCTTCCAGTGCATAAATGCCCATTTTAAAGGAGGACTCGGACAAACATCAGAGAAAAAACAAAACAATTTACAGACAGCACAAGATAGTACAAGGAATACGATAGTTAGTAGAAATAACAATTATCAAACGTGATTATAAAATTTAGAGCTGTTACAATGCTATTTTAAGTTAAATTTGAAAGAGTGTAAGATGTAAGTTGATGCAACTCAGATGGAAGAGAATTCCAATCCTTAAAAACTTTGTAAACAAAATAATGCCGTGCCAAGGAAGATACATATAATGGTAATTTTAAACAATGAGTAGATACAGAAAGGGTTAAATGACCAGCACTGCTACAGCAAAGTAAATCCTTGAAAGTAAGTTTGACCCATGGGCTACTGACAGAACTTTTAGTAACTAGCCTTTCACAGGGCCAGATATTCAAAGCATTGTGCCTGGCGCAAATCCATTGCACTGGAATAGCATCAGATTTATGCTAGGCTGCGATATTCAAAAGCCTTTTTAGTGCCAGCACTGTGTGATAGCACTGACACTAAACGTTAATTTATTCAGGGGAGGGAGTGAGGGGAGTGGCCATGAATGCCAGCGCACCAGCATATTCAAAAGATTAGCACTGCGCTACAGGTTTTTGCGCCACCTGTAGTGCCGCACTGAATACCACCTGCAAAAAACATGCAGTAATGCAGCAGTGTTACCCAAAGTAATTTCAAGTATAACTTCGAATTACTTCCAGGTTTACCCCAGTAGTCTAGTGGTCCTCCACCCCACCCTCCCATCATGATCCCCAACCCCTGCAGGTTTAAAAAATAATGATTTTCTCTGGTAGTTTAGTGGTCCCCCCACCCTCCGTCATGAGCCCTGTCCCCGTAGGTATGATGAATAATGATTTTCCCTGGTAGTCTAGTGGTCCCCACCCCCATCATGATCCCGGACCCCCATAGGTTTAAAAAGTAATGATTTTCCCTGGTAGTCTAGTGGTCCCTCACCCCCCCATCATGATCCCCAACCCCCATAGGTATGAGGAATACTGATTTTCCCTAGTAGTCTAGGGGTTCCCTCCATCACGATCCCCGACTCCGGTATACCTCAATTAACCACCATTCCCTGATAGTCCAGTGGACCCTCCAACCTGACTGTGCTAATCCCCCTGCCCCCCAACCATTCTGAAATGGAGCCAGAGTCTGGTTCAACCCACCGTTCACCTCCATGGCCAGCCGCTGACTGAGTGATGAATGGGCACGTACCAGAGTAAGTAGTACAAAGATGCACTACTTACTCTGGTACAGGTACATGCCCATTCATCACTCAGTCGGTGGCTGGCTGTGAGGAGAGCAGTGGTTGAGCCATTCACCAGCTCATTTGGGGATGGTTGGGGGAGGGGAGGTTGGCACTGCCAGATGGGGGTGGGGCATCTGCTGGACTACCAGGAATAGTTGTTAATTGAGGCATACCAGAGTCACGCATTGTGATGGGGGTGGGGGACCACTAGACAATCAGAGACAATCATTATTTTGCACACCTACAGGAGTTGGGGATCATGATGGGGGGGGGTGGGGGGACCGCTAGACTATCGGGGAAAATCATTATGTATTACACCTACAGTGGTGTTGAGGATCTTGGTGAGGGTGTGTGGGGGGACCGCTAGACTACCATAGAATTATTAGCATAACTGTACTATGGGCATGTGAGGCTGTGTCCCACCGTCTGGGGCATACCCCTGAACTGTCCCTGGAGTTTAGGGATGTCCCTGAGTCTGCCTCAGTATTTTACCCTGTCCCTCATAAACTATGTGTTTTTGTGACTGAACAATGGGAAATGTAAGCTTCGTATACTGTCAAACATTACAGTCAAAGGTCTGCTGTTTTTCAGAAACTGCATCTTACACTATTCCCCTCATTCTATCAGCTGTCTGGGGCATGTCTGCACTCTTCAACGCTGAACTAGGAACTGAAGAATCAAAGGTAAGAACCATATAATGCCATTCAGTGGGGGTTTCAACTTAGGTTAATATGTCAGAAATTTTTAGGAATTTTGGCCCCAGATTTTCAACATGGGGTTCTTGGGGCCCCACCATGTGAACACTGTAGTTTCATTACTCAGTCCAGAAAGGTGATTTCATGGTCACTGTGTGGCATCACCTTTCAGGACTGAGTAACAAAACATCAGTTGCCACTGTTCATGAGGTGCAGTCCTAAAAAGCCCATGTTGCAAATTTGGTGAAAAAATTCCCAAAAAATGTCTGTGTTACAAGCACGCGTCGTGTAGTTTGTACGCATGCTCCCAACTTCATCAATTTTTAATATTTTCACGCCACATTTTCAACATTGCCATTTTTTCATACCTCCTTATTAACAGTGCAGATGTAATTTTTCATATCCTGCCTGAAATGTGTTTTCGCACCTGTGGCACAGAACAGCACAATTGCTCTGTGAAATCACGTTTTGGGACAAGTGAATGACATGACAGTGGCACTCTTTATGAGGTGGGGTCCCAAAAAGGCCATGTTGAAAATTTGGTGAAACAGCTCCATAAAATGGCCAAGTTATACCCGGTCATTCAAAATTTTCTACACGCACATGTAACTTTGGCAGCTCGCCACAGCAGTATTGGCTCTGGCTAGAGTTTGTTTAGTATAACTGTAATCATTCTGAAGCTTGGTTTTCTCAGCAGAATAGCAATGAAAGGCACCCTCAGGGGATTAACCCTAAACTCATGATATACTTTCCAGAAGCGCTCAAGCCCTGAAGGAGTCTTAAAACTAATGTCAAAGGTCGTGTCTCCTACTGTGTGATGGAGGGCGTGTACCTAATAAGCGTAAAACTTCATGCTGTTTTTGAGGACTTTATGAGCAACATACACTCTGTTTGGCAATTCAGATAGGCAACCCTGATATTTCAGGTGTACCACACTGTGTCTTTACGTTGGCTCTGATGCTTTACAAAAACAGTACAAGAATGGTTTAGTGTTAGGCCTCTGGTCCCAGCTTGTGCCTACCCTCTCCATGCCTTGAATTCTTTGTGTTATTTGTTCTGTTTGACTCAATATAGGATCAAGAGACTTAGTATTCATTCCTGGAAGTTGCTGTGTGTTGTGCGTCATGTTGCAGCTTCCTGCCTTGTAGCTACCATCTGTACCATGCCCTCCACATGTGTATGCTTTACTGTTTGTTTGGGAACATGAGTATCCATAACATAATCAGCTACATGCCTCTCATTGCTTGAATCCTCCAACCTAGAGGTCTGGCCCTGATCCTGGTCCAGTGGGGGGGGGGGCACCAGCAAGTATCTCTTTCAAAGGTATCTGTGCTGCATTTTATTGCACATGTTTGCTTATAAGCTCTGTTGGTCTCCTGTGTTCATTGTCCCTGGATACCCACCCAGGAATGATTGAGACCACCACTTCTTGCTTTAGATGCTCATTGGCAGTGTTTATTCAAGGACATAATTATATTTACAACATATTGCACCACATCTTTTACACAGTCACTTTTTACACAGTGGACATAACAGTCCCCTTTTCTTCAAGGACTAAGCAGTCCTGTTTTCCCCCTTGTGGTTCTTCTCCAGCTCTTCTTCCTCTTTCTCTTCCTCTCTGGTCAGGGTCCGGACACCAGTATCCGGCCCCCCCTGCAAATTACCAACACAGGTACCACACCTACCCGGCACAATCTCCCCCACATTCCGTATGCCCTTGATGTGCTGTGCCCTGAAAGACAGGTTCAACCGCAGCCCCAGCAATACCATGCGCCTAAGGCCAAGCACAATGGATTCTGTCCATCCGCTCTACCTGTTGATCACTTCAACCACACTCTTGTTGTTGCACCAGAATATTATCCAGCTCCCCCCCATGCGTGCTCCCCATGTTTCCAGGGCCAACCAAATGGGGAATATTTCAAGGAAAGTGATGTCCTTCATCAATCCCTTCTCCTGCCAGCTGTCCGGCCATGCCTCCGACATCCACTCCCCCCTAAAATAGGTGCCCAGACCGTAGCCACCTGCTGCATCCGTGTATAACTCCATGTCGCTGCTGCAGGTCCACTCCTTCTGCCAAAAAGTTACCCCATTGTAAGACTCCAGGAATTTTTCCCACACTTGAAGATCCTCCTTTACACCCCTGTTTATGTCCACCTAGTGATGCAGCTGCCTTGCCTTACTTGTGCCCTTTCCAATCTCCTCATGAAAGCTCTGCCCAGGCTTATGGCCTTGCAGGTGAAATTAAGGTGCCCCAGCAGTTGCTGTACCTGTACCAGTGGCACTCTCCTCCTCCCCCAATTGGCGCAAGCAACCCCGCATGAAAGCCTTTACCTTATCTGATGGCAGGCACTCTTCCTCCGCATCAATTCAATCCCAGGAATTCTAAATTGAGGGACGGTCCCTCTGCTTTTCCTGCTGCCAGGGGATCCCTATCCTGTCACACATGCCTTGGAAGTCACCCAACATTGCCTGCATCTCCTCCCTGCTGGCTCCTATCAACAGGAAATCATTCAGATAGTGTACCACTCTCTTATGTCTGTACTGTGACCCAAAAACCCACTGCACCCATGAGCTAAAAGTTTCGAAAGTGGCGCATGCCACCGAGCACCCCATGGGCATTGCCTTGTCGAAGTATAGCCTCCCATTGAATTGGAAACCTAGGAGATCCCAGTCTGCGGGGTCAACTAGCAGCAAACAGAAAGCGGACTCTATGTCGTTTAGCCAACCATGCACCCCTCTCTTGCACTTACTATTCCCACTGCCTGATCTAGGGAGGCGTAAGACACTGCCCTCAGACTATCTGGTATCCCTCCATTCACTGACTCGCCCTCGGGGTATGACAGGCAGTGTATGAGCCTGAACTCCCCCTGTTTCTTAGGTACCACCCCCAATGGGGACACCCTGAAAAGGTCGAAAGGGGGTTCACGCAATGGCCCCTCTTCCCTGCCCACTCTGATTTCCTTCAGGATCTTCTTTCTTACTATGTCCTCCTTCCCTTTTACTGAAGCTAAATTTTTTGCCTTCATCCCCACCCGCTTCCCCTCAAAACCCAGCAGAAAACCGCCCCTAAACCCCAGTCTTAATAACTCCACACCGGTCTTGTCCAGGTAGCCTGCCATCCAGGCTTCCACCACTCTCAGTTTTACAGGGGTGCAGCCAAGTGCATACCCCCACCTCCCTCTCCTTGTCCCCTTTTAGTTCTACCCATAGGAGGTTGCTTACCCTCCCTGTCCATGGCCCCCAACCCCCTGTTGGGTCCCCTGCCCGCTTTGAAAAGACTGCTCCGGAGGCTGCCCCCCGGCATGACTAACCCTCTCAACCCCTTGCCGACACCCTGTCGCCAGGTGTGCCTGCCCCCACACCACGAGCATAAATGCCTAAATTTGCAACTCGGCCATGAGCAGGATGCCCTGTTGAAAGCCCAGCAGGTCTTTGCTGCCCGGACGGGTGAAACCCACCTCGAGTGTTCTACCCCTTGACCTGCTGCTGGGCCCGACAGCATCCGCACCCACAATTCCACATGGGTGCAGTCCCATCTTAAGTCTCCCTTTGCTGCCATCCTGCTCCGGAAAGCCCCATCATACTTTAGCCATCTGAAGCCCATCTTCGCCTTGTATGCATCCCTAATGATAGCCAGGTACGTCAACAGCAGGATCACTAGGTCTGGCTGCTTCTCAAGCAACAAGGCACTGTAAATCAGAAAACCAGCTTACCATGTGTCATTATTCTTCCCTTTCCACTTAGCTTCCTCAGCTTTGTGCCCCACCACCACCAGCGCTACTGCTGTCTCTGATTTGCCCACCAACTCACGCTGCTCGTATCGCTTGGCTGTCTCTTCGTCTATCAAACTGAATATATCCACATATTCTCCCTTCCAAATCTTTTCCCTAATGGAGGCCAACACATTGTCACCCAGCATGAAACCTGGAGGCTCTTCATATGGTTTCTTATCTCCAGCCCCCTTGCCCGCACCTCCCTTGCCCTTCTTGCCCTTCTCTTTGATGGACAGCAGGGCTCGTTCCATCTTTGAAACCCCTTCCTCCCCCATATCACCTACCAAGCCCTCTATATATTCCTTCAAGTCTGATTCACTACTCATATCTATTTCCTTACTCCTACCCGGCTGGGGTCCTGCCGGTACCAGGATAGATGGAGCTGGTGAGTCGGGTGCCGCCCTCTTCTGCCACTTGTTCCTTGTCCTGGCTCCCTCCCTTTCCTCGGTCTCCTTCCGCTTCCTCCTCAGGGTCACACATTATATGCAAGCGGGGGCTGTGCTATTCAAGCCCAGGTCTCCAGAATTGCAGCTCAGAGCCCCAACCCACTGGGCCGAAGCCCGTATCACCTATCGCCCCCAAAATACCTATGGGGGCCATTCACCATTAGCCCCTTTCCCCTCCTTGTGTTTCCCCATCTGAGGCTCTTACCCTTGTCACCCTTTTTTTCAGGCTTTCCTTTTTTTTTCCCTTTGGAATAGAACTTGGCCCATTGCATAAAAGCCAGCTGAGCAACCACACATTCCCCCATGTCAGGTTCAGCCCCACCGGACTGCCCCCAAGCCTTGCTAAAAGGGGCTGAAAACTCCTCTACCTCCCTGCGTACTTAGGTCACCACAAACTCCACTACCCGTGCCACAGCGACCACCGGAGAGAGGCTTCCTCCTCACTGCATTCCCCTTCCAATGCCATGTGGCCAATCACCAAGCTACACCTGTATAGCACCCCCACCTCGGTCGAAGCACCCATTTTGAGGGCCCTAGGGCATATACCTCAGTCATAGGGTCGTGAACCTCCTCACCCCAGTGGAAAACCGCACCTTCCCCTGTCCCCACGTCCTGCTAGTGCATCAAACACCAGCCCCTATCTCTCTTCCACCAGCCAGTGGTCGATCGCCCCAATGCATGCTGCTCGTGCTGCGGCCTGTCGCTCCCATACCCGCTGGATCGATGTCGCCAGGAAGTTCATAGCAAGTCTCAGTTCCACAGCCATTATTCACTGATGCAACCAGCTAAACTACTGCACACATACTCTGCTTTCTCCGGCCCCTTAAGTCTGATACTGCAAAAAATTCTGAACCAACACAACGTGTCGAACCTCTGAGAGCCTACTGAGCCAAATTACAATTAACCTACCAAGTGCATTCTTACCACAAGCACTCAGCCCCCATCATAATCACTCCAATAAATTGCATCTTGTCCCTGCCTGCACTTGCTGGCCCAACTGAACCCTGACCGCTGTCGTCCCCCAGCCCCACAACAGCTGACGTGGCCCTCGGCCTACCTTCCCCTACCATGCTGGTGTCTTCTCGTCATGCTGCTCTTAACCTGGGCCACATTAAACAACTTGGCAAACCATCTAAATGGTAGCCATCTCTCCCCAACTCCCGCGGTTCAACGTTTTTTGTTCTAACAAACCGCATGCCTCCATCCTCCGGTGACCAGTCTCATAATTTGCGAGCACCACGTGTCCCACCATGCTGGTCCAGCACAGCCACCCGTGCAGCTAAAAATTACCACCAGTATCTGCTTAAAGGAACAACTCTGTCTCGTAACTGTGTAATACAGCTTTGTACCCGCTTCTACCATCAACCATGCTCAACAGACCTTTAGTTTAATTCGGCTTTAAACCCGATGTCCTTACCTCCACTGCCAACAAATGTGCTGTAGGAAAGTAGAATCTTACAGCAGAAAAAGGGGCTCTAGGCAGGGTTGCATGGCTTGATATACCCCTGCCCTAGCCCTTCCTTGGCCCTACTGGCCCCTTCCCTTGCCCAATACCCAACGAGCACCCCTCCCCTTCTTCTAAGTTGTCATGACATACCCATGTCCCCCTCCTTCCTGTAGCCCCTCCCCCTGCCCCCTCAGCCTTTATCCTGGCTGAGTTTCAGGACAACTTGGCCTACCTTTTAGTGGCAAGCCTAATTCTCCACTGAGTTCTTTCTTGCAGGAGTAACAGTATTCATCCTGTCTAAATTAGAACCTGCTTTACTTTCCTCTGGAACAGTATCAGAATATCCTTCCGTATCTCTAATTAATTTAAAAGTAGGATTCTGTGAAAAAACAAAGTCTGAAGGTAAGATGGTAGAAAAATACTGGGCTTGCTAAGAGGAATTTGCACTTGGCCCCCCCCCCCCTCCAAGTACTTTCCTCCTGGAACACTGACCTGCAGGGAGTATGTCTCCCATGTAGATTGGATCCCAGCCAGGGCCATCAGCTTTCTTAATCCAGTCCACCGGCAACAGGGTTTCTTCCACTGACAGATTTAATAAAGGAATCCCTTTGTACCTGTGGCATCCTCTAATAAAGCCAACTTGCTGCAGAGACATCCCTGATATTGTAAACTGCTGCCTGTGTTTCCCAGGCAAACTGACTAAGGACTGACATTCAGTTTCAGGTGCTCTGGTTTCTTTCAAACAAGTCCCTTGTTCTTGAGCACTAGAGTCTTTTTCCTGCACAGCAATCTCTTTAGCATTCCTCACCCCAGCCAGAGTTTCGGGAGCAACAGGGTTCACAAGGGAGATTCTTCCCATCCTGTCTGCTTCAGCTAACAGCTGACAGTGCAGTTCCTGTGCTGAGTCACCATTCAGCTGTTTTGATGTTCTGACTTTGGAGTGTCATAATTGGAGCTGACAGCATCAGTGTGAGAAAACGTCTGTGTTGTACTTCAGCCATAAACTGGATGTACCACATTCTTCTCCCTTTGAGCTTTGGCTGGCTGAGCAGCACACTAAGCTTCTGCTTCCGCAATTAGAGACAGTAAGAAGGCTTTTTTTTCCCTGCAATTCTGCCTCACAACACTGTTCCTCAGACATCAGCTCAGGTACATCAGTATCCATGCTACAGACCTCACTGGCTGGTAAGGCTTCTTCCTCGCCATATACTCCTTCCATTACAGATTTCATGGGATTTTTCCCATTTTGGCAAAATTATGGTAGTCTCCTTCCTACTCCAGGTGGAGAGGGAGACAGGCTCCTCCACCCAGGCTTCTGACATCCTTTCCTCTCCAGATGTAATTGCTCTCCAGCAGGAAGCAGACAGTGCCCCCGCCGAAGAGCAGGGGAATTTTTTATTAAAACAAATAGTCAAAAATCAATACAAACAATTATCAGACAGAAAAAAATCAAATATTTTAAGTAAAAGGAAAGAGAGAAAAACGATAATAATCCGGTGGCAGAAAGGAAAACAAAAAATTAAAAAACAGGTCACTTTTGGAAATCAAAGAAAAAGAAATGAACAGCTGTAAATCTCAGGGCTGTAGAATCTTAGGCAACCATGGAAAATTACTCCATCTCCTAACAGTTGTGAGGAAACAGTTTGAGAATCATGCATATAAATGGACCCCATTTCTGTACTGAAGGTTTGAAGAGTAAGGGAGTTTCCCTGGTGTCATGGCCAACACTCCCCATGTCCATAAAACAGATCCTTGTAACTCACCCCCCATTACACACCTGGAAACAAGCTATCACAGCGTAGTGTACCTTTCCTCTTCAAAAGTTACAAATAATAGATAAAATAAAAACATTAACAGTCTGCCACTTAGCAATTTTTCTTGTACTCCCCTTCTGTATGCAGATCATCTTGTCTTCCTGTATACCTCAAATAGTACTGATGGCCTCAGCAGACATATTAATCTGGATTTTACCTCACTTTAAAACTGACTTTTACATCATAAGCTAGTTTTAAAAGGTAAACAAAACTCAGGTCATGTTATTAGGGTCTGCTCAAAAAGTACATGGTGGATCTAAACAGACTACAAAAAGTGACCCCCATATTCAAAAGGTTAGCGTGGTGCTAACCATGTCAGTGCCATGCTAACTGGGAATAGCGTGATTAGATTGGGTGGGACCATATTCAAAGCACTGATCCATAAGGGTGAGCATGCAGAATATACTGCTGCACCCATGCAAATGAGGAATCCCCCTTTCATACAGAGTGCAGTTGTGTAATCAAATCACCATGCCAAAAGTGACATACCTGACATGACCCATGCCCTGATGTCCAGTAGTCCGCCCATCCTCCTCACTGTTCTGCCAGCTTAACACTCTACAATCTACATTCCCTGGTTGTAGAGGTCCCCCCACCTCCCTGATTGCTACCCCCAATGGATAGTTTGACCTACCTCCCATCCTGTCTGTTCAGGACCCTACACCCCCACCACTCCCCATGGCCCTCACTCACCCAAGAAGATGTTCCTCACCTGAGATGACCAGCAGAGCCCTTCTACTTACCACCTTGACCAGCCACCATCTGAATAACAGGGAGTGAGCACATGTATTGATGTACGCTCGCTCCCTGTCATTCAGATGGCAGAAGGTTGCAGTGGTGAGCAGAGGGGCTGTGCCAGTTGTTGTTTCGGGTGATGAATGTATTTAGTCCCAGCTCCAGTAAAGCATGTTACCAGTCTGAATATCGTCCCTTAGCAGACCATGAACTATCCCACACATGCACTAATGGGTGTATGGTGCACATAGCCAGCAATGAATATAGGGGCCAATGTGTCTTAATGGCTCCTTACTAAAGATGGTCAACTCTTTTTAATATCTGAGCGTTAAACTGGATAATATCCCTGATTTCTTACTATACATAAATGCAGTCTGTAGGTTTGTAAATGCTAGGTTGGGCCTTGCATACAGAGTTAAACAAAATTTAACCCCTGAAGCTTGCATGGCAATAGTGTGAAGCATCTTACTGCCTAAATTAAGCTATGGAGCCAGATTTTCAAAGCATGGTGCAGGACTTACACCAAGCCCTGTGCCATGACACTTAGGTACTGGCAGTGCACTAAACCCCGGTGTCTCAACTGTGCCCGATTTTACCATCTCGGGCATAGTTGTGACAGTTTTCACAATTTATTGCAGCTTGCACCAAACATCTGGCACAAGCTGCATAAAAAGGGCCCCCAGGATTGCTGCAAGTTAGAGCAGAAAAAGTTGGTCTCACCTGTGGAAATTGCTGTATGAGATAGAAAATCCCATTAGATTGTCGCAAGCCCCATGCGCCATATCATCGGCGCACCTGGGGCTTGTGACTATCTAAGCCACTTGAAAATCCTGCCCATGGTGTCTTTTTATATTTCATTAATTTACATTTATACATATTGTTTTGGATATTTATAGTTTGAACATGAAAAAAGTTGAAAAGATAATAATATCAAAGCAATTCAGTTAATCCCAATAGACTTGTCCTAAAATATGTAAGAGTCCAATATGTCCACAATTAAGTTTCAATATAACTAATGATTGAAAAAATACTATATAGCACCACAAGTATAGAATATGATTGCATATGTAAAATAAATAAGCAATTGGACTTTGTAAAATCCAGTTAGTAATCCCAACTTAAATTTAACCATACTTCAACTTCCGGTGACGTCACAGACAAGGTAGCAGCTTAGACAGACAGCACCCTCCTTGCCATGGCAACCACCCACTCCTTACAGTCAGGAATCTCCAAAAATGAAAGCTTAAATGGCAGCGAAAGAAAAAGGAGACCAATGAGGCTTACAATTGGGCCCCAAAATGTCAAAATCAGGCAAGGATGGATCAAGATGTAGGATTCTGGCAGACGACTGCAGCCACAACACATCGCCAGCCAGTGAGCAAGGCCATGGGTATGACACGGATGTAGAGGAAGTAAGGCTCACTAGACAACAATTTGACAAAATAATCATCGAAATACAAAAATCCTGAACGGAGACCAAATCAGACCTCACCACGCTTAGGGAGCAGTCTTCCATTTTTGAGAATCGGCTGGCAAAGACAGAAAAAACAGTCACAATAGTTCAAATGGACCAGAGGCAAACAAGGACTACAATACAAGTGCTTCTAACAGTCATTGAAGTGCTGCAAGAAAAGTGTCTGGATCTGGAAGCCAGATCCAGGAGAGACAATTTAAGAATCACTGAGCTCCTTGAAGATAATGAGACTCAGAACATATGTGCTTTCCTGCAAGAAATGCTAAAGGATGTGCTAATGCTGCCCGCAGACTATGAGCTGAGGATAGAAAGGGCGCACAGGGCTTTATACCCCAAACCAACTGACTCAAATGTCAGATCCAGGTCAGTGATCCTTAAATTCTCAAGTTATAAGGTGAAAGAGGACATCCTGAGGCAGGCATGGTGACAGGGGGTAGTGAATTATAATGGCTCCAGACTATACTTTGATCAGGATTATCCTCAAGAAATTCAGGAGCAAAGAATGAAATACCTAGATATTGTGAAAGCATTGAAAATAGAGGGAATCAAATCCAAACGCCATATCCAGCTATAATAAGGGTGCTCTGGAAAGAAGGGGTCAGGATGTACAATACACCAGAGGAGGCAACAAAGGCCTTGCAGGAGCATCGGATCCCACTGCAGCAGAGTCCTAAGCCATGAGGAGGTATTGAGCAGCAAAGTGGAATGAAGAGGCTGGAAGAGGCATCAAGGGGGAACTTCCAGCTGAATGGATGAGAAGCAGCGCCAGCGACAATGGAGGAGATTAGGGGAATGCTGCACAACATGTTGAGAGGTGATGAAGAAGAAGGTCATTGAGGAGAGAGAGAGACACTTGAATCCTGACAGTTGGGAGAAACTTCCAGTTGACAAATGTGTGAAGACTGCAGGACTACTCCTTGAATGGAGAGCAGTCAGATGAGTGCTCAGAACTTCCTTTGTTGTTTTATTGCACTACTTAGCTACCAGCGGGGGTCATAGACAATGACCAGGAAAATAGCAAAGAAGGTACTAGGCATTGGGGAGAGAGAGAGAGAGAGAGAGAGAGAAAGGGAGTTATAGACGGTGAAGAACAGTACGGGGGAACTGACAAAGAGTTGGGGAGGAGCTACAAATAGGAAGATAAACTCAGGACTACAAGCAAAAAAGGACAAGTAACAATGAAAGACAGCAGGGGCATATTAGAAAGGCAAAGAATGGGGGGAGACAAAAGGGGGAGCTCAGCAGAACAATCTAGTAGTGGCTAGGTCACATTGGTATGGAAGGTTGATAACGAGTTGATTTGACTAATGAAATCTGAGAAGGGAGGGTGGGAGGTCATAAGAGAAAGGGAGAGATGACTGCTATTGTTAATTGGATTGGGGGGGAGGTAACATCCCACCGACTTATAACACAGGTATAGAGGGGAAGGATCCTAAAGGAAATACGGACCAAGAGTAGCAAAAGCAAGGGACTGCATCATCTCTCACAAGAAACAACTGTATATACCCTCGATGCTTTTCTGTTTTTTTCTTTTCTTCTACGTGATCTTGGAGGACCAGGGGTAAAACACAGTTCCGAGAAGATCAATCCAGCCAAGTGATGTAAAGCCAACAAAAGCTGGGGAGATGCTGAAGGAACAGGGAAACCAGTTGCGGAGGTGCAGAAGCCATGGTAACACCAATGCATAAGATACAGGGGAAAAGGGGAAGAGGGGCACAGAAAGATTGTCAAGGGGGGGTTGACAAGGTTGAAGGATAGTAAAAAAAAGGCACGGTAGCTAGTCAGAGATCACAGGACAAGAAATGTTGTAAGCCAGAAAACAAGGTGATGCAATGTCTGAAGAAACAGAAAGGGAAGGACGAGGTGAAAGATGTTGAGGGGCCAAAAAGAAAGAAACAAAGAAAGAATTGATACAAAAGGGTGCTTTCCTGATGGGGCGGGGGAGGAGGGAGTGGGGAAAGGGTAAAGTTGCTGAGCTGATATCCAGTCTGTGATTGGATAGGGATTTGAAACCCGGTTATAGGAGGCAAAAGTAGGAGCAGGGGACACTCCAAGTGACCCAATGACCAAGACAGTGGCCCCTAAGTATAGGGTAAATGGCTCCACTGTTGCTTCAAACATAGAGGGAGAGTCAATGGGACCTATGTCTGGGGACAGGGAAAGTAAAGGTACTTTCCTCAACCCTGGGAAACTGCACAGTTATGTTGTATATGTACAAGTTTTACACCAGTTAGCCAGTATGGCTTGTTTATGAACATAATGCAGTTGCAGAGTAACTGGAATGCAGAAAGTAAAGAGGAAAGAGAGGTAGGAAAGGTCAGTGGGCTAGAGCTTGGATACTGTAGGCCACTCACAAGGAAAACGTGATCTAAAAATACTAAAGGATTAAATGAATAATCTTAAAAGCTCGAAAATTGTAATGTATAATGTAAACAGCCTGTCAACCCCCATTAAAAGGAAAAAGATCATGACAGTAGTGAAACAAATGAAAGCAGAAATTATATTTCTGCAAGAGGCCCACCTTACAGAACAAGAACACCAGAAACTGAAACAGTTTGGATATGATGAGGTATATGCTTCCTTGTATAAAACAGGAAGGAGGAGGGGATTAGCGACACTTATACCCAGACCAACCCTGTTTGAATATATACAGAAAGAGGCTGACAAAGAGGGTAGATATGTGATTTTGAAAGGGAAAATGCATGGACAGTTGGTCACTCTGGTGGCAGTCTAAGCACCACCATGGTCCAAATATGATTTTTACAAAAAAATGTTAATGAAGGTGACAGAGAAGATGAAAGGTAGGCTAATACGTGGAGGGGACTGGAACCTTACACTGGATCTGAGGGTGGTCAGTATGCTGGGGATCCCTAGATCTACCCATTAAGTTGCCAAACAGAATAAGATATTGATAAATCATTTAGGGTTAGAAGATGCATAGCATTTTTTAGAGGGTACACATACTACTCTCAGGTACACAGCATGTATTCCAGACTGGAACTTTTCCTGATCCACAAAGAGACAAAAAATAAATTGATAAGGACCAGAATAGGGATGATGGGAATATCTGATCATGCTCCATTCACAATTGACATACAAATGCAAGAGACACCCAGAAACAATTTTAGGCGACTGAACCTCGCATTACAAAGAGGCAAGGAGGTAGTGGAACAAATCCTGAAATCTATAGAACAGACACTAGCAGAAAACAGTGATCCAGACACTAGTAAAGCAATGATGTGGGATGCCATGAAAGTGGTAATTAGGGGGATGCTGATAGCAATAGGGTCTGCAAGGAAACGGGAAAGATTTAAAAAGCAAAAACATTTGGAAGAGCAGATTAAGGAATTGAAATGCAGCAGCAAATAAAAATAGATAGAACAAGAGGGAAAGAAATAAACAAACTTAAAAATTACCTTTACAAACTACTGGCATATAAAATAGAAAAACAAATGGCATTTATCCGACAAAAATACTATGAAGGAGGACCGAGTGCGATGAAGTTACTGGTGTATAGGCTAACAGCTAATAGGGTTAGAGCACAAATTATAAGAGTTAAACATCCAGACACCGGGGAACAAGTACAAACAATAGAGAAAATAATGGCTGCATTTAAAGGATACTACAAGACATTATACAGTCCCAAACCAGAGACCCCACAAGTAGAATTAACTGAGTTTCTAGAACAGCTACACCTATCGAAATTAAGTAGGGAACATACTAAGATTCTAATTAGGCCAATAGGGGAAGGGGAGGTTAGGCAAGCTATAGGGAATAGCAAAACAGGAAAATGCCCGGGAACTGATGGCATCCCCGCAGAATTTCATAAGAAATTTGCTGACAAAGTAACCCCCATTCTGCAGGAGACCTTTCAGAGTATACTAAAAAAGGGAGGACAAACCCCATCATCATGGGCTGTAGCTATTATATCAGTTATCCCGAAAGCAGGGAAGGCTTTGACAAACTGTAGTTCGTATAGGCCTACATCCATCCTAAATGTGGATTATAAATACATAACAAGTATAATAGCTAAAACAATGGAAGAAATAATACCACAGTTAAAAAAGAACAATCAAACTACCTTCATGGCAGGTAGACAGACAGCAGACAATATAAGGAGAACGATACATACTGTACAATTGAACACTTGAATAAAACCAAAACACTGGCAGTGATAATGAGCATGGACGCTGAGAAGGCTTTTGATAAGGTGGACTGGCAGTATCTCTTCGGAGTACTGACTAAATCTGGATTTCATCCCCACCTTATAGGTATAATGCAGAGATTATATACAGGCCCACAAGCTTACATCAGAACAAATGGACACTTGTCAGAAAGATTCACACTAGGGAGTGGTACAAGACAGGGATGACCGCTATCCCCATTCCTATTTGCCCTGTACCTGGAGCCCCTAGCACAATGGTTTAGGCAGGATTCAGAGATTAAGGGGGTAACTGTGGGACAGAAAGAGCACAAATAAGCACTTTATGCAGAAGATATCTTGAAGTACCTGACAGAACCAAAGAATTCGATACCTAGAATGATGTCCATGGTCTCAGAATTTTCCAAAATATCGGGGTATACTCTAAACACTAGCAAAACCAAAACACTAAATTCCACTACAATCCCTCAATATGACTTAGAACTAAATTCTCAGTGAGAAGGACTATGTCAAAACTAAAGTATCTGGGGATAACTCTGAGAAATACCACTAAAACCTTATACATAAACAACTTAGTCTCATTATTAAAACAGCTTAGAGAAGATGTAAAATTGTGGGGGGCATGCCCAATATCTGTAAGTGAAAGAATACAGACAGTAAAGATGAATATATTGCCAAGACTGTTGTGTCACTTTCAATGTATACCATTAGACATGAAGAAGGTGCAGTTGCTGGAGATACAACAGATGATTTACAAATTTATTTCGTCAGAAAAGATATCCAGAGTAAGAAATCGGATCTTTACAACAAGAAAGAAATTGAGGGAAGGGGGGCTGGGCATTATCAGATGTCATGGAACACTGGCTAGTAACTCAACTGAGATGGGCCTTACAATGGGGCAATCCAACAGTAGATCCCCAGTGGAGAAAGTTGGAGGAAGTAGGGAGAGGGAATATACCCTTAGAAGAGCTGTTTTTTAACATAAAACCTGCAGCAGAACTGGAGAAAGAGGGCAACATAGCACGAAGAATAACAGCAGAGGTACTTCAAAGATGGCAAAGATATGAGGGGACCTGGGAAGGCAGATGGAAATACATATGGTGGACACAAAACAGAGACTGTACACTGGGACAAATAGATAGGTGGTATGGACATCAAAAACTTAAAGGATGTAGGGCCTCTGCGGATATTTTGAGATGAGACACAATTCTGACATTTGATAAAGGGAAAACTAGGTTTGGGTGGAAAGATTCAGACAAACTTAGATACTATCAAATGAAAGGTTATGCATACACAACACAATAGAGGGGTCCATCACATATTACATTGGATGAGGAGGTAACTTTGGACCAGCTGGTCAACAAACAAGATTCAAAGGGTGCAATCAACCTTATCTAGCAGTTTTTACTGGCGCACAAAGAGTCAGAGACGACACACATAGTAAACAGATGGGAGACAGGAACAGGGACACACTTACTGGAGCTGGAATGGAATAAGATATGGAAGGGGGGGTTATTTTTATTTTTTTCCTTTGTTTTACCAGGAGAGACACACTAAGCTGAAAGCTTGTTTACAGGTACAACCTGGGAACACAAGATATTTAAGTGACTTTCTCAGGGTCACACAAGGTCAGGGTCAGGTTTTAAGGTGACTGCCTCCCATTTTGGAGAGAATTTCAATGCAAAATTACAACTAGATATTTTATTACACTACACATGAAAGTAGGATGGGGGGTGAGGGGATACAGGGTGCTGGAAACAGTGTGAGGAAAAGAAAGTCATCCACAAGCATATCTTCTATCTTTGCCCTAAACTTCAGGAGTTCATAGGGGAAACAGAGCAAACTCAAAGAACTATTTTTTTCATTTATTAAGTTTTTGTTGACCGGGTAAGTGCACTAGACAAATTCTGCCTATTTTCAGGCATGGCCCAGGGAAGGGGGATACAGGTGAATGCCAACTGACCTTGAAACAGATTAAGCTGTTGGTGGTATTTTTAGTAAATGGGGAGAAATTTAGCCAGGGCACTGGGTAAATTCTCTTACTCATTGGTAGGTGGAGCTGTGGTCTGATTCTTAGATCTTGCAGTCCCTGGCAGGAGAATGGAGGAGGAGAATGTTTTGGAGCCTGCTGGGGTTTGGTCCCTGAACCCAGGGCAGGTACAACAAGGGGATGAAGATATGGATTGGATAGTTGTGGAGCAGGATGCAGAAACTGGGTTTTCATCTTTGGACACTGACCCAATACCTATTTGAATACTTTGGATTTTGAAATGGAAGTGGTGCTTGACAAAGAGACAGCAGCTATCTTGGATGGGAGCAGCCTAGCCCCCGAGCCACAGCTAATCTAGTTTGAGGCTGTGATACCATCGGCAGTGGGACCAGGAGTGGAATTCTCAGCGTCCTGTGGAGTTATGGACACTAGCAAGATTTTACCTTCTCAGCTGCAGTTGCAGCCTGGAGAGAGCGACGTGCAACACCTTAAGGAAGCAGGTCAGTCTCCTACTGCTGTACATGTTGCAAGTCAATTGATAGACACTGGTTTGCCAGTGCCTGGGGAAGCAGTATATGTGCCCCTACCACCTTCTCACCATGAAGGTCTGCAGGAGCCCCCCCAACTCAGAAGAAATCCCTGGGGGTTAGAAACACTTTTCGGTTTAAAAAGAAAGGCTTACAAGCCCCTAAATACCCACCTGAGGATTGGAACATTGATAAGGCATTGCAAGGAGCTGGGTGGGCCCAGATTGCGGGATGGCTTTGGAAGACGGCGGGAACTGAATTTTCGGGCTTAACGCTGGGTAAACTGAAACAAGCAGAATTTGAGCAAGCTGTGCATACCACTCCTGCTGCTGCTTAGGTGATTAATGCCCTGCAGAACTCCCCTGTTGTTGTTACTGTGGATTTCTTTGAACAAACCAATACACAAATGCAACCTCCAGTGCTCATCACTGAAGACATTCTTTTGAACCCTTCTGATGGTACTATGCCGTCAACAGCCATGCCTAAAGCAGCAATGAAGGATGAACTGTCTGATTTGTTTAAATCTCGAGGGGAACCTGCATCACAGAGAAATGCCATATGTTTAGTCTACAAGGGGGGATTGGAGGACCCTCCAGACAGGACTTTCATAGCTAGAGCTTTGTTGAAAAATTCTCTGAAATTCTACACTTCAGAAATCTTTGCTCTAATCCATATGGACAAGTATAATTATGACATTAGTTTTAAGTCAGTAGAGTCTTTGGACCGTTTTTGGGTCAGATACAGTGCTCTGAAAGACACCCCTTTATGGTCCCCAATTTTGGCAATACCCATTACTAAACCTGCGGTGAGAACGATTACGATCTTATTTATAAATGAGGGAGTTAATGTATCTGACATTATTGTCTGGCTAAGAGATGCGAGATTTTGGAACATCCCGACCCTATCATAGATTCAGAACAGATTTGGACCGGGGCTTGGAGGGTTAAAGTGAAGCTTATTATGACAAATACAGGAATCATGCACCTCCTGAGTAGTTTTTTGGGGGGCAGGGATGGGGGTCTTTGTTTTATTCAGGGCAACCCAAGTATTGCCACAAATGTGGATCACAATTACATTTGAGCAATGCTTGTGATACTTTAAAATGTACACATTGTTTGGAAATTGGTCATCTTTCTGTTAATTGTGGGAATACTTTCTGTTGTAATTTGTGTGAAGAGAAAGGCCATTCCTAGCTGAGGTGCCCTTGGGCCTCACACAATAAGGAAGATAGTGTATCACAAGAAGGACTAATTACAAATGCCCAAAAAAAAGTTGTGCTCAAGCGTCAAAAAAAAAGGATGGTAGAAATATATAAAAAAAGGAACAAGAAAAGGAGGAGAGTTGCAGGCAGGTATCCAGTACAAGAGTAGGAGCTACTGAGGTAGTACGTATTATCAACCTGATTGACATCGTGGGGGAGGAAAAGGAGGAAGATAGTCAGATGCCCCTCTGGCTGCCGTGCCCCCTCCTGTGGTAGTACCTTATATGACAGTAGCATGTCCCCTTGTGGCAGTACTTCCTTCAACGGTTATGCCCTCATCCAGCAGTGGTGTCCCTCCCACTGATGAGGACGGCTACACATTGGTTACTCCCAAAAAATGAATATGGACCAGGACACAAAGTAAAAAGTACCCAGTACAAGATAGACAAAAACCAGGGGTAAGACACGATTTGCTGAAAAGTACTAAATACACCCCATTAAGGCAAGATACTACATGGGAGGACACTGATAATGAGGACATAGTTTCAGATACTGCCTCTGTTGCATCTTCCATCCCTGATAAGTCTTCTGGACGGGAAGATGCAGGACTGGGGAAGGAAGCTAAAAGGAAAAAAATGGTGCACCAGGTCACAGAAAGTGTTGTAGGATACTACTCTTAAACTTTAGCCATGACTTCCCTACCTTTTTTTTTCTCTGAATGTGAATAGCATCAAAAATCAGAAGAGAAAATTGACTACCTTGACTTCACTTGCCTCATCCCATGCAGATGTTTTCTTCATTCAGGACACTAGGTTAAAGACACTGCTGGAAATTTCACAAGCTACAAAGTTGTGGACCATTGGCTCCACCTTTTGGTCATTAGGGGAAACAACGTGTGATGGTTTAGGTATTTTATTTAATAACACTGATTTGAAGGTGACACGGCTTGTAGATTTAGTGCCAGGTAGAGCTATAATCTTGGATATTCAGTACCAACAGAAGTGGCTGAGATTCATCAATAGTTATACCCCACAGGTTAAAACTGAAAGGACTGAACTTTTTAAACCTTTTTTGCATACCTCCCACTTAGTTCTATGGGGGGGGGGGACTTTAATTGTGTAGCTAATTCAACTGATAGAGGGCCAAAAACAAATAAATTATTTTGTGATATGACTGCATTACTTGATATTTTGGACACAGCCCAGCTTAAAGACACATACAGAGACAAACACTTGATGGGGAAATATATATATAAGGGGAATCTATGCCAGACAAATTGTTTTTTTTATTTTCTACAAAATCTCACGGGTATTGACAGCATTAACAGAGGATGTTGCCTTCTCTGATCATAGGGCTCTTGTTGTGGAGGTAGCCTGGTTACATACCATAGAGTGCAATAAAGGACCTTGGTGCCTTAACACTCACTTAGTAGATAATGCAGATTTAATTAAAAGATGGGGAGTATTGTGGGAGGCCAGAAAATCAGTGCTTTGTATGTATGATACTACAGCAAAATGGTGGGAAGATTCAAAGATGCATTTTAGGACTTTTTATCAGTCACATGTGAGCAGGAAGACCTTGGAATCTTATTTGGCCTATCTATCCTTGAGGAAACAGTTACACTGTTTGATATCTAAAACAGAAATGCTAAAACATAGTTATAGTCAGCAGATATGTAAAATTATAAAATATATGTTTCTATTACAGTATAATAGGGCCCACACTTTGCAGCAAGAAACAAAATTTGGTACACAAAGCAAAAAGCAATCATTTGATCCTTTTCTGGACTGTCACAAAAGAATTCAAAATAGAATTATTACTGAGTTGACTGATGACACAAATACTGTTCAGCAGTCTCAGCAGGGCATAATGGGTGCAGTACAGGTTTATTCTGAAAAGACGTTTGGTTCCCCTGCCATGGTTACTCTGAATAGCAGGTACCTACAACAATTGCAAATCCCAGAACTGGCAGAGGTAGATAAGGAGAGAATAATTCAGGCCATAACAGAAACAGAGGTTATGGAGGCTATTCAATCACTGAGTACTAATGTAGCACCAGGACCAGATGGCCTCATGGCAGAATTCTATAAAAAATTCAAAGGAGTTTTAGCTCCTGCATTTACCAACATGTATAATGAGATCCTGGACACAGTTTATTTTCTACCAACAATGTTACAGGTATACCTGATTTTTTTGTATAAAAAAGGTGATAGGCATGATTTACATAACTGGAGACCGATCAGCTTATTAAATACTGATTATAAAATGTTTGGGAAAATCTTAGCAAAACGTTTAGCTCAGGCAGCTGGTACACTTATTAGTGATACCCAGACATGTTCAATTCCAGGGAGGCAAATTCAGGACAACTTGATTATACTCCAGGAACTTTTTCAAAAGGGACAGGCAATGAATGATACTGGCCTTCTATTGAGCCTTGATCAAGAGAAATCATTTGATGTGGTATCACATGAATATCTTTTTTATGCTTTGAAACTATATGGACTTCTGGATAGATTCATAGAGTGGATTATTGTTCTGTATACCAATGCAAAAATAACTCCCTTGGTTGATGGCTGGAAGGGAGTGGAATTGCAGGTCAGAGGGGGTGCGACAGGGATGCCCTGCTGTAAGTCTTTTGTATAGACCCATTGTTGAGGAATATACAGTCTGATGGAGCTATAGGAGGTATACAGTTGACTACACTGAGCATACCTATTAAGACATTAGCTCATGCAGATGATGTGGTGGTATTAACCATGGTAGGGATGAACAAAGAAGTTCTTTTGTCACACTTTGCTGAATTTGAACTTACTTCAGGATCATTGTTCAATTTTGCTAAGAGTAAAGGAGTGTGTTTTGGAGACCCTCAATCAGTAATAACATCATATGCTAATATTCAGATAATTGAAGGGCCCATACAGATATTGGGCCTGTTTTTTTGGTAAAGGGGACAGTGCTCTGTTGAACTGGACAAAATGCGTCCAAAAAGCAGAACTCATATTGGGTAAATGGAAACACAGGAGAATAGGGAAATTGAAAAGGTTTTTTTTGATTAAATCCCTGTTATTATTGGTTTGTCTGTATGTTAGTCATATTTGTCCCCCTCCACCAGGACTAGAGACCAGAATTTAAAGTGTTTTCTTTCAGGCACTATGGGGAAGTAGGCTGAATCCTGTTAAGAGAGACGTCACTTACAGATCAGTGCAGTCTGGCGGTTTAGGAATGATAAACCCCATTTTGTGTTATTACAGTATTTTTTTGCATAGTGCTGTATTTGGTTTAGAAAGCAAAGAAACGCTTTCTAGTATAGTATAGAATAGTGGCAGAATGGGTGACAATATATACGATGGCATGGGCCCAGATGAATGCCAGATTATTCTATAAATCCTCACTTCTAGCTGGGAATGTTGTTTTTTTGTTTAAAAAAGTAATTAAGTGGAGAATACAGTATGATGAGCTTAGGTTGCTTTCCAGGAAACAGATTTATGAGACACTGCTGGCTGCAACATGTATGCAGGAGTTGCAAATTCCTAGGTGTGATGATAGACAGACACAGGTGGCAATAGAACAGTTACAAAACAAAAGAATACTTTTCCACATGTGGGATATGTTGTGGTTGAGTGTTCACGGCAGATTGAATGTTAAAAATAACAATAAGCATAAGTCAGTAGATGAAAGATATTGTCCCAGATCTGACTGTGGCCTGCTATTAGAAACACAGGAACATTAATTTTTAACATGTTCATTTTCGCGGGAATTTTGGAATCATGTGGCAAGGCAATGGCTCAATAAGAACTTTTGTGAGTTGACTTAGGAAATTCTAGTCTTTGGTATGTACACAGCTCCTTGGGGACATTATCATAAGGAAACATTGCAAGTAATGTTCACTGTTTTAAAGTATTCTTTATGGCAGACCAGATGTAAATTGGTTTTGCAGCAATTATAGCTTTTGCTAGAGCAGATATTGACCACTGCTCAATTATCCCTGATAAAGATTTATAAGGATGACATGAAAAGATTCTCGGACAGCAGTTTAAGGGATTTATGGTGAGGAAGTCACAGACTGTTTTTGGTTTAGTAAACACAGGGGTGGGTGCCAAGGAGGTAGTACATTGGCTTCCAGTGGCATAACACTGGTGCAAGATGTTGAAATGTTATGGGGGATTATGATGTGGAACTATATGTATTGGTTTCTGAGCCTTTTTTCTGCTCTTAGTATGGGCTTGGTGAGGTTTTCAGTCTGTTAGTTTATGGTTTTGTATTTTAAACCCTTTTTCCCCCAATAAAATTCCCCTACTCTTGGCAGGGGGCACTGTAGGTTTCCTGTCCAAGATGGCCAGAACACAGTCTGAGAAGGAAGAGATGGAGGAGACTTTTTAGCAAGCTTGTGAAAATATTACGGGTGAGGAAATGGATATACTGGATGTGGATACTAAGTCTGACCTGAATCCTGATGAGCAAATAATGGAGCAGAGCATGGAGACAGAGAGTCACTCACGGGATGCATTGCGAGTAAATTGTTACTTCATATGCTGATATATGTCCAGAAGCTTTGGTGAGACAGCTTGGGGGAACAGAATCCAGTAAGGTTGCAGTGGGAGATTCTGCTAGTGGGAGATCAGAATCACCGATATTGGAGCTATGAACTGCTGCAGTATATGAACAGAGAGCGAGTGAGGATTTGCACCAAATGGATATGAGTAACAATACTACAAGGAATGGTGGGCAGGTCGATTGCTCTCTGATCGAGTGTCATCAGAAAAATACTGTTAATACAAATGGTGTGGTGGTCACTGAGACAGAAAGAGACAGGGCACTAGAATTTGTTTCCTGGACACCAGGAAAGGCGCTTGAAGGTGCTGGTTAGAAGCAAACAGCAGAAGGGCGTTGGCTGCCCGATTCACAATGGCTGGAGTTCTCTCAGTCACATACTCAGAAGGGTGATGTGGTACAAGGGATTGCTAGCAATAAATTGAACAGACATGGAGAGCATGCCATGCAGGAAGGAGAATGCTGTGCCACGAGTGATGAACAGGCACCACATGTTGATACTGGAGCTCAAAATGGGGAGAAAGTGAGTTCCTCTAAAAGTGTAAATGTTCAGGCAGATCCACTGGTGGGAGGTTGTGATGCCCAGTTGCAGGCCAGCTTGGAGACACAGGGGACTCCTACCACAACACCTGTAACCACACTCCCTAGACCAGAGCAACACTCTTAATACAAGGGCAGATTCTGTTCATTTGGAGGCCCAGAAGGGGCTACCACTGGAGCCCCTCAGACATAGGAAGAGTCCAATGAGGATTCTATTCCATCAGCTGAGCAAGAAAGAGCAAGACGACAAGGCCCAACTATTTCTGAGTTATTTAGAAATAAGCTCACTCAAGCCCCTAGAAGAAATGTGGTGCGACTGAGGTACCACAGGGGCCTACAAGAACACCCTGACAGGGTATATGTTGCACAGAAAATGCATAAGGAGTCAATGCTCTTTCATCCATCCAAAATATATGCACTGATCCATATATCTGGGGAAGATACGTTTGATGTCAGTTTTCATCAGCACTCTGGATTAGATAATTTCTAGACAAAATACAACATGCTTAGATCTACCCCTTTGTGGGCTAATTTCATGCCATTCCCTTTAACCAAACCTTTACTGAAAACAACCATTATGTTTCAGAATAAGAGAGTAAATGTGAATGGCATTTTGTACTGGTTGCAGAAAAGGTGCACAGTGTTGGGACAACTACAGCCTATAATAGATACTGAAGGAATATAGATGGGAGAGTGGTGATTCCAAATAAAATTGTTTCAAACAAATTCAGAAGTACAGCACATACCTAGTAGTTTTTTGAAGGAGCATGACAGATTATGCTGGCCAGTCGAAGGCCTGTTACAAGTGTGTCTTACATACATATTTGAGTAGTTCTTGTGACAGGTTGAAATGTGCTCTGTGCGGAGATTTTGGACATGTCAGTATGGCATGCAGGAATGTGTATAAACGTAACCTATGTGAGGAAGTTGGGCATGCATACCATCAATGTCCATGGGCAGGGTAGACTAGAGCTGATGTGTTAAATCAAGAGTATCTTGTTAATACAGCACAAGGGAATTCTGGGACTTCAGACTGTCTGAGACCAGATACTGAACAATCCCAGGCCATGTCTGACCAGCACACCAGTACTTCCTCAGGGCAGGGCTCTACCTCTCGGGCAGCAGAAAACACTCAGAAAAGTACACATCAGACTGAAGGAAACACCCCAGAACTTTCAGACCCCCCACAGGAACCAACAGTGGAGACTGTGACTGAAGTGACTCCTTCAGAGCCTGTTGCTTCAGACACTTCTTCAATGCTCCCCCTCCTTCCAGTTACCTAAGGTAAGATGGGTGACCAGGGCCTCCACAAAAAGAACATCCCACCCAAGCACACTTAGATCCCATTACAAAATGCATATCAGGCCCTTCAATCTAGGGAAGGAGACTCAGACATGTAATCAGACATATCGTCTTCGTCAGAAGTGCTATCAGATTTAGATGAGGAACCAGTCCCTGTTCCCTCTCAAAATAAGAAAGGGAAAGGAAAAAAAAGGAAAATACTGGATACAGAAAAAAAATAGGATGAGTTCATTTAGACCACCCATTGTAACGCTTTGACATGGCCTCCCTCTGAAATGCTTCATTGAATGTTTGCAGTGTCAAGAACTATAAGAAAAGACTGACGGCTTTGTCTTTTTTTCATTCAACAGAGCATGACATTATCCTGCTTCAGGAAACTAGGTTAAACTCACTATTCTACAGTAACCAGGCTAAGAAGGGATGGATGTGGGGTCCATCATATTGGACCTTTGGGACTGACACAGTGAACGGGTTAGGCATCCGATTTCGGGGGACTGATTTTTTTCTGCATATATTAGTGGACATATGCCCAGGCAGGGCATTAGTCTTGGACTGTTCATTTAGACATTTTTCATTAAGGATAGTCACACATATGTACCACAAATAAAAACAGCGAGGATTGAGTTGTTTGAGAGTATTAGGCCATATTTATACACCACTAGACATATAATTTGGGGAGGGGATATGAATTGTGGCTTAGATGTTAAATGTAAGGAAAATATACAATGAAAAATGTACTGTGATTCTCATGCTTTGCAAAATATCATACTGATGGCTAATCTGGTGGACACATACAGAAAATTACACAAGGATATGGGTTACACATATTTGAGGAATAGGTTTGCCACACACATAGGTTACATTTTTTGTTGTAGATTGCTACTCCCACATTACTGTAAAAATTTGCCACGTGCATTCTCAGATCACATGATTCTGGATTGCACTTTAAATCTAGCTAATATTCCTCCACGTCTGTTTTCTGCAGCTAAAAGATGGAGGATGAACATAGCAGTGCTAGATCAGGAACAAATTGTTCTAGAGCCGACTTATTTAATACATGTCAGGAAAACTGTATTGGAAATGTATGACAGCTATTGGCAGTGGTGGGTGGACACCAACATAGACATAAAAAATTACTTATACATTTGGGACAGGTGAAATCAAATTCAGAGTATATACAATATTTAGAGTGCAGGAATAGACTGTACCATTATATATCATATGCACAAGATGACAGAACACAGGTATTCACCCAAATAAAAGAACTCAAAGAACACATGTTCAAATGGCAATATAACAGAGCAGAATCTTTAGAGGCAGAGATGAAATATGCTACTACTAGTCAACTAAGTTCAGACCCTTTTGCAGCATGTAAACAAAGATTGGACATGACTTTGATAACAAGTTTACAGGACAGATCAGGAAATATACAAACTAGGGATTTGGACATTTTACAGGTAGTGCAACAACACTTAATAGCCACTTTTGGTATTGCATATAACACTGACTTTCCTCTTTCAGAACTCTCTTGGTTACAGTTACCCCAGATAGATCAAGCACAAGTTGAAGAACTGAATGCCTATATATCCATACAGGAAGTAGAAAAGGTCATTCATTCTCTAAAAGATGGTTCATCCCCAGGTCTGGATGGGATATCAAGTGTTTTCTACAAAAAATTCACATCAGATCTGGTGGAACCTTTATGTGAAGTATATAATGAAATGTTGAAGGGATTACCGGAGGATGCCAGCTTTAGCGCCACAACCAAAGGTGAATGAATTCAGTATATATATATTGATATGAAGAAGTTCATCAGAAAGATTTGCTTAAAAAAAATTCAGCAAGAAACATGCTGATAATATGACTCCTTTGGAATATAATGAAGAGTCACTGGTGAGACTTGAACATTCTAACTTAGGTGGCTTCAATGAGGCTTTAAATGTACTAGAAGTTTTGCGGAATGAGGAACAGAACAGTGATCTTTTGAATCAAGGATTACAAAGCCAAGATGTAAATGGCCAAGATGTAAGAACTGATAATAAATCTGTGACTTTTAAACACTAAGTCCACTTTCAACCCTCCTTCTTCTATATCATCAGATATTACAACTTATGAATCTTTGGTAATGCAAAACTTCCAACACTTCTTTGGTTCCAAATGGCTGAATTATAAGAACAACTTGGATGCAAGTGAAGCTGTGGCATTAAAGGAAATAAAAAATATGAAACATATTGAAATCAAAGAGGCAGATAAAGGAAGAAAAATTGTGATCTTGAACAAAATACAATATGAAAATGAAATGTACAGACAGTTGGATGATAAAATGAGTTATAGGAGATTACCAAGAACCCAACAAAATTCATTAAGATGAAATTAGACTCATTTTTGGATAAATCTGAATTTAGGGGTTATATTAGTAAACAGGAGAAGGAATTCATGTTGGTTCCTTTTCCCATAACCCCTACCATTTACATCTTACCGAAAATTCATAAGGACTAGACCCCCCCCCCAGTCTAACAATTATTTCTGGAATTGGTTCTCTCACTGAGAAATTATCCACATTTGTGGATTATTATCTAAGGCAACCAGTAATTATCCAGAGGTCTTATTTGAGAGACTCTATGGATGCGGTTGCATGACTTGGGGGGTTGGTCTGGTCCTCTGAATATACAGTATATGGCTTACAATCGATGTAACAAGCCTCTACACATGTATCAAACACTATCTTGGCCTTTTGGTATTGGAATACCACCTTAAGGTCATGCCAGACGAATCTAATAGATTTCTTTGACTGGGTGACCAAAGTAGTAGATTAGAGAGGGGCTGTGGACATGGCCTACCTAGACATTAGCAAGGCATTTGACTCAGTCCCACACAAAAGATTAATGTACAAGTTAGCCAGCCTGGGAGTGGGTCCCAAGATGATAGCCTGGGTAAAGAATTGGCTGGAGAATAGGACACAGAGGGTAATAGTAAATGGAGTCCACCTTGAAGAAAGGGGGGGGTTACTAGTGGGGTGCCACAGGGTTCAGTATTAGGACTGGCCCTCTTCAGTGTCTTAGTAAGCGACATTGCAGAGGGACTGGAAGGAAAGGTATGTCTCTTTGCAGATGACACAAAGATCTGCAACAGAGTTGATGCACAAGGTGGGGTGGAAAGGATAAGAAGGGACTTGGCAAGGTTAGAGAAATGGTCAAATGTATGGCAGCTTAGATTTAATGCTAAGAAGTGCAAGGTAATGTACCTAGAAACAAAAACCCAGGGAAGAGTACACAATGGGGGTGAAATACTAACAACAACAAAATTAAAAGGACCTGGGGGTAGTCATATCAGATGACTTAAAGCTGAGCCAGCAATGTGAGAGGGCAGTAAGGAGGGCTGGGGGGATACTGGGTTGCATAAGGAGAGGCATCACCAGTAGAAAACAGGAAGTTGTTATCCTTCTGTACAGACAGCTGGTGAGACCCCATCTGGAGTACTGTGTACAGTTCTGGAGACCCAATCCCCACAAGGACATAGACAAGATGGAAGCTGTCCAGAGAAGGGCAACTAAAATGGTGCATGGTCTGCACCAGAAGACATATGAAGAGAGACTAAAGGAGATTAATATGTATAGCCTCGAGGAAAGGAGGGAGAGGGACGACATGATAGAAACTTTTAAGCACTCCTAAGGGAATCAACAAAGTCCAAGAGGGTAGCATCTTTCAAAAAAAGAGGGTGCAAGAACAAGGGGGCACAATTTGAAGATAGAGGGGCAGCTCAGAGGTAATGTAAGGAAGTATTTTTCCACGAGAGAGTTGTGGATGCATGGGCGGCCTTCTGGAGGAGGTTGTGGAGTCAAAAACAGTGGTCGAATCAAGCATGCATGGGACAGCTATAAGGCAATTCTAGGGGTTGAGAGTAGAAAGAAGTAGGCTGCTTGTTAACTAGGATCTGCAGCTTATCCTTTAGGTAGGGAATTGGGCAGACTGGGTGGACCAAGCGGTCCTTATCTGCCGTCAAATTCTATGTTCCTATGTTAACAACAACCCAGTTCAGAATTTTCCTAAGGATTTTATTTTAGAAGTAGTGGAATTTATTTTGTATAATAATTATTTTGTTTTTGACCATAAATATTGTTTACAGACTACTGGTACTGCGATGGGGACCTCTATGGTCCCATCCTATGTAAATTTATTTATGTCCTGGTAGGAGGAAAATTGTATCTTCAGTGACAGTAGGAATCCCTTTCTGGCTAACATTTGTTATTGGGTTAGATTTATTGATGACCTTATTGTAGTGTGGAAGGGAGATGCATTGTCAGCATTTAAGTTTATTGATTATATCAATACTAATGATGTGGGCTTACATTTTACTTCAAATACACATATTAAGGAGATTTCTTTTCTTGATTTGATACTTATGGGTGTAGAAGGAGAAAACGTTCAGAGCAAAATTTTCAGAAAACCTACATCTGGTAATATGCTTTTGCATGCTAAAAGTGCTCACCCAGCACATACCAAGGGAGGAGTACCCTATGGTCAGCTCATACATACTAGATGTAATTGTTCAAGCTTGTAAGAGTTTGAAAAAGAAAGCCAAAGTATGAACATTAGATTTCTCTCTCAAGCATACTCAGAGGAATGTATTGAACAGGCCTATAAAAAAGCTAGTTATATCAATAGGGACTTAAACAAAAAAGGGCTTCTCAAACATCTGTTGACCAGCAACCGATCACATTTGTCACTGAATATAACAGGATTTCTGGCAAAGTTACAGATATTATTGTTAAACATTGGGGAGTTTTACAGGGTGATTTGGATCTAAAAAATGTAACAAAACACAGACCCAGAATCTCTTCTTGTTGGGGCCCTAATTTGGCTGATTCCTTGACAAACAGCCTCTATGTGAAATATCATCCACTGAAAGCTACTTGGCTACCCCCTCAGCTTTTTTGCTGTTTTCGTTATGGGCATTACAATGTTTGTAAATGCTGCCAACAGAGACCAATATTTTCACATCCATATAAAGAAAATAAGAAGACTGGAATTTTACATTTTATAAATTGCTCTACATTATATGTAGTATATATTGTACAGTGCACTTGTCCTCTTATCTATGTAGGAAGGACAAAAAGAACACTTAGAGAATGCATGCAAGAGCATGTGAGAGCTATACACAAAATCGAACCCAATAATCCATTGGCATTAATTCTGAAACATGCCACAGTAAAGACATCAATGAATTTAAATTCATGGGTGTAGATCATATTAAAGAAAATATAAGAGGTGGTAATAGGTTTAATAAATTGCCTAAACTTGAAAATAAATGGATTTATACTATGTAAGCTCTACACCCCTTGGGTCTTAATGATTGTTTAGGTGTTACAGTATTTCTCTAGATACATTCTTCTCACCTAGGACTATTATTAGGCATTTCAAGACATTTATTCTGCCTTTCCCTTTTGCTGCTGCTGTTTGTAAAGTAAGATCATCACTTTATTTTGTATGTGATGATATATACTCTTTTTTACATTTGTGGATGGTATTTTTATCTACAAATGGGTGTGCTTGATTGCTCCTTTGAACTTCAATATATTTGGGAGTATGAAATAATAGAATAAGACTGTGCCTACACTGATTTTGTGTTTGAATGCTTTTTGAAAATTGTAATCAAGAAAAATATTCTTTATTGTTTTGTAAAATTCAAACTGTCACTTCAAATGTTTCTAAATAAATATCACCAGGCCAGCATTCAGAACACACCCACTGATGAAGAGTTACATCTTGGACATGAGCGCTGGATTGTAGCTGTGGGCTCCAGCTGTCGTAACTGAATTATTTGGTTATTCTCGTCTTCATGTCCTGTGAGTGCTGTTTGTTTTGTGTGGTGTGCTTTAGTGAAACTAGTATGATTTTTTTATATATAAGAAGGGTAATTGGCAATTACTGAGCAACTGGAGACCTATCAGTCTGCCAAATTCAGATTATAAAATGTTGTCAAAAATGTTATGTTTTAAGCTTCAGAAGATAAGCATGTTATTAATTCATCTGGCACAATCCTGTTCAATTCCGGAGTGTAGTATCACTTCCAATCTGATGTTTATAAGAGGTGTTTTTGAGTACGGTAGACAGAATCAGACCCAAGGTTTTTTGTTAGCAATCAACCAGGCTAAAGCATTCGACAAGGTGTTACATGATTTTACAACACTATAGCATTTGTGGAAATATGTTGATCTGGCTTAAAAATTTGTATCAGAAAGCAAGACTAACTTCATATGTCAATAGCTTAATGGGGAACCAGTAGCTATGAGAGTAGGAGTGAGACAGGGGTGCCCAGTCAGTCCCCTTTTATAGACATACATATTGGGTCCTATGGTTAGGAAAATAATAGTTAATACAACCATTAAAGGTCTTTCATCAGGGTATGGGTTGATAGAACAGAAAGTGGCAGCCTATGCAGATGATCTCTGTTTTTTTGTACAATCAATGGAAGCAGGAAAGGAGGTTTTATGTATTTTAGCGTGGTATTTACATTGGTCAGGTGCCCAATTAAATAAAGACAAGAGCCAGGTGTTATGCATAGGTTCACATGACAGTCAAGGGCAGAGGCCAGATTTCTTAGGTATCCCAATTGCTACCGCTACAATTTCAGTGTTGATATACAGTTTGGTGCTGGAAATCTCCAATTAGTAAATTGGGAAAGGAAAGTGGCATTCTGTGAATCTAGGGTACAGATATGGAAGAACTGGAAATTGTTTAAACAGAAGAGAATCTTGATTATAAAGAAATGTTATTTCCCATTTGTATGAATTTAAGCTTTGTGTACCCACTGCATGTGTGTCTGGAAACTAGGTTGCTGAGTTGTTTCTTCCAAATGTTGTGGGGCAGCAGGCTCAATCCTGTGAAATGGGAATTTGCTTATTTACCTGTGAAATGTGGAGGGTTGGGGATGATAAATCCTCTAGCTTTTGTTTTTTTTTTTTTCATTCATTTTTTTGGGTCTGTACTATAAAGTGATTTGGGGTGAGGGATGGACCCCTTGGCAAGAATGGATTATAACCTTATTTCAGTCCTGTAGTGTAAAGTGGGAAAGACTAGCACCAAAATATTAGGAACATTGAAAGTATCTGAATATATGCTGAAGCTTCTCTGTGTAAGATTAGAAAATAGAGATTACGTAAAAATGATTTTATAGTCTCAAATAGAAAACAAATGTATTTACAAGTAATGACAACACGATATGCTTCCACTGTGGAGTTTCCAGGTTGTTTTCCTTCAGAATACCCAAAGGTTTTATCCTTGCTTAATGATAAAAGAATTCCAGTTGAAACATGGGATGTTCTGTGGTTAAGCTGTCATGGTGGGCTGGGAGTCAGAGGCAATTTGAAACACAAGTCATTAGATGAAATGTTTTGCCCAAGAGGAGAATGTATTCAGCTAGAAAAAAAAATCAAATGCATTTTTTTATTGATTGTCCTGGTACACAGGAATTAATACAGGGCTTGGACACTAGATGGTAGTGGCTAGTTTTACAGACTTTATCATATGAAGCATTTCTGTTTGGAGACTATTCTGGTTGCTTAAAACTGTTTCACCCTAGCACATTGAATGTGATATTTGCGAGCATTCATTATTTTTATGACATGTAGGATGTCAATATCTAACACAGCAACTTTATACATCTTTCCTTACCTTTGCAGTGATGATAGAAAATACACTGAAATTTTGTAGAATTTCAGATTATAGAAGATTACTGAAAGTGAGGGCTGATGCCTTATGGCGTAGGATTGCCTGGTTGAAGTAATTGAATGTGTTCTTAAAATATGGTAGTAGATTGATTATAATTATAAGAGTATAAACCAAAAGAAGATTTTTTTTTGGTAATCTAGAAATGGCTTGGAGGGTTATTTGAAAAGGGGGGGAGGAGAAGGGGCTTGTTTTGGGTTTAATAGGAGGAGGAATACCTCAGATTCACACTCTAATTTATACATTTATTTTCTTTGATTCCTAATTGTTTTAGGTTTAACATGTATAAAAGTGGCTGTAACTGTGAAATTAACAGTTTTTACTTTTTATTTCTGCATCTGATTTCTTTTATTTGTTTAAGGTTATTCTTTAGTTTCTTTAAAAAGATATGTTTTAAGAATTATTGATTGATTGAAGGATTATTATGTTTATTTTGCTTCACAAAAAATGTTTTTTTGTGATTATGTTTTATGCTAAATAAAAATTCCCCAACTCTTTTCAAGAACTGCCATGGAATCTTTAACATCCACCTGAACTACCACCAGAACAGGTAGATGGGACCTCGGCTTAACATCTCATTCAAAAGATGGCACCTCAAGAGTTCAGTATCCCCCTCATGCTGCACTGCAGTGTCAGTATTGGGATTTAACCCAAGTGCCTGGTATGGAGATAGGACCCACAATCTTCTGATCTCCCAGCCTCAGAGGTGAGTGTGCTACCTGCTGAACCACTAACACTATATATTCCAGCTACAAGAAGAGCTGCATATCCAAAATTGTATTTGGGGCTTACTTCCCATAGAAGTAAAAGTGCCAAATGCTAAGTACTTTTGGAGGATACTTGTAGCAGCACTTGGAAAAGCAATTACAAATAAGTGGCTCAACCCAGAATCTCCGACCCTGGAAGAATGGAAGGGGGTAGTAGATAACATACAGGAAATGGAAAGGTTAACATATCTAGTGCAAGATAAAACTGAAAAGTTTGGTGAAAGATGGATGAGATGGGTCATGGAAATGGGGTGACCCCCAGATAGAATATACGACTAGCAGGCAATGGGAGAAACAGAAGGAGAGGAAGGGGGTGTAGGGCAGAGCCGTAAGGGATAGAGCACATTGAACTCATGAGTGAATGGAATGTATTATACAGGGGAAATCTGAGCAGATGTACTCAGGGACCTTAAAGGAGAAGACTACTGTATATTTATGATTTATATACGTCTGATGTATTTATTATACATTACATCAAGTAATGTACATATGTCAATAACAGATCGGTCATTTCTTCTGTTGCAAAACATATCTAGAGCCTGAGGCTCTGAAACAAGCTAGTAAAGTGTCAAACAAGACTCCATTTACATGCAAATGGGTCACTTGTAATACAGCCCCTCCCATTCCCTGATGTCACTGCATCAACAGTGCAGAAGAAAACATAAGGGTATCAATGCTGTCTATCCTGATTTTAGTTTAAGTTTGCAATGGCTTAAGACAGTTATGTTATGCAACTCACACAGTGAGTAGTACTTGTAGCCTTAATACTATCTGTGTAGAGCAAATAATACACCCAATAGTATTTAATTCACAGGAAACAGAATATGTTTCTTTGTACTGCTTATTTCTCTCTGTGAGACAGTTGCAACATGTTGCGGAGAGCAGCAGAAAGAATCAGTCAATCAATCAGACAATCAAGCAGTCAATCTAGCAGTCAGTCAGTCAGTCTGTATTGAACCAGGTGAACACCCTTGAGAAGATTCATTTACAAGGTAGGCCTGAACAGTTTCCCAAAGGATCACACAAGACTGAATTCCTCCTTTGCACAAATGATACACCCCCCCCTTCAGAAGCCTGAAAGTGGAGAGCTAGATCACTTATTTTATAAAGTGTATTGTTTTGCATTTCAAATTCTCCTTAAATCTGAGTTTCTGACTGGAAATACCAATACAAAGAGTGCGTATAACATGGGAGAAATGAACTAAGCAAATACAGAGCACTACAAACACTGAGACTGATTAGTTTCTTTACCTACAACAGCTGAAGTGTGGCATCTGATTTGTGAGGGACATGCTACTTCAAATGCTGGCATTACAAAGCAGTGGGGGGCTGCCACAGCTTGTCTTCAGTATCTTTAAAGTGAAGTGCCGTAGCTCTCACATCACTGCTAATGATTTATAATGGGAATGGGGGCACTTTTAAAGTCATGGACCTGAGGAGCCATCACAGTTCCCAAGGAGGTTGGTGAACTTGTTAAGGGTTAGAGAGTAATGGACTTTAGTAGGATTTGAACCAGAGTCTCCCAGTTATTGTGCCTGTGCTTTAGCCACTAGATTATCCTTCTTCCATATGCTGCAGCTGATGCTGTCCTGGTAACCTATTCCTTGTTATAGGTGAACTCTTTATTGCCTTACAGCAGCCATCCAATGACTGACTGCCAAATTACAATGTGAAAGGGGCATATTTGCAAGATTGTTTCTCACTGTTGGTGTCAATCAAAACAGAGAATGCTAACACACACAGAACATAATACAACAGCTGTATAATACCACTTAAAACTTGTGTTGTACCCAGAGTCATTTATTGGGTAAACTGTTTTCAATAACAGAAACAGTAACACAACACATACAGGCACTTCCTTATATGAATACAGTATATACATGTCAAATCAGTACTGCATTACACTCATATGGTCCTAGTTCCTATTAGACCTGCACTTCAGGATATGCACAACACTTAAAGGGTTCCTCCATTACTCATGTGGGGAACCAAACATTGTGGTGGGACTGAATTTAGTGCAGCACCATTATCTGTTACTCTAATGACATCGTCCTCCAGCAGCATTGATGGTAAAATGGAGGATAAACACATTGATAACTTCTGGGGGCCATATATTTTTATTTATAATCTAGATTTGGACAGCATTAGGACTGCTGGCAACTGGAGGAGGCACACAACAGTTACACATAAGGAGTTGGGAATATATTGGTGTGAAACTATGGGAGACTTCCCCTTTAAGTGAGTAACAGGTACAAAGTAGAGATCTGTGTAGTTTTAAGACTCTGTATTATTAGTTAAGTTTACTGCATAGTGTGCTGTGTTATTATAGTAATGTGTAAGGAGAGAGGGAGTTAAAAAAATTTATAGGCATGAAATGTGAAGAAAGATGTTTTTTTTTTACCATGTACAAAGAATGAAAAGCAACAAGAATGACTTTTTTTAGTTGTTTTTAACCAGGAGTAGCACACTAAGCTGAAAGCTTTTTCACAGGTGCAGCCTGGGAGCACAGGGAAGTTAAGTGATTTGTACAGGGTCACACAGTCTGTAAGTGGAAGCTGTGGGATTCAAACCCAGATCTGGTCTGCTAAATGTCACCAGTTTTGCAGTTCAGAGCCATAAACCACTGTGCTATACTGCCTCCCTAAATGACTACATGTATGTATCCATGAATAAGTCTAAAATAAAGTAAATACAGTATAAAAGAAAATGCAACCATATTTCATTATATTCTTTAATTAGTGTAGGCCCTTATTTAAATCATCATGTAATTTTACAAAATAAAGCAATATTAACTATGATTCTATTTTCAGTAATTAGTACAGGAAATAAAATCAAAACTTTAAAATAAACAACTGATATTAATTCATTTCATTTTTTTTCCAAAAAAGCATTGATTGTCCAACAGGAAGACATTTTGCAAAAATGATGTCTTAGAAATTGTAGTTAATCATTCATTGTTTCAGATTCCATCTTTTCATATCCTATATCTTTGGAATTGCTGGAGGATCCAGAATCCTGTGGATTTTCTGTCCCTGTCTTTCTCTAGGTTTTAAGAAACCCTGCTATTTGCTCAGGATCAAAAATAAATGTATATTACCCTGATATATGTTATTGAGTATTTAGCAGATTATGGAAACATGCATGTTGCCCCTAGTTCTAACAGCTCCTAATAGAATTGTAAAAACTTCTTCCAGCGCTCTTCAGTTAAGAGTGAGATATCTGGGGAGTAAATTCAATGTTATGTAAGTGGTCCTTTGCTGTGTGCCACTCAGATAACCATATCTCTATCAGTTTCAAAAGAGAAGGTGATCATAATTGTTTTTATTTTATCTCATTCTGATTCAGTAAGGAGCTCAAATGCCAACAACATGTCATTATTTTTATTAGAAACAGGAACATTTTTGCAAGTAATTTGCATACTCTATATACAAAGGAAAGTTCTCTTCGGTCAGATCCAAAGATTCTTTGAAAATGTTAACAACCAGTTCTCTTAAGATATGGAACTGCTTATACAATTTTAAAGGAAGGCTTACTAATCTTAAATTTGAGAATCTGTTTGAGTTTTCTAATGGGTCAATTCTTCCATTAAAAGGGCAGGAAAATATTTTTGCATCTTTAACTGTCCTCCTAGTTTCCTTTCCATGCCAGTAATGTATTCTGACATGCATTGACCAATTTGTGATAAATAAATTATCTAGCTGAGGAGTGCCTTCAGGCTCACATAGAGTTTTACTCTTACAGCAGCTGTTGCTCTTTCTTTTCACATTTCTTAGACATTACCTGACAACAGTTATACCACTCTGTGCTACTGATCTGAATGGCCTGGAGTGGTGTTGGTGATATCATAGAATGCTCAGGCAGTATGAAAAATGAAAACATCAACTGCAGAAGAGAACGGGATTCAGTGTAGTAGCAAAGGAAAATAAGTTAGATTATTATTTTAACAAAACAAGGTCAAAACATATCAGACTAATGGATAGACATTAAAACAAAACAGGAGGACATCTAAAGATGTAAACAAATTGTTTACTATCACCTTTAAATGAAAAGACAGTTTGAGTTTTGGTTTGTGCCAGGGCTTCAGTTGACAAAGATCTAAGTTTTAATTAGTCAGCCCTCTTTTGAATGATCTCTTTTTGGCCTTTTATTTGTTCAGATTTCAAGAACCTTTTTATTGCCATACATTTAAAGAGCAAGAGACACCTCTGGAAGAACTTTGAAAAACATAATACATGGATTTAGTTCCGCATCTATTTCACTTTAGTTCTGTCTTTCTCCACCCAGTTATTTATAACTGAGGTCATGTATATTAAAACAAAATATTTGTTCTTTCCAAGGTCATCCCAACCTGAAGTCATAATACTCTGCTTGTGACAATCACTGTTATTGGGATGACAGCAGACTGTGACATCACAGTAAAAGCTTATGATGTCAATAGTTCATACTGAGATTTATACTGAGGAGTGTCAGGAGCTGAAGGCAAAAATGCCCTTGAGGCTCCTATCCATTAAATCCTTATTGCCCCAAACATTCTTTGTCCAGTAGCCATTTATCAAGTTTATGTTTGAAAGAGATTTTACTCTAACAAACTATAATGTCCACAGAAAGAGAATTCCTAACTTTTATCACTCTTAGAGTAAACCATGAACCCCATTTTAGCAGTATTATGTCATCTGTACTGCAGTTGTAAAGGATGGTCACGGATATCGATGTGATCTTGTTTGATTCAAAATTTAGTTCTGTAAACAAATACAGGTTATTTATAATATCCCATAGGTACAACAAATCCCCCCTCATTCTTCTTGTTTCTAGGGACATGAGGTTTAATCTTTCCAGCCTATTAGTGTAATCAATTTGTTCCAAACCTTGGATCCACTGTGTGAATCTCCTTTGTATTTTCCCAATTTGATGGATATCTCCTTTTTTGTATGGTAACCAAAACTGTGAGTAACAATCTAAATGGGGTCTAACATATGACCTATAAAATGGTAGCAGTATGTCCTGATGTTTTGACTTAATATTGTTCTTGAGTGACCAAATTATTTTATTAGATCTACTAATTGTTTCATTGATTTGCTTTGAAAAGCTGAAATCATTATTGATATAGACTCCTAAATCTTTTTTGGACAATGTTTCTATTAACTGTTTACCACATAGATAATATACATGTTTTCCATTGTTGTGGCCTAAATGCATGACTTTGCACTTATTCAAATTAAACCTCATTCCCCAGGTTTTTGACCAGTCTGTAATTACATCAAGATCTTCCTGAAGTCTAAGGCAATCCACTACAGTAGCGCAGACCCCACCAATTCTGGCATCATCTGAGCACTTTGCAGACCAGCAGCTAGTGTTTCTTGTAAGATCAGCAATAAAGATATAAAATACAAAGGAACCCAAAACAGATCCCTGTGGGACCCTGCTTGTTACTGCTCCCTCACTAGATGGACACCCATTTATAATAATGCATTGTGATCTATTTGACAGCCAATTTGCTATCCATTTTACCCACTGCTGTTGAACTCCCCTCAGTAAAAGCTTCTTTATAACAGTGTCATGTGGGACTAGACTGAATGTCTTACTAAAGTCGACAAAGAAAACATCAGAAGGCTTTTTGTCTTCCAAGTTTTTACTTATATTTTCATAAAAACATAGCAGGTTCGATAAAAAATATCTACCTCTTGTCAATCCATGGTGTTCCCATCTAGATCTCCTATGAAAGCTTGTAATCTGTTTTTATGATACCCTCTAGAGTTTTAAAAATGACTGAAGTCAGACTGATGGGTCTATAATTCACGATATGTTGTTTATTTCCTTTTTTTAAATAAAGGAGTGAAACAGGCCACCTTCCAATCATTAGGTACATTACATGTTTTTAGACTTCTCTCAAAAAGTAGTTTTAAAGGGTATAACAAGTGTTTTTTTTTATTAACATTATCATGCCACCACTAATATGATCAGGACCTGACAAACAATCTGGTCTTATCCTATCCAGTCCCTGTATTATTTTATCTCCTGTTAAGCATATCTGGTCAACACTGCCTACTTCAATTAAGGTGCTATCAGGATGATTTCACTGTATATACTACAAAAAATATGTTGAAGACATCGCCATTTTATATGGATCATTCATTGTTTCTTATTCCCATAAGACTGGCCCTACTTTACCTTGGCTTCTTTAAAGAATGCATATAGCCAAAAAAGGCCTTCCCATTGTTTTTCTGGTGTCCATTGCTAAGTTAAATTCAGCATTCTTTTTTGCATTTCTAATTACAGCCTTGCATTTTTTAAGTAATTCTTTATGTTTCTCCCTATAGGGCTGTGTATTAAATTTCTTGAACACATGGAAAGCTTTCTGTTTTCTATTGAGAAGCTTAATTATTTTTTTTTATCCAACCATCTTGTTTTTCTATTTTGGTTAGATGATTTTTTATATTTCAGAGTGTACTTATTGCTTACATTATGAATCGCTTCCTTTTTTATTTGCAGCCATGTGCTTTCAGTGTTGCAGTCCTTCAGCAGTATATCTCAGTTAGTACTTGTCAATAGGTTATTTATTTTAGTTACATTTGCATTTTTATAGTCATAAAAAATTGCATCATTATTATATGCAGTGAACATTAGATCAATATTAAAACTCAAGGAGCAATGGTCACTGCTGCACAGGGGTGGACAAATATTACAATTTTATATATTTAAATTTGAAGTCCCCAAAACAATATCTAATGTATTGTTGCCTCTTGTCAGTTCTGCTACATATTGGTTTAAGGATAATTGGTCACATACAGATAGAAATTGCTTGCTAGAATTGAATGTTGCCATGTGTGTTACCCAGTCAATATCCCCAGAGTTTAGATCTCCCATAATAATAACGTCTTCATTTTCACATGCTGTTTCTAATTCTGTTATAATGTGTTGGGTACCTTCATGTGGTATATCTGGGAGGGGGTGGTAACATAGTCCTAAAACAAAGGAGTCTGAGGGGTTAGGGGAAATTCTAATCCAGATTGTCTCTGTGCCCAAGTATTTATTAATCTTGCTGTGGGAGATATTTGTAGATTTAGAAGCCTCATTAATAAATAGCACAATTCCTCCACCGTGTCTATGTCTTCTGTTTAAGGAGTATGGAATATAGCCAGAAAGATTACTTTCCCAAGCATTATTGTCAATCCACCAGATTTATGTTATTCTAATAATGTCTGGCTTGTCTCTTAAGGCTAATAATACTAATTCTTCAAGTTTGTTGTTTAAACATCTATCATTAAACAGAAGGCACTTGATTTTGCTAAAAAAATGGTTTTCTTCACCATTACATTGTGTTGGACTGATAAGGATGGCTTTAAAACATTATTATGACTAGGTATTCCCCCCATAAGTCAGTTTAAACTTAACAGATTCATTGCTTGTTTTAAAGTATTCCCCAGAGCCCTTGCTCCATTTCTATTCAGATGCAGACCATCTTTTGCGTACATTGATTAGCGTTGAACAAGTCCCAATGATCAATAAATAAAATGTCATCTTTCTTATACCAGTTGAAGAGCCTGAAGTTAATGCGCACAATAGTGCAGTTCTTTTCAATGGTTCGCCCATATCGGTGCAACAGCCATTTTGTCGACACCAGTATGGGTGCAGGCAATACACTGGCTGGCATTTCTGTGCTGGGCATTGCAGTTCTCCGGACAGAGAGCCCAAAAGTCCTGTCCTGGGAAATAGTCATGTTCTGTGGTGGGGCCCCAATGCCCCAGAGGGGGTAGAAATTGTGTGGGCACAAAGGGCGCCCTAATTGTGGTGACAACATTCAGTCACCATTCTAACGGTATACCCTTTTCAATATGTGCTCTAGGAACTGGCAGAATGCCAGATATTACCACATTACACCCTTTCTGTTTTATTTGTCTTGCTAGTGATAACAACTCAAGACAAGTATCTTTTTCATGTTGTCTGCCCACATCATTCATGCCAACATGTAATATTGCAGATGAACCAGTTTCTTTCACATGTTTATTAAGTTTTTGATTTACATCATCAATCCTTGCCCCTGGAAGACAACACACCGATATGTTTTGATTATCATCTTTACATATATGTGAATCAGTGTAACGAATTTTGGAGTCTCCTATAACCATCTTCTGTTTAGAAAATGCATTACTTTCAGTGTTACTATGCTCCCTTGCTTTTTGTCCATTTTCGTTTAATGTGTTACTCTCACATGGTGAGGTATTCTGAGATTGCTCACCCTGTAAACATGAAAATCTGTTTGTTAGGTGGAGGTCAGTGTTACCCAAAGCCTTTCTTCCTCTTTTGTGTTTTTAAGATAAGTGTGGGGTAGGGTCACTGTAAATCTTTCAAAAGATTCAAAAGTGTAGTTTTTTTTCAAATATTCTTTATTTTTCCATTTTCTTTTGCCCTGACATTTCGCACTATGTGCATTTTCAAAGGGCTTTAAGAAGTTCTGAAAATAATACATACATACATTTTTAAGTATACATTCATACGAATACTCAGTTTATATTCATTTAGGTGATCAAAATAAATATTGAATTAAGTTATTTTTACCATGCCGCCAATTCTAATATCAGCTTTAATAGTTGCTTAAATCTTTTCATTAAACCTATCATCAGGTTTTCATCCTAAAACGGTAGTACAATTTGTTTCAGTTCGTTATTTTAAAAACCACCACCAGAATTTAAACACCAGACACTTGTGGCAACTGCTCAAAACTGAGCCTATTTAACCCAACTGCTGGGACAAATGCAGCTAAAACTAAGCCTTTTATCTTCACATGTCATGATTTGCAAGAAATAGCTTAGTGTGATTCTGTAAGATATATAGAGTGCAGTTTTCAAAACAGTCATTTCGTGGTTTGCTTGGTTTTGCTTTTAAATATCAGTAGCCTGAATGTGTTGGTTTACCTTATAGTTTTAGTAGAACTTACACATTATTTTTGTTGTTAGTTTTTCAATACTTTCTATAAATCACAAAGCCATTTCATACTAAGGAAACTGTTGACTCTGATGTTGAGTGCTGTTTATGTTCTTTTGTACTTTCAATTTCTCAAATTGTCAAATGAAGTTTTTTATTTACCTTTCAAGCTGAGCTGGCATTCCCATTCTTTGTAATGGCAATCTGTTGCAAACATTGCTTGCTGCATATGCAGCTGCACTTTCCCTAACCTCTTGAGCCAACTTGTCACACAACCTGGGTGGAGTGGCTTCCAATTCTCACATTAACAAAAGTGCACTAAGAATGGTTGCTTGGCAACCATATACAACAAAAGAAAGCCACTGTTGTATAGGGTAACAAGTGGGCTCTTGTGCTGGTATAGTGATCTGTGTGGTGGTCCGAATTTTTTAGGGATAGGGATTACTTTTAAGCAATTCTTTTATAATTTCTAAGTAGTGACTCTTTCTATGCCACGTTCTGGTGATTTCACCTTTTTTATTTATTTATTGAAATTTTGGATAACACCTTTGAGAACAAGCTCATTTCATAGGTTTCACATCAGATGACAATACATATTGTAAAAGTATGAGATGGAGAACAAACAAACCAAGGAATTTTACAAAACATTACAAGAATATATACCTAGAAAAGTTACAGTACATGTGGCATTGTACAATGTATGCCAAGGTGCATATCTAATTAAAACCTGTAATTCAAATGGTCGTATTAGAGGGGGCGAGGTCTTACGAAACAACCCTTTACAGTTAAATGAGAATAGACTCAGCCTGATATCTAATAACCAACAAGGTAAAGGATTGCATCAGCCCAGGGGCCTCGTCAGAGGAGTAAAGGTATGGGACAAAGCATTTTAAAGTGAGCAAGGGAGCTCAGGAGATATAATGGGGGGAGGAGGGAGGATAGGGGGGAAAAGTCATAGAGGGGTGAGAGGAAAGAGTGGAAGGGATCAAGAGAAAATGTGAAAGGAGATTGATTAGCAACTTAGAACAGTTATTTACATGCTGAGAACAGTTATGCATTAGGTCAGGATAGTATACAGTCAGAATAAGTACTGGTCACAAGAAGAAAGGTTATTGGAAGCAGTCACAACTAGCATCAGCAGCTAGCTGTTACTTAAGTTTAACCTTGAAAGAGCCCAAGGTGGATGCTGAAGTGATGTCATGGTGCAGCGAGTTCATCCATAGTGGGGCACGGTAGACAAAGGACCTTTGTCCCAGAGAAGTGCAACAGTGGAGTATATTAAAAATCTGGCTAGTAGAGCTTCTGGTACAATGACAGTTGATAGTGGGGGTAATAAGCTTTTGCACACCGGGGGCATTTTGCCTAAGCTTACTTTTTTGGACAGTAAACATGTTTGGTACATGAGTCTACCTTTGAATTGGAGCCAGTTAGCCTGAGCATACATGTCGCAGGTATGGGACAGACGGGCTGAGCCAGTAACATAGAAACATAGAATTTTACGGCAAATAAAGACTGCTTGGCCCACCTAGTCTGCCCATTTTCCTACCTAACAGATAAGCTGCAGATCCTAGTTAACCAACAGCTTACTTCCTCCTACCCCCCACTAGGACTGCCTTATGTCTGTCCCATGCATTCTTGAATTCCCCCACTGTTCCTGACTCCACAACCTCCTCAGGGAGGCTGTTCCATGCATCCACAACCCTCTCTGTGAAAAAATACTTCATCACATTACCTCTGAGCCGTCTCCCCTCTATCTTTAAATTGTGCCCCCTTGTTCTTGCGCATCTCTTTTTCTGAAATATGCCACCCTCTTGGACTTTGTTGATTCCCTTGAGGTACTTGAAAGCTTCTATCATGTCTCCTCTCTTTCTCCTTTCCTCAAGGGTATACATATTAGGCTCCTTTTGTCTTTCTTCGTATGTCTTCTAGTGCAGACCCTGCACCATTTTGGTTGCCCTCCTCTGGACAGCCTCCACTCTGTCTATGTCTTTGCAGAGATGGGGTATCCAGAACTGCACACAGTACTCCAGATGGGGTCTCACCAACTGTCTGTACAGAGGGATAACAACTTCCTGTTTTCTACTATTGATGCCTCTCCCTATTGCATCCCAGTATCCCTCCAGCCTTCCTTACTGCCATCTCACATTGCTTGCCCACCTTTAGGTCATCTGATATAATTACCCCCAGGTCCCTTTCCATTTTTACTCTTGTCAGTATCTCACCCCCCATTGTGTACTCTTCCCCTGGGTTTTTGTTTTCCAGGTGCATTACCTTGCACTTCTTTGCATTGAATCTGAGCTGTCATACATGTGACCATTCCTCCAACCTTGCCAAGTCCCTTGTCATCCTTTCCACTCAATCTTGTGTATCAACCCTGTTGCAGATCTTTGTGTCATCTGCAAAGAGACATACTTTTCCTTCCAGTTCCTCTGCAATGTCACTTATAAAGACATTAAAAAGGAACGGTCCCAGTACTGAACCCTGCAGTACCCCGCTAGTAGCCCTCCTTTCTTCACTGTGGACTCCATTTACTACTACCCTTTGTGTCCTGTTGCCTAGCCAATTTTTTTATCCAGTCTACCACCTTGGGACCCACTCCAAGGCTGGCTAACTTGTGGATTAATCTTTTGTGTGGGACTGTATCAAATGCCTTGCTAAAATCTAGGTAAGCCATGTCCACAGCCCCTCCCTGGTCTACTACTTTGGTCACCCAGTCAAAGAAATCTATTAGACTCATCTGACATGACCTTCCCATCGTAAATCCATGCTGCTTTGGGTCCTGTGCCCCACTGGCCTGTAGGTACTCAACAATTCTTTCCTTCAGAAGTGATTCCATCATTTTCCCTACCACTGAGGTCAAACTAACTGGTCTGTAGTTTCCTGCTTCTGTCCTGCTCCCACTTTTGTGAAGAGGAATCACATCCACCCTCCTCCAGTCCTCAGGTACCACCTCATCCTCCCGTGATTTGTTAAAGAGAGTAGTCAGCGGTGTCACTAGTTCTACCATTAGTTCTTTTAGAATTCTTGGGTGAATCCCATCAGGCCCCATTGCTTTGTCCACCTTCAATTTTGTTAGTTTTTTCAGAACCCTTTCTTCTGTAAATGGACTGGTATCGACCCCCATCTTCAGAGTGTTTCTCTTGTTTGGTTTAGGTACCTCCCCCTCCTCTTCCTTTGTGAATACTGAGCAGAAATATTCATTCAGTATCCCTGCTTTTTCACTGTCCCCCTCTACCCACATTCTCTCCTCTTTATTAAGCCTCAGTATCCCTCCCTTGGTCTTTCTTCGCTCCCTAATGTACCTATAAATGGTCTTATCCCCCTTCTTAACAGAGTTGGCTATCCTTTTCTCGGTTTGGGCCTTTGCTGTTCTGACTGCCTTCCCAGCCTCTTTCTGCTTTAACTGATAAATTACTCTGTCCTGCTCCTTCTGTGTTTCCTTATATTTCCTGAATGCTATCCTTTTCTCCTTAACCTTCCCTGCCGCCTCTTTTGAGAACCATAGCGTTTTTTTCCTTCGTTTTGTTTTGTTGATTTGCTTTACACAAAGGCTTGTTGCCTCTGTGATGGCTGTTTTGATTACTCCCCATTGTTCCTCCACCCCTCCTTCTTGCCTGTTTGCTAATGCTTTTCTGAGGCACTCTCTCATTTTCCCAAAGTCAGCCCTCCTAAAGTCCAATTCTCGTGCTTTTGTATGGCTTGATTGTATGGCTGTGTTGATTGTGAACCACACTCTTTGGTTGTCGCTTGTTCCCAGATGGCTACCCACTTCTAAATCTGAGATTCTTTCTCTGTCTCCATTTGAGAGTACCAGGTCTAAGATTGCTCCCTCCCGAGTGGGTTCCAATACTAGCTGTCTGAGGCATGCCCCTTGTAGAGCATCAAGAATGACCCTGCTCTTGGATGTGCCGGCAGCAAAGGTGCTCCAGTTAACATCTGGCATATTCAGGTCCCCCATCAACAGTATCTCCCCTTTTTCTGCCATTCTAAGGAAGCCTTCTATCATTTCCTTGTCCATTCCTTCCCATTGAGATGGGGGTCTGTATACAACCCCCATGCGGATTGTGGTGCCATTTCCTTTCTCCATGGTGACCCAGAGTGTCTCATCTGCTCCCTTTTTACTCTTTAGTTCTGTTGCTTTGATCCCTTCCTTTACATAGAGAGTTACTCCTCCTTCTCTTTTACCCTCCCTGTCCCTCCTGTAGATTGTGTATCCTGGTATGTTGACATCCCAGTCATGGTTCTCTGTGTACCATTTTTCTGTGACTGCCACAATATCCAGGCAACCCTCTTCCATCAAGACCACTAGTTCAGGGAGCTTGTTACACAGACTATGGGCATTGGTACTCATCACCCTCCACTTTTTGATGGCCCTACCCCTTTTAGTCCCATTTCTGTCCTTACTGCCTTTGCCTTTTTTTACATTTACCTCTGTTCTGCTCCCTAATGACTTCTCTACCTTGGTGTGTACCTCACTAATTATCATGTTTTGTGGAGGGAGGCTGGGATTTCCTTGCTCCTTTTCAGTGCCTCCCCCCTTGGCTAGTTTAAATGCTTGCCAATGAAGCATTTAAACCTCTCACCTAGGATCCTGGTTCCCCCCCCCCGACAGATGCAGACCATCACACCAGTATAGGTCTGCATCCTTCCAGGTGGCTCCCCAGTAACCAATGAAGCCAAAACCCTGAGCTCCACACCAGTTTTTCAACCATTCATTGAATTCCCTGGTGAAGAGTACCCTAGCATCATTTTTGCCATAGACAGGCAGCACCTCCGAGAAGGTTACTGAATGCGCTACTTGTCTAAGGCCCATCCCCAACTCTACAAACTTCTCTTGCACTGCTCTGATCCCATTCCTAGCCAGGTCATTTGTCCCTAGGTGGACAATGACATCCAGCTCCCTCCCTCGTGTAGCTGCTCCCACAATCCTGAGGATTCGCTTCCTGTCCCTCCAAGCCATGGCACCAGGAAGGCACCTTACCTCCCTCTCCCCTTCCTCCCCCATTTCTACCCCCTAATAATTGAGTCCCCCACCAGCAGTTGTTTCTTCCCTGTGGGGTCTCATGCCACCCTCCTGTGGGTTTCCTTTGTGAAGGTTCCCAGCATTCTCCTTGGTCTCCACTGCAGGTGCCTCCATAGAGGAACCACTATCCACCAGAGGAGCGAATGAATTGTGGAGAGGTACAGCTGGAGGGATGAAACTCTGTTCCACCACCCTCTCCCTCCCTGAGCCCACCCTGGTCCAGCCTCTCCTCTTTCTTGGCAACCTCTGAGGTAGTGGCATCGGCCCTGGTGGTCCCTGGGTGGGGGAGGAGGTTTCACCAATCCTAGCCAGGTCAGCCTGGAGATGGGCAACCTCCTCCCTCAGATCAGAGAGGTGCCTGCAAATAGGGCAGCATCACAGCCTCCAGAATGTCTCCCGGAACACTGCCACCCCACAGCCATTGCACTGCACCACTCCTATCATGTCTTATTGTGTGTCCCAACTCCTGTTTCTCTGTATGCTTAATCTCTCCTCTCCTTACAACTCTCACCCTTCCTGTTCTGGGAGAGCAACTTTCTATATTCTTCAGTAGCCTCCTGCTTCCTTGCTCAGTGTCAGACCACCAGCAGCTGGGGGAGAGAGTGAACTACTTTTTTCCTTTAGGGTTGACAAAACCAATGTTTCTCTATGATCCTTCCCTTCCTACTGCCAAACAGGAAGTTCCTGTTGACAGTCAAATCCAGTGGCTATAAAAGTAGAACTGGCTTAGGGTGGGTGGGATGGAGGGCAATTAGTAAGAAAAAAGGCTAGCAACAAGAAGTTGTAATTTGAGTCACCTGCTTTTATAGTGTCTAAGCCACACCCCCATTAAGCTCTCTCTCCTCCTACTGGTTTAGCAAAGTAAACTGAAACAGTACCCTTCCCAGCACAGAACACACACTGACTTTCTTTCTTTTCTTTCTTTTTTTTAACCCTTAATAAGACCCCTTCTACTTCTAATAAAGAATATGTTTGCTTAATCTCAACAGGCACTGACTCCTGCTGAGATGTTAAGTGTTAAATTAATAAGAAAATGTAGCTTCTTTTAGTTAGCTGCTTTCTGCTCTACAAGCAAGGCTAGCAACAGGAAGTTGTAATCTGAGTCACCTGCTTTTATAGTGTCTAAGCCACATCCCCAATTAAGCTCTCTCTCCTCCTACTGATTTAGCAAAGTAAACTGAAACAGTACCCTTCCCAGCACAGAACACACACTGACTTTCTTTCTTTTCTTTCTTTCTTTTTTTTAAACCCTAAATAAGACCCCTTCTACTTCTAATAAAGTATCTGTTTGCTTAATCTCAACAGGCACTGACTCCTGCTGAGATATAAGTAAGGAGCCGGCATGCTTTGTTGAGTGCAACTATGATGTGGCAAAGAGTTGTTTCAGTAGCTGATCCATAAATTGGTAAGCCATAATCAATAAGCGAGACAAGAGAACTATGAATGGCCAGGTTAAGAGCCTCTGGGGTCAGACATTGTTTATGCCTATAAAGTAGCCCAATGCTGGTGTTAACAGCCTTAGCAATGTTTTCAATGTGATAGGCATAGGTCATCGTACTATCAGTTGTAATCCCCAGATATTTAAAGAGCTGAAATAGCTCCAGGGGAGAGCCTTCTTCATTGGTGATAGAAAGAGGGTAAGTTCTGTGCCTATTTTGAGAGCAGGAGAACAGCATAGTTTTGGTTCTGTTGTAATTCATAACTAACTTGTGCTTATGGGAGCTGGAGAACAGCATAGTTTTAGTCTTGTTGTAATTCATAACTAACTTGAGCTTATGGAACCATCTTTCGACAACTACGAAATTACTCTGTAACCTGGATTCAAGAACCTTAGGGTCTGGATCACTGGTAAACAGGACAGCACTGTCAGTATATAAAATTATGTGACCCTGACAGGAGTAAGGAAGATTATTGAGGAAAATGTTAAATAAAAGAGGGCCCAATATGGACCATTGATGAACTCCAGATAGGACAGGTCTGCTATCTGAGAGGGTGTTACCAATCTTCACCTGCTGCGTACGGTTGTGCAGGTAGTTTTCAAACCAGGCTTCACTTTCATGAGCTAGGCCAATGGTGGCAAGCTGTTCAACTAGGAGGGCATGATTCACTGTGTCGAAAGCTTTGGTTAAATCAATGAAAGCAGCACTGACCAGGTGTCCTTGATCTAAGGAGTGGTGAATAAAGCCTGTGAATTCCAGAAGGGTGGTAGTGGTACTATGACCATTTCAGAACCCGTGTTGTTGTGGGCATTGTAGTTGATATTTTCTAAGTATTCAACCATTTGGTCAGCCACTATGCACTCAAGAGCTTTTGAGAGTGGGGGCAGGATATAGATAGGCCTGTAGTTCCCAGTAATTGTGCGATCCGCAGACCTGTGAACTGGTGTCACAGTGGCAGATTTCCATTTCTGAGGGAATTGAGAGTAATTAAGTCACATGTTCATAATATATGTTAGAGGTGACAGAACTTCATCCAGTGTAATGGCTACAAACTTAAGATCTGGGGTGTCACCACTAAATCTTGATTTCCCTAATACCTTGAGTAGGCAATTCATAGCTTCATGGGCTGAGAGGGTTTTGAAGTAGAAAGGAGGATGAGAAGGGTGCTGAGTCTCTTTCCCAGATTAGTCACTTGTGAGGGGATGAGAGAAGTAGCCAGGTGGCAGGACACCACTCAGGTCCGTGAATCTATTATTAAAAGTGTTAGCGATAAGTTTGGGGTCGAGTGAGGGTACACCATCACTGTTAAGCATGGTAGGGGCAGATCTGAGGTCTCTCCCAGTGACTTCTTTGAGGTTAGTCCAAAATTTCTACCACCTTATCTATACATTTAAAATCTTCATATTATCTATATGTCACAGGGAGTTGGAGACTAATGGGTGGGGGGGAGGATGGTATAAGTATGCAGAAAATACTTGTTTTCTTTTCTCTATTCTTCTAGTTGGCATTTGGTTGTCAGTTTCATTTATCAGGGTATATCTCACTATTCTTTTACAATGGATTGTTTCTATCATATTTGTTGGAAGAACCGTTGCCTCATCTGAGGTGAACACAATATTTTACCAGCATGCTTGCCAGTTAACATCCTCGTTCATGCCAATATTGGCATCCAATGCTTTAAGTAAAAACATCAATTTCATTTCAATTTTGTCAAAATTTTTCTGATAATCACCACCTTTTTCTGGTGGATAAACAGCTTGGAGACCCCAAATGCATAATGGAGCCCCTGTATGCTCTGCTTCTTTAAAATGCATTGCTACATGTGAAGTTTCATCTTGTCATCTAATGTCACCCTTGTGTTCTTGGATCCTCACTTTTAGACTGTGTGTTGTCTGCCCAACATAAATCCTGTTGCATGGATATTGTAACAGATATATTACCCACTGTGTCATGCAATTGATTGGCTCCATAATTTGGAAGCTTTGTCCTGTATGTGGGTGTCTATAACTACTTTTCTTACTTATATGACCACAGACGGAGCATCTTCCACATGGGGTCATTCCTGGCTGTAACAGTCCTAATAATAGTTGCTCTCTTTTTTCTGGTTGTTGATAAAACTGGGATCTCACAATTTTGTCTTTGAGAGTGGGAACCTTTTTTGCTGCCACTATTGGGTTCTGCATGAGTACTGTGACAGTTGTATTTGCCTGAACTGACAATGTGCCAGTGCCCGTGTATAATTTGTTTAATCTGTGGAAGTTTATAATTATACTTTGTGGCAAATACTAGTCTTTCTTGTATTGCCTCATGTCCTTTCAGTGCAAGCAGATCAGCCCTATGTTGTCACTGCATTTTTATGTCTGCCTGACTATTTGCTTCCATATCCTCGTTCCCTGAATCTATCTAACATCTGTCCCTTGTTTTCGTTGAACTCCTCATCCACTGTGCAATTTCTACATACTCTAACTGAAAGTATGGAATGCTTCTTTTATGTTTCAGCTTGTGGAAATTGGATCCATGCAGTAACGTGTTTCTGTCAGTTTGTTTTCTGTAAAGGCTGGTCTCTATCACCCCGTTATTGTTACTAAACATTAACTCTAAGTATGGTATTTTTTCTTGTCTGCATTCCATGGTGAATTTTAAGTTAACATCCATACTGTTGAAGTATCCATGAAATTCACCGGCTGGGTCAATATGGCGTATGCTTAATAGCATACAACAAAACCCCGAAACTGCAACAGCACAGTATAGAACAGTAAGAGGGTGCAATACTGCAAATGGGTCTGTGCACAGTACTGCACCCTCTTACTGTTCCAGGTAGAGGATAAGATCTCTGCTGGGATGAGGTTCTGCCAAGCAGCTGCCATGACTCGATGGGATGAGCCACTGGCAGCAAGGGATGCAGGCAGTGTTTGGGACCATGTTTGATTCCTGGTCCCAGACACATGGAAATTTCCTTTTTTTTCACACTTTGTGTGATATTTACTTTAATCCCCGGAGTTAATTATTATAGTTGGGGGGTTCAGGGGGTACAGCCCCCCTAACAGGGGATGCAGGGGCAGAGCCCCCCCAAAAATGATGCCACATGTAATATATCTCACTGTATTGGCAGGCGGTATATGCATTCAGCATAATGTCTTGTGACATTATGACCCTGTGCCTGAAATTCATGCAGCTCCATCTCCGAGCCTTACCATATGAAAAAGCCATCATCATTATAATGGTACCAAACAAATAATTGTTCAAAAAATGGATTGCTGTTTTTGTCAAGTATGTATGTCTGTTCAAATTGATACATGTTTGAGTTTACATATGCGGGGGCCATCATGCTTCCCATTACTGTTCCACGTATTTGTAAAAAATAGTCACCATCAAATTCAAAATAGTTTTTTGAAGCACTAATTCTGCCAGTTCCTGAATTACACAGGTTTTTGGTTTTACTGGTTCTGCTCTTGCATCTAGCATTTTCCCCATAGCCTCAATACCCTCCAGATGTGGGATCAAGGTGTATTGATCTACTACATCTACAGTTACAAAATAAAAATTATTAGGCATGCGCTGTTCTGATAGTGTTTTCAATTTTTTGATCATGTCACTTGTATCCTTTAGGTAAGTTGAGCTTTGTTCTACAGTTGGTTGTAAATGCACATTAACGTATTGCGATATAGGTTCAAGCAGAGACCCTATGGCAGAGACAATTGGCTGGCCTGGGGGATTGTTAATCTTCTTACGAATCTTGGAGATCCCATAAAAAGGTGGAATTCTTGGATGTTTATCATTAAGCAATTATGTTTCTCAATCTTGTATCTATCCCATTGCTGTAAATTCTTCCAGTGTGTTCTCTATGGTCCTATGAAATTGTGTGGTGGGCTCATTTGGTAATGGTAAGTAATTCTGTCTGTTATATAGTAGCTCCTGGCACCTGCCACATTTTTTATGCTGTCTTTTGTCCATTACCATGATTCCACCCTCTTTGTCTGCTTGTTTGATAATGATGCTGTCATCCTGTGATAGCGACACTATTGCTTCTCTTTGCTGTTTGGTAATATTAGCATATTTGGGATGTCTGTCATGCTAGTCTTGAAATAGTTTTTCTAAGCCTTTTTGTACTAAAGTACAATAGGTTTCTATATCAGGGTTACGTCCTAGAGGAGGATTGCACCCTGATTTTACTTTAAGTGTTTTTTTTCACATTTTGTTCATATTCTTTCTCATTTCCTATGTACCTGCCTTGGTTCCCAAACATATCTTTTAACCTGATGCTTCTGGAAATTTTTTGCAAATCTGTCTGCAGTTTGAAAAGGTTGATGGATTGTGTAGGCAAAAAGGATAATCCTAATGATAGAACCTTTGTTTCTGCATCTGTCAAGTCTCTATTACTTAAGTTAAATATGGGAATCATCTCTGCATGGGACGGGGCATTGTTCCCTCTCTCCCCCTTTTATTGTGTATGTTTTTCCTCCTCAACCTCCTCCTTGATATCCCATTGTTGCTTCCCCTAGTAGTTCCTGTTGCTCTGTATATTCCTGTCCTGTCTGTCAAAGGGTATCTGGTCTCTTGTTCTATTTGTGCAGATGTACCTGGTTGTTCCTCCTATCTTTTGATCTGGACGTGTCTCTACAGTTTGTGAATTTCTAGTAGAATTGTTGTCACTGTCTGTGCTAGTATCTGATTGATATCCCCTGTCCTGTCCTGTCTTTCTATAATTGTACTTTATGTATGTGTAAACTTTGTTTTCTCTATAGTCATTGGTATCTCATTTTTAAATTTTCTGCTATTTTAGTTTTTCCTTGTATTCCTTGCATTCATTGAATTTTTGCTTGATAGTTTCTAATTTAATTTTAAATTCCTCTTCTACAATTTTTAATTTTAAAGCTTATTTGGCTAAATTTGTTTCTTTTGTATTTTCGCCTATTTATAGTGCACCGATCATCTGTTGGCTCAGTTGCATTACAGTCCCTTGCATTTTTAGGAGACTGACCCTGTTCCTCAGATACACAGTATTCTCTGCTATTAATTCACACCTTCCTCTTGTTGCTTGCTCTTGCAATGTAAACTGTTAATAAAGTGTTTTAGTTGCTCCTTAGTTTGATTCTAACTCTTCTGATAGTTTTTGCACCTCAATGCACCTTTTACACACAACACAATATTCATTATTTCCATAAAACTCATTTATGCTATACATTTCACAACATGGGCACTTAACAACTGATCCCTCCTTGCATAGAATATCCAGGAAATCCATTGTAGAGTTGCAGTAACTCATGCTACTTAAAGAAGAAACGAAAAAGGAGTAGAAGGGTAGATTATTTTTGTTGTGTGTGTGTGTGTGTGTGTGTTGGAAGCAGTACTATAAAATCACAGTCAGGGGAAGTTATATGGGAACAATACTATACAAATACAGGCAGGGGAGAAGTGATCCTGTGGCTGTTATACAATTGGACTTAGAGCTCAGGAGCCTGGTTGGCTTACTTTCAGAAGCCACAAAGTTTCTTATGGGGTTGTAAAACAATAATCAGTCCAAACAATCACCTATGTGGAGAAGTAACCTTGGTTTTAATTACTATGTGCTGTTACTGTTGACTAGATGCTTTAGCATTTTATAATAACTGTCTTAATACCTAGCATAAGCTTTTTGCTGTTTAAGTTGCTTTATTACAACTTTCATCTTCCCATAGGGTGACCACTTGGTTACTAAAACAATTGTGACAGTTGTTTAAACAATGTATATAGATCTTCCTCTCACAGCTTATTCACTTGGTAGCTGGACTCTAAACTGAAGGAAAGCTAGTAGAATATAAAAGAAAAAGGAAAACACCCCCTGACCTGCTTACTGAAGCCTTACTTGTTACTTGATTGTAAGTCCCTGGCTCCTTCAGCCCTTCAGACATATGCACCCAGACAGGTGCTTGTCTCTGTGCACATCTTCCTGTGCAGTGCCTGCATGTTCTTGCTCCACTTGCTGGGGAGCTGTCCTTTAATACTGTGTGACCCAGAATAGTTCTTCCAGGTCATAGCACTTTTTCTGACTTAAAAATAAAGTTTTAAAATGATAGCAAGTCACAGTAGCTTGTCAGTTAAATGGGGGTGATAGTAAGTCAATAAAAATCTTTGCCGGTTGCACTAAATGTGCTATAGGTTATGCTCGCTCCCAAGCTGCCATTTGCCTGTAGTCCCTAAGGCTCATCAGGACACTACATTTCCCACACTACCCAGCATGGTTGCCTAGCAACCAAAACTTCACTGTGCTGAAGCCTAGATACAGCAAGTAAAATAAAGAGCTAAGATATTTAAAATATAATAAAAAAAGTAGGTTTAAAACAGAGTTAAGCTAGCCCTGGCAAAAAGAAACACAGGTGAGGAGGTACAGGCAAAGTGGGCAAGCATTAAGGATACAATACTTGAAGCAACATCCCATTGTGTTAGACAGAAAAGGAAGTGCAAAAGAAGAAGGAAACCACTTTGGTTCTCAAATACAGTAGCAGAAAAGGTCAGAGCCAAAAGGCTGGCCTTCAGAAAATATAAGGAACACAGCGGATGAAGATAGGAGGCATACCAAACTGCCCTAAGGGAAGCAGGAAGGCAAGGCAGGCAAAGTCCCAAACTGAGGAAACACTAGCACGAACAGTAAAAGAAGGTGACAAGACTTCTATAGATACATTAGTGAAAGGAGAAAGTCCAGAGGGGTATTGCTAAGCTTAATGGAGAAAAGGGAGCATGTGAGGAGGAGGACCCTGTAAAGGCATCTATCCTAAATAGATACTTTTGCTCAGTATTTACTGAAGAGAAGGTAGGGCAGGGCCCACAGCTCAGCATCATGGACACAGGGGAGGAGGTGAGCACTACTCCCTTCACAAAGAAAGGGTCCCACAAGAGCTGCTAAGCTCAGGGTGGATAAGGCAATGGGACCTGATGGCATACATCCCAGGGTACTAGGAGCTAAAGGAGGAACTAGCAGAGCCATTAGCAGAATTGTTTAGTGAGTCTCTGAGCACAGGAGAGGTCCCAGAAGACTGGAGAAGGGCTCATGTGATCCCACTCCACAAGAGTGGTAGCAGGGAGGAGGCGGGAACTACAGACCGTCAGTCTTACCTCCAGTAGTGGGCAAGATTATGGAGGCACTCCTTAAGGAAAGGATAGTGCAACACCTGGAATCCATAGGGCACAGGATCCAAGACAGCATGGGTTTACAAAGGAAGGTCCTGTCAAACTAATCTCATAGATTTCTTTGACTGGGTAACCAGAGTGGTGGACCAAGGGGAGCAGTTGATGTCGCCTACCTTGACTTCAGCAAAGCTTTGACACTGTTCCACTAGAAGATTGATAAATAAGCTAGGTAGGCTCGGGGTGGGTGAAGTTGGTCAACTGGGTGGCAAACTGGTTGACTGGCAGAAAACAGAGTGGTGGTAAATGGTATACAGTCAGAAGAGATGCAAGTCACAAGTGGGTACTTTAGGATCAGTCCTGGGGCCAGTCCTATTCAACATCTTCATTAGTGACCTCGCAGATGGACTAGAGGTAAGGCTTGTCTGTTTGCAGATGACACCAAGATCTGCAACAGAGTAGATGATCCAGATGGGGTGGGCAGAATGAGAAGAGATCTGGATAAACTAGCAGAATGGTCAGAAGAGTGGCAACTGGGATTTAATGCAAAGAAGTGCAAAATCATGCACATAGGAAGAGAAACCCTGAAGCCACTTATAGGCTGGGAGGGAGTTGCTAGCAGTCACAAAGGAAGAAAGAGACTTGGGCATCATCATCACTGATGACCTAAAATCATCCAAGCAGACCTCTAAAGCGTATAGGTAAGGCTAGGGGTGTTAGGGTGTATTAGTAGGGGTATCACAAGTCGTAAGAGGGAGGTAATAATCCCTCTGTACAAGACATTGGTTAGCCCCATCTGGAGTACTGCGTGCAGTATTGGAGGCCACACCTTCACAAGGACATTAACCAAATTGAGGCAGTCCAGAGAAGGGCAACCAAATGGTGCAGGGACTGCATCAGAAGACATATGAGGACAGATTAATGGAGCTCAATATGTATACCCTTGAGCAAAGGCGGAGAGAGGTGATATGATCGAGACATTTAAACACCTTAGAGGGCATAAACAAGGTGAAAGAGTCTAACATGTTTAAATATAAGAAAAATAGCAGGACAAGAGGACACAGCATGAGATTAGAGGAGGCCGATTAAGGGGAATGTGAGGAAATTCTTTTCACAGAAAGGGTGGTAGATGCATGAAATGGCTTACCACAAGAAGTGGTGGCTATGAATACAGTGCAGGGCTTCAAACAGGCATGGGATAGGCATAAGGGAGCAATACAAATGACTATGAATAGATAGGTCACTGACAGAGCAAAGGCCGATGGCACATTTATAAGGTAGAAAAAGAAATGGGCAGACTGGATGGGCCTTGCGGTCCTTATCTGCCATCAACTTCTATGTTTCTATGTTTCTATGTAGGTGATTAAGGTTTGCTGCCAAACAGTTACATGTACCCTCCACAAACAATTGAGGAATCATTCATGTGTTCAGCTGAATTCTGAAAGATAAAGATTCTGTTTCCGTGCAAATTACCTCAGTAATAAATAGGAGGGGAATTCTACAGAAGAAGTGTGAACTACAAGCTGAATTCTGTTGAAATATTAAGTTTTAAAAAGTTTTCCCTGAAATGTAAACAGCGCTTCAAGACTTTGTTTTAATAAGTCAGTCCTTTTAAAAAAAAAAGAATCAATTTTCATCTTTATTCTTTCTAAAAAAATCAAATAAGCCCCCCCCCCCACACACACACACACAAATGCAATTCAGTTCCTAAAATTTCCTTATACCTCTTTTACCTTTGGTGAAGGTCGAAAAAGTCGGAGCTGGAGCCAAGGATGTGTGATGGAGTAAAGAGTCTGTAGATGTCGTAGGATTAGGATTTTTACCAGAGTTCTCAGCAGAGGTTTTAGGTCTTGCATCTTGCAGATGGCCAGGCTTTGGTACAGCTTTCTCATGTGGTCGGGATTTTTCAAAGACAGTTTACTTCACTGGAGGTTCAGTCAGTCCAAAACCAGAAGAAATAAGGGTCTTCAGTTCAGTCGCATGGGCACTTCCAGATTCCTGACCTCTCACCAAGCTCAGGGTCCTTTGTCTGCATGATTTCCCAGGCCTGTCTGTGCTGCAAAGAAATATTCACGTGGACCCTGCTTTCTCTGTGGAGCTTTTGATTTGGAAGAGGAAGGCATGAAAATTTATAATCCTGTTTAAATGCTTTAACAGACTTACACATAACACTTTTTTATCTGGTTTAGAGATCCAGGATTACAGAACTACAGTATCTGTGTGTGTGACATCTACAGAGTCACCATACTAGACACTCAAGGAAAGAAGAGATCTATACACAGAGCAAATGAGAGCAAGAGAGCAAGCTATGGTGTTTTATCTTATTTCAACATTTTCAAATCCAGTTTGAGAAAGTGGGATATTACCTATAACAATATATGCCATTTTGCCATGGCTAACTCCTATCAAACACAGCACTGGTTATTTCATTCCAACCTTGGCATTCATTCACTCATTTCATTCATTTTATTTGTTAACCAGGTTAGGACACTGGACTGAAGCCCTTTTTCAGGACTGACCCAGACATATAGACAACATCACAAACAAAGTACAAAATTAAATATAATACAATCAACATATATCAAACATTAAGCATAATGTGCAAACAGACAATGGTAATAAATACTGTTTAAATCTGATCCTAAAACCTGAATATGACTTAATTGGTCTTAAAGAAACTGGTAACCTATTCCACAGAGAAGGAGCCTGATGTTCAAATGATCCAAGATCATAATTAGTTTTAGCACTATGGGCTACTAACACAACCTCCTGTAATGATTTGATGTTTGTCTGAACTTCTCGAACCTTAATATTAAAATCATACCATATCCTGAATCTATCTGTATGGAATTATTATTCTTATGCATTTAATCTTACACATTTAAGATTTTGAAACCTGTAGTATTGTCATGTATCTCTGCTTTCAACTCACATGTTCATATTGTTGTCAGATGTCAATTGTCCATCTGTTGTTTGCCAGTTGTAACCTCCCAGGTTGTACTCGACAATAAATAATTTCTTGTCTAGTGTACTTCCAGTATGTGGGTAACAACAACTAACTAACTAACTAAATAAATAAAATGGGCATCTAAAATATAATCAATGTACCTAAAAAAGACAACCCCATTAATCTACATGGAGAATGTTGGAGGGCTATCCAAATATGGAACCTGAGGATGATGCAGAACATGTTATCTGAGATGAGGTTAAGGTCCAGTGAGGACTCAGTATAGGAGACCATAAAATGGTTACAGACCAGAGAGACACCTGAAGATGATGAGGCTAGGTATGATGTAGTGTGAGATGTGACTAAGATCTGTTGGGATCCTTACCACCTTAGAGCACCCACCATACAAAGGGGGGAATCTGCTGCCAGGTAACACAGGGAAGAGTTGCTGAAATGGAGCAGCACAAGGAGGGATACTGGAGAGGAGCTAATGTGAAAGCCAGGACAAACTGAGACTGTATAGGAAGGAGATGCACCAAGATAACTCTATTATAGGTAGGTTTAGGAAGCATCCATCGTTGCTGGAGCAGCTGAGTAGTTTGTAGGTATAGGATTAGCTGTGTAGCTTGTAAATATAGAAAAAATTGTCATTATGTTGCTGGGTCAGGTTTAAAGCAAAAAGCTGGAAACCTGGAAGCAACTGGTGTCATGGGTTTAGCTTGTGTGTCTTGAATCTAGAAGCCAAGAATGGTACTGGAATCCAGGCAGCTGAAGGCCACTTTATCTAAAGGCAGCAGAAGCTGTGCTTGGTGCAAATGCTGCTGCAGCCAGTGCTGGTAAAACTGAAATAGCTCAGGAAACTTGCAGGCTGCAACTATAATGCAGCTGTAGCTGGTTAAGGGACAGGCTGTATGCTGGCTGCATAATAGTATAGGATAGGTTGTTCAGAGGAATCTATAGACTTAGTGCCTAGGGGCCTACATGCCCTTGTAAATGCTCAGGTGGATCACAAAAATGTGTAGAATTGGGAGAGAAGTGTACTGAGCAATGAGTACATGACAGAAAAGGAGGGCTGCACAGGATGTGAATTAAGAGAAAAGCAAATGTGTATGTACTGTGCTGAGAGAATTACAGTGTGAGAGAGCTACAGTATACAGTAAATCACATTGAGTGAAGTGCATAGAGGGAGAGTCATTGATTAGAAGTAAAAGAGTGTGCTAGGGGAAGAGGGAGGCCACAAGGGAGTAAACTGGGAGGAATCACTTGCCATCCGAAAGGTGGGAAAACATTCAACTGAACAGGGTATATCCCTGGTTAACAGGGTATATTCCTGGGTGATAATAGGGGGAGAAAAAACTTGACGAGAAAAAAAACACCCAAAAGTCTCAGAGCCAGCACACAAAGCAACCCAAGGCAATGAGATCTAGGACTGCTGGCCTTTTATAGTGCTGGAGGCAGAATTAGGCAGCTGCCCCTCTGAACTGTATGCACGCCTTTTTATTCTAACACATACATAGTCACAGGCTCATTGTGTGACCTTGACCAAGTTACTTGACCTCCCTCTACTACTGTGCAGCCCTCCTGGCTGTAAATTGTAGAAGCAGAACCTTATGGCCAATGGCATGTTGCATCTCAAATTATTTTTCTGGGTAGATAAACTGTAAAAAAAATGGCACAATTGCTTGATTACAATAGCTTCTCTTTGTTTTATGCATGTACAAAATGAACATATTGGTGATGTTTGGGCAGTTTAGGGGGCTGTATAAGTGTGTGTTGTATAAGCCAATGGATGTAAAAATACTTGCTGCTCAAAAGCCAATGCTGAGCAAACTTAGGATGACAGTGTTCAGCTGGCTGATGGGGGTAAACTCTTTGTAGTCCAAGGGATGCAGGACCAGCAATTACATTGGTTTTCTATTAACCAGCTAACAGTCATCACTGGGCTTTGAAGATGACGAACATCCAGTTTCACAATCTCTCCATGGGTGGGTGTGTGCGTGCATGCATTCATGTGTAGGTGTAGTTGTGTGTGTGTGTGTGTGTGTGTGTGCATGCGTGCATGCCTGTGTCCATGCATATGTGTGTGTGTGTGTGTGTGCATTTTACAACTTTCAGTGGGTTACCCTAGTTACAGACAAGAGTTTGGAGAGTGCCTCTTTGAAAGCACTTAAAGTGAGAAAAAGCATTCAGCTTGCAGAATGCAAACATAATATCATCAAATATGTTAACAGCATGTCAATAATGAACAGAAAACACCAGAAGTAGTTTATTTCAATAACATGTTGTTTATGTTCCGAGCTTGATACTAGTTGCATAACTGAAAAACATGAGATTTAGACACAGTTCAGTTTATAGTGTGGTAGGAGGTAAAATGTCCAGCACCTTAGCCCTTCACACCACTGAGCCTGCTACAGGATTACTGTAGCTCACATTAAACATAAAAACATAGAATTTGAAGGCAGATAAGGACCATTCGGCCCAACCAGTCTGCCCCTTTCTCCCTACATACAATAGTACTGCCGACCATGTACGATCAACTGCTCTTTCTCCCTCCCACCTTCCTTTTCACTATGATTATGTTGTGCTTATCCCATGCATTCTTGAACCCCACCACTATTTTCACCCCCACCACCTCCCATGGAACGCTGTTGCAGGAATCCAACACTATTTCTGTGAAGAAGTACTTCCTCACATCTCTCTTGAATCTACCACCCCTCCAGCTTCATAGCATGTCCACTTGCTCTTGAGCACCTTTTCTTCTGAAAAATACTTTCTTCCTGTACCTTATTTATCCCTGTGAGGTATTTAAAAGTCTCTGTCATATCCTCCTTCTCACACTCCTGTTCCAGGGTGTACATATTGAGGTCCTTTAGTCTCTCCTCATGGGGCTTTTGATGCAGATTCTGTATCATTCTAGTTGCCCTCCTCTGGACTGCCTCCACTCTGTCTATGCCCTTCCAGAAATGTGGTCTCCAGAACTGGACACAGCACTCTAGGTGTGGTTTTACCAGCAATCTATACAGAGGCAACACCATCTCCCTCTTTTGCTGGTGATACCCCTCCCTATGCACCCCAGCATCCCACTAGACCCCCTGACTGCCTTGTTGCACTGCCTGGCCCCCTTTAGGTCATCCAATATGATACCCCAGGTCTCTTTCCTGCTTGGTGTTCATCAATACCACTCCACCCCTGGGTTTCTGTGCCTTAAATTCATTATTTTGCATTTTTTTGCATTGAACCCAGCTGCCATACTCTTGACCAATCCTCTAGTTTTCTCAGGTCTCTGCTCATCCTTTCCTCCCCCTTGGAGTGTCCACCTTATTATAGATTTTGGTGTCATCTGCAAAGAGGCAGACTTTCCCTTCCATCTCCTCTGTAATGTCACTTATAAAGACATTAAAGAGGACTGGTCCCAGCACTGATCCCTGAGGCACCCCCCCACTCACCCTCCCTTCCTTGGAGTGAACTCCATTTGCCACCATCTTCTGTCACCTTTCCCCTAACCAATTTGTTAACAAGTTTTAAATATTAATCCAGAATTAAGTATTACATCCCTAATTCCACCTGATGACCTGTCCGCACTGGTGCATGCCTTTGTTACATTAAGGCTGGACTACTACAATGCTCTGTACTGCAGGATCAGTGGCGGGAACCTCCATCAGCTGTAGCTGGTGCTGAGTGCAGCGGCCATGTTGCTGACTGGCCTACCTAGCTTCTGTCATGTGACCCTGGTCCTGTGAGATCTGCACTGGCTGCCTGTCAGATGGAGGATCATCTTCAAGGTGGGCTTGCTCACCTATAAGGCCGTATACAGCTTGGGCCCTGGCTACATGAGTGACCTCCTGACCTCTGCCCTTCCAGTGCGCTCCTTTTGCTTCTCCACCCAGGTGCTTCTTATGGTTCTGAGAGCCAGGCTGAAAACCTCTGGTTACCATGCATTTGAGGTGGCTGCCTCAGTCCTCTGGAACTCGCTCCCCAGGCCCTTAAGGGAGGTCCTTTGATGAAGGTTTTTAAGAGGGGACTGAAAGCCCATCTTTTTAGACAAGTCTTTTTTGGTTAACTGCAGCTGATTTTAGTGTTATTTATTTATTGTTATGTATTTATTATGAATTTTAATTATTTGTTTAGTGATTTTGTATGTATTTTCTTGTTTAATTCCTGCCATGTCTACTCCTTTTTTAAGGCACCCAGAGCCCAGGGAATTGGGCATCATAAAAATCAGTTTACTTACTTACATTTGGACCCACTCCTAAGCTACCCAGCTTGCTTACTAGTCTCCTGTGTGAAACAATGTCAAAAGCCTCACTGAGATCTAAATAGTCCACATCCACTGCTCCACCCTGATCTCAATTCTGTCACAAAATCAAGCAAATCTATCAGATGAATTTGACATGACCTCCTCCAATAAAACCAGGCTGCCTTGGGTCTTCTGATCCACTGGATTTAAGATACTCCACAATTCTTTCCTTCAGCAGTGATTCCATTAACTTTCCCAACACTGACATCAGGCTGAGTGGCTTATAATTGCCAGCCTCCTCCCTGCTACTACTTTTGTACAGTGGGACTACATCTTCCCTCCTCCAGAACCACTCCCGTTTCCAGTGAGCTGTTAAATAGAACTGTCTGAGGTGCAGCCAGTATGTCCCCGAGCTCTCTCAATATCCTTGGATGCACCCCATCTGGCCCCATTGCTCTCTCCACCTTCAGATTAGCAAGTCCCTTCAGGACTCTCGCCTCCAAAAAAGGACTAGTGTCTACCCCCTCCCTCCAAAGCTTCTGTTACTTTTTTGAGACCCTTTCCCTTCCCCTTCCTCCTCTGTGAATATTCTCCTTCCTCTATAAATTATTTGCTCAAGATTTCTGCCTTTTGCTGGTCCTCCTCTGCACAGTCCCCCTTCCCTTTTTAACCTTACAATACCACTCCTGGTCTTCCTCTTTTTGTGTATGTACCTAAAAAAGTGTCTTGTACCCTTTCATTACCTCCTGGACTAATCTCCCTTCAGTTTGTGCATTTGCACTCCTTATTGCTTTCCCTGTTTCCCTCTGCTTCCCCTGATACACCTCCCTATCATCCTCTCCCTCTGCATCTCCTTATACCTTCTGAATGCTACCCTTTTAGCCTTAATCTTTTCAGTCACCTCTTTCAAGAAAGTACAGTTGCGTAAGAACTTACTGTAACAGTAGATCTTTGAGGGAATCTCTTGCAGCAGGTCATAACATATAGGAATGTCCAGCCACAGGCATCATTTCATCTGGATGATTTTTTTAGCAGTCAACCAGGGACTGTTCCTGATGACACCATGTGTTAGTCCTGGCACATATAAAACGGGGAGGTCCCAGAAGCTCCTTGGTTCTTTTCCACCTCAGTGACGGAAATGAGAATATGATATAGCCAGCCTCTAAGAGGATCCGAGGAGGAAAAGGGAGTAGCCTAATTTTTTTTTAATAACATTTTTTATTGATTTTCTATTTTGATATTAATTCATAATAGATCTAGCAGAAGAGTCAATTTGTAACATCTTACACGACCTTTTAAAACAATGGTTACCAAAATTAATCCAGATATGAGCCAAAAATGACTTTTATAGAATACACAATATTCTTAAACATTCCACATTTGTAATGCACATCAGTGCCCTATCTGCGTAACCTGATAAAGCTTGACTCCAGCTTAATTAATCTCTGTGTGTCGCCTTTAGAAAAAGAAAGAGGAAGTGAAGAAGATGGTAAAGAGTAGGTAGTTTTAGGTGGGGTGCCTGAGTGAGGGGACCAGGGCAGGAGGCTCGATCTACTGGGGGGCCACTCCAAAACTTGAATACTTTATTAAATTACGTTAATTCTGCTAAAATTTGCAGAATGTCCTTTTGTTCCTTTAAGGCTTTAAAGTGCAGGAAGGGCATCCATCTTGCTTTGAACTTATCTAAACATGTCCTCAATTTTGCTGTTAGATATTCCATCATGAGGATCTTTCAGGAAATGGAATATCATAGTTGTTCTACAGGGGTTACCAGGGTGAGCCAGCATCTGATAATAGCTTTCAGTGCAGCTGCTAACAACATATGAAACATCAGGGTCTGAGACTTAGTCAGCATGGCTTTAGGAACGAAACCAAATAACCATTGCTCTGGTGTGGCCGGGAATTAGGAATCAAAAATCTGATTAAAATTTATACACATCTGATCCCAAAAAGGTTTTATCTTAACACAGTTCCAGAATATATGTATATGTGATCCAAACTCTTCACACCGTCTCCAACATAAATTAGTGTTGGACGTCTTAAGGTGTTGTATAAGCATGGGAGTGAGAAAGAATCTAGAAATTGTCATCCAATGAAATTCTCTTAGCCACAGTGTGGCTGAGGTAGAGCGTACCCCTGCCCAAATCCCAAACCAGTCTCCTTCCAGTAAAATATTATTAGCTTATTTTTCCAATTTCTCAGCCAAATCTGAAGGACAGGTGGAATCCAATGTCTCTAAACCTTGTACCAGCCTAGATATTAATCTTCTCCCCCCTCCCTGCTCCAACACAGAACAAAGTGCATCCAATTGTGAACTCACTCCTCTGGTACTCTGAACACCCACCCCCACTAAGGAGATAATGTCGAATTTGCAAAAATCTAAAAAAATCTTGCTGAGGAAAGGTATACTCCTCACATAACTGTCCAAAGGACTTTAAAGTATCACCAACCAGTGAATGTTCCACTTTACTAATACCTCGTCAGAACCATCTGGTGAACCCAAGATCCATATACGGGGGGGGGGGCAACATTCAAGCAAGCTCTCAGAGGGGGTGGAGGGTCCAATCTGTAAGGGCTCCTTCAATTTATTGGAAATGGCCAGCCATACCCGCTTGGCTGTCTCCGACCATGGATTATTAAAAGAAACTTTGGATAGTCCCATTTTATCCAAGTACAAGTCAGGGATTACCAACTGGGGGCTCAGGGTACCCTTCATTAGGGTCCACAATGGTGGGTCCTCTGTGTTATAACATTTTGCTATCACCCCCAATTGGGCAGCCCAGTAAAATCTATGAAAATCTGGGACACCCAAAGCCCCTGTCTGCTTTGTTCTCAACAGGGTGGACCATTTAATCTATGGTGGATGGTATTGCCACACAAAACATACTGTGGAGGCTTTTAGTTCTTTCCAGAAGGGGGGTGGGGGCCCCAGGGGAAGAGAGGAAAAGGAAAAAGAAATCTCGGGAGAACATTCATGCAAATGCATTCTATTCTGCCCAAGAGAGAGAGAGGAAGCAGGTTCCATCTATGATAATCTTCTTGTACCTTTTGTAAAAGATGACCATGATTTATCTTATACAGTTTGGAGATGTTCCTTGGTATGTAAATGCCAAGATATTGGAAACTGTCCTTAACCCATTTATAATTACCCAACCTGGGAATGGGGCCAGAGGTGTCCCTCGACCATATAGGGTACATCTCAGTCTTGGAATCATTTATTTTAAACCCCGAGATGTCCCCAAAGTCTCTGAGCATATTCTCCAATAAGGGGACGGTATGATCCAAGTCTGGGATATAAAGGAGCGTTTCATCCACATACATAGAAATCCATACCTCTGTCCCCAACAACTTTATCCCATTGTAATCTGGTGATTGTCGAATCATGGCTGCAAATGGCTCCATACTCAAAGCAAAAAGAAGGGGAGAGAGCAGGCATCCCTGTCTAGTCCCTCTCTCGACACTAAAAAGGTCCGACAGCACCCTATTAACCTTTACCCTTGCTGTTGGGCCACTATATATACTTGTCATCCAATCCATGAATTTAGTCACAAACCCACATTTTTGAAGAACACACTTTAAATAGAGCCAATCTAGCCTGTCAAAGGCTTTTTCTGCATCCAAGGCAATGACTGCATTCAATATATCTGTGGGCAGGTGACCTGCTGTGGAGATGGTATTAAGAAGCAGCCGAATGTTGTCCTGTATATGACATCCTGGAATTATGCTGGTCTGATCGGGTGGGCCAATGTTGGAATAATGGTCTGCAATCTATCACTTATCAATTTAGTGAAAAATTTTTGCATCTTGGTTGAGGAGGGATATTGGACTGTATTCTCCACAGTCTGCTGGGTCCTTCCCCTCCTTAGGTACCAATGAAATAAAGGCCTCACTCCAGGTGTCTGAGGTAGCACCATGTTCCTGTACTATATTACAAACCTTAGTTAGCGGATATGTGATCTCTGAGGCAAAATGTTTGTAAAACTCAGTTGGGAAGCTGTTGGGTCCTGAAGATTTCCCTGTTGGGAGAGATTTAATCACCATTAGTACTTCAGCTTCTGTAAAAGGGCGTTCCAGGACTTTACTTTGTACATCGGTGAGGGTGTGGAGATTTTCAGCCTCGAGAAATCTGGTTATCTTCTGGGTATGATCCCTACTTCGTTCTGCCTTATACAAAGTAGTATAATAAGTGGCAAATTCCCTAGTGATATCTTTTGGCTTGGTAAATAGATTTGGGGGGTTAAGAACTGAGTTAATCTTTGTAATATATCTATCTGCTTGCTGTTTCTGAAGCCTCAATGCAAGTAATTTGCCCGCTCTCTCCCCTCCCTCATAATATCTCTGATTTGTAAATCTCAGAGAATTTAAAGCTCTGTGAGTAAGAAGCTGGTCTAATGCATGTCTAGCTGCGTTCAGTTCAGCTAGAACTTTTGTATCTCAGGAGACTTGTGTTGCGCCTCGAGGGCTGTAATTTCTTCAATATTTTTGGCCAGTTTAGCCCTATGCTGTTTATTTCAGTAGGCCGAATAGCTAATAAACCTCCCCGAAATACATCCTTCAGGCCATCCCAAATGTATTTGAGGGCTGTGTCAGTGTCCCTATTCTCCTGGACATAATGTTTTATAAAATATCTTTTATTTCCTGTCGGAAAGACTCCTGCCCCACCAAGCCCAGATCATATATCCATCCCCCACCACCACCACCCTCATGGTCCTATCTGATCTGTGCCTGAACCATAGAATGATCTGAGAAGGTAACTGGTCTAACGGCTATCGATGTGAAATAATGGGTACCAGTTTTCCAGGTATAGATGCGATCCAATCTGGAATAGAACTGTGCTGCTAGGGAATAGAAGGTATAATCTCAGGTACTAGGGTGCAGCCATCTCCACACATCCAACAACCCCCACTCCTCAATTAGGGTGCAGAGGTGTCTGGAGGTGCCGATAACCCCCCTCTCCCCAAGTCCCGGTGGGTCCTTCTCCAACCTTCAGTTATCCACCACATTCCAGTTTCCTAACAGGCACAGATCCACTGGGGGCAATAATGCAATACAATCAAATAAAGCAGTAAAAAAAGCTCTAGAAGAAGGGGAAGATGCATACACTGAAACAATGTTGAGGGGTTTCCCTCTGAGCTCCCCTGAAAGTATAACCCATCTACCCATACCCTCTGTTTGTACTCCAGTAACCTTAAAGGGAAGGCTTCTCTTGATTAAAATTGTGGTACCTGTTCTAGTTAATGTGGGGTGGGAATCTGCATGAACTGCCCCTACCCACATATGACGTAATTTCCCATGTTCCTTGTTTGATCATTTAGTCTTCTGCAAACAACCTATCTCACAGCCAACCCTTTGAAGTTCTTGCAGAATCTTAGTCCATTTTACAACATTATCGATACCCTTTACATTCAAAGTACGGGCATTAAGTGTACCCATAATCGGTGTCAATAATATTATTCCATGACCTTTCCCGATCGTAACCCCAAAAAAAACACCACCCAGGCTTATAGAAGTTGAGATAGTATAGGTAGAAAAAAAAATTAAAGAATGCAGAAAAAGGGAAAGTAAAACCCTTTAGATTTACCCTGTTTAAAACTACAGGGCAAACAGTTAAACTAGAACAGTCACGCCAGGCGCACATTTGTGTGCCTACCAGTGAAACTCCTGTGACACAAAACCCCATGTGTGGTCCCCTTCAACTAGGGATCCCTCTCACTAGGATCTCTCACTCACCACGAGAGTATGAGGAGTAAAGCACTAAAGTGCTAAGAGAGAGGCCACACCCTACGCTGGGCCACTAACCCTTCTCGTCCTTATTTGGTATGGTTAGGCGGCATAATCCTAGTCCCGCCCCACCAGCTCATATAAACATTTTTATATATATTTCTGTGTGAAATTGTGCCATCTAAATATAGTGATATCTTGGATCTAGCCTTTGTAACAGGGCTTGTGTCCATTCAATTGATGGTACTCAGCAAGCTAACAAAGAAGAAAAAAAAAAAAAAGGAAAAAATTATTTTTTTTTTATAATCCCAAATTAGTCTAAAGTCAATTGCCATTGCAAGTAAGATCGACCAGTCTATGAATGACAAAACTCCTCTCAAAGTTGCCAAATGAAAAGTCTCTACTCCTGTGGCACGGTGTTTCTTCACACAGCTTTTTCTCCTAGGAGTATAAATCCTTTCTGTGGTGGCCACATCGCTGCCTTCCACATATGCTGAGTAGATAGGTTACCACCACAAACAAGAAAACGTTAAAAAAAAAAAGTTAAAAGTACTTGCTCTTAGTTAAGTCCAAGTTATTCTATCATCTTAAGTTCGGCAGAATATCCGCACTGAACATGCAGATCTAATTTCTGTGCACAGGGGACAAAATCTGGGGAGGGACTGGTAAAAATGAAGTGCACAGGTATGCCAGTCACCAAAGAACTTATCTCTCAGCTATTAAGGTTCCAGGGGCAATAGGATTAGAATGAGGCCCTCCAATCTGAATCTCTCACTGAAGAACAAACATAAACAGCAAACTCTTCCCAATTCCCTCCACACAAGAAGGTGCCAGTCCCACCAGAAAGCGGTGATGAAGATGGTAAGCAGGGCCATCCCTCTGTCTCATTTATTTAGATGTTTCGGTAATAGCCACTTCATTATGTCCGCATGTAGAGGAAGCAAAGTGTCCGCTCATCTCCTGCCCAATCTGCGCACCCCTGGAGTCAATTGCCCTAGCCTTTCCTCAATCTCCTGGTCCGCCATGTCCTCACTAACATCAGGGACTGGTATATTTAGCACATTCAGTTTAGGAACAGCTTGCAGAAGGTTTTCAAATACCTGAACCCCCTCAGCATCTTGTAGCCATAGCCATGCTGGATATCTTAAATATGCCTTGAAACCTTTTTCTCTAAGCACTTTCACAACCGCCAGTACCTTTTTTCATTTCACCATCATGTGAGGAGGAAAGTCTTGATCTACATAGACACGCTGGCCATCCACAGTGTTGTTTTTCTTTTCCCAAGCAAGTTTTAAAACTCTCTCTTTAGTGGTGTATTTTAAGAAACAAACCAAGATAGCATGAGGGGGTGCTCCAGGCTTTGGTTTGGGGGTCAGAGGCAGTTAGCTGGGAAGACCGAGACATAGCTGGTCTTGTAGGCTGTAAGGTAGTTTGATGCACTGGTGTATGATTTGGTGTGGCCAAATCCTTCCTTTTAGATTTCCTCATGCTTTCAGGTTGATCGCTGAGTTAGCTGTTGTTATGACTTGATCACCCATTGTCCGATGGCACTAGATTCAGTAAAACTGTCAACCTGATGGGTAGAGCTGTTGGTTCAAGCCACCATGAAGGGTGACACTGGAACAAGAAGTCCCAGAGTAGCCTCATTTTTATGGAGTAAATAGGAGCATGTCACCCTCCTGAAGAGGGAGGGGCAGCATGATCTGCTGCAAGAGATTCTGTCGAAGATCTACTGTTACAGTAAGTTCTTATGCAACTGTATTGTCTTGTTCAAGGAAATCTCTTGCAGCAGGTCACAGCGTATCAGAATGAGTCCCCAGCAGTTGGGATGCACTGGGGGGGAGGAGGAGTGAAAATAAAGACTTAAGACAACAGGCCTTGGAGAATGGCCTGTCCAAAATTGGTTCGATTTTTGGAGGCAATGTCCAGGCTGTAATGCTTAGTAAAGCTATGTACACTACAGTAGACCAGGTAACAGCTTCACAAATTTCAGTTGCTGAAACACCTCTAAAGCATGCTGCTAAGGAAGCCATACCTCTCATGGAGTGAGATTTTATCACCCCGAGAAGTGGCTTATCGTACTTGTTATAACAAAAAGTAACGCAGTTGGCCAACTAAGTGGACAAGCACTACTTGGAAACAGGAACATCCTCTTTACCAGGGGTGAAGGAAACAAAAAGCTGCTCTGATTTATGAAAATTCTTGGTGCAAAGAAGATAATATCATAAGATTCTATGTACATCTGATGTGTGGAGCAGGGATTTTCCTGGATTAGCAGGCTCCGCAAAATACATAGGTAACTGTATGGTTTGATTCAAAGTAAATTCAGATACCACCTTTGAGAGAAATTTAGGATTAGTACATAAAGAGACCCTATCCTTGTGGAAATTCTGGTAGGGTTCCTTGTACATCAGTGCATGTAACTGAAATATATCGACCTGACATAATAGTAACTAAAAAAAGAGTATTCCAGGAGAGATATCGCAGCTCACAGGCAGCTGCAGGCACAGCAGGACTTATTTATTTATTTATTAAATGTTGTTGACCCGGTAAGCCCACTGGGACTTAATGTGGGTTTTTTAAGCACAACATTCAAGTCCCAAGAAAGAACTGGGTCTCTAATGGGGGGTTTAAGATGAAGAATTCCCTTCAAGAAGATCCTCATAACTTGAAGTTGGAACAATTGTTTTTCATCCACAGGCAAATGAAAAGCGGATATAGCTGACACATGGACTTTCATGGAGGAGTGTTTGAGATCACCAGTAGACAGAGAGAGCAAATAGTCCAGAAAGCACTGTGGAGGACAAGCATAGGGATCTAAATCTTGATTTGCAGCCCACAAGAAAAGCTGTTTCCACTTCACAGAGTATGAAGATTGGGTAGATGGCTTATAGACAGCTCGTGCGACCTCAGCAACTTGAAGGGAGACTTGGAATCTGGAGAGGACCATTTCCTCAGGAGCCTGACATGCAGATGCAGGGAGCAAAGGTTGGGATGAAGAAGGGAGCCCTCAGCCTGAGACAGAAGAGCCAAGCAAATAGGAACAGGTAGATTGTCCTCGACAGTCAGTCGTAGTAACAATGGGAACAGATCTATCTTGGCCACAGAGGCGTGATGAGGATCATAGCAGCCTTGGCCCCAATAAGTTTGAGTAGAACCCTCTATATGAGGGGAAGGGGGGAGGAATTAAGCAATAAGGCATGACCAGGGGTTAGATTAACAATCTGTTAATCACCCCCTAGGGCTGTAATGTGGCATGAGGTGCAATCGCGTGCCATATTGCCCCTAGGGGGTGATTGACTGTTAATCTAACTCCTGGGAGTGCCTTATTGCTATTATAAAAAATGTTCCAAAAGAAGAGGGTTAAAAGAATACTTTTTTAATGTTTTCCTCATTTAGAGGGAGATTTTTAATAAAATAGTTCTTCCACCAACAGTTTAAGAATACTGGTTCAAAGTCAGAATGCATCATTCCAGTCATTCAGCAGTGGTACAGGATGGAATGCTGACAGGAAGAATCCATGTGCCATTGTGATCAGGCTGTACATGACAGTATAACATGGATTATTGTAAGGCTGTTGGAATCCTAACAGCCAATCAGATTGCAGCATTTCTGAGAACCTTTTTATAATATGTAAATAACTCTTCCTGTCCAGGAATGAGATAACACATCCAGCCATAAACTTCCAGGACCTGGCTAGAGTGAGCAATAGTGAGATAGGTTGGCATTTTGCAGAAAGGCAAACAGATCCAACTCCTGGTGGCCCCAATGCAGGAAAACATCCTCTAGAACTTCCTGGAGGAGTTCCCATTCATGTTTTCGAGATGTGGATCTGCTTAGAGCATCCACTAGAGTATTGTTTACCCCGGGACATGTACCATAAGGAGATGAATTCCTTTTTGGATTGCCCAATACCATAACTCACATTGATTCCCTGCATAGGGGACAGGAATGAGTTCCTCCTTGTTTGTTCAGAAAATGAGCCACTGTGGAGCTGTCCGACTGGATTTGCAGACAGCCCTGAGGAAGGAGGGTCTTGAAAGCCTATAGGCCATACAGGACCGCTCTCTTCTGTAGGATGTTGATGTGGAGGTGTGCTTCTTTGATTGTCCAAGTCTCTGGGAGTGAGCATCTGCAAGATGGGCACCCCACCCGAGGGAGGAGGCATCAATTGTTATAATTAGATAAGGGATGGGGGACTGGAAAGGGACACCTCACAGAAGATTGTCCAGGGACTTCCAACACTGTAGTTCTTGGAGAACGGGGAGAATACAAGAACTAGAGCCAAAAATCAGGCAGCGAACTCCAACAAGAAGGAGCTGCTGTTATAACTATATTTTTTTACTGGGACTATATTGCCCTCCTTCCCTCCTCTCCACCCCCCACCCTAAGCCTGTTCCACTTTTATAGGCACAGGATTTGACTGACAACAGGAACTTCCTGTTTGGGAACAGGAAGTGAGTGATCACAGAGCACCAAAAGACTCACCATCCTAGAAGGAAAAGAGTAGCTCTCCGTCCCCCCTAGCTGCTGGAGGTCTGACTCTGAAAAAGTAAGGAGACTACTTAGATACATAGGAACTTCTTGCCTCAGAACAGGAAAATCAGGGGCTTAAAGGGCACAGAGGAAGTAAGTAAGTAGGGAGAAAAATAAAAAATAACAGAGGAAAGAGTAAGTGTTCCAAACAACAGTTAAGGGGCCAGAAATAAGACATGATGGGAGTGGTGCAGTGCAGTGGCTGTGGAGTCTTCTGGGAGACGTTCTGGAGGATGCCATGTTGTCCCATCTGCAGGCACCTCTCTGGGCTGAGGGAGGAGGTTACTCATCTCCAGGCTGAGTTGGCCAGGATTTAGGGGACCACCTCTCCCACCCAGGGACCACCAGGGCCACTGCCATTGCCTCAGAGATTGCCAAGAAAGAGGAGCAGTTGGACCACAGTGGGCTCAGGGAGGGTGAGGGTGGTGGAACAGAGGTGCATCCCTCCTGTTATTTCTCTCCAAAATTCATATGCCATTCTGGCAAAGTGTGGTTCCTCTATGGAGGCACCTGCAGTGGAGACCAAGGAGGATGCTGGGAGCCTCCACAAAGAACACCCACAGGAGGATGGCATGGGACCCCACAGGGGAAGGAAACAACTACTGGCGGAGGACTCCATTGTTAGGAGGGTAGAACTGGGGGAGGAAGGGGAGAGGGAGGTAAGGTGCCTGCCTGGCACCATGGCTTGGAGGGACAGGGAGCGAATCCTCAGGACTGCTGGAGCAGCTGGAAGGGGGAGGGAGCTGGATGTCATTGTCCACCTAGGGACATATTACCGGGCTGAGAAAGGGATCAGAGCAGTGCAGGAAGAGTTTGTGGAGTTGGGGAGGGGCCTTAGACAAGTAGCATGCACGGTAACCTTCCCAGAGGTGTGGAGGTGCTGTATGTCTATGGCATGGATGAGGCTAGGGTGCTCCACACCAGGGGATTCAATCAGTGGTTGAAAAACTGGTGCAGAGCTCAGGGATTTGGCTTCACTGGGGACTTGGGGTCCACCTGGTATGATGCAGGCCTATACTGGCGTGATGGTCTGCATCTGTCCAGGAGGAGAACCCGGATCATGGGTGATAGGTTTAAATGCTTCATTGGCAAGCATTTAAGCTAGCCAAGGGGGGGCACTGGAAAGGAGCAGGGAAATCCTAGCTCCCCCCCAAAGAAAATCAGGGTAGTAAGTGAGGTAAACACCAAGACAGAGATGTTGGTAGGGAGAAGGGCAGGGGTAAATGGAGAAAATGACAAAGGCAATAAGGACAGGGATGGGGTAAAAAGGGGTAAGACCATCAAGAAATGGTGGGTAATGAGTACCAATGCCCGTAGACTGGGCAACAAGCTCCCTGATATTGTGGCCTTGATGGAAGAGGGATGCCTGGATACCATAGCAGTCACAGAAACATGGTACACAGAGAACCATGACAGGGATGTTAACATACCAGGGTACACAGCCTACAGCAGAGACAGGGAAGGTAGAAGAGGGGGAGGAGTAACATAGAAACATAGAAACATAGAATTTGACGGCAGATAAGGACCGCTTGGCCCACCTAGTCTGCCCATTTTCCTACCTAACAGATAAGTTGCAGATCCTAGTTAACCAACAGCTTACTTCCTCCTACCCCCCACTAGGACTGCCTTATGTCTGTCCCATGCATTCTTGAATTCCCCCACTGTTCTTGACTCCACGACCTCCTCAGGGAGGCTGTTCCATGCAACCACAACCCTCTCCATGAAAAAATACTTCCTCACATTACCTCTGAGCCATCCCCTCTCTATCTTCAAATTGTGCCCCTTGTTCTTGCACATCTCTTTTTCTGAAAGATGCTACCCTCTTGGACTTTGTTGATTCCCTTGAGGTACTTGAAAGTTTCTATCATGTCCCCTCTCTCCCTTCTTTCCTCAAGGGTATACATATTAAGCTCCTTTAGTCTTTCTTCATATGTCTTCTGGTGCAGACCCTGCACCATTTTGGTTGCTCTCCTCTGGACAGCCTCTACTCTGTCTATGTCTTTGCGGAGATGGGGTCTCCAGAACTGCACACAGTACTCCAGATGGGGTCTCACCGACTGTCTGTACAGAGGGATAACAACTTCCTGTTTTCTACTATTGATGCCTCTTCCTATGCTTGCCCACCTTTAGATCATCTGATATAATTACCCCAAGGTCCCTTTCCATTTTTACTCTTGTCAGTATCTCACCCCCCATTGTGTACTCTTCCCCTGGGTTTTTGTTTCCCATGTGCATTACCTTGCACTTCTTTGCATTGAATCTGAGCTGCCATACATTTGACCATTCCTCCAACCTTGCCAAGTCCCTTCTCATCCTTTCCACTCCATCTTGTGTATCAACCCTGTTGCAGATCTTTGTGTCATCTGCAAAGAGACATACTTTTCCTTCCAGTTCCTCTGCAATGTCACTTATAAAGACATTAAAAGGACCAGTCCCAGTACTGAACCCTGCGGTACCCTGCTAGTAACCCTCCTTTCTTCACTGTGGACTCCATTTACTACTACCCTTTTCGTCCTGTTGTCTAGATTTTGTATCCAGGCTACCACCTTGGGGCCCACTCCAAAGCTGGCTAACTTGTGTGATAATCTTTTGTGTGGGCTGTATCAAATGCCTTGCTAAAATCTAGGTAGGCCATGTCCACAGCCCCTCCCTGGTCTACTACTTTGGTCACCCAGTCAAAGAAATCTATTAGATTCGTCTGACATGACTTTCCCATCGTGAATCCATGCTGCCTTGGGTCCTGTGCCCCACTGGTACTCAACAATTCTTTCCTTCAGAAGTGATTCCATCATTTTCCCTACCACTGAGGTCAAACTAACTGGTCTGTAGTTTCCTGCCTCTGTCCTGCTTCCACTTTTGTGAAGAGGAATCACATCTGCCCTCCTCCAGTCCTCAGGTACCACCCCATCTTCCCATGATTTGTTAAAGAGAGTAGTCAGCGGTGTCACTAGTTCTACCCTTAGTTATTTTAGAATTCTTGGGTGAATCCCATCAGGCCCCATTGCTTTGTCCACCTTCAATTTTATTAGTTCTTTCAGAACCCTTTCTTCTGTAAATGGACTGGTATCGACCCCCATCTTCAGAGTGTTTCTCTTGTTTGGTTTAGGTACCTCCTCCTCCTCTTCCTTTGTGAATACTGAGCAGAAATATTCGTTCGGTATCCCTGCTTTTTCACTGTCCCCCTCTACCCACATTCCCTCCCCTTTATTAAGCCTCAGTATCCCTTCTTTGGTCTTTCTTCACTCCCTAATGTACCTATAAAAGGTCTTATCCCCCTTCTTAACAGAACTGGTTATCCTTTCCTCGGTTTGGGCCTTTGCTATTCTGACTGCCTTCCCAGCCTCATTCTGCTTTAACTGATAAAGTTCTCTGTCCTGCTCCTTCTGTGTTTCCTTATATTTCCTGAATGCTATCCTTTTCTCCTTAACCTTCCCTTCCCCCTCTTTTGAGAACCATAGCGTTTTTTTCCTTCGTTGTGTTTTATTGATTTGCTTTGCACAAAGGCTTGTTGCCTCTGTGATGGCTGTTTTGATTACTCCCCGTGGTTCCTCCACCCCTCTTTCTTGCCTGTTTGCTAGTGCTTTTCTAAGGCACTCTCTCATTTTCCCAAAGTCAGCTCTCCTAAAGTCCAATACTCTTGCTTTTGTATGGCTTGACTATATGGCTGTGTTTATCGTGAACCACACTGTTTGGTGGTTGCTTGTTCCCAGATGGCTACCCACCTCTAAATCTGAGATTCTTTCTCCATCCCCATTTGAGAGTATCAGGTCTAAGACTGCTCCCTCTCGAGTGGGTTCCAATACCAACTGTCTGAGGCATGCCCCCTGTAGGGCATCAAGAATGACCCTGCTCTTGGATGTGCCTGCAGCAAAGGTGCTCCAGTTAACATCTGGCATATTCAGGTCCTCCATCAACAATATCTCCACTTTTTCTGCCATTCTAAGGAAGCCTTCTATCATTTCCTTGTCCATTCCCTCCCCCTGAGATGGGGGTCTGTATACAACCCTCGTGCGGATTGTGGTGCCATTTCCTGTCTCTAGGGTGACCCAGAGTGCCTCATCTGCTCTGTTTACTCTTCAGTTCTGTTGCTTTGATCCCTTCCTTTATATAGAGAGAGCTACTCCTCCTCCTCCTTTACCCTCCCTGTCCCTCCTGTAGATTGTGTATCCTGGTATGTTGACATCCCAGTCATGGTTCTCTGTGTACCATGTTTCTGTGACTGACACAATATCTAGGCAACCCTCTTCCATCAAGGCCACTAGTTCAGGGAGCTTGTTACACAGACTACAGGCGTTGGTACTCATCACCCTCCACTTTTTGATAGCCTTATCCCTTTTAGCCTCATTCCTGTCCTTACTGCCTTTGCCTTTTTACATTTACCTCTGTCCTGATCCCTAATAACTTCTCTACCTTGGTGTTTACCTCACTAATTACATGTTTTTGTTGGGGAGGCTGGGATTTCTGCTCCTTGTCAGTGCCTCCCCCTCATTAGTTTAAATGCTTGCCAATGAAGCATTTAAACCTCACCTAGATCTCCCCGACAGATGCAGACCATCGCACCAGTATAGTTTGCATCCTCCAGGTGGCTCCCCAGTCCCCAATGAAGCCAAAACCCTGGGCTCCACCAGTTTTTCAACCACTCATTGAATTTCCTGGTGAGTGCCTTAGCATCACCCTTGCTATAGACAGGCAGCACCTCCGAGAAGGTTACCGTATGTGCTACTTGTCTAAGGCCCCTCCCCAACTCTACAAACTCCTCTTGTACTGCTCTGATCCCATTCCTAGCCAGGTCATTTGTCCCTAGGTGGATAATGACATCCAGCTCCCTCCCTCCCTCGTGCAGCTCCTCCCATGATCCTGAGGATTCGCTTCTGTCCCTCAAGCCATGGCACCAGGAAGGCACCTTACCTCCCCTCCCTTCCTCCCCATTTCTACCCCCCTAATGATTGAATCCCCCACCAGGAGTTGTTTCCTTCCCCTGTGGGGTCCCATGCCACCCTCCTGTGGGTTTCTTTGTGAAGGTTCCCAGCATTCTCCTTGGTCTCCACTGCAGGTGCCTCCATAGAGGAACCACTATTCACCAGAAGAGCGAATGAATTGTGGAGAGGTACAGCTGGAGGGATGCGACTCTGTTCCACCACCCTCTCCCTCACTGAGCCCACCCTGGTCCAGCCTCTCCTCTTTCTTGGCAACCTCTGAGGTAGTGGCATTGGCCCTGGTGGTCCCTGGGTGGGGGAGGAGGTTTCACTCAATCCTAAGCCAGGGTCAGCCTGGAGACGGGCAACCTCCTATCTCAGACCAGAGAGGTGCCTGCAAATAGGGCAGCATCGCAGCCTCCAGAATGTCTCCCGGAACACTGTCGCCCCACAGCCATTGCACTGCACTACTCCTATCATGTCTTATTTTGTGTCCCCTCTCCTGTTTCTCTGTATGATTACTCTCTCCTCTCCTTACAACTCTCACCCTTTCTGTTCTGTTACAGCAACTTCCTATCTTCTTTAGTAGCCTCCTTCTTCCTTGCTCAATGTCAGACCACCAGCAGCTGGGGGGGAGAGTGAGCTACTTTTTTCCTTTAGGGTGGACAAAACCAATATTTCTCTATGATCCTTCCCTTCCTACTGCCAAACAGGAAGTTCCTGTTGACAGTCAGATCCAGTGGCTATAAAAGTAGAACTGGCTTAGACTGGGTGGGTGGAGGGGTGGGATGGAGGGCAATTAGTAAGAAAAAAAGGCTAGCAACAAGAATTTGTAATTTGAGTCATCTACTTTTATAGTGTCTAAGCCACACCCCCACTTAAGCTCTCTCTCCTCCTACTGGTTTAGCAAAGTCAGCTGATACAATACCCTTCCCACACAGAACACACACTGACTTTCTTTCTTTTCTTTTTTTTTAACCCTAAATAAGACCCCTTCTACTTCTAATAAAGTATCTGTCTACTTAATCTCAACAGACACTGACTCCTGCTGAGATATAAGTTTTAAATTAATAAGAAAATGTAGCTTTTAGTTAGCTGCTTTCTGCTCTACAAGGCTAGCAACAGGAAGTTGTAATTTGAGTCACCTGCTTTTATAGTGTCTAAGCCACACCCAATTGCTCTCTCCTCCTACTGGTTTAGCAAAGTCAGTTGATATAATACCCTTCCCAGCACAGAACACACACTGACTTTCTTTCTTTCTTTTTTAACCCTAAATAAGACCCCTTCTACTTCTAATAAAGTATCTGTCTACTTAATCTCAACAGACAGTGACTCCTGCTGAGATATAAGTTTTAAATTAATAAGAAAATGTAGCTTTTTTAGTTAGCTGCTTTCTGCTCTACAAGCAAGAGTAGCTATCCATGTAAAGGAAGGGATAAAAGCAATGGAAAAAAAGAGTAAACAGGGAGAAGAGGAAGCACTGTGGGTCACCTTAAAGACTGGAAATGGCACCACAATCTGCACAGGGGTTGTATATGGACCCCCATGTCAGGGAGAGGGAATGGACAAGGATATGATAGAATCCTTAGGATGGCAGAGAAAGGGGAGATACTGTTGATGGGGGACCTGACTATGCCAGATGTTAACTGGAGCACCTTTGCCACAGCCATATCCAAGAGCAGGGCCATTCTCATTGCCCTACAGGTGGCATGCCTCAGACAGCTAGTTTTGGAACCCACTCATGAGGGAGCAACCTTAGACCTCATACTCTCAAATGGGGACAGTGACAGGATCTCAGATCTAGAAGTTGTAGCCATCTGGGAACAAGTGACCACCAAACAGTGTGGTTCATGATAAACTCAGCTACAGAGTCAAGCCACACAAAAGTGAAGGTACTGGACTTCAGGAGGGCTGACTTTGGTAAGATGGGAGAGTGCCTTAGAAAAGCACTAGCAAACAGACAAGAAGAAGGGGTGGAGCAACAATGGGGAAACATCAAAACTGCCATCACAGAGGCAACAAACCTTTGTGTGAAGCAAATAAACAAATTAAAATGAAAGAAAAAACCACTATGGTGCTCAAAAGAGGTGGTGGGGAAGGTTAGGTAGAAAAAGATAGCATTTAGGAAGTATAAGGAAATACAGAAGGAGCAGGACAGAGAACTGTACCAGTTAAGGTAGAAGAAAGCAGGGAGGGAAGTCAGAATAGCAAAGGCCCAAACTGAGGAAAAGATAGCCAACTCAGTTAAGAAAGGGGATAAAACCTTTTATAGGTACATCAGGGAGCGTAGAAAGACAAAGGGAGTTATAGTGAGGCTGAATAGAAAGGACAGTGGGTGGGGAGAGAGGGACAGTGAAAAAGCAGGGATACTGAATGAATACTTCTGCTCAGTATTCACAAAAGAGGAGGAGGAGGGTAAGGTGCCTAATCCAATTAACAGAAGCACTCTGGATAGGGGGTCGATCCCAGTCCTTTCACAGAAGAAAGGATTCTGAAAGAACTCCTAAAACTGAAGATGGACAAAGCAATGGGGCCTGACAGAATTATAAAAGAATTAAGGGAAGAACTAGTGACACCACTGACTACCCTTTTTAACAAATTATGGGAGGATGGTGTGGTACCGGAGGACTGGAGGAAGATAAATGTGATTCCCCTTCACAAAAGTGAGAGCAAGACAGAGGCAGGAAACTACAGATTTGTCAGTTTGACCTCTGTGGTAGGGAAAATGATGGAATCACTTCTGAAGGAAAGAATTGTTGAGTACCAAGAGGAAAGTGGGGCACAGGACCCAAGCCAGCATGGGTTCACAGCGGGAAGGTCATGTCAGATGAATCTAATTGATTTCTTTGACTGGGTGACCAAAGTAGTAGACCAGGGAGGGGCTGTGGACATGGCCTACCTAGACTTTAGCAAGGCATTTGACACAGTCCCACACAAAAGATTAATAATCAAATTAACCAGCCTGGGAGTGGGTCCCAGGGTGATAGCCTGGGTAAAACATTGGCTGGACAACAGTACAAGAAGGTAATTGTAAATGGAGTCCACTCTGAAGAAAGAGAGGTTACTAGTGGGGTACCGAGGTTTCAGTTCTGGGTCCAGTCCTTTTTAATGTCTTTATAAGTGACATTGCAGAGGGACTGGAAGGAAAAGTATGCCTCTTTGCAGATGATACAAAGATCTGCTACAGGGTTGATACACAAGGAGGCATGGAAAGGATGAGAAGAGACTTGGCAAGGTTGGAGGAATGGTCAGAAGTATGGCAGCTTGGATTCAGTGCAAAGAAGTGCAAAGTAATGCACCTGGAAAACAAAAACCCAGGAGAAGATTATACAATGGGAGGGGAGGTAGTAACAACAACAAAATTGGAAAGGGACCTGGGGGCAATCATATCAGATGACCTTAAGGTTAGCAAGCAATGTGAGAAGGCAGTAGGGAGGGCTGGGGAGGATACTGGGATGAATAGGGAGAGGCATCACCATCAGAAAACAGGAAGCTGTTATCCCTCTGTACATACAGTTGGTGAGACCATATCTGGAGTACTGTATCCAGTTCTGGAGACCCCATCTCCAGGACATAGACAGGATGGAGGCAGTCCAGAGGAGGGCAACTAAAATGGTGCAGGGTCCATAAGAGAAGCCATACGAGGAGAGACTAAAGGAGCTTAATATGTATACCCTTAAGGAAAGGAGGGGGGGCATGATAGAAACTTTTAAGTACCTCAGTTGAATCAACAAAGTCCAAGAGGGTAGCATCTTTCAGAAAAAGAGATGTGCAAGAACAAGGGGACACAATTTGAAGATAGAGGGGGGATGGCTCAGGGGCAATGTGAGGAAGTATTTTTTCAGAGAGAGGGTGGTGGACGCATGGAACAGCCTTCCTGAGGAGGTTGTGGGGTCTAAAACTGTGGGAGAATTCAAGAAAGTATGGGACAGACATAAGGCAATTCTTGTGGGGGGTAGGAAGAAATAGGCTGTTGGTTAACTAGGATCTGCAGCTTATCCTGTAGGTAGGAAAATGGGTAGACTAGGTGGGCCAAGTGGTCCTTATCTGCCGTCAAAGTCCATGTTTCTATGTTTCTATGAAATCATGTTCTCTCTGGTCCCATTGGACCCTTAGAGTCCACTGGAGGACATTCATGTGTAAGCGAGCATGAGGGACCATGGAAATTGCTTCTGCCATATGACCCAGAAGGTGGAGGTGGTCCAGAGCAGAGACATACCAACCATCACCCAGTTAAGATGCCAGGGTGATGAGTTTGTCTGCTCGGTCTCTGTGGAGATATGCCATTCCTTCTGAGGTATTCACATCCACACCAATGTATTGGAGACATTGGGTGTGATCCATCTTGGATTTTGGAATGTTGACCATGATCCCCACAGAGGAAAACATCTGAAGTGTGCATGATATGTATCCGCCAACTGAGGACTGGAGTGAGGTTTGAGAAGCAAATCATCCAGGTATGGAAAGACATATAGGTCTTCCCTGCAGAGACCTGCTGCGACTACCACAAGACCCAGGGTGCAGAGGACAAACCGAAAGGGAGGGCTCTGAACTGATAGTGATGACCCAGAAAATAGAAATGGAGGAACTGCCAGTGAGCAGGGTACATCAGCATGTGAAGAAAGGCATCTTTCATGTCTAGAGAACAGAGCCAGTTCCCTTTGTTCAGAAGAGGCCAGAGAGTTGGAAGTGTTACCATCCTGAACTTTTTGTGCTCTACATAGAGATTAAAGAGTCTGAAATTGAGAATGGGATGTAAATCGCTCGTCCACTTTGGGACCAGAAAAAAATGAGAGTAGAAACCCTGGCCTCTCTGGGGAGGGGGAACAGGTTTTATTGCATTTTTGGACAGAAGGGCTTGGATTTCTTCTACTAGCAATGATTCCTGGTTGGGGGGTAATGAGAGGCCCTTGAGGGCATATTGGGTGGAACCTCTATTAGATCCAGGGTATGATCAGATTGAATCAATTGTAGGACCCACACACATCCAAGGTTATCTCTTGCCAACCCTGAAGGTGCAAGAAGAACCTGCCCTCTACAGCCATGGGATGGGCTTCTAATCCAAAGGACAAGGGGAGAACCTCAGGCAGAGGGTTGTCCCTTCTGGGGCAGTGCGGACATAGTGCATTGTCTTAGGGTTGGCACAAGGACCCAGTAAGGAGACCTGGGCCATTCTTTTATTATTCGGTTGCCCTCTGGGAGCTCCCCATCCTCTGTTTGCAGTTCTGTGAAAATTCCCCCCCCAGTAATAAGGTTTAGCAGGTGTATCATACAAAGTACGGACAGACTGCAAGGTATGACCTGAGTTCTGTAGTGAGGTCAGTATATCCTGGGTTTGAGGTCTGAAACATTTGTCACCTTTAAATGGTGCATTAAGTATGAATTGTTGTACGTCCAGGGCAAACCCAGAGACTTAAAGTCAAGAATGTCTTATAAGACAGACACCAGCTGATGAGGCCCAAGCCATAGAGTCTACAGCATCATACGTGGCTCTCAGCAAGCAACAGCAGGCTGCCGAAGCAGTGGACAGCTTGTCCATAAGGTCTTCCTTAAAGACAGCCTCTGGAAGAGATTGAATGGAGGACTGAGAAGCTTTCAAGATTTCTTCATGATATTTCAATACATGACCCATATAACTGAGAATCCTGAGAGTCACAGTAGAAGAATACACCCTTTTCCCCATCACATCAAGTTTCCGGGATTCCTTATCCAGAGGCTGTGCACCCGAGTGTTTTGGTCTAATAGACCTGTCATGAACCGCATTGATGACTACCGAGTCAGCCTGTGGGGGAACAAGGGTGATCCAGTGGGGCCTGATAGGTCCAGTCAACCTTACAAGGAGCAGAGAGGATAGAAAAAGACTGTTGCCAAGCAACCCACATCACATCTTCAAATGCATCCTTCAAAGGGGGAATGACCAGGGAAGGGTATTCCACAAGACCCAAATAATTGGCCAGTTACCTAACGGGAGGCAGTTTGCTCTGTTTCCTGAAAGCCAAACATTTTCTGAACATGGATCATAATATCAGAAAAACTGGGGTCATCAGGAGGGGAACAAGGAAGAGCAGGAATGGGCTCTTCCAGTATGGAGAAAACTGAAGAGACCAAAAGGGGAAACACAGGTTCCTGGTCCATATTGTCATCCTGATCCCCCGATCCCATTCTTTTAGAAAAGGGTCCTCCATTTATATGCCCCTATGCAGGGATGGTGGTGAGGAACTCGCTGTTCTAGATGTAACTCTGGTGCTGTTAAACCAAGGGCCACTACCCCTGCCTGCTTCTCTGACTGCAGATTGAGGGGCCTGGGTTTGGAAATGAGGGGTACTGTGGTGTGTTTACCAACAGTAGAACTAAGATTTTGGTGCCTCCACCCACAGTAGTATTTAACCCTTAGGCTGCCGACAGAATTAAAACGTATAGGAATTCCTGACTGATATATCAGTCCTAGGCTCAGCAAGGGTTAAGTGGGTAATTTGTCAAAACAGTACAGTCCCTTGGGAAGCTATAGTCACCCACACCCCTGAATAGTGGCCCACCACACAACGTGACAGCAAGTAATAGACTTTTCATGCAACCCAACATTTAATAGCTAGCGCTAATAATATGCTCACCCACTCAGAACTTACCAACAGGGTCTGAACTTCTGGCATATACCCTGTGCCCCCTGTAAGGAAACAGTTTTCTGCAACAATTATGCTCTGTCACAGTACCTTTGAACAGACTCAGTAACCAGACACTGGGTAATAATATGCTCACGGCCCAATTTAACGTTAAACAGTAGATCACCTTTATTAAGGGGGCTTGAACAAGCGAGGGTGTGAATTTATGTTGATTATTGTAATACTGTAAATGGGTAGATAATAAATAATGAGCATTAAATCTGTCCCGGAAATAGTCAGTTTACAGCTGCTGGGTACCCAGACTGGAGCTAGGTGCAGGCCTGAAACGTTGCCGTGGGTTGGCAGGCATTGTAGCTGGTTGGGGCCCTTGATGGAAGTTAGGGTGTAGTTAGACAGAAGAAAACACTTGCAAATGGTAAAATATTCGTAATCCCAGGCCAGATGGCTTGTAAAAACTGTCGAAACCCAACAGATAATTTCTAGGTAAATCCAATGACACAATACATTTATTTGGTTGTTTGTTGCAGGGGGCTACTCTGGTAATACTCACTGCACCCAGACCAGTGGGATGGGTAGATGATGACACCATGGACTTGCTGGCTTTCCAGGATGATGATGGGGACCAGGGCCGACACGACTCACCTTCTCTTTGTGGCCTTTCTCTGTAGGTGGCTGCAACCTGCAACTGGCTTCTTTACAGGGGCTGACTCCCCAAAGCTGGTCTCTGTCCAGGCGGATGCTGGATCTGGTGCAGGAGCAGTCTGTTGGGCCACAGATGGCATGGGCCTGAAACATGAATTTCAGCTTGATATGCAGATTGGCAAAGTCAATTATCTTGCAGCTTATAGGCTGGCTTAACTTTGATGAAAACAAAAAGAAACAACTGGCAACAAGTCTCCCCTTTTGTGGGACGTGACAGGAGACAAGTGCAGCATTCACAAGCTCCACTAGCATTGGAGTCCTTAACTCATGGAATCCTTTCACAGTTCTTTCAGCTGCTTACTTTTTAGGTAAATCGCTTCTTTTAGCATCAAAGTCTCTGAAATCTGTCAGGATCAACGAGAATCTCTCTCTCTGGTTCTGCATTTTTGCAGTTTGAGTCCAGCAGGGCAGCAAAGCAGGCCGAATTTCCCCTCAAACACTTTCAGGTCACCACAACAAGCTCCCAGTTCTCACAGAGCTTGAGTAGATCCACTCTTTCTGCTTTTTGGCAGTCCAAGACTTTTAAGTCCTGCAGGGAAAGCAAAACAGGCCTTTCCCCTGTGTTTTCCTTAGCCCACACACACAGGCTGCTTTCTTCTTGGTGGCTCAAGCTGGACTGCTCTCTCTGTTCAATGACAGTCTCACCGAAGACCAGGATTTCTGGTTGGCTACTTTCACTGTCATTCACAGTCTGAGAGCCCTCACTGGTGAATTCCAGCAGGTGCCAACAGGAAAGTTCACAGCTTTTCCCACAAGTCACTGTAATTAGGATCCCTTGAGGACCCCTTGGTTCCGATCGGTCCAACCACTGAGTCCAGGACCAAACATGGCAGCTCCCATGGTGGAGGAATAGATAGGCAGTGTAAACAATTAATTTATACAGTAACAATAAAGATTTAGAAATAAATATTTACAGTGCATTGAAGGGCTCCCTCAGCACCACTTAGCAACTACTAAACGGAGTCCATTAGAGTTGTGCCTGGCTGGTCATGAGCCTTGATTTACTCAGACCCAGCCAAGGCTATGCACACTGTACACAAGCTAGTTCTCTTAAAGAGATAGTCGGCTTGGCTCTGCACACAACATGCAGGATGCATCAAGGCATCACTCTACATGGATTTTAACCTCTTTACTAGATGTCAGTCAGGCAGTGGGCATTAGTGGAGCCCAGGGAGACACCTAAGGTAAGCCCGCCAAATTGGGGGGGGTTACATAGAGACAGAGAACCATCTAGAAGAGGCATAGACAGGGACAGAAGAAGTACTCCAATGGGAATGAGGGGTAGACTTCGCAAGGTCAAGAATAGAGTGCATCAATGCCTGAACATCCACCATAACAAGCTGTGGAGAAGAAGATGTAGTTGGAGTTGCATGGACTGACTGGACCAGTGCAATAGAGGAGATTGGGGATGGTTAGGGCACCAATTGAGCTGTCGATGAGGGGTGCACAAAGGTCCTCAGAATCATCAATGGAAGAGCCATTGGAGGGCTCGTAAAGTCTTGACTAGTCTTTATAGAAGGGAACATCGATGAATCCTGAGGAGTCACTGACAGATAGTGAGTAGATCCCTGTGATGGGGTGGCAGCAGTGTAAGCTGCAACTTAAGCACACCTGTGGAGGTTGTTGATGGGAAAACCATCGATGGGCAGGAAGCCAAATCACCAGAGGTCATCGACGGAGTGGAAGATGACTTGGCTACAGCTTCTAAAAGGGTTGCCAATACTAGCTTAGTTTTAAGGAGTTCCTGCTCCCTAGACTGGGAGGAGGAAGGCAGGCCCATCACCGATGGAGAAGAGGCAAGAGGAACATGCTTACTCTTGCTGGAGTGTTTCCTTGGTTTCTCCTGAGTGACCATCAATGAGGAGTGAATCACCGGAATGATGAGACCCCAAGGAAGACATTGAGGACTCCATGGACTTCGAATGTTGTTACTTTTCCAGGAGGCCAACTTTTTGCCCCATGAAGTATTCTCAAAGTTGTTGGAGTCATCAACATTTAGTGGCCTTATTAAATCACTTGCACAGGACACAATCATGGGTATCGTGTTCAGGACATAGGCACCTGACACACACGTCGTGGAGGTCCTCAGATGCGATCTTCTGGCCACAGGAACACTTACGGAACAGAGGATCTGAAGATATCTGTAAAGAAATGTAATGATACTGGGAATGCCACTAAGGAACGATTGGTAGAACTCTTCATTGTCAACTGTAGCTATACTCTGGACCGAGAACTTGTAGCATGCAGGTCGCAGTTGGAAAAGAACTGAGGAGCTCCTGGGACCTCCCATCTTTTATACGTGCCAGAACACAACACGTGGTGTCGGCGGCAGTGGTCCCAGGTCGACAGCTGAAAAATCATCCAGAGGAAATGATGCCTGTGGCAGAAAATTCCTACATGTTATGACATGCTGCAAGAGATTTCCTCAAAGAAGATCCATAACTGCATCTTTTTCCTTTTGTTTTTGCTCACTTGTTTGATGCAGAGGTTTGTTGTCTTTTCTATGCTCCCTTTCATCTTTACCCACTGTTACTCCACTCCACCCAGGTCATCCTTGAGGCATTCACCCATCTTTGTAAAATCTGCCCTCCTGAAGTTCAGAACCCTCACCCTTGTGTGGTTGGATTCCGTGGCTGTCCTTATATTGAACCACACACGTACAGTGATCACTGGTCCCCAAGTTGCCAGCTACCTTGACGTCTGCAACATTGTCCCCGTTAGTGAGTACAAGGTTTCGTATTGCCCCATCATGAGTTGGTTCACTGACTAGTTGCCTGAGGAATGCCCCCTGGAGAGAGGCTAGGATGTCTCTGCTTCTAGCTGAAGCCACTACTGGAAGGCTTCAATCTACATCTGGCAAGTTGAAGTCCTCCACCTCCTTTTTTTCTGCCATCTTGCCAATGGCTTTCACCAGTACCTTATCTAATTCTTCCCCTTGTACTGGAGGTCTGTAGAGCACTCCAGTGTGAATAGTGACTCCATTTCCCATCTCCAGGGTGACCCACTGTACCCCTCCTTCACCCAGTATTCCCTGTATTTCCTTTGCTTTTATGCTTTCCCTCACATAAAGCACCACACCCTCTCCTTTCCTTCTAATCTGATCCTTCCTGGATAGAGTATAGCCTGGTATGGTCATGTCCCAGTCATGGTTTTCAGTGCACCACGACTCAGTAATGGCCACTATATCCAGGTCAGCCTCTGTCATGATGGCCTCTATATCTGGAAGATTTCCTTAGACAATATTGTTTGTGGTCCTGAGAGGGGATGATCCTGCAGCACAGTTTTACAGTTATGTGCGTTCACCCTCTGTACCATTCAGCCAGAACTATATTTTTCCAATTCTTTCCCTTTTTTCTTTATTATGGAGGAAAGTGACATGAAAACAAGATTACTGTCCCTTGGACTTTAGTTGTTTTGCCTGTTTGTCTACACATGACATCATAATGTTTTGTTTATTACATCATAATTGTCTCCACTGCAACAGATTTGGATGTCAAACAGAATTGTGACTGCAGAAGTAGACAAGCAGACAGAGGAAATAGATATCCTGTTTCTATAAAAAGGACCTTAGTAATAAAGAAATAAGAGTGACAATTACAAAAGAAATGTGCAATGTAAGCTAAATTGTGTCTAATTGTGTCTAAATATTATATTTTTCAAAGCTGTCCCAACAAAATAAGGGTCTCCATAAAGCTCCATTACACTGTACGCAAACATTAGGCAATGACAAATGCTTGTTACAGATGTTTTAAAAAGTGGTTGTCTTGTCTGTCCTTTATTAAAATGGCACAGGAAAACTAAGACATTAAGAGTCAGAGACTCAATTTAGAACATTTAGGGGCAGACTGGCATGTCAGCCTCTCCACTATTGTGATTCATACAGTGGTGGGTATAAATAGATAAACATGTTATTACAAATTTTAGGCTCTGCAAGTTATAATGACATGTTTTTATTAGTTTTAAGTGCTGAAACTAATTCCAAATGAATTTTCTAATAATACCCACCACATTCTGAACAGCAACAGTAGTGAAGCTGACATCATCAGCCTGCCCCAACATGTTCTTGAGAGGTCTGTGTTCTAAATTAGGCCAGTGACAAACTTCCTAGTTTGTCAATGCTATTTTAATTACAATAAAAAAGAAAACTGCTCTACAAGACAAATGTTACAGTGAAAGTAGTTATGGAGAACATAATCATTAGGGTCCACTGTCTCCAACGTGGGTAATTTCATGGTGCTCAGGAATAGGAATAGCCTGACTAGATACTCCCCTCCCTGCTGCTTTGACCCTGCCGTATTTTTTTACCTTGCTCCATCCCTCAAGGTGCCCATGGAAGCCCAGCAGAGATGGAGTGGTGACCCTGCAGGCAGAGCCAAGCCAGGTACTGGACCTGTAGCAGGAAAACCACTCTGCCAGCTATAGTACATCTCCATATTGCAGAAAAAATACAGTAGAAGGACACATGTAGTGTTCTCTCTGGGTACGTGGGATATGGCAACTCTGTTACCACAGCCCCTCTACAGTCTTTAAAGTATAACTTAGAAAACAAACAAACATAGAAACATGCAAACATAGACACTGCCAGCAGATAAAGACCAAGGGTCCATTCGATCTGCTCATAAAGAGTTTTTTACCTGTCCCCTGACCTACCCTCTTAAAGGGTGTTTTATCCATGATGCCTTTCCCAAACCTTCTTACTACAAAGTTAAAGCACACTTTATGGAGATGAATGTTGAAAATAAACTTGCATAACCATGTTTAAGGTGTAAAAAGTGCTGTTAATTTAATAGACGTTTCCAGTTTGAATACGATATTGCAGCCTGTGCCCAGAACAGGGACAAACTGCCCTGGTGCTTTGACCTTAAAAGGGTCTTCTCTCCTTCTCCTTCTCCTCTTCCCTATAACCCCTCCACCTCCCTAGGTCCTCTTCTTGGAATAATCAGCCCTCTATACCTGTCCCAGCCATTTTAGAACCCATTTATAACCCCTGCCCCATCACGTCCATAAAAAATTAGGTTTAAGAATATTTTTAAAATCAAGAGCCTTTTAGAACCTTTTGAGTTTTAGCTAGATTTGTTTCTAATATGAACCAGAAAATGACCATGCATCCCTCATTTCTGTTTATCATGCTTCCATGCAGTCCCTTCCCCAAGCAAGCTTGTGGAAGACTTCTGTACTGCATGCACTGTTGTTGGGTCAGGGGAACCTCTATTTGCTGCTGTGGCAGTCAGCACGTGTGCAAGGCTGCCTGATTGAGTTTGGGGAAACTGATGAGTGGCACTTAAGGTATCACATTATATCTCAGAGTAAAGGCCTGAAAGGTGTTGCTATAGTGTAGATTTCATAAGTTAAGCATAAAGTACATTTCACTGCATGCTAGGGTGAGCAGCATATTGTCATGGCAGTTTCCATCTGCCACTGAACCAAGATAAGAAATAGAGGCTGTCAAATGCATTTCATGGGGTCGGGTCCCAATGAATGTGGTGAAATGTATTTGACAGTGAGCACTCTCTCTTTTCTGCAATATTGATTTTTGCCAGGACAAACCCTTATGCATTTCTACTCTAAAGGTTCATAAGCTGTCAGCATGACAGGTAAAAGCCACCAGAAGAACTGTAGTCTCTGGTTTCATGGACTGAAAAACAAATCAATAAACATGCCTTGTTTTAAACATGCACTTAGAGCTCGTTTATGGCTTCCGTGAGGGAATGAATCCTATAAGAAATGTGAAATGGTCACTTTTTTTAGTAAAAATAGGTAGCGATACAATGGAAGGCAATAGGCTTCACAGACAGCAACAGATTATCATAACTCTTGCTTCCTTTTCCCCCTTTTTTCTGTTTTTTGTGCATTACCTTTAAAAGTTATTGCCATTTTTTTTGAAGACTTTACAGCAGACGGCACTTTGGAAGGTCATGACTAGAATAAAACATTTTCACCTCCAACATGAGTTAACTATTAAGTGAAACCTTTTAAAAATTCAACAGATTCCTGTGTACTGCCTCCACCGATCCTATTATTTATGATTGATATTACTGCAGTGACAGATGGGTTGAACTGTTACCGTGAGATCGACTGAGAGTTTTTCCTTATTTATACCAGCTTTAGTGGTTCTATTCAAATTAGTCTACAGATCAGCAGGATGTGAAATATTAAAACTTACAAAATAACATCACACATTGATGTTGTTTATTACTGAGAACAAAAAAGATTCTACCAGGCTAAGGACCAATAAGGCTGAAGTTTAAAAATTCTCATTTTTTGGCAACAACTTGCTACACTTCAGTCCTCAGCAATGTCTGCCTTGGTCTGCAGTTCAAAATCTTCTGGTTTTGGATAGTACTCAGAACCAGATGACACATCCTCCTTGCCTAAAGGCTTATATAAAACAGTCAGAGTACCAGCAGTAGGTGCACTGCGAGGATTACCAGGTGATGGTGGTAGATGGGGCTGCAGGTGAGACAACTAGAGTAACAAGCATTTGTCAATGCCAAATGTTGATTGCGTTGGTGTGTTGAGCTCGCACACTGCCCCTCTGTCACTTGCTCAGTCTGTTTCTCCCGGTGCTGCAGGCTGCTCATTTGTACTGGGCTCCTGCCTGCGTTCGCACCTTGTTCTGCCCACTAAGAAATCTTCAGCTGTCCTGACAGAGCTCCGTTGAGGTGGCTCACTCCCCCTCTCTCACTCGCTCTGTTTCTCCTGGCGCTGCAGGCTGCCCTTTTGTACTGGGCTCCTGCCTCTGTTGATGGCTTTTTCTGCCCACAAAGAAATCTGCAGCAGTCCCGACACAGGTCCGTTGACCCTGCTGACTCCCCCTCTCTCACTCACTCATTCCGTTTCTGCCGGCGCTGCAGGCTGGCCTCTTGTACTTGGCTCCTGCCTGCGTTGCCACCTTTTTCTGCCAACAAAGAAGTCCGCAGCAGTCACGATAGAGCTCCATTGAGCTCTCTCACTCCCCCTCTCTCACTCGCTCGTTGTATTTCTCCCAGTGCTGCAGGCTTCCTCTTTGTACTGGGCTCCTGCCTGCGTTGGCACCTTTTTCTGCCCACAAAGCAATCCACAGCTGTCCCGACAGTGCTCCTTTGAGGACGCTCACTCCCCCGTGTCACTTACTCATTCTGTTTCTCCTGGCGCTGCAGGCTGCCCTTTTATACTGGGCTCCTACCTGTGTTGGCGCCTTTTTCTGCCCACTAAGAAATCTACAGCAGTCCCCACAAAGCTCCGTTGAGCTCACTCACTCCCCTTCTCTCACTTGCTCATTCCATTTCTGCCAGCGCTGCAGGCTGCCCTTTTCTATTTGGATCCTGCCTGCGTTGCCACCTTCTTCTGCCCAAAAAGAAATTTGTAGCAGTTGCAATACAGCTCCGTTGTGCTCGCTCACTCCCCCTCTCTCAGTCACTCATTCTGGTTTTCCCATCACTGTAGGCTGCCCTTTTGTACTGGGCCCCTGCATGCATTGCTGCCTTTTTCTGTCCACAGACAAATCTGCAACAGTCCCAACAGAGCTCAGCTGAGCTCACTCACTCCCCCTCCCTCACTCGCTCATTCTGTGTCTCCTGCCACTGCAGGCTGCCCTTTTGTACTGGGCTCCTACCTGCATTGTCGGCTTGTTCTGGCCAGAAAGAAATCTGAAGCAGTCCCGACACTGCTCCATCGAGCTCGTTCACCCCCACTCTCTCACTCATTCATTCCGTTTCTTCTGGCGCTGCTAGCTGGCCTTTTGTACTGGGCTTCTGCCTGCATTGCTGCATCTTCTGCCCTCAAAGAAATCCTCAGCAGTCACAATAGAGCTCCGTTGAGCTTGCTCACTACCACTCTGTCACTCACTCATTCTGTGTCTCTTGGTGCTGCAGGCTGCGCTTGTGTACAGGGCTCCTGGCTGCATTGGCACCTTTGTCTGTCCATAAAGAAATCCGCAGCTGTCCTGACAGAGCTCCGTTGAGGTCGCTCAGTCTCCCTCTCTCACACACTCATTCTGTTTGTCCTGGCGCTGCAAGCGGCCCTTTTGTACGGGGCTCCTGCCTGCATTGGTGCCTTTTTCTGCCCACAAAGAAATCTGCAGCAGTCCTGATACAGCTCCGTTGAGCTCACTCAGTCCCCCTGTCTCACTCACTTGTACTGTTTCTCCCATCGCTGCAGGCTGCCCTTTTTTACTGGGCTCTAGCGTTGGGGCCTTTTTCTGCCCACAAACAAATCCGCAGCAACTCAGTCCCCCTGTCTCACTCACTCGTACTGTTTCTCCCACCGCTGCAGGCTGGCCTTTTCTACTGGGCTCCTGCCTGCATTGACGCCTTTTTCTGCTCACAAAGAAATCCGCAGCAGTCCTGACAGTGCTCTGGTGAGTTTGCTCACTCCCTCGCCCTCACTCGGTCTCTCGTTCTGTTTCTCCCAGTGCTGCAGGCTGCCCTTTTGTACTGGGCTCTTGCGTTGGGGCCTTTTCTGCCCAGAAACAAATCCACAGCAGTCCCGACAGAGTTCAGTTGAGCTCGGGCACTCCCCCCCCACTCGTTCGATCTTAATCTGTCCCAAACATTGATTTCCCACAGCGACTGTGCTATTCCCCGGCAGGAGTGCAAAAACATATTTTAGCCAAGATGTGAAAAATGACAGCTGTACTGTTCATAAGGAGGTGTGACAAAATGCCGCTGTTGAAAATGTGGTGTGAAAATACTACACATTTGCAAAGTTACAAGGGTGCGTGGAAACAGTTCAACGCACGCTTGTAACACAGTCATGTTATGGAGTTTCGTCACCAAATTTTCAACATTGGGATTTTAGGACCTCTGCTCATGAACAGTGCCACTGTCATTTTCTTAATCTGTCCCAAACACTGATTTCCCACAGCGACCACGTTATTCTGTGCCACAACTGTGAAACCACATTTCAGTCAGGATGTGAAAAATGAGAGCTGTACTGCTCATAAGGAGGTGTGAAAAAATGCCACTGTTAAAAATCTGGCGTGACAATATTACAAATCTGCGAAGTTACAAGGGTGCATGGAAAGTGTGCAACGCACACTTGTAACACAGTCATTTGATGGGCTATCATCACCAAATTTTCAACATAGGCATTTTAGGACCTCTGCTCATGAACAGTAGCACTGTCATTTTCTTAATCTGTCCCAGACAGTGATTTCCCACAGCGACCACTCTATTCTGCGCCGGAAGTGCAAAAACACATTTCGGCCAGGATGGGAAAAATGACAGCTGCACTGTTCATACGTAGGTGTGGGAAAATGGCAATGTTGAAAATCTGGAGTGAAAATATTAATTCGCAAAGTTACGAGCGTCTGTGCAAACTGAGTAATGCACGCTCGTAACACAGTCATTTAGTAGATGTCGTTACTAAATTTTTCAACATAGGCATTTTAGGACCTCTACTGATGAACAGTGTCACTGTCATTTTCTTACTCTGTCCCAAACACTGATTTCCCACAGCGACCGCGCTATTCTGCGCTGGAAGTGTGAAAACACATTTCGACCAGGATGTGAACAATGGCAGCTGTACTGTTCACTAGAAGGTGTGACAAAATGCCAATACTGAAAATCTGGCATGAAAATAGTGCAAATTCACAAAGTTACAAGCTTGTGTAGCAACTGCGCAATGCACACTCGTAAAACAGTCATTTTTTGGATTTTTTCCACCACATTTGCAACATAGGCTTTTTGAGAGCCCACCTCATGAACACTGGCACTGTCGTTTCATTAATCAGCACCAAAAGGTGATTCTGCGCAGTGACCACGAAACCACCTTTTGGGGACGATTAAAGCCACAACAGTTCAACAATTCATGAGGAGGGGTCGCAAAACCCGCATGTTGAAAATTTGGTGTCAAAATTCCAAAAAGCGACTGAATATACGTTACAGTTGAAAAACCCTATTTCTACCATTATACAGCTTACGACATTTCCTCAGACGCGGTCGGCTTTGAAGAGTGCAGGCGTGTTCCTGGTCCACGAAGATCGTCGCGCCCAGACTACGGAGGTAAGTATGGGGTGAGGGGTGTGGGGAGGCAGGGTGCACAGTGGGTGGGCGGGGATTGTGGATGGGGGGCAAGGAGGCGCCGAGGACAGTTTCCTTGTTTTCAGGAAAAAAAAACAAAAGGCGTCGCAGGACAGTTTTACTTTACAGAGGCATGTGGCATGCTGGGGTGGGCTCCCAGCATGTCACGGGCTTCTTTTTTGGGGGCCAGCAGTAGCCGATGGGGATTGGGCACCCCGTCAGCAAAGAGAACAAAGGGGGAATGCCATTCTGCTGGCAGGGATTGGGCACCCGTTGGCAAAGAACAAAGGGGAGAATGCTATTCGCCAGCGAGGTTTAGGCACCCGTTGGCAGACAAAAAAGGATTACGTTATGCCAATGGGAGTAGGGCTCCCGTCGACGAATAAACATGGTAGGGGAAGGGTAATATTGTTTGTGAACATGGCAGAAAGCCACCACCATGTTCACAAACAATACCAGTGTTGTGAGATCCCGCCCTGCAATGATGGGTCACTCCCTCATTGCAGAAGGATAGCTTACGCTGCGATGACGAGGCGGCCCCTGATTGCAGCGGCTGATTACTCACAAGTTGGTGCCAAGGTTCCAAACTTGTGTCACCAGCAGCATGCCATGGCATTGGAGGAAGTGGGACAAGCCTTTGCAGGCTGTGGGGGCATTGGTCACAACAGTGCCACACCTCCACAACCTGCTTCTAAGAAAGCTGTCGTAATATGTTTCTTGTACTGTGCGCAATCAACATAAAAATGCTGGTGGAGGAGTCACAGTAGGGGTGTTGAGTATGATGGTAGTGGTAGACATGGTGGTGGAGACTATAATGAGTGCAGCTGTGGTCACAGCCCTGCTGATAATACTCATGAAAGTATGGGTCACCATGCTTGTAGTACTGGTGGTAGCAGTGGTGTCATGGGGTGCGGTAGTGATCATGGTGCCTGCTTGCTAAGGTGGCAGGGGGAGTCATTTTGGCAGACACAAGTCTCAGGCTCCTACCATAAAGGTATGTAGCACTGAAACATGTAGTACTTTTCACACCAGTAGTAGCTGGCATAATAACATGTAGCAGCCCTGATGCTGTAAGAAACTGGCCTTGCTGGAGTAGAAATTGCCTTCAACCTTTAAAAGAAAACTGCATGCAACAATTATAAAAATATGTTACGCATTTTGGGTTTTGCTTCTCTGATTGTTTCCTGCATTCTGTTACCTGTGCCTGTAGCAAGATTTTTTTTCACTTTTCCTTGCTAGTTTTGTGGCCCCAGGAGGAAAGCGATACAGGTTTCTTTTATTGCCTTTGATCTGTTCGAATTTTTCCTGAATGCCCACGGGAGTGGAGTCAATTAGACCTCGGACTAGAACTAAGAGCTCAGGATCCTAGCTATAATCTAGTCACAACATTGATCTGCAACTGTTCATGAAAGTTAACTTCTTTGAAAAAGTGTTTGGCCTCCCTCCCAAGCAGAAGTCTCTCTCTCTCTAAGTGGTGACTGTTATTATGGATGTGGGGCAATTTTCTTTATAAAGTGCTGTCACTGGGTGATAATAAATCCTATATGCTGTAGAAGGTCTTAGGTCGAATTAACATAATTCTCAGAGGCATTCTGGGGAAATTCGTACAGATCAAAGCAATAAAAAACAAGCATTTGTCAATGCTGAATGTTGATTGCATTGGTCTGTTGAGCTCGCTCACTGCCCCTCTGTCACTCGCTCAGTCTGTGTCTCCCGGTGCTGCAGGCTGCTCTTTTGTACTGGGCTCCTGCCTGCGCTGGCAGCTTTTTCTGCCCACTAAGAAATCTGCAGCTGTCCTGACAGAGCTCCATTGAGGTGGCTCACTCCCCCTGTCTCACTCGCTCATTCTGTTTCTCCTGGCGCTGCAGACTGTCCTTTTGTACTGGGCTCCTGCCTCTGTTGGTGTATTTTCTGCCCACAAAGAAATCTGCAGCAGTCCCATCATAGGTCTGTTGAGCCTACTCACTCTCCCTCTCTCACTCACTCATTCCTTTTCTGCTGGTGCTGCAGGCTGGCCTTTTGTACTGGGCTCCTGCCTGCATTGCTGGCTTTTTCTGCCAACAAAGAAATCCATAGCAGTCATGCTAGAGCTCCGTTGAGCTCGCTCACTCCCCCTGTCTCACTCACTCATTGTATTTCTCCCAGCACTGCAGGTTGCCCTTTTGTACTGGGCTCCTGCCTGCACTGGCACCTTTTTCTGCCCACAAAGAAATCTGCAGCTGTCCCGACAGAGCTCCGTTGAGGTCGCTCACTCCCCCTGTCTCACTCAGTCATTCTGTTTCTCCTGGTGCTGCAGGCTGCCCTTTTGCACTGGGCTCCTGCCTCTGTTGGTGCCTTTTTCTGCCCACAAAGAAATCTGCAGCAGTCCTGACAAAGTTCCGTTGAGCTCACTCACTCCCCTTCTCTCACTCGCTCATTCCGTTTCTGCCAGCGTCGCAGGCTGCCCTTTTCTACTGGACTTCTGCCTGCGTTGCCACCTTCTTCTGCCCACAAAGAAATTTGCAGCAGTTACAATAGAGCTCCGTTGAGCTCGCTCACTCCCCCTCTCTCAGTCACTCATTCTGGTTTTCCCGCCACTACAGGATGCCCTTTTGTACTGGGCCCCTGCGTGCATTGCTGTCCTTTGCTGCCCACAAACAAATCTGCGGCAGTCCCAACAGAGCTCCGTTGACCTCACTCATTCTGTGTCTCCCACCGCTGCAGGCTGCCCTTTTGTACTGGGCTCCTGCCTGCATTGGTGGCTTTTCTGACCACAAAGAAATCTGAAGCAGTCCCGACACAGCTCCATTGAGCTCGCTCACTCCTCCTCTCTCACTCACTCATTTCGTTTCTCACTGGCACTGCAAGCTGGTCTTTTGTACTGGGCTCCTGCCTGCGTTACCACCTTTTTCTGCCCACAAAGAAATCCGCAGCAGTCACAACAGAGCTCTGTTGAGCTCGCTCACTACCGCTCTGTCACTCGCTCATTCTGTTTCTCTTGGCGCTGCAGGCTGCGCTTTTGTACGGGGCTCCTGGCTGCATTGGCACCTTTGTCTGTCCACAAAGAAATGCACAGCTGTCCTAACAGAGCTCCGTTGAGGTCGCTCAGTCTCCCTCTCTCACGCACTCATACTGTTTGTCCTGGCGCTGCAAGCTGCCCTTTTGTACAGGGCTCCTGCCTGCACTGGTGCCTTTTTCTTCCCACAAAGAAATCCCCAGCACTCCTGATAGAGCTCCGTTGAGCTCACTCAGTCCCCCTGTCTCGCTCGCTTGTACTGTTTTTCCCACCGCTGCAGGCTGGCCTTTTGTACTAGGCCCCTGCCTGCATTGACGCCTTTTTCTGCCCACAAAGAAATCCACAGCAGTCCTGACAGTGCTCCGGTGAGTTCGCTCACTCACCCTCCCTCACTCGCTCTCTCGTTCTGTTTCTCCCAGTGCTGCAGGCTGCCCTTTTGTACTGGGCTCTTGAGTTGGGGCCTTTTCTGCCCACAAACAAATCTGCAGCAGTCCCGACAGAGCTCAGTTGAGCTCAGTCGCTTCCCCCCTCACTCGCTCGATCTTAATCTGTCCCAAACACTGATTTCCCACAGTGACCGTGCTATTCTCCAGCAGGAGTGCAAACACATATTTTAGCCAGGATGTGAAAAATGACAGCTGTACTGTTCATAAGGAGGTGTGAAAAAATGCCACTGTTGAAAATATGTTGTGAAAATATTACAAATTTGCGAAGTTACAAGGGTGCGTGGAAACAGTTCAACGCATGCTTGTAACACAGTCATGTTATGAAGTTTCGTCTCCAAATTTTCAACATAGGGATTTTAGGACCTCTGCTCATGAACAGTGCCACTGTCATTTTCTTAATCTTTCCTGAACACTGATTTCCCACAGCGACCGCGTTATTCTGCGCCGGAACTGTGAAAACACATTTTGGTCAGGATGTGAAAAATTACAGCTGTACTGCTCATAAGGAGGTGTGGAAAACTGCCAGTATTGAAAATCTGGCGTGACAATATTACAAATCTGCGAAGTTACAAGGGTGCATGGAAAGTGCGCAACTCACACTTGTAACACAGTCGTTTGATGGGCTATTATCACCAAATTTTCAACATAGGCATTTTAGAACCTCCGCTCATGAACAGTATCACTGTCATTTTCTTAATCTGTCCTGATCAGTGATTTCCCACAGTGACCACTCTATTCTGCGCCAGAAGTGCGAAAACGCATTTCGGCCAGGATGGGAAAAATGACAGCTGTACTGTTAATAAGTAGGTGTGGGAAAATGGCAATGTTGAAAATCTGGAGTGAAAATATTACAAATTCACGAAGTTAAGAGCGTGCATGCAAACTACGCAATGCAGGCTCATAACACAGTCATTTTATGGAGTATCATCACCAAATTTTCAATATAAGCATTCTAGGACCTCTACTCATGAACAGTGTCACTGTCATTTTCTTAATCTGTCCTGAACACTAATTTCCCACAGCGACCGCGCTATTCTGCGCCATAAGTGCGAAAACATATTTCGGAAAGGATGTGAACAATGACAGCTGTACTGTTCTCAAGGAGGTGCGATATGCACCAAAGTTAAAAAAAAACTATTTATGCCATTATACAGCTTACCGGCATTTCCTCAGTTCGCGGTCGGCTTTGAAGAGTGCAGACATGTTTCCAGTCCACCGAGGATCATTGCAATGGGCTCCGGAGGTAAGTATGGGGTGAGGGGTTGTGTGAGGAGGTGGGGTATGCAGTGGGCGAGCACGAGTTGGGGGAGGGGGCGCAGACAGTGAGGGACCGTTTTCTTCTTTTCAGGGTGTAAAAAAAAATTGACATTGCGGGATGGTTTTTCTTTTTAAAGGTACTTCTGGCATGCTGGGGTGGGCTCCCAGCGTGCCACCTGCGTGTTTTGGGGTGGGGGCACTGGGGCCAATAGAGGTTGGGCACCCCCATTGGCACATACTTGGGGCTCATGAGCTGAGGTTTGGGCACCCCCTCGGCACAAGAAGGGGGGGACATGCCGACGGGGACTGAGCACCCTTGTCAGCAAAGAAAGAAGGGGGGGACATGATGCCAAGGGGGACTGGGCACCCCCTCAGCACACAGTAACAGAAACTGCTGGGGTCTGGGCTCCCTGTTGGCAAACTGGATGGGGGGAATGCAAGAGACCACCCTGCAATGATGGGTCACTCCCTCATTGCAGCGGATGATGCTTCATTGATGAGGCAGCCCCTGATTGCAGCGGCTGAAACTTTTCAAGATTGTGGCATGCTGGCTGAACTAGTGTCAACAGCAGCATGCCACTGCATTGGGGAATAGAGGTCAAGCCTTAAAAGGCAGTGGGGGCATTGGCCACAACAGTGCCGCACCTCCACAACCTGCTTCTGGAGCAAGCTGCGGCAATATGTTTCTTGCGCAGGCGCACAATCAACATAAAAATGGAATTCAGAAGTTCAGTTGCCGTTCACACCACAGCAGTTGAGGAATTTATGAATAAATGTAAACAAGGAGTTTGCAAAAAAACAAGGGGATTCAGAAAAAGATTATTGACAGGGCCTTTTATACTGAACATTTGGGGTAAATTTCTTACTATGGAAAACCAAAGTTGTTGGCATTTATGAGGAGAAATGGGGAACTTATTCCATTGTTTATGGGGATACCCTAAAATTAGATCCTGGTGGACTCAAACTACCTGTAGTAATCTTTTAACTAAGATATTGGGGATTTAAATCCCATCTACATTTCCAGTTTTGGTACTGAATGACAGAACAGCTGAGGTTAAATAAAATGCAGAGAAAAGTTTTGCGTATAGGAACTATGAGTACCAAAAGATTCATTGGGTGAGGGAAGCCATGTTATTTGAGAGATTGTGAGATGATATAAATAGTGAGTTTGAAACTGAAGAACGAATATGGAAAGAGATAGAAGCCATCCTAGAGCCATTGCAGGCATGTGAAGCGAGTTTAAGCAGGGGTCTCCCTGGTGGGCGGGGGGAGGCTTTATCCTTTACTTTTTGGTGATAGAGGATAAGGCGTATTATATAATAAGATTACTGGTGTACAGTGTAACTACTTATGCACGTAAAAAAAATTTGAAGTTGTTTCTTTTCATTTCTTTTTTGTTTTCTGGTAAGGTGGTGTTCCACCAAGTGAATGTATATGGACATATTTGACCAATAAAATATACTTACAAAAGCAGTGTCAGTGATTGGCACCAGCTGTGCTGGACTAGTACTGTATTAACATATTTCTTAATTAAAAAAATGTTTACATGGAAGTTAAAAGTTTTTTCCATCAGCGGGAATGGGGGGGGGCATCAGTTCACTCATTTGTTCACTCACTCGGTAAGAGAGAAAAACAGTGGCGGACAGTCTCAGTTGAGAATTCTGCTTCAGCTCAATGATATGTAAGGAAAAAAGGCAGACAGAAACTAGGACTCTTTTTTTCCAGTTGCTGTTGCTGTTGCCTGATACTAGACCGGGTGGTGGGTGGTCCGAGCTAATCAGGATTCAAGATTTTACTGACCCATTTTCTAAGCACAGGTAAAATCACACTTGTTTCACTGTACAAATATTTTATTATTTCAGATCAAGGGAGTACTACAATGAATCTGTGCATCAGACACTCTTATTCTGTGAAGCTGCCAGGAAGCTGTGTGTGTGTGTGTGTGTGTATAAATCATGCAGCACACTTTGATACAAGCCAAACACAAAACAGGATGCAGAAGAAACATGCATACTCTCACCCAAGCAAACCAGGTGCTGCATCACCTGAACAGGGATAATGTGGGGGAGCAACAGATGACCTAGTTATTTTTATAATAGTTTTTTAGATGCTCAGGGAGTGTTTATAGGAAAATGGCATGCAAAAATTATAAAAAACACTTGTGCTTTTGGGTTCGGTTTCTCAGGCTGTTTCTGGTATTCTGTTACCTGTGTCTGTGGCAAGACATTTTTTACTTTCCCTGCCAGTTTCATTGTCCCTGGGTTAGCCATGCAGGCTTTTTATGTTGATTGCACACATGCACAAGAAACATATTGTGGCAGCTTTCTCCACAAGCAGGTTGTGGAGATGTGGCACTGTTGTGGCCAATGCCCCCACAGCCTATAAAGGCTTGTTCCACTTCCCCCAATGCCATGGCACACTGCTGCTGACACTAGTTCAGCCAGTGTGCCACAACTTTGTAAAAAATCAGCCTCTGCAATCAGGGGCCACCTCGTCATAGCAGCGTAAGCCATTCGCTGCAATGAGGGAGCGACCCATCATTGCAGGGCAGGATCTTGAATCATTGATATTGTTTGTGAACATGGCGGCAGTTTGCTGCCATATTCGTGAACATTATTACCCCCCCACCATGTTTATTTGCCAACAGGAGCCCCAATCCCCATCAGCTTCAGTGTGCCAATATGTATGTTGCTGACGGGGGAGCCCACTCCCCATCGGCATTATGTAAACCCCCCTCCACTTAGATTGTCTGCTGATGGGGTGCCCAATCCCCGTCGGCATAATTTCACCCCCCCATTTGTTGTGTGCTGACGGGGGAGCCCAAACCCCCATCAGCTACAGCTTGCCCCCACAAGAAGAGTCTGGTGGCACACTGGGAGCCCACTCCAACGTGCCACATGCCCCTGTAAAAAAAAAACGGTCCCACGATGTCTTTTTTTAAAACCTGTAAAATAGAAACTGTCCTCAGAAGTCTCCTGGCCCCCTCCCACAACCCGCACCCTCTCTGCCCACCCTACCTCCCCCACCCCATACTTACCTCTGAAGCTCGGCGCGATGATCTTCTGTGTGCCGAGAACATGTCTGCAGTCTTCAAAGCCGACCACAAACTGAGGAAATGCTGCTAAGCTGTATAATGGAAAAAATGTTTTATTTTCCAACTTTAATGCATATCTCAGTCATTTTTTGGAATTTTGGCACCACATTTTCAACATGGGGTTTTGGGACCCCTCCTCATGAATTCAGCCACTGTCATGGCATTTTTCTGCCCCAAAGATAATTTTGCGGTCACTGCACAGAATCATCTTTTTGGACTGATTAACAAAACGACAGTGCCAGTGTTCATGAGGTGAGCTCTCAAAAAGCCTATGTGGCAAATCTGGTGGAAAAATTCCAAAAAATGACTGTTTTACGAGTGTGTGTTGCGCTGTTGCTATGCGCACTAGTAACTTTGCGAACTTGCAATATTTTCACTACAGATTTTCAACACTGCCATTTTTTCACACCTGCATATGAACAGTACAGCTGTCATTTTTCACATCCTGACTGAAATGTGTTTTTGCACTTCCGGTGCAGAATAGTGCAGTTGCTATGGGAAATAAGTGTTCCGGACAGATTAAGAAAATGACAGTGACACTGTTTATGAGCAGAGGTCCTAAAATCTCTAAGTTGAAAATTTGGTGATGAAACTCCATAAAATAACTGTGTTACAAGTGTGCATTGAGCTGTTTCCATGCACCCCTGTAACTTCGCAAATTTGGAATATTTGCATGCCACATTTTCAACACTGGCATTTTTTCACACCTTCTTATGAACAGTACAGCTGTCATTTTTCACATCCTGTTTGAAATATGTTTTTGAACTTCTGGCGGAGAATAGCATGGTCACTGTGGGAAATCAGTGTTTGGGACAGATTAAGATCGAGCGAGTGAGAGGGGGGAGTGACCGAGCTCAACTTCAGCTCTGTCGGAACAGCTGCGGATTTCTCTGTGGGCAGAAAATGACCCCAAAGCAGGCAGGAGCACAGTACAAAAGGGCAGCCTGCAGTGCCAGGAGAAACAAAATCAGAGAGCGAGTGAGGGAGGGGAAGGGGGAGTGACAGAGCTCAGTGGAGCTTTATTGAGACTGCTGCAGATTTCTTTGAAGGCAGAAAAATGCGTCAATGCAGTCAGGGGCCCAGTACAAAAGGGTAGCCTGATGCATCAGGAGAAATTGAACAAGTGAGTAAGAGAGGGGGAGTGAGCAATCTTAATGTAGCTCTGCCAGGACTTTAGAGTTGCCCACCCTCCTGCCCAGAGTCATCTGTTGTCCTATATTACAGCAGGGTCTCTGGAGTGGAGACAAAACAATGGTTGGATACTTTTAGGATTGCTGTAACAAACAGATTAAGTTGTTCTGTTTATTTCTCTAACTGAGCTGAGTAGTAAATCTGGTAGAAAAAAATCCAAAAAGTTACCGTTTATGAGCGTGCGTTGCGCAGTTGCTACGCAAGCTCAGAACTTTTTAAATTTGCAATATTTTTCACTACAGATTTTCAACATTGGCATTTTTCCACACTGCCTTATGAACAGTATAGCTATCATTTTTCACATCCTGGCCGAAATGCGTTTTGGAACTTCAGGTGCAGAATAGCGTGGTCGCTGTGGGAAATCAGTGTTCAGGACACATTAAGAAAACCACAGTGACACTCTTCATGAGCAGAGGTCCTAAAATGTCTATGGTGAAAATTTTTTGATGAAAGTCCATAAAATGACTGTGTTACGAGCGTGCGTTGTACAGTTTCCACGTACCCTTGTATCTTTGCAAATTAATGATATTTTCATGCCAGATTTTCAGCACTGGCATTTTTTCACACCTACTTATGAACAGTACAGCTGTCATTTTTCACATCCTGGCCAAAATGTGTTTTCATGCTTCAGGCGCAGAATAGCGCAGTCGCTTTGGGAAATCAGTGTTTGGGACAGATTAGGATTGAGTGAGTGAGAGAGGGGAGTGACCGAGCTCAACTGAGCTCTATCAGGACTGCTGCAGATTTCTCTATGGACAGAAAAAGACACCAATGCAGGCAGGAGACCAGTACAAAAGGGCAGCCTGCAATGCAGGGAGAAGCAGAACGAGTGAGGGAGGGAGGGAGGAGGGGGAGGCGAGCTCAACGGAGCTCTGTCGGGACTGCAGCAGATTTCTTTGTGAGCAGAAAAAGGTGTCAATTCAGGCAGGGGCCCAGTACAAAAGGGCAGCCTGCAGCGGTGGGAGAAGCAGAACGAGCGAGTGAGGGGAGGCAGTGAGCAAGCTCAATGGAGCTCTGTTGGGACTGCTGCAGGTTTCTTTGTAGGCAGAAAAGGGCATCAGTGCAGGCAGGAGCCCAGTACAAAAGGGCATCCTGCAGCGGTGGGAGAAACAGAATGAGCGAGTGAGAGAGGGGGAGTGAGTGAGCTCAACAGAGCTCTATCAGAACTGCTAAAGACTTCTTTCTGGGCAGAAAAAAGCACCAATGCAGGCAGGAGCCCAGTACAAAAAGGCAGCCGGCAGCACTGGGAGAAATGGAACGAGCGAGTGAGAGAGAGAGGGAGTGAGCGAGCTCAACAGAGCTGTGTCAGGACTGCTGCAGATTTTGTTGTGGGCAGAAAAAGGCACCAACAGAGGCAGGGGACCAGAATAAAAGGGCAGCCTGCAGCGCCAGGAGAAACAGAATGAGTGAGAGAGAGGGGGAGTGAGCAACCTCGATGGAGCTCTGTTGGGACTGCTGCAGATTTCTTTGTGGGCGGAAAAGGGCATCAGTGCAGGCAGGTGCCCAGTACAAAAGGGCAGCCTGCAGCAGTGGGAGAAACAGAATGAGCGAGTGAGAGAGGGGTAGTGAGCAAGCTCAACAGAGCTGTGTTAGGACTGCTGCAGATTTCCTTAGGAGCAGAAAAAGGTGCCAATGCTGGCAGAAGCCCAGTACAAAAGGGCAGCCAGCAGTGCCGGGAGAAACGGAATGAGCTAGTGAGAGAAGGGGAGTGGGCGAGCTCAACGGAGTTCTGTCAGGACTACTGCAGATTTCTTTGTGGGCAGAAAAAGGCACCAACACAAGCAGGAGCCCAGTACAAAAGGGCAACCTACAGTGCCAGCAGAAATAGAATGAGTGAGTGAGAGAGGGGCAGTAAGTGAGCTCAATGGAGCTTTGCAGGGACTACTGCGGATTTCTTTGGGGGCAGAAAAAGGCGTCAATGCAAGCAGGAGCCCAGTACAAAAGGGCAGCCTGAAGTGTCAGGAGAAATAAAACAAACGAGTGAGAGAGGGGAAGTGAGTAAGCTTAATGGAGCTCTGTCAGGAATTTAGAGTTGCCCACCCTCCTGCCCAGAGTCCTCTGTTGTCCTATATTACAGCATGGTATCTGAAGTGGAGACAAAGCAATGGTTATATACTTTTAGGATTGCTGTAATAAAACAGATTAAGTTGTTCTGTTTATTTCCCTAACTGAGCTGCGTAGTAAATTTGGTAGAAAAAAAAAATTACTGTTTTATGAGCATGCATTGCACATTTGCTACTCAAGCTCATAACTTTGTGAATTTGCAATATTTTCACTACAGATTTTCAACATTGCCATTTTTCCACACCTCCTTATGAACAGTACAGCTGTCATTTTTCACATCCTGGCCGAAATGCATTTTCGCACTTCAGGTGCAGAATAGCGCGGTCACTGTGGAAAATCAGTGTTCGGGACACATTAAGAAAACCACAGTAGCACTCTTCATGAGCAGAGGTCCTAAAATGCCTATGGTGAAAATTTTGTGATGAAAGTCCATAAAATGACTGTGTTACGAGCATGCGTCGTACAGTTTCCACGCACCCATATAACTGCAAATTAGTAATATTTTCATGCCAGATATTCAGCACTGGCATTTTTTAAACCTCCTTATGAACAGCACAGCTGTCATTTTTCACGTCCTGGTCAAAATCTATTTTCGCACTTCAGGCGCAGAATAGCATAGTCACTTCGGGAAATCATTGTTTGGAACAGATTAGAATTGACTGAGTGAGAGAGTGGGAGTGACTGAGCTCAACGGAGCTCTGTCAGGACTGCTGCAAATTTCTTTGTGGGCAGAAAAAGCTGTCAATACAGGCAGGGGCCCAGTACAAAAGGGCAGCCTGCAGCATTGGGAGAAACAGAATAAGCTAGTGAGAGAGGAGGAGTGAGCAAGCTCAACGGATTGGAACTGCTGATGATTTGTTTGTGGGCAGAAAAAGGTTCCAATGCAGGCAGGAGCCCAGTACAAAAGTGCAACCTGCAGCACCGGGAGAAATGAAACGAGCGAGTGAGAGAGGGGGAGGGAACGAGATCAACAGAGCTCTGTCGGGACTGCTGCAGATTTCTTTGTGGGCAGAAAATTGTGCCAATGGAGGCAGAAGCCCAGTACAAAAGGGCAGCCTGCAGCACCAAGAGAAATAGAATGAGCTAAAGAGAGAGGGGGAGTGAGCAACCTCCAACTGGAGCTCTGTCGGGACAGCTGTGAATGTCTTTGTGGGTGAAAAAGGCATTAACGCAGGAAGCCCAGTACAAAAAGGGTAGCCTGCAGCCCCGAGAGACACAGAACGAGTGAGTGAGAGAGGGGGAGTGAGCAAGCTCAACAGAGCTGTGTCAGGACTGCTGCGGATTTCTTTTTGGGCAGAAAAAGTTGCCAACGCAGGCAGGAGCCCAGTACAAAAGGGCAGCCTGCAGTGTCAGGAGAAACAGAATGAGTGAGTGAGAGAGGGGGAGTGAGCGAGCTCAGTGGAGTTCTGCCGGGACTTTAAGTTGCCCACCCTCCTGCCCAGAGTTCTCTGTTGTCCTATATTACAGCAGGATCTCTGGAGTGTAGACAAAGCAATGGTTGGTTACTTTTAGGATTGCTGTAATGATACAGATTAAGTTGTTCTGTTTATTTCTCTAACTGAGCTATAGTGTTATGACTGACATAATAATACATATTTATTTGTTCTATTTATTTCTCTGAGATGAGTAGTAAATTTGGTAGAAAAAAATCCCAAAAATTACTTCTATGAGCGTGCATTGCACAGTTGCTACGTACGCCCGAAACTGCGCGAATTTGCAATATTTTCACTACATATTTTCAACATTAGCATTTTTTCACGCCTCCTTATGAACAGTACAGCTGTCATTTTTCACATTCTGGCTGAAATGTGTTTTCACGCTTCAGGTGCAGAATAGCGCAGTTGCTTAGGGAAATCAGTGTTTGGCACAGATTAGGATTGAGTGAGTGAGTGAGAGGGGGGAGTGACCGAGCTCAACTGACTTCTGTCGGGACTACTGCAGATTTCCTTGTGGGCAGAGAAAGGCGCCAACACAGGCAGGAGGCCAGTACAAAAGGGCATCCTGCCGTGCTGGGAGAAGCAGAACTAGAGAGTGAAGGAGGGGGAGAGGGCGAGTTCAACGGAGCTCTGTTAGGACTGCTGCAGATTTCTTTGAGAGCAGAAAAAGGTGCCAATGCAGGCAGGAGACCAGTTTAAAAGGGCAGCCTGCAGCACCAGGAGAAACAGAATGAGTGAGAGAGAGGGGACGTGAGCAACCTCAACGGAGCTCTGTTGGGACTGCAGTGGATTTGTTTGTGGGCAAAAGAGGGCATCAGTGCAGGCAGGGGCCCAGTACACAAAGGCAGCCTGCAGCAGTGGTAGAAACCGAATGAGCGAGTCAGAGAGGGGGAGTGAATGAGCTCAACAGAGCTCTATCAGAACTGCTGAACATTTCTTTGTGGGCAGAAAAATGCGCCAATGGAGGCAGGAGCCCAGTACAAAAGGGCAGCCTGCAGCGCCGAGAGACACAGAATGAGTGAGTGAGAGAGGGGGAGTGAGTGAGCTCAATGGAGCTCTGCCGTGACTTTAGAGTTGCCCACCCTCCTTCCCAGAGTCCTCTGTTGTCCTATATTACAGCAGGATCTCTGGAGTGCAGACAAAGCAATGGTTGGATACTTTCAGGATTGCTGTAATGATACAGATTAAGTTGTTCTGTTTATTTCTCTAACTGAGCTAATTACTGAGCTATAGTGTTATGACTGATGTAATAATACATATTTATTTGTTCTGTTTATTTCTCTGACATGAGTAGTAAATTTGATAAAAAAATCCAAAAAATGACTTTTACGAGCGTGCATTGCGCAGTTGCTACACACGCTCATAACTGTGAGAGCTACTGAGAGAGGGGGAGTGAGCAAGCTCAACAGACTTCTGTCGGGACTACTGCAGATTTCCTTGTGGGCAGAAAAATGTACCAATGGAGGCAGAAGCCCAGTATAAAAGGGCAGCCTGCAGTGCCAGGAGAAACAGAAAGAGCGTGTGAGAGAGGGGGAGTGAGTGAGCGAGCGAGCTCAACGGAGCTGTGTCGGACTGCTGTGGATTTCTTTGTGGGCAGAAAAAGGCGCCAACACAAGCAGGAGCCCAGTACAGAAGGGCAGCCCACAGTACCAGGAGAAACAGAATGAGCGAGTGAGAGCCTGGGAGTGAGCGAGCTCAACAGAGCTTTGTCGGCACTACTGCAGATTTCTTTGTGGGCAGAAAAAGGCGTCAACGCAAGCAGAAGCCCAGTACAAAAGGTCAGCCTGCTGCGTCGGGAGAAATAGAACAAGCGAGTGAGAGAGGGGGAGGAGCAGTTTAATGGAGCTCTGCTAGGACTTTAGAGTTGCCCACCCTCCTGCCCAGAGTCCTCTGTTGTCCTATATTACAGCATGGTCTCTGGAGTGGAGACAAAGCAATGGTTATATACTTTTAGGATTGCTGCAATAATACAGATTAAGTTGTCCTGTTTATTTCTTTAACTGAGTTAAGTACTGAGCTATAGTATTTGACTGTTGTAATAATACAATTTATTTGTTCTGTTTATTTCTCTGAGCTGAGTAGTAAATTTGGTCGAAAAAATCCAAAGAATGACTGTTTAACGAGCGTGCATTGTGCAGTTGCTACGCAAGCTCATAACTTTGTGAATCTGCAATATTTTCACTACAGATTTTCAACATAGGTATTTTTCCACACCGCCTTATGAACAGTACAGCTGTCATTTTTCACATCCTGGCCAAAATGCGTTTTCGCACTTCAGGCGCAGAATATCGAGGTTGCTGTGGGAAATCAGTGTTCGGGACACATTAAGAAAACCACAGTGACAATCTTCATGAGCAGAGGTCTTAAACTGCCTATGGTGAAAATTTTCTGATGAAAGTCCATAAAATGACTGTGTTACAAGCGTGCGTTGTGCAGTTTCCACGCACTCTTATAACTTCGCAAATTAGTAATATTTTCATGCCAGATTTTCAGCACTGGCATTTTTTCACACCTCCTTATGAACAGCACAGCTGTCATTTTTCACATCCTGGCCGAAATGTCTTTTTGCGCTTCGGGAGCAGAACAGCGCAGTCACTTTGGGAAATCAGTGTTTGGGACGGCTTAGGATTGACTGAGTGAGAGATTGGGAGAGACCGAGCTCAACTGAGCTTTGTAAGGACTGCTGCAGATTTCTTTGTGGGCAGAAAAAGGCACCAATGCAGGCAGGAGCCCAGTACATAAAGGCAACCTGCAGCACCGGGAGAAACAGAATGAGCGAGTGAAAGAGTGGGAGTGAGCGGGGTCAACGGAGCTCTTTTGGGACTGCTGTGAATTTCTTTGTGGGTAGAAAAAGGCATCAATGCAGGCAGGGGCCCAGTATAAAAGGGCAGCCTGCAGCGGCAGGAGAAACAGAATGAGTGAGTGAGAGAGGGGAAGTGAGTGAGCTCAATGGAGCTCTGTGGGGACTGCTCTGGATTTCTTTGTGGGCAGAAAAAGGCACCAACGGAGGCAGGAGCCCAGTACAAAAGGGCAGCCTGCAGTGCCAGCAGAAACAGAATAAGCAAAAGAGAGAGGGGGGGGTTAACGACTTCAACGGAGCCCTAGCGGGACAGCTGTGAACTTCTTTGTGGGCAGAAAAAGGTGCCAATGCAGGCAGGAGACCAGTACAAAAGGGAAGCCTGCACTGCTGGGAGAAGCAGAACAAGCGAGTGAGGGAGGAGGAGTGAGCGAGCTCAACAGAGCTCTGTTGCAACTGCTGCGGATTTCTTCGTGGGCAGAAAAGGGCATCAGTGCAGGCAGGGGCAAAGTACAAAAGGGCATCCTGCAGTGGTGGGAGAAACAGAATGAGCGAGAGAGAGAGAGAGAGAGGGGGAGTGAGCGAGCTCAACGGAGCTCTATCGGAACTGCTAAAGATTTCTTTCTGGGCAGAAAAAGACGCCAATGCAGGCAGGAGCCCAGTACAAAAAAGCAGCCGGCAGCGCTGGGAGAAATTGAATGAGCGAGTGAGAGAGTGGGAGTGAGCAAGCTCAACAGAGCTCTGTCGGGACTGCTGCAGATTTCTTTGTGGGCAGAAAAAGGCACCAACAGAAGCAGGGGCCCAGTATAAAAGGGCAGCCTGCAGCGCCAGGAGATACAGAATGAGTGAGAGAGAGGGGGAGTGAGCAACCTCAATGGAGGTCTGTTGGGACTGCTGTGGATTTCTTTGTGGGCAGAAAAGGGCATCAGTGCAGGCAGGGACCCAGTACAAAGGGCAGCCTGTAGCGGTAGGAGAAACAGAATGAGCGAGTGAGAGATGGGGAGTGAGCGAGCTCAGCAGAGCTGTGTTAGGACTGCTGCACATTTCTTTCTGAATGAAAAAGGTGCCAAAGCAGGCAGGACTCAGTACAAAAGGGCAGCCTGCAGTGCCAGGAGAAACAGAATGAGCGTGTGAGAGAGGGGGAGTGAGCGAGCTCAACGGAGCTGTGTCGGGACTGCTGCGGATTTCTTCGTGGGCAGAAAAAGGTGCCAACACAGCAAGAGCCCAGTACAAAAAGGCAGCCTGCAGTGCCAGGAGAAACAGAATGAGAGAGTGAGAGAGGGGGAGTGAGCGAGCTCAACGGAGCTTTGTAGGGACTACTGCAGATTTCTTTGTGGGCAGAAAACGGCGTCAATGCAAGCAGGAACCCAGTACAAAAGGGCAGCCTGCAGCGTCGGGAGAAATAGAACAAGTGAGTGAGAGAGGGGGAGTAAGCGACCTTAATGTAGCTCTGCCAGGACTTTAGAGTTGCCCACCCTCCTGCCCAGAGTCCTCTGTTGTCCTATATTACAGCACGGTCTCTGGAGTGGAGACAAAGCAATGGTTATATACTTTTAGGATTGCTGTAATAATACTGATTAAGTTGTTCTGTTTATTTCTCTAACTGAGCTGAGTAGTAAATTTGGTAGAAAAAAAATCCAAAAAATGACTGTTTTATGAGTGTGCATTCTGCAGTTGCTACGCAAGCTCATAACTTTGTGAATTTGCAATATTTTCACTACAGATTTTCAACATTGGCATTTTTCCACACCTCCTTATGAACAGTACAACTGTCATTTTTCTCATCCTGGCCGAAATGCGTTTTCGTACTTCTGACACAGAATAGCATGGTCGCTGTGGGAAATCAGTGTTCGGGACACATTAAGAAAACCACAGTGACACTCTTCATGAGCAGAGGTCCTAAAATGTCTATGGTGAAAATTTTGTGATGAAAGTCCATAAAATGACTGTGTTACGAACATGCGTTGTGCAGTTTCCACGCACACTTATAACTTCGCAAATTAGTAATATTTTCATGCCAGATTTTCAGCACTGGCATTTTTCACACCTCCTTATGAACAGCACAACTGTCATTTTTCACATCATGGCCTAAATGTGTTTTCGTGCTTCCGGCACAGAATAGCGCAGTCACTTTGGGAAATCAGTGTTTGGGACAGATTAGGATTGACTGAGTGAGAGAGTGGGAGTGACTGAGCTCAACGGAGCTCTGTCAGGACTGCTGTGGATTTCTCTGTGGACAGAAAAAGGCGCCAATGCAGGAAGGAGCCCCTTACAAAAGGACAGCCTGCAGCGTTGGTAGAAGCAGAATGAGTGAGGGAGGGATGGAGGAAGGGGGAGTGAGCAAGCTCAACGGAGCTCTGTTGGAACTGCTGCAGATTGGTTTGTGGGCAGAAAAAGGTGCCAATGCAGGCAGGAGCCAAGTACAAAAGGGCAGCCTGCAGCACCGGGAGAAATGGAACAAGCGAGTGAGAGAGGGGGAGTGAGTGAGATTAACAGAGCTCTGTCGGGACTGCTGCGGATTTCTTTGTGGGCAGAAAAAGGCACCAATGGAGGCAGGAGCCCAATACAAAAGGGCAACCTGCAGCACCAAGAGAAACAGAATGAGCTAATAAGAGAGGGGGAGTGAGCGACCTCAACGGAACTCTGTCGGGACAGCTGTGAATGTCTTTGTGGGCAGAAAAAGCACCAACGCCGGCAGAAGCCCCGTACAAAAGGGCAGCCTACAGTGCTGGGAGACACAGAATCAGTGAGTGACAGAGGGGGAGTGAGCAAGCTCAACAGGGCTGTGTCAGGACTGCTGCGGATTGTTTTGTAGACAGAAAAAGGTGCCAACGTAAGCAGGAGCCCAGCACAAAAGGGCAGCATGCAGCGCCGGGAGAAACAGAATGAGCGAGTGAGAGAGGGGGAGTGAGCAAGCTCAATGTAACTCTGCCAAGACTTTAGAGTTGCCCATCCTCCTGCCCAGAGTCCTCTGTTGTCCTATATCACAGCAGGATCTCTGAAGTGGAGACAAAGCAATGGTTGGATACTTTTAGGATTGCTGTAATAATACAGATTAAGTTGTTCTGTTTATTCCTCTAACTGAGCTAAGTACTGAGCTATAGTGTTATGATTGATGTAATAATATATATTTATTTGTTCTGTTTATTTCTCTAACTGAGCTGAGTAGTAAATTTAGTAGAAAAAATTAAAAAATGACTTTTACGAGCGTGCATTACGCTGTTGCTATGCATGCTCGTAACTGCACAAATCTGCAATATTTTCACTACAGATTTTCAACATTAGCATGTTTCCACACCTCCTTGTGAACTGTACAGCAGTCATTCTTCACATCCTGGCAAACTGCTTTTTCGCACTTCAGGCGCAGAATAGCGTGGTCACTGTGGGAAATCAGTGTTTGGGACACATTAAGAAAACCACAGTGACACTCTTCATGAGCAGAGGTCCTAAAATGTCTGTGGTGAAAATTTTGTGATGAAAGTCCATAAAATGACCATGTTATGAGTGTGCGTTGTGCAGTTTCCACGCACCCTTGTAACTTCGCAAATTAGTAATTAAAGGGATTCCCGGGATTATGTGGGGGAAGAGCTCATCCCCAATGCCTACTTAAGGAGAACAGTTAACTCCCACTCTGCTTAGAGCGAGTCGCACTCACTGGCATGCTGTGCGGGTTCGTGGCTGCTCTCTTCCTGCCTGTTTTTGCTTGCCGCCCCCCCATTCCTCCTGTCCAGCACGTTTGTTTGTTCTCCCCCTCCTTTTTGTCCTCCTGTTGTTCTGTTTCTTTCGTACCTTGTCTTTCTTCTAGGGCTGTCCTGTGGCTATTCTCCTTGCTTTGCTGCAATCCGTCTCCTGTAGCCACCCGCTCTCTTCCTCTCTCTTCTTACGCTCTCCATGCCACTATGCCTCGCTCTCCCTGTTTTACTGCTGCTGTCCTATTCTTTCTGAGCAGCCGCCATCCCCTGCTGTTTAGTTCACCGCCGCGCTACCTTTTTGCTCTGCAGTCTGCCGAGCGCCCGATTGCTGCAGGATTCCTCTGCTTGCCCTATGGGTCTTCCCAGTCTGGCCTCCACCACCATGTTTGCTCCTCCTCCATGCTGTTCAGCATTCGGCATTTCTATACGCTAGCCCCCAGTACTCGTTTGTGCTGCTGCATTATTGTTGGGTGCCAAGCCTACCACTCTGCATGTTGTCTGCCTGTATTTGTCACTGTCGGAGCCGGGAAGCGATTTGGAGCACTTCAGACTGTGTAATTCATTGACTTGCTCAGGGTCTCGTAGTGATCTTAGTGGCTCTGGGTTTTGGCCTGCTTTCCAGTTCATTGCTCTGCATTCCGCCTATCCATCTAAGGTGCTATTCCTCGTTCCACAAGATTTCTACTTTGCGATCAGCTGCATCTTTCTATTTAGATGTCATATGGCGGGCTACCAGGATTTTTGGACGTGTACAACGCAGCACTTGCCTTATATTTATTGCTTCTTGTTTACAACTCGCTGGGAACTTTCTAGCAAGGCATTCCTCATTGCCTCGACCTCTGGGCTTCTGCCTTACACCTTGGTTGCATGCCTCATCATTCCTTCCGCACCCTTTATGGATCCTTCCTGCTGACCATCATCCCTGCTTTTACATCGATATTGGACACTTCAGGCTGTCTTGTCTTCCGCCATGCTACTCGAGACCAGGATGCTGCAGCTCTCACCTCCACTGGTGCTTAATTTGGCTTACTTGCATTGTGTCTCTGAATTTGCTTCATGTCCCTGGATGCTTATCATGTTACTGCTTTACATTTATTATTTCTACTCCCTTATTGGCCTACTTATGAGTCAGCCGGCCGTGCTCTGCTACCCTTTTGGGCTTAGCTGCCACTATTCCCTGGCCTTCCTTCATGTGGTCCAGCTGTGCTTGCTAGCTGACGTGGGGCTATCTGCCACTCTATTATTTACAGCTGACTTGTGGGGAGTTCAGCTGCATGCTAGCCTCGTGGGACTTAGCTACTGTTTCCTATGCGCTTATTGATTGTATGGCACATCATCCTCACTCCTACCTTCTACCTCCCATCAACTAATTGACATGGTTCAGTCGCACGTCCTTACCTCATTTGATCTCACATCCATATCCTGGATACTTCCTATCGAGATGCTCATTGATTATGGCCTACCTTTGCTGCAATGGATGCTCCTTCCCATGTTTATTAAATTTCCGGAGATCATACTGCTGCCTCGGCCAATATTCCCTGCTGTACTTTTCTTATTGTTTCCCTGATTAGACCAATTTCTCCTACATCGCATACCTTCAGTTCCTGGATGCTTGCAGCCTCTCTCAGTCCTGTGCCCCTATGAGCGCTAGAGGTCCTTCGTTTCTATGTACTACTACACCAGATTCTCCTGCTTCTCCAACCTGCCTTCGCCTATTGGGCTGGGAGGTTTACCTCCTTTACTTGTCCGCTCGCGCAGCTCGAGCCTGGTGATTCTGCTTTCCAGCCTGCCTTTGCCCTTTGGGCTGGGAGGTTTCCCTACTCCTCACCTGCTTTGCAACCTGCCTTCACCCATTGGGCTGGGAGGTCTACCTACCTAATCGCTTGCTTCTCTGCCCTGCCTTTGCCCATCAGGCTAGGAGGTTACCTACTAATTCCTGCTCTACGACCTGCCTTCGCCCATCAGGCTGGGAGGTCTCCCTACCTACTCGCTTGCTTCTCTGACCTGTCTTCGCCCTTCGGGCTGGGAGGTTCACCTACTTCTGTTCTCCTTCGGCCTCACCCAGCTTGGGACCTGGTGATTCCATTCTACTTATGCATACCTGCTTCTGCTGCCTGAGCCCTGTACTCCCTGATGCTTCACTTTTCAGGCAGGGATCGACACATTTTAAATTTATGTGGTAGTCCAGGACAACTGGCCTATCCAAAAATGGTAGTCCCACTGTTGTGAGTGGTAGTCCAATAGTCAGAAGACAGTATTTTAAGGAAAACTTATAAAAAAGTATGTAGCAACAAAGTCATTGTTGTCTTCTGTATTATTAATAGTAGTATGTGATAGAAAATAGTATAAATGAAGATTTTTAAAAAAATATTCTCTTAATACAGTTTAAGTTTGGTGATTTGAAGAATAGGTGCCATACTCTGAATGTCCTGTCCAGTTCCACAAATGCCAGAATGAAGCAGAGAATAATTAGCACAGCATAATTAGAAGAACTCAGATTCAGAACTGTCAACAACATCAAGCGATGATGGAGAAGCAGCAGTGCTAGCATGAGACACAGAAGCAGCAGATTCAGTAGTACCAGTAGTAGCATGCCCATAAACATGTCGAGTGCCTGGACCAGACAGCAGCCAGTGGTTTATTGTTGGATCTGGGTCAAAGCCACATAGATCTAGACCCTCTATGCTATCTGAAGAAGTGACTGTAGTGTGTCATCTGCCAGACGTGTTCTTATTTTTGTCTTTATCAGGTTTTGAATAGAGAACACTCGTTCACACTTTGCAGTTGACAAACTCATTGCCAGTAGTATTTCCACTAACTCTAGAATGTGAGCAATCTGGGGCATTTTTTCTTTCAGCAATCTTGTATACACCTGCATATAGGGTTTGTGAACTGCAGATTTCAGCATGGCCTTAAATGCAGCATATTCTGATCTAATATTTTCCTGCTGCTCATCATTGAAAAAATTAAAGCATGCTGCCAAATTGGCCACTTCATTGGTCCCAAAGTCCGCAAGTTGTTCTCTTGATAGATCAAACTGTTTAAAATCCAGACATTTAAACCATTTCAGAGGCACCTCTGAGAAATTTTGAAATCTTACATCAATATAATCTATTGCTGCATCAACTAAAGTCTGCAGTTGTGTATCAGTCCCAAAATTTATTTCAGGACAGTTGCCTTTGAATGTGAAGGGCACGGTTTTCTCAACTCCCTTCTGTGAAATGACATAGTCCATGCATCTGTTTTGAGGTTTGTAATGAGCTAGGAAAGCTGTCATGTATTTCCCTGGCTTTGATTTCAGTTCCATCAGCTGGAGAAGGCAGGTCTCGATGATTTGGTACTTCAAGAATTATTAAGTCATCTCTTTGAAACTGCAGTGAAAGATTTCTAAGTATGGGCAAAAATCTTGGAGGATATAAAGAGATTTGACCAAGTGAACAGACTGTACCTCTCTTAACAGCACCTTTGCTTTTGAACCATCAGCAGAAGATGCACTTTGTTGCAAGTGCTGAGCAACTGTAGGTAGATTCACCTGAACTGCATAAACTGACCGTGATCTGCTGGCAAGCCATCTCACCTGTTTAATTGCACTGAAGTGTGCCAGATCACTATCTATTACTTGTGCAATTTCTTGTAGCTCTCTCATCTTTTTTGGACTATAGTGGTAGAATTTAAATATACCCTTTAGAGTATTTTCAAGCTTTGATATGAAGGGGTTTGTTTTCATTACATCGAGAACTGCCAACTCCAGCTTATGGGCAACACGGTGTATGGCAATGATGCGAGGACAGTGCTCCCGTAACTTTGTGATGATTCCACTCCTTTCACCCATCATTACACTTGCACCATCAAAATTGGCAGAAATCAAAACAGGCCCCGGACTTCTCACATTTGATAAGTCAGTAAGAGGAAGACACAGTGAATCTAATGCAGTTCTTATTGCATTAAAAACACCTTCAGCATGTGCGAATTCCAAAGGCACAGCCTGGATCAGATATGTACATACATCTTTTGAGTTAGGATCTACAAAACACAGAAAGACATTTTCCCATTCAACTAGAGCCGTGTCCATGCTGCCATCAGCAAGAATTGTCACATATTTTGTGTTTTTAAGAGTCTGTATCTGGGTTTTGGACAGAACAGCAGATATAGCTCTGCAAAAATCCCTGGCTCGCTTATCATTTGTGTAGTTGGTACCAAGCTTAATACCATTTTTCTCTTGCAATTCACATAGCCAATCCATGTCGGAAAAAGGACGCAGATTTTTTGCAATGGAGTACACTGTGTTGAACAGATGTCTCACTTTCTCCTTTGTTGCCTCTTCCAACACTGCAAAGGCTTGATAAAGTGGTGACTCAGTAATATCACACTGAACTGCACGCTGACCCCTTTCCAGAATATGTTGGTTCTGGCACAGCACATGCGGATTAGATTTTTCATGTGCACGTAGTGACTCAATTCTAAAATTGTTAGAGCCTGTGGCAAACACATTTGTTTTTTTTTGAAAAGGCTGGTATTGCAAAAGAGGAATACTTTTCGCAAACTGTGCAATACATCAGTCCCTTTTTTTCTTCGTATCGCAGCCATTTATAATTGTTCAACCAGTGAGATTGAAACGTTCTGGCCCTTTTTTCCTGATCATATTTTTTGTCTTTAGAGATTATGTCTCCTTGTTGTTGCTGATCCAGCAAAGTTTGTTACTTACTAGGACAAGAAGAGGAAACAGATGCTTCTGCTTCACGATTTAATTCAATTGACTGATGGACATCAGCATCAGCTGCTGTTATATCCATTACCACAGCAGTGTCTCTTTTATCTTGAGAAGACTGTATTTGTGTTTGGCTACTAGGCCCAGTGGCTGCTGCTGCTCACATAGAAAAAAAGAGTCTTTTGTTTTTTATTTTTTTGCATAGCCATATTTTTGTTTGTTGTGTTTATTAACTTTTTTAACTTGCTTACTCTGCAACAAATAAAATATATTCTACAATATCTGTGTGTGAGAGTCCGTTCTTGACTGGGTGGAAGGGGGATGGGGGTAGTTAAGTATACTAGACGTGCTTGAGTGCCTGGGTAAAAATAGAAATTGGAAACACTATAACGTAGTCACACACTACTTCAGTACATTCACTGCTATACTTTCTTATATTTTAGATTTTAGATTTTTCTGTGTACTGGTTCAATGTAAATAAACTACAACACAACACCCCACCATCACACTTGTTCACTTTTCAGTTTTTTGGTTCAATTTATGCCCCTCTGTCCCCCCCCCCCCGTGCTCCTCTGTCTCCCTTCCCCTCCTCTCCCTCAGCTAAACACTGAAACAGTGTCTCACACAGATATAGTGCTGCAGCTAAATTACAGTTTCTTTCTTTTTAGTATCTCAAACAGCTGCAACTGCAACACTTTTTTCTTTTTTTTTAATATATTTTTCTTTTTGTACACCCACACAATCTCCTTTCTCCCAAAAAGTTGCACAAGGCTCCTTTTATCTTTTGTTTGTTAAACTCTTCCTTTATTAGCTGTTTTTTATTATTCAGACTTGCTACTTATGGGCAACAACACAACCCTCGTGTACCATAATAACCCCTTTCCTTTCTTTCTTATTTTTTCACACTCCACACAGTCCCACTCCCTTTCCCCCAGCTGACATAAATGAGAGATGAGGTACCCTTCTTCAGCTTTATTACTCTAGGCTGGACTTTTTTAATGCTTATGGCTTTTCTTTCCTTTCCTTTCCTCCTCTGATTTGTCTTTAGGGAGCACAACTCAACTGCCTGGCTTCTTAAAATTTAGTGTTTCACTTCTGCCAGACTGCCACACACTGACAGACACACTCCCTTTTTAATAATAATCAGTATTTGTCACTGTCAAAATGAATTATACTTTCAGCAGTAGCAACTGGCAGGGAGATTGTCTCTTCCCCTCCACCCCACCGCTTGGTCACACACTACATCAACACTCCCTATGCCTGTATGCCTTTGCCTTTGTATTTATTTTTAACAGGGAGCTAAACAGAGAGGCACTGGGCAAAGTGGGCACTGGGCAGCCAGCAGCAACAGCACAGTAAGCACCGCGACTGTGCTCACGATTCTCGGCACCTCTATTCCCCTCTCAACACATACACACCACGTTGCTGCTGCAGCCGCTCCTTGCTAACTGTCACCTGGCCTGCTCTCACATCCGATCACACACTGCACTACTGAAGATTCCCTCCCCTCCCAGCTTGCAGCTCATTGAAATCAAACTTTCCACAGTAGCAGCACGCACATCCTTTCTCTTGCTCAGCTATAGAGAAAGTGAGCAAGCATTGCTGCGATCGTCCCAAATGTCCCACCAAGTCACCACTGCCTCCAATGGATGTGCCTACCATAGGGTGTTGCATACGATGATTCGCTGCTTTGCATGCCAGTCCTGACTGGCTCCTCCTGACAGCTGATGAGTCGCTGCTCGCTCCCGCTATGCTCGCGCCTTTGTCAGCATCACACGAGTGACATTTCTGTGGGTCAGATGACCATGGGAAGTAGTCGGACTCAAATGCAAAGAGGCACCCTGCTGGAAAAGGCTGGTACAGCAGGTAATTTTTGTTTAAAGGAATACTTGCCCGCGGACAAGCAGTGCTTGTCAAAATACTTGTCCTTGAATGAAAACTTGTAGTCCGGGATGTCGGGCTATTGGATTTGTCGACCCCTGCTTTCAGGACATTTGTTGCCATCTCACCTTTGCTCACCCTACATGCCTGGTGACTCCTACTTCTCCAACTCAGTGGATGGTCCTCATACTCAAATGCTTTTGGATTGCCTCCGTGCTCATTCAGCAGCTTCCAGGGTTGCTATCTTGGATGTTTTGCCCTGTCGCCTCAGCCGTGGAATTATAGCTGCTTCTTTCCAGGACTTGATTGGTGTCTCCTGCGGACTTTCATTCTCCTGCTTGTGCTCTATCTGCTTCGGCCCTGTGACTCTGCTGCTTCCTTGGACTCCACTTCTTCAGTTATCTCCATCTCAGTCTCCTCGGGTCTTGTCTTGCCTCGAATTTGCATGCCTTCAGTTCTCCATGTTATTCCTTTCGTGCAGTTGCCATGTCTCCATCTCAGTCTCTTCCAGGTGATTCCGTACCTGTCCAGTTGTTTGATTCCTGCACATCAAAGGACTCAATCACTTGATTTATGCCACGGTCATTCCTGGGTCTAGCTGGGTTTCCCATACTGGAATCAGCCACCTCTCTCCTATCCTGCCAACTGTCTTGGCTATATTTTCTTCAGGGGCAGGTTACCACGTCCTATTCCTTCTCATTTGCCTACGTTGATGCACTTCTGCTCCTACTGCCTCTCGCTTTGGTTTCAGTTTGACTGCCTTCTTTCATTTGGGCTCACCTCATTATACTACTTGGATGCTTCATGAATCACATCAGTGTCTCCGATTATCATATGCAGCATGCCATTATTCCAGTTCAACTCTACAGCCATTGCTTCATATCAATTCCTAAGATTATATTTCCGCTCAGAACTGAATTCGTCACTTGATAGCCTGGCCTCAAGCCTTCTCTCATTCCTCGTACTGTACAAGCCCTATTAGAAACCTGGACATTGTACTACTTTGATTTCATTCTGCCTCGTAGACATCAAGCTTGGATGCAATTATTTCTGCTCTTGTATTGAATTCGTCTGACATCAACTTCTTCTCCACCATCATACAATTCCCTGGATTATGCCCTCTATCAACTGAAGTACGGAAGACTGTTCTTCATATATCTACTCTCCATCATTCCGAATTATACATGGATTCTCGGACTCGGACTTTATTATAAAGAAATTATTTCAATGGACATGTATAATTCAGCTTTCTTAAGATCCATTCATCTGGATTGAATTCTACAAATTTGAATTCAGATTATCCGATTAATTTAGTTTAATTAGGATCTCTCTCCTTTAATATGCCCAGAAGGACGGGCAGGTCAGTAGCCGTGAGTCCTCAGAGGTTCCCCACAAGGGGTTTTTCCTCTCCTGAGTGCTACTGGTCACACTCTCCGGAGTTGGAGGAGGTGATCGTCTATTCTTATCATTAAGTTGTTATGCACAACTTCTTCAGCATTCAGTTACTGAACAATCGTTGATATTTATTCTTTTGGGGCTCCATAATTCTAAACCAAGCCTCCTTCCTTCCTACAGGTGGGATACACTGAAAGGCCAAAACCATCAAGTATTATCAAACGACTCAATTCAAGCATCCAAGTACCTAAGCACAAATCATTCTACGCTGGCCTCTGTATACAACAACCATTTACATCATTCAAATATGTTACATAAGCACTGAGCTATGACCCACACATAATTAAAGGGATTCCCGGGATTATGTGGGGGAAGAGCTCCTCCCTCACTGCCTACTCAAGGAGAACAGTTAACTCCAGCTCTGCTTATTCCACCGGGGGGCTCCAGAATTCTAAAAAAGAGCCTCCTTCCTTCCTACAGGTAGGATAAACAGAAAGGCCAAAACCATCAACTATTATCAAATGACTCAATTCAAGCAACCAAGTACCTAAGCACAAATCATTCCATGCTGGCCTCTGTATCCAACAACCATTTACATCATTCAAATATGTTACATAAGCACTGAGCTATGAACCACACATAATATTTTCATGCCAGATATTCAGCACTGGCATTTTTTCACACCTCCTTATGAACAGTACAGCTGTCATTTTTCACATTCTGGCTGAAATGTGTTTTCACACTTCAGGTGCAGAATAGGGCAGTCGCTTTGGGAAATCAGTGTTTGGGACAGAGTTGGATTGACTGAGTGAGAGAGGGGGAATGACCGAGCTCAACTGAGCTCTGTCAGGACTGCTGCAGATTTCTTTGTGGGCAGAAAAAGGCGCCAACGCAGGCAGGAGCCCAGTGCAAAAGGGCAGCCTGCAGAGCCAGGAGAAACGGAACGAGCTAGTGAGAGAGGGGGAGTGAGCAAGCTCAACAGAGCTCTGTCGGGACTGCTGCAGATTTCTTTGCGGGCAGAAAAAGGCACCAAGAGAAGCAGGGGGCCCAGTATAAAAGGGCAGCCTGCAGTGCCAAGAGAAACAGAACGAGTGAGAGAGAGGGAGAGTGAGCAACCTCAACGGAGCTCTGTTGGGACTGCTGTGGATTTCTTTGTGGGCAGAAAAGGGCATCAGTGCAGCCAGGAACCCAGTACAAAAGGGCAGCCTGCAGCGTGAGGAGAAACAGAACAAGCAAGTGAGAGAGGGGGAGTGAGCGAGCTCAGCAGAGTTGTGTTAGGACTGCTGCACATTTCTTTCTGGCAGAAAAAGGTGCCAAAGCAGGCAGGAACCCAGTACAAAAGGGCAGCCTGCAGTGCCGGGAGAAACGGAACAAGCTAGTGAGAGAGGGGGAGTGAGCGAGCTCAACGGAGTTCTGTTGGGACTGCTGCAGATTTCATTGTGGGCAGAAAAAGGCACCAATACAGGCCGGAACCCAGTACAAAAGGGCAACCTGCAGTGCCAGGAGAAACAGAATGAGCGCATGACAGAGGGGGAGTGAGCGAGCTCAACGGAGCTGTATCGGGACTGCTGTGGATTACTTTGTGGGCAGAAAAAGGTGCTAACACAAGCAGGAGCTCAGTATCGAAGGGCAGCCCGCAGTGCCAGGAGAAACAGAATGAGAGAGTGAGAGACGGGGAGTGAGCGAGCTCAACAGAGCTTTGTCAGGACTACTGTGGATTTCTTTGTGGGCAGAAAAAGGTGCCAATGCAGGTAGGAGCTCAGTACAAAAGGACAGCCTGCTGCATCAGGAGAAATAGAACAAGCAAGTGAGAGAGGGGGAGTGAGAAAGCTTAATGGAGCTCTGCTAGGACTTTAGAGTTGCCCACCCTCCTGCCCAGAGTCCTCTGTTGTCCTATATTACAGCATGGTCTCTGGAGTGGAGACGAAGCAATGGTTATATACTTTTAGGATTGCTGTAATAATACAGATTAAGTTGTTCTGTTTATTTCTCTAACTGAGTTAAGTACTGAGCTATGGTATTTGACTGTTGTAATAATACAATTTATTTGTTCTGTTTATTTCTCTAACTGAGCTGAGTAGTAAATTTGGTAGAAAAAATCCAAAAAATGACTGTTTTACGAGCGTGCATTGCGCAGTTGCTACGCAAGCTCATAACTGTGCGAATTTGCAATATTTTCACTACAGATTTTCAACATTGGCATTTTTCCACACCTCCTTATGAACAGTACAGCTGTAATTTTTCACATACTGGCCAAAATGCGTTTTTGCACTTCAGCCACAGAATAGCTCGGTTGCTGTGGGAAATCAGTGTTTGGAACACATTAAGAAAACTACAGTGACACTCTTCATGAGCAGAGGTCTTAAAATGCCTATGGTGAAAATTTTGTGATAAAAGTCCAGAAAATGACTGTGTTACAACGCAGTTTCCACGCACCCTTATAACTTCGCAAATTAGTAATATCTTCATGCCAGATTTCCAGCACTGCCATTTTTTCACACCTCCTTATGAACACCACAGCTGTCATTTTTCACATCCTGGCCAAAATGTGTTTTTGCGCTTCAGGCGCAGAATAGCGCAGTCACTTTGGGAAATCAGTGTTTGGGACAGATTAGGATTTACTGAATGAGAGAGTGGGAGTGACCGAGCTCAACTGAGCTTTGTCAGGACTGCTGCAGATTTCTTTGTGGGCTGAAAAAGGCACCAATGCAGGCCGGAACCCAGTACAAAAGGGCAACCTGCAGTGCCGGGAGAAACAGAATGAGCAAGTGAGAGAGTGGGAGTAAGTGGGGCCAAAGGAGCTCTTTTGGGATTGCTGTGGATTTCCTTGTGGGCAGAAAAGGCATCAATGCAAGCAGGGACCCAGTATAAAAGGGCAGCCTGCAGCAGCAGGAGAAATAGAACGAGCGAGTGAGAGAGGGGAACTGAGGGAGCTCAATGGAGCTCTGCAGGGACTGTTCTGGATTTCTTTCTGGGCAGAAAAAGGCACCAATGGAGGCAGGAGCCCAGTACTAAAGGGCAGCCGGCAGCGCCAGCAGAAACAGAATAAGCGAAAGAGAGAGGGGGGTTAGCAACTTCAACAGAGCTCTATCAGGACAGCTGTGAACTTCCTTGTGGGCAGAAAAAGGCACCAACACAGCAAGAGCCCAGTACAAAAGGGCAGCCTGCAGTACCAGGAGAAACAGAATGAAAGAGTGAGAAAGGGGAAGTGAGTGAGCTCAACAGAGCTTTGCAGGGACTACTACAGATTTGTTTGTGGGCAGAAAAAGGCATCAACGCAAGCAGGAGCCCAGTACAAAAGGGCAGCCTGCAGCGTCGGGAGAAATAGAACAAGTGAGTGAGAGAGGGGGAGTGAGCGAGCTTAATGGAGCTCTGCCAGGACTTGAGAGTTGACCACCCTCCTGCCCAGAGTCCTCTGTTCTCCTATATTACAGCATGGTCTCTGGAGTGGAGACGAAGCAATGGTTATATACTTTCAGGACTGCTGTAATAATACAGATTAAGTTGTTCTGTTTATTTATCTAACTGAGCTGAGTAGTAAATTTGGTAGAAAAAAATCCAAAAAATGACTGTTTTTCGAGCGTGCATTACGCAGTTGCTACGCAAGCTCATAACTTTGCAAATTTGCAATATTTTCACTACAGATTTTCAACATTGGCATTTTTCCATACCTCCTTATGAACAGTACAGCTTTTATTTTTCACATCCTGCCGAAATGCCTTTTCATACTTCAGGCGCAGAATAGCACGGTCACTGTGGGAAATCAGTGTTTGGGACACATTAAGAAAACCACAGTGACACCCTTCATGAGCAGAGGTCCTAAAATGCCTATGGTGAAAATTTTGTGATAAAAGTCCATAAAATGACTGTGTTATGAGCAAGCATTGTGCAGTTTCCATGCACCTTTATAACTTCACAAATTAGTAATAGTTTCATGCCAGATTTTCAACACTGGCATTTTTCACACCTCCTTATGAACAGCACAGCTATCATTTTTCACATCCTGGCCAAAATGTGTTATAGTGCTTCAGACGCAGAATAGTGCAGTCGCTTTGGGAAATCAGTGTTTGGAACAGATTAGGACTGACTGAGTGAGAGAGTGGGAGTGACTGAGCTCAACTGAGCTCTGTCAGGACTGCTGTGGATTTCTCTGTGGACAGAAAAAGGTGCCAACGCAGGCAGGAGCCCAGTACAAAAGGGCAGCCTGCAGTGCTGGGAGAAGCAGAACATGTGAGGGAGGGATGGAGGAAGGGGGAGTGAGCAAGCTCAACGGAACCCAGTTGGGACTGCTGCAGATTTCTTTGTGGGCAGAAAAAGGTGTCAATGCAGGCAGGGGCCCAGTACAAAAGGGCAGCCTGCAGTGGGGGGAGAAACAGAATGAGCTAGTGAGAGAGGGGGAGTGAGTGAGCTCAACAGAGCTCTATTGGAACTGCTGCAGATTTGTTTGTGGGCAGAAAAAGGTGCCAATGCAGGCAGAAGCCCAGTACAAAAGGGCAACCTGCAGCACCGGGAGAAATGGAACGAGTGAGTGAGAGAGGGGGAGTGAGCGAGATCAACAGTGCTCTGTTGGGACTGCTGTGGATTTCTTTGTGGGCAGAAAAAGGCACCAATGGAGGCAGGAGCCCAATACAAAAGGGCAACCTGCAACACCAAGAGAAACAGAATGAGCTAATGAGAGAGGGGGAGTGAGCGGCCTCAATGGAGCTCAGTCGGGACAGCTGTGAATGTCTTTGTGGGCAGAAAAAGCGCCAACGCAGGCAGAAGCCCAGTACAAAAGGGCAGCCTGCAGTGCTGGGAGACACAGAATCACTGAGTGACAGAGGAGGAGTGAGCAAACTCAACAGGGCTGTGTCAGGACTGCGGTGGATTTTTTTGTGGACAGAAAAAGGTGCCAACGCAAGCAGGAGCCCAGCACAAAAGGGCAGCCTGCAGTGTTGGGAGAAACAGAACGAGCGAGTGACAGAGGGGGAGTGATCGAGCTCAACAGACCTCTATCGGAACTGCTGAAGATTTCCTTGTGAGCAGAGAAAGGCACCAATGCAGGCAGGAACCCAGTACAACAAGGCAGCTGGCAGCACCAGGAGAAATGGAATGCACAAGTGAGGGAGAGGGAGTGAGCGAGCTCAACAGAGCTGTTTCAGGACTGCTGTATATTTCTTTCTGGGCAGAAAAAGGTGCCAACGCAGGCAGGAGCCCAGTACAAAAGAGCAGCCTGCAGCGCCGGGAGAAACGGAATGAGCTAGTGAGAGAGGGGGAGTGAGCGAGCTCAATGAAGTTCTGTTGGGACTATTGCAGATTTCTTTGTGGGCAGAAAAAGGTGCCAACACAAGCAGGAGCCCAATACAAAAGGGCAGCCTGCAGTGCCAGGAGAAACAGAATGAGCGAGTGAGATGGGGGAGTGAGCGAGCTCAATGGAGCTTTGTCGGAACTACTGCGGATTTCTTTGTGGGAAGAAAAAGGCATCAACACAAGCAGGAGCCCAGTACAAAAGGGCAGCCTGCAGTGTCAGGAGAAATAGAACAAGTGAGTGAGAGAGGTGGAGTGAGCAAGCTTAATGGAGCTCTGACAGGACTTTAGAGTTGCCCACCCTCCTGCCCAGAGTCCTCTGTTGTTCCATATTACAGCACAGTCTCTGGAGTGGACACAAAGCAATGGTTATGTACTTTTAGGATTGTTGTAATAATACAATTTATTTGTTCTGTTTATTTCTCTAACTGACTTGAGTAGTACATTTGGTAGAAAAAAATCAAAAAAATAACTGTTTTATGAGTGTGCATTGCGCAGTTGCTATGCAAGCTCATAACTTTGCGAATTTGCAATATTTTCACTACAGATTTTCAACATTGTCATTTTTCCACATCTCCTTATGAACAGTACAGCTGTCATTTTTCACATCCTGGCCAAAATGCATTTTTGCTCTTCAGGCACAGAATAGCGCGGTCGCTGTGGGAAATCAGTGTTCGGGACACATTAAGAAAACCACAGTGACACCCTTCATGAGCAGAGGTCCTAAAATGCCTATGGTGAAAATTTTGTGATGAAAGTCCATAAAATGACTGTGTTACGAACATGCGTTGTGCAGTTTCCACGCACCCTTATAACTTCGCAAATTAGTAATATTTTCATGCCAGATTTTCAGCACTGGGATTTTTTCACACCTCCTTATGAACAGCATAGCTGTCATTTTTCACATCCTGGCCAAAATGTGTTTTCGCGCTTCAGGCACAGAATAGTGCAGTCGTTTTGGGAAATCAGTGTTTGGGACAGATTAGGATTGACTGAGTGAGAGAAGGGGAGTGAGCGCGCTCAACTGAGCTGTCAGGACTGCTGTGGATTTCTCTGTGGACACAAAAAGGCGCCAATGTAGGCAGGAGCCCAGTACAAAAGGGCAGCCTGCAGCACTGGAAGAAGCAGAACGAGCAAGGGAGGGGGGAGGGAGGGAGGAGAAGTGAGCAAGCTCAACGGAACCCGGTCAGACTGCTGCAGATTTCTTTGTGGGCAGAAAAAGGTGTCAATGCAGGCAGGGGCCCAGTACAAAAGGGCAGCCTGCAGCAGTGGGAGAAACAGAATGAGTTAGTGTGAGAGGGGGAGTGAGCGAGCTCAACGGAGCTCTGTTGGAACTGTTGCAGATTTGTTTGTGGGCAGTAAAAGGTGCCAATGCAAGCAGGAGCCCAGTACAAAAGGACAACCTGCAGCACTGGGAGAAATGGAACAAGCGAGTGAGAGAGGGGGAGTGAGCGAGATCAACAGAGCTCTGTCGGGACTGCTGCGGATTTCTTTGTGGACAGAAAAGGGCACAAATGGAGGAAGGAGCCCAATACAGAAGGGCAGCCTACAGTGCCAAGATAAACAGAATGAGCTAATGAGAGAGGGGGAGTGAGTGATCTCAACAGAGCTCTGTCAGGACAGCTGTGAATGTCGTTGTTGGCAGAAAAAGCACCAATGAAGGCAGAAGCCCAGTACAAAAGGGCAGCCTGCAGTGCCGGGAGACACAGAATGAGTGAGTGATGGAGGGGGAGTGAGCAAGCTCAACAGGGCTGTGTCAGGACTGCTGCGGATTTCTTTGTGGGCAGAAAAAGGCGTCAACGCAAGCAGGAGCCCAGTACAAAAGGGCAGCCTGCAGCGTTTGGAGAAATAGAACAAGTGAGTGAGAGAGGAGGAGTGAGGGAACTTAATGGAGCTCTGCCAGGAATTTAGAGTTGCCCACCCTCCTACCCAGAGTCCTCTGTTCTCCTATATTACAGCATGGTCTCTGGAGTGGAGACGAAGCAATGGTTATATACTGAGCTATAGTGCTTGACTGTTGTAATAATACAATTTATTTGTTCTGTTTATTTCTTTAACTGAGCTGAGTAGTAAATTTGATAGAAAAAAATCCAAAAAGTGACTGTTTTACGAGCGTGCATTGCGCAGTTGCTACGCTAGCTCATAAATTTGTGAATTTGCAATATTTTCACTATGTATTTTCAACATTGGCATTTTTCCACACCTCCTTATGAACAGCACAGCTGTCATTTTTCACATCCTGGCCTAAATGTGTTTTTGCGCTTCCGGCGCAGAATAGCGCAGTCACTTTGGGAAATCAGTGTTTGGGACAGACTAGGATTGACTGAGTGAGAGAGTGGGAGTGACTGAGCTCAGCTGAACTCTGTCAGGACTGCTGTGAATTTCTCTGTGGACAGAAAAAGGCATCAACACAGGCAGGAGCCCAGTACAAAAGTGCAGCCTGCAGCACTGGGAGAAGCAGAAGAGGGAGGGAGGGAGGAGGAAGGGGAGTGAGCAAGCTCAACAGAGCTCTGTCAAGACTGCTGCAGATTTCTTTGTGGGCAGAAAAAGGTGTCAATGCAGGCAGGGGCCCAGTACAAAAGAGTAGCCTGCAGCAGTGGGAGAAGCAGAATGAGCTAGTGAGAGAGGGGGGCATGAGCGAGCTCAACGGAGCTCTATTGGAACTGCTGCAGATTTGTTTGTGGGCCAAAAAAGGTGCCAATGAAGTCAGGAGCCCTGTACAAAAGGGCAGCCTGCTGAACCGGGAGAAATGGAATGTGTGAGAGAGGGGGAGTGAGCGAGCTCAACAGAGCTCTGTCGGGACTGCTACGGAGTTCTTTGTTGGCAGAAAAAGGTGCCAACACAGGCAGAAGCCCAGTACAAAAGGGTAGCCTGCAGTGCTGGGAGAAGCAAAATGAGTGAGTGAGGGTGGGGGAGTGAGCGAGCTCAATGGAGCTCTGTTGGGGCTGCTGTGGATTTCTTTTTGGGCAGAAAAGGGCATCAGTGCGGGCAGGGGCCCAGTACAAAAGGGCAGCCTGCAGCAGTGGGAGAATCAGAACAAGAGAGTGAGAGAGGGGGAGTGAGCGAGCTCAACAGAGCTCTATCGGAACTGCTGTGGATTTCTTTGTGGGCAGAAAAAGGCACTAATGCAGGCAGGAGTCCAGTACGAAAAGGCAGCCGGCAGCACTGGGAGAAACGTAATGCACGAATGAGAGATGGGGAGTTAGTGAGCTCAACAGAGCTCTGTCGGGACTGTTGCAGATTTCTTTGTGGGCAGAAAAAGTCGCCAATGTAGGCAGGAGCCCAGTACAAAAGGGCAGCCTGCAGCACCAGGAGAAACAGAATGAGTGAGTGAGAGAGGGATAGTGAGCAACCTCAATGGAGCTCTGTTGGGACAGTTGTGAACTTCTTCATGGGCAGAAAAAGGTGCCAACGCAGGCAGAAGCCCAGTACAAAAGGGCAGCCTGCAGCGCCAGGAGAAACAGAATGAGCGAGTGAGAGAAGGGGAATGAGTGAGCTCAACAGAGCTGTGTCAGGTCTGCTGCACATTTCTTTCTGAGCAGAAAAAGGTGCCAATGCAGGCAGGAGCCCAGTACAAAAGGGTAGCCTGCAGCATCAGGAGAAACAGAATGAGCGAGTGAGAGAGGGGGAGTGAGTGACCTCATCGGAGCTATGTCGGGACTGCTGGGGATTTCTTTGTGGGCAGACAAAGGTGCCAATGCAAGCAGGAGCCCAGTGCAAAAGGGCAGCCTGCAGCGTCGGGAGAAATAGAACATGCAAGTGAGAGAGGGGGAGTGAGCGAGCTCAGTGGAGTTCTGCTGGTACTTCAGTTGCCCACCCTCCATGGTCTTCTGTGGTCTTATATTACAGCAGAGTCTCTGGAGTCTAGACAAAGCAATGATTGGATACTTTAGGATTGCTGTAATAATACATATTTATTTGTTCTGTTTATTTCTCTAACTGAGCTGAGTAATACTTGGAGAGCAATAGGATTTCTAGCTGGGCTAAGTGAAACTATATGACAGCCGAGAACAAAAAGCATAGTAGCTGATGGGTGAAAAATGGGCAAGGAGGCTTTAGGATTGCTACACTAATACAGTATCAAACAGATGAGATTTGACACTGAATTACCCTGTTTGGCAAGGGGTCAGTAGGGGGACTAGTCTGCGGGGGTACAGGAATTTGACTGAAAAGAGGTCTAACAGTTGTAGTAGGGTACAGAACCTGAGAGTAAGAGCCCGTAACATAAGGTGGGGGCCAAAATGGGGCAGTTGCCACATGTCAATAGGGCGGGTATCTTTGGAAGGGTGGAGGGGTGTGCAGGGTGTGGGTATGCCATGATACTGGACTGGGCTTGGAGGATGGGGGTGTGTATGGTCTGTAGATGACTGGCTAGTTTGAGGGAGGAACTGTGGAGGTTAGGGAGGAGGTGGCAGGCCAGATGAGTATGGTAGGCATCCTGAGGGGGGAATACGGGATGGCAAAGGGGGATGGAGGAAGAATAACTAGGGATTGAAACTGAACCCAGTATCAGAGGCACTAGCAGAAAAGAGAGGAGAAGGGAGGTGGTGCCCAAGGTGAGGGCGAGGGCCTCCTGATGGGGGAGGAAGAGATGGCGAGGAGTATCAGGGGAGAAAGCAGATGGCTGTGGGTAGGAAGGGACCGGGGTGGCACCGAGGGGAACATATAGGAGGGGGGAACTGATAGGTGGAAGAGATGTAAGACTGGTATCGACTACAAATAAATTCGAACCTCTGCTATGGGACAGAGAGGGGGAGCAGGAACATACTGAAGGGGGGAGGACAAGCGGGGCATGAGAGGGATGGCAACAGGTAGAGAAAGAGATAACGAGGACAAATCAGTAGAAGGGGGCTAGTAAGGAAGGAGGGGGTGGTGACTGAAGGAAAGAAGTCTACGGGAAGGGGGAAGGATTGGAGGGGCATCCCTATCAGGGTAGCAGGGAATGCGGGCTCTAAATTGACAATAGCGAGGATAGGAGAGGGGTTGGAAATCAGCAGGGGAGGAGAGGAGGTCGACATGGGAATCCCAATAGGAAGTAGTCAGGCTGGGAAGGGGTTCAAGGGGGATGGGAGGAATAAGGCAGAGAAAAGGGGTGAGGCGCAAGTAGGGGGTACAGATACAGAAGTCACAGAGGGTACAGTTGGCGGAGGTAAGGGATATGGAAGAATGAATACTGGGGTGGTGGAAAGGGCGTTAGAAGGAAAGTGGATAAGGGATGGGTGGGTACTCATCCTGGGGGATTCGATACTGAGATGGGCGAGATGGGACAGAAAGGGGGAAATGCACAGCCATATTTGGGTTGAAGCTGTCCCCAGGTTTACTGCAGGAGGGGCAGGGCAGGGCAGGCACTGCTCAAGCGTGCACTGAGGAGGAGAAAAATACCTTATTTACTGTTGCATGTGAGTACAAATGACTTGGCGGGGGACACCATGGAAGTAGTGAGGGGGAGGTTTGAGTTCTTGGGCAGGCAGTTTGAGGGGGTGGGGAAGTCGGTGGCATTCTTGGCGGTTCTGCTGGTACCATGTGCAAGCATGGAGAGGAAGGGTAGGCTTGAGGAATTCGAGTGGCTGAGGGATTGGTGCCACATGAAACATTATGGGTTACTGACTAACTGGGGTAGGGTCGGGGAGGAATACTGACTTGTACATGGGGGAGAGGGTACACTCGAGCAGGAAGAGGAGGGGCGTATTAAAGGCAAAATTGCTGCCGGGCCACTAGCACGGAGGGTTGAGGCGCTGTACGCCACACCTCATGCCATGCTGGTGACCCAGGTTCAGACGCAAGCCTGGCCTGCCAGGGGTTGGCAAGGAAGGGATAGGACTGAGCGTCCGGTGGACTGCTCTCCATTCCTGGGGCAGGATCCAGGGACCCACCACTCTGCAGTGACCCCTGGTGACAACCGCGGGTGCTACTACAGCAGTGTAGTAAAGGTTGGCAGACTGTGGTGGACATTTGCACACTGTGCCTAAGCGTCATTGCATGGCCACACTCCACAAAATGGAGAAAAGTGGAAAATGTGCTACGGTCCAGCAGCATGAGCTTCCAACCCCACTGCCCACCCCGAATGGTGCCTCCTAAACCAGATCCTGCTCCGGTGGGTCGACCTGGGAAACTCCTCACCAACCCACCATGGGGGTAATCTGTGGAGGTGAGCAGGTTGGCCTGTTGTTGAAGGCAGGGGGGTCGGTCGGGATGACCAAGCCGACCGTAGCCCAGTGAGAAAATATGTAAAAAAAAGGTGGGGTTAGAAGGGTGTATGTCTACTATGATGTATTTAAACAAATGGCTGGGGGTGGGGTGGCCAAAAGACTGAAGCTGGTAGAAAGGTCAGGAGAGGGGAGCCTATTGAACTCACCGCCCTAGATATAGGTAAAGGCAGAGGTGTAGTAACCCTGGAAGGGTGCTGGCAGAGTGGTCTGAGTGTAATACAGAAGGCACCACCACCCTGTAAGAATAAGGAGGAGAAACGGTGTGGACTACTGGGAGCATGGACACAGGCCAAGGAGGAGAAGAGTGAGGAGAACGAGGGCTACGGGTGGAAGGTGGTCTGACTACATGGATAGAGAACTGGTTACAGGGGAGGGTGCAGAGGGTGGTGGTGCTGGGGTAGCTCTCGGCACCCACAGCAGTGACAATGGAGTGCCACAGGGCTCAGTTCTTGGCCCAATTCTATTTGGGCTCTTTATCGCTGATACAGCACACAGAGTGGGGAGCAGGGTTAGTCTGTTCGCACATTATACCGAATCAGAAGCAAATAGTTGTAGTAGCAGAGCTCCCCCACACACACACATATATACACTCCCCGAAAAGCTGCTTAAAAGCCTGCAATTCATTCAAATCAGTTCCATTTTCTTACTTGCTTGGGGTTCAATGCCAACAAGTGTAAAATCATGTACCTAGGGCATAGGAACCCCGATGCTGGGTATAGGATGGTGGGAGATACTTATACTCACTAGACATGAAAAGGTCCTTGAGGTTATTATATCAGAGGACCTCAAGATGGCAGTACAGTGAGACAAGACTATGGGCAGGGCAAATTGGATTCTGTGGTGCATAAGGAATGGCATCTCCAGTAGAAGGAGGAGGAGGGATGTTGCGCCACCATTGTGTCACTCCCTGGTATACCACAGCTGAAGTACTGTGTCCAGTTTTAGAGTCCATACTTCAGAAAGGACATACGGTGGAGGTTTCCCAGAGGAGGGCAACTAAAATGGTTTAGAATTTTCACAGGAATCCCTACAAGTACAGGCTGAAGAATCTTAACATGTACACTCTGGAAAAGAGGAGAGTGAGAGGTGACATGATCAAGACCTACAAAGCACCTCACAGGGGTAAAGAGGGTACAGTTGGGGAGTTTCCTTCAAATGAGGATGAGCAGCCAAACCAAGGGACATACAATGAAGCTGGGGGAGGAGCATTCAGGATGGATGTGAAGAAATATTTCTTTACTGAAAGGGTGGTAGACACCTTGAACAGACTGCCAGGAGAAGTGGTGGAAGCAAAAATGGTAGGGGGCATGAAGCATGCATGGGATAAACATACGGGTATATTAGAAAAAGGGGAAGGAGGGGATCAACAGAGATCAATAGGGCTGTGGAAGTGGAGTAGGTTCAAGTTCATTGCAGGAAAAATCCATTAACCAAACTCATTCACAAGGATGTCCTGATGGGCGCAGGCAGAATAAGACATGCAGTAACATATACAGGCAGGAGTTACAAGTAGGTAGAGAACACTTGGGCAGACAGGGTGGGCTGAGCAGTCCTTTTCTGCTGTCAAATTCTATGTTTCTATGGCATCATGTGTTAATTCAGGTGCAGTGTTTATTCAAAGTTGGGCCTACCGTACATCCAGATGTAAGGTGCAGTAAATTACCAAACTAGATGCAGCCCACTTACAATAAACATAACCCCAGTGCTTCGACAAGCCTTTACTCTTCATAAGGCTGCTTAAAGAGCTGGGGTTCTATTTGCACTGTCCTCACCAGTACACTGATCTTAAAATCGATGCCACATCTGAATGAGTACTTGATTCTTCCTCACTCCATTTCTTCCCCACTTTGAAAACTGCCTGTCCTGAGTTAGTTTTGTGCTGGCAGCGCCTTGCCTGTGTTGGAAAATTACCAATAAGTGGCACTGCAAGACGCCAGACTTCACAGACTGTGAAGGCAGCTGCTCATGGACAGACATAAGGCAATTCTACTGGGCAGTAGGAGGAAGTAAGCTGTTGATTAACTAGAATCTGCAGCTTATCCATCAGGTAGGGAAATGGGCAGACTAGGTGAGCCAAGCGGTCCTTATCTGCCTTCAGATTCTAAGTTTCTATGTTTCTCACCCACCATCTTGGCAAGAAGAAGGCTGCAGCTGTGACCACTGATCACTTAGAAGAACTGGCAAAGAAACTTAGACAAAGACAGTCTGTTCTTTAGGATTAATAATCTCATGACAAGAGATGCTAAACTGAAATTGGTTCAAACTACCTTTCTTTCTCTATTGGATTACGCAGATTTTCTATATAGTCAGGGACCTGCAGGTACCCTAGCCAAACTCGATATGCTTTATCACAGAGCCATAAGATTTATCACAGGTCTCCCTTACTCAACCCACCACTGTGCATTGTACACGGCAGTGGGATGGTCATCCCTTGCTTACAGATGGCAAAAAAATGCTGTGGTTTGGACATACAAAGCTATCTCAATTAAACTGCCACAGTATATCTCTGTCTGTTTACCTTTTTGCACTCTGGGGAAGTATGCCCTGAGAAGCATCTCATTTATCTACCTTTTTGTTTACAAAGCAAAATCTCGCATTGGCAGAGCAGACATCAGCTTTGAGCTCCCTAAACTGTGGAACAAGCTGCAAAAAACTTTGAAATTTACTCACCCCATCAGCCTAGCAGCTTTTAAATCTCTATATCTACATCATAATAAAGAGTCCTGTGCCTGTCTACCCTAAATAATGACTCCTATAAGTCCAAGTACACTCTAATTACTACTGTTAAAAGACTGATCGCATCTATAATCGACTCTTCCCTCTTCCCTTTTTTCTGCCCCCCATATCTGTCCCTTCCACATTCCTTTGACCCTGGTTCCAGCTCGTAATTCTCCATACCGTATTACTATATATCTTTCTATATTAGGTTTTATTTATGTTCTGTGCACCTGATAAGTATATTTCTTTACTTATATGAAAAATTGTGTCCTACCCAAAACTAGCTGTATCTTCTGTTCCAAATATATACTACTGTCAATGCTACCTGCTGAGACTTAGTATGTACTGAATTATTGTATCTCACCTTATTTTTATTATTTTCTTGTGTGTTGCATTCCATGTATATTGTCCCTTGTTCCTTGTTGACAAACCCAGGTCCACCTCGAAAATTAGCTTGCTCAATGGTGATCACCTGGTTAAATAAAGACTTTGATTGATTGTTCAGGTGTGGGGATGGGGGACCAAAGGGGATAGACCTAAGGAGATAAAATCATAATAAAAATTGTGAGACCTTCACCGCTTTCCAAAACACTTACCAGTAAGAGAACTCTCAATGAAGTGTTTCAAATGGCAACACAAGGTGGTGAGCCCTCTGTCTGCCATCTGACAGCAGGCATCAGCCAGCATAAAATTGCCTAAAGAAGATAGTGTGGTCATGTGGTTACTGAAATACTGGACATTACAGATTTATAAGAACAAAAGAATTTCACACAGAAGCTGATACATATGCCTATAGCAGCTGTCTCCTGCTTCTCATTACTTATATTTATATCATTGAGGTACTTGAATGTTTCTATCATATCCCCTCTTTCCCTCCTCTCTTCCACTGAGTACATATTGAGGTCCCTTAATTTCTCCTCATAAGTCTTGTGTTGCAAGCTGTGTACCATCTCATTCGCCCTTCTCTGGACCATCTCCAGCCTGTTAATATCCTTATGAAGGTGCGCCCTCCAGAACTGCACACAGTACTCCATGTGAAGCCTGACCATGGTTTTATATAATGGCATCGCTACCTCCCTCCTTATGCTGGTGATACCCCTGCCTATGCACCCCAGCATGTCACTGGCCCCCCAGCTGCCTTACCACTTTGACATTTTAAGGTCATCTGAAATAAGAATCCTCAGGTCCCTTTCCTTCTTTGTGACTGTCAGCAACCCCCCATCCTGTACCTTTCCCCAGGGTTTCTGTGTCCCAGGTGCATCATTTTGCACTTTTTTGAATTAAACTTCAGTTGCCAGTCCTCAGACCATTTCTCAATCTTCCCCAGGTCCCTCCTCATTTTCTCCACCCACTCTGGGGTATCCACTGTGTTACAGATCTTGGTGTAATCTGCAAACAGGCAGACCTTTCCCTTCAGCCCTTCTGCAATGTCGCTAATGAAGATATTGAACAGGACTGGCCTCACAACCAATCTCTTCGGCACCCCACTGGTCACCCCCTCTCCTCAGACTGCACCCAATTTACCACCATTCTCTGCCTCCTGTCTCTTACCCAGTATCTAACCCACTTTACCACCCTTTCCCCCATTCCCAGCCTACTCAGCTAGTTTATCAGCCTCCTATGTTGGATGGTGTCAAAGGCCTTGCTTACATCAAGGTAAGCAGTGTCCACTGCCCCACCCTGATTTACTTCCTTTGTCACCCAGTCAAAGAGTTCAACCAGATTTGTCTGACATGACCTCCCCACTGTGAATCCATGTCGCCTACAGTCCTGGCCTCCAATGCCTTCTGGATGCCCCACTATCCTTTCTTTAACCAATGTCTCCATGATCTTCCCCACTACTGAAGTGAGGCTGATCGGCCTATAGTTCCCCACCTCCTCCCTACTGCTGGATTTCTACAGAGGGACCACATGTGCCCTCCTGCAATTCTCTGGTACCACTCCAGTGTTGAATGACTCACTGAACATGGCTGCCAGAGGTACTGCTATCTCCCTTCACAGTTCTTTTAATATCCTTGGGTATATGCCATCTGGTCCCCTCACTTTATCCACCGTTAATTTACTCACCTTCTGCAGGATTCTTCTGCCTGTGAATGGACTAATGTCCGCCTCTTCAAGCCTTTGCAACTGTTGTGGCCCTGGCCCCTCCCCCTCTTCTGTGAATACTGAACAGAAAGACATAGTGGATGTCTTGGGGGTGGCACATGACAGTTCTTATGCATGGTACTTTCATTTTCAAATACCTAAACAGCACATGTAAGCAATCAACATTTGGCATTGACAAATGCTTGTTATTTATTTCCCTCCATGTGTCCTTAGTTGTGGTTATAAGCCTCCTGTAGATTCTTTGTAGCAGTTTGCTGGAACCTAACTCCATAATAGCTTCTTGCTCCAGGGCTTCTATTGCCAAATTTTTGTTTGACCTCTAATTAATGCCCTTTAATAGCATATTGAATTTATTTTTTTAACCATTAAGGTAGGTTAAAAAATTAACAGTAGTGACCCCGGAAAATGACCTCTTAAACTTATCAAAGGAACAAAATTCACGCTTGTCTAATAACTGGACCCATTTCTGGACCTGTATTTTTGGTTTTCTCAATAAAAGTTTATTAAACAGAATGTATACAGTATCATTTACATGCTGTACATATCACAAGCATAGTTACTGGGGGTACATTAAAACTGTAACTTATACAATCACAAATCCATGCCAGGTGCTTTAATATATAGTCAGGTAAACCTCATATGATGTAAAAGAAATATAATCAGATAATCTGGGTCATCAATTATAAAATTTATAATGCAATAATAGGGAGAAAAAGAAAAAAAAGCACCAAATTAAGCAATTAGACTACATTAAATAGACTAGACTTTATCTTATTAGATATTAATTCCCTAAATCTCAAAGATGATAATTATCAACCAAAATTATGTAAATGAAGTACTGTTAACAGCAAAGGCAGATAACAAGTCCTTAAAATGAAAAACCATGAACCATTTTGACACAACTGAGTAGTGGTGCGCCTCTCCATCACCCCCCTCTTAAAACAAAAGGTAAGTATAGGTAAGACAATAGCTGCCATTAAAATCCATCACTTAGGCCCATCAGTATGGTTAGATGCTATAAAGACATGGCTTCTGCTTGATGCCAAGGGCATCATATTTCCAAAAACCATTCATTATTCAATCATACGCTACAGGTAATTTTTAATTTTATTTTTATTTAGTTTTTGTTGACCGGGAAAGGAGGACTAGACAATTCTGCTTATTTCCAGCCTCATCCTGAGGATACAGATGGATGCCAACTGACATCGAACCAGATTAAGCTGTTGGTGGTATTTTTAGTGAATGGGGGAAATTGGGCCAGGACACCGGGGGAAATTCCCTTGCTTTTCTCGAGAAGTGCCAAGAATTGGCCAAGTGTCAGTTCACTCCATTCTTTCCGTTTCAGACACTTAACTGCCATTGTATCACAGAAGGCGATTGAGGGGATAGCCAATTAGAAGTGATACATTTTAGTGCTGCCACCCAAAAAATTTGACCCAGTTTTTGAATATTACTATGACAAGACAGCATAGCAGGAAAACCCAGTACTAACTCCGTAAAGGCAAAAGGAAATGGATCTGTTTTGTTCAACTTACACACAGTTTCCCTTACCTCATGTTGCCAATGTTCTTACTGTTCCACATATTTTAAGACAAGTTTTTTGCTTGCTTGTCTCAGTTTTGGTCCTAAGGTACTGAACAGTTGAGGCAATCTGAGTGGAAATGTGCTCATATGTTTTACAATTAGGAATATTACAGGGATTGATTCGCTGGGTCGCTGCCTGCTGGCTCTCTAATTAGAGAGTGAATTTTCTTTGCTTACTTGTTCCCTAGTTATTTTCTTTTAAATTTGGATTTGGATTTGGATTCATTTTATCGCATTTGACTTGTGGCTGTGTTTATCCTGCGGCCCCAGTCCAAAATGTTTAGTACATTCTATTAGTGAGGCATAGGTATAGGATGTTTAGCATAGCAAGGGAGGGGACAGTGAGGCAGTGGTAGGAGTTAGATTTTTTGTTTTTAGTCAGGATTTCACCAAGCCACCATTTTTTAGCTTACCCACTGAAAGTTCAACGAAGAATTCACAAGAGATTTCCATGGAGGAAGACCTGAGAGACGACGAAGCTGCTTGGCTAACAAGCATTAATTCCAGCTGCCTTGGAGAATGCCGGAGAATGCTGGTGTGCTAGGTCTTCTCAGAACTGTTTCTGCTGTTGCATCAAATGAGACCTGCTATCTGGGGGGACGAGGAAGATCAGTGGTGTCCCTGACTACTTCCCGGGTCATCTTGGGCCAAAGTAACTTTTTTGTGCCATAGTAACTTTTCTCGGACGTAAGGTCATCCTGGAATCTGCTTTCTGTGCTGCACCGATGGGAATCGTTATTTGGGGGATGCGGAGGACTAGCGGTATCCTTGTGTCCAGTTGAAGTCTCTATTTTGGCCTCTGCTCATTTGAGGTTGCCTTTGGGGCTCCAACTCTATAAAAACTGGATTGCCATCTAACAGGACCCATGCAGGTGTGACAGGTGCAGAATTCCTTGTCTTTCTATTGAAGGTTGGGTGAGTGCCTATGCTTTTTATCTCTGGCCTCCATAGAACTTTGTGACTGTATCCAAGATTTGTGAGAGAAGCCATGGATTGCTTTTACTACAGTGGCTTCATCTGGCGAAATCTCTTTAGCTGGGTTTTATTCTTCAGCTGATCTCGGGACTGTAATTGGATGGGCAGTGAGAGTGCCCTTCTCCAGCCAGTCTTTTGGAGATCTTGTTGTAATCATTGCTGGCTATTTTTGCATTGAACTGAACTGATTTATTGCTGGACAGTACCCTTATTGGGTTTTGCATAATCCTTCTGTGGCTTGGGGTTTGTGCTCCTGAAAAAGAAATCGTATTAAGTTTTTGGGATAATTTTTGATTGGGGATTGTTTTGGGTGGAAGAAGTATTATAGGGAGGTGTGTATAAATTGTTCTGGGTGGGTGGGAAGGAATAAGCAAGGTGTGTGATTGGGTTGGTGGGTTGGATTTTAAATTGTTTGTGGTTGCTGGATGTGTGGTGTTGTGTGTGATTGTTAATTTGAATGTTTCTTTTTCTCATTGCACTTCTGTACCATCTCCTAGTGCTTATTCGGGACTGGTCCTGCCAGGTAGGAGATGTGCTGGTGCCGTGGCCTTCCCTGTATCACCTACGCTGCCTCTTGGCTCCACGACCTTCACCCCTTTAACAACCTCCCAGTTTCTGGTATCACTGCAAGTCACTGCAAGGAGGTTGGTATTACTAGGAGGCATTTGGTTCGTTGAGTGCCGAGGGCAGCTGGAGAGGGGGTGGTGAGCAACACTGAGGTTGTCTGGTGCAGGAGACACCTTGGGTGTAAATGGAGCTTAGGGAGAGGCCCAAAGTGTTTGATCTCCATACCTAGGGTTCCCACCAGACCGAGTGGGCTGGTAGCTAGAGGACTGGCTACGTCCTCTACTCCTCTTCAGGCAGTACTTTGCAATGCCATGTCGATGAGGAACAAGACTGCTACTTTTGTGGACTTGATTTCTTCTGTCAACCTGGCTTGCATAACAGAGACTTGGCTGAATGACGATGCGGGCCCTGTTTTTGAGGCTGCCATCCCCACTGGGTATACCATGGTGCACTGTCCAAGGAAGGATTGTAGGGGTGGGAGAGTGGTCATCATTTTTCAATCCAGTCTGGGCTTCTCAGTGCACCCAGTTGGTGGCACCCAATCTTTTGAGTGCATCACTGTGCGTGGGGGTGCTGGTGCAGGTTGAAGGATTCTCCTGGTCTACATGCCCCCAGGGGTGAGAGGGGGATTCCTGCAGGAGGTAGCAGACTTTGTCATTGACCAGGTGTTGGGGTCCCCCAGGTGTTTAACACTGGGGGACTTCAATGCCTGGGTCAAAGATGAATCCTCGTGTTTCGGTTACGACCTCCTCCAGTTGATGCAATCATTGGGCCTATCACAAGCAGTTGCTGCTGCTACCCATTAACATGGCCACACACTCAATCTGGTGTTCCAGCTGGATCTTGAGATTGACAATCTCAAGATTGATCATGTCATTTGGTCTGACCATTGCACCATGGAGTTCAGCTTTGGGGACCCCCCTGCAAGTCCTTCCTCTGTGGAGATGGTCAGTTATCGCTCTTTAAAGGATGTTGGCCCAGAGGGACTACTGGCATTAGCTGACCTATCTAGGGTTGACGTGGCATGTGCGATCGGTACTTGAGAGGCAGTGGCCACCTATAATAGGGTGGTTACTGAAGCTCTAGATGCCATTGTTCCAGTCTGTACATGACCCAGATCCTCTCACTTGAGATCCCCTTGGTTTGATGGGGATCTCAAGGTAATGAAGATCAGGGGTTGGACATTGGAGTGTTACTGGCAGAAGACCCCGCAGGGGCCCACAGGCTGGCCCTGCGTTCTCACTATGTTGAGTACCAGGAGGAAATTTCCTGTAAGAAGGCAGCATTTCTGTCCAGGGAGATTACTGCAGGGAGAAACAGACCATCTCAGCTGTTTCAGACCATGGACAAGCTTTTAAATCCTGCCTGTGTCTGGACAAGAAAAGCTTTTTCAACCACTTTATGTGATGAGTTTGTTCAGTTTTTCTCTGACAGAGTGGCGGCCAACTGATTGGGGATTCCACCAGGGAGGCTTGTGCCTCACAGTGGTTGAGCTGGGATTTTCAGAGGCACTCAATCTGTCTGGGAGGAATTCAGGCCAGTGGAGGTGACTGAAGTGATTATGGCAATCTTTGAGCTGAAGCACACTTTTTGTGAACTGGACCTGGCACCAGCGTGTTTCTTAATGGGGTGTGCTGATGCTGTTGGCTCAGTGTTCACTAGGATTGCCAGGTGCTTCATGGCAGAGGGGATCTTCCCAGTTGCTTTGAAAGAAGCACTAGTGAAGCCCCTCCTAAATAAATCATCCCTCGACCCAGATGTTCTGGCAAATTACCATCAAATCTCCAACCTGCCATTTGTGAGCAAGGTTGTTGAGAAATTGGTGGCACATCAGCTTGAGGATCGCTTGGTGTCCTCAGATATCTATGAGCCATTCCAGTCAGGTTTTTGTCCCAGACACAGCACTGAAACCACTGTAGTGAGGGTGTATAATGAGTTGCTCAGGGCTAGTGATAGAGGAGACAAGTCAGTTCTTGTGCTTCTCGATCTCTCCTTAGCTTTTGACACTGTGGATAATGATTGGCTCTGTGAGTTTTGTGGGCTCACCAGTACCATTATCAAATGGTTTGAGTCCTATCTCTCAGACAGAGTACAGCGGGTGATGATGGGGAATTTCTCCTCCTCCCCAGTGCCTCTGTCTTGTGGAGTACCGCAGGGTTTGACCTTGTCACCGATATTGTTTGCAGTGCACATGCTGCCCCTGGGCAAGATCATTCAACAATATAGTGTGGAATTTCACTGCTATGCAGATGATACCCAACTGTATTTGTCTTTTGCACCCGGAACATCAGGATCAGTTGACGTGCTTAACATCTGTCTGGCTAAAATCAATGACTGGATGGCTTCCAGCTGGCTGAGACTCAGTCTGGCTAAGACTGAGGTGTTGGTGATCGAGCCTGGTTATGGGCGTGATGGGTTGCCACTGGGGGCTGACTCTGGACTTGTTCTGGGGTCTGCTCCGTTGGTGGTTTCTCCAAGGGTGCAAAATCTGGGCGTGATTCTTGATTGCAGACTGGCCTTTGAAGATCAGGTGTCAGCTGTAGTCAGCAGTGGTTTTTACCACTTGTGGAACATTGCCCGGATTAAGCCCCTCATTCTACCCGAGGACCTGCCGACACTAGTACATGCCTTTGTGACTTCTAGACTACTGTAACACTCTGTACTTTGGGGTCATGGGAGGGACACTCCACATGCTGCAGCTAGTGCAGAATGCAGCAGCCCGGTTACTAACAATTCTTTCGAGGTCCAGTCATGTGACCCCAGTTCTGCGTGCTCTGCACTGGCTGCCGGTCAGGTGGGGGTCCTTTTCAAGGGAGGTCTTCTCACCTTTAAGGCTGTACATGGGCTGGGTCCTCGTTACCTGTCTGAGTTCCTGACACTGGTGTCCTCTGCTAGCTCCCTCCGCTTCTCCTCGAGGGACCTCCTGGATGTTCCCAGGGTTCGGCTCAAGACCTCAGGAGATCGTGCTTTTAATGTCTCTGGGCCAACCCTGTTGAACTCACTTCCATCTGCAGTCTGGGAGGCTCCCTTGATTGAGGTGTTTAAGGGGAGGCTAAAGGCCCACCTCTTCAGCCTGGCCTTTGACTGCTGACACCAACTTTAGCTCTGGCCAGTCCCTTGAAATTTGACTGTTGGAAACCTGTATTTTGTCAAATTTATAATCCTGTTATGATTTTAATGAGGTCTTATTATGTTTTTATTTACTGCTTGCTGTATGTCCTCATGTATGTTTGGCGCCCAGAGCATCTGGGATTGGGCACCTTATAAATAAAATTGCCTTGCCTTGCCTTGAGGAACATGCAAATTAGTCCGTGCATCCCAAATTATATTATCACTGTTATCACTTGTGAGTTTATCCCAGAATAACATCTCTCAAGGAAATCCCTCCTTCCCAAGGAATGTCCACCCACCAAATCTTCATCTGATGGGATATCCCATAATTAAGCTTGCCAATTAAAGGGAAAGCCAGGTTGTCCCAGGACCCTCCTAGAAATCAAGGTAGGAAGCCAAGGGCTGTGGGGGGGGGGAGAGGGGAAGGAGCCAGTGATTTAAGAATTTAAGTTTTGCTGATTTATAGGTTAAAGCAGGCATTGGAGACAGACAAATTACAAGCGGGTTTGCTGAGAGGTTTTGTCTTGCCTGGTGGAAACTAGAAAGTAAATTATTTAAAGGATTAATAAAGATAAATAAGAGAATATAGGCTTTGGGGCCTGCTGACCACATGGCACGCCAAGCCCAGTAAAGTATGTATGGTATTTGACTGGTTTTAAGAATTGGGTTTAACAAGAATAATGTTTATTTTCAGCATTTTAAAAGATGCACAACAACAGGCATTTAAAAAAAATAAAGATAAAATTTGTGTATTTAGGATGAGAAGTAGGGGTTAAACTAAAATCTAAGCTTGTAGTGACTTATTAGTTGGTTACTGTTTTGTTGAAAATGGAGCATTCCTTTTTCACAGAGTTTGGGAAGGCATTTTTGGTATGGTGGATGCTAGGGTTTTAAATGGAATGGCGTTTTAGTAGCATTTACGCTTTAAAAAGGAGCTCATGCTAGGCATTTGCTTGCATTTTACATTGAAGCTGAGCAGTGGGATTGTTTGTAGAAGCTGATACTGTTTTAGGATGGGACTTTAGTGTGGTGATGCTAGTGTGGGGACAGTCGATGAAGCATATCTCGCCCAGTTTATGTTTTGAATGCAGCTACAGGATTTATTTTGGAATTTGTAGTAACTCCCTCTTGTTATTTCTCTACCTGCCTGTGGCTCCACTGGAAGATGGGCAGGTGGGGTGATGGGGCCATGGGCCTCACTCATGCCTGTCAGGAGCTTTAGTACCAGTTTTAATAGGGCCAGCACAAGGGTAGAAGTCCTAGTGCCTAGGGGGGCTTCAGGTCAAATCTGTGCCACACGCAGGTAGTTTGCAAGCTCTGGTCCCCCTGGGCTGTGGGTTTTAGGCATCAGTCATATGGAAAGGCCCTGGAATGACCACCTGTGCTGATTGTGGACATTACAACATATAGACTCAAGGACAATGCATGGACATTGAGATAGTGGACCCTTTGGTCCAGTGCCTTAATATTCCCCCAAAGGGATGTGTTGCCACCCTTTTAAGGAAAAGCTCCATGGAATAAAATGTAAGTCAGCTTTACAGTTTCCATTGTGGTTGCCCCTTCCCCATGGACATTCCACCTTCATACCCCTAGACACCAGGGAGGGTGGCTACATCCAGGACATCTTCCTCTGATCCTGGAGAAAATTCAGACTTTGTTTCAAAAGAAGGCCATACAGCCTGTGCCCTTTGCACAAAAAGAACACGGTTCTAGTCTTGGTACTTCCTATTCCCTAAGTTGACAGGAGATCTGTGGCCTATTCAGGGACCTGAACTTCTTCATAGAGTACAAAAGGTTCAGGATGGTCACCTGTAAGGCCTACTCCCACTGCTGGAGGCAGGGGATTGGATCTGTTCCCTCAAAATGAAGGATGCCTACCTTTGAATCAAACTTCAGAAGCTTCACTGAAAATATTTAAGGTTCCTGTTCCAAGGGGAACATTACCAATGCAGAGTGTTGCCATTTGGCTTGTCTTCTGTGATTTCTGTGATAGATAGATAGATAGATAGATAGATAGATAGATAGATAGATAGATAGATAGATAGATAGATAGATAAACATTTATTTTTGTACAGGATAAGTACATGTCATAAGGGAGTATACCCTGTTTACAAGACAGTCCTGTAAGATGTTCAGCAATACACAACCAATATTGCATATAAAAACATAAATACATAAACATACATCACAAACTATACAAATATGATTACAAAAACACATAGAATATACTAACAATTGCACGCCATAGAAAAAGTAGATTTCAGCATAGAATTGAACACACCATATGAAGTAGTAGTGCACATGGAATGGGGTAACCCGTTCCATAGAACAGAAGCCTGATGTCTCAGTGTTTTGGCTCCGTACTTAGTCCTGTGCAGGGTAATAGATATCTTGTTTTCATGTACTGTTCTAGTTAATACTCAAGTTGATGTTTCATTTCTACCCAAAGATGTAACTGAGATATAATGTAAAGGAAATTTTACAAAAAGCTTATGAAGTAGCTTTAACCAAGCCATACTATTTCTTATGTCTAGGGTATGCTACCCCAACTCTCTTAGTATGTCACAGCAATGTGTATGGAAGCTGCATCCTAAGATAAATCTAGTTAGTCTGTACTGGACCTTATCTAACCTTAATAACATCTGTTTATCTGTTATCCTACGTATATTATTACTGTATTCCATTGCTGGTAAAACCATTTGTTCAACCTAGGTCTTTCTAGTTCTTAAGTCTAGGCACCTAGAAGTATGTCTAAGCACTCCTAACTTCCTATTAGTATTATTAAGTATGAAAGTGATGTGTTGGGTAAAATTTAACTCAGCATCATATATTATTCCCAAGTAACAATATTCTGTCACTTGTTTTAACTTTGTTTTATTTAAAGTAGTATGGTCAGCTCAGAATTATTCCTTGCTCCAAAGTGGAGCACCTTAGTCTTTTTGATATTCATAAGAAGTCTTGCCCTGGTGAACCACTCCCCAGTGCTGTCAAAATCCCTCTGAAGCTTATCCTGGAGTTCAGATAAACCTACCCCTGTAGTAATCACTGCCATATCATCAGCATAAAGTCTTATTTTAGAATGCTGTACTTCCAGTGGGAGGTCGTTTACGACCATCAGGAACAGCAGTGGTCCCAGAATAGATCCCTGTGGGACCCCTCAATGTACCCTTTTACTTGAGGACAAAACTTGGGACAAGGATATCCTTTGGGATTGACCAGCCAGATAAGACTTGACCCAATTCCAAGGGCCATCCATTATACCCAATCTTCCTATCCTCTTGAGCAACAGGGAGTTATTCACCAGGTTGAAAGCCTTCGACAAGTCTGCAAATAGAACAGCAGTCTCTAACCCAGCATCCAAGGAGGTAGACACCAAGTCATTAAACTCAATTAAAGCTGAGATAGTCAAATGACCTCCCCTAAAACCCAGCTGAAAGGGTGTCAGTAAATTATACCTTTCCAGATAACCCATAAACTGTAAATGTACATGCTTCTCTAAATGCTTGGTTAAAATTGGCAACAATGTGATTGCACGGTAATTCCCTGGATCATTTTGCCCTCCCTCTTTATGAATAGGAATGATCTTGCTTTGCTTCCACATTGTAGGGAAAGAGTGTGAGCATAAACTCCAATTAAATATGTAAGCTATAGTAGGTGTAATATAATCTGATGCCAATTGCAAGAACCTTCCCTCTAACTCATCAAGTCCAGGTAATTTATGTATTTTAATATTCTTTAGACCCTTCTTAACTTCAGATACACTCAGTTTTCTAAACCAAAAAGGTGGTAAAATCCATCATATGGAACTTCCTCCATTGCTCAGTATCTACTATGTCGTTAACCTACAATCCCAGGAGGTCAACAAAATAATTAGAAATAACATAAGGCTCCTCCACCTGTTTTCCTCATAGATCATCTGCTTAATCTATTGCTGATCTTTTCCCGCGATTAAACTGTTCACAGTTTGCCAAAATATTTGGGTCTTTAATTCCCTCAACTTTGTTTTGAAGTAGCTAGATTTTGCTTTTTACTCAAGTTCTTACAAACATTTCTTTTACTTAAACTTTTCCCAATCTGTATTCAGTTTTGTTTTTTAGCTAATTTCACAACCTGTTTTTAATCCTGATTGCTTTAAATAGTTTCTCAGTTACCTGAAGTGTTTGGCACCTCGATTCTGTGCTTTTAAATTGCTGCATATTTATTTATAGATTATTTGAAAAGTATTTGTAAAATATTTAACTATTAAGTCTAGATCAGGGCTCAGACAGCATCTCTCCCAACATTCCTTTTGCATATCCAATTTAAAATTATCTACTGAAATATTTCTCATATTTCTAGCCCACCCTACTTTAGGCTTAAACTGTTCTTGTTGTTCACAAATTACATTTGCCAAGATTAAATTATGGTCCCCAAAATATGGTGGCATAATTCCGACTCATTGTACATGAATCTGGGGAAACCAAATAAATCCAATATTGCCCCTTCAGACACTGGATTAGTAAAATGAGTAGGCTTTTTAATATATTATTTAACCCCCAAGGGTACTACCAGTTCTTTTAATTTTTTCCCTCTTGATTTGTGCCAATCACAATTAAGATCCTCTATCAAAATTACAGGCTTATCCCCCAAATTGTCATAAATATTGCTTAGAACTTATTCAATCCCGTCCATCTGCATACTAGGTGGGGAATAAATAATAAGTATGCCATCTTTATGTTGTGCAGGTAAACCGCTAAACATCTATATTATATAAACTTCTCTTAGATAAAATGTCTACTGGTCCCAATGAATGCTTTAAATAGAAAGCCACCCTCCTCACTCCTTACTCTCCCTATCTGACCTAACTAATTAAAATCCTGGTATTAGTAACTCACTATCCTGCACCCTATTAGATAACCATGTTTCAGAAAACCCTATTATATCAGGCCTCTGCTCTTGTACCATTGACATTAATAAATCCAGTTTTGGTGCCAGGCTCCTAGCATTGTCATGAACAAGCTTTAAACTGCTATTCGTGGCATCTGCAGGTCTCAAGTTCAGCTCTACATCCCCACCCATAATTAATAGCACTACATAGAATATGTGATCACCCACCTGTGTTTTTTTAGGTAACAAGTGTGTACTCAGTACTCTCATATGCCTGGCTCTGCAAAACTTATTCCAATTATTGGAAAAAACATTCCTTCTTGATAAGCTACAACCCACAGAAAATTCCTCGAGTAGTAGCCATATTGTCAGTGGGCCAAAAAAAACAATTTATTTGAGGGCTTCAGACTCAATGATACAGAGCCAGCCAGACCACAGAGCACCTCAAATACCACAAATTTTAACAAATACATTTTATCTAAATGGTTTGCAATTGAAAATAAAATTATAAACTACAAAAAATAAAAAGCATAAAAATGCCAAATGTAAAAAGCCTATGATAGGTCATGTAATTCAAGGGTCTTATAAACACAGTGGAGGTAATGAGTCACCTAGATAAAACTGATTTAAATTGCTTCACTATAATTTGTATTACCCCAGCTTAATGACCACTTAGCCACTATACAAATCAGTATTCTTTATTGTCTATTAAAAACTATTTATACTTCCCAGATAAATATTCTTTATTGATTATAGCAGGTGTTATCAATAAGATGTTCTACTATTCCTATTTATTGAACCAGTCCCATAACACCCTAATCATAGGAAATAAAAAAAAAGCAGGGAGATAATGAGATTAGCATCCACACAACACCTCGAGTACCAAGGGTCAAGGCACAGTCTATTCCCTAAATAACCCAGGACTGGGTGAGAGAGAGAAATCCCTCCAACTCAAAATTTAGCACCACTATCAAGCCTAGAACACAGAGAAATCAACAATCACCTCACTGAGTAAGGAATAATCCAGAGCACTAAATGTTTTTTCTGGGAGGATTGGTGCTTGCACCACTCACTAACGCTTGTGCTAGTGAGCACTCGTGAGCAGTTCAGGGTTTTAAACAGCTCATCCCCACCCGATGAATGACCTCAGCTGCTGGCTCCCATGAGCCCCCTACCCACTGAGTACAATGTAACTGCAAAAGTCTATTTGTAGCCGATGAAAAGTACCCAACGCAGTCTCTCACACTGGCCTTTTACTCTTCTCTATGGAGCAGTTCTCAGTTCTTCTGGATGACAGCAGCAGGGGAATTAGCACCGGGGGTGGGAGGTGAGTAGAGTGAAGTGGTGAAGTGGCATTTCTGGGAGGTAGCAAGTGGCACAGGGTTTTAAACAGCTCAGCTGTGCCATGGGTCTTTGCCAAATGCTTGGCAGTGGTTGCAGCAGCTCTTGGCAGGGAAGGTCACTATGTCTTTCCCTACTTGGGTGACTGGCTATTGAAAGCCCACTCCAGGGATCATCTCCTGCACACATTAGCTCAAACCAGGCAGATGTTTGATGCTCTGGGGGTTACAATCAACTTACCCAAATCAGTGTTCATGCTTTGTCAAAGACTGCAGTATGGAGCAGTCTTGGACACAGCTCAGGGCTCAGTCTTCCTGCCATTGGACAGAGCCCAATGCCTAATTGACCAGGCACAGCTAGTACACTACAGCTGGAATGTCTCAGCCTGGATATTCCTCTAACTTCTGGGTCTTATGGCAGTGGTACATTGTCACATCTTATGGCAGTGGTACATTGTCACATCTTATGGCAGTGGTACATTGTCACAGTACCAATGGCCAGACTGCACATGAGGGTACCCCAGTGAACCCTAAGAGTCCAGTGGGACCAGCTCACAGACAACCTAGAACAAAGGATTCTAGTCACGTCTCCTGTACATAAAGTGCTAAACTGGTGGATGGAACCCAGAAATCTGCTAAAGGGGGTTCTCTTCTGGATCCCCTCTGCTTACTGTATTCTCACAACAGATGCCTCAGGGATTGACTGGGGTGGCACATCCTGGATCCCATCTGGCACAGGGTACATGGACCCCAGTGGAAAGCACCTTGCACATAAATATTCTAGAAGCCCCTTGCACATAAATGTTCTAAAAATGTGAACTGTTCTGTATGGGCTACAGGCATTCCATATTCATCTGTCCCTGGGTCCTGCTAGTACAGATGACAATGTCAGTGTGATGCACTACATCAACAAGCAAGAGGAGATTCATTCTTACCCCCTATGTTGGGAAATGATGAGAGTTTTGTATTAGGCTCTTGAACAAGGTCTACAGCTGTCAGCAGTACATGTTCCAGGCATCCAAATGGCAAACAGGCTAAGCAGATCCCAGTCCAGGATGCACAAGTGGGAACTGCTGACCTCAGTTGTCAAAAACCAGTTCAACAGATGGGATCATCCAGAGCTGGACCTTTTTGAGCCCCCACACAATGCAAAACTGCTGCTTTTCTGCTTGCTTGCTACAGGGCCTAGTGCCTTCTGGTTAGATATGTTGTCCCTCTCTTGGAAAGGGAGGTTTCTGTATGCCTTCTCTCCCTTCCCTCTAATTCAGAGAGTGCTACTCAAGCTCCAGATGGAGAGGCAACTTTGATTCTCACTAATCCCCTTTGGCCGCAACAGATCTGGCCCCCCCACTACAACAGCAAGCAGTGGAACCACCAGTGCTTCTGCCCCTGTTCAAAATCCTACTGTCACAGGAACAAAAAATCCTGATCCATCTGGATGTCAGATCTCTTCATCTTCATGCATGGCTCCTGAAAACATAGCCATTGCCCAGACTGGGGTTTCCCAAAAAGTGTCTGATGCCCTGGTGGCTGCCAGAAAACCTTCCACCAGATCCACTTATAATATAAAGTGGAAGTGCTTTGCTCTATGGGCCACTTCTCGTTACTTTGGACCCATTTACCTTTCCAGTTAACCAAGTTCTGGAGTATTTGATGTCCTTATCAGATGCAGGCCTGCAGTATTCCTCAATCAAGTTGCACTTGGCTACCATTTCATCTTTCAAGGTGCCTACAAGTTGCCCAACTAGAGGTGGCCCATATATTCTTGAGAGGCATTCTACATCTGAAGCCTCCCATCCATAAGCAAGTCCAGCCTGGGACCTGAATTTTGTTTTGGAAAAGCTTTTTGTTATGTTCACCCCTGGGAAAGAGGACTCCCCAGTTTCTAAACAGTGCTTGTCCAAATGGTTAGCAAACTGCATTACTTTCTGTTACAGGAAGTATAGTAAGGAACTTTCAGGGTGGTTCATGGTCATTCCACAAGAGGCATGGTTGCCGCTGTTGCTTATTTCAAAAATGTGCGTGCTGCAGATATCTGTGAAGCTGCCAACTGGGGTGCTGTCCACACTTTCACTAACACTACATTCTGGATATTGCCTGTTAAAATCAGCTGGCTTTGGCCTTGCTGTGCTTCAGGGCTTTCTTTCTTAGGCCTGTAGGTTTCAGCCACCCAGACTTTTTATGGTCAGTACTGCTTGGTACTCTTATCATATCATATCATATCCTCGAAGAAGATACAACAATTTCGTACCTACTGTAGCAGTAAATCTTCGAGAGACTCTCTTTCATCAAGCCATGCTGTCCCAGCCTCCTTCCCCTAAGGATCCTGAGACTTTAATTAGTGCTGTCTCCTTCTCCATGATGGTCTACTTATAGCTCTCTGCCTTGCCTACATTACAGAGAATTGGCTTCTCTCCTGGTTCCCTATACAGAGATCCTTGAAGCATGAGCTGGTACTCACCAATGTGGACAGAGTCACCAATGTAATGGTGGGTAGCCACCTAGGGTCCAGTTATCATCATACAGTGTGGTTCAATGTGAAAACAATGGAGGAGTCAAACCACATGAAAGCAAGGGTCCTGGATTTCAGACAGGTCAACTTCACAAAAATAGGGGAATGTCTGAAGGAAGGCCTGGCAGGAGAAAAAGAAGAAGAAGAGGGAGGGATGTAGAGAAACAATGGGTTAACCTTAAGGGAGCTATAGCAGAGGCAAAAAGCCTTTGTGTTAGGCAACTAAGCAAGACTAAGAGAAAGAAAAAAACACTTTGTTTCTCAAAAGATGTGGCCGGGAAGGTGAGAGAGAAAAGGCTAGCTTTCAGGAGGTACAAGGAAACACGGGGGGGGGAGACAGGGAACTGTATAGAAAAGTAGAGGGAGGTGGGGAAAGCAGTCAGGAGCACAAAGGTGTAAACTGGAGAAAACAGCTCAGGTAATGAAAAAAAGAGACAAGACCTTTTTCAAATACACTGGTGAAAGCAAGAAGACTGGGAGTGTGATTGTGAGGTTAAAAAGGGGGGATAAGTGTGTGCAGAGGGCAACCTAGAAAAAGCAACAAGCCTGAACAAATATTTTTGTTCGGTATTCACAGAAGAAAGGGAAGGAGAAGGACCACTATTCAGTGATAGGGGCACCGAGAATCAATGCAAAGATGTGCAAAGTAGTACACCTGGGAAACCAAAACACAGGGAAAGAGTATGCAATTGGGGGGGTATTAATAACAACAAAAATGAAAGGGACCTGGGGGTAGCCATATCAGATGACCTAAAGGTAGCCAAGTAATGTGAGAAGGCAGTAAGGAGGGCTGGGGGGATACTTGGATGCATAAGGAGAGGCATCACCAGTAGAAAACAGGAAGTTGTTATCCCTCTGCACAGACAGTTGGTGAAACCCCATCTGGAGTACTGCATGCAGTTCAGGAGACCCCATCTCCACAAGGACATAGACAGGATGGAGGCAGTCCAGAGGAGAGCAACTAAAATGGTGCAGGGTCTGCACCAAAAGCCATGCAAAGGAAGACTAGAGGAGCTTAATATGTATATCCTAGAGGAAAGGGGGGGGCATGATAGAAACTTTTTGAAGTGCCTCAAGGGAATCAGTAAATTCCAAGAGGGTAGTATTTTTCAGAAAAAGAGATGTGCAAGAACAAGGGGACACAATTTGAAGATAGAGAGGGGATGGCTTAGGGGCAACATGAGTAAGTATTTTTTCACAGAGAGGGGGTGGACATATGGAATGACCTTCCTGTCCTGAGGAGGTAGTGGGGCCAACAACAGTGGGGGAATTCAAGAATGCATGGAACAGACATAAGGCAATTCTAGTGGGAGGTAGGAGGTAGTAGGCTGTTGGTTAACTAGGATCTGCAGCTTATCCAATAAGTAGGGAAATGGGCAGACTGGGTCAGCCAAGCAGTCCTTATCTGCCATTCAAGTCTATGTTTCTATGTTTCAACGGGAGAGAGGTGGATACTAGCCCATTTACAGAGGAAAGAGTCCTAAAGGAACTCAAGAATTTGAACGGGGACATGGCTATGGGGCCAGATGGGATACATCCCAGAATATTAAAAGAACTTAGAGAGGTGTAGGCAGTACCATTAACAGACCTATTCAACAAATCGATAGAGACAGGGGTGGTTCCAGAGGACTGCAGGAAGGTAAATGTAGCCCCACTCCACAGAAGTGGGAACAGGGAAGAGGCTGGCAACTATAGGCCAGTCATCTTGACCTTGGTGTTGGGGAAATTAATGGAGTGGGGTCACAGTTAAAGGTAAGGATTGTGATATTTCTTGAATTCAGTAGAGCACAGGATCCAAGGCAGCATGGATTCACAGCAGCAAGGTTTTGTCAAACAAATATGATCGATTTCTTTGACTGGGTGACCAGTGAAGTAGATCAGGGAGGGGCAGTGGATCTGGCCTACCTAGATTTCAGTAAGGCCTTCTACACCGTCCCACATAGGAGGTTGGTAAATAAGTTGGGCAGCCTGGGAGTGGGTCCCAAGGTGGTAAACTTGGTCAGAAAATGGTTGAGTGACAGGACACAGAAGATGATGGCAAATGGCATTCAGTCTGGGGGGGTGACCAGTGGGGTGTCACAGGGATCCATGCTGGGACCAGTCCCCCTGAATGTCTTCATAAGTGACATTGCAGAGGGAATGGAGGGGAAGGTATGCCTCTTTGCAGATGATACTAAGATCTGCAACAGGGTTGCCATTCGGGGGGGTGGGGAGAAAGGACCTAAACATGCCTGAGGAGTGGTTGAGAGTGTGGCAGCTAAAAGCCAATGAAAAAATTGCAAAATTATGCATTTGGGCACAGAACTCCAAGGGAGGAGTACAAGATGGGGGATAGAGGTACTGATGGCCACCAATCGAGAAAGGTAACTGGAGGGTAATCATATCTGATGACCTAATGGTAACCAAACAATGTGAGAAGGCTGTGGGGAGAGCTAGTGGAATGCCAGGGTGCATAGGGAGAGGTATCACCACAGAATAAAGGAGGTGGTTATGCCACTGTACAGATCACTAGTGAGACCTCATCTGGAGTAGTGTCCAGTTTTGGAGGCCGCATCTCTGGAAGGACATAAACAAAATAGAGGCAGTCCAGAGAAGGCCACAAAAATGGTGCAAGGACTGCACTAAAAGTCATATGAAGAAGGACTAGAGGACCTCAATATGCATTCCCTGGAGGAGAGAGAGAGAGAGAGAGAGAGAGAGAGGGAGATATGATAGAGACATTCAAGTACCTCAGTGGTATAAACAAGGTACAGGAGGGTAGCATCTTTCAGAAAAAAAGGTGTACAAGAACAAGGGGGCATGATATGAGGCCGGGGGGCTGGATCAGGGGCAACATGAGTTACATAGATACATAGATGTTGTCTGCAGATAAGGACTGCTAGGTCCATCCAGTCTGCCCATTCAAACTGCCTAAGAAAGTATCCAGTGACTCAATCTGGTCATTGGCTTTAGCTTTTTCTTTCTATCTCTATTATTCTTTTGTTTCTGTCCCATGCATGTTTGAAGCCTGCCACTGTACAGGCTGCACCCACCTCCTGGGGCAGCCTAGTCCATGCACCCTCTACCCTTTCCATAAAAAGCAACTTCCTGACATTTCCCCATATACAGCCACCCCTCAGTCTCATGTTGTGTCCTGTTGTCCTGGCACTACTATTAATCTGGAATATTTTGTCCCTGAGGTACTTGAATGTTTCTATCATGTCACCTCTCTCCCTCCTTTGTTCCAGCATGTACAAATTGAGGTCTCTCATTCTCTACTTGTAAGGCTTGTGATGTAATCCCTTCACCATTTTGGTCGCCTTCCTCTGCACCATCTCTATTTTGTCAATGTCCTTTTGAAGGTGTGGGCTCCAGAACTGTACACAGTATTCAAGGTGAGGTCTCACCAGGGTCTTGTGCAGTGGAACTGTTACCCCCCTCCTTTGGCTTGTGATTCCCCTTCCAATACACCCCAACATCCCACTAGCCTTTCCCAGCACCTTTGTCATCTGCCTAATGGCCTTCAAGTCATCTGTGATTATGACCCCACAAGTCCCTCTTCTTCTTAGTTACTGCCAACAGCTCCCCCCCAACCTGTAGCTCACCCTAGGGTTCCTGCCCACCACATGCATGATTTTGCACTTCTTTGCATTAAACCTTAGTGAGGAAGTACTTTTCACAGAAAGAGCAGTAGATGCTTGGAATAGCCTCCATGTGGAGGTGGTGGGGGCAAAAATGGTAGGGGAATTCAAGAAGCATAGGATAGACATGAGTACTCTCCCAGTAGGGAAGAGAGGGTAAGCTGCAGATCAATTAGGGTCTGCGGTATTACATTAGGTAGAGAAAATGGGCAGACTAGGTGGGCCACACGGTCCTTATCTGTTGTCACATACTATGTTTCTATGTTTCTATCTCTGGCAGGGAACTGTGGAGAGGAGGGGCAGCCCACATTTATGTAGCAGTCGATGTCTGATGTCACTGTGGGTGGCTGCTGGTGGACTGCATGCAAAAGTTTCCATGTGGTCCTAGTGCCTGGTGGCTTATAGTTCCAGAGGTGTGGCCTAATGAAACAGATTCTCTCAGATCTACTGGTATGGTAAGCACATAACTGTTCTTTGTTAAAACTAAGCACTTAGTGTAGCATCCACTGAAGCATGCCAAACCAAGCTAGCCACTACCTTGTTACAGTAATGTACTTCACCTAGCGGAGAGAAATCTGGGTCTCACAATTGCCATTTATAGTGCAACTTTGGAGAGCACAACTGAGGGAAGATTCTGGGGGTAACTGTAGACATGAAAGTGAAAGCCAGATAGGCAAATAACACAGGAACATTAGTGGAAGTTGGGGGACTCAGAAAGAATGTGAGAAAGTTTTATATTACTGAGAGTGTGGTTAAGCCATGGAACAACCTACCAGCAGAGGTGGTGGGTGTGAGAACAATTAATGGTTTCTACAACAGCTAGGACAGAGTAACCAGCTTAATAGTTACTCAAGTGGAAGCAATAAGGCAGGGGCATAGGGGGGCATGCGAGGACAATAAACCTGACTAGACAATAGGTCCCTGTAGCAGGGTGAAATCCTCCTGTGTTCAGCTCACTTGCTGCAGTGCATTGAATATAAACAATTTAAGAATGGACAGCCCTCCAACTTCTGGAGTTCGGGAGGTCAGGTTTAAGGGAGAACAGACTTCTAGGAAAACATAAAGTAAACTTACATGCTCAAATGGGCAGACTGGGTGGGCCGTAGGCCCTTATCTGCCGACACTGTCTATGTATCTATGTAACTCCAAGATTATTAATCAAACTGCTACCCGTATTTGTGCTGTAATCCTCAATGTATTTCTCCCACAGAAATCTGCCATTTCCTCCTCTGAAAGGCTGACTAGTGCTAACTTCCACAGCTTCACCACACAGGCCATTCCACCTGTTAACCTGTTAACCATCCTACTCATGAAATAAAGCTTTCCACTGTTTCCCCTTATGCTGCCTCCTCCTTCAGTTTGAATGAATGTATTTTTGTGCTGCTTACATTAACTATCTCAAACATCAGTGTGCAATACTCCACCAAGTCTGCCCCTTTTAGTATTCAAAATACAGATAATAGTGGATGCACAGTTATGTGCAAGCCTGTGCTGATAAAGAGGGATTCTGATTACATCACTGACCACAAGAGCAAAGCTCAAGAGGTCCGATGTTATCAGAGTCCCAAGGAGACATCACAGGTTTGTTGAGCCAAAGGATGCTCATCTAGTATTTTGCATGGTGTACAGTTTGAGTGCTTGGAGGATTCTGGGGAGTCTGTCAGAGTGAGCGGTTAAACGCTAAGCACCTGAGGAGAGGCCACTGCAGCAGGAGCCAGCACACACTCTAAAACATTTTTAAAAAGTATGCCACTGTTGCCTTAGTTTTTAATGTGATACTGACTCTTTCCAGTCCATCTTTGAGCTGCTTATTCCAGGAGGGCAGCCTAGGCTACTGCCTCCCTCTGTGAGGTTGGAGTCCATTGCAGTGATGTGGAGACAGCATTCTGCCTAAAGGGAGTGTCACTGAGGGCTCTGTGGAGAGCTATCAGCCTTGGTTGATTTTCTCCAATCGCATACTCAGTTACTACAGATTTCAAACTTCAGACCCTTCGACATCAAGTATTGCCTTTTACTGGATGAATGTTACTCTTGTATCAGCATCTACGCTTATACAAAATTGCTTGAGCAGAATAATTGTACCGTTTTCATTGTATTGCACCTTGACATTTTGTGTTAAACTCTTAGTGAGTTAATCCTTGCTATGCCCCGGACTGATATATCAGCCCAGAATTCCTGTATGTTCTAAATCTGGTGGTAGCCTAAGAGTTAAGTTTTGTCTTGGGGCCCATTTTTGTGTGTTTTATCTAACATAGAATAGGTATAGATTATTGTGATAGCCCTGATAAGGTAGAAATTTACTGGTTGAAGGGGTTTTCTGTGTTTGCCTAATATTGTGTGACAGGGAGTAGCTTAAACACATGCATGGCATCTTCCACATCAGAAGCGTCACCTTTGATGAAGCAGGTTGCTGCACTCCATCTAGCTTAGCCCTCTAGAAGCCTGCCCAGAGTGTTCTGAAAAGGTAACTGTCCCTTCTGGGACTGTATATGTTATTGCTTTAATTTTGTTTCTGTTTTTTGGGAATTTCTTGGATAACAACTAGAGAAGAACTGACTCTGTTTTTTTTCTTGGCAGAAGATTAGTTGCTACACTGCTCCAAATTAAAATGGGGAACATCCGATGAGCTAAAGTGAGTTACCGCTTCAGGAAAAAGAAGTAAATAATTCTTTAAAACACAACTGCTGCACCTATATAAGTGCAAATATATCGCAGAATTTGTTATCTCCAATAGCATAAATATATAAAGCACTAATCAAAGGCAACTAGTAAGTGTCATTTCAGCTAGTAATGACAGATCCCCGATCACGTGATGGCATCTGGCTAGACAGCAGCTGAGATACTGAGCTCCCCCCTCTGGCCCCCTTTTTTGATTATATATCAAATCATCTTGGCTTTATTTAATAAAATTTGCCCAGGAAAACTCTGCATAAGTAATCTGCCACCGTTACGCGACTTTTGCTGGGGGAATAAATCTCTACTGGCCCACGATGGAGGTGGATGGGAAGCAGGCCTTAACCAAGCATACACCCCCTGCATCCCCGGAGAAGGCCGCGAAAAAGCAGTGGAATCAGGCTCCCTCTAAGGCTGATCGAGGAGGGGATAGAATGCAGCAGGCGGTTCCACTAACGGAGGATAAGTTCCTCCAAGAGTTTACCCCTCTAAAAGACATTTTGAAGGAGCTGACTGGTGAACTCAAGTCTCTGAGTAATGATCTTTCTTCTGTCTCCACTAAAGTGTCTGATATGGAGATCAGAGTTACCTCACTAGATCAATGGAGATCCAGAACCGAAACGGAGATCACTGAGCTGAGGCAACAAGTTAAGAGATTGCAAGCCAAAACCGAGGACTTGGAAGGGCGCAATCGCCGAAACAATTTGTTAATTATGGGTCTACCCGAACTGGAAGAAGGCCCAGACCTCATGGCTTTTCTACAGAAGTTTCTTTGCAAGGTGGTGGGTCCTTCTCCTATCAGCGCTTCCTACCATTTAGAGTGGGCACACCGTTCACTGAGACCTAGACCTGCAGCTGGATCCCCCCCACGTCCCATTATAATTATGTTTCTTAGTTATGTGGAAGGCACCATGTCTACAACAAGTCGCTGAACTGAAGGAAATCCTCTGGGGAGTATCTCGGGTTCGGATTGCACAGGACTTACCCAAGGAAACCCGAGAGAAGAAGGCAGCATACCATCCGATCGTGCAGAAACTGATAGCTGCCTCTATTCCATTTAAAATGACCTATCCTGAGATTTTGAGAGTTTCCATTAGAGGCTCGTCTCTTAGCTTTAATACCCCTGATGCTGCTCGTAATGAACTGGCCAATAAGTTACCAGACCTATTCAAGATGCCTGGCTGAAGGACTCATCTTCTTGGCTGTATTTCTGGAATCTAACGATCTTACTGGACTAATTTTTTGTTTTTCACTGTTCTAATTTTAAATTGCCTGTATTGGTAGTTTTAAATGATGCCTGGTCAGACTGCCGGTTGCTAGCTGAGGCGTGCTCTCGTATCTCTTACCTTCTTTCTCTGGTTTCCCTTTGGTTTTCCTCGTTGCTCCCCTGGTCGCTCTCGCTCTCTCCCTTCTGGCTTTCCCTGTCTGGACTTTGGGCCTTGGTTTGAGTGGCAGTGGGTGAGTTCAGGTCCAGGTAATGTTCCCCCCCTCCCGTTATCGTCCAAGTGCCCTTTTGATGGAACTTCTTTTCTGCGGTCGCTGTTTCCGGGAGGGGATTTCCGGGGACGGACCTCATTTGGTCCCTCGGTCATTTCGGTCCCCCCGGAAACTGCGGCCTCCGGTATGAGTTGATCCTGAGCTCAATGCCTGCCTGTTTCCCGGCCTTTTGCTGATCTCCTGGACTTCCCTCTCCTCGTGGGCCGCATGGATCTCGGGTAGGTGTCCAGTCATTATGGCCTTGTCTGGTGTGGATGCTGGGGATCACCGGCTTTGACTGGGGTTGTTGGTTTGCTGTTGCTGGATGTTGCATTGTATCCTCGCACTTCCCTATCTGACCCGCTTCCCTTACTTTATATTCTATCCTCTCTTCGTTTGTCCGCCCATTGTTCGGAGGTGGGTCTTGGGGAGGTGGCTGTGGGGGGACTGGGCTTAGTGTGCTTGCTCGCTAGATGTGGAATTGCAAGCCGTATGTTGGGGGATGGCTAACCTCTGCCTGGGGCTGGGCGGGTGGGGAAATGGATTTTGGCACTGGAGGCTCTCACTTTTTCTGGATTGTACCTGATTCTTTTGGTATGTGGGCACTTGTTCCCGGTTCTGGGGGTCGAGGTTCGCATGGGGGGTTGGGAGGTCTTCGAGCTTCAGTACTTGTTCACTTTTTAGGTCACCCTTGCTCGATCCACCCAAGCTTGCATATAGATATTTTTGGGGTAAAAAGGGGTGTTGGTTGTTGGGGGGTCCAGATTAGAGTATGTCAGGCTGTTGGGATTTTTGGTTTCTGAGGTGGGAGGGTGGGGTTCTCTCTCTCTCTAGGATCCGGCCTTTTCTACATTCCTGGATTTTGGATGGTAGTAGGGGTGGGGGACTGGGATTAAGGACTGATATCCCAGATCGTTATATGACTGCTGGTTTGCTGTGATAGTTTGCCGTTTCTGGGGGATACGATTGTTGAAAGTGTTTTGGGGTTTTATGGATTTGTAACTGCCTTGGGATCTACTTTTGCTTGGTCTGGGTCTCATGGGTGGATGAGCCTACCCTACCGTACAGGCTATGTCTCTGTTTCAGCTGGATGTGGGTTTGAGTCCCAGGCCAGAGCAGTTCTAGGTGGATATTAGGTCCCGGCTTTTATAAGGGGGGCGCACCTTGTATTTACATATTATGATGGTTTTGTCTGGATATCTGGTTGTTTTATTATGTTCTTAAAATGGTTATGAATAGAGTCAAAATAGCATCCTGGAATGTTAGAGGGCTTAGGGAATCGGGTCAAATGGCTGCAGGCCTTTAATCACTGTTCATTGCTTCATATTGATATCCTTTTTTTACAAGAGACACACCTATGCCATGATGATGCTCGGTTGCTTTCCCGGTCTGGCTTTTCCCAATTCTACCTTGCCGGAAGTTCCTGCTTTAGTAAAGGGGTTGCAGTTCTCATTAAAAGGCATGTATTGTTTACGAAAGAGTTGACTGTCTCAGACCCAGAGGGGAGATTTGTCCTGGTGAAAGGTACTCTTAATGGTGACAATGTGGTCCTTGGTTCTGTGCATGGTCTGGTGGGGGGAGGGACCCCGTTTTCTTTATGACTTTGGCGGATAAGTTGGCTGGCTTCCTTCCCGCTCAACTTATATTGGGGGGTGACTGGAATGTGCCTTTCTCATCTGCTTTGGATAGGGAGCCGCAAGACAAATGCCCACCTTCCCCGGCTCAGCGGGCTTTTTGGGACTTGACCTCGATGCTGGGCCTATGCGACCCCTGGCGGCTCGCTAACCCTTCTTGTTGTGCCTTTTCCTTTCAATCTCAATCACATGGTACTAAGTCAAGGTTAGATATGGTATTAGTCAGTCTTCCTTTCCTCCTGAATATTTCTCTGTCTGGTATTGAGCCGATCATTGTGTCGGACCATGCTATAGTCTGGATACGAATCTCTTTAGACCCTGATTATTCTCGTGACTCTATGTGGCAGCTAAATACACAGTTGTTAAAGGATCACCAGTGTGTTTCAGAAATTAGTTCTCGGATTTCTCTTTTTCTGGCTGATAATTTGAATTCTACTCCTAGGGTTGACATGGTATGGGGCGCTCTGAAGTGTTATCTTAGGGGTGAACTTATCAAAATGGCTTCCTTTAGGAAGAAGACACGGTTGGCTAGGTCCTTGGCTATGATGAACAAACTAAGGGAGTTAGAAGCTAATTATTCTACAACTTCTTCTGTATCGGATCTTAAGGAGCTTTTGTTAGCTAGGAACGAATACTCTGACCTCTTGAAAGAAAAAACAGAATATTGTTTGATGAAAACCCAGGCTAGGTATCTGGATCTTGGTGAAAAGTCCGGCAAGCTGCTGGCCTTGCGTCTGCGTACACTTGAGAGCTTGAGGATCATTCCTTCCTTGTTTTCCCCATCTGGTAATGTAGTTTCCTCACCTAGGGATATTGCGCATATTTTCAAGGAATACTACTCGGGCCTTTATAGCCATTCCTCGTCACCCCACCCCATTTCAGCTGTTAGGAGTATGTAAGAGGGATAGATATCCCTTGTATATCAGAGACCCAGCAAGTGAGCCTATTAGCCCCTATTTCAGCTGAAGAAATAAGGAGCACCATTGCTTCCTTGGTTCCAGATAAGGCGCCGGGACCGGATGGTTTCCCGGCAAACTTCTATAAGGTTTTTGCTAAAGATTTGATGCCTATTCTTCTTAAATTATATAATTATCTGCCGGTCTCCTCTGAGCTTGACCCTGCTTTGTTCGAGGCTACTATAGTTTTAATCCCCAAAGCGGACAAAACTCTCACTGACCCGGCTAATTACCGTCCCATTTCTCTCCAAAACTATGATATCAAAATTCTAGCTAAAATACTTGCTGAAAGGATCAAGAAGGTCTGGTTGGAGCTGTTGAGCCCTGAGCAGGCCGGCTTTGTACCGGGGAGGTCAGCGGCAGACCACTTGAGGACTTTGTCACATATTTCTCAATACGCCTAAACTGCTACATGTCCGGTTGCTCTGATCTCTCTTGATGCTGAGAAAGCATTTGACCGGGTTGATTGGTCCTTTCTGTGGACAGTAATGGAGGAAATGGGTTTTCTGGCTCCCTTCTTGACTATGATTCAGATATTTTATAGTTGCCCTTCAGCTAGGATTTATTGCAATGGGGTCTTATCTTCCTCCTTTCGCCTTTTTGCTGGTACCAGGCAAGGTTGCCCTCTTTCTCCTTTACTATTTAACTTATTTTGGAGCCTTTGCTGATTAAACTCAGTCATCCCTTCAGGTGAGAGGTATTATGCTACAGCAACAGGAATTAGTTCTCTCTGCATATGCAGATGATGTCGTGTTGCACCTAACGGATCCGGTAACATCCTTAAAGGCCGCTCTTGATATCATTACGCAGTTTGGCTCCTTCTCTTGTTACAAACTGAATATTTCTAAATGTGAGATCTTTCCTTTAAATAAGTATCTGAATAAACAGGATTTTCATTCTTTTGGAATGAGATGGACCTCAGATCAATTAAGTATCTGGGAATCCATTTTCTACTGATCTTCCTTTTGAAAAAACTAAATCTGGTCAGAGTTAGAGACTTGATTAGTCAGGATTTGCAGCGCTGGTCAGCCCTCCTCTCTCACTTTGGGCGAATCAACATTATTAAAATGAATGTTCTTCCCGATTTTTATTCACTGAACCTGACCATCTCTGGATCCCCTTCCTTTCCCAGCAGCTTCATCGGCTGTTTTCCAGCTTTATCTGGCGGGGGAAAGGGGTGCGACATTCCTATGCCAACCTGTCACTTCCTAAGGACAGGGGTGGCTTATGACTGCCTAATCTCCTGCTGCGTTACTAGGCGGCCCACCTTTCTAAGTTAGGAAGATGGTTCTCCACGAGTACAGAGAACCCCTGTCCAATTTGGCTTCAGCTGGAGCGGCCTTTTTTTTCTGAACTTAGATTGGACATGTCTGCCCTGTTTTATTTTCCCCTGAAGACTCTTTCACAGTTGGTTCCAGACAACACGGTGATAAGTTCTCTTAGGTCATGGGCACAGTGTCTTAAGTTCCTTCGGATTTCTAGTGAACTGGACCTGGGACAGCCAGTGGTCCTAAATCCTAACATTAGATTGGGGAACTCTTGGATTCGCCAAACTGGTCTCTACAATTTAAAGATGCAGAGTGGAGCATCTGTTTAACTAAGACTCGCCTTACGGCCGGATGATATTCTAATCTAAATTTGATATATCAAGCAAAGGGATTTTCAAGATCTTCCAACTTCCGCACTTAGTGGGTAATAAATTCGTACCACCTTTAGACAATCGGTTGTGCACCTTTTCTATCTGATATTATTAGTCTTGCTTCTCAGTCTCACTCTATTTCATCAATTTATTCTTATCTTCTGAATTTTAATTCACAGGAGGATGTTGAGGGCCCTTGGTCTGGATACATCTTCTCCTGAGGTTGTCGGTCTGGACTAACATTTGGCGTAACTCACAGATATCATACCCAGGATAGGTTGCATTAACACAGTATTATATTGTGAATAACCTTTACTATACTCCCGTTAAACTCTTTCAGCGTAAGATGGTTTCCTGTTCGGATTGTTTCAGGTGCTCACAAGCTGAGGGCAATTTAATTCATATTTTTGGGGAGTGCTCCAAAGTTGCCCCATTGTGGTCCCTGATCCGGGAGAATTTGGATCCTCTTCTGGGTCTGAGTAGGTTTTTTTGTCCAGAAGTTTGTGTTTTGGGTGATTTTTCTTATGTAGATAGTGTGGAGCGCCGATATCATATGGCTTTAGTGTCCATGGTGGTAAAGAAACTGGTTCTAAGACATTGGAAGGACCAATTGGTTTTATCATACGCAGACTGGTTGAAGGAGATAATGTCGTATCTCCAATCAGAGAATCTGATTGCCAGCTTTAAAGATCGTATGGATTTGTTTCATAAAAGATGGGGTAAACTCCAAACTTTATGTTTGCCTTAATATTATGGCCTGGCGACCCGACCCTTCTGCCCTCACATAGTATCTATTTCTGTCTCGTTGTAGATTTTAGATCTTTTCTTTTTGTTTTTATATGATCTATGATGTTTAAAGTTAAGGTACCTTATTACAGGTATACAGTGATATCCAGAATTAATGGGGTTTTAGGTCCTTTGTTGGTGCACCCAATTGGGATTGGGGAGGGGCTGTTCTTTGAGGAGTTTGTATGTTGAGGGCTACATGCTTTATCGGTTTTGTGAATGATTGGGTGGGGGTGTTTTGGGGAGGTTAATGGAGTTCTTTTTAGGGGAGGGGACTTGGGAGGGGTGGTTTTTGGTTGTATGATATATATACTGTTTCTCTGTTTATATATTTCTGGAGTGTTGTGTATTTGTTTATTGGGGGGGTTGTTTTTCTGTTTAGTGTTTTCTTTGGTTTATTTGTACTTTGGAAATGAATAAACTTAAATTTCAAAAAAATAGTAATGACAGATACTGATTCATTACTGATTATTTATTCTGGACCTTTAACAAAGTTCCAAACACTTGGCCTTTTAGAAATTTAATTTTAAGATTATTACATTGGATTATCAGGAGTAAAAACTCAATGATAGTTTAAAGTTTGTCTCTTTTTATTTGTTCTTTTTCACTGGGTATAAATTTTCATATGGGGACTCTAGTGCTAGCTCTTAGGTAATATAACTAAACTATCGATGGAAGCACCACTTGTGCTCGACACAGATTTCCCCAATGACCTGCACAGCAATGGCACAATACTGACATCAGTACTCTACCATCCAAAAAGACAGTGTTTTTTGCGAGGGGCTATGCCTCCCACACACCCCATGTGGGGTCTCTGCCTCCTGCACCCCCCGCATTTAATTATGATCAACTTCAGGTCAAAGTTGTTCCAGGCAGGGGGCAGAATTCTGGGAGAAGTTGCATCAGTGAAAAGAGACCATTACAGTGACTGTCACTGTAATCGTCTTTTTTCGGATTTCACTGTTAGGGTGTTGTGCTAGAGTGGGCCACTGACCATTGATATATAGTTACATAGAAAGCTATATTATAGTGCATATTTTCTGTAAAAATGTAACTTAAAGTTCAAATTGAACTACTTGTAAATGCATGTGTTACTGTGAATATTTCATTTGTTTTATTTAAGTGACTTGGAAAACAGCAAGGTGTGGTGCTAGTCCACAACAACTGAACTATGATACTTTCACTTTTGATAGACTGAACTTACAGAACTCACAGAACAAAGGAACCTTGTTATGAAGGAACAGGCCTTGCTCCAGTAGCTCAACAAGTCTACAGATAAAATATTGGAGTTGATAAATATTATCTCACCACACTGTAGTTCTCATTTCATACCTGTATGATTTAAACATATCCTAAATTTGTTAGCTTTTGCTTCTTATTCTTCTGGAAACTTAAAGAGAACTGCAACTTGCAAAACTTTTGACTCTGGACTTAAACAAGTGTGTCTCCTTACTTGATAATATCAGAACTACTGCTGCTCTCCTATTGATAATAACCAAGTCCCAGACAGATAATCTATTGTAGACTATATACTGTATCCAGATGCACTAATAATATGACAAGTTCTAAGGAGAAGGCACCTAACATTTGCCAGGATTTGCATACTCCTATATTGGCTACTAACTTGTCATATATATGTAACCCCCTTGTTACCTGGGGTTACTAGAATCCCAGTAAGACCTAGTGGTAGGCAGGGAAGGCAGCTTGTGAAACTCCAGTTAAATGGGTTTCACACTGTCTCACTCTGTTCTCAGTCACAGCTGAGACTTGAGAGATGACAAACATCATAGAACTGTCGCAGCTGCATAAGCCACATTGGAATCTGCAGCACAGGGAGTGAGATAGAACCTTGGGAGTTTTAAAAGTCAGTCTCCTGTTTATTGTCAAGCAGGAAGGGTTTCTTCTTCCGATTATCTCCAAGCAGGCAGGAAGTCTACTGTTTTGTTTTGAAGAAGAAATACAGTGTCCAGTTTTAAGTAGTGGAGACCGCTGTCCAGGTCTCAGTGCCCCCCTCCTTCCGGGGGGGTAGTAAAACATCCCTCTGTGGGTTCCAGGGGTAATCCCCTAATTTCCACTACAGAAGAAAGCTGCCTTTTTACAGTTTCTGTTCTGATCTGATAACAGTGAAAGAAGTGGTACTTCGCCTGTGGGGCACCTGCAACGAAAGGGTGAGTGTTTGCTCTATTTGAGAGGGCAAACAATATGTTTCTTCAGTTTGGAAAATGTGAAGAAAAGCTGGGGTGTGAACTACTATTTGGGAGGCCTATTGTACTAGGACAAACAAATGGAGTAGTTACAATTTTAAAGTCTGAATGGATTTCAAGTAATGTTGTAGAGGGGGCACTACAGGTCATCCACCATTTAATCTACATTTCAAAGTTTAAGTTTCTGTTTGTCCAGGGAAATGGCTGGGTATGGGCTGTGGGAGCTGGAGGTGGGAACACCCCCATCTTTAGTAACCAGGTCCACCTCTATGGATTTCTTCTGTGATTGCTACTTACCTCATGCGCCTGGCCAGTGATGAGGTAGGTACCCAGACGTGGGTCTCAAATGGGAAAATCTCTCTATGAGTCACAGACTCTAAGTGGTGTGGGGAGCCACAGCTTTGGAAAATATTCTCCTTGTTTGATGGGCGTCAGAAGGAGGTAAGAAAACAAATCTCTCTATGAGTCACAGACTCTAAGTGGTGTGGGGAGCCACAGCTTGGGAAAATATTCTCCTTGTTTGATGGGAGTCACAACAAGTAATTTGGGTTCATTCTTTAAATGGACCATCAGTCAAGTGACCGGCAGGGGACCCGGGCCAGTCGGGCTGTGTATCCAAAGCACATGCAAGTCTGGGCTGAGTGCCTGGTGGGTCCAGAGCCAGACAACAGTAGAAATGGGTTCATTCTTTAAGTGGACCACCTTGTAGCCTCTAATCTGCATTATCAGTCAACGTAGCCCCTTGGGGGTCCAGCTATGCTTTGTTATGTTCAGCTAGTTTATGAATAAAAGCCACACTGAAAAATCCCAATCCTGGTTCTGGACATTACAGTTATTGCTTCCTGTAGTCGGATTTACTTGGGTGCCCCTGTGCAGAGTAGACAAACCTAGGTCCCCTTGTACTAGGTAACCTCATCCTCCCCGAACCCAGGTCCCCACCAGGTATTGCTGCCAACGCCAACAGCATGCCACCTATCATTTTAGTAAAAAGGCAGGAGTGAGGGGTTACAAAAATGAAGGCACTGCTGGGATTTGTTTGGGAAGGAAGGTGCTTGGGCAAGTAGGCTAGCGTTTTGGCTATCTGGCAGTGGGTAGCCCAAAAAAGCTGAAGGAATTTCCCTAGTGTGTTGCTGTGTGCTGTGAATCTTATGCAGCTGTTTAAAAAATGCCAACTGTTTACCAAGGAGCTGTAAAGCCAAAGAGTGTGCCCTTGTCCTGCATCATCAAAATTGTTTACAGCATTTTTTGTCAGTTTTTAAAATGAATTCTGTGAAGAAAAGTGTGGAAAACTAGGGGTAGCAACAGAGAAATTGTGCCCTGAGTGTTTAAAATGCTTTTAAAATGAATTCTGTGAAGGAAAGTGTGGAAGACTAGGGGTAGCAACAGAGAAATTATGCCCTGGATGTTGGAAATGCTTTCTGTGTAAATGGAGAGACTGCAGAGTTAATGGCAATGTTACATGGTTGAAATGGGCTCCCACCATGGAGTCAGTTGAAGAGAAAAAAAAAGTGCATTTTACAGTTTGAATTTGACTGCTCGACGATCGCCGTGAGGAGAGAAGCCCTCGCGAGGAAGAAGAGGCTCATTTGCATGGCGTCGTGTGGTTGGTCAGTTTGCCATTGGTCCCGCCCCTCAGCCAGCTCTTCTGAGTCTGCCTCAGCATTCGAGAGGGGAGACAGACAGTAGTGCGTGTACTGGCAGTGGAGGAGTGTCGCAAAGTATTCAAAGTGCTGTAAACATTCAAAAAGTGACTTTTTTAGTTTAAAATTGGGCTCAACCCACAAATCGATCGTGAAATTAGTGAATTTTGTGGTTAAAATGACGATCGCGGAGACTGCCCGCCCATTTGCACTCCGAGGCCTTCAAAATCTGGCTGCAGGCCGTTTTACCTCATCGCAGCAAGTTGCTACTAATAACAGTGAGTAAACAATTTAAAAACTACTCAAGCAGTGATTTTCAGTAATGCCATATAAAAATGTGTGTGCAGCAGTAGTCGCTTTGCAAGTAACGACTGAGTGATGTCCTGCCAGCAAGTGCAAGTCTGTAAAGCCATTAAATGTGTGCATGAAAGTAAAATGAGCCTCAGTTTAAAGTTTGCAGCCAGAGAGAGACTGTGGGTTGTAACAAAATGCAGTGCTAGTAGAAGCAGGCAATCCTGTGCTGAAACCTGAAGTTTTAAGGGACTGTAAATAAAATGAATGTTACCAGCTTGTGAAAAGTCCAAGGAAAATCCTGTAAACGTGTGTGAAGCCAAATCAGAGCAAGTTGTGCAGTTTGAGTAAAAGTTATCAGTAGCTGGTGTAAATCGGGTGCGCAGTGGCTTGACCCAGATTCTAAATGTTGTTGCACAGGAGTGCTGCCGCCACCATTACAGAGTGGGGTAGTAAAGTAAACACAGCAGCAGAGAAGCCATTTTACAGCTACAGAGTGTGTTCATTAAAGTGGGACTTTCAGTTACAGTGAACTTTTGTTTATTTTTCTGCAGTTATGGCCTCAGGACCAGCTCGTTACCCGGATCATGCCCGGGTTGCAGTAACAGCAGCAGTAAATAGACTGAGAAATATTGAAAAGTGGTGCTATGGAGGGCAACTGCCTCCTGATGTGGCAATTCCTAATTATCCAGTGCGTGTATGCCAAATATGCTTGAGTGCTGGAAGGGATGTCTTTATGATTCCTCACTGTGCTGGATTTCTACAAAAATATGGCTTGTATAAAGCACCTCCAATTCTTTTGGCTCCCACATGGACAAAAATTCAGGAATCTGCAGTTGGCAGCACACAGCATCAGGCACAGCCTGTGGAAGAAGGTCCCTCAGGGGAGTGTGGCACAAAGCTAGAGGGTGCAGAGTTAGAGACTGAACCTGAAGTTGAAGTTTTGGATGCTGAATCTCAGAAAGAAAGTTCGGATAAAGCATCAATAGACCCCTGGGTGGGGGGCCTAGCCCAAGTCTCTTAGGTGAAGATGAGATGCGGGAGGCCTTTGAATGGAAGGTGTCGACCTCCGCTCCTAGTGATGAATGGATAGTCTCAGGGGTGAGAATGACTGCTCACTCCTGGGCTCAGATCCTCAGTGAAGAGGAAGATGAGGGGGGAACCTATGTGGCCTTGTGAGAAAGGAACGGATACACAGCCTCAAGATCTTGCCTCAGAGGAATGTGTTGAAGAAGGTGGTGATGCCACTGCCCTGGATTTACAAGAGGAAGAAGTCAGGGATCTGGTTTTAATTTCTTTGAGGATGCGAAGCTGGCAGAACCAGGACTGGCCACACCCAAGCTAGGTCAGCGGTTTTAGATTGACCAAAGCAAGTAAAGAGGAGAGACTGGTTCATAGAAAGGCAAATGAAATCTATGGTATGACCTTTCCTACCTTTCCTCAGAGAGTCTGGGAGGAGATTGAGGACTGCAGGAAATCCTGGATCTGGGATGAAGCAATGAAACATGTGCATCCTGGGGCCAACCAGCATGTAAAAAAATAGACTGTTCCATGAAAAGTATACGCAGTGGAAGAGAGGCAGGACACTGTTTATGGACAGAGTGAGAATAGTGGATGGAGAGGGATGTGAAGTCTCCCACTGTGTGAATTATGTGCATCCAGACAAGGTAATAATTCAAGCCCCTGACCCCCGGTACTATTGGCCTCAGTGCAAGGACCTCCCAGTAATTAAGCCCGTGCCTACAAAATGGAGTGCCGAGCAGTGGTAGTCAATACTGCCACACTAGACTGTGAAGTGCCCTTATTGATCCACCAATATGAATAACCAAGGACTCAGGTGCTCCACAGTCATCAGTCTACAGTGTACTGTCCTGTTCAGTAACCATCTACTGGCCCACCAGATGACTTCAGATCCAGAGAGGACACCAGCCCAGCTGTTTCCTGTTCATCGCCTGGTAATCAGATGACATCAAACCAGCTGCTTTTCTTTTTGTTCCTGTTCTAAGGTTCCTTCTCCAGAGATGACATCAGCCCAGCTGTTTTTCAGATGTGCCCTCCTGTGGTTCCTGGAAGATGTCCGCCCAGCTGTATCAGAAGAAATGCTGCCAGGGAGAGTCTTCAGCCGTGGACAAGGTTGGTGCAGTTCGTATACTACAAATGGCTGGTAAGTCCAAAAACACTTTCTCTTTCTTTATGACATTGCAGTACACACCCTACACTACAGACTTCAAAAATGTGTGAACTGTCCACAAAGACTCTTCCCTTCGGGACTTTGGCCTTTAAGAACTGTGTTTCATGGGGCTCTGGCCCAGGAGAGACTCTTTATTGGACTAGCCTTCGGGCCTTGTGGTCACTAGTTGGGACTTTTAGGGCACACCATCCCCCCAAATGTGTATTGTAAATAATGTCATTATTGTATTGTAATGTAAATACTGTTTTTTCAATTTTTTTCTAAAAAATCTTTTTGGGATTGTACAGTGTTTTTGTATGGTAGGGGTTGTTAGGTAGACTGTGTATGCAGATTAGGAGTGTGTTTTGTTTTTGTCTTTTTCTTACAGGTGTTCCTAGGAAGACAGAAGAGAAGACAAGAAGAGGAGGAGGGGCTCATCGGAGTTCCTCGTCAATGCTTTATTGTGTGGAATTTAAAGTACTGTGTTGTTATTGTTAAGGTTGTTACTGTGTTAACCCTTTCCTTCCACAGGTGTGGCTGTGGGGGTAGGGAGGAGGGATTAATTGGTATTTTAATGGTTGTAGTTGCAGGTTGCCCAAGGTCGGGGAGGTCCCCCATTTTTTTTTTGTTTGGGAATATTATGTTAGAGGCAGATAGGTTTTCCCTAGAGGGTTGGGGGGATAGACAGGCTGTGGTCCTGAACGGCCATAGGGACTGCAGTGCTGATCTATCAGGGCTATGCTCTGGATGGTTCTACCTGAGCCACTAGGTGTCCATAGTAAGTGGATAGTGTAGAGGCTGACATGTCAGCTATAGGCCTCTAGACCCTTAGTGTTGCCTGCCTGTGCTTGCACATGGTGGGAGGGCTTGATCACCCCTCCATGGAAGTACTTTATAGGGTGGGATAGCCCTAAGGCCAGGTGCATAATGACTGGGTACGGTCATTTTTCCTGGTCAGACGAGTGTAACCCCTTGTTACCCGGGGTTACTAGAATCCCAGTAAGACCTAGTGGTAGGCAGGGAAGGCAGCTTGTCAAACTCCAGTTAAATGGGTTTCACACTGTCTCACTCTGTTCTCAGTCACAGCTGAGACTTGAGAGATGACATCACCATAGAACTGTCACAGCTGCATAAGCCACATTGGAATCTGCAGCACAGGGAGTGAGATAGAACCTTGGGAGTTTTAAAAGTCAGTCTCCTGTTTATTGTTAAGCAGGAAGGGTTTCTTCTTCTGTTTACCTCCAAGTAGAAAGGAAGTCTACTGTTTTATTTTGAAGAAGAAGTACAGTGTCCAGTTTTAAATGGTGGAGACCGCTGTCCAGGTGTCAGTGCCCCGCCTCCTTCTGAGGGGGGAGTAAAACATCCCTCTGTGGGTTCCAGGGGCAATCCCCTAATTTCCACTACAGAAGAAAACTGCCTTTTTACAGTTTCTGTTTGGGTCTGATAACAGTGAAAGAAGTGGTACTTTGCCTGTGGGGCACCTGCAATGAAAGGGTGATTGTTTGCTCTATTTGAGAGGGCAAACAATATGTTTCTTCAGTTTGGAAAATGTGAAGAAAAGCTGGTATGTGAACTACTATTTGGGAGGCCTATTGTACTAGGACAAACAAATGGAGTAGTTAAAATTTTAAAGTCTGAATGGATTTCAAGTAATGTTGTAGAGGGGGCGCTACAGGTCATCCACCGTTTAATCTACATTTCGAAGTTTAAGTTTCTGTTTGTCCAGAGAAATGGCCGGGTATGGGCTGTGGGAGCTGGAGGTGGGAACACCCCCCATCTTTAGTAACCAGGTCCACCTCTACGGATTTCTTCTGTGATTGCTACTTGCCTCATGTGCCTGGCCAGTGATGAGGTAGGTACCCAGATGTGGGTTGCAAATGGGAAAATCTCTCTGAGTCACAGACTCTAAGTGGTGTGGGGAGCCACAGCTTGGGAAAATATTCTCCTTGTTTGATGGGAGTCACAACAAGTAATTTGGGTTCATTCTTTAAATGGACCATCAGTCAAGTGGCTGGCAGGGGAGCCGGGCCAGTCAGGCTGTGTATCCAAAGCACATGCAAGTCTGGGCTGAGTGCCTGGTGGGTCCAGAGCCAGACAACAGTAGAAATGGGTTCATTCTTTAAATGGATCACCTTGTAGTCTCTAATCTGCATTATCAGTCAATGTAGCCCCTTGGGGTCCATCTATGCTTTGTTATGTTCAACTAGTTTATGAATAGAAGCCACACTGAAAAATCCCAATCCTGGTTCTGGACATTACAGTTATTGCTTCCTGTAGCTGGATTTACTTGGGTGCCCCTGTGCAGAGTAGCCAAACCTAGGTCCCCTTGTACCAGGTAACCTCATCCTCCCCGAACCCAGGTCCCCACCAGGTATTGCTGCCAATGCCAACAGCATGCCACCTGTCATTTTAGTAAAAAGGCAGGGGTGAGGGGTTACATATATATATATATATATATATAGAGAGAGAGAGAGAGATAGTACATTAACAATTGTGCTATTGCATTTTATCTGTTTTATATCGCTGTCTAAGCTTTATTTATGTGTGAACTATATTTATGATTGAACTACAAGTGATGTCCAGTTGTTGAGGTATAGTTATTAATTGGACATGTATTTATTCATTATATTCTGATAAAAGGATTCTAGACACATTTACAATAGCTTTATTACTTTGGTAATTGAAGTTTATTGGATTCTACCTGTCCTAGGAATATTGCTATTTTTGGGGAGAAAGGTTATAGAGCTCTAAAACTGTTAAACTGTTAAAAATTATATATATATATATATATATATATATATATATATATATACACACTAGCAGAAACCAATCTAATAATTAGGCCTAATTAGATTAAAAGAACATCAATCTGGAGCTCATAACCCTCTAACATTCTTTGTAATTTATATTCAAGAAGGATACTATTAAAGCTATGTATTAATTTACAGATTATCTAAAATGGTTAACACAAGCAGTGAGCACATCTGCTCTCCTTTAAATCAACAACTAGAAAAAAATGAGAATGAAAAAAAAGAGGAAAAATCAAGAAATTATAGAAAAGCAGAAATTAAGAATGACATAAAACAAAAATAACAAACTTTTTGATGACAATAAACTTAGCGGTGCAAGATACTTCAACCTCAAGGGTAACAGAGCTAAAAGCCTTTAGACAGGGTAAACTGGAGAAACTATGCAGGCAGGGGGTAGGACAGCAAATGTGACTATGGAACCCATCTCATTGGGTTCATATAATTCAGAAGAGTTTGAATTAACACAAAACACTTCCTGGAGAGAATCTGATTTTAATTCAACTTCAGGCTACTTCAAAGAATCTGTATAACTGATGAATGAAAGATAATACAACAACTACTACCAGGAAAACTCAATTAATGCTGAAGGGGATGCAAAACCAAAATTAGGACGGCAAGAAAGATTGACTTTAGCATCTTTTAATCAGGTGATAGTACAAAATAATAGAAAACAAAATCTAGATATTACTCAAAGAGATAATCAAAATAGGGATTCAAGGAATGGTATAGTTACAGACAGTTTGCCTCAAGTAATATAGGCCCTGGATTTCACTACACTGTGATTAATCACTAATCAAAGGGAAATGGCAGATAAGAAAGTGGAGGATACAAAAATATCAGCGACCTCACTTCCAATTTTGCCCAAGTTCTCCCCTGATACGCCCATAACAGATGAATTAGATTACATAGCGTCTGAATATCCACCAATATACATGGACAAGTCCAAATACCTTTATAATTATAACAATATTTTACTGATCAAGGAGACTTTACTGCTTCCTCTGCATTATCAAAACAGATGTTAGAGATAATTAAAAAACTCTATTATGCCAACATAGTTATTCTGGAGAACTTATGAGTACTGAAAGAAGAACTAAGTAGTTTAAGAATGGATGTTTTCTAAATAAAGTACAACTTGACAGGTTAATTAGTGACCAGAATATTACTAAGGACACAAAAGAACAAAAAATAACTAATAAAAGACATAATAAATGAAATAGAACTGATGATACCAGAGCATAGAGAGACTCAGAATAAAGTTATTCAAGTTCACTTGCCACCATATTTCCAAAAGGGAGTTGAAATACTAGTAGTCCCTGGAAGTAACTGCTACCTTTGAGAAAAGTACAAATGTTAAAAAGAGAAAGAAAACCCAGAAAAATAATAATAGTAGAGTTGTTTTGAGTCTAGGGGAAAAAAATGAAAATAAATTATATTCAAGAAATAAGGGGAACACCACAAAGGAAAATCATTAATAATGAACAAATGGGTGATGCAAATAATGAAATGCATGGTAAAGAAAATAGGCCATCTTTTCAAACTACATTGTTGATTAAGGAGCAAAAATGTTTGGACCCTTTACCTAGCTGATCTGATAAAATGAATGAAGGAATACCTAAAGGGATACATAAAAGAGGGTAGACCAAGGGTAACCTACCATGTTCCCAAGTGTTGATGCCAGTAGTATTAAAAAATAATATTGCTACAGAGAATATCCATGAGCAAAAGAAATACTTACTAGAGATGTATGGCATAGACAGACATCAGAAAAGGTAATTCAGTGGGTTAGTCAACTTTTACATTTAACAGAAGCTACCCCTGAGAAACTTTATATTATGAGACCCCCTAGCCAAAATCATTTGGTCTCTGTCTTGTTCTATTGTAAAACATGGACACTGGCATCTAAAATTTGAGATATGGAAGATGAATTAAAATATAAAGGAGCATATATTCACCCTCCATATTTAGTACCATTTGTACCTCAAGAAAGTGTTGCTACTAGTTCTTTTCAAAATGTGTCTACTAATGATATAGTTAAGAATGATTCAGAGCAAGTGAACAGAGTTTTGCCAGTGATATCTGAACATAATAAAGAAAATATTGTAGAATGGGGAAAAAAAACATTATTACTTTTTGGATGGGTAAAAATCTTAAAATCAATCTAAAAGTGCACTGAAGAGAGAAATTGGAGAGTTCTTGACTTGCTCATGAAATATGAATATTACTAAAAGCATAATTGAACAAATAAAAGTCCATCCAGGGAAGCAAACTTCCCACATATAGACATTACATTTAGATCAACTAAGTTAGCAGCACTTCTCTTAAAACCAGTTTCATTACTGGATAATTATGGCATGTATCTGGCTGAATTCAGAATGTTGGAAAATAGTAATAAAAACAAAGTCAGAGTAAGTGAACAAGGTAACCTATAGGAAATCAATAACCCATCTGCATCATTTTGTTCCCTGGACTTTAAATGACAATCAGAAGATAAAAATAGCAACCAAAATAAAAAAATATCCCACATAATATTAAGAAAATAAACTTTGTTATCTTGGAATGTAGAAGGCTTTGGTAATAAATTCAAGCACTCTTGATAAGGGGGGTTGATCCCAGTCCTTTCACAGAAGAAAGGGTTCTGCAAGAACTCCTAAAACTGGAGGTGGACAAAGCAATGGGGCCTGATGGAATTCACACCAGAATTCTAAAAATAATTAAGGGGGGAACTAGTGAAACCACTAACTAGTCTTTTTAATAAATCATGGGAGGATGGTGTGGTACCCAAGGACTGGAGGAAGGTGGATGTGATTCCCCTTCACAAAGGTGGGACCAAGACAGAGGCAGGAAACTACAGACCTGACAGTTTGACCTCTGTGGTAGGGGAAGTAATGGAGTCACTTTTGAAGGAAATAATTATTGAGTACCTAGAGGCCAGTGGGGCACAGGACCCAAGGCAGCATGGGTTCACAGCAGGAAGGTCATGTCAGAGGAATCTAATAGATTTCTTTGACTGGGTGATCAAAGTAGTAGACCAGGGAGGGGCTGTGGACATGGCCTACCTAGACTTTAGCAAGGCATTTGACACAGCCCCACACAAAAAATTAATAGTCAAATTAACCAGCCTGGGAGTGGGTCCCAGGGTGGTAGCCTGAGTAAAACATTGGCTGACAACAGAACACAGAAGGTAATTGTAAATGGAGTCCACTCTGAAGAAAGAGGGGTTACTAGTGGGCTACTGCAGGGTTCAGTACTGGGTCCAGTCCTTTTTAATGTCTTTATAAGTGACATTGCAGAGGGACTGGAAGGAAAAGTATGTATCTTTGCAGATGACACAAAGATCTGCAACAGGGTTGATACACAAGAAGGCGTGGAAAGAATGAGAAGGGACTTGTCAAGGTTGGAGGAATGGTCAGAAGTATGGCAGCTAGGATTCAATGTAAAGAAGTGCAAAATAATGCACCTGAGAAACAAGAACCCAGGGGAAGATTACACAATGGGGGGGGTAGTAACAACCACAAAAAAGGAAAGGGACCTGGGGGTAATCACATCAGATGACCTTAAGGTTAGCAAGCAATGTGAGAAGGCATAGGGAGGGCTGGGGGTATACTGGGATGCATAGAGAGAGGCATCACCAGCAGACAGCAGGAAGTCATTGTTCCTCTGTACAGACAGTTGGTGAGACCCCATCTGGAGTACTGCGTCCAGTTCTGGAGACCCCATCTCCTCAAGGACATAGACAGGATAGAGACAGTCCAGAGGAGGGCAGCTAAAATAGTGCAGGGTGTGCAAGAGAAGCTGTACCAGGAGAGACTAAAGGAGCTTAATATGTATGCCCTTGAGGAAAGCAGGAAGAGGGGGGACATGATAGAAACTTTTAAGTACCTCAGTGGAATCAACAAAGTCCAAGAGGGTAGCATCTTTCAGAAAAAGAGATGTGCAAGAATAAGGGGACACAATTTAAAGATGGGGGTAGTTCAGGGGCAATGTGAGGAAGTATTTTTTCACAGAGAGGGTAGTGGATGCATGGAACAGCTTTCCTGAGGAGGTTGTAGGGTCTAAAACTGGGGAAGAATTCAAGAATTCATGGGACAGACATAAGGCAATTCTTGTGGGGGGTAGGATTAAATAGGTTATTGGTTAACTAGGATCTGCGACCAATCCTGTAGGTAGGGAAATGGGCAGAGTAGGTGGGCCAAGCGGTCCTTATCTGCCATTGAAGTCTATGTTTCTATATAAATTGACAGATGAGGACTGTAGAAATGTTATGTTAAATGATATTCAATGTTTCCAAGAAACATGGATAATAGATACCAACCCCCATTATTGTCGGGTTATACATGCTATATAAAACCAGCAGTAAAACATAAGAAAAATGGTAGACCTAGCACAAGTTTTTTATTTATTTTTATTTATTTAGTTTTTGTTGACCAGGTAAGTGCACTAGACAAATCCTGCCTATTTTCAGGCACGACCCGGGGGAGGGGGATACAGATGAATGGCAACTGACTTTGAACCAGATTAAGCTGTTGGTGGTATTTTTAGTGAATGAGGGAAATTTGGCCAGGACACCAGGGGAAATTCCTCTACTCTTTTCGATAAGTGCCATGGGATCTTTAACATCCACCTGAACTATCACCAATCCAGGCAGATGGGACCTCAGTTTAAGGTCTCATCTGAAAGACGGCACCTCAGAAGTGCAGCACCCCTCTCATGCTGCACTACAGTGTCAGTAATGGGATATTAACCCATGTGCCAGATGTGGGAACTGAACCCACAGCCCTCTGGTTTAACAATCTATATCAAAACATCATTAAATATAAAAGTCTCTATTACTGAAACAAATATAAGCAAATTCCTTGTATTAAAATTAGTAATGCATGGAGGGATAATAATCCTGATAAATATATACCCCCAGATAAAAAGATCTAGAGATGATAAAGTTTGGGATTATTTAAAAATATATATAACCCAGATTAAAGATAAATATGAAAAACAACCAATTATTATAATGGGGGATTTTAATGCACAAATCTCTAAAACTAAGAGCATTCCATTATTGGATAACACATTTTGTCAAATAAATTAGTGTCATTAATCATAACATCCAATATATTAGAAAGACTAAATAAAGAACTGTTAACACAAGAGGGAAAGTCTTGGACCAAGTAATGGAGGAAGCCAATTTTTGTCTAATAAATGGGAGATCAAGGGGAGACCCAGAGGGTGACTATACATTTATAGAACCATCTGGATCATCAACCATAGACCTTGTGTGGGTAAATTTTGAAGCAGCCAAATTATTTGAGGATATGGTTATACTGAACCATCCAGAATCATCCCACTTTCCAAATTTAACAGTGTGGCAAACAGACAGTACGGAACAGTTGCTGTCTAATTTGGCACAACCTCCTTTAGAAATGATAAATTCATGAATAGTTAAGTGATAAGGTTCAACAATAAATTTATTTAGGAATATCTTTAGTTCAGATTATCTCAATAACCTGAAATTAGAGTTAAATACAATAGCAGAATAATCCAAAATTATTAAAATATAGGAAGATATCGTAAGTTGTATCGGACCTTTCTTTACTCAATCAACTAGTGAAACTAGGAGAAAAAATACTTGGTTTAATGCTAGCTGCAAAAAAGAAAAATATTATCTAAACCAGTTAATCCATATTTATAGAAAACATCCCACATCTAATAATAAAAAATAGTGAATAACCAGAGGAAGAAATATAGAGAAATTATAGAAAATGAAAAGAACAAATCCCACACTAAGACGAAGTATAAACTGAGAACAACTGTGATTAAGAAAGGTGTAAAGAAATTCTGGCTATTAGTCTGCCAGGGTTTTAAACAATATTCTGATAAGGTGGAGGCTACTATTATACCAACAATATGGGAAGATCATCTTAAAAAGCTATATTTCTCTGTAGAAGAACTAGGTTTGATATTAAAAGGAGATAACATTTTAACTATATTCCCCAAATCTTTTTATATACTAGGGCCTGGATATTCAAAAGGGTTGCGCCATGCGCAACAGGGTTGCGCATGCTCAAGTCCAAAATGCGCCATTCTGCGATATTCAGCAGGAGGCAGTTACGCCACTGGCATCAGGTTGCGCAAGAGAGCAATGCAAATGAATGCATGCTCAACAGGAGGGGGAGGATCCATGCATAACCCGCGCAACTCGATATTCAGTCGTTGTTGCAGAGTTGTGCATGCGCAACCCCAACCTGCGCCTGCACAACCTGAGCTCAAAAGGCTTGCTGAGGCCACCACAGGTGAGCTGCTGCATTGCAGGGCGCAACATAGCAGCTGCCACCCCTGGCTGGCCCCAACTCTTTCCCTGTGCCCCCACCAGCCCGATCACAGGCATAGTGTAACACGACTCCCCCACACATCTCCCACAGCCCGATCGCGGGCAGTACAGTACATGTAACACCCCCCATATCCGAAGCCCGATCGCGGGCATAGCGTGTGTATGACCCCCATGTGCCCGATCGCTGGCAGAATGTAACCCCCAACCTAAATATCTCCCTGGTGGTCCAGTGGATCGGAAAGCCCGATCGCGGGCAGAATCACTAAACCCCCAAACATCTCCTGGTGTCTAGTGTCCCCCACCCACGAAGCCCCTCCACCCTCCTCCCCGCAGCCGGCGGGCGACAGTATCCCACCTTCCGACCCGGGCCGCCGACTGATTGTTTAGCACGCTTATTGCGTAGAGTTACAGTTAGGCTTGCAGTCTATATCAGAGATGATAGTCCAGATTTGTGAAATACGTTCATTCACAAATCTGGACTGTCATGTACGGGTATGGGCTGCAAGCCCATTGGCTGTAGCTCTGCACCAATGGGCGGCAGCCCTACCGGAAAGTCAGTCGGCGGGCGGCAGGGCGGCAGGCGGGTGGATGCTGCCGCCGCCGCTGTGGGGGGCGAGCGGTGGAGGGGCTTCGGGGTGGGGGGACACTAGACACCAGGGAGATGTTTGGGGGTTTGTGATGATTCTGCCCACGATCGGGCTTTACGGGTCCACTGGACCACCAGGAGATATTTGGGTTGGGGTTACTATCTGCCCGCGATCGGGCACTGGGGGTTCTTATATCGTTATGCCCGCGATCGGGCTTCGGGTACATGTGGGGGGGTGTTATATGTACTCTGTACCCCGAATCGGCTGCATTAGCGCTGCCCCTCGATGGCTGCTGCCTGGCAGGTGGCCAGGCGCAAGTCCTCGGGATCGAGCACCTACATGCAATGAAGGCATGCAAATGGGGCTATAACAGATGCAAATGGCCCCCCGCCTTGCATAAATTATGGCCCCATTTGCATGTCACCTTTTGAATATCGGAAATTTCGCATGGTGCAATGGTACTTGTGCCACCGCAAGTTTAATGCTCATCTCTGGCAACTTAGGTGGCGCAAGTTCCACTGCCCTTGCGCAGTGTTGTGGTTGGGAGTGATATTCAAAGGAGTTGCGCAATAGCGCAACTCCTTTGAATATCACCCCGGGCACACCCCTGCGCAACTATTTTGAGCAGCGCAAGGGCTTGCGCCTCAGAATGGCACAGTTTGAATATCCAGGCCTGTATCTACAATAGAAATAGAAGATACTATAGATAAGATGTCTTCTAATAAGGCTCCAGGACCAGACAGCATTTTGGCTGATATATTTAAAACATTTCTAGACTGGTGGTGTCTATTACTGCACTGTTTATATAACTACACATGCCAAAGTAATTCATTTCCTAAATCATTGGCAGGAAGTATATGTCCCATCTTTAAAAAGGGCAATTTAAACAGCACTTCTATGTATAGACCTATAAGTCTATTATACACATTACAAACTATTTTTTGTAGAATAAAATTCAATTGTCTTCAACAATAGGTAAAGAAAATAATCTCTTAACTGAAACACAAAATGGGTTCAGAGTGGGGTGATCAACCACACAGCATTGTTATATTCTGAACCATCTAATATGGAAATATGTGAAAAAAAGCAAGCAAAAATATATTGCTGTTTGTTGATCTAAAGGCAGCTTTTAACTCAGTCATGTATTGTTTTGGGAAAAGTAAAAAAAAAACTATAACATAGATAACACCATGCTGAATATTATTATGACACTACATCAGGATACACGGCTTACTGTATGTTATGATCAAAATGGCAATTTGACCAATCAGATAAATATGGATCTAGGAGTCTGACAGGGCTGCTTATTGGTACCTCTTTTATTCAGTCTTTATATAAACTCCATATTGATGTCTCTAAATAATTCAGAATTTCATTCACCATCTATATCAAATGTTAAAATTCCATGTTTATCGTATGCAGATGATGTGATGTTAATGTCCACATCAAAACTGGGATTACAGCGGGAATTAAATCACTTTGCAGAACAATGCAAAATAAATAAACTTACAATAAATGGAGATAAAACAAACATAGTCATATTTGGTAATAAAACTAAAATAAGTCCAATAATATATCTAGATGGTGTTAACATTGAAAACACTAGATATTATGACTAGCTAGGTGTAAGATATGCACAAAATATAGCTTGGACCTTGCACATAACTCAGATCACTTCAACATTAAATACAGCATTTGATGCTTTTAAGAGATTTCATAATAAATTTGCACAAAGTTCAATACTGGGCTTATTAAAAGTTATAAATGCCTAAATCAAAACAAGCATGCTTTATGCAGCTGAAATTTGGTATGATTCAGATTTTAATCCATTGAAGGTGCTCATTAACAAGATGTATAGATTTTTGTTGAGGGTCCCTCAATTGGTTCCAGCTGGCGTTCTAAGATGAGAACTCAGTCAGATTCCTCTGATAGCTATGATACAAGACAGAAGAGTTTATTTATCTTAAGTATATTCTTATTGTCAGAGAAACATCTCCCAAGACTATGTCTTGAGGAGGAACTGAATCACAGTAACAGGATTTTTTTATTTCCAACAATAAAGTCAGTTAGGGAAATTATATTCACAATTGACCTGAAACACCCTTTTGTATGAAATTTATACAAAGCCATTTCAAGAGATAACTTTACAAGTAAAAAATAGATGATCAGATTTAGCATTACCCAATGACCAAATAAAGATAAATCAACTTGTCTATTTTAAATGGTATAAGACCTTTAAAATAGAAAAAGGCCTAGAATACTATCATATTATTCTGACTAATCCTGCAGAATGAAGAATACTAGCAAGATATTAAATGGAATTATACACAGCAAACTATATATACTTTAGGTAGAAAAGATCAGGAGTATTATCACCATTTTGTAATTGTTTAAGAAAGGTAGAGGATGATTTATTGCTGTATTATTTTGCCCATCGTATGAGGCTCAGAGGAAATATTGGCTGGGCCCAGTTTTGACTACCCTCAGTCTTCCCTCAGACCAATTGCTTAGCACTTTGTTTAATGCATCTATTGAATTATAATATAATAATAATGTAATATATGTCTATCACCCTCTTGCATTCTGCAGATCATCCAACCAGCTCACTCACAGCGTAGAAGGGGCACAGTTAGAGGCACACTCAGCGTCCCTTTCAGGAGGACATCTCTTGGCTAGCACTCATTCACCTATAGGGCTCCTCTCTGACTAAATGAGCTCCCAGTTGAAGTCTACAATGCAAAGAACTTCCCAGCCTTTACGTTTGACCTGAAACAATGTCTTGCTAGCAAGAGAACATGTGTTTATAGACACTCAACAGGTACTTCCACCCCTGATTGGCTCCTGGTGACCCCATAAGTACACCTCAGGGGGCCACTGTGTCTCACTAACTTCATTCCAAAGGATTAATATTCACACATGATTTCACTCCTCGATTTACAGATGCCCATTCCAAAGTATGCACAAATGTGTTCCTATACTCATGGTCATAATGGGGAATTACACCTAGCTATAACCCAGTTCCTCTCCTCTCGCTCTTCCTATGGTTCCTCCACCCTTATCTGCCCTAACCTCAAACACACCCACTCCTAATTTTCTCCTCTGGCCATCAGATCTCCTGCCTCCACACTCCATGCCTGTTCATCCCTGATATTTCTTCTCCCTTCTCCTCCTCTTCTCCCTCCTCCTCTCTACTTCCTCACCACCTTTTACCTGCCCATACCTCCTGCAGTCCCTCTGCTAAGTTCTCCTCTCACCTCCTGATCTTCCTCTCCTTCACCCCTCTCTTCACTACCTCTAATGGCAACCTTTAACTTAGATGACAGAAACTAACTCAAGTGAGAATGCCTGAGTACTAAGCAGCTACTGGTACCCTTTAGACAGACAATTACTAAGCAGCCTTGTTACCTCTTGACATATAGTTCAGCAACTAATTGTTATCTGATTCATAATTAATTGTTGTCCGGCTAGCACTCTATCTTAGATAGCTGTATCCTTGTCTTTGTATCTTGTGACAATATAACTGTTTTCTTGTCTCTTGACATGGAACCTTTGTAAATGAGCTCCAAGCTCAAAGGTATTTCTGACTTGCTAAGTTTTTAATTTCACTTAAGAAATAAAATGCTATTGTTTTAGGGTCTTCGGTACCTGTGGTACCTTTTATTATGTGTCACATTTTATGCTTGTTTAGCATTCTGCTTTATTGCTGTCCTGTTTTACGATTTTGTAAAGACATTTTTGTTGATCATTTTTATTGATTGATTGATTGATTGACTAGCACAGTTTGTTTTGAGGCAGGGAGAAAAATATCATTTGGGACCCTGTTTGAGTGTCAATAAAAGCACCAGCAGCTGAACTGAAAGTGGAGATGCACTGAAACAGCTGACTCACCAATGACCTCATTTCAATTTGGCAATTTATGAAAACATTTTTGAATGTTGGAGAACATTGGAGAAGGCTTATCTATAAAATGTTGCCTGCCCCTTTGTTGGTGATGATCCGTTTTCTCTTCAGTTTTTGTTGGCAGCATTTTTCAGCAGAGGAAACAGGTGCCTTGAGGATTTACAATCAGCTGGAATGTTGTTATAGCACTGAAGAGTACATTGATGTTCCATGACAAATTTAACTGTGGTACGAAATTTCAGTTGGAATGTAAAATCATGCAGAACAAGGGCTGACTATACACTCTAATGTGGCCATGCCCCCCTCAACCTTTGCTTCTCTAGACATCATAACGTGACTATGTCTAGTCTCTCCTCATAGCTCTTGCCCATTAAATCACTAATCAGCTAAGTGGCTTTGTGCAGGACCCCCTCAATCTCATCAATGTTCTTTCTGATCTGTGGCAACCAAAACTGGTTGCTATACTGCAGATATGGTTTAACCAAGAAGACCTTGTGAAGGAAGAAGATCATCTCCTATGTTCTGCTCCTTACCCTAGTCCTAATGTAGCCCAGCATTGCCTTTGCTCTTTCAGCTGTGGCATCACATTGCCTTCCTGGCTTCAACTTACTTAAAATGATTTAGTACACTCTATGACCTAAGATACCACTTTCAAGATATGATACCTTAGGTCTGCGATAGTCCCTCTGTGCAATGTTTAACATTTTATTTTAAGCCTTTTTAAGCAGCAAGGGACTGTAGCTTGCCCTGACAAGGCAATACCTTCCACTTTCTGATTCAGTTACTTGCCCCCGTGCTCAGACACGTAGTGACATGAAGCAAGGACAGCACAGGGCGAGCTCCTTTGAAATGAATGGGACTGATTTTTTCCTTACTTTTTAATACATTATGATAGCAACTTGGAGATAAAAATAAGGGCCACAGATCTACTAATAATACTTTGTTAGTTGATCAGTAGCCCTTATTAATCTCTACATCATCAAAATAATGTACTGAAAAGTGAGGGGAAAAAATCAACCCCATTCATTTCAATGGGGCTCACCCCCACACTCTCCCTTGCTTCACAATACTATTTGCCTGAGTGCAAGGGTGTGTAGCTGAATCAGAAAGTGTAATGGCTCAGCTGATTACCTTGTCTATGATCCCTTACCACTTAAAAAAGGCTGAACATAAAATATTACAAATTAAACAGAGATACTATCGTGGACCTAATGAATTCTATCCTGAAAGTGGTACCTTAGGTCCATGAAATCACTTTAACAAAAATTACTCCTACATCTATTTCTTTTGTTTTGTTGTCCACTCACATCCTTCTTTTTACTTTACAATCCTCAGTAACTTCAGCAGCCTGCTGCTGACCCCCTTCTCCAGTAAGAGGTATTAGTCAATAGGGCCTCCATGGGCTGCCTCTTATGGTAGATCAGATACTAAGCATAACATTTGGGCAAGAGGACTGAGAAACTGAGTGGTTCTGGCTGCCCATATCTCACAAGAGGAGTCTCTTATACCATAATAGATATTCCACGGAGGCCCTAGTAGCTTATCATAAATTACTGAATTAGCTAGAATGATTTATAATAAGTGTTAATGTTTTTTTTGCTGTTTATTTAGCTATCCTCCCCTGTCTATGAAGTAGAACATTCTACTCCTAGCATTTCTGCACAAGAGGCCACTGTACACAGGATAAGAGGTACAGCTGCTTTGTGTGCTGACTGGCTGAAATCATGTAAGTAATCTATAATAAATAAATAGCAACAAGCCCATTACCAGCCCCTGGGGAACTCCACTCAGAAAATCGCACCACTCTAAATGGTAACCATCCATGCACCACCCTTCTCTACTTTCTACCTGTCATCCAAGTTGCTATCCACCTCCTCCACCTCCACAGTTAGTGAACTCTATTTTGTGTTATTTTCTTTATGAGTTTTCCATAAGATACATTGGTAAAGGCCTTACTGAAGTCCAGAAGGACTGCATCCACTGCCCTGCTCTGGTCCGACTTCCTGGCGACCTCTTCTAAGATGGCAATCTGTTTGATTTAGCAGATTCTGCCTTTTGTGAAACCATGATGAGGGCCAGGGAATAGCCTATCCTCCTTTGTGTGCTAAACCACCACATCTTTTATGATTGACACAAACAAGTTTTCCAGAAGCTGAGGTAAGGCTCAAATGTTCATACTGCGGTTGGATAGGGAACTGGGGACGTGATGCCCATAAGACTTCCCATCATAGGCATAAGAGATCCCTCACCATGGAAGCACTCTGAATCTCAGTCTCCAGCTCATACTCTCCATGATAGACTACAGGCTGGTGGTCTATGAAGCTGATACAGTGCTCAAAAAGGTCCAAATTGCACTCAATAAGGCATTCCGCCTCACCCTGTGCGCAGATCACTACACTCATACTTGCACCCTGTATGAGCATACAAACTGGCTTAACCTAAAAGACAGGATCAAATACTAAACTTTCCTCCTGGGAAAGAAGGCACTCCTCAGAAAAACCCACCCTGCATAGGAAACCTGCTTGAGGCTTCTCTCTCATCACATATCACCAGAGGGAAGAAGAATGGAGCACTGTTCATACCATTCAGCCGAACCTCACTAGGGCAGTGCACTTTATCCTATTGGGCCCTCCTCTGGATAAATGAACTCCCAATGAAATTACAAACAAACAACAGCCTGTCTCAATTCAAAGCAGGCCTCAAACAGCACCTAATGTCTAGCTCAAAATGCACCTGCTTCTCAGGCCCCACTTGATAGACATGCCTACCCCCAAGGTAGCACCCAGCAGGGCTACCTAGAAAACCCTGCCTCCATTCCAGCCTAGCCAAGGGCTTAAGTAGGCTATCAGTCCTCTTTTAATGCTCTTGGTACTGCCTCTCCCTAACCCCCCCTCCACACGCACCATACTCAACATAGACCTCTGGAGCTGCTCCCCTGTCACAGCCCCCCCCATTTTATTATCCCCCCACCTCTCACTCGCTGCAGTAGGTTCAAACCCTACCCAATCCCCCTTGTTTCACAGTCACCCAGCCTCTCACCATCTGGGATAGCATTAAACCCTATGCAGTTACTCTGCCATGATCTATCAACAGATTTGGAGATTTCCAGGGGTGTGCTGCCTAGGGCAACCAATTAGAAATAGCTTAGCATTCTATTACAACTGCTCTGTTTTTCTCTTATTTGTCTAATTCTCATGTAGTCACTCTTTAATGCCTGTTGATCAGGCTCCTGTAACCACTGAATATGTTTATTATCTTATTGTCCACCCTGACGTGGAACCTTTATAAAAGAGCTCACACTCAAAGGTCTTTCCGAAACACTAATTAAATGAAATAAAAAAAATCCTTACCTATGAGGATTCATCATATCGTGTAACCAACTATCCAATCTAGATTTAAAGACTGATTAATTTTTACTAACGATAACATGCAGTGGTAAGCTGTTTCATGTGTGTACAACTCTGTGTGAAGAATCTTCTTTTAGTTGTTTTGTATAGAAAACTGCTTAACTGTAGTAGGTGCCGTTACGTTTTCTTGGAGTTTTGTTTAAAACCAAAACCCAGCTACATAAAGAGAGTTGCATCGTTCACCAGTACTGACACAAAGTAGTTGTTCAGTGACTCTGCTATTTCCCCTGTCCATTTTAATGATTTAATGATTTCTCCCCAGTGATCGGGGCCCTATCTTATCCCTGGCCCTCCTTTTGTACAGTCTGTATTAAACAATGGTCTATCATTCCTCTTGATCCTCTACACAGCCCTGTCTTCCAGACCCTGTTGTTTCTAATCTACGTAAATGACCTACCCATCCATATTACAAGGTCTAAAATAAAACTGTACGTGGATGACGCAGTTTTAATAGGTACAGCAGCTTCTCACAAGGAATTAGAACACAATTTGCAACATGACTTTAACTGTCTCAAAGAATGGTTCATAAATTCAAATATAGTTCTCAATGCAAAGAAAACTCAGGCAATGTTGTTGAGGCACAGTAGGTCAAAATCTAATGCTGAAACCAAATTAAACATCAAAACATAAAATAGTCAAATATTGAACAGTTGCAATGAGTACAAATACTTAGCTGTAACCATTGACATTGTACTGAAGTTTGATCTACATGAAACTCATACAGTCAAAAAGTTAAACAAATGACTTGGGGCCTTGAGAAGGAAAGCATTTTTAATCCCCAGAGAAACAAGAAAAATCATAGCAACACAACTGCTACTACCGGTACTGGAAAATGGGAGCATTATCTACCAGCATGCTGCTCAGACAGTGCTAAGAAAGCTAGATAGAACATATAACAACTTAGCAAGATTTGTATTCGGTTGCCCTATGACCAACATCATTACTTAATGTACAGCAGCCTACACTGGGATTCCTTGGAACTCAAAGGGGAAAAAACAGAGGGCAACAATTGCCCTTAAAACGTACAAAGGCAAAGTTGAGACTCCAGAATCTGATTCTGATAGAACACCTTGGCAAACCCATAACCTGGTGAGATAAAAAAAGGGGGGGGGTATTCTCATGGCAACTAACTTATGTGGGAAAATGGTAACAAAGTAGTGGGCACTCAAAGAATGGAACATGTTATTACCAGAAATCAAAAAAGCTCAACAAATTCATTTAGAACCCTGCTAAATGAAAACTTAGAGGATATATGCACTTGCCACTGAATATCTGTGTATGAAACTCTGTGGCGGTGGCTGTACAATGCAGCTGGTTTTGTAACATTATAAACTGCAGATTTGTAGTATTGTAACTATTGTAAATGTCATTTGTCTAAAATTGTGCACTTCTTTGTAACAAAAGTCTTCAGCCTTGAAACTCACAAAAGCCCTTCCCCACCACAAGGGTGGTGACCCTACCTTCCCTGGAAATTACTGTACTGTCTCCCTCCTACCCTCATTGGCAAAGATCAAAGAATTTATTGTCCTCACAAGGTTCAATGACGTATTCACTTCCACAAATATCCTTTCTCCTGTCCAATCAGGATTCAGAAAATCCCATGCCACCATCTCCTTCCTCCTCCTCCTCCTTTGCTTCACCAATTCCATACTTTCGGCTATCCATCAAGGTCATATTACCTTTGCAATATTCATCGACCTCACAAAAGCCTTTGATTCCATCTCACCCCCTCCTCATAAGTAAACTCCATGCTGCAGGACTATCTGCCCCTACAGTTAAGTGGTTCAATTCTTATCTCATTGGTAGGCACCAAGCTGTACAGGTCAGTAATATCCTTTCTCCTCCCCTCCCCATCCTTTCTGGCATTCTCCAGGGCTCCATACTTGGACCTCTCCTTTTTTCTCTTTATTAATGATCTCACCTCTGTCTATTCCACTGCCCACATACACATGTATGCAGATGATACAGTCATCTACCTGTCTGGCCCCTGTGCCTCAGACATCCAAATCCCCCTCCAATGGGACTTTCATGTAGTGATACAATGGATCTAGGACATTGCCTCAAAATGAACATTAAAAAAACTATCGCCATGACCTTTGGCTCCAAGCAAAAATTAGCTAGGTTATCATCCCCTACAGTGATTATTACTCTGCCTGGCACCCCCTTGATGTGGTCCCTACCTATAAATACTTAGGTATCTGTCTCTATCCATCCCTTGGATACTCTACCTGCCTAGATGCCTTGCGCTGAAAACTTCACCCCAAACTTGGAATGCTTTTCAAGCACAAAGACTATCTCTTCCCTCCCAGTCCATCAAACCTAATAACTAAATGGATCCTCCCAGTTATTGACTACGTCAGTCTCATCTACAGGTCTGCACCTGCCTTCTCCCTTGCCAGGCCTGATGTACTTTTCAATGCTTTCTGTCACTTTACCTCCAGCTCCCCCTTCTCTACACACCACTGTGACTTATATTCCACTGTCTCTTTCTCTTCCCTTCAGCAGAGGTGCTTAGCCCACTGCTGTACCTTTATCTTAAAATATTGGTTTGAATCCCTCCCATCCTATCTGTCCTCCCTTCTCTATCCAGCCACCACCTACTCCCTGCACTCCTGTCCTTCCCATACCTTAGCCCTCCCTGAGCCCACACTTCAGTCAGTCAACATGCTTTCTCATGTCACCACCCCTCCCTTTGGAACAAACTCCCTTCCTCCATTCGCCATACCCCTTCATTTCCGGTGTTAAAGCATCTGCTTAGATCATCTCCAATAACCTCCTGCAGTTGCCCCTAAGCTTCCCCTGTTCAGATGGACTCCCCAGAATCCTCCTTCCTTGATGGCTCACCTGTCCTCCCATACTATTACTATTTTCAATTGTTTGGGTTGAAATCTGCTTACTATTTTGCTCCTTGAACCTTACTGTTATGTAACTGTGTATTTACTCCAGTGCACAATGTGTCACAATGTACACTTTTCTTTGGCACTCTGTATTTTGTATTTTATGTATATTTACCTCACTTTATTATGGTCTGCTCCCCAAGACCCTGGGTTGCACCTGGAAATCAGCCTTGGCTCAGAGTGCTTTTCCTGGTAACAAATCTTTAAAATAAATATATAAATAAATAAAACAAAAAACAGGAGAACTTTGTAAACAGGGCTGCAAAGCCCTAACAATTGTATCCTGTTTAAAAATAGAGTGTTATCTAAGTCCAAATTATTTTTTCTTATAAAGGTAATCTTATTTCATATGGTTCTATTCCTGTTTCATATGGCCATATGAAAAAAGAAAACTGTGTCACAAAATTTTTTTAAAATGTGTTAAAAATGCATTTCTAGGTAGTTTTCCAAAAACTAACTGAAGAATCCAGATGATGGGGTCCAGATTAACAAGATGCACGTGTCGGTGTCTCTGCAGAATATGATTTTATGGGTTTTCAAATAAAAAAATTTAAGAACTGAAACAAGATGACCACCATAAGAATTTTTTTTTCATGAAACAGGATTAACCCCCATATGAAACAGAATCCTTTTTTGTATGGACACATTTTATTTCATATGAAACAGCTATCCAAAAGAGTGTACTGAGCAAGCTCAAAACCAAAATTTCCAATCCTTATAAATCTGAAATGGATTAATACTTTTTCACCAAACCTATGAAAGGTATCATTGTTGGCCAATCCCTTTCTACCTAAAAATTTCAGACCAAAATTCCAAACTATCTGGGTGCTAGGCGATGACAAAAAAGCAGCAAAAAAATATATATATTTTTCACCTTTTCATTATCTGGATCTCAGAATCTGCACATCCAACCAGAAGAAAACTTGGCACATCAAGAGACCTTGCCCCAAGACCACTCATGCAACATTTTGTGCAAATTAATTGAATGGGGACAAAGGTATTAAAGTGCAAATTTTGGGGTTTAACTTACACAGACTACTCAACCCTAACTATACTGGTGCTACTTCCCCACACACACACACACACACACACACACACACACACACACACACACATCTATAAAAGACAAAGAACCTCTGTGCACAAACACTGAGGCAAGGGTTACCCCAAAGGGCATTTGGCTGGGAAGCCAAGTTTCAAGAAAATACAAAATCACACATGCCCCCACAATGCAAAGCATCATGGGCTGCATATGCAGATCACCACAGAATGTTATGCTGGTTCAACTTTAAGCAGAATTGCAAGGTGCTGAAAGGCCTCTCACACAGTTTGCAAAGGGTGCTAACTGATGACATAGACACCTGTTTCGTCCTACCAGGACTCATTAGTATGCCTCGTCTGTTTGACACCATATATATATATATATATATATATATATATATATATTTTTTTTATAAAATGGGTAGGTAAAGTAATAGAAATTCCACTAACATGATTGGACAGAATGCATCACATGGCCCTGCATTATTTCCCAATGACCGCACACCTCCCAGCATGACCACATGTCTGAACTACTTTCCAGCCCCCTTCCAGTCTTCAGAACTTTCTCACCAGTAGTAAGATCACTCCACACCTGACACAGAAAAGCTGCCACAAACACAAACACTCCTAGAACAAGCAGGCTACCACTAACAGAAATAACAAATCAATACAGCAATCCTCAGCCCAGTGTACACAAGATTTGTTTAAATCTGCCATACATTTTTAATAAAATGCAATTTAAAAGTCTTATCTCTCTCATCCTGCCATTTTTGCTGTGGCTCCATGTTGAAGGGCTTTCACTTTCTGCTGCAATGTAGCGTGACCGAGTGCTGCCACTGTTTGCGAGTTGCTGCCAGAAGTTTAAGTGTCAGTCACTTTAAAAAGTAAAAAAAAAAGTTGTTTTTCCTGTTTTATTCATTTTCTCAGAAAAAGAAAGCTGTCATCTGTACATGGAGAAGATCCACCGTGGAGCACTTTTACAATCTTGAACTCTAGCGTGACCGAGCGAGCTCGGTCTCCAAAAGTAAAATACAGGTACATGTTTAAAGTAAGTCCCTCTTAGCTGAAATCTAAAGTAAAGTGTCTTTTTTTTCCATTTGTAGCTCTAATTTCTAGAAAATAAGCCACCGACTGAAGTGCAAGGAGAGAAAGCACAGAGCGAGACAGTCGGTGACTTCAGAATGACAGATGCTAGGCAGAGTGAGCATTGCTATAGCAATGCTTGCTCTGCCTTGCGCCTGTCATTCTGAAGTCACCAACTGTCTTGTCTCTGCATTTTCTCTCTCACACTCAGTCAGCAGCTTTGACTGTAGTACGGTACAGGCTGCATGCCCATTGGCTTACACTGTGGACCAATGGGTGTACAGCCCCACCGTACAGTGTCAGTTGGCAGGCGGCGGGTGGCAAGGGTGGGAAGCTGCCACCCACTGCTGACTGGGGAGCGGGTGGTGGGGCTTAGTGGGTGGGTGGGGAGGGGATACTGCTAGACCACCAGGGTTGGCTTGATGCGACATTATTTTTTACTGATGCCCGCGATCAGGCTGCGAGCAGTCCACTGGACCATCAGGGATGCAGGACTAATATTATTACAACATATGCCCATGATTGGGCTGTGAGCAGTCCACTGGACCACCAGGGATATTGGACATGTTTTAACTTGTACACATGCCCCCAATCAGGCATTGGGGCACTTTGCCGGGCTGTGCAGGGGGCATAAGTCCCTAATGGCTGCAGTCTGGCAGGGCGCCAGGTGCAAGTCACTGGGGATCGGTGCACTTGCAAGCAAATGGGGCCATAATGACATGCAAATGGCCCCATTTGTGCCTTGCATGCATTATGGCCCCATTTGCATGTGCACTTTGAATACTATGGTTGCTGCGCCCAGCTTAAATAACTTGGCACCAGCACATCCCACTGCTCCACTGTTCCACTTCTGGCCACTTTGCGCTGGTGCAGTGCCACTGCACCATGCACACTACGGTGGCCAGGGTGCGATATTCAAAATGCTGTGCCATGGCACAGCTCCGCTGAATATCACCTTGTCAACGCCTCTGGCAGCTATTAGTTGCACTGTGCCCAGGCTTGCACCACAGCCTGGCACAGTCTGAATATCCAGCCTCTATATATATATATATATATATATATATATATATATATATATGTGTGTGTATATTATATACACGTGTGTGTGTGTGTATATATATATATATATATATATATATATATATTATATATATGTATATGTATATACATTGTCCTTAACACCCAAATATTGAGGGAGTTATGACTTGTTGAAGTTTAAATGTGAGCAAAAAACTAAGTCCAAAATCTTTTTTGTATGAGGGCATTCATTTTTTTTGCATGAACAAAAAAAGCCATACAAAAAAGGATGCCTTCATATAAAAAAGAATAGGAAAAAAATTGAGTTATTTTTTTTTTTCTTATGATGGTATTCTTTTTTTGTATGAATGAAAAAACTTATGAAAAGGATGCCTTCATATGAGAAAAGAATAGGAAGAAAACTAAGCTCAAATCATTTTTTGTATGAGAGCATCCTTTTTCATATGATGCCTTCATACGAAAAAATAATTTAGGCTTAGTTTTTTCCCATTCTTTTCTTTTGCATGAAGGCACCATTTTTGTATGCTTTTTTTCATTCATACAAAAAAGAATGCCTTCATATGAAAAGAGAATCAGAAAAAAGGAGTCCAAATTCTTTTTTTTTTATATGAACTCATTCTGAATCAGAAAAAAACAGTCCAAATTCTTTTTTTTTTTGTATGAACTCATTCTTTTTTTGTATGGCAGAATTATTTTTTCCTATGGCTAAAAGGATATACAATCTAAAAAAAAAAACATAAATTTGGGGCTCATTTTTCCAAAAAGTAATAGTAAAATCTATCTAACGGGGTCCCGATTACAAGGATACATATGTTGGTGCCTCTCCAGGATGTCATTTTTGTGGATTTTGAAAATGTTTTTGAAAACAAAAACAGAACCAAGATGGCGGCCACACGAAATAGGATTTCTTCCCATGAAAAAGGACTGCCTCCATAAAAAAATGATCCTCTTTCATACGAGTCAAATTCTTTTTTCCTTCCCAGCAGCAATCCAAAAGACTGTACTGAGAATGCTCAGAACTGAAATTTTAAAATGTAATAACTTTGAAAAGGATTAATATTTTTTCACCAACCCATCCAAATGTACATCTATAGGCCAAGCCCTTTGTACCCTGAAGATTTCAGACCAAAATTCCAAATCATATGGGTGCTAGGTGACTACAAAAAAAAAAACACAGCGAAAAAACAGCAGTTTTGTACTTTTTTTGCTATCTGCATCTCGGAATCTACACATCTGACTGGACCAACACTTGACACTTCAAGAGACCTACCCCCAAGACTGCACATGCAAAATTGTGTGCAAATCTGTTGAATGGTCATGAAGTATTTAAGTGCAAAATTTGAGGTTTAATATAGAAACCCCTGCTCAACCCTAACTCAAGTGGTGCTACCCTGCCACTAAAAAAGGGGTGCAGCAGTGCCCTTATAATTAGGGTTGAGTAGGTTGTTTAGTGTTAAAAGCCAAACTTTACTGGTTAATAGTTCTGCCTTGTTCAAAAGAATTGAACAGAAGTTTGCAAATGTGCTTTGAGAGGCATTGTCTCTTGCTAGGGCAAGTTTTGTGCTGATCAGATGTTCAAATTTCAGAATCCAGATAGTGCAAAATAAATGGAAAAATCAGGGTGTTGTTTTTCTCTTTTTTCTCACCTATCCTCACCTACAGCCCAGATGGTTTGGAATTTTGTTTTGAAACTTTCAGGGTAAAAAGGACTTGCTCTAGTACGGTATATTTCATTGGTTTGGTGAACAAATATTGATCTATTTCCAAGTCATAGGGATTTGAAACTTTGGTTCTGAGCATGATCAGTAGAGTTCTTCATTTACATGTTTGATACAAAAAAAGAATTTGGACTTTTTTTCTCACACAAGAAAAATCTCCTTTCATGAACTAATTCTTTCATGAGAAAAAAAATCTTTCAAATTGCTGCCATCTTTTTTTTTTAATTTTCAAAACCCATAAAACTTATACCCTGGAGAGCAATAAACATATGAATCTAGCTAAAAGGGGTCTGTTTGCAATGGAATTTGGCAAGCCAGCTGATAGGCAAGCATACAACGCTGAGTGCAATAAGTATACTTGGGCCATTCAACAGGCCAAAGCCCAGTACTACCAATCTGCTCTTGTCTCCTCCTGGGGGTCTGCTAGAAACTTTTGGGATAATGTTAAGGAACTGAATGGGAAATCCCGCTCCCAACCCCCCTCTCTACTCTCCTTTAATGGAACTGTCTGCTTTGATCTCCTTGGCATTGCAGACTGCCTAAACCACACTTTCTCAGACCTGAGTTCAGTCCTGCCCAGTAACATCTTTTACCCCATCCCAGTAGCACCCCTGCCCACTCTCCAGAGACCTCCTTTCTATCTACATACCATCTCCCTGTAGGAGGCTAGACCCCTTCTGCAAAAAGCCATTAGTAGTAACAACCCCAGCACTGACCTACTGGACACTAGGCTACTTCATCTGACATTGGATGCTATTCTGGTCCCACTTACCAAGCTGCTCAACCGCTCTCCTATGCCTGGGGCAGTTCCCCAGCACATGGAAAACTGCCATCATCACTCCCATCCTAAAGAGCAGCAATTGAGTGACCCCAGGTAACTATCGACCTAGCTCCATCCTCCCCCCACTCTCTAAGGTCCTTGAAAAAGTAGTTGCCAACCAGCTTGCTGAATACCTGGCCATGCACAATATCCTGTGCCCTGAACAGCATAGCTTTCATGTAGGTCACAGCACCACAACCGTGCTACTTGAATTCTCCAACTTCCTGCACTCTGCTCTTGATGCCAGAAGTCCTGCCGGTGCCATGTTCATTGGCCTCTCCAAGACCTTTGACATGGTTTGCCATCCCCTCCTGCCTGACTCCCTCAGATGCCTTGGTTTCTCCCCTGGCCCCTTTGAATGGCTCACCAGCTACCTCTCTGCCAGAACTCAGTGTTTAAAAATCAATAGCACCCTATCTGACACATGACCTGTCCAGTCTGGGGTTCCCCAGGGCTCCATTTTAGGCCCTCTCCTCTTCAGTCTGTACCTCAATTCCCTCCCCTCAGCCTGCCCATGTAAGATCCTCCTCTACATGGATGATGCTGTGCTCTTTGCCTCTGACACCAACCCCAACACACTCCGGGTCACTCTCCAGCAAGCTTTTGATAGAGCTGAGCATTGGTTCATATCACAAAGGCTAGTCCCGAACCTAAAAAAGACCAAAGCTATGCTCTTCTTACATCACCAAAGCAAAGCCAGTGGTGCCCCTCTTGTGATACTGCCTATCACACTAAACCCCATTGAGCAGGTTTCCTCCTACAAGTGTCTGGGCATTACCTTAGATTCGGCACTGTCCTTCCATTCCCATATCAATGCACTTTGGGCTGCCACCAATGTCAGGACTGGACTGTATACTGCCATAGGGACTGCCTACCACAAGAGACCCTTAGACTGGCAATCACCTCCTCTGTCCTGTCACTAATTGACAATGGACTGCCCACCTATACTGCAGCCGACAACACTGCACTTGCAAGAGTCCAGCTCTCTATAAACAAGAGTTCCAAATAGTGAAATAACTGCACTTATGCTATCGGAGGGGTTTGCTATCAAGGTAAACAACCTAAAACTCTTCAAAGACTTTCCAAAAGGTGGCGCCCTTCCAAAGAAATAGACAGAAATGCAGTCAGCACATAACTACTGTTGAGTTTATTTCCACCACTTGTGGGAGCCCCTAGCACCTCGGCCGAGGAGCTAGGGGCTCTCACAAGTGGTGGAAAGAAACTCAACAATAGTTGTTATGTGCTGACTGCATTTCCATCTATTTCTTTGGAAAGGCACTACCTTTAGGAAAGTCTGTATAAACAAGGCCTACAAGCTAATGCTGTAGGCACACTCATATGTGCCTGCTGTACTCCATCACCAACTTGCTCAACCTTGAAGAAAGACTCTGCTTCCAAACCTGCCTTCTTGTAAAAAAGATCCTGCTAGGGATCTCCCTTCCTGGGGTCATCACCCCCCTGCAGCAAGCCTCCCCCTCAGTCTCCACCCACAGCACTGTCAAAACTTCCCTTATTGTCCTCAGGGTAAGGACCTCTGTGTCCCAGAGATCCTTTTGCTATTGGGCTCCCTCCTGGTTCAATTTCCTCCTAGCCAACATAGCTGGCTACACTAAGCTTGGTCATTTCAAGGTCTCCCTGAGAAACAATCTGACAAGCACTCGCTGCTGCAACTGCACATAATCCCCTTACCCTCACCCCTAGTCTGGGTCTGCCCTGTCTACTTTTGCTGTATATGCCTGGGGTCTCAGGCAACATCTGCTGACTAATGTAATAAAATATCTCTGGTGGCTAGCTGATGTGGTACTCGTGTACCTATATTATGACTACTGTGATCTACCTATTACCAAGCTTGTACCACGAGTGAATGCCTGTAATACTGGTTGCTTTTTTCATCTATGCATTATGTACAGTACTGTTTTGTTTGCTGTGGTGTATTGCTCTCTTGATGAGGTGCCTTTGTAAATGAATCTTTGACTCAAAGGTCTGTAAGCCAATCTAATAAATAAATAAATGTTTAGCTAGATTCTGGTGTATGTTTGTTTTTTAAAAAGGGACTCAAAATGTAGTTTTGTGACATCCCTAAAATTCCATCTGAAAGGCTTAGCAAAGGGTCATGGGCCTGATTCCAAGTGAGTGTTTGCCGGTGTAAGCAAAGATACACCAAACCTCTTGGCATATCTGGTGACATACACCAAGAGTTATGCCAGCCCCGATTCCAGGAGGTGATCTGCACCATGTCGACTGTGGGCTATGCCAACTGTGGGTTATGCCACCCACTATGCCACAGCCTGCAATGACATGGCACAAGTGTGGGTTATGGCAGCAACAGCGCCCAATTCCAAGAGGGTGGCTGCTGTAACCTGCTGCCATGATTCTTTTTGTTTTAATTATGTAAACTTTATTATTTAACAAACAAATGCAAACCCATTGTACAGACAACATACATACCACAGGAATACATCAATTAAGAATATAAGTGAGAAACAAGAACATTCTATATATTGCATGAAAATGTATATGTCCTGAAGTTGTCTGTAACCCCACCTCCCATCCCTCCCCATTCCTCCTTGTCTGCCACTGAGTTTGGGTAATAGGTTATGTTATAAGGAAATTGCGTTGAATCCCAGACTGAAGGCATTGGACAGAAAAAAGGAAATTGACCACTAGAGGGCCTGTATATGAAAGTGAATTTAATGAATCGATATAAGGGTAAAAAATGGATCCCAGATTTGTTTATATGTGTCCATTCTGTTTGCAGTACCTGCAATGATACGCTTTGCTTGTAGAGTAAACAAAACCTCTTTATACCATTCTACATAAGTAGGTGCAGTCATGTCTAGCCAATGTCTCAAAATAACCTTCTTGGTGCAAGCTGTGATTAGGGACATATGGGCTCCTTGAGTACGACCTCTCAACTGGGTATAATCACCTAAGATGCATATCTCAGGATTAAAATTATCTGACAAAGCCAGTCAAGGGTTGAGACGCTGTTGGATGTCTGACCAGAAGGGACCAAATTTTTCACAAGACCACAACATATGGAGCAAGTTGCCAAGTGCCATTTGACATTTGGGACATTGGCTAGAGGGCAACCTACTTATCTGGTGAAGTTTGACCGGTGTAAAATACAAATTGTGGTTAATCTGAAATTGCATGTATCTATATCTGTCCCACTTAATGTATTTGTACAAATGTTTCCAGATTTTAACCCACGATCTGGAGGTGGTGGTCAATGGAAGAATATTATCCCACCAGTAAAACCTTTGACTCTCCAGGGTCACTAACGTAGTTACTAAGAATTTGTACGTATATGAAATTAGATAGCTATTGGGGATGGAGCTAATACATGTAGAGAGGGCAACTGTTAAGGATTTAGACCAACTACCAGAACCAAAATAGTGTAACAACATGTGGGAAATCTGGAAGTATTTGAAGACCTGAGTAGGAGTCCAGTGGAAATGGAAATTGGCAACCTGAAAGGGCATGAGTTTTTGGTCCATAACCAGGTCCTCAACCTTACTTACACCCATATTTGGCTAAAAGGTGTGGGGTTTGAGAGTTTTACCAGAAATTAAAAGATTAGGGTTATTGAAAAGAGATTGAGATATACCCCTATAGACATCTGTTTTGAGAAAGGAATTCAGCTGGGATTGTCTTTGAAGCAAGGAGCCAAGAGGTGAATTTCATAGAGATCTAGGAAGATTCTTTCTGGGAGCAAAGGGAAGAGATTTGGAATCAATATCATGCATTGAACACAATGCCTGTTTGATTCCAACCCAAATGGGGCAGTAAGAAGAGTTCTGGGTAGGATTTGTATGGAGCAGATGGAATCTTATTCTAGCCAGATAGATAGCTAAATAGTAAAGGTAAAGGTTGGGTGCTTGGAGCACACCATCTGTTTTTTGACAAGTGAGTTTAAGATAGGTTCATCGGACCTTTCCTCCCAAGCCATAAGAAGGAGCTAATAGGTTAATGTAGGTGTGAGAACCAAGATAATGTGAGGTTCCAATTAAACATTTGTCGGGGATATAAAATATAAAATACATGGAAGAACATTCATCTTAATGATATTCATATGACCCCACAATGACTGGGGAAGTTTGGACCAGCGTTGAAGGTCATCCTTGAGTGTAGTAACATTGGTGTCCAAGTTAAGCTTTTTCATAATATGTGGAGAGGGATGCAAGTTAATGCCAAGATAGTTTAACTTGCCTGTCCACCATTGTATACCCATGTGAGCTACATCAGCTCTCACGGTGTGCTTGTTAAGGGGCAAGAATTCAGTTTTATCCAGATTTAATTTATAATTCGAGATGAGTCCAAACTGGGAGATAATCTGGAAAGTGGTAGAGAGTGATTGAGCCAGGTGGGAGATGTGCAGAAGTATGTCATCCACATAAACAGAAATGTTGTACTCTGAATTACCTACCTTTATACCTTTTATGCAAGGAGAGTTTTTAAGTTTCCTGATGAGGGGTTCAAGAAATCGGTCAAAGAGGTAGGGAGATAAGGGACAGCCCTGACGGGTACATTGAAAAAGTGGGAAGGGGGTAGAAAGAACCCCATTACATTGCACTCATACAGAAAGGGATGTGTATAATATTTTAACCCAGAGTAAAAATTCTGAGGGGATGTGATATTTGGGTAGTAACAAAAAAAGATATTCCCAGGACACTCTATCAAAAACGTTTTCTGCATCAAGAGAAACCAACGCAGCAGTAGTGGTGGAGTCTCTAGATGCAGAAAAAAAGGTATGCTAACTTCCTTAGATGATTAGATGAGAGCCTTTCCTTAATGAAGCCCACCTGTTCTTCACTAAGCAGTGATTCCCACACTAGGCTTAGTCTAGAGGAAAGAATTTTTGCTAAAATTTTGAGGTCCATGTTAATTAAGGAAATCGGTCTGTAGTTAGAAACAAATAGGGAATTTTTGCCTGGCTTTGGGAGGATGACTATGGCTGCTGAAGTGAATGAAAAATCAGTTAGGCCTTCTTTAAAGATATAGTGGAAGGTGTCCAAGAGGATAGGAGCTACCAACCCCTTAAATACTTTGTAGAAATTAGATAAGAAGCCATCTGGCCCAGGAACTTTGTCTGGAGAAAGTGAGTCAATAGCAGAGCAAACTTCTGCCAAAGTGATGCGAGCTTTTAAACTAGCAATTTGAGGTTCTAATAGGACAGGGAGATTAATATCCTGGAGGTAGGAGTCCAGTTCTTGCGGGGTGATGGAAGATGCAGGGGGTGTGTATCATTGACCATACAATTCCCTAAAAGCTTCAACTATATCAGATGGGGAAGTGAGAAGTGAGCCAGAGGCTAAGTGAACAGAGGAAACAATTTTATCAGCTATCTGTGTACGTAGACAAAGGGCTAGGAGTCTGCCGGCTCTTTCCCCTTGATCAAAGTAAGAGACTTTGGAATGAAGCAAAAGAAACTCTGATTTATCTGCAACTATTTGATTTTATTGAGCATGAAGAGATTCCACCCTTTTCCAATCTTCAATAGGGGAAGAAGGAGAAAGGTGGGATTCTGCAGCTGATATTTTGTCTAAAATAGAGGAGAGGGCCACAGCTCTTGGTTTTTTACGTTTAGTCACAATACATATTAGTTCTGCCCATAGTGCACATTTTAGTGAGCCACATAGAAAGTCTTTTTTATCCATGGAGGGGGCATTATACTCCATGAAGTTGGTAATGAATGCTTGGAGGTGTTGGATATAATCCTCCGACTTCAAAATTTGGTTGTTAAGCTTTCAGACTCTACCTCTGTGGATGTTGGGGGAGAGATCCAGGTGAAGATGAGTTATTTGGTGATGTGAGATAACCTTAGGAGAATAGTAGGCTAGAGAAATGCCTGGAAGGAGATCTATGGACACAAGGAAATAGTCTATACAGGAAAAGGAGTGGTGAGGAAGGGAGGGAGTGAAAGGAACATTTTTTATGATCAGGATGCATAATTCTCCAAGGGTCTGTGAGACCAAAAGTTTGCATTAGGCATGGATAGCTTTTTGGCTTGGTGACAGGCCATGCATAGTCTGGTTAGAGCTGTCTAAACTATTGGATAGAACCTGGTTCCAATCACTCCCAAAAATTATTGGAAGGGCGGACCATGCACTTAATGTGCACATCAAGGTGGTGAAAAAATCTGGATCATTCATATTGGGTCCATAAATGGACCCCAGTATAACTTCTGAGTAGCCAAGAGGGCTCGCAGGGTCACAAACTGACCCCCAGGATCATCAATCTCTTGTAGAAGTCGAAATGGAATCCTATGGGCTATGATGATAGTGACCCCCCCTTTTGTGGGAATCCAGACCAGAGCCAAATACTTGACCCACCCAGTTTCTACGTAAATAATGGACTTGGCTAGGCAAAAGGTGAGTCTCTTATAAAAAGGCTGTATCAATTTGCAGGTGTTTGAGATGAAAAAGAACCTTAGATCTTTTGGCAGGAGTCTGTGCACCTTTTATGTTCCGGAGCAATATTTATAACCAGCCATAACAATTACTGTGATGCGAATAGGGAGACCGTAATCCACTAAAGTTCAATCGAAACAAAATATGTAGTATTAGGGTAACAAACTCTCTAACAGTGGCAGACATTCCCATACCCAACCCCCCTTCTCCACCCCCTAACCTCCTCAAAGACACAAAACCCCAAGAGGACAGGTGTGACCTAGCCCTTCCCAAATCTTTACCCCAAATGAAAATTCTCAAAAAGTAAATCTAGACCAATTATCAACCCCCTTAGAGCCCCTCCAGGTAAAGTAACATTTGAGGGACCAAAATGACCCATATCTAAATAACGACAGTGGAGGTTCCATACCCATCTTCTGCTTGTGGCTGCTACCCCAACAAATGCACAGCCACAGCACCCCCACCCCCACCCTAACTAAAATTTGTCCCTTAATTTCTACAGTAGAATCTTAATAGAGTAAATCAAACTACTGCCAATAAACTTGCAGTAAATCTGAAGCTACATATAAGATGTAAAAAGCAAACCTTAAGCAATGCAAGTTGCAGATATAACAATTAACTACAGAGTTAACAAATAATTAACTATGTCTAAGAGTGCTATTATGATGTATAAACAAAGCCCCACTAGCAATCAAGAACAACTCTGGAGATATCCCATCCAACTGGTGATTTGGGACCAGGACCTGGAGGAGAGAAGTAGAAAAACAAACAAACAAAAAAAAAGATAATTTAAAATTAGCCAGCCTAAAACAAGCCTTGTTGAACATTCACCACTGATCCAGTGGTAGAAGTGTAACTGGGAAGGTAAAAAGGAAAAATTTTAGTCTTTGTTGAATATAACACTTATTCATGAGGCAGGCCATAGCATGGCCGATTTATAATAAATTGGTCATGGTAAAAGAAAGCAGTCAGAGGTGAAAAAACAATACTAGGACAGGGTCCAGGAGTAGAATAAAACAAAAGCCAAAGTGAAATCAAGGGTACTTGACTGTAACAAACTTGCATCTGCAGGCAATTGTGGTTCGCAATGAATTGCTGATGTTCACACAGTCATGCAGCTTCCTCACGAATGTGCACACTGCCAAAGAGAATAATCGCACTCAAAAAAACACCAGGCGGTAGGGTATGAGCCTAATCAGCGCTGGACGAAAAAGAAGTCTGGAAACAGTGTCAGGAGGTCTGTTGCTGGGAGCTCTGCACTCTCAAAGGTTTGCCAGGAGCCCTGGTGCAAAACTGATAGCCTAGCAGGATACAACATTCTAAGTTTGATCCCGGCAGCAATTATCTTGGAAGTAGATGGATGACATTTGGCTTGTTTTTGCCAGGTGGTGGCTGGTGGATCCTGGGAAACACATAGAGGTGAATCTTCCCACTTAATTTCTTTTAAGTCCTCAGTTGCTGTTAAAACATGCTGTCAATCTAGGTAACTCAGTAGGTGTAAGACTTGAAGGGCCTTGGTTTTAAGTCTGGAGGTGGTCTAGGCCATAAAGATCTGTGGGACCGCTTGACTACGTAGCTCCCTGAATGTGGTGGGGGCTCGCTATTTTGGACAGCAATTTTTGTGCAAAAAGAACAGGCGAGTGCCCCTCTGCATCCTCTGGGAGGCCGAAAATCACCAGGTTATTACATCTGTTTCGGCCTTCCAGATCCTCCAATTTTAATTCAAGTTTAGAGAGCTTCTGTCTGAGGGAAGATATTTCAGGCTCCATGCAGAATTTCCAACCTTAGAGTGATGTGGTGTGGGATAAACGTCAGCCAGTGCTTTATTTGTCTCTTTGAGATCCGATTTAATGGACTTGAGATCCAAAGTGAATTCTTGGAAAGTTGCTTTAAGAGATGTAATTTCAGACAAGAATCTGTCTTCTAAGGGAGGAGCTGCTGCAGCAGTAGGCTGAGATCCTTTACCCATGGTAGCACTCTGCATCCTGGCCCATTTAGACTGTTTATCCAATGTTGGTAGTGGTGTGCATGATGGAAGGGCCTGTTTCATTTCCATTTTCTGTCGATTAACCTGCCACTTTCACCACAAATGGTGATCAGGTAAGTCTTGAGAGCCTAGTAAAGCTGTAGAATTATATAAATGAGGTCAGCAGTAGCTTTTAATTGGTTTTAATATCTATATTTAACTTGCTGAGGTGGAAGCAGGAGCGCCACACATCTGCCTAGTAGGAGTGCATCATGTGATCCCCTGCTGCCACGATTCTAAGAGCCACACTGACGGAGCTAGGTTAGAGCAGCTTAAGCTGCTCTAAGGGGCATCTGATGGTGCCATCCATCATATGCCTGCTCTGAAGCACCACAGCAATGGTGCCAATGTGCTCTCCATGCTCCCACAAGCACACCCCTGCCCCCATCCCAAAAGTAGGGGACCCCCCAGGGTCCAATCTCCAGTGCACCCCCTGGACTCCTGTGCCACCTGTCCTGCCCCTCATGCCCCCTGGTGTGTGCCATGGTGTTCTGGGGTGGGGGGGCCTTGGGGGGACTGCCAGTAGTGGGCCATGACTTACGACATGTGGAGCATCTACACCATGCCCGTGGCATTAGCCTCCACATGGCATAACCAGCATGTCACAAGTGCTGGGACCCTGCTGCTCTTGGAATGCAGCGTAGGGTCCCTGGCATAGCTTTGAATGTCACAAGTCATATACACCGATGAGTTGCAACATTCAACTTGGAATTGGGCTCCCTGATTCTTCTTTTATGAACTGTGATTCTTCTTTCATGAGTCTTACAAAAGAACAATCTTGAGTCACAAAAGAAGAATTTTTGCTCACAAAAGAAGATGGTGAGACATCATTTTTTCATAGTTCTTTCATGAGCTGACCTCCTTCTTTCATGAGTCATGAAAGAACTCACAAAATAAGGTCATCTCATGAAAGAACTATAAAACAATTAAGTCCCACCGTCTCCTTTCATGAGCCAACCTCCTTCTTTCATGACTTCTTTTGTGACTCATGAAAGAAGAGGTCAGTTCTTAGGAGAACTATGACAATAAAACTAAGTCCCACAGCCATCTTCTGCAAGCCAGCTTCCTTCTTTCATGACTTGTTTTATGACTCACAAAAGAAGAGGTCAGCTCATGGAAGAACTATAGCAAAAAACTAAGCCCACCATCTTCTTTTGTGAGTCAACATTCTTCTTTCATGTGTCATGAACAAACTTATGAAAGAAGAAGGTCAGCTCATGAAAGAAGATGGTATCTATCTATCTATCTATCTATCTATCTATCTATCTATCTATCTGTCTGTCTGTCTATCTCTGTCTCCATATTTGTGCATGTTTGTCTGTCTGTCTAGCTGTCTATCTAGGTAGCTGTCTGTCTATCTATTTTTTTTGGTTAAGTGGGCTGCGGGTGCCCATGTCATGAGCAAGTTAATAGTGAACATTTAAATATTTTTTACTCTTCCACAGTTGAATGGACTCTACATTTGGCACCGGGCCCTTTGAGCCCTGCATGCCTGCATCTGTAGCCACATAGAAGCACACAGCCCCTGTGAGGTCAGTGCTTATGCAGACACAGATACAAATCCATGAATGTAGCACATCAGTGCTACTGCATTTGTGTAATCTGGAAACAGTTGTGCATTATTTGTCTTACCAGATGATAGCTGTCTGTGGTTGCTTGTGTGGTGTTGTCCTGTTGCTTTTGGAGGGTGAGGAGTTAGGGTTGGAAACCCCAACACCACATTTCCCTACTTTTGTTGCATTAAGTTGAATCCTAACTAGTCTATTAACACAGTTTTTTTTTTTTACAAAGAATATAGATACATATTTCTGTGGCTCAATAGCACCACTACAACTAGGGTTGAGCAGAAGGGTTCAATGTTAAACCTCAAACTTTGCACTTTAATAACTTTGCAACTGTTCAACAGATTTGCATGACATTTTGCATGCACAGTCTTGTGTGGTAGATCTCTTCAAATGCCAAGTTTGGTTTCAGTCAGATTTGCAGATTCCCAGCTGCGCATAGTACTATAACATTAAAAAGCACTGTTTTTTGGCTTTGTCATCTCGCTGTGCCAGATAGCTGGAAATTTTGGTCCAACATTTTCAGGCTAGAAGGGGCTTACTTCACAGAAGTGCCTTTTGCTAGTTTGGTGAAAAAATATTAATCCATTCCAATGTTATTTATTTTAAAACTTTTGAGTTCTGAGCATGCACAGTTCAGTCTTTTGGATAGCTTCCAGAAATGGCAAAATAATTTTGTCTCATGAAAAAGGATTCTTTGTTGTGAGGGGCCATTCCTTTTTTGTGAGAAAACATCCTTTTTCGTGAGAAGCCATCTTTGCATTTTAATATCTTTGCAACCGTTCAACAGATTTGCACAAAATGTTGCATGATTGGTCTTAGAGGTAGATCTCTTGACGTGCCAAGTTTCCTTCCAACCGAATGTGTGGATTCTAAGATCCGGATGGTGAAAAAAGTTGAAAAATTACAATTTATTGCTGTTTTTTGTCATCATCTGTGGCCCAGTCAGTTTGGAATTTGGTCTGAAATGTTCTGGGTAGAAAGGGTTTGACCCACAGATGTGTTTTTTGCTGGTCTGGTAAAGAAATCTGTTGCCAAGTTATAAGGATTTGACATTTCGGTTCTGATCATGCTCAATAGGGTCTTTTGAATAGATGTTTGATACCCTACTGAGCATGCTCAGAACTAAAACTTCAAATACTTATAACTTGGAAACTGATTCATATTTTTTCACTAAACTAATGAATGGCACCATTCTGTGGCATACCCTTTCCACCCTGAAAATGACATACCAAAATTCCAAATCACATGGGCTATAGGTGATGACAAAATAAAACAAAAAAAAACCCTACATTTTTTCCTAAAAACACAATATCCAAATCTTGAAATCTTCACATCTGACTGGAAGGTATGCAAATTTTGTGCAATTCCATTGAATGAGGGTTAAGCTATTCCTATTTTATATACAGGACCAGATATTCAAACTGCGCCAGTCTGTGGTGCAAGCCTGGGCACAGTGCAACTTGGCTGCACAGGGGCATTAACCGAGCAATATTCAATGGAGCTGCACCATGGCTCAGCATTGTTGAATATCACACCCTAGCCACCCACAGTGCACATGGTGTAGTGGCACTGTGCCAGTGCCGGTGGCCAGAGTGGAGCATGGGGATGCGCTAGCACAAGTTCCTTTGCCCAGGGTGCAGCAACTGCGATATTCAAATGTTGACATGCAAATGGGGCCATAATGTATGCAAGGCGCAAATGGAGCCATTTGCATGTCATTATGGCCCCATTTGCATGCAGGTGCACTGATCCCCGACAACTTGTGCCTGGCGCCCTGCCAGGCAGCAGCCATCAGGTACCGACACCCACTGCAGTGCGGCAATGTGCCCCACAGCCCAATCGTGGGCTGCAGTAAAAGATGGTATAATCCAAAATTCCTGGTGGTCCAGTGGACCACTGCCTGCCTGATCTCAGGCTAAGTAAATAAAGAAATATCCCAAATCCCTGGCGGTCCAGTGGACCACTGCCCACCCAATCATGGGCTAAGTAAATAAAGAAATATCCCAAATCCCTGGTGGTCCAGTGGACCGCTGCCTGCCCAATCATGAGCTAAGTAAATAAAGAAATATCTCAAATCCCTGGGGGTCCAGTGGACCGCTGCCTACCCAATCATGGGCTAAGTTAATAAAGATATATCCAATATCTCTGGTGGTCCAGTGGACCTATCCACCCAATTGCAGGCCAAGTAAATTAATGATAATTCCAATATCCCTGGTGGTCCAGTGGACCTGTCTCCCCAATCATGGACTGCAGTAGAATTAATCAAAACCTATCATTCCTGGTGGTCCAGTGGACCCCTCCCCCACCCACCCACTGATCCCCACCGCTCCCCTGGTCAGTGGCGGGTGGCAGCACCACTGCCTGCCGCCCGCCGCCCACTGACTCACCATCAGTAGGGTTGTACACCCATTGGTCCACAATGTGAGTTAATGGGTGTGCAGCCCATACCATATTATACATTCCAGATATGTGGATGGGATCCATTCACATATCTGGAATATGTAGTACAGTATGGGCTGCACCACCAGGGATTTTGGATAAATCTTTTTTACTGATGCCCACAATCAGGCATGGGGGGTGCCACCATGAAGGTGCAGCAGGGGCTTGGGTGGCCACCCACAGGTGACAGCTGCAATGTTGCGCCCTGCAATGTGGCAGCTCACCTGTGGGTGGTCATCTGTAGTTCCTTTTTATTTTTGGATCAACTTTGTGCTGGTGCAGGCAGGGGTTGTGCATATCCTGGGCTGAATATAGGGCTGTGCGCAGTATGCATGGGCATGCCCGCCCACCTGCACCTGCATACATTACTGATGCGCTCCGGCGCATCAGGATTTGTGTCGCACACTTTCCCCTTTGGAATATCGCGCCGGAGCACATCAGTGGGTTGCACATGGTGCAACACTGTTGCACCATGCACAACCCTTTTGAATATCTGGGCTACAGTGTATATCTACAGCATATATAGCATTATAGTTGCACGGCAGTATCACTATAGTTAGGATTAAACAGGGGTTTCAATGTTAAGTCTCAAACTTTGTACCTTAATAACTTTGCAACCATTCAATGGAATTGCTTGACATTTTGGAAGCATAGTCTTGTGTGATAGATCTCTTGATTTGCCATGTTTCATTGTGGTTGGATCTGCAGATTCTGAGCTGTGCATACTGCTAAAACACTAAAATCACAGTTTTTTGTGCCTTTTTTGTCATCTCACTGCGTCCAGATGGTTTCAAATTTTGGTCAGACATTTTCAGGGTAGAAAGGGACTCATAGAAGTGCATTTCACTGATTTAATAAAAAAAAATATGAATCTGCTCCAAAGTTATTTCATTTTACAGTTTTGAGTTCTGAGCATGCTCAGTTCACTCTTTGGATTTGCAGAGATGTTGCACGCATGGTCTCAGAGATAGATCTCTTGACTTGTCAAGTTTTCTTCTGGATGAATGTGCAGATTCTGAGATCTGAATAGCGAAATATAATTAAAAGTTTCAATTTTTTGCAATATTTTGTCATCATCTAGGGCCCAGAGATATTAATCCATTGCTAAGTTATAAGGCTTGAAATTTCAGTTCTGAGCATGCTCAGTAGGGTATTTTGGATATAAATTTGATACCCTTATGAGCATGCTCAGAAAAAAATTTCAAATGTTTATTGTTTGGGAATGGTTTCATATTTTTTTCACCAAACCAATGAAAGGAACCATTCTGCAGCATACACTTCCTACCCTGAAAATTTCAGACTAAAATTCGAAATCATCTGGGCTGTAGGTGATCCTAAAAATGCACTGTCTGTATATTGGAATCCTCACATCCCACTGGAACAAGACTTGGCAAATCAAGACACCTTGCCCCTCAGACTGTGCATGCAAATGTTAGTGCAAATCTGTTGAATGGAGGAGAAGCTATTACTCAGTTTACTCGGTTTTGTTAGGTAGAAGAAAGTCTGAAGACCCATTGTGTCTACCTCACCACACCATGTAGAGTGTATTATTTAAGTGCCCAAGAAAAACCTATCTAAGTAAGCCTTAAATTGGTTAAAATCCACTGCATCAACTATGCAGTGTGGTAATTTGTTCCATAGTTTAGCAGTCTTTATTGTAAAAAAGTATTTCCTATTGTTTTGTATACCATGGGCATGAACAATTGTTTATTGTTGCATCTCAATATATTTGTTTTGTTTGCAATGTTTATTCCACATTCAGCATTAAGAGTATCATTTAAAATTTTGAACAGCAACAGTAAATCTCCCCTATTTCTTCATGTTTATAAATCATATAAATTCAATGCTTTACACCTATCTTTATAATGTAAGTTTTTTAATCTAGGAATCAATTTTGTTGTTTTCCTTTGTACACTATCCAGCAAGTTCCTGTCCTTTGTTAGATAGGGTGCCCAAAAGGCTGCCCCATAGTCCAAATGAGGCCTAATAAATGAATTATAAATCAGAAGTATTTTATTTATTTATTTATTTAAGTGTTTAACCAGGAAGGCATATTGAGCAGGCTACTGCTCGATTCCAGAAGTGCCCTGGTGGGAGGGGGTACACCTTAAGCATTTGACAGGTAGGTAAATACTAAATATAATACAGATTTCATAATACATAGTACATTCTAGAGACATGAGAACAGAATACAGAGACAAGAATAGCATGAGTGAACAGATGATACAGACTTGAAACAGGCACAGTTTAAATACAATTCATTAAATATATTAGGATAGTTAAGCAACAATATATGTTCATGGCATGCACAGCTAAGACAGCCACAAGAGCAGTATGTAATGACACATGAGCAGGTAGAAGAGAAGTGGGCAAGCAGCATGGAGTTAAGATGCGGGGAGGAAAAGAAGTGATGAATGTTTGCGGTTAGGGAGTTCCACAACTTAGGCATTCGGTAACAGAAAGCTGGCTGGCCCATGGCAGAGGATCTATGTGGGACAACTAAGGTCCTTGAGCCACTATTTCTGAGAGTATATGCCAGGATGCTAGGGTTGGCTAGGGCAGAGGTGAGGTGGGGGGAGCAGCTGGGACCAGTATTTGGCCAAGATCTTTGCACAGTGGGACTGCCTGCAGTTGTCTAAGGATGTAAGATTCATAGATTGATAGAGGGCACAGTGATGGGTGGAGTAAGGACTGTTCAGGACAAAGCAACAGAATGAGTGGAAGAGGGGGTCCAGTCTGGCTAAGGTGGACTTAGGACCAGCACAGTAGACAATGTCACCATAGTCAAAGATGGGGAGGATCATTTTCTGCACAATAGCCCTCTGGGCAGGGACTGGGATACTGGCACAGTTATGGTACAGTGCACCAAACCTGGGGTGCAACTTCTTGAGTATAGAGTCAATATGTGTAGAAAAGTTTAGGTTCTGATGTAGCCAGATACAGAGATACCTGAAGGAGGTGCAAGCTTTGAGGGGCATCCTGTCTAGGATGTGGAAAATGATAGGTGAAGGGAGCCTCAAGAGTTTCTGCCTTTCCCAAAGGTCACTGAAGCAGTTTTCTTGGCATTGAGGGATAGGTGGTTAGAGCAAACCAGAGCTGTACTTTAGCAAAGTCCTTTTGCAAACTGGACATTACTTCTACGGCCAAGAGGCCTGATGTATACAGCACAGTATCATCTGCATACATGTGAGTGGAGGTGAGTGTGCAGGCAGATGGTAGGTCATTTAGAAAGATGGAAAACAGCAGCAGACCAAGGATTGAACCTTGCAGCACGCCAGAGGTAACAGGGAGCTGGGCAGATGTGGCAGAGTTGACTCTGACAGATTGGGACCTGCCTACAAGGTATGAATGGAACCAACTAGAGACCCAGCTAGCCAGCCCAACGCTGGCAAGTTTGGACAGGAGGAGTGGATGGGAGACGGTGTCAAATGCCTTGGCCAAGTTGATAAAAATGGCAGGTGTGTAGTGGCCAGCATCTATACCAGTGAGGATGGAGTCAGTGAGCCTGAGAAGGGAGGTGGTGGTGGTGGAGTGGTATTTCCTAAAGCCAGCCTGGAAGGGGGTAAAGAAGGAGGAAGAGTCAAGAAAGGGTGACAGACAAGAGAGGACTAGACACTCTTGGAGTTTAGCCAGGATGGGCAGAAGGGAAATGGGTAAGTAATTGCTTCGGTTGGAGGTATCCCCCTCCCCTTATGAAGGGGGCTAATGGTGGCATGTTTCCATTCTGAGGGGACTTCAGCAAAGGAGAAGGATAGGTTGAATAGGGTGGCCAGGGGTTTGGCAATGGCGGGAGCCAAGAGGTGGAGCATTTTGGAATCAAACCCGGTTGGGCATTTATCCTTATTAGGATTAAGGGTGATCAATGCATTGTATACCTCATCCTGTGTGACATGCTGAAAAGAGAACAAGTGGTCTGTGGGCGTGGCTAGGATGGGGGAGGCAGAGCTGAGTTGCTGCACAAGATTAGGTGATGACAGGAGAGTAGCATGACAATTAGTGAAGTGAGAGTTGAACTGTATATATACTTCCTGTCTACAGATGAATTATCTTTTAACAGCAGATATAATATGATTGGCCCTTTGTGTAATATGTCTACAATGTTCCCCTGGTGTCAATTTGTCATTTACAAAAATACCTAGATCCTTATCCAATGTCGCAGATTTAATTTCTATGCCATTTAAATAGTATTTTGTGTGGCAATTTTTGGCCCTAGATGCATAACACACTTTTCTTTATTAAAACACATTTTATTTGTATTTGTCCATTTCTCAAGAGTGATAATATAATTTTGTAGAGAAATTGATTGATCAATGGACTTAACCTCACTACATACCTTGGTATTGTCAGCAAACTTGCTGATATGTCCATTGATCCCATAGTGTAGATCAGATACAAAGATATTGAACAATGTGGATCCCAGTACAGATCCCTGGGGGACCTCACTGGTCATGAGAATAGGATTTGAATAAGTATCATGGATTCTAATCATCTGTGTCCTATGCATCAACCATGAAGTTACCCATGTAATCGTATGTTTGTCCAGTTTCACTCTCTGCATTTTATCAATTAGAATCCTATGTGATACTTTATCAAATGCTTTATTAAAATCCAGATATAAGACATCAACTGGGGTATTTGGATCTAAGGATTTGCTAACCTTCTCATAAAAACCGATGAGGTTTGTGGTGCATGGCGTATGTTTGATAAAACTATGTTGTTTGAGATCTTTACATCCTTTTTTTCTCCATTTCATTGTCTAGTCTATGTTTTAAGATCTGATCCATAATTTTACATACAGCACATGAGAGACTAATGGGTCTGTAATTTTCAACTGTGCTTTTACTGGTTTTGTTATGAATTGGGGAGACCACTGCTAGTTTCCATTCATTTGGTAATTTTCCCTGATGTAAACAATTATTAAACTATATTTTTAAAGGTATATAGATTGAATTTGATGTATTAATTAGAAAATGTGGATTTATATTGTATGGTCCTGGGGCAGAGTTAGGTTTAACCAACCTTAAAGCTGTTAATACATCATGCTCATTAATCTCAGAAGTTAGTGGTTGAGCTAATTTATTTTGATGTATAATTTCCTGTTTATTGAATATAGATCCAAAAAAGTAATTGAATGTATTTGTGATATTTAAATTATTTGTTCTTATATTGCCTTGTTCATGTAATATATCAAAATCATGTACCTTATGTATATTGTTTATATATAAATAAAAAGCTTTTGAATTTCTTGTAATGGCAAATTTAAATTCAGTTTTCTTCCTTTGCTTTTTAATTACTTTTTTTAGTCTGTCTCAATTCATATTTATAATTTGAATAATTTGATTGACTAGGATGTTTTTTCATAATTTTGAATGCATTTTCTTTTTTTTTTTTTGAATTTGTAACCTAACAGTGTTTGTCAGCCATAATGAGATTTTGCCTCTTTTGTTATGTGTTTTTAATAGGTTCATATAAACACTCAAGTTCACTAATTATTGATTTAAGTAATTCCAAATACTGTTCAACATTCAGGTTTTCAAAAAGAACTTCCCAGTTATACCCATTTAATGCTTTGTTTATTTTATCATAGTTTGCTTTATTGTAATTATATTTGAAATGTGTCTTATAATTACTGACTTTGTGCCTATGATAGTGAACATAATTGAATAGTGGTCACTGTTCCCAGTTGAAGTAGTTATAGTTAAATTACTAAAATCCATAGAGAAATTAGTCATAGCAAGGTCAAGAATGTTATTTTCCCTGGCTGGTTCCATTACCAACTGGTCAAGTCCTGCTGTTAATGTGCAATTTAGAAAAAGGCCTTCCAAGGAAGTTTTTGTTGTAAGTGAATCCCAGTTTATTCCTGAGTAATTAAAATCACCTACTATTACTACTTCAGCCTTTGATGTTAAATGTATTATTTCAGCCTGGATAGCAGCATCATAATTTAAATCAGAAGAAGGGGGTCTATAGAAATTTGCCAAAATAAATTTTTCATTATTAAGTTGTGTAATCAGTATACATAATCCTTCAATTTCAACTTTGTTATTATTTACCAGATATTCAGTTATTGAAATGTTGTTTGACACATAAAAGCAGGTTCCCCCACCTTTTTGAATCTGCCTATTCTTTGTATACAGTTTGTAACCAGGGATTGAATTATACCAAACAGATGTTTCATCCCACCATGTTTCGCACAGTGCTGCAGTATCTATTTGGTTATTAATAAGTATCCCAGTGAGTACAGCTATTTTTGTCACATTAAGGCTTCTTGTATTTGCAACCATGATCTTACAGTTAGCTTGTTTTTGAATATTATAATTTACATTATATATGGAGCCTGTTCCCCTTTGTCCCCTATTCTTTAGTTTAAACAAGACTCAATTTTTGCTGACATTTCTTTCCCTAATAAAGCAGCTCCCTTTTTGTTCAAGTGGAGACCGTCCCAACTGAAAAGGCTGTTATTTGAAGAAAATCTTTCCCAATGAGTAATACTTACAATTTTTCCAAGCAAACACCATTTCCTCAGCCATTCATTCATTTGTTTTATTTTATTTTGTTTTGTGGAATTTGCTCTTGGTACAAGAAGGATTTCAGCAATACAAATATCACATCCTCTTTCTCTTAAAGTAGTAACCAATTTAATGAAATTCTCTTTTATGTTTTCTAAGTCAAATTTATTGATATAGTTCATGCCAACATGCAGCACTATGAGTGAGTTTTCACCTGCATGTTTAGTGATGTTTGGAAGCATTCTATCATTATCTCTTACCCATTTACCTCTATAGCTTGAACAAGTTATGTTTTCTTTGTCTTTTTCACAGATATACCCATCGGAATATTTTGTTATTGAATCCCCCAGGACAAAAATGTGTCTTCTGCATTCATGTAAAGGTGATAGTGTGTCACTTTCGTGCTCACTGTTAGTGATTAACCTAGAATCAGGAGTGTCCAAATTGGTACTAAAACTATTGCCCACATGTTTATGAATTTATACTATATTGTCATTATTGTTTTTAAGTTCCAAAGGCTTATCTTTACTACTTGTTGTGGAATTGGGTGGTGCATGAACCTGAGCAGCGACGATGATATTAGTTATTGTGGGCTTTATACTATTGATAACAGGCATGTCCTTCAAATTCTGTGTATGAGATCTACCATTGTCTTGATGGTTTCCTAAGTCACATGTTGTAATTGAGTTACCCTTTGATAATTCAGTATTAATTATTTCTTGAAGTGAGAAACTATTATTAGTTGGGATGATAAATTCCATACATTGTCTACCCCTTTTAGACCTCTTTTTTGTTGTTACTAGGCTCCATTCTTGTACTTCACTGCTACTATCACACTCTTTACATCGTTTATAAGAGTCCTCATGTGAAATATTAATTTGTTGCATTACCTTAGATTTACAAGCACCAGTATTGTTTTGAATATCTGTGTGTCATTTTGAACTCATTTTAATGTTAGCAGGTTCTTGTTCTAAGTCTATGATTTTAGATCTAAGCTCCACAATTTCTAGACATTGCGAACACTTCAGACCTTCAAACCCTGCTTGGGCCTCTAAACAGAATTTGTTACAGAAAATACACAGCATTGCTGTTTCACCTGAGCTTAAAATATTTATATACAGTGTATATCTATATACTGTATTATAGTGGCACAGTAGCACCACTATAGTTAGGGTTAAACAGGGTTTTCAATATTAAACCTCAAACGTTGCACTTTAATGACTTTGCAGCCCTTCAATGGATTTGCATGAAAGTTTGCATGTGCAGTCTTGTGTGGCAGATCACTTACAGTGCTAAGCTTGGTTTCAGTCAGATTTGCAGATTCCAGGTTGCGCATAATGCTAAAACCTTAAAAATCGCTGTCTTTGTGCTTTATTTGTCATTTTGCTGCACCCAGACATTTGGAAATTTTGGTCTGACACTTTAAGAGTAGAAAGGGCTTGCCTCACAGAAGTGCCTTTCAATGGTTTGGTGAAAAAATATTAATCTGTTCCACAGTTAATACATTTTAATGTTTTGAGTTCTGACCATGCTCAGTTCAGTCTTTTGGATAGCTTCCTGGAATGGCAAAAGAATCTGATCTCACCAAAAAATATTTTTTGTTGTGAGGGGCCACTCCTTTTTTGTGAGAAAAAGATTAGTTTTTGTGAGGTGCCATCTTTGCACTTTAATATATTTGCAACCATTCAATGGATTTGCATGACATGTTGTGTACACACTCTCAGAGGGAAGAACTGTTAACTTGCCAAGTTGCCTTCTGGCCGCATGTGTGAATTCTGAGATCTGGATGAAGAAAAAATTGAAAAACCACTATATTTTGCTGTTTTTTTGTCATCATCTAATGCCCAGATGGTTTGAAATTTGATCTGAAGTTTTCAAGCTAGAAAGAGATTGACCCACAGATGTGCCTTTTGCTGGTTTGTTGAAAAATATTAATCTGTTGTCAAGTTATAAGGATTTTAAATTTCAGTTCTGAGCATGCTCAGTAGGATCTTTTGGAAATATTTTGATATCCTGCTGAGTATGCTTAGAACCAAAATTTCAAATGCTTATTACTTGGGAATGGATTCATATTTTTTCACCAAACCAATGAAAGATATCATTCTGTGGCATACTTTTACTACCCTGAAAATTTAAGATAAAAATGTCAAACCACCTATGCTGTAGATGATGACAAAAAAAGCAACAAAAAACAAAAACAAATTTTTCCTAAAAATGCACTATCTGGATCTTTGAATCCTCATATTCAACTGGAATAAAACTTGACAAATCAAGACACCTTGCCTCCTAGACTGTGCATGCAAAAATTAGTGCAATTCCCTTGAATGGGGATGAAGCTATCAATTATAGTGGTATGGTAGCACTACTATATTTAGGGTTGAGCAGTGGTTTCTATCTTAAACCTCAGATGTTGCACTGCTATATCTTTGCAATGATTCAATTGATTTGCACAAAGTTTTGCAAGCACCATCTCCTGGGGTAGTTCTCTTAGTCTGCCAAATTTGTTTCTGGTCAGATGTGTTGATTCTGAGAAGTGGATAAGCAAACAATATGTAAAAAAATCACTGTTTTTTTGCTGGGGGTTGTCATCACCTTGCACCCTGATGGTTTTGAATTTAAGTCTTAAATGTTCATGGTAGAAAGGGCTTGGCCCACAGACGTGCCTTCCACTGGTTTTGTGAAACAATGTTAATCCATTCTAAAGTTACTACATTTTAAAAAGTTGAGTTCTTGAGCATGGTCCATCAGCACTTCAGAATATCTGTATGAAATTTTCGTATGGAAACCCATTACTCGTATGGTTTTTCATTTGTTTTGTTTTTTTGGTTTTTTTGTATGGCTGCTATCTTATTTTCTGTTTTCCTCTAAAAATTCTCATTTGGAAAACAACAAAAATTACATTTTGCAGAGTGACCACACATATACAGTAGCTTGCTTTAAGATTATAAATCTTTTTTTGTGACTTGTGACATGAAAAAGGATTCTTTTTCATATCTCAAGTCACAAAAAAGGATCATTTTTCATGATAGAAACATCATTTTTCTTTTGCTGGTATCTGTTACCTGGTGTCTAGGTGCAACCCTACTCTCCAATTGGTGTCCCCATAATACCACTATATTTTCCTGGTTTCTAGTAACATTCCCCCACCCTCTGCTTACCCTCCCCATAATTTGTCTTTATTATTCCATGTGTCTAGTGATTCCTCCACTATCAGATCACTACTCCTGCATTTATTAGTTATTTCAATGGTGTCTAGTGGCATCCCCTACCCCCCAATGTCACCCCATATTTATTTATTAATTTCCTGGTGTCTCATGGCGTCCCTCAACCCTGCCATTCTCACCCCATAATATGTTTCTTTATGGTCCCTAACATCCAGTGGCATCCCCCACACTCTGATTGCCATCCCCATAATATTTGCTTTTCTCATTGGTGTCCAATGATACCCCCCACCCTCCAGTTCCTCCTTTCTTGATAAACTTGTAATAAAGAAAATGATTTCTTGATGTTTTTTTAACTTGTAAAAAGTAAAATGGTCCCTCACTGATCTGACCCCCCAACTCCAACCTATCACTGAGCAATCACCACCTCACACTCCTCCTCACACACCCCAAACACCTTCACTCACCTCAACAGTTTATTGGCTTAAGATCCACTCTCTGAGCAAAGATACTTCCTGCTGATGGAACCGCTGACTACAATATGAGAAACAAAGTTAAATGGGGTTCGCTATATTTCAATGGCATTTTCAGCTTTGATTCATACATGTAAGTTGGGTATTTCTGCATGTTTTGACACCAATTTTCAACATGCCTTTTTGGGACCCTACCTCGTGAACAATGTCAGTGGAATTCCACAAATCTGGCCTGAAAGGGAATTTTGCGGTCACTTGGTGGAATCACATTTCAGGAAGGATTTGAAAAATGTCAATCCCCTTGTTCATGAGTTGGGGTCATATGAGGGGTATGTTGAACATTTTGAATCAAAATATGCAAAAATGGCAAAGTTATGCACATGGATTTAAATGTTGCTACACTTCCTCATAACTGGTAATTTCCAATATTTTGTCACCAAGGGTGGGATATTCAAAAGGGTTGCGCCATGCGCAATAGGATTGCTCATGCGCAAGTCTGAATTTGCGCCATTCTGCGATATTCAGCAGGAGGCAGTTGCACCACTGAAAACAGGCTGAGCAACAGCACAATGTCAAATGAAGGCATGCGCAACTCAAGGGGTGGACCCATGCACTAAAGAGGTAATCGATATTTAAAGACTTGTGCAATGCGCAACAGCGGATGAGCCAGAAGGTGCGCCACGGTGGAAATGAGCCAAAATAAAAAGGCTCAAGGAAGAGGCGCAAGAATGTTACAGGGAAGCCACATGAGGCAGGGAGAAAGAGGGAGACAGTGGCAAAGAGTGCAGGCCTGGGAGTGCACAGGAGAGAAGAGGGACAAGGGAGGGTGTGCGGGGACACAGACTGCAGAGGCCAGTAGGTGTACCGGTGCAGTGGAGGCAGCAGTCAGGACAGCGGGGGTAACAGATCAACAACAGCGGGGGGGACACAAGCCAGGGAGATGGACAGTGCCAGCTTCCACATGGAAGCTGTAATGGGGGGGTGAGAAGGCATGCTGCAGGGGGATGTGGCCATGGAAGGGCCCATCGGCAGTATGCCCCCAACAGGCAGTACCGTGCCCGCATCAGCTTTGAGCTGTATTCAGACCTAGAGATTGTGGGCTGGTACCGCCTGAACAGGGCAATACTGAGGTGGCTCTGTGAGCTGTGCAGTGATGTGATGCAGGCACCCTCACGACGGAGTCACGCTCTGTCAGTGGAGACAAAGGTAACAGCCTGCATGTGCCTGCTCGCCACGGGTACCTTCCAGAGGCTGACAGGGGACACCACAGGCATAACACAGTAGGCCACATCATGCATTCTCACCCAATTCCTCAGCATACTGCTGCCACATGCTGCGAAGTACATCCATTTCCCCAGCACCGCGGCAGAGCATACAGCAAACATGCAGGAGTTCCACAGAGTAGTACATATGCCTGGCATGCTAGGGGCGATAGACTGCACCCATGTGGCTATTCACATGCCACCTGGCCCCGATGGGGCTGCATAAAGGAACAGGAAGGGCTTTACCAGTGTCAACTGCCAGGTGGTGTGTGATGCCAGTGGGCGCATAAGCAATGTCTGTGCCACACACCCTGGTGGAGCACATGATGCCTTCATATGGTATCAGTCCACACTGTGCCATTGATTCAAGAGTGGGGACATCCCCACAGGCCATCTAGTGGGTGAGTATGCATGTAGGAATTGCAAACTTGGGACAAGGGTGGGAATGCCACAGGTGCCATGGTAGTGGCACACAGGGATATGGGCAATACGGACCTGAACATGATACTTATCTCCACTATCTCCACACAGGTGACAGCGGATACCCACTCCGTCCCTGGCTGCTCACACCGTACCTGCGCCCCTTGACCCCATTGCAGCAACGCTATAATGAGGCACATGCCGCCACATGCACCATCATCGAGCAGGTGTTTGGGATGCTTAAGGCATGCTTCCAATGCCTAGACACCTCCGGCAGTGCCCTACAGTACAGCCCCTCAAAGGCCTGTGGGATATTCCTGGCCTGTTGTATCCTGCACAACATGGCCAAAGACTGTGGGATAGCCATACAGGTCGAGAAGGGGGACAGCGATGGGGATGCCAGTGATGCCGGTGATGATGGCGATGAGCAGCCCCCCCTTGGATGGTGGGACCCCCTACTGATCCAGCAGGCCCAGCTGCACTGGGACACCATCATGGAGGAGCATTTTGCACAACACAGGTAAGTCAAGGGGCCATGTGCAACCAACACTGTCCAGGTGCAACCCACAAGCACACAGGGTAACACACCAGGGGTGCATGACGGCAAGGGGAGTGGAAGGGTCCAGGCACACGAACACACCATCAGGGAGGGGTGAACAGTCATATGAATACACACACACACACACCCCAGGCACAAAGCGTACATGGGCAGGTGCACAGCAGAGCAGGAACAGACATGTCAAACACACAGATCCACAGACCACCCCCACCACCTGTACTGTCCAAGTACGTGTGTCAGATGCTGGACACCCTTGCACCTTGGTGTACAGTACAATGCAGGCATCATCATGCACATGCACCTGTGGACAGCAGTCAGGTGGGTGTGAAGGTGGTTCATGTGTCGGCGTGTTGGGCAGGGCACCCACCAGTGCACTGCCTACCATGACACACATTGCACACAGGGCAGCACCAGACAGGGCCCACACTGGGAGACAGGTCAGTCATGTTGCACTGTGCCACGGCCACCTCGGATGCATGGGCGGCCCCGCTGTGACCCAGCAGCACTGGCAGGCTGAGCATGGGCCACATGGGGTGGCACCGATGGACCACCAGGGGTCCCACTGCACGATCGTGACCTTGTCCACACAGGGGTCTGCAGCATGCCAAACATACCTGCACCAGGGGTGCTCGGGATGGCCACAGCAGAACCCGGCATTGACAGGCTGGGTGTCGCACGATGCTGGGAACGGGGAGTGGAGAGCATACTGTGTGGAGTGTGTGGTACAGGGGCACCTGACTGTGTGCCCAATGCAGCCACAACAGCGACCAATGCCTGGATCTGCCTGTCAATGGCGGCGGTCACATCCATCCACATTTGGACCATCTCTGCAAGGATCAAAGCATTGTCCCTGCTGTGCCACTCCACAGCCATGCACAGTGCCTCCACAGATGTTGCACCCACTCCTGCTGCTGTACTGATTCCCACAGCAGGCGGGTGTGCTCGTCAAATGGGTCCTATGCCACATCGGCATCCTGTCCCCCAGGGTATGGAAGGTCCTGATGCTCAACACCCCTTGAGGATGGGCGCTGTTCACCAGGACCAGGTATGGGCATATCAATGGGTGGTGTGCATGTGCCACTGCTGGATTCTGTACCCCCAGACCTGGTGGGTGACTGTTGCTGCTGCCCCTCCAACTGCCATGCCCCACAGACCACTCGTTCCACTGCTGTGGCTGCAACAGTGCCAGAGACCTGCACAGCCACAGGTGCTGCCCCACCGGTGCTGATAGGCACAGCCTGGGACTGTGCTGACGTGCTGGCACACATGTTGGAACCAACTAGGTCCAGGGGCACATGCTGGCCTGCTGTGTGTCTGTCATGGGACACACACGTGTCACTGCTCATTGCAGTCCTTGCATTACCAATGGTGCAGGTACATGCAATAGCCACAGTCACAGCATGCTGGCATGCTTGCATGCCAGACTGCTGAGACACAGGCTGTGCACCCCCCACACCTGACTCACTGACAACAGAGGTGGCAGCCAGGCATGCATACTGGTGCAGTGCATGCCGGCTGGCGACAGAGGTGGATGGACCCTCCTCCAACTCTGGCAGGTCTTCCTCACTGCATGGTCCCACCACCACCGTCCCCTGCAGATGAATGGGATCTGTAACAGAAAGCGAGGACATGTTAGTGCATGTGATCAACCTCCCCCCCTCCAAACACTACCACCATGTCATACCATGCAGTGATGGGCTTCCACCTGTCTGGAATCCACCTCCTGGTACGCCCTCTATAGCACTCCACTGCATTGATGCAGCCAGTTGGTCCTCAGCCGGTGTCAGCTCGGCCACCGCTGGCTGGCCCCCGCCTGTGCCAGCGTGTGCTGCCCTGAGGGCTGCCACCTTCTCCTTCACCCTTCTGCGGTCTGTCCCCATCTTCTTTTTGCATTCCTGCACGGAGCGCTGGTGGCTTCCATGCAGGTTCACTGCCCAAGCTACCCCCTCCCATGCAGCCACATGGGCCTGAGGAGTGCCCCCGCCGTCCACTCAGTAGTGGCTCCTCTTCCAGGTAGGCCTGGAAGAGGGCCTCTGTCTCCGCCTTGGTGAAGTTGGGCCTCCTCCTTCGCCCACCATCCTCACCCTCACCTTGGCTCTGCTCGGTCATGTTGGTCTGTATGGGTGGAAGTGGACATCTGTCACTGTGCAGTCTACAGCATTATTTCATGACCATTGGCCAGAACATCACACAGCATGCAACTCCCTCTCACCTGCAGTAACCGAATCTGGCCAGCGCAGCCCAATGTCACGTATTTATAGTGCAATGCATGCAAATTAGGAGTGGCTCAACTTTAATGACATGCAAATCGCACCACTGTGCCTTTGAATGGCTTCTCAGATGATTTGCATGTGTTGGCTGAATATCACGCCGTTGCACTTTGCGCAATACAGTTGAGCCGGCTGAGCCAATGGCGCATTTCTGTGACTGTGTAGTACACCGCATTGCGCATGCCCAGGTAGCTTATGCAGGCATCTGCCACGCTGATGACGTGCTGTGCATGATCAGCAATTCAGGACACGGCCACCATTGTGCCAGTGGTGCTACAGCACTGGGCACCAAATGGCGCTGTGGCACAACTGTGCAATAGTCCACTGTGGCACTGGCACGCAGGTGACTGTTCACGCAGGATGTGTAGACGTCCAATGGTGCTGTGTATGGCCTTGCGCCACTGACCCCTGACCTTGTGCCCGACCTTTGCCCCCTAGTGCTGTACGTCTGGCATGTGTACGGCTCTATTGCGCTGTTCAGTGACAGCGTGATGGGGACCGACGGTGCTGTACGAACAGCGTGTTAGGGACTGATGGAGTTCTATTGTGCAACATTTCCACGTGGGGCTGCCGCACTGCAGAGCGCCATATTACCACTGTACAAATTGGAAATGGCACGCAGGAGAGCTCCACTGTGGGGGGCCTTGGAGGTTGCAAACCTGGTGGCTGTGATGGAGCCTCACCATGGCACACTGTTTGGGGAGTGCCCCTGCAGGTAGCACGCACCCATGTGTGGCAGCAGGTGGCTTCTGCCCTGGAGCAGGCCACTGGGTGGAGGAGAACTCCTGAGCAGTGCAGACACCACTACAGTGACCTGCGGAGGAGGGAGCGTGCTCTGCTGGAGCACCTCAGGTCTCATGCTAGGAGGGGCATTGTGCCTAGGCCAGGTGGGTGTGCTGTGTATGCACCGGTATTGTCCACATGGGTGACACTGTGTAATGTGACCTGCGCATGGGGGTGGGTTTGGCTATGGTTTGCTGTGAATGTGTTTGCAAGTGTGTGCTGTTTGGGTCTGGTTGTGTGGGCAGGCACACTCAATGGGGCAAGGGGATGTCTGCTTTGGGATCTCACTGGTGTGTTTCTCTTCATTTGTCTCCCACAGGCATGGAGGAGCGGAGGCGGGCACAGGCTGAGGCCTGGAATGGCGGTGCCAGGGTGGCTGGTGGAGGAGTTGTGCCACAGCTGCAGCAGCAGCCACAGCAGCAGCAGCAGCAGCCGCAGCCACAGCGGGACCTGCAGCAGCAGCTTGATGAGGGTGAGTGTCATTACATCATGGATGCTATTGCATGCTGGGGTGGGCACGGCCACCTTTCATGGATGACACTACCATGCACGCAACATGTGACAGTCATCACTGTCCAGTGGCACTGCATGTGTGTGTGTGCATCACTGGTGGTCCATGCATGCACTGGGCACATGGCTGTGGCACTGCCATCCCACCACAGAGCCACATCACTGGGCAGCCTTGGTTGTGCTGTGATGGACATGGGCGGTGTATGTGTGCAGTGGTACACATGGCTGTTGCTGTCTGGTTGGGCATGTCTTGTGCACGGTCACTGTGGGTGGGTGCAGTCCATCACAGGAGTGGGGCACTTGGCTGTATGCCATGCATGATGGGTGGCATTCAAGGATGTGGACAGTCACAGCCATTGACTCTGATCCCTTGTCCTATGCATCCGGATCCTGAGATGTATTGAGCAGGGACTGCGGAGGCTCACTCAGGTGGCCATTAACAGCCACACCATTCTACAGGATTTGCAGTGGCATGGGATGTGGCACTGGCGGAGGCCACAGGCACAGCACCAGGCAGGAGGAGGGCAGGCTGCCAGGCACTAGCTGAAGGACAGCACACTCCACCTTCCCTCTCCTGGTTGTTCACCCCTGCCCCTTACCCACCCCTACCTCATACCCATACCCCCACTGCTTTGTAAATATGTTGATAGTTGTTTGTTGTTCTTGTTGTTCATCTTCAGCATTACATTTATATTTTGATATGAATACTGTGGTGGTCTCTGATTTGCAGCTGGCTATAGGTGCTCAGTTGCAGTGGTGTGCATGGCATCTGGGTTGGTATGGTCATGGGTATGTGTGTGCGTGTGTGTGGGGTGGTGTCTCTGGTGTGGATGTGGCTTCCAGTCAGTATTGCCGTGTGCTGCCACCCACTGCTGGGTGCTCATGGTGGGTTTGACTGGTATAGTTCTGTGGTTCACGGGGTTGCAGTGTGCTGGGGGGGCCTGGGGATTCCTGCAGTGCTGGTCACTGCACATGGGTGATGTCTTGGGGTCACAGTGCTGGGAGTGCTGTGCACACGGGGGGCTGCTGGACACTGGGGTGGTCCACCCCTTTGTGTGGCAGTCTCAGCTTGCCAGTGGGTGTGCTGCAGTAACACGGCTGGGATGTGCTTTCTTTGCTTGTCCCCATGGTCTGGTGGCTGTTCCATCCCTCCCCCAGTTATGCTGTCCTTGGGGTGTGGGGGTACATTGTTGATTCTGCAGTGTGTCCCTGTGCCCATCTGTGGCATGGGTGGTGGGCCCCTGCCTACCTCCCTGGTTGTGCAGTTCCATTGCTGTGCTGCTGGGGGTCTCTTTGCTATGGCGCAGGTTGTGCGACATTCAGACGTTGACTGCTTGCGCAATTTGTCTTGCTCCATGTTTGAATATCGTGTGTGTTGCTCATGTGCGCAATTGACTTGCGCTTGCTTCTGCTGTTGCGCACTTCTTGGGCGCAGTTTGAATATCCAGCCACAAATGTTCAACATATACATATTTTTACACCATCTCATGAACTTTACAGCTGTCATTTTTCAAATTCTACTGAAACTGTCTTTTCACACCTGTGGTGTAGAATGATGTTGCAGTGGCATGGAATCACATTTTAGCCTGGGATTTGGAAATTTTTACTGCCAGATTAATGAGGTGGGGTAATAAGAAGTCTATAGTGACAATTTATTTGGGGGTTTTGCTAAAATTGAATGTGCAGGGCCCGGAGGGCCCTGCACATCTACAGAAATGTACACATACACATCTATGGAGGGATGGGAGCACAGGATCCAAAGGCCCCTGTGCTCCCACAGGCAACTAAGGAAATGATTACACTAACTCAAAAAGTATCAATGGGTGGCAGCACAAGGCCTGGAGAGTACTACGCTCCCACAGCCAAATGAGGATGTGATTATGCTACCTCAAAAAGTAAGGAAATTAATTGAAAAAAAACCTTAATGCTCCAATTAGGGTTAAAGTCACAAAAGTAGGGAAATGTGGCATTAGAGTTTCCACCCTAACACTACACCCTTACTTTACCCTGCAGGCAGCAACAGGTGTGGGGTGTGTCTTGGAGTTGTCAACCCTCACTGTCACTCCATTCTCTTATACTGTACCCATCTCACCTTATTTACTCATTGAATGAGGTGACGGTTAGGGTGACAATGCTGGAGTCCTAGAGGTATTAATACTAGGACTTCTTATTTTCAGTCTTTTCATTAATGGCCTTCCTGGTGCTTGCCCATGAACACAGATGTTGTTATATGCCAGTGATGCAGCCATCTTCAAAAGCAGCCCTCAGCATGAGGTTATCTCCAGGGAGGATACCAGGTTAATATGTCACTGCAATAACAGTGCAGTATTAACTATGCTGTCGGAACAGTGACTACATTAACAATGACCAGGATAGAATAGCATTAAGGAATTACCACTACCCCAGTCACTGTACGCTGGAAAGAGGGAGGGATCAAGTTGCCATGTGTGAGGTGCCTAGTCAAGCCACTCCCATGGTGGAGTGGCTAGGGCACTAGAACACAGCAGCTTTGGAGACCTGGTCAGGTTCTCCTCAGATCTCCTAGTGCAGCAATGTTTTTTATGCTAAAAAAAGAATCCCCCTCCTGAGTTTCTCCCCATCCCCAAAGTCCACACCCCATCAGAGTTGGTTATTTTATTCTGAAGTGTGTTGGAAGTGAAGCCCTCACACTATGGGGTGGGGAGGTACAGTCCCCCACAAAACACAAAAAGTCCCATTGTTTTCTATGGGGTGTGCTGTTTTTTACATGGTCAGTGTTTTAACTGACCTTAATTTGGTGGATGGCATTTTGCCTGCAGCATATATTTCTGTGCTGTTTTTGTTTGTGGCAATATGACCATGTGCCTCAACAGAGCTTTAAAGCAGATTTAAGGCCCTTGAATGCTGGTTCAAGCAGAATAAGCTTGTCCTTAACTACAAAAAATCTAAAATCATGTTCTTTGCTAGTACCCACCTTAGGAGCACATTACCCCTCTGAATATCCAGAATGCACAGGGTCACCCTCTTGAACTGGTGTCTACTTTCAGATACCTGAGGGTTACACTGGATGAGTTTCTCACCTTTACAGAAAATGTGGCCAACATTTGAGAACTTTGCTGCAGCCACATCAAAGAGCAGGGTCATTCTTGATGCCCTGCAGGGATATGCCTCAGACAGTTAATGTTGGAATCCACTCAGGAAGGAGAAATCTTAGACCTGGTACTCTCAAAGGGAAACAGAGAGAGCATCTCTAGTCTGCCCATTTAAACTGAACTTACAAGCTCAAATGGGCAGACTAGGTGGGCCATAGGCCCTTATCTGCCGACACTGTCTATGTATCTATGTATCTCAGATTTAGAAGTGGGTAGCCATCTGGGAACAAGTGACCACCAAACAGAGTGGTTCATGATAAACACAACTGTAGAGTCAAGCTGAACAAATGTGAGAGTATTGGACTTCAGGAGGGCTGACTTTGGAAAAATGGTGGAGTACCTCAGAAAAGCACTAGCAAATGAGCAAGAAGGATGGGAGGAGGAACAATGAGGAAGCATCAAAACTACCATCAGAGAGGCAACAAGCCTTTGTGTGATGCAAATAAACAAATCAAAATGAAGGAAAAACACTATGGTTCTCAAAAGAGGTGGTGGGGAAGGTTATGGAAAAAATATAGCATTCAGGAAGTATAAGGAAACACAGAAGGAGCAGGAAAGAGAATTGTACCAGTCAAAGCAGAAGGAAGTGGGGAAGGCAGTCAGAACAGCACAGCCCCAAACCAAGGAAAAGATAACCAACTTAGTTAAGAAGGGGGATAAAATCTTTTATAGGTACATTAGGGAGCGAAGAAAGACTAAGGGAGGGATAGTGAGACTTAACAAAGCGGATGGTGGGTGGGTAGAGGGTGACAGTTAAAAAGCAGAGATACTGAATGATTACTTCTCAGTATTCACAAAAGAAGAGGAGGGGGAGGTACCTAATCCAATCAATAGAAGCACTCTGGATAGGGGGGTCGATACCAGTCCTTTCACAGAAGAAAATGTTCTGAAAGAACTCCTGAAACTGAAGGTACCTGAGGACTGGAGGAGGGTGGATGTGATTCTCCCTCACAAAAGTGGGAGCAAAGGAGAGGCAGGAAACTACAGACCTGTTAGTGTGACCTCAGTGGTAGGGAAAATGATGGAATCACTTCTGAAAGAAAGAGTTGTTGAGTAGCTAGCGGCCAGAGGGGCACAGGACCCAAGGCAGCATGGATTCACAGTGGGAAGGTCATGTTAGATGACTCTAATAGATTTCTTTGACTGGGTGACCAAAGTAGTAGACCAGGGAAGGGCTGTGGACATGGCCTACCTAGACTTTAGCAAGGCATTTGACACAGTCCCACACAAAAGATTAATAAACAAGAAAGCCAGCCTGGGAGTGGGTCCCAGGATAGAAGCCTGGGTAAAAAAATTGGATGGACAACAGGACACAGAGGGTAATAGTAAAATGGAGTCCACACCAAAGAAAGGGGGGTTACTAGCAGGGTACCACAGGTTTCAGTACTGGGACTGGTCCTTTTTAATGTCTTTAGAAGTGACATTGCAGAGGGACTGGAAGGAAAATTATGCCTCTTTTCAGATGACACAAAGATCTGCAACAGGGTTAGTACGTGGGGGGGGGAGGATGAGAAGGGACTAGGCAAGATGGGAGGAATAGTCAAAAGAATAGCAGCTTAAATTCAATGCAAAGAAGTTCAAAGTAATACACCTGGGAAACAAAAACCCAGGGGAAGAGTACACAATGTGACGGGGAGTTAATAACAACAACAGAAATGGAAAAGGACCTGGGATTGGTCATATCAGATGACCTATGGGTAAACAAGTAATATGAGAAGGCAGTAAAGAGGGTGGGGGTATTGGGATGTATAGGGAGAGGCATTGTCAGTAGAAACCAAGAAGTTGTTATCCCTCTGTACAGACAGTTGATGAGACCCCATCTGGAGTACTGCATGCAGTTCTGGAGATGCCATCTCCGCAATGACATGGACAAGATGAAGGCAGTCCAGAGGAGAGCAACTAAAATGGTGCAGGGTCTGCACCAGAAACCATAAGAAAAGAGACTAAAGGAGTTAATATGTATACCCTTGAGGAAAGGAGGGAGAGGGGGACATGATAGAAATGTTCAAGTACCTCAAGGGAATCAACAAAGTCCAAGAGGGTAGCATATTTCAGAAAAAGAGATGTGCAAGAACAAGGGGGTACAATCTGAAGATAGAGGGGGATGGCTCAGGGGCAATGTAAGGAAGTATTTTTTCACAGAGAGGGGGTGGACACATGGAATGGTCTTCCTGAGGAGGTTGTGGAGTTAAAAACAGTGGGGGAATTCAAGAATGCATGGGACAGACATAAGACAATTCTGGTGGGGGTTAGGAAGAAGTAGGCTGTTGGTTAACTAGGATCTGCAACTTATCCAATAGGTAGGGAAATGGGCAGACTGGGTGGACCAAGCAGTCCTTATCTGCCACCAAAGTCTATGTTTCTATGTAACTCGGGGCTCTCTTCAGGCAGAGCCTGAACCTAACACATAAGGCTAGATGCCTAGTCGTAACAAGCTCTCGCCTCCCACTCATTGATTATGGTCTCATGGTTTATGGGGCTGCTTCTAACACTGTCTTGACTAGGGTGAGGGTACTCCTTAATAAAGCCTACCAGCTCATCACAAGCTCTGACAGACAGGTCTTTTTTACACTGCTCTTGCATGTATTGTGTCTGTCCAAGTGCTTGTTGTCTATTTTTTGTACTTTATTACAATGGCATTTTTAAAGAGATTCAAAGATTAAAATAAATACTCCATAATCTGAAGCATTTGTTCCATCTGTGGTACAATTAGTACAAGGCATTAGTCTCACTTCTTACAACTGGGATGAACTACTGTATAAGAGTGGATGCATTTAGTGTTGTTTGGTAATAAAAAAGAAACAATCTTGTGCAACCCTGCCTGGTACAAGCATCAAGCAGGATGTGTGGAGCACTCTGTTATAGAGAGAAATTGGATGTGGCAGGGCAGCAGACTACCAGTAAATGTTTTTTTAGTCACCAGTGTTGTAGTACATAATTTAGAGCTGATTCCCATCGTACCTGCAGCTGCAAGTGTTGGCCTTCAGAAAGATTAGATGTTCGGCTGTCTTGGGGAATGGAGAAATGCTTTTGAGCAAAGCGAGTCAGTGGGCAGATGGAGTGAAGGAGGAGGAGGCGAGAATGATGTTGAAGTGACTGTGCAAAGAGACATGCTGAATATAATTTTTTTTTAATATTTTAAACTGAAACAAGGGAGGAGTGTAATAACAGGAATACTGGGGTAACTCAGTTATTTGGTGAGCTGGGACTGACTCACTCTTTGCTGTCAGTAGGTGGTACAGATAAACAGTTTAATTTTTTGGAGCGAGTGGGTGGAATGAGAGAGCAGCAAGAGCATTTGTTGGTTGTCCAAGAGTCGGACAAGAGAAAGAGGGTACAGTAAATGAAAATAAAAAAAAGAAAGAAATGAAGGTAGTTATGAATGAGCCCAGTGAAGGCTGATCTGTTAGGCAGCTGGTACTGAACCAAGGAGTTGGGACAAAAAATGGCAACAAATTAAAATTCAAATAAGGTACTTTTAGCCAATTAGGGAGCAGGTTGGGCACTACAATAATTCTGTGTGTGAAGGGGCACTGTAGACTGGTACTTTTTATTTCCTGGGCATCTATTGAAAGTTAATGTAGTCCCCTGGCAAGGGTATGAGCCAATCAGATGCCAGGAAATAAAAAGTACCAATCTATAGTGCTCCACACAGCCTGATTGAGGCTTGTAAAGGTAGGGTTGCATAAGATTGCTTCTTTTTTAAAATCCAAACAACACTAAATGCACCCACTCTTATAGTTCATCATAAAAGGATACTGCACGTGTGCTTAATTTCTGAAAGTTAGAAGCTAATATTATTAGAGAATTAATAGAAAGTTTTGGAAACCTGTTTGATAAAACAGGTTCGCTCTTAAGGGGGGGTGTATGTGACAGGGTGGAACAGGACTCTGTCCCAGTTGTTATGGAAAGAGTTTGAATGCAGTAACAACAACATATCTTGATATGTTGCAGTTACTGATTGTTGTCAAGACACAGGTCAGGAAGCATAGGAAAAGCCAGGAGTAGTTGTAAAATTCACAACAAGAGTTTTATTATGAATAACAGTAAAATATAAAAATAAAATTGTTCAATATAACAATTTACACAGGCAGAATAAACAGAAGATGCATCTGAATTTTCCTTCAATCTCTGTGTCCCTCCCTCCTGCAAGAAACTGCAGCTTTCTATCTCTTACAGGTCTTTGCAACCCCCTTCTTAACAAGCATCCTGTTTTTTCTAAAATGTTCTTGTAAGTATCAGGCAGGTGCTGGCAGGAACACAATGTCCCAAAACTGATGCCCCTTTTCCACAGCTCTTCTGCAAAAGGCTTGAACATTACACTAAGATAACCTCTTGAGTTTCCAATAGCTTTTTTCAATCATCTCAAACTATAATTATATACATTTCAACAGTAACACTATATTTTCTAAACAAAGGAATCCCAATATCAGTTACATTTCCACATAATGATTTGCATATATTTTTATACCAGCAGATATGCAAGGGAAGAAAAACACAGAACAGCAAGGGAAGACTGAGAGATAGTGAGGAGCAAATAATTGCAAGACTGTCGGGGTGATCAAATCCTAGTTCTCACAGGAAAATTTGATTGTGCAACCAGACAGAGAAGAGACAGAAAAGGAGAGAATAGTACAGATCCTTGCATTTAAACTCTTTCCATAACAACTGGGACAGGGTCCTATTCTACCCTGTCACATACACCCCCCTCCAAGAGGGAACCTGTTTTATCAAACAGGTTTCCAAAACTTTCTATTAATTCTCTAATAATATTAGCTTCTAACTTTCATAAATTAAGCACATGTGCAGTACCCTTTTTTCTTTAACAGTGCAGCAAACATTAAAGTTTAAACTCATACATTTGTTTTTCAACCTTCAGAACCCTCAATTCCTGATCCACAACTTTACAGAAAATCAGCATTGCTATTCTCTTTACCAGATTTGTGTATCACCTTGAATTTAAATGGCTGTAGTGCCAGGTACCACTGTGTGATTCTGGAATTTTTATCTTTCATTTGGTTAAGCCAACAGAGAGGACTGTGATCTCTTATAAATACAAAGTCAGTTCCTCATAAATAAAACTTAAGGGACTTCATGGACCACTTTGCTGCTAAACATTCCTTTTCAATGGTGGGATACCTTTTCTCTCTGTCATGCAACTTCCTACTTATGTACAGAATAGGATGCTCCATCCATCTATATTTTGACTCAGTACTGCACCTAGGCCTACCTCTGATGCATCTGTTTATAACAAAATGGTTTCTCAAAGGCTGGGCTTTTTAAAACATGGGCTGAACATAATGCAGCCTTAATGGCTTGAAAAGTTTCATCACGCTCTGGGGTACATTTCACACTATTTGGGTACTGTTTTTTTCATCAGATCAGTGAGGGGAGTAGCTAACTCAGCAAAGCTGGTAACAAATCTCTGGTAATAACCAGCCAGCCCTAAAAACGACCTGACATGTGTCTTGGTTTTAGGGACAGAGCTGTTAGCTACAGCTTCAATTTTAGAAATTTCTGGTTTAACTTCTCTATTTCCCAACACATAGCCCAAATATATGGTTTCCTGTATGCCCAATGCACATGTGGTAGGATTAATAGTCAGACCATCATTTTCGATAGCTTGGACAACTGCTCATAGGTGTTCCAGGTGGCTTTTCCAGTCTGGACTGTACAGCACGACATCATCCAGGTACACAGCACAATAACCAGTGTGAGGTGATAACATTTCATCCATGTACCGCTGGAATGTAGCTGGCATACCATGTAAAGCAAATGGCATGGTAGTGAACTGACAGAATCCAACAGGAGTAGTAAATGCAGTTTTATCTCTGGATTCTTTAGCTAAAGGGGTTTGTTAGTAACACTTGATGAGATTGAGGGCACTGACATACTTTACTCTCCCCAGTCTGTCCACCAAATCATGTACAGTATTCTGGGCATCGGATAACTGTTAAATTCTGACACTTGATTAAGTTTCCTAAAATCAAGGCAGATTCTAACGCCGCTTTCTTTTTTGTTTACAGTTACCATTGGAGATGATCAAGCACTCCTCAACTCCTCTATGATACTCAGTTCTTTGATTTTTTGTATTCCCTTAACCATGTCCGCTCTTAACCACTCTAGTAACCTGTATGCCTTTTGCCTAATAGGGCAAGCATTCCTTGGCACTATTACATGCTCGACCCCTTTTGCTTAGCCTGGTACTGTGGTAAAAGTACTGTTAAATGTCTTTAGCACATTACAAATTTCTGCAGTTTGTTCTGAGGTTAAAGAAACATTCACCTTTACAGCATCAGCATTTACAGTTTGTTACAGCCTATCATAAACTACATCAATATCTTCTTTATCAGTTTTTGCTAAAACTAGCAAAGCAGCTTTTGGCATTTTTTCAACCCATTTCTTGAGGAGGTTAGCATGGTATATCTTAATATGATTTTTCCTGTCAGGGATCTCAATTTCATAGTTAATGGTGCCAATACATCTAAGCACTTTATAAGGCCCTTGCCACTTCATTAACAGTTTATTTTCTGTTGTGGGTAACAGTAGCAAAATCTTTTCACCTGACTCAAACACTTTTTCTTTTACCCCATGGTAATAATATATCTTCTGCTGGTTTTGGTCCTCTTCCTGATTACTATGGGCAATTTCAATATAATTTGCCAGCTTCTTTCTTAGGACACACATATAAGATGCAATAGATTGTTTCTGAATGGGGTTATCATCCCATGTTTCTTTTAGCACATCCAGTGGCCCTCTTGGCTGCCTACCATATAGCATTTCAAATGGAGAAAACCCTGTTGATGCTCATGGCACTTCACTGTAGGCAAAAAGTTGGTAAGGCAAAAACGGGTCCCAATCTTTCCCTTCCCTTCCCCTTTTACAAACCTTTTTAACATGCATTTTAGGGTTTGGTTAAAATGCTCAACAAGACCATTTGAGGGTAATAGGGGGAGGTTCTTATGGCAGTGATGCCTAGTAGTCTGTACAGCTCCTTAAGTAATGCAGCACCAAAATTACTACCCTGATCAGTAATAATTTCTTTAGGTATGCCCACTCTGCTGAAAATGTTTGCAAGCTCTGCTGGCACTTTTGAAGCTGTGAAAGTACGCATTGGAACTGCTTCTGGGTATTGAGTAGCATAGTTGCATACTACCAGGATAAATCTATTACCCTTTTTACTTTTGTCTAAAGGACCAAACACATCCATTGCAATTCTCTCAAAAGGCATATCCATCACGGGTAGGGGCACCAGGGACACCTTGTCTTTTCTAGTGACTGGGGCTACTTTCTGACACTCAGCACAGGAATTACAATAGTTAGCAAATGTTCATGAATTCCAGGACAGTAAAATCTATACAGCAATCTGGCAAGGGTGCAATCCCTCCCTGAGTGACCAGCCATAGGACTATCATGTGCTATATGCAATAACTGTTCTATACTTCTGAGGTATAACCAATTGTTCTGTCTGTTCATGTGTCTGAGGTTTAACCCAAACTCTGTACAGTTAAACCATTACATTTTTAAACATCGGTCCACCCTGTTATGGTTTCACCCCCAGCTGCTTAAAATAACCCTGGAGAGAAACATCATTAGCTTGCTCTGAAAGAAAATCACAATTAGTTAGCTTAGTTTCAGCATTTTCATATGTTAACCCCTTATATCCATCAGTCATTTGTTGCCACAATTTCTTCAGGCATCATCTTTCTTTCCTGGATTTCCAGATCTTTGGAGCTGTGCTCAAAGAAGTCCGAATCAAAATCAGCAAAAGGAAAAGAGTCCCCACCATCTGAGATGTTCTTTACCTGAGCTCTTGTCACCACTGCTGCTGAAACTGCAGGGTTCAGTTCCTCTGAGATTAACTCAATAAATTATGGAAAGTCATTTCCAATAATCACAGATACAGGTAACTTAGGTACTACCCCCACTTTCATTTGGTGTGACACACCCTCAATGGTCAGAATCACTTGGGTGGTGGGATAATATCGAGTGTCCCCATGGATGCAGATGACACCAGTACCTGGTCCTTTTGTACAGTGTTTTCCAGGCACTTTAATATGCACTGGGGTCTGTCTGCTTCCCAAATCAATGAGTCCCTTCACAGTCTTATCCCCCACCTTCACATCTGTTAAGTACTTGCCCCAATTTGCCAAGGACAAATCTGCTCCAGTACCACTCTCCTTACTATGGCAGTTTCTTGCAATATGGCCTGACTTATTACAGCTATAGCAAATAACATCTTTGGGCACAGATTTGTTACCCCCACCAGAGTTCTTATCAGACTTGGAGTTTAAATGGGAAAAAGAGTATCTTACCAGTACTTGGCTGTTACCTCACTGCTGTAGCATCTGTCTGGCCATTTGGTATTCCTCTGCCAAAGAAACAGCCTTTCCCCCACTTTCTGGTCAATGTTCCTTTACCTAAAACTGCACATCTATAGGCAGGATATTGATGAATTGCACCATTGCAAATGTGTCAATGATCTGAGGGACTGTTTTGCCCCTGATTGTAGCCATTTTATCAGGAATTCTCTGAGTCAGGTGAAGGCTTCTCAAGGATTGTCAACTGAGCTGTACTTCAGAGATCAAAATATCTGCCTGTAGGTCTCTCCTGAGATGTCATACCTTTTCAGGATTTCACTTTTCACCAGGTCATAGTTTTCTGACTGTGCAGTGTCCATATTGCTGTAGGCAAGTTGGGCTTTCTCAGTCAGGTAGGGTACCAGTCTGATTGTCCATTGCTGCTTTGGCCATTGGCAGGCTGTGGCAACTCTTTCAAAAGTTGACAGGTATGCCTCAATATCATCAGAGGGAGACAGCATTGTAAGTTTAATGGCTTTGGTAGACCTCTGTGTGTATATGGGGGGTGAGAGTGCTGTGCACACTGCTTTCTTTCCTATTTTTGGTGTACTGTGATTTTATCTGCCTTTCTGTGGATCAGTCGTGGTTCCCCCCCCCCCACCGTGTGAGAGGTAGTTATTGTGGAGGGGAAATTCACCTGACTGTGAGTCTTACGGATTGCTCATAACTTTTATTGCATTAACATATGGTAACTTTTACATCATTTCATTTTTGACTTTTGTGGTTTCTTCCTCCACCATGTGAGAGGTGGTGCTGGGGTCAAACTATTTTTGGATTTACTAACCAGAGTGGTGAGAGCTCTCTGCTTCTAGAACTTATACCGTACCATATTTTTGAAACTGATCTTCTCACTTTCATTTATGTTGAGTAGTTACATTTTGAACTGTGTAATTTTGCATAACCTTCTTTTTCTTTTTCCTTTTATTTTTAAGTGTGTAGGTGTGAATGAGAGTGTAAGGGTGAGTGAGTGGGTATATTGTTTATATTCCTTTATAGGTAATTTATTTATTGCTTTTATTTGCAGCTGTTGTTGAGCTGAAGATGTGCTGGCAAGGTAGCTCACCCGGTCTGTCACTCCTCCTCCTCCGAGCTCCGGGACCTTCACCCCTTTAATTGTCCTCCCTTGCTGGCTGCAGATTATAGATGCTGCAGGGCTCTGGGAATAGCAGGGAGGAGATAGATGGGGGATGGGGGTCCCAAACCTCAGGTGGTTGAGTGGGATGGTTGAATTGGTGTAGTCAGGACCAGGAGATGCCCTGGGGTGAAATGGATTCCTGAACGTGGTCCTCCGCATCTGTTCCCCATACCCAAGGGCTCCAATGTTTTTGAGCCGGTGGCCTGGTCAGCCCCAGAACCCCGTCCAACTTGAGCAGTGTTGTGCAATGCTAGATCTAGTAGAACAAGATGGCCATTATTGCTGATCTTGTTGGGACAACTGATCTGGCTTGCATCACCAAGACCTGCCTGGATGATAATGCTGACCCAATTTTGGAGGCGGCCATTCCAGCCAGGTTCTCAGTGATACACTGCTCGAGATTGGACCATGGGGCGGGGTGTAGACATTTGTTTTAGATCAGAATTGGGCCTTGTGGGAGTGCCAATTGAGGAAGCCAGATCGTTTGAGTGTATCGCTGTTGCAGGTGTGGGGGTGCAGGATCATTCTTATCTAACGTCCACCTGGGGATGAGAAATTGTTCCTGCAGGAAGTCACGGACTTCATTGTCGAAATGGCATTTGAGTCACCCAGGCTGATGATACAGGATGACTTCAGTGCCTGGATCAATGATGAATTTATGCATTTTGGTCTGGACTTCCTCCAACTTATGTGCTCATTGGGCCTCACACAGGTATTTGCCTCTGCAACCTATGTTCATAGTCACTCACTCAACCTGGTTTTCCTCCTGGGGATGGAGACCACTGATTTGGTGATGAAACCAGTCAGATGGTCCAATCACCACACCATAAGGTTCAATTTCCAGGCTCCCCCCATAGGCCTGCCTCTGTGGAGATGATCAGATACCGCCTTTTGAGGAATGTGACCTCTGATAGTCTGTTGGCGGTGTTAGACCTATCAAGATTGCCGGGTGTAAGCAGGAGTCCAGAGAACTTAGTCCAAGCCTATAATAAGGCTGTGACAGAAACTCTGGACTTTATCACTCCTGTCCATGTTCGTTCTCTCTCTCTCTCTCTCTTCACCCACAGTACCCTTGGTTTGATGGGACTTTGAAGGAGTTGAGACAAATTGGATGAAGGTTAGAGCGGTGCTGGCAGAAATCTGCCCTGGATACTGACCACCTTAGGTTGGTGGAGCACTATTGGGTCTATCAATCAGCAATCACCCATAAGAAGGCAGAGTTCCTGTCTGGGGAGATTGCTGCAACTCAGAATTGACCAGCCCAGCTGTTTTGAACTGTGGACAGGTTGTGCAACCCAACCTGTCTGTATGTCCGAAGTGCATTTTCACAGCTAAAGTGTGAGGAGTTTGCTCTATTTTTTTCTGATAATGTGGCTAACATCAAGGTGGAGATCCAACCAGCTCACTCTGTGAGGGTTGATGGTGGTCAGTGCTTGGCCAGTGCTCCTCAGTTTTCTTGGTCTTCTTTCAACTGGCCAGAGATCATTGATATCATGTAGATTGTCCAGAATATGTGGCTGACATGCTATAATTTGAACCCAGATCAAACATGCCTCATACTGGGGTGTATTGATTCTATTGGCCCTGTCCTAGCCAAGATTGTCTGGTGCTCCTTAGAGATGGGTGAGTTCCCCTAGTTCCCAGAAGGAGGTGGTGGTGGCACCACTCCTTAAGAAAGCTTCTTTGGACCCAAACTGCTTGGCTAACTACAGATCTCCCTCTAACCTTCCCTTTGTAGCGAAGGTGATTGAGAAAGTAATTGTGCTGCAGCTGGAGAACTACCGTACCATCCATGATATCTATAATCCTCTCCAGTCTGGTTTTTGGAAGAGGCATAGTACCAAGACTGCTCTGGTTTGAGTGCTCAATGATCTCCTGATGGCTAGAGATCAGAAGCGCTGCTCCATCTTGGTGCTCCTTCATCTCTCATCAGCTTTGAACACCATAGACCATGGGTTGTTGCTCGAGTGCCTGAGGGTCATCTGTGGCCTGGCAGGTTCAGTCCTCAGATGGTTTCAATCATTCCTCTCTGGCAGGCTTCAGAGGGTGGTGTCTATGTTGTTTTCCTCTGACTCATTCTTCCTGCCTTGTGGGGTCCCCCAGGGCTCAGTGTTCTCCCCAATGTTGTTTGTGGTGTATATGCTACCTCTAGTAGACATTGTAAGATGATATGGGCTGAGGTTTCACTGTTATGCAGATGATACCCAGCTCTATCTGTCTTGTACCCGACCAGGATAGTGCAATCTCGGTCTTTAACAGCTGCCTTGCTGGATGAAATTCAGCTGGCTGAAACTGAATTCTGATAAGACTGAAGTGTTGGTGGTGGATCCAGGTCTCCAGATAGTGGGGATCACTGGCAGGGCTTTCTTCTGGGCTCTGTCTTGGGAGTAGTCAGCTGCCTTCTTCTGAGTGTGTGTGAAACCTGGGGGTGATCCTTGATGATAGGCTGACACTGCACTCACAGGTGTCTGCAGTCATCAAGTCTTCATTTTACCATCTTAGGAACATCACTCGGGTCAAGCACCTTGTTCCGTCCGTGGACCTTCCAACACTGATCCATGCCTTTGTGACCTTGCACCTGGACTACTGTAACTCCCTTTACCTGGGGCTTCCAGGGGTTGATATCCACCACTTGCAGTTGGTGCAGAACACAGCGGCTCAGTTGTTGATGGGGGCTCCTCATCTGAGCTACATTACTCCTGTGCTTAGTGAACTGCACAGGCTGCCTGTTCAGTGGTGGATCACCTTCAGGGTCAGTCCTCTGACCTTTAAAGCCCTGCACAGACATGATCCAGGCTACCTGCAAGAGCTCCTGAACCCTTACTGTCCCGACCGCCCACTCCGCTCAGCTGACAAGGGGTTGTTAGAGATTCCCAGGGTGCAGCTGAAAACTTCTGGTTCCCATACTTTTATATTCATAGCCCTGACCCTGTGGAATTCTCTACCTCATCAGATTCAAGAGTGCCAGACCACAGAGAGCTTGAAGAAAGCTTTGAAGACCTACTTTTTCTGCCAGGCCTTTGATCACTCCATATAATATCCTGCTTCCATTTGTATTTATAGCTTACTGATCGGAATTGGTTGGTTACTGTTTTATCTGTTTTAAACTGTTTTAAAGATCTGTACAGCACTTTGTTTTTCGAAATTGTGCTTTATAAATAAAGTTTATTATTATTATTGTTTTTTTGCTTGTGTTTTGTTGCTCATCTGGATCTGTGCCAGATCCTCTGCCTTTGATAGCTTGCAAGGCATCCAGCATCACTGCTCCTGTTGCTGCATCTCTTCTCTCATCTGCTGCTCTTGTTGTTGCATTTCTTCTTTTCTCTGTGCTTCTAAACATTGAAGCTCTTTTTCTCTCTGCTTCTCCATCTCTTTTTGTTGTATAGCCCACCATTTGAAAATGTCCATCAGGCTTTCAGGTTCTGTCACTGCCTGTTCTTTTTCCATAACTTGTGCTGGCTCTACAATCTCAGCTTGGACTTCTATCTCTGCTAGTTTGGCTGCCATTCTCCTGGTAACCACTCCTGGACTTGCTGCTGCAGAATCCATACCTTTCTCTATGCTTCCCTGGTACTAGGTCCAGTACCCACACACAAAACTCCTGGCTTAGAGTATGCACAGTGCAAATCCCACTTAGGCTGACACCATCTGTCATCGAGGTACAGGTCAAGAAGCATAGGAAAAGCCAGGAGCAGTTGTAAAATTTGCAATGAGTTTTATTATGAATAACAATAAAATAAAAAAAATTAATTGTTCGGTATAACTGTTTACATAGGCAGAATAAACAGAAGATACATCTGAGTTTTCCTTCAATCTCTGTGTCCCTCCTGCAAGAAATTGCAGCTTTCTATCTCTCTTATAAGTCTTTGCAACCCCCCTTCTAAACAAGAATCCTGTTTTTTTATAAAATGTTCTTGTAAGTATCAGGCAGGTGCTGGCAGGAACACAATGTCCCAGAACTGAGGCCCCTTTTCCACAGCTCTTCTGTGAAAGGCTTAAAAATTGCACTAAGGTAACCTTTTGAGTTTCCAATAGCTTTTTTCAATCATCTCAAACTATAATTATATACATTTCAACAGTAACACTATATATTTTCTAAACAAAGGGATCCCAATATCAGCTACATTTCCACATAATGATTTGCATATATTTTCATACCAGCAGATATGCAAGGGGGAAAAAGACAGAACAGCAAGGGAAGACTGAGAGACAGTGAGGGGCAAATAATTGTGAGACTGTCGGGGTGATCAAATCCTAGGTCTCACAGGAAAATTTGGTTGTGCAACCAGACAGAGAAGAGAAGAAGAGAAGAGAAGAGAAGAGAAGAGAAGAGAAAGAAAAGGAAAGAATAGAACAGATCACTGTATTCAAACTCTTTCCATAACAACTGGGACAGGGTCCTAGTCCACCCTGTCACACTGATGTCACTAGCTAAGATATCCTTTTATCTCTTCATGTTTAGCCCCAGTCCTGTTGTGTCAGTGTGCTTATGCATTAGACATATACTATATAAATAGGGAATGCATGATGGGCAGGAGTGGGATATGGAAAATATTCTTACTCCAGCAGAGTGAGCTCTGTATTCTCACGAATGCCAAAGGCATGAATAAGAATGCACATCTCACTCTGCAGGACTGAGAATATTTTCCATATCCCACGATCTGCACATCATGTGTGTGATTTATACCATGGGGCGAGAGCTATAGGAATATTTTTTCTGTTTCTGTGTGTTTTCTGCTCATTCTGTGTGTGGTGTGAGTGTGTGTGTGTGTGTGTGTTTGTGTTTGTGTGTGTGAGTTTTTCTGAAAGGACTGGGAGTCAGAAACATAATGGGACACAGGTGAGTGTGTTTTACAAAGCTAATTGAGTAAGTTATAGGTTTCAGTGAGAAACAGATACTGTTGCAGGTAGCACTGAGAAAGAGAAACTGCTTTGTGAAGGAGTTTCATTTAGAATTCAAGCTGTTTTGAAGCCAAGATCAGCACAGTAATGGGCTAGGAGTGTTAGAAACACAATGGGGCACAGGTGAGAGTGTTTTGCAAAGCTAACTGAGTAAGCTGCAGCTTCAGTGAGACAGAGAATTTGTTTTCTGAAGCAGTTTCATTTAGAATGCAAGCTGCAGTGAAGATATTCTCACTCTGATGCCATCAGCAGAGTGTGGATATTTGTTGATATCCTCACTCTACTGATATCATCAGGATTTATCCTCACTTCAGTGGAAATTATACAGGATATTCTACTGAGAAAACTCTCACTATATATATATATATATATATATATATATATATATATATATATATATATATATATAAGAGAGAGAGAGAGGCAAAATCAATTTAATGCATTAGTTAGGGTTGTTGCACAGTGACAAAAGTGAGGAATTTGGTGTTAGGGTTGAAAGCCCCCCTTGGACCCCCCCACACCTCCAATTGGCATTGGGGTGCGCATTGGGGTTGCCGGCCCTAACTCTCACCCCATCAGATGTGTGAAGAAGCAGAGGTATAGGGGAATGGGGTAAGAGGTAGGATTGACAACCCCAATGTGCACCCCGATGCCAGTTGGGAGTGTGGGCGGGGGGGCCCAAGGGGAGCTTTCAACCCTAATGATTGAGGTTCCTCGCTTTTGTCACTGTGGAACAACCCTAACCAATGCATTAAACAGAGTTTTTTTGCTTCTAATCTCCCTTCTTTTTGAGAATGATAACAAGAAATAGTGAATGGGCCCCGCGCTTCTGCCACATGATGTCTTGTCGCATAGTAACATAGTGCTCACAAAAGTAAATGGTAATGCGCATGGTGATGCAAAGCAAAACACAAAGATAAACAGTACTGTAGACACAAATGGTTAAAATAACGCAAACACAAGCGCAAATGAAAACACAAAGGGTAACGCACATGGTGCCGTAGACGGGAACAGTAAGTGAAACAGGTACAGAACTGCAAGCAGAAGCGGTAAGGGTAACAGTAATATAAGTGCACAGGCCAGTTTTCCCCAAAAGCTGCATAGAGAAAGACAGTGAGTACAAAGAATGTATGCATAATAATGGGTCTCAGAGCAGAAAATGAGGCGTTGGAATACTTAATTGCTTATATCTCAGGAACCGTATGACGTAGAAAAAAAATTTAAAAGTCATATGATGTATGACCTTCCTGGCTAGTTTTGTACTTAGCCCCTGCTATGGGGCTAAGCATTTTTCTGATGAAAAGTCCATATCTCGTACCGTTTCCGAGATAAGGGCCCTGAAAGGCGCGGCGAATGCCATAATGTTATCCTATGGGAAAAAGTGTCAACTTTGGAGTGCCATAACTTTGTCAGCCTGTAATATTTTTTCACTGAAATACTGAAAGTCACATCTGTTAGATGTTGGCTGCGTTACTTCCAAATTTCAGCCTAAAAGACCAAACTGTTCTTTTGCAGCAGGGTGACAAAGAATTGCTGTCATTTTCCCACAGCCTGGAAAAGTACTGTCGAACTTTGCAAAAACTTTGGCAAATTCATGCAACACTGTCACAAATGTGAAAGTACTTTGAGAAAGCACTTTTTTCCAGAAATTTGAAAAGCATATTTCTGGGGTGTTTTACCCCAAAATAAAGACATGCCTAGCATCCTCAGGATCCGACTAGGTGAATACAAAAATAATTAGGTTGCTAGAGGGTCCCAAATTTAAATGCCAAGCATTTTTCTGATGACCAACTGAAAACAAAATGGCATATTTGTGACAGTAAAAGGGCCATTTGCAAAAGTAAAAACTGCATTTGCAACACTGTCAAACTTTTTGTTAACTTTTCCCATTGACTTATAATGGGAACTTGTTTTTTGAATAACTTTTGAACCGTTAAATATTTTTTCACAAAATCTTCAAAAGGCATATCAGGGACCCAGGTCACACGTTCCCTGAAGATTTTGGATCAATCACGCAAACTGTGTGACCTGTAGAGATGACCAAAGAATTCCAAAAAAAGTGTAAACGTGCACACAGATCAAATTAATAACTCCACAGCCATATATCCGAACAGTATGAAAGTTGGCAGATCCCAAGATCTATGATACTTGATCAAGTATTCCAATTTTCAGGCAAATCCGTTGAATGGTTGCAAAGTTATTAAGGTGCAAAATTTTAGGTTTAACATGTAAATGGCTCCTCAACCTTAACTATGGTAGCACTACCGTACTACCATAATATATATATATATATATATATATATATATATATATATATATATATATATATATATATATATACCATGTATATATATATATGTATATGTATATATCTATATAGCTAAACAAAATGGTTATATTAAATGCACACTGAAAATAGAAAATAGAGTTTAAAATCTACATTTCGACCTTAGGTCTTCTTCAGGAAATATCTAAAAGAGGAAAAAACAAAGTTAATGTAGAGGGGAGGTAAAATAAGGGAGATATAAATGTATGTGTGGGGAAAGAAAAAAGGGGAAGGCTCTGAGAGAAGAAATGATAAATGACAAGATTAAGCGAGAATCTGTGAAACAAAAAGGTGATGATGGGAAAGCCAAGGCATCATAGCAGTGAATGAGCTAAAGAAGTCCCCAGGTGGGGACTAATTAACAGAGATTAGTAAGAAGGCTGAAAGGTGACAAATGTGGGGAAGGAGAGAGATGGAGACATATGGTAAAAATGAAAAAGAAATTAAATGTGTACAGATACAGACTTTTGGGGAAAACAAGGGGTAGCTGAAAGATGTTAGTAGGAAATGTGTATCATATAAACCGGAGGGCTGCTGGGAGCCAAGGCAGATGATCAGCTTGGTTTCCATGTTTTTTCTATGGTCAGAATCCCAGAAGCCCTGCTGAAGGACACAAACAGAAAGGTCATTGACACTGTGGTCCCTGGAGATAAAGAGGGATACAATGGGTTTATCAGTGTCTCCATTCCTGACTGCCCTGAAATGTTCACTGAAACATACAGCAAGGCATTTACCAGTCTCTCTGATGTAAATAGCTGCACACTTCCTGCAAAGAATACAATATACCACATTAGTGGAGGTGCATGAGAACTCCTTGGTGATGTAAAAAACACCTGTAGGAACCCAAATTTCAGTCACATTAGAAACAAATTTGCAGGTGTAGTGGTGAGTTCTGTTGCAAGGTTTGGTACCTGGTAGAGAGGACCTGTCAGGAGTGGGTGGGCTGCTTTTTACAAGGAGATTTCTCAGGTTGGCTGGCCGGCATTAGGAGACAATAGGTGGTTCGGTAAAGGAAGCACCAGTGTTGGGGTCAGTTTTCAAAATAAGAAAGTTAATGGTGATGATCCTGTGAAGAGAAGGTGTACTCTGATGGAAAGAAAGCACTTGTGGAATTCACCGTTGTTCTTGTGTGACAGTATCCTTCCCGCGGGGGTCAAGGTTACAGGGCATGTTACTGACCTGGGAGAGTGCTCTGTCCACTGTGCTTTTAGGGTATCCCCTGTTAATAAAATAAAACTGTGCATTATTTGGGTCTGCTCAGCAAAATCATCATCTTCACTGCATAACCTGCGAAGTCTAAGAAACTGTGAATAAGGCAGCAGGCCATTTTTGACATGTTTAGGATGGAAGGAGCTGTGGAGGAGGAAACTGTGAGAGTCAATGGGTTTGTAATAAACTGATGTCTTCAGACCAGTGTTTTGTACTGACAGTTGAATATCCAGAAAAGGCAGTGTAGACGAGGATACTTCAACAGTATATAGAAGGGAAGGATGGGCCATGGTAAACTTGTCAAGGATGACTTGGAGGGTCTCCCTGGAGCAAGAGGTGGCCCCACAGAGTCATCTATGTAGCATTTGTAGAATTCAGGCACAGTCCCTGTGAATGAGAGAAAAAACTGTTCCTCCACCCAACCCAGGAACAGATTAGCAAAGCTGAGACCCATCTTGGTACCAATGGCAACTCCACTGACCTGCTGAAAAAAACTCTTATTAAAAGAAAAAGCACTGAATTTGAGAACAAGTTCTGCCAGATGAGTTAATGTGTGTCTGGGTGGCTGCTGGACTGTCCACTTATTCAGGAAATGCTGCAAAGCTGTCAGCCCATCATCTTGGGGGATCACTGTGTAAAGAGATTTGATGTCCATGGTGAAGATGAGTTGATGAGAGCTACTGAATCTGAACCTGTCAAATAACTGGAGAGCATAGTTAGTGTCTTTAACATAGGAGGGCAGGAACTCAACGAGTGCTCTCATGAGGCAGTCCAAAAATACAGAGATGTGGGATGTGGGGCAGGAGCAGGTAGACACAATAGGATGACAAGGGTTACCTGTTTTATGAATTTTGGGAAGGAGATAAAACCTGGATGTCCAGGGATGCTGAACTATGAGTCTCTTAGCAGAAGCAGGGAGCTCTTTGTTTTCAATAGCGAAGGTGATGGTGGTGGTGACCTCAGTCGGATAGTCAGCAGTGGGGTCCTGTGGAAGAGAATAGTAAAACCTGGTGTCAGAGAGTTGCTGTGGCTTCAGTGATGTATAGCTCCTTTTGCCAGACCACCACAGCACCTCCCTCATCAGCTGGTTTAATAACAATGTCATTCATCCATTTCAGAGATCTGAGGGCTGCACGCTCACCAGTTGTCAGGTTGGAGTGGTTGTGCCTACAATGAAAATTGAAGTTAGTGGTGTTTTCCATGCATTGGTTAACAAAATAATCGATAGCAGCAAAATGTCCTGGAGGGGCTGTTCATGCACTTCACTGGGGATTGATATCTTCCATTATTCTGGTGATACATTCATCATCTGCAGAAAGAGGAGTCTCATTAGAAAATTAAGCTGTAAAGTGTGCTCTATGATAGAAGCGCTGCAGATCAACTTGAACATGAGGTGTGTCAAGATATCTGGGTGTGGACACAAAAGAGAGACCTTTGCTAAGGAGAGATTGCTCATCCTGTGTCAGGGGAAGGTCTGGAGGAATACAAAATACCAAATTGTTAGGTTGTGTCTGACAAGCCCCACCCCTGCTACCACCTCCCACCCCTCTGCCCCGACTGCTCTCCCAAAAGGTCTTAAGATCCTTCATTTAAACATCTGTAGTCTACTGCTGTAAATTCACCTCCTACAAATCATGGCAACTATTCTAAAACCTAATCTATTAATTATCACGGAAACCTAACTAAAGGACAGGATTCCTGACAACGCGATCTCAATCCCAGAATACTCCATCCTAGGGCAAGACCGGGCTGGAAGGGGTGGAGGCGTGCCCATGTACATTCTCTCCACACTACAATTTACTAAAATATGCTCTACCTCCAATCCAGTGACACATGACACTATAGCCATCCAAGTGACCCTATCTTATACTGTTCCTATCTTCATATCTGGTGTCTACTGCTGCCCAAACATTCAGCCAAGCATATCATTAGATTTGATAACCTCAATCTCTGCCCTCTCCCACTCTGATGAACTATACATCTTGGGTGACTTCAATCTAAACTGGCTGTCCCCTAAATCTGCCAAGACACGTAATGATATAGGTGCCCTAAACCTCACCTAGCTGATCACAGAACCCACCTGCCCCAACCATAAGACACTAAACCACTCCCTGAATGACTGGGCAATCACCTCCCACCCATACAGAGTAATCAAATCTGGTATCCTTCCCAACGCCCTCAGTGACCATGACCAAATCTTTTTAGTCAGGAAAGTCCACAGGCCAAAATCACTGCACAAAACCCTTAAACCTACACTCTTTCAACTCTCTGAACCTTGAACCCCTACTGCTAAACCTCGCCCTCTCTGACTGGTCACCACTAGCTTCCACTTTGTTGGTGGATCAGGCCCTTACTTACTTCAAAGGTATATTCCTTGATACTTGGAATACTTTCGCCCCACTTAAAACATCCAGAGTCAGGGAAAATAACCTTCCTTGGATTACACCTGAACTCCTGGCCTGCCACAGGGCTAGAGATCATACTTGGAAGCTCCATAAATCAACCCCAACCCCTAGTGAATTTGCATCATATCGTATGCTCAGAAATGCCTGCACTAGGGCTACGAGATTAGCAAAGTCTTAATACTTCAAATCGGCCTTCCTCACAAACATAAATACTACTTCAAAATTCTGGAAGATGGACCTTTTCACTCCTCTATCCCATCCCACCCCTAGTCCTTAACATAAAAAACACACCTGTGGATGATTCAAACATGATGGCAGCAGCTTTTAACTCCTACTACACCTTATGTGCAGCTGAACTACCAAAGTCCCTTCCTTCCTACCCTCCCCCACCTACCGCCTCCAACACTATTACCGCTCCCTCATCCTCCCCCTCCTACTTCTCTACCATAACCGTTGATAATGCACTAAATACCCTGCTCGCCATTAACCCTTCAAAAGGTTCCTCCCCAGATTACCTTGACCCCAAGCTCCTCTCTCACTCTCTCCCTCTCAGCCACTGCTATTGCATACCCCCTCTCCCTCATTCTAAACCTCTCCTTTGCTGTTGGCTTAGTCCTCTCCTCTTGGAAGAATGCTGTGGTCCTCCCCTCACCCAAAGGTGGAGATCCCTCTTCCTCTAGCAACTATCGCCCCATCTCCCTCCTCCCTACTCTTCCTAAGCCCCAAGAACACCTGGTTCTTCATCAAATTACCACCTATCATTCTGACTCCTCCTTTTTCACTCCATTCAATCTGGCTTCAGGAGAAATCATTCTACTTCCACCTCCCTACTAAGGCTCACTGACTCCATTCTAACCAAAATAGACAATGGCCTCATCACCTCAGCCATTTTTGTCGACCTAGCCAAGGCATTCAACACGGTCTCCCACACCCTCCTCCTCCTGGACTCTCTCTCATCAGCAGGCTTATCTTCTTCTGCCACTAATTGGTTCAGGGCTTACCTCACCAGTAGAACTCAATCAGTTAGGGTCCCTGGAATCACCTCTCCCCTCCGATTACCACAGGAGTCTCACAGGACTCAGTACTTAGGCCCTTGCTATTCTCAATATTCCTAAATGACCTACCATCAGCCTGCTCTCCCTCCACTTCCATCCACATGTATGCAGATGATACAGTCTTGTATGCTTCTGGCCCAAGTCTCGCTGAAGTTACAACCTGATTGCAGCTTGATTTCAACAAAATCCAGCTCTGGTTTGCTAACCACCACCTCTTCCTTAACTCCAAGAAGACTGCCTCAATGACCTTTGGCACTAAGCAGGGACTCTTTAGGCTCTCCAATCTCCCCTCCTTCCACACCCTGGATAGAACCATTTTGGAAGACACATCCTCCTTCAGATATCTTGGGGTTTGGCTTGACCAACACCTCAACCTGTCTGGATGTATTGATGCCATCCTGAAGAAACTGCGCTCCAAGCTTGGTGGCCTCTACAGGAACTGTAGTAGCATCCCTCCTGCAGCTAGGAGTGAATTTGTCCAGAAGATGATCCTCCCTATTTTTGACTACTGTGACGTAGTCCATGGTGCTGCTCCCAAATCCTCCCCGACCAGATTGAATGCCCCTTTCCACTCTTTCTGGCACTGTGCCCTTGATACCCCTGTTCGCACTCATCATTACGATTTATATCATAGATTGTCCTTCCCCTCTCTAACAAACAGATGTCTTTCCCACTGCGCAAAGTTCACCTCTAAACATTGGCTGGGTGAACTCCCTACAGACCTCTCCTCCTCTTTCATCACCACTCCCCCTCCCTTTTACTCCCTTAGATTCACTGACACTCGAACATTGTTGATCCCTCGGTGCTCTACCCTCATTAGTCAATCAGGCTTCTCCTATCGCTTCCCCAAAATTTGGAATCCCCCCCCAAGTTCATCACTCCTCCTCTATTTACTCCATCAGCTCAGCCCTTCACAACTACCTTTCATTCAGCTTCCCTTGCCATGACCCACCCTAAACCATCATCCTGCTTATGTCTCGCCGAACCCCTTAACCTCATCTACTTGTGATCTACCTTCCCTCCCCTAAAACTTCTGTAGCCTCCCATGCCCTGTTGTAGGGTTCTCAGCATCCAGAAGGAGCCCTCCTGTACTGGGCTCTCCCTCCCCTCACCTTCTTATTCTTTCTCCCTCTTCTTCACCCTTTTCTGCACATAACTAACCAGTAATCCCTATGCAAATATTCATATTTCCTCCACCCCCTTGGCTCTCCTCTAAATCCTCTCTATTCCCTTCCAGCCTTCCCTTCCCCTCACAAGGTTCTCAGCATCCTGGTGGGCCCCCTTTTGTTTTTTCCCCTTCCTCTCCCCCCCCCCTTCCAAATAGGTCTTTCTCTCAAACGTTTATGTGCTCTTTGGACCTGGCTCTCCCGTTTTCATCATCTGCCTCTCCTCCCTTACCCCACCCCTTCTTTTTTCTTCCCACTCTTACACTTAGTTACCTACCCCTCCCAAAATTCCAGTTCCCTTTGGGAATTTCCACCTCAACTAACACTCCTCGATGCCTTGCAGGGTTCTCAGCATCCTGGAGTGGACCACAGGTTCAGTTTTCCCCCTCCTCTGCCCCCCAGTCCTTCCTCTCCTATCCCAGTCCCCGCTTTCCCTCTGGCACTTTATGAATTCACCTAAAGCGAATGCACTTGCTTTTCCCTAATCTTCTCTACTCTGTTTATATCCAATTGTTCCCTTACTACTAATTGTTATCATCTGGTTAGATTCACACCTGTGCTACTCCTTATTTTCTCCACCCACTTACTCTATACTGCCATCCGTTAATTTGCCTGCTGTTTTATTTTCTGTATGTAACTGGTGTCTCTTATACTTAGAATGTATCATTAATTGTCTACTGTTTTATTCACTGTATGTAATCTATTGTCCTGTGTACCTTGAATGTATAACTGTTTATCCACTCTGTACCCCGGCCCCGCGGGTCACACTGGGAGACAAGCAACTTGTTGTTCAATGTGCTTTCCTGGTGAAACATTTCAATAAATAAATAAATACCATATACAAAGTGGCCCGGATATTCAGACTGCGCCAGGCTGTGGCGCAAGCCTTGGTGCAGTGCAAATGGGCTGTGCAGGGGCGTTGACAGGGTGATATTCAGTGGAGCTGCGCCATGGCACAGCATCACTGAATATCACATCCTGGCCACCCCGCAGTGCGCATGGCGCAGTGGCACTGTGCCAGCGCAAGTAGCCAGAGTGGAGCAGGGGGATGCGCTAGCGCAAGTTCCATTGCACTAGGTGCAACAACCACAATATTCAAAAGTGCACATGCAAATGAGGCCATAACAAATGCAATGTGTAAATGGGACCATTTGCATGTCATTATGGCTCCATTTGCATGCAGGTGCACCGATTCCTGGTGACTTGCTCCTGGTTCCCTGCCAGGCTACAGCCATCGGGGACCGATGCCCCCTGCACAGCGCGTCAATGTGCCCCACTGCCCAGGCATATGTAGAATTAAACACCGTCCTATATCCCTAGTAGTCCAGTGGACCACTTCATGCCCGATCACGAGCTTAAGTATAATAATAAATGTCCCATATCCCTGGTGGTCCAGTGGACTGCTTCACACCCAATCATGGGCTTAAGTATAATAATAAACGTCTCATATCCCTGGTGGTCCAGTGGACCGCTTGCAGCCCGATTGCGGGCATATGTTCTATTTAAATGTCCAATATCTCTGATGGTCCAGTGGACCCTTCAGCTTCATCGGGCGCCAGTAAACGCTCATGCCACACCAACCCACCCTGGTGGTCAGCGGTACCCTCTCCAGGCACCCACTGAGCACCACTGACCCAGTCCCCCCAGTCAGTGGTGGGCGGCAGCTCCCCACCCACTTGTCACCCCACCGCCTGCCGACTGACACCTTACGGTAGGGATGTACGCCCATTGGTCCACAGTATGAGCCAATTGACGCGCAGCCCTATATCAGAGCTTAAGTCCAGATATGTGAATGAATCCATTTACATATCTGGACTGTGTAGTATGGTACAGCGGGATGGCAAGCGGTGGGGGGAACTGCCACCCATCACTGACTGGGGTGGGAGCGGGGTGGGGCTCTGTTGGTGGGGAGGGGGTACTGCGACCACCAGGGATGGGTGGTGTGCATTAATAAAGCCATTGACGCCCGTGACCAGCTGCAGTGGTCCAATGGACCACCAGGATATTGGACAGATATTTCCAACGTGAAGCCCACGATCGGGCGTGAAGCAGTCCACTGGACCACCAGGGATATTGGACGAATATTTTATTCAACTTATGCCCGCGATCGGGCATGGGGGGGTTCCACCACAAAGGTGCAGCAGGAGCTCAGGTGGCAACCCACAGGTGGCAGCTGTCATGTTATGCCCTGCAATACGGCAGCTCACCTGTGGGTGGCCAGCCATTGTTCCTTGTTTTTTTGGCTCACCTGTGTGCAGCGCAAGTAGGAGTTGCACATGGATTGACTCAGCACATCCCGGGCTGAATATCGGGATGTGCAGAGTATGCATGGGCACACACCCCCACCTGCGCTGCATACATTACTGATGCACTCCGGCACATCGGGATTTGTGCCAGGCTCAGTCCCACTTTGAATATCGTGCCGGGGCACATCAGAAACCCTTCTGAATATCTGGGCCAGAGTGTGTGTGTGTATATATACAACTGGAGTGGGTTTGAACAGCTCAGGATATCACTGCTATCTCACTGCCTACTGTGAAGATAGCTGTGACTTCTGAACTTGTAAGATAGCACTACTAACAGTGGAGCTGTGCAGCCAATACAACTGAATTTCTCAAGCCACGGTGTTTTGAGCAGCTAGGATTACAAACTGTGATTTGAACCTAGTGCTCAGAAACCAGCACCACCTAGCATGTACTGAATCAAGTTCAGCAGCTGCAGCAAACCTGCAAGTAAGTATAATCTAGGTTCCATTAACTGTCCTGTCCCACACCCGAGAGTGACCAAGTTCAAGTAACAGTATCACTCTGCCCAGCAGCTGGCATCAATACAATAATCAAACAAAACCTACTTTACAAGTGATCCATTACAAAAGAGAGGTCCCCTCATAGAAACATATAATCTGACAGAAGAGAAGGGCTGCTTGGCCTACCCAGTCTGCCCATTTTCCCTACCTACATTCTCAAAACAGACCCTACTTGATCTACAGCTCTTCCCCCTCCATCCTTTCCACTATGATTCATTTGTGCCTATCCTATGCATTTTATAACACCAGCACTGTATTGCCCCCACCTCCTCTGCTGGAAGTCTGTTCCAATACTTCACTACTCTTTCTGTTAAGAAGCATTTCCTCACAGCTCCCCTGAAAATACTCCCTTCCAGCTTCATATCAAATCCCCTTGTTCTTGAGCACCTATTTTCTGAAAAATGCTTCCCTCCTGTACTTTATTTACCCCTGTGAGTTATTTAAAGATGTATCATATCCCTCCTCTCTTCCAGAGTGTGCATACTGATATCCTTTAGTTTCTCCTCATAGGACTTTTGATGCAGACCCTGCACCATTTTAGTTGTCCCCCTCTGGACCATTTCCACACTGTCTATGTCCTTCTAGAGATGTGGTCTCCTGACCAGAACACAGTACTCAAGGAGGGATCTTACCAGAGATCTACATAGCAGCAAAGCCACCTCCTTCTTTCTGCTGGTGATACCTTTTTCTATGCACCCCAGCATCCCACTAGCCTCCCTGACTGCCTTGTCGCACTGCGTGGCCACCTTTATTTGATCCAGTATGATAATCACTAGGTCTGTTTCCTGCTTGGTTGTTATCAATATCACTCCACCCATTTTGTACTCTGAGCCCAGGTATCTGTGCCCTAAGTGAATTATTTTCCATTTTTTCACATTGAAATCCAGCTACCATACTCTTGACCAATCCTTAAGCTTTCTCAGGTCTCTGCTCTTCCTTTCCACCCCCCCCACCCCCGGAGTCTCCACTCTGTTGCAGATCTTGGTCTCATCTGCAAAGAGACAGACTTTCCCTTCCAGATCCTCTGCAATGCCACTTATAATGACATTAAAGAGGACCAGTCCCAGCACTGATCCCTGAGGCACCCCACTGATCACACTCCCTTTGAGGAAATGGACTCTGTTCACCACCACCCCCTATCTCCAATCCCCTATCCAATTCCTTACCTAGTTTACCATCTTTTTACCCACTCCTTAACTACCCAGCTTGCTCACTAGTCTCCTGTGTGGAATAGAGTCAAAAGCCTTACTGGAATCTAGGTAGGCCACATCCACCACTCTTCCCTGATCTAATTTCTTGCTCACCCAGTCAAAGAAATCTATCAGATTTATTTGACATGACCTCCCCTATGTGAATCCATGCTGCCTCAGGTCCTATGACCTGTTGGATTCAGGATATTCCACAGTCCTTTCCTTCAGCAGTGCTACCATTAATTTTCCCACCACCAATTTCAGGCTAACTGACCTATTATTGCCAGCCTCTTCTTTGCTACCACTTTTATGAAGTGGGACTACTTCTGCCCTGCTCCAGTCCACCAGAACCTCTCTGATTTCCAGTGATCTGTTAAATAGGACTGTAGGAAGTGCAGCCAGTACCCTTGAGCTCCCTCAACAGCTTTGGATGCACCCCATCTGGCTCCATTGCTTTGTCCACTTTCAGATTAGCGAGTGCTTTCAGGACTCTCGCCTCTGAAAATGGACTAATGTCCAACCCCCTTCAAAGCTCATGTTACTTTTCTGCAGTCCCTCCACTTCCCCTTCCTCTGTGAACACTCAGCAGAAGTATTCGTTCAAGACATCTGCCTTTACCCGATACCCCTCTGTACAGTCCCCCTTCCCAACTAAACCTTATAATCCCCCCTTTGTTGTTCCTCTTTTCACTTACATACCTAAAAAGTGTCATGTCCCTTTTTCATACTGCCTGGGCTATTCTCTCTTTTCAGTTTGTGCCTTTGCACTCCTTATTGCTTTTCCTGCTTCCCTGATACACCTCCCTATCGTCCACCCTCCACCATCTGTATCACATTGCATCTTCTGAATGCAACCCTGTTAGCCTGTTTCCACCACCTCTTCTGAGAACCATAGTGGTCTCCCTAAACTGAGTGAAATCATGTGCCCCTTCCCCCTCACAACATGGTGAGATTTGTCACAGTACAAGGCTTACTTAAAACCAGAAATGGATTTTCAAATGTCAAAAATGGATATCAGCTCTGGTATGGAACCACAACTGCTGTCACTGTTAGACTCTCAGACTGCTACACTCAGTGAGTCCACCCCCCCAGCACCAGAGACTGCTACTGACCAGGAAGCTACACTACAGACACCAGCCCTATTGACCAGCCAGATAAGTCAGGAAATGAAGACCACGTGGACATTTTAGGTGATGTTTTATAATTGTTTACTTGAGGCAAATAAGATTAAAAATACATTAAGAAAAAATAGTTATGACATCACTATGCTACATCACTTATTTACAGAAAACAATGAACTCAGAGAGATAAGCACTCTGGATCCACATGTACTTAACAAACTTCTGTCTAATTTTTGTATGACTGCCCAAAAAAATGGGGAGCCCTATGAATCTATCAGCTTAAGAACTATCTACCAGAGTGCAGACAGATACCTAAAGTCTAACAGTTACCCTTCATTGTTGTCTGAGTCACAGGAGTTTGAATTGACCCACAAGATCCTAACTGCCAAGCAGAAACACTTAAAATGTCTAGTTAATGGTGGCTGTCTGAATGCTTCAGACAAACTGACCGATGATATCACTGACAATTATATCAGTGTAAGCAACTGGGGCCCCATAGTCCAGCATCTGTGTTAAACACTATGTGACTTCTGTGCTCTCTCTCTCTCTCTTTTGGTATGAGGGGCTGTAAGGAAATAAATCAAATGAAGTTGGGTGATGTCACCTTAAAAATGGATGAAAACAGCCTCAGGTACCTAAAGTACTCCTCAGAAAGGCAGACCAAAACTAGAAACAGGCTAAATGTGAATGAAACCTGTAAATCGAAACCCAGGGTGCATGAAAATGTAAAGAACCCAACCAGATGTCCTGTGGATGCTTATCTGGTATCTGGGTTGCACAGACATGCAGTCACCAACATGCCAGAAAACCCTTTTTTTGTAGCAGTGAAGAACAATACAAATGGAATGTTATGAAAGCACCACTAAATTGTTTTAAAACCAACCAGTTGGTTTTAATAAAATAAGCATGATAATTACAACATTGCTACAAAATGCAAAAATTGAAACAGAAAAAAATATCACCGACCATAGTGCCAGAAAGCATGTGGTTCAAAAGCAGAATGATTCAGGGCTACAGACAACTGAGATTATACAGGTGATGGGGCACAACAACGTTTAGCATGAATCACTACTGAAAACTTAACATGCAGCAACTCAAATTTTCTAATATTTTAAATGACGTGCCACCCCAATTCCATCCTACTGTGAACATAAGCCATCAGCTATTCAACCTGCACGCTACAACAAGCCAAAGCGCTTAGGAAGCATATGTTTACCAACCCTGCTTTCGGGCTACAAATATTTCATTTCATTGCAACTCAGGTAAAACAAGCATTTGTCAATGCCGAATGTTGGCTTGCTGGCATTGGCAGTGGTAGTGTAGAAGTTACAGAGCAGCGTAATAGGAATGGAAGTGAAGTACTGAACTGAAGCCCACCCCACCACCACCCTACAGAGAGTGACAGGCATTGGGGTGTGCCTTTGGGTTGTCAGGTATAACGGCCACGCCATTTCACCACACCCCACCCTGCAGACACTGACAAGTGTCACTGTGTTCCTTGAGGTCTTTGGCCCTTATGCGCACCCCATTCCATTAGGAAAAATGGTGAGGAGGGTGTGGTATAGGAGAATGGGGTGAACTTTGGGGCTGAAGAGTCCAAGGCATACCTCGATGCCTCTCACTGGCTGCAGGGTGTGGAATGGTATGAGCATTACAGGCAAGAATCCCAAGTCACACTCCTGATGCCTGTCATTCTCTACAGGGTGGGGCGTTATGGTTGGAAACCCTAATACCTCAGGCATTCGTTGGTATTTTCACTCCAAATTTTCAACATGGCTTTTTTGTGACCCCACCTCCTGAACAGTGGCAATATCAGTTTGTTAACCAAAAGCTGCTTATGCACAGCGACTACGGCATTTAGCACCACAGGTGCAAAAACATTCCGAACAGGATGTAAAAAATGACAGCTGTGCTGTTCATGGGAAGGTGTAAAAAATGGCAATGTTGCAAATATGCAGTAAAAATATTTAAAAAACTGGCGAAGTCACGAGCGTACATAGAAACTGTTCAACGCACACCCGTAATATAATTAGGTTGGGGATTTTTTACAGCAGATTGTCAACTCAGGCATTTTGGTGCCTCCGATCATGAACAGTGTCACCGTGATTTTCTTTATCTGTCCCGAACAATGATTTCCCACAGCGACCACGCATCTCTGCGCTGAAAGTGTGAAAACACACTTCGCCATGTTGTGAAAAATGACAGCTGTACTGTTCATAAGGAAGTGTGGAAAATGCCACTGGTGAAAATTTGGACTGAAATATTACAAAGTCATGAACTTACGGTGCGTGGAAACTACGCATAATGCTCACTGGTAACACAGTCATTTATGGACTTTTGTCACCAAATTTTCAACATAGCCATTTTAAGACCTCTGCTCATGAACAGTGTCACTGTGATTTTGTAATCTGTCCCAAACATTGCTTTCGCACACCAACAGCACCATTGTGCGCTACATGTGCAAAAACACATTTTGGGTGACATATGAAAAATGGCAGCTGTACTGTTCATAACGAAGTGTAATAAAATGGCAATGTTGAAAATCTGGAGTGAAAATATTAAATTCACAAACTTACGAGCATGCATAGGAACTGCGCAACACGCCACAAAATAGTCATTTTAGGAATTTTTCACCAAATTTTCAACATAGCCATTTTAAGACCTCTGCTCATGAACAGTGTCACTGTGATTTTCTTAATGTGTGCCATACATTGATTTCGCTTTGTCGACTGCATCATTTGTGCACTACGTTGGTGGAAACACATTTTGAGCCAAGATGTGAAAATGACAGCTATACTGCTCATAAGGAGGTGTGGTAAAATGACAATGTTGAAAATCTGGAGTGAAAATATTGAAAATTCGCGAACTTACAAGCGTGCGCAGGAACTGCGCAATGCACGCTCATAAAACAGTCATTTTTTTGAATTTGTTTACCAAATTTTCAGCATAGCCATTTTAAGACCTCTGCTCATGAACAGTGTCACTGTGATTTTCTTAATTTGTCCCGTACATTGATTTTGCACCAAAAAAACTGCACCATTGTGCGCTACATGGGTGGAAACACATTTTGGGTGAGATGTGTAAAATGACAGCTGTACTACTCATAAGAAGGTGTGGTAAAATGGCAATGTTGAAAATTTAGAGTGAAAATATTGAAAATTCGTGAACTTGGCTTGTGCCGCATGTAGAACTGTGCAACGACGCCGATAAACAGTCATTTTTGGATTTTCACTGAATTTTCAACATAGCTATTTTAAGACCTCTGCTCATGAATGGTGTCACTGTGATTTTCTTAATTAGTCCTGTACATTGATTTACATACCGACTGTGCCTGTCTTCATGAAGTGAAACATGTTTTAGGTAGAGATGTAAAAATGACAGCTGTACTACTCATAAGAAGGTGTGGTAAAATGGCAATGTTGAAAATCTGGAGTGAAAATATTGAAAATTCGTGAAATTTACAAGTGTGCGTATATGAACTGCATAATGCACATAAATAAAACAGTCATTTTCTGGAATTTTTCCACCAAATTTTCAAAATAGGCTTTTTGAGAGCCCACCTTATGAACACTGGCAGTGTCATTTCATTAATCAGTCCTGAAAGGTGATTTTGCGCAGTGACTGTGAAATTACCCTTCGGGCCTGAATAATGCCATGACAGTGATAGCATTCATGAGAAGGGGTCCCCAAAACCCCATGTTGAAAATTTGGTGCAAAAATTCCAAAAAATGCCTGAGATATGTAACAAAGTTGAAAAAACCCTATCTAGCCCATTATACAGCTTACCGGCATTTCCTCAGTTCGCAGTCGGCTTTGAAGAGGCAGACATGTTCCAGTCCACCACAGATCGGTCGCACCAGACTCCGGAGTAAGTATGGGGTGAGGGGTGTGGGGAGGCAGGGTGCGCAGTGGGTGGGTGTGGGTTGTGGGGGGCAGGGAGACTGCGTGGGACCATTTTCAATTTACAGTTTTTTTTTTTTAAATTGACGATGTGGGACATTTGCCACACTGGGGTAGGCTCCCAGTGTGGCAGAAGAATGGCTTGTGGGGGGGTGTGGAGACAACGGGGGATTGGGCACCCCCGTCAGCAATGGCATCAGTTGCCATGCTGGGGTGGGCTTCCAGCATGGCACCCTGTACTGGGGGGGGAGGACAGTGGAGCCGACAGGGGATTGGGCACCCCCATCAGCCATGGCATCAGTTGCCACACTGGGTGGGCCCCCAGCGTGGCACCCTGTACTCGGGGTGAGGGAGGACGGGCACATATGGGAAGTGTGTCATCTGTGCCGCTGCATGATGAGCTTGTCTCTGATTGCAGCGGCACTTTGTTTAGAAGTTTTGTCCACTTTGCATACTGTTGCTGTCAGCGCTAGCATGCTAGATAGTTTGGGAATGAGGGACGCACCTACTGATGCGTGCCCTGCATTCGCCCAGCAGCAGCCACGCCTCCAAATCTCCACTCTCCATATATGTTGACTGCCGCGCAAGCGCGGCAAGTCAACATAAAAAGGAGTAAATAAGCAAATTCAGTGAGTTATGTGTACATCCCAGGATAAGATCAGATCTTCACAAAATATTTTAACCTCCTGGTATAAAGACGCTGGGCCACAAACTGAGAATAGCACAGCTTTTCTTTCCCCACCCCCTTACTCTACCTGAACTATAAGAGACATTCAACAATCAATCCCCTGCCCTACATCCATTTATATTTTGTAGGTACCAAGCAAGGAAAAACATTATCAACTTCTCTTTCTATGGCATGTCATCTAAGATGTTGGAAGTTCTTGCATCTAAGGCCTAACTAACCCCCTTATTGTTGCACTACTCACAGATATTTAAAACCTATCTTTTCCCTCTTTGTATCTTGCAGGTTGTCCTGAAAAGGAACCAAACCATCAAAGAGTCCAAGTTACTGAAAGTGACACCGACTCACAGTAAATCCTTCAAGTATTTCACAGAGTCTTAAGTCAAATGATTTAAAAGCATTGATAAAGCCAGCCTAGTGGAGGTGCTGTTGTGCTTTTGCCCTCCGTGCCAGCGACCCAGGTTTGGGAACAGACATGCGTAATTCAGTAGGATTAGAGAGGATCCATTGCTGGATGGTTGCTGTCCTTCCTAAGGGGGGGCATGAGTTCCCACAGCAGACGCTGCCATCTGGCAGAGGTTGGACAGTAACACAGCGGAACCGCATGCTAGTGAGGGAGAGGGCTGGAATGTGACATGCTGGCACACAGGTCCTGACACTCCAACACAGGGAACAAAATTTGGAGGAAAATGTATACCAGGATGCTCCTTGCTGGCACCACCCGCAGCCTCTCCCATGACCAACACAGCTGGACACCAACCCACAAGGTTCAGCATAAGTCGTGGATAATCCACAAGTCCATGAGAAAGTCAGTGACTCAGCTGAAGGATCCCATCAGGCAGAGCTAAAAGGTAAGAAACTTATGATTAAACAAAAAAAGCATTGATGAATCATTTGTACCAGACAATGCTATTAAAATAAAAGTACACCAATCATTGTGTACTGCCAGCACTGTTTTTGGTTAACTGCTTGTTTTTCTTGTTTGTAGCTAAAAATATCTATGTGAATAAAACAAGTAAACCCCTAGAGTCACATAGAAGTAATGAAACTGTGAAGTAAACAGGAAAAAACAGAAAACACGTATTTATTATTCTTTTGTTTTCTCAGTCTCTTCACAGACTCCGGTGCCTAAAACAAGAAGAAATGCCAACCTTCTACTACAAAAGACAGATGAGCTCCACTTACATAGATCGTCACTAGGACTAATTAAACTGCTTCCAGTTGGCTTTTGTTTTTGGAACGTCATGCCATTAAAAAAAGAAATCCATTCTCCCTGCCTATTTTTCACAGTTTAATAAGCTGCTTAACATGATGAAAAGATAAATAACAAAACATGCTGTAACCTGTAATAAAAAAAACTCAAGCATTTTAAAATACTGTCATTGAAAGTTAGAGTTGTGATAAAAATTCCTAACTTCATCTCATCTCTGAGTCATTCACCAAACATCATAGCAACAATTAGTACTGTAATTTTAATTTGTTTCTTTTCTGTTGTGCCTGGCAGTTTTGAACCCCAAATGAATCCTGCATAGCCTACAAAAGAAGATCATTAAGTTGAACCAATAATATTTTAGTCACCTAAATTGTAGTATGCCACCAAGTAATATAATTGTTATTTTTCCAAGTCATCTTTACCTATCTTGAAATAGGCCACCATGTAATCCATATGTTTCTTCCAAGCTGTCTTCTAGTAAGCCCCCATAATCCAAATGTTTTTTCCACAAAACCTACAAATTACCATCAGTGTCCACATAGAGTACATCACGTAGTACGGCAAACCACAAAAAAAAGGCCTTGAAAAAGTTTATCTATCCTGAGGAGTGTGCAGCAGTGGGCCCCAATGCAGCAGTGTGACCAACCCTCTTCTTATCTGCTACCCAAGATGGAATCCTGACTACTGGGGAGAAATCCTTGGTTCAGCTGTGGTCAACATCTTCTAGAGCAGCAGAGCTCCTTTCCCTTCAAGAAGCGGCTGTTGACTGAGGCTGCAGATGTACAGAAGCTCCACAAGTGGCACGCCCATTACTGGATCGCTCAACCAATGGTGCACATTCTAGGTTCTGCCCACAACAACTAGACTGACCAATCAGAGTACAGCAAGGCCCCCTCAATTCACAAAACAGCATACCATGTTAGCCACAGAATTGTGTCAAAGTTTGCAGCCAACAAACTGATGAAAAAAAAGATGTTCACTTTTTAAAATGGGACAGTCAGTAAGCAAAAATAAAACCTGAAACCCACTCCTGTTATATAAGTCAAATATGACAGAGGTGAGAGTGAGACAGTAGCAATACCTCCACTCACTATACTTGTTCTCTTCTGACCTCACTCGTGGCTTCACTACTTGTGAGGTCAGGAGGTCATGTATAGCTCATGAAGATAGTTCTACTATCTCTCACCCATGTCCTATCCCAAATATCTATACATAGATAAGTAGATTGATGTAATTTTTATGCCGTACCTATGAAGGTAAGAAATGGCAAATATCATTGATATGTTTGCCAATATGTGGACCTAGAGTTAGATATCGGTGTTATTCTTAGGTCCATTTATCCACACACTAGTCTATAGTTGCAGTGGCAATGGAGGTACAGTGCAGGACTGATGCATGTACTGATGTTCCCTTCATTCAGTGATGTTGTGCTGGGGTAACATCACTGTTGAAGGGGGTGCCATTGTACAAAAAAAGGCATGGCATAAATCAAATATGCCATGGCCCTAATGAAAATTTATTAATATTTTCATTAGGGCCATGGCATATCATGCATATATATTCATTGCAAAAAAACTTTGTTAATGCACCAGTTAGGGTTAAATCAACAAAAGTTGGAAAATATTGTATCAGGGTTTCCAACCCTAACAACTCCCCACCCACCCTGCAAGCAGCAAAATGAAAAAACTTTACAGTTGTGGCTGTCCTGAGTCTTGGCAAATCAGGCCTGGGGTGTTCCTTGGGGTTATCAACCCTAACACTCCCCCACATTCCTTCAACAAACAACCTCAGATGTGAAGACCAAATGAGAATGTGATGATCATTAGGGTTGATAACTCCAAGGAAGACCCTAGGCCTGATTTGTCAAGACTCAGGACAACCAAAACTGTAAAGTTTTGCTTATTGCTGTTTGCAGGGTGGGGGTGGGGTGTTTCCCTAGTTTTGTTGGTTTAAACTAATGGGTGCATTAATGATGTTTTTTGCAATGAATGTCCTTAGTTTTAAGACAGTACCATCATATTGTCATTCAGACAGGTCCTTTTGAGATCTGTGTGAACTCATCCATGTGATTACAGAAACACCTAGCCCTCTGGGCCCAGCACTTCTGCGCCTCCATCTATTCACATTTGTATGTGGGTGGGGAAGTGCAGGGCCATCTGGGCCCTGCACTTTTGTTCCTCCAGAAAAGTAATGCATGTGCTTCCTTGCTTTTTTTTTTTTTTGTCGGGATGGACCATTTTCAGTTCTTATTTCTTAGAGGCTTAATTTTTTTTTGTAGACTCTGATTACTCTGGTCACCAGCCACTGGAGACCCACTCAGATGAGACCCACCCAAGTGGCTCTACTGCCCTGCCTAACCCTTCAGTGAGGAATCGAGGACAGAGTCCTCTCTAACCGTCTCTGAAGTGGAAGGGACCTGGGAGAGTCAACCAGAAGAGCCGATGGTGGACTTGTGAGTGACCCCCTTGGGACTGCCATCTTCCTTCCAGTGGCTGGGGTGTTTCCTCCTTGCTTGTTATGTTGCCCCCAAGGTGCAGATATGCAATGATGTCACTGTGCAGAGGGCACGCACCGTCACCATTCACAGACGTCCACTGCTGCCTCCCCCAACACAAGTCCTCACTGGCCTACAGCACTCCCAGTCTCCACTGGGAGCCACCACAAGGTAGGGAATCCCCTGGAACCCACCCCAGGAGATGAGAGGAGAGCAGTCCTCCAGATGCTCGATCCTCTCCTCCCCCTGCTGCCTCCAGTGCCCGAGCTTGCTCCCAAACCCAGGTCACCGGCGTGATGTGATGTGTGGTGTCCAGTGCCTCAACCCTCAGCGCCATTGGGCCAGCACAAGGGGCTTAGTATTGTACTATTTATTAAGACATTTCTATTGATATATACATTTTCCATTAACTCCAACAATTGACAGAGTTACTGCTTGTTAAAGTTGCAATGTTATCCTATGAGAATTATGATTTTTTAATTTTTGTGTTTTTCATGGCCCCTAAATTTTTTGTTGAGGGGACCATTATGTATTAATATTTTTGTGATCAGTAAGACCTTTATTTTGATATATAAATTGTCACATAACTGCATATATTGGCAGAGTTATGACTTGTTAAAGTTGAAATGTGGAAAAAAACTGAGGGCCAGATATTCAAAAGAGTTGAGCCATGCACACTAGGGCAAAATGCGCCATTCTGCAATATTCAGCAGAAGGCAGTTGAACCCCCCAAATCATGCTGAGCAACAGCACAATGATAATGAAGGCATGCACAAACGAAGGGGGAGGAACCATGCATAAACTGCACAGCCCGATATTCAGCCGGGCCATGCAGATTGTACGGAGTTAACTTCATACCTGCGCCTGCACAAAGTTCACGCAGAAAAAAGGAACAAGTCAAGGGCCACCCACAGGTGAGCTGCCACATTGCAGGGTGCAACACAGCAGCTGCCACCTGCGGGTGGCCCTCGACTTGTTCCTGCCTCACCTGGTGGTGCCCCCCATGCCCCGATTGTGGGCATCAGTATCCCCCCAAGTCCAATATCCCTGGTGGTCCAGTGGACTGAGATTAGCCTGATCACAGGCATAACTGTACCTCACCCCTGTAGCCCGATCGCGGGCATAAGTGTAAAGTCCCCCCCATTAGCCCGATCGCTGGCATAACTGTATTCTCCCCCATTAGCCCAATCACGGGCATAATTATATTCCCCCAATAGCCCGATCGCAGGCATAAGTGTTCTCCTCCTCCCCCTGAGTAGCATGATCGTGGGCATAACCTAACCCACCTCCCCATTAGCCCGATCACGGGCATCAGAACCCCCCCAAAGTTCAATATCCCTGGTGGTCCAGTGGACCGAACAGAGCCCGATCATGGGTGGCATTTCTCACCCCCCAAGTATGATATCCCTGGTGATCTAGTGGACCCCCACCCCACCCACCCATGGAGCTAACCACCCCACTCCACCATCAGCTGGCAGGCAGCAGCACCCCACCCACCTGCCACCCCTCGCCCGCCAACTGACAGCTTAGCATGGCTGCATGCCCATTGGTTCAGAGCATGAGCCAATGGGCATGCAGCCCATACCATACTAGTCAGTCCAGCTCCATTCAGTCCACTGGACCACCAGGGATATTGGACTTTGGGGGTTCTGATGCCCATGATCAGGCTAATGGGTGGGCGGGTTAGGCTATGCCCACGACTGGCTACTCAGGAGAGGGGAACACTTATGCCCGCGATCAGGCCACCGGGGTGGGGGAAACACTTATGCCTGCGATCAAGCTACTTGCAGTGTGGGGGGTACATTTCTGCCCACGATCCAGCTACAGGGAGGAGACATACAGTTATGCCCACAATCGGGCTATTCCCAGTCCACTGGACCACCAGGGACTGGAGACCTTCATTGTCCCTTATGGGACGTCCCGCGATCGGGCTGCAGGGGGCATCAGTCACCGACGGCTGCTGCCTGGCAGGGGGCCAGGTGCAAGTCATCGGGGCTCAGAGCACCTGCATGCTAACGGCATGCAAATGGGGCCATAATCAGATGTAAATGGCCCCCCATGTGCCTTGCATAAATTATGGCCCCATTTGCATGTCACCCTTTGAATATCGCAGGTGCTCTGCATGGCGCAATGGAACTTCCACCACTGCATCTCAATGCTCCATTCTGACCACTTGCACTGGTGCAGTTCCACTGCGTCATGCACAGTGGGGGTGGCCAGAGTGTGATATTCAAAGCAGTTGCGCCATAGCGCGACTCCATTGAATATCACCCTGGCCACACCCCTGCACAACTATTTTGAGCAACGCAGGGGCTTGTGCCACAAACTGGTGCAGTTTGAATGTCTGGCCCTAAGTCCAAATAATTTTTTCATATGAAGGAATCTTTTTTCATAAGGTTGTGTCATTCATAGGAAAAAAGATTCCTTCACATGAAAAAAGAATGTAATAATAAAAACTAAGTCCAAATTCTTTTTTTGTCTAAAGGGATCTTTTTTCACGAGGTTGTATCATTCATACAAAAAAAGATTGCATCATACAAAAAAGAATGTGAAAAGTCTAAATTATTTTTTCATTCGAAGGGAATCTTTTTTCGCATGGCCCTATTCTTTTTTTTTTTGTATGACCATGCAAAAAAAAAAAAAGAAATTCAGGTCATGAAAAAAGATTTAAAAAAGTGTTAAACACACATTTCTGGGTGATTTTTAAAAACTACCTGCAGAATCCACCTAAGGGGCTACCGATTAGCAAGATACATGTGTTGGTGTCTCTTCAGGATATCATTTTCATGGCTTTTCAAAAAAGGTTTTTTAATGGAAACAAGATGGTGGACATATGAAAAACATATTTTTTTCTCAACAAAAAAGATGACACCCATAAGAAACAGAATCTTTTTCATACGGGCCAAATTCTTTTTTTGTATGAAGCAACTATCCAAAACACTGTACTGAGCATGCTCAAAATTGAAATTTCAAATCCTTATTACTCTGGAACAGATTAATATATTTTTCACCAAACTACTGAAAGACACCACTGTGGTCCAAGTCCTTTCTACCCTGAAAATTTCAGAGCAAATATCCAAACCATCTGGGCGCTAGGTGATGACACCATAACTGCAAAAAAAACAGTTGTTTTTTTTTCATTTATTTTGCTAGCTAGGTCTCAGAAACTGCACATCTGACTGGAAAAAAAACTTGGCAAGTCAAGAGACTTTGGGCCTGAGACTGTGCATGCAAAATTTCATGTAAATTTATTGAAAAATGGCAAAGCTATTAAAGTGCAAAGTTAGGGGTTTAACATTAAACAGCCTACTCAACCCTAGCTATAGGGCCACTATAATATCTATTCACCAGTATAGTTATTGTTGACTGAGCATTTCTAAGTTAAACCCCTAACTTTACACCTTAATAGCTTTGGTGGCATTCAACAAAATGCCCCAGATTTAGCATGCATTGTCTAGGAGTCAAGTTCTAAGTATGTAGAAAGTTTTAAGATGGCAACTTATGCAGTTTCTGAGATATGCATATGTTGTTTTTACATTAATGGCTACATTGTTTCCCATACTCACACACTTTTTTTTTTGCTGTCATCTACAGCCTGGATGGAGCAGATTTTTTTCCAAAACGTTCAGTGTAGAAGTGGCCTGTGCCATGGTCGTGTCTGCACTCCATTTTCATGGGAAGAGTTTGAGCCAGTGGGACTGGATGTCATTTTCTGGATGGTTCCTAGTTTGTGTTCCACCTTTTGTGTATTGGACCCGGGGCCGACCAAGCTTCCTTTAGAGTGCTGGTATTCACTCAGTCAGATTGTGGCAGAGATTGTGAGGTGTTCCCTTAGGAAGTGTGTTTCCCATCTGCTTTACAAGGGCAGTGGTGAGACCCTTCCTTAAGAAACCTTTTTCGGACACCAATGAGCTCCCCAGCTACAGGGCTGTCTCAAACCTTCCCTGTTAGGTGAAGGTGGTGCAGCTGGAATAACATCTGGAAAAATACGAAATCTATGAGCCTTTCCAATCCAGGTTTTGACCTTATAGTACAGAGACCGCGCTAGTCAAGGTGTACCATGATCTCCTCCTAGCGAGGGACAATGGACAACATTCCATTCTTGTCCTGCTAGACCTCTCTTCAGCCTTTGACACAGTGGATCATGAGGTGTTGTTGTCATCTCTGAGGCACTATGTAGGACTTTCAGGAATAGTGTTGTGGTGGTTTAAATCCTACATATCCAGCAGGGTGCAGAGGGTGAAACTTGACTCATCTACACTGAGCATTGCTGCACTATGTTGCCATCTGCCTCAGGGGTCAATCCTGTCCCCCCATGTTATTCACCATGTATATGTTGCCATTAGGGAAATCATTAGATGCTGTGGCCTGGGTTTTCATTGCTACAGGAGAGGGGGGATGAGGGGAATGCAGCCAAAGTAGGCTTTGTCGGCATATGTAAAAGGGGGAGGAGGGAGGCAGGGGGAGTGAGGAAACATGTGTGGTACAAGAGGAGGGGTCACAGAGGGGGTGGTGGAGAAGGAGGAGGAGAAGAGGTGAAAAAATAGGATTGCATGGCCTAGGGGGGTAGGGAGAAGTGGTGGCATGAGGAGGTAGTTGGGGGAGGAGTAGAAAATGGGTAGTATTGGAGGTGGGGGATGAGTGAATAGTTTCAACAGCTTTGGCAGGGGGGAAGGAGAACAGATAACAAAAACTAGTCAGTTGTGGAGTAGCAAGAAAGTGGGGAGGGAAGGAAGGAAAGGGTGGAAGGAGGGAAGAAGGCTAAGAGGTACCGAAAGGTGGCACTGGAAACAATAACTATGGGTTCCCAGGGTATTTGCAGACATTCTCTCTGGCTAACTGGGCTTTAAGTTCCAGTTTGAAATGGCTGACCTTATTACACTCTATCAAGGCCTTAGGGAGTTTGTTAAGTTATTTGGGGCCACAGTAGGTGAAGGATCTCTGTGCTAGGATTTTTTCACTTGAAAGGTATAACCAGTCCCTTCTTTTCAGCATTTCAGGTCCTAATCATGGGTTGAGCAGTTTGGAATAGACAGGAGGGTGAGCTAGGGGTATGTCCCAGCAAGAATTTCTTCACTAGCAGGCATGTTTGGTATTTTATTTTAAGGCTCAGAGGGAGCCAACCTATGTCTTGATAGAGGTCACAGGTATGTGTCCCATGATCCACCCCTTGTACCAAATTACAAGCTTTGTTAAGAAGGGTTTGAACCCTATTGAAGGCAGTGTTGGTACCCGCACCATAGATGACAAGACCATAGTCTATAGTGGATAGGATCAAGCATCCAGTAACCAATTTCATGGCCTCTGGCATCATAGAGTGTCGGTGTCGGTAAAGGAGGCCAAGTTTCACATTAGCAGTCTTCACCACTTGGTCAATGTGAGTTCCAAATGTAAGGGCATCATCAAGGTGAACCCCTAGGTATTTGAAAGCGTGAACTTGTTCGAGCATGTCACTTTTGAGACACTGGATCTGTAGGGGTCCAAACTTCTTCCTGTTCTAAGGGATGCAGAAGAGCATGCTCTTTGCTTTTTTATAGATGAGCAGGAGCCTATTGCACAAGAACCATTTTTTAAGTATGTAGAGGTTGTCTTGGAGTCCAGCTGCAATCTCAGCCTGGCTCTTACCTTTAACAGATATGACCGCATCATCTGCGTAAAGCACAATGTGCCCATGGCATATAGCAGGCAGTGGGTTAATAAAGAGACTGAAGAGTAGTGACCCAAGTATTGACCTATGGGGGACTCCAAGGCACACCTTTCTGGGCTCAGAGAGATTCCTATTTATTTTAATGCGTTGAGTCCTACAAGAGAGGCAGCTGTTAAACCATGCCACCATATCCTTGAACAGGCCCAGTGAGAGGAGGTTCTGTAGCAGAAGTTGATGGTTAAAGGCGTTGAATGCCTTTGTGAAGTCTATGAAGATAGACCCCACTGCTAGACTATCCTCGAAGGCATCATATAGATGGGAGGTGAAATCAGTCAGGGAGGTGAGGGTGGATTGTTCTCTTCTGAACCCATGTTGTTGGGCACAGAGTAAGCCGTGCATGAATAAGTACTCAGTGAGCTGATCTGATACCACTCATTCCAGGACCTTGGATGGTGGTGGGAGGACCAATATTGGCCTATAGTGGACATATTTGTAGGGTCACCAGATTTGAAGACCGGGGTAACCAGTGCCTCCTTCCACTTTTCAAGGAAGACACCAGACTTTAGGGAGGCATTGAAGACTTTAGTGAGAGGTGCAACTACCTCATTTAACACTAGTGCTAGAACCTTCATGTCTATGAGGTCACTACCCATTCAAATCTTTCCTAGTGCTTGTTGAATATATTTTAGTGTTTCATGAGTGTGGAGCTGCCTGAAGTAGAAAGGGGGGGCAAAACCGTCTGGTATGGGGTTAGTCATATGAGTTGTACCAGGGACAAGTAGTCACCTGGCAGTACCATGCTGAGATCAGTGAAAGCCTGATTAAAGGCATTTGCAATGTTGTGAGGTTCCTGTAGTGACCTGGCTGGGGTGATTACTAAGGTAGGAGGGGCTCTAGAGGCCTTACCAGTTATGATTTTACTGAGTCCCAGAACTCTCTACCTCGGCCCCAGTTCTTCTTCAGAAGGGCGGTGGAGTAGGAGGCCTTGGCCTGGTGCATGAGTTTGGTGCAATTGTTCCTAGCAGTTTTGTAGGCAATGATATCAGGGTGTTTTCTGGTTGCTTTCACCCTGTGCCATAAGTAGTCCCTATGTCGCATTTGCTCAATGAAGGAGCCGTCGAGCCAGGGGTTGGGTGTCCCTCTTATTTTTTTTGTTTTATGGGGGATAATATGCCACAAGCCTTGTTAAATGTGATAAGAAACTAGTTTAGGGCTTCATTCTCATCCTTAGCTCCATCCAGTGGAGACCAGTCCACCAGGGTGAGATAATGCCTGAAGGCATTCAGTTGTCCTGGTCTCAGTAATCTGTTTCTGATAGGTTTGGGTGCAGTTCTGTTGAACTTATTTGACCAGGTGCATACAACTGGGGAGTGGTCACTGAGGGTATCAGGTAGAACTGTGACCTCAGAGATGTGTTCAGGGCATGTAGTGAGCAGCCAGTCAATTAGTGTACTTGTGCCCATTTTGTAGTTATGTCTGGTGGGCATGGTAACCATCTGAGAGAGGTAAAGGCCTGAGATCTGGTCTCAGACAGTAGAGACATCCTTGGGCGGGCGGTTGACATTAAAGTCTCCAACAACTATGTGTTCCCAGCTCTGTGAAAGCTGCTTCAGGTTGGAAATCACCTGTTGTACCCAAGTGGCATGGGTACTAGGAGGTATATAGAGTGGAGAGTTGCAAAACTTTGTTCTGCTGACCATTGAGAGTTTGAGGCATGACATTTGTGCCTCCTTTTAGCAGAAACTGGTGGGCAATGTCTGAGCTCTTATCTCACTCTTAATGTGCCCCAGAAAGCCACCCTTGAGTTTGGAAGGCCTGTCCTGCTGGAGCACCATATAACCGTCCAAGGCTATGGTGGTGTCACTGACCTTTGGAGACAGCCAGGTTTCCATGAGCGCTATAGCATACGGGCAGATCTGTTCATCCCAGGCCTGAAATTGTGGCATCTTGGGTAGGAGGCTGAGGATGTTGAGGGAAGTGATTTTGAGATGGCCAAGGCTCATAGTGGGCTGAGTTATAGGGGGGTCCTGGACTGGGGGGAACATTTCCAGAAATTAGTAGTAGCAGTATTATCAGCCTCCTTAGTATCCATGCCCGGAGCATCCAACCCTTTGTGTGATATATCATCCTACTGTACTTGTGCAGATCCATAGTAGCTTCCAAGGTATAGCCTATGAGTAAGGTGGCTATGGGGACTTTCATGGTGGCAGAGGGTGTAAAAGCATGGGTAGCAAGCTTGGATGGTATCTATTCACAGGAGTCGGCCCTAGTGCCCCAATGGTAATGGAAGGATGCTGAAGAGGAAGATAGAGCACCTGGCTTAGGGGCGGTGGGTTGCTTAGCAGTGCCCTCTAATAGGAAAAGAAGGATAAAGGACCAGAGCACGTTGTTTAACAGTGAGGCCCTGAGTCTGGTAAGGAGGTGGTGCCAAGGGGGACATATCAACAAGGAATTGGTGTGTCTGGAAAGGAGACAGCCAATGGTGAGACGAGATTGGGCAGTAGCTCTAGTGAGAGAGCATTTAATAGAGGTTGGGGCCAGGGTGGGAGGGACAAAATATCCAGCCAGTAGTAAAGTAAGTAAACTGGTGCTTAGCAGAGGACAGCGCTGTATCTCAGTTCAGAAACTTGAATTTAGGAGAATTTGTCTCAGCCAATAGCAGCTGGAGAAGAGGAAGGAACTGCCAATGGCATTCTTTGCTTCGGCAGTGCTAGCCAGTCGGGAGCAGGGGCATCAAACCCAAGGTGGAACTGTACCTGGGTGGCAGCTTTTGAGGAGTCAGCCGGGGATAGAGATTGAGTGGCTGGGAAGGATCCATGCCACGACCGCTACTTCTGCTAGTACCCAAGTCAAAGGCGGCTTCTGTAAGGAAGACAAAAAGCAGGGGATTAACTAAGTTCAGGGGACTGCTGAAGGGCTGGCTCCTAGGGTTATATGGCAGGAGGGTCTCAGGACAATAGAGGGGAGTAAGTGTGAAAGAGGGCAGTACAGGAAGGGGGTAGAGAAAAGAATAAGTTAATTTAAATAGCTGAGAATGGCTGGGAGTGGGGGTCCCTAGCCTTTGCCACTGAAAAACCTTACGGCCAGCTACAGGGATTTAAAAAAGGTTCAGGGGTTTAGTACAGACAGAGAAAGGCAGGGGGGAAAAACATAGCTAAGCAGTTACAGTCTTGGCACCTTTATGTTTTTACAACAAGGTGAGCACAATACCAAGCATTAGATCACAGTATTTAGTCATAAAAGTAAGATACAGGGGTTTAGTTGAGATAGGAAAAAGGCAGAGAAACAAAAGTGTAGTTAAGGCAGTTACAGACTTGGTGCGTTCACGTTTCAACAATAGGGTGAACAAAATACCAGGCATTAAATCACAGTTTTGGATTAAAAAAAACAGCACACATTTCAAATCCCCACAGTAGCTCCAGAAACAAAATATCCAGCTGAGTAGAAAAAGCAAGTAAAGTGATGCTTAGCGAGGACAGCGTTGTCTCTGCTGGCTTTCCTGCTGCTTCTGACAGCTGGAATATTTCGGATAGTAATGTGCTGTTTAATCCAAAAATTACACCAAGCCATATGTGTCATGTTCCCCTGATGATGTTGCAATAGTATCAGACTTGAGTGAGTATCTCAGTGAAACCCAGGAGTGGATGACAGTCAGCTGGCTTAGGCTCAACCCTTCGAAGACAGAGCTGTTACTGGTGGAGCTGTGTCAGTCGGTTTCAGTTGCAGTAAGTAGTTGCACCATCCTACACTCTTTGGATGGTGTGGTGCTCTGAGCTATGGATAGGGTGAGGAATTTGGGAGTCATTGGGGACTCCGAGATGACCCTAGAATATTAGGTGTCAGCTGTTGTCCACAGTGGATTTTACCACCTCTGAGATATCACTCAGATCAAGCCCTATCTTGAACTGGCTGACATGGTAACATTGGTGCATGCCTTGGCCATGTGGAGGTTGGATTGCTGCAACACTCTACCTTGGATTATCCATAAGGCTGCTGCACCATTTGCAGCTAGTTCAGAACAAAGCAGCTCAGCTGATTGCTGGGACCTCCATGTCAGAGCATATGATGCCGATTCTCTGCAGTCAACACTGGCTGCCAGTATGGTGGTGCATCAGCTTCAGGTTGTGCTTGTTAACATGCAAGGCCCTGCATGGACTGGGTCTAGGCTGCCTGAAAGACCTCCTGATATGCTCCTGGCCATCCCCTCTGATCAGTAGAGGCAGACCTCTTGTTGGTATCCAGGTCTCATTTGAAGTCCTTGGGAATCTGAGTTGACCTCACTGATTATGTGGAATGCCCTTCCCCAGAAGATAAGAGGTTCTCTTTCACTTGCCATTTTTAAAAAATCTTTAAAAACTGATTTTTTCAGTTTAAGTTTTGGGCCTAGTTTTCTGAGTTAAATGTTTTAATTTAACAAAATACTGATTTTAAGTTTGTAATTGATTTGCTGTATTTATTTTGAGGTGCCCAGAGCCCTAGGGATTGGGTGCCATATAGATAAAGTTGCCTTGCCTTTTGAAGGTTTTGTAAATAAATATTAAACAGTTCTGGAGTTATAAGGAATTAAGTGCTTTTTTTCTGAGCATGCTCAGTACAGTTTTTGCATTATAACCCTCTGTTATGACACAAAATAATTTTGTGTTGTGAGAGTTTTTGGATTTTGCACAACTTGCTTCTAATGACCCCCATCTAAAACATTTTCGGTCATGACAGCTGCCATCTTTTTTTTTTTTTCCCTGAACTAAACAACATAGAAAATATATGAAAATAATTTATTTTACCTGAACTTAGCTAAACAGGACCCATTTAGCTAGATTCTGTTTTTAATTTCTAAAAAACATCCAGAAATACCTTTTCTGGGCACCCATAAATCCAGGGTGCACAGCTTAGTGAGAGGAGCTGTTCACCCGTATTCTCTGTATGAGAACAGCAGGACTTTCTTGACATCTGCTGCCACAGATGGAGACCTGCTGCTGGCTTGTGTGCCAGCAGTGAGCTGACGATCTCCCCCCCCCATTCTCTCTCTCTCTCTTTTTCTATTTATTTTTTCAATTCCTCCCCCTCCTGGCTCAGCCCAACCTCCTTCCTGTTTCCCAGTATTATGATGCTCCAGTATGATGCTTAAGTGGACCAGGGAGCTCACCCCAGTACCATTTCACCAACCCCTTCCTTCCAGGCTACCCCACAAAATCTTTAGGTGGTGCCACTGGGGTGCACACCCATGGTGCTGCTGTACAGTAAAATCTGACATTGGGGAGCCCATTCCCCAGTGTCAGATCCAATAGATAGTTAAACCTGCAAAAAAGAAATCATTCCTCCATTGTCTTTTTATTTGTTTGTTTAACCTCTAAATAAGAAAACAGTGCATTGCTGATCTGCCTCACCCCATTCAGCACCCACACCTCACCACATACCCTCACTCACCTATACAGGTCCCAAGCCATAGATCCACTCAGTGATCAGAAAGAGGTCCTCCTCCTGCAACTGCAATATGATATGATAAGTAAATCCAGTTTAATGTATTTCAATGGGTTTTGGACCTTTACTCATAACGTTGTAATTTCTTTAATATTTAAAAATAAATTTCAATATAGTCCTTTTGGGGCCCACCTCATGAACAAGGGATATGATATTTTTTAAATTGACCCAAAAGTGGTTTCATGGTATACTGTGCGAAGTCACCTTTCAGGCAGGATTTGAGAATTTTCACCTACTAGATTCATGAGGTGGGGTTATAAGAAGGCTTCATTAAAATTTGTGTAAAAATATATTAAAATGACAAAGTTATGAGTTAACGTTGAAATATTTCAATGTTCTCTCATAACTTTCCTAGTTGTTTTAACATTAACATTTTATTAACTGGGGCAAGAGGGACAAGTGCTTAGGCTGGAAGGTCATACTCATCACAACCCTTCTTGCTGCCAGATTGAACACCTATGGATTGGACTCAATTGGGCATTTAAAGTAAGGCTCCTTCCCTCTACACTTCAAAATGCAACAATACCCCCAACACTCTTCTTCTTCTTCTTCTTCAGACTAAGACCTGAATCTGAGGGAATGGAGAACATTTCCATCAAAACTAGAGGTACCTGGTATTTTTTGTTATATAGTATGCTGACAGCTCCCTAAATGTACTAATGACTGTTAGATCTACAGCATTAGTTTGTAACACTCTGTATAATGGATATAAGTTGCAGTTGTTTTCTTTGAATAATCAATAAAAAGCTTAAATGCAACACTTTTCAAAAATACAAACAACTCAACTTACAAATATATTTAAAAAGTTACATACATAGCTTGCACTGAAATGTATAACACTTCCAACTTTTAAACCCTAACTCCCTCCCCCAGAAGCAAAAGGACAAGACCATACAAGCAACCACAGACAGCCATCATCAGTTAAGACAAATAACATACAACTGTATCCAGATGACACAAATGGAGTCAGTAATTCTGTAATTGGCCTGACAAGGTGTCCAATTGATGCCTCCAACTTCCTGATAGCTCTGATACACTGCCATGCCCTGGAACATAATGTCATGTGACCAGAGAGAGCATGGGGGTATGCCCCATTGAAGTCAATGGGGCAACATTTCAATGGCATTCTATACATAGCAATGGACAGTTGGAGATTGATGAAGGACACTCTTCAACTAGCAAGGCCCTTCAATGTCATCACGTGCCTGAGTGCGGGAACCTCTCAGAGAAACCAAGAAGTGGAAGGGATCGACTGGCCACCACAACTGGCCAAATTACAATTACTTCCACAGAAATACTGACTTAAAATAAAATTCTGAAAAGTAGGTGTAATGACTATCGCCACCATCAGCTATCTTAATATGTGCATAGTGGGAGAATCTTTGTAAATCCCTTTAAGAAGTCAGCAATTTTGAAAAACATGGGTATTACTGTTTCAAAGTATAATATCAAAAAATAAAATGGTTGTAACTACAAACAAGATGAAAGTAACATCTTTTTTTATTAGTAATATGTTACTGAAGCTTAGAAATACTGACTGAAAATAAAATGCTGAAAGTAGCTGGAAAGATTTTCACCAGCATCAGCTACCTTAATATGTAAGTAGTGGTTATGTGCAAATAATTTGGAGAATTACTCTAAATATCTCATTTTCGGTCTCCTTAATTTGCCCACAATACAGACCCAGCCTCTGATTTTACTTTATAATGATACACTGACACTACATCTTCCCAAGTTGTTTTATTGTTCCTCTTAAGTTGGTGTCTCTCATGTAACTGGTTTGGCTGTGATTGAGGGCCAGTATATACACTGGGAATGCTAACAAGGTATACTGCCAACTGCCTTAATCTGTTTCCCTAAATCACCATGTACCATGTTACAGACTTGCCCCACCCCCACCTTTTTGGGATTGTGCATGCTCGCCTTTTGTTGTTTATCTTTCTTTCATTTTTTATAAGATTTCTTATTTTCTGTGCTTCTTTATTAGCAGTTTCTTTGGTAGTTTGCAGTACTGGAGTTGGGCTGCTGTACAACACAAAAATGGTAATATCTACAGAAGTGAGATGTTTGCTTCAATGGAATTATGTGCAAATTTGGCCCATATATCCTGTTTCTCTCAGAAGCTGTAGTGGCACTGCACCAACATTTGCCTGGAGTGAAAGCCACTCCATTTCTCAGTGTCAGATTTGTAACTGTCAACATGACAATCTCTTAGTTTTCAACACTGTGGAATCAGGATAATGTCAGTTCAGTTGTTTATTGTGGTCTTTCCTACATTGTTTTATTTTTTCATTGATGGCTTTAATGTTACTGTGACACTCATACCGTTCAACCCCTCTATACACACACACACACACACAAAACACACACCCATAAGCACAATTCAGTCTTCTGTCAGTGTCACTCAGAGGTCTTAGTAATTCTGCACTGTGCTAAAAATGGTGGCAAATTAATGAAACATAGTTACATACTAACATACTATTTGCCAGCAGATTAGGCCTTACGGTCTATCGCGTGTGCTCGAACCTTAGATCCTTAGTTGGGTGCCGAGGCCCTCCCTACCCTTGTGCTCCAGAAACCCCTGTCATCCATTCCCACCCCCCCCGGGACAGGCCATCATCTGATACATCCACTTTCTGTGTCTGTCCCACCCTCTCTTGAAGCCCTCCACTGTAGATCTCTGAACCAGCTAGTTGAAAATGATATTTTAATATTAGGGGAAAAAGAATGATAAACAAGCATTTGTCAACGCCGAATGTTGATTGCATTGGTGTGTTGACCATGCTGGCTGGCCCTCTGTCAGTCACTCAGTCTGTTTCGTCCGGTGCTGCATGCTGTTGTTTTGTACTGGACTCCTGCATGCATTGGCACCTTGTTCTGGCCACTAAGAGTTCTGCAGCTGTCCTGACAGAAGTCCGTTGAGGTGGGTCATTCGCCCTCTCTCAGTCATGCATTCTGTTTCTCTTGATGCTGCAGGCTGCCCTTTTGTACTGGGCTCCTGCCTCTGTTGGGGTCTTTTCTGCCCACAAAGAAATCTGCAGCAGTCCCGACACAGGTCTGTTGAGCCTGCTGACTCCCCCTCTCTCATTCACTCATTCCATTTCTGCCAGTGCTGCAGGGTGACCTTTTGTACTGGGCTCCTGCCTGCATTGGCACCTTTTCTGCCAACAAAGAAATCCCACAGCAGTCTGCAGAGCTCCGTTAAGGTCGGCGCACTTCCCTGTGTCACTCACTCTTTCTGTCTGTCCTGGCGCTGTAGGTTGCCCTTTTGTACTTGGCTCCTGCCTCTGTTGGCGCCTTTGTCTGCCTACAAAGACATCTGCAGCAGTCCCCACAAAGCTCCGTTTAGCTCGCTCATGCAGTCTCCTTCTCTCACTCATTCAGTTTCTGCCGGCACTGCAGGCTGCCCTTTTTCATTGGACTTCTGCTTGTTACTGCCTTCTTCTGCCCACAAAGAAGTTTGCAGCACTTGCAATACAGTTCTGTTGAGCTCGCTCACTGCCCCTCTGTCACTCACTCATTCTGGTTTCCCCACCAGTGCAGGCTGCCCATTTGTACTGGGCCCCTGCATGCACTGGCACCTTTGTCTGCCCACAAACAAATCCGCAGCTGTCCCGACAGAGCTCTGTTGAGGTCGCTCAGTCTCCCTGTCTCACACGCTCATTCTGTTTGTCCTGGCTCTGCAAGTGGCCCTTTTGTACGGGACTCCTGCCTGCATTGGTGCCTTTTTCTGCCCACAAAGAAATCTGCAGCAGTCCTGGCAGAGCTCCGTTGAGCTCACTCAATCCCCCTGTCTCAGTCGCTCATACTGTTACTCCCACTGCTGCAGGCTGGCCTTTTGTACTGGGCCCCTGCCTGCATTGATGCCTTCTTCTGCCCACAAGGAAATCCACAGCAGTCCTGAAACAGCTCCGGTGAATTTGCTGACTCCCCCTCTGTCACTCGCTGTCTCGTTCTGTTTCTCCCAGTGCTGCAGACTGCCCTTTTGTACTGGGCTCTTATGTTGCGCCATTTCTCTGCCCACAAACAAATCCACAGCTGTCCCGACAGAGGTCGCTCAGTCTCCCTCTCTCACACACTCATTCTGTTTGTCCTAGCGCTGCAAGCGGCCCTTTTGTACGGGACTCCTGCCTGCATTGGCGCCTTTTCCTGCACACAAAAGAAATCTGCGAGAGTCCTGATGGAGCTCCGTTGAGCTCACTCAGCCCCCGTGTCTCACTCGCTCATACTGTTTCTCTCACCGCTGCAGGCTGGCCTTTTGTGCTGGGCCCCTGCCTGCATTGATGCCTTTTTCTGCCCACAAAGAAATCCATAGCAGTCCTGAAAGAGCTCCGGTGAGTTTGCTCACTGCCCCTCCCTCACTCGCTCTCTCGTTCTGTTTCTCCCAGTGCTGCAGGCTGCCCTTTTGTACTGGGCTCTCACATTGGGCCCTTTCTCTGCCCACAAACAAATCCATAGCAGTCCCGACAGAGCTCAGTTGAGCGCGGTCACTCCCCCCTCTCACTCGTTCAATCTTAATGTGTCCCACACAGTGATTTCCCACAGTGACCATGCTATTCTGCAGCAGGAGTGCAAAAAGACATTGTAGCCATGATGTGAAACATGGCAGTTGTACTGTTCATAAGGAGGTGTGGAAAAATGCCACTGTTGAAAATGTGGGGTGAAACTATCACAATATTGCGAAGTTACAAGGATGTGTGGAAACAGGTCAATGCACGCTTGTAACACAGTCATGTCATGGAGTTTCGTCACCCGATGTTCAGCATAGGCATTTTAGGACCTCTGCTCATGAACAGTGCCACTGTCATTTTCTTAATCTGTCCCGATCAGTGATTTCCCACAGCAACAGCATTATTCGGTGCCGGAACTGTGAAAACACATTTCAGTCAGGATGTGGAAAATGACAGCTGTGCTGCTCATAAGGAGGTGTGGAAAAAGTCCACTGGTGAAAATGTGGCGTGACAATATGACAAATCTGCGAAGTTACAGGGGTGCATGGAAAGTATGCAACGCACACTTGTAACACAGTCATTCGATGGGGTATTATCACCAGATTTTCAACACAGGCATTTTAGGACCTCTGCTCATGAACAGTATCACTCTCATTTTCTTAATCTGTCCCGGACAGTGATTTCCCACAGCGGGCGCTCTATTCTGCGCCAGAAGTGCGAAAACACATTTCGGTCAGAATGGAAAAGATTACAGCTTTACTGTTCATAAGTAGGTGTGGGAAAATGGCAATGTTGGCAATCTGGAGTGAAAATATTATAAATTTGCGAACTTATGAGCGTGCGTGCAAACTGCGCAATGCACGCCCGTACCACAGTCATTTTATGGAGTATCATTATCAAATTTTCAACATAGCCATTTCAGGACCTCTACTCATGAACATTGTCACTGTCATTTTTTTAATCTGTCCCAAACACTGATTTCCGCAGCGACCGCTCTATTCTGCGCCGAAGTGCAAAAACACAGTTCTGCCAGGATGTGAACAATGACAGCTGTACTGTTCACAAGGAGGTGTGACAAAATGCCAATGTTGCAAATCTGGCGTAAAAATATTGCAAATTCATGAAGTTATGAGCGTGCATAGCAACTGCGCAGTGCACGCTCGTAAAACAGTCATTTTTTGGATTTTTTCCACCAAATTTGCAACATAGGCTTTTTGAGAGTCCACCTCATGAACACTGGCACTGTTGTTTTGTTAATCTGTCCCAAAAGGTGATTCCGCGCAGTGACCGCGAAATCACCTTTCCGGCCTGATTAACACCATGACAGTTCAAGAATTCATGAGGAGGGGCCCCAAAACCCCATGTTGAAAATTTGGTGAAAAATTCCCAAAATGCCCGAGATATGCAGTAAAGTTGAAAACCCCTATCTATTACATTATACAGCTTAACAGCATTTCGTCAGTTCACGGGTCGGCTTTGAAGAGTGCAGACGTGTTCCCGGTCCACCAAAGATCGTCGTGCCAAGCTCATCAGGTAAGTATGGAGTGAGGGGGGTGGGGAGGCAGGGCAAGTGCAAGGGATGGTTTCCTGCTTTCCAGGTACAAACAAACAAAAAAGGACATCACGGGACCGCTTTTCCACTTTGTAGGCCTCTGGCACACTGGGGTGGCTCCCAGTGTGCCTCCAGTGGCTTACTCATTGGGGCAGCAGTAGCTGACGGGGAAATGGGCACCCCAGTTGGCAAAGGGCAGGGGCGGGATATCGTTATGCCGACGGGGATTGGGCACCCCATCATCAGGAACAAAAGGGGTGGGTGGGTGACAGAATGCCAATGGGGAGTGGGCTCCTCATCGGCAACAAAACAAAAGCGGGTTACTACAGCCGACGGGGATTGGGACCTCATCGGCAGGAACAAACGTTGGGTAAGAATGCCGACGGGGATTGGGGCCCCTGGAGGCAACAAACATGGTGGGGATAGGTATTGTTTAGAACATGGCGCAAGCCACCGCCATGTTCACAAACAATCTCAGGGCTTTTAATCCCGCCCTGCAATGACGGGTCGCTTCCTCATTGCAGCAGATGACTGACGCTGCACGACAAGGCGGCTCCCTGATTGCAGCAGCTGTTTTTTTTTAAAGTTGTGGCACGCTGGCTGAACTAGTGTCAGCAGCAACATGCCACGGCATTGGGGGAATCGGGGCAAGCCTCTGCAGGCTGTGGGAGCATTGGCCACAACAGTGCCGCGCCTCCACAGCCTGCTTCTGTACAAACCTGTCGCAACATGTTTCTTGTGCATGCGTGCAATCAACACAAAAAGGATCGGGGTGCTGTGGAGCCCGAGCTGAGTAGCAGCAGATCTGTGCAGCTCTGTACTTTCTCTACCTAAATATACTTAATTCTTCTTTTAAGAGCTCTGAATTTATTTTGGGCAATGCCAGTAGAAAGAGCGACCTCAGTTTGTCTAAAATGGGTAACCTCAGGAAGCATAAAGGGCCAGTGGAGCAGACAAAAGCAAGGACCCATGATCCTCATGGCCTGATGCTGCTATGCAGGCCAGAGCAGATTCCAGTTCCACTGAGACTATGCATATTTTGTACTGAGGCTCCAGAGATTAATCTCATTTGTTTCAGACCTGACTCAGAAAGTAGATGACTTTAACGGTCAGCTGCTGGTCCTTGAGAACACTAAGGAAGGATTACAGGAGGAAATGAAGGAGGTCCTACAAATGGACACTTCAATGAGTGCCACAGTCTTAAAGGTCAAAGAGAACCAACATCTATGTGCTAAGCTAGAAACTCTGGAAAATCAAACCAGATCCTCTAATATATGGATCATTGGCTTACCTAAAGGCAGTGAAGGAGACCACCTAGTGATGTTTGTGCAAGACTGGCTCTCTGAAAAATTGCTACCAGAGGTTGGTGAGAACGCGGACATTCAAAAGTGTACCGGATTACCCCAAGAGGCTGCTTGCAAAACTCAGAGGAGCCCAGAACTCTGATGATAGTGATAGCTGGTGTCGGCATTAGAGACCAGATCCTACAGTTCACCAGGTGAGCCAGCCATCTTATGCAGGATGATCAACACGCTTTCATTTTCCCGACATCAGGTATGCCACGTGGCAAAGACAGAAAAGATTCTACAGTGTTCGACGCTCATTATGACATTCGGGAATTCCACACAACATGATATGCCCAGCCCAGTTCCGGATAACTCACCAGGGTAAAGCATATATTTTTTCAGACCCAGTGGAAGCTGATAGATTGGCTGTTCAATGGGAGGCTGAAGCCAAAACTACATCAGAGGTAGGCAATGGCACTGAAGACATGGGGGACACCTGAAGTAGGGGTCTGCTGTTAACAGACTATTATTGTACCATCTATCCTTTGAACAGTTTGTTCCATTGCCATTTTACCCCATTGACTGAGTTATGCCTACTAGCATATTAATAAAAGAGACACTCAAATAGTACTATAAGGTTTGGTATAAGATGTATTAAAGCTTGAAGACATATTGCTTACCCATGGGTGAGCGATGGCTCATACCCGTCAAATAATCTGTATTTACAAAGTTAGACAATGCTTTATACTGAGACTTCATCGATTGAAATTGCCATGTAATTAATTAATAGAAACTGACGTACTTTTCTTGATAATCTGTACATGTGAGCTGTATACCTGAATCTGTAAATAAACTTTGAGTTTAAAAAAAAAGATGCATTAAAGAAAAAGCAGTGAATCTTTCATATTGGAAATAACCCTTTGTTGAGGGCTAATTGGGGTTTTATGTTGTAGAGGTACAAGTTTTTATTAGACTATAAATACACTGTTCAATGCTATTTCCTCATTTTTGGATTGAGGCTCTTTAACGGGGAGTTGTTCTGTTCTCTTTAAAAAAAAACACTGCAGGTAGTAGGACAGCAGGCTTGGTTTTTTTAGTATTTAGTATATCTGCTGCTTGCAGACACTTACAAAATAAACTTTGTTTTAGGGGTTACACATGGCATCAATAGTCCCTTAGGGGATGTGTCTTTCCTGGACTGGTATTGCTGGGCAATTCTTTAATTTTCAAAATAGCCATGTTGCACATTGGACTCATAATTGCAGCACAAGTTGATGTTCTTTTTCCTAGTTTTAGATTGTGGAGACCCTTTCAATAATGTATCTCAATATGGCAAATGTACCTCTTTCCTTTGATTGAGGGATTTTGATCCTGGAAATGTATACATCTTGTGATCTGTTTATCATATGCTATCTTTATGTCAGGTAAATGATAAAAGTGTACAAATAAAGTTAAAAAAAGAATGATAAAAAGTAGTCAGTGTGCATATTGCTGTCCTATGCATAATGCTTGGAAGATGGCAACATACAAAGTAGTAGCACTTAGCGACTGATGTATGCAGCTGACACTTAGGGTCTCTGTGTGATAGTTTGCATGGTGGAGGGTTGGAAATATATTCCTGGCATCTTGTACTTGAGCAATCCAAATACAATGCCTGCTCTTAACACCAGAAAGTTTGAGAGGAATACTAGTGATATATATTGTATATTAACTATATCATTCCATCAGTAAAGAAGCTGAAATGTGTACAACATATATGAGAAAGGGTGAATGTTAGAGTTGACAACAAATCCTATGTGAATTTACACTTTTTAATCTGGGAACCCTAAAAAAATGTTTTAGGAGGATTATGTATTATTGTTGTAGTACTCACTAAGACCTTAATTTTTAACATATAGATTGTCCAATAACTCCTAAATATTGAGGGAGTTACAACCTGTTGAAGTTTAAATATGTGCAAAAAACTAAGTCCAAAATCTTTTTTTTGGACAAGGGCATTCTTTTTTCGAAAGAACAAAATAAGCCATTCAAAAAAGGATGCCTTCATATGAAAAAAATGAAAAACTTTTTTTTTCATATGAAGGCATTCTTTTGTATGAATGAAAAAACCTAGAAGAGGATGCCTTCATACAAAAAATGGAGAAAAACAAAGTTCAGATTCTTTTCCTATGATGGTATCCATTTTGTTGATGCCCCTCATAACTAAAAAAGAATTTGGACTTTTTTATCATTCTTTTTTTGTATGAAGGCATCCTTTCTGTACGTGAAAAAACAGGATTCCTCACAAGAAAATCAGAGAGGAAAAAGGGGGCTCTTGTAGCAAAAAACAGGGGAAGCGCACCGATACCCCAGAGTTGAAAGCATACGTAATAAACAAGAACAAAGGTAGCAGGGGTCAGCACTACAATTCAAAAATTCTGTAATATATGCAATAACAATACAAAAACACACTTAAAAATGGCAGATCTCACCCAAAGCAGGAGTAGACATGCAAGAATAGAAAAACACCACAGTCTCAGATCTCCATAGAACATTGTTCTCAGATTCACGGTGTAGGCATATTGGAGCATTCCAAGAAGAATAGTGCAGTGTACCCAAACACAACCTGAATCAGCTCTGGGATATCGGTTCCCTTTCCTTGTTTTTTGCTACAAGAGCTCCCTTTTTCCCTCTCTGATTTCTTCTAAGGAATCCTGTTTTTTCACATACAAAAAGGATGTCTTCATACAAAAAAAAATGGTAAAAAAACTAAGTCCAAATGCTTTTTTCATATGAGGGCATCCTTTTTGTATGATTTTTTTCGTTAATACAAAAAAAGAATGCCTTCATATGAAAAAAGAATTGGAAAAAACTAAATCAGAATTATTTTTTTTCATATGAGGGCATCCTTTGTCATATGATGACTTCTTACAAAAAATAATTCAGACTTAGTTTTTTTCCCATTCTTTTTTCATATGAAGGCATCCTTTCTCATATATTTTTTTCATTCATACAAAAAAAAGAATGCCTTCATATGAAAAGAGAATTGGATAAAACTATGTCCAAATTCTTTTCTTGTATGAAGCCATTTTTTTTCATATGGCTGAATTTGTTTTTCCAATGGCCAAAAGGATATAAAATCTAAAAAAAAAAAAACATTTGGGAGTCATTTTTCCAAAAGGTAACATCAGAATCCATCTAATGGGGTCTCGATGACCAGGATACATATGTTGGTGTCTCTCCAGGATGTCATTTGTGTGGATTTTTAAAATGTTAAAAAAAAAAAACAGAAGCAAGATGGCGGCCACACAAAATAGGATTTTGTTTCTCATGAAAAAGGATTGCCCCCATACAAAAAAGGATTCTCTTTCATAAGGGCCAAATTCTTTTTTTGTTCCCAGCAGTTATCCAAAAGACTGTACTGAGCATGCTCAGAACTGAAATTTTAAAATGTAATAACTTCAGAAGGAATTCATATTTTTTCACCAAAAGAGCAAAATGTACATCTATGGGCCAAGCCCTTTGTACTCTGAAAATGTCAGATCAAAATTTCAAATAATATGGGCACTAGGTGATGGCAAAAAAATTGTATTTTTACTTTTTTTGCTAACTGCGTCTCAGAATCCACACATCCGACTGAAACAACACTTGGCACTTCAAGAGGCCTACCCCCAAGATCACACATGCAAAATTTTGTGCAAATCTCTTGAATGGTTGTGAAGTATTAAAGTGCAAAATTTGAGGTTTAACGTAGAAACCTCTGATCAACCCTAACTCTAGTGCTGCTACCATGCCACTAAAATATAGGGGTGCAGTTGTGCCCCGATAATTAGGGTTGAGTAGGTTGTTTAATGTTAAAAGCCTACCTTTTCACCTTAAAGTTTTGCCTTGTTCAACAGAATTGGATGGAGGTTTGCAAGTGTTGTTAGGAAGGGCACTGTCTCATGTTTAGGGCAAGTTTCATGCTGGTCAGATGTCTAAATTCCAAAATTCAGATAATGCAAAACAATGGAAACATCAGGGTTTTGGTTTTTGTTATCTACCCTCAGACAATTTGGAATTTTGTGCTAAAATATTAAGGGTAAAAAGGACTTGCTCTAGAATGATACCTTCCATTGGTTTGGTGAACAAATATTGATCTATTTCCAAGTTATAGGGATTTTAAATTTTGATTCTGAGCATGAGTGGTACAGTTTTTCATTTATATGTTTGATACAAAAGAAGAATTTGGTCTTATTTTTTTTTCTTACAAAAGAAAAACCTTCGGTCATAAGCTAATTCTTCTTTCATGAGAAAAATTATTTTTTTCAAATTGCAGCCATCTTATTTTTTTTATTTTATTTTTTTTTTTAATTTTGAAAATTGATAAAACTTATACCCTGGAGAGAAACAAACATATGACTCTTGCTAAAAGGGGTCTGTTTAGCTAGATTCTGGTGTTTGTTTATTTTAAAAGGCCCCAAAATGTAGTTTTGTAACATTCCTTAAATCCTAGCTGAAAGGCTTAGCAAACAGGTCCTGATTCTTCTTTATGAGCTAAGATTCTTCTTTCATGATTTTACAAAAGAACAATCTTGAGTCATGAAACAAGAATTTTGGCTCTCAAAAGAAGATGGTGGGACTTCATTTTTTTCATAGTTCTTTCATGAGTTGACCTCCTTCTTTTGTGAGTCATGAAAGAACTTACAAAACAAGGTCAGTTCATGAAAGAACTATAAAATAACTAAGTTACACCATCTCTTTTTGTGAGCCAACCTCTTTCTTTCATTACTTTTTTTGTGACTCACGAAAAAGAGGTCAGCTCATAGGAGAACTATGACAAAAAAACTAAGTCCCACAGCCTTCTTCCATAAGCCAACCGCCTTCTTTCATAACTTGTTTTATGACTATTACATTGCTTTTTGTGGAATTATATGCTTGTTTTATAATAATTTATTTTATGTATTTTATTGTACAGGCGCCTTGGTTTCAGAAAGGCACTTTTTATAAATAAAACTGATTTGATTTGACAAAAGAAGATGTCAGCTCATGGAAGAACTATAACAAAAAACTAAGCCCACCATCTTCTTTTGTGAGTCAACCATCTTCTTTCATGTGTCATGAACAAGAGAAGGTCAGCTCATGAAAGAAGATGGTATCTATCTACCTCTGTATTTATCTATCCATCTATCTATTTATCTGTCTGTCTGTATTTCCATATACACATCTGTCTGTCTAGCCATCTATCTAGGTCACAGTCTGTCCATTTGTCTGTCTATCTATTTATTTTGTTTTTAAGTGGGATGTGGTGCCTGTGTCATGAGCAAGTTATGAGTGACCACTGAAATATTTTTTACTCTTCCACAGTCAAATGGACTCTACATTTGGAATAGGGTCCTTTGAGCCCTGCATGCCTGCATCTGTAGCCAAACAGAAGCACAGAGCTCCTGTGAAGCCAGTGCTTATGCAGCCACAGATCCAAATCCATGAATGTGGCACATCAGTGCTACTGTATTTGTGTCATCTGGAAACAGTTGTGTGTTATTTGTCTTACCAGATGATAGCTGTCTGTGGTTGCTTATGTAGTGTTGTCCAACTGCTTTTGGAAGGTGGGGAGTTAAGGTTGGAAACCCCAACACATTTCCCTACTTTTGTTGTATTAAGTTGAATCTGAACTAGTCCATTAGCGCAGTTTTTGCAAAGAATATAGATACATATTACGGTGGCTTAACAGCACCACTATAGTTAGGTCTGAGCAGGGGGTTCAGTGCTAAACCTGAAACTTTGCACTTTAATGACTTTGCAATCTTTGAACAGATTTGCACAAAATTTTGCATGTGCAGTCTTGTGTGGTAGATCCTTAATGTGTTAAGATTGGTTTTGGTCAGATTTGCAGATTCCAGCTGCATAGTGCTGAAACATTAAAAATTGCTGGTTTTAGTGCTTTGTTTGTCATCTTGCTGTGCCCAGATAATTGGGAATTTTGGTCCAATATTTTCAGGGTAGAAAGGGCTTGCCTCACATAAGTGCCTTTTGCTAGTTTGGTGAAAAAATATTATTTGGTTCCAAAGACATTTAATTTTAAAGTTTTGAGTTCTGAGCATGCACAGTTCAGTCTGTTGGTTAGCTTCCTGGAATGGCAAAATCATTTCATCTCATAAAAAAGGATTCTTTGTTGTGAGGGGCCAATCTTTTTTTGTGAGAAAAAAATCCTTTTTCATGACACGCCATCTTTGCTCTTTAATATCTTCACAACGGTTCAACAGATTTGCACAAAATGTAGCATGCATGATCTCAGAGGTAGATTTTTTGACTTGTCAAGTTCCTTCCAGCCAAAAGTGCAGATTCTGAGATCCGGATAGTGAAAAATGTTGAAAACTCACCATTTTTTGCTGTTTTTTGTCATCATCTATGGCCCAGTTGGTTTGGAATTTGGTCTGAAATTTTCAGGGTAGAAAAGGTTTGACTCGCAGATGTGCTTTTTGCTGATTTGGTGAAGAAATATTAATCTGTTGCCAAGTTATAAGGATTTGAAATTTCACTTCTGACCATGCTCCATAGGGTCTTTGGGATAAATGTTTGATAACCTACTGGAATTTAAAATACTTATAACTTGGGAATGAATTCATATTTTTTCACCAAACCAATGAAAGGCACCATTCTGTGGCATACCCTTTCTACCCTGAAAATTACATATCGAAATTCCAAACCAATGGCAAGAAAAAGTAAAAAAAAAAAAACATTTTTCCTAAAAATGCACTATCCAGATCTTGGAATCTTGAATTTAGCACAATTCTATTAAATGGGGTGAAGCTAGTAATATATTTATATACAGTGTATATCTATATTCAGTATTATAGTGGTCCTGGTAGTGCCACTATAGTTAGGGTTGAGTAGGGGTTCAATATTAAACCTCAAATGTTGCACCTTAATAACTTTGCAATTGTTCAACGGCTTTACATGACATTTTGCAAGTGCAGTCTTGTGTAGTAGATCTCTTAATGTGCCAAGTTTTGTTGTGGCTGGATCTGCAGATTCCAAGCTGTGCTTAATGATAAAACACTAAAATTACATTTTTTTGTGTGCTTTTTTTATCATCTTGCTGCTCCCAGATGGTTTCAAATTGATATTTTCAGGGTAGAAAGGGCCTCCAGAAGTGTATTTCACTGGTTTGGTGAAAATAAATATTAATGTGTTCCAAAGTTATTTAATTTTAAAGTTTTGGATAGCTTCCTGGAATGTCAAAACAATTTAATGCAATTCTGTTGAATGAGGTTGAAGTTATTAATATATTTATATACAGTGTATATCTATATACAGTATTATAGTGGCACAGTAGCACCACTATAGTTAAGGTTAAACAGGAGTTTCAATGTTAAACCTCAAACTTTGCACTTTAATGACCTTGCAACCATTCAATGGAGTTTTGCATGAGATTTTGCATGCACAGTCTTGTGTGGTAGATCTCTTGCAGTGCCAGATTTTCTTTCAGTCAGATTTGCAGATTCCAAGCTGTGCATAGTGCTAAAAACTTAAAAATCACAGCTTTTTTTTGCTTTTTTTGTCATCTTGCTGTGCCCAGACAGTTGGAAATTTGGGTCTGACATTTTAAAGGAAGAAAGGGCTTGCCTCACATAAGTGCCTTTCAATGGTTTGGTAAAAAAATATTAATCCATTCCAAAGTTATTTAATTTTAATGTTTTGAGTACTGCTCATGCTCAGTTCAGTCTTTTAGATAGCTTTCTGGCATGGCAAAAGAATTTGTTCTCACAAAAAAGTATTCTTTGTTGTGAGTGGCCAATCCTATTTTGTGATGAAAAAAAATCCTTTTTATGAGACACCTTCTTTGCACTTTAATATCTCCGTAACCATTCAACAGATTTGCACAAAATGTTGCATACATGATCTCAGAGGGTAGGTCTGTTGACTTGCCAAGTTTTCTTCTGGCCATATGTGTGCATTCTGACATCTGGATAGTGAAAAAAGTTTAAATATCACAAAGTGTTGCTGTTTTTGTCATCATCTAGCACCCAAACAATTTGGAATTTGGTCTGATGTTTTCAGGCTACAAAGGGATTGGTCCACAGATGTGCCTTTTGCTGGTTTGTTGAAAAATATTAATCCATTGCCAAGTCATAAGGATTTTACATTTGGTTCTGAGCATGCTCGGTAGGGTCTTTTAGATAGACATTTGATGTTCTACTGAGCATGCTCAGAACCAAAATTTCAAATGCTTATAACTTGGGAATTTATTCATATTTTTTCACCAAACTAATGAAAGATACCATTCTGTGGCATACGTTTTCTACCCTGAAAATATCAGATTAAAATTTCAAACCACCTGGGCTGTAGGTGATGACAAAAACAATTTTTTCCTAAAAACACACTATCCGGATCTTGGAATCCTCACAACCAACTGGAACAAAACTTGGCAAATCAAGACACTTTGCTTCCTAGACTGTGCACGCAAACTCTAATGCAATTCCCTTGAATGGGGATGAAGCTATTAATTACAGTGGCACGATTGCACCACTATAATTAGGGTTGAGTAGTGATTTCTATGTTAAAACTCAAATGTTGCACTTTAATATCTTTGCAACCATTCAATTGCACAAAATTTTGCAAGCACAGTCTCCTGGGGTAGTTCCCTTAATCTGCCAAATTTCTTTCTTGTCAGATGTGCGTTTCTGAGAACTGGATAGCAAAACAAAATGTTTAAAAATCAAATTTTTGCTGATTTTGTCATCGCTTTGAGCCCTGATGGCTTGAAATTTTAGTCTAAAATTGTCAGGGTGAAAAAGACTTAGCCCACATATATGCCTTTCACTGATTTTGTGAAAAAATGTTAATCCATTCTAAAGTTATTACATTTTAAAAATATGGGTTCTGAGCATGGTCAGTCAGCACTTCAAAATGACTGCATGAAGTTTTCGTGTGGGAACCCTTTATTCGTATGTTTTTTCATTTTTTTTCTATGGCCTCCATCTTGTTTTCTGTTTTCCCCTAAAAAATTCTCATTTGGAAAACCATAAAAATTACATTCTGCAGAGCAACCACACATATAGCTTGCTTTAAGGTTATAAATCTTTTTTTATGACTTGTGATACGAAAAAGGATTCTTTTTTATATCTTGAGTCATGAAAAAAGATACTTTTTTGTGACAGAAACATTGTTTTCTTTGCTGGCATCAGTTACCTGGTGTCTAGTTGTAGCCCTATTCTCTGATTGGTGTCCCATAATACCACTATATTTCCTGATGTCTAGTGACACTCCCCACCTTCCAATTGCCCTCCCTGTGTTTTGTTTTCTTTATTATTCCATGTGTCTAGTGGCTCCTCCACCATCAGATCACTACCCCTGTATTTATTGATTATTTCCCTGGAATCTAGTGGCAACCCCACCCTCCAATCATCACCCCTATAATTATTTATTCATTTCTCTGGTGTCTAGTGATGCCCCCCCACTCTGCCATCCTTGCCCCCATAATATGTTTCTTTGGGGTCACTAGTGTCCAGTGGCATCCCCACACTCCACTCACCATCCCTGTAATATTTGCTTTTCTCATTGGTGTTCAGTGATACCCCCTACCCTCCGATTCCCTCTCTTGTTAGACCTGTAATAAAGAAACAGATCTCAAGATGTCTTTTTTAACTTATAAAAAGTAAAACGGTCTCTCGTTGATCTGACCCCCCTAACCTCAACCTACCACTGAGCAACCACCACCTCGCCCTCCTCCCACCCCACCCCTGAACACCCTCACTCACCTGAACAGCTCACTGGCTTAAGATCCACTCTGCAACCGAAGACACATCTTGCTGATGGAACCACCGACTACAGTATGAGAAACTATGATAAATGGGATTCATTGTATTTCAATGGTATTTTTAGCTTTGATTCATACATATAACTTGGGCATTTTTGCATATTTTGACACCAAATTTTCAACATGGCCTTTTTGGGGCCGCACCTCATGAACGATGTCAGTGGAATTCCAAAAATCTGGCCAGAAAGGGAATTTTGTGGTCACCTGGTGAAATCACATTTTGGGCAGGATTTGAAAATTTTGAATCCTCTTGTTCATGAGATGGGTCATATAGGTATGCTGAAAATTTGGACTCAAAATATGTAAAAATGGCAAAGTCATGAGCATACATTGAAATTGTGCTACACTTGCTCATAAATGGTAATTTTCAATATTTTGACACCAAATTTTCAACATACACATGTTTTTACACCACTTCTGAATGTGACAACTGTCATTTTTCAAATCCTGGTGAAACTGTCTTTTCACACCTGTGGCGTAGAATGATGTTACAGTGGCGCAGAATCACATTTTAGCAGGGATTTGGAAATTTTCACTACTAAATTCATGAGATGGAATAATAAGAAGTCTGTAGTGACAATTTAGTTTGGGTTTTGCTAAATTGGAAGTGAAGGGCCCAGAGTGCCCTGCACATCTACAGCAACATAAACATATGCATCTATGGAGGGATGGGAGCACAGGACCCTGAGGGCCCTGCACTCCCACAAGCAAATAAGGATATGATTACACTATCTCAAAAAGTATCAATGGATGGGAGCACAAGGCCTGGAGAGCACTGCACTCCCACAGTCAAATGAGGATGCAATTATGCTGTCTCCAAAAGTAAGGAAATTAATTGCAAAAAAAGTTGTTAATGTACCAGTTAGGGTTAAAGCCACAAAAGTAGAGAAATGTGGCATTAGGGTTTCCAATCCTCACACCACACCCCTACCCTACAGGCAGCAACAAGTGTGAGGTGTGCTTTTGGGTTGTCAACCCTAACACTCACCCTATTCTCTTATACTGTACCCATCTCAGCTTATTTACTCATTGAATGTGGTGACTGTTAGGGCTGACAATACTGGAGTCCCACAGGGATCAATACTAGGACCTCTTCTTTTCAGTCTTTTCATTAATGACCTACCTGGTGCTTGCCACAAACACAGAAGCTGCTCTATGCCGATGATGCAATCTTCTTCAAATGCAGCCCTCAGCATGAGGTTATTTCCAGGAAGGGTACCAGATCAATATGTTACTGCAATAACAGTGCAGTATTAACTGCACTGTCCAAACAGTGACTACACTGGCAGTGACCAGGGTAGAATAGCATTAGGGAATTACTGCTGCCCATGTCGCTGTCCCACTGGAAAGAGGGAGGGATCAAATTGCCATGTGTGTGCTGCCTGGTCAAGCCACACCCATAGTGGAGTGGCTAGAACAACAGAACACAGCAGCTTTGGAGACCTTGGACCACAGGTCGGGTTCTCCCCAGGTCTCCTGGTGTTGTAGCTTTTTAATGTTAAAAAATCCCCATATTGAGTTTCTCCCCATCCCTAAGTCCACACCCTCAAAGTTGGTTATTTTAAGTCCAGGTGTGGAATTGAATCCTCATGTTGAGGGGTGGGCCTGCAAAACACAAAAAGTCCCATTGTTTTCTAGGGGATGTGTTGTTTTTTTGTACGGTCAGTGTTTTAACTGACTTTATTTTGCTGGATGGCATTTTGCCTGTGGCATTTATTGCCACACTGTTCATGTTTGCAGCAATATGACCCCATGCCTCCAGGGAGCTTCAAAGCAGCTTTGAGGCCCTTGAACACTGGTTCAAGCAGAATAAGCTTGTCCTTAACTACAAAAAAACTAAAATCATGCACTTTTCTAGTACCAGTCTTAGGAGCATATCCCCGGCCCTGAAAATCCTGAATGTGCAGGGTCACCCGCTTGAACAGGTGTCCACATTCAGATACCTGGGGAATACACTGGACAAGTTTTTCACCTTCAGAGAGCATGTGGACAACACTGCTGACCTGGCCAATAGAAAACTTGGGTCCCTCTTCAGGCAGCACCTGAACCTAACACATGAGTCTAGGATCCTAGCCGTAACAAGCTCTGTCCTCTCGCTCATCTATTATGGTCTCTATTATGGTCTCACAATTTATGAGGCTGCCTCCAACACTGTTTTGACTAGGGTGAGGGTATTACTAAATAGGACCCGCTGATTCATCATGTACTCTGACAATCTCGCACATTGTTGTACTCTATATTCCCGCATTGACTGGCTTCCTCTGAGAGAATGCGCAAAGTATTGGCCAAAAAAGCACATGCTGGCCTTGCCCTCACCACCCCAACTGTAGCCTCAATCTTCTTTCCAGTTCACAACCAGTACACTACCAGGACTAAGGCAAGACATGTACTGATAGCAGAACTACCCAGGGCCAATGATCTTTTGCCTACCGAGCAACACACTGGCTAAATGACCTTCCTACCTCCATCTCTGAGCTACCCAAAATGTCACTGTCCAAGTGCACCCTCAAGAAGGAACTCACCTGAGAATCCTCATGCAGATGCCTATCCTAACTCCTATCTTGAGCCTAGTCCATCCTGTCTACCCTTCCCCCACTACCAAAGCCCCCTACAACCCTGTCTCTAGCTCCCACCATCCTTCCTTCTCCTACTTAAACTAATGACATCTATTGTAATCAACTAATTTATTAAAACAACATGCATTGTACTTTTGATTATTGTTGGTCTGACAAATGCTCACCTGAACTGCCTGTATCCCAATTACTGATTGTATTGGCAAATACTCATCTTAGCTGTATGTAAACAGATCTGTTTGTTACGACACTTGACATGGAACCTTTTCAAATGAGCACTTAGCTCAAAGATTAACCAATGTACAAATAAACAAACAAAAACACTAAACTTAAATCCCTTAACCTATCCCAACTGATAACATTCCCTACACATTTCAATGCCAAGTCTGTGAACCACAGCACAATCCACTGGTTTCTTATCTCTCACCCCCATTGAATAATAGTAGCAGATACACTCACTGATAATTTTAGCAATCATTGTATGATCTACCTGTTAGATGAAGACTCTCAAAGCCCCCCTAGAATTATTCTGACAGTTTTATGCTAGATCTACAACATGCTGACTAGCACCCTACCCTCACTTATGATATGACAACCCAGATGGAGCTCTAAATTACTTTACTGTCACTTTTAACTCAGTATGCAAACATCATGCCCCCTTTAGATATTCTAGAATTCATGGTTCCCATCATCTCTGGGTCACTTCTGATCTTGTTGACCTCTTCCACTCAACAGATGCTGCTTGGGCCAGGTATAAAGCATCTGAGATGCCTCTGATAGGCAAGCTTCCACTAAACTCTATAATTACTGCACCAAAGTCACCTGGCAGGCTAAGGTTGCCTGTTTCCAAAATAAATTCCTTTTAAGTGCAGACCCTCTAAATTTTGGAAAGTGGAGCATTCTCTTCTTAATTCTTCCCCAAATGCTTTGGGCCCACAGAGTGATATCTGTCACCCATTACCTGCCGATACACTAAACCAGTTTTCATAGGTGGCCCTAGGGCCTTCCGTCTCCTTTGGCAGCCACCAGCCTACCAATACCCCTCCAGCTCAAAGGACTTTCCACTCTTTCCCTGTCCAGGGAATTGGGTATCCTCAGAGAATTTCTCTGCCTGAATGTTCTGTCCTCTAGGCATCTGATGGCCTCTCCCTAGACTCCTAGCCATTGGGGCTCCAGACCTGATTTTATCCATAACCCACTTTTTCAAGCTTTTTTGCCACAAGTACCTTCCCTCAAGTTGGAAATACATCTGACATTATCCCACTTCATAAAGGAGGCTTCACTGATACCCCAACAAACTACCAACCAATATCTCTACTCCCCTCCTTCTCCAAAATACTTCAGAAGCTGGTTAGCAAGCAACTCCCTGGTTCTTTTAATAAATCAGGGTTCATTACTCCATGCCAATCAGCCCTCCGTCCTGTGTACTCCACTTCTACTTCTGTGCTCAGAATTGCTGACCACATCCATCTGCACATGGATACTGGTCATGGGACAAGTGCCATCTTTATAGACGTGACTAAAGCATTTGACACAGTTAATCATACTTCATACATTACTCTTATCCAAGCCAGCCTCCGCTAGTATGTCTGCCTCCTCCATACACTGGTTTGACTCCTATCGCTCTGACAGAACCCAATCAGTCAAACTAGTGTCCTCAGTTTCCTCTCGGCTCCCAGTCTCTAGGAGTTCCCAATATCCTTGGTCACCTTCTTTCTCTGTTTTATGAATGACCTCCCCAATTGCTTGAAAACATGCAAATCCCTATATGTATGTAGATGATACCATCATCTTCCCTCTAGTCACTCCTTCTCAGGCATTGAGTGTATTCTTCTGTCAGACTTCATAAATGTGCTAATAAATGGTTCCTTGTCAACCAGCTACCTATGAACACACACACACACACACACACACAAAAAAACAGTTACTATGCTCTTTGGCAATGCCTATTGGCTGCCTTCAATGCCCTCCACTTGAAGCTGTGTTCCTTATCTGGTGATCCCACTGACTGCATACTTTCCTACAAGTACCTTGGGGTGACCCTAGATCAACATCAAAATCAAATAGTGGGTAAATGTTTTGCCAAATTATGGTCTCTCTACATGGTAAAAAACTGTCTCCCTTTAAAACTGGGAAAACTGTAGTCTAGAGCTCGATCTTCGAGTTGCTGGACTATGGGATGTAGTTTCTCCAGAGACTCCTCTGCCTTAGCAAAGCTTACCACCCTCTTCAACTCACTCTGTAGATTTGTGTTGGCCTGCTCTCCTGCATCCATCATTGCACTATGTATAAAGACCTCAGATTGGGCTTCCTTCCTATGAGGCAATCCCATCGTATTGCTCTGCTGAGCACCAAATATTAATCCACAAAACTACCAGCATATCTTTATACTGACTTATCCTTTCTTCCAATCCTCTTACTGTTTAAGATATATGTATATATGTATAAATAGATAGATAGATAGATAGATAGATAGATAGATAGATAGAGATATATTTGTTCTGTATTTCTGCTGACTTGTGACTCTATTTATATTGATTTGTACCTATACTACTGGAATTGTTTGTACTGTATTTCCTGTTTTTCTATCTCCCGGTCACAACTGGAAACTAGCCCTTTGGACTCTGTGTGCTTACCTTGTGCAATATATTATTTAAAAAATCATGACTGGCAGAGCCATGAGTGAGTTATAAAAGGAAGATAAATTGCCTATTTTGAGTCAGGCTATTGTATATTCAATGCATGAAACAGTGGTTTACAAAAGAAATCTTTTAACCCTATGGTTTGTTTAAAGATTTGCTGTGTTTCTTTGATTTTAACAGCTGGCTTCAGTGCTGCACTAGGTATTGTGATGCTATCGGCATTGTGATAGCTGCTCTAGTTATGGTTTAATATTACACTATGAAAACAGTTAACCTTAAAAACATCCATTGAGACATCAGTAACAACAACATATCTTGATATGTTGCATGTTACTGATGTCACTAATAAATATATCTTTTTATCTCTTCATATTTAGCCCTATTCCTGTTGTGTCTGTGTGTGTATGCATTAGACATATACTATATAAATAGAGAATACATAATTGGATGCAGTAGAATAACAGTTATTTCTATTTTCTCCTAGTAAAAATTAACAATTTTATTAGGCTTTGTCACTGTCTCCAAATCATCAGCCCACAGATCCTTCTGACAAACTGCTGCCACTCCCACTATAACCTCCTTTTTGACTAAAAATTTAATTTAGATATACTCTCTCTGCCTTCCAATTTTGCTAATTTCTATCTTTATTTCCTTGCCATGTACCCACCAGCCTTTCTCCTGTGCTCCTTTTCCTATTTTCTCTCCCACTGCCCCCCCAAACATCTAGTTGCACCTCCAATGACACCCTGTCCAGTATAAAGAGCATCAGCTTTAACATCTGCTGCCTGCTGATAGATGAGGGGGAAAAAGGTTTCAAGCTACACACTCATGCTGATTGTGACTGTGTCAGACACTCCCCCACAGCAAACAAGCAGCCAATCAGCTGTAAGGTGAAGTGGGGCTAAAGTCTTTCAAAAGCCCATGCCACCCATTGCCTAGAATTCCAGCCGAGAAGAAGACTATCAGCTTTAACATCTGATGCCTGCTGATAGACAAAGGGAAAAAGGTTTTAAGCTTGAGTGACTGTCTGTATTATTACTCTAAAGGATGCCCGCTTGAACAGCACTACACACTCGCGCTGATTGTGACTGTGTCAGATACTACCCACCAGCAAGCGAGCAGCCAACCAGCTGTAAGGTGAGGTGGGGCTAAAATCTTTTAAACGCCTGCACTTCCCACTGCCTAGAATTCCAGCCAAGAAGAAGACCATCAGCTTTAACATCTACTGCCTGCTGATAGATGAAGGGGGAAAAGGTTTCAAGCTGAGTGACTGTCTGTATTTTTACTCAAAAAGACACCCACTTGAACAGCGCTACACACTCGTGTTGATTGTGACTGTGTCAGACGCTTCCCCCCACCAACAAACAAGCAACCAACCAGCTGTAAGGTGAGGCAGGGCTAAAGTCTTTAAAAGCCCACACAACCCGCTGTGTGCAACAGCAAGACATGAGTGGCACAAGTGCCATTCTTAGAAATTTGTTAAACTAAGCAAGGCCTGGTGTGCTCATTTGTATTCTGTGTTTTGGTGTTTGCCCGGCATTGCTCATGAGGGAAACGTTGCTTTAGTAAAAGTATAAATTGTATCCTGTGTTGCGATCCCGGCAAACACTGTATTTAGGGGAGCTGATTATTAAAGTTGTATAATGCTCATTTGATACTGTTGATAGTAATTTGTGATAAAGATAAATTTACATACGAGTGCAACTTTTAAAAAAGGAATATTTACAGGCATTATTTTGTATCCACATTAAAATGGGGATACACATCTTTGGGGTCTTAAAGATTCTGGTTGTTTTAATTATTTTGATATTTGTGATCTCTGTGTGTGCTCTCCAACCAAGGGAGACAAGCTTAGTGGGAGGAGGAGTTACTTGAGTTGTTCGGGGCCAGGCTGTAATTTATTAATTGAGGAACAGATATTATTAAAACAGATAAATTATTTTTTCTCGATAAGAAATAGCCTGCTGCAAAGAAATTTCTTATGTGGGTTAAGATGCAGCCTGGCTCCCAAACATGCACTTTGGTTAACTTTAATTCTCTGTGGAGACATGGAGCTGAATCCAAGCCCTGGGGAGTGGTCCATCAAGATAATGCATGATAATGCCACAAGTTTGGTAAAAAAGATGGACACCTTCAGGGCCTGGATCAGCACAGAGTCTCCTGACATCATTATATTAACCAAAACATGGCTCCATAAGGGAATTGGGTATAACAAAATTGAATTATGGGATTATTACCATCATAGACAGGACAGGGGTCATGAGGAGGGGTATTTGGATGTATATTAAGCATTCATTGGGACATTCAAATGTAATGTACTCTGGTAAGGTAGAGGGTATGGAATGTTTAGTGGTGTGTCTGGAAATCTTGGACTTGGTAGTGGGAGCTGTTTATTCTCCACCAAAGTTAAATCCAAGGGCCCAGATATTCAAAAAAGAGTTGAGCCATGCACAATAGGGTTGCACCTGCTCAAGTCCGAAAATGCGCCATTCTGCGATATTCAGCAGGAGGCAGTTGCACCCCCCAAATCATGCTGAGCAACAGTGCAATGCTAATGAATGTATGCACAACTGAAGGGGGAGGAACCATGCATAAATGGCGCAGTGCGATATTCAACAACATGTGCCATGTGCAATAGGGGAGCAAGCAGAAGTTGACCCATAGTGGAAATGAGCCAAAATAAAAGGGAGCAAGGGAGAGGTGCAAGAATGCTACAGGGAAGTCGCATGAGGGCAAAGTGTAGCAGGACAAACTGGGCAGCAGGGACACACAGGGCAGGCCAGAAAAGGGCACCTGGAAGCAACAGGCACAGAGGAAGATGTGGGGAGCCACAGTGCAGAAGGGGGAAGTACACAACATAGCAGTGAGGCCAGCACAAGCAGGTGTTCCCGGTGCAGGGGAAGTAGCAGCTAGAACAGCGGGGGGAATACAGAAACAGCTGCCGGGGGTGTGAACACAAGCCAGGGACATGGCCAGTGCCACCATCCAGATGGAGGCCATAATGAGGGGGGTGAGAAGGCGGGCAGCAGGGGGGGCGTGGCCATGGAAGGGCCCATCGGCAGTATGCCCCCAACAGGCAGTACCGAGCCCACACCAGCTTCGAGCTGTACAGTGATACCGAGATTGTGGGCCAGTACCATCTGAATCAGGCAATTCTGAGGCGGCTCTGTGAGCTGTGCAGTGATGTGATGCAGGCACCCACACGATGGAGCCATGCCCTGTCAGAGGAGACGAAAGTGACAACTTTCATGTGCTTGCTCACCACAGGTACCTTCCAGAGACCAACTGGGGACACCACAGGCATAACCCAGTCGGCCATGTCATGCCACCTCACCCATTCCTCAGCGCACTGCTGCCACATGCTGCGGAGTACATTCATTTCCCCAGCACACCAGTGGAGTGCACAGCAAACATACAGGAGTTCCACAGGCTAGCACGTATGCCTGGCATGCTAGGGGCAATAGACTGTACCCATGTGACCATCTGCACACCACCTAGCCCTGAGGGGCTGCATATATAAATCACAAGGGCTATACCAGCATCAACTGCCAGGTGGTGTGCGATGCCAGGGGGCGCATAATCAATGTCTGTGCCACACACCCTGGGGGAGTACATGATGCCTTCATCTGACACCAGTCGGCAGTGTGCCACAGATTCGAGAGTGGGGATATCCCCACTGGCCACCTAGTGGGTGAGTATGCAAACCACATGGACAAGCATAGGGCCTGGGGGGGCATGGTCAGAGGTGACATGGGTAGTGGCCTACATGGCCCGGGGCAGGGCGATGCTGATCACCAAACTAACCTCCACCCTCTACAAACAGGTGACAATGGATACCCACTGCATCCCTGGCTGCTCACACCCTACCAGCAGCCCGTGACCCCATCACAGCAACGCTACAATGAGACACACGCCACCGCATGTAATGTCATCAAGCTGGTGTTTGGGATGCTGAAGGCATGTTTCTGTTGCCTGGACACCTCTGGCGGTGCCCTACAGTACAGCCCCTCAAAGGTCTATGAGCTATTCCTGGCCTGTTGCATCCTGCACAACATGGCCAACAAATGTGGGATAGCTGTACAGGTCAAAGAGGGGCACAGTGATGGGGACGATGAGGACACCGGTGACAATGGTGATGGGCAGCCCCCCCATGGGCGATGGGACCCCGACTGCTCCAGCTGGCACAGCTGCACCTGGACACCATCACAGAGGAGCACTTCAGCCAACCCAGGTAAGTCATGGGGCCATGTGCAACCAACAGCGGCTAAAGCACAACCCACAAACAAGCATGGACAAACACCAGGGGTGTATTCTGTCAAGGGAAGTGGCCGGGCATGGAACGACACATACAACCAGGGATGGGTGAGGTCTAACATGCCACGTGGATGGACACACACACACACACACACACACACACACAAATGCACTAGACATGCACAAAGGGTAGGAGGCACACTGACCCAGAACACCACCCCTAGCCACACACATGTCCACAGACCACCACGCCCACTGCCTGTCCTTGTGTGTGTGTCAGATGCTGAGCACCATTGCACATTGGTGTACAGCACAATGCAGGCATCATCATGCACATGCAACTGTGGATGGCAGCCTGGAAGGTGTGCAGATGGACTGTGTGTCCACATGCAGGGCCGGGTACCCACCTGTACAATGCCCGTTGAGTGACACAATGCACACAGGGCAGCACCACAGTAGCCACATTGGGAGACAGGTCAGTCAAGCGGCACAGTGCCCCAGCCACCACGGATGCGTGGGTGGCCCTCAAGATCCGCCAGCACTGACAGACTGACCACTGGTCTCATGGGGGTGGCACCGATGGTCCTCAGGGGTTCCACTGTGTTAACATGACCGTGCTCATGCAGGGATCTGCAGCACACCAAACATGCCTGCGCCAGGCGTGCTCAGGATGCCCACAGCTGTACCCGGTGTCAACAAGGAGGGTGTCGCACGACGCCAGGAATGGGGGGGTGGACTGTGCACTGCGTGGTGTCTGCAAAGCATGGGCACATGACTGTGTGCCCATTGTGGCCATGACAGCAGTAAATGCCTGTGTCTGCCTGTCAATGGCAGCGGTCACATCCTCCTGCAACTGGTCCATCCTGCCAGGATCAGAGCGGTGTCTCTGCCGCCACGCCCTGTATCCACTCCAGAGCCGCATGCAGTGTATCCACCAACACGCAGTCGCATCTGCTGGGTAACTGATGCTTGCAGTATGGGGTGTACTCATCAAGAGGTCATCTGCCTCCTCGGCATCCTGTCCCTCAGGGTGTGGCGTGGTCCTGATGCTCAGCACCCCTTGAGGGTGGGCACTGCACACCAGGACCAGGTCTGGGCATGTCCACAGGTGGTGCACTGATGCACCCCTGACCCTGTACCCCCAAGTTCATTGGCCGACTACTGATGCTGCCCCTCTGCTGCCTCTCACCAGGGCTTACTGGTGCCACCGCAGTGGCACGCAACAGTCCCACTGTCCTGTACACACACCAGTGCTGCCCACTGGTGCTGACAGGCACATGCTGGGACTGTGATGACACACAGGCTTCTATGGTGCCACCACCCACAGCCATGGCTGCGATGTTACCTGCTGTGTGGCCATCCCATGGTGCACATGTGTCACTGCCCATGCCATTAGCGACATCATCATTGGTGATGGACCCGGCACTAGCCTGAGTCACAGCATGCTGGCATCCGTGGACGCTGGCACACTGGGACACAGGCAGGGCCTCCTCTGCACCTGTTTCAACAACATCAGTCTGGAAAGCCAGGCAGGCCCACTGTCGCACTAAGCCACGTATACCTGTGGAGGTGGATGGGCCCTCCTCCATCTCCATCTAACTGTCCTCAGTGGACAGGCCCACCACCGCTGACCCATGCAGATGCTCAGGATCTGTAAGGGAAAACAAAGTTGTGTTACTGCATGTGACCTACCCTACCCCCCAATAGACAGACCATGACCTACCATGCAATGACGGGCTACCGCCCATCTGGAAGCCACCACCTGGAACACCCTCAATGGCACAACACTGCATGCTTCCAGTAACCCTCTCCTCCTGTGGGGTCAGGTGTAGCACCTCTGGCTGTTCCCCACCTGTCGCAGCTCATGCTGCCCTGATGGCAGCCACCTTCTCCTTTATCCTCTTCCTGTCTGTGCCCATCTTCTTCTTGCATTCCTGCATGAAGAGCTGGTGGCTGCCATGCAGGTTAACTGCACATGCCACCTCCTCCCATGCAGCAGCATGGGCCTGTGGTGTTCCCTGTCATCAGCTGAGAAGCGGCTCCTGATCCAGGTAAGCCTCAAACAGGGCATTGGTCTTGGCCTTGATGAAATTAGGCCTCCTCCTCCTCTCACCACTGTGTTCCTCCTCTCCCACAACCCGCTCGGTCATTATTTAGCCTGTAAGAATGAAAGTTGTTACCTGTGACTGTGCAGTCCCATGCATGTCCCAAGATCCACAGTCTACACTCCCAAACAGCATGCAACTCACCAATAGACTGCAGTAACCGACTATGGCCAGTGCAGCCCAATGTCGCACTTTTATAGCGCAACCCATGCAAATGAGGTGAGGCGCAACTTTAAGTGGATGCAAATTGCAGTGCTCCACCATTGAATGGCAGATTAGCTGATTTGCAATGACGACTGAATATCGCGCTGTTGCGCTTTGTGCAATTGTGTTGAACTTGCTGAGCCAAGGGTGCAGTTCTGTGACATGCACAGTACACACCTCACTGCGCATGCCCGGGTTGCTGACGCAGGCATCTGCCATGCTGCTGACGTGCTGTGCACAGGAGGCAGTGCAGGGCATGGCCACCATTGTGCCAGTGGTGCTACAGCGATGTTCACCTATATAGCGTTGTAGCACTGGGCCATCATAGTCGCACTGGGGCAACAGCGCGGTAGGCCACTACTGGAGGTAGCACACAGGCATCCAATCACGCTACACACATTGGGTTCAAATGGCACTGTGCTGGTCCGTGCGCCACAGACCCTTGACCCTGTGCCCGACCCTTGCCCCCTAGGTGCCATGCGTCAGGCATGGGTACACCATTATCGCGCTGTTCATTGACAGTGCGATAGGGAGTGGCAGCGTTGTACCGCGCAGCATCTGCACGTGGTGGAGCCACACTGCAGAGTGCCATTTTGAGCTGACTGAGCAAGTGACATGGTGTGGAGGAGGGCTGCCCAGTGGACCCAAATTGAACTGGCCAACCTGGTGGCCATTGTAGAGCCACTTTATGGCCCACTGTTTGGGGAGGCACCCCTGGACAGGTCCAGGAGCTAGGTGTGGGAGGAGGCGGCCAACGCCCTGGAGAAGGCCACAGGAAAGGGGTGGATGGCAGAGCAGTGTCGCCACAGGTAGGGTAACCTGAGGAGGAGGGAACCGGACCTGCTTGCCCATCTGCGGGCACGTGCCAGGAGGGGCACAGTGCCACAGCCAGGTAGGTGTTACATCCACACCCTTTTATCTTCCATATGGGTATCATGGTTGTATGTGTATGGAACATGTAGGAGGGACTGTCCGGTGTTGGCTGTGTTATGAGGGTGTGGAGTGTGTGGGTCTGGCTGGGTGAGACTGCACACACGTGGGGGCAGGGGGACTTTGCTACAGGATTGTACTGATGTTCCTCTCTCCATGTTTGCACCACAGGGCTAGAGGGGAGGCGTTTGGCCAGGGAGATGGAGTGCCAGCAGGATGACAGGGCCCGTAGGAGGGGCGATGGTCCACAGCACCCGAGGGACCTGCCTGATGATGGTGAGTGCCATACCTCCATGATTACTATTGCATGCTGTGTAAGAGGGTGGGCAGCGGGGCATGGCCACCATCCATTGACACCACTGCCATGCACACAACTTGTTACAGTCAGCACTGTCCAGTGGCACTGCATGTCTGGGAATGCGTTGATGGTGGTCCATGCATGCACCGGGTACATGTCTGTGCCACTGCCTTCACACCACATAGCCATGTCACCAAATGGCCACAGTGGTGCTGTGCATGACTTGGCCAGTGGGTGTGTGCAGCAGTCCGCATGGCTGTATGCACCTGGGTGGGCAGGTCTTGTGGACGTGATCACTGTGGGTGGTCACACACCATCACAGAGGCATGTCCCATGACTGTATGCCATGCACAGTGGGTGGGCTGCATGGGGTTTTGCATTCACACCTATTTAACTGTGCTCCCTTGTCCTAAGTGTCCACCAGCTGCAGGAGATAAGGGAGGCATTGCAGGAGATCCTCAATGTGGGCCAGGCATCATTGGAGATCCTGCAAAGGATTGACCAGCTTGGGGTCCAGAGAAGACACCAGAAGCAGAGCAGCCAGAGCAGGGAGCGGGGATCCCATTGATCATCCCTCTGCACCTGATATCCCCTACCCCCCTGGACCCACCCTCACACCCCTCCTTTCCTGTCCCATTTGTTCACCCCTGCCCCTTACCCTCCCCCACCTTGTTTGTGGCCCTTCCCCCATATTTGTACATAGTTTTGTATATAGTTCCTTTTGATATGTTTGAATACAAGGTCTCTGATTTGCAGCGGGCTATAGGTGCTCAGCTGCAGTGGTATGCATGGTGTCAGGGGTGGTGCAGTCATGGGTATGTGTGTGTGTCTGTGGGGAGGTGACTATGGTGTGGGAGTAGCTATCAGTCAGTGTCTTTGGTGTATGTGTTGTGCCCTGTGCACTGGATGACTGTGTGCAGTGGTCCATGGTGCATGCTCTGTCCATGGTGCCCCTGTCAACCCGTCCATGGCCTGTGCAGCTGACACCCTTGCATGTCTGTGACCTGTACGGTCTGCTGGCATGTCAGTGGTGGCTGTCCATGCAGGGCAGCCACTGTACCTGTCACAATGCTGAGTTCCCTTCTGTCACTGGTGAGGTGCATGTCTGCCTCGGATGACACTGTGGCCTCCGCAGTTGTTGTCCCACCTCCATGCTGTGGCTTGTGTGTGTTGCAGGGGATGTGCACCACTGTCTGTTACTTGTGCTCCAGGCAAATGATGGTGGCGTACAAGTCCACAGTGCCTGTGGGAGTGGCTGGCACTCCTGTGCCATGGAGGACTGCAAGCTGTGTGTACATGGTTTCCATGGACCCATGCTGGGGCTTGGTTGCCCTGCTACTGCATCCCTGTGTTGTTGTGCCCTTGGGTATGGGTGGATGTTTGTCCATGCACTGTGTTGTATCTGGTGTGGTGCATGCTTCCATGCACCACTGTGGGTGCTCGCGCTAACTGTTGTGGCCAGTGCTGGGTTGGGGGTGTCCTTGGGAGGGTGTGCAGGGTGCTGTACCACTGGTGGTGGTGTCACATGTGGGGTACCTCATGTGCCGACATGGTCACTGTCTATCAGCTGTACCTGGGGAGCTGTGCATGGTGGCACTGTGTATGCCATTGTTGCATCGCTGTCTGCTGCCACCCACTGATGGGTGCTCATGGTGGGGCTGCCTTGCATGGTTCTGTGCCACACAGGGTTGCATTGTCACAGTTGGGATGGTGGCATGCATGGGGTTTCCTGCAGTGGTGGACGTGCTCCTGGGCAGGATGTCTGGGGTCATGGTGCAGGGTGTGCTCTGCATTGGGGGATGGTGTGGCAGGGGTGGTCAGCCTCCTTGTGTGCCAGTCACAGCTTGCCAGGGGTGTGATGGGGCACCATGGCCCAGCTGTGGGTTGGTTGCTTGTCTCCATGGGCCAGTGGTTATTCCAGCCTCCCCAGTTGTGCAGTGCATGGGGCGTAGGGGATGATGTCTGTTCTGCTGTGTGTTCCTCTGCCCATCTGTGGCATGGGTGGTGGGCCCTCATCCCTGGTTGTACAGCTGCATTGCTGCCCTGCTGCTGGGGGCATCCCTGGTTGCGCTATGGCACCTCTGGACTGCTCAGCTGAACATCCCTTGTTGCGCTATGGCACATCAGATCTGCTCAGCTTCCCTCCCTAGTTGTAGCTATGGTGCAGGTGGTGCAATATTCAGTCGGTCAGCTGTAGGCGCATCTTGGCCGGCTCAGTTTTTGAATATCGTGCTTCGCTGGAGCAATGGACTTGCGTTGTTCTCAAGCTATTGCGCACTTTTTGGGCACAGTTTGAATATCTGGGCCAAGGTGTTTGAAAATCTTTGTCATGTATTGACAAAGCATGTTAGCTCAAAGAAAACTATTCTCCTGGGTGACTTTAATGCTGCCTGGGGGTGCACATGAGGTCAGAAGCTGGAGAGTGCAATGCAATCTTTGCACTTGTCCAGATAATAAACTCCCCCATTAGAAAGGGTAAATTAATAAGCTGAGGCAATATTTTGGATTTAATTTTTGTTTCTCCAGACCTAGAGGTAATAGGTTTTAGTGTGGAGGGGCCCCCAATTTAGGTGATCACAGTGTGATCCATTGTATTATAAGAACTGGCGAAATTACAAACAAGTCCAAACCCAAGCTGTATATTTTTAGGAGATGCTATAGGAGATTTTACAAGCTGTTATTTGGTGGGCATTTGTCAAACATGCCCTGGCACTGAATTTTTCTCATGCCCGATGTAAACATGGCAGTGAACGAATTCACTGAAATATTTCTAGAGGCATGTGATAAATTTGCTCCAAAAGAAGTTGTTAAAACCAAATTTATATATTTTTATTTTATTTATTTAGTTTTTGTTGACCGGGTAAGTGCACGAGACAAATCCTGCCTATTTTCAGGCATGACCCAGGGGAGGGGGATACAGATGAATGCCAGCTGACCTTGAACCAGATTAAACTGTTGGTGTTATTTTTAATTTTTTTTTTTTAGTGAATGAGGGAAATTTGGCCAGGACACTGGGGAAATTCCCCTACTCTGTTGGAGGCAGAGGGCGCTGTGCTACTGTGAGATGAACTTGCTCAGTAGTGTGTGGAACACTGAGCGTGGAGGTTGTGTGGGATGCTAAAGAGCGAGTCTCCTCCTTGGCTCCCTTTGTGTCATTTGGAATGGGCACTCAGAAGGAAGAGGAGCTGCAATGGGAATCAGATATAGGAAATGTTTTACATACCACAGAAAATGTATTGCAACCTGCCATAAACCAGGAGCTGGCTGAGGGTCCACATAATGATGGAAACTGGAAAGATTTGGATTTTACTTCGACATCTTCTTTGCAGGAAGCAGAACGACAACAGCAGGAGAGGAGGAGGAATTTTCAGGATGGACAAGAGAGTAGGACCATTCCTACGCAGGTACAGGAAGCGGAAGTGATTTATCGTTTTGAGGGGAAAAAAATGGAGACGGAAGATGCCGAGAGAAATGAAGGAGAGTATCACAAAATTGTGGAGAGAGCAGAAGTTGCTGTGAATGCTGATGAGGTTTTTTTTTCCAAGGAAAGAAGAGGAAGCTGCAGATGTACAGAATGAGGTTACGGGAATTAATGCGTTGCATCCCCAAGAAAATCAGAGTGACTTAAACTCAGGTACTGTTGCACCGCAAACTGTTGTGTTACATACAGACTCTATTTTGCTGCAATCTTCTGTAGAACAACCGTGTAGCCAAACTTTTTCTGAAGAGGTAGCAAAGGACTTCCAGGATAAGGTTATGGAGGGGCAAAAGCAGCAACAAACGCAATTGCAAGTAGGAATGTCTGAAGGTGACTGGGTAGCTATGGCACTAACAGCTGCAGGATGGGTTAGAAATCCTAAGGGACATGGCTGGGATGCTAACATTAGTAAAGATGAGTTTTTTCATTATCAGGAGTCGTGTTTCATTTCCAGGGGGCAACGCGACCTCTCTTACCCCCAGGACAAATTACTCCTGTACTTGACACAGCCATTTTGCAACATGATGACTCTCATCCCCTATTACAACATATAAAGGGAACAGGAAGGTAATGTTTCCATGGATTTGGGAACCAGAGAGAGAAAGAGGACAATGTACATCAGGTTAATGTTTCCAACAGCTTGCAGGTGAACTCTTCTGGGAAGGAACTGCAAACAAACCATGGCATGGGAAAGTGACTGAACATTTATTTCCGTCTGAGGAAAGCCGGCTGTTAGAACTGGCAGAAAGAAGAAATGCAGTTCGTTTAAATTTTAGGGGTGCTATGGAGGACCTTCCAGATAGAAAGTTTGTGGGGCGGGTTCTGTTGAAAGATAGCATGAAATTTTATGCTTGTGAAATTTATGCTTTAATAAATGTACCGGGGGATGTTAGTTTTGATATTAGTTTTAAGCATCCAGCTGGTCTTGAACGATTTTGGAAGCAATATCTTTTAATGAAGCTTTCACCTTTATGAAAACCTTTTCTGGCCATTCCACTCACTAAACCCCTAATGAAGAAAATTATAGTGCTATTTAGGAATGAGGGGGTAAACGTGCTGACATTACCTATTGGCCAAGACAGCACTGTACAGCTCAAGGTCCTCCTGAACCAATTCTAGATGAGGAACAGTTGTGGACAGGGGATGGGAATATCAAATAGTTATGAAATTGGTAAATGGCCAAACAAAGCATCTACTGAATTGGGTTTTTTTAGGCAGGGATAGGGGGGTAGTATTCTATCCTGGCCAACCTAGGGCGTGTTATAAATGTGGAGATGTGGGTCACTTAAGTAACATGTGTGACAAACAAAAATGTGGCTTGTGTGGGGATTTTGGTCACATAGGGGCTCATTGTAGGCAACCTTTAAGATGTAACTTGTGTGAGGAGAAAGGTCACTCTTTCCACACTTGCTCTTGGGCCTCCCATAATAATGTGGATGTTTCAGTAAGGCATGAACAGGATGTATATGTAGCTTCCTCACAAAGGAGAAAATGAGAATGGTGGAACTACTTTCAAAAGGGCCCTTACCTGCTCCATTACCTCATGGGGACTCGAGGGCAGTAGGGGTAACTGTTGCTTTGAGAACGTTGAAGGACATGAACAGGAGGGGTAGTGCAGCATAGACAAAAGCAGGAGTGGATGGTATGGAGAGAGGAGTATTGGGAATGGACAACTCTCAAGAGCCAGGTCAGGAAGGGACAGAAGGGAATATGCAGGAGTTTCAATGCCCCCACCTACTGTCCAAGGTGAGACAGTTTTCCAAAGGGTTACTAGGTCCAAGGCTGGAAAACTGACTGATTCTACAGCAAAACAAGTAAAACCTGCAGAAGTGGTGGTGCACAATTCTTATGCACTATTATTTGAAGAAGGCCAGGAAGAGGAGGGTGTTGATTCTGATATGTCCTCTGTAACTTCCTCTCAGGTTGATGGCACCTCTGAAACTATTTTCCCAGAGAAACAAAAAATTAGGAAAAGGAAAAAAAAAGATGATAGGGTTTTTGGTAGTTTTTCTTTCTTCATGCTCTTTACGGTACTCCTTGTGGTAATGGCTATCTCTATTTGCACTATTAATGTAACTAGTATAAAGGCGCATGGAAAAAGGCAAAGTACTTTTTTAAGCCTTAGTCTAGGTAGCGAAACAATCTTCTTTTTGCAAGATACTAGGCTTCACTCACTATATGAAATCCAAATAGCACAACAAGGTTGGAGGTGGGGGGGGTCTCTTTTTGGTCAATAGGAGAAGAGCGGTGTTCAGGAGTTCGGATACTTTTTAAAGACACACCCCAAGTATTACATGTCTATGATTTGGTGCCAGGATGAATACTGATTATGGCTGTAGTCTTAAAATATGAAGTTTTCCGGCTTATTAACATTTATGCACCACAAACTAAGGCAGAACGATCAGAGATGTTTAGATGTATTGACCCTTATCTACACACATCAAAGTTGGTTTTGTGGGAAGGGGATTTTAACTGTGGGCTGTCGCATAGAGATTGGGGGAGGCATACAAAAAAAATTTAAAGTGACACTAGTGCACTAAAATTAATAATGCAAAGGAATGATATAAAAGACATATATGACATCTTACAAAAAGAGCCTAGTCATACTTTCTTTAAAGGGACTTTATCTACATGGATTGACTTGTGGTTAGTATCTGCCAGACTCACCTGTTGGGCAGTGGGTGTTAGGCCTCTGGAAACTTCTGACCACCTTATGGTGATTTTAACATTAGGTGAAAGGCAACGACTATTTATAGGGAGAGGATACTGGAAAAGGAACATTTCTCTTTTGCAAGATGCTATTATAGAAAAGGAGGTTAAATGAGTTATTCAAGCTAGGAAAGATTTATGTTTTCTGTATCCTAGTCCAATAAAATGGTGGGAAGATCTGAAAAGAGATTTGCAGGATTGGTATGGGATGTTTACTAAAACAAAAGCAAGGAATGAATATATTCAATATCTTGGCCCAGGGGTGTTGGCAGAGACACGCACTGTACTCAGCTGAGTACAGTAAAAAAATCAGGCAGGGGCAACAAAAAGAGGAAAGCAAGGACATTGTGAGTCTCATTGTGTCTGTGTCACACTGAGACCTTTTACCTTTGTTATTCACTACGGGGTACTGATGCCACCAACCAAATACATAAACAATAACATTACTTACCAGGCAGGAAGAAAAACAAAAGGAGGAGGATTACAGGAAGAAACATAACTTGAACTCAGACAAGGCAAATGGGTGGGGGGGCTACTGTTGGTGTGGTGTGGCAGCTCATATTTGGTTTATGTTTACGTAGTGGGGAGGAGGGCAACAGTACATCAGTTTTGAGTACAAGTTTAAATTTCCTGGCTACACCCCTGTCTTGGCCTATGGGCACAATACTTACGTTCCTTAGCTAAAGGAGGCCTTAAGGAGGATGACAGGAAAAGGATGTTACGCTTAAAGAATCAAATGAAACAATACTTAGGAAAAATCAGTTAAGAAAATGGCATTTAATCAGAAATATAACACTAAAGGTACTAGAGCAGATGTAGATCCCTATGAGGAGGAATTACAGGGGGTGGGAAGGAGAATTTTTGTTAGTCTTCATGATAAACGGGGATGCATAAAAACCCAGAACCAAGACATTCTGCTTATAGTACAACAACACATGGTAGAGATTTTTCAGAAAACTAGAGCTGGTGCATTAAACTGGAAAATGGATTTTGAGATACCAGCTTTAAATACACAGGATCAGGAAAATTGATTTGCTCCCATTTCAGAGTTAGATATTTTGGAAGCCATTTCATAGTTATCTACTAAAACAACACCAGGACAAGACGGGATACCGAATGATTTTTACAAACAGTATAGTGAAGTTTTGGTTCCGTGCCTAGAGGTTCTTTTTAATGCTATTTGGGAAGAAGAAAGATTGGCCCCCTCAATGCAGAAAGGAATACTGTTTTTTCTCTTCAAAAAGGGGATCCCCTTGAGATTAAGAATTGGAGACCATTAACACTATTAAACTCTGATTATAAAATATTAGCAAAAATCCTCGCAAAACGACTAGCAAAAGTAGCACAAACAGTGATCGTACAGGAACAGACTTGTGCGATACCAGGACAGAATATAATACAGAACTTAGTATTGATCAGAGAGATTGTGGAGCAAAGTTTAGGGAAGCAATTAGGAGGATACTTAATGACTATGGATCAGGAAACTGCTTTTGACTCAGTATACGAAGAATATCTTTGGGAGGTTCTAGGTTACTATGGGGTTCCTTCGAAGTTCACAGAAGTAGTGAAAGTTCTATATAAGGAGGCCCAAGCCATACCTTTGTTAAATGTTATTTTAGGAATTCAAATTTTTTTAAAGAATGGTGTCAAACAAGGTTGTCCAGTGAGCCCTTTATTGTATGTCTTTGGTCTGGGTCCTATATTGCGGAACATAGGTCAATGTTCTGAAATTGAGGCAATAAGCAACAAAGATGGGCATGTTTTTTCTAAATTCACAGCTTATGCGGACGATTGTGTTTTTGCAGTAGCAGATGGAGCTTCAGGTCACAAGGTCTTAAGTATAATACAAAATATGTATCAGGCCACAGGCATTAAGATTAATATGAACAAATGTAAAGTCCTAATTTTAGGGATAGTGAGGACATAAAAAACTTTCCAATCCTGATGACAAAAGATCAAGTTAAAATTCTAGGTGTGTATTTTGGTACAAAAGACTCAGAGATTCGAAATTGGGATGAAGTTTATGATAAAGCCCATAGCAAAGTTCAAACTTGGTTGTCTTGGAAAATGTCTAAAAGGAAGAAAGTTTATCTTCTTAGGGCCTATATAGCACCTATCTTTTTGTACATCTCACATATATTTCTTTGGCCATACTGTATGCACACTAAAGTTATGGGCTTATTTTTTTGGTTCTTATGGAGAAGCAGGCTAAACCCTGTCAAAAGGAATCATACGTACAGACCAAGAAAGGAAGGAGGTTTAAATATGTTACAACCCATAGTATACTTGTTCAGTAATTTTTTCTTTAGCTCTGTACTTCCTTTAATAAAGCTGACTCGGGGACCAGGCAGACCTGTATGCAGTTATGGGGCAAGTCTTTTTTTACGGCATGGGGTAAAGGGAAGTGGACTCCAGCAGAGCGTAAATTACCTGGATATGTTCAAAGTACACTTAAATATAATAGGACTTGGAAATTAGACTTAGCATGGTGTGTGGGGAATGGGAGTAAAGTTTTTTATAGAACAATTTTGGATACATGGTATCATGAAAATCCTGTTTTTCAGGTGCCTAATAGCATTAATGTTAGTCTATTATTGGATAACATGTTAGAGGCCAGGATGCCTTGGAAAATGCAAGATTTTGCATGGCTTTGTGGTCACCAGAAATTGCAAGTGAAACATAATCAGAAGCATAAGCAATTACAGTATAGGGAATGTGGGGAAAATCATGTGCTGGGGTTGTGGAGACAATGCAGCACCTTTTTTTTAATGTGTTCATATGCAGGGATTTTGGAAATTATTATCAGATATGTGGGGTGAAAAACTAATTTTATTAATAAATTACGATATCTTGGTTTTAGGGCAAATTCAGGCCACCTGGGCAAAATGGGCACACAGTACAATTCATGTTATTCTGGTATGTATTAAATGGTCCATATGGCAGGCCAGATACCAAAGATCTTTGCAAGGTAAGGTAGTACAGCAACAAGATGTTTTGTTTAATATTCAGAGGGAACTGGATAGCATATATACATATGAAATGCACACTCTTGAAACAGATGTGGTTGTAAAATTATGGAAAAATTTTGTTTGGGGGGGATAAACTTTCTAAGCAGGGAACAGGATTCTATTTTCAGTTTTTATGTGGTTACCTTTGTTTATTATTTCTTTTTGTTTAGATTTATTTTTTGATCTGTGGATAGGTTTCCTGTGATGAGATTTCATTATATGTAATTTTATTGGACTGTTTTTGGATATGAATACAAATTTCCCTTACTCTTTTCGATAAGTGCCATGGGATCTTTAACATCCACCTGAACTACCACCAATCCAGGCAGATGGGACCTCGGTTTAACATCTCATCCAAAAGTCGGTACCTCACTTGTGCAGCACCCCTCTCATGCTGCACTACAGTGTCAGTAATGGGCTATTAACCCAAGTGCCAGATGTGGGAACTGAACCCACACCCCTCTGATCTCCCAGCCTCAGATCTATTCAACCTGCTTGGATGGGACCTAAAATAAACAAACTGATTAGGTTAAATAATCAGTTATGGAAGAAACCCAAAAAATCCTTATCCCTGACTTTTGAGCTAAATTTAAATCATAAGGAACAAAGTTACTACTGTTACCAGAAATGCCAAGGCATTTTATTATAAACAAAAAATACAAGCCACTAAAGACCACAGGAACTATTGGTCAATGATAAATAGGTTAAAAACACCAGTCAGAAATAATCCGGTGGTGCAAATAAAGAAAAATGGGGCTTTGCAGCACATGGATTCTACTGTGGACTTGTTAAACCATTATATAGATCTTCATGATGTTGAAACAGTAGATGTAAACAAAGAATATAAATTACCTCTAGAAGAAAATATTGGAAAAAATAGTCTAAGTTCAGATTCTGAAGAACCCCTGCTAAAGAGGTTGCAACTACAATAGACAAACTGCAAACACAAAAAGCTAGCAGCATTGATGGAATAGAAAATTGTTTATTTAAAAGAATCGGTATTTGAAATATCACCTATACTAGCTGATCTGTTTAATTTTTGAGTTTGAGTGAGGTTTTTATTCCCCAGAGCTGGAAATTAGCTAAAATTGTTCCTCTTGCTAAAGGTGGCGATCCCACTGACCCTACAAATTAACGTCCCATTGCCCTACTGTCCATTGTCTCCAAAATATTAGAGAGAATAATTCATAGACAACTGATGGATTATTTAAAAAGGTACATGAAGCTGTCCCCATTTCAGTCTGGTTTAGAAGGGCAGGTCCATGGCCACCCACTCACGGACCTGTTAGATTTGGTTGCTACCCCTTTAGGGGATGCAAGGTCCATGGGTGCAGTGTATGTGGACCTGTCAAAGCTTTTGACCTTGTAGATCATAAAAATTTGTTAAATTTATTGGGAAAAACTGGGGTGGTGGATGAACCTTGTCAGTGGTTCCATTCCTATTTGGCAAATAGATCTCAGGTTGTCAGCATAAATGGAACAGGTTCTAAACCATTATACATTACTCGAGGAGTGCCACAAGGAGCAATATTAGGTCCCCTTTTATTCATCTCCTATATAAATAATTTACCTAATACATAGAAACATAGACTTTGATGGCAGATAAGGACCACTTGGCCCATCTAGTCTGCCCATTTCCCTACCTACAGGATAGGCCGCAGATCCTAGTTAACCAACAGCCTATTTCTTCCTACCCCCCACAAGAATTGCCTTATGTCTGTCCCATGCATTCTTGAATTCTCCCACAGTTTTAGACCCCACAACCTCCTCAGGAAGGCTATTCCATGCATCCACTACCCTCTCTGTAAAAATAATACTTTCTCACATTGCCCCTGAACTGCCCCCCTCTATCTTTAAATTGTGTCCCCTTGTTCTTGCACGTCTCTTTTTCTGAAAGATGCTACCCTCTTGAACTTTGTTGATTCCACTGATGTACTTAAAAGTTTCTATCATGTCCCCTTCTCCCTTCTTTCCTCAAGGGTATACATATTAAGCTCCTTTAGTCTCTCCTCATATGGCTTCTCTTGCAGATCCTGCACCATTTTAGTTGCCCTCCTCTGGACTGCCTCTATCCTGTCTATGTCCTTGCAGAGATGGGTTCTCCAGAACTGGACACTGTACTCCAGGTGGGGTCTCACAACTGTCTGTACAGAGGGATAACAGCCTCCTGTTTTCTGCTGCTGATGCCTCTCCCTGTGCATTCCAGTATACCCCCAGCCCTCACTACTGCCTTCTCACATTGCTTATTAACCTTAAGGTCATCTGATATGATTACCCCCAGGTCCCTTTTCTTTTTTGCTGTTGTTACTACCTCCCCCCATTGTGTATTCTTCCCTGGGTTCTTGTTTCCAGGTGCATTATTTTGCACTTCTTGCATTGAACTTAGCTGCCATACTTCTGACCATTCCTCCAACCTTGCCAAGTCCTTCTCATCCTTTCCACACCTCCTTGTGTATCAACCCTGTTGCAGATCTTTGTGTCATCTGCAAAGAGGCATACTTTTCATTCCAGTCCCTCTGCAATGTCACTTATGAAGGCATTAAAAAGGACTGGACCCAATACTGAACCCTGTGTTACCCCACTAGTAACCCCTCTTTCTTCAGATTGGACTCCATTTACAATTACCTTCTGTGTCCTCTTGTTCAGCCAATGTTTTACTGAGGCTACCACCCTGGGACCCACTCCCAGGCTGGTTAATTTGACTATTAATCTTTTGTGTGGGACTGTGTCAAATGCCTTGCTAAAGTCTAGGTAGGCCAGGCTTTGGTCACCCAGTCAAAGAAATCTATTAAATTCATCTGACATGACCTTCCCGCTGTGAGCCCATGCTGCCTTGGGTTCTGTGCCCCACTGGCCTCTAGGTACTCAACTATTCTTTCCTTCAGAAGTGACTCCATCACTTTCCCTACCACAGAGGTCAAACTGACAGGTCTGTAGTTTCCTGCCTCTGTCCTGGTCCCACTTTTGTGAAGGAATCACACCACCTTCCTCCAGTCCTCGGTACCACACCATCCTCCTATGATTTGTTAAGAAGAGTAACCAGTGGTTTCACTAGCTCCCCTTAATTCTTTTAGAATTCTGGGGTGAATTCCATCAGGCCCCATTGCTTTGTCCACCTTCAGTTTTAGGAGTTCTTGCAGAACCCTTTCTTCTGTAAATGGACTGGGATAGACCCCCCTATCAAGAGTGTTTCTGTTAATTGGATTAGGCACTTCCCCCTTCTCTTTTGTGAATACTGAGCAGAAATATTCATTCAGTATCCCTGCTTTTTCACGGTCCCCCTCTGCCCACCCACCATTCATTCTATTCAGCCTCACTATCCTTCCCTTTGTCTTTCTATGCTCGCTGATGTACCTATAAAAGGTTTTATCCCCCTTCTTAACTGAGTTGGCTATCTTTTCCTCAGTTTGGGCCTTTGCTATTCTGACTTCCCTCCCTGCTTCCTTCTGCCTTAACTGGTACAGCTCTCTGTCTTGCTGCTTCTGTGTTTCCTTATAATTCCGGAATGCTATCTTTTTCTTCCTGACTTTCACAGCCACCTCTTTTGAGAACCATAGTGGCTTTTTCTTTCATTTTGATTTGTTTATTTGCTTCACACAAAGGCTTGTTGCCTCTGTGATGGCAGTTTTGATAATTCCCCATTGTTGCTCCACACCTCCTTCTAGCCTGTTTGCTAGTGCTTTTCTGAGGCACTCTCCCATCTTGCCAAAGTCAGCCCTCCTGAAGTTCAGTACCCTCACTTTTGTATGGCTTGACTCTGTAGCTGAGTTTAACATGAACCACACTGTTTGATGGTCACTTGTTCTCAGATGGCAACCCACTTCTAGATCTGAGATCCTCTCACTGCCCCCATTTGAGAGTATGAGGTCTAAGATTGCTCCCTTATGACTGGGTTCCGAAACTAGCTGTCTAAGGCCTGCCACCTGTAGGGCATCAAGAATGGCCCTGCTCTTGGATATGGCTGCAGCAAATGTGCTCCAGTTAACATCTGGCATATTCAGGTCTCCCATCAACAGTATCTCTCCTTTCTCTGTCATTCTAAGAATGCCTTCTATCATATCCTTATCCATTCCCTCCCCCTGACATGGGGGTCTGTACACAACCCCTGTGTGGATTGTGGTGCCCTTTCCAGTCTCCAAGGTGACCCACAGTGCCTCCTCTCCTCCCTGTTTACTCTTTTGTTCAGTTGCTTTTATCCCTTCCTTTACATAGAGAGCTACTCCTCCCCTCTTCTCCCCTGCCTGTCTCTCCTGTAGGTTATGCACCCTGGTAAGTTAACATCCCAGTCATGGTTCTCTGTGTACCATGTTTCTGTGACTGCTATGATATCCAGGCATCCCTCTTCCATCAAGGCCACCAGCTCAGGGAGACAAATCCTGGCCAACTCAGCCTGGAGATGAGCAACCTCCTCCCTCAACCCAGAGAGGTGTCTGCAGATGGGACAACACTGCATCCTCCAGAACGTCTCCCGGAAGACTGCTGCTCTGCAGCCACTGCACTGCACCACTCCCATCATGTCTTATTTCTGGCCCCTTAACTGTTTGCAATCCTTACTCTTTCCTCTGTTAATAGCTTAAAAAACACCTTTGTCTACTTATACATGGATGATACAGTATTAATTGTTGATGAAAACCACCAAAAGGAAGTAGAGGAGAGACTACAAAATGATTTTTTGGTTATGCAGTAATTCTTTTTTGACTTAGGGTTGACAATAAATAATAAAAAACTCAAATGATGCTGTTTTCCCTTAAATAAAACAAAGAACATTTGAATCCTAAGACAGAGGTCAAAACCAGGAAAGGAAACATCTTGAGGCAAACTGAGATATATAAATATCTGGGACTCCTTATAGATAAACATTTCAAATTCAAATATCACATAAACGAACTAGGGAAAAAAGTTAACTCATTCTATCTGATGCCACCATTTTGGGTCAGGTTAAGCAATGGATGGTTCTGATGCCATATTGCACTAATAGGTAAAAAATGGTTGTACAGCTATGAAAGTACATCAAATTGTGGTAAATGAATTAACATGGCCTATTAAGGACTATGGAAGTCATATTTACTGTCATTCAAATAAACAGCAACTGGTAAAATTAGAAGTGATTCCAAACAAGTTGACAAGATTTGTACTGAAGTGTGAGTTTAATACTCACCACTGAATTACGCTTGGCTCCCTTGGTTGGAGCTCACTGGAGATTAGAAGGAAACGGGCATGGGCTGTAAAAGTCCATGGGATTTTAAAAAATAATTTAATATACAAACTAGCAGAGAAGCTAGAAAAACCAAAACATAATTGTAATTTGAGGAAAAAAAGTGACCAGAGAGTTAATAGTCCCTAAATGTAAAAAAAAATTACTGCTATGACATTCCAGTACAAGGCATCCACTTGGAACAACTTCCTTTGCATCTTAAAGATTTACATATGAAATCAAATGTTTTTAAGACTGCTATCCATAGGGAAATGGTGTATCATTGTGTTTGTAATGGGTAGATTAAATCAGAAAGTGGAAATCCAAATTACGTACGTTGATTGATATGCGTAGCGTCTTTGTTGAATCGATCTAATAGTGTAATGTAATCTCTGTTGTATTCCCTTTGTAGTGTATAATATTTTTTATTGTATGTAATTTGTTTGTCTGGGATATGTATTGTTTTGTTGCACTCGTGTACATTTATTTTGTGCTATTGAAACTTGATACTTTAAACAGGTGAACCTTGAGAAAAGGGCATATATAGCCTCAATGGTGGTATCACTGAATAAATACATTTTATCTACTACTACAACCTTGCCCTTACCTCATCTGTCTTATTCCTAATCTCTGCCCCATCCTATCATTTGATTACACCACACTTACTGCCTCCACATATCAGCAGTTTCACCTTAATTAGATGCTCCAGGCGAAAATCATATGCTCTCAACACCATACAAGGTCATAAGCTTCTGGGCACTTTCTCCCTCCTAGTTCTCCTCCTGTTACTTGCAGGAGATATTGGAGAAACCCTGTCTCCCCACTCCTCAAAAACAACCACCATCCCACAAGGGCTTAAAGGCCATGCATATCAACATAAGCTCCCAAGCTGGACCTTCTAAATACCTGGATAATCCAAATCACCCCAAACATCATCTGCCTCTCTAAAACATGGCTATCTGCAAAAATCCCAGACTCTACTATCTCCTTTCCCGGCTACCACATAATTCATGGTGGTGTCATTATGATCATAAAACACCACCTCTGTGCTGGCCCGGTGGTGCTGATGGTTGAGGTGCTGGATGCCACACATTGCACCACACTGGCAACCTGGGTTCAGACACAAGTCTGGGTCATCAGGGGTCAGCAGGAGAGGGATAGGATTGAGCATCTGGAGGACTGCTGTCCTATCCCAGAGAGAGTTCTAGGGTGCCACTGCTCTGCAGCGGCCCCTGGTGATGACCAAGGGCACTTCCAGAGTGGTGCCAGCAAGAGGCAGAGTGTGGCAGATGTTGGCACGCTGTGCCTGACATCATTGCACGCTTGCACTCCGAGGGGTGAAAAATGGAGGAAAATAGCAACACTGTTCGCATAGCTTGATGGCCACTACTTTGCCAGCCAATTATGCCTGGATCTATTGCACGCTGGTATTGGATCCTGGCCTGGTGCGGGGACATGGGGAGGTCCCCTTTGAGGGTACAGCTGCATATGCCAGCTGGGTGTAACCTCCGGGTCGTGGCGGCAGAGGTGGAGCGGTAGCTGAGTTTGGCAGGTCAGTGGCCACAGGAGGATAAAAGAAGAGTAAAAAAAATAAAACACCACCCTCTCCTATTCTGTGTTAAAAAAGCCTCCATAGCTTCCCACAAGCTGATTCTTACTAAATTCTCCTTCCTCTACTCTCATCCAACCTTCGTCAGAGTAGTCTCGTGTCCCCATCTCAGTCAAAATGCTCCTGTAATGTGCATCACTGCTATCCGCCCATTGACCAGCCCAGGTGAAATGATACTCCTTAGGAATTTAACCTATACTGGCTGGCTCCACTACAAAGACCACCACAGCCAAGATTGAATCCTTGAACCTCTCCCAGCTAATAACAGAACCAACCCAATACAATTCTAAATCCTCAAATCACTCACTCATAGACTGGGTTCTTTCTTCCCATCCTCATCACATATCAGCATCTGGTGTCCTCAATCCAGCCCTAAGCGACCACTGTATCACCTACTGTGTCAGGAAAACTCATCTACCCAAATCCACCCCAAAATACATTAAGTTCTGCCCTCTAAGATCACTGAATATGCAGTCACTTCTATCTGATCTCTACCAGGAACACTGGTCCCCGATCTATGCTGCTGCCTCAGCTGATGATGCCTTAGATCAGTTCACCAGTATTTTCAACGGTATCTGGGACTTGCACGCCCCCCCATGAAAAGCCAGGGTGAGGAAGCGCCACATCCTTGGATCACCACCTCCATTATCACACTCTGTAAGGCCCATGACAAGGCATGGGCTAGCTTCAAATCCTCCCAAACTCCCAACTCTAGGCAGGTATACAACACTACAACAAATGCATGCACCAAGGCTATCCATCAAGCAAAAACAGCCTATTTTAAACATTGCCTGAATACCTCCGACACCTCCTCTTTCTGTAACATACTGTAGTACACGCCATTGTTGGCACCTCTCTGCAATACAACACCCCTACTCTCACGAAAAATGGCGCTGAAATAGCAGACCCCATACAAGTTGCTGACACCCTAAATACCTACTTCATGAATTGTGATGCCCCAAATCCATTCTCCTCCTCCTCTTTGTCACCTGATATAAATTACTCCCCACCACCCACAATAAGCAACCAAATCCTGCTAGCTCCTGCTTCCACGTCCGAAGTCCTGCTCACCCTGCTATCAAGAGACACATCCAAATTAAGCCCTAATGGCCTACACCCCAGCCTTTTGAGCCTCTCTGCCCCTGCCATCCCCCACAACACACACACATATCATAAATTTATCATTCTGCTCTGGCTTAGTCCCAGAGCCTGGAAATCGGCATGTGTCATCCCTCTCCACAAAGGTGGCGAACCCTCCTCACCTGGTAACTAATGTCCCATCTCTCTTCTTCCTGCCCTAGCAAAACTTCAGGAGCGCCTTGTTCTAAATTGACTATCTAAATTCCTAACCACCACAAACTTCTTATTCTTTTGTCAGTCTGGCTTTGGAAAAAAACACTCCACCATCTCCTCCCTCCTCTGTGTCACTGGCCACATTCAATCCTCTGCTGATAAAGGCCACCTCACTGCCACAGTCTTCATTGATCTGGCTAAAGCCTTTGACTCTGTTTCCCATCATCTCCTACTAAAGTCTCTTGAGGAAGCAAGACTCACCCCCCCCCGCTATCCAGTGGTTCAACTCCTATCTAAGCGATAGACACCAGTCAGTAAAAGTCGCAAGCTCCTCCTCCTCTCCTCTCCCCATCATGACTGGTGTCCCCAAGGGTTCCATACTCAGTCCATTCCCGTTTTCAGTCTTCATAAACAACCTTCCATCCACCTGCTCCCCCTCCCTCATCCATATGTACGCGGATGACACCATATTGTTCACATCCGGTCCAGACCTAGCCATGATACTTGATACACTCCAACAAGACTTCAGTGCAGTTCAGGCTTGGTTCACCTCAAAACAGTTAAATGTAATACTATGAAAACTGTCTCAATGACCTTTGGTACCCCCCAAAAACTTGACAAATCTAACCTCATCCCACTGGCCCAGTGGCACTGAGGGTTGAGGTGCTGGACGCCACACCCCGAGCCACGCTGGTGACCCGGGTTCGGGAACGAGCTCGGGTGGCCAGGGGTCGACAGGGGGAGAGAGGATCGAGCATCCCAATGGATGATCTCCTCTCTCTCAGGGTGGGAACCAGAGCATCTGCGTTCTACATCCCCAACCACAGCCGGTGGGAGCACCGACAGCTGAAGGGGATGGGCAGCTTAGCAGCTTGTCGGGGGTCGGGAGGCGTCGGCTCATGAGGAGGTCTGGCATCGTCCAGCACGTCTTCTCTCGGGACGTCGTCCCTGCGCTGGACGTCCTAGGGCTAGGGGATTATGAGGAGAAAACAGAAAATAACCTCTCTGGCAGCCCTAGATGAAATCCGCTCCGATCCATCCTAGACCACCAAGAAAAGGACAGACCCCATTGTGCAGGAGGTAAGGGAAGGAGGCACTCTAGGGGCAGATCCAAGGGCGGTGGAGTGAGATGGGAAGGAGTAGGATGGAAGGAGTGGGCTCCAGAGAGAGGAGGAGGAAAAACAGCAAGTAAAAAAAAAAAAAAAAATCTAACCTCATCCATCCTATCACCTCCCTCAATGGCATACCACTAATCGCTGTCCCAGCCTACAAATATCTTGGCATCTGGACTTGACCCACAACTAAATTTCTCCCTCCACATTGATTACATTATATCCAAACTACTCGCTAAGATGGTAGTCCTCTACCGTAACAGAGACTCTCTCCCACTCCCTGCACATCATGAACTTTTGACCAAGATGGTCTTGCCAGTCATTGTTCATGCTGACATTGTTTAATGCACTGCTTCCTCCACCACCCTCATGTGACTTGATTCCCTTTTTTATGCTTACTGTCACTTCAAATTCTCCTTACAGGACACACCACTGTTTCCTTCTCTCCTGCCTGGATCTCCCTCCACTCTCACACAGACATCTCGCCCACTCTGTATCTTTCATCTCTAAATTCTGGTTCAGCCCTCTCCCTCATACATCTCTCCCTCCTTTACCTGCCCCTACCTCATCCTACTCCCTATGCTCTAGAGACTCTCATACCTTCTCACTCACCACCTCTAATACTAACTTTGGCAATGTGCCTTTAGCTACCGATTCCTTCTCTGTGGAACTCTCAACCCCTCCTTTGAAACTCTCCTTTTCACTCTACTGTCAAATCTCAACTATGCCTTCCTTCTGTACCCCACCTGCTCCCACAATCAAACCTAATATGGCTGCATCTCACCCTTGCACTTATCTGCTATCTGTCTACTTCCATCCTCTTTGCCCATTCCCTCATGTATCCTATTCTACCTAAGTTGCTTTTCAAGCTGTAAAATCTTCACAATATAGTGTGTAACACCATGTAATCTATACTCTATTTGTTCTACTAAGCCTCCTGCACGAGTGCCAATTTTCTACTTACCGCCAAACTATGTGATTATGTTTTACTCTGTATACTGTTTATATTTGAAAATGTTCTTTATCCCATTGTTCCCCTTCCCCCGGGTCACACCTGCAAATGAGCATCAGCTCAGTGTGCCTTTCCTGTTCACCAAATGTTTAAATAAATACATAAATAAATAAATCTCCACTAGTGAGTGGTAAGACCCATAACTCAGGAGTGGCAAAGCCACGAGTTAGTTATAAAGGTCTAACCACTCATGTGTGGAGATAAATGTGTTGTTCTACTTCAGCCCATTATGTATTTGATATATACCACAAAGTTCATAATACTTTTTCTAGTGCTTTATCTTATTTTAGCTTAAAACTGCCTTTCTTTCCATTGACAAACAAACCGTTTAATGCCGTATTGATCCTAGTAAGAACAAATCCAGAACAAATGGTTTGATGCCTTTCATTGGACCAACAAGGATGTTACAGAAAGAACAAAGAGCTTTAGCTTTCACACCAACAAGTCCTTCACTCTCTTTAGACCTGAAGAAGGACTTGTTGGTCTGAAAGCTAAAGCTCTTAGTTCTTTTTGTAACATCCTTGTTGGTCCAATAAAAGTTATCAACCATTTCTTTCTTTCCGTTGTAAATTCTCTATCTGGCCCATTGTCCTCTGAGTTCTATTTCCAGATTCTAAGTGGAAATAACATGTTCTAAGTGAAATAAATCACGTGCTAAGTGAAACATGCATATATATATATATATATATATATATATATATATATACATATATATATATATATACAGTTATAGTACTGGAGTGAGTTAGAACAGCTCAAGATATTACTGCTACACTACTATCTCACTGCCTACTGTGAAGATAGTAGTGTTATCTTGCAAGTTCAGAAGTCACAGCTAACAGTAAAGCCACACAGCCAATATGACTGAATTTCTCAAGCCACAGCATCCTGAGTAGCTTGAATTCTAAACTGCGATTTGAAACTAGTGCTCAGAAACCAGCACCACTTAGCAAGTACTGAATCAGGTTCAGCAGCTGTGGCAAACCTGTAAGTATAATCCAGGTTCCATTTACTGTCCTGTCCCATGCCCGAGAGTAACCGAGTTCAAGTAACAGTATCAGGAGAATCGCAGTTCCATTTACCTCCTGCACTCTGCCAAGCAGCCAGCTTCAATTAAAAAATCAAACAAAACCTACTTTACAAATGATCCATTACAAAAGAGACATCCCTTCATACAAAACATATAATCTGCTGACAGATAAGGGCTGCTTGGGCCACTCAGTCTGACCATTTTCCTATCTACATTCTCACCACAGACCCTACTTGATCTATGGCTCTTCCCCTCCATCCTTTCCACTATGATTTCCTTGTGTCTATCCTATGCATTTTTAACACCACCACTGTTTTACCCCACCTCCTCTGCTGGAAGCCTGTTCCAAGAATCCACCACTCTTTCTGTTAAGTAGTACTTCCTCACATTTCTCTGAATCTACCCCTTCCAGCTTCATATCATGTCCCCTTGTTCTTGAGCACCTTTTTCTGAAAAATGCTTCCTCCTGTACTTTATTTACCCTCTGAGTTATTTAAAGATGTATCATATCCCTCCTCTTCCAGAGTGTGCATACTGATATCCTTTAGTTTCTCCTCATAGGACTTTTGATGCAGACCCTGCACCATTTTAGTTGCCTCCTCTGGACCATTTCCACACTGTCTATGTCCTTCTGGAGATGTGGTCTCCAGACCAGGAACACAGTGCTTAAGGTGGGATCTTACCAGAGATCTATATAGCAGCAATGCCACCTCCTTCTTTCTGCTGGTGATAACTTTTTCTATGCACCCCAGCATCCCACTAGCCTTCCTGACTGCCTTGTTGCCCTGCCTGGCCTCCTTTATTTAATCCAATGTGATAATTACTAGGTCTCTTTCCTGCTTAGTTGTCATCAACATGACTCCACCCATTTTGTACTCTGAGCCCAGGTTTTCATGCCCTAAGTGCATTATTTTGCAGTTTTTTTCACATTGAAACCCAGCTACCATACTCTCGACCACTCCTTGAGTTTTCTCAGGTCTCTGCTCTTCCTTTCCACCCCTTCCCCCAAAATCTACACCCTGTTACAGATCTTGATGTCATCTGCAAAGAGACATACTTTTACTCAGCTCCTCTGCATGCCACTTATAATGACATTAAAGAGGACCAGTCCCAGCACTGATCCCTGAGGCACCCCACTGATCACACCTTTGAGGAAATGGACTCTGTTCACCACCACCCCCTATCTCCTATCTCCTATCCAATTTCTTTCCCAGTTTACTACCTTTTACCCACTCCTCAACTACCCAGCTTGCTCACTAGTTTCCTATGTGGAACAGAGTCAAAAGTCTTACTGAAATCTAGGTAGACCATGTCTACCACTCCTTCCTGATCTAATTCCTTGCTCGCCCAGTCAAAGAAATCTATCAGATTTATTTGACATGACCTCCCCTCTGTGAATCCAGGCTGCCTCGGGTCTTTTTACCTGTTGGATACAGGATATTCCACAGTCCTTTCCTTCAACAGTGCTACCATCAATTTTCCCACACCAATGTCAGCCTAACTGGCCTATAATTGCCAGCCTCTTCCTTGTACCACTTTTGTGAAATGGGACTACATCTGCCCTCCTCCAGTCCACCAGAACCTCTCTGATTTCCAGTGATCTGTTAAATAGGACTTATAGAGGTGCAGACAGTACTTTTGAGCTCCACCAACAGCTTTGGATGCACCCCATCTGACTCCTTTGCTTTGTCCACTTTCAGATTAGTGAGTGCTTTCAGGACTCCCTTCTCTGAAAATGGACTAATGTCCACTCCCTTCAAAGCTCCTGTTACTTTTCTGCACTCCCTCCACTTCCCCTTTCTCTGTGAATACTCAACAGCAGTATTTGTTCAAGATGTCTGCCTTTTCCCTATACCCCTCTGTAGAGTCATCCTTCCCTATTTAACCTTATAATCCTTCTTTTGTTTTTTTCCTCTTTCGCTATATACCTAAAAGTGTCTTGTACCCTTTTCATACTGCCTGGGCTATTCTCTCTTCAGTTTGTGCCTTTGCGCTCTTTACTGCTTTCTCTGTTTCCCCTGATACACCGCCCTATCCTCCTCCTTTGCATCACATTGCATCTTCTGAATGCAACCCTTTTAACCTGTTTCCACCACTTCTTCCGAGAACCATAGTGGTCTTCCTAAACTGAGTGAAATTTTGTGCCACCTTCCCTCACAACTTGGTGAGATTTGTCACAGTGCAAGGCTTACTTAAAACCAGAAATGGTTTTCAAATGTCAAAATGGATATCAGCTCTGGTATGGAACCACAACTGCTGTCACTGTTAGACTCTCAGACTGCTACACTCAGATGAGTCCACCCCCAGCACCAGAGACTGTTACTGACCAGAAAGTTACCACTACAGACACCAGCCCTATCGACCAGCCAGATAAATCAGGAAATGAAGACCATGTGGACATTTTAGATGATGCTTTATAATTGTTTACTGAGGCAATTGAGATTAAAAATACATTAAGAAAAACTAGTCATGACATCACTATGCTACATCGCTTTTTTACAGAAAACAACTAATCCAGATAGATAATCACTCTGGGTTCACAAATACTTAAACTTCTGTCTAGCTTTTTTATGACTGCCCAAAAAATTGGGAGCCCGATGAATCTATCAGCTTAAGAACTATCTGCCAGAATGTAGACAGATACCTAAAGTCTAACAGTTACCCTTCTTTGTTGTCTGAGTCACATGAGTTTGAATTAACCCATAAGGTCCTAAGTGCCAAGCAGAACACTTAAAATGTCTTGTTAATAGTAGCCGTCTGAATGCTTCGGACAAATTGACCGATGATATCACACAATTATATCAGTGTAAGCAATCGGGGCCCCATAGTCCAGCATCTGTGTTAAACACTATGTGACTTCTGTGCTGTCTCGTTTGGTATGAGGGGCTGTACAGAAGTAAATCAAATGAAGTGGGTGACGTCACTTTAACAATGGATGAAAACAGCCTAAGATACCTAGGGTATTCCTCAGAAAGGCAGACCAAAACTAGAAACAGGCTAAATGTGAATGAAACCTGTAAATTGAAACCCAGGATGCATGAAAATGTAAAGAACCCAACCAGATGTCCTGTGGCCACTTAACTGGTATCTGAGTTGTACAGACCTGCAGTCACCAAAATGCCAGAAAGCCTTTTTTCTGTAGCAGTGAAGAACAATAAATATGTAATGCTAAGAAAGCACCAGTAAATTGTCTTAAAACCAACCAATTCATATCAATAAAATAAGCATATGAATTACAACAATGCTGCAAAATGCAAGAATTGAAACAGAAAAAGAAATCATCTACCATAGTGCCAGAAAGCATGTGGTTCAAAAGCTGATTGATTCGGGGGTACAGACGACCAAGATTATACAGGTGACGGGGCACAACAACCACAACAACATTTAGCATGAATCATTACTGCAAACTTAATAACATGCAGCAACTAAAATTTTCCAGTATTTTAAATGGCGTGCCACCCCAATTCCATTCTACTGTGAGCACAACCCGTTAGCAATTCAAACTGCACACTACAACAAGCCAAGCGATTAGGAAGCATACGTTTACCAACTCTGCTTTCAGGCTAGAAATATTTCATTTCATTGCAGCTCAGGTGAAAAAAGGAGTAAATAAGAAGCAAATTCAGTGAGTTATGTATATATCCCATCCCAGGATAATATCAGATCTTCACAAAATATTTAAACCTCCTGCTATAAAGACACTGGGCCACAAACTGAGAATTGCACAGATTTTCTTTCCCCAGCCCCTTACTCTACCTGAACTATAACAGACATTCAACAATCAATCCTCTGCCCTACATCCATTTTTATTTTGTAGGTACCAATCAAGGAAAAACAATATCTAGTTCTTCTCTTTCTATAGCTTGTCATCTAAGATGTTGGAAGTTCTTACATCTAAGGCCTAACTAACCCCCTTATTGAGCACTACTCAGTGATATTTAAAACCTATTTTTCCCCCTTGATATCTTGCAGGTTGTCCTAAAAAGGAACCAAACCATCAAAGAATCTGAGTTACTGAAAGTGACACTGACTCAGAGAAAATCCTGTAAGTATTTCACAAAGTCTTAAGTCAAATGATTTAAAAGCATTGATAAATCCAGCCCAGTGGAAGAGCCATTGTGCTTTTGCCCTCCATGCCAACGACCCAGGTTTGGAAACAGACATGTATCACTGAGTGGGATTAGAGAGGCTCCATTGTTGGATGGTTGCTGTCCTTCCTTTGAGAGGTGGGACATGAGTTCCCACAGCAGGCGCTGCCACCTACCAGAGGTCGGACAGTAGCACAGCGGGCTGCATGCTAGTGAAGTCCTGACACTCCAACCCAGGAACAAAATTTGGAGGAAAATGTATACCAGGATGCTCCTTGCTGGCACCACCGCAGCCTCTCCTGTGACCAACACAGCTGGACACCCACCCACAAGGTTCAGCATAAGTCATGGATAATCCATAAGTCCATGAGAAAGTCATGACTTGGCTGAGGGGTCCCATTAGGCAGAGCCAAAGGTAAGAAACATATGATTAAACAAAAAGCTTTGATAAATCATTTGTACAGGACAGTGCTATTAAAATAAAAGTACACCAATCACTGTGTACTGCCAGCACTATTTTTGGTTAACTGCTTGTTTCTCTTGTTTGCAGCTAAAATATCTCTGAATAAAACAAGTAAACCCCTAGAGTCACACAGAAGTAATGAAACTATGAAGTAAATAGGAAAAACAGAAAACATGTATTTATTATTCCTTTGTTTTCTCAGTCTCTTCACAGACTCTGGTGCCTAAAAAAAGAAGAAATGCCAACCTTCTACTACAAAAGACAGATGAGGTCCACTTACATAGGTCGTCACTAGGACTACTTAAACTGCTTCCAGTTGGCTTTTGTTTTTGGAACGTCATGCCATTAAAAAAAGAAATCTATTCTCCCTGTCTATTTTTCACAGTTTAATAAGCTGCTTACCATGATGAAAAGATAACAAAACATGCAGTAACCTGTAATAAAAACTTCAAGCATTTTAAAATACTGTCATTGAAAGAGTTGTAATAAAAAGTTCTAAGTTCATCTCATCTCTGGTCATTCACCAAACATTGCAATAACAATTAGTACTGTAATTTTTTTTTCTGTTGTACCTGGCATTTTTGAACCTCAAATGAATCCTCCATAGTCTACAAAGAGAAGGTCTTTAAGTTGAACGAACAATATTTGTGTCACCAAAGTTGCAACATGCCACCAAGTAGTCCAATTATTTTTCCAAGCCATCTTCACCTATCTTGAAATAGGCCACCCTGTAATCCATATGTTTCTTCCAAGCTATTTTCACTTGTCTTCTATTAAGCCACCATAATCCAAATGTTTTTTCCACAAAATCTACAAATTACCTTCAGTATCCATGTAGAGTACATCATGTAGTACAGCAAACCGGGAAAAAAGGCCTTGAAAAAGTCTCTATCTGTTCTGAAGAGTGTGCAGCAGTGGGCCCCAATCCAGCAGTGTGACCAACTCTCTTCTTATCTGCTACCTGAGATGGAATCCTGACCACTGAAGAGAAATCCTTGGTTCAGCTGTGGTCAACATCTTCTAGAGCAGCAGAGCTCCTTTCCTTCAAGAAGCGGCTGTTGACTGAGGCTGCAGATGCACAGAAGCTCCCCAAGTGGCACGCATATTACGGATCGCTTGACTTATGGTGCACACTCTAGGTTCTGCCCACAGCAACCAGACTGACCAATCAGAGTACAGCAAGGCCTCCCCAATTCACAGAACAGCACACCATGTTAGCCACAGAACTGTGTCAAAGTTTGCCAACAAACTGATGAAAAAAGGATGTTCAAATTTTAAAATGGGACAGTCAGTAAGCAAAAATAAAACATGAAACCCACTCCTCTTATACAAGTCAAATATGACATAGGTGAGAGTGAGACAGTAGAAATACCTCCACTCACTATACTTGCCCTCTTCTGACCTCACTCATGGCTTTACCACTCGTGAGGTCAGGAGGTCACATATAGGTCATGAAGATAGTTCTACTATCTCTCACCCATGTCCTATCCCAAATATCTATACATAGATAGGGTCTGGTATGGTTGCCTGATTGTTTGTTTCCGATGCAAATTTTCCCGCACCCAGTTGACCGAATTACATTTCCCTGACTCGGCATGTTTCCCAAGTGTGGTTTACCCAACTCACTCACCTTTAAAAATGCGTAGTTTTATCTAAATACAATACATCTAAACACGATTATAATGCAGTATATAAGGCAGGTATAAGGCTGTAAAAGGAACCAAAAATCATTAATTGCATTACATTGCAGTAAATATTTCAGTAAAGACATTTCAAATAGGTGGAGATGCTTGCAGTATTTAACATCACATACCGCAGTGATCCCTTTCATGTTTTGAAATGGCCACATAAGTAATTACAGGTAATTACACTTCTGATGCCAATCCTGTAATTACCTGTAATTACAATGTATTGTCTACAGTCCCAATCAATTACACAATGGTCAGCAACGTTGCAGTGCATCTTGTTTTGTCCAAAATAAACGCATTTTGCTTTATTTGCACTAGCCACCACACTACCCGAAGTCTGCAAAGTTGTCCCTTCCAAAAGAGGACACAACAAACTTTGTATAGATGGTTACCTTTGTGTGAAAGAATGCTGCCAGGGGGAATTATTTTATTGGTGTTGCCAACACTGAAAAACTATGGGATGTCATGGTAGGGCCTCAATGGTGCTTGTAGGAGGACAGCACCACCTTAGAAGTACAGTCGTGCATAATCACTCACCAGATGCAAATGACTGCCATGTAGCTACCACAGTAGCATTATTAAAGTCAAGGGGCTCGATTCTAGAAGCTTGGCACAAGTCGCCACCAAAGGTGACTTGCGCCAAATGCCATTGCGAAATGGACCCCGTGCCCTATTCTAGAAGGGTAGGATCTCCACAGCTAAGTCCCGCAACTTGCAACATGCAGATAGGTACACTAACCTAAGGGCATACCCGAGGGGTATGTCACAAGTCACAGCCCCCCCCAGCAGGTGTAAGTTCCCCCCAAAGCCCCGTAGGGCAGCTGTGCCCCCAATCCATTCCCCTATCCAATTTTGTGCCACAAATGGTTAGAATTTAAAACCCCTGAACCTTCCTGGTAGTCTAGTGGCCCCCCCACCTGCCCCATTCATCAGTGCCAGTCCCTCTACATCCCCCCACCCATCACCAGCCGGCGACTGGCACAGTCCACCTCTAACCTCCACGGCCAGCTGCCGACTGAGCTTCGCATGAGCGCTTACTGTATAGATGCGCTCAGAAATAAATGAATACTCATTCATTTCTAAGCTTGTCTATACAGTAAGCACTCATGCACAGCTCAGTTGGTGGCTGGCCATGGGGGGTGAGAGGTGGACTGTGCCAGTCACCAGCTGGGGATGGGTGGGGTGGGACTGGCATTGCTGGGTGGGGTGGATGAGGGACCACCAGACTACCAGGGATCTTGGGAGTTTTAATTTGTAACCATTTGAGGCAAAATATCAAGTCAGGGAATGGATCGGGGGGGGACACAGCTGCCCTGTGGGGCTGATAGTGGTGTGGGATTTGGGGGCATGATGTGTGTAGGCTGCCCTACAGGGGATTTTGGGTGTGGGAGATCTGGGACTGGCTATGCAAGATTCCCAGCTGGGCATCTCTGCTATGGGGGGTTGGGGCCTGGAGGTTGTGGGCTGCCTGTGGAGTGCCAACAGGGGTGTTCTGGGCATAGGGGCCACATCCTGGAGTGGGTGCAGCAGGTCTACAGAATCCCTGGAGGATGTATGTACAGTTACACCAGCTAAATGCTGGTGTAACTATTGATGGTTCTCCTCTGGGGGTTCTTGTAGAATCCCGACATTGGGAGCTTTGTTGCTGCTCTACTGGAATAGGGCACAACTGCTACCATAAACCCCCTAGCACCATGTGCATGAGGGTTTATGGTGCAACTGCTGGTATAACTGTCTTTTGTGCAAGTGGACTGCAGCATGTTGCAGTCCACATTGTAGAATCCCACATTCCAACTGCTGGCATAACTTGCTACTTTGCGCTTATTTTGGCACAAGTGCTGTTACGCCAGGCATATCTCTTTAGAATCAGGCCCAAGAGCTGTAGCAACTCATGACACTCCAGTCCAGCTGATACAGACAGAGCTAGCAAAAGTGTCAGCCAAGGTGAGTCACAACATGCCCAGTCCCTGCAGCAGATGGTAAAACGAGCCAGAAGGGAGAATATGCCACCCAAACGGTGCACTCTGGAGGAGATAAACATTCCTCCTGAACTGTGTTCTGTAAATGATCAATAATTTTTAATCAGAGAGTCTATGTGTGGCACTGAAAAAGTCCTACTATTTAGCACAAAAAAATACTGAAAAACCTAGTCTTGCAGACTACTGGTTGATGGATGGCACATTTCACACTGTGCCATCAATTTTTAGACAACTTTATTTGATACACACTCCAGAGGGAAATGCAGACACTTGCAGGATTGTGCCCCTGGTTTATGTTCTTTTGTCTGCTAAGTTGTAGGAGTGTCACCTGCAACTATTTCAGGACCTGCAAGATGCTGCAGGTGAGTTTGATTACAGCCTGTCACCCATTACAGATCATTGCAGATTTCGAACAGGCTGCAATCAATGCATCAAAAGTCCAATTATTGTACAGTAGGACCCCATTGTAAATTAGCTGATGCTAAATTGGGGTTTATCCTGTTTCTGATATCAGAAATAAACGTTTTACTGCTACTCCTCCTCAATTCCCTGGAGTGGAGAATAAGGGCTTCTTGTTCCACCTAGGCCAAATGGTATGGTGAAAGATCCAGAGTGGTGGGTTGGCCTCCAAGTCTGGATCAGAACCAGACTTCAGCTTGCTAATGCGCCATTTAGTGGCCTTGGTGAGGATCTTGATGGGGTAGCTGCTTCATGTCTGTTATTTTACTTTTGTGCTCTGCTACACCAGCCTGTAAATTATATCACTTTTTGATGGGTGATGCTGCTTGAAAATAGCTTGGGTTAACATACCTGATGGGAAATCGGTGTCAGAATTTTTGTCGGGCAAACAGATATCTGCAAACCATAACGGATCTCCATGGATAGGTAGATTGATGTAAGTTTTATGCTGTACCTTTGAAGATAAGAAATGGCAAATATCATTGATATGTTTATTACTATGTTGACCTAAAGTGAGAATATCAGTATTGTTCTCACTTTAGGTTAATTTATCCACACACTAGCCCATACTTGCAATGGCAATGGAGGTACAGTGCAGGACTGATGCATGTACTGATGTTCCCTTCATTCAGTGATGTTGTGCTGGGATAACATCACTGTTGAAGGGGACCATGGAGCAATCAGGATCCAAGATTTTTTTTGCCATTGTATAATAAAAGGCATGGCATAAATCAAATATGCCATGGCCCTAAGGAAATAATATTAATATTTTCCTTAGGGATATAACATCTCCTCTATATATTTATTGCAAAAACTTTGTTAATGACCAGTTAGGGTTAAACCAACAAAAGTTGGGAAATGTGGTGTTAGGGTTTGATACCTAATAACCCTCCCCCACCCTGCAAGCAACAAAACTAAAAACGGTTACTGCTTTGGCTGTCCTGAGTCTTAGCAAATCAGGCCTTCGGTGTTCCTTGGGATTGTCAACCTTAGCACTCCCTCACATTCCATCAACAAATAAAGTCAGATGTGCCAACTAAATGAGAATGGGGTGAGTGTTATTTATTTATTTATTTAGATCTTGGTAACCAGGTAAGCCCACTGAGACCAGAGGTCTCCAAGGAAGACCCGAGGCCTGATTTGCCAAGACTCAGGACAGCCCAAACTATGAAGTTTTACTTATTGCTGTTTGCAGGTGGTGATGTGGGTGTTAGGTTGAAACTCTAACACCACATTTCCAGTTTTGTAGGTATAACCCAACTGGCATTAATGGTGTTTTTTTTCAATGAATTTCTTTAGTTTTAAGACAGTATGATCATATTGTCATTACAGGTCCTTTAGGACCTGTGTGAACACATCCATGTGATTACAGAGTGCCTGTCCTCTGGGCCCAGCACTTCTGTCCCTCCATTTATTCACATGTATATGTGGGTGTGGCGGTGCAGGCCCATCTGGGCCCTGTACTCTGTTCCTCCAGAAAAGCAATTTATGTGCTTCCCTGCAATTTCTTTGTAGGATGGACCAATTTTAGTTTTAATTTCTTAGGGCTTTTTTTTGTTTTTCTTGACTCTATTTATTCTGGTTGCCAGCCACTGGGGCCCCACTCAAGCAAGACCCACCCAAGCAGTTCTACTGCCCTGTCTGAACCCTCCAGCAAGGAACTGGGGACAGAGTCCTCTCAACTGGCCCTCAAGTGAGAGGACCAGGGAGAGTCAACCGGAAGGGTCAGTGGTGGACACGTGAGCCACCCCCTCAGAACCACCATCATCCTCCCAGTGGCCAAGGTGTTTCCTCCTTGCTTGTTACATTGCCCCCAAGGCATGGACATGCAATGATGTCACTGCACAGATGGCACGCCCCGTCCCCTGTCGCAGACGTCCACCGCTGCCTTCACCAACAGAAGTCCCCACCAGCCTGCAGCACTCCCAATCTCCACCGGAAGCTGCTACAAAGTGGGAAATCCCTTGGAAACCACCTCAGGAAAGGTGAGCAGTCCTCTGGATGCTTGATCCTCTCCTCCCCCCGCCGACCCCTGGCTCCAAAACTCGCTCCTGAACCCGGGTCGCCAGCATAGCACGAGATGCAGCATCCAGTGTCTCAACTGTCAGCACCATCAGGCCAGCGCTAGGGGTTTAGCATTGTACCATTTAAGACCTTTCTATTTATATATACATGTTTCATTAACTCCAATAATTGACAGAGTTACAGCTTGTTAAAGTTCCAATGTTATCCTTTGAGAATTGTATTTTTTTAAATTTTTGTGTTTTTGTACAGCCCCTAAATTTTTTGTTGAGGGGTCCATTATGCATTAATGTTTTAGCAACCAGTAAGGCCTTTATTTTGATATAGAAACTGTCCCATAACTGCATATATTGACAGAGTTATGGCTTGTTAAAGTTGAAATGTGAAAAAAAGTCAAAATTCTTTTTTCATCTGAAGGGATCTTTTTTGTGAGGTTGTGTCATTCATACGAGAAAAGATACAAAAAAAAATGTGAAAAAACTAAGTCCAAATTATTTTTTTCATATAAAGGGATCTTTTTCATGAGATTGTGTCATTCATACAAAAAAAGATTGCTTCACATGAAAAAAGAATTTGAAAATAACTAAGTCTAGGTTCTTTTTATATTCTTTTTTCATATGAAGGGATTGTTGTTTTTTTTTAGTTAGGTTGTGTCATTCATGTAAAAAAAGATTGCTTCATATGAAAAAAGAATGGGAAAAAACTATACAAAAAAGATTGCTTCATACAAAAAAGAATGTGAAAAGTCTAAATTCTTTTTTCATTTGAAGGGAATCTTTTTTCGTATGGGTTTTATCTTTTATTTTTTTTTTTTTTGAATGGCCATACAAAAAAAAAAATTCGGATCTCAAAAAAATATTTTAAAATGTGTAAAAAAACACATTTCTGTGTGATTTTTTTCCAAAACTACCTGCAGAATCCATCTAAGGGGGTACCGAGTAACAAGAAAATACAAAATCACACATGCCCCCACAATGCAAAGCATCATGGGCTGCATATGCAAATCACCACAGAATGTGGTGTAACAAGTAACAAGTAACAAGATACATGTGTTGGTGTCTCTGCAGGATTTCATTTTTATTGCTTTTCAAAAAAAATATTTTAATGGAAACAAGATGGTGGACATATGAAAAACATATTTTTTTCTTGCAAAAAAGATTACCCCATAAGAAACAGAATCTTTTTTTGTGGTCAAATTCTTTTGTATGCTGCAGCTATCCAAACACTGTACTAAGCATGCTCAGAACTGAAATTTCAAATCCTCTGAAAATACTCTGAAAAGATTAATATATTTTCACTAAACTAGTGAAAGACACCGCTGTGGCCCAAGTCCTTTCTACCCCAAAAATTTCAGAGCAAATATTTAAACCATCTGGGCACTAGTCGATGCACTAAAACAGCAAAAAAAACCTCAGATTTTTTTTTCATTTCTTTGCTATCTGCATCTCATAAACTGCACATCTGGCTGGAAACAAAACTTGGCAAGTCAAGAGAGCTTGGCCTTAGACTGTGCCTGCAAAATTTCATGTAAATTTGTTGAAGGTAGAAGCTATTAGAAGTACAAAGTTAGGTGCTTAACATTAAACAGCCTACTCAACCCTAGCTATAGGGGCCACTATAATATCTATTCACCAGTATAGTTATGGTAGACTGAGCATTTCTATGTTAAACCCTAACTTTACACCTTAATAGCTGTGGTCATTCAACAAAATGCCCCAGATTTAGCATACATTGTCTAGGAGGCAAGTTGTAAATATGTGGAAAGTTTTGAGATGACAACTTGTGCAGTTTTTGAGATATGCATATGTTGTTTTACATTAATGGCTTCATTTTTCCTATACTCACACCCTTGTTTTGTCTGTCACCTACAGCCCAGATGGAGCAGATTTTTCCACAACTTTCAGTGTAGAAGTGGCCTGTGCCATGATAGTGTCTGCACTCCATTTTCATGGAAAGAGTTTGAGCCAGTGGGATTGGATGTCATTTACTGGATGGTTCCTAGTTTACATCCCACCTTTTGTTTATTGGACCCTGGGCTGACCAAGTTTCTTTTAGAGTACTGGTATTCACTCAGTCAGATTGTGGCAAAGATTGTGAGGTGTTCCCTTGGGAAGTGTGTTTTCCCATCTGCTTTAAGGGGCAGTGGTGAGGCCTTCCTTAAGAAACCTCTTCGGACCCTGATGAGCTCTCCAACTACAGGCTTGTCTTAAACCTTCCCTGTTTGGGGAAGTTGATTGAGAAGGTGGTGGTGATGCAGCTGGAACAACATCTGGAAAAATATGAAATCTATGTGCCTTTCCAGTCCAGGTTTTGACTTTGTTATAGAACAGAGACCACACTAGTCAGGGTGTAGCATGACCTTCTCCTAGCGAGGGACACTGGACAACATTCCATTCTTGCCCTGCTAGACTGCTCTTCAGTCTTTGACATGGTGGATCATGGGGTGTTGTTGGCTTGTCTGAGGCACTATGTAGGATTTTCAGGAATAGTGTTGTGATGGTTTAAATCCTACATGTCCGTCAGGGTGCAGTGGGTTACACTTGTCTTATTTACATTGAGCAGTGCTGCACAATGTTGTGTTCTGCCTCTGGGATCAGTCTTGTCCCTCGTGTTATTCACCATGTATATGTTGCCATTAGGGAGATCATTAGATGCTGTGGCCTGGGTTTTCATCATTATGCCAATTATACCAAGCTGTATGTGTCATGTGCCCCTGATGATGTTGTGATAGTATCAGAATTGAGCGAGTGTCTCAGGGCAACCCAGGAGTGGATGACAATCAGCTGGCTTAGGCTCAAACCTTCAAAGACAGAGGTGTTACTGGTTGAGCTGGGTCAGTCGGTTTCAGTTGCATCGATAGTAGCACCATCCTACACTCTTTGGATGGTGTGGTGCTCTGAGCTATGGCTAGGTGAGGAATTTGGGAGTCATTGTGGACTCTAAGATTACCCTAGAATATTAGGTGCCAGCTGTTGTCCACAGTGGATTTTGCCACCTCTGAAATATCACCCAGATCAAGCCCTATTTTGAATTGGCTGACATGGTAACACTAGTGTATGACTTTGTCATGTCAAGGTTGGATTACTACAACACTCTTTACCTTGGTTATCACAAGGCTGCTGCATGATTTGCAGCTAGTTCAGAACAAAGCAGCTCAGCTGATTGCTGGGACCTCCATGTTAGAGCATATGATGCCGATTCTCTGCAGTCAACACTGGCTGCCAGTATGGTGGTGCATAAACTTCAGGGTGTGTTTGTTGACACACAAGGCCCTGCATGGACTGGGTCTAGGCTACCTGAAAGACCTCCTGATATGCTCCTGGCCATCCTGCCTGATCAATGGAGGCAAACTTCTTGTTGTTACCCAGGTCTTATTTGAAGTCCTTGGGAATCTGAGGTGACTGCACCAATTATGTGAAATACCTTTCCTCGGGAGATAAGAGGGTCTCTTTCACTGGCCATTTAAAAAAAACCTTTAAAAACTAATTTTTTCAATATAAGTTTTTGGACTAGCTTTCTGAGTTAAATGTTTTCATTTAATACAATACTGATTTTATGTTTGTAATTGATTTGCTGTATTTATTGTGAAGTGCCCACAGCCCTGGGGATTGGGTGCCATATAAATAAAAGTGCCTTGCCTTTTGAAGGTTTTATAAAACAATATTAAATGGTTCTAGAGTTAGAAGGAGTTTTTTTTTTTTTTTTGGCATGCTCAGTAGGGTTTTTGGATTATAATCCTCTGTTATGACACAAAAATATTTTGTGTTGTGAGAGCTTTTGGTTTTGTATAACTTGCTTCTAATGACCCCCGCTCTAAAGCATTTTCGGTTCATGACGGCTGCCATCTTGTTTTTCCTGAACTAAACAACATGGAAAATATATAAAATTATTTATTTTAGAAAACAAACACCTGAACCTAGCTAACAGTCGCTCATACTGTTACTCCCACTGCTGCAGGCTGGCCTTTTGTACTGGGCCCCTGCCTGCATTGATGCCTTCTTCTGCCCACAAGGAAATCCACAGCAGTCCTGAAACAGCTCCGGTGAATTTGCTGACTCCCCCTCTGTCACTCGCTGTCTCGTTCTGTTTCTCCCAGTGCTGCAGACTGCCCTTTTGTACTGGGCTCTTATGTTGCGCCATTTCTCTGCCCACAAACAAATCCACAGCTGTCCCGACAGAGGTCGCTCAGTCTCCCTCTCTCACACACTCATTCTGTTTGTCCTAGCGCTGCAAGCGGCCCTTTTGTACGGGACTCCTGCCTGCATTGGCGCCTTTTCCTGCACACAAAGAAATCCGCAGCAGTCCTGATGGAGCTCCGTTGAGCTCACTCAGCCCCCGTGTCTCACTCGCTCATACTGTTTCTCTCACCGCTGCAGGCTGGCCTTTTGTGCTGGGCCCCTGCCTGCATTGATGCCTTTTTCTGCCCACAAAGAAATCCATAGCAGTCCTGAAAGAGCTCCGGTGAGTTTGCTCACTGCCCCTCCCTCACTCGCTCTCTCGTTCTGTTTCTCCCAGTGCTGCAGGCTGCCCTTTTGTACTGGGCTCTTGCATTGGGCCCTTTCTCTGCCCACAAACAAATCCATAGCAGTCCCGACAGAGCTCAGTTGAGCGCGGTCACTCCCCCCTCTCACTCGTTCAATCTTAATGTGTCCCACACAGTGATTTCCCACAGTGACCATGCTATTCTGCAGCAGGAGTGCAAAAACACATTGTAGCCATGATGTGAAACATGGCAGTTGTACTGTTCATAAGGAGGTGTGAAAAATGCCACTGTTGAAAATGTGGGTGAAACTATCACAATATTGCGAAGTTACAAGGATGTGTGGAAACAGGTCAATGCACGCTTGTAACACAGTCATGTCATGGAGTTTCGACACCCGATGTTCAGCATAGGCATTTTAGGACCTCTGCTCATGAACAGTGCCACTGTCATTTTCTTAATCTGTCCCGATCAGTGATTTCCCACAGCAACAGCATTATTCGGTGCCGGAACTGTGAAAACACATTTCAGTCAGGATGTGGAAAATGACAGCTGTGCTGCTCATAAGGAGGTGTGGAAAAAGTCCACTGGTGAAAATGTGGCGTGACAATATGACAAATCTGCGAAGTTACAGGGGTGCATGGAAAGTATGCAACGCACACTTGTAACACAGTCATTCGATGGGGTATTATCACCAGATTTTCAACACAGGCATTTTAGGACCTCTGCTCATGAACAGTATCACTCTCATTTTCTTAATCTGTCCCGGACAGTGATTTCCCACAGCGGGCGCTCTATTCTGCCCAGAAGTGCGAAAACACATTTCGGTCAGAATGGAAAAGATTACAGCTTTACTGTTCATAAGTAGGTGTGGGAAAATGGCAATGTTGGCAATCTGGAGTGAAAATATTATAAATTTGCGAACTTATGAGCGTGCGTGCAAACTGCGCAATGCACGCTCGTACCACAGTCATTTTATGGAGTATCATTATCAAATTTTCAACATAGCCATTTCAGGACCTCTACTCATGAACATTGTCACTGTCATTTTTTTAATCTGTCCCAAACACTGATTTCCCGCAGCGACCGCTCTATTCTGCGCCGGAAGTGCGAAAACACAGTTCTGCCAGGATGTGAACAATGACAGCTGTACTGTTCACAAGGAGGTGTGACAAAATGCCAATGTTGCAAATCTGGCGTAAAAATATTGCAAATTCATGAAGTTATGAGCGTGCATAGCAACTGCGCAGTGCACGCTCGTAAAACAGTCATTTTTTGGATTTTTTCCACCAAATTTGCAACATAGGCTTTTTGAGAGTCCACCTCATGAACACTGGCACTGTTGTTTTGTTAATCTGTCCCAAAAGGTGATTCCGCGCAGTGACCGCGAAATCACCTTTCCGGCCTGATTAACACCATGACAGTTCAAGAATTCATGAGGAGGGGCCCCAAAAACCCCATGTTGAAAATTTGGTGAAAAAATTCCCAAAATGCCCGAGATATGCAGTAAAGTTGAAAAACCCCTATCTATTACATTATACAGCTTAACAGCATTTCGTCAGTTCGCGGTCGGCTTTGAAGAGTGCAGACGTGTTCCCGGTCCACCAAAGATCGTCGTGCCAAGCTCATCAGGTAAGTATGGAGTGAGGGGGGTGTGGGGAGGCAGGGCAAGTGCAAGGGATGGTTTCCTGCTTTCCAGGTACAAACAAACAAAAAAAAGGACATCACGGGACCGTTTTCCACTTTGCAGGGGCCTCTGGCACACTGGGGTGGGCTCCCAGTGTGCCTCCAGTGGCTTACTCATTGGGGGGCAGCAGTAGCTGACGGGGAAATGGGCACCCCAGTTGGCAAAGGGGCAGGGGCGGGGATATCGTTATGCCGACGGGGATTGGGCACCCCCATCATCAGGAACAAAAAGGGGGTGGGTGGGTGACAGAATGCCAATGGGGAGTGGGCTCCCTCATCGGCAACAAAACAAAAAGCGGGGCCACTACAGCCGACGGGGATTGGGACCCCATCGGCAGGAACAAAAACGTGGGTAAGAATGCCGACGGGGATTGGGGCCCCCGTAGGCAACTAAACATGGTGGGGGGATAGGTATATTGTTTGAGAACATGGCGGCAAGCCACCGCCATGTTCACAAACAATCTCAGGGCTTTACATCCCGCCCTGCAATGACGGGTCGCTCCCTCATTGCAGCAGATGACTGACGCTGCAATGACAAGGCGGCTCCTGATTGCAGCAGCTGTTTTTTTTTAAAGTTGTGGCACGCTGGCTGAACTAGTGTCAGCAGCAACATGCCACGGCATTGGGGGAATCGGGGCAAGCCTCTGCAGGCTGTGGGAGCATTGGCCACAACAGTGCCGCGCCCACAGCCTGCTTCTGTACAAACCTGTCGCAACATGTTTCTTGTGCATGCGCAATCAACACAAAAGGATCGGGTGCTGTGGAGCCCGAGCTGAGTAGCAGCAGATCTGTGCAGCTCTGTACTTTCTCTACCTAAATATACTTAATTCCTTCTTTTAAGAGCTCTGAATTTATTTTTGGGCAATGCCAGTAGAAAGAGCGACCTCAGTTTGTCTAAAATGGGTAACCTCAGGAAGCATAAAGGGGCCAGTGGAGCAGACAAAAGCAAGGGACCCATCGGATCCTCATGGCCTGATGCTGCTATGCAGGCCAGAGCAGATTCCAGTTCCACTGAGACTATGGCATATTTTGTACTGAGGCTCCAGAGATTAATCTCATTTGTTTCAGACCTGACTCAGAAAGTAGATGACTTTAACGGTCAGCTGCTGGTCCTTGAGAACACTAAGGAAGGATTACAGGAGGAAATGAAGGAGGTCCTTAAGCAAATGGACACTTCAATGAGTGCCACAGTCTTAAAGGTCAAAGAGAACCAACATCTATGTGCTAAGCTAGAAACTCTGGAAAATCAAACCAGATCCTCTAATATATGGATCATTGGCTTACCCAAAGGCAGTGAAGGAGACCACCTAGTGATGTTTGTGCAAGACTGGCTCTCTGAAAAATTGCTACCAGAGGTTGGTGAGAACGTGTGGGACATTCAAAAAGTGTACCGGATTACCCCAAGAGGCTGCTTGCAAAACTCAGAGGAGCCCAGAACTCTGATGATAGTGATAGCTGGTGTCGGCATTAGAGACCAGATCCTACAGTTCACCAGGTGAGCCAGCCATCTTATGCAGGATGATCAACACGTCTTCATTTTCCCCGACATCAGGTATGCCACGTGGCAAAGACAGAAAAGATTCTACAGTGTTCGACGCTCATTATGACATTCGGGAATTCCACACAACATGATATGCCCAGCCCAGTTCCGGATAACTCACCAGGGTAAAGCATATATTTTTTCAGACCCAGTGGAAGCTGATAGATTGGCTGTTCAATGGGAGGCTGAAGCCAAAACTACATCAGAGGTAGGCAATGGCACTGAAGACATGGGGGACACCTGAAGTAGGGGTCTGCTGTTAACAGACTATTATTGTACCATCTATCCTTTGAACAGTTTGTTCCATTGCCATTTTACCCCATTGACTGAGTTATGCCTACTAGCATATTAATAAAAGAGACACTCAAATAGTACTATAAGGTTTGGTATAAGATGTATTAAAGCTTGAAGACATATTGCTTACCCATGGGTGAGCGATGGCTCATACCCGTCAAATAATCTGTATTTACAAAGTTAGACAATGCTTTATACTGAGACTTCATCGATTGAAATTGCCATGTAATTAATTAATAGAAACTGACGTACTTTTCTTGATAATCTGTACATGTGAGCTGTATACCTGAATCTGTAAATAAACTTTGAGTTTAAAAAAAAAGATGCATTAAAGAAAAAGCAGTGAATCTTTCATATTGGAAATAACCCTTTGTTGAGGGCTAATTGGGGTTTTATGTTGTAGAGGTACAAGTTTTATTAGACTATAAATACACTGTTCAATGCTATTTCCTCATTTTGGATTGAGGCTCTTTAACGGGAGTTGTTCTGTTCTCTTAAAAAAAACACTGCAGGTAGTAGGACAGCAGGCTTGGTTTTTTAGTATTTAGTATATCTGCTGCTTGCAGACACTTACAAAATAAACTTTGTTTTAGGGGTTACACATGGCATCAATAGTCCCTTAGGGGATGTGTCTTTCCTGGACTGGTATTGCTGGGCAATTCTTTAATTTTCAAAATAGCCATGTTGCACATTGGACTCATAATTGCAGCACAAGTTGATGTTCTTTTTCCTAGTTTTAGATTGTGGAGACCCTTTCAATAATGTATCTCAATATGGCAAATGTACCTCTTTCCTTTGATTGAGGGATTTTGATCCTGGAAATGTATACATCTTGTGATCTGTTTATCATATGCTATCTTTATGTCAGGTAAATGATAAAAGTGTACAAATAAAGTTAAAAAAAGAATGATAAAAAGTAGTCAGTGTGCATATTGCTGTCCTATGCATAATGCTGGAAGATGGCAACATACAAAGTAGTAGCACTTAGCGACTGATGTATGCAGCTGACACTTAGGGTCTCTGTGTGATAGTTTGCATGGTGGAGGGTTGGAAATATATTCCTGGCATCTTGTACTTGAGCAATCCAAATACAATGCCTGCTCTTAACACCAGAAAGTTTGAGAGGAATACTAGTGATATATATTGTATAGCGACCTATATCATTCCATCAGTAAAGAAGCTGAAATGTGTACAACATATGAGAAAGGGGTGAATGTTAGAGTTGACAACAAATCCTATGTGAATTTACACTTTTTAATCTGGGAACCCTAAAAAAATGTTTTAGGAGGATTATGTATTATTGTTGTAGTACTCACTAAGACCTTAATTTTTAACATATAGATTGTCCAATAACTCCTAAATATTGAGGGAGTTACAACCTGTTGAAGTTTAAATATGTGCAAAAAACTAAGTCCAAAATCTTTTTTTTGGACAAGGGCATTCTTTTTTCGAAAGAACAAAATAAGCCATACAAAAAAGGATGCCTTCATATGAAAAAAAAATGAAAAAACTTTTTTTTTTCATATGAAGGCATTCTTTTTTGTATGAATGAAAAAAACCTAGGAAGAGGATGCCTTCATACAAAAAAAATGGAGAAAAAACAAAGTTCAGATTCTTTTTCCTATGATGGTATCCATTTTCGTTTGATGCCCTCATACGAAAAAAGAATTTGGACTTTTTTATCATTCTTTTTTTGTATGAAGGCATCCTTTCTGTACGTGAAAAAACAGGATTCCTCACAAGAAAATCAGAGAGGAAAAAGGGGGCTCTTGTAGCAAAAAACAGGGGAAGCGCACCGATACCCCAGAGTTGAAAGCATACGTAATAAACAAGAACAAAGGTAGCAGGGGTCAGCACTACAATTCAAAAATTCTGTAATATATGCAATAACAATACAAAAACACACTTAAAAATGGCAGATCTCACCCAAAGCAGGAGTAGACATGCAAGAATAGAAAAAAAACACCACAGTCTCAGATCTCCATAGAACATTGTTCTCAGATTCACGGTGTAGGCATATTGGAGCATTCTCGCAAAGAATAGTGCAGTGTACCCAAACACAACCTGAATCAGCTCTGGGATATCGGTTCCCTTTCCTTGTTTTTTGCTACAAGAGCTCCCTTTTTCCCTCTCTGATTTCTTCTAAGGAATCCTGTTTTTCACATACAAAAGGATGTCTTCATACAAAAAAAATGGTAAAAAACTAAGTCCAAATGCTTTTTCATATGAGGGCATCCTTTGTATGATTTTTTCGTTAATACAAAAAGAATGCCTTCATATGAAAAAGAATTGGAAAAAACTAAATCAAATTATTTTTTCATATGAGGGCATCCTTTGTCATATGATGACTTCTTACAAAAATAATTCAGACTTAGTTTTTCCCATTCTTTTTCATATGAAGGCATCCTTTCTCATATATTTTTTCATTCATACAAAAAAAGAATGCCTTCATATGAAAGAGAATTGGATAAAACTATGTCCAAATTCTTTTCTTGTATGAAGCCATTTTTTCATATGGCTGAATTTGTTTTCCAATGGCCAAAAGGATATAAAATCTAAAAAAAAAAAAACATTTGGGAGTCATTTTTCCAAAAGGTAACATCAGAATCCATCTAATGGGGTCTCGATGACCAGGATACATATGTTGGTGTCTCTCCAGGATGTCATTTGTGTGGATTTTTAAAATGTAAAAAAAAAAACAGAAGCAAGAGATGGGCCCACACAAAATAGGATTTTGTTTCTCATGAAAAGGATTGCCCCATACAAAAAAGGATTCTCTTTCATAAGGGCCAAATTCTTTTTGTTCCAGCAGTTATCAAAAGACTGTACTGAGCATGCTCAGAACTGAAATTTTAAAATGTAATAACTTCAGAAGGAATTCATATTTTTCACCAAAAGAGCAAAATGTACATCTATGGGCCAAGCCCTTTGTACTCTGAAAATGTCAGATCAAAATTTCAAATAATATGGGCACTAGGTGATGGCAAAAATTGTATTTTTACTTTTTGCTAACTCGTCTCAGAATCCACATCCGACTGAAACAACACTTGGCACTTCAAGAGGCCTACCCCAAGATCACACATGCAAAATTTTGTGCAAATCTCTTGAATGGTTGTGAAGTATTAAAGTGCAAAATTTGAGGTTTAACGTAGAAACCTCTGATCAACCCTAACTCTAGTGCTGCTACCATGCCACTAAAATATAGGGGTGCAGTTGTGCCCCGATAATTAGGGTTGAGTAGGTTGTTTAATGTTAAAAGCCTACCTTTTCACCTTAAAGTTTTGCCTTGTTCAACAGAATTGGATGGAGGTTTGCAAGTGTTGTTAGGAAGGGCACTGTCTCATGTTTAGGGGCAAGTTTCATGCTGGTCAGATGTCTAAATTCAAAATTCAGATAATGCAAAACAATGGAAACATCAGGGTTTTGTTTTTGTTATCTACCCTCAGACAATTTGGAATTTTGTGCTAAAATATTAAGAGTAAAAGGACTTGCTCTAGAATGATACCTTCCATTGGTTTGGTGAACAAATATTGATCTATTTCAAGTTATAGGGATTTTAAATTTTGATTCTGAGCATAGTGGTACAGTTTTTCATTTATATGTTTGATACAAAGAAGAATTTGGTCTTATTTTTTTCTTACAAAGAAAAACCTTCGGTCATAAGCTAATTCTTCTTCATGAGAAAAATTATTTTTTTCAAATTGCAGCCATCTTATTTTTTTTATTTTATTTTTTTTTTTAATTTTGAAAATTGATAAAACTTATACCCTGGAGAGAAACAAACATATGACTCTTGCTAAAAGGGGTCTGTTTAGCTAGATTCTGGTGTTTGTTTATTTTAAAAGGGGCCCCAAAATGTAGTTTTGTAACATTCCTTAAATCCTAGCTGAAAGGCTTAGCAAACAGGTCCTGATTCTTCTTTTATGAGCTAAGATTCTTCTTTCATGATTTTTACAAAAGAACAATCTTGAGTCATGAAACAAGAATTTTGGCTCACAAAAGAAGATGGTGGGACTTCATTTTTTTCATAGTTCTTTCATGAGTTGACCTCCTTCTTTTGTGAGTCATGAAAGAACTTACAAAACAAGGTCAGTTCATGAAAGAACTATAAAATAACTAAGTTACACCATCTCTTTTTGTGAGCCAACCTCTTTCTTTCATTACTTTTTTTGTGACTCACGAAAAAGAGGTCAGCTCATAGGAGAACTATGACAAAAAAACTAAGTCCCACAGCCTTCTTCCATAAGCCAACCGCCTTCTTTCATAACTTGTTTTATGACTATTACATTGCTTTTTGTGGAATTATATGCTTGTTTTATAATAATTTATTTTATGTATTTTATTGTACAGGCGCCTTGGTTTCAGAAAGGCACTTTTTATAAATAAAACTGATTTGATTTGACAAAAGAAGATGTCAGCTCATGGAAGAACTATAACAAAAAACTAAGCCCACCATCTTCTTTTGTGAGTCAACCATCTTCTTTCATGTGTCATGAACAAGAGAAGGTCAGCTCATGAAAGAAGATGGTATCTATCTACCTCTGTATTTATCTATCCATCTATCTATTTATCTGTCTGTCTGTATTTCCATATACATCTGTCTGTCTAGCCATCTATCTAGGTCACAGTCTGTCCATTTGTCTGTCTATCTATTTATTTTGTTTTAAGTGGGATGTGGTGCCTGTGTCATGAGCAAGTTATGAGTGACCACTGAAATATTTTTACTCTTCCACAGTCAAATGGACTCTACATTTGGAATAGGGTCCTTTGAGCCCTGCATGCCTGCATCTGTAGCCAAACAGAAGCACAGAGCTCCTGTGAAGCCAGTGCTTATGCAGCCACAGATCCAAATCCATGATATTGGCACATCAGTGCTACTGTATTTGTGTCATCTGGAAACAGTTGTGTATTATTTGTCTTACCAGATGATAGCTGTCTGTGGTTGCTTATGTAGTGTTGTCCAACTGCTTTTGGAAGGTGGGGAGTTAAGGTTGGAAACCCCAACACATTTCCCTACTTTTGTTGTATTAAGTTGAATCTGAACTAGTCCATTAGCGCAGTTTTTGCAAAGAATATAGATACATATTACGGTGGCTTAACAGCACCACTATAGTTAGGTCTGAGCAGGGGGTTCAGTGCTAAACCTGAAACTTTGCACTTTAATGACTTTGCAATCTTTGAACAGATTTGCACAAAATTTTGCATGTGCAGTCTTGTGTGGTAGATCCCTTAATGTGTTAAGATTGGTTTTGGTCAGATTTGCAGATTCCCAGCTGAGCATAGTGCTGAAACATTAAAAATTGCTGGTTTTAGTGCTTTGTTTGTCATCTTGCTGTGCCCAGATAATTGGGAATTTTGGTCCAATATTTTCAGGGTAGAAAGGGCTTGCCTCACATAAGTGCCTTTTGCTAGTTTGGTGAAAAATATTATTTGGTTCCAAAGACATTTAATTTTAAAGTTTTGAGTTCTGAGCATGCACAGTTCAGTCTGTTGGTTACTTCCTGGAATGGCAAAATCATTTCATCTCATAAAAGGATTCTTTGTTGTGAGGGGCCAATCTTTTTGTGAGAAAAATCCTTTTCATGACCGCCATCTTTGCTCTTTAATATCTTCTAGCGGTTCAACAGATTTGCACAAAATGTAGCATGCATGATCTCAGAGGTAGATTTTTGACTTGTCAAGTTCCTTCCAGCCAAAGTGCAGATTCTGAGATCCGGATAGTGAAAATGTTGAAAACTCACCATTTTTGCTGTTTTTTGTCATCATCTATGGCCCAGTTGGTTTGGAATTTGGTCTGAAATTTTCCAGGGTAGAAAAGGTTTGACTCGCAGATGTGCTTTTGCTGATTTGGTGAAGAAATATTAATCTGTTGCCAAGTTATAAGGATTTGAAATTTCACTTCTGACCATGCTCCATAGGGTCTTTGGGATAAATGTTTGATAACCTACTGGAATTTAAAATACTTATAACTTGGGAATGAATTCATATTTTTCACCAAAACCAATGAAAGGCACCATTCTGTGGCATACCCTTTCTACCCTGAAATTACATATCGAAATTCCAAACCAATGGCAAGAAAAGTAAAAAAAAAAACATTTTCCTAAAATGCACTATCCAGATCTTGGAATCTTGAATTTAGCACAATTCTATTAAATGGGGTGAAGCTAGTAATATATTTATATACAGTGTATATCTATATTCAGTATTATAGTGGTCCTGGTAGTGCCACTATAGTTAGGAGTTGAGTAGGGGTTCAATATTAAACCTCAAATGTTGCACCTTAATAACTTTGCAATTGTTCAACGCTTTACATGACATTTTGCAAGTGCAGTCTTGTGTAGTAGATCTCTTAATGTGCCAAGTTTTGTTGTGGCTGGATCTGCAGATTCCAAGCTGTGCTTAATGATAAAACACTAAAATTACATTTTTTTGTGTGCTTTTTTTATCATCTTGCTGCTCCCAGATGGTTTCAAATTGATATTTTCAGGGTAGAAAGGGCCTCCCAGAAGTGTATTTCACTGGTTTGGTGAAAATAAATATTAATGTGTTCCAAAGTTATTTAATTTTAAAGTTTTGGATAGCTTCCTGGAATGTCAAAACAATTTAATGCAATTCTGTTGAATGAGGTTGAAGTTATTAATATATTTATATACAGTGTATATCTATATACAGTATTATAGTGGCACAGTAGCACCACTATAGTTAAGGTTAAACAGGAGTTTCAATGTTAAACCTCAAACTTTGCACTTTAATGACCTTGCAACCATTCAATGGAGTTTTGCATGAGATTTTGCATGCACAGTCTTGTGTGGTAGATCTCTTGCAGTGCCAGATTTTCTTTCAGTCAGATTTGCAGATTCCAAGCTGTGCATAGTGCTAAAACTTAAAAATCACAGCTTTTTTGCTTTTTGTCATCTTGCTGTGCCCAGACAGTTGGAAATTTGGGTCTGACATTTTAAAGGAAGAAAGGGCTTGCCTCACATAAGTGCCTTTCAATGGTTTGGTAAAAATATTAATCCATTCCAAAGTTATTTAATTTTAATGTTTTGAGTACTGCTCATGCTCAGTTCAGTCTTTTAGATAGCTTTCTGGCATGGCAAAAGAATTTGTTCTCACAAAAAGTATTCTTTGTTGTGGTGGCCAATCTATTTTGTGATGAAAAAAATCCTTTTATGAGACACCTTCTTTGCACTTTAATATCTCCGTAACCATTCAACAGATTTGCACAAATGTTGCATACATGATCTCAGAGGGTAGGTCTGTTGACTTGCCAAGTTTTCTTCTGGCCATATGTGTGCATTCTGACATCTGGATAGTGAAAAAAGTTTAAATATCACAAAGTGTTGCTGTTTTTTGTCATCATCTAGCACCCAAACAATTTGGAATTTGGTCTGATGTTTTCAGGCTACAAAGGGATTGGTCCACAGATGTGCCTTTTGCTGGTTTGTTGAAAAATATTAATCCATTGCCAAGTCATAAGGATTTTACATTTGGTTCTGAGCATGCTCGGTAGGGTCTTTTGATAGACATTTGATGTTCTACTGAGCATGCTCAGAACCAAAATTTCAAATGCTTATAACTTGGGAATTTATTCATATTTTTTCACCAAACTAATGAAAGATACCATTCTGTGGCATAATGCTTTACCCTGAAAATATCAGATTAAAATTTCAAACCACCTGGGCTGTAGGTGATGACAAAACAATTTTTTCCTAAAACACACTATCCGGATCTTGGAATCCTCACAAACCAACTGAAAACAAAAACTTGGCAAATCAAGACACTTTGCTTCCTAGACTGTGCACGCAAACTCTAATGCAATTCCCTTGAATGGGGATGAAGCTATTAATTACAGTGGCACGATTGCACCACTATAATTAGGGTTGAGTAGTGATTTCTATGTTAAAACTCAAATGTTGCACTTTAATATCTTTGCAACCATTCAATTGCACAAAATTTTGCAAGCACAGTCTCCTGGGGTAGTTCCCTTAATCTGCCAAATTTCTTTCTTGTCAGATGTGCGGTTTCTGAGAACTGGATAGCAAAAACCAAAATGTTTAAAAATCAAATTTTTTTGCTGATTTTTGTCATCGCCTTGAGCCCTGATGGCTTGAAATTTTAGTCTAAAATTGTCAGGGTGAAAAAGACTTAGCCCACATATATGCCTTTCACTGATTTTGTGAAAAAATGTTAATCCATTCTAAAGTTATTACATTTTAAAAATATGGGTTCTGAGCATGGTCAGTCAGCACTTCAAAATGACTGCATGAAGTTTTAGTATGGGAACCCTTTATTAGTATGTTTTTCATTTTTTTTCTATGGCCTCCATCTTGTTTTCTGTTTTCCCCTAAAAAATTCTCATTTGGAAAACCATAAAAATTACATTCTGCAGAGCAACCACACATATAGCTTGCTTTAAGGTTATAAATCTTTTTTTATGACTTGTGATACGAAAAAGGATTCTTTTTTATATCTTGAGTCATGAAAAAAGATACTTTTTTGTGACAGAAACATTGTTTTCTTTTGCTGGCATCAGTTACCTGGTGTCTAGTTGTAGCCCTATTCTCTGATTGGTGTCCCCATAATACCACTATATTTCCCTGATGTCTAGTGACACTCCCCCACCTTCCAATTGCCCTCCCTGTGTTTTGTTTTCTTTATTATTCCATGTGTCTAGTGGCTCCTCCACCATCAGATCACTACCCCTGTATTTATTGATTATTTCCCTGGAATCTAGTGGCAACCCCACCCTCCAATCATCACCCCTATAATTATTTATTCATTTCTCTGGTGTCTAGTGATGCCCCCCCACTCTGCCATCCTTGCCCCATAATATGTTTCTTTGGGGTCACTAGTGTCCAGTGGCATCCCACACCCACTCACCATCCCTGTAATATTTGCTTTTCTCATTGGTGTTCAGTGATACCCCTACCCTCCGATTCCCTCTCTTGTTAGACCTGTAATAAGAAACAGATCTCAAGATGTCTTTTTAACTTATAAAAAGTAAAACGGTCTCTCGTTGATCTGACCCCTAACCTCAACCTACCACTGAGCAACCACCACCTCGTCCTCCTCCCACCCCACCCTGAACACCCTCACTCACCTGAACAGCTCACTGGCTTAAGATCCACTCTGCAACCTAAGACACATCTTGCTGATGGAACCACCGACTACAGTATGAGAAACTATGATAAATGGGATTCATTGTATTTCAATGGTATTTTTAGCTTTGATTCATACATATAACTTGGGCATTTTTGCATATTTTGACACCAAATTTTCAACATGGCCTTTTTGGGGCCGCACCTCATGAACGATGTCAGTGGAATTCCAAAAATCTGGCCAGAAAGGGGAATTTGTGGTCACCTGGTGAAATCACATTTTGGGCAGGATTTGAAAATTTTGAATCCTCTTGTTCATGAGATGGGGTCATAAAAAGGTATGCTGAAAATTTGGACTCAAAATATGTAAAAATGGCAAAGTCATGAGCATACATTGAAATTGTGCTACACTTGCTCATAAATGGTAATTTTCAATATTTTGACACCAAATTTTCAACATACACATGTTTTTACACCACTTCTGAATGTGACAACTGTCATTTTTCAAATCCTGGTGAAACTGTCTTTTCACACCTGTGGCGTAGAATGATGTTACAGTGGCGCAGAATCACATTTTAGCAGGGATTTGGAAATTTTCACTACTAAATTCATGAGATGGAATAATAAGAAGTCTGTAGTGACAATTTAGTTTGGGTTTTGCTAAAATTGGAAGTGAAGGGCCCAGAGTGCCCTGCACATCTACAGCAACATAAACATATGCATCTATGGAGGGATGGGAGCACAGGACCCTGAGGGCCCTGCACTCCCACAAGCAAATAAGGATATGATTACACTATCTCAAAAAGTATCAATGGATGGGAGCACAAGGCCTGGAGAGCACTGCACTCCCACAGTCAAATGAGGATGCAATTATGCTGTCTCCAAAAGTAAGGAAATTAATTGCCAAAAAAGTTGTTAATGTACCAGTTAGGGTTAAAGCCACAAAAGTAGAAAATGTGGCATTAGGGTTTCAATCCTCACACCACCCCTACCCTACAGGCAGCAACAAGTGTGAGGTGTGCTTTTGGGTTGTCAACCCTAACACTCACCCTATTCTCTTATACTGTACCCATCTCAGCTTATTTACTCATTGAATGTGGTGACTGTTAGGGCTGACAATACTGGAGTCCCACAGGGATCAATACTAGGACCTCTTCTTTTCAGTCTTTTCATTAATGACCTACCTGGTGCTTGCCACAAACACAGAAGCTGCTCTATGCCGATGATGCAATCTTCTTCAAATGCAGCCCTCAGCATGAGGTTATTTCCAGGAAGGGTACCAGATCAATATGTTACTGCAATAACAGTGCAGTATTAACTGCACTGTCCAAACAGTGACTACACTGGCAGTGACCAGGGTAGAATAGCATTAGGGAATTACTGCTGCCCATGTCGCTGTCCCACTGGAAAGAGGGAGGGATCAAATTGCCATGTGTGTGCTGCCTGGTCAAGCCACACCCATAGTGGAGTGGCTAGAACAACAGAACACAGCAGCTTTGGAGACCTTGGACCACAGGTCGGGTTCTCCCCAGGTCTCCTGGTGTTGTAGCTTTTTTTTAATGTTAAAAAAAAATTCCCCATATTGAGTTTCTCCCCATCCCCTAAGTCCACACCCCCTCAAAGTTGGTTATTTTAAGTCCAGGGTGTGTGGGAATTGAATCCCTCATGTTGAGGGGTGGGCCTGCAAAACACAAAAAGTCCCATTGTTTTCTAGGGGATGTGTTGTTTTTTTGTACGGTCAGTGTTTTAACTGACTTTATTTTGCTGGATGGCATTTTGCCTGTGGCATTTATTGCCACACTGTTCATGTTTGCAGCAATATGACCCCATGCCTCCAGGGAGCTTCAAAGCAGCTTGAGGCCCTTGAACACTGGTTCAAGCAGAATAAGCTTGTCCTTAACTACAAAAACTAAAATCATGCACTTTTCTAGTACCAGTCTTAGGAGCATATCCCCGCCTGAAAATCCTGAATGTGCAGGGTCACCCGCTTGAACAGGTGTCCACATTCAGATACCTGGGAATACACTGGACAAGTTTTTCACCTTCAGAGAGCATGTGGACAACACTGCTGACCTGGCCAATAGAAAACTTGGGTCCCTCTTCAGGCAGCACTGAACCTAACATGAGTCTAGGATCCTAGCCGTAACAAGCTCTGTCCTCTCGCTCATCTATTATGGTCTCTATTATGGTCTCACAATTTATGAGGCTGCCTCAACACTGTTTTGACTAGGGTGAGGGTATTACTAAATAGGACCCGCTGATTCATCATGTACTCTGACAATCTCGCACATTGTTGTACTCTATATTCCCGCATTGACTGGCTTCCTCTGAGAGAATGCGCAAAGTATTGGCCAAAAAAGCACATGCTGGCCTTGCCCTCACCACCCCAACTGTAGCCTCAATCTTCTTTCCAGTTCACAACCAGTACACTACCAGGACTAAGGCAAGACATGTACTGATAGCAGAACTACCCAGGGCCAATGATCTTTTGCCTACCGAGCAACACACTGGCTAAATGACCTTCCTACCTCCATCTCTGAGCTACCCAAAATGTCACTGTCCAAGTGCACCCTCAAGAAGGAACTCACCTGAGAATCCTCATGCAGATGCCTATCCTAACTCCTATCTTGAGCCTAGTCCATCCTGTCTACCCTTCCCCACTACCAAAGCCCCTACAACCCTGTCTCTAGCTCCCACCATCCTTCCTTCTCCTACTTAAACTAATGACATCTATTGTAATCAACTAATTTATTAAAACAACATGCATTGTACTTTTGATTATTGTTGGTCTGACAAATGCTCACCTGAACTGCCTGTATCCCAATTACTGATTGTATTGGCAAATACTCATCTTAGCTGTATGTAAACAGATCTGTTTGTTACGACACTTGACATGGAACCTTTTCAAATGAGCACTTAGCTCAAAGATTAACCAATGTACAAATAAACAAACAAAAAACACTAAACTTAAATCCCTTTAACCTATCCCAACTGATAACATTCCCTACACATTTCAATGCCAAGTCTGTGAACCACAGCACAATCCACTGGTTTCTTATCTCACCCCCATTGAATAATAGTAGCAGATACACTCACTGATAATTTTAGCAATCATTGTATGATCTACCTGTTAGATGAAGACTCTCAAAGCCCCCTAGAATTATTCTGACAGTTTTATGCTAGATCTACAACATGCTGACTAGCACCCTACCCTCACTTATGATATGACAACCCAGATGGAGCTCTAAATTACTTTACTGTCACTTTTAACTCAGTATGCAAACATCATGCCCCCTTTAGATATTCTAGAATTCATGGTTCCCATCATCTCTGGGTCACTTCTGATCTTGTTGACCTCTTCCACTCAACAGATGCTGCTTGGGCCAGGTATAAAGCATCTGAGATGCCTTCTGATAGGCAAGCTTCCACTAAACTCTATAATTACTGCACCAAAGTCACCTGGCAGGCTAAGGTTGCCTGTTTCCAAAATAAATTCCTTTTAAGTAGTGCAGACCCCTCTAAATTTTGGAAAGTGGAGCATTCTCTTCTTAATTCTTCCCCAAATGCTTTGGGCCCACAGAGTGATATCTGTCACCCATTACCTGCCGATACACTAAACCAGTTTTTCATAGGTGGCCCTAGGGCCCTTCCGTCTCCTTTGGCAGCCACCAGCCTACCAATACCCCCTTCAGCTCAAAGGACTTTCACTCTTTCCCTGTCCAGGAATTGGGTATCCTCAGAGAATTTCTCTGCCTGAATGTTCTGTCCTCTAGGCATCTGATGGCCTCTCTCCTAGACTCCTAGCCATTGGGGCTCCAGACCTGATTTTATCCATAACCCACTTTTTCAAGCTTTCTTTTGCCACAAGTACCTTCCCGTCAAGTTGGAAATACATCTGACATTATCCCACTTCATAAAGGAGGCTTCACTGATACCCCAACAAACTACCAACCAATATCTCTACTCCCCTCCTTCTCCAAAATACTTCAGAAGCTGGTTAGCAAGCAACTCCCTGGTTCTTTTAATAAATCAGGGTTCATTACTCCATGCCAATCAGCCCTCCGTCCTGTGTACTCCACTTCTACTTCTGTGCTCAGAATTGCTGACCCATCCATCTGCACATGGATACTGGTCATGGGACAAGTGCCATCTTTATAGACGTGACTAAAGCATTTGACACAGTTAATCATACTTCATACATTACTCTTATCCAAGCCAGCCTCCGCTAGTATGTCTGCCTCCTCCATACACTGGTTTGACTCCTATCGCTCTGACAGAACCCAATCAGTCAAACTAGTGTCCTCAGTTTCCTCTCGGCTCCCAGTCTCTCTAGGAGTTCCCAATATCCTTGGTCACCTTCTTTTCTCTGTTTTTATGAATGACCTCCCCAATTGCTTGAAAACATGCAAATCCCACATGTATGTAGATGATACCATCATCTTCCCCTCTAGTCACTCCTTCTCAGGCATTGAGTGTATTCTTCTGTCAGACTTCATAAATGTGCTAATAAATGGTTCCTTGTCAACCAGCTACCTATGAACACACACACACACACACACACACAAAAAAACAGTTACTATGCTCTTTGGCAATGCCTATTGGCTGCCTTCAATGCCCTCCACTTGAAGCTGTGTTCCTTATCTGGTGATCCCACTGACTGCATACTTTCCTACAAGTACCTTGGGGTGACCCTAGATCAACATCAAAATCAAATAGTGGGTAAATGTTTTGCCAAATTATGGTCTCTCTACATGGTAAAAAACTGTCTCCCTTTTAAAACTGGGAAAACTGTAGTCTAGAGCTCGATCTTCGGTTGCTGGACTATGGGGATGTAGTTTTCTCCAGAGACTCCTCTGCCTTAGCAAAGCTTACCACCCTCTTCAACTCACTCTGTAGATTTGTGTTGGCCTGCTCTCCCTGCATCCATCATTGCACTATGTATAAAGACCTAGATTGGGCTTCCCTTCCTATGAGGCAATCCCACCGTATTGCTCTGCTGAGCACCAAATATTAATCCACAAAACTACCAGCATATCTTATACTGACTTATCCTTTCTTCCAATCCCTCTTACTGTTTAAGATATATGTATATATGTATAAATAGATAGATAGATAGATAGATAGATAGATAGATAGATAGAGATATATTTGTTCTGTATTTCTGCTGACTTGTGACTCTATTTATATTGATTTGTACCTATACTACTGGAATTGTTTGTACTGTATTTCCTGTTTTTTCTATCTCCCCCCCCCCCCCGGTCACAACTGGAAACTAGCCCTTTTGGACTCTGTGTGCTTACCTTGTGCAATATATTATTTAAAAAAAAATCATGACTGGCAGAGCCATGAGTGAGTTATAAAAGTGAAGATAAATTGCCTATTTTGAGTCAGGCTATTGTATATTCAATGCATGAAACAGTGGTTTACAAAAGAAATCTTTTAACCCTATGGTTTGTTTAAAGATTTGCTGTGTTTCTTTGATTTTAACAGCTGGCTTCAGTGCTGCACTAGGTATTGTGATGCTATCGGCATTGTGATAGCTGCTCTAGTTATGGTTTAATATTACACTATGAAAACAGTTAACCTTAAAAACATCCATTGAGACATCAGTAACAACAACATATCTTGATATGTTGCGGTTACTGATGTCACTAATAAATATATCTTTTTATCTCTTCATATTTAGCCCTATTCCTGTTGTGTCTGTGTGTGTATGCATTAGACATATACTATATAAATAGAGAATACATAATTGGATGCAGTAGAATAACAGTTATTTCTATTTTCTCCTAGTAAAAAATTAACAATTTTATTAGGCTTTGTCACTGTCTCCAAATCATCAGCCCACAGATCCTTCTGACAAACTGCTGCCACTCCCACTATAACCTCCTTTTTGACTAAAAATTTAATTTAGATATACTCTCTCTGCCTTCCAATTTTGCTAATTTCTATCTTTATTTCCTTGCCATGTACCCACCAGCCTTTCTCCTGTGCTCCTTTCCTATTTTCTCCCCTGCCCCCCAAACATCTAGTTGCACCTCAATGACACCCTGTCCAGTATAAAGAGCATCAGCTTTAACATCTGCTGCCTGCTGATAGATGAGGGAAAAAGGTTTCAAGCTACACACTCATGCTGATTGTGACTGTGTCAGAACACTCCCCACAGCAAACAAGCAGCCAATCAGCTGTAAGGTGAAGTGGGGCTAAAGTCTTTCAAAAGCCCATGCCACCCATTGCCTAGAATTCCAGCCGAGAAGAAGACTATCAGCTTTAACATCTGATGCCTGCTGATAGACAAAGGGAAAAAGGTTTTAAGCTTGAGTGACTGTCTGTATTATTACTCTAAAGGATGCCCGCTTGAACAGCACTACACACTCGCGCTGATTGTGACTGTGTCAGATACTACCCACCAGCAAGCGAGCAGCCAACCAGCTGTAAGGTGAGGTGGGGCTAAAATCTTTTAAACGCCTGCACTTCCCACTGCCTAGAATTCCAGCCAAGAAGAAGACCATCAGCTTTAACATCTACTGCCTGCTGATAGATGAAGGGGGAAAAGGTTTCAAGCTGAGTGACTGTCTGTATTTTTACTCAAAAAGACACCCACTTGAACAGCGCTACACACTCGTGTTGATTGTGACTGTGTCAGACGCTTCCCCCCACCAACAAACAAGCAACCAACCAGCTGTAAGGTGAGGCAGGGCTAAAGTCTTTTAAAAGCCCACACAACCCGCTGTGTGCAACAGCAAGCACATGAGTGGCACAAGTGCCATTCTTAGAAATTTGTTAAACTAAGCAAGGCCTGGTGTGCTCATTTGTATTCTGTGTTTTGCGGTGTTTGCCCGGCATTGCTCATGAGGGAAACGTTAAGCTTTAGTAAAAGTATAAATTGTATCCTGTGTTGCGATCCCGGCAAACACTGTATTTAGGGGAGCTGATTATTAAAGTTGTATAATGCTCATTTGATACTGTTGATAGTAATTTGTGATAAAGATAAATTTACATACGAGTGCAACTTTTAAAAAAGGAATATTTACAGGCATTATTTTGTATCCACATTAAAATGGGGATACACATCTTTAAGGGTCTTAAAGATTCTGGTTGTTTTAATTATTTTGATATTTGTGATCTCTGTGTGTGCTCTCCAACCAAGGGAGACAAGCTAGTGGAGGAGGAGTTACTTGAGTTGTTCGGGGCCAGGCTGTAATTTATTAATTGAGGAACAGATATTATTAAAACAGATAAATTATTTTTCTCGATAAGAAATAGCCTGCTGCAAAGAAATTTCTTATGTGGGTTAGATGCAGCCTGGCTCCCAAACATGCACTTTGGTTAACTTTAATTCTCTGTGGAGACATGGAGCTGAATCCAAGCCCTGGGGAGTGGTCCATCAAGATAATGCATGATAATGCCACAAGTTTGGTAAAAAAGATGGACACCTTCAGGGCCTGGATCAGCACAGAGTCTCCTGACATCATTATATTAACCAAAACATGGCTCCATAAGGGAATTGGGTATAACAAAATTGAATTATGGGATTATTACCATCATAGACAGGACAGGGGTCATGAGGAGGGGTATTTGGATGTATATTAAGCATTCATTGGGACATTCAAATGTAATGTACTCTGGTAAGGTAGAGGGTATGGAATGTTTAGTGGTGTGTCTGGAAATCTTGGACTTGGTAGTGGGAGCTGTTTATTCTCCACCAAAGTTAAATCCAAGGGCCCAGATATTCAAAAAAGAGTTGAGCCATGCACAATAGGGTTGCACCTGCTCAAGTCCGAAAATGCGCCATTCTGCGATATTCAGCAGGAGGCAGTTGCACCCCCCAAATCATGCTGAGCAACAGTGCAATGCTAATGAATGTATGCACAACTGAAGGGGGAGGAACCATGCATAAATGGCGCAGTGCGATATTCAACAACATGTGCCATGTGCAATAGGGGAGCAAGCAGAAGTTGACCCATAGTGGAAATGAGCCAAAATAAAGGGAGCAAGGAGAGGTGCAAGAATGCTACAGGAAGTCGCATGAGGGCAAAGTGTAGCAGGACAAACTGGGCAGCAGGGACACACAGGGCAGGCCAGAAAGAGGCACCTGGAAGCAACAGGCACAGAGGAAGATGTGGGAGCCACAGTGCAGAAGGGAAGTACACAACATAGCAGTGAGGCCAGCACAAGCAGGTGTTCCAGTGCAAGGGAAGTAGCAGCTAGAACAGCGGAGGGAATACAGAAACAGCTGCCGGGGGTGTGAACACAAGCCAGGGACATGGCCAGTGCCACCATCCAGATGGAGGCCATAATGAGGGGGGTGAGAAGGCGGGCAGCAGGGGGGGCGTGGCCATGGAAGGGCCCATCGGCAGTATGCCCCCAACAGGCAGTACCGAGCCCACACCAGCTTCGAGCTGTACAGTGATACCGAGATTGTGGGCCAGTACCATCTGAATCAGGCAATTCTGAGGCGGCTCTGTGAGCTGTGCAGTGATGTGATGCAGGCACCCACCGCGATGGAGCCATGCCCTGTCAGAGGAGACGAGTGACAACTTTCATGTGCTTGCTCACCACAGGTACCTTCAGAGACCAACTGGGGACACCACAGGCATAACCCAGTCGGCCATGTCATGCCACCTCACCCATTCCTCAGCGCACTGCTGCCACATGCTGCGGAGTACATTCATTTCCCCAGCACACCAGCGGAGCGCACAGCAAACATACAGGAGTTCCACAGGGTAGCACGTATGCCTGGCATGCTAGGGGCAATAGACTGTACCCATGTGACCATCTGCACACCACCTAGCCCTGAGGGCTGCATATATAAATCACAAGGGCTATACCAGCATCAACTGCCAGGTGGTGTGCGATGCCAGGGGGCGCATAATCAATGTCTGTGCCACACACCCTGGGGGAGTACATGATGCCTTCATCTGACACCAGTCGGCAGTGTGCCACAGATTCGAGAGTGGGGATATCCCCACTGGCCACCTAGTGGGTGAGTATGCAAACCACATGGACAAGCATAGGGCCTGGGGGGGCATGGTCAGAGGTGACATGGGTAGTGGCCTACATGGCCGGGCAGGCGATGCTGATCACCAAACTAACCTCCACCCTCTACAAACAGGTGACAATGGATACCCACTGCATCCCTGGCTGCTCACACCCTACCAGCAGCCCGTGACCCCATCACAGCAACGCTACAATGAGACACACGCCACCGCATGTAATGTCATCAAGCTGGTGTTTGGGATGCTGAAGGCATGTTTCTGTTGCCTGGACACCTCTGGCGGTGCCCTACAGTACAGCCCTCAAAGGTCTATGAGCTATTCCTGGCCTGTTGCATCCTGCACAACATGGCCAACAAATGTGGGATAGCTGTACAGGTCAAAGGGGCACAGTGATGGGGACGATGAGGACACGGTGACAATGGTGATGGGCAGCCCCCATGGGCGATGGGACCCGACTGCTCCAGCTGGCACAGCTGCACCTGGACACCATCACAGAGGAGCACTTCAGCCAACCCAGGTAAGTCATGGGGCCATGTGCAACCAACAGCGGCTAAAGCACAACCCACAAACAAGCATGGACAAACACCAGGGGTGTATTCTGTCAAGGGAAGTGGCCGGGCATGGAACGACACATACAACCAGGGATGGGTGAGGTCTAACATGCCACGTGGATGGACACACACACACACACACACACACACACACACAAAATGCACTAGACATGCACAAAGGGTAGGAGGCACACTGACCCAGAACACCACCCCTAGCCACACACATGTCCACAGACCACTACGCCCACTGCCTGTCCTTGTGTGTGTGTCAGATGCTGAGCACCATTGCACATTGGTGTACAGCACAATGCAGGCATCATCATGCACATGCAACTGTGGATGGCAGCCTGGAAGGTGTGCAGATGGACTGTGTGTCCACATGCAGGGCCGGGTACCCACCTGTACAATGCCCGTTGAGTGACACAATGCACACAGGGCAGCACCACACAGTAGCCACATTGGGAGACAGGTCAGTCAAGCGGCACAGTGCCCCAGCCACCACGGATGCGTGGGTGGCCCCTCCAAGATCCGCCAGCACTGACAGACTGACCACTGGTCTCATGGGGTGGCACCGATGGTCCCTCAGGGGTTCCACTGTGTTAACATGACCGTGCTCATGCAGGGATCTGCAGCACACCAAACATGCCTGCGCCAGGCGTGCTCAGGATGCCCACAGCTGTACCCGGTGTCAACAAGGAGGGTGTCGCACGACGCCAGGAATGGGGGGGTGGACTGTGCACTGCGTGGTGTCTGCAAAGCATGGGCACATGACTGTGTGCCCATTGTGGCCATGACAGCAGTAAATGCCTGTGTCTGCCTGTCAATGGCAGCGGTCACATCCTCCTGCAACTGGTCCATCCCTGCCAGGATCAGAGCGGTGTCTCTGCCGCTACGCTCCTGTATCCACTCCAGAGCCGCATGCAGTGTATCCACCAACATCGCAAGCCGCATCTGCTGGGTAACTGATGCTTGCAGTATGGGGGTGTACTCATCCAAGAGGTCATCTGCCTCCTCGGCATCCTGTCCCTCAGGGTGTGCGTGGTCCTGATGCTCAGCACCCCTTGAGGGTGGGCACTGCACACCAGGACCAGGTCTGGGCATGTCCACAGGTGGTGCACTGATGCCACCCCTGACCCTGTACCCCCAAGTTCATTGGCCGACTACTGATGCTGCCCCTCTGGCTGCCTCTCACCAGGGCTTACTGGTGCCACCGCAGTGGCCGCAACAGTCCCACTGTCCTGTACACACACCAGTGCTGCCCCACTGGTGCTGACAGGCACATGCTGGGACTGTGATGACACACAGGCTTCTATGGTGCCACCACCCACAGCCATGGCTGCGATGTTACCTGCTGTGTGGCCATCCCATGGTGCACATGTGTCACTGCCCATGCCATTAGCGACATCATCATTGGTGATGGACCCGGCACTAGCCTGAGTCACAGCATGCTGGCATCCGTGGACGCTGGCACACTGGGACACAGGCAGGGCCTCCTCTGCACCTGTTTCAACAACATCAGTCTGGAAAGCCAGGCAGGCCCACTGTCGCACTAAGCCACGTATACCTGTGGAGGTGGATGGGCCCTCCTCCATCTCCATCTAACTGTCCTCAGTGGACAGGCCCACCACCGCTGACCCATGCAGATGCTCAGGATCTGTAAGGAGAAACAAAGTTGTGTTACTGCATGTGACCTACCCTACCCCCAATAGACAGACCATGACCTACCATGCAATGACGGGCTCACCGCCCATCTGGAAGCCACCACCTGGAACACCCTCAATGGCACAACACTGCATGCTTCCAGTAACCCTCTCCTCCTGTGGGGTCAGGTGTAGCACCTCTGGCTGTTCCCCACCTGTCGCAGCTCATGCTGCTGATGGCAGCCACCTTCTCCTTTATCCTCTTCCTGTCTGTGCCCATCTTCTTCTTGCATTCCTGCATGAAGAGCTGGTAGCTGCCATGCAGGTTAACTGCATCCACCTCCTCCCATGCAGCAGCATGGGCCTGTGGTGTTCCCTGTCATCAGCTGAGAAGCGGCTCTGATCCAGGTAAGCCTCAAACAGGGCATTGGTCTTTGGCCTTGATGAAATTAGGCCTCCTCCTCCTCTCTCACCACTGTGTTCCTCCTCTCCCACAACCCGCTCGGTCATTATTTAGCCTGTAAGAATGAAAGTTGTTACCTGTGACTGTGCAGTCCCATGCATGTCCCAAGATCCACAGTCTACACTCCCAAACAGCATGCAACTCACCAATAGACTGCAGTAACCGACTATGGCCAGTGCAGCCCAATGTCGACTTTATAGGCAACCCATGCAAATGAGGTGAGGCGCAACTTTAAGTGGATGCAAATTGCAGTGCTCCACCATTGAATGGCAGATTAGCTGATTTGCAATGACGACTGAATATCGCTGTTGCGCTTTGTGCAGTTGTGTTGAACTTGCTGAGCCAAGGGTGCAGTTCTGTGACATGCACAGTACACACCTCCACTGCGCATGCCGGGTTGCTGGCGCAGGCATCTGCCATGCTGCTGACGTGCTGTGCACAGGAGGCAGTGCAGGGCATGGCCACCATTGTGCCAGTGGTGCTACAGCGATGTTCACCTATATAGCGTTGTAGCACTGGGCCATCATAGTCGCACTGGGGCAACAGCGCGGTAGGCCACTACTGGAGGTAGCACACAGGCATCCAATCACGCTACACACATTGGGTTCAAATGGCACTGTGCTGGTCCGTGCGCCACAGACCCTTGACCCTGTGCCCGACCCTTGCCCCCTAGGTGCCATGCGTCAGGCATGGGTACACCATTATCGCGCTGTTCATTGACAGTGCGATAGGGAGTGGCAGCGTTGTACCGCGCAGCATCTGCAGGTGGTGGAGCCACACTGCAGAGTGCCATTTTGAGCTGACTGAGCAAGTGACATGGTGTGGAGGAGGGCTGCCCAGTGGACCCAAATTGAACTGGCCAACCTGGTGGCCATTGTAGAGCCACTTTATGGCCCACTGTTTGGGGAGGCACCCCTGGACAGGTCCAGGAGCTAGTGTGGGAGGAGGTGGCCAACGCCCTGGAGAAGGCCACAGGAAAGGGGTGGATGGCAGAGCAGTGTCGCCACAGGTAGGGTAACCTGAGGAGGAGGGAAGCGGACCTGCTTGCCCATCTGCGGGCACGTGCCAGGAGGGGCACAGTGCCACAGCCAGGTAGGTGTTACATCCACACCCTTTTATCTTCCATATGGGTATCATGGTTGTATGTGTATGGAACATGTAGGAGGGACTGTCCGGTGTTGGCTGTGTTATGAGGGTGTGGAGTGTGTGGGTCTGGCTGGGTGAGACTGCACACACATGGGGGCAGGGGGACTTTGCTACAGGATTGTACTGATGTTCCTCTCTCCATGTTTGCACCACAGGGCTAGAGGGGAGCGTTTGGCCAGGGATGGAGTGCCAGCAGGATGACAGGGCCCGTGGGAGGGGCGATGGTCCACAGCACCCGAGGGACCTGCCTGATGATGGTGGTGCCATACCTCCATGATTACTATTGCATGCTGTGTAAGAGGGTGGGCAGCGGGCATGGCCACCATCCATTGACACCACTGCCATGCACACAACTTGTTACAGTCAGCACTGTCCAGTGGCACTGCATGTCTGGGAATGCGTTGATGGTGGTCCATGCATGCACGGGTACATGTCTGTGCCACTGCCTTACACCACATAGCCATGTCACCAAATGGCCACAGTGGTGCTGTGCATGACTTGGCCAGTGGGTGTGTGCAGCAGTCCGCATGGCTGTATGCACCTGGGTGGGCAGGTCTTGTGGACGTGATCACTGTGGGTGGTCACACACCATCACAGAGGCATGTCCCATGACTGTATGCCATGCACAGTGGGTGGGCTGCATGGGGTTTTGCATTCACACCTATTTAACTGTGCTCCCTTGTCCTAAGTGTCCACCAGCTGCAGGAGATAAGGGAGGCATTGCAGGAGATCCTCAATGTGGGCCAGGCATCATTGGAGATCCTGCAAAGGATTGACCAGCTTGGGGTCCAGAAGACACCAGAAGCAGAGCAGCCAGAGCAGGAGCGGGATCCCATTGATCATCCCTCTGCACCTGATATCCCCTACCCCCTGGACCCACCCTCACACCCTCCTTTCCTGTCCCATTTGTTCACCCTGCCCTTACCCTCCCCCACCTTGTTTGTGGCCTTCCCCATATTTGTACATAGTTTTGTATATAGTTCCTTTTGATATGTTTGAATACAAGGTCTCTGATTTGCAGCGGCTATAGGTGCTCAGCTGCAGTGGTATGCATGGTGTCAGGGGTGGTGCAGTCATGGTGTGTGTGTGTGTCTGTGGGGAGGTGACTATGGTGTGGGAGTAGCTATCAGTCAGTGTCTTTGGTGTATGTGTTGTGCCCTGTGCACTGGATGACTGTGTGCAGTGGTCCATGGTGCATGCTCTGTCCATGGTGCCCCTGTCAACCCGTCCATGGCCTGTGCAGCTGACACCCTTGCATGTCTGTGACCTGTACGGTCTGCTGGCATGTCAGTGGTGGCTGTCCATGCAGGGCAGCCACTGTACCTGTCACAATGCTGAGTTCCCTTCTGTCACTGGTGAGGTGCATGTCTGCCTCGGATGACACTGTGGCCTCCGCAGTTGTTGTCCCACCTCCATGCTGTGGCTTGTGTGTGTTGCAGGGGATGTGCACCACTGTCTGTTACTTGTGCTCCAGGCAAATGATGGTGGCGTACAAGTCCACAGTGCCTGTGCAGGGTGGCTGGCACTCCTGTGCCATGGAGGACTGCAAGCTGTGTGTACATGGTTTCCATGGACCCATGCTGGGGGGCTTGGTTGCCCTGCTACTGCATCCCTGTGTTGTTGTGCCCTTGGGTATGGGTGGATGTTTGTCCATGCACTGTGTTGCATCTGGTGTGGTGCATGCTTCCATGCACCACTGTGGGTGTCTGCGCTAACTGTTGTGGCCAGTGCTGGGTTGGGGGTGTCCTTGGGAGGGTGTGCAGGGTGCTGTACCACTGGTGGTGGTGTCACATGTGGGGTACCTCATGTGCCGACACATGGTCGGTCTATCAGCTGTACCTCGGGGGGGGGGGGAGCTGTGCATGGTGGCACTGTGTATGCCATTGTTGCATCGCTGTCTGCTGCCACCCACTGATGGGTGCTCATGGTGGGGCTGCCTTGCATGGTTCTGTGCCACACAGGGTTGCATTGTCACAGTTGGGATGGTGGCATGCATGGGGTTTCCTGCAGTGGTGGACGCTGCTCCTGGGCAGGATGTCTGGGGGTCATGGTGCAGGGTGTGCTCTGCATTGGGGGGATGGTGTGGCAAGGGGTGGTCAGCCCTCCTTGTGTGCCAGTCACAGCTTGCCAGGGGGTGTGATGGGGCACCATGGCCCAGCTGTGGGTTGGTTGCTTGTCTCCATGGGCCAGTGGTTATTCCAGCCCTCCCCCAGTTGTGCAGTGCATGGGGCGTAGGGGGATGATGTCTGTTCTGCTGTGTGTTCCTCTGCCCATCTGTGGCATGGGTGGTGGGCCCCTACATCCCTGGTTGTACAGCTGCATTGCTGCCCTGCTGCTGGGGGGCATCCCTGGTTGCGCTATGGCACCTCTGGACTGCTCAGCTGAACATCCCTTGTTGCGCTATGGCACATCAGATCTGCTCAGCTTCCCCTCCCTAGTTGCGCTATGGTGCAGGTGGTGCAATATTCAGTCGTCAGCTGTAGGCGCATCTTGGCCGGCTCAGTTTTTGAATATCGTGCTTCTTGCGCATGGGCGTAATGGACTTGCGTTTGCTCCTGCTATTGCGCACTTTTTGGGCACAGTTTGAATATCTGGGCCAAGGTGTTTGAAAATCTTTGTCATGTATTGACAAAGCATGTTAGCTCAAAGAAAACTATTCTCCTGGGTGACTTTAATGCTGCCTGGGGGTGCACATGAGGTCAGAAGCTGGAGAGTGCAATGCAATCTTTGCACTTGTCCAGATAATAAACTCCCCCATTAGAAAGGGTAAATTAATAAGCTGAGGCAATATTTTGGATTTAATTTTTGTTTCTCCAGACCTAGAGGTAATAGGTTTTAGTGTGGAGGGGCCCCCAATTTAGGTGATCACAGTGTGATCCATTGTATTATAAGAACTGGCGAAATTACAAACAAGTCCAAACCCAAGCTGTATATTTTTAGGAGATGCTATAGGAGATTTTACAAGCTGTTATTTGGTGGGCATTTGTCAAACATGCCCTGGCACTGAATTTTTCTCATGCCCGATTTAAACATGGCAGTGAACGAATTCACTGAAATATTTCTAGAGGCATGTGATAAATTTGCTCCAAAAGAAGTTGTTAAAACCAAATTTATATATTTTTATTTTATTTATTTAGTTTTTGTTGACCGGGTAAGTGCACGAGACAAATCCTGCCTATTTTCAGGCATGACCCAGGGGAAGGGGATACAGATGAATGCCAGCTGACCTTGAACCAGATTAAACTGTTGGTGTTATTTTTTATTTTTTTTTTTTAGTGAATGAGGAAATTTGGCCAGGACACTGGGAAATTCCCCTACTCTGTTGGAGGCAGAGGGCGCTGTGCTACTGTGAGATGAACTTGCTCAGTAGTGTGTGGAACACTGAGCGTGGAGGTTGTGTGGGATGCTAAAGAGCGAGTCTCCTCCTTGGCTCCCTTTGTGTCATTTGGAATGGGCACTCAGAAGGAAGAGGAGCTGCAATGGGAATCAGATATAGGAAATGTTTTACATACCACAGAAAATGTATTGCAACCTGCCATAAACCAGGAGCTGGCTGAGGGTCCACATAATGATGGAAACTGGAAAGATTTGGATTTTACTTGACATCTTCTTTGCAGGAAGCAGAACGACAACAGCAGGAGAGGAGGAGGAATTTTCAGGATGGACAAGAGAGTAGGACCATTCTCCACGAGTACAGGAAGCGGAAGTGATTTATCGCTTTGAGGGAAAAAATGGAGACGGAAGATGCCGAGAGAAATGAAGGAGAGTATCACAAAATTGTGGAGAGAGCAGAAGTTGCTGTGAATGCTGATGAGGTTTTCCAAGGAAAGAAGAGGAAGCTGCAGATGTACAGAATGAGGTTACGGGATGTAATCGTTGCATCCCAAGAAAATCAGAGTGACTTAAACTCAGGTACTGTTGCACATAAACTGTTGTGTTACATACAGACTCTATTTTGCTGCAATCTTCTGTAGAACAACCGTGTAGCCAAACTTTTCTGAAGAGGTAGCAAAGGACTTCCAGGATAAGGTTATGGAGGGGCAAAAGCAGCAACAAACGCAATTGCAAGTAGGAATGTCTGAAGGTGACTGGGTAGCTATGGCACTAACAGCTGCAGGATGGGTTAGAAATCCTAAGGGACATGGCTGGGATGCTAACATTAGTAAAGATGAGTTTTTTTCATTATCAGGGAGTCGTGTTTCATTTCCAGGGGGGCAACGCGACCCCTCTTTACCCCCAGGACAAATTACTCCTGTACTTGACACAGCCATTTTGCAACATGATGACTCTCATCCCCTATTACAACATATAAGGGAACAGGAAGGTAATGTTTCCATGGATTTGGGAACCAGAGAGAGAAAGAGGGACAATGTACATCAGGTTAATGTTTCCAACAGCTTGCAGGTGAACTCTTCTGGGAAGGGAACTGCAAACAAACCATGGCATGGGAAAGTGACTGAACATTTATTTCCGTCTGAGGAAAGCCGGCTGTTAGAACTGGCAGAAAGAAGAAATGCAGTTCGTTTAAATTTTAGGGGTGCTATGGAGGACCTTCCAGATAGAAAGTTTGTGGGGCGGGTTCTGTTGAAAGATAGCATGAAATTTTATGCTTGTGAAATTTATGCTTTAAATATGTACCGGGGGATGTTAGTTTTGATATTAGTTTTAAGCATCCAGCTGGTCTTGAACGATTTTGGAAGCAATATCTTTTAATGAAGCTTTCACCTTTATGAAAACCTTTTCTGGCCATTCCACTCACTAAACCCCTAATGAAGAAAATTATAGTGCTATTTAGGAATGAGGGGGTAAACGTGGCTGACATTACCTATTGGCCAAGACAGCACTGTACAGCTCAAGGTCCTCCTGAACCAATTCTAGATGAGGAACAGTTGTGGACAGGGGATGGGAATATCAAATAGTTATGAAATTGGTAAATGGCCAAACAAAGCATCTACTGAATTGGGTTTTTTTAGGCAGGGATAGGGGGGTAGTATTCTATCCTGGCCAACCTAGGGCGTGTTATAAATGTGGAGATGTGGGTCACTTAAGTAACATGTGTGACAAACAAAAATGTGGCTTGTGTGGGGATTTTGGTCACATAGGGGCTCATTGTAGGCAACCTTTAAGATGTAACTTGTGTGAGGAGAAAGGTCACTCTTTCCACACTTGCTCTTGGGCCTCCCCATAATAATGTGGATGTTTCAGTAAGGCATGAACAGGATGTATATGTAGCTTCCGCACAAAGGGAGAAAATGAGAATGGTGGAACTACTTTCAAAAGGGCCCTTACCTGCTCCATTACCTCATGGGGACTCGAGGGCAGTAGGGGTAACTGTTGCTTTTGAGAACGTTGAAGGACATGAACAGGAGGGGGTAGTGCAGCATAGACAAAAAGCAGGAGTGGATGGTATGGAGAGAGAGGGAGTATTGGGAATGGACAACTCTCAAGAGCCAGGTCAGGAAGGGACAGAAGGGAATATGCAGGAGTTTCAATGCCCCCCCACCTACTGTCCAAGGTGAGACAGTTTTCCAAAGGGTTACTAGGTCCAAGGCTGGGAAAACTGACTGATTCTACAGCAAAACAAGTAAAACCTGCAGAAGAAGTGGTGGTGCACAATTCTTATGCACTATTATTTGAAGAAGGCCAGGAAGAGGAGGGTGTTGATTCTGATATGTCCTCTGTAACTTCCTCTCAGGTTGATGGCACCTCTGAAACTATTTTCCCAGAGAAACAAAAAATTAGGAAAAGGAAAAAAAAAGATGATAGGGTTTTTGGTAGTTTTTCTTTCTTCATGCTCTTTACGGTACTCCTTGTGGTAATGGCTATCTCTATTTGCACTATTAATGTAACTAGTATAAAGGCTATGGAAAAAGGCAAAGTACTTTTTAAGCCCTAGTCTAGGTAGGCTAAACAATCTTCTTTTGCAAGATACTAGGCTTCACTCACTATATGAAATCAAATAGCACAACAAGGTTGGAGGTGGGGGGTCTCTTTTGGTCAATAGGAGAAGAGCGGTGTTCAGGAGTTCGGATACTTTTAAAGACACACCCCAAGTATTACATGTCTATGATTTGGTGCCAGGATGAATACTGATTATGGCTGTAGTCTTAAAATATGAAGTTTTCCGCTTATTAACATTTATGCACACAAACTAAGGCAGAACGATCAGAGATGTTTAGATGTATTGACCCTTATCTACACACATCAAAGTTGGTTTTGTGGGAGGGATTTAACTGTGGGCTGTCGACAGAGATTGGGGGAGGCATACAAAAAAATTTAAAGTGACACTAGTGCACTAAAATTAATAATGCAAAGGAATGATATAAAGACATATATGACATCTTACAAAAGAGCCTAGTCATACTTTCTTTAAAGGGACTTTATCTACATGGATTGACTTGTGGTTAGTATCTGCCAGACTCACCTGTTGGGCAGTGGGTGTTAGGCCTCTGAAACTTCTGACCACCTTATGGTGATTTTAACATTAGGTGAAAGGCAACGACTATTTATAGGGAGAGGATACTGGAAAAGGAACATTTCTCTTTTGCAAGATGCTATTATAGAAAAGGAGGTTAAATGAGTTATTCAAGCTAGGAAAGATTTATGTTTTCTGTATCCTAGTCCAATAAAATGGTGGGAAGATCTGAAAAGAGATTTGCAGGATTGGTATGGGATGTTTACTAAAACAAAAGCAAGGAATGAATATATTCAATATCTTGGCCCAGGGGTGTTGGCAGGCATACGCACTGTACTCAGCTGAGTACAGTAAAAAAAAATCAGGCAGGGGCAACAAAAAGAGGAAAGCAAGGACATTGTGAGTCTCATTGTGTCTGTGTCACACTGAGACCTTTTACCTTTGTTATTCACTACGGGGTACTGATGCCACCAACCAAATACATAAACAATAACATTACTTACCAGGCAGGAAGAAAAACAAAAGGAGGAGGATTACAGGAAGAAACATAACTTGAACTCAGACAAGGCAAATGGGTGGGGGGGCTACTGTTGGTGTGGTGTGGCAGCTCATATTTGGTTTATGTTTACGTAGTGGGGAGGAGGGCAACAGTACATCAGTTTTGAGTACAAGTTTAAATTTCCTGGCTACACCCCTGTCTTGGCCTATGGGCACAATACTTACGTTCCTTAGCTAAAGGAGGCCTTAAGGAGGATGACAGGAAAAGGATGTTCACGCAAAGAATCAAATGAAACAATACTTAGGAAAATCAGTTAAGAAAATGGCATTTAATCAGAAATATAACACTAAAGGTACTAGAGCAGATGTAGATCCCTATGAGGAGGAATTACAGGGGTGGAAGGAGAATTTTGTTAGTCTTCATGATAAGCAGGGGATGCATAAAACCCAGAACCAAGACATTCTGCTTATAGTACAACAACACATGGTAGAGATTTTTCAGAAAACTAGAGCTGGTGCATTAAACTGGAAAATGGATTTTGAGATACCAGCTTTAAATACACAGGATCAGGAAAATTGATTTGCTCCCATTTCAGAGTTAGATATTTTGGAAGCCATTTCATAGTTATCTACTAAAACAACACCAGGACAAGGCACGGATACGAATGATTTTTACAAACAGTATAGTGAAGTTTTGGTTCCGTGCCTAGAGGTTCTTTTTAATGCTATTTGGGAAGAAGAAAGATTGGCCCCTCAATGCAGAAAGGAATACTGTTTTCTCTTCAAAAGGGATCCCTTGAGATTAAGAATGGAGACCATTAACACTATTAAACTCTGATTATAAAATATTAGCAAAATCTCGCAAAACGACTAGCAAAGTAGCACAAACAGTGATGCATTACAGGAACAGACTTGTGCGATACCAGGACAGAATATAATACAGAACTTAGTATTGATCAGAGATTGTGGAGCAAAGTTTAGGGAAGCAATTAGGAGGATACTTAATGACTATGGATCAGGAAACTGCTTTTGACTCAGTATACGAAGAATATCTTTGGGAGGTTCTAGGTTACTATGGGGTTCCTTGAAGTTCACAGAAGTAGTGAAAGTTCTATATAAGGAGGCCCAAGCCATACCTTTGTTAAATGTTATTTTAGGAATTCAAATTTTTTAAAAGGTAATGTGTCAAACAAGGTTGTCCAGTGAGCCCTTTATTGTATGTCTTTGGTCTGGGTCCTATATTGCGGAACATAGGTCAATGTTCTGAAATTGAGGCAATAAGCAACAAAGATGGGCATGTTTTTTCTAAATTCACAGCTTATGCGGACGATTGTGTTTTTGCAGTAGCAGATGGAGCTTCAGGTCACAAGGTCTTAAGTATAATACAAAATATGTATCAGGCCACAGGCATTAAGATTAATATGAACAAATGTAAAGTCCTAATTTTAGGGGATAGTGAGGACATAAAAAACTTTCCAATCCTGATGACAAAAGATCAAGTTAAAATTCTAGGTGTGTATTTTGGTACAAAAGACTCAGAGATTCGAATTGGGATGAAGTTTATGATAAAGCCCATAGCAAAGTTCAAACTTAGTTGTCTTGGAAAATGTCTAAAAGGAAGAAAGTTTATCTTCTTAGGGCCTATATAGCACCTATCTTTTTGTACATCTCACATATATTTCTTTGGCCATACTGTATGCACACTAAAGTTATGGGCTTATTTTTTGGTTCTTATGGAGAAGCAGGCTAAACCCTGTCAAAAGGAATCATACGTACAGACCAAGAAAGGAAGGAGGTTTAAATATGTTACAACCCATAGTATACTTGTTCAGTAATTTTTTCTTTAGCTCTGTACTTCCTTTAATAAAGCTGACTCCGGGGACCAGGCAGACCTGTATGCAGTTATGGGGCAAGTCTTTTTTTACGGCATGGGGTAAAGGGAAGTGGACTCCAGCAGAGCGTAAATTACCTGGATATGTTCAAAGTACACTTAAATATAATAGGACTTGGAAATTAGACTTAGCATGGTGTGTGGGGAATGGGAGTAAAGTTTTTTATAGAACAATTTTGGATACATGGTATCATGAAAATCCTGTTTTCCAGGTGCCTAATAGCATTAATGTTAGTCTATTATTGGATAACATGTTAGAGGCCAGGATGCCTTGGAAAATGCAAGATTTTGCATGGCTTTTGTGGTCACCAGAAATTGCAAGTGAAACATAATCAAAGCATAAGCAATTACAGTATAGGAATGTGGGGAAAATCATGTGCTGGGGTTGTGGAGACAATGCAGCACCTTTTTTTTAATGTGTTCATATGCAGGGATTTTGGAAATTATTATCAGATATGTGGGGTGAAAAACTAATTTTATTAATAAATTACGATATCTTGGTTTTAGGGCAAATTCAGGCCACCTGGGCAAAATGGGCACACAGTACAATTCATGTTATTCTGGTATGTATTAAATGGTCCATATGGCAGGCCAGATACCAAAGATCTTTGCAAGGTAAGGTAGTACAGCAACAAGATGTTTTGTTTAATATTCAGAGGGAACTGGATAGCATATATACATATGAAATGCACACTCTTGAAACAGATGTGGTTGTAAAATTATGGAAAAATTTTGTTTGGGGGATAAACTTTCTAAGCAGGAACAGGATTCTATTTTCAGTTTTATGTAGTTACCTTTGTTTATTATTTCTTTTGTTTAGATTTATTTTTGATCTGTGGATAGGTTTCCTGTGATGAGATTTCATTATATGTAATTTTATTGGACTGTTTTGGATATGAATACAAATTTCCCCTCTTTTCGATAAGTGCCATGGGATCTTTAACATCCACCTGAACTACCACCAATCCAGGCAGATGGGACCTCGGTTTAACATCTCATCCAAAAGTCGGTACCTCACTTGTGCAGCACCCCTCTCATGCTGCACTACAGTGTCAGTAATGGGCTATTAACCCAAGTGCCAGATGTGGGAACTGAACCCACACCCCTCTGATCTCCCAGCCTCAGATCTATTCAACCTGCTTGGATGGGACCTAAAATAAACAAACTGATTAGGTTAAATAATCAGTTATGGAAGAAACCCAAAAAATCCTTATCCCTGACTTTTGAGCTAAATTTAAATCATAAGGAACAAAGTTACTACTGTTACCAGAAATGCCAAGGCATTTTATTATAAACAAAAATACAAGCCACTAAAGACCACAGGAACTATTGGTCAATGATAAATAGGTTAAAACACCAGTCAGAAATAATCGGTGGTGCAAATAAAGAAAAATGGGGCTTTGCAGCACATGGATTCTACTGTGGACTTGTTAAACCATTATATAGATCTTCATGATGTTGAAACAGTAGATGTAAACAAAGAATATAAATTACCTCTAGAAGAAAATATTGGAAAAAATAGTCTAAGTTCAGATTCTGAAGAACCCCTGCTAAAGAGGTTGCAACTACAATAGACAAACTGCAAACACAAAAAGCTAGCAGCATTGATGGAATAGAAAATTGTTTATTTAAAAGAATCGGTATTTGAAATATCACCTATACTAGCTGATCTGTTTAATTTTTGAGTTTGAGTGAGGTTTTTATTCCCCAGAGCTGGAAATTAGCTAAAATTGTTCCTCTTGCTAAAGGTGGCGATCCCACTGACCCTACAAATTAACGTCCCATTGCCCTACTGTCCATTGTCTCCAAAATATTAGAGAGAATAATTCATAGACAACTGATGGATTATTTAAAAAGGTACATGAAGCTGTCCCCATTTCAGTCTGGTTTTAGAAGGGGCAGGTCCATGGCCACCGCACTCACGGACCTGTTAGATTTGGTTGCTACCCCTTTAGGGGATGCAAGGTCCATGGGTGCAGTGTATGTGGACCTGTCAAAAGCTTTTGACCTTGTAGATCATAAAAATTTGTTAAATTTATTGGGAAAAACTGGGGTGGTGGATGAACCTTGTCAGTGGTTCCATTCCTATTTGGCAAATAGATCTCAGGTTGTCAGCATAAATGGAACAGGTTCTAAACCATTATACATTACTCGAGGAGTGCCACAAGGAGCAATATTAGGTCCCCTTTTATTCATCTCCTATATAAATAATTTACCTAATACATAGAAACATAGACTTTGATGGCAGATAAGGACCACTTGGCCCATCTAGTCTGCCCATTTCCCTACCTACAGGATGGGCATAGATCCTAGTTAACCAACAGCCTATTTCTTCTACCCCCACAAAATTGCCTTATGTCTGTCCCATGCATTCTTGAATTCTCCACAGTTTTAGACCCCACAACCTCCTCAGGAAGGCTATTCCATGCATCCACCCTCTCTGTAAAAATAATACTTTCTCACATTGCCCCTGAACTGCCCCCTCTATCTTTAAATTGTGTCCCTTGTTCTTGCACGTCTCTTTTTCTGAAAGATGCTACCCTCTTGAACTTTGTTGATTCCACTGATGTACTTAAAAGTTTCTATCATGTCCCCTCTCCTTCTTTCCTCAAGGGTATACATATTAAGCTCCTTTAGTCTCTCCTCCTATGTAGCTTCTCTTGCAGATCCTGCACCATTTAGTTGCCCTCCTCTGGACTGCCTCTATCCTGTCTATGTCCTTGCAGAGATGGGTTCTCCAGAACTGGACACTGTACTCCAGGTGGGGTCTCACAACTGTCTGTACAGAGGGATAACAACCTCCTGTTTTCTGCTGCTGATGCCTCTCCCTGTGCATTCCAGTATACCCCAGCCTCACTACTGCCTTCTCCATTGCTTATTAACTTAAGGTCATCTGATATGATTACCCCCAGGTCCCTTTTCTTTTTTGCTGTTGTTACTACCTCCCCCCATTGTGTATTCTTCCCCTGGGTTCTTGTTTCCCAGGTGCATTATTTTGCACTTCTTTGCATTGAATCCTAGCTGCCATACTTCTGACCATTCCTCCAACCTTGCCAAGTCCCTTCTCATCCTTTCCACACCTCCTTGTGTATCAACCCTGTTGCAGATCTTTGTGTCATCTGCAAAGAGGCATACTTTTCATTCCAGTCCCTCTGCAATGTCACTTATGAAGGCATTAAAAAGGACTGGACCCAATACTGAACCCTGTGTTACCCCACTAGTAACCCCTCTTTCTTCAGATTGGACTCCATTTACAATTACCTTCTGTGTCCTCTTGTTCAGCCAATGTTTTACTGAGGCTACCACCCTGGGACCCACTCCCAGGCTGGTTAATTTGACTATTAATCTTTTGTGTGGGACTGTGTCAAATGCCTTGCTAAAGTCTAGGTAGGCCAGGCTTTGGTCACCCAGTCAAAGAAATCTATTAAATTCATCTGACATGACCTTCCCGCTGTGAGCCCATGCTGCCTTGGGTTCTGTGCCCCACTGGCCTCTAGGTACTCAACTATTCTTTCCTTCAGAAGTGACTCCATCACTTTCCCTACCACAGAGGTCAAACTGACAGGTCTGTAGTTTCCTGCCTCTGTCCTGGTCCCACTTTTGTGAAGGGAATCACACCCACCTTCCTCCAGTCCTCCGGTACCACACCATCCTCCTATGATTTGTTAAGAAGAGTAACCAGTGGTTTCACTAGCTCCCCCCTTAATTCTTTTAGAATTCTGGGGTGAATTCCATCAGGCCCCATTGCTTTGTCCACCTTCAGTTTTAGGAGTTCTTGCAGAACCCTTTCTTCTGTAAATGGACTGGGATAGACCCCCTATCAAGAGTGTTTCTGTTAATTGGATTAGGCACTTCCCCTTCTCTTTTGTGAATACTGAGCAGAAATATTCATTCAGTATCCTGCTTTTCACGGTCCCCTCTGCCCACCCACCATTCATTCTATTCAGCCTCACTATCCTCCTTCCCTTTGTCTTTCTATGCTCGCTGATGTACCTATAAAGGTTTTATCCCCTTCTTAACTGAGTTGGCTATCTTTTCCTCAGTTTGGGCCTTTGCTATTCTGACTTCCCTCCCTGCTTCCTTCTGCCTTAACTGGTACAGCTCTCTGTCTTGCTGCTTCTGTGTTTCCTTATAATTCAGAATGCTATCTTTCTTCCTGACTTTCACAGCCACCTCTTTTGAGAACCATAGTGGCTTTTCTTTCATTTTGATTTGTTTATTTGCTTCACACAAAGGCTTGTTGCCTCTGTGATGCAGTTTTGATAATTCCCATTGTTGCTCCACCTCCTTCTAGCCTGTTTGCTAGTGCTTTTCTGAGGCACTCTCCCATCTTGCCAAAGTCAGCCCTCCTGAAGTTCAGTACCCTCACTTTTGTATGGCTTGACTCTGTAGCTGAGTTTAACATGAACCACACTGTTTGATGGTCACTTGTTCTCAGATGGCAACCCACTTCTAGATCTGAGATCCTCTCACTGCCCCATTTGAAGTATGAGGTCTAAGATTGCTCCCTTATGACTGGGTTCGAAACTAGCTGTCTAAGGCCTGCCACCTGTGGGGCATCAAGAATGGCCCTGCTCTTGGATATGGCTGCAGCAAATGTGCTCCAGTTAACATCTGGCATATTCAGGTCTCCCATCAACAGTATCTCTCCTTTCTCTGTCATTCTAAGAATGCCTTCTATCATATCCTTATCCATTCCCTCCCCTGACATGGGGTCTGTACCTAACCCTGTGTGGATTGTGGTGCCCTTTCAGTCTCCAAGGTGACCCACAGTGCCTCCTCTCCTCCCTGTTTACTCTTTTGTTCAGTTGCTTTTATCCCTTCCTTTACATGAGAGCTACTCCTCCCTCTTCTCCCCTGCCTGTCTCTCCTGTGAGGTTATGCACCCTGGTAAGTTAACATCCCAGTCATGGTTCTCTGTGTACCATGTTTCTGTGACTGCTATGATATCCAGGCATCCCTCTTCCATCAAGGCCACCAGCTCAGGGAGACAAATCCTGGCCAACTCAGCCTGGAGATGAGCAACCTCCTCCCTCAACCCAGAGAGGTGTCTGCAGATGGGACAACACTGCATCCTCCAGAACGTCTCCCGGAAGACTGCTGCTCTGCAGCCACTGCACTGCACCACTCCCATCATGTCTTATTTCTGGCCCCTTAACTGTTTGCAATCCTTACTCTTTCCTCTGTTAATAGCTTAAAAAACACCTTTGTCTACTTATACATGGATGATACAGTATTAATTGTTGATGAAAACCACCAAAAGGAAGTAGAGGAGAGACTACAAAATGATTTTTTGGTTATGCAGTAATTCTTTTTTGACTTAGGGTTGACAATAAATAATAAAAAACTCAAATGATGCTGTTTTCCCTTAAATAAAACAAAGAACATTTGAATCCTAAGACAGAGGTCAAAACCAGGAAAGGAAACATCTTGAGGCAAACTGAGATATATAAATATCTGGGACTCCTTATAGATAAACATTTCAAATTCAAATATCACATAAACGAACTAGGGAAAAAAGTTAACTCATTCTATCTGATGCCACCATTTTGGGTCAGGTTAAGCAATGGATGGTTCTGATGCCATATTGCACTAATAGGTAAAAAATGGTTGTACAGCTATGAAAGTACATCAAATTGTGGTAAATGAATTAACATGGCCTATTAAGGACTATGGAAGTCATATTTACTGTCATTCAAATAAACAGCAACTGGTAAAATTAGAAGTGATTCCAAACAAGTTGACAAGATTTGTACTGAAGTGTGAGTTTAATACTCACCACTGAATTACAGCTAGCTCCCTTGGTTGGAGCTCACTGGAGATTAGAAGGAAACAGGCATGGGCTGTAAAAGTCCATGGGATTTTAAAAATAATTTAATATACAAACTAGCAGAGAAGCTAGAAAAACCAAAACATAATTGTAATTTGAGGAAAAAAGTGACCAGAGAGTTAATAGTCCCTAAATGTAAAAAAAATTACTGCTATGACATTCCAGTACAAGGCATCCACTTGGAACAACTTCCTTTGCATCTTAAAGATTTACATATGAAATCAAATGTTTTAAGACTGCTATCCATAGGAAATGGTGTATCATTGTGTTTGTAATGGGTAGATTAAATCAGAAAGTGGAAATCCAAATTACGTACGTTGATTGATATGCGTAGCGTCTTTGTTGAATCGATCTAATAGTGTAATGTAATCTCTGTTGTATTCCCTTTGTAGTGTATAATATTTTTTATTGTATGTAATTTGTTTGTCTGGGATATGTATTGTTTGTTGCACTCGTGTACATTTATTTTGTGCTATTGAAACTTGATACTTTAAACAGGTGAACCTTGAGAAAAGGGCATATATAGCCTCAATGGTGGTATCACTGAATAAATACATTTTATCTACTACTACAACCTTGCCCTTACCTCATCTGTCTTATTCCTAATCTCTGCCCCATCCTATCATTTGATTACACCACACTTACTGCCTCCACATATCAGCAGTTTCACCTTAATTAGATGCTCCAGGCGAAAATCATATGCTCTCAACACCATACAAGGTCATAAGCTTCTGGGCACTTTCTCCCTCCTAGTTCTCCTCCTGTTACTTGCAGGAGATATTGAGAGAAACCCTGCTCCCCCCCACTCCTCAAAAACAACCACCATCCCACAAGGGCTTAAAGGCCATGCATATCAACATAAGCTCCCAAGCTGGACCTTCTAAATACCTGGATAATCCAAATCACCCCAAACATCATCTGCCTCTCTAAAACATGGCTATCTGCAAAAATCCCAGACTCTACTATCTCCTTTCCGGCTACCACATAATTCATGGTGGTGTCATTATGATCATAAAACACCACCTCTGTGCTGGCCCGGTGGTGCTGATGGTTGAGGTGCTGGATGCCACACATTGCACCACACTGGCAACCTGGGTTCAGACACAAGTCTGGGTCATCAGGGTCAGCAGGAGAGGATAGGATTGAGCATCTGGAGGACTGCTGTCCTACTATCCCAGAGAGTTCTAGGGTGCCACTGCTCTGCAGCGGCCCTGGTGATGACCAGGGCACTTCCAGAGTGGTGCCAGCAAGAGGCAGAGTGTGGCAGATGTTGGCACGCTGTGCCTGACATCGTGCACGCTTGCACTCGAGGGTGAAAAATGGAGGAAAATAGCAACACTGTTACGCATAGCTTGATGGCCACTACTTTGCCAGCCAATTATGCCTGGATCTATTGCACGCTGGTATTGGATCCTGGCCTGGTGCGGGGACATGGGGAGGTCCCCTTTGAGGGTACAGCTGCATATGCCAGCTGGGTGTAACCCTCCGGGGTCGGCGGCAGAGGTGGAGCGGTAGCTGGAGTTTGGCAGGTCAGTGGCCACAGGAGGATAAAAGAAGAGTAAAAAAAAATAAAACACCACCCTCTCCTATTCTGTGTTAAAAAAAAGAAGCCTCCATAGCTTCCCACAAGCTGATTCTTACTAAATTCTCCTTCCTCTACTCTCATCCAACCTTCGTCAGAGTAGTCTACGTGTCCCCCCATCTCAGTCAAAATGCTCCTGTAATGTGCATCACTGCTATCCGCCCATTGACCCGCCCAGGTGAAATGATACTCCTTGGGGAATTTAACCTATACTGGCTGGCTCCCACTACAAAGACCACCACAGCCAAGATTGAATCCTTGAACCTCTCCCAGCTAATAACAGAACCAACCCAATACAATTCTAAATCCTCAAATCACTCACTCATAGACTGGGTTCTTTCTTCCCATCCTCATCACATATCAGCATCTGGTGTCCTCAATCCAGCCCTAAGCGACCACTGTATCACCTACTGTGTCAGGAAAACTCATCTACCCAAATCCACCCCAAAATACATTAAGTTCTGCCCTCTAAGATCACTGAATATGCAGTCACTTCTATCTGATCTCTACCAGGAACACTGGTCCCCGATCTATGCTGCTGCCTCAGGATGATGCCTTAGATCAGTTCACCAGTATTTTCAACGGTATCTGGGACTTGCCGCCCCCATGAAAAGCCAGGGTGAGGAGCGCCACATCCTTGGATCACCACCTCCATTATCACACTCTGTAAGGCCCATGACAAGGCATGGGCTAGCTTCAAATCCTCCCAAACTCCCAACTCTAGGCAGGTATACAACACTACAACAAATGCATGCACCAAGGCTATCCATCAAGCAAAAAACAGCTATTTAAACATTGCCTGAATACATGACACCTCCTCTTTCTGTAACATACTGTAGTACACGCCATTGTTGGCACCTCTCTGCAATACAACACCCCTACTCTCACGAAAAATGGCGCTGAAATAGCAGACCCCATACAAGTTGCTGACACCCTAAATACCTACTTCATGAATTGTGCTGCCCCAAATCCATTCTCCTCCTCCTCTTTGTCACCTGATATAAATTACTCCCCACCACCCACAATAAGCAACCAAATCCTGCTAGCTCCTGCTTCCACGTCCGAAGTCCTGCTCACCCTGCTATCAAGAGACACATCCAAATTAAGCCCTAATGGCCTACACCCCAGCCTTTTGAGCCTCTCTGCCCCTGCCATCCCCCCCAAAACACACACATATCATAAATTTATCATTCTGCTCTGGCTTAGTCCCAGAGCCTGGAAATCGGCATGTGTCATCCCTCTCCACAAAGGTGGCGAACCCTCCTCACCTGGTAACTAATGTCCCATCTCTCTTCTTCCTGCCCTAGCAAAACTTCAGGAGCGCCTTGTTCTAAATTGACTATCTAAATTCCTAACCACCACAAACTTCTTATTCTTTTGTCAGTCTGGCTTTAGAAAAAAACACTCCACCATCTCCTCCCTCCTCTGTGTCACTGGCCACATTCAATCCTCTGCTGATAAAGGCCACCTCACTGCCACAGTCTTCATTGATCTGGCTAAAGCCTTTGACTCTGTTTCCCATCATCTCCTACTAAAGTCTCTTGAGGAAGCAAGACTCACCCCCCCCCGCTATCCAGTGGTTCAACTCCTATCTAAGCGATAGACACCAGTCAGTAAAAGTCGCAAGCTCCTCCTCCTCTCCTCTCCCCATCATGACTGGTGTCCCCCAGGGTTCCATACTCAGTCCAATCCCGGTTTCAGTCTTCATAAACAACCTTCCATCCACCTGCTCCCCCTTCCTCATCCATATGTACGCGGATGACACCATATTGTTCACATCCGGTCCAGACCTAGCCATGATACTTGATACACTCCAACAAGACTTCAGTGCAGTTCAGGCTTGGTTCACCTCAAAACAGTTAAATGTAATACTATGAAAACTGTCTCAATGACCTTTGGTACCCCAAAACTTGACAAATCTAACCTCATCCACTGGCCCAGTGGCACTGGGGGATTGAGGTGCTGGACGCCACACCCGAGCCACGCTGGTGACCCGGGTTCGGGAACGAGCTCGGGTGGCCAGGGTGCGACAGGGGAGAGAGGATCGAGGCATCCCAATGGATGATCTCCTCTCTCCAGGGTGGGAACCAGAGCATCTGCGTTCTACATCCCCAACCACAGCCGGTGGGAGCACCGACAGCTGAAGGGGATGGGCAGCTTAGCAGCTTGTCGGGGGTCGGGAGGCGTCGGCTCATGAGGAGGTCTGGCGTGCGTCCAGCACGTCTTCTCTCGGGACGTACGTCCTAGCGCTGGACGTCCCAGGGCTAGGGGATTATGAGGGAGAAAACAGAAAATAACCTCTCTGGCAGCCCTAGATGAAATCCGCTCCGGATCCATCCTAGACCACCAAGAAAAGGACAGACCCCATTGTGCAGGAGGTAAGGGAAGGAGGCACTCTAGGGGCAGATCCAAGGGCGGTGGAGTGAGATGGGAAGGAGTAGGATGGAAGGAGTGGGCTCCAGAGAGAGGAGGAGGAAAACAGCAAGTAAAAAAAAAAAAAAAAATCTAACCTCATCCATCCTATCACCTCCCTCAATGGCATACCACTAACGCTGTCCCAGCCTACAAATATCTTGGCATCTGGACTTGACCCACAACTAAATTTCTCCTCCACATTGATTACATTATATCCAAACTACTCGCTAAGATGGTAGTCCTCTACCGTAACAGAGACTCTCTCCCACTCCCTGCACATCATGAACTTTTGACCAAGATGGTCTTGCCAGTCATTGTTCATGCTGACATTGTTTAATGCACTGCTTCCTCCACCACCCTCATGTGACTTGATTCCCTTTTTTATGCTTACTGTCACTTCAAATTCTCCTTACAGGACACACCACTGTTTCCTTCTCTCCTGCCTGGATCTCCCTCCACTCTCACACAGACATCTCGCCCACTCTGTATCTTTCATCTCTAAATTCTGGTTCAGCCCTCTCCCCTCATACATCTCTCCCCTCCTTTTACCTGCCCCTACCTCATCCTACTCCCTATGCTCTAGAGACTCTCATACCTTCTCACTCACCACCTCTAATACTAACTTTGGCAAATGTGCCTTTAGCTACCGCATTCCTTCTCTGTGGAACTCTCAACCCCTCTCCTTTGAAACTCTCCTTTTCACTCTACTGTCAAATATCAACTATGCCTTCTTCTGTACCCCACCTGCTCCCACAATCAAACCTAATATGACTGCATCTCACCCTTGCACTTATCTGCTATCTGTCTACTTCCATCCTCTTTGCCCATTCCCTCATGTATCCTATTCTACCTAAGTTGCTTTTCAAGCTGTAAAATCTTCACAATATAGTGTGTAACACCATGTAATCTATACTCTATTTGTTCTACTAAGCCTCCTGCACGAGTGCCAATTTTCTACTTACCGCCAAACTATGTGATTATGTTTTACTCTGTATACTGTTTATATTTGAAAATGTTCTTTATCCCATTGTTCCCCCTCCCCCGGGTCACACCTGCAAATGAGCATCAGCTCAGTGTGCCTTTCCTGTTCACCAAATGTTTAAATAAATACATAAATAAATAAATCTCCACTAGTGAGTGGTAAGACCCATAACTCAGGGTGGCAAGCCACGAGTTAGTTATAAAGGTCTAACCACTCATGTGTGGAGATAAATGTGTTATTCTACTTCAGCCCATTATGTATTTGATATATACCACAAAGTTCATAATACTTTTTCTAGTGCTTTATCTTATTTTAGCTTAAAACTGCCTTTCTTTCCATTGACAAACAAACCGTTTAATGCCGTATTGATCCTAGTAAGAACAAATCCAGAACAAATGGTTTGATGCCTTTCATTGGACCAACAAGGATGTTACAGAAAGAACAAAGAGCTTTAGCTTTCACCAACAAGTCCTTCACTCTCTTTAGACCTGAAGAAGGACTTGTTGGTCTAACATAAGCTCTTATTCTTTATCCTTATTAATCAATAAGTTATCAACCATTTCTTTCTTTCCGTTGTAAATTCTCTATCTGGCCCATTGTCCTCTGAGTTCTATTTCCAGATTCTAAGTGGAAATAACATGTTCTAAGTGAAATAAATCACGTGCTAAGTGAAACATGCATATATATATATATATATATATATATATATATACACATATATATATATATATATACAGTTATAGTACTGGAGTGAGTTAGAACAGCTCAAGATATTACTGCTACACTACTATCTCACTGCCTACTGTGAAGATAGTAGTGTTATCTTGCAAGTTCAGAAGTCACAGCTAACAGTAAAGCCACACAGCCAATATGACTGAATTTCTCAAGCCACAGCATCCTGAGTAGCTTGAATTCTAAACTGCGATTTGAAACTAGTGCTCAGAAACCAGCACCACTTAGCAAGTACTGAATCAGGTTCAGCAGCTGTGGCAAACCTGTAAGTATAATCCAGGTTCCATTTACTGTCCTGTCCCATGCCCGAGAGTAACCGAGTTCAAGTAACAGTATCAGGAGAATCGCAGTTCCATTTACCTCCTGCACTCTGCCAAGCAGCCAGCTTCAATTAAAAAATCAAACAAAACCTACTTTACAAATGATCCATTACAAAAGAGACATCCCTTCATACAAAACATATAATCTGCTGACAGATAAGGGCTGCTTGGGCCACTCAGTCTGACCATTTTCCCTATCTACATTCTCACCACAGACCCTACTTGATCTATGGCTCTTCCCCCTCCATCCTTTCCACTATGATTTCCTTGTGTCTATCCTATGCATTTTTTAACACCACCACTGTTTTACCCCCACCTCCTCTGCTGGAAGCCTGTTCCAAGAATCCACCACTCTTTCTGTTAAGTAGTACTTCCTCACATTTCTCCTGAATCTACCCCCTTCCAGCTTCATATCATGTCCCCTTGTTCTTGAGCACCTTTTTTTCTGAAAAAAATGCTTCTCTCTTGTATCTTATTTACCCCTGTGAGGTATTTAAAGGTCTATCACATCACCCCTCCCTCCTCTCTTCCAGAGTGTGCATACTGATGTCCTTTAGTTTCCCCTCATAGGACTTTTGATGCAGACCCTGCACCATTTTAGTTGCCCTCCTCTGGACCATTTCCACACTGTCTATGTCCTTCTGGAGATGTGGTCTCCAGACCAGGACACAGTGCTTAAGGTGGGATCTTACCAGAGATCTATATAGCAGCAATGCCACCTCCTTCTTTCTGCTGGTGATAACTTTTTCTATGCACCCCAGCATCCCACTAGCCTTCCTGACTGCCTTGTTGCCCTGCCTGGCCTCCTTTATTTAATCCAATGTGATAATTACTAGGTCTCTTTCCTGCTTGGTTGTCATCAACATGACTCCACCCATTTTGTACTCTGAGCCCAGGTTTTCATGCCCTAAGTGCATTATTTTGCAGTTTTTTTCACATTGAAACCCAGCTACCATACTCTCGACCACTCCTTGAGTTTTCTCAGGTCTCTGCTCTTCCTTTCCACCCCTTCCCCCAAAATCTACACCCTGTTACAGATCTTGATGTCATCTGCAAAGAGACATACTTTTACTTACAGCTCCTCTGCAATGTCACTTATAAAGACCAATCCCAGCACTGATCCCTGAGGTATACCACTGGTCACTCTTCCTTCCAGGAAATGGACTCCGTTCACCACCACCCTCTATCTCCTATCTCCTATCCAATTTCTTTCCCAGTTTACTACCTTTTACCCACTCCTCAACTACGCAGCTTGCTCACTAGTTTCCTATGTGGAACAGAGTCAAAAGTCTTACTGAAATCTAGGTAGACCATGTCTACCACTCCTTCCTGATCTAATTCCTTGCTCAGAGTCAAAGAAATCTATCAGATTTATTTGACATGACCTCCCTCTGTGAATCCAGGCTGCCTCAGGTCTTTTTACCTGTTGGATACAGGATATTCCACAGTCCTTTCCTTCAACAGTGCTACCATCAATTTTCCCACACAATGTCAGCCTAACTTGGCCTATAATTGCCAGCCTCTTCCTTGTACCACTTTTGTGAAATGGGACTACATCTGCCCTCCTCCAGTCCACCAGAACCTCTCTGATTTCCAGTGATCTGTTAAATAGGACTTATAGAGGTGCAGACAGTACTTTGAGCTCCACCAACAGCTTTGGATGCACCCCATCTGAGCTCCTTTGCTTTGTCCACTTTCAGATTAGTGAGGTGCTTTCAGGACTCCCTTCTCTGAAAATGGACTAATGTCCACTCCCTTCAAAGCTCCTGTTACTTTTCTGCACTCCCTCCACTTCCCCTTTCTCTGTGAATACTCAACAGCAGTATTTGTTCAAGATGTCTGCCTTTTCCCTATACCCCTCTGTAGAGTCATCCTTCCCTATTTAACCTTATAATCCTTCTTTTGTTTTTCCTCTTTTCGCTTACATACCTAAAAAGTGTCTTGTACCCTTTTCATACTGCCTGGGCTATTCTCTCTTCAGTTTGTGCCTTTGCGCTCTTTACTGCTTTCTCTGTTTCCCCTGATACACCGCCCTATCCTCCTCCCTTTGCATCACATTGCATCTTCTGAATGCAACCCTTTTAACCTGTTTCCACCACTTCTTCCGAGAACCATAGTGGTCTTCCTAAACTGAGTGAAATTTTGTGCCACCTTCCCCTCACAACTTGGTGAGATTTGTCACAGTGCAAGGCTTACTTAAAACCAGAAATGGTTTTTCAAATGTCAAAAATGGATATCAGCTCTGGTATGGAACCACAACTGCTGTCACTGTTAGACTCTCAGACTGCTACACACAATGAGTCCACCCCCCCAGCACCAGAGACTGTTACTGACCAGAAAGTTACCACTACAGACACCAGCCCTATCGACCAGCCAGATAAATCAGGAAATGAAGACCATGTGGACATTTTAGATGATGCTTTATAATTGTTTACTGAGGCAATTGAGATTAAAAATACATTAAGAAAAACTAGTCATGACATCACTATGCTACATCGCTTTTTTACAGAAAACAACTAATCCAGATAGATAATCACTCTGGGTTCACAAATACTTAAACTTCTGTCTAGCTTTTTTATGACTGCCCAAAAAATTGGGAGCCCGATGAATCTATCAGCTTAAGAACTATCTGCCAGAATGTAGACAGATACTAAAGTCTAACAGTTACCCTTCTTTGTTGTCTGAGTCACATGAGTTTGAATTAACCCATAAGGTCCTAAGTGCCAAGCAGAACACTTAAAATGTCTTGTTAATAGTAGCCGTCTGAATGCTTCGGACAAATTGACCGATGATATCACACAATTATATCAGTGTAAGCAATCGGGGCCCCATAGTCCAGCATCTGTGTTAAACACTATGTGACTTCTGTGCTGTCTCGTTTGGTATGAGGGGCTGTACAGAAGTAAATCAAATGAAGTGGGTGACGTCACTTTAACAATGGATGAAAAACCAGATACCTAGGGTATTCCTCAGAAAGGCAGACCAAAACTAGAAACAGGCTAAATGTGAATGAAACCTGTAAATTGAAACCCAGGATGCATGAAAATGTAAAGAACCCAACCAGATGTCCTGTGGCCACTTAACTGGTATCTGAGTTGTACAGACCTGCAGTCACAAAATGCCAGAAAGCCTTTTTCTGTAGTGAAGAACAATAAATATGTAATGCTAAGAAAGCACCAGTAAATTGTCTTAAAACCAACCAATTCATATCAATAAAATAAGCATATGAATTACAACAATGCTGCAAAATGCAAGAATTGAAACAGAAAAAGAAATCATCTACCATAGTGCCAGAAAGCATGTGGTTCAAAAGCTGATTGATTCGGGGTACAGGCGACCAAGATTATACAGGTGACGGGGCACAACAACCACAACAACATTTAGCATGAATCATTACTGCAAACTTAATAACATGCAGCAACTAAAATTTTCCAGTATTTTAAATGGCGTACCACCCAATTTCCATTCTACTGTAAGCACAACCCGTTAGCAATTCAAACTGCACTACAACAAGCCAAGCGATTAGGAAGCATCGTTTACCAACTCTGCTTTCAGGCTAGAAATATTTCATTTCATTGCAGCTCAGGTGAAAAAGGAGTAAATAAGAAGCAAATTCAGTGAGTTATGTATATATCCATCCCAGGATAATATCAGATCTTCACAAAATATTTAAACCTCCTGCTATAAAGACACTGGGCCACAAACTGAGAATTGCACAGATTTTCTTTCCCAGCCCTTACTCTACCTGAACTATAACAGACATTCAACAATCAATCCTCTGCCCTACATCCATTTTTATTTTGTAGGTACCAATCAAGGAAAAACAATATCTAGTTCTTCTCTTTCTATAGCTTGTCATCTAAGATGTTGGAGTTCTTACATCTAAGGCCTAACTAACCCCTTATTGAGCACTACTCAGTGATATTTAAAACCTATTTTCCCCTTGATATCTTGCAGGTTGTCCTAAAAGGAACCAAACCATCAAAGAATCTGAGTTACTGAAAGTGACACTGACTCAGAGAAAATCCTGTAAGTATTTCACAAAGTCTTAAGTCAAATGATTTAAAAGCATTGATAAATCCAGCCCAGTGGAAGAGCCATTGTGCTTTTGCCCTCCATGCCAACGACCAGGTTTGGAAACAGACATGTATCACTGAGTGGGATTAGAGAGGCTCCATTGTTGGATGGTTGCTGTCCTTCCTTTGAGAGGTGGGACATGAGTTCCCACAGCAGGCGCTGCCACCTACCAGAGGTCGGACAGTAGCACAGCGGGGCTGCATGCTAGTGAAGTCCTGACACTCCAACCCAGGGAACAAAATTTGGAGGAAAATGTATACCAGGATGCTCCTTGCTGGCACCACCCGCAGCCTCTCCTGTGACCAACACAGCTGGACACCCACCCACAAGGTTCAGCATAAGTCATGGATAATCCATAAGTCCATGAGAAAGTCATGACTTGGCTGAGGGGTCCCATTAGGCAGAGCCAAAAGGTAAGAAACATATGATTAAACAAAAAAAGCTTTGATAAATCATTTGTACAGGACAGTGCTATTAAAATAAAAGTACACCAATCACTGTGTACTGCCAGCACTATTTTTGGTTAACTGCTTGTTTCTCTTGTTTGCAGCTAAAAATATCTCTGAATAAAACAAGTAAACCCCTAGAGTCACACAGAAGTAATGAAACTATGAAGTAAATAGGAAAAAACAGAAAACATGTATTTATTATTCCTTTGTTTTCTCAGTCTCTTCACAGACTCTGGTGCCTAAAAAAAGAAGAAATGCCAACCTTCTACTACAAAAGACAGATGAGGTCCACTTACATAGGTCGTCACTAGGACTACTTAAACTGCTTCCAGTTGGCTTTTGTTTTTGGAACGTCATGCCATTAAAAAAAGAAATCTATTCTCCCTGTCTATTTTTCACAGTTTAATAAGCTGCTTACCATGATGAAAAGATAACAAAACATGCAGTAACCTGTAATAAAAAACTTCAAGCATTTTAAAATACTGTCATTGAAAGAGTTGTAATAAAAAGTTCTAAGTTCATCTCATCTCTGGGTCATTCACCAAACATTGCAATAACAATTAGTACTGTAATTTTTTTTTTCTGTTGTACCTGGCATTTTTGAACCTCAAATGAATCCTCCATAGTCTACAAAGAGAAGGTCTTTAAGTTGAACGAACAATATTTGTGTCACCAAAGTTGCAACATGCCACCAAGTAGTCCAATTATTTTTCCAAGCCATCTTCACCTATCTTGAAATAGGCCACCCTGTAATCCATATGTTTCTTCCAAGCTATTTTCACTTGTCTTCTATTAAGCCACCATAATCCAAATGTTTTTTTTCCACAAAATCTACAAATTACCTTCAGTATCCATGTAGAGTACATCATGTAGTACAGCAAACCGGGAAAAAAAAGGCCTTGAAAAAGTCTCTATCTGTTCTGAAGAGTGTGCAGCAGTGGGCCCCAATCCAGCAGTGTGACCAACTCTCTTCTTATCTGCTACCTGAGATGGAATCCTGACCACTGAAGAGAAATCCTTGGTTCAGCTGTGGTCAACATCTTCTAGAGCAGCAGAGCTCCTTTCCCTTCAAGAAGCGGCTGTTGACTGAGGCTGCAGATGCACAGAAGCTCCCCAAGTGGCACGCACATTACCGGATCGCTTGACTTATGGTGCACACTCTAGGTTCTGCCCACAGCAACCAGACTGACCAATCAGAGTACAGCAAGGCCTCCCCAATTCACAGAACAGCACACCATGTTAGCCACAGAACTGTGTCAAAGTTTGCAGCCAACAAACTGATGAAAAAAAGGATGTTCAAATTTTAAAATGGGACAGTCAGTAAGCAAAAATAAAACATGAAACCCACTCCTCTTATACAAGTCAAATATGACATAGGTGAGAGTGAGACAGTAGAAATACCTCCACTCACTATACTTGCCCTCTTCTGACCTCACTCATGGCTTTACCACTCGTGAGGTCAGGAGGTCACATATAGGTCATGAAGATAGTTCTACTATCTCTCACCCATGTCCTATCCCAAATATCTATACATAGATAGGGTCTGGTATGGTTGCCTGATTGTTTGTTTCCCGATGCAAATTTTCCCGCACCCAGTTGACCGAATTACATTTCCCTGACTCGGCATGTTTCCCAAGTGTGGTTTACCCAACTCACTCACCTTTAAAAATGCGTAGTTTTATCTAAATACAATACATCTAAACACGATTATAATGCAGTATATAAGGCAGGTATAAGGCTGTAAAAGGAACCAAAAATCATTAATTGCATTACATTGCAGTAAATATTTCAGTAAAGACATTTCAAATAGGTGGAGATGCTTGCAGTATTTAACATCACATACACGCAGTGATCCTTTCATGTTTTGAAATGGCCACATAAGTAATTACAGGTAATTACACTTCTGATGCCAATCCTGTAATTACCTGTAATTACAATGTATTGTCTACAGTCCCAATCAATTACACAATGGTCAGCAACGTTGCAGTGCATCTTGTTTTGTCCAAAATAAACGCATTTTGCTTTATTTGCACTAGCCACCACACTACCCGAAGTCTGCAAAGTTGTCCCTTCCAAAAGAGGACACAACAAACTTTGTATAGATGGTTACCTTTGTGTGAAAGAATGCTGCCAGGGGGAATTATTTTATTGGTGTTGCCAACACTGAAAAACTATGGGATGTCATGGTAGGGCCTCAATGGTGCTTGTAGGAGGACAGCACCACCTTAGAAGTACAGTCGTGCATAATCACTCACCAGATGCAAATGACTGCCATGTAGCTACCACAGTAGCATTATTAAAGTCAAGGGGCTCGATTCTAGAAGCTTGGCAAGAAGTCGCCACAAAGGTGACTTCGCCAAATGCCGTCTTGAAATGGACCCGTGCCCCTATTCTAGAAGGGTAGGATCTCCACAGCTAAGTCCGCAACTTGCAACATGCAGATAGGTACACTAACCTAAGGGCATACCGGGGGTATGTCACAAGTCACAGCCCCAGCAGGTGTAAGTTCCCCAAAGCCCCGTAAGGCAGCTGTGCCCCAATCATTCCCCTATCAATTTTGTGCCACAAATGGTTAGAATTTAAAACCCTGAACCTTCCTGGTAGTCTAGTGGCCCCCCACCTGCCCCATTCATCAGTGCCAGTCCCTCTACATCCCCCCACCCATCACCAGCCGGCGACTGGCACAGTCCACCTCTAACCTCCACGGCCAGCTGCCGACTGAGCTTCGCATGAGCGCTTACTGTATAGATGCGCTCAGAAATAAATGAATACTCATTCATTTCTAAGCTTGTCTATACAGTAAGCACTCATGCACAGCTCAGTTGGTGGCTGGCCATGGGGGTGAGAGGTGGACTGTGCCAGTCACCAGCTGGGGATGGGTGGGGTGGGACTGGCATTGCTGGAGTGGGGTGGATGAGGACCACCAGACTACCAGGGATCTTGGAGTTTTAATTTGTAACCATTTGAGGCAAAATATCAAGTCAGGGAATGGATCGGGGAGGTTCAGCTGTTCTGTGGGCTGATAGTGGTGTGGGATTTGGGGGCATGATGTGTAGGCTGCCCTACAGGGGATTTTGGGTGTGGGAGATCTGGGACTGGCTATGCAAGATTCCCAGCTGGGCATCTCTGCTATGGGGGGTTGGGGCCTGGAGGTTGTGGGCTGCCTGTGGAGTGCCAACAGGGGTGTTCTGGGCATAGGGGCCACATCCTGGAGTGGGTGCAGCAGGTCTACAGAATCCCTGGAGGATGTATGTACAGTTACACCAGCTAAATGCTGGTGTAACTTACCTTGATGGTTCTCCTCTGGGGGTTCTTGTAGAATCCCGACATTGGGAGCTTTGTTGCTGCTCTACTGGAATAGGGCACAACTGCTACCATAAACCCCCTAGCACCATGTCGCAGGGGGTTTATGGTGCAACTGCTGGTATAACTGCTCTTTGGTGCAAGTGGACTGCAGCATGTTGCAGTCCACATTGTAGAATCCCACACGTCACAACTGCTGGCATAACTTGCTACTTGCGCCATTCCGTTTGGCACAAGTGCTGTTACGCCAGGCATATCTCTTTTAGAATCAGGCCCAAGAGCTGTAGCAACTCATGACACTCCAGTCCAGCTGATACAGACAGAGCTAGCAAAAGTGTCAGCCAAGGTGAGTCACAACATGCCCAGTCCCTGCAGCAGATGGTAAAACGAGCCAGAAGGGAGAATATGCCACCCAAACGGTGCACTCTGGAGGAGATAAACATTCCTCCTGAACTGTGTTCTGTAAATGATCAATAATTTTAATCAGAGAGTCTATGTGTGGCACTGAAAAGTCCTACTATTTAGCACAAAAATACTGAAAACCTAGTCTTGCAGACTACTGGTTGATGGATGGCACATTTCACACTGTGCCATCAATTTTTAGACAACTTTATTTGATACACACTCCAGAGGGAAATGCAGACACTTGCAGGATTGTGCCCCTGGTTTATGTTCTTTTGTCTGCTAAGTTGTAGGAGTGTCACCTGCAACTATTTCAGGACCTGCAAGATGCTGCAGGTGAGTTTGATTACAGCCTGTCACCCATTACAGATCATTGCAGATTTCGAACAGGCTGCAATCAATGCATCAAAAGTCCAATTATTGTACAGTAGGACCCCATTGTAAATTAGCTGATGCTAAATTGGGGTTTATCCTGTTTCTGATATCAGAAATAAACGTTTACTGCTACTCCTCCTCAATTCCCTGGAGTGGAGAATAAGGGCTTCTTGTTCCACCTAGGCCAAATGGTATGGTGAAAGATCCAGAGTGGTGGGTTGGCCTCCAAGTCTGGATCAGAACCAGACTTCAGCTTGCTAATGCGCCATTTAGTGGCCTTGGTGAGGATCTTGATGGGGTAGCTGCTTCATGTCTGTTATTTTACTTTTGTGCTCTGCTACACCAGCCTGTAAATTATATCACTTTTTGATGGGTGATGCTGCTTGAAAATAGCTTGGGTTAACATACCTGATGGGAAATCGGTGTCAGGGAATTTTTTGTCGGGCAAACAGATATCTGCAAACCATACGGATCTCCATGGATAGGTAGATTGATGTAAGTTTTATGCTGTACCTTTGAAGATAAGAAATGGCAAATATCATTGATATGTTTATTACTATGTTGACCTAAAGTGAGAATATCAGTATTGTTCTCACTTTAGGTTAATTTATCCACACACTAGCCCATACTTGCAATGGCAATGGAGGTACAGTGCAGGACTGATGCATGTACTGATGTTCCCTTCATTCAGTGATGTTGTGCTGGGATAACATCACTGTTGAAGAGGACCATGGAGCAATCAGGATCCAAGATTTTTTGCCATTGTATAATAAAAGGCATGGCATAAATCAAATATGCCATGGCCCTAAGGAAAATATTATTAATATTTTCCTTAGGGCCATGGCATCTCATACATATATATTTATTGCAAAAAACTTTGTTAATGCACCAGTTAGGGTTAAACCAACAAAAGTTGGGAAATGTGGTGTTAGGGTTTCATACCCTAATAACCCCTTCCCCCACCCTGCAAGCAACAAAACGAAAAAACGTTACCGTTTTGGCTGTCCTGAGTCTTAGCAAATCAGGCCTTCGGTGTTCCTTGGGATTGTCAACCTTAGCACTCCCTCACATTCCATCAACAAATAAAGTCAGATGTGCCAACTAAATGAGAATGGGGTGAGTGTTATTTATTTATTTATTTAGATCTTGGTAACCAGGTAAGCCCACTGAGACCAGAGGTCTCCAAGGAAGACCCGAGGCCTGATTTGCCAAGACTCAGGACAGCCCAAACTATGAAGTTTTACTTATTGCTGTTTGCAGGGTGGGGATGGGGTGTTAGGGTTGGAAACTCTAACACCACATTTCCCTAGTTTTGTAGGTATAACCCTAACTGGTGCATTAATGGTGTTTTTTTCAATGAATTTCTTTAGTTTTAAGACAGTATGATCATATTGTCATTCATACAGGTCCCTTTAGGACCTGTGTGAACACATCCATGTGATTACAGAAGTGCCTGTCCCTCTGGGCCCAGCACTTCTGTCCCTCCATTTATTCACATGTATATGTGGGTGTGGCAGTGCAGGCCCATCTGGGCCCTGTACTTCTGTTCCTCCAGAAAAGCAATTTATGTGCTTCCCTGCAATTTCTTTGTAGGGATGGACCAATTTTAGTTTTAATTTCTTAGGGCTTTTTTTTGGTTTTCTTGACTCTATTTATTCTGGTTGCCAGCCACTGGGGCCCCACTCAAGCAAGACCCACCCAAGCAGTTCTACTGCCCTGTCTGAACCCTCCAGCAAGGAACTGGGGACAGAGTCCTCTCCAACTGGCCCTCAAGTGGAGAGGACCAGGGAGAGTCAACCGGAAGGGTCAGTGGTGGACACGTGAGCCACCCCCTCAGAACCACCATCATCCTCCCAGTGGCCAAGGTGTTTCCTCCTTGCTTGTTACATTGCCCCCAAGGCATGGACATGCAATGATGTCACTGCACAGATGGCACGCCCCGTCCCCTGTCGCAGACGTCCACCGCTGCCTTCACCAACAGAAGTCCCCACCAGCCTGCAGCACTCCCAATCTCCACCGGAAGCTGCTACAAAGTGGGAAATCCCTGAAACCACCTCAGAAAGGTGAGCAGTCTCTGGATGCTTGATCCTCTCCTCCCCCGACCCTGGCTCAAAACTCGCTCCTGAACCCGGTCGCCAGCATAGCACGAGATGCAGCATCCAGTGTCTCAACTGTCAGCACCATCAGGCCAGCGCTAAGGGTTTAGCATTGTACCATTTAAGACCTTTCTATTTATATATACATGTTTCATTAACTCAATAATTGACAGAGTTACAGCTTGTTAAAGTTCCAATGTTATCCTTTGAGAATTGTATTTTTAAATTTTTGTGTTTTTGTACAGCCCCTAAATTTTTTGTTGAGGGGTCCATTATGCATTAATGTTTTAGCAACCAGTAAGGCCTTTATTTTGATATAGAAACTGTCCCATAACTGCATATATTGACAGAGTTATGGCTTGTTAAAGTTGAAATGTGAAAAAAAGTCAAAATTCTTTTTTCATCTGAAGGGATCTTTTTTGTGAGGTTGTGTCATTCATACGAGAAAAGATACAAAAAAAAATGTGAAAAAACTAAGTCCAAATTATTTTTTTCATATAAAGGGATCTTTTTCATGAGATTGTGTCATTCATACAAAAAAAGATTGCTTCACATGAAAAAAGAATTTGAAAATAACTAAGTCTAGGTTCTTTTTATATTCTTTTTTCATATGAAGGGATTGTTGTTTTTTTTTAGTTAGGTTGTGTCATTCATGTAAAAAAAGATTGCTTCATATGAAAAAAGAATGTGAAAAAACTATACAAAAAAGATTGCTTCATACAAAAAAGAATGTGAAAAGTCTAAATTCTTTTTTCATTTTGAAGGAATCTTTTTTCGTATGGGTTTTATCTTTTATTTTTTTTGTAGGCCATACAAAAAAAATTCGGATCTAAAAAATATTTTAAAATGTGTAAAAACACATTTCTGTGTGATTTTTCCAAAACTACCTGCAGAATCCATCTAAGGGGGAATGGTGAACAAGAAAATACAAAATACACATGCCCCCACAATGCAAAGCATCATGGGCTGCATATGCAAATCACCACAGAATGTGGTGTAACAAGTAACAAGTAACAAGATACATGTGTTGGTGTCTCTGCAGGATTTCATTTTTATTGCTTTTCAAAAAAAATATTTTAATGGAAACAAGATGGTGGACATATGAAAAACATATTTTTTTCTTGCAAAAAAGATTACCCCCATAAGAAACAGAATCTTTTTTCGTGTGGGTCAAATTCTTTTTTTGTATGCTGCAGCTATCCAAAACACTGTACTAAGCATGCTCAGAACTGAAATTTCAAATCCTCTGGAAAATACTCTGGAAAAGATTAATATATTTTTCACTAAACTAGTGAAAGACACCGCTGTGGCCCAAGTCCTTTCTACCCCAAAAATTTCAGAGCAAATATTTAAACCATCTGGGCACTAGTCGATGCACAAAAACAGCAAAAAAAAAACCTCAGATTTTTTTTTTCATTTCTTTTGCTATCTGCATCTCATAAACTGCACATCTGGCTGGAACAAAACTTGGCAAGTCAAGAGAGCTTGGCCCTTAGACTGTGCCTGCAAAATTTCATGTAAATTTGTTGAAAGGTGGCAAAGCTATTAAAGTACAAAGTTAGGTGCTTAACATTAAACAGCCTACTCAACCCTAGCTATAGGGGCCACTATAATATCTATTCACCAGTATAGTTATGGTAGACTGAGCATTTCTATGTTAAACCCCTAACTTTACACCTTAATAGCTGTGGTGGCATTCAACAAAATGCCCCAGATTTAGCATACATTGTCTAGGAGGCAAGTTGTAAATATGTGGAAAGTTTTGAGATGACAACTTGTGCAGTTTTTGAGATATGCATATGTTGTTTTTACATTAATGGCTTCATTTTTCCTATACTCACACCCTTTGTTTTGTCTGTCACCTACAGCCCAGATGGAGCAGATTTTTTCCACAACTTTCAGTGTAGAAGTGGCCTGTGCCATGATAGTGTCTGCACTCCATTTTCATGGAAAGAGTTTGAGCCAGTGGGATTGGATGTCATTTACTGGATGGTTCCTAGTTTACATCCCACCTTTTGTTTATTGGACCCTGGGCTGACCAAGTTTCTTTTAGAGTACTGGTATTCACGCAGTCAGATTGTGGCAAAGATTGTGAGGTGTTCCCTTGGGAAGTGTGTTTTCCCATCTGCTTTAAAAGGGCAGTGGTGAGGCCCTTCCTTAAGAAACCTTCTTCGGACCCTGATGAGCTCTCCAACTACAGGCTTGTCTTAAACCTTCCCTGTTTGGGGAAGTTGATTGAGAAGGTGGTGGTGATGCAGCTGGAACAACATCTGGAAAAATATGAAATCTATGTGCCTTTCCAGTCCAGGTTTTGACTTTGTTATAGAACAGAGACCACACTAGTCAGGGTGTAGCATGACCTTCTCCTAGCGAGGGACACTGGACAACATTCATTCTTGCCCTGCTAGACTGCTCTTCAGTCTTTGACATGGTGGATCATGGGGTGTTGTTGGCTTGTCTGAGGCACTATGTAGGATTTTCAGGAATAGTGTTGTGATGGTTTAAATCCTACATGTCCGTCCAGGGTGCAGTAGGTTACACTTGTCTTATTTACATTGAGCAGTGCTGCACAATGTTGTGTTCTACCTCTGGGATCAGTCTTGTCCCTCGTGTTATTCACCATGTATATGTTGCCATTAGGGAGATCATTAGATGCTGTGGCCTGGGTTTTCATCATTATGCCAATTATACCAAGCTGTATGTGTCATGTGCCCTGATGATGTTGTGATAGTATCAGAATTGAGCGAGTGTCTCAGGACACCAGGAGTGGATGACAATCAGCTGGCTTAGGCTCAAACCTTCAAAGACAGAGGTGTTACTGGTTGAGCTGGGTCAGTCGGTTTCAGTTGCAGCGAGTAGTAGCACCATCCTACACTCTTTGGATGGTGTGGTGCTCTGAGCTATGGCTAGGGTGAGGAATTTGGGAGTCATTGTGGACTCTAAGATTACCCTAGAATATTAGGTGCCAGCTGTTGTCCACAGTGGATTTTGCCACCTCTGAAATATCACCCAGATCAAGCCCTATTTTGAATTGGCTGACATGGTAACACTAGTGTATGACTTTGTCATGTCAAGGTTGGATTACTACAACACTCTTTACCTTGGGTTATCCACAAGGCTGCTGCATGATTTGCAGCTAGTTCAGAACAAAGCAGCTCAGCTGATTGCTGGGACCTCCATGTTAGAGCATATGATGCCGATTCTCTGCAGTCAACACTGGCTGCCAGTATGGTGGTGCATAAACTTCAGGGTGTGTTTGTTGACACACAAGGCCCTGCATGGACTGGGTCTAGGCTACCTGAAAGACCTCCTGATATGCTCCTGGCCATCCCGTCTGATCAATGGAGGCAAACTTCTTGTTGTTACCCAGGTCTTATTTGAAGTCCTTGGGAATCTGAGGTGACTGCACCAATTATGTGAAATACCTTTCCTCGGGAGATAAGAGGGTCTCTTTCACTGGCCATTTAAAAAAAACCTTTAAAAACTAATTTTTTCAATATAAGTTTTTGGACTAGCTTTCTGAGTTAAATGTTTTCATTTAATACAATACTGATTTTATGTTTGTAATTGATTTGCTGTATTTATTGTGAAGTGCCCACAGCCCTGGGGATTGGGTGCCATATAAATAAAAGTGCCTTGCCTTTTGAAGGTTTTATAAAACAATATTAAATGGTTCTAGAGTTAGAAGGAGTTTTTTTTTTTTTGGCATGCTCAGTAGGGTTTTTGGATTATAATCCTCTGTTATGACACAAAAATATTTTGTGTTGTGAGAGCTTTTTGGTTTTGTATAACTTGCTTCTAATGACCCCCGCTCTAAAGCATTTTCGGTTCATGACGGCTGCCATCTTGTTTTTTCCTGAACTAAACAACATGGAAAATATATAAAAATTATTTATTTTTAGAAAACAAACACCTGAACCTAGCTAAACAGGACCCGTTTGGCTAAATTATTTTTTTTTCTAAAAAGCACCTAGAAATACCTTTTCTGTGCACCCAAAAATCAAGGATGCACAGCTTAGTGAGAAGAGCTTTTCACCCGCATTCTCTGCATTAGAACAACAGGAGTTTCTTGACATCTGCAGCCATAGATGGAGGCCTGCTGCCAGCTTGTGTGCGAGCAGTGAGCCAGCAATCTCTCTCTCTCTCTCTCGCTCTCTCTTTATTTATTTATTTTTTTAATTCCTCCCCCCCTGCTTCTAGCTCAGCCAGCCTTCCTTCCTGTTTCCAATATTATGATGCTGAAGTGGACCAAGGTGCCCATCCCAGTACCATTTCACCAACCCCCTTCCCTTCAGACCACCCCCCAATCCTCAGGTGGTAACACTGGGGTGCCCACCCATGGTGCTGCTGTACAGTAAAACCTGACACTGGGGAGCCCATTCCCCAGAGTCGGATCGAATAAATAGTTCATCTTGAAAAATGAAAACAGTCTTCCATTGTATTTTTGTTTGCTTGTATGTTTAACCTCTAAATAAGAACACAGTGCATTGCAGATCTGCCTTGCCCCACCCAACCCCCCACTCAGCACCCTACCACATACCCTCACTCACCTACAGAGGTCCCATTCCATAGATCCACTCTGCGATCAGAAAGAGGTCCTCTTCTTGCAACTGCAATATAATATGATGAGTAAGTTTAATATATTTCAATGGGTTTTGGACTTTTACTCATAACTTTGTTATTTTTTTTTTTTAATATAGCTCTTTTGGGATCCCATCTCATGAACAAGGGATATGATATTTTTTTAAATTGACCCAAAAGTGGTTTCATGGTATGCTGTGAGAAATTGCCTTTCAGGTGGGATTTGAAAATGTTCACCTACTAAATTCATGAGATGAGGTCATAAGAAGGCTTCATTAATTTGTGTAAAAATATATTAAAATGACAAAGTTATGAGTTAACGTTGAAATATTTCAATGTTCTCTTATAACTTTGCTAATTGTTTTAATGTTAACATTTTATTAACTGGGGCAAGGGGGACAAGAGCCTAGGCTGGGAGGTTATACTCATCCCAGCTCTCCTTGCTGCCAGATTGAACACCTGTGGATTGGAATCAATTGGGCATTCAAAGTAAGGCTCCTTCCCTCCACACTTCACAATGTGAAAATGCCTCCCACCGGGAGGAAGCCCAAGTCCCCCTACACACTCTTCTTCCTCAGACTAAGACCTGAATCCAAAGGAGGGAGACCATTTCCATCAAAACTAGAGGTACCTGGTATTTGTTGTTATATAGTATGCTTGCAGCTTTCTAAATGTACTAATGACTGTTAGACCTAGAGCATTGGTTTGTAACACTCTGTATAATGGATATAAGTTGCTGTTGTTGTTTTCTTTGAATAATCTCAATTAAAAGATTAAATGCAAAACTTTTCAAAAATACAAACAACCCAACTTACAAACATATTTAAAAAGTAGCATACATAGCTTGCAAGGAAATGTATCACACTTCCAACTTTCAAACCCTAACTCCCCCCCAGAAGCAAAAGGACAAGACCACACAAGCAACCACAGTCATCGTCAGTTAAAACAAACAACATACGACTGTACAAATGCAGTAGCACTAATGTGCTACCTTCGTGGATTTGTATCTGCAGTACACACACTGCAAGACATACTCACTCACTTGTCACTGCAGATGGAAATCAACAATACTCAAATCACAACATTGCTTTTGTGTGAAGAACCACAGACACCTGCAGTCCCAGATGCAAATTCATGATACCCAAATTACAAGAGTTATTTTGTCTGTAGATGTGCAGGCAAGCATCAGGTACTGATACACACTGTAAGACATACACACACTTGATAGGCCTATATTTCTGCAGCCACAGGTGTAAGACATAACCTCTGGCTGCAGAAGCACGAGAACCACAACATCCATGATACCAAAATTGCTTCAGAACTTCCGTCTGCAGAAGTGCAGGTCCCGAGGGTCTGCACCTCTTAAGCCACAGATGTAAAACATACACACTGACTTCTGGTTCTGAAAGGGCAGACCCCTGTGGTGTCTTCCATTATGCAAACAGAAATATTGTTCAATGTATGTATCATAGTTTCAGCAGCAGATATAGAAATAGTTCAAAGAGGTCGCAAGTTCTCAGTTATGCAGCTTCATAAGAAAAAACATGTACTATAAGATCATGCTAGCTAGCACAGTACCTCACATAGTATGCATAAGTATATCTGACTACAGAGATGCAAGCCCCATGGGGTCTTCTGTCTCCAGAAGCACAGGCCTCCTTGGGGCCTACACTTCTGCAGTCACATATAATCATGAATGCTGTATGACATAGATACACGGGTGTGGCTGCATAAGCACAGGCCCCATGCAGCTACCAATGCAAATCTACAAAGATAGCACCCATTTGGGTGGAGAAGGAGTTGTAACTAGACTCTTCTGTGTCCAGCTGTGAATGTTGTACTGGAAATCAGAACATAACTTTAAACAGAGTGTGCCATGCTCAGTAATTGCATAATAACAATATTTTACTGCTTCTAAAAATATTGTTATTTGCACAAAAAAGAGAACATAAGCAGGACTGTGGTGTTAAGACATAAAATTGGAAACTGTGGCACTTTACTGCTACTGAAAGTATATGGGTCAAAGTTATAAATTCTACCTCAGTACCAATTATTTTGGGCACCTGTTATCAGCCACCAAACTCATCTATGGAATACATGGATGCTATTCTACTAGAAATGGAAACTGCTTGTGAGTTAGGGAATACAATCCTTCTTGGTGATCTGAATTTACCTGACATTAACCGGTGTGCATTTAATACAATGACTTTAAATGGTAAAAAACTCTTAGTCATTATTTCTCAGCTTCATTTAAAACAGAGTGTTAATTTTCCAACTCATGGGAAAAATCTTCTGGATGTAATTGTACATCAGGACGATTTGAATGTGTATGATGTGGATAAGGAAGCCCCTCTTGGAAATAGCGATCATTCACCATTTCCTTCAAGCTGCAGTGCCCAATTGAAATTATACCTGAGTCTTCCCTTATTTATAATTATGATAAAGCCAATACTGATGGCATGTTACAGATTCTAAACCAGGCTGACTGGGTCCAAGAACATTCTACACTTACTATTGAACATTTTTGGGAGTTACTTTATAATAAATTAACATCAGTCAGAGATGACTTTATTCCATGTATAAAAAAACATAATGATGAAAAAACTCAGCCTAAATCGTTGACACCTCCCATAAAGAAATTTATTAAGCAAAATAATAAGAAATTAAAAAATGTCAAAAAAATATGACTTCTAAAAACTGGACAGTACATATTTCAATGCAAAGGGCACGTAAGGTAGAAATTAAAAAATCCAAAAGAAGTTATGGATATAATCTAGCTAAAAATGCATCCAAATCAAATAGTAAGACATTTTTTTCCAAAATTAATTCTTAAAAAAAAAAAACAGTTTGCAAATTGGGTCCTATACAAGATAATGATAAGATCTATTTTGATTCTAAACCTATGGTGGATTTATTCAATCATAACTTTTGTAAACAATTTTCATCTAAGAACACCTTTGATGTTGACTTGGATGTCCTTGGTACAGAACGAATAAAATTTAAAATGAAAGACACTGAAAATAAAATCAGACGTCTTAAGGACAAAACATGTTTAGGACCAGATGCCATATCAGGACATTTATTGTTCCTGTTGTCTACTGGTTTATCGAACCCCTTAAAATTATTGTTTGAATCTTGTTTACTTTATGGTTTTGTCCCCAAACAATGGAAATGTGCCAATGTCATTCCTATTTATAAAAAAGGCCTTAAATCTGATTGCTCCAACTATCAAACAATTAGCCTTACTTCTCCAATTTGCAAATTGATGGAAAGGCTGATTAAAGATATATTAAATCCCTTTTTGATATGCGCAGATAATGAACAATATGGTTTCAGAAAGGGTAGAGGTTGCTACTCCAATCTGATGTGCTTCTACGAGAACATTAGTTCCCTTACTGACCGTCACATACCTTATGATGTTATCTTTTTGGATTTTAGTAGGGCATTTGATGTAATGCCACAGTGGGCTCTTGTGGTAAAATTGCATAACTTAAAAATAAATCAACACATTATTTTGTGGATTAAAAATTGGTTAACAGAACGCTCTCAATGGATGTGTATAAATGAATGTTTTTCTGACTTGGATATGTTACCAGTGGAGTCCCTCAAGGGTCAGTACTGGATCCTTGTCTATTTCAAGCTTTTGTATCTGATGTAACTTCTCACTGTTTGTCTTCAGCTGTTAAATATGTGGATGACATTAAAATTGGAGGTCCTTGCTCTAGTTTGGATGATCTCAAAATTATTCAGCAGGATTTTAATCATATAAATGATTGGGTTATTCACTGGGGTATGCAGTTAAATTATTCTAAATGTAGAGTTATGCATTTGGGTACTTCTAATTCCAAAAATACATACATGTTAGGACACCATCTCCTTAGTGAGACAACAGATGAGAGAGAGAGAGAGACTTTAGTATTATTATTTCAAATAATTTGGATGTTGCTAAGCATATCAATGAAGCTATAAATAAAGCAAATAGGGCCTTGTGGTCCACAAAACATAATTACCTCCAAACATCCTAAAGTGTTATTACCGTTATTTAATGCTTTTGTCAGACCTCACTTGGAGTATGTTTCTCAACTTCTGTCTCCTTATAAAAAGGCAAATATTAATCAGTTGGAGAAGGTGCAACATAGATTTACAAAAAACCTTGTAGGACTGCATCATCTGTCATATGAAGATAGACTGTCTAAGCTTGGTTTATACTCCTTTAAAACTTGAAGATTGAGGGGTGATCTTCTGTTTCTATTTGATGTAGTTCATGACCCACAATTGACAGTAGATTTAGGTTTGGCCTTTAAAGATTCATCTTACAGAGTAAAAGGTCACCAACTTCAGCTAGCAAGTAAACCCTTTAAAAATAATAAACGTAAATATTTCTATACTTTAAAAGTAATCAAACCTTGGAACAGTTTGCCTTTGTCTGTTATTATCAGTAAAGATAAAACTCAGTTTAAATCTAGATTGGATAATTATCTTAATTCTAGCAGTCAGTTATCCTGTTATTAATTCTGATAGTATATGTGCTCTTATGGGCCTTTTGGTCGTTCTGCTCATTGTCTCACCTTAGCATGAACCTTAGTATTTACAAAAACTCAGCTCTACTGTTACTATAAAAATGCTGACAACTATATTGTGGATTTATTTTACTTCCTAAAATAACCAACAGATGTCACTCCTTTCTCGTTGTAAATGTACATATTTTCATTTAATTATAAATCTGTACTTTGTTAATGTACATTTCTCTTACCATGGTCACCCAGCCAAATCAGCAGAATAAAACCAGAATTCTGTCTACCAATGTTGTATCCTGAAAAACCAAGCAATCTATACAGGGAGCTTCTTTAGGAAACTGCATAGCTTTATTACAGACTTCTTCTGAATACAGAGAGAGAGAGATTCTGGATCTTTCTAACAACAACACTACTGTTGCTCAAGATCTATATTCTCTTGGAGTTTGTAAATTCCATGCTACCCTCTAGCAGTGCCTCATAATACTACACTACAGTTGCATATTGTATATATCAATCCCCCCTTAAAAGCTAGTACTTTTTTTATTATTATCATTTAAAGTTCCTAGTCCTTCAAATATGAGGGAGGTCTTCTGTTCCTTGAAGAGCATCTAAGCTCTAAATCTGGTACTGAACTATCTACAGGTGAGGAATTTCCAAACACAGTTGACGAAGTCACTTTAATTTTTGGTACAAACAGTAGAGGTGTCATGTCAGTGACGGATGTCTGGATTACTTGGGACTTCTGTGGTACATGGTAACTCTCCTGATTTCTCATGAATCTCTAAGAAATTGGGTTGTTATAGAAACTGGCCCCTTTCACAGTGTTCTCAACCTCTATGTCCACTGCTCTGTCTGGTTCACTGTACTTCCTGTGGATTTGATCCACATGACAGAGCACTATTCTGCCATCTCCCAGGTATCCACCTCTTTCCTTGACCAAAGCTGTGGCTGCATACTGAATCTTCTGTCGCAAAACATTGTGTTTTTGTGTGCTTATTGAGCTTTTCCTTGTTTTTTAACTGTTTCTGTATCACTTTTCCTTTAAAATCAGGGTGTAACAAATCCAAGGCTGACCTCAATTTTTGACACATTAACATCTCGGCTGGTGACACTCCTGTTGTTGACTGTGATGTTATTCTGTAGCTAAACAATGCACAAGCTACTTTTGTTTCTAACGTACCTCCAGACATTTTCTTTAAACACTCCTTGAATGTTTGTACCGCTCTCTGCTAACCCATTTGATGAAGAGTGATATGGAGCGGAAGTTATGTGGGTAATTCCATTCCTTTCCATAAACTCTTTAAATTCCATGCTAACAAAAGAAGTTCCATTGTCAGATACTACCATCTCAAGTATGCCATGGTTACTGAAGCTCATTCCGAGTTTCTCTACAGTAGCTGCTGACATCGCTGAAGTCATTGGATAAACATCTGTCCACTTGGAATGTGCATCCATAATAACTAGGAACATTTTTCCAAGGAATGGACCAGCATAATCAAGATGTAATCGCCTCCAGGGTTTCTCAGTCCGCTCCCATGGGTGGAGTGGGGCAGTGGTTGGAGCTTTCTTATGTTCTTGGCACATGTTACAACTTCAAACCTTACTTTCAATTTCTTCATCCATCTTGGGCCACCACATAAAACTTCTAGCCAGTCTTTTCATTCGGGTCATTCTAGGGTGGCACTGGGGCAACTGCTCAAGGACAAGTTTACGACCTTGGGGGCAGCACTACAATACAAGCTCCCCATAAGACACATCCATCCTGCACACTGAAATCAGTTTTTCTGGAAAAATATGGTGTGAATTGAGTTTCCAGGACTACTTTGGCCCATCCTCACAAGATGTACTCCCAGACCTTTGCCAGCGCAGGGTCTTTTCCAGTCCAGAACCTAATCTGAGCAGCTGTCACTGGTGAGGCATCCATGTGGTCCTTTAACAACACTTTCTCTCCACAAGGAGCTTTGGTTGGGCCCTCCAATAGGGGAAGACAACTTAAGGCATCAGCTTTACCATGGTCCTTACCCACCTTGTATACTATGGTATACTCATAAAGTTGAAGTGTGACAGCCCACCTCTGGATCCTTGGTGAGGCCATCTGTGGTACGGCCTTCATCTCATTGAAGAGAGAAATCAAGGGCTTGTGGTCTGTGCAGATGACAAAATGTTGCCCATAAATATACTTGTGAAATCTCTGCACCCCAAACATCACAGCCAATCCCTCCTTGTCTAGCTGTAATTGTTATCAGCAGCTGTTAAAGTCCCTGGTACAAATCCAGTGGGTTTGTCAGTTCCATCAAGCATGCGGTGCAACAAAACTGTACCAATACCATATTGTGAAGCATCACAGGAGAGAATGACGTCTTTGTCTCCATCATAGTGAACTAACACATCTGATGATTGGAGTAACTTCTTGGAAGCCTCAAAAGTTTTCTCTTGCTCAGCTCCCCAGTGCCATTTCACTCCTTTCCTCAACAGCTGATACAAGGGCATCAAAAGGGTTGATAGGTTTGATAAGAAATTGTGATAATAATTCAATAGTCCCAGATACACTTTCAACTCAGACACATTGTTGGGTGTGGGTGCCTTTTAAATTGCCTGTACCTTTTCTTTTACAGGCCACAGTCCTATTGCAGCTATTTTATGTCCCAAGAACATCACTTCCTTACCTAGGAAAGTGCACTTGCTCCTTTTTAACTGAAGTCCTGCTTTTCCAGTCTGTTTAACACTTCTTCCAAGTTTTGCATATGCTCCCCTTCTATCCTGCCTGTTACTAAACTATCATCTAGGTACACCACCACATGATGAACTTCTTGCAACAGCCCATTCATAGTTCATCATTGTCATTGGAAAATAGCAGGAGCAGATGAAACACTGAAGGGTAAATGGTTATACCTGAGCAGACCCTTGTGGGTATTCACAGCAACATACTGTTTGGAGTCTTCATCCAGCACATTCTGTTGGTACGCATGACTCACGTCTAGCATTGTGAACCATTTTCCTCCTGCAAGGACCGCAAACAAATCATCAATTTTCAGAATCTGATACTGTTTCAAGCATGACACCCTATTAACAGTCAGTTTATAATCTCCACATATTTTCACAGAGCCATCGGGCTTCAGTACAAGAACAATGGGTGCAGCCCAGCTTGAAAACTGGACTGGTTCTATGATCTTCTTTCTCAAAAGACCATCAAGTTCAGCCTCAGCTTTGGGTTTCATTGCATAAGATACAGATCTCAGCTTAAAGAAACATGGAGTTGCATCACTGTTCACATATATTTGTGCTGTGGTACCCTGTAAAGTTCCCAGATCTTTCTTGAATACCACTTCATGTTTTGCAAGCACCTTCACCAGTGTCCACTGCTGTAACGGTGTCACCTGATTGACTGTTCTCCAGCCTATGGCCAGTTCAGCAATCCAGCCTCAGCCTAACAAGTTTGGGCCTGTCTCCATCACCACTACTAATGGAAATTCTTTTACTGACTCTTTGTACATCACTATTACTCTTGCTGACCCAAATTTCTCTACAGATTCCCCTGTATAGGTTTTCAATGTAATTGCACACTTTTCCAGCTCTGGGACTTCCTTCTTATTCCACAACTCAGAGTATTCTGCTTGATTCATAATGGTGACACTACATCCAGTGTCCTCCTCAAATTGTACAGTTTTGCCATTAATGTCTAACATCTGAATGATCGGTGCTACTTTGGGAATATCTGCCTCCTTCATACTTTGCATAGCATGCTCTTCCTCTGTGTCCTCATGTTCTTCCTCCCCCTGCAAGTGGAGGGTACACTGGAAGCTTTTGGAACTGCTCTTCCTCTGTTTCTCTGTCCTTCTTGGTGTGCATGCTTCCTTTTTCTCTTTAATCTTATTTCTACAGGCTTTACTGATGTGACCTTTCACTGCACATATGTGGCATCTTCCATCTTTAAAGCAACACTTCTGTGGGAAATGCTGGCCCCCACAAACTGTAGCAATTTTTAGTTATGTTCTTATTCAGTTGTTCTTTGTTCCTAAACAATTTGCTCTAAAGTTTTTCCATAATTACAGTCCTCAGCCATTCTTCTCAACTCTGCCACATATGCTCCCACACTCTCCCCAGCTTGTCTATTTCTAGAATTAAATTTGAACCTTTGTAAAATTTCACTCAGTTTTGGGTTAAAGCAATTTTTCAACAATTTTACTAAGTCATCATACGATTTGTCACCAGGCTTTTCAGAGCTCAACAAATTTCTCATTAAGCTGTAGGTTTGTGCACCCACTCCACTTAATAAAATGGCTCTTTTTTTACTAGCCTCTGTGATATAATTTGCAATAAAGAAATGTGACATGATTTTACAGTATTTCTCCCAGGTTTGAATTTGAGGATTAAAAAAAACCCACAGTTCCTACTGTGCCAGCCATTTCCTCTTTAATTGTAGACAGCCACTTACTGTATGCGTAGCTCCTACTACTTTCTTTACTTTCACTCTCTGAATAATTTTTTTTTGCTCACTGTGGGCAAAAATGTCCTCTTCCTTTTATCCCTGTCACCAAATAATATGTTGTATCCTGAAAAACCAAGCGATCTACACAGGGAACTTCTTTAGGAACTGCATAGCTTTATTACATGCTTCTAACAAGGCAGCCATCTTCTGAATACAAAGAGAGAGAGAGAAAGATATTCTGGATCCTTCTAACAAGAACACTACTATTGCTCAAGATCTATATTCGCTTAGAGTTTGTAAAGTCCATGCCACCCTGTAGCGGTGCCTCCTAAGACAACACTACAGTTGCATACAGTATATATCAACCAACACTTACTTGTTTGGATGTGTAAATATATCCCAGCCATGACCTACAGTGAGATGCACTTCAAAGAATAATGATGTTTTCATTTGGCTGCTTTATCACCCATCACCGAGCAGCTCCATTAAATCCCACATGATCAAACATGTTAAATAAATGTTACTCTGTTTAATGTCTCAAACACAAAATGAGTCCTCCAGAATAAATACATAGGCAATAGTGGTGGAGACATCTGCACTCATCACATATGAATCCTCCTTTGCTCTTGTGGGTGCAGGAATATCTTGGAGGGGTGGGGTAATACTATTAGAAATGCACAAAAAAGGCTGTCCCAGCAGCATGGAGGGCTGAGGCATCTGTGCTTTACCTCCTATCATGCCGGCGACCCATGTTCATGGTACGAGCAGGCCACTGGGGGTCAGCTGGGGAGGGACAGGATTGAGCATCCAGAGGACAGCTCTCCTATCCTGGAGAGGGAGGACTGGTGCTCCCACTGAATGACTGCCCCAGGTGGAGGTCTGCAGGTGGTATGGGTCCGAGGGTGCCAGAGGAAGGGAGGGTGCTGCAGGACTTCTGCTGATGTGCACACACCTCCACACGTATGTCTGGCCAACAACAGGGAATGGAGAAAAACAGAGGGCAAACACTCCAGCTGCAGGATGATGCCCAACCCTCCACAGGCTCCACACCCAGACTGGGCAGAAAGGTAAGTCCCAGTGACTCTGTCTCACTTTTAGGTTCAGCCATGGCTGACAGTGCTGGACAGAGCTTACTTCAAGCCGGGTGACTGGGCTATATCGCACTGATATGTATTCTGACAACTGAGGCAAGCTTTTTAGGCTGGGAGTAGAAAGTTCTTGAAACAGACTTAATTGTTACAGATGTCCCCTTTTTTAGGCTATTGCACTGCAAGGACCTGGAGATTGGAGGCTCGCCTTTCACTGCCAGCTATATCACAGCTAGGAGGTGGCCGCACATGACACTTGGGCACCATTAAAGGGACACTGTCAACCCTTTTTATTGAAAACCCACATTTAATGATTTCTTACCTACTCTAAAAATCATTGATGTGGCTGTTTTCTTATCTGCTTTAATTCTAATGGTGTAATTATATCCAACCTTATTTTGTTTCAGTTCTTTGTCTTAGTTTTATTGCATGCTTCCTGAACATTATAAACACCCACAAACAGTGCAGCCATTCATGATTCAATGGCCTCCTCTCTTTCCACTTTACCTTAAGTGCCTATACTGTGTTGCGGAGTTCAGAAGTCAAGGAAAGATGCAGTGGGAGTTGATCGAGGAATGCAAACAAACAACTTTTTATGTGGTAACAGCCATATGGTGGGCAGTCTGTTTTTCACTTTTAAAAAGAAAAAAATGAATTAGAATCAAACTTCCAGCAACATCAGCAATCTCTGAAGAAGGTGAGCAATCGTGAAATGTGTTTTTTAAACTGGAGACATTTCAAGGCCTAAGGGGGCTGACAGCGTCCCTTTAAGTAGTACTAGTTGTGGTTTATTGTTCAGGTATAACAGTCATTATAATATTTACAAGTAAATACAATAAAATACTAAACAGTGGGAAGAGAAAGATAGTAAATACTGCATACAACAATCAACTCCATCTCCACAAAAAGACTGAATTAGGCATACAGGGCACAACCTGCATTCATTTTAAGACAGTTGTACAAAGCTATGCCATTTATTATAACATGCTGTAATTGGTCCTGACAGTGCAGTGATTTGATGTTTACTAATATTTTCAGGTTAAAAACTGAAAATCATGAGATAAGATCCATTAAGCACAATTACAAGGGACTCTAATGAATTGCAAATAATCCTTATTCTTTTATCCATCAGGCTTCAGATAATTACTAAAAACTTGACCCATATTTTAGGACATGAAAGGCCACTTATTTATTTTACCCAAAACAACCTAGGATAATTTTCCAGGGTACCAATAGTAGAAGAAAAACACCACGTGATCAGGGAATGAAGATTCCTGCATAGCAGTCGCTTATCACACAAAAAAATGAGTTTTCTTAGCCCCCTGCAGAGGACACCCTGCCACAGTGTTGCTCTGTGTCTAACAGGGGCTTCACAGTTCTACCAACCACCAGTATATGTCATGCTACTGTACTTTGGCTGCCATTTATTCTGCTAAGATCTTCTGCCCAACTCTCTCTCTCTCTCTCTCTCTCTCTCTCTCTCTCCCTCCCTCTCTCACTCTCTCCCACTCTCTCTCTCTTTCTCTCTCTCTCTCGGACAACTACAGTATTCAGCCGCAGAGTCAATCACATATAATCCTCTCCCTTCCCAACCTACTCTGACTGTTTAAAACTTTTTTTTCTATTACAGCGGGAAACAAGCTTTCACAAATAAGCTTACCAGACTAAAGCCTTAATGTTTGTTCAGTTATCTCTTGCAGCACTCCCATAGCTACCATAAACAACCCTCTTGGAAGCAACCAGAGGTTATTAAGAATAATAGAACACATTTAATCTGATGCTGCAATTTGTAACTGTCTCTGCAGTTATGATCCTGTGAGACTGAGTAACTAAGTGACTGCTGGGATTAAGTGACTGGCTGTCAGTCAGGTGAGTGAAAGGGCAGCTGTATGAGCCGGCAGCACAAAACAGCCACCTAAATCAACAATGTGAGAACATAGGCATATTCTTCAAAAGGACATTTATTAAACATAAAACTCACAGAGAAAGCACACCACCTGATCACACCTGTAGCAACCACTGTCACATTTCTCAGGAGTGAATGGAGTATGCTATCTGCAATTAGAGAAGCTCGGCATTGCAAATTAAAAGCAAATTTAGTCTGTAGTTGCCTCTCAATGTATGCAATAATTTTAGGGATCCCTTCCTTCATACTTACTGGCACCACTCCACGCAACTCAGAGACACCCCCCCCCCATGGTTTTCAGTTCCCGAACCCAGTCTGGGTTACTTGCACTCCTACGCATGCACAGCAAACAAATGCAAAACAAACATGGCTGTCCTGCAGCACTCACCAACCACATATTTCTCATTTTCTGTAGGTATCCACATTTTCATGAGCAATATGACATCTGACTGGTAAGATAATTGGCAAGGGTTTTTGTTTCAGGTTGGGAAGTACTGCATCAGAGCTAAATGCCTACTGGGGCCACAAAACCCATTTTGCTATTCAGAAAATGTCTGCACAGTGATTTCTTTCAGACCAGATATCAGCAGCAACCAATCTCTGCAATGCTGTGATAGTCAATCAAGAAAGGAGAGAGGGGAGGGAGACGTGCTGCAGGGCTGGGGAAATCTAGTCAGTTCACCCAAAAAAACAATAACAAACTGGGCAGGTGGGAGTGGTGCCAGTGGAGCAACATGAGCAGGCAGAGATAGGGTGTTATTTAATATGCACAGACTGCTGAGCCAACAACAGCAAACACATACAGATGTAACTGCTACTTACCATCACAGTACCCAAACCCGCGACTGTCTCCTTTGCAACATGCTTGATTGCATTCACAACCAATAGGACAAAAAGGAGATGGACAGGTTAGAGCAGAACTTGTGGAGCTGCAGGAGAAACCTTGGTGGACAGCAGCAGCCTGTTCCCAGTAGAAACATAGCAGTAGTTTAGGAAGGGGAGATGGAGAAGTACACTGGTAGTCCATCTGTGATCCTGCTGCCTGCTTAGACTGTGCCAAACCCGTCACTTCCCAAGACTGACCCAAGCTGCTACACTCAGAAAAACTCTTTCTCATACCTGGCTGCAGTTGGATTTCAACTGGTAGGTGATCCATACTAGTGGGACTACAAATGTGAGCCAGTGACTTAAACTTGGAATGCAACATCTTGTATCAAATAATAAAAATGTACAGTAATCACTTCTTGTTTGTCAGTTGTTCAATTATGGTCAAAGTGATCACAGTTATGATCTTTGTAAAAGCGGACAGCAACACAATCATGTTGTTGGCAGCAGCAGATGCCTGGAAAAATCTCCCTAAACACAGTTAGCTGCACAATCAGGCAGACTTGATAGACCATGAGGCCTTTATCTGCTGGCAATTTTGTATGTTTGTATGCATGCATGTGTGTATATATGTATGTAGTTTTCTTCTTCCAGAATTGCATATACAAAGATCATCTGTCCACAGACCACTACACACAAGCTGGCAGCAGGTCTCCATCTGTGGCTGCAGATGTCAAGAAAGTCCCACTGTTCTCATACTAAGAACATGAGCGAGCTGCTCCTCTCGCTCAGCTGGGAACACTGGATTTTGGGGTGCACAGAAAAGGTATTTCAGGAGCTTCTTTTTTTTAAAACAAACACCCGAATCTAGCTAAACAGATCCCGTTTACTAGGTTTAGGTGTTTTTTAAATGACACCATCTTTATGTATTTTCCATGTTTTTTTTTAATTTGAGGGGAAGAAATTAAGATGGTGACTGTTATGGCCAAAAAACCTTTTTCATGCTGTGAGAAGCAAGTGGTGAGAAACCAAAAACTGTCCTACAACATGGTATTTTTCCTGTCGTATCAGAACACTGCCTTAAAGCCCTAACGAGCATGCTCAGAACAGGAAAAAAACAACACTTTAAACCCTTATAACTCTAGAACCATTTAATATTTTTTTCATGAAACCTTCCAAAGGCATTACCTTAACACAGCAAACTTCTCCCCTGGAAGTTTTGGGAAAAAATTCTGTTCCGTGTAGGCTGTACATGAGAGTAAAACCAAAAACACATGTTAAGTATAGGAAAAAAAATTGACATGTACAGGAAAAAGACATATGCAGATTTCAGAAATCACACAAGCTCCCATCACAAAACTTTTCACATATTTAGACCTTTTCTGCTAGACAATGCATGCAAAATTTCAGCTAATTTTGAAGAACACTGCCAAAGCTATTAAGGTGCAAATTTAGAGGTTTAACACAGACCCTCTTGCTCGAACCTAACTATACTGACACTACCATGTCAGTATTATATATCTGTATATTCCTTGCAAAAAAACCTTTTTAATGCATCAGTTGGGGTACCTTAATGCCACAAAAGTAGGGAAATGTGGCTTAAGGGTTTCCAACCCTAACTACCACCCACACCCCCACACTAAAACAGCAAAAAGAATAAGTATTAGAGTTTTGAGTCTCCAGAGCCTTGGTGAATCAGGGATGTGCTCTTCCTTGGGGTTGTGTACCCTAATGCTCCCCCCTCCCCCCAGACTGTAGCCACCAATCTGAAGCACAAGGTACAGCTCCAAGCCAGTGCCTCATAATGACACAGTCTTCAAAGGCAGAGAAGTATGTCTCACTGCATGTTGCCAAAACAATCTGTTGTAGCTTTCTTCATGCTGGGCCCTTTATAAACAAAGGAGATCATGTGTGATATTATTTGCTCAGGGAAAGGGGTGGGCATTAGGGTTGAGAACCCCAAGGAATACCCCACCACTGATTCACCCAGACTCTGGAGACCCAAAATCCTAATGGTTTTTCCTTTGCTGCTTGGGGAGTGGGGTGGGTGGGAGTTAGGTTGGAAACCCTAATGCCACATTTCCCAACTTTAGTGACGTTAAGTGGTGCATTAACAACATTTTTGCAAAGAATTTCCTTTCTTTTTAAGACAGTGAGATAATGTCCTCATTCACACATGTCCCAAAGGGACCTGCATGAACAGATGCAGATGACGTGTGCCAAGGGAAGACTCCATCCACCTGCACCCGTTACTTCAGTGTAGCAACGGATGTGAAGAATTCATGGGGCAATGTGGTGGGCTGAGGAAGTGCAGGGCCCTGTGGTCCTTATGCTTCCATGTGGTTGCAGATACAGATGCACAGAGCAAAGAGTGCATCTGTCAGCCACTGCATTGGGCCCTCTGCCACTCACAGGTGCAGAGATCCAGGGCACAATGCCAAGAGGACAACTGTCTTCACTATATGGTACCCAAGCCCATGCTGACAACTTTGCACCTTTCATTCCCTGGCTGGGGGGGTGTCACATAACAGTGCCATCCCCCCATCCTCACCCCATCCAGCTGGGTCACTGAGCTCACCCAGAACTTAGTTCAATGGCTTGGGATCACAAAGCATACCTGCTTGGGTCAAGACTGAAACTACACACAAAGTTAGTAAACAATTATATATTTTTTTCAGTTTTGACCAAAATTTTCCAAATACTCGTTTTATGAATCGCCTTATAAACATGACATCTAACATGTTTAGTATAGTGACTGAAATGTCATTTCACACCATAAGTGTGAAAACATGTCTCATACAGGATTTAAAAAATGACATGTCACGTTTATGAGGTGGTGTGGAAAAATGGCTATGCTGAAGGTTTGGAGTCAAAATATTGAAAATTAGTGAAGTTATGTGTGAATGTTGAAATATTGCAATGTTCACTTACAGCCTGGACAATTTACCATACTGTATAGGTGCACCAAATTGTCAGCATAGCCTTGTTATTACCCCACCTCATGAACCCAGTAGGTGAACATTTTCGAATACCTGCCGAAACATCATTCTGTGCCACTGAAAAATTATTCCATGCCACAGGTGCAAAAACACATTTTTGCCAGGATTTAAAAAAAAATGGCAGCTTACACATTCATGGGGTGGTGTGAAAAAATGACTATGCTGAAAATTTGGGGTCAAAATATTAAAAATTACCAAAGTTATGAGTGAGTGTTGTAAAATTTCAATGTATGTGCATAACTTTGCCATCTTTACATATTTTGACCCCAGACCTTCAACATAGCCTTCTTATGACACCAGGTCATGAATAAGGGATGTGAAAATGTTCAAATCCCACCCAAAAGGTGATTTTGCAAAATTACTACAAAATCACCTTTTGGGCTGGATTTGCATAATTCCGCCACTATGAGTCATGAGGTGGGGTCCCAGAAAGGCATGTTGAAAATCTGGAGTCCAAATATGCAACAATTAGAAAGCTATGCATCAAAGTTCAAACCCCCATTTAAATACATTGAATCTCACTCACCTTAGTTTCTTATATTGCAGTCAGCAGTTCCAGCAGCAAGACATGTCTTCAGTCAGAGAGTGGATCTTCATCTGGAGACATATTCAAGTGCTTGAGCATGTGTGTGTGTGGGGGGGGATTGTGGGTGCTTAATGGGAGGTTGTGGTGGGGGGACAGATTTGTGAGTGATCATTTCCTTTTTTGCAGGAAGAAAAAACAGGGAACTCTTTTCTTATTTTTAAGGGACACTAAAACTCTGACACAGGAATGGTGCACCCTAGTGTCAGGCAACTGGTCAGTGGCACCAGGGGTGGGCATCCAAGTGCCATGACCCACCAAATGGGATTGGGGTCATGCAACCTGCAGGGGAAGGGGGGGTCAAGAAAAATGGTACCAGCCCAGTCCACTAAATAAATTAATTAGATAGATAGATAGATAGATAGATAGATAGATAGATAGATAGATAGATGGATAGATAGGCAGGCAGACAGTCAGACAGACAGACAGAAATACAGATGGATGGATGGACAGATAGACAGACATACAGGCAGACAGGCATGCAGGCAGACAGGCAGGCAGACAGAGACAGAGAAAGCCAGAGAAAACAAGGGATCGCTGGCTCACTGATTTGATTGCTCCCCACAGCACAATTTCAAGCTGTGGCTGCAGAACCCAAGAAAGTCTTACTGTTCTCATACAGAGAACATGGGTGAATGGCTCCTCTCACTAAGCTGGGGTGCCCAGAAAAAGTATTTCAAAAAAGTTTCTTAAAAATCAAACAGCAGAATATAGCTACATTGATCCTGTTTAGCTAGGTTCAGTTTTTTTGGTTTTTTACAAGACATTTTTTAATGCATTTTCAATGTTCATGAGTAGAAAATAAGAAAAAAATGGCAGCCAGCAAGATCGATATTTTTGTCAGCACGAGAGGTAAATCATGGAGATAAACATTTGTGATTTTTTTAACCATTCGAGAGGTAAATCATGAAAATAAGTAATCGCAATCTTTTTTTTTCCGTTCACATCAGGACGTTAACTCTAAAATTGTTGTAACTCTGACACCATATATTAATTTTTCATGAGACCTTCCAAAAGCACACCCTTGACATGGGCCCCCTTTAACTCTGAAAATGTCACAAAAAGATGCAACACTGTCTATGCTGTAGGTGAGAGCAAAAAAATACCAAATGTTAAGTATAGGGAAACCAAATGTTGTCTTTTTCCATTTGTTGGCACTCCGTGTCTTGAAAACCGAACAAGATGCCAAACCAAAAATTTTTTGCATCTTGAGACTCTGACAGCCTGACACCACATGCTACATTTTGGGCCTTTTCATCAAACAACGCCAAAGTTATTACGGTGCAAAAATTGAGTTTAACATTAAACAGTCCACTCAACTCTAACTATAGAGTATATTCATTGCAAAAAAACTCATTAATGCATCAGTTTGGTTTCCTATTACATTGACAAAAGTATGGAAATTCGGTGTTAGGGTTCCCAACCCTACCATCCCACCCCACACACCACCCTCCACACACCAACAGGTATCAGGGTGTGCCTTGGGGTCATCAGCCCTAACACTCACCCCATTCCATGTGTAAGGAAGCTGAGATGGTACAGTATAGAACAATGGGATGAGAGTTAGGTTCAATGACCCCAAGACACACCCTGATGCCTGTTGTTGTGTGGAGGGTGGGGTGGGGGAACCCTAACATCAAATCTTTACTTTTGTCTCTGTAATAGGAACCCTAACTTATGCATTAACAGATTTTTTTGCAATGAATTTCCTTACTTTTTGAGATAGTATAACAGTATCTTCATTTTACTGTGAGAGCGCTGGGTCCCAGTCCCTCGGTAGATGCGCATATGTACAGTATGTAGCTGTGGAAGTTCAAGGCCTAAGGGCCCTGTACTTCCATGTGTCAAACAACAGTGTCCAAATTGTCAGCATAGCCATCTTATTACCCCACCTCATGTACCCTGGTACAGAGAAATTGTGAAATGCAAGGCAAAATGTAATTATGTGCAACTTAAATGCCATTATATCCCACAGGTGTGAAAACACATTCCTGGCAGGATGTGAAAAATGACAGCTGTACTGTTCATGAGATTGTGTGAAAAATGGCTATGTTGAAAATTTGGTGTCAAAATATTGAAAAGTACTAAAGTTATGCACATGCATAGAATAAATTTAACTGACAGACATAACTCGGGCATTTTTATGAATTTTGTCACATTTTCAACATGGCCTTTTTGGGACCCCACCTCATGAACACTAGCACTGTCATTACATTAATTGGTCCCAAAAGGTGATTTCGCACAGCAAATGCACCATTCTGTGGCACAGGTGCGAAAACATGTTTGGGCAGAATGTGAAAAATGACAGCTGTACTATTCATGAGGTGGTGTGAAAAAATGGCTATGTTAAAAATTTGGTGGCAAAATATTGAAAAGTACCAAAGTCACATGCGTGCATAGGGAAAATTCAATGGACGCACATAACTTGGGAATTTTTATGAATTATTTAACCAAATTTTCAACATGGGCTATTTGGGACTCCACCTCATGAACACTGGCACTGTCATTTTGTTAATAGGTCACAAAAGGTGACTTCACGCAGTGACCGAGAAATCACTTATGGATCCAATTAATGAAATTACAGTGACAGTGTTCATGAGGTGGGGTCCCAAAAAGCCCATTTTAAAAATTTGGTGCAAAAATACCAAAAAATGGCAGAGATATAAACATAAGTTCAAAATGCCATTGACTTCAGGCACTTACCTTGATTCTTCAGTTAGTGGTTCAGCTTTGAACAGTGAAGATGTGACACAGTACACAGTACACAGAAGATTGCAGCTGAGTCTCTGGTGGTAAGTATAGTACAAGAGGGGAGTGTGGGGTGGTGGGTCATTCAGTGGAAGGATCAGGATGGGGGAGGGGACAGGGGAGATGATAAGGGACCATTTTCTTTTTTACAGGAGAAAATAAAATACATCAGGGGACTGTTTTCTTTTTTACAGGGTTCATTTTAACAATGTTTGGGGACACTGGAGGTGGGCTCCCAGTATCCTACAGAGCTGAAGGGGGGGCAGTAGATAATATCTGGGGATACTGGGAGTGGGCTCCCCAGTGTCCCACACTGGTGGGGGGGGCTTATAATGCCGACAGGGGGATTGGCACCCCACTGTCTGCAAATTCTTAGAAACATTTTTCGGGACACTGGGAATGGGATCCCCAGTGTCCCATACTGGTGGGGAGGCTTACATTGCCGACAGCAGGATTGGGCACCCCCACGTCAGCAAAATACATTAATATTAATTATAACATGCTAAAATGGGGAAACATTTTTTTCTTAGGTAAACATCAAAAGGTGTTTACCTAAACAGGGGCCGCGGAATCCAGTTCTGGTGTTTGTTTTTTTAAATGGCCAGAACTGTTTTTAACTTTTTTCCAGAAGCCAATGGTTATTTTTCATTGAAGTAGTGCTGCAAATTTGCAGCAGTTTTTGTGAAAAGTGCAGCAAATTTGCGGCAGTTTTTGTGAAACAGTGCCATTAGTTGTGCGAAAGGTGCCACAGTTTGTGGCAGTTTTGCAAAAATAGTGCTGTAAATTTGCTGCACTACCAACTGCTGAACACAAAAAACTAATTTCTGGCCACCTTTTAAAAAAAATTATGCCAGAATCGTGTTCCTTCAGCCCTGATTAGGTAAACACAGCTGTTGGTGTTTAGCAAAGGGCAGTATTTTTTGAATTACAGAGTTTTTTTCCCAATCATTAACTGAAAACAAGATGGCAGCAGTACAGCACTAACTTTCCCATTTGCAAAAGCAAAAAGCACTTTCATGAAAGCAAAAAGTGCTTTTGAGGCATACATATATTTTTTCCCATAGGCTATAATGGGAAACTTTAAAGTTTTATAACTTTTGAATGGATTAATATTTGTTCACCAAACCTTCCAAAGGCACATCTGCAGCCCAGACCCCATATACCCTAACGATTTCAGACCAGACCCCAAAGCCATTTCGGAGATGCAGCTGAGCAAAGAATTTGTACCTAAATGGTAAATTTCACTTTTTGTGGCACTCCCCAGCTCCACAACTGCACCACCAACCGGAACAAACCTTGCCAGATCCAGAGATCTATTATACCACACGGTGCATGAAAAGTTTTGGGCACATCAGACCCACGGAAGATGCTCCCTTGTCTGACATTTTGTTGGCCTGAAATGTTTTTACGGAAATGTATCCTTTGACTCACAATCTCACCCTAGCCCAAATGTTAAGAGTATAGCTCCCTGATAATGGAAATTAGACTGGCATCTATTCCCCAGGCCAGCATTTATTGTCACAGTAGGGGCTTCAAAATGAATCAAATGCTGCACTGTAGTAGTCAATAAAGGCTATGTACAGCTTTTGCATTCCACATACTATATATTTTTCTAGTAGATGATTGAGAATGAAACAATCAGTTGTGCTGCAATTTTCTCTAAAGCCCACCTGCAATAGGGAGAGACCAACCATCTTATTTAGTTGTTCATTTGATCTAACTAAAGGAATTCCATTAAATGTCTTAGATATCACATCCAATATACTTACTGGTCTATACATGTGGGGCTCTGCTCTATTCCCTTTTTTTATATAGTGGAACTATTTAAGACCCTTTGCAAGACTCTGGAATATAATGATCTTTAATACTTGTATTAAAAATAAAAGCATTACATCAGCCCAGTCATTAACTGTGTATAAATAGAGCTCTGCTGAGATGTAGTCTAGGTCCAGTGCTTTATTGTGCTTTAAAGGAGAACTGCTAGTACACATAAAGCAGCCACCACTGCAGAGATCAGGGCTTCAGTACCCTGATCCCCTTGCAGGCACAACTTTCATTTAAATATGTTCATACCTGATCACTCATAAAATCTGCAAATCCTCTTTTAGCAGGCAGGCAGGCATTTTCTGCCATGCCTGTGCTCACCCCCCCCCCACACAATTACGCTGTTAATGAAGTGATATCATGACGCACCAGTGCCCCTTCCTGTATTGTGCCCAACATACAGAGATTTAATAATTTCTGTATGTCCAATGACCTGTTCTGTTTTCACAGTATGTGCCTTAATGCCATGTTTATACATAGCAAACACACAGCATTTAGGCAAAGTCTTTGAAAATAGAGTAGGGCATGGGAGAAACTGAGATTATTAAATCTCTGTACATAGGGCACAATACAGGAAGGGGTAGCGGCATGTCATGATATCACATTGTTAGCAGCGCGATCTCGGAGGGGGGGGGGTGAGCACAGGTATGGCAGAAAATGCCTGCCTGCCTGCCAAGAGAGGATTTGCAGATCTTATGAGTAATCAGGTATGGACATGTTTATATAAAGTCTGTGCCTGCAGGGGGATTGGGGTACTGCAGCCCTGAGTTGTGCAGCAGTGGCTACTTTATGTGTAACAGGAGTTATTGTTTAATGATGCAAGACCCATCATTACTTCATAAATAAACCAGTGCAATCTCACAATCTCGCAATCTCTCTCTCTCTATATATGTATGTGTATATATATACATATATATATATATTTATCCTGAAAGAACCCAGACCTTCAAACAAATGGAACTGTGCCCCTAAATCAAATTCCTAACGGAATAGAAAATGAGGGCTGTACGGTCTTTTCATTCTTATCCATACTTATTTACGCAGTATGTATGTGTTCTGCCTGGAACCTTCCTCGATGTCCCATTTCCCCTGAGTATTCCATTTGGATTGCTGAAATACACTCTTCGCTATATAAATACTTCACAAAAGAGTTCTCTGAAAATGAAGGTCCCAACAGGAATGGTCTGTATCAAATAAGACAATGTACAGTTTAAACAGTCCTGCTTTCCAACTGACAGAAGCTGGGCTCCCTCAGAAAGGTACAGAGATTAATTCTTACTTTTTAAACCCTAGGCTTGTGGTTAAATATTTATAAATATAAAATTTAGTTAGTCTCAGATACTGATATAATTCAGGTTGCCAGTTGAGATCCACCACACTTTGCATATTTTGTATCATGGGATGGACAGGTTGATTACAGGGACTGTGATTCCTGTTGAGTGGGTTGGAGGGAAGCAAAATGATCCTTGCCAAATGTAGACTGTAAATATATAGGTACTTGTACAATACCCACAGATGCCTGTAACCCATCAGCACGTGCTTGTCATATGTAATATATGGATTTCAATGGTACATTTTACACCTGCACATCATGAAATGTGTCCAACACAGAGACAAGCAATCCAGCAACCCTATGCAACAACAATTTATTTTCAAATAGAGGACATAAGTGGTGGTGCAAAAATATGCAGACTTGCTATATGTATATCATGACACCCACTAGTACAATTGTCAAGCCCCTGTGATCAAGGTTAATAAAATATTTTCCTCAAGGGGCAGGATGTACCTGTAAAATATGCACAGGAGCATGTTACCTATCAGTAGATGCTTGCTATACGAAATATATGCATTTTTGTGGTACATGTTACACCTAGACATCAATAAAATGAGCCCTGTCAACTCCTCTCAAGCTTTTCATAGTTGTTTTTAACCAGAAATTTGGCAAACCAATATATGGCAAAACAATTAAACTGACTATAAGGTCAAATCAAGAAAACTGGTGACCTTCACCAAGCGTGCTTAGGCCTTCCTCATGTTTGTCTAAGCCATGGTCTAGCCACTTATTACTGAGGTGCGGATTGGTATGTGACCCAGCCAGTCTAAGTATGAAATATCATATGACTGGTACCCCTTAAGTAAAGAATGCCACAGTGGGAGTTAGAGGTGGGTGAAAGTTGCCATTTCTACCTTAGTGGAACTTTTGCAAAATTTGGCAACTTTCGTGGAATTTTCTGAGCATCCACCTGTGGCAAATTGGAAAATTTTCAAATGTTTGTGGTGAGATTTCATCCTGTTTCACCTGGCCAAAAGTGTTATCTAAACCCCCCCCCGGTAAGCAGTCCCTGCCCCACCCAATCACCCCCCGATGTCATTACCCCCACCCAGTGGCTAGCAGTCCCTCTCCCCACACTATAACCCACCCCACATGAATTTAACCCCCCATCCCAAGCCCCGGTATTGTTAAATATTATGTTAGTCTCTTGACTCTCATTTGGTCTAGTTAACCCTCCTCCCTCTGTATCTCTGAGGGGGTTCCGCCCAGTGTGTGTGTGTGTGTGTGTATATTGCAAAAATCTCTGTTAATGCATCAGTTAGGGTTAATGACACAGCGACAAAAGTTTGGAAATTTGATGTTAGGGTTACCACCCCTACTCTACACGTGGGGTGAGAGTTAGACCTGACAACCCCATGACACACTCCAGTGCCTACTGGTGCATGTAGGGTGGGGGGTAAGGGTGGTAACCCTAACACTGAATTTCCAAACTTTTATCTCTGTGACATCAACCCTAACTGATGTATTAACAGAGATTTTTGCAATGAATTTACCTTCTTTTTGATTAAATGTAATGTAAGTGGTTAGTGGTATGTGTTTATGAGAGCACGGGCCCTCTGGGCCCTGCGCTCCCTTCACACTGCCCAGTTTTGCATAATGGTAAGCATATGTGGAAGTGTGGGCCCTCTGGGCCCTGTGCTCCCACTTACACATAACTACGGAGCCATACAGCAGCCCTATAGTGCTGAAAAGGAACCCCTGTAACACTAATTTGCCAATATCTCAGTAACTGTAGCAACTATGAAAAAAATTCCACTGCAGTTATAATCATGACTTCAAAACCTCCACACAGGCTTAGTTCACCAATAGGTGGACAAAGCTACCTGGATCAAGAAATCTGTATCTCGAATCATTTTCGAGACATGGGTGCCAAAAAGCACCATGGATGCCACAATGTTATCCTGTGGGAACATTTGCAAATTTGGAGTGCTGTAACTCTGGAACCAGTGTAAATTTTTTCAGCAAACCAGCAAATGGCACATCTGTGGTGCAAGGGCTTGTCACCCTGCAAATTTCAGCCCAAAAGTGCAAACCATGTAGTGGTAGTGAGGTGGCAAAGAAAGTTTTGTGATAGATGCAGGACAGACAGTGCAAACTGTATTTTGTAAATACAGTTCAAACAGTAATTAGAAAAAACATTCGCACTGTACTTCGAAATACAGTTTGGTAATTAGAAAAACCATTTGCACTGTATTTTGAAAATACACTATGAACAATAATTAGAAAAAACATTTGAACTGTATTTTGCAAATACAGTGTGAACAGTAAATAGAAAAAACATTCGCACTGTAAAAATAATTTGCACTGCCTGTCCTGTGCCCCAGAACATTTTATTCATTTTTTTTTTTTTGTAGACTTTCTTTAACACTGTCCCCACAGAACTCTCTCAGGCAGATCACACTCACCTCAACCACTCTACCACGCACCTGGTCCTCGCCTCGCCAGGAAATCGGGGACAGACACTCCTCTGCCCTACTCCAATCCAATGACCCCCACTTAGCGTACAGGACCCAAGGCAAGGCAGGGGATCAAGACAGCCAGCGAGATGAGTCCAGCATTGGGTGTGTGGTGACAGGCACCAGAGGTTGCCATCGCCTAACTGTGGGACCAGGGTTTTTCTGTTGGTATGAGTTCCCGGAGCGCAGATGTGTAATGACGCCCTGCATGCAATGGGTGCGCACCCACATGTAAGGCGTCTGCAGCCACTACAACCCCAGATGGGCATGCCGCAAGTTGTGCTACCTCCAGTCACCACCAGGAGCTGCCAGCACCACAGCAAGTGTACCCTCCCACCCCAGGAAAGGAGAGCAGTCCTCCAGATGCTCCAACAGGCATTGGGTGTGTGGTGGCAGGCACTGGAGGTTGCCGTTGCCTATTTGTGGGACCAAGGTTTTTCTGTCGGTGCATGTTCCCAGAGCATGGATGTGCAATGAAGCCCTGTACACAACGGGCATGCACCTGTGTGTAAGATGTCTGCAGCTGCTCCAACCCCAGATGGGCATGCTGTAAGGTGCGCTACCCCAGACACCACCAGGAGCCACCAGCACCACGGCAAGCATACCCACTCACTCCAGGAAAGGAGAGCAGTCCTCTGTACATTCAATCCTTTCCTGCCCCTGCCAACACCCGATGGCCTGAGTTCACTCCCAAACCCAGGTTGCTGGTGTGGCGTGAGGTGTGGCATCCAGCGCCTCAACCCTCAATACCACTGGGCTGGCTAGGAGAACATTTTAAACTGAAAGGTAATTAGAAATACCATTCAAACTGTATTTGCAAAATACAGTTTGAATGGTTGTTCTAATAACCGTTCAAACTGTATTTCAAAATTCAATTCTAATGGTTTTTCTAATTACCATTCAAGCTGTATTTCAAAACACAGGTCGCACTGCTTGTCTTGCATCTATCACACAAATCATTATAATTCAAAAATGGTAATATATTTTTTCACCATACCATCCAAAGGCACACCCTTGGCATACACCCCAATTATCCCTGAAAGCATTAGAGGCAAACTTAATTCTGTGTGTGCTATACATGAGAGCAAAAAATCCCATGTTATCCTATGAAAAAAAAAGTTCCTTTTTGCATTTTTGACCACTTTATATCTCCGAAACCATAAAAGCTGCCATCATAAAACTTTCCACATCTTGTGACACTGACAACATGACAGCACATATCAATTTTTGTGTTATTTGGTTGAAAAATGACAAAGTTATTAAGGTGCAAAAATTGAGATTTAGCATTGAAAGGCTGTACCAACCTTAACTATAAGGGTGCCATTGCACCCTTATAATATATACTATAAATATATATATATATATATATATTTTAGTGGCACAGTAGTGCCACTATAGTTGGGGTTGCGTAGCCATTTCTATGTTAAAATGCAAATTTTGTACTTTAATAACTGTGCAACCATTTGTCCGATTTGCCTGCAATTTGGAACGGAGGAAGATTCTTGGCAGGTCTCCAGACCTGGAAATTTTTGTGCTGATCAGATGTATGGTTGTAGAATCATAGTGAGCTGACAAACATGACAAATCCCAACATTCCGTATTCTTTAGACGTCCACTTTGTATTGAAGACTGCATCTGAGTGAGTTCAAATTGGGTGGGCTACATGGGTCCTGTGTCGCAGATGTGCCTTTTGAAGATTTTGTGTAAAAAATCTTGTTCCGTTCAAAAGTTATAGCATTTTTAGTGCCCCATTATATCCTATGGGAAAATTTATACTGTATGTGCAGCTTGAAAATTGTCGCGATAGCATTTTTTAGTGTCGAGCTTGCCAAAAATAGTGCCGTGCTGCCACCATCTTGTTTGCAGTTAGTGAGAGAGAAAAAACAATATAACTCAAAAAATACTGCAGTTTTTGACATACCAACCATTGGGTTTACCATTTTGGGGCATGAGGAACAGGAATCTGACATTAGTTTTTCACCAGCTGGTCTGGAAATGTGGTTTTCAGATTTTTTTCACCATTTTGCAGTTTTTGGATCATGACACTATCACAAAGTGCCACGGCAATATGCACGACCATTAAAAATACAACCGCGACACTATATTTTACATTCATGGTTGTATTCCCATTATAAAGATAGGAGTGTTGCAATCATTTCTTAAATGACCATGATAACACTGCAAAGCCACATTTTCTGAAATGATGTTTTCTTTGTCACTTGATTGTGGCCAGCTGGATTGTGATATTGGCCTGAAATTTTCAGGGTGGCAAGCCCTACTGCTGCAGGTGTGCCTTTCACTGGTTTGCTTCAAAAACATTCACCACATCCCTAGTTATAACGTTCTGAATTTATGAATTTTCCCATAGGATAACATTGTGGGAGTCGTTTTCTTTGTCACTTCATTGTGGCTACGTGCATTTTGGTATTGACCTGGTACCAACCTCTACCCCTACATGTGTGCCTTTTGCTGGTTTGGTATGGAACTATTGAACATGGCCATAGTTACAGCATTGTGAACTTTGGAAATTTCCCCATAGGATAACATTGCGGTGCAGGTTTTTCTTTGTCCCCTCATTGTGGCAACGTGAATTGCGCTATTGCTCTGAACATTTCATGGTGGAAAGGCCTACCTCCACAGGTGTGCCTTTTGGTGTTTTGGTATGAAACCATTCAATAGGGCCATAGTTACAGCATTGCAAAATTCAGAAAATTCCCCATAGGATAACATTGCGGTGCCAGTGATACCTTTCTGGGCCCGTATCTCTAAAACGGTACGAGATATGGACTTTTTGTCACACATATTCTTGGGGGGGGGCTAAGTACAGAACTAGGTTAGAAAGGCATGAAACTCCTGAAATTTGAATTTTTTTTCCTACCATGTACAGTTCCTGAAATATTTGTGAATTACTATCCCACATGTACATTTTCGTGTGTGTCGATGATTGCCATGCCTTCACAGTTGACACTCACAGTACTGTCAGTGCCTGTAATAGGGAAATGATGAGTGACATGTATTTGGTCACTGCATTGCTATGACGACTACTGAGTTTCATGATTACAATGACACTTAACTTCAGTTTGCAGCATGCGCGCTTCATGAGATATGGGCAAATTACTGTAATTAGGCCTCCTTACTTTGTACAGCTGCTATATGGAATCACACTTAACTGTAAGTGGGAGTACAAGCCCAGATATCTGCTCCTACAAACACACATACTATTTGGTTATTTTCAGCGAAGCTTGGTAGGAAATCATGTTCTACCAAGCCACCCATTTCTATTCCTACTTACATTACACTTTAAAAAAGAAGATAAATTTTTTGCAAAAACTTCATTAATGCATCAGTTAGGGTTGTTCCACAGCAACAAAAAAAGGAAAATTTGCTGTTAGGGTTACCAACCCTACCACCCCACCCCAACCCCACCAACAGGCATCGGGGTGTGCGTTGGGGTTGTTGTACCCCCTTCCCTTCCTTTTTTTCTTTTTTCATTCTTCCCCTTCCCCTTCCCTTCCCATCCTCTCCTTTTTCCTTTCCCATTTTGTATTTTGTTGTTCCTTTTTATGGTTTTTCCTTTCTGTGTTTTCCCTCTTTTCAGTATATGACCTATGCTGATTTATTCATTATTTATTAGACATTGTGATGCACTGCTTTTGGTGTGTGTTTCTGATACACTGGCACTTCAATTGTCTGTCCTTATGATGTGAAAATGTTTGACATGTGAGGAGGTGCTGCTGCTATGTTTCCTTTGATGAATAAATGGATTTTTTAACTTAGACCAAGTTGAGTGGTTTTTTGCATCTATACCTGGTAGAAGCACTTTTTCGGTAAAGCACTAACAGCAAATTTCCCTTCTTTTGTCACTGTGGAACAACCCTAACTGATGCGTTAATGAAGTTTTTGCAAAGAATATTTATTTATTTAATTTATTCCCTGGTTGTCTAGTGGTATCCCCCCACCAGCCATCAGTCACCAATTGCCCAAAATTAAAAACATATCCTTGGTGGTAGGGGGAGTACTCCTATACTTCAGGGGGCACTTAAATGTATCCATGGTATCCCTATCTCTGCCCAACCCCACAGGTTGTGAATTCATTCACTCCCTGTTGCTACTCAGTAACTCCAAAAAGGTGCACCTGGTCTGTGCCTACAATCCCCCCAAAGGCGGCTTACCCAGACTCTCCTTTCTGCTTGACCACTTAAAAGGCACTGTGGGGTCTAATGAGGTCCTTATCCTGGGGGATCTCAACCTCAGCTGGTTGGGGCCCAATATCAAGCTCTTTGAGCCACTTCTGTCTGGTCTAGCCTTTGTCAGACCATCCCCGGACCCACTCATATCTCCACCCGGGGGGACAAGGGCTCGCTTATTGACTGGTTACTTAGCAACGGTCTGGATAGAATCCTACAATCTGGTATTCTCCCGGACACGATATCCGATCACTCACCCATCTACTGTGTATGGGGATCCTCTGCCCCAAAAATTCCCAGTAGAGTGATTCAGGTCAGGGATTATTCCAAACTTATCCTAAATGACTACCTGAATGACCTACATCATACTGACTGGGCTAGGGTACTTAGTACCAATAACCCGACCATTGCATTAGACCACTTCCTATCGATTCTCATCCCCCTGCAGGATAAGCATGCTCCCCTCACTAAGAGAAGGGTGAGGGGCACTGTCACCAAGTGGCTGCATGGTGGGCTACTTGCTCTCATGAAGCAGAGAGACAAGTGCTGGCTCAACTACAAAATTTCCGGTGACCCACTTGATCACCTTGAATATCGACGACTCAGAAACTCTTGTAAGGCCACTATACGCACCGCCAAGAGTGAGTTCTGTAAATCAGCTTTGCTCAAATCGGCTTACAACCTCAGGAGTTTCTGGAAAAACATCAAAAGTATGGTGGGTGTGTCCGCCATGCACTCAGTCGTTGACATGAACTTAGAAGGGGCCAACTGCAACAACCCCCTGACCATCGCCTCAGCGTTCAACTGTCTGTTCTTGGAACTGCCGGCCACCCATCACCTCCCTTCCCCCTCCACAGAACCTCAGGGCCACCCCCTCTCCTCCTGGCCTCCTTTTTACCTGAGGCAAGTCTCTGCCAGAGAAACTCAAACTCTCCTAGCCAGGCTCTCACACCACTCTGGGGTGGGTTATGATCACCTAGAACCTAAGTTTCTGAGTCTAGGGGTGCCCTACCTCTCTCGGCCGATTACCCACATTTTTTACTCTTCCCTCACCTCTGGAATCGTACCTGATATATGGAAGGTGGCCAAGGTTGTCCCGGTGTTTAAGCATGGTGACCCCAAGGAGTTAAATAACTACTGCCCCATTGCCATACTCCCTGCTACCAGCAAGCTACTTGAAAAAGCTGTGGCTGGACAAATCTCCCATTACCAGCAGGAGTATGCAGTTCTCTCACCTGCCCAGCACAGCTTCAGGAAGGGGCATAGCATGTCCACTGCTCTCGCCCAGGTCAGAGCTGCCACAGATGCTGGTAAACTGACTGCGGCCATCTTTGTCAACCTCTCTAAGGCCTTCAACTGAGTTGACCATAATCTCCTTATCTCCACCCTACTTGGGCAAGGCTTCTCCCCCCGTGCTCTTGACTGGTTCACCAGCTATCTTGGAGGGAGACAACAATATACCTGTTTTAACCGTGCCCTTTCGGGCCTCTCCCCAGTTAGATGTGGTGTACCCTAAGGGTCCATTCTTGGTCCCATTCTGTTCTCCCTCTATGTAAATGAACTCCCCTTAGTTACAACCTTCGGGTCTACTACTCTATATGTGGATGATCTGGTATTACTATCTAGCGCCCTGAACCCCGTTACCATCAACTCCCAACTCAATTCCAACTTTAGGCATATCCAAAACTGGCTCGTGGGATGCAAGCTTACCATAAATCTTGACAAAATCCATGTCATGTTATTCGGGTCGGTGGCCAAAATCACTTCTTGCCCCACCCCCCTCACCATAAATGGGAGGAACGGCTCTCTCCTGCCTGTTCTAAACTCGGCTAGGTACCTAGGAGTGATCCTAGACCTCCAGCTTGATTTCATTGAGCATCTCCAGAACATTTGCAAAGCGACAAACTGTAAGCTTGGCCTAGCCTACAGGGCCAAGGACTGCCTCACCCTGGCTGCTTGGCTTGCCATAGCTAGGGGGATCCTCCTACCTACGCTCTGCTATGGGCTTGTTGGCTTCAAGCCAGTCCCGAATGCCTCCCTAGCAAAATGGGATATGGCATATAACAATGTCTGTTGTTTTGCCCTCTCTTCCCATCGCCTTATGCATCAGTGTGCCCTCTATGCCCAGCTGGAGTGGCTTCCCCCTGATAAACACCGAGCCTTTGTCTTTGGTAGCTTGGCAGACAACATAGTCCATACGGCTTGCCCCCCAGCATTTGCCCTCCCCTTCCAACACTGCACCCCGGCCTATCTGCTTAGGCCCAGCTTGACTCTCGCTTGCAAGGTCTCCAGGACCCACTCCGTCACTGGTGATCAGGCCTTTTCCACCTATGCCCCCAGATTCTGGAACTCCCTCCCTGCTCCTGTTCGAGCAGCCCCTTCCCACTCCAGCTTCAAAACATCCCTCTGGAAATTCCTCAAAGGGGCCCCCACCTGTCCTTGTGGAAATGTGTAGCTGCCACCACCGGCTGCCCATCACCTCTTCCACCTCGTAGGGTTCTGCCCCACCACTTCTCCTCCCCCGCACTTATTTGCTCTTGCGGCCACCCCACTCCCCACCCTCAAGTAGTCCTGGCCCTCACCATCCCCTTGGGTCAGCACCTTTTCCCCTCCATGCTGTCTGGGATTCCCTCCCCTTCTAGCTCCCTCCCTCGGGGCTCCCGAAGGTCCCTTCACTATACCCAGACCTGCCTACTGGGGCCTGTCACTGGATTTGGGAAGTACTCCCCTGCAGCTCATGCTTGCCTTGCCGTGGTGGTCCTCCATGTTGGGCTCCTCACCCTCTAGCTCAATGCTGCCCACTGCAAAATCTCACCACCCCCTGCCCATTTTCCCAACTGCCATATGGGGTATCAGTGGCTTCAGCCTCTCCCCTCCATCTAGCCCCTGTACTTGTTGTTCTCCTCACCCCTGCCACAATGTGAACTTATTTCATAATGAGCCTGTAGTTGTATTCTTGTTTGTTGCTCTGACCATGTACTAGTGTCTACATGCTGTTTACTCTGGCCCCACCTGTGTGTGGGTGAGATTGTTATTTGTCTATTCAATGTCCTATGTATTGTACTCCATTTGGCCCACTTGTAGTTGCAGGCCTGTATGCTACCCTGTATATGTACCATTTTTCTCTGTACTGTAACCTCCCGGGTCGCACCTGAAAATAGGCACTCGTCTAGTGTGCTTACCTGGTTAACAAAAACAAATAAATAAATAAATAGGCTTCCCTCCCTCTACATGATCATCCGCCTGTAATGCATTAAAAAAAATCCTCATCCCCCATATTGTAAAATGATGTTCTTAGTCTCTTTCGTATTAGTTAATCTCCCTCCCTCCCTATCCCCAGGGTGTTCCGCCCAGAATATATATATTTTTTCTTTATTTCCTGGTGGTCTTGTGCCCCCCCACCTGGCAGGTAGTTTCCCACCCCACTCATCCAATCCCAAAATGGAGTGGGAAATACATTGTTAGAGTTTCCAAACCTAACTCCGCATCCCCCCTCCCACCTGCAACACACACATACATGCAAGCGGGGGAGGCAGCAAGACAACACAACCAATGAGAAACAGCCAGCATCCGGTAAGAGAAAAAACATACAACATATCACAAGAGTTAGGTCTCATGACCCCATGGCACACCCTAACGTCTGTCAATGTGTGGAGGATGGGGGAGTGGGGGGTTTGGGTGGTTAGGGGCTCAACCCTAATATCTCATTTCCTGACTTTTGTCACTTTAACCCTAGCTGATGCATTAACAAAGTTTTTTGCAATAATTTCCTTACTTTTTGAGAAAGTGTGATGTAACTAGCAAATGGTATGTGTTGGTGGTAGCGCAGGCACTCCGAGGACTGTGCTCCCACTTACACATAACAATGGAGCCATACAGGAGCCCTGTAGGGGTAAAAAGGAACCCTTGTAACACTAATTTGTTAATGTCTTAGTAACCGTACAAGCTATGAAAAAAATTCCTCTGCAGTTGTAATCATGGCATTGAACCTCCACGCGTACGTAGCGGAAAATCTGTATCTCACATCGTTTTTGAGATGGGGTTGTGAAAATCACTGTGGGCACTGCAATGTTATCCTATAGGAAAAATCTTAACTTTGTGATGGCATAACTTTGTAACCAATTAACTTTTTTACACCTAAATTACATAATTCGCATCTCTGGGACACCCTCTTTACACCCTTCAAATTTCAAGCCAAAAGACCAAACCATTTATTTACAGTGCAGTAGCAAAGTTTTTAAAATCCTAGTTCGTAAGGTGGCAAAATCCCTGTTCGCAAGGTCAATTCCTGTTCGTAAGCTAACAAAATCCTCATTCGCGAGGAATCCTTGATCATCAGATTTTGCCCGTCTGGTCTAGAAGTCAGGAAAGGGGATTTTGTCAGCTCGCAAAAGGGGATTGGCTCACAATTGGGGATTTTGACAGCTCGTGAATGAGGAATTAAAAAAGCAGTCCCCTTTCACAAGCTGACAAAATCCCCATTCGTGAGCCAATCCCCTTTCGCGAGGTGTCAGAATTCCAGTTCGCAACCAATCCTTGTTTGCGAGAAGGGCCATCTGGTCATGAAATGATGATCAAGGATTTTGTCACCTCACAAAAGGGGATCAGCTCGTAAATGAAGATTTTGACAGCTCGCGAAAGGGGATTCAAAAACCCAACCCCTTTTTGCGAGGTGACAAAATCCCCATTTGCGAGCTGATCCCCTTTCGTGAGCTGACAAAATCCACATTCACAAGCTGATCCTTGTTCATGAGACAGGGACATCTGATCCCTAAAGCATCATCAAGGATTTTGTTACCTCGTGAAAGGGAATCAGCTTGCGAACAGGGATTTTGACAACTCGTGAACAAGAATCAGAAGCAAGTCATAAACGAAGAATTTTAAAATCTAAAATGGGCATTTTTGGGCCAAAATGAAGAAAACCAAAAGCATGGATTTGTAGAGGGCATCACCCTGAACAAAACCCATACCTTATTAGTGGAAGAAGTCACCCATGGGGCAAGCTACAATATTTTGTTTAAGGGAAAAAATGAAAACAAAATGGCGGCTCGAAAACAAAGAATTTTTCCTCACGATCAGGGATTTTATAAATCCCCATTCACAAGCTGATAAAATCCTTGATTGTGAACCCAATCCTCTTTCACAAAACATACATATAAAGTTTGGAGTGAACTGAGCATGCTCAGAACCCAAAAATTCAAAATTAAATGACTTTGGAATGGATTATTATCTTTTCACCAAACCAATGCTGGATTCTTCTTTGACCAAACCTCTTTCTTTCCACCCTGAAAATTTCAGACTAAAAGACCAAACGGTGTGGCCACAGCGTGATGGGCAATTCTTGGAGCAAAAAAGTGCCCAAAAAAAGCGAAAAACAAATTTTTCAGCGCTTTGTTATACAAAACCTGCAAGTCCGACCAAAACGCAACTTGGCTAATCAAGAGATCTGCCATACAAGACCATGGATCCCAAATTTCATGCAAATCTGTCAAACGGTTGTAAAGTTATTAAGGTGCAAAATTTGGGGGTTAACATTAAACTGATTACTCAACCCTAACTATATTGGCACAAATGTGCCACTATTAAATGAATATATGTATTATATGTATGTATATATATATATATATATATATATATATATATATTCATTGCAGAAGACTGTGTTAAATATATATTCATTACAAAAAATTAATTAATGCATCAGTTAGGGCTGATAGCACAGTGACAAAAGCTTGGAAATGTGATGTTAGTGTTACCTCCCCACCCTCCTCCCACCCCCACCCTCCACATAGCAACAGACATACAGATGCAGTGTTACATCAGTCCCAACCTCACCCCATTCCATGTGCAAGCTGACATGCTACAGTATAGGAGAATGGGGTGAGAGTTAGGCCTGATGATTCATGGCACACCCGACGCCTGTTGGTGTGTGGAAGGTGGTGGCCAGTCACGAGCCGACACGACAGACCAATTTGCCTGTATCTACTGGCATTTCTGTATGTTTGTATGCTCGTATCACTACATTTTCTTAGTTCAGATCTGAGATTTGGACTTGCTACTGTTATTGCTGACAAACTTTATTTGTATACCACATTGGAAGTTTTCCTCTTTTGTTATACAATGTGTGGTTGGGAATATGTTTATCACACAGTTCAAGGATTTTATTCTTTAAGTTGTTCCATAAACTACAACTGATTCACCTTTAATGCTCCAAGTCCAGTTATAAAGTTCATTATTAATTGCTCCAAAATTTGCCTTTCTAAAATCTTTGACAACAGTGATACCAGTTTGTTTGATAAATTCGTTATTGATTGAACAAGTAATAGTACTGTGGTCACTATTAAACAAAGGATCAGAGATTTTCAGGTCTAGAATTTTATCTGGGATATTAGTCAAAACAAGATCCAATATGTTTTTGCCTCTTGTAGGTATATCCACAACTTGTTGTAAACTATCATTGATACAAAAATCCAATAAAGCTTGTTTCTGGGTGGTAAGGGCAAAATAATTATTGCAGTTTACACCAGGAGAATTAAAGTCGCCTGGTAGCAATATGTCCTTGTACTTACATTCACTTGAGAGATCATCAAGTAGCAGCTGATGATCAGACAGTTTAATGTCGAGAGGCCTATAACATATACCCACCAATAGATTTTTGTTGTTTTTTATATCTAATTCAACCCATAGAGTTTCATAGGAGTCGTTTAAAGTACTATCTAATTGTCTAAAGGTAATATTTTTATTTATATAAAGCGCCACCCCACCTCCCCTTCTGTTATCTCTATCCTTGTGAACAAGGTTGTATCCAGGGATTGATTTATTCCAGATAGAGGACTCATCCCACCAAGTTTCTGAGATAGCTGCAATGTCAATGTTTTTATTAATAACAGGAGCTCAAGTTCATCTTTTTTTATATAATGGAGACTTCTTGCATTGGTAAGTAACACATTTAGATTTTAATAAGACTGGCAACTCTGAGACTTGTAGGAGGGCAGCAGCCAAGGCCAACAGGATGCTGGGATGCATCGCTAGGGGGATCACCTCCAGAAGGAGGGAAGTGATACTCCCTCTGTATAACTGCTTGGTGAGGCGCTGCACTGGAGTACTGCGTGCAGTTTTGGAGCCACACTTAAAGAGGGACATTAACCTCCTGGAGAGGGTCCAGAGGAGGCAACCAAAATGATTTGGGGCTTGGGGGACAGGACCTATGAGGAGAGGCTCGAAGAGCTAAATATGTACACATTGGAAGAGAGAAGGGACCGGGGGGACATGATAGAGGTCTTCAGGTACATGAAGAGGGTAAATAGGGGAGGAACAGTCAGGGTGCTTGAAGGAAGGAGGAAGGGGCCACTAGACGGCATGGGTGGAAGCTGGAGGGGGGAAGATTCAGGAGAGAAAGGAGGAGGTGCTACTTCACTGAGAGGGTGGTGGAGCCATGGAATGCACTACCTAGGGGGCTGGTGGAGGCAGAGACAGTGGAGGGGTTCAAGAGGAGGTGGGACAGGTACAGGGGAAGGATTCTGGAAGCAAAATCCAATGCAGCAAGAATATCCTGAACTGGGAAGGGAGAAGCCAGAGAAGGTGAGGGGGACAGCAAGGTCAGCACCCAGGGTGGGGGCTGACCAAACGAGCAGACACGAAAGACCGTTAGGCCTATTCTGCTGGCATTTTAGTATGTTAGTATGTTAGTATGGTGATCTTGTCACCAAATTTCTCAGCAGAAACAATACCAGTCCCTTTTTGGCCCTTGTCTATCAGTTTTTTTGGTGTCTCATTTGCACAATTGATATATTTGCACAAATGGACCAAGCAGGAAAGGGATCTTGGGGTTATCATCTCTGATGACCTCAAGGTAGGGGAAACAGTGTGACAAGGCAGCAGGTAAAGCAAATAGGATGCTGGGATGTATAGGCAGGGGCATTACCAGCAGGAAAAGGGAGGTCATAATTCCGCTATACAAGACACTAGTGAGGCCCCACCTGGAGTACAGTGTACAGTTCTGGAGACCATACCTACGTAAGGACATAGACAGGGTAGAGAAGGTTCAGAGGAGGGCAACAAAGATGGTGCATGGATTAAGTCCACAAGTCCTATGAAGACAGGTTGAAGGAACTGAACATGTACTCCCTGGAGGAGAGGAGGGAGAGGGATATGATAGAGACATACAAGTATCTTACAGGGAGGAACAGGGTGCAGGAAAACACTATTTTTAAGCGAAAAGATGTTCCAGGACTAGAGGGCATGGGATGAAGTTGGAGGGGGACAATTCAGAGGAAACATGAGAAAGAATTTCTTCACAGAACGGGTGGTGGACAAGTGGAACACCCTGCCAGAGGAAGTGGTGGGGGCTGAAACAATCACGGGATTTAAGAATGCATGGGATAGACATAAAGGAATTCTGGAGGTCAGGGGTTAGGTGCAACAGACTTCTAGGAAAACAAACTGAACTTACAAGCTCAAATGGGCAGACTGGGTGGGCCAGAGGCCCTTATCTGCCGACACTGTCCATGTATCTATGTATCTATGTATCTATGATAGTATGATGGAAAATATTACCCAGAAGTTTAGCACCAAATTTATTCAAATGGAGACCATCTGCACAGTACAAATGATCATTAGTAAAAAAAAGGTTTCCCAAGTCATTAAACATTTTATCTTGTTTTCCAAACACCACCTACAAAGCCAGTTATTGAAGACTTTGATTTTGGGGGTTTACTTTTAGATGCTGTAGGTACTGGTAGGATCTCAGAAATAAAAAAAAGTCTGCATCTAGGCTCTTTAAGGTTACTACTGCTTCCATCATCTCGTTAATAATCTCCTCTATTTTAGAATTATTTATATTGTTTGTACCAGCATGTAGGATCACAGTTTTATGTTCTTTAACTGTACTCAGGATGCCTGGCAACATATCTGATATGTTTTTTATTGTTGCTCCCCTATAACTGCAGCTGGTCACATTCTGTTTATTACCTCTTGTTGAAAAACAGTCTGTGGACTTTATAACTGAGTTCCCCAGAATATAAACTTGGTTGTTCATAACATTTTCAGAGTTGTTCAAGTCTCCAGTCAACTCAGGTAAGATGATATCCTGAGCAAAACTAGGGTATGTGGGATTTGGTTGTATATTAATTGACCTATCTTCATTATTTAATTAGTCATCAATGGGACAAGAAGTAAGTTATTTCAGCTATATTACTTAATTTAGAGCAATTACCATCAGATGTATCCATTGAAGGACCAATGCTCGGATTTGGTGGGGTAATATAGCAGTATTACTCACCATAACTAAATCATATGAACTAAGTGGATCGAAACTATTTAGAAGTGGTAAAACAAAATGTTCTGCTTTACATCCTTTTTTTGTCGCTCTTTTACTCTGAATTTCGTACCATCCCTCATCTTTAAGATAACAGATGTCATTGTCATTAACTCTTTTTCTCTTACTACCTTCACCTGTTTGTGTGTTAGACTTAACAGGGTTTGGGGAAGTTGACATTGCAAGGGCTTGCTTCAAGAATATTAGTGTAAGAACTTAACAAGTAAACCATCAATAATATAAGACCTGAGTAAACTGATTTCAGTTTGCAATAGGGATTGTCCACTGCAGGGATGACAGAGTGTCTGAGATAGAGTGATAGAAACAGAGGTTAAGTGAGGGTAAGGTGAGAAGCAGGGGAGGGAAAGTAAAGGAGAAAGGCAGTATAGGTGGAGTGGTAAAAAAGAATCAGGAGAGGCATGGCAAGGGGAAAAAGCTGAGATGGGCAGAAAAGATAGAGGTTAGGAGCAGAGGAGGATGGAAGGAGTGAGGACTGGTTGTGGATAGGGAGGGTTAGAGAAGATACAACAGAGTGATCAGGAAATGAGTAGTCTAAGAAGGATTAAAACACATGCACGTGACAAGTTTGGATAGGTGTGATCGATGCTTCTTTTTAAATACAGCTTGACTTGGTGCAAGTCGGACAGCTGGGAGAAGTGAGTTCCAATTTTTTGGGGCAGCATGGGAGAAAGCAGTAGAACCCTTAGTGGTTTTACATCTAGGGATGTGCAGAAGGGATTGGTCAATAGACCAAAGACCATAAGGCCCAGTCCACACTAGGAAGTTTAAAATGGTTTAACTGCCTTAAACCATTTTAAGCTCCCAGAACATGGTTTGCATCCACACTATAAAACAGTTAAAACCGTGTTACAACCGTGTTCTAAAATCATGCTGAAACCCAGCTAGACAGGTGGTCTTTAGCACGGTTTTAGCTAAACACAGTTGCCTTAATCCATGTTAACAGCAGTGTGTAAGCAAACCATGCTGTAACATGGGTTAAGGCAACCCATCCCATAAGAGAATCCATTTTGTCAGCTGCAGAATTAAAAAAAGGTACCTTACAGGCACCCGCCAAGCACAGGAAGCATCCCCAATTCTGGCCATGTAGTTTTTGTTCCAATCAGTTTTGGTGCCTGTCCATGGGTATCCCATCATGCACTGCAAGACCAAGCAGCACCCATAATGCTTTGAGTTGGTGCCATAGTCATGCCTAGGAACCCTCTCCAGCTAGCATGGTTGTCAGAATGCAATGTGGATACTCCAACAACAGTGCTAGTGACCAATTTATAAAACATTTTTAATAATGTTTTATAATCAGTCGCTAGTGTGGACAGGGCCTAAAAGGAGGGCTGAGGGAGAAGAAGGAAGGCAAGTGATACAGGGATATTTGCTCTAATAATGCTATCCATAAGAAAGCCAAGGGAAAGGAGCCAATGATTAGAGAGCGAAGGCCAATTTAGATCAGCATAGTGCTGACAATGATGTTTTAGCAGAGGAGATGCAGAGGTGTACCAACAGATATTGTTATAGGAAATAACCCATTTGTGCATAAAAGTTTTAGACACATTAACATATGTAACGGCACCATATGAAAGAGATGGGAGTAAAATACCTCTGGCAATGGCCAGCTTAGCAGAGGGAGTTAGGACGTGACTTCTTCTATAAGCTATTCCAATTTTAGCATTTACAGATTTACAGGTGGCCAGGATATGTTGGTCAAAATCAAGGGAACCATTGAGCAGAACCCCAAGATGTTTAAAGGAGTTTACCATCTCAAATAGAGAGCCATCTAGGCAAGAAATCCTGAGCTGAAATTGGACAGGTTTAAGCTTGCCAGCAGTGCCGAAGAGCATAGCTTGAGTTTTTCCCACATTAAGCAGAAGCATGTCTCTTGGAGTCCTAGGGGAACTCCTAGGTTGATGGGCACTTGATCCAATATGGCTGAGTTTAATTTCACGACTTGAGATCTGTTTGATAAATAGCTAACAAACCAGGTCATGGTTTGTGGTGAGAAGCCAAGGGACAGGAGATTAGCAAGAAGAAGTGAGTGGTCCACAAGATCAAAAGAATTCATGAGGTCTATAAAGATTGCACCTCTCAGTAAGGCAGAGTCCATGGCACAGAGCATGTCATTGGTGAACTTGAGCAGAGCAGTAGAGGGACTATGCCCTTTGCGGAACCCATGCTAATTTTGCTAAAGCAGATCGTGCTTGGAGAGGAAAGCAATTGTTTGTGAGGCCACCAATTTTTCTAATATTTTACTCAAGACTAACAGAATGGCTATAGGTCAACAATTAGACATGTCCTTTTTGTCTCCTTTTTTGAATACAGGAGTGATTCTAGCAATTTTCCAAATATCAGGGACATGACCCTGACAGGAAGAAAAAATGAATATTCTGGCCAAAGATGAGTCAATAAAAGGGGCAGCAAGTTTTAGGAGCTTGGACTCAAGACAATCTGAGCCCACACTAGTGTTGTCAGAGATGGACTTAGGGAGTTTTAGGACATCTGCCCTAGTTATAGCTTTAAATGGAAGGAAGTGTGATCTGACATATTGTTTATATGGGTATGGCAAGACTTTGATTGTACAGGAGGAAAAGCAGAGGTGAATTTTGATAAGTCGGAGAAGTGAAGGTTAAAGGAGTTGGCAATAGTTGCCAGATCATTGTAGTGCACACCATGTAGGACCATATCATTGGTAGAGTGGGATTGTTGTGTACCCAGGAATGTTTTTACATGGGACCAGAATTTTTTAGGGTCCCTAGCAGCATCTAGCAAGAGTCCTTTACAGTAGGAGCTTTTTGTCAACCTAATATGTCTTTTGCAAATGTTTCACTGGATCCTGTATGTGTTGAAATCAGATGGAAGATGCAAACTTTTAAAGCATCTCCAGCTTTTGTCCCTCACCTGGAGTGAGGCAAGAATATCTTTATGGAGCCACCTAATTTGTTTCCCATGAGCACAACATGTGATTAGAGGGGGGCGCCTATCTCAGAGGGCCCCAAATTGTGTGATGAAGAAGTCAAGAGCAGTCTGAACATCTTGGATCATGAAAAGGTAGGACCAATCAACTAGGAAGACCTCATGTAGGAACAGAGCTTGATCAAGACTGGCAAAGTTTCAGAAGGTAATATATCATTGTGGGGAGAAGGCATCAGAGAGGGACTCCATATACAAAAGATGGGTAGTGGTCACTTATAGCATCCACTAGGGTATCTGTGGACATAATTCTGTCTGTGCGATATGTCAGTATCCAGTCAATCAGGGTACCAGAATTGGAAGAGGAAGTTGCTCTAGTTGGACCTGTTATAATTAGGTTATAACAGTAGGTTGTGACCTTGTACCAGGGAGAGGACAGCGTTATGTACTTTACCCAACCAGTTCGGATTCAGGTCCTTCAGTATGAGTATTTCATTTTGTCTGACAGCAAGGGCAGTGTGATCCAGCAGTTCTACTAGGCCTGAATAACCACTATGGGGTGGGTTATAGACCCAGATTATGTGTAGCTTCTTTGCACCTAGGAAGAGGGTGGTGTGTAGGGATTCGAATGAGGAGAGGGCTATGGATGAGACCAGCCTAGAGAGATGCGCAAACTAAACTGGGGAAGATCCAGTAGGAAGGAGCGGAGACAGGACCAGATTCAAAGTTTCAGTTTGTGCATCAGAGGTTGCCTCTATAACCCACTTGCGACAACTTTGGAGTGCTGTAAAAGGTGCACTAGATAATAACAAATGGCCAAATTATCATGTGCAAGGAACAGACAGAAGAAAACTATAGCACAATGATTTTTTGACAACATATGTCCAAGAGGTACTAGAAAGCCACAGAGACAGAGACCAGCTAATCCATAATCTAAGGGTAATACAGGAGACAGTGGTATCACCAAATTTTGTTCTTCTTTTTAGTATAGACAATAGGCCTTGACCTGTAGATCTTGATGAGACTCCCCAGGTTAAATGAATTCAGATCTACACCCCATAGTTCGGTGCCTTACCTGTGCGAAATACTGCTGAGGTATATTTGATTCAAAAATCTCTAATAGTATTGCTGGCAGAATGCTTGTAAAATTGCTTTAACCAGAACACAGGCACTTCCTGGTGTGTGACTCCACCCCCATGCTCAGCCAACTTTATGATGTGATCCCATGGAGAGCACAGAAATGCGCTACATTATAGTCTATGGGGGGTAACTTTAACAACAATTTTATATATTACAGTGATCATGTGGTGATTAAACGAAGGCACCGGGCAACTAACAAGGCCTTTGTTAATTGCCCAGTGCCCCTGTTTAATCACCACATGATCACTGTGATATATAAAAATGTTGTTAAAGTTACCCCCATAGACTATAATGTAGCGCATCCCTGTGCTCTCCATGGGATCACATCATAAAGTTGGCTGAGCATGAGGGCGGAGTTACACATCAGGAAGTGCCTGTGTTCCAGTTAATGCAATTTTACAAGCATTCTGCCAGCAATACTATTAGAGATTTTTGAATCAAATATACCTCAGCAGTATTTCGCACAAGTAAGGCACCAATCTATGGGGTGCAGAGGTCTAGGCTGGTAGATATCTTTAAGGGATAGATACTACTTGTGGGCAGGAGAAGTAAGTCGAGAGATGACGGTAGTTGCTTATTCAAGATGTTATAGATGACATCTCTCAATAGGAGGTCACTTAAGGATGAGAGGGGCAGCCACCCAAGTTCGGTGTACAATGTATAGTGATAGACACAGCAATTTGAGGTCAGGGCAAAGCAGCTAATGTTATGCTCCATATCCAATTTCTGCAAGGTGTTTTTATCAAAGAATGAGAAAACTGGTGTCCTATAAAGAACCTTGGGGAGCAAAATACTACTGGCTATGGCTTTACAGGCTTTGCATTGAAATTGCAGCTGACCTCGTATGAGAGCCCTAGCCTGGCGTTTATAGCCTTATAGATGCCTGCAACATGCAGCAAGAAGTCCATGATAGGGTCTAGTGTAACACCTCTGCTTGGGAAGAAGCTGTTGATTGACAGAATGCAAATTTCTTATGCTATGCTTGAGGTATAGACAATTATAAAGAGGAGAGATTTCTGGCTTACTCAAAGTTTTTAAGATGAGACACAGGACGAAATATTGTCTGTGCACCACTGGTGACCGCAACTACAAAGAGCAAATGTCATGTACCACAGGGATTAAATTAGCAAGTCTGCTTCTAAATATACCTCACATACCATTAACTGTCAGAAAACAAATGGTAAATTCAATAACCAGTGTTGGAATTATGGAAGGGAGCCAAAAACTTACTCAATACTGTATTTATAATGAGAAGAGGCATCTGTTTAAAGATAGGGCCCACAGCTTACAAAATGTAATTCCAACAAAATCAGCCTTCCACAGAGTTCCCAAAGCAAATAATAATTCATGTTTTGTGACATGCACATTAGGACCTCCTACCGAGAGACAGAAATTCACAATTAAATTGCACTAGCATTTGAGAAAAACACTGCTAACAAATAGCATGTCTTGTTTTTATCAACTGTTTCTTTACAATTGCATTTTCTAAATACACAAAGAAAAAAAATTGTTGTTAGAAGTGTTACCATGTCTAGCAGTAATTTTTTTTTTTTATTATTATGTAGCCCAGGCACCATGTTATCCCTGCCCGGTGGCCACTATATAAGTTAAGGGGCCTGGGTTCTGTTCTTATGGCAATTGGGGTTCTTTCCCAAAAGTAGTAACAAATAGCATGGTGCCTCCACCCAGTGTAAAATAACAGTGGACTAGGTGTTGGCGTAGTACAACCCCCTGGGATACTGTATCTACCCACCTCACAGTCCAGTCACCCCACACACAGAATGCCACTCTGTTTAGCAATACTGTAAAACACATATAATTAAAGAAGGTAGCTAATAATATGCTCACGATCACTTTTAACATCAACAACCACAAATCTTTTAAAGGGGAAAAGGGGGAATCGAAAACAGAAAAACAATTGCACTTTCGATGTGCAACAGGTTTTGGCAACAGTGCCCACCTCCCCACAGCACATTTACCCTCCTTCCCACTGGTACCAGTGCCCCTTAAGTCTATTTGGGTACCCAAACCAGTGCAGGCCTGTATGTTGCCGTGGGTTGGCTGGCATTGGACCCATGAAACACTGTTGGAACTTATAGAAGTTAAACAGCTTCACACTTGCAGACAACTTTAAACCAGACCCCCTAGTCAGGGCAAACCCTGTGTTACTCATGGTTCCACAGACACTGGATCTCAGGTTCTGTGTAGTGGGTTTGAGGGAGAAGAACAATGGCACCGTGGGGCAGCAGAGCAAATGGGTAACAGGCAAGGCTGGATGAAGTAGCAGGATCTGGCAGCTTTTCTCTTTCTGACTTGCTTGCAGAGTCTAGCAGCTTGTCAACTTCTGACTTGCTGCAGAGCCTAGCAGCTTGTCACCTTCGGTCTGTAGGTAGGCTGAATAATTGAAGCCCAACTCAAGGCTTCTTGATCCACAAGTAAGCCCAGACCCAAGAGTGACCCCATGGTCCGACTCCCCAAATGGGTCCAGAGTGCCCTAGCACTCAGGCACATGCCCGTGGCTACCTGAAGCCCAATCCACCCCACTCGGTTGGGGTTAGCAGTTACCCTACCTGGCTCCAAGTTATGGCTGTGCAGAATTGCAGTCTCTGTCTTCTGCCTGAACTGGGATTAACAGCTCCGGGGAGCATCAATGGATTCTCTGAATTCCACCTTGCCAGTGGCTATTGGCTAACAGCATACAGCCTCTTGGGTGGTAGCTCCACCTTTACACAGCCAGATTTCAGCAATGCAGGCAGACTCCTGAACATTGGATACCTGCAGACCTTTTCCACAATTTCCTTCAGCTTCAGACCAAGTTGCCAACTTCAGGCTCTGGCACACACAGTTCCCAACAATCCTTTCAGTAAATTCGGGATTTCTTAAACTGCTGCAGGTTTGCTGCAAATACTAGTTCTACAACACAGAAGAAACATTTGCCAGATTCTTCAGGCAGTAAACTGCAAAAGCCCTAGGCAGATTTCCAAACTCTTCCAGTACAAAAAATGAGCCCTCTTGACTCGAAGAGAGCCCAAGCCAGACTGCCCTGAACTGCAAAAGTCCCAGGGGTTTCACACAGCAAATTCTAGCCCTTGATTGGTTGAATAATGCTGTCCATCAATGAAATTATTGAACATTAGCTCTCTTCGATTACTGATTGGTTATTAGTTTTAGACATCTACAAAATAGTTCACACCTCTCCCAGCAGTCATTTCCAATTGTCTTTGGATGCCTAAGTCCGTGATAGGCTGGCACTGGGGGTCAAAGTAGCAAAGATGGCTGCTATTGTACAAAGTCCCATATAGTTTATACAGGGTCCCCAATTTAATGCATCCTTGCAGCCAAAGTAAATGCTTTTATTTTATAACTGTCCCACAGTCTTGTAGCAGCCTTTTCCCACTATCACCCGGCTGCTGAGTTATGTTTTATAAGTCTTTGGTTTGCCTGTTACTAGCCCCGATAGACATAGTCCCCCCAGACAGCTAGGCAGCTCGTTATTATTCATGCCAGCCTCATTAATATTCATATAGGCCCCCTTTTCTATGCGCTTATAGGTGCTTTTAAAATAAAGACTGCAGCCACTTTTAGGGTGCCTCCTCCATGTGTCTGTGCCCCATATAACTTATCCTGGGGATCAAGACCACTGGAGAGACAATCATTAAGACAAGGCATTCATGCGCATGCGCAGACCCCACTTGCACATTTAAAGTGCAAGTTACATGTGGCGGTCTTGCAACTGGCTCCCCTGGCCCCCAAAGGACCCAAAACGATACTGGAGTGGGACGGAGAACCCAAGACCACACAAGACCTTGATTGGTGCCAGGGGTGACAAGAGGAATGGGCAACATCTGAGGAAACCAGATAAGCCCCCACCCATAGGTGGGGTTTACAATTATTCTTTTCTACCCAAGTAAGTCCCACTAGGCTTAAGTGCCTGTTTTCAGGGGTGACCCGGGAGCGCTACGGTGGTTAAGTGACTTGTTCAGAGTCATACAGTATGCAAGTGGAGGTTGTAGGAATCAAACCCAGGTCTGCTGCATATACAAAGCTCATTCACAACTTGTTGCTCTAGCCTCTAGGCTATACTGCCAGTCCTGTGGCTGTGGTGTTATTATTAATAGAGATCATATAGGAGGCACTTCAATAATATTGAACTGCCTCCTCTCAACAATAAAATCACAGAATCAGCAAACAAATAACCAGTCAGTCACATGTGAATATTTCAGTCAATAAGGCTTGTCAACTAAACAAATCAAGCTGATTTCCTTTGAGTTCTCTAGCTTTAAGGACAGCTGTGGAATCAAACCACACAAGGGTGAAGGTCCTGAACTTCAGGAGGACAGATTTTTATGAAGATGGGTGAATCCTGAGGTATGAACTGGCAAGGAGGGGATGATCTGGATGGGATGGAGGAATGGTGGGAGAAGTTAAAAGGGAGGCATAGTGAAGGCTACTGACCTCTGTGTCAAACAAGTGAGTAAAAGTAAGAGGAAAAAAAGACTGCTATGGTTCTTGAAAGAGGTGGCTGAAAAGGTAAAGGCTAAAATGGTGCCATTCAGAAGGTATAAGGAGATGCAGAGGGAGGAGGATAGTGGAGTGTATCAGGGGAGACAGAGAGAAGCAGGGAAAGCAGTAAGGAGCACAAAAGCACAAACTAAAGAGAGAATAGCCCAAGAGGTAACAAAAGGGTTGAAGACATTTTTTTAGATACGTAAGTGATAAAAGGAAGACCAGGGGAGGGATTGTAAGATGAGAAAGTGGTGGGAGGGACAGTGCAAAGGGAGACCAGGAAAAGGCAGATATCCTGGAAAAATACTTTTGTTCAGTGTTCACAGTGGAAGGAAGCAGAGGAGCCACAAAAAAGTAACTGGAGCGCTGAGGGGAAGGAAGTGGACACTAGTCCCTTTTCTGTGGATAGAGTCCCAAAAGGACTCATTAATCTGAAAGTGGACAAAGCAATGGGACCAGACGGGGCACATCCTAGGGTACTAAGGGAGCTGAGGAAGGTACTGGCTGCACCTCTGACAGTCCTATTTAACAGCTTACTGGAAACAGGAGAGGTTCCAGAGGAGTAGAGGACAGATGTAATCCCACTTCACAAACATGGTAGCAGGGAGGAAGCTGGCAGTTATAAACCAGTTAGCCTGACATCGGTGGTAGGGAAGTTAATGGAATCACTGCTGAAGGAAAGGAAAGTGTAATAACTTGAATATAATGGGTTACAAGACTCAAGACAACATGGATTTATGGGTGGGAGGTCATGTCAAACAAATCTGATAGATTTCTTTTATTGGGTGATCAAGGAATTAGATGAGGTTGAAGAGATAGATGTAGCCTACCTAGATTTCAGTAAGGCATTCAGTACCATTCCACATAGGAGACTATTAAGCAAGCTGAGTAGGTTATGAGTGGGTCTAAAGGTGATAAACCTGGTAAGAAACTGGTTAAGGGATAGGCAACAGAGGGCTGTTGTGGTAAGTGGTGTTCACTCCAAGGTGGGGAGAGTGAAAAGCAGGGTGCCTCATGGATCAGTGCTGGAACCAGTCCTCTAACATCTTTATAAGTGATATTGCAGAGGAGCTGGTGGGGATGGTCTGCCTCTTTGTCGATGACACCAAAATATGCAGTAGGGTGGACACTCCAGTGGAGTGAAAAGAATGAGCAAAGACCTAAGAAAACTCGAGGAGTGGTTAAGGGTATGGCAGCTGGAATTCAATGTGAAAAAGTGCTAAATAATGTACTTGGGTCACAGAAACCCAGGAGCAGAGTACAAAATGGGGGGGTGTCTTACTGACAACCACCAAGCAGCACAGAGACCAGGGGATAATAATCTTTCTTGACTTGAAGGTAGCCAGGCAGTGCGACAAAGCAATTGGGAGGATTAGTGGGATGCTGTGGTGCATAGAGAGAGGTATCACCAGCAGAAGGAGGGAGAAGGTGCTGCCTTTATATAGATCACTGGTAAGACCTCACTTAGAATACTGTGTACAGTTTTGGAGACCACATCTCCTGAAGGACACCGACAGAGTGGAGGTGGCCCAGAGGAGGGCAACTAATGCTGCAGGGTCTGCATCAAAAGCCCCATGAGGAGAAACTAACGGAATTAGATATGTACACCCAGAGAGAGAGTAGGGAGAGGGGGGATATGATAGAGACCTTTACATACCTCAAGAGGGTAAATAAGGTACAAGAGGAAAGTATTTTTTCAGGAAAAAAGGTGAAATAGAACAAGGGGTCATGCTATGAAATCTGAGGAGGTAAATTCGAGAGAGATTTGTGGAAGTGCCTCTTCTCAGAAAGAGTGATGAATTCCTGGAACAACCTACCAGCCAATGTGGTGGGGGTAAAAGCAGTGGTGAGGTTAAAGAGTGCTTGGGATAGCCATAAGGGAATTTTAGTGGAAAGGAATGGGGGGGGGAGAAAGAACGAAAAGATCAAGTAGGGCCTATGGAGATACTGTAGGCAGGGAAAAAATGGGCAGACTAGGTGGGCCAAGTGTTTCTTATCTGCTGACAAATTTTATGATTCTGTGTTTAAGCACCTGTAAACTTTATATAAACGTATTGTCTTTACAAGATAAAGTTAGCCACTGTGGGATCACTACAGGATCTGAACAAAAAGGATCATAACTTGGCTTGTAGGTCAAAAAGTGCTGAGCTTTATTATTCCATGAATAAAAATGCTATACAGGATACAAACACTGGTAAAACGGACAGATCCTCATACAGCTCCTTCAAGAGATGCTCCCCCTTCATTCGCAAAGCCAACCCACGTCACCTGATGCGTTTCTTAAACTGGCTGTACTTTTTCAAAGGCTGAGGTGGTAAGCACTGCCCTTAAGTACATGATTTCTTAAAGAGACATTACAAGTTAAACACACAAAAAAGTGAATAAAGTGCAGTAAGAATAAACAATTAATAGATTTAAAAATCAAAATGCAATTTAAAAACACTGTACCAGCAATGAAACATTCATGTAAGTGAATGTATCAAATGAGGTATGAGGTAGAGCAAAGTATTGAGACTGCATTTCTGTAACCCAATCTGAAAGACAGAGTGCCCAAAGCCAGTTTCAGACTTCATTTAATGCATTGTTATTTTAAACCTAAAATCCTGGGGTCAGATATTCAAAAGTTAGCACCAGGCACAAAATGATTGGGCCGTGATTGGGCCACATTTGCACCAGACTGCCATATTCAAAAGGCCAAATAGCACCAGCATAAAGTAATAGTGCCTGCACTAAACAATAATGCATGCACAGGGCAAAGTGAGGGGCAGGAACATGAATTTGGGCTCAACGGTATATTCAAAAGTATACTGTAGCACCATGCAATGTGAGTTAGCACAACTCGTAGCGCAGCTCTATTTACTGCCAATAAAAAGGTTGTCTAACCTCTAGACAAACCACAGAGGGGGCATGCACACAGCTACAGGCAACATGGCAGGTCAGCAACAACTCTGTGATGATCCACCTGATGGCAGCCGTGATGGAGGAGGAAGAGAGGAACCAAGCCCACCCTGGGCTACTCCATAGGCCAAAGAGGAGATATGCTGCACACAGAATGTACCGGCCTGGAGTGTCTTTTGAGACCCTGACAGATGACCACCTTGTGGGCTGTTACAGACTGAACAGGGTCCTGTTGAAGAAGCTTTGAGAGCTCCTGCATTAGCAGCTGCAGTCTACCACCCAATGCTGCCATGCTAAGTCAGTTAAGGAAAAAGTGACAGCTGCGATGTGCTTTCTATCCACTGGGTCCTTCCAAACACCAGTTGAAGAGACTATCAGCAAGTCGCAGTCTGTCACATCATGCCTCCTGACCCAGTTTCTAGATGCTCTGTTGTCACATGCTGGTGAATTCATCGTATTCCCCAGCATGGCAGCAGAGTGCAGAGAAACCATGCAGCAATTCTATCAGGTTGTGCACCTACCAGCAGTACTCGGTGCTATTGACTGCACCCACATTGCCATCCATGCACCACCTGGTGAAGTGGGTGACACCTTCCTCGACAGGAAGGGTTACCACTCCATAAATTGCCAGGTGGTGAGTGATGCAGCTGGGTGCATCATCAATGTCCTTGCACAGTTTGCCAACAGTGCCCATGATGCCTTCATCTGGCACCATTCCCAGCTCTGCCAGGCATTTGAGGAAGGTACAGTACCCTGTAGACACCTTGTTGGTAAGTACCTATAGCAGGCACAACCACAATCCCCCCAATGGCGGGACAGTGCCACAACAGAGCACACTAAGGAGATAATGAGGAGGTGTGAGGAAGGGTGCACTGGAAGATCAAATCAGTAGGGGTTGTAAACTGGACAGGGTGTGTGACACAGTATACAAATGATGACCACTGGTAATGTTGCCACAGGCGACAGCGCCTATCCCTTCAGACCCTGGCTCCTAACCCCAGTCCTCTGGCCAGCTAATGTGGCCAAGGAGAGATATAATGAGACACACACATCACTGCACAGAATATAATCGAGCATGTCTTTGGCATGCTTCCAATGAGATTCCAATGCTTGAACCATTCCTGTGGTGCCCTACGATATGACCCTCAGAAGGTATGCCGCATATTCCTAGCCTGTTGCATGTTACACAACATGGTGCTAAACCATGGAATACACCCACTAGAATCTGAGGAACATGCAGATAGTGACTTTGAGCCAGAGGTCCAAGGGATACTGGAGCAGCTCGATAGGCGCGACCCACGGATGGCCAGAAGGGCCGAGGAGCACAAGCTGAATATCATAAGAGCCCTGACACAGATGGACAGGTGAGTGAAAACAACATGGATGTTGTTGGGTGTTCCTCCCCCTCCTCTGACTGTTCCTCTGCTGCGAGGCCATCACCTTGCACTCTGAACAGAGAAGAACACTGTAAGTGTGATGCACAGTACACAGAGATCCCATACCAGTGAGCCACATGCAAACCACATCAGTGCTGCAAATGACGCACAGTGCAAGCCCAAAAAAGGTGACCACTGCACACATACCCACACAGCCAAGGTGCATGTACAACCACGGTCAGAATATGGATCCCATAGGCATGCACATGACAACCACCGAGTATATGCAACACACCACACACACATGCAGCCCCCACGCAAAGAAGGGAGGTAATAGGTGCAGTACCCAGTGACACACGTGGCAGCATGCAACACCACACAGTGAAGGCATACCTACTGCCAATAAACACACTGTGCAGAGGCACAGGGACAGTGTCTGCAGGGTACAGCATGACTGTGTCATCATGGCACATGCTGAAGGTCTGACACTGCATAGGACACACCACCAGACTGGACCCAAGCCTTTACAATGCACACATGTGTGCACAGGCCAGTGAAGCTGTGGGCTACAACACAGGGCAGTGCAACCTTCAAACCCATGAAGTGAAATGCAAACCATGGTGGTGCATAGCCCTATACTTACGAGCCCAGTGTAACTCCAGTGATGTTTCACAGCCACTGCCCTCCACAACTGCCACGGCCATAGACCAGATTGTTGATGCCATTTCCTCCATAATAGGGTCTGTTGTTGCAAGCTCTGCTGGCCACGGACCTCCTCCTGTGCCCTGCAGTGCACAGTGGCATGCTGCCTCCTCCTCCTTTGCCCTCCGCTGCAGGTCATGTCACCACTTGCATACCGCATCCATCATGCGGCAACGTCCTCCCATGGCATTCACCTCTGCAGTTATCTGGTCCCACATGTCCCACACAGCAGCATCTGTGGTCTTATAATGCTGCATTTCCTGTTCCCTGGACTTGTACCCATCGACCAGGGTCATTGGTTCCTTCCTGCAGAACTTGTGGGACTGCATCCTCACCCTTTCATCAAAGACATCTGTGCAGGGAAGTAAGTTGCCAGTGATTAGTGGCTGTCGTGTGTGTGTGTGTGTGTGTGTGTGTGTGTGTGCCATTACACATGACTGAAGGGTCACAGCATGGCATAGGCTATGGCCATGCATTACAGGGATGTAGGGTCAATGCCCACCCCACATGCCCAACAATGTACTACACATGTCTGTCTGCCAGTGTCTGCCACATGACGGTGTTAATGTGCAACAGGGATAGAAGCATCACCCTGTCTTGTGAGGGCAGCACCAGGATCCATGTGTTGTCTGCACACCAACAGGTGTGTGCTGGGAGGTAGCTGTTTGGACCAGTTGAGATGGCACAGTGCACAATGTGTCCTGGGTGATTCACAGCATAGCATGGGGTACACATACACATGATGGTGGGACTGCACCAGCCATGTGAACAGTATGTCTGTGTTGTGTGTTGTGTGTTGTGTGTTGTGTGTTGTGTCCCCCCCAGGACCATACTGCATACCTGTGGATGCACATAGGCATCTGTACGTGTGGTACAATGTGTGCATCCATAGCCACTGTCACAGCGTACACCTGTTGTACAACACAACAGTGCAGCGCTATGACTGTACACACCTGCATGCTGGGCCTGCTGCATCTGTGATTGCAATGTTCTGCAGTACCTGATACATGACATCCGATTCCCATTGATGTTCCCACACATGAGCTGTGGCCCCGTGACTGTGTAGCAGAGCGCACACATTGTTGCAGATCAATATAGCAGGGTAATGGCCTAGGGACACCAACCTGTACCTGTGGATGTCATGTCCTGGGACATGTTGAGGTCTAGTGTTGTCAGTAAAGTATTCATACTGCTGCATGCAGTTCCAGGAAGCTCAGCAGGTGGTGCTGAGGCAACCTTAAATAGCCCAGCCAGGCAATCCACATATGGTAATGCATGCAAATGAGGCCATAATGAGATGCTAATGTAGTGGATTGCACTCCGATTGACTAAGTAGGCTCATTTGCATACCATCTTTGAATATTGCAAAAATTAGCACTGGGCAAATGTGATTGCACTGGGAAAAGTGTTTGCGCCACAGCACAGTGCTAAGTGGTTTGCGCTGGGCTAAGTCATTTAGCGCCAGGGCACATACGCGATGATGTCATCATGGTGGATGTCACACAAGGGTCGCCCATGCTCACTGGTCACCATCTGGGTTAGCGCAGCATTATAATATTTTGCACCATGCCGTACACAGCTAGCATGGCACTAATGTACATGCACTTCATTTTGTGGCCTACACAGCTCTAGGCAACAGTGGTGTAAGGGTGGTGCTACAAGGAGTGCATTTCATGAGAATGGTCAGTAGAAGGTGCTTGAGAGTGGTGGTGCAGAGGGATCAGAGGTGGGAGAGGCTGAGATGGCCAACCTAGTCCAGCTGGTCATGGCCAGGGAGTGCCAGTTATTCAGGAAGGTACATGAGGGGGACAAGCCTCGGTGCCAGGTGTGGGCATCGATTGAGCGTCAACTGTCCCAGCACATACTGTTGGACCACAATAGGGAACAGTGCCGACACCAGTACATTGACCTGCAATGCCAGGAGTGGCAGCGACTGAAGTCGTTCAGGTGTATGGTGTGGGATGGCACTGTGCCTGCACCTGGAAAGTAGACACCTTTGTCAGAGCTGTGCCTTTTGCATTTCAATGGGTGTGGGCAGCCATGTACACACTACACATGTGGGTACATATGTTTCTGGGGGTCACTGCACACATGCCTGACATGCTGCTAGGTATGTCCCATGCAGTTCACTGTGTGCATCACTAGGAGTAGAGTGGTGCCCATGTGTGGGCCAACAGTGCCTGTGTCTGTGGGCGTGCATGTGATGTGCATTGCTTGACACATGTGACAGGTATCAGTTTTGTCCAGCACTGACTATGTGGCACATGTACATTGCACCTACAGTGCACATGTGTGCCATGCGACAGCTGCTTCTTGGGGAGGGCACATTACACTGTATGACAGTTACGCAATATGTATCTGGCACATGTAGGGGGGATACTGCTGTTCATGATGGTACTGACCCAGGTCTATTCCCTTCACTCTGCAGATCGGAACGACAGGGCAATGGACAGAGTATGCAGCTGGAGGACCCAGGAAACCAGGTGGCAGGACCAGGACAACGGTGGCAGGTAGCAGGATGCAGCACATGAGTATGCTCCTCTGTTGTCTACCTGTGTAACATACCTTGTTGGGTGGGGCAGGTTTGGTACCCTATACAGCACTGGGTCACCAACAAATGTGCACTTGCCCTGTATCATGTCACCGGTCCCAGGGACATGTGGCCATGGGTTGCCTATGGTGCTGTGCTGCTGGGGTGGGCATCAAGCACAACTAATGCTGCCTGTGGTACTGTGCACCTGGAAACTGCTTAGCCTGCCCACACAGACTGTGGGCTTGTGTTATGGCAGTACATGGCTCCTCCCAGCCCTGCACTGCTGTGGCATGTGGTGTCCTGCATGCACACGCCATGTGGGGCTAATGCTCTGCATGTCACACTGGCCTACACAGGCACCCCCCCTTGGTGCTGCTGCCCTGTCATGCCGCTTCTGCACCCTGGGTATAGCATGCCAGCCATTCAGTGGACCCGTGTCACATCTGTGTCTGTAAAATGGTGTCATGGGCATGACAGTCTCCTTGCACCCTGCACATTGGACTGTGCGTGCTGGTCTACGGTACACCGTGGGTACGTCAGTCACCAACGTTGGGCTACATAGGGTGCACTGTTCTCCAACTGTGTTCTGAATCTCCATGTGTGCTGTGCATGATGTATCCACTACCATTCCACGGTTGTATTGTACCATTACATGTGGCCAGCTCCACCTGTGTACTGTGCTGTAGGACACTTGTACATGTGCCATGGCCATGTTTGCATACACCGCATGGCATGCCTCTGGCCTGGACATGGTCCCTGTAGATGTTGTGTTCTCACCGTGGTGTGGGCATGCGTGCTCCATCTGCATCACGCATGCATACCGGTCACATTGCACTGTGCTGATATGGTGTGTCACCATGTTGGGTCTGTGCTGCACACTGCGGGCACAGTCCTGTTGTCCTCCGGCGGGGGGGTTGCTATTGATTTATGGCTCAGTTGTGCATTATTGACATGGGGTACCATGTCCATCGCATGTCCACATGACACACGTGTGTCATGGATGGTGTTTGTGGCTGTGCAGGAGGTGTGTGGACACTGGCACACTGTCTGATATACAACACTGTGGATAGCTACTACAGGCCACAGTCTGTTGACATGTGGACAGTGGTTGAGAGGTTTCTGATTGTGATGTAGCAATATCCCCTGGCTCTACCTTCTGTTCCATTGGGCAGCATGTCCCAGTCATTCTGTTGATACAGTTTTTGTGTTGTTGCCATTAGGCAGATGTGGTCTACCACCGGGGGACTGTGTAGCTGTACTGTGACAAGGCCTACATTGGGTTTACATAGGGCTGCATCCCATGTCTGGTGGTGGTGGCATTGGCCTTACAGGCCTTCATGTCTGTGTGGGATGGGCATGTGTGTACCATGGGGTTTAGGGCTGAAACATACAGGCATATGTAGGGTTGCATGTGCACTGTTTCTATTGTTGGGTACATGGGCATGGTGGTTGGGAAATGGTGTCCTTCTCTGGTACCACATCCTGAGTTCTGCACTACTCCACAGTGTCAGCGCAACATTCTTACATGGGCATCATTCCCCCGTAGGTTGACCTCAGATCTCCCTCTGGGACAGGTATGCCGAGGACAGTGAGGGCAGGGACGACCCCCTATGGAGAATTGTTCAGCAGCAGCAGACACTATTAGGGCAGCAGGCAATCCTTATTTGATGAAACAATGAAGGATTGGAAACATACTAGACCAGAGACTTCCAGGGCATCAGCAGGCTGTGGTACCTTGATCCCCCCTTCACTTGTTTTTCAACCTTCCCGGTCCCCAACCCCGCTGCCCAATTTGTTTGTTGTTTATTATCTTGATTTATCTGTAAATAATTGTTCTTGTTGTTATAATATATTTTTCGAGTTCTATTCCTGTGTCCTGTTTCTTTCTTGGGTAACTGTAGTCAGTGTCACTGCTGGGCTGCATCACACCTACTGTCCAGCTCGTTCACCATGGTGGCTGCTATCCTGGCCTCTTCTGTGGGGATGGTTTCACCACAGCTCTTCCTGCACTACCTGTGGCTGCGCATCTGACAGTGGGTTGTTGTGATCATGGTAGATTTATTCTCCAGTTGGCTGACACAGTCCATTCTTCATGTATACCCTGCATCGCCTGTGTGTGTGACAGACAACAACTGCCCTGTGTCTGCCCATGGACAGGGTCTGTTCCCTGTTCCTTGGGTGCACCCCTATGGTGTTGCCTGGTGGTTGAGGGGGAGCCTTGGCCTGCGGGCCTGTGTGTGACTTGGTCCATGTGACCATGGCTGACTTCCATCCCCCAGTGACCTCATGCTGTGTATCCTGTAGTGTGGTATCCCAGTTCTGTGTCAGAGTTCCTTGTCCCCTCATCCTGTGCACACTGGGCACTGGTTGGGACTGTAGTGACATACAGGCATGGCTGGTCCTTTGTGTGGGTCATATCACCACTGTCCCATCTGTGCACCTTTTCCACTTTTCACATCCATACAGTTTTGTACCATTTTGTGGTTTCTATTGTTTTTCGTGTTATATTTGTTTTTGTTTTTTTTCCTTTTCTTGGCATTGCCTTTAGTGGTTCTTTTGCTGTTGTTTGTGTTGGACACTGCTGTATGCACTGGTTCTCACATTTTTGGCAGCACTTCTTTGCATGTCCCCCCAGTGGACACTTGTTTCTCCTTTGCAATGTGCTGCTGTTGCTGTTTGCACTGCCATGTTGCTATATTCAGTGCTGTCTTCAGTGCTATTTTCAAAGCCGTCTTCTTTGCCGGGCTATTCCCGGCTATTTTTGCACTGCACTCTCAGCCCTGTTTGTACGCCTTCATTGGCATGCTATATTCAACTGATTGAGCCTCTGGGCTGTTCCTTTGAATATAGTGTGCAAATGGACCTGGGCTATTTTTGCATGCCGGTCAGTGCTCATTTTGCCCCAGGGTTCAGTTTTGAATATTGGGCCCCAGGTTGTTTGTTGCAAGACTGAAGGCATATACAAAAAGTATGCAATTGCTAAACATTCATATATGAGTCCCAGAAAGTGCCAAAAACCATGTGCAAAAAATCATTACTGGAAATCCTGATGCACTGGTTAGGACATAACATGTGAGGGCACAATGCTTAATCTAATTGTCAAACGTGACAGTCTGGGTGCTCCTCAGCACAAGACAGTGGGCACTATCAGGGAGGATAGCTAAAGAGATCTGAGTGTTCCTAACATGACAAGAACTTAGTTGGCAAGAAAACAGGTTAGGTTCCGTTTTATCTTTAAAGCTAGCAATATGAATTGTTAATGAGGGTTATTATGGGATTCTGTTCATGCTCTAGTTACTCCATTTAATCATTGTATCCTGCACTGTAATATTGCTATCATATCTGAATATATTAATTTCATCTTTTTCATTTACATTCATTTTCTTTCAGATGTGACCCTCCACGGCTTTCCCATCCATCCATGGGAGTCTGTACCTGATGAGATTCACTAGTGGCTGAGCAGTGGGAGGTTGCCTCGGTAACCTGTTTTCTAGCCAACTAAGTTCTTGTCATGTTGGGAACACTCATATCTCTTTAGCTATCCTTCCTAATAGTGCCCACCATCTTGTGCTGAGGAGCACCAACCACTGTGCCCTCACATATTATGTCCTCCCCAGTGCATTAGGATTACCAGTAGTTATATTTTGCACATGGCTATTGGCACTTAGAGGGGTTTTTCATTAATTTCTGCCACTGGGTGTAGCGTTGATCCCAAGTTCATCTACTTGAGCCTTGAGCTTGCACATGTTAAGTAAAAAGGAGCTGAACTTGATCGATATACCCCCTCATTCTGTACCACCTTTTGCAATGCCACCTATGATCACCACAGAGGCAGTGTTGTACCAGAGGTAGCTGCCTGCTCTCCCTCCACATAGGTATAGACAGCATCCTCTGGGATGCTCAATCTTCCTTCCACCGGCCAGCCCCAGTAACCCAGGCTCATTATCAAACCCAGGTCACTGGCATCATGAGCGGTAGCACTACTATTGTGCTGATGGACCATCCACATGTTGGTGATCTTCAGTGGTTACTTGCATCATGTATGACTACAGTGGCCCTTGAGAATCCAAACATGAATGTACTAGTGCAAGACACATTCCTCCACCTTCCCATTGGAGAGGGAATGCAGTCTGGAGAAGAAATCCAGGGCATGTTGTGTCTGTTCGCAGACGACACTAAGCTCTATAGGAAGGTAGGTAGCAACGAAGAATCAGAGTTATGCAGAGTGACCTGCAAAGGCTAGAAACATGGTCTAAGATTACTCAGTTGAAATTCAATGCCAAAAAGTGCAGGTGAAACACCTAGGGAACAAGAACCCCAGCACTATGCAATGGATGGGTGGGGTAAGACACAGCACTACTGCTAAAGAATGGGACCAAGGAGTTATCATCCTTTACACCCTCAAACAATCAAGCCAGTGCAACAAGGCCTATTTAAGGCAAACAAAATATCAGGATATATCGGGAGTGGTACTGACATCAGAAGGAAAGTGGCAATTCTACCCATTTATAGATCTTTGGTGAGGCCTCACCTGGAATACTGTGCCCAGTTCTTGACTCCTAACCTCAGGAATGATAAGGACAGGCTGAAGTCAGGGCAGCAAATGGTGACAAAGATGATTAAGGGCCAATAGTGCAGGTCTTATGAGGAGCATCTCAAGACACTTAGCATGTACTCACCGGAGATCAGAAAGCAGAGAAGGATGTGGTAGAGACATTCAGGTTCCTGAAAGTAATAAACAAGGTGGACTGTGTGAAATTATTTAGCATGAGTAACAGTTCGAGGACATGAGGGCATGCATGGAAACTGACAGAAGGAAGGGTCAGGGTGGACATGAGAAAGTACTATTTTACAGAAAGGGTGGTGGAACCATGGAACAGGTTTCCAGCTGAAGCGGTGGGCACTAAAACCATTAATGGTTTCAAGCACAGCTGGGACAGAGTGAAGGGTACTGTGGTTCCTCAGGATGACAGAATCTGGGAGAGGTATGGAGGTGGATGGGGAAGGCTAGGATCCCGGATGGACAATAGGTCCCAGGTTACATAGGGTACTATGGGCAGGCTGGATAGACAATTGGTCTTTTTCTGCCATCATTGTCGGCACTAGGTCATATCAGCACCTGCATGGACAGTGCTGTCAAAAACAGCACCATCCATACAGCGCTGACAAGAAAACCAGCAGAAGACAATGCCGACAACAAAATCAGCGCCAGTGGTAGCAATCACAAGTGCGGTTCGCGATCGCTACCACTGGAAAACATTATTTGTGCGGGGGGGCTCTGCCCCCGCACCCCTCATAATTAAAATAATCAAATTGGAGTTGGATTACAATGGAAAAGTAAAACTGAGGAGACCGGGATTAGAACCCTGCTCCTGAATTACCACTCTATGCCACGGGAACAGCTCTGCCAGCCTCCTCTATGCCTCGACCCTTGTCTTCATTACTAGCACCATGGACAGCAAACAGAGGAGTGCTTACAACATGGTGCTGTAATTCCCCTGTCACTGTCCATGGTAGCACGGTATAGGCCACACTGTATTAACTTGGGCTATTCTTGAAGTGCTATTTTGACCAGGAAGGTCATTGTCTATGTTTTTATGTTTTTATGTTTCCCAATCACGCATGTATGTAACTTCTAATTAGTTTGTACAAGCTCTGGTTGTGGACCAATTGAGCATACCATATTTGTTACAAAAACTGCAGACACATAGCTGCTTGGTCAAGAGGCAGTTATGCAGCAGTGGTGCTGCACTACTTTTGACCATATTGTAGCTAATAATATCTTTTTGATGATAAACAGAAATTGCTTCAAAAATATTAGTGATGCTATAGAGCTAGCAGCTGCCGCCTTGCTGTCTTCATATTGACTGCTGTGATGATAATAATAGTGCAGCTGTTCCCAGATGATGTGCCTGAAAATTGAATTGAATTACATCAAATAGATTTGTGTCCAGTCCTTTGCAAAAGATTAGATGTGAATGAGAAATATGAGACAAATATATCTCTAACATTGAAGCAATTGTTGAGAGGTGCATGGGATTATGTAGAGATTGTTGTTCTTTCTCATACAAACAGATATTAGAGAGTACTGTATAAGACAAGGAGTCACATTCTTTCCATAAACATAAACTGAGAAACATGAGGAGATACTCTCTTGACAGCATCTAATTTATTCCTGTAATTTGTTTCAGAGACTAACATGAAAAAGAACTGAGCTCTCATCTTACACTTTCCTGTGAGTGTGCCCATGCAGAACGAATGCCTTAAAAAGCATGATGAGTTGCCAGTCCAGTGCAATTGAGGGTTGAGGTGCTGGATGCCATGCCTGCTGCCACGCTGGTGACCTGGGTTTGGGAGCAAAGTCAGCTTGCCAGGGGTAGGCTGGGGGAGAGAATCGAGTGTCCAGAGCACTGCTTTCCTCTCCTGGGGAAGGGAGATTCATTGCCACACTGTTGACTGCCACTGAGTGGAGGCTCATCGAACATTGAAGGGTGGGTGCTGCTGCTTTGACCTAGGATGTGTGTGCCTCTACACAGCATGTCCTCTTGTCCTTGTCATGGCAGGGGTCTAAGGAGAATAGGAAAAAGTGGTGCAAGCTTCATGATGCCTCACTTGCCTCCCCTGGACCATGCCACCATCAGTCTGTAGATCATCTCCAGATGAGTTTATCCAGGGGAAGGGAGGATGGCCCTTCCCACTCAGTCCTGCCACAAAGAGGAATTTCTGGGGGATCCCAGGGGTGACCAGTTCTGGGGAGGTTGGTTGCCAGTCTCAGGGAGGTGGATGATAGTCTGCCTGCAGCCACATGAAAGTACCATGATGTATTTGAAATTATATTCTTGTATTGCTTAAAACCCAATAAAATTTTAATTGCAAAAAAAAGCTTTATGGAAAAAAAAAAGGATTAGGGGTTAAGACTGGCTCTATGGAGGAGATCTGAGAGATACTTGAGGAACCAGGACTTCGACATTAAGGAACCTATGGGAGTAGTGAACAAAGAAGAGCCTGGTCAGACAGAGTCGACAAGTCTTGAGTATTGAAGGACTGAAAAAGATGTAAGTAATAAGCCATGTCAGAGTGGGCATTGTAGGGGAGCACTGCATGCCCAGGATGCATTTTGAGGCACAATGCACCACTGAGTGCCTTTAACCATCCAGGAGTGCATCGATTCCCCCACAATGCCAAACCTGGAGGGGTTTATTGTGCTTATAAAATGTTTTTTTTTATGATGATAGTAGAAAAAGTATAACATTTAAAATCAATTTAAAAAGTGAGTTCAAATGTGTGCATGTTGCTATGAGCAAATAAAAGTCACCATTTTCTAAGGTTCTTTTCTTTACAATTTTAGAATCCAAGTGCATTGTTATTGTTGGTGTCGTGAGGAAGGGTACTACCTTGTGGGGACTGGGGGGATTTCTGAGACAGGAGGCTCTTCAAAGGTGACTGCCTTCACCTAACAAGAGAGGACCATCCTGCTGGAGCAGAAGTCTGACATCTACATTAGACAGTTACACTGACTGCAGGGAACACTGAGGCTAGAGAAACCACAGTGGAGGGAGGAGGGAGGGAGGGAGGGAGGGCAACCTAGCTAGCACTCCCCCTATAGGAGGGCCTGGTAGCAGTAAGGTGCTTATAAATAAGGTTGAGGTTCAAAGAGGAGTAGTGGAAGAAGCAAAGGGGGAACTCTGTCAGGGTCTACAAACAATAGAAAAAATAAACAGGTAAGGAGATTGTGAAGAAATGCATGTGTAGGATGACAAACCAGCATAAGAGGATCTGGAGCTAGTTGGAAGGCGGATTGCTTTCATACCAGGAGTATGGGCAATAAAATCAGTGAACTCCAGGCACCGGTGACAGACACTGAGGAGGACCCCATAGCCACCACAGAAACTTGGGCTACAGAGGATAATGACTGGGAGTTGTCAGTCCCAGGTTACACAATGTTTAGACAGGATAGAGGAAAAGGCAAGGGGGGCATAGTCCTATATGTCAGGGAAGGCACAGAGGCTGTGGAGGATGGACACATCAGGGGAAGCAACGTGGAAACAGAGTCGCTGTGGGTTCCCCTCAAGGCACCCTCAGGCAAGAAAATACGGGTGGGGTGATGTAAAGACCACCAGGACAAGGAAAAGAGGGAGATAGTAAGTTCAGGGAAGAGCTGGCAAGGGAGTAAAGACAGGGAAGTGGTGGTGGTGGGTGATCTGAACCTGCTGGATATCGACTGGGACATTCCACTGACCAGGTGCACCCGAAGGCAGGCACTGTTGCATACATTGCAGGACTGTCTGGTGGTACATAAGCAAAGAAATTCAGCACTCCAGACTCAGGAAAAACTCAGTGAGAAAATATTTTACTGAAATAAGTTCAGTTACTTACATTTCATTGCACTGACAAAATCACAATGTGATGCAAACACACAGTATAGAGAAAATATTTTAGCTCCTACACATTTCAAGCCTCTGCGTTTCAGGGTCTGAACCCCTTCCAGTGTTTGTATCATGCTGTGATTTTGTCCCCTTTAAATCTGAAGCATGTCAGGCTGGAGCCTGGTTTGGCTTTGAATAAAATGCCATTTTAAGAATTTGTGGTGTGGTGTCCCTTATGGGTTTGTGTGTGCTAGAAACTTTTTTGTTTTTCCTGTTTGAGTAGTTTCTTTAGCACCACATCCTTGTACATACCCCTTAGTTTTGAAATGTTAGGAGCTCAACCAGGTAGCCAAGGCCAAGCCCATGTAGGGCCTTATAGGTAAGAAGATTCACCTTGAAGATAACCCTCCACCTGACAGACAGCCAGTGCAGAGAACGCAGGACAAGGGTCACATGACTAGACCTCGAAAGGCCAGTCAGTAACGTGGAAGTAGCATTCTGCACTAAATGCAGTCAGCAGAGGGTGCCTCCAGAGATCCCGAAGTATAGAGCATTACAGTAGTCCAGCCTGGAGGTCACAAAGGCATGCACCAGAGTAGGCAGGTCATCAAGGGGAACTAGGAGTTTGATTCTGGTGATATTCCTCAAATGGTAGAAACCACTTTTGACGACTGACGACACCTGAGATTCAAGTGTTAGACCATCATCGAGGATCATGCCAAGATTTTGCACCCTAAATGAGGCCAACAATGCAGGACCCAGGTGAAGACCCAGCATCCCAGCATCAGTAACACTCCTATCATGTCTGTGGCCTGGCTTGATCACTAGTACCTCCATCTCATCCGGGTTCAGTCGCAACCAGCTGGAAGACATCTAGTCATTAATCTCAGCCAAGCATTTATTTAGCACTTCTACAGTGTTGGATGTTCTGGGGGCAAAGGACATATACAGTTGGGTATCATCCACATAGCAGTGAAACCCCACACTGTAATGCCTAATCAGCTTATCCCAGAGGCAGCAAGTACACTGCAAATAACATTGGTAACAAGATCGACCCCTGAGGCACTCCACAAGGCAGGAACTTTGGGGAGGAGGAGAAACTCCCCATCACTACCTGTTGCCCCCCCCCCGAGAGAAAGGGCTCAAACCAGTGGATGACTGTGCCAGTAAGTCCACAATACTCCATGAGGCAATTGAGCAATGCCATTTGCTCTACAGTGTCAAACACAGAGGAGAGATCCAGGAGAATAAGAATTGACTTTTTTCCTCTATCTCTCACCCTGAGGAGGTCATTACACACCCTAACTAACGTTGTTTCAGTACTATGCTTGGCAATGAAACCTGACTGGAGTGGCTCATAGATATCAACGGTCATGAGGTGCTCCTCAAGCTGCTGCACCACAATTTTCTCAACAACCTTACCCAAAAACGGAAGGTTGGAGATGGATGGTAATTCGCCAGAATGTCAGGGTCAAGAGATGTTTTTTTCAGGAGGGGTCTCTCTGCAGAGCCTCTTTCAAGGCATCCATAAATACCCCCTCCATCAATGAGCATCTGACTACTCCAGCAAGCACTGGGCCAACGGAACCCACACATCTCATCAAGAAACATGTCGATGTTGGGTCCAGATCACAATATGTGTGCTTTAGCTGTGAGATTACCTCCATGACCTCTGCCGCCTCCACCAGTTTAAACTCATCCCAGATGTACAGAGTGCCTCTGATTGCCCCAAACTGATCACTGCAATCAACTGGTGAGATTCCCTGGAAGATAGAGGACACCTCATCAGAGAAGAATCGAGCAAACTCTTTATATAACGTGGCTGAAAAAGCTTTCTTTGGCTGTAGACAGACTGAATGCAAGAGTCTGTCCACAGTCTGAAAAATCTGAGCAGGTCAGTTCTTCCCTGCAGCAATCTCCCTGGACAGGAATTTTGCCTTCTTACAGTTGATTGCCTCCTGGTACTCAGAATAATGAGCAAGCAGGGCTAGTTTGTCCCCATCCAACCAAGTCCTCTGCCAGCAATGCTTCAACTTCTGACCCTTGCTCTTCTTCACCTTGAACTCCCCATCAAACCAAGGAACTCTCAAGTGAGAGGATCTGGGTCATACAAGGACCAGAGCAATGGCATTGAGTGCCTCGGAGACTGCCTTATTATAAGCGGCCACCTCCTCGCCCGTGCTGACCAAAGATACAGCGACTACACTAGATAAGTTAGCCACCACCAGTGGTCCTTCCAGGGACAAACCCCTTAAAGGGTGGTAGCTGACCATCTCAGCAGGGGAGGGACTCTCAGGGGCAGCCCCGAATGAGAATGCCACCATGTAATGATCAGACCACAAGACCTGATCAATCTTGAGGCTGGTAGTCTCAAGCCCTAGATAGACCACCAGGTCCAGTCTGTGGCCGCAGGGACGGGTCTCAGAAGCAACCACTTGTGTCAGGCCCAGTGATGGCATCAACCGAAGGAAGTTTAAATCAAATTGCAAGGATTCATCATCAATCCAGGCATTAAAGTCCCCCAGAACAAAACATCTGGGGGATTCCAACACCTGATTGACGATGAAGTATGCAGCCTCCTGCAGGCATTCTCCCCCCACCCCTGGGAGGAGGTAAATGAGGAGAATCCTGGAGCCCCACGTACTGCTACACACTCAAAGGACATTGTTGTCTCCACCGGGTGTATGGTGAAGTTTAGGTCAGATCTAAAGCAGATGGCTATGCTCCCACACCTGCTTTCCTGCCTTAGGCAGTGTACCACAGAGTACCTGACGGGGACGGCTGCCTCCAAAACAGGCCCAGCATCGTCACCCAACCAAGTCTCCATGATGCATGTCAGATCAACGGAGGAAATCAAGTCCACCATAATTGCGGTCTTGTTCTGCATCTATCTGGCATTGCATAACACCGCCCAGAGGGGACCAGAAGTCACTGCAGTCCCACTGGTTACCTGCCTATGCGGTCCGGTGGGAACCCTGGGGAAGGAAGCCAAACACATTGAGCCTCTCTCCAGGCTCCATCTAAACCCAGGGCATCTCCTACACCCCACTACCTCAATACCTCTCACCCCCACCTGACCCACTGCAGCACCCCACCACCAACAACCATTTTTACACCTTGAAATGCTGATCTTCTGACAGCGTCTCACTGTCATAGCTTACTGTAGTGGATAAACTGATGGAGTCACTGATCAAAGAGGTCCTTGTGGACTACTTGGAGAGAAACAATCTAAAAGATAGCAAACAACATGGGTTTGTGTCACGGAGGTCTTGTCAGATCAACCTGATAGTTTTCATTGATTGTGTAACAAAGGCAGTAGATAAGGGACCTGCTGTGGATTTACTATACTTTGATCTCAGCAAGGCCTTTGACTCAGTGCCACACAGAAGATTTCTGAAGAAGCTGGAGGACCTGGGTGCAACTAAGGACATAGAAGGGTAGAAAACTGGTTGAAGCAGAGACAACAGAGGGTGGTGGTAAATAGGGTCAAATCGGAAGAGAGGGAGGTCATGAGTTGACTGCAGCAGGGATCTGTCCTGTGTCCTGTCCTCTTTAATATGTTCATTATTGACACTGGAGAGGGCATACAGGGCAAGTTGTGTCTCTTTGCAGATGGCACAAAGCTCTGTGGTAGGGTAGATGCAGAGGGACCTACAAAGGTCGGAGAAGTGGTCTAAGGTTTGGCAGTTGAAATTCAACACCAAAGAATACAAGGTTATGCACCTAGGGAAAAAAACATGACAGAATACTGGGTGGAGGGGTTAAGCTGAACACTATGGCAGAGGAAAAGAACCTGGAAGTCATCATCCATGACTTCCTCAAACAATCAAGCCAGTGTAACAAGGCCTATAGTAAGGCTAATAGGATAATGGGGTGCATCAGAAGGGGTATGGACAGCAGGAAAAAGGAGGTACTACTACATCTATACAGGTCACTGGTGAGGCCACATTTGGAATACTGTGCTCAATTCTAGAGTCCTCACCTAACGAAGGTCACACTGGAGATGGCGCAATGCATGGTGACCAAGATGATTCAGGGCCAACAGGACAGATCTTATGAAGATCATCTAATGGCACTGAACACATACTCCCTAGAAACCATGCGAGAGAATAAGAGGGGATATAATTGAGACCTTCAGGTTCCTGAAGGGAATAAACAAGATGAACTGCAGGAGGGGAATAAACAAGGTGAACTGCAGAAAATTATTTAGCAAGAGTATAGAGTCAGGAAACCAAGGTCACAAGTGTCACAGATTGTACTTAAGGGTGGGCACTGTGAGCTCAGTGGGCCTGACCCCCAGGAGTGGGTTTGTGACAGATCTGGTGTGCAGCATTGAGATCCGAGAGATTTGGTTGCATACTGTTGTGATTTGAGATATTTTTGGCACAGGCATAACAGTTGGAGTCAAGCCCAGTGTATCAGATTGATAAACAGTCCACACACAGCCAAGGCAGATATTTTTAAAAATATATATAATTTGGTTACAGTCTAAAGTCCCTTACCTACTTTTGGTTTTTTTTCTCAGGTGCAAGCTAGTGTAGCAGTAGTTAGGGAAGAAGATGGCTTCCATCTACAGTAAATACACTGCAGACTACCTGAAGCAGTTGTGTCAGGAAAGAGAAGTCCAGTGTCAGGGGCGAACCAAAAAGCACTTCGTGGAGGCTTTTATGGCAGCTGATGAGCAAGCGACTGCCCAGGACCTTGAGTCACCGCCGGTGACTATGAAGGACCAGACCTTGGGTGTGGGGGTGCCACAGTACATCGCAGTGTCCAGTCCTAGGGAGGAGGACAGTGAGACCAGAGGGAACACAGAGCCACAGCACCTGGAGAAGGTCACCACAATGCTAGAGCTGGAAGGGATCATACTGCAGCTAGAGTTGAGGACATTGGAGCTGGAATTCGAGCAGAGGAAGTTCCAGATGGAGCTGGAGATGAAGGAAAAAGAAAACCAGCATCAGATAGAGGCCGAGAAAAAAGAAAGCCAGCTTCAGAGAGAGGCCGAGAGAGAGGAAAAAGAGCACCAGAGGGAATTCAAACATGTGAAGCTAAGACTCCAACGACCAGCATCAGAGGAGGTAAATGGCAGGGGTGAACCTGAAGAACCAGGTATCACACTCTCTTTGGGGTAGCAGTGTTAAAACCTGATTTGGCCTTCTCCCTACAGGATATGCAACAGACTGGTTCAAAATCTTTGTAGACTCTGGTGTTCTTCCTATTCTTCCTATTCTTCCAGATGTCCCTTATAGACCCTTTTCTCAATTTGGTTGCTTACGGTGGCCCCTCTAATCAAGTAGTAGTTGTCACAGATTATTAATAAACCTTCTACAGTCACACATACAATATAAGAAATTCTCACACTGGCAGAATTCTTTAGGAAAACACATGTTTTACTAAAATAATTAAATAACTACAGTTACGGCTAAAAGATAATACAAATTTGGGTTACAGTCAGGGCTCCAGATAAGAATTGTGGGTGTGAGTATTTTACTCTGCATTTTTAAAGTGATGTGAGTAAAACCAATTTCAAATGCGTACAAATGACTCGAAGTATTTGGCTGAAGAGTGCATTTTTGGGAATGGGCGTATTTTTGGTAGGTAGTCTTTTGTTAACTGTTACGCAAAAACATCAGAACCATAATATCTACTAGTAGGGGTATTATACTACTGATGTTTTAGCATAACAGTTAACAAAAGACCTGCTAGTAAAAAGCACACACCAGTTGAAACAGTTTTGCAGCCACCACAATGCTAGAAGGGCTAGTGACTGGGGAAAATACACTAGCCCTACCGACTTTTATACTGTGAATGTGTGACACAGTATGGAAGGCATGTAGGGCTAGATGATTTTCCAAAGTCACTAGCCCAGTAGTCCTGCTGGCTGGTGGGTGCAAAACTTAATTTTGATCCCAGAGACAGAGTCTTTACTAAAACAAAATATAAATCTAATCCCCTCCAACATCGGAGTGTTGCAATCAAAATTAGGAGGGGGAGGGGGTGGGGGTGACAGCAGCCTCAGATATTCTCTGGTCATAACACACACCATCTAGACATTCAGGGAAGACACTGTGCCTTCTCAGGGGTAGCATTTCCCTCAATCTGCATTTGCAAAATTAAAAATGCTAACCAGTATACATATATCCATTATTATTTAAAAAAAAACATCAACCTGAATAAAATCCTTTATGAAAATTAAATCCATATATCCTTCATCTATTTTACCCCCCCCACACACACACACACACACACATGTTCTGCTTCCTACCATCTTGGCAGCTTACCAGCCACCATCTTGTACCACCCTTGATGCTTTTAAATGAACAAAATGTGAGGACCCCCCTCCCTCCCGCACCAGCTCTCCAATTGCAGCTTCCCTTGCAGAAGAGTTTTTGTTTTAATTTTTTGATCCTAATCCTTGCTAGAGCTGAATGATCTACAGTGCTGTTTCTAAGCCAAATGCGGTGGAACATCTTTTTTCTTAAGGAAAAAAAAAATAAAACACTTGTAAAATACTCAGAATTTGCTGGAATGGGAATGTTACCCTAAAATAAAATAGAACTGAAAGATGCCTGAAATTGTATAGTGAAGAACAGTAGGGTCAGATTTTTTTTTATGTCCAATTTCATTGCACTGCTGCTTAAAAAATAAAACACTGTAGTGCTACAGCTGCATGAGCCAGTGCTAAGAAACCTTAAAAACAGGATGGCTTCACTAGTCCAAAAGTTAGATAGTGCTTAGACAATGTTATGAAGCTCAGTTCAAGCTCTGCAGCTTCTGGAGTTGGTGTAAACAGCCCATGGCCCACCAGCTAGCCACGCCATGAAGAATGAGATCGAGAATCAGAACTTGATCCACCTGCACCGCTGCTAAATGTCCACCAATTACAACTTCCCAGACTCGGTCCCGGTGGACACTGGCCGGCCCAGCCTCCGTTCTTTCTGAACTGTCTTGCACAAAACCCAGCACAACTACATTTTGGTGAGAAATCACACCACTAATTTGCAGGCAGGACTGGCCTCCTCTCCAACTTGAAGTTCACTCTGGGTTCAACCGCATCTGCACCACACACAGCCCAACTGCAAGCACTCCCCACTGTCATGGTGTCACAGCCACATGGATGCAGCTGCTCGCTCACTCGCTTCTCTGTTCGCTGCTCCACAAGACAATGCACAGACTTCCCGCTTTCCCTGATGTGACGTGTGTACTGTCAGCCGCTGGGAGAAGTGGGAAACTGAGTCTTTTACTTCGCCACCAGCCTAGCAGCCCACGAAATAACATGAATTCTGACCTGCATTGGTTCAAGCGAGGCACTGCTACCCTGTCTTCCCCATTCTCCTGATTGACCCCATACCCTCCCCTACAGAGACTGGCACTCGACCAGTTAGGAAGCACGTTGGGAGCCTAGAAATGGATTGCACTTTTTCTGCATTGCAGATGACAGTTTGATTTGTGCGACCTCCTATTTTAAAGCCCTGAAATAGCATCAGGGTGAACACTGTGGAAGCTGTAAATCTGCGCAAATCTCTTGCAATACCTGACACTGCAGGGAGAGGAATCAAGGGGGGAAGGTGGAAAAACAAGGACGTCGCTTCACAAGGAAAAACAACAAGCACACACACAGTAACCTGCATTGTAGATGCGTATTTAATATGCAATTCATGTTAAAAAAGGATCATAAATGTAGTTTTAACATGCATAAATAGACCCTGTACGCAGCTTATCTGGAGCCCTGGTTACAGTATACAGGCACAAAAAATTGAAAAATGTACAATGAAACACATTAAGACTGTTAGTTAATCTACCTGAGGTATGAAGATTTCAAAGTCCAGAGAATCACTGGTTTGCAAAATATTGCAGTCTTTCTGTAGCAGCCTTTGGCTTTTAGACAGTCTCTGTGCTGACAGGTGTTCTCTGTGGTCAGGAGAAGAGAGTCCAAACAGAATGGCAAAATGGCCCTGAATGTCTGTGCTGGGGAGTTTATATAAAAGACCCCCCCCCCCAGTGTGTGTGAATAAAGACTGGCCCTCCCAGGTCAGTGACTTGAGGTTGGCCCTTCCACTTTAGGCAATCAGGTGTCACTCTTGCGCTTTCCCCAAGAGTCTTATTTTCCTGATAATCTTTGATGTCAGATTCCCATAGTTAGCACAGGGTTTATAATCTCACACAGGCCTGTTAGAAGGATGTTTCCTGGCACTTGTAAAACAATGTCAGTGTACTGTGGGAACCTTTTCCATCACCTCTTGTCTAAGACCATTTCCCTTTTGATCTTAAGGGCTTACAACAGTGGAAACAGCTTCTTTCATCCTGGGATTTTGAACTGGCTTAATTTAGTAAGTTATAAGGAAGATCCTGTAAGTTGTATGATTATACAAGCTGATGTTATTACTTCTGTTTCCCTTGGCCAGTTAACATTAGAGGAATACTCTTTGATTATGTATCCACAAGCTTTTTGACAAGAACTTGTCAGATTCCTGCAATCAAGGCTGGCCTTGTAGATCAGAGGAAGGTCAAACCCCTTTTTAAAAAAAAATCTTGTCTTTTCCCTATGTGCCTTTGTGCTGGCACTGGCATGCACATATAATTACATAAAACACACACACATATATATATATATATATATATATATATATATATATAACATAATAATATCTACAGATAAGGGCTAGCAGCCAGGCAGCTTGCCACAGTAAGCAGAAACTGGAGGGGGAATGTTTAAGAGGTGTGAGGAAGTTCTATTTTATAGAAAAGTGTGTGGAGCTGTTGAATAGTTTGCTAGTGGATGTGGTGGGCGCCAAGACCATAAATGGTTTCAGGCATGGCTGGGACAGAGTGAATGGTTTAGTGGTTGCTCAAGTTAATAGCAGTAGGAAGGAGAGCAGGTGGTAGACTGGGAGGGATAAAATCCCATGTGGACAATGGGTCATGGGGTAGATAAGGAACTTAAAGCAGACGAGATGGACCATTGCTCTTTCTATGCCATCACTGTCTATGTTTCTTTAGTAAATGGGCTGGAGATTTCCAGCTGACTGATTTGCTGAGAACCATGGCGGGGGGTACATTAAGTACCAGTAGAGCTCAGCAAAGAACAAGTGCCAGCCCAGTGTGGCACCACATAACACTTAAAAAAAAATGTCTTCCCATCCAAGTTGTAGCACTAGCACCTCACGTGCTCAATGCTACTGTAATACAGCCAGAGCTGACTCATAGTAGAACCACTGAAATAATCCTGTTTTTTTGTTGCTGTGCTTGTTGTATGTAATGTAAAATCAAAATGCCTCATGTAACAGCATCCTACAGCCGCACACCCTTTCAACCTTCTCCAGAACATTGTAAAATGCTGTCCCCACCCTCCAGCCACCCACCCACTCTTGACTGCACACCAAGCTGCCAGCGAGCCTCCATCTGCCAGTGTTAAAACAGAGAAAATACTGGTGGTTTTATCATCGAGCCACCGGTAAACAAATGAACGATGCAGAGAGCAGTGAGGACTGAATCAGGAAACAATACAGGTGCAGAGGCAAAATTAAAAAGAAACTTAAAAAGGGAAAAAAGGCAGATCTCAGGGACCAAATACATACCTTGCAGTGCCCTCTACTGGCTAATATAGCAGTGCAGGGACTACCTTACCAAAAAAAAAGGACTACAGATTCACTTGTAATCATGTTTATAGCATTACTTCCAATTTTGTTTCATAGTCCTATAAAACAATGACACATATAGCCCACTTTCTGAGCACAACAATACCCTCCAAGGTGGGCAGCATTGAAAAATACCAGACCTTCCAGGGACTATTAGGCCCTCTGCCACATTACGTCCCTGGGTGATCCGGTATTGTCCAGTACAGCCCACCCTTTTGGTTATTATTGCTTGCATGTTTCTATATTACCACAGGGTTTTCTATAGAACTCTTTGATAATTACTTGCTTGCATTGCCCATGATGCCAAAGTTTGTTTACATAGATGATTATATAGAGGGGATTGATGCACGGACATCTGATGTCTTTTGGCCAATCACATTCCATGATTTCGTAAGGAAGCCACTGCCAGCTTCCCTCAGAAACTGCCACCTCTCCATGCCAACTCGAGGAAGGGAGTACATAGGAGCTGTAATTAACTAACTCCCTCCCCCCCCCCGAGTCTTGCCACCATTTCCTTGTCTCCTGCTGAACTTGGAAGGCACTCCAATGAGCTGCCACCTTCAGCCATGCTGCACTTTCTTGTGTAGGCCAGTCAGAGCTGAGCTACCAGCCAGCCCAGGTCCTTGAAATTTGCTGTGCCTCCATATTTGCTGCAGCCTGCTCTAGATCCTTGGAAGCCACCACCAGCTGCCCTCAGAAACCTCTGCCTCTTTATGCCAGCTCAGGAAAGGGAGTACACAAGAGTTATAATTCACTAGCTCCCCCAAGTCTCTCTGCCATTTCTCAGTCTCCTGCTGAATTCAGTGGGCACTCCAGTCAGCTGCTACCTCCAGTCACACTGCAACTCCAACCCTTGTGTGAGCCAGTCAGAATAGAGCTGCCAGCCAGCCCAAGACTTTAAATTTGCTGCGCCTACTCATTTGCTCCAACACATTCCAGATCCTTAGAAGCTGCCACCAGCTGCCCCAAAAAACTACTACCTGTCCAATGGATGCTCAGAGAAGGGAGTGCAGAGGAGCTGTAATTCACTAACTCGCCCAGATCTCTCTACTATTACCTGGTCTCCTGCTGAATTTGAAAGGTGCTCCAATCAGCTGCTGCCTCCAGCCACACCACACCTCCATTGCTCATGTGGGCCAATCATAACAGAGCCACCCCAGCCCAGGACATTTAAATTTGCTGTGCCTCCGCATTTGCTCCAGCCTGCTCCACATCCTTAGAAGCTACCACTAGCTGCCCTCAGAAAACAATGCCTCTCCACATTAGCTTGGTGAAGAGAGTACACAGGAACTGTAATTCACTAACTCTCCTTGAGTCATGCTGCCATTTTCTTGTTTCCTGCTGAATTCAAAAGGTGCTTCAATCAGCTGCTGCATCCACCCATGCTGCACTTCCACTCTTCATGAGGGCCAGTCAAAACAGAGCCAGCAGCCAGCCCAGGAGCCCTTGCATCTCCATTTATTCAGACCCCCCCAAGCAGTCCTTTCCATGATGTGGTCCTCTGTATTAAGAGCTACACTGCAAAGGACAATGAGGAGTCTGCCATAGGAGTCAGCCAGAGGAGGCAGCTGTCAGCTGTCCATATTGCTCATCTGCATGGAACTCTGCCTATCATTGTAAGTACCTTGCCTTGGCTATTGGGCACATTAGGGACAATTTTCATCTGGAGACACTGTTAACCAACATGCATACTAGGTTCACATAATCTAACTGGTTTTATGGACTGTGCTGACTTGCTCCTTTGCCTAGTGCTTGGTCAGTGCTTTAGAGCCTATTCATTTGTTTTGTTTTAATATTATTGGCTCCTGTCTTCATAGACCTGTAGTTACAGTACATTCCTTAACTGCTGCTAGCTCTGTTTACCCAGATAGCTGTTTTCATTTATTGTAACTGTGTACTATCTGGCACATTTCCTTTGGTGTTCCTACCGGGGTTGCCTTCATTACTTACTATAGTAGGCCTCTACTGCAATTTTTTAATCCTACTTGGACATGTGTTTATGATATTTAAATTATTGTGTAGTTCTCTCCCTAGCTGGGTAACCCACTTAAGTGTGTCTCAGTCTTAAGCCTAAAAGTCTCTGCTACCTCACTTGGGGACTGCACCTATATCAGTGTTGCTGAGTTAATTTGCTGTTTTCTATTCTGTACCACTATATAACCTGCCCCCGTCATAGGTCTCTGTATTTGACAAGGTGTCTCTTTATAGGGATTTTTGTTACCCAAGCAGTGTTTCAGGCTGCATTTGTTTGCCTCTGTACATTCTCTGTTCTTACTAGCCCCCCAGCTTCTCAAACCGTATTGTTGGTAGTGACGGGCCTCCAGAGCCAGGACTGTTACTTAGTAATTGGGTCCTTTTACTACTTAGTGAAATTGTTAAGTACAGATTATGACACCCTAGAACCTTGACTAAATCAAGGTTCCTAACTTGCCTGTGCTGATTAGCTCATCTTTGCACTGCTATAGCAGGTGATATTGAACTGAATCCTGGTCCCCCTACCTCCCAGTATGCTGGTACCCCTACCTGGTCTAATGTAAAAGGTCTTAAAATTTCCCACCTAAATGTCAGGAGTATCTTAGATAATCTAGATGAGTTTACTGCCTGGGTTGCTCACTACAATTCTGACATTGTTTGTCTGTCTGAAACTTTGCTCAATCCCCTGATTACCGGACTCTGCCTGTTCCCTCCCAGGCTTTAATTTTATTACGTTTGACCATCCTGGTTAACAAAGAATAAACAAATATGGGGGTAGTCTGCTTCTGCTTTTGGGTTTGTTGCCCCTATCCTCTGGAACTCTGCCCCATCAGTTACAGTAGTGCAGGACAGTGGGGAGCTTTAAGCAGGCACTTAAGACCTTTTTATGGGGTAAAGCTTATCCCGAATTCTTCTGATTTTATCTGTATTTATTGAATTTTTTGAGTTTGTCTGTAAAGCACCATGATATTGGAAAGGTGCTCTATTAAATAAAGTTTATTATTATTATATTTTTTACAAGAGCTATCTAAATGTCTCCCTCACACAACATATGTATCCGCCCTCCCCAACCTGTGAGTTCCTGCACTCGCTGCTCCTTCTGGGTAACACCAATAAAGTGCACTTGGTTTGTGCTTATAAGTCCCCTGCTGGTAGTTTTAGTGGCCTATCCTATCTACTTGACAATATTACTCAAGTGACTGGCTCAAATGAGGTATTGGTTATGGATGGTCTTCACCTGAGCTGGTCAGGGAAAACTACTAAACAATGTGAACTTTGGCTTACTGGGTTTGGCCTCAAACAACTAATTTCTGCCCCTACTAGATTCTCCACCTCCGGTAGGAAACACACTCTTCTTGACTGGCTCATGACTAACAGAGCCAAGAGGATTCTAATGTCTGGAACCTTTCCTGATGCTATCTCTGACCACACCCCCACCTACCGTGTTTGGGGAGCCTCCACACCTAAAATCCCTCCCAAGATCATTTTATTCTGAAACCTTTCCAAGTCCGATGCTGGCTTCTTCAATGGCAACCTTGTCTTCACTGTCAGACCTCCTGCTTTCCTTGCTGCTGGTACCTCAGTTGCTCTGTCCAATTTTATAACCATTATCTCTGCAATGCAGGATAAGCATGCCCTTTTCATTAAAAGGATAGTTGTGGCACTATTACTCAGTGGTTTCATAGTGACTTGCTTGCCATCATTAAATCCAGAGATAAGTGCTGGGCCAGATTTAAGACCATTCAAGCACTACCTGACCTTATTGAGTACAGGTGTCTCAGAAATGCTTGTAAGAAAGCCATTCACTCACCCAAGAGCACATTTTGTAGTTCCTGGCATCTGCTAAAGACCCGTGGATTCTTTGGTGTATCATTAAAAATGTAATTGGTGTTTCTCTTAATTACTAAACCAGTTACATGTTCATTGATGGGGTTAATTGCAACAACTGTAGCACTATAGCCAATGCATTTAATGAACAGTTTTCTGACCTCTCTGCCCTTACCCCCCTGTTCACAGGTCCTGAGTCCCTGGATGTGATAGTGTCATCCTCTGCTCCAAGGTCACCCACTCTTCCTTCTACCTCAACATTGTTATAGCTGGTGAGGTTGGCAGGTTGTTGTAAAGTCTCTCTCCATATGCTAACCCTGGACATGACAATATGGAGCCAAAGTTCCTCTGCACTGGTGCCCCATTTCTGACCTTAACCATTTCACATATATTTAATATGTCTCTGCTCTGTATTGTGCCTAACATGTGGAAGGTTGCTCAGGTTGTCCCTGTCTTTAAGCAAGGTGGCCTGAAAAGCATTGAAAATGATTGTGCCATGGCCATCCTGACTGCCCTTAGCAAACTTTCAGAGAAAATGGTCACTTCTCAACTTACTGAATATTTCTATTTATATGACCTGCTGTCCTTGGCACAGAACAGATTCCGGAGGAAGCATAGCACCTCCACTGCTCTTACTAAGGTCATGTCTGAGATTAGGGGGGCTATCGCTCAGAGCACGTTAACTGGAGCAATCTTTATTGATCTCTCCAAAGCTTTTGATTTGGTGGATCACAAACTTCTCTGTACCAAGTCAGGTTCATTTTGGCTAGCAGGCTATACACTTACCTGATTTGCCAACTATCTACATGATAGAGAGCAGATGGTCAGAGTTAACAGAATACTCTCAGAACTGGCTCCTGTCTCAGTTTTATTTATTGAATCGTGTTGACCGGGTAGGCCCACTGAGACTAGAAGTCCCTTTTTCAGGGGCGACCGGGGGGGGTGGATACAGATGGTAACCAATTGAAAATGAACCAGATTAAGCTGTTGGTGGTATTTTTAGTGAAATTTGGTGTCCCCCAAGGGTCTATCTGGGCTCCCATTCTTTTTTTCACTGTTTATTAATTCTCTCCCTTGTACCCCTTCGCATACCTCTCAACTGTCCCTGATTTTCAGGGAAGTCCCTGATTTTGCCTCAAAAGTTTCCTTTGTCCCTTGTAAAATTTTTGGTTTTGTGACAGAACAGTGGGGATTAAAAGCACAAAATTATATCATTAAAGTTACAGACTTGTTCTTCTTCAGAAAATGCATCTTAAAACAAATCCTTTCATTCTATCAGCTTTCTGAGTGAATAGTACCAATTTTTAAGATGTGTCCCTCATTTTATGTCTTTGTCCCTGATTTTTTTAAGCCTTGTCCCTGATTCATGAGACAAGAGGTTGAGAGGTATGCCCCTGCCCATTGTAGTTCCACCCTGAATGTGGATGATTTGGTGCTCTTGGCTAGCTCCCAGGATATCAAGGTCATCAACACACAATTAAATGAGGACTTCCACCTAATCCAGTCATGGCTATCCACAAATAAGCTAGTTCTGAATCTAAAGAAAACTCAAATTATGTATTTTTGACTCTTGGGCAAAAATCAGGTTGTGCTCTGACTCCCTGGCAGTGTCCATTATTCATGGTTTGCCCCCAACTACTGCCAGTTCCCTCAAGTACCTTGGAGTCACCCTTGTCTGCAAACTGGATCTCTCCTTGCACATTTCTAATATATGTAGGATTGTTAACAAGATTGGCATGGCTTACAGAGCTAAACACTTCCTCACTCCTGTTGCATGTCTGGTCCTTGCTAAGGGTGTGCTCTGTTACCTTGGTTGCTACAGGGGTCACTCGGAAAGGAAGTTTAAAGAGAACTTCCAGGTTATCTAAAACAATTCATAGCTGATGCCGGCCTAGTGGCATGGAGGGATAAGGTGCTGGGCACCTTATCTGCTGCCATGCTGGTGACCCAGGTTCAGAAGTGAATTCAGGTTGCCAGGTGTTGGCTGTGGAGGCAGAGAATCAAGTATCTGAGGGATTGCTCTCCCCCTCCTGGGGAGAGGAGGTGAGCTTGCCTGGCCTCTGACTGTCACCAGGTGGAGGCTTGGTGGTAGTACAGGTGGCACAAAGGTATGGGTGGAAGTTACTTGATACATATATGCCTCTACATGCATGCATTCATGTTAGGCAGCAGTGGATGGGAGAAAAGTGGAAAATGGTGGCTGGGGCTTTATGAAGCCCTGCCCATCCATCCTCAGATCTGCGCTGGCACCTGGGATACCTGGTCCATTCTGGATTATGTCACTGGGAGGGGATTATGTCCTTCTCCCCCAGTCCTGCCTTGCGGGGAATCCATGGAAGAAAAAATGCCTGAACAGTTAAGGTATTGGTGAAGTAGACACCTGTCTGGGGAGACAGGAACAGGACTGATTAGCTGCCTCAGCCGCTGAAGGACAGAAAAAGCTTTGTGGAAAATAAAATCATAGCTGGCATCTGCAGAACTCAGTTATAAGCAGTTCTCATCAACTTTAAATTTCAGGACTTTCCAATGACAGTAATAACTATTTTACAGAAACCAAGAAAATCACTTTAAGGGTTTGTCAGAAGGAGGTTGCTAGATTGTCCTAATTAACCTGGCCTGAGAAGGAGACTGCTCAACTGTGGTAGTCCTTTTGGACTTTAGGCACTTCAAAGCAAGGTGCCTCCATAGATCTGAGGAAGTAAAGGGGAGCTACTTAGTGGAAGATGGAATTGAGGTAGGTGGGAACCAATGTGTGGATGCACGGATGGAAAAGTGTATACCAATGAAACACCTGTTGACAGTGGGGCTAAGTCAGTCAAACTGGCTGTAAAAGTGATGTGTCTGAGTCGCTCTCAAGGGTAAGTCTGCAGAAACATCTGTGCAAGACATTTAGCCGAAGCAGTATGTCTTTAGGGGCTGTGCACTGTACCTCTATATACTCAAGAAGGGGAAGCAGGAATTAGCTTATAATATACAGAATGTTTTCACTGTGACCTAAAAAAGGTTGCTATCAGCATACATTGAGAACAACTTTGTGTGGTGTACACCTATATACTCAAGAAGGGGAAGCAGGAATTAGCTTATAATATACAGAATGTGTTCACTGTGACCTAAAAAAGGTTGCTCTCAGCACACACTGAGAACAGCTTTGTGTGGTGTACATCTATATACTCAAGAAAGAGAAGCAGGAATTAGCTTATAATATGCAGAATGTTTTCACTGTGGCATAAAAAAGGTTGTTCTCAGCACACATTGAGAACAACTTTTTTAGAATGTTTAGAACTCATTTGCAGTGCTGTTGTAATCAGAGCTGCGCACTTACTACAGAGCATGTGCAAGCTCACCTTCAGTCTTAGCAGTGTCAGTCAAAGCTATGCACTTGATAAAATTGTGGTTTTAGCTTTAAAAGATTTAGTAGACCATACCATCTTACTGAAATGTCTTGAGCATGTGGGACTCAGAACCCACGCTATTAATTGTTTCAGGAATTACCTTGACAATAGATACCAGTGTGTTAAATTTAAAGGGTTTTTTTCTACATTCTGCAGGGTCCAGTGTGGGGTTCCTCAGGGCTCCACACTGGGCCTTTACTCCTTACTCTTTTTATTGACTCTATTTTACAAGTAGCACATAACTGCAATTTAATACTCTACACAGACAATGCAGCATTGGTGTCTCATGGTACAACTGTCCTAGAAATCGATTCTACACTAAGCCATGAGTTTACTAAAATTCAAAATTGGTTCTGTCAGAACAATTTGGTCCTAAATAAAATAAAAATGAAAGCCATGTTGTTTGGATCTGATGTTAAAATTAAAAAAATGTGTAAGTGATTTTACAGTTCGCTCACAGAGGGGGAAGTTTCATTGAGACTGTAGATTCATTTAAATATTTGGGTACTACTTTGGACCCATTCCTAAAATTCAGAGTTCATTTGAATAGTCACTTCCAAGTTATATGCTAAGATAGGAACATTATACCATTTACGAAATTTCTTATCTAAAGAAACATGTCTTGCTATCACTCAACAAAATCTCCTCCCAATATTGAACTATGAATCAATGGTCATTGATACGACTCCTTCTTGCATTATATCTAGAAAAGAAACTTTATTACAAAAAATAGGAAAGTTCATATTTTTGGCTCCCCATCGAATGCACCACTGTCAAATATTAAATCAACTCAATTGGTTTTCCATACAGAATAATTACAGTTTTACAATGTCCCGCTTTGCATTCAAAATATTAAATACTGGAATTCCAGTTACTTTATGAAACTCACTTATAAAATATTCTTCCACATATGAGTCACGATCATCCATAAATTCTCAATTGGTCTTACCTCTTGTATGATCAAACGCAGGCAAGAGAACCTTTGTCTACTGTGCTGCTTCTGTCTGGAACAACTTATCTCTTAATGTAAAGCAATCCACATCTGTTAATACCTTTTAACACGGCAGCTTTTAATCATTTTAAAAGTCTGAATGAATGTGTATGTAAATGAATGTATTGTATTTCTGTCATTTTTGTTCTTTAATACAGTCAAAACATGTATATTTGTATGTTGTATTTCTCGCTTGACCTCAGGTCGTAGCTGAAAATGGAATGTAAATTCCAGAGTACTTCCAAATAAAATGAAATGCAGTTACAAACACATCTTGATCTACTATTGGAATGGGCTAATTTAAACAAAATGAGATTCAATGTGAAGAAGTGCAAGGTAATGCACTTGGGCTGCAAAAACCAGATGTTACAATATAAACTGAATGACATTATAGTAGACAGTACCGCTGAACAAAAAGATCTCAGAGTAATAATCTCAAATGATCCATCCTTTGACAGGAACAGCATAGATAAAGTTAAAAAACGTCACAAAAGTATTAATTGCATCTTAGGGAATATCAAAAGTAGAGACAGAGAGGTGATTATGCCCCTATACAACAGTTTGGGGAGACCACACCTCAAGTATTGTACGCAGTTCTGCCCACCTCACACTAAAAGGAGCAAGAGGATGATTGAAGGGTTGCAAAGGAAGATGACAAAAAAGATCAAAACACTACATAATCACATATAGAGTTATAGATTAAGCAATATTAAACAATACTCAACAGAATAGAGACAAATCAGAGGAGATCTATGCTTGGCTTTTAAAGCTGTTAAAGATGAATACTTAAAGGAAACAATAGGCCTCATAAGTAACACAAATACAAAAATCACCAGAACTAATACATTGAAACTTATTGGTAAAAGAAATAGAACACTTACAAGGATCAAATTTTACACACAAAGAATAATAACAATGTGGAATTCATTACCGCAACAAGTAGTAGATAGTGGCAACTTAACAATATTTAAACAAAATTTAGATACATACATGGGGAAAAAAAAAAATACAACTTCCTCCCATGAATAAACGAAAGGTGAGTTCATTTAAAGGCAGCAATGCCCACTGAATTTGTAAATTGCTGTGAACCTGTGAAATGAAAATAAAATGAAAAAAAGTGTTTCAAAATCATGCTAACTTCAATATTATAAAAAAAAACCCGTGCTAAGAACTCCCTGGTTCACTCACCTCATTGGAGCTGTGACATCACTGAGGCACTCGAGCTTCTTGCTGTTATGGCAATTGATACTACAACACCAATGACGTGTTTGAACCAGCTTGTTCTTTACTCTTTGGTGTTAATAATTCTCTCTGTTACTTGCTTTCTCATGTGAGAATTAAGGGAGTTCCCTACCTTTTAAAGGGCTCCTAATCTGCAGCAAATCATGACAGTGATGTGGTTGGGGAAAATATCATCCTAACACAGTAATTTAAAGATCAATGGCAAATGGTTTGTGGTGTTTTACTGTATTGTGCCTGTTTTCAGTTATTTCAGGTATCTGTTTTATTTATTTATTTATTTAGCTTTTGTTAACCAGGTAAGTACACTAGACAAACACATGCCTATTTTCAGGTACAACCCAGGAGAGTACAGGAAATCAAAGAACATACAGAGTACAATTTGAAGCAAGTAGGGCAGATACACAGATGTCAGGAGAAGCATAACATACATAGCTGTACTGCAGCTGTTTTGAGCATTGATTTTATTGAGAACTAATATTTTTTCTCCTCATGGTGCTTCAGCCTCTCAAAAGAAGTCTGTTTTACATTCGTTTTACGTTCTGTGTCTTACTAAGCTGCCTGGTCAAACAGTGCTGTGAGAATATCACAGGGGTGCTAATGTGCATAATTGTCTCTGTGGAGACCATCTGTCCCAGCATGAACTCTGAGTAGCTTCCCAACAGATGTTAGTTCTGTAAACAAGAGACACTAGAAATTGTAAACAAGGGAGTGTGCCTGCCCCTTATTCAGAGCAGAACATTTGATCTTAAAGAGGCATAACACGCCGTAACTGCCATGTGTCCAGCCAATTACACTATGGGGTTAAACAGTGAGCAGCCCCCTCAGAAATGATGAGTACTCATATGCAACACGACCCTGCTGAGCAGTTCAGCATATGCAGGTTTGCCGTACAGAGATAGCAAATGACATCATTAGTACAGTAGCAGAAACTGGAGCACAACAGAGAAGACAAGCCACAATGCTTTGGGTAAACACACAAAAACAGGAGACAAAATATTATTTTAAAACCAATTTTAATAAAACAGCACAAGTGCTACAGTATGTGGAAATAGGTGCCTAATACAGAAGATTCAAAAGCCTTCATTTTAAATTACAGACATTTGCCACTGCTCTTTAAGGTTGATGGGATTCCAGGTCCATCGTGTCCATCCCAAACAGGAATAAAATAACAATGTTGTGCAAACATGTACCACTTCATAGGGATCCCCACCTCCTCTGCTACTCTGGATACCTTGCAATTCCCATCCTTGCCCTAAAATTGGTTAGCTATGGGTTTGGCCTTAACCTCCCCCTAACTACTTGGGTCATGGAGGATAAGAGAGAGTTAGACGTTTTTAACATTGTTTTTACCTCCTGCCCCTGCTGGCTGGGACTTCCTTCAGCATGCTCCAGCAGCCACTTCCCTTCCAGCTGAGACCCTCCTGCCTGGTGCACCAGACCCTCTGTCAGCCCATGACACACCTGTGGCCCAGCCCTCTCAGCTTGTCCCCCAAAGCAGGGATGCCTTCAGAGCCTTGGTTCATGCCCCACACCATCCATTTGGCTACAGGTGGAGGTGAAGGACAGAGACACCTGACCCAGGTAGGGAAGATCTGTTGGAGGACTTGAGAGGTAGGGAGCAGTGTTATCCTCCCAGCCAGCAGTACATTTTCCTCTGGTTTCTGCCTACAGGAAGAATGGATATGCAGTGATGTCCCGACACTGCCATGCACACTTCTACACCTGGCACACTGATGTCTGCCATTCCTGCACCCTAATCAGTGTAAGACCAGATGCCCTCACCACTAGTCACCACTAGGGGTCAAGCTGGGTGCTGAAGCCCTTCCTCCCTGGAGGAGAGCAGTCCATTGGACATTTAATCCTCCTCCTCCTCCTCCTCCTCCCAGCCAGTCTTCCAATGAGCCAGGCTCATTCCTGAACCCAGGCCATTGGCATGGCAAAGCAATAGCTCTACTTCTGTGCCAGTAGGCCAGCAACTGTTGAGAAATATTAATGAAGGAATTCAGCTAAGAAAGAAATTGCATGGCAAAAAAATAAGACACCCTACTTTAACCAACAACTCCTACTTCATATAATAGAATCTAGAAGTGTAGGCCTGGAGAAAATTGTAAATTCTCTGGATTATATCATGAAGGAAGACAGGGGAAAGGGGGGGAAGGGAAAGGGGAAATTGTTTAACCGAGAAAGGCACACTAAGCTGAAGCTTATTTCTAGGTGTGACCTGGGAGCACAAGCAAGTTAAGTGACTTGCTCAGGGTCACACAGTATCTAATGTGTCTATAGTGATGGAATTATGGGTAATACCAAGGAACTGAGAGAAGCTGCTGGGCCTGGAGTCTCTTCTGAAGAGAGTGGAATACCTAGACAATAAAACATAGGTAAGGACAGTATTGGAGAGTCCTGTGGAACATATGGAAACTTAGCCAGAAACTCTGTGCAGTTCTGGTTTCCAGTTCTTTTTTTTGCTATTGTTTTTATCCAGTGTTTTTTTCCCTGTTTTCATCTGCCCCCTTCCCCAGGCATGCATGCACGTGTGTGGAGGCACGTGGGCGCCGCATACCAAGGCACCCTCCCAACTTGCCATGCCCTCCTGCCTGCATTGCCACTGGACCTCCACTCAGTGACAGCGGAACTATGGAGGGGTGACAACCACCCCAGGAAAGGAGAGCTGCCATTAGACTGCTCGATCCTGCTCCATCCCTCCCCCTGTGCCTGTATCCCGATGACCAGAGGTCGTTCCTTAACCAGGGTCACCAGAGTGGTGCGAGGTGAGGCATCCAGTGCCTCAACCCTCAGAGCCACCAGACCGGCTCTGGTTTCCAGTTCTAGATTTATCTACCTATTTCTGTTTCAAGCTTTTAGCCTCTGACTGTATTGCTTTTAGCCACTGACTGCCATGCCAGCAACCCGGGTTCAAGAATGGAACTGGGTCACTTGGGGACTGGCCTGGGAAGGAGGATGGACATCTGTAGGACAGGGAGAGGAATCTAGGTTACAGCATCATGATAGCATTCTGTCCAAATACAGTTCATTAAAGATCAATGGCAAATACATTTTGATGAAACTGAGCTACAAGGATAGAAACATTTCCGGTGGGATAAAAATCATGTGAAAAAACACTGTTTTTCATTGTTGTCATTTTTTTAACATTTAGCTATAACACTTTATTTTAAGTATCATTAACTACACTAATGACTGTATCACTATGCAGTAACTGCACTGTTACTACAGTGCAGCTACATATAAGTACTATGTAGTTGTTAACTAGTTTCACATTTGAGTGTTGTGTTCTTACACAGTTTGCATGAAGTAATAGTTACATGTGCAACCACTACTGTCTCCCTTTTGGCACAAATCAATTCATTCTGATAAGTGTAACTACACATTTAATAGCGGTAGCAAACGGTAACAGAAAATCTGTTCTGCAACTACCACAGTATCTCATCTGGCATTATGTAATTTGTTCTTACAAAGGCAACTACACATGTTATAGCTATTGCAAATTGTAACAGCAAATCTATTGTGTAACTACTGTGTTACTAGTTTTGGCATTATTAAATTTGTTCTTACAAGTGTAACTACATAAGAATGCAGGTCATGTGCACTGTTTCAACAGTCTATGTCTATCTGACATTTCACACAGAAAAACTTAAAAGTGTAATTAGGATGGTAACTAAAATATGATTACATTGTAACTTCAATCTGCTGCACTGTAATGCATTGACTAGCAGCTCTGTGGGCAGTAGTAACATGAGGTATAACCATGGTTACTGATATATAAAATATAAGTAACTAAATATAGATTAGAAACATAACATAATTTTTTTTTTGTTTACATTTTTGTTTTATATATACATATGTATAGCCCTTAAAACACATCTATTTAACCAAACCTTTTTTGGGCTAGAATGACAAGAAGATATTTTATTAGACAGTCACTAATAAGGGTTAAAATGGTATGTAGTGATTTTATGATCATTTTAATTATGTGTCCATGCATTTGTGTATATGTATATGGTGTTTTAATTTGTAAGGGTGCCCTGAGTTCTGGAAGGGTGCTTTTTAAAAATAAATTGATGATGATGATATATATATATATAGAGAGAGAGAGAGAGAGAGAGAGAGAGAGAGAGAGCGAGCGAGCGAGAGAGAGATCTATACACATTATTTGCAAAAAAACTCCAATGATGCATCAGTTAGGGTTAAAGCGACAAAAGTAGGGAAATGTGGCATAAGGGTTTCCAACCCTAACACCCCACCACCACCACCACCCTGCACACAGCAACAGGGTCAGCTTCTGCATCACTCTTTGGGGAAAATAGATAAAAATCCACAGCAGATGCAGCAGGATAAAAGCAATTCTTTATTTCAAAATTTGCGACTAGCAGCAGGATACAATTGCCCCTCCCCAAGACCAGCCAAATATTTTCGTGTGACAATGTACTTTCTCATGGCCGAGATGACAATAGGTAATACATGTATATAAAGATACAGTTAAAGGAAATTTTTAAAGGGAAAGTGCTATGGTGCCTAGTACAAAAAATACATGAACATTTTGCTGAGCACACCAAATAACAATTCAACAATCCACAAAGGCAGACAGCTCTAAACTACTTTGCACAAATTTTTATGCGTTATACCTTCATATACTTATGTTTTTAGGTGACATGTTTATGAGATTCCCACCAGTTCACAATGTTTATGTGTTTTCTGTATCCTGCTGCTAGTTGCAAACCTTGGAATAAAGAAATGTTTTTATCCTGCTGCATCTGCTGAGGATATTTATCTATTTTCCCCAAACAGTGACGGAGAAGCCGAGCCTACCTGTCTGCTTATTGCGAGTACCCTTTTGGCTCCATTCTGGTGCTTGGAGCCATTTGCTTTTATGGATTGTTACACAGCAACAGGTGTCAGGGGGTGTGGCTTAGGGTCGTCGGCCCTAATGCACACCCCATTCTCCTATACTGTACCCATCTCAGCTTATTTATTTATGGAATGGCATGAGCATTAGGGCTGATGACCCCAAGGCACACACTCCAATGCCAGTTGGTGTGTACAGGATGGGGTGGGGTTGGAAACCTTAATGCCACATTTCCCTACTTTTGTCACTTTAACCCTAACTTATGCATTAACAGTTTTTTGCAAAGAATTAGTATAATCATATCCTCATTTGACTGTGGGAGCACAGTGCCCTCTGGGCCCTGCGCTCCAATCCCTCCATAGAGGTGTACATGTTGCTGTGGAAGCATTTCAGCCAAAACAGCAACCAAATTGTCAACACAGCCTTGTTAGTACCCTACATCAAGAACGCTAGGCTGACAATTTTCCAATACCCTGCTGACACATCATTCTGCACCACTGCAAAGTAATTCCATGCCACAGGTGAGAAAACACATTTCTGCCAGGCTTTGAAAAATGAAAGCTGTCACATTTATGAGGTGATATAAAAAATGTCCATGTTGAAAATTTGGGGTGAAAATATTTACAATTACTGAAGGTACGAGTGACCGTAGTGAAATGTAAACACATTCACATAACTGCCATTTTTACATATTCTGATCCCAACTTTTCAACATACTGTAGCCTTCTTATGACCCCACCTTATTAACAAAGGTAGTGAAAATGTCCAAATCATGTCCAAAAGTTGATTTTGCTAAGCAACCACAAAATCACCTTTTGAGATTGATTAGCAAAATTCCAGTGACATTATCCATGAGGTGGGGGCCCCAAAAGGCCATGTTGAAGATTTGGTGTCACAATATGTAAAAATGGCCAAGATAGCATCAAAGTTGAAAACACCATTGAAATACACTGAACCGCATTTACCTAAGTTTCTCATATTGCAGTCACTGGTTCCAGCAGCAAGTCATGTCTTCAGTCGTAAAGTGGATTTTCACCCAGGGGCCTATTCAAGTGTGTGAGGTTGTGTGGTGGGGTGGGAGTGTGCAGGGTAGGTGGGTGCTGAGTGAGAGGTCGAGATGGGGGTGTGTGGGATCACTGAAGGACCTTTTTATTTGTTATAGGTTTTATTAAACAAAAAGACATTGAGGGATCATTTTCTTTATTTCAGGCTGGACCCCTATTGGAGAGAGGGGGGGTACCACAAGACACCAGGGAAACTACAACTTTGGAATGGGAACAGTGGTTGGAGGGTGTGGGGTACCACCAGATATGAGGGAAAAGTAGAAAGTTACAGGAGCTGTGATCAGAGAGTACGGGTGCCACTAGACACCAGGAAAACAACAGGGACCATTATCAGAGGGCGTGGTAGCAGTAGACACCAGGGGAAGGGGAAGGGGAAAATGTTTAACCAGGAAAGGCACATAAGCCAAAGCTTGTTTTGGGTAAAACCTTGGAGCACAAGGAAGTTAAGTGACTTACTCAGGGTCACACAGTATTCAACTGGTGGCTATGGCAATGAAGCATAAATGAGGCCAGTGATCTGAGGATGGGGGGGGTGCCACTAGACACAAGGAAAATAATTTGCCATCATGAAAATGGATCCTTTTTTGACTCTTGATACGAAAAAGGATCTTTCTTTGTATCACAAGTCACAAAAAAAGATTTATAATGTTAAAAAAAAGAAATTCATGGGCATGACATCAACACATAAGTGCATAATCCAGCTGGGGGGGTCCCAATTAGCAGAACACATGTATTGATTTTTACTCAACAGATCAGGTTTTTGAATTATATACTTTTCTTTGCCTCACTGACTGAAAAAAAAATGGTGGGAGCACAAAAAAGATTTCCAATTTGCAAGAAAGGATTACCCACTTGTGACACAGGATTATCCATTTGTGACACAGAATCCTGTTTCAAGACTCACATCTGACTTTTCTCATTGAAAATAATGGGACATTTTAAAATTTAATAACTTTTGAATGGATTATTATTTTTTCAAGAAATCTTCAAAAGGCACATCTGTGATCCAAGACCTTTCTACCCTGAAAGCTTTAGACCAAAATCTCAAGCTATTTTTGCACAGCAGTGTGACAACAAATTTTACAAAACAATTGTAATTTTCATGATTTGACACTCCGCATCTCTGCACCCGCACATCCAACTAGAACACTTTGTACATCAATAGATGCTCTGATGGTGCATGCAAAATTTCATGCACATCGGTTGAACGGTTATGAATTATTAAAGTGCACAAGTTTGAGTTTAACATAGAAGTGAAGTTTTAACCCTAACTATAGGGGCGTGACTGAGCCCCTATAATATTGTGTGTGTGTATATATATATACACATATATATGTATGTATATATATATATATATATATATATATATATATATAAAAGACAAAGAACCTCTGTGTGCAAACACCGAGGCAAGGGTTACCCCAAAGGGCATTTGGCTGGGAAGCCAAGTTTCAAGAAAATACAAAATCACACATGCCCACACAATGCAAAGCATCATGGGCTGCATATGCAAATCACCACAGAATGTTATGCTGGTCCAACTTTAAGGAGACATGACCTTAGCCTCTCACACAGTTTGCAAAGGGTGCTAACAGAAGACATAGACACGTGTTTCATCCTACCAGGACTCATCAGTATGCCTCATCTGTTTGACACCCCAGTGGAATGGACCAGCTACCCTTAAGGCAGTGTGCCTTGGATATATTGTGGTGAACCCATTAAAATAAAAAACTATTTAAAAGACAAAGAACCTCTGTGCGCAAACAAAAGGCAAGTCGAAGAAGAACTGCACTGAACCTGTAAGTCATTTTTACCGGTAGATACATGTTTCATATATTTGATAAATCTCTGATATTGTTCCATCTTTAGTGGACTTTTAGCAAACACAGTGAGTGTTTCTTATTTACACTCTGGTGGTCAGTGCCATTTTAGAACTGTATGATGTAGTTTATGTCCCCTTTGGGCCACAGAGTTCCAGAGTAGAACATTAACGCATTGTGAAAATACTATAAGTTCTGTAACAAGGGTATAAAGTACATCATACAGTTCTAAAATGATACTGCCCACCAGAGTGTAGAGCAGAAACACCCAATGAGTCTACTAAAAGGCCAGTAGAGACGGAACAAAAACAGAACATGAACCAGTGTTAGAAAAAGCTTCTACAGAAAATACAAGCTTAAAGATTCAAGGCAGTTCTCCTTTAAGAAAAAGAACTTCTACAAAAATGCATGTTTGTAGATTCAAGGCAGTTCCCCTTTGTGATATTAACAGCATGATCTGAATATTCCCATTTTTGAGCAGATTTTATTGAATTACATTTAAAAACTGTAAACAAACATACATGGATTCCAAATCCATGCAATAACCAAGGAATATACTGACCAAGTCTTTAAATGCGTATATTCTTCATTTATCTTTAAAAAGCCACAATTTAAATATTAGAGGTTTGTCTGCACTGCTTACAGCCTCAGATCAGGAGCAGACAGAAATCAAACCAAAAAAGAAACCCTGAGGAATGCAGGACATTTATAAGGGATTCCATTACAAAAGAGCTTGCCTCAATGGTTACATTCTTTAATAAAATTAAATGAAACTGAAGTCTGTGACTATAGACAGAAAGTGACAATCCTCTCGCCTCATCTGTGCAACAAAAGAGAGGATGCTGCCAATTTACTGTGAAGTCTCATCCCCCCCAACTATGCAAAAAAAAAAGAGTGCAATCTGAGAGAACACAAACTAAGCAAAGGCTAATGGTGGTGGGGGAAGGCTAGGGCCAATCTGACTAAGTTTCTTTGAATGGCCCCTCTCTGACCTAGCCCACAGTGGCGATACCTGCTGCTGGAGTCCTGAGTGGGGTGAAGAAGCTAGCTGGGGCAGCTTTCTAGAATGTAATGAGAGCACCCAGCTGAGTTGCTGAAGATTTAAGCCAGGCCAGTGGGCAGGTCTTAAACTGCATTTTAACCCGGTCCCTTTCAGTCAGCCTGTAACTCAGTAGTGACAGCACCAGGACAGTTTTCTTGGAGCCAAAGTTCAATTCCCAGTAGATCATATTATTTCTATCTCACAACAATTTGTGATATAATTGATAACGCAGTGGCTAATACTGTGGCAAAAACATCTAATTACATAGATACATAGACACTGTTGGCAGATAAGGGCCTATGGCCCACCCAGTCTGCCCATTGGAGCTTGTAAGTTCACTTTATATTTTTCTAGAAGTCTGTTGCCCCTTACCCTTGACCTCCAGAATTCCCTTATGTCTAGCCCATGCATTCTTAAATCCCGTGATTGTTTCAGCCCCCACCACTTCTTCTGGCAGGGTATTCCACTTGTCTACAACCCTTTCTGTGAATAAATTCTTCCTCATGTTTCCTCTGAATCACCCTCCCTCCAGCTTCATCCCATGCCCTCTAGTCCTGGAACTTCTTTTTCACTGGAGAATAGTGTGTTCCTGCACCCTGCTCCTCCCTGCAAGGCACTTGTATATCTCTATCCTATCCCCTCTCTCCCTCCTCTCCTCCAGGGAGTACATATTCAAGTCCTTCCACCTGTCTTCATAGGACTCATGATGCAATCCCTGTATCATCTTTGTTGCCCTCCTCTGAATCTTCTCTACCCTGTCTATGTCCTTACGTAGGTAAGGTCTCCAGAACTGTACTCTGTACACTGTACTCCAGGTGGGGCCTCATTAGTGTCTTGTATAGTGCAATTATGACCTCCCTTTTCATGCTGGTGATGCCCTTACCCAGCATCCTATTTACTTTACCTGCTGCCTTGTCGCACTGTTTCCCTACCTTGAGGTCATCAGAGATGATGACTCCAAGGTCCCTTTCCTGCTTGGTGCATGCTGTATCCTCACCCCCAACTGATATGTTGTTCCAGTGATTATGTGCCCCATATGCATTATCCTGCACTTCTTTACATTGAATTTCAACTACCAAACCCTTGACCATTCTTCAAGCTTCTGCAGGTCCCTCCTCATTTTGTCTACGCCCTCTAGCATGTCCACTCTGTTACAGAGTTTCATGTCACCAGCAAAGATGCTGAATAGAAGTGGTCCCAGCACTGATCCCTGTGGTGCCCCACTGGTCACTCTTCCGTCTGTGCAGTGACAGTTATTTACCACCACCCTCTGTGTCCTGCCACCCCGCCAATTACCTACCCACTGCACTACTGTCCTGCCCACTCCCATATTCCCCAGTTTGTTTAATAGCCTTCTATGTGGCACAGTGTCAAAGGCCTTGCTGAAGTCCAGATAGGTCATGTCCACTGCTCTCACCTTGTCACCCAGTCAAAAAATTCAATGAGGGTGATCTGGCATGACCTCCCCTGGTGAAACCATGCTGCCTTGGGTCCTGTAGTCCATTGGCAACCGGATGTTCTACCAATCTCTCTTTCCGTAGTGCTTCCATTATCTTCCCCACTACCAAGGTCAGGCTGGCTGGTCTGTAGTTCCCCGTTTCCTCTTTGTTCCCACTTTTGTATAAGGGGACAACGTCTACTGCTCTCCAGTCTTTGGGTACCTCCTCTGTTTCCAGTGATTGGCTAAACAGGATTGCCAGAGGTTCAGCCACCACCTCGTTAGTTCCTTTCAGACACCGATGTGCACCCCATCTGGCCCCATTGCTTTATTGACTCTTGTCCCTTCCAGCTCCTTTAGGACCTTTTCCAGTGTAAAGGGACTTGTATTCATTTCTGCACCATTCCCACCCCTTGTACTCCCTTCAGGCCCATTGCCGTCCTTTTCCTCAGTAAAGACTGAGCAGACATATCTGTTCAATATGTCAGCTTTACTGTTGTCATCCTCCATGTGGCCCCCATCCTCCCCCTTCAATCTCACTATCCCTCCCTTTGCCCTTCTTTTTTCACTTATGTACCTGTACATGGTTTTGTCCCCTCTACCCACTGATTTTCTGATGTGCTCTTCTGTCTGAGCTTTGGCTTCCCTTACTGACCTCCTTGCCTCCCTTTGCTTCTCCTGGTACTTCTCCCTATTCCGTTCTGCCTGCATCTTTTTGTATTGCCTGAATGCGATCTTTTTGGCTTTCACTTTCTCCGCTACCTCCTTGGAAAACCATAATGGCCTCCTCTTCCTTTTCCCCTTGCTAACCTGCTTAATGCATAATTCTGTTGCTTTTGTAATCCCTGTTTTTAAATATTGCCCACTGTTCCTCAACCCCTGATTCCCTCCACATCCCCATTAATGCCTCTTTCAAGCATCTCCCCATTTTCCCAAAGTCTGCTCCCCTAAAATCCAGGATACATGTTTTTGTGTGGTTGGTTCTGCTCTTTCTGTGATTCAAACCACAGTGACCAGTGGTCACTTTCCCCCAGGTGCTCCCCCACTGTTACCCCGTCATACTGTCCCCATAGAAACATAGAAACATAGAATTTGACAGCAGATAAGGACCGCTTGGCCCACCCAGTCTGCACATTTACCTACCTAATGGATAAGCTGCAGATCCTAGTTAACCAGCAGCCTACTTCTTTCTACCCCCACCCCCTAGAATTGCCTTATGACTGTCCCATGCATGCTTGAATTCAACTACTGTTTGTGACTCCACAACCTCCTCCGGAAGGCTGTTCCATGCATCCACAACCCTCTCTGTGAAAAAATACTTCCTTGCATTACCCCTGAGCCGCCCCCCTCTATCTTCAAATTGTGCCCCTTGTTCTTGCACACCTCCTTTTGAAAGATGCTACCCTCTTGGACTTTGTTGATTCCTTGAGGTACTTGAAAGTTTTATCATGTGCCCCTCTCCCTCCTTTCCTGGGCTATACTTATTAGCTCCTTTAGTCTCTCTTCACTGTCTTCTGGTGCAGACCCTGCACCATTTTAGTTGCCCTCCTCTGGACAGCTTCCATCTTGTCTATGTCCTTGCAGAGTTGGGTATCCAGAACTGCACACAGTACTCAGATGGGGTCTCACCAGCTGTTTGTAAGCAGGATAACAACTTCCTGTTTTCTACTGGTGATGCCTCTCCCTATGCATCCCAGTATCCCCCAGCCCTCCTTACTGCCCTCTCACATTGCTTGCCCACCTTTACGTCATCTGATATGACTACCCTAGGTCCCTTTCCATTTTTGTTGTTGTTAGTATCTCACCCCCCATTGTGTACTCTTCCCCTGGGTTTCTGTTTCCCAGGTGCATTACCTTGCACTTCTTAGCATTGAATCTAAGCTGCCATACATTTGACCATTCCTCTAACCTTGCCAAGTCCCTTCTGATCCTTTCCACCCCACCTTGTGCATCAACTCTGTTGCAGATCTTTGTGTCATCTCCAAAGAGACATACTTTTCCTTCCAGTCCCTCTGCAATGTTGCTTATGAAGACATTGAAGAGAACCGGTCCTAATACTGAACCCTGCAGTACCCCACTAGTAACCCCCCTTTCTTCAAAGTGGACTCCATTTACTATTACCCTTTGTGTCCTATTCTCCAGCCAATTCTTTACCCAGGCTTTCATCTTGGGACCCACTTCCAGGCTGGCTAACTTGTATATTAATCTTTGTGTGGGACTGAGTCAAATGCCTTGCTAAAGTCTAGGTAGGCCATGTCCACAGCCCTCCCTGATCTACTACTTTGGTCACCCAGTCAAGAAATCTATTAGATTCGTCTGGCATGACCTTCCCACTGTGAATCCATGCTGCCTTGGGTCCTGTGCCCTCTGGCCTCTAGGTGCAGCGACAATTCTTTTCCTTCAGAAGTGATTCCATCATTTTCCCTATCACGAGGTTAAACTAACAGGTCTGTAGTTTCCTGCTTCTGCCCTGCTCCCACTTTTGTGAAGGGGAATCACATCTGCCCTCCTCCAGTCCTCAGGTACCACCCCATCCTCCCATGATTTGTTAAAGAGTGTAGTCAGTGGTGTCACTAGTTCTACTCTTAGTTCTTTTAGAATTCTGGGATGAATCCCATCAGGCCCCATTGCTTTGTCCACCTTCAGTTTTAAGAGTTCTTTCAGAACCCTTTCTTCTGTAAATGGGCTGGTATCAACTTCTGTATCCAGAGTGTTTCTATTGTTTGTTTTAGGTACCTCCCCCTCTTCATTTGTAAATACTGAGCAAAAATATTTGTTTAGTATCTCTGCCTTTTCACTGTCACCCTCTGCCCACCCCTCCCTTTATTAAGCCTCTCTATCCCTCCTTAGGTCTTCCTTCGGCTCCCTGGTGTACCTAAAAAGGTTTTATCCCCTTCTTAACTGAGTTGGCTATCTTTTCCTCCGGTTCAGGCCTTTGCTGTTCTGACTGCCTTCCCAGCTTCCTTTTGCTTTAACTGATACAATTCTCTGTCCTGCTCCTTCTGTGATTCCTTGTACTTTCTGAATGCTTTCTTTTTCTTTTGAACCTTCACTGCCACCTCCTTTGAGAACCATAGTGGTTTCTTACATTGTTTTATTTTGTTTATTTGCTTCACACAAAGGCTTGTTACCTCTGTGATGGCAGTTTTTATTATTCCCCATTGTTCTTCCACCCCTCCTTCCTGCCCATTTGCTAGTGCATTCCTTAGGCACTCACCCATTTTGGCAAAGTCAGCCCTCCTGAAGTCCAGTACTTTTGCCTGAATGGCTTGACTCTTACTGCTGTGTTTATTGTGAACCATACTGTCTGATGGTCGCTAGTTCCCAGATGGCTACCCACTTACATCTGTGATCCCTCTCCATCTCCATTTGAGAGAGACCAGGTCTCAAGATTGCTCCCTCTCGAGTGGGTTCCAATACTAGTTGTCTAAGGCATGCCCCCTGTAGGGCATCTAGAATAACCCCACTCTTAGAAGTGGCTGCTGCAACTGCACTCCAGTTAACATCTGGCATATTCAGATCACCCATCAGCAATATATCCCCTTTATCTGACATTCTAAATATACTTTCTATCATTTCCTTGTCCATTTCCTCCACCTGAAAGGGGGGGTCTGTATACAACCCCTGTGCGGATTGTGGTGCCATTGCCTGCCTCCAAATTGACCCACAGTGCTTCTTCTCCTCCTCCCTGTTTACCCTTTTGTTCTGTTGCTTTGATTCCTTCCCTTATGTAGAGAGCTACTCCTCCTCCTCTTTTACCCTCCCTGTCCCTCCTGTAGATAGTGTATCCTGATATGTTTATGTCCCAGTCATGGTTCTGTGTGTACCATGTTTCTGTGACTGCCACGATATCCAGATTTTCCTCCTCCACCAAGGCCACTAATTCAGGAAGCTTGTTACCCAGACTACGGGCATTGGTACTCATTGCTCTCCATTTTTTGATGGCTTTACCTTCTGTAGCAGCATCCCCCACTGACCTTTCTACCTTGGTCTTTTTCCTAATTTAGTACCCTGTTTTGTAGGGGGAGGCTGGGATTTTCCTGTTGTTTATCAGTGCCTCCCCCCTTGACTAGTTTAAAAGCTTGCCAATGAAGCATTTAAACCAATTGCCCATTTGTGAGCATGAGGTCCAATATTTCCTTCTGCTGAGTTGGTTCCATGACCAGTTGCTTGAGGAAGGCACCTTGAAGGGAGTCCAGGAAAAATTTGCTCCTGGTTGATGCTGCTGCTGCTAGGAGGCTCCAATCCATGTCTACAATATGGAAGTCTCCAACCAGCACCACCTCACCCTTGTCTGCCATCCTTTGGATGGCTAGCATCCTCCTGGGCTGGTGGTCTGTTGACTACCCCTGTTCGGATGGCTGACCCCATTTTCCTTTCCAACTTAACCCACAGTATCTCTCCCCCATTTTGTTTCTCCTGGATCTCTATGGCCTTTATACCATCTTTCGCATAAAGTGCCACTCCTCCTCCCTTCCTGCCTGCCCTGTCTCTTCTGAATATGTTGTAGCATGGTATGGTCATCTCCCAGTCATGGTTATCATTGCACCAGGTCTTTGTGATGGCCACAATGTCCAGGTCTGACTGCACCATGGCAGCCTCCAGATCCACCATCTTGTTGCTAAGGCTCCTGGCACTGGCGCACATGGTGTTCCATGATGTAAACTCCCTGGACTGTTTAGATGTTCTACTCCAGCCCACTCCCTGGTTGTCCTTTATCCCTGGTTCTCCCTGCTGTCTGCCCTTCTATTGAATTTTGCCCCTTTTCTGCTTATCCACCCCTTGGGTGCTTATCTCCATCTTTTGCACATTGCTTTGTAGAGGTATCCACTCCTCCTGTTCACTGGTTCCACTGCTAGCTGTGGGGAGTGGGCAATTAGGTACCCTCCTTGCTGGCCTGCCATCCCCCCCTTGGCTAATTTAAATGCTTGTCCATGTAGCATTTAAACTTATCATTGAGTGCTTGGATTCCCCTCCAGGGTGGATGCAGGCCATCAGGCTTGAACAAGCCCCCATCCCTCCAGGTGGGTCCCCAGTCACCAATGAATCCAAACCCTTCCTCACAGTACCTGTTCTTCAACCATGAGTTAAAGTTCCTGGTGCATGCACCTCTACTAGGATTACTAGGATTTTTGTGACATAAATGAGCCAATAGGCCCATTTTGTATGTCTCCCACATAGGTGGCACAATTACACCAATTTATAGTTGTTATAATGTGTTCTATCTAGATAGCTTTTAAAACTATTCCAGGCTAGAACTATCTATTGCTTCCTGAGTAAGTTTATTCCATGCAAGTGGAGTTCTAATGAAAAAAATAATGGTCCCTTTTGGAGGTATTAGTGTATTCAACCAATATTTTCTGATTATGAGACCGTAAATTATTCCTTGTATGACTATATTGCATATTAAACTCATAGAGACCAGAATCACTATGGATTAATTTAAACAGCAAGAGAAGATCTCCTCTTTGTCTTCGTACCTCTAATGTATGTAATCCAGTCTCCTGCAGTCTGGCATGATAGTCCATTGTTTTTAATCTAGGGATATATCTGGTTACCTTTATTTGTACAACTTCTAAAATCCTGATATCTTTTTTCCAGTATGGTGACCAAAATTGGGAACCATGGTCCACGATAGGTCGTACATAAGTTTTAAACAGGGGCACATGCTTTATTATTTCTAAAAAGTCTTGACTGTGGGTTGGGGCTGAGGAGGGGGTGAGGGTCGGGGGCCCAAAATATACATAAGGGTGATTTTAGGACTGTATCTAGGTATTACGGAAGAAATGGTAGGGCAGCACAGAGGGAGGGGTGACCAAGGGAGGGGGATCTTTGGCAGGGTTGTGGGGTACAGTGGCTGTGGAACGGCTATGATCCTAAATTGGGCTTGGAGGATGGGGGGTTGTATGATGTGTAAGCAGCTCACTCAGCTGAGAGAGGAAGTGGAGGGGCTAAGGTGGGAGTTAAATGGGGGGGAAGCTGGGGAAAGGGGGTAGAGAGACCAGGACAGTATAAGCCAAGGAAGGAGTGGGAAGGGCTGAGTGGATTCCCTGGAGGATCAGATACACTGTTCCAGAAGTCAAAGGCTTGGGAGGGAGAAGATGGAAGGGGGATCTAGAGGGGATACACCAGAGGTGGTAACAGACAACAGCAAGTCCAGATTTGGGACAGTAACGCCCGAGACAGGAGGAAAGGGGTCAGTGGGAACTGACAGCAGGAAGTCTAGAGGCACAAAAATGATGTCTGTAGCTAGAGAAAAGGAGTCAGTCAGGGATCAGGAGGAATGGAAGACAGTAGGCCCAGGAAAAGGCAGACAGATGTCCAGTATGAAAGACAATGCAGGCATAGGTGAAATGGGCCAGAGGGTGGAAGTAACAAATAGTTTTGCCCTCCTAGGTATTCTAGTTGAGGACATTGGAGAGGAAGGGGTCCGGCAGGGGCCATCAGAGAAGGGGGGTGCAGAGCGGCTGGGGGATGTGGGCGGAAAGATCTCAGGTGCAGTGGAAGGGGGAGGAGAGGGCAGGCACATTGCATGCAGAAGAAGGGGTGGAGGAGGGAACGGGCACATTAGGGACACACCAAAAGGTGGCACTAGGGGAACTGTGGCATAAGAAAAGGGGCAGGAAGGAAGCACTGGAAGAGCTGGAGTTGAACTCCTGGGAGGCTGAAAATGAACTGGAGGAAACCCTGCAGGGTAGGAGCTGCAGTAGGAGCCTGGGGCATGCTCTGGGCAGGGTGCAGAAGAGGGGAAATATGCAGATAGGGCAGGTGGTAAGGAGGAAGACTTCCCCATGTGGGGTACAGTGCTCAAAGCCTTTTGCAAAGATGGGCAGGACAGGAACAGTTGGAGGGGGATCAAGCACAGTTGGCACAATCTCGCACGGTGATGCAGACGAAGGACAGCCAGGAGCAGTTAGAGGGGAGTCAGGTGAAATTGGATCATGCTCAAGCAGTGAAGCTGGAGGGGTCTACAGATATGAAGGAAGCCAGGCGGAAGTACAAGGGATGAAGAGATGCAGGAGGGGGGAGTCTGATGAAAGGCTAAAGGGAGAGGGTGAAGAGGTACAGATGCTGGGTGTGGGTAAAAATCAGGATAGGCTAGGTGATGGGGAACATAAGATGAGCAGGGGCAGAAACCAAGTCAGGATGGAACATGAGGAGGAGTCCAAAGGGAACCAAACCCCATGAGACAAAGCTAGAGTCCAAAAGGACACCCAGGAAGCAGATGGCAGTAGAGTGGCACTCTTGAGGGACTCAATAATTAAGATGCTAAAATGGGGAAGGAAGGGAGCAAAGAACAATGCAGTATGGGTACAGTGCATGCCAGGGATGATGGTGCTGGAGGTGAGGCATCATATTCCTTCCTGGGGTAAGCAGCAGGATGAAAGGACACATCAGGTGCTTCACCTGGGCACAAATGACTTGGAAGGGAACAGTCCGATGGAGGTACAGGCAAGGTTTGAGGAACTTGCTAGGTTCTGTAGGAGCAACACTGTTTTTCCTTCCATTTCCTTCTCTGAGCTGTTGCCAGTACCAAGAGCAAGCACACCCAGAAAGGAGAAGATAAGGGCATTCAACAATTGGCTACAAGGTTGGTGCAGTCGGATGGGGTTCAGCTGGATAGGTGACTGGGGCTCTACATGGGAGGAGGAGGGGCTGTATGCCCAAGACAGGCTGCACCTGAGCTCTTCAGGGGCAGCTGCACTAAAAAGTAAACTGGGGGTCTTCATGGCAAGGAAGTTCAATCTAAACTAAAAAGTAATACTGGGTAATAAGGCCCACTCACCCAACTTAAAAATAAATCAAAGTAGTTCTTAGGTCTCAAAATCAAGCTTTTAATCATGTAACATCCAGTTATACAACAATAAACGATGTTTCGGGTAAACCCTTCATCAGGAAACTGGTTTTCTCTAAAAGAAAGGATTTTTAAATACACAAATTATATAAAGCTATGCTAATATTAATTTTCATTTAAATATTAGAAAACTAAAGAACATTTTAAACAAATGTTATCAAGGTCTCAGAAAGAATACTGTCCTTACATTTCAATTATCAGTTCATAGTTTCTATCTTCTTACTTTAAACTAGGTATCAGGTTCGACTCCCGCTTACAGCCACTGATAAGAAACCAGAAAAAATCAATGTACAGTATAACAAATTTCTCCATGAAATGCCATTAAATTAGAGCCATTTAGAAATAATATATTATACCAATAAAACATACACAAAAATAACCAGTTGAAATTTGTAATGCATACTTTGATTTTTTAAAATTTTCACACATCTAAGTGCTCCCTATGTCATACACACTATTATACACAAAAAAGATCCAATGTTCTAAAAGCAACAGATCAAATTATGAATCTGACAAGGGCTATGTAATCCCTGTAATGCTGAATTCCAAAAAAGCATTCTAATTGTAAAAGTTTGTGCCCTCAACCCTAATGTACTCTAAAAGTCTTCCAGTAATACATTTTAGAAACAGTGGTATCTGATCCACAAAGGACAATAGGGAGAAAAGCCAACCTGCTATGTAAACAGTTTTGTATGTTGATTGTAGTCATAAAGCTTGTCAGTGCCTTCCATCTTTGTTTACTTAAAAAACAATCAATATAATTGTGCTCTTTACTTTAGAGTACCTCGTATTTCATAAAGCAAAATGAAAGGATAATAGGCTTGTATTTCAACTTACAATATCCTCACAGCTTCTGGCGTCTCATTCAGCGGGAGTAACGCGTGGCCTATACTACCTGTGTTTTAAAGGAGGGAGAGCTCCTCCCCTGAATCCAGCAACCAACGGAAACCATTAGCGTAAGCACTGACATGTTCACCTGTGTGCTGGATCTGCCTCAGATGGCACCGAGTACCATATTTCTCGGTGTCGAGGGTTCAATTCTTTAACTAAAAACTAAAGATACTGAAACATGTATCAATTAAGGTAAAATAAAACACTAACATGTTTTCATTTACTCGGATAAATGGGTAACAATACTGCCGAAATGTCAGAAAGTTTTACTGCGAGTTTCTTGGTTCCAAAACACACTGCATATGTCAAAATGAAGAACAAACATATGTTAGTTTCTGCTATTACGGATGACCTCACTTGCCTAGTGACAGAAAACTGCTATAGTTTTAATTAATGATAATTTTAGAAACTATTACCATTTCGGATTATTGTGAAAAACACCACAATGACAGAGAACCATACTACGGTTCTCCTAAATATTAAGTTTAAATGGTCTACATATTACTGTTCATATTGAATACTAGAAAAAGTCTCTAAATACTTTTTACAAGATCGGCTGCCATTCAGTCATCTCATTCAAACCAAACTTAGGGTTATTGGTTTGAAAGTAGTTTATGAATCTTGCTTCTCTTAATAATAGTTTAGTGTTATAATTACCACCTCTGTTATCCCTAGCTATAGAATGCCCTCTTTCCAAAAAGTGTTGTGCTATTGGAGATGTTAAATCTTTATTTCTAATACATCCCTTGTGTTCCCCAACTCTTTGTTTTAGCTGTCTTTTCATTTTCCCTACATACATCAGATCACATGGCCATTTAATTCCATAAATTACTCCTTCTGTCTGGCAATTAATGAATTCCTTTATTGTGAAGTCCTCACCCCCTACTGCTATTTCTAATTGATTTTATTCTACTGTATAAGTATTGTGGCAATGGACACATCTATCACAACTATAATTACCTCTTAGTTCTTCACTACTAAATAGTACATTTTTCTTAATTTCTGGTATTTTATGTTCTGTATGTACTAAACGGTTAGAAATAGATTTTACTTTTTTAGCCACAACCTGTACCCCTTTATGAAAAGCTTTAGTTCCCATTGGGGTAGACTCCAAAATTTTCCAGTTTCTATTTACTGGTTTCTTAATTTCGTAGAAAATATCACTAAACCTAAGAGAACAAACTATCTTGTGATCTAATAAATTATCTGATGCTACTACTTTCTTTGCCAATAAATCCGTTCTGTTTTTTATTTCAGTCTTATTACGTGCCTCTTGTAAAGTTTCACCACTGTACCCTCTCTCTATGAACCTTTCTGTCATCTTAGTAGTGAACTCAACCATATCAGCTGTTTCTGAGCAATTTCTTTTGACCCTTAAAAATTGACTATATGGTATTGAATTTATTAATTTTTTAACAAGTTCAATTTAAACTAAATAAGGGGGTGGCTAAGGACAGGGCCAGCCTTACATGAGGCAGAGCAGAGAGGCTATCAGCCTCCCCCCCAAGTCACAACACTCATCAAGGGAACACTTAGCAGCAGGGAAGGACGGGATGGGGCTATATGTTGGAGGGCTTTGGCTGCAAATGCCAGGAGCCTGGGTAACAAAATGGGAGAACTGGAGGCCACCATGTTGGAGGAGAACCTAGACATTGTAGCAGTGAGTGAGACTTGGTGGAATGAACACTAAGCCTGGGAGACGGTGATCCCAGGGTATTGGTTGTTTAGGAAAGATCGGGAGGGGAAGAGGGGGGGAAGGGTGGCATTATATATCAGGGAAAGGATTGGGGCCATGGAAGGGCAGGATGAGGAGGGGGGAACAGAGATAATGTGGGTCACCCTAGACAGGGGACAGGGGGAAAACCTGCTTGTTGGGGTAGTCTGTAGGCTTCCTATGCAGGGGGAGGAAGGAGATAGACACTTTGTAGAATCAGTAGCAAGGATGGCACACGGAAAGGGGACATTATGCTAGTTGGGGACTTAAACCTTCCAGACATCACCTGGGAGGCCCAGACAGCAATCTCCGCAAGGAGCAGGGGCATCTTAGAGGCTCTTCAGAGCATATTCCTGCAACAAAGGGTCAGTGAGCCCACTAGGGGTGTAAACATGTTGGATGTGGTCCTCACAAATGGGGACAGTGTGGAGGAGGTGGAGGTGGGGGAAGAACTTGGCACCAGTGACCACAGAGCTGTCAGGCTCAGGGTGAGAGCAGGCAGGGAGAGGGTTAGGACAAGAACCAAGGTAATGGACTTCAGAAAGGCTGACTTTCATGACACAAGAAAGGTAGTTGGAGAAGAAATGTTGAGGATAGGGGATGTGCAGGGGGTGGAGGAATTATGGGCAGCCATCAAGAGAGGGGTGTTTAAAGCAATGAACTCATGTATGAGAAGGGTAAGAAAGAACAGAAGACAGAAAAGACCTCTATGGTTCACTAAAGAGGTGGCGTTAGGGGTCAAGGAGAAGACTAGAGCATTCAAGAGGTACAGGAAAACACAAAAGGATGAGGACAGGGGAACCTACAGGAAAAAAAGAAAGGAGGCTGGGCAAAAGATAAGAAGGGCTAAGGAGGCCACTGAGGAGAGAATAGTGAAGCAGGCAAAGAGGGGGGACAAAACCTTCTTTAGGTACATTGGAGAAAGGAGGAGGGCACAGCATGGGATTGGAAGGTTAAGGAGGGAAAGTGGAACAATACTGGAAGGGGACTTCAAAAAAGCAGAGGCATTAAACAGCTATTTTGCCTCAATCTTCATGGAGGAAAGGGAGGGTAGGGGACCAGGAAGGGGTGGGGAGGGTGACAGCCACAGGCAGGTGGCTGTGGCAAAATTCACTGCTGAAGGAGTAAGGGAAGAGTTGGGTAGACTTAGGGTAGACAAGGCAATGGGGCCTGATGGGAATACACCCAAGGGTTCTCAAGGAGGTGAAGGATGAACTGGTGCTGCATCTAGTGGGGCTGTTTAACTTGTCTTTGGTCACAGGGGTGGTGCCAATGGACTGGAAGAGGGCAGAGGTGGTCACACTACATAAGGGGGGGGCGGAAGGATGAGGTCAAAAACTACCATCCTATTAGTCTTACCTCGGTGGTGGGGAAGGTAAGGAAACACTACTTAAGATCAGGTTGATAGAATACTTGGAGATGAATGGCATGCAGGATGACAGGCAGCATGGCTTCACCAAGGGAAGGTCCTGTCAGACTAACCTGATAGAGTTTTTTGATGGGGTGACACAGATAGTGGACCAGGGAGGAGCAGTGGACATGGCCTATCTGGATTTCAATAAGGCCTTCAACACCATTCTGCATGGTGGAATGGTACATAAGCTGGACAGACTAGGGGTGGACAACAGGATCACTAGGTGGGTGGAAAACTGATTAAAGGGAAGGAGTCAGACGGTGGTGGTAAATGGGACACATTCCAGGGAATGGGCAGTGACCAGTGGGGTGCCACAGGGGTCAGTGCTAGGACAAATACTCTTTAACATATATGTTAGTGACCTAACAGAGGGTTTGAAGGGACAGGTGTGCCTGTTCGCAGATGATACAAAAATCTGCAATAGGGTAGATTCACCTAATGGGGTGCAAGCCATGAGGCGGGACCTGGAGAGGCTGGAGAGGTGGTCTGACATCTGGAAATTGAAGTTTAATACACAAAAATGCTCACTGATGCTCCTGGGGAGGAAGAATAGGAGGAAAACTTACTCCCTTGGGGGGATGGTGATTAAGGAGAAGGAAACAGAAAGGGACCTGGGGATTATGGTACCGCATGACCTCAAGGTGGCAGCCAGTGTAGCAGGGCAGTGGAAAAGGCAAATGGAATGTTGGGTTGCATTGTGAGGGGTTTTAATAGCAGAAAGAGGGAGGCGCTAATGCCATTATACAGAATCATGGTTAGGCCGCATCTGGAGTATGGGGTGCAGTTCTGGAGGCCTCACCTACGAAGAGATGTTGAGCTGATGGAGAGGGTGCAGAGAAGGGTAATCAAAATGGTACAAGGGATGCAGAATGTACCCTACGAGAGAAGATTGAAAGGGCTGAATTTGTACCCTCTGGAGACTAGCAGGGAGAAGGGAGACATGATTGAGACCTTTAAGTATCTGAAGGGAATAAATAAGGTAGAGGGTAACAGCTTGATCAAATTGAAGAAGGGAGTGAACATGAGGGGACATAGCCTCAAACTGGAAGGTGGGCAATACAGAGGTAATGTCAGGGGGCAGTTTTTCATGGAGAGGGTGGTGGAGGCCTGGAACAAGCTGCCAGAGGAGGTAGTGGCAGCTGAAACAGTGGAGGGGTTCAAGAGGGCTTGGGATAGATTTAAGGGGTTGGGAAAAGAGGGTGGAAGCATAACAGAAGGGGGGAGGTAGAGTGTTGGGCAGACTAGATGGGCCATGGTGCCTTTCTCTGCTGTCACATTTCTGTGTATCTGTGTATAATAAGATGTTCAGATCTTCCAATAAATGCTCTTCTTATCCTTGATAATAGGGACTGTGCAGATTTGGCTATTTTTTTACCGTGGCTGTCAGATGAAAAGGTGTCATTAACAACTATTCCCAAATCTCTAACACATCCGGCTGTTTTAAGTATAGTTTGATTGGGGATATAGGAATATCCCAGATTGTTCTTACCAACATGAAGAACCACACACTTATCAGTATTAAATTTCACATCTTTTTCCTTGGCCCAGATTTCAATCTTGGCCAGATCTGAAATCAACTGGCGATGTCTGTGAATAGTTTTAACTTCACCACACAGCTTCGTGTCATCTGCAAATTTGCTTATACAAGATTGAATATTTTTGTTCATATCTTGGACATAGATATTAAATAATATAGGTCCAAGCACTAAACCTTGTGGCACACCGCTGCCCACATCTTCCTTATCAGAAAGTGTGCTATTAATACGCACTTTGTTTCCTATTTAATAACCAATTATTTATCCACTTAATTAAATAACTATTAACCCTTAATGAAATAAGTTTAGTAATCAATTTACCATGGTCTACTCTATCAACAGCTTTAGAAAAATCTAGCAGGATTATATCAGAAGGAATCCCCGTATCGAGACTTTTACTAACATTTTCATGAAATGTAATCAAGTTAGCAATACAAGTTCTTTCCTTGACAAAACCATGTTGTTTAGCATCTGTTTGATCAGTTTTTTCTAAATGTTGTGTTAGCCTATTCTTAATAAGCCGCTCTAGTATTTTACAACAGTGGGAAGTAAGACTAATTGGCCTATAGTTATCCACCCTGCTCCTATCACCTGATTTATGGATAGGCACAACCAATGCACCTCTCCAATCATCGGGTTTATATCCTTCACTTATGGACAGATTAAAAAGTAAAGAAAAGGGATATTCCAACTGGCTACCAGCTTTTTTAAGTAGAATGGTATTGATGCCATCTGGTCCCGGACTTGCATTGATATTTAATTGGTCTATAAGATTAATAATTTCTTCCTCTTGAAAACATATATCCTCAGATTTTTCAAGTTCTGGCAATATTGATATAGGTGGATAGGAAAATACTGAACAAAAGTAGGAATTAAATTTATTGGCGATGAGTTTATCATCAAGTGTTACTTGTTGGTTTTCCTTAATTGGTCCCACAGTTTTAACCCTATTTTGACAGTTAGAGTTCATGTAAGACTATGACAACTTTCTATTTTTAGCATGGGCTATATTATGTTCTAAATGAGCTTTCTGTAATCTAATTGTTTTGTAAGAGTTTTTTGAGCTACAAGGTATCCCATCTTTCTTTAGTGTGTTTTGACTTAAATTTGTAAAATAATCTCTATTTATGCTTAAGTAGTTTTTTAATCTTTGTATTCATTCACGCTGGGATTTTACCCATTGTGTTATATTTAACCCTGGTGGGATCAAAAAGGTCTTCTATCTCAAATAAAATTTCTTTAAAGTTATCCCAGGCATTTTGTGCAGATTTTGAACCAATAGCCATCTCCCAATCTATGTCTGAAATCATCGAACAAATTTTAGAAAAATCAGCTTTATGGTAGTCTTTCACCATAATTTTGGAACCTGAATAGAGTCTTCCTTTAATTAGATGATATCTAATAGTAAGATGGTCACTGTTACCTAATGCTAGTCCTATATTAATATTTTCTATTTCATCCTCGCTATTAGTCAATAACAAATCCAATATATTCCTATCCCTTGTTGATGAGTCAACAAGTTGATCTAACCCGCTGTTAATACAAAGGTCAATAAAGTCACATTCTTTTCAATCAATCAATCAATCAAAGTCTTTATTTAGCCAAGTGATCACCGTTGAGCAAGCTCATTTTAAAGGTGTACCTGGGTTTGTTAACAAGGAGCAAGGGATAATATACATGGGATGCAACACACAAGAAAATAGTAATAATACAAGTAAAGTGAGATACAATAATACAGTATATATAAAGTATCAGCAGGCAGCATTGACAGTAGTATATGTTTGGAACAGAAGATACAGCTAGTTTTGGGTAGGACACAATTTTTCATAAAAGTAAAGAAATATACATATCAGGTGCACTGAACACAAATAAAACCTAATATAAAAAGATATACAGTGATATGGTATGGGGAATTTAGAGCTGGAACCAGGGTCAAAGGAATGTGGAAGGGATAGATATGGGGGTAGAAAAAGGGGAGAGGGAAGAGTTGATTATAGATGTGATCAGTCTTTTAACAGTACTAATTAGAGTGTGCTTGGACTTATAGGAGTCACTATTTAGGGCAGACAGGCACAGGACTCATTATGATGTAGATATAGAGATTTAAAAGCTGCTAGGCTGATGGGGTGAGTTAATTTCAAAGTTTTTTCCAGCTTATTCCACAGTTGAGGGAGCACAAAGCTGATGGCTGCTCAGCCAATGCGAGATTTTGCTTTGTAAACATAAAGGCAGATATATGAGGTGCTTCTCAAGGCATATTTCCCCCAGAGTGCACAAAGGTAAACAGACAGAGATATACTGGGGCAGTTTATTTGAGATAGCTTTGTATGTCCAAACCGCAGCATTTGTTTGCCATCTGTAAGCAAGGGATGACCATCCCACTGCCGTGTACAATGCATAGTGGTGGCTTGAGTATGGAAGATCCATGATAAATCTTATGGCTCGTGACAAAGCGTATCAAGTTTGGCTAGGGTACCTGCAGGTCCCTGATTATATAGAAAGTCTGTGTAATCTAATAGGGAAAGAAAGGTAGTTTGAACCAGTTTCAGTTTAGCGTCTCTTGTGAGGAGATTATTAATCCTAAAGAACAGACCAAGTCTTTGTCTAAGTTTCTTTGCCAGTTCTTCTAAGTGATCTGTGAAAGTAAGTCTATGGTCTAACCAGACCCCCAGGTACTTGAACTTTGGTACGTAGTCCAACTGCTCACCTAGAATGGTAGTGATCTGCGGGAGTGTCCCAGCAATTGCAGGATTTATTGCATTTTGAAGGGGTGAGAGGAACATTGCTTTGTTTTGTTTTTGCATTTAAGAGCAGTTTCTGGTTTATAAGCTGATGTTGCAGCAGATTAAATTCATTTTGAAGGGCTTTATAGGCCACTTCATGTGTGGGGCTACTAGCATCGAGTACTGTATCATCCACGAATAAGTGTATTTGTACTTCTTTGATGGGGGCATCTACATTGTTAATATAAATGGTGAAGAGCAAGGGACCAAGAATGGAACCTTGCGGTACACCCCTCAATAGGGGTTTTGGTGGAGAAACTTCCCCTTCTGCCTTTACTTGTTGAAGTTGTCCTGAGAGGTAGTTGGAGAACCATTTAAGGGATAGGGAATCCAAACCAACGTTCTGGAGGGACGACAGAAGCAGTCTGTGATCAACGGTATCGAATGCCTTGCTTAGTCCAAGAAAACTGCGCAAAGGTTTTTTTTGTCTAATTCAAGCTGCCAGTTGTTTGTCACCTTGACTAGAGGAGAGATTGTACTGTGCTGTGCTCTAAAACCGGATTGTAATGGGTTGAGCAATTTTTCTGATTCCAGGTACTTCCGAAGGTGGGAGTTCACTATTTTCTCCAGCATCTTTGACAGGATTGGAAGTAGGGAGATTGGCCTGTAGTTATTGAGGTCACTAGGATCTCCTGACTTAAACAAAGGGACCACAAGTGCATTTTTCCAAATGGGTGGTAGGTCACCCTGGGACAAGGATAAGTTGAAGAAATGAGTAATTGGGACTGCGAGGATGCAGTAGCCGACCTTTAAGAAGTACGGGTCAATGAGGTTTGCCCCGGCACTTTTCCTAGTGTCCAGCTGAAGGAGAAGATCTTTGACTTCTTTCAGGGAGGTAGGCTGCAGAGAGAAGGATGGACTGGGGCTGGGTTTTTCTTGTGTATCCAATCTAAGTTGTTGGTGCAGGATATTCACAGGAGAGGAGTCAAAGGCTAGCCCTGCAGTGGCAAAATGATTATTGAGAGTATCAAGGGTAGACGATCTGTCAGAGACGACAGTATTTTCGATCAATAATTTAGTAGGTAGGGACTTTACAGTGGTGTGACCTTCAATGTCTTTGATATAGTCTTCCAGAATTTGGAGGCATTTCTTGAGGAGCTCTCCAGCTGAGAGCGGTAGAAATTAGCTTTGGCTTCTCTGACCATTTTGGCGCAGAGGTTCTTCACCCTCTGGAAAGAATTCCAGTCATTTATTAAATTAGTTTTCCTAGCAGTTTTCCAGAGTATATCCCTACTCCGCAAAGCATCTTTCAGGTCTTCTGTAAACCACCGACAGAATTTGTTTCTGGCATGAACTTTTACTATGGGAGCATACTTCTTGAGAGCCCCAGCACAATTTCTGAGAAAATATCATAAGCTGTAGTCAGGGACTTGGCTAGATAGAAGTCCTGCCCTCACATGGAGTCTCTTAGGTCTGATATATACACCCATAGAGATCAAAGTTGCGTATGCACCTTTTAAAGGAGAATTTTGGTACAGTTGTGGATTTAAGAGTGGATCTTACACACGCGATGAATCAATGGTCGCTAATATCAGAGAAAAAGACACCAGCATGGGAGAATAAATGGGGTTTGTTAACTAAAATGATATCCAAGAGAGTACTGTTATTAGAGTTGAGCTTGTTAGGATGAGTAGATTCGTTTATTAGCTGTGACAACCCAAGGGAATCACAGAACATTTTAAGTGGGGTGGAAGCACTGGAGAGCCAGTCTAAGTTGAAGTTCCCTAGTATGATACACTCTGAAGATGCTGAACCCAGGATGTTTGAGATGTTTTAACAACTGCAGTCCAGCTGACGGGGGTCTGTAGCATCCTATTATACATAATGAGACACTGGTGGCAATTTCAATCTTTAATGACAAGCTTTCGAAATCTTTTGGGACAGAGGTTAAGTCAATTATGGAGGCAGGGAATTTATCCTTGATGTAAATAGCTACCCCACCACCTCTGGTTTGCCTGTCGGCTCTGAACAAAGAGTAGGAGAATATGTTAACTTTGTTGTTACTGGTTGCCAGTCAGAGCCAGGACTCTGTAATCACCAGAACATCTGGAGCAGTATGACATACCCAGGCCTGAACAGAAGTGATTTTTTTTAATAGGCTACATACATTAACATGCAAGAATGTAAGCCCCTTGAGGCTTTGTAGCTCTGCTGGGGATTCCATGGGTGCCAGAGGGCCTGGATTAAGCTAACATTTCCTGGGCATAGTAAAAGCAGGAACAAGAGTTTCCTGCAGAGTCCTAGGAGAAGTGTGGGTGGCTGGGTCTTCTTTCAGTTACATGATTTGTCTGCGGCAGTATAGGGAGTTCTGAGGCTAGTTCCCAGTTTTCCTGATGCTGCATACAATAGTACCCTGACCAAGAGAGTCAATGGGAGTAGGGGGAGTATGCAGAAGGTGGTGTAGCCCTGTGGGAAGGCTCTAGGAGAGTTCCTGTATGCCGGTGCAGGTGAAGGACCAACAGCGGGCATGGGAAAGTTAGAGCACATACAAGTTCTTCTACTTGATAGGAAAAGTCCCGGTTGGGCAACGTAAAAAGAGAGCCATTCTTCACTCTAGGACTTATTTTTTGATTCATGTTCGGGTCCAATACATGTAAGATGAGCAGAGACAAGCATAGAAGCAAGTAATATGCCCTCATTATGAGACTATCACCCAATGGGCACTACAAGTGCGGGCAAGAGAAGGGATTCTCAATGGAGGAGAATTTCTTAATCCCTGCAGAATACTACTACAGGCAGTGGAGCCTGAAGCAGTAATCCTTAAGTACAGCTCCTAGCCAGGCTAATAAGAAAAGAGTTCACCTGACTATAGAGTAGCACTAGGGGCAGAGAGGCTTTGAAGCAAATTTCTTAGCTACTACTCTGGAGCAGACTAAGTACTAGAGAGATCATCTGACCTAAATCCACTGCTTTAGCAAGACAAGATATGCTAGTCAGCAATAAGCAAACCTAAAGTACCAAAATGGTATGCCTCAGCAAGACAGAATGAGATAAAGCTGCTAGAAGGCTTAGTTGCAAAAGGGGATGGCAGGAATTGCAGTTGTTGACAGTAAGTAACCAATAAATTGAAACATCACATAGGAGTGGGCGGAGACTGTGTGCATTTAAAGGAGGCGTGGGAGCGGAGGGGGGTGGGACAAAAATCAAGGGGGAGTTTGCAGAGCTAGCACTGAATCAGTGCACATACAGTTGGAGAGAAACTGCAGCAGTGGGGGAATGGCAAGTTACTTTACACAGGCCAAGCAGAACAGGCTAAATTAAAATATATAAATTAGAAGCCGAGTACAGGGATACAGGCTTACATTAAGCCACACGTCTCAGGCGCTCCTGTCTCAGGTGAGTGAGACCAGCCAATCAGGGAGCTCTACACCGGCGTAGAGCCAATAGCGCTACCCTGAGAAGGCGCTGAAATTGAAAACAGCAAATTGCAAGTGGTGATCCTGTTCAGTGTTCACACAGCCCAGAGAAATTGTGGCAATTTTTCAAGTGTCGTACCGTATCTCTCTCTTTGGGGGGTGGGTGGATCAGGCTCCTTGTACAGTAGAGGTGCTATGGCTGAATCGTGACCACTGCCCGTGGGGGCAAGTGGCACCTTATCTATCTCTTTGGGGGGTAGGTGGATCAGGTTTCTTGCACTGTAGGGGTGCTATGGCTGGATCGTGACCACTGCCCATGGGGGCAAGTGGCACCTTATCTATCTCTTTGGGGGGTGGATGGACAAGGCACCATTAAGGTCCATTTAGGTCCAACCAGTTAATTCCTGGATAACTGTAATCACCCATCAATAACACATCTCCCAATGTGCGCATTTTAAATATTTTCTCATTAAGAGCTTGATTGTATTCAATATTTGCCACTGGTGGTCTGTAACAATTACCCAGGATAATAGGTGCTCTGCCTATAGGTGTAATTTTAACCCAAACTGATTCCAACATAATATTAGGGTTAGAGGGGGGTTTTATGATAGTAGATTGAACTGACTCATGTACATATATACAGACACCACCACCTTCTTCATTTCAATTCCTGTCCTTTTTGTAAAGTCTATAGCCAGATATATTTATAATACCATCAGAATCCTGGTCCCATCAAGTTTCTGTAATTGCTATAATGTGGCAATTATGAAAAGCCATTAATGCTTCTAATTCCAATTTTTTAGTCAGGTTTAAACTTCTTGCATTTGTAAAAACAATATTACAACCCTCGGACCTTGGTACTTTATTATACCGTATACCCTCCCCCCCACACACATACACACTACTCAGTTTAAAGAATTAGAGATATTTTTGGAAAATTTCTTACCCAGTAAATTACTTTCCTTTTTATTTAGGTGCAGACCATCCCATGTAAATAAATGTTGCCTATCATCGAATTCCTCCCAGTGTGTAATACAGTTAAAGCCCTTGTTAAGGCACCATTGTCTAAGTCAATTGTTAATTGTTTTAATTTTACTAGTCATCGCATCAGTAGCTCGTGGAACTGGTAAAATTTCAGGAAAAGGAAATATCACAACTTCTGGCCAACAAAATTTCACTCAATATAATAAAGTTTTTCTTTATATCTCCTGTATTGTTTCTATTGATATTATTGGTACCAGTGTATATAATAACAATTGGTTTGCTCCCACCATTTCTCAGAATATCGGTAGCCATCATTGTAATATCAGATATGGTGGTTCTTCTAAAACTACTACATGTTCTGTACTGTTTGTTAGGATTACATATATGCCCATCAATGTGTTTAATCATTGAGTTTCTAAGTGCAAACACCTGTTGTGATATTTCATTTTCTAAAGGTTCTTGTGGGGGGACCTCAGTTATAGTCATAGTTTCATTGGCAACAGAACTGGCTGCATCATTATCTTTTTTTATCCGGGGACATGGGAGCTTGGGTATGTATAATGTGATTGGTGTTATTATCACTTGTCTTGGGGTTAACGATTGGTACATTCTCTAGGTGATTAGTGGGAACCATTTCATCAAATATATATTTGTAACATCTATCATATTAGTGCTCTCTTCCCAATCACTCAATATAGAATAATGATTATTGAGTTGTAATGAGAATTCCATTGACCTTCTACCTCTTTTCGATTTATTGCCTTTTACCGTTGTCCATTTGAAACTGTCATCATATGACCAATCAACATCTATTTCCTTTCTCTTTACACCTCTATCCCCAATAGTACTTTGTGCTACAGACACAACAGGTACAGGTGATTGATTAATCTGATTACTGCCCCCAATAATCACCTCATCCTTTCCCCGTGCTGGATAGATGGTTAAGGGTTAACAGTGTTGTTTATTAGTTGCTGAATGTCTTTTTGGTTACGTATAATGTCATTTAATTTAAGATGTAGTTCAACTAACTCTTGATGCAATGTGGTTATATACAGACAGTTAGTACAAATTGTATCTATATCAGATTCATATTTGTCCAACAGTGTAAACAAACCACATTTTTGGCATTTTAGTGCCCTATCCCCCTCTGGGGTAATAATTTTTGTAGCCATTCAGCGTACCTATTTCGCTTTACTGGACTTAAACGCTGCACAATTGTCACTTGCTCAAATTATGCTACTAATACCTCCTGACTCGCCTCTACCCCTGCTACCACTGTGGACTCTGCAGACACGTGCAAGACACTCATCACGTGTCTTAGCACGTGTCTTCACGCGCACTCGCTCCGCTCACTGAGCATGCCCTTAAATAGTCCCACACCCGGAAGTACGTCGGGTGAGCACAAAAAGGGAAACCTCAGCAAGTTAAAATAAGTACTTAAAACAAGAATCAAAGGTCTCTGTGCTTGACAGCTAAACCACTGCAGTAGAGATTAAAGTACAACAAATGACAGAAGTACACTAATTGACTGTTGTAGAACACTAAGTGCTCTCTCCCTCTATATACAGAGTCTCTCCAGACTCAGGAACATGTAGTCCTCGGGGCTGCAAAAGAACTACAAGCCCCAGACTACTTCCTGCCCTGGATATTGCTCAGTAGTCACTGTGTGATCTCAAGGGACTGTACCCCAGTAGTGCAAAGATTAATTTTATAACTATGCGATGTTTGCTCCTACTGCCCATACTGTCTCACCACACAAGAAGGTCTCACAGCATAGGCATGCTGTCCCATGCCTCTCACAGGTAGTACATCCGAGAAGGTGACAGAAGTAGCTACTTGTTTAAGACCCCTTCCCAATTTCCTAAACTCTTCCTGAACTTCCTTAGGCTCCCCGTTTGCCAGATCATTAGTACCTAAGTGGATAATGACATCCAGCTCAACCTCCCATCTTGCTTTCCTGGTGATCCCCAGGATCTTACTCCCATCCCTCCATGCCATGGCACCTGGTATGCACCTCACCTCCCTTTCCTCCCCCTCCTGTGTTCCTAGATGGATCTGCCTTATGATAGAGTCACCCACCAGGATTCACTTCCTCCTCCTCCTCCTTTGGGATCCACTGCTCTCCCCACTGAGGTCACCTCCTTGGTTGACCTCCACATCCTTCCCTTCCACTTCTCTGGATACCTCTGTTTGTTTGTCCCCATTTGCCAGTGTGGCATATGTGTGCTGGAGTGGAACAGGATTTGGGATGTGTCTCTGCCTGACCTCCCTAATCCTCCCCGAGCCCACCATCATCCAAGTGCTCCTTGTTCTTGGCATCCTTTGAGGCAGTGGCATTGGACTGGGTGGTCTCTGGATAGGGGTGAAGGTACACCTGACCCAGTTTACTTCCACTCTAAGTCTGGCTACTTCATCCCACATTCCAGAGAGATGTCTGCAGATAGAGCAGCACCTCAGCATTCAGAAGGTCTGCCTGAATATGGCTGCCCAACATTCACTGCATTGCACCACTCCCCACATTATACTGCACTTATACTACTATTCCAGTACTTGTCTGTTACTGAAGCTCTCCTTGTAGTTTCCTCGTTATAATTTTCCAGTCCCGAAAATCCTGCTACTGATCCTCAGATATTTCTTTTTTAAAGAAGGAAAACAAAAAAAAAATAAATAATGAGTCAAAACACTTGTTGTGCAGAGGGCAGGCTTCCTCCCCCTTATGCCCCACCTACTCCACAATCCCTGCTATTCCCTGTGTTTGGCTCCTGTCAATCAGATTTAACAGAGCATATAAGTAAGAGTGGGGGGCAGGGAAGGGAAAATTTGCAGCAAGAAAAGACAGCAAAGGAAAACAGCACCACTACAAGCACACCAAACTAGGTTTTGAATTTTCAACAGCCCAAAAACAATTCTAAGTAAAGACAGTAAAGAAAAAACAGTACCACTAAAAGTCCACAAATCTAGGTTTGAAACAAAAATAGCAATGAGCAGCTACTGCACTGCACTGAAATAAATCTGAATCCTTCCTCTTCTGGCCTCTTCAGAGAAACCAAAAATCAACTTGCTACTTCAAATCTGACTTAGCCCCCACCTCCTGTCGTCATGTAGCTGAGGTCAGAGGTCAGACAATTAGCACTGCTCCCCCGAACTACAGGGCAAGACAGACAAGACAAGACAAAATTTGCAGCAAGTAAAGACAGCAAAGGAAAACAGCACCACTACAAGCACACCAAACTAGGTTTTAAATTTTCAACAGCCCAAAAACAATTATAAGTAAAGACAGCAAAGAAGTAACAGTACCACTAAACGCCCACAAATCTAGGTTTGAAACAAAAACAGCAATGAGCAGTTACTGCACTGCACTGAAATAAATCTGGATCCTTCCTCTTTGGGCCTCATTTCAACTGTTCCTAGTTGCAGAATATGCAATACCAGAGACAGGAAGTGTGTTGGGGGGGGGGAACTTCTAAACATAATATTGCTACAGATTCTTCTCCCAGATATAGGGAGAGCTATAAGGAGTCCCAATGGCTTAAACATAGATATCTGGGGGTTTGGCTGGACCAGCACCTCAACTTCTCTGTGCATATCGATGCTATCCTTAAGAAACTGTGCCCCAAGCTTGGTGCTCTGTACAGGAATCGTAGTTGTATCCCGCTGACTGCGAGGCGTGAAATTGTCCAGAAGATGATACTCCCCATCTTTGACTACTGTGACACAGTCTATGGTGCTGCTCCCAAATCTTCTCTGACCAAGTTGGACACTCTCTTTAACTTCTTCTGCCACTTTGCTATCGATTCCCCTTCCCGCTTCCACCACTGTGAACTCTATCGCTCTCCAACCTTCCTTCCACTATCTCACAGATGCATCTCTCACTGTGCCAAACTTACCTCCAAATTCTGGTTCAGGGAGCTCCCCTCCTATCTCTCATCCTCTCTCTCCACTCCACCTCCCCCACCCACTCTCTCAGATCACATGACGCCCGCACCTTGATGGTCCCTCGCCGCACCACCTTCATCGGTCAGACTGGTTTCGCCCATTGTTTCCCTAAAATCTGGAATTCCCTTCCTCCTGAAATCCAACACTCCTCCTCCAACTACTCCCTTACCTCTGCCCTACAAAATTACCTTTCCCTCAGCTGTTCCTGCTTTAACCCTCCTTAATACCTATCCCCAGTTTCTGCCTTCCTACCATGACCCCCGGCAGGGTTCTCAGCATCCTGAAGTGGGAAATCAGGAAATGGCTACCCCTTCTCCTACTATTCAGTTCTTGCCTCTCCCCCTCTCTTCTCCACCTGCCTTTCTGGGTCACCAGTGTGTACAACCTACCCCATCCTTTTTTACTCCAACAGCACTTGTGTACTGCCTCAAGCCTGCTTCTGGTACACTCATGCACTATAAATGATTCTATCACATTATTACTGTTTTGTATGTTTATATGTTCTTTTGTATGATTTCTTTTGTTTGTTTTTGTTTTTGTTGACCGGGTAAGTGCACTAGACAAATTCTGCCTATTTTCAGGCACGACCCGGGGGGGGGGGTACAGATAAATGCCAACTGACCTTGAACCAGATTAAGCTGTTGGTGGTATTTTTAGTGAATGAGGGAAATTTTGGACATGTACTATAATTTACCCAATCTTCTACTACTGTTTATTGTACAATACCTTGTGTTCCAACTGTTGCAAAATCTTACAATGTTGTATTGCTTGCACTACCCACATACTATTGTAACTGATCATCCTTCACAATCCTATATGACCCTCTTACCCCAGGTCGCACCATCAGACAAGCAACTTGTTGTTCAGTGTGCCCTCCTGGTGAAACAGTTCAATAAATAAATAACAAGCATTTGTCAATGCCGAATGTTTGCTTACTGGCATTGGCAGTGGTAGTGTAGAAGTTACAGAGCTGCGTAATAGGAATGGCAGTGAAGTATTGAACTGAAGCTAACCCCCCCCACCACCCTGCAGAGAGTGACAGGCATTGGGGTGTGCATTTGGGTCGTCAGGCATAACGGCCATGCCATTTCACCACACCCCACTCTGCAGAGACTGACAAGTGTCACGTGTTCCTTGGGGTCTTTGGCCCTTATGCGCACCCCATTTCATTAGGAAATACGGTGAGATGGGTGTGATATAGGAGAATGGGGTGAAGTTTGGGGCCGAAGAGTCCAAGGCATACCTCGATGCCTCTCAGTGACTGCAGGGTGTGGAATGGTATGAGCATCACAGGCAAGAATCCCAAGTCACACCCCTGATTCCTGTCATTCTCTATAGGGTTGGGCGATTTAGTTGAAAAGCCTAATACCTCAGGCATTCGTTGGTATTTTAACTCCAAATCTTCAACATGTTTGTTTTGTGACCCCACCTCATGAACAGGGGAATATCAGTCTGGTAGCAGCTGCTTATGCACAGTGACTACGGGATTTAGCACCACAGGTGCAAAATATTCGAACAGGCTGTAAAAATGACAGCTGTACTCTTTCAGGGGAGGTGTAAAAATGGCTATGTTGCAAATGTGTAGTAAAAATATTTAAAAAATGGTGAAGACACGAGCGTATATTAGAAACTGTGCAACGACACCCGCTATATAAGTAGGTTAGGATATTTTATAGCAGATTGTCAACTCAGGCATTTTGGTGCCTCCGATCATGAACAGTGTCACTGTGATTTTCTTTATCTGTGCCAAACAATGATTTCCCACAGCGACCACGTATCTCTGCACTGAAAGTGTGAAAACACACTGACCATGTTGTGAAAAATGGCAGCTGTACTGTTCATAAGGAAGTGTTGAAAATGCCACTAGTGAAAATCTGGACTGAAAATATTACAAAGTCATGAACTAACGAGGATGCATGGAAACTGCACAATGCTCACTCGTAACACAGTCATTTTATGGACTTTTGTCACCAAATTTTCAACATAGCCATTTTAAGACCTCTGCTCATGAACAGTGTAACTGTGATTTTCTTAATCTGTCCTAAACATTGCTTTCGCACACCAACAGCACCATTGTGCGCTACCCGTGCGATAACACATTTTGGGTGACATATGAAAAATTGCAGCTGTACTGTTCATAAGGAAGTTTAATAAAATGAACATGTTGAAAATCTAGAATGAAAATATTAAATTTGCAAACTTACGAGCATGCATAGGAACTGTGCAATGCACGCTCGTAAAAGTCATTTTTAGGCATTTTTTCACCAAGTTTTCAACATAGCCATTTTAAGACCTCTGCTCATGAACAGTGTCACTGTGGTTTTGTTAATGTGTCCCATACATTGAGTTTGCACACCGACTGCGCCATTGTGCGCTACATGGGCGGAAACACATTTTGGGCAGGATGTGAAAAATGACAGCTGTACTGCTCATAAGGAGGTGTGGAAAATGGCAATGTTGGAAATCTGGAGTAAATATTGAAAATTCGCAAGCCTACGAGCGTGCATGGGAACTGTGCAGCGCACACTCGTAAACAGTCATTTTTAGGAATTTTTTCACCAAATTTTCAACATAGCCATTTCAAGACCTCTGCTCATGAACAGTGTCACTGTGATTTTCTTAATTTGTCCATACATTGATTTCGCACACCGACTGCGCCATTCTGCGCTACAAGGGTGGAAACACATTTTGGGTGAGATGTGAAAAATGACAGCTGTACTACTCATAAGATGGTGTGGTGAAATGGCAATGTTGAAAATCTGGAGTGAAAATATTGAAATTTCGCGAACTTACGAGCCTGCGTAGGAACTGCGCAACACATGCTCGTTAAACAGTCATTTTTTGGGATTTTGGCAGCAAATTTTCAACATGGAGGTTTTGGGCCCCCTTCTCATGAATGATGTCACTGTCATGGCGGTATTCAGTCCCAAAGGGTGATTTTGCAGTCACTGCGCAGTCACTGCGCGGAATCACCCTTTGGGCCGGAATAACGCCATGACATTGACAGCATTCATGAGAAGGGGTCCCAAAAACCCCATGTTGAAAATTTGGTGCAAAAATTCCCAAAAATGCCCGAGATATGCAATAAAGTTGAACCCCTCCTATCTAGCCCATTATACAGCTTACCGGCATTTCCTCAGTTCGCGGTCGGCTTTGAAGAGTGCAGACGTGTTCCCGGTCCACCGAAGATCGTCGCACCGGAGTCCGGAGGTAAGTTTGGGGTGAGGGGGGTGTGGGGAGGCTGGGTGCGCAGTGGGTGGGTGCGGGTTGTGGGAGGAGGGTTCGGAGAGCGCCACGGGACCGTTTTTGTTTGACAGGTTAAAACAAAAAAGAAAATGGGACCGCTTGCCATGCTGGGGTGGCGCTCATGTGGTGTCAAGGACTTTGAGGGTTAGCGACGGGGATTGGGCACCCCCGCCGGCAAAAAATTACAAAAACGCTGGACCGCTTGCTACCGCCTGGGGTGGCTCCACCATGGCACAAGGACTTTGGGGAGGGGCGCTCAGCCAACGGGGATTGGCACCGCCGTCGGCAACATGATGGATTGCCACGCTGGGTGGGCTCCCAGCATGGCATCAACTATTGGGAGGGAGGGAGGAGACAGATGCAGTTCAGCGGCCAAGGATTGGGCACCACTTGACTGCTCATGCGTCTGAAGCGCGACGCCTGGCGGTTGGGGCGCCGTGAGCAGCTTCTTATCGCTGCTCACTGAAGCGTAGCTCCCCCTTTCAACTGTATGCCACTGCATTTTGGAGTGTGTCATAGACAGCTCCAAAATGCATTGGCTTACAGGGGCCGAGCCTGCCAGCACAGTGCCTGAATTGGAGGAGGAGGTGACACACCTCTGAAATCTCCGATGAAGGCACTATGTTTCTTGCACATGCATGCAAGCAAACATAAAAATAAATGAATAAATACAAATCTGCTTCAAAAATTGTAACATTGAAGAGCAACTCTGCACTTCTGTGTGTGTGCTTTTATAAATAAGATGTTACAGCTTACAATTTTCTAAAGAATACTTTTTTTATTGTTCCTTTTCAAGATTTACAGCACATCTTGGTAGTCCATTCAACAAAGACTACAGAAAACATCTGCCTCTCCCCTGTTAACCACAAAATGCCTTTGTTCATGACATCATAGTGCTCACCATGACAGACTGAGATGTCACAAACAGCAATTATGTGGTTAGCAGGGGAGAGTCAGATACTTTTTGAAAGACTCAGTGAAATAGTTGATGCATAATCTACAATATTTAGTAGACCAACAGAAGAGGAAGTAAACAAAATACCTAGAAAGCAAGAAAGTTATGATATGGAGTTTCTCTTTCATCAACATCTATAGCCAAGTGGTAATAATATGGACCATTTCTGCTAGTAACAGGACTTCAATGTATGGTGCCACCAGCAGACCTAGGTTTTAATCCCACAACTGCCACTTACTTACTGGGTCACCCCTAGTAAGTCAATTACCCCCATCCCCTGGATTGTAGCTGGAAATAGGCCTCAGCCTTTCCTGAGCAAAAAAATTATAAATACAGTAAATATAAACAAATAGGATTCATTCAAGAAAAATAAGAGAAGACATAGCTTCTTGCATAGCTATATAGACCCCTCTTATAAATCTGGTCCCTTCATTCGAGGCCTCACAGAAAAATAAGTAAAAAAAAACAAAATACTCCTGGAACTGAAAGATTAATTATCAGGGGGTCAGCGCTTCTTAGATCATACTGTGACTAGAGCCACAGCAGGTCCAGAGGAACACTTGCACAAAAAAGGTCTGTCACAGACACCATCTGTATATTTCAAGAGTTTCTACATTTTTAAACAACAGAAAAACAGAAAAGTGCAGAGACATACTGTAGGCACCATTCTCAGCCACTAATTGACACTGTTCTGTGCTGCACAGTTCTACTTTGCACCCTTTGTGCTATAAACAAAGGGGTCACAAGTACTTCATGGTGCCAGCACACACATCAGTCTGCTAGCACAGGGAAATGAATGGGGTGCCCTCACTAAAGAAGGCACCTGTATGATTGGAGATGGCACAGCATCTCCCGAGCACCCCCTTCCCCTCAGTTGCAAGGCACAGTGAACTGCTGTAAGTAGTTACTCAAGGGTTGTTGCCTTGAACACAAAATGTTTGTTCTGGCAGAGAAAATGGTTAGTCATCACCAAAACATTCAGGGATGGGGCTAGAGAGGAGGATCCACTGGATGCCAGGGAGTCAGTCTGGACAACAGGAGTGGGTTGGAGAGCACAGGACCACCAGAAAAGACCAGCAAGGGACCAACTAAATATTCTGCCCACAAGCAGGCCTTTAAGTATGGATAAGTTGGGGGAGGGGCCTTATCGGCATGGTGCAGTAGCACCTAATGGTGTAGTTACAGCCGTAGTTCCAGCATGATAGTTGTCATACAGTCACAGCGAGACCACTACCATCTGGAACTGCAATATCTGCATAATGTTATGCAGCACAGCCTTCACAGTGGACATTCTTCCCCTGTAGACAATGGCTGCTATTTTGTGCATGGCTGTTCAGGTGGGTTGTGATAGGGGTACTTAGTGCAAACCTGTTCAATTTCAATCAGGTGTATGATTTAAAAAAACACACAAGGCTTTTTATATATAGCTTAAAGTTCTTTTTATATTTAAAAGTTTATCATTTGATAATGAACAGATCTTAAGGGATGTGTGTCACAAACCCACTCAGCAGGTCAGACCCTCTACTCCCAAAGTGCCAACCTCCAAGCGCAGTCTTGTGAACAGTTTAACACAACAAGGTAACCCAACTGTCTGTTTTGTGAGTTTGGTTCAACATTTGGTCTCAAGTCTTGCAGGGATTCAAACTGTGAACCTCTTGCTAGAGTACCCAATGCACAGACTCAGATATTTCTGTCTTTGGGGGGGCCAGATATCTTTGCCTATGGGCACCTAACCAGGTATACAGAGATGAACCCTTAAAAAACTTTAATAAAGACCTCAGATTTAAAATGCTTCTCTTTCCAGTTTGGTATCACCATTCAAGCTTCTGCCTGCTGTCTGTTATAACCATGTATACTTTTCTTACAAATAAAAGAAATTCAAAGACAGACCAAGTATGCTCAAAAAAGAATTTTACTACAATAGATGAAAATATGTTAAACACAAAATACAGAACTGTTATATCACATGACATACAAATCTTTTAAAAGAACAAGGTTTAAACAGTGCAAATTCCTACTTACAGTACTTAGATTTGACTCTTTCTAAATACTTGTTTACAAGTGCTCACAGATCTTTCCTTGTCAGAGTCTAGGTAAAAGTCTAAGTAAAAGAGAATTATTCCTTAAAGTAAACTGTATTTGCCAACCCCTTTTGTGTGTGGTCATCTAGCTCCTCTTCTGTCAGATTATATATAAAACATACTGTATATCTTATACAAAAACAGGATGTCTTTTCAAAGTATTACATTCTGCAACTTCAGCATAATTCAAGTCCTTCAAATGACACTTCTTTTGATCTCATAATAAGCTTCCTCCTTCCAGGACATGAAAGCATCTTTATGATTTCACACTTCTACGTAATAACCTGGGTTTTTCCTCCAACGTCATAAAATGGATATGATATAGCAACTACAGCTGTAATTAACTCAGACAAACAGGATCCTTGATTAAGACCTTCCATGTAACACATTGTCTCTAAAAACTGAGTGTGTGTGATACACATGCTGTTTTCAGCAGTTTCTCATGGCTTTCATCTTTCAGCTGAAACCTGGGGTGAGCGAGGTCACTCCTAGAGCATCAGATTTTCAGCAGAGACATTCAGTAATACATTTTATATTTAAAAAAAAATGATACAGCACTCAGAACTCGCTGTCCATGTCACAATTCCTCCCCACCTAGACTGAATTTGGGGGTTCTATCCCCTATATGGGATGAGCTTCCCAAATCAGTTCACTCCACATAGACCCTAGACAGCCTATCTGAGTTCTAATTTTTCCCTCCAGCCCTATGTACGATTGTCAGATCATAACCTTGTAAAGCAAGACTCCATCTTAGCAGTTTCCCATTCTTCTTCCCCATCTACATCAGCCAAACCAGGGGGTTGTGGTCAGTCTGCACCACATAATGCTGCCCATACAAGTATGGCTCTAATTTCTTTAGGGCCAACACTATGGCAAGACACTCCTTTTCCACTATGGAGTACGCTTCCTCCCTTGGAAGTAGTTTCCGACTCAGGTACACTACTGGGTGATCTGTCCCTTGGCTAGATGTCTGGCTCAGTAATACCCCAATACCCACATCTGAGGTGTCCAGCTGAACTATAAAGGTTTTGCTATAGTCAGGACTTGTCAAAACAGGAGCACTGCACAGTGCCTCCTTTAGTCTGGTAAAGGCTCCCTCACAGGCTGGGCCACAGGTAATTTTCTTGGGCATCCTTTTCTTTGTCAGATCAGACAGGGGAGCAGCCAGGGCACTGTAATTGGGTACAAATTTCCTGTAGTACCCTGCTGTCTCTAGAAAGCTCCTGACCTGCTTCTGGGTTTCTGGTCTGGGCCATGCCTGGATCACCTCTATCTTTATTTGGTTAGGACGGAGCTGTCCCCGGCCTACCACATGCCCGAGGTATGCTACTTCTCCCATGGCCACCTGGCACTTCTCAGCTTTGACAGTGAGCCCGGCCCTCTGTATCCTGCCCAGCACTTCCCTAAGGTGGGATAGGTGTTCCTCCCAGCTGGTACTAAAGATGGCAATGTCATCCAGGTATGCCACGGTGTACTCCTCAGCACCATTTAACACCTGGTTCACCAACCTTTGGAAAGTGGCTGGGGCGTTCTTCATTCTGAAAGGCATTACTTTAAACTCAGACAAGCCTATCAGAGTGATGAAGGCCAAACTCTCCCTAGCTCTGTCTGTCAGTTCTACCTGTAAATACCCCTTTGTCAGGTCAATGGTCGTAAGGTAGGTCACCCCCCCCAACTTGTCCAGGAGTTCATCCATCCAGGGCATCAGGTGGGCATCTGACTTTGTGACTGAATTCAGTCCACGATAGTCCACACAGAAATGAGTTGAGCCATCTGGCTTGGGCACAAGGACTACGGGTGAGGCCCTGGGGCTGTGGGATCTCTGGATTACCCCTAAATCCAGCATCTCCTCCACTTTCTTCCTAATGTCCTTTTGGACAGCCTCTGACACCCGATATGCTGTCTGCTGTATGGGCGTCTGTGTCCCTGTCTCCACATTGTGTGTCACTAAGTGGGTTAGTCCAGGCTTGGCACTAAACAAGGGGGCAAAGTCTGCTAAAACCTCCCTTACTTTCTGAATCTGGTCCAGGGCCAGCTGAGGAGACAATTTTACTGCCTCCACAGAGGACTCCTGCTTACTTTCCTCCAGCAAATCCAGAAGGGGGTCTCCTTCATCCATCCCCTCCCCATGACTACACACTGCAAACACCATGTCAGCCCTATTTGCATATGGCATCATCATGTTGACATGGTACATCCTTTCTGTCTGTCTTCTGTCAGGTAACTCCACAATGTAGTTCACGTCATTTACCTTCCTAACCACTTTGTACAGTCCTGCCCACTCAGCTTGCAGCTTGTCTTTCCAGACCAGAATAAGGACCATGACTTCCTGACTCACTATGCACGAGTGAGCTCTGGCTCTGCGGTCATACCACACTTTTTGTTTCTGTTGGGCAGCAGCCAGGTTGCTCTGGGCTGTCCCCATAAGCTCCTTCAACCTTTCCCTAAACCTAAGGATGTAATCCACAATGGGAGTTCCCAGGGTGGCGTGCTTGCCTTCTCAGTCCTCCTGGATCAAGTCTAGGGGCCCACATACCCAGCATCCATATAAGAGTTCAAAGGGGGAAAATCTTGTCAACTCTTGGGGCACCTCCCTGTATGCAAATAACAGGTGGGGAAGGTATTTCTCCCACTCCCTCCCATGCTGTTCAGAAAAAATCCCGGAGCATTGACTTTAGGGTACCATTGAATCATTCCACAAGCCAGTTGGCTTGTGGGTGATACGGTGTCATGCATCTCTGCATCACCCCACACTTCTCCCATAAACACTTCATCAGGTCCGTCATGAAGGAACCCCCTCAATCGGTGATTACCTCCTGCAGAAACCCAATGTGGGAGAAAATCCCAAGTAAGGCATCTGCCACTTTGTCTGTCCTCAGAGAGGATAGGGCGACTGCCTCTGGGTACCGACTGGCATAATCCACCACTGTCAGGATGAATCTCTTCCCTGAGGAGCTGGGGGTATTTAAAGGCCCCACAATATCCATTCCCACCCTCTGGAATGGCTTCTCCACTATGGGCAAGGGGATCAGGGCGGCTTGGGTTTTCTTGCCTGCTTTCCCTATTTCTTGGCACCGGTGACAAGACCTGCAATACTCCTTCACCTGCTGGGTGATGTTAGGCCAGTAGAAATTTTGGGCCAACCACTGCATCATGCACGTGATTCCCAGCTGACCAAACAAGGGAATATCATGTGCAATTTTGAGCAACTGCACACGATATCCCTAGGGAATGACAAGCTGCCTGCCTAGTATCCCTCCCTAGGTCTGTACTGCCTGAGTATACATAAGTCCATTTTCCCAATGAACCTTATGTCTGCCATCACCTCCCTGTGTGCTGTCCAAGTCTGCCCAAGCCCTCAGCTTCTCTAAACTAGGGTCACTTCTCTGAACAGCTGCGAACCCCTCATGCATTCCCATGGCATGGGACTGGTCCCCTTCAGTCACTAAACTAGGGTCCCTAGCACTAGCATCTGAGCCCTCAGGATCACTGTCAATCCCAACCCTCTGACAAGGGGTCACCCCTTCCTCTTCGGAGTAACCCTCTGTTGCTGTGTGGTTACTAGCTACTGGGGAAATTTCTACCCCCTTTTTATCAGTCTCCCCATCTGGAGACACAGGCTGGGGAACCAGCCTCCCAGTGGTTTCCACAATGGCTTCTGTGGGGTTTAGGGAAGTACAATTTTCCCTTGCCGCTTGGCTACGGAAAACTGCACATACCATCCCCTGTTGGAGATTGTTACCCAGGATCACATCCACTGCTAATGTTTTGGCTACAGCCACCTATTGCACAGTTCCCCCTGTTTCACCCCAGTCTAGGAGAACACTAGCCAGTGGCAATGTTTTTACTTCACCAGTAAACCCTTGTACAGTGATGTATTTATTGGGTATAAGCTGACCAGGCTGCACCAGATCCCCCTTTACTAACATCAGGGATGCCCCTGTGTCCCTTAACCTTTGCATCTGCACACCATTTACCATGACTGGGTGCATGTGTTCCCTCATGTTCACTGGCATGCTCCCAGAGACACACAAACAATCCACTTCTTTTCTAGCACCATCTTGTGTATTGTTGCTCACCTTTTTGGGACACTGTCTGGCAATATGCCCAGTTTCTTTACACAACCAACAGGCATTTCTTACTTCAGAGAAATCTTTTCATTGAAACCTGGGGCTAACTGGTTTTGGTGGAGGCAGTGAGGGTTTTAGCTGCCCTGAAGGCATGCTTTTCCCTTTCTGCACTGCCACGCCCACCCCATTCACTCTCAGAGCAGGTCTGCTCTTGGTATAGCGGATCGAGAGTTCAGCAGCCTCTTGCACTGTTTTTGGATCTCGGTCCTCTAGCCAGGTTTTTAGCTCTGCTGGGCATGCCCAATAAAACTGTTCTAATAAAATCACATCTTCAATTTTATCAACAGAGTTTGTCTCAATTCCTTCCCACCAACGTTTTAAACATTGACGTTGTTTCATGGCTAGCTCATTGTAGCTCATATCAGGGCTTCTCCTGAGCTTACGGAATTTAGCTCTGTATGATTCAGCAGTTAATTCAAACTTTTTTAACAGTGCAGCTTTTAGCTTGCTGTAATCATTGCTGTCCTCATTGTCCATTTGACCCAATGCATCCCGAGCTTTCCCGGTAAGTAGCGGGATAGCTGGAAGCTCCAGGACTCTCTAGAAATTTTAGCCTGAATACAAACTTTTTCAAAAGAATTTAAAAGCATCCATATCTTCCCCTCCTTAAATTCAGCTATTAATTTGGAGTTCAATTTGTAACCCAGTCCTGCAGTCCCAGTTAAACCCAAGCCACTTACCTGCTCTGGTGCTGCTGGTTGGAGTCATAGCTTCTCCAGTTCGTGGTGCCTCTGGTGCTCCTCTCTCTTCTCCTCTGCAGCTCGCTGGCGCTCACGCTTCTCACAGTCTGCGTCTCTATTCTCGCTCTGCCTCTCAGCGTTCTCTCTCATGGTCCACCTCTCGCTTCTCTCACTCTGCTTCTTGGCATTCTCACTCTGCCTCATGGTCCACCTCTTGCTTCTCTCACTCTGCCTCTTGGAGTCCTCGCTCTGCCTCACAGTCCACCTCTCACTTCTCTCACTCTGCCTCCAGTTCCATCCTGCGCAACTCAATTTGCAGCCTGAATACCTCTGGATTCGGGATACTGGTGACTTTCCCCTGCTGCTGTGGCCCTTCACTGACAGTGGCCCTGCTGTCCTCCTCATTGGCTCTGGACCCTTCACTGGCCACTAGCCCTTCCACACTTGAGGTTTGGTCCTTTCCAGTCATGGTTGGTGACTCGCTGCTCTGGGTATCTGCTATCATCAGAGCATCTATGAGGCTCTGCTTGCTTGCTTTCACCTCAAATGGGACTCCTCTGTCCCCGCACAACTGCCTTAAGTAATCTACAGTGTGCCTGCTGTAGTTGGAAGTCATCTTTCCTGACTACTGCTACTCTGACTGCACTTCAGAAAAAAAAAATAAAATGGGTAGGAACTTGACTGTACACCAGTGATATATAGTTCTGTTTCCTTTTTAAAATAAAACTCTGTCTTTTTCTTTCTTTGCAAGAGAGCTTACAGTCTCAGCTGACACAGAACAATACAAGCGTGTGATACCAAAATTATGCCACCGTTGCCAACCAATCTGTCACAAACCCACTCAGCAGATCAGGCCCTCTACTCCCAAAGTGGCAACCTCTGAGCACAGTCTTGTGAACAGTTTAACACCACAGGGTAACCCTCTTGTCTGTTTTGTGAGTTCGGTTCAACCTTTGGTCTCAAGTCTTGGAGGGATTCAAACTGTGAACCTCTTGCTAGCGTACCCAATGCACAGGCTCAGATATTTCTGTCTTCTGGGGGCCAGATATCTTTGCCTATAGGCACCTAACCAGGTAGACAGAAATGAACCCTTAAAAACTTTAATAAAGACCTCAGATTTAAAACGCTTCTCTTTCTGGTTTGGTACCACCATTCAAGCTTATGCCTGCTGTCTGCTATAACCATGTATACTTTTCTTACAAATAAAAGAAATTCAAAGACAGACCAAGTAAGCTCTAAAAAGAATTTTACAACAATAGATAAAAATATGTTAAACACAAAATACAGAACTGTTATATCACAAGACATACAAATCTTTTAAAAGAACAAGGTTTAAACAGTGCAAATTCCTACTTACAGTACTTAGATTTGACTTTCTTTCTAAATACTTGTTTACAAGTGCTCACATATCTTTCCTTGTCAGAGTCTAGGTAAAAGTCTAAGTAAAAGAGAATTATTCCTTAAAGTAAACTGTATTTGCCAACCACTTTTGTGTGAGGTCATCTAGCTGCTCCTCTGTCAGATGATATATATATATATATATAAAAATATATATCTTATACAAAAACAGGATGACTTTTCAAAGTATTACATTCTGCAACTTCAGCATAATTCATGTCCTTCAAATGACACTTCTTTTGATCTCATAATAAGCTTCCTCCTTCCAGGACATGAAAGCATCTTTATGATTTCACACTTCTATGTAGTAACCTGGGTTTTTCCTCCAACATCATAAAATGGATATGATATACCAACTACGGCTGTAATTAACTCAGACAAACAGGATCTTTGATTAAGGCCTTCCATGTAACACATTGTGTCTAAAAACTGAGTGTGTGTGATACACATGCTATTTTCAGCAGTTTCCCATGGCTTTCATCTTTCAGCTGAAATGGGGGGGGTTAGTGAGGTCACTCCTAGAGTATCAGATTTTCAGCAGAGACATTCAGTAATACATTTTATATTAAAAAAATGATACAGCACTCAGAACTCGCTGTCCACGTTACAAAGTGTATTTGTGACATGAAAGGGGACCAGAACCCTGTATCCTTTTGATTTATTTATTCTTTTTAAAATATGCATATGCTTCAGGTACAAGATGACTACCAGATCATATGATCAAGTGGTATATGACAGCTTATGTTAGAGGTCTGATGTTCTCATGGGAAAGTTAACAGGAAAGCCAGGGAGGAGGCAATAATGCAATAAACCTAGTGGGGGTGTCCTTCCTGGAGATGTTCAGATGTTGAACAAAGGACCCAGGTGGACGTCATTATGGTAGCAAGGAGGTGCTGAAGGGTGGATAGACACACACACTCTCAAAGAGGGCTGGGACAACATGGAACTGTCACTCAAAGTGAGTGAGACCCCTCCCCACAGAGAGGACAAATATATTGAGGGGCTGTAAGCAGGCTCACTCTCTTGGACTGAAACATCTAAAGATGAGGGCCCCTGCCATTACAAAGTCTAGCTGATGGATAAGATAGCACAGTGAGGGAAAGTACTTTTTTAGCTAGAACAGGTGAAGGATTTTAGGTGAGGATAGCTTAGAATTCTGTTGTATAATACTTGTCTGTTTAATGTGATTTTATTTTCTGCTTCTTAGTAAATATGCAATACTTTTGTCTTCTTGTAAATAGATCCTGTTGTAAATACTTGTAATATTTTAGAAAATATTCTATTTTTATGGAATCAGTGACTGCTTGTTTTATTTAAAAAATATATTTTTTTTCTATTTCTGCTGGGCTCTGTTTGCAGTCCATCTCCAAAAGGGCACTCTACCCACAATTATTGTGTTGACCTTCCTGACCTTGAGCAAGAAGGAGGTAAAAAAAAAAACAAGTTTTCTCGGCTCCTGTTGGTAAAAACCTTGTGGTGGCAGTGAGCTGGAAATCCCTGGTGAGAGGGATTTCCATTACAATATTAATTTTCATTATTAGACTCTACTTAGAAGAATCAATCCAGGTTATAATTGGTTTTGTCTTTTGAGAATAATCATGTGAAAGTACATTTAGCTGGAGGTTTATATACTGTTTAATATATTTGAAATGTTGGAAATTTCAATGAAGTATAAAAAACACACACGGCATTGTGTAGTTTACACATTTAAATGATTCCTCAAATAATGGCATTTCTGAAAGGTTTTGGGGTATGTGTACAGGATTTTCACTTTATCTAAATGACCGTTTTTCTGCAGTATAAAATGAGAAACAGGAAGCCCCCTACTCGCATGAGAGTTCCTCAGTGGCAGCTTTAAAATAGTTAATAATTCCCCCGTAGAACTTTTTTTTAAATAATTTCCTCTTGGAAATTTACTTTTATTGTGAATGACTCCACTTTTTATTTGCATACAGCAGTAAATGATGGTATACAGCTTGTTCAGGAATAACCTGCAAAATAAAAAGTATCCAAGAAAAAAAATCAGCAGACACAGTCTAAGTAATAGTTTAAAGAGGCAATGTTTAAATGTTCTTTCTATTAAGCCCACACATTCATAGAAGTCTGCAAAAGTACAATAGTAACAGTAACCTGCATCTGTGCAAGGCTCAGAAAAAAAATATATTAATGCACTTACTGTAGTTTATGATTCAGAAAGATAGAAGCAAACTTTCATTGATCATGCTAATAGTATCAGGAACAGACAATAAACAAAACTGGTTAGTGGTTAAATAGGTTGCTTAAGTTTGTATCAAGCATTATCGCATGTATGCATTGCAACTTATACAGTAAAACTGCTGTACCTCCATGTATCCTAATAGCAGTGCTGTAAGAGATGAACCAGTGGCTTTTAAATCCCATGCCCCTTTTTTAGCTACCTATACAATGGAACTATAGGGTTCTAATTTGCTGAGTCTAGAGGATTCAAAAATGCAGTGCACAACAGTGAACCAAAATAAGAATGGCTAATCTTTTAAAAGCCAAAAAGGTAAGTGCTGGAATGTGGGGTCAACTCAGAGAGCTAATAAATTACAGCAGATAGCAGTAATGCACTTTTAACTTGTACTGCTAAATCTCATAATTAACTTTGAAAACATCGCATTCAGTTATATATGCCCAGCTGAGTTTTTCTGTGTTTATATTATGTGACAGATTTTTCTTATTATCCCTGCATTTCACGTAAGTAAAAGGTATAGTACATGCAATTGATCTGCTACCTTTCGATCCAAGAAGCCTCGGAGTTTCCAAGGACGAAACCCATTTTGCACGTTTTAAGGGAATCTTGCTGCTCAGCTTCTGTAAGGTAAAGTCCAATAAGGACACATTCAACAGAGGTCCAGGTTGGCTGTCAGGATGTCGTTGGTGTAACAGACACTGTTGACATTATTTAGGGGAGACTAAGGTGTCCTACTAATGCACAAACTACTCACTGAGGCACATTTTCTAACAGTCTGCTGAATACTACCTCTTAGTATTGCCATCTGCTGCCTACTATTACTCTATACAGACCTTAATACAGTAACAAAAAAACCCTCACTTGGTGTTTTACACAGTGACACAGACAAAGCCCATTTGCTTCCCAGAACAAAACTGGCTCTCGAGTCTCCATGACCCAGGAACAAGCTGACCACTCTAACTCCATGTTATTTATGAGCAGAGGCCAGATGACAGACTGTCCAGGCAGTTCTTTCATGTCTTAGTCAGTAAATCAGGGAAAACAGGTTACGAATTGCTGACATTTAACTCTCCTCCAGCCAGCCAACTTCATAAGTTAAAACCACAACTTTGTTTCCAAACTCAATGCAGCACTACAAGCTGGGGGAGGAGCGTTGATTGTCTGCTTAAAATGGTACTGAGAGAGAGGTGGGGGGGAGCAGGGTTTGTTTTTCTTTCTTTTTTTCAAGACTGAGAAAAAAACAGTGTGGTGTAGGGACGCATCAGGGTGCTCCAGGCAGAGTAATTGTAATCCAACTCCAATTTTATGAAGTCCCTTCTGAGTTGATATCTCATGATATTAGTAACCGAATATAGGCGACCATCAAAATGGCAACTCATATTTGGTGCTATTGTCATAGGCGACCCACAATGGTAGCGGCTAGTGCTACCACAAGGGTAGAGGAAGGTGACCGGAAAGGGAGAAGGGGAAGGGGAGGGATAGGGAAGAGGGTTATGTGGACGAAGTGTGCCTTCTGCCACCGAGACAGCCATGTGGTGTGGTCATGAGGGAGGCTGGCTCCGGCACAGCAGGTACTGGGTTCAGGGCTGGGGACAGGAGGGTTTGAATTTTGCCACTGTCTGCAGCTCCTGGACTATTTTTTTTTTCAGGTGGATTGTGCCCCCTTCCCGACATGCACCCATATGGAGTTAAGAATCATAATTCAGGGGGTGCAGGGGCAAAGCCCCCCCATGAGGGGAGCACGAGGGGGCACAGTCCCCCAAAAAACACTTTATTTTGCCGGATGTCAGTTCACCAGTAAGAGTATTTTGCCGATTTGCTTCTCAGCGATATACACTATTCATAATAGCAATTGCCATTTCGCATTTGCTATTATGACATAGAACCTTCAGAATCAGATGAGCTCCATTTTTTTAATGTGATAGTAGGACAACTGCAGAGCTCTGACCTGCAGTCATAAAAACAAAGGAGTAAGTTGGGTGAGGATCTAACTTAGTTTAAAGGGAAGGAATGTTGATTTGCATGAGAGGAACCGGAAATACAAACATACGAAGAAGCCAGCAGAAGAAGACCATTTGGTCTGTAGAGTCTGCTCATATTACAGGGTTGAGATAATGTCCCTGCCCTCCTTCCCCACTCCTCCCATCCTCCTTACCCATGATCCTTACCATCCCCCATGCCTATCCCAGCCTCTCTTAAAGCTGCCCACTGTCTTCAACAAGATGACCTCTTCCGGCAGTGCATTCCAAGTGTCCACCAAACTCTCTGTGAAGAAGTGCTTCCTGACCTCCTTCCTAAACCTCCCACCCTCCAGCTTAAGACTGTGCCCCCTTGAGATATGGTTGCCACTCAGCTTAAAGTGACTCTCCTTATCAACATTATTTATCCCTTTCAAGTACTTGAATGTCCCAATCATGTCCCCTCTCTCTCACTCTTGTCTTCCAGGGAGTACATGTTCAGTGCCTTGCCCTGCTGACTGGCTATCATCTTTGTAGCCCTCCTCTGTACCTTCTCCAGCAGGTTAATGTCCTTTTTGAGGTGTGGGCACCAGTACTGAACTCCATACTCTAGATGCGGCCTTACCAGTGACCTGTACAAGGGCAGTATAACCTCCTGTCTCCTACTACTGATCCCTCTAGCTATGCATCCCCACATCTTGTTTGCCTTTGCTGCTGCTTTCTTGCACTGCATGGAGTGCTTCAGATCACTAGTGATTATCACTCCCAGGTCCTTCTTCTCTGATGCAGATACTAGGACTCCACCCTGGTAATATTCTGTCCCTGGATTCTTGGCTCCAATATGCATAACTTTGCATTTCTTGGCATTGAAGCCAAACTGCCAGATCCTGGACCACATCCCCAGCTTTTCAAGATCTTCCTGTAGTTCCTGTATCCCTTCAGCTATGACCACTCTCCCACAGAGCTTGGTGTCATCTGTGACTAGGCATATTTTGCCTTTAGTGCCATTCCCGTTGTCATTGATGAAGACATTGAACAACACTGGCCCCAGCACAGAGCCCTGTGGGACCTCACTGGTTACCTCTCTGGTGCCAGATAACTCTCCCCCACCACCACCCTCTGGGTTCTGTCCCTCAGCCAGTTTTCCACCCATCTGACCATCTTTTCCCCAACTCCAAGATCCACCAACTTCCTGATCAACCTTGTGTGGGGCACAGAGTCAAAGGCCTTGCTGAAATCAAAATAGAGTATGTCTACTGCTTGGCCCCTGTCTACTGTCTTAGTGACACAGTCAAAGAAGTCAATCAGATTTATCTGACATGATCTCCCCCCCCCTCATGAACCCATGCTGCCTCTCATCCTGGAGACCATGTTCCTCTAGAAATTCCACCAACCTTTCCTTTATTATGGTCTCCATGAGCTTGCCAACAATGGAGGTTAGACTGACTGGTCTGTAATTCCCTGGATCATCCTTGGGACCACTTTTGTGAAGGGGCACTACATGTGCTGTTCTCCAGTCCTGTGGTACCATGCCTGACTCTAGCAAACTATTAAATAGTTAAAAGAAGAAGTGGCTATGTGCAAGATGGTTCCAATGACAGATAGGCATAGAATGCCCAGCACCACAATATCTGCAGAGAATGGCAGCTAGGGGTAGCACGGACATTTTTGTTGAAGCTGTTCAAGAGTTACACACCTGAAGACATAGCAATATATAGTAGTATTATGGTGGAGAAAATAACTTAAGGTCCACTCTATCCACTCCTCCTGCCACATGGCAGTGACTGTATCTCAGTTTGGCTACTGACACACATCCATGCTTCACTGCTGGAATGTTATCTCTACTACTGGTAGTTAACCCTCACTGCTATTCTCCCTCAGGAATCTACCCAGTCCAGCTTTGAGAATCTGAATGGGGCTAACTTCTACTACCTCAGCAGATAGGTTACTAAATATACTAATCCCTCTCTGTGTGAAGTAAAGCTTTCTGATGTCTCCTCTGCTTGCACTCACTAGCTCAAAATACCTGTGTCTATATTACAGTAGTGTAGCCAAAAATGTTAGTCTTGCATGCATACATGCACAAGTGTGCACACAGACACTCACACATATTCAAGCCACTGACCAAGGTAATGTTGATTATCCATTAGCCAAACACATCAAAGAATGTAGAACAGAGGGAGTTAATCACTCTGCCAAGTTTGTAAGTGTGGAATGGGTTTCAAAATGACAGGGGAGAAGATTTTGAGAAACATGGAAGAAGATTTTAAGAAACATGGAAGGAATACTTCCAGCTCTATGCTTTGGGGCTAACACGTGGCTAGGGTTGAATGGGAACATATAAATGGTTCCTTTATAAGAGAGCATTAGCAGAATATAACAAACTCTGGACAGAGCCAATATGGCTGTGGAGAGCTTTTAGGAGCATCAAGCACATTGAGAAAAGAATATGCAGTGCTCTCGCCACTCTGGAGTCAGCCTGCCACCTACTGAAGGATGGGTTGTAGCATAGCTGAAGCAACAAGAGAAGGTGGGGATGTGACTGATGTCTGTATAAGACACTCATGAGATCATACATGGAATACTGAATCCAGATCTGGAGGCCCCATCTGAGAAAAAAACATAGACAAGGTGGAGATGGTGCAGTGGAGGGCAACTACAATGGCGCAGGGCATATGGGATAAAACCTATGAGGAAAGACTGGCCAAATTGATATTTAAAATATTTATTTCATTTGGGTAAAGCATTTAAATCACTTTAAATATTTAATTTTTACAAGATGTGCCAGTTGAGATTCAACATATGTTATAATGAATCTCAACTGGCATATCCTGTAAAATATCACTTACAGTGTTGTAATGCTTTTACCCATTATTTCTAATGAATTTGCACAATGCAGATCTGCTGAGAGGAAGTTTCAATGCGGTCTTCCTTTTACACCTTTTTACAATGTGTCTTCCTAAATATGCCTGCTGATTGCTATGTATTGTATTTAGCCTGGATAGTTCACAGAAGATGTGGCATCTTATTTTCAGCGGGGATCTACATCTACACAATATTATGCTGCATTGCATAAAATCAGAACACACTGAAAACAATATTTCACATCTGGACTAGGCTACCTTGAATAAATACATTATTAAAAACGGTAAAATTATGACCCCACTGAAAACAAGATGCATCTAATCTGGGACATCCTGAGTAAATACAGTGCAAAAATATGTAAAATGAAGATCCTTATGAGAATCAGATGTAGCATCTCCCCTGTGCTATTCAGGACACAAAATATAGGATAAGAAATATTTAAAGAAAACTGCTGTAAACTGAGCTTCACTGTGTTCCACATACCTGAGACTGACATAAACAAACAGTTTCTTTATTGTTTTATAACATATTAGATTGCAGTATTTATTTTGAATGTTGTGACCATGAGGATGGTGTGTACAGTGTGTGTGTGTGTTTCCTGTATATAATAAACTATGTCTGAGACTGTGCTTATCAGATAGTGTCTTATGAGGTTAAAAAAAGCATTGAATCTCAACTGGCATATCCTGTAAAATATCACTTACAGTGTGGTCATGTCTTTACCCTTTATTTCTAATGAATTTGCACAATGCAGATCTGCTGAGAGGCAGTTTCAATGCAGTCTTCCTTTTATACCTTTTTTATTTATTTATTTTTTATTTTGCTTTTGGTAACCGGGTGAGTGCACTAGGCATAGCAATGCCTATTTTCAGGCACGACCCAGGAGAAGACAGTTAAACATACAAAATGAAACATACATGTGATGCAGCACATGAAATTGGTGGAACACAGTGAGGAATGCAGGCAGCTAACAACAACTGGAACAATAAGATCAAAGAGCAGTTAACATTTGGAATAAATAGGGGAGGGTTACAATGGAGGCAAATCTGGAGAATACATTTAGGTAACATAAACAACTAGAGTTACACGGTGAGTGAAACAGACATTATCACAAAGGTTTGAGCAAAACACAGTACAGTAAGTGCCTAAATTGAGGGTGAGAAGACAAGAGAGAGAGAGAGAGGTGGAGAGAGTGAGGGATGGGGGGAGGAGAAAGTGGAGGGGAGGCAAGATGGGTAGTATGGGAGGTGGGGAAAAGACATGGAGGAGGAAAGTATTATAGTGAGAGAGGGGAGAATGATGAAGTTTAAGGTGGCTTGAAACAGGTGCATTGGCTGACTGATATTAGATGTACCCGGTGTAGAGTTTTAAAGCTAGCATGGGTAGGTGCTTCATGAATATTTGGAGGTAGCGAGTTCCAATATTTTGGGGCCATATGTGCAAAAGCACTTGAGCCCATGTTGGTTTTACATCTGGGAATGTGGTAGGGGGCTAGGTCCGCAGATCGGAGCTCATAGGACAGGGGATGTGATCGGACCAGACAGGCGAGAGAAGATGGAGTGCCAGTGCGGACTGTGTTGTCAATAAGAGACCCCAGGGAGTGGAGCCGATGGCCAGAGGGGCATGACCAGTTAAGGTCAGAATAGAGTTGGCAATGGTGTGTGAAGTGAGGGGATGCCGAGGCATACCTGCAGATATTGTTATAGGTGGTGTCTCACTTATGGAGGGAGGATTTAGAGGCAGATAGATATGTGACTGATCCATAAGTCAGGGCGGGAAGTAGAAAGCCTTGAGCCACAGTGAGTCTAGCCAAAGGAGTAAGGGCATAGCTGGTATGGTAGGCACTACCTAACCTTGCATTTACAGATTTACAGGTGTTTGTTATGTGTAGGTCAAAGTTAAGGGATTCGTCCAGAGTGGTGCCCAAGTATTTGAGGGATTTGGTACTATTAAGTGAAGAGCCGTTGGTACAGGTGATTTTTAGGGCATCAGGGTATGTTTTGAGTTTGGCAGGCAATCCAAAGAGCATGGAATGCATCTTACTAATGTTGAGAATGAGTTTATTCTCTATCAGCCACGACTGAATGGCCGTGAAGTCTAAGTTAAGAGATTGGTTGATGTCAAGTGGGTTCCTTGCACTGTAATAGATTACTAGGTCATCTGCATAGAGGAGGGTTAAGCAGGTTGAAGCAAGCAGCGGGATGTCATTAATGAAAATGGAGAAAAGCAAGGGGCCTAGTATGGAACCCTGGGGCACTCCAACTCGGATGGAGGCGGGATCAGAAGAGGCGGAATTGAAGACAACGTTCTGCTTTCTACCGGACAGGTAACTGTCAAACCAGGCAACTACATCTGAAGAGAAGCCGAGGGAGCAAAGTTTAGAAAGAAGGAGGGTATGGTTTACCAGGTCAAAAGCTTTCGTTAAGTCAATGAAGATAACGCCAGTCAGGAGGCCAGTGTCCATAGCAGAAAAGATATCATTGGCGAGTTTAAGGAGGGCAGTAGTAGTACTGTGTCCCTTACAGAAACCGTGCTGAGAGCTAGACAAGAGGTTATGCTGCTGCAGATAGTCAAGAGTTTGGGTTGCTACAAATTTTTCAAGGAATTTACTAAGGAGGGAGAGAATAGCTATAGGATGGTAGTTCGAGAGTAGTTTAGGACCACCCTTTTTTGGAATGGGGTGACTTTGGCAGTTTTCAGATGTTGGGGACTAAGCCATGACACAGAGATAGATTTAAGATTTTTGTAAGTGGAGAGGCTATAAAGGAGGCAGCGATCTTTAGAAGCCTGGGCTCTAGCCCATCTGATCCTACACTGGTATAGTCAGGGACTGAGAGGAGAAGCCTTAAAACTTCAGACTTGGTAATATTCTGGAACCTGAAGGGGGGATATGTGACTTGAGATTTAACGTTGCAGTTGGCCGAAAGGACTTGAGTATTAGGGGATGGAACATGGTAAGTGGAGAGGTCCGAGAAATGGTGGTTAAAAGAATTAGCTATAGTGGTAGGATTATTGCAGTGTATACTGTTTATCAGCATGTCATTTGCATGTGTTGTTTGATTTGCTCCAAGGAGGGTTTTTATTGTGGCCCAGAATTTTTTCGAGTTACCCGCTGCTTTAGTTAATAGAATTTTACAGAAAGAACTTTTAGCTAACCGAATTTGCCTTTTGCATATATTTCTCTGGGCTCAGTAATGATTATAATCAGCCATTAGCTCAGTGGTCTTGAAGCGACGCCACACTTTATCCCTGGACCTAGTCAATGCAAGTAGGTCTTTAGAGATCCATTTCGTCTGTGATCCTCGAATCCGACAAGTGACACAGGGAGCATGGGTGTCTTGGAGCAGACAAAATTTAGCAAGGAAATGGTCTAATGCTTGTTGAGCATTGTTAGAGGTGTTGATGGGGGACCAGTCAATCAGTTCAAGATCACGTAAGAAATTTTCTTGGTTAAAGTTAGCCAGGTTTCGAAAGGTGATGAGTTTAGGAGGTGGAGTCGGTTTGTTTGACACACGCCAGGTGCAGAAAATAGGAGAGTGGTCACTGATTGAGTCATCTAGGGTCCCTGCACATGCTATGCTATCTGGGCAGTTTGTAAGGATCCAGTCTATAAGAGTACTAGCCCGAGGGGGGGCATGACCCTGGTGGGGTCTACAATAAGTTGATGAAGATTGTGACCTTGGACAATAGTGTGAGAGGACTGGTTTAATTTACTGGTCCAGTTTAGGTTCAGGTCCCCAAGAATGAGGACTTCATTATGACCTATGGCCTTATCAACCTGAGACAGCAGTTCCTCTAGCCCAGCTGTGCCGCCAGCCGGAGGGTTATAGACACAAACCAAGTGAAGTTTCTTAGACCCAAGCTTTACGGTGGCATAAATTGCTTCACAGTGAGATAGAGATGGTTGGGTATTGAGGGATAATAGAATGTGTGGTTTGAAAAGAATGGCAACCCCCCCCCGCCCCGCTTGGGTAAATGCCTATCCTGCCGAATGATGATGTAGTTGGGCAGTGAGCAAAGCTGATCAGGGGTTGAGGGTTTTAGCCAGGTTTCAGATAAGCAGAGAATATCTGGGTTGTGCTGAGCAAGCCAGGCTTCCAGTTCTGCCTTGTTGTGAAGCATACTCCTAATGTTTAGGTGGGCAATACGGAAGCCCTTGGTGTCATGCTAGTTTGTAGCTTTACAGGATGGGTTACCTGGGGGTCCAGGGTTTTCCTCTATATCCCCCACTAACATCAAGGTTAGGTGAGATAGATGTAAGAGTTTGCGACATATGTGGGAGATGGATAGGGTTAAACTTGGCATCTTGGATTTATGCAGAGTGTAGGATAAGTGATATATGAATTTGTGCAGAATGAGGAGGGGGAAGGTGACAGGAGGCAGTCGAAGTGTTTTCTGCACAAGAAATGACCTGTAGTGGTCAGGATAGGAGTAGTAAAAGTTAAAGGATATAGAGTTGCAGAGTGAAGGGAGCCAGATGAGGCAAAGAGCTGTAGAGGTTACTAAAATAACAAAATGGGGAGAAATGGCCATTTTGGCATATTTGTGAGTGGGAATTAAAATTATAGGGGTGTATGGGAGTGAAAAGTACAGTCTGAGAAATGGTAAGGATAAGAGATAAAATCAAGTGCCCCCAAACAGTTTTGAGTGAAAGGTACAGTCAGGGCACTGGTAAAAATATAGTATCAGTCAAGCGCCCTCTAGCAGTCAAAAGGTATAGGCTGCTAATGGAAAAGTGAGGAGACGGTTAATTTCCTCAACAAGGCGTGTAATGAGGGCGAGCTCCAGCCTATAAAAGTAAAGCCGGACAAGGGTGGGTGTGGTGGGGGCAGGTGGGGAGCAGTTGCTGGAGCGACTGCGGGGAAGTAGGCTGCTGTTACAGACCCTTTTAGAGTGTTTAAAGCTGGTGCTTTTACCACAAGAAACAGAAACAGAAATGCAAAAAAGGCGCCAAGATTTGAACAAGGATGGGCAGCTGTTGAGGCGCTGCTCGAGTCGCAGGTACTGGAGTCAAATTACCTTGCTGTGTCGGTCGGCTGGTGATCGTCGGGGGGGGGCACTCCTGGGCAGAGGAGCCCTCCTGAAGTCGCCTTCTGAGGGGAGAGAGAGAGAGAGAGAGAGAGAAATGAAGGTGAGCAGCTTGTTATATAGGGACAGAGAGGAGGGAACAGTGGAAAGGTAATATGAGTAGCAGTAGTGAGGGAGGACAGTGCAGAGTGAGGTAGAGCTTAGAGATAAGTACAGGCAGTAACTCTCCCGACAGAGCTTGCAGTGAGGTATTTCTGCTGTTGCACAAGACTTGCTAAACAGATAACATGTGGCTCTTGCTATTAGTCAGATTAACATAATGCACATTGAGACTATGTCAGAGACATTAATCAGTCAGCTTTACTATTTTTAAGGTGTCCACAAATAATGAGTTCATGTAGCAGCAACAGCAGTGAGAGAAAGATTCATGAGGCCCCTTTACAGAAACATTCAACAAGTAGCACCGGTCCACCAGCTGTAGGCTGCTGTTACAGACCCTTTTAGAGTGTTTAAAGCTGTGTTTTCCTAGAATATGCCCGCTGATTGCTATATACTGTATTTAACCTGGATAGTTCACAGAATATGTGGCATCTTATGTTCAGTGGGGCTCTACATCTACACAATATTATGCTGCAATGCATAAAATCAAAACATGCTGAACACAATATTATACATGTGGACTAGACTACCCTGAATAAATACATTATAAACATGGTGAAATCATGACCCCACTGAAAACAAGATATTGCATCTAATCTGGGATAGCCTGGATAAATACAGTGCCAAAATGTGTAAAATGAAGATTCCTATGAGAAGGAGATGTAGCATCTCCCCTGTGCTATCCAGAATACAAAATATAGGATAAGAAATATTTAAAGGAAATCTACTATAAACTGAACTTTATTGTGTTCCACATAATCAAGACTCACAAAAACAAAGTTTCTTTATTGTTTTATAACATATTAGATTGCAGTATTTATTTTGAATGTTGTGGCCATGAGGTTGGTGTGTGTGTGTGTGTGTGCTAGTGTGCTATATACAATAAACTATGTCTGAAACAGGTCTTATCAGATAGTGTCTTAAGAGGTTAGAAAACCAGTGTAAATCTTTTTTGGAGATTCCTTGCTGAAAAGAGGTGACATTTATGAGGTATGAATCTTTCTTGAAAGAGAATACCTGCCCAACCGAAGCTAGTAGCAAGAAAATGTTTCAATACTAAGCATCTACATGTGCAAGTTGTTGCATTTCAAAGGTGGTAAACAAATTTCCAGTTCAGTTTTCAGTTTCAGTTTCAGTTTTTATTGTTTCACAAGATGTATAGAAAAAACACATTTTATTACACCAACAAAATAAAATAAACCACACCAATTATATATACATACTATAGTATTAAAATATTACACTTTTAAAAGTATTTCATCATTTCTTTATCCTACTTATGAACATTGCCAGACCATAAATATCCTTAATTTTACTCAAACTTAATAATTGCTTCATACAGTTCTCTTTACAGTTCAAATTACAATTATCAATTAATGGCAAACCCCATTTTATTCTTTCATTCATCATTTCCTCACATTCTAACAATTTGTGGGTTAAAATAGGAGATGACACATTTATACATTTACATTTTATATCACTCCCAAGATGATCCCATCATTTATTAAATTGTAACTGAGTTACTCCTAAGCTCTCTAATCTTATATTACACAATATATTCCTATGCCATTTTTTTTCGCAATGGGCTAAATGCAATTCAGTTTCATTGACAGATTTTATATTAGAGTATAAACTGTATGTATGTATCTCACGTCACTTAGATAAGTCCCTCTGGAGTGTAACATCTCTAATTCTCTATTCCACCTCCTTTGTATAACCATTTACATTAAGTACTGTCTTGGCTGACCAAAGGTCCTCTAGGCCCAATCTTTTTAATGACGAAATTACTAGAAAAAAAACATGTATTAGGAACAAGACCACCATCCATACGGGCAATATAATCTGCCCAGCATAGTTTGGTAGTCTATTATATTCCATATTCATTATCCTATTCCAATATTTAACTGCCCTAATTTTGATTCTAGTGCTAAGGGGACATAATCCTGTTTCAATTCTCATAAACGCAGATGGACAATTTTTAGGTAAAGCAAGTACATTCCTCATAAATCTATTTTGAATACACTCTGTTTTTTCCTCACACACATCCAGACCCCAAACCTCACTCACATATAGCGTCTGTGAAACAGTTTTTACTTCAAAGGTCCTTTTGAGGGAAATAAAATAATTATTTGCGTAGGTATTTGCAAACCTATTTATCGCACTCATGGAGATGTGTGACTTAGTTTTTATCTCCTCCAATTGTAAGTTCCATAATAAGTTTCTTTCAAAAATAATACCCAAGTACCTATAGTCTTTAACTTCTTCTATCTTTTTTCCTTTGACCTCCCAGATTTTATTGTTACAACCTCTGCTTCCAAATATTATTTTTGTTTTACCAACATTTAGTTCTAAATTTAATTCCTCTAAGGTACCTATGAAACTTGTTATTCCCCTTCTTAACCCAAGAGGGGTCTGTGAGATAACAATAACATCATCTGCATAACATAAAACTTGAATTTTTTCATTATTTATTATAGGAGGAAATGTATCTATTTTCCTAATTTCCTTTATAATAGTCTTGATATGTAAATTAAAAGGAAGAAGAGCAAGTAAACATCCTTGTTTGTTTGTTTTATTTATTTATACTGATAGGACCATGGGCCAAAAAAGACCCATTTTCATGGGTGATCAGTGTACAAATAACAATTACATACAATATAAATACATACAACTTAAATAGAGACAGGTACAAGTTGATATATCAAAGCATTATGATTCCATAGCATTTACTTTTACATTCTGTAAAAAGGTACTCTTTCAACTTATGCTTAAAAGAACAAAGGGAAAGATCCATACAGGCAAGAGATAATTGTATCATATTAAGAAAAATAGGTAACATATAGGGTATAGCCCTTTGTCCAAGGGAAGTACGCATTTTTGGAATGCAAAGAGAAAATTTAACTGTTGATCAAGTATTAACCCGAGAATTCTGCTTTTTAAAAATTAGAGAGAAACAATCAGGAAATCTACCAAGTATCACCTTTTTTGCCAAAATACCCAGTTGAAGTTTATATCTACCATCCAAAGGAAGCCAACCCACTTGCTCCAAGAGATTACAATAATGAACGCTTAATGGGGATTTCACTACAAATCTAGCAACTGAATTAAGTAACACTTTCACCTTGGATAACAAACCCTCCCTTGCAGAATAATAAAACAAAACCACAAAATCAATTAATGGTACTAAAAAACTTTGAGCCAACAGATGACGTGTAGTATCAGTGAGTAAAGGAGACAACCTATATAAAGCCCCTAGTCGCTGGTGAGTCACCTTTACCATATGAATAATATGAGGCTCATAGGAAAGATTCTCATCCATCAATAGACCCAGGTACTTAAATTGTTTAACTTGTTCAATCAAGGTACCAGAAACAGGGTATAATGACAATATAGGGTCCGATATCGATCTTTTGTTTGTACTTGAACTTTTTTCCTCCTTTTATTTTCACTTTCTCCTGCTGTTGGATAGTAGCTTTTCTAAGGTTGAGCTCTTTAAACATAGAAACATAGAAACATAGACTTTGATGGCAGATAAGGACCACTAGGCCCATCTAGTCTGCCCATTTCCCTACCTACAGGATAGGCCGCAGATCCTAGTTAACCAACAGCCTATATCTTCCTGCCCTCCACAAGAATTGCCTTATGTCTGTCCCATGCATTCTTGAATTCTCCCACAGTTTTAGACCCCATTACTTCCTCAGGAAGGCTGTTCCATGCATCCACTACCTCTCTGTGAAATAATACTTCCTCATATTGCCCTGAACGCCCTCCTTCTATCTTTAAATTGTGTCCCCTTGTTCTTGCAAGTCTTTTTCTGAAAGATGCTACCCTCTTGGACTTTGTTGATTCCCTTGAGGTACTTGAAAGTTTCTATCATGTCCCCCTCTCCCTTCTTTCCTCAAGGGTATACATATTAAGCTCCTTTAGTCTCTCCTCATCGGCTTCTCTTGCAGACCCTGCACCATTTTAGTTGCCCTCTCTGGACTGCCTCTATCCTGTCTATGTCCTTGCGGAGATGGGGTCTCCAGAACTGGACACAGTATTCAGATGGGATCTCACCAACTGTCTGTACAGAGGGATAACAACTTCCTGTTTTCTGCTGCTGATGCCTCTCCCTATACATCCCAGTATACCCCGGCCCTCCCTACTGCCTTCTCACATTGCTTGCTAACCTTAAGGTCATCTGATATGATTACCCCAGGTCCCTTTCCTGTTTTGTTGTTGTTACTACCTCCCCCATTGTATTCTTCCCTGGGTTCTTGTTTCCCAGGTGCATTATTTTGCACTTTTTGCATTGAATCCTAGCTGCCACTTCTGACCATTCCTCCAACCCTGCCAAGTCCCTTATCATCCTTTCCACGCCTCCTTGTGTATCAACCCTGTTGCAGATCTTTGTGTCATCTGCAAAAAGGCATACTTTTCCTTCCAGTCCCTCTGCAATGTCACTGATGAAGACATTAAAAAGGACTGGACCCAATACTGAACCCTGCAGTACCCCACTAGTAACCGCCTTTCTTCAGAGTGGACTCCATTTACAATTACCTTCTGTGTCCTGTTGTCCAGCCAATGTTTTACCCAGGCTACCACCCTGGGACCCACTCCCAGGCTGGTTAATTTGACTATTAATCTTTTGTGTGGGACTGTGTCAAATGCCTTGCTAAAGTCTAGGTAGGCCATGTCCACAGCCCCTCCATGGTCTACTACTTTGGTCACCCAGTCAAAGAAATCTATTAGATTCGTCTGACATCACCTTCCTGCTGTGAACCCATGCTGCCTTGGGTCCTGTGCTCCACTGACCTCTAGGTACTCAACTATTCTTTCCTTCAGAAGTGACTCAATCACTTTCCCTACCACAGAGGTCAGACTGACAGGTCTGTAGTTTCCTGCCTCTGTCTTGGTCCCACTTTTGTGAAGGGGAATCACATCCGCCTTCCTCCAGTCCTCGGGTACCACACCATCCTCCCATGATTTGTTAAAAAGAGTAGCCAGTGATTTCACTAGTTCCTTCCTTAATTCTTTTAGAATTCTGGGGTGAATTCCATCAGGACCCATTGCTTTGTCCACCTTCAGTTTTAGGAGTTCTTGCAGAACCCTTTCTTCTGTGAAAGGACTGGGATCGACCCCCCTATCTAGAGTGCTTCTGTTAATTGGATTAGGCACTTCCCCCTCCTCATTTGTGAATACTGAGCAGAAATATTCATTCAGTATTCCTGCTTTTCACTGTCCCCTCTGCCCACCCACCATTCATTCTATTCAACCTCACTATCCTCCCTTTGTCTTTCTACGCCGCTGATGTACCTATAAAAGGTTTATCCCCCTTCTTAACTGAGTTGGCTATCTTTTCCTCAGTTTGGGCCTTTGCTATTCTGACTTCCCTCCCTGCTTCTTTCTGCCTTAACTGGTACAGCTCTCTGTCCTGCTTCTTCTGTGTTTCCTTATACTTCCGGAATGCTGTCTTTTCTTCCTGACTTTCACAGCCACCTCTCTTGAGAACCATAGTGGCTTTTCTTTCATTTGATTTGTTTACTTGCTTCACAAAGGCTTGTTGCCTCTGTGATGGCAGTTTTGATAATTCCCCATTGTTGCTCACACTCCTTCTAGCCTGTTTGCTAGTGCTTTTCTGAGGCACTCTCCCATTTTGCCAAAGTCAGCTCTCCTAAAGTCCAGTACCCTCACTTTTGTATGGCTTGACTCTGTAGCTGAGTTTAACGTGAACCACACTGTTTGATGGTCACTTGTCCCCAGATGGCAACCCACTTCTAGATCTGAGATCCTCTCACTGCCCCGTTTGAGAGTACGGAGGTCTAAGATTGCCCCTCATGAGTGGGTTCCGAAACTAGCTGTCTAATGCCTGCCACCTGTAGGGCATCAAGAATGGCCCTGCTCTTGGATGTGACTGGCAAATGTGCTCCAGTTAACATCTGGCATATTCAGGTCTCCCTTCAACAGTATCTCCCTTTCTCTGCCATTCTAAGAATGCCTTCCATCATATCCTTGTCCATTCCTTCCCCTGACATGGGGTCTGTACACAACCCCGTGCAGATTGTGGTGCCTTTCCAGTCTCCAAGGTGACCCACAGTGCCTCCTCTCCTCCCTGTTTACTCTTTTGTTCAGTTGCTTTTATCCTTCCTTTACATAAAAGCTACTCCTCCCCTCTTCTCCCTGCCTGTCTCTCCTGTAGGTTATGTACCCTGGTATGTTAACATCCCAGTCATGGTTCTGTGTGTACCATGTTTCTGTGACTGCTACGATATCCAGACAACCCTCTTCCATTAAGGCCACCAGCTCAGGGAGCTTGTTGCCCAGACTATGGGCATTGGTACTCATTATCCTCCATTTCCTGATGACCTTATCCCCTTTTGCCCCATCCCTGTCCTTCTTGCCTTTGTCACTTTCTCCATTTACCCCTGCCCTTCTCCCTATTGACGCCTCTATGTTGGTGTTTGCCACACTTACTACCATGATTGTTTGGGGGGCTAGGATTTTCCTGCTCCTTTCCAGTGCCTCCTTGGCTGGTTTAAAAGCTTGCCAATGAAGCATTTAAACCTATCATCTAGGATCCTGGTTCCCTCCCAGACAGATGCAGCCCATCATGCCAGTATAGGCTTGCATCACTCCAGGTGGACCCCCAGTCCCCAATGAAGCCAAATCCCTGAGCTCCACACCAGTTTTTCAACCACTAATTGAATCCCATGGTACGGAACACCCTAGCCTCTCCTATGCCATAGATGGGTATCACCTCCGAGAAGGTTACCGTGCATGCTACTTGACTAAGGCCCCTCCCCAATTCCACAAACTCTGCCTGCACTTCTCTAATCCCTTTCTTAGCCAGGTCATTTGTCCCTAGGTAGACAATGACATCCAGCTCTCTCCCCTGTGCAGCTGCTCCAGCAATCCTGAGGATTCGCTCCCTGTCCCTCCAAGCCATGGCGCCAGGCAGGCACCTTACCCCTCTCCCTTCCTTCCCCAGTTTCTACCTTCCTAACAATGGAGTCCCCACCAGGGTGGTTTCCTTCCCTGCAGGGTCCCCTGCCACCCTCCTGTGGGTCTCCTTTGTGGAGGTTCCCAGCATCCTCCTTGGTCTCCACTGCGGGTGCCTCCATAGAGGAACCACACTTTGCCAGAATGGCATAGGAATTGTGGAGAGGTACAACTGGAGGGATGCACCTCTGTTCCACCACCCTCACCCTCCCTGAGCCCACTGTGGTCCAACTGCTCCTCTTTCTTGGCAACCTCTGAGGCAACGGCAGTGGCACTGGTGGTCTCTGGATGGAAGAGGAGGTCCCACAAATCCTGGCCAACTCAGCCTGGAGATGAGCAACCTTCTCCCTCAGCCCAGAGAGGTGCCTGCAGATGGGACAACACCGCATCCTCCAGAACATCTCCCAGAAGACTGCTGCTCCACAGCCACTGCACTGCACCACTCCAATCATGTCTTATTTCTGGCCCCTTAACTGTTTGCAATCCTTACTCTTTCCTCTGTTTTTCTCTCTTTCCTTACTTTCTGCCTGTGTGCCCTTTAAGCTCCTGATTGTCCTGTTCTGAGACAAGAATATCCTATATTTCTCAGTAGACCACTTACTTGTTCAGAGGCAGACCTCCAGCAGTTAGAGGGGGCCAGAGAGCTACTCTTGCCCTTCTAGGATGGTGGGAACTTGGTGGTTCTGTGATCACTCACTTCCTGCCCCTAAACAGGAAGTTTCTGTTGTCAGTCAAATCCTGTGCCTATAAAAATAGAACTAACTTTGGGTGGGAAGGAGGGCAATATAGTCCCAGTACAGAAGTCCAGTCACACAGCAGTCCTTTAATTACCAAGTCTATCTCTTTAAGTTCTTTATTGGCAGTTCCCTCTGTCGTTAACTTAACTGTTTGTTTCATTATTTTAGAATCTTTTTTCTTTCATTTTTCTGTCCAGAGGTGAATTTATATCACTCATCTGTTCATCAATTCCTCTCTCCTCATATTTGCTTATTACCCCATTTTCACTTCCAGCCTCTATTCTATAATCCTTTTCAGTGGCATTATTATATTTCCTTACTTTCAGTCCTACCTCTGTATCCCAGGTTTTGATTTTGTCCACAAAATATTCAATAAATACCCAAAAAAGAGTAACCATTTCCTGGATTTGTGCATTACCAAACATCAGTTTGCTTCTTAACTCCTCCAATTTTAAAAGTAGAGGATTAACCACATTTGAACTTTCTTGTATATCAGTGTCCTGATTCCCTACTCCTCTACTAGAATTACTTCTTACACCACCATTTTGATGTCCCACTCAAATATATGGGGTCAAAAAAGATTTGAATTCCTCCAGAAAAGAATCAGATGTTCTCTTACATTGCTGGTTACCGTTTTTGGGGTTTACATTATTCTCCATAGGCGCCACAGAGTTCAAAGTCTGATTTTCCATTATACTATTTGAACCACAAATAATTAAGTCAGAGCTATTATTATCCAGCTGTGTGGCCATAATTTCCTTAGATTTTCCTACTACAAGAAGCATATCCTTTCTAGTGATAAGGGGAGCAACATCCCCCTCCTCTGGGCTCTTCTTTTTTCCATTCAATATTGGGTCAGAAGTATACTGCTCAGAAGTGGTTGCACCAACTAAATTATTAAGTTGCCTTTCAATAAGATCCCCAATACCATTTTCTTCTTCTAATCTTCTAATTTCCTCTAGAAGAGGATGGGTTAACTGGGAATTATTACCCAGTCTAGTAGGAGGGGATGTTGAGCTAAGATTTATTTTTTTGAAACTTTTTTATTTCCCTTTAATTCAATCTGATCTAAATTAGAACACAGGTACTGTATGATGTTCCCTGATATATCTTTCCTCTCATTAATCACTTTCCCCTTTTTAACATTTTTCTATTTTTCCTAGTATACATTTTCATTAAAAAAAAGAATATACAGTGATAATCCAAAAACAAAACTATTACTTAGGAAGTATGGTTATTATCCAGGGAATAGTATCACCATAAGCACCAAAGAGTCCAACAAAGTAATTCAATAGGCAGTTCTTCACTGTAAACCTGTAGATCAGACTCCTTCTGAACCACAATTTCCAAAGCAGAAATAAACTGAAAAAAAAGAGAAGAAAAAAGTAAAACTAAATACCAATATTAACAGCTAACATCAAAGTAAAAAAAGAAAATAAGCTATGAAAGACTTACAATAGATTTATCATCATAATTTCTCATAGTAACAATGTAAGCCCTAGATACACAACAGCTCTAAAGGGGCCGATGAACTGGTTCCTGATCAAGGAGTACTTCTTTACAAAGATGTAGCACTCATCTCACTCATGCAATGTTCTTCTAAAAACAAACAAACAAAAAAACTTAATGCCAAAATTACCACGAAAAACAAGAAAAGCAAGGAAGAATTAAAATAAACTAAAAGCCAGACTTACAATGCCATAGTCGAACAAATGAAGAATCAGAGATTGGAGCTAGTGTATTGCTAACTGAATCACAGTAGAGGTGGATGAAAAAATCCCCTATTGCTATCCACCAGAAGTAGACAGACATAAAGTCAGAAAGCCCACAAAACTCGGTAGAACAAAGCTGCTTAAACTAATCAAAGTACACTGCCAGAAAACCCAAATCCAGTGAGCACAACTACGCAAGCTGAAAGCCTAGCCTTTTAACCATAAGGTCATGTGATGTAGTATGACCAATCCTATAGTATGTAGGTCCTAATGGCGCGAAAAACAAATTAACAAAGAAAATATAAAAAATAAAATAATAACAGACTTGATAAAACAAATAGAAAATCTATAATCCAACAATCTCAGTTCATCTCAGATGAACTTTCAGACATGAAAGGTAAAATACAAAATATTTCCTTTTCCCTTTGTCTTTATACAGGTTGGTAATTGGCAAACACTGAACCAAAAATTCCCATAGTGTTCTGCCTGGAACTCCCGTCAGCTAAAAACTCAAAAACACAAATGGATAAAAAAAAAAAACCTTCAGTTAACACATATAAAACATATAAAGCATATAAATCATATTGTAAATACAGATTATCCAAACAGTCTGGAGCCTTCAGTGTCTCTAAAGTCTCCGGTGTCACCGGTATCACAGCTGAAGTGCTCTAAATTCCCCCGACTTCTTTGTGAAATCTTTCAGCACTATTACCACTGGAGCCAGAATGTCAGGTAAATATTAAACTGACCCATAATCTCTCCAAAGGTCGCAATTCCCCCTTGTAATTCTCTCTCCTCCTGTTGGCTCCGTAGGACTCGCATTCGAGTCCCATTCAGTCCACTCAGACCACTCAGACCACCAAGCTCCTCTCAATTCGGATGACTCTGATTTGGGTTATAGATACAAACCCAGTTCTTTAGAATAATCTGCGGTCTCTATTGATCTGCGTTGGTCAATCAATCTCAACCTCTCGACTCTCAACTCTCAGATGCCCGAACCCAGCTCCAGCTCTCAGTTCTCTGAACCTCTACTCTACTCCAGCTCCAGGACCGGGTACATCAAAGGCCGCACGGTAAAGAGAAAAAAGACCTGAGGGAACGCCAATACAAGTAATGGAGCTGAAAAAACAGGTAAAGCAAGCTCTAAAAAGTAAACACTAGCATACCTGTACTAAAAATAAACAAAACATATAGATAAAGTCGTCTCTCTCTCTCGTTCCGCTCTTCCTGTCAGCTTTCAGCTTCTCTCTCCTGCAGTACTGCACCATAGAGCAGCACAGTTCCTAAATCTTTGGACAAGGTTTCCAGTTTAATAGGCAACCAATTTTTAACAAACTGTTTCAGTTTCCTAGTGGCCATCTGATAAGCAGTTTGGACTTCTATCTACATTATTCTAAACAGAAAGAAGGGAGCATTTAACAGTCATAGTGATGCACTGTTATGGACGGATACACTGAAAAGTATTAAAAAATGTGTTCCACTGTGTGCCAGTTTTTCTTAGCTAAAGCAAGATGACTGTAGGCTCTGCCCATAGCCATAATGACATATGATTGATGCCTCAAAATTTAATTTCATTAAACACATTTTTTTTGTATTGCACTTCTTGTATAAACTTTCATTTTCCCCAAGATTTGGTTTCCAGCACAGCGTGCCAGAATTTCTGTAGTCAGGAATCCCATGTTATTAAAGACATCTAAGAATAGGATTTTAATCACTAGAATAAGCAACACATTAGCCAGCAGTGTGTTAAGATGTAGTTGATAAAGGTAACATTATCTGTGCCTAGAGTGCTTTTATAATAGGTCTTTTGAACAGATAATAATTGTTGTTAAATATAAAAGTGAAATACCAGACAAAATGCATAATCTTTATGAGTATCAAGCAATGAATAAGGCAAATTGAATTTATTTATGAGCTCCATGTTGTAGAAAAGTGGTTTCAATGAACAGAAGATTTTCAGCTAGTTTCTAATCCTGTTCTCAACTCACTTACACTATGGGTCATGTCAGGAGGTCTAAACCTCACTTTCAGGTTCTTGGCAATATTGGGAATGCAAGTAATCACAGACATGTTGCATAAGAGTAATAAACTTGTTTATTGCTACCAAAAAGGACAAAATCACAGTTGTCCTAAGCAGTTCTAACCAATACGAACCGGGAGCCAGTGCTAAGCGTTCCCTATACCTCGAGGTCTCTTTGTGTCTCTTGGGATCTCCGAGGTACAAGACTTAGTGTATCACATTATATACCTATGATAATTACTATGGTTACTGTAAGATAGAAACATTTCTAGTTACAGAGATGAGCCCTATTGGCTAAATTAGAGGAGGCTCCATGGTCCAAGATAACATTATACAATTTTGTAGTAGTCATCAGTTTGTGAAACGAAAGAGTTCTTATACAGTCTTACATAACTCAGTGTAGTAGTACAAATCACCAAAAGGTGGCAATGCTGACTTATATCATAATTATTCCAAGGACACACGTGTCCTGGCATCTTATAAGTAAGAAATACACAGAAAATACATAGAAGAATATATGTATATTAGCAAGCATAGTGTATTACAACAATATGCATAAATAACCTGACATCTACTCTTCTACGGTAGATGCTCTTAGCCCTATATGTCAGTATAACATATGCCTAAGCACTAGCTGTCTACAGTGTACCTCTGAGGGTACCAATAGGGTGCAGGGACCTCATGTAACAGCCCCATATTCAAAAGTGTCAGGCTGCATCGCGCATGTGCCTGTTCCACACATCTCAACTGCGCAAGCACATAAAAGTGGTATATTCAGAATGTGTGCCATAACATGCTACCATGCATGTGCAGCTGAATATTTTGAACATGCGCGATCATGCAGTGGGAGATGTGCGGCAGGTGCCCAGAGCCCAGTGCAGAGCATACTGAAGTATGCAATGCAATGCCACTTGAGTGGCATGCAGATTTGCAATATTCAGCCAGGATATGCAAATGGCCCCATTGCACAGTCAGCGCCCAAACAGCACATTTGCATCTCATTACTGGAATGTATTCAGGCCATGTGCATACCATTGGCATGAGCAGACCCAGCATTGCAAGGCAGCTCCATCAATCTACAAAGGTGATCTGGAGGTACTGCAGTGTAGCAGGCAGGTGAGAATGCATGGTTGTGTGTGGGTTGCATGCATTGGGCTGAGTACAGTGCTACATACCTCCCAACCTTTTAGAACTCAAATGTGTGCCAAGGTGTGTGACATCTAGTCAGAATGTGTGGTACAACATCACACATGACATTGTAAGCTTGGATGGCTGTGGAAATAAGTGCACTAATGTTGCTACTGTGTGCCAAAAACCAGGTATCTCATAGTATTATACAATGCTGCATAACAGTCTCAGTGGTCATAGTGTGCTGTCACCCACTCCATGTGGGCCAGAGGGTGTCTGAGAGGAATGATGAGTGCCATAACCCCATCCTATGTGACAGTTGAGAGGTTTGCAGTGCTACAACACTGGAAGGGTCCAGTTTCCTTGGGGCATGCCCCTGCCGCCTCCAGGTTGCAAGTGATGCCACCCCTGCCCCACACTGCTCACAGTAGTGCACCATCCACCACCAGTACACCACAGTGACCCAAACCCAGGGTCCTTGTGGCACTGACACACTTCAGGGATGGTATCAGTGACATGTAGGTGATTCCTGGGGGCATGGGTCTGGCACAGGCATGCCATGTGCACCAATGCTGTGCCACCAGGCTGTCCCTGACCCATGCCATGATGCCACCATCACTGCCATACATCCTACTCACCATTGTCCCAGACACCACCATGGGTGCATGCCTCCACTGGGTGGCACTCTGACAGCCACATGGGTGCAGGCCATGGAACCTGGTACGTGTGATGCATTATAGCTGTGTGCCCCACCAGTGTGCTGGGGGGGTTCCTGATGGCATGTGGCAGCTGGGCAACCCCAACCTGGGTGTGGTGAGGGGGTGGCTCACTGAGCGGTGTCAGTGGTGCCACCCACCAGTACCCAGCAGTTGCCCAGTGGGCAGGCACATAATAAGCTGTGGGTACTACCATCCTAGCATGACTGCTGTGTGTGAGTGCCTGGAGCACCTCCTGGTACACCTCCGAGGGTTGTTGCAGGGTCATCTGTCTGCAGTTCTACAGCCTGTCTGTGCATGGCCAGCCGATTTAGGCCATCCCCTTCCATACCTAACTTTGTGCAGCACACTTCTGTGATGCACAGCACGTGCGCCACACATTTTGGCTGAATATGCACCTGCGTGGCATATTCAGGTGCCCACCCTCTTTTTCTGCACCGCATACATTATTTCTGCATGACTGTGAATTTGGAAATGCATGACACATCTCTCCCTTTTGAATATCGCGCTTCCACGCATTTTCTGAGATGCGCCGCACATCTCCATTTTGGGCTACGCATCTCCTTTGAATGTGTGGGTCCATATTTGTATGATCACATTAATATTTGCACTTATAACATGCTAAGAGAAATTATGAGTGTTGTTTGCACTGAGACACAATGTGATAAACTACGGTTGATATACCTAAACATTTTTGATGTCCAGACATTTCTTTCTAAACGCCTTTTTTACATGCAGTGATGACACCATTTTTTGTTTAAACACTGGATGTGGTCCTGGCGGACAATGATCAGATTAGGGACATAGAGGTGAGGGACCCATTGGCGGGGAATGATCACACCACAGTCTGGTTCTTCCTGGACCTGGGGGGGGAGGAAAGATGAACAAGGACGGTAGTAACTGACTTTAGGGGTGCAGACTTCAGGGAGATGGGAAGGATCCTTAAAGATCATTTGGACAGGATAAGGCTGGATATGGATGCTGACAGGAGGTGGGGAATCATTAGGAGGGGAATACAGGCGGTTACCAGATCCTGTGCAAGGGAAAGGCATAAGTTTGGTAGGGCCAGAAAACCATGCTGGGGGACCCGGGAGGTACAGGAGGTGGTGAGGAAAAAGAAGACGGCCTATAGGCACTTCAAGTGCTCAAGGAGTGAAAGGGATCAGGAGGAATATGAGCTGACAGCCAAGAGAGTCACCAGGGTGGTGAGAGCAGCTAAGGCAAAAAAGGAGCAGTCCTTGGCCAGTGGGATCTGGAGGGAGGACAAGGGGTTCTTTAGATACATAGGGGAAAAAAGGTAAGTAAGGGGGCAGATCAGCAAGATAAGGATAGGGGATGGTTGGGTACAGGAGGCAGGGAAACAGGCAGAAGTCCTAAATGAGTACTTTGCCTCAGTTTTTACCAGGGGGGAAGGTGGGGCTATGTCTTGTGAGGGGAGCCGGGGCAAACCAGAGGAAGGGGTGGGACCTGTAGAGACCAGGGGCCCTGATGGGTCTGGGGAAATGGAGTGGCCACCACAGACAGTTGGGGGACCAGAAGTGCAGGGTGAAAAGGGGAGGACGTGAGGGTTTATATCCCAGTACAGAGAGAGTAAGGGAAGCCCTCAGGTTCCTTCGGATGGAGAAAGCATCCTGGGCCAGATGAGATACATCCCAGGGTGCTGAGGGAGCTGGCAGATGTCCTGGCAGTCCCTCTAGTGGAGCTTTTCAACATCTCTCTGAGGACTGGGTGGGTGCCCTAAGACTGGAGGGTGGCCCATGTCATGCCAATCCACAAGGGAGGGGATCAAGAGAGGAGGCAGGAAATTATAGGCCCGTTAGCCTGACATCGGTGGTCAGCAAGGTGATGGAGGATATTGTCAAGGAAAGGCTAGGGGGGGTTACTGGAGCAAACTGGGTACCTGGACAATAGGCAGCATGGTTCTGTCATGGGAAGATCGTGCCAGACAAACCTTGTTGAGTTCGATGACCGGGTGATGAGGGCCCTGGACCAGGGTAGATCAGTGGATGTCCTCTTTCTGGACTTTAGCAAGGCGTTTTATTCAGTACCCCACAGTGGCCTGAAGGCTAAGCTGAAGGAAATGGGAGTAGGAAGACAGTTCTTAAGATGGATTAGGAAATTGGCTCTCTGAGCACACTCAGAAGGTGGTGCTTGGAGGGTTAGCCTCATCCCCAAGGTGGGTTACTAGTGGGGTTCACCAGGGATCAGTGCTGTGGTCACTCCTGTTCAACGCCTATATCTCAGACATCAGGAGGAGGATCAGTAGTGAGATGAGCCTCTTTGCAGACGACTCAAATCTGGGTGCAGTGGTGGATGAGGAGAAGGGGAGGGTGGCCTTGCAGGAAGAACTGGAGGCTCTGGAAAGGTGGTCAGGAAAACAGAAACTAAAATTCAATGTGGGAAAGTGCAAGGTTCTGCACCTGGGAGTCAGAAATCCAGGCCAGGGGTATACCCTGGGAGGAGACATGATTCAGGTCACAGAGGGTGAGAGGGACCTGGGGGTAGTGGTAAATGTCAAAATGAACAGCTCAGAGACCTGTAAGAGGGCAGTGGCAAGGGCAAATAGGATGCTGGGATGCATCGTCAGGGGGATTACCTCCAGAAAAGCGGAAGTGATCTTTCTACTGTACAAATGCTTGGTTAGGACACACCTCGAATATTGTGTACAGTTTTGGAGACCAGATTTAAAGAGGGACATTACACTCCTAGAGACTGTCCAAAGGAGGGCAACCAAAATTATCTGGGGCCTGGGGGAGAGGACCTATGAGGAGAGGCTCAAGGAGCTTGACATGTACACCCAAGAGGAGAGGAGGGATGGGGGGGACATGATAGAGGTCTTTAAGTACATGAAAGGGATCAATAAAGGAGGCCCAGTCAGGGTGCTCCAAAGGAAGGAGGGTGGGGCAACAAGAGATCATGGGTGTAAGCTGGAAGGCAGCAGGCTCAGAGGGGAGAGGAGGAGATGTTATTTCACTGAAAGGGTGGTGGAGCCATGGAATGCAGTGCCCAGGGAACTGGTAGAGGTGGAGACTGTGGACGGGTTTAAGAGGGGATGGGGCAGGTACAGGGGGAAGGTAAATCTGACCAGGCCCAACACAGGTGGAACATTTGGGACTGGGGACAGTATAACCCAAGGGGGAAGGGGGATGCCAAAATCGGCCCTCAATACAGGTGCTGAAAATCGAGCAGACTCGAGAGACCGTTAGGCCTATTCTGCTGGTATGTTAGTATAATGTCTGTGCCTGAGTTTGTCGTTTCAGGCTCCAGCAAGGAAGTGTCTCGGGACCTGGGTTTGAGAGCTTTCCTTCCTGGAGAGCTGGACAATGGTACACCAAATACCTTCACTAAAAACAGAATTCTTCAATGAAAGTCCTATACCTGTTACTGGCTAGTTCTTTTCCCCTCTTCCTACAGAAGAATTTGTAATCAGTGACTGTGAAACCTGGTCAGCTACTTGTTATTTGGGGGTAATAGCTTCAGGGCTGTGGTTATATAAATAAGTAGGCTTGAGAAATGATACATTTGAAATTAAAATAATGAGTCATAAGAGCCAGCTTATGAACGGAGAGGGCTAAGGCACCATTCGCCTCACTTGCAGTCACACCAGCAACCCGGGTCCAGGTATGAACTTGGGTCGCTGGGAGTCTGCAAGGGAGGAGATGATCAAGCATCCCAAGAACTGCCCATGATCCAGATATGTGTGTCTGGGGGGAAGGGGAGATGACCCTCATGGGGGGAAAAGTCCATGGGGTAATCTATGGGTCTGTCCTCTGGGGAGTTGGATGCTGGTTGTGGCATGGAGAGACAGAGCTGATAGCCTGCCAACTGAGGCCAGGAGCATGAAAACCTTTATAAATAAAAAAAAATGATGTCACAAATATAATGTATACACTAGATAGAATATATATCCTTTGCTGATTGAATTGAGAGGCCTTTCAGCACCATGCAATTCTGCTTAAAGATAAGCCAGTCCAAATTAATTCATGGACATTTGCATATGCTTCCCATGATGCTTTGCATTATTGGGGTATGTGCAGTTTGTGTTCTCTTTAAAATTTGACTGCATGGCTAATATCCTCCTGGATATCCCATACCTCAGTGCCTTTGCTCTGGGGTTCTTTTGTATTTCTTTCCCTCTCTACTTTGGGCTGCCCATGACCCAACCAAATAAGATCCCCTATAGGGTTGCTGTCTCCCTCTCCCTGGGCTGAAATACAGATATGGCACACTGATGAGTCCAAATGAGGATGAAACACGTGTCTGTCTGCTGGTCTCAGCCTTTGCTGATTGTATTGTGAGGCTTTTCAGCACCATGCACTTCTGCTTACAGTTGAGCCAGTCCAAATTAATCCATGGGCATTTGCATATGCTTCCCATGATACTTTGCACTATTGGGGCATGTGCAATTTGTGTATATATAAATATATATATCACAGTTAGTTCTCTTTATTCCATCCAGACTGGCCCTATCACCTAGGACCCTGTGCAGACTTGCCATCTGGTCCATCTCCAGCGTTTTCTATGGCATACTCTCATGGTGGGAAGCTGTCCTCTTCCAGGTACATGGGCAGGATCCTCAGACTGGAGGTGCACCATAGAGCCAGGGCCTGCGGGGGGTTAGTCCCATCATGCTGGCCAGTCATACTTTTCCTCCTTCTGTATGTTCCCCAGGGGGATGGATGTGCAATGTAGCTCAGACGTGCCAGTGCATGCACCTGCATGCAGGACATCTGCGGCTGCCGCTCATCTACCCCTGAATTCATGTCCCTGGGTGCCTGACTCCCAGATACTGCTAGGGGTCAGTGCTACGCCAGGCACAGCAGCCCTCCCTCCTCAGAGGAGGAGAGCAGTCATATGGACCCTTAATTCTTCCCCACCCCAAGCTGACCCTCTGACAACCTGGGTTCACTCCTTACTCAAATCAGTGTTGTAAGTGGTAGCGTTACCACTGCACCACCAAGTGAACTTTGGCACCTTGATAGGGTAATCACAGATGGGGCCCTTGTAATTTAAGTAGTGCAGATCGTCGAGTCGGAGTGTGTTCTGTGGGTGGGTCTACTATGGCAAATTGGGCCTGGGGTGCAGTCCAGAGGTGGCAGCCTAGGCTGTTGTGGGTGTAGTGGTGGCAGCACTGCAGAGTTGGGACTCCTGATCTGAGCAGCCAATGGAGACAGGGAAAGATCCATGTGGGGAATGGTTGATTGGGACTTCGATGGGGGGGCAGACTGTCCGGGTGCTCCATTTGGCATGGCAATTAGTCCCCTGGGTGAAGACAGTCCCAAAACTGGAAGCCATTCTAGACATGTGGCCTCAGTGACTGGTTGTCCAGAAGGTCTTCAGTGGTTCTGTTCTTGATAAAGAACACCAATTTGACTGATTTAAGACCTTAAAGGGAAGAAAGTGCTCCAAGGATTGTAAGATACCCCCTCCCACCCAAAGATGGAGAAAGTATATGGAAGGCCAGGTTTAGAAAAGGGATTGGGACAGTAGAAACATCTCATATTGTCATAGTCCCTAGTGCGTGCCTAGTGTTTGGGAATTAAGAATGGAAAGTGAGACAGACAGCTCTGTGTAAGGATTTGGATTGAAAGAAGGAAACTGGGAGGGAAGTGCAGCTAAGTACAAGCTACCTCTGGATGTGACCTGTTTTGGCCCACTATATTGCTGCTGCCAGGCATGTAGCCTTGTTGGCTTGAGGGAATTACTGCATGAAATAAATCAATCTGTTGGCAAAGAGACTGTTGCAGGAAAACTAAGGGGTCTGCCTGTGGATGCCCCCACCGTATGCATTACCCCCACACTCTATGGAGTGGTTCATTAACTTTTTTGTTCATTAAACGTGTTTGTTGCACTCTGATTCTGGAGTGGACAGTGGATTTAATCAATTTGAACTGCGCATTTTGTGCCCGCTAACCACCCTTGCCCCTGCAGCTCACCATTCATATCTAAGAAGGATTCCTGCTAACTGTTAAAATGAAGTCAACTCGCTGTCATCAGAAGAACCAGGTAATGAGCAAATTTCTATTGTCTTTGGACTGTGTTGCTTGGGTTGTACAGCACCCCCTCCCACCAATTTACCATCCGGATACTCCTAGACAGGGAGGGAGGCTTACACTACCATTTCTTCCAAGAAGTGTAATTTTATTAACAAAATTATAGGCAAAAAATAATTTATTTCTCGCACTAAACAACCATAGACTATATATGCATCGCAAGTTCCTAAGGAATACGAGTCCATTAACATAAAATGGATACATGCAAGGGGGCTATTCAGGTCCTAGTCTGTCTAAGGATTGTTCTCATTACTACCTGAAAAACTGGAAGCTAACAAGTTAACTGAGGTTCTCCCTCAGTGTTACAGTAGGTGGAGGGGTTAGCAGCATAAAGATCACTACGTGTAAGGTAATTATCTTTTATATGACAAAAACGTATTAGTGCTTAGCATAATGAGGAGGTCATGCTGTACAAGACTTTCTTGATTTAATAACACATTTAGCAGAGTACCATTAAGAGCTGGGTTAGCTTGATGAGGGCCCTATGAATGACTGCATGTGTGATGAACCAACCCGACTGCAAGGAGAATGACAGACCCATGTGAACCCCCTGGGTGAAGGTTTGAGGAAAAACAGTTTCTGAAACTATCATAGAGAGAAGCAAGAGGCACACTCAAATGCGATAGAATGTGAGGAAATATATTTAAAACAAACTAAGCTTAAGACAATTTCAATATACTGTTCATTGTCAGAGTAAGGAGAGTATACTACAGCATATTATTTTTCACACAGAACAGGTTGCATCAGGTTGTGGAAGATATTGAACAGCCTAGTAGCAGAGTCAGTATACCTGAACACAGAACTGGCCATCAGGGTATGTCAGGACAAATTTCTGCTTATGGAAGAAATCACTGGTTCAGTGGTTGCAGCACTGAACTGGGAACCAGGAGATCTCAGGTTCTAACTCTGCTAGAGTGAAATACTGACTGTGCAACCTTGGGCAAGCTAGTTAACCTCGTAATGCGCCAGTGAACCCATTGATGGAAATGGGTGGAAGCTGGATCCCCCACTGGAAATGAAAGGTTGCATCTCAGCTGGGCTATCCTGGGTAAATAAACTGTAAACTAAAAATTACAAAATTAAAAACATGGTCTAGTGGGCAGTAGGGAGGGTGGGAAATCTCTATAGATTATTACATGTTTGCACAGAATACTTGTTGGTCCTTGCTTGTGAAGTTGGGGAGGGGTCATGATAGGCCCTAGTGCCCTTCAAATCTTAAATTACTATGTTACTATGTATACCTGAAATGATAGTCACTTGTGGTTAGGTCGCTAACAATTCTCACAAAACGCAGCATTTACATTATGGGTAGTCAAGTAAGTGACCTCAAGACTTTACATTTGGTATTCAGAATTCGATAAACTGCAGCTTTGTCATTCATATCAATCACTAAATGGCTTAAAACATCTGTAGTGTGCTTATTTTTTTTTATTTAGTTGTTTAACCAGGAGAAGCACACCAAGCTGAAAACTTTGTTACAGGAGTGACCTGGCAGCAAAGGGAAGTTAAGTGACTTGCTCAATGTCACACAGTATGCAGGTGGAAGCTGTGGGATTCAAACCCAGGTCTGGTCTGCTGCATGTCACCAGATTTGTAGCTCAGAGCCTTAAACCACGGCGCTTATGACCCTATGGAACACACAGATTGTAGGATTCAGCATTATAGGACTCCACAGAATTTGATTTAGGGCCAGATCAACAAAAGTGGCTAGTGATAAATCCAGATTGCTCATATTCCAGCCGTGTTGCTCTGTACCCCAATGCCCATCTGCATCGTATGGCATTCATGCAGAAACACAAAAGCTGTTGTCAGAAAAAGGCTTTTTAGCCTGTCATGCCTGCCCATTCCTACCTAATGTTGAATGAGAGAGTCATAGAAGCTGTTCTCTCTCCCTTCCCCTCCCTTTCTAATGTGATCTTTACCAAGATCTTGTATTCCACCGGTTTAAATCCACCCACTGATTCCTTACAGATCACCTCTTCTGGCAGCCTATACCACACCTCCACTGCCCTCTTTGTGGAAGGAAACATTACTTCATGTTACAACCCATGTATACTCTATAAAGAATTGAGAAATAGGTATATTGGTACTATACTGAAAACTTATTTTGATAATTTTCATAAAGTAATGTTCATATTGTTACACCCAATGACTGCATTAGATGCAGTAGCAATATCACCATTTTTAAAGGCATTGGTTAAGAAAAGGAAGAAAATGGTCCATAATTATGGTATTGAATGGTGCATGGTTTTGGCGCCAAATAGGAATAGCGCAAGGGGCAACTTGCGCCACACTGTGCACCATACCCAATTCTCTAAAGCAGCTTACACCACATGGGGGTGCCACCTGTGTCAGCTGAGCTTGAGCCGCTCTTGCAGTGGATGCACATCTGTGCCATGTCAGATAGCAGTTTGCACTGCAGCAGTGCTGCAATAGCCACATATTTGGGATTCCCAAAGGGCTGCAGTGGGTGTAGGGCTCGCCAGGGTTTAGACCAGACTGGAGCTGGTCTAAGAATCCATGTGCCACCCCTGGAGCTGGTGCTGGGTGTGAGGTGCTCCTGTGCCACCCTATTATGGTCACTTTGCTGAGGTGTTCACACCCACACAGCGTCCATACATATCCACACCACCAGTGTGCAGTGGCAATCACCATATCAGGCAACTTGCAACAATCCCCTCCCATAAACCTTTTGTTTGATGCACAGGAGCGGTTGCCTCAAACTGCGGGGGTTTGGTTCCAGGACCCCATCTGTTCGAGAACAGTTGCAGGGTCCCTGGCGCAAAGGCATCGGATACAAGCTGCTGTTTGATGTAACTTGCATCCCTCTAAGGCCAGTTTTAAGAACTGAGACCCCCTTAGTTATTTTTTTGTACAGTGAATATCCAAAGAAGCCAACTACCATGGGTGGGGACCAAACTCCTCCTGGTTGGTTTCCTATGGCATTAGCTAGTAGGACAGCACCAGCACATCAACCATGCACTTGCCTCTGTACTTAGGAAGCTTTTGAAGGTCCCTGATTTAAGAATTGTAATATAATCATGTAAAGCGACTCATTTTCCCTAACTATATAGTATGCACCTGAATTTTATGAGTTTGTTGAAATATAACATGCTCTCCTTTTGGTTAATTTGACTTCCCAGCTGCACAATTCTCTCTAAATTATGTTATTTCTGCAATGTCATTTGTCTTTGTATTTATATCTGATTGTAATGGCTGGTATATTTTAATATATTATGGTTGAATAATACACTTGCTACTACTACGACTGCTGCTACTACGCAGACTATAGGGTTTCAGCATAATAGGACTTCACGGAATGTGATTTAGGGCCAGATCCACAAAGCAGCTGGTGATACAGTACATGCAATGTGCCCATTCCTCTGCATGCCAGTGCCTGTCTGCATTGAATGGCATTCACACAGAAACATAGAAGCTGTAGTTAGAAAAAGGTCTGCCCATTACTACCTAGTGTTGATTGAGAGAGTCATAGAGGCTCATCGTTCACCCTTCCCCCTCCCTTTCTAATGTGGTCTTTTCCAATGCCTTTCATCCCACCAATTTAAATTCCGCTACTGATTTCACAAGGCAACCTCCTCCGGCAGCCTATTCCATCCTTCCATCACCCTCTGTGCGAAAAGTACTTCCTGATACCTCTCATAAACTTACCCCCTGCCATCTCATTGAGTTGCTCCTGGTGTTTGTGTTCCCATTAAATCTGAGAAATTCCCGATATCCACTTTATTTACCCCATGACCCTATGGAAATAATAATATGTTTCAGTCGTGTCTCCTCTCTGCCTTCTTGCCTGAAGCATGTACCTATTTAGATATACTGTACAAAAGAACCACAGAGCAAATGCACTGAGGACAGGGTTACCCCAAGGGTTCTTTTGTAGTTCTCTTCTTCCTCTACTATGGGCTCCCCATGACCCAAACTAGTAAGACCTCCTTTAAGGCTGGCTGACTCCCTCTCCCTGGGCTGAGAGACATGCGTCTTTTGTTCTCAGCCTTTGCTGATTGTATTGTGAGGCCCTCTGGCACCATGCAGTTCTGCTTAAAGTTGTGCCAGCCTAAATTCTTTCATGGGGATTTGCATATGCTTCCCATGATGCTTTGCATTATTGGGGTATGTGCAACTGTGTTTTTCATATTCAGATATGCCAACCCCTCCTCGAACTTTCTTTCCTGCTGCCCCATGATCATCTTGGTTAGTTACCCTCCTCTGCACTGTCTCCACTCTGCCCTTGTCCTTCTTTAGATGCGAACTCCAAAAAGGCATACAGTACTCCAGGTGAAGATGAACCAGTGGCCTACACAGTGGTATCATTACCTCCTTCCTTCTGGCAATCCCCCTCCTTCTGCACCTCAGCATCTTATTTGCCCTGCCCACTGCCCTGTTGCACTGTGCTGATGCCTTCAGGCTCTTTGAAATTATTATACCCAAGTCCTTTTCCTCTGAAGTGCTTTCCACTACTACCTCACCCATCAATGTTAGTTTTTTTTGGCCCTATGTGCATTACCTTGCACTTCACCACATGTGTGGGGCAGGACATCTGTGCACCACCAGCCTATGCAAGCACCGCTCTGCGAGTGCACAAGGTCATTCGATATTGAGCCCTTAGGCTCTAAGTAATCTACAGCCCTTGCCCGCCAATGCCCGTGAGTATAGAGCTTCACACGAGGGCAAGGACATCCAGGTGGTACAGAGCTGTGGTGGACATCGAGCATCCAATCAGATGTTTGGGTTGGCATGCAGTGGATCCCCCATTCAGGATGAAACAGAGGAATATGGGATATGGCAGTTCCTCCAAAGACTACCATATCCCAGTAGAGGACACCTGTAAAAAATTATAGTATCCAGATTGTACTGAAATGATCCCCAGCCCTTCTTATCAGATCCATGGGATGAGTTCAAGTGATGGGGAGCCTGTTCATACCTCCAAGGGTGTTCCGTGGCTGGGCAATGGGAGTTGTATAGTCATTATGGCAGGCTATTACCCAGCATATCCTGACCCTCCTCTGCCAGCTCTCATATTGTGGAAATAATTTCCTGAATTGGGTGCTTCAACACCCCTGCTCATGTGCCTGCCCCAATCTGTTCACATGTTTAAGTGTGCCAGCGGCGTGGGATCGGTTGCAGTGGGGGTGTGCAAGCAGGACTGCTTATGCACAGAGGTCACTGCATGTGTGGAACATGACCTCTGTGCAGCACTAGCCCCGTGGGTGTAGAAGGCCACTGTGGATTGGGCCTTTAGACTCTAAGGAGTCCAGATATCACTGTACATATTAATGCTTAGCGCTCTTCTGATTATGACTTAAAAAATTCCAGTTTATCACACTATGAATGAATAAGTAAGACTACCGATTATGACCTAAACTCTAAACATTTCGGCTTATCTCTCCACCAACTGGTAAGTAAGAGTCTTCAGAAATCTATTCATGTCCCAGACTGCTGTGGTACAGAAAAAAGTGAACTCTACAATGAAACTCTGGGTTCAGTTCTCAAAAGGGTTTAGATTGGCACAATCTGCGGCAAACAACTTGCTTCTAGCGGAAACTGTGTGCCAGGGACTCTGCACCAGATTCCGGTATAGGAGGGGTCCCGGCACCTAACTCTCCACACCTGCATCAACCTCTCCTGTGCGATAAACACATGACACACAGGAGAGGTTTGCCACAGGCACCCTGCAGCTCAGGCAAGCATCCCCCATCCTCGATCCCCTGGTACATTACATAAAACCCCTTGTGGTCTAGTGGTCCCCTTCCCTATCCCCAAACTCACCCGTTATCAAATATATATATATGTATGTATCATTCCCCTGTCTCTAGTGGCCCCCTTCCTCAATCCCCAATCCATCTATACATAAAAAGCCCCTCATACCTGGTAGTCTAGAGGCCTCTCTCCCCGATGCCCAATCTGTCTATACATTGAAAAATCCTCAACTTTGATGATCTAGTGGACCCCCACCCCAGCAGGCAGTGCCCACATAGAAACACAGAAACATAGACTTTGACGGCAGATAAGGACCGCTTGGCCCATCTAGTCTGCCCATTTCCCTACCTACAGGATAGGCCACAGATCCTAGTTAACCAACAGCCTATTTCTTCCTACCCCCCACAATAATTGCCTTATGTCTGTCCCATGCATTCTTGAATTCCTCCACAGTTTTAGACCCCACAACCTCCTCAGGAAGGCTGTTCCATGCATCCACTACCCTCTCTGTGAAAAAATACTTCCTCACATTGCCCCTCTTCTATCTTTAAATTGTGTCACCTTGTTCTTGCATGTGTATTTTTCTGAAAGATGCTACCCTCTTGGACTTTGTTGATTCCACTGAGGTACTTAAACGTTTCTATCATGTCCCCCTCTCCCTTCTTTCCTCAAGGGTATACATATTAAGCTTCTTTAGTCTCTCCTCATACGGCTTCTCTTGCAGACCCTGCACCATTTTAGTTGCCCTCCTCTGGACTGCCTCTATCCTGTCTATGTCCTTGCGGAGATGGGGTCTCCAGAACTAGATGCAGTACTCCAGATGGGGTCTCACCAACTGTCTGTACAGAGGGATAACAACTTCCTGTTTTCTGCTGGTGATGCCTCTCCCTATGCGTCCCAGTATACCCCCAGCCCTCCCTACTGCCTTCTCACATTGCTGGCTAACCTTAAGGTCATCTGATATGATTACCCCCAGGTCCCTTTCCTTTTTTGTTGTTGTTACTACCTCCCCATTGTGTATTCTTCCCCTGGGTTCTTGTTTCCCAGGTGCATTATTTTGCACTTCTTTGCATTGAATCCTAGCTGCCATACTTCTGACCATTCCTCCAACCTTGCCAAGTCCCTTCTCATCCTTTCCACGCCTCCTTGTGTGTCAACCCTGTTGCAGATCTTTGTGTCATCTGCAAAGGCATACTTTTCCTTCCAGTCCCTCTGCAATGTCACTGATGAAGACATTAAAAAGGACTGGACCCAATACTGAACCCTGCAGTACCCCACTAGTAACCCCTCTTTCTTCAGAGTGGACTCCATTTAAATTACCTTCTGTGTCCTGTTGTGCAGCCAATGTTTTACCAGGCTACCACCCAGGGACCCACTCCCAGGCTGGTTAATTTGACTATTAATCTTTTGTGTGGGACTGTGTCAAATGCCTTGCTAAAGTCTAGGTAGGCCATGTCCACAGCCCCTCCCTGGTCTACTACTTTGGTCACCCAGTCAAAGAAATCTATTAGATTCGTCTGACATGACCTTCCCGCTGTGAACCCATGCTGCCTTGGGTCCTGTGCCCCACTGGCCTCTAGGTACTCAACTATTCTTTCCTTCAGAAGTGACTCCATCATTTTCCCTACCACAGAGGTCAGACTGACAGGTCTGTAGTTTTCTGCCTCTGTCTTTGTCCCACTTTTGTGAAGGGGAATCACATCCGCCTTCCTCCAGTCCTCGGGTACCACACCATCCTCCCATGATTTATTAAAAAGAGTAGTCAGTGGTTTCACTAGTTCCTCCCTTAATTCTTTTAGAATTCTGGGGTGAATTCCATCAGGACCCATTGCTATGTCCACCTTCAGTTTTAGGAGTTCTTGCAGAACCCTTTCTTCTGTGAAAGGACTGGGATCGACTCCTTATCAAGAGTGCTTCTGTTAATTGGATTAGGCACTTCCCCCTCCTCTTTTGTGAATACTGAGCAGAAATATTCGTTCAGTATCCTGCTTTTAACTGTCCCCTCTGCCCACCTACCATTCATTCTATTCAGCCTCACTATCCCTCCTTTGTCTTTCTACGCCGCTGATGTACCTATAAAAGGTTTTATCCTTCTTAACTGAGTTGGCTATCTTTCTCAGTTTGGGCCTTTGCTATTCTGACTTCCCTCCCTGCTTCCTTCTGCTCTTAACTGGTACAGCAGTCTGTCCTGCTCCTTCTGTGTTTCCTTATACTTCCGGAATGCTATCTTTTTTTTCCTGACTTTCACAGCCACCTCTTTTGAGAACCATAGTGGCTTTTTCTTTCATTTTGATTTGTTTATTTGCTTCACACAAAGGCTTGTTGCCTCTGTGATGGTAGTTTTGATGATTCCCCATTGTTGCTCCATATCTCCTTCTAGCCTGTTTGCTAGTGCTTTTCTGAGGCACTCTCCCGTCTTGCCAAAGTCAGCCCTCCTAAAGTCCAGTACCTTCACTTTTGTATGGCTTGACTCTGTAGCTGAGTTTAACATGAACCACACTGTTTGATGGTCATTTGTTCCCAGATGGCAACCTACTTCTAGATCTGAGATCCTCTCATTGCCCCCGCTTGAGAGTATGGGTCTAAGATTGCTCCCTCATGAGTGGGTTCCAAAACTAGCTGTCTGAGGCCTGCCACCTGTAGGGCATCAAGAATGGCTCTGCTCTTGGATGTGGCTGCAGCAAATGTGCTCCAGTTAACATCTGGCATATTCAGGTCTCCCTTCAACAGTATCTCCCTTTTCTCTGCCATTCTAAGAATACCTTCTATCATATCCTTGTCCATTCCCTCCCCCTGACATGGGGGTCTGTACACAACCCCTGTGCGGATTGTGGTGCCCTTTCCAGTCTCCAAGGTGACCCACAGTGCCTCTCTCTCCCGTTTACTCTTTTGTTCAGTTGCTTTTATCCCTTCCTTTACATAGAGAGCTACTCCTCCCCCTCCTCTCCCCTGTCTGTCTCTCCTGTAGGTTATGTAACCTGGTATGTTAACATCCCAGTCATGGTCTTCTGTGTACCATGTTTCTGTGACTGCTATGATATCCAGGCATCCCTCTTCCATCAAGGCCACCAGCTCAGGGAGCTTGTTGCCCAGACTACGGGCACCTCACTGAGTACATATTATATCATACAGCAGCTGTCAGTCACTGAGCTCATACTATATACAGTACGTGCTCATTCAGAGTTCAGTCAACGGCTGGCCATGATGGTGAGCAGTGGGCTGTGCCAGTCATCAGCTCAGTTATGGGGTGGAGGAAGTGGGGTGGTACTGCACTGTGGGTTGGGGGCCACTAGACCACCAGGATTATTTTAATAAATATGACAGGTGATCAGGGGTGGGGTGGGCCACTAAACCACCAGGATTCATTTATTATATATGATGACTGATCAGGGTTGGGAGGAGGGTGGGCCAATAGACCACCAGGATTAATTTATTATATATAACGGGTGATCAGGGGCTGGGATGGGGGTGGGCCACTAGACCACTAGGATTAATTTATTATATATGATGGACAATCAGTCTGGGATGGGCTGGGCCACTAGACCACCAGGATTCATTTATTATATATGACGGTGATCAGGGCTGGGGCTGGGGACACCTCCATTTCTGCAAAGTACACAACTCATCCAGAGGGCAAATTTCTAAGTACCCTTAGACCAGCCCAGGCTGGTCTAAGGGTACTTAGAAATTAGCCCACTGGGTGAGGTTTGTGAATCCTAGTTGGGGAGTTTTGGCAGCCTGTGTCTGCAGCAAACCCCTAGCACCTTGCTGCAGCCCATTTTGTGGTGCATAGACAGCACAAGCCCCCTTAGGTGCAGACTGCATGTGGTAGGTGCAGGTTCCCTTTGTGAATCTCTCCCAGAGCATCATTTGGTGCAAGGGGCACTTTGCACCAATAATTAGGACACAAGCCCCTTGCAATGACCTGGGAGCTTTGAGAATTGGGCCTTCTATGTGTTGGTTTATATGGCACCTGGACCACTGGACAAGATTTTTGAAGGAAAAAAGTGAAGCAGAACTACTGTAGAACAGAATCCTCTTGTTGCTGAAATACGAGATGCTGGAGATGAAATCTTCTTCCATAACAGAATGCTGGCTACCTACAGAACATAAAAACATAGAATTTGTCAGCAGATGAGGACCACTTGGCCCACCCAGGCTGCCCAGTTTGTCCCTGCCTGTACTATCACCACAGACCCTACCTGCTCTCCAGCTACTCCCCCCCCCGCTTTTCTACTAAGATTCCTTTGTGCCTATCCCATGTATGTTTGAAGTCCACCACTTTTTCACCCCCACCACATCCACTGGAAAACTGTTCAGGGCATCCACCACTCTTTCAGTATAGAAGTACTTCCTTAAAACCCTCTTAAATTCTCCCTCCCAGTTTCCCAACCCAACTGTCAATGTATTCTCTAGTCTGTGAATCAGGGTGGTTCCTAGCCTTTATACAGTACCTCACTTTTGATTTGTTGCAGTGAAAAAAACTTGAGGTTACCCTGCCTTAATTTATCTCTGTCACAATATTTTGCGATCAGTCATTGTTTTAAAAAGCAGAGATATTGCTGCCCTTCGTAAGTAAAAGAGTTCTGAACTGTTTCTTAGAATGCAGAGGAGCTCTGGAATTGATGTTGGTATAAAGGAACTCCGGAATGCACAGGAAATATGGATAAGATGTGTAGACTGCGCAGGTACTCTGGATCAGCTGCACGGCATGCAAATAACTGAATGTGGGTAGCAATGGACATTACTAAATTCACAGTCACAAGTTGGTATAATTAATTATATAAATTAAACAAGAATTTTCAAAAATTCAAAGGTTTTACTGGGCAGCCTTTTAAGTAAGCACTCTTTAAGGAGTAGTCAACACCTCCAAGAGAAATCTGAGAAACATAATATTTGGATATAATGCAGCTTATATTGCATGTTGGCACTGTATTTCTCCTTACTCCTCATTTTTCACTGAGGTCATATTCATGAAAACAGGAACTTTGTTCCTTGAGAGTTTATCACCTCCTATAGTTTATTCCCTACCTAATGCCATAATGCTCTGCCTGTGACATCAGTTATTCACATGGCAATAGGCTTTGACATCATGACAGAGGATTATGACTGCAAGTGGGGAATGAAGTTTTGGGACAATTAACTCTAAGGAAGAGAGATCCTGCCTTTATACAAATGTCCTCAATAATATATAAGGGGGGAGATAAAGCTATAGAAGATTTATGAAATACAAGCTGAATTGCATCTAACTTTTATGTTTTCCAAAGTTTTTGCAGCTTCATCAGCAGCTATTTAAAACCAGTCTGTTACCAGGCAATAACTTCAATAGGCAGTTTTTTAAACAATTAGCATCTGCTTCTCTTTCAAACAAGCACTTTCATTAAATTGGGTAATCTGCAAACAGACACTTTCAGTAAATTAAGTAGAATAAAATAATCTTTCTTGAAACAGGTGCTGTCTCTTTAAATGGATTGCACTGTGTTGTCTACCTGCAGAAAAACCTTTCCACTTTCTGGACCCTTCCCTGTGCTGTGGGCTGGAGGTGGGTGAGGACGCTTTGGTGTCCACCTCTTTTCCACGGGATCCTGCCTAACTACACTGCCTGAATTAGTGGGGGAGATGGCCAATATGAACTGTTGCCAGTATGAGGTGCCACCCTGTCTTTCCAAACATCAACCTCCTGGCCCCTTACTAGGCCTAAAATAAGTACCTTCTTAGCAGGAGAGAGGATCAGTCCCGGATCTGTCCAGTCAAAGCACTACTCTGACTGGAGCTGTCATGCAAACCCCACCCTTGGAGGTGGGAGCTTCCTTTGGGGCCAGTTGCACTCCTTCTCACAGCATGAAGTCACTCAGTTGTGCCGACCGGCATTAATGAGTAAATAAGATAAAAACGTTCATTTTTTTGTGACCAGCACTGTGAGTCAGTGCTGGTGCACACTCATCACCGATGCTTGCACTGTCCATCTGGCATGGAAGTCTCCGCTACTACTACTGATCAGGAGGCATTTGACCCACCTCCTGGATTTTGTACCGCAGTAGCCACTGTCTGAGGTTTGGTAGGTGGGCTGCCACACTGTCATGCTAAAGCCACCAGCAGAAAAGTCAGAAGGAATCACTGCCAACACTAGCTCACCAGGACACATTGGGACCCCCCATGGAACCTGATGATTTCCCTAGTCCTGCCCTGGCTGACCTGCCACTTGATCTCCATCATGATGCCTCATCTCGGTCTGTCTGTCCTACCCAACTACCTCTAGATTCAAACAATGCTGGAGTTCTATTTTAGAACACTTCCAGAGTCTTGTACAATCCAGTCTAGAACTTTGGTAACAACCAGGTCCATGGAGTGAGGAAATACCATCCCAGTACAAAGCCAATGTTCCATTTTTTAATCCTGTTTGGCATAGCTAAAAGACTTATTGTGGGTACACAAGAGTAGGTCTTCAGGAAGGAACCAGGAAAATTATCCAGTAACTCTCTGACTACTTTTATGTATGCCTCTGCCAGTGCTCCAGATAAGGCCTAATTCATGTTTCTATTAAGTTAAACATATTATAATTACTGGTGACCCCCTTTAATATATGGACTCGATCTGTGTTCAAATGCAGTAATAAGTGGTAGAAATTGTTATTATGGTGTTTTGTGTCACTCATTTGTAATGTGCCACCTAATTGGTTGTTATTCTGCGTTTGGATGGGCCGAACACTTCAACAACATGGTGGCTCCATTTCTCGTCTAGCAAGGATCCGCACTGTTCAGTTGCTTCTGATCCCATTCCTTCTAGATTACAAGCTTTTATCTGTATTTATCTGATTGATCCTGCCTTTACAACAACAAAATGTATTTGGTTGATCCTGGGGTTTCTTCAGCTTTGGAAGACAGCGACTGTGATTGGCATCAGGAATGGGCTGAGGCTGGTTACTTGCAGTGCCACTTAAGTGCGATACAATGTAAGTTAAAAAAAAAAAGAATGCCCCTACTGGAGGAGGGGGGGAGAGAGAGAGTGTGTGTGTGTGTGTGTCTGCCTGCCTGCCTGTCTTTCTTTCAAAGCACTGACTCCTTGCACCAGTAATTATAATTGTCCACTTTGCTGCCTCCCCCCCCCCGTTCTTTAAAATGAATGTGCACCACAGGATAGGATTCCGTCTCCTCTACCCCTTTATGTTCTAGCCTACTGCAGTAGCAATCTCAGCTTTGAGGTCTTTCTTGACCCTTTTTCCTTTTCAGCTACAAGGGCACTTACATTTTATAACCCTGATAATAAGGTTGTAAAACCTCTAGATTGTGGCAGGAAGATGGAACCATGCCTCAGAATGGATACAAATGTTTATGGTTAAGTTGAACCCCCAAATGCTTGTACTAGACTAGATATATTTTGTATTATTTATTTATTTATTTATTGAATTTTGATGACCGGGTAGGCCCACTGGGCCCCAGAGGTCCCTTTTTCAGGGGCGACCCAGGTGAAGCAACAACTTACAGGTAACAGATCAGTACAGTCAGGTGATTGTAGTGTTTTTAACAATAAGACTTCATAGGATAACAGGCGGCAGGTAGTGGAAGACATACAGGCTATAAGGACATAGAAGTTACACATAATGAGAACATTTTACATCTCAAGTTCGTGATTAGATTGAGAGTGCTCTGGTAAAGGCAAGCAGTAGCTAAAGACCTAGGTTAGCTTCTTTGTGGGCATATTGGAAGGGGGATAAATTGGGACATAAGTGCACCCCATCTTTTGGGGGAGGTCCGTTATGCTACCAGGATGGCTATGTATGGTCGGGTCTGTTGAGCTACCAGAATGGCTGTACGTGGTCAGGTCCTGTAACAAAGACATGTGCTCCTGTTGAGCAGGTGTCCCTTGAGCTTTGTCCGGAAGCTGGTGACGGACACTGCCTCCCATACCTCCAAGGCGAGGTTGTTCCAGATGGAAGGGGCGGTGTACGCAAAGGACCTGGACCCGGCTTTAGTCCTAGTCTTGGGAACCACGAGGAGAGTTTGGCCTGATGAGCGTAGGCTCCGTGGGTTAGGTTTCACCCTAACGAGACCATTCAGGCTAGGGGGAAGTGTGGGACCCAGTAACTTGAATGTAAGGCAGAGGGTTGGGTAGAAGAGGCGAGCTTCCAGAGACGGCCACCTGAGCCTAGATTGGGCCTCGCAGTGGTGAGTCCTCGGGTGTGACAGAGTGGCAAAGCGGACTATCTTGTTGTACAAGGTCTGCAGCCTCCCTAACTCCATCACGGCCACGCCCTGGAGAATCGGGGCCGCGTAGGGTGAGCTTTGGGATGAGTACGCTTAGCTGCAATGGCTACCCTAGCTTCAGGGATAATTTGTCCTTTAGGCTATAGAGGATCTCAAGTTTCCCATGGATGGCTTTGGTGATTTGGTCTACGTGATTTTTTAGTGTGAAGCCTTGGTCCAGGGTAAGGCCAAGGTATTTGGTGGAGGTGACCACCTCAAGTTTTACACCCCCCCTGGACTGGAGTTGTAGGAGAAGTGACCTCTCAGATCCCAGGGATCTTGGACCAAACAGCATTACCTTCGTTTTGTTGGTGTTTAAAACCATTTTGTTCAGAGTGAGCCAGTCCTCCATCTGAAGGATGTCTTCTTGGGGGGCTGTCTCCAGCTCTGGTAAATTAGGGGAAGCTCTGTAAATGACCGCATCATCCGCATACTGGATAACGCTGCTGCTCCCGCAGTGTGTATGCAGATCATTTATGAACAGTGTAAAGAGAAGGGGGCCGAGTATTGACCCTTGAGGTACCCCTTCTTTGAGTGGAGCTAGCTTGGAGACTTTATCCTCCCACTTGACCCTCTGGGTGCGTCCAGAGAGATAACTCTTGAACCATCCCAGTGAATGGGTGTCAAGGCCAAGTGAGCACATTTTTTGTAGTAGGAGGTTGCGGTTTACCAAGTCGCATGCTTTAGATAGGTCAATAAAGACTGCCCCTGTGCTGACCCCTGCATCATTATTGCTCAGTACTTCTGCTGAGAATTTAGTTAGCGCTGTATCAGTCCCATGCTTGGCTCTGCAGCCGTGCTGTGACGGTGAGATTGCCCGGTGAATTTCCAGGTATTCTCGGAGTTGGGAGTAGACTAGCTTCTCCTGTACTTTTGCAATGGCACACAGCAAGGAGATAGGCTCAGGTTCTCACAGGCTCTGTTGACCTCCCTTGTGTATGGGAATCACTAGAGCCTGTTTCCAAAGCTTGGGTACAGACCCCTCCATAATAGACCAGTTTATCAGCCAGGTTAGGGGCTTAGCTAAAGCTGGAGCCCCCTCCTTGAGGATTCTGGTTTGGATCCCATCAGGGCCCCCAGATCCTCTCGAGTGTAGGGATTTAAGGATGAACAAAACCTCCTTTTCCCTGACCAGCCACAGGTGAAACAAAGGGCGGTCAAGGTCTGGGGGCCGTTGTGCATTCGGCTCACTCCTGCTGTCAGGGGGTCCCTGCCTTGTATGCATCCAGGTTCATGAAGTAACTGTTAAGGGTCTCGCAATGAGATATCCTCATCAATTAATTGCCATATTAGCCATGATTGGGCTGGTGTATTTTTGTTCCCTTTGAGGATTCATTAATGTGCGACCAGAAGAGCCTGGGATTGCCTAGGTTAGTTTTTGAAGGTTGGTGATATAGACTTTTTTAGCTAACTTTGTGGCCTTTTTGCATTGGTTTCTAAGGGCCCTGTAGCTGGCTAAGTCCCCCGGTAGCATTGATTTCCTGTACTTTTTCCAGGCCTTGTCACGGGTGGACATCAGAGCTTTTAGAGAAGGCAAGATCCACTTATAGCAGCTTCCCTTTACTCTGTGGGTTTTCATAGGAGCTAAGAGGTCAGTAATTCTGGTGAGGGATGTCTGGAAAAATTTAACGGCATCCTCCAGGTTAGGTAGGTGTCTTATATGGCTCCAGTCAATGCCATTTAAGTACCCAATGAATTGGTCAGGAAGGAAGTTAGAGTAGTCCTAGTAGTAATAATCCTAGCGGACTTTTATTCGCACAGTTCTTCCAGATGGCAAATACCGCGAGTGGTCGCCAAGGCATCGGCCAAGGTCCCAGCCATTTTTACATTACTGGGGGTTGAAGCCAGGACCCAGTCAATTATAGAATGCCTTCCTGATGTATGGTTCATTCTGGTCGGTAGGGAAATGACTTGGGCAAGGTGGGAGTCATTTAATATTCCATTGATGGCAGACTTCGCCTCCAGGGCCCAGTTTAGGTTGAAGTCGCCCAGTAAGATTATTATATATTAGAGTATTAGAATTAGAGGGGGTTAGCTGACCTCATGATGTCATTAGGTCTCACTAGATAAACCCCTCTGAAACACAGATCGAGTAGTAGAGCTGGGAGAGCTGTACTGAAAGGATGTATAGCTAGCATATAGAGAGCACAGAAGATAGTGAAATTTACTTTTTAGTATTTATTTTTCACTCTGTGGCAGCGTTGTTGGGAAGAACATTGCTGGAGCTCATGAGAGAGCTAGTATTTACTTTATTTGCAGTTTAATAGTTATTTTTCTTGATTTTGATTTTTTTTTATTATTATTTATTCTGAAATTAAGAATATATCCTTTAAAGAAAATAAATATCACGCAAAAGACTTGTGTGTTTTACACTCAAACCACTGTGTTGTGTTGTCTATTCCCACACCCTCCTATAATGAAGCATAGATGACTGTGTGTCTATGACTTTTTTTACATACCCTCAGTGTGTGATGACCTAATAAACCTCGAGAGCAGTCATCACACACCTCGGGTGTGTGTAAAAAGAAAGTCATAATACACAGTTGCTTATGTATTATTCTCTTTGTAGTTAGATGGACAGCAGAATCTGGGTGTCACTGTAAAATCATGTGCCAGAGGTGACTGGCAGAAACACAGTACCTGGGAAAGTGTTTCTAAAGAAATGAGCCAGAAGCTGTGTGTGATAATCAGCTTAACACTACTAAGTATATATGAGGAGAGTAGCACCCATAAACTCTGTTCAAATTTTATCAATCAAGTTATCATCTCTTTACAAGCAGTGGGTGGTGCTATATAAATGTTTTTGTACATATTTAGTAATTGTATGCTAATTTATTTTCACAGGTCTGCTCCTATTCTTGATCATTTTTGCACATAGAGGCCCCTCTAAGCAGACTGCACTTTTTCATATTTTTACTTTGACACTGCTGTTCTTACTCCCTGATGTTAATTGTATCACATGAAAGTCTAATCCTCCCTTACCCCGAGTAGGTTGTTCTTTTTAAGGCAGCGTGGTATAGTCAGCAGGTTTAATGAGGCCACAATAAGTATGAGTCTGACAGAAGGGAAGTGGAAAATGTACACTCCCCTCATGGGCTGGTGTATTCTTTACGCTAAGAAAAGCCTACATAGACTTTGTAGAAGATGTAGAGACATGTACAAAGTTAAGGAAATAGAAAATAACTAACCCTCAAGTGTTAAGAACAAGTTGGTTCTCAGCACTGAGTTAGAGCAAGTAGTGACATCATCGGCATGACAGGAAGCAAGACTGCCTTATGATGTCAACACACTAACGGGGAGTTGAGAAGCTACGAGTTCTGAACACAAGGGTTTATTTATTTATTTATTTATTTATTGAGTCTTGTATTACACCTTTGAGCAATACAACTCATTTACAAAGGTTCCAGTTCAGTAGTACAAAAATAAAACAAGGTAAATAATAGATAAGTAAATAGCAGATATCAAGAATATTCTTAAAAAAATGAATACATCAAAAGCAATCAAAATAGCATTGAATATTGCTCAATATAACAGTAGAGTGGGCTAGAAGAGAGGGCAGCCTGGGAGGCCTTGTCAAAATCTAGGAGAGAAAGTAATGGGGTATAAGGTGGGGGATGGGAGAAACAAGAGAGAGAAGGAAATGAGTTGCACAGGAGGTGGAGAGGGAAGGAGCGGAGTTGCAAAGGAGGTAATGGGGATAGAGAGATGAGAGTATGGGGAGGTGGAAGGAGGGAAATGGAGTAAATGCAGAGAGAAGGGGGAGTGCTGGTGAAGTGAGGGTGAAGAAGACAAAAATAATAGTATACCACGACGGTAAGCGTGTTTTCCAATACTGATGCTCTCTGAGTATGTTTTTTTGTGAGGCAGTTTGAGAGTTATCATTTTTAGGCAGTGAGTTTTAGTTCATTTAGATTAGCTGAGTCTTGGGGTAGCTCAGCTCACACTTGTTTTAGATTGCTGGAGTGTGAGACTGACGATGGCACCTGAGAAAAATTGTTCTTCATGTTTTAAAGTAGGAACAACTAATTCTGATTACTTCGGCTGAGGAATGTTGTTCTTAACATACTAAAATGTGAAGAACAACTTTTGAAACCCACTGGGGAAGCATACTTACCATGATTACAAAAGAATACTGAAATGAAGTGCAAAATGTTCGAAAGGGTTTTTTCTTTCCCTTTTAACAATGGCCAGAAGGTGTTAAATGGGTTGAATGGACAGGAATAGGGAGAAAAGGAAACCACAGTGCCAAATGGAAAACTCTTACTTGTTCTGGCTGAAACTACCTCTGTGGGTAGCAAACTTAAGTAAAAGGGTTGACTGGAAAAGCTAATGGTGAAGAGAAGGATGATATTGGCAGCACTATGCCTGTGAAACAAAGGGCTACAGTGTGTTCTGTGACGTACATAAGTGTATGTTAATAAATTAATCTTGCACTCCTGTATGAACATTACATGTATGAAGTTTGTGCAGCTGATCTACTGACGGTGGCTGTAAAAACCTGGAAATGCTAATGGCTGTGCTGTCAGATGTAAGTCTAATACATATAGAATAGTGGATGGGTGAACATCCACAACAAGTCTGTGTTTCCATCGAGGAAGTTGATGACATCACAGAGACCTTGAGAGTGAAGCTCGAGAGGTCCCGTTGATGTCATCAACTGCCCGAGATGGGGACGCAGACTTAGTTGTGGATGTTCACCCATCCACTGTTTTTTATAGTATATGGGTTTTTTTGTTTTACTTTTTTTTTTTCGTTACTTGCCGTAGGCGCTGCTCCCATTTCCCCTCTGGTGCTTCTGCTTGTGCCTGCTCCGCTTATGCTCTGTCCTGCTCCTCAGCACATCATTTTTTTAAATCGGTGAGAAAAAATAAAAGAAATTGTTTTAAGTAAAGGATGTATGGCTCTCCATGTTCCATTCCCACTTCAGTCGGTGGCTCGCTGCTCGGTGCTCGATAAATCGCGCCGCCATGTTTTTTCATTTTTTTTTCTATAGAGCATCGTCTGAGCCAATCAGGCAGCAGGTCAAGGGTAAAAAGTTGTTGTACTATCGATGTGATGTCAGAGCGATAGTACAACTTTTTTGACCTTTGAACTGTACTACAACAAGATTTCAGCAGTTGCTGAAATCCATTGACAATAGGCAGCACCCATGTACTATAATAAAGTTGCAACCAAATTGCAAAGGTGCCTGTCAGTAGCAACTAAGCAACAACTAAAAGGTAAGTATCTTTACATGGGACACCTACAAGTACATATGTACAGTGTGTTGTATAAACTGAACAAAACAGGAGTAAACATGTGAAGGTAAAAGTTTCAAGTATTCTGCCCCAGTGGTTTGTGCAAAGAGGTATAACTGACTTTATTAAACCTCAGAAAAAAATCTTGGCCTGTGAACCAGAGCCAGTCACATAGCATACAAGGGAACAGATTTTCAAAGCCCCCATAACTCCTGCTGCTGCAGAGAAAACCTGTCTCATGTGGAGCCACAGTTTTCACCACAGCTATGGTACATTCAAAACATGGAAACATAGACTTTGATGGCAGATAAGGACCACTTGGCCCACTAGTCTGCCCATTTCCATACCTATTGCATAAGCTGCAGATCTCAGTTGCCCAACAGCCTACTTCTTCCTACCCCCCCACCAGAATTGCCTTATGTCTGTCCCATGTATTCTTGAATTTCCCCCACTGTTCTTGACCCCATAACCTCCTCAGGAAGGCCATTCCATGGGTCCACCAACCTTTCTGTGAAAAAAATACTTCCTCACATTGCCCCGAGCCACCCCCTCTCTGTCTTCAAATTGTGCCCCCTTGTTCTTGCACAACTCTTTTTCTGAAAGATGCTACCCTCTTGAACTTTGTTGATTCCCTTCAGGTACTTGAAAGTTTCTATTATGTCCCCTCTCTCCCTCCTTTCCTTGAGGGTATACATATTAAGCTCCTTTAGTTTCTCTTCATATGGCTTCTGTTGCAGACCCTGCACAATTTTAGTTGCCCTCCTCTGGACTGCCTCAAAAGTGGAGCTGGTTTGAAATGCAGAACAGCGTTGTTGCCCTTTCTGTGATCGCTGTTTATTTAGGGTCTCTGTTTGCAGACTTGCTCTTTTGCTGTCACCATTGTATACGCCCATATCACATAGAACCAAGCTGTGTTGGGATATAGTTGGAAACATAGACAACTTGGGATGAATTATTGCCTTTCAATTGCCCTATTGCACTCAGTCTTTGGCTAAAAGCAATATAATTACTGCCAGGCATCCCTCTGCGTCAATATTTTCTTACTATTTACTTTGCCTCTGGTTAATCTCTATATATTGTAGGACATAACTTTTTGTAGTCTGTATCAACATAAATTATCTCAGTAGAACTTTCATTTATTTACTTTGCACATTATACTTTATGTATTGTTCATTTATCTTGCCCAGGTCCATCTCAAAAATGAGCTTGCTCAATGGTGTTCACCTGGCTAAATAAAGATTTTGATTGATTGATATATCAGCACCCAAAACATTTTAAATCACAGTTTTAAAATGTTGGGGGTACCAACCTTTAATGAGTTCAAACACAGTGGGGACAGGGCAAGGGGACTCATAGTTCCCAAGGGGGACAGCAAGGGTTTGAGGGGTGAGGTAGTGGGGGCATGGATACAGCTCACCAGGGCAGTAGGTTGTTCGGGTGAGGTAGTATAGTAAAGACAGACTCAATGGACCATTGGCCTCATTCTGCCATCAAATTCAATGTTTCTGTGGTCACTAACTGAACTTAGAAAATGGGCCTGAAAAATAAAGCATGCTGATTGGCTGAAAGCCCATGCGAGGCATGCATTTATTTTTCAATATTGCCCATTTTAAAATGAGTGCCCTTTAAGGTTGTCCCATTGCTTCTAGTATCCTTGGGCACCCTGAATATTCAAAACCACCAACCGCCATTTTTCTTCCACTCCCTAAGCGAGCATAAACTTTTGGCCGGGTTGATCTCCCCAATTTTCTCTCCATGGCAACATCTTCCAGAAAAATAAATAACTAAATGAGCATTGTTAATTGAAAAAAGCAGCTGGGATTACAAAATGGCAAGCTAAATTCAGTGTCAGATATGTAGCTTCAGTACCGCTACTTTTTTTTTTATTAATATTTTATTAGTTTCAAACTACAAAAATACAATACAATGATCATCAGATTATTGGATACAAAGACATTAATAAAAACAAAGAAGCACTAATTAGATACTAAAAGATTACATAAAGCATAACTTAATCAGACTAATAGGACAGAAATTTAAGGACTGAGATCAAGTGACAAAACCATAGCATGCAGTAAAATGATAGCATACAATCTTGCAATGCAAATGAAGAAAACATACAGAATGTCACACTACCAGTCCTAAAAATGGGCCCAGGTATCTAAAAACTCAGATGACTGATTGAGCAGGAGGTGACAAATTCTCTCATTTTCTGCTAAAATTGATATATTATCATACCGTTCAGACAGGGAAGGTACATCCTATTCTTTCCACTTAGAAAGTAAACGCCTCTTATTTGCCAAGGCTGCTGACAGAATCCAGTTAATCTGCTTTTTCCAAAGTGGAACTAGTTGTGAGGACACCCCCAGTACAAAAGTCAGCAGAGACAACAAGATCTTAGACCCTGTAACTAACTCACAGATCTAATGAATCTGTTCCCTAAGCTGAACAGAGGTAATTTAAGGAAGTATTTTTTCACAGAGAGGGTTGCGGATGCATGGAACGGCCTTCCAGAGGAGGCTGTGGAGTCAAAAACAGAGGTGGAATTCAAGCATGCATGGGACAGTCATAAGGCCATTCTAGGGGGTGGGAGTAGGAAGAAGTAGGCTGCTGGTTAACTAGGATCTGCAGCTTATCCAGTAGGTAGGGAAATGGGCAGACTGGGTGGGCCAAGCGGTCCTTATCTGCCGTCAAATTCTATGTTTCTATGATACGCCTGAGGATAGCTCCACAACATGTGTAAGAGATCAGCGTGAGGCTTATTGCACTTCCAGCATTTTTCCCCAGGGCAGAAACCCGTTTTCTCCAACCTGCTCAGGGAATAATAGTATTGATGTAAAATGTTGTATTGTATGGTTCTCCCCTGAACCTCTTTGAAAGCTTGATGATCATTCTCCACGCAGAATCCCAATCCTCTAAGGAGATATTCAGACCAAGAGCGGATTCCCATTTAGATTTAACATTTTCATTGTGAACAGAACTGTCAGTGTTACTACATGCTAACTTGTAAAGCTTTGATACCCCACCCTTAGAGTCAGCTGTTCCACAAATTGGAGACCAATCCTGACCTCCCGCTAGGTAGCACAAAATTGGGGCCTAAAACAGTACCTGCCAGGGCTTTCCTAACCTGCAGGTAGGTCACAAAATGAAATTTATGGAGATTAAACTCCTGACTAAGCTTCTGGAATGACTTTAGTACCCCAGAACTGTGATCAGTTAAGTCACCTACCCTGGAAATGCCCCATCTGAACCAATCAGTACTTTGCAATACTTTTCCCACCCATCTGTATATTAGGGTTAGACCACAAACCTTCTAGATGTGAAGGTAATCTGTCTAGTGATAATTTGGCTTGGAGCAACTTGATTGCTTTTATCAAGATGAGAATACAAGGGTTAGAAGTATAAAAACTTGAACTTGTTTTGAATAAAAGATCAGCTGGTTTCCCTGGTTTGCATAGCTGACTTTCCACCTCAATCCAAAGAGGGAAATCAGTAGATGGGGGCACAAGATAAAATACAGCTTGTTTAAACAGAAAGGCTAGCTGGTATATTTCCCACCCAGGAAGTCCAAAGCCACCTTGTGACCAATGGGACCTGAGTTTTGAAAGGGATAGTCTGGGTGCTGTGGAGCCCCGCAGCAAATTTTTAACCATAGATGTAATTTTCTTAAATTTAGAGGCACCAGATACTTATGGGATATTCTGGATTAGATAAAAAAGCTTGGGGGCCAACATCATTTTGGCAGAATTAATCCCCCCCCCCCCAAGACAAGGATAACTTGGCCCATTTCCCCAGGTCATCCTTTATTTCCTTCAATAAAGGATCTAGGTTAATATCCACTGTAGCGTTAATATTGTTTGGGATTCTCAGTCCTAAGTACATAAGAGAATCTGTCTTCCAACATTCTTTCTCTAGAATATTATCTCTCCCGTCTAGTTTGCCATCATCACAAACCTGCAACACCTGTGTTTTTTTTCCAGTTAACTGAAAGTCCAGAGAAGCCAGAGAATTGGTGAAGTACTCTTTTAAATTCTATGACAGAATTTCCCAAATGCAATAAAGTAAATAGTAAATCATCTGCGTATGCAAAGGTCTTATTACTTACTAGACCTGTTTTGAAGCCCTGAATATTCAGATTTGATTGGATAAGTTTAATAAGTGGCTCTAATGCCAGAATAAACAAATACAGAGAAAGTGGACATACCTATCTTGTCCCTCTGTAAAGTCTAAATGAGGATGAGATTTTCCCATTCGTTATTACTTCTGCCATGGGAGCATTATAAAGGGTCTTAATCCACTGAATGAAACCTTCCCCACATTATATACCTCTAATACCCTAAATAAATAGTCCCACTCAAGGGTATCAAAAGCTTTTAAAAAATGTATAGATAGAATAGTTAACGGTTTTTTTGGCTTTCTTAGCCAAAAATATCACATTGAGGAGACGACTAACATTCTCCATGCCAGACCTGCCTGGGACAAAACCCACCTTCCTCCCACCTACCATTTTAGTTACGAGGCTGCAGATTCTAAGGGACATGGCCTTCGCCAAGGTCATGTAATCTCCATTCAGCAATGATATTGGTCTGTAACTCTCACAGGACAAGGTGTCCTTCTCTTTTTTAGGAATCAGGGTGATAAAAGCTTTGGTGAGAGATTCAGGTAATTTTTCTCCTTTGAATGCTTCAGAAAACACCTTACACAAATACTTAGGAATCAGGGGGCCCATTACTTTGTAAAGTTCCCCTGGTAATCTGTCAGGTCCTGCGGTCTTATTATTAGGTAGGTCTTTAATAATCTGGGAAATTTCTTCAACTGAAATTTGCCTATCTAAAGCGTCTCTGTCTACATCATCTAAGGAAGATAAATGTGTTGAGCCCTAGAAATCAGCCAACTGATCACACTCTGCTGTGGAAGAACTAGAGTATAATTCTTTATAGAACTCAGTGAATGCTTTGTTAATGTCTGGATTTGCCACTTTAATACTGCCTTGCTTATCTCTTATCCCTGCAATCAGATTCTGGTTAGACCTTTTTTTTAAGTCTATAAGCAAGTAGTTTGCCTGACTTCTCACCCAACTCCCAGAATTTTTGTTTAGTAATTGCCAGAACAAATTCAGCCTTTGCAGAGAATATCTTGTTAACGTCAAACTTATGCACCATAATATCATGAAGTCTGTCTTGAGTCCTGTTCCTCCTTTGTTTAAATTTATTTTCTGTCTCTCTAAGTTTCTTCTCTTTAGTTTCCAAATCCTTAAGTGCTTTCTTTTTTTTTGTGGGATGCAAATTATATTATTCTCCCCCTGAGATATGCCTTAAAGGCATCCCATAGAATAGCATAAGAGATGTGTCCATCATCATTGCTCTCGAAATATTCAGACACAGCCCCCTCAAGAAATTCCCTGAAAGCTTTATCCTGCAAAAGAGATGTGCTAAACCTCCAGCACCTATTTGAGCTAAAATCCCTGTCCACAGTAAGTTGTGCTGTCACCATGCTGTGATCTGAGATCGCACCACTCTTAATATCTGCTGAGGACAAGGCCGTACTCTACCTTTTAGACACCAACAAGTAGTCTATCATACTATATGAGGAGTGTCTATATGAGTAGAAGGAATAGTCCCTGCCATCTGGGTGAAGTGGCCTCCAAGTATCTATCAACCCCAGGTCTTCTTTTAAATTAACCAGGACTCTTCTGGAACTCGGCATCAACTGCTGTATCCTAACTTTGGATCTATCAAGGAATGGGTCAAACACTTCATTAAAATCCCCCCCTCCCCACATATAATCTCAAATCATTGTATAAACTTAACTGGAGAGCACTTTCATTGAATAAACTGCTCTGCTCTTTATTGGGGGCATACACATTACAAATGACCATTTTTTCCCATTTAAATTACCCTCCAGAAACTGAAAGAGCCCTTCTGGATCAGCTATATGATTACTCTTGAAAAAGGAGACCCCTTTTCTAATTAATATAGAAGCACCCCTTTTTTTTGAGGAAAAACAGCTGTATTCGGTTTGCCCCACCCAGGCCCTGACTAGTTATGCCATTTCCTCTGGTAGAAGATGTGTCTCCTGAAGGAGGGCTATATCCACTCACTCTTTCTGAAGGTAACTCGTAATTTTCTTTCTCTTAATAGGTGATCCTAAGCCTTTAACATTCCACGAGGTGATGTAAATGTTATTAAAAGACATGGAGTAATCACTAACTAAAATATGTATTATAAGCTATCTGATCTGATGTGAACACAAAGGAGAGCAAGTTCAATAAATTAACAAGATCCTATATAATATACAACTTTAAAGATGCATCAGTATATTCAAATAAGTACAATGGAATGTAGTTTAACATTTCTAACACTTAGTCTGGTAAGCAATTACACCCTTACAGTATATGCAACCAAATATCAGAAGTATAGCTGAAAAGGAAGGGGTAATCACGTCAATTAATGTATATAATAGTGAGTAACTCTAGTATCAAGTAACCCGTATCCAAACAATTAAAATCCGATATCTAACTTAGACTATAAAAAGCACCTAACAAGGATATATAGAAAAATGAAACAATATCTAACACAAAAGCACTCAATCAATTAATGATTGTTATAACTGGAAAATATGAATCCAGTAGGTAATACATGAACTCGTTTCAATGATTTACCTTCAAAAAATCAGTAATAACCATATGTACCCCCAAAACAGGGAGAAAAGAAAAATTAATTTTGGGGGGGGTGGGGGGAGGAGTAAAAAAAGTAGGATGGAAATCTTCTTCGGTACTCTTAGTTCACCGGATCAATAATCCAAGGTGATAAGTTAACCCGCGGTAAAATGAGATTAAACGACCAAAGAAGAGGGTAGAAAAGGGATCCCAGTCTGAAACCATATTATGTTAAGAAAAAAAAAAGGGAGCCAGCCCGTCAGCACAGTGGTTGGATTTCCGCTTGCGACACCAGCGACCAGGGTTCAGGAACGGACCTGGATCGCTGGAGGGCAGGCCAGAGGAGAAGGATGGAGCATCCTGTGGACGGCTCTCCTTCTCCGAGGGGAGGGTGGGGTAGTGTCCAGCACTTGAAGTTCCCTTGGCAGAGGCTGGAGGTTGCTCAAGCTACTGGCGCTCACATGTATGGGAGGCAGGGCAGACGCAGGCATCACTGCACATCCCCGCCTCTGGAAAATCAGAAAAAAGGGGAAGGTGGGTGGGTCCACTGTCTAGGTGAAGCCCTCCCTTGGGGCTTTGATTAGCTGCCATCACCACCACTCTCCCGACCAGTCACTAGTTCCGTGGCTCGGATACAGGGGGTCTGATGACATGGCCCTGTCCTCCAGGGAGGAAGCCAGGGGTAACTGGGAGAGGTTGGCAATAGACGGCGGTGGAAGCCTTGGGGCCATGTCCAGGGCCGAGGGTTTGACAGTTGGACCTGCCAAAATAATAAAGAAGGGGAAAAAAAAAGGGTGAGGATATTTAAAACAACTTCACAACAACAACTCAATTAACTATAGCTGGCAACCATTGTTGGCATCATATTGACCATTAATAAATGACTGTATCCCTGTTAAGCCTGCAGAGATTCCCAGATACTGCCAGATGTAACATAGCTTAGCTCCATTATATATCTATTAGGCCCCTCTTCTCCTGTCTCAGTCTCCCTTGACCATCAGTGACCAGTACTAACAATGCAGGGAGTCTCTATCCACTTAAGATGGCACTAAAATATGCTAAGGCAGTTTGCTGTCAGCTGTATATTCACATCAGTTGAACACTCAGTTATGATGGCTTTGCTGGGATCTACCAACTGAGCCTGGCTCCCCAGGCTGGATTGATACTCTTCCCATATAGGAATAAAAGTGTTGCTGGTTAGTGCGCTAATCTGGGTTCTGATGAGGGGTACATGAGACTCCCCAGATCACACTATCACCTTACCCATAAATGCACCTGAGACTATCTTGTGCAGTGTCTTGCAGAATCTATCAGCATAAGCCAGGCTCCCCTTGCACCAAGATATTTTTTCCTGACACCTTCCTTCACTGATCTAATCAAGTTGTTTGTTTAATCACTGCCCCTATAAAGCATGTATCCAAGTAACAGTGTGTAAGCAGAGAGATCTCCCTAGTGTTCCAAAGTTACCTATCACCAAACATGCCTTTAGTAAAACTGAGTCAGACAAAAAGAAAAGGCAGAATCAGTAAATAAAATACTGTATAGGCAGCCATCTGTGAGCAGTCCCAGTTCAAGGAAGAAGTTACCAGTCATTATCAACATGTATGAGGAGAGAGGTAACAGCAGAACAAAAGGGAAATCCTTTAATACAACCTGGAAGAATTAGCATTAGGTATTTTGATCACAGATACTTGCAGCACACAGAATTTTCTTTTTATAATTTGATATCTTAAGACGAGTACATCACTTGCAACAATTTACATTTCTCACAAAATAGTAATTCTGACAGCACCTAATGTTATATGGATTAACCTACAGTATCTGTAGCAGTATTCTGACTTAAAAAGAGAAAAAAAAACAGTTATGCATGAAATACATCCTATTCTCTATATCATGTGTTGCATATCCTCAAATTGGCAAATCCATATTTAAAAATAAATGTCCAGCAACTTTAACAACTTATTTGTCAGCAGATGAATTCGCTCTGCAATTATTTAAAAGTGGAGTAGCTGCCCAGCCATGACTTTGCACTGACAGATGCATTACCATGCTCAGCTTACTGACTCTTTCCCTAAGCAAAAATGCTTGAAAAAGAAGAGTTGCACAGCCAATACCTTATAATTTCATAAAAAGTTCTCCATTCAGGTTTCCAGAATGACTCCTTGCTCTGATGTATGCAACCCAGCAGGAAGTACACCCACAACAGTTGTTTTGTTCCTTAGACCCTGTCCACACAACGCCTCTGTAACGTTACAGGGGGCCCAAACCGTTACCGCAACAGCTTGAGTTTACACCTGTAACATTACAGAAGGTGTTTTCACAACCGTTGTTGAAACTACATGTGAGGTGGTTTCAACAAAGGTTATGAATCTGGTTGCGCCTCGGTAACACTACTGGCCGTAGTGTGGATGCATGGTACCAGTCCTCTAGTGCAGCGCGAGCTGCATTATGGGATCTGGTGCCGCCATAACGGTCGCCCAGCTCCTGCTGTGTGGACTGGTAGTACTGGTCCCGTAACAGACACCGCCGCAGTGTGGACACACTGCACCGCCTCCCCGGCCGTAATGGTTTGCATCCGTTCCCGGGCCTAAGCGGTGTAGTGTGGATGGGGCCTAGGTTCCTCTTCTACAAATGGTTCAGAAGCTGTTGTAGTGAGGTCACATGATTCAGTGACCATCTCAGTCACTTCCTGCTCCTCCAGTCCACATAGTGAGGAAACATTAGAGTAAACAGGGCTTTCTCTGCTGCGACTGTGTTTTTTGGTTTTTTACTAGTACTAGTGAGCTTGGAATAGTTTTGGTGATTGCTTTTGAGATGGTCTTAATTTCCTCTGAATCCCTGGAGACCAATTACCCTGACAATCATTCCTTTGCTTAGATGCTGAAGGGCTCAGGTAAGCAGATGAGCAGTCTGTGTGTTTGTGAAGTGGATTATTCAAAGCAGGACTTTGGGACACAGTACATTGTTTTTTTTGTGTGGTGCTGTGCCTCGTGGTAAATAACTATCGTGATCACCATTCGAGACGCTGCCCGTGGATTTTGAAAAAAACTGTTGGGGTTTAGAGATCAATTTTAACTGTTCCTTGTGACTCTCCAATCCTAACTGCAGATATTCCCAAACATCATCTACTGTTGAACAAAAAATAGTACTGCTATTCCATTCTCTTATTACTAATGTAGCAGGATATTTAAAATGATACTGCACCCCAGCTTTAGATACTTCTTGTTTTGCTTTTTAGAATTCACGTCTCTTCTCCATTAAAGCCCCTGAATAATACTGAAAAAATATAATTTTCTCCTCATTAAAGAACAAAGACTTCTCTTCCCTGGCTAACTTCAGGACTTGTTTTTTGACTGAGAATCTTAAAAAATAAGCAATTATTGGTCGAGGTTTGGCTCTTGTTTGTGGCTTAGGACCCAGAGATATGTGAACCCTTTCTATTTCTAAAGGGTATGGCCATTGATATTGGAGTAAATCAGGGATAAACCTTTGAAGAAAACTGGGCATATTTGCCCCTTCCCAGCCTTTGGGTACTCCTAAAATCCTTAAGTTATTTCTGTGACCCCTATTTTCAATATCATCGACTTTGTTGGTCAGGAAGTCAGTCTGCTTAGCCTGAGTTCTGGCTAACTCTTTGAATAGGGCCACTTCTCTTTGTAATATAAGCACCTGCTTGTCATTACTAGTCAGTTTATTCATCATAGTGTCTAAGTCTGACCTGAGATTAGAGGTGCAGATTTTAATCTTGTCCATGCTAATTTTTAGCTCTGCCATCATCCTCTTTAGCTGATTTGTGTCCTCTTTACTTGCTTGCATATTGTTAAATTTATTTGAGCTGCCCGTCATTTTTTTGGCCTCCGTGGGTGCTTTCCCTGTTGCCATCAGTGTTTTGTCCCCCATTAGCCCCATTTGATATTGTGAAAGGTTTTCAATGAATGGCAGCTCAGAATTTGTGGCAGAAATGTTCCCCCGAGGTTTCCGGTGACCGCTAATAACTATTTTCCATGTCAGATTTGTCACGAAGAAGTTTAAATAAATAAAATAAAGGTTTCAGACCTGGAGCACTCGTTCAAATGACCGCCATCTCTAGAGCGTCGTGTGCCCCATCTCTGCGGTACTGCTACTGTGCATGAGAATATCGGCACTGTCTTGGTTTCCCATGCCACAGATGGACATCCATCTCTGGCACGGAAAGCCAAGAAAGTCCCACTTCTCTCATGCACAGCAGAAGTACTAGAGCTACCAGAGTCTCCAGGCTGACCTGGCTAGGATTCGTGAAACATCCTTCGCCACCCAGGGACCACCAGGGCCAATGCCACTACCTCAGAGGTTGCCAAGAAAGAGGAGAGGCTGGACCAGGGTGGGCACAAGGAGGGAGAGGGTGGTGGAACAGATGTGCATCCCTCCACCTGTACTTCTCCACAATTCATACAATCTTCTGGTAGATAGTGGTTCCTCTATGGGGGCACCTGTAGTGGAGACCAAGGAGGATGCTGGGAACCTTCACAAAGGAGACCCACAGGAGGGTGGCATGGGACCCACAGGGGAAGGAAACAGCTCCTGGTGGGGGACTCAATCATTAGGGATGTAGAAGTAGGGGAGGAAGGGGAGAGGGAGGTAAGGTGCCTGCCTGGCACCATGGCTTGGAGGGACAGGAAGTGAATCCTCAGGATGTGTGAGCAGCTGCAAAAGGAGGGAGCTGGATGTCATTGTCCACCTAGGGACAAATGACCTGGCTAGGAATGGGGTCAGCAGTGAAAGAGGAGTTTGTAGAGTTGGGAGGGCCTTAGACAAGTAGCTACACGTAACCTTCTCGGAGGTGCTGCCTGTCTATGGCAAGGGTGATGCTAGAGTACTCCTCAAGGGAATTCAATGAATGGTTGAAAACTGGTGTGGAGCCCAGGGTTTTGGCTTCATTGGGACTGGGGAGCCACCTGGAGGGATGCAGACCTATACTGGCGCGATGGTCTGCATTTGTCCGGGGGGGAACCAGGATCCTAGGTGAGAGGTTTAAATGCTTCATTGGCAAGCATTTAAATTAGCCAAGGGGACACACTGAAAAGGAGCAGGGAATCCCAGCCTCTCCCTACAAAACACAGTAATTAGTGAGGTAAACACCAAGGTAGAGAAGTCATTAGGGAGCAGGACAGAGGTAAATGTAAAAAAAGGCAAAGGCAGTAAGGACAGGGATGGGGCTAAAAGGAGTAAGGCCATCAAAAAGTGGAGGTTGATGAGTACCAATGCCTGTAGTCTGTGTAACAAGCTCCCTGAACTAGTGGCCTTGATGGATGAGGGTTGCCTGGATGTTGTGGCAGTCACAGAAACATGGTACACAGAGAACCATGACTGGGATGGCAACACACCAGGATACACAATCTATAGGAGGGATAAGGAGGGGGAAAGAGGAGGAGGAGTAGCTCTCTATGTAAAGGAAGGGATCAAAGAAACAGAACTAAAGAGTAAACAGGGAGCAGACGAGGCACCCTGGGTCACTCTGAAGACAGGAAATGGTACCACAATCTGCATAGGGGTTGCATACAGACCCCCATCTCAGGGGGAGGGAATGGACAAGGAAATGATAGAAGGCATCCTTAGAATGGCAGAAAAAGGGGAGTTATTGTTGATGAATATGAACAACCTGAATATGCCAGATGTTAACTGGAGCACCTTTGCTGCCGGCACATCCAAGAGCAGGGTCATTCTTGATGCCCTACAAGGGGCATGCCTCAGACAGCTAGTATTGGAACCCACTTGGGAGGGAGCAATCTTAGACTGGGTACTTTTAAATGGGGTCAGAGAAAGAATCTCAGATTTAGAAGTGGGTAGCCATCTGGGAACAAGTGACCACCAAACAGTGCGGTTCACGATAAACACAGCCATACAATCAAGCCATACAAAAACAAGAGTATTGGACTTTAAGAGGGCTGACTTTAGGAAAATGAAAGAGTGCCTCAAAAAAGCACTCACAAACAGGCAAGAAGGAGGGGTAGAGGAACAATGGGGAGTAATCAAAACAGCCATCACAGAGGCAACAAGTCTTTGTGTAAAGCAAATCAAGAAAACACAACAAAGGAAAAAACCGCTATGGTTCTCAAAAGAGGTGGCAGGGAAGGTTAAGGAGAAAAGGATAGCATTCAGGAAATATAAGGAAACACAGAAGGAGCAGGACAGAGAACTTTATCAGTTAAAGCAGAAAGAGGCAGGGAAGGCAGTCAGAATAGCAAAGGCCCAAACCAAGGCAAGGATAGCCAACTCTGTTAAGAAGGGGGATAAGACCTTTTATAGGTGCATTAGGGAGCAAAGAAAGACCAAAGGAGGGATACTGAGGCTTAATAAAGGGGAAGGAATGTGGGCAGAGGGTGACAGTGAAAAAGTAGGGATACTAAACAAATATTTCTGCTTAGTATTCACAAAGGAAGGGGAGGGGAGGTACCTAAACCAAACAAGAGAAACACTCTGAAGATGGGGGGTCAATACCCGGCCATTTACAGAAGGGTTCTGAAAGAACTAATAAAATTGAAGGTGGACAAAACAATGGGGTCTGATAGGATTCACTCAATAATCCTAAAACAACTAAGGGTAGAACTAGTGACACCGCTGACTACTCTCTTTAACAAATCATGGGAGGATGGTGTGGTACCTGAGGACTGGAGGAGGGCGGATGTGATTCCTCTTCACAAAAGTGGGAGCAGGACACAGGCAGGAAACTAAAGACCAATTAGTTTGACCTCAGTGGTAGGGAAAATGATGGAATCACTTCTGAAGGAAAGAATTGTTGAGTACCTAGAGGCCAGTGGGGCACAGGATCCAAGGCAGCATGGATTCACGATGGGAAAGTTGTGTCAGATGAATCTAATAGATTTCTTTGACTGGGTGACCAAAGTAGTAGACCAGGGAGGGGCAGTGGACATGGCCTACCTAGATTTTAGCAAGGCATTTGATACAGTCCCACACAAAAGATTAATACACAAATTAGCCAGCCTTGGAATGGGTCCCAAGGTGGTAGCCTGGATAAAAAAATTGGCTAGACAACAGGACTCAAAGGGTTGTAGTAAACGGAGTCCACAGTGAAGAAAGGAGGGTTACTAGTTGGGTACTGCAGGGTTCAGTACTGGGACCGGTCCTTTTTAATGTCTTTATAAGTGACATTGCAGAGGAGCTGGAAGGAAAAGTATGTCTCTTTGCAGATGACACAAAGATCTGCAACCGGGTTGATACATGAGATGGAGTGGAAAGGATGAGAAGGGACTTGACAAGGTGGGGCATAGTGGGCGAAGGCTTGGGAGCCTTTTGAGTTTTTACACCTTGGCACCTGCAGCAGGGACTTATCTGCCGAGTGTAGATCATGGGAAGGTGTTTGAGGGGACAGTAGCCTTGCAAGACTAACAGGAGATTTCGCCCTAATAACGCTGTCCACTAGGAAGCCAACTGATTAGTCTCAGTGCAGCGGGTGACAGTCATTTTAGGCCTGAATAGAGTTTGCAGTGGTGTTCAAGCCTAGGAGATGAGAAGGCATAGCAGCAAATGTTATTGTAGGCAGTGAGGACTTAGGTATGGCTGCAAATGTGATGACTCCATAGGTCAGGGCTGGTAGAAGGATGCCATGGGCAACAGCCAGCCTGGCGGATGGGGTAAGTGTATAGTTAGTTCTATAGGCAATGCCTAGCTTTGAGTTGCCCGATTTGCAAGTGGATTTGACATGGGAATCAAGGCTAAGAGACTGATCAAGGACAACCCCAAGTGTGCTACTCCTGGTTAAACAATGTTCCCTTCCCTTCCTATTTGAATGAAGTAACTCTATTTATGGGAGGGGAGCCAGGGCTGGAGACTGAGAGGCTATTTTTACAGGATTTTAGTTTGATAGCAGACCCGATCATCATGGCTTGGGTTTTTGTTACATTGAGGACCAGTTTGTGGTCGGATAGCCAGTTTTGGGTTGTCTGGAAGTCTAATGACAGGGGCGAGTTTATGTCAGACAAGTTTTTGGAGCTAGTGTATAGAACAATATCATCCACATACAAGATGGTAGAACAGGAGGTGAGACTAAAGGTGATGCTGTTGATGAATATGGAGAAGAGAAGGGGCTGTAAAATTGAACCCTGGGGTACCCCAATGTTTATAATGGCCTGGTCCGAGAGGGTGGAGGCTTATTTCACAAATTGGGCGTGGTTTGACAGATAACTACTGAACCAAGCCACAACAAACACCCGCCAAGAAACCCTTAGACTTTAATGTTGCAAGGAGAATAGGGTGGTCAACAAGATCAAATGCTTTTGTCATGTCTATAAAGGCTGCCCCTGTGAGAGCACCTGCGTCCATGGCAGATAGGGTGTCTGTGGTGAATTTAAGCAGGGCCGTGGTGGTACTATGGCCCTTACGGAAACCATGTTGGGCAGGGGAGAGAAGATTGTTTTTGTGCAGGAAAGCGGTGGTTTGAGTACCAACAAGCTTCTCAAGAATTTTGCTTAATACAGATAATATCACAATGGGTCTATAGTTGGAAGGGTCTTTAGAGTCACCTTTCTCGAATACTGGAGTGATTCTGGCTATTTTCCAGATATCAGAAACATGGCTCTGAGAGAGGGATAAGATAAAGATTCAGGCAAGAGGAGAGGCTATAAATGGGGCTGCTATCTTCAAAAGTCTAGGTTCAATGCCATCTGAGCCAGGACTGATGTTGTCAGATATAGAGTTTAGGAGTTTTAGTACCTCTGACTTAGAGATGGCTTTGAAGTGAAAAGATTGTTTTAATGTATCCATGTGTAGCTCAGTGTGAACGCTTAAGGGTTGCAAAGTGGGGAAGGCCGAGGTGTATTTGGTCAGGTCAGAAAATTGTTGGTTGAAGAAGTTTGCAATTGTCCGTGGATCATTGCATTGGATCCCATTAAGGATCATGTTATTTGGAGTAGGGGACTGGTAAGACCCCAGGAAGGACCTAACATGCTTCCAGAATTTTCTAGGCTCACCCGCTGCACCAGCGAGAAGATTTTTGCAGTACTTGCTTTTGGCAAGACATATATGCTTTTTACAATCTTTTTGCTGTGCCTTATAGAGGTCATGGTCGGCTGGAAGACCTGAGAGTTTAAAGCGTTTCCAGCTTATGTCTTTCTTTTTAAGTTTGGAAAGGAGGTCCTTTTTTAACCATCTAGTTTGTTTTCCCTTGACTCTACGTGTAGAGTAAGGGGTATGGATATCCTGGAGAGTCAAGAATTCATGATGGAAGAGATCTAGGGCTGTCTGGACACCATTTACTCTGTATAGTTTGTTCCAATCAATATGAGAGACAGCATCTAGAAAGTGTACTGGATCAAAACTTGAAAAGTTCCTAAAGGTGATATATTTTGGTGGAGGGGTGGGGTTTGTGGAGGCAGGAGACCATAGACAGAAAATATGGGAATGGCCGGCGAGGGTATCAGCAAGTATGCCGGCAGAATGTATGTGTTCAGGCCGATTGGTTAGGACCCAATCAATTAGGGTGCTAGAGTGTGTGCACATGGCTGTCCTGGTAGGTTCAGTTATTAGCTGGTGTAGCTTATGTTGCATGATTTAGGATTGAAGGTTGGTATGGCAGTTTCCCAGCCAGTTTAAGTTGATATCACCCATAATAACCACTTCATTTGACCCCACCGACAGTGATGTTTGTTCAAGTAGCTCCGCAAGACTAGTGAGACCACTGCTAGGAGGGTTATAGGCACATACAATATGCAGTTTTTTCATACCCAAGGAAAGTATCGCATGTAGTGACTCACAGTGGGGGAGGTCAGGCGTAGGGGTGATGGACAGATTTAAGTTACCTTTATAATAGATTGCAACACCACCACCCTTTTTGGAAGAAGTTCTATCTCTCCGGATAAGGTTGCAAGTGGGTAACTGGCAGGAGGAGTCAGGAACTGTGGGTTTCAACCAAGTCTCAGATAGGCAGAGTAGGTCTGGCTTGTAGAGGGTAACCCATGCCTCAAGTTCCACCCGATTTCGCAGGAGGATCCTAATGTTGTGATGGGCAAAGCATAGTCCTTTCAAGTCACGATTCAAATAATCAGCATGGGAGTAGGGGGAGCTTGGACCAGGATTTGACTCAACATCTCTGGAATGTAGCAGGGCAATTAGGATGAGATACCACAGTTTCTGGTGCATAAAGGAGGTATAGTGAAGTGGACCATTACAGTGTGTTAGAGAACCCGAAGAGGCAATGTAGATGAGACCCCTATGGAGAAGGAGAGGGGTGGGATCCATCCTCAATTCATCCAGAACAAGGAGGTTTGAGAAGTAGAAGTCACTTTGCGACACATGATGATCCCATGCATTATTGTGGAGGTTAAAATAGTCCTGGAGAGGGTACTGAGCAGGAGAAGTGTGGTAAGTAGATAGGGAAGGGTCGAGGAGGTCATGGTAATGCAATCCGTCAAAGTGGGAACCAGATAAGTAAGCAGAGAGGGGGTTTTGATGAGGATGTTTGCAAGGAGTGAAGAGTGTGAAAAGCCTATAAGGCTTACAGTAGATACCCGCTCAATGCCAGCAGGGGTCTCAGATTCTAGTGTTTGTATATAAATTGTACGGTGAACGGTAGAGATGCCAGAGGTTAGAAAGTAGAGAGACACAAGCCTGTAGTGGCACAGTAATACAGCTTGGTCTGGGAGATAGAGGTATGCAAAGTGCAAGTGGGGATAAGTAAATGGAAAAATAGTGCAGTGCTGCCTCAAGTGGCTAAAGGCTATAACCTGCAAATGGAGAAATGAGCTGATTGGTTATACACTCACACTCGGCACTATAAAAGGGAAAGACGACCAAGGGTGGTGGTGGGGAGCCGATGCACAGCACTGGCGGGGCCTTCTCTGCTCAGAACTCAGCAGCTGCTGGTGGCCGAGGTATTTCGTGGTGTTTTACCACCTTCCGTACCTGAGGGGATCTCGACAGGAGGGCTTCAGGAGCCTGGCCCTCTCGACCATCCTTCCGCCCGCTAGTGGGGCGGGGGGGCTGTTCCATTCTTAAGGAGACAAGATCTGAGGGGAAGAGAGGAGAGAGAATGATCAATTATAGCAGGTAAGGGCTTTTGTTTGTCTGAAAGGGGAGGAGGTGAAAGAAAGGGGAGGGTAGCAAATTGGAGCAGTTTGGGCTGAAGAGATTAAGATTAAGTAAGTGTGCACTCGGAGCAGTTTGAGCTGGGGAAATTCAAAATTAAATAAATGTGCAGTTCCAGTCTTTTCCACAATTAAGCACCAGTCTTTTAAATACACATGCAGAGCCTTGCTTCTACTGGTAAAGATACCCGTTTCTATCTGAGCCCCTGTATGGCACACTGCTGGTACAGTTTAGTAGACGGGGAAAAAATGGCGCCACGTAACAGTTTAAGCATATAACCCTCAAGGAAATTCAAAATTAATTAAATGTGCCGCTCCAGTCTTTTCCACAAATAAGCACAAGTCTTTACTTCTACAGTTTTGTGGAAAATGCAATTTAAATACATGTGCAGAGCCTTTCTTCTGTTGGTAAAGATACACATTTCTCTCTGAGCCCCTGTATGGCACACTGCTGGTACAGCTTAGTACAAGGGGAAAAAAAGCGACAAGTAACAATTTAAGCATATGACTCTTCAGCAAGCATTCATGAGAATTTAGGTAGAGTAAGGTACAGAATTAAAAGATTAGCATGCCGACCAAAAAGGTTATAGCAGGAGTCCAAGGATTTTAACTGAAAAAGGCGCCAAGTCCCTTCCTCTGCTCAGAACCCAGCAGCTACTGGTGGCCAAGGTATTTTGTGGTGTTTTACCACCTTCCATACCTGAGGGGATCTCGACAGGTGGGCTTCAGGAGCCTGGCCCTATTGACTGTCTGTCCACCTGCTGGTGGGGGGGTCCGTTCCGTTCTCAAGGAGGCAAGATCTGAGGAGATCTTAACAGGAGGGCTTCAAGAGCCTGCAGAGACTGACAGGTATTGGGGTGTGCCTTTGGGTCGTCAGCCATAACGGCCATGCCATTTCACCACACCCTACCCTGCAGACACCAAGTGTCATGGTGTGCCTTGGGTCTTTGGGCCTTACACTTACCGCATTCCATAAGGAAATATGGTGAGATGGGTGCAGGATAGGAGAATGGGGTGAACTTTGGGGCCAAAGAGTCCAAGGCACACTTTGATGCCTGTCACTGGCTGCAGGGTGTGGGTGGAGGTGGAATGGCATGAGCATTGCAGGCGGCAATCCCAAGTCACACCCCTGATGTCTGTCAGTCTCTACAGGGTGGGGTGTTATGGTTGGAAACCCTAATGCCCCGGGTGTTCATTGGTATTTTCCCTCCAAATTTTCAAGATTTTTCGTGTGACCCTACCTCATGAACAGTGGCAATATCAGGTTGTTAGCTGAAAGTTGATTTTGCACAGAGACTACGCCATTTGGCACCACAGGTGTGAAAACACATTTTGAATAGGATGTGAAAAATGACAGCTGTACCATTCATGGGGAGGTGTAAAAAATGGCAATGTTGAAAATCTAGAGGGAAAATATAAAAAAACTGGTGAAGTCACGAATGTGCATAGAAATTGCGCAACGCACATCCATAATGTAATTAGTTTGGGGATTTTTACAGCAGATTGTCAACACAGGCATTTTAGGACCTCTTCTCATGGACAGTGTCACTGTGATTTTCTTAATCTGTCCCGAACACTGATTTCCCACAGCGACCATGCATTTCTGCGCCGGAAGTATGAAAACACATTTTGGCCAGGGTGTGAAAAATGACAGCTGTACTGCTCATTAGGAGGTGCGGAAAAATGCCAGTGTTGAAAATCTGGACTGAAAATATTACAAATTCATTAACTTACAAGGATGCGTGGAAACTGCGCAATGCACGCTCGTAACACAGTCATTTTATGGATTTTTGTTACCAAAGTTTCAACATAGCCATTTTAAGACCTCTGCTCATGAACGGTGTCACCGTGATTTTCTTAATCTGTCCCAAACATTGATTTCGCACAACGACAGTGCCATTGTGTGCTACATGCTCAAAAACACATTTTAGGCAAGGTGTGAAAATTGACAGCTGTATTGCTCATAAGGAGGTGTGGTAAATTGGCAGTGTTGAAAATCTGGAGTGAAAATAGTAAAACTTATCGAAGTTACGAGCGTGTGTAAGAACTGCGCAATGCACGCTCATAAAAGTCATTTTTGGGAATTTTTTCACGAAATTTTTGACATAGGATTTTGGGAGGCCTACCTCATGAACTGTGACACTATTGTTTTATTACTCAATCCCAAAAGGTGGTTCCACGCAGTGACCACGAAATCACCTTTCGGGACCGAATAACAAAATGACAGTGGTTGAGTTCATGAGGTGGGGTCCCAATAACCCCATGTTGAAAATTTGGTGAAAAAAATTCCCAAAAATGGCTGAGATATGCACCAAAGTTGAAAAAAACTCCATTTATGTCATTATACAGCTTACCGGCATTTCTTCAGTTTGCGGTCAGCTTTGAAGAGTGCAGACGTGTTCCCAGTCCACCGAAGATCATCGCACCAGCCTCCGGAGGTAAGTATGGGGTGGGGGGGTTTGAGGAGGTGGGGTACACAGAGAGTGGGTGCAGGTTGGGGAGAGGGCAAAAGAGTCAATGAGGGACCGTTTTCTTTTGTTCCAGGTTTGTGTTTTTTTAAAAGACGACGTGGGACTTTTGCCACGCTGGGGTGTGCTCCCAGCATGGCACCTAGAACTTTGTTGGGGGGCAGTGGAGCCAACGGGGGATTGGGCACCCTGTGGGCCACAGACTTTTGCCACACTGGGGTGGGCTCCCAGTGTGGCACCTGGAAGTTTGCTTTGGGGGGGCAGTGGAGTCGACGGGGGATTGGGCACCCCTGTTGCTCATACAGTGTGCTGGGTGGAGGGGAGTGCATAAGCACGCTGGGGTGGGCTCCCAGCATGCTACCTAGGTGTTCATGGTGGAGGAGGACTGGATCCAACAGAAACAAACTGTCTATGACAGTTCAGATGCAGTGCTGATGTGTAGGCAATTTGGATACTGCCGACGGCAGTATGCAAATTGCCTGCCGATGGCAGTATGCATATTGCCTATGTGTTACCACCATTGATTGTAGCAGTGGTTTTCTCAGAACTGTACGGCACTGCATCTGAATGGCTGTCATAGACAGCTTGGACATTCATTGGTGCCATGCGGCCACACCTACAAAAAGGAGCAGGGCATTGGAAGTGGGGGTGGCACACCTACAAAAACTCATATGATGGCACTATGTTTCTTGCACATGCGTGCAAGCAAACATAACAAAGGTGATATTGTCCGGCTCTTAAACAGGGATGGAAAAAAGATGGAAGAAGACATAGAAAAGGCAGAAGTCTTGAATGAGTACTTTTGCTCTGTCTTTGCAAAGGAAGAGCCTGGCAATGGACCCACCCCAAAGGGGGACAAAATAATAGAAAGGGGGGTGGACACAAGCCCATTCATGGCAGAAAGGGTAAAGGCAGAATTGAAAAAACTGAACATGGATAGAGCCATGGGTCTGGATGGAATCCACCCACGCATACTGTGGGAACTGAGTGATGAACTGGCTGAATTCCTAGCAGAACTATTTAGTAGATCCCTAAGGGAAGGGATGGTCCCACAGGACTGGAAAAAGGCAATAGCGATCCCCATCTACAAGAGCGGTAGCAAGAGGAAGCAGGGAAATACCACCAAACCACCAAGTTAGTCTCACCTCAGTGGTGGAGAAGTTGATTGAATCACTGCTCAAGGAAAGAATAATAGCATTTCTGGAGGAAACTGAACAGTGGGATGCCAAGCAGCATGGGTTCACAGTGGGAAGATCTTGCCAGACAAACCTGATTGAGTTCTTCAACTTGGTTGCTAGGGTGGTGGACTGGGGAGGTGCCGTGGATGTCATCTACCTAGATTTTAGTAAAGCCTTTGATTCTGTCCCACATAGAAGGCTGCTAAATAAACTCAAGAATACAGGAATAGTGAAGGAAGTGGTATCATGGGTAGGAAGCTGGCTTCGACAGTGAACCCAAACAGTGATGGTAAATAGGGCAGCATCAGAAGCCAGGAAAATGACCAGCGGTGTGCCACAAGGGTCCATCCTGGGACCTTTGCTCTTCAATGTGTTCATCAGTGATATCACAGATGAGTTGGACAGAAAGGTATGTCTGTTTGCAGATGACACAAAGCTCTGCAACAGAGTGGATATGGCACAGGGGGTGGAGAAAATGAGGAGTGACCTTCTCAAGCCTGAAAAATGGTCAAGTATGTGGCAGCAAAAATTCAACGCAAAATAATGCAAGGTCATGCATCTGGGTAAGAACAACCCAAGTACTGACTACCACCTGGGGGGAGACTAGCAATCACCTGACAGGAACAAGATTTGGGAGTTATCATTTCAGATTAATTAAATGTGGGCAACCAATGCAAAAAAGCAGCAATAAGGCACAGCAAAATGCTAGGATGCATAGGTAGGGGTATCTCAGGTAGAAGAAGGGAGGTGATCCTGCCACTGTACAGGTCCCTGGTGAGGCCCCACCTTGAGTACTGCATCCAGTTCTGGAGGCTGTACCTCAGGAAGGACATAGGCAGACTGGAGACAGTGCAGAGGAAGGCAACTTAAATGATTCACAGTCTCCATGAGTCGTCTTACGAACAGAGATTAAGGGAGCTCAACATGTACTCCCTGGAGCAGCGCAGAGATGGGGGGGACATGATTGAGACATTCAAGTACCTAAAGGGTATAAACAGAGTCCCCACCCAGGAGCTCTTTCTCATTAACAACTCCATGAGAACAAGAGGCCACTCATGAAACGGGGGTAGATTCAGAGGCAACATGCGCAAATTTTTCTTCACAGAAAGGGTGGTTGATCCATGGAATGGCCTACCTGCCAAAGTCATTGAATCCAAAACAGTATGGGGATTTAATTCAGCTTGGGATAGGCACAAGGGGAGAGTGACAAAAAGTATCTTAGTGGGGGGTAGGATCTGGGCAGACTAGATGGACCTTTGTTCTCCATCTGCCGTCACTTTCTATGTTTCTATGAAAAATGTATACTAATTACCTGTCTTGTCACACAAGGTGTGACAGAAAGGGAGGAAATACATGTGTTGTCCAGGACTGTACCCAGTTTTCCCCAAACATGTATATAATAATAATAGTATTAAAATATTTAATTAATGTATTTATAGCTCCTGCTGTTTGGAGGGACCACTGAATGTAAGTTATGCCCTCGTTGGTCCAGTGGTCATGGGTCAGTGATCTCAGCCTACGCTGCCTGAGAAATATTGATTATCCCTAACAAGACTTGTGCCAATTATTTTATTTATCACACTTTGGGGCAGATCATGTCCTTTACTGAAAACACATTCTGTGACATGCACAGCTTGGTTTGTAGCATGCGAGCCTTTCCCTATCTTCTGGTCAGATTGTACGGTCCTATTTTCCAATAAGGGTGATCCAGTCCATCCACTACAGAAACTGTGCGAGTGAGGCATGACACGAACTGTTATCTTTCAAACATCCTGTCAGACAAACTCAAGTTTAGTTCCTCAAAACTCTCGCAGGCATTTCCACTGGAGCCATCCTGGAGGAGCCAACACTGGGCTGCCACAAAAAGAAAAAGTCTCTCAAAATTCAAGGATGTTTCCCCCATTCTACTCACAGTTCCAATGACCTGGTGTGTTAAAAGTCCTTCACCTTACAAGCAGATATGATACTAGAGAAGACCACTGCCATGACTCAGTGATAAGCTTTTCCAGCACCAAAGTAGGTACTAAAAATAAGAATAGGCACGAGCTGGAGACCTCTCACTGCAACTCCTATACTCAGACTGGCTCAGAGCTCTGAGTGAGCAACAGACCCCAGCTGCAACATTCCACTGTGGCTTATGCTGCTGCAAGAGTTCCTCCCACTTGGCACCTCTGCCCAGCTACTGTCAGTAGTATACGGGAAGACCTGAAAGCTTTAAGCATTTGCTGCCCAGAGTGAGTAAACAAAAAGAAACCCATTACACTACATAGGATTGTAGTATACTGTTAAACACTTTAAAGACTCTGCTGTAGAAAACTGTAAACATGCTTTAGAAAACACTTCTAATACATCTCTAGTTAAAACTGTCTGGTAAACTGGTGGGAGGGACACTAAGGTTATAATACAGTGATGCTTTTTAAAACTGCTTTTGGAATATTATAGGGGTGTGGTAGCACCCCTAGAGTTAGGGTTGAGTAGGGTGTTCAGTGTTAACCCCCTAACTTTGCACCTTAATAGCTTTGGCACAGTTTGATGAAATCAGCTAAACTTTTGCATGTGCTGTCCAGGAGGAAAGATGTAAATGTGTGCAACGTTTTGTGATGGCAACTCATGCTGTTTCTAAGATCCACATATATAATTTTTCTGTAGATGTTTAATTTTTTCCCTATACGTAACATGAGATTTTTTTTTTTTTTTTGCTGTCACCTACAGCCTACATGGAATGGATCTTTTCCCCAAAACTTTCAGGGTACAGGTATGGCATCCTAAGGTAGTGTCTTTGAAATGTTTGGTGAAAAAATATTAAATAGTTCAAGAGTTATAAGACTTTAAAGTTTTGTGTTTTTTCAGTTCTGAGCATGCTCAACAGGGTTCTTGAGCTAACGTTCTGATACGACACCAAAAAGTCTGTGTCGCAGGACTCTTTTTTTGGTTTCTCACCACTTGCTTCTCACAGCATGAAGCATTTTTTGTGCCACGAGACCTGTCATCTTATTTCTTTTCTCCTCGAACTAATAAGCATGGGCATTATATAAAAATGCCATCATTTTAAAAATCAAACACTAGAACCTTGCTAAACATCACCCATTTAGCTAGTTTATGATGCTTGTGTCTTAAATTAATGGCCTGAAATACCTTTTCTGGGCACCTCAAAACCCTGGTTGCCCATTTAGCGAGAAGAGCCATAGACCCGCATTCTCTGTATGAGAGCAGCAAGACTTTTTTGAGTTCTGTAGCCACAGTTACAACTCATGCTGCTGGCTGCTCTGAGAGCACTGACCCGCCATTTCTCTGATGTCCAGTGGTGCCTCTCACCCTCCCATCACAATCCCCTTATTTAACATAATGTTTCCCTGGTGTCTAGTGGCACTTCCCAAACCCTGCAATCGCTGTCTCCTTACTATTAAACTATTTCACTGGTGTCTAGTGGCACCCTCCCACCCTCCAATCACCGTCCCCTTATGTATATGCTGTTCCCTGATGTCTAGTGGCACCCCTCACCCCCTGATCACCATCCCTTTAAGTACATAATGTTTCCCTGATGTCTAGTTGTGCCCCCACCCTATGATCACCATCCCCTTATGTCTTATAATGTTTCCCTGGTGTCTAGTAGCACCACTCACCCTCCAATTGCCATCCCAGAAATGTCAGCTATAATAAAGAAATCCATCCTTCAATGTTTTTTTTAACCTGTAAAAAAGAAAATGATCCCTTGCCAATGCAATCCCCCTTACTAATCTCCCACTGAGGACCCATCACCCCACACCCCACCACACACCATCACTCATCTGAGCAGGTCCCATGGGGAAGATCTGCTCGAAGATCAAAGACACATCTTGCTGTCGGAACCACCAACTGCAATAAGAGAGTAAGCGCAGTTCAATGTATTTCAATGGGTTTTTAACTTTGATGGATAATTTTGTCATTTTTACATAGTTTGAACCCACATTTTCAACATGGCTTTTTTTGGGGATCCCATCTCATGACCAGTGGTGGTGGAATTATGCAAATCAGGCTCAAAAGGTGATTTCATGGTCGCTTGGCGAAACCACATTTCGGGCAGGATTTGAAAATGTTTACCTACCTTGTTCATGAGGTGGGGTCAATTGAAGGCTATGTTGAAAATCTGGGATCAAAATATGTAAAAATGTTATGCGCATATCTTTACATTTTTCTATGCTTGCTCGTAACTTTGGTAATTTTAAGTATTCCAGCCACAAATGTTTAGCATATCCATTTTTTCATACCACCTCATGAATGTGACAGTTGACATTTTTAAATCCTGGCCAAAACGTGTTTTGGCACCTGTGGCACAGAATGACGTTTCAGTGGTGTGGAAAGCCATTTTGGTGGGAATTTGAACATTTTCACCTACCGGACCCATAAGGTGGGGTAATAAAAAGGCTATGCTGAAAACCTGATGTACAAATATAGTAAAATGCCCCGGTTATGAGTGAACATTGAACAGCTTACTCTGGTTCAATGTCAGTTGACATCCACCTGTATCCTCTTTCCCCTGAAACGAGGCTGAAAATAGACAGAATCATCTAGTCCTCCTTTCCCGGCCAACAAAAGCAAAATAAAATAAATATTTTAATGTTCATGAATAACTTCTCTAATTTTAAACATTCTGACTCCAAACTTTCAACATGCCATGTTTCCACACCACCTCATAAACATGACACGTGTCATTATTGTAAATCCTGGACAAGTTGTGTTTTGGGGGCCTCAAGTGCAAAATGGCATTTTGTCCAATATACTATAAATGATACATGTCATGTTTATAAGGTAAATCATGAAATGAGTATCTTGAAAATCTGGGGTCAAAATAAAAAAAATTGATATAATTGTTAACGACCGTTGTATGTAGTGCCAGTCTTGACCCCAGCGGGTATGCTTTGTGATCCCGTGCCAGTGATCTGAGTTCCGTGGTGGGATCACTGACCCAGCTGGATGGGGTGAGGGTGGAGGAATGGCGCTGTTATGTGACATCCCTCCAGCCAGGGAATGAAAGGTGCAGGGTTGTCCACATGGGCCCAGCTGCCATATAGTAAAGACAGCTGTCATCTTGGCATAGGGCCCTACACCTCTCCTCCCTTGGGTGGCAGAGGGCCCTGTGCATTGGCTGACAGATGCAGTCTTTGCCCTGTACATCTGTAGCTGTGGCCACATAGAAATGTAGGGACCACAGGGCCCTGCACCTCCACAGCCCACCAGATAGCCCCATGAATACTTCACATCTGCCTTTGCACAAAGGGCCCTGAGTGAAGAAAGCTACAACAAATTGTGTTGGCAACTTGTGGTGAGACATAATACTCTACCTTTAAGACTGCATCATTACGTGGCACTGCCTTGGAGCTGTTCCTTGTGCTTTGGACTACAAGCAACAGGCTAGGGGGAGGGGAAACCATTAGGAAGACCCCACCACTGATTCGCCAAGACTCCAGAGACCCAAATTCCTAATGTTTTTTTTTATTTTTGCTGCATATGGCATTAGGGTTGGAAACCCTAATGCCACATTTCCCTACTTTTGTGGCATTGTTACCCTAACTGGTGTATTAACAAAGTTTTTTGCAAAGAACATTATCAGTACATGTTGTTTAGTTGCCATAAACCAAAAAGCAGCAAACACATAGTATTGATACCATTTTATGTATCAACAGGTGGAATCAGTACTAGTTTTTGCATCAATACGTAAAACTCACTTTGGTTAAAAAAATGAATATTTTTTTTTCTGAATTTTGGTAATACATGCTATATTATTTAATAAGAAAGTGTAGTTTTTAACTTAATTTTCATTCATCCTACACCCTTAATCACATTGGGGTGACTCTTCACGGGGTGGGAAGTACACACCGAATGCAAGTATCCTGCCCACGTAGCTCCACACCCATAGAACGATGCGCGGTGGCTGTATTCATGGTCACCATGTGGCCTCATTCCACGGCCTCCTTCTGCAACCCCACCCCTCTGGCATGCAGGTGCATGGGGGCTGTCTGGAAAACATGGGTAGGCATCCAATGGGATGTCTGGACCTGGTCTACCACCGTATCCCTAGAGCCGTGTGGCACCATGGCTGCAGGGATGGTTGGTGGGGCCGCACACACCAACACCAGGTGAGTGCCCAGGTGGCTGCCCCCTGCCCTCACAGTGGTCCAGGAGGGCTGGGGTGGCATGTCAGTGGGGCCTTATGGTGGTTGCCACTACCAGCAGCATATGGTCAGGGGCACACAGTGGCTACAGCTGCCCCAGGAATGTGTAGCCTGCATCCCCCTTGCCCAGCACATCATGTTTTCATGAATAGCATGGTGTGCAGGCATGCTCCCTGCACCACCACCAGACTTCCCCCTCACGGAGCTCACCGGCCAGCCAAGGGATCTGGTGTGTGTCTGCCCTGTGCCTCTGTGGTGCATTGGGCACAGAGGGTGCGATGGTCTAGGAGTGTCTACACATTGTGGATACGTGGTGTGTAGCCACTTCAGCACCTTGGAGAGTAGCCCCCAATGTGAGCACTTCATTCTCCCCTTTAGCAGCCCCTACTCTGTCTTACTTTCACAAGCTTTGCATGGAAATGCATCAGAAGATTATAGAGCAATAGCTTGACTCATCACATGCTGCTTTGTTGATCCTGATGCATATGACAAAGCTCAAATCAACACCTTCTAGGACACTGATCTTCAGTCATGTCCAGGAGATTAGTACCATCAGCTCTCAGTCTTCTGGCTTGATGTCTTCTTCTGTTCTCTTCTTCACTATGGCATATATTCATTAAAAGGGAAGGCACATGTTTGATGTTCATTAGCTACCACTTAATTATCTTTAAGCTACTCGAGGTGGTCATATAATCCATCAATAAGTAATTAAAACATTGCATTTCAGCATCATCATATGTGGAATGGAATCACAGAAAATGAAGACCAGACATTCTTTATGGTTTGAGGAAGATGAATGAACTTGGCAGCTGATTGTTTTCAATCTTGTAATAACCTTGACTTGACAATAAAATAAAAAGCAATTAGTAATTAGAGAAGGGACTGATTAAGGGATGAATGTGAGTTACACCCATGCAGAAAAAAAGCAATTATTCCCTGTATCAAAATAAAGAGCACATCATCACAAAACACAGAATGCAGAGACTAAAATTAAAAAGTAATTTGATGTGTCTGCTAATTGTATTCACATTGATCGGTTTAACAGAAACTAAGCAGAAAGAAACAAAAAATGTATTTGTAAAACAGTCCAAAGCACAATTGGATAAGCATTAAATGGGATATTGAATTTCTTATTAGCAAACATGATTACTAAAATAGCGAAGATAAATGGAAGAATGTGATGGGTAATGAGCATTGTCCAACCATTGTAGTTAGCTCACCGGAGTTACACAGGTTAGGACTTTTTATCCAGTCACCATGTAAAAATGAATACACCTGTTTTGTTAAACCAAAAACACCTTTTAATGCATTTTTTTCTATATTTTTAAAGACAATAAGACATTTCAGTAATTGGTAATAATGGTCAATTTTGAACTTCTTGAGTGCATTGGGTCCCACCAGAGTTACTCATTTGGGGAGGCAGTATAGGGTGATGGTTGAGAGCACCGAGCTGCAAACCTGGAAAACCATGTTTGAATCCCACAGCCACCACTTTGCATATTGTGTGACCATGAACGAGTCAGTTAACTTCCCTGTGCTCCCAGGGCACACCTGGAAACAATTAGTGTGTCTTTCTTGGTCAAAAATTGGAAAAAAATATTGCTTTTTTTTTTTTTTTTTTTGATTATTTCTTTATGATCCACGGCAGGGGCAAGGTTTTGCCTTTGGTTCCTTCCCCCACCAGCCAGCCAGCTGGGCAGCTGCCCTGGTCCCGGACAGAGCTCTAACCTCCCGTTTGCACTCGGGAGGGAGCTGATTTGGATGGGACTATGGCTGTGCCGGTGAGTAGCCTTCATGCTGCTGGGGTTTTTCTTGTTGGTGTGGTTCCCCTGCTGGAGGAGGCATGCAATTATGCCAAGGGATGGCACGCACGTGCTATCATACACGCTTCTCCTGGAGTCAGCCTACACCCACCCCTTGCTACTGCAGCATCGGCAGTGCTGCTCCCCAGCTGCTACCAGGGGGCAGCCACATACCAAATACTGATGTCCCCCCCTCCCCAGGGAATGACAGCAGTCCTCTAGATGCTCAATCCTTCCCCAATGTTGCCAACCCCTGGCGAACAGTGCTTGTTCCCAAACACAGGTCGCCACAGTGGCTCGAAGTGTGGCATTCAGCACCTTAACCCTCAGTGCCACTGCGCTGGCTGGAAAAAAAAATTTAAAGACACATGTATGCATTTTATGCCTAACTACCCAAGGGACCCACAGTAATGTATCCACCCCCACCTACAAGCTGAGTAATACAGCCAAGTATAAGTAAGAAATGGCTGGGCCTTTAGGCTTTTATTTTGATGGTACCTGGGTTCTGTGGTGTTACAATGGTTCAGTGTGGTGTGATGGCTCCACCTGTGGGGATCCTTTTGATTTTAACACACTGCACTGTTAGTGTGCAACCTCACAGGAAAATATAGTGCCCCAACTAACAGTGACAGGGAACCTGATACCATATGATACAACTTACCACTCAATTAATGCAGTTGACATCTGAGCCACTAGGCACTTCTGCTACTCACACTTCCTAGCCCACAGAAATTTGCACTAGCCCGCAGTCATCTTGGCTAACAGTGATTTGTTAAAGAAAAGGCAAATAAAGACAAAATTGAACAAGCACGTCTCAATTTATTTTAAACCTAAATCCCAAATGAACTTTGTAAAATAAAATATTTCAGCATATAGCACTCAGTGCAGTCACAGTGAGCTCGATTTTCAAAGCCTGGGGAATGACACAAGGCTCCTGTGTCAAATATAAATGACGTAAGTGGCACCTTACATCAAAAGATGTGACATTCCCAATTTTCAAATGCAGTCTGCATTTAAAAGGGGAGCCACTGCAGCAAAGTGGCACTGCACCAGCCTTGTGACCCAGTTACGGGTGCTCCAGGTCGCAAGGAGGCTTGTGCCATGGTAGGGCTGCAACATCCCTGGTTTTAGGATTTTGCAAGCCTCACCATGGACGCAGCAAGGCATTCAACTTAGACCAGTCAGGAGGTGGTCTAAGCAACTTGTGCCAGTGCCACACACTGTGGCAAATAAGAGGGGGAAATCTGAATGTGGGGCAGTGGGCAGAAGGGGCAGGGGAAGTGGCATGGGGGAGTTGGGGGGACAGCTGGGCATGTAAGGTAGTGATGTGGCACTCGGTGGGGTGCGTTTACTTTTGTATTATGTTTGTAAATGACCATCAGTACATAGCAGTGTACTGCAAAGTACAGTACCTATTACATATACTGTACATACAGACACAGGTGTAGTCCAACACATCCAAGGGGGGTATGTCATAATTTTGAGTAACACGGCAACATAATGAACCATAACACAGCAGACTTCACAACTGCTCAGTTACACAGACCATAACTATCATCCACTATACACCTGTTATTGGTGGTGCCTTATGATTGTTACAATCTGTATAACTGAACAGTTGTGAGGTCTGCTGTGTTACAGTTCATTATGTTGCTGTGGTACTCGAAATTATCACTTAACCCTCCGTGGATGTGTTGGACTACATCTGTGTCTGTATGTACAGTATACAGTGTTTACCTACTAGATTGCTCAATTATGATACCAACTTTGTAACACCTGTTCTCAATTACATGTACCCTGTAACCTAAATGTATTTGTCTGACCTCATTGTGACGTGGCTCCTCTGTTGAACGCCTATTGTTTTTGCAAACCTATGCTATGTAACCAAAAACACTATGTTTAGTTTTTTAGTTTAGTTTAGTTTATTGCTCTAGGAATTACTACCTTTGAGACAGAGGCTCTTTTACAAAGGTTCCACGTCAATTAGGTACAGTACAAAAGGTTACATGGATAACACAACAATTTGTGTTGTGTCAAGAGCAAGAAAACATATACAAATACATATCAAATCACTTGTGCAAAAGGACATGAGATATCAATAATCACATTATTATTACAAGAAAGAGGTCATGCCAGATTAGGAGAAACAAATAGGAACAAGTCCAGAACAGAGAGGTTAAGTGAAAGGTGTGGGGAGCAGACAATAGCAGGAGAAAAGGTTTCCCAAACATGTCTTTGTCAAATAACGGAACAGGGTGGGTAGTGAGAAAATAGGAGGTTTAATCAGGGCCGTCACAGGAGCTGGAGGTGGCAAGGTGAGAGAAAAGCCTTGATTTGAAAATACCTAGAGAAGTGGAGGCAGTAATATGAGTGCTGAGGGCATTTAGCCAGCTGGGGGCATGATAGGCAAATGATCTTTGTCCCTGGGAAGTCCGGCATCGGGGGACTTAGAGAGGCTGGTGTTCTGATCTTCTGGTAAAATGGGTGCTAGCGCTAGGGCATAACAGGTCTTGGATACAGGGTGGAGTGAGGCCCAGAGTGGATTTTTCGCCATCAGGCAGGTAAGGTACTTTATCCGGTTTGAGAGTTGCAACCAACCTGAGTCAGCATAGAGTTCACATGTGGGTACGTCGATGTGCACCAGTGAGTAGCCGACAGGCCTTATTTAGGGATGTTGTAATGCGACTAAGTGCTGTAGTAGTGGCAGATCCGTATATAACTAAGCCATAGTCAACGACTGAGATGATAGAAGATTGGATGGCAATCCTCAGTGCAGAATGGGTAAGAAGCTGTCGGTTCCGATACAGAATCCCAATTCGCTGATTAATAGTTTTTGCTGTACTATCAATGTGAGTTGCAAGAAAGTTAGGTCTTGATCAAAGTTGATTCCAAGATATTTGAAAATTGGCACTTGTTCAAGGGTATTTCCCAGGTATGTATTAATGGTGAGTGGGACTTCCCGTTTCTTGTTTTGCGGGTTAGAGAAGAGCATGGATTTAGTTTTCTTTTGTGGTTTAGAACCAGCTTATGTTCAAGGAACCACATCTCAACTTTGGAAAAAGCATGCTGAAGGTTGAGGCGTAAGAGGTTCGGATCTTTATGAGTGGCAAGAATCACGGCATCATCGGCATAGAGAATTAATTGTTCAGGGCAGGGTTTGGGGAGGGAGTTTAGGAAAAGGCTGAAAAGGAGAGGGCCCAGGATGGATCCCTGGGGAACTCCTGAGCGAACCGGTTTTGAGTCTGAGAGAACTCCAGCTACTTTTAAAGATTGAGGCGCTGAGCAAGGTCATTTTACCCAGTCACCAGGACCCTCAGAGCCCTAGGGATAGAGATTGTTTGATAAGTAGGCCATGGTGAACTGTATCAAATGCCTTGTTAAGTCAATATAGACTGCTCCAGTTAGGTTTCCTTTGTCCATGGCATTGTGGATTGCTCCTGAGAATTCAAGTAGGGCAGTCGATGTGCTGTGCCTTTCCTAAATCCATGCTGGTGAGTGCATAGGATGTTGTGCTTTTCCAGGTAGTCTGAAAGTTGGTCCGCCACCAAGCGTGCTCAAGGGCCTTAGAGAGAGGTGGTAGTATTGATATCAGGGATAGTTACCAGACAGTGACTTATCACCACTTTTGTGCACCAGAGTGACAACTGCAGCCTTCCATTTCTAGGGAATTGGCTGTAGCAGAGGAGAGATTGAAAATTTTTGTGAAGGAGCAGTACTTCCTCCAGAGTGAGACGGAAGTTTAAGGTCAATATGTCGCTGCTTGCTCAGGACTTAAAAATGGCCTTCTTTACATATTTATAGACTTCATGTGCCTTTACTAATTTGAAATGGAAGGGTGGTTTTGGTTGGAGAGGCAGTAGAAGTAGAAATTGGAGGTCAGCATCAGTAAAGAAATCAGATGAGAGGACACCACTAAGGTCCGTGAAGGTATCATTTAGGGTGTTTGCAATGATCTCTGGGTCTAATGTAGTGGTTCCATCCATATTCAGTATTGTAGGAGAGAATTTGGACTGCTGACCCATGATATTCTTTATGTTGTCCCAGAAGGATTTCCCTTCGCCCCAGGAGTTGGAGAGGGCATTCTTGAAGTAGGAGCTCTTCATCAAGCGGATCTGTTTAGTACAGTGGTTGCGAGCCTGTTTATACTTCTGAATGTCTGACAGTGTGCCAGTAGCTCTTGCAGTGGCCCAGAGGTGATCCCTACTTTTGAGTTGTGCCAACAGCTTTGCTGTGAGCCAGGGATTTGTAAGTGCTTTGATTTTGCGCTTTTTTACTGGTGCATAGGTGTCACAGGCAGTGTTGAAAGTAGTAATAAAGTAATCAAGGGCTAGGTCAACATCTTGAGTTTTGTAAATCAAGGACCAGTCTATCTGCCTAAGACAGGTCTTGAGATGAGTAAGGTTGCCATAAGGTAGGACTCGGCTATAGATGGTTTTGAGGCGGCTTACGAAACTTATTTGTCCAGGTACATATTATTGGAGAGTGATCACTGAGCGAGTCAGGGAGAACACTTACATTGGTTATACAGGTAGGGTGACTGGTAAGGATCCAGTCAATGAGGGTGCTGGTCCCTGATTTGTAGTTTTTCCTGGTAGGGGAGTTTACCACTTGTGTTAAATTTGCTGCTAGGATGGCATCTTTGTTTGACCCTGCATCAGGAGCAAGCCAATTTATATTAAAGTCCCCAAGGAGAAGGAGTTCGATGTCAGAAGGTTGTGTACTTATGAACTCGAGGACAGCCTGTAGGCCGGAATCAGGATCTTTTGGTGGGATATAGACAGCAGCAATTGTGAGGACTTTGTTTTGGGCACCAACTATTATCTTGATAGGGAGGAGTTGCACTGAGGTTTCTGTGGTGGGATAAGAACCAGGGAGACAGGTGAGGTAGTCCTTTATGTAGATTGCACATCCACCACCCCTTTTTGAGGTCCTATCCAGCCTGAATATCTTGTAGCCTTGTATAGAGATGGCATGATCCGGAGTATTAGGTGTCAGCCAAGTTTCGATGATGGCAAGGATATCCGGGTTGTGTTGGCTGGCAAAGATTTGAAGGGAGGCCAGTTTTGGGAGGAGACTGCAGATGTTTAAGGTAGCAATTTTGAGCCCCCCCTCCATTTTGGCAGGCTATGTATGTCTTTAATGTGACGAAGTACCTTTGGAAACAAGCCTCTGGCTCAAAGGTTGTAAACTGATTTTACAAATAAATAAATAAAATAAGTACTAGGTACTGTACTTTTTGGTACACTGCTACATATGGATGGTCATTTACAAACTTAATACAAAATTAAATGCGCCCCATCAGGTGCACATCACTACCTTACATGCCTAGTTGTCCCCCAAATCCTACTATGCCACCTCCCCTGCCCCTTCTGCCCCATGCCCCCTCCTGGCAAGCTGTTTCACCACCACCACAACCATCACAGTCTCTCTTGTGTTGTGCCAGGTGGGGGGGCCAGATCCCTGTGGCAATTCCCACAGGTGTGCCAACTGTTTGGCACAGCTGTCAGCTTGCTGCAAACCCAGAGAGTTTGCCACCAGAACCCTTATTTTTGTAAAAATCGGGTGCAAGGTCCCTGGCGCACCTGGAGTTTGACGCAGCCCTGGAGCGACACAACTTGCATCACTCTAAGGGCTCTTTGAAAATCAAGCCCAGTGTCTTACTATAAAAGTCAAAGGATCCTTAAATGTTGCTGGACGGTGTGGTGTCAGGGGAGTGTGGCTCACTCTCAAGCACACTCACGTCATGCTCACAGTCACTTGGATCTGAACTGGAACACACCTCTTCAACATCAGGCCATGACAAGACATGGCCAGTCTGTTACTCCTCCTACTTCTCTCTGTAATGACATACAAACATACAAACATATGAAAATGCCAGCAGAAACAGGCCTCATGGTCTATTGAGTCTGCTCAAGTACACAGCTAGCACCTTATAATGCTGCTGCCTCTCCCATCCCCTCCATCCTAGTACCCCTTCCCCTATTCCAACCCCTCTTGAAGCTGTCTACCATTTTGCAGACCACTACCTCACCCAGCAAGGAGTTCCACTTGTCCACCACTCTTTCTATGAAAAAATGTCTCCTCATCTCTCTCCTAAATCTACACCCCCTCCAATCTCAGTTGGTGTCCTCTTGTATCCCTCCCCTTTCTCCTCTGGAAAATCCTCTCTGTATTAGTCTTGTTTATTCACTTCAGGTACTTAAAGGTCTCAATCATATCTCCCCTGTTCCTCCTCTCTTCCAGAGAGTACATATTCAACCCCTCCAGCCTTTCCTCATATGGCTTACTCTCTTATCCCTGAATTATCTTTGTAGCTGTACGCTGTTCCCCCTCCAACAATCTGATGTCCTTCTTCAGGAACAGGTGCCAGTATTGCATGCAGTACTCCAGGTGGGGCCTGACCAGCAACCTATACAGGGGCAGGATAACCTCCCTACTTCTGGAGGAGATCCCTCTAGCTGTACACCCCAGCATTTTGTTGGGTGTTTCCGCCACCCTTCTGCATTGAACAGAGTTGTTCATGCTCCCTGTTATGATCACCCCTAGGTCCTTCTCTTCTGTGAAGCAACCCAACTGAACCCCATTTAAGTCATAATCCCTTCCCTGGTTCCAGGTTTCAAAGTGCAGAACTTTACACTTCATGATGTTAAACCCCAGCTGCCATTTATCTGCCCACTCCTGCAGCTTATTCAGGTCCTCTTGCAACCCCTCCCTCCCCCCCCATGTCATCTACCACAGCTCCCATCTTGGTATCGTCTGCGAACAGACTGATTTTGCTCTCGATCCCATTCAAGATATCTGCAATGAAAATCCCAAACAGTACTGGTCCCAGCACGGATCCCTGTGGTACTCCACTTGTCACCACTCTTAGTGATGAGAGTTCCCTACTACCACCACCACCACCCTTTGCTGTATCCCCCTCAGCCAGTTCCTGATCCAGGTCACCATTTTTAGTCCAGCCCCCACATACTCCAGCTTCCCCCCCCAATCTCCCATCTGGTACTGAATCAAAGGCATTACTGAAGTCCAAGTACAGGACGTCCACAGCATGGCCCTTGTCCAGTTCCCATGTTACCCAGTCATAGAACTCTGCCAGGCTTGTCATACCATTAATTGATGGCATCCTAGGACTGGAACTTCTCAATGTCTGGTGAGTTCATCTGGATCACCATCAGATCGGTCAGAGTGTCTGATCGGACCTTGGAGCATAGCTGGGATTTGGTAATATTAATTTGACTAAATCCCCTCTCAGCCTCTACAGAGCTTGCTGGCAATGTCAATAACAGATCCACAAGGGCAAGGATGTTGGGGCATTTCTGCTTATATGCTGCATTCACCTTCTCCCATGTCAGCTCATTAATGTGCTCAAACCTAGAAGAAAAAACAACAAAAGAAAGGTAGGTCAACCTCTAAAACACAATTTTTGGCAGCAGGACAGGATACTCAGTTGGTGCAAACCTACCCCCCCATCTTTTCTGGATTTTCATTTAATGAATGACAAAGAATGAAAATCAAGGGATGTCATTTGGATTCAGAATTAATTTGCATATCTGTCATACGACTTGATTTGAGCATTGTCCACTCCATTTCAACCTCATCCACATTGACATCAGTGGCTTCCAGAACTGTGTTGAGTGAGCAAGCAGGGGAGTAACCAGCTTGTAAAAAAGTGTATGCACATATTGACAACTAAGTAATAGGTGGGGGGGGGGGAGATCTGAGAGCCACCTAGGCCCCCAGAACATTTTTGCATTTTTGCTGCATTCTGGTGCGTTTTCAAGTCAGTTGTGGGAGTATTCAGTGCCCTGCTATCATAGCCCTTTTACATACCAGTCACTCTGTTTTCTGACCCCTGGTGGCTGATGACAGACTGCACATTTTGATTTTGGTGTCTACTGGTAAAGCAGGCCTGGTATATATATATGCATACATGCACTCATCAACGACAGGCTAGAAGGAGGGGTGGAGCAACAATGGGGAAACATCAAAACTGCCATCACAGAGACAACAAGCCTTTGTGTGAAGAAAATAAATCAAAACGAAAGAAAAAGCCACTATGGTTCTCAAAACAGGTGGCGGGGAAGGTTAGGGTGAAAAAGATAGCATTTAGGAAGTATAATGAAACACAGAAGGAGTAGGACAGAGAACTGTACCAATTAAGGCAGAAGGAAGCAGGGAGGGAAGTCAGAATAGTAAAAGCCCAAACTGAGGAAAAGATAGCCAACTTGGTTAAGAAGGGGGATAAAACCTTTTGTAGGTACATCAGGGAGCATAGAAAGACAAAGGGAGGGATAGTGAAGCTGAATAGAATGGACAGTGGGTGGGCAGAGAGGGACAGTGAAAAAGCAGTGATACTGAATGAATACTTCTGCTCAGTATTCACAAAAGAGGAGGAGGGGAGGTGCCTAATCCAGTTAACAGAAGCACTCTGGATGGGGGGGAAGGTCGATCCCAGTCCTTTCACAGAAGAAAGGGTTCTGAAAAAACTCCTAAAACTGAGGGAGGACAAAGCAATGGGGCCTGACAGAATTCACCCCAGAATTCTAAAAGAATTAAGGGGAGAACTAGTGACACCACTGACTACCCTTTTTAACAAATCATGGGAGAATGGTGTGGTACCTGAGGACTGGAGGATGGCGGATGTGATTCCCCTCCACAAAAGTGGGGGCAAGACAGAGGCAGGAAACTACAGACCTGTCATTTTGACCTTTGTGGTAGGGAAAGTGATGGAATCACTTCTGAAGGAAAGAATTGTTACATACCTAGAGGACAGTGGGGCAGAGGACCCAAGGCAGCATGGATTCACAGCGGAAAGGGTCATATCAGATGAATCTAACTGATTTCTTTGACTGGGTGACCAAAGTAGTAGAACAAGAAGGGGCTGTGGACATGGCACAGTCCCACACAAAACATTAATAATCAAATTAACCAGCCTGGGAGTGGTCCCAGGGTGGTAGCCTGGGTAAAACATTGGCTGGACAACAGGACACAGAAGGTAATTGTAAATGGAGTCCACTCTGAAGAAAGAGGGGTTACTAGTGGGGTGCCGCAGGGTTCAGTACTGGGTCGAGTCTTTTTTAATGTCTTTATAAGTGACACTGTAGAGGGACTGGAAGGAAAAGTATGCCTCTTTGCAGATGATACAAACGAGGCATGGAAAGGATGAGAAGAAACTTGGCAATGTTGGAGGTATGGCAGCTTGGATTCAATGTAAAGAAGTGCAAAATAAGGCACCTGGGAAACAAAAACCTAGGGGAAGATTACACAATGGTGGTGAGGTAATAACAACAAAAATGGAAAGGGACCTGGGGGTAATCATATCAGATGACCTTAAGGTTAGCAAGCAATGTGAGAAGGCAGTAAGGAGGGCTGGGGGGATACTGGGATGTATAGGGAGAAGCATCACCAGCAGAAAACAGGAAGTTATTATCCCACTGTACAGACAGTTGGTGAGACCCCATCTGGAGTACTGTGTCCAGTTCTGGAGACCCCATCTCCACAAGGACATAGACAGGATGGAGGCAGTCCAGAGGAGGGCAACTAAAATGGTGAAGGGTCTGCAAGAGAAACCATACCAGGAGAGACTAAATGAGCTTAATATGTATACCCTTGAGGAAAGGAGGGAGGGGGACATGATAGAAACTTTTAAGTACCTCAGTGGTATCAAAAAAGTCCAAGAGGGTAGCATCTTTCAGAAAAAGAGATGTGCAAGAACAAGGGGACATAATTTGAAGATAGAGGCGGGATGGCTCAGGGGCAATGTGAGGAAGTATTTTTTCACAGAGAGGGTGATATATGCATGGAACAGCCTTCCTGAGGAGGTTGTGGGTCTAAAACTGTGGGAGAATTCAAGAATGCATGGGACAGACATAAGGCAATTCTTGTGGGGTGTAGGAAGAAATAGGCTGTTGGTTAACTAGGATCTGCAGCTTATCCTGTAGGTAGTGAAATGGGCAGACTAGGTGGGCCAAGTGGTCCTTATCTGCCATCAAAGTCTATGTTTCTATGTTAGTAACCAATCACTCAAGACTGTTTAAATGCTTAAGAATGATAATTTAACATTTTAATGTTCAGTGTTTCTGATGCCCTATAGATACATGCCAGGACATTTCTATATTTTCATACATTGCACACTCTTTTTCTCCACTTATGTTCACAAATCACTCAGTTATGTTTTTAAAACAGTTTTAAACTAAAATGCATATTATTTTCTTTACTCTGCAACTGTTGTTGCAGTATATATATATATATATATATATATATATATAGACACACACACACACACACACACACACACAGGTATATAGGCATATTTTACTGCAATTACAATTAGAGGGTATAGATAATTAGATGAATAACGTATTCATCTAAATTCGATTCTTTATATTAAAGTATTTATGAATTTACATTGAATCCTAATATAGAGAATCACTATGTAGTATTCCAATTCCAAACAGTATATGCAACATTATATCTAGTAGGAATATTTTTTTTTATATTTTATATTTATTATATTTTCATTTGCAAAATCATAGGACAGTTTTTACAGTGTATATATTAAGACAGCACATAATTACATCAGTCAGATACTTAGCAATACATTAGTCAAAGGTCTCAGGACGACTTACATATTTTACAAAGCAATTCAGGTAATGAGCACTAAGACATTTACAGAAACCATCATCTGGGTTGGTATATTTCTAAGGTACAAAAGTAGGATCTAAAGATGAAATATATAGAATCCATTTCCTCCATTTAAGCTCAAATGCAGACGATTTATTTGTGCTTTTAGCTATTAATCGTTCTACTATATAAATTTCTCCCATTATTCCCCCGCCAGCTCTGTATGTTTGGAGACATCTTCTTCCCCCAGTTTCTAGTAATTGCTTTTTTAGCTGCCAGCATATAAGTGATTAACAGTGATCCTCTGGATATTGGGAGACCCTCTGCCGGAATTGAGAGTAATACTAGCTCAGGGGTCAACACAGCTTCCGCATCTACCAATTCTTTAAATGGCTCTAAAATATCTCTCCAGTAACCTGCTAACTGCGGGCATGCCCAAAAAACATTGAACCGATCCGCAGATATTTCTCCACAATCTCTCCAGCAATTGCTTGGTGTCCCTGATAAGAACTTGGCCAGTCTTGCCGGTGTATAGAAAAATCTATTTCTAGCTTTCCAGGCAAATTCTCACCAATAGGAGGCTCCCAAAAGTCCCATTGAGAATTTAGTATACTTTTCCCAATACTCCTTTGATACCTGGAGTGGAAGCTCTTTATTCCAGGCATTCAGAATTCCCTGAGTTGAATTTTTTGATAATTCCCTCAAACCCCTATATATTAGTCCCACAAAGTAGGGCCACATCTGACCTCTCTCCGTGGTCATGGCTAAAGTAAGCAATGAAGGGGGTGGGATATGGGAGCCTACTAAAGGCTGGTCCTTTATGTTCAATGCCCTTTCTTAAGCTTGTATAAATTGGAAAGTCCTGTTATGGAAGATTGTAAGTTTCTTGAAGTTTAGTAAATGAGAAGACCTCCCCCCCGACGTCCACCAAGTGGAACATAAATTTAAAACCTTTTTGTCTCCATTGAGCCAAAGTACCCTCCTGTTCCAGAATAAGAGATTGGGTTCCAAAATTTAATAGATTAAGATAGAGACCCACTGGTTCTCGCTCTCTTATATGGATGAGTCTCCTCCAAGTCTCCATAGTAAAATTTGTGCTATAAATAAGTCTAGGTCTTTTATTTACTGGGGCATATAGCAATTGTAAAAGTTTGCTCCCCTCCCTCACCCCATTAAGGGTGAATTCCAAATTCTTCCAGAGTATGTCATACATTGGATTATTCCAGTTGAAAACTCGAGCTGTCACAGTGGCGTATGCATACATCTGAAGATCAGGCAAATTTAAGCCTCCCTTATTTTTTGGTGACATTAATGTGGACCACTTGATTTGAGGTTTTTTCCCAGCCCAGACAAATCTCGCCAAAGACTTATTGCAGAAGGGAAAGTACATTCCATCTGGCATCATCGGTATGGTCTGAAAAAGATATAGCACCCTAGGAAGAATATTCATCCTAATAATATCCACTTTAGAATATAATGATAAAAGAAGTTGAGACCACTGATGTAGATCAGACTCTATTTATTGTGTTAGAGGTTCATAGTTTACCATAGTGAGATGCATTAACTGATTTGGTAACTGTATGCCTAGATATTTTATCTTGATGCTGTTCCAGTGCAGAGGCAAACTACCCTTCAGTGTCTGTGAGGGGGAGAAATGAAAGGGGAGAACTTCCGTTTTAGAAGAATTTATTTTATATCCAGAGAATTGAGCAAATTGCTCAAGTACCTCCCTTATTGCTGGAATAAGGATTCTGGATTCAATACTGACAGTAAACTGTCATCTGCATATAAAGCCAACTTTCACGATTGATTGCCCAGCTGAATACCCTCAATTTTTTCTGATTTTCTAAGCATCATAGCCAAGGGTTCAATATAGATGGCGAATGACAAAGGTGATAGGGGGCATTCCTGTCTAGTGCCTTGCTGTAACTTGATAAGCCCTTGGTTCAGAATATATTTGCTCCAGCCAATTCACAAATTTCTTCAGAAACCCAAATGACATTAGTGTTCCCCATAAAAATCTCCAGGACATCCTGTTGAACGCCTTACAGGCATCTAAACTGACTAAAGCCGGGGGGTAGCTGAGTTAGCCATATAATCCATCAAGTGGATTGTTCTTTGTACATTATCTGCAGTCTGACACATGTGCAGAAATCCTGCCTGATCTGGATGTATCAGGGTAGGCAGTATAGTCTCTAACCTATGAAACCATATTGCCATGTATATCTTATAATCATTATTTAAAACCGAAATGGGTCTGTATGACTCTAAATTCAATGGATCTTTACCGGGTTTCAATGCAGCTGAGATGGCCGCATATGATCATGAGGGTGGGGGGGGCACCTCCATCCTGCACCTCTAAAAAAGGTTTTGCATCGGCTGGATCAATTTTGAAAGAAATGTCTTATACCATTTGGCTCCAAAGCCATCTGGGCCTGGGCTTTTTAATGTTTTAGAATTTTTAACTGCTTTCTGGATCTCTATAGTGGAGCTAGGACATAGAAGTGAAGCCTGCTGGGATTCAGACAAGTGTGGGAAGTTAAGGGGGGACAAGACATTTTTTATATCCTCCGGGGAAGGCAGTGTAGGATCAGAGTACAAATCTGCATAATATTGTTGGAATGCTTTCAGAACTGCAGGGGGTTTATTAAGAATATCTCCTGTTAAGGGGTCTCTAATCTTTGTAATTGTGGCAGTCTGCTTAAATCCTCTAGTACGCCTAGTTACATTTCTGGCACCTTTAGGACCTCCCTCATAATAGTATATTTTACGATATAATAAAGGCATTTGTGTCTTATATTAAAATGGATTGTAATTCCGATTGAATTTGTCTAAGCTCAAGTTGTGAAACTCGTTCACCTCTGTCTCTCTTCTGCTGTAATTCTTGTAGCTTATCTTGTAATATTTTGTATCTGGATTCTCTCTGTTTATTTAGTCTGGAGGAATAAAAGATAATCTCTCCTCTAATCACAACCTTAAGAGTATCCCAGAGGATAGTAGCTGAAATAGAAGGGTCTGCGTTCTCCTCTAAGATTTGTGTGATGCTATCTACAATTCTGGTCTTAAACACTGGATCCTTCTAAAGAGAAAGATGCAGTCTCCATAAAGTTGTTTTATGAGTTTTGTTAAATCCCACCTTAATTAAGAGAGGTATATGGTCTGAGAGGAGGTGAGCTTCCAAGGATATATCTTGGATCATATCTAAGTGCTCTGTAGAAGTAAAAAAATAATCTATTCTAGCTGATATGTTAAATCTAGGGGAGACAAAAGTGTGTCCCTCCACAGAGGGGTAGAAATGGCGCCACATACAGTAGCTGTAAGACCCATCTTAGGTATCTGGGTTTTTAAAAGTTTTTGAGTGGGAGTAAACCTATGTTGTTTAGGGAAAGTGGAGTATTTCTGCAAAGACATTATTAAGTTGAAGTCGCCTCCTATCAGCATTACCCCCCTTTTGCTTTTCGAGCAGTCTATTAAAGAACTGTCTCAGTAGTGAGGGAGATGCTCCTGGTGGCCGATAAACACTCACCATTGTCACATTAGTCTCATACAACAGCTCTTGTGCTATGACAAAATGCCCATTATTATCTGAATAGATCTCCCCTTTAGTGAATGGAGTAGTAGTTGGAATCAAAATAGCCACTCCACGCCTTTTCCTTGACTTACTAGACGAAAAAAAACAGTGAATCTGCCACCTGCAGCAAGCTTAGCATGTTCCCCTTGCGACAAATGTGTCTCCTGTAAGTACATGCATTCTACGTTCTGCTTCTGCAAATACTGTTGTAGTCTAGCTCTTTTTATAGGATTATTAATGCCATTAATATTTAATGGCAATATCCTAGTTGTTTCTAATACCATATTATGTTTTCATTTGATAAAGCATTACTAATTATTGCAATTTCTCCCTTCCACCACTCCCCCTCCAATCTCCACAAGGATCCACAAAGTCTCTGGGATGTCATAACAATGGTTCCAGCAAAAAATATCATATCTTGTCTTAGATATCCTGTCATCTGACCAGTGCCATGTAATCTAACTAAAGTTTTCTCACTGTCCCTGATCAACCAATAACTTATTATCAGATATATAACTGTAACTAGCCACTGTAAAATGTTAATGTAAGCAGTGCATCCAGTAATCTGGAAGGATAGCTGTCCAATAATGATTGACAATAAATCAAAAACATGTATACATATAAGTATTGCTTTTACTATTATTCTATGCTGTAGAAGCTTTAGGACTTCCAAATGCGGGGAGAGAAATAAAAAACAAAATTTCCAGTAGAAACTGCTCCTGGAGCATTTGAACTCTCCCTAAAAGTGAAGGGAATCCCTTAACATTGTTGTTAGGGGCCTTCGAGGAGCCAGTAAACTGTTCCCCTTTAAATAAGGCAAAAACAACAGAGGAACAGAGTAGATAACTCCAAAGAAAATCTTTAGGGATGTCTCCCAAAAGCAGCATAGAGCTCAAAAACTGCTCCCTTCCCCATTCCCTGCTCCCCGAGCTTTCTGAAAAATGTTTCCCTCTTATGTTACTTCGATTATCGATGGAAGAAGAAAGAGCCTGCAATTAGCATAAACAAATAATTATATCTATAACTTCTAGTCCACCATTAGAAGGCACTTAGGTTATTTAGTTACTGGCTGTTACTTATCTAGCAGATTGTGTAAGGTAGTGTCTGTTCATCGTGCAGTCACCTATTCCAGGCTCAGAGCAGCTCATTAAAATAGAGATCACGCTTCAGGCCCAAAAAACAGATGGCACAGCATATATTTTTCAAACTCTCTCTCCTGCTTACTCAGCCGAATGAGCTTCTCTGTAAGTTTCAAGTATTGTCACTTTTTGCTTCCCTCCTGTAAACTGCTAGGGTAGATTTGATTGTTCCCAGTTCTTGTTGTTTTCACTGTTTTCTGTTAGAATTAGACTGCCAGCCAACTTGGCATTTTTCTGGATTGTTGCCACCCAAACTTTGTTCGGGAAAGTGCAGGCCCATATTTGTAAGTTCTTCTTTTGTTTCCTGAGCCGTGGAGAACTCCCTCTTTCCGGTAGGCGGATGAACAATTAGCCGCGCTGGATAAGGGGTTGTGAATTTGTGGCCTGCTGCTTTCAGTACTGGAAATAACAGTAAATAGGCATGTTGCAAGTGAGTAGTTTTTGGTGCATAGTCATGATCAAGATATATGTCAGTTGGGTCATAGTAAACTTTCCAGTGCCACCATGCTGTAAGCAGAATATGTTCTTTTATTGCATAGCTGTTGAAACAAAGAATTACTGACCTTGGCAGAATATTTGCAGAGGTAGGTTTAGGTGCCAGTGCCCTATGCACTCTCTTTCTCTAGTTGGAGGTTGAAATCTTTTGGCAGTTCTAAGGCTGTATGTAGTAAAGCTTCAACAAATTCCTTAATGTTAATTCCCTCAGATTCCTCAGGTAGACAATAAATTCTAATGTTTTTCGGAGTGCTCTGTTCTCAAAATCTTCTTGGCGATCAATTATTTGTTCTTGCATCTCTTTCATCTGCTGTACCATTTGTTCCAAATCGTCCATTCTATTCTCAGTTGCCGTCGCAGTTCTCTCTTGTTCGTCTACTCTCTGCTCTAATTGTATCACATCTCTTCATAACTCACTGTACATTTCTTTGATTTCTGCACAAAAAGTAAGTATCTCTTGGTAAATTAGGTCAAGTTTTGCCTTCTTCGCTTTGGCTTTTGGTTGGTTCCGCTGAGATTTAACCAGGCCCCTTTTAAGATCTGCAGAGTCGTGGTTATCTGATGCGACTGAGGCCTCCGATTCGGTTCCATCAGCTATCTCCTCCATCGTGCTGTATTTTGTTAGTAAATTCAATCTCTCCAATTCTCTACACTTTCCTCTGATTTTGTAATGCAAAATCTATTTAAGAAATATGCAGAATTACAGCCAAAGTGTAGTTTTTTTAGCTTGGGGTAGACGTAGTTCTCTTTCTAGGCTGCCATTACTCGGGGGGGGGGGGGACCGGAACTAGTAGGAATAATTTGATTAACTAAAGTGTAAAACAGAAAACTAAGTTTTTCTTATCATATTATTATGTGCAACCACCAGCTTGAGGGTCATGGAAAAACTGATTACAGTGTGATAGGAAGGGCAGACATCACTATTAACATATAATATCATGATAATGGATTCCCAGTGAGGAGAGATTGTTTTTTGCAACAGTATATACACTTGGGCTCAGATATTCAAAGGGGTTGCATCAGTACAACACACAATGCACCCAGTGGGATATTCAAGGTTGTCAAGCACAGCACAAGTCTGTCTGTGAAGCGCCAATGGTAATGTATCGCGGCACAAATACAGAGGGCGTGCCCATCATGCTGGCACATCCCGATATTCAGCCCAGGATGTACAGCACATATGGTGGCACAACCTTGATTTCCACTGCATACGGGGGCTCAAAGTTGAGCTGGAAAAACAAGGAACAAACCCAGGCCACCCACAGGTGGGCTGGTGTAGAGCAGGGTGCAACACAGCTCCTGCCAGCCGTGGGAGGCCACCCACCCTGCAGGTATACCATCCACAAGCACCCACACCCTCCCAATGGCCCAGTGGTTCCCCTCTCCCTCCAGCAGTCCTGATCATGGGCAGTGGTGTAGGCGAGTCCCTCACCTGGTGTTCCAGTGGTGTCCCCCCCATTTCACTCACAGATGGGTTCACTCACAGATTCATGCCTGTGTAGTACAGTATAGTGTGGACCAAATGACTTACAGATCATACTGTAAGCTGTCATTTGGCGGGTGGCTGGGTGGTATGCGGACAGAGTGCAGCTGCCCGCCAATGATGGGGGGAGCTGGGTGGCAGGGGTCCTCTGTGGGTGCAGTGGAGGGGGGGGTCCCACTGGTCCACCGGGGAATATATTTATTTTGAATGCCTGTGATCAGGCAAAATGGGAGGGGAGGTTCCAAAGGACCACCAGGGGATTTATCCATCTTGGATGCCTGTGATGGGGAGAAATGGGAGGGAAGGGGATTCCAATGGACCACTGTGTGATTTGGTCATTTTGGATGCCCGTGATTGGGTGACACAAGCTGGAGGGGGATTCAGATGGATCACTGGAGGATTTCTTCATCTTGGATGCCCAAGATCGAGCATAACCAGAGAGAGGGGGATACCAATGGACCACCAGGTATGGGATTGTCATATTCTACAGCCCACAATCAGGCATACGGGGGTGGCACTGGACCACCAGAGGCTTACAGCAGCAGTGCAGGGTGCCAGGTGCATTTTGCTAGGCTGCCCTGCACAACACATGCAAATGGGGCCATAATGACATGCAAATGGCCCCATTTACACCTTGCATATATTGTGGCCCCTATTTGCATGCCCTCTTCTGAATATCACGGGTGCTGCACCTAGCGCAACTGCATTTGTGCTGGTGCATCCCCGGTGCTCCCTATCTGTGGCTTCCACTGGCACATTATCACTGCGCTGTGCGCATTCCGTGCCATATTCAATGGTGCTGCACCATGGTGCATCACCATTGAATATCACCTGGTCCTGGCCCCGGTGCATCCCAAATGCACTGCACCTACACTTGCACCATTGCCAGGTGCGATCTGAATATCCGGGGCCTTTATGTCTTGTTATGGGTCTGGCAAGGACCCCGCAAATATTTTAGGAAGGATTACTGACCACTGGCAAGGACCTTGTAAATTAGAATGGATTTAAAATTACCACATGTTTGTTAAGTATCAGACAATTTTGACTGATGTATCTGACACCAACAAAAGCTGGAAAACTATTTTATAATATCATTTCAGATTTAAAGTTGTTACTTGCAGTACTAATAAAATCAGCACATGTAAAACTGAAGAAAAATCATGACGTGGTGGTAGCAGCTGAGTGACTTAATGCCTCGCTAGTCACTACAACTGCATTTAATAAACAGACAGTCATTAACATGTTCTGCTGGGTTTTGACTTACTGCATATAATTAAGCATTGTATCATGATCAAGAAAAAACAACCAATCATCTTTCTTAGTTGGCACCTCGCCCCATTGTAAATCCCCCAATAACCACTGCAAGAGGTGCCAGCCTGCCACAGTGTTGTGTCAACCTGTTTTAAAAACTCTCTGACATCATCTCCATGCCCATATAGTTGCCATCTTTGTTGCCGCTAGTCTCCGTCATGTACCAGCAATTAAGAGAAAAAAAGAAATTGCTACACCATTCAAGCTGATTCCCCTGGCCGAAACTGAATAAATATTTTGGTCTGTTCCCAAAACTGAACCAGAGAGCAGCAGTCACATCGAAGAGCACTTACTTCAACAAACTGGTCCTGCGGCTCCCATTCCTCTGGTTCCTCAGCCTGCCGACACTGGTAAAATCCAACAGCCATTCACCCAATGAGAACATAACCTTCACCTGCAGTACAGAACTCAAACACCGCAGTCCTCCTGATATCAGCTTGGCCGGGACTATTTTTTTACAGTGTAAGCTTATTTATAACAAACACCATTATAATAAAAAAAAAAATATGTATTTTTTTTTAAAATCAATTATTATACTTCACTCATGGCATAATCACAATAACCCACTTGAGGGTGTGGGTTATGGGGGATTTATCACAGCTGGCGAGGATTTGATCACTCGGCTGCACCTCGTGGCCAAACCACACCAGCCGTGGAAAAATCCCCCCATAACCCACACCTTCTAATGGTTTATTGCTTAAATAATGCATGACAGGGTGTGGGTTGTGCTGGGATAACCCATGCCTGGGGTGGTTGGGCACAAGGCCAGAGGCCAAGTGCATCCAACACCCCAGGAGTGAGGTTATCCCAGCACAACCCACACTCTAGAGTGCATTATTGCTATTATACATTGGCTCTTATTTATTAATACTGTGGGGACAAAATGAGCACATGTAGATTGCTGTTAGGCAGAGAACAAGTGTTGGAACATCCTTTTTATGTATAGGGACATCTATTTTATAGTGTCAGTTGTACAGTTTTATTTTTAAATTTTATTTTGAGGAAACACTCCCTATGTGAAAGCACTGCATCATGGGTATGCAAATAATCAATTTTCTGGTATCACTGTAGTGTGTTATGCAATGTCAGGTAATTAGGTATTTGCATACCCATGATGTAGTGTATTAATATGTGGTGTGTTTCCTCATAAAAAATAAAACTGTAAAATTATATCATAAAAGAGATGTTCCCACACTATAAAGGAGATGTTCTGAAACTTGTGTTCTGCCTAACTATGAAATGTTTTAGACATCACAAAAATCCCCCCCTCCCCCCAATATAAATAAATAAGGTTTTTATATCAAACTAAGCTTCTGCTTCTGTTCTTAAATCTTTCTGGTCATGAAAACTTCTTAGTTTGAAAAGTTGAAGCATTGTTCCCCAAGTTCACATTATATTTGAATTTTAAAATGTGATGAGATTATTTGATGCAAAATGTTTATGGATAGCAATGATAAAGGTATGATGTTGGCACCAACCACATTCATAGTCAGGTTGTGTAGTGCTATAGATGGTGAAATATGGGTTTATTGATGGGGGTAATGTATGTGTGAGAGATGTTTATGAATTTCTGCTTTTTGGATGTTTGGCCACACTAAATAGGCCATACATGTTTTCTTCCCTTTTCCTCATTACTACCCCATGTGGCAAGCTGTCGCGGTGAAGACTACTATGCTGTTGCTAACATATTTTTAGCTCATGATGACATGGTAGGTAGATTAAAGTTGATCACATGTTGACAGCAAACAATGGAGTAGTGGGTTCCTCTATGCACAGTGTGGTAAGTATGTCTGAGTTTAAAAAAATAAAAAAAAGGTAACGGGATTGCTTAATGAATTTGAATAAGTACTCATTTAATTGCAGTCCCTAATGTTGCTGCTGCTGACAAACAAATATACTCTAAATATGTGATGTGGTCTCACTGGCTATAATGAGCTGACAAGATCTTCAAGTTAATAAGTCCTCGTGCAGCCAACATTATCTAACACTTTATTCACCATTGTTGGAAAGGTTGAATGTGATTTGTTCTATGTTATGTTTGTCCTGCAGTTTTATGTAATCTACCCTATGTCATACCTGTGTCTTGCTGCCTAGCACTGCTTGGTTGGAAGTGCATGTTCCTTTTCTAGATTTGCTAGCTACGTACATATTTTGGAATTTTGAATAATTTTATACAGAGCATAATTATTAGAATAATAGGGATGGGTTATTCTGCATTGCATATGCAGCTGTTTATGCACTAATTGTCTATCTGAGCCAAAACCTCCTTGGACTGAAGTTCGGTGGACTTTCTTTTTGGCAAAACAGTTGATAACAATTTACTGGTATTACTTCCACCCCACTTCTTTTTCTTCTCTCTCTGATTAAAACTGAAGTTATTTTGAATTTCTTGTTAAACGGTTTTGATAAATACGTAGAAGTTGTTGTGAATAACATTGCTGTTTACTCGTTAAACACTTTGTTAGATACAAAACAATCTTATTGAAGGTTTTTTTTTTTTAGTTTTAGCTTGGTGTTCTTTCCTTTTTTTAATCTTTTTACCATAGTGGTTATAATAATTGGTGTTATTGTTGTTAACTGTGTATTAAAGTGACATTCTTTAACGTATGTAGCCTTACAAAATTGTGTCATGGAATGTCAATGGATTAGGGTCCCCCATTAAAAGGAAAAAAAATATTAACATATTTAAATAAGAAAAGAGCTGATATAGCTTTTCTACAAGAGACTCATTTAGATGAAAATAAATCTGTTTAACTACATAGGTTATGGGTGGCACAAGTGGAATTCAGCACGTTTAGCTCCAAACAGAAAGGAGTCACAACATTAATTAGAAAAGGGGTTAATTTCATCAAAACTGGTCATGTGTCTGACCTGGAAGGTGGATATCAAATCTTGTTAGGCTCTTTAGATTGTGTTGATGTGATTCTATGCAACATATATGCTCCTAATTCTGGTCAGCACACATTTTTTGATCAAATAACTGTACAACTTGTTAGCTACCCAGAATATAAATTCATTGCTGGCAGAGACTTTAATGAGGTTATTGACCCCATCATAGAGAAGATACCTTTTAAGAGATCCCTTGTACTAACTAAGGCCCACCAATCCTTATACAGTCTAACCAAGGCTCTGGCATTAACTAATATCTGGAGGCTGGTAAATCCACAAGAAAAAGATTATACTTTTTTTTCTAATTGTCACCTTACCTACAGTTGAATAGATTATTTACTTATGTCATCTGACCTGGTTAATTGTGTAGTGGATGCTAAAATCGACTCTATCATCATGTCGGACCATGCCTTAGTAGATTTGTGCATAGTTCTAGGGGAAGATAGACCTAAAGAAATCAGATGGAAACTCAACACATCTTTAACAAAGGAAAAAAAAAATATTGAATGGGTATCTAATGAAACTGATGACTATTTTAAAAACAATGATAATGGGGAAGTTACAGATGCATGTCTTTGGGAAGCTTATAAAGTCTTTATACGAGGCAGAATAATTAGCTTTTCTGCACATTGGAAAAAAGAAAAGGCTAAGATAATTACAGAGAAAAAATCTGATCTAGCTGCCCTGGAAACACAGCTTAAAAATTCTAAAATATTGGATCATAACCTGCTTCATAAAATAGCATTACTAAGGTTTGACATAATACTTTAGTTTCAGCACAAGCTGAATATGCTTTGTTAAGTACAAAACAGAGGTATTGGGAATCTGGGGAAAAAGCAGGGAGACTTTTTGCATTCAGACTAAAGAAGATACAAGACCAAAATATTATCCCAGGTATTCAAAAAGCAAGAGTAATATTAAGGGGAAATAAAGACATCAATAATGCAATTAGAGATTTTTATGTCCAAATCTATGCACATAAAAATGCAGACGTACAAAAAATATTGCTGTTTTTAAAAACCATATCCTTGAGAGAAATACCCAAGTCTCGCCTAAAGCAACTTAATAAACAGTTAAGTGTTGAAGAGTTTCTATTGGCAAAAAATTCAATGCCTAATGGGAAAACTCCTAGACTTGATGGACTCCCAGGAAAATTCTTTAAAATATTAAGTTTGAAAATCTCCTCTTGCTTACTTAAAGTATACAAGGAAGCTTGGGACAATCACAGCTTACTCCCAACTCTTTCACAGGCTCTGGTGACCCTGATTCATAAAAAAAAAATAAAGATCCTCTATTTTGTGCCAGCTATAAACCCATATCACTTTTGAATATAGATTATAAAATATTTGCTAAAATATTGACTTCCAGATTACAAAATATTTATTTATTTGTTTGCTTTTGTTAACCAGGTAAGCACACTAGACAACAAGTGTCTATTTTCAGGTGCGACCCAGGAGGTTACAGAGTACATAAAAAACAACATACAGAGTCAGGGTAACATACGGGCCCATGAACAAGTGGGTGGAACAGCAAAATAATACAACTTGCTTTAAATGGTAAGGCTGGCAGTAAGTCAACAAGATACATAACAGCAATTGAGAAGTAGAATAACAACAGGTAACATCATGACTGAGAATACATGTAATACATGATTTGATTGAAAAAGAACAAGTAGGATTTGTTCATAATAGATCAGGTGCTGATTGTAAGAGGAAACTCTTAAATGTGATATGGCAGGCTAATAAAATTAAAGACACTTATCTAGTTCTTTCATTGGATCTATTTAAAGCCTTTGATTCACTGTCCTGGGATTACATGTTCATGGTCCTAGATCACTTTGGTTGTGGACACAACTTTTGTAACTGGCTCTCGTTGCTATATAAAAATTTGCCTGCACAGATTCTCATTAATGGAATAATTTCCCAACACAACACTCTATAATGTGGAACCAGACAAGGATGCCCTCTATCCCCTTACCTCTTTATTCTAGCAATTGAACCATTAATCAGAAAATTGCTAACCACCCAGAAATATCAGGAATTCATACCAACACAGTACAGCATAAAACATTTGCCTTTGCAGACAATCTTCTACTGACCTTCTCCAAACCGGTGCAGTCTTACAATGCACTTAAATGACTTCTTTCTCATTATGGTACCTTGTCAGGACTGCATGTAAATTGGGATAAGACGCAAGCCCTATGCTCTAACCCAACTCCATTTATTTTATGAGATCTCTCAGAAATCTTTGATAATCATTGGATGAAAGATCAATTAACATATCTTGGTCTACAAATTACATGTAAACTTGAATCATAAGCTAACATTAATTACCTACCATTACTACAAGAAATATAATCTGAATGAAAATGTTTCATAAATCTGAACCTTTCCCTTTGGGATAAAGTGAACTCAATAAAAATGATTATTGCACCCAAAATATTTAATATTTTCCAGAACATACCAATTCTCCTTAAAAAAAAACTTGCAATGTAAAATAGACACAATATTTAGAAATTTTCTATGGTATGATAAATGCCCAAGGCTGAGTATAAATAAACTCAGAGTGCCACATGAATTAGGTGGACTGGCACTACCTCATTAGGAATGGTACAAGTGGGCATTCATATTCAAGCAAACTTCAATGCATGTGCAGACTTATCCAGATAATTCACCATTTGTCCCATTATGGGTACAGACAGAAAAGAATCTTCTCAAATCCTGTCTGTTAATGGATTTTATTTACATACCCTTCCCCAAAGAACTAAAAGAGAACCTAGACTTAGAGGACTCTGTAAATGTACTAAAAAGGATCAATAAGGTAGTTAATCCTGTGCTTCTTCCCTTGAAATCTATGCCACTTTGGTCTAATGTCCACTATACAAAGAAAACCTTACTACTGCCAAACAAGGCCCGGTCAAAGGCTGGCATTAATAGAATTAGTGATGTTATTACACAAGACTCAATTACAATGATGTCCTTTTCAGAGATAAAAGAAAAATATCATCTGCCATAGTTCTACTTTCACTACTATTTACAATTCCATAATGTACTTAAAGAACATATCCTTATGAATGATTTTTCCCTACCCAGTAACCCAGAATGAGAACAAATAATAAAATTAGTATCACTTAAAAAAGGTGCTAGTGTTGTGTATAAAAACATAACAAATTCTCTTACGTCTTCATCTCTGACTTCCTCAGCCAGACAAAAATGGGAGATGGAATTGGGTGTTTCCATATCAGAACAAGATTGGAACTCACAATGGGAGCATGCATATTATGAGAACAGGAATACGCAAGGCAAGCTCATTCAGTATAAAACTATTCATCGGTTTTATATGTCACCCTTGAAACTGTATGAGTTAGGTTTATCTTCTACCTCTGACTGTTGGAGATGTCAGAGTCTAAATGCAAATATTACACATATGATGTGGAGCTGTCCATTACTGAAAACATTATGGACTGAAGTTCAAAAAGTATGTTGCGAGTCAATATGAACCACCATCAATCTATATTCTTGGAATTTTCCCAGATGATGCTATCTTCATCCGGCAACAGAAGTTGTGGCTATTGGTAGCATCGGTTTGTGCAAAACACCTTATTCTTAAACAATGGAAAGACCCCCAAGTTCCCTCAGTGGTTGAAAGGTATAATATGATGAGCTGCACAGTGAATTATGAAAGAATATCCTATATGATTATTGATAAACTGGATACATTTCTTAACATATGGGGCCCCTTCTTACAACTAACTACCATTTAAAGGTTCTAAACAGATAAATAAGTTTGCATTTGACTCCTAGATTAAGGAAAACAGGGATGCCAATTTTCATTAAGCAAGTGTTATTATGTTATGTTTTGGATATCCTATTTACTGTAGTAAAATCATAATTACTTATCAGTTATCTTATAAAATCTGGAAAATAATGCTGTTTGAACATTAACCAACAAATCAATATGTAATCTGTTGTGATTAATGTGATATTTATAATTTGTTACACGCTTGTAAAATACCCTGTAAATCTATTAAATGCTGTTGTTGTGAAACTTAAACTTTAAATAAAAAGTTATTGATGGGAAAAAAAACACAGTCGCACTATGGGGGCTAGTGGTCTCGCTATGGGTGAGGTGTCTACATCTGTGTGCTTTCCTGATTCATTTTCCACTTCTGTGCCATGAATGATGTTTGCAAGGTGGTAGGGAAGGGATCAGACACAAGTGTAGGGCTCCAGGAGATCTGACAGCGGTTTACGGCTCCAGGGATCTGACAGCAGTTTAGGGCTCCCTAACAAGCAGAACAAACTTGCCAACAGGTCCCTTTTTCGACGGTTGTATTGCCATAGATCACACAAAAAAAAAATGTTTGCTGAGATATTTATTTCCACCTGACTGAGACGGCAGTATCTCCGGTGCCACCACTGTGCAGAAGAGGACCAGTAGTTTCTTCCTTTTCTGTACCGCAGATGGATGTTCATCTGTGGTTTGGAAAACTATGAAAGTACCATCCCTCTCCTGCACAGTGGCAGCACCAGAGATACCACTGTCTCACTCAGGCAGAAATAAATAACTCAACAACCATGTTTTTTTATTGTGATCGGGGCCAGTACAACCATCAAAAAAGAGACCTGTCGGCAAGTTGTTCCACCTGAGGGCCCCTAACTCATCACATCCTAGAGTCCTAAACTTTATTAGATGTCCCAGAGCCCTAACTTGCTACTGCTCTCTCGTTACCATACTTTACACTTCTGGTGCCAGGATGTGTTCCCTGATGTGACACTTCAGTTTTACTTTTTTTTTAAATGAGCAAGCTTTTTTTTTTTTTTTTAATTTATTTCAGATTGCAGATTAATACCTTTGAGCCAGGAGGGCTGTTTTACAAAGGTTCCATGTCAAATGGATGAGAGACAAATTTACATAAATACGTTACAGAACATTCGAAGTGCACAAATAGGTAACAGAACATTTGGAGTACACAATAGGTTACAGGTTATACAGGTACAGTAGCAGGCAAATAGGCCTCAGCTAAAAACATGGAAAGGAGTCAAATAGATGTAAGTCACAAAGCAAGGTGGGAGCAGCCTGAGGGGGCTTTGTCTCAGAATAAGGAAAGTGGGGTGAGGGGAAGAACAGGGGTTGGGGGGCAGCCACCTTAGGGCTTTGTCAGGGAGGGGGGATGGAGAGAAGTGGGTGGGGAGGAAGGCAAGGGGAGGTAAGCAGTGGGGTGAAAGGTTATGAAGGTGAGTCGTCATGGAAATGATTACTTGGAATCACATAGCTTTTTTGGGGCCAGAAGGGTTAGTAGTTCTCTTTTAAAAGGTCCAATTTTTGTGTGCTCCAGGGTGGAAGTAGAGAGTTCATTAAATCAAGTGGGCCCACAATAGGAGAGTGAACACTGTGCAAAGCAGGTTCATTTGAATGGGACATAAAGAACACCCTTGGTTGAGCTCCTGCTGATTTTAGAGGGTTGACGTGCTGGAACAGTGTGGCGGTGGAATTGGGAGTGAGTCCAAGTAGGGCTTTTTTGCCTATTAGGCAAGTTTGGTACTTCGACCTAAGCTGTAATGGGAACCAACCAGTAGAGGAGTAGAGGGCGCAAGTATGGGTTCAGTGTTTAGCCCCCAGAACCAGGTGGCAAGCCTTGTTGATTAGCACTTTTACTCAATTTAGGGCTGAGTCAGTGGCAGCACTGTATATGACAAGGGCATAGTCAATGACTCACAGAACTGAGCTCCGAGCAACTAGGCTAAGAGCCTCAGGGGTCATGGCTTGTCTGTGCCTATAGATGATTCCTAGCTTAATATTAGCAGATTTGACAACAGGGTCTATATGGTGCACGAAGGAGAGAGTGTCATCAATGTGTAACCCGAGATACTTAAACATGGAGACTTGTTCAATGCCATCCCCTTTTTGGCTATAGATAGTTAGGTGTTCAGCATTCCTCTTGGCCTGTGGCAATGTTATGTGCATAATTTTTGTTTTTTATAGTTTAGAAGGACTCTGTTGTTGGTGAACCAGTTCTCGAGCATAGCAAAGCAATGCTGTAGCTTTTGTGCTATTTCTGGTGTGTTGCTGCCAGGTACTGCGATAACTGCATCATCTGCATAGAGCAGCATTTTAGTGGGACAGGCATAGGGAAGGGAGTTAATGAAGAGGCAGAAGAGAAGTGGTCCTAAGATCAATCTTTGGGGAACCACAAGGGTTACCTTTTTGAGTTTGGAGGTTGCTCCCCCTATCCTCACACACTGCATCCTGTGTGAGAGGTAGCTGTTAAGCCAAGAAATGGTATCTACAGATAGTCCCAAGGTCCTCAGGTGTCTGAGCAGGATTAGGTGGTTAATGGTGTCAAAGGCTTTAGTGAGGTCTATAAATATAGACACCACCGTTTTTCCTGTGTCAAGGGCTTCATAGATATGGGAGGTACAGTCGATTAAGGCTGTGATGGTGCTATGTCCAATACAAAACCCATGTTGCTGTGGACAAAGCAGATTGTACTTGTTTAAGTATTCAGTGAGCTGGTCAAAAACAACCCTTTCTAGTGCTTTAGAGAGAGGTGGAAGTATTGAGATGGGGCAGTAGTTTCCCAGGTTAGTTCTATCCCCATTTTTAAACACTGGAGTGACCAAGGCAGGCTTCCACCTATCTGGGAAGATTTCAGAGCGCAGGGAGATGATGAAAAGTATGGTTATTGGAGAGGCAAGTTCGTCCAAGGCTAGAGCTAGTAACTTCATGTCTATAGAGTTGCTCCTGACCCTGGTTTTGTTTAGGATTTCTTTTAAATATTGAATGGTCTGGGCTCTGGTAATTAGCCTAAAGCAGAATGGTAGCTGGACTGGTTTAAGGATGTGGGGAGGGTTAGAGTCTGTGAAGTCCGTTACTGACGGGGTATGGAGGAATTCGGGGGGGGGACAGAGCTGAGATCTGTGAAGGCATTATTAAAGGCATTAGCCAGGTCAATAGGTTGCTGTAATGGGCCCGTGGTGGTTACTATAAGATCAGATGGAGCTGTGGATTCTTTGCCGGTGAGAGACTTAATGCTTTTCCAGAATTCTCTGCCATTGCCCCAGTTTCTGTTAAGTTGTTCTCTATACTAGGTAGCTTTGACATTTGTTATTTGCCTGGTGCACTTATTCCTAGCCTCTTTATAAGCAGCAATGTCAGATTGCCTGTCTGTCTCTCTGGCAATGTGCCAGAGGTTGTCTCTTTGTTTCATCTGGCCAATTAGAGGGCCCGTGAGCCAGAGATTATAGGTTTCTTTTATTTTGACAGTTCTGACAGGAGCAAATATGTCACAAGCCTTGTTGAAGGTGGATATAAGATAGTCTAGGGCTTTATTAGCATCACTGTAGCCAGCTAGGGGGTACCAGTCTGCATCCCTCAGATACCTCTTAAAGTAGCCCACTAGCCCCTTTTTGTGAAAGCGGCTTTTGGAGATCTGGGGGGTCTTTAGTGCCCTTATTAGTCCAGAAGCAGACTACTGGTGAGTGGTCGCTTAAGGTGTCGGGCAGAACAGAAACATTTTTGATATGCTCAGGGTTGGTGGCAAGAAGCCAGTCTATAAGCATGCTTGAGCCGGTGTGGTAGTTCAGCCTTGTAGCCTGTGTAACCATCTGAGTAAGATATAGGCCATGGATACGGTCCCTCATGGTAGCAGAATCCTGGGCAAGCCAGTTAGCGTTACAGTCCCCTATAATGACCCGCTTGCAGTCTTTATTGAACTTGCTAATATGGTTGAAGAATAGGTCAAGCCCAAGGGCTTGCTTGCCAGGGGGTATGTAAACTGTGGTCAGAGTCATTGCTTTCCCTTGTCGTCCGACTGCTAGCTTGAAGGAGAGGAGCTGGGCTTCGTTAGTGTTTATGCTGTGTGGCATAACCTGGCCACTAATTTTGTTACTCAGATATACCAAACACCCACCCTTGCTTGGCTTGTCTATCTAACCAGAAGGAGGTGTATCCATCAAGCGAGATGGAGGAGTCAGGTATTTTCTGAGACAGCCACATTTCGGTGAGCGAGATGATGTCCGGTTTGTGGACAGCAACCCATGCCTGGGATAGGGGCAGTTTGGGTAGGAGACTCCCATTATTAATTGATGCAATTTTTAGGCATCCGTGGGTTGATGAGTACCCAGTGCCAAGAGGTCCAGGGCTGGGGTGAATATTCCCAGAAATCAGTAAAAAAATAATGATCACCCTGGAGAGGTGTCATTTCCACCAAGATTTAATGACCCGGGACTTTCTGCGCCTTGAATTGTCCTGATTTGGAAGTTGCAGTTTAGTGTTATATGTACACACCAGGGCCATGGCAACCTCCGGGGTTAAGGGGGGGTGGCTGGTTCAGTCTTACTAAACAAGTGGACCTCCTGGGGTTACTGGATGCAGAATTCTGGTGCTCCAGAGTACCATATTTGTTAGATATGGTGGTAATTTGTGAAAGCGTGGTGCTAGGCTGGGGCTCATTTGGTTTGCCATTAGTGATTCCAGCCTGGGGGTGAAGGGTAAGAAATGCCAGAAGGTAAATGTGCCATGGAGAGATATATGTTAATAGCACAATATTAATCATGATACCAGTATTTGAAAGATACTTTAAGAGAGGGAGAGAGATTCTGGGGGGAAAGTCAGAAGGGGACACTGTGACAGTAATTTACAGTTAAACCAAGGAAATGTCTAGTGGAGGTGGGGTGGGAGGGCAGATTAACCTAGCACATATGGATACGGGGGAAATAGATTAAGCTTAACAGTATGGTGTAGGCAGAGACCTGAGATTCTTGCTCGCAGTAGTGCAACCTGTATGTAAAGGGAGCTGAGCAGCCTCTAGTGGCGAAGTTCTATAGGCTGAAGATGGGGAAATGGACTGATTGATTCAGCCAGCAGACGACAAAATCCCTATAAAATGGCGTGTTCACCAAGGGCGGTGGTGGGGGCAGTGGGGAGCCGACAAGGAGCGTCGGCAGGGCCAAACACTTTGCCCTCTGCAATTCCATTACTGTTTTGCCACTCTGGGCTGTGCGACCGCTAGCTGCATACCTTGTGAGCCTTTACCAATTGTTCCGGGGTTGGGGAGGATGAGATCACCGTAGCCCTCACAACCTCTGCGGTGCTGGGACCCTCCGTCGGTCGGTTCCTGTGATCTGCGGAGAGCAGGAGAGGAGGTAAAAATATACACAGGCAGTGAGGGGAGGGTAAGCACAGGCTAGGTAGGGCAGACAAAGAAAGGGAGGGAGAGGGAGAGAGAGAGAGAGAGGTAATCTGGGCTGGGATGATCAACTAAAGGTCTTCACTTGCTATGAAATTCAGACAACTTAATTAAACAGGGCAAACTAGGCAGGGCTAAATTACAGGTTATTGGAAATTGTGCTCGGCTACAGAGTAATTAAGAAACAGCAGTGGAAGCTAAACTCAGCTTTTTACAGGGTAACAGACAGCAGTTAAGAAACAGCAGTTGGAAGCAAAAACTCAGCTTTTACAGGGTAACAGTAATTATTCCACTAAAGTTCAAATTAAAGTGACTGCAGGTTGAAGCTTCTACAGGATAAATTAAAGTACCAGTCAGAATACTGATAAAATTAAGCCAAGCAGCCACTGGTCAGTAAAAGTAGAGACTATCTCTACTTGTACACCGACTGCATTCAGTCCTGGTGCAGATTCGAATTTAGAAAATGGTGCCAAACCCCAAATACTTTGCCCTCTGCAATTTTGTTACTGTTTCACTGCTCCAGGCTGCGCGACCACTAGCTGCATACCTTGTGATCCTTTACTGATTGTTCTGGGGTGGGGAGGGCGAGATCACAGTAGCCCCTCATGACCTCTGGGTGTTGGGACCTCCGCTGGTTGGTCCCTGCAATCTTGTGAGCCTTCACAGATTGTTCCGGGGTGGGGAGGGCAAGATCACCATAGACCCTATGACCTCTGCGGTGCTGGAACCCTCCGTTGATCAGTCCCTGCGATCTTGTGAGCCTTTACCGATTGCTCTGGTGGAGTGGGGGAGGGCAAGATCAGCACAGCCCTCACAACCTCTGCAGTGCTGGGACTCTCCGTTGGTCAGTCCCTGCGATCTTGTGAGCCTTTACCAATTGTTCCAGGGGTTGGGGAGGGTGATATCACCATAGCCCTCACGATCTCTGCGGTGCTGGGACCCTCTGTCAGTCAGTCCCTGCAAGCTTTAATCTGTGTTGAATGATGTGAGTGAAGAAGCCTGTGGTTTTAGGCCCACCCACTACCTTTTTCTTCACTAAGGTTCTGAACAAACATGATGGCTTAGCCATTCTGAGGATTCTATTAGCCCATTAATTTTTAGAATTAAATGAGACCGCATAGACTGGGATTAGTTATTTCCTAGGCTCTGTTGATTCATACCCAACCAACTGATTGGCTCTTTCAACCAATCAGGATTCAGATTCAGGCTTGCCCATTTTCTAAGGTGGTGTAATTGCATGCCTCAGATACGTTGTTAGGCACAAGGAGCTGCAGAGTGCCATTTAAATTCACCTGAGAAATGTGATTATATCACCATAACAGCAAACTTTGGAGTGTCTTATTGCACATATAAAATGGCATTTAAAATGAATGAAAATAAGAAGAAATTATTTCAAAAACATAAAAATAGGACCTTTCATTGAAATACACTTCCATCTTTGAAAAAAAAAGTCTATATTGTGGTAACTGGGGTGGGGTAGCTAAAAACAATAAAAAGCAATGAAAATGATGTGTGGCATGTGTTTTATAAGAAACACAATTCGTTACCTTATTTGCATTTCAAATCAGTACTGGTGCAGCATTTTAATGGAAATGTGTTAAAAACTTTTATACCTGCCAGGTTGTTTTGGGGAGGAGGTGGTAGATTTCTCCTGAAAACACCCATATGTGATTCAAATGTATGTGCTTTTATGAACTTTAAGAATATAGTTCAGCAGTCTGGGTCTGCTTCTACCTGTATAACTGTCCTTTCCCACCTTTTCTCTGTTTGTTAATTAGGTATAATTACTGGCTAACATTTTTTTCCCATAGGGAAACCCGGTTATAATTTGCCATTATAACCAGCTTGTTATAACAGCACACATGCACCGGGGTTCCTTTGGACCAAGCATATGCCAGCTGTCACTCTTCCCCTCCTCACCGCCACTCTCAGACACTTAACCGCCACTCACAGTTGGTGGTAAATCTGAAAAAAAACATAAACTCGCCTCTCATCACTGAAGTTTTTCAATCATACTGGTTTTGGGGGTGTGAGGTTGAGAGGTATGGGGGAGGCCTCCATGTCATTTATAGATTTTAGCGTTTAACAGGAAGACAGGGCAGTTTTAGGGGAGTTGTAATCTTTGTTGCCATAGGCTTAGTTAGAGAAATTGAGTAGCACCATCCATTAATGTAAGCTAGTCAGGGCTCTACCATGCCAAGACGGTAGAAGAGGCTGTACAGACATTTAATGATAAAATCACATATCTGACTAATAAACGTGCCCCCATAGTAAAAATCAAAACTCGTAAATTCTCCCACCCTTGGTGTATGCCTGAACTTAAAGCAGCTCTCACCAACCGTGATAATCTGTGGTCTCGTGACAGACATACCAAATCACTGTCTGATTGGGGGATCTTCAGAGTCACAAGGAATGCTTGTGTCAAACTCATACAAACCGCAAAGTCAAACTTCTATATCACTACTCTAGAACAGGCAAAGGGCAATCCAGTTAAACTCTGGAAGGTTATGAAATCAATAGAAAGCCGCCAATCCACTCCCTCCATTCCCACCAAAATCATCGCTCATGGTGTGGTTGTTGAGGGTCATAACCAGATCCTTCATGATCTGAACACACACACTTTGCCACTGCTGGGTTAGCATTTGACTCCTCCTCTTATGCCAGTTTAGCCAACACTGCCCAAGCTTATAACCTCCAGCCAGTGCCTCCTTCAATCCACTCCTTCCAGCTCCAGCATGTTTCCTTCAAAGATGTTGAGGAGCTCCTCATTAAGCTGGACACCAGGAAGGTTGATGGTGAGGACGGACTTGCTCCATCCTTGCTCAGACTAGGTTACCACTACCTTACTGCCCTAATATTACACTTGTTCAGCCTCTCCATAGATACTGCCTCGGTACTCACCTGCTGGAAAGCCGCGCATATAATCCCTCTCTTCAAATTAGGTGACCCATGTGATCTAAATAACTATAGACCAATCTCTATCCTGCCTTCCCTCTCCAAAATCTTCCAGAAACTAGTATACAACCAGCTCAAGCATCACCTAAAAAGTTACTGCCTCCTCAACCCTGCACAGTCAGGTTTTAGGTCAAATCATAGTACCATCACTGTCATAGCAAAAGTCACCAACGACTGGATTACTGCCCATGATGCAAAAAGATTCATAGGTGCAATCTTCCTCGACCTCAGCAAGGTGTTCAACACTGTTGATCACAACCTTGTCATTCAAATCCTTTGCAACATAGGTGCCACTGACTTCACTGCACTGTGGTTCACCAGCTACCTGTCAGGTCAAGTTCAGAAAATTAAAGCAAATGGTCTCTTTTCAGCCCCCACTACCATTGTCAGAGGTGTCCCCCAGGGCTCCATTTTAGGTCCAATCCTCTTTTGCATCTATATCAATAACCTTGACTCTAAAATCGGCAACTCTAAGCTACACTTCTTTGCAGATGACACAGTTCTGTATTCGTAAAAACCAACCATGTCCGAAGTTAGCGAAGAGCTGCAAGTCGCCTTCTCATGCCTCAAGCACAACCTCCTCAATCAGAAGCTGCTACTCAACTAAAAAAAAAAAACAAGGCCATGTTTTTCACCCCAACAACATCCACCCCCTGCTATCCCAGACAAATGCCCCTATTATCACCCTTCTAGGGGAATGCCTCGAGTCAGTGGCTAAGTTCAAATATTTAGGCAAATGGCTGGACTGCAAACTCTCATTTAACACCCATATTGACTACCTTGCCAGTAAGCTAAAATCCAGACTAGGTTTCTTCTATAGAAATTGATCACTCTTCCCCCAGGAGACTAGAGTCAGGCTTGTCCAGTCCGCCTTCTTACCAATACTCGATTTTGGTGATCTAATATACAAAACCTCCACGGTCACCAGTCTGCACAAACTGGATGTCCGCTATCACCAAGCCATATGATTCATCACAAATTCCCCATTTAGAACTCACCATTGTGATCTGTATGTGTCCGTTGGCTGAACCTCCCTTGCTACCTGGTGCTAGTTACACTTGGGCATCTGTACGCTAAAAATTCTTTTGGAAAAGCTCCCAGACTACTTACTTTCCCTTGTCCACATCTCCCAATGTACCTACTCCCTCAGGAAGTCTGACTTCTTGTATTTAGATGTCCCCAGAACTCGTATTTCCCTTGGCAAAACTGCCATTTCCTATACCCAACCTACCAATTGGAACAATCTACCCTGAAGCTTACCTGACTCACATCTGTTAATGCCTTTAAAACCCTAACCACGAGACTAGTTACAGAAATATGCAACTGTCATAGGCTGTAATCCTGGCTGCTGCAAATGGCTCCCTTGTCGGTGGTCTGTCCCTTATCCCCACCTCCCCAGTCCTATCACCTCCCTTCTTCTTCTTCAGTCCTACCATAACACACACACCCTACCCTCCTTCTTCTTCTTCTCTCTCTCTCATTGTGCTACTCCTCTCTCTCTCATCCCTCCCTATCGTCGAGTTCTCATCTCCCCTCCCCATCTATTCTTGTACTTCAGCTTTGTACTATCAGTACACCAATACTAAATGAACTCTCTCATGGCCTTCTTTCTACGTAACTGGTATCCACCTTAAGACCTTGCACTTTATTTATTGCCTTAGTTCAGCCTCTGTCAGTTACTCATCTCTGTTCCATTTTTCATTCCTGATGTGCATGTTGCTCACTCGTGGCCTTTGTCATTTACTGTTTACTATGCCTGCATTATCTACTGTAGTCCATGTCAGTATAAATATCATCCAGCTATTCCTGTGTTTTTTTTCTTTTTCTCTTTTTGCACATTGTACCCACTCTCACTGCCTGTGTTATGTATGTATGTATATATTCTTTGTTGCTACTTGGATTATGTATGACCGTATATCTAATATGCTGCTACTTGTTTGTACTCCTGATGTTTGTCTCGGGACCTCCTTGTGAATGAGCTTGCTCAATGGAGTTATTCCTGCAACTGGAGTTATTCCTGCAATTAATGTGGGCACTAAAATTATTCTTTTACCCAGGTTTCTCTGTTGTCATCTTTTGTTCCAACTGACAAAACCTTAACAAAAAGGAAAGGTTTTAACAACCACTCAGCTGCGGACTGTGCTTCATCCCGAGCAGACCACGGCTGAACAGCGTTTTATTTTATATAACCACTGTGGTGAAAAAATACTCCCCAGCAATTATATAAATAAAGGCTGAGTAGGTGTGCAAAACTCAAATTTTACACACACTCTCAGTGTGTGATGCTTTTATAACCCCCGTGAGCTTCGCTCTCAGGGTTTATGTGGTATCCCAACCCTCAGGTGTGTGTAAAAGTCTCGTTATAACCACCTACCCTGTCATTATTCTATATATTATTGCCTCCTTTCCTCTTCCTGGTTATTTTTTCTCTGCCTTTCCCCACTTTGTCTTTTTTGAAAATTTATTTTTATTGTGCATTTTTCATGCACATACAAACATGAAACAAGACAACAGAGGTAACAAAAGAACTGCCATTCTCAAAAAAATATAGCAGTGGCATAGAACAGCACAGGTGCAGTACAGTAATTATCTCAGTAGTTAGCAGTAATATGGCTTACATTACAAAATCAATAATGTGATCTAACATCTACTGGACCCATCTGGCCCATATAGTGTTAAGTATAGGGACTACATGGTTCAATTTCATCGTCAACTTTTCGACATACTTTTGTAACATTATGTTTTGCCATTATGTAACTGTAGTAATCTGTGTAGTGAGCCAGAGCTGAGAAATGGATGTCTTGGCCTCAACAATGCAAATATATAACAATTTCCCGGTGCCCTGCAGGGTGGGTCCATGAAGATTATCAAATTAGGGAGGCAGTATAGCGCAGTGGTTTAAGGCTCTGAGCCGCAAATCTGGTGACATCCAGCAGACCAGACTGGTGTTTGAATCCCACAGCTTCCACTTGCATACTGTGTGACCCTGAGCAAGTCACTTAACTTCCCTGTGCTCCCAGGTCACTCCTGCAAAAAAGCTTTCAACTTGTGTGCTACTCCTGGTTAAACAACTAAATAAATAACATTAATCTGATAACTAGGTCATCTCCGAAAATTGTGCATAAGGCAATAGTGGGCTGATCCCTAAAATGGCTGTAACAGAGAGCATTACCACAAAAATGTGCTCGTGTGCAGCTGGTGGGGTTCCACAGCTTCTCCGACACTCAGCCCCTTTAGTTGGGTGAAATTTGTCTACTATATGGGGGGTCTAAAAAGAAAAAAAAACAGACAGTCATCTTCCATGAGAACTCTTTCCAAGAATGAAAAGAGGTAACTTTATGTATATTTGCAAGTTATTTATCCCATAATTGTGTTTAAGTCTGAGTTTGTAAATGTTTCCCATGTTATCCTACTGTGGCTTGCATGTTCCAGCCAGTTAACTGAAGCAGGGCCTGGTAAAACTGAGATATAAAAGGTGTAACCAGTTCTCCATTTAGAACTGTAATCATTAATTAAAGAGTGGAATATCCAAGTCTTTGGACCATGCACAGAGAAAGGTTTTGATACAGTTAGTCACATGGAGGTACCAATAATGATTGGTTTGCTGCAATACAAACATATTTTGCAGTCCTGGGAAAGGGATAATGCCTCTTCTTCCCCTCAAAAACTGGTATGGCATGGGCAGACCAACTCACTCCTACCTATGGTAGGCATGATATAATGTGGTGGGGGTAAAGGCTGTATTCCTAGTAAGCAGGTTGATTACAAATCTAGTGGTGTGCAATTTCTTTTGTATGTTAACTTTATACCATTTGGATAGAGTGTCTCCTATATAAGGGTTTAGTGTGATGGTGGCAATAGAAGGAGGTGTCTGGGAGAGTAAAATCCTTGTGAAGTCATGGAGGTCTTCTACCATTTCCAAAGACTTCTGATGGGCCTCATAGCCTGGGGTTAGCCAGCGTAATGGTGTATAAAGCCGGGCTGCCCTGTAGTACATGTTAAAATTTGGCAGGACTAAGTCCCATCGAGATTTGGGAGGTTGGAGAATAGAAAACTTGATTCTTCGATGGAAACTATTCCAGATGTAAAGGGAAATCAGTTTGTCCCTGCAACAGAATGATTGACGGAGGCACAGGGTCATAATATCACAAGACATTATGTCTCATAGCAAAATCGTGCTGCCAATATAGTGCGATTTCTGCCATAAGGCACAAGTCTTTTTTCTGTGGGGGCTATGCCCCCCACCCCCCATTATGGGGAGCTGCACCCCCCCCAGACTCTCCCCACTAAAGATTCTCAACTCCGGGGGGGTCCAACTCAGGAAGCACACAAAAGTATGAAAAATTAAAGATTCTGGGACTGGGAATTAAACCCGGTCCCAGATGCAGCACCTCGGTTCCTACTGCTGTGGCTCAGTCCTGTGATCCATGGCAGCTGCTCGGCGGAACCCACTCCCAGCAAAGGTCATATCCTCTGCCTGGGAGAGCGCTACTGGTGCAATACTGCATACAGCAGTATGCGTGGTATTGCACCAGTAGCAGTTACGAACTATGCTGTAGCCGTTTAGCAATAATGTCATACGCTATTAAGCATGCAACATTATGACCCAGTAGGCTAACGGGGAGGGGTAATTGGGAGGGTTTGAGCTAGATACAGTAATCTTGGAACAAGAATCATTCTCACACTGTCTAGTCTCTGCAGAAGCAAAAGGGGTATGGATCTTCAGGCGTCAAGATCTTTTACAAATTGTTGAGTCAGAGAATCATAATTAAGACTGGCAAGCTGGCCAGGGTTGTAGAGAGAGAGCATGACACTCAGGTATTTCAAAACAGGGAGGTCCCACTGCAACTTATAGTTCTGCCATGTGGCCAGGCTGGGGGTATAGTTGAGTTATAATGCCTCATTTTTTGAGGCATTGAGTTTATATCCAGCAAGGGAGCCAAGTTCTGTCAGTGTTTGCTACAAGTGAGGGCAGGAACTGTCTGGTTTAGGCGACTATATCAGTATGTTGTCGGTGTATAGGACTATGTTTTGTCTCCTGTGTCCTAGTGAATCCTTAGATAAGTGGGTTTACTTTAACTACTTGTGCTGGTTGTTGCAAATAAACAGCAAAACGTAGGTGGGCAGTGGGCAGCCCTGACAAGTAAGACGGGACAGGAGGAAATGAGATGAGATCTGTACTTTTATTTCTACAAAAACAACAAGTCAGTGCACACCCTGACCCCCAAAAAAAGGAGTAAAAGTAACAATAAATATATATTTTTAAGCCTGGATTGGCAACTTACTAATTTGATTTCAAAAGGAGTGGGGGTCTCTTGGTATTCACTTCAGGGCCCTGCTGTGAAGTCACCCAGCTGCCATTATCGAGGTAGACCCTCATCAGCTGGGTCCCTATTCCAAACTGCATCTGCCTCAAATGGCTTCCTTTTTATAGGGTGCATCAGCCTAAAACTGGCTTAATTAAGGTGTGGTCCCCAGACAATGTGCAGGTAACTGGTGGAGAGCTAGCTAATGAAAGCCATACTTCTCCCTTTACAAACCTTATCCAATGTTAGCTGCTCACCCTTGCTCATTCACAAACTATAAATGAGATTCTAAATGAGGGGTGCTACTGCATATGGCATGCATCAACAAAAACAACAAGTCAGCGTACACTCTGCCCCCCCACAAAAAAAGGGAGTAAATGTAACAATAAACTTATTTTATTTCTACAGAAGCCTGAAGCCAGGTGTATATAGCTTTAAGGACTTTAACAAATTAAACTGGGAACTGCATGTGGTTCATGACTTCAAATAAGAGAGACCATGCCACCCGGTCAAAAGCCTTCTCTGCATTTAGTCTAAGTAGTAAAGGGGGGTCTTCGACTGGGTGGCATGGTACAGGATATGCAGAGTTCTTTTTATATTCTCCTGTGTTTATCTCACTCTCATGAAGCTGGATTGATCTCCATGTATCAATGTAGGTAGGAGCTTATACAATCATCTCGCCATGATGGTGGCAAATATTTTGTAATCAATATCAAGTACCAAAATGGGGCAATACGATGAGAATTATAATTTATCTTTATTGGGCTTCAAAATAGCTGATATGGTGGAATGGTTCAAAGACAGGGGACCGGGTTACCTTCATGCATGGTCTGACAGGCTCATACAAAAAGTGGGAGGAGATTAGCTTTGAAGACTTTAAAGAACTCACCAATGTAGTCATCTGGGCCTGGACTCTTGCCATTTTTAAAGTGAAGGTCCTCTCAGCCTTTTATTCTGTTCACCTGTATCGTTTGTAGGCATGAAAAATGATTGCCTCTATTGCACCCTCCTAACTTGATCAGGATTTAAATTTAAATGAAGTAACTTAATTTCTGATGCAAAAGCCTGCTTGACTCCATTGCAAAGGTCATGACTTGACTCATGTAAGGCATCCTGGAATTTTATGATATTTTAGTGATGAAGCCTGCAGTTGTTATGCAGTATTAGTCAGTGCTGTTGCTGTTCTCTAAAGTCGCTATGTTCTTGTCTTATGTGTCCATTAAACTTTTCAAGGCACAGTAAGTGTGTAGCTGTTTTCTGTAGTTTAAAGTGTATCTGAGTTAGAAAAAAATGTTTTAAGAGAATACAGGAACTTCACAAGTCATGTAACAGAACTTACTAAGTATAACTTCTGCTGTCTTGTGCAGGTGTGCATCATCAACTCCCATGATGCCTTGCAAGAGTGGGATCATGACCTTTGCAATGGAGATAAACAGATTTTTACACCACAGCAAAACAGAGTGAAGCACCCTCATTTAAATTTCAATTAGGATGAAACTAGGGGGATGCAAGAGCGGGAATCATTGTTGATGCCAACATACTACAGAGGTCTACAGAAAATAGGTTGAGGGGACTTTCCCTTTAAGGTTTGAAACCACCAGTTCAAGTTCCTTTGCAGAGATCAGGGAAGTAAGTGTTAGTGCCAAATTCTGTGACAATTTTGAGAGGAGTAAGAGGTGTAGATACTGTTGATGGGCAGTCAAGGTAGAGTATTGTGCTGGAGAATACAAGTTCTGATAGTAGGTCCAAAAGGCTTCTGGGATCTGGGAAGGTATGGTAACTACTTGGGATGTAATGGGGTCTTTGATATGTGTGATAGTGTGTTGGGTGATTTGCTGCCAGAAACAAACGGTTAAGACCTTTGACGTATGGGAACCTCCTCCATAGAAACGTTACATTAAGTATCTGAGAGCTGCCTCCGTCTTAGTATCTAATATGTCCTGTATTTCATTTTATAACATAGCTATGGAGAGGTCAATGGTAAGGTTTCCGTGTGCATGAAGATATTGTGCCATGGGGCCAGATGGCATCCACCTGAGGATATTAAAGGAGCTGCAACCGGAATTAGCAATGCCTCTGGTGGCTCTGTTCACAGAGTTACTCAACACGGGTGTTGTTCCAGAGGACTGGAGTAGAGCACATGTAGTCCCACTGCACAAAAGTGGCAGTAGGGAGGAGGTAGGGAACTCCAGACCAGTCAGCCTCACCTCAGTGGTGGGAAAGATCATGGAGACACTGCTGAAAGAAAGGATAGTGGCACATTTGGAACCCAGTGGTGCTCAGGATCTGAGGCAACACAGATTCACAGCAGGAAGGTCATGTCAAATGAATCTAATAGTTTTTTTGATTGGGTGACTAGGGAACTTAATCAGGGAGGGGCAGTAGACATCGCCAACTGGATTTCAGCAAAATCTTCAACACCGTCCCACATAGAAGGCTGATTAACACGATGAGTAGTCTGGGCATGGGAGACAAGGTGATGAACTGGGTTAGGAATGGGTTAACAGACAGAAGACAGGGTGGTGATAAATGGGGTACAATCTGGGGAGGGGGGTGACCAGTGGGGTACCATAGGGATCAGTAGTAAGACCAGTCCTGTTCAATATCTTGGTTAGTGACATTGCAGAGGGGCTGGAAGGAAAGGTCTGCCTGTTTGCTGATGACACCAAGATCTGCAACAGGGTGGATACTCCAGAAGGGGTGCAGAAAATGAAGAGGGACCTGGAGAAGCTTGAAAGATGGTAGGAGATGTGGCAACTGAGGTTCAGTGTAAAGAAGTGCAAAATAATACACCTGGGTAGAAGGAATCCTGGGGACAGCTACAGGTTGGGGGGGAGAGGAGCTGACTGTCACCAAAGAGGATTGGGTTATCATCTCTGGTGACCTTAAGGTATCAAAGCTGTGTACAAAGGCGGCAGGGAAGGTCAGTGGCATGCTGTGGTGCATAGGCAGGGGTATCACTAGCAGAAGGTGGGAGGTGATGATGCCATTGTATAAAACATTGGTAAGGCCTCACCTGGAGTACTGCATGCAGTTCTGGAGACCACATCTGTGCAAGGACATAGATAAAGTGGAGACTATCCAGAGAAGAGCAACAAAGATGGTGCAGGGCTTACACTACAAAACATATGAGATGAGACTAAGGGACCTCAATATGTACTCACTGGAGGAGAGGAGACAGCAGGGGCACATGATTGAAACTTCCAAGTACCTCAAGGGCATAAACAAGGTGCAGGTGGGGGAGCTTTTCCAATGCATAAAAAGTACTAGAACAAGGGGGCACAATATGAAATTGGAAGGGGATAGATTAAGAGGTAATGTTAGCAAGTTTTTCTACATAGAAAGGGTAGTCGACACGTGGAATAGTCTGCCACAGGAGGTAGTGGGGACAACCACAGTGGAGGGGTTTAAGCATACTTGGGATAGGCACAAGGGAATCCTGAAAGGGGAGAGAGTGATGACAAGCCATTGATCACATAGGGTCAGTGGCCACATACTATGTATAGGGCCTACGGGCAGAGTGGATGGGCCCAGCGGTCCTTATCTGCCGACAATGTCTATGTTTCTATGTGCTGTGGGCTTTTGTCTCTGTAAAGACTGGAATTTTTCCTCTCTCTGCTTTTTAACTCTGGAGGCATAACAGATGAGTTCTCCCTAGAGTACACTTTTTAGAGTGTCTCTTAGAATAGTGCAAAAGGTTTCAGGGGTGGTGTTAGTTTCTGATGTCTCTGTTATTTTATCTTTAATAAAAGTTAGGTTCTTTGGAGAGCTGAGGAGAGAGCTGTTAAATTGCCATAAGGTAGGACATGTAGGAGGACCCCAATGTAGGTTTTTTTCTATATAGGTGTTTTTCCTCCCTGTGTACAGGACAGGCACTGCATCAATCCCTGTTGCCATCTGCCACAGCCATCTCTAACCACCTCCAAGGCTAGAAGCCTTTTCCCCCACAGGTTACTTTCCCCTGCAGTGAGACCAGGAGGGGAGGGCTGTCCTCCCCCAACCCCCAGTCCCTCATCCAGAACTGCCCCAGACCTGAAGCAGATTTTCAGCCAGAGGGACTGGGCTTCATGAAGCCCATCCTACACTTTTTTCCTCCTTTTTCTTCCTGGCCAACCATGAGCATGCAATCAGCATGTTGTGCAAGCTACGCATCCACAGAGACACCCCAGGTGCTCTGAACATGGAGTCTTCCCCCTACATGTGACCACACCCCACACTTTCCACTGAATTCCTCCAGGTGGTGGTTCAGCAGCGGGCCACAGAACTCCCCTCCCAGAGGGATGACAGCTGTCCTTCAGACGCTTGATCCTCCTGCCCCGGCCAACCCCCAACAACCCGAGTCCATTCCCAATCCCAGGTCACCGGTGTGGCAGGAGGTAAGGTGCTTTACAGTGCCTCAGCCATCCATGCCACTGGGCCAGCACCCAACATGGTACTAAAAGTAATGGGTCATTATCTGAGAGATAGATTGGCCTGATTTCATAGTAATGCACCAGATCAATGTTCTCCAATGAAATGTGAAAGAGGTCAATGCAGGTATAGATTTGGTGGAGACTGGAAAATGTGTGTGTAACCCCCCTACAAATGGGGTTCCTAAAAAGTCTTCCTTGAGCTTGCCTAAATGCTCACTGCCAGGCTGGTGTCCTGCATTTTAGCAGTTTAAATGTATTGCCAGAGAGTGCCTGTATAGCCTCTGTGTACTGTCTCTTTAAGAGCTGCCTAGCTTGAAGTTATAATTAATCTGGGAGGGGGCTGAGTGTTTCTATGCTTGAGTCCTGCCCGGGCTGCCAGATAATCACTCCATTCTGCCATCATTATTAGCGCAGGGGGAGCTCTGTTAGAAGATGTACTTGTTTGCTGATCATTTATTAGAATAGTAATAATATTGCAGTTTGTCTAACCTGCCTTCTTTGCAGCATGGGCATTTCTGTTTATCTCCACCATCTTGGTCCTGGACTGCTGAAATGGGCCAATCAGTACCATTGGGGACTCTAAAATGGAGCCTGTCCCCAGGGGCTTTGTGGGAGCAAAATTCTGTAGGAATTGCAGTTTTGGGCTTTTGGCACCTAAATGAACCTGGAGGGAGAGCCCTTGTTGTGACTGATAGAAGAATTAGCCAACCGAACATTTTGGATCCTGAGGAAAGTCCCAGACTGCTTGCAGTTTCAGTTCAGATCTGAGCTGGGAAGTGAAGGAGTAATAGCTCGAGATAATCGAGCAGCAATCCTGTGTGGATTCACGCAGGAGAACTGTGAAAGGGCTGAGTTTTGGCCTGCCTGTCTGCCTGCTGTCCCTGAGAGGAAAAATAGAGTTGATTCAGACTGAATCCAAGTTGTGAGAATGATTGAAGCCACTGGACTGTGACCAGGCTTTAACCTGACAAGACTTGAAGATTTGCTGAATGCGATCAGCCTGTCAGGATTTCCAGCCACCTCTGAACTCCTGGTTGGTACAGAGACTCTGTAATTGCAACCGGATAGCAATCTGCCTGATACAGTAGAATTTCTTACATGTAGATGTGCTGTGTGCTGTTAGTGGGTCATGATTTAGTTCTCTGCTTTGTGCTGAACTGTGTTCTGCTTGCTGGAGGCTGCATCCAGCTCCCACGGACTGAATCCGTACTCATCTCCATTTGGCCTGGGCCTTGCCACATTGGCCTAGCCAGAATACCCGCTACACAGAGAAAGCAATCGACGAGAGACCTGCCTGCTGATCAGCCCACTGCTGAATGCCTTGAACAGGAACAATGCCTCGGTGATTCGTGTGGGCCCTGCTTCTCCTGGCACTCCAGCTCAACAACCTGCAGTCTCGATTTCATCCTGCCTGTGTCCTGTATTGGGTATCATGAGTACATATCAGGGTAGCTCCCTGCAACAACAGCTAAATCTAAAGTGTTGTCATCTGACTGTCTTGTTGCCTTTTCTTTCATGAACTGAGCTCTCCAGCTCCGGATTACAAATAGTGTGTGTTGTGCATGTTGCTTTCTTCCATCACAGGGCCCCAACCAGCTGTGACACCAGCCTACCCCAGACAACGTTCCTGGCTAGCCCACCGTCTTCCTACCTGGGTACCCAGATTGTGTGAGTGTGTAGGGACTCTGAAGTGCATGCATAACTGTCTGATTGATATAGCCTTTAAGAAAATCAACCTGATTACGCCCCTCCCTTGTTCAAGTCCCCTGAATAAATTGGATCTCTTTTTGCATTTAACCTGACTGTGGTTCCAGTTTGTGCCAAAAGTACTGTACTGTACTGTTGCTATTTGCTGTGCATAACCTTGTTTTACACGGGGTCCCCAGGGTCGAGTTAGAGGAACCAGCTCTGGTGGCAAGTGCAAACAGTATGGGTAATTGTATGGTGAATAAGGTTCATTGTGAAAGTGATTATTGTGTATTGTTCAGGCCACTAGATGGGAAAGAGGGTGGTTACAGTGTCCTGGAGGGTTGTGCCCAGGTTAGCATGACCATTAACAATCCTGACCTCCGGGTGGAGGCACCTGTTTCAGTACCCAGGCCCTTTAACCTGCTACTAGTCAAGCAAGCAGGGGTAGTAGCCCTTGGGATAGTGCCACCTACGGGTTACATGTGTATTGATTCCAGGAGGAGTAAAGAGCTCTCCACATGTCTGTCCATCCATACTCCTTCAGACCAGCTCTACAGTGATTCTGGGATCTGGTTTCCCTGAGAGGAAAGGAGTTAGTAGTACCTTTTCAATTTAGAATGAGATTGTAATCTCCACCCAAGATCAATATGCCTGTCTGGCACAGCAACACTTTATTCAAGGTAGACTGTATCACTGGGGTACCTGCCCCTGGTGACAGGTAAACTACTAGCTAAAGTAAGCTCTTCGCCCAAATACTGTCTTGAGGCTATAGCTGGGGGTCTACATAGGTGGCAGTACATTGAAAAGGGTCTGCTTCAGTATGAGTATTGCAGTGCACCAACGCTTTCCTTGTTTAAAAGAACATGTTACCACTAGGGAAAAGCCCAGCTCTGTGAGTATTTGGTGCTCCTGTTCAGAGAGGTGTGTTTCCCGAAGAACGATTAAACTGGGATGGAGTTTCTTTTTTATTTTTTTATTTATTTATTTTTTGTTGACCAGGTAAGTGCACTAGACAAATTCTGCCTATTTTCAGGCATGACCCGGGGGAGGGGGATACAGATGAATGCCAGCTGACCTTAAACCAGATTAAGCTGTTGGTTGTATTCTTAGTGAATGAGGAAATTTGGCCAGGACACCGGGGAAATTCCCCTACTCTCTTGCAGGGGAGCTGATTGTGCTGCAGGCGGATGGAGGTTCCAATTTCGTTGGAGACTGAGGAGGAAGGAGGTTCTGTCTCTGGAGCTCTGGAGCTCCTGTTTGAAACGTCTATTGCTAATATGGATATTATGCTGCCTTCAGACCAATATATTGTTTCAGAGGTAGGGGAACAGGTCCTGATATCAGAGACTCCTATGAATGAAGAGAATGCTGAAGAATTGTTAAATGAAGAATTAGAATTAAAAAAGTCACAACTATTGGAATTAATTACAGTAGCAGAAAGAGATTTCGGATTTTGTCAGAAACGTTTGAAAGAGGAAAAAAAACAGAAGAGATCCTTGGCAAGCCCTTCATTTTCTGGAAATAAAAGACTGCCTACCATTAATATGGAAGAATTGTCATGTCCCCTAATTTACCAGAAATTCAGAATAAGCAACAAGACCTTTCTATATGAGATAATGCAGAGGACGAAGAATCGTGGTCGGCAGGTAAAGTTCTACAAAGAGCAGGGTGGATTAGACAGAATAACATTTGGATTCCAGATCCAGAGATTCTGCTTCCAGGATCTCCAGAAAACTTGTAAAGGTTCCAGATTGCCGAGTCTTTGGATATTGAGGAGATGGCTGCTTCAACTTATTCAGACACCCAAATGTCCCCTACTACGCAGGCGTTGCACGAGGGGGAGTCAGCCGACAATAGAACTGTGACAGACGCCACTGAAACTACATCGAGAGTTCCTGACAAAAATCAAGATCAACCAAGGGTGAGTTTGATCTCTAGTACTGGGGGAGGAACAAATGCTATCCAGTTTGAGGGTTTGACAGTTGCTTCAGTGCAAAAAGATACGCCTTCCTTAAAACCAGTTAATGAAACAAAACAGAATAATGCATTGGGGAAAAGAACTTATGCAGTACTGTTTAAGAAACCTGTCATGGAAGCCAAATGATGGTTCTTAGTTAGACTGAGATATCGGGGTAAAGCACCTGTGGTACCTGAAAGAGTATGGGTAGGAAAAACCCTATTAATTGACAGTCTGGGTTTTTCTCCATCGGATGTATATGCGTTTATACATGCATCTGGGGACTGTAACTATGTTAGTTTTTGTTCAAGGAAGTTACTGGATTCGTTTTGGAAACTATATTATGAAGTAAAAGATGTGGAAATATGGAAAGATTTTTTAGTAATTCCAGTCACGAAACCTACAATAAAAACAGTGACTATACTCTTTCAGAATGAAGGAGTTAATGTAGCCAACATCTCCTATTGACTCGAACAGAGCTGTACTATAATGGAACATTCAAAACCAATCATGGATGAAAATGGATTTTGGACTGGGGGTTGGACATTTAGGGTGCAACTGCCACATAATGACAATGGGATTCAACATTTGCCAAATTTGTTTTACTTGGGAAGGGACAGAGGCATTATTTTTTATGCTGGACAACCAAAAAGCTGTTACAAATGTGGTTCCCTGGAGCATTTAAACAATGATTGTGATAAAGTTAAATGTTTTATCTGTGGGGTTTTGGTTCATATTGCCGCAGATTGTGAAGAGTCTCCTGTTTGTAATTTATGTGGAAATGTAGAGCATTCATATGAAGAATGTCCCTGGGCAACACATGACCGAGATGAAGCTTCTGATCAGGAGCATTTTTTGTATAAAGCTAGACTTCCTTATATAGAACACTCTGAAGTAGAGACAGATTTGGGAATAAGAGGTAGACACCGGGGGAGAAGGCCCAGGAAGGAATAAGTATAAGACGTATTATTCGAGAGGCCAGTGGTCTCCCACCTTCAGGAAGACAGGTAGTTTTAATTAACACGATGGATAAAGGCACCTCACAGCCTTTGGGCGGGGGTTTGGAGGACAAAGATACTCCTTATGTTACACCTCAAGGTTCCCCAATAAGGATTCACACTGCATTATCTAAAGAACCACTTTGCAGCTTACATCCTGAAGATTTAGATGCAGAGACTTCTGTAGTTGTTCAAAGTGTAGAGGAATATATTCAAGAAAAATGGTCCTTTACAATGGTAAAAAAAAAAGAGGGGAGGTAAGGGCAATGTTTCCAGTCTCCCTCTCTCAACAGTCCCTATTTCAAATAGATGTATTCCCCTTACAACTTGGGGAGACCATATGGAGCAGGAAAGTCCTATGAATGCAGGAGTTATGGGAGTTACACAAGAAAGGGAGGAAGGTTTGCCGGCTAGACCTGTTTCAAAGTCTGACTCTAATAAAAGAGTGACCAGATCTAGTGGGAAAATCATAAAACCCCCTCCATCGGGTTCGGGAATGGACTCGGGTGGCCGGGGGTCGGCAGGGGAGAGGGAGGACTGAGCGTCCCAATGGATGCTCTCCTCCCTCAGGGGTGGGAGACCAAGAATGCACCTGCATTCTGCATCCCTTCCACAGCCAGTGGAAGCACTGGCAACAGGAAGGAATGGAGGCGGCTCCGCTCGCTGGAGCCGGGGAAGGGAGACGTCACGGCGCATGAGAGGCTCAGTGTGCGTCAGCATGCCACCACTCGGGATGTACGTCCCAAGCGCCGACGTCTCAGAGGGTAGGGGATCTAGGGGAGAAAACAGAAAACACCTCTTGGCAGCTCTGGATGAAAGCCGCTCTGGTTCCATCCAGACCACCAAGAAGGGACAGACCCCACTGTGCAAGAAGAGGGGGAAGAGGCACTCTAGGGGCAGATCCCATGGAAGGTGGATTGGAGGACGTGAGTGGATGGTTGGAGTGGGCACCGGGAGTAGATAGGAGGGATAAAGAGATAAAGTAAAAAAAACAAAAAAAAAAAAACCTCCATGATTAAATGGTGCTTTCAATAGCAAGTCTTAATGTGAATAGTATTAAGGTAGGGAAAAGATGTCTTACGACTTTTGGTATATTACATTCTTTGATGTATGATATCTTCTTTTTGCAAGATACCAGATTGCATCTAGATAGTGAGGGAGCACAGACTACCTGAGATTGGGGATGGGCTGCTTCATATTGGTCCCCAGGAATAGAACCATGTAGTGGAGTGGGTATTTGTTTTTCATCAATAAATGTTTTGGTACATAAAATGGTAGATATCGAACCTGGAAGGGCTTTTTTGTTAGATACTGAATTTAATTAGATGTATTTTCGATTAGTAAATCTTTACAATCCACAAACGAAAGCTCTTAGAATTGATTTATTAAAAAAAATACAGCCATATGTATATACAAATAGACAAATTATCTTTGGAGGAGATTTTAATATTATTTTTTTTGGAAAAACATAGTGTTGGGAAACAATATTGTGATAAAAAAAAATTTAAACAGCTGGTAGCTCAAGCAGGTTTAATAGATGCCTTTTTGTTTACATCAAAAAAAAGGATACCAACTTATTTTAAAGGAGTACTTTCCTCCTGTATAGATTTTATGTACATTCAGAAGTCCTTTCAGGTGGATACTACATTGGTGATACCAATAGAAACTTCGGACCACTGTCTGCTTGGTATACGTTTTTTGTTTTGTTTTGTTTTTTCGCTACCCTCCTCACTGCACCAGAGTCCTCTCTTCTGGGATCTCAAGGTCGTGTGTATGCCCCCGTAGTCCTGCCCCAGGTATCTCCCTCCGGATACTGGCCAGCCTGTCCCCATCCTACCTCGGTTGACCCCCCGGGCGGGGCTGAGAGGGGGGGACCCACATTCCCCTCCCATGGTCCTTAAGTCTGTGTCGGAAGGCTTGCCAGCTCCTTCTATGGAGCCTGGTTATGGGTGTTCTCGGGTCGACCGGGTCCTGTCTACGGGAACCTGGTGCAGGGTTTTTTCCATTTTCCTCCCAACCCTCAGGACATCCACATGCTAGGGAAGCCTAGGGGCGGAGCACGTCCCGACTTGCTTGACGCTCCAGCTCCCAGCAGACATCCTCCCACCCTGCGTGCAGTCTCACTGCACCTCCACCTGTGGTCACCCAGGTGGCGGTATCGCAGCGGGACTTGCATCCCACCCCACCCGGAGGAGGAGAGCAGCCACTGGGCGCTCAGTCCTCCTCCCCAAGCAGGCCCTCCAGCTGCCCGAGTCCATTCCGAACCCGGTCACTGGCGTCGCAGCGGAGCTCCTACCGCTGCCAGCAGGCCGTATTGCTTGGTATATCTTTGAGTCCTCCCAAAGTGTGCGGTGGAAAGGATGTGAAGATTAAATGCCTCCTTATTAACAAAAGAGGATGTATTACAAGATTTACATACAATCGTACAGGATAAACTAACCACATTGGTTTTAAATGATAATATAGGTTTATGGTGGGTGGATTTCAAAGAGTGTTTGATTGTTTTTTTTTAAAGCAATAAGTTTATGTCAATCACAAAGTAAGAGAGTAATCTATATGAACTTAAGGAAAGAATAAGGGACTTTGTTAACACAACAAGTGATGGAGGGATTAGATTTAAGTAAACAAATTAGTCAAATAAGACAAGAAATGGGAGATTATCAATATTCAAGAATTACTTCATTACAAAAGGAACAAATGTTCAGAACACAGGGGAAACTGGAGCATATTACTCCATTTGCAGCAAGTAATCAGAGACAGGAGAAACGTAGATTTAATACTCTTATAGATTCTGCAGGAGTTATACAGGAGGATAATTTAGGGATCATGGCGGTAGTGGAAGAATATGTCAAATCTGCTTTTGGTACATCCCTGGAGCCTGTAAGTCAGATGGTCCACATTTTGCATATGGCTGGACTCCCTCAGTTGCCTAGTTCACACAGTAACTCTTTGGTGAAGTTATTCTCGGTTCAGGAAATAGAACGGGTCATTAATTCTTTGCATTCAGATGTTTCAGCTGGCTCAGACGGTTTGTCTAGTGAACTTTATAAGATTTTGTGGAGAATGATACCTTCCACTATGCTTTCTGTGTTTAATTATTTTTTTGAGGAACATATTTTGCCCACACAAATGTATGAAGGGCTGCTGTTTTTTTGTATAAATCAGGAGACCGTGCAGATATTAAGAATTGGAGACCTCTATCTTAGCTTAATGCAGATTTTAAAATTTTTGCAAAGTTATTAGGAAATAGATTATCGGAGGTTATGCATATGTTAATTAGCCCAATGCAATTCTGTGCTGTTCCTGGGCGTTGCATTTCTGATGCTTTATTGGTATTAAGAGAAGTTATGGAGCAGTGTGGTATAGAAAAAGAACCTTTAGAATCAGAGGAGTATCTTGCAAGTTTAGACCAGGCTAAAGCTTTTGATGCAGTTTCGCACCCTTTTTTGTGGGCATGTCTCAAAGCTTTTGGTTTACCTGATGAATTTATAGAATGGTTAAAATTATGCTATGCTTTGGCCTATGTAGTCCCATATGAAAATGGTTGGAAAGGTACCCCACATTTAATTTATAGAGGGGTAAGACAGGGATGTCCCTTCAGTCCCCTACTATATGTATTTGTTTTGGATCCGTTATTAAGAATTTTGCAACGTTCCCCGCTGATAAAAATGGTGGACCAGGGTTTTGGAACTAGCTATAAAATAATAGAATACGCTGATGATGTATGTCTAATTTTGAAAGATAAGTCATCAGTTCAAACTGTCTGTGGGTTGATACAGGAAATTGGGAAAGTTACAGGTGCAGTTTTGAATTTACATAAAACTAAGATCCTTAGTTTAAGAGGGCTTTCTACAGTAAAGGAATCTGTTGGTGAATTTATAGTGGCACAGGAACCTTGTAAAATTTTGGAATCTATTTAGGGGGGAGGGACATGGCATGTTATAATTGGGAACGAGTATTAAATATTGCAGTAACTAAAGTTGCAATTTGGACTAGATGGAAGGTTGCAAAACAAAAACGAGTATATTTCATTAAACATTTTTTACTTCCATTTTTTTTTGTATATTAGTGTAGTTTTTCCATTACCGAAACAGTTAGAAACTAAAGTGTTGCAAGTTTTTTTTAGTTGTTTCTGGGCAGTAGATTAAATCCAATTAAGAGGAATACGTTATATTTAAGTATAAAGGAGGGAGGAGTGGGCATGATTAATCCGGTCGTATTTTGTTTTACTATTTTTTTATATAATAATTTGTTCCCTTTGTTGAAAGATGAAAAGAAATTATGGGCATTTTGGGGACTGCGGGTATTAGAAGGGGGTTTTAGGTGAATGGAAAGCTGCTAAGTTTTCTCATAAGAATAAAAGACATCCTAGGCTGGTGGGAAGCTGGGAAGGGGTGTTTGACAAAATTAAGTTATGAAATATTGGATATGAACGAGTAATGGGACAAACAAGGAAACAACTGTATGAGGAGGTTATTAATACTTATTTTTTAGGAAACCCTTTTTTGGATTTTTCAGTTTCTCAACAGGACCAACTTTCTTCGTATGTTACAAATTACAGAATCCCTTCGCATATGTGGGTTACTGCCTGGCTAGGAATTCATAACAGAATAAATGTTAAAAGTAATCAGAAGCATAAGGCTTTGCAGGAACGGTACTGCCCTAGGGTAGATTGCATGGCTAAACTAGAAACAATGAACCATCTGTATTTCCAATGCCCCTATGCTGTGAGATTTTGGGACGCTTTAAAAGATAGATGGAAATGTTGGGTTATGATTCCATCTACCTTGGAAGCTTTATATTATGGTATTTTTTTCTTTAAATATAACAGTAGATTGTTTAAATACTTTATGAATAATACATTTACATTTCCTATATTGGTTGTGGTTAAGCAGGTGTCATGTGGTGTTACAACAACAGGAAATCTCAGATGGGGTTCTTGTTCACATTGTGTTAACAGATTTGGAAACTCTGAAAAAAGGTGAACGTAAAGTTTTTCTCTGTCACTAAATGGAAAGCACTTTGAAGTCAATTTGATTTCATTAAAGGATAACATAGGAATAGAAGTTAGTTTCCTAACATGCTCAACATTAATGGAGTTTGTTTGTTTTTTAATATATACATATAATTTTTTTTTTATTAATGACATAGGTGTGTATAAATAACAAGGTTTTTTTTTTAGTTATCTTATTTAATTTTTTGGTTCATTATTACATCTTGAATGAATTTGATCTTGGTTGATTATAATAAAGTTTCTCCTACTTTTTCAGTGGGGGGGTTGTTATGAGGGGAAATAGTATGAGATACTAAACACTTTAGGTTTTTTTTTATTCTTTTTTGTATGCTGCACTATTGTAGTGTAATTTTTTGTCTTTTTTGTATATTGTAGGATGAAATGTTTATATAAGTCCTTTTTTTATTTTTCTTATTAATGAGCTTGTATGATGTATTATTGATTTGTATTTGGTTAATATGGTTTAAATAAAAATTCCCCTACTCTTTTCAAGAAGTGCCATGGGATCTTTAACATCCACCGGAACTACCACCAATCCAGGCAGATGGGACCTCGGTTTAATGTCTCATCCGAAAGATGGAATTTAATAGCAGAGAGCACCTTAGTATGTTTTACAGGATTGATAAGAACACTGCTATTTTGAGAGTAAAGACTAGTGGGGAGATTAGCCATAGTATGAGGGGTGGAGAAGGCTAAAAGCACCTGAGAAATATCGATTGCACAACCTACCAACCCCTAGGTTACAGCTGCAGAGCCGGTTATAAGTAATAGTCCTGCAGACTGGGAGCATCCCGTCTGAACTGTAACATGATTGTTAAACACTGTACTGCACTTAATTAGTGCTGCATTAATATGTTTCTCTGGAAGTGTGGTCCTGTTTCTTCTTACTTCTTGTACCCAGCTTAATGTTGTAACTGCACACTAATACCACTTGTTAGTTGATATCTTTCTGTTCTGCAATGTTTCATCACCTGTAAATGTTTTGTATTCCTTGTTGACTTGTAGTCTTTGTAAATGAGCCCCCAGCTCTAAGGTATTACATACATAGATACATAGACAGTGTCGGCAGATAAGGGCCTATGGCCCACCCAGTCTGCCCATTTAAGTTTGTAAGTTCAGTTTATGTTTTCCAGGAAGTCTGTTGCCCCTTACCCCTGATCTCCAGAATTCCTTTATGTCTATCCCATGCATTCTTAAATCCCATGATTGTTTCAGCCCCCACCACTTCCTCTGGCAGGGTGTTCCACTTGTCCACTACCCATTCTGTGAAGAAATTCTTCCTCACGTTTCCTCTGAATCGTCCTCCCTCCAACTTCAATTAATCCGAATATGAAATAAATAAAAAATAAATAAAAACAATTTGGTTGGAACTGGTATTTCTCAGGATGGTACATTGTGAGCTGATATAAGGTAGAAAGAAGGCAGTATGGCACAGTGGTTTAAGGCTTTGAGATGCAAACCTGGAGACCTGGGTTTGAATCCCACAGCCTCCACCTGCATACTGTGTGACCCTGAGCAAGTCATTTAACTTCCTTGTGCTCCCAGGTCACACCTGGAATCAAGCTTCAGCTTAGTGTGCCTCTCCTGGTTAAACAATTTCCCCTTTTCCTAATATTAGTGCAGTAAGCCCAAAACAGTGTACAGAACAGTAGAACCAACAACTGTAACAGATTTATATTTGCTATTTATTATGTACCTGCTGTAATTCATACTTTCTGATTCAACCAAATTCAAATAAAAAAAGAACCACAAACTGAACCAGACAACAAACAACATCAGATAACATGAAACAGAGAGCGTCTGGTGGGGGGACTCTCAACTGGAGATGACACCACAGATGTCACATCTAAGATGTCACTTCCAATGCAGAAGAGTTCCTTGAGTAGCTCTCTAGTATCTTGAAGTGCCAGCCAGTTACCTATGCTGGGCAGACTGTGGAGGATGGATGGATGGTGCATGCCAACTGAATTGCAGATTGCCTAGTGCTCACCACAAGGATCACACAGGAGAAACATGGAGAGGTAGAATGGATACCAAGGGAAGATGCCAGCACAAAGGGAGTGAAGGGCTGTAAGCCAGTAAAGAAGGTAGATGGCATTGTCAGAGTAAGGGAGCTTGTTGGCACAGCCCCTAGGCTGCTTAAATGCAGCAATGGTCAGAGAGGAGGTAGGCAATCAGGGGAGTGAAGTCTGCTACTGCCATTATATAGAGAGGGACAGAAGAGTATAATTCTTGGTAGGGCTAACCAGCACCATGAGCAGTACCAGACCCTGTAAAGGAAGAATTAAACAATAAATTCCCAAGTTAAGGCTAATCTGACCTGAGGCTGAGAGGACCAAGAGGGGACACCATGCAGAGTAGCTGCAATATAGAACTGAATGGTAGCACAAAGTATTCAGAAGCAGACTATGACAGGGACAGGCAATGTATACCACCTCTTCATTTACCGGAGTGGGTTATAATGGCTCTTGTCAATCTCCCCCCTTTCAACAAATGGAATGTTTACCACAGAATGTTTACCATGGAACACAGGGAGTCAAAATTCTGCACAATTCCACTGGCAGAATGTTCATCTCCCAACATACTGTACCCATACAACAAAAGGCTTCATGTTGAGCCATAGGGCCTGATTCACAAAAGGGGCTTAGATCAGAGCAAGCTGCACCAAACAGCAGCTTGTGCTGAAGCCTGGTACACTACAAACCCTGCACCAGATTCAGGTACAGGAGGGGTCCCGGTGCCTAAGTCCTCACACATGTGGCAACCACTCCTGTGCAACAAACACCTGGCACATGGGAGGGGTGTGCTGCAAGCTCCTGCGTCAAAGGCAAGCATCCTTGCCCCCTTCCCTGGTGGTCTAGTGGCACTCCCTACCCAATCCTCAGTAGTACCTATTAGTATAATAATTAATAATGACCCTGTCCTGGTGGTCTAGTGGCCCCCCACCCCAGCAGGTAGTGCCCATCACCCCACTCCCCCCAAAACCTGAAATGCCGCTGGCGACCGGCACAGCCCACCCTCACCTCTGCGGCTAGCTGCCAGACTGAACTGTCAGTGAGCACCCACTGTATAGTGTTTGTGCTCATGAATAATCATGAGCATGTACATTATACAGTAGGTGCTCGCTGACAGTTCAGTCCAGTGTCCAGCCATGGAGGTGAGGGTGGGCTGTGTTTTGGGATTTTTTTGGAGGGAGCAGGGTGGTGGGCATTACCTGCTAGGGTGGGAGGCTACTAGACCACCAGAACTGGGACAAGTATTAAATATTATAGAAATGGGTCCTTTCTGGGATTGGGGGGTGGGGACCACTAGACCACCAAAATGGGGAAGTTATTAAATATTATGAAAATGGGTGTTATCGGGGGATCGGGGAAGGGGACCACTAGACCACCTGGACAGTGAAATTATTAAATATTACTGTATAAAAATGTGTGCTATCAGGGGATTGGGGAGGGGGTACCACTAGACCACCAGGTCAGGAAAATTATTAAATATTATAGAAATGGGTGCTATCGGGGGATCAGGCAAGTGAAACCACTAGACCACCAGGACATGGCAATGTAATTAATTATTATAAATATGGGTGATAACAGGGATTGGGGAAGGGAGCCACTAGACTACCAGGGATGTATTTTATGTACAGAAGGGTGGATTGGGGCAGGGGAGGGGGGTCTGTGAACCCAGGCCCCAGAATACTGTTTGGGTGATCCAACCACTGAGCTACAGGGTCACATGGTTGGACATGAGGTTCCCAGACACACTTCCTTTCTCTGGTATTGCAAAACCTTCAACTAGGAACAATCAAGATGACAATTAGCAATTGTCCCTAGTTGCTGGATTTGCAATACCAGAGAAAGGAAGTGTGTCCAGGAACCCCAGGTATAACTAAGTGAGTCTTTAGCTGCGTAGTTAGAGCACCTGGACAGTATTCTGGGGGCCTGGGTTTAGTTCCTAGTAGGATACATTATTTCTTTCTCATAGTTCAGTTCATTTTTTATTGATCAGAAATTAATTCTATTACAAAGTTCATACATACAATTTTATAATACAATAATAAAACAAGAACTAAACAGCATCAACAGATCTACATATTTATCAGTGAATAAGTATTATATATTTTTTTAAACTTAGCTAAGCACACTAGTACATCAGGTGAATCAGATGATAAGAATCTGGTCAAATTTGGTGGTTCATAACTCAGTTTTCCTAAGATGTTTCCCAAAATGTCTTTCTTATAGCACTATACAATGGACAAAGTATTAATACATTTGTAAGAGGATGAATATCCAAACCACATTTACATCTGATGTAACATGATTTTGATAAATATCCTTTAACATAGTAACATTATAGTATTCAAACCTAAAAAGTGATAGAATTATTCTATCCTTGGTATCTCTAATAATCTGAAGATATTTCTCAAATGTGTGAGTCCATTTATTTCAGGCTAGCCAACAGCTAATCTTCATTGACTTTAGTTCTGCAATATCAGATTTTTAACAATATTGCTTTTCTTTAATTTGACTTTAGACTTGATTATCTTTAAGTAAGGAATACGACACAACGAGGTGTGGTTTATGGCCTGATAAGAGTATGCCCCAGGTACGTAATGAGGCACAAGGCACTGTGCTGAGTGCCTTTAGCACCTGGGAAGTGCTATTATCAGGCCATAAACCACACCTCGAACTGTCTTATTCCACTTATAAAATGGGTCCCGCAGTAAAAAAAAGTTAATTAAAAATACATATAAGAAGTTTACATAAAAAGAGTAAAAAAAAGATCATATCAATACAAAAATACAAAAAATAGTCCTTGTCATTGTATTTAATGGAGATGCTTAATTAAAGGCACTAGAGGGCACTGAGTCTGTCTGTCCCCTCACACATACACACTAACAAATACAAAACCTTCCACAATATGCTTTTTAGGTTCCCTCCCAACATTTCTTACTTTGGTTGTGTTGGGAATTACATTGCTAACAGAGGAGCAGTCGCCTTGACTGGAGCAAGCGTAGTGGTTTCTAGTCTTTCATCCCACTCATCCCACCCCCCATTCACATAGCTACAAAACCCTCCGCAAAATGTTTTTTTATTTTATTTTTTTTTACATTGCTTAGTTTGGCTGTGTTGGGAATTACTGTGCTCACGGAGGCACGGCCACCTTAACTGGCAGTGAACGTGTCCCTCAGCAGCCACTGTAGAAAGCAGCTAGAATCCTTCTTCATGTTTCCTCCTTCATCATTTAAAAATCCTTCCAATATTTAAATTACCTGATCATTGATCTTTTTACCCTTGCAGTTTACTGGATAGTAGAGGGGTGAGGAGTAGACATCGCAGATCAAGGTGGAGGAATGGAGACTGCACTGGGAATAAACAGTCAGTGTTCAGAGGCTGCTGTTTGAACAGCGCATGCCACTGTTCTGGAATTGACAGGGAGAAATGGGCAGCAGTGAAAAAAATGTAATGAGTGGTAAAAATGTAAAGTTTAGCTGTCATTTGGGGGTGGGATTGGACAAGCACTGATGTCTGTTAGTGCCAGTGCTCTCCCCGTGCAGCTGTTGCCATTCTGTGACATGCTTGCACGGGGCTGCAGCAGGAGATCTGTTTCAGGCAGGGAGAGATGTGATAGGCATTGATCTGTGAGTGTGCTGCAGTTTGGTTGGCATAAGTAGTGCCAGTTGCCTGAATATGTCCTGATAAGGACACGGCAAACCATACCTCTCAGCCAGTCAAAATGCAGGAAAATTTCTACCCATTTTATAGAGGTATACTAACACTCAGTAAGAATGGCTGCTAGGCCAAATGTGAAAATAATGTTGGTAATGTTTTTTTACTTAAGACTGGAGAAAAACCTCTATTCATATATTGTAGTATGTCATGATACTCAATTCTTAGTAATACATTATCATGATTCAGTATGAACTTAATTCAATAGATAACAGCCCTCTCCATGGCACTATATCTTACATGAATCTGCCCAAGCTCTGCCCTAACAGCTGCAGAATTTACACACTTTTGTAAACCTAATACAATTTTACAAAATGTATTAACTGGGGGTTCTAGAAGTTATTGATCTTAAAATTGGAGCCCCAAATTTCAGCACCATATGTAATGTGAGATTTCATTTTCACACGGAGGGCAGTAATAGAACTTTTAATACAATTCCTGCCATAATGCCTTGAAAAATCAGGTAAATTAGGGAGGTTCTTTTGTGCTTTAGCAACAGTATATTTATAAGGCTTTATCCATGACCCATTATAGCAAATTAACAAACACAAGGATGTAAACCTCTTAACTATTTCTATATGGTTCATACTACGGATGGTAAGGAGCAAGAAGGCAGGATGCTCAAGATTGCTTCTACAGGAACTCACTGTGAATAATAACTTAGCGTACCATCAGATAAAATGTATTTCTAACTTGTTCCAGCTTATTTTTATTTATTATTTCAAATGGTAAATTATTCCAGCGGTTTACAATTTTTTGAGTAAGAATGTATTAGCGCTTTTGGGTGTTAAAGGTTTTCCCTATAGAAACATAGAAACATAGACTTTGACGACAGATAAGGACCACTTGGCCCACCCAGTCTGCCCATTTCCCTACCTATTGGATAAGCTGCATATTCTAGTTAACCAACAGTCTACTTCCTGCAACGCCCCACTACAATTGCTTTATGTCTGTCCCATGCATGTTTGAATTCCCCCACTGTTTTAGACCCAACAACCTCCCCAGGAAGGCGGTTCCATGCATCCACCACTCTCTCCATGAAAACAAATTTCATCACATTACCCCTGAGCCATCCCCCCTCTATCTTTAAATTGTGCACCCTTGTTCTTACACATCTCTTTTTCTGAAAGATGCTACCCTCCTGGACTTTGTTGATTCCCTTGAGGTACTTGAAAGTTTCTATCATGTCCCCCCTCCTCCTTTCATCAAAGGTATACATATTAAGCTCTCTCAGTCTCTCTTCATATGGTTTCTGATGCAGACCCTGCACCATTTTAGTTGCCCTCCTCTGGACTGCTTCCATCCTGTCTATGTCCTTGCGTAGATGGGGTCTCCAAAACTGCACACAGTATTCCAGATGGGGTCTCACCAACTGTCTGTACAGAGGGATAACCACTTCCCTTTTTCTACTTGTGATGCCCCTTCCTATGCATCCCAGTATCCCCCTGGCTCTCCTTACTGACTTCTCACATTGCTTACCCACCTTTAGGTCATCTGATATGACTACCCCCAAGTCCCTTTCCATTTTTGTTGTTGTTACTACCTCCCCTGCTATTGTGTACTCTTCTCCTAGGTTTTTGTTTCCCAGGTGCATTACTTTGCATTTCTTTGCATTGACTCTAAGTTGCCATATGTCTGACCATTCCTCCAACCTTGCCAAGTCCCTTCTCATCCTTTCCACCCCCGTGTATCAACTCTGTTACAGATCTTTGTGTCATCTGCAAAGAGGCATACCTTTCCCTCCAGACCGTCTGCAATGTCACCTATAAAGATGTTGAAGAGGACTGGACCCAGTACTGAGCCCTGAGGTACTCCACTAGTAACCCCTTTCTTTGGAATGTGTTCCATTCACTATTACCTTCTGTGTCCTGTTGTGCAGCCAGTTTGCTACCCAGGCTACCACCCTGGAACCCACTCCCAGGCTGGCTAACTTGATTATTAATCTTTGTGCGGACTGTGTCAAATGCCTTGTAAAGTCTAGGTAGGCCATATCCACAGCCCTCCCTGGTCTCATTACTTTGGTCACCCAGTCAAAGAAATCAATTAGATTCAACTGACATGACCTTCCTGCTGTAAATCCATGCTGCTTTGGGTCCTGTGCCCTGCTGGCCTCTAGGTACGCAACAATTCTTTCTTTCAGAAGTGATTCCATAATTTTCCCCACCACTGAGGTCAAACTTATAGGTCTGAAGTTTCCTGCTTCTGCCTTGCTCCCACTTTTGTGAAGGGGAATCACATCTGCCCTCCTCCAGTCCTCAGGTACCACCCCATCCTCCCATGATTTGTTAAAAAGTGTAGTCAGTGGTGTCACTAGGTCATCCCTTAGTTCTTTTAGGATTCTGGAGTGAATCCCGGCAGGCCCCATTGCTTAGTCCACCTTGGGTTTTAGGAGTTCTTTCAAGACTCTTTCTTCTGTAAATGGACTGGTGTCAACCCCCCCTACCCAGAGTGCTTCTATTGTCTGGTTTAGGTAACTCCTCCTCATCTTCTTTTGTGACTACTGAGCAAAAGTATTCATTCAGTATCTCTGCCTTTTCACTGTCTCCTTCTACCCACCTCCCCTCTCGTTTATTAATCTTGACTATTCCTCCCTTAACCTTTCTATGCTCCCTAATGTACCTATAAAAGGTTTTATCCCCTTCTTAACTGAGTTGGCTATTTTTTCCTTGGTTTGGGCCTTTGCTATTCTGACTGCCTTCCCCACTTCTTTCTGCTTTAATTGATACAGTTCTCTGTCGTTAGGGTGTTCTCTGGTATCTCTTACTATAGTTATAAAATTGATGCCTAATTCTGTTAGTTGGTATGGGTCTGCATAGCGTCCAACATAAAAAGGAGGGGTCCACTCTCATCTGTCTGTTATCAAGAGATGCAAGTTTCAAGACATTTAAATGATTTGCCTAAGTTAGATCCCCTATGTTGTGAATACATTTAGTGAATTTTCTTTGTACCTTTTCCAAATTTTTTTCTGTTCCCTTTTTTAAAGGAACACCACAACTGAGATACATATTGCAGGTGAGGTTGTGCATATGCTTTGTATTGGGGTAACACCACATTTTGTCTCTGGATACTGCATTTCTTCTAATGGCCCATATTACCTTATCTGTTTTTGCAACTGCAGCATTTATTTGTGTAGAACTGTCAATATTGTTAGAAATGCTAATACCCAAATCTTTTGCATCATCCGTGACACATAAAGTCCTATTCATTATTAATAAGGAATCTATATTTCTCAATATTAACACCATTTCTCCAAACAACCATTATTTAATTTTTTTAATTTTTTACTGTTAATAACATAGAGGATAATGTATGGGGAAGTGTGTGATACAAGAATTTAATGTACACGCGAGGTATGGGATGTTACATAAACTCCGAGGGTGAAGCCCGAGGGGTTTATTAAAGCATCCCATACTGAGGGTGTACATTAAATTCGAGTTTGACATACTTACCCCATATTTTATTTTATATAATTGCTGATCAGCAATTTTTTCCCAGCCAGACTTCTGAGGTCACGATTTATTTTAGTGCTTCTGAACTGTCATTGTTTGTCAAACAGTGCACACACACACTCACTCACTCTGTCTCTGCCTCTGCCTCCCTACTTCCCCTTTTGTTAGGCTTTTTTTATTTGTTGCTGTTTCTGCATTTGTTTATTTTTTTACTTACAGATTGAAGTTGGGATTCACCCAAGTTACCCATGGAACCGTTGCGCCTTGCACTGGCTCTGTCTGATGTGGATGAAGTGCAGGATCAACTGGATAAATCGCTATTTTAAATGCAGAGGTAGATACCGAGTAAAATAAAAAAAAAATGCAAATTACAAAGAGAGATGTGTTTGGTGGGTGCTGGTGGCAGCTCCTCGGTAACTAGGAGATGGAGCTGCCATGTTTTCGAAATTTTTAAACCCGCCCACATAGAGAGCAGAGAGCCAGTGAGGGAGTGCGAAGTTGTGACAGACACAGCACGTGAATGCCATAATAACCAGCAGGTTATTACAGCAAATATCAACTTGGTCATCCCACTGAAAAAATTCATGACCTGTAATTATTAATTGATACTGCGAGCACAGGGAGTTAAATTTAGATAAAATTATTTTCATACCAAGAACACTAGTTGAAAATAGCACAATGTCATCAGCATACGCAAGATAACCAGTTTTCCTTGAGCCATTTGATGGACTATAAAAATCTGGGTCATGAAGATCAGACAAAAGGTCATCCAGAAACATGTTAAAAAGAGTTGAAGTCAACATACATATTTGTTTAATTCCCAGAATTTTGGGACATTTTTTGGTAAGAGTACCACAAATATCAAACTTTACATGATATGAGGCCAATTACCCAAACGAAGGTACAGTATATAATAGCTCTAAATGTATATGGATCTGACTTGCTGTAATAATACTCTATTAACACTGTCAAAAGCTGGCTTTAAATCAACAACTGCCAAAAAAAAGGTTTATGGTTTTTGATATTGATATATTTATCAAAGCTATCTAAGCTACAAGTGAGAATAAAAATGTGGTTAACATTTGAATTATTATTTTTAAATGCAGCCTGCTCATCAGATAGCTTGAGTTTTCTAGAAATCCTAGACAGCACAATTTTACCAAAAACATTGAAAGAAATATCTAATAGACTAATATGACTATATGCAGATAGATCACATTTACTGCCTTTAAAAAAAATAGGAATAATAACACTGCCCAACCAGCACTCTGGGCTATTACCAGTCTTAAGAGTGTAATTAAATACACAAGTGAGACACTGTAGCCTCTGCTCCAAAGGTATTTAAGATCAATAGTTATTTGATCAGGGCCAGGGGCCTTTTGGCTTTTGAAGGACAGCATATGTTGCCCAACTTTAAATTCATTGAGCTTAAAAAGTGAAAAGTCTGCTTTGCTGTCCAAAATATAACTGCCCAAAGCAGTTATCATTGGAAGGCTGTCATCATAAAATAAATCCTGAAAGTATACAAACCAAGATTCTGACTTAATATAACACTCTAGCTTGCATATTGTATCAGATCCCCTCGTTACTGAATTCCAAAACTGTTTAGTGTTAGTACTTGTTACTGCAGTTAACATTTAACTAACAGCGTTTGGTAAATGATTGTTTTTTCTCTATCAGCTAGTTTCTTATGTTCGTTCCTCAATTTGTTTAATTATTTTTTTTTTATTTACCCTGTTAGGGTCTCTCCTAACCAGTCTAACTTGAGTATTTAACTCACTTTTAAAGCCATGACATTCTTTAATATACCAAGCATACTTGGACTCTTTTTTTATCCAGTCTAGCCAGCCTCATTACAAGATCATTTATATCAACAATAATTGAGGAAAATATTCAAAGAATAGAAACATCTGTAACATTAGCTAGTTGATTTAAAGAATCAGGCATTTCCAAATTACAAAAATCATTAATAAATTCCTCCTTATATAAATACTGCCAGTTTATACACAGTCTTATACAAGCTTCAATTGATTTCTTTAGAACAACAGAGACTACAGCAATATTTTGATTAATTATCAGCTGGACAGTGCAGTCGCCGCTTTCGAGCTGGAGGGGAGGCATGGGTAACCAGGTGCTGGAAGGTCCCCCCCGGCGCTACAGTTAGTGTCATCGGTGTGGTGCGTGGGCTTTGCAGCTCGGCCCGGGCCTCCTCGGCAGCTCGTTCGACTTGCGAGAGGTTTCTCTCGGTCCTGACCTCGCCGCTGTTCTCGGGGAGTCCTGCCTACAAACTGTTCCAGCTCGTTCTACCTCTACTGTGCTCCAGCCGTGTATCCTGCTGTTCCCCATGCCACGAAGCGTCTCGCCGGACCGTGAGATAACCGGAGTCCCCCGCTGCCTTCCTGCTGCTCACTTTCAGGACATCGACTCTTGCTCCCGTTTGAATTTTTGGTGCCGAAACATCCGCACCTCCCCATTGGTCCCTGGCAGTAATGACGATGTGCTCACGACCAGTACAATAGGGCGAGCTTGCCCCAACTCAACTATTAACAGTGCAGTCGCCGCTTTGCACTGGAGGGGAGGCGTGGGTGACCAGGTGCTGGAAGGTCCCCCCCCTCGCGCTACAGTTAGCGGTCATCCGAGTGTGAGGTGCCGTGGGCTTTGCAGCTCTGGCAGGCCTCCTCGGCAGCTCGTTTGACTTGCAAGAGGTTTCTTTTATGAGCCCTTCCACCCACCCGTGCATGAAGGTGATCTTATATGGCAGTTTTGGCCCTGCCTTCCCTGAAGCCCTTCACCCAATCAGCCTGGGGGGGGCTGTCCACCCTTGCACTCCGGGTGGCACTTATGCAGTCTCCCTCTGTACAGCTCCTTTCCTACGCTTAGCCCTCTAGTCAGTGCTGTATTTTGAACACTCTCTACTGACCTGCCTCTCCCCATGATTATCTCCCCTGACTGCGCTGTTCTACTGGACTATTGCTTACGTTTTTACAACTGCTTGCGTACTGCCAATTTTTTTTCTTTTTTCGTAACATTGTCAAAATTGTTATCTACTGACTGTACTTTGCTGATATTTTCCTGCCCTGCATGCATTTTTGTGTTATCCCCTGACCCTGCTTCCAGGTGCATTGTCTGCCCCCTACAGGATGCTGCCCCCAGCTGGTCCTGACCCAGGGTCCTCTCTGTTCCATGCAGCCCCCTCCCCTCCTATATCACCTGGGGGACTTCGGGGGTGGTCCCTCTCCAGGGAGTTAATAGATATTTCCCCCCTAATCTTCCCTTGGACCTCGACACCTCATCGCTGTCCTACACGCCGTCCTGTTCTTCTGGGCCCCATGCTCCCGGCCGTGACTCCCCACTCCCGGGCCATAATTTTCCCAGCTGGTTTAACTCCCACCAAGTGGCACCTCCAATGGCTCCTTCTCTCAACACTGCTACTGGTGGGTGACATTGAACTGAACCCAGGACCGTACAACCCTCAGAACACCCCTGTAGCATGGGGCATGGGCAAGGGCTTGAAAGTAGCACACCTTAACATTCGGAGCCTGCTACACAACCGTGATGAACTGGTCGTGTGGATGGCATTCTACAAGTCCGACATCCTCGGGCTGACCGAGACCTGGCTAAAACCCTCGATCCCCGACTCTGCCTGTAGTCTACCTGGGTACGAGTTTACTCGACTGGACAGAGCGGGGGGTAAAAGGGGGGGAGGCATACTGATTTACCACAGGAGTCACCTCAAAGTCTCCCCAGTCGCCTACCACCAATCCCATGAGTCCCAATGTGAGGGACTCCATGTGCTACTCCTACTTGGGAACACAAAGAAACTGCATCTGGTGTGCACCTACAACCCACCCAAGGGTGGGCTCCTCGGCCTATCCCATCTCCTCGACTCCGTTGGTCCCAGTGTTGGGGACAATGAACTCCTTATCCTGGGCGACATCAACCTTAACTGGGTTGGAGGCAGTGTGAAGCAATATGAGGCCCTACTCACAACCTCCTCTCTGACCCAGCTTATCCAGGACACAACCAGGCGGTCCACGAGCGGCTCCCCTGGTACCCTACTGGACTGGATCATGTCCAACCATCTGGATAGAATCTCCTCAGCAGGTGCATTTCCGGATTCTATCTCTGACCACTCACCAGTCTTCTGTGTCTGGAAAATCGCCCCCCCCAAGATCCCCCACAAAATCCTGCACATCAGGAACTACTCCAGGTTTAACCCCTGGGAGTTCCTGGATGACCTTCGGCTTACTGACTGGTCCACTGTGTATGAGGCCACTGACCCCTCAGTGGCCACCTCCTCCTTCATCACCATCTTCGGGATCCTGCAAGATAAGCACGCCCCCATGGTCACCCGCAAGGTGAGGGGGTCCGCCACCCACTGGCTACACGGGAATCTCCTGGCCCAAATGCGGGAGAGAGACAAGTGCTGGGATCACTTCAAATGTTCTAGTGATCCCTCCTCCCTACAAAAATACAGACAACTGAGAAACTCCTGCAAAAAGGCCATCAGGGCTGCAAAAAGCGACTTCTGCAAGTCCACTCTTCTCTGCTCTGCCAGCAACCCCAGAAGTTTCTGGAAGAACATAAAATCTCTTGTTAATGGACCCTCCCATCCTGGAGCATCTGACATGCTTATCAACAGGGTCTCCTGCACGAACCCCCACACCATTGCCAACTCCCTCAATACCCATTTCACCGATCTCCCTGCCATCATGGCTCCCCTCTCGTCTCACACTATCTGGCCCCCCCCTTCCCCCCTCAGCTTGATGGGAGGGTCACCCCCTCGGGCATCGTTTAACCTCAGGGAAGTGACTGTACTGGACACCCAGAGGCACCTGGCTGGCCTCTCCCAGCACTCCCGTCCTGGCACAGATAACCTTGAACCAAAGCTCCTCAAGCTTGGTGCTACTCACCTTGCCCACCCAGTAGCCCACATCTTCAATCTATCCCTTGGAAGTGGTACCTTCCCCAATATCTGGAAAGAGGCCAGGATTGTCCCGTTATTGAAACAAGGCAATCCAAAAATTCCGGATAACTATCGCCCGATTGCCATACTCTCATCCCTCAGTATGTTCCTGGAAAAGGTGGTGGCCAAACAGATCTCGGAGCACATCCAGTCCCAGGAGCTGCTGTCCCTGGCTCAGTACAGGTTTCGCAAGGGTCATAGTACCACCACTGCCCTAATCTCGGTCACATCTAGAATAAGATCAGCCCTGGATCGGGGCAATCTCTCCAGAGCCATATTCATTGACCTGTCCAAAGCCTTTGACCTTGTCGATCACACGCTGCTCTGCGCACAACTGTGGTCTCTCGGTTTTTCCCCTCTTGCCATGAACTGGCTCTCGGGCTACCTGCATGGCAGAACTCAGTGGACCAGTTTCAATAAAGTCCTCTCTGAGTCCCATCCAGTGAACTCCGGTGTCCCTCAGGGCTCGGTATTGGGCCCTCTCCTCTTTTCCCTCTTTATCAACCAGCTTCCCGCGGTGACCTCCACCTGCAGTGCCACCCTCTACGCTGACGACCTGGTGATCCTGGCTCACGCCCGAGACGTTGCAACTCTAAACAGGGCTTTGTCCGTAGGCTTCTGCAATGTTCAAACCTGGATCACTAATAACAAACTGGTCCTGAATCTGAAAAAAACTCAGGCCATGCTCTTTGGCTCCACAGCCAAGCTCAAAACCTCATCAGCCCTGCTAAAGATTTCCTGTCCTGACGGATCCCTCCTCCCCGTAGTGAACTCTGCCAAATACCTCGGGGTCACCCTCGACTCCCAACTAGATATGGGTAGTCACCTCCTAAACATCTGCAGGGCAGTTAACTGTAAGCTGGGCCTGGCCTACAGGGCCAAGTTCAACCTCACACCTGCGGCTCGACTAGCCATTGCAAAAGGCATGCTTCTCCCCTCCCTTAGCTATGGGCTGCACTTATTCGCTTGCTCTCCCCAGACTCACCTCTCATGGTGGCACATGACATACAACAACATCTGTCGCTTTGCACTTGCTGTCCCCCGCCTCACCCATCGATGTGAGTTATATGACAAACTAGGATGGCTCTCCCCTGCAAGGTACCTGGACTTCAGGGTGGGCTGCCTCACCGACAAAGTGGTCAGAACTGGCACCCCCCCGGAGCTGGCCCTGCTCCTACCACCATCTGACACCCCCACCTACCACCTAAGGTCCAAGGCCCTAGGGTTGCTCAAGGTCCCCCCCCACACCCTTATGGGAGGCCGGGATGTTACTGTGTTTGCGCCCAGGCTCTGGAACTCCCTTCCAGAGCCGACCCGGTTGTCATCCTCCTACCTGTGCTTTCGCAACTCCCTCCGTGGTTTCCTGAAACTCGCATCTGCGTGTGACTGTCCCAAGCCTCCCTAGAGGACTCCCCTTTACGGATGCTCTCCTGGCTTCAAAGCTTGCCTCCCTCTGACACTACCCGATAACTCCTGCTGCACTCCTCGTCTCTGCCACTACACCTGGGCACCTTACCCCGGGTATTCTGTCTATGCCATGGTTCCATGGACATTGCCTTCCTCAATTTGTCTCGTACGTGAAATGTGCAATTGCTTTCTGTTGTAAATTTGTATGCGACCTACCCATCCCGGGGGTTCACTACCTTAGCGGATATAAGTTGTACTATGTCCATCCAAACCCCCTGGACTATGTTACTATTTCACTCATCCTGTCAAGCTGTACTTACTCGCTACTGTATACAATTGTTGGTATTCTAATGTTGTACTCCACAAGTTTTGTCTGTATCCTAATGTTGTACTCTCCCGGGTCGTTCCTGAAAATAGGCATATTACTTGTCTAGTGTACTTACCCGGTCAACAAAAGCTAAAATAAATAAATAAATGTGGACTCTCAGAGTGCATAATAACTTTGAGGTCTTATATTAACTGTATAGTAAGGGTAGGCTTGGGGTGGGTCAGAAGTTGGTCAACTGGGTGGCAAACTGGTTGATGGGCAGAAAACAGAGAGTGGTGGTAAATGGTATGCAGTCAGAAGAGATGCAAGTCACAAGTGGGGTACCTCAGGGATCAGTTCTGGGGCCAGTCCTCTTCAATATCTTCATCAGTGACATTGCAGATGGACTGGAGGGTAAGGCTTGTCTGTTTGTAGATGACATCAAGATCTGCAACAGAGTAGATGATCCAGATGGGGTGGGCAGAATGAGAAGAGATCTGTATAAACTAGCAAAATGGTTGGAAGAGTTGCAACCTGGATTTAATGCAAAGAAGTGCAAGATCATGCACAAAGGGAAGAGAAACTCTGAAGCCACCTATAGGCTGGGAGGGGAGTTGCTGGTAATCACAAAGGAAGAAAGAGACTGGGGCATCATCATCACTGATGACCTGAAATCATCCAAGCAGACCTCTAAAGCAGTAGGTAAGGCTAGGGGGATGTTAGGGTGTATTAGTTGGGGTATCACAACAAGTCATAAGAGGGAGGCAATAATCCCTCTTTACAAGACACTGGTTAGGCCCCATCTAGAGTACTGCATGCAGTACTGGAGACCACACCTTCACAATGACATTAACCAAATTGAGGCAGTCCAGAGAAGGGCAACCAAAATGGTGCAGGGACTGCATCAGAAGACATATGAGAACAGATTAACAGAGCTCAATATGTATACCCTAGAGCAAAGGGGAGAGAGAGAGGTGATATGACTGAAACATTCAAACACCTTAAGAGCATTAACAAGGTGAAAGAGTCTAACATGTTTCAATATAAGAAAAATAGCAGGACAAGAGGACACAGCATGAGATTAGAGGGAGGCTATGAATACAGTACAGGGCTTCAAACAGGTACAGGATAGGCATAAGGGAGCAATACAGATGAGTATGAATAGATAGGCCACTGACAGCAAAGGACGATGGCACATTTATAAGGTAGAAAAAAGAAGTAGGCAGAATGGATGAGCCTTGCGGTCCTTATCTGCTGTCAACTTCTATGTTTCTATGTTTATCACTGGCCCAAATTAAGTCAATCACTGAGCAACCACTGTCCCCTACATAAGTTGCCTTCCCAATCCGACTGAGCTCTGCTGTTTATTGGAAAGAAGCCATACTTTTTACAAGAGCAATAAACTTTGGACCATCTGAGTTGATTTTAACATCTTTAGAAGTTCAATAAGATGAAATAGTTTTTGAATAGGCTTTAAAAAGGTCTTCCAATAAAATATTATCAGCTGAATGATATAAACCAATTTGACCATTAAAGTCTCCAGCCATAATAATGGGGCTGAGGTATCTGTATTCATATTTTTTCAATAAAAAGTATTAAACTGCTCCCATACAGAATCATCATAATAGGCTGAATACAAAGGAGGGCTATACACATTAATTAAAACCAATTTAATATCCTGAATTATGACCTTTACAATGCTAAAAAAAAATTATTTTGCACTATAACTTCCTCAGTTTTGTTTTGTGAATCTATCTTTAATAATGGAGTTTGTCCTTTAAGGGGCAGACCAGGTTGTCCTGGTGCACCCCTTCCCTCTGTCATGGAATGGTAGTGCTCAGGAGGGGAAGGGGGAAGGAAGGGGAGGGGCTAAGGACCAGAACAAAGGACAGGTAACAGGAAAGGGAAGGGCAAAGGGAGGTACATAAGGGACAGCACAAGGGGGCCTCAGTCACTTTTTGCTGGAGTTTTTGATTCTACATCAACTGCAGCACGTCGGATTGGCATATTGTTTTGAGGTTGGTTCACCAGGAGAGAAAAGGTAAGGAAACAAACAATTGAGTTGTGGGAGGATATGTGAAGTTGTTTTTAAAAAAAAAAAAAAACAGTGTATAGTTGAAGAAATACAGTTTTGGACAGAATAGCGCATAAAAGATATGGTAGAAGACAGGGTGAAGCAAGGTTTTGATAAACAATAGGATGTTTTAAAAAAAAAAGAGAAAAGACAAAGAAGAGCTGGTAGGTTTTTAAGGCTGTGTAGAAGGTCCAAATTCATTCAGTTTGCTTAACAGTTGATGATATTAGTGTTGGTCAATGCAGACAGATTGGGGTTACAATGATCTCTGCAACAGTCGCTGGAAAGGAGAGCCGTGGATAGAATTGTGAGGCACAGTGTAGCTGGAAAACGAGGCTAGCATGTGTACCAGGGAGGCCTGCTAGGATGTAGTGGGGGTTTGCACCAGAAGAGGGCTGCAATAGCAGAGGGGGGCCAGATGATGGAAGCGGGGACAAGGGCGAAGGTTTTTGTGGTTGCTGGGGAGATTAGCAGGCCTGGAAGAGGCCTTGAAGCAAGGGAGAGAGCGCGATCCGGGCAATGTGGCGTGACGTCACACGCTGCATGGGTTTGCGATAAAAGCCTTGCCCCTTGTTTTTTGGGCTGCTTGCTGTTTTGTGGGCCTGTTTTTTCTGTTTCATGATGAAATTAGTAGGACTGGAAGAGGCCCTGAGGAAAGAGAGCGAGAGCGCGATCCAGGACCACGTGGCATGATGTCACACGCCACCTGGTGGTGAGAAGAAAGCCTTTCCCATTGTTTGTGCTGCTCGCTGCATTTGGGCCTGTTTTTCTCTGTTGGTGGTGAAATTAGTAGGCCAGGAAGAGGCCCTAAAGCAAGGGGAGTGAGACCACAGTTCGACGACCACGTGGCGTGACGCCACACGCCACGTGGTGGTCGCAAAAGAACCCCACCCCTCTTGTTGTGCTGCTTACTGCATTGTGCCTGTATGTCATCCAGCCCAGCGCAGGTGGTGAGCGTCGTATCATCCCTTGGGAGGAAGCTCCTGTGGACGGCAGCCTGGCTCGACGAGTGGGAGACAGCAGCAGTGTTGGTGGCTCAAGGGGAAGTTGCAAGGCCTGCGATGTAAACATTCTGGTGATTCCAATGAGGGGACAATTGGGCTGTTTGTAACAAGGGGGAGCGGTGGCATGCCGCGACCACGCGGCGTGACATCACACGCCGTGCAACGGGCACAGGGATTGGGGGGGATCTGAATAGAGGAAGGGTGGGGTAGACAGGAGAGGCCAAAAAAAGGTGAGGAGGTGTGTATGGGCCACAAGGTGAGACTGGCTCACAGGGGAAGTGGGAGCGCGAATGCGCATCCATGCCAGTGGGTCACGGGTGGAGAAACAGGACACCCCCCACCCAAAACAGAAACTAGTGGCTGCCTCCCGCTTGGATACATCATGGGGAGGGGACAGCAAGCCCCTCAAAGGGTGTTTTCATTAGCCCGGGCTTCACACACAAAGGCAGTAACCCTGAGGGGAGGCCTTGGCAGTAAACTTCGCGGCCACAGTGGATGGCGTTTGGGGAAACAAGGGAGGAGGGGCATATGAATAAGGGAGGAAGGGGTGGGGCACACAAAAAAAGAGAGAGGGAAATTAATAGTAAATAAATAAGAGGAGTCAAGGGAAGGCTTAAAGGGGCCAATGAGTCCGGTGGGGATGGAGGCCCACCACAAAAGGACATGGCAGGGAGCAGCCAACGGGACTGGTTGCCTATTTGAGCATGATGGAGACCTTTACTGGGGTCCCGACCAGACATGCAGGCGTGTGGCATGAGGAACAGAGGGAAGGCATTACAAAGTATATATATATATATATATAATTAATCCTGTTTTTCTCTTCCCGTAGTTGTCTTCACAGTAAAAATGAAAGGAAGGACATGGCACCAAAGAAGAGCAGGCCATCAAAGGAAGACGCTTACAGGGCTATAATTGAATTGGTGGAAAAAGCCAACAGAATGTGGGAACTGGTGGAGGGGAAGGAACCAGGGAGACCCGGGGAGAAAAGGAAAGTGGGCCCGGGAAAAAGGGGCAGAGGAAAATGACCAACTGAAGGGCCACACAGTCCCACTAGGGTGCCACTGCTGCCAGTGGGACACGCCAAGGCAACTGATCCAGTACCCCTGCAGCCTATAGACTCGGTGACACCAGTACCTCCCCCCGATCAAGGTGGGATCTCCCTTGGTGAACCTGGACCAGATCCCCAGAACGTTGTGTTCCCTTCACAAACCCTAGTAGTTCACCCTCCTCCTCAACTGCAGGGAGAAACATGGGGACACTTGGAAGACTCCAGGCAGCAAGGCCTGGACAAGGTTACAGGTAACGCATCCAGCGCAGTGGGGGACAGTATTAAAGAATACATAGGTCAGATTGTGTCGGCACTGGGAACAGGAGGTCTAAGGCAGATGGAATCGGCCCTGGCAGAGATTAGGGTTGAGAGGGAGGAGTCGGGCCAAAATGAAGGGTGTACAGAAGGTACAAGGGAGATAGGTGCACCTGGGATGAGGATAGGCGAGCATGTGCCACTGGCCACAAAGGAAAAAATATGGAAAGGAGAGTATGTGGATATATATTCTCTTTGGTGAGCTGGGAAGCGGAAGCCAAGTATGAGGAAACTGAAGGCATAGGTAAGAGTGAAATGGCAGCAGCGATAGTGCTGTTAGGGAAGGAGGATGACAAGTTCGTAAAAGGGAAGACTTGGGATGGGTGGGTCGTAGGCTTTGCCACTTTCTTAGCCATCGTACTGGAAAAAAGGCCCGAGCTAGGCATCCCACTCATCACTTATTCCTTGTTAATACGGAGGGCAAAAGCAAAGGGCAGGGAGGGGTGGTTATACTATGATGAGTTTTTTCGGCAGAGAATGGCAACATTCGGGGACGTGAGATGGGACACCAAGCAGATAGATTTATGGACCAATTACATAACAGATCAGTCCACACCCGAAGGTGAATGGTGAAAAAGGGGGCTACACCCCAAAGATGTTGCTGGGCTTACAAAAGGGCTTTTTGCTCGTGGCCTCAATTCCGATTCCAGCATGCTTGTTCAAAATGCTGGGGAGGGCACCCGGCAAGTAGATGTAGAATGACATGGGCCCAAGGGGCACAGGGGCATGGGGGTCAAGGGTCAGGTCAGCAGTTTTTTTGAGAAGGCCAGGGGTTTAGAGGGCAGACATGGAACAGGGGAGGGAGGGGTAGAGGGAACACGAGTGGGGGGGTCAGAATCACTGAGAGAAGAAACATTGCACAAGACGAGGGGGAGGGGCCGGTGAGGAGTAACGGGGGGTATGACAGGGACCAGTTCAGGATGGCCAGAACCCCCATCAACTTGGAGGCATGGACAGCCTGTTTGGATGGATATCTGAACACAAGCGTGTGGGATATGATTATAGGAGGTTTTAACACAGGGTTTTCACTGCAGTGTGGGGGGCTCAGACAAGTGAGAGAGGCGAGCAACCTGGGGTCAGTGAAAGGAAAGGAAGGATGTTAAGACACAAGATAGATAAAGAAAAGGCAGCAGGGAGGGTAGAGGGCCCATTTAACACCCCCCATTGTGGAACATGCGTATTTCGCCATTAGATTTGGTACCCAAGAAACAAGAAGGGGAATACAGGGTGATACACCACCTGTCCTATCCGGAAGGGGACTCAGTGAATGATTTCATCAGTGAGGAGCATAGTAGGGTGATATATGCGACATTAGAGGACGCAGTCCGGATAATCTGTGCCACAGAGGATACATGGGTGGCAAAAACGGACACTGAGTCCGCTTTCAGACTGCTGCCAGTTAGGAGAGAAGACTGGGATCTATTGGGTTTTAAAATTGGGGGGCAGTATTATTTTGACAAAGCAATGCCAATGGGATGTTCCATAGCATGTGCGACGTTCGAGGCATTCAGCACCTGTTTGCAGTGGATATTCCAAGAAAAAATGGGTTATAGGACGGTCATCCATTATTTGGATGATTTTCTTTTCATTGGGAGGGGAAAAAGAGAGACACTGAGTATGCTGGTTAAGTTTCAGGAGTTGTGCCGGGAGCTAGGGGTTCCACTGGCACCAGAAAAAACAGAAGGGCCCAACAGGGTGATGGAGTTCCTGGGGATTGAGATAGATGCCCCAAATGAAATATTTAGACTACCGAACAAAAAAGTAAGTAAATTGAAGGAACTGATTCAAGTACACACCAGCAGGAGAAGGGTACAACTAAAACTAGTGCAGCAGGTACTGGGGCATCTGAACTTCGCCTGCAGGGCCATCGGACCAGGAAGGGCATGCACAAGGAGGTTAGCTAGGGCTACAGCAGGGGTCACCAGACCACATCACTGGGTGGACTTGACACAAGGTGTCAGGGAGGATTTTAAAATATGGGAAGAATTCCTTAAGGAGTATAACGGGTGCTCTTTCTGGCAAGAGGAGTGGCTGTACAACACAGACCTTGACCTCTACACAGATGCTGCTGGGGGGCTAAACATGGGGGGTTACCTGAGGGGCAGGTGGTTTGCAGAACCATGGCCTGCCAGCTGGGTGAAGGACGGAAAAGTGAGAGATATAACACTACTTGAGATCATGTCCATATGGGCATGTACATTGGTCTGGGGGGAGGACTTATGGGATCAGAAAGTGACATTTTGGTGTGACAATAGAGCAGTGGTGGATGTGCTAAACAACAGGGGAGCCAGGTCAGATACAGTCATGCAGGTATTACAGCGTTTGGTGTTAAGGGCTTTGCAGCTGAACATGTCATTCAGAGCAAAACACATAGAAGGGGTACACAATACCCTGGCTGACAGCCTTTCCCGTCTGCAGCTGGACCGTTTTCGGAGGCTGGCACCAGCAGCGGAGGAACTAAAAATGCCCATACCAATGAACATCTGGGATGTTGGCAAGAAGGAGCAGAACTGCTGTTTCGCAACTCATGGGCGCCTCGGACTCTGAGGGCCTACGATGGGGCCTGGTGAGTGTTTCAAACATTCAGGGCAGAGCACCAGATGGAGGTAAGTGGGTCACTCACACAGGAACAGTTGGGAATGTTCACCGTAGAGCAATGGCAGAAGGGGACAGCCCATGCCACAATGGGGGTTTATCTTGCAGGGATTAGTGTTATCTGCAGCCTAAAAGGGTGGAATGACCTGACAAAGTCACTGCTCATCAGGAGAATGATGCAGGGATGGGGCAGGTTGAAACATGGGCCAGGAGACAATAGGAGGCCAATAGGTGAGCAGTGGCTAATAAGGCTAAAAGAGGTGCTCCTGGTAATATGCAGATCAAAGGCTGAGGCCCAGCTATTTCACATGATTTATGTGATGATGTTTGCATGGGCTATGAGAGTGGGTGAGGTGGTAGACCATGGGAAAGAGGACAAGGAAGGAGGTCTGGAATGGGACAATGTGAGTTGGGGGGTAAAAGAGATACGTATCAAGCTCAGGAGGTCAAAAACAGACCAAAAAGGGCAAGGTTGCATGGTAACACTGAAAGGGCAATCAGAGATTGTGATATGCCCAGTGCAGGCTCTGTGGGTTTTCGCTGCAGAGCGGGTGACCAGGACGGGAAAGCTATTTGTACATAGTGACGGAAAAAGGGTCACCGGCTATCAAGTCACGGCAGTGCTAAAAAAGGGCATGCAATTTATGGGGGAGGACCCAGCTAATTACTCATCCCATTCCCTATGGATTGGGGCTGCCTCACAGTGAGCAGCAATGGGGAACCCATGAAGGACATTTTGGAAAAAGGGCGCTGGCAGTCAGCCAGTTATAAGAGATACATCAGAGCACTGAAGTAAAAAAAAAGAGAGAGAGAAAAAGGAAAAGTGTGGTACAGAAGGTAGTGCTCCTACGGGGGAGCACAGATAAGGGGGGGGGAGAAAGGAAAGAGGCGGGGGAATAATTTCAAATTAAATACTAAGAGTATGTGTAAATTAATTAATGTTCTTTGCACCCCATAGGTAGAGGGAGGATCATGGAAGTCTGGATCTGTGGCAATTCCTATATTTATTGGGCTGGAAAGAGAGCAGAGAAGAAAGCTGAGAGAAAGCAGCTGTACCAGGATGTAAGACAGTGTAGGTTGGTATGGCACGGCATACGGGGGATGAGATGGGCACAGCTCCTTCCCATGTTGAAGGAACTCTAGGGACATAGGCCCAGTCCAGACCTAATCATTATACATCTAGGGGGCAGACCATGGGTACACACATACTTACAGATAAAAAGGGATCTAGTGGCAATACAGCAGTGGTGGCCTCAGGTGTGCCTCGCCTGGTCAGACATGATACCAAGAAGGGTATGGAGACAGGAGCACAGCCACAGGGTGGTGGAGAGGGCCAGGAAGAAGATGAATAGAAGGGTGGGGACTTTGATAAGGCAGATGGGGGACAGGTGATACTGTGGGGGGTAGAAGAATGGGGGACCTCTACAGGTCAGATGGTGTGCACCTCTCAGATCTAGCCATAGACATGTTCAACACAGAAACAATGGGCTTCATAGAGGAATGGAGAAAACAGAAAAAAGCTGGTATATAAAAAAAAGGAAAAGGGGAAGAAAGGAGCATCCCTGAGGTAAGGGAGAGAGTGATACCCTAAGTATGGGGGGAAGCCAGCCATCCAACGCAAGCTGGAGACTGGCTAGTGGAGGAAAAAAGGGGGAGGGGGAAGAAAAAAGGAATAACACAAGAAGAGGAAGAAGAGGAAGAAGAAGGCGGTCTCGGTTTTCACCGTTACCTAGTGGAAAAGGAGAAACAGAAGGCACCCAGGTTTTTACCTGGGGGAGGGATAATCAGAGATTGATATGTGGATGGAAATAAATGAAATTTCTGGAAATATGATAATAAAGAAATGGAAATGGAATATTGGATTATGAATATAAATAAATTAATTGCCAATCTGAGCACAACAACAAACAATGGTCTCTGTCTTTTGTGAGGGAAAAAGGGGGGAATCCGGGACAAATTATACCACCAAAAGCAGATCCAAATTTTTAACTTTCTTAGCTTTTATACTAACAACTTCATGCCCATTCAGGTTAAAATTTCTATTCACGCACCAGGATTACTGTAAGAAAATACAATAGAAATTTATATAAATTCTAAAAAGGCCAGATTCACCCAATTTATTCCACAGCCCTGAGATATTTCAGGAAGTCAGTTTATATGCCAGGTCTCTCAATTTATTATACAGCCCTGGCATATTTCATGTAGTCAGTTTGACACTGAAGAGTGTGTGTGATTATTATTAGCCAATTCATGATAGGATAGTCAAACAGACTAAGCCTAAAGATGCAAACCAGTTCATAATGGGGACATTAATCAAGCAATTCTCAACAACTTGAGATCGTACAGTGCTGGCCATATGTAATTCACCAGGATTTGATGTTTCTCTAATACCAGTGTCTCTAATTATTTATTGAACTAATTCAATGCTGAAATACAGCAAACTTGCAGAGATACATTCATTGATTTTGTACCTGGAAAAAAGGTCACCTCCACAAAAGAAATATCACTGTGATGAATAGTGTTATAGGTAAATAAAGTATTATCAATTTTATATCAAGCCTACCAAGGTCAAAAAGATTATACATTTTCAATTTAAGAGCATATTTAGATAAATCTTTAGGGAGGGAGTGGATACGCAATCAGAAAGTTTGTTATTAGATCCCTTTTATCCTCTTTATGTTGAATATCGCGAACATTTGAACAGGAGAAAGGGCCATCCATAGCAAGCTTCAATTTTATTAGATATTTGCAGTTCTTTAAAACATAAGACGCAACACGCATGCTTCTAAATACTATTAACACTTGATTTTCCTCATCATCATCAACCCTCCAAGTATCAACCACATCACTAGATTCAACATTAAGCCTCGGTTCTGTTTTTAACAAGATCGTTATTAAATCTCTAAGACTGATCAGTCTCAAGTGTTTTTTCTACTTTCCTCTTAGTCTAACAATAGCACAATTAGAATAGTCAATAGAGTTAACTTGAGTTTTAGTAAAAGTTATCAAGGGGGACTGAGGTACTGTGAGGGTTTGGATATTATCTTTATGAAACTTATCACAGATCTCCCTCAAGGTGTTAACAATTCCTCCCAATATGGAGAGTATTGGATTAATTTTTACTATTACAGACCCCATTCTCAGAAGGATTTAGTTGTTCAGAGTGTACAGGGTCAGGAGCCACTAGATGACTGTAGTTCATAGAGTCAATTAGTGGATCTTTCATATTATAAAGTTTTCCTTTTTTCCCATTAATTTTCTTCCCAAACCCTTTCCTCTTTTTAGGCAGCTTATCATCCTGGTTGGTCTGAGAGAGGGTAATCTCTCTCTGTAAAGAAAATTTCTTCAATAGCCTGTGTGCTAGCTTTCCTACTTACTAAGATTTTAACATCAGTTTCTGTATGAGTTTCTTGAGCCTTATCAGGCCCTTCAATTCTGGAAATGTCCTTATGTTTTAACTGGTTCTACTGTCTGACACCCTTCAGAAGGAGAATAGCTTTCGCATCTTGAATTCCTAATTCCATAGTATGAGATTTGTTGGGCAATAAAATTATCTCCCTCTCTTCTCCACAAGATTCCTCACTTATAGAATTACAGAGTTTCAGGACAGGATTGGGCAGAAAAGCACTGGCTTTTTCAATCAGTTTAGTTATGACAGAATTGTTACAAGCAACATATTCCATTATTTTAGCAATGTCCCTTCTCAAAAGGCTTATTTTTTCAAGAATTGCTTTATTTAATAAATAAGGATCCTGAAGGGCCATAACTTCACTATCCTCACAGTATTTATCACAGTGTGAAATGTCAGAGTACAGACTCATTCTGGGAAAATTATTTAAGTCACCCCCATCCAAATTTTTATCAGAATAAGCAGAATGAGGGGATTTAGACAAACTCTTTGTCTCCATAGGCATTGGGGTTTATAAGACCACAGGACTATTAGCTATCAAATCTACACTGTTCTCAAGAAAGTTATCATATTTGAAAAAATCTTTCATTTCATTAATCGTCTTGTCTCAAGGGGCAAAGGCCTGAGCCAAATTCATACCATCTTTAACTTCAGGGATTCATTCTTTACCAGATGGAAACAAGAAAGAATCATGGTCCACTGGCAATCCCTTGAGAATAGAAGTATTTACATATTCATCCAATGTAACCTGTTCCTTATTTAGCCTTAATAGAGCAACCGAAGCTGGAGACATAGCACTCTCTTTTGCCACATTAGACTTCAGGGAATGAGTGACCATCTTAAGATAAATTATTTTTCCACTGCTAGTGAGAGTAATTTTATCTGTAGTGAGGTTACAAATAAATAATACAAGAATAAAACTCATATTATAAGGACCAGTGAACTTAAAGCTTTAAACCTTTGGACAGAATATGTAGTAATAACTGATAAAGTTGTCTTATCAGCTAAATTTGATCCAAAAAACTGTCTCATTCACTCCCTATTATAAATTATGCTAATTCCAAAAGGTTATGTAAGACAATATTTCAAAATACAAACACTATGACCATATGCAAACATTCTTTGTGTCTGAGTATTCATGAACCTGTGCAAATCCTGCGTTAATAAACAGCTCCTTCAATGAGAAATTTGAGGTTTTAATGAAAACAGTGTCTTGCCAGAAGATTTCCAATAAATTATGAGAAAACATTTTTCAACCAACTGTGAGAAAGAGCATCTCTATATAAACTTTTTCAGAATTTCGTAAATGCCGCAAACCAAGATATTACAAAAAGTGTTCTGTATTTGGAAGTAGTCTTTTGTCTGATGCAAGGCAACAGATTTTTCACAGAGATGCAAGCTACATTTTCTAAAAATGTGGAGCAAGTTGTAGCCCACCAGCTGGCACCAAATGTTTATGAATTTTGAAATGTTTCTCCACATCGAAGAAACTGAAGGCAGCACTTAGAGACCACAGCATGCAATGGTGCTTGTTCTCACAGAACAACACACGTGCTCAATAAGTACAGCTGTGAATGACACAAAAATGAAACAATAAAATCCCTAATCTCTTCAAGGTTCCAAGATAAACAAAAAAACAGCTGAAATGAGAAACCATAAAGCCTCAGTTAAACCAAATTATCTCTTGAAATTAAAACACTTTGTGAAGTTAGCCCATTTCAGCAGTTTCCAAGGGGGTATATATCTTAAGTGAAGTCTTATTTGATTTAAAGCACCAAACCTGCAGCTTCCTTTGCTCCCATTCCAACAGGAACCAGAGTAAATATAAACATTATCTAAGTACAGTAAATTTCCAACGTGATGGCGCAGTGAGGCAGTAAAACAAGAAAAGAGCAACCTAGCTGCTATTATCTTAAAATATTTTCAAACGGCTTTTCATTAAAACCCCTCTCCTGGTGTCTGTGTTGCAAGGCACCTTCTCAGGGACAGTTGAAGAATCTTCCTTCAATAGCTAACGGTTTGCCAAGTTAACTCACTGAGGTGCACACAGCTCACTCACACCATTTCTTTCTCATTACAAATTGTTATTGTCAGCAAAGAAACACTAGTAATGAAAACTATGAACAGTACTTAATGTTTCTAATTTTTGTGTGTAAGAAGAGTGCGATGATCAGAGAAATAACATTTATTTGGTTGATTTTTTATTTAAGATACCATAGTTACATAATTATATTTTTAGGGCATAGTTGTAAGGTTTTTAGTAGGTAAAGGTAACAGCCATGTTTGTGATGGAAGGTCAGTTCTGCTGTAGGGGGAATGATTTGCTCATTGTATGATGTGGCTATTAACAAAGCAGGTCAGATTTAGGGCCTGCATGACCATGCATTATGGTGAACTTATGCACGGTCACCAGACTGGTTTTGCCCAGTTAAATTTCTTTGATTTTTAAACCCATTTTATAAATTGGGATAATACTTGCTCCAAGAGATTAACTATTGCCTGACAGTAGATATATTGTCTGAAGCCTAAGGCAATATATCATCCCTAGGTCAATGTTTTCCCACTATATTCTAAACATTTGGTCAGTATCTATTTTATTAAATTTGACTCAAACATTGGTGTTTTGGGTGTTATGTGCCATGAACAATACCATGAAGAAGTAGGAGGTAGGTGTGGCAGCTGGGTGGGGGCACAGAGGGTAGGAGGTTGTAAGGGGAAGAACAATTGTTGAAAACTGAAAATAAGATGAGACAGTGGTCAGTCACAGAAGGAAGCAGAGGGTAAAACCAGCAGCCATCTTTAGACCAGGGGTTGGAGGGGGGAGGTCATTTTATGATCGGGAGGAGGGCCAATAGACTACCAGGAAAACAAAGGAAAAAAAGAAAAGTAGTTATCACTTGATATCGGAGACCAATGCCATGTTTATTGAAAAACAAAAACTGCTGTGCATGTTCCAGTTTAGCAGGCAGTAGTTTTTGAACTATTGTCTACTTGCTGGGGCTATTGCCTATTGCTAAGGTAAGGCAGGGCAATAGTGCCAGCTGTTTCTGGTTATGTGAGAAGCTTTTGGTCAAACACAGGCCATGATTTGTGTCCAAGGTTTACTTGCATTAGAATAGAGTAGAGTAGAGTAGAGTAGAGTAGAGTGGAGTGGAGTAGAATAGAATAGACTAGCACAGAATAGCGTAGAGTAGAGTTGAGTAGCGTAGAGCAGAACAGAGTAGAGTAGAGTAGCATAGTGCAGAGCAGAATAGAATAGAATAGAGCAGAGCAGAGTAGAGTAGAGTAGCATAGCGTAGCGTAGAGCAGAATAGAACAGAATCAAATAGGAGAAGAGGAGAGTAGCGTAACTCAGTGTAGAGTAGAGTAGAGTAGAATTGATTAGCACAGCGTAGAGTATAGTACAGTAGAGTAGAGTAGAGTAAAACGGCATAGAATAGAATAGAATAGAATAGAATAGAATAGAATAGGACAGGATAGAATAGAGCAGAATAGTTTTTTAAGTGCTTTTCATACACTCTGTATCTAAATTTTTTTTTGTGTGTGTGTGTGTGTGTGTTTTTTAACAAAGTATTACAGCAGATACTAGCTGTAAAGGAACTGTATGAGGTATATAAGCTAATACAATACAACCACATTGTTCTAGAACCTATGTTACTGAGAAAGGGAATGTTGCCTAGGATGCAATGAATAACTCCCAAACTCCTCTGAATATGTCACAGGATAACTTCAATCTGAGAACCACCAGAGATAGTCACAAGAAACATCAATTTAATGTCATATCAAAGGGATAGCACCTCCAGCAGTGCACTAGCCCCCTAGTGAGCACTACAGTGTCAGTGTTGAGCAAGTGCCTGATGTAGGACTGGAACCCAAAATCCAATCTTCCTGGCACAGAGCTGAGATCTACACTAGAGTAAGTAATACAAACATTCCAGCTCATGCATTGTAGAAATGAAGTTATTAATTTGACATGTTATGTACTATGGCTTATCACTGCCTGGCCTGGAACTCCTCTACCCCTTTAATTTTATTATTTTTTCAGTTTAACAACAATCACTGGCATCATGTAAGGTTTGTTCCTTTCCACTGTTGTCTTGTGGTCATGGTAATAGTGGTTGCAGTGAAGAAATAAAATTGCTTGCTGAAACTGGCATACCCCATGCCTACACTTCTAGGTTACATCTAGCATGTTTGCGTAGGCTAATGAACTCTCTGTCCCTTTTCCCATGACATGGACAGGCAGGAGCAATCGCAGTCACGTATGTCAGCAGACCTGCTGGTACTTTAGGATGCATGTGTTTGGATGGAGGGTGGGGTCTTTCAATTGCAAAGTCCCTTGCTCCTAATATTCCAATGAGCCAAGTACTTTATGCCGATCCTTCGCCAAACCGCATTCCAGTTTTATAGCCTTCTTCTTCTTCTCACAGGGACTATCCAGAGTATTACATGCTAACAAATCATTTTCAAAAAGAGTCCTCCATTTGGCCTCTGCTCCAAGGTATATCCTGGACATGACAGAATGTTTGGATGTGGTGCCATATGAGCAAAGCTCAGTATTGTAGAACATTCCCAAACATTAGGCATATTGAATTTGATTATACAATTGATCTTTTTATAAATACATGCACAGTATTTAAGTGGGATAAAACACTCTGGGGTGTACAGTGCACCTTTATAACCACACTACTTAGGTGTTTAAAGATCATTGGCTGTGCCTAGTGCCTTATAGACCACCTGGGACATGTGGTAATTTCAAAATCAGTGCACACCCTGTTATGTAGTATTACCAAGGTACACTGTTCTCTGTGGCACTGTAGACATAACTTCTGCAGCAGGGACTCTGAACTTCTGTGGAACTCTTAGGTTAATATTTGTGACAAGGTTGAAAGTTCTGTGGCACATTCATAAATAAATAATGCAAAACCAGCATTACAGTTTCGGGGGAACCAGCAATAATGGCCTGTGAGAAGGACTCCTAACTCCCAGCACATAAATTTAAGTAACATAATTTCCCTTAAACCTCCAGTGTTAGTGTTTTCTGCAGCTGTTCCGGCTCTCCATAACTATTTAAATCTATTTAGGGCTTAGTGTCATATTATGCAACATTAACAGCCATGAACAGTAATGGAGATCATTAGGAGCTGGAGAGGGCTAGAGCCAGAATGCCTGCCTCTCTCCACCGACAGCGGTCCCTATGATGTCATAACCATCACTCGATGGAAACACAGCTTTGTTGTGTATGGTTGCTCATACATTGTTCTATATGTTGCATAGCCCCCTTTGAAATGGCAAACAAACAAGCAGTAGGATAAGACAGGGTAGGTGCCGAACATGTTGACAAACTGAAGCCATTATAAAGACTAAGCACTGTATGCATCCATGGCTGAGTGCTGAATGAATGCTTGGCTTCAGTGTTCACCACAGACCCAGGGCAGGGGAAGAGTGCTCACTGGGAGGGCCCGTGACATCAGAAGTAACCATGATGCAGCTTATAGACATTGAACCCATAGTGGTAGCTGACTACCAGGGGAAGATTAAGCCATGTAATACCCAAGGAAAGACAGGACGCACTCCAGAATCATAGTGGAGATAAGGGAACAATTGGCAGGGCTGCTTGCAGTAATCTTTCATATATCTCTCCAGACAGGTGTGGTTCTGGAGGACTGGAAAGTGGCCACTGTAGGCCCATCTTCAAGAAGGGGGCAAGGTTGGACCTGGATAACTACATGCTGATCAGCTGGACAACAGTGCTACACAAAGCCCTGAAAGCCATTATTAAGGATAGAGTATTATAAGCCTAATAAATTATTCATGAGCTTAACTAGCTCATTTATTGGCTGCCATGCCAGGCTGAAATCTCTTAGAAAAGCCTGGCATAGCAGCTGCTTAGATGTTTACGCGCACAGTCACCAACGAAGCGTAATAGTCTACAACAACTAACAGAAAACTGGGTAAAACAACAAAATAAATGACTTATGAAGCATCCAAAAAAGAAAACAGTAAGTCCAAAACCCTTGTATTGTAAAAAATATTGTACCTCCCCAAAAACAGTGACCTCCATGTAAAGTATACAGTAGGCAAGGAGGACACCGCGTGGTGCCACACAAACAAAAACAGTTTTAAAAAATACTCAGATAAACTGCTCCCAAAAGGTCATTACTGCAATTAGACTTATAATCACAAAAATTACCTCAGATTTGGTCATTACCTGCAGATTAACAACTGGCTGGGTGGGGTTGGCCCTCGGCTGCGCATTGGGCCACCCTTCCCCCAGAACCAGTAGTTAATCTCTAGGAAATGACTGGCTCTTCGGTCATTATTGCTTAAATGGTACACTTGGCTTATGCCAAGGTTCTTGTTCCTTCTGCATGGCTTTCTGAGAGGCAGTACGTGCCAAGCCAACCTGATCACCATTTTCAAACCGGTGTGACCAGGAAGAAACAGTGGAAGAGTCATAGACATAGTCTATCTGGACTTCAGTAACACAGTGTTGCATGACAAGTTTCTGCAAAAGTATACTAGTGCAGTATATATTAGGCATACACTGACTAACTGGCTTTGGAGTAAGAAGCAAAGAAATGTGGTGGACAGGCACAACTCTGAGCGGAGAGGGGTACTAAGGTGTGTCCCCCAGGAATCTGTGGCCACTGATATTTAAATATTTCACCAATGATCTGGAAGCTAAAGTCTCCAGCAGGCTGCTTAAGATCAAAGGTGACACTAAACTGCCCAGGACAGTGCCAGTGGTGGACTCCCTTGAAGATGGGGGCAAACCTCAGAAGGACCTGAACAAGCTGGGTGACTGGTCAGGCTCCCAGAGTCTCAGATTCAGTGTATTTAATTATTTATTTAAATTATGGTGACCACAAAAGGCACACTGAGCTGGAACTCATTTCCAGGTGCAACCTGGGGAAGGGATACAGCAGGGAGGAAATTGCAGTAACAAAGTGACAACAGCAGCAGAATGAACATGAACAATAAAATCGCCAAGTAATGAATTTCTTTTTTGCTTTTTTACTTTCTGCTTATGCTCCTTGATCTTCAGACTTCCACATCTCAGAACTTCCAGGCACCTCCTGATCCCCTGCTTCCCCCCAGCCATAGCCACCTATTTCCATGGAGCCTTGGCTTGCCCCCCAGGTGGGGTAGTGGTGGAGGGGCATTCCATCAGGTGGTACTCATGCTGGGGAGGCAGGAGACCCAGATATACTGGGGCCGTCATCCCTGAAGTCGCAGTCTTTTTCTGTTTTTTCCTGCCCTTGGGATATCACACACAGTGACATCAAAGTGTGCCTGTGCATGCTATGCATGCATCCACACACCAATGTCTTCAATGCCCCTCCTTTTCTAATCTATCTCCAGCTGCACCACCACCTGTGGTCACCTAGATGGCAGTATCACAGTGGAGAATGGAGCCTTTCCTCCCTGGAGGAGGAGAGCATTCTCTGGAATTATCAGTCCTCCTCCCTCCAGCTTGCACCCAATGACCTAAGCTCTTTCCCAAACTCGGGTTGTCAGTGTCACGAGTGGTAGCACTAGCTCTGCCCTGATGGGCTGGCAAGTAATGAATTTCAGAGAAAGAAAATAAACAATATTAAAACAGTGTACAAATATATCTGTAATGGGGCAGTCATGATGACAGCTAAGCTGTCAATGTATGACAAGATACTTGTACAGAATCATAATAATGTCTAATTCAAATTACAGAGTATGCTGAGTTGTAAGCTAGACAATAAAGTAAAAGGTGAAATTGGTACAATAGTGGAGGGGTGGCTAGGGCATGTGCTGTTGTAATGGGGAGAGAAGAGGAAGAAGCCTAGCTGTGGGTGTATTCTTTACAGCAGTGTGACAGTAAAAAAGGTTTGAGAGAGTGTGGGGAGGGAGAGAGAGAGACGGATGAGGAGAGGGAGGCTGTCCCATAGTGTTAGAACTCAAAGAAAGCAAACTGGCCTGCTACAAATTTACTGTGGAGGACAGGAAAGAAATGAGCAACAGATGAATGGAGGGTAAGGAGGGGAAATGGAGGGTTAAGGAGAGAGCAGAAGTGGGAGTAGTGGCAAGCCAGTATTTGGTCATGAAGGAGGAACAGTGGCCGACCTGCCAGTGCTGTTGTAGCACTACCGCTCACAACACTAATTACCCAGGATCAGGAATGAGACTGGGCCATCTGAGGGCTGGCCAGGGGGAGGAAGAGAGGACAGTCAATCCTTCTCCTCCTCTGGGGAGGGAGGGTATTGCACCCCACTGGTCTACCACCACCTGGGTGACCACAGGTGACAGTGCAGGCAGGGATACGTGGATGGAAGACGAGACTACTGGAGCATGTCCATGGGTTGGCTGCATCAGGCCTCACGGGCAAACCAATCCCTATGTGATCTCCTGGGTGGGCATGGAAAAAATGGGAAAAAAGCACTGGGCAGATGAAGCTGTACCACTGGCCCAATCCCACACTGGACCCTAGCTGCGGTACTCCTGGATTAGACCTACACCTTCACCCCGGGTGGCCAAATGACTGCAGGGAATGAATGCTGAAGCAGCTGAAGGCATACCTAGCACCAGGGGATAAGCTGGGAGGCAGCACAAGGGTGTGTCACGGGTGGGTGTTGGGACAAGGAGCAGTCACAACAGTGTCTCAGGTAAACAGAGATTTTGTCTGGAAGGACTCATACATGTGGCTATGTACTGATGTTATGTCATTGTACACAGTGATCAAACGTGATGTGGGGATTCAGGCAGTTAAGTCAATTTTAGAAAAATATTCTACTAAATACCCTGTTACATTCATTACACTTGCCCTGGATTTAATTCTTAAAAACAACTATTTTTTTATTTGATAAGTTTTTCCTGCAGACTCGGGGTACGGCCATGGGTTCATCAGTGGCCCCTTCTTATGCTAATCTATTTATGGGCTAGTGGGGGGAAGCTATCTATGACTCACTGGCTAACCCATTTTATTCAAATATTATACATGTGTGTTTATAGACAATATTCTGATAGTCTGGGAAGGTACAACATCAGCCCTGCATGACTTTCTGGATCACATTAATGTAAATGATTTGGGACTACGTTTTACAGCTTCATTTGACAAAACAAAAATTAATTTCCTGGATTGAACTTAGATTGGTACAACAAGAGGTTTAGTGGAAACAACAGGATATAGGGGAAAGTACTGCAGGTAGTAGTGTTTTGCATGCATGCAGCGCACACCCTAAACATGTTACAAATAATTTACCATATGGTCAATTGGTCCGCTGGAGGAACAACTGTGCCAATTCAAGGGATTTTGAGAAGAAAGGTGCAGATCTAGTTTCCATACTGAGAATGGGCTATAGTGAAGCTGTTTTGCAAAAAGCACTTGACAGATCCACAGCACTGGAAAGGAAACAATTGTTAGAATACAGGGAAAAGGGAGAAGAGTTAGAGGCAAAACAAGTAACCTTCATCACAACACACGGTCAAGGGGCCATGGATCTCTAATCTATTATAAATCGTCACTGGCATCTGTTGGGAATAGACTGAGATTTGAAAGGTGTGAATGACATGGAACCCAGAGTTACATCTAAGAGAGGCCAAAGTTCTCCCAGGGGAAGAATACACAATGGGTGGGGAGGTAGTAACAACAACAAAACAGGAAAGGGACCTGGGGGTAATCATATCAGATGACCTTAAGGTTAGCAAGCAATGTGAGAAGGCAGTAGGGAGGGCCGGGGGTATACTGGGATGTATAGGGAGAGGCATCAGCAGCAGAAAACAGGAAGTTGTTATCCCTCTGTACAGACAGTTTTTGAGACCCCATCTGGAATACTGTGTCCAGTTCTGGAGACCCCATCTCCGCAAGGACATAGACAGGATACAGGCAGTCCAGAGGAGGGCAACTAAAATGGTGCAGGGTCTGCAAGAGACGCTGTATGAGGAGAGACTAAAGGAGCTTAATATGTATACCCTTGAGGAAAGAAGGGAGGGGGGGACATGATAGAAACTTTCAAGTACCTCAAGGGAATCATCAAAGTCCAAGAGGGTAGCATCTTTCAGAAAAAGAGACTTGCAAGAACAAGGGGACACAATTTAAAGATAGAAGGAGGGCGGTTCAGGGGCAATGTGAGGAAGTATTATTTCACAGAGAGGGTAGTGGATGCATGGAACAGCCTTCCTGAGGAAGTTGGGGTCTAAAACTGTGGGAGAATTCAAGAATGCATGGGACAGACACAAGGCAATTCTTGTGGGGGGCAGGAAGATAAAGGCTGTTGGTTAACTAGGATCTGTGGCCTATCCTGTAGGTAGGGAAATGGGCAGACTAGATGGGCCTAGCGGTCCTTATCTGCCATCAAAGTCTATGTTTCTATGTTTCTATGTCTAAGTTTAAGAGATATGCTAGTCCATACCAGCTTCCAATATAAACCTGAACAGCATCTTTGGATACCTCAGAAACCTCTTGGATTTTTCCATGTAAAAGGTGCATTACTTGTCAATCTGCAGTACCACGTAAATGTTTTGTGAATCCCCCCATCTCTGGATAAGGGAGGTCCACATTAGGCAGTTTGTTACCTGCAACACTAGATATGCAGTGTATGCCCTGTGGTACTCCTGCGGCAAAGTATACTTCGGTCAGACCACACAACCAGTGAAAGGACAAATCCAGGAGTACTACAGGGCTATCAGAGGCAGGGACATCTTACATCACATTGGCAAGCATTTAGTAGAAACCGAACATGTGGGTAGCTACATAGTACATTGCATGGTGATAGAGCAGGTGCCATACAAACCACGGGGGGGGGCATATGCCAACACCGCAGTAACATTTTTATAGCGAAGTACATTATAGTGGCAAGTCGCTGTTACCACTGTAACATACCTGCAAGACCCTGGCACTGCTTTCTCCGGAGTTTGCCCCCTCCCCAAATCAACTCTGACCTGGAGTTGAAATCTTTAGTTATAGGGGGTGTGGGGGGCAGATACCCCCACATGAGGGTTTCAGAGGGGCCTCCCGATGGATTAATGCTGACCACAACTTGTGGCTGACATAAATCCATTGCTGTAGTGTAGCATCAACACAAAGTTGTCGATGCCGTGTCATGGATCGGGGGGGGGGTCAGGTCTCTCACATTATTCCAAAAAGAATCAATGTGGATTTTCAAATTGAAAACATTAGAACCACAGGGTTTTAATGATCACATGAATTGGGAACCTTTTTTGTGAAGTATTGATGGAACAGCTGCATAATCGGAAAAACGGTTTTAATAACAAGATCTCATTTGTGACACTGTATTAGATGAATTTCTTCTACAAGTAAAAGTGATTGTAATGGTTAATCACTACAGCTATTAATGCACATAACGGACGATGACAACATGAAAGGTAATAGAAGGTTTTTTTCATTTAGCTGTGTATGTAGCAGTAGCTCACATTGCTAGTGAACTGAAAGTTATATGAAAAAAAGGTTTTCATCACTGAAGTCTGCAACGCGTGTGCTGGTTTTTAATGCACCCTGATATTTCGATAAATTGTAAGAAATCAATAAAATGTATATATGAAATAACAAGTGATAACATTTAAAAATTAAAGTAAATTGAAATTTACAGGGCTCTTCTTAAATTCACTGATCTTTAGCATTTTTAGTTTCATAGGTATTTACGCTTTTTTGTCTACACTGTGTGCTGTGGGTTTGTTTGCCTGTTTGGAGTGCTCTGTGCAACAAAGGGGCAGCCAAGGGACAATGATCCAGGTATAAATTAAACCAACAGACAAGCAAACCAACAGTAACATGGGCAACCCTTAATACACAGTGTCAATTTATTCCAGCATACTGTAAAACTTAAATTTTTCACTGTCAAATAATTTTCACTATTTTCACTGAAGCACTAATTTACACTAAAATAAATTTGCACTACAAAGTGTTATTAGCAATTTTTCCCTTATACTGAATGTGGTGCTAATGACAGCACTAAATTTAATTTACACAATTATGGTTGTATTTGTATTTGTGCTAAAATTACTTTGCATGAAAATAGCTAGTTTTACAGTATTTTCAACACCTGTATGTAATGGTACTTAAGCACCCAAGTGCAGGGCGGTGGTCACGCCCCCTGAGGATGAGGTTTAGTGCCTCAAAGCACTGGGGCTGCTTAGGTTGTGATTCATCTAGTTTGCACTGATTTTGATGACTTTGCACAGACTGTCTTGAATTGTGAGTTTTGTCGGGCCTGGACCACTGGTGCAGTAGCAAGGCGTCTGTGTGTGTGTCGCCGATATCCCAGGTTCTGGAATGGACCCGGGAGTCAGAGGGCTGGCCAGGCAGAGAAGGACTGAGTGCCTGAGGAGTGGTTCTCCTTCTCCGGGGGGGGAGAGGGGGCAATCATCCGGTGTGTTAGCAGCCCCTGGCAGAGGCCAGGGAACCCACAATGGTTGGTGCCAAAATGTGTTGGAGGCAGGACAGTTGCCAGACATCATTGCACATCCTGCTTCTGGGGGAAACATTCAGCATTTTGAAATCCATCTCTCCCCTTGTATGAAGCTCTGCCAAGATGCTGTTCCCACTGTCACCAGTGTCCACTGTATGGGGTCCCACTTCCATGGCCCTGCCCTGAGGGATAAGCCAGGACAAGATACCATTGACCTTGGGAGGGGTTGCCTGCCCGGCAGCCCCACCCAGAGGGGTAAGTCTGGGCATGGTGGGGCTGCATGCTGGGCAGGGCCTGAGCCTCAGCCCAGAATGGGGAAAGGGGAAGGCTGGACCAAAAAAAAAGAATTCCAAGTTTTATACATTAAAACTGAATTCCGACTTCCGGTGACGTCACCCTCCCGATGCAAGCCTGAAGTAATAGGCTCTCCTCGTGGCCAAAATAAACCTCCGATTTTACTGCTTAAATCTGAACAACTATATTTAGAAACGCTTCCGGAGGAGTTACAATGTCTAAGAGAGGGGAGAAAAACCAAAGAAAAATCAATGTGCATCACGAAGACGGAGGAATCTCTGACTCAGGTAGTGAAGCCTCACAGGCCTCAGCAGCCTCGCAACGAAGTAGTGATACCACCGAGCAGGTCCATCTCGGCACCCTGCAGCACCAAATGGCTATGGTACTATCAGAACTTAAAGATTTCTGGAATGAATTTCGCTCGACCACCAATGCGTTAAGAACTGATATTGGGAAACTTGAAAAGCAGCAAGAACAACTGGAGCAACATCATACAGAGGCTGACACCAGGATCGACAGAACTGAAAGGGCAATAATCCAGCTTAACTAATACGTACAGGCCCTACAGGAACGAACCGAAGATGCTGAAAGCCGAAATCGGCGAAATAATATTCGTATTTCGGGGATCCCTGAAGGGGAGGAAGGTAATGATCCCCATAAATTTATTCATGCTCTTCTGAAACAGATGCTGGAAATCCCTAGTGATAACACCCTAGAGTTCGAGCGAGTTCACCGTACACTAACCCCCAGGCCACCTCCAGATGTAAGGCCCTGAGCTGTACTAGTCAGATTCCTGCACTTCCAAGAAAAAGAATTGATACTCCATACTGCCTGGAAAAAGGGTCAAATTAACTACAAAGACCAACGACTATATTTTGAAAATGATTATGCCCCCGAAACCATGGCTAGACGCAGGGCATATATTCCGATATTAAAAGAGCTGAAAAAGGCGGGTATCCGTTTTCGAACCCCTACCCTGCCAAGCTAATAGTCTTCCACCCAGATGGTCAACTCTCCTTTACCTCAGCTACGGAGGCAATTGATGGCTTAAGAAAGTACCAGATCAACATACCAGCACCTGCGGGAAGAGCCAATAAAGAAACGCTAGCAGCAAAGCTGGCGCAGCAGGCCTGGCAATCCGGACATCGAGAAGACAGGAAACATCAGGGGATAGAAGCAATTCATAATATCGCTTACACCCTTCGTGAGCAGGCTAGAAAAGACACTTGAACCTTATGCTGGAGAGATAACTTGTCTTGATAACCTACGGAATACTATATGCTCAGAGTATGGGCTAAAGAACGCTGCAACGTCCCTCAGTGGAACTCTGTGGCAACATTCCTGTTGGATACTGAGCACCCTTCAATACCTTAACCAAATCTTCCAATAACTAACCTTTCCCTTCCTCCCCCCCCTTCTCTGCAAAGCTAGTATCCTCATAGTTATGAACATTCGCTTAACGTGAACTGACCCTCACTTGCTCCTTTTGAAGCACTCCCTCCCTTCTGATCCTGTGGGTGGAAAGATGCGGAGAAGTAAAGCGTTTGCTGCGGACATAATTTTATCCTACCTATTCAGAACTCAGAGAGCCCCTCTTGCAGGTCAATTAACCTTACAATTATGAGGTGATTGCTTCCAGCGTAAAACTTGCGCCGGCAGGCTTTCATACAACCTAGCTGTCTTAATTCACCTAACATACATAGACTGTACTACTCTTAAGTGATATGTACTTGCCTTCCAGAGATAGCCACAGTCTCATATTTAACAGTGTTACCTGCTTATTATCTGTGTTTTCTCCCTGCATTTGTATACAAGTGATTTCATGACACCATTATAACTATCCTGAAAAGGCTGCTATAAACCTTTTTCCCCGAATTGAAGACTCCCACAGAACCCTAGGGGGATCTGACCATGCACACAGGATATTTACCTGTGAGTCTGACGGTCCTTCCTGAGGTATAATTTCAAACAGTCTTTAACTAATAGGCCCTATACGGCGCATGCCATCCTCACAGGAAGGATCAATCCAGAAGTGGAACTAAGTAGAATCACGAATTCCTTCCCTTTTGGAACACGCAATGTTTATTTCCCATACTAGCGATAAGCCAGTGGAGCTCCTATATGACCAAGTCTTCCCTCCTATCCCCCCCTTTCCCACTTACCTAGTGCCTTGTCTGCATTGTACCCGTATGACCCTCCCCTCAGGAGTTACCCTCATATTTAACAGAAGGCAAACAGGAGGGTGACAAGTCACTACCCCATCTCCAGCTAGGCACTGGAAGTGCCTTTGGGTCTCTTCTCCTAAGATTCCCTTCTCTCTGTGAGGATTTCCTCACTCCCGAGTGCCCTGGAAGCGCTCGGTACCTGCAAGTTTCTGTTTAACAGTTATTTTAATATATTATAAAAGGTTATTGCTGGTAGTCTCAGTGCTATTGGCTTTGGCTTACCCAGCACTAACTAGCAAATTTATGCATTTTCTAAATGGAAAGGAAATAACTTCGTTTGAACTGTTCCTCCATTCAGGTTGTCAGTTCGGAGGCAACCGGTTATTATTTGATGTTCTTATGGTTAAACCTTTGAGGAAATATGTCAGCATTCAAACTGTTAAGGATCTGAGATTGTGTCCAGCTAACTGTAATACCTACTGTATACAGGGGGTTGGGGTTGAGGTACCTTTGCATTTGCGTAGCAACCTGCTTACTGGTTTCCACTTAACCAAAAATCTATTATAGAGGAGTCTCCGATGAAATTACTTTCTTGGAATGTTAATGGGCTCTCCACCCCAATTAAGTGGGCCAGGGTCCTCTCACAAGTCAAAAAAATTAAGGCTGACATTATTTACTTACAGGAGACCCATCTAAGCAATGCTGAGCATGCAAAACTGGGGCGGTTTGCGAGGGGTGAAGTATTTAGTTCCTCCTATAGGGGTGGCAGGAGAAGAGGAGTCGCTATAATAATCCCACAACGCATACCCTGGCAACTAGAGGCTAAATGGGTACACCCAAAAGGCCGAATGTTTCTTCTGCGTGGTCGAATAGAGGGAACGGAGGTCACTTTAGCAAATGCTTATTTTCCACCAGACTCTTCTGTCGGTGACCTCAAAAGCTTATTAGACAAAATTACTCAATTTACCAAAGGCATATTGTTACTTGCAGGGGATTTTAATATTTTACCAAATCCAGAGAAAGACTTCTCTAATCCTAATACCCCTCGGAGAACCCCACAGCAGAGGCTCCTCTGTAGATTCCTGTCTGAGGTCGGTTGGGTAGATGCTTGGCGCTTTATGCACCCTCATACCAGGAATTACACACACTACTCATCAGTACACCAAACCTATTAAAGAATCGATCTATGCTACACACAAGTAGAATATCTAGACCACTTAATTGACACCCATATAGGGGATATTGTCCTATCAGATCATGCACATATCTTAACTGCATGGAAACTGGGTTTACAAAAAAGAAACGCCTTCTGGCGCCTAAACCCCTTTCACCTCAATTCTAAGCAGTTCAAAGATTTTTAACAGACAAAATTACTGAGATACTAGCTGACAACTCGTACTCCGACACTCCCCCAGGCATCCTTTGGGATACCACGAAAGCAGTCCTCTGGGGACATCTTATAAAATACACTTCGCAACTGGCAAAGGATCGTAGACGACATAGGGCCCAACTCGAAGAAACTCAGCACTTTTTACAAATACTGCACAAACATGGTGATGCCTCTGTGCTTTCACAAATTAAGCAGATAAAACAGGAGCTTGATAGGTTGGTATTACAGCAGACAGAAATTGCTCTGGCCTTCCTCCGCCAGAGATACTATGAGGTGGGACCTAGAGCCACAAGACTGCTGGCATACCAAATTAGAAAACAGAGGAAGATGGCCGACATTACCACTATCCGACACCCAACAAGTAATAAGCCCCTGAATAAACTCAGCAAGATAGTGGAGGCATTTACCACATATTATTCGGCCCTGTATACCCCAGAACATCACGTTTCCCCAGAACTAATAAAAAGGTTCCTGCAAGATCTTGCTGTTCCTAAAATTTTACCGGAACAAGGTGAACAGCTATTAAAACCCATCACAATGCAGGAACTTGCCAGTGCTGTAACATGAGCTAAAACTAAGAAATCCCTGGGTCTGGACGGCTACGGTGCCGAATTCTACAAGGCTGCAAAGCAGCTCCTGCTACCCCCACTACTGAAGGCCTATAACTCAGTCCTGCAGGGTGATCCACAACCCCCCACCTGGGCATATGCCACTATTACAGTCATTACCAAGTCTGGGAAAAATCCCCAGCTGTGTGAATCATACCGGCCAATTTCGGTGTTAAACACTGACTATAAACTTTTTTTTTTTTTTTTTTTACTTTCTTTCTTTATCTCCTCCTTACTACCCCCAGAGCCCCCTCCTTCCGTCCACTCATGTCTTCCCCATCCTACCTTGGGGATCTGACCCTAGAGTGCCTGTCCTCCTCCTCCTCTTGCACATTGGGGTCTGTCCTGCAGGTGATCTGGGGGACTTAGGGCGGCCTTCATCCAGGGCTGCCGGAGGGGATTTTCCGTTTTCTCCCTTACGTCCCCACCCCCTAGGACGTCGGTCGCTTGGGACGTGCGTCCCCGAGAGATGGCGTGCTAGCATGCGTCAGTGCCTCGATGCGTCAGCAGCGTCCCCTCGACTCCAGTTAGACGGAGCCGCCTCCATCCCCTCAATTGTCGGTGCTTCCACCGGCTGCGAGGGTGATGCAGAGCGCGGAAGCGCTCATGGTTCCCACCCCTGAGGGAGGAGAGCATCCGTTGGGACGCTCGATCCTCCCTCTCCCCTGCCGACCCCCGGCAACCCGAGTCCGTTCCCGAACCCGGGTCGCCGGAGGACTATAAACTTTTTATGGGAATTATAGCCCGTAGGCTAGAAACAGGCCTTTCGCAAATAGTTCATAAAGATCAAACAGGCTTCGAAGGTGGATGTACTACCACAGATAGTATTAAAAGAACTTACCATATAATTCAAGAGTTGAATAGCTTGGATATCCCCACAGCCTTAGTAAGCCTTGATGCTGAAAAGGTCTTTGACAGAGTATACTGGCCTTTTTTATACTCAGCTATGGAGGCTAATGACTTCCCCAAGCCCCTAATCCAAGTTATCACAAACATATATTCCTCACCTACAGCTTGGGTTCGAGTTGCTGGACATCATTCTAGCTCCTTTCATTTATACAGAGGCACTAGGCAGGGCTGCCCCCTGTCGCCTCTCTTATTTGCCTTGTTTATGGAAGGATATTTCTGGGATTGAGGTGGAAGAGGAAGAACAACGTATTGCACTTTACGCAGATGATGTTCTCCTCTACATATGGAACCCAGCTTGTTCACTCCCAAAGGTTAATGAACTGCTAAACACATTTGGACAACTCTCAGGGTATAAAGTGAATATCGCTAAGACCGAAATTCTGACTTTTCAATACTCACCAGACCAAACGATCCGGGAACAATTTCTCTGCAAGTGGGACATAGGGAAGTTAAAATATTTAGGGATAAACCTCACCAGAGACCTTGGGGACGCTTATAGACAGAACTATGTTCCCTTTACCGCCATCTTAAGGAGGACCTGTCCAATTGGAGTACACTGCCGTTGACCTTGTCCAGAAAGATAGACCTCATCCGAATGGTTACTCTCCCCAGAGCGTTATACCTATTTAATAACATCCCTATTTCACTTCCCCTTTCTGTATTCCTGGACTGGGAAAAAGCCATAATACGCTTCATATGGGCAGGTCATAGGCCAAGAGTTAAACTAAAACTGCTAAATGCCCCAAGACCCCACGGAGGATTGTCTCTCCCGGATCTTTACTGGTACTACCAAGCCGCACAGCTCCTCCATGCCTTTGCCAGGCAGATGGTTGATAGTGAGATGCACTGGGCTGAGTGAACAGACTGAGTATTTTGGCATACTATACTGGGGACGGTGCATTTGACTGACTATCGAACCTACCTGCAATTCTTCAACACAGAGTGTCTGCTTGGTATCAAATCAAGAAACAACTCTCAATTCTCCCTATATCCCGTTAATTTCCCCAATAGCGGTCATGCCGGACTTCCATCCTGGGAGGCTGGATGATGCCTTTAAGCAATGGTCTAGATACGGTCTTAGATATCTGTTCCAAATTATAACAGGAGGGACATTATGGTCCTTTCAGGAGATAAAAGCGAAATTCGGTCTGCCGGACTCACATCATTACAGGTACTTACAAGTAAGACACTATTATGGGTCCCTACCGGACACAGTGCGTGCCCCTGAATGCTGGCCCCCCTTAGTTGTCTGTATGCAATCTCTGTTTGCCTCCCTAAACCAGAGTCATCTAATATCAGTACTCTACCAAGCCTTGATGTCCTCCCAGATGGATAACCTGGCAGACAAACGCATAAAATGGCAAATTGAACTCGGTGAACCCATAGAGGAAAAAGAATGGGAACAAGCCTGCAAACAGGTGGCATGTACATCCAGTTCATACCAGTGGTGAGAATACTCCTGGAAATTTCTAGTTAGATATTTCTATACACCAGAGATCACCAGCCATTTCACTCCTGGGAGCTCAGCTGCCTGCTGGTGAACATGTGGTGAAAGTAAAACTCACCTAACACATATAATGTACACATGCCCGAAATTAAACTTATTCATTCAAGCTTTGCAGTCTGAAATCCAAAAGATCTTGGGAATAGCTCTGCAGCTTACCCTGCAATTATTTATCCTCTTAATTTTTCCTGAAGACCTCAAGGATCAAAACATTTGCTATCTTTTGGCTATTCTCCTGTCATCGGGGAAAAAAGCCATAACCAAATTATGGTTGACCCCAGACCCCCCAACCCTTCGAGACTGGTGGGATGTTTCCAAGCAAATTTTACCGCATGGAAAAAATAACCTACAGACTAAATGACAGAGAAAGCAAATTTAACTCAAGATGGAATAGATGGCTGTTATATTATATGTTCATAGATCCAACATTTGTCCCATGAGATAACTCATCCTCTCCTTTTGGGTACTCTCCCCCCTTTTGTGTACTCTCTCCCTCTTGTTCCCATTCCTTCACCCTCCTCCCTCCTCTCTCACTTTCCCCTTCCCTCCCCTTCCTCCCCCACCATAACTGAGAGCCAAATACCTGACAGTTGTGTGTGTGGTAATAACTTAACTTACACTGAAGAGGACTGTAACATTAAAGGTTTTTCTTAATGGCTAATGCCAATATCTTATATGAACTAATTCATGATGTACTGAATGGCCTATGACAATCTTGGCCCTATTCTGACTGTACTGAACATAGTTTTGCGAATTCTGGAATTAATTTTAATACTGCCCTAGGTTTCCAAATGTTTCAATTTTAAACTCGACTACTCTGTATGCTCAAGTCAGGTATGATTCCTGCTTTCAACTTATGTATGGACGCAATCGATCTGAACTGTATGTACTAAATGAAAATCAAATAAAGAAGAGAATAACAAAAAAAAAAACTGAATTCCACCGACACGTTGGAGTGCTGGTGTTTTTTCCCTTGCTAATATCCACGTTACCAGCACCCACTCTTCACTGTGAGTCAGCCTTCTCTGCATTTTAGAGAGGGAAGCATGCCTGGTGGCAGCTGAAGGAGATCCTAGCCTCTGGTCCAGAAGAAATATAAACAACATTTGAAAAACATTAAGGAGGAACAGTGTTAGAGACACTGGGTCTCAAAGAAACGGAAAGAGAGATTAGCATATAGACAGTAGTGATTAGTGAGAGATAGAGCACTAAAGGCAAAGCGGAATAAGAAAAGGAAGCCAAATGCAAGGTGCTACACTTGGGGGGGCAGTGTAGGTCCTCACTGTGTGGGGCTCTTCTTCTTGCAGGAGAAGGGTCTAAGAGTCATAATGGACTACGTACTGAAGAAGGAAAATGAGTTAACAATCACTGTCAGAGGGCCAGCAGAATCCCTAACTCCTGCTGCCAGAATCTCTGTGGCATGGGGGGTACTGCTTCCTAGGCTTCTGTATGCTCTCCCTGCTCTCTCACATGCCAATGCGGGTATCCGTCATAACTGGGACACCACATATAACAACATCTGTAGATTCGCTCTCTCTGCCCCTCGCCTTACCCACCATTGCGTACTATACTCCACATTGCACTGTCGGTCCCCCAAATCCCAGCACTCCTTCTCTCTGGGTTGTTTTATAGACTCCATGACAGATCCCCCTGCCCTGACTGCATTGGGGCCATGTTTACCCCGGTGATTCATTCCCGTATTCTGAGGTCCTATAACTCGCACCTTTTCTCTGTCCCCCCACTGCGTAACTAAAATTGGGGAACAAGCTTTCTCCCATCTCACCCCCAAATTTTGGAACACCCTACCGGCCAGCTTAAAGGGCTCCTCATCTCACTCTGCCTTTAAAACTGCACTTTTTTCCCACCTTCAAGCATTTGATTCCTGTGTGTGTACCTAACCTTCCATGAACTCTGCTTCCTGCCTTCCCTTACCCAGCTCTACTGGGTTTCTCTAACTGTACTGTATTGTCTGATTGTATCAAATGTTCTATTTCCATTCCCTGCGTGGATAGTTACTGCTTGTTGTTATACCATGACTCTCTCTGAGGGGGTTACTATTTGTATTCTGTTCGGACCATTTTGTGATCTGTTCATTTCTTGTATGTATTTAATTCACCCTGGCTATTTGTAAGTCTGAAACTGATAACTGTATCTGTTTTTGTGATGATTGTCATTGATTGTATACTGTACCCTCCCGGGTCGTGCTTGAAAATAGGCAGGACTAATGCCTAATGCACTTACCCGGTTACCAAAAGCTAATAAATAAAATAAATAAATAATTGTGTGAATTGAAAAGGGAGTGATTAGCAAGGCATGTAAAACAACAGTTTCATTTTACAAGGCTCCATCCAACTCCACCCTGAGAACTGTGTGCAGTTCTTGGATCCTCAGTACAGGAAGAACATTGAAAAGATTGAGAGACTGTAATGTAGGGCCACCAAAATAACAGGGGGTTTGGGGGTCAAGATCTATGAAGAGAGGCTGGTGGCCCTTAAAATGTTCACCTTTCAGAGAAGAAGGATGAAAAAGAACACAATCTCAGTTTTCTGCATGCTCAAGGGTATCAACATGCTAGAATAGGCAGAGGTGTGTGATCTGGTGACCTGAAGCCTGGAGTACAGTAGGACTGAGGTAAGAAACACAAACTTACACCCACCTTTGTACTGTGGCTGGGAAGGGTACAGCTGGACACCACGTTTGAGGAAAGGGACTTAGAAGTCATAAGTTACTCCCTTAAACAAACTAGCCAGTCTAACAAGGCCTACAGTAAGGAAAGCAAAATGTTGTGGTGTGTTGGGAGAGGGTTTGAAAGCAGGAGGAAATAGGTATTACTACCTCTCTATAGATTACTGGTGAGACCACACCTAGATCACTGTGCCCAGTTTTGGAGTCCTTACCCAAAGAAAGGCAAGCACAGTCTGGAGACAGTGCAAAGAAGCCTAACCAAACTGATTTAGAGCCAGAAGGGCAGATTTAATTAGGATTAGCTTATTGCACTGAACATGTACTTGCACGAGGCCAGATGAGAGAGGGGTGAGTTGATAGAGACCTTTAAGTTCCTGAAAGGAATTAACAAGGCGAACTATGTGAACTACTCACCAAGAGTAGCAAATATAGAACACAAGGTCACATGTGGAAGTTATGGGAGAGGGAGGTACAGGAGGGACGTGAGAAAGGTTTATTTTACAGAGAGAGCGGTTGAGTTGTGGAACAGTTTGCCAGTGAAAGTGGTGGGTGCTGAGACTACTCTATTAATGGTTTCAGATATGGTTGAGACAGAGGTAAAGGCTTAGTAATTACTCAGGGAGGTAGTAGTATAACAGGGAGTAAAGGGGCGGATAGTGTAGACAAACACCCTGTATTGACAAAAGGCCCTGTGGTGCGTTACAGTGTTATAGGCAGACTAGTCTACGCCTCCTATGTCTGTGTGGGTGGCTGTTTGTGTTTGTCTGTGTCTGTAGGTTAGTTTTTGTGGATTTACATGTTTTTCTGCCTGGAGTAACTATGATATTCTTGCTCACGTCTGTGAAAGTCTCCTGGACTGAATTTCTGCAAAACATCACCACCAGATATCTACATTTTCATTTTAAAATCAACTTTTTGGAAGGCGTCCCAAGAAAAATAAGCCAAACAACTAAGTCTGACAAACTCAGTGATTCTGGGTCCTGCTCTGAATCCACATTTTCGTCTGACCTGCTCCTAAAGCAACTGTATGTGGGCTATTCAACAACCTCTTTGAAGAACAATGGAAACACAAACAAAAGGATTTCACTTCCTGCATATGCGCAGACACAGTTCATCACCTTCAGGAATTTTAACACATTCTGTGACTCTGGACCTCAGCAGTTCACAGTTTCTTCTGGCTTTGACTTTGGCTTTGACTAACCACCATTTATCAGCATTTTCATTTGAAATCAACTTTAAATGTCCAATCATAGCCATCTCAGTAGGCCTCACTGATCCTTACCTCTCGTCTGGCTTTTTCCCTGATCACCACAGTGCCTAGCACTACCAATGATAAAGTTTTCACCTATGATCATGCTGCTCATGTTTTTTCTGGCTGTGCTGACTTTTCCAAATAGCACTGATTCTATGAATTCCCCAAGACCTACTGCTGGTCACCTTGATGAATACCCCCATTACATGATTGGAATGATTACCTGCAGTCGTAATATGAATTGTTCCAATCTCCATTACCAAATCCTACAATGCACAAGATTGCTCCTATGTCCAAGCACAATGTTACCCACTCACTACTGCTCCTTGCTCTTATTACCGAGTGTCCGGTCAGTCCAGACTGGAGCTAGTGAAGAGCTAAAAGGGAGATGGATACAGTTGCTGCATAGCAGATGTCTGAAGGGACTACTAAGACGTCTAATACTGCTTCTCCTGCTTATGTCTGGAAACATACACCCTAACCCTGGTCCACCCTTCTCCAGACCTAGTGGCACAAACAGATCTGGGACTCTCTCACTAGCCTGCAGTAACATTTGCAGCCTGCTCAAAAAACTTGATGCCCTTACTGCCTGGAACGTCCAGCACAGTCCAGATGTCCTTGCAGTGATTGAGACGTGGCTGTCACCAGCGATTTTTGATGCCGCTGTTGCAGTTCCAGGATATACTGTTTTCAGGCAGGATAGACTATCTAAAAAAAGGGGAGGCTGTGCCCTATGCCTGAAAGACTCTTTGCAGGGGCATGCTCTGCCATTGCTCAACTTTGGTATGACCTACAGGTCCTAGCTATCAAGACTCTACTCGGAGCCCACAGCAAGGCCATGACAATAGCATCAGTTCATATTCCACCAAAATCGACATCATCTAGCCTGGACCTACTCCTAACTTGTATCAATAGCTCAAATCACAACACTGAAATTATAATGCTTGGGGATTTCAATGTGAACTGGCTCTCCCTCAGTGCAAACAATTATAAGGATACCTTATCTGCTGCAAATTTCACCCAGCTCGTAACCTCACCTACAAGGGTCAACTACAGAACTGGGACAAGCACCTGTAACCCCTAGGTGGTGCTATCCCAAGAGCTACTCCCCCTGCCTGCATGACTAGGTGCAGGTTAAGGGGCCTGGGTACTGAAAACTGGTGCCTCCACCTGGAGGACAGGGTTATTGGTAGTGTAGCTGACCTGGGTACAGCCCTACGGGACACTGTAACCCCCCCTCCCCTCTAGTGGCCTAAGCAATGAACAATTGACACAGCTACAATAACCCCTAATCAGCATACAAATCCCCACTCTGTTTGCACTTACCACCAGGGCTGATTCCACCAGTTCAACCCTGGAGACTCCCTCCAAAATAAAGTTAGACACAGCAGGTAACAACAGTACAGTGCGTCTTGTATAAAATGGAACCACAGTCAAGTTCAATGCAAAAAGAATTAGATCTGATTTATTCAGGGGGAATGAACAAGGGAGGGGCGTAATTTGGCTGATTAGTTCTGTAACTGATTCAATCAGGCAATCATACATGCACTTTAGAGTCCCTTCACAGTCACACACTCTGGGTTCCCAGTTGGAAAAAAGGTGGGCTAGCCTGACACGTTGCCCGAGATAGGTCGGCATTGCAGCTGGTCGGGGCCCTGTGATGGAAAGAAGGACCATGCTCAACCACACACAATTTGTAATCTGGAGCCTGGAGGCTCAGTTCGTGACAAGAAAACAACAATTGAATCAGGTGACAACAGTTTTGATTTAGCTGATGTTGCAGGGAGCTACCCTGGTGTTTACTCACACCACCCAATATGAAACACAGGAGAGATGAAATGGAGACTGCAGGTTGACAAGCTGGTATGCCAGGAGAAGCAGGGCCCACATGATTCACCGAGGTGTAGTTCCTGTTCGAAATGTTGAGCAGGGGGCTGATCTCTGGGCAAGTCTCTTGTCAATGGTGATCTCTGCATCTGAAGTAGCTGACTGGGACAAGTTGGCAGGGCCCAGGCCAGGTAAACAGTCCGGATTCAGTTCGATAGGTGCTGGAGACAGCTTCCAGCAAGTGTGACACACTTAAACAGTGGGGAACCAAATCGTGATGCACTGACAGCTTACAGCACATTTATAGTAAAGTAAAACACAATACCACAGGTCAGATGACAGTCCAGTTGCAATTTCAGTTTTCCTGAGCAAAACCGTGATCTCTGTGGTGATTCAGTCATCCTGACAGGCAGTTCCCTTACAGCAAATCTTCGGTCTTCTTCAGGTAACAGGGAAGTCACAATTTGGTATTTCTGGTCACAAGCTGATTTGGATTCAGTCCGATTAATAAGCAGATCCCTCAGAAGGGAAGATGAAGCAGGCAGGCCAGACACAGCCTTCCCACCAGTTTACGGTGCTACTACGCAGGAGCAGCTGCTCAAATGTCTTGAGCAGTTCACTCTCTCAACTCCAAACTCAGACTGACTCTCTGCTGCAGGCAGCATGGGACTTCCTGCTCATCCAAAAAGGGTTTGGTTGATTGATTTGTCTGTCTGTCAAAGCAAGGGCTCCCCCGGCAGGTCCATTTAGGCGCCAAAATGAACAAACTACAATTCCTACAGAAATTCACTCCCACAAGACCCTTGGGGACAGACTCCATTTTAAGGTCCCCAAAAGTTACTGATTGGTGCAATACAGAAATGTCCATGCTGCAAAGAAAAGCAGGTTAGACAAACTATAATACCATTATTTTTAAAGCAGCTAATCAGCAAACAATTAACAGTTCTAACAGAGCTCCCTCTGCACCATTAGTGATGGCAGAACAGAGCAATATTATTGCAGCTCAGGCAGGATTTGAACCTGGAAACACTCGGCCCCTACCCAGATTAATTATACACTACAAAAATAATGTCTCTTAAAGGGACAGGCATGGAGGCTAACAGGGCACTCGCATGCAAGCAATTCTACACCTGTAAAGACACAGAACGCCCACCTGGCAGTGGGCATTTAAACACACCCAAGGAAGACTTTTGGGAACCCCCATTTATAGGGGGGTTACACACCCTATTGGAGTGGGTGCTCACAAACCGCCTAGACCATATCTCTCATACGATAGTCCTTCCCAATTCTATAAGTGACCACTCCCCAGTCATGTGCTTATGGTCAAATAAATTCAATAAACCCCCATCAAAAATTGTCAATAGTAGGATTATCACCAGAGGGCACCTAGGGCCATTAAAATTGCTTCTATGACAACAGGACTGGTCCCTAATTGATACTGCAACTGACATAAATGATTCACTTGAACACTTCATCTCTCAGTTCAATGCAGCGTGTGATGTCCATGCCCCTTTCAAGAAGTGAAAAATGTAGGGCCTTGACAACTCTTGGATTACAAGCGATCTACTGGAAAAAATTAAATCACGGGACCATCTCTGGGATCGAGCAAGAGCTACTGGCAGACCAGCTGACATACAGGCCCATTAAACAGCCAGGAACAACTGTACCAAAGCCATTCGCTTGGATAAAGCCAGTTATTACAAGAGTACCCTATCCAACACATGGAAGAATGGAAGGAAATTCTGGAGCAACATATCAAAAGTCATGCGGAAAATCTTCAAAGAGGAACCCACCATGCTGAACGTAGATGGTTCCATCATCATTGACCCCATCTCAATTGCCAATACTTTTAATCTGGCATTCATCAACCTTAGTCATGTACTGCCCACTGATTTCCTTGATCCAAACTCCTCCCCAGCTTCTCATAGTAAGCCGGTTAAGAAGCTGGAGCATCCACATTTCTATTTCAAGGCAATCGCCGAATGTGAAGCCAAAAAATACCTACTGAAGGTACTTGAGGAAAAAACAGAACTAACTGTGACTCTCTTGACTTGAAGCACATAGCCCTCACCCTCGATGCTGTCTTGACCCCTCTAACCAAGATTATCAACCATTCCCTCATTCTCTCCCAGTTCTCTCTCAAGTGGAAGTCTGTTCTGGTGACCCCAATCCACAAGAATGGTGACAGAGCACAACATGGAAACTACAGGCCTATCTCCATCATCCCTCCCTTATCCAAAGCGCTGGAGAAAATTGTTGCAGATCAACTGGTAGACTACTTGGAGAAATACAACCTGCAATGCCCACAGCAGCATGGCTTTCTGAAAGGTCACAGCACCACCACTGCACTCATTAAATTTATGGGCTACATTCCTCAGGCACTTGATCAAGGTCAACTTGTCAGTGCCACCTTCATCGACCTGTCAAAGGCTTTCAATATGGTCAACCATCCACTACTAATTGAACAGCTTGCTGATCTAGGGCTGTCCCTTGACACCCTAAGGTGGTTTAATAGCTATCTGTCTGACCGCACTCAACAGGTTAAGATTGATAATACCCTCTCCTCCAAACAGCCTGTTTGGTCAGATGTCCCCCAAGGGTCAATTCTGAGGCCCCTATTATTCAGCATCTTTCTAAACAAATTCCCTGCATTCTGTCATGAACATATCCTCCTGTACACAGATGATGCGGTCATTTTCTCAAAGGACTCCGATCCCTCTCTCTTGGAGGGCCACCTTTCGGATGTAGAGGCATGGTTTGTCATGCAGAAACTAGTGCTCAACTATAAGAAAACTAAGATTATGCTTTTCCAGAGTGCACATAATAAACATAAAAATAAATAGCTGACAGTCAGAAATAGTGCCGGTGTCATCTTAGACCAGATGCATTCTTTCAAGTACCTTAGAGTGACCCTGGACAGTACTCTATCTTTCTCCAGTCATATTGATATGGTCACCAAATCCATGAATATTCGCATTGGCCTTCTCTGTAGACATGAGCCCTGCCCAACTCTCGAAGCACTTAAGCTTGCAATACAAAGTGCGATTGTATCAATTATTGACTACGGGCTCGTTATCTACGTAGCTGTGTCTGCCTTATGGCATGTCGCCATAGCTCTGAACAAGTCCTGTAGATTACTGACTGGTGCTGCCCCCCACATGCACACTAGCAACCTCTATAAGCAGGCTAACTGGCTTCAACTTCTGGAAAGAATCACTTACCAAGCCTGCCTGGTAGTAAAAAAGGCATCCTTCAGTCTTATGTCCCCTGGGGTACAGAATCTCCTTAAACCAACCTACAGCACCCACCACACCAGAAACTCTGATAACTCCACTCCGCTCTACTTGTCCCCCGCTGTCACACATCTCAGGGCCAGCGGTCATTTGCAGGCAGAGCCCATAAGTTATTTAACTCACTGGGCAGCGAAGTCACCAATTCAGCCACTCTAGGCCTGTTCAAATGTAATCTTCGTCATACTCTTGTGACTTGGGCCTCATGTGACTGCTTCACTTAATTACCCCAGGCTGACACCCCGTCTCCCTTCATCTCCATTTTCTCTGTTTCTATGCCTCTATCCACTTCCCATAATCCCCCTACACCTTTTTTTCTCTTTCTCTTTTTTCATCTCCCCCTTTCCCTCAATTGCTCTATCCCTCCACTAGCTGTCCAACTCTTCTGCCCCCCTTTCTACTCCCCTGTCCACTAGCCCAAGTCCTGAATGTCTTCTGACCTCCCATCCCCCCTACACCCTAAACTACCTCCCTACACTTAAGCATCCCCTCTCTCGTATGCCTTTATCACTTTGTATCTTCAGCCCCTGCTACTTTTGAAACTCTTCTGCTCCGATGACAAGGCTTAATTTTGCTGCATTATAATCCTCTGTTTAATTGTGTCCATGTACTCCAGTGTTTGTAGAGATATTCCTTGTTTTTTCATTGTATCTAACCTAGCTACTATGTCTAGCCGTACTGTTTCTTGTGTTAAGTAATCCTGGACTGTGAAAACCAATTCCATTGTTTTTTTATTGTCTTTTTTATGAACTTTCGACATGGAACCTTTGTAAAAGAGCCTATGGCTCAAAGGTGTTAATTCTGAATTCCAATAAATACAAATAAATAAAATAAAATAGATGGACCATTTGTCTTTTCCTGCTGTCGTTGTCTATGTTTCTATGTAATGCATGGCAACATCATCATCATCATCATCCTTTACTTATTCAGCTCACTTTCTTAATTGCAGCTCAAGGCGCTTTACAATAATATCGAAAATATTTAAAACATAAGACAGACATAGTTAAAAGATCCTTAATAACAGGTTAACTAACTAATCAGATGTGAAGGCTTGATTAAACAAAACATTTTTAATAACAGTTTAAATAACTAATCAGATGTGAAGGCTTGATTAAACAAAAAAGTTTTGAGCTCCCGTTTAAAGATATCCAGGGACTGAGAGTCTCTGATGTAGCGAGGCAGGGAGTTTCACGGGGTTGGCGCACTATATGAAAATGCCCAGGTGCCAGATGTTTTCAGGAAAACCCTGGGAACCTCCAGGAAACCTTCATCAGTATAGTGGAGGGGGCAGGTAGAGCAGCAGGAACACAGGAGGTCTTGCAGGTAACCTGGCCTCTGTCCTTGCAGGGCCTTACAGGTCAGCAAACTGACCTTGAAGATGATGTGCCATCTAACTGTCAGCCAGTGCAGAGAGTGCAGCACAGATGTAATATGACATGATCTTGGAAGACTGATCAACAACCTGGCCGCTGCATTCTGCACTAGCTGCAGGTTGCGGAGATCGACCTCCCCCCCAAGTCCCAGGTACAGAGCATTGTAGTAATCCAGTCGCAAAGTCATGAAGGCGTGGACTAAACATGGGAGATCACTCAGGGGAACCAGATGCACGATCCGAGTGATGTTTTGTGGATGGTAATACTCACTTTGGACCACAGCCAACACCTGAGATTTAAGCGTCAAGCCGCAGTCCAAGACAACACCCAGATTCTTTGCACTGTCTGAAGTAAGCAACTGGGAGTCTCCAAGTATCAACCCGGAGACCTGACCAGGTTGCACCTTTGGCCCCGGGTGACTAGCTCCCACCACTAGTACCTCAGTTTTGCCAGGATTCAATTTCAACCAGTTGGCTTTCATCCAGTCCTGAATCTCAGAAAAGCACTGATTAAACACTGAGACCACCGCCTGTTGCTCGGGCGCTAAAGACAGGTATAGTTGAGTGTCACCTGCATAGCAGTGGAAACTCAGCCCATACTGTCTTATAATGTCCTCTAGTGGCAGCATATACACCACAGACAACATGGGGGACAAAATGGAACCCTTCGGCACCCCACAGGGCAGGGGCATGGGTGCCAAGATAAAAGTCCCCGACACCACCCTCTGTGTCCTGCCCATGAGGAAAGATTGAAACCAGTTGAAGACTGTACCAGCCAGTCCACAACAGACCCATAGGTGCTTCAAAAGTACCCCATGGTCCATGGTGTCAAATGCAGCTGAGAGATCGAGGAGAATTAGAATGGAACAACTTCCTCAATCCCTCACCACCAGGAGATCATTTAGCACCCAGACAAGGGCAGTCTTTGTGCTATTTCCCTTCCTGAAACCAGACTGGAGAGGGTCATAGATGTCATGGGTTGACAAATGAGTCTGCAGTTGGCAGGTCACCACCTTTTCAATAACCTTACCCACAAAGGGAAGGTTAGAGACAGGTCTGTAATTAACCAGGCAGTCCGGGTCCAGTGAAGCTTTCTTCAAAATGTTTCTTACCACTGCCTCTTGTAAGGGCTCAAGAAAGACCCCTGTCAATAAAGAGCACTGGACTATCCTGGCTAGGATCAGGCCGATGACATCAACACACCCCACAAGGAGGTGCATTGGTCCCAGGTCCAAATTACAGTATGTTGGCTTTATCTCCTCGATGACCCTCATGACATCCATGACTGTCAACTGGTTGAAGTCAGGCTAGACAACCTGAGTACCTGTGACTTCCAACCTATCATTACACGCTCCCTTAGAGGGTGCTGACTGGATCTCCGACCTGATGGTGGCAATCTTATCAGCAAAAAACAGAGCAAACTCATCACACTTTAACTGTGAAAAAGCTCTGCTAGACTGAAGACAGGCAGGATTACATAGCCTGTCAACAGTGCAGAAGAGCTGAGCTGGTCTGTTAACTGCTGCAGCAATCTCCTTGCACAGGAATTCTGCCTTCTTATAGGAGATTGCTGATTGATAATGGGACATCAATATAAGTTTGTCCTCACCAGATCCAGATCTCCACCAGCGTCGCTCCAACCTTTGACCCCTCATCTTCATCTCCCTGAGTATCCCATCAGACAAGGGGATCTCTGGTGTGAAGTGAGAGTTTGACCATGGACAGGTATGATGGAGTCAAGGGCTTCAGTAACCACCCTACTATAGGCTAGAACCAATTCCCCTGGCTCCTTGCACTCACTTATTGTACCTGATAGGTCCAGCACTGCCATCAGACCCTGTGAGATCAAACCCCTTAAAGGATGGTACTCTGACCATCTCCATAGGAGAAGGTCTATTGGGGGGCCTCAAACCAGAACCTCACAGTATGGTGGTCTGACCAAGTGACTGGCTCCACCATAAGGTCAGTGACCTCCATTCCCAGCAGGAAGACGAGGTCCAACGAGTGGCCATGTATATGGGTTGCAGAGGTAACAACCTGTGTTAGGCCCAACAAACACATCAGGTGGAGAAAGTCCTGACCAAACTGTGAGGGCTCATCATTGACCCAGGTGTTGCAGTCACCCAAAATAATCCATCCAGGAGACTCCAAAACCTGTTTGACAACAAAGTCTGCAACTTCCTGCAAGAAATCCCTCCCATCCTCCAGTGGATGGTAGAAGAGAAGGATCTTGCATTCTACACCTGCAGCCCATTGAGCAGCTACACATTCAAAGAACCTTGTTGTTCCCACTGGGAGGGCCATAAGATTCAGATCTGTTCTAAAGCAAATTGCTGCACCCCCTCGCCTATGATCCTTTCTTGGGCAGTGAATCACTGAGTACCTGGCCGGAATTGCTGTTTCCAATATTGGACCAGCACTTTTATCCAACCAGGTCTCGGTGATGCAAGCCAGGTCAAAAGTTAAAACAAGGTCAGCAATAACTGTTGTTTTGTTCTTGATAGATCTGGCATTGCACATCACCACCCGAGAAGGATAGGTCGATGAGGCTGGTCAGGATACCTGCCCACTAACTGTGGAACCCTTGGGTATGGGGACAAGGCAGGGAGGACCCCTTTCTTTAAACCATTCAACCCAGGGTACCTCCTGGTTCTCACCACCCCAATCCATCCCCCCAACTTAATTCTCCACAGAAGACCCTGCCAGTCTCTGTTTTCTCCCTCCATGAGCTATTCCCAAGGACCTGCATCATCCATAGACTTCTGCTGGCAATGGGGAACAATCAAAGGGATGGAGACTGCAGAGCCTAGTGAGAGAATAACACTTTATTCAGGAAGCTGTTGTCGAACACATATCTAAAGCCTAATTAACTCTAATCACTATTATTGTGCTAAATAAATAGACACAGTTAGCTAAACTATCTTAAAAATAACAATTACTATAATAATTTATTCACACCATTCACACCCTCTCACTCAAACCTAACCCCCCACACACACACACACACTTCCACACTCTCACCGCTCATTCAATACAACACCCCAACCCACCAACACAATACCATCCCAATGTTAAAATTCAAAAAGCCAAAAAATTAGGGGGTTCCATAAGTCTGTGAAGCTGCCCTCCCAAACAGTGTCAGTTTAGATTTTTAAACTGCAAAACTGAAAGGACACTACTCTGTTACAGGGAATGTCCACACAACCACTGTATAGTCACTGAGCTGTGGCTAGTTCCATAGACAGCAGACACAGAAGGACAAGAATATAAGACACAGAGCCAGTGAAAGGCAGCACAAAGCTCTCACCCTTAAAGCTGCAGTCCTTCAGTTAAGTCCAGCAAATAGGGCCCTCCAACCCTTTCACAATTAAGAGTTATCTTCTGGGCATCATAGGTAATATATGCAAATCACCACAAAGAAATCTTGGCAGGCTATTCTTTAAGCAGGACTGGTGTCTTCACAATGATTAATATATATTAGCCATATTTCAAATAAACACAAAATTACATAAGCCCCAATAATGCAAAGTATCATTGGAAATATATGCAAACCACCATGAAATAATTTAGACTGGTTAGGATTTAAGCAGGAGAGTATGGTGCTAAATGGCCTGTTACACAATCTGCAAAGGTGGAAAACAGAAGACAAAGACATGTGTTTCATCCTTCTCAGGACTCATCAGTGTGTCTCATCTGTATCTTAGCCCAGGGGTAAGGGAAAGACAGCTTTATGAGGGTCTTACTGGTGTGGGTCATGGTGAGCCCAAAATTGGAAAGCAATCTAAATGACAAATAATATCAGTGCAGAAGCATTGAAGCAAGGTTTACCCTGTAAAAGTCTAAAAGGACTTTTCATTTTTTTTTCATAATTCACATAACTGATGAATCATAATAGCAATTACAGAAAAAAAACTTTCCTCTATAGCACTCTTGCAGTCTAAAGAAATATGGGAGTGAATGAAATATGCTGTTTGTCCACTGGTAATTTTTATGTTCCAATATTAAACATGAATTGATAAAAGGGGAGGCAGTATAGTGCAGTGGTTTAAGGCTCTGAGCTGCAAATCTGGAGACCTGGGTTTGAATCCCACAGCCCCCACTTGCATACTGTGTGACCCTGAGCAAGTCACTTAACTTTCCTGTGCTCCCATGTCACACCTGTAAACAAACTTTCAGCTTAGTGTGCTACTCCTGGTTAAACAATTGGAAAGAAAGAAAAGAAAAGCTATACATTTAAAAAGACATTGTAACTGCAACAGGTACTAAGAAGTTGGTTTGGTCAGCCTGTAGCATGCTGATCGAAGCGTTTATTCATGCTGAGCTTAGGTTATTACTGAAAAAATCTGAAAGCCTGATTCTGGAGGATTAAGTAATAAGCTGCATGAAATAGTACTTAAGACTGTCTAAACTAATAAATGATAAAGGGTTCTGCTTCTGAATTGTTCTTGTTGGAGGCATGTATCCTACTGAGATCAATACTGGCTCCCTAACTCCCCTCTTATTTATAATTTTAATAAATGGTCAGTAAAGTGCATGTAGCAATTGTATGATTTATCTTTATGCAGGTGAGACCATGATTTGTTTAGGTGCTTAATACCCACAATGTTTGCAGTAAACATTCCAAAATGATTTTTCAGTCTGTAACTGGTTTGCTAATAAATTGTCTTTTGTTGAATGATGAAGATAATGGCTTTTGGCAGCGAAACATAATTGAAAAGGATAGGGAAAAAAAACAACAGGTTCTAAATTGCCAAGTGGTAATAGACTGAAAGAGGTACAATCCTTTAATGTTTAGCACTGTGGGTTTAGACCCAACTTTATGTTGGCTGCTCATGCATTTATGTAATGAAAACAAGAGTGTGTGTGTGTGTGTGTGTATGTGTGTGTGGATGATGTCATATTTTGTAAAAAAAGGTGATTGCCATATGATGCTTGACTTCACTGAGATACGGAAACCAGATGCCCAGTTTACAAACATATAACTGGGACTCATTTGCACAAGTAACCAATCATTCAGGTGCTCAAACAACTGGAAAAGGTGGCACTTGTGTACCCTTTGAAAATAGGAATGCACTCACAGCTGCTATGGGATGGGGTGTGGTCCCCACACAAAGAGCAGCTTTATACGCACCACATCCACCATCCACTAGCCTACCAGGAAAAGGTGACATGTAATGAGAAAAGTAGAGATATAAAATATAAAAATAACAAGTACTTGTCAATGCCAAATGTTTGCTTGCTGATATTAGCATTGGACGTGCAGGAGTTAGACAGATGCAGAATAGGAATGGCAGTGAAGTATTTAACTCACGCCAACCCTACCTCCACCCTGCAGAGATGGACAGGCATTGGGGTGTGCCTTTGGGTCATCGCCCATAACACTCACAGCATTTCACCTCAGTCTATCCTGCAGACACCAACAAGTGTTGAGGTGTACGTTGGGGTGTTCGGCTTTATAGTCACCCCATTTCATAAGGACATATGTTGAAATGAGTGCAGTATAGGAGAATGGGGTGAACTCTGGGGCCGAAGAGTCCAAGGCACACTTCGATGCCTGTTACTGGCTTCAGGGTAGGGGGGGGTGGAATGGTGTGAGCATTACAGCTGGCAATCCAAAGACACACCCCTGATGCCTGTCAGTCTGTACAGGGTGGGACATTATGGTAAGAAACCCTAACACCCTGGGCGTTTGTTGGTATTTGCACTACACATTTTCAACATGGGCTTTTTGTGACTCCCACCTCATCAAAGCATATGGGACCTCTGCTCATGAACAGTGGTACTGTGATTTTGTTAATCTGTCCCAAATGTTGATTTTCCACAGCAACCATGCCATTCTGCGAAGGATGTGTGAAAACACAGATTGGGCAGGATGTGAAACATGACAGCTGTACTGTTCATAAGGAGGTGTGCAAAATTGACAATGTTGACAATTTTGAGTGAAAATATTACAAATTCTCAAAATTACGAGTGTGCATGGAAACTTCGCAATGCATGCTTGTAACATAGTCATTTTATGGATGTTTGTCAAAAAAATTTTAACATATGCATTTTAGGACCTCTGCTCATGAACAGCGTCACTGTGATTTTCTTAATCTGTCCTGAACATTGATTTCCCACAGTGACTGTGCTATTCTGCGCCGGAAGTGCAAAAACACATTTTGGCCAGGATGTGAAAAATGACAGCTGTACTGTTCATAAGGAGGTGTGAAAAAATGTCAGTGCTGAAAATCTGGAGTGAAAATATTACAAATTTGTGAAATTATGAGTGTGCGTGGAAACTGCACAATACACACTCGTAACACAGTCAGTTTTTGGGAATTTTTTTCACCAAATTTGCAACATAGGCTTTTTGGGAGCCCACCTTATGAACAGTGACACTGTTGTTTCATTAATCGGTCCCAAAAGGTGATTACACGCAGTGACCACAAAATCACCTTTTGGGACTGCATAACCAGATGACAGTCACTGAATTCATGAGATGGGGTCCCAAGAACCCCATGTTGAAAATTTGGTGCCAGAATTCATGAACATGGCTGAGGTATCCACATAAGTTGAAACAGCTGAAGGAAAGAATTGTTGAGTACCTAGAGGCCAGTGGGGCACAGGACCCAAGACAGCATGGGTTCACAGTGGGAAGGTCATGTCAGATGAATCTAATTGATTTCTTTGACTGGGTGACCAAAGTAGTAGACCAGGGAGGGGCTGTGGACATGGCCTACCTAGACTTTAGCAAGGCATTTGACACAGTCCCACCACAAAAGATTAGTAGTCAAATTAACCAGCCTGGGAGTGGGTCCCAAGATGGTAGCCTGGGTAAAACATTGGCTGAACAACAGGACACAGAAGGTAATTGTAAATGGAGTCCACTCTGAAGAAAGAGGGGTTACTAGTGGGGTACCACAGGGTTCAGTACTGGGTCCAGTCCTTTTTAATGTCTTTATAAGTGACATTGCAGAGGGACTGGAAGGAAAAGTATGCCTCTTTGCAGATGACACAAAGATCTGCAACAGGGTTGATACACAAGGAGGCGTGGAAAGGATGAGAAGGGACTTGGCAAGGTTGGAGGAATGGTCAGAAGTATGGCAGCTTGGATTCAATGCAAAGAAGTGCAAAAGTAATGCACCTAGGAAACAAAAACCCTGGGGAAGATTACACAATGGGGGGGAGGTAGTAACAACAACAAAAATGGAAAGAGACCTAAGGGCAATCATATCAGATGACCTTAAGGTTGGCAAGCAATGCGAGAAGGTGGTAGGGAGGGCTGGGGGGATACTGGGATATATAGGGAGAGGTATCACTAGCAGAAAATAGGAAGTTGTTATCCCCCTGTACTGACAGTTGGTGAGACCCCATCTGGAGTACTGCGTCCAGTTCTGGAGACCCCATCTCTGCAAGGACATAGACAGGATGGAGGCAGTTCAGAGGAGGGCAACTAAATTGGTGCAGGGTCTGCAAGAGAAGCCATATGAGGAGAGACTAAAGGAGCTTAATATGTATACCCTTGAGGAAAGGAGGGAGAGGGGACATGATAGAAACGTTTAAGTACCTCAGTGGAATCAACAAAGTCCAAGAGGGTAGCATCTTTCAGAAAAAGAGTTGTGCAAGAACAAGGGGACACAATTTGAAGATAGAGGGGGGACGGCTCAGGGGCAATGTGAGGAAGTATTTTTTCACAAAGAGGGTGGTAGATGCATGGAACAGCCTTCCTGAGGAGGTTGTAGGGTCTAAAACTGTGGGAGAATTCAAGAGTGCATGGGACAGACATAAGGCAATTTTTGTGGGGGGTAGGAAGAAATAGGCTGTTGGTTAAATAGGATCTGCAGCTTTATCCTCTAGGTAGGGAAATGGGCAGACTAGGTGGGCCAAGCAGTCCTTATCTGCTGTTGAAGTCTATGTTTTTGTTTCTAAAAAAACATTTATGCCATTATACAGCTTACTGGCATTTCTTCAGTTCGCGGTCAGCTTTGAAGTGTGCAGATGTGTTTCTGGTCTGCCGAAGAGTGTCACGCCGTGCTCTGGAGGTAAGTATGGGGTGAAGGGGGTGTGGGGAGGTGGGGTGCACAGAGGGTGGGTGCAGGTTGAGGGAGGGTGCACCGGACTCAACGAGGGACTTTCTTTCATTTTACAGGTTAAGAAAAAGAAACAATGTGGGAAGGTTTTATATTTACAGGTGGTTTGGTATGCTGGGGTGGGCCCCCAGCATGCCACCTGAGTGTTTCTTGGGGGGCTGTAGCCAATGGGGACTGGGCACCCCCATCAGCACATACAGAGTGTTGGGGGGGCTCATGAGCCAAGGGGGATTGGGCACCCCCTCGGCACACAACAAATGGGTTGGTATTATGCCAATGGGGATTGGGCTCCACCATCGGCAAATGAATTTAGGAGGGGCATGCTGACAGGGGGACTGGGCACCCCCATCAGCTTTTATGGGGACTGTGAGATGCTGACAGCAATAGCCACCACCAAGTGAAATTAAAAACAAATGCAGGGACATTATGCCAAATGGGGATTGGCCTACCCTGTCAGCAAATGAACTGGGGAAGGGGCATGCCGACAGTGGGATTGGACAACCCTGTCAGCTTTCATGGGGACTGTGAGAGGTGGCGGCTGTCCGTCAGCTTCTGTGGGAAGTGTGAGAGGCAGACAGCAAAGCCACTGCCATGTTTATTGAAAGTGGACACCAGACAAGGCAAGCTGTAATTTGCTGCTGCAATCAGGGACCGCCCTAGCAGCAAAAACAGCTGATTGTTAATGATGGGGCACTCCCTGATTGCAGCGGTGAGTTTCTTTCAAGTTGGTGGCATGTTGCACTACTGCTGTCATGGACAGCCTGCTCCTCTATTGGCGCCACAGAGACCAGTCCCACAATGGACTGCTGGCACTGACTACAATACTGCCGCACCTCCACAACTCGCCACTACATGCAAGCTGACGCAATATGTTTCTTGCGCATGCGCACAAGTAAACATAAGAAAGGACTATGTGAAAGATAAAGAGGGTGGGATTAGGAACTCGGGTTGAGAGACAATGGCATACTGCTTTCTTTTATCAATTACTGTATTTTTTTAAAACATTTATTCCTCCACCCCCCCACCCAAACATTAGGGGTCACTCTGACTGCACCCTTCCTCTGGCTGGAAAGGGAGGTCAGTAACAGACTCCCCAGTTCACACCAGTGCCACTTTCTGATCAGCCATTAATAGAAAGTATGAATGCTGGCTGGCCCATATGCTCGCTCTCCCAAGAAGCTGACTATCTCTCCTCTTTAACAAACCCAGTTAGTGGGCCTCAGTGATGTAGAGTTCTGGGGTTTGCACACAAACCCTAGTCTCCCTGTGTGTAGCACAACGAGCTGCCCAGGGCCACTTGTCTGATCTCATTGATTTTAATAAGCCAAATGTAAAATCCATGTTCAAGCCTATACTGTCCCTAGTCTATCTCCTCATATGGATCTGACTAGTACAAGTTCATCTTAGACTTGTAAGGTTCAGATATTGGATTTTAAAACATGTCCCATTGGGCTTCCAATGGCCAACACACTTCCATACTGGCAACCTGGATCCAGCAATAGATCCAGGACACTGGCAGTAAATGGCAACATGTCCCAACCTAGGAGGCAACACCACAGTGACCCCCCAGTGGAGGGCAGGGGAGCTTGCTCCACTGCTGAGGGCATGCTGTGGATGTGTGATGTCTGCAGTGTGACGTCTTCAGTGGGCTAGCATGGCACCAACGGTGGTGGAAAAGAAAATCGGGGTTAAAGGGAAGAAACACTTGCTATAAAAAAAATATCAGCCAGTTGGTCACCTGTACAATGAGTTCACACCCTCTGACTTCACACACATTCTGTGCTGCTCACACATCAGATTGTGCCTGGATGAGGAGGGGAACCATGCTGAAGATCCCATGATTTAAGGTTGAGGCAAGCCATGGGGAACCAAAGGAGCAGGTGAGGGGGTTGGAAGTTGCCAATGATAGCCCAATGTCTATGTCTGTCCGGAGGATAAAGTTTATTATAAAAAAAAATGTCCCATTGAAAGAAATGCAACTGTGAGCGGGCAACCATTTTCTTCCATTCTTTCTCCACTTGTTTATGCAAAACTGGCCATTTAGCATGAGAACAGCTGGATGGTGTCATCTGAATACTTACAAATCTCTGGTGTAGTCCCCCCCCCCCACCACCACCACCACCACTACATAAGCAATCTCAGTGTGCACAGAGTCCCAGGGTATCTCTCACACAACTCTGCTAATTTTCATTGTTAGGCCTTGATCATTGATACTGCTTCCAGAACAAATAAAAGCAGAGCAGAATAACATGTGCCACATGCATGCAAATGTTCAGCTATGGAGACAGAGAGACACACACATGGATAAAGAGACAGAGAGGATAGAGAAAGAGAGACAGAGAGAGAAAGTTCAATGTTGTGTCCTGTAAATGTAAACAGGGAAGTTAACCATTGAGGAAGGGAGAAACTTGTAATGGCAATGAAAATAATAGCACAACCAAGGGTGTTTTTTTAGTGTGATTGAATGCCCTTCACACATCCAGAAAGAGAGATGTTTTTACTGTACTGATAGACATGTGATTACACTAAACCCTGCCTTACTGCCCATTAAAATTGGCAATATCCATTTCCTAGAGGATATGCAGAAACGTGATGATTCACCAAAGGATGATTTCAATATGGCATTCGACTCGGTGCTGCATGGAAGGCTGGGAAGTAAGTTAGTAGGCACTGGGGCAGGTGCAAAGCTTGTGAGATGAGTAGGGAACTGGCTTCAGGGAAGGCAACAGAGGGTGGTGATGAGTGGGGAGCTCTCACACCCAAGAGTAGTGACGAGCGGTGTTCCACAGGGCTCGGTGTTGGGACCAGTGTTGTTTGGGATATTCATTGCAGGCATATCATGGGACATCAAGAGCAAGATCAGTCTGTTTGCTGATGATACCAAGGTAGGAGCAGTGGTGGATGACCTAGGGGGATGGCAGGGATTGCAGGATGATCTGGCAAAGCTTGAAACCTGGTCAGACACCTGGCAACTGGGGTTTAATGCCAAAAAGTGCAAGGTGCTGCATTTTGGGATGAAGAACCCAAGAAGGAGTTACCAGCTGGGGGAGTGCAGCTAGCCCAAACAGAGGAGGAGAAGGATCGGGGTGCTCATTACAGGGTCAATGAGCAACTCTGCACAATGTAGGAAGGTAGCTGCAAAGGCCAACAAAATGCTGGGTTGTTTTGCAAGGGTATATCCTCGAGGAGGAAGGAGGTGATTCTGCCACTGTATGGGTCATTGGTTAGACCACCTGGAGTACTGTGTGCAGTACTGGCGTCGTATCTGAAGGGACATTAAGTTACTGGAGGGTGCAGTGCAGGGCGACAAAGATGATCAAGGGGCTGGGGACTTATCATACGAGAGGAGGCTGAGGAGTTGAACATGTACTCACTGGAGAAGAGGGACAGGGGAAATGATTGAAACCTTAAGTACATGAAAGGAATAAACAAGACAGGTACAGAGGGCTATTCAAAGTAAGGAGGGAGGGACACCAGGGGCCATGATATGAGACTGGAGGGAGGAAGGTTCAGGAGGAGATGAGGAGACACTTTTTACAGAGAGGGTGGTGGCTGGGTGGAATCGTTACCTGCAGAAGTGGTATCCAGTAGAACAGTGGACTGCTTCAAAAGGGGATGGGACAGGACAAGGGGGAGGGTCAATGAAGGGGAAGGGTGGAAGGGAGGGGCAGCTGCAGAATAAGGGGTGCTAGCTGCACATTCGAGCAGACTTGATAGACCTCTAGGCCTTTATCTGCTGGCAAATTTTGTATGTTCGTAATACAAAAACATTTTATTGAGTGTACCACAGAAAAGACCCTGGTGCCCAGTAACGTTTCGAGGTGTCCAAATACCCCTTTCTCAGGGTGGAATGCATTTCTAGTGGTTACTTATACACAAATTCTGTCTCATTCCTGCTTCGTATTGTGCATAACTGCGTAAGAAATTCATTTCTCTTTTCAATTTATAGAATTATGTTGGCTTGACCTTCAGAAGTCATTCGCAGTTCCTTAACTTCCAGAGTCTGATTTATCTTGTAAAAATAAGGAGTGTGTGATACAATTGTATGCATTTATCTTGTGTCCCCTGGGATGGTTTTCTAAATGAAGCAATATTTTTATTTTGTCACTCTAACACTTCTTTATCAGTATCATAATAAAAAACAGCACATACTGTATTCTGATTGCTGTGCAGATTCTTATAGGTGACATAAATGTTTTAAAATATCTTCATATGCCCTCTTTTATCTCTCATTCAGTTATGTCCAGCATTCTGATATTTTTATTTCTTTGGTTTTTGTGAACTAGGTAAGTACACTTGGCAATTAAATATCTATTTGCAAGTATGACCTGAGAGAATAACAATGCAAGACTTACACAGTGAACAATACCGATTACAATGTAAGGAAAATATAAATGCAGAATCACAGCAAGAACAACAAATAATGTATAGGCAATCTTTATTACCTCTAATATTATCAGCCTATTTTTTACTATTTTAAATGTTCACCCTGACATAACCTCACACTTTCCGACATTCTTGCCCTGACAGGATCCCACCACTGGTGAATCAACCCACTAAGCTCCCATGTCTATGCAACTCTGCCCTGCACTTTGGAGCCAGGTCCCTGACAGACATCTCTGGATTCAAGTGACTCGTGCCCCCCCCCAACTCCATTGCAGTGGTCACCTCCATGTTTATACGCAGAAGGCCTAGCTGCACCTCTCGACTTCTACCCCGGAGACCCAGCAAAAGCTGGCTGACATGCCTTTTCTAGGCACCAACCTCACTGGCCCTCTGTGGAGGATTACATCATCTGTACTGAAAAGTACAATGTCTCCCTAGTCTCAGTTGTATCATTACAGCAGGCTTAACAGCCCACTTATCCCAAAAAGACTTCCATTCTCGGCTCAGGTTACAAGCCCCAGCAGCAGCAGAGGTAGCAGTACCAGCACTACCATCTCATGAAGCCCAAGTCCGGCCATCAGAGTCAGAAAAGGGGAGAAGGTGGTGTATCCAGAGGCCAGTCTCTAGAGCCCCCTCCAAGGGCAAAACTGAAGGGTTGTGAGGTGCCATTATCCTTCCTGCACAGTCCCTGATGCAGCTTCAGTCAGAGACTGGCTCCTCTGCTTCCTTTGCCGCGGTGGTCCAATATCACACTGGACAAGTGCGTGCTGGAAGGGTAGGGTTTGAGTTGAGACTCTTCCTCCATACCAACCCTGAACATCAGAACAGTCCACAGCGCCCAACTGCAGAGCTATATCACTCAGCTCCTAAAGCACAGCAGTAGCAAGTTTGTCCCAGATGCTTCGATTAATTAATAATAATAATTAGAAAATGTGCTTTTTATTTCCTGGCCTCTGATTGTCTGCCTCCCATGCCGGGGGGTGCGTTACTTATAATAGATGCCCAGGAAATAAAATGTACCTGCCCAAGTGTCACTTCAAGCAGTCAGGTATCCTCGTGCCCACAGAATTTTTAGTTTTAAATTGCTGCCATGTTGTTCTCTCTCGCTCAGTGAGAGTTACCTCAGTACACCCGCTCGGTACCCCAGCATGCTAGTGCAGACTGAAAACAAGGACACCCTCCATACTGAAGTAGCATGCACTCTGCCACCCTTTTTTCACAGATCTCACACAGTATTAACAAAAAAAAGTTTTCTTTTTCAATTAATAGTTCCAGCAGGTTGCGTGCTCAGTGCTATTCGTAGACATCAGTTCAATAAACTGTGGTAAAACTGTGTCCCTGACTCACCCCGACTCCATTCCCGCTCCACAAAACATTTACAGATCTTTTTTTTTAACAAAAATCAAGTTCTGCAAATTTCAATACTGCCATTACCTTTAAGTTATGCAGTCCGTATCCCTGATTGCCCAATCATGCATCTACTCTCAGCCGCCAGTGTCCCAAAGCAATAAATAAAATTCAAGTGAGCGTGACGAGGGAGTTAGACTGCAGTCTCACTAAGGAAACAAACAAACAAATAAATACATGGAACGTAAATGACCTTGGGGGGGTGATGGTTCAAGAGCCAAGGAGGGACATGCTGTATACTCCAGTGAGAAAACTGTAAAACAAGTGTGAAAAGCTGCACTGCCCTCTACTGGTAAGTATTGGTAAGTATACCAGTAGAGGGACTACTTTACTATCAAAGCAACTTTAAGTTAATTTTTCCTCATTTTTTTTACTCTTCTTAAATATTACAAAAAAAATGTTACATATAGCCCATTTTAGTAGTTTAATTTTCAACATATTCAAGTTAAGCCCATTGCACGATAGAATAGCACCTTAAAAGTTTGGCAAAGTATTTCTTACTCCAAAACGAGTGGCCTAACCATGTTAATTTTACATTTGAAAAGTCCGGCCATGACTCTGGGCAAGTGCATTAGTGCTGGCACCAATACACATGCCTGAAGTCACAGTTGCACTTTTCAAATGTAAAATCAATACCATTAGACTGCTTGTTCTGGATTAAGAAACACTTTGCTGAACTCACAAGATGGTGTTCTATCATGCATCAGGCTCAACTCGAGTAAGTTGAAAAATGAGCAACTCATGCATGCACAAGTTTACTGCCACCAGTCTGTGCTGTATGGACAATGTGAACACATGGGTGGCAGGCTGGCAGAGCAGGTCACTTGCAGTCCTTAAAACAGTATTTTAGCACTGTTTTGAAAAAAATCATTTTCGAATTACTGTAGGAAGGGACACATAAAAGGTCAGAGAACAGTGATGGCAGCGGGTAAAATAAGGCAGTGACTGAATAATAAGCTGATAGTCCCTTTAATGATTGGAATTAGGGCTGCAATCCTTTGGAACAAAGAAGAATGTAAACAGCAAGTCTTTTGGTGTTTTATGAAGGTGTGACAAATGCCACAGACATCTAACTCACAGCATTTCCAATGAAATGAGACTGTTATCAAAACATGTTTAAAGTGCTGTGCAGAGATTTGAACTTTTTGTAACTGAAATCTCCATTGCAGGAGAAGTAGGCAGCTCCCTCGTGAACAATGAACATTCCAGTTCACTCCTGCTACTGCTGAAGAAGTACTGAAGGCATTCCAATCCCTAAACCCCTTGAAATCAAGCCCTGACAGCATACACCCAAGTCTCCAACATATTTCAGCCCTGGCCATTGCTTTTTCAATCACCTTCCTAGTAAACCTATCGTCCTCCACCGGCATGGTCCCCAATGCCTGGAAATCAGCCTGCATCATCCCTCTCCACAAGGGCAGTGACCCCTCAGTGCCCGGCAACTATCAGCCTATTTCTCTACTTATAACCTTAGCCAAACTGCAGGAAAAACTAGTGCAATCCAGGCTGACTGATTTCCTCTCTGCCACCAACTTCCTCTCTTCATGCCAATCTGGCTTTAGACAGCAACATTCCACCATACCCTCCCTTCTCCATGTCACAGGTCACATCCATAACCTGAAAACAGGTCACAATCTGTCAGAATTGCTAATTCCGCATTCCCCTCCATCCCCATTCTCAATGGCATCACCCAAGGCTCGGTCCTCATCCCCATTCTATTTTCCATATTTATAAACAACCTCCCTTCTATCTGCACAAAATCCCGCATCCACATGGACACGGATGATACCATCCTCTTCACATCTGGCCCAGTTGTAAGCAAGGTTCAATCCATCCTGCAACAGGACTTCCTCTCTCTGCAATCCTGGTTCCAGACAAACCTACTTAAAATGAATACATCAAAAACAGTTTCTATGACCTTCAGTACCTACCAAAGGCTTGGTAGAGCCACCCCACCCCCACCTACCCACAGTCACCTTTCTGACAGTACCTCCCAGCGAGGTCACATCTTATACATACCTAGGTCTATGACTGGCCCCCCTGCTAAATTTCTTGTACCATAAGCTACTGTAGGTATCTTATACCATAACAGGGATTAATGCCCACTCACTGTGAGGCATGAATTGCTAGTTAAGCTGATAACCCCGAATTTTGATTATGCGGACTAGTATACTGCACCGTGCCCACCGCCTCACTTGCTAGGCTCGACTCCCTCTTTTATGCTTTCTGCAGCTTTGCCTTCAACTCTCCCCTCAGAACCCACCATTGCTCTCTTCTCTCTACCTTCGATATCTCACCACTGTCTCATACACTCCATCTCCCTTATTTCCAAATATTGGTTTAACCTGCTCCCCACTTACCTTTCTGAGAAACTAACACCTGCACTCTCCTCACCCTATACCAGGGGTTCTCAAATGGTGAGGCCAGCCTCCCTGGGGAGGCCGCAACCTGTTCCAAGGAAGGCTCAAGCAAGTCTGAAAAAGTACTGTATTTAAATTTTGAGTTTTACGTATTTTGTGCGAAGAAATGAAGCAAACTGAAAGAGGATAATAGTAGGTGAATTTTATGTATTTATTTACTAATGGGTGACAAAGGAAGGTGAATGAGCCAAGGCTCATTTCAGGTGTACCCGGGAAAGGGTAAGTAGTGAATACATTTCAAAAGGTAACTGCAGAACAATCAAGAAATATACAGTGAACAACAGTGCAAACAAATATGAACGATAAACTAATAATGATTGGTGGTAATTGATCAATTTGTAGACTGATGGCAGAACAGCCCAAATACAAGGGTTGAGCATAGAAGTGCTCAGAGCAATAGCAGGAAGGAGCAAAGTAATCCCAGAGAAGTTGCTTAGGAGCAGGGAAGGAGGAAGAGAGGCAAAGTATGTAAGAAGGTTATTTCATATACAGAGGAAACAGAAAAAAGTAGTCTGACTCATGAAGGTACTGCAACAAGGGGTAACAATGATTCAAGATAGAAAATAGTGGAGCAAGTAGGCTGGCTTGTGTGTGTGGGGGGGGTTACAATAAGCTGAATAGTAACATTTGTTTATTTTATTTGTTATTCAGATAACACCTTTGAGCACAGGAGCTCTTTTTCATGGTTCCACGTCAGTATAAGACAAATAACTGAATGAAAACTGAATGTGAGCCAAGTACTCAAAGGGATTTCAATTTATTCATGGTGTACTATGCAAAGTACAGTATGTTATTTTTCTTTGGGGAGGCCCCAGATTATTTCAGTTTTCAGGGGAGGCTCAAAATCTTTTCCATGGATTTGGGGAGGCTCACTATGACAAAGTCTAAAAACTATTACCCTATACCTTACGTTCTAGGGATTCCCACCCTTTCTCACTCCCTAAACCATCCTTGACAGCTGGCAAATCTGCTTTCACCTACAGGCTCACTTCTCTCTGGAACACTCAAACTCCTCTCCTGCAAAACTCATTCTCACACAACTCTATCAAATCCCAACTACAACGTCTGCCTCCCCCCACCTGCTCCTGCCCCCATAACAACAAGTAATACATCTCTCACATCTCCACCTCACTTAGCATCTACCTACTGTTATTACTGCATTCAGTCCTAAATCCTTCATGCTCTTTTCTAATGCTTTTAGCATAACCAGCGTTTTCCGCTAATTCAAGTGTTCACCTATGTACCTACATATAATATTCCTGTATATACTTCCACACATACCTCTGTATGCCAGTGTTTTCCATATAATCTCCTGAGCATGTGTTCTAATTACTTTTTGCACTATACTGGCCTAATATCAACAATTGTCCACTATGTATCTGCTATTTATATTTTTGTATTATGTATTATTATCGTATCCTGTACATAATTTTTTCCTGATGTTCCCTGTCCCCAGGTCGTACTTGGAAACGAGCCTTGGCTCAGTGTGCCTTTCCTGGTTACCAAATGTTTAAATAAAATAATGAATACTGGGTGGACGTATCACTTGTAAAGCTAGCACAACACTCATTCTATGTGCTTTTTCTTGTGAGACAGACAGAAAAATGCACTCTTCGCTTTTCCTCTTGGATGCAGGCAGCTCAAGAAGCTCAGTGCTCCCTCTTGAGACTTTAACTTTGAATGAGTGTGCTACACGGAGAGAAAGAAAACAAGTTTGAACACTGCCTTGAAATACTAGCAGAAAAATGTAATCCTAGAATCCTTAAACTTTTGCTAAAAACCCTGGAAAGCTGAATTTGGACTGATAACTGATGCCAGCTAACCAACCATGATTTATGGAAAACAGAACTGAACTCTGACCCAGAAATCCAACAGCAAAGTGTCTTCTGCTTTCCCTGCCAAGTCTGCAGATAAAGATGTTTCATGCCAGCTGAGAAATGTAAGTATTTACTTAATGTTTTTGCTCAAAGACATGTGATGTACAGTATGTTGCTTTGGGTGGGTTGGGTTATTGTTACATACATTGTTACCCATTACTATTTAATGGGTGATACGCTATAACCTAACATGTCAGATTATGTGTGCTAAAAGATAACACTGGTGTTACCTTGAAAAAAATGCGTTTTGTTTGCAGACTGAACCTGATGTCTTCTGTTGAGGTCATGTGGTTTATTCTCTACAATGCAATGTATTTTTGTGTAAATAAACAACAACTGGAAAAACCCAGCACTGAACTGCTGCACAAAAATATATAAGAAACAGCACAAAGTAGATACAATAAAGTTTTATTGCACATACGAGAGTTGACCCACAGTCCACCAATGTTTCAAGCTGCTACTATCAGAACTTCATCAGGGTGTCATCTGCTGTCAGCTCTGAGAGTAGCAGAGTGAAGTACTGCTGGATTGTGAGCTGGCTTTCAGTATGAGCAATAAAACCGTGTTATATCTACTTTCTGCTGTTTCTGATATCTTTCTGTGCACAATTCGGTGCCAGGCTGTTACGGTTATTGCTTCTTTATTACTCTAGCCCAAGGCACAAACATTCATGGGGAGCATCTCTGTTTGGAACAGAGCATGTTTGTGTACCCTCTAGTGATTTCTTGGATCTTCTATAGTGTGTAGCTCAGTTATTAAACATCATATTTATAATAACGTTTGTTTTAGTCCCTTCTGGGTGACAAATGAGTGACATCATACATAAAAACCTCTTTAAATTGTGGTTGTAAACATAAACAAGCCATAATAATAAAATAATTCACTGCCAATCGAACGAAAATATTTTGACTGAAGGTTCCAGTCCAGAGTTGTGACAGTGCCCTATGCTAGACCTGCACAATCTGAATAAGTTAATCTACAGGTGAAAGTTTTGTAAGGGTCACGTGGAACCAGATCATACTGCCTCTGGAGCCAGGGACATGTTTTTTCCCCCTGGACTTCCTGTATGGATTCTTTCACATACCTATTGATCCATATCACAGATGGTGTCTCAGGTTTTACATGGGAGGGGTTCAGTATATGTACAAGGTCATGCCATTTGGCCTACCTCAGGTGTAGAGGCACCAGGGTATACCCATACCTAGATGATTGACTCATCATCGGTATCTCCTGGGAAGCAGTGCAGCAGTCCAGACATCCTGCCGTACAGACCTTCTGGGATCAAGGCCTTCTGGTCAACCCAGTGAAATCTGAACTGGTCCCCAAGCAGGTGATCCTGTTTATTGGAGAGGAGTTAGACTCCCTCCAAGCCAGGGCTCACTTTTCTATAGACAGGGTAAATGATCTTACATGCTTTGTTCAATCATATCAGGTTGGGCTATTGTGCCTAGCCTGGGAATTCCTCTGGCTGTTGGGATTTATGGCAGTCTTGATTAGTGTGGTCCATTGGTACCACTGGGGCATGCATCCCCTCTAGCGAGAGCTGGGGCAACAGTGGTCTCAGCATCACAATCACCTGGACAAGCCGGTTTGGGTGATTCATCAAATGTGGAGAGACCATCAAGTGGTGGCTGTGTCCCCTAGAACCTCATGGAAGGAACCCTGTTAGTCCACCCAGAGCTGAAGCTCATCCTGACTACTGATGCATCTCTGGCGGGATGAGGGCTCACATTTCTGACCAAGAACACGTGGGTTCTGGTTACCAGGCAAAGCCCACCAGCTCATCAACCTGATGGAGCTCCAGGCAGTGCAGCTGGTACTGACAGAGTTTGTGCCTCTGGTACAGGGTTGGGTCATTCAAGTCCAGACTTATGATGTGCACAATATGTTCTACATGAACAAGTAAGGCAGAATGCATTCCTTTTGTCTGTGTCAGGAGATGTTCCACATCTGGTTCCTGGTGCACAGCCTGCAGATGGATCTCGCTGTAGTGCACATAGCAGGATAGGACATACAGTTGGTGGATACTCTCACCCAAATTGGAGAGATGTCTTACGAATAGTCCTTGCACCAGAATGTGGTGACACAGCTGTTTGCTCAGTGGGGTGCACTTTTGGTGGGCATGTTGCCTCCTAGACAAACAGAAAGATGTGACTTTTCTGTGGTCACCTCCCTCAGATGGAAATGTTGATGAGGGATGCCTTCTTCTAGACCTGGACCCCAAGCCTTCTATATGGTTGTCCTCCCTTTCCTTTGATTCACAAGGTAGTATTCAAGGCACACTGGGACAGAGCAAACCTGATCATGATAGCTTCAGACTGGCCCAGACAGTTCTTGCGCCAGGATCTTCTCAGCAGCATGTCCCCATGGCGGCTTCCACTCCACCCAAAACTGCTGATGAAACAAGGGGGAAGTGTCTGGCACCTGAACCTTCAGTCTCTCAGTCTGGTAACTGGGTGGCTAGAGTTCCAGGCTTTGCGCATTTCATAAGATGTTCTCCAGGTGCTGGAGGCATCAAATAAGGAGTCAACTCTTAAATGTAACTCATTCAAGTGGACTAGGTTTTGGCACTGGTGTGCTGATAAGGAGACTGACCCTCTTACCTTTCCCGTGACACAAATCCTTAACTGCCTATGGTCCCTGTCTCAATCAGTGTTATGAGCCATGTCCTTTAAAGTGCAGATGGCTGCCATCTCAGCAGACTGGTATGCCAACAGTAACACAGCAGAACATAGTCAGGCACTTTTTCAAAGGTCTGGGCCACCTGTCTAGTCTGATGCTAGAGCCTCTGTGGGACCAACTGTGGATGCTTGCTAAGCTAATAGGTAAATAATCTGTGCCAATCCACAAATGTGAGATGTCACACCTGTCATGAAAGACAATGTTTTTGGTTGCTATCACCTCAGCCAGACAAGTGAGTGAGCTCATGGCACTGTCAGTGGAGTCTCCATATCTGTTTTTTCACAAGGTCCTTCACCCCAGGCAAAGTTTCTGCCTAATGTACTCCGAGTTTCACCTTGAGGTGATAGACCACCCAGTCTGCTTTCTGAAGCCTACTTTAGATGTCAAGCATAAGCTCCATACTCTGGATGTGCACTAGGCACTCCAATACTGCAAGTAGCATATGGCAATCATTCACAGTGTAGTTTGCCAACTGTGCACAATCCATGCAGAAGCCGCTCCGGGCAAACCAGCAGTCAAACAAGCGATTTGTGAATGGACAACCTCCAGCATTAATCCGTGCTACAGTCTGGCTGATAGGGAGCTGCCGAAGGGGTTGAAGGCTTATTCCACCAGACATACTATAGCCTATGCTGCTGCTACCAGGTACATCCCTAGCAAGGAGATCGATAGGACTGTTACTTGACCCAGTGCACATGTATTCATATCCCACTACAGCATTGATGTGCCCTGTTATCATGATGCTGCATTTGGGGCCGTAATTCTCCAGTTTCTGTTCACCAAATAGTTGGGGTGCAGGTTTTACCCCTCCTCCTGGAGAACTGCTAGAAGTCTGCCAAAGTGTGACTAGTGAACTGAATCCAGGTTGCTAGCAACAGAGATTACTTACCCACAACTATAGTTCATACTGAAGCTTTTAAGAGTAGGAAATGGACATTAGCCCACTGGTTCTGCTGCCCATGATTTCTGTATTTATTTACTTAGTTATTGTTGACTGGAAAAGGGGGGGTTAGGCAGTTCTGCCTATTGTAAGCCTTATCCCAGGGGAAGCGGAAGATACAGATGCAGACTGACATATTGAACCAGATTAAGCTGCTAGTGGTTTTGTTACTGAATGGGGAGAATGTGGCCAGGACACCTGGAAAATCCCCTTCTCTTGCCAGTAGGGGGAACCCTTGTCTGGACAAAACATGGAGGCTCTCAGTTTGCCTGAGACATTGTAGGGAGAAGGTTGTGTTCAGCAAGTATCTGTAAAGATGGACATAGTTTTTGTAAAAGAAATTAGTTTTGGATAAACAGATCAAGTGGACCAGAAGGAAATTGACCAACTAACCTCACCAGACTTATCCCAGCAGGTATCTTCTGTATTGCAAGTTGAAGGAGAAAATTAAGTTGATTGTGGAAACTGTAAAATTCAGAGTGACGAAGAACAGAAAAGAAAACGCTCTGAACAAAGTCCATTAGCAATGGGTGCAAAAAAAAAAGCTTTTTCATGATGAAGATATGGATTTAACACATGAACAAGCCCCTGATTCTATCCCTTTCCCCTTCATAGCAAATGACTCTACCTGGCCACCAGGACAGGCACTGACTAATGCTGGATGGATTTTCCAAGATGGTACTTGGACTTCTGACCTAAATATACCACTGCCCGGTTCCACATGCAATGCGAGCAGTTCTTTATCTTCACTCCCGGAGCAAAGTGCAAAGGATCAGGGCCTGAATAGGCTGCAAATTGGGTTAAGATACACAGACCGTCATTTCTCAGGGCGTGGCTCTCCCTTCTAACTTTGATGCATCAGACGCCGACCCACCTTTGTCTAGACAGCAGGATATGGACAATGCCAAGATACCAACAACTACAGGCCTTAAGGAATCCGAGGTAATTCAGCTACCAGTTGCGGATGGGTCAGAATCCTTACCAGGTAATACGTTTTCAACTCAATCTGCAACAAATGTAGGTGCAATGTGTGGACCTGGGGCCACAGACAAGCCTAAAAGTTATGCAGGTTTGTTCTGCAAACCAGCTGAAGCAGTTCGTAGATGTTTTGTGGTCAGAATCTATTACAAAGGTGGTTTAGACTTATCACCTGATAGAAATTATGTTGGGAGGATGCATATTATAAACTCTAAAATTCACATCCGCTGAAGTCTATCCTTTTATCCATGCTTCAGGTGACTACAACTTTAATATTAGCTTTTGCTCTGCAGCATTGCTTGACAAGTTTTGGTCTGCATACTATGAAGTTAAATCTTCACTGATATGGAAACCCTTTGTGGCTATCCCCATTACAAGGCCTACTGCAAAAATAATCACTATCTTGTTGAGGGGGTCAATGTCCTAGATTTTGTCTACTGGCTGGAAAAAAAGATGTACAGTGAATGGATTACCCACAGCTATAATCGATGATAACGGTTTTTGCACTAGTAGATGGAAATTTTCAGTGCAATTAAAATTAACAGAGGATGGTATTCAACATTTACTGAATTGTTTTTATCTAGGTCGAGATCGTGGTATAGATTTTCTACCCAGGTCAAGCACGTTCTTGTTGTACTGTAGGTGTGGTTCGTCTTCCCATCTGAATCTGGATTGTATGAGACTAAAATGTTCAGTCTGTGGAGTCTTAGGTCATTCTGCCACAACTTGTATGGTACCCCCATCCTGTAATCTTTGTGAAGACATAACTCATGTTTTCTCTTCATGCCCTTGGGCTGCTCACAATAATTCTGGCTTTACAGAACATGATTTTTATTTAAATAAAGTGTCTAGGGTGTATAACACTGCTCAAACCTCCACGGAGCCACCTCATCAATCTACTGATTCTCTATGACTCAGGACAGGCCTAAAAATCTGACAGAATTACAGAAAGAGAATCAAGAAACACCAGGCAATGGGGACATAAGGCCTTCATCTGTGTTACCCCTTCCCCCAAAAATTTAATTCACAGTCCTCTACTCCTAACACAGAGAATCCTCAGGCAGATGTTTCAGACTTCATTCCAGTAGCTAAGAAAAAAGCTGGATCACATAAAACCTCTAAACCTCAGACTTCATTAGTTGTGGCAGTGTCTAATCAATATGAACCATTATAAAGTTGGGAGAAATAATGGACGAGGAAGAATCTGATGCTTCGGTAAAATTGGTACAGAATAAGTTTGAAAGCAAGAGATCACAGAAGCAAGATGAAGGAAAACAAACTACAGTAACAAAAAGAGTAACACGAGCAAATAGAAAACTTCTTAAAACACTCAAATTTAGCTTCTAATGCAGTGTCAGCTTTAACATTATCAATTGCCAGTTTGAATGTAAATGGCTTACGATCAGAATATAAAAGGAAAGTTAAATTTTCATTGCTTTCATCTTTACCTCATATTTTTTTTTCTACAGGACACAAGATTGTATTCAGATCAAGATTCTACTAAAGCAGATCAGGAATGGTTTAAAGGTCACTCAGTATGGTCTTTAGGGTTGGAGAGATGCTCAGGATTGGGGATTTGTTTTTCAGGTTCTGAATTTTGTATACAGAAATATTTTGATATAGAACCAGGGAGGGCCATGTTGGTAGATGTTACGATACAAAGAATTCATCTGAGATTATTAAATATCTATGGTCCCACAACAGAAAGCAGCAAGAGTAGCCTTATTTCAGAAAATAAAACCTTTTCCTTTTACAAATCGCCAGATTTTATGGGGCGGAGATTTCAATACTTATTTAGACATAAAAAAAAAAACACAAATCATTTTACGATATGAATGCTTTAAAAAAATACTGAAATAAACAAATTTAAAAGATGTTTTAGCTCATCTGGCACAGCCTACATTTTATAAAGGTCCTTTAAGATCTAGAATAGATTTATGGTTAATTTCTATGGGGTTGCTAGTCTCGAGGGTGAATACACAGGTAGTAGAAACATCGGATCATTGTCTTATAACAGTCCAGATTGCACCCAGAGCAACTGAACTACCTGGGAAAGTAATTTGGAGGTTTAATGCCAGCTTACTCAAGGACTCTGATTTTTTTTCAAACCTTTACAGACATATTGCTGGACAAGGAATCAATCTTTTTTTGTATGACTCTCCCATAGATTGGTGGGAGGACACAAAACAATGTTTAACTGAATTTCTTAGATATAATTCACGCTATATAGCCTTTAGTAGACAAAACGAGTATTTAGCCCTTAGGAAAGAATTACATGCACTTTTTTCATTACAGAAAATGGAGCACAAATCATATGTAACAGAAATAACTCAGTTAAAACTAAAATTAACACTCTTGCAATACAATAGACAAAAATCATTAGAGAAGGAACAGCAGTTTGGAACCCAAGGTAAAAGCAATCAGACCAATCCCTTTGAAGACTGTAGAAGACGAATTCAAAAGAAAAAAATGACAGAATTAACAGATGAGCTAGGACAGAAAGTAACAAATTCCCAAAAGATTCTTGCTGTTTTGGGGAATTTTACCTCTCACAACTTCGGAACCCCATTTTATAATGAGGAGGGTATAACATCTATTTTGCAGGCAGCGGCCCTTCCTAAACTATTGCAATCACAGAAAGAGAATTTGATACAGGATTTTACTGTTGAAGAAGTTGAATTAGTTGTAAAAACGCTAAAAGATGATACAGCTCCGGGTTCCAATGGACTACCAGCTGAGGTATATAAAGTATTATGGGGGACATTCCCATCCCTTTTCCTGCAAGTTTATAATGGCTTTCTTTTAGAAGATAGGATTACAGAAAAGGTGTATGAAGGCTTAATGGTGTTTCTGTATAAAAAAATGAGACAGATCATTACTAAAAAATTTGAGGCTGATAACTCTCCTAAACATAGACTTTAAGATTTTTACTAAACTATTATGTAACAGAATATTGAGTGTTTAAGCAGACTTAATCCATCCCACGTAATTTTGTTCAGTCCCTGGAAGATCTACTCTGGATGCTTTAATATTATTACGGGAGTTATCTACTTAGTTTTGATTTAGAGAAATCTTTTGACCATATTTTCCAGGATTTTATATGGTTGGCACTTCGATCATATAATTTTCCAGTTGAATTCATGAATTAGATTCAGATGTGCTATACTTTAGCTTATGTTAAACCTTTCATCAATGGGCAGTTAGGCCAGTCATGTTGGATTAAGAGGGGTGCATCAGGAGTGCCCTCTGAGTCCAATCTTGTTTATAATAGCAATAGACCCAATTATAAGAATTATTCATAGATTCCCTTTAATACAGGGAATACATTATCCGGGTTTGGGTAATTTTAAATCAATTGGGTACGCAGATGATCTATGTATAGTGGTGCCTGATCGAGACACGGGGCTTTTGGTAACTAAAGTGCTCCCACCCTTATTGAAATGTATCAGTTCTAAAGTCAATATAGATAAAAGCTTTTGTCTTCATATCTCGAGGGTAGTAACGTCTAAAGGACACTATAGGGGACATAAAAATACTTGATTCACCCCAGAAGATTTGGGGAATTTTTTTCGCTACAGGACATATGGCCAATTACAATTGGGAACTTTGTATAAATAAAGGGAGGGAGAGAGCAAGCGCATGGGCATGATGGAAGATGGGGAAGCAAAAGAGGGTATACCTAATAAAAACATTCTTGTTACCCATATTTTTATTTATTAGTCAGATTTTTCCTTTATCAAAATTCTTAGAAACTGCTATACTTTCTTTTTTTTTTTTTGTTTCAGTTTTCTGGGGAAGCCAGCTAAACCCAGTTAGGAGGAATGTCCTGTACTTGAATATTAGAGAAGGGGGGTACATATGATAAACCCAATAGTATTTTTCTTTACAATGTTTATTAACACAAACCTAGCACCTATAGTGCATGGAGTGGATAGGCCATGGGTTACTTTAGTTGCAGACAGAATTAATGAAATTTTGTTGGAATGACAAAACTCCTCCTTTATACATAAAAATAAGAGACGTTATCAATTATCCTATGAGTGGGGTATAGCCTTTGATTTACTTCGGAAATAGCAGATTGCATTTACTGACGTAGAAAAACTATCACGGAAAGGGTTGTGTCAGGACATATTATATAATCATTTCATTGACTCACCCTTTCCAAATTTCACAGAAATAGAAGAATTAATAGAGAACAAACTTACAGAACAAAGAATTCCTATTGAGATGAGGGACCTTGTATGGTTGGGTTTGCATGACCGAATTAATACCAGGGGAAACCATAAGCACAAAACTTTATCTGATAGATGCTGTTTTAGACAAAATTGCGTAATGTAAATTGAATCTCCAGAACATTTGTATTTTGACTATCCTTATATTAAAGTCTGTTGGCAAATCTGGAGAACTAATTGGGATGTTCCTCCATTTCACATATGGGATAATAGGAAATTATTTTATGGGTTTTATCCATTGCAGTGGTCAAAATATAATACTAGTACATTGCATATTATTGCAGCATGTCTGTTGTAGTGGATATGGTAGGCCAGATGCTGTTTTCTTTTCCAACAACAATGTATATCTCAGTTACAGTTGTACAGTTTGATTGTTGATAATATTGTTGGTACTAGGAATTTTGAATATTCAAAATTGAAAATGGGTATCTGGGAAAGATATTGGGAATTTTTCAAGTATCTAAAGTCTTTCATTGGGATTTGCCAGGAAATACTGTTTAAAGGAGATATCTTAAATCTTATAATATTCAGTTTTATAAACTAAGTAGGATTTCAATAACCAGTATTGGCCATTTTACAATTATGTAAGTATATGCGGTATTCTAAGGCTGTAGTTTCTGTGTTCTGTTTATCAGTTATGGTTATTCTTTTATAAGGGGGAGAGGGAATGTTTTGGACCATTTGTATTCTATTTGGCGGCTATAAGTTGTTGTCCGATGTAAGTTTCATTTCCGATTCTTTTTCCATTTTTAGTATGCTACTGTATGATGTAATATGGCTTTGTATATATTCTGCTTTTGATTTATGTTATGTTTTAATAAACATCCCCTACTCTCGTCAGTAGGGGACTCCTTGTCGGCCGTTGCAAGATGGCGGACAGTCTGAAAGAAGGAAGGGAAGGAGCAGGAAGAGTTAGAGGTACAGGCTGCCTCCCAGTGCAAACTATGATAGACCATGACAACTCTGATACATCAGGAATGAGAGATAAAGTGCAGACAGAGACCAACATGCTATTACAATCAGGTATGGTATCAGTTGAGCCTCCAGTACTGAATAATGAAAATACCGAAGCTGTTACAGTTGCCATGCAGATTCAGGGAAATAATGTGCAGTCAATGGGGGCTCCTGAGACAGATGCAGACTGCATGTTAAGGGTCCACAATGAAGACTGACCTCACTTTTCTGGTGAAACTGCTGCAAGAGGATTCCAAGAAGAGGATTGGTGATGGCACTTTGGAGACAGAGAGATTCTAGTTTCTACTGGATACAGTTTGTGGACTGTGCTGACGCTAGTTAGAGACACCATGAGATCTCCTGTGTCTGCTTCCTCACACGTGTCTGTTAGTGTGGAACCACTAAGAGCATCCCTGGAATTGTGCAAGGGATGCAGAGAACAGGAAAGAACGCAGGGTCCAGAGTGGAGCATAATGAAAGCATTGGAAGCAGCAGGCTGGGAGCAGCAACAATCAGGAGATGGTTGGAGATTGCCTGGTCCAATACCTGCTGCAGAAATAGTGGATATAGTGAACCAGAGTGGTATGGAGAATATCAGCAAATATTTGGATACTACCCGGGAACAACAGCTCCAGGGCCCCAAAGATCCAAACCAAGCTAGCACTTCTCAGCAGGCCACTAGACAAAGTGATAAAGATATGTTGCAACTAACGAAAGCACGTCATTCAGAACAACATTGTCCTGGACATTCAGGTGACTGTACTCAAACTATTACAGAACCAGCCTCACTAGGTACAGAGACAGGTGTAACTGAAACAGCGGTAAATGCTACTGCTTGGTAAATGCTGATTAACCACAGGCCTCTTCTAGGCCTTTTTGCCTGCCTGATTTATTTCAGTAGGTGGGGGAACCAGCACAGCTTAGGAACGCTATGCGGCTTAAGTATAGTGTGGATTTACAAGCAGCTCCTAATAAGAAAACAGTGCTGCATACAATGTTAAAATAAATGATGCGTATTCAACCACAAGATCTCTTTGCCTTGATACATGTTAAAGGAGAAGCATTTTATGACATCAGTTTGAAGAATGTAGCTACTTTGTTAACCTTTTGGCAAAAGTATCTCCTGGTAAAAGATTCAGCCTTATGGGCTCCTTTCTTTCCCATCCCCTTAACAAAACCTACCATTGAAACCATCACATTGTTATTTAGTAATGAAGGAGTCAGCATTGCGGATGTGCAATACTGGCTGAAACAAAGGTGTGAGATCCTAGAGAGACCTAAGTCAATATTGGATGAAGATTTAGTATGAACAGGAGGCTGGAAGGTTAAAGTTCAATTAAAATAATCAGACAAAGGCATTATACACTTGCCTGGTAATTTTTATGGTAGCCTGTGACATAGGCGACTGCGATTGGGCGCTTTCAAAAAGGGCGACTCAATCATGGCGCATGTCAACAGGGCTACCGACCAGGGAGGGTGACCGGATGGAAGGGTTCACACATATAGCGACATGATGTTGCTACATGTACATGCACGCAGGGGGGAGAGCGAGCACGCTGAGCAAGGGGCAAAAGAATTCGTGAGGCATGGTGCAGCAGTGGGCTGCCGAGCTGGCCCCATGGCGTGGTGGGTGGATGACAGGCTGGGGTTCTGAGGGTGCTGGGTTTGGATCTGGGTGCACATACATTTTGTTGCTTCTGGCCAAAATTTTTTTCTCGAAGATTTTACACCCCCCCCCGACATGCACATCCTGGAGTTGAGAATCCTTTAGTAGTGGGGTACAGGGGGTGAAGCACCCCATGGGGGCTGCTGGGGGCACAGCCCCCTGCATAACAAAGAAAATCCTAAGTTCCCAGTGCCCTTTTGCTGTGCACCGGGGGTGTACATTGCCGAAATTGATTTTTGGTAATGTACACTTGCCCTAACGGCTATCACTTTTTCACAGTCGACGTTATGACATGGAACCATTTTTATATTGGGAGAGACCAAGGCTTGTGCTTCTACTCTGGTCAGCCACACACATGTCACAAGTGTGGCGCTAGAACACACTTGAGCAATGTGTGCGACAAATCTAGATGTAATCTCTGTCTGGACTACGGCCACACCTGCTATAACTGCTCTAACCCATTCCGTTGCAATCTACGCGATGAAAATGGCCATCTGTATAGACAATGCCTTGGGCTGGACACAATAGGCTGGACCGGGCCCCTCAAAACCAAGCACAGATCATAACTGAATCACAGGCCCAGGCTTCCTAAGCACAGGATGCATTGTGTCTAGCTGTTGCCCAGGAGCCAGAGGCAGCACCCAGCAACCTAGATGACATCCCCCACACAAATACCCTGAGTCCCCAAGCAAGTGCCCTTCCCCCTTTACCCTCCCCTTCCCTTCCCGACTCCTACAGATTCATGACCCTCCCCATGTTGGTAGTCAAACAGGGGCAGATGGAAATTGTATCTCCTGTAGACCCTATGCCCCCTCCACCCAACCCAGCAAAAGATGTACCCAAGGAAGCAGTAAAGTCACCAAGGAGAGGGAGAGGCAAGAGAAAAGCAGATAAATTCTCACCCAAGAAATCCATAACCATGGAAAATAGATTATCTGTCCTGGCCAAAAAAAGGAATTGGGGAGATCCTGAAGATGAAGGGGAGGACTCTGATGCTTCCTCTTTTGCATCTTCAAGAATGGAAGTCTCAAGCCGGCCCAGTGGTGCTGAGGGTTGAGGCACGGGATGCCACACCTCGTGCCACACTGGTGACCTGGGTTTGGGAACGAGCCCAGGTCATTGGGTGTCAGTGGGGAGGAGAGGATCGAGTGTCCATAGACTGCTCTTCTCTCCTGGGGAGGGATAAGGGGACTGTCCCATACACCTAGCGATACCCAGTGATGGCTGGGTGTACTATAGCCGCAGAACCAAATGAAAGGGTAACAACGTTGGGCAGCTGCCCTCTGGATGTGTATGGGAGCGCACACGTAATGGGCTGGGTGACATTGTACTGCCCTCATTGGGGGGGGAATAAAGTAGAAAATCCCTCCCCCTTCAGTAGGTGAAGGTGGGGCCAGTGGCATCAGCCCCACGTCCATCGCTGGGCGTAAGAACACATGTTCTGGGCTCCCCCCCCCCGCTGACTGCCCCACCAATCCTGTAGATAGGGTGCTGGAGGAGATGGCAGTCCTTCTCCGGAGGACATAAACCCAGGGGGGGGGCTTGGGTATGCCGAGCAGATGATTGGGGATAGCCTCCCGACTGGAATCATGTGAAACCATGTTTCAGGCAGGATGGGAGATACCGATGACCGAGATGCCCACACTGGAGAGAGTCTGGAGGTAGGGAGAGCAGAAATAGAAGATAAAAAAAAAAAGAATGGAAGTCTCATCAGATTCTCAGACCGAGGGTGGAGGTCCTACATGTCGAAGAGGACTAAGAAACTCCTCTAAAGATAAAAACTGATATGGTAATACCTGGGGGCCTTTTCCTTCTTTTCTCCCTCATGTGCCTAGGTGGGCAGCTCCTCTCCCCTGTAATTTTTAACGTATGTAGTATAAAATCATATAGGAAAAGAATGACCACCTTGCAATACCTAAAGGGGTTGCAGAATAATATTTATTTTCTTCAGGACACATGTCTTAGGACATTATATGAAATACCCTCAGTACAATAAGGATGGGATTTAGGAGCTTCATATTTGTCACAAGGTACCGATTTATGTGATGGTATAGAAATTCTTTTCAAAGGTTTTGACTTTCAGGTTCATGAGGTATTAGAAATTTGTCCGGGCAGGGTTCCCATGTTGGATGTTTCTTTTTTCATAGCTTCCCTTCGACTTATTAATATTTCTGCCCCTCAGGGGATTGCATTACGTTCCGCATTATTTCATATGGTACAGCCTTAGCTGCACATAGCACAGTGTGTTATTTTTGCCGGGGATTTCAATTGTAGTCTCTCCCATAAGAACAGGGGAAGGGTACTTCAAAAATCATACGTCGATACAAATTGCCTGAAATCCATTGTCAGCACTGCAGGGCTGGTAGATGGATTTTTGGAAAATAATCTAATTAGAGCCAAAACCTATGTCAGAGGCAATTTGGCCACTAGTATAGACTACATTTTTTTATCCAAACAACTCTCAATATTGAAGGCTCAGATTACCCCATGTGAAACCTCTAACAACATGGCAGTCTCACTACAGTGCAAGCTGCCATCTAATTTTCCAAAACCCCAATCAAGGTGGTAACTGAACAGCAAGTTATTGCATGATCCTGCAATAATAAATCAGTGCTGCAACTTAATTAAAGTGCTAGTGTCCATTACTGAGGCTTTTGACTCAGTGACAGACTGGTGGTCCAACCTTAAAAGAGAAATTCAAACAGCTTTTAAGAAATGGGCCCACAAAACACATACCTCTACATATTTTAAATATTTACAGCTAAGAAAGGAGCTGTTTGCTTTGATTTCTGATGCTTATTAATTAGGCATAAACAATACAGCTGATATTGAGAAACTGAAATCTGAAATTGCTGAGTACCAGTACAATAGGGCAGAATCCTTAAAAATGGAAGCCTAATACAGTACTCAGGGTCAAAGACCAGTTGCAGATATTTACAAAGGCTGTGAAGATAGAGTATAGTCTACTATGATAGACTCTCTCTCTCTATGACATAAATTTTAATCAGGTTCAAGACAACCCAAAAAAGATTCAAGACATTACACAGACATACCTACAGGACCTATTCAGTTCTCCATCCTCTGCAACCCAGTTGGAAGGTTTCCTTGAAGATTTGGAAATACCAGACATCCCTTCAGATATACAAGCAGACTTGATCAGAAATATTTAATTGGGGGAAACAAAGGCATTTATTGCGGGCTTTACGAATGAAATCCTTTCCTGGGTTGGATGGCTCAACTACGGAATTTTATAAAACCGTTATTTCACAAATGGCTCCAATTTTGACAATGGTATTTAATACTATTTTGCAGGAACTATGGTTCCTGCAGGATATGGCTCATTCTTTGTTAATTTTACTATTTAAAAAAGGTGTCAGGCACTACCTTCAAAACTGGAGGCCCATTAGTCTACTAAATGTAGCCTCTATACTATTGAAACGCCTGGCACTAGCCGGCTCCGTGGTGCCAAGTGAAGGGGTTCCCTCGGCATGCTGGCGACTTGGGATCATGCCCCAAACCTGGGTACCAGGAGCAGAGACCGGCAAGAGAGGAGTTCCATAAGCGTCCATTGGATGCTTCCCTCCCAGGAGGGTGGGATTTGCTTTGGGATCTGCGGGCAGATTGGTGACAAGCTTGGGGATGTACTGCCTCGGAACGCCCACTGCAGGCCTCCGTCCCAGGAATATCCTGCGTGCTTATGCAAGGCTGAGAACTGTGATAGCTGGGGCACAGAAAAATATGCCCCATGCTGACTGGATGATGAGCGCCTTGGCCCCTGCCACCCAAAGCCCCAGAGCCAGCCTGGATCCAGCCCCACAGCACCTGGGATGTGATGTAGGCCGCAAGGCCATTCCCCCCCCCCAGAAGAGAGGGACCCTCCTGGCATAGGGATACACTGGCTTACTCAAGGTAGGCTGCAACTTGGACTGGGAGAAGGTGGCAGGAGGTCGGAGGGAGGCAGGAAGGCACTGGCATTCCGAAGGAGTGGCCAGTCATGGTGTGTGTGGGAAGTGCATAAAAAAAAAAAAAAAAAAAAAGAAATGCCTGCCACTAGTAGTCCCAGATTTAATATCTCCGGCCCAGACCGGTGCAGTAGCAGGTTGATCACTCTTTCATAACCTGGTTATACTATGAGATAATATCTCAGAAGGGGCTCGTAACCATTCTTCTGGCCTAGTAATATCACTTGACCAGGAGTAAGCCCTTGGGTGGGTGGATCACAAATATCTTTATCAAGTGCTTGAGAAATTCCACATACCTGGAAAATTCATACAATGGTTGCAACTGCTATATTAGCAGGCTTGGGTCTAGTCATAAATAAACAGCACCCCAGGAAATTTATTTCTAGCAAACAAAAGGGTCAGATAGGGATGCCCATTAAGCCCCATACTGTATGCCACTCACATTGATCCCTTCTTAAGGAAATTGCAGGCTAATTGTAATATCCACTAGATAAAAAATTTAAATGGGATTAAAGCCCCAGTGGTAAGCACATATGCAGATGATATCTGAATAATCACTGCTGCAGATATCACAGAGGCAGTGTTGACACCTGTAATATCATAATCTGATCAAACATCAGGGTCAAAACTCAGCTTTTCTAGAAGCAGAGTTATATACATGGACCCTTTGGCTAACAGTTGCCACTCTTCACAGGTGGCACACATTCAGGTTTCAGAAACACCAATAACAATTTTGGGTCTCTTTTTTGGCAGTCAGGATGATGCCTCCCTGAATTGGAATCACACTCTCAATAAAGCCACTGCGATGGTAGCTGCTTGGAAACAGCACACCATAACTAAAAGAAAGCAGGTGTTTTTGTTAAAAGCCCTAATCTTGCCACTGTTTCTACATGTGGCACACATCTTCCCACTTCCATTTGCTTTGGAAGCCAAAGCTATGAATGTCTTCTTCCAAGGCTTTTGGGAAAGCAGGCTCAAACCTATCAAATGGAATGTGTTATACCATGATTACTGTTATGGAGGGGTTAGAATAATTCATCCTATTGTTTTTTTTTTCCGTAGCTTGTTCACAAGATGGAATATTTCTCCAGTTTTTAAAGGAAGCTTCCCCATCTGGTTTTCGGTGCTCGCCACATGGATTATGGCAAGTTAAAATGGAATGAAGAACCTTATTTGGTTCCTCTTTACCTTAAAAAAATGTATTTACCTCCATTTCTCAAACCAATCTTCATAAAAATGAGACAATGGAAGTTAACTACAGAGTTCATTGTTCTTAATTTTCAGAAAAAATTATATACCACGGTTCTGTGGGAGTGGTTTTACAAGGCCCCCCAACTGCCTGGTTGCAACGAGGACAATTTACATGAAGTGTTTAAACAATAAACTGACAAGAATTCCCATAAAATGCTGGGATATTTCTTGGTTCTCATGTCATGGCTGCCTTGGTATAGGCAACACACACAGACGTAAGCCAGTTGAAGAAAGGTTATGCCCTCGCTCCACTTGCCAAGCGTAGGTAGAAACTATGGAGCATTTTTATTTGGAGTGTCCCTTTCCTGTAGCCTTCTGGGGCTTATTCTTGAATACATGGGGAGAGAATGCACTGTACTGAAGTATGTATGATATGGTGATTTTAGGATTAATTCCTTCCAGGTTAAGAAAATTTCATGCTAGCACACTCAGGCTGATTTTTGCCATATGCAGGTTTTACATGTGGCAAGTTAGGTGTGTGCTCCTTATGCAGCAGAAGATGTGCACAAACACTCAAATCATGTTACAGGTCTCGAGTAGTCTATCACATATTTATAAGTTAGAAGGAGCAAGAATCCCTAGAGCAAATTCTCAGAAGTACTGGCACCATTGCACTTGGTTCTTGACTGATAGAAGGGGCTAATAATGAAGTTTTATTATAAATAGAGTGAAATGAAAGAATATGATAAGGCGTGATCTTACTATTGTGGCATATATGTTATTGTATTGATCCTTTTCTTTTTTTTCCTCGTTTTGTATTGCTTGTATCGAGTGTCTGCATTATGATTTTTGTTAATATAAATCCCCCTACTCTTGACAGTAGGGGGAGCTGCTGAACCTATGGCTGCTGTTCCTGAGAGTGGTCAGACTGCTGGTGTACTTGCAGTTGAGAAGATCTCCCTTCCTGCAGGTCCAGCCCAGGAGATCAACAAGGTTTCTGCTGCTGTTAGTAATGAGCATTCTGGAATGGAAAATGCAGTACCTGTTGCCCAGGTGGGTGAGCAAAGCAAGGAAGACTGGTTAAAGAACCTCTTGAGGATAAAGAGACAGTTGATATTGCCCTTGCTAAAATCCAAAGTTGGACCATCTAGTGCAGCAGTACCATCTGAAGTTGTTGCGGAAGTATGTGGATACCTATGCACTGTGCAGAATGACACTGTTCCGTCTTCTTCAAGTTTGCCTACAATGCCTCATTTAGCACTGCCTGATAGCTCCCGTCAGCCTGACAAAACAGATTCTACTGACAGACATTTCCCAGCTAAGCGTGATGCAACAGCATCAAAGGACTGTAGTGAATTAGCATTTTTAGCTGTTGCAACGCCGACCGCAATATTGATGAACTGCACTATGGCTGCCAAGGACCTTGAACAACTGCCACCTGTGTTTTGAATGTGCTATAAGTACAAATGCAGGAAAAGACATAAATGCTGGGAAGGTGGCTAATGTGGGGAGAAAACATAGGCTTCAGCATGGGCGGGCGGGTCCTCCTTCACAAAAAACTGCTGGCCCACTGCAGAAGAAACTACCATGGTCTTTGAAAATTTTTTTAAGAAATGCAGGCTAGAAAAAAATGGCTTCTGGTCAGCGGCTTCCAGACCTTGAACACAGTGCAATACCAGGGTCTTCAAACTCATGTTGTGTGAAGAATCTTGATAAAACCACAGAAACAGCTACTGGGAACTGTAACTATTGAGATACTATGTAAGTACAATGTGTACTAAGTTTGTTGCTTCCTCATTATGTAATGCAATGTAAAACAATGTTACGTTATTGTCACTTGAGTGTTGTGTTCTCTGAATGTATTGTCATCCACTTTTGCTGACGTGGAACCTTTGCAAAAGAGCACATTGCTCAAAGGTTATTTCCAAATATTCAAATAAATAGATAACTAAAATAAAAGATCTTCATGCTGAGGATATCAGACATGAGCCCCACGAAACTGTAAATCCAGTAAATATCCAAATGCATTCTGCTTCAGACTCTGGGGATGAGGTAACCGACAAGACTCCTGGGGAGATAAAATGGAAACAGAGGCACTAGCTCAGTCTCCCCCGTTTCTGCAGTTGAACAGGCTGCAACAACCTGGGCTACATTTAGAAAAAGAGAACAGTTTTTTTCAACAGTCTCCTCCAGCACAATAAAGGAGTGCTGTTAGGTTACAGTATATAGGTGGATTAGGCAATACACCTGATGGAATTTATGTAGGAAAAAGGCTAATTAAGGAATCAATGGGATTCTTCATGAATGAAATGTATATGCACTGATACATGCTTCTGGTGACACCTTGTATGATGTTAGCTTTAAGAATCCGCAAGGATTAGATAGGTTTTGGGTGAAATATAAAATATTAAAGCATTCTGATCTCTGGTTACCTTTTCAAGCAATACCACTAACAAGGCTGGTGCAAAAACAATGACCATCTTGTTCAGAAATGAAAGTGTGACAGTAAATGTGGGCCATTTTTATGTTGTTTGCAGGCATGTGCAAGAAACATAGTACCATCATCGGAGATTTCGGAGGTGTGTCACCTCCTCCTCCAATTCAGTCAGTGTGCTGGCAGGCGTGGCCCCTGTAAGCTAATGCATTTTGGAGCTGTCTGTATGACGCTCAAAATGCAGTAACATATAGTTGAAAGGTGGAGCTATGCTTCAGTGAGCACCAATAAGATATCAGCTGCTCTGGCTCCCCCCCAATACCACTTGATGCAGCCTTTCCTGCACTGTATAACGATGGTGCCAATCGTCGGCTGAGTAGTCCCCCAGTAGTAGGTACCATGCTGGAGCCCACCCAAGTGTGGCAAGTGGTCCTTGGGCCGATGGGGGTGCCCAATCCGCCGGCTGAACGCCTCCTCTGTGCCACGCTGGGAGCCCACCCCAGCCTGGCAACAAATGCCATGAGCAACGGGGTGCCCAATCCCCATCAGCTGAATGCCCCCAACGTCCTTGTACCATGCTGGGAGCGACTCCAGCGTGGCAAACATCCGACATCTTTTTTTAAAAACCTGTAAAACAAAAGCGGTCCCACGCGTCTGCCAACCCCTCCACAACCGCACCCACCGCTCGCACCCAGCCTCCCACACCCTTCTCACCCCATACTTACCTCCGACTCTGTTACACTATCTTCAGTGGACCGGGAACACGCTTGCATTCTTCAAAGCCAACCGCGAACTGAGGAATGCCGGTGAGCTGTATAAGGGGCTAGATGGGGGTTCAACTTTATTGCATATCTCAGGCATTTTGGGAATTTTTGCACCAAATTTTCAACATGGGGTTTTTGGGACCCCTTCTCATGAATGATGTCACTGTCATGGCGTTATTCGGGCCCGAAGGGTGATTTCGCGCAGTGAATGCGCAGTGACTGAGAAATCACCCTTCAGGCCTGAATACCACCATGACAGTGACATCACTCTTGAGAAGGGGTCCCAAAAACCCCATGTTGAAAATCTGGTGCCAAAATTCCAAAAAATGACTGTTTTACGAGCGTGCGTTGCACAGTTCCTCGCAAGCTCGTAAGTTCATGAAATTTCAATATTTTCACTCCAGATTTCCAACATTGCCATTTTATCACACCTTCTTATAAGTAGTACAGCTGCCATTTTTCACATCTCACCCAAAATGTGTTTCTGCCCATGTAGCACACAATGGCGCAGTCGGTGTGCGAGATCGATGTACGGGACAAATTAAGAAAATCACAGTGACACTGTTCATGAGCTCAGGTGTTAAAATGGCTATGTTAAAATTTGGTGAAAAATTCAAAAATGACTGTTTCTGGCGTCGTTGTACAGTTCTATACTGCCTCGTAAGTTCGAATTTTCAATATTTTCACTCCAGATTTCCAACATTGCCATTTTGCCATACCTTCTTATGAATAGTACAGCTGTCATTTTTCACATCTCATCCAAAATGTGTTTCCGCCCATGTAGCGCACAATGGCGCAGTCGGTGTGCGAAATCAATGTACGGGATAAATTAACATTATATCACAGTATCTGTGCGTAGGCTCATAAGTTCGCGAATGTTCAATATTTTCACTCCAGATTTCCAACATTGCCATTTTGCCACACCATCTTATAAACAGTATAGCTGTCATTTTTCACATCTCACCCAAAACGTGTTTCCGCCCATGTAGCGCAGAATGGAGCAGTCGGTGTGCGAGATCAATGTATGGAACAAATTAAGAATATCACAGTGACATTGTTCATGAGCGAAGGTCTTAAAATGACTATGTTGAAAATGTGGTGACAAAATTCCCAAAAATGACTGTTTTACGAGCGTGCGTTGTACAGTTCCTACGCACGCTCGTAAGTTCACGAATTTTCAATATTTTCACTCCAGATTTTCAACATTGCCATTTTACCACACCTTCTTATGAGTAGTACAGCTGTCATTTTTCACATCTCACCCAAAACATGTTTCCGCCCATGTAGCGCACAATGGCGCAGTCGGTGTGTGAAATCAATGTATGGGACAAATTAAGAAAATCACAGTGACACTGTTCATGAGCAGAGGTCTTAAAATGGCTATGTTGAAAATTTGGTGAAAAAATTCCCTTCAAATGTTCTGCAATATTACTAATGAAGACATTGAACAGAACTGCCCCCAGGACCGATCCCTACAGCACCCCACTGGTCGCCCCCTCTCCCTAGACTGCATACCATTTACCACCACTCTCTGCCTCCTGTCTGTTAGCCAGTTTCTCACCCAGTTTACCACCCTTTCCCCCATGTCCAGCCTACCCAGCTAGTTTATCAGCCTCCTATATGGGATGGTGTCAAAGGCTTTGCTGAAATCAAGGTAAGCGTTGTCTGCTGCCCCACCCTGATTCACTTCCTTTGTCACCCAGTCAAATAAATCAACCAGATTTATCTGACATGATGTCCCCACTGTGAATCCATGTTGTCTGTGGTCCTGGGTTCCGATGGCATCTAGATGCCCCACTATCCTTTCTTCAAGCAATGTCTCTATGATCTTCCCCACTACTGAGGTGAGGCTGAATGGCCTATTGTTCCCTGCCTCCTCCCTGCTGCCGGACTTGTGTAGAGGGACCACATGCACCCTCCTCCAATTCACTCATGTTGAATGACTCAGTGAACATGGCTGCCAGAGGTACTGGTATCTCCCTTCACAGTTTTGTTAATATCCTTGGGCGTATGCCATCTGGTTCCATCGCTTTGTCTACCTTCAATTTAGTGAGCTCCTGCAGGACTCTTTTGTCCACCTCTTCACCCCCTTGGCAACTGCTGTACTGCTGTGGCCCTTGCCCCTCTCACTCTTCTGTGAATACTGAATGGAAAGACACAGTGGATGTCTTGGGAGAAAGCCATGAAACTGTCACTTCCAAATACCTAAACAGCACATACAAGCAAGCAACATTCGGCATTGACAAATGCTTGTTACATCTGAGTTCAGCATGTGACCGCATTAAATGTAATTTGTGTTTGTTGTATGGGCATACCAGTACAGAATGCCAAAATGAGATGACATGTAATCTGTGTGATGAAACAGAGCATTCATACCAGTCCTGTCCGTGGGCTACTCATAATAGAGTAGACCAACCCGATCAAGATTCTTTGCTCACTGAAGCTCAAAAAAAGATATTGCAGCCCATAAAAAGGCACAACAGCCTCCTGAAGCCGAGGATGCTACTGCAAATCAGGAAGCAGTCTCTGTGATACAGTCCTCAACTTCATTAGGACATCCCCTTCCCCAGGCAGAAATGCTTAATGACACATCAGGTGAAGCTCAGCCTTCACTTGAGGTTAGCACCCCATCTGACTCTGCAATGGAAGCAAGCACCATGCTTCCTATGGTTAATCAGCCTGACTTGGATGGTGCACCTGTAAATTTCCCCTCCTCCTAACAGTGTCAAACAGATGAGGCATACTGATGAGTCCTGGTAGGACGAAACACGTGTCTATGTCTTTTGTTAGCACCCTGTGCAAACTGTGTGAGAGGCCTTTCGGCACCATGCAATTCTGCTTAAAGTTGGACCAGCATAACATTCTGTGGTGATTTGCATATGCAGCCCATGATGCTTTGCATTGTGGGGGCATGTGTGAATTTGTATTTTCTTGAAATTTGGCTTCCCAGCCAAATGCCCTTTGGGGTAACCCTTGCCTCAGTGTTTGCGCACAGAGGTTCTTTGTCGTGTAAATACTGATATGCCACCTCCTGATATGATTGTGGTTATCAAAGAACAGGTCTTTACATACTTATAGAGCATAGAAACATAGATTTTGACAGCAGATAAGGACCACTTGGCCCACCTAGTCTACCCATTTCCCTACCTATTGGATAAGCTGCAGATCCTAGTTAACCAACAGTCTACTTCTTCCTACCCCCACCAGAACTTCCTTATGTCTGTCCCATGCACTCTTGAATTCCCCCACTGTTTTTGACCCCACAACCTCCTCAGGAAGGCCATTCCATGCATCCACCACCCTCTCTGTGAAAAAATACTTCCTCACATTGTCCTGAGCCGTCCCCCCTCTGTCTTCAAATTGTGTCTCCTTGTTCTTGCACATCTCTTCATCTGAAAGATGCTACCCTCTTGGACTTTGTTGATTCCCTTGAGGTACTCATTATAAACAGTAGAGAGGCATACTTTTCATAAAGGACAGCCTGCTACCAGAACTGATTTTAGTTTTTCTTCGTGGTATGTGCATATTCATGAAGCTAAAACCTATCCATTAGAAACATCTGACCATGTAATAGTAGCTATAAAATTAGGGTTAGCGAGAAAAATCCCAGTTGCAAAAGGGTATTAGAAATTAAATAACACTCTATTGGAAAACCAGCAAATTTGTTCACAAGTATAGGATTTGCTTAGGGCTCAAAAGTCTGAAGCAGGTTTAGTTGATGATTTAAGCAACTGGTGGATGGAGACAAAGAATGAGTTGAAAACCCTATTCTTGTAAAAGGCCTCTAGTTTGCATACTGCTCATTATAAAAAATATTTAGCCGGCCCGGTGGCTCTGAGGTTAAGGTGCTGGATGCCACACCTCAGGCCACGCCGGCAACCCGGGTTCAGGAATGAGGCCAGGTTGTCAGGATCGGCAGGGGAGGACTAGGATTGAGCATTCACCAACAGCTCTCCTAGTCCTGAGGTGGACTGGGGAAGTGCACTGCACTGCGGTTGCCCCTGGGGATGCCCAGAGGTACTGCAGACACAGGTGCTAGCATAGGGGGAGTGCGGCAGATGTCTGCACGTAAGTGCACGGATGTCATTGCATGCCTGCGCTCCATTGGGGGACCTTGCTGGAGGAAAATGGCTGGGCATGACCATGCAGCTTGATAGCCACACTATGCCTTGCTGGGAGGACTCTCGTGGAATCGCGCTGGGGGGGGGTCCAGGGCCGGTCCGGCTGAACAGGGTACGAGGAGGCCCTGCAGAGTACTGGCGATGGCCATGCCAGATCCCCTATCATGTGAGTGAGCTTGGTGCTCTCCCAGCAAGCAGGGCTGGTGGCTGGATGCCCCCGCTGGTAAAGTTGCTGCAGCAAGGCGGAAAAATAGGGACATGATAAAAATAAATATTTAACATTAAGGAATCATTTATCAAAATTAATATTCCTATGTTAATATGGGACAAACTGGGTTTACATCTTAAATTACAAACATAAAAACGGAGATGGAAATCTATGCCATGAGGATGAGGAAAAAGAGTTTTGATGGCATGCGGGTGTGCCTTCAGATCCTGGGGGTGCACTATGTGCTCCTGATGCCGACCAGCTTAAGGATCGTTTACGGTGGTAAGACTTTCCAATTTTCAGATGCAACTAAAGCAGCTAAGCTGCTGGACAAAATCGAAAAACAGTTTGTTGCCAGAGAGGCAACTTCAGACTCTGAGGGGGAACGAATACTGTCTCAAAACTGCTTAACTGGTGGGATGGATGGTGTTGTAAAGGAAGATATTTGTTAGTTTAATTCTCTTGTTGGATTCAAACCCCTTGTAATAAAACATTAGCAAGTTCGGGGAGACTTTTCTTGGTGCAAATTAAATGTTTTTAGATGGGGTTTGAGATAAAATGGCGCCACACATGGCACGAGTAGTCAGTTCCTTCCCCCATAGACATGTCCTACCACATGAGGCTTCACACCATCAACACAAAGTTTTGTTCAAAATGCAGCACAGTTAGCTGCTTAGAAGAGAAAGCTTGTTCATAAATGATTGTATGTTGGGGCTACTAAGCTGAGTATCTCACTATTTACTTATCAAGCAAGAATGCAGTGAGAGTTTATATTAAATTTGTTGTTTGTCTGCAGTTCTCTTTTCGGGGGGTTTGTTTGGGGCTGCAAAAGAAGAAGTAAAATTCAAAAAACTATGTTTAGAGGGTGAGATTTTATACCCTATCAGAGGGTGAACAATGTGTTTAATTAAATAAATCAATGTTTGTTATCCCGTCTCATGGCAGCAATGGTCACTATTGGATTTAAGTCAAGAATTTATAAGATTTTTTGACTAATATTTAGATAAGTAAACTGTTGGTATGATTTGCATTCCGCCAGGTGATGTAACTAAGAATAGGGGTGCTATATGTCTGTACTGCTGTAAAAATGAAGCTATAGCCTACTGATGTACAGTAGGTATTCTATGTAATCGCCTGCCTGTTGGGATTTACTTGAGATGTTAAATTATGTAATTCAATAAAATATAAGTTAAATAAAAAAACAAAAGGAGATGGAGCAATTACAGTATCCCAGGGCAACATCTTTACTAACGGAACATAGGATTTGTACTCCAGGGAAAGCAAGTTTTGGAGATGCTTTTGCTAGTTGCAAAGCCAGAGCAGAGGCTAGAACTATGGACTCTCTGATAACAAGGGAAGGGAAAAAGATATCCACTTCACCAGAGATACTAAACAAAGTGCAGAGTCATCTTAAAACTATGTATGCTACACCCCAGATATCTGAACCTGACATAAGAGGATACTTAGAGTCTTTTCAGAAACCTTCCCCACCTTCTGATATAACTGATACAATGATAGCACCTGTAACTAGGCAAGAAACTGAGCAGGCCCTGGGCTAGATGGTCTTACTATGGAATTTTATAAAAAGTTCAGTAGTGAACTGATTGACATACTTCTGGTGGTATTTAATTGGATTTTGTTGACACAAAGGATGGATTTCCATTTTGGCATAGCAGTGTACATTTTTTTATATAAAAGAAATGACCGAACTGATCTAAATAACTGGCGGCTCCTTAGCTTACTGAACACTGATTTAAAAATCTTAATGAAAATCTTAACCTTAACACAGGCTAGGGTTGTACTTTACTTAATATCAACTTCACAAACGTGTTCAGTATCTAGTAGGTTCATAGTGAATAACCTCTTACTCATAAGAGAATTAGTTGAGCAAGGAAAGGATGAAAAGCTTAATGGTTATATTATCTCATTAGATCAAGAGAAAGCTTTCAACAAAGTCTCTCATACTTTTATGGAACAAATGTTTAAAGTTTATGGAGTGCCACCTTTATTCTGTAACTGGGTTTCTTCCATATATAAAGTAGCTACAGCTATTCCTTTGAGTAATGGTTTTCTGGGATCATATGTTCCATCAACAGGGGTGTACGGCAGGGCTGTCCTATGAGCCCTTTGTTATATGTGTTCTGCCTAGATCCAATGCTGTGGATGATACAACAAAATGAACTTATGAGGGATCCTTAGAAGTTAAAACAGCTGCATATGCAGACGATATCTGTTTTTAGCAGACCATCTTCAGGTGATCAGGCTATGACACAAGTGCAACAGTACTCTGCAGTGGCAGGTGCATCTATTAACAAGGCCAAAAGTAAAGGACTTGTAATAAGCAATTCTGTGGTTCATTTGTACAACTTACAAGGAATTCCAGTTTCAGCTGAACCACTGAAAATACTGGGGATACAGTTTTGAAGGGGGGGACAACGTGATATTGAATTGGGAGGAAAAACTGGAGATAGGAAAGAAAAAAGCAGCAGTTTGGAAAACATGGCAACAAACAAAAAAGAAAAAGGTTATGTTAATCAAAAAATTTTTATTGCCAATATTTTCCCTTTTTTTTTTTTACTAATTTTGGCACCCGCTCCACTGCTGGGCCATCCGCCTGGCCATGGACCCCTCAGCTGTGGCTTCCCCACATTAGCCACTCTCCTGGGACCCCCTGGCTTGCCCCCTAGGGTGGGGTCATGGCATCTAGTCCAAGGTGCCACGAACGATGGGATTGGGGTAGGAGTCAGCCTGGGAAGCAGACTGCAGCCAGGGGCAGGCTTCATTGAGGCAGCAGGAAGGCTTCATTTTTTTCCCCTGTAAGCAGGGGACAGGAATGTGCTATGATGCCAGCATCCATCCCACCTCCTCAGGTCCTTTTTGGCGCCAGTCACTGTGATACCCCAGGCCCCCGCTAGGGGTCCCCCATGCACCAGCAACACACCACACCCTCCCCCCGGAGAAGGACAGCAGTCCATGGGATGCTCGATTGTTCTCCCCCCGGCTGGCCCTCCAACTATCCAGGTCCATTCCCGAACCCGGGTCACCGGCGTCGCAAGCAGAAATCCAATCACTGCACTGACAGGCCAGCCATATTGCCAATATTTCTTATCTGAGCATGATCTACCCTATCCCCAGTCTTTAGAAGTGGCTTTACTGAGTTTGATGTTTCAAATGGATCTACAACCAGTCATCAACACAAATCTTGTCAAGCGACCATACAACAAAACCTTTCTGTTGACCACATTTGCGGTTGCCATAAAGTTTCTCACTGCCCACCATGTTTTCTTCAGGGGGCTTTGCCCCAAACCCCCCATGCAGAGGGCTGTGCCCCCCCCACTAAATATAATCAACTTGGAGTTGGAGCTGATTAGGGGAGGGGTGCAAGATCCCCAGAAAACAGTGCTGGGGTCCAGTGCCGACACTACAACAACCTGGCGCTGTAGTTGCTGTAGTGTTGGTCGATGTCAAAGTGTCACTGTCGGGGGGAGTATACCATTTAAAATCATCTGGGGCAGCCATTTAAACCCTATAAACAGGGAAATCCTGTATTCACCCATAAAGCAAGGAGGTTTGAATTTATTAAACCCAATAGTACTTTTCTATGGTATTTTTATGTTTAGTAATCTTTTGGGTCCCACTAAGCCCTCTCCTGCCATTTGTACAGTATTTGTAGCAGCATGGCCCAAATCTTTTTTTTAACTTATGGAACGTACAACCTGTACTATGAACAGTTTCCCAACAGGCTTCATTGTTTTTTAAACCTGTAATTCTTAAAATAAGAAAATAGAAGAATCCTGTCAAACATAGAAACATAGAATTTGATGGCAGATAAGGACCGCTTGGCCCACCTAGTCTGCCCATTTCCCTACCTAACAGATAAGCTGCAGATCCTAGTTAACCAACAGCCTACTTCCCCCTACCCCCCACTAGAATTGTCTTATGTCTGTCCCATGCATTCTTGAATTTCCCCACTGTTTTTGACTCTACTAGCTTCTCAGGAAGGCCATTCCATGCATCTACAACCATCTCTGTGAAGAAATACTTCCTCACATTAACTCTGAGCCATCCCCCTTTATCTTCAAATTATGCCCCCTTGTTCTTGCACATCTCTTTTTCTGAAAGATGCTACCCTCTTGGACTTTGTTGATTCCCTTGAGGTATTTGAACATTTCTATCATGTCCCCCCTCTCCCTCCTTTGCTTGAGGCTATACATCTTAAGCTCCTTTAGTCTTTCTTCATATGTCTTCTGGTTCAGACCCTGCACCATTTTGGTTGCCCTGCTCTGGACAGCCTCCACCCTGTCTATGTCTTTGCAGAGATGGGGTCTCCAGAACTGTACACAGTATTCCAGATGTGGTCTTACCAACTGTCTGTACAGAGGGCCAACAACTTCCTGTTTTCTACTGGTGATGTCTCTCTCTATGCATCCCAGCATCCCCCCAGCCCTCCTTACTGCCTTCTCACATTGCTGGCCCACCTTTATGTCATCTGATATGACTATCCCCAGGTCCCTTTCCATTTTTGTTGCTGTCAGTATCTCAATCCCCATTGTGTACTCTTCCCCTGGATTTTTGTTTCCCAGGTGCATTACTTTGCATTTCTTTGCATTGAATCTAAGCTGCCATAAATCTGACCATTCCTCCAACCTTGCCAAGTCCCTTTTCATCCTTTCCACCCCACCTTGCGTATCAACCCTGCTGCAGATCTTTGTGTCATCTGCAAAGAGACATACTTTCCCTTAAAGTCCCTCTGCAATGTCACTTATAAAGACATTAAAAAGGACCGACCACAGTACTGAACCCTGCAGTACCCCACTAGTAACTCCCCTTTCTTCACTGTGGACTCCATTTACTATTACCAGCTGTGTCCTGTTGTCCAGCCAGTGTTTTACCCAGCTTACCACCCTGGGGCCCACTCCCAGGCTGGCTAATTTGTTTATTAATCTTTTGTGCAGGACTGTGTCAAATGCCTTGCTAAAGTCTAGGTAGGCCATGTCCACAGCCCCTCCCTGGTCTACTACTTTGGTCACCCAGTCAAAGTAATGAATTAGATTTGTCTGACATGACCTTCCTGCTGTGAATCCATGCTGCCTTGGGTCTTGTGCCCCACTAGCCTCTAGGTAGTCAACAATTCTTTCCTTCAGAAGTGATTCCATCACTTTCCCTACCACAGAGGTCAAACTGACAGGTCTGTAGTTTTCTGCCTCTGTCTTGCTCCCACTTTTGTGAAGGGGAATCACATCCACCCCCCTCCAGTCCTCAGGTACCACACCATCCTCCCATGATTTATTAAAAAGGGTAGTCAGTGGTGTCACTAGTTCTTCCCCTTAGTTCTTTTAGAATTCTGGGGTGAATCCCATCAGGCCCCATTGCTTTATCCACCTTGAGTTTTAAGAGTTCTTTCAGAAGCCTTTCTAATGTGAAAGGACTAATATCACCCCCCCCCCCATCCAGAATGCTTCTATTGACTGGATTGGGTATCTCCCCCTGTTTTTCCATTGTGAATATTGAGCAGAAGTATTCATTCAGTATCCCTGCTTTTTCATTGCTGCTCTCTCTCCAACCACCTTCCTCTTTATTCAGCATTAGTATCCCTCCCTTAACCTTTCTATGCTTCCTAATGTACCTATAAAAGGTTCTATCCCCTTTCTTAACCGAGTTGGCTATCTTTTCCTCAGTTTGGGCCTTTGCTATTCTGACTGCCTTCCCCACTTTCTTCTGCTTTAATTGGTACAATTCTCTGTCCTGCTCCTTCTGTGTTTCCTTATACTTCCTGAATGCTATATTTTTCTCCCTTACCTTCCCCTCCACTTCTTTTGAGAACCATAGTGTTTTTTTTTCTTTCATTTTGATTTGTTTATTTGCTTCATACAAAGACTTGTTGCTTCTGTGATGGTGGTTTTGATGTTTTCCCATTGTTGCTCCACCCCAACTTCTTGCCTGTTTGCTAGTGCTTTTCTGAGGCACTCTCCTGATTTAACAAAATTAGCCCTCCTGAAGTCCAGTACCTTCACTTTTGTATAGCTTGACTCTACAGCTAAGTTTATTGTGAACCACACTGTTTGGTGGTCGTTTGTTTCCAGATGGTTACCCACTTCAAGATTGTTCCCTCTCGAGTGGGTTCCAAAACTAGCAGTCTGAGGCATGCCCCCTATAGAGCATCCAGAACTGCCCTGCTCTTGGATATGGCTGCAGCAAAAGTGCTCCAGTTAACATCTGGCATATTCAGGTCCCCGATCAGCAATATTTCCCCTTTCTCTGCCATCCCAAGGATGCCTTCTATCATTTCCTTGTCCATTTCCTCCCGCTGAGATGGGGGTCTGTATACAACCCCTGTGCAGATTATGGAGCCATTTCCAGTCTCCAGGGTGATCCACAGTGCCTCCTCTCCTCCCTGTTTACCCTTTAGTTCTGTTGCTTTAATCCCTTCCATTACATAGAGAGCTACTCATCCTCCTCTTCTTCCCTTCCTCCCTTCCCTCTCTTGCAAAAATCCAGACTTCTGATTTATAACACTATTCAGAGTCAAGCCATTGATATAACACCAGATTTTAAAGGGATATCTGAAACACACCTTAGCAAGACACCTTTAAATTTACAGGATGCCAGGATCCCTCCCAGAGTGTGGGATATACTGTGACTATGTTGTCATGGGAGAGTAAACATGAATGGAAATGCAAAACATTAGAGCCAAGCTGAGCAAATGTGCCCTAGGAAGACATGCGTCACCGCTGAAGAAACAATGGAACACTATTTTATACAGTGTCCTTTTGCTAATTCCTTCTGACACTTGCTAGCACAGAAGTGGCATGATGCTAGTTGGTAGACAATTACATATGAAGAATTACTAGAGGGGTTCTCTGAAATTTCTGAACATTGATTCTGGTACAGTAAGGTTCACATTTACTTGTATCAAATTCATATTATGGCAGACAAGGTGCAAAACCACTAGAGCAAGTCCAGTCCTACAAGTACCATGGGGTCTCCTTTGACTCAGCCCTCACCTACCACACCCACATTGATGCACTTGCTTCAGCCACTAATGTGTGGCTAGGTATCTTAGACTGCCATAAAAACTGTCTCCCCCCTGCTGCCCTCCACCTAGCGGTAACATCCTATATATTATCCCTTGTTGACTATGGACTACCAGTATACAGTGTTGCTGTCACGTCCACCCTCAATAAAATTTGCCTCATCCTAAATAAAGCATGCAGGCTAATCACTGTGGCCCCCAGGCTCACTTATTCATGTCAGGCTCTATGACATGGCATTGGCTAACTAGACGAACGTCTACGATACCAAACCTGCCTGATAAAAAAAACTTTCCTCGGGCTATCCCCACCCAGACTGACAGCCTCCCTCCACCAAGCACAATCCTTGATCTGTACACGGACTTCCTGCAAGACCACTTTTCTGGTCCCCAGATCTAGGACCTCCCTTGGACAGAGGTCCTTCTGCTACAGAGCTCCATCCTGGTATAACTCGCTCCCTACCCCCATCTCAGATGCCCCCACAATCTCCAAATTCAAAACCGCACTTTGAAGCCAACTATTCAATACACGTAGCTGCACCTGTCTATAATTGAGGCATGGCTGTCTGTGCCTGACATTGCCCCCTGGGTGGCATCCACACCACACCTCTTTTTAATCTTCACCCATTGCCTATTGAACTGCTATTATCATGTTGCTTGCTCTTACCATCGTGCAAGAAAGTGCCATTGTAACTGAACTGATTATCAGTTTAACTATTGTAATCACTTATGCTTGCTAACTATGTAAACCATATGCTGTAACCTAATGTCTGTTATGTATTGTCCTCAATGTGACGAGGTACCTTTGGAAATGAGCCTCTGGTTCAAAGGTTGTAAACCGATGTACAAATAAATAAATAAACTGTTATTTCAGCAAAAAGATCTTGACCCAGTTCAGGTTATTCAATCTTTGGAAAGAGAAGTGTATGCATAACGCTTATATGAAAAACAACAGACAAATAGACCAGTGTGGGTCAAGAGATGGAATGCTGTACCTTTTTTGAAAGATAAAATAGGTTAACATTTTTGTTTATATAACTTGTATATAGCTTATTTGATGTTATTCGGAATATGAATTTTTGTGTGCATCATGATCTTTTTTTTGTATAGTATGCTGTTTTGCTTTGAATCTTTTTGAATAAAAAATACCCCTACTCTCCAGACAAACAAAGCTTTTTCTGACTGGTTAGGAGGCACCTCCTATTGGTCAATCAGGGAAGACCCCTGTAGTGGAGTGGGGATTTGTATTAATCATCCTGAGGCAACTTTATTACAACTTGTTGAGCTCCATCCAGGAAGGGCTTTATTACTTGATATAGAACTGTGCACGCAACAGTTCAGGTTAATAAACATATATGCCCCTCAAACCAAAGCCACTCGAATAGAGCTTCTTAAAGAGATAGAGCCTTACTTATTCACCTCTAAATGGGTTCTATTTGGGGGAGATTTTAATTGTGACATACTTCGCACAGATAGAAGCATTGAAGCAAATAAAGTTTTTTGTGACGTGGCTTTCCTGGCCAAATTGGTAGCCCAAACAAAACTGGTAGATGCCCATGCATAACAAGGGAAAACCCCTACCCATACATTTCAAAAAGGAGCTCTAACCACTCAAATAGATGACTGGTTTGTTTTATCTACCCTCCCAGTTAAACAAACCCAGGTTCAAGCAGTAATTACATCAGACCACTGCCTGATTAACATACAAATCTCTGATTGTACCAATACCTCAATAGGGAAAGGTTTCTGGAGGTTAAACACTGGCCTATTATAAAACACTACTGTTCCACAAGAATTGGAAGATGTAATCTTAGCCAGGAAATCAGTATATCTCTTATATGACTCCCCCCGGAGTGGTAGGAGGAGACAAATCTTGATTTTATCACCAGCTTGAAAACATTATTGAAAGAACAATGTAGATCCAAACTCCACAAATATATGGAGTTGAGGAAAATCCTTTAATAATTATATTCACAACATCAAGGTGGGCAACAAAATCTTGCCCCACAAATTTCAACCATTAAAGTAGAAATGAAACTGTTCCAGTACTATAGATACAAAATCTTAAAACCTGAACAGAAATTTGGAACGCAAGGGAATTCTTCTCAAACAAGACCAGTTGATAGCTGCAACATTAGAATATCAAAAAAAGTATTTACTCCTTTAAAACAAATACTGAGAATGAAGTTTCCAGCAAAACTGATATCTTACTAGCAACTGACTATCAGATTAATCAACAATTTGGACAAGAATCCAAAATGCCTCCTGAAATAGCCCACTGGTTACAGTCTTGTGAGATACCTCAAATATCCAAACAAGCTGCCACCAATCTCACAAACCCTATTTCTTAACTAGAATTGGAATCCATTATTCAGAATATGCAAAACAACACACCACCGGGATTAAATGGTCTTCCCCCTGAATTTTATAAATGGCTCTGGCAGTATATGCAACAAGAATTATTGCAAGTATATAATTTAGTTTTACAGACTGTCTCCCTACTAGAAGGAATGAGCAAAAGGATTCTAATTGTTTCATTTAAAAAGGGGGATAAATCCCTTTTATCAAACTGGTGTCCTATTACATTACTAAATGTCGACCTTAAAATATTTTCTAAAATACTAAGCAGCAGATAAGCAACAGTACTGGCTCAAGTCACCCACCCCTCCTAGACTTGTTCACTCTCAGGTAGAAACATTACAGATAGTTTAATTTTATTAAGAGAGATTATAGACAAACACATTTCCAAATCTAATACCTCTTTCTTTCTCAGTTTAGACCAACACAAAGCATTCAACAGGGTAGCACATGGATATTTATGGCTATGCCTCCAGAGTTATGGCATATCACCCACTTTTATTAAATGGCTACAACTATGCTATGCAAATGCTTCAGTAATGTCCTTAGTTAATGGTTTGACTGGAACTAGTTGCACAATAAAGAGAGGGGTTCACCAAGGCATCCCTTAAGCCCCTTGCTATACATCTTAACATTAGACCCACTAATCTGAAAGCTAAATGTATCCCCTCAGATTAGAGGACTACCTACTCCATCAGAGTCTAACATCAATAAAACTGTTCCTTATGCGGATGATCTCTGCCTTACACTAGCGGATAAGACAGCAGAAATAGCAGCTAAAGATATTTGAGAAGAATTTTCTACAACTACAAATGATCACAAAAGCTTTTGTCTACCATTAGGTACAGATAAAATACATGATCTGGATTACTCTATATAGGAGCCCCTATCTCTTCAGGACCAAGTCAGTTTCTAGGGATTTATTTTGGAGCAGGAGACATGGCTTATTTTAACTAAGCTACACAACTACATACAGTATAGCATTTCAAAAAGTTTCACAATGGAATAAATGGTTCATGTACAAAAAGAAAAGTGTTTATTTTATTAAAACATTTTTAGTTCCAGTTTTCCTATGCCTTAGTCATATTTTTCCCATATCCAAACAACTAGAGCTCAAGCTGTATTGTTGTTTTTTTATGGGTTTATGGGGAAGTAGACTTAATCCAGTGAAAAGGAACATAACATATCTGTCCATCCCACAGGGAGGTTTACAAATAATAAACCCTGTGGTGTTTTTATACTTCACTTTTCTGTATACCAATGTAAGACCTCTCTTGTGGTAATCATCTTACATCTGGTTACCAAGGATTCAGAAACACTTGGCATCAACAGTACAGATATGGGAAACTTATGCCCCCATATCTAAAATCATCAAACTTTTAGGTTTACCATATTACTTAAAAAAATGCATTAGTAAACTCAAACAATGGACCATTACCAAAGGACACATTTCTGTTCTCCCTAAACCTCGATTGTATGAATGGGTGTTGCACCACCATTTTTTCACGTCCACTCCCTTGACAGGAAGAGTATTAGTAACACAGGACAAGCAGCAGATTGAACATCTACTCACAGAACCCAGAATCCCTTCAATATGTGGGATGCAATATGGCTGGGGGTCCATGGTAAGCTGAATGTTAAAAATAACTTAAAACACAAAAATGTTACTGAATGATACCGTCCCAGACAAACCTGCAAAACAGAATTAGAAACCATGGAACAAGTTACTTTGAGTGCCCATATATCATAGAATTTTGGAACTTAAGTTTCATAAAACTTGAAACAATCACCCTTTGAGTTTCTTTCCTATGATACACTAATACTCCTGTTGGTATTTTTTCTCAGAGATGGGTGAATTACAACAAAAGCAGTCTCAGAGTTATACTGGTCTGCTTTAAATTCTGGATAAGGCAGGTCAGGTGCAGATTTACCATCCAGCAACAGCTATTGCCTCAAGGCCAACTGTTCCAGTTAATTTTACAAAATATTTAACAAATCCAAGAACAAGACTTGCAAACATTACCAAGAGCAGTGTATTTAGAGAGATGGGGAACATTTCAACACTGACTTTCGAATGCTTTAATTCAGCTAGTGAGTGGAAATGAAGAATGATTTATGTTAAGTTTCAATTAAGGAACAAAAGAGAGAAGATGGAAATTACTAGGTATAGAGGTTTTAAGTGGAAAAATAAAATCTGCATAGGCACAGAATTAGAGATTACCTTCTTTGTTCATGGATATACTTGGTTATTTATTGGAATTGATGCGTGCTATTTTGATTCATGAATTGTTTATGTTGATTTCCTCTGTTTTGAGTTTTGATTATTTCAAAAAAAGATTCCCCTACTCTCCAGGAGGTGGAATGCTGGCTGCCTATCAAGATGGCCAAAACTGGAATTGAGCAGATGGATTTCTCTGGAGTAGGGGAGTCAGCCTCCTTCCCTGCTTCAGTAAATGTAGAGGTTGTGTCAGAGGATGATATGGACATGTTTTCTGCAAAAGAGGAGGTCAAGACTGCTATCCAAAAGACTACCAGCATGGTAAACTTACAGAATAATGATCTCAGTTTGCAACAAAGGTAGTTGGAAGAGAAAGAGACATTAAAGCTGGATATGGAAGAAAAGAAAAAACTGTAATTCCAGCTTGTGGCAGAGGAAGAGGCAAAATACATATGAGAGAAAGAAAAAAATGACTGCATAACTATTACAGGCTAGCAATATGGAGATCCACACTGTAGTTCTACATCTTCTGTTAAGCCAGCCCAACTGATTCTGACAGTGCAGGATGATGTGACAACATCAAAGGCAGGAAACGCTGACTAGCCTGTTTGTCACTCCCAGACAGAATTATTTCACTGCCCAGAATCTGTAGCTTTGCCCCCTCACCTCCCAACCAGAGTAGTTCAGCTTCTCTGAAAACACCAGCACCTGGAGTTTCCAAGACTAGTGAAAATTTGACCTCAGTAATGTTGACCCTCACTCAGCCTCTCAAGCTCCAGTCACTGCTACAGAACCTGACACTTGCCCAGTTATTGTACTCAGAAAATACAAATGCTGTTCCCAGTTCAGTAACAGCCGCTAACCCAGCACAGACAGACTCAGGCAAATGAACAATGCCAAAGGCTGCAACGCAGCAGGGTGGTGATGCCCTGGCTCTCGATCCCTCTCCAGCCCACATGAAACTGAATGTTGCATAATCTGTGGTCATGGAGCTGCATTCCTCAGCCTGGCAAACAGATGAGCCTGCCAGCACATCCAGCATTTTTTGGAACTCCCAAAAAAGTCACTCAGCAAGGGATAGAGGCAGGGGACACCCGTGCCAGGCATGGCTCCAATGAGCAAGTGCCTCAGCCTAAGATGTGGTCCCTGTCATTGAGGCATAGGTCAGGAAGCATAGGAAAACTAGGAGCAGCTGTAAAATTCCCAAGTAACATTTTATTACTAATAGCAACAGCAAAATAAAAATAAAAATTACTTAATATAACTATTTACAGAGGCAGTACAAACAGAGAAAACAAAGTCCTTTGTCTGAGGGAATCTCTAATTCCAAGTTTCAGTTTCCCAGTCTCTCTCTCACTCTAGCATTGTTGCTCTTATTTCTGCTTCCTGGGCTCATTAAGAGACCAGAACTTTTGTAAGTTTATTTACTTGCAAGTGCAACAAAATAGAACATGATGTTCCAGAACTGTCCTCTTGTTGACAACTCTGCAAGAGTTTGTGCTGCATGTCAAGGTTAATCCCCTAAATTCCAAATAGCTTTTTGCAGTCATTTCAACAGTATAACTATATACAGTTTCAATCCAATGGATCCCAGTATCACTGACAGTTTTACACACAAATTCATATTTATTTTTTATAAATGCAAACATGCAATGGGGCAGAAAAGACAGAAACAGCAAATGAAGGTAGAGAAATAGCGAGAGGTGGAGAATCGTGAGACCGTCAGCATGATCAGTTCCTAGGTCTCACGACAACATTTGCTTGGCCAACAGGCAAACAAGAGACAGAAAAGGAGAGGGCATTTGAATTTAAAAAAAAAATAATTTTAATTTCAAAAAAGAAAAGGAAAGGGCAGAACATATTCTTGCATTTAACTCTTTCTGCATAGCAAATGGGACAGGGTCTTATTCAACCCTATTACAGTCTTTCTCTTACTGCCCCCTCCCCCCCACACACACAAGAAATCACTGGCAAAATGGTCTGTGGAAGCTTCTCTGATGGCAGCTCGATACAGAAGGGCTGATGACAGAGTCTTTTGGATCTCTGTGGACCCGGACTGTTACTCAGCTCCCTCAAGTACAAAGGTGAGCAAACCTGCTACCAATTCAGTAGAATCTATCTTAGTGACATCCTTAGAACTGCGATGTCCTTCCTCTGCTTAGGGGTTTGAAAGATCTGAAAAACAGGAGGCACCACCCAGCAGTAAAACATATTATAAATTCCACTCTGGATGGCCAACAAACTGTAGATATCCCCCCCAGTCAGACCCCCTCAGATGAGTGTGGAACTGGACATAGACTGTGTCTCTGAAGCTTTGTCAGATATTGGGTAGGGACCTCAAAGCAGCACACTGCATTAGCCAACTGTGCTCCTACATGGCCCACTGAAGATACATGGAACATGTAGAAGGACATACAAAAACCTTTAAAATATCTAATTTATTTTCTGCATATGGTGAGCCAGAGAAAAGGCATAATGCCATTCCATTGAAATTTAAAGGGGTGTCAGACTCCCAACCAGACAGGGGATATGTGATCAAAAAACTGAAAGAATCAATGGGTTTCTTTACAACCACGTTATACACTCTGTCTTCCAGCAAGTACATATTAAGGGATCTCAATATGTACTCACTGGAAGAGAGGAGGGAAAGAGGGGACATGATAGAAACATTTAAGTACCTAATGGGTATAAACAAGGTACAGGGGGAGACATTTTCCATTGAGGGAGGAGCACAGGAATGAGGGGGCATGACATGAAATTGGAAGGTGAGAGGTTAAGAGGGAATGTGAGGAAGTTCTTCTTCACAGAGAGGGCAGTGGATGCATGGAATGGTCTGCCTCAGGAGGTGGTGGGAACGAGCACTGTGGATAGATTCAAGCATGCTTGGGACAGGCATGGGGAACCATAGAGGTACAGCATCGGGTGGGTCAGAAGCTGTAATCCAGTACAAGGGCTTACAGGCAGACTAGATGGGCCAGGCAGTCCTTATCTGCTGACAATTTCTATGTTTCTATGTTATCCATATATCAGAGGAATGCAACTTCAATGTAAGCTTCAAAGCTTTGAATTCCCTACAACAGCTGGGTGAAATATGATCAACTCAAAGGCACTGAGTTGTGTATTCCTTTCATAGTTATCCCCATGTCCAAGCCTGCTGTGAAGACCATTACCATTTTGCTCCAAAATGAAGGTGTGCACATTTCAGATAATGTATACTGACTTAAAAAGAGGTGCAAAGTCTTGGAATAACCTATCCTCATAATAGATAGTGAGCAGGTTTGGACAGGGGATGGAAATTCTGGGTAAAACTGAAAGAAACAAGTACAGGAGCATGTCATGTCCTGTGCACCTTTTTCCTCGGCTATGATAGGGGCACGTATTAATATCCTGGCCAGCCCAGATCATGCCATAAATGCAGATCACACACCCAACTCAGCTCAGCATGTGACACCAACAGGTGTAACAGTTGCCTTGAACATAGTCCTCATAGTCATCAGTGCCCTAACCCTTTCAAGTGCAACTTGTGTGAGGAGCAGGGGAACTTCTATGGGAGTTGCCCATGGGCTACCCATAACAGAGAAGGTGGGCTAGATCAGAGGTTATCACCTTGAAGGGACATGTACAGGGGGTACAGAATGCAAGGAGTCAGAAATCTACAGATATGCTTCTGAGCACACTCAGCCAGACTGTCAGAGTAGTACCACTGCTCTCACAGAAGCCTCCCAAATAACTGACCCCCTTAAAAAACAAGAATCTGTCCCACAAAAAGAGATTCCAGGTCCTATTAGTCCACCAACAGATGATACAAGTCTGGAGACCACAATGCCAGACCCTTCTCTAAATGAGGAGATGGTGCAGCAAAGCCAGATAGAACCCACTGCCACATGGTAATGATGCCCCCTCCTCTGCCATCTCCTCCACAGGAGGAAAAAAATGGTGACTGTTACAGCAAGGAAAAGAGGTAAACAGAGAAGAATGAAATTCAAAGAACATAAACAAGCTAGAAAAATGAAATTTAAATGATATAAACACGCTATTGTCCCTATGGAGAATAAATACACAGCTTTGGCTTCAGTCTGACAGAGGAGGGGACATGGAGGGGAATAAAGAAAACTTGGAGGCATCTTCAGTTACCTCCTCCCTTTGTGATCACTCATCAAATTTGGAGAACTCCCAAACAGAGGAATTCACCAAGAAGAAAGTCTGTTGTCTAATTAGATATCAGACAAGGCAACAACTGGACCATCCCACGTAATTATTCATCGCTATGTGTATAGGACATATTGTTTCTTCTATCATGTTAAATGTTAACAGCATGAAAACTGTTAAAAAAAGAATAAACACCATGTATCTGCTGACAACTTTGCCTGTAAACATTGGCCCCAATTCTAGAAAGGTTACACCTGGCATAACAGCACTTGCACCAAGTAGAATACCGAAAGTAGCAACTTATGCCAGCAGCTGCGACATGCGCGATTCTACAATGTGGCCTGCGACATGTCATAGGCCACTTGCACCGAAGAGCTGTTATATCAGCAGTTGCACCATAAACCCTCTGCGACATGGCACTAGGGGGTTTACGGCAGCAGTTGTGCCCCATTCCAGAAGGGCAGCAACAAAGTCCCTAATGTCAGGATACTACAAGAACCCCCGGAGGAGAACCAGCAACGTAAGTTACACCAGCATTTAGCTGGTGTAAGTTATGTACACCCTTCTGGGGTTCTGTAGACCTGCCAGCAGCCCAGCAGGCAATCCACAGTTGCCCTTCCCTCCATACCCAGCATACCCCTATAGATGCCCGACAAGGCGGCCCACACCCCCTGCCCCCGAGTCCCCAAAAAGTGAATGACCCAGAGGGCTACCAACACCCCCCTGCCACCTGAATCCCTGAAAGTGAATGCTCTGCAGGGCTGCCAATACCCCCTGCCCCACAAACCCCCCTTTCCATAAATGCTCCACAGGCGGCACTGTCAACCCCCACTCATGCCCAGATCCTGAGTCACTGCTGCAATTGCTGACTGTACCCCAGACCATCCCTGTAGTCTAGTGGCCCCCTACCCAGCTGTGCTAGTCCACCAGCACCCCCACCCGTCCCCAAGCGAGTGGCACAGCTACCTCTCACCTCTATGGCCAGCTGTCGACTGAGTTCAGTAGGAGTGCTTACTGTAGAGTTGATTCAGTAAGCTCTCCTACTGAACTCAGTCAGGGCTGGTCATGGAGGTGGTGGCCAGCCAGTCAGCCAGCTGGGGGACAGGTGGGGGTGCTGGGTGGAGTGGCACTGCTGGGTGGGGGGCCACTAGACCACCAGGTGTTACTGTAAGGGACGAGGGAGTGATGTATGTGTATACAGTACATACTGTACAGTATGCTGGCAATGATGTGGCAGATGGGGTTGGGGACACCGTGGTGGTGGCACGACAGTGGGTAGGGAGCCTCTAGCCCTGTGAGGCACTGGCAGTGTGTGGGCAATGGGGAGGGAGCACTTGCAACATGCAGTTGCGGCTTATGACATCCTTGCCAGGTACTCCCTCTGTTTGGCATACCAGGCTGTACGTAGCAAGTTGCAGGACTTAGACGCGGGGATCCTGCCCCTTCTAGAATAGGGCACAGGGTCCATGTCACACCGGCGATTGGCACAAGTTGCGTTTGGCAGCGACTTGTGCCAACCTTCTAGAATCGTGGCCATTATTTTTTGCAGGTTATTAAAGACATTACACAAACTGTCTGCTGCAAAGTAATTCTGGTTACAGGGCCCTCTTTTGTATCACAAGGACCAGAAAGATGCAATGGGGTGGGTATTTTCCTTAGGTCAGCTTTTAAGGTATCAAAATTAATAGAAATTTCCCCAGGGCATGCTCTGATGTTAGTCTTATTACATGAAAATGAGGAATTATGTTTAATAAATATATACACCCCATAAACTAAGGCAGGTTATGCTGCCCTATTTTCAGAAGTCAGACCATATCTGCGTACTAGCAAAGTAGTAATATTCAGAGAGGACTTTAACTGTGGTCTGACCAAAAAAGGACTGTGGAGGGGCTAAAACAAAGACATACTGTGACACAGTCTACAGTACAAGTCACATTAAACTGTTCCACCAGTGAGTTGGTTTAGCATTGGGGTTTTTTTACAGTTGGCAATGCATTGGCAGCTCATACTGCATTTTTTTTCAATGCTTAACCAGCTCAAGAGCAATGCTGTAAAATGTTTTTACAACTCAGTTGAAAAGTATCTGCAGTCCAGTCACAATGCAATGCAATACTGCATTTTAACTCTTAAGGAGCAGTTTGTACAAGGCTTTGTGCTAGATCCAGCAACACTTACACAACTCAGTCAGAAATGCCAAAGCAACTCATTAGAGGAACAGTTTAATGTGACTTGTATTGTACCTTAGGGAAATGGTGGCAGTAGCTGACCTGGAAGATGGGTTTTTATTTTGTCAAGGAACTAACATTCCAACATTTACTAAAGGAGCACTGGCAAACCAAATCACCATTTTATTCCTTTCAAAAGTTGGTGTCTTAAGGGAGCTAGAACAATATCGGTGGAGTCCTTTGACCACTTGGCAGTAATGTGCCACTCCATAGCAGGTACATCAACCCACACCCCTCAACCTATCTGGAGACTGAATGTTGCTTTATTAGAAAATTCAAAAATACTTAAGAAAGTGGAAGGTTTGTGTTATGCAAGATGGATGCTACTGAGTGCATATGAAGATGTTTTGTCCTGGTGGGAAGATACCAAAAAGGACTTCCACAACCTACTGTATAACAATCCTGTACAAACCAAATTAAGACAGAGAAATATTTAAAATATTTGTTTCAGGGTCCACCTTCATAAATTGATTTTGTTAATAAACAGAGACAAAATCAATCTCTCAGCACAAATAGATCGTATCACAAATGAAATTAAACAATACCAGTATAATAGAGCTAGGACACTAACACAAGAACTACGATTCAGCACATGGGGAAAGAATCAGTCACTGCTGCTGCTCATTCACAAATAACTCAGAAAATCTAATGAGTCAACAACAATCAGGGATAAACAGTAGATTAGCAACACCAAAGCCTCCCCTTCTGAACATTATAATGCGACACAATGATGGCAACCTAGAATTGCACTTAATAGGCCAAATCTATAAGATTTTGAGAGATAAACTAGGGGATTCAACTTCTTTTGTCCTGGAGAGTTGGAATTGGGACTTGGGCTCATCAATTTCCTTAGCTACATGACTGCATACTGCATTTCCGGCTGTTAAAATTACAAATACACTAATATAGCGGGAATTTTCCTGGAAGTGCAGAAGACAATTTTTTTGAGCCCCAGTGATGGTCAAATATCCTCCAGCACACCATGGATTCTGTTGAAGGGGCTGCTGTTGTCAGTCAGCAGATCTGAGGCATGTGCTTTGGACCTGTCCTTTATTAACTCCATTTTGGTGCTCCCTCCAGGATGAGTTATGGGACTGTATGGGAGAGATGATAGAATTGACTGATGAAATGGTATTGCTGATGATAATGCTCCCACACTTCCCCTCATGATATAAAACCTTGCTGCCTATACTCTTATTGACAGCTGAAAAGACAGTGACCAGGAGACGGATGAAGGCAGTAATACCAACAGTAGTAGAATGGAGACAAATTGTAATGTCCATATACCAATTGGAAAAACTAATAGCTGGTCTGACAGACAAGTTACCAGTATTTATCATGAGGTGGCAGAGTGGATATGGTATATGGCCCAAATAGATGACATTTGTGTTCCATAGGAAATCATTGTGGGGAATGAGAGAGGTACCATTCTGGGCGGGGGAGTAGATAGAGAAGCTGTTATGATAATCAGACCCTGCTTTTCCTTTTTACTATTTAATTAGTAAATGCTGTAGAAATGTCTTGCAGATGTACATAATAATTGAATATAAGAAAGTCACCAACTTACTCACTATTTCAAATAATGACAATTGTAGTTGTACCATTGTATTAATTAACATTTTTGAACTTACCTGTGTATGTTTCTCAATAAATATTATATTAAAAAAAAGAAAATCTAATGAGTAACTGGTTCAGTGTGTTGCAAAATCCTCACTGCAAATGATCATATCTTGAACAAACTATTTCAGTACCTTCCGATTTTGAGAGTTTTTATTATTTAAATATTTTATCTTGGAACATTGGCAGTCTTGCATTCAAACTGACAGACCTAGATGTACTGAAATTTCTGTCTTGGTTTGATATTTTATTAATGCAAGAGACTTGGTGGAGCAATCCTTTACCACCATTGATACTACGGTTCACACCCCATATTCTCCCTTCATTAAGAGTAAACAAATTAGGCCGAACTTTAGCCAGCCTGGCTATCTTTTCTAAAACTTCCTTGAACTTTAACATATCTGTCATAGAAAATAACTCTTCTTTCTTTCACACTCTTAAATTGGTGAAAGACGCAGCTAACATTATTTTGATAAATGTGTACATTCCCCCCACGAACAGAAAAATATACAAAGAGTTTCATTGGCCTATATTTCAGGACCTGATTGAAGGTCTTTTATCACAATATAGCAATTACCTTTTTATAATACTGGATGATTTTAATGCCAGAATTCCTATATGCCCTGATTATGAAGAGCTGGGGGAGGATACACATATCAGGCTTCATCTTCTTAACCCCAGAGCTAACCCATTGAGAAGAGCCAAGGATTTTAAGAATAACCAACATGGTTATCTTCTTTGAGAACTAACATCAATGCTGAATCTTATTTTGGTAAATGGCCATTTTCCCTGGAAATTTGGAGGGAGACTTTACATTCCTGGGTCCTAGGGGTGCATCCACCATCGATATTGCCTGGATCAATCAAGACACATTTGTATACGTGTCTACTTTCATGTAATTGACAGACCAGAATCTTCTCACTTTCTTATTCATATTACCTTTAAACTACCTACAGTTACTCCTAGAACATCGAATACTGTATGCTAGAGGAATCCTGCATTGTATGAGAAAACTCCTCTTTCGTATGACTGCCATCTTTTTTCCAGTTTGTCTGAAATTCAATTTTGGAAACTTCCCATAATGCTATTCTGGGGAGGAACCAACACATGTAGCTTGCTTATTGTGACCCCTAGGTGCATTCTGCACTTTACTGTTTAGAGAATGCTCTTAAAATGTGTGTTTTTTAACATTTGAATTCTTTGTTCATATCAGCGTGATACAACGTAGGATCTTAGTTTGTATATTAATACGAACTAGGATCCTATGTCGTATGACTCTGATACAAAGAAGTTAAATGTGGATATCTCAGTCACTTTGGGGTATTTTCTCACCAAATTTTCAACATAGGCATTTTAGGACCCCACCTCATGAACACTGGCACTGCTATCTCGTTACTCTGTTCTGAAAGGTGACTTCATGGTCACTGCATGGAATCACCTTTTGGGATGGGAAATCACCTTTTGGGATGGATTAATGAAATGACAGTCCCAGTGTTCATGAGGGAAGGTCCCAAAAAGCCCATGTTGAAAACTTGGTGAAAAACATACAAAAAATATCCATGCTACAAGCATGTGTTGTGCAGTTTCTATGCACTCTCATAACTTTGCCAGTTTTTAATATTTTCACTCCAGGTTTTTAACATTGCCATTTTCTCACACTTCCTCATGAACAGTACAGATGTGATTTCTCACATTCTGCTGGAAATGTGTTTTTTGCACCTATGCCGCAGAATGGCATGTCGCTGTACGAAATCAACTTTCGGGATGGATTAACAAAATCACAGTGCCAGTGTTCATGAGGGAATTTCCCAAAAAGCTCATGTAACCCCTTTGTTACCCGGGGTTACTAGAATCCCAGTAAGGCCTAGTGGTAGGCAGGGAAGGCAGCTTGTGAAACTCCAGTTAAATGGGTTTCACACTGTCTCACTCTGTCCTCAGTCACAGCTGAGACTTGAGAGATGACATCATAATAGAACTGTCGCAGCTGCATGAGCCACATTTGGAATCTTCAGCTCAGAGTAAGTTTAGAACTTTGGGAAATTCAAAGGCAGTCTTCTGTTTGTCCTTAAGCAAGAAGGAATTAATTAGTGTGCAGTGTGATTTCTCACTCAGAAAAAAGGAACTGTTCCTGTAGTTTACCTTTTTAAAGTGGTGGAGACCGCTCCCCCGGTCTCAGTGCCCCCTCCCTCCGGGGGGGAGAGTTCTCTGTGGGTTCCAGGGGCAATTCCCTTCTCCCACCCTGGGAAGAAAGCTGCCTGTTTTAAGTTCAGTCTGTTCATGTATAACAGCAAAGGTTAAAGTACTTCGCCTGTGGGGCACCTGCAATGAATAGGTGAGTGTTTGGCTCCATTGGAAGGGGTAAACAACTTCTTTTCTTCAGTTGGATTTCAAGTTAATGTGGACTGCTATTTGGGAGGACTATGTCAACTAGGACAAACAAATAGAGCAGTCATCTGTTTAAAGTGTTAATGGATTTAAAGTTCACTGTAGAGGGGGGGCTTCAGGTCATCCACCGTTCAATCTACATTTTAAAGTCTAAAGTTTTCTGTGTGTCCAGAGAAATGGCCGGGTATGGGCTATTGGAGCTGGAGGTGGGAAAACCCCCCATCTTTAGTAACCAGGTCCACCTCTATGGATTTCTTCTGTGTTTTTTCTACTTGCCTCATGCGCTTGGCCAGTGATGGGGTGGGTACCCAGATATGGGTTGCAACTTGAAAATCTCTCTAGGAGTCGCAGACTCTAGGTGGTGTGGGGAGCCACAGGATGGGAAAATTACTCCTTGTTGGATGGGAGTCCCCTTGTTTGATGGGAGTTTCGATTCAAAGTACTAAAACAAAATCTCTCTAGGAGTCGCAGACTTCAAGTGGTGTGGGGAGCCACAGTTCAGGAGCCTCCTTGTTTGATGGGATGTCTTTCCAAGTAAAGTTTGGGTTCATTCGCCAAGTGGACCATCAGTAGAGTGGCCAGCAGGGGAGCTGGGCCAGTCGGGCTATGTATCCAATGCGCATGCAAAGTCTGGGCTGAGTGCCTGGTGGGTCCAAAGCCAGACATCTGTAGTAATGTGTTCATTCCTAAAATGGACCGCTGTGTTTAACCTCTAATCTGCATTACAGTAATGTAGCCCTTTGGGGGACCATGCAGTGCTTTGTTTATGTTCAGTGAGTTAATAAATAAAGCCACACTGAAAAATCCCAATTCTGGTTCTGGACATTACAGTTATTGCTTCCTGTAGTTGGATTTACTTGGGTGCCCCTGAGCAGAGTAGCCAAACCTAAGTCTCTTATGCCAGGTAACCTCATCCTTCCCCGAACCCGTAGACACATATGTATACCCATGTTACAAAAATTGGAGCATATGGGTTACACTCATGTTGAAAATCTGGTTAACAAATTCACGTGTGTGTTGTACAGTTTCTACGAGCGTTCATAACTTCAACAGTTTTTCATATTTTCCCTCCTGGCTTTCAACATTACCCTTTTCCACACCTCCTCATGAACAGTATACAGCTGTCATTTTTCACATCCTGCCAAATATATGATTTTGCACCTGTGGCACAGAATGGTGCTTTCTAAGAGAATTAGGTGGCAGCGTGATTCCACTGAAAAATTTGCTACAATACTCACAATTGATCCTGTCCATACCATGAAGACAGAAGTATGTCTTTGCTCAGAAACAATCAGGGATTACTTACAAAATGGCTTACTATTGATGAATATCTTAAACCAATATTTTGGACGCTAGGGTAGTAAGACCCCAGGTCCCTACTTGGTTTAATAAAGTTTGTTAGAAAGCAAAGGCACAAATGAATAGGGTAGTGAGATATACCAAAAAACACAAGACTAGAGCAAATATCAAGAATCTGAATAAAGATAGAAAAGAATATAAAACATTTCTTGAAGCAAAGAAACAGAAATATCGGACACAGATGTGGGATAAACTTAAAAGAGCTGTGCTAGAACACAACACTTCTTAATTCTGGTCTTTAGTAAGTTTTGGTTACAATCATTATTCCACCTGAGTTGAGGCAGCTTTCTCCCCTAATTGCTGGATTTCTCATTTTGAGAAGTTATATTTTTCATCTCATGAACATCTGAGACAGTCTGTTCATTCAGTTCAGTCCAGCTTGATACAAACTTATTTTTCACTAAGATCAATTATTTTCTGTTCTGAAGAAATCTAGCATGCTATTTCCGCTATCAAATCCAACAAGGCGACCAGCCCTGACCAAATATTGGCAGATGTATATCTCACTTTTGCTGATTGATGGCTACCTGTTTTCTCGAACATTTTTAATGTTTTCCTCCAGGGAGCCAATTTTCCCAACTCCTGGATGGGCAAGATTATTTTTCCCATTTACAAGAAGGGAGATCCTAACAGAAGCGCCGAGGGTTGTGAGGGCTGAAGAAGTGCCTGCCCTCCCCTCACAGCACCTTGCAAGGATGCCCCCACCCCCCAGGACTAACAAAGAAGCTCTGAGGGTCATGAGGGCTGAAGAAGTGCATGCCCTCCCCTCACAGCACCTCACAAGGATGCCCCCCACTCCCCAGGACTAACAAAGAAGCTCCGAGGGTGTGAGGGCTGAAGTAGTGCCTGCCCTCCTCTCACAGCACCTTGCAAGGCCACCCTCACCCCCCAGGACTAACAAAGAAGCTCCAAGGGTCATGAGGGCTGAAGAAGTGCATGCCCTCCCCTCACAGCACCTCGCAAGGATGCCCCCACCTCCCAGGACTAACAAAGAAGCTCCGAGGGTGTGAGGGCTGAAGTAGTGCCTGCCCTCCCCTCACAGCACCTTGCAAGGCCACCCCCACCCCCCAGAACTAACAAAGAAGCTCCAAGGGTCATGAGGGCTGAAGAAGTGCCTGCCCTCCCCTCACAGCGTCTCGCAAAGACACCCTCCCATCCCCCAGGACTAACAAAAGTACGGACACCGTGACACGTGCTTGCAGGAACAGTGCCAGTCTGCTGCACAGGGCGCTTTGTCTTTTTGGTGCCAGAACATTTTTTTGAAATCTCAGCAAAGAACCTGCCAGTTTGCCTTTAACAGTCGGGAAGTCGGCGCAGCACTGCAGAGTTTTTTTGTGCTGAGTTTTTCCCATAGCCACAATTTCAAGTGTTATAAAAAAGTACTTTAAGAGACTTTAAAGCAATTGCTGGAACTGCATGGTGACCATAGACTGCAGCCCAAACCTGTCTAGCTTACAAGTATTTCGCTCGCTTAGTTTACAGTCGATACCTGTCTAGCCTACTATTTACAAGTATTTCACTCACTTGGTTTACAGTCGATACAGTTGTACTTAAAGTATTACCCTGTGTTAAGTAGAACCCTGCACAACAGTATTTTGGCTGCAGTTGTAGCTCTGCTTTCTCCTTACCTTAGCCCCGCCTCCAGAAACAAGCATATAATCTGTGTTCCCTCTCTCTTTCATCCGCAGAAGCTCCAAGGGTCATGAGGGCTGAAGAAGTGCCTGCCCTCCCCTCACAGCGCCTTGCAAGGATGCCCCACACCCCCCAGGACTAACAAAGGTACAGACACCACAACACGCGCTTGCAGGAGCAGCACTAGCTTGCTGCACAGGGCGCTTTGTTTGCCCCTCCACCCCCCCCACCCTTGCTCGGCTCTCTGTTTTATATGTGGTGTCACGTGAGGCTGCAGAACAAATCAGCCCACTTTACCACCTGCAGATTATACTCCTTGAACACTAGGGGATCCTGCCTGCCTACACTTATCTCCCTCCCTTCATCCCATATACCAACATCTCTCTAGTAGTGTTCTCTGTACTTGCTGTACTCCTTATGATCCTGTCCCCCTCCACTATTCCTGCAAAGAACCTCTCCAGCACCACTGTAAGTGCACACCTTGCCAGAATTCCAGCCTCCTTGGGCTCATCCACCCACTGCTTCTAGCCCTCCCATCTGTTCTCCGCTCACCACTAATGCACCTCACATGCTGAACCACCCCACTGCCCCCCCATACCCACCACTGACGTCCACCTCCCTGCCCGCAGTACACAGTGGAAAGGGGTTCCTCTCTGTCCTAGCCATTCCTGCCCTTAACTCCCTACCCATCCCGTGCACTGCCCCCCAGATCCTTGCACCTGCCCAAGCACCTATATCACAACCGCTGTAGTCCTTTTCACTGCTTCATCACCTTACTCCTCTTGCTCTCTGGAAATGTCCACCCTAACCTGAGACCGGGACCCACTACCCCACCGTCGCCGCCTACTGGACATGGCCTCTGCATTGCCTCTATGAATATCTGTAGTCTCCCAAGGAAGACAGCTGCACTCCAGTGCTGGGTCTCCCAACACACACCCGACATTCTTGCCATAGTGGAGACCTGGCTCTCCCAATCAACTCCAGACTCTGTGGTCTCCCTCCCCGGCTTCACCCTTTTTAGAGAAGATTGTGTGGGTAAGCGTGGCGGCGGGTGTGCAGTCTACCTGCGTAACTCCCTCTTGGGTCATGTACTATTTACCCCCAAGCTTGACCACAGGGCCCAAGCCATCACCCTAAAAATCACCCCGGACCCGGGCCGTAGCCCTCCTTACCTCACAACCACCTACATACCCCCACGGGCACAAAATCTAGCTATCCGCTCTCTTATTGACTATCTCTCTACCCTGCCACACAAGGCTGAACAGCTCATCTTCAGAGACCTCAACATCAACTGGCTTGGCTCCACTACAACACACATTAAGGACAACTTCACAGCCCTTGATCTATCCCAATTAGTCACCCAGCCCACCAGATTTAACCAATCTAGTCGGTCCAGCTCCCTCCTAGATATAGTACTCACAAACCGCCCACACAAAATCAAGTCTGTTAACGTCCTAGCCAACTCCCTTAGAGACCACTCACCAATTTTATGCTTCCGGTCCTCCCCCATGCTCAAGTCTGCGTACAAAGCCACCCCCCATTGCCGTTTCCACCCGGGGGGCCTTAATAAGCTAAAGCAGTACCTTGCTCAGCTCGATTGGTCCCCGATCTACCTCGCAACGGATATAGATACTGCCCTAGCCTTCCTCACCAGTGCCTTCTGCAAGGCTTGTGACATCTTTGCCCCATCACCAACACCCACTACAAGAGACACAATGCTGCCTGGATTTCCCACTCTCTAATCCAGCAACTGAAGCAGCGGGATAACCTGTGGCACATTGCTGTTGAGTCTGGCAGGACAGCTGACAGACAAGCCTATAATGCCGCTCGCAACCAATGCACCTGGGCCATAAGGCAAGCCAAGGCCAGTTACTATCAAACCGCCTTGACCTCATCCTGGGGCTCTGCCCAGGCTTTCTGGGATAACATAAAGGAGCTTAATGGGAAGACCCTCCCCCTTCTCAGATGGTTATTAATGGCACAATTAATACTGACCTACCACATGTTGCTGACTGCCTCAACACAACCTTTTCTGACCTAAGTGCAGTCCTTCCTGCCCACTTCTTTGACTCCATCCATGCATCCAATGACCCAGCTATTTCCTGTCCCCCTTTTCTCTTCAGCACTATCTCCCCATGACACCAAGCCACTCCTCACAAAAGCCCTCTCCTCCCACAACCCAAGCTGTGACCCCGTTGACTCCAGGATACTCCGCCTAACACTTGATGTCATGTTAGCCCCCCTCACTGACTTTCTTAACCGATCCCTATGCCTCGGCCAATTCCCGAGTGCATGGAAATTGGCTGCAAAAAAAAATGTTGTAGGTGCCGTATTGGTCCTTTTAAGAACAGATCCAGAAACAAATGATTTGATATCTTTTATTGGACCAACATGGATGTTACAGAAAAGAACAAAGTGCTCTAGCTTTTGAACCAACCAGGTCCTTCTTCAGAAGCTTTGTGGCAGGTATTTCAAAAATCCCATACTATTAACACCAGATTATATTGAAAAAACAGAAATAATTCTCATTGGTTTGACATATACATTTAAAACATAACAGAAGAGTACATCAGAGAAGCTAATTAACACACTTAGCTTCTCTGACGTAATCTACTGTTATGTTTTAAATGTATATGTTAAACCAATGAAAATTATTTCTGTTTTTTCAATATAATCTGGTGTTAATAGTATGAAATATTTGAAATAACTGCCACAAAGCTTCTGAAGAAGGACCTGGTTGGTTCGAAAGCTAGAGCACTTTGTTCTTTTCTGTAACATCCATGTTGGTCCAATAAAATGTATCAAATCATTTGTTTCTGGATCTGGAAATTGGCTGAAATTACCCCTATCCATAAAAATGGAGACCGCATATGACCAAACAATTACAGACCTATCTCTATCCCCCAAAGCCCTGGAAAAAATAGTGTCCACCCAACTCATGGATTATCTATCCAAATACAGCATACTGTGCCCAGAGCAGCATGGCTTCCAACCTGGTCACAGCACCACTACAGCCCTATTGGAGTTTTCCCACCAAATACACTCTGCACTTGATGCTGGGGAGATCGCCGGGGCAGTGTTCATTGACCTATCCAAGGCCTTTGACACTGTGTGTCACCCACTATTGCTTGAATCCCTCCATCAGCTGGGCTTCTCATCTGGCCCACTGGCCTGGTTCTCCAGCTATCTCAGGATAGATCCCAATGGGTCAAATTAAATGGTATCCTATCAACGGCCCTACCTATACACTCCGGGGTCCCTCAAGGCTCCATCCTGGGCCCCATATTGTTCAGTCTCTTTTTAAACACCCTCCCCAGCTCCTGCACAAGCAAAATGCTTCTATACACCAACGACGCAGTCCTCATCACCTCACACCCCGACCCACTCACACTCCAGAGCTCCCTGCAACTCACCATCAGCCAAGCTAAAAAATGGTTCCTCGACCAACATCTGGTTCTGAACCTCAAGAAGACAAAATCTATGATTTTTGCACACCACCAAAGTAACTCCAGAAATGCTTCCCTTTGCATCATTACCAGTACCCTCCACCCCCTTGAACAGGTATCAACATACAAATGCCTGGGCATCACCTTTGACTCAGCTTTCTCCTTCCATGCCCATCTTAACTCCTTGTCCTCTGCCATGAATGCCTGGATTGGACTCCTCTACCGCCACAAAGACTGCCTCCCTGAGTTTGCCCTACGGCTGGCTATCATTTCCACCATCCTGTCTTTGGTTGATTATGGACTCCCTACCTATGCAGCTGCTGACCCCACTGCCCTCACCAAAGTCTAGACCTCTATCAACAAAGCCTGAAGGCTCCTCACCGGTGCCCCCAGCAGAATTCATACATGCCAGCTCTACTCTGCCTCAAACATACTCACTTTTGAAGAACATCTGCAATACCACACCTGTATACTGGCAAAAAGGCTCTACTTGAGCTCTGCCCCCAGGAGTCACTACACCCCTTCAATGGGCCTCCCACTCAGACGTCACCCGCAATACTACCAGAGCCACCTTCCAGGTGCCCAGAGCCAGGACCTCACTCGCCCAAAGGTCATTTCACTACAGAGCACCTTCCTGATATAACTCCCTCCCATCGCACATTTCAAATATCTCCAAAATCGGCTCCTTCAAGGTCGCCGTACGCAAACACCTCACTGACACTCGGAGCTGTAAATGCTCATTATAAGGCTGTCCAAGTGCACTGTTCTGAACCAATCTGCCTCTTATAGCATGACATATGTACTAGTCCACTTAAAATAGCTTGTTGTAGTCTTTACACCATGCACTGTAACCTGAGTGCTCCTCTGGGACACTAAATAGCTTAATTTTGTATGCTCGTCTGTATCTTGCATATTTTTGCTCTCTGAAATGCCTTGCTCTGTATACTCTTCTGTATCTCACCTATATTGTTCTCCACTGTCTTGCTTCGCAAATATGTTGTCTCCCCTCCCTGTGACAAGGTGCCTTGGTAAATGTCTTTGACTCAAAGGTTTGTAATCCAATTTTTGAAATAAATAAAAACAAATTCTGGCATGTATAGGCCTATAAGCCTCTTGGATGCCTCTCAAAAATTATTTTGTAAAATTCTCTTGCAGAAATTAGAAACCTGGGCAGAACATAATCATCTTTTGAATGAAGCCCAAAATGGCTTTCTCCAAAGCAGGTTGACTACCCAACATTGTTATGTTTTATTTTGTTTAGTTTACAAATATGTTACAATTAAGAAATCTAGATTATACTGTTGTTTTGTTGACTTCCAGTCAGCATAGTATAAGTTGCAAGCTATTGTGGCAAAAACCTTGGGATCTGGGCATCAACCCTTTTTTATTACATATTTTGATAAGGCTTCATAAAAATACTTGGACACAAGTTAGTTTTGAGCAATTGGGCAATCTTACACCTCAAATTATGATTAATAGAGGTGTACACCAGGGGTGTGTTTTAGCACCCCTTCTATTCAGTCTTTACCTCAATACTATTTTATCTAATCTATGTAATTCCGATTATCATTCACTGAAAGTGGCCAATAAGGAAATTAGCTACTTGGCTTATGCTGACGACATTGCTTTAATTTCAACTTCCTTACTTGGTTTTCAGAGGAAGTTAAACATTCTTGCAACATTGTGTCATGAAAATGAACTCATAATCAGCCGAGACAAGACCAAACTACTTATTTTTGGGATTAAATCTAAAAATAAATACAGATTGTACTTAGATAAGAAACCTTTGGCTGCTGATTTATGTTATGACTACTTAGGTGTTAGATTTTTGAATAACTTACCTTGGAGGAGTTACATCAACCCGTATGACTAGTGCCTTTAACACTCAAGATTTTTATTGCCAAGTTAGGTAAGGTCTCCATAAATGGAATCCTTACTGTACTAAACACTAAAATTAGAACAAGCATTTTATATGCTTCAGAAATAAGGGGACTTGTGGATTTTTCAAGGCTACAAATCATTCACAATAAAATATTAAGATACATTCTTGGTGTATCTAACTCCTCCTGCAGAAGTAGCTAGAGCAGAATTGGGACAAACCTCTTTATCCTCTTTAATTAGAGAAAGGAGTCTAAATTTTGTATTGGGTCTCTTTTCTCTCCAGAGACATGTCTACCTAGATTGTACCTAGATGATCACGTGAATTATTCCCATCATAGTTTTATATGCCCTACAATCAAGTTAATCAAAGAACCACTTTTCCCAGTTGAATCTAATATATGAAATATATCTTACATAGATACATAGATACTGTCAACAGATAAGGGCCTATGGCCTACCCAGTCTGCCCATTTGAGCTCGTAAGATCACTTTAAGTTTGTCTAGAAGTCTGTTGCCCCTTACCCCTGACTTCCAGGATTCCCTTATGTCTATCCCATGCATTCTTAAATCCCATGATTGTTTCAGCCCCCACCACTTCCTTAGGCAGGGTGTTCTACATGTCCACCACCCTTTCTGTGAAGAAATTCTTCCTCACATTTCCTCTGAATCGCCCTCCCTCCAACTTCATCCCATGCCCTCTAGTTCTGGAATATCTTTTTAGCTGGAAAATAGTATTTTCCTACACCCTGTTCCTCCCCATAAAGTACTTGTATGTCTCTATCATATCCCCTCTCTCCCTTCTCTCCTCCAGGGAGTACATATTCAAGTCATTCAGCCTGTCCTCATGGGATTTGTGATGCAATCCCTGTTCCATCTTTGTTGCCCTCCTCTGAACCTTCTCCACCCTGTCTATGTTCTTACATAGGTATGGTCTCCAGAACTGGACACTGTGCTCCAGGTGGGGCCTCACTCTAGTGTCTTGCATAGTGGAATTATGACCTCCCTCTTCCTGCTGGTGATGTCCTTCCCTATGCATCCCAGCATCCTATTTGCTTTACCTGCTGCCTTATCACACTGTTTCCCTACCTTGAGGTCATCAGAGATGATAACCCCAAGGTCCCTTTCCTGCTTGGTGCATGCTATATCCTCATGCCCTCCACCAACTGATATGTTGTTCCAGGGTTGTTGTGCCCCATATGCATTATTTTGCACTTTTTTGCATTAAATTTCAACTTCCAAGTCCTTGACCAGTCTTCAAGCTTCTGCAGGTCCCTCCTCATTCTGTCTACACCCTCTGGTGTGTCCACTCTCTTACAGAGCTTCATGTCATCAATGAACAGGGAAATTCTGCCTTCTAGATCCTGTGCAATGTCACTGATGAAGACGCTGAATAGGACTGGTCCTAACCCTGTGGTACCCCACTGGTCACTCTTTCCTCTGTGGAGTGACAGCCATTTACCACCATCTTCTGTGTCCTGCCACCGAGCCAATTACCCACCCACCACACTACTGTCCTGCCTACTCCCATATTCCCCAGTTTAACAAAACCATGAGTATAGTGACTATATAATTCTTGAGTGACCTTAATAATGCAGTACACATGCACTGTCATCTAGAATCAAACCCCTGACCCTTTGCTTGTAAATCTAGGACACTTCCAGTGTGCCGCCTGAGGAACTATAGAGGAAATAGCCGCTTTTCTCAAGACTGGAATAATAGATGTTGCAATATCTCAAGACCTCACTAGAATTTCATCACTAAAGTGTTTTACCTGGTATAAAATAATCAAAATCTGACATGATTTAGAACTTTATTTAAAATTGATAGCTAATCTCAATTATCACAGAGTACTTACTTTATACAGGATGGAACTGTATGAAGCAAATGATATCTTCTTTAAGCAAAGACAGCTTGGATTCAGCTATCCTTATTGCAAATGTGGGAATGGAACTGAGGATGATTTGAAATATGTAACTTTTCTGTGCCCTTTTTTTAAACAACAACAAGATTATTGGCTTGGCCCCATTCTTGCTAATCTTAGGTCTCGACCTGATGACCTTATTTCTATGTTATACAACTCAAACAATCCTGCAGCCTTGTATCATTTGTCACCATTTTTAAGGAATCTGAAATCAACATCCTCCCTTCCATGGTTCCAACATCCCCAACCATAATTACTTGGTTACCTCTGTATTTGCTAGAGTCTAAATCCACCTGGGAACAGAAGAGGGAGGTGTGTTCAGGAAAGTGGTTCTGTTTATTTTCTGTTTTAAATGTGATATTTGAATAGTTTGTACTTTAAATTAGTGATGTGAGTTTCAACATTACCCTTTTCCACACCTACTCATGAACAGTATACAGCTGTCATTTTTCACATCCTGCCCAAAATATGATTTTGCACCTGTGGCACAGAATGGTGCTTTCTAAGAGAATTAGGTGGCAGCACGATTCCACTGAAAAATTTGCTACAATACTCACGTTTGATCCTATCCATACCATGAAGACAGAAATATGTCTTTGCTCAGAAACAATCAGGGATTAGTTACAAAATGGTCTACTATTAATGAATATCTTAAACCAATATTTAGGACGCTAGGGTAATAAGACCCCATGTCCCTACTTGGTTTAATAAAGCTTGTTAGAAAGCAAAGGCACAAATGAATAGGGTAGTGAGATATACCAAAAAAATACAAGATTAGAGCAAATATCAAGAATCTGAATAAAGATAGAAAAGAATATAAAACATTTCTTGAAGCAAAGAAACAGAAATATTGGACACAGATGTGGGATAAACTTAGAAGAACTGTGCTAGAACACAACACTTCTTTAGTCTGGTCTTTAGTAAGTTTTGGTTACAATCATTATTCCACCTGAGTTGAGGCAGATTTCTCCCTTAACTGTTTAAATTAGTACTTTGAGTTACAACTGGCCAGAGGGAGTGGAATGCTGGGATGCATCGGAAGGGGGATAACCATTAGGAATAGGGAGGTCATAGTACCCTTGTACACCCATCTAGTTAGGCTGCACTTGGAGTATGGAGTCCTGTTCTGGAGGCTATACCTCAAGAAGGATGTGGGGAGGCTAGAGCGGGTTCAGAGGAGAGTGACAAAAATGGTAAAAGGGTTAAGCCACCTATCCTATGAAGAAAGATTGAGTGATCTGAACATAAACTCCCTGGAACAGAGGAAGGAGAGGGGGGGCATGATCAAGACCTTCAAGTACCTTAAGGGTATAAACAGAGTGCCAGGGGGGAGCATCTTCATGATGAAGGGAAACCAGAGGACGAGATGGCATGGCCTGCAGGTGGACTGTGGGCATTTCAGAGGCATCATTAGGAAGTACTATTTCACAGAGCGAGTGGTGGAAAAGTGGAACAAACTCCTCGAGGCAGTCATTGGAGAGGAAACAGTGGAGGGATTGAAAAGGGCATGGGACAACCACAGGAAGTGTGTTAGGGGGGGGCACAGGTCCAAGCAGATAGCTGGACAAATAGGCAGACTTGGTGGGCCTTGTTTCGATCCTTTTCTGCTGTCACATTTCTATGAATCTATGAATCTAAACTGTTACTTGGGCTGTGATAGTATAACTGTTGGTTGGCTTGTGTGCTGGTTGTGGGAACAGTTGTTGGCAGTGACATTTAGAGCGAAATTTAAATCTGTGCTGTTTGCCTGGTGAGAGGGGGAGGGGTAATTAAAGGAACCATCTTGTCTTTCATTATCCACCTGGGAACAGAAGAGGGAGGTATGTTCAGGAAAGTGGTTCTGTTTATCTTCTGTTTTAACTGTGATATTTGAATAGTTTGTACTTTAAATTAGTGATGAGTTACAACTGTTTAAATTAGTACTTTGAGTTACAACTGTTACTTGGGCTGTGATATTGTAACTGTTGGTGGCTTGTGTGCTGGTTGTGGGAACAGTTGTTGGCAGTGATATCTACAGTGAAATTTAAGTCTGTGCTGTTTTCTTAAATACTGAAAAGTCACTAGGAGTTAGGCTTGAAGGGCTGTGTGTTTCTGTTTATGACTGAAACTTGAAGCAGCAGAAACTGGTAGCCTGTGACATCATACGATATCTGATGTCTGCATACACACAGTGTTAGCTGGACTGGACACACACTGGACTGTATGTGTTTGTGACATCATACCATATCTGATGTCTGTACACACACACACTGTTAGCTGGACTGGACACACACTGGACTGCATGTGTTTGTGAGACTTGGGAATGCTATTGGTGGGTTTGTAATTGAGTTCGTAAACAACTGCAGTTGGTATAGAGAGACTGTATTCACTGTCCTGTATAGGTAGCGTGAACCATGGGTAGGATTGTGGGGTGCAATGGTTATGGAGCAGCAGTGTGGATGAACATACTGTGGAGGTTGGGGGGGTGCCCAATATGCCACAGGCTAAGGAGGCTCAAGGAAGAGGTTCAGTGGCTTGGCAGGGAGCTGGGGTGGTTGAGCAGTGAGGGGAGGGTTGCACTGGTAGAAGAGCTGACATCTGAGAGTATCGGGGACACCACAGAGAAGGAACAGTGGGTCAAGGGAGGGGTCAGGGGAGAGGGTAAACTAGACAGGAAGCCAGCTGATGAAGGGTGGACTCTGATAGGGCCTAGCAAAAGAGGAGCAGCAGTAGGCAGGAGGGAGGAGAAAACACATTGTAAGGTAAAGAGGGTAGGAACATGTTTGCTGTACTAGCAACATAGGGGGAAGAGGACACAGGAGGAGATTGCACAAGTGATAGTACTCATGAAGAGGAGGGAATGAGGGGCATTACTAGTGGAGAGATTGAGCATGGCATGGCAGGGGGAGGGATAATACTCAGAAAGGTGAGGAGGGAGAGGGAGAGGGAGGTTGGCAGTCAAACAGGAGGAGGAGGGGGAGGGGTCTTAATTGAGAGGGGCAGAGGGAAGACACTGGGGCAAATGGTAAACGCACCAAATTAAATGGCTCCGAAAATGAGAACCTGGGTGAGGGGGTGGAGTTGGGTACAAGGAAAGAGTAGGGAGGTGTACTGGGGTTGGGGGACTCCATACTCCAGGGTATCAGATGGGGCAGCAATGGGGAGAGGCACAGTCAGATATGGGCGGAGTCCATACCGGGATTAAAGGCAGACAAGGCAGGACAGGCAATCCTAAGGTGCGCAAGGAGGTGTAGGAGGAAACTGCACATTGTGGTACATGTGGGGACAAATGAACTAGCAGGGGAAATGGTGAAGGTAACAAGGGAGAGGTCTGAGGAAGTGGCCTTCTCGGAGGTGCTCCCAGTACCCTGCCCAAGCACAGGGAGAAAAGAGAGGATTAGGGAGTTGAACACATGGTTAGTAGAATAGTGTCAAACTAAGGGGTATGGGGTTGTTGATGGCTGGGGCAATACCTGGGATGATAACAATCTGTTTGCAAGGGACAGGCTGCACCTAAGTGGGGAGGAGAGGGGAAAGAGGTATTAAAGCAAAGGCTGGGGAGGTATATTGCGACAAAAGTGGATTTAATCTAGATGGGGTGGTGTCAAGTGGATAGCAGGTAGGCAGGGATCCGGAAGAGTGGAGACACAGCCTACACCCAGGCTAGTAGGGAAGGACTTGGAGTGGCTAAAAAGGGGTGGGGAGTAGAAGGGAGGAGATGGAGGGTGATGAAGGGAAGGGGGCAGGATGGAGGGTGGTCTCACTGAATGCAAGAAGCTTAGGCAACAAATCAGCTGAGCTACAGGCACTCTTGGCAGGGTGGAGGGAGAATATTGCAGCTGTCACAGAAACATGGGCAACTGAGCACCAGGACTGGGATCTGGCAATACCAGGGTACAAATTATACAGTAAAGACTATAAGGAGGGTAGGGGGGTGGGGTGGCAGTCTATGTGAGGGATGGGATCAAATGTATAAGGGATGAGGGGGAAGAAAGGAGAACAGAGGCAATCTGGCTGCAGCTCCTAGACTCAAGCAGTAGGAAACTGATGACTGGGGTGGTATACAGGCCGCCATCCCAGTCTGAGGAGCTTGACAGGGAATTAGCGGAACATCAGAAAGGTATGTAGAAAAGGGAAGGTGGTCATTGTGGTGGATTTCAACTTGCCAGGGGTTGACTGGAGCATTCTGGTTACCTCCAGTGCTGGGAAACAAGTGCTCCTGGATGCGATCCAGGAGGGTCTCCTGACACAGTTGATCAGAGTGCCTACTAGGTTAAAGAATACTTTACATCTGGTATTTTTGAATGGGGAGGCAGTAAGGGAAAAAAGGGTGGAGGACCCACTAGCCAACACCGATCACCAAACAGTGTGGTTTAATATCACCATGTGCGGGGAGCCAGAGAAATCATTAACCCGAGTGGTAAACTTCAGGGGGGTGGACTTTGGGAGGATGCGGGAAGTACTGAAAGGGAAACTGGAGGGCATAAGACAGGTGATGGACGTGGAGCAGAAATGGGATATTATTAAACGGAGGATTACAGGGGCAATAGATGCCTGCACCAAGACACAGAGTAAGAGGAGCACAGCAAGGAAACCATGCTGGTTGAACAGTGAGGTAGTGGAGGTGGTGAGGGCAAAACGAGAGGCACACTAGAGATATAGGAGGATGGGGAAGGAAGGAGACAGGGAGGAGTATGCAAGATGGTCCAGAAGGTGACCAGAAAAGTGAGAGAAGTCAAGGCCCAGAGGGAGCTGAGATTAGTGCAGGGAATTAACGGGGGTTGGGGAGACTTTTTCAGATACATCAGGGAGAAAAGGGAGTGCGAGGAGACAATAGTGAGGGTAAAAACGAGTGGGGAGTGGATGGAAAAGGGGGAGGAATAGGCAGAAGCACTGAATTAATACTTTTGCTCAGTGTTCATGGAAGAAAAGGGGACTGCTACCACCATGGGCTGGGAGGGTGGGGACAGGGGAGAGGAGGCAACAGATGGAAGGATTGAGGGAGATAGAGTCTTAGAGGGACTGAGAATAGAAAAGGCACCAGGGCTGGATGGTATCCACCCCAGGGTACTGAGAGAGATGGCAGAAGTGTTGGTGGAGCCACTGGTGGATCTGTCCAGTACCTCACTGGAGTCAGAATGTGTGCCACTGGACTGGAGGATGGCATTTGTAGTGCCATTACACAAGAGCAGACCAAGGGAGGAACTGGGTAATTATCATCCAGTAAGTCTCATCTCCATAGTGTGCAAACTCGTGGAAACAATACTTAAGGAAAGACTGGTGTCGTACCTGGAGGACAACAGCCTCCAGGATGTGAGGCAGCAGGGGCTCATTTTAGGGAAGTCTTGTCATACCAACCTGATACAATATTATGACTGGTTGACAGGTGAGCTGGATAAGGGTCATGTGGTGGATGTTCTTTACTTGGACTTTAGCAAGATCTTCAATTTGGTGTCTCATGGGCGACTTGGGGGGAAGCTAACTGGTGTATGGGTAGGGACAAAAATGATGGACAGGATTACAAGCTGGCTGAGTGGGAGGCTGCAACCAGTGGTGGTGGGAGGGGAGAGCTCAGCTCCAGGGCAAGTGATGAGTGGAGTGCCACAGGGCTCTGTGCTGGGACTGGTATTAATTGGGCTCTTCACATCAGACATTGTGCATGGGGTGGTGAGCAAGATAAGTCTGTTCACAGATGACACCAAAATGGGAGCAGTGGTGGATGGAGTGGAGGGATTGAAGCAGCTGCAAGGGGACCTAAGCAAGCTAGAGGAGTGGTCAGAGAGGTGGCAGCTGGGGTTCAGTGCAAAGAAATGTAAGGTTATGCACTTCAGGGCGAAGAACCCAAGGAGAGAATACTGGATGGGAGGGGTTAAGTTGGGGATCACTGAGGAGGAGAAGGACCATGGGGTAATGATAACAGGGACCATGAATAACACTGCCCAGTGCAGGAGAGCAGCTGAAAAAGTGAACAAAATGCTGGGGTGAATAGTGAGGGTTTTTTTGTCCAGGTGAAGAGAGGTGATATTGCCCCTCTACAAGTCACTAGTAAGGACACACTTGGAGTAGTGTGTGCAGTTTTGGAGGCCATACCTGAAGCGTGATATTAGGCTACTGGAGGGGGTGCAGAGGAGGGCAACGAAGATGATATGTGGAATGGAGGGGAGAGATCTATGAGAGCAAGCTGGGAGATCTGAATATGTACACCCTGGAGGATAGAAGGGATGGGGGAACATGATAGAGACATTCAAGTATCTGAGGGGAATCAATAAGGATGGAGTAGATGGCGTCTTTAAGCTAAGGAGGGGGAAGGACACCAGGGGGCATGGGCTAAGGATAGAGGGGGGAAGATTTAGGAGGGAAATGAGGAGACACTGTTTCACAGAGAAGGTGACAGCAAAATGGAACGCACTACCAGAATGGGTGTTATCGTGTAAATCCGTGAACAGCTTTAAAAGGGCATGGGACAGGGAACAGAGGAGAATGAGGGTGGGGAAGGTGGGGCGGGATTGGGATGACAAAGGGGAAGGGAGTGGGGCAGCTGCTGACAAAGGGGAGGGGGTGGAGCAGCTGCAAACTAGGGGTGCTGCTAGACGCACACTTGAGCAGACTTAGACCGGGCGACCTGTTTCTGCTGGCACATTCATATGTTCGTATGTTCATAAATTCTGATTCACACAAGCTGTCTTATCAACTTGCGATTTTCCTAGGTTTTAAATGACCTGTTAATATTAAAATCTGTGACTGTGTTTTTTAATTGTGTTTTTTAGTAAGACTAATATGATGTCTTTTAGACTTTTATGTATTGAAATTTGTCATGACTAAATGTCAGTCAGGAAGGAAGGAAGGAAGGGTCACTGGATAGTTTTAAAATCTACCAAGACAGGACAAACAGGAGAATTTTGACAGGATTTGGTACTATAGAGATTCACATAACAAATATTTTGTCTTTAGTACAGGATTTTGCTCAGACTAATTTTGGTACTCCATCTCCTCCACTGGATGCAAGTCAGGTTCTATCTGAACTGAATCTTCAGGTGTTATCTGACAACATGGCCAGGATTTACAAAGAAAGACAAAGTGCCATGCAAATGTTTGTGCTGCACCTCGCGACTGCACTGGTGGGCAATCCTCCTACTACTCACAGCAGATAGTGCTATAGAAACATAGAAGTTGATGGCAGATAAGGACCGCAAGGCCCATCCAGTCTGCCCATTTTTTCTATCTTGTGAATGTGCCATGGGTCTTTACTCTGTCAATGGCTTATCTATTCATACTCATCTGTATTGCTGCCTTATGCCTATCCCATGCCTGTTTGAAGCCCTTCTCTGTATTCATATCCACCACTTCCTGAGGTAGGCCGTTCCATGCATCCACCACCCTTTCTGTGAAAAAGAACTTTCTCACATTACCCCTTAATCATCCTCCCTCTAATCTCATTTTGTGTCCTCTTGTCCTGCTACTTTTCTTATATTGAAACATGTTAGACTCTTTCACCTTGTTAATGCCCTTAAGATGTTTGAATGTTTCGATCATATCACCTCTCTCCCTCCTTTGCTCTAGGGTATACATATTGAGCTCCATTAATCTGTCCTCATATGTTTTCTGATGCAGTCCCTGCACCATTTTGGTTGCCCTTCTCTGGACTGCCTCCATTTTGTTAATGTCCTTGTGAAGGTGCAGCCTCCAGTACTGCACGCAGTACTCCAGATGGGGCCTAACCAGTGTCTTGCAAAAAGGGATTATTACCTTCCTCATACGACTTGTGATACACCTACTAATACACTCCAACATCCCTCTAGCCTTACCTACTGCTTTAGTGGTCTGCTTGTATGATTTCAGGTCATCTGTGTGTAACCCCTAGGTGGCGCTATCCCAAGGGCTACTACCCCTGCCTGATTTGCCACTAACAGGTTGAGGGGCCTGGATCCGATGGCGGGTGCCTCCACCCAGAGGTCAGGGTTTGCAATAGTTAAACTAACTTGGTCACAGCCCTCTGGGACACTGCGACCCCCCTTTCTTCCCACTAGTGGCCCACACAATATATCAGAATTACCTTCACAGTATACACTTACCCCCAGGACTGGTTCGGTCAGTGTGACTCCTGGGAATCCCTGTAAAACAAGATGATACAGTGCAAAAACCATAGTACAATACTTTAACATAGACAAATACCTCAGGCAGTGTAACTTTGCTGAAACAAACAGATCTGATTTATTTAGGGGATATAACAAGGATAGGGGGAAATTAAGTTCATTAGTTTAAACGCATTAATAATCACAGTACTGTGCACATATTTCAGAATCCCAAATGTCCCTAATGTCACTCTTACTGGGTACCCAAGCAATAAGAGGCTAGCCTATTTGGTGCAGCTGGTTGGGGCCCTGAAGATGGAAAATGCATGCATAATACCCAAATTGTAATCTGGAGCCAGTAGGCTCAGTTCGTGGAGAAAGAAAGGAAAATTAATCAGATGGAACACTTGCAATTAGATGATGGCAGGGATCTACCCTGATTTGCACTCACAAATTCAATGCCGAAACTGAATGGAAGGCAGATTGCCCTGGATTGCCAGGCGGAGCAGACTATGTGGACAAGGTCCTTGTGACTGGACCCAAAGGCAGTTCAGAGCAAATGGTAGTCTGGATTAAACTGGGGTTTATTTGCAGCTTCATGCACTCAATTCACTGTACAGGGGATTTGAAGCGAGAGTCCCCACTAGCACTACACACATTTATATGGAAAAAGAAAGTACTATACCAGGCAGGCTGCTTTTCTATCCCGATCACAATTACTGCACAGTACCCGGGAGAACACACAGCAGATTCAGTTCCTGACAGACCGAGCACAATTCAGCAATTTCTCCAGTCTTCTACAGGGTGAGCCTGGTTTCTACTTTCAGATCTCCTTGATTCTCTTCACAGGTCAGATTCAGTCCAAACAAGCACTTGCACAAGCTGCAGACCGAAACTTGGGGCCTTACACGCGTTTCCCAACTAAAACTGCACACTGAAAGAGCACAGGGCTCCTTCCCTCTTCACTGCCAGAGCTAAACTGAAACTCCAGTAGACAAAACCGGGCACTTCCTTTGAGTTCCTCCCAGTTTTTGGCTGGATTGGCTGTCACTCACAATAGCCTCCCCCTGTTGGTGCAAAAAGGCACCAAAGTCCAAACTACATTTCCCAGAGTCACTGCCATTACAATCCTCTTGTGGCTGGCTCAGATTATGAGTCCAAGTTCTGATTTGTCCACAGGCACCATTTTAGAGCTCCCTTAACCCACACTGATTGGTCCAGTTCAGCAGTTCAAAACTAGAATGGGGAACTAGGCAAACACAGTTCTGATTGCGAAGAAAAGTAGGTTAGACAAACTGTATTTTCATTATTACTCTAAATGATTTCTGGCAAACAGTTACATCTTTCAGATAGGCTCCCTTTGCACTCCTAGTGACTGCAAAAACGGAGTGAATTGGCAGCAGCTCGAGTGGGACTCAAGCAGAGAAACACACAGTCCCCCCATACAAACTAATTATGTCTGCAAAGCAGACAGCTCTTAAAGAGACAGTATCAGAGGCTCTAAAAACACTCACAGATAAATGGCTAAACGGCAAACACCATTCAGGCTCGGAGCATTCAAGCAAGCTCCTGGAAGTCTTTTTGGAACCCCCCATTTGCAGGGGGGGTTACACCCTTCCTGGACTGGGAAAGCTTGATGTCCACGTCAAGCAAGTACCCCCATAAGTTTCAATTGCAACCATATACATTTGCATTAGGCTCACACATTTAATCATCAGTCAATATATCACTTTATCAGGAACACATTTCTGAAACATTGCAGTACGTCACTCTTTACACAGTATTACACACACATTGTACCATAACTCAGGTTATTACCTCTTGTACATGAAACCTGAAGAGAGGGGGCCCTTCCCTATCAGCTACATTGGGGCTGGACAGGGCAAGGGCACCATACCTAGAGGGCAACACAAGTAACTTGGAGTTAGCACTGACGCTCAGTTTGGGCAATGAGTTCGGGAACACATACACTCCTTTATGGACAACATTGAGAGGCAAGTCCACAGGCCTCCCAAGTGAATCATAACTGAGGTGCACCACAGGCTTTACAGCTCGACCAGTCTTTCTAGGGGGAACTGTTACAGTCTCTACACTCTGAGCCTCATTTTCAGCATTGTCCTCACTTGTCAGGAGGTCTCCATGGGGGAGAAGCTAGAACTTGGGGCACTTTCAGCTCCAGGAGTTACAGTCTCTGAGTCCACAACATTTGGCTCACATGGAGCTTTCGGACACTGGCAGTGGACCGTCAGGGCACTCAAAACACTCTTCTTGTTCTGGTGTATCACCAGTCTGTCCCAGTCCATCATTTCCTCCCTGAAAGCTCAAACAGTTCTACCATACACAATGATTCCATTTCATCTGACTTGATGCTTTGCACTTCACTTTCTGGGAGCATTGGCTCCAGGGACGAAGCGAGGCTTAGACAGTCAGAAGGCCAGCTTTGTCTCAGTATTGACTAGGGATTGCCCGAAACAATTGACTCAGTTCGTAAGAAGGGTAGTATTCAAAGTCACACTCACTTTCTTCTGATATGGACTGACAGTCATGCTCAACTGGGACTTGTGGAGAGAACACTTTAACTCAACTTCTGTAGGTGCAGACTTTCTTGATCTTTTCTTAGCAGCAGCTCTAGTCACTGGTCCAGAGGGGGCATCTTCTGGGGCTCAGACTCAATCAAGATTTGTCCAATGGGCAGTAAATGATTTCTATGCATTGTTTTTACATCTTTTGAATTATTCTCAGGCCTTACTTTGTACACTGGCAGATCATCTAGTTTGCCCACTACAATGTGAGGGAGATGGTGCCATCTGTCAGCAATCTTGTGTTTGCCATGCAGTCCCAGATTTCTTAGTAATACCCGATCTCCCTCCTGGAGTTCCTGTGCTTTCACCTTTTTATCATATCTTTCTTTGTTGGCCAGATTTCTTTTGGCAGCCATGGTTTGAGCCAGTTGGTATGCATGAGTTAGCTGGGTCTTTAACTTTTGCACATACTGTAAATAGTTGTCAGCTTGAACCCCATCAGGAGAGACCCCAAAACACGCATCTACTAGCAGTCGAGCTTCTCTTCCAAACATCAGGCGGTAGGGGGAGAACCCAGTGGCATCACTTTTGGTGCAGTTATAAGCATGTACCAGGGTGCTAATTTGTTGGCTCCATCTAGGCTTGTCCTTTGGGTGTAGGGTGCCTAGCATATCTAGCAAAGTGCGGTTAAAACGTTCAGGCTGTGGGTCCCCCAGGTGGTAAGGAGTGGTTCTGGACTTTCGCACTCCCCACAGAGAAAGCATTTCTTTGATCAGATGACTCTCAAAGTCTCTCCCTTGATCAGAATGGATTCTTTGTGGAGCCCCATAGTGAACAAAAAAGTTTTCAACAAGTACTTTGGCCACAGTGGATGCTTTCTGGTCTTTGGTGGGGAAAGCTTGGGCATATCTCATAAAATTGTCATAGCATAGCAGTGTCAGTGGCTCAGTAGGTAGCACATTCGCCTCTGAGGCCGGGAGATCAGAGGGCTGTGGGTTCAATTTCCACATCTGGCACTTGGGTTAATATCCCAGTACTGACACTGTAATGCAGCATGAGAGGGGTGCTGCATTTCTGAGGTGCCGTCTTTCGGATGAGACGTTAAACCGAGGTCCCATCTGCCTGGATTGGTGGTAGTTCAGGTGGATGTTAAAGATCCATGGCACTTATCGAAAAGAGTAGGGGAATTTCCCCGGTGTCCTGGCCAAATTTCCCTCATTCACTAAAATACCACCAACAGCTTAATCTGGTTCAAGGTCAGTTGGCATTCATCTGTATCCCCCTCCCCCGGGTCGTGCCTGAAAATAGGCAGGATTTGTCTAGTGCACTTACCCGGTCAACAAAAGCTAAATAAATAAATAAAATAAAGTGACCACCAGCAAATTATTGATATTTTTTTGATCTGACTCCAAACTCAGAAAATCAATACAGACTAGCTCCATGGGCGCACTGGTGGTGATGTTAACAAGGGGGGCAGCCCTCTGGGGCAAAGCTTTCCTCTGTAAACAGCGACTATAAGTTCAAATGTGTTGCTCCACATCAGCCCCCATCTTAGGCCAATAGAATCTGGATCTCACCAAGTCAAGTGTTCTGTCTATACCAAGGTGCCCCATGTGGTTGTGCAAGGACCTCAGTACTGAGTCTCGAAAGGCAGTGGGCAGCACTAGTTGTTGTTTGTCTACTTGTCCCCCTCTGTCTACTGTTTCTGTGTATAACAGTTTATTGATCAGTTTCAACTTAGGACCTTCTTTGTATAACAGTGCAGTTCTCAAATCAGTGAAGTGTAATTTGGACACATCTTTTCCTGCATAGAGGGCTTCTAAAGCTGATTTGATCATGTGATCGCGGGATTGAGCCCGGCGAATACTGTCATTGACCAGCTGAGGCAGTGCACCAATGTCTGTTGCAGAAAAGTGGCAATAAGCAGCAGGTATGCAATTCTCAGAGGGTCCCAAGCAATCCACCATGCAGTCCACTGCGTCTGTGGACATTTGTTCCTCCCTGTCAAACTTCTGGCAGAATGCCCGAATATCAGGTTCTGACAATCTGACCCAGTCATTCTGGGGAACAGGCCTCCAGAAGAGAGCATCAGCATCTATGTGGTTCAGGCCTGCTCGGTATTCAACAGCATAGTCGTATGTAGATAATGCAGAAAGCCACCTATGACCAGTGGCATACAACTTAGCTGAGGTCTGCACATAGGTCAAAGGATTATTGTCAGTTTTTACTAGCATTTTAGCCCCATACAAGTACTCATGGAATTGGTCAACAATAGCCCACTTCAAAGCTAGGAACTCTAACTTATGTACAGGATAGTTCTTTTCGGATGGAGTCAGACTTCTACTGGCAAAGGCCACTGGTCTCAGGCCATTCTCATGCTCTTCGTACAACACAGTCCCCGACCCTTGCAAGCTAGCATCAGTGTGCAGGACATAAGGTTTTCTTGAATCGGCATAGGCCAGCACTGGAGCATGGGTAAGTTGATATATGATCTCATGAAAAGCAATCTCACAATCAGAAGTCCAGTGGGCCCCAAATACTTCACTGAGACAAAAATACACTCTTTCAGTCTTGAGGGACGCTGACTTTTTGTATTTTTTGTGGGTTGGGGGATACCCTTGAGTAAGGTTAAGTAAAGGGCGGATCACTCTTGAATAGACCTTGATGAAACACTGATAATAACCACAGAATCCCAGGAATCTTTGCACTTCTTTTAGATTTTTGGGCTGTGGCCAGGTAGTCAAGGCCTCAACTTTACTTGAGTCAGTCTCTATTCCCTCGGTGGATACTATGTGTCCCACATACTTTACTGATGTTTGAAAGAATTGACACTTATCAATGGACAGTTTAAGGCCAAAGTCCTCCAGTCAGTCCAATACCTTAAATAATCTGCTCTCATGTTCCTCCTGTGAGCTGCCAAACACAATAACATCATCTAGGTATACCAGGCACTCTAGTAAGTTCATGTCCCCCACTGCACACTCCATCAATCGTTGAAAAGTGGCTGGAGCACCTGAAATCCCTTGAGGCATCCTCATGAAATCATAGAAGCCAAGCAGACAGATAAACACTGTCTTCTCTTGGTCCTCTGGGGCCATCGGGATCTAGTAGTACCCACTGCGGAGATCCAGCACAGAGAACCACTTGCTCCCATTTAGGTAGTCCAAAGCATCCTGAATGCGGGGCATTGTGTACTGATCAGGGATAGTCCGCCGGTTTAAAGTGCGATAATCCTCACACATCCTTACTGTCCCATTCTTTTTCCTCACTACCACAATGGAGGAAGCATAGGGGCTTCTGGATTCTTGTATTACACCAGCAGCTAACATCTCTTGCAGATGCCATCTCACATCATCTATGTCAGCAGGTGCCAGGCGTCGAGACCTCTCATGAAATGGTCTTTCGTCATGCAGCCAGATATGGTGCTCAGCTCCTTGTGTGCATCCTACATCCCGTTCCTTTAAAGAAAACACCTGGCCTCTCTGGGCAAACTTCTCCCTGATCCTCACTTTCCATTCAGCTGGCAACGGAGAGTCACCGAAATCAAACAAGTCAGGTGTTACTCTGTCATTCTTCCCCGAATTCTTGCTGCTGGGTAGCACTGCAGTGTCTGCACAATGCACATTAGCCAGGGTGCAACCTCTATTTACTCGAATCTCTCTGTCAGACACATTATGAACTTGAACCATTACCCTTCTGACATAAGCATGGGCTCTAGCAGGCAAAATACTAGGCTTGACCAGCAGTCCTTCCGGCAATTTTCCATCGCCTGGTGCATCCAACATTAATATTTTATTCTTGACATCCTTTCTGATACGGACCTCTCCCTGTAAGGTACACTGGACATTTGGCGCCAGGATCAGAGACTCGGGATCCTTCTTCCAGACAATTCCAACCGGTTCCTCTGGTTCTACTGTTTCAACATCTCTCTGTGCCTCGTAGGCCTTCTTAATCAAGGCTGGAATTCTTAAAGCTCTACCAACCCTTGACCCCTGTTTTTCATAACACAACTGTGCCAGCCATCCATACATATGTGCATTAGTCCCAATTAGTAAAGGAACCCCATCATGCAGTCCAGTAGGGGGACCCACTAAGGCCAGGGTCTCTACTTGCTCTGCCATTCCAAAGACAGAGGTGGTGAAAGACAGCCAAATTCAGATATACCCGGAGTAGGGGTAGGCCTTCTCACTTAACCCCCATACATGCAGTCCTTCTAATGGTTGTAAGGGTACGTCTGACAAATGTTTCTGATACCCATCCTGGAACATAATTGTCACTTGGGAGCCACTGTCTAATACAGCTCTTGTAGACACTCCATTCACCTTTACAGTGGTCTCCATGGAGGACCCACTATTCTGGACCAGTCTGGAGGAGGTAGCGGGGGCCTGGGCAACTGACCTTGCCACAGAGGGACGTGAATTAACATTTTTGGGACCCTCACTGGGACCATTTCGTGCACCTCTTAACCACTGACTTGTTCACCGAAGCTCTCCATGTAGCAGGCTCACCACTCTCTCTAAGTCTTTCTGAGACCGACATTCCCCTCTTCATGTGTCCATCCTTCCCACAATTATGCCAAAATATATCTGCTGAAGTTTGGGGTGACCGAGGCATCACTGTGGGGGCTGCGGCATGGGTACTATCAATAGAACACCTTGGTGCCACCTCAGCCAGTGGTGAGCTGGACATTTGGAGACATCTCTTCAGTTCCCTCACTTCCATAGTCAATGCATCAAGTTTCGAACTGTTGTCAACATGAGGTGCCTGGGTGGGCACCCCCACCCCCATAGCAGAAGCAGTTGGGCAAGAGTCAGTTCCCGTGCTCATAGGAGTATCCTTCATGATGAGACTGTCTGTTACTTTCCTAATCTCCCTCAGCAACTCCTCCCTGTGTGGGGTGTTTACAGCCATCCCGTTTGGCAGGCATAATCCTTGACTTTCATCATGGGTTTTGGTGTCCTGGCCATCAGCAGCGACCCGCCCTTGGAGCAGAGGTTGTAGCAGCTACAACTACGCTGGGGCTCTGAGAAATCCTCCTCCTCTCAACTTCCTGATTTCTTCATCAAATCACAATGATCCGGTGGGTTATCTCTCCTGTCTTGAAGCCTCAACTGAAGGAGCTGCAATTTTGAGTGCTTTGCATGTTGCAATATGTGCTAACCTCACCGCGGTTTAAGTCACTAGTGTCCACCCCTTTCCGGTAGGCCCTCTGTAGTGTTCCTTCCAGATGAGTAACATATGTAGATAAACTTTCCCCTGGCCATTGTTTTGTACCTTGAAACTTCCACATCAAGCTCTCTCCTGACTCAATACTCCCAAAATTGCATTCAAGTGCAGTTAGGTACTTTTGGGCAGATGCCTCAGGGTTTGTGGACCTCAAAGACTTAATGGCTTCCAAAGTGGGACCTCTCAAGCTCTCTAGGATTCTTTTCCATTTCTCAGCCTCTGCACCTGCCACTCAGATACCAAGGGCAACACAGTCTATCCAGGTCTCCCAATCATCCTCCTTGTGGGGTGGGAGGTGCGGAGAAAATTCTCAACCTGCGGTAAGAGTCATGACTATTGGCAGGTACAGACATGGGGGCTTGCACTGGCACAGAAGGAGGGGCAATAACGGGTGCTGGAGGGGAAGAGGGTGTTGGTGGAGGAACGTTCTCAGATGGCAGTAATAGTTTCTTTAAATCCTCCACAGTTTCCTCTCCCCAACAACAATTTAGCAAATTTCTCCTCAAAAGTTTCAGATAATGGGGGAGGCTCATTCTCCTTGGGGTCTTTACTGTCTTTGGTTATCACTCTCCAGACAGTGAGGGTTTCCCTGGGGGTAACAGTCTGTGGCACTTTAGAACTGTCTACAGGGTCCTTACACTCTATTAGGGCCGTGAAAGTTTGGGTGAGCAGATCAGCCTGTCGCCCCTCTACCACAGGGTCTTGTAAACATTCACCTTGGAAAGTACTCCCTCTACAGTGTCCGTACTGGTACCCAGCAGGATATCCAAGATAAGTATAGCATTTTGGGGGTCGATCTCCTTCCCAGTACACCACTTCACCAGCTGGTGTACAGCCACTTCTGTTGGGGTACCCATCTATTTTTTTTTACAGAAATTCATAAATGTGGCCACTAGAGGACGCTAATCCCAGCGGTGAGCCTCAAGATGTAACCCCTAGGTGGCACTATCCCAAGGGCTACTACCCCTGCCTGATTTGCCACTAACAGGTTGAGGGGCCTGGATCCGATAGCGGGCGCCTCCACCCAGAGGTCAGGGTTTGCAATAGTTAAACTAACTTGGTTACAGCCTCTGGGACACTGCACTCCCTTTCTTCCCACTAGTGGCCCACACAATATATCAAATTACCTTCACAGTATATACTTACCCCAGGATTGGTTCAGTCAGTGAGCTCCTGGGACTCCCTGTAAAACAAGATGATACAGTGCAAAAACCACAGTACAATACTTTAACATAGACGAATACCTCAGGCAGTGTAACTTTGGTGAAACAAACAGATCTGATTTATTTAGGGGATATAACAAGGACAGGGGGAAATTAGGTTAATTAGTTTAAACGCATTAATAATCACAGTACTGTGCAAATATTTCAGAATCCCAAATGTCCCTAATGTCACTCTTACCAGGTACCCAGGCAATAAGAGGCTAGCCTATTTGGTGCAGCTGGTTGGGGCCCTGAAGATGGAAAATGCATGCACAATACCCAAATTGTAATCCGGAGCCGGTAGGCTCAGTTCATGGAGAAAGAAAGGAAAAGTAATCAGATGGAACACTTGCAATTAGATGATGGCAGGGAGCTACCCTGATTTGTACTCACAAATTCAATGCCAAAACTGAATGGAAGGCAGATTGTCCTGGATTGCCAGGCGGAGTAGACCATGTGGACAAGATCCATGTGACTGGACCCCAAAGCAGTTCAGAGCAAATGGAGGTAGTCTGGATTAAGCTGAGGTTTACTTGCAGCTTCATGCACTCAATTCACTGTACAGGGGATTTGAAACACGAGTCCCCACTAGCACTACACACATTTATATGGAAAAAGAAAGTACTATACCAGGTAGGCTGCTTCTCTATCCCGATCGCAATTACTGTACAGTACCCAGGAGAACACACAGCAGATTCAGTTCTTGATAGACCGAGCGCGATTCAGCAATTTCTCCAGTCTTCTACAGGTTGAGCCTGGTTTCTACTTTTCAGATCTCCTTGATTCTCTTCACAGGTCAGATTCAGTCCAAACAAGCACTTGCACAAGCTGCAGACCGAAACTTGTGGCCTTACACGCATTTCCCAACTAAAACTGCATACCAAAAGAGCACAGGGCTCCTTCCCTCTTCACTGCCAGAGCTAAACTGAAACTCCAGTAGACAAAACCGGGCACTTCCTTTGAGTTCCTCCCAGTTCTTGGCTGGATTGGCTGTCACTCACAATAGCTCCCCCCTGTTGGTGCAAAAAGGCGCCGAAGTCCAGACTACATTTCCCAGAGTCACTGCCATTACAATCCTCTTGTGGCTGGCTCAGATTACGAGTCCAAGTTCTGATTCGTCCACAGGCACCATTTTAGAGCTCCCTTAATTCACACTGATTGGTCCAGTTCAGCAGTTCAAAACTAGAATGGGGAACTAGGCAAACACAGTTCTGATTGCGAAGAAAAGCAGGTTAGACAAACTGTATTTTCATTATTACTCTAAATGATTTCTGGCAAACAGTTACATCTTTCAGATAGGTTCCTTTGCACTCTAGTGACTGCAAAAGCAGGTGAATTGGAAACAGCTTGAGTGGGACTCAAGCAGAGAAACACACAGTCCCCCCCCCATACAAACTGATTATGTCTGCAAGCAGACAGCTCTTAAAGAGACAGTACCAGAGGCTCTAAAAACACTCACAGATAAATGGCTTAAACGCCAAACATCATTCAGGCTCGGAGCATTCAAGCAAGCTCCTGGAAGTCTTTTGGGAACCCCCATTTGCAGGGGGGTTACATGTGATTATAATACCCAAGTCTCTTTCTTCCATTGTGATTGCCAGCAACTCCCCTCCCAACCTATAGGTGGCTTCAGGGTTTCTCTTCCCTGTGTGCATGATCTTGCACTTCTTTGTGTTAAGCCCCAGTTGCCATTCTTCCAACCATTTTCCCAGTTTATCCAGATCTCTTCTCATTCTGCCCACCCCATCTGGATCATCTACTCTGTTGCAGATCTTGGTGTCATCTGCAAACAGACAAACCTTACCCTCCAGCCCATCTGCAATGTCACTGATGAAGATATTGAAGAGGACTGGCCCCAGGACTGATCCCTGAGGTACCCCACTTGTGACTTGCATTTCTTCTGACTGTATATTACCACAACTCTCTGTTTGCTGCCTGCCAACCAGTTTGCCATCCAGCTGACCAACTTCTGGCACACCCTGAGCATACCCAGCTTATTAATCAATCTTCTATGTGGAACAGTATCAAAACCTTTGCTGAAGTCAAGGTAGGCAACATCAACTGCACCCCCTTGGTCCACCACTATGGTTACCCAGTCAAAGAAATCTATAAGATTAGTCTGACAGAACCTTTCTGTTGTAAATCCATGCTGTCTTGGATCCTGTGCTCCTATGGGTTCCAGGTTTTGCACTATCCTTTCCTTAAGGAGTGCCTCCGTAAACTTGCTCACTACTGAGGTAAAACTGACTGGTCTGTAGTTCCCCGCCTCCTCCCTGCTACCACTCTTGTGGAGCGGGATCACATGAGCCCTTCTCCAGTCTTCTGGGACCTCTCCAATGCTTAGAGACTCACTAAACAATTCTGATAATGGCTCTGCTAGTTCCACCCTTAGCTCCTTTAGTACCCTGGGATATATGCCATCAGGTCCAATTGCCTTGTCCACCCTGAGCTTAGTGAGCTCTTGTAGGACTCTTTCTTTTGTGAAGGGACTTATGCACACACAGGCACACACACACACACACACACACACACACACACCACCCACCCACCCACCCTGTGTCCATGGTGCTGAGCTGTGGGCCCTGCCCTACCTCCTCCTCAGTAAATACTGAGCAGAAGTATCTATTTAGGATAGATGCCTTGCCTTGGTCCTCCTCCACACACTTCCCCTTATCCCCTTTGATCTTAGCAATACCCCCCTCTGGACTTTCTCCTTTCACTAATGTATCTATAGAAAGTCTTGTCCCCTTTTTTTACTGTTCATGCTAGTGTTTCCTCTGTTTGGGCCTTTGCCTGCCTTACTGCCTTCCCTGCTTCCCTTAGGGAAGCTTCGTATCCATCCCACTCTTTGTCCTGTTGCATTCCCTTATATTTTCTGAAGGCCAACCTTTTGGCTCTGACCTTTTCTGCTACTGTTTTTGAGAACCAAAGTGGTTTCCTCCTCCTTTTGCTCTTGCTTTTCTCCCTAACACAATGGGATGTTGCTTCAAGTATTGCATTTATTTTATTTTTATTTTATTTAAACAGCAGTTTGGAAAACCTTTGAGCCATAGGCTCATTTACAAAGGTACCTTGCCACAGTAAGACAAACCAAAATCACAGTATAGCATCCTTAATGCTTGCTCACTTTGCCTGTACCCCCTCACCTGTATTTCTTCTTGCCAGAGCTAGCTTAACTCTGTTGGCCATCATATCAAAGTCAGCTCCTCTGAAATCCCATAGTTTTGCCTTGGAATGGGATGATTTAGTTCTAGTGGCCAAACTGAACCATACCATGTGAAGGCCACTGGCCCCCAGGTGACCTTTTACTTAGAGATATGTGATCCTTTCCCCATTAGTCAGTATTATATATAGGATAGCCGCGTCTCTTGTGGGTTGTTGTACCAGTTGTTTGAGGCCCTCCCCTGCAGGGAATCCACTATGTGTCAAGTTCTGGTGGATGTTCCTTCTGGTATTGACCAATCTGTATCTGGCATGTTGAAGTCTCCCATTATTAGAACCTCCCCTTTACCTATCATGTTTTGCATATCTTCTAACAGTAATGTGTCTATGTCCTCCCCCTGGTCTGGAGGCCTGTAGACAACTTCAGTTTGCATGGCGGTCTCATTTCCTGTTTCCAGGGTGACCCACAGTTCTTCTGGCTCCTTATGTGTATTCTGAATTTCTGTAGCTTTAATATTCTCATTGACATAAAGGGCCACTCCTCCTTCCCCTTTTTGCACCTCGGTCTCTTCTGAACAGTACATTGCCAGGTACTGAAGTCTCCCAAGTGTGGTTACTGGTGAACCGTATCTCACTAGTGGCTACTATGTCCAGTTTAGCCTCTGTCATTGTAGCCTGCAGGTCTGGGATCTTACTTCCCAGACTGCAGGCATTTGTGTACATGATTTTCCATTGGCCAGATTTTGGTGCATTAGTTTTTGTAATGTAATGTTGTCCCCTGCCCTGATCGCCAACCCTGTCAGTTTCCACAGTGTAGTGTTGCCCTCCCCTGCCCCAATCACCAACCCTATCAGACATGTTTCCTTAGTATAGTTGTACCTCCCTCCATCCCTCCTAGGTCACCAATCACCATGCCTGAACTCAAAAAACCCTATTCCCTGTAAACAAGGGCAGGCAGGGGCAGTGCTAACCTAGGAAAAGCACCAGGCACCCCAGTAGCACTGCCCCCACAGCCAGTCAAGAGATTGGGCCAGCAACAATAGCGCACACATGCTAAGCCCCTATTCACGAAAGTGGCCATGCAAATAAGCTCATTGGGCATTCAAGGTGCAATTGGCCATTAGCATACCCATTATGGGCCCAATTGCATGGCCTTTGTTTGACCTAGTGCTGCCCCCTCCACCAGTTCATGCCCCCCACAGCCGCATTCTCCCAGTGTAGTGCCCCCATCCTCCAATTGTCATCCCCAAAGAGATGTATGTATACCCTGGTAGTCTAGGGTCCCTCCCTGATCACTGACTCCAAATGAAAAAAGCATTTTCTGCAGTGCAGTGGTCCTTCCCCTCTCCCCAGTCACCAACTGCCATCCCTTCCCACATGCTGTACAATGTTTCCATAGTGTAATGATGCCCTTCCCTGTCCCAACTGCCAACCCTGTCAGAGTTTCTGTAGTGTAGTGTTGCCCTTCCCTGCCCCAATTGCCTACACTGTCAGAGTTTCCACAGTATAGTGTTGCCCTCCCCTGCCCCAATCACCAACTCTATCAGACATGTTTCCATAGTGTAGTGGCACTTCCCTCCCTCCCTCCCTGGTCACTAATCACCATGCCTGAGCCCAAAAAACCCTATTCCCTAGTAGTCTAGTAAGTAAGTAAGTAAAAAATGTATTTTTAAGCAGGAGAGAAACATGTCATTTGGGCTGGGAAGCCCAGTTTACAATACAGTCCTGTATAGTGTTCACTAAAGTTACACATGTAACAATACAATAAATAATGCACAAGATTTACATCATAACATACATTGTATAATAAAAATCACAATGACTTAATATACAAATAGTCTAGGGTCCCTTCCCCCACTTCCCCACCCTGTCCAGTGTAATCCATCACTCCACTCCCCCCATACCAATCTGAGTTCGGAGACAATCACAGCCCACCTCTCACTACCATGGTTGGCCACCAACTGAGCCCTCATGGAACACATACAGTCTACAGTACAGCTCAGTGACTGTGAGTGACCAATCACAGTCACTGAGCCATACTGTAGACTGTATGCACTCCATGAGGGCTCAGTCGGTGGCCAGTGTGGTGGTAAGAGGTGGGCTGTGCTGGTCGCTGATCATGGATTAGGATAGGGGAGGGGTGGTGGGTCACACTAGATGGGATGGGGGAGGAACCCTGGACTACTAGGGAATAGGGGTTTTCTGGTTTTGGCATGGTGATCAGTGATCGGGAGGAGGGAGGGACCACTACACTATGGAAACATGTCTGATAGGGTTGGCTATCAGGGCAGGAGAGGGCAACACTTCACTACAGAAACTCTGACAGAGTTGCCAATCGGGGCAGGGGAGGGCACCACTACACCATGTAAATGCTGTACAGCATGTGGGGATGGTGATCAGTGAACAGGGAAGAGGAAGGGACTGCTACACTATGGAAAGGGGCTTTTACTTATGGGGTCGGCGATTGGGGAGGGCGGAGGGACCCTGGACTACTGGGGTACATTATATTCATTGGGGAAGGCTAACAGAAAACAGGGAGGGGGTGAGGGGGGCTACAGTACCTCTGCCAACCACTAGGGCTGTGCAGATTACTGCCAGGATTTTGTCGGCGGTAATTGCTCCACACAGGGCCTTTGCAAACAGCCCTTGCATGGAGCAAAACATTTGTGAACTGGATTGCAGGGATATGCAGGTCCCCTCCCCTTCATTTGTTTTGCGATCCCCTCACAACATTGCCTGGGTGCAAACACAGTTTGCATGGGCAAATTGGGCTTTGTGAATGCCAACTCTGGGCAAACTAAGTTTGTGCCCAAGAAAGGTTTTGTGAATCTTGCCCTATGTGTTCTCAATTGACAAGCCCTATATAGTTATCAAGCAGAAATGTCAATAAAAAGCTTGCAGAACAATATAGATCCAGGGATGACAGACTTCTCTGAGAAGTTTATATAAAATTTATAGACTTATTGAGTCCTACACTGCAGCCTTTGTCTAACCAGTTTTTGACTACAAAAAAAACTGCTCCATCATTAACGCAAGCAACTTTAATTTTTTTTTATACAAAAAAGATAAAATCTGCTAATGAGCTGGAAACTCTTGTGCCTCCTTAGCACAGACCAGATCAGAACATATTATCTAAAATTCTGGCCAGCAGGTTGGCAAAGATCTCACTGTTATTGATCTCACCACCCAAAACATGTGGCATTCCACAGAGATACAACTATGAAAATTCAGTAATCATTAGAGAACTACTGGAAAAAGGCAAGCAGGGTACCGTCGGAGGCTACATGCTCTCACTGGACCAAAAGAAAGCTTTCAATTGAGTCAGCCACACTTTTCTGTTTGAGGTACTGATAAAATAAGGTGTCCCAGAATGTTTCATGGAGTGGATTATGTTATTGTAAAACACTGTGACTATGACATCTCAGGTTAACTCTTCGTAAGGTCTCAGATCAATGAAAAGAGAGGGGTCAGGCAAGGCTGCCGCTGAGCCTGATGTTATATATGTTTGCTCTAGATCCTCTTCTTAAATAACTAAATCAAAACAAGTCAGTACATGGAATAACTGTGGCCCTGGGCTCTCCTACTATAAAAAAAACTTTAGCTTATGCAGCTGATCAGTGTATTACCATAAGTGATTTACAATCAGGACAGGAAGCAAGGGCAGTGACCAAACGATATTCAGATATTTCAAAATCTTGCACTAATTTTGATAAAAGCACTGGTATATGAATAGGTAACATTCAAGAGGAAAAACAATTATTGCACATAGCAGGTATCCCCTTGTCCATTAATCCTATTAAAATCTTTTTTTTAATTTATGTTTATTAAGACTTTTGCAACATGGCACAAAGCCAAAAAAAACAATGAACCATACAATGGACTTCATAAAAACAGTACCTCAGAAGCCTGCATCCCCCCACCCCACCCCGCACTCTAATATCTCAGCAAATATTCTAGATCATACAAAGGAGTTTTATACATTTTTAAGGTACAAAATCCTGTCTATGATTTAACACGTAATAGACCCAATGGTCCCAAATCATATCAAACTTAGGGACCACATGATTCAAGTGAGCTGTTATTTTCTTTAGGGGTAACTTTCAATACCATCAATGATGCTAGCCAGAACTGGCAAAAACTACATGCAGACAGCTGACAGAAATTTGTCATGCTGGAAAAATAGACATCTATCAAAAATAAAAAGGATATACTTAGTTAAAACACTACAACTCCTCTGTTTTATATTTTAAGTTATGTTTTCCCCCAACCCCAAGAATTAGAGATCAAGATATACAGCATTTTCTTTCAAGGCATATGGGGATCAAGACTAAACCCAGTTAAGAGGGATATAAGTTATAATGAAGTAGCGAAGGGTGGAATTAAAATAATCAACCCACTGATGTACTTATTCAGTATATTTCTGTCTAGTAATTTTGCCCCACTATTGGGAGTTACATATCACTCCTGGATCCCTCTTATTGAATAATGGTTAATACTGATGGTACAAGAATGGAGCATTGGTTCATTTTCCTATCTTAGTAAACTAATATACATGTAATATCACAATTCTTTAGGATAGCATTTTTGAAAATTAGAAAATGGCACCTTACAATAGAAGACATAAGACCGAATTCTAGGAAAAGCCTTTACAGTGAAATTATGGAAAAGTATGTCTCTCCTCATTTAGAACTTGGACAGTGCCCAGCAGAGCTCAAACAGGAAGCAACAAGCCAGCTAATTAGTCCCTGCATGCAGAAGTACATGTGGGTTGTTGCCTGGTTTGGGATTCATGGTAAAATAGTGGCAAGGGACACCTACAAACATAAATGTGTAGAAGATTTGAAATGTCCTCGACCCTCTCATGTTGAGGATTTAGAGACACAAATGCATTTTTTAATTGAGCTATCCATACAGTAGAGCATTTTGGGAACTGTTTAGCAAAATATGTCAGGAACCATTATTTAGTATAGTCACATATCAAATACAGTAGTTGTGTTACGCATATACTCTGGAACTTGGTAAAATTCAAGAAATGCACACTGCAATTGTGTTTTGCTACATTTAAGTACTACTTGTGGTAAGCACAGTGTGCTCTAACTACACAGTACAGCAGAAACATGTCCTCCCAGCAGGACAGACGCAGGAAACTACAGACCAGTTAGTTTGACCTCAGTGGTAGGGAAAATGATGGACTCACTTCTGAAGGAAAGAATTGTTGAGTACCTAGAGGCCAGTGGGGCACAGGACCCAAGGCAGCATGGATTCACGATGGGAAGATCGTGTCAGATGAATCTAATAGATTTCTTTGACTGGGTGACCAAAGTAGTAGACCAGGGAGGGGCTGTGGACATGGCTTACCTAGATTTTAGCAAGTTATTTGATACAGTCCCACACAAAAGATTAATGCACAAGTTAGCCAGCCTTGGAGTGGGTCCCAAGGTGGTAGCCTGGATAAAAAATTGGCTAGACAACAGGATGCAAAGGGTAGTAGTAAATGGAGTCCACAGTGGAGAAAGGAGGGTTACTAGTGGGGTACCACAGGGTTCAGTACTGGGACCGGTCCTTTTTTAGTGTCTTTATAAGTGACATTGCAGAGGAACTGGAAGGAAAAGTATGTCTCTTTGCAGATGACACAAAGATCTATAACAGGGTTGATACACCAGATGGAGTGGAAAGGATGAGAAGGAACTTGGCAAGGTTGAAGGAATGGTCAAATGTATGGCAGCTCAGATTCAATGCAAAGAAGTGCAAGGTAATGCACCTGGGAAACTAAAACCCAGGGGAAGAGTATACAATGGGGGGTGAGATACTGACAACAGTAAAAATGGAAAGGGAACTGGGGATAATTATATCAGATGACCTAAAGGTGGGCAAGCAATGTGAGAAGGCAGTAAGGAAGGCTGGGGGGATACTAGGATGCATAGGGAGAGCCATTAATAGTAGGAAACAGGAAGTTGTTATCCCTCTGTACAGACAGCTGGTGAGACCCCATCTGGAGTACTGTGTGCAGTTCTGGAGACCCCATCTCCGCAAAGACATAGACAGAGTGGAGGCTGTCTAGAGGAGGGCAACCAAAATGGTGCAGGGTCTGCACCAGAAGACATATGAAGAAAGACTAAAGGAGCTTAATATGTATACCCTTGAGGAAGGAGGGAGACAGGGGACATGATAGAAACTTTCAAGTACCTCAAGGGAATCAACAAAGTCCAAGAAGGTGGCATCTTTCAGAAAAAGAGATGTACAAGAACAAGGGGCACAATTTGAAGATAGAGGGACGGCTCAGAAGGTAATGTGAGAGTATTTTTTCACAGAGAGGTTGTGGATGCATGGAACAGCCTCCCTGAGGAGGTTGTGGAGTCAAGAACAGCGGGGGAATTTAAGAATGCATGGGACAGACATAAGGCAGTCCTAGTGGGGGGTAGGAGGAAGTAAGCTGTTGGTTAACTAGGATCTGCAGCTTATCTGTTAGGTAGGAAAATGGGCAGACTAGGTGGGCCAAGCAGTCCTTATCTGCCATCAAATTCTATGTTTCTATGTTTCTCCCACAACATACAGTACAATGACTGTAGACCATTTGAAAAGCATACAGTATATTTCAAAGAAAGAGCTACTTTACATAACAGTACAGTACATGGATACTGGAAGCATTGTCAGGGGAGTTTGCAAACAGGAGAACCACTATAACTGAAATGCAAAAGAATTATGTCACTGCTTTTTTGGTCTTTAAGCTCAGGATTGATGTTACTGTACATATATTATACTGAGGTTCTTTGTCTTTTAACTTGTTTTTTGTTTTAATTGGGTTCACCACAACATAACCCAGAGAAACCATCTTAGGGTAGCTGGTTCATTCCGCTGGGGTGTCATAGAGACGAAGCACACGATGAGTCTTGGTAGGACGAGACACGTGTCTATGTCTTCTGTTGGAACCCTTTGCAAACTGTGTGAGAGGCCTTTTGGCACCACGCATTTCTGCTTAAAGTTGAACCAGCATAATATTCTGTGATGATTTGCATATACAGCCCATGACGCTTTGCATTGTGGGAATATGTGTGATTTTGTATATATTATATACATGTAACTACATCCTGTTCCTCTGGTAGTAGGGGTATGTGACCTTATATACATCATCTTGTTTTTGATTTATTTTCCTTTTTGGTATTTCTTTTTTTTTTTTCTTTGATATGGTTTCAGGATTTTGACTTAAACATCCATTTTTTTTTCTTTTTGTTCAGCCGACAGTATTACATGGCATGTCCTTATCTATGTTTGATTACTGTGTAAATATTCTATGATTTATTTTAAATAAAAAATTCCCCTGCTTTTTTCGAGAAGTGTGATGGGATCTTTAACATCCACCTGAATGACCACCAGAACAGGCAGATGGGACCTTGGTTAACATCTCTTCTGAAAGACAACACTTTAGAGGTGCAGCACCCCCCCCCCATGCTGCGCTACAGAGTCAGTATTGGCATTAGTAACTTGAGATACAGTTGTCCTCCATATAGCTATCTAATCTGTGTTTTAAGTCATTTTTATTGAGGGTCTAATATAATGTCGAAGGAAAGTAACAGGTCTTCTCTTATTCCATGTTTATAATGGGGCAACATGTTTAAATTGGTTGGTTTTTCCTCATAAAATTGTTCCTCTAGTCCTAATATGAGTTGGAAGCCTTCCATTGGACCCTATCAACCTCGTATATTACCTTTTTGTTTATGAAGTGCCCTGAATTGGGTGCCATAGTTGAAGATGGGGCAAACATATGCTCTGAATAGTGGGCATAGGATCATTTCACTTCCACTAAAGAATTCTTTTAAATGGACCTTAAAGATCATGTGCAATGGTTTTTATGAATTTATAATAAAAGCTTAAAAAGTTACAGTTCAAGTCCTTGTGTCATGATTAGTGTTTCCTGAAAATTTCATGCTGTTGGGTTTTGTGGTTTTCTTTAAATCAGCATTTGTTAACTTGCTCTGTAGTGGCTGAAAACAGTGAAGTTATTTCTGTCCTCTCAGTCAAGCTTAGAGTACGATGACATCATTTTGGAGTGGCTTGCTGTTTCAGATTCCCAATCAGAGCAGCACTCTGTAGAGTTTATGTTTTGCTGAGCTCTCCAGATTTCTTACAAACCCAGTCTCTGGCTTGTGTTTAGATAGAGCAGCTTAAAATATATCATTCTCTTCCTTTAAAAAGCTGATCATTTCAGCTTTAGTGCTGAATTGAAGTAGTGGAAATATTTTTCTGTGAGAAATCAGCTTGTCTGTATTACAGCTCTGTTCTTTCTACTCAAACCTCAATTTTTTCTAACTATATAACACAGGGCTGTTTAATGAATATAAAATAAATCTAAATTTTGTTCATTCACAGAAAGTTTGTTTTTGATGTAGCCTTCATAAATACAATCGTGTAAGAACATATTTTTTTCATGTCAGATTAACAAACAGGTGCTTGTCACACTCTGCTACAGTATTTCAAGCACATGTACTGTCAGAACTCACAAAGTTCAGTTCTTTGGTGGTTTCTGTGTGAAAATACATCATGTATGTGTATAACTAAACACTAGGTGGCATCCCGATGCACCATGTCTCTTCCCCACAGCTGAGGCAGCTGCAGTCTACTGACACCAGTCCCCTGCCCCACAAGCCCCCTGCTTTCTGCTTCACATTCGAGGCTGCTGCACCCTGCTGCCCACTGTCTTCTCCCACACAGTCAAGGATTGTGCACCTTGCTGCCTCTATCCCCTGCCTAAAGAATTAGGACTACTACACCCTGCCGCCCCTGCCCAAACAATTGGGGTTGCTGCACCCTGCTGCCCTCTCTCCCCCATCCTCACAGTTAGGGATGTTGCACCTGTTGCCCCGTTCCTGTCTCCACAGTCAGGGCTGCTGTGCTGTGTTAAGCCTTAGAGTGCCAGGTTCCCTGCCTCCACAGCTGGGGCTGCTGCACCATGCTGCCACAACACCAGAGGTGGGGATTTTGCTGCACCCTGCTACCCACTTCCATTGCCCCAAATGGTCAGGGCTGCTGCACCACATGTACCCCATCTAACAATCAGGGATGCTGTACTCTGATGCTCCATGTGTCCTGCCCCACAGTTGAGGCTTCTGCACCATGCTGTCTTCTATCCCCTGTCACCACTGACAGGGCTGCTGCACCCTGCTCCTTTCTACACAGTTGGGGTTGCTGTGGCCTGCTGTGCCCTAGAGCCCCATGCTTCTGCAGTTAGAGCTGCTGCACCATGCTGTCACTTGCCACAAGATTCAGGGCATTAGCTGCATCCTGTTGCATGCGTCCACAGTTGAGGCAGTTGTACCCTGCTGTCTCCCTGCCACTAGAGTTAGATCCTTTGCTACACCCTACTGAGACAGGAACATGGGGTAACATGTGCAGTATCCCTGACTGTGAGTGAGAGAGAGAGAGAGAGAGAGTAGCGGGGTGCAGCAACCCCAGCTATTTGGGAAGGGTGCAGCACAAGAGTAAGGGCATTTGCTGCATCCTGTCCCCTGCCTGTGGAGGCAAGGTGTTCTGTGGTGCAGCAGGGCACAGTGGTGGCAGGGAACAAAGAACAGCATGGTGCAGAAGCCCTGACTGTGGGGCAGGACACAGGTGGACACCAGGGTACAGCAGCCCAGATCATTTGGGGCAATGAAAGTGCATAGCAGGGTTCAGCAGCCCCAACTGTGGATGCAGGCAGCATCAGACTCTAGGGTGTAGCACAGCAGCCCTGACTGTGGAGATAGGAACAGGGGGCAACAGGGTGACATGGCCCTGACTGTGGGTGTGGGGACAGAAGGCAGCAGGGTGCAGCAGCCCTGAATGTTCAGGCAGGAGATAGGGGTGGCAACAGGATACAGCAGCCCAAACTGTGGGGCAGGGTGCAGCAGCCATGCCTGTTTGGGACAAGGGATGTGAGGAGCAGGGTGTAGCAAAGGATTTGAATTTGGTGGCGGGGACAGCAGGGTGCAACTACCTCAACTGTGGAGGCCTGGAACAGGGTGCATGCCTCCACAGTTGAGGCATGCAACAGGGTGCAGCAAATGCCCTGAATCTTGTGGCAAGTGGCAGCATGGTGCAGCAGTCCTAACTGCAGAGGCATGGGGCTCAAGAGTACAGCAGGCCATAGCAACCCCAACTATGTAGAAAGGAACAGGGTGCAGCAGCCCTGTCTCTGGTGACAGGGGACAGAGAACAGCATGGTGCAGAAGCCTTGACTGTGTTGCAGAACACAGGGGGACATCAGGGTACAGCAGCCCTGACTGTGAGATGGGGTACACGTGGTGCAGCAGCCCTGACCATTTGGGGCAACACAAGTAAACTGCAGGGTGTAGCAAAAGCCCCACCTCTGGTGGCTAGGGCAGCGTGGTACAGCAGCCCCAGCTGTGGAGGCAGGGAACCTGGCACTCTAGGGCTTAGCACAACACGGCAGCCCTGACTGTGGAGACAGGAACAAGGTTCCGCTTCCCTAGCTGTGAGGGTGGGGGAGAGAGGGCAGCAGGATGCAGCAACCCCAATTGTTTAGGCAAGGGGAGGCAGGGTACAGCATCCCTGATTCTTTAGGCAGTGGATGGAGGTAGCAAGGTGCACAAGCCTAGACTGTGTGGGAGAAGATGGTGGGAAGCAGGATGCAGCAGCTTCAAATGTGGAGCAGAAGGAAGGGGGCTTTTGGAGCAGGGACAGGTGGCAGTAGACTGCAGCTGCCTCAACTGTGAGGCAGAGACACGGTGCATCAGGATGCCACATAGTGTTTCTAGTTATATCTAACATAATGTATTTTCACACAGAAACCACCAAAGAACTGAAATTTGTGAGTTCTGACAGGTGCCTGTCACACTCTGCTACAGTATTTCAAGCACATGTACTGTTTGTCAAACTGACATGAAAAAAAATGTTCTTACATGAAATCTGATTATGGAGGCTACATCAAATACAAACTGTTTCTGTGGATGAACAAAATGTATATTTATTTCGTATTCATTTAATAGCCCTGTGTTATCTACTTTAGTTAGAAAAACAATCTGAGTTTTGTTTAGAAAAAATGAAAGCTGTGACAGACAAGCTCATTTCTCACAGAGAAAGATTTCCACTACTTCAATTCAGCATTGAAATTAAAATGATCAGCTTTTTATGAGAAGATAATGTTATATTTTAAGCTGATCTATCTAAACACAAGCCAGAGACTGTGTTTTTAAGAAACTTGGAGAACTCAGCAAAGCATTAACTCTACAAACTACTGCTCTGATTGGGAATCTGAAACAGCAAGCTACTCCGAATTGATGTCATTGCATTCTAAGTTTGACTGAGAGGACAGAAATAACTCCACTGTTTTCAGCCACTGTAGAGCAAGTTAACAAATGCTGATTTAAAGAAAACCACAAACCCAAACAGTATGAAATTTTTAGGAAACACTAATCATGACACAGGGAACTGAACTTCAACGTTTTAAGCTTTTATAAAAAATACGTAAAAACCGTTCCATGTGATCTTTAAGACTCTGTTGGTTTGTGCTGTTACCTCATAGCATTGCTTGCTGGAAATAAATTTGTCAGTAATTGTGATTCCAATATCCTTTTTAGCATGCATTTTTATCTGATGTCCTAATAGCATGTAGTTATACAATGTGGTTTGTTTTCCTATGTGTAATACACTGCATGTTCTTAAGTTAAACTACATTCCCCACTACCTAGCCCAGGTGTCTACTTTTTCTAGGTCTGATTGTAGTTTTTCAGTGTCTTGTAGATCTGCACTTGGCCCTCCTAGTTTTGTATCACCCCATATTTTTTGCACCATCCTTCCAATTTGCTATCTAGATCTTTAATAAAAATTTTAAACAATATTGGACCCGGGACCAACTCCTGTGGTACACCACTAGAAACCTTCCTTTCCACATGACTCAGCTGATCTCGTCTAGAAAGTAGCACACATATCCCTGATTTAAACTTCCAAAGAACTGATGTTGCAAAGGACAGAAGAGGATAACATCACAAATGGTAAGTGGAGCCAAGCTTCAAGACATCCAGTGACTGGGCAGAGCCCATGGGGAACTATGAACTGAATAGCAGTAGTAGAAAGTACAGTTGCACACTTACCATAATGGTAGATCTTCAAGGAGTATCTCTTGCAGCACATAATACACTTGGGTCATCACCAGAGGGTTCTGTGGTACACGACAGCTCTCTTCTAGCAGTCTTTTTCCAGGGACCACCCACACATGACATCATCATTCTGCTCCTATATAAGAGTGGCTGGTCCCTGGTATCCTCAGTTCCCTACTGGATTCAGCTCGCTAAGTGAGGACCGAGGGAGAGTTGAGGTACCATAGGTATCCCTTCCCATATATGTTTGGATCAGAAGTTGTTCTCTTAGAGAAGGAGGGGGGAAGGAGGGAGAGATCGTACTTGCTGCAAGAGATACCCCCTCAAAGATCTACCATTACAGTAAGTATGCTAGTGTACTATCTTCCATGGGGATGATCTCTTGCAGCAGGTAATACACTTAGGATGACTCCCAAGCAGTAAACCCAGGAAGGGTGGGAAATTATGACTGAAGGCCTTGTAGGACAGCTTGGCCAAAGGCTGTCCTATGGTGCCAAGCAATGTCTAAGTTATAATGCTTTATAAAAGTATGAGTTGTGAACCATGTGGCTGCATTGCAGACATTTGTGACAGACGCCCCCTTGAAGCAGGCTCCTGTGGTGGCCATGGCTCGAGTAGAATGGGCTTGGACAGGTCATGGTAATGGCTTGTTACATTTCTTATAACAAAAGGTTATACAATGTTCTGACCAGTTGGAGAGGGCCTGTTTTGTGACTGGTAAACCTTCCCTGGTTGAGGCGAAGGTAACAAAAAGTTGAAAAGTTTTACTAACAGATTTGGTACGATTTATGTAGTATCTCAAAATACAATGCACATCTAAGGTATGCAGGATGTATTCTCACTGATTAGAATACTCAGGGTAGTAAACTGGCAATTCTATGGATTGATTTAAGGTGTGTTCCAAGACCACCTTAGGTAAAAAGAAAGGACTGGTTCAGAGAGCCATTCTGTCTTTGTGAAAGATTAGGTAAGGCTCTCTACACATTACAGCATGAAGCTCAGATATACGGCGAGCAAAAGTGACAGCCATGAAAAATACTGTCTTCCAGGAAAGGAAGCGGAGGTTGCAAGTGGCCACCAGTTCGAAAGGCTCAATGGTCAGTATTTCCAATGGGAAATTCAAATCCCAGGGTGGGGTGAGATGTCTAATGGGAGGTTTGTTGTGTAACATTCCTCTTCAGAACATTTAGGCAAGATGATGTTGATACAGTAGTCTCCCTTCCAAGGACTCATGGAAGGCCGAGACAGAGGCCAAGTGAACTTTAAAAGAGGAGTAGCTCAAACCTGTCTCGGCAATCGAGGTCGGGTAGTCCAATACTTTAGTTAGTGGACATGAATAAGGGTCCAATGACCAGGAAGTGGCCCATATGGAGAAGCATTTTCATTTAGCATTATATGTTCCCCTGGTAGATGGTTTGCATGAAGCCAACAAAATATTGGCCATTAGTGAGGAGACTTGAAGATGGGTTATGAAAGCATCCTAAGGAGCCAAGCATGAAGGTGTAGTGACTTCAGGTTGGGATGAAGGAGGGTTCCCTAATCTTGAGTCAACAGATCTGATCTGATCGGCAATGGAATGGGGTCTGCTACTGAGAACTGTTGAAGTAGGGGAAACCACACCTGCTGAGGCCACAGAGAAGCTATGAGGATCATGGTGGCAGGTTCAAGTTGTAGTTTCCATAGAGTCCATTGTAGGAGTGGGATGGGGGGAAGCATATAAGAAGAGTCCTGTCCATGGTTGGGACAGGGCATCTATAGACAATCCCTTTCTGTTTGGGATAATGGAATAGTATCTGGAGAATCGATGATTGTTGGGGGAGGTAAAAAGGTCGAGGTGTGGGGTCCCCCACAATCAAAATATCATGTGAAGAACTTTGTGATGAAGAGTCCACTCAGGCATGGAGAATTGGTGACTGAGAACATCGGCCAGGGCATTGTGGCTTCCCAGTAGATGGACGGCTATCAACAATAGATGTTGAAGTATGGCTTCCTGCCAAACCTCTATCGAATCCCTACAGAGAGTGTAGGACTTGATACTACCTTGTTTCTTCAGGTAGTACACCACTGAGGTGTTGTCTGATTGGATCAGGAGAGGCCCAGGGAGAGGTGGGGGCAGAAAGCCTGAAGGGAGAGGTGGACTGCTCTCATTTCCAGTAGATTTAAATGAGGAGGAATGGAGAATTGGGGCCACCTGCCCTGTATCCTGTAGGGACCCAAGTGCACCCCCAGCCTGTGAGGGAAGCATCTGTGGTCATTTGCTGGAGAGGATGGGACTGGAAAGGCATGCTTTGAGATAGGTTGGCCAAATAGTCCACCAGGCTAGGGTCGCGTGTAGAAATCTCCTGTTTTTTGCCACCACTGATTCTGAAGAGTCCACTGGACTGGTCTCATGTGTAGACTGGCAAAGGCCACCATGGGGATAGCTGCAGACATATGTCCTAACAGGCATAAGAGATATCTGGCTGTGATAAATTGTTGGGTTCGTATCTGGGAAGCCAGGAACAGGAGTCTGTCTTGTCTGTCAGAAGGGTGTAAGCCCTAGCGGAGGTGGTGTCCAAAACAGCTCCTATATACTGGAGTGACTGGGTAGGAATTGGATTGGATTTGGGCCAGTTGACAGTAATTCCTAGGAACAAACAGCTTTTTATCCATTAAAAGGGGCATTTACCACTTCATGCTGTATCTCTGGTGTAAATCCTGATACACGCTGTCACAAACCCACTCGGCAGGTCAGGTCCTCTACTCTCAAAGTGCTAACCTCTGAGCGCAGTCTTGTGAACAGTGTAACAGACAAGGTAACCCTCTTGTCAGTTTTTGTGAGTTCGGATCAACCTTTGATCTCCAGTTCTGGAGGGATTCAAACTGTTAACCTCCAGTTAGCATATCCAATGCACAGGCTCAGCTATATCTGTCTTCGGGGGGCCAGATATCTTTGCCTATGGGCACCTAACCAGGTGTACAGAGATGAACCCTTTAAAACTTTAATAAAGACTTCAGATTTAATGCTTCTCTTTCCAGTTTGGTACCACCATTCAAGCTATGTCTATTGTCTGCTATAACCATGTACTCTTCTTACAAATAAAAAAAAAGAAGTCAAAGACAGACCAAGTAAGTTCTAAAAAGAATTTTACTGAAAATAGTTAAAAATATGTAATGCACAAAATACAGAACTCATATCAAAAGACATACAAATCTTTTAAAAGAAACAAGGTTTAAACACTGCAAATTCCTACTTCAGTATTAGTCTCTAAATACTTGCTTAAGTGCTCACCGATCTTGCTTGGTCAGAGTCTAGGTAAAAATTGTGTGTCTCTGTAAAACAGAATTATTCCTTAAACAACTGTATTGGCCAATCCATTTTTGGTGAGGTCAGCTAGCTCCTCCTCTGTCAGATTATATTTAAAAATATATCTAATAAAAAAAACAGTAGTCTGTTCAAAGTATCAATTTTGCAATCCTTCAGCATGACTCATGTTTCAAATGGCATCTCTTTTGAACCAGGCTGTATCTTCTTCACGCAGGCTTCATAGGAGCATTTACAAACTTGCACTCCTGTGTAATAACCTGGGTTTTTTTCTTCAGCGTCATAAACCTTTTTTATGATTTCCCTCTTAACAAAGTTAACTTAAACAACTCTGTAATTAGCTCCTGGTCTGCCATGTAACACATCGTATGTAAAAAACTGAGTGTGTGTAATCTCACATGCTGTCTCAGCATTTTTCTCATGGCATCCATCCCTCAGCTGAAACCGGGGGGTGAGTGAGGTTATTCCAAGAGCACTGGCATTTTTAACAGGCACTTCAATTCCACATTTCTGTTATTTTAAGAAATAAAAATGATACAGCACTCAGAACATGGCTGTCTACATCACACATGCAACCATGCGTGTTGCCTTAGGGTAATGCTCGTGGCTGACATGTGAGCAGACTTCTCTATCTCATCATACCCTGAGCAAAGCAAGTAGCAAGATATGGAATTGACAGTGGAAACTGTTGCCAATAATTGGTCCTTCTTCTGAGATGGAGGCAGTTTATTGACTAGTTCTATAGCACAGGACCAGAGGGTACATTGATATATAACCATGTGTCCCATATATTTTATATTTGAATTAGGATGAAATTGGGGGGATGCAAGAGAGGGAATCATTGTTCATAACCAGGGGATTCAGTAGTAGGCAGAGCAAGGTCATTTGCCCATGTAGCGGTCAATGGTAAGGTGTTGGCATCCATACCACATAACAGACATCAGCTTGCTGGAGAGGGTCCAGAGGAGAGCAACCAAGTTGACCATGGATCAGCAGAATAGGTCCTATGAAGAGAGACTGGGAGCCCTTAGGATGTATTCCCTAGAGAAAAAGAGGGATAGTGGGGATATGATAGGGCCCTTCCAATACTTGAAGAGGGTTAACAGAGGGGAAAAGGTCTCTTTAAAATTGAGTGACAACAGAACCACGAGGGGGCATAGCTTGAAATTGATGGGGGAGGGTTTAGGAGGGAATTTAGGAAGCATTTGTTTTATGGAAAGTGTGGTGACCACATGGAATGCACTGCCAGAAGAGTGGTCTCAGTAAAAACTGTGGGGGCCTTTAAGAGAGCCTGGGATGAGCACAAAGGGGAACCCTGGGATGGGGCGGGAAGCAGTGAAGGAAGGGATGACACATGGGGGAGACAGAGTCATTGGCACAAACCATGGAATCTGCATAATGTAACAAGCAGGCTCGATAGACCAACTGGCCTTCTTCTGCTGGCTTTTTGTATGTTCGTATATAGTTTAGAATTCTGAGATTCATGGCACCCACCTGAGCTCATGTGTTTTGATAGTTTAGTACAATCACGAGCTGCTGTGATCACTATGGAGTCTGCTTCAGGGGTAGTGGAAAGAAATGGATGGTCAAGAGGAGCCTGGTAAAGATGGTCTGCCTTAGGAATAGCAGGAACAGCTGAGGGTTGGTTCTGAGCTGCCAGTACAGCATTTTGGTAAGTTTATATAAGTAGGGGTACCACTACTACAGGCTCCTCGAGCAGTTCAAGATAATCTGCCATATCCTTTCTTTGCTTATTATGTTCCATAGTTAAAAATCCCATGATTTTTTTGAATTTGGACCATCATCTCATATAAGGATGAGTCACCAGGAGGAGAGGCAGCTGCGTGTCTGGCAGCATCCTCGTGTAAGGAGGAAATAGTAGAAATAGAGGATGGAGGATGGGAGCCCAAGTCCTGGAAGTCAATTTCTCCCAGATTTCCTGGAAGATCTTCTGGAAATTCTGCCTCATATGAAAAATATTCTTCCTCATATGAAGGAGGGGAATGGAAAGGATTCCCTGTCACCTTGGAAGAGTTTAGGGGGAGGCATGGGAGACTGGGAAGGGTGGCCCACTTCCCCTGGAATAGTGGGTTAAGAATTCCTCATCACTTCTAAAACCTGTTGTATCACTGTGGCTATGTCCAAAAAGGTAGTAGTAGAGGGTGGGGTTGGTGATTTTTGAGATCCAGGGGAATAGTGAAAGAGATAGGATGTGATGTATAAACAGGTCTAGCCCCTGGATGGTGAGGACCAGGGTCCCAGTCCATGTCCGACTGGCCCCTGTGAGAAAATGGTTGTGAAGGAGGAGGGGCAGTAGAAATGGCAAAGTCAGTAGTCCTCCCCATGAAAACCTGGCCCTTCATTGATGAGGCAGTGAATGGGGAAGCATTAGAATGCTTAAAAGCAGACATCGTCGATGGGAAACGGTGCACCGTTGATGGGGCATTGATGGAACTTATTTAAGATTCCATAGAAACTGCTGAAAGGGCACCAGAAAGTGCTGTCAATGAGAGGGTGTAAACTCCTGTTGATGAGGAAGCAGTTCTGGAGGGCATCATTGACTGTGGAGCACCTGTGACAGTGGCCATTGACGAGCATTTGCCCGATGATGATGAGGATGATTTATCCTTATCACATTTATGCTTCTTGTGTGAAGCAGTAGTAGGGGGTTCTTTGGAATGGTCCCCCTTCTCTAAGAGAGACAATTTCTGCTCCATGAGGTGAGCTTCAATCTCCTTCAGACATCGTCGACGGGTTGCCTGGGTGAATTCCTGGCAGTGTTTGCAGGTGACGGTGTTGTGTGTGGGACTCCGACACCTAACATAAGCAGTGTGGTTGTCATAACAGTAGATCTTCCTACCGAAAAGACATGACCGAAATAATGCTGACTTGCTTGTAGATTATTTGGACGTTCATCAATGAAGAATGGAAACGGAGAGAAACCCGCTCCCAGCTCAAGTTCTTATTGATGACTGCTTTCACTAGCTGCTGCGTGCAAGCTGAAGACAGCTGGAAAATGAACTGAGGATACCAGGGACCACTCTTATATAGTAGCAGGATGATGATGTCATGTGTGGGCGGACCCTGGAAAAAGACTGCTAGAAGAGAGTTGCCATGCACCACAGCACCCTCTGGTGATGACCCAAGTGTATTACCTGCCACAAAAGATTATCCCCATGGAAGATCTATGGTTATAGATAAGCAACCTCTTTTTCCTCAGCTTGAACAAGTCTGTTTAGTTTACCCCGTTGTATCATTTTATGTATAAGTATATTTTCATCATATTCCCCTGCTCTCCCTAGCTCCTAAGGTTTTCGAGAGAGCACACACTGTGGTTTTTGAGTCTCTTCTCATAGGTTCTACTCTGCTTCCCATGGATCATTTTCATAGCCCTGCAATGAATAGCTTCTAACCTATTCCTGTCCCTCCTCAGATGTGGGCTCCAAAATTGTACACAGTACTACAGCTGTGGTTGGACCAGTGACCTGTACAATGGCGGCATCCCCTCCCTACTACAACTAGTACAACCCCTTCTGCTGCATTTCAACATTCTCTTTGTCTTCCCTTCAGCTGTACTGCACTGGGATGAGGTTCTTAGCCTATTGTTATCATCCCCAGGTCCCTTTCCTCTTTTGAGTTTTCAACCTTCACCACACTGATGCAATAATCCATCTGTGGTTACAACTACATTGATTCTTCTACATAGTCCCACATGTGTAGATACTAAACATGCCCAAAGTCTTCCAAAATACCCACTGGCTAGCACTTCCGCTCCTCTGAAAGTTCTCTCTGGCAACCTTGGCCCTCCATGCCTCAGCTCTTTCTGCTGGAAATGTAAGGAATCCACTTGGTACAGTAGCTCTGCACCACGGTTTGTTTCTTTTTAAGTTCCTTCAATTGTTTTTACCAATTATTGTCATTGTTTCCTTGTGGTACCTCACTTGTTTAGAGCTTCATCCCAATTCCACTATGGTCTTCATTCCTAGTGACTTCTTGCTGTGACTTTATTGTACAGTTTCCAACACCGAAGACATATGTCCCTGTTATTCCCGGAATTCAGCAGCCATTCTTCTATGATTGTCTTGTGTACTTTGCCTACTGTTGACATTGGGCTAATTTAGGTCCTGCAGAGAGCCTTTAGTACTCATTCTTTAGATATACATTGCATTTCTAATTTGAAACTATCTGTAGTCTTGAATTTTATCTTGCTGTCTAGAACTGGTTCTGTAGCCATCACTGCAAACACTGAACTAAATTACTCATTCAGTATGTTCACTCTTCCAATGTGCCTTGTCTTCCTCCACATTTTCTCTATTGTTTTTCATTCTTTCTAAGCTATTTTGTTTGTCATTTTTACCTACTGTACCTGAAAGTCTTATAATTTTTCTTAACCCATTTGGCTATCCTTAGTTCTGTGTTTGCTTTCACCTTCCTCACTACTTTGGTACTTTGGTAGTTCTGGACAAAAGAAGGTGGGTTACCCATCAGGATTGTCCTCCATATACATGGAACATTAACCCAATCCCTACCCAAACATCCATATATCTAGTTTATTTTTAAAAGTTATGATATTTGTAGAGTCAACTATCTCTTGTGGTAGACTGCTCCACAATCTAGGTGTTCTGACTGTGAAATAGTTAATTCTTTTGTTACTTTTAGCTCTCATCACCTCTAATTGTTTATTGTGTAGTCTAGCTACTGTTTTTCTAGTGGAATATTTAATACTGCATAATTTCATTTGTTCTTGATTTCCAAGAATTTTGAATAGTTGTAGTAAATCTCCTCGACTGCGTCTCTGTGCCAGTGTGTGTAGTCCTGTTTTATTTAATCGGGAATAACAGTCCAAATTTTTTAAGTGCGGAAGTTGCTTTGTGGCTCTACGTTGAACCTGTTCAATTCTATTTATGTCTGATTTCAAGTAAGGACTCCAGAATGGAGAACCATAATCCAAATGGGGCCTTATATGAGATTTGTAAAGGGACAGTAAGCAAGATTAAGATCTAGTCACAAACGTTTTAGAAATTCTACATAATAATGCATTTGTTTGAGTTGCTATTTTAGTACAATGAGTTGATGAAGTTAATTTATCATTAATTATTGTCCCTAGATCTTTTTCTGCTAGTGAAGTTCTAATAATAGTATTATTTAGGTAGTAATTTTGGACCGGATTGTTTTTTCCAAGATGTATTACTGCACATTTAGATAGAATGAAATACATTTTATTTGTTAATGCCCATTTTTCTACTGCCATCAAGTCTGCTTGAAGCCCAAGTTTGTCACTGCGATTGATGGCCATCCCCCCCCCCGAGTTTGGTGTCATCCGCAAACTTTACCATTATGTTACTGGGAGAGATAGTCATGTCACTTATGAATATGTTAAACAGAGTTGGCCCAAGTACGGAGCCCTGCGGCACCCTGCTGGTCACATCCCTATCATCAGAAAGGACATCATCTACTCTCACTCATTGAGTTCTTTTACTTAACCACTGATTTATCCAAGAGATTAATGGAATTGAAATTCTCAATGTGATAAGTTTATTTATTATTATGGTATGTGAGACTTTATCAAATGCCTTACTGTAATCTAGTAGAATGACATCCATTGGAATATTACAGTCTAGATTATAGATAATATAATTGTAAAATAAAATTAAGTTTGTGGTGCATGAATAACCCGATTTAAATCCATGTTGGTAAACATCACTGATGTTTAAAGTTATCATTTCATTCTCTAATTTAAGTTTAATGATTTTTTCCATTAGTTTACAGGGTACAGATGTTAGGCTAATGGGACTGTAATTTTCAGTTTTAGAATGAGATCCCTTTTTATAAATGGGTGTAACTATGGCTGTACGCCAGCCCCTGGGTACTACTGAGTTTTGAATGGATTTGTTGTAGATTATCGTTAGAGGTGAGAGAATAGTGTTTTTTGTTTCTAGTAGAAATCTTGAGGATATATTGTCTGGACCTGAACTAGTGTTTTTTTTTTTTTTAAGGTGTTTAAAACTGTCAAAGTTTCTTGTTTTGAAATAATTTCTACTTCAGGGTTTGGTGTTACTGGAATAACTGATAAAGTTGTTTCTTGTGAGAAGACTGATGCAAAGTAATTGTTTAATTCAGTTGCTGTTGTTTGATCAGATGTTATTGTTTGTTTGTTAATTATTAATAGTCCGATTGTCTTATTACAACCTTTTTTTGTGTTGAGGTATGAATGTAGAGCTTTGTGACAATCCTTTGTATGAGCTATTTTAAATTCAAAATTACACTTTGCTGTAATAATTTGTTTTTCTTAATTTTTTAAGTGTTTTCCTGTATGTTATTAGAATTGAATTAACTGAAGTTTGTGGGGCCTTTTTGAGTTTTGTAAACAGTTTTTTCTTTTTTGTAATTAACGTCTTAATATTTTTGTTAAACCAATGTGGAATCTTTCCCTTGTTATTATATTTATTTTTTTCAGGTATGTATTTCTTTTCTAGTTGTGTTATTTTTTCTTTAAAAAAGTCTCATGCTTTGTTAGTGTTTAGAGGAAGAAGAATCTTTTCCCTGTTAATTTTGTTTAAAGAGTGATTTATTTGATCAAAATTAGCTTTGTGATATTGTTTTAGTTTAATTTTATTTATTTTTGGTTGAAGATGAAATTTTATGGCAAAAGTTATGGACATGTGATCACTATTTCCTAGGGGTGCTATAATTTTGGTATCATATATAGGTGTTTCTAGATTTGTTATTACTAAATCAAGAATATTGTTACCCTTAGTTGGTTGTCTTATAATCTGTTTTAAGCCTAAGTTTATAATAACCAAGGTAAATTGTTCTTCATGTTGATTTGTTCCTGTGAGAGTATTCCAGTTTATAGTGGGAAAATTAAAGTCCCCCAGTATAAGTACTGTATCTTTGTTTGCCAATTGATTTATTTCTTCAGTCAGAAATTTGGTAGTTTGAAAATCAGATGTTGGTGGTCTATAACATACACCTATAAGTAGTTTATGAGCATTTGTTGGTTGGATAATGGCCCATACACTTTCTGTTTGTAAATTAGTTTCTATCCCATTGGAATATATGTCATTTCTTATGTAAAGACTCACCCCTCTTCCTTTTTTTGAATTTTCTCTATGTTTAAAGTAATGTTTATAACCAGGGAGTTCTGCCATCCATTCTTTTTCTGTGTTACCCCATGTTTCTGTTATTGCAACTACCGCCAACTCAAGAGTTTTGGTTAGAATTTCTAATTCTGCATATTTAGTAATGTTCATTGATCTTGAATTTAGAGTAAGAATGTTTGCTGTAAAGTTTGTATTATGGCAGTGATTTTTAATAAGAGGCTGGGATATGTTCCCAGTCTCCCCCTTATTTTTTAGTTTAAATGAGAGTTAATGTATGATGTCATTTTTTGGCCCAGAATATTGCTACCCTTTCTGCTTAGATGTCATCCATCCCAACAGTACAGTGCAGATTTGTCCTTGAATTCTTCCCAGTGTGTTAAACATTTTATACCTTGTTTATAGCACCATTTACAGAGCCATTCATTCAAGCTTTTTATTTTGGAGATAGTATAACTAGTGGATCTTGGGATGGGAAGCATTTTGGAGATACAGACAGTGCAACCACGGTCTGTTAATATGTTGTTTAATGCAACAAAGTCTTGTTTGATTTTTGATAGTTGTGATGCCTTGATATCATTTGTCCCTGCGTGGATAATTACTAGTGGGTTTTTGCCAGCAGTAGATAGTATTGATTCTACCATTGATGTAATATCAGCAATTTTTACTCCCCTAAAACTGGAGCACATTCTGTGTTCTTTATCTGGATTGCATATTATTCTATCTAAATATTTTATAATTGAATCACCCAATACAATCACTTGTTTTTAATTGGTATGTGGTTCAGTTAGTGAAGGTGCATTTAAGGGGTTTGTTAGGTGTTCCTTAAGTAAGGTAGGATTTGTTTCTGATTTGGTGATATTATTTTGGTATGTCTCAGGAAGTTTAGAATCTTCATCTTTATGTTCAGTATTACTACTATTTCCCAAAACCATATCAGCCTCTCTGTCTGTTTGTTTCACTAGTATTTCAAAATAATTATGTAATGGAAGTTCATCATTGTTTTCTGAAAGATTTTTGGTTTTCTTTGTGTGTTTCTTGTAAAGAATTTCTGTCCAATTATTCTCTGTTGTGTATGTTAAGGGTGTTGAGGATGTGACTGGTTGCTCTATTAAGTTAGTTGTGGGATAGTCTTTTAGAATGTTTTTTGGGGAAGTGAGTCATCTAAATTTTTTGTAATAGATGTGTTTGTTTCAACCAACAATGACATCTGGTCTATGTAGTCTTCTAAAGCTTTGATTTCGGATTTAAGATTATCTTTGGGCTGCAAACGTATGATTTCTTCCTGAAGACTTTGTACCAGGATACATCTTTCACAGACAAAGTTAGGTGTTTGTTTACCTGTTGTGTACATTGAACATGATACACATATTTTGTTTGCTTTCTTCATGGTTAATAATAATTTAATGTGTATTCAAACAATAATGATAAAAAGGCCGTATATTCTAATATTACCTTATTGATGATCTTGATGGTAGGGCCTCGTGCCCGGTTTCCCCGGTGGACACGGTAGACATGCACAGACATGCGTGTCTCTGCACGCATCTCCGTGCACAGCCCCACGCACGCTCGCCCCGCTCGCTAATGTGAGTTTTTAAAGGTAGTGAAACCGGAAGTATGTTGTAGCATGACTTCCAGTTTCACGCTAATGTATTTTGCACAGTTTAATACAATTTAGCCTTTAGAAAGGCTATATGACTGTAATAAGGTGTTTCTAGACTGGTAAAGTCCCTGGGAGAGCTTTTAAACAGAGTGGTACAGAGTAGTTTTACAGGAGGTCTCAGGAACTAGCCTCTCAATCCTCCAGTATCCCAGACTGCTTAGTGTCTCAATCAGGAAGTACCCAGCAATAACAAAGCTCAAAGTAAATAAACTGGATTACTTTCTCCCCTTGTACAATTGAACCTGCTTGTAATGGACTACTTGGTGTGGATCCTTTTTGCCTGTCATATGTGGATATCCAGAAAAATGAAAATAACAGTTTTGCTCATGAAAATGGGACCCAGCAGTATTATTGTACTGCAGTAATATAATGTATGCTATATCATGTTACTACGTCACTTTATCATTGAATCACTCACCATGATCACACTGCAGCCCCTCAACTGAGTGAACTTCTGCCCCTCATAATCAGCTCAGTCCTTCATGTTTGCTGGTGAAACAGCAGAACACATGCCTGACATGTTTAGCTCAGCCCTGAATGAATTCCATGAACTCCACCAATAACATCTCTCCATCAACTCTGTTAACAATAGCCTGGTCATCAGGTTGCCCCCTGCGAGTTTGTTTGCTGGCAAACAAATGAATTCTGCTAATCACCAGGCAATCAAGTGTCAGTGGCTCAGTAGGTAGCACACTTGCCTCTGAGGCCGGGAGATCAGAGGGATGTGGGTTCAGTTCCCACATCTGGCACTTGGGTTAATATCCCAGTACTGACACTGTAGTGCAGCATGAGAGGGGTGCTGCACTTCTGAGGTGCCATCTTTCAGATGAGATGTTAAACCGAGGTCCCATCTGCCTGGATTGGTGGTAGTTCAGGAGGAGGTTAAAGATCCCATGGCACTTATCGAAAATAGTAGGGGAATTTTTTATTGGAAAACAATATAAGAAAACAAAACCAAGGTAATACTTAACACTATAATCATACTGCTTACTACATATGAAAACAAATAAGGAAAATCACAATATCCAATGTGCAGGTGAAAAAACAAAAGAAAATCACACAAAAAAAATGTTCATCATAGAATCAACCACCCCTCCCCCCACATATGTGAAACTGGAAGGGAAGAAAAAAAATACAAGACAATATAATACTCTATATTCAAGTAACCCCTTCAAACAAAATTAATGGTAATGCTCTCCACCAAAATGCCACTAAAGGTGCTGGAAGAGTTTTTTTCTCTAAACAATAAATTCTACAGATTTCACTTCTGATATGTTCTTGGAGTGCAGGCAAAGCAACCAATTTTTGTTGTAACACAAACAGTGGTTGTGCCAGATGCACCATTTGCAGACTGCAAACAGCACCCACAAAGTACCTGGAAAGAAAATCTTCCAACCTGGTCCAAAGTCCCCATAAACCAATTCAGTATATGTCAACCCTGAGAACACAGGTAAGCCCCATGACTGACTCAATTGAGACCATAAAGGGGCAATATATGGGCACTCAAAAAAAAGATGCTGCATAGATTCTAGTTGACAAACACGTGTCATGAATACAGTAACATTCAGACAATTGTTTATGTTTCTGATTTCCTTTGACTTTCAATTTGTCGAGACAACATAACCATAAAACGTCCCACATCTTCGCTGGAATCCTGTTTTCTAATAATTGCTTAATTAAATACTGTGAATCACAAGGTACATTAAAACAAGGTGGCACCAAGAACATGGTGTGCAGAATAGAGGAGTATAAACAATTTCTATTTTGCAATAACTCCACATCAGGGGACACTTTCCAAATTTTAAGTTTTTTAAACAATTCAAAAAGGTATACAGATGAACCAAATGGAATTCTTGTAAAAGGTTTCCAAACAGGAGTTTGCCATTTCTCCATAAAATATTGAGAATGGGATGCAAGGCTAAGGGCCCAACAATCTGTCCTGTTAACTAAACCAGGAAATATATTAGCATTCACAAAGATAGAAAAATAAAAAAGCACCAGGTTTATCATTTGCAGACCCCCTGTTTTATAGGCTAGTAAGTAACTGATCTCTCAACTAGGTTCAGTCTACTACCCCAAAGTAATTGGAAAAATAAATTATACAGCCGAGCTTCAAGAGAAAAAGGAAGAGGAAAGATATAACTAATGAGTTAACAGAGTGGCAAAATACAAGTTTTAAGTAAAAAAAATCAGTTTTTTCCGGGTCATAGGAAACCGTTTCCACCGAACAATTTTAGATTCAGTGACCTCCGTAGCCGAACTCCAGTTGCATGCCGCTGCATCAACTGGACCAGACATAACCTCCAATATGCAAATTTTCTGGGAATGAATAGCAATCCCTCCAATTATTGGTAATCTGTCCATTAAAGGAATGTGCACAGCACATCCCACACTTGTTGGGGTAGTTAAAGCAGATCCAGATATCCGGGAAAAGGAATGAACAATCTCAATTGCCCGTTCCCCAGAAGCTGGATCTGCTACCAGAATGCAAATGTCATCCGCATAGGCAAAAACACACAGAAAAACAAGGTCTGGAGTTATGGAGATATGATGAATATTTTCCCTCCCACCTAATGTCCGAAGAAGTGGATCAATGGAAAAGACGTATAACAGGGGACTTGGAGGACAGCCTTGGCGGATCCCTCTCTTAATACGGACATGGGAACCTCACAAACCATTAACCAATGGTGTGGTGTAAGCCGTTTTATACAAAATTTTAATCCAGTCCAGTAAAACCGCAGGGACCCCACATGTTTGCAATACAGAAAATAAATACTCATACGGAACCCAGTCGAAAGCATTGGTTTGGTCTAAACTAAAAACATAACCTTGAGTGGTATTCCCATCAAAGACTTCTCTCAAAATGTTCAGGTTTGAGAGCATGGAACGACCCGGGATTGCACAAGTTTGCGTGGCAGAAATTATTTGAGCTGCCACCTGAGCTAGCCTATTAGAAACTTTTTTGCACAAAATCTTCCAATCTGAATTTAATAAACTAATAGGTCGCCAGTTATCCAGCTTCGGTTTATCATGTTTCTGTTTATACAAAAAAATCAGATAACTGTATGAAAAAGCAAGGCGAATAGGCAATAGACCTTGTAAAATAGTATTATAAACCTGTGTTAAATATGGTAGTAATAAGGATTTAGCTTTTTTTTTTAAATTCGCTTAGCATCCCATCAGGGCCAGGGGTAACCGTAGTTTTCAGATGAGTTATAACAGAATCTACTTCTGCACATGTAACCTGTTGATTCGAGATTCTAAAACACTTTGGGGAGAGAAGAGGAACTTCTGAGGAACCCAAAAAGCCATCCCAGGAATGTGAGTCATAAGCCTGTCCATATAATGATTTAGTATGGAAAGAAACCGCCTCCAAAATCCTGTGGTTATCAGTAATCCTGATACCAGAATGAGTAACTAAAGCAGACATATATTTAGATGCCACCTGTTGGTGGCTACTATCATAAGGATTAATTATTTTAGCAGAACCCTTCCAGCCATATTCTGTTCTAGGAAAAGTGATGTCATTCTCTCATACTGAGAAGTCCGCATCTCTGTTTTAACCTGCCAGATTTGGGCTGAATAGTCTAAACCCCATTCAGATTGCCAAGACATTAGTCTTTGTAGGTGGCGCCGATATTTAAGATACTTAAAATAACGATCTGAAGATATTTTTTTTGAGAAACATTTACAAAATTTCATAATTTCAGTTTTAGTATCTTGCCACCAAAAGGCCGGATTATCATACAAGTCAAAAACAGAAATCTTGTCTTGGAGAAGCCGAAACAGGTCTTGCCACCCACCTTCATCAGCCAACACAGATATATTCATTTTCCAAAAGGTATGTGTTTCAGGTTTGTTACTGGGACAACATGTGCGTAACAGTAATAAACAGTGGTCTGAGAATTCACAAGGGACAACCGAATACTGTACATTATTTAACCAGTGAGAAATAAAGAAATAATCAATTCGAGTGGAAGATCTGCCTCGATGAAAAGTGTGTTCTGGTGGTGTGATACCAAAATAGGCCCCATCCCGTAAGTTAGCAGTAACGTACAAAGTGTTGAGAAAATTGGAATCCAAATATAATTTTTGAGTAAGGCCAGTTTTATCAGATAAGGACAGAATACAGTTAAAATCTCCTCCAAAAATCACAGATTTGGAGGAATGAAGAAATGGCTGGATCTGTTTAAACGTATGAATCCTCTGGGTCTTAATTTGAGGGTTGTAAATATTAATAAGTCTCCATTCTTGTTGTTGGAAAACAATATCTAGGATCAATACTCGACCCTGAATTTAGTCAATTAACCTAGTGACCTGAATTTCTACCCCCTGAACCAGTATCCCTACTCCAGAACACACATCTTCAGCTAAAGACCAAAAAGACAGACCATTTCTCCAATCCCTAGAGGCTTTCCCAATCTCCTGTAAAGAATGGAGCCTAGTGTCTTGTAAAAAAATAATGTGTAGGGGCAAAGACAAAAGAAATGAAAAAATGGCCCAGCGTCTTTTATCATTTTTGAGACTATTGGCATTTAAGCTCCCAAAAGATATAAAGTCCCCCATCTTGGTTAGAGAGTAAATCAAGATTTTTTCCTACCTCAACCTTTACCAGGAGATTTAATCTTACATCTCTTTTTTTCATTCAGTTGAACATCCCCCAGAACTTGCTCAGAGTCAGTGAACATCTCAACTTGGGAAGACTCAATAGAGGAAGCATCAGAATCTTCCTCAGTATCCACAGTTTGCTTCCGCTTAGAAAAAATCGCAAACCGGTTGGAAACCGTCAGATCGGGGGACTACAGTAGGCAGAGGCACTCCTTTCGTCAGAGAGCTCCTCGTTAACCTCCTGTTTCCCACTGGGACCCAATCAGTATCCCCAGGGGGCTTCATGTTTTCCTTTATAGAAGGGAGAACTACTGTACAAGAGGTGGAAGCCTGCACCTCTTCTGCCACTGGGGAAGAAGGGAAAGCCTGGGGCAGTGAACCAGAGTCCTCAAGCCGTAAGTCTTTACTGGATGAAGGAACAGTCAGAAGTGGAGGTTCCAACCCAGGATCCCCAAGGGAAGAAGGAGAAGCAGCAGGGGGTGGAGGTATCACTGTAGTATCAAAAGGTCAAAACTGGGGCCTGGCCTGAGCTGACTTCTGTGCTTGAGTTACCGTCTCATGCTGGGAATCAGTAGGCCATTCAGGGTTATTATGGGAAGCCCACAGACGATCTTTAAAAGAATGAGAGGATTCCTCACACAAATTACAATACTCAGGACATGGGCAGTTTATACTTACATGACCAGAACCAAGACATGTAGAACATTTCAGCTGGTCACAGGCACTACTGAGATGAGTCTGGGCTCCACACCGGAAACAAGATTTCAGCTGCCCTGGATAGAAAACAAAACCCCGATCTCTACCCAAATAAAAACAACTAGGCAAGTGCTGAATAGTCCTACTGATTACAGGTAATTTAACCTGTAATTTCCACCCCCCTGTCCAGAAAAATTCTGAATCAATAATCAGATCAGGCAAACCTAAAACAGAACATTTAGAAGACAACCACCTTACAATATCTTCTATTGCCACCCCCTCATTTTTAAACAAAACCGTAACAGTTTTTATAGTTTGTTTAGTAAGGGGAATAGCAAAAAAAGGGGCCCACAAAGGAGTATGGCGAACAGCTTGATACCTATTCCAAAAAGTGTCTAACCCAGAAGCATTCTTAAGACTAACATCAAAGTAATTATCTCCAGATGTATGAATTAAAGCATAAATCTCAGAGGGAGAGAATTGGAGACTGGATTTAAGCAAATTTTTCCCTACATAAAGACGATCCGGGAAGACGTCCAGGCCACCCCTATAACGGAGGCGAACAGCATTACGCCATTTGGCCTGTTCAGGAGGGGAATGGAATAAACCAGCAAAAGTTTTAGTCCAGTGAGGCCCCAAGGCTGGACCACAATCCATAGTAGCCGAGTTCCTAGTGCCATCCAATGCAGGGGTAGGGGAGGGTTTGGGGAGAGAATCAGATACTGGTATCGAAACAGAGCACACCCCAGTCTCCACCAAGTCAACATGAGAAGAAGCAGGAGACAAAGGAACAACTGTAGTAGGCAGGATGGGGGTATCCAACACAGTTTCAGCAGTGTGCAAGTCATTTTGTTGAAATAAACTCAGTGTAGAAACCTGCCCTCCTTCAACCTGCCAGGAGGATGTTTGCGATAAATTAAACCCCGAAGGGACCTCTAGCGGGTCCGTGATGTCCAATAAATCCCCTCTGGGAGCAGGGCCAAGCCGTGCAGGGGAGGTCCAAGAATCATCCAAAGGGGACTTCTCCCACCCTGCACCCCTAAGTGCTGCTGCGATAGTAAGCCCAGATGCCGATTGGTGGGAATCAAACCCACCACCAACTGGGCTGGACACAAAAAGACCCGGTAGACCGGGCTGGTGATCCCCCATAATATCAGATGAAAGACTCATAGGGTGTACAGTACCTTCCAGACAGACAGAATCCTCCGGGATAAGTGGAGTAGACGACACCACACTGGCTCCAAGGCGGCTGTAACGTTTCTGCCCGCCTCTCCCCATCTCTTGAGGTGTAGAACTGTGGCAAGGTAGCGGTGTGGAGGAGCCTAGGGGAGACTTCAGGCACTTGCTTGTCTGCAATTCACTTCCAGTCTCCCCTGCTCCCAACAAACAATCATCACCACAACGGGATACCGCCAGTACTTCCGGGTTCCTGCTGGGCTCCCGTAGAATGCTCAGTGTCTCATGCGGCGCAGGGTAGCTGACCTCATTGCCAGGAGTCGGGCCAGGAGAAGCCCAGCTACTTGCTTTTGAGGGAGAGAAACCAGTGATAGGAGAACGAACTGTCCGGGGGGAGGAGTAAACAACGCCAGCCCCTGAATCTTGTGGTAAGTCCTTTCCAGCTACCACAGCATCCATCGTTACGGAAAGAGAATCATTAGGCAAAAAAATATCCTGTTGGTTGGATAAAGCGTCTTCCGGTGATCCGATATATGTAGCAGGCATGGTCTCCTGAAGCACGGAGATAGGGAGGGAGACCAACTCCCATCTCCTGCATGTCCTCTTGCTCGTTTCAGAGCCCCAAGTGGCCTATCCCGACGGCCGTTCCCCCTACTGGTCACAGCGCAACCGCAACAGAGTAGGGGAATTTCCCCGGTGTCCTGGCCAAATTTCCCTCATTCACTAAAACAATACCACCAACAGCTTAATCTGGTTCACGGTCAGTTGGCATTCATCTGTATCTCCCTCCCCCGGGTCGTGCCTGAAAATAGGCAGGATTTGCCTAGTGCACTTACCCGGTCAACAAAAACTAAATAAATAAATGAATTCTGTTAATAACCACTGAGCCCACCCACCATGACTCAGACAAAAGAGTTGTATTTAATAGTGCCATGATACCCAGCCCTGAACTCTAGCAATAGAGGGGAGAGAGATTTAAGGTCATCAGGGTCTTAAAGGAAGACAAATACACACAAAAAAAAAAAATACAAGAAGCTTCCTGTATTGGGCCATTCACGGCCACTCAGAAAAGCTTAGAAAGTAATCAACACTTCATCAGATTAAGTGAGAAGCCCTGAAAAATGTCTGATATTGATGGAGCATTTAGTTCATTATATCCAACATTTTTAAAGAGGTACTCAATGAGAATGGGTTTTGGTTTCTGTGATTTGCCAAATTGTAAGCGTTTGTCAGGTTTAAGCGTGTTCAGCTTAAGTGGGTTGAACTGCATACCATAAAAGCTATTTTTTTCCTGATTGCATCCCTCACTTGCCTGTCTAGCCAGACAGGTTTCTTTTGCTTTTTTGCCTTACTGACAACTTAAATGCTCTCTTGGGTGGTCTCTTATACTGCCCCTTTTATTGCTACCTACTTGATTTTTGCCTCCTCTCCTTCTTGTATGTTCTTCTGATGATCTTCATTCGATTCATGCTATCATTTTGCTAGGTCAGCTTTCCTCAAGTCAGAAACCACATTGTGATTGGTTGACTTCTATGGCACTCCAGACATTACCTCATGGGTTGTGACCCCACCTGATAGGCTAGTGATGCACATGACTCAGGATCAGATTTCTCCCATATCCCGGTCCCAGAAGCCCCTGCTCTCCAGTTCAAACTTTGCATCTGATCAGGCTAGCACACCAGGGTCCCTGCTGTCCAAATTACTAAGGTAAGCCACTTTTAAATCCTAATTGTTCAACCTACATAACCCCTCTATTTAGCAGGAAACAAACCAGGCATAAATGTAAAGAGCTAACGCCCTTCTTAAATTCGTTTGTTCCATTGTAATTCCGTGGAGAAACCCTTGCCTGTTGTAGTTATAGGGGTTTATCTAACAGAGGGCCTTCTCATGTTGAAAGCAAGCTTTCCTGGTTTTGGTTTTTATACTGCTGTATGGTTTGTTCTCGTCTAATATCGAGTTTTGCCTGAGAGGACATTAGTTTGTTGAAACAGCCCCTCGTGTCTCATGATGCCAAGGCCTTGTGGCCGTTTCGTTCGCCCAGGGCGCTCACGAGCCCCTCATGTTCCCCCCTGGGAACTCTGCAGAACACTTCTGGCTCTTCCCTATTCCCCTCGCCGTCTTAGCGAGGTGGTACACCGCCGAGCTCCAAAATTGTGAGTGCCCCCCGATCACAGCCACGCTGCCATGCTCCCTTCCCCTTCAAGGCCTCTTCTGAGCCCAGGCAGGCCAGACGGAATTGCGATCAAGGCTTCTGGGTCGCAGCCACACCTGCTCCACCCTCCCCTCGGGCCTCTCTGGGCCCAGGCAGGCGCTTCTCACCTCCCCTTAGGTCAGGAGGTTCAGCGATGTGTCTCCGGGTGGCGGGCTGGCTCTCTCCACCCCGCTTACATGGGTCTCCTCCGCCGCTGGCTCTGGATCTCCCGGCTTGCAGCGCCGTAGCTGTCCCTGTACACGCCCTGGTCACCGGCCTCAGGCGCAGCTTCAGCCCTCTCACCATTCCCCTGCCCATGGCATGAGGCCTCAGCTCCTCTCGGAGCTCCCCCGCGACCACGTGGTCTGGCGTTTCACCTACCTCCTATTCTCGCGCCCGGGGACGCTGACCACTAAATAGGACCACGAGGCCCTCCAGCTCTATGGCCCTTTCCTCCAGGTCCCCATGAGTCTTCGGGGGAAGGATCCCCCTCTCTCTCTCTCGTGGGCCAAGCTCCTTGCGACGGCCCAAGTTCCTCCCCTTCACTTCCTGGGATCGGGAGTCTACAGGAGTGTTTTCGGGGGGGGCCTAAAGAGACGTTTGACCGCGTCCCAACCCAGCATTACCAACTGGCAGGACGTTGGTCTAGCCCCAGGAGCCCTGGCTCATCCTTCCCCCCAGCTTCTGGAAAAAAAAAAACAGAAGGCTGGTGTACCCTGTGCACCCATATGGGCTCCTCCCACAACAGCCCATGTGAACCACCAGCAACTTCACCTTCTGGGGTCCCTCCCTATAGCGATCCCCAGAGTCTCAGCCTCCATGTGGGTCCCTCACCACAGCGACCCCCATTTTAGGCCATCTCACACCCTCTCGCTCTCTCTCTCTCTCTCAATCCTATGTACAGAGCGCATCTCTGATCTGTCTATCAGGGCCCCACCGCCCGGTGCAGGCCCAGTTGGCACCCATGGTAACGCTTCGTCCTTTGTCTTCCCCAGATGGTCAAGGCCAAGAAGTGCACAGCGTGCAGCTCCAACCTCCTGCCCCACGCCTCTGGGCCACTGTGCCCCACCTGTCTTCACCACGACAACAACCTATCCTTGGGACAGTCCACCGCCATGGGTCCCAGCAACCCTGGCCCTAGCGGCTCATCTTGGTTGGACCCAGGCGCCTTTCTCCTGCAGAACCAACAGGCGACCATGGCCATGATGGAGAGTCAGCAGAACTTTATGCTGAAGGTGATGGAAAAATTGGAGTCCCTCACCAACAGAGATTACTGCGAACCCGCCTCTGATCAAGATGGCGGGAGGCCAACGAAGATAGCATGGATCTGACGGAACTAACCCAGATGTCCCCAAACCCGACACCGGGGAGGACACCGACCTACCAGAAGAGGAAGACGGGGCCATCTCCGACGAAGAAGACGTGGAACAACAGGCCATCCCGTCGCTTACTTCCAAGCTATGTTCCTTCGACATGGTTCCAGGCCTCATCAAGATCATCAAAACCACCATGGGCTTCGAGATGGAGGAAGAAAAACCTCAATCCAAGCTAGATCCTCTGATCCAACAGAGATCCACCGTTTGAGAGTCCTTCCCCATCTGTCCAGCCATCGAGGACATTGTCAACCAGGAGTGGCAATCCGCCGACCCAGGCCGAATGCCCAACAGAAGAAACCTGGACCGCATGTATCCCATGCAGGACGACAAAGCAAGCACCTGGTGCTCTGCCTCAACAGTCGACCCCCCGGTGGCCGCCCTCAGCAGACGGACTATCCTACCCTGCGGGACAATCTCTCTAAAGGACCCTACAGACAAGAGGGTTGAGGACATGTTAAAGAAGGCTTTTGAAACAGAGAGCATGGCGGCGAGAGCGTCCACAGCAGCCATCTACACAGCAAAGGCACAAATACATTGGTTGGAGGAACTCCTTGAGCAGGCCAACCCCAAATCCAGAGAGACAGAGCTATTAGAGTGCACCATCGATGCGGCAAGGTACCTAGCCAACATGGCTGTTGACACCCTCAGACTGAACGCAAGGGCCACAGCCATCTCAAACAGAGCCAGACGGGCCTTGTGGCTTAAGTTATGGGAGGCTGACAACGAGTCCAAGACCTTACTGCAAAATCTACCCTTGAAGGGCAAACATGTTTTTGGGGAGGGTCTTTTAGAGTTTCTGAAACAGAAAGAGGAGGGCAAGGAACTTCTCAGAAACAAGAGTAGGCACTCCTATCTCCCTTCCAATAGGCGGAGATTTTGGGGGAGCCAGAGGTCGTACCAAACCCACAGGGACACTCACCCAACCACTCCCTTTCGAGGTAGAGGCCACTACACTTCAACTCGTGCCCCCTCCACCCAACCCTACTACACCTCATCCTTCAAAGCCCATGGCTCGAGATTTGGAGGAAGAGGCAGAGCCCAGCGAGGCAAGCCGCAATGACTACTCGCGCCAGACCCCCTTAGAACAAGGCCACTCCCCTCCCGTGGGTCAAAGACTAGCGCTCTTCAGTCACCAGTGGTTCCACACCACCTCCGACAGATGGGTTCACGAAGTCGTGTCCAAGGGATTCTCGATAGAGTTATCAGGGACTCCCCTGACACACAGGTTCATCACCTCACCGGTGTCGGAAAAGAGGGCCACTGCTCATCAGGTACAACAGATCCTGTGGGACCTAATTGACAACAGGGCAATCCAACCAGTACCACCACAAGAGCAGAGATCGGGAGTATACTCCATCTTTTTCCTTGTGCCAAAGAAAAATGGAGACCTCCGCCCCATCCTGGATCTCAAACACCTAAACCAACATGTGGTGCCCCAGACATTCAAGATGGACATCCTGAGGTCAACCCTCCGCAGTCTTCGGGTAGGTGATTTCCTGACGTCCATAGACCTCAAGGACACGTACCTCCACATCCCCATCAGGTCAACCCACAGACAGTACCTCCGGTTTCACATCCCCGGCCAACACTTCCAATACCAGGCCCTACCATTCGGACTCTCTTCAGCCCTGAGAGTCTTCACCAAAGTGTCGGTGGTACTAGTAGCCAGACTCCGAGAACAGGGTCTCGACATCATCCCCTACCTCGACGACTGGCTGATCCGGGCCCGCTCCAGGGAGACCTCCCTCCAACACACCATCCTAGCTCTAAGGGCCCTAGAACAACATGGCTGGGTAGTGAACCGGGACAAGAGCCACCTAACACCCACACAACAAATAGAGCATCTAGACGCCAGCCTAGACACTGCTCAGGGATGGCCAAGACCTTCCGAGGCAAGGATCCTCAACCTACTCCTCCTGGCATGCACAGTTCGCGCCAGCCGCCGGGCATCCATGGCTATCCTGGCACAGCTGCTAGGTTGTATGGCTTCATGTATCGACCTCGTCCCATGGGCCAGTTGGCACATGCGGCCACTACAGACCCACGTCCTCAGATGGGGATCCCCAGACGAACACAACCTGAAGATCTTCCTCCTGTTACCCCCAGCGGTGAAGAAGTCACTAACCTGGTGGGCAGTCAGATCACACCTAACCAGGGGTGTCCCACTGGAGGCCATTCCCCAGGTCTCCATCGAGACAGACGCGAGTCTTCAGGGATGGGGTGCTTGCCTGGCCAACAGGACAGCACAGGGCCTATGGACCCACTCAGAATCCAGGCTATCAATCAACATCCTGGAGATGCGGGCAGTTTACCATGCACTAACAGCCTTCAAACCCAACATCTTGGGACAATCAGTCCTGATCCGATCCGACAACCGGGTAACGGTGGCATACATCACCAAACAAGGAGGCACCCGGAGCAGAGCAAAGCTGAGGGAGGTGGCACGAGTCCTCAACTGGGCCCAGGCACACCTCACTCACCTCAGCACAGTCCATCTCGCCGGAAGGCTCAACATTCGAGCAGACTGGCTGAGCCAGCAGCAAATTCACCCAGGAGAGTGGCATCTCCACGCCAGCCTTTTTCAAATGATACAGAACACCTGGGGACCTATCCCCATGGACCTCATGGCCACGGCTCAGAACACACAGGTCAGGAACTACTTCTCGAGGTACAGGGACAACCAGTCACGGGGAACCAACTCCCTGTCACAACCCTGGTCCCAGGACCACTCCTTTGTCTTTCCCCCTCTTCCCCTATTATCTCAGGTACTGACCAAAATTCGCTCCTCGAGACGGACCATCATTCTGGTAGCTCCCTACTGGCCGTGGAGGACATGGTTTGCCACAATTCTTTCCATGGCGGTGGCCTCCTTCAGACTGCCCTACCGCCCCGACATGCTGAATCAGGGACCACTCCTACATCCGAACCCCGGGACCCTGAAACTGACAGCATGGCTCCTGAGAGGAGAAGACTAAGGAACGCCGGCTACCATGACTCGGTCATTGCTACAATGCTGCAGTCCAGATGCTCGTCAACCACCTCCACCTACAGCAGGCAATGGGCGGTGTTCACCAGATGGTGCCAAGACCAGACAGTGGACCCAGAGCACACCGACATGCCCACTATCTTGTTATTCCTCCAGCGAGGATTGGATAAGGGTCTGGCTCATTCGTCTCTCAGGGTACAGCTATCAGCCATTGGAGCAGCTGTGGGGCCTATAGACAGGCACAGTCCTGGGGCCCACCCACACGCCCTGCATTTCCTAAGGGCGGCCGAGATGCTACGGCCATGAGTGCACCCAACCGTCGCCCCCTGGGACCTCCCCCTGGTACTGGACTCCCTCAACTCTGCCCCCTTCGAACCCCCTCCAGAACGTAGATTTGTTCTGGGTTGGGTTAAAGACCTGCTTCCTTGTGGCGATATGCTCAGCCCGCAGAATTTTGTGAATTAGGCACTCTGTCCTGCAAGGAACCCTACACGGTGTTCACGCCCCATGGAGTACGCCTACGGACTGTCCCGGCCTTTCCACCCAAGGTCTCATCTCCCTTCCACAGGGAACAGACTATCGAGTTACCCACCTTTCAGGGAGACTCCCACTCGGGAGACGCTTCTGTTCCTAAAGGCCTGGACGTGGGCAACACTCTAGCCACCTACTTGTCCAGGACACAACCTATCTGAAAGACAGAAAGACTGTTCATAGTCTCTAGGGGACAGAGACAGGGGAGAGCAGCCTCCAAGACCACCATCGCTGGCTGGCTGAGGAGAACTATCCAGGAGGCCTACTTGGCGAAGCAACAGGTACCCCCCCGGGGTATCAAGGCTCACTCCACTCGTGCGATTGCCACATCCTGGGCGGAGAGGGCCAACGTGTCAGCAGAGGACATCTGCAAGGCAGCCACGTGGACCTCTATCCACACCTTTGCCAGACACTACCGCCTAGATCACCTGTCCCAGTTGCAAACTACCTTTGCGACCCAAGTCCTCTCTGCAGCCACTGCCAACACCGATTCTTTCCGCCTCTAGACCACTTGTCTCCCTCCCACTTACACAGTACTGCTTCTTATCTACCCATGAGGTAATGTCTGGAGTGCCATGGATGTCAACCAATCACAATGGGTGTTTACTCACCTGGTAAAGGTGATTGTGTTGGTTGACATCCACGGCACTCCACGGTCCACCCGACATAGTAGTCAGAGACGTACAGACTAGGGGCAAACACCGTACACTGAACTGAATGTTCATTCCATGCACTCGACATCCAGGATGTCCACCGACGATCCCTTAGGGGATTGAGTCTAGATTGTATTGTCAGGGGAATAAATTAGGGTCCTAGCCCGATTTCATTTATCTCCGAGTATACTCGCCTTATTTCTATTACACTATGTAAGGGGGTCATTTCTTGCTGTTCCGTTTTTCACTAACCTTATTTTCAGCTTTGGAAGATTCGAACTGGAGAGCAGGGGCTTCTGGGACCGGGATATGGGAGAAATCTGATCCTGAGTCATGTGCATCACTAGCCTATCAGGTGGGGTCACAACCCATGAGGTAATGTCTGGAGTGCCATGGATGTCAACCAACACAATCACCTTTACCAGGTGAGTAAACACCCAGTACTGAAAGCCAGCTTAAAATATAGCTAAGTGTTAAATGTAACTGTATTGTGGTCACTCTGTTCAGTTGAGTCTTTAATCAAGATATCCCTGATAACGTCTTGGTTGGACATTGTCAGGTGAAAGATTTATTCCCCACTGGTTGTCTACTGCACCCATTAGACAACCAAGCAGCCCTGTATAACCTCTTCAGACTTCTGGCTTTTTTTGCTCCTTGACACTAGTGTATCCCAGTCTATGTCTGGGAGATTGAAGTCTCCTGTGATTTTAATTTTTCTCGGAACTGCTGTCTTTCTGATTTCTCCAATGAGAGATTGAATCTCAGCTGGACTATCTTGGGTAAATTGTAAAATAAAAAAAAAATCACTTTCTAGTTCCTTGCCTATGTCAGTTGCCTGGTAAGGCAGCCTATAGACTAATCCCATTCTTAATTTTCCCTTGCCTGCCACATGTAGCTATAGTTACCATACCAGCTGGAATTATGAGGGACTTGCCAGGGCTTAGCTCTCCCCCCCCTCCAGTCACTCTGAAGTAAGCCCCATATCTCATACATCACTGCCATTGACTTATAATGGGAAGGGGTGCTCAATTTAAAGATAGCACTCTTATAGGCCCCTCTAGCTCCCAAAGCTCAAAAGTGAAATTGCAATAGTGGTTAGTGACTCTACCCACCCACCCCACCCCAACACCAAGGTAGATTTATCCTCTGAGATCCTTATAGTCTCCTTACCATACACTGTTGCACCTCCTCCCTTGGCATAGTCTCTGTCATGTCTAACCAGGGTATAGCCAGTATGTCACAGTGTGCTTTGTATCCTGAGAGACCATTTCTTTTCTAAAGTCTGCTGCGGCAGCATCTCTTCTCTTCCACATTATTTTTTCTCTAACTGCTACATTTCACTATTTGCTGGCAGGCCACCGGCAAATGTCCTTGTCTCACTATAACTTTGTTTTCAGGTCAACTCGAGACTGCTTACTGCTAGCCCCCCCCCCCCCACGTTAGAGGTGAAAGAAAACAAAACACACCTCTCCTCTAAGATGTAACTTTGGTACTGAAACTAGGATTCAGAAAAGGGGGACAGAACTGAGTAGAGGATGCTTGTAAGGATATTATTTTCCCTAACTTGGCTTTGGCCCTGTGTGGTAACTCCTGAAAATGGCTTGCCTTATGAAGTGGATGGCTGAGCTATACATGGGTCATTTTGCTGCTTTTGCAGCTAGAGATATTCATCCTTCCCTGCATCCATTTAGTAGCACTTTAATGCTCCCCTTCCCGTGTCCAGGACACTAGATATTGATGTATTGTATGAGGAAGCTGGAGGGCATGACAGGGATGGAGCCGGCTTTTTGGTGCAGTAGAAAATGTGCACACCACTCCGTAACCCTCATACGAAACCTCTCCAGGAAACTCCTTTTGTTTTAGGTGTCAGGAGAAAGGGGGCAAGGCATCAGATAAAAAAAGAATAAATAAAAGAAGCAAAATTCATACCTTTACCTCCTGTTCCTCTCCCGACAGGTACAAAGAATGTATCCTGAAGCCAACTCAAAGCAGACAGCACTAATGGAGAAGCGCATGCAAATGCACTTTGCTGTCGGAGCCTGCCCTAGTAAAATAAAAATACACCCTCTTTTGGTTGTCTGAAGATTAGGAAAGAGTGAAAAGGGTACAGAGTCCCTAGCCTGGGTTCTTAGACACAAAATAAAGCCAGTGTCTAAGGATGTGAGGTTACGGAGTCTGCTTCAGTTGAAAACCAAAAAGTGTTCACTGCTGCTCCATACCTCATGCTCTGTGCCCTGCAGCTTCCCTTGAGTGTTTTCTCCCACTGGTTTTCCCATTCTTCTTTGACATGTTAAACAGGGGCAAACCCCCCTTTATGTTTACTGTGTATATTATTATGCCAAGGTGTAACACTTTGCAAAAGGGGAATAAATAAAGGAATGCTAGAGAATGCACAACATATTTGTGCCTAGACGGGCTGCACTGAATAAAAAGTAAACAGTAGAGGTAATACAGGTTGTACACATAATGAAAAGGTGTTATGAAACTGTATATTTTTATATGCAGCCTACTTTGAGGTTGCTGTGGTTGTACAGTCCTGCCCAAGAGTCTTCCAGTGTCCTTCTAAGCACTGGCCTGCCCTGTCTTTCCATTTTGTATACACTGGATAGCTCTGTGGGAAGAGCCTGCACCTGAAACATGCAAACTATTTTGTTTGGAAAAGGTTTTTCAAGAACACTACCACCCAGACAAAGGATATCAGCATCTACTTTAGTTTTTTACTTTTGGGTATAAATATTAAGGTTGTTTAAAGAAATAATATGTATTTCTGTAAGTCGGTGGAGCCTGATGTGGCCTCCCGGTTGACTCTTGGTATAAAAGGAGTCCAACCTAGTGTACACATCAGATTCATGGTGGGATCAGTACTGTGCTGACCCAAGTTAATAAGGTCTGTATCTGGAGTGAGCAATGATCCAGATGCCTTGGCATTGGCTTATAATAGGGCCATCTCCTTGGCTCTCGATCAAATTGCTCCTGTCCATGTTCATCCTCTCCTCCTTCGACCTTGGTCCCCATGGTTTGATGTGACCTTGAGGGAGATGCAGCGACAAGGACAAAAGTTAGAGCATCATTGGCAGAGAGCTGCCCTTGATGCTGACCATCTTAGACTGATGGAACACTATCAATTCTATCATTTTGCAATCCCTCGTAAGAAGGCAGAGTTCCTGTCCGGGGAGATTGCAGTTGCTCAGAACTGACCAGCCCAGCTTTTTCAAACTGTTGACAGACTGTGCAACCCAGCCTGTCTGCAGGTTTGGAAAGCCTTTTCACAAATAGAATGTGATGAGCTTGCTCGCTTCTTCGCAGATAAGGTGGCCAACATCAGGGCAGAGCTCCAGCCTGCCTCCTCTATGGGAGAGGCTATTTATCAGCATTTGGTCGCATCCTCCGGTCGCTTCTGGAGTTTCTTTGACTGGCCAGAGTTCATGGATGTCATGAGGATTGTCCGTAGTATGCACCCTACTTGCTGTAGTTTGGATCCGGGCCCGACTTCCCTGATAAAGGGTTGTCTTGATATCATCGGCCCTGTCCTAGCACAGATAGTCTGGTGCTCCTTGGATATGGGTGAGTTTCCTAGCTCCCTGAAGGAGGTGGCGGTGACACCACTTCTGAAGAAAGCTTCCTTGGACCCTGGCTGCTTTGCTAACTACAGACCAGTCTCTAATCTTCCCTTTGTTGGGAAGATTATTGAGAAAGTAGTGGTTGCACAATTGGAGAACCATTTAACCATCCATGACATCTATGAACCACTCCAGTCTGGTTTTCGAAAGAGGCATAGCACTGAGACAGTGCTGGTTCATGTGCTCAATGATCTCCTGATGGCTAGAGATCAGAAGAATCATTCCATTCTCATTCTTCTTGATCTCTCATCAGCCTTTGACACTGTGGACCATGGGGAACTTCTTGCGCGCCTGGAGTTCATCTGTGGTCTGTCAGGTACAGTCCTCAGATGGTTTAGATCTTTCCTCACTGACAGAACTCAGAGAGTAGTGGCGGGTATAAATTCTTCCCGCCCACTCTCTCTGTCTTGTGGGGTTCCCCAGGGCTCAGTGTTGTCCCCCATGTTGTTCGCAGTGTATATGCTGCCCCTCTGAGACATTGTAAGAAGGTATGGGCTGAGGTTTCACTGCTATGCAGATGATACCCAGCTCTACCTATCTTTTGTACCCAACCAGGATAGATCTCTCTCGGTCTTTAATAGCTGCCTCACTGAAATCCAGTGCTGGATGACTTCAAGCTGGCTGAAGCTGAACTCGGAGAAGACGGAGGTGATGGTAGTGGACCCAGGTCACAGGGTACAGGGGTTGGGAGCTGGTCTTTCCTCAGGTTTATTTCTGAGAGGTGTCCAGCTCCCTACCTCTGAGCAGGTGTGGAACCTGGGGGTGATTTTTGACAATGAGCTGACACTTCATTCACAGATGTCAGCAGCTGTCAAACTTTCCATCTACCATTTTAAGAACATCGCCAGAATTAAGCACCTTGTTCCACCCATGGATTTGTCAATGTTGGTCCATGTCTTTTGTGTCCTCATGCCTTGATTATTGCAACTCCCTGTATCTAGGGCTTCCTGGGGTTGATATCCACCACTTGCAGCTGGTGCAGAATGCTGCGGCCCGGTTATTGACAGGTACATCTCGTGCCTGTCATATTTCGCTGGTGCTGCGTGATCCGCACTATCTGTCTATTCGGTGGTGGAGCACCTTTAAAGTTGGTCTTTTGACTTACAAAGCCCTACATGGACAGGGTACGGACTACTTGAAAGAGCTTTTGGTTCCCTACTGCCCTGGGCGATTCTCCACTCAGCGGACAAGGGGTTGCTAGAGATTCCAAGGGTTTCTTTAAAATCTTCGGGTGCTCGTGCCTTTATGTATGCTGCTCTGACCCTCTGGAATTCTCTACCCCATCCGCTTCTTCAGTGTGCATCCATGGAAGAATTTAAAAAGGCCCTGAAGACCTATTTATGGTCAAAGATTTGTTTTAATTAAGATTGTTGCTCTTAGGAGCTCAGATTATTATATATTGATTTTATTTATTGTTAATTATTGTAATTGTTGATATTGTAATGCTCCTTGAATTTAGAAAGGCGCGATATAAAGTTTATTATTATTATTATCTACCTTCAGTCCTTATAGTCCAGGTGGGATTTTTGCCCAGCCTGTGTAACTAGCCATTTTCTAGAGTCTTATTTTATAGTAAACAGTGAAGTTTTTATTTTTTTGTACAACTTTCTTTATCCTCCTGTGGCGGGTCGACTTCTGTGTCCGCCGAGCCTACCGAACTCAGGGTCTTTCAGGGGCTTGTAGCGCTATGCGCGCCCCAGTGGATCCCTCGAGTTAGTCCAGGGGCTTCATCCTTGTCAGCCCCCAACAATTTCCTCCGATTTTCTCCCCTCGACTACCCTGGGACCCCTGGAAGTAGTGATGCATGTGCATGGAGGCACACATGCGCACCACAGCTCCAGACCAGGCCCCTTTCTCCCTCCCCTGTGACCTACTGTCAGGGCTCTCTTCTTGTGGCACCACTCTCCAGCCTCCGCCAGAGGGTGGCCAAGCACCGAGAGAGCAATCTCCCTCCTCCCGAAGTGGAGCGCTGCTGGTCGGCAGCTTCTCCCATCCTGTCCCCCCCCCCGCCCACCTCCGGCGACCCAGGCTCATTCCCGAACCTGGGTCACCGGCATCAGCGAGTGTGGCGTCCAGCACCTCAGCCCTCAGTGCCACCGGGCCGGCCTGTAAACAGTGAAGATTAACTGTGATTTTGTTTCGTTTGTTTTGTTTTCCTTTATTTTGTCACATCAGTCCACTTATTTTCTGTACATAAATAAATATTTGCTTTGATTTGCCAAACCTGGCTTCTGGGTGTGTCCATCTATTCCCAACAACCTCACACAGTGACATTTGGGTCCTACCTGTTGTTCTGGTAAGTCCATATTTCCATTTATTGCTACTGTACTATATCAATCTGTTCTGGCGTCATTATCACTCACACACAGCTCATCTATTTTATTTCATAAGTTCCTTGTGTTTATATACAACACTCTAGACTTGCCATCCCTTTCCCTTTTAGAACTCCTGGCCTTGATGACTGTAGAGTGTGCCATGTTTTTACATTTTCCCGTTTATGTTTCTCTTTTTTTGTACATCCTGTATGTACTGGAGAGAGCCAACTGGAATCCCTCTGCGTATCAGTGTGTGTTCCTGTGTTTCATCACTAACCACTCACTCTTTCCTACCTTTGTCCTAATACACTGGTTCTCATCTTGCTTGGATGTAGGTCCTTATCGTCCCAGAAGGATTCCTAGATCCCCCTGTAGTGAAACCCCTCCTCATCATACCAACCCTTTAGTCGCACGGTAAATGCTATTTTTTTATCCTTTTTATGCTGACCTGCACTTGGCACCAGAAGCATATTTAAGAAGGCTACTATGTCTGCAACATTCCTCAGCTTGCTACATAGTTTCCTAAAACAGTCTTAACCCCTTCTATTCTACGATTGGCTAGGTTGTTGGTATGTAGGTGTTTCAAAACACATTGGTTCCCATCCTCTGCTACAGTTAGCCTCTCAGATTGGGAATTACCTTGTCTACAGTCACCCCTTAGAGACACAGAACAGAGCTCTCCTCCTCTATTTTTTTTTTTGTAAATACATTTTATTGAAAAAAATTGGAAAGCTTACAAGCAGGCCAAACATTTTATCTAATTGTTGTCTGAAGGCAATTAATACAGTAAATCAATAAATTCCTAAAATCACACAGTCCTTAATTGTTACCATTTCTGGAATTTAGATAGACCACATCAAACAATAGGCCAGATGGCACACCCAGTCCTTGCTGAGTAAGAAGCAAGAAGTATACACAGCAGCCCGCATCCATCTGTGATAACCTTTGTAAGTGATCAGTTTCTTAAAGAGCAGGTTTCTACATATGACCACTCTCTCTCCCCCTTTAACTGGTTAAGAAACATAGAAACATAGAAGTTGACGGCAGATAAGGACCACAAGGCCCATCCAGTCTGCCCATTTATTTTTCTATCTTATAAATATGCCATCGGCCTTTGCTCTGTCAATGGCCTATCTATTCTTACTCCTCTGTATTGCTCCCTTATAATGCCTATTTGAAGCCCTGCACTGTATTCATATCCACCACTTCCTGAGGTAGGCCATTCCATGCATCCACCACGCTTTCTGTGAAAAAAAACTTCCTCACATTACCCCTTAATCGGCCTCCCCCTAATCTCATGCTGTGTCCTCATGTCCTGTTATTTTTCTTATATTGAAACATGTTTGACTCTTTTACCTTGTTAATGCCCTTAACATGTTTGAATGTTTCAATCATATCACCTCTCTCCCTCCTTTGCTCTATTGGATACATATTGAGCTCTGTTAATCTGTCCTTATATGTTTTCTGATGCAGTCCCTGCACCATTTTGGTTGCCCTTCTCTGGACTGCCTCAATTTGGTTAATGTCCTAATGAAGGTGCGGCCTCCAGTACTGCACACAGTACTCCAGATGGGACCTAACCAGTGTCTTGTAAAGAGGGATTATTTCCTCTCTCTTTCAATTTGTGATACCTCTACTAATATACCCCAACATCCCCCTAGCCTTGCCTACTGCTTTAGTGGTCTGCTTGGATGATTTCAGGTCATCGGTGATGATGATGACCAAGTCTCTTTCTTCCCTTGTGACTGTCAACAACTCCCCTCCCAGCCTATAGGTGGCTTCAGGATTTCTCTTCCCTATGTTCATGAACTTGCAGTTCACTGCATTAAACCCTAGTTGCCACTCTTCTGACCATTTTGCTAGTTTATCCAGATTTCTTCTTATTCTGCCCACCCCATCTGGATCATCTACTCTGTTGCAGATCTTGGTGTTATCTGCAAACAGACAAACCTTACTATCCAGTCCATCTGCAATGTCACTGATGAAGATATTGAAGAGGACTGGCCCCAGGACCGATTCCTGAGGTACCCCACTTGTGACTTGCATCTCTTCTGACTGTATACCATTTACCACCAGTCTCTGTTTTCTGCCCGTCAACCAGTTTGCCACCCAGTTGACTAACTTCTGACCCACCCCGAGCCTACCCAGCTTATTAATCAATCTTCTGTGTGGAACAGTATCAAAAGCTTTGCTGAAGTCAAGGTAGGTGATATCAACGGCTCCCCCTTGGTCCACCACTCTGGTTACCCACTCAAAGAAATCTATGAGATTAAGTTTGACAGGACCTTCCTTTTGTAACCCCATGCTGTCTTGGATCCTGTGCTCCTATGGATTCCAGGTGTTGCACAATCCTTTCCTTAAGGTGTGCCTCTATAATCTTGCCCACTACTGAGGTAAGACTGACTGGTCTGTAGTTCCCTGCCTCCTCCCTGCTACCACTCTTGTGGAGCGGGATCACATGAGCCCTTCTCCAGTCTTCTGGGACCTCTTCTGTACTCAGAGACTCACTAAACAGTCCTGATAATGGCTCTGCTAGTTCCAACCTTAGCTCCTTTAGTACCCTGGGATGTATGCCATCAGGTCCCATTGCCTTGTCCACCCTGAGCTTATCGAGCTCTGGTAGTTGTAGGACCCTTTCTTTTGTGAAGGGACTACTGCACACCTCCCCCCCCGTGTGAATGGTGCTGAGCTGTGGGCCTTGCCCTACCTTCTCTTCAGTAAATACTGAGCAGAAGTATCTATTTAGGATAGATGCTTTTACGTGGTCCTCCTCCTCACACACACCTTTATCTCCTTTGATTTTAGCAATACCCCGCTGGACTTTCTCCTTTCACAATGTATCTATAGAAAGTCTTATCACCTTCTTTTACTGTTTGTGCTAGTGTTTCCTTGGTTTGGGCCTTTGCCTGCTTTACTGCCTTCCCTGCTTCCCTTAAGGAAGTTTGGTATGCCTCCCTATCTTCATCCCGCTGTGTTCCCTTATATTTCCTGAAGGCCAGCCTTTTGACTCTGACCTTTTCTGCTACTGTTTTTAAGAACCAAAGTGGTTTCCTTCTTCTTTTGCACTTCCTTTTCTCTCTAATACAATGGTATTTAGTAGCATACCCTCCAGTTTAGCCATCCTTCTGAGGGTGTAATTTTCCAAGCAGTCATTTTTTTTGTTTTAATCCTCTTAAAATGGGATCACTGGACCCGCAGCCAAAACGACCCAACTTTCTATACTGGAGGCATGCCCCCACGTTTCATGATATCAGTACTGGAATTGTGGGGGGCACACTCCATAGACTGTATAGGTGCTGGATTTTACGTTAATTTTTAAAAAACTTTTAAGTGCCAGTTTTAATAAAAGAAGACCACCACTCAACTAACAATGTCCTTGCTAGTTAAGTGGTGGCCTTCCTTTATCAAAACTGGCACTTGAAAATATTTAAACATTCACATAAAAAACAGCCCTTATACAGTCTATAGAGTGCACCCCCATGCAATTCCAGTACTGACATCATGAAACGTGGCAGTGTGGGAGCATGCTTCCAGTATAGGAAATCAGAGCGTTTTGGCTGCAGGTCCAGTGATCTGATTTTATGAGCATTAAAACAAAAAAGTTACTGCTTAGAAAATTACACCCTCAGAAGGATGGCTAAACTGGAGGGTAAACTACTAAACCAGTTAAGGGGGGAAAGAGTGATCATATGTAGAAACCTGCTCTTTAAGTAATGAGTAACCCTTGATGACACTCATACTGGGAGTACCCCACTTTCTATTGCTGTTATGGTAATAATGATGGTCAAACCTGTTGGAATTATCCCCCCTCATTGTTGGCATTTAGTTGTATATGCTCCAATTTGAGAAAGAAAAGGATATTGTTTATCCACTCTGCTGTAGTAGAGGAATTCCACTTAGCCCTTGCGTGCATTAGCTAGGGCTACGTCTCGTAGCGCATGCTTCCCACCCTTTGTCCCATTGCTGTGTCAGCTCCTAGAAGGAATTCTAAGGGAGAGCTGGAAGTTTCACAGACAACACTTTCTCTATGAGTGCATGTATATCAAATCAAAAGGGGCAATTTTAGGGCAGGTCAGGGTCATATGCATAAATGTACCCTCTTCAACCAGGCATTTGGGGCACAGATTGCTTTTATCAGGGCTTATCCTGTGCAAGGAAATAATACCATTGAGGGGTCAAGCAAGTCATAAAGCCACAAGGCTGAAGGGTGTGTGACCTTTATGAGCTTGTTCTACACTGAGATTATATTAAAGTTAAAGTTTTAAAGTTTATTGTTCTAGGAATTATTACCTTTGAGCCAAGGCTCTTTTACAAAGGTTCCACGTCAACTGAGTACAAACAAGTGTAGTTACATAGAAAGGCAAATAAGTTAAGTTGTGACAAATTGCCAGAAATAACACATAACCTTAAATTGACAAACTTAGTATAAGACAAGGGAAACAAAATACTTTTCATACAACAAAAACAAGATAATTGTGGGGAAAAGACGGTAGAGAAATGTACTAGTGGAAAGGGTAAGAGGAGGTGAGAGGAGCAGACAATAGCGAGAATAGAGCTTCTCATATGCCTTTGTCAAGAAATGTAGTAAAGAAGAAAAAATAAAAGATTTAATCAAGGCAGTCACAGGAGCTGGAGGCTGCAAGGTGAGAGTGAAGCCGAGATTTGAAGACTCCTAGGGAGGTGGAGGGGGTGATGAGAGTACTGATGGCATTTAGCTGGCTGGGGGCACAATAAGCAAATGATCATTGACCCTGAGTAGTCTGGCATCGGGGAACCTGGAGAGGCTGATGTTCTGATCCTCTGGTGAGACGGATGCTGGGATTCGGACATAACAGGTCTTGGATACACGGGGGGGTAAGGCCCATGGCGGATTTTTTCGCCATCAAGCAGGTAAGGTACTTTAAGCGGTTTGATAGTTGCAACCACCCAGTTTCAGTGTAGAGCTCACATGTGTAAGTGCATCTATGAGCATCAGTGAGCAGTCGACAGGCCTTGTTAAGGGAGGTTGTAATGCACCTAAGAGAGGTGGTTGAGGCAGACCCATAAATAATTAAGCCATAGTCAATGATTGAGATGACAGAGCTTTGAATAGCAGTCCTTAGTGCAGATTGGGTGAGGAACTTTCGGTTCCGGTACAGGATACCAATGCGCTGATTTGCCACTTTCGCTGTCTTATCAATGTGGGTTGCAAAGGTTAGGCCTTGATCAAAGGTGATTCCAAGATATTCATGAATATGCCAAATTTTGCCATCTTTTATTTTATATTTTATATAATGCATTAGGTTAGACACTTTTTGCTGTGTCCTATGATTTGCCATAGTGTTGGGGAGATAGTGTGGCTGTTACATGTGTTATTAAATTTTGCCATAGTGTTGGGGGGTAGGGTGGCTTTTACTTGTGTTAGTAAGGAGCTTGTTACATGTGTTGTTAAGGAGCTTGTTGCTTGTGTTATTAAGGGGCTTGTTACATGTGTTGTTAAGGAGCTTGTTACATGTGTTGTTAAGGGGCTTGTTACATGTGTTGTTAAGGAGCTTGTTACATGTGTTATTAAGGGGCGTGTTACATGTGTTATTGGAGTGGTTTGTAGTATGTTAGACAGTAATGTGTTATTAAGGTGTTAGTAATACCTTAATATAGTAGTAGTATATTTTAGAGGCACAGTAGCACCCCTATAGAAACTCCGCCTCCTGGGTCTGTGTGGGTGGCTGTTTGTGTTTGTCTGTAGGTTACATTTTGTGGATTTACATGCTTTTCTGCTTGGAGTAACTATGCCATTCTTGCTCACAACATCTGTGAAAGTCTCCTGGACTGGATTTCTGTACGTCACCACCACCAGGTATCTGCATTTTCATTTTAAAATCAACTTTTTGGAAGCTATCCCAAACAAAAAATACGTCAAGCAACTAAGTCTGACAAACTCAGTGATTCTGGGTCCTGCTCTGAATCCACATTTTCATCTGACCTGCTCCTAAAGGTACTGTATGTGGGCTACTCAACATCCTCTTTGAAGAACAAAGAAAGCATAAAGACAAAAGGATTTCACATCCTGCATATGCGCAGGAACAGTTCATCACCTTCAGGAATTTTAACTCTGTGACTCTGGATCTCAGCAGTTCACCATTTCTTCTGGCTTTTGACTTACCATCAAGTATCAGCATTTTCAATTGAAATCAACTTTAATTGTACTTGTCTCTAAGGGCTATCTATCCAACAACCATTTTGAAGAACAAAGGAAACATACAGACAAGGTTTTCACATCCTGCATATGCCCAGGCCACAGTTCATCATCTCAAGCATTTAACAGACTTTGTGACACTGGACCTCAGCAGTTCATCATTTCCTCTGGATTTGACTTTTTCATTTAGTGCTTTCTCCTTAGATCTAGTTGGCTTGCCCTGGGCTCTACTGTGGTGCAGCCACCCTGCTACTGCTGCCACTCACACTGAAGAAGGGAAGCCTTAACCTGCCCCCCCCCACCAGGACTATGCTGCCAGCTCCAAGAAGTCAACCAGGTGCTCCTGTAGTGTGGCTGCCCACAGTGCTTGCTGCTGCCTCCCACCAGCTCAAGGGGAAGCCCTGACTCGGCTACCCTGGAAAAGGACTACCAGTGCTTCAGCCCAGGTAATGACCTCTCAGCGCCTTTTTTTTTAAAAAACACTCTTGGACTTTCGGGCACTTCCCACCCGTGGCTGTTGACTGGCCTGCTTGTCCACCTGGTTTGAACTGATTGGTTTCCCAGCTTCACAGCAGCCCTGATTGGTCTCTTCTTCAATCCTCTCTAAGACTGCTAGCCTGAATATTTCTCTGTGTACTAAATTTTTGCTAATATTTGCCTAGAATCGATTGCTAGAACTGAATACCTGCCTGCTAAATAATACACTAAGAATATTTAGAGCCTAGTCTGCTGCTACATTCTGCTGTTTACTGGTGTGTTTTACTGCTGTGTTTAAGTTCATTTCTGCTCCGCTTAACGCAAACCTGCCTTGAGGCAGTCGCTCGGCTATATTTTAACTGCTGTGCTATCGCTGCTGTTTCTATCCTCGCTCTTTATCCATCAGCATCTGCCTGACAGCTCTACCTCTAAATTCCTCCTCTAATTAGCCCTTTCTGTCTCTTTCTGTACCGGACCACCAACGGCAACTTCTCAGCATCTTGCCTGACTTGCCTCTGCTTGGCTGACTCAGTACTACCCCGCTACTCACTAACCATCTCCTCTCTTCTCCCTGCATCTTACCCTTCTGACCAGGCCTCTGCCCATGGAAAGTGGTGTTGCCTGAAAACTAGCCCTTTTCCTAATCCCTTTCCCCTCACTTCTCTTACAGACTGCCCACCCACTTAGCCTAATCCCTCTTTTGTTCAACTTTCCCCAGACTCCCGCTGGCTGTCTGCCGCCAGTCCATGCCCAACTGCTTCCAGCCCACTCTTAGCTACAGCTATTTATTTTCTCCATCTTCTCACTTCCATCACCAGATTTAGTTGGGCCATCCTGGGTGCTACTGCGGTGCAGCCACCCCGCTATTGCCACCACTCACACTGAAGAAGGAAAGCCTTAACCCAGCTCCCCTCCCAGGACTATGCCACCAGCTCCAAGAAGCTGACCAGGCACTCCTGTAGTGTGGCTGCCCACAGCACCTGCCGCCCGCCTCCCATCAGCTCACAGGAAAGCCATTACTTGGCTAACTCAGACAAGGACTACCAGTCTATTGTTCCCGCCGGTGCTGCGCACTGGCTCCCCACCTGCCTACCCTATCTCAACTCTTTCTTATATATCTCCCCATGATCACATGACCTGAAGCGAACCTTACTAAGTGCCTGCTTTCCCATCTGCTCCTTATATGGACCTACCATTAGGAAAGTGAGCAATTTTGCTTCGTATGAGTGGTACTACCTCCTGTTGAGTGCCTAATCTCACACTAGGTTGGAACGAACCATTTATAAACAACCTGTGGATGAACCAGCAATGGAACTTACAACTACGTCCTGGAAACCTGGAATTGTACTGTGCCTTGTCTCACTCACGCTGATATCCCCCCACAGAGCCCCTGAGCTGCCGCCAGCTGCCCTAACTCACCCCAAGGTGACTGTACTCAATGCATATGGCACGACCACTTCTCCTGATTCCTGGACAAGCTCATATTCTACAAAAGGGCACCCCATGCATTGTTCCCAGGACCACAGGCCTAAATATCCCTCCTTAGTTTGGCACATCCATGGATTTCTTGCCCACTGCAACTACTCTAAAATGCTGATATCAGGGGCACCGCAACACTCAAGAAGCTACAAACTCCTTCTGAACCACATTACCCACCTACTACCGCTACTACTAATGCTATTGGGTAACATACACCCCAACCCTGGCCCTCCTCACTCTCAGAATAGCCCACAGCAAAAATATGCAGGACTCACCCTTGCTGCCTTAAAAATCTGCAGTCTGCTACCCAAACTGGACAACCTAAAGGCATGGGTTACCAAACACAACCCCAATATCCTCTCAATCATGGAAATGTGGCTATCACCCAAGGTAGGAAACTCTGCCATCATGCTGCCTGGATACACCCTTTTTAAGCAGGACCATACCTCGAAGAAGGGAGGGGGTTGCGTAGTCTACTCAAAGGACACACTTATGGGGTATATCCTTCCCCTGCCCAACAGAAGCACCAATCTACAAATCCTACCCATTAAAATCCTGCTGGGCACTCACAACAAGGTGCTTATGATCCTCAAAATCTACATCCCACCCAAAACAACAATTGCTGGTGCTAGTGACCTCATGGAATTTATTGGCACCCTGCGCCTTAACTCCGAGATCATTCTTCTAGGGGATTTCAACATCAATTGGCCCTCACCCGCAGCTGCTATGATGAGAGATGCTCTAGTGACTTTCCACTTTTCCCAGATGGTGGCAACCCCAACAACGGTCAACTACAAAACTGGTACTAGTACACTGCTGGACTGGATCCTCTCAAACTGACCAGTCCACATCACCAGCACCACTGTCCTCCCTGACTTACTGAGTGATCATTCACTCATTACCTGCACCTGGCAAAACAACTTTAGCAACCCCCCACCCAGAACCATAACCAGCCGTGTACTCCTCAAAGGCACTTACCACAACTCAAAGTGGACCTTCGAGGCCTAGACTGGTCTGATCTACATGAAACAAATGACGTAGACATCGCACTCGGATGCTTCATCACAAAATTTAATGCCACTTGCAATAAAGATGCCCCCCTGAAAACAAGAAAATCTAAAGCTCCCTGCAACCCCTGGATAATGCCAGAACTCCTGCTACAACTCAATGCTTGGGACCAACTCTGGATAAAGACACATGCACATGGTACAGCTGCCAATATCCAACTATATAAAAAAGTTTGAAATGAGTGCACAAAGGCTTTCCACCTAGAAAAATGCTCCTACTATAAGGAAGCTCTTTCCAACTCCTGGAACTGCAACAAATCTTTCTGGGCCAACCTCAGTGATATTACTGGCAAGGATCCCAAATCGGCCCCCTCCATGCTTCTGGTCAATGATGTACCCACAGTGGATCCACTCCAAATAGCAAATGCCCTAAATACTGCCTTCATGGACCTAAGTGGAGTGCTCCCAGCAGACTACTTTGACCATCCAGTCCAGAAGCACCCAGTAGGTGTTCAATCCCCTATGGGGAATCATCTGTATTTTTACTTTAAAGAAGTCAGCACTACCAAGGCTAGAAAGTACCTTGAGAAAGTGCTGGGCAAATCAAGGCACAGTGGACCTGGACCTTAAGTTTATTGCTGTGGCTCTTGAGGAAGTACTAAGCCCTCTGACCAACATCATCAACCTATCCCTCCACCACTCTCAGTTCCTCCAGCTCTGGAAGTCAGCTTCTGTTAAACCAGTTGACAAAAGTGGAGACTGGGCACTACGGAACAACTACAGACCAATCTCCATACTCCCGCCACTCTCCAAAGCACTTGAACGAATATCAGCTTGTGGAATACCTGAACATGCACCAACTCCTATGCCCAGAACAACATGGGTTCCAAGCAGGGCACAGCATAATCACAGCCCTGTTGGAATTCACTGGTTATATCCACCAAGCCCTGGATCAAGGACAGCTAGTGGGGGCTACCTTCATCGACCTATCAAAAGCTTTTGATACGGTTCACCACACACTCCTCCTTGAACAGCTGGCTGACACCAGTCTCTCTTCTGATACAGTTCTATGGTTTAACAGCTATCTCAGCAATCGCTCACAGCGAGTCAGCATTGGGGACATCACCTCAGATAGCAAACCTGTCTGCTCAGCGGTCCCCCAGGGATCAGTACTGGGGCCCCTCCTCTTCAGTATCTTCTTAAATAAACTTCCAGGCTCTTGCACCAGTTGCATGCTATTGTATGCTGATGATGCCATCATTTTCACCTGCAACCCCAACCCCGAACTACTTCAAAACAACCTCCAACTAAGATTTACTGCTGCCAAAACATGGTTTAAGGAGCACAGACTAATCCTTAACTACAAGAAAACTAAGACTATGATCTACTCCAGCACCCACAGCAAACACAAGACCTTCCCACTATCCATCCTGAACAACAGTGACGACGTGCTGGACCTCAAGTAGCACTCTAAGTACCTGGGTATCACACTTGACTTCACACTGTCCTATACACAGAATATAGACAACACAGCCAAGGCCATCAGTTCCAGAATCGGGATACTCCACCACCTCAAGCACAGCCTCACGTATGAAGCACTTAATATGGCCATCACCAGCTCAATTGTTACCCTCATTGACTATGGCCTGGCTGTTTATGGTTCTGCACCGGACTCAGCACTCCATCGCATCTCCCTGGCCCTTAATAAGGTCAGTTGACTCCTCACAGGTGCTGGCAAGGCTTGCACACACCTGTGAGCTCTATTCATGGGCAGAGTGGCTCCAGCTGAACAGCAGAGTTAAGTACCATACCTGTCTACTGGCCAAAAAAATCTCACTAAATCTGATGCCACCAGGAGTCCAGAATCTGCTCATGTGCCATGTAAGTGCCAAACTGACCAGAAGCACTCACAGCCAAATTTCAGTGAACCTAGATGCCACACTGCACATGGTTAATGTGCATTCTACTACCATGCATCACAGTGGACCAACGCCCTTCCTTCAGCCATCTCCAATACCACAACCATTGGTGCTTTCAAGCGTAAGCTCAGGCAGCACCTTGCTGCAGAAGACAACTGTGACTGCATTGGCCATTCATGATGACCAAAACAACTTTCCTACATTTGGACCACCATAAAGCAGAAGCATGTAGTGTTCCACCTAATCCTAGGGGCACCTACCTTCACAGCACTTCATTGTTCCACCCTCCTGCCTTACCTCTCCCTCCCACTGGGCACTCCTTCCCTCTCTGTCCCTGCCCTCATGCCCCCCAGTGTGATGCCTCTTCAGCCCCATTGTCTCCAACCTTCCTTAAGTCTGTTCTTAACCCCTTTCACAGGCGTACACTTCACTAAGCCGCAGCTGTGCCTGTTCTCCACTCTGTTTCTCCCCCCACAAGTATGCCTAACTCTCCAATGCAGGCGCCTTCTCACCAATGCCATAGTGGTGTCTAAATGTTATACCTTAAGCTAAATGCTGTCCTAACCTTGTAATTTACACCAATTTATTGTCTACCTAGCTTGTAATGTATTGTTTTATACCAGTGCAATTTTGTACTTGTTTGTATTGTAATGCTATGTACCTATTCAATTTTTTTCTTGTAACTGACATGGAACCTACAAATGAGCATTCCCTCAAAGGTGTTCTCCAAGATATCAATAAATAAAATAAAATAAATAAAAATAAAATAATAGATCAAGTTTGGGTTGAGTAGACTGTTTAATGTTAAACCTCAAATTTTGTACATTAATATCTTTGGCTCTCTATGACGAAATGAGCTGAAATTGTGTATGTGTTATCTAGGAAGCAAGGTCATGATCTGTGGACATTTTTGTGACAGTAGCTTGTGCATTTTCTGAGATCCACATGTGTCATTTTTGAGGAAAAAAACAGCTTTATTTTACTTATTGAGATCTTGGATTACACCAGTGAGCAGATGCTCATTTATAGGTTCCATGTCAGTTACATAGACAATACAATACAGATGACAGGGTTACATATGGTACAGGCAAGTTACAGGGGCCAACAGCATTAAACAACTTAGGCAGTATAGCATCTAGCCGGCGTCAGAGGTTAACACCCTACTTGGAAGCTCCCCGAGGTGAGAAGGAGGGGTTGCAAACATAGGTGAAAGGAGTAAGGTAGTTGGGAGCATCTGAGGGGGTAGGGAAGTGGGAGCGATGTCATGATTGAGGGGGGTAGGTGTAACCTAAAGTGCTGGGATTGGGGTCCCTCAACCCAGTGAGTTGTCGGGAGGTAAGTGCAGGTAGTTTTCTTGATGTTCCAGGAGGGTGCTAAAGTTAGCAGTCACATTTACTAGATTTTACTAGGTGCTGCCGGAGCCTACATTTGAACAATCCAATCGATGTGGCATTGATAACGTCAGGAGGTAAGACATTGGTCCATAGTGGAGCATGATAGTAAAAGGCACATTGTGCCAGAGATGTGTGTGGCATCTGGGAACTTTGTAGGTCTGAGTGGAGGAGTTCCTTGTGGGTCGAGTGCTTGAGTGTGGAGTTAGGAGGTTCTGGACCCCTGTGGGTAGTTGGTTGAGGGAGAATTTCTTGGTGATGAGGCAGGTTTGAGAGTTTATCCTGTCCTTCAGTTATAGCCAACCTGCCTGGGTGTAGAGCTCACAGGTGTGCATTAGTCTTTCTGCACCTGTGAGCAGTCAGCCAGCCTTGTTTTGTGCAGTGGTGATGTGGTTTAGGGGCCATGTCTGTCACTGACCCATAGATTGCCAGGCCATAGTCTACAAGGAAGACTATCAAGCTGTTGATGGCCAGGTTCAATGCCTCATGTGTTAGGCAGTGTCTATGCCTGTATAGGATCCCTATTCTTGTATTAATCACCCTTGCTGTGTTGTCAATGTGTTGGGTGTACAAAAGTGAAGAGTCGAGTGTGATGCCCAGGTACCTGAACTGCTGGACATGTTCCAGTGGGTCCCCATTGATGTTCCTGATTGCAAGGGGAGAGGCCTTTTGCTTGCTCTGTGTGCTGGTGAACAGAGTCTTAGTTTTTTTGCAGTTCATGACTAGTCTGTGATCCATAAACCATTTTTCAGTGGCTGAGAACCCCTTTGGGAGATCCATAGCCAGTTGTTCTGGATTAGGGTTGCTGTTGAATATGACCACGTTGTCTGTGTATAGGAGCATTTGGCCCAAGCATGCAGATGGCAGTTTGTTTAGGAATAAACTGAACAGTAGGAATCCCAGAATTGATCCTTGTGGGAACCTCTGAGTGGACTGGTCTGTTATCAGAGGTGATCCCCCCTATTTTGACCTTTTGTGAGTGACTGTGAAGGTTGCTGCTGAACCACTATAGTGATTCTGAGGAAAGTCCTGTATCTGACAGTTGGTCCAGCAGGAGCTCGTGATGCACCGTATCAAATGTTTTTGATAGGTCGCTGAAAGTTGCCCCAACCAGGAGACCTTGATCAATTGAATGGTGAATGTGACAGGTGAATTCAAGCAAGGCTGTGATAGTACTGTGACTTAATCGGAAGCCGTGTTGCTCAGGACAGAAAAGTTGGCATTGGTTCCGGTGTTCGATTAACTGGTCCGCCGCTATTCATTCAAGGATTTTGGAGAGAGGGGAAATATGGAGATAGGTTGTTATGTAGGGTCCTGTCACCACTACTGTGACTGATTTCCATCTCTGGGGAAACTGTGAGAGGCAAAGGGAGAGGCTGATTAGATTGGTGAGTGGGCCTAGGACTCCAGCCAGGGCCAGCTTGATGAATTTTAGGTCCAGAGTGTCCCCGCTATGTCTAGATTTCCCCTGGCTTTTTTCCTATACTTCACATTGTTTTTTGTGCTCTGCCCCACAGCCTACATAGTATAGAATTTGTTCCCCAAACTTGCAGGGGGCATGTGTCATGTCCCAAGGTAGTGCATTTGACAGGTCTGGTGAAAAAATAATAAACGGTTCCTGAGTTATAAGGCTTTTAAGTTTAGTGTTTTCCAACCTGCGCTTGTGCAGTAGGGGTTTTCAGATGATATTCTGTGGCAAAAGTAAAACTTTGATGTGGCAAATGTCAGTTTTTCATTTCATGCCACTGAATTGGCAGGGCTCCAAACATTTTTTGTGCCGTGCCAACCGTCATCTCATTACTGCTTTCCACGAACTAACAAAGGTGGAAAACAGATAAAATTGTTAGGATTTAAAAAAAAATACATTTAAACTTAGCTAAACAGGATCTGTTTAGCTAGATTTGTTTCTTCACATAATGCATACAAATACATCTCCTGGGCACCCAAAATCCCGGGTGCCCAGCTTAGCCAGAGGAGCACTTTCTTGGTGTTCTGCATATGAGAACAGTGGGAATTTCTTGACTACTTCAGCCACAGATTAACTCGTGCTGCTGGCTACAATGTGAGGTAGGAACCACTGTTTCCCTGGTGTTTGGTGGTGCACCCCCCCCCCACCCTCCACACACTCCATTACTGTCCTGTCCCTGTTGCAACCCCTGGCTACCCCATTACTAAAAAAGCACAGAGAGAACAGGGACTCAAATGTCAGTTATAGACACGAGCTTGGGGTGCATTTACCAAGGTAGAAAATCACTGTTGAGCAGTACCACAAAGGCAGTAAAATGGTCACCACTCCAAAATGTCCATTGCTTCAGAAAGCAGGAAAGTAGTTTCTAAATTCTCAGATTACAGCTTTATTTCCAAATATCCAACATAAAATAGGTGAATAGCATTAAAACAGGTATCAGAGCTCATGGCATCAAAACAGGATAATTTTATATGCGCTCCAGCATTTTTGAGATAACTTAATACATTTTACTCAAACCACCGACCAAAAATGGAAAAGCCTAATACTGTGAATGCATCAAAATGAAATACAGAATTGTGTGTGGACTCAAATGCAGTTTTTAGTCTACAGGAATAAACCTTCTGTTTAGTTCGCAGTTCATGGATGTGGGGAATAAAACATGCTGAAAAAGTAATCATTTTTGAAGATGCAACTTTCTAATAACACGATTTCTATGCATTTTATTTGTGTTTGTTTTGTTGCATATAAACATTTTTGCTCAACTCATTCCATAGGTATAAAACTGGGAAAAACAAAAGCATTTTGCACAGTGACTTTAAGTAGATGCTTGAGCAGAGCTCTCTGCTAGTAATCTCACTATACATTCACTGGACTAAATGACTAAATATACAGTACAGTGATTTCCCCCGTGGCATGTCTGCTCTGTAGCATTGTCATAATTGTTATCTTGGTCATCATCATTATTATTTATTATTATTATTTTACAGTTTTAATTACTTGTGTTACTTGGGGTTGTTGATTTGAGATGCAATATTTCATTTTTAGTGGGGCCCTAATTTTAAACACAGAGCTGAATGCATTGACAGGATAGGAGTCAGGTGCTACAGCCAAACACCCAAAGGAAAAGAAAAGGCAGAGGATAATATGCACTCACGCAAATATAAAAGACAAATGTTGCAACTGCAGGTGAAAATATTTATTTCTGCAACAGAGAAGTCAGAGCAACAAAACTTCCCCTTCTGTCTGTTGCTACAGCAAATAATGATTTTACTTGTAGTTGCATCATTTGTTTCTTCCATTTGCGTGAGTGCACCACATACATGTATTTTTTGGGTCCTGCTTTAACCCGTTTTACTGCTGGGTGCACTGAAGCACTGAGTGGATAAGGTCAAGTGACTTGCTCAGGGTCACCATCACACAATGTGTGTAAGTGTGTATGGTGGGATTTGAACCTGTTTTCCTGTCTCCCAAGCCCCTGCTCTAAGCACACTGCATGTTTTCTTTTATTGAAATGCCTGCAACTCAGCAATTTTAACAGCAGAATCCTGTTCTACACACTAATTGTAGGCACCTGAGAAAGCTATCATTTGTACACGCTGACACTGCTCTTCCAAAAACATTTTGCTCCAAAGCTGCTTTGGGGATTTAACATCAAGTGGACAGTAATGTGAGATGTGGGGGGTGGGTGGAACAAAACAAGAATACCCTGCAGTAAGGCAATGTGATATAGTGGTTAGTACACAGAACTGTGAAACAGGAGATCCCGGTTTGAAACCCACCACAGCCCCTGGCTCATCATGTGACCTTGAGCAAGTTGACTCACCTATCTTGTGCTTTAGGCCCTCTCAGCTGATGAACTAGGAAGCAGCACCCCTTCCCATGATGTGGAAAATAGCACCCCCCCATCCCCAGTGAGATGGACTTGTTGAATCTCTTTTACAAAATAACCTGCAAAAAAAAATGCAGCCTGAAGGTAAGCCCAATTAACATCACACATATCCCTCTCAAGCTGTCCTTTCACATTTTAAGACCAGTGTTACGTATTTTCATGCTGACCAGTTGAGACCAGTTGAAAAGCAGTATGAACCTCAGTAGTAAGTGTGATCACACAAGTCATCAAGTGCCTCTGTAATGCAAAGATAATAGTGCTAACATTTCAGATCAAACTTCAGTTTCTTCAAACCTCAAATAGCCAATCAAGTCTCACTCCAGTTAGCTAAAGTAAATTCTCTTTAAGGCTTACTGGAAAGTGAAAACTGATGCTGCAGGGAAGGTGGTCTGACTTGCTGGACTTAACACTTTTTTTTCATACTTTTTATGTTTCTGTTTGTTTTTCTAAAAAACCAAAAACAGATCTCTTTCAGAATGCCCATCGTGAATAGTCAAACTAAAAACACTTGGGCAACTGTGGGACCATGGGCTGTTCCCTGCCTGATTGTAGCCTTGGGCTTTATTTTTAAAAGAGTGATTAGCAGTGTAAACAATAAATATGAGAGAACATAACCTGTTCTCACTTAATTGGAATCTTTATGTCAGTAGTTACATGGAATCCTATTCTGCGAAAATATTTGAAAAGAGTTTTTCAAGGAAAAAGGTTGAAGGACAGCTGATTCTTAGACCCTGAGTAAAAATTTTTTTTCTCTGTGTGCTTTTGTTATTTATAGTGCATGCCTTTGTAGAGATGTGTCATATTTCTTACCTAAGAGCCAGAAATTGGCAAAATAAAAAGTAAAAAGTTTAATTGTAAACAACTTTATTTATTTATTTTTTTTTTTTTATTTCTTCACTGGAAGAATATACCCTACCTGGCATTATTCTCACTTTTAAGTACTGTATGTATTTGTAAATAATGCTGGGAAAATAATTAGACCTTTTTTTAACTATAAACAATTTCAGACAGGCTATTTCATTTACGGTACTTGTAAAATGGTGTGGTTCCACATTATTTACATTTTTTTAAATGCTTAAAGCTCTATTGTATGTTACAGTGAACATTTTAAACCTTTACTTTTTTAATCCATTTTAGATCACCACTTCACCTGTCTGTAAGATGACCCTTTGTCCCCATTTGGAATCTGCTTTAGTATATTTTTATGTTTAAGATAATTAAAAAGGGGTTCACCTTTTCACATAGCTGCATCCCAAGGTTGCTGAGAGACAGCTGAAATAGAGAAATCGGTCCCTTGATTTTTTTTTTCTTTTCAAACCTGTAAAACAAAAAGAAGTCCCTCACCAATCAGCCCCCAACGCCACCTCCCAGTCAGTTTCCACAACCCCACACACCCCAGTACACACCCACACACCTGAACAGGCTCCAGCTTCGAGATCCACTCTCTGATCAAAGACACGTCTTGCTGCTGGAACAGTTGACGGCAATATGAGAAACTATGGTAAATGCGGCAGGGTAGGTTCAACTTTTATTCATAACTCAGCAATTTCTTGACATTTTGACCCCAAATTTTCAACACAGCAATTTGGGGTCCCACCTCATGAACAATATGACTGTCATTATGCAACTCCCACCCAAAAGGTGATTTTAAGGTCGGTTGGTGAATTCACCTTTTGGGCAGGATTTGCATGATGACAGTCAAACTGGTCATGAAGTGGGGTCATAAGAAGGCTATGTTGAAAATGTGGGGTCAAAATACATAAAAATGCCAAAGTTCTGACCATTTGTTGCAATTTCACTACACACACTCATAACTTTGGAAATGTTCAATATTTTGACCCCAGATTTTATACATAGCCTTCTTATTACCCCACCTCATGTATGTCACAGCTGTCATTTTTCAAATTTGTTTATTTTATTCATTTATTTAGGTCTAGTATTACAAATACCTTGGAGCCGAGGCTCTTTTACAAAGGTTCCATGTCATAGATTACAGCAAGACAAACATGATGGTAGTATGAACCTTGAAGGAGGCACATAGTCAATATTTAAGGTTACAGGGAAGAAGTGTGAACTAGAAAAAAAGGGGTAAACAGAGACAACAGGAAGGGGGTGGGGCAAAAAGTATAAGGAGGTGGTGGAGAGGAGAGGAAGAAGAGGAGGAGGTCAGGAGGGAAGAGGTAGAAGTGTTGGGGTGGGGATGGTGGAAACAAGGTGGGAGCTGAGCAGCCAGGTGGCATTGTCAGAGAATGGGCAGGGGAAGTGCATTAGTGTGGCAGAGTGTAGGCAAAGTGCAATAGAAACAGTGGTCCTCCAGGAAGCTAGAGCAAAGGAACCACAAGGTGGGAGGTCTGTTTTAGTCAAGGCAGTCACAGGTGCTGGAGGCAATGAGTGAGTGACGGAGCCTTGACTTAAAAGTGCCGAGCGAGGGTGTGGAGGAGGTGTCACTAGAAAGTCCATTTAACCAGCTGGAAGCCCTATAAGCAAAAGATCATTGACCTTGTGTTATGCAACAATGGGGAATTTGAAGAAGCTGTGGTTTAGACTCCCTGGTGTTGCGGCTGTTGTTTCTAAGTTGTAGGAGAGCACAGACTCCAGGAGGTGCAAGTCCCATAAATATTTTCTTTGCAACCACGCAGGTTTGGTATTTCATTTGATTGGCAAGTTGCAACCAATCGGTTTGAATATAGAGGTCACAAGTGTGTGTAAGATGTTGAGAGCCAGTAATGAGCCGACAAGCCTTGTTGAGGGAGGTAGATACATGTTTGAGCACGGTATCAGTAGCGGAGCCATATATGATAAGGCCATAGTCAATAATGGTGAAGATGGAACTCTGGACAGCAACTGCCAGGGCTTCGGGGGTTAGGTGTCTCCTGTGGCAGAACAGTAAGCCCAGTCTGGAATTGCAGCTTTGCAACATTATTAATGTGGGCAGCATAGGAGAGGTGAGAGTCGAGAGTGATCCCAAGGTATTTGAAGGTTTGGACCTGTTCCAGAGTGCCACCTTGGCTGTTGTTAACGGAGAGGTGGTGATGCTTGTGTTTATTATGGGAGCTGCTGAAAATCATGGTCTTGTTTTTTTTCTGATTAAGGATCGGTTTATGCTTTATGAACCAGTTCTCAACTGAAGAAGAACCCTGCTGGAGGCTGTCTTGTAGCAGGTTCGGGTCCTGGTGAGAGGCTAGGATTACTGCATCATCAGCGTGTAGTATTATTTGTTCAGAACAGGAGTCCAGTAGTGTGTTAGGGAACAAGCTGAAGAGGAGTGGGCCCAGGATAGAGCCCTGGGGAATTCCAGAGCAAACAGGTTTGGCATCGGAGAGCACATCAGCAATTTTTACACATTGAGACCGGTTTTCAAGGTAGCTTTTAAACCATGTAACAGATTCAGAGGAGACCCCTGCATTTTGAAGCTGGACAAGCAGGAGGTGGTGGTGGACAGTATTGAAGGAATTGGTCAGGTCGATTTAGATAGCTCCAGTAAGTTGTCCACTGTCCAGAGAGCTGTGGATGGCACCGGTGAATTCAAGTACGGAGGACGAAGTGCTATGACCTTTTCTGAAGCCATGTTCCTGCCTGCAAACAATATTATATATGTCCAAGTAGTCAGTGAGCTGGTCTGCTACAAAACATTCCAGGGCCTTTGAGAGGGGAAGTAGTATGGAGATTGAGCGAAAGTTCCCATGGGCAGTCTTGTCACCACTTTTATGGATCGGGGTGACAATGGCCGAATTCCATTTGTCCGGGAGCTGGCTAAGGGTAAGAGAGAGGTTAAAAACTCTGGTAAGAGGCACAAGAAAACATTACTTACCTTAGTAATGTTGTTTCTTCTAATGGAGTCTTGCTATAGTATGACATATACAGTGAGTCCCAACCTTCGAACTGCTCTGGAAGTGAAAGAGTTAACTTTCCATGCCAGGCATGGAACCTTGAGTGCGAGCTCGGTTGAAAACTCTGTCTGTTGTTGCTCAAACTCAAACTGTCAGATCTTTAAGAGCAAAACTCACTAAGATTCTGTGTGGAAGCTGTAAACCTACACTAGCCTACTGGCTACTAACTACGAAAAACACATTTTTGTTCTTGATCCCAAAACAAAGACTCAAGTCAGGGGAATCAAGAAAGAAAAATTAAAACATAACACCCAAGCACCCTAAGAAAGGGTGAAAATAAAATGGGCATCTACGAAGTGCCAATATTGCACTGCCCACCCACCTCCCAAAAGTAGAGGTTCTGAGAGGGGCAGGCTGGGGGGGAGGTCATAATATAGCAAGACTCCATTAGAAGAAACAACATTACTAAGGTAAGTAATTTTTTTCTTCAAACGACATGAAGTCTTGCTATATTATGGCATATGCAGATTACACAGCAGTACCTCCATGGAGGAGGGACAGAACCTACTTAGGAAATAGGCTCTGAAGCACAGCTGTGTCAAATCAAGCATCAGTCCTAGCCTGGATGTCCAGGGAGTAATGCTTAGTAAAAGTGTGAACTGTTTTCCAGGTAGCTGCTTGACATATCTCTAGGATAGGGATGTCCTTGGCAGCAGCCAGAGACACAGCTGTACCTCTGGTAGAGTGAGCCCTCAGGCCTGAGGGAGGAACCATACCCAGTTTTTCATAGAAAATTGGATACAGAGACAATCCACCTGGCAATGGATCTTTAGTGGCAGGTTTCTTTACCAACCTCACCATAAGTGAGGAACAATTGAGGAGTCAAACCTGTGACCCTTGGTATGTTCTATGTAGTAACTAAGGGCTCTTTTGACATCTAAACTGTGCAATCTCCTCTCGCCAGAGGAGGAATGGTCAGTGAAGTACACAGGAAGGACATGGATTGATTAAGGTGGAAGTCTGAAACCACCTTAGGCAAAAACTTTCTGTTAGTCCTGAGGACCACCTTATCTCTGTGAAAGGAGATAAAATCAGGCTCCACTGACAATGCTTGCAATTCACTTATGCACCTGGCAGAAGTGATGGCTACCAAAAACACAGTTTTCCAAGTCAAGTACTTAAGCTCTGCTGAAGACAAAGGCTCAAAAGGGGGTTGCATAAGCTGGGCAATGCAAATATTAAGATCCCAAGTAGGGGCAGGGTCCCTGAATGGAGGGTTGGTATGAAGCAACCCCTTGAAAAACTTGGAGAATACAGGGTGAACTGAAAAAGAAGAAGGTTTACCTGCTGATAAGAAAGCAGACACGGCTGCCAGGTGCACTTTTAGGGTAGCTGGTCTCAGCCCCAAAGAATTCAATTGCACCAAATAATCCAAGATTGTGGGCAAGTCAGCAAATTCTGGGGGAATATGCTTGCCAGAGCACCATATGGAAAATCTCTTCCATTTGGAATTATAAGTAGCCCTGGTGGAAGGCTTCCTAGAGGCCTTTAAGATATCCAATACACCTTGGGAGAGGTGTTGGTCAGCAAAGTCTAACTCTTCAAGAGCCAGGCCTTGAGACTGAGAGATTTGAGGTTCGGATACCAAACTCTCCCCTGGGCACAGGTTAACAGATTGTGATTCCTGGGAAGACACAGGGGAAGGTGGACTGCTAAGGACATGAGGAGTGGGTACCAGGGCTGTCTGGCCCAATCTGGAGCAATCAGGATCATCTTGCAGGGTTGAGATCTGATTTTGACTAGCACTTTGAACAGAAGAGAGAAGGGGGGAAGGCAAAGAGAAACTTCCCTTCCCAACTGAGAAGGAAGGCATCCAGAGGGACTGAGCCCAACACTGGAGGCCTGCAGCAAAAAAGGGGAAGTTGATGATTGTCTGGGGCTACAAAAAGATCTATCTGCGGGGTGCCCCATCTGGCAAATACTACCTCTAGTACTAGGGGATCCAGTGCCCACTCGTGATGGCCCTGGGAAATCCTGCTGAGAGCATCTGCCAGGACATTTTCCTTGCCTGGGAGGTGAACTGCCATAAGGGAGGCATTCAGGGAATAAGCCAGAGACCACAACTTCATTGCTTCAGTGCACAAGGCCATAGACCGAGTGCCTCCTTACTTGTTGATGTACCACATTGTAGTGGTGTTGTCTGTTCTGACCTGTACTACCTTGTTCTGAACAGATGCAGAAAAAACCTGAAGTGCTAGAAAAACAGCTCTGAGTTCCAACAGATTGATGTGGAGCAGAGATTCCTGAGGGACCATAACCCCTGGGTGGAGAGGTCGCCCATGTGAGCTCCCCATCCCAAGAGGGATGCATCTGTAGTAAGGGTCAAGGAGTGGGACAGAGGGATGAAAGGGGAGGCCAGAGAGACCAGGGTCCTTGCTCTTTCCAGAGGAAGGAAGGCTCTGGCCTCTTTTGTGTTCAGTTCTGTGCCTATGAAGGTAAGAAGCTGGACAGGCTCTAGAACTGACTTTGGAAGATTGAGAAGGAAACCTAGGGATGTGAGCAGTTGCTGAGTTACCTGAAGGTATAGTTTGACCTGGTCTGGAGACTGGCCTACTATGAGCCAGTCGTCCAGATAAAGAAAGATGGCAATCTTTTGCCTTCTTAAATGGGCAACTGCTACTGCCAGGCATTTTGTGAATACCCTCAGGGCCGAGGTGAGGCCGAAGGGCATTGCTCTGAACTGGTAATGGCCTGAGGGCAGTTCGAATCTGAGGTACTTTTGATGGGAGCTTCTGATAAGAACATGGAAGTAGGCATCCTTGAGGTCCAGGGAGGCTAGCCAGTCCCCTGGCTTTAAAGAGGGTAAAATAATTCCCAGAGTCACCATTTTGAATTTTGGTTTTAAAAGGTGCTTGTTTAGATATCTGAGATCCAGGATGGGCCGCCATTCTCCTGTCTTTTTTGGGGTAAGGAAGTACCTGGAGTACAACCCTTTGCCCTGGTGTAGGGGTGGAACCCTTTCCACAGCTCTGAGAGCCAGGAGGGTTCCATTTTCTTCATATAATTCTCTGTCTGCTCCCCAAACAGAGAATTGCCCACAACAGGAAAATCCATAGCCTTAGACTGGGTATCCTGTGACAGGGTAGTACATCTGAGCCAGGCCATTCTGCGAAGAGCCACAGATGTAGCCATGACTCTTGATGATACATCATTAGAGTCTACTGCAGCATGAAATTGCACCTTGAATGCCTCAATACCATCCGCAGCCACCTGCTCCAGCTCCCTGGCAAGCTGGTCAGGGGCCTGTTTTGCTAGGGCCAGCACAGTATCCCATCTGGATTTCTGGTACCTAGCTGCATAAGCCATATAATTTGCCTGTCTGAGTCCTAAAGATGCTGCCATGTACTGTTTCTTTGCCATGGCATCCATCCTCCTGGAATCCTTTTCAGGAGGGTGAGAGGCTAGAGAATATTTGCCTTGTCTCAGGCTGCAGCCTGCACTACCCCCACATGGCTGCATTGCTGAGAGAGGAACTCCATATCAGAGCCTGATAATGTATACCTCTTGTCCATCCTTTTATCAACAGGAAGGATAGAGTGAGGAGTTTTTAAAATTTTTACTGTCTGTTTCCTAAAGGATTTGTGCAAGAGAATAGACAGTCTCCTAGACTCTGGAATATCCATCATTTCTACATAATCAGGCTCTTCTTGGTCATCAACAGCTTCCTCAACAGGGAGTTGGAGAGTTTCAGCAACTTTCTTATAGAACATAAAGTGAGAGGGGAACTCAGATAGCCTGGGAGGGGGGAACCCCAGACGGTCTGTCTGGAGAGATGTCCGGTTCAATGGGCACATCCAGACCTTCAAAATCACATTCAATCTCCTCATACCCCTCCTCCCCTTCCTCCGGTTCATAAAAATCCTCAAAATCATAATCTTGAACCGGTGGAACCAGCCGAACCAAGTGCTTCCCTGATGGTGTCGGTTCGGACGGAACCGGGGAAAGAGACTGGACAATTTGAATTGCTTTAGCTATTTCCTCAGCAGTTGGAGAAAGAACTTTTGGCTCCACACTAGCTGACTTCCTAGTCCTTTTAGTTGGAACCGGCTCCTCAGAGCTGGCTCTTCATTTGGCCGAGGAAGTATCGCCCTGGTCAGAGGGCACTCCCTCCGGTTCGGTTGGAACCGAACTGGGCTGGCCATCTGGGTCAGCGGACTTTTTGGCCTCCCTTTCCCTGAGCCTACCAACTCTCTTTTCCACAGTGGCAGCAGGAAAATTCTTACAAATCTGGCAGTCTGCATTGAGGTGGTCAAACCCCAGACAATATACACAGGTGGTGTGTGGGTCAGCCTTAGCAAAGGCTTCCCCACAGAGACCACAGTGCTGAACCCCAGTGGGCCCAGTTTTTCTTTTGGGTTTCTCAGACATAGTGCCAGCCTAACCAAACTTGCCTGTTAGTGGCAATCCGCTAAGCAAGACTCTCTTATCGGTTCCCAACCGTGTCACGGGTCGTGGAAAAAAACGTAATGAAACCCGATAAGAACCGGGAACCGCACGCTAAAGGACTAGAAAGTTTTTTAAAACAACCTGATCGGTTCAAACCGAACCGAAAAAGACGTTTACAAGTTCCACACAGCAGAAAAAATAAATGTAAGCCTATCTATTACTTACAGTACCACAGACAGAGCTTGAACCGACAGATTGCGGTTTAATTTCGGTCAAGAAACCGAAAAAATAAGACTTTTTAACCGACAAATGAACCGAGCAGAAGGAGAACTCTCCGGAGCGACTGTTCAGTGAGGCGGAGTAAAGAATCGGACAGTTTGAGTTTGAGCAACAACAGACAGAGTTTTCAACCGAGCTCGCGCTCAAGGTTCCATGCCTGGCATGGAAAGTTAACTCTTTCACCTCCAGAGCAGTTCGAAGGTTGGGACTCACTGCATATGTCATAATATAGCAAGACTTCATGTTGTTTGAAGAACTTCTTCTAGAGTGAGGGACAGCTGCTTGAGGTCAAGTGTATTATTGTTTGTTCTGGATTTGCTTATGGCTTTGGTGACGTACTTGCGAAGTTCATTCTTTTTTACCTCTTTAAAGTAGAAGGGAGGGTGGCTGGCAGGGGTAGTGGAATTGAGGGACATGGGACATCATCATCTTTGAAAAAATCAGGGGGGAGAACACTGCTGAGGTCAGTGAACACAGTGTTGAAGGTGTTCGCAATGATTTTCAGTCAAGTGTGGTGCTCCCATTTATACTGAGCATGGCCGGCGAGGATTTGGACTTGGATTTGGCAAATCCTTGCTAAAATGTGTTTTCACACCCATGACACAGAATGGCACTTCAGTTATGCAGAATTACATTTTGGTGGGGATTCAAAAATGCTCTGTACTGAAACATAGAAATATAGAAGTTGACGGCTGAAGGTGACCGCTAGGTTCATCTAGTCTGCCCCTTTGTTTCAGAGCTATTTTGACACTGTAGTTGCCCTTTGTAGTCAGGGCTTCCTTGTGTCTATCTCATGCATTCTTGAATCCCCCCACAGTTTCGATCCCCACAACCTCTTGGGCAGGCTGTTCCAAGTGTCCACCACTCTTTCTGTGAAGAAAAACTTCCTGGTGTTGGTAGAGAACCTCCCCCCTTGCAGCCTGAGGCCATGTCCCCTGGTCCTGGAGCTCTTCTTGAAGTGAAAAAGTTCCTATGTCTGTACCTTGTTAATGTCTTAATACTGGGTACCCGCGGTGGGGTAATAAGATGACTATGCTGACAATTTTGTTGCTGTTGTCCTATCAGCTACATACATACATACAGTATACACATCTATGGAGGGATGGGAGTGCAGGGCTCAGAGGGCCATGCACTACCACAGGCAAATAAGAATATGATTAAACTATCTCCAAAAGTAAGGAAATAAATTGCAAGAAACTGAATTAATGTTCTAGTTAGGGTTACAGCCACAAAAGTAGAGAAATGTGGTGTTAGGGTTTCCAAACACCCAACCCCCATGTTGCACACACCAACAGGCATCTGGGGTGTGCCTTGGGGTTGTCAGCCCTAACACTCACCCCACTCTCCTATACTGTACCCATCTCAGTCTATTTACTTATGGAATGGGGTGAGTGTTAGGGCTGACAACCCCAAGGCACACCCCCGATGCCTGTTGGTGTGTGCAGCTTGAGGGTGGGGTGTTCAGTTTGGAAACCTTAATGACACATTTCTCTACTTTTGTGGCTGTAGCCCTAACTAGAGCATTAATGAAGTTTTATTGCAATTTATATATAGACATATATATATATAAAGAGAATAAATCATGGATAAAGGTGGTACACAAGGATATATACCCATTGAGTGGGCTAATTAGGGCCATAAGACCATGAGCCTAAAGGGTGAGTGGCTTTATTGCCCTAATTAGTTGCTGAGATGGGTATACTTCTGAGTGTTCCACCCTTATCCATTGTTTGTTCAATATGATACATTAGAATGGTTATTGTTATGGAGATCACATTTACAATTATGTTACAGCACATGAAGGTCTCTTGCAGCAAGGAGGGAATGGTGTGTAATGAGTGCAGGTAGGAGTTTGGGAGATTTCTTGATCTGAGAGGGTTTTGTGTGTCTTTTTTCCAGGCTCTTTTGCAACTTAATTGGCTTGGCTAGCTTTTCAATGATGTGTTAATTGTGTACTAGTATTGCTGCATTAATTGTTTGATTAGTGTAGGTGCATAGCTGTAATTAGTGACAGTATATACTGTAGCTGTAATTGTTTAATTAGTGCAGATATATAGCTGTAATTATTTGATTAGTGCAGGTACATAGCTGTAATTGTTTCATTAGTGCAGGTATATAGCTGTAATAATTTGATTAGTGCAAGTATATAGCTGTAATTGTTTGATTAGTGCAGGCATATACTTTTAATTGATAGATTAGTCACAGGTATACAGGGAAATAAATGATAGCCTTTTCTATGGTGAAAAAATTCATTACATAAATCCTGATATTTGAGCTACTCTGTACATAAATTTCATTGACGTACAAAACTAGCTACTGTATATCATCAGGATTTATGTATACAGCTGCTATGTCACCAGTTGATTTATCCACACAGAAGTTATGTCAGTAGGACCGGTACAAGCACCCAGAACTGATTTAGAATGTTTAGCTTCAGTAGCAGTAGAAACTATATTCAAATGTGAATAACTTTAAAATGAAAAAAGATAGCACAGTACTGTGAGCATGAAAGTTGTTCAGCACAAAACTATCTACAAAATGAGTGGTGTTTCATGTATAGATACATTTTAGATTTTTTTATAATTAGCAAAAAATCAGCAGAAAATTTAAATTTTTTTTTTATTTTTTCAACAAACAAATGCAAATAACTTTAAAACAAAAATGATAGCATGGTACTGTAAGCACAAAGTGTGTCCGGCACAAGAATATGTACAACATGAGTGGTGTTTCATTTATAGATACCTTTTAGTTTTTTTGGTTTTTAATTAGATACATAGATACATAGACAGTGTCGGCAGATAAGGGCCTATAGCCCACCCAGTCTGCCCATTTGAGCTTGTAAGTTCAGTTTATGTTTTCCTAGAAGTCTGTTGCCCCTTACCCCTGACCTCCAGAATTCCTTTATGTCTATCCCATGCATTCTTAAATCCTGTGATTGTTTCAGCCCCCACCACTTCCTCTGGCAGGGTGTTCCACTTGTCCACCACCCGTTCTGTGAAGAAATTCTTCCTCATGTTTCCTCTGAATCGTCCTCCCTCCAACTTCATCCCATGCCCTCTAGTCCTGGAACATCTTTTTGCTTAAAATAGTGTATTCCTGCACCCTGTTCCTCCCTGTGAGATACTTGTATGTCTCTATCATATCCCTCTCCCTCCTCTCTCCAGGGAGTACATGTTCAGTTCCTTCAACCTGTCTTCATAGGACTTGTGATGCAATCCATGCACCATCTTTGTTGCCCTCCTCTGAACCTTCTCTACCCTGTCTATGTCCTTCACGTAGGTATGGTCTCAGAACTGTACACTGTACTCCAGGTGGGGCCTCACTAGTGTCTTGTATAGTGAATTATGACCTCCCTTTTCCTGCTGGTGATGCCCCTGCTCATACATCCCAGCATCCTATTTGCTTTACCTGCTGCCTTGTCACACTGTTTCCTACCTTGAGGTCATCAGAGATGATAACCCCAAGATCCCTTTCCTGCTTGGTGCATGCTATATCCTCACCCCCCCCAACTGATATATTGTGCCAGGGGTTTTGTGCCCCATATGCATTCTCTTGCACTTCTTTGCATTGAATTTCAACTGCCAAACCCCTGACCATTCTTCAACTTTCTGCAGGTCCCTTCTCATTCTAGCTACACCCTCTGGTGTGTCTACTCTGTTACAGAGCTTTGTGTCATCAGCGAACAGTGAAATTCTGCCTTCTAGGTCCTGCGCAATGTCACTGATGAAGATGTTGAATAGGACCAGTACCAGCACTGATCCCTGTGGTACCCCACTGGTCACTCTTCCCTCAGTGGAGTGACAGCCATTTATCACCACCCTCTGTGTCCTGCCACCCAGCCAGTTACCTACCCACCACACTACTGTCCTTCCCACACCCATATTCCCCAGTTTGTGTAATAGTCTTCTATGTGGCACAGTGTCAAAGGCCTTGCTGAAGTCCAGATAGGCCATGTCCACTGCCCTCCCCTGATCCACCTCCCTAGTCACCCAGTCAAAAAATTCAACGAGGTTGGTCTGACATGACCTTCCCCTGGTGAAACCATGCTGCCTTGGGTCCTGTAGTCCATTGGCAACCAGATGTTCCATCAATCTCTCCTTCAGTAGTGCTTCCATGATCTTCCCCACTACCGAGGTGAGGCCGACTGGTCTGTAGTTCCCTGCTTCCTCTTTGTTCCCACTCTTGTATAAGGGGACTACATCTGCTGTCCTCCAGTCTTTGGGTACCTCCCCTGTTTCCAGTGATCAGCTAAACAGGATAGCCAGAGGTTTAGCCACCACCCCTCTTAGTTCTTTAAGGACCCTGGGGTGCACCCCATCTGGCCCCATTGCTTTATCAACTCTTATTACTTCCAGTACCTTCAGGACCCTTTCTCGTGTAAAGGGACTTGTGTCTATTTCTGCACCATTCTCACCCCTTGTACTCCCTTCAGACCCATTACCCTCCTCTTCCTCAGTAAAGACTGAGCAGAGATACCTGTTCAATATGTCAGCTTTACTGTTGTCATCCTCCACGCGGCTCCCATCCTCCTCCTTCAGTCTCACTATCCCTCCCTTTGTCTTTCTTTTTTCACTTATGTACCTGTAAAAGGTTTTGTCCCCTCTACCCACTGATTTTGCAATGTGTTCTGTCTGAGCTTTGGCTTCCCTTACTGATCTCCCTGCCTCCCTTTGCTTCTCCTGGTACTTCTCCCTATCCCCTTCTGCCTGTGTCTTTTTGTATTGCCTGAATGCAATCTTTTTGGCTTTCACTTTGTTTGCTACCTCTTTGGAAATTAGCAAAAAAAAAAAACAGCAGAAAATTTATTTTGTTTTGCACGTTTTTGATAAACAAATCCAAATAACTTTAAAACAAAAAATTATAGCATGGTACTTTGAGCACAGAAGTTGTTCCTCACAAAAATATCTATAAAATGAGAAGTGTTTCATACCTTTTAGATTTTTTTACAATCAGCAAAAAATGGCAGAAAATTCAATTTTTATTCTTTTTTTGACTAACAAATCCCCCCTTCCCCAAGAAAAGTAAAAAAAAAAAAATTATGCATCAGAATTTTTCATTATGTACTGGCCATAATATAAAGTTAGAGTGTCCATAGCAACCACTATACTAAGCAGAGCTACACTGAGAAAAACACAAAAGTCCATGTAAGTTTACATTAAAAATTAAATAAACAATTTAGAACAAAACTCCCTGCACTATCCTAAAGGATCCCTATTGCATAAATGGAATATATAACAGGGACCTTGTGGAATACAAGATTTATTTTAACTCCAGCTGTTTGACCTTGGGGACATCACTTGTAGATTACACCACTCATGAGGTTACCCAAGGGCAAACAGTTTTTGTGAAAATAAATTACGTATTCCACAGGTCCCTGTTATGTAATATGTGTATATATATATATATATATATATATAGAGAGAGAGAGAGAGAGAGAGAGAGAGAGAGAGAGAGATGCGAAAAAAAAAATTGTGAATGCTCCAGTTAGTGTCAAAGTGACAAAAGTTGGGAAATGAGGTGTTAGGGTTTCCAAGCCGGCATCACCCCCTCCCAAACCAGGCAGGACAGCAGGTGTGGGGTGTGGGGTGTGCCATGGGCTTCTCAAGCCTGACACTCACCCCACCCCACCTGTAAATAAGGTTAGATGTGTAAACATTATGAGAATGGGGTGAGTGTTAGGCTTGAGAAGTCCAAGGCACACTCCACACCTGCACTCCTGCCTGGTTTGGGAGGGTGGGGTGTTTGGGTTGGAAACCCTAATGCCTCATTTCCAAGCTTTTGTCACTTTGACCTTAACTGGGACATTAACAAAGTTTTTTGCAACTTATTTCCTTACTTTCTGAGATAGTATAACAGTATCCTTATTTTACTATCAGAGTATGGGGTCCTTCGAACCCTGCGCTCCCATCCCTCCGTTGATGTGTTTATTAATGTAGCTGTGGAAGCATAGGGCCCACTGGGCCCTGAAATTCTGTTTATAGCAGAACAGTGACCAAATTGTCAGCATAGCCATCCTATTACCCCACCTCATGTACCTGGTACAGAACATTTTCAAATCCCTGTAAAAACATGATTCTGCTTAACTGCAATGCCACTCCATACCACAGGTGTGAAAATACATTATTTATTTATTTATTGAAAGAATTGGAATTACAACCTTTGAGTCAAGGACTCCTTTGCAAAGGCTCCATGTCAAAAGTGAGATAACATAACAGGGTACAAGAAAGACAAGAACAGAGCAATAGTACAATGTTGAAAAGAGGACAAGTAACAAAATTCAAGAGAGGAGAGATCCAGCCTGAGTCAGACAGTGAGCAGTAAACAACAGTAGTTACAGTATCAAAATACAGTGATCAATAAACTACAGTCTGGTTACAATTTCTGAGGGGTCAAGCAGTAGGGGCAGACCCCAGGTCAGAGGGGAAGTAGGGGGAGAGTGGTGGGTGACTTGCATCTGCATTGCAGATAGGGACTAGGTGCAGTTGCAGCAGGAGTGGGAGAGAATTTCCGAGCAGAGTCAGGATTTAAGTGGGCCTAGACGCTGCTCCAGAGAGACAGCAGGAGGTAGTTCAATAAACCAGAGGGGGGTCCTGTGGAAAAAGGAGCATTGGCACAGGAAAGTCCTGCAACAGGGTACTAAGAGAGGAGCAGACAGAGAGCTTTGAGGTGTCTGGGGTTGGTTGGGGTGCTGCACAAGATGGTGAAGTCCCAGGGGGGAGGAGCAGAGTGAGAGCTTTCTGGCAAGGAGACAGGTCTGGTACCTGAGCTATCCGTCAAAGTTAAGCCAGTTGGTGCGATGGTAGAGCTCACAAGTATGGGTCCACTGGGCACATCCTGTGACAAGTCTGCAGACTTTATTTAGGGAAACCTTAATACGTCATAGGGCGGTGGGGTCAGCAGAGCCATAGACAACAATCCCATAGTCAATAAGTGAGACCACCGAAGATGTCACAGCAAGGTTTAGGGCATATGAGGGCAGGCAACCCCTATGCCTATACAAGAGCCCTGTTCTAACATTGACAGCAGAGCAGAGGAGATTGATGTGTTTATGGAAACTGAGAGAGGAGTCAAGCGTGATGCCTAGGTATTTAAAGGTGAGAACCAGGTCAAGTGGGGAGCCCTTGGAGCTGAGGATGGTGCGAGGAAAGTTTTTATGTTTGTTTTGTCTGTGGGTGAAGAGCATAGCCTTGGTCTTTTTGTAGTTCATGACAAGGCAGTGATCCGAGAACCAGGCTTTAGCCTCAGTGAAGGAGTGCTGCAGGGAGGCTTGAAGAGAAAAGGGGTCAGGGTGACTGTCGAATATGACAGCATCATTGGTGTAGAGAAGCAGCCAACCCAAGCAGGCCTTGGGGAGCGTGTTCAAGAACATGCTAAACAGGAGGGAGCCCAATATAGAGCCTTGGGGGACCCCAGAGTGAACCGGTTCACTGGGCGAGAGTGTGGTGTTTAACTTGATCCTCTGGGTTCTATTACTCAAATAGCTTTTAAACCAGATGGTGGCTTCCAGAGATAGCCTCAAGAGGGACAGGGATTGAAGGAGAAGCGTGTGGCTGACAGAGTCAAAAGCCTTGGTTAAATCAATATAGGTAGAGCCAACCAAGTGTCCTTGGTCAAGGGCTTTGTTGATGAAGGTGATGTATTCAAGAAGGGTAGTAGTACTACTGTGTCCCTTCCTGAAGCTATGTTGTTCAGGACAGAGCAGGTCACATTTGGTGAGATAGTCAGTGAGTTAGTCTGACACTATTTTTCTAAAGCCTTGAACATGGTGGGGGGGGGGACTGAGATGGGGCTGTAGTTGCCAGGGTAGGTATAGTCCCCACCTTTAAGGATTGGGGTGATAATGGCTGATTTCCAGCATGTTGGGAATTGTCCAAGGCAGAGAGACCGGTTGAGGATGTCCGTGAGGGGAGTGATTATAGCGTCTAGGGTGAGCAGGACAAGTTTGAGGTCCAGTGTGTCACTACTAAAGTGCAATTTGCTCAGGGCTTTAGTAAGGTAAGGTCTTGCCTCATGTGGGGAGAGTGTACGGAGCCTGAAGGTGGGGGTGGTTGTAGGATGGGGGGGGTTTGGGCAGCTCAGGGGCCGGGTAGAAAAAATTGGGGGGGGTAGGACACCACTGAGATCAGAAAAGGCAGAGTTAAGGGTATCCGCAATTAGAAAGGGGTCTTGGGATAGGTAGCCATTTACCAGCAGCTGGGCCAGGATTTGATCAGATAGACATCAACTATGTAGTCTGCATAGAGAACAAGTATTCAGTGGCTACACATAGTGCATCCTCAGAACATCAGAGTCAAAGACATCACCAGATTCAAAGCCCATCTTTGAAAGATGAGAAAAATAAAAGGGGGTTAATACCCTAAATAGGGGTTGAGAGCCATAGCAAATACAGCACACATGGTGGGGGACCCAAAGCATTTGTAAACCTTAATGCTCACAAAGTACCAATTGAAAATTAGAGTGCTGATACTGTGATGTAAGCCAACAACTAACCCTTAGTAGCTGCAGTGCCTGCTGCTGTGAAGTTTGGAATGGTATAGATGAGCAAAGTCCGAGCCTCAATGATGCAGCTTGGAATTGATGTCTGTGAATTGCTGTCTCCTCTGCTGCAGCTGCCATCTGAAATCCTGAAATATGAATAATTTGCCAAAGTCCATCTGGATTGGGCTGTGGGATTTGGCAGCCTGTAACACCTTTTCCCTGTCCTGATATCTCAAATAATTTATTAAAAAATGCCTAGGACGGTCACCAGACTTTGGCTTGGGCCCTGTATGTTGTACTCTCTTGACCTCAAAGCTAGCCCCATCCTGGCCAAGATCTAGTTTTCCCAGCCAGCCACTGTTGCACTTTAAGGGTTGGGTCCTTCCCCTTCAGGCCCTCTGAGTGACCTGTAATTCATAGATAGAGCAGCATGCTCTATTCTCCTGGTCTTCAACCATCTCTTGCAATTCTGCCACTGTCTCCCTCAACTAATTCCATTCAGAGATCACATCCTCCAATCTGTCCTCAAATTCCTCAATATGACATTCAGCTTCCTCCAGCCTATTCATATGGGATACAGACGTCTCCAACAGGGTTGTGTCATGACTTTGCATGTGAACTATCTGCACCATTCTGCTATCAAAAGCTGCCTTCATTTCTCTCTCTCTCTCTCTCTCTCTAAAGGTTCATAAATATAGGGCTGGCCTTAGGGCATGTGGCACCCCAGGGGAACGTGCAAATGGCACACACCCCCGGCAGGCCCATTGCTAGGATTTTTCAGGGGCAGGGTCTTTCAGTGAGTGATGGAGGTATGTTGCACACATAGGGCACAAAAAGATTTATAAAATGTTGTGGGTCTGAGGGCTGCAGAAGCTCTGGAGTTTTAGGGGCATGGGGTCATAATGTCATAAGACATTATGCCGTAGTAATATACCATGCTACCAAAACAGCACAGTATATTGAATATGGCATAATTCTTGTTTTTACAGGCACTGCACCCCCAACCTCCCCCCCCAAAAAAAACTAACTCTGGGTGGGGTTTAAACTTAGAATTGCACAAAGTGCAAAAAAAAAAAAAATATTTCCATGCGTCTTGGACCAGGAATCAAAACCCAGTCCCAAATGCACTGCTTGCATCCCTTGCTGCCCATGGCTCATTCCATTGAGCCATGGCAGCTGCTCGGCGGACCCCTCTCCAGGCAGAAATCTTATGCTGCACTGGTAAAAGTGAGGAGGCGCACTACCATGCATCCTTCCTTTTGTGGTTTTGCACCCTCTCGCTCTTACCTACTGCACTGTTACTTCCTCGCGGTCATGTCGTGCACTGTAGAGCATGCAACATTATGGCTTGGTAGGAGTTTTAGGTGCTCTGTAGTGAATTTTAAGGCTTACATTGAAGATAAAATAAAGTTCTGTTATCTTTCAAGGACATCTTATAAATTCAAGTCGGTGAAGGGAGGGAATTACTTCACAATGAAAATATTTGATTATGAAAAAATGTCACAAACCCAAACCCTGGAAAATCCACACCTCAGTAATATATTTTTGTCCTTCAACAAAACAAATCAGTCACAAAACATTACATTCTTTCATCCCAGCTAGATTCAGCAGGCTAGTTGATGCTCATTTCTGTTTTCAGTATTGACAAACTGAATAACTAATAACAGTGCCATTTATTATAAAGGGGAGGGTGATCTGTTTTAACAGACCCAGCTGCTCAATTAAATTTAAATCAAGTCAGCTTAAGTGCTGTGGTCAGAGGCCCTACACCTATTGCCATCCAGAATGCTTGACTCCATACAGTACAGTTAAGGTCTGCATGATCAGCAAACAGAAGGTTTCTTACAAAATGGAAACAAGTAACAAAGATAGAACCATCCATAAATAGTAATGAAAGAAAGGAAAAAAGAACCCAAAATATCACTGCCAAAGCTCAAAATAATCATGAAAAAAAGTATCATGAACAATGATGGCAGAAAATGATCAATGATCAGACCAGCCCACCCGAGTTTCCTATCTAACCTTGGTACCCACTGTCCATCCAGGGTCCTAGCCCTCAAGATGGTTTGTGGATGAGAAAAAGGAAGTGGGGGGCTAGTAGTTGTACATTTTGGATATTAAATTCAGGCCAGGGTGCACTATTCAGCCACAGTGCAGAACAAACCTAGCCCCCGCCACCTCACCCCCAGGCAAACTAACTGTCTGGATATATATTTTATTAGGGTGACCTTCCAGGCTATGTGGTACCATGTGGGAGGGCTGGGTGAATTGAGCTGCCACCGCAAATCAACAATCATTAAATTGTACTGAGGCAGCACTGAGCAGGGTCATCTTTTTCATATTATTCCCTTCCCAATTTTCTTCATCTGAATTGAAACCTTCAGATACTTAACTTCTTACTAAAGTTGTCTTCAAGCATCTGCGCAGTAATAAACAAATCCTGAAATCCATACCATATATATATATATATGTAATATATATATTTTTTTTTGCTATCTCCTTTTACCTCCTTGGCCACCTGGTCTGCTCCCCCTTGTCATCGCATCCTCTGCTGGGTATTCCAGCTGCTGTCCGCCTCTACCGCATCAGCTCAGCACACAAACTCCTGCAGCTTACCCTCCGCAGCAGGGCCGCAGAGAGTCCCCAACTCCTCATGGAACATGGATCCAAACGGGTGCCACACTCCATGGCAAAAACTCACAGATGGCCATCAAGCCGCATGAAACAGGCGCTATCCCTTTTTCCAGATTAGTATTTCGCACAGAGCCGAGGACTTTCAATGATGTCGATGGAGGGGAGCGTGCACATGTCCGCACATGCTCCCTCTAGACGTCTGCCCCCAGCTGCACCCCTTTTGCACAGTGGAGCGTGTTTGTCTCCCAGCTTCCACCAGGAGGCAATCATGTGCTGACTGTTGGTGCCACCCCTCCCCGGAGATGGACAGCAGTCCCTCGGACGCTCGATGCACCTCCTACCCTGCTGATCCCCGGCAATCCGTGCTCATTCCTGAACGCAGGTCGCCGGTGTGGTGTGAGGTGCAGTGACCAGCACCTCAGCCCTCAGTGCCACTTGGGAAGCAAACCATACCATACCATACATCTGTTAAATACACTCAAATACTTCAATTCATTATTGCTCCTCATTGTTATACATTACTACTGACTAATAAATTGCAGCACAGCAGTAACAATAACCAAACCAGCCATGTCAAGTTTTATCAGCCTAGTCTTACATACACCGCAAAATAAAACCCCTCTTGCAATGTCACATAAGGAGACTACTACACAGGCACTTCAAGTTTTCACAAATCTTGTTATACTTTCATGGCAGAATTTGCAAAGGGTGGGGGGGAAGACATCACACTCAAATAAATCTTACTTGGCAGACTTTGCATTTTAAATTACATACATGTTTAACAAATATTTGTTGAGAGAGGCCACAAGGCCCAAGCACTATGAAACTGAGAGGCAAATTAATAAGGTCCCTTTAAGCTACCAAGCAGGTCACCTCACCAATTACTTTTAGCTCGAAAAGTTAACTTTTGAAGTTGTAAACAGTTTAAACTATCAAGTCTGAATTTGTGCATCATTTTATTTTTTGCTCCCTTAGACACAGCAACTCACCTTAGTACTAGTCCATGCTGGTAGTCCTCCTAGTCTTCCCGAGTCCTCTTGCCAACTTGCTGCTGCCCACCTCTCCTGCTCTGGCTGCCCCTCAGGATCAGCAGAACAAAGACTGCCTCAAGTCCAGGACCTCCAGGTTACACACTCAGTGGAGGTCACATGATGACCCCGACTCCAGCAGAACAGCAGACTTAATCAGGCACTTGCTTTTTATTTTCTGGTCTTCTCTTTCTCTGGCCCGAGCCTGCTGGGATGAAAATCTCCTCCTCTGGGACATGGGGGGGGGGCAGACCACCACAGCCAATCTCCTCGGCACGGCCTTATCTGGCTGTTCTTGCTGCTGCCTGAGCCTGCTCTGCTCTGCTGCATCTGTGACTCCTCCCTCTCGCTAGCTGACTGGCTGCTGCTCACTTTCTGGCTGGCTCTACAGACTAGTCTGCAGTCACTGCACTGGCCCAGCGCAGGCCCGAATCAAACAGCCTGGCCTGGCCCTGGGTGCTGCTGCTGAGTGCACTTTTACTTTTTTTATTAATTCCTCTCCAGTCCTCCCTTAGGGGGTCTCTACCTTTCAGACTCCATGTGACTGTGTTTTTCCACTGACCCAACTCCCAGGTCTGAGGCCACTCACTGGCAGTACTTCTAATGCAAGCCTGCATGGCCTAGCAGTCCCACAGCGCCCCCCATGGTGATGAGAATTTAAACCCACTCCAAGTGGCCCAGTCATACCTAGTAGTCCTCCTTCTCCTGACCTTCTCTCCCCCACTGTCCTTCCTGACACTCTCTGAGTCCTCTCGGCAAGTCTGGACTGCGCTGGTCCTGGCTGCTGCTGGCTCCTTTGACATCTCTCCCATGTCAACTCTGGTGCCCCTCAACAGCACATAGCACCCCTGTGCTCTCCTTCTTGTAGCATCCATTGCCTGCACACTGACCTTCTCTACTCCAGTCTGGTTAAACTCTGCGGCTCAGTATTCTGACTTCCCAGTCTTCACTGCTCACTTCTCACTCACTAAATGCAGCTGCTCCACTCAATCCTGAGTTTCTGCCATGAAAACCGCTGTTGCAACCACTCCCTACCACTTTGCACATGCACTAGTAGTTCTTTAGCACCAAAAAGAAAACAGGTGCGGGGTGGGGGGGTGTAGTGGGGGGATGCACAGCAAAGAAACTGACACATGCTGCTGCTGCCTGTTATTCCATTGGCTACACAACATTAAACAGACAGCAGCAGAGATCCAGTGGCTGTTTATGAGCGAGCCAGGCAGGCACTCAGACACAAATCTGGCAGACCCCCCGAAACACACACACACAAAAAAAATACCAGATTTGACCAACTTTATTTTTCAGTCCAGGTCACTAAGGGAAAAAATTAATAAACATTAAAAAACAAAATGAACTCTGTTTCACAGCACCTCCTATTTAATGGCGTCCTAGGTGACTGCCTAGTTCACCTATCCTTAAAGGAGAAGACTCCTGAATATTTATGATTTGGATACGTCTGATGTATTTATTATACATTACATCAAGTACTGTACATATGTCAATAAGAGATCAGCCATTTCTTCTGTTGCAACACATATCTAGAGTTTGAGGCTCTGGCACAAGGTAGTAAAACGTCAAGCAAGCCTCCATTTACATGCAAATGAGTCACTTGTAATACAACCCCTCCCATTCCTTGACATCACTGCAGCAACAGTGCAGAACAAAACATAAGGGTATCAATGCTGTCCATCCTGATTTTAGTTTAAGTTTGCAATGGCTTAAGACAGTTCTGTCATGCAACTCACACAGGGAGTGGTACTTGTAGACTTAATACTGCATATGTAGAGCAAATAATGCATCTAATAGTATTGCATTCACAGGAAACAAAAGCTGTTCCTGCGTACTGCTCATTTCTCTCTGTGAGACAGTTGTAACATGTTGTGGAAAGCACTAGACTGAATCAGTTAATCAACCAATCGAGCAGTCAATCAGTCACTCTGTAGTGAACCAGGTGAACACCCTTGAGAGGATTCATTTGCAAGGTAGGCTTGAGCAGTTTCCCAAAGGATCACAGAAGACTGAATTCTTCCTTTGCACAATTTATACACTCCCCTTTCAGCAGCCTGAAAGTGGAGAGCTAGATCATTTACTTTATAAAGTGTATTGTTTTACATTTCAAATGCTCCTTACATCTGGGTTCTGACTGGAAATACCAAGACACAGAATGCATATGACATAGGAGGAATGAGCTAAGCAAATATAGAGAACTACAAGCACTGAGACTGATTAGTTTGTTTACCTACAACAGCTAAAGTGTAGCATCTGATTTGTGAGGGACATCCTACTTCAAATGCTGGCATTACAAAGGGGGGGGGGCTGCCACAGCTTGTTTTCAGTACCTTCAAAGTGAAGTGCTGCAGCTCTCACATCACTGCTAATGATTTATAATGGGAATGGGGTCACTGTTAAAGTCATGGACCTGAGGGGCCATCACAGTTCCTAAGGAGATTAGGGGAATGTGTTAAGGGTTAGAGAGTAAGGGACTTTAGTAGGATTTGAACCAGAGTTTCCCAGTTCTTGTGCCTGTGCTTTAACCACTAGATTACTGTTCTTCCATATGCTGCAGCTGATGTCCTGGTAACCTATTCCTTATTATAGCTGAACTCTTTATTGTCTTAAATCAGCCATCCAGTCACTGACAGCCTAGTTATAAAGGGAAAGGGACATTTTTGCAAGATTGTGTCTCACTGCTGCTGTCAATCAAAACAGAGAATGCTAACACACACAGAACACAATAAAACAGCTATATAATGCCACTTAAGACTCTTGTTGTACCCAGAGTCATTTATTGGGTAAACTGTTTTTGCTAACAAAAACATAAACACAACTCGTACAGGCACTTCCTTATAGGCATACTGTATATACAAGTCAAATCAGTGCTGAATCACACTCATGTGGTCCTAGTCCCTATGAAACCTGCACTGCAGCATGTGCACAGCACTTAGAGTTCCCCCATTACTCAAGTGGGGGACCAGACATTGTGGGTTCTGTTTACTGGTGGAACAGCATTTAGTGCAGCACCATTATCTGTTGCTCTGATGACATCATCCTCCAGCAGCATTGATGGTAAAATGGAGGACAAACACATTGATAACTTCTGGGGGCTGTATATTTTTATTTATAATCTAGATTTGGACAGCAGTAGGACTGCTGGCAACTAGAGGAGGAACACAACAGTTACACATAAGGAGTTGGGAAAATATGGGTGTGAAACTATGAGAGACTTCCCCTTTAAAGAGCTACTGACACCTCAAATAAAACTTTAAAAAAACATAATAATTAGGTACAATTCTGCCTGCATTCCATTTATATTTTATATATTTCTCCTCCCCATTATTTATTACTAAGGAAATTTGCATGAATATATGATCTTTATTCCTTAGAGTTCCTTCAGAGTCCATCTGCCTCTATAGCTTACTCCCTACTTCAAGTCACAATCCTCGATTGTGAGAAGGCAGCAGGAATAGATAAACTCTTCAGGAACAAAGATCCTGTTTTCATACAAATGTTCTCAACAATAAATAATGGGGAGGATGAATACAGCACTAATGGGAAATACAAGCTGGGCTATGTCTAAATATTAGGTTTTGTTAAAGTTCTCCTGAATGTGTCACCAGCTCTTTAAGCATGGCTATGCACAAACATCACTGTTATGCAGACGGTTGTTTTGTCGGAGTCCCCCTTTTCTCAAGGCAGGTGTGGTCACCATGCTTTGAGATCAGGTACAGCCCTCAAGTTGCGTGGGAGTAGGAAATACCACCAGTGCAGACTCAAGGTAAGTTTTGTTTGCCTTTCTCCAGGGCACTTTGCTGCTATGAAGTTCAGGAATCGCTGTTTATTTGTTTGTTTGTTTTTTTAAAGACTAAGTTAAGTTATTTAGATTATAGACAGAGTGTCTGTTGTTTATAGGTTGTGCATGAGGGAGAGCCTAGCTAATGTGCATCCACCATCTTGAAGAGCCAAGCCATGCCTCACCATTTCCTTCTGGTTTGAATGGTACACCAGCCTCTCTGTCCCTCTGACTATCGAATTCTCTTTGACTCGTACACTCTTCTTGTTCCCCGTGGCACTGTCTGAAACCTTCTCCTCTTTCTGGATGAAGCCGCCCCCTTCGGGGCAATAACTGACTGCTTCCATGTTGGAGCTGTGATCCTCAACCAATTCTGTCAGTAGTGCAAAATGGTTCTGGGGTGCCTCCTAGGGTCTGTACTGTACCAGTTCACTCCCCCACAACCTGCTTTTCCCACTGTTCTCCATCCCCTGGTGAGGATACATATCCATTAAGGTAATGGACTGCATCTCCCAGTGGACCCTGTTTAGAGTTGCTTCCCAGGTGCTGCACTTCAGCCTTAGGCCAGCTAACTCTGCCCAAGGACCATTAACGTCCTGGACATACTGGACATCCTCCAACCTTCCAGAGCACTCTCTGGAAGGTGGTCAAGTCATATCCCCTGCAGCTGACCAACTGCTCTCACCAACCTCCTACCTATGTATACTTTACGTTATAATGTATGTGGGCAGTAGACCTGGGTAGAACCTTAGTCCTACAGAATTTCATGCCCTGCCTCTGTTCTTACTTTAGCCCGTCTTTGCTGTAAGTCCAGGAATGATTAATTTTCAATAGAAGTATAGTGATAGGACACATAACTCTTTTTAAGCATTTTCCTGATCCTTATTTATAATGCTGTATCAGCCCATGTACAAAAGTGTGGACAAAATCACAAATTTAACTTTAAGGGAATCGAAAAAGTTGTCCTAGGTCCGAGAGGTGGCAATTTAGAAAATCTCTTGTTAGAACAAGAAGCTTTCTGGCAATTTAAGTTTAACGCATGGATGGGCTTTGGGGATAAATTAATGTTTTTCCTTCTGACCCTTTTTAAAGAAATTGGAGGCTGTATTTATATGTTATTTTTGCCATATTCTGTCATACCATCATCTATTTGTTTATATATATGTATGTGTATAATTGGTTTTCTGAGTCATTTACTCTCCCCTCCTGCCCCTTCTATCCTTATTTATCTGCCCTAGGTCTTTGTCTCCCTGTTCCCTTATTTCTTTCCTTGTGCTTGCAAGAGGATGTTAGTCATATGAAACGAACATCACTAGGGGTAACAACCAATGAAAATGAAGTCTGTCATTTCAAAAATGCTATTTTAAACTAGCACTAGTGATTGGTCTATGTATAATGCCTTGAAAAAGCATGTATCTGTGGGAAACATTAGTGGCAGCTGGTGGCTGCTTTGCTGAGTTTTTATTATTCAATAAATGTTTCAACCATTCCAAAGTTTTGGATTCCTTTTTTGCTGCCTGAACTGTTGAGCTAGACTCCTGGTTTGAGAAGATCCTTTGGGCTCCAACAAATATTTTGCCAGCACAACCAGGGTTCAGAAGAATTTGTATCTGTTCCTCCATGCAAATTCTCACCACAAAGTGGGCAAAGTAATTTTAATGGCAGGTAAAGCATACTTATTCCAGTAAAAATAATCTAGCATGGTATTAAGCTCTTTGTTCCAGCTATCTAGTACAGATTGAGTAGAGTCCCCTAAGGACTTCTGGAGGGTTTTATAAAAGTTACCTATAAGGTGACCTCAGAGAGACCCTCTTTGCGCATCATTACCATTAGCTCAGGTAACTTGTGACAATTTAATATAGGCCTTATGTTTGTGGAGCAAAGATGTCCTAACTTGTAAATAATGGTAGTGTTCTTTACCTGTTAGTCCATGTTTTGTCTGCAATGTTTCAAAACGGAGAACCCCATGTGTATCCAAAAACTGATATATGTGTGACAAATCAAGCTGGCGCCAATGACGGAAAACCAAGTCCATTTGAGATGGAAGTTTTCATCAACCTCCAATATCCTACAATAATAAAAAAAACTGTTGAAATGTTGTTGCTTAAAATAATACCATATCTTAATAGTATTCCTAGTGAAAAAAAAAAAGAAGTAAAATGTGACAACAGAATGTTATATTTAGATGTAGCCAAAAGAATGCGGCCAATAATACAGAGATCATTCAGATGAATCTCTATTTGTTTCCATGAAGGATTATATTCAGGAGATGGCCAAATCAATATCATGCGAAGGTGAGCAGCTCTCATTTAATTTAAAAGATGAGGGAGATTTACTCCCCTCCAATGCTAGCGAAAGTTGTAAAATCGAGAGGTGAATTCTGAGACTATGCCCCACCCAAACAATGTTGATATGAATCTATTCCAGGGTTGAAAGTAAAATGTCTTAAGGAGCAGAATAAGTGTTTAAAAAAGATATAGAAGTCTGGGGAGAACGTTTATTCAAATAACTTCAATACGGGCAAAAAAAAGAGGGGCAATTGACTCCATTTCTGTAAATCTTGCTGAATAGTGTTCATCAAAGGTTCATAGTTAATAACTTCTACATTTTTTAAGGCACAGGGAGTATGAACTCCAAGATATTTTAATTTTGTACTCCGCCATTTTAACGGCAATTACAATTTCGGATCGGGGTGGGAAAAATTATTTAGGAGAACTTCAGTTTTTTGTAAGTTCAACTGGAACCCTGTCAGCTAAGCAAATTGGTCCAAAATATGCCACATGGTTGGTATGGAGGATTCTGGGTCTAAAAGTGTAAGAAAAAACATAATCTGTAAATAATATGATTTTGTGTACTCCACAGCTCATCTGTATACCAGCCACCCTAGGGTCCTGTCATATTACCTGAGCCAAAGGCTAAATATAAAGGCCAAAAAGCAAATGGAATAATGGACAGCCCTGTCTAGTGCCTCTTTGTAATTAGATTGGGGATGACAAAATGCCATTAACTGGAACAAATGCCTTTGGGGAAGCATAGGTCCGTTGTAGCCAGGAAACAAATGTGCATGGGACGTTGAACGCTGACAGGGTGGCCCAAAGAAAATACCAGTCCACCCATGAAAAGCGTATTTGGCATCAAGGCTCAAAAAAGCTGCAGGAATTTGTCGGGACTGAGTACGTTACTTAAGAAGTAACACACGCCGGATATTATTCGTTCTATGCCTCTGAGGAATAAAGCCTGATTGATTTGAATGGATCAAAGTAAGAAGTATTTTCTTTTGAGTTGTTTAGCCCATATGGCCATGAATAATTTGTAATCAACATTTAAGAACGAAATAGAGCAGTACGAAGAAGGGCGGGAGAAGTCACTGTTTTGTTTGGGTAGAGTCACAATAATTGCATAGTCCCATGTTGGGGGGGGGGGTTGACCATCAACAACCTAAGTATAGGTCTGTTGCAGAAAGGGAAGCATCAAAGAAATAAATTTCTTGTACCATTCAGTAGGGTAGCCATGAGGCCCAGGACATTTTAGGGACCGTGCAACATTAATTTGTTCTTCTATTTCAGTAAGCCAAATGAGGGCCTCCAGAATTGCCTTCTGAATGTCAGACAATTGGGGTAGTTTCAAATTTTGAAAATAAGTATGCAGTTTGCCTGTGTCCAATGGTGTGCCACAACAGTAGCAGGCTTGCACCAGGGCTGGGCTGCAATATCCCCAACATTAGGATTTTACAAGCTCCCCCAAAGGGTTCACAGACCCTGTAGTTAGACAGGCCCGGAACTGGTCTAAACTGCCATTCACCACCGCCACAACTCTCGCCAGGTGGGAGTGATCCTGTGCCCCCTGGAGAAGGCATCCAGAAAGCCTCCAACACCTGCCAGACCACCACTGGAGAAGCCAGTGGTCCCTGACAGCTGACAGCCCACAACCCACTACCCCCCATGGTGGCACTGATGCGTCTTCCCTCCCCACAGACCCACACCATCCCTGCTGCCCCCTGTTAGGGGCAGTTGTCACACCCTCCCCCCAACTGGACCTGTTCCATGCCCCCCCATGAGCTAGGGCATTCTGTGGCCAACCCACCAGCCACCAGGGTGACCAGCCGGCAGGTCACCATCACTGCCCCCAATACTGCAAGCCTGTACCGCAGCTTGTGGCAGTTCACCTCTGTGTGCCATTTAGTCAGTGCATGAGTCAGCTTGTGGCAGACTAGGGTACTCTGGAAACAGGACCCCTGTTCTTTTAAAATCTGGTGCAGGGTCCCCAGCACACCCGAGTTTGCTGCAGCCTGCAGTTCACTGCAAAATGAACCAATATAAGCCAGATTTTGAAAATGAAGCCCAATTTCTTTCTCCCATAGTCCCAAGTACAAATTAACATAATTGGGGGCTAAACATAGCCCCCATAGCTGTACCTTTAACTTGCTTGTAGTACTGCTCCGGGAATAAAAAGTCATTTGATGTTAATACAAGACATGCACACTCACACAGAAAGGATAATAATTCATGGTCAAAATGTGTATGTTCTATCAGTCATTACTGTAGGGCTGACACCCTTTTCTCCACGAGGTATGTTTGTCACAGAGCTTCAGTATCCGTGGATATCAGCCACCATCCTTTTTCCATTTACAGGTTCCACAGAACCCGCAGGATCCCCAAAAAGTCTGCCTTCTGTCCACTCTCAAACCCCACTGTCAGTGTGTTTATTAGAGCTTGTGAGTGGGAGGTACAAGATTTCAAAACAGAATTACAGACATAATTTTGCTAATATGTCCCATGCAGAGTATCAAGCTCTTTGAGATCTGGAGAATAATCAAGCCATTACTATCAAACCAGCCGATAAGGGTGGGAGTGTGGTCATGCAAGACACTAAGAAGTACACAGCAGGAGTTAGACACCAACTGGTGAATACAAACTTCTGTAAGTCTTTGTCAGTCAACCCTACCTTTAAGAACCAGCTTGACAAACATCTAAAAGAGGCAGAAATCAACGGTATTACCAGTAAGGAGACTTTCCATTTTTGACAAATTATCATCCTAAATGCTCTGCCATTTACATGCTACCCAAAAATGCATAAGAGCCTAGAATCCACACCAGGACATCCAATTATTTCAGGTATTGATTCCTTAACTAAACCTTTATCAGAGTTTATTGACTTTTACATTCATCCGTTTACAAATAGTTTGAGGTTGTAAATTAGGGACTCCATGGAGGTATTGGCCCTAATGAATACTTTATATGGAGGAATCCTGTTTATTGGTTATGCTGGTGTTACGCTGGATGTGGAATCACTATACACAACCATTCCCCAAAAGGGAGGGTTGGAGGCACTTACCCACTATCATAACTGCAGGACCATAAAAAATCCTCCCACTGAAGTTTTGATTAGATTGGCATGTTTTACTCTTGAGTTTTCTTTTTCTGAGAGAGTATTTTTTTTTACAGGTCAGAGGGATGGTGGTGGGGTGACCTTCACCCCCAGCTAAGAGAGTCTTTATTTGGGCTTGTGGGAAGATAAATATGTATACAATCATGATAATATCCAGTTTTTGGACAAAATAGTCTTATGGAGATGTTATATCAGTTCAGCCAGAGTTATGCTTTACTTTAAATATTTAGAAAGGCCGAATCCACACCCCAAATTCACTGCAACTTCGAGTCCTGATGTTATATCATTTTTGGATATCATGATCACAAAAAATACAAATGAAGGGGTAGATACTGACCTGTACCATAAGCCAATTGACAAAAACATGTTATTACTAGCCAGCTCCTGTCACCCATGCCTTTACCATCAAAAGTATTCCCACTAGCCAGTTCTTAAGGATACGGCGAACATGCACCAATTATGTTTTGTTTGAATCCAAGTCTGAGGAACTGTATGATACATTCATTGAGAATGGCTATAGTTTGAGGAATGAAGAAAGGGCATATCATAGATCCAGAAACACAGAAAGAGACACTTTGCTGATTCCACATACCCATAATACTGCAGCGGGGGAGAGAGGTTAAATTTTGTCACAGAATATAACATCAGGGCAACAGAAGTGGAAAAGAATATAAATAAGCATTGGCATATTTTACAAACAGAGCCAAGGTTATCAGAAAATGTAGCACAGCAGTCCAGGATGGCGTATAGAAGGCCAACGAATATTCACAACAGGATGCCGCATAGTATGCAGCCCACTGAACAGAGACTTACATGCCCCCCCCACAGGTACACATAGATGTGGTAAATGCAACTATTGCCCTGTAGGTACACAAGCTACTAGTGTTTGCAATCTCAGAACTAGAGCAACAATTTGCATTAAAAAGTTCATTAACTGTGACACCATGGGAGTGGTTTATTTAACAAGATGCACATGTTGTGCATTTTACATAGGGAGAATGAAACACAAGTTCAAGCAAAGAATCAGGGAGCACATTAGGAGTATTCAAAGTAAAGGGCTGGATTCTGCATTATCAGTATACCTGCTTGAGGCTACGGGGGTGTAATGCGTGAATGGTCTTTTGCAAGAACTGAGAAAGTTGTTCTAGGTATGAGGGGTGGGGACATAGAGGTACTCTTAGGCAGAAGGGAAGCATTCTGGATTTTTATGACACAGGCAATTGTATATCCAGGGCTTAATGACAGAATGGAGATCACGTTTTTTTTTCTAATAATAACCTGTATTATCATTTTAGGATCTGATTTCTTGAATCCTATTATGTCAAATGGAGGAGGGCTGGATTTCTACAGATTGAATACTTCAGGATGGAAACAGCGAGACCATGGATATAAAGTCATAGCTCAGAATAATAACCAATTTGTGATTAGGTAGAGCATGTGGACTTTTCCATATGAAGAATGGTTGGGTAGTTAATCTATATGTGGTAACTATCAGACAGCATTAGTTTAAACTACTGTTCCAGTTTATGTTCTGCAGTCCCTACGTGTAACAATATAGAATAATGCATGGGGAAGTGTGTATAATGAGGATTTTATGTACACTGAGGATGTGCATAAAATCCGAGTTTTCATACTTTCCCATGTTTTATTTTTTATATTTACTGATTTCAAGATAGGTATATAGGTAAGAAATGAGAAGGTGATAAATTGTGAGGTGCTATCCAGGGGCAGTAGCAGTGAAGTTTCAAGTTCTGCACCCACTGATTAGTCCAGTAAGACTCAGAAGGCTATGTTTTTGTCCCCCTCCATTCTCCCCATCCCCAATTGAAATGAATGATCTGCTCTGAAATGTCAGCGATAAGGTAGCCGTGGGGAGCCATCACTCTTCTCTGGGGTCCCAAGAAATCTGGCACTGAGGGAGACACTGCCGCTTCCAAGCCTGCTGCTGCAGCTGCTGTGTTCTCCGATCCCTGTGGTGCCACTCTGACTCTGTGATATGTTGCCATTGACCTTACCACTCAGCCCATCTTCACCAAACTACATTGTTGGATGCTTCCTAGGTGCCCCATCAGCTGATGGCAGCTGGTCAAGTGAGGGGGGACATGCAATAGTGATGGGAGGCTTGAGGGATGAGACATGGTTTTAAATATAAAACTCTAGTAGTTTTGCTTATTTTTTTGATTTGTTAAAAAGTGCCTGGGGTAAGAAGAAAGTAATTGTAAGAGTATCGTAAGATTTATTTAAAATACTATAAAATCATTTTCGTGTGTGGTGCCTGACGAGGAAGCAGTTTGTTGTGTTGGCAGTTTCTAGATGTGACGCGAGCGACTTGAGAGTGCAAGGGAAGTCAGCCATGCAACTGCTCAGCTGGCATGAGATGTGTTGGCACAACATTTGAGAAAGGTTCTTGGGCAAATTACATTATTCACCATTTGTTAGTCACACATTTGAATAATGGAGTTTGCTAGCCACTGCCAGCAGTAGATAAACATCGCTAACCAGTAAATATATAATTTTATCTTTCTTGTTGTTTGAATGTAAGTGAATCTATTGGTATGTTTGTTTGGTATACATGTAATTGTGCTTAGTGCTTTTAATTAACTCTTCAACACCCTCCCTTCCTCACTCACTCATTGTGCCTCACTAGGAGCCTTCAAACATAACCTCAGACATTGCCTCCTTGAAAAGTCTAACTGTTTCTGTCTGATTCTGTTCCTCTCACCTGTATTACCTCCACTGTAAATGCTTTTGAAAAGTAGCTATCTTCACCATTATTTATTACTTGTTAAACCTCCTGCCTCTTGTCTGTATCTCCTTAACTGAACGCTTGTGAAAATGGGCAGTACTGCTCACATGCCTTCCAGTATAAAGAATAAAAATGAAATGAAATTCCCTGTCTCTTTAAATCTGCACCTCAAATATGGTGTTCAGGTGTTGCTGCAAAGTCTCTTGTCAAAGCACATTAATGTGAAACATCGGAACCTGTGTGTACACACCTGAGCACTGGAAGTTTTTAATGCTACATGTGTGCAAATAAAAGAATAGGCAGTTTATATCGAAATATAGCATCCAGTGATTCCTTTTGAATAGCTGACACTGAGTGGCACCTTTTTACTTCAATACTGGCACCCCAAAAGCCTGCAGTGTCCCTTAGGTTTGATGAAAGGGATGTATAAAGTCACATATGTGAGCATCGACAAACTGGGACAAAGGTTCCAATAGGCTCCCTATTCCTGTGACTATTGGGCATCCTGGGGGATCCTGCAGATTTTTATGTACTTTGGGCAGTGCACAGAAGCACACTCTAATGGGATGTACTCCCAAGAGATAGGCACATACATTTTCTGAGATAAGCCCCTTTCTCATTGAATCTGAAGAAACCTGGATTCAGTTCTGCCAACCTTGGTCCACACAAAAAAGATACTCATTAAAGGAGTAGCCCGCTACCAATTAAGGCATGAACATACTGAAGCAAATTGGTAGCAACTGAACCCACTAACCAAATTATGAAAAAATATATTATTTTTGATTTCTGTTGTTATATATCCTCAAATATTCCACTACTACTTGGTATACAGTGTGCACAATTCAAACGTTTCAGAATAGAAATCCTTCATCAGTGAACACCACTGTATCTGCACAAAATTAATAAAATAAACTCATTCTTTATACTTAATAATCAAAAAGAGTTAGATTTATATAATTTTCTGTAAGCCATACATTTAAATTTCCACACAAAATATATTCTCACCCCCACTATTTCAGATACAGTGGTGTTCACTGATGAAGGATTTCAGAACAAAAGGATCACACAGTGGCAGAAAGAAGCACTGTTCAGAAATACCCTCTCGATTCCTTTGTTTTATATTTTAACAAAGATAAACAAGGATATACATAATCCACTGGACAGGCCTATTGTATCAGGGATCCATTCTGTACTAGAATCACTTTCAGTGTATACTGACTATCACAGTAGACCACATGTTGAACAAACTAAAACATACATAAAAGATTCAACTAATATTATCAGACTTATTGAGAATGAAAATGACACTGATTTAGATGTGGAGAATTGTATACTAGTGACCAAGGACCTGAAAGATTTGTACACCTCCATTTCTCACCGGGCAGGGTGTGAAGCCTTAGCAGGTCTATTAGAGAGACAGAGAACAGAAAACAATCCACCCAACAGTCTGCTTTTGAAAATGGCAGAAATAGTGTTAAGCCAGAATTTAAGTTTGAAAAAGATTTTTTTTTTTTTTACAAATTAGGGGAACGGCTATGGGGTCTAGTATGGCCCCATCTTATGCAAATATCTTCATGGATGATTTTGAAAATAAATATACTTTCAATGCTCAAAATGAATTTCAGAACCACATTAGAATGTTTGAACATTGTATTGCTGATATACTGTGTATTTGGACCTGGAGTAGTGAGGAACTGGGGAGGTTTAATGAGCATTTGAACACAAGGACTAACAATTTAATTTTTACTATGAATACCAGTACAAGGGAGATCCCATACTTGGACCTGCTCTTATACAAAATAGACAATAGATTGGCAATGAAATTATACAGGAAGCCAACTGATAAAAACTATATTTTGTGAGCAGATAGCTTTCACCCTAAATGACTAATAGAATCTGTACCACATGGACAATTGATAAGGGCTAAAAAAAATTGTACAGATATTAGAGAATTTGAAACTACATGAGAGGACATGTGCAAAACGTTTATAGATAGGGGATATAAAGAACAGACTTTAACCCAGGCAACAGAAAAACTACAGGGATGTTCAAGGGATGTATTGCTTACAGAGGGGGAACATGATGCAGGCAGAGATGTGCCAGTTGAGAAGAAAATAGTATTTGCAACAACATATTCAGATTTTTTTACAATATTAAGAACACTATTATAAACCATTGGGATGTACTTAAAGCTACACCTATGGGTGCACAGGTATTTGTCAACTCACCTATGGTAGTGGCAAAAAGGAACAGAATGCTTGCCAATCGACTTACAAAAACAGAGCATAAAATACCTACAATGCCACCACAACATTTATGTTAGCCATAGATATAACAGGTAATTACAGTGTGGACATTGTGCACACTGTAACAATACCTATATGGTCAAGAAAATCAGGAACACCTCCCGGGGTAAAGATGTCAACATTAAACAATTTATTAGCTGTCACAGTGAAGGGGTGATGTATATTTTGAAATGCCCATGTGATAAAGTTTATATTGGTAAGACTGAGATCTCTTTAAAAACGAGCATAGGAGAACACAAAAGTGATATAAGAAGATTAGACATGACTTCACCAGTGGCTAGACACTTTAGTGAGGCTAGGCACCAACTCCCTTACCTAAGATTTTTTGGACTGGAAAAAGTAACACCCGATCCTAGGGGAGGTGATTATCGAACTCACATTCCTAGAAGAGAAGCCTATTAGGGTTACCGGTATAATTTTGTTTTACAGATCTAACGAATGAAATTTTCAGAAAACCAAATATAAAACAGGTATGAGGAATCCCATAAAACATAACAGGTTTTTTAGAGTGGTGATATAATATAAAATATAAAAACAAGTGGTGGTTCCAGTGGAAACAATATAGAATACATAGAGGATAATGTATGGTCCACTATCGGTAACCGATCTGTTAACCGTCGAGGGGTTGCCAGGACAACCGTGTAAACCTCGGAAGCGGCTCGAGAGATTTCGCTGCCATGGCAACCTCTTGAGTGACGGTCAACAGTAATCAGTTGCCTATAGAAGGACCATATATTAGTTTTTATAGTGTATGGTCCCAAGAAAAAGGGAAAATGGCTCCTTACTTTTCAAAACATAGTCACCGCAGCAGCCATTCAGTCCTTCCCTTACCGCTGCATGCATCCATCGGTTTCCGAGTGTAAAAAAAGGAGCACACATGCGCAGACTGATCCCCGTTGTTAACCTATCGATGTGACGTAGCATCAATAGGTTAACAACATTACTACGTCACATCGATGGTATAACAACCTTAGGAAATGATGATTTCCTAAGGTTAACAGCATTCTACTATACATTATAAATGTTTTTCTGTCATTTTAAACAGTGCGCTCTGTGGCTAAATTGAAAAGCGGATAGCAGGTATACCTAGCATCTTTTGCTCCTTGTTAATGAATGCTAGTTTCTGATTGTTTGACATAGGACTTTACAAATGTTTGTGATTATTTATATGCAGAGAGAAGCTAGATCAATGACTAAATCATAAGAAATGTTGTTTTTTGTGTTATGATTAGTAAGACTTGATAATGAAGTTTACTGGGGAAGCAGGAGCAATGACATCCTGTTTGTATTTTTTAGAAATGCATTTATAGGAATATTTATACATTAGTGAAGACTAAGACTACCTTCAGAAATGAAATATTGGGAGTGAGAATATATTTTGTGTGGAAATTAAAATTTATGGTTTACAGAAAATCATATAAATCTAATTCTTTTTGATTATTAAGTATAAAGAATGAGTTTATTTTATTAATTTTGTGCAGATACAGTGGTGATCACTGATGAAGGATTTCAATTCCGAAACGTTTGAATTTTGCATACTGTATACCAAGCAGTAGTGGAATATTCAAGGATATAGAACAACAGAAATAAAAAAATTATATATTTTTTCATAACTTGGTGAGTGGGCTCAGTTGCTACCAATTTGCTTCAGTACTTTCTCATTGAATCCCTGAGAAAAGAGTCTACATGCTGTTTCAGAGTCAAAGTAGGATCACTTAGAGGGGGTTCATAAAAAAATCCTACTCTTAAGGTGTCTCTGGCATTCAGAGATGGATTTGTCAGTGTCTAGTATCACTATCACCCCCCTTGTCTTTTCTTTTAATTGTGATACCTTACATCTTCCTTCAGGGTCATGAGGGCTTCTTTCTCTTCTGCAGTGATGTTGCAATATCCTAACTGATGGTCCTCTGAGAAGAGGGTTTTAAATTCTTCCTCTCAGGCTCACTCAAATATTGACACTCTGTTATTACAAGGGGCAGAATTTGGAAGGTGGCTTATAACCCGATGTCTAGGGTATATCTGGCATCTTGAATTGATTGATAGTTACTAGATGCCACAGCTGTTTCTCCTTCTAAAGTAGATATTTCACTTCAACTAGTCTCTGATTCAATAGTGTTTTACTGTGGATGTTCCATTTCCAATTTAGTCCAGAATGCTTTCTGGTTAAGTAAGCATGTAAATCTCCTGAATTCTACAAATAAGTCAAATCTAGTGATATGCGTTGGGATAAACGTTAAGTCCTTTATTTAACACTGAGAGTTCATCTGGATAAGGGGCTTTTGTGATATGTTTATCGGATTTATTTCTTAAGGTTTTGTTTTGTCTTCTTGCCCCCTGTTGTTGCCCTCTGTTTGCCCCAATTCTTCCCGCCTCTCCTGTTTTTGTTTTGTATTGGGTCTGGGTTGAGTTTGAAAGCTCACTATACGGGGGCTCCATTTGGGTCCCAAATCTGGTATCTCCTGATTGTCCTCTAAGAAAGCTTACTCATTCTCCACTTCTAACTCACTAGTGGAGCTACTGTATAGTAGCCAGGTGTTTGACTCCTTTTCAGAATTAACCATGCACGATTCTGGCAATGGCTTCTGTTTCATTTGTGAACTTTCTTCCACCTAAAGATTTGTCCTGTGAGGTAATCATTGCGGTCTCGCTCACATTTTTTGAGCTTAATAGTTTTAAGTTTTTTATCCTATTTTCCACTTCCTGCTGTAACTTACACCCAAGGGATGTAAACTCCTTATGGGCATTAAAGGTGGCTACTAGGTCTTCTGTTTGTAGCAGTTCCTCTTGTAATGCTAATGCCTGTGCTTGGTAGTCCTTAATAATGCACTATATTAGTGCAGCGGAGGCTGATTGCAGTGCTGGAATCCAGTCTGAAAAAAATGGTTCCTGATCCTGTCTGGTAGCCTGCTAATTTTGTGATCTGCAGGCCACAGGGAACCATGCCCACTTTCAAACAGGCCTCCAACAAGGTCCTATTCCAGTAATGGCATCTTATTTTTAGTGAAATCCTCTCAAGTGCAAGTAACACTGCTTCTATCAATGTCTCTTCTGCTGGAGCAGCTTCTATATCATTTGTATCACTAGTTGTAGGATGTTCTTCGGTTGAGTATTTCTGTAACTTGTGTTTGAACAGTTGTTGGGTAGGATTGCTGCAAATTCCAAGTGGAAGGTAGTTCCAGAATTTGGGTGTGAAGTGGGAAAAATACATTTTTGTATGGCATTTTGGGGCTGACAGCAATGCTTGATCTTGAGACCTAAGGGTGTAGTTACAAGCCAGTTACTAACATACTAAAATGCCAGCAGAATAGGCCTAATGGTCTTTTGTGTCTGCTCATTTGGTCAGCCCCCACCCTGGGAGCTGACCTTGCTGCCCCCCTTGCCCTCTCTGGCTTCTCCCTTCCCATTTTCGGATATTCTCGCTGCACTGGATTTTGCTTCCAGAACCTTTCCCCTGTACCTGTCCCACCCCATCATGAACCCCTCCACTGTCTCTGCCTCCACCAGCCCCCTGGGCAGTGCATTCCATGGCTCCACCACCTTCTCAGTGAAGTAGCACCTCCTCCTTTCTCCCCTGACTCTCCCCCCCTCCAGTTACATAGAAAGTGTGACTAAGGAGAAAGGGATTTGATTATGAGATATTTTTTTCAATGAGGCACTGAAGGTTTTGTCTGATACTGCTGCTATCAAATGCTGCCAGCAGTGCCCCTGGCCCTACACTTGTCTGACTTACATTTCAACATTACCACAGTGATGTCGCTAGATGATGATGTACATAAATGGAACATTGTTCTTAACTGTTTAGTTCCTGCATTTGACCCCACTTTCTAGTCATCCTGTAAATTTGGGACCTCCCTTTTGAGTCTGCCACTTTACAGGCTTATGTTACAGTGACTGTTTGACTTGTGTGGTATTGGACACCATTTTACTCCACTTTTAGCTCCAATAGCTGGAATTCTCTGTGAATTTAAGATATTGTCACCTGCTGGAACTCCACTTTTGATATGCTGGTGCAGATTCATGGACAAAAGACAGCAGTCAGGATTATGCTTGGGGCCATTTGGTAGCAGTTGTGGTACTACATGCTCTACACTGGGATCTCATATGCTATGTCTGCTGCCATCTTGTGACCCTTTGAGATTGCCACCAGAAACATGTGTGCCGGAAGAGCAAACCTATCCCACAAATTTGCTTTCTGTCCCTAAAAATGGTACAATTTAAGACTAAGATTAGTGAGTCAGATGCAGACAAGACAGGAGTGGCACTAGCAGACTGTACAGACAGTATGACTGACAGGTAAGATAATGATGAGTGTAATATCCCCTTCTTGAGGACCTCTGCCAAGGTCTGGCTCACTGTCCACAAACATATTGGCCACCCACAGTCCCTATCCCCAGAAGCTGAGATGCAGAGGGTATTGTGGGGATACCCAGAGCCCCAGAGGTAACTAGAAGGATACTACACCAGTGGGCAGGCAAAGGAATGTGAAAAGTAGTGAAGCTCTATGATGGGGCCATCTTGCTCTCCTTCCATCAATTGTCTCACTCTTATACCCTGCAACCAGGGGACTTTTTCACCTACCTTCAGGTTTGACATCATTTCCAGCAGCACCAAGGATCTCTCACTTCAGCACTGCAGAGCTCACCAGTGGAGGATGTAATCTTAAGAAGTGCCTCAACAGTATGCCCCATAAAGCAACTCTATGCCCTTTTGCTGGGAAGTTGTCAAAGCAGTTTATGCACCCTTGGAGAGAGATGGAAAGCTGACATGGATGATCCTGATTCATCAGAGGCAGACTGGGCAGAGGTAGTTAGTGGGGTTACCAGGTACTCTATAAGAAATAGGCTATGCCAGGTGCAATTCAGTTTCTTACACCAAGTATACTTTATCCCCACCATGACACACAAGATACTCCTCACTAAATCCAATAACTGCCCCGAATGTCAGGTTTCTGAGGGAACATTCTACCACATGGCCTAGCAGTGTCCCAGGGTGGGACAGTATTGGAGGGGAAACTGTCTAACACCTTTCATAAATTTTAAATTTCCTTTATGAAGAAACAGCAGATTATGCACTTTAGGGAATGAACCCTGGGGGGCCCACAAGGTCACCATTACAAGCATTCCCTGTGGTTTTTGGGATTTCAGTGACAAGAGAGCACTGGTGCAGTGTTAGCTGGCTGATACACTTTGCACAGGGGCCAACTGCTTCAATGTTTTGGTAGAAAGTATGAAGAGCGAGGGTACACAATTTAATGTAATGAAAAAGTTGCAGACAGACTTCCGGTGACGTCACCGAGCTTAACAGACACTGATCCTTTGAGCTGTCAGACCCAACCAATTAAAAACCCCTGAGAAAGTTGAAAATTGATGATAAAATGCATAAAATGGTGAGAGGGGACAAGGATGATTCTGGTGGATCCAAAATAAACAGCAGAGGCAGAAACCAGATGAATGATGCAATTAGATTATGCCAAGATTTCTCAGACCGCAGTAGAAGCAGATCCCAGGCAAGCGCCCAGGCTACAGAATACAACAGGGAAGGAGAGACTGAAAATCTTACCAGATCCCACTTTGAAACAATACTAAAAGAAATACAAGCTTCACGTACAGAAAACAAGAATGAATTTAAATTAATTCAACAGAAATTGTCTAAATTAGAGAATTGCCTAGATACCATGAAGGAGAGAGTGGTAGAAGTGGAGGATGGAGCCCAGCAGATGTCTCAAGTTATTGAATTTTTACTGGTCCAAGCAGCCGAAACAAGAGAGAAATGTATAGACTTGGACAGCAGATCACACAGGGAGAACCTTCATATATATGGTCTCCTGGAAGTAGCAGAGATGAATCCGATGTCTGCTTTTGTAGAAAATTTATTAAAAGATGTACTGGAGCCTTCTCCCACCTACCAGTTTACCATGGAATGAGCCCACCACTCCCTTGTGCCTAAGCCGTCAGACCCCAAGGCCAGGCCCAGATCTGTGATCCTCAAGCTCATCTCCTACAAAACAAAGGAAGACTTACTTTGTCATCCCTGGGCCAAGAAAGAGATAAAATATCTTGGAGCCAGACTGACCTTTGATCACAACTTTCCTCCAGAAATACAAAGGCAATGGACGGAACTGGCCACTGTGCAGAAGCTCTTGAAGGAGAAGGGGGTTCAATTTCATGCCCTCTATCCAGCCAGGTTAAGAGACTTCTGGGATGATGGGGTGAGAGTTTATCTGTCATTCCCTGCAACCTGCGAAGCACTTAAAGAGAAGGGCTTTAACATCGCGCCAATTCCTGAGGCTGGTAACCAAAATAACAGACTAAGGGAACTACAGTGGCAGCCGGTGCTTTCCAGGAAGTGGCAGGGAGGAAATCTGGTTACTCCAGGTGAAGCCATTTGAGCCATTCAAGGCCTTCTGCAGGAAACTTGAGCAGCGAGTCCCATTTCCCAATGAAGCAAATGCTGAGATGGACTGTTTTACTGTTGAAGCGCCCAGCATAAATGGAGAGACTCTGGCAAGACCAATCTGATCTTAAAGCTGAACTGTATGTAACAGGGTTTACGAGGACCTGTTGTTGAGTCTAAGATTCTGGCTCACACCAGATATATCGTTTTGCTCTGCAAATAGGGTCATGTATAAATTTTTCTATCCACTAGATTTCCACCTTTAACCTAAATGATTCAGGAATACTACAGGGGTTGGGTCTGGAGTTTTCTTTTTTGCGGTGTATATTATAAGACAGAGGCAGGAAACTACAGACCTGTCAGTTTGACCTCAGTGCTAGGGGAAAATGATGGAATCACTTCTGAAGGAAAGAACTGTTGAGTACCTAGAGGCCAGTGGGGCACAGGACCTAAGGCAGCATGGATCCACAGCAGGAAAGTCATGTCAGACAAATCTAATTGATTTCTTTGACTGGGTGACCAAAGTAGTAGACCAGGGAGGGGCTGTGGACATGGCCTACCTAGACTTTAGCAAGGCATTTGACACAGTCCCACACAAAAGATTAATAAACAAATTAGCCAGCCTGGGAGTGGGTCCCAGGGTGGTAGGCTGGGTAAAACACTGGCTAGACAACAGGACACAGAGGGTAATAGTAAATGGAGTCCACAGTGAAAAAAGGGGGGTTACCAGTGGGGTACCGCAGGGTTCAGTACTGGGTCCAGTCCTTTTTAATGTCTTTATAAGTGACCTTGCAGAGGGACTGGAAGGAAAAGTATGTCTCTTTGCAGATGACACAAAGATCTGCTACAGGGTTGATATGCAAGGTGGGGTGGAAAGGATGAAAAGGGACTTGGCAAGGTTGGAGGAATGGTCAAATGTACAGCAGCTTAGATTCAATGCAAAGAAGTGCAAAGTAATGCCCCAGGGAAACAAAATCCCAGGGGAAGAGTACACAATGGGGGTGAGATACTGACAATAACAAAAATGGAAAGTGACCTGGGGGTAGTCATATCAGATGACCTAAAGGTGGGCCAGCAATGTGAGAAGGCAGTAAGGAGGGGTTGGGGAAACTGGGATGCATAGGGAGAGGCATCACCAGTAGAAAACAGGAAGCTGTTGGCCCTCTGTACAGACAGTTGGTAAGACCACATCTGGAGTACTGTGTATAGTTCTGGAGACCCCATCTCCGCAAAGACATAGACAGAGTGGAGGCTGTACAGAGGAGGGCAACCAAAATGGTGCAGGGTCTGCACCAGAAGACATATGAAGAAAGACTAAAGGAGCTTAAGATGTATAGCCTTGAGGAAAGGAGGGAGAGGGAGAACATGATAGAAACTTTCAAATACCTCAAGGGAATCAACAAAGTCCAAGAGGGTAGCATCTTTCAGAAAAAGAGATGTGCAAGAACAAGGGGGCACAATTTGAAGATAGAGGGAGGATGGCTCAGAGGTAATGTGAGGAAGTATTTCTTCACAGAGAGGGTTGTAGATGCTTGGAACAGCCTTCCTGAGGAGGTCATAGAGTCAAAAATAGTGGGAGAATTCAAGAATGCATGGGACAGACATGAGGCAATTCTAATGCAGGGTAGGAGGAAGTAGGCTGTTGGTTAATTAAGATCTGCAGCTTATCCATTAGGTAGGGAAATGGGCAGACTAAGTGGGCCAAGCGGTCCTTATCTGCTGTCAAATTCTATGTTTCTATGTTTCTAAGTGGCACCACTATGATAAGGCAAAATAACAGATGAGCCATTACTCTAGTTGGCTCATATGCAAGACCCCTTGGTAGTAGGGGATTTCTCTTGCTTCTTCATTGTCTTTTTTGGGGAGCCCTTTTTACACCAGCCTCCGGGAGAGGTCTCCCAGCAATGGGAGGGCAACAATACTTCTCTGCTCTGCCCTATAAAGGGCAGACACAGAGGCCTGACTGGTAAACAGGCCTCCTACCTAGGAAGTATTATTTCCACACATTAAAAGTGTTATTGTTCCAGTTAGTTAACATGTTATCTATTTTATTGTTTTTTCTTATATTTGGGCCACAAAACTATAATAGAAATGATAAGGAAGGCAGTAGGATTCAGGGGATATGGGAAGTTTTCCATTTATTGGTGAATAACATACATAGTGACAGTCTGATATGCTAGAGGTGCCATGCAGTGCCTCTGCTATGACGAAACATTAATACACTGTTTGTTTTAAACTATTGTGTGTGAATACCTGCTTTGTGAGCCCTGCTCCTGTACACAGGAAGCAGGAAGAGAAGTTGTAGTTCGGTGAGTGATCTCCTGAACTACAAATTGCTTATTCCAGTGTGATTTTAACTTTTTCACTCTGGGGCATTTCCTTGCACTAAACTCGTTGTAGCACTTTGCAAATAAGGGCTTTTTTAACCCATTTACTGACTTTATCTTCGGGTAAATCGTGACCCAAGAATAGCATTTCTGGGTCACTCCACACACATATAAAAGCACCCTGCAGTGAGTGATTTTACTAGTGACAGTCTGATATGTCAGAGGTGCCATGCAGTGCCTCTGATATGATGAAACATTGATACACTGTATTGCCTGTTTGTTTTAAACTGTTGTGTGTGAATACCTGCTTTGTGAGCCCTGCTCCTGTACACAAGAAGCAGAAAGAGAAGCTGTTGTTCAGTGATGATCTCCTGAACTACAAGTTGCTTATTCCAGTGTGCTTTTTAACTTTTTCACTCTGGGGCATTTCCTTGCACTAAACTTGTTGTAGCACTGTGCAAATAAGGGATTTTTTAACCCATTTACTGATTTTATCTTTGAGCAAATCATGATCCAAGAATAGCACTTCTGGGTCACTCCACACACATATAAACACGCCCTGTAGTGAGCAGGGTGAGCTCAGGCAGGGTGAGCACGCATCGGCATGTGCGAAGACTGTGCAAGTTTTGCGTGTTTGGAGGGTGCAGAGGGATAACAGAAAATAAATGAATATAAATAGCTGTCCACTCAGGTACTGTTTACTAATCTAAGGGCCTATGTTATTGCTTGGTTGAATAGCTGTGAAGTTTTCCAAATAAAGCTTAAAATGAATGATACCCTTAGTACAAGTGATGGTAAAATTATGTATAAATGTATAGGGTGTGCTACGTATAGCACAGAACCCAGTATGGGCCCAAATAACAGTAGCAAATGTAATAAATGTGATCAAAATGATGATATGACTAAAGAAATTAACTTGTTTAATGATAGACTGACAGCCTTAGAGAACAGTTATGCAGACGCTATTGCTCGAACAAATATGTCCAAATTGCATACAGACGATTCCAAGAGTGACACAGGAGTCCTTGAGGTTGCTTTTCAAGACTACACTACTCCTTATCCGTTAAGTACACCTCATGGAAAGAGAGCCAGAGAAGAGGAGGGCCCTTCATATAGTGAAGATTTATGGTACCAAGTCCAAAGTAAAAAAGTGGCTAAAAAAGGAAGAATAGCAGACCAATTTGACATTACCATTCAGAATAGTTTTGATCCACTAATAAATTTACATGATCAGGATTGCCCGCTGATCTCTTGCAGTAATCCCCATAGTACCCTTACTGTTGTTTGTGATAAAATATTAACTGACCAATCAGAGTTTGGTAACAAGACCTAACAGGTCAACTCTGAAAACTTAATGGACTTGAGTATTAGGAATGAGGTTAAAACTGAAAATAATATGGGCATTAATGAAAGAAACGAACCTGAGACCAGGCAGATCTAGCTGCTGGGGGACTCAATAAGTAAAAATCTGGACAGGACCATATGCAATCAGAATAAAATTAACAGGACTGTTTCTTGTTTCAGAGGAGCTAAAATCCTTGATATTACCAAAATGATAAAGAATATATTGAAAGCAGGGGGAAAAAAACACTAGTTATCATACATGCTGGAGTAAACAATGTTTTCATGCAAGATCTACAGAACATTAAAGGAGAAATTGTGGATGCATAATCGCCTAATAGATATGGACATTCAGATAGTCTTTTCAGAAATTCTTCCTGTTCCAAGAGCTTCCAGCTACATAAATAGGAAAATCAAAGCCTTAAATAACTGGCTCCGCAATTGGTGTCTTAAACAAGAAATTACTTGTCTTACCCATTGGAAAGAATTGTAAGTAATCCTGATTTCTCATGCAGTGACGGCCTGCATTTAAGCAAAATTGGTGCAAGTATGCTGGGAAATCAATTCAACAAGTTTATAAAGTCCACTTTAAACTAAATAAAGAGGCGAGTGGGAAAAAGACTCCCCTCATTTTGTCATCCTTAGAAAATAACCCCACTATCCCTAAGACTAGCAGTAAAAAAATCCCAGATATTACAAAATTAATTGTCCAATTAATTATGGGAGTAAAGATATGAATATACTTTTGCTTAATGCCAGAAGCCTAAATAATAAACTAGATGAACTAAAATGTATTCTATGTAAAGACAACATATACATATGTGGGGGTTACAGAAACTTGGTTTGCAGACTTGACCTGGAGAATTGATATTCCAGGCTACTCAGCTTATTTTAAAAATTGACAAAACTGTAAATGAGGAGGAGTAGCTTTGTAAATAAACGCCTAAGCAGTACACAACTTTTAATACATGGTAACATAATAAAATATGTTGAAATAATACTAGCCCAAGTACATACTGACAAACCTTTAACAATTGGAGTATGTTATTGTTCTCCTAATTTAGATACAAATAGTAATGACAATTTTTTTCATACCATCAAACATTTGGAAAATTATGAGAACCTAATATTAATGGGAGACTTCAAGTTCCCTACAATTTGTTGGTCGACTCTAACTGGGAAAACTAAACAAGGCTATAGATTTATTGAAATAACACTCCAGCATAATTTAGATCAACTCATATCTGAACCTACCAGGAAGGAAAATATATTAGATCTTATCTTCACAAATACAACATACACGGAGGAATTACCTAGAGGAATTGAACCACTTGGTGAGAGTGATCATAATATGGTTTTATGGAGTATTAAAAACTATACAATAATAAATGGTGGTGTTACTAAAACAAGAAACTTCCATAAAGCCCCAACTATGAGGCTATTAAAAACTATCTTAACGGATGGAATTTGAAATCTGATCTAAAAAATAAAAACAGTGAGCAGATATGGTCAATTGTTAAAAGTAAAATTGATTTCTGTATACATACTTGGGTGCCAGAGAACAAATAATATAATCATAAGAATAAAAGAATACCCCCTTGGTTGAATGACAAAATAAAAAGATGAATAAAAAAAAACAAAAAAAGATTATTATAAATACAAAAAAGACTCTACGGTTAAAAAAGGGCTTAAATTTATAAAGATTTCTAATTAATGTAAAAAAACTATTAGGGCAGCCAAAAAAAGAAATGGAATTAAAATTAACTACTGTAACCAAAGATAACAGAAAACAATTCTATATTTGTATTGAAGCAGTAAGAGGAAAGGTACCTACCATCAGTCCACTAATTAAAGACAATGTGCCACTCACCAATGAATTAGAAATGGCTATAGAATTTAATAACAATTTTTTAAATGTGTTTAAAACAAAGGATTATGTTTGTATAGAAAATACTGAACGTAATGAACAATATTCGAGTTATCACCCCTGAGTAAGTTAAAACAGCCATTCAGGCTACTAAAATTCACTCTTCAGCTGGTCTGGATCATATACCAGCAAAATTCATTATAGAGTTGGTTATTGAATTAGTAGACATACTTACCCTACTATTTAACGTATCCCTACATGAAGGTCATGCACTAAGGGAATAGACAGTAGCAAATGTAATCCCTATACATAAGGGTGGAAACAAACATCTCGCTAGTAACTATAGACCGATAAGTCTTGCTTCCTGTATAGGTAAAGTTATGGAAAGGATTCTAAAGAATAAAATGTTAGAACATTTACAAAAGATAAAATTTCAGGATATTAGTCAATATGGTTTCGTCCAAGGTGGATCATGCCAACTCAACCTTATAAATTTCTTCGAACCAGTAAGTATGGCATTGGATCGAGGTTTCTCTGTGGATGTAATTTACTTGGATTTTGAAAAGGCATTTGAGTCCATCCCTCATGGAATTTTAATTAAGGAACTCCTGGGTTATGGATTTAATTTAAATATTGTTAGATGGATCAACTCCTGGCTCAGTAATAGAAAACAACAGGTCAGTATTAAAGGGTTTTTCTCTGATTGGGGATATGTGAGTAGTGGTGTTTCACAGGGCTCTGTGTTGGGTCCTTTACTTTTTAACATATTAATTGCTAGTATGCAAACCTCAAACGACGTTTTGATACATAAATACCCAGATGACAGCAAGCTAGGCTGCATTGTTAATAATACAGATTCAATTAAATCCTTACAATCTAATCTTGATAATTTATTTAATTGGTCTGAAAGAAATAAAATTACTTTTAATCCCGCTAAGTGTAAGGTGATGCACCTGGGAAAACATAACAGACGAGCATCATATTTTATAAGTAACCACAAATTACAATCTATTACAAATAAAAAGGATTTAGGAATAATCATTTCAAATTATTTAAAATTCATAACACGTAACAATACTATTATCAAAAAATGTCATGGAATAATTTCTTGCATCCTTAAGAATGTCAAGAATAGAGAACCAGAAGTACTGATCCCTCTGTATTCAAGCCTAGTTAGATCACAAATCGATTATTGTGCTTCCTTCTGTACTCCAGCTTCAATGGGAGGATAAGCCTTGATTGAAAAGTTCCAAAGACGACTTACAAAAAAAGTTAAGGGTCTATCCAACTTAGACTGTAATACCAGACTTAAAACTCTTGGATAGTTTTTTTAGAATATAGGGCATATAGGGGTGATCTTTTTACAGTATATAGATCGGTTCATGATCCTGCCTTATGTGACTCACTTTGTCTTCAAAAAACTGGAATAAGATACAATACAAGAACACATCATTTAAAGTTTAAAACTGAACTGAATATTACTTCAAGGAGGAATACATTTTTCACTCAGAGACTTCCTCCTATTTGGAACTCATTGCCCTCAAAAGTAGTCTGTAGTCATAACTTGACCCAGTTCAAAGTTAATTTGGATAAGTTTATGGGAGAGAAGAAGTTTGATTTTCACCACTAGGTGATGAGTTCATAATGGGCTAGTCCCCCAAACTCGTAATTTACCTATGAACCTATAAACCTAGAAGAAGTAAATCTATCCTTAACCAGATGGACTAAACATGATGTCTGAATACAATATTTGTACATATAGGCCCAGATATTCAAACTGCACCCAAAAAGTGCGCAATAGCAGGAGCAAGCACAAGTCCATTGCACCCATGCCCAACAGACGCAATATTCAAAACAGGAGCAAGCCAAATTGCACCTACAGCCAACATCTGAATATCGCACAACCTGCGCCATAGCGCAACTAGGGAAGGGAAGCTGAGCAGATATGATGCGCTATGGCACAACAAGGGATGTCCAGCTGAGCAGTCCAGAGGCGCCATAGCGCAAGCAGGGAGCCCCCCAGCTGCAGAGCAATGTAACTGTACAACCAGGGAGGTAGGGGCCCACCACCCATGCCATAGATGGGCACAGGAACACACAGCAGAACTGACATCGTGCCCCCACACCCCCAAGCACAGCACAACTGGGGGAGGGCTGGAATAACCACCAGCCAATGGAGACAAGCAAACAACCCACAGCTGGGCCATGGTGCCCCATCACACCCACCGGCAAGCTGAGACTGCCACACAAGGAGGGCGGACCACCCCGTGACACACCATCTCCCCAGTGCACAGCACACCCTGCACCGTGACCCCCAGACACACCCCCATGAGCAGTGACCACCACAGCAGGAAACCCCATGCATACCACCACCCCCACTGTGACAGTGCAACCTTGTGCACCACAGAACCATACAAGGCAGCCCCACCATGAGCACCCAGCAGTGGGTGGCAGCACACAGCAATGCAACAACAGCAGACAATGCCACCACGCACAATCCCCCTGAGGCACAGAGAGACTGACCATGCATCAGCACAAGAGGTACCCCACACGGGACACTGTGTGCCCCTGACACCACCACCAGTGATACAGCACCCTGCACAGTAGTCCAGTGTCACACCCCGACCCACCACTGGCCACAACAGCCAGCACAGACACCCGCAGTGGTGCGTGGAAGCATGCACCACACCGGATGCAACACAGTGCAGGGACAAACACCCATCCATACCCAAGGGGACAATAACACAGGGATGCAGTAACGTGGCAACCAAGACCCCAGTGTGAGCCCATGGAAACCGTGTAAACACAGCCTGCAGTCCTCCATGGCACAGGAGTGCCAGCCACCCTGCACAGGCACGGTGGACCCGTATGCCACCATCATATGCCTGGAGCACAAGTCACAGACAGTGGTGCACATCCCCTGCAACACACACAAGCCACAGCATGGAGGTGGGACAACAACCACAGAGGCCACAGTGTCACCTGAGGCAAACATACACCACACCAGTGACAGGAGGCAACTCAGCATTGTGACGGGTACAGTGGCTGCCCTGCATGGACAGCCACCACTGACATGGCAGCAGACCTTGCAGGTCACAGACATGCAAGGGTGTCAGCTGCACAGTCCATGGACGGGTTGACAGGGGCACCATGGACCACTGCACACAGTCATCTATTGCACAGGGAACAACACACACACCACAGACACCGACTGATAGCTACTCCCACACCATAGTCACTTCCCCACGGACACACACACAAACCTATGACTGCACCACCCCAGACGCCATGCACACCACTGCAGCTGAGCACCTATAGCCCGCTGCAAATCAGAGACCACCACAGTATTCATATAAAATATTTCTATTGAAACATATAAAACAAAACTATATACAGAACTATGTACATATGGGGGGAAGGAGGGACAGAAACAAGGTGGGGGTGGGTAAGGGGCAGGGGTGAACATATGGGAGAGGGAAGAAGGGGTGTGAGGGCGGGTCAAGGGGGGAAGGTGGTAGTCGGGGCATGGGGACATTAACGGCCGTCCCAGGCCTCCTCCTCCTGGTGCTGATGCCTGCTCCTCTTTTTCCTCCTGACCCCATGGCGGTTGATTTCCTGAAGGAGCTGCAGAGTCTCCCTGGCCACCTGGAGCAGCTCATTGATGGACTGCTGAATCTGCAGGAGCCTCCGGTCACCTAGGATGAGGGAGCAGAGTCAATAGGTGTGACTGTCCATCCCCCTGCAGCCCACCCATTGTGCATGGCATACAGCCATGCGCCACGCCCCTGTGATGGTGTGCGACCATCCACAGTGACCGTGTCCACAAGACCTTCCCACCCAGGCAGCCATAGCCATGTGGACCACTGCACACACCCACCACCCATGTCCTGCACAGCACCACCATGGCTGTACAATAATGTGGCTATGCGGTGTGAAGGCAGTGCCACAGCCATGTGCCTGGTGCATGCATGGACCACCACTGACGCACTCCCAGACATGCAGTGCCACTGAACAGTGCTGACTGTCACAAGTCACGTGCATGGCAGTGGTGTCCATGGATGGTGGCCATGCCCCACTGCCCACTCTGTTACACAGCATGCAATAGTAATCATGGAGTTATGGGACTCACCCTCATCGGGCCGGTCAGGTCGGCGGTGATGGTCCCTCTCCCACCTGGATGCTCTGTCCTCCTCCCGCCGGTGCTCCTCCCTCATCCGGCAATGCTCGTCCACGCCTGTGAGGGAAACAAGGAGAGAAGAACAGCAGTATAATCCCGAAGCAAAGTCCCCCTGCCCCAATGTGTGTGCCCACCGACCCAGCCAGACACACCCACCCCACACCCTGTAAACACCGCCACAGCCAACCCTATACTAGCCCTCCCCTATGTGCTGGACACATACAACACTGTTACCCATATGGACAATACAAGTGCATAGACGGATCCCCCACCTGGACATGGCACTGTGCCCCTCCTGGCACCCGACCGCAGATGAGCTAGTAGGTCCGGCTCCCTCCTCCTCCTGGGGTCCTCATAGCAGTGCATGCACTGCTCCATGGTCCTCCTGTGTCCAGTGGCTGCCTCCAGGTCAGTGGCCACCTCCTGCCAGACCTGGGTCCTGGCCCTGTCCAGTGCCTCCTCACCAAACAGAGACCCATGGTGTGGCTCCACAATAGCCACAAGGTTGGCCAACTCAAAGGCAGTCCATTGTGGGGCTCTCCTGCATGCCATCTCAACCGCTATAGTAGGCAATATGGTGCTCTGCAGCATGGTACCTCACGTGCAAATGCTGCGCGGTACAGCGCTGCCATTCCCTATAGCGCTGTTACCGAACAGTGCGATAGAGGTGCACCCATGCCTGACATATGGCGCCAAGGGGGCCAAGGTTGGGCACAGGGTCAAGGGTCTCTGGCGCAAGGCCACGCACAGCGCCATCGGATGACTATGTGTATAACACGATTGGTTGCCTGTTTGCCAGCGCCACAGCGGACTATCGGGCAGTTGTGCCATTGCACCTATGGAGGCCCATTGTCACAGCGCCATGTAGTGACCTTTGCTATAGTGCCACTGGCACAATGGTGGCCGTGCCCTGCATTGACTATCACGCACAGCACGTCATCAGCGTGGCAGACGCCAGTGTCAGCAGCCTGGGCATGCGCAGTGAGGTGTACTACGCATGCCACGGAACTGCGCCATTGGCTCAGCACGTTCAACACAATTGCGCAAAGTGCAAAATCGTGATATTCAGCCGTCATATGCTAATCATCCGATCAGCCATTCAATGGCGCAGCACCGCGATTTGCATCTAATTAAAGTTGCTCCTCACCTAATTTGCATGGGTTGCGCTATAAAGGTGCGACAAAGTGCTGCAGTGGCTATAGTCGGTTACTGCAGTTTATTGGTGAGTTGCATGCTGTGTGGGAGTGTGGACTGTGGATTCAGGGACATGCTGTGGACTGCACAGTCACAGGTAACCACTGACATCCTTACAGGCTGAATAATGACCGAGCAAGTTCTGGGTGAGGAGGAGGACAACGATGGTGGGTGGAAGAGGAGGCCCAATTTCATGAAGGCCGAGACCGAGGCACTTTTTGAGGCCTACCTGGATCAGGAGCCACTGCTCTGTGGATGGCGGGGCACCCCTCTGGCCTGTGCTGCTGCATGGGAGGAGGTGGCACATGCCGTGAACCTGCATGGCATCCACTAGCGTTCTGTGCAGGAGTATAAGAAGAAGATGGGTACTGACAGGAGGAGGGTGAAGGATAAGGTGGCTGCCATCAGGGCGGCACGTGCTGCAACAGGCGGGGGACAGCCGGAAGTGGTGCAGCTCACACCAGCAGAGGACAGGCTTGCTGCAAGCATGCACTGCAGTGCCATAGAGGGAGTTCCGGGTGGTGGCTTCCAGACGGGTGGTGGCCCATCACTGCATGGTAAGTCATGGTCAGTCTATGGGGGGGCAGGGTAGGTCACACGCAGTAACGCGACTTTGCTTTCCCTTACAGATCCTGAGCATCTGCATGGGTCAGCGGTGGTGGGCCTGTCCACTGCGGACAGTCAGCTGGAGTTGGAGGAGGGACCATCCACCTCCACAGGTATACATGGAGTATTGCTACAGTCGGGCCGCCTGGCTGTCCACACTGATATCGTTGAGACAGGTGTGGGGGAAGCCCTTCCTGTGTCTCAGCATTCTGGTGTCCAAGGATGCCAGCACACTGTGGCTGTGGCTGGGGCAGAGACCTGCACTAGTGATGAAGACATGACCGTCATGGGTAGTGACACGTGTGTGCCATGGAATGGACACGTAGCAGGTCAGCTTGCGCCCATGGCTCTGGCTGGTGCCGCCGTATGGGTCAGTGTGTCAGCACAGTCCCAGGCTGTGCCTGTCAGCACCAGTGGGGCAGCACTTGTGGCTGGTCAGGACAGTGGGACTGTTGCAGCCACAGCGGCGCGGCACTACTGATTCCTTGGGTGGAGGGGCGGCAGCAGCAGTCACCCACCGGGACTGGGGGTTCAGGGTTCAGCAGTGGCATCTGTGCACCACCTGTGGACTTGCCCATACCTGGTCCTGGTGTGCAGCACCCACCCTCAAGGGGTGCTGAACATCAGGCCCCTGCACACCCTGAGGGACAGGATGCCGAGGAGGCAGATGACCTCTTTGACGAGCACACCCGCCTACTGCAGGCATCGGTCCAGCAGCAGATGCAGCTTGCAACATCCGTGGAGGCACTGTGTGTTGGCTCTGGAGTGGGCAGAGGAGCATCGCAGCAGGGACACCGATAGGATCGTGTCACGGATGGACCATTTGCGGGAGGATGTGACCGCTGCCATTGACAGGCTTGCACAGCCATTAATTGCTGTCATGGCCACAATGGGCACACAGTCAGGTGCCCATGCGTCACTCACACCATGCAGTGCGCTATCCACTCCCCATTCCCAGCGTCATGCGACACCCATGCTGTCGACGCTGGGTTCAGCTGTGGGCATCCCGAGCACTCCTGGTGCAGGCATGTTCGGTGTACTGCAGACCCCTGCATGGGCACGGTCGCGTTCGTGCAGTGGAACCCCTGGGGGACCATCGGTGCCACCCCATGAGGCCCATGGTCAGCCTGCCAGTGCTAGTGGGTCTCAGCAGGGCCGCCCATGCATCTGAGGTGGCCGTGGCACTGTGCCGCGAGACTGACCTGTCTCCCAGCGCGGGCACTGTCTGGTGCTGCCTTGTGTGCATTGTGTGTTTCAGTGGGCAGTGCACGGGTGGGTGCCCGGCCCTGCATGCGGACACACAGTCCACCTGCACACCCTTCCGGCTGCTGTCCACAGGTACGTGGGCATGATAATGCCTGCATCGCACTGTACACCAAAGTGCAATGATGCCCAGCATCTGACACATGCACATGGACAGACAGTGGATGTGGTGGCCTGTGGACATGTGTGTTGCTAGGGCTGGCATTCTGGCTCAGTATTCCTCCTGCCCTCTGTGCACGTTTGGTGCATTGTGTGTGTGCGTGTGTGTGTGTGTCCATCCATGAGGTGTGTTGATGTTCACCCATCCCTGGTTGTGTGTGTGTGTGTGCTTCTGTGCCCTGCCACATCCCATGCCAGCATGCACCCCTGGTGTGTTTCCATGCATGTTTGTGGGTTGTGCCTTAGCCACTGGTGGTTGCGCATGGCACCATGACTTACCTGGGTTGGCTGAAGTGTTCCTCTGTGATGGTGTCCCAGTGCAGCTGTGCCAGCCAGATCAGTCGGGGGTCCCATCGGCCAAGGGGGGGGCTCCCCATCACCATCGCCACCGGCGTCCCCATCGCTGTCCCCCTCTTCGACCTGTATGGCTATCCCACATTCTTTGGCCATGTTGTGCAGGATGCAACAGGCCAGGAATATCCCACAGGCCTTTGAGGGGCTGTACTGTAGGGCACCGCCAGAGGTGTCCAGGCAACATAAACGTGCCTTCAGCATCCCGAACACCCGCTTAATGGCATTGCGTGTGGTGGCATGTGCCTCATTGTAGCGTTGCTGCGATGGGGTCGTGGGCCGCCAGTAGGGTGTGAGCAGCCAGGGATGGAGTGGGTATCCACTGTCACCTGTGTGCAGAGGGTGGAGGTTAGTTTCATGTTCAGCTTCAGCCTGCCCCAAGCCCTGTGGGCCACACCCATGGCACCTCTGGCCATGCCCCCCCAGGCCCACGATATGCCCATTTGGTTTGCATACTCACCCACTAGAAGTCCTGTGGGGATGTCCCCACTCTCAAATCGGTGGCACAGTGCCGACTGGTGCCAGATGTATGAATCGTGTGCACCCCCAAGGTGCGTGGCACAGACATTGATGATGCGCCCACTGGCATCGCACACCACCTGGCAGTTGATGCTGGAATAGCCCTTGCGGTTCATGTATGACGCCCCCTCCTTGCCAGGTGGTGTGCGTATGGCCACATGTGTGCAGTCTATTGCACCTAGCACACCAGGCATACGTGCTACCCTGTAGAACTCCTGAATGTTTGCTGTGCACTCCGCCGCAGTGCTGGGGAAATGGATGTACTCCACAGCATGTGGCAGCAGTGCGCTGAGGAATTGGGTGAGGATGCGTGATGTGGCTGACTGTGTTATGCCTGTGGTGTCCCCGGTTGGTCTCTGGAAGGTACCCGTGGCGAGCAAGCACATGCAGGCTGTTACCTTTGTCTCCACTGACAGGGCATGACTCTGTCGTGTGGGTGCCTGCATCACATCACTGCACAGCTCACAGAGCCGCCTCAGTATTGCCCTGTTCAGGCGGTACTGGCCCACAATCTCAGTATCTGTATACAGCTCAAAGCTGGTGCGGGCTCGGTACTGCCTGTTGGGGGCATACCGCCGATGGGCCCTTCCATGGCCACGTCCCCCTGCCACATGCCTTCTCACCCCCCTCATTACAGCCTCCATGTGGAAGATGGCACTGGCCATGTCCCTGGCTTGCGTTCCCCCCCAGTAGCTGTTGCTATGTTCCCCCCGCTGTCCTGACTGCTACCTCCCCTGCACCAGGTGCACCTGTCTGTGCTGTCCTCTGGGATGTGTGGCTGCACACTTTCCCTGTGCCTCTCTTCTGTAGTTTGTTTTCCCTGGCCTGCCCTCTTTCTCACAGTTTCCCTGGACCTGTCTCTCCCCCTGCATTATGTGGCTTCCCTGTAGCGTTCTTGCACCTCTTCCTTGCTCCTTTTTATTTTGGCTCATTTCCGCTGTGGCACAACTTCCGCTTGCTCCACTGTTGCGCATTGCACAAGTCTTTGAACATCACACTGCGCCCTTTATGCATGGTTCCTCCCCCCTTCAGTTGCGCATGCCTTCATTATCATTGCGCTGTTGCTCAGCATGTTTTCGGTGGCGCAACTGCCTCCTGCTGAATATCGCAGAATGGCGCATTTTCAGACTTGCGCTGGCGCAACCCTTTTGAATATCTGTGCCAAAATGTACATGGATTTTCCAGTCCTGTCAAAGGTAGTAAGCTTTTGGCGTACCTAAAGTGCCTGGGGGAGATATATTGCTTCTCCAAGAAACCCATCTTTCACAGGTGGAACACAAAAAGTTTGAACGCCTAGGTTTTCCGCATGTAATATCCTCATCCTATAGGGGTGGGAGAATGGTTCTTGTTCCACAGAGAATTCCCTTTGAGATTAAGGAAAGTCAAACAGACAAAGAGGACAGATACACTATGGCTAAGGGTATCCTAAACGGCCAGCTAATTACCCTAGTTTCGATTTATTGCCCCCAGACACAGAACTGTCTTTTTATCGTTCTTTTTTTTTGCAACTAGCACAATGGGGAGAAGGTCAGAAAATATGTGGATGTGATCTCAACCTTAACTTATTTCAGGATATTTACCCGACAACCCCTAAGGGCAAAAATGAAAAAAACATCAAGGGAACTTACTAAATTATTAAACGAACTGGGGTTTGAGGATACATGGAGTCACCTAAACGGTAACTCCTCCAGACACACCTTCTACTCCCAAGCCCACGAGACATACTCCCATCTTGACTATATCCTGACTTCTAGGGAAAACATGGGGACAGCCTTGCGCATGTGGGGAGATGACTTTGTACTCTCTGATCATGCTCCAATATTCTTGAGGCTTTGGCTGGGTCCGGGAGGAGGAGGGAAGAAAACTACCTTCTGGTGGCTCAATCTTTCTTTGCTAAGAGATTCAGAAACCCTGGACCAGGTTAGAGAAGACATTCAGCAAGCTTTTATAGATAATGATACCTCAGATACTAACCCAACAATACTATGGGATACTATTAAAGCAACCATCAGAGGGAGACTGTTAGAGATTTCAGTCAGGAGGAAAAAACAAAGAGAGGCACATAGAGACTCCCTTACCTTCCATATTAAAAACTTAGAGGACCAGCAATGTATTAAACTCTGTAAAATCAGAACTAAGGAACTCTCCCAGCTCAAAAAATAATTAAATAATATACTGGATTACTATGTCGAACAGAAGCTGGTCTTCCTTAGACAAAAATTTTATGATGGAGGCCCCAGGTCCCATAGGCTTCTGTCAGGCCACCTCAGAGCCCAGAAGGCTAGAGCTACCATAGTAAAAATCAGAAACCCCCTAACTAAAGACATGCAGAACAACATCCCTGGTATCTCTAGTGCATTCCTGGAGTACTACTTCCAATTGTATTCCTCCCCAGTAGAGATCTCGGAGATGGAAATCTGACTTTCTATCCAAATTAAATCTCCCCACTCTTTCTGAGGTGCAGAGGAACTCCCTTAATGCCCCTGTTTCCCCCCAGGAAATACAAAATACTATTAGGCTATTGAAATCGGGCAAGTGCCCTGGAACTGACAGCCTCCCTGCAGAGTTTTATAAAGTTTTCAGTAAAACTTTAGTCCCTCTCCTACAGCAGTTGTTTATCTACATCCCTACAGCTAATGGGACACTTCCACCCTCGTGGAACTATGCTATAATTAAGGCAGTAAGTTTTTCATGGACCGCGCTAATTTCACGAATCCCGTGAAAATGCATACCAATCATGAAAAATGTTGTAATGTTAATAAAAGTTAAGGTAGCAAACGTTCCTGGTATTTAGTGCATTATTTAATTGCTAGTGGTTGATGTGGGTATCACAGAACTAGGTTTAAAGATCAAAGAAACTAATGACCTGCGATCTCTCACTTGAGATCTCATTGCTCTCACCTGCTAATCATTCATTCAAGTCCTACAAATGGGCTCTTTGAATGTGAGCTGGAGTATCTGCTTTTCAATCTGAGACCACTTCTGTGTAAGGCACCGGGCAAAACCGCAATGTCAGTGGAGTAACTGCTGCTTTTCAATCTTATACCACTGCTGTGTAAGACATTGGGCAAAACCGCAATGTCAGTGGAGTAACTGCTGCTTTTCAATCTGAGACCACTTCTGTGTAAGTCACCGGGCAAAATCGCAATGTCAGTGCTTCTGAAACCACTTTCAGCATCCAAAACCGGCAAAGTGTTTCCCAGACAGCGCTGCAAGCAATATGAAAATGGGGTATTTCATGTTTCTGGTGATGTGATGTTCTGCACCTGCTGCAATGTTGCAATAGACCAGAAACAAAAAGCAACCTGTGACAGACACTTAGAGTCATCAACACACATTAAGAAAAAAACAAAACTCGAGGAGAAATCGACCTCGGTGGTGGAGAAGCAAGTCACAGTAAGAGAGCTGTTCACTGCGAAAGCCACATACCAACAAAGCAGAAAGGCAATTTTATTTAATCTTGTAGAGGCTTTTACTGCAGCAAACATTCCTCTCAATGCTCTTGATAGCCCTGTCCTACACTGCTTCTTAGAGGAGAATTTAAAATCAGTTGGTGTCATACCGTCATCTCAGTGGCTAAGGACTGAATATTTGCCTAAGGTTTACGCATTCCATGTGGCAGAAGTAAAAAAAAAAAATGCTAGATGCAGTGTCTGTCTCAATTGTGTGTGACGAGACAACAGATGTGGAAGATCGCTATATTCTTAATATTGTGGCAATTCCTTCAATTCACAAATGTCCCATCCTATCCACAAATATTACAAAATTAGAACCTGTCTTGTTGGACTGCACTGTACTAGATGCGACTAACTTTAAAACAGTATCCCAGGCTGTGTTACATTGTTTCCAGAAGTATCAAATTCCATATACAAATGTTTCAGCATTTGTGTCCGACAACGCAATGTATATGAACAAGTGCTGGGAACAAAGTCTTAAACATGTCCTACTAAACGGTGTTCATGTTACCTGCACTGCTCACTTACTGAATTTGCTTGGTGAAATTTGGCGCAGGAACTTCCCCGCAGTTAACAATTTAGTGGTTGCAGTTAAAAAATCATTCACAGCATGTCCTGCTAGGAAAGCCCGGTTTAAGCAATTTTTGGCAGCCAAAGGACTCTTAAATGCTTTACCTCCCATGCCTGTAATTATGAGGTGGAACACCTGGTTCCTAGCAGTCTTTTACCATGTTTCTCACCTGGAAGAGTACGTAGAATTTTTTAAGGACGAGAGCACAGCTTGCGAGGAGGTGGTCTCAATGTCAGCATCCCCAAGTATTCATACTGAAATTCAAGAAATAGCCTCACATGCACCTCCGAATGTCCAGATGTTGCAGAAATATGAAGGCGACGATATAAAAGCACATCTAGTATATGATGAGCTAATGGATTTTTCTACATTCCTCGAGGTAAAATCTGAAGCTGCTAAATACCCTTCCACTAAATCTACTCTGTCGTCCTGCACTAAAAAAATAAAAGAATACATGACAGAGTGTGGCAGGTTCCATCAGTATGCAACCAAATTTTTTTCTGCAGTACGATATTTAAATCCATCAAGACTGGCAACGGTTGCTATAACCGAAACTGAGATCTCAAACTGCATTCCTTGGTTTGAGGATGACTTAACTGCAAAAGCAGAACTGAGAGCCTACATCAATGAAACACAGACACAGACAAATGCTAATGACCAAGAAAGGGATGTTTTAAAGTACTGGCTAGATTGCAGGGATCGATTCCCGAACCTGTTTAATATTGCACTGTCTTGCCTCAGTGTTCCGGTACATAGTGCCAGTGTGGAGAGATCATTCTCTCGCTACAGTGCAATGCTCCAAGACAACAGACGCAGCATTAAATCTTCAAACTTGTGCATGTATTCTATGCTTCAGCCAAAATTGACATTTTAAAATAGTTAATATATTCTAAGAGTTGGTAGTTGGTAGTTAATGCAGTACTGGAAGAACTTTTTTTTGCATTTAGCAGTTTACCTGCTTTTTAATACAATAAAAAATTAGTTACTTTTGTATAATATAACTGTTCATGTTTTTTTTCATGAAATCGGCATTTTAAGCCGTGAACAAGCCGTGAAAAAGGCAATTTTCTCACGTGAAAAACTTACAGCCTTGGCTATAATCTCTGTGATCCCGAAACAGGGTAAGGATCCCTCCCTATGTACTTCTTACATGCCCATCTCTGTATTAAATACAGATTATAAAATATTTACCTCTATTTTAGCTCCCAGACTAATGCAGTTTGCTCCAACCCTTATATACATGGACCAATGTGGATTCATCCCTGGCAGGCAGGCTCAGGACAATGTGCATCGAGCAATCTAGCTCATTGACCATATTCAGAAACATCATAAATCAGCTCTACTGTTGGGGCTTGATGCAGAAAAAGCATTTGATATGGTCTCCTGGCCCTTCCTGAGGGGGTTCCTGTCTTCCTTCACCTTTCCCAAACAATTCCTGAATCTAATTTTTAAATTCTATCAACAGCCACAGGGATTTATCAGAACAAATGGGTATATCTCCCAGAATTTCCCACTTTACAGAGGCACCTGACAAGGCTGTCCTCTATCCCCCTTTATTATTTGCATTCTACATAGAGCCCCTAGCCTTTTTATTCGCCTCTCCCCGGAAATTAATGGAATTCACATGTTCGGCACAAACCACATGTTAGCGTTATTTGCTGATGATATCCTAGTATACCTCTCCGACACCTCTATGTCCGCTTTATTTCAAAAACAAAATTAATTTTCAAGTCTTTCAGGATACACACTCAATACAAATAAAACTGAGGCCTTCCCAATTAATTATACAGTTCACCCCCAGTCTAAGGAACTCATTTGTTGTTAAATGGGACCTTCCATCCCTTAGCTATCTGGGAATCTCAATTCTTAAAGATCTTTCAAAGCTTTTTGAGGTCAACTACACTCCGCTTATAACAACACTGAAGCAAAATATGAGAAGATGGAGTGTTCTTCTTCTATCTTTCTATACCCGAAATCTAGCCCTGAAAAGGAATGCACTGCCCCGTTTACTATATCTTTTTCAATGCATCCCTTGTTCTATACCATTCAAGTAAATTCTCTCCTGGCAGAAGATCCTAAATAATTTCCTTTGGAATAAGGGTGGGCCATGCATTAAACAACAAAGACTTTTCCAACTAAAATCTCAAGGGGGGATTGCCCTACCCACCCTATCTCTATACTGGGCAGCCTCTCAGATGAGGCTGGCTCTGCTGTGGGGCAATGAACAATACCAGTCATACTGGAAATCCATAGACTTATCAAGACATCTGTCTTTCCCCCTCCAGGCTAGCCTTTTTAGCCCAAGACTATTTAAGCAAGCTATGCAAGTGTTGCCTCCAGTAGTGTTGACAATACTTGAGGGATGGTGAAGATTCACCCAATTCAGGGCCCTTGCCCAGCATACCTGGAAATATCAGTGGTTCATAATGAATCCAAAGTTCTCCCCTGCTCAACAGGATAACTTGTATAAAATCCAGGTGAAACTGGGATTCATAGCACCCTGGCAATTTTTGTGGGGGATACACTAATGACCTTTGAAGAGGCTAGGGCATCTTTTGGATGGTCAGAGGGTGATAGGCTCCACTATTTTCAGATAGTGGATTTTATTGGTGGTTACCAGAGGGAGGAGAGACTTAAGATGCAACTATGTGAGGATAAGACCCCCTTTATTCAAATTTGGAGATCCCCAATTGGAGAGAAGGCCATTTCAATAATATATCAATCACTGATACAATTTTCCTCTTATAGTACTGATAGGCTGAAGACCAACTGGGAAAGGGAGCTTAACCTAGTATTAAATGACAGGGGCTGGGCCAAAGTTTGGAGAGGTACGTGGTCCATCACTTCCTCCTCTACTTGGAAAGAATATGTTTGGAAAGTCATGACTAGGTTTCATTTGATACCTACGCACTTGGCTAAATGTGTACTAGGAGCCACACTGGAGAGCTGGAGGAAATGTGGCTCAAGTGAGGCTACACCGACATGTCTTTTTGGAATGCCCTAAACTGATCCTCTTCTGGACTATCCTCTCCCATCACCTGCAAAATGTATTTGACTTGTCCTCCCCTCCATCCCAGAGTCATTTGGTGCTGGGTCCCCCCAGAGCTCAGTATGACAGGGTAAAAGACTATCTATGTACCTTGCATATCCAACTACTTTTATGGAATTATAGAGTTTGGCCCTATGTTTTCCATTTGTTTTTATAGTTAAATGAAATTCTGAATGTTTGCTTAAAGATGTGTTTATGTAATTTTATAAGAGACAGTACAAGGAACTGGATATTCAGTCAACGGTGTACATCAATCTATCCAGATCTTACTACATTCAGGTACATGAATCGGTTTCTATCTTCAATAGATTGTTTTCTTTACATAATTGGAATTATAATTGTATTGTTGCACTTGACAATTAATAAAGATGAGTATAAAAAAAAGAAAAAGTTGCAGATATATTTAAATTTGTGGGGCCCACTGTAGAGGGCACTGGCAGGTGAAGACCTATCAATATAATTAAATACTACTGATGTGCTCCAATTTTTATAGCCATCAAGTTGGTTTGGTCAGTTGGTAGGTGTGGCACTACCCATGATTCTGCTTCTGTTCAAGCTCTGTTATATGTACTGCAGCTTATAACTATGTATGTCTCTGATGGTTGCCAATAAACAGATTTTTACAAAAAAGATATTTTTTTTAAATAAAGATGTTTATCCTCCAGCCAGGGCAGACAGCTACTCAGCCTTGTCCCTGGACACCTATGACCATCCCCCTCCTTCCTCCATTCTGGTGGCCAAGTTCCCCCATGGATGTCCTCCCATGGTGGGGCCAGGGAGGGAGGGCCCTCCTCCTCCTCCAGAGCATACAATCCAGAAGGACCTACCAGTTGGAGTAGAAGGGGTGGGTTGAGGTGTCCAGGTGAGGCTTCATGGAGCCTGAGCTGCTCCATTTTTCCTCCTGCTGCCCTTCCTTCCTGTTTGGTCCACATGAAGCTGCAGCATGCTCAGATGATGCATGCATGTGGAAGCCCACATGCCCTCTGGGACCACAGCTTCCTCCACCCACCCTGACTACCATCTGCCTTCCATGCATTGGCACTGCTCCCAGGCCTCCACCTTGGAGCAGCCAAGAGCTAGTATGGCACACCTCCCCAACTCAAGAGAGGAGAGCTGCCAGGCGGCTGCTCAATCCTCTCTCAGACCACCACTCCTGGCAGCCCAAAATCTGGTCTCCAACATGGCGTGAGGTAAGGCATTAATAGTGCCTCAGCCCTCAGTGCCACTGGGCCAGCACTAATGATGAGTTATTCAATGATGTGCTGACATACAAGGGGAACATCCTTGTCACAGTCCTTGACAAACTCCAACTAAAAGTAGATCAGGAATGTGAGACTGTGCATGACAGTGACTGCAAGAATTTGCTAATGGAAGACTATTCCATATGCTAATGGAAGATTACTTCATACCAAGCCTGCCACTGATCCTCTCCAGGAATCACAAAACTGAAATTCCCATGAGCATGTAGTGCATGGGCAGCCTACTCTTCAATATCTGGGCAACAGAATGCTTACAGTGCTTTTGACCTCACGGTCTGTCAACAACCCATTTGATGACATAGCCAATCCCAAGCAGCCAGTCAGTGCCATGGCTGACATGTATCTCATGGAATCAACTACTGCGTACAATGAAGATCCTTTTGTGTACTGCTGTATCATGAAACAAATCTGAGCTAGTCCATTGAACAGCATTAGTGCTAACAATGCTGGTACCAGGGACCTAGGTTTAGGAGCAAGTCGAGGTTGCTAAGGGCCAGCCGGGGGAAGGATTGAGCATTTCAGCAGTTGTTTTTCACCTCCACCAGGGAGGGAAGGTTACACTTTCCTCTAGTATAGCACAGCCTTGGTGATCACAAGTGGTGGTGTAGCTGGAGGGTGATGTGGAGAGGGGGAAATGCAACTTGGCTCTGGTACCCAGTCACACATATCAATGCACATGCAAACCTAGGAACCCTAGTTAGCTGCATCCCATATGTGAGGAGAAACAAAAAAAACAAATCTTGATATGTGGCAGAATTACACCAGCACTGTAAGGTCCCAGTACTCCTGTCTGCCCACCACTCCCAACACTTGATGGGCCAGAGGGAGGGCACGGCTGTTGGCACGCCCAAGGAAGCCCACCACAGAGGACATGGCCTCTTTAAGGTAATGCCCTCTGTGGATGCCCTGAGACCAAGTAAGTGAAAGAGAAGGGCAACAGATAGTACTTCAAGGTTCCCTGGCAGAAGAAGACCAGCATCGGAGATGAGAGGGAAAACAGCAAGTAAAAAGAAATAAAAGAAACGTACCTGGCCTAAGGTCCCACTGCTTGCTTACACCTATCCTGCCTGCCGGCAAGTGTTTACTCTGAAATGATTCTTAATGCTGCTTGTTCTGTCCATACAGAACACACAGCTTACTTGACCCTCAGAATGTAGAGATGCTCACATTCCTTAAAGTCGATGTACCAAATTTTGTTTTGTGACAAATATTTCATTTAATGTTTAAAATGATTATATAATAAATCTAAGTACCAATGGTACTAAAGGTGCCAAATAATGTCTGTAAAGTGTAAAATAATTATGTATTAAAATACAACATACTGTGTGCTTTACCTGGCTTCAAGTCACTAATCCTTTGCCTGATTAATGAACACACATTTAGTGTGCCACTGAGCTACAGGTGTGGGAATTGCAGTTCCTGTGGAGTAGAGTTTAAGTTACAACCTGGAAAACAGATAGCTGGGGATCTGATCCCAGCAGGGGATTTACCATCAGAAATTGTTGTTCTTGTAAATTTACTTCTCATATAATTTGCTGTTTCAACTCCACACCACCATGAATTTCCACTAAAGTAAGTTTTCACCTTACAAAAAAAAATGAAAAAATGTTTAAATCCATGCCAGGATTCAAACTGTGTTCATCTGGAAATGAACTGCTGATTCTACACCTGCTAAGGTAAACAAATTCAGTGTGCCACTGAGCTGCACGTGAGTGAGTCATAGTTCCTGTGGTGTAGGGGTATAGCGCAACCTGCAAAACAAGAGACTTGGAATCTAATCCCAGCAGGTGATATATCTTCATAAATTGTGGTTCTTAGCTAAATGTTCTTCTCATATAATTTAATATTCCAACTCCACATCACCATGAATCACCAGTCAAGTGAATTTCCATCTTATAAAAAATTTGCTAAAGTCCCTGTCAGGATTTGAACTGTTGATCCTTTGCCTGTTAAGCAAACACACATTTAGCATGCCACTGAGCTGCAGGTTAGTAAGCTGCGGTACCTTTCATGTAGAGGTTATGTCACACCTGCAAAACAAGTGATGGGGGTCTAATCCCAGCAGGCAATTTATCTTCACAAATTGTGGTTCTTTGCTAAATTTACTTCTCATATAATTTATTATTCCACTCCACACCACCATGAATCATTACTCAACTGAGTTTCCATCTAACAACAAAGTTACAAAAATGTTTAAATCTCTGCCATGATTCAAACTATACCTACCTGAATTTGAACCACTGATCCTTTGTCTACTAAGCAAACACATTCAGTATACCACTGGGCTGCAAGTAAGTGAGTGGCATTTCCTATGGTGTAGAGGTAATGTCACAATCTGCAAAATGGGTGACTTTGGAACTAATTCCAGCAGATGATTTGCCTTCAAAAATTGTGGGTCTTAGCTAAATTTACTTCTCATATAATTTACTATTCCAGCTCCACACCACCACAAGTCACCACTCAAATTAGTTCTAAAAAAAAGTTAAAGTTTCTGCCAGGTTTTGAACCACTGATCCTTTGCCAGCCACATATTCAGTATGCCACTGAGCTGCTGGTAAGTGAGTTACAGTTCCTGCAATACAGCAGTTATGTTAGAACCTGCAAAACAGGTGACTAGGGATCTAATCTCAGCCAGTGAGTAACCTTCAAAAATTGTTGTTCTTAGATGAATGTACTTATATAATTTACTATTGCAACTCCGCACCACCATGAATCACTGCTCAGGTGAGTTTCCATCTTACAAGACAGCCACTGACCCTTTGTCTGCTAAGAAAACACACATTCAGTGTGCTACTGAACGGCAGGTAAGTGGGTTACAGGTCCTATGATATAGAGGTTACATCACTCCTGCTGAACAACCAAATGGGGATATATTCCCAGCAGGTGATTTACCTTCACAAATTGTTGTTCTTAGCTAAATTTACTTCTCATATAATTCACTATTCCAACTCCACACCACCATGAATTGCCACTCAAGTGAGTTTTCATCTTAGATGCAGTGTTGAAGTCCCTGCTAGGATTTGAACCTCAGTTCCATTGCCTGCTAAGCAAACATATATTCAGCATACCACTGAGCTACAGGTAAGTGAGTTGCAATTCCTACAGTGGAGAAGTTATGTCACAACCTGCAAAACATGGTGACTCAAATTATGTTCAAACCTAGAAAAGCATCAGCTGGGACTAATCTGATTAACTACAACATACTGTAGAACTAAGTTCAATTATCTGAAATTCTGCTATTTTGCTGTGCTAAGACCCTTCACTATATCTGCAATGACATCTAACAGTTTCTCTCATACAACAAAAACTGTAGTCAGAAAGAAAAAAATTGTGAAATACAGGGGATCAAACCCAGACTTGTGTAGGACTGATTCCCCACTTCAAGACTTAAAAGCCCTATCACTGACATCATCATCATCAATGACATAATGCAGCTGAACCACTTACACTGAATGTAACCATAAACTTGAATAAATGCACAAAAGAGTATGCATGACCACAATAGGTGCTTACAGCTATGTTGTTGGCACTAAAAAAAACAGTCTGAAATCACTATACAATGATCATAGTAAACAGATGATACAAACGAAAAATGATAAAAGTAGAATAAATAAAAATAATGTCCTATATTAAGTTACATTCCATATCATTTCAATTTATATGAACATGTAAGCAATGGATTCTCCTATATTATAAAACTATAGCCATCTAGTTGTGTGAATCAACTAGCAACTTTCAAATATTTCAAGAGAGTCAGTAAGAGAAGAACACCCTGGGAATAAGCAGAGAAAAAAGAAATGAATGACGGTTACAGATGAAAGAAAGAGGGATGAAGAATAGGAGACAGCTGGATTTAAAAGGGAAATGGCATGTATTATATCATGCTCATAAATATTGTGCAAATGTGCTCATAAAATATCACCTTTGTTTTGGTAAGTGTATTGTGAAGTGCAAATAATTTCATATTTGTTTATGAGTCTAAATTCATAAAGAGGTATAAGGTTGCAAATCTCTTTTTCAAAATATCTGTTTTGCCCTTAATACAATACAACATCCTCTCAAGGTTAAGGAACTCAGTCAGCTGAAGTTTCCATTCTTAAACTGAAGGTGGGATTGTAACTACACAATAATGCAGTATTAGTTTTTTTTAGTTATCATGCATATAGAAAATTATATTATTATATTCAGCTTGTTGGCTAAGCTGAACATCTCAGTATACAATTACACAATTAAAGTATGGCATTTTTAATGTTTCCAAGTATTAACATGGAAACATAGACTTTGATGGCAGATAAGGACTGCTTGGCCCACTTAGTCTGCCCATTTCCCTACCTATTGGATAAGCTGCAGATCCTAGTTAACCAAAAGCCTACTTCTTTCTACCCCCCAGAAGAATTGCCTTATGTCTGTCCCATGCATTTTTGACTTTACCCACTGTTTTTGACCCAACCTCCTCAGGCAGGCCATTCCATGTGTCCACCATCCTCTCTTTGAAATACTACTTCCTCACATTGCCCCTGATCCACCCCCTCTATCTTCAAATTGTGTCCCCTTGTTCTTGTACATCTCTTTTTCTGAAAGATGTTACACTCTTGGATTTTGCTGATTCCCTTGAGGTACAGTACTTGAAAGTTTCTATCATGTCCCCCCCTTTCCTCAAGGGTATACATATTAAGCTGACCAAGGGGCACCTAGAGGAGCTGCAGGTGAAGGTAGCATAATTTATTGTTTTATTTCAACTCAGGACTGCAGCAGGAACAGGCTGTAGAGCTCACGTTTAAACATGGGCTGTAAATCCTGCAAGATATGGTGTACCACTGACTCCCAGTCCTTGAGGGTCAACAGCACTTGACAAACACTTGTAGAGTGCTTTGGGGTAGCACTTAGCTACCAGACACTGTATAAACTGATCTTTTAAGTGCAGTTTACCAGCATTTTTGGCTGGCCAAGCAAACAGCTAGAGGGGTTGCCATAGCAATCACTGACGTCACTGAGGAGTGTCTACTTAACGCTTGGCTCCAGTGAGCATTTGTAACTGATTAAGGGGCACCCAGAGGAGCTGCAGGTGAAGGTAGCATAATTTATTATTTTATTTTGACTCAGGACTGTAATGGGAACAGGCTGTAGAGCTCACTTTTAAATTTGGACTGTAAATCCTGCAAGGTACAGTGTACCACTGACTCCCACTCCTCGAGGGTAAACAGCACTTGTAGAGTGCTTTGGGGATAGCACTTTGTTACCAGATGCTGTATAAACCAATCTTTTAAGGGCAGTTTACCAGCATTGTCTGCCAGCCAAGCAAACAACTAGAGGGGTTGCCATAGCAATCATTGACATCACTGAGGAGTGCCTACTTAATGCTCAACTCCAGCGAGTGGAGTCAAGCGTGGCATGGAGGCAACATGGGCAGAGGCCAGCGGCATCTGTAGGGGAAGTAGGGCCACACTAATTGCAAGGTATTGAGTTGTTTTTACATTTAAATGGCTGAAGAAGTGTGTTGTAATAGAAGTGGCTAGCAATAAAGACAAAGCAACTGTGAAGAAGAATAGGAGATATATACTGTCATTGTTGCATGAAGAAAGCTCGATAATAAAATGGAAGAACTGTAATATGTATAGCCCAGTAAAAGGAACTGGTAATGGTAGGGACTATGAGTGTCACAAATGTGAGACACTTATGGACTTATATGAGTCCAGGGAAAAGTTACTCCAAGAAATTCAAGAACTTAAAAGAGCACCTGGAGAATGTGATAATACATCTGAGAATGCTAGTCCATTTGATTCAAGGGCAACAGGGAAAAGAACAAGAGAGAGAATACCTTGAATCCAACAAATACTAGTGAGGAAAGACCTGCCGAAAAAAAAGTGTTGGGAATACTCCTCTGAACAAGCATTAAATAGAAAACATGTGACAGTAACAAAAAAAGTAGAAACAACAGTTGAAACTTATGGGGAATTTTAGCCACTCCAACTTACTAATAGATTTGCACCCCTGTATGAAGATATGCAAACTGAAAATAGTAATGAAAATATAGAAAAAGAAAACTTTGAAAAGTGTGTTTTAGGAGATTCAATAATAAAATACTATGACTCATATGTCTGTAGAGAAGATGATGAAAATACTACTTTACTATGTTACCCAGGAGCAAGGATAAACAATATTAAGGACAACATCAACAAAATCAATATGCCTAAACATTCATCTACTATTTTACACGTAGGAACAAACAACATTGGGCACGAGCACAAAAAAGATATCTGCCATAATTTAATTGCATTGGGAGAACAAATGGTAAATGTTGAAATTCGGGTGGCAATTTCAGGACTTCTACCGATCCCTAGGGCCCACAATGAAAAAAATAATATACACAGAATAAACATTCGATTACAAAATTAGTGTGCAGATAGAAATATAGCATTCATAGATAACTGGAACATTTTTAATAAAAAAATTAGAACTATATAGCCATGATAGACTTCATTTAAATAGCAAAGGGACTAAAGCATAAGCAGAAATTTTCTTACAATATTGGGAATGGATGAATTTAAACTAAATAAGAAGGGGTTAAGCTGCCAGTCAAAAACAAAAAGAACCAAAGGCATTAAACCCAAACCTCACAAACACAACAGTCATAAAATAAATACAATAAGAGCACTTCAATTTAATGCCAGAAGTATGAATAATAAATTAATTGAGCTACATGCTGTTATTGACAATTCACACCCACAAATAATTGGGCTAACTGAGACTTTGTGGAATACTGACAAGGATATATGGGGAACTAACATTGAGGGATACCAATTGTATAGGAATGATAGGTGCAATAAAAAAAGGGGGGGGGTTGCCATTTATATTACTAATCAATTAAAAACCAGAGATATAACCGAAAAGATTAAGGTAGCTCAAAACATTGAATCCATTTGGTTAAAAATTGATGGTGGATGCTGTAAATCTATAATTATTGGTATCATATATCGTCCTTCAAACAGTACGGCTGAGAAAACACAATCCATCATAATGGAGATTGAAAAATCATGTGATTAGGGAATGTTATAATTATGGGAGACATTAACATGGGGGATATTGATTGGGTTAAGAGAACTGCATCTAGTGGAATTGCAAACCAGTTTCTAGATGATTATAATAAAAATAATTTAAAACAGCATGTACGAGAACTGACAAGAAATAAACATATATTGGATCTAGTAATAAGTTCTGATGAACTTCAAATTGAATCTTGTATAGTGCCCCCCCTCGGAACACTGACCACAATTCTGTAGGTTTCACTGTGAAGTTTGAATGCATACCACAAAATTGTATTACAGAAATGTATTTATATGAGAACGCAGATATGGAGAAAATCAGGGCTAAATTATAGGATATAAACTGGGATGACCTGCATAAAAATAAGAACACAGAGGACATGTGGAAAATTATTAAATCATGTATCCTAATAACTGCAGAATTTGATCCCTAAGATTAGAAAGCAAAAAAATAACAACAAAACACCAAACGGGTTAATAAAAAGATCAGAAAACTTATTAAAAAGAAAAATAAGTTGTATAAAAGACACAAACAGTCACCTTCGGAAACATCATTTAAAAGCTATAAGAATCATCTAAAAAGGTGTAAAAGAGAGATTAAGAAGGAAAAGATAAGTATGGAAGTCTCATTAGCCTGTAAAGCAAGAAAAGATAACCTAAAATAGTTTTACACATGTATCTCCTTATTAAAGAAACCATAGTCCCAGGTTGGTCCTATTATATATGACAATAAAATAGTGAACGATAACGTAGAACTAGCAGAATTATTTAATAACTATGTCTGTGAAGTTTATAATAAGGACTCAAGGCCAAGAGAAATAATGAAGACAATAAAAAATAATATTGAAATAGATGAAGTGGATATTAGAAGTAAAATTCAACGACTGAAAAAAAATTAAATCTCCTGGACCGGATAAAATACAGTATCTGCAAGATTATTACAAATTATGAATGATCACATAATAAAAACATTAAAAATGTAGTTCAAACTATCCTTAAGCACAGGTACATTACCACTAGATTGGAAATTAGCACATGTGGTGCCAAATTATTAAAAAGGAGACACTGCAAGTAAAGAGAACTATAGACCTATTAGTTTTACCAGTGTTTGTTGTAAGATCTTGGAATCTATAATAAGATCTTGGAATATATAATCAAGGATAGACTATCTACTATTTTGGGGGAATTGTGATACCGTTCATCATGGCTTTAAACAGGGTAGGAGTAGCACAACAAATCTGTTATGTTTTTATGAGCAGGTTAGTTCTACCCTAGATTCAAATATACTATGTGATGTAATATATTTAGACTTTGCCAAAGCTATTGATCTTATCCCTCATTGGGCTACTATAGCAAAACTAACTAATCTTGGTATAGAAGTAGCCCTTGTTGACTGGATAACAGAATGGCTCTTTAATCGAATACAGAGGGCTATGGTTAACAAGCATTTGTCTGGGATGGGAGCTGTCACCAGTGGGGTGCCCCAGGGATCTGTGCTGGGTCCAGCACTTTTTCAGAGTTTCATTGCTGATTTATCATGTGACATGGCTGGGTGTCAAAATACGCTGATGATACCAAGATAGGTGGCCCCTCTAGTACAAAAATGGAAGTATCCATCATGCAGAAAGATCTGGATAGGACTGTGAACTGGACACATGAATGGGGTATGAGACTGAATCTGAAAAAATGTAAGGTGATACACATGGGGAAAAATAATATTAGATTAAATTATTATATGCAGAATAACCCTGTACCCAAAGCTGATAGGGAAAAGGATCTAGGCACTGAGATCTCCAGTGATTTTAACAGTTTAGCACAAACCACGGCAATAATAAAAAAAAGGCCACAAAAATCTCTTGGGCGATAAAAAGGAATATTACTTCAAGGGAAAGTGAAGTCATGTTGCCATTTTATAGGGCCTATGTGCGCCCACACTTGGAATTTGCTAGTTAACTATGGAATCCTTTCAGAAAGAATGAAATAAATAAAACTGAGAAAGTTCAAAGAAGATTTACAAAGATTATAAAAGGCATAGAGGAACAAAATTATGAAGAACGACAGAAGTTTTAAATCTAATGTCCTTTATCACAAGACGTATATGTGGGGATGTTCTACTTATGTATGATATCATGCAGGACCCAATACTCATTAATGATTTAAATACTGTATATAAAGAAGGGTATATGGAAATAAGAGGACACCCATTGCAAATCAGGGAGGAAAATTTGTACATATCCAACGAAAGTATTTTTACACACTAAGGGTGGTAAACATATGGAATAGTTTGCCACTCGAGGTGGTGATTAGTGAAAATAAAACTGAATTTAAAAAGAATTTGGATGCTTATATACTAAAGGGTGGTGGTCTAAAGTATTAGTGATATGAACTATAGGAGCAAACATGGGGCATACGCCTTTTAGCACCTCATTAATCTTAGTATGAACCTAAGCTTCTTTAGTCTCTCTTCATATGGCTTCTCTTGCAGACCCTGCACCATTTTAGTTGCCCTCCTCTGGACTGCCTCCATCCTATGTCCTTGCAGAGATGGAGTCTCCAGAACTGCACACAGTACCCCAGATGGGGTCTCACAAACTGTCTGTACAGAGGGATAACTTCCTGTTTTCTATTGGTGATGCCTCTCCCTATACATCCCAGTCGCCCCCAGCCATCCTTACTGCCTTCTCACATTGCTTGCTTACATATAGATCATCTAATATGACTACCCCAGGTCCCTTTCCATTTTTGTAGTTGTTGATACCCCCCCATTGTGTACTCTTCCCTTGAGTTTTTGTTTCCCAGGTGTACTACTTTGCACTTTTTTGCATTGAACCTAAGCTGCCATACTTTTGACCATTCCTCCAATCTTGCCAAGTCCCTTCTCATCCTTTCCACCCCATCTTGTGCATCAACCCTGTTGCAGATCTTTGTGTTGTCTGCAAAGAGGCACACTTTTTCTTCCAGTCCCTCTGCAATGTCACTTATAAAGACATTAAAAAGGACCATACACAGTACTGAACCCTGCGGTACCCCTCTAGTAACCCCCCTTGAGTGGGTTGCATTTACTATTACCCTCTGCATCCTGTTGTCCAGCCAATTTATTACCCAGGCTACCACCCTGGGGCCCACTACCAGGCTGGCTAATTTGTTTATTAATCTTTTGTGTGGGACTGTGTTAAATGCCTTGCTAAGGTTTAGGTAGGCCATGTCCACAGCCACTCCCTGTTCTACCACTTTGGTCATCGAGTCAAAGAAATCTATTAGATTCATCTGACATGACCTTCCCGCTGTGAATCCATGCTGCCTTGGGTCCTGTGCCCCACTGGCCTCTAGGTACTCAACAATTCTTTCTTTCAGAAGTGATTCTATCATTTTCCCTACCACTGAGGTCAAACTAACAGGTCTGTAGTTTCCTGCCTCTGCTTTGCTTTCACTTTTGTGAGGGGGAATCACACCCTCTCTCCTCCAGTCCTTAGGTACCACACCATCCTCCCATGATTTGTTAAAAAGGGTAGTCAGTGGTGTCACTAGTTCTCCCCTTAGTTATTTTAGAATTCTGGGGTGAATCCCATCAGGCCCCATTGCTTTGTGCACCTTCAATTTTAGGAGTTCTTTCAGAACCCTTTCTTCTGTGAAAGGACTGGCATTGACCTCCTATCCAGAGTGCTTCTATTGATTGGATTAGGTACCTCCCCCTCATCTTCTTTTGTGAATATTGAGCAGAAGTATTCATTCAGTACCCCTGCTTTCTCACTGTCCCTCTCTGCCCACCCACCCTCCCTTTATTAAGCCTCACTATCCCTCCTTTGTCTTTCTTTGCTCCCTAATGTACTTGAAAAGGTTTTATCCCCTTCTTAACCGAGTTGGCTATCTTTTCCTCAGTTTGGACCTTTGCTATTCTAACTGCCTTCCCCACTTCCTTTTGCTTTAACTGGTACAGTTCTCTGTCCTGCTCCTTCTGTGTTTCCTTATACTTTCTGAATGCTGTCTTTTTCTCCCTAACCTTCCCCATCACCTCTTTTGAGAACCAAAGTGTTTTTTTCCTTTTGTTTTGATTTATTTACTTCACACAAAGGCTTGTTGCCTCTGTGATGGCAGTTCTGATGTTTCCCCATTGTTCCTCCACCCCTCCTTCTTGCCTGTTTGCTAGTGCTTTTCTGAGGCACTCTCCCATTTTGACAAAGTCAGCCCTCCTAAAGTCCAGTACCCTCATTTTTGTATGGCTTGACTCTGCGGCTGTGTTAATCATGAACCACATTGTTTGGTGGTCACTTGTTCCCAGATGGCTACCCACTTCTAGATCTGAGATCCTCTCTCCATCCCCATTTGAGAGCACAAGGTCTAACATTGTTCCCTCCTGAGTAGGTTCCAACATTAGCTGTCTGAGGCATTCCCCCTGTAGGGCATCGAGAAATGAAAATTACATACCTACCGTAATTCTTGATCTTCTCTTGTATCTTCACCATTCATTACTGCTTGGGTTAGTGCCGGAGGCACGCACCCGATATGGGAGTTTTTTTGTTTTTTTATAAATCAGCTCCAACGGTGCCGCCCTCGAGAGTGAAGTATTGCGTCATGCATGAGGGGCGGCCGTTAGGTGCCGCAGACTCCTCCTCTATCTCAGTTCTGGTAGCTGGAGAGGCGAAATAAAGGGTAAGAAAAAGGAAGCGAGGCAAAGAGCCGAGGGACAGAAAAGGAAAGGATATAAACTGAAAAGGAATAAGCGGTAGAGAATAGACAGAAGAAGGATTCCTACCTAAGGGACTGGGGCCTCCTTTCTGGGGTGGCTCTAGGGGAGGAACAGCGAGAAGGAAGAGAAAGCAGAAGAAGAAGAAGAAAAAGAGGCATGTAGAGAGGGAGAACAGTGCCCATCGAGCATTGGTTGAGAGGCTTATAGGCTCGAGAATAACAAGGGAGCAAGAATCCCAGTTGCTAGGACTGAGGGGAGGTCCAACCGAACCACCTGAACAGATCCGAATGAGGGCAGACTCTCTGAACTCTCAACATGCCAAGTCCCTTCATCCTAGCTGAGGGCTCGTAGACTGCCCGGGCAGAACCTGTTCTGGGTAGAGCGCCCAACCAGGAAGGGGACTAAGTCCCTTAGCACCCTGTTAAGTGCTAACACAATAGTGTATGGGAAAGACTATGCCTTCTCGAAGGCAGTTTTGTATGAAAGATAGAGTGGAACTCGATCAGACTCCCTAAGGCAAGGCAAGCGGATGCTCAGAGCTGACAAGTCCAATCACCAGCTAGAAGAGCTCAAAATAATACCTGCCAGGAGGATTCTAGACTTCGCCGAGGCCAAGTCAGAGCATGGCCTCTTAGGCGGTGAAACTGCATAACCTGAAGAAGGTATTTTAGGAATCGCACCCTAAGGGCGGTCAGAAAGAGTTTCCTCAGAATTTAGATAAAGGAACACCGTGTTCGTTCCTCTTCACCTTGAGGAAAAAAGGGAGACCATTCATTAAGAATGGAAAACAGAAATGTTTTATTTTTTTTGGCATAAAGGCCAAAAGAAGGAAGAGGAATGAGACGGAGGGCGCCACAGAAGGAGGCCACTGAGGGGAAGGTGGGTGGGTATCAGTAATGAATGGTGAAGATACAAGAGAAGATCAAGAATTACGGTAGGTACGTAATTTTCATATCTTCCCTTGTCAATCTTCACCATTCATTACTGCTTGAGTGAGTACCAAGCCCCTAAAAAGGGGGGGTAGAACCCTGAGGGAACAAGACCCCCAGCCTTCTTCTGGTGAGAAACAGAAGGGGAAGACCCTGGGCTAATCCAGAGAGAAGCCTATGTGGGAGAAGAGCTAGGAGGTGCCCCCCGAGGACGGGGAGACGGAGGAAGCCCCTGCAGTAATCTCCTAGCTCTGGAGGAAAAAAGACAGGTCCCCTGGAAGGCGGAGCGAATCACCCTACACCGGGCCAGGGGTGACAACCTTGATAGACGAAGCCATGCTGTCCGCCTAATGCAGATCGCTGTCCCCGCAAGCCTGGAAGCCACCTCATTGGAGTCTTAAGATGCCCTTGCTTGGTGTCTTGCCAGCTCCAGGCCTATAGCGGAGAGGGCAATAGCCTGTCTGGTTTGCTCCATATCAGGCATTGATGCTAAAAGCTGAGAGAGCATCGGCCACAGATGCCTACTGTAGGCAGCGTGGTGAGCCTGATGTGACACAATGCAAGCCATCGCACGAGAGAGGAAGAACTCTTCACCCCCACGGTCGGTGTAGGAATCGAATCCGTGGGCGGTAGATGCGCCAGGCGGCGGCACCTGGAAGGAGTCTCTAGGTATACCAAACCCGAGGACGGGTTGGGAAGAGTACCCAAGGATTCCGAAGGGGCACAATACCTACGTCGACAGTCTGCCGGGGCTGGAGAAGTGGCGGCTGGCGACTGCCAGGAATGGATAGACGCCTCCTGGAAGGGGATAGGCCAGGAAGGTACCACCATGTGCTGGGCACTGAATTCTCCAAGGAATTTGTGCATCTCCCGTTCGGTATCATCTCGCCTAACGTAGGAGATTCGAAGATCACTCACCATCCTCTAAAGGAATGGCTGATATTCAGTGAAATCAGCATCGGAGGAGATATGAGCAAGGGGTTCCTCTCCCTCAGAGGAGGGAGATGAGGATGATGGAGCGCTCGAGTGTCCAGAAGATTCCTGTGGTGGTGGGGAGAGGCGAAAGACCCGCTCATGCATATACCTGACATATGAGGGGAAGGCCGCCACAGAACCTCTGAACTGCTCCCAGGATAACGGGCCCGTAGGACCGACATGGCCTGGAAGAGTGGGGGGTGGCTGCAGAGGCACTGGAGATGGGCACCTATGAAGAGGCAACTGACCTCTGCTAGGGCTCTGAAATCCGGAGAACGGAGCCCGAGCTGGCGGGATTCTGGACAACAGACCAGGTCGCAAAATGGAACCCTGGGGATGTGAAACCTGGAAGAGCCCAGGAGGGGATTCTCCCCTGTGACAAACCTGGGACTGCATGGATCCAGAGGGCAGTCCACAGCAACACACCACCAGAGGGACCCGGGGTCAAGAGGAAGAAGCGGGCCCAGCTGCTGATGGCCCTAGCCACCCAATGAGGGGTGGCCGGCAGAGACCACGATGACCGTCCCCACCCCTGACCCTCGGACCTCAGAGAGCACCTCCCTCCTCGACTCCAGTGTTCTCCCACCCCGAGAGGCGGTAACAGCACCCAGAAGGGTAGCTGTCATGGGCCCCCCAGGAGGAAGAGCTCCCCTCTGTCCCCACTCCATCACCCCCCGGGACCACCCCTAGCCCGAGGGCCCTCAGGGGAGGATGGGAGTGGGGACAGTGGGAGGGGCCCGCTGAGCCGCCCAGCACCACGTGCCACCGGGGACCCCGGCTCCGAAGAGTCAGGTTGCCAGGATGGGTCCACGTCTGAGTCATCGACCTCCGAAAAGGAAGAGACCAGCTGAACCACGATGCTGGCAACCCCGGGGGTCCCCAGAGAAACGATGCTGCGAATGGTGCCGGTGCCAGAGACAGCGCCGGATGACCCTGGCCCACCCACACCCGCCAGGCCCAGCCCCGGCTCCCCTGCGGTGTGAGTTAGGCCCACGGTGCCGCCCCTGGTGTCGGAACCCAACCCGGTGCCGCTGAGAGTGCAAACTGGGCCTGCGGCACTGTGAGCGGCGCCGAAGGCCAGAGCGGCACTGCTGACGGCACCGTCTTGATCACCGGCGCCACAAGCAGCGCTGGGATCTGAAACAGAGCCGGAGGGTGACGTCGAAGGTCCACCGGTGCCGGGCCCAGCAGGCGCGGGCCTCGACACTGGGGGAGCCTGCACCTCCGAGGAGGTGACTGCCGAGGCGGTGTCCCTGTCGCAGCCCTGGGAGAGACCACGACATTCCTCCGACACCGCGAAAGAAGCTTCCTCTTCAGCAAGAGAAGAGGAGGAAGCCTCCTCCTCCATGGACCGTATAGGCCCAGGAGGGGACCCGGAGGAAGGGCCTAGAGACCTTACCTGGGAATCCCTGGAGCAACGCCATCCCCCGAAGGTCGGCGGGGCCTAGCCGATCTTGAACATGCGGACTTTGAGGACACGACGGTCCATGGAGAAACAGGCATCACACGCGTCCATGTCGTGGTTGGGTCCCAGGCAACGGAGACAGACATCATGCTGGTCCGAGACGGAGAAATGCCGGCCACAGGAGCACTGACGCATAGGGGCACGGCCCGCCTTCGATTTACGCTTTGCCCCTGAACCTGACATGATGCAAACTAAACAAGGCAAAAAACAGCAATAAAGCACTCGGCGCCATCGATAGAAAATAAAGAACGGTCTTACCGGTATACGGCGTCGAGTGAGTCACTGAAGAAAATGAGGAGTCTTGAACGAATACGAATAACCATTATACTATCGCTACCGTGCAGCAGGTGCAGCCTCGATGGCGGAAGAAACAGAACTGAGATAGAGGAGGAGTCTGCGGCACCTAGCGGCCTCCCCTCATGCAGCATGACGCAATACATCACTCGAGGGCGGCGCTGGAGCCGATTAAAAAAGTTCGTGAAGGAAAGCGCCGCCTCCGCATTAACCCAAGCAGTAATGAATGGTGAAGATTGACAAGGGAAGATTGACCCTGCTCTTGGATGTGGCTGCAGTAAAGGTGCTCCAGTTAACATCTGGCATGTTCAGGTCCCCCATCAATATCATCTCCCCTTTTTCTGCCATCCTAAGGATGCCTTCTATCATTTCCTTCCCCTGAGATGGGGGTCTGTGTACAACCCCTGTGTCAATTGTGGTGCCATTTCCAGTCTCCAGGGTGACCCACAGTGCCTCCTCTCCTCCTTGCTTACCCTTTATTTCCATTGCTTTGATCCCTTCCCTTACATAGAGAGCTACTCCTCCTCTGCCTCTTCTACCCTCCCTGTCCCTCATGTAGTTTGTATACCCTGATATGTTGACATCCCAGTCATGATTCTCTGTGTTTCCATGTTTCCGTGACTGCCACGATATCTAATTCTGTGACTGCCACGATATCCGATTCTCATTAAATCCCAAAGTGGAGAAAGGATGTCAAGCTAGCCTAAATTAAGGGTCTAATACTGTGGCCAGAATACAATGTTCTGAGTTTATCATCCTTGATATTCTGCAGCCCACTCCAGGTATACAGCCAACCTTTCGACAAAGAAATAGAACTAACTTCTTCAAGAAGTGTTGCCTTCTGCTTTTTTAACCCCCTAAGAAAGAATATTAAAGGTATTACTTGATGCAGACTGGCATTATCTGCACTCATTCCTGAGCAGCTTCCTCAAATGGCTTAAGAATGTAGCACAATTGTGCCTTCAGGGCCACTGGCTTGAATTAAGTGACAAATCTCCTTTCCGTACTGACTGATCCATAGTGTATCAATGGCACTGTTTTACACTACTCAAGAGGCCATTATACCATGCAGAATGTGAAATTTCACCTGGTGATCAGCTCCTTTTTAGCTGATGCTGTGGAAGATTCCATATATTTTATGTGCAACACTCAATGCATTCTGAACAGTTCTGTCATCTTTGCAATGCAAGTTATGTGCACATACCCTCCATCCTTTACAGCACATATGTTAGCCCCATTATCAGATACCAAAAACCATGGAGTCCGGTTATGAGGAGTAAGCCATTCAGCAAACTGTCTTCTTAATTCCTGCACGAGGCTCACTGCATTGTGGTCTTTAGACTCAAAACTAAAATACACAAGGCAGCCTGCTTTTTAAATGTTGTGGCGGTCATGTTTGAGACAGAGTATGAAGCAAAGGAATCATGAAAGGATGCCAAGTGACCAGTGACTGTCATGTAATCTACAGTCTGACAGCTAGTCCACATAGTTGTAATGTGTATTTGTGGCACTGCTGTGAGCTTCAAGGCCTGTGCCATTTTTTCATGCAAGTCACAACAGACATTTGGTACTGGTTTGGTGGCAAAATATTTCCTGGATGATATTTGATATCGCTGAACTACAATCTGCATTACTTGTTTAAAGTCAGCAGATTCAACAAAAGAAAAGGGACACAGGTCATGAGCTATCATTTTTGCTACCACCTAATTTAATTTCTGGGCAACTGGATGGGTGTGATTATATTTGCATGCATATCTTTTGAAATGACTCTTGCATGGTTAACCTTTTTGGTTTAGGACACGGTCTGTTGCGAGAGGAACAGAGAGTAAGTAATTGAGGGGAACTGTCAGAGGCAAAGGTGCCTGATAGTGATGGTGACAGACATGAAAGATCATGTTGTTTGCCTTTTTTTTTTATCTAGTTATAAAATTAATTGGTTATGCCACCACTTTTTCATAACTAAGAAACATTTTCTAAGTCACTGTCACCTGCCTCATCCCCTGTCTCATCAAACACGGATGTCTGATCTTTTATGTTGCATGCAACTGGATGCATTCTGTGAGTGTCTTATTAAAATGGATGTGCCAAGATGATTTTCCTGTCTCCCCCTGCTGACACCAGTTACAGAGTTTACACATTGCACAGCAAGCATTTTTGAAGTCGGTATAATAGTAGTCCTATACCCAAGAAGTGGCCTTCTTAACTTTACCTCCCAGCATATGTACCTGTAGACTAACAGTAACAGTGCTTTCATTAATTGTGTAATTATAATCAGAGATATATTCCTCCACTTGTAAAATAACAGCATCAGCAGGTGAGACAATATCCTCCTTGCCACCTCCATTTATGCTAGCCTCCTCTTATGGCCCATCTCTATGGTTTCTGTTGGGACTTCGGTCACGCACCAAATCAGTATCAGAAGAAGAATCAAATGACTTGGACTCAAGCCTGTTAAGCACAAAGTTTCTACCACTGTGTGACTGTCTGTGCTGGAGTCTGAGTTGTGAGATGATTGGGATAGTGGAACATTAAATGCATATGTAGTCATCCTTTCAGTGCCTCTGTGGATGACACTCCCGGTGACCTTTTATTTATTTATTTATTTTTAAAATAACAATGCCTCTACCACCTTGTCCCTCGCGTCTCTTAAAAGGCACAGCACCTGGGCCTCTCTCTTTTTTTTCCTTGATGTGTTAGGGAGTGGATTACTTGCAGGGAAAGCGGATGTGCTTCTGGTGTCAGTCACAGACAAACACAGTTCAGTGTGACTGATAGTGCTGCTTATAGCACATGCTTTTTCAACTTGCTGCTTTTTTTCTGCCTTTTGTTTGCAAACATTCTTGCAAGCCACCATTATTCTTCTTAGTCCCACTTCCATCCATTTTTTTTTCTAAATGGTGACTGACCAAGGCAACTATTTAGTTCAGGATGGTCAGGTCGAGAACCATTTTTTTTTAAACTGTAGGATAAGTTGCAAAATGCACAAGAACATTTTTTTTTTTCAAATGTGATTTTATTGACTAAAATGACCAGTTAGGCTAATGGCATACTAGCCAATGGGCTTCTGCTTTGCAGGATGGTCAGGCGCAGGTCATGAATGAACTTTAGTTTAAGAACAAGATGATTTGTAATATTTTTTCAAAATGAGATTTTTTTTGACTACAGTGGCCACTGCCCAACTTGCCCAGTAGGCTTATGGCAAGCTAGCCAATGGGCTTCTGATTTTCAGGATTGTCAGAGTTACGTCAAGAACAAAATATATATTTTTTTAAAAGAATGATTTAGAAAATGCACAAGAAGAATATTTTTTCAAATACAATTTTTTTGACTAAAGTGGCTAATTAGGCTCATGGCACACTAACCAAGTGGCTTCTGCTTTGCAAGATAGTCAAGGTCAGGTCAAGAAGAATTTTTTTTTTTAACAGGGTGATTTGGAATATTTTTGCAAAATCAGATTTTTTTTTTTTTTACACTAAAGTGGTCACTGGCCAACTTGCCCAGTGGGCTTACAGCACACTAGCCAAGGGGTTGCTGGATGGTATAGAAGAAAAGTTTACTGACCTGTAGCCATAGTTCTAAAAGTGGTATATGGTTCACATCCTCACTCTGGCAGTTCTACTGGAACAATGTTATTGGCCTGAAGTCTTTAAGCTAAGCTCCCCCCCAACTTCACCCAGCGATGTTAAATCTTACAAGCTGGAAGCAGATTTCATGTGCCACTTGCCAGGGGAAGTGCGTGGGTTGTATGACTGTGAACCAGATACCACTCCTAGAAAGTACAGTTATGTAAGAACTTACCATAACAATAGATCTTTGAGGTGGTTCTCTTGCAGCAGGTAATACACTTAGATCATCACCAGAGGGTGCTGTGGTGCATGGCAGCTCTTCTAGCAGTCATTTCCATGGACCTCCCACACATGACATCATCTTCCTGTTTCCTATATAAGAGTGGGAGGTCCCTGGTATCCTCAGTTCCCCCACCGGATTCAGCTCGCTAAGTGAGGACCGAGGGAGACCCGAAGTACCATAGGTATCCCATCCCATAAATAATTGGATCAGAAGTTGTTCTGCTAGAGAAGGAGAGGGATGGAGGGAGGGATCATACCTGCTGCAAGAGAAACCCCCCAAAGATCTACTGTTATGGTAAGTTCTTACGTAACTGTACTATCTTCTATGGGGTGATCTCTTGCAGCAGGTAATACACTTGGGATGAGTCCCAAGCAGTGAACCCAAGAAGGGTGGAATTATGACAGAAGGCCTTGTAGGACAGCTCAGCCAAAGGCAGTCCTATGGCGTGAAGCAACGTTTAAGTTGGAGTGCTTCGTGAAGGTATGTATTGTGGACCATGTGGCAGTATTGCAGATCTCTGCGATAGATGCCCCTCTGAAGCAGGCCGCTGTGGTGGCCATAGCTCTGGTAGAATGGGCTTGGACAGGTCCAGGAAATGGCTTGTCACATTTATTATAACAAAACATGATAGAGTGTGCTAGCCAATTGGAGAGGGTCCGTTTAGTGACCATGAGACCTTCCCTGGTGGAGGCAAAGGTGATAAAAAGTTGAGAGGTCTTTCTAATTGATTTGGTACAATTAGTATAGTATCATAATATACGATGGACATCTAAGGTATATAGGAGGTATTCTCCCCGATTGGAGTGTTCAGGGTAATATACTGGCATCTCTATGGGCTGATTTAGGGTGTGTTCTGAGACCACCTTAGGTAAAAAAAAAAAAAAAGAGGGATTTGTCCGAAGTGCCACTCTGTCTTTGTGAAAGATTAGGTAAGGCTCTTTACACATGAGGGCATGAAGCTCGGGGATACTCTGAGATGAAGTGACGGCTACTAGAAATAATGTCTTTCATGAAAGAAAGCAGAGGTCAGAAGTGACCGCTGGTTCAAAGGGTTCAATGGTCAGTTTCTCTAAAAGAAAATTCAGATCCCATGGAGGAGTGGGTCGTGTAATGGGAGGTTTGATATGTAACATTCCTCTTAGAAACATTTTGGCTAGATGATGTTGATATAATAATCTTCCATCCAGAGGTTCATGAAAGGCCAAAACAGAGGCCAGATGGACCTTAATAGAGTAATAGCTCAACCCTATCTCAGCCAGGGAGGCCAGGTAATCCAGGACAGTAGTCAGTGGACATGAGTAGGGGTCCAACGACCGGGAAGCAGCCCAAATGAAAAAGCGTTTCCATTTAGCATTACAAGTTTTCCTGGTTGCTGGTTTACATGAGGCTAATAGAATATTGGTCACAGGTGAAGAGACCTGGAGACGGGTTATGAAAGCATCTTCAGGAGCTAAGCATGAAGGTGTAGTGCTCTCAGATTGGGATGAAGGAGGGATCCCCGATCCTGTGTCAACAGGTCTGACCTGATTGGTAATGGAATTAGTTCTGCCACTGATAATTGTTGAAGTAGGGGAAACCACATCTGCCGAGGCCACAGAGGGGCTATGAGGATTATGGTGGCAGGTTCAAGTTGTAGTTTCAGCAGAGTCAGTTCAGGAGTGGACCGAGGGAGAAAGCAAATAAGAAGTGTCCTGTCCATGGTGGGGACAGGGCATCGGTAGACCATCCCCTATTGCTTGGGATAATGGAATAGTATTTGGGGAGATGGTGACTGATGGGGGAGGCAAATAAATCTAGATGCGGGGTTCCCCACAAGTGGAAGATTCTCTGAAGAACTTCATGGTGAAGTGTCCATTCGTGCGTGGTGGACTGGTGACTGAGAACATCGGCCAGGGTATTGTGGCATCCTGGTAGATGGACGGCTGTTAACGACAGGTGTTGCTGTATTGTTTCCTGACAAACTGTCAGCACCTCTCTGCAGAGAGTGCAGAACTTCATACCTCCTTGTTTGTTGAGGTAAAATACCACTGAGGTGTTGTCTGATTGTGTCAGAAGAGGTCCTAGGGAAAGGTGGGGCTGAAAGGCATGAAGGGCTAGGCGGACCACCCTCATTTCCAGGAGATTTATGTGAGGGACAGTGGAGGTTTGGGACCACCTGCCCTGTGTCACATAGGGACCCAGGTGCACACCCCACCCTTCTAGGGAAGCATCTGTGGTCAACGTTTGCCAGGGGGGGAGATTGGAATGGCATACCTTGAGAGAGGTTGGCATGTTGGGTCCACCAAGACAGGGCTGACTGCAGAGCAGGAGTGACTCTGACTTTGTCTTCAAAGTCTCCTGTTCTTTGACACCATTGGTTTTGAAGAGTCCATTGGACTGCTCTCATATGTAGATGGGCAAATTCTACCATAGGGATGGCAGAGGCCATGTGCCCTAGAAGCCATAAAAGTCATCTGGCTGTGATAACCTTTAGAGTTTGTATCTGGGAAGCCAGAGATAGAAGCTTGACTTGCCTGGCAGCAGGGAGGTAAGCCCTGGTAGAGGTGGCATCTAGGACCCCTCCTATATAATATAGCAACTGGGTAGGGGTCGGGTTGGACTTTGGCCAGTTGACCGTAATCCCTAGGGAGTGAAACAGAGTAAGGGTTCCTTGAAGGGAGGAAAGTAGAGAAGTTCTGGACTCCTCTTTTATGAGTCAGTTGTCCAGATATGGGAAGATGAAGTGTTCGTCTCATCATAGGGCTGCCGCCACTACTGCTAGGCACTTGGTAAACACCCTTGGAGCAGATGACAGTCTGAATGGGAGTGCTTGGAATTGGTAATGTTGTCCTAGCAGGTAAAAATGAAGGAACTGGTGGTGGGCAGGGTGGATGGGGATATGTAGGGAGGCATCATTCATGTCTAATGCACATAGCCAATCCCCTTGTTTTAGCATCGGCATTATAGATGTTAAGGTAACCATCTGGAACCTTTTGTCCTGAATGTGTAGATTCAGTTGTCAGAGGTCTAGTACAGGCCTGAGATCTCCAGTTTGTTTGCGTACCAGGAAGAAGTGGGAATAAAATCCCTGTAGATACTCTGATGGAGGGACTGGATACACAGCTTTCTTGAGCAGAATAGCCTGGAGTTCTTCCTGGGAATAGGAATGTGGTTGGGTGGGTAACGGACAGAGTGGGGGGGGTGAGGGGGAGGCATGGAGGAGAGTTCCAGTGCATGACCCCTTTGAATAATCTGAAGTACCCACTCGTCGAAAGTGATCATTTGCCAGGCCTCTAAATGGAGGGCAAAATGACTGCCCACTAATTCCGAGGCTTGGTTGAGGAAGCTTGGGTGATGCCCTAGTTGGTCACTGGGAGGTGGACTGACCAGATCCACCTGGAAAGTGAGAGCAGGAGCCCTTGGTGGCAGATGTGGCGGTCCTGGAAGAGGGCTGGGAGAGACCCTGGGATCTGCCTATGTATTTACCACCTCTCTTTATATGAAAGGATGACCGGGGATGGTACGATGGTTGTTAAGGTATGGTACATGCCATGTACGGTACTTAGGGTCTGTCTTCAAGACTGGAGATCATCTGAGAGTGTTTAGGTACCTGGACCAAAAAGCTTGGACCCATTAAAGGGGGCATTAATAACTTTATGTTGCACATCTGTAGTAAACCCTGAGACACGAAGCCAAGCATAGTGTCGGAAGGTGATCCCCGTAGCAGACATATGGGCCCAAGTATCGACCGCCTCATAACCCGAACAAAGTAGGTGTCAGGATATGGAATTGCCAGTAGATATAGTAGCCAACAATTGTTCCTTCTCCTGAGAAGGAGGGAGTTTGTTGACTAGTTCTAAAGCAGAGGACCAGAGGGTATGTTGGTACTTGACCATGTGCCCCCTATAATTTACAATACTAAGATTCATGGTACCTTCTTGGAATACCTTTTTCCCTAGGTAATCAGTCCTATGGGAGTCCTTATCAGGAGATAAGGAGCTCACGTGCTTCAGTCGTTTAGTACGATCATGAGGCGCAGTGATCACTACCGAATCTGCTTCAGGGTTAGTTGAAAGGAAAGGATGATCAAGAGGAGTCTAATAAAGGTGATCCATTTTCCTAGGAATGGCCGGGACAGCCAAAGGCTGATTACAGGTGACTAGCATAGTGTTTTGGTAGGTTTGTATAAGTGGGGGTAACACTACGACAGGCTTATCTGGCAGTTCTAGGTAGTCCACCATGCCCTTTCTTTATCATGTTCGGTAGTTGAAAACCCCATGACCTATTGGATTTGGATCATCATCTTGTGAAAAGATGGGTCAGCAGGAGGAGAGGCAGCCGCTTGGTGGGAGAGGTGCTCATTTAATGAGGATATAGTGGAAAGAGGGACTGGGGACGGGAATCTAGGTCAAGAAAGTCTACATTTTCAAAATCACCGGTGAAATCTGCCGGAAATTCAGCCTCATCTGATAAGTAATCATCTACGTAGGAGGGCAGGTAGGTGAGGGGTCCCTGTCCCCTTCAAAGCATTTAAGCGGAGGGGTAGGATAATTGAAAAACAACTCAGAAGTGGGGGGTTTGAGACTGCCTAATGGCTTGCAGAACCTGCTGTACCACTGGGGCCATGTCCACTGAGGGATGGAGGTAGGGAGAGGAGGTTTCTGAGAAACCAGGAGAATCGTGGAGGAAATAGGACGCGCGGTATATGCAGGTCTAGCACCTGGATGGTAAGCCTAGGGTCCTGATCTCTCTCCGCCTGGCCCCTATGAGAGAAAGACTGTGAAGGAGGTGGGGCTCTATGCATTGCAAAGGCAGCAGACTTCCCCATAGGAGCATGGCCCATTGTCGACGGGGCAGCAAGGGAAGCAGCCTTAGAATGTTTAAATGAAGACATTGTTGATGGGAAATGATTCCCCGTTGACGGAGCATTGATGGAACCCTCATAGGGTCATCAGGAACTGCCAAAAGAGTGCTAGAAAGCACCATCAATGAGAGAACCCTGTCAACTAAGAGGCAGTTTTGGAGGGTATTGTCGATGGTGGAGCGCCAATGACGGTGGCTATCGAAGAATGTTTGCCCAAAGAGGATGAGGAGGGCTTCTCCTTTTTATGCTTTTTAAGAGAATCAGTGGACAGGGATCCCTAGGGACGGGCCCCCTGATTCTCTAGTAGAGACAATTTGTGCTCCGTAAGGTAGGATTCTATCTCCTGCAGCCATTGACGGGTTGCCTGGTTGAATTCCTGGCAATGAAAGCAGGAGATGGTGTCATGTGTGGGTCCCAGAAACCGAATACAAAGTGTGGTTGTCAAAGCAGTAGATCTTCAAACAACATGAAGTCTTGCTATATTATAGACATTAGCAGTTTGTTCCAGCTCTAGAACTGCCCCGGAGTGAAATGGTTAAAACCATTCCAAAATAGAATTTTGGCACGAGAGCAGCTCTATCTGTGTCATTTCAAACTTGAACTGTCAGATTCTTTACTCCGCCTCAGTGAACAGTCGCTCCGGAGATTTCTCCTTCTGCTCGGTTCATTTCTCGGTTTAAAAAGTGTTTTCTCGGTTGGATTTAACCGAGAATCGTTTTATTTTAACCGCAAAACCGTTCGGTTCAAGCTCTATCTGTGGTAACCATAAGTAAATGAAGGTTTTGTCTGTGTGGAACTTGTAAGTTATCGGTTCGGTTTTGAACCGATCAGTGGGTTTAAAACTCATTTATAACTAAAAGTTACTATTTTAGAGTGCGGTTCCCAGTTCTTATCGGTTCTAAAAAAAACGGATTTATTACGTTTTTTTCCAATACCCGTGACACGGTTAGGAACCGATAAGGGTGTCTTGCCTGGCACTGCCGTTAAAAGGGCAAGTTTTTGGTTAGGCTGGCATTATGTCTGAGAAACCCAAAAGAAAAACCGGGCCCACTGGGTTTCAACACTGTGATGTTTGTGGGGAAGTATTTGCCAAGGCTGACCCACACATCACATGTGTTTATTGTCTGGGGTTTGACCACCTCCAGTCAGACTGCCAGGTATGTAAGAATTTCCCTGCAGCCACCCTGGAAAAAAGATTGGGCAGGCTCAGGGAACGAGAGGCCAAAAAGTCCGCTGACCTGGATGGCCAGCCCGGTTCGGTGCCAGCCGAACCAGAGGGAGTGCCCTCTGACCAGGGCCAGACTTCCTCGGCAAAGAAAAGCTGGTTCTGAGGAACCAATTCCAGTAAAGAAAACAAGAAAATCAGCAGGTCTGGAGTCCAAAATTCCTTCTCCAACTGCTGCAGAGATAGCAAAAGCCATACAAATTGTCCAGTCACTGTCTCAGGGTCCGTCCGAACCACCACTATCTGGTAAAAGGTCGGTTCGTCCTGTCCCAGTGGTTCAGGATTATGATATTGAGGAATTTATGAACCAGAGGAGGGAGAGAGGATTATGAACAGTATGAATGTGGCTGGGAAGGTCTGGGTGTGCCCATTGAACCGGACATCTCCCCAGACAGACCTTTAGAATCTCCCCCTATGCTGTCTGAGTCCCCATCTCATTTTATGTTTTATAAAAAAGTTGCTGAAACCCTCCAGCTTCCTTTAGAAGAGGCTGTGGATGAGCAAGAGGAGCCTGATTTTGTAGAAATGATGGATATTCCAGAGTCTAGGAGATTGTCTATTCCTTTACATAAGTCTTTTAGGAAACAAACAAATAAAATTTTAAAAGCTCCTAAATCTGTGCCTCCTGTAGATAAAAAGATGGACAGAAGGTATACATTGTCGGGCCCTGATACAGAATTCCTTTCTCAGCAATGCAGTCATGTTGGGGTAGTTCAGGCTGCTGCCTGTGATAAAGCTAATATTCCCTTGGCTTCACATCCTCCTGACAAGGATTCCAGGAAGATTGATGCCATGGCAAAAAAACAGTATATGGCAGCCTCTCTGGGACTCAGGCAAGCAAATTATATGGCTTATGTAGCTAGGTATCAGAAATCTAGATGGGATACTGTTATGCAATTGGCCAAGCAGGCCCATGGCCAGCTGACTAGTGAACTAGAACAGGTGGCTGCTGATGGCATTGAAGCCTCTAAGGTTCAGTTTCATGCTGCTGTGGATGTTAATGATGTTTCCTCTAGGGTCATGGCCACATCTGTAGCTTTTCGTAGGTTGGCCTGGCTCAGGTGTACTAGTTTGTCACAGGATACCCAGACTAAGGCCATGGATTTTCCTGTGGTGGGAAATTCTCTGTTTGGAGAGCAGACAGAGAATTACACAAAGAAGATGGATGAATATAGGACTACTTACAAGAGTGCCCAGGCTAAGGAGCGGCAAGCCACTCCTCAAAGGCATGCCCCCAGGGGTAGGGGTAGGCCTTTTCACAGGCCTTTCTACCAGACTCAGGCCTCCTCTGCCTATGCTCAGAGGGGCTTCTTCAGAGGCAGGGGCAGATGAGGGGTGGGCAGACCTGCTCCACCCCCAGCCTAAAGCTCCTGCGAAACAGGCACCCTGATGGGGTGCCCAGGGCCGATTCTCCTGTACCAGTGGGGGGCAGGCTGGCTTACTTCAGTCAGAATTGGGCTCTTAACCTCAGACAAGTGGGTTCTGAAGTAGTAAGCCAGGTCTGGTTCTCAGCTTCAAAAAGTTTCCCAAGTTGAGAAGCAGACTTTTTCTACCTGCAAGTGCTTCAGAGACCCTCGTTCTGGAAACAGAGGTCTCATCCCTGTTAGCTCTCAGAGCAGTAGAAAGGGTTCCTCCCCTGCATCAGGGCAGGGGTCTGTATTCCAGATACTTCCTTACCCCAAAAAAGACAGGAGAATGGCAGCCCATTTCAGATCTCAGATATCTGAACAAGCATCTTTTGAAACCAAAGTTCAAAATGGTAACTCTGGCAATGATTTTACCTTCCCTAAGGCCAGGGGACTGGCTAGCCTCCCTGGACCTCAAGGATGCCTATTTCCATGTCCTAATCAGAAGATCCCATCAAAAGTACCTCAGATTCAAACTGCCCTCAGGTCATTACCAGTTCAGAGAAATGCCCTTCGGCCTTACCTCTGCTCCAAGGGTATTCACAAAGTGTCTAGCAGTGGCAGTGGCCCACTTAAGGAGGCAGAGGATTGCTGTTTTTCCCTATCTAGATGACTGGCTCATTGTAGGCCAGTCCCCAGAAGATAAAATCTCACCTGCAGGTCACCCAGCAGCTTCTCACCTCCTGGGTTTTCTGCTAAACCTACCAAAGTCGGTTCTGGAACCAGTCCAGGTACTCACCTTTATAGGGCAGAATTGGACACAAAGCCTGCAGAGCCTTTCTTCCCCAGAAAGGGTAAGGAATTTAGTGGCTCTGGGCTCTTCCTTCACTCTGCAGGTCTCTCGACCAGCAAGGACACTTTCTGCAGCTCCTGGGGCACATGGCTGCATCCACAGCTGTTGTGCAGGGCCAGATTTCAGATGAGAGACATTTAGTTTCACTTGAGAACCTTTTGGTCTCAAAGAAGAGCCCCCTTTCCAAGTTGGTCCCAGTGACTCGAACCTTGATCCTAGCTCTCCAGTGGTGGCAGGATCAGAGCAATTTAAGAGCAGGGGTCCCTTCATTTCCCCTTCTCACGACTTGACTCTCACTACAGATGCTTCCCTTCTGGGTTGGGAGCCCACTAGGGTGACCTTTCCACTCAGGAGTTTGGTCCCCAGGAATCTCTGCTCCACATCAATTTGCTGGAACTCAGAGCTGTCTTTTAGCTCTTCAAGCTTTTCTGCATCTGTCCATGACAAGGTGATACAAGTCAGAACAGACACCACCACAACAATGTGGTACATCAACAAACAGGGGGCACTCGGTCTTCGGCCTTGTGCACCAAGACAATGAAGTTGTGGTCTCTGGCCTATTCCCTGAACACTTCCCTCATAGCAGTTCATCTTCCAGGGAAGGACAATGTTCTAGCGGATGCCCTCAGCAGGATTTCCCAGGGCCATCATGAATAGTCCCTGGATCCTCAAGTGCTGGGGATAGTTTTTGCCAGTTGGGGCATCCCTCAGATAGATCTTTTTGCAGCCCCAGACAATCACAAACTTCCTCTGTTCTGTTGCAGGCCTCCAGTGCTGGGCTCAGTTCCCTGGATGCCCTTCTTCTGGATTGGGAGGGGAAGTTCCTCTATGCTTTCCCTCCTTTCCTCTCCTATTCAAAGTACTAGTCAAAATCAGATCTCAGCCTTGCAGGGTGATTCTGATTGCCCTGGATTGGGCCAGGCAGCCCTGGTACCCACTCCTTCTGTCTCTGACAGTCCATCTTCCCTGTGCCTCCCCAGGAATCACAATCTGTTGACTTGTGCCCAGGGAAGGGTTTGGTATCCGGACCTCAAATCCCTCAACCTCAAGGCCTGGCTCTTGAGGAGTTAGAGGTTACTGATTTACACCTCTCTCAGGGTGTTCTTGAGATCTAAAGGCTTCCAGAAAGCCTTCCACTAGAGCTACTTATAGTTCTAAATGGAAAAGGTTTTCCATTTGGTGTGCTAGGAAAAATATTTCCCAGAATCTGCTGAATTGCCCATTTGTTAGATTACATGGTACATCTTAATTCCTTGGGTCTCAGACCAGCTACCTTGAGAGTTCATTGGCAGCTGTGTCTGCTTTTTGTGTCAACAGGAAAGTCATCCCTCTTTCCTCTCATCCTGTGTTTTCCAAGTTTTTAAGGGATTACTCCATACTAATCCTCCCTTTCGGGAACCGCCCTGCTTGGGACCTTAATGTTTGCATTGCCCAGTTAATGCAACCCCCTTTTGAACCTCTGTCTTCTGCAGAGCTTAAGTACCTAACTTGGAAAACTGTTTTTCTAGTGGCTATCACTTCTGCCAGACGCATAAGTGAATTGCAAGCCTTGTCAGTGGAGACTGACTATTTCTTTCCACAGGGATAAGGTAGTCCTTAGGACTAATAGGAAGTTTTTGCCTAAGGTGGTTTCAGATTTCCATCTTAATCAATCTCCCTTCCAGTATTTTTCACTGATCACTCCTCTTCGGGTGAGAGGAGGTTGCACAGCCTGGATGTTAAGAGAGCTCTTAGTTATTATATAGAGCGTACCAAAGGTCACAGGTTCGAATCCCTCCAACTTTTCCTTACCTATGGTGAAGTTGGGAAAGGCAAACCTGCCACTAAGAGATCAATAGCCAGGTGGATTGTCTCTTGTATCCAATTTGTTATCAGAAAGTGGGCAGAGGCCCCAGTTTGAGGGCTCATTCTACCAGGGGTACAGCTCGTCTCTAGCTGCTGCCAGAGATATCCCTTTATTAGAGATTTTGCCAGGCTGCTACTTGGAAAGCGGTACACTTTTACCAAGCATTACTCCCTGGATGTCCAGGCCAGAGAGATGCTCGGTTGACACAGCTGTTCTTCAGAGCCTATTCCTAAGTAGGTTCTGCCCCTCCTCCATGGAGGTACTGCTGTGTATTCTGCTAATGCTATAATATAGCAAGACTTCATGTTGTTTGAAGAAAAAATTACTCACCTTAGTAATGTTGTTTCTTCTAATGGAGTCTTATATTATAAACCTCCCCAACCTGCCCTCTCAGAACCTCTACTTGGTGGGGTGTGGGCAACTTAGTGTGGGCACTACTTATGTCCTGTTAGCATTTTGTCCCTTTGGGACTTTGGGGTGTATGTGTACGTGTGTGTGTGTTTTATTATACTTATGTTCCATTTCTATATTATTAGAATGGTGTTAGTATTTCTGGTCCCTGACTTGAGTCTTGGGTGTTGGGACCATCAATGGTTGTTATTATTTAGGTAGCCATTTGGCTAGTGTAGGTTATAGCTTCCACACAGACCTTAGTGAGTTTGGCTCGTAAAGATCTGACAGTTCAAGTTTGAAATGACACAGATAGAGCTGCTCTCGTGCCAAAATTCTATTTTGGAATGGTTTTAACCATTTCACTCCAGGGCAGTTCTAGAGCTGGAACAAACTGCTAATGTCTATAATATAGCAAGACTCTGTTAGAAGAAACAACATTACTAAGGTGAGTAATTTTTTCTTCTATCGCAATGACAGGAGCAAAATAGCGCTGACTTGCTTGTAGATTCTTTGGGCATTCATCGATGTAGCTGGTGAAACAGAAAAAGTTTCACTTCTAGCTCAAGTTCTCATCAATGACTGCTGCTCTCTGCACTAGCTGCTGCGTATGAGCTGAAGACAGCAGGAAAATGAAGGGAGGATACCAGGGACCACCCACTCTTATAAAGCAAACAGGAAAATGTCGTGTGGGCGGCCGCTGGAAAAAGACTGCTAGAAGAGCTGCCGTGCACCACAGCGCCCTCTGGCGATGACCCAAGTGTATTACCTGCTGCAAGAGATCACCTGTGGAAGATCTATGGTTATGGGTGAATAACCTATTCTTCTAGAGGTGTGGATATGGTTCACTTATCCAAACTCTGGCAGACTCCTAGCAGTTCTCTGGAAGGCTGGGGCAAGGCATGCACCCCAACTTGGTGAACAGAGGATGGAGAACCGAGGTCCCAAAACCAGCATCCCAGCATGACTTGAGGTTAATGAGGTAGTGGGAAATAAAAGCATGTGCTGATTTCCAGGTAGCAGCCCTACAGATCTCCTATATGGGGACAATCCTGGAAGCAGCCACTGAGGCAGCAGTATGTCTGATGGAATGAGCCCTTAGTGCTATGGTAGGCTCTCTACCAGGCAATCTACTGCAGAGGTTACATATGAACATACGAAAACACCAGCAGAAACAGGCCTAACAGTCTATCGAGTCTGCTCGATTGTGCAGCTGCCCCACTCTCCCTCCCACTCCTCTTAATTACACCTCCCCTCACTCTGTCCCACTCCCCTCTTAAAACCCCCCACCGTACTACAGGCTACCACCTCCTCAGGCAGGGCATTCCACTTATCCACCACCCATTCAGTGGAAAAGTGTCTCCTGATTTCCCTCCTGAATCTTCCTCCCACCAATCTCAATTTATGCCCTCTCTTGTCCCTCCCACTTCTAATCTGGAAGATTGTCTCTGTGTCAGTTTGGTTAATCCCCTTTAAGTAATCAAAAGTTTCAATCATATCCCCCCCCACCCTCCAGTGAATACATGTTCAGCTCACCCAGCCTATCCTCATAGGACATGCCCTCCAGATCCTGGATCATCCTTGTCACCCTGTGCTTTACCCCTTCTAATAATCTGATGTCCTTCTTCAGGAATGGGCGCCAGTACTGCACACAGTATTCCAGGTGTGGTCTGACCAGTGACCTGTACAGGGGAAGGATCGTCTCCCTATTCCTGGAAGAGATACGTCTCGCTATACACCCCAGCATCTTGTTGGCTTTTGCTGCCACCTTCCTGCACTGTGCTGAGTTGTTCATATTCCCCGTTATAATCACCCCGAGATTTTTCTCCTCCCTAGTGCTTTCCAGCTGAACCCCTCTGAGTTGATAGCTCCTCCCTGGTTCCTAGTTCCGGAGTGCAGTACTTTGTACTTCTTGGTGTTGAACCCCAGCTACCACATTTCCGACCATTCCTGTAGTTTGGTCAGCCCTTTCTGCCCATCTATGTCATCTACCACAGCTCCCATTTTAGTGTTGTTTGTGAACAGAATGATCTTACTCCAAATTCCGTGTGAGAGATATGAAAATTACGTACCTACCGTAATTCTTGATCTTCTTGGACGAGTCTCCACCACTCATTCACACTAGTGGGATTAGCGCCGGAGGCACTAGGACTCATCGGGAGCAAACTTTTTGCTGGAGGGTGTGCGAGAGAGGCGGTGCCGCGGGCCGCGGTGCCCATGACATGACTCGGCGGCAATGACCATCTCAGCGACCCTGCCCGCCTCAGTACCTTTTTACCAGGAGGTGCAGCTAACTAACGAAGAGTAAATCTAACCTTAAAAACGGACATGTTAGTCCGCACGACCCGCAAGAAGGGTCAGCATAGAAGTCTTCACGGCCTAAAGATTTGAGGGAGTGAAGACCAACACAGCGGTGAGCTTGGGGGATGGAGGGTGGGCGTGTGAATGAGTGGTGGAGACTCGTCCAAGAAGATCAAGAATTATGGTAGGTATGTAATTTTCATATCTTCCTGGACATAAGTCTCCACCACTCATTCACACTAGTAGGAGAGTACCAAGCTGATAATCCCCCAAAAGGGCGGCAGGAGAGCCAGAGCTCACGTGACTAAGATAGAAGTCCATTAAGGATAGTTCTGCCGAATGCAGAATGCCGCCTGGCATGAACATCCAGTGCATAATGCTTAACGAAGGTATGCACTGAGCTCCAGGTGGCGGCGTTGCAGATATCTGCAATTGGAACATTAATTTCCGCTAGATGCGCGGCCGCCTTAGTAGAGTGAGCGTACACTCTACCTTCTAGTTTAACTTGAGCCATGGAATAGCAATGTCGAAGGCATGCCACTAACCACGATGAGATGCATCTGATAGCGACAGGTTGACCCAGCCGGTGTCGCTGAAAGAAACAAACAGTTGCTGAGTTCATAAAATTCTTGGTTCTATCTAAATAGAACAGAGAGCTCTCTTAACATCCAAGGAATGAAGAGCTCGTTCCCCTTTATTTTGGAAATTAGCGAAGTAAGAGGGAAGTACCAGAGGTTGGTTTAGATGGAATTCTGACACAATACTTGGGAAGAAATTTAGGATGAGTACGGAGAACTACCTTGTCTTTATGGAATACAGTATATGGAGGGTCCGTAACCAGGGCATGTATCTCAGAGACCCTGCGGGCTGAGGTAATGGCCACCAGGAAGGCAGTCTTCCAGGTAAGAAATTTTAGCTCACAGGTAGCTAGGGGTTCGAAAGGCTTCCGAGTGAGCATGTCCAGCACCAGGTTAATGTCCCAGGCTGCAACTGGACGCTTAACAGGGGTCTGGTATGAAGAATCCCTTAAGAAATCTCTTCACCATAGGTAACTGAGCCAGAGTCAGGAAGAAACCGCTCATGGAACGCTGAGATGGCACTAAGGTGAACTTTAACTGTGGAGTACTGAGACCTGAGTTTGATAGGTCCAAAAGATACTCCAGAACCTTGTCAGGAGGACAGAAAAAGGGATTCCAAGAGGACTTTGACACCAGAGAAAACGTTTCCATTTGGAAGCGTCGTTTTCGGGTGGCTGGCTTCCGAGCAGACAGAAGGATGTCCGAGACTCTACGAGAGCGTTGAACCGATTCTACTTCTACCTCTTCAGGAGCCAAGCATGAAGGTGAAGTGATTTCAGGTTGGGATGGACCAACGAACCCCGAGTCAAAAGATTGATTTGCAAGGGAAGTAGTCTCGGAGAGGCTGCCAGCATACTGTTGAGTAGAGGAAACCATAGTTGCCGAGGCCAGGAGGGAGCAATGAGAATCATTTTGGCCCTTTGAGACTCGAACTTGAGGAGTACTCTCTGGATTAGAGGAAGCAGTGGAAAGGTGTAAAGAAAGCGTTTTGTCCACCGCAGCCTGCACGCATCCTGACAGAAAATGCCAGGCCCTGGATTTCTGGAGCAGAAGAGAGGCAGTTTTGCGTTGAGTGGGGATGCAAAAAGGTCCAGGTCTGGAGTCCCCCACTCTTTGAACAGTGACCAAGCTACGGCTGGATCGAGAGACCACTCGTGAGGGTCTGCCTCCGTTCTGCTGAGGTGATCTGCTAGGTCGTTTTGTATACCTGGCAGATAAACCGCTTGAATCAGAGACTTGTGCTCCAAGCACCACTCCCACCCTCATTGCTTCCTGCAAAGGGATAAGAATGAGCACACTTGCTTGTTGATGTAATACATCACAGCTTTGTTGTCCATTTGAAGGAGAATGTTCTTGTGACAAAGGACATCCTTCAGAGCTCGGATTGCATAGAGGACCGCTCTCATCTCCAGGACATTTATGTGGAGATGAGTTTCGAACTGAGTCCATACACCTTGAGTGTGGAGGGAGTGACAGTGAGCTCCCCATCCCATTAGCGATGCGTCTATGGTGATGGAGATCTGATGATCCAGGGGAGCAAAGGGGAATCCTTCCAGGAGATTGCTCTCTTGAGACCACCAGGTGAGAGACCCTGAAGGCTCCGTCACCTTGACGGGATAAGACTGGGGGGAGAGGTCGGAGACCACTGAGTGGAGAGCATCCATTGGGGAGTTCTCATGTGCAACCGGGCCAGGGGTACAGTGAACACTGAGGACGCCATGGAGACCAACATGCATTGCATCGAGAGAGCTGTAACCGATTGGTTCTCCCGATGTAACGGGCCATCCAAGGATGTCGAGTCTTCTGTCCTCTGGAAGGAAAGCCTTCGCGGAAGAGGTGTCTAGAAGCGTCCCTATGAAAAGGAGCCTCTGGGAGGGCTGCAGTTGTGATTTTTTCAAATTCAGCAGAACTCCCATGGACGTAAGAAGACGAGAAGTCATTCGCACGGCTTCCAAAGTCCCTTGGCTGGAAGGGCTTGCTAGAAGCCAATCGTCCAGGTAGGGAAACACTCGGAGTCCGATCTTCCTGAGATGCGACGCGAGAACTGCACAACACTTTGTAAAAACTCGCAGCGCCGAGGATAGCCCAAAGGGCAGGACTCTGAACTGATAATGCTGACCCAAAGCTACAAACCTGAGGAACTTGCGGTGGGTCGGGTGGATGGGGATATGCTGGTAAGCGTCCTGCATATCCAGGGAGGCCAGCCAGTCGTGCTGATGCAGCAAGGGTAACAGGGTACCTAGGGGAATCATTTTGAATTTCTCCCTGGGGAGAAATTTGTTTAACTTTCTGAGGTCTAGAATGGGGCGCATCCCCCCAGATTTCTTTGGAACCAGAAAGTAATGGGAGTAGAACCCTGTGTTTCAAGATGCGGGGACACCAGTTCTATTGCCCTGTTGTTTAGAAGGCCCTGGATCTCGGCGGTGAGGAGGTCTGACTGAGAGGCCAACAACCTGGGTTGTCGTCTGGGAGGACAATTCGGGGGGGTTTCCAAGAAATTGAGAGAATAACCCTCGCGAATTATCCGAAGGACCCATTTGTCCGAAGTTATGGACTTCCACTGGTTGTAGAAGTACATCAGACGACCTCCCACTGGAGGAGAAAGTTCCACCTCGGGCAATGCGGATGGAACTTGGGCCAGCAATTCATAAGGTGGCGCTGGGGGCTTTAGGCCCCTGCGCTTTCTGCTGCATCTTCTTTTGAGGTTGGACAGGTTGGCTTTTATGGAAGCTTCCTCTGCCTCTGCCTCGAAAGGACTGACGACTACGAAACTGACTTGGGCCAGCAATTCATAAGGTGGCGCTGGGGGCTTTAGGCCCCTGCGCTTTCTGCTGTGTCTTCTTTTGAGGTTGGACAGGTTGGCTTTTATGGAAGCTTCCTCTGCCTCTGCCTCGAAAGGACTGACGACTATGAAACTGACGTCTGTTCATATGCCCCCGAGAGGGGGCAGGTGGAGGTCTGGCCAACTTAATGGCCGATCTAGTCTTCTGAGTGGCCTCTAAGGCTTGCTCCACCTGAGGGCCAAAAAGTTAGGAGCCATCAAAAGGCAGCGCCATTACCTGCTGCTGAGCATCATTCGTGAAGCCAGAAATGCGCCCAGCCAGGAATGGCTTGAGTACAAACTCTGCGGCTGCTGAGTGAAAAGCAGTGTCGAAGCGTCCATGGCGGCTTTGACCTGTTGGTTATTGGACTCAATACCTCTAATAACGGTCAGAAGAAGCTCTGACTTGGAGTCCGAATCTGGAAGAGCTTCAACCATTCTTTTCATAGAGTGCCACAGGATATACTCCTACTGAGAAAAATAGCCTTGATAACTGGCATACGCATACTTAGAGTGGAGGCAGCAAAGACTCTCTTACCTAATGTATCAATCTTACGAGACTCTTTGTTAATAGGTCGAGCTGTAGTAGTTTGAGGAAGAACGACCTTGTCATTCTCTGCCAGGACTACAATAGGATCCGCAAAGGCTTGGGATGCCAAAATGGGACGATCCTTGGGAGCTGAATACTTCTTATCAATGGATTTAGCCACTGAGGGAATAAGAGCAGGATTATTCCATACCATTTGAGACAGCGTCTCGAAGGAAGGATGGATCGGAGGAGTCAAATCCGTAGGGATCTCCGAAGCATGAAGATACTGGAGTCTTAATATCTTCCCAGGATCGATGTCTGTAGTCTGGAGAGAAAGAGTGGATCTCAGGTTCTTCAACAGAGACTTAAAGGACAGGTCCTCGACCACAGGCTCTGTAGCAAAGAAAGATCCTGTTTCCTCCACTTCATCACCCAACCGAAGGTCTGGGACAGGCTCAACATCATCTCCTGAAGGTCCAGGAAGGACTGTTTGGACAGGAAAGAGTGAAAGTAGGAGAGGAGGAAATAGCAGAGAAACAAGGAGATGCCCGAGGCCAGCAGCTCCGAGAGGCAAAGCATTCGGAAGCGGCACGAGGAGAACCGCAGCGCCCGAAGAGGCCACGTGCTTTCTACAAAAACCCAGCGCCGCCCGACGACACCGCAAACCCAACACCGCCAACCCGACAACACCGTCGGCGGCGCGCTGCACGGCACCGCAAAAGGCCCAGCGGCACAGCGGCGCCGACAAGCCAACAGACCCAGCGGAAGGTGCGGGGAATGCCCAGGAACCTGGAAAGCTAGAGAAGGAAAAAACCAGTAGATAAGCATCGGTGTGGCCCCCTGCGCCGCAGCCATGTGAGGGAACACCTAAGCGGAGTCGCTGGCACCAAAGCGCCGCACAACTAGGAAGGTCAACTGCCTACCTGATGCGCGGAAGAGCCCGAGGGCTCCGTGGCAACCGAGCCAGGCAGAAGAACCAACCTCCGGCCCATCGCTCCATAAAAGCGCCCACTGATGAAACTGCTCATCTGGAGCCCTATCTATAGGCGGGGAGGGCTCCGATGTCGGGGCGGCGGTTACGGATGTTGGCAACTCGAAGAAGGAGACCGGCAACTAGCAACAATAACCGACCGTCGGCCAGCGCAGACATACAGAGGGCGACCTGAGTGATGCCTTCTCTTTTTGACCTGTGGGCGAAGAAGAGCTTCGAGGGCGAGCAGTTGCCGAGAATCGACCGTTTATTTTATACCGGCAGGACCGCCCATCCCGGGCATCGGACTGACGTTAGTCGGAACCCGCTGAGGAGAAGGAGGCTGACCGGACCCAGCCCGGCTGACTGAACAGCTTTCATACGAAGTCTCCCTACCGTCACCTGACCTGTTCATGATCGACTCCATCCAGTAGGCCGAGACTTCATCAAGTAAGTTAAATTTAAAATATTTAACGAAAATAGAATAAAATTAAGCGATACTACTATCGTGATAATGTTACAAAAAAATAAACTTAAAACTATGCGCTAGTTTGAAGTTTGACTCCCGACAGGCGAGCAACGTTGTCACTGAAGCGCACTCGACGGCGGGAAAAAAGGAACTGAGGCGGTTGGAGGGTTGTCGTCGAGATGGTCATTGCCGCTTGAGCCGCTGCTCGCGGCGCCGTGCCTCGTGGCGCCGTCTCTCGCACCGACCCTCCAGCAAAAAGTTTGCTCCCGATGGGTCCTAGTGCCTCCGGTGCTAATCCCACTAGTGTGAATGAGTGGTGGAGACTTATGTCCAGGAAAATCTGCTATGAACATCCCAAACAGCACTGGTCCCAGTACCGATTCCTGTGGCACTCTGCTCATCACATCCCTTGGTGATGAGAGCTCCCCCCCACCCTCTGCTGCCTTCCCTTCAGCCAACTGGTGATCAATTTGACCATTTTTGTTTGCTCCCCAGTATCCTCCAGCTTACCCCCTGCCTCCCATGCAGCACCGAATAAAAGGCCTTGCTGAAATCCAAATACAGGACATCCACTGCATGGTCCTTGTCCAGTTCCCTGGTCATCCAGTCATAGTACTCAACTAGGTTTGTCTGGCATGATCTTCCTGAGACAAACCCATGTTGCTTAACATCCTGGAGTCCACTGTCCTCCAAAAATGCCACCAGCCTCTCCTTCAGGACTGTCTCCATGAGCTTTCCCACAATCGATGTGAGGCTCACTGGTCTGTAGTTCCCTGGCTCATCCCTAGGGCCATTTTTGTGAATGGGCACCACATGTGCTATCTTCCAGTCTTCTGGTACACATCCTGTGTCCAGGGAGGTACTGAACAGGTCAGCCAGTAGTCCCACCCCGATCGCTGCCAGTTCTTTTAGCACCCTAGGGTAAATGCCGTCAGTACCCGGTGCCTTGTCCACTCTCAGTGCCCTTAACCCCTCCAAAACCCTGGCCTCTGTAATCTCTGTATCAGTCACCTCCTCCCCTTCCCTGCCCACCCCTCTCCTCCCCAAGGTATCTGTCCCCTTTCTCCTTCATGAACACAGAAGTACTCATTTAGTGCCTCTGCCTGATCCCCTCCTACTCTACCCAGCCACCCACCCACCCCCGTCCTTAATTCTCACAATCTGGTCCTTGTTCTTCCATCTCTCCCCAATGTATCTGAAGAAGTCCTTTTCACCATCTTTGATACCTTGTGGCAGCCTCAGCTCTCTATTGAAGCCTTGGCTGTTCTGACCAGCCTGCTTACCTCACGGGATCTCTTCGTATACTCCTCCTTTTCTCCTTCCCCTCCTGGTTTCTTGAGTCTCTGAAATGCTTTTCTCTTGGATGTCACCCCCTCCATCACCTCCTGGGTTAACCAACTGGGCTTCTTTGCCCTACCCTTCTTGCTATGTGTCTTTGCACACATCCCAGTAGCCTCCGCCAGCCCTGTTTTAATAATCTCCCACTTCTGACAAGCATCCATGTTAAGCTGAATACTCGCCAGGTGCCTACCCACAATCTCCACCATCATTTTAAAGTCTGCCCCTTGAAATCAATCAACCTGGTTCCCGTACCCCCTTTTTCCCCATCTCATATTGAGCATGAACCACACCGTGTGGTGGTCACTCCCAGCCAGAGGGTCATCCACCTCCAGATCCCTTACAGACTCTCCATTTGATAATATCAGGTCCAGAGTTCTTCCTTCCCTAGTCTTTTTGCAGACCAACTGCACCAGGAAGCTGTCCAGAACTGCATCTAATATGACTTCTTCCCTTGCAATCGTGGTGGATGGGGTGCTCCAATCCATCGCCGGTAGATTGAAGTCCACCACCACCACTGTGTTCCCCTTCCTACAGACCCTTCTAATCTGATCAGCTAACTCTCTATCCAGGTCCTCCACTTGTGCTGGTGGTCTGTACACTACCCCATCCTCAGTGTCCTTTTCTTTGAGTCCTAGAACTGTATCCATAGGGCTTCTGGGCATAGGTTGATGCAATAGGTGATCCACTTTGCAACTGTCTGCTTTGCTGCTGGTTTGCCAGGCAAGGCTTCAACACAGGTGACAAACAGCTGACAAGCCAGTCACCGAACTCCAGCCATGCACTCTACATGACAGCTCTCTCTGCAGGTCAAAGGTATGCAGCCTGTGGTTGGCCTCAGAAGATGGACTGGTAAAATATACTGGTAAGTTGATCACCTGGTTATGGTGAAACTACAATACCACCTTCAGGAGGAACTTCAGGCTGGGGTGAAGGACAACTTTGTCCCTGTGGAAGACCAGGTAGGGAGAGTCCACCGAGAGCACCTGGAGCTCCTCAATCCTTCTGGCTGATGTAATGGCCAACAGGAAGGCCATCTTCCACAACAGATGTGACATGTCAAATCTGACCATCGGCTCAAAAGGCTTGCCCATGAGCACTGCCAAAACCAGCAGTAAGTCCCACAGTGGAGGTGATGCATGCACTGGAGGGGACAAGTGGTTGAGGCACTTGAAAAAGCACCTGACCACCTTCTCCTTGGCCACTGTTGGCTTGCCAGCCCATGCTCAGTGAGCAGAGACAGCTGCCAGGTGCACCTTGAGAGTCACTGCCCACAGTCCCAGTTGGGAAAGGGACAAGAGGTAGTCCAGGATGCTAGCCACAGGACAAGCAAGGATATTCAGCCCTTTGTCCTGGCACCAAATGGAGAATCTCTCCCATTTAATGGCATAGCATCTGCAAGTTAATGCTTTCCTAGAGGCTTCCACAATGGGGAGAATGTCCTCTGAGAGACCCAAGATCTAGAACTCTAGCCACTCAGGAATCAGGCCGTGAGGTGCAGGGGGCGATGAAATGGGTGCAAGACCATCCACTGACGTTTGGTCAGCAAGTCTGGGTTGAGAGGCAGTTGTCATGGAGACCTGCTGCTGAGGCTAAGGAGATCTGGGTACCGGAACTGCCGAGGCCAGTCTGGAGCTATCAGAATCATCCAGGCCTTGTCCTTCAGGACCTTGACCACCACCTTGTGGATTGGGGGAATGGAGGAAAGGGGTACACGAGGCCCAGGGACCAGGGCCTCGTGAAGGCATCTGCCATCAGTGTCCCAGACTGTGGGAGCTGGCACAAAACAGATTCAGTCTGGCGTTCTCCCAGGAGGCAAACAGGTCCACCGAGGGCGTGCTCCACAGGGAGATCAGGTAGTTCACCAGCTCTGATGCAGGGACCACTCATGCTACATCTCTCCTACCCAGCTGGGAGTGTTCACCAGCTGACTGTTCTCTACTACATCACAGATTGTCAAGAAATCTGTACCCAAGCTGCATACAAGGGTCCAGGTGCGGAGTGCCTCCCGACAAAGAGGAAGGGAGTGTGTTCTGCCCTTTCTGTTCAGGTAGAACACAGTTGTGGTGTCATCCATCTGGATCTGCATGACTTGCCCCTTGACTAGTTGAGTGAATTCTGTCAGAGCAAAGTGCATTGCATGGAGCTCCAGCAGGTTTATGTGGTGACGGGACTCCTTGGGTGACCAGAACCCATGGACTCTGTGGCCTGCTAGGTGCACTCCCTACCTAACCAGAGACATGTGTCATGAACATGATGGTCAGTTCTGGGCAGAAAAAAGGGATTCCTCCCTCCAGGTGTTCTGGGACTAACCACCACTGGATGGCATCTGACATCTACTGGGTCACTATGACCAGCTGGTCCAAGTGGCCTAGGTGCTGGGACCATTGATGGTCCAACTCCCACTGAAAGTGGTGCATCTATCAGTGGGCCCAATGGACCATGCTGGTGCAGGACACCATGTACCCCAGCAGCTGCAGGAAATCCCATGCAGGGGACAATAGCCCAACCTGAAACGATTGTGCAAAAAAGGTACCTGGTCCACAGGGAGGTTGGCCTTGGTCCGTAGAGAGTCTGGTTCTACCCCAATGAACTTGATCACCTGCTTTGGTACCAGTTCGGACTTGTCTGGGTTGACAACAGGCCCAAGTCTTGGCTTGTCTAGAGATCAAGATTTGTGGATCTCTCCATGGCCTCTCTAGATGGAACAGTTATCAGCAAGTCATCCAGGTAGGGGTACACTCTGACTGCAGTTGGGCCACCACCACGGCCATGTATTTGGTGAATACTCTGGGCATGGAGAAGAGGCCACAGAGCATGACCTGGAATTGGTACAGGACCCTGTCTACATGGAGCTTGAGGTACCAGCAGTGGGTCCCATGGACAGGAATGTGGAAAAACACATCCTGTTCTGCTCCAGGAATGATATAATTGGGCTCAGAATGACCATCCAGAAATAAAATTATGTACCTACCGTAATTCTTGATCTTCTCTTGTATCTTCACCATTCATTACTGCTTGGGTTAAGCCAGGCGCGCACCACTCTGAGATTTTTTTTAGTCGGCTCCAACAGCGCCCGCCCTCGAGAACGACGTACTGCGTCATGTGCGGCGGCGCGTAGGTGCCTCAGACTCCTCCTCTATCTCAGTTCTGGTAGCCGGAGAGGCGAAAATAAAGTGTAAGAAAAAAGGAAGCGATGCAAGAGAGCCGAGGGATAGAAAAAGGAAAGGAAATAAACTGAAAAAGGAATAAGCCGATGGAGAATAGACAGAGGAGAGAGAATTCCTACCCTAAGGGACCGCAGGGCCTCCTTTCCTGGGCGGCTCTAGGGGAGGAACAGAAAGAAGGAAAGGGAAGTAGAAGAAAAAAAAGAGAGAAAAGAGGCATGTTGAGAGGGAGAACAGTGCCCATTGAGCATTGGTTGAGAGGCTTATAGGCTCAAAACTAACAAGGGAGCAAGAATCCCAGTTGCTAGGACTGAGGGGAGGTTCAACTGAACCACCTGAACAGATCCGAATGAGGGCGGACTCTCTGAACTCCCAACATGCCAAGTCCCTTCATCCTAGTTGAGGGCTCCTAGACTGCCTGGGCACAACCTGTTCCGGGTACAGCGCCCATCCAGGAAGGGGACTAAGTCCCTTAGCACCTTGTTAAGTGCTAACACAGCAGTGTATGGGAAAAACTATGCCTTCTCGAAGGTAGTTTTGTATGAAAGACAGAGTGGAACTCAATCAGACTCCCTAAGGCAAGGCAAACAGATGCTCAGAGCTGACAAGTTCAGTGAGTATCTAGAAGAGCTCGAATAATACCTGTCAGGAGGATTCTAGACTTTGCTGAGGCCAAGTCAAAGCATGACCATATGGGCTGTGAAACTGCATAACCTGAAGAAGGTATTTAGGAATCGCACCCTAAGGGCAGTCAGAAAGAGTTCCCTCAGAATTAGAGAAATACAAGCGTGCTCGTTCCTCTTTACCTTGAGGAAAAGGGAATCCATTCACTAAGAATAGAAAAACAAAGTTTGTTTTTTTTTGTCATAAAGGCCAAGGGGAGAAAGAGGAACGAGACGGGAGGGGGAGACACCACAGAAGGAGGCCACTGAGGGGAAGGTGGGTGGGTATCAGTAATGAATGGTGAAGATACAAGAGAAGATCAAGAATTACGGTAGGTACGTAATTTTCATATCTTCCCTTGTCAATCTTCACCATTCATTACTGCATGGGTGAGTACCAAGCCCCCTCCCCCCTTAAAAAAAAAGGGGGGGTAAAACCCTAAGGGAACAAGACCCCCAGCCTCCTGTTGGTGAGAAAACAGAAGGGGAAGACCCTGGCTAATACAGAGAGAAGCCTAAGTGGGAGAAGAGCTAGGAGGTGCCCCCCGAGGATGGGAAGACGGAGGAAGCCCCTGTAGAAGTCTCCTAGCTCTGGAGGAAAAAAGACGGGTCCCCCAGAAAGTGGAGTGAATCACCCTACGCCGGGCCAGGGGTGACAACCTTGATAGATGAAGCCATGCCGTCCGCCTAATGCAGATCGCTGTCCCCGCAAGCCTGGAAGCCACCTCATTGACGTCATAAGATGCCCTTGCTTGGTGTCTTGCCAGCTCCAGGCCTATAGCAGAGAGGGCAATAGCTTGTCTGGTGTGCTCCGAATCAGGCATTGATGCTAAGAGCTGGGATAGCATCGACCACAGATGCCGATTGTAGGCAGCGTGGTGAGCCTGATGTGATGCAATGCAAGCCACCGCATGAGAAGAAGAGAACACTCTTCGCCCCCACCGGTTGAATTGTAGGGATTCGAATCCGGTGGACGGTCGTGCGCCAGGTGGCGACGCCCGGAAGGAGTCTCTAGGTAGACCAAACCCGAGGACGGGTTGGGAAGGGTACCCAGGGATTCCGAGGGGGCACAATACATTCAACGACAGTCTGCCGGGGCTGGAGAAAGGGCGGCTGGCGACTGCCAGGAACGGATAGACGTCTCCTGGAAGGGGATAGGACAGGAAGGTACCACCAGGTGTTGGGCACTGAATTCTCCAAGGAATTCACGCGTCTCCTGTTCAGTATTGTCTCTCCTAACGTAAGAGATTCGAAGATCCCTCACCATCCTCGAAAGGAATCACTGATATTCAGTGAAATCAGCGTCGGAAAAAAGGTGAGCAAGGGGTTCCTCCCGCTCAGAGGAGGAAGACGAGGATGATGATGAGCTCGAATGTCCAGAAGATTCCTGCGGCGGAGGGGAGAGTCGAAGACCCGCTCATGCATATGTTAACGTATGAGGGAAGGCCGCAGAGAACCTTCTGAACTGCTCCTGGATAACGGACCGTAGGGACCGACATGGCCTGGAAGAGCGGGGGTGGAAGCCGAGGTACTGGAGAAGGGCACCTGCGAAGAGGCAACTGACCTCTGCTAGGACTCTGAAATCCAGAGAACGGAGCCTGAGCTGGCGGGATCCCGGACAACAAACCAGGCCGCAAGACGAGACCCTGGGGACGCGATGCCTGGAAGAGCCCAGGGGGGGATCTTCCCCTGTGACGAACCCGGGACTGCATGGATCCAGAAGGGCAGTCCACAGCAACGCCACCAGAGGAAACCCCAGGGCCCAAGAGGGAAAGGCGGGGTTCGGCGCTACGACTCCTAGTCACCCCATGAGGGGTGGCCGGTGGAGACGGCACGACCTGCCCTCAGCCTCGACCCCTGGACTTGAGAGAGCCCTCCTCCCCGACTCCAGCGTTTCCACCCCGAGGGTGGAAACAGCACCCGGTAGGGTGCAGTCACAAACCCCTAGGAGGGGACCCCTCAGTCCCCACCACATCACCCCCGGGACCCAGGGCCACCCCTAGCCTGAAGGCCCCCAGGGAGGACGGGAGAGGGACAGTGGAGGGCCCGCTGTGCCGGCGCACCCCGTGCCACTGGGGACCCGGATCTGAAGAGTCAGGGAGCCAGGATGGGTCCTCATCTGAATCATTGGCCTCCAAGAGGACGAGACCAGCAGGACCTCGAAGCTGGCAACCCCAGGGGTTCCCGGAGGAATGGTGCCGCAAACGGCGCCGGTGCTAGGGACGGCGCTGAACGACCCCGCCACCCACGACAGCCAGGCCCAGTCCCGGCCCCCTGTTAGGCCCACAGTGCCGCCCCCCGAAGGCCGGAACCCAACTCCGGCACCGCCGGGAGCGCAAACCGGGGCCTACGATGCCGCCTGACACTGGCGCCGCAAGCGGCACTAGGATCTGGAAACAGCCGGCGAGGGCAGCATCGAGGGTCCACCGGTGCCAGGCCCAGCGTGTGGGCCTCGACACTGGGGAGCCTGCACCTCCGAGGAGGTGATCACCAGAGCTGTCCCTCGCTGCTCGCCCCGGTGGGACTACGACGTCCCCCCGACACCGCGAGAGAAACTTCCTCTTCGGCAAGAGAAGAGGAGGAAGCCTCCTCCTCTACGGACCGTATAGGCCCGGGAGGGGACCCGGGGGAAGGGTCTAGAGACCTTACCTGGGAGTCCCTGGAGCGACGCTGTCCCCCGAAGGTCGGAGGGGCCTTGCCGAGCTGAACGCGAGGACACGATGGTCCATGGAGAAACAAGTGTCGCATGCATCCATGTTGTGGTTGGGTCCCAGGCAACGGAGACAGACATCATGCCGGTCCGAGATGGAAAAATGCCGGCCACAGGAGCACCGACGCATAGGGGCGTGGACCGCCTTCGACTTACGCCTTGCTCCTGAACCGGACATGATGCGAACTAAACAAGGAAAAAAAGCAATAAAGGACTCGGCGCCGTAGATAGAAAAACAAAAGGAACGGTCTTACCGGTGTGCGGCATCGAGTGAATCGTGAAAACCTTCTGACAAACGAGGAGTCTTGAAGAAACCGAAAACACTATACGCTACCGCGCAGCAGGTGCAGCCTTGATGGCGGGAGAAACAGAACTGAGATAGAGGAGGAGTCTGGGCACCTAACGGCCGCCCCTCGTGCATGACGCAGTACGTCGTCCTTGAGGGCGGCGCCGATGGAGCAGACTCACAAAAAAAAAAAAAACTCCCGTAGCGGGTGCGCGCCTCCGGCTTAACCCAAGCAGTAATGAATGGTGAAGACTGACAAGGGAAGATCTTGTATTTCCACATAAACTGTTTGAGATCATGCAAATCCAGTATGGGGCACCAGCCCCCATCTGTTTTGGGACCACAAAGTACCTGAACACATAACCCTGACTGGCCAGGGTGTCTGGGACACAGGCTATCACCCCTTTCACAAGGAGTTCAGTCAACTCCACCCTTAAGGCGGACAGTGTGTCCTAAGACACCCCAGACTCTTGAGACACACTGAGGCTGTAGGGTGGGAGAGTCTTGAACTCTGGAGATCCTCTGCCCATCACATCCAACACTCATGTCCATAGTGATAGTGGACCAACGTGTCAAGAAGTGAAGTAGCTGGCTTCTGACTGGGAGAGCAGTTGGTGACAGATCAGGTGGAGGGACGATGCTCCCCAACCCATCACTGTGCAGCTTTCATGGGGGCACTGGTGGCTGCTGATGAAGGCGCAGCACTACCTCTGCCCCCCCATTTCAGACCTTGGCTCCTGGACTTCTGCCTCGGACACCAGGTATGGAACTACCCCCATTGGATCTGCTGCTAGGGAGGCTACAACTGAAAGGACCAGTATTAAAATGCCTGTGTCCTGGGCTTCTTCTTCTGGTAATTCTGGGACAAAGTTACAGCATCAAGGGTGGCATTAGACTTCTCAATCCAAGTAAGATGTTCCTTCCACCCCACAGCCACAAAAGTCGGTGCCCAGAAGAGGTACATCAGCCAGCTTATCTTAGAAGGTGGATAAATGGAGTCAGGCCCTGTAACACACAGAGACCACCACTGCCGCCGCATGGGTGCAAGAATCGCCCATGTCCAAAGGTGTCTGGTGCTGGTGTTTAGCCAGTGATTGACTTTAGTCTCTGATGAGCTCCACCACAACTCATTGCTGAGGATGGAGATGAGGGAGGATTGCATCAGATTCCCATCAGGGAATGACCATAGCTAACTATTATCACGGCATAGCAAGCCTGACAGAGACCTAGCATTGTCACAGTGTACACCTTTTTAGCAGCATGGTCAGTCTTACAAGACTCCTTATCTGAAGATTTGTCCATATCTTTCTGCTGTCTGAATTTACAGAACACCAAATCTGTGACTAAACCTTCTACAGAGGGATGGTTCGAGAAATTTGAAAGAGAGCTCATTAGGAACGCATACTTATGGACCATACAGGCTGAGCGTGCCAGGCAGGAAACTGCCGGAGCTCCAGGGCAAGTCCCAGAATGGCCTCAGCCACAGGGAAGACAACCTTGGGGGATTTGTCCCAGTCCAAAATGTCCATGAGTGGATACCTGGCCCTCTTCTGTACTGGCTGAAGTGGGATCAGCATGGATTCCAAAATAAGGCAGAGAAGCCCTTTGAAAGAAACTGGGCTATGCTCAGTAGAAAGCCCCTTGACCAAGCTATGGTTGGAAAGCAGAGTCACTAATGAAGCCATGGACTCCTGATCCAAGCCATCAAATGACTCCTTAAAAGTAGCTTTCAGCTGCTTCTCCCACAGATCTCCCAGGAGTCTTCACTCATGGTGATCCTCATGGACAACCGGCCTGGCAAGCCAGTGGCCAAATGGTCATCCTCCTTGGACAGAGTGTTGACCTTCAGTTACAGTGGTTGCAGCTCCATCATAATAGGCAGAGAAACAGATGCAGGGATCACCTGTGAAGTGTAGACCTGCAGGGGTACCACTGGCATCTGCAAATGGACCAGAGAGCAGTGAGGTAGAGACCTATCCTGCCCCACAATGGCCAATTGTTGCCAGAGAAATTCCTTGTAGCACCTCCGCATCTTGCATTGGTGCTTCTCCTCACCTGAGGATGAGAAGGATGAGGAAGGCCAATGGTGATGCATCCCAGTTGAGTGGGATCAAGAGTGCAAGCACCTCAACCATCGACCAGGTAGCCAATGGTAAGAGGGGTCTTCCAGCAGGTGGACATATACCACGTGATGACCAACATTATGCAGCACAGGTGCTGAAGATCCAACCCTGGGTGGAGGCTGATCCTGTGGTGGACCAGACAGGGACACCAGCCAGACCACATCCTCCTGAGTGAGGATCAGGAACACCAGGGTCTGTGAGATTGTCTCCTTGACCCCATTTGACAACTGGTCAACAGGCCCCACTTTTACTCCATGACAAGTACTGTCTGCTTTTTATTTTATTTTGTTTAACTTTTTGTCATCTGCTGTGCCCTCCCCTCTCCTGCCCAAAAAGCCAATTAGGCCTGCCACTCACTGCCTTCACCCTGGACCGACCAACCAATCAAGTGATCTTCCTCCTCCACTGGTCTCTCAGCCTACAAAAAACAGTCACATGACTGGCATACTGGCAAGCTTAGCAAACAGGCTGGGAAACTGAGGGAGCAAATAAAAAAAAAGAGAGAGAAAGCTGCGCTGAACATGAAGTGATCAGTACTGGGGTTGCTGTAACCTAGCCATGAGTTCAGAGAGGCTTGGTTTTAGTGTGCAGGATTTGGTCCATTCCTAATCACCTGTACAAAAGTTAGGGAAGTGGGGAAAAAAAAATACATAGTGTCGGGTTGTACTTTTTGTTAGAAAGTGGGGGTGAACAGTTAAAAAAATGTAAAAATGTGATAACGTTTTAGTGTCTTTGATAAATAATCAGTGTTAACACTTAGCTTAGTGTATCATGTTTCCTATTAGTGCAGAGGCAAAAGGATGAAATGTGCCATGTCAGTAAATAGTTTAAGAAAGTCATGCATGTTCCCTTGTTTGATTCCCTCTAAGACCAATTATTCGCAGGTTATTTCTTCTGGCATGGTTTTCCTATCAATTTTCTCTTCAAACTGCTTCAGTTTCTTTGTTAACATTATTTTCTTCCTTTCCTCTTTAACACTTTAGCCCTACAAGCTGCTGATGAGAGATTTTGCATCTCTCAAGTGGTTTTTCAGGACAAAAATGTCTCTCGTCCTCTCTTGGATGTCTATAGCAATTTCAGCGACAAATGTGACGAGGACAAATATATCTTTCAATAGTCTCTCAAAAGTGAGCTGTAGTCATTGGTGCAGTTTGCGATCTCTTCGATGGGTTGTCAACTGAGATTTTGGATGTGGCCTCAGGTAACGTAAAGGGATCCATTTCTCACATCGTAACAGACACTGCACAGCACAGAAGGTTGAAATTAATATTTCTGTCTATGATGCATTCATATTTATTTTAAATCTTGAAAGGTATCCTTGATTTTTGTTTTTGTAATTAGTTTGAATAGCGATGGAGGTGGTGGTGGGGGGACACAGAGCTCCAGATATTGCATCAGTTCACTAAGCCAGCATACTTCAAACTGCAATGTGCCAAGTTTGATGTTTATTTTAATTTGTAATTTTTGACTAGAAAGGGCACAGTAAGCTTGTTTCCTGGTGTCTGGGTGGGGGGGGGGTATTGAAGGCAGAATGCTGCCCATGATGCAGGGACCATTCCCCAACTATTCATCAGTAAGTGCCATGGGATCTTTAATTTCAAGCTGTGCAGTAACCAGAGATGAGCACAAGACACCTCAGTTTATTAACTCATCTGAAGATTGGCATCTCAACATTGTGCCCCCCAATACCTTACTGAAATGTCAGTTATGGGTATTATCCCAAGTATATGGTTTGGAGCTAGAACCTACAAACTTCTGATCTTCTGGTCCCAGAGACACCAGAAGAAAGTGAGCCAGTACCCAAATAATTCAAAAACACTAAGCTTCATCACAATAATGATGTGATCTATTACTGACCCAGTGCAGTACAGTACTCCCTCCTTATAGGCAACACAGGGTTAATATTTATGATGTCTGTTTTCGCTGCAACATTCTGCAGCACATAACTGGAAAACACCTGCCAGGTGATGCATACTTACTGCCGAGTTACTGCACTGCACCCTGCAGTAGGAGTTGCACAATAGTCTGGGTCCACAGTCCAGTCAACTTGAGGTGGTAGGAAGTGAAAACTTAGGAGACAAAGTTATCTCTGAGAACTATAGTTCCACATCAGTGTTGCAGCCTCCTACCTCTGTTCCATAATGAAACACTGTGCACAAATTGGAAGTGTTGACTAGCCCTGTGTTGCACACCCAGATTTCACATCACTGTAAACTTGAATACTTCCTAAAATGGAACACTCTAGTATATTTAAGCAATAACTACCTCAAAGCCGGTCACTTCTAAGGGATTCACTGGTTTAAGGGTCAATCAAAGAAGACTGCTTTGAAGTCGTTGTTATGATTATATGTCTAATCACAATAACAACTTTCTTTTTTCCCCATTTATTTTTAACTTAATTAAGCTTTTAAGCAGAGTGGTGTGAGCCGTGCATGCCGTACAGTGTCAGTTGGCAGCTGGATTGGTCATGTCTAAGACACTGATGACCGGTTCAGCAGCCAGTCAGGAGCCTCACTAGGCTTATACATAATTAATTAGATTTATAATTCCATGTAAAATACTTGCTACAGGTCACCTTGCCAACAGTCTTATACTGCTGCTTGTTCCACTAACAGTCTTTCAGAATATCTTTTTAAATAAATGGATATCTGACCATTTTTTTAGGAGTTTAGTATACTGGTTCTCAATATCCTTAAAAAAAAAATCTGATTTTAAATTGGATTTGGATATCCTAATATCTGAAAATCCTAGACTGGCTCTCTGCTGCAAGCAGGAATTTCAAGACTTACTTACTGCCTGCAGCCCTCTCCCACTTTGCAGATCGACGTTGGCAGTTTCCTCACAGTGTACAGTAGGTGTACTGGACAGCCAAGACTGCAGCTTTAAATCTATCACTGTCCTCCTAGGACCTCGGAGAGCTGTCAAAGTGACGTCCCTTTTTCTCGTTATCCTTTTCCTCTATCCTTGTCAGGTAAGGAGTTTTGTGCAGCATTACAGTTCTCAAGAAAAAAAAAACATTTTATTCTGGGAGGCCTAGCAGCAGTCAGCTATAACTGTTTAAGTGTATGGATGATCCAACTTCCCTTGCACACCTCCCTTGCTGTCCCTGGATGATCTTAATGGCCATCCTTTGTATGATCTCTATGAATCCCCCAGGTGTGACCTTACCAGGAACCTGTGCAGGGGCATAAGCACCTCCTTCTTCCTATTATCAAATCCCCTTCATATGCATTCCAGTATCATGTGTGTCTTCTTATACATGTCATTGCTCTATGTAGTGGACATATGCCTGTCACTAATGCCTTCCAAGTCTCTCTCTCTCTCTCTCTTCAGTTGTCTGCACCATCTTTTACCTCCCCACCATCCAGTGGACCATTTTAGGATTTTCTCAATCAATGTACATCACTTTGCACTTTTTTGTATTGAACTTTAGTTGCCATAATTTTGACCACTTTTCCAATGATTGGAGTACCAGGTTCTCAAACCCCGTACCGTGTCTCTACTACTAGCCTACATGCACCTGTACTCGTTCATCAGTCTAGAGCTGGGGTACTGGCTAACAGTATCCTGACTGGAGACTAAACACTTCATTTTGATAAAATGGAGACAGTTGCGACCCCACAATTAAATGGATGTTTGATGTTGGTGGCACATCTGACTAGTTTTGAATGCCTCAGCCACGCTGTCATAGGGAAAAGGGATACACTCAAACAAAAATGCTAGATATGCTGGAAAAAAAAGTTACTTACTGTAACAGTAGATCTTTGAAAGAATCCCTTTCATCAGGCCACACTTAATAGAACTTACAGACGCCAGGCGCTAGAACCACACGGAAACTTTTGCAAGTAGTCATCTTGGGGCCACCCAGGATGACATCAGCATCCACATAAACATGGGTGGTTCCTCCTCTCCTCAGTTCCCCATCGGAGATCATACTTAAATTAATAAAAGGCACTATGCCTCTTAGTCTGAAAGATGTACTGACTGCTAAGCCTCAGAAGACTCTCTGGTCCTCAAACTGTACACTCCTAGAAGTACCTAAAATGAGGTCCAATATGGGGAAAAGGTTTTTTGCCAATACTGCCCTGTCCTTATGGAACAACCTCTCACTTACCTTCCAAGACTGCTCCTCCCTTGTGGGGTTTAAGAAAGGGCTAAAGGCCCTATTACTGGAGTGTAACCAATGCAGCTGCCTTCGCTGATATGTTTTACTCCCCTTAACGTGACTTACCACACAAATTGTCTATACTCGTCTCATGAAAGTTACTCTTTGTACTTGGCTTACATGGTCAGCTGCCTGGGTGTACAGTGATGTGAGTTTTATTTAGCATCTCAATTTGAGCGACTTTAAAACCGCTCGCAGTAAGAACGAGTGTTGAATAATGCCCATGAGTACTGTAGAGCGAGTATAGCAGTGAGCTACACTTGCTAAAGGAGGATATGAGGACTGTTTTGGCCAAGCCCTGCCGAACTGTCCATTTGGCGTAGTGACTTGAGCCACCGCCTCTGCAGCTGGTGGACCTGGGTTTGGGACTGGCTGCCGGAGAAATTGTTTTTGTGGGTTTTTTCTGTAATACCTATAAGTTTGCTCCCCCTGGAGTTGATAATATTTAGATTGGGAGGTGTGGGGGACACAGCCGCCCACATAAAATTTTTTTTTTCTTGCCGTCTTTGAGGGAGTAAGCGACTGCCACTGTTTGACACAGGGATCAGTCCTTGGGCCCCTACTGTTCAACGCCTATGTCTCTGACATAAGGACAGGTATCAGGAGTGAGATGAGTCTCTTTGCGGATGACTCAAAACTGGGGGCGGTGGTGGATGGGGAGGAGGGGAGGGTGGCCCTACAGGGGGACCTGGAGGCTCTGGAAAGATGGTCTAGAAAGTGGAAGCTGAGGTTCAATGCAGGGAAATACAAGGTACTGCACCTGGGGGCCAGAAACCTGGGCCAAGTGTACACCCTCAGGGGACAAATGCTACAAGTCTCGATGGCTGAGAGGGACCTTGGGGTGGTGGTGGATGTCAAGATGAACAACTCGGAGACTTGTAGGAGGGCAGCAGCTAAGGCCAACAGGATGCTGGGATGCATCGCTAGGGGGGATCACCTCCAGAAGGAGGGAAGTGATACTCCCTCTGTATAACTGCTGGGTCAGGCTGCACCTCGATTACTGCGTGCAGTTTTGGAGGCCACACTTAAAGAAGGACATTAAACTCCTGGAGAGGGTCCAGAGGAGGGCAACCAAAATGATTTGGGGCTTGGGGGACAGGACCTATGAGGAAAGGCTCGAAGAGCTAAATATGTACACATTGGAAGAGAGAAGGGACCGGGGGGACATGATAGAGGTCTTCAAGTACATGAAGGGGTAAATAGGGAGGAACAGTCAGGATGCTTCAAGGAAGGCGGAGGGGCCACTAGAGGGCATGGGTGGAAGCTGGAGGGAAGATTCAGGGAGAAAGGAGGAGGTGCTACTTCACTGAGAGGAGGTGGTGGAGCCATGGAATGTGCTGCCTAGGGGGCTGGTGGAGGCAGGAGATGGTGGAGGTTCAAGAGGGGTGGGACAGGTACAGGGGAAGGGTTCTGGAAGCGAAATCCAATGCAGCGAGAATATCTGGAACTGGGAAGGGAGAAGCCAGAGAAGGCGAGGGGGGCAGCAAGGTCAGCTCCCAGGGTGGGGGCTGACCAAACCAGCAGATGTGAAAGACCGTTAGGCATATTCTGCTGGCATTTTAGTATGTTAGTGACAGTCAGTGTAATGTTGCTCATCCTTTTTGTTCTGGGCGCATTTCTGTTTGGTATTTTTGTTCGGCAAGATTTAAAACTCACTTTTATCACACACAGAACCAGCTGTCTGTACTGTATGTTCTGCCAGACCATTGTTGTACTTAGATAATCAACACAGAATGTATGTAAATTTGTTGACAGCCCCGGTTTGCTCTACGCCATGAATGTATACAGTACAGTCCCAATTATCCGAACTGCCTGGGCAACATCAGATCAGTTCCGATAATCGAGAGTTTGGATGATCGTGGTTACATTGTTTTTAACAGTATGCCAGTGGAAAACATAAAGCAAGACCACAGAACAGCACCAGTGACAAATCAGCAAGTGAATTTGTAGTTCGCAGAAAGAAGTCTTTAAAAACATCCAGACCTCAAGTCACTCTATCTTCATGCATGGCCTCTGAAGATATATCCATTGCTCACTTTGGGGCATCACAAAAGGTGGATGATGTCTTGGCTGCCAGAAAACCTGCCACCAGAGCCACTTATTCCATGAAGTGGATTGCCTTGTGGGCCTCTTCTGACCAACTGGATCATTTCACCTGTCCAGTAAATCAGGTTCTGGAGTAGTTGCTGTCCTTGTCAGATGCAGGCCTGCAATACTCTTCCATCAAAGTACACGTGGTTACTATTTCAGCTTTCCATGTGCCTACTGATGGTTGCACAATTGCTCAGTTGGAGATGGCCCATATGACTGCGGGGGGGGGTTATTAAACATACTGCCCGCGATCGGGCATTTCGGTCCACTGACCACCAGAGATGACTGCAGGAGGAGGGGGAGCTATACTGCTGCCCGATCGGGCTGGTGGGGGAGTACTACTATGCCCGCCACTGGGGGTGGTGGTGGGGATTGTACACTGATTCCCGTGATCGACCTGCAGGGGCGCCGGTCCTCGATGGCTGCTGCCTGGCAGAGCGCCAGGCGCAAGTCCTTGGGGATCGGCGCACCTCACATGCTAATGGCATGCAATGAAGAGTAATCAGATGCAAATGGCCCCCTGCACCTTGCATGAATTATAGCCCCATTTGCATGTCACCTTTGAATATCGATTTTTCGATGGCGCAATGGTACTTGCGCTACCCTAAGTTGAATGCTCCACTCTGTCAATCTTCCGTGGCGCAAGTTCCACTGCGCGCATGCACAGTGGCTGTGGCTGGGGGGTGATATTCAAAGAAGTTGCTCAATAGCGCAACTCCTTTGAATATCGCCCCGGACACACCCCTGCGTAACTATTTTGCGCAGCGCAAGGGCTTGCGCCTTTGAATGGTGCAGTTTGAATATCCAGCCCAGGGTGTCTTTGTGTACCAATCCTAAGTTTCTACCAAAGGTGGTGTCTGAGATTACTCTGAATCAAACTATCTACCTACTGGTTTATTCTCCTAAGCATACTAATCCAGGGGAAGCATTGCTCCATACCTTAGCTGTACCTAGAATACTCAGGTACTGTATACACTGTATGAAGGACTGCAGGAAGTCCTTGCAGCTTTTTCTTTCATTTGCCCCTGTGAAAGAGGGTGCTCCGGTCTCTAAACAGTACCTGTCCAAATGGTTAGCTTACTATATTACTTTGTTGCAAGAAGTATGGCAAGGAAAGTACAGTTACGTAAGAACTTACCGTAACAGTAGATCTTCGAGAACAGCTCTTGCAGCAGGTTACACCATTAGGACTGAAGACGGCAGGCGCCAGGACCCCATAGAAAATTTCTAGCTAGCTTTCTTCAGCGGGGACTGCCCCCCGACGTCGGTCCCGCCTCCGACATCAGGCGTTGTACATAAGAGGGCGGTCCCGCCAGAATCCCCAGTTTTCCCGCTGGAGAATCCCGGCCGCAGGATGACATCAGAAGGGGAGACCAAGGATCCACCGTCAGAAGGCAATAAAGGAGAAAATCTCAACCAAATCGTTTCTTTTCCTCCGTTTCAATCATCCATGACATGTTGCTTCTGCTTTAACCTTTCATTTTTTTATTTTTTTATTTTTTTAAGCAGAGCCGTACCTCCTCTAAGGGGGAAGGTGGGCGGGAAGGTACCTGCTGCAAGAGCTGTTCTCGAAGATCTACTGTTACGGTAAGTTCTTACGTAACTGTACTATCTTACTTCGAGATACAGCTCTTGCAGCAGGTTACACCATTAGGACTGATTCCCAAGCAGTAACGCTGCCAGAAGATCCGGGAGGAGGCATAGAGACAAGAGAAAAACAATCCAAGTCCTGACTCAGGACAAGAGACCTTGCAACACCGCTAGGCCGAAACCGGCTCTACGCCTAGAGGCTATGTCCAGACTGTAATGCCTGATAAAGGTATGTACAGAGCTCCAAGTAGCAGCAGCGCAAATAGCTGAAATAGAGACATTTGAGCTGCAAAAGAAGTGGCCACACCTCTGGTAGAATGACCCCGGATAGAACCCAGGAGGGGTTTTGTTTAATCTGGTAGCAGTAGAGATACACTGGACAAGCCAGCGTGACAAGGTCTGCTTGGACACCGATTGGCCTTCCATTCTCTGAGAAAAGAGATGAAAAGCTGGTCAGAAGCCCGCAAGGGTTTAGTTCTGTTAAGGTAATACCTAGGCTGCGGTGAACATCCAGGGTATGAAGCAAAGCCTCCTCTGTTGGAGTAATCGGAAGTAGACCGGAAGGTCAATATCCTGATTTAAAGTAAGTGTCGAAACCACCTTAGGCAAAAACTTTGGGTTCGTCCCTAGAGATACTCTGTCCCAGTGGAAAACCAAATAAGGCTCTTTACACATGAGAGCATGAAGCTCAGAAATCCTTCTGGCTGAAGTAATGGCAACTAAAAATAACGTCTTCCACGACAGAAAACGTAGCTCGCAATCCACGGCAGGCTCAAAGGGAGGGAGCGTAAGTTGTTCCAGGACAAAGAGTAGATCCCACGGAGGCACAGAGTCCCTAATGGGAGGCCTAAGGTGCAACACTCCTCTAAGAAACTCCCGAGAAGCATCAAGCTGAGCAATAGTACAGTGCCCCACCGGAAGATGGTAGGCCGAAATAGCACAAAGGTGCACCTTAATAGAGGAGTAGGCTAGCCCAGAATTGAAAAGAGAAAGGAGGTAGTCTAGAACCACTCCAACGGGACAACCTAAAGGGGAAAGGTCACGAGCCCGTGACCACAGACAAAAACGACGCCACTTCATGGCGTAAGTAGCATGCGTTGCCGGCTTTCTGGCTGCGGAGAGAATCTCAGCAACCTCTTGCGAGACCCCGTGGCGCAAAATGGCTATGTCTCTAGGAGCCATGCATGCAGGTTCAAAGAGCGGAGATCCGGATGAAGCAATGAACCTCTCTCCTGAGACAGTAAGTGGGAGTTGAGCGGCAACGGGAGCGGGGGTTCCCGAGATAGCTGTGCCAGCAAGGGGAACCAAATCTGTCTGGGCCAAAACGGGGCCACCAGAATCATTCTTGCGTGCTCCCTGCGCAGCTTGAGAAGAACTCTCTGGATCAACGGGAAGGGAGGGAAGGCATAAAGGAATCTGTTCACCCAGGAGAGGGACAACGCGTCTCGCCAGAAAACACCAGGCCCTGGATCTAGCGAGCAAAAATTGGGCAGTTTTGCGTTGGATGGGGATGCGAACAAGTCCAGTTCTGGAGTTCCCCATCGAAGGAACAGATCTTCTGCTACCTCCTGAAGAAGTTCCCACTCGTGGACTCTGGCCTGGGAGCGGCTCAGGCCGTCCGTGATCGTGTTGTCCACTCCGGGAACATGTACAGCGATCAGGTTTGCGCCGTGTCCGATTACCCAATCCCACACCCTCATGGCCTCCCTGCAAAGGGGGTAAGAGTGTGCGCCTCCTTGTTTGTTGAGGTAATACATCACCGCCGTGTTGTCCGTCTGAAGCAGGATCGTGCACGGCGGGATCATGGACTGAAAGGCCTGGAGTGCATAGAGGACCGCCCTCATCTCTAGGACGTTGATATGGAGATGAGCCTCCAATGGGGTCCATACACCCTGAGACCTCACCCCGTCTAGGTGTGCTCCCCACCCGAGACCCGAAGCATCCGTGGTGAGGGTTATCTCTGGGGACGGCGCTGCAAACGGGACGCCCTTGGAGAGCGACCCAGGGACTAACCACCATTGCCAGTCTCGAATCATGGATTTCGTGATCCTGACTGGATGCTGAAAATGGTCTTGTCTCTGATCCCATTGCGCTCTGAGCATCCACTGCATTATTCACATGTGGAGTCGTGTGAGAGGGACAGTAGGAATGGCCACAGCCATGTGTCCGAGCAGACGAAGGACCGACCTGGCTGGTATGGTCTGGTTCGTCGATAAGTCCCCTATGAGGGACTTTTTGTGTTCCGCCCTGTCGGCTGGAAGAAAAGCTCTTCCCTGGATCGTGTCCAGCACTGCTCCTATGAACTGCAGGTTTTGCGACGGTACCAAGACGGACTTCTCTCGATTTATAAGAATGCCCAGTGATCCAAATAGGTCTTGGGTGTCCTGTATCGTGAGCAGAAGCGCCTCACTGGAGACGGCCATGAGAAGCCAATCGTCGAGGTATGGGAACACATAGTGGCCCTTTCTCCTTAGAGACGCTGCCACGACTGCCATGCATTTGGTAAACACCCTTGGTGCGGATGACAGTCCGAAAGGGAGAGCCCGGAACTGGAAGTGGTGGCTCAGAAACTCGGCGAGGAACCTCTGATGCGCTTGAGCTATGGGGATATGCAGGTAGGCGCCCCATGTCTAAGGACGCTAAATAGGTGCCCTGCTTTAGCATGGGGATCAGGCCCGGAGGGTCAATATGCGAATCTTTGTATGCGACCACATGTTGAGGTCGCCAGGTCCAGAATTGGACGGAGGTCCCTGTTTTCTTGGGAACCAGGAAGAAGTGAGAATAATACCCTAGTCCTCTCTGGTTTCCCGGACGATCTCTACTGCCCCCTTGTTCAGGAGCGTGAGTATTTCTTGCCAGATTAAGTGCCGTGTGACCCGATCACCGGAGAGCAGAGGAGGCCTCGAGGGTGGCTTTTCCGCTAATCCCAAAAAGTGGCCAATGCTGACCAACTGAAGAACCCACCTGTCGGTGGCGATTGCCTGCCATCCCAGCAGGAAGTTGCAATGCGACCCCCGACCATAACATCCCGTTGATCTCGAGGGGCGGGGGCCGGAAAGGAGTCATGCTGTGGCGGCAGACAGGCCCGCTGGCTGGGTCACTCTAGGGGTACGTTGACCTCTGCTAGCGGGCTGCTTCCCCTGGGTTCTGTGAAAACCAGAGCCCCTCTGTTGTGTGGCGGAGCGAGGTTGTTGCCTCTGTGTCCACCCACAAAAATGGCCTTGGTGCCTACGAAAGGACCCAGGCTCAGCCGGGTACATTGCCTGACCGACATTTCACTGCCTTTAGCCTCTTGCAGTTTGGTAAATTTTTTCGCAGGATTACCAAACAACACATCTCCTCAAAAGGGGGCCCATAATGTTCTTCTGGACGTCTGGGTGAAGCCAGAGACACAGAGCCAGGAGTGTCTCCGGAGACAAACGCCTGAAGCTGCTGCTCTGGCCGATGAGTCTATGGAATCATACGCGGGTTCTAAGCACTTGGGTCCCTACTGCCTGAACCTGCATGGAGGAGCTGGAGCATCTCCTCCTTCTGACCACCTTCAGGAGGCTTCAGCTGCCTCCAGACCCTGTTCCCACAGTGCGTTCTGGAATTGAATCATGTGGGTCAAATAGTTCAGGGATCTGATGGCGCAGGTTGCCAAAGCGTACGTGCGCCTGCCCAGAGAGTCCAACTGCTTAGATTCTGGATCCGGTGGTAGGGTGCTCAAATGCTGCGGCCTTTGGGACCGGTCATGTGAGGCTGTTATGACCAGAGAATCGGCCAGAGGTTGGTGCGTCAAATACTGGTCCTCCCTAGGGCCTTTGTATAGACGGTCAGCTTTCTCGCACTGCCGGTAACGAATGGGATGCTTCCACGCAGCCTTGGTGACGCCCAAAAAGTGTCCACCAAGGGTGGTACCACCACAGGCTTGGGGTCCTTCTGCCAAGATACTTAGCCAGGCGCAATCTTTCGGGTCTAACTCCTCAGATTCCCAATCCCATGTTCTCCTGGATATGGCGATGATATCCATGAACGAGGGTCATCCGGAGGAGACCGTGGAGTCTCACGTGGGTCCGAGAAGGGACTGAGATTGGAGATGGAGATCTGGAAGTTGAATACACAGATCCCTCGCCTCCGCCGTGGCGCAACGCCGGCATCTCCTGGATCTCTTTGGGCTGGGTGAACCGGAAGACGAGGCTCTAGATGGAGGTCTCCTCTTTGCACTTCGAGCCCTGGGAGGGGATCTGGACTCCCTGGGGACAGTAGAGCGGCCAGCCGACCCCGCAGGCGAAGGGGGGGCCAGAGCCGAAGGAGGAGGAGGAGGAGGAAGAAGACCGGTGGGCGCCACGTCCTTCTTGATGGTGCCCACCAGTATGTAAAGAGATCCTTTACATCCGCAATAGATAATCCCGATGCTGGCTCAGACGTCGAGGGTCGGACGTCGGGTCCCGGCGATGGCTCCACAGGGACCTCGGGCGGCGGCGAGGGAGCCCTGGGAGACTGCGCGAGGCTGGGATCGCCCGTCTGGTCTTTGGGCTGCGTCGAGTCTTCCTCTGTAAGGGACTCCTACCTGACGACGGTCGGAGACGCAGGAGCCCTCTTCTCAGGCGCCACGGACGTCGGTTCCCCTGCCGACATCCGATGGGTAGATTTGACCGACGACGGTCTGACAGCCGACGACTGCCCGAGGGAGCGGTGACGAACGGCCGACAGAGGTCAAGCCGGCGGCCGGGTCTGCCGCCTCTTCAGAGGGGTAAGCTCCAGGGTCTTCCTCGGCGGCACTGAAGAGGACCGACGCCGGGTACCGGCTGAGCGGGAGCCCGACTTGTGGCGATGGTGATGACGCTCCCCAGACTTCGCCCCGGCCTTAGGGGTGGAGGACGATGACAGCCTGGCGGTAGGGGCCTGAGAAGATCGAGAAACGGCCACCGCAGCCGGGGGGAGGGAAGAGGCCCTGGACAGGGACCGGTCCGACTTCGATCCGGAGCTGCGGGACTCGGAGGCCCGAGTCGGAGACCTGGAAGGGTCCTTCTCCCTTCTCTTCTTTTCAGCGTGCTTGTGAGAAGATTCCCCTTTAGAGGACATGGCTCTAAGTTTTTCTTCCAGGAGGAACACCTGCAGAGCCTTCTGTCGCCGGATCCTGGTGCGGCTGTTAAATCCCTGGCAGAGGGAACAGGCCTGGGTGTCGTGCTCTGGGCCCAGGCACCGAATGCAAGCCGTGTGAGGGTCCTCAAAGGGGATCTGTTTCCCACAAGCACACTTAGACGTATGTCCAGAGGTCGGTGAGGACATTAGAGAAGAAAATCTTCAAATGAAGCAATTTCCCCGGGAAGTTCAGCGCAACTACGGCCGCGGCGCTAGACTGAGACCGAAGGGTCGAGGCATGCAAGTTCGACGGCGGAAAGAACTGGGGATTCTATGGACCAATTCCTTATGTACCACGCCTGACGCCGGAGGCGGACCGACGTCGGGGGCGGTCCCCGCTGAAGAAAGCTAGCTAGAAATTTTCCGTGGGGTCCTGGCGCCTGCCGGCTTCAGTCCTAATGGTGTAACCTGCTGCAAGAGCTGTATCTCGAAGTAAGATCTTCCTGGGGTAGTTCATGACCATTCAACTAAAGGCATGACCACTTCTGTTGCCTGTTTTAAGAATGTATCTGTTGCTGAGATTTGTGCAGCTGCCACCTGGAGTACTGCCACATCTTTACTAAACACTACAATTTGGACATGACTCATGAAAAAGGGCAGGTTCTGGCCTAGCTGTGCTTCAAGGCCTCCTTTCTTAGGCCTGTAAGCTCCAGTGGCCTGTTTTTATCGTTAGTACTGCTTGGTACTTGTTCCATAGGTGTGGCCAGATGAAAGAGATATCCTTGAAGAAGATAGAACAGTATGTACTTACTGTAACAGTAGATCTTCGAGAGAATTTCATCAGGCCATGCCACTGCACCCTCCATTCCCCTGAGGATTTAGAGCTCTGTAAATCCTGTCTCTTCCTCCAGAAAAGTTTACCTGTTGCTTCCTGCCTTGCCTGGTAGGCAGAGCCACATGTTCTCTCCTGGTTCCCTCTAGGAAGGTCTTCCAAGCATGACCTCCTGGGAGGAACTGAGAAGGGAAGGGGCTGCCCATGTTTATATGGGAAGTGCCAACGCGGGACGTTGTCATGGGTGGCTCCTAGTGGACTGCTTGCAAAAAAGTTTCTGTGTGGTCCTAGTACCTGGTGGCCATAGTTCCACAGGTGTGGCCTGATGAAAGAGATTCGGTAGAAGATCTACTGTTACGGTAAGTACTTAACTGTTGTTTGTGCACCTTACACAGTACCCTCTGCTAAGTCTGGGTAAGAAGATGGATGAAGTGCAGGTGGTGATAGTTGCAGAGGAAACAGACACAGTGGTCATGTCTGAAATTTGGCCTAACCTGAACAACTGCTTGGACCTAATGTTTCAGGGTACAAGTTTTCAAGAAGGACAGTGAAAACAGGTGGGGGAGGGGTGGCAGTGTATGTGAGGGAAGATATCTGGGTGTCTGAAGCTACAGCAAACAAGGAGGGGTGAAAGTAGAGTACTGTTGATACAGATGATGGAAGGGAGAAAGAAGCACAGGGTAGGGGTAGTGTACACAACACTAGATCAGTCAGTCAAATGAGATAAGCAGTAGGATCTGGAGAAATAGTGTTAACAGGTGACTTCAACCTTCCACACTGACTGGGGGATGGCAGTAGTTGTGAGTCAGAAAGGGTGAAGATTTGTTGATACCACTCAGGACTGCTTCCTCACACTGTGGGTGACTGAGGCTACAAGGGAGTAGGCAGTACTAGCCCTAATGATGTCCTATCACGGCATTAATTAGTGACATTCATGTGGAGCCCTTAATTAGCCAGTGTGATAACTACACAGTGAAATTCAGGAAGAATCTAGGATTGTAATAAATGGCCACTGACACATGGGTGCTGAACTTCAGGAAAGCAGATTGCAGAAAAATGGGGAAGAAAATGCTGGGAATACTCTAGGACTTTTATAAGATCAAGGGAGGAGGGGCAGTGGGTAGCACTAAAGAAGGGTATTACAGAGGCCACCCAAGACTGAATCAGGACTGTAAACAAACTCCATAAAATACAGGAAACTCATATGGTTAGACAGGCATATAATGCACATTTTTAGAGGGGAAAGGGGTTATTTGGGACTTACAAGAAGAAACAAAGTGAGGCAAAGACAGAGAAGAGGTATAAGGAGAAACTGGGTATAAATAAAACGTTCATTATGGAGGCAAGCAGAACTGAGGCTAGCAGAATGGGTAAGGAACAGCAAAGCCATCTTTAGATACATAAGCGAAAGGAAAAAGACTATGGATAACATAGAATAGATTAAAAAAAGGATGGGGGTGTGATATTATCATCAATCCCTTGACCATGCTTTTGCTTGCCCTCTTGCTACTTAGCATATGTCTACCTGCTTGCTACTAAAAAGGTCATAACCCATCTCTGGATTCAGGCAATCTCCCCCACAGCCCAAACGTGGCGAGAGATCGTCTGTGATATCTACGAAATGGAGAGATTATTTATTTATTGTAAGAAATTTACCAGGAAATACATGCTGAGGCATAAAGCTCATTTCCAGATGTGTCTTGGGGGAACGGGGATAAATACATAGTATAAACAAAGTGCAGTAATCTGATAAGCAAAAAGCACAGTTATGTACAGTATATACAGTAACGTAAATGGCAAATTGCTAAACAAGAAAGATAGGAAAGGAGGAGAAAAAAGGAGGGATATGGCGTGGGGAGGAGGGAGAGGATGAAACAGAGTGAACAGATTGGAGGTAGTAGTGAAGGGAGAAGGGAGAGACAGGGAGGAAAAGGGTTGAAGGGAGGAAGGTAGTGGAAGGAGAGGGAAAAGGAGGGGAAAAGGGAAGAGAAAGAGTGCAGAGGTTGAAACATTTAGTAGCAGTAGTATAGTAGCTTGGGGACTGGCACTGGATGGGGAAAGAGAAAGGGGCAAGACATCAGACTAAGGGCAGTTGCAGGTGGGAGATGTATGGGCTTGGAGTAACAAGGAAAGAGAGCATTTGGAGGAGGCAGAGTGAATTGTAAGGGGAAGAGAGTTCAAGATTTTAGGAAAGGGGTAAGAGAAGACATTGTGTCCCACAAGGGATTTACAAGAAGAGAGCATTAGGGAGTGATAGCTTGAGTTATGAAGAGAGAAACAGGCAGGCGGCACAGGGGAAAGAAGAGAACTGAGATGAGGGAGGGAGGAGGCACAGTGGATTAGCCGGCGATCTACCAAGGAGGGGAGGAAGAGATCACTGTACACAGAAATGAAAATTACGTACCTACCGTAATTATGATCTTTCTGTGTATCTTCACCATTCCTCACAGGAGGGTATCTGGCCGGAGGTCAGGACACTGCAGGAGCTTTTTTTTTAAAGGGTATGAGCCGACACACCATCAGCGCCGCCCCTTGAGGCTGATGCACTGCGTGGCGCCAGGGTTGGCCATTAGTTGTGTCGACCCGGCCTGCCTGCCAGTTCTGAGTCGCCGGAGAGGTAAGAGGAAGGGATGGAGGGTGGGACAAGAGAGTCCAGGACAGAAGAAAAACTACTCACCTTAGTAATGTTGTTTTTCTAATGGAGTCTTGCTATATTATGACATATGCAGTGAGTCCCAACCTTCGAACTGCTCCGGAGGTGACAGAGTTAACTTTCCATGCCAGGCATGGAACTTTGAGCGCGAGCTCGGTTGAAAACTCTGTCTGTTGTTAATCAAACTCAAACTGTCAGATCTTTACAAGCAAAACTCACTAAGGTTCTGTGTGGAAGCCGTAAACCTACACTAGCCAACTGGCTACTAAATATAAGAACACATTTTTCTTGGTCCCAAAACAAAGACTCAAGTCAGGGGATCCAAAAAATTAAAAACATAACACCCAAACACCCCAAAAAGGAGGGGTGAAAAAATAAGGTGGGCATCTACTAAGTGCCAACACTGCACTGCTCACCAACATCCCAAAAGCAGAGGTTCTGAGAGGGGCAGGCGGGGGGGAGGTCATAATATAGCAAGACTCCATTAGAAGAAAATGAAAATTATGTACCTACCGTAATTCTTGATCTTCTTGGACGAGTTTCCACCACTCATTCACACTATTGGGATCTGCGCCGGAGGCACTAGGACCCATCGGGAGCAAACTTTTTGCTGGAGGGTCGGCGCCAGAGATGGCGCCCAGAGGCATGGCACACAGCAAGCCTCAGCTCGGCGCTTTCGTAATGACTATCTTGGCGCCGACCTCCAACCGCCTCAGTACCTTTTTTTACCAAGGAGGTGCAGCTTAACTAACCTAGAAGGGTAGCCTAACCCTAAAACCGGACATAAGATAGTCCGGACGACCCGTATAAGAAGGGTCAACAAAGAAGTCTTCACAGCCTAAAGATTTGAGGGAGTGAAGACCAACAACAGAGGTGAGCTCAGGGGACGGAGGGTGGGCATGTGAATGAGTGGTGGAGACTCGTCCAAGAAGATCAAGAATTACGGTAGGTACGTAATTTTCATATCTTCCTGGACATAAGTCTCCACCACTCATTCACACTATTGGGAGAGTACCGAGCTAATAATCCCCCGAGAGGGTGGCAGAAGACACCAAGAGCTCACATTTCTAAGACAGAAGTCCATTAAGGATGGCTCTGCCAAAGGAAGAATGTCGTCTGGCATGGACATCTAGTGCATAATGTTTAACAAAAGTATGCACTGAGCTCCAGGTGGCCGCGTTGCAAATATCTGCAATGGGCACGTTGCGAATTTCCGCTAGGGATGCCGCGACCGCTCTAGTAGAGTGAGCGTAAACCCTACCCTCCAACTTAACCTGTGCCATGGAATAGCAGTGGCGAAGGCATGCCACTAGCCATGCTGAGATACATCTGATAGCGACAGGTTGACCCAGCCGGGTCTCGCTGAAGGAAACGAACAGTTGCTGGGCTTTGCAAAAGTCCTTGGTTCTATCCAGATAGAAACACAAGGCCCTCTTAACGTCCAAAGAATGAAGAGAATGCTCTCCTTCATTTTGGAAGTTCACAAAGTAAGAGGGAAGGACCAAAGGTTGGTTTAGATGAAATTCTGACACAACCTTAGGAAGAAATTTAGGATGAGTATGAAAAACTACTTTGTCCCTATGGAACACAGTATACGGAGGGTCTGTGACTAGGGCATGTATCTCAGAGACCCTGCGGGCTGAGGTAATGGCCACTAGGAAGGCAGTCTTCCAGGTGAGAAATTTTAGCTCACAGGTAGCCAGAGGTTCGAAAGGTTTCCGAGTGAGCATATCTAGCACAAGATTGATGTCCCAGGCTGCAACTGGACGTCTTGTAGGAGGTCTGGTATGAAGAATTCCTTTAAGAAATCTCTTAACCACAGGTAACTGAGCCAGAGATAAGGAAAAAATCGGCTCATGATATGCTGAAATGGCACTAAGGTGAACTTTGACTGTAGAGAACTGTAGGCCTGAATTTGAGAGGTCTAAGAGGTACTCCAGAACTTTATCTGGTGGGCAGGAAAAAGGATTCAAAGAGGACTTTGCACACCAGAGCGAGAAACGCCGCTTGGCTGTGCAAGTTTTCCTAGTGGCTGGTTTCTGTGCAGCCAGAAGAATATCTGAAACTCTTCGAGACACATTGAACAGGTTTACTTCTACCTCTTCAGGAGCCAAGCGTGAAGGTGAAGCGATCTCAGGTTGGGATGGACCACAGGCCCCTGAGTCAAAAGGTTCATCTGTAGGGAAGTGGTCTCGGAGGAACTGCCAACATATTGTTGAGTAGTGGAAACCACAGCTGCTGAGGCCAAAAGGGAGCAATGAGAATCATCTTGTCCCCCCTGGGATTCGAACTTGAGGAGTACCCTCTGAATTAGAGGAAGAGGTGGAAAGGCGTAAAGAAAGCGTTTTGTCCACCTCAGCCTGAACGCATCCTGACAGAAAATGCCAGGCCCTGGATTTCTGGAGCAGAAGAGAGGCAGTTTTGCGTTGAGTGGGGATGCAAAAAGGTCCAGGTCTGGAGTTCCCCACTCTTCGAATAGTGACTGAACTATGGTTGAGTTGAGAGACCACTCATGAGGGTCTGTCTCTGTTCTGCAGAGACGGTCTGCCAGTTCGTTCTGAATACCTGGCAGGTAGACCGCTTGAATTAGAGCCTTGTGCTACAAGCACATTCCCATACCCTCATTGCTTCCCTGCATAATGGGTAAGAATGAGCATCGTCCTGCTTGTTGATGTAATACATCACTGTTTGTTGTCCGTTTGAAGGAGAATGTTCTTGTGACAGAGAATGTCCTTCAACGCTCGGACCGCATAAAGGACGGCTCTCATTTCTAGGACGTTTATGTGAAGCTGGGACTCGACTTGAGTCCACGCACCTTGAGTGTGGAAGCCTGACAGTGAGCTCCCACCCCATCAGGGATCGTCCGTGGTAATGGAGTCCTGATGGTCCAGAGGAGCAAAGGGATATCCTTCCAGGAGATTGCTCTCTTGAGACCACCAGGTGAGTGACCTCTTTAAAGGTTCCGTCACCTTGATGGGATAGGACTGTGGGTGAGTGGTTGGGGACCACTGAGTACTGAGCATCCACTGAGCGGTTCTCATGTGCAGGCGTGCTAGGGGTACAGTGAACACTGAGAAAGCCATGAGGCCTAGCATCCTTGCACCGAGAGAGCTGTAACTGAGGAGTTCTCCCCGATGTGACGGGCCATTTGAAGGATATCATTCCTTCTGTCTTCTGGAAGAAAAGCCTTCACACAGGAGGTGTCCAGAAGAGTCCCTATAAAGAGGAGCCTCTGGGAGGGCTGCAGTTGCGACTTCTTGAGGTTCAGCAGAACTCCCATGGACATAAGGAGGCGAGAAGCCGTCTCTACAGCACCAGGGTCCCTTGCCTGGAAGGGCTTGCTAGAAGCCAATCGTCCAGATAAGGGAACACCTGTATCCCGACCTTTCTGAGGTGCGCAAGAACTGCACAACACTTTGTAAAACCGCAGCAGCCGAGGATAGCCCAAAGGGGGACTCTAAACTGATAATGTGAACCCAGAGCCACAAACCTTCAGGAATTTGTGGCGCCCGGTGAATAGGAATGTGCTGGTAAGCATCCTGCATGTCTAGGAGGCTAGCCAGTCATGTTGATGAAGCAAAGTTAACAGGGTTCCCAGAGAAATCATTTTGAATTTCTCCTTGGGGAGAAATTTGATTAGCTTTCTGAGATCCAGAATGTGGCGCATACCCCTGGACTTCTTCGGAACCAGAAAGTAATGGGAGTAGAAACGCATATTCCGTTGATGCAGCGGCACCACTTCTACTGCCCTGTTGTTGAGAAGGCCCTGAATCTCGGTGGCAAGAAGGTCTGACTGAAGGGTTGACAGCCTGGACTGCCGTTTGGGAGGATGATCCGGAGGGGTCTCCAGAAGATTGAGTGAATACCCCTCGCGAATTATCCGAAGGACCCATTTGTCTGAGGTTATGAACTTCCACTGGTTGTAGAAGTGCATCAGACGACCTCCCACCAGAGAGGAAAAGTCCACCTCGGGCAGCTGAGATGGGACTTGGGCCAGCCATTCATAAGGTAGCGCTGGGCGCTTTCTGTTGCGTCGTCTTTTGAGGTTGGGCAGGTTGGTTTTTAGGGAAACCTCCTCTGCCTCGAAAGGACTGACGATTATGAAACTGACGTTTATTGACATGCCCTCGAGAGGGGGCAGGAGGGGGTCGAGCCAACATAATGGCTGACCTAGTCTTTTGAGTAGCTTCTAGAGCTTGCTCTACCTGAGGAACAAAAAGATACACACCATCAAATGGCAATGCCATTACCTGCTGCTGCGCTTCATTCGTGAAACCCGAAGTGTGCAGCCAGGAATGACGGCGGGTGCAAATACCAGCAGCCGCTGAACGGGAAGCAGTGTCGAAAGCATCCATGGCTGCTTTAACCTGCTGGTTGTTAGATTCGATACCTCTGGTAATGGTTTGAAGAAGCTCTGGCTTTGCGTCCGACTCCGGAAGAGCTTCAACCATCTGCTTGATAGAATGCCACAGGATATACCCATACTGTGAGAAATAGCTCTAGTAGCTGGCAATATGCATACTTAGGGTAGAAGCAGCAAAGACTCTTACCTAAGGTGTCTATCATACGAGATTCTTTAATAGGTCGAGCTGTAGTAGTTTGAGGAAGAACAACCTTATCATTCTCTGCCAGTATTACAATAGGATCCGCAAAGGCTTGAGATGCCAAAATGGGATGATCCTTGGGGGCTGAATATTTCCTATCTATGGATTTAGCCACCGTTGGGGTGAGAGCAGGATTATTCCATACCATTTGAGACAGCGTCTCGAAGGAAGGCTGAACCGGAGGAGTCAAATCCGTAAGGGATCTCCGGAACATGAAGGTACTGGAGTCTTAATTTCCCAGGATCGATGTCTGTAGTCTGGAGAGAAAGAGTGGAACTCAGATTTTTCAGCAGAGACTTAAATGACAGGTCCTCGACCACAGGCTCTGTAGCAGTGACAGATCCTGCTTCGTCCACTTCATCACCCAACCGAAGGTCTGGGTCGGGCTCAATGTCATCTCCTGACAGTCCAGGAGGGACTGTATGGTCAGGAAAGGAATGAAAATCAGAAGAGAGGAAGAAGGAAGCGAGGTGAAAGAGGTCCTGAAAGGCAGAGGCCGAGCCCCGGCTGGGGGCGCCTGACACGAGAATAGCCGAGGGACCATGCGGCACAGCGATGCGAGGACCACGCAGTGCAGCGGTGCCGAGCACGCATGGTGCGAGAAGCCGCCTGGCCCGAAATGGCGCCAAGAAGCCGCTGGCGCCAGACGGCACTGAGCCGCCCGAAGATGGCACCGAGGCCCGAAAACACCCCAGACTCAAAACAGGTTTTGAAGGGAAGAGAGCAGGAGATAAAGGCATCGGTGTGGCCCCTGTGCGCAGCCATGTGAGGGGGAACACCTAAGCCGAAGTCGACGGCACGCAAGAAGGTGCCGCGTGACCAGGAAAATCAACCGCCTTACCTGGTCTCAATGAGCCCAAAGCCTACAAGTGACTGAGCCAGATAGCTGAACTAACCTCCGAGCCCATTGCTCTATAAAGAGCGCCCACTGATGAAACACTCTCATCTGAGAGACCAACCTCGCTTGGGCGGTAGGACCGATGTCGAGCCGCTAGCCAGAAGCAGAGGTTGGTGACTCCGAAGGAGAAGGCCGGCAACTAGCCCCGATAACCGAACGTCTACGCACAGACATATCAGAGGGCGACCTCGAGTGATGCCTTCTCTTTTTAGACCTGTGGGCTGAAGAAGAGCTCGAGGCCGAATGGTGCTGAGAATGTGACCATTTATTTTTATGCTTCCGCGGGGACCGCCCATCCCCCCGGGCATTGGACTGACCACTGTCAGACCCCCCCCTCCGGAGAAGGCGGCGGACCGGACCCAGCCGACAGCTTTCATATGAAGTCTCCCTACCGTCACCTGACCTGCTCATGGTGGGCTCACTCAAAGTAGGCTGAGACTTCTTTATTTTAAAATAAGACTAGCGATACTTTATCGAGATAATACTACAAAATAACAAAACTGAAAACTATGCTGCTAGTTTGAAGTTTGACTCCAACGGTGACGGCAGACGTCGTCCACTGAAGCGCGGTCGACAGCGGGAAAAAAGGAACTGAGGCAGTTGGAGGGTCGACGCTGAGATATTCATTACAGCGCGAGCTGAGGCTCGTGGTGCCATCTCTGGCACCGACCCTCCAGCAAAAAGTTTGCTCCCAATGGGTCCTAGTGCCTCCGGCGAAGAACCCAATAGTGTGAATGAGTGGTGGAGACTTATGTCCAGGAAGATCAAAATTACTAAGGTGAGTAATTTTTTTTCTTCAGACAACATGAAGTCTTGCTATATTATGACATATGCAGACTACACAGCAGTACCTCCATGGAGGAGGGACAGAACCTACTACGGAAATAGGCTCTGAAGCACAGCTGTGCCAAACCGAGCATCACTCCTAGCCTGGATGTCCAGGGAGTAATGCTTGTAAAGAGTGTGAACTGTTTTCCAGGTAGCCCTTGACATATCTCTAGGATAGGGATGTCCCTGGCAGCAGCCAGAGACAGCTGTACCTCTGGTAGAGTGAGCCCTCAGGCCTGAGGAGGGAACCTTACCCAGTTTTTCATAGCAAAATTGGATACAAGAGACAATCCACCTGGCAATGGATCTTTTAGAGGCAGGTTTCCCTTTACCAACCTCACCATAAGTGAGGAACAGTTGGAGGGAGTCAAACCTGTGACCCTTGGTACGTTCTATGTAGTAACTAAGGGCTCTTTTGACATCTAAACTGTGCAGTCTCCTCTCACCAGAGGAGGAATGGCCAGTGAAGTACACAGGGAGAGACATAGATTGATTAAGGTGGAAGTCTGAAACCACCTTAGGCAAGAACTTTCTGTTAGTCCTGAGGACCACCTTATCTCTATGAAAGGAGATAAAATCAGGTTCCACTGACAATGCTTGTAATTCACTTATGCACCTGGTAGAAGTGTTGGCTACCAAAAACACAATTTTCCAAGTCAAGTACTTAAGCTCTGCTGAAGACAAGGGCTCAAAAGGGGGTTGCACAAGCTGAGCAATGCAAATATTAAGATCCCAGGCAGGGGCAGGGTCCCCTGAATGGAGGGTTGGTGTGAAGCAACCCCTTGAAAAACTTGGAGAATACAGGATGAGCCAAAAGAAGAGGGTTTACCTGTTGATAAGAAAGCAGACATCAGTGCCAGGTGCACTTTTTAGGGTAGCTGGCCTCAGCCCAAAAGTATTCAAATGCACCATATAATCCAGGACTGTGGGTAAGTCAGCAGATTCTGGGGAAATATCTTGCCAGAGCACCAAATGGAAAATCTCTTCCATTTGGAATTATAAGTAGCACTGGTGGATGGCTTCCTAGAAGCCTTCAATATATCCAATACACCTTGAAAGAGGTGAAAGTCAGCAAACTCTAACTCTTCAAGAGCCAGGCCTTGAGATTGAGAGATTTGAGATTCGGGTACCAAACCCTTCCCTGAGCACAGGCTAACAGGTTGTGATTCCTGGGAAGACACAGGGGAAGATGGACTGCTAAGGACATAAGGAGTGGGTACCAGGGCTATCTGGCCCAATCTGGAGCAATCAAGATCATCTTGCAGGGTTGAGATCTGATTTTGACTAGCACCTTGAACAGAAGAGGGAAGGGGGCATAGAGAAACTTCCCTTCCCAACTGAGAAGGAAGGTATCCAGAGGGACTGGGCCCAACACTGGGGGCCTGCAGCAAAAAAGGGGAAGTTGGTGATTGTCTGGGGCTGCAAAAAGATCTATCTGCGGGGTGCCCCATCTGGCAAATACTACCTCCAATACTAGGGGATCCAGTGACCATTCGTGATGGCCCTGGGAAATCCTGCTGAAAGCATCTGCCAGGACATTGTCCTTGCCTGGGAGGTGAACTGCCGTAAGGGAGGTGTTCAGGGAGTACGCCAGAGACCACAACTTCATTGCTTCGGTGCACAAGGCCGTAGACCGAATGCCTCCTTGCTTGTTGATGTACCACATTGTAGTGCTGTTGTCTGTTCTGATCTGTACAACTTTGTTCTGAAATGAGGTGGAAAAAGCTTGAAGTGCTAGAAAAACTGCTCTGAGTTCCAACAGATTGATGTGAAGCAGAGATTCCTGAGGAGACCACAATCCCTGGGTAGTGAGATCGCCCATGTGAGCTCCCCACCCCAAGAGGGATGCATCTGTAGTAAGGATTAAGGAGTGAGACTGAGGGGTGAAGGGACCCCTGTCTCAGATTGCTCTGGTCCTGCCACCACTGGAAGGGCTTGGATCAGGGTTCGAGTCACTGGGATCAATTTGGTCAGAGGGTCTCTCCTTTGAGACCAAAAGGCTCTCAAATGGAACTGGATGTCCCTCATCTGAAATCTTGCTCCCTGCACAACTGCTGTAGAAGCAGCCATGTGCCCCATGAGCTGCAGAAAATGCCTTGCTGGTCGAGAGACCTGCAGGGTGAAAGACGAGGCCAGAGAGACCAAGGTCCTTGCTCTTTCCAGAGGAAGGAAGGCTCTGGCCTCTTTTGTGTTCAGTTCTGCACCTATGAAGGTGAGAAGCTGGGCAGGCTCTAGAACTGACTTTGGAAGATTGAAGGAAACCTAGAGATGTGAGCAGTTGCTGAGTTACCTGAAGGTGTAGTTTGACTTGGTCTGGAGACTGGCCTACTATGAGCCAGTCGTCCAGGTAAGGAAAGATGGCAATCTTTTGCCTTCTTAAGTGGGCCACTGCTACTGCCAGGCATTTTGTGAATACCCTCGGGGCAGAGGTGAGGCCGAAGGGCATTGCTCTGAACTGGTAATGGCCTGAGGGCAGTTCGAATCTGAGGTACTTTCGATGGGAGCTTCTGATAAGAACATGGAAGTAGGCATCCTTGGAGGTCCAGGGACACTAGCCAGTCCCTGGCCTTAGAGAGGTAAAATAATTCCAAGAGTCACCATTTTGAATTTTGGTTTAAAAGGTGCTTGTTTAGGTATCTGAGATCCAGGATGGGCACGCATTCTCCTGTCTTTTTGGGGTAAGGAAGTTCCTGGAGTACAACCTTTGCCCTGGTGTAGGGGGAACCCTTTCCACAGCTCTGAGAGCCAGGAGGGTAGAAACTTCTGTTTCTAGGCAAGTGCCTCTGATGGATTGCAGGTGGAAAGGATCTGGCTCTCATCTTTGGAAATTTTTTGAAGCTGAGAACCAATCCCTGGCTTACTACTTCCAGGACCCACTTGTCTGATGTTAAAGACTTCCAGTCCTGGACAAAGTAAGCCAGCCTGCCCCCTACAGGTAGTGGAGAATCGGCTCTGGCCACCCCATCAGGGTGCCTGCTTGGCAGGGGCTTTGGGCTGAGGGGTAGAAGCAGGCTTGCTTGCACCCTGTCTGCCTCTCCCTCTAAAGAACCCCCTCTGGACATAAGCAGAAGAGGACGCCTGGACTTGGTAAAAAGGCCTGCCCCTGCCCCTGGGATGCTGCCTTTGAGGAGTGGCCTGCCTTTCCTTGGCCTGTGCACTCCTATAGGTGGTCCTATATTCATCCATTTTCTTCATGTAATTCTCTGTCTGCTCCCCAAACAGAGAATTGCCCACAACAGGAAAATCCATGGCCTTAGACTGGGTATCCTGTGACAGGCTAGTACATCTGAGCCAAGCCATTCTGCAGTGCCACAGATGTAGCCATGACCCATTGATGCACATCATTAGAGTCTACTGCAGCATGAAATTGCACCTTGGATGCCTCAATACCATCCGCAGCCACCTGTTCCAGCTCCCAGGCAAGCTGGTCAGGGACCTGTTTTCCCAGGGCCAGCACAGTATCCCATCTGGATTTCTGGTACCTAGCAGCATAAGCCATATAATTTGCCTGTCTGAGTCCCAAAGTTGCTGCCATGTACTGTTTCTTTGCCATGGCATCAATCCTCCTGGAGTCCTTTTCAGGGGGGTGAGAAGCTAGGGGACTATTTGCCTTGTCACAGGCTGCAGCCTGCACTACCCCCACATGGCTGCATTGCTGTGTGAAGAACTCCGTATCAGAGCCTGACAATGTATACCTCTTGTCCATCCTTTTATCAACAGGAGGTATAGTGTGAGGAGTTTTTAGAATTTTTACTGTCTGTTTCTGAAAAGATTTATGCAAAGGATTAGACAGTCTCCTAGACTCTGGAATATCCATCATTTCTACATAATCAGCCTCCTCTTGGTCATCAACAGCTTCCTCAACAGGGAGCTGGAGAGTTTCAGCAACTTTCTTATAGAACATAAATTGAGAAGGGGACTCAGATAGCCTGGGGGGAGAAACCCCTGACGGTCTGTCTGGAGAGATGTCCGGTTCAATGGGCACATCCAGACCTTCAAAACCACATTCACTCTCCTCATACTCCTCTTCCCCCTCCTCCGGTTCATAAAAATCCTCAAAATCATAATCTTGAACCGGTGGAACCAGCCGAACCGAGCGCTTTCCTGATGGTGTCGGTTCGGTCGGAACCAGGGAAAGTGACTGGACAATTTAAATTGCTTTAGCTATTTCCTCAGCGGTTGGAGAAAGAACTTGTGGCTCCACACTAGCTGACTTTCTAGTCTTTTTAGTTGGAACCAGCTCCTCAGAACTGGCTCTTCGTTTGCCCGAGGAAGTATCGCCCTGGTCAGAGGGCACTCCCTCCGGTTCGGTTGGAACTGAACCGGGCTGGCCATCCGGGTCAGCGGACTTTTTGGCCTCCCTTTCCCTGAGCCTACCAACTCTTTCTATGGTGGCAGCAGGAAAATTATTACAAATTTGGCAGTCTGCATTGAGGTGGTCAAACCCCAGACAATACACACAGGTGGTGTGTGGGTCAACCTGCAAGGCTTCCCCACAAACACTACAGTGCTGAAACCCAGTGGGCCCGGTTTTCTTTTGGGTTTCTCAGACAATAGTGCCAGCTCAACCAAACTTGCCCATTTATGGCAATCCACCAAGCAAGACTCCCTTATCGGTTCCCAACCATGCCACGATTAGTGGAAAAACCGTAATGAAATCCGTTTTTTTAGAACCGAGAAGAACCGGGAACCGCACTCTAAATAAGGACTAGTAAGTTTGAGAATAACCTGATCGGTTCAAACCGAACCGAAAAGCGTTTACAAGTTCCACACAGAACAAAATAAATGTAAGCCAATCTATTACTTACAATACCACAGACAGAGCTTGAACTGACCGGCTGCGGTTTAATTTCGGTCAAAAAACCGATACAATAATACTTTTTAACCAACAAACGAACCAAGCAGAAGGAGAAATCTCCGGGGGGCGACTGTTCAGTGAGGCGGAGTAAAGAATCTGACAGTTTGAGTTTGATTAACAACAGACAGAGTTTTCAACCGAGCTCGCGCTCAAAGTTCCATGCCTGGCATGGAAAGTTAACTCTTTCACCTCCGGAACAGTTCGAAGGTTGGGACTCACTGCATATGTCATAATATAACAAGACTTCATGTTGTTTGAAAAAGGAAAGGATGTATGAACTAAAAGGAGAAATAGCGACTGAGAGGACAGCAAAGAAAGAGGTTAGAAACTAAAGGGGATTGAGAGGGGCCCTAATCTCTGGAAACAGAAGAAGGAGGGGAGGGTGGGTAAAGAATTTAGGGAGAGGGGAGAAGTATAAGATATCCGAGACCTTGGTCCGTCTCCAGATTAGTATAGGAACTGCAAGGAGTAGCAAAGCTTTCTGCCAGAATTCAAGGCACGGAATAACTGGCAAATACTCCAGAAAGCAGAGTCGGTTATTCTGGAAGAAGGACAGGATACAGGATTCAGTACTCTCTCAAGAAAAGATGTTTGGTGAAAAAAGATTTTTTTTTTATTTTAGGAGAAAGAAGTTGGATGGAAACAGGAGGAGGAAGGAGGGCAACTACTAACCCCACCCCCAGGGTGGAGACAATGTACTTAGAGAAAGAGTGCGCTCACGAGCTATCCACTCTTCCTGAAAAAATACTCCGTGTGTCCCTACTTTACCCCACTCCCTAAGGTGGAGGAGTGGCGACAGAGAGGAGGGGGACCCAGAGACTGAGGCCCCAGGGGATGGTGGGTGGGGTTGTGATGAATGGTGAAGATACACAGAAAGACTACAATTACGGTAGGTACGTAATTTTCATATCTTATCTGTGTCAATCTCACCATTCATCACAGATGGATGAGTACCAAGTCTCCTCAAGGGGGTTGTTCTTACACCCTAAGGGACAAAGTCCTCAGCCCCCAGTGGTGACACACTAAGGTGAACCTTCAGGGCCTGGAGAGGCCCGAGAGTGGGAGAGAGAGACGGAGTTCTCCGGAGGGAAGCAGAAGCTGCCCCGACAAGCGCCCGGCCTCACTCTGGGCGGAGAAAAGGTAGGTTCCCTGGTGGGCGGAGTTAATCACCCTACGCCGGGCCAAGGGTGACAACCGGGAAAGATGTAGCCATGCCGATCGCCTAGTGCAGATCGCTGTCCCTACGACCCTGGTAGCTACCTCGTTGGCATCGTAAGATGCCCTCGCTTGGTGCCTTGCTAGCTCCAGGCCACGTGCAGAGAGTGCGATGGCTTGTCTGGTTTGCTCCATGTCAGGCAATGAGGCTAGGAGCTGACCTAGCCTGGACCACAAGAACTTGCTGTAGGCTGCGTAGTGGGCCTGATGTGCAGAGATAGAGAAAAGTAACCGTGCCGAGTAGAAAGTCCTCCTACCCCAGAAATCAAAATCAGAGGAATCTTGATCTGGGGGCCGGTCACGGTGAAGGGCGCGAAGCCCATCAGGAGTATCCAACTGAGTCAAACCAGACTGTGGATGAGGCATGGAACCTGGAGACTCCGGGGGTGCGCAATACCTCTGGCTGCGATCCCTTGGGGCAGGAACTCTGGAGAAGGGCCTCTGCCAGGAATGCAACGACGCCTCCCGAAAGGGAGCCGGCCAGGGCGGCACCACAAGGGTGGCCTTGCCAAAAATCGCCTAGAAAGGCGGCGCCGCGTATTCGGGATTGCTGACAGTGGAAGGAGAAAGGTGCAAATCCTCCAACATCCTCACGAGGAATCGCTGATACTCAGAGAGATCAGCAGCCGGAGAGATGTGGACAGAGGGTTCCTCTCTCCCTGAAGAGGGGGATGAGGAGCTGGAGGTCACCATCTGTTCAGTGGGTGGCTGCATGAGAGGAGGTTGAAAAACCTGGCTGTCCATTACCCTAACGTAATCAGGGAACCGGGCAGCCACTGCTCTGAACTGCTCCCAGGTGAGAGGGCCGCTAGGACCGAGGATGCCTGGGAGCGCAGGAGAGTGTGGCAGAGGGATGGGGACAGAGCCGAGAAGAGATGTCGGCTGACCTCCGCCTGGGCTAAGGAGTGGACCATAGGCACCCATGGAAGATGGTGCCCTGGAAGGCCCCACAGCCGACAGCCGCCCAACCACATCGGTACTGCCTTGGCTGCGCCCGGAAGAATCCCCCCAGTGAGGCAACTGGGGCCGTAAAGGTCCAGAAGGACGGTCCCCTGCTTCAAAAGAACAGGACTCTCTCAAAGAGATCGCGGAGGAGGAGCGGAAATCTGCACTACGGCTTCTCCCAGGGCCCGGGTTGACCCCAGAAAAAGGCCGACGTGCTGACCCCACACCCCTCAACCCCTCGGAGTCTGAAAGAGTCCTTCTCCACCTCGAAAGGGCCAGCCTAGGTAGCTGGCATCTCTGGGCAGCCCCCGAAGGGGATACCCAGGGAGCAGTACCCTCCCCCCCGTAGGTGCTCCGATGGGCCAAAAAGTTGGGCAATCAAGGCACACCACCGGAGGGGTACCACAACTGAGGGATCGGTGAACCCGCTAAGACCAGGCTGCAGAGCTATGGTGGCGCACACCACTGCCTGCTGGTCAGCACCACTGACCCTAGTCTCGGTAGCCACCGACCTCACCTCAGAAGGGGGCTGGCTCCGACTGGTCGAAGAGACCACCATGCTGCCCACGTCTGCAGCCAAACCCCGAGGGGTGAGACTGCACGTCCAACTCAGAGCTCAACTCCGTCCCGAGGAGGTAGAGTCCGAGGCCCTGAGCCAAACTGTAGGAGGGCGGGCAGAACCATCCCTACCACCAGGCCCGGACACCACCACTGTGTCCGAGTCGGTGCCAGCGCCTCCCGCAACCCCGCAAGCGGGATCCGAGGGAGGTACGGCCCCAGACCGAGCCAGAGATCCAGAGCCAGGACCAGTTGTGGTACCATCCGGTCTCACGGCGCTGGCAGCGGCACCAAGGACAGGGACGGCGCTGACGATAGCCCCGGCGGTAGACGACACCGACTGATGGATCCGAAGGCCCTATGGCGCCGAGCCTTGAGGACACAGAGCCGTGCTCAACCTCGGCGCCGAGGACGGCACTGAAGCAAGACATGGCGAAGAACGATGTCGCAGTGGATCTCACGGCGCCGCAAACAGTGCCGGCACCACGAACAGTGTCGACAGAGCCCACGGCACCGCACAAGTCAGCGCCGACGATGCCGAGGACACTGATGGCGACGGCCGACGGCATCGAGGATGGAGCCAACCCACAGGAACGACACCGGGGGAGCCTTCACCCCCGAAGGGGCAATTGCCATGGCGGCACCTCCCGCATGCTCCTGGGAAGGAGCGGGACGGGCCTCCTGCGCCGTGGAAGAAGCCTCAGCAATGGCTAGGCTACAAGTAGCCGAGGCTCCCTCCTCCTCGGCCCATAAAGAACTGGGAGGGGACGCAGAGGAAAGGCCGAGAGAGCGTGGCTTGGCCCGAGTGCGAACCCGACCCCCGAAAGTCGGTGGAGCTTGCCCCACTTTCCACGCGCGTTGTTCGAGGACCCGGCCGTCCATGGAGAAGGAGGCATCGCACGAGTCCATGTCGTGAAGCGGGCCAAGACACGAGAGACACCGGTCGTGCTGGTCGGTGATGGAGAATTTTCGGCCGCATGGGCACCGTTGCATGGGGGGGCCGACCCGTCTTAGAAGATTTCTTGCCCTCCGACCGAGACATGACCTACGGAAAAAAAAAAACACCAAAACTGACTCGACGTCGCGAAAATACAAAAAATAAGGCAAGATCTTACCAGGCGACGTTGAGTAGAGGCAAAAAACAGAACCAGCAGGAGACCAACGGACTTGACGCCGAAGGATTGGTATTGAAGCAAGCCTAAGATTTTCTTCAAAGCTTCCCACGAGGCGACCTCTATGGCGGGAGATGAAGAACTGGCAGGCAGGCAGAGTCGACACATCCTAATGGCCAACCCGCGAGCGCCACGCAGTGCGTCGGCCTCGAGGGCGGCGCCGATGGTGTGCCGGCTCCGCCTACCCTTTTTAAAAAAAAAAAAGCTCCCGCGGGGTCCTGACCTCCGGCCAGATACTCATCTGTGATGAATAGTGAAGATTGACACAGATAAGATCAGTGGTGAGTACAGGAAGGACAGGACAAGGCAAACTGGCAGAAGGAGTGGAAGCGGGGATCCAGTCTGGCCAAAGTGGACTTGGGTGCAGCATCGTAAACTATGTCAGCATAATCAAATCTGCGAAGTGTCATCTTTGAAATGATTTCCCGATGAGCAGGTAAAGGGATACAGCTTTTGTTCCTATAAAGGGCACCATGCATGGGCTGGGGTTTTTTGTGAATAGCATCTATGTGGTGAGAGAAGCCAACGTGCCTGTCAAGCCAGTCACCAGGGTATTTAAAGGAGGGTACATCAACAGTTGTACCCCCATCAAGGGTGTGGAAGGTGGGGAGGGAGGACAGCCTATAAAGCCTCTGCCTGCTGCTGAAGCACATGGAGACAGTTTTTTTTTTTTTTAAGCATTTAGTGTTAAATGATTTAAGCAGAATCAGTTCTGGATAGCGTCAAAATCAAGTTGAAGCCTGGATGAAAACTCCAAGGAAGAAGACCAGATGCAAACAGGAACGTGTCATCTGCATATAGAGTATATGGATGGAAGCAGAAGAACAGGCCGAGGGAAGGTCATATGGAGAAAAGCAGCAAGCCAAGAACGGAATCTTGGGGTACTCCAGTATGGATGGGGAGGGAGGCGGACAGAGAATCTCCAATTCTCACAGACTGAGACCTACCTACCAGATAAGAGCCGAACCAATTAGCTGCCAAGTCTGAGAGACCTGCTGCCTTGAGTTTATCAAGGAGAAGAATGTGACAGTGTTGAAAGCTTTCGCTAAATCAACAAAGATGGCGGCTGTGCGGTGGCCATGATACACACCAGTAAGGATGGAGTCAGTGAGCCTGAGGAGAGAACAGATGGTGGAATGAAGTTTGCAAAAGCCAGGCTAGAAGGGTTTAAAGAAGGAGGAATCAAGTTAGAGGGGAGCTGAGAAAGAAGAAAAAATTACTCACCTTAGTAATGCTGTTTCTTCTAATGGAGCTTTGCTGTATTCTGACTGTTGCAGTGATCTCCAACCTTTGAACTGCCCAGGAGAACAAAGAGTTAACTTTCCATGCAAGGCATGGAATGCTGAGCTCAAGCTCGGTTAAAACCTCTGTCTGCTGTTGTTTGAACCCCACCCATCAGATCTTTACGAGCTGTACTCACTGGGCGTTCTGTGTGGAAACTGTAAACTCACACTAGCCAACTGGCAACTAAATTTGATAAAAAGGTTTTTTTCGGTTTCAAAGCAAAGACTCAAGTCAGGAAACCCAAAAAACAAAACACAACACACACTCAAAATAAAGGAGGGTGAGAAAAAGGGGCACCTCTAGGTGCCAACACTGCTCCTGCCCACCCACATCCCAAAAACCAGGTTCTGAGAGGGGAGGTGGGGGAGGTCAGAATACAGCAAGACTCCATTAGAAGAAACAACATTACTAAGGTGAGTAATTTTTTCTTCAAACAACATGAAGTCTTGCTGTATTCTGACTATTGCAGACTACCAAGCAGTACCTCCATGGAGGAGGGACAGAACCTACTTTGGGAATAGGCTCTGAAGTACTGCTGTGCCAAACCGAGCATCACTCCTAGCCTGGATATCCAGAGAGTAATGCTTGGTGAAAGTATGGACTGTTTTCCAGGTGGCTGCTTGAAAAATTTCTAAGATAGGAATATCCCTGGCAGCAGCCAGGGAAGCAGCTGTACCTCTAGTAGAGTGAGCCCTCAGGCCTGAGGGTGGGATTCTACCCAATTTTTCATAGCAGAATTGTATACCAGAGACAATCCACCTGGCAATACATCTTTTAGTGGCAGGTTTTCCCTTACCGACCTCTCCATAAGTGAGGAACAATTGGAGGGAGTCAAACCTGTGACCCTTGGTGCGCTCTATGTAGTAGCTAAGGGCCCTTTTTACGTCCAGGCTGTGCAGCCTCCTCTCTCCAGAGGAGGAATGGTCAGTGAAGAAAACAGGAAGAGACATAGACTGATTAAGGTGGAAATCTGAAACCACCTTAGGCAAAAACTTCCTGCTAGTTCTTAGGACCACTTTCTCTATGGAAAGAGATGAAATCAGGCTCCACTGACAGGGCTTGCAATTCACTGCTGCGCCTGGCAGAGGTAATGGCTACCAAAAACACAGTTTTCCAAGTCAAGTACTTAAGCTTTGCAGAGGACAAAGGCTCAAAAGGGGGTTGCATAAGCTGAGCAATGCAAACATTCAGGTCCCAAGGAGGAGCAGGGTCCCTGAAAGGAGGATTGGTGTGCAACAGTCCCTTGAAGAATTTGCAAAATACAGGATGGGCTGAAAGAGAAGAGGGCTTGCCTACTGACAAAAAAGCAGAAACAGCTGCCAAGTGTACTTTAAGTGTAGCTGGTCTGAGTCCCAAGCCATTGAGATGAACCATATAGTCCAGGACTGTAGGCAACCCAGCAGATTCTGGAGAAATATGCTTACCAGAGCACCAAATAGTGAACCTTTTCCATTTGGAATTGTAAGTCTTTCTGGTGGAAGGCTTTTGAGAAGCCTTTAGAATATCCAGAACACCTTGAGAGAGGTGCAGACCAGCAAACTCTAACTCTTCAAGAGCCAGGCCTTGAGATTGAGAGATTTAAGATTTGGATACCAAACCCTCCCCTGAGAGGATATCAACAGGCTGTAATTCCTGGGAAGAGACAGGGGAAGGTGGACTGCTAAGGACAGCAACAGTGGGTACCAGGGCTGTCTGTCCCAGTCTGGAGCAATCAGAATCACTTTGCAGGGTTGAGACCTGATCTTGACTAGTACCTTGAACGGGGGGGGGGAGCATACAGGAACTTCCCTTCCCAACTGAGTACCAGAGCATCCAGGGGGACTGAGCCCAATACTGGGGGTCTGCAGCAAAAGCGAGGAAGTTGGTGATTGTCTGGGGCTGCAAAAAGATCTATCTGTGGAGTGCCCCATCTGGAGAAAACCACCTTCAAAATTAGGGGATCTAGGGACTATTCGTGGTGGCCCTGGGATATCCTGCTGAGGGCATCTGCCAGGACATTGTCCTTCCCTGGGAGGTGAACTGCTGTGAGAGAAGTTTGCAGGAAATAGGCCAGAGACCACAACTTCATTGCTTCTGTGCACAAGGCTGTAGACCGAGTGCCCATTTGCTTGTTGATGTACCACATTATGGTGGTATTGTCTGTTCTGATCTGGACTACTTTGTTCTGAACAGACTTGGAAAAAGCTTGTAGTGCCAGAAACACTGCTCTGAGTTCCAAGAGGTTGATGTGAAGCAGAGATTCTTGAGGTGACCACAGCCCTTGGGTGGTAAGATCCCCCAAGTGGGCTCCCCAGCCCAAGAGGGAGGCATCTGTTGTGAGGATTAGAGAATGAGACTGAGTGACAAAAGGAACTCCTTGCCTTAAATTGTCCTGATCCTGCCACCATTGCAAAGCCTGGGTCAGGGTTCGAGTCACTGGAACTAGTTTGGTCAGGGAATCCTTTCTCTGGGACCAGAAGGTTCTCAAGTGGAACTGAATGTCCCTCATCTGAAACCTTGCTCCCTGGACCACTGCTGTAGAGGCTGCCATGTGGCCCAGGAGCTGCAAGAAATGCCTTGCTGATCGAGACACCTGAAAGGTGAAAGATGAGGCCAGTTCTATTAGTGTCCTTGCCCTGTCCAGGGCAAGGAAGGCCTTTGCTCTTATTGTATCCAGCTTCGCCCCTATAAAGGTGAGAAGCTGCACTGGCTCTAGAACTGACTTTGGAAGGTTTAGGAGGAATCCTAAGGAAGTGAGCAGTTACTGAGTTATCTGAAGATGTGACTTGACTTGGTCTGGAGACTCACCCACTATGAGCCAGTCGTCCAGGTATGGAAAGATGGAGATCTTTTTTCTCCTTAGGAAAGCAACCACTACTGCCAGGCACTTTGTGAACACCCTTGGGGCTGATGTTAGACCAAAGGGCATTGCTCTGAATTGATAGTGGCCTGAGGGCAACTCGAACCTGAGGTACTTTCTGTGGGAGCACCTGATGGGAATGTGAAAATAGGCATCCTTGAGGTCCAGGGAGGCTAGCCAGTCCCCTGGCCTTAGAGAGGGCAGAATTATTCCCAGAGTCACCATTTTGAATTTTGGCTTTAAAAGGTGCTTGTTTAGATATCTCAGCTCCAGGATGGGCCGCCATTCTCCGGTCTTTTTGGGGATTAGGAAGTACCTGGAATACAACCCTTTGCCCCTGTGTAGGATAGGAACCCTTTCTATGGCTCTGAGAGCCAAGAGGGAAGAAACCTCTGCCTCTGGGGCAAGGGCCTCTGAGAAGCATTTGCAGGTGGAAGATCCGGTTCTCATCTTGGGAAATTTTTTGAAGCTGAGAACCAGTCCCTGGGCTTACTACTTCCAGGACCCACTTGTCTGATGTTAAAGACTTCCAGTCCTGGACAAAGTAAGCCAGCCTGTCCCCACAGGTAGTGGAGAATCGCCCGGCAGACCCATCAGGGTGTCTGCTTGGCAGGGGCTTTAGGCTGAGGGGTGAAGCAGGCCTGCTCACACCCCCGCCTGTCTCTCCCCAAAGAACCCCCTCTGAGTAAAAGCAGAAGAGGAGGCCTGGGCTCTGGTAAAAGGCCTATGAAAGGGCCTGCCCCTGGAATGTTGCCTCTGAGGAGTGGCTTGCCTTTTTTTGGCCTGAGCACTCCTGAAGGCGGTCCTCTACTCGTCCATCTTCTTCATGTAGTTCTCTGTCTGCTCCCCAAACAGAGAATTACCAATGACAGGAAAATCCATGGCCTTAGCCTGGGTATCTTGTGACAGGCTAGTACATCTGAGCCAAGCCATCCTCCGAAGGGCCACAGATGTAGCCATGACTCTAGATGAAACATCATTAGAGTCCACAGCAGCATGAAATTGCACCTTGGATGCCTCAATCCCATCCGCAGCCACCACGCTCCAGCTCCTTGGCAAGCTGGTCAGGGGCCTGTTGCTTCAAACCATCACAGTGTCCACCTGGACTTCTAGTATCTAGCTGTGTGAGCCATATAGTTAGCCTGCCCGAGTCACAAAGATGCTGCCATGTACTGTTTCTTTGCCATGGCATCAATCCTCCTGGAGTCCTTGTCTGGGGGGTGTGAAACCAAGGGAATATTTGCCTTATCACAGGCAGCAGCCTGCACTACCCCAACATGGCTGCATTGCTGGGAAAGGAACTCCATGTCCGAGCCTGAAAGAGTATACCTCTTGTCCATTCTTCTGTCCACAGGAGGTATGAAATTAGGAGTTATTAGAATTTTAAATGTCTGTTTCCCAAAAGACTTATGGAGGGGAATAGACAATCTCCTGGACTCTGGGATGTCCATCATCTCAACAAAATCAGGCTCCTCCTGATCCTCTACTGCTTCTTCCATAGGAAGCTGGAGGGTTTCAGCCACTTTTTTGAAAAACAAAGTGGGAAGCCTAGGAGGAGAAACACCTGAAGGTCTATCTGGGGAGATGTCCGAGTCAATAGGCACATCCAGACTTTCATAATCACCATCATCTTCATCTCTCCCTCCTCCTCCTCCTCAGTTCATAAAATTCTTCTAAAGTATAATCCGGAATCGCGGGAACACCGAACCGAGCCCCTGACCGATGGTGCCGGTTCGGCCGGAACCGAAGTTAGTGATTGAAAGTACAGTTACGTAAGAACTTACCGTAACAGTAGATCTTCGAACAAGCTCTTGCAGCAGGTTACACAATAGGACTGAAGCCAGCAGGCATCAGGACCCCGCAGAAAAATTCTAGCTAGCTATCTTCAGCGGGGACCCGCTCCGCGTCGGTCCCACCTCCGGCGTAAGCGTAATACATAAGAGGCGGTCCCCTAGATTCCCCAGTTCTCCGCTGGAGACTTCCGGCCGCAGGCTGACATCGAAATGGGAGACCGAGGATCCCGTCAGAAGACAAAGGAAAAAATTCCTGTTGGTAAAGGCTTAAGCCATGCCTCCTCAGGGAAAGGTGGGTGGGAAGGTACCTGCTGCAAGAGCTGTTCTCGAAGATCTACTGTTACAGTAAGTTCTTACGTAACTGTACTATCTTACTTGAGACACAGCTCTTGCAACAGGTTACACCATGGGACTGATTCCCCAAGCAATAGCGCTGCAAACATTCTGGGAGGAGGAAACTAGAAAGTACATTCAGGTCCTGAATCTAGGACAGGAGACCCTGTAGCACAGCCAGGCGAGCTGGCTCTTAGCCATGAAGCGATGTCCAGAGCTATAATGCCTGATAAATGTATGTACAGAGCTCCAAGTGGCCGCAGCACAAATGGCAGAAGTGGAGCCGTTCGAAGTGCTGCAAGGAGGTAGCCACTCCCTAGTGGAATCGCCCCGGACTGAACCCAGGAGGGGCTTGTGTTTGATATCATAGCAGTATGAGATGCACTGGACAAGCCAGCGAGACAGGGACTGTTTAGATACTGGTTGGCCCATCATCCTTTCCGTAAAGGAAATGAAAAGTTGCTCCGATTTACGAAGCTGCTTAGTTCTGTTCAGGTATTGCCTTAAGCTGCGATGAACATCCAGGGTGTGAAGCAGCGCCTCTCCTCTGTTATAATAATTAGGGAAGTAGACCGGCAGGTCAATATCCTGATTGAGAGTGAGTGCTGAAACCACCTTAGGCAAGAAATTAGGATTCGTCCTCAGGGATACTCCGTCTTGGTGGAAAATTAAATAAGGCTCCTTACACATAAGAGCATGGAGCTCAGAAACTCTTCTCGCTGACGTAACAGCAACCAAAAACAATGTTTTCCACGACAGAAAGCAGACCATCTGCAATCTGCCTTGGAGTTCAAAGGGGCGTGGAGTTGTTTCAAGACAAAGAAGCAAATCCATGGAGGCACTGGGTCCTTAATGGGTGGCCTAAGATGTAACACCCCTCTCAGGAATTCCTGACAGGCATCTAATTGTGCCACTGTGCGCTGTCCCACCGGAAGGTGATAAGCTGAAATGGCATAGTGGTGCACCTTAATAGAGGAGTAGGCGAGACCCAAACGGAAAAGGGAGAGCAGGTACTCTAATACCGCCTTCACCAGATAACCTAAAGGGGAGAGGCCGCGTGTTTGTGACCATAAACAAAAACGGTGCCACTTCATGGCGTACGTCACATGCGTTGCTGGCTTTCTGGCTGCAGAAAGAACTTCTGCAACCTCTTGCGAGACCCCGTGTTGCAAAATGGCTATGTCTCTAGGAGCCATGCATGCAGGTTCAGTGAGCGTAAGTCCGGGTGGACCAGTGAACCCTCCTCCTAAGACAAGAGATGGGAGCTGAAAGGCAACGGGAGAGGGGGTTCCCGGGATAGCTGTATCAGCAAGGGGAACCAGATCTGTCTGGGCCAGAAGGGAGCCACCAGGATCATTGTAGCATGCTCCCTGCGCAGTTTGAGAAGACCTCTCTGGATCAACGGGAAGGGAGGGACAGCGTAGAGGAATCTGTCCGCCCAGGAGAGGGACAACGCGTCTCGCCAGAAAACACCAGGCCCTGGATCTAGCTGAGCAAAAATTGGGCAGTTTACGTTGGATGGGGAAGCGAACAAGTCCAATTCTGGCATTCCCCATCGAAGAAACAATCCTCATGCTACCTCTTGAAGAAGTTCCCATCGTGGACTCTGGCCTGGGAGCTACTCAGGCCATCTGCAAGAAAGCGTTGTCCACCCAGGAACATGTACTGCGATCAGGTTTGCGCCGTGTCGGATTACCCAATCCCACACCCTCATGGCCTCCCTGCAAAGGGGGTAAGACTGTGCGCCTCCTTGTTTGTTGAGGTAATACATCACCACTGTGTTGTCTGTCTGAAGCAGGAGAGTACTCGGTGGGATCTCTGACTGAAATGCCTGCAGGGCATAAAGGACCGCCCTCATCTCTAGGACGTTGATATGGAGGTGGGCCTCCTGAGGGGTCCACGTTCCGTGGGACTTCACCCCGTCCAGGTGTGCTCCCCACCCTAGACCTGAGGAGTCTGTGGTGAGGACTACCTCCGGGGACGGCGCTATAAACGGGACGCCCGAAGAGAGAGTCCCTGGGTCTAGCCACCAGTGCCAGTCTCGAATCACGGAATTCATGATTCTGACCGGATGCTGCATGTGGTCTTGCCTTTGTGCCACCTTGAGCATCCACTGAGTTACCCGCATGTGGAGCCTTACGAAAGGGACAGTAGGAATGGCCGCAGCCATGTGTCCGAGCAAGCGAAGGACCGACCTGGCTGGGACGGTCTTGTTCGACGAAAGCTCCCTGATGAGGGATCTGATGCGCTCCGCTCTGTCGTCTGGAAGAAATGCTCTTCCTTGAACGGTGTCCAGCACTGCGCCTATGAATTGCAGCTTCTGTGATGGTACCAGTAGAGACTTCTCGTGGTTGATTAGGATACCCAGAGATCAAAACAGGTCCTGGGTACTCTGGATCGCCTGTAACAACGCCTCTTTGGAGGCTGCCATGAGAAGCCAATCGTCCAGGTACGGGAACACATAATGAATGACCCTGTCTCCTTAGAGACGCTGCCACGACTGCCATGCATTTGGTAAAGACCCTGGGTGCCGATGACAGTCCGAATGGAAGGGCTCGGAACTGAAGATGATGGCTGAGAGACTCGAAGCGCAGGAACCTCTTGTGCGCTTCAGCTATAGGGATGTGCAGGTAAGCGTCCTTCATATCCAGAGACGCTAAAAAGGCGTCCTGCTTCAGCATGGGAATAAGACCCAGAAGAGTTACCATGCGGAATCTTTTGTAGGCGACTGACAAGTTGAGGTCGCTGAGGTCCAGAATCGGACGGAGGTCCCCTGTCTTTTTTGCAACCAGGAAGAAATGGGAATAGTATCCGTGTCCTCTCTGGTTCTCTGGGACATACTCCATTGCTCCCTTTTGCAGGAGCGCGAGTACTTCTTGCCTGATCAATAACTTGTGCTGACCCGGGTACTGGGAGACCAAAGGAGGCCTCGAGGGTGGCTTTTCTGTGAATTCTATAAAGTGGCCTCTTCCGACCAACTGTAGAACCCACCTGTCGGTGGTTATAGTCTGCCATCCTGGCAGGAAATTCGCAATGCGACCCCCGACCATAACGTCCGTTGATCCTGAGGGGCAGGAGCCGGGAAGGAGTCAGCTGTGGCGGCTGGTAGGGTCCAGCTGGCTGGACCGGCTTAAGTGCGCTGGCCGACTGCGGGTTGTTTCCCTGGGCTCTCGCGAAAACCGGAGCCCCTTTGTTGTGGAACCGGCGGGACTGTGTCTCTCGTCATGGTCCATGAAATCGCTTTGGTTCCTCTGAAAGGAACTAAGCTTGGGTGGGTACATGGCCTGAACTGACCTCACCGCCGCCTCTTGGAGTTTGGTAATTATCTTCTCTGAGGGCTTGCCAAACAAAACTTCTCCCTCGAATGGGGCGTCCATGATGTTTTCTGGGACGTCGAGTAAACCGAGAGCAGGAGCCAAGAGTGTCTCTGGAGGCATACGCCTGGAGGCTGCTGCTCGGGCCGAGGAGTCCAGCGGAGTCGTGTCTGTGCTCAGAAGCACTTGGTTTCCTACGTCCGAATCTTTGCACGGAGGAGCTGCAACATCTCTCCTCCTTCTGCTCACCTTCCGCAATTTCTCAGCCGCATCCAGACCCTGCTCCCCAGGGGCAGTTTGGAACACACCATGTGGGTCAAATAATTCAGGGTCTGATGGTGCAGGATAGCGAAAGCGATCGTCTGCCTCACCCATGGCGTCCAGCTGTTTGGACTCTGGGTCCGGTGGCAGGGTGCTCAGATGTTGCGGTCTCTGGGACCCGGTCATGAGAGGCTGTTATGACCAGAGAGTCGGCCTGAGGATGCTGAGTCAAGTACTGGTCTTCTCTTGGAGCCTTGTACAAGCGGTCAGCCTTCTTTGCATCAGGAGTGAATGTGGATCGGTTCCATGCTGCCTTGGTGACGCCCACGTAAAGTGTTCTACCAAGGTGGCACCACCACAGGCTTGGGGGTCCTTCTGTCAAGATACTTTGCAAGGCATAGCCTTCGGGTCTAACTCTTCTGCATCCCATCCCATGTTCTCTTGGATGTGTCTCATGATATCTGAGAATGAAGGGTCATCCGGAGGAGACTTAGGCAGCTCATGTGGGTCCGGAGAAGGGATGGAGAGGGGAGATGGGGATCTGGATGTTGAAAACCCTGATCCCGTGTCCTCCGTCGAAGGCGAATGGCGGCTTCTGGGTCTCTTGGGACTGGGTGACCTAGAAGAGGATCTGGACGGAGGTCTCCTTTTATCTGGTCTCCCCTGTGGAGGGGTCCTGGGCTCCTGGGGAGGAGGTAACCAGCCTGCTGACCCAGATGGAGAAGGGGGCGCAGGAAACTGGAGGAGCAACCGGTGTAGGAGGAGGAGGAGGAAGCGGAGGTGGAGTGGGGACCATGTCCTTTTTGATGGTATCCCACCAGTAAGTGAAAAGCTCCTTCACCTCTGAAAAGGAAAGGCCCGACGACGGCCCAGGCACCGGTGGACGGTCGTCGGGTCCCGGCGTCGGCTCCACAGGGGGCTCGGATTGTGGCGAGGGTTCCCTGGGAGTCTCAACAGGACCGGGGTCGCCCGTCTGGTCCTCGGGCTGAGTTAACTCCTCCTCCCGTGATGGTCTCCTGACCGAGCGGTCTGAGGCGTCGCGGGTCCTCTTCTCAATTGGAGCGGGCGCCAGTCCCCCTACCGGTGTCCGGTGATGAGTCAGCCTGGCCGGCGACGGTCTCCTGACGGACGACGGCTCTGGGGACCTGTGGCGAGAAGCCGAAGTCGGGCGAACCGGCGTTGGGTCCAATGGCCTCTTGAGTGAGGTGAGCTCCTTGGTCTTCCACTGGGGAGGGGGAGGCAAGGAGGCAGACCTGACGTCGGGTTCAGAAAGGCGGGAACCCGACTTGTGATGGTGATGACGGTCCCCCGACTTCGCCAGGGCCTTGGAGGAAGAAGAAGGCCTGGGAGTCTTGGCCTGGGAAGAGGAGCCTGAAGATTTTCTCACCGCAGCAGGGGGAGGCTGAGAGCTGGCCTGGGAAGGAGAGACGGTCGGACCTGGAGCCGGAGCTGCGGAGTCGGAGGCCCTAGGCGGAGACCTGGAAGGAGCCTTCTCTATGCTTTTCAGCGATGCTTGCAGGCCTTCAGAAGAATCCCCTTGGAAGCCATGGACTTGAGTTGTTCCTCGAGCAGGAGCGCCTGGAGGGCCTTCTGGCGACGGATCCGGGTTCTGCTGTTGGAACCCTGGCAAAAGGTGCAGGACCGGGTGTCGTGGTCTGGGCCTAGGCACCAGACACAGGCCGAGTGCGGATCCTTGAACGGGATCTGCTTCCCACAGGTGCACTTCAAGGAGTGACCGGAGGTCGGAGAGGACATCAGAGACAAGGCTGAATGGAGAAAACAAATTTCCCGTAGGAAAAAACTTTCTGCGCGCCATGCTAGAAGTGAACGGTCGAGACATCACAAGTCGACGGTAGGAAACTGGGGGAATCTGGCGGGACCGCCCCCTTATGTACTACATTTGATGTCGGAGGCGGGACCGACGTCGGGGGCAGTCCCCGCTGAAGATAGCTAGCTAGAATTTTTCCGTGGGGTCCTGATGCCTGCCAGCTTCAGTCCTAATGGTGTAACCTGCTGCAAGAGCTGTGTCTCGAAGTAAGATCTATCCTTATCGCTTTGGCTATCTCATCAGCGGTTGGAGAAAGAACTTGTGGATCCGAACCGGATGATTTATCCCTTCTTTTTCGTTTAACCGGAACCAACTCCTCAGAATCGGTTCTTCTTTTGCCCGAAGAAATTTCGCCCTGGTCAGAGGGCACTCCTTCTGGTTCAGTCGGAACCGAACCGGGCTCGCCATCCGGGTCAGCAGACTTCTCAGCCTCCCTTTCCCTCAGTCTAACTACTCTCTTATCCGGGGTAGCTTTGGGAAAACTTTTACAAATTTGGCAGTCTGAATCGAGGTGGTCAAACCCCAGACAATAAACACAGGTGGTGTGGGGATCAGCCTTAGCAAAGGCTTCCCCACACACACTACAGTGTTGAAACCCAGTGGGCCCGTTTTTTTTCTTGGGTTTCTCAGACATGGCCAGTCCTAACCAAAACTTACCCTTTTTTCGGCAATCCACCAGGCAAGACACCCCTATCGGTTCCTGACCGTGTTACGGGTCTTGGAAAAAAACGTAATGAAATCTGTTTTTTTAAGAACCGATATGGACCGGGTACCACACTCTAATAAGAACAGAAGTTTTATTTTACACAAACCTGATCGGTTCAAACCGAACTGATCCAATGTTTACAAGTTCCACACAGAAAACTAATATAGAAAACCTATCTAGTACTCACGGTACCACAGACAGAGACTTAAACCGACAGGTTAGAAGCAGAAATTCGGTTGAAACCGAACGAAAAAACGACACTTTAACCGACCTTTTTGAACCGAGCGAAGGAGAAATCTCCGGAGCGACTGTTCAGTGAGGCGGAGTAAAGAATCTGATGGTTGGGGTTCAAACAACAGCAGACAGAGGCTTCAACCGAGCTCGAGCTCAGCGTTCCATGCCTTGCATGGAAAGTTAACTCTTTGTTCTTTGGGGCAGTTCAAAGGTTGGAGATCACTGCAACAGTCAGAATACAGCAAGACTTCATGTTGTTTGAACAATGTGTTCTTGTAGTTTAGATAAGGTAGGAAGAAGGGATATAGGGTGGAAGTTGCCAGGAGAGAAGTTACCACCTTTAGAGAGAGGGATGACTGTTGCATGCTTCCAGGAGTCCAGGACTGAGGCGAGGGAGAACAAAAGGTTGAGAAGGGAGGAGACAGGAATGGCAACAGCAGGTGCAGGAGCTTGTGGTCAAGCCCATCAGGGCTACCGCCTTTCTGAGGGTTTAGCACCAAGAGGACCTTTAGAAAAGAAGAAGATTGGATAACTGGCAAAAATGAGAAGGGAAGTGTAGGTGGGTCAATGGAGATGTAAGGGGAGGTGAGGAAGTCAGACAGGAAGAACAGATGGAGAAGTAGGAGCTAAAAGCAGAAGCGACAGAAAAAGGGTCAGCAATAGTGGAGTCACCCACCTTGAGGAATGGGGGTGGAGGACTGTGTAGAGGGAGAGAAGAGGGCATGGATGACTTTCCAGAACTTGGAGGGGTGATTTAAGTTTTTCTGGAAAGATGAGGAAATGAACTCAGCCTTAGCTAGCCTAGTAGCCCCAGTACAAGTATTCCTCAAGGCACAGTACTTGTTAAGATTTGCCTGAGTGCCAGTGGACTTGTAGGACTTCCAAGCCAGGTCATGTGCATGGAGGCAGGCCATAATTTCAGCTATGATCCAAGGAAGGCGAGAACCTCTGACCCTAGTTTTCTGGAGGGAGGCATGCCAATCCCAGATTTGTGATAATTTAGTGTGGAAATATTCCAGGGTCAATGATGTGTTGGGGATGAGTAGTGAGTACCCAGTCCAGTAGCGAATGATTTCGGGATCAAGAGTTATGTCGGGTAGGGAAAGAGACGAGCTGTGTTAAATTAACAGCTGCCCTCCATAAATGAAAATTACATACTACCGTAATTCTGATCTTTCTGTGTATCTTCACCATTCATCACAGATGGGTACTGGACGGAGGTCAGGACCCCACGGGAGCTTTTTTTTTTTTTTAAAAGGGGTAGGCGGAGCCGACACACTATTAGCGCCCACCCTCGAGGCCGACGCATCTGCGGGTGCTCAAGGGCTGGGCAGTTAGGCCAGGCTTCGACTCCGCCTGCCTACCAGTTCTGAGTCGCCGGACAGGTAAGAGGAAGGGATGGAGGGTGGGACAAGAGAGTCCAAGGGACAGAAAAAGGAAAGGATGTCTGAACTAAAAGGAGAAATAATGACTGAGAGGACAGCAAAGAAGAGGTTAGACTATGGGGATTGGGTAGGGGCCCCAATCTCTGGAAGCGGAGGAGGGAGGGTAGGGAGGGGAGAGAATTTAGGAGAGAGTGAGAGGTATCAAGGTATCCGAGACCCTTGTCTGTCACCAGATTGTATAGGAACTGCAAGGAGTAGCAAAGCTCTCTGCCAGAATTCAAGGCACAGAATAACTGGCAAATACCCCAGAAGCAGAGTCGGCTATTCTAGAGGAAGGACAGGGTACAGGGATTCAGTACTCTCTCAGGAAAAATGTTTGGTGAAAAAAGGGATTTCTTTTTTTTTTTTTTTTTAAACAGCTGGATGGAAACCAGAAGGAGAACAGGAGGAGGGCAACCACCAACTCCCACCCCATCGGGGTGGAGACATGTAGTAGAGAAGGAGTGCCGCTCGAGCTGTCTACCTTTATAGAAGAATACCCCGTGTGTCCCTACTTTACCCCGCTCCTAAAGAGGAGAGGGGGAACCACAGAGAGGGAGGGGGACCCAGAGACTGAGGGCCCCAGGGGGATGGTGGGGAGTTGTGATGAATGGTGAAGATACACAGAAAGATCAGAATTACGGTAGGTACGTAATTTTCATATCTTATCTGTGTCAATCTTCACCATTCATCACAGATGGGTGAGTACCAAGCCCCCCCGAAGGGGGTTGTTTCATTACACCCTAAGGGACAGGGTCCCTTAGCCCTCAGTGGGTGACACATTAAGGGGGGAACCTTCAAGGCCTGGGGAGGCCCAAGAGTGGGGAGAGTGAGACTGGGTACCCACAGAGGGGGAAAAAAGCTGCCCCGACAAGCACCGTCTCGCTCTACGGGAGAAAAGGTAGGCTCCTGGTCGTGAGAGCAAATCACCCCTCGGGGCCAAGGGTGACAACTCGGAAAGACGTAGGCATGCTGATCTCCTAGTGCAGATCGCTGTCCCACGACCCCTGGTAGCTACCTCTCACATGCCGTGAAGATGCCCTCGCTGGTGTCTTGCTAGCTCCAGGCCATGTGCAGAGAGCGCGATGGCTTGTCTGGTTTGCTCCGAGTCAGGCAATGAAGCTAGGATCTGACCTAGCCTGTACCACAAGAACCTGTTGTAGGCTGCATAGTGGGCCTGGTGAGCAGAAATAGAAAGGAGCAACCATGCCGAGTAGAAGGTCCTCCTCCCCCAAAAATCAAAATCCGAGGAGTCTTGATCTGGGGGCCGGTCACGGTGGAGAGTGCGAAGCCCATCAGGAGTGTCCAGATGTGTCACGCCAGACTGCGGATGAGGCATGGAACCTGGAGACTCCGAGGGAGTGCAATACCTCTGGCTGAGGTCCCTAGGGGCAGGAACTCCGGAGAAGGGCCTCTGCCAGAAACACAAGGATGCCTCCTGAAAGGGAGCAGGCCAGGGTGGCACCACAAGGGTGGCCTCGCCAAAATCGCCTAGAAAGGCGTGCGCCGCATGCTCAGGATTGCTGACAGCAGAGGGTGAAAGGTGCAGGTCCTCCAACATCCTCACGAGGAAACGCTGATACTCCGAGAGATCAGCAGCCGGAGAGATGTGGACAGAAGGTTCCTCTCCCTCAGAAGAGGGAGATGAGGAGCTGGAGGTCACCATATATTCCGAGGGTGGCTGCACGGGGGGAGGTTGAAAAACCTGGCTGTCCATAGCCCTAACATAAGCAGGGAACCAGGCAGCCACCGCTGTGAACTGCTCCCAGGTGAGAGGGCCGCTAGGACCAAGAATGCCTGGGAGCGCAGGAGAATGTGGTAGAGGGATAGGGGCAGAGCCAAGAAAAGAATTCGGCTGACCTCAGCCAGGGCTGGGGAGCGGAACATGAGCACCCGAGGAGGGTGCCCCGGAAGACTCCACAGCCGACAGCTGTACAACCACATTGGTACTGCCTTGGCTGTGCCCAGAAGAATCCCCCCAGTGAGGCAACCGGGGCCGTAAAAGTCCAGAAGGACGGTCCCCTGCCTCAAAAGAATGGGACTCCCTCAAGGAACCCGAGGGGGAAGGGTGGAAATTCGCACTTCGGCTCTGTCCAGGGCCCAGGTGGACCCCAGGGAAGGGCCGAGGCGCTGACCCCACACCCCTCGACCCCTCAGAGTCCGAGAGAGTCCTCCTCCTCGAGAGGGCCAGCCTAGGTAGCTGGCATCTCTGGGCAGCCCCCGAAGGGGAGACCTAGGGAACAGTACCCTCCCCTCCTGTAGGTTTCTCGATGGGCCCCAAAGTTGGGCGATCAAGACACACCACTGGAGGGGGTATCACCACAGAGGGGTCGATGAAACCCCCAAGACCAGGTTGCAGAGCTATGGTGGCTCGCACCACTGCCTGCTGGTCAGCACCACTGACCCTAGTCTCGGGGGCCATCTGACTCTCCTCAGTAGGGGTCTGGCTCCGACTCGTCGATGAGACCACAGTGCTGCCCTCCTCCGCAGTCAACCCCAAGGGGTGTGACTGCTCGTCTGACTTGGAGCTCGACTCCGACTCCGAAGAGGTAGAGTCCGAAGCTCTGAGCCAAACTGTATAAGGGCGGGCAGAACCAACCTTGCCACCGGGCCCCACAGCCAGAGTTGTGGCCGAGTTGGTGCCCGTGCCCTCCGCAACCCCGCGAGCGGGACCTGCAGGAGGCACTGGGGCAGCTCGAGCCGAAGGTCCAGAGCCAGGGCCAGACGCAGCACCGTCGAATCCACCAGTACCGGGGGCGCTACCAGGGACAGGGATGGCGCCAACAGCAGCCCCAGCAGCATCCTCGGCGCAGACAACACCGCCCAGCCCCACGGCACCGCGAGCGGCAACGAGGACCGAAGCGGTGCTGACGACGGCCCCGAAGGCAGACCTGGCGCCGAACACGGCACCGACCGGCCCCTCAGCGCCGTGACGGCACCGACGGAGTCGAGGGCCCTATGGCACCAAGCCACGAAAACATGGTGCCGTGCTCAACCTTGGCGCTGCGAGACATGGCAAAGGAGGATGCTGGATCCTGTTCCATGACACCGTGAGAGGCGTCGGTGCCGCGAATGGCGTCGACAGGGCCCACGGCCGCAAACAGCACCAAACGGTGGTGTCGAGGACGGCGATGACCTGGGCCTTCCGAGCCTTGGGAGCGACACCGGGAGAGCCTTCACCCCCGAAGCGGCGATTGCCGTGGTGGCGCCTCCCGCCCATTCCTGGAAGGAAGCGGGACGGGCCTCCTGCGCCGCGGGAGGAGCCTCGGCGATGGCCAGGCTACAGGTAGCCGAGGCTCCCTCCTCCTCGGTCTGTATAGAACCAGGAGGGGACCCAGAGGAAGGGCCAAGAGAGCACGGCTTGGCCCGTCGAGTGCGAACCCTACCCCCGAAAGTCGGCGGAGCTCGCCCCACTTTCAAAACGCGCTGTTTGAGGACCCGGCGGTCCATGGAGAAGCAGGCATCGCACGAGTCCATGTCGTGAAGTGGGCCAAGACACGCAAGACACTGGTCGTGCTGGTCGGTGACGGAAAACTTTCGGACGCATGGGCACCGACGCATGGGGGCCGACCCGTCTTCGAAGACTTTTTGCCCTCCGACCGAGACATGACCTACGGAAAAAAAACACCAAAACAGACTCGACGTCGCAGAATTCAAATAAAAAGGAAAGATCTTACCGGGCGACGTCGAGTGGAGGCAGAACACAGAACCGGCAGACAACCGACGGACTGAAAACATCGATTTCGAAAGGCTGAAGGCCTAAAATTCTTGACAGAAGCTTCCCACGAGGCGACCTTGACGGCGGGAGACGAAGAACTGGTAGGCAGGTGGAGTCGACACGGCCTAACGGCCAACTCTCGAAAGCCACGCAGTACGTCGGCCTCGAGGGTGGCGCCGATAGTGTGTCAGCTCTGCCTACCCCTTTTTTAAAAAAAAAAAGCTCCCGTGGGGTCCTGACCTCCAGCCAGTACCCATATGTAATGAATGGTGAAAACTGACACAGATAAGATCACAGCTCCTCAATTTCAAACCAGATGGTAATGTTGAGTGATTAACATTACGAACACTGATACAGATTGTGTTCCTTAGGTAGGCTTGTTAGAGATATTGTCAGGCCAATCCAATCTACCTACTGACCAACAGCTCCAGACTGGGGTTGCAAAGCCCGTAGCTATAGTACAATACTTCTAATAAGTATTAAGGATGGAATAAAGGTGTGCTCAGCATTCTATTAAGCAGCAATATTCCTGACACTATGTCTGCAAATATTGTTTCAAAATGTCTAATACTGCAACGTTAGACATCTGTGTTGTGTTTTGCTTCAATAAACTGAATTAAAAAAAAATACGGGGTGAGTGCAGGGGATGATGTGGAGAATGCAGCTATACTGACTGAATACCTTTGTTCAGTGTTCACTGACAAAGAGACAGGCTCACTCCCTAACAGCAGGAAAAAATTCAAGGGGGATACAGGGGACAGATCTGAGATGGGAAGAATAACAAGGGAAAAGGTACTAAAGGGACTGGGTAATCTAAAAAAAACTATTAATTGCCGGGGCCAGGCAGGATTCGCCCTATGGTGCTGAAGAAAACTAGGCAGGTGCGAGCAGGGCCATGGGTAGTCCTCTTTGGAGAACAAGTAGCAACAGGTGTGTGCCTGAGGACTGGGGGTAACTGTATTTCATTTGCACAAAGGGGTGATAGGAAAAATAAAGGAAACTACAGGCTGGAGAGCCTGACAGTGATACTGGATAAACTTCTGGAAACAACTATTAAAGAGGGTGTAGTCACATCAAAAAAAGAGCTTAATAGTTGGGGCCAGCAAGGATTCACCAAGGGCTGGTCATGTCGGACAAACTGAACTGACTTTTTTAATGTAGTGACACAAATGGCAGATGAGGGCCAGGCAGTGGCCATATTATACAGTGATTTTAGCAAAGTCTTTCACTTAGTACCACACAGGAGACTGGTTAAGAAGGTAAGCAATATGGGGATACTGAAAGAAATAACTACATGGGTAAAACTAGCTGACAGAACTCAAAGGGTGTTCCTAAATGGCAAACTGTCTGAGGACAGGGTGGTGACTAATGGAGTACACCAGGGGTTAGTTCTAGAGCCAGTCCTGTTTAATATGTTATTCTGCGACATAGGAGAGGGTAACCAGGGCAACATTAGCCTATTCACAGATAATACCAAGCTCTGTAGGAGGGTCAAAAGTGAGGAAGGAACTGACACTGATATTAATTGTATCACTGTCAGTGTCTCAGTAGGTAGCACACTCGCCTCTGGGGCTGAAAGAATGGATGGTTATGGGTTCTAGCCCCACACTAGGCACTCAGGGCAATACCCATAACTGACACTGTAGTGTAGTATGAGGGGGGTTCTGCACTATTTGAGGTGCCATCCTATGGATAACACATTAAACCGAGGTCCCCTTGGCCCATCTCTGGTCATTATCCAGATGGAAGTAAAAAGAAACATGACACTTATCGACAAAGAGCAGGGGAGTTTCTCCGGTCTCATGGCCAACATTCCCCATCAATAAAACGGGTCCATGCACCCCCACCCCCAGTATGCACCTAGAGACAAGTTATATTCACTTAGTGTATCCTTCCTGGTAAAGAATAACAAATAAAAAACATTATGAGACAGGATGTAAGAGACTGGAGAAGTGATCTAGTATTTGGCAGTTGAAATATAATGGCAAAAAAAGTGTAAGGTGATGCACGTAAAAGGGAAAAATCCAGGAGCAGTGTGCTAGGTTAATCAGTCACCAGCAGACAACACTGAGGAGCAGAAAGACCTGGGATTAGTGATCAGCAGTAAACGAAAGTAGGCTGCTCAGTGCAACAATGTGCAAGGAGGACTAACAGAATGCTGGTGAGCATAGGGTGAGGGATTGCTATTACAGTGGAGGTAATATTGCCTCTATATAGATCAAAACTGCATCTGGAGTACTGTGCCCAATTCTGTGGCCCACACCTACAAAGGGACAGGGATAGATTAGAGGCAGTGAAATGAAGGGTTACACAGATGATCCATGGTTGGCAAGGAAAAGTGTATGATGAGACACTGAAAACTCTCAACAAATATTCACTGGAGGATAGAAGGGAAAAGGAGCCACAACAGATACTTTCAAGTTCATTTAAGGGTTCATCAGAGTGGGCACAGCAAATCTGTTCAAATTAAGAAATGGTACATCTTCCAGGAGACATGCTCAAGCTGGAGAGGGGAAGGTTAAGAAAAGGACATTAGGAAGTAGTACATCACACAATAGATGGTAGATGGGTGGAACAAACTTCTTGACAAGGTTGTGGAGGAAAAGGCAATAGCAAGATTAATGAAGTGGGATATATAGTATAAAGGAGTTATTAGACGGGAAGTCAAGGGGTGGATGTGGTGACTAGGAGGGAGGGAGGACAGGGATTAGAGCCTCCCCACATAGGAAAATTAGGGACAGACTAGATGAACCTTTCAGGTCTTTTTTTTTTTTGTCAGTTTTCTACTTTTCTAAGTGTCTTCTTCCTCTTTACTAGGTTGGTTTGATTAAAAGTTGCCATTACACAGTAAAGTACAGTTATGTAAGAACTTACAATAACAGTAGATCTTTGAGAACAGCTCTTGCAGCAGGTTACACCATTAGGATTGTAGCCAGCAGGCGTCAGGACCCCACGGAAATCTTCTAGCTAGTAGTCTTCAGTGGGGACAGCCTCCGACGTTGGTCCCGCCCCCGTCAGGCGTAGTACATAAGGGGGCGGTCCCCCCAGAATCCCCAGTTCTCCCGCCGGAGACTTCCGGCCACTGGATGACATCAGAAGTAGAGACCGAGGACCCGCTATCAAAAGTACAAGGTTGAGGACTTTCTGCTGAAGCTTGGCTAGGCCTCACCTCCAAAGGGAATGGTGGGTAGAAGCAGATTGGTTGCAGAGTTGTTCTCGGATCTACTGTTACGGTAAGTTCTAACGTAACTGTACTATCTTCTTCGAGGTACAGCTCTTGCAGCAGGTTACACCGTTTGGACTGACTCCCAAGCCATGGTGCCTAAAGACGCCATAGGGAGGAGGCATAAAATAGAGATCCTGGAAAATCCTGATTCTAGGACAGGAGACCCTGCAAAACGGCAAGGCCGAACGGCCTCCGCCGTGAGGCAATGTCGAGGCTGTAGTGCCTAATGAAGGTATGCACTGAGCTCCATGTGGCTGCAGCACAAAATGGCCGAATGGAGACGTTTCGCAGTGCTGCAAAGGAAGTAGCCAACCCCTCTTGTTGAGTGGCCCGACTGTACCCGAAGGGGCTTCGTTTGTTGTTGTAGCAAAGGAAATGCACTGGACAAGCCATCGAGAAAGAGTTTGCTTTGAGACTGGTTGGCCCAACATCCTCTCAGGAAGGAAATAAACAGCTGCTCAGATTTGCGATGCTGTTTGGTCCTGGTTAAGTAATATCTTAAGAGCAGTGAACATCCAGGGTGTGAAGCAGTGCCTCTCCTCTGTTGGTGTACCTGGGGAAGTACACCGGTAAATCGATGTCCTGATTAAGGGTGAGGGCTGAGACCACCTTAGGCAGGAATTTTGGATTCGTCCTCAGGGACACCCTGTCCTGGTGAAATATTAAATAAGGTTCCTTACACATGAAAGCATGTAGCTCGGAAATTCTCCTTGCGGAAGTAACAGCAACCAAAAATAACGTTTTCCATGACAGAAAACGTAGCTCGCAATCTGCGGCAGGTTCAAAGGGGGAAAGTGTGAGCTGCTCCAGGACAAAGAGTAGGTCCCAAGGAGAGACTGGATCCTTAATGGGTGGTCTAAGGTGTAGCACCCCCCTCAAAAAGTCACGAGAAGTATCGAGTTGTGCCACTGTGCGCTGGCCTATCAGGGAATGGTAGGCTGAAATCGCACAGAGGTGAACCTTAATTGAGGAGCAGGCCAGACCTGAGTGAAAGAGGGAAAGCAGGTATTCAAGAACTGATTTTTCTGGGTATTCTAAAGGGGAGAGACTGCGTGCCTGAGACCACAGGCAAAACCGACGCCATTTCATGGCGTACGTCGCATGCGTTGCCAGCTTTCTGGCAGCAGAAAGGACTTCTGCTACCTCTTGCGAGACCCCGTGTCGCAGAATGGCTATGTCTCAAGGAGCCAGGCATGCAGGTTCAGTGAGCGCAAGTACGGGTGGACTAGCGAACCCTCCTCTTGAGACAGCAGATGGGAGCTGATGGGCAACGGAAGTGGAGATTCCCGGGACAGTTGCGTCAAAAGCGGGGAACCAAATCTATCTGGGCCAGAAAGGCACTACCAAGATCATTGTTGCGTGCTCCCTGCGAAGTTTGAGAAGGATTCTCTGGATCAATGGGAAGGAAGGGAAAGCGTAGAGGAAACTGCCTGCCCAGGAGAGGGACAACGCATCTCGCCAGAAAACACCAGGCCCTGGATCTAGCGAGCAAAAACTGGGCAGTTTTGCATTGGATGGGAGTGCACTGGAGTTCCCCATCGAAGAAACAGATCCTCTGCTACCTCCTGAAGAAGTTCCCACTCGTGGACTCTGGCCTGTGATCGTGTTGTCCACTCCGGGAATGTGAACTGCAATCAGGCTCGCGCCGTGTCAAATTACCCATTCCCACACTCTCATGGCTTCCCTGCAGAGGGGATAGGAGTGTGTGCCTCCTAGTTTGTTGAGGTAATACATCACCGCTGTATTATCTGTTTGAAGCAGACGAGTACTCAGTGGAATTTCTGACTGGAAGGCCCTCATCTCCAGAATATTGATGAGGAGGTGAGCTTCCTGACGGGTCCGCGTTCCCTGAGACCTCACCCCGTTCAGGTGTGCCCCCCACCCCAGCCCTGAGGCATCTGTGGAGAGGATAACCTCCGGGGACGGTGCTACAAATGGGACCCCCACAGAGAGGGTCCCCGGGTCTAGACATCATTGCCAATCCCGAATCACGACCCTCGTGATTCTGATTGGCTGCTGCATATGGTCTTGCTTCTGGTCCCCTTGCACTCTGAGCATCCACTGGGTTACCCGCATGTGGAGCCTTGTCATCAGGACGGTTGGAATGGCCGCAGCCATATGTCCGAGCAGGCGAAGGACCAGTCTGGCAGGGACGGTCTTCTTTGCCGAAAGGTCCCTGATGAGGGACCCGATGCGTCCCGCTCTGTCCTTGGGAAGAAAAGCTTTCCCTTGGACCGAGTCCAGAACTGCGCCTATGAACTGCAGCTTCTGGGACGGTACCAGGAGAGACTTCTCGTAATTGATAAGTATGCCCAGTGACTGAAAAAGAGCTTGGGTGTTCTGGATAGCCAACAACAGTGCCTCCTGGGAGGCGGCCATGAGAAGCCAGTCGTCCAGGTATGGGAACATGTAGTGGCCCTGTCTCCTTAGAGACGCTGCCATGACTGCCATGCACTTGGTAAAGACCCTGGGGGCCGATGACAGTCTGAAAGGAAACGCCGGAACTGAAAGTGGTGTACGAGAAACTCAAGCGCAGGAATGAAAAATTACTTACCTACCGTAATTTTGATCTTCTTGTATCTTCACCATTCATTACTGCTTGGGTGAGTGCGCGCACCCACTACAGGAGGTTTTTTTTTTTTTGAGTTGGTTTCAACGGCGCTACCTAGCACGACGCATCGCGCCATAGCGAGGGGCGCCGTTAGGTGTCGTAGACTCCTCCTCTATCTCAGTTCTGGTAGCTGGAGAGGCGAAAATAAAGGGTAAGAAAAAAGGGAAAGCGAGGCAAGAGAGCCGAGGGACAGAAAAAGGAAAGGATATAAACTGAAAAAGGAATAAGCCAGTAGAGAATAGACAGAGAGAGAGAATTCCTACCCTAAGGGACTGCAGGGCCTCCTTTCTGGGGCGGCTCTATGGGAGGAACAGAGAGAAGGAAGAGAAAGTAGAAGAAGAAGAAGAAGAAGAAAAAGAGGCATGTTGAGAGGGAGAACAGTGCCCATTGAGCATTGGATAAGAGGCTTATAGGCTCGAAACTAACAAGGGAGCAAGAATCCCAGTTGCTAGGACTGAGGGGAGGTTCAACCGAACCACCTGAACAGATCCGAATGAAGGCAGACTCTCTGAACTCTCAACATGCCAAGTCCCTTCATCCTAGCTGAGGGCTCGTAGACTGCCCGGGCAGAACCTGTTCCGGGTAGAGCGACCACCCAGGAAGGGGACTAAGTCCCTTAGCACCTTGTTAAGTGCTAACACAGTAGTGTATGGGAAAGACTATGCCTTCTCGAAGGCAGTTTGTATGAAAGATAGAGTGGAACTCAATCAGACTCCCTAAAGCAAGGCAAGCAGACGTTCAGAGCTGACAAGTTCAATCAGCAGCTAGAAGAGCTCAAAACAATACCTGCCAGGAGGATTCTAGACTTTGCCGAGGCCAAGTCAGAGCATGGCCTCTTGGGCTGTGAAACTGCATAACCTGAAGAAGGTATTTAGGAATCGCACCCGAAGGGCGGTCTGGAAGAGTTCCCTCAGAATTTAGATAAAAGTACAACCGTGCTCGTGTGAGGGAATTTTTATATATGCTTCTTTTTATATCCTAAAGCTATATTTGCTAATATATGCCTTGAAGTTATGCTTGCTTTGAAAGCCATGCTGTAACAAAGTAATAATGAATGTAGTAGAAATTTCTGAGTTCATGTTTTCCTTTTAAGGGTTATAGAATTTGTACTGAGGTTACTTGAGGTACATTTGGGAAAACAGAAAGCTAGATAAAACTGAGCAGAACTGGTTGTACCAGCCTGAATAGCAGGCTTGGACAAAATATAAAGATAAGAGCATGCCTGGGCAAAATATAAAAAGATAACAGCACGTAGTGGCATTGAAGGCAAGCTGTACGTTGCTATGGTGTGAGTGAAACTAATTGTCTCTCTCAGGTCAGCTTGACCCAGGCATATGTATCAAGCAGTAATGGGAAAGAAATGAATTGCAGTGGAAAAGTACCTTATACAAATCAACATGTTTTTTTTCCTTTTTACATTGCTGAAAACTTGTTATGCTGTTTTATGATTGGCTCATACTGAAATGTTGGTATTTTTTCAAGATAAGAAGTGCAAAATCTAGCTTATAAAAAGCTGCTGTAAACTTTAATCAGGGATGATCTCCTTTGTAGAAGTCCCACATGCATGTGTGAGATTTGATCAAATAAAGCGACGTTAAGACAAAACCCAGTGGTGTGGTTTTTGGCCCGTGACGACGGGAGTGGTTGCTCAGGTAATACAGTGAGAGAATTTGCGATCACAGTTTTGGTGTAGTCGGCAGGATGAGTTCTTCGGTTCGTGTCACCTCATGATCGGGTTGTTTCCCTTGGACAAAAAGAAGGACATTTTTGTGGAACCCCATCAGGACGTGATGCCTAGGGGCCAGCGACACTCATCATCACTGCAAGTACATAGTATACCTTGGAGCGAGTGTGCACTATAAAGAACAGGCCTAGATAAAATGGGAAACAAGGGAACAAAAAATAACCTAGGTCCACAGTTAGTATTATCTGGACCAGCAAAATGTATGGTTGATAAGTTTGGCCAGGATTCGGTCTCTGAGATAGGACAATGGCATAAGTTGACATGGGGAATATTTCCCCTTATAGGTACTTTTAGTATAGATGTACTAAAGGAAGCAAGGATAGCATTGGAAGAAAAAGGAAAGAGCAAACAAAAAGGGTGCAAGGTAGACTGGTCAAGGTTTAGAATATGGGAAAGAGAGGCAGAAAAGCGACATGAAAATCAAGTAAAGGGATTAATGGTAAAACAAGAGGAGGAAGAAACTGAACGCTGTAGGAGGTGTTTCACCATCACGACATCTCCCCACCATATCGGCCTCTTCCACCAACTGTTCCACTGAACCACAGGCAGGGATGGTGCTAGAAGGGCCACCAATCACAGGGAGTAGTAGCCTGAACAACAAGCTGCCCCAGCTGTGCAGGCTGCCCCTTCCTGCTCAGCAAGTACAGGTGGCCCAACCAGCCCAAGCAGTACAACCAGCGAGGTCGATACAACAGGCTGCCCTACCAACTCAGGTCCCACCAATTCAAAACAGCCTGTTCAACCTCCTGAGACTGACGCGGGAGGTTGCGGTCAAACCCCTCAATGGTCCCCCACCCCTGTTCAGCTGGACACTGACTCAGATGAGGAGATAGAAATAGAGGGAATGGAAGAGGACCTGGTTGAAGCAGTGGAATCTATGTCACTGGTGGGAAAGGTACAGGGCAAGGGAGATGGGAAGGCTTGGGTGTTTAGGCAAACTAATGCAAGGGCTAAGGGCCCAAAACAGGCAGGGGGAAGACAGAAACTAAAACAGCAGTTGCCTTTGATACGTTATCCCAACCCAACACCCCAAGGCAGGGAGACTGGCTATCGTGAGACCAGCCTGCAGTCCCTAAATACATTGAAGTGGACCGCCATGGAACCCTGAGGAGTTGAGAGAGGCCCTGAAAGATATACCAAAGCCTCAGAATAACATATAGAAGAATATATCAAGGAGTTAACAAACAATCAAAATGTATGAACTATCTACGACTGAGGTTGGAGAATGTTTTGACGAACATTAAAGGGCATGTGAGGAAGTAAAGGAAGCCTGGGACCCAGAGAAGCCAAGGGCTGAAATTATGCCACAATTTAATGCTGTGTGCATAAAACTACGGAAAAATACAAGGATGTGATAGACTGGCCTCGTATCCGGATACGAGACAGAAAGATGAGGAATCAGTACGCATTACAAGGAAAGGATTGTAGGGTCTTAGGCAATTTTCCGTATTGGACCAGATAATCCCGTATACCAGCATCAGTTGGGTATGGCTTTTGCGCTTGGACTGAGGAGCCAATTAGATTGGGAGTTACCACAGTGTGCATTGGATGGGAGACAATGAAAATGGTTGACCTAGTGTCAGAGTGCTGAACATGCTGAGAGACAGCAGGAGATACAAAAGGAAAAGAAAAAAGCTAGAAAAGGCTCAGCTAATGTATTTTGAAAGAGACAATAAGCAGCCCCAACAGGGAGGTGGAAATGGCAACAGAAGAAGACAGAGAGGACGAAATAATGGAGGTTATCCACAGGGAGGAGGGGGAAAAGGGCAAGAAGGAACGGCAGGACAAAGACCCGGACCGGGAAGGGGTATCATCTGCTTTGCTTGTGGAGATCAGGGATACATAGCAAGAAATTGTGTAAAGGCAAACCAGTGGCAGCGTAATCAAGATTCCAATGCCCTCTTGCCTCCGCCACCACCCCCTCCTGCTCCACAACAGTGGCAGCCAAATCAGCAGCAAGGATGGAGGGAAATCCTCGGATCCTCAGTTCTGACTAATAATGTTGGTTTTGCCAATGACAGCTGAAGGTTAGAGGAACACTCCTCCCCTTTTCACAAATGCTATGTGCTTCAACAACGCCAGAAGGTAGTCCAGTAATAGACTTAATAATCATGAACACCAAGTTGACCTTCTTAATAGACACAGGTGCCTCAATGTCAGTAATTCAAAGAAGCAAGTTAAATGCACCTATATCCAGTCGAATGGTGACAACAATAGGGGCATCAGGAGTACCACAAAGAGAGCAATTGACAATCTCATTACCAGTTCGGGTGGAAAATGGAATTACAACATATTTTCCTCAGTAGCACGACCTGTCCTGTGAATTTATTGGGAAGGATCTCCTGTCAAAGATAAATGCACAAATTACTTGTACCTCAGAGGGGGTCAATATAGAAGCACCAGGAATAGGCTTGTACCCATGTATAGCTGAAAGAACAGGGGATTGGCTGTATAGCTGGGAACTGACAGAACCAAGGGAAATGTGTTGGTTACAAGGGTGGGCAGAAGAAATAACACATCATAGGTTGCAGTTACAAACAGATTTGCATTGCATTACACACTATGCAGTAGGGGGTCAGGACATGGATTATGAGTGCAAAGAGTGGGGAAAACAGCCCATAGAGCAGACCATCTGGGTGTCAGAGATATATGTGGCAAAGAATTGTTGTGCAGCCTCAGTCAGACTAAATGCAGAGCAATTGAAAGTATTCCAAGTGCCAGGGTCATATCCACACATTTCTTTGGCCAGAGAGCCCCCCCTTGAGTGGAAGGAATTGGGGTCATGGGTAGCAGAAATGGTACAGTTGCGTGATTGGGAACGTGTAGGAAGCAAGCTAATATCAAAGGCTGGAAATTGTGAAAAATACATAATCAACAGAAAAGTTCAGGTACGAGTGGATGAAAGAGAAGTGAATGTGCGAAAGGTTTGTGAAGAAATAGGCATGCAGGAGAGTGTAAGTTGGATAAATGAGTTACCAGCAAAGCTATGGGCAGAATCAAAGTATGATGTGGGATTACTGAAAGAATGCACAACCCCTTATGGTCAAGCCAAAGTCCTCTTACGACCGAATAGGCATCAATATCCGCTGCAAAGAGGCGGAGGAGGGAATAGCCCCAGTGCATGCAGCATTAGTGGAGACGGGAGTAATCGCCCCTGCCCATATGCAACGGTAAATACACCAATTTTACCAGTGAGAAAGCTAAATGGAGGTTACCGCTGGTGCAGGACCTGAGAGCGGTAAATGAGCAGTACATGTACTGCACTGCAAGTGCCAAACCCAATTACAGTACTGTTATCCATTCCACATAACAGCTGTTATTTCACAGTCACTGATTTAGCAAATGCGTCTTATAGTATCCCCAGAGAACCCAGTAGCCAGGAATGGTTTGCATTCACTTACAAAGGGGAAAAGTGGACCTGGACTCGCATGCCCCAAGGCTATGCTGAGTCTCCAGCAGTATTCTCAGCTCAAATGAGAGAGAATCTATCCGCTTTTGTGCCCCATTGGGCAGTACCCTAATACAGTATGTGGATGATTTATTGCTTGCTAGCCCTAGTAAGGAAGCAAATGAACAGGATACAAAAGCTTTATTACTTTTCTTGGCTGAGGATGGGCATAAAGTGTCTCGAGAAAATTGCAATTGTGTAAAGAGCAAGTGAAATATTTGGGTCATGTGTTGTCTGGCAGTGGTAGAAAGTTAGACCCTGAGAGAATTAAAAACAGCAGCATGGCCACTGCCTCAGTTACAAAGCAGCAAATGATGTCTTTTGGGTATGGTGGGCTATTGCAGAGCTTGGATCGTGGATTATGCTATGTTGGCACAACCTCTCCATGAAGCTTATATATGGCACTGAAATGCAGATGAATGAGGAGATCAGGTGGACACCTGGTCTAGAGACCAGTTTGCAAAACTTAAAATGTATTGATCACAAGTCCCTGTTTGGGACTACCAAATTTGAAAAGGGTTTCAATTTGTTTGTAAATGGTAAGGAGGTTACGTGTCAGCTGTCTTGACACGGAACATGGAGGGGCAGAGGCCCATAGCATATTACCTGCCGCTTGAACTCAGTGGTATGTGGATGGTGTCTTGCTTGCAGTCAGTGGCAGGGCTACTGAAGCGTGTTGGCATGCGTGATTTGTAGGATTCTGTGCTTTGACAGTGCATGTGCCTCATTCTGTACATTCTATTCTGCTACAAGCTCGCACAGCTCATTTAACGCCTGCACGATTGCTTCAGTATCAAAATGTGTTACTAACCATGTCTAACATAACTTTGAAAAGGTGCAGCATTTTAAACCCAGTGATGTTGCTCCCCACCCCGGAGGAGGGGGAGGAGCATGACTGTAGGCAAGTAATTGACTTAGACTGTAAGCCTCGACTGGATATCACTGACGTACCCATACAAAACGCAGACTTAGAATTATTTGTTGACGGCTCAGCACAAAGAGACGAAAAAAGATCCCCCTTGGTGGGTTATGCAGTGTGTACTCCAAACTATGTTATGGAAGGAGCAAAGTTACCCCCACGAACGTCAGCCCAAGCTGCTGAACTCATAGCTCTGACGAGAGCTCTATAATAGCCGAGGGTAAAACAGTTAACATATACACAGATAGTCGATATGCATTTGGGGTAGCTCATGATTTTGGCACCTTATGGAAACACAGAGGGTTTTTAACAGCAGCTGGGAAACCTATTGCGCATGCGAATTTGGTATAAAAGATCTTTTGTTAGCAATCCAGAAGCCAGAAAAGTTAGCAATTGTAAAATGTCAAGCCCATACTTCTAACCAAGATTTTGTCTCTGCAGGAAATGCGAGGGCTGATGCAGCTGCAAAGGAAGCAGCTCTTTCTGGGAGTGTTCCGAAATTTCTAATGTCTTTGACTATAACTAACCAACTTGATTTATTCTCAGTAAAGGATGTTGCAACTTTACAACAGTCACCAAGTGTAAAAGAGAAACGAACTGGCAAACAAACTGTAAATTTGATGCTAGCACTAAGGTGTGGATAAACCTCGGTGGTAGGCTCTGCCTGCCTCGGCAGTATTTTTGGCAAATTGGCCCATGGGGCCGACGTTTCAAAACTGGAGTGGTTTAATTTTAAATAAACATTGGTATGTTGTTGGCTTTTGCCAGATATGCTGAAGATTTTGTAAAAGTGTGTAATATGTATAAATAATGTTGGCAGAGGACTCCAAGTAACCCTCTGCCCATCCTTTTCCTACAGGACCTTTGAACATTTAATGATGGATTTTATTGGGCTAAACCCGTGAAGGGTATAAATATTGCTTAGTGATTATAGACATGTTTTCAAAGGGGTAGAAGCATTCCAGTACGGAAAACCACGGCCTGTACAGTGCAAAGGCCCTGATTAGAGAAATCATACCAAGGTGGGGGATTCCCACCGCTCTCCAGCGTATAATGGCTCTGATTTTGCAAATGAAGTCATCAGAACCTTGTGAGGCACCGTGCGTGGATTTACGAATGCACTGTGCCTACCACCCACAATCGGGGAGGCAGTAGAAAGGGCAAATCAGACATTAAAGCTAAAATTGACCAAAATTATGGCAGATACTGGCCTTAGTTGGGTAAAAGCACTACCAATAGCCCTAATGAGTATGAGGGGAGAGCTGGCCCTGCGGGTTTATCAACTCATGAAATTTTGATGGGAAGGCCTCTCAGAATGACAAATGTCCCTTCCCACAAAACCGAATAACATTGCACGGTTTAGATAATGAAATGATTGCCTATTGTTTATCTCTTAATGCTGTTTTAAGATCTCTATCCTAGGATAAAAGCTGTACTTCCAGTTCCCTTGAGGGACCCTGCATAGGATACAGCCAGGAGACTTCGTGGTTATCAAGGACTCCAAGAAAAAAGTGGTGGCACCGAGGTGGCGAGGACCGCTTCAAGTGCTCCTGACTACCGCCACTGCCATAAAGATCGCGGAGAGAGAAACGTGGATTCACGATCTCATTTGTCGCTTGGTGACAGCATCTACAGTCGATACCATTCGCACAGTGAACTGAGCAACCATGAAAATTGTTATCGTTTGTTTTCGCTCGACTATCGCTGCTATTTTTGCAATGGGGTTCTGATGCAGGAGGCAACTGCTCAGCAGCACAGAGCCATTGCACATTACTAACACTTGGTGGACTTTAATGAACTTACATGCTAATAATGCTAATGTCTCTGATTGCTATGTATGCACTAGCTCTCCTTTCTGCAGCCGTAGGGCTCCACCTAAAACCAAGCCTGTAAATAGCACTGAGGCCAGCGAGATTCTCGTGCCATCAGGGAAGAAACATCACTAATGCCCCAGATTATGCTACAAACAAAATAAAGAACCTGTGTTTCGGGGCATGATTTACTGCATGGTATAGCTCACCTAATGATACAAATGTCAACCCCATTGTATCTAGATGTTAGACAACAGAAAATATCAGCCAGGCTTTGCCTGTGTAATAAACAATTAACCGTGAGTTTAGCGCCACTGGATGGTCCACGGCCAATATTGTAGGCACTGCCAACAGCACCACCAAGTCCGAGTCCACTATAACCAACTGCTCTCAAGCAGATGCCTACACAGTACATCCTGATTTCAATGCCGTGGGCAGTCTGTCAGTCTATACTGGGTATGTGGGATAGGGCTTATTTTTTCCTACCTATGGGGTGAACAGGATGCTGCTATCTAGCCACACCCACCCTATGCCTATGTATATAAGTACAATGCATCTGCTATACATCAGCGTGTATTTATATAAATCAAATTCAAAAGGAGGTGCCGGACACGAATAAACGTGTCCCAATGGGGGAAAAATTTGGGGCAGGAATCTTCCCATGGTGGGGTGTTGTTCAAAACATGCATTACATTGACCAGTTAAGCTACGAGTTAGAAACGTTAATTAATGATACCTTGAAATCAACTGACTTGCTGACAGCTGAAATTAAAGCACTTAGAATCGTAGCTTTGCAGAATAGAGCCGCACTTGACACTTGATTATGTATTAGCTTCGCAAGGGGGGGGTGTGCGCCATTGTAGGGGAAGAATGCTGCACCTATATACCAGATAATTCCCAAGAACTTGAGCAAGTAATTGAGGGAATATGAACGCTACAGCAACGTGTTCTAAGTGAGCATGCACCTGTATCGCAGGGCTGGGACCCCTGGTCATGGTTCTCAAGCATATTTGGTGACTGAGGCACTACCCTCCTCCACTGGGTGGCAGTAATCGTGGTGGTGATACTGGCATTATGGCTCCTAATTGTGTTGCTCAAATTTCTTTGGACAATTGTGTAGCACCTGTCGCCACATGCAATCACCCAGCTGCACCCCTTACTACACCCAGAGGACCAAGACCCTAGCGAATTAGCCAGGGTGTTCCCGTTCTGTGATATACCAGATGTGACTAAAGTATAATAGTTAACAAGTTGATACAAAGTATCAAAAGGGGGGAGAGTGTGAGGGAATTTTTATATATGCTTCTTTTTATATCCTAAAGCTATATTTGCTAATATATGCCTTGAAGTTATGCTTGCTTCAAAGCCATGCTGTAACAAAGTAATAATGAATGTAGTAGAAATTTCTGAGTTCATGTTTTCTTTTTAAGGGTTATAGAATTTGTACTGAGGTTACTTGAGGTACATTTGGGAAAACAGAAAGCTAGATAAAACTGAGCAGAACTGGTTGTACCAGCCTGAATAGCAGGCTTGGACAAAATATAAAGATAAGAGTATGCCTGGGCAAAATATAAAAAGATAACAGCATCGTAGTGGCATTGAAGGCAAGCTGTACGTGTTGCTGGGTGTGAGTGAAACTAATTGTTCTCTCAGGTCAGTTTGACTCAGGCATATGTATCAAGCAGTAATGGGAAAGAAATGAATTGCAGTGGAAAAGTACTTTATACAAATCAACATGTTTTTTTTCCTTTTACATTGCTGAAAACTTGTTATGCTGTTTTATGATTGGCTCATACTGAAATGTTGGTATTTTTTCAAGATAAGAAGTGCAAAATCTAGCTTATAAAAAGCTGCTGTAAACTTTAATCAGGGACGATCTCCTTTGTAGAAGTCCCACATGCATGTGTGAGATTTGATCAAATAAAGTGACGTTAAGACAAAACCCAGTTGTGTGGTTTTTGCCCCGTGACGACGGGAGTGGTTGCTCAGGTAATACTTACAGTGAGAGAATTTGCGATCACACTCGTTCCTCTTTACCTTGAGGAAAAAAGGAACCATTCATTAAGAATGGAAAACAAAGTTATGTTTTTTTTTTGTTTTTGGCATAAAGGCCAAGGGAAGGAAGAGGAAGAGGAATGAGATGGGAGGGGGAGACGCTACAGAAGGAGGCCACTGAGGGGAAGGTGGGTGGGTTGGTATACAAGAGAACATCAAAAATTACGGTAGGCACGTAATTTTCTTATCTTCCCTTGTCAATCTTCACCATTCATTACTGCTTGGGTGAGTACAAAGCCCCCCCCTTAGAAAAAGGGGGGTAGAACCCTGAGGGAACAAGACCCCCAGCCTCCTGCTGGTGAGAAACAAAAGGGGAAGACCCTGGGCTAATCAAGAGAGAAGCCTATGGGGGAGAAGAGCTAGGAGGTGCCCCCCCGAGGACGGGGAGACGGAGAAAGCCCCTGCAGTAATCTCCTAGCTCTGGAGGAAAAGAGACGGGTCCCGGAAAGCGGAGTGAATCACCCTATGCCGGCCCAGGGGTGACAACCTTGATAGACGAAGCCATGCCGTCTGTCTAATGCAGATCGCTGTCCCCGCAAACCTGGAAGCCACCTCATTGGCGTCATAAGATGCCCTTGCTTGGTGTCTTGCCAGCTCCGGGCCTATAGCAGACGGGGCAATAGCTTGTCTGGTTTGCTCCGTATCAGGCATTGATGCTAAGAGCTGAGAGAGCATCGACCACAAATGCCTACTGTAGGCAGCGTGATGAGCCTGATGTGACGCAATGCAAGCCATCGCACGAGAGGAAAAGAACACTCTTCGCCCCCACCGGTCGAATTGTAGGGAATCCGAATCCGGTGGACGGTCGTGCGCCAGGCGGCGGCGCCCGAAGGGAGCCTCCAGGTATACCAAACCCGAGGGTGGGTTGGGGAGAGTACCCAGGGATTCTGAAGGGGAACAATACCTTCATCGACAGTCTGCCGGGACTGGAAAAGGGGCGGCTGGCGACTGTCAGGAACGGATAGACGCCTCCTGGAAGGGGATAGGCCAGGAAGGTACCACCAGGTGCTGGGCACTGAATTCTCCAAGGAATTCACGCATCTCCCGTTTGGTATTGTCTCGCCTAACATAGGAGATTCGAACATCCCTCACCATCCTCGAAAGGAATCGCTGATATTCCGTGAAATCAGCATCGGAGGAGATTTGAGCAGAGGGTTCCTCTCCCTCAGAGGAGGGAGACGAGGATGATGGAGAGCTTGAGTGTCCAGAAGATTCTTGCGGTGGTGGGGATAGGCGAAAGACCCACTCATTCATACACCTGACATATGAGGGGAAGGCCGCCGCAGAACCTTCTGAACTGCTCCCCAGGATAACGGGTCTGTAGGGACCGACATGGCCTGGAAGAGCGGGGTGGCTGCAGAGGCACTGGAGATGGGCACCTATGAAGAGGCAACTGTCCTCTGCTAGGGCTCTGAAATCCGGAGAACGGAGCCCGAGCTGGCGGGATTCCGGACAACAGACCAGGTCACAAAACGGAACCCTGGGGGTGCGAAACCTGGAAGAGCCCAGGAGGGAATCCTCCCCTGTGACAAACCTGGGACTGCATGGATCCAGAAGGGCAGTCCGCAGCAATGCCACCGGAGGGAACCCTGGGGTCCAAGAGGGAAAGGCGGGCCAGCGCTATGGCTCCTAGCTACCCCTGAGGGGTGGCCGCAGAGATCAGGGCGACTGCATTCTGCCCCTTGACCCCTGGACTCGGGAAGCGCCTCCCGACCCCAGCATTCTCCCACCCTGAGTGGCTGTAACAGCACCAGGAGGGTAGCTGTCACGAGCCCCAGGAGGGAGAGAGCCCCTCCTCCGCCCCACTCCATCGCCCCCGACCCAGGACCACCCCTAGCCCGAGGGCCCTCAGGGGAGGACAGCAGCGGGGACAGTGGGAGAGGCCCGCTGTCCCGCCTAGCACCATGTGCCACCGGGGACCCCGACTCCGAAGAGTCAGGTTGCTAGGATGGGTCCACGACTGAGTCATCGACCTCCGAAGAGGAAGAGACCAGCTGAACCACAATGCTAGTGACCCCGGGGATCCCCGGAGAAATGGTGCTGCGAATGGTGCCAGTGCCAGAGGCGGCACTGGATGACCTTGGCCCACCCGCTAGGCTCGGCCCCGGCTCCCCAGCGGCGCCGGCTAGGCCCACAGCGCCACCCCTGGCATCGAACCCAACCTGGCACCGCCGAGAGCAAACCGAGCCCGCGCGCCATGAGCGTGCCGGCGTCGAGCGCGGGCCGATCACCGGAGTCGCAAGCAGCTTGGATCCGAAATGGCGCTGGAGGGCGTGTGTCGAGGGTCCACCGGTGCCGGGCCCAGCAGGCGCGGGCCTCGACACTGGGGGAGTGTGCACCTCCGAGGAGGTGACTGCCAAGGCGGTGTCTCCACTGCGGCCCCAGGAGGGACCACGACGTTCCTCCAACACCGCGAAAGAAGCTTCCTCTTTGGCAAGAGAAGATGAGGAAGCTTCCTCCTCCACGGACCGTATAGGCCTGAAAGGGGACACGCAGGAAGAGCCTAGAGACCTTACCTGAGAACCTCTGGAGCAATGCTGTCCACCGAAGGTCGACGGGGCCTTGCCGATCTTGAACACGCGGACTTCGAGGACATGGCAGTCCATGGTGAAACAGGTGTCGCACGCATCCATATCGTGGTTGGGTCCCAGGCAATGGAGACAGACATTATGCCGGTCCAAGGCGGAGAATTGCCAGAACACAGGAGCACCCGCTAGGGCCACGGCCGTAGCCGACTATCGTTTTGCCCCAGACCTGACATGATGGGAATCTAAACAAGGCAAAAACAGAAAAAGCACTGCGGCCACGACAGAAAAGAAAAGAACGGTCTTACTGGGAGACAGCGCCGAGTGAGAGTCACTGTAGAGAAAACTAGGAGTCTTGACGCAGAAACAGTTAACTACCGGACAGCAGGTGCAGCCCCGATGGCGGAGAAACAGAACTGAGATAGAGGAGGAGTTCACGGCACCTAACGGCTGCTCTCACAAGATGATTTAGTACGTCAGAGACTCAATGGCACGCATTAGAGCCAACAAAAAAAAAAAACACCCGTAGTGGTGCGCCGCCTCAGGCACTAACCCAAGCAGTAATGAATGGTGAAGACTGACAAGGGAAGATCCTCCTGTGCGCTTGAGCTATGGGGATGTGCAGGTAAGCGTCCTGCATGTCCAGTGACCCCTGAAATGTGTCCTTCTTCAGCATGGGTATAAGGCCCTGGAGAGTCACCATGCGGAACCGTTTGTAGGCGACCGACATGTTGAGGTCGCTGAGGTCCAATATTGGATGGAGGTCCCCTGTTTTCTTTGGAACCAGGAAGAAGTGGGAATAGTAGCCTGTTACTCTCTGGTTGCCCGCGACGTACTCCACTGCTCCTTTTCGCAGAAGCATGAGTACTTCTTGCCTGATAAGCGATCTGTGCTGACCCAAGTAGCGGGAGAGCAGAGGAGGCCTTGTGGGTGGCTTGTCTGTGAACTCTATAAAATGGCCTTTTTCAACCAACTGGAGTACCCACCTGTCTCTGGTGATCGACTGCCACCCTGGCAGGTGGTCTGCAGTACGACCCCCAACCTTGGTGTCCCATTGATCGTGAGGGGCGGGGACCGGGAAGGAGTCATGCTGTGGCGGCTGTGAGTCCTGCAGGTTGGGCCGACTTGGTGGGACGTTGGCCTCTACCGGAGGACGACTTACCCTGGGCTTTCCGGGAGAAGGAGCCCCACTGCTGCAGGCCGGAATGGGACTGTTGTCTCTGAGTCCGGCCGCGAAAATGGCTCTGGTTCCTACGAAAGGAACCAGGCCTGGATCTGTACATAGCCTGGACAGATCTGACAGCCTTCCCGGCCTGCTGAAGCTTGGTGATGACCTTCGCCGTGAAAGGGGGCGTCCAGTATGTTCTTCTGGACGTCCGGGGTGAATCTGGAGACACGGAGCCATGAGTCTCTGGAGGCATACACCTGAGGCTGCTGCTCTGGCCGAGGAGTCCGCGGAGTCATACGCGGCTTGAAGCACCTGGGTTCCCACATCTGAACCCGTGGGGAGGAGCTGAAGCAGCTCTTCCTTCTGCTCACCTTCCGGCATCTTTTCTGCCAGCTCTAGTCCCTGCTCCCACAAGGCGTTCTGAAACTGGACCATGTGGGTAAGGTAATTGAGGGACCTGATGGCGCAGGATGCAGCTGCGTACGTGTGCCTACCCATCGTGGCCAATTGCTTGGACTCCGGGTCTGGTGGCAGGCTGCTCAGATGTTGCGGCCTCTGGGACCGGTCATGTGAGGCTGTGATGACCAGGGAATCGGCCAGAGGATGAGATGCCAAGTACTGGTCCTCCCTAGCGGCCTTGTACAGGCAGTCAGCCTTCTTCAGCATCACCGGGAGCGAATGTGGACGTTTCCACACTGCCTTGGTGACGTCCACGAAGGTGTCCACCAAGGGTGGTACCACCACAGGTTTTGGTTCCTTTTGCCGAAGATAACGCACAAGGCGTAGCCTCTCGGGGTCAAGGTCTTCTGCGTCCCAGCCCATGTTCTCCTGGATATGCCTCATAATCTCTGAGAAAGTACAGTTACGCAAGAACTTACCGTAACAGTAGATCTTCGAGAACAGCTCTTGCAGCAGGTTACACCATAAGGACTGAAGCCGGCAGGTGCCAGGACCCCACGGAAAATTTCTAGCTAGCTATCTTCAGCGGGGACCGCCCCCGGCGTTAGTCCCGCCTCCGGCGCAGGCGTGGTACATAAGGGGCGGTCCTACCAGAATCCTAGTTCTCCTGGAGAATCCCGCCGCAGGATGACATCAGAAGGGGAGACCAAGGATCCGCCGTCAGAAGGCAATAAAGGAGAAAATCTCAACCAAATCTTCTTTTCCTCCGCTTCAATCATCCATGACGTATTGTTTCTGCTTTAACCTTTCATTTTGTTTTTGTTTTTGTTTTAAGCAGAGCCGTTACCTCCTCTAGGGCAGAAGGTGGTGAGGTACACTGCTGCAAGAGCTGTTCTCGAAGATCTACTGTTACGGTAAGTTCTTACGTAACTGTACTATCTTACTTCGAGATACAGCTCTTGCAGCAGGTTACACCATTAGGACTGATTCCCAAGCAGTAATGCTGCCAGAAGATCCGGGAGGAGGCATAGAGACAAGAGAAAAAAACAATCCAAGTCCTGACTCAGGACAAGAGACCTTGCAACACCACTAGTCCGAAACTGGCTCTACGCCTACAGGCTATGTCCAAACTGTAATGCCTGATAAAGGTATGTACAGAGCTCCAAGTAGCAGCAGCGCAAATAGCTGAAATAGAGACATTTCTGAGCGCTGCAAAAGAAGTGGCCACACCTCTGGTAGAATGACCCCGGATAGAACCCAGGAGGGGTTTTTGTTTAATCTGGTAGCAGTGTGAGATACACTGGACAAGCCAGCGTGACAAGGTCTGCTTGGACACCGGTTGGCCTTCCATTCTCTGAGAAAAAGAGACAAAAAGCAGGTCAGAAGCCCGCAAGGGTTTAGTTCTGTTAAGGTAATACCTCAGGCTGCGGTGAATATCCAGGGTATGAAGCAAAGCCTCTCCTCTGTTGGAGTAACTCTGGAAGTAGACCGGAAGGTAAATATCCTGATTTAAAGTAAGTGTCGAAACCACCTTAGGCAAAAACTTTGGGTTCGTCCGTAGGGATACTCTGTCCCGGTGGAAAACCAAATAAGGCTCTTTACACATGAGAGCATGAAGCTCAGAAATCCTTCTGGCTGAAGTAACGGCAACTAAAAATAACGTCTTCCACGACAGAAAACGTAGCTCGCAATCCGCGGCAGGCTCAAAGGGAGGGAGCGTAAGTTGTTCCAGGACAAAGAGTAGATCCCACGGAGGCACAGGGTCCCTAATGGGAGGCCTAAGGTGCAACACTCCTCTAAGAAACTCCCGAGAAGCGTCAAGCTGAGCAATAGTACAGTGCCCCACTGGAAGATGGTAGGTGGAAATGGCACAAAGGTGCACCTTAATAGAGGAGTAGGCTAGCCCAGAATTGAAAAGAGAAAGGAGGTAGTCTAGAACCACTCCAACGGGACAACCTAAAGGGGAACGGTCACGGCCCGTGACCATAGATCAAAATAGCGCCACTTCATGGCGTAAGTAGCATGCGTTGCCGCTTTCTGGATGCGGAGAGAATCTCAGCAACCTCTTACGGGACCCGTGGCGAAAATGGCTATGTTCTCTAGGAGCCAAGCATGCAGGTTCAAAGAGCGGAGATCCGGATGAAGCAATGAACCTCTCTCCTGAGACAGTAAGTGGGAGTTGAGCGGCAACCGGAGCAGGGGTTCCCGAGATAGCTGTGCCAGCAAGGGGAACCAAATCTGTCTGGGCCAAAACAGGGCCACCAGAATCATTCTTGCGTGCTCCCTGCGCAGCTTGAGAAGAACTCTCTGGATCAATGGGAAGGGAAGGAAGGCATAAAGAAATCGGTTCACCCAGGAGAGGGACAACGCGTCTCTCCAGAAAACACCAGGCCCTGGATCTAGCGAGCAAAAATTGGGCAGTTTTGCATTGGATGGGAATGCGAACAAGTCCAGTTCTGGAGTTCCCCATCAAAGGAACAGATCTTCTGCCACCTCCTGAAGAAGTTCCCACTCGTGGACTCAGGCCTGGGAGCGACTCAGGCCGTCCGCGATCGTGTTGTCCACTCCGGGAACATGTACAGCGATCAGGTTTGTGCCGTGTCCGATTACCCAATCCCACACCCTCATGGCCTCCCTGCAAAGGGGGTAAGAGTGTGCGCCTCCTTGTTTGTTGAAGTAATACATCACCGCCGTGTTGTCCGTCTGAAGCAGGATCGTGCACGGCGGGATCATGGACTGAAAGGCCTGGAGTGCACAGAGGACCGCCCTCATCTCTAGGACGTTGATATGGAGATGAGCCTCCAACGGGGTCCATACACCCTGAGACCTCACCCCGTCTAGGTGTGCTCCCCACCCGAGACCCGAAGCATCCGTGGTGAGGGTTATCTCTGGGGACGGCGCTGCAAACGGGACACCCTTGGAGAGTGACCCGGGGGCTAACCACCATTGCCAGTCTCGAATCACGGATTCGTGATCCTGACTGGATGCTGCAAATGGTCTTGTCTCTGATCCCATTGCACTTTGAGCATCCATCATGCTATTCGCATGTGGAGTCACGCGAGAGGACAGTAAGAATGGCTGCAGCCATGTGTCCGGAGGAGACTTTAAGGACCGACTCTGGCTGGTACGTCTGGAAAGTTCGCTGACAAGTCCCCATGAGGACTTTTATGCTCCGGCCCTGTCGGCTGAAGAAAAGCTCTTCCCTGCTTCTGTGTCCAGCACTGCTCCTATGAACTGCAGGTTTTGCGACGGTACCAAGACGGACTTCTCTCGATTTATAAGAATGCCCAGCTATCCAAATAGGTCTTGGGTGTCCTGGATCGCGAACAGAAGCGCCGCTGGAGACAGCCATGAGAAGCCAATCATCGAGGTACGGGAACACATAGTGGCCCTTTCTCCTTAGAGACGCTGCCACGACTGCCATGCATTTGGTAAAGACCCTTGGTGCGGATGACAGTCCGGAAGGGGAGCCTGGAACTGGAAGTGGTGGCTCAGAAACTCGAGCGCTAGGAACCTCTGATGCGCTTGAGCTATGGTGATACAGGTAGGTGCGCCCTGCAAGTCTAAGGACTGCAATAGGCGCCCTGCTTTAGCACGGGATCAGGCTCGGGAGGTCAACATGCGAATCTTTTGTATGCACTCACATATGTTGAGGTTGCTCAGGTCCAGAATTGACGGAGGTCCCCTGTTTTCTTGGGAACCAGGAAGAAGTGAGAATAATACCCTAGTCCTCGCTGGTTTCCCGGACGTTCTACCGCCCCCTTGTTCAGGAGCGTGAGTATTTCTTGCCAGATTAAGGCTCGTTGACCCAATACCGGGAGAGCAGAGGAGGCCTCGAGGGTGGCTTTTCCAAGAACTCTAAAAAGTGGTCAATGCTGACCAACTGAAGAACCCACCTGTCGGTGGTAATTGCCTGCCATCCCAGCAGGAAGTTCGTTTAATGCTACTTCTACCATAACATCCCGCTGATCTCGAGGGGCGGGGCCGGAAGGGCCATGCTGTGGCGGCAGACGGCCCGCTGGCTGGGTCGCCTAGGGCATGACCTCTGCTAGTGGGCTGCTTCCCCTGGGTTCTGCGAAACCAGAGCCCTCTGTTGTGTGGGGAGCGAGGTTGTTGCCTCTGTGTCCCGCTCGATCTAAAACGGCCTTTGTGCCTAAAGACCCAGGCCTAGGCTCGGGACATTGCCTGACCGACCTCACTGCCTTTCCAGCCTCTTGCAGTTTGGTAATAATTTTTTCCGCAGGATTACCAAACAACACATCTCCCTCAAAAGGGGCATCCATAATGTTCTTCTGGACATCCGGGGTGAAGCCGGAGACATGGAGCCAGGAGTGTCTCCGGAGACAAACACCTGAAGCTGCTGCTCTGGCCGATGAGTCCGCGGAATCATACGTGGATCTAAGCACTTGGGTCCCCACGTCTGAACCCGTGCGGAGGAGCTGGAGCATCTCCTCCTTCTGACCACCTTCAGGAAGCTTCTCAGCTGCCTCCAGACCCTGTTCCCACAGTGCGTTCTGGAATTGAATCATGTGGGTCAAATAGTTCAGGGATCTGATGGCGCAGGTCGCCGAAGCGTACGTGCGCCTGCCCAGAGAGTCCAACTGCTTGGATTCTGGATCCGTGGTAGGGTGCTCAAATGCTGCAGCCTTTGGGACCGGTCATGTGAGGCTGTTATGACCAGAGAATCGGCCAGAGGTTGTGCGCCAAATACTGGTCCTCCTATAGGGCCTTGTATAGGACGGTCAGTTTTCTTGGCACCGCAGACGTAATGTGGACGCTCCACACGGCCTTGGTGACGCCCACAAAAGTGTCCACCAAGGGTGGCACCATCACAGGCTTGGGGTCCTTCTGCCGAAGATACTTAGCCAGGCGCAATCTTTCGGGGTCTAACTCCTCAGATTCCCACCCCATGTTCTCCTGGATATGGCGCATGATATCCATGAACGAGGGGTCATCCGGAGGAGACCATGGAGTCTCACGTGGGTCCGGAGAAGGGACTGAGAATACAGAGATCCCTCGTCCTACGTCGACGGCGAACGTCGGCGTCTCCTGGATCTCTTTGGGCTGGGTGAACCGGAAGACGAGGATCTAGACGGAGGTCTCCTCTTTGCACTTCGAGCCCTGGGAGGGGATCTGGACTCCCTGGGGACAGTAGAGCGGCCAGCCGACCCCGCAGGCGAAGGGGGGCCGGAGCCAAAGGAGGAGGAGGAGGAGGAGGAAGAGCGGTGGGCGCCACGTCCTTCTTGATGGTGTCCCACCAGTATGTAAAGAGATCCTTTACATCCGCAATAGATAATCCCGATGCCGACTCAGACGTCGAGGGTCGGACGTCGGGTCCCGGCGACGGCTCCACAGGGACCTCGGGCGGCGGCGAGGGAGCCCTGGGAGACTGTGCGAGGCCGGGATCGCCCGTCTGGTCTTCGGGCTGCGTCGAGTCTTCCTCTGTAAGGGACTCCTGCCCGACGACGGTCGGAGACGCAGGAGCCCTCTTCTCAGGCGCCGCGGACGTCGGTCCCCCTGCCGACGTCCGATGGGTAGATTTGACCGACGGCGGTCTGACAGCCGACGACGGCTCCGAGGAGCGGTGACGAACGGCCGACGGAGGTCGAGCCGGCGTCGGGTCTGACGGCCTCTTCAGAGGGGTAAGCTCCAGGGTCTCCCTCAGCGGCACTGAAGAGGACTGGACGTCTGGTACCGACGAGCGGGAGCCCGACTTGTGGCGATGGTGATGACGCTCCCCAGACTTCGCCCCGGCCTTAGGGGTGGAGGACGACGACGGCCTGGCGGTAGGGGCCTGAGAAGATCGAGAAACGGCCACCGCAGCCGGGGGGAGGGAAGAGGCCCTGGACAGGGATCCGGAGCTGCGGGACTCGGAGGCCCGAGTTGGAGAACTGGAAGGGTCTTTCTCCCTTCTCTTCTTTTCGGCGTGCTTGTGAGAAGATTCCCCTTTAGAGGACATGGCTCTAAGTTTTTCTTCCAGGAGGAATGCCTGCAGAGCCTTCTGTCGCTGGATCCTGGTGCGGCTGTTAAATCCCTGGCAGAGGGAACAGGCCTGGGTGTCGGCACTGGGCCCAGGCACCGAACGCAAGCCATGTGAGGGTCCTTAAAGGGGATCTGTTTTCCACAAGCACACTTAGACGTATGCCCGGAGGTCGGTGAGGACATCAGAGAAGAAAAATCTTCGAAATGAAGCAATTTCCCGTAGGAAGTTCAGCAACCACGCGTCGCGCGCTAGACTGAGACCGAAGGGTCGAGGCATGCAAGTTCGACGGCGGGAAAGAACTGGGGATTCTGGCGGGACCGCCCCCTTATGTACCACGCCTGACGTCGGAGGCGGGACCGACGTCGGGGGCGGTCCCCGCTGAAGATAGCTAGCTAGAAATTTTCCGTGGGGTCCTGGCGCCTGCCGGCTTCAGTCCTAATAGTGTAACCTGCTGCAAGAGCTGTATCTCGAAGTAAGATCTATGGGTCATCCGGAGGAGATCTTGGGAGCTCATGTGGGTCCGGAGAGGGGACGCTGAAGGGAGAAGGGGATCTGGATCTGCCCGAGAAGCCCAATCTCTGTCGACGGTGAGTCGAGGCGTCTTCTGGGTCTTTTGGGACTGAGTGACCCTGAAGAAAATCTGGACGGAGGTCTCCTCTTGTCCGATGGTCTGCCCCTAGTAGATTCAACAGGCTCCTGGGGGAAGGTACTCGGCCTGCTGCCCTGGATGGAGTGGGGGGCGCTGGGGCCAGTGGAGTCACGGGTGGTGGAGGAGGAGGAAGAGGAGGGGGTGTGGGAACCACGTCCTTTTTAATGGTGTCCCACCAGAAAGTAAATAACTCCTTCACCTCGGCAATATTCAGGCCCGACGGGCCGGTGGCCGGTTGTCTGGTCCTGGTGTCGGCCCCCTGGGGGGTCTCTGGTTCAGAAGAGGGTTCCCTTGGGGGCTCGACAGGACCGGGGTCACCTGCCTGGTCCTCAGGCTGGGTCGACTCCTCCTCCGTAAGCGCCTCCTGGCCGACGTCGATAGGTGGCATTGGGGTTCCTTCATTTGCTGGAACGGGCGTTGGTCCCCCAGCCGGCGTCCGCGGTGGAGAAGGCCTGGCCGGAGGCAGGCATCTGGCTGTCGTCGGGTCCCAGGACCGTGGTGCCCGCCGTCGGGTGGGCCGACGTTAGATCCGGCGTCTCGCTTGAGCAGGTCAGCTCCTTGGTTTTCCGCTGGGGGGGAGAAGGCAAGGAGACCGACCAGATGTCGGGGGACGAGTGGCGGGAGCCAGACTTGTGGTGATGGCGGTCCCCTGAACTCGGCGAGGCCTTAGACGAGGAAGAAGGAGGCTGAAGGTCTTACCAGGCTGCAGAGTGGAGGAACCGGTGGAAGACTTGACCGGGGGAGGCTGAGAGTGGGCCCGGGATGGACAGCGGTTGGACCAGGAGCAGGAGCTGCGGGAGTCTGAAGCCCTAGAAGGGGATTTAGATCTCACCCTCTCCCTGTGTTTTTCAAGGTGCCTGCAGGCTTTCTTGGAAGATTCCCCCTTGGAGGCAGGTTCAATGGCCTTCAATCTTTTTTCCAGAAGGTAAGTTTGGAGGGCCTTCTGACGACGGATCCGGGTCCGACTGTTGAAGCCTTGAGAAAAGGAGCAGGCCCGGGTGTCGTGGTCCGGGCCTAAGCACCGCACGCAGGCTGAGTGTGGATCTTTAAAGGGAATTTGCTTCCCGCAGGCACACTTAGACGGATGGCCCTCCGCGGATGTTGATGAGGACATCAGATGGCAGACAATTGAAGAAAAAGAAGTTTCTTGCGAAGAAACAGGAAATGAAAATTACGTACCTACCGTAATTCTTGATCTTCTCTTGTATCTTCACCATTCATTACTTCTTGGGTGTAAGCGGAGGCACGCACCCGCCACGGGAGCTTTTTTTTTAAAGTCAGCTTTAACGGCGCGGCCGAGACCGACGTGACAAGGCCATGCGGCCAGGGCGGCTGCTAGAAGCTACAGACCTCCTCCATCTAAGTTCTGGTGAGCCGGAGAGGCAAAATATAGTGTGAAAAAGAGAAAGCAAGGCAAGCTAGCCAAGGGATAGCAAAGGAGAAATAAACTGAAAAGGAATAAGCCGATGGAGAATAGACAGCGGAGAGAGTATTCCTGCCTAAGGATCATGGGCCTCCTTTCCGGGCGACTCTAGAGGGAGACAGAGAGAGAAGGGAAGGAGAAAGAAAGGATGAAGGAAGTAGAAAGAAAAGAAGAAAGAGTGGCATGTTGAGGAGGCAATAATGCCCAGCGAGCATTGTTGGTTGAGAGGCTAAGGCTCGAATTAACAAGGAGCAAGAATCCCTATTGGTAGTGCTGAAGAAGGTTCACCGAACCCGCTAGACAGACCAAGGAGGGCAGAGTCTTGACTCCCAACATGCCAAGTTCCTTTATCCTAGTTGAGGGCTCCTGGACTGATTGAGCAGACCCTGTTCGAAGAGCGCCCATCTAGGAAAGGATCTAAGTCGCAAGCAGCCTGATAAGAGCTGCTCTAGAAGAAGTATAGGAAGAAACTGAGCCTTTTGAAGGCGGTTTGTAAGAAAATATAGAGGGACTCAATGGACTTGCTATGTCAAGGCAGATGAGACTGAAGCTGGCTTAAGGTTAGCCATGGTTGTAAGTGTTTTCTTTGCAGCAATGCCTGCTGAAGGGTCCTTGTAGGTGTCAAGACAGAGCATGGCTAACAGGCTTATGAGGAAACATGACCTGAAAAGGCAAGGGATTGCACTATAAAGCAGTCCGAAAGAGTTCCCTCAGCATTAAGGAAAATAATTTTATAACTGTACTCATTCCTCTTCACTCTGGGAAAAAGATGGAGGGATTCCAGGGCTTAGTAATTGATTAGCAGAAGTTTTCTTGGGACTAATAACTGCCCAGACAGTGTTAGACAGAGTCCCCAGAAGTGTCTCGCCTGAAAACAAGGCAGTGAGACATCGTGCATCTCCCTCACGACCCAGCACTTCTGCAAATAAATGCCAATGAATCTTAGAGTAAAGTATTCCTGAAACCATTCAGAGATGGCAAAAGACAGAAAAGAAATTTTTTTTTTTTTTGGCATAAGGCCAAAAGAGAGGAAGACGGGAGGGGAGACTCCACAGAAGAGGCCACTGGGGAAGGTGGGTGGGATCAGTAATGAATGGTGAAGATACAAAGAAGATCAAGAATTACAGTAGGTAACGTAATTTGCATCTTCCCTTGTCAATCTTCACCATTCATTACTTCTTGGCAGAGCATTGTTCCCCTTCCCTAGAAGGGGGAAGGGTAGAACCCGAGGGAACAAGACCCCAGCCTCCTGTTGGTGAGAAACAGAAGGGAAGACCCACTAGGTACAGAGAAAAGCCTAAGTGGGAGAAGAGGCTAGGAGGTGCCTCCGAGGATGTGGAGACGGAGGAAGCCCTGCAAAAGTCTCCTAGCTCTGAAGGAGAAAGAGCCAGGTACCCCAGAAGGTGGAAGCATCACCCTATGCACGACCAGGGGTGACAACCTTGATAGGCAGCCATGCAAATCCAACCTAATGCTGGTCGCTGTCCCCGCAAGCCAGGAAGCCACCTCATTGGCGTCATAAGATGCCCTTGCCTGGTGTCTTGCCAGCTCCAGGCCTATAGCGGAGAGGGCAACAGCTTGTCTGGTTTGCTCTGTATCAGGCATTGATGCTAGGAGTTGAGAGAGCATCGACCACAGATGCCGATTGTAGGCAGCGTGATGAGCCTGATGAGATGCTATACAAGCAACAGCTAAGAGAAGAAGAGAACACTCTCGCTCCACCAGGCGAACTGTAGAATCCGGATCCGGTGGGCGGTCGTGCGCCCAGGCAATGGCGCCCGGAGGGAGTCTCTAGGTACACCAAGCCAGAGGGCGGGTTAAGAGTACCCAGGATTCGAGAGGGGCACAATACCTGACGAGCAGTCAGCAGGGCTGGAAAGGCGTGGCGACTGCCAGAAACGGATAGACGCCTCCTGGAAGGGGACAGGTCAGGAAGGTACCATCAGGTGCTGGGCACTGAATTTCCAAGGAATTCACGCCTCCTGCTCGGGTGTTGTCTCTCCTGCACATAGAGATCAGAAGGTCCTCACCATCCTAGAAAGGAATCGCTGATATTCGGTGAAATCAGCATCGGAGGAGAGATGAGCAGGGGTTCCTCTCCTCAGAGGAGGAGGCGAGGATGATGGAGAGCTCGGATGCTCCAGAGGACTCCTCACAGCGGTGGGAGAGCTCGAAAGACCCGCCATGCATATATCTACCGATGAGGAGGTCGCTGCAGAACTCTCTGAACTGCTCCTTAGATAACGGACTCAGAGGACCGACATGGCCCGGGAGGCGGAGGGTGTGAGACAGAGATTTGGAGAAGGGCACCCTCACGAGGACAGCGGCCTCTGCCAGGACTCTGAAATCAGAGGAGCAGGGCCTGAGCTGGCGGGGTCCGGACAACAAACCAGGCAGCAAGGCGGGACCCTGAGGAGGCGGGCCTGGAAGAGCCCAGGGGAGAACCTCCTGTGATGAACCCGGGACTGCATGGTTCCAGAAGGGCAGCCACAGCAACGCCACCAGAGGGCACTCTAGAGCCCGGAGGGAAGGGCGGGGTTCAGCACTGCGTCTCTAGCCACCCACACCAGAGGTGGCCAACGAGACAGGGGCACCCCCCCTGCCCTCAACCTCGGACTACCAGAGCCTCCTCCTCGACCTAGCGTGCCCACCCCCAGAGAACAACAGCACCGGGAGGGCAGCTCACGGTCCCACAGGAGGAGGAGCCTCCCTTAGTCCCCACACATCACCCCTCTGGGACTCAAGGCCAACCCCAGCCGGAGAGCCCTCAGGGAGGACGGGAGGGGGACAGTGGAGGGGCCCGCCGCGCCGCCCTGGCACCCCCCGTGCTGCCAGGAGACCCTGACTCCGAGGAGTGAGGGTACCAGGATGGGTCCACATCCAGCCCTTCGGCTTCCAAGGAAGACAAGACCAGCAGGACCTCGATACTGGCCACCCCGGGGGTCCCAGTGGGAACGGCGCCGGTGCCAGAGGCGGCGCCGGACGACCCCCAAACACCAGCGACAGCCAGACCCGCCCACCTCTCCCGCAGCACCAGCGAGGCCCACGCGCGACTCCCGGCGCCGGAAATTGACCGCGCCGTGGAGCGAAACCGCCCACGGCGCCGTCAGAGCGGGCCGCCCCCACCACCGGGCGCTGGATCTGAAATGGCGCCGGAAGGCGGCGGCTGGGTCCACCGGTCCGCCCAGAAATCTGCGGGCCTTTACACTGGGAGCCTGCACCCGAGGAGGTGAGACTGCGAGGCGGTGGTCACCATCGCTGCCCGGAAGGACCCCATTGCCCTCGCACACCGCCGAAAAGTCTCGCAAGAGAAGAGGAGGAAGCTCCTCCTCCGTGGACCATAGGCCCGGAGGGACCCAGAGGAAGGGCCTAGAGATCTACCTGGGAATCCCTTGAGCGACTCCCGCCCCCGAGGTCGGCGGGCCTTGCCGAGCTTGAACGCACGGACTTTGAGGACGCCGATGGTCCATGGAGAAACAAGTGTCGACGAATCCATGTCATGGTTGGGTCCCAGGCAACAAGACACACATCATGCCGGTCCGAGACAGAAAATGCCGCTACAGAGCACCGACACATCGGAGCGCTGCCCGTTTCGAATAAGCCGCTTCCAGAACCGGACATACGTAAAACGATTAAGGCAAAACAGTAGGAAAACACCGACGCTTACAGATAGAAAAGAACGGTCCACCGAGGTATGGCGCCGAGTGTAACACTGAGGACGACGAGGAGTCGGAAAAATATCGACGCGAAACTTCTCACTTCGCTACTGCAGCAGGTGCAGCCACGACGGGGAGAAACAGAACTTAGATGGAGGAGGAGTCCAGAGATACTTAACGGCCACCGCGCATGACACAATGCGCCGGTCTCGAGATGGCGCCGTTAGAGCTGACTTTTAAAAAGTTTCCTGTATGGTGCGCCGCCCGGGTTTACAATCTGAAGTAATGAATGGTGAAGATTGACAAGGGAAGATTAAGAACTTTTCAAAATGTCCGCGACTAGACACTGACCAGAGGGTCGAGACATGCAAGTCGACGGCAGGAAAGAATCTTGGGGATTCTATGGATCAGCCCTTATGTACGCCTGACATCGGGGCAGTACCCGCCGAAGACTGCTAGCTAGAAGATTTCTGTGGGGTCCTGACGCCTGCCAGCTACAGTCCTAATGGTGTAGCCTGCTGCAAGAGCTGTATCTCGAAGAAGATCATAATTTAAGGCCAGAAGGGACACCAGATTCTTCATGTCTGCCCTCCACACTTTGAAAGCAGGGACAAAAAGACAAACAGGTTAAACACCTGTAACAGTAGTTCTAGGAGTGGTATATGTTGTTCATCCACACTTATTGGCATGTCCCTTTTCCCTTTCAAGATTGCTGAAAGTCTTCAAGCTAGCTCCTCTCACCCACTCGGGTGGTATAACCCTCGGCTCAGCCCCATGACACCAGATCTTAGCCACTGGAAGCCAGGTTTGTGCATCTGCAGCTGGGGAGGTCGGGTGGGTCCATGTAGATGAACAACATATATCACTCCTAGTACTACTGTTACAGGTGAGTAACCTGTTTTTCTAGGATCGTGGATATGTTGTTCATCCACACTTCTTGGCAGACTCCTAGCAGCTCTCCGGGAGGACGGAGGCAAGGCGCACACCCCCACAGATACTCACTTGGGAAATAGAGATTGGCAGAGCTCCTGGATAGGGATGACCCTGTAAGCAGCCACCGATGCAGCGGTATGGTGGGTAGAATGTGCTTTCATCCCTCTGGGAGGCTCCATTCACGCCAACTCAGAACATGGACTTATGCAAGATATAATCCTCCCTGCAATAGTCTGTTTTGCTGCAGGTCTGCCAGAAGCAGCTTCGGCGTAGGTGACAAACAGCTGGCAAACCTCTCCCCGAATTTCTGCCGTCCTCTCCCTACAATACATATGGGATATATATGAGATACTGTATCGGAACAGACAGCTCCTCACCCTACCAGCACTAAAGCTAGCTATTCAATCCTCAATCATTGACTATGGCTTAATTGTCTATGGGTCTGCCTCCACTAATGCACTTAAACGCATTACAACCCCCCTTAACAAGACCTGTTGACTACTTACTGGCGCTCATCGACGTACTCACACTTGCGAGCTCTATGCTGAAACTGGGTGGTTACAACTCTCAAACCGCTTAAAGTATCTCACCTGCCTTATGGCTAAAAAATCCATCATGGGCCTCACTCCACCTTGCATTCAAGACCTGTTATGCCAGAACACAAGTGTCCGACACACCAGAAGATCAGAAAATCGGCTTCTTCAGGTCCCCCATTGCCGGACTACCCAGGGTCAAAGATCATTTACCTACTGTGCCCCCTACTGGCTTAATGCCCTTAGCACCTCTATTACCTCCTCTACCTCTCTAGGTGCATTTAAATCTAGCCTATTCTCTCACCTTGCCACCTTCAATTCCTGTGACTGCCTTGATTAAATCCTTACCTATTTCATTTCTCCACCCTGCCCATTTAGTTGACAAAGGCTTGTTAAAGGGTAATTTCCTCTAGCTATGGTCTGCTCCTCCCACCTTTTCTCTCACCTGCTCTATTCACACTTCCCTATCTTGATTTTTCCCCCTCCTCACTTGTTTTCTTATTGATGAAAAGTGTTCATTTGGTAATTATCTGTCCTTTCACAAATGTCTTTGATACTTGATTGTCTATGTTTTCTTTTTTATTATCACAACGTACTTTATTGTGTCACTCAATGTAACCTTTTGTTTGTACTTAATTTGACGTGGAACCTTTGTAAAAGTGCCTTGGCTCAAAGGTAATAATAAACAATAAATAATAGGAGAGTGCTCATCTCAGGTCCAAAGTATGGAGCCTGTACTCGGCCTCCGAGGTGTAATTAGGGTAGTAAAAGAAGGTGACAAGACTTTCTATAGATACATTAGTGAAAGGAGAAAGTCCAGAGGGGGTATTGCTAAGCTTAATGGAGAAAAGGGAGCATGTGAGGAGGAGGACCCTGTAAAGGCATCTATCCTAAATAGATACTTTTGCTCAGTATTTACTGAAGAGAAGGTAGGGCAGGGCCCACAGCTCAGCATCATGGACACAGGGGAGGAGGTGAGCACTACTCCTTCACAAAAGAAAGGGTCCTACAAGAGCTTGCTGGCTCAGGTGGATAAGGCAATGGGACCTGATGGCATACATCCCAGGGTACTTAAGGAGCTAAAGGAGGAACTAGCAGAGCCATTAGCAGAATTGTTTAGTGAGTCTCTGAGCACAGGAGAGGTCCCAGAAGACTGGAGAAGGGCTCATGTGATCCCGCTCCACAAGAGTGGTAGCAGGAGGAGGCGGGAACTACAGACCGGTCAGTCTTACCTCAGTAGTGGGCAAGATTATGGAGGCACTCTTAAGGAAAGGATAGTCAACACCTGGATCCATAGGGGCACAGGATCCAAGACAGCATGGTTTACAAAGGAAGGTCCTGTCAAACCAATCTCATAGATTTCTTTGACTGGGTAACCAGAGTGGTGGACCAAGGGGAGCAGTTGATGTCGCCTACCTTGACTTCAGCAAAGCTTTGACACTGTTCCACATAGAAGATTGATAAATAAGCTGGTTAGGCTTGGGGTAGTCAGAAGATGGTCAACTGGGTGGCAAACTGGTTGACTGGCAGAAAACAGAGAGTGGTGGTAAATGGTATACAGTCAGAAGAGATGCAAGTCACAAGTGGGGTACCTCAGGGATCAGTCCTGGGGCCAGTCCTATTCAACATCTTCATTAGTGACCTTGCAGATGGACTAGAGGGTAAGGCTTGTCTGTTTGCAGATGACACCAAGATCTGCAACAGAGTAGATGAGCCAGATGGGGTGGGCAGAATGAGAAGAGATCTGGATAAACTAGCAGAATGGTCAGAAGAGTGGCAACTGGGATTTAATGCAAAGAAGTGCAAAATCATGCACATAGGAAGAGAAACCCTGAAGCCACTTATAGGCTGGGAGGGAGTTGCTAGCAGTCACAAAGGAAGAAAGAGACTTGGGCATCATCATCACTGATGACCTGAAATCATCAAGCAGACCTCTAAAGCAGTAGGTAAGGCTAGGGGGTGTTAGGGTGTATTAGTAGGGGTATCACAAGTCGTAGAGGAGGTAATAATTCTCTGTACAAGACATTGGTTAGGCCCATCTGATACTACGTGCAGTATTGGAGCCACACCTTCACAAGGACATTAACCAAATTGAGGCAGTCCAGAGAAGGGCAACCAAAATGGTGCAGGGACTGTACCAGAAGACATATGAGGACAGATTAATGGAACTCAATATGTATACCCTTGAGCAAAGGAGGAGAGAGAGTGATATGATCGAGGCATTCAAACACCTTAAGGGCATAAACAAGGTGAAAGAGTCTAACATGTTTAAATATAAGAAAAATAGCAGGACAAGAGGACACAGCATGAGATTAGAGGGAGGCCGATTAGGGGGGAATGTGAGGAAATTTTTTCACAGAAAGGTGGTGGATGCATGGAATGGCTACCACAAGAAGTGGTGATATGAATACAGTGCAGGGCTTCAAACAGGCATGGGATAGGCATAAGGGAGCAATACAAATGACTATGAATAGATAGGTCACTGACAGAGCAAAGGCCAATGGCACATTTATAAGGTAGAAAAAGAAATGGGCAGACTGGATGGGCCTTGAGGTCCTTATCTGCCATCAACTTCTATGTTTCTATGTTTCTATTCTGGCAGAGTTAACACCTGGTTAAGTGGAAACTCTGACACCACCTTCAGAAGGAATTTCGGGTGGAGGCATAGGACAACCTTGTCCCTGTGGAAGACCAGATAAGGGGAGTCCACCGAAAGCGCCTCGAGCTCCCCTGTCCTTCTGGCAGACATGATAGCCACCAGGAAGGCCATCTTCCATGACAAGTGTGACAACGCACACTTGTGCATTGGTTCGAATGGCTTGCCCATGAGCTTTGCCAGTACTAGCAGTAGATCCCACAGAGGTGAAGGTTCACGCACCAGAGGGGGTATGTGATCCAGGCCTTTGGAAAAGCTCCTGACCACTGTCTCCTGCAGCAACATCGGCTGACTGGCCCACGCCCAGTAAGCAGAGATGGCTGTCAAGTGGTGCACACCCTAAAGGTCGATGACCAAAGACTCCCTTTGGACAGAGACCAAAGGTAGTCAAGAATGTTAGCCACTGGACAGGACATAGGGTCCAGGCCTTTGCTCTGACACCAACTGGAAAACCTTTTCCATTTGAAGGCATAACATTTCCTGGTCGATTCCTTTCTGGATGCCTCTACCATGGTGAGGACATCCTTGGAAAGACCCAAAGCCTAGAACTCTAGTTGCTCAGTTACCAGGCTGAGAGGTACAGGGATTGAAGGTCCGGATGGTACACCTTCCCCTGATTGAGATCAGGTCCGGGCATGCTGGAAGCCGCTCCGGGGGCCTGCAGCTGAGGTTGAGGAGATCTGGACACCAGAACTGGCACCGCCAGTCTGGGGCTACCAGAATCACCTTTGGCTTGTCCCACCTCACCTTGAGGAGCACCTTGTGGATCAAGAGAAATGGAGGGAAGGCGTAGAAGAGGCCTGGGGTCAAAGGCCTCAAGAAGGCATTCCCCTGCAGTGAGCCCTGCTGAGGAGGGCGGGCATTAAACAGTCTCAGCTTGGTGTTTTCCCTGGAGGCAAACAGGTCCATCATTGGTTTGCCCCAGTGGGAAAAATGGAAATTACATACTTACCGTAATTATTGATCTTCTTGGACAGTCTCCATCACTCATTCACACTAGTGGGATAGCGCAGGAGGCGCTAGGACCAAGTGGGAGCCAAACATTTTCTGAAGGGCCAGCGCTGAGGTAGGACCACGCATGCCCGAGACTGACTCGCGCCTGTGTAGGCTATCTTGGCGTTGACCCTTCAACCGCCTCAGTACCTTTTCGACCAAGGAGGTGCAGCGTAACTAATGAGAATAATTCATTCTCAATTTCTGGGCCTGAGAGGGCCCAGATGGCCTTTGTAAGAAAGTCAAAGAACAATGTCTTCACAGTCTAAACCATAGGCCATGAAGACCAGGAAAGAAAAACGAGTGAACCCAGGGGATGGTGGGTGGGCGTGTGAATGAGTGATGGAGACTGTCCAAGAAGATCAATAATTACGGTAAGTATATAATTTCTGTATCTTCCTGGACTAAGTCTCCATCACTCATTCCCACTAGTGGGAGAGTACCAAGCTAAAATCAACAACCCTGAGTAGGGTGGTAGGAGATAGGGGTCACTCAGAAAGGACAGCCAAGGACTGTCCTGTTAATAAAAAGAGCTGTCTTGTAAGAACATCTATAACATAGTGCCTACAAGATAAACGCTCGAGTAGTAACTCGTCACCTTGCCGACGACTACAATGGGCAAAAAATGAAAGACTGCCAGGCAGCCGCAACTACTCTAGGAGAGCGGCAAGAACCTGGCCTCACGATTTGATCTAAATTAATAGTGTCAAAGACATGCACTAATCTAATGTAAAGGACCTCAGGAACTGCAAGAGCCGGAGGTAAAGTGTACAGGTTCAGGGTAGACCAAAAAGCGGAGACAGAACCCCCACTACCAAGTATGGCTGACCTGCAAACAACAGGTCTAGTAGCACTTGAACCCCTTACTTGGTGAGCAAAAGAAGGTCCAGGTGGGGTTAGCTCATCAAGGAAGAAGGTTTGTATTAAGTCACTGAAAACTTCCTGATGGAAGGCAAAGCACAACTTAGAAGCCTCTTGTAGTGGCCTAGTAGAATCAAATCCTAGTCACTGCATAATCCAAAAGGATCAACCTGCCCCTACGTATGGACTGTATGTGAATATTTGCGAAGCTACCTCAGAAAAGACCTACTTGACCAATGGTCAAGAAAGGAGCATGTCATCTGTTAGGTTGAAGCAAACGTGGAAGTAGGAATCTAAGTTCCAACTTGCTGAAGAGTCACTTCTGTTGCTGCAAGACTCTGATTAAGAGAAGAAAGCCTGATTAAAAAACCAAAAGGGACTAAGACTGGTTAGACGCCTAGGTTTTGGAAATATCTCGGAATAAGAGAAATTCTCTAGAGAAAAGAGGTAAGCTATACCACCGCTGGATCGGACTGCCCCCAGGGGTAGAAGAAAACAGGTACTCTTTACTGAGGTTTAGAGACGACCGCCTCAGGGTTGAGGCGGAACCTTATCAGATCCAAGTGTGGCATCGGGAAATTCCAACTAGGCCCTGTGCTGTGATAATTCTGACCCTTTTTTTTTTTAAATATCATTAGTCCGAGCCTGACAAGGTTGCTGGCTGCTATTTGGCAAGGACTGAGGAGCAGGAGGAGCCTGAGGATCCATAACCGAACCCCTGACTGGACTAATAATAGCTAGACAGATGTTAACTACCTGTGGCGAAGCAGCCACCAGAGGGGCAGCATCAAAAGAGGGCTGTATACCCCTATCAAAGGAGCAGAACACTCTGTGCGGCTCCCGACCATTGAATTAAAATGTTCCAAAGAGTGTAATTGTCTTGACCACTGAAAAATCTAGACACAGAGGTATACAGTCCACAGATCCAGTCTGAACACTATGGTGGACCCTATAAATGAGGAACTACTAAAAGAGCTTGCAACACAGACTCTGATGATAGAGAGGGCGTGTCTTTCAGTATATAAAACGAGTCATCCGCTGTATCACTGACCAGAAGGACAAGGAGAGACTCATCTAGATGCTTTTTTACCACAGAAGGACCCCAAAAAGAGGTCTAGGTTAGAGCCACTAGAGACTCCGCCACCAGGAAGGGTGTCGAGGAGCTGCACCATGTAGGGGGCTGAGAAGGTGCTGAGCGGAATGAGAGATTCCGCTGACAGAACAGAACAGAAGAGTCCCACAGCGGAAAACCGCTGGATGAGGAGATCCAATGCAGACCGACACCCACTAAAATGTGTGGAAAATAATCCGCAGAATAGGACTTCATTCCATGGAAACATCTCAACACAAGTCCTGCGGAAGAGAGGTCTGTAAAAAGAGATCTTTCCCTAGTTCTGTCAGACAGCACCAACTGGCACCGCTGTGGCACCAGCGTCACTCGTGGCACAGGAGGGCACCAAGCAGTACCCATGCCAACCTGAGAGACACCAGAGGGCACCCACGCGGAACCCGCAGGTATCCTCGGTACCAACGGCAGCAATGGCATGCAAGGGCACCCCCGACGCCCATGGCACCCAAGAAAACCATGGCACCCAAGAAACCCATGGCCCCATGCAACCCGCGGGTGCTTGGCACCGTCCATGGTGTCACCCGCGGGCATCAGTGGCACTGTGAGACACTCACAGCACCATGCAGGCGCTGGCAATGAAGCACCCAGCAGGCCAAGCACGCGCCGCGCAGCGGCGTGAGCCATGCACCGATCCACGATGCCGAAAAGCGGTGCCGATCATGGCACCGGTGACACAGTGCTGACTGCGGTATCGAGTATGGTGCCGACCACGGCACGAAAGCAACAGTGCCAACTCCGGCACTCGGGCACGGTGCCGTAATGACGGCACTTCAGCCACAGCGCCCCCGAACCGGCGGCCACCAAAACACCAGCAGCGCCATGCGACACCAATGCCAAACCAGTGGCACGGCACTGCCCGGGGTGCCACCACAAGGCCGGGCACAGCGCCAGGAAAACACAGTGGAAAGCCAATGGAAAAGATGGAGAAAGGTGGTGCCCATGCCGCCCCAGCATGGAAAAGGAACAGGGGGGTAGGCACGAGGGGCTGACATGATGGCAAAGGCACCAAGAGGGCACCGCGCTCATTCTGATCCAATTGACCCGGCTCCGGTCCAACGACTCCGAGGCCTGGAGGCCCCGAAACCAGGAACACAACCAGGAAAAAAGGAGTCAAACCCCTGCTCCACAGGAGTGGCCCAGAGGTGAAACTGCTCACTGGAACTCCAACGAGGACAGAGATGGAGTCCGGAGTCGAGTATGCAGCCATTGGGACCGAGGCCAAGGAGGAACCCACCAAAGTCGGTTCAGGCCTATCGCCCCTACCAATGAACAATACTCGTGCAGACATACCAACGGGCAACCTCGAGCGGCACCAATTCTTCTTCCCCAAACGAAGAAGAAGAGTCGAGGCTAAGCCGGAGTCGATCCCCTCAAGCGCCAGATTTGTGCTTCGTGTGACCGTCCTCCCACCGAGCACAGGATTGTTCAGGCAGACACTTCCTGCTACTTTAAGGGTGGTGGACCGGCACAGCCCCTCTACCATAACAACTTTCAACAAAGTCTTCTCACCGTCACCACTACCGCCTCAAGGATGACTCTGTGGATGGCAGGAAAGAATTTCTTCATAATCTTCTTGTTCGTAAAAAAAATTACCACTAAATAGTTAAAACGTTTAAATTAAACACTAAAAGCTGCTGTCCTATAGACGAAAACGTTGACCTGCAGACGTTTAGCGCGTCGACATCCAAGCGCACTGACAGGGAGAAAAGGAACTGTATGGTTGAGGGTCGACGCCGAGATACCCTACACAGGCGCGAGTCAGTCTTGTGGTGCTGCACATGTGTGGTCTTACCTCGGCGCCAGCCCTTCAGAAAATTTTTGGCTACCGCATGGTCCTAGCGCCTCTGGCGCTATCCCACTAGTGTGAATGAGTGATGGAGACTTTGTCCAGGAAGATCAGGGTGTAAATGAAAATTACGTACCTACCGTAATTCGGATCTTTCTGTGTATCTTCACCATTCACCACAGATGGGGTACTGGCCGAGATCAGGACCCCGCCTGAGACGAAAAAAAAAAAAAGGTAGGCTAGAGCCAACACAGCATCGGGCGCCACCGAGGCCGACGCATCGTGGGGCCGAGGGCTGCCCGTTAGGTCTGTGTCAACTCTGCCTGCCTACCAGTTCTGAGTCGTCGGAGTGGTAAGAAGAAGGGATGGTGGGTGGGACAAGAGAGTCCAAGGGACAGAAAAAGGAAAGGACAACTGAACTAAAAGGAGAAATAACAACTGAGAGGACAGCAAAGAAGAGACGAGACTAAGGGGATTGGGTAGGGGCCCCAATCTCTGGAAGCGGAAGAAGGGAGGGTAGGGAGAGGAGAGAATTTAGGAGAGAGTGAGAGGTATCAAGGTATCCAAGACCCTTGTCCGTCACCAGATTGTATAGGAACTGCAAGGAGTAGCAAAGCTCTCTGCCAGAATTTAAGGCACAGAATAACTGGCAAATACTCCAGAAGCAGAGTCGGCTATTCTGGAAGAAGGACAGGGTACAGGGCTTTAGTACTCTCTCAGGAAAGATGTTTGGTGAAAAAAAGGGATTTTTTTTTTTTTAGTCAGTTGGATGGAAACCAGAAGGAGAACAGGAGGAGGGCAACCACCAACTCCCACCCCATCGGGGTGGAGACATGCAGTAGAGAAGAAGTGCTACTCGAGCTGTACCCTTTGAAGGAGAATACAGCCCTGTGAGTCCCTACTTTACCCTGCTCCTAAAGAGGAGAGGAGGAGCCACAGAGGGAGGGGGACCCAGAGACTGAGGTCCCAGGGGGATGGTGGGTGGGGTTGTGATGAATGGTGAAGAAACACAGAAAGATCAGAATTACGGTAGGTACATAATTTTCATATCTCATCTGTGTCAATCTTCACCATTCATCACAGATGGGTGAGTACCAAGCCCCCCCGAAGAGGGTTGTTTCTTTACACACTAAGGGACAGAGTCCCTTAGCCCTCAGTGGGTGACACACTATGGGACTTCCGGCCTGGGAGGCCCGAGTGGGAGAGAGAGACGGGGTCCCCCCGGAGGGGAAGGAAGCTGCCCCGACAAGTGCCGTCTTGCTCTATGGGAGAAAAGGTAGGTTCCCTGGTGAGCGGAGCAAATCACCCTACGCCGGGCCAAGAGTGACAACCGGAAAAGACGTAGCCACGCCGATCTCCTAGTGCAGATCGCTGTCCCTACGACCCTGGTAGCTACCTTGTTGGTGTCGTAAGATGCCCTCGCTTGGTGCCTTGCTAGCTCCAGGCCACGTGCAGAAAGCATGATGGCTTGTCTGGTTTGCTCTGAGTCAGGCAAAGAAGCTAGGACCTGACCTAGCCTGGACCACAAGAACCTGTTGTAGGATGCATAGTGGGCCTGGTGAGCGGAAATAGAAAGGAACAGCCGTGCCGGGTAGAAGGTCCTCCTCCCCAAAAAATCAAAATCTGAGGAGTCTTGATCTGGGGGCTGGTCACGGTGGAGGGCGCGAAGCCCATCAGGAGTGTCCAGATGCATCAAGCCAGACTGCAGATGAAGCACAGAACCTGGAGACTCTGGGGGAGCGCAATACCTCTGGCTGAGGTCCCTAAGGGCAGGAACTCTGGAGAAGGGCCTCTGCCAGAAACGTAAGGACGCCTCCCGAAAGGGAGCAGGCCAGGGCGGCACCACAAGGGTGGCCTCGCCATAGTCGCCTAGAAAGGCATGCGCCGCATGCTCAGGATTGCTAACAGTAGAGGGTGAAAGGTGCAAGTCCTCCAACATCCTCACGAGGAAGTGCTGATACTCTGAGAGATCAGCAGCCGGAGAGATGTGGACAGAAGGTTCCTCTCCCCCAGAAGAGGGGGATAAGGAGCTGGAGGTCACCATATGTTCTGAGGGTGGCTGCACGGGGGGAGGTTGAAAAACCTGGCTGTCCATAGCCCTTACATAGGCAGGGAACCGGGCAGCCACCGCTCTGAACTGCTCCCAGGTGAGAAGGCTGCTAGGACCAAGAATGCCTGGGAGCGCAGGAGAATGTGGCAGAGAATAGGGGCAGAGCCGAGAAAAGAACTCGGCTAACCTCCGCCAGGGATAGGGAGTGGACCATGAGCACCCGAAGGTGGGTGCCCCGAAGACTCCACAGCGACAGCAGTACAACCATGATGGTACTGCCTTGGCTGCGAAGAATCCCCAGTGGCGACCGGGGCGTTAAAGTCAGAAGGACGGTCCCTGCCTCAAGAGAATGGGACTCCTCAAGGAACCTGAGGGAAGGGTGAAACCGCACTTTGGCTCAGTCCAGGCCCGTGTGGACCCCAGAGCAGCGCCGACACTGACCCCACACCCTCGACCCCTCAAAGTCTGAGAGGTCCTCCCTCCCGAGAGGCCAGACTAGGTAGCAGGCATCTCTGGGCAGCTCCCGAAGGGGAGACCCAGGGAACAGTATCCTCCCCTCCTGTAGGTTTCTCGATCGGCCCCAAAGCTGGGCGATCAAGACACACCACTGGAGGGGGTACCACCACTGAGGGGTCGATGAAACCCCCAAGACCAGGTTGCAGAGCAATGGTGGTGCGCACCACTGCCTGCTGGTCAGCACCACTGACCCTAGCCTCGGGGGCCACCTGACTCTCCTCAGTAGGGGGCTGGCTTCGACTCGTTGATGAGACCACAGGAGCGCCCTCCTCCACAGTCAACCCTGAAGGGTGTGACTGCCCGTCTGACTCCAAGCTCGACTCCGACTCTGAAGAGGTAGAGTCCGAAGCTATGAGCCAAACAGTAGGAGGGCGAGCAGAACCAACTTTGCCAGTGGGCCCGGCAGCCAGAGCTGTGGCCAAGACGGCACCCGTGTCCTCCGCAACCCCGCGGGAGGTACCTGCAGGAGGCACCAGGGCAGCTCGATCCAAAAGTCCAGAGCCAGGGCCAGACGCGGCGCCATCAAGTCCACCAGCATCGGGGGCGGTACCAGGGACAGTGCCGACAGCAGCCCCAGCAGCAACCCTGGCGCCGACACCACCGGGCCCCACAGCACCACGAGCGGCACCGAGGACCGTAGCGGCGCCGCCGACGGCCCCGAGGGCAGACCCGGCAACGAACACGGCACCGAGAGTGGGGGACGGCGCGAGGATGGCACCGTGCCGGGATTGAAGGCGCGTGCTCAACCCCTCGGCACTGAGGAGACGCCAGCAAGAGGACGCTGGATCTTGTCCCACGGCACTGCGAGCAGTGTCGGAGCCGCTAACGGCATCGACAGGGCCCACGGCACCATGAACGGCGCTAAAGGCTCCGATGGCATCGAGGACGGCGCTGACTGGGGCCATCTGAGCCACGGGAGCGACACCGGGGGAGCCTTCACCCCCGAAGGGACGACTGCCATGGCGGCGCCTCCCACCCACTCCCGGGAGGAAGCGGGATGGGCCTCCTGCGCCACGGGAGGAGCCTCAGCAATGGCCAGGCTACAAGTAGTCGGCTCCTCCTCCTCGCCCATATAGAACCGGAGGGACCCGGAGGGAAGGCCGAGAGCGCAGCTGGCCAGCAGTCTGAGACCCCTACCCGAAAGTCGGGCGGAGCTCACTCCTACTTTCAACGACGCTGTTCGAGGACCCGCGTTCATGGAGAAGCAGGCGTCAGACGAGTTCATGTCGTGAAGTGGGCCAAGACACTGGTCGTGCTGGTCGGTGATGGAAAACTTTCGGCCGCACAGGCATTGACGCATGGGGGGCCGACCCGTCTTTAAAGACTTTTTGCCATCCGACCGAGACATGACCTACGGAGAAAGAAAACACCACAAACAGACTCGACGTCGCAGAATTTCAAATAAAAGGAAAAATCTTACCGGCGATGTCGAGTGGAGGCAGAACCCAGAACTGGTAGACGACTGATGTACTGAAAGTCGATTTCAAACAGGCTGATGGCCTAATAACTGGAGACAAGCTTCCCACGAGGCGATCTCGACGGTGGGAGATGAAGAACTGGTAGGCAGGCGGAGTCAACACAGCCGAACGGCCAACCCTCGAGCGCCACGCAGTACGTCGGCCTCGAGGGCGGCGCTGATGCTGTGTCGGCTCCACCTACCCTTTAAAAAAAAAAAACTCCTGCGGGGTCATCTCCGGCCAGTACCCCATCTGTGATGAATGGTGAAAACTGACAGATAAGATCTACCTCTGGATGGAGAGAACACTGATGGGATGTCTCGCCTAAGTGGCTGAGAGCATCCGCCAGATGGTCTGAGGCTCCTGCCATGTGAATGGCTAGGATATCCACCTCCAGATGGCTGACGAGGGTCCAGATGTGGAATGCCTCTCTACAAAGCAGACGTGAGTGCATGCTGCCTGTTTGTTGAGGTAGTGCATGGTCATGGTATTGTCCATCTGGACTTGAACCACTTGACCATGGAGCTGAGGAGCGACAGCTGACAGTGCCAGTCTGACTGCTCTGAGCTCCTACAGGTTGGTATCGGGACTCCTTGGGGTTCCAGAACCCATGGGCCATTTTGTCCCCCATGTGGGCTCCCCAGCCCATGAGAGAGGCATCAGTCATGAGGACGGCCATCGGCTTTGGGCAGACAAACAGGATCCCCTTCCTGCAACTGGTCGGGGACGGTCCACCATTGGAGAGCATCCCGCATCTTCTGTGTTACAGTGATCAGCTGGTCAAAATGACTGTGGCGATGAGTTCACTGGGCGGCCAGCTCCCACTGGAGGGGGCGCATGTGGCACCAGGTCCAAAGGACCACGGATGTGCACGCCATGTAACCAAGAAGGCACAGAAAGTCCTTGGCAGGACGCAATTGCCCAACCAGAAATGACTGCGCAAAGGAGGAGAGAACCTCCGCCCTGTCCGCCGGGAGCTAAGCTCTGGCTTGACGAGAGTCAAGCTCTGCCCCGATGGAAGCACACCACCTGAGAAGGCACGAGTTCCAACTTGGCCTTGTTGATCAAGAGGCCGAGTTGGGAGCAGGTCTGGAAGGCCAGGTCCCGGGAACTCTCCACCTCCTGCTGGGCGAGCCTGCTAACAGCCAATCAGTAAGGTAGGGGTAAATTCTGACACACACTCCCCCGACGTCTGAGATGGGCTGCCACCACTGCAATGCATTTGGTGAAGACCATAGGGCAGATGATGGGCTGAACAGCATGGCTCAGAACTCGTATAGGGTCCCTTTGGCTTTGAAGCAGAGGAACTGCCAATGAGATGGACGGACTGGGACATGAAAGAACGCATCCTGTAGATACAGTGAACAGAAATGAAAATTACGTACCTACCGTAATTATTGATCTTCTTGGACGAGTCTCCACCACTCATTCACACTATTGGGATCTGCGCCGGAGGCACTAGGACCCATCGGGAGCAAACTTTTTGCTAGAGGGTCGGCGCCAGACATGGAGCTGCGAGAAATGGCACCGTGAGCTTCGGCTCACGCGGTAATGACTATCTCGGCGTCGACCCTCCAACCGCCTCAGTACCTTTTTTACCAAGGAGGTGCAGCGTAACTAACCTGGAAGGGTAGCCTAACCTAAAAACTGGACATAAGATAGTCTGGGCGACCCGTATAAGAAGGGTCAACAAAGAAGTCTTCACAGCCTAAAGATCTGAGGGAGTGAAAACCAACAACAGAGGTGAGCTCGGGGGATGGAGGGTGGGCGTGTGAATGAGTGGTGGAGACTCGTCCAAGAAGATCAAGAATCACGTAGGCAATGCACTTTTCATATCTTCCTGACACAAGTCTCCACCACCATTCACACTATTTGAGAGTACCAAGCTAATAATCCCTGAGAGGGTGGTAGAGAGACCCAAGAGCTCACGTTTCTAGGACAGAAGTCCATTAAGGATGGCTCTGCCAAAGGAAGAATGTCGTCTGGCAAGGACATCTAGTGCATAATGTTTAACGGAAGTATGCAGTGAGCTCTAGGTGGCCGTGTTGCAAATATCTGCAATGGGCACGTTGAGAATTTCCGCTAAGGATGCCGCGACCGCTCTAGGAGAGTGAGTGTAAACCCTACCCTCCAACTTAACCTGTGCCATGGAATAGCAGTGGCGAAGGCATGCCACTAACCATGCTGAGATACATCTGATAGCGACAGGTTGACCCAGCTGGGTCTCGATGAAGGAGACAAACAGTTGCTGGGCTTTGCGAAAATCCTTGGTTCTATCTAGATAGAAATGCAAAGCTCTCTTAACATCCAAAGAATGAAGAGATCGTTCTCCTTCATTCTGGAAGTCCGCAAAGTAAGAGGGAAGGACCAGAGGTTGGTTTAAATGAAAATCTGACACAACCTTAGGAAGAACTTTTGGATGGGTCCGAAGGACTACTTTGTCCTTATGGAACACAGTGTATGGAGGATCTGTGACCAGGTCATGTATCTCAGAGACCCTGCGAGCTGAGGTAATGGCCACTAGGAAGGCAGTCTTCCAGGTGAGAAATTTTAGCTCACAGGTGGCCAGAGGTTCAAAAGGTTTCCGAGTGAGCATGTCTAGCACAAGATTAATGTCCCAGACTGCAACTGGATGTCTCGTAGGAGGTCTGGTATGCAGAATTCCTTTAAGAAATCTCAACCACAGGTAATTGAGCTAGTGTTAAGGAAAAAAACGGCTCATGATATGCTGAAATGGCACTAAGGTGTACTTTGACTGTAGAGTACTGCAGACCTGAATTTGAGAGGTCCAAGAGGTACTCCAAAACCTTATCTGGTGGACAGGAAAAGGGATTCAAAGAGGACTTTGCACACCAGAGCGAAAAACGCTTCCACTTAGCTGTTTAAGTTTTCTGAGTGGCCAGCTTCCGAGCAGCCAGAAGAATATCCGAAACCCTACGAGAGACATTGAACTAGTTTACTTCTACTTCTTCTTCAGGAGTCAAGCATGAAGGTGAAGTGATCTCAGGTTGGGATGAACCACCGTCCCCTGAGTCAAAAGGTTCATCTGTAGGTGAAGTGGTCTCGGAGGAGCTGCCAACATACTGCTGAGTAGTGGAAACCACAGCTGCCGAGGCCAAAAGGGAGCAATGAGAATCATCTTGTCCCCCTGGGATTCGAACTTGAGGAATACCCTCTGAATTAGAGGAAGAGGTGGAAAGGCGTATAGGAAGCGTTTTGTCCACTGCAGCCTGAACGCATCCTGACAGAAAATGCCAGGCCCTGGATATCTGGAGCAGAAGAAAGGCAGTTTTGCATTGCGTGGGGATGCAAAAAGGTCCAGGTCTGGAGTTCCCCACTCTTTGAATAGTGGCTGAACTATGGTTGAGTCAAGAGACCACTCGTGAGGATCTGCCTCTGTTCTGCTGAGACGGTCTGCCAGCTCGTTTTGAATTCCCGGTAGGTAGACCGCTTGAATTAGAGCCTTGTGCTCCAAGCACCATTCCCATACCCTCATTGCTTCCCTGCATAAGGGGTAAGAATGAGCACCGCCCTGTTTGTTGATGTAATACATCACTGCTTTGTTGTCCGTTTGAAGGAGAATGTTCTTGTGACAGAGAATGTCCTTCAACGCTCGGACCACATAAAGGACGGCTCTCATTTCTAGGACGTTTATGTGAAGCTGGAACTCAACTCGAGTCCACACACCTTGAGTGTGGAGAGCCTGACAGTGAGCTCCCCACCCCATTCGGGATGCGTCCGTGGTAATGGAGATTTGATGGTCCAGAGGAGCCAAAGGATATCCGACCAGGAGATTGCTCTCTTGAGACCACCAGGTGAGTGACCTCTTTAAAGGTTCTGTCACTTTGATGACATAGGACTGTGGGTGAGAGATTGGGGACCACTGAGTACTGAGCATCCACTGTGTGGTTCTCATGTGCAGGCGTGCTAGGAGTACAGTGAACACTGAGGATGCCATGAGGCCTAGCATCAGTTGCATCGAGAGAGCTGTAAATACAGGTTACTCACCTGTAACAGGAGTTCTAGGAATAGTATATGTTGTTCATCCACACTTATTGGCAGGTATCCTTGCCGCTTTAAATCTTGCCGGAAGGTCTTCAAGCTGGCTCCTCCCATCCACCCGGGTGGTATAACTCTCGGCTCCGCCCCATGACGCCACATCTGGCCCGCTGGAAGCTCAGGTTGTGCGTTGAAGCCGGGGAGGTCGGATGGGTCGGATGAACAACATGCCATTCCTGGAGCTCCTGTTACAAGTGATAACCTATTCTAGGGACATGGATATGTTGTTTATCCACACTTGGCAGACTCTAGCAGTTCTCCGGGAGGAGGAGGCAAGATGCGCATCCCTACTGGGGAATAGAGACTGGAAGGATCGCACGGGACCACTGACTGCCAGTCCCACTGAAGAGGTGGACGCCCAGCGGGCCCAACGGACCACGCTTGCAGGCCATGAGACCCAGGAGGCAGTCCTGGCAGGCTAATTGCCCAACCAGAAATGATTGGTCAAAGGAGGAAAGAACTCGCCCTGTCCGCTGGGCGCCAGCTTGGCTTAAGAGAGTGGCTGCGCCTGATGAAAAGAATCACCTGTTTGCCTGAGTTCTGACTTGGCCTCGATGAGAAGGCCCAGTTGAGCAGGTCTGAGGGCCAGATCTCTGACTGCTCCACCTCCTGCCTGAGGTTGCTATCGCCAGTCGTCCAGGTAAGGGTATACCCGACCGCGCTGCAGGAATGCTGTCACCACTGCCATGCATTTGGTGAACCTGAGCTGGAGAGTTTCTAGGGGCAAGGGCTTGAATTGAAAGGATCCCTCCGTCGTTAAGGAATTCTGTGAGATTGACTGATAGACGGAAAAACACGCCTGTAAGTCCAGAGAGCAGAACCACAGATGGTATATCTGAGCCAGAGTGACCATCCTGAAGGTTCGAGACTTAGGAATTTGTTGGTCGTGTAGGTCGAGATTGGGCGCCAGCCCCCCGTCTGCTGGAACCAGGAAGTACCTGACACAAACCTGAGTTGAGGGGGTCCGCACACCCTGATCACCTCCTTGGAACAGGAGAGTGATGTGGGTCGACGAGCTGACAGTGAGGCTGGGTGGACTTTGAGGCTCCTGAGTGCAGGGTTCTGAAGGGCGGGCCTGTCAATTCAAAGGTAGGCTCCACCACCTTCAGTACCCACCTGTCCGGTACATGACCAGGTGGAAAGGAAGTGTCGGAGCTGCCTTCTCACGGGGAACTAGGGTGAGGCGACGGAATGGGCGACACCCTCAGCCCGTCACTGGGCAGGCTTGGAGGAGGACCAGCCAAGGGACCTCTGGGCCTTTACTCCTCAAGCTTCCTGTTAGAGGAAGCCGACGGTTTGGGTTTGGGATGCCAAGCCCAGCCTGCTGGCCCTGGATTGCTGGACCGGGCGCTGCTGGGGCAGAAGGACGCAAAGGGCTTAGACTGTGGCTGCGGCCTTTGTCCTCTGAGCTGGAAGAGACCGAGTCCAAGGTAGCATTGACTTCTCGATCCTCTGCAGTGACCTTCCACCCAGGGTCAAGAGGTCCGTCCCCAAAATGGAATATCCGCCAACTTGTGGTTGGTATCCGCGAAAGGTGGATATCCTCAGCTGCCCAATGACGATGGCCACTGTAGCTGCCACAGACCTGGCACATGAGTCCCGAGTGTCTAAAGCAGTCTGGAGCTGCTGTTTGCCACTGCTCTGGTCCCGACTCGTTTGACCGTAGTCTGTAGATCCACGGGAAGATGAGGGATGACTCATCCAGACAGCCCAACAGGGCATGAGAAAATGTGCCATGAGGATCGTCCGAACTGGCCTGACGAAGGCTGTAGAGAGGACGCAGCATAGATTTTTCGCCCGTCGATAATCCAATTTCTTGATTTCTGGTCGGAGGTTTGTCCATCTCTGGCGTTTCGGGCGCGTTGAAAACGCTGTCGGTAACCAACCCTCAGCGAGGGGGTGCTTCAAAACCGGACAGGGAACCGGTAGGGACCGTGATACTTCCTGGCCATCTCGGTCAAGGCGAGGGCAGGAAGCAGGGCACTGCCAAAGCTCCAAGGCTGACCCACTATGGCCTCGGCCACCTGAAAGGCCTCTGTGGGGATCCCCCAGGCCAGAATCTCCGTGAGGGGATACCTGGCCTGTCTGGAACGGGTCGAGCTTCATCCCAGTGACTCCGAGATGAGCCGAGGCAACTTAGGAAGGACGGAGGGTTATCGTCCACGACTGACTCCTGAGGACTCAAGTCCATTCGGCTTGGAGAAAAGGGAGGATCATCTCGGACTCTGGAAGATTCTTGAAGAGCTGCTTGGCTTCGAGCTACCCTCCACCTGCCGAGGTCGGTCGAGTGAGGGTAATAGACAGCCTATGGGGTGGACCCTTAGCCGACCGAGAATCCTTAGTCGGAGCCCAAATAATGGCTGGAGGCGGAGGTTCCACCGAATCAGTGGAGTAGTTGGTTTTGGCCGAACAACCGCCTGGGGAACAGGCCCTCGGTAAGTCAGGGGTTGTTTCCGCCGCTCTGGTGACAGCCACTTAATGGTCAAGGCGACGGCCTGGCTTATTCCCGGTCAGGAGGAGCTGTTGCTACATGAGGTCCTCGATCATCGACGAATTTACGCCGAGCCTCCTTCCGAGGACGAGGACAAGCGGCGATGCCACTTACCGCTGTGTCGAGATCGAGACCGCTTATGATGGCGGGATCGGCTGGATCACGACGTGGTCCGAGAGCCCGAACTCGGCTTTTCCGAGGTCGGTGCGGGAAGTGTCGGCAGGAGCCAGCACCCTCACTGGAGTGGTTCGGCCCGAGGGCCTGGAACCGAGGCATGTGGGCAAGCCTACTGGATCTCAACTTCGGGGAACTGGGGAGGGAGTCTCGGGTTTATAGGCGACAACCCGGTCCAACGGGTCGAGAAAAATTCGATCATGGGCGACGGAGTCTCGGTCAACTGATCTGACGGGACACCGGAGACCAGTGGCCGGTTGTAGTGGTCGGATCAAGCTCGACGGGGTCGCACTGGAGGGGACCTTCTGCTCCCAAGAGCGTCGACGAGGGATTTACCTTGTCCTTCTTGTGGACCGAGAATAAGGTCCAGCAGACGTTGGCCACTCTCCCTCAGTGGAGAGGGAGGCATAAAGCTCCTTGAAGTGAAGCTAGGAAGAACCCAGAGACAGCAGGATAAATGCCGCGCCGAGAAGATATGGCCACACGCTTCCTCTTCGAGGGCCATCATCTGCTCAGCTGATCCGCCGAGCTCACGCCGCCGATAGGTCACGACCGGGCGCCCCAGACTTCACCGGAGGAAAACGCTTCTCGGGACGGTCCAAAGGTAATCGGGCAGCACGGGTTCGAGGACGAGTCGAGAAGGAAGAGCAGCACAAGTCGCAGGGCTCATGGTCGTGCTCAAGGCCTAAACAGTAGACACACGTGAGTGTGGATCCGCCAGAGATATCTTCGATTCGCAAGGGCATCTCCAAAACCGAGTCGATTTGTCCATCGCGAGTCGCGTAGGATCAAGACCAAGTCTTTTAGCAAACTTTCAAATTGCAGAAACAGAAGAAATAGGAACTAGTCTCAAATGCAGAGTATTAAGGAGGGAACCTGAGCTTCCAAGCGGTAATGAAGATCTGGCGCCATGGGCTGGAGCCGAGTTATACCACCCGGGTGGGTGGGAGGAGCCAGCTTGAAGACCTTCCGGCAAGATTTAAAGCGGCAAGGATACCTGCCAATAAGTGTGGATGAACAACATATCCATGTCCCTAGAACTGAGCTGTTCTCCCCGATGTGACGGGCCATTTGAAGGATATCGTTCCTTCTGTCTTCTGGAAAAAAAGTCTTCACACAGGAGGTGTCCAGAAGAGTCCCTATAAAGAGGAGCCTCTGGGAGGGCTGCAGTTGCGATTTCTTGAGGTTCAGCAGAACCCCCATGGATGTAAGGAGGCGCAGAGGCCATCTTCTACGGCGTCCAGAGTCCCTTGCCTGGAAGGGCTTGCTAGAAGCCAATCGTCCAGATAAGGGAACACCTGAATCCCGAACTTTCTGAGGTGTGCTGCGAGAACTGCACAACACTTTGTAAAAACCAGTGGCGCTGAGGATAGCCCAAAGGGCAGGACTCTGAACAGATAATGCTGTCCCAGGGCCACAAACCTCAGGAATTTGTGATGCCTCAGGTGAATAGGAATGTGCTGTAAGCATCCTGCATGTCCAGGGAGGCTAGCCAGTCATGTTGATGAAGCAAAGGTAACAGGGTTCCCAGAGAAATATTTGAATTTCTCTGGGAGAAAATTTGTTTAGCTTGAGATCTAGAATGAAGCTGATTTCTCGGACTTCTTTGGAACCAGAAAGCAATGGAGTAGAACCCTCGTGTTCCGCTGATGCAGCTGCACCACTTCTACTGCTCCTGTTATTGAGAAGGCCCTGAATCTCGGGCGGCGCAGAAGGTCTGATCATGGGTTGACAGCCTGGGCTGTCATTTGGGAGGCCGATCCGAGGGTCTCCAGAAGATTGAGTGAATACCGCAATTATCCGGGCGACCCATTTGTCTGAGGTTATGGACTTCCACTGGCTGTAGAAGTGCATCAGATGACCTCCCACCTGAGAGGAAAAGTCCACCGGCAGCTGAGATGGGACTTGGGCCAGCACTATATAGCAGCTGGCGCTCGGGGCCCTTGGCGCTTTCTGTTGTGTCTTCTTTTGAGGTTGGGCAGGTTGGTTTTTATGGAAACCTCCTCTGCCTCAAAGGACTGACGTATTATGAAGCTGACGCTTATTGACATGCCCTTAGAGGGGGCAGGAGAGGGTCGAGTCAACTTAATGGCTGACCTAGTCTTTTGTGTAACTTCTAGAGCTTGCTCTACCTGAGGATCAAAAAAGATATGCACCATCAAAGGGCAACACTATCACCCGTTACCGCTGTCTATCTGTGGAAGCCTGAAGCGCCAAGAAACAGGAATGACGGCGGTGCAAATACCAGCAGCTGAATGGGAAGCAGTGTCAAAAGCATCCATGGCTGCTTTAACCTGCTGGTTGTTAGAATCGATACCTCTGGTAATGGTTTGAAGCAGCTCTGGCTTTGAATCTGACTCCGGTAGAGCTTCAACCATTTGATTGATAGAATGCCAGGATATACTCATACTGGGAGTAGGCCCTGGTAACTGGCAATACGCATACTTAGGGTAGAAGCAGCAAAGACACTCTTACCTAAGGTGTCTATCTTACGAGATTCTTTAATAGGTCGAGCTATAGTAGTTTGAGGAAGAACAACCTTATCATTCTCTGCCAGGACTACAATAGGATCCGCAAAGGCTTGAGATGCCAAAATGGGACGATCCTTGGGGGCTGAATATTTCCTATCAATGGATTTACCCACCGAGGGGGTGATAGCAGGATTATTCCATACCATTTGAGACAGCGCCTCGAAGGAAGGCTGAACTGAAGGAGCCAACCTAGGGATCTCCACGGATGAAGGTATTGAGTCTTAACAATTTCCCAGGATTGATGTCTGTAGTCTGGAGAGAAAGTGTGGAACTCAGATTTTTCAGCAGAGACCTAAAGGACAGGTCCTTGACCACAGGCACTGTAGCAGTAATAGATCCTGCTTCGTCCACTTCATCACCCAACCGAAGGTCTGGGTCAGGCTCAATGTCATCTCCTGACAGTCCAGGAGGGACTAAATGGACAGGAAAGGAATGAAAATCAGAAGAGAGGGAAGAAGGAAACGAGTGAAAAGAGGAGTCCTGAGAAGCAGAGGGAGCCACGAGAGCCCCCGGCGCCAAGGAGGCGCACGGCACTGAGAACAACGCCGAGGGACCACACGGCACCGAAAACGACACCGAGGGACCACATGGCACTGAAAACGGTGCCGAGAAGCCGCACGGCACCGAGAAGCCGCACAGCGCCGAGCACACCATCGATGCCGAGGGTGCCGAAAACACCCCCAGACTCTGAAAAACAGGTGTTGAAGGAAGAAGAGCAGGAGATAAGGGCATCGGTGTGGCCCCCTGCACCGTAGCCATGTGAGGGGGGGGGCATCTAAGCGCGGAGTTGATGGCACCGAAGAAGGTGCCGCGTGACCAGGAAAGTCCAACTGCTCTACCTGGTCACCCAATGAGCTCGAAGGCCCACGAGTGACCGAGCCAGGTAGCTGAACCAACCTCCGAGCCCATTGCTCCGTAAGTGCGGCCCACTGATGAAACTGCTCATCTGAAGACCTACCTGCGGGCGGTAGGGCTCAGATGTCGGGCTGTTGGCTACCAGAAGCAGAGGTTGGCGATCTGGCGAGGAGACTGGCAACTAGTCCGATAAGCGAACGCTCACACGCAGACATATTGCAGGGCTACCTCGAGTGATGCCTTTTCTTTTGACCTGTGGGCCAAGAAGAGCTCGAGGCCGAACAGTGCCGAGAATGCGATCGCTCATTTTATGCTTCTGCGGGACCGCCATCCCCCGGCATTGGACTGACTGTTGTCAGACCTCTTCCGAGAAGGCGCGGACCGGACCCGCCCAACTGACTGAACAGCTTTACACAGGTCTCCCACCAGCCACCTGACCTGCTCGACCACAAAGTAGGCTGAGACTTCTTTATTTTAAAACAAGAATAAACTTGCTTATACTTATCGAGATATTACTACAAAATAACAAAACTGAAAACTATGCTGCTAGTTTGAAGTTTGACTCCCGGGCGGGCTAGCGACGTCACTGAAGCGCACTCAACGGGCGGAAAAAGGAACTGAGGCGGCTGGAGGGTCGACGCCGAGATAATTATTACCGCCGCAAGCCAAGGCTTGCGGTACCATTCCTCGAGGCTCCATCTCTGGCGCCAACCCTCCAGCAAAAAGTTTGCTCCCGATGGGTCCTAGTGCCTCCGGCGCAGATCCCAATAGTGTGAATGAGTGGTGGAGACTTATGCCCAGGAAGATCCACGTTTTGTTCCAAGAATGGTATGATCTGGGACAGAGTGACCATCCAAAAGGTGCGTGACCTGAGATACTGATTTGGGTCATGCAGATCTAGAATGGGGCGCCAGCCCCCTATCCACCTGGGCACCAGGAAGTACCTGGAGACAAAGCCTGGGCCTGCTGGAGGATCCGCCACTGAGCTACTGCATCCTTGTGGAGGAGCTGATGGTGTCGTCTCTGAGAGCTGACTGAGTATGGATGGATACTCTGTTCTCTTGAGGGACATGGGCTCGCTTGAGGATGCTGCTTGAATTTCAGAGGCAGTCCCTGACCAACCACTTCCAAAACCCACGCCTTGGTGATAATGGACCAGGCGAAGAAAGTGGCGGAGCAGGCCCCCAGAGGAAGTCCCAGAGCTGGCATGATTGGAGAGGGGGTATGGTCCCTGCCCGGCCACTGAGCAGGCTTGGAGGAGGATTCAGGACTTGAACCTCGCCTCCTTTACGGGCCTGGGGGCAGTGCCAAGCTTGAGCCTGCTGCTGCCCTCCTGAAAGGAGGGTTGCTGTGCCGCAGGGAAGAGTGCCGAAAAGGCTTCTTCCTTTGCTGTTTCTTGCCCAAAGAACTTTAGCAGAAGTAGCATCCAAGGTGGCACTGAACTGTTCAATACACTGAAGGTGACCAGCCACACCTGGGCCGAAAGGTCAGTGCCCAGGAAGGCACATCAGCTAGTATACTGAGTATCTGCCAGGAAAGAGGAGAGTCTCAGCAAGCCCTGCAATGAGATGCAACTGCAGCTGCCATTGAGTGGGCACAAGACTCCCAATGTCCAGGGCTGTCTGAAGCTGCTGATTGGCAACAGCCCATCTCGATCCTGGACCTGCTTGACTGTGGTCTGCATGTCCATGGGGAGGTGTGGGAGGGCTTCATCCAAAGACCCCAAGAGGGCATGGGAGAAGTGTGCCATGATGACAGTCAAACTTGACTGATGAAGGCCTAAAGATGAGGCCACATAGACCTTTGAGACAAATGATCCAAGAGTTTGGATTTTTTTTGAAGGTCAGTCAGTGTTGGCAGAACTGCCAGTACGCCTGAACACAGAGGCAGTCACCAGGCTCATGGATGAAGGGTGCTCTGTAGAACCCCACAAGGAGCCCATGAGCACTGCATACTTATGGGCCATGCGGGCTGACGGAGCTGGACAGGAGGCAGGGCGCAAGCAAAGTTCTAAGGTCGGGTCAACTATGGCCATGGCCACAGGAAAGGCCTCCGTCAGGTATCCCTTCTCTTGAGGATGTCCGTGAGAGGGTACTCTGCCTTTTTCTGGATAGGTTCCAGGGGCATCCCTGTAGACTCAGAGATGAGAAGAATGCCCTGAAAGGATGAAGGACCTTCCTTCCATCTCTATCCCACCAGCCGATTTCGTCATCCCCAGGATGAGAATGTAGGCTGGTCTCATCCGAACCGAGAAACGGATACAACGGTTGACCGCCCACGCCATCATCAACCCGCCGAGGGTGGTCCAGGGTGACAGTGACCAAATGATGCCAGAGAAGCCCAGCATCTGGTCTATCTTTCTTAGAAGGAGTCCCTCCCACAGGCTGCTTGAGCACTGGTTCCACCACGATCGGAGGAGAGACCAGTTTAGGCCGAACCAGAGGTTTCGCCGGATCCGCGGGCCTGGGAGGCAAAAGCCAAGTAATGGCCGGGGTAGAAGCTGGGGTCAGCTTGTGCCCAGACAAAACCAGCTGTTGCCACATGAGGTCCTCGTAGTACCGACAGAATTTCCACGAGCCTCTCCTCATCCAAGGAGAATGAGGACGACTGATGGCGCTGCTCTTTTTGAGCGCTGGGCTCTTCTTGACCTGTTGGTTAAGGAGGTCATAGACCTCCATTGACATCGAAGCCACATTCGGTCGCTCAGGAGACACTGGCACGACCGGTGATTTCCCAGGGTCAGGGCGACTTCCGACGGGATTCCCAGCGGGCTGGGTCTCTCATCGGGGAAAAGAAAGGACCAAAGTTCGATTGAGAGAAATGTCGACTGGGTCAGCAACAATGGCTCGAGCGGGTCGATGATTATTTCAACCTTGTCGATCGCACTCGGTCGATCTCCAGACTGCAAAGCCGAGAAGCCAACGCCAAAGAGGCAATTTCAACCAAGTCGAGACTGCTGGTTCCTGGGACCGAGATCTCTCCCAATCCCAAGAGCGCCTTCGCCAAGACAAATCACGATCCCGGTCCTTTTTCCTGCTTATGGGACTGAGAGGAGTGCGTGCCCACAGGACCTCTCCCTGAGTCGAGAAAGACTGGTACAACTCTCGGAAGGAACCGAGAAAGTTGGAGCCAGGTTGAGTGAACAAGAAGCTCCGAAGGAAGATTCCCAGCACAAGCGCCCTCCCTCAAAGGCTTACGTATTCTAATTGCTCGGCGGATCCCACAGCCGTGGAAACGCTTCTTCTAACGAGCCTCCTTTTGATTTCACTGAGGGTTCTGTTTTTTCGCCTCCCAACTTCAGGCATGCGAGACAGTTGTTGAGGATGTTAGGGTGAAATGCAAGACAAAATTGCATCGGGCGCATGGTCGACACCGTAAACAATAGACGCACACGGTGTGGGGACAGGCAAGCACATTTTCTGGCAGCGTGAACAATGGCAAAATCCAGGGGAAGACTTGTCTTCCATAATCGAAGATATGCAGTCACGATCTCTAATGTGAACTAGACGAATTTTCGGAATAACTGAAGGTTTTGAAGCCAGGGCCTACAAAATGCGGGAGCACGAAGGAGGCAACCTGAATCTTCCAGCGGAAAGGAAGATCTGGCGTCATGGGGCAGAGCTGAGGGTTATACCACCCAGGTGCATGGAAGAAGCTAGCCTGAAGACTTCCAGTGATACTTAGAGAGGAAAGGGACATGCCAATAAGTGTGGATGAACAACATATCCACGATCCTAGAATAAAATGTATTCTGTGCAAACATGCAAAATATAGGAGGATGCGGGGACATTTATGTATGGTATTTAAGGCACACTACAACCAGGACATTTGGGCATGTATAAGATTAGAGGTAAAAGAACATTATAGAGACACAGGGTTCCTGGGAATGTATGGGATTAGATGCAAAAGGACATGATAGAAACACTAGGTTCATGGGAATGTACTGTATACTTTTAGAGGCAAAAGGACATGCTAGAGACACTAGGTTCCTGGGAATGTATAGGATTAGAGAAAAAAGGACATGATAGAGACACTAGGTTTCACAACAGGCAGTTAACGGTAAAATTTACAGGAAACAAGAAGAGCATGAATAAATCAAGAGTGGTCTCAACTTGGAGCGTTCTACCAGATCAAGTGGTGAACAGTCCTAATATGAAGCAGTTAAGGAACTTAGATTCTAATTTTACTGGTAATGGAAATTCTGATTATGCATAAGCACATATCAAATCAAAATGGCTGAATGCCAATGGAACTGTATTAATCCTATGAACCCTATGCACTAATTCATAGGAATTCCCTTAGCACTGTGCAGGGTACCGGTTGATTCCCTGGTTAGCTTTAATCCGTTCAGGCTTACCTTGAGGGGCCTATATTGTATTTATTTCCACTGTCTCATTGATGTACAGTACAGAATTTCTATATTTTTTCTCTGTACAACTCTACTGCATCCAGGTACCCGGGTGAATACTACTGCTAGGAATATGGCACAATCTCACTCGCCATAGAATCTGACAAAATGCAGAAGGCCCAAGCACCTCTTATGCAGCATACATTTTCGTGCTCCAACTTACTCACCTGCTACATCTCACATACCTTCAGGTACAATATCTGCATAATAATAAAATAGCATGCACATGTAAATCAGTCGTCATTTGCATGCTATAACCACTTTCATGCTGTAACAAATACTCAAGCAGTTACTGTAATATGCATACTCTATGGGTGTAACTTAACTGTTTACTAACAATTGCTCTGATAATGTGCTTCAATGACATGTTAAATGTATGCACCTTATTATGATAACCCGATAAAGAATTTGGCATAAAAAAGAAGCATAAAGAAAGACAATGAACTTAATCTTTCATCTTGGTGTGTTGTTGACAGGCAGAAAGTATGCCAATACTTGTATCCCAAAAATCCAATTTTATTGCATTTACATAGTTATAATATTATTCCACAGAAAATTAGATACATCCTGAAAATGTTCCCTTTGATCAACAGTGTTCACCCTTTAGATACCAAAGAACACACACTTTGTACAGCAAAGATACAGCAGGAAACGTATAGTATAAATCCCTCTTATTTTACAAATGTAGCATACCATACAGAGAATCAGTACCATTAGGGGAGGAGCAAGTTATGAAACAGCGAGGGGGAAATGTGTATTGTATGTGTGTAAGAGATGTTGTGAATTAAAATTTTGCTGGCATAGTTGCTGCAAAGCAGATACAATTCACTTTTACAGAGTTTCTGTGTACCCTAGGAAAGTGTGCCATTCTTTTGACAGAGTGGCCACTTTGTGAGCCAATTTTTGTCAATTCACCAAAAAAACATTAACTTTGCAAATTCCATTGAATCATGAATTTTGGACACTTAGCCATCCCTAATGTAGGCGTGCATTTATATTTATTAAACCCTTGAAATTTGCAAGCCAATTTTAACCCATATGATATTTTACAGTGTTCTAGTGACCTCTTTCAGGGCACTAGTCTTCTGAGCCTGATCAGTGTGCTCTATGAGGGATAGTGTCTTCTAATCCTGTTCTGTGTACTCTTAAAAGCAGCAATACATGACACTGGGAAAATATTAGCGTTGCATGGAATTTTCAAATTCCAAAGGAATGGAATTCCACAGAATTTTAGGGAATTCTACTTAATTCTGTGGAATTCCATCAGTAGAATTCTGAAATTGGAATGTTTCTCGCAGATAAGTAATCTGCAGTTTACATTAATTGCAGTTTCTTTTTCTGCACTCTGAGGAATATTATCCTGTGGTTTATATGATCCATGGAAAATTAGTCCATGGTTTATTTAGAAATTCTTTTTCCTATAGGCTGAATTCTATATTCTGCACAGCTCTAAGAAAAGATTATATCTGTACCATAGCTATGTACTCTATTTTAGACTGCCTTTTTTCCTCCTGCACTGTAAGATGCTCTTTTCCCCATTTTGAGTCTGCTTAAGCAATTTTCTTAGACCTGAAATAATGAACGTGCTCCTCTAACTACGGCTATCCTCGGGTTCTCAACTGTCCCCAATTTTTATGGAAGTTCCTGATTTTGCTTTGCCTTAAAATCTACCTCTGTCCCTCCTAAAATTTGTGCTTCTGTGACTGAACAGTAGGGATTATAAGCACAAAATAATGCTAAATATTAGAGATATAGGCTTGTTCTTCTTCAGAAAATATGTTTTAGACTAAGCCCTTTATTCTACTAGCTTCCTGAGAGGATACCATCAATTTCTAAGATGTGTCCCTGATTTTCATCCTGTGTCTCAAATTTCTTTTTACGCTTCATCTCAGATTTATGAGGCTGAGAGCTATGGTTGTATACCATCATGTCCCTTATGACTAAAGTGAAGTAGCAGACAACTGACACTGTTTCTTGACTTTATGGGACACTAGGAATTCAAAAACAGCTGACAATACTGATGAAAACCTGGAGCTGTCCACATTTAAAGGAGCGCTTCTTTGATTATTTAAAATATAAAAACAACTGCTAAAGAAGACCCAAAATGGGGGGCATCTCAGAAGAACATGACAAATTTTAAAATAGGATAAAAAAAGAATAGGTACATTTTTACCATAACTTGCAGTGCTGCTTTAATGTTTTTTAGGAACAGAAAGTCCCAAGCCAATACAGAGGCTCGCCAAACAGAGCCATAAAAAGTTGGATTCAAATTGTTTTTAAAAACTTTTTTGGTACTTCTAATTTAAAAAAAAAAAGGGTTTAAAAATATAGACTGCAGCTGTTGACTAATATTTGAAATCTACAGTGAGAACTGAGGACTTCAAGCAAGCAATAATGCCCAATGCAATTTTAACCACCCTTGGACAATAGCTTTCCACTAGAACCCTCAACTCCAGTCCATACTTGGATAATCTCATTTGTGTGTGTATACAGATATATACACAAGCGCTTATACAGGATATATACATACAAGTATATAGTTAACAGATCCACTGTAAAATAAAATCCATGCCCAGTTCTAAATATTTCATTTAAACCCCTACTGTATGTTGTCATTATTCTGAAATAATCTTACCAGGATGTGTACATTTTTCTATTACAAATCGTTGACTTCAGATGAACCACTTTTCATAGTTTATTTTTTTCAAAGAGCAACATTATTTTTATGAATAACTGTAAAAAATGTATTTAGTTTTACTGTAAAATATTCTTTGAAAGGCAAAGCAGTTTCTAGGACACCTCATTTTAAAATGTGTTTCTGCTTTCAGGTCACAGACTGATGACATTATACTGGGAGAGTACTGCAACTGGTCATCATGTCCACTGGACTGTTTAGGAACTTTGGAGTTTCTGATTCCTAATCGGATTCTGATTCAAATCCTAAGTAGACCTCAAAATTGGAATACGATTTGGAATCTTAAACCCTAAACTATAATTAAGAATAGGTTTTGGGATTACATTTAAGAATTCAGATGTTCAGACTGCAATTCGGAAAATCCCAATTTTGAAAATCCGATCAGAATTTTATGACTCGGATTCTGTTTCAGTGGATTCTGAGCAACTCTACTAGAGAAGTGCTTATGCTACTGCTACCAAATTATATTTAAGCCAGTCTTAATTTCATTTCCACCTAGTTTCACAATGGGATGTGTGGGACAACAATGATCACAGAACAGCCTCAGACTCTCCGTGACACAGCATGAGGTGCCTATTCAAGTACAGAAGGGAGCAGGAGGAGCTTGCTTGCAAACAATAACAAAGTTTCAACTTTCCGAAAAACATCTGGCAAACATTGCAATTTAGGTTTGAAGAATAGAGATTTCTAAAGCCTTATCGATGTGCTTCCTGTACCCCAGCAGTTTTAGTGCACGTCACCTCACATTACCCAAAAATACATTATCTGCAGCTCATAGTCCTAGTGTAGGACAGGGCACATTCACCTCACAGTATTTTAAATACAGGCTGGGAATGCAAAACTCTATATTATTTGGAGTCAGAAACAAAAATCCCGTGTAAGACAGTAATAAAGAAATTGAAGGCATTCCGCATTCTGAATCCATCATGCTTGGAAACGTTTGCCAGTACAGTGTATGTGGAGTTAAAATGGTCAATGGAAGCATCACAATGTCCCAATCCGAAATCCAGACTGGTCAAATTTGGAGACTGAGCCCACCTTCTCTGTCAGTGACCTGGTCCCCTGGAATGCCTTCCCTAAGGAAAATGCACCATCCATTGATGGTTTTAAGAGGTTATTAAAAACTCAACTGTTCACAGTGGCATTTTAAAACTGCTAATTATTTGTGTGCTTTCATGTTTATTCCAATATATACTGCTGTCTTTGACTTAGAAATGTAAAGTACTTTACACTGTTCTGAAAGGCACTACATGAATAAAACTGATAATGATAGCTAGGGCTGAGCCCTTGTCATGAAAGTCATGTATACCATGAATCTGTTCCCCAATGTAATGACAATCTCATGCTTTTCGAGAGTTCCCATAACATTATGATTTTGTGCCATTTTCCATAACAACGCTGTGGTCTCCAGCATTTTCCTAGACAAGCCCAGGATTTCGTTCCTCACCTTTGTGATGAATTAGGCCACCAGCCAGTCACAGTGAGGAATTCCAGGGCTTTCACATATACCCCAGTTTAACAGGTGACAGCACTAACAACTTCAATCCACCACTGGGACAGCCCTTACATGTAATTTTTAACGCATTTAAACCTTTGCTGATGTGTGTAATAAAAATGTGCTAAAACACAGTGAACTATACAGAAACACAGTAATGTAACCCCTGTAATTAAACCTGCAGTATTGTGTTAGTTGACAAAAAAGGTCATACTATATTTTTTTTGTGTGTGTGTTATTTTTTTTCCCCTACATGCTACCGCTCTCAGCCACTTCTTCAGACTGTGCCAAGGCACCTCCAATCCATCCTGTTCCCGTGCCCCATCCCTCACATTTGCAGTCATCCCCAGGGTAACCTGGACATGACCCTTTACCAGATGGGCGCCCCTCCTCCAAAAGAGAGGCATCTGGGGTACTGCTGAGGGACGGATGGCTCCCAGGGCACTGACAGCATCAAACTGCCAGGCGGCCGTCATCTGGTTGAGTGCGTAGCCAGTTTCCGTTTTCTGGTGACATTCCCTCTCTTGCGCGCATCTGTGTTACCTCAGGTCTCCACCGGAGGTCACTGTAGGGCGACACACTCCCACAACCACCCCAGGAGAGGAAAGCAGTCCTCCAGATGCCTGATCCTCTCCCTGCCAGCCCCGGTGCCCGCTACTATAGTTTTAGCAAGAATGTATTTCTGACATCCTTAGAGTCACCCTCAGTGTCTTTTCAATTTTCTTACATACTTTTAAAACAGCTTAAATGGCTAAATGTGTAATTAATGACTCAAGTCATTAAAAATGGCCACCATTTAGAAGTTTTAAAACATTTCTTCTGTTAAGGCTGCCTTCTGAATGTACGCACTAGATTCATACCATTCTTGTGACTGTCTTAGGATGGTGATAACTCACATTTCTGATGGTGAACAGCATAACACTGTAGCCAACTATTTAATTTGTATATGGCAGGCATGGGCACAGGAGTGAGAACTTTTAAAAACTTCAAAATCACATATCTTCATTCAGGGATTATGTGAAATGAAGAAGAAAAATGTATATATTGATGTTTTTTGCCAGAAAAAAATATTACTACTGAAAAAATAAAACTACATGGTGATTAACACATACTGTTGCTTTAAAACAGAAAGGATCCATTACGTTTCAGGACTTTCATAATGTTCTCCATGATTTATGTTCCTTTGATCATGACAATACCATCATTTTCTCCAAAATCAACACTGACAAAAACCCAGCCTTAATAACAGCAGTAGATAAGCACAGTACCATTCATTAAAGAACAATTTTCTAATTGAATATTAGTATTTAGACACTTGTGTAGGGAGGGTAGGAAGGGGGCTCACTCGTTAATGCAGCAGCAGGGGTCCTACTTGCCATGATGGTGGCCAAGGTTCAGTCCAAAATGTGGAAGCCCTACTGTCAGCCAACTGGTAAAGAAGTGTCTGACAGGGTGCCCTCCATTTCCAGGAAGGAGTGGGGGGTAGGAGGAGACTATTCCAGCACTATTTGAAGGAGAAAAAGAAGACAGCTTGCTTCTCAGGATCTCCGGTACAGATTAAGAAGGGGAAAAATCCCATACACTAGACCACAACCAAACTAATCACTGATAACAAGCATGCAGTAGAACAGCTAACAGGCAGTACAACAGCAAGCAGGCAGTATAACAGCAAAGCTGAAGTGCTCTGAAAATGTATTTATTACAAGTGCAAAAAGATGCATTAAAGCATATACCTTACAGAGCAAAAATATTCACAGGGCAGGAGGAGATGTACAGGCAGACCACCACCCTAGCATTTTGTCTCTAATCTGGGACTTCAACAGGGGTCCCTGTGAATACTGAGGCTCTACAAGGATGCATCTTTTGCCTCGTAATTAATATATTTTGTTCAACATGTTAACCTTGCTGTGCCATTGATTTGTTGGTTGTGATCCTAGCATTACCTGTCTTCGTTCTGGTAGTCCAGGTAGGTGCATCAAGCAAAGATATGCATGCCTGGAAGTAGGTGTGTGTGTGTGTGTGATGCACAGTGAGGGTGACAAGCTGGTTTCTAAAGGGGGTTACCTACAGTGAGAGCTGGGGAATGTCAGACAGCCAAAGAAGGTTGCCTAGGTAACCCATGGTAAAAAGTAAAACAAAAAGAAACTTATGGGGAGGTATTTTGTTCAGATTTTAAAAGAGAAGCAGAATGAAAGGACATTCCCCAGAACATTTCCTAATGTCAGCTTTGTAAAGGACAGGAGCCAATTACTGGAAATTGCAGTTCCATATGAGCCAATGGAAAGCCATATCGAAATCTGACAAAGTGACAATTGTAGGGAAGTTCTGAAGCAAAGATGAAGATGCTTTATGAGCTTGTAAAACATCAAGTGTAGGCTGTAACTTTTCATGGTGGGGGTTAAGAATTTTAAAAGAATACTTAAAAAAATAAAATCAAAGCAGGAAATCAAATTATTTTTTTTAAAAACACGTTTGTAAAACATTAAAAAATAATTTCTTTGGGCTGACCCACAAAATGAGGGCATGCTTTGTTGACTGTATTCTGCACCACCATGTTGCCTGCATGAACACATTATCTGAAACCTCTGTTTAGTAGTAATGTTTAAGTAGTATGGTGGCCTGGGATGAGGCTTGTCATGCCAGCATGTCTAGCTCATGCCCCAAACCTGGAATCCAGTAGCTACAGGAAGAGGACTGAGCACCCTGAAGGGTCCTCTCCTTCTCTCAGGAGGGAGGGAACCTCCACCACAGGGCTGCACTCCCCTACCCCCATGTTCCCAGGAAAGCAGTGCTGGCAGGCAGCTACAGAGGTCAATGGGCAGGGATTTTTTGCTCTGTATGGAATGAGGAGACAGCAGGGGAGGGGGAAGGTCCAGGAGGAAGTAAGTATCTCAAGCATATAATACTTCAGTGTCCCCCAAATCTGTTGGGGACACTTTGCCCGCTCAACTGGAGTGCTCTGCTTCCTCTCTGACTGAATCCCTGCCCTTTATTGTCCATTGGTGAGCCAAAATAATGCAATTAGCCCCATGAATCCTTGCATCTTCGGCACATCTGTCTTCTAGCTGGCATGGCAGGAGGATTTCAGAGTTTGTTTACATCAGACTCAAGAAAAGTAGTTTCTTACCTAAAGAATAAGTCAGTGTGATTTCTACTGTAAGAGATGTCTGCCAAGAGTACCCAAAATATATGTACAGGATATAAAACTGCCAGATGACAGTGGGAGTTTGCACTGAACATGGAGGATTTTTTTTCACAATATTGTGCTTTCTGAGCCTGATAACTGGGGTGTCCCAGGTGAGGAGGTGCTGATAAGTGATGCCGTACTGCCTTCTAAGCTCCTCTTGCTTGACCAGCTCACCATGTTCTTTGTGAAGGACGGTGTACTATGAGCAGAGGGAATGTCAGTGCTGGAATGCCCATTGTTGTAGGTCTCCATCTCGGGTCGGCCATCTGCCTCCCACTGTAGGAATTTCCGAATATCCTGAGGCATCATCTGTAACTCGGTTTCACACCTGCTCAAGTAGGCTCCATTGCTGTGGGGAAAGAAAGAGCACAAAAACAAAATAAAAAAAGAGTTCCAGCAGAAACTAAGAAAAATCAATAACACTATTCCTTTTAAAATTGTAAGCTTCAGGGAATGCTGCTCTGGAAAGCAGCATTCTGATTGATATCTTATAGTCAGTAACTTACTAATAAAGCGCCTCAGGCATACACAGACAACTGTATCATGTCTGTAAACTCATAAGAATGCAGCCATAATCAAAGAGAGTCACAGTACAGTAATACTTAACATAGTAACATAGTAATTTATAGTCAGAAGAGACCACAAGTCTGTCATGTCTGCCCCTTGAGAAGCCAGATTGCTATCAGCAGTGTCAACGTGGAAATGCATTACAATATGTAATTAAAAACGAAAAAAACATATTCAGGCACACAGGTGACCCCTGCAGCTGAACTCGACCCTCATGTCATCAGACGGCTCAATTCAGGGGTCTCTGGGAGCCATCATGGCAGGCAGAGGTTCACAGGATCAACCAGATCAAAAAGTCTATAACACAAAAAGTGATATATAAATTAATTTAATGTGGAAATGTTCTAAATCAGGATCTTAAGGTTCCAACATATTAGTTTGAGGGGCATGAACTTTACCCTTTAATTTAATAGTCACAAATCTATACAGGGGCAAGCTGGGTGAAACAAACAGCCAAAAGCCATACCTTGTATTATTCCTAAACTCAGCAAGAAACAAGTAGACATTTGGTTTCCTTTTCCCTGACCCCCCTCTTTGGTTACCACAGCTGTACCCTTCCTCTCGCACATGGAGGGTGGGCAACAGACTACATTCACTGCCCCCTGACAATGGTGCTCCTTGGTCAGAATTGTCAGCAGCATCAAATGCAGTTGACAATGCCGCTGCTTGGTTGGAACAGCTGGTGGCAGAGAATGCACTAGAAAATATTGTTCCTTGGCCACCACTGGGGCCAATGAATGCAACAATGCCATTCCTTGGCTGGAACTGTCAGTGGCAGTGAACGTAGCTGACAATCCTGCTCCTTGGTTGGAAATGCTGGTGGCAGTGAACGCAGTCAACAATGCCATACCTTGGTCGGTTCAGTATGAGTGAACACAGTCAACAATGATGCCCCTTGGTCGGAACTGTCGGCAGCAGTGAATGCAGTGCTCAGTGTCGCTCCTTGGTCGGTACTGTCGGCAGCAGTGAATGCAGTGCACAATGCCCTCCTTGGTTGGTACTGTCAGCATCAGTAAACACAGTTCACAATGCCACTCCTTGGTTGGTATTGTTGGTGGCAGTGAATGCATACAACCATGCCGCTCCTTGGTCGGCTGGCATGCCACACTGCTGACAGACTTCCCAATCTGGGAGGAAGTTCACTTGAAGTCAGTATTTGAAAATCGATAGCAATTTATTGCAATACAGAACACAAACAGCACAAGAAAAAGATAGCCAGACTGGTGAAGAAGCACTCTCCACTGGCTAGGTGCCCCTGCGCTTCACTGAGTGGAGCTCCCTCGAATATTCTGATAGCTTTCTCTGGCTATCAGAACCACTCTTCTACCTTTGGCTTCTGTTCCATTTTGCACTGTTTACTGTACCTCCCACCAGATGTAACCCACACCACCCCCAAAACCAGGCATACCAGGACATTTGTCTTCAGCTCAGCGTGCTTTCCTGCAACAAATTTCAAATAAATGACAGGGGCACGTGAAATGCCAGAGATTAAGTGGGTGTTCATAAGTCTCAAGTTTAAAGAATTTTGGTTACATCAGTCATGCAACTAAAGGCAGGCAATATAGGCAGTGGTCTAAGGCTCTGAGCTGTAAATCTGGTGACATCCAGCAGACCAGACCTGGGGTTTGAATCCCACAGCTTCTACTTGGATACTGTGTGACCCTGAGCAAGTCACTTAACCTCCTTGTGCTCCCAGGTCGCTCCTGTAAAAAGCTTTCAACTTAGTGTGCTTTACCTGGTTAAACAACTAAATAAATAAAATAAAAAATAAAACAGTTATTAAGTCTGCATAGCCAGAGTAATGACTTTTGCTGTCCTCATCATGACAGCTATAGCACCCTTGTTCAAGCTTTTCAACTTCAGCACCTAAATATCATTTTGAAGCAGGTGTGCCTGAGCAATATTATTTCACTCTGCCACCAGGGGAAGAGTACTGGGAAACACTTTGTCAAGTGAAGAACCCAGCAAGCCTGTTCTCTGCCGAGGTTATAAGCTGATTACACATACCCTTGGTTCCTCCTCTTCTATCTGTTGTAGTTTTTCCTTTTGGTTCAATATCAACTTCTCTTGGCGCTTTGCTTGAGCCTCTTCCAGCTTTATGGGACAAGAAAAAAGAAACAGAGGGTCAGAACACAGATGGGAACAAACAAGTACAGTTACGTAAGAACTTACGTAACAGTAGATCTTCGAGAGAGGCTCTTGCAGTATGTAATTACAAATAGGACTGAAGCCCCGCGGCGTCAGGACCCCACAGAAAAATTTCCAGCTAGCAGTCTCTGGCGGGGGACCGCCCTCAAGCCAGGTGACCGATGTCAGTATAAAGGGGAGGTTCCCCCATGCCCGCCTTCCAGTTCTTTCCCGCCAAAGGCCAAAAAAGCCAAGACGAGAGAGAAGCAGATGTTTCCTTCACTGGAAAAGGAGCTGAAAAAGCTTAGGGGGATGGAGGGCGGGGAGGTAGTACCTACTGCAAGAGCCTCTCTTGAAGATCTACTGTTATGGTAAGTTCTTACCTAACTGTACCATCTTACTTCGAGAGGGCTCTTGCAGTAGGTAATTACAAATAGGACTGAGTCTAGGGTTGCCATCTATCTGGTTTTTGACCAGATAATCTTGTTTTTAGGGTCCTTATCCAGTCATCCGGTTTTGATTAAATGTAGTCCAGTTTTGGGGCCATTTTTGAGTGCTCATATACTCTTAAAACTGTTGTATCAACTCAGTCACTGTTTTGGCTGCATTGCATGTCCAGATTACAAAGAAATTCTGATGTCATTCAGACCTGCCTTTATTTGTAAAACCAGTCTGTCTCGGAGGTGTAATGTATGGCCATTAAAATCATTAGCAGTAAATTAACCTAATCTTTTCCACTCTGAATTTTAAGTATTGTCTTTTACTGCTGTGACAGGAAACAGCTTTTACATCTTTATGTGCTCTCATGTGTTTCTTGTTTGCCCTATATTCTGGTATGTATTAGACCCATTTTTGTTAAATTAATAATCTAACTTTTATTGCCTTTATCACTACATCTGCTCTAATTTTTTGTATTACCTCAACATTCCATGATGTCAGCTACACTTTTAAAGGTCATTCAGATAAACATCTTGGAATGGTGTATCTGAAATTGTGGAATGTCTTAGAAATACGAAAAGAAACAGCAGTAGCTGCTGAGGTAAAGGGGAACACAGTGCAGTATAAAGGGTACCACCATACCTCTCAAACTCCTGTCTCATAAATCAGGGACAAAGGACCAAAATCAGGGACACATCTTCAAAATTAGTGATATCCACTCAGGAAGTTGATAGAATAAGGGGCTTAGTGTAAAATGCATTTGCTAATGAAGAACAAGTCTATAACTTTAATGTTTGACATTATTTTGTGCTTACAACCCCCACTATTTGGTCATGGAGGGACAGAGTAAAATCCTGAGGCAAAATATGAAAATTACGTACCTACCGTAATTCTTGATCTTTTTGGACGAGTCTCCACCACTCATTCACACTATTGGGATCTGCGCGGAGGCACTAGGACCCACCAGGAGCAAACTTTTGCTGGAGGGTCGGCGCCAGAGATGGAGCTACGAGGACAGCACCATGGCCTCAGCTCGTGGTAATGACTATCTCAAGGCCAACCCTCCAACCACCTCAGTACCTTTTTACCAAGGAGGTGCAGCGTACTAACCTAGAAGGTAGCCTAACCTAAAAACGGAAAAAGACAGTCCGGGTGACCCGTATAAGAAGGGTCAACAAAGAAGTCTTCACAGCCTGAAGATTTGAGGGGTGAAGACCAACAACAGAGGTGAGCTCGGGAGGAGGTGGGCGTGTGAATGAGTGGTGGAGACTGCGTCCAAGAAGATCAGGAGTATAGTGATTCGTGGTACCATATCTTCCTGGACAAGTCTCCACCACTCATTCACACTATTGGAAGAGTACAGAGCTAACAATCCCCCGAGAAGGCGGCAGGAGAGACCAAGAGCTCACGTTTCTAGGACAGAAGTCCATTAAGGATGGCTCTGCCAAAGGAAGAATGTCATCTGGCATGGACATCTAGTGCATAATGTTTAACAAAAGTATGCACTGAGCTCCACGTGGCCACGTTGCAAATATCTGCAATGGGCACGTTGCAAATTTCCGCTAGGGATGCCGCGACCTTCTAGTAGAGTGACGTAAACTCTACCCTCCAACTTAACCTGCGCCATGGAATAGCAGTGGCGAAGGCATGCCACTAGCCATGCTGAGATACATCTGATAGCGACAGGTTGACCCAGCCGGGTCTCGTTGAAGGAAACGAACAGTTGCTGGGCTTTGCGAAAATCCTTGGTTCTATCTAGATAGAAACGCAAGGCCCTCTTAACATCCAAAGAATGAAGAGAACGTTCTCCTTCATTTTGGAAGTCCGCAAAGTAAGAGGGAAGGACCAAAGGTTGGTTTAGATGAAATTCTGACACAACCTTAGGAAGAAATTTAGGTGAGTATGAAGAACTACTTTGTCCTTATGGAACACAGTATACGGAGTGTCTGTGACCAGGGCATGTATCTCAGAGACCCTGCGGGCTGAGGTAATGGCCACTAGGAAGGCAGTCTTCCAGGTGAGAAATTTTAGCTCACAGGTAGCCAGAGGTTCGAAAGGTTTCCAAGTGAGCATGTCTAGCACAAGATTAATGTCCCAGGCTGCAACTGTAGAAGGTCTGGTATGCAGAATTCCCTTAAGAAATCTCTTAACCACAAGTAACTGAGCCAGTGTTAAGGAAAAAAACAGCTCATGATATGCTGAAATGGCACTAAGGTGAACTTTTACTGTTGAGTACTGCAGACCTGAATTTGAGAGGTCCAAAAGGTACTCCAAAACCTTATCTGGTGGGCAGGAAAAGGGATTCAAAGACAACTTTGCACACCAGAGCGAAAAACGCTTCCACTTGGCTGTCTAAGTTTTCCGAGTGGCTGGCTTCCGCGCAGCCAGAAGAATATCTGAAACCCTGCAAGAGACATTGAACTGGTTTACTTCTACCTCTTCAGGAGCCAAGCGTGAAGGTGAAGCGATCTCAGGTTGGGATGGACCACCGGTCCCTGAGTCAAAAGGTTCATCTGCAGGGGAAGTGGTCTCGGAGGAACTGCCAACATATTGTTGAGTAGTGGAAACCACAGCTGCCGAGGCCAAAAGGGGGCAATGAGGATCATTTTGTCCCCCTGAAATTCGAACTTGAGGAGTACCCTCTGAATTAGAGGAAGAGGTGGAAAGGCGTAAAGAAAACGTTTTGTCCACCGCAGCCTGAACGCATCCTGACAGAAAATGCCAGGCCCTGGATTTCTGGAGCAGAAAAGAGGCAGTTTTGCGTTGAATGGGGATGCAAAAAGGTCCAGGTCTGGAGTTCCCCACTCTTCGAATGGTGACTGAACTATGGTTGAGTTGAGAGACCACTCGTGAGGATCTGTCTCTGTTCTGCTGAGACGGTCTGCCAATTCATTCTGTACACCTAGCTGGTAGACCGCTTGAATTAGAGCCTTGTGCTCCAAGCACCATTCCCATACCCTCATTGCTTCCCTGCGTAAGGGGTAAGAATGAGCACCGCCCTGCTTGTTGATGTAATACATCACTGCTTTGTTGTCCGTTTGAAGGAGAATGTTCTTGTGACAGAGAATGTCCTTCAACGCTCGGACCGCATAAAGGACAGCTCTCATTTCTAGGACGTTTATGTGAAGCTGGGACTTGAGTTGAGTCCACACACCTTGAGTGTGGAGAGCCTGATAGTGAGCTCCCCACCCCATTAGGGATGCGTCCGTGGTAATGGAGATCTGAAGGTCCAGAGGAGCAAAGGGATATCCTTCCAGGAGATTGCTCTCTTGAGACCACCAGGTGAGTGACCTCTTTAAAGGTTCTGTCACCTTGATGAGATAGGACTGTGGGTAAGTGGTAGGGGACCACTGAGTACTGAGCATCCACTGAGTGGTTCTCATGTGCAGACGTGCTAGGGGTACAGTGAACATTGAGGATGCCATGAGGCCTAGCATCCGCTGCATCGAGAGAGCTGTAACCGAGCTGTTCTCCCCGATGTGACGGGCCATTTGAAGGATATCATTCCTTCTGTCTTCTGGAAGAAAGCCTTCTGACAGGAGGTGTCCAGAAGAGTCCCTATAAAAAGGAGCCTCTGGGAGGCTGCAGTTCTGCGATTTCTTGAGGTTTAGGAACTCCCATGGAAATAAGGAGGCGAGGCGTCTCTGCAATCCAGAGTCCCGCCCTGCCTGGAAAGGCTTGCTAGAAGCCAATCGTCCAGATAAGGGAACACCTGTATTCCAACCTTTCTGAGGTGTGCTGCAAGAACTACACAACACTTTGTAAAACCTCGCGGCGCCAAGGATAGCCCAAAGGGCAGGATTCTGAACTGATAATGTTGTCCCAGAGCCACGAACCTCAGGAATTTGTGATGCCTCGGGTGAATAGGAATGTGCTGGTAAGCATCCTGCATATCCAGGGAGGCTAGCCAGTCGTGTTGATGAAGCAAAGGTAACAGGGTTTCCAGAGAAATCATTTTGAATTTTTCCTTGGGGAGAAATTTGTTTAGCTTTCTGAGATGTAGAATAGGGCGCATTCCCCCGGACTTCTTTGGAACCAGAAAGTAGTGGGAGTAGAACCCCGTGTTCCGTTGATGCAGTGGCACCACTTCTACTGCCCTGTTGTTCAGAAGGCCTTGAATCTCGGCGGAGAGAAGGTTTGACTGAAGGGTTGACAGCCTGGGCTACCATTTGGGAGGACGATCCGGAGGGGTCTCCACAAGATTGAGTGAATACCCCTCGCGAATTATCTGAAGGACCCATTTGTCTGAGGTTATGGACTTCCACTGGCTGTAGAAGTGCATCACACGACCTCCCAACGGAGAGGAAAAGTCCACCTCGGGCAGCTGAGATGGGACTTGGGCCAGCAATTCATAAGGTAGTGCTGGGCGCTTTGGGGCCTTGCGCTTTCTGTTGAGCCTTCTTTTGAGGTTGGGCAGGTTGGTTCTTATGGAAACCTTCTCTGCCTCTGCCTCAAAAGGACTGACGATTATGAAACTGACGTTTATTGACATGCCCTCGAGAGGGAGCAGGAGGGGGTCGAGCCAACTTAATGGCTGACCTAGTCATTTGTGTAGCTTCTAGAGCTTGCTCTACCTGAGGACCAAAAGATATGCACCATCAAGGGCAACGCCATCACCTGCTGCTCTTGCGTCATTTGTGAAGCCAGTGCGTAGCCAGGAATGACGGGGTGCAAATGCCAGCAACCGCTGAATGGGAAGCAGTGTCAGCATCCATGGCTGCTTTAACCTGCTGGTTGTTAGATTCAATACCTCTGGTAATGGTTTGAAGAAGCTCTGGCTTTGAATCCGACTCAGTAGAGCTTCAACCATTTGCTTGATAGAATGCCACAGGATATACTCATACTGGAAAAATAGCCCTGGTAACTGTGTACGCATACTTAGGTAGGAGCAGCAAAGACTCTAATACCTAAGGTGTCTATCTTCAGATTCTTTGTTAATAGGTCGAGCTGTAGTAGTTTGAGGAAGAACAACCTTATCATTCTCTGCCAGGACTACAATAGGATCCATAAGGCTTGAGATGCCAAAATGGGACGATACTTGGGGCTGAATATTTCCTATTAAATGGATTTAGCCACCAAAGGAGGAGAGCAGGATTATTCCATACCATTTGAGACAGTGCCTCAAGGAAGGCTGAACCGGAGGAGTCAAAACCGTAGAGATCTCCGGGGCATGAAGGTATTGAGTCTTAACAATTTCCAGGATCGATGTCTGTAGTCTGGAGAGAAAGTGTGGAACTCAGATTTTTCAACAGAGACTTAAAGGACAGGTCCTCAACCACAGGCTCTGTAGCAGTAATAGATCCTGCTTCGTCCACTTCATCACCCAACTGAAGGTGTGGGTCAGGCTCAATGTCATCTCCTGACAGTCCAGGAGGGACTGTATGGACAGGAAAGGAATGAAAATCAGAAGAGAGGGAAGAAGGAAACGAGTGAAAAGAGGAGTCTTGAAAAGCAGAGGGAGCCCCGAGAGCCCCCGGCACCGAGGAGGCGCACGGCACTGAGAACGACGCCGAGACCACGCACCAGCAAAACGGCCGAGGACCATGCGGAGACGACCACGGGCGCCGAGAACAGCACCGGAGTCAGACAGCCGCCAAAGATGGCGCTGAGAAGCCACACGGTGTCAAGACGACACCGAGCACCACCGGCACCAAGACGGCACCGAGAAGCCAGACAAAAACACCTCAGACTCCGAAAAACAGGTTTTGAAGGAAGAAGAGCAGGAGATAAGGGCATCGGTGTGGCCCCCTGCGCCATAGCCATGTGAGGGGGGAACACCTAGGCGGAATCGATGGCACCGAAGAAGGTGCCGAGCGAACAGGAAAGTCCAACCGCCCTACCCGGTCGCCCAATGAACCCGAAGGCCCATGAGCGACCAAGCCAGGTAGCCGAACCAACCTCCGAGCCCATTGCTCCATAAGAGTGGCCCACTAATGAAACTGCTCATATGAAGACCTACCTGCGGGCAGGGTAGGGCTCCGATATCAAAGCCATTGGCTACCAGAAGCAGAAGTTTCAATTCCTTTTTTTTCATCAATATTTCAACAGAAAAATTTAACAACTTCAAAATTTGATTTTGATTACACTGTGGAAATAAATATAGATCAAGTTACTGTATTAAATGAACTAAATAAATCAGTACTTTTCATCAGTAGGACCTGACAATATCAGCCCAATTGTTTGGAAAAAATTGCTGATATAATAGTACAGCCTCTTACACTTTTGTTTAATAAATCCCTTATGACTGGTGACATTCCTATTGATTGGTTAACTGCTATAGTTGTTCCGATTCATAAAAAGGGTAATAGATCCTGTGTTTCCAATTATAGGCCCATCAGTTTGTTGCAAATTATTTGAGAAAATAATTAAAAGTCAAATTGAACTTGAAATATCTTCATTGGGATTGGAGGATATGATGCAGCATGGGTTCAAAAAGGGCCTTTCATGTAACACAAATTTGATCACTTTTTATGATTTTGTTAGTAGTAAATTGGATAAAGGTATACCAGTGGACGTGATTTTTTTGGATCTAGGAAAGGCTTTCGATTCCGTACTCCACGACAAATTAATTATCAAATTACAAATTTTGGGATTAAACGGTTTTGTCTTGAGATGGATTAATAACTGGTTAAGTAATAGAAAACAAAAAGTAATAATAAATTCAAGACTATCTAGTGAGGGAACTGTTACCAGCGGAGTTCCCCAGGAATCCGTGTTGGGACCTGTATTGTTTGGATTATACATGAGTGACATGGGGAGAGGCTCAATTAGTAAAGTGACTAAATTTGCTGATGACACAAAAATTGGTTGGGGTGTTTGTTCCCCTTTTGAATATCAACAATTATGTAAAGACCTTCATTCTATTGAATTATGGGGAATTGAAAATAATATGAAATTTAATGAGGACAAATGGTCGGTGTTGCATTTTGGAAATAGAAACCCTAAATATCAATATTTTTTAAATAATAAGGTACTTAAGGTTAATCCGTGTGAAAAAGATCTAGGAGTATGGATGGATTCAAATTTTTCTTCCTCAACACATATTAAAAAACTTTTTGTTAAATGTAATCGAATAATACATAGATACATAGACAGTGTCGGCAGATAAGGGCCTATGGCCCACCCAGTCTGCCCATTTAAGTTTGTACATTCAGTTTATGTTTTCCAGGAAGTCTGTTGCCCCTTAACCCTGACCTCCAGAATTCCTTTATGTCTATCCCATGCATTCTTAAATCCCGTGATTGTTTCAGCCCCCACCACTTCCTCTGGCAGGGTGTTCCACTTGTCCACCACCCGTTCTGTGAAGAAATGCTTCCTCACGCTTCCTCTGAATCCCCTCCTCCAAATTCATCCCATGCCTCTAGTCCTGGAACATCTTTTTCGCTTAAAATAGTGCATTCCTGCACCCTGTTCCACCCTGTAAGATACTTGTATGTCTCTATCATATCCCATCTCTCCCTCCTCTCCTCCAGGGAGTACATGTTCAGTGCCTTCAACCTGTCCTCATAGGACTTGTGATGCAATCCATGCACCATCTTTGTTGCCCTCCTCTGAACCTTCTCTACCCTGTCTATGTCCTTACGTAGGTATGGTCTCCAGAACTGCACAGTGTACTCCAGGTGCGGCCTCACTAGTGTCTTGTATAGTGGAATTATGACCTCCCTTTTTCCTGCTGGTGATGCCCCTGCCTATGCATCCCAGCATCCTATTTGCTTTACCTGCTGCCTTGTCACACTGTTTCCCTGCCTTGAGGTCATCAGAGATGATAACTCCAAGATCCCTTTCCTGCTTGGTGCATGCTATATCCTCACCCCCCAACTGATATATTGTGCCAGGGTTTTTGTGCCCCATATGCATTATCTTGCACTTCCTTGCATTGAATTTCAACTGCCAAACCCCTGACCATTCTTCAAGTTTCAAGAGATAGATTAAGTATTTTGAAATTGTACAAAACATATGTTTTTGCCACATCTTGATTACGGAAGTCCACTCTGGAGCCCTTATCTTCGTAAGGATATTAGATTGGTGGAAAAAATCCAGAGAAGAATTACTAAATCAGTTTGTGGGTTAAAGAACTATGAATATAGTAATAGATTAAAGATACTTAATTTGTATTCTTTGGAGACTAGAAGAAGTAGGGGTGACTTGTTGTTATTATATAAATTTATACATGACCCCTTGTTGAGAGAAAATTGTGGTTTTAAATTAATTGAGAGGGAGGTTAATCTTAGGTCACATAATATGCAAATTAAAGCCCCTAATGTATTAACAGTCAGATGACCAAATTTTTATAATGTGTGTACTGCTAGATTGTGGAATTCATTACCAAATTATATTGTAGAAACATCAACATTTGATCAATTTAAAATAAAATTGGATGGTTATTTGTTAAAGTTACAATAATCCCACTATGTAGTGGAGACAATTAAATGGGCATTTTTGCCTACTTTGTCTAACTAAACCAAGACTCAGAGGAGAGTCAGCAACTAGCCCTGATAACCCGAAAGTCTATCTTAGACATATCAGAAGGCAACCTCGAGTGATGCCCTCTCTTTTTTAGACCTGTGGGCGAAGAAGGCTCGGCGTGAGCGGTGCAGAAGAATGTAACCGTTTATTTTATGCTTCCATGAGGGCCATCCATCCCCGGGCATTGGACTAACGTTGTCAGACCCCCCTCCGGAGAAAGCGGACGGACCCAGCCCTACTGACTGAACAGCTTTCATACGAAGTCTCCTACCATCACCTGACCTGCTCATGGTTGACTCCGTCAAAGTAGGCAGAGACTTTTATTTTAAAAATAAGAATAAACTTAAGCGATACTTTATCGAGATAATACTACAAAATAACAAGACTGAAAACTATGCTGCTAGTTTGAAGTTTGACTCTGAGCCAGTGGCGACATCATCACTGAAGCGCACTCGGTAGGGGAAAAAAGGAACTGAGGCAGTTGGAGGGTCGCGCCGAGATAGTCATTACCGCACAAGCTGAGGGCTACTTAGTGCCGTTCCTCGTAGACTCCATCTCTGGCGCCAACCTCCAGCAAAAGTTTGCTCCGATGGGTCCTAGTGCCTCCGGCACAGATCCCAATATTGTGAATGAGTGGTGGAGACTTATGTCCAGGAAGATCAGGACATCCCTGAAAATCAGGGACAGTTGAGAGGTATGGGTACCACAAGCACCAATAATTAAGTTATCAAACATTGGTCAAAGCATATCAGAATACATGACTGACATGGAAATGAAAATGAGATAGTGTTTAATAGAGGGTTGAGCAATAAGCTGTGAATGAGCTTTGCATATCCAGCAGACCCAAGTTTGATTCTGTAAAATGAACTAGGAGCCTATTGGAGTTAATCTGGTTGTCAAAGAATAACAACAAATAACAATAAATAAATCAAATAAATAACAGTATAAAATGATTTCCTATCACTAGTAATGTCTATTTCGACATTACAAATTACTTTGGAGGAGGCGATATACTCAACAGTCTTAAGAGAGGTGGAGCCAGAGGCAGAGTTTTGGGGTGTGGTTTAGCATCCAGTTTTACCTCATCCAAAGGTGGTGACCCTGAATCCCAAGCAGTCTGGAACAAGCAGAAGCAAACAGGAGGAGGAAAACTACCCAAAAGTAGACCCTCTGGCTGTGAAGGTCTTGGAAAAGAAGACCTTGCAAGACAATCAACCCGAAGCCTGCTCTCTGGCCGAGAAGCCAATGTCCAAACTGTAGTGTTTCATAAAGGTATGGACAGAATTCCAAGTAGCAGCTGCACAGATGTCTGCCTTCGTGACACATTCATGAAAAAAAGCAGTGGAGGCAGCAACCTCTGGTGGAGTGGTCTCTGACCTTGACCCAGGCAGGGTCTTGTTGTACTTGTCATAACAGAAAGTGATACAATGAGCCAACCATTTAGATAGGCATTGCTTAGAAACAGCATTGCCTTCTCTTTTACGAGCAAAAGAGACAAACAGTTGATCAGTCTTTCTGAGATCCTTCGTCCTGGTGGTGTAGTATCTCAGAATTCGGTGAACATCCAAAGTATGCAAGAGGTACTCCCCGTGATTTGAGTGCTGCGTAAGAAAGAAGGCAACTCTACGGATTGATTCAGCGAGATTCTGCTACCACCTTGGGAGAAACTTAGGGTTGGTACCCAGAGTCAGGCGTTATCTGTGAAAAATCAAATCGGATTTTGCACACCAGGGCCTGGAGCTTTTGAAACCTTGAGGCAGGAGGTCAGCCACAAGGAAGAGAGTCTTCCATGAGAGGAAACGCCAGGTATGCTGAGGCTGCTGACTCGAAAGAGGCAGAGTAAACTTCTCAAGGATAAAATTCAAATCCCAAGGAGAGGCAGGAACCCGAATGGGGGTCTCAAGTGGAGGACCCCTCAAGAAAGGTCTTGGAGACCTCCAATTGTGCAAAGGTTCTGTCCCCAAAAGGAACATGGTAAGTCGAGATGGCCGCCATGTGAACCTTCAGAGAGGAATGAGTGAGACCCAGATCAAAGAGGTGTTGCAAGTAATTCAAAAGCCACCCAACAGAGCATGAGAAAGGCTCAAAATCTTTGTAAGCAGCCCAAATAGAGAACCGTTTCCATTTCATGGCATAGGCAGATCTAGTGGAGGGCTTCCACCAGAATCTCAGCCACCAGCGGAAACCCCAATCGGGCTTGAGCTACATGGCAGGAGCCCATGTGCAACTGAGAGGACTTGAGGCCTGGATGCTACCCCGATCTAGTTCCCACTCGTGGGCATGAGCAGATGACCGACTTGGGTGGTCTGCCAATGTGTTCTCGACCCCAGGGCGTAAATGGTAGTGAGGTGAGTTGTGCTGCACTGCCCATTCTCAAACCTGCATCACTTGCCTGCAAGAGGTGGAGCAGGTTCCTCCCTGTTTGTTGATGTACCAGACTACACCCGTTGTCCGTCTGGACAGCTAGATGCCCGGGAAGCAGATAAAGATGTGGAGCCTGAAGAGCATATAGCACAGCCCGAAGCTCGAGAACACTGATGTGGAGAGATTTTTTGAGCTCGGACCAGAAGCCCTGGGTCCTGTGAGGCCAGAGGTGGGCTCCCCATCCCTCACCCGAGGTGTCTGTGGTGAGCGTCTGGGAGGAGGGAAAAAGGCAGAAGGGAACTCCCCAGCAAAGGTTCTCCTGAACCGCCCACCATTGCAAGTCCCGAGCCATAGGGTTGGAGACCAGAACTAGATGATCTAGGTCATCCACCAGCTGATCCCACTGAGATCGAAGCATCCACTGAGAGATTCTCATGTGGAGCCAAGCGCAAGGGACTGTCGGAATAGCAGCCGCCATGAGCCCGAGGAGACGCAGGACTGACCTGGCACTGACCCACCTGCGGCTGGACAGCAGGCTGACCTGAGCCTAGAGTAAGGCCATCCTGTTCAGTGGCAGAAATGCCATGCCAGAGATCGTGTCCAGGATCGCCCCGATAAACTGGAGCCTCTGGGACGGGATCAGGTGGAACTTGGCCTGGTTGATGATAACACCCAGGAGGCAAAAACCTGCAGGGAAAGGAAGCGCAGGAGTTCCTACCTGGATGAGGCCGCCAGGAGCCAATCATCCAGGTACGGGAAAACCTGCATCCCCTGGGTATACAGGTAGGCTGCTACCACCCAAAGGCATTTGGTAAAAACTCGGGCACCGAGGAAAGACCAGATGGGAGGGCCCTGAACTAGTAGTGTCCCCCTGAAATGCAAAATGCAGGAACTTGCAGTGGGAAGGGAGAATAGGGATATGCAGGTAAGCATCCTGCATATCGAGAGCACACAGCCACTGTCCTGGCCGAAGAAGGGGCAGAAGACTGTGCAGAGAAAGCATCCTGAACCTTTTGTACTCCACGAATAAGTTCAGGGAGCCGAGGTCGCGAATCGGCCTCACCTCTCCCAACTTCTTCAGGACCAGGAAGAAATGGGAGTAATAGCCCGTCCCTGAAGATGTGGAGGTAGAGGCTCTATCACCTCCTTCAGAAGAAGAGTATATTTCTTGCGGACCAGATGATGATGTTCTGGGAATAAGATGACCGGGGGCAGGGTTTGAGGAGGTTCGAAGAAACTCTGTTGAGTGTCCTTCTGTGATCAGCTGGAGCACCCAAATGTCTAAGTGATCCTCTCAAACCCGGTAGATGGAGGAGAATCTCCCTCTGCAGTTCCTCTGGAAGGCCAAGAGGCTGTGGGAGAGAGAAAGGGGTCGGAGGTGTGAGGTGGTGTCGCAGCTGAAGCCCCGCTGATTTTCTGGGGGGTTGGCAGCTGGAGGGCCCGATCATTTGGCCCGCGCTTTCCCTGAGATTTTCGCCTTTTGCTGAGGATGTCTGCAAAAGGGACGATGCTGAGCCTGAGGGGGGTCTGTACAAAGAGTCGACTGATTTAAGTGCAGTACCCTTCTCCTGCAGATCAATGATGATGTCCTTGACATCGCCACCGAACAGCACTGAACCCTGAAGGGCACGTCCTGGATAGCGGACTGCACCTCTGGAACCAAACCTGACACCCGGAGCCAGGCATGACGCTGCAAACCCACAGCGAAAGCTGAGCCCCGACCAGCAGTGTCCACTGCGTTGTACATGGCATGAAGTATGTGCCAACTGGTTGAATGCACAGACCGGACTAGATCCGCCACTTCCTGCTTCATCGGAGACTCAGGAGGAGTCAATTTAACTCACCTTGCTAGGAGCACCTTCTGGATAATCCCCATATGACCAACGAATTAGGGGCCCTAATACCCAGAGGTGGAAGAAGCGTAGACCTTCTTCCTGTACTGGTCCAGAAGGCGGGAATCCTTGTCGGGTGGTGACGAGCTCAAGTGCGTGGGGTTAGCTGTCCGGCCATGAGCAGCGCTAATCACAACCGAATCAGCTCGAGGGTGTGAATTCAAAGAGTCAACACCCTTGGGAACCTGATAAAGCCTGTCCGACTTCCTATTAAAGGGGGGGGCTAATGCCTACGGTTGCTTCCAAATGGTGGAAACAAGGTCGGCATGAGGATCAATCCAGGGTGGCACCAGGGTAGGAGCGGTCTCAGGCAGATCCAGGTGCACAGCAAGTTTCTTACACTGTGGATCTGGCTCCAAGGAATGTCACTGATGAACTGCCTGGATTTTGCGAAGCAACTCCATAAAGGAAGAATCCCCCGGTGGAGACTTCGGAAGAGTCCTTGGCCTGGGCTTGTCCAGAGTGCGGGGCTCGTCATCTGGGTAGTAACGACCATCGGAGTCTTCCGAGGTCTCCGAGGAGGAAGAGGAAGAAGACTCCTTCTCCCGACACGGGGGATGAACAGACCCCTTGGGAAGCCCTCAGGGAACCGTATCCTGTCCCGCCCAGGAACTGGAGGGCTCGCCTCTGGTATCCGGAGGTGGGAAGGGGGTCTCCTGTCTCTGATGCAGGGGGTTCGGAACCGGGACCAGCGTCAGAAGACAGCTCTCTACCTCCCTGGTGAGCTGAGCCTTGGCCTCAGCCCACCAGGAAGCCAGAGTCTCCTTCAAGTCCACGGTGGCTGAGGAGGCAGTAGAGGAGGAAGAAGGAGGTGGAGATACGGATACTGAGGGTATCCGTGGTAGCATCCATACCACCGGCGGGCGGAAGCCCCGCGCTGAGGTACTGAGGCACCGTGTACTGCGTTATCGGATAAGCTGGCATCAGGTACTGGGGTGCCGGATACTGCGGGCATAGGTATGATGGCGTTGGATAGGACGGGGTCAGATAGCCAGGCACTGGGGGATCTGCAGGAGCAGAAGGCCCTGGAAAAGGCCCAGCTGGTGGGCCCGGAATGGGAGGCTCGGTGGGCGGCAGGCCCAGCGTAGGGGTGGTGTCTGGCAATGGTATATTGTCGGGCGTTGGATAAGTCGGCGTCGGCGCCAGTATTCGAGGATCTGGCATCAGGTCATCCGGCCCAGTGGGAGGGAGCCCCGACGGCAGCATACCCATGCCCTCCGTGTCACCCTGGGAAGAAGGGTTACCATTCCCAGGATCCAGCAGAGGAGAAGCTGGTGCCTCAGAATGCAACGAATGTTGCGGCGAGCTCGTGATGACAGATAAGCCTGAAGGGTCTGGCGTCGGCTCTAGTGTCAAGCGGACGTCGGAGAAGCCGATGTCTGTCTTATCGACGGGATCTGGGCGGACGTCGGAGGAGCTGGCGTCCGACTTATCGGACCCAGCGCCTGACGAAGGCCGCAAAGGAGGGGCGGCCTTGGCGGGCACTTTGGAGCCCATGTGCTGCCCCGGAAGGTTGTGTGTCTTAGCGCCTTCCCGGTGGCGCCGGAAGAGCAGACGTGCCTGACTTATCGAGGCCGCTCGAACCAGAAGGAAGCACGGCGACGACCTTACTGGGAGCAGCTGCCTCGTTAGACCCAGAGGCTCCCGAGGGGCCCTGAGCGCGAGCCCGATGGGAGGGCTGACGCCATCTTGGAATCCTTCAAGACGGCTGCCTCGGAGCTGCCTCCTGGGGGAGGAGTTACCTGCAGCACCGTGACCCCAGCTGAGGTCGCGGCGACCGATGAGGAGTCCTGGTCCCAGTGATTCTTCTTGTGGTGGTCCTCTGGAGAAGTCGAAGCCCACCGAAGTTGTTTCAGTTCCTTTTCCATGGAGGTCATATTTTGTTTAAGAACGTGGGCCTCCAGGGACTGCTGCCTCTGCTTATGGGTGGCCGCGTTAAACTGCTGGCAAAGCTGACACTTCTCGACGGGATGATCGGGGCCTAAACAAAAAAGGCACTGGGAATGTCTGTCCTTATGCGGGAGCTGGGCACCGCAAGAATCGCACTTGTTTTTGTGCTCGGAGGGAGTCGGGGATGACATACACGGCAGTTGTAGGTAAGGCTGATGAAAATTAGGAAAAAAGTATAAGATAGGTGGTAAAAATATCAATGATTGACTGTGAAGCAGTGAACTTAACCGCGAGGCGCTGCACGAGCTAATGGCATGAAAGAACTGGGAGGCGGGCATGGGGGAACGCCCCTTTATACTGACGTCGCCTGATGTCGGTCACTTGATGTGGGGGCGGTCCCCCGCCAGAGACTGCTAGCTACAAATGTTTCCGTGGGATCCCGATGCCTGCTGGCTTCAGTCCTATTTGTAATTACCTACTGCAAGAGCCCTCTTGAAGTAAGATCACACCATACTGTCATTGTGATTTATTTATTTATTTATGAGATTTACCAGGAAGGCATACTGAGCAACATGCTCGATTCCAGATGCGACCTGGGGGCCTAGGCCCAGTACATGGCAAATATTACAGTGACTGACATACATAGCATGAGATTTTGTACAATTATAATACAGTTTTTGAGTCAGAAGTACAATAGGGAAATAGGTATGACGTAAAACTCCATGCAAAGCAGTACAGGAGTATACAGCCAGGTATACACTTAACACATAACAGGATTACTACTGTACAGTATTTAACTTATGAGAGCTAGGGCTTATAGCATAGCAGGAGCAGCTGGAGGAGAAATGTGCTTGGAGTAGTCTAGTACAGAGACCTGGATTTTGTGTGTGTCTGATGGGGGCGTGGAGAGCATTCCAGATCTGAGGGATTCTGAATTTAAAAGCTGACTGGCCTTTGGTAGTGCGCATAAGTGGGACATGTAGAAGTCTGGGGTCTGTGCCTCTTAGGGATTACGGGGGGAGGGGGTTGTTGGGATAAAGTAGATACAACATAGGAAGGGAGGGAGAGGGTCCAGAATTTAGCAGCAAACCTAGCACAATTTATTAATCTGCGGTCTTGTAGAAATGGTAGGGCTAGGGGAGCTGTATAGAGTACAGTGGTGAGTGGATTGTGGGAAGACGAGGATGAAACAACAGAAGGAGTGGAATAGGGTGTCGAGGCTTGCGAGGGAGATGCAGGGGCGATTGAGTAAACTATGTCACCATAATCCAGTACGGGGAGTATAATTTTTTGTACTATGGCATGCCTCGTTTGCTTGGGGAGACAGGTTTTGTTTCGATAGAGTGCCCCCAGTTTTGGGAGTAGCCTCTTGTGCAGGGAGTCTGTGTGAGAGGTGAAATCAAGGTGTTGGTCGAGCCAGATGCCAAGATATCTAAAGCTAGTGCATTGCTCAAGGGGTGTCCCTTCCAGGGTTGTGAATGGGGGACACAGGGTTTGGCAGGAGAGTCTCTATTGGGAGCCGAACGTAAGCGACACCGTTTTTTTTTTAGGGTTAAGAGATAGCTGGTTTATCGTGAACCAGTGCTGGATGGCTGAGAAATCCTCCTGGAGGAGAGATGCTACGCTGCCTGATGAGGGGCCTGATGCATACAGAACTGTATCATCTGCATACATTTGGATGGAAGAGCGGGAGCATGCAGAGGGGAGGCCATTAAGAAAAATGGAGAAGAGTATTGATCCTAGGACTGATCCTTGGGGGACTCCCGAATTGACTGGAAGGGGGATTGATGTGTGAGAGGCCAGTCTGACCGCTTGCGTCCTGCCCGCTAGGTAGTCTTGGAACCAGTCTATAGCTGGGTGAGCTAGACCTGCATCCGTAAGTTTTGAGATAAGTAGGGGATGCGAGACGGTATCGAAAGCCTTTGCTAGATCTACAAAAATGGCCATGGTGATATGTCCTTTGTCGATTCCTGTGAGGATGTCCCCGGTGACACGCAGTAGGGAGGTGATGGTAGAATGGGATTTGCGGAAGCCAGATTGGAAAGGAGTAAAAGGAGGAGGATCCAAGAACTGGGAGAGTTTGGACAGAACCGCCGTCTCAGTTTGCCAGACTGGAGTAGGGAATAGCTGTAGTCAGTTTAGGAGGAGGGTCACCGCTTTGGGAGGGTATGAGTGGCCATTTTCCGTGGTTGTTGGTACTTTGCCCAGAGAGAAGGAGAGGTTGAAGAGTACGGCCAGTGGGGTGGCTATGGCATGGGGTTAAAAGGAAAAGCATCTTGGTGATGCATGAATACCTCCTAGTGAATGTCTGTACAAATATTTGCAACTGGGACCCAACGTAATCTTTATTTGGGGGGAAAATACGTAGGAAAGGCTTTAAAAGCCTTTCTTCTTCCCCAGGCAGACAATGTCACTGTAATCCCATGGCTAACACCCTCCATCATCTCCTGCCACCATCCTTCTCCCTGGTCCTCCTACTGTGAGAACCTATAACTGGCATCCTGCCCGCCCCCACCCCGCCGGACTGTATATTTTCCAACTCATTCTTATCGCTACCGCAACCCCACCACCACGGCACAATCTTCTATGGGCAAAACAATGTAAGCTGTTAGTGTGCCCACACCAGGGGTGGGGCAATACTTTATTTTGAATATTGGGCAGAATACTCTTATTCAGGGCCCCAAATATTCAGAAATTTGGTACTGGATATTTGTGCATCTTGGGGTAAAAAAAAAAGCCCCACCCTCCTCCCAGCCCAATCATCTTAAACTATAGCCCCCATCCCCACCCTCTGCAAAAAGCCCAATCCACCCCCAGCACCCACAATTTAATGTTGATACGGTTTAATAAAAAACTGAGCCCCACAATGGGAGACTGGCACAACCCACCTGCCAACAGAGCCAGTGGCCATTTTCTCACTCTTTTTTGTAATAAAAAATCATTCCCCCAACGCCAATTGCAGCCCTTAACTACCATCCTTCTCCTCCCACCACCCAAATTTCATTTTATGAAGCCCTCCTCCACCAGCCAGAACGAAAGCGACTGGCACAGCCTGCCCTCCTCCACGGCCCGCCACTTTCTTCTGAATGGAAGTGATCCAGCGTTTGCTTACACAGTAAAACAGTTGATTATGTGATCAGCTGTTTCGCTATGCAAGCAAGCACTGTAGCACTTCCATCCAGAGCAGCGCAGCTGGGCCGTGGAGGAGGGCTGGCTGTGCTGGACGTGGCTGGTGGGGGGTTTCATATTTTGAAATTTGGGTGCTGAGGAGAGGAGGGTGGAGTTGGGGGCTGCTGCTGGGGTTGGGAGGTGGGGAATGATTTATTTTAATTTTTATCAGCAAAATAGCATGTAGAGACAGTGGCCGGCTGTGGTGGTGGGCGAGTTGCTCCACTCACCCATCATGGGACTCAGTTTTTTTTATTAAACCCTATTATCATTAAATTATCTGTGCTTGGGTGGGGCCGATGGTGGGATTGGGCTTTGTTGCAGAGGGTGGGGAGACAAAGGGTGTGGTTAAAGATGCTTGGGTTGGGGAGTAGGGAGAGGAGCTGATTCATTCCTTCTTTTTTTTTTTTTTAGTGTACTATTTCCTGAATATGAACAGTCATGAATAGTGCCACTATTCGTTATTCAGATCTGAATAACGAAAAGTGCATTTTTTGTGGTATTCAGGAAATAATATCCATTACTCACACACTTCTAGTCCACACCCCATTTCTTATGCAGAAGTAACATAGATAAATCTCTGCAGCTCAGCTGACTCTCCCCTTCCCCACCTGGCACCATTTTAAAAACATAACCCCCACTGGACTCTGTCAGTAAATAAAATATTATTGGCATGAGTCCCCTCAAACCTCAATCCATGATAGGGAGGCAATAAGTGAATTACAGCAACTTAGTTGACTCCTTCCACCCTGCAGCACCAGCAGCCTTCTTGGACTCTCAGCTGAGCAGAGGGTGGCCTGCCTAACACTCTGTCCTGGGATCACTAAGGAGCAAACAGAAGCTAGTAAGCCCTTTTCCAATCCTCTATCACAACCTGGCAGACTTAATCGGCTCCCCCCTCAAGATGTGCTCCGCTGACAGTCCAAGACAGCTTCCAGTGCTGCAGGAGCGGAAAGCCAACTGAGCTGGCGGCATCCTTTCCAATAAACACTTAATTTTTGGACGGCACGTGTGCGGGAGGTCGGCAAATTCACTGTCGACCTCAAGTGGTGCTTCCTGACATCTCCCATCCCTTCATGTGGCTGACTGCTGCACTACTGTCCTAGGATTCCCAGATGTCGGTAGAACTCACTGCCATCCCCACAGGAGGAAAGCATCTGCTGGGCTGCTCTACCCCCCCCTCTCCCAAACAGACACCAGTGATACTAGCTAATTCCTGAATTTGGGTCACCAGCATAGTAAGCAGCAGCACTACCAAAAAGGGGTTTTACCCCTATTTGTTACTGTTTTTTTGTTTTGTTTTTTGTTAATCAATTTTCAGATTTGAAACTGTCTTTATGGTACACTCAAACAATCTTAGATAAAACATAAGTATAAAAACATTAACCAATTCCTGAATAATGCATAGAAAGAGGTTCCTTTCTTGTAACTGTGGCCCTGCTACTTGTGTCCATGTCACATCCACACTTGGGCAGTCTTCCAATGAGCCTGCTTAGTCAATGGAAAGTCTTTAAGCTTGACTCTCACCACCCAGTTATGTGGTACACTGGCTCCGCACCCTGTCAAGAAGACCCAGTTGCTGGAATGCCTGAACAGCCAAGTCCACGGTGTGCTCCACATCCTGCACTGAACTGCCCATAATGAGACAGCTGTCAAGGTAGGGGAACACGACTTGACACCCGTGTCTAAGAAATGCTGCCACTATCAGCAGACATTTGGTGAAAATTCTGGGAGCCAATGGTGGTCCAAATGGCATGGCTCAAAACTGATACAGGCTTTCATTCATTCAGAATGTGAGGAACCCTCTGTGCAATGGATGTATATATGGGGATGTGGAAGTAAGCATTCTGGAGGGCTACCAAGCAGAACTATACCCCGGACTCCAAGGATGGGATGAGTTGGTTATCCACGTATCTAGGACTGGGTGCCATTCCCTTGTTCACTTGGGTTCTGTAAAGTATTGTAACATGAATCCCTGCTGAGCTAGACTTTCTGGCATGACTCTGTCACTTGCCATCCTAGGAAGTACTGAACTTTATTGTGCAGTGAAGAGACTCTGGCAAGAGCAGATCTTCCAGAGGAACAGAGACGACACAGGGGCAGCTTCTCAAACTCCAGACAGCTGAAGCTTATAACTTCCAGAATCCATAGGTCTGAAGTTACAGCTAACTACTGTGGGAGGAAATGAAAATTATGTACCTACCGTAATTCTTGATCTTCTTGGACAAGTCTCCACCACTCATTCACACTACTGGGATCTGCGCCGGAGGCACTTCGACCCAGCAGGAGCAAACTTTTTGCTGGAGGGTCGGCGTCAGAGATGGAGCCGCGAGGTGGCACCACAGCCTCAGCTCGTGCGGTAAGAAAAAATTACTCTCCTTAGTAATTGCTTTTCTTCTCATGGAGTCTAGCTATATTATGACTTAAGGCAGTTAGCCACAGCACTTGAACTGCCCCGGAGAGGAAACAGTTAACTCCAGGGAGACTGGAGTTCTAAAGCGCGAGAGCGCTATGCCAAAGCTCTATCTGGCAAGTTTCAAATGAAACTGTCAGATCTTTACGAAGCTAATACTAAACAGCAAGTCTGTGTGGAAAGCTCTACACTAGCCAAGTGGCTCCCTACTAGTAGGAATAACAACAGCAAACACAACAACAACAAGAGCAATAATAATAATAACAATGATAATAATATTATTAGTTTCACCTAACAAGCACTATTAGACCCCCTTCCCCAAAAGACTCAAGTCCAGGAAGGGGCCATATAATACTTAAAAACAGAAATACCTAGTTCCCTAACCCTAAATAAAAGGAAGGAAGAACTAAAATGGCATGACACAGTGCTTACACTAATTTTCCAACCCCTACCCAAGTAGAAGTTCTGAGAGGGGCAGGTTGGGGGGTTTATAATAAAGCAAGACTCCATGAGAAGAAAAGCAATTACTAAGGTGAGTAATTTTTCTTCAAACACCATGAAGTCTTGCTATATTATGAACTTAAGGCAGATTACACAGCAGTACCTCCATGGAGGAGGGTCAGAACCTACTTAGGAAATAGGCTCTGAAGCACAGCTGTGCCAAACAAGCATCTCTCCTGGACTGGACATCCAGGGAATAATGCTTGGTAAAAGTGTGAACTGTTTTCCAAGTAGCAGCTTGACAGATTTCCAGAATGGGAAAATCTCTAGCAGCCGCTAGAGATGCAGCTGTACCCCTGGTGGAGTGAGCCCTCAGTCCTGAGGGGGGTTCTCTACCTAGTTTTTGGTAACAAAATTGGATACAAGAGACAATCCACCTTGCAATTGTCCTCTTAGTGGCAGGTTTCCCTTTGCCAACCTCGCCATAGGTAAGGAAGAGTTGGAGGGATTCGAACCTGTGACCCTTGGTGCATTCCAAATAGTAGCTTAAAGCTCTTTTGACGTCTAAACTGTGCAGTCTCCTCTCACCCGAGGAAGAATGCTCAGTGAAAAATACTGGAAGAGAGATGGATTGGTTCAGATGGAAATCTGAAACCACTTTAGGCAAAAACTTTCTGTTAGTCCTGAGGACTACCTTATCTCTGTGAAAAGATATGAAATCTTTTTCCACTGACAGGGCTTGTAATTCACTTATGCGTCTGGCAGAAGTGATAGCCACTAGAAAACAGTTTTCCAAGTTAGAAACGTGAGATCTGCTGAAGACAGAGGCTCAAAGGGGGGTGCATTAACTGACCAATGCAAACATTCAGGTCCCAGGCAGGAGCTGGTTCCCGAAAAGGAGGGTTAGTGTGAAGTAACCCCTTAAAAAACTTGGAAAACACAGGATGAGAGGAAAGAGAAGCAGGCTTCCCTGCTGATACAAAAGCAGAGACAGCTGCCAGATGAACCATTAAGGTAGCTGGCCTAAGGAATTTAAATGGACCAAATAGTCCAGTAAAATGGGCAAATCAGCAGATTCTGGGACAATTTGTTTCTCAGAACACCAGATGGAAAACCTCTTCCACTTAGAATTGTAAGTGGCTCTAGTGGAAGGCTTCTTGAAGCCTTTAAAATATCCAGGACACCTTGGGAAAGGTGTAAATCAGCAATTCTAACTCCTCAAGAGCCAAGCCTTGAGATGGAGGGATTTGAGGTCCGGATACCACACTCTCCCTGTGCACAGGCCAGCAAGTCATGGACTCTGGGCAAGCTCAGGGCAGGGTGAACTGTCAGGAACAGAAGCAGAGGTACCAGGGCTGTCTGGCCCAATCTGGAGCAATCAGAATCACTTTGCAGGGCTGAGATCTGATTTTACTAATACCCTGAAGAGAAGAGGAAGGAGGAAAGGCATATAAGAACTTCCCTTCCAATCCAACAGAAAGGCGTCCAGAGGGACTGAGCCCAGCACTGGAGGCCTGCAACAAAATAGAGGAAGTTGGTGGTTGTCTGGGGCTGCAAAAGATCTATCTGAGGGTGCCCCATCTGGCAAAGACCGACCCCAGCACCTGAGGATTCAGAGCCCATTCGTCCTGGCCCTGAGAAATCCTGCTGAGGGCATCCGCCAGGACATTGTCCTTCCCTGGAAGGTGAACTGCTATCAGGGAGGTGTTCAGGAGTAAGCCAGAGACCACAACTTCATTGCTTCGGTGCACAAGGCTGATGACCGAGTGCCCCCTTGCCTGTTGATGTACCACATTGTTGTGGTGTTGTCTGTCCTGACTTGAAGTACTTTGTTCTGGACAGAAGCTGAAAAAACCTGAAGAGCTAAAAAGACAGCTCTGAGTTCCAAAAGATTGATGTGGAGCAGAGATTCCTGAGGGGACCACACTCCCTGAGTGGAAAGGTCGCCTAGTGAGCCCCCACCATAGCAGGAGGCATCCGTGGTGAGGGTGAGGAGTGGGAAAGCGGAATGAAGGGAACCCTTGTGTTAGATTGCTTTGATCCTGCCACCACTGGAGAGCCAGGATCAAAGTTTGGGTCACTGGGACTAATTTGTAAGGGGTCCCTCCTTTGAGACCAATAGGCCCTCAAATGGAACTGAATGTCCCTCATCTGGAATCTTGCTCCTTGCACAACAGCTGTGGAAGCAGCCATGTGCCCTAGGAGTTGCAGAAAATGCCTTGCTGGTCGAGAGACCCAGAGGGTAAAGGAGGATGCCAGGGCAATGAGTCTGTCTACCCTTTCCGGGGAAAAATGCCCGCTAACTTGTGTTCAATTCTGCACCTATGAAAGTTAGTACCTGAACTGGTTCCAGAACTGACTTTGGTAAATTCAGCAGGAATCCAGGAAGTGAGAAGCTGCTGGGTGGCGTGCAAGTGGGATTTACCTGATCTGGAGACTGACCCACTATGAGCCAGTCGTCCAGGTAAGGAAACACAGCAACCCTTGCCTTCTTAAATGAGCCACTACCACAGCTAGACATTTTGTGAATACCCTTGGAGCAGAGATAAGGCCGAAGGGCATTGCTCTGAACTGGTAGTGGCCTGAGGGCAGTTGAACCTGGTACTTTCGGTGAGAAGGCCTGATCAGGACATGAAATAGGCATCCTTGAGGTCCAGGGAAGATAGCCAGTCCCCTGGCCTCAGGAAGGCAAAATCATTGCAGAGTTAACATTTTGAACTTTGGTTTAAAAGATGCTTGTTCAGGTACCTTAAATCTAGAATGGGCCGCCATTCTCCTGTCTTTTGGGGTAAGAAAGTATCTTGAGTACAGCCCCTTGCCCTGGTGGCAAGGAGGGACCCTTTCCACTGCTTTGCAGTCTAGAAGAGAAGAAACCTCTGCTTCCAAAGCAAGGGCTTCTGAAGGATTTGCAGGTGGAAAATGTCTGGCTCTCATCTTTAGAAACTGTTTGAAGCTGAGAACCAGACCCTGGCTTACTACCTCCAAAACCCATCTGTCCGAAGTTAGGGACACCCAGTTCTGGCTGAAATAAGCCAACCTGCCCCCCACCGGTACAGGAGAATCGGCCCTGGGCACCCCATCAGGGTGCCTGCTTGGCAGCAGCCTTAGGCTGAGGGGAGGGGGACGGTTTACTTGTGCCCCGTCTACCTCTGCCTCTGAAGAAACCCCTCTGTGCAAACGCAGAGGAGGCTTGAGATTGGTAAAAAGGCCTGCCCCTACCTCTGGGAGCGTGCCTTTGTGGAGTGGCATGCCTCTCCTTGGCCTGGGCACTTTTGTAGGTAGTTCTGTATTCATCCATGTTTTTCATATAATTTTCTGTTTGTTCCCCAAACAGAGAATTTCCCACTACAGGAAAATCCATAGCCTTTGACTGAGTATCTTGGGACAGATTAGTGGATCTGAGCCATGCCAACCTACGGAAAGCTACAGAAGTGGCCATGACCCTAGAGGAAACATCATTAACATCAACAGCAGTATGAAATTGAACTTTAGAGGCTTCAATGCCATCAGCAGCCACCTGTTCCAACTCACTAGCCACTGGCCATGGACCTGCTTGGCTAACTGCAATACTGTGTCCCATCTAGATTTCTGATATCTAGCCACATAAGATATATAATTTGCCTGCCTGAGTCCCCAGAAGCTGCCATACTATGTTGTTTTTTCGCCATGGCATCAATCTTCCTGGAATCTTATCAGGAGGATGTGAGGCCAGGGAATATTAACTTGTCACAGGGTGCAGCTTGTACCACACCTACATGACTACACTGCTCAGTGAGGAAGTCTGTATCAGGGCCTGACAAAGTATACCTTCTGTCCATTTTTTTCTACAGGAGGGACAGAATGAGGATTTTTTAAATCTTTGTTGTTTGCTTCCTAAATGACTTATGCAAAGGAATAGACAACCTCCTAGACTCTGGTATATCCATCATTTCTACATAATCAGGCTCCTCTTGCTCATCCACAGCCTCTTCTAAAGGAAGCTGGAGGGTTTCTGCAACTTTTTTATAAAACATAAAATGAGAAGGGGACTCAGACAGCATAGGGGGAGATTCTAAAGGTCTGTCTAGAGAAATGTCCGGTTCAATGGGCACGTCCAGACCCTCCCAGCCACATATATAATGATCAAATTCCTCCTCCCCCTCCTGTGGTTCATAAAATTCCTCAACATCATACTCTTGAACCACTGGAACTGAACGAACCAACCTTTTGCTAGCTGTTGGTGGTTCGACAGGTCCCTGAGACAGTGACTGGACAATCTGTATGGCTTTAGCTATCTCTGCAGCAGTTGGAGAGACAATTTTGGACTCCAGATCTGCTGATTTCTTTGTCTTTTTTACTGAGACTGGTTCCTCTGAACCAGCCTTCCTTTTGCCCGAGGAAGTCTAGCCCTGGTCAAAGGGCACTCCCTCTGGTCCAGTGGGTGCTGGACCGGGCTGGCCATCCGGGTCAGCGGACTTTTTGGCCTCTCGTTCCCTAAGCCGGCCCAATCTCTTCTCCAGGGTGGCTGCAGGGAAATTTTTACACACCTGGCAGTCTGACAGGAGGTGGTCAGCCCCAGACAATAAACACAAGTGGTGTGTGGGCTGGCCCTGGCAAAGGCTTCCCACAGACATCACAGTGTTGAAACCCAGTGGGCCAGGTTTTTTTTGGTTTCTCAGACATAATGCCAGCCTATCCAAAAACTTGCCCTTTTGATGGCAGTGCCAGGCAAGACACCCTTATCGGTTCCTAACCATGTCACGGGTATTTGAAAAAAAAAACAAATGTATAGGTTTTTTTAGAACCGATAACAACCGGGAACCGCACTCTAAAAAGCCCAAAATATGAATAGAAATGCTTATTTTAGCAAACCGATCGGTTAAAAACCGAACCGATAATTAATTTTCCACACAGACTTTAAATCCTGTACTTACGGTTTACCAGATAGAGCTTTGAACCGAAATTCGGTAAAATAAATACTTTTTGGCGGTTCAAATGAACCGAAAATACTCGCTTGAACCGAGAAATGAACCGAGCTGAAGGAGCTGATCTCCGGAGCGACTGTTCAGTGAAGCGGAGTAAAGAATCTGACAGTTTCATTTGAAACTTGCCAGATAGAGCTTTGGCATAGCGCTCTCGCGCTTTAGAACTCCAGTCTCCCTGGAGTTAACTGTTTCCTCTCCGGGGCAGTTCAAGTGCTGTGGCTAACTGCCTTAAGTCATAATATAGCAAGACTTCATGGTGTTTGAATGACTATCTCGGCGTCGACCCTCCAACCGCCTCAGTACCTTTTTTACCGAGGAGGTGCAGCGTAACTAACCTAGAAGGATAACCTAACCAAAAACCGGACATAAGATACTCCAGATAACCCATATAAGAAGGGTCAACAAAGAAGTCTTCACAGCCTAAAGATTTGAGGGAGTGAAGACCAACAATAGAGGTGAGTTCGGGGGACGGAGGGTGGGCGTGTGAATGAGTGGTGGAGACTCGTCCAAGAAGATCAAGAATTACGGTAGGTACGTAATTTTCATATCTTCCTGGATATAAGTCTCCACCACTCATTCACACTATTGGGAGAGTACCGAGCTAATAATCCCCCGAGAGGGCATCAGGAGAGACCAAGAGCTCACGTTTCTAGGACAGAAGTCCATTAAGGATGGCTCTGCCAAAGGAAGAATGTCGTTTGGCATGGACATCCAGTAGATAATGTTTAACAAAAGTATGCACTGAGCTCCAGGTGGCCACGTTGCAAATATCTGCAATGGGCACGTTGAGAATTTCCACCAGGGATGCCGCGACCGCTCTAGTAGAGTGGGCATAAACCCTGCCCTCCAACTTAACCTGCGCCATGGAATAGCAGTGGCGAAGGCATGCCACTAACCATGCTGAGATACATCTGATAGCGACAGGTTGACCCAGCCGGGTCTCGCTGAAGGAAACAAACAATTGTTGAGCTGTGCGAAAGCCCTTGGTTCTATCTAGATAGAAACGCAAAGCTCTTTTAACGTCCAAGGAATGAAGGGATCGTTCTCCTTCATTTTGGAAGTCCGTAAAGTAAGAGGGAAGGACCAAAGGTTGGTTTAGATGAAATTCTGACACAACCTTAGCAAGAAATTTCGGATGAGTCCTAAGGACTACTTTGTCCTTATGGAACACAGTATACGGAGGGTCTGTGACCAGGGCATGTATCTCAGAGACCATGCGGGCTGAGGTAATGGCCACTAGAAAAGCCTTCTTCCAGGTGAGAAATTTTAGCTCACAGGTAGCCAGAGGTTCGAAAGGTTTCCGAGTGAGCATGTCTAGCACAAGACTGATGTCCCAGGCTGCAAACTGGACGTCTTGTAGCAGGTCTGGTATGCAGAATTCCTTTAAGAAACCTCTTAACCACAGGTAACTGAGCCAGAGATACGGAAAAAAATGGCTCATGATACGCTGAAATGGCACTAAGGTGAACTTTGACTGTAGAGTACTGTAGACCTGAATTTGAGAGGTCTAAGAGGTACTCCAGAACTTTATCTGGAGGGCAGGAAAAGGGATTCAAAGAGGACTTTGCACACCAGAGCGAGAAACGCTTCCATTTGGCTGTGTAAGTTTTCCTAGTGGCTGGTTTCCGTGCAGCCAGAAGAATATCTGAAACCCGTCAAGACACATTGAACCGGTTTACTTCTACCTCTTCAGGAGCCAAGCGTGAAGGTGAAGCGATCTCAGGTTGGGATTGACCACAGGCCCCTGAGTCAAGAGGTTCGTCTGAAGGGGGAGTGGCCTCGGAGGAACTGCCAACATATTGTTGAGTAGTGGAAACCACAGCTGTCAAGGACAGAAGGGAGCAATGAGGATCATTTTTTCCCCCTGGGATTCGAACTTGAGGAGTACCCTCTGAATTAGAGGAAGAGGTGGAAAGGTGTAAAGAAAGCGTTTTGTCCACTGCAGCCTGAGCGCATCCTGACAGAAAATGCCAGGCCCTGGATTTCTGGAGCAGAAGAGAGGCAATTTTGCGTTGAGTGGGGATGCAAAAAAGTCCAGGTCTGGAGTTCCCCACTCTCTGAATAGTGAGTGAACTACGGTTGAGTCGAGGGACCATTCGTGAGGGTCTGTCTCTGTTCTGTTGAGACGGTCTGCCAGTTCGTTCTGTATTCCCGGTAGGTAGACTGCTTGAATTAGAACCTTGTGCTCCAAGCACCATTCCCATACCCTCATTGCTTCCCTGCATAAGGGGTAAGAATGAGCACCGCCCTGCTTGTTGATGTAGTACATCACTGCTTTGTTGTCCGTTTGAAGGAGAATGTTCTTGTGACAGAGAATGTCCTTCAACGCTCAGACCGCATAAAGGACGGCTCTCATCTCTAGGCCATTTATGTGAAGCTGGGACTCGACTTGAGTCCACGTACCCTGAGTATGGAGAGACTAACAGTGAGCTCCCCACCCCATTAGGGACGCGTCTGTCGTAATGGAAATCTGATGATCCAGAGGAGCAAAGGGGCACCCTTCCAGGAGATTGCTCTCTTGAGTCCACCAGGTGAGCGACCTCTTTAGAGGTTCTGTCACTTTGATGGGAAAGGACTGCGGGTGAGTGGTTGGGGACCACTGAGTACTGAGCATCCACTGAGTAATTCTCATGTGCAGACGTGCTAGGGGTACGGTGAACACCGTGGATGCCATGAGGCCTAGCATCCGTTGCATCGAGAGAGCTGGGACTGAGTTGTTTTCCACGACGTGACGGGCCATCTGAAGCATATCATTCCTTCTGCCCTCTGGAAGAAAAGCTTTCGCACAGGAGGTGTCCAGAAGAGTCCCTATAAAAAGAAGCCTCCGGGAGGGCTGCAAGCACGATTTTTTGAGGTTTACCAGAACTCCCATGGACGTGAGAAAGCGAGAGGTCATCTCTACGGCGTCCAGAGTTCCCTGCCTGGAAGGGCTTGCCAGAAGCCAATCGTCCAGATAAGGGAACACCTGTATTCCGACCTTTCTGAGGTGCACTGCGAGAACTGCACAACACTTTGTAAAAACCTGCGGCGCCAAGGATAGCCCAAAGGGCAGGACTCTGAACTGATAATGTTGTCTCAGAGCCACAAACCTCAGGAATTTGTGATGCCTCGGGTGAATAGAAATGTGCTGGTAAGCACAATGCATGTCTAGGGAGGCTAGCCAGTCATGTTGATGAAGCAAAGGTAACAAGGTTCCTAGAGAAATCATTTTGAATTTCTCCTTGGGGAGAAATTTGTTTAGCTTTGAGCTCCAAAATGGGCGATGCCCCGGACTTCTTTGAACCAGAAAGTAATGGTAGAACCCTGTGTTCCGTTGATGCAGCGGCACTACTTCTACTGCCCTGTTGTTCAGAAGGCCCTGAATCTCAGCGACGAGAAGGTCTGACTGAAGGGTTGACAGCCTGGGCTGTCGTTTGGGGAGGACGATCCGGAGGGGTCTCCACAAGATTGAGTGAATACCCCTCGCAAATTATCCGAAGAACCCATCTGTCTGAGGTTAATGACTTCCATTGGTTGTAGAAGTGCATCAGACAACCTCCCACCGGTGAGGAAAAGTCCAACTCGGGCAGTTGAGATGGGACTTGGGCCAGCAACTCATAAGGTGGCGCTGGGTGCATTGGGCCCTTGCGCTTTCTGCTGTGTCTTCTTTGAGGTTGGGCAGGTTGATTTTTATGGAAACCTCTGCCTCGAAAGGACCGACTGTTATGAAACTGGCGCTTATTGACTCTCCCTCGAGAGGGGACAGGAGGAGGTCGAGCCAACTTAATGGCTGGACCTAGTCTTTTGCGTGAGCTTCACAGCTTGTTCTACCTGAGGACCCAAAAGATATGCACCATCGTGGCAATGCCATTACCTGCTGCTGCGCATATTCGTGAAGCCGGACGTGCGCGAGCCAGGAATGACGCGGTACAAATACCAGCAGCCGCCATACGGGAAGCAGTGTCAAAAGCATCCATGGCTGCTTTAACCTGCTGGTTATTAGATTCGATACCTCTGGTAATGGTTTGAAGAAGCTCTGGCTTTGTATCCGATTCCGGTAGAGCTTCAACCATCTGTTTGATAGAGTGCCACAGGATATACTCATATTGGGAGAAATAGTCTTGGTAGCTGGAGATACGCATACTTAGGGTGGAAGCAGCAAAGACTCTCTTACCTATGGTGTCTATCTTACGAGATTCTTTGTTAATAGGTCGAGCAGTAGTAGTTTGGGGAAGAACGACCTTATCATTCTCTGCCAGGACTACAATAGGATCCGCAAAGGCTTGAGACGCCAAAATGGGTCGATCCTTGGGGGCTGAATATTTCCTATCTATGGATTTAGCCACCGAAAGGGTGAGAGCAGGATTATTCCATACCATTTGAGACAGCGTCTCGAAGGAAGGCTGAACCGGAGGAGTCAAATCCATAGGGATCTCCGGAGCATGAAGGTATTGGAGTCTTAACAATTTCCCTGGATCGATGTCTGGAGAGAAAGAGTGGAACTCAGATTCTTCAGCAGAGACTTAAAAGACAGGTCCTCGACCACAGGCTCTGCAGCAGAGATAGATCCTGCTTCGTCCACTTCATCACCCAACCGAAGGTCTGGGTCAGGCTCAATGTCATCTCCTGATAGTCCAAGAGGGACTGAATGGACAGGAAAGGAGTGAAAATCAGAGGAAAGGATGAAGGAAAAGAGTGAAGGAGGAGTCCTGAAAGGAAGACGCTTCGGAGCCCCGGCGCCATGGAGGCGACGTGCCGAGAAGCGACGCACCGAGGATCCACGCGGGCGCCGAAAACGGCGCTAAGGACCATACGGCACCGAAATGGCGCCGAGAAGCCGATGGCACTGAAGACGGCGCTTTGCGTGCCGTCGATGAAGAGGGCGCCAAAAACACTCCAAGACTCTGAGAAACAGGATTTGAAGGTAAGGAGGAAAGAAGAGCAGGAGATAAAGGCATTGGTGTGGCCCCCTGTGCCGCAGCCATGTGATGGGGGGAAACACCTAAGCATGGAGTCGACGGTGCCGCATGACCAGGGAAGCTCAACCGCCCTACCTGGTCTCCCAAGAAGCCTGAAGGCCCCTGAGTGACTGAGCCAGGTAGCTGAACCAACCTCCAAGCCCACTGCTCCATAACAGCGGCCCACTGATGAAACTGCTCATCTGAAGACCTATCTGCGGGCGGGTAGGGCTCTGATGTCAAGACGCCGGGCTACCAGAAACAGAAGCTGGCGACCAAGGAGGAGACCGCAACTAGCCCTAATAACCGACCGCTTACGCCAAGAGATATACAGAGAGCGACCTCGGTGATGCCTTCTCTTTTGACCTGTAGGCGAAGAAGAGCTCTTAGGCCAAAGCGGTGCTGAGAATGCGACCGTTTATTTTTATGTTCTCGGGACCGCCGTCCCCTCCGGCATTGGACTGACCATTGTCAGACCCCTTCCGGAGAAGGTGGCGGACCAGACCCAGCCCGACTGACTGAACAGGCTCATCACGAAGTCTCCCTACCGTCACCTGACCTGCTCATGGTCGACTCCGCAAAGTAGGCTGAGACTTTTTTTTTTTAAAGAATAAACTTGCATACTTATCGAGATATTACTACAAAATAACAAAACTGAAAACTATGCTGCTAGTTTGAAGTTTGACTCCCGGCGGGCGAGTGATGTCTGTCACTGAGGCGCACTCGACAGCGGGAAAAAAGGAACTGAGGCGGTTGGAGGGTCGACGCCGAGATAGTCAGTACTGCATGAGCTGAGGCTTGCGGTGCTGCTCCTCGCGGCTCCATCTCTGGCACCGACCCTCCAGCAAAAAGTTTGCTCCCGCTGGGTCCTAGTGCCTCCGACGCAGATCCCAATAGTGTGACTGAGTGGTGGAGACTTATGTCCAGGAAGATCTGGGAAAGTTGGTCCCCAACTTGGAGCCACAACAGGGACTGCTGATGGGAGAGTATGGGGCCCCTCATCATGTCATTTCCTGTCTTGAGAGGTGGAGATGGAGGTCTCATTGCCAGAGCAGCCACCTCTGTTACCTTTATGCTGGCCTTATCTGGCGGTCCTGGGGGCAAAGGGTTAGACCTGGCAGTACTGCTGATATTGCTGCTTTTGTTGCTGCTGTGGCTGTATCTGGTCACAGAAGAACCAGTAAAAGGAGCTGCCGCTGCTTTGCAAGTGCTGCTTAGTAGTGTGCTTAGTATTAACGGCTGAGGTGACCAAGTCCAGGGTGACAATGAACTTCTTTATCCTACTCCAGTAATTCCTAGCTACTGGACCAAACAGATCCTTATTCCTTACCTATAAAGAAAAGGTCTGATACCCTCTGCCCAATCACATGGGAGAAGGGTAAAAGGTTTTGCCATGCCAAATGATGTACAGTAGCTGTCTGCAGCTACTGCCCTGGCCATAACATTGACTGAATCATGGGCCACTAGTAGTGATGGAAAAAAAAACATGTCCTAGATGTCCATGAGGTTGGTTGCTCTAATATGCTGAAACTGACTGCCTATTACATTAAGACTGCTACCTGGTACACTACTATCAACCACTCAAAGGGGCACTTTGTGACAAATGGCACTCGATGCCGGTATTATAAAATTATTATTTTTTTTTTTTAAACAGTTATGGAGTTGAAATTGTTATTGCCAGTATGAGACTGTAATACTGTAACTAATGTGTTACGTTTACTATTATTATTTTATATACTATGTTTTAAGTTATCTGGGGTGCTACTGGAAATGAGCCTGGGCTCAATGGCTACTATCCCAAATAAATTATAAATTTGAAACGTGGGTGTCCTCCAGCAGAAAAGGCAACAGGTTGGACAGTCTCTCAGACAGCTCACAGCTGTTGTTAGTCATTTCGGCTGTGTAGCTGGCTGCCAGATACCTAGGGGCATTGCCAAATACACTCTAGTGGCTGACGCAGCCCTTCTCTTGAACTCATCCGGTGGTTTGTTAGGCTTTCCTTATATCTTAGCTTTATGAAACACTGCTTCTGCAAAAGCCCTACAGGGGAAGGGTATTCCAGGAACCCAGTGTACCCCTCTGAATGCACTGCACACTTGTGGTCCATTCAACATGGAGAGGCCAGGTAAATACCAGGCACTCCCGAGATATGGAGTGTTGGAAATGTCACAATTGGAGCAATGGAGAGGGCCACCCCATGGGTCTAATCCTTCTCCAGGATATCCATCAGATAGAGGGTCTCAACCTTCTGGACCTCCACGACTGTGCAATCATGCTGAGAGCTATCAAATTACCAAACTGTCAAGGTTGATTTTGGGTCTAAATACACAGAAACTGGACAGCTATATGATGAATGGACAACCCATTTGGTCAGGATGACCACCACCAGTATTGCATGGGGGAGTCCCAATCTCAGCCTGGAGTCCTTGGTTGTTATGCCCGCCTTCTGCTGAGGTGGAGAGGGCTGGACAGGAATAGGGAATTGAGGTGCTGCCATCAATGCTGGTACAGATGGAAGAGTGTGAGTCAGCAAGCTCACAAAGAGACATGCAGCCACAGTCACAGCCTGGCAGACCTGAACACAGACAATGGTTGACCACTTGTTTAGGAGTAGGTCTATTACTGTCACTCTACCCTCTCTCACCGACAGTTGATGCAATGTCAACAATGGGAGCACAACAAAGGGAGTGTGATCAAGACTGAGATCAGGATTGACCAGTTCAAGGTACTAGGACCAACACAGGTGGAGACTACACCGCTGAACCGTCTGGCACTGACTTGGCCTGTGGTAGCACAGGGGTTGTGACAACTGAAGGCAACTGTTCAGGAGTGGGATCACCTGGATTTTCTTCAACTGTCTCCTCCCCAGACCAGGGCAGATGCGCCAGTGTAGGAATCACTACGGTCCAATTGAATGAATTATCCTTAACTGGCTCCAGTGGATCTACTGGCATCACAATATCTGTCTGTCTTGACAGAATTTCAAAGGGCAGACTGGTGTGATCCTTTGGCGGTTGGACATCAATAGGGAGTTATTACCAATGAGGGTTCTCCGACCATGGTGTGCGTGAGCAGTTCAGCGACTGACAATGCTTCCAGCATCAACTCTTCTTGTGTTGCTTAGCTGGAGTGTGGCCAAATTATTGGTGTGAAGACATAAAGTTGCAGAAGTCCTTGTAATGTTCATGTAGACCATGGGGATCCTCCAATCAGTCTCGCACTCCAGCAGGTCCTAAACCAGGACATCTTTGGTGAAGGTCTGCTGTAAATTAGTTGTCATCTGGTAGGGCCGGAAGCTGCGTGGCCAACCCTGCTGCAGTCCATGCCCTCTCTTTAAAGACTCATACTCTGTGCTCAATTGCTTGTGGGTGCAAAGGTTGGCATCACTGTGATTTTCCATGTCATGGGTAATTCACAGACAGTGAACATAGGTGTCATGGCTGTTGGTGATGGACATAGTGAACCTGCAATTTATGCACCTTTCAAAGCTGGGCTTTTGCAGATGTTTCATTGCTCTTGATGGAGTAGTGAGCTGGAGTCGTGGCTCACATGATATGTGGACAGGAAAATCAAAGAAACTTTGGAGAACGTAGAAAAACCTGAACACATTGCTGTATCATTCAGTAGCAAGTGCTGTGAAGTAGGAGACAGGTTATTTCTAGCAGCAGAAAAGCATAGAGAGCACTGGGGGCGGAAGAAAAAATTACTCACCTTAGTAATGTTGTTTCTTCTAATGGAGTCTTGCTATATTATGACATATACAGTGAGTCCCAACCTTCGAACTGCTCCGGAGGTGAAAGAGTTAACTTTCCATACAAGGCATGGAACCTTGAGCGCGAGCTCGGTTGAACACTCTGTCTGTTGTTGCTCAAACTCAAACTGTCAGATCTTCACGAGCAAAAACTCACTAAGGTTCTGTGTGGAAGCCATAAACCTATACTAGCCCACTGGCTACTAACTACAAAAACACATTTTTGTTCTTGATCCCAAAACAAAGACTCAAGTCAGGGGATTCAAGAAAGAAAAAAAAAAAAGCATAACACCTAAGCACCCTAAAAAATGGTGAAAATAAAGTGGGCATCTATGAAGTGCCAACATTGCACTGCCCACCCACATCCCAAAAGTAGAGGTTCTGAGAGGGGCAGGCTGGGGGGGAGGTCATAATATATAAGACTCCATTAGGAAGAAACAACATTACTAAGGTGAGTAATTTTTCTTCAAACAACATGAAGTCTTGCTATATTATGACATATGCAGATTACATAGCAGTACCTCCATGGAGGAGGGACAGAACCTACTTAGGAAATAGGCTCTGAAGCACAACTGTGCCAAATCGAGCATCACTCCTAGCCTGGATGTCCAGGGAGTAATGTTTAGTAAAAGTGTGAACTGTTTTCAAGGTAGCTGCTTGACATATCTCTAGGATAGGGATGTCCCTGGCAGCAGCCAGAGACGCAGCTGTACCTCTGGTACAGTGAGCCCTCAGGCCTGAGGAAGGAACCTTACCCAGTTTTTCATAGCAAAATTGGATACAAGAGACAATCCACCTGGCAATAGATCTTTTAGTGGCAGGTTTCCTTACAACCTCACCATAAGTGAGGAACAATTGAGAGTCAAACCTGTGACCCTTGCACGCTCTATATAGTAACTAAGGGCTCTTGACATCTAACCAGCAATCTCCTCTCGCCAGAGGAGGAATGGTCAGTGAAGTACACAGGAAGAGACATGGATTGATTAGGGTGAAAGTCTGAAACCACCTTAGGCAAAAACTTTCTGTTAGTCCTGAGGACCACCTTATCTCTGTGAAAGGAGATAAAATCAGGCTCCACTGACAATGCTTGCAGCTCACTTATGCGCCTGGCAGAAGTGACGGCTACCAAAAACAGAGTTTTCCAAGTCAAGTACTTAAGCTCTGCTGAAGACAATGGCTCAAAAGGGGGTTGCATAAGCTGGGCAATGCAAATATTAAGACCCCAAGCAGGGGCAGGGTCCCTGAATGTAGGGTTGGTGTGAAGCAACCCTTTGAAAAACTTGGAGAATACAGGGTGAGCTGAAAAAGAAGAGGGTTTACCTGCTGATAAGAAAACAGACACGGCTGCCAGGTACACTTTTAGGGTAGCTTGTCTCAGACCCAAAGAATTCAAATGCACCAAATCATCCAGGATCGTGGGCACGTCAGCAGATTCTGGGGGAATATGCTTGCCAGCGCACCATATGGAAAATCTCTTCCATTTTGAATTACAAGTAGCCCTGATGGAAGGCTTTCTAGAGGCCTTCAAGATATCCAATACACCTTGGGAGAGGTGTAGGTCAGCAAACTCTAACTCTTCAAGAGCCAGGCCTTGAGATTGAGAGATTTGAGGTTCGGATACCAAACTCTCCCCTGGGCACAGGTTAACAGGTTGTGATTCCTAGGAAGACACAGGGGAAGGTGGACTGCTAAGGACATGAGGAGTGGGTACCAGGGTTGTCTGGCCCAATCTGGGGCAATCAGGATCATCTTGCAGGGTTGAGATCTGATTTCGACTAGCTCCTTAAAGAGAAGAGGAAGGGGGGGAAAGCATAGAGAAACTTCCCTTCCCAACTGAGGAGGAAGGCATCCAGAGGGAATGAGTCCAACACTGGGGGCCTGCAGCAAAAAAGGGGAAGTTGGTGATTGTCTGGGGCTGCAAGAAGATCTATCTGCGGGGTGCCCCATCTGGCAAATACTACCTCCAGGACTACGGGATCCAGTGCCCATTCGTGATGGCCCTGGGAAATCCTGCTGAGAGCATCCGCTAGGACACTGTCCTTGCCTGGGAGATGAACTGCCGTAAGGCAGAGGGTAGGGCCTGGATCAGGGTTCGAGTCACTGGGATCAATTTGGCTAGAGGGTCTGTCCTTTGAGAACAAAAGGCTCTCAAATGGAACTGGGCGTCCCTCATCTGAAATCTTGTTCCCTGCACTACTGCTGTAGAAGCAGCCATGTGCCCCAGGAGCTGTAGAAAATGCCTTGCTGGTCGAGAGACCTGCAGGGTGAAAGAGGAGGCCAGAGAGACCAAGGTCCTTGCTCTTTCCAGAGGGAGGAAGGCTCTGGCCTCTTTTGTGTTCAGTTCTGCGCCTATGAAGGTGAGAAGCTGGACAGGCTCTAGAACTGACTTTGGAAGATTGAGAAGGAAACCTAGAGAGGTAAGCAGTTGCTGAGTTACCTGAAGATGTAATTTGACTTGGTCTGGAGACTGGCCTACTATGACCCAGTCGTCCAGGTAAGGAAAGATGGCAATTTTTTGCCTTCTTAGGTGGGCAACTGCTACTGCCAGGCATTTTGTGAATACCCTTGGGGCAGAGGTGAGGCCAAAGGGCATTGCTCTGAACTGGTAATGGCCTGAGGGCAGTTCAAATCTGAGGTACTTTCGATGGGAGCTTCTGATGAGAATATGGAAGTAGGCATCCTTGAGGTCCAGGGACGCTAGCCAGTCCCCTGGCCTTAGAGAGGGTAAAATAATTCCCAGAGTCACCATTTTGAATTTTGGTTTTAAAAGGTGCTTGTTTAGATATCTGAGATCCAGGATGGGCCGCCATTCTCCTGTCTTTTTTGGGGTAAGGAAGTACCTGGAGTACAACCCTTTGCCCTGGTGTAGGGGTGGAACCCTTTCCACGGCTCTGAGAGCCAGGAGGGTAGAAACTTCTGCCTCTAGGGCAAGTGCCTCTGATGGATTTGCAGGTGGAAAGGATCTGGTTCTCATCTTTGGAAATTTTTGAAGCTGAGAACCAGTCCCTGGCTTACTACTTCCAGGACTCACTTGTCTGATGTTAGAGACTTCCAGTCCTGGACAAAGTAAGCCAGCCTGCCCCCTACAGATAGTGGAGAATCGACCCTGGCCACCCCATCAGGGTGCCTGCTTGGCAGGGGCTTTAGGCTGAGGGGTGGAAGCAGGTCTGCTTGTACTCCGTCTGCCTCTCGCTCTAAAGAACCCCCTCTGGGCATAAGCTGAAGAGGAGGCCTGGGCTTGGTAAAAGGCCTATGAAAAGACCTGCCCCTGCCCCTGGAAGGCTGCCTTTGAGGAGTGGCCTGCCTTTCCTTGGCCTGTGCACTCCTATCGGTGGTCCTATACTCATCCATTTTCTTCATGTAATTCTCTGTCAGCTCCCCAAACAGAGAATTACCCACAACAGGAAAATCCATGGCCTTAGTCTGGGTATCCTGAGACAGGCTAGTACATCTGAGCCAAGCCATTCTCTGAAGAGCCAGATGTAGCCATGACTCTTGATGACACATCATTAGAGTCCACTGCAGCATGATTGCACCTTAGATGCCTCAATACCATCAGCAGCCACCTGCTCAGCTTACTTAAGCTGGCCAGGGACCTGCTTTGCTAGAGCCATAACAGCGTCCCATCTGGATTTCTGGTATCTAGCAACATAAGCCATATAATTTGCCTGTCTGAGTCCCAAGGATGCTGCCACGTACTGTTTATTTGCCATGGCATCAATCCTCCTGGAGTCCTTGTCAGGGGGGTGTGAAGCCAAGGGAATATTTGCCTTGTCACAGGCTGCAGCCTGCACTACCCCAACATGGCTGCATTGTTGTGTAAGAAACTCCGTATCAGAGGCTGACAATGTGTACCTCTTGTCCATTCTCTTATCCACAGGAGGTATAGTGTGAGGAGTTTTTAGAATTTTTACTGCCTGTTTCCCAAAAGATTTATGCAAAGGAATACACAGTCTCCTAGACTCTGGGATATCCATCATTTCTACATAGTCAGGCTCCTCTTGATCATCCACAGCTTCCTCCATAGGGAGCTGGAGGGTTTCAGCCACTTTTTTATAAAACATAAAATGAGAAGGGGACTCAGAAAGCCTAGGGGAGACACTCCTGAAGGTCTGTCTGGGGAGATGTCCGGGTCAATGGGCACATCCAGACTTTCACATCCACATTCACTCTCCTCATACTCCTCTTCCCCCTCCTCCGGTTCATAAAATTCCTCTAAATCATACTCTTGAGCCGGTGGAAAAGACCGAACCGTACGCTTACCTGATGGTGCCGGTTCGGTCGGAACCGGGGAAAGCGACTGGACAATTTTAATTGCTTTGGCTATTTCTTCAGCGGTTGGAGAGGAAAGGTTTGGCTCCACACCAGCGGATTTTCTAGTCCTTTTTACTGGAACCAACTCCTCCGAGTCGGCTCTCCTTTTGCCCGAGGACGTCTCACCCTGGTCAGAGGGCACTCCCTCCGGTTTGGTTTCAACCAAACTGGGATGGCCATCCGGTTCAGCAGACTTTTTGGCCTCCCTTTTCCTGAGCCTACCAACTCTTTTTTCCAGGATAGCTGCAGGAACATTTTTACAAATCTGGCGGTCTGCATTGAGGTGGTCAAACCCCAGACAATAAACACAGGTGGTGTGGGGGTCAGCCTTAGCAAAGACTTCCCCACAGACACAGCAGTGTTGAAACCCAGTGGGCCCGGTTTTTCTATTGGGTTTCTCAGACATAGTGCCAGCCTAACCAAAACTTGCCCGTTTATGGCAATCCGCCAAGCAAGACTCTCTTATCGGTTCCCAACCGTGTCACGGGTCGTGGAAAAAAACGTAATGAAATCCATTTTTTTCAGAACCGATAAGAACCAGGAACCGCACTCTAAAAGACAGATTAATGTATTTAAAACAACCTGGTTGGTTCAAACCGAACCAATAAACCGTTTACAAGTTCCACACAGAAAGTAAATGTAAAACCTATCTAGTACTTACAAATACCACAGATAGAGCTTGAACCGACCGGTTGTGGTTTAAATTCGGTTAAAAAACCGAAAAATTTATACTTTAACCTACAAAATGAACCGAGCAGAAGGAGAACTCTCCGGAGCGACTGTTCAGCGAGGCGGAGTAAAGAATCTGACAGTTTGAGTTTGAAGAACAACAGACAGAGTTTTCAACCGAGCTCGAGCTCAAAGTTCCATGCCTGGCATGGAAAGTTAACTCTTTCACCTCTGGAGCAGTTCGAAGGTTGGAACTCACTGCATATGTCATAATATAGCAAGACTTCATGTTGTTTGAATATTTATTCTACGATAAGAAATAAGGACATGTAGTATTTTTCATGTTTTTTCGCAGGACACAGCTGCCCAAATCAGGACTGTCCTGCGAAAACCAGGACAGGTGGTAACACTATCTGTTTCCAGGACGCATCCAGAAATTAGTTTTGCCTCAGTGTGCCTTATCCAGTCAAAAAGGATTGTGGAATATCCTGAATGCAATGGGTTACAAGACCTGAGGCAGCACAGATTCACAGTATGGGGGTGTCAATTCAAATGAATCTGATAGATTTCTTTGACTGGGTGACCAAAGAACTAGATCAGGACTGAGCGGTGGACATGGTCTACCTAAATTTCTGTAAGTCTTTTGACACCATTCCACACAGGAGAGTAGTAAGCAAGCTAGATAGCTTAGGAGTGGGGCCATAGGTGGTGAACTGGGTAAGAAATTTGTTAGGGGACAGGTGACAGATGGCAGTGATAAACACAGTTAACACCATGGAAGGGAGAGTGACCAGTGTGGTGCCTCAGGGATCAGTGCAGGGACTGGCCCTCTTTAATGTCTTTATAAGCAACATTGTGGAGGATCTGGAAGGAAAGGTGTGTCTCTTTGTGGATGACAACAAAATCTGCAATAGGGTGGACACCTGGGGGCAGAGACCTGAGAAACTTGAGGAGTGGTCACTGGGTTTCAATGTGAAAAAGTGCAAAATAAAGCACGTGGAGTACAGAAAACGGGGGGTGGAGTACAAAATGGGTGGTGTGGTACTGCCAACCACCATGCAGAAAAAGGACCATTGGGGTAATCGCATCTGATGACCTACACGTGGCCAGGCACTGCAAAAAGGTATTTGTGAGGGCAAGTGGGATGCTGGGGTGCATAAGGAGGGATATCACCAGCAGAAAGAGGGAGGTGGTGTTACCTCTGTAGAGACCGCTGGTAAGACCCCACATAGAGTACGGTGTCCTGTTCTGGAGACCACATCTCTGGCAGGACACAGACGGAGTGGAGGTGATCAAGAGGAGGGCAACTAAAATGGTGTAAGGTCTGCATCAAAAGCCGTATAAGGAGAGACTGAAGGATCTCAGTATGTACACCCTGGAACAGAGGAGGGAGGGGGATATGATAAAGACCTTTAAATACCTCACAGGGGTAAATAAGGTACAGGAGAGAAATATTTTCCAGAAAAAAGGTGCTCAAGAACAAGGGGACATGCTGCGAAGCTGGAGGGGGGTAGTTTCAGGAGACATGTGACGAGTACTTCTTCACAGAAAGAGAGGTGCATTCCTGGAAGAGCCGTCCAGCAGAGGTGGTGGGGGCCAAAACACTGGTGGGGTTCAAGAATGCATGGGAAAGGCATAAGGGAATCTTAGGGGAAAGGAAGGGGGGGTAATGGGCTGGAGATCAAGTAGGGTTTGCAGTGATACTGTAGGAAGGGAAAAATGGTCAGACTGGGTGCACCAAGTGGTCCTTATCTGCCGTCAAACTCTAGGTTTCCACGTTTAAAAATTCTAAAAAAATTTCTAATATTCATTTTGCAGTCCGAAAAAATGAACAGTTCAATATTCGTGATATTAGGGAAGAAAAAATTACTCACCTTAATAATGTTGTTTCTTCTAATGGAGTCTTGCTATATTATGACAAGTTGCAGTTTCTCCCACCACTAGAACTGCTCCGGAGGTGAAATAGTTAAATCCATTCCATGAATGGAACTTTGAGCACGAGCTCTAAGATAGAAGCTCTGTCTGTGTAGTTTCAAACCTGAACTGTCAGATCTCTACGAGCAAAAACTCACTAAGGTCTGTGTGGAAGCTGTAACCTACACTAGCCAACTGGCTTCCTAAATAATAAAACCCATTGCTGGTCCCAACACCAAAGACTCAAGTCAGGGGACCAGAATTAATAATATAATTTTACAATATGAGAAATAACACAAGAGAATAATAAACACCACACCCCAAAACCCCAAAAAGGGGGAAAACGCCTAAAAAGGGCATAAAATAGCGCCAAGTAGAAGTTCTGAGAGGGGCAGGCTGGGGGAGAGGTCATAATATAGCAAGACCCCATTAGAAGAAACAACATTACTAAGGTGAGTAATTTTTTCTTCAAACAACATGAAGTCTTGCTATATTATGACAAGTTGCAGACTACACAGCAGTACCTCCATGGAGGAGGGACAGAACCTACTTAGGGAATAGGCTCTGAAGCACAGCTGTGCCAAACCGAGCATCTCTCCTAGCCTGGACATCCAGGGAGTAATGCTTGGTGAAAGTGTGTACCGTTTTCCAAGTAGCAGCCTGGCATATCTCCAATATAGGGATGTCTCTGGCAGCAGCTAGAGACGCGGCTGTACCTCTGGTAGAATGAGCCCTCAAGCCAGAGGGGGGATCTCTGCCCAGTTTCTGATAACAAAATTGGATACAAGAGACAATCCACCTGGCAACTGATCTCTTAGTGGCAGGTTTCCCTTTCCCAACCTCACCATAAGTGAGGAAAATTTGGAGGGATTCGAACCTGTGACCCTTGGTACGTTCTAAATAGTAACTAAGGGCCCTCTTAACATCCAAACTGTGCAATCTCCTCTCACCAGAAGAGGAGTGTTCAGTGAAGAATACTGGAAGGGAGATAGATTGGTTAAGATGGAAATCTGAAACCACCTTAGGCAAAAACTTCCTGTTAGTCCTGAGGACTACCTTATCCCTGTGGAAAGAAATAAAGTCAGTTTCTACTGACAAGGCTTGCAACTCACTTATGCATCTAGCAGAAGTGACGGCCACTAGGAAAACAGTTTTCCAAGTTAGATACTTCAGCTCTGCAGAAAACAGAGGTTCAAAAGGGGGTTGCATTAACTGGGCAATGCAAATATTAAGGTCCCAGGCAGGGGCTGGATCCCGAAAAGGTGGATTAGTATGGAGTAATCCCTTAAAAAACTTGGAAAACACAGGGTGAGCGGAAAGAGAGGATGACTTTCATGCTGAAACAAAAGCAGAGACAGCTGCCAAATGAACTCTCAGTGTGGCTGGTCTGAGGCCCAAGGAACCAAGATGGACCATGTAATCTAACACAACGGGCAAATCAGCAGATTCTGGGGAAATATGCTTCCCAGAACACCAAATGGAAAACCTTTTCCATTTAGAATTATAAGTAGCTCCTAGTGGAAGGCTTCCTAGAAGCCTTTAGAATTTCAAGAACACCCTGAGAGGTGTAAGTCAGCAAATTCCTAACTCCTCAAGAGCCAGGCCTTGAGGTTGAGGATTTGAGGTTCGATACCAAACTCTCCCTGGGCACAGGATAATAGGTTGTGATTCCTGGGGAGACACAGGGAAGACTGACTGTCAGGGACAGAAGGAGTGGGTACCAGGGCTGCCTGGCCCAATCCGGGGCAATCAGAATCACCCTGCAAGGCTGGGATCTGATTTTGACTAACACTTTGAATAGGAGAGGGAAGGGGGGAAAGCAAAGAAACTTCCCTTCCCAATCCAGAAGGAGGGCGTCCAGGGGGACTGAGCCCAACACTGGAGGCCTGCAGCAGAACAGTGGAAGTTGGTGATTGTCTGGGCTGCAAAAGATCTATCTGAGGGTGCCCATCTGGCAAAGACTATCCCCAGTACTTGAGGATCCAGGGACCATTCGTGATGGCCCTGAGAAATCCTGCTGAGAGCATCTGCTAGAACATTGTCCTTTCCTGGAAGGTGAACTGCTATGAGGGAAGTGTTCAGGGAATAGGCCAGAGACCACAACTTCATTGCCTCGGTGCGCAAGGCCGAAGACCGAGTGCCCCCCTGCTTGTTGTAGTGTTGTCTGTTCTGACTTGTACCACTTTGTTCTGAACAGATGCAGAAAACACTTGAAGTGCTAAAAAGACAGCTCTGAGTTCCAGCAAATTGATGTGGAACAGAGATTCCTGGGGGGACCACACTCCCTGAGTGGAGAGGTCGCCCATGTGGGCTCCCCACCCCAGGAGGGAAGCATCTGTAGTGAGAGTCAACGGGTGAGCAGGGGAATGAAGGGACCCCAATCTTAAATTGCTCTGATCCTGCCACCACTGGAGGGCCTGGATCAAGGTTCGAGTCACTGGGACCAGCTTGAAAGGGGGTCTTCTCTGAGACAATAGGTTCTCAAGTGAAACTGAATGTCTCTCATCTGAAATCTTGCTCCTGCACTACAGCTGTGGATGCAGCCATGTGCCCCAGGAGCTGCAAAAGTGTCTTGCTGGTCGAGAGACCCGCAGAGTGAAGGACGAGGCCAGAGCCACCAAGTTCCTTACCCTTTCTAAGGGAAGAAAAGCTCTGGCCCGGTTTGTGTCCAATTCTGCACCTATAAAGGTGAGTACCTGGACTGGTTCCAGAACCAACTTTGGTAGATTTAGCAGGAAGCCCAGGGAGGTGAGAAGCTGCTGGGTGACTTGCAGGGGAGATTTTACCTGTTCTGGGGACTGGCCTACAATGAGCCAGTCGTCTAGATAGGGAAAAACAGCAATCCTTTGCCTCCTTAAGTGAGCCACTGCTACTGCCAGACATTTTGTGAATACCCTTGGGGCAGAGGTCAAGTCAAGGGCACTGCTCTGAACTGGTAATGACCTGAGGCAGTTCAATCTGAGGTACTTTCGTGGTGAGTTTCTGATTAGGACGTGAAAATAGGCATCCTTGAGGTCCAGGGAAGCTAGCCAGTCCCTGGCCTTAGAGAAGGTAAAATCATTGCCAGAGTTACCATTCTGAACTTTGGTTTCAAAAGATGCTTGTTCAGATATCTGAGGTCTAAGATGGGCCGCCATTCTCCTGTCTTTTTTGGGGTAAGGAAGTATCTGGAATACAGACCCCTGCCCCGGTGTAGGGGAGGGACCCTTTCTACTGCTCTGAGAGCCAACAGGGTTGAGACCTCTGCTTCTAGAGCAAGGGTCTCTAAAGGACTTGCAAGTAGAAAAAGCCTGGCTCTCATCTTGGGGAACTTTTTGAAGCTGAGAACCAGACCCTGGCTTACTACTTCCAGAACCCACTTGTCTGAGGTTAAAGACACCCAGTTCTGACTGAAGTAAGCCAACCTGCCCCTACTGGTAAAGGAGAATCCGGCCCTGGGCACCCCATCAGGTGCCTGCTTGGCAGGTGCTTTAGGCTGAGGGGTGGGAGCAGGCCTGCCCACACCCCGCCTGCCTCTGCTCTCTGAAGAACCCCTCTGAGCATAAGCAGAGGAGGCCTGAGTTTGGTAGAAGGCCTGTGGAAAGGCCTATCCAACCCCTGGGGATGTGCCTCTGGGGAGTGGCTTGCCGCTCTCCTAGCTTGGGCACTTTTTAAGTAGTCCTATATTCATCCATCTTTTTTCATATAATTCTCTGTCTGCTCCCAAACAGAGAATTTCCCACCACAGGAAAATCCATAGCCTTAGTCTGGGTATCCTGTGAGAGGCTAGTACACCTGAGCCAGGCCGACCTCTGAAAAGCTACAGATGTGGCCATGACTCTAGAGGAGACATCATTAACATCCACAGCAGCATGAAACTGCACCTTAGAAGCCTCAATGCCATCGGCAGCCATCTGTTCCAGCTCGCTAGCAAGCTGGCCATGGGCTTGTTTGGCTAATTCCATAACAGTATCCCATCTAGATTTCTGATACCTTGTTACATAAGCCATATAATTTGCTTGCCTGAGTCCCAAGGACGCTGCCATGTACTGTTTCTTTGCCATGGCATCAATCTTTCTGGAATCCTTTTCAGGAGGATGTGAAGCCAGGGGAATATTAGCTTTATCACAGGCTGCAGCCTGAACTACCCCAACATGACTGCATTGCTGAGAAAGGGAATTCTGTATCAGGATCTGACAATGTGTACCTTCTGTCCATCTTTTTATCTACAGGAGGCACAGAATTAGTAGTTTTTAAGATTTTTTTTGTTTGTTTCCTAAAAGACTTATGCAAAGGAATAGACAATCTCCTAGACTCTGGAATATCCATCATTTCTACAAAATCAGGCTCCTCTTGCTCATCCACAGCTTCTTCCAAAGGAAGCTGGAGGGTTTCAGCAACTTTTTTGTAAAACATAAAATGAGAGGGGGACTCAGAAAGCATAGGGGGAGATTCTAAAGGTCTGTCTGGGGAAACGTCCGGTTCAATGGGCACACCCAGACCCTCCCAGCTACATTCATACTGTTCATAATCATCCTCCCCCCCTCCTCTGGTTCATAAAACTCCTCAACATCATATTCTTGAACCGATGGAACCGGACAAACCGACCTTTTGCCAGATAGTGGCGGTTCGGACGGGACTGGAGACAGTGACTGGACAATCTGAATAGCTCTTGCTATCTCTGCAGCAGTTGGAAAAGGGATTTTGGACTCCAAACCTGCTGACTTCCTTGCTCTCTTTACTGGAACTGGTTCCTCCGAACCAGCTTTTCTTTTGCCCGAGGAAGTCTCGCCCTGGTCAGAGGGCACTCCCTCCGATTCGGTTGGCACCGAACCGGGCTGGCCATCCGGGTCAGCGGACTTTTTGGCCTCTGGTTCCCTGAGCCTGCCCAATCTCTTTTCCACGGTGGCTGCAGGGAAATTCTTACAAATCTGGCAGTCTGACTGGAGGTGGTCAAATCCCAGACAATAAACACATGTGGTGTGTGGGTCAGCCTTGGCAAAGACATCCCCACAGACATCACAGTGTTGAAACCCAGTGGGCCCGGGTTTTTCTTTGGGTTTCTCAGACATAATGCCAGCCTAACCAGAAAAACTTGCCCTTTGAACGTGCAGTTAAGACACCCTTATCGGTTCCTAACCGTGTCACTGGTATTGGAAAAACGTAATAAATCCCTGTTTTTAGAACCGATAAGAACCGGGAACCGCACTCTAAAATGACAAGCTTTAATATTTTTAAGCTTTTAACCCAGCTGATTGGTTCAAAACCGAACTGATAAACTTACAAGTTCCAAACAGAAAATACAATTTTAAATTACTTACGATACCACAGACAGAGCTTGAACCGAACGGTTTTGCGGTTAAAATAAAACTATTCTCGGTTGAATCGAACCGAGAAAACACTGTTTAAACCGAGAAATGAACCGAGCAGTAGGAGAAATCTCCGGACGACTGTTCAGTGAGGCGGAGTAAAGAATCTGACAGTTCAGGTTTGAAACTACACAGACAGAGCTTCTATCTTAGAGCTCGTGCTCCAAGTTCCATTCATGGAATGGATTTAACTATTTCAACTCCGGAGCAGTTCTAGTGGTGGGACAAACTGCAACTTGTCATAATATAGCAAGACTTCATGTTGTTTGAATTAATATTCTGTACTCACAAAATCCACAATGGTTAGAAACCTTATTCCTCCTGGATTTTTTCACTTACGTCTGAAACCCCCTTCCACTGTATGTACTGTAACAATGAACTGGGGTTACATGGTAAGCACTCAATTGATCCAAAAGCAGACAGTCACTAAGAAAAAATTACTCACCTTAGTAATGTTGTTTCTTCTAATGGAGTCTTGCTATATTATGACATATGCAGTGAGTCCCAACCTTCGAACTGCTCCGGAGGTGAAAGAGTTAACTTTCCAAGCCAGGCATGGAACCTTGAGCGCGAGCTCGGTTGAAAACTCTGTCTGTTGTTAATCAAACTGTCAGATCTTTACGAGCAAAACTCACTAAGGTTCTGTGTGGAAGCCGTAAACCTACACTAGCCAACTGGCTACTAAATATAAGAACACATTTTTCTTGGTCCCAAAACAAAGACTCAAGTCAGGGGATCCAAGAAATTTAAAAACATACACCCAAACACCCAAAAAAGGAGGGGTGAAAAATAAAGTGGGGATCTACTAAGTGCCAACACTGCACTGCCCACCCACATCCCAAAAGTAGAGGTTCTGAGAGGGGCAGGCAGGGGGGGAGGTCATAATATAGCAAGACTCCATTAGAAGAAATGAAAATTACATACCTACCGTAATTCTTGATCTTCTTGGACGACTCTCCACCACTCATTCACACTATTGGGATCTGCACCGGAGGCACTAGGACCCATAGGGAGCAAACTTTTTGTTGAGGGTCGGCGCCTGGAGATGTGCCAGCGAGGCACGGCATCTAAGTGAGACTCAGCTCGCGCTGAAATGACTATCCCGCCAACCCTCCAACCGCCTCAGTAATTTTTTACCAAGGAGGTGCAGCTTAACTAACCTAGAAGGGTAGCCTAACCTAAAACCGGACATAAGATAGTCCGGACGACCTGATAAGAAGGGTACAAAAAGAAGTCTCACAGCCTAAAGATCTGAGGGAGTGAAGACCAACAACAGAGGTGAGCTCAGGGATGGAGAGTAGGATGAGTGGTGGAGACTGCCCAAGAAGATCAAGAATACGGTAGGTACGCACTTTCATATCTTCCTGACATAAGTCTCCACCACTCATTCACACTATTGGGAGAGTACCGAGCTAATAATCCCCGAGAGGGCGGCAGGAGAGACCAAGAGCTCACATTTCTAAGACAGAAGTCCATTAGGATGGCTCTGCCAAACAAGAATGTCGCTCTGGCATGGACATCTAGTGCATAATGTTTAACAAAAGTATGCACTGAGCTCCAGGTGGTCGCTGGTAAATATCTGCAAGGCACATTGTGAATTTCAGCTAGGATGCTGATCGTTCCAGTAGAGTGAGCATAAACCCACCTTCCAACTTAACCTGCGCCATTGAATAGTAGGTGGCGAAGGCATGCCACTAGCCATGCTGAGATACATCTAATAGCAACAGGTTGACCCAGCCGGTCTTGCTGAAGGAAACGAAGAGTTGCTGGGCTTGAAAAACCTTGGTTCTATCCAGATAGAACGCAAGGCCCTCTTAACGTCAAAGGATGAAGATGCGCTCTCCTTCATTTTGGAAGTTCGCAAAGTAAGAGGGAAGACCAAAGGTTGGTTTAGATGAAATTCTGACACAACCTAGGAAGAAATTTAGGATGAGTACTTAAGAACTACTTTGTTCCTTGGCGGAACACAGTATACGGAGGGTCTGTGACCAGCGCATGTATCTCAGAGACCCTGCGTGCGGAGGTAATGGCTACTAGGAAGGCAGTCTTCCATGTCAGAAATTTTAGCTCACAGGTAGCCAGAGGTTTGAAAGGTTTCCGAATGAGCATATCTAGCACAAGACTGATGTCCCAGGCTGCAACTGGACGTCTTGTAGGAGGTCTGGAATGGAGAATTCCTTTAAGAAACCTCTTAACCACAGGTAACTGAGCCAGAGATAAGGAAAAAATCGGCTCTTGATAAGCTGAAATGGCACTAAGGTGAACTTTGACTGTAGAGTACTGTAGGCCTGAATTTGAGAGGTCTAAGAGGTACTCCAGAACTTTATCTGGTGGGCAGGAAAAAGGATTCAAAGAGGACTTGGCACACCAGAGCGAGAAACGCTTCCATTTGGCTGCGTAAGTTTTCCTAGTGGCTGGCTTCCGTGCAGCCAGAAGAATATCTGAAACTCTTTGAGACACATTGAACCGGTTTACTTCTACCTCTTCAGAAGCCAAGCGTGAAGGTGAAGCGATCTCAGGTTGGGATGGACCACAGGCCCCTGAGTCAAAAGGTTCATCTGTAGGGGAAGTGGTCTTGGAGGAACTGCCAACATATTGTTGAGAAGTGGAAACCACACCTGCCGAGGCCAAAAGGGAGCAATGAGAATCATCTTGTCCCCCTGTGATTCGAACTTGAGGAGTACCCGCTGAATTAGAGGAAGAGGTGGAAAGGAGTAAAGAAAGCGATTTGTCCACCGCAGCCTGAACGCATCCTGACAGAAAATGCCAGGCCCTGGATTTCTGGAGCAGAAGAGAGGCAGTTTTGCGTTGAGTGGGGATGCAAAAAGGTCAAGGTCTGGAGTTCCCCACTCTTTGAATAGAGACTGAACTATGGTTGAGTCGAGAGACCATTCGTGAGGATCTGTCTCTGTTCTGCTGAGGCGGTCTGCCAAGTCGTTCTGTACACCTGGCAGGTAGACCGATGAATTAGAGCCTTGTGCTCCAAGCACCATTCCCATACCCTCATTGCTTCCCTGCATAAGGGATAAGAATGAGCACCGCCCTGCTTGTTGATGTAATACATCACTGCTTTGTTGTCCGTTTGAAGGAGAATGTTCTTGTGACACAGAATGTCCTTCAACGCTCGGACCGCATAAAGGATGGCTCTCATTTCTAGGACGTTTATGTGAAGTTGAGACTCGACTTGAGTCCAGACACCTTGGGTGTGGAGAGCCTGACAGTGAACTCCCCACCCCATTAGGGCTGCGTCCGTGGTAATGGAGATCTGATGGTCCAGAGGAGCAAAGGGATATCCCTCCAGGAGATTGCTCTCCTGAGACCACCAGGTGAGTGACCTCTTTAAAGGTTCTGTCACCTTGATGAGCTAGGACTGCGGGTGAGTGGTTGGGGACCACTGAGTACTGAGCATCCATTGAGTGGTTCTCATGTGCAGACGTGCTAGGGGAACAGTGAACACTGAGGAAGCCATGAGGCCTAGCATCCGCTGCATCGAGAGAGCAGTAACTGAGGTGTTCTCCCGATGTGACGGGCCATTTGAAGGATATCGTCTCTTCTGTCTTCTGGAAGAAAAGCCTTCGCACAGGAGGTGTCCAGAAGAGTCCCTATAAAGAGAAGCCTCTGGGAGGGCTGCAGTTGCGATTTCTTGAGGTTGAGCAGAACTCCCATGGACGTAAGGAGGCGAGAAGCCGTCTCTACGGTGTCCAGGGTCCCTTGCCTGGAAGGGCTTGCTAGAAGCCAATCGTCCAGATAAGGGAACACCTGTATCCCGACCTTTCTGAAGTGCGCTCCGAGAACTGCACAACACTTTGTAAAAACCCGCAGCGCCGAGGATAGCCCAAAGGGCAGGACTCTGAACTGATAATCCTGTCCCAGAGCCACAAACCTCAGGAATTTGTGATGCCTCAGAGAAATTTGTTTAGCTTTCTGAGATCCAGAATGGGGCGCATACCCCAGACTTCTTTCGAACCAGAAAGTAATGGGAGTAGAAACCCGTGTTCCGTTGATGCAGCGGCACCACTTCTACTGCCCTGTTGTTCAGAAGGCAGTGAATCTCGGCGGCGAGAAGGTCTGACTGAAGGGTCGACAGCCTGGGCTGCCGTTTGGGGGGATGATCTGGAGGGGTCTCCACCAGATTGATTGAATACCCCTCGCGAATTATCCGAAGGACCCATTTGTCTGAGGTTATGGACTTCCACTGGTTGTAGAAGTGCATCAGACGACCTTCCACCGGAGAGGAAAAGTCCACCTTGGGCAGCTGAGATGGGACTTGGGCCAGACATTCATAAGGTAGCGCTGGGCACTTTGGGCCCTTGCACTTTCTGTTGTGTCTTCTTTTGAGGTTGGGCAGGTTGGTTTTTATGGAAGCCGCCTCTGCCTAGAAAGAACTGACAATTATGAAACTGACGTTTATTGACATGCCCTCAAGAGGGGGCAGGAGGGGGTCGAGCCAACTTAATGGCTGACCTAGTCTTTTGAGTAGCTTCTAGAGCTTGCTCTACCTGAGGACCAAAAAGATACGCACCATCAAAGGGCAACGCCATTACCTGCTGCTGTGCGTCATTCGTGAAACCCGGTGCAGCCAGGAATGACGTCGGTGCAAATACCAGCAGCCGCTGAACGGAAGCAGTGTCAAAAGCATCCATGGCTGCTTTAACCTGCTGGTTGTTAGATTCAATACCTCTGGTAATGGTTTGAAGAAGCTCGGCTTTGCATCCGACTCTGGAAGAGCTTCAACCATCTGCTTGATAGAGTGCCACAGGATATATTCATACTGTGAGAAATAGCCCTGGTAGCTGGCAATATGCATACTTAGGGTAGAAGCAGCAAAGACTCTCTTACCTAAGGTGTCTATCTTACGAGATTCTTTGTTAATAGGTCGAGCTGTAGTAGTTTGAGGAAGAACGACCTTATCATTCTCTGCCAGGACTACAATAGGATCTGCAAAGGCTTGAGATGCCAAAATGGGACGATCCTTCGGGGCTGAATATTTCCTATCTATGGATTTAGTCACCGAAGGGGTGAGAGCAGGATTATTCCATACCATTTGAGACAGCGTCTCGAAGGAAGGCTGAACCGGAGGAGTCAAATCCGTAGGGATCTCCGGAACATGAAGGTATTGGAGTCTTAACAATTTCCCTGGATCGATGTCTGGAGAGAAAGAGTGGAACTCAGATTCTTCAGCAGAGACTTAAAAGACAGGTCCTCGACCACAGGCTCTGCAGCAGAGATAGATCCTGCTTCGTCCACTTCATCACCCAACTGAAGGTCTGGGTCAGGCTCAATGTCATCTCCTGACAGTCCAGGAGGGACTGTATGGACAGGAAAGGAATGAAAATCAGAAGAGAGGGAAGAAGGAAACAAGTGAAAAGAGGAGTCCTGAAAAGCAGAGGGAGCCCTGAGAGCTCCCAGCGTCGAGGAGGCGCACAGCACCGAGAACGCTGCCGAGGGAGCACGCGGCACCGCAAACGGCGCAGAGGGACCACGCGGCGCCGAAAACGGTGCCGAGGAGCCGCACGGCGCCGAGGACGCCGAAAACACCCCCAGACTCTGAAAAACAGGTCTTGAAGGAAGAAGACCAGGAGAGTTAAAGGTATCGTGGTGGCCCCCTGTGCCGCAGCCATGTGAGGGAGGGAACACTTGTGCTGAGCCGACGGGCACCGAAGAAAGTGTCACGACGATCAGAGAGTCCAACTGCCCTACCTGGTCTCCTCAATGAGCCCGAAGCCCACTGAGTGACCGAGCCAGGTAGCTGAACCAACCTCCGAGCCCACTGCTCCATAACAGCGCCCACTGATGAAACTGCTCACCTGAAGACCTACCTGCGGGTGGGTAGACTGGCGTCAAGCCGCTGGCTACCAGAAGCAGAGGCTGGCGACTCCGAAGGAGGAGGAGACCGCACCAGCCCCGACAACCGAACGCCTCACTGCAGACATATTAGAGGGCAACTCGCGAGTGATGCCTTCTTTAGACCTGTAGGGCCAAGAAGAGCTTGAGGCTGAACGGTGCCGAGAATGCGATCGCTTATTTTTATGCTTCTGAGGACCGCCCATCTCGCGGACACTGGACTGACTGTTGTCAGACCCCCCCTCCGGAGAAGGTGGCGGACCGGACCCAGCCCGACTGACTGAACAGCTTTCATAAGAAGTCTCCCTACCATCACCTGACCTGCTCATGGTTGACTCCATCAAAGTAGGCTGAGACTTCTTTATTTTTAAAATAAGACTAAGCGATACTGAGATCGAGATAATATTACAAAATAACGAACTGAAAACTATGCTGCTAGTTGAAGTATGACTCCCGGCGGGCGAGCGACGTCGTCACTGAAGCGCACTCGACGGCGGGAAAAAAGGAACTGAGGTGGTTGGAGGGTTGACACCGAGATAGTCATTACAGCGCGAGATGTGGCTCGTGGTGCCGAGCCTCGCGGCGCCATCTCTGGCGCCGACCCTCCAGCAAAAAAGTTTGCTCCCGATGGGTCCTACTGCCTCCGGCGCAGATCCCAATAGTGTGAATGAGTGGTGGAGACTTATGTCCAGGAAGATCTTGAAGTGCTAGAAAAATTGCTCTGAGTTCCAACAGATTGATGTGGAGCAGAGATTCCTGAGGGGACCACAATCCCTGGGTAGTGAGATCGCCCATGTGAGCTCCCCACCCCAAGAGGGATGCATCTGTAGTAAGGATTAAGGAGCGAGACTGAGAGGTGAAGGGGACCCCCTGTCTCAGATTGCTCTGGTCCTGCCACCACTGAAGGGCTTGGATCAGGGTTCGAGTCACTGGGATCAATTTGGTCAGAGGGTCTCTCCTTTGAGACCAAAATGCTCTCAAATGGAACTGGATGTCCCTCATCTGAAATCTTGCTCCCTGCAGAACTGCTGTAGAAGCAGCCATGTGCCCCAGGAGCTGCAGAAAATACCTTGCTGGTCGAGAGACCTGCAGAGTGAAGGAGGAGGCCAGACAGACTAAGGTCCTTGCTCTTTCCAGAGGAAGGAAGGCTCTGGCCTTTTTTGTGTTCAGTTCTGCACCTATGAAGGTGAGAAGCTGGACAGGCCCTAGAACTGACTTTGAAGACTGAGAAGGAAACCTAGAGATGTGAGCAGTTGCTGAGTTACCTGAAGGTGAAGTTCGATCTTGTTCTGGAGACTGGCCTACTATGAGCCAGTCGTCCAGGTAAGGAAAGATGGCAATCTTTTGCCTTCTTAAGTGGGCAACTGCTACTGCCAGGCATTTTGTGAATACCCTCGGGGCAGAGGTGAGGCCGAAGGGCATTGCTCTGAACTGGTAATGGCCTGAGGGTAGTTTGAATCTGAGGTACTTTCAGTGGGAGCTTCTGATGAGAACATGGAAGTAGGCATCCTTGAGGTCCAGGGACGCTAGCCAGTCCCCAGGCCTTAGACAGGGTAAAATAATTCCCAGGTCACCATTTTGAATCTTGGTTTTAAAAGGTGCTTGTTTAGATATCTGAGATCCAGGACGGGCCGCCATTCTCCTGTCTTTTTGGGGGTAAGGAAGTACCTGGAGTACAACCCTTTGCCCTGGTGTAGGGGTGGAACCCTTTCCACAGCTCTGAGAGCTAGGAGGGTAGAAACTTCTGTTTCCAGGGCAAGTGCCTCTGATGGATTTGCAGGTGGAAAGACCTGGCCTCATCTTTGGAAATTTTTGAAGTTGAGAACAGTCCCTGGCTTACTACTTCAGGACCCACTTGTCTGATGTTAGAGACTTCCAGTCCTGACAAAGTAAGCCAGCCTGCCCCTCACAGGTAGAGGAGAATCGGCCCTGGCTACCCCATCAGGGTGCCTGCTTGGCAGGGGCTTTGGGCTGAGGGGTGGAAGCAGGCTTGCTTGCACCCCATCTGCCTCTCCCTCTAAAGAACCCCTGGGCATAAGCAGAAGAGGAGGCCTGGACTTGGAAAAAGGCCATGAAAAGGGCCTGCCCTGCCCCTGGGATGCTGCCTTGAGGAGTGGCCTGCCTTTCCTTGGCCTGTGCACTCCTATAGGTGGTCCAATACTCATCCATTTTTTTTCATGTAATTCTCTGTCTGCCCCACACAGAGAATTTCCCACAACAGGAAAAATCCATGGCCTTAGACTGGGTATCCCAGACAGGGTAGTACATCTGAGCCAAGCCATTCTCATGGCGCCACAGATGTAGCCATGACCCTTGATGACACATCATTAGAGTCTACTGCAGCATGAAATTGCACCTTGATGCTCAATACCATCTGCTGCCACCAGTTCCAGCTCCCTAGCAAGCTGGTCAGGGGCCTGTCTTGCTAGAGCCAGCACAGTATCCCATCTGGATTTCTGGTACCTAGCAGCATAAGCCATATAATTTGCCTGTCTGAGTCCCAAAGATGCTGCCATGTACTGTTTCTTTGCCATAGCATCAACCTTCCTGGAGTCCTTTTCAGGCGGGTGCGAAGCTAGAGGAATATTTGCCTTGTCACAGGCTGCAGCCTGCACTACCCCCACATGGCTGCATTGCTGTGTGAGGAACTCCGTATCAGAGCCTGATAATGTATACCTCTTGTCCATCCTTTTATCCACAGGAGGTATAGTGTGAGGAGTTTTTAGAATTTTTACTGTCTGTTTCCGGAAAGATTTATACAAAGGAATAGACAGTCTCCTAGACTCTGGAATATCCATCATTTCCACATAATCAGGCTCCTCTTGGTCATCAACAACTTCCTCAACAGGGAGCTGAAGAGTTTCATCAACTTTTTTATAGAACATAAAATGAGAAGGGGACTCAGAAAGCCTGGGAGGAGAGATCCCTGACGGTCTGTCTGGAGTGATGTCCGGTTCAATGGGCACATCCAGACTTTCAAAATCACATTCACTCTCCTCATAATCCTCTTCTCCTTCCTCCGGTTCATAAAAATCCTCAAAACCATAATCTTGAACCGGTGGAACCGGCCGAACCGAGCGCTTCCCTGATGGTGTCGGTTCGGTCGGAACCGGGGACAGTGACTAGACAATTTGAATTGCTTTAGCTATTTCCGCAGCGGTTGGAAAGAGAACTTTTGGCTCCACACTAGCTGACTTTCTAGTCCTTTTAGTTGGAACCGGCCCCTCAGAGCTGGCTCTTCGTTTGCCCAAGGAAGTATCACCCTGGTCAGAGGGCACTCCCTCTGGTTCGGTTGGGACCGAACTGGGCTGGCCATCCGGGTCAGCAGACTTTTTGGCCTCCCTTTCCCTGAGCCTACCAACTCTCTTTTCTATGGTTGCAGTAGGAAATTTTTACAAATCTGGCAGTCTGCATTGAGGTGGTCAAACCCCAGACAATACACACAGTAGTGTGGGTCAGCCTTAGCAAAGGCTTCCTCACAACACCACAGTGCTGAAACCCAGTGGGCCCGGGTTTTTCTTTGGGTTTCTCAGACATAGCCAGCTAACCAAACTTGGTTCCGCTTATGCGTAATCCGCCAAGCAAGACACTCTTATCGGTTCCTCAACCGTACACGGGTCGCGGAAAAACTGTAATGAAATCCGTTTCTTTTTTAGAACCGATAAAAACCGGGAACCGCACTCTAAAAAGGACTAGAAGTTTTTGAAAGTAACCTGATTGGTTCAGACCGAACCGAAAAGCGTTTACAAGTTCCACACAGAATAATATAAATGTAAGCCTATCTATTACTTACGATACCACAGACAGAGCTTGAACCGACCGGTTGCAGTTTAATTTCGGTCAAAAAAACGATAAAAAAATACTTTAACCGACAAAATGAACCGAGCAGAAGGAGAACTCTCTGGAGCGACTGTTCAGTGAGGCGAAGTAAAGAATCTGACAGTTTGAGCTTGATTAACAACAGACAGAGTTTTCAACCGAGCTCGCGCTCAAGGTTCCATGCCTGGCATGGAAAGTTAATTCTTTCACCTCCGGAGCAGTTCGAAGGTTGGGACTCACTGCATATGTCATAATATAGCAAGACTTCATGTTGTTTGAAAGCCGTGTTTACATGGCTGACTTCGCTCCTTCTGGGGAGCGTTGCAATCCTGCCCCAATGCAAAAAACGTCCAGTGTCTGCGTCTACACAGCCCCTCTCAGTGCCAGTGCAAGACACGCTGGAGAGCGGCTGCGAGTCAAGGGGCAGCCTGCTGCTAAAAGGGAAAAGATGCCCCCAGGGTTGGGCGCATCGGAGTAAGCGGTGCAGCCTGTCCACATGGCCGCTTAAACCGCTCACTCCCGAACGCATTCCCAGACTTTCTGGGACTGCAGAGCGCATCAGGGACTGGCTAACCGCAATCCGTTAAGTGTACACAAGGCGGCATTTGCACCACAGCAACCTGAGCGCTCGGGTTTTATGGTGCAAATGCCACCATGTAAATTGGCTTAAGTGGAACAGCTTACAGCTCTATCAGTTGCAGACATCTTCCTACAGCAGTCAATGCTGGTCATGGCAAAGCAGTATGGGGGCCCAGGGGGAGGGAAGAGGGATTGGGGAGGTTACAGTTACTGAATATCACCCCGCCCCAGTAGCCATCACTTTAGACAATGGCACTGGGGCACTAGGGGTTGGTGGACTGCAAAGCTACTCCAATTACAACATCTTTCTCCACTAGTCACTGTAATGGAACAGACTAGAGAAGTAACAGGGAGGGGTGGGTGGGGGCAACTTCACAGCTATTCTCATCCCAGCCCTCCCAGCAAAAAATACTTATAGGCAACTGTTTAGTAACACTAAGTGGAGGAGCTCACGGCCAAGCCAGTCTCTGTGAGCCTCTTCCAGAGTATGGCACCCGTGGGCAGTGTATAGGCATCGGAGTAGAGGCATAAATCACTGGAAGCTCACAGATACTGTAATTTTATTCTGGTTTCTAGCATAACATGTAATTAATGGAGAAAATAAAAGGGGAGAAAAATAAGAGTTTTGCAGAAAATTTCCTCTGGGGTTTTTGCTTTACAAAGCAGCAGCATACAGATGGAAAACATGCAAACAACTGGCTGTGCTTACCCTGCGTATCAAGATGACTGACTCGCTGATATGCCGCCGGTTGATCTCTGTCAGTGTTCTGAGGAGACAAAAACAGCACACGCTGGAATGAAGGGAACTGGTGCAAAGAGAAGAGTTCATCCTCACTTAGTCTTCCGGCTCCCCCAACTTCTACTCATTTTTTTCTTATGCTGACTTGTTCAGCTATATCCCACTGGCTTCATTAACAGACCTACCTTTGGCTCAGAGAGCGGTGAGGCAAGTCATCATCTAGTTCAATGGAATATATAAGATTGTAGGTAAATGGGCTGTAAGCTGAATTCAGCTAAGTGTGCAGATGGTAATGTTTTTTGGTTGGGGGTTGCCACCGTCTTTGAAGCCCAGAGCAAGAGATTCCAAGTCAGCTGACTGCAGGACAATGGTGTCCACTGTAGATCATGGTTTGCCCAGCCCACTTACCTGCAACGGATTTTAATCCTAGCCAGATTCCAGCATAATAAGAAACTTCATCAAGGTTCACGTCATAGATGGAAGGAGTATTCCCAACCAATTGGCATGCTCCTTTCCTCTCCTCAATGGACTACAGGACCCAAGGCAGCATGGTTTCACCAGGGGGAGGTCATGTCAGACCAATCTCGTTGAATTTTTTGACTGGGTGACTAGGGAGGTGGACCAGGGGAGGGCAGTGGACATGGCCTATCTGGACTTCAGCAAGGCCTTTGACACTGTGCCACATAGAAGACTATTACACAAACTGGGGAATATGGGTGTGGGCAGGACAGTAGTGTGGTGGCTAGGTAACTGGCTGGGTGGCAGGACACAGAGGGTGGTGGTAAATGGCTGTCACTCCACAGAGGGAAGAGTGACCAGTGGAGTACCACAGGGATCAGTGCTGGGACTGGTCCTATTCAACATCTTCATCAGTGACATGGCGCAGGACCTAGAAGAAAAAATTACTCACCTTAGTAATGTTGTTTCTTCTAATGGAGTCTTGCTATATTATGACAGATGCAGTTTGTCCCACCATTAGAACTGCTCCGGAGGTGAAAGAGTTAACTTCCATGCAGAGCATGGAACCTAGAGTGCAAGCTCGGTTAAAGAAGCTCTGTTAGGGTGGTTTCAAACCGAAACCGTCACATCTTTACGAGCAAAACTCACTAAGGCTCTGTGTGGAAGCTGTAACCTACACCAGCCAATTGGCTACTGAAAATTCACACATTTCCCTGGTCCCAACACCAAGACTCAAGTAAGGGGACCAGGAAAATAAGATAAAATAACTAAATAAAACACAACCCCAAACATAAAAGAGGGCATCAATAAATGCCAACAGTGGACTGCCCACCCCATACCCAAGCAGAAGTTCTGAGAGAGGGCAGGCTAATAATTTGATATAGCAAGACTCATTAGAAGAAACAACATTACTAAGGTGAGTAATTTTTCTTCAAACAACATGAAGTCTTGCTATATTATGACAGATGCGGGCTACACAGCAGTACCTCCATGGAGGAGGGACAGAACCTACTTAGGGAATAGGCTCTGAAGCACGGCTGTCCCAAACTGAGCATCCCTCCTGGCCTGGATATCCAGGGAGTAATGCTTGGTGAAAGTGTGTACTGTTTTCCAAGTAGCTGCTTGACATATTTCTAAGATAGGGATGTCTCTAGCAGCAGCTAGAGATGCAGCTGTACCTCTGGTAGAGTGAGCCTCAGGCCTGAGGGGAACCCTACCCAGCTTTTGATAGCAAAATTGGATACAAGAGACGCATCCACCTGGCAATGGATCTCTTAGTGGCAGGTCTCCTTTCCCAACCTCACCATAAGTGAGAAATAGTTGGTGGAGTCAAACCTGTGACCCTTGGTACACTCTATGTAGTAACTTAGGGCCCTCTTAACATCTAAGCTGTGCAGCCTCCTCTCACCAGAGGAGGGATGGTCAGTGAAGAACACTGGGAGTGAAACAGATTGGTTAAGGTGGAAATCCGAAACCACCTTAGGCAAAAACTTCCTGTTAGTCCTGAGGACTACCTTATCCCTGTGAAAGGAAACAAAGTCAGTCTCCACTGATAAAGCCTGTAACTCACTTATGCGCCTGGCAGAAGTGATGGCTACTAGAAACACAGTTTTCCAAGTCAAATACTTAAGCTCTGCCGAAGACAGAGGCTCAAAGGGGGGTTGCATCAGCTGAGCAATGCAAACATTAAGATCCCAAGCAGGGCAGGGTCCTGAATGGAGGATTGGTATGAAGCAATCCTTAAAAAACTTGAAAAATACAGGGTGAGCAGAAAGAGAAGAGGCTTCCCTGTTGAAATGAAGGCAGAGACAGCTGCCAAGTGCACTTTCAGGGTAGCTGGTCTCAGCCCCAAAGAATTAAGATGGACCATATAATCCAATACAGTGGGTAAATCAGCAGATTCTGGGAAATATGCTTCCCAGAACCATTCATATGGAAAACCTTTTCCACTTGGAGTTATAGGTAGCCCTGGTGGAAGGCTTCCTAGCAGCTTTCAGGATTTCGAGAACACTTTGAGAAAGTTGTAGATCAGCAAACTCTAACTGCTCAAGAGCCAAGCCTTGAGGTTGAGGGATTTGAGATTCGGATACCAAACTCTCCCCTGAGCACAGGTTAACAGATTGTGGTTCCTGGGGAGACACAGGGGAAGATGGACTGCTAAGGACAGAAGGAGTGGGTACCAGGGCTGCCTGGCCCAGTCTGGAGCAATCAGGATCATCTTGCAGGGCTGAGACTTGATTTTGACTAGTACTTTGAACAGGAGAGGGAAGGGGGGAAAGGCATACAGGAACTTCCCTTCCCAATCGAGGAGAAAGGCATCCAGGGGGACTGAGCCCAACACTGGGGGCCTGCAACAAAAAAGTGGAAGTTGGTGATTGTCTGGGGCTGCAAAAAGATCTATCTGAGGAGTGCCCCATCTGGCAAAAACTATCCCTAGTACTAGGGGATCCAGTGACCATTCATGATGGCCCTGGGAAATCTTGGTGAGAGCATCTGCCAGGACATTGTCCTTGCCTGGGAGGTGAACTGCTATGAGGGAAGTGTTCAGGGAATAATCCAGAGACCACAACTATCGCCTCGTGCACAAGGTCAAGACCGAAAGTGCCCTTGTTTGTTGATGTACCACATTGTAGTGGTGGTGTCTGTTCTGACCTGTACCACCTTGTTCTGAACAGATGCAGAAAAACCTGAAGTGCTAGAAAACAGCTCTGAGTTCCAACAGATTGATGTGGAGCAGAGATTCCTGAGGGGACCATAACCCTGGGCGGAGAGGTCGCCCTGTGAGCTCCCCATCCCAAGAGGGATGCATCTGTATTAAGGGTCAAGGAGTGGGACAGAGGGATGAAAGGCACCCCTTGTCTCAGATTGCTCTGATCCTGCCACCACTGAAGGGCCTGGATCAGGGTTCGAGTCACTGGGATTAACTTGGACAGGGGATATCTTCTATGAGACCAGAAATCTCTCAAAAGGAACTGAATGTCCCTCATCTGAAATCTTGCTCCTTGCACTACAGCTGTGGAAGCAGCCATGTGTCCTAGGAGCTGCAGGAAATGCCTTGCTGGTCGAGAGACCTGCAGGAGTGAAGGACGAGGCCAGGGCCACCAAGGTCCTTACCTTTCCAGGGGAAGGAAGGCTCTGGCCTGCTTTTGTGTCCAGTTCTGCGCCTATAAAGGTGAGTACCTGGACAGGTTCCAAAACTGACTTTGGAAGATTGAGAAGAAAGCCCAGAGAGGCAAGCAGCTGCTGGGTAACTAGCAGGTGTGATTTGATTTGGTCTGAGACTGACCCACAATGAGCCAGTCGTCCAGGTAGGGAAAATGGCAATCTTTTGCCTTCTTAGATGAGTAACTGCTACTGCCAGACATTTTGTGAACACCTTGGGGCAGAGGTGAGGTCAAGGGCATTGCTCTGAACTGATAATGGCCTGAGGGCAGTTTGGATCTGAGGTACTTTCATGGGAGCTTCTGATAAGAACATGGAAGTAGGCATCCTTGAGGTCCAGGAAGCTAGCCAGTCCCCTGGCCTTAGGGAGGGTAAAATCATTCCCAGAGTCACCATTTTGAATTTTGGTTTTAAAAGGTGCTTGTTTAGATATCTTAGATCCAGGATAGGCAGCCACTCTCCTGTCTTTTTTGGGGTAAGGAAGTACCTGGAGTACAACCCTTGCCCTGGTGTGGGGGAGAAACCCTTTCTACAGCTCTGAGAGCCAGGAGGGTTGAGACTTCTGTTTCCAAAGCAAGAGTCTCTAAAGGGTTTGGCAGGTGGAAAAGATCTGGCTCTCATCTTTGACATTTTTGAAGCTGAGAACCAGACCCTGGCTCACTACTTCCAGGACCCACCCGCCTGATGTTAAAGAATCCCAGTCCTGACCTAAGCAAGCTCAGCCTGGCACCTACAGGTAATGGAGAGCTCACCCGGGCATCCCATCAGGTGCCTGTTTTGCAGGGGCTTTAGGCTGAGGGGTGGAGCAGGCCTGCCTGCACTCGCCTGCCTCCCTCTGAAGAACCCCTCTGAGCATAGGCTGAAGAGGAGGAGGCCTGGTCTGGTAAAAGGCCTGTGAAAAGGCCTGCCCTTACCCCATGGGGGTTGCCTCTGAGGAGTGGCCTCGCCGCTCCTTGGCTTGTGCACCCTATAAGTGGTTCTATATTCATCCATTTTTCATATAATTCTCTGTCTGCTCCCCAAACAGAGAATTTCCCACCACAGGAAAATCCATAGCCTTAGACTAGGTATCCTGTGACAAAGTAGTACACCTGAGCCAGGCCAATCTACGAAAAGCCACAGATGTAGCCATGACTCTAGAGGATACATCATTAGAATCCACTGCAGCATGGAACTGTACCTTAGATGCCTCAATACCATCAAGAGCCACCTGCTCCAGCTCCTTTGCAAGTTGGCCAGGGACTTGTTTGGCTAAGGCCATGACAGTATCCCATCTAGATTTCTGGTATCTCGCAACATAAGCCATATAGTTTGCTTGTCTGAGTCCCAAAGATGCTGCCATGTATTGTTTTTTGGCCATGGCATCAATCTTCCTGGAGTCCTTGTCAGGAGGATGTGAAGCCAGGGGAATATTAGCTTTTCACAGGCTGCAGCCTGAAATACTCCCAACATGACTGCATTGCTGTGAAAGAAAATCTGTATCAGGACCTGACAAAGTGTACCTCCTGTCCATCTTTTTATCTACAGGAGGCACAGAATTAGAGCTTTTAAAATTTTTATTGTTTGTTTCTAAAAGATTTATGTAAAGGATGGACAATTTCCTGGACTCTGGGATATCCATCATCTCTACATAGTCAGGCTCCTCTTGCTCATCCAAAGCCTCCCTAAGGGAAGCTGAGGGTCTCAGCAACTTTTTATAAAACAAAAAATGAGAAGGGACTCAGAAAGCCTAGGGGAGATTCACCTAAAGGTCTGTCTGGGAGATGTCCGTTCAATGGGCACATCCAGACTTTCAAAGTCACATTCACACTGATCATAATCATCCTCCCTCCTCTGGTTCATAAAACCTGTCTACATCATATTCTTGAACCGGTGGAACCGACTGAACCGATCTTTTGCCAGATAGTGGTGGTTCGGAGGGAACCGGGGACAGTGACTGGACAATCTGTATTGCCCTGGCTATCTCTGCAGCAGTTGGAGAAGGAATTTTAGACTCCACACCTGCTGACTTTCTAGTTCTCTTTGCTGGAACTGGCTCCTCAGAGTCAGCTTTACGTTTGCCCGAGGAAGTCTGGCCCTGGTCAGAGGGCACTCCCTCCGTTCGGCTGGCACCGAACTGGGCTGGCCATCCGGTCAGCGGATTTTTAGTCTCTCGCCCTGAGCCTACCAACTCTCTATCTAGGGCGGCTGCAGGAAATTCTTGCAAATCTGGCAGTCTGCATTGAGGTGGTCAAACTCAGTACAAACACATGGTGTGTGGGTCAGCCTTGGCAAAGGCTTCCCACAGACACTACAGTGTTGAAACCCAGTGGGCCCGGTTTTTCTTTTGGGTTTCTCAGACATAATGCCAGCCTAACCAAAAACTTGCCCTTTTGATGGCAGTGACAGGCAAGACACCCTTATCGGTTCCCAACCGTGTCACGGGTCGTGGAAAAAACTGTAATGAAATCCGTTTCTTTTTAGAACCGATAAGAACCAGGAACCGCACTCTAACAAGCCTTAAAAGGCTTTAAAACCAAGTTTAAATACAATTCGATCGGTTCAAACCGAACCGATAAACATTTACAAGTTCCACACAGAAAACCTATCCATTACTTACGATACCATAGACAGAGCTTGAACTGATCGGTTTGCGGTTAAAATAAATAATATCACGGTTAAATTCAACCGAGAAAAGACGTTTTAAACCGAGGAAATGAACCGAGCAGCAGGAGGAATCTCCGGAGCGACTGTTCAGTGAGGCGGAGTAAAGAATCTGACGGTTTTGGTTTGAAACTACCCTAACAGAGCTTCTTTAACCGAGCCCACGCTCTAGGTTCCATGCTCTGCATGGAAGTTAACTATTTCACCTCCGGAGCAGTTCTAATGGTGGGACAAACTGCATCTGTCATAATATAGCAAGACTTCATGTTGTTTGAAGGCAGAATTTCACTGTTCGCTGATGACACAAAGCTCTGTAACAGAGTAGACACACCAGAGGGTGTAGACAGAATGAGAAGCGACCTGCAGAAAATGAAAATGACGTACCTACCGTAATTCTTGATCTTCTTGGAAGAGTCTCCACCACTCATTCACACTAATGGGATCTGCGCCGGAGGCACTAGGACCCATCGCGAGCAAACTTTTTGCTGGAGGGTCGACACGAGAGATGGCGCCGCGAGTGCTGGCTCGCGCGGTAATGACTATCTCGGCGCCGACCTCCCAACCACCCCAGTACCTTTTTACCAAGGAGGTGCAGCGCAACTAACGAAAGAGTAAACCTAACCTTAAAACGGACATAAGATAGTCCGGACTCCACCAGGAAGGGTCAGACAAAGAAGTCTTTACCGCCCTAAAGATTTGAGGGAGTGAAGACCAACACAGCGGTGAGTCTGGGGATTTGAGGGAGGGCGTAGGATCGAGTGGTGGAGACTGTCTAAGATCAAGAATTACGGTAGGTACGCACTTTCATATCTTCCTGGACATAAGTCTCCACCACTCATTCACACTAATGGGAGAGTACCAAGCTGATAATCCCCCAAAAGGGCGGCAGGAGAGCCAGAGCTCACGTGTCTAGGACAGAAGTCCATTAAGGATAGTTCTGCCAAAGGTGGAATGTCGCCTGGCATGAACATCCAGTGCATAATGCTTAACGAAGGTATGCACTGAGCTCCAGGTGGCGGCATTGCAGATATCTGCGATCGGAACATTCCGAATTTCTGCTAGGGATGCCGCGACCGCCCTAGTAGAGTGAGCGTAAACTCTACCTTCTAACTTAACCTGTGCCATGGAATAGCAATGTTGAAGGCATGCCACCAGCCACGATGAGATGCATCTGATAGCGACAGGTTGACCCAGCCGGTCTCGCTGAAGGAAACAAATAGTTGCTGGGTTTTTGCGAAAATTCTGGTTCTATCTAAGAAAACGCAAGGCTCTCTTAACATCCAAGGAATGAAGAGACCGCTCCCTCGCTTTGGAAGTTCACGAAGTAAGAGGGAAGGACCAGAGGTTGGTTCAGATGGAATTCTGACACAACCTTGGGAAGAAATTTAGGATGAGTACTGAAGAACTACTTTGTCCTTATGGAACACAGTATACGGAGGGTCCTGTAATCAGGGCATGTATCTCAGAGACCCCTGGGCTGAGGTAATGGCCACTAGAAGGCTGTCTTCCAGGTAAGAAACTTTAGCTCACAGGTAGCCAGGGGTTCAAGGTTTCCGAGTGAGCATGTCTGCACAAGGTTAGTGTCCCAGGCTGCAACCGACATCTTACAGGGGTCTGGTATGCAGAATTCCTTTAAGAAATCTCTAACTATAGGTAACTGAGCCAGAGACAAGGAAGAAACCGGCTCATGGTACGCTGAAATGGCACTAAGGTGAACTTTAACTGTAGAGTACTGGAGACCTGAGTTTGAGAGGTCCAAAAGGTACTCCAGAACCTTGTCTGGAGGACAGGAAAAGGGATTAAAAGAGGACTTTGCACACCAAAGAGAAAAACGCTTCCACTTATAAGTGTAAGTTTTTCGAGTAGCTGGCTTCCGAGCAGCCAGAAGGATGTCTGAGACTCTTCGAGACATTGAACCGGTTCACTTCTACCCTTCAGGAGCCAAGCGTGAAGGTGAAGCGACTCAGGTTGGGATGGACCAACCTAACCCTGAGTCAAAAGGTTCATTTGCAGGGAAGTGGTCTCGAGAGGTTGCCAACATACTGTTGAGTAGAGGAAACCATAGTGCGCCGAGGCCAGGAGGGGCAATGAGAATCATCTTGTCCCCTGAGACTCGAATTTGAGAAGTACTCTCTGAATTAGAGGAAGTGTGAAAGGCGTGAAGAAAGCGTGCTGTCCACCGCAGCCTGAACACATCCTGACAGAAAATGCCAGGCCCTGGATTTCTGGAGCAGAAGAGAGGCAGTTTGCTGAGTGGGGATGCAAAAGGTCCAGGTCTGGAGTCCCCACTCTTCAACAGTGACCGAGCCACGGCTGGATCGAGAGACCACCGTGAGGGTCTGCCTCTGTTCTGCTGAGGTGATCTGCCAAGTGCTTTGCGTACACTCCGCAGATATACCGCTGAATTAGAGATTTGTGCTCCAAGCACCACTCCCACACTCTCATTGCTTCCTGCAAAGGGGTAAGAATGAGCACCGCTTTGCTTGTTGATGTAATACATCACAGCTTTGTTGTCCGCTTGAAAGAGAATGTTCTGTGACAAAGAATATCCTTCAACGCCTGATGGCATAGAGGACTGCTCTCATCTCCAGGACATTTATGTGAAGCTGAACCCCGAGCTGAGTCCATACACCCTGAGTGTGAGAGAGTGCAGTGGGCTCCCCATCCCATCAGCATGCGCCTGTGGTGATGAGATCTGATGATCCAGAGGAGCAAAGGGAATCCTTCCAGGAGATTGCTCTCTGAGACCACCAGGTGAGAGACCTTCCAAGGGCTCTGTCACCTTGATGGGATAAGATTAGGGTGAGAGGTCGGTGACCACTGAGCAGAGAGCATCCATTGGGTGGTCCTCATGTAACCGAGCTAGGGTACAGTGAACACTGAGGACGCCATGAGACCCAACATACGCTGCATCGAGAGAGCTGTGACCGATCTGTTCTCCCCCGATGTAACGGCCATCTGAAGGATGTCGAGTCTTCTGTCCTCTGGAAGGAAAGTGCCTGGTGGGAAGAGGTGTCCAGGAGTCCCTATGAAAAGGAGCTCTGGGAGGGCTGGCTGTGACTCTCTTCAGATTCAGCAGAACTCCCATGGATGGAAGAAGGCGAGAGGTCGCTTGAACGGCTTCCAGGGTCCCTTGGCTGAAGGGCTTGCTAGAGCCAATCGTCCAGGTAGGGAAACACTGAGTCCGAAGCTTCCTGAGATGCGCTGCAGAACTGCACAACACTTTGTAAAGACTACGAGGCCGAGGATAGCCCAAAGGGCAGGACTCTGAACTGATAGTGTTGACCCAGAGCCACAAACCTCAGGAATTTGCGATGGCTCGGTGGATGGGAATATACTGGTAAGCGCCCTGCATGTCCAGGAGGCTAGCCAGTCGTGTTGATGAAGCAAAGGTAACAGGGTTCCCAGAGAAATCATTTTGAATTTCTCCCTGGGAGGAATTTGTTTAGCTTTCTGAGGTCTAGAATGGGGCGATCCCCCAGACTTCTTGGAACCAGAAAGCAGTGGGAGAGAACCCTGTGTTTCGCTGATGCAGAGGCACCGGTTCTACTGCCCTGTTGTTCAGAAGGCCCTGGATCTTGGCGGCGAGGAGGTCTGACTGAGAGGTCGACAACCCGCTGCCGCTTGGGGAGACACCGGGGGTTTCCAGAAATTTGAGAGAATAACCTCAAATTATCCTAAGACCCATTTGTCTGAGGTTATGGACTTCCACTGGTTGTAGAAGTACATCAGACGACCTCCTAACGGAGGAGAAAGTTCCACCCGGCAGTGGGGATGGAACTTGGGCCGCATCTATAAGGTAGCTGGGCGCTTTTAGGCCCCTGCGCTTTCTGCTGCATCTTCTTTGAGATTGGGCAGGTTGGCTTTTATGGAAGCTTCCTCTGCCCCTGCCTCAAAGGACTGATTGACTATGAAACTGGCGCTACCTACATGCCCTCGAGAGGGGTAAGCGGATGTCGCCAGCTTAATGGGCGACCTAGTCTTCTGAGTAGCCTCTAGCTTGCTCTACCTGAGGACCAAAAGATATGAGCCATCAAGGGCAACGCCATTACCTGCTGCTGTGCATCATTCGTGAAGCCGAAGCACGCGAGCCAGAGTGACGGCGAGTACAAATACCAGCGGCTGCTGAACGAAGCAGTGTCGAGTGTCCATGGCGGCTTGACCTGTTGGTTATTAGATTCAATACCTCTGGTAACGGTCAGAAGAAGCTCTGACTTGGAGTCGGAATCTGGGAGAGCTTCAACCATTCGTTTAATAGAGTGCCACAGGATATACTCATACTGAGAAAAATAGCCTTGATAGCTGGTAATACGCATACTTAGAGTGGAGGCAGCAAAGACTCTCTTACCTAATGTATCAGTCTTACGAGACTCTTTGTTAACAGGTCGAGCTGTAGTAGCTTGAGGAAGAACGAACTTATCATTCTCTCGCCAGGACTACAATAGGATCCACAAAGGCTTGAGATGCCAAATGGGACGATCCTTGGGGCTGAATATTTCCTATCAATGGATTTAGCCACCGAGGGAGTAAGAGCAGGATTATTCATACCATGGAGACAGCGCCTCAAGGAGTTGAATCGAGGGTCAAATCATAGGGAACTCCAAAGCATGAAGATACTGGAGTCTTAATCTTTTCCCAGGATCGATGTCTGTAGTCTGGAGAGAAAGAGTGGAACTCAGGTTTTTCAACAGAGACTTAAAGGACAGGTCCTCGACCACAGGCTCTGTAGCAGTGAAAGATCCTGCTTCCTCCACTTCATCACCCAACCGAAGGTCTGGGTCAGGCTCAACATCATTTCCTGATAGTCCAGGAAGGACTGTTTGGACAAGAAAGGAGTGAAAAATAGGAGAGGAGGAAAGAACTGATAGAAAGGGAGAGTCCCCGAGGGCCCCCGGCGCCGAGGAGGCGAACAGGGTCGAGCAGCGCCAAGACGCTGGCAATCCAGCGCCCCTCGGTGCGCGCAGGCGGCGCCGGAAGGCACACGGCACCGCAGATGGCGGCGCTGCAGCGCCCGTGGCGCCGAAAACGGCGCCGACAAGCGTAGAGGCCCCACAGACCGCGCCGAGGATACCCCAGGACCCTGGAAAACATGAGAAGAAGAGAAAAAACCAGGAGATAAAGGCATCGGTGTGGCCCCCTGCGCCGCAGCCATGCGAGGGGGGGAACACCTAAGCACGGAGCCGCTGGTACCGGGCGAGGCGCCGCGCGATCAGGAAGATCCAACTGCCCTACCTGACGCCCGACGAGCCCAAAGGCCCCGGGCAACCGGAGCCAGGCAGAAGAACCAACCTCCGAGCCCATCATCCATAAGAGCGCCCACTGATGAAACTGCTCATCTGGAGACCTACCTAGAGGCGGGTAGAGTCTGATGTCGAGGACGACGGAAACCGGAAGTTGGCGATCTGCGGGGAGGAGACCGCACCAGTCACGATAACTCGACCGCCGACGCCAGACGTATCAGAGGGGACTCGAGTGATGCCTTCTTTGACCCGTGGGGTCAAGAAGAGCCGAGGCCAAACGGTGCCGAGAACGCGACCGCTTGTTTTATGGCCGGTGGGGACCGCCCATCCCCCGGCATCGGACTGACCGCTGTCGGAACCCCGCTGAGGAGAAGGAGGCTGACCGGACCCAGCCCGACTGACTGAACAGCTTTCATACGAAGTCTCCCTACCGTCACCTGACCTGCTCATGGTCGACTCCGTTAAGTAGGCCGAGACTTCTTTATTATAATGAAATAGAATAAATTTAAATGATACTAGTATCGAGATAATATTACAAAAAAATAAAATGAAAACTATGCGCTAGTTTGAAGTTTGACTCCCGACAGGCGAGCAACGTCGTTTCTGAAGCGCACTCGACGGTGGGGAAAAAAGGAACTGAGGCGGTTGGAGGGTCGACGCCGAGATAGTCATTACCGCGCGAGCCAGCGCTCACGGCGCCATGCCTCGCAGCGCCATCTCTCATGTCGACCCTCCAGCAAAGAGTTTGCTCCTGATGGGTCCTAGTGCCTCCGGCGCAGATCCCATTAGTGTGAATGAGTGGTGGAGACTTATGTCCAGGAAGATCTTGAAGAATGGTCAGGGGTTTGGCAGTTGAAATTCAATGCAAAGAAGTACAAGATAATGCATATGGGGCACAAAAACCCTGGCACAATATATCAGTTGGGGGGTGAGGATATAGCATGCACCAAGCAGGAAAGGGATCTTGGAGTTATCATCTCTGATGACCTCAAGGCAGGGAAACAGTGGACAAGGCAGCAGGTAAAGCAAATAGGATGCTGGGATGTATAGGCAGGGCATCACCAGCAGGAAAAGGGAGGTCATAATTCCTATACAAGACACTAGTGAGGCTCCACCTGGAGTACAGTGTACAGTTCTGGAGACCATACCCACGTAAGGACATAGACAGGGTAGAGAAGGTTCAGAGGAGGGCAACAAAGATGGTGCATGGATTGCATCACAAGTCCTGTGAAGACAGGTTGAAGGAACTGAACATGTACTCCCTGGAGGAGAGGAGGGAGAGGGGATATGATAGAGACATACAAGTATCTTACAGGGAGGAACAGGGTGCAGGAAAACACTATTTTTAAGCGAAAAAGATGTTCCAGGACTAGAGGGCATGGGATGAAGTTGGAGGGAGGACGATTCAGAGGAAACATGAGAAAGAATTTCTTCACAGAACGGGTGGTGGACAAGTGGAACACCCTGCCAGAGGAAGTGGTGGGGGCTGAAACAATCACAGGATTTAAGAATGCATGGGATAGACATAAAGGAATTCTGGAGGTCAGGGGTAAGGGGCAACAGACTTCTAGGAAAACAAACTGAACTTACAAGCTCAAATGGGCAGACTGGGTGGGCCATAGGCCCTTATCTGCCGACACTGTCTATGTATCTATGTACATAGGAAACTCCCATCTGGAGTACTGCGTCCAGTTCTGGAGACCCCATCTCTGCAGGGACATAGACAGGATGGAGACAGTCCAGAGGAAGGCAACTAAAATGGTGCAAGGTGTGCAAGAGAAGCCATATGAGGAGAGACTAAAGGAGCTTAATATGTACACCCTTGAGGAAAGGAGGGAGAGGGGGGACATGACTGAAACTTTTAAGTACCTCAGTGGAATCAACAAAGTCCAAGAGGGTAGCATCTTTCAAAAAAAGAGATGTGCAAGGACAAGGGGACACAATTTGAAGATAGAGGGGGGAGCTCGGGGCAATGTGAGGAAGTGTTTTTTCACATAGAGGGTGGTGGATGCATGGAACAGCCTTCCTGAGGAGGTTGTGAGGTCTAAAACTGTGGTAGAATTCAAGAATACATGGGACAGACATAAGGCAATTATTGTGGGGGTAGGAAGAAATAGTCTGTTGGTTAACTAGGATCTGCAGCTTATCCAGCAGGTAGGGAACTGGGCAGACTAGGTTGGCCAAGCGGTCCTTATCTGCCATCAAAGTCTGTTTCTTATTCTGTGAAATGTCTCATGCACAGCTGCCCTAGAACTGAGCACGTACAGGGATGATGTTTTAAAATTTGAATATATTACTGATTGATCTCGATCAACAATATATTAATACCACAGGTGAGACCACTCTTACAGTTTTAAGAATTGTCTCACTTATATCCTTAGGGTATCAGAACCACACACTTTGGTTCAAGGTTCCCATACCCTAAATACATGCGAGACCACTCTTACAACCGTAAGTAGCTGTATTAACATATTAAGTAACATGTCTGGGTGTATATATTCTTCACTATTTAGGGTACTGGGGGGAGGAAATATCGTTTTGTGCATACCTGTAGTAGATATTCTAACTCATCTTTCAGGCCACAGCAGCTCCCTAGGCTAGTCACACAAACATAGAATTTGTTAGCAGAAAGGACCACCAGGCCCACCCATTCTGCCCAAGGATTCCCAGCTCCTGCATCTCCCCAGACTCTAACTGGCTTCCGGGGACCTTCCCTGTTTCTGTACTAATATGCCAGTGTCTATCCCATACATGCATGAAGCCTTCCACTATTTTAGCCTCCACAACTTCTGGAGGCAGTCCGTTCCATGCTTTCACCACCCTTTCTGTGAAGAAGTATTGCCTCACATCCTTCCTGATATTCCCACCCCCTTCAATTTCATTCCATGTCCGCTAGTCCTCTTGTGGAGGAGGCTCTGTCCCTGCATTCTCTTCATGCTTGTGAGGTACCTGAAGGTCAATGATCATGTCACTCCTCGCTCTTTTGTCCTCCAGAGGGTACAGACTGAGGATCCCTCAGTCTCTCCCCATAAGGCTTCTCTTGGAACCCCCACCATGCTGGTTGCCCTTCTCTGGACTGCTCCACCCTCTCTATATCTTTCCAGAGGTGTGGTTTCCAGAACTGGACACAACATTACAGGTGTGTGTGTGTGTTGGGGGGGGGGGTACCAGAGAGTGGTACAGTGACAGCACCACCTCCCTCCTTCTGCTGGTGATGCCCCTCTCTGTGCACCCCGGCATCTCACTAGCCCTGGCCACGGCCTTGTCATAATGCACTACCACCTTGAGATCTTCTGAAATAATAATCCCCTATATCCCTTTCCTGCCTAGTTGACTGCCAACATCTCACCCCCATCCTATACTCAGCACTGGGGTTCCTGTGCCCTAGGTGCATAATTTTGCACTTTTTGGCACTGAACCACAGTTGCCATGCTTTCATAAGCTACTCTAGTTTCTTCTAGATCCTTGCATATTGTCTCTACTCCCTCTTGGGTGTCCACCCCGTTGCAGATCTTGGTATCATCTGCAAAAGGACATACCTTTCACTGTATTTCCTCTGCACTGTCCTCTATAAAGACACTGAAGAGGACTGATACCAGTACTGGATTCTGTGGTACCCCACTGTTCACCCCCCCGTCCCTAGTCCTCCCCCCTGAGTCTAGGAAACATCACCTGGGACAGGCTACAGTGTTCACTGGATGATGGGAAGATCTCAGTAAATCCTGCTAAAGTACGTGCGTGAGTGTGTGTGCATCTTCAACCAAAAGTAGTAAAAGAAAAATGTTTAAATAAAAATAAATTAGCAGCTCAGTGAAAAGTACTGTAGATGCCAAAATAGAGCATACTCTCCATGTTAAAGAACACGTCCTTTTAAGTAAATGTGCACCACCCCCTGGGCAGGTAATGTCTAGAAGTTACGACATTGATCCAGTAACTGGCTCATTAGGTTAGACGTAGCACACATGCTAAGTAAACTAAAGAAAAATGCCTTTTACATTGTAGTCTGGAGGCAATCGTTTTGTTGGCATGAATAGGGCACTGTCAGGATCTTACGTGCGCACCATCCTGCTATTGTGCAATCTGAAGCAGGCGAGAACAAATTGTTCCTGCTGGCAGGGATTCGCATAAATTGTGAAGAAAGCAATGGATGCTATTTTATGTTTTAAAAAAGAAAATGCAAGATTTTCTTTAATTCAAAGAATCCTTGTCACAAACAAATCCCCACATCGCGGCACTGTTAGGTATGGTCTGCAAGGCAAATAAGGGCTCTTCTGCAATCCTGAACCTGCCATGCATACCTCTCTACCATCTGAAACAAGAGCAGAGGACAGAACTTAACAAAAAAAAAAAAAAACACATAGTGTAAATAACCCAAATCAGGGCCACCATCTTAGATCATGGTACTACATAGAGTGATATCCACTCAGTAAGATATAGAATAAATGCTGTATACAGAAGAAGTATTTTCAGAGAACTAGCCTATAACTTTAACGTCTGACAGTATTTTGAGCTTACAAGCACCACCCTTCTGTGGCATACACTCTCCTTTAAGGGGAAGACAGGAAACTTTTTGATGCAAATACTGGGCGATGTTTGTGAAGCTGGGGGTGGTTCACAGGGTTCCTGACACATCTGGCCTGCTGCTAACAAGCAGCAACATTAATACATATTTACAAAGTACTTCAAAGAGTAGTACTTACTTAGCAGGCCCTGCTCTCTTTCATCTGCACTAGCATACCCTACTCAAGATCGCACTCTATCCTCTGCTATCCAGTATTGCTAATCACTGGCATCCACACCTGCTGTGGAAACAATCAGTACTCAAGAAGCTGGAGTCAAAATGATGGGTATGTGGGGCGGGTGGAAAAGCTGAGCCGCGTCAACATGGTGGTGGTGTAAACCTTTCCTATCATTGGTATGTGATTCAGTCTCTGAGATTCCACACATGGCCATACCTTTGGATCACACAGCGTAGTGTGGGAAACTGAGCTGGGGTGGGGAGCCAAAGTAGTGTTAAAGGGACAAAAATTCATGCCCAATAGCATGACAGTTGGAAAAGTCATGAAAAGTCCTTTCAAACAAGGCACTTGGATCATTTGCAGCTGGAAAGACTCTCCAGATGTAGATGAGTGAGTCTGTTCAATACTAGGACTACACTGCAGTCATTGGTTCAGGTCGCTGCTGCAGGGATTTTTTCTTTCTATATCAGTGATTTGCACAATCCTCAACCCCACTCCCACAACAGAAATTTGAAAATTGGGACTCTTCTTATTTACTTTTTTCCATGCTGGTAGTATGTTTCTGTTTAGCTGCATGAAATTACAGTAATACTCAGATACGCGTACACGATTTATTTATTTACAGTATTCTGTATAGATTTGTGTGCCCAGACAGTCCCTTACCTTCTTCTTTTGGAACCTGGCAGCCACCCAACTCTATCCACCACTATTCCCGTCACTGAGACACTGACTGGTGTTTTCCCCCCCCCCAGTTTTTTGTAACCTTTCCTCCCTACACCCACTAGATGGTGCCCTGCAGTTCTGCATTGACCTCAGACACTGCAGTGATATCTCTGGGGGAGCAAGCTCCCCGTTTCCCACAGGGGTCGCACAGTGTGGCACATAGTGCAATTCCACACTCTGGGCTGGCAAGCACTGCCATCGCAGCATTAATTCCTAGCCCCAGCCACCAGAGTCCACTCCTGAATCTGGGTCCCCGGCATGAAAAGGCAGCCCCCTACATCCCACATAGTGCATTCATTGTTTGTTTATTAGAGAAAGACCTTCATGCAACAAGTGCCTAGTTAAAAAAGCATTATCAATCAATCAATCTTTATTTTACCAGGCGGATCACCACTGAGAGAAGTAATTTCCCTATTGCTAACTCTTACTCAAAAACGGTATTATAAATGCACAAATTCTTATGCTATTGTATGTCAATTCACTATACTTGTAATTGTTCTACATTTGCCATGTACTGGGCCCAGGCCTCCAGGTCGCATCTGGAATAGAGCATGTTGCTCAGTACGCCTTCCTGGTAAATCTCGTAAATAAACAAGGTGGACCTGGACCAAGGAGAACATAAGTCAGCAATGTGTTACAAGCCAGAATCATATAAAATTCGAAGAGCACAATATAACAATGATGTATAGTACACCTAAGCAAGAAATAAGATCACTATTAAGTTAAGAGGTGGCAGCAGGTCACCAAGAGCATGGGGGGGGGGTAGATGGAAGAGGTAGATGGCAGGGAAGAGGAGGAGGTAACAGCAAAAAGTCATACTGCATGAGAGCTGAGGTAGCGTGCACGTAGACAAAGCTCCAGACATGAAGGTGGTTAAGGAAAGCAGTTACAAGTATCTTTAATAGAAAGTGTGAGCACAGTTTTTAAGGTGGCCATTTTAACAAAATTTGACAGTGTAACCCCCTTGTTTAACTAGCAGGGCTTCTCCTCTCACCTCAATGTCTAGAGGGATAAAGAGAGGGGTTGGGGGTTACATTGTAAAATCTATCTACACATGCACTCTATGCAGCTACAAAGGCCACCATATACAAGGTGGACTAGTCTGTTATACAACACAGACAACTAAGTGTGGCAACTACCTGGCACACACCTGGTAGGGACCAATTGCCATGGCCAACAACCCTAGTCCCTGCGATAAAACGTTTGCTTAGGATTACGCTAGGTTTGCACTTCTGGACAGGGGCACCCAAGTAACTCCAGACACAAGGAAGCAATAACATTACTGTCCAAACCAGGTTGGGATTCTAGAGTGTGGCTTTTATTCATGTAACAGAGTAGGAATAATCACAAAGCGAAGATGGACCTCATAGGGCTACACATACTGGTAATGCAGATTTCTGAGGTACAGACATTCCTGAATTCCCATTTAGCATAGGATGAAAAAAACACATACTGGCGAACACACTGGTTCCTACTGGAAATTGGCACATTCAACCAGGTACTGGTACTGTTCACGTATTTCACAGGAGTAGAGGTGGTACACACAACTGCCAAGGAGCACATACAGGCTCAGAACTTTCAGAACCCACTATACTGGGGTAAACTGAAAGAAAACAACCCACATACAAGGGTAAACACTCTTCTTAGGCATTGGCCAAATGCACTGAAGAAAAAGTAAAGGGTGCCCTTCAGAACCCGTAGAGGTAAACTGGTTCCTCCAGATGGGGGGTCTTCCACTTTTTGCTTCCAGGCTTATACTCGGCCATTCATCCGGTTAATAACACCACAAAACTGTAGAAAATGATAGCTGTTGTCTTAAATGTTTATCACACTTAACATACTACACACACCCTCGGGTGTCAAGAATTAAAGTTCCGTACTTGGACAGTCACATACAGGACTCTAACGTAGGCAGAACGCTTTTAAACCAAAGTCTGGATGACAGGGTCCCTTTGTCAGAGAAAATCACCTCACAGGCATTGCAGGTACTCCTGGGTTTTACTCAGAAAACAAACAAGGTACTCACAGAGCAGTTGTCACAAGGCAGCTTCAAGAGTCCAAACAGGACCAAGGGATTGCCCCTGCATCCTGAAGTTCACCCCATCCCTCCTGGGATGGGACACTGGGAAAACCATAGGACAAGGTCTCCACCACTTCCAGAACTGGTACAGTTGTCAACCACTAGGGTGAGAACTTAAAAAACACAAACCGGTAGCTCTCTGACAGAGCTGAATAAGGAGCTGCCTAACATACTCTAGCCTCCTCCACTGAACTCCAACAACAGACTCCCGAACATTCTAAAGCTAGCTCCCTAGCAGCTGGCCAGTGTGGCTCATGCTGCTGCGACAGTTCTATATGACATCATCCCTCCAGAGCTCAGCAGAGACTGAGAACAGAGAGAGAGAGAGAGAGAAACCCATTTAACTGGCATTTCACTAGCTGCCTTCCTTGCCTACCACTGATTCTAGTAACCCTTGGGCATGAGGGGGTTACAATAGTTTCAGGGTTTTTGAGAGATTATTCCAAAGGACAGGAAAGGCATGGCTCACAGATCATCTGCCAAAGCGCATTCTGATTCTTGGGGTATCGAGAGATATTTAGGAGTGGCTTATTTATTTACATTTCGGATTACACCTTTGAGCCAAAGGCTCTTTTACATAGGTTCCACGTCACTGTACATGTAAACACAACAAACAATACATGATAACATTTGCACAAACACAATTCGAAATCTTAAAAAAAATAAAACTAGTGGGATAGAAGCAGCTGGGGCCTTGTCAGCAGGGGGAAAATTGGGCAAAAAAGGGGACTTAGAGGCACTGAGGGGGACAATGTAGGGAAACAAGAGAGGTTTAAGGGGTGCCCATACTGGGAAATACAGCAGAGGTGAAGAGTTATAAAGGTAGCAGAGTTGACAGAGGACAGAAAGAGAGTTGAACTGTCATTGTTAAAGTGAATGACAGAGGGGACAAAAGGGGGTTAGAGAAGAGTGGTGGAAGGGGGGTAGAGGACAGGTGGGGGGGCTAAGGGGACAGATGGGGGAACTGAGAGTAGACTAGGAAGGTGAAAAGTGAGGAGGCCACAGGAAAGTGCTGGGCTGGTCACACTACAGGTAGCTGTGGGTAAGCTAGCACAGAAGTGAGGCAGACACAGTAGTGTATTGGGTATCTGTAGCTGGACCTCGGCGCCCTTAACAGGCAGAAGGGATTTAGGCGAAGCAATCACAGGAGGCACTGTATACCAGGAAGTGGCATAATTTCTGCTTTGATGGACCCCAGTGTGGCAGTGTTTGCTATCTCAGAAGGCAGGGCGTTAAAAGACTTGGGTGCCCTGATAGCAAAAGATCTCTGAGCTTGAGAAGTGCAAATATGGGGGACCTGGAAGGCTAGATTTACCAAGTTTCTTGTATGACAGGTCCCACAATAGGGACTGAGGAGCTGCTGGGACCCTGGAGGCAAAAGACTAAGAGTGGCCTTCTTAGCCAACAGGCAAGCTTGATAAGTGATCTGACCACGAAGTTGAAGTCAGTTTGCTTGTTCGTAGAGGTCGCAGGTGTGGGTGCGATGTGCGGCCCCTGTTAGTAGGTGGCAGGACTTGTTCATATCAGTTGCTAGTTGCCGAAGGGCAGTGTCAGTAATGGCACCATAGATTATCAACCAATAATCGATGGCAGACACAATTGAGCTCTGGATAGCAAGGATGAGGGCTTTGGATGTTAAGCAGTGCTTATGTTTGTGGGAACAGTCCAAACCAGGAAGTTGCGCTGCAATCAGATCAATCCACATATAAGTGACTGGTGCAGTGGAACAGGGGCGTCGAGCCCCATATACAACTCAGGAACACACAAACACCACTGCATGCATACCTTAAGAATAACAGATGCCAAGAGTAATTCAAAAGTAAATGAATTTATTATAACAAATTTGGCACAAATGGTCACGGCAAAATAAAACACAATACAAGCTCCCCAGTGCTTGACTCCAAGCGAGTGTCTTCCTCAGGGGGTCGGAGGAGGGCTCGTTTAACTGCGCTGGGGGCTATGCAATGATATCTGTGCCAAATTCTAACAATCATTTACTAGTACTGTAACATCTCTTATGTTTCATGGAGAAGGCTAATGCGGATGTAAACCAACTGTGCAACATTATCAACGTGACTGGCAAAGAAGAGCATACTGTCCAGTGTCACACCAAGGTATATGAAAGTCTATATCTGTTCAAGAACTACACCTGAGCAATTCTTAATCATCAACTGTTTTGTTTTATGTCTGTTATGGGTTCCGTGGAATAATATAACTTTAGTTTTTTTTGTAGTTAAGCGCCAACTTCTGTGTGATGAACCATGCTTCTGCTTCAGCAAACCTGTTTTGCACTTTGAATTCTAAGTGGCCAAGATCAGCGTTTTTTGAGAAAATAACCACATCATCTCTGTAAAGGAGTACAGAATCCAAGCACGAGGCAGGGAGATTGTTGAGGAAAACACTGAACAACAAAGGTCCCAAAATTGAACCTTGCGGAACACCTGACCGGACTGCCTGCTTTGCAGAGAGGGCGTTCCCTGTCCTCTCTTGTTGCGTGCGGTTGGATAGGTAGCTGTCAAACCATCCTAGAGCATCAAGAAATATTCTAAGCTTCTCATGGAGTAACATTCAGGGGTACTAGTTAGCGGGCAACTGGAAATGTATTGGGGGAGCTTGCTAGTAAGTGCTCTATAGGTCCAAGTATCTGAGTTTTTTAGTCTTCATGATTTAAGTGACTTCCAACCAAGCTGGGAATTGAGGGAGCAATGATGGGTAGAGCACGGTGCTCCAGTAATAAATCTTAGTGCTCTATGATACAGGGTATCGAGCTTGGTTAATGCAGTGCTGGGTCCATGACTATAAAGAAAGTTGGCATAGTCCAAGAGACGGAGGAATGTACTTTGCACCAGTCTTGTTTTGGAATCCTGTGTTTGTGTTTAATTCGGAAAAAAAGAGACCTAATCTTTGTTTAAATTTTTTTGCCAGTTCCTCAATATGATCAGAGAAGGAAAGTTTGCGGTCAAGCCAAAAACACAGGTATTTATATCTGTCCACTAGCTCTAGTGGTTCCCCCAGGAGGGTTGTGATTTGTGGTGTGACACCTAAGGAACAGTGGTTTATTGAGTTGACACGCGGGGAAAAGAAATGGAAATTACGTACCTACCATAATTCTTGATCTTCTTGGACGAGTCTCCACCACTCATTCACACTAATGGGATCTGTAGGACCCAGTGGGAGCAAACTTTTTGCTAGAGGGTTGGCGCCGGAGATGGTGCCGTAAGGAGCGGCACCGCGAGCCACCGTTCGTGTGGTAATGACTATCCCGGCATCGACCCTCCAACCACCTCAGTACCTTTTTTTCCAAAGAGGTGCAGCGTAACTTAAACTAGAAGGTTAGCCTAACAAAAAATTGGGCATAAGATAGTCCGGACGACCCATATAAGAAGGGTCAACAAAGAAGTCTTCCCCGTCTAAAGATTGAGGGAGTGAAGACCAATAACAGAGGTGAGCTCGGGGGATGGAGGGTGGGCGTGTGAATGAGTGGTGGAAACTTGTCCAAGAAGATCAAGAATTACGGTAGGTATGTAATTTCCATGTCTTCCTGGACATTAGTGTCCACCACTCATTCACATTAATGGGAGAGTACCGAGCTAAAAATCTCCCGAGAGGGCGGCAGGAGAGACCAAGAGCTCACAATTTTAGGACAGAAGTCCATTAAGGATGGTCCTACCAAATGACAGATGTCATCTGGCATGGACATCCAGGGCATAGTGTTTGACGAAAGTATGCACTGAGTTCCAGGTGGCCGCATCGCAAATATCTGAGGTGGACACATTGCGGATTTCCGTTAGGGATGCCACGACAGCTCTAGTAGAGTGAGCGTACACTCTGCCCTCCAGTTTAACCTGCGCCATGGAATAACAGTGGCGAAGGCATGCAATCAGCCATGCAGAAATACATCCGATAGCGACAGGTTGACCCAGGTGAGTCTCACTGAAGGAAACAAACAGTTGTTGAGCTTTAAGAAAGTCCTTTGTTCTGTCTAGATAGAAACGTAAAGCTCTTTTGACATCCAAGGAATGAAGAGAACGCTCTCCTTCATTTTGGAAGTTCGCAAAGTAAGATGGAAGGACCAGAGGTTGGTTTAGATAGAATTCTCAAACAACCTTAGGGAGAAACTTAGGATGGGTCCTAAGAACTACTTTGTCTTTATGAAACACAGTATATGGAGGGTCCGTGACCAAGGCATGTATTTCAGAGACCCTGTGGGCTGAGGTAATGGCCACTAGGAAGGCCGTCTTCCAAGTGAGAAATTTTTACTCACATGTAGCTAAAGGCTCGAAAGGTTTTCGAGTGAGCATGTCTAGCACCAGATTAACGTCCCACGCTGTGACTGGACGTCTTATAGGGGGTCTGGTATGCAGAATTCCCTTAAGAAACCTCTTAACCACAGGTAACTGAGCCAGTGACAAAGAAAGTACTGGCTCATGATGAGCTGAAATGGCACAAAGGTGAACCTTAACTGTACAGTATTACAGACCTGAATTTGAGAGGTCTAAAAGGTACTCTAGAACTTTATCTGGTGGGCAGGAAAAAGGATTCAAAAGAGGATTTTGCACACCAGAGTGAGAAACGCTTCCATTTGGCTGTGCAAGTTTTCCTAGTGGCTGGCTTGCGCGCAGCCAGAAGAATATCTGAAACCCTGCAAGAGACACTGAACTTGTTCACCTCTATCTCTTCAGGAGCCAAGTGTGAAGGTGAAGCGACCTCAGATTGGGATGGACCACAGGCCCCTGAGTCAGAAGGTTCGTCTGAAGGGGAAGCGGTTTCGATGGAGTTTCCGACATACTGTTGAGTAGTGGAAACCGTATCTGTCGAGGCCAGAAGGAAGCAATGAGGATAATTTTGTCCCCCTGGGACTCGAACTTGAGAAGTACTCTGTGAACCAGACGAAGAGGCGGAAAGGCGTATAAAAAAGAGTTTTGTCCACCGCAGCCTGAACGCATCCTGACAGAAAATGCCATGCCCTGGATTTCTGGAGCAGAAGAGAGGCAGTTTTGTGTTGAGTGGGGATGCAAAAAGGTCCAGGTCTGGGAGTTCCCCACTCTGCGAACAGTGAATGAGCTATGGCTGAGTTGAGAGACCATTCGTGAGGATTTGTCTCTGTTCTGCTGAGACTGTCTGCCAGTTCATTCTGCACCCCCGGTAGGTAGACCGCATGAATTAGAGCCTTGTGCTCTAAGCACCATTCCCACACCCTCATTGCTTCTCTGCATAAGGGGTAAGAATGTGCACCGCCCTGCTTGTTGATGTAATACATCACAGCTTTGTTGTTCGTTTGAAGGAGAATGTTTTTGTGACAGAGAATGTCCTTCAAAGCCCGGACTGTATAAAGGACGGCTCTCATTTCTAAGACATTTATGTGAAGCTGGGACTCATCCTGAGTCCACGTACCTTGAGTGTGTAGAGTCTGACAGTGAGCTCCCCACCCCTCAGGGACGCGTTCGTGGTAATGGAAATCTGATGATCCAGAGGAGCAAAGGGATACCCTTCCAGAAGATTGTCCTCTTGCGACCACCAGGTGAGTGATCTCTTCAGAGGTTCTGCCACCTTGATGAGAAAGGACTGAGGGTGAGTGGCCAGGTACCACTGAGTAATGAGCATCCATTGAGAGGTTCTCATGTGTAGGCGTGCTTAGGGTACAGTGAACACCGAGGATGCCATGAGACCTAGCATCTGTTGCATCGAGAGAGCTGTCACTGAGCTGCTTTCTCCCATGTACAGGGCCATCTGAAGGATATCACTCTTCCTGTCTTCCGGAAGAAATGCTTTCGCATAGGTGGTGTCCAGGAGAGTTCCTATGAAAAGGAGCCTCTGGGAGGGCTGCAGCTGCGATTTTTTGCAATTGCGGGACTCCCATGGACGTAACAAAGTATGAAGCCATGGCCGTGGAGTTCCCTGCCTGGAAGGACTTGCTAGAAGCCAATTGTCCAGGTATGGGAACACTTGTATTCCGATTTTTCTGAGATGTGCTGTGAGAACTGCACAACACTTTGTAAAAACTCACGGCGCCAAGGATAGCCCAAAGGGCAGGACTCTGAACTGATAATGCTGTCCCAAAGCCATGAAATGAAAATTACATACCTACCGTAATTCTGATCTTTCTTTGTGTATCTTCACTATTCATCACATATGGGTATTGGCGGGAGGTCAGGACCCAGCAGGAGCTTTTTTTTTTTTTTAGGGTAGACGGAGCCAACACACCATCATGGCGCCTCGAGGCCGACGTATCGAGTGGCGCCGAGGGTTGGCCATTAGGCTGTGCGACCCGCCTGCCTACCAGTTCTGAGTCGCTGGAGAGGTGAGAGGAAGGGATAGAGGTGGGACAAGAGAGTCCAAGGGACAGAAAAGGAAAGGAAAACTGAACTAAAAGGAGAAATAACGACTGAGAGGACAGCAAAGAAGAGAGGAGACTAAGGGATTGGTAGGGGCCCCAATCTCTGGAAGCGGAAGAAGGGAGGGAAGGGGGGAGAAAATTTAGGAGAGAGTGAGAGGTAGCAAGGTATCCGAGACCCTTGTCCGTCACCAGATCATATAGGAACTGCAAGGAGTAGCAAAGCTCTCTGCCAGAATTCAAGGCACAGAATAATTGGCAAATACCCCAGAAGCAGAGTCGGCTATTCTGGAGAAAGACAGGGTACAGGGACCTAATACTCTCTCAGGAAAGATGTTTGGTGAAAAAAAGAGGTTTTTTTTTTTTTTTTGTAATAGTTGGATGGAAACCAGAAGGAGAACAGGAGGAGGGCAACCACTACCCCACCCCATAGGGGTGGAGACACATGCAGAGAAGAAGTGCCGCCGAGTGTACTCCCTTAAGGAGAATACCCCTGTGTGTCCCTACTTTACCCCGGCCCAAAAGAGAGGGGGAACCACAGAGGGAGGGGGATCCAGAGACTGAGGCCCCAGGGGGATGGTGGGCGGGGTTGTGATGAATGGTGAAGATACACAGAAAGATCAGAATTACGGTAGGTATGTAATTTTCATATCTTATCTGTGTCAATCTTCACCATTCATCATATATGGGTGAATACCAAGCCCCCTGAAGGGGGTTGATTCATTACACCCTAAGGGACCGAGTCCATAGCCCTCAGTGGGTGACACACTAGGGAACTTCCGGCCTGAGGAGGCCCGAGAGTGAGAAGAGAGGACGGGGTCCCCGGAGGGGAAGGAAGTTGCCCCCACAAACGCCGTCTTGCCCTATGGGAGAAGAGGTAGGTTCCTTGGTGGGCTGAGCAAATCACCCTACGCTGGGCCAAGGGTGACAACCGGGAAAGACGAAGCCACGCCGATCTCCTAGTGCAGATCGCTGTCCCTACTACCCTGGTAGCTACCTCGCTGACATCATAAGATGCCCTCGCTTCGTGCCTTGCTAGCTCCAGGCCATGTGCAGAGAGCACGATGGCTTGTCTGGTTTGCTCCGAGTCAAGCAAAGCAGCTAGGATCTGACCTAGCACGGACCACAAGAACCTGTTGTAGGCTGCATAGTGGGCCTGGTGAGCGGAAATAGAAAGGCGCAACTGTCCAGTAGAAGGTCCTCCCCCAAAATCAAAAACCGAGGAGTCTTGATCTGGGGGCCGGTCACGGTGGAGGCTGAAGCTCATCAGGGTGTTCAGATGCGTGCCGACTGCGGATGAGGCATAGAACCTGGAGACCGGGAGCGCAATACCTCTGACTGAGTCCCAGGGGCAGGAACCCGGAGAAGGGCCTCTGCCAGAACGCATAGGACGCCCAAAGGGAGCAGGCCAGGGTGGCACCACAAGAGTGGCCTCGCCAAAATCACTCTAGAAAGGCGCGCTGCATGCTCAGGATTTACAACAAAAAGGGAGAAAGGTGCAAGTCCTCCAGCATCCTCACGAGGCGCTGGTACTGGAGAGATCAGCAGCCGGAGAGATGTGGACAGATGGTTCCTCTCCCCCAAAAGAGGAGGATGAGGAGCTGGAGGTCACCATACGTTCCGAGGGTGGCTGCACGGGGGGAGGTTGAAAAACCTGGCTGTCCATAGCCCTAACGTAGGCAGGGAACCGAGCAGCCACCGCTCTGAACTGCTCCCAGGTGAGAGGGCCGCTAGGACCACGAATGCCTGGGAGCGCTGGAGAATGCGGCAGAGCCGAGAAAAGAAGTCGGCTGACCTCTACCAGGGCTAGGGAGCGGACCATGAGCACCCGAGGAGGGTGTTTCAGAAGACTCCACAGCAGACAGCTGTACAACCACATTGGTATTGCCTTGGCTGCGCCCAGAAGAATCCCCCCAGTGAGGCGACCAGGGCCGTAAAAGTCCAGAAGGACGGTCCCCTGCCTCAAAAGAATGGGACCCTCTCAGGAACCGGAAGGGGACGGGTGAAATCCACCCTGCTCTCACAGACAGGGCCCGGTGGACCCCAGAGAAAGGCGACCCGCCAGCCCCACACCCCTCGACCCCTCAGAGTCCGAGAGAGTCCTCCTCCTCGAGAGGGCCAGCCTAGGTAGCTGGCAGCACTGGGCTGCCCCCGAAGGGAAGACCCAGGGAACAGCACCCTTCCCTCCTGTAGGCCTCTCAATGGGCCCCAAAGTTGGGCGATCAAGACACACTACTGGAAGGGGTACCACCGCCGAGGGGTCAAAGAAACCCCCAAGGCCAGGTTGCAGAGCAATGGTGGCACGCACCACTGCCTGCTGGTCAGCACCACTGACCTAACCTCGGGACCACCTGGCGCTCCTCAGAAGGGGCTGGCTACGACTCGTCAGCCCGAGACCATTGGATCACTCTCCTCCGCAGACAACCCGAAAGTGTGACTGCCTCCTAACTCAAGCCGAGCCCGACTCTGTGAGGCAGAGTCCGAGGCTCTGAGCCAAACAATGGGAGGGGGGAGAAAGCGACTTTTGCCAGAGGGCCCGGCAGCCAGAGCAGTGCCCGAGGCGGCACTCATGCCCTCCACAACCCCGCAGGTGGGGCTCACAGAAGGTGCCAGGGTAGCTCAGGCCAAAGGTCCAGAGCCAGGGCCAGCTGCGGCACCGTGAAGTCCACTAGCACCGGGGGCGGTACCAGGGACAGAGACGGCGCAGACAGCAGCCCCAGCAACAACCTTGGTGCCGACAACACCGCCAGGCCCCGACCGAAGCGGCGCCGACCGCCCCGAGGGCAGACTCGGCGCCGAACACGACACCGTCAGGCCCCTCGGTGCTGCGAGAGGCACCGAGAGCACCGACTGTGCAGAGGACGGCACCGACTGCCGACGCTGAAGGCCCTATGATGCCGAACCGCACAGGCACGGCGCCGTGCTCAACCTCGGCGCCGAGATGAGACATGGGGAAAGGCGACGCCGGATCAGCCCACAGCGCCGTGAGCAGCGTTGGTGCCGTTGCCCACGGCGCTGAACAGCGCCTGCGCACCGAATGGCGCGAAGGTTCGGACGGCACCGACCGGCGTCGAGGGCAGCGTCGACCCGGGCCTTCCGAGCTGCGGAAGCGAGCACCGGGAGCTTCACCCCGAAGAACCGTGCGCGGGCGCCTCCCGCCCGCTCAGGGAGAGCGGGGCCAGGCCTCCCTGCCCCGCAGGAGGAGCCTCGGCAATGGCCAAGCTACAGTAGCAGGCTCCCTCCTCCTCAGGTCTGTATCAGAACTGGGAGGGGACCTGGAGGAAAGGCCGAGAGAGCGCTTGCCGCTTAGCCCGCAGTGCGAACCCTACCCCGAAAGTGGCGGCTAGCCCCACTTTCAACGCGTGCTGTTCGAGGATGCGGCGGTCCATGGAGAAGCAGGTGTCGCACGAATCCATGTCGTGAAGCGGGCCAAGACACGCGAGACACCAATCATGCTGGTCGGTAACGGAATATTTTCGGCCGCACGGGCACCGATGCACAGGGTGCCGACCCGCCATAGAAAACTTCTTGCCCTCCGACCGAAACATGACCTATGGAAAAAAAACACCAAAGCAGACTCGACGTCGCAAAACTTCAAATAAAAAGGAAAGATCTTACCAGGCGACGTCGAGTGGAGGCAGAACCCAGAACTAGTAAGCAACCGACGGACTGAAACGTCGAACGAAAGGCTGAAAGGCCTAAATTCTTCTCTGACAGCTTCCCACAAGGCGACCTAGACAGCGGGAGATGAAGAACTGGTAGGCAGGTGGAGTCGACACAGCCTAATGGCCAACCCTCGAGCGCCACGCAGTACGTCAGCCTCGAGGGCGGCGCCGATGCTGTGTTGGCTCCGCCTACCCTTTTAAAAAAAAAGCTCCCATGGGGTCCTGATCTCCGGCCAGTACCCATATGTGATGAATGGTGAAGACTGACACAGATAAGATCTTACCGGGCGACGTTGAGTGGAGGCAGAACACAGAACCGGCAGGCGACCGACAGACTGTAAAACATCGATTTCAAACGGCTGAAGGCCTAACATTCTTGAAGAAGCTTCCCGAGGCGACCTTGACAGGGAGACGAAGAACTGGTAAGCAGTAGTCGACACAGCCTAACGGCCAACCCTCAAGCGCCACAGCGATCTTGCGTCGAAACCTCGGAGGGCGGCGGCTCAGTGTCCGCCCGCCACCCCTTTTAAAAAAAAAAGCTCCCCAAGGATTCCCTGACCTCGCCAATACCCATATGTGATGAATGGTGAAGATTGACACAGATAAGATCCTCAGGTATTTGTAATGCTTTGGGTATATAGGAATGTGCTGGTAAGCATCCTGCATATCCAGGGAGGCTAACCAGTCGTGTTGATAAAGCAGAGGTAACAGGAATCCTAGAGATATCATTTGGAATTTTTCTTTGGGAAGGAATTTGTTTCATTTTCTGAGGTTCAAAATGGGGTACATGCCTCCGGTTTTCTTTGGAACCAGAAAGTAATGGGAGTAGAACCCTGTGTTCCGCTGATCCAGCGGAACTACTTCCACTGCCCTGTTGTTCAGAAGGCCTTGTATCTCTGAGGCGAGAAGTTCTGACTGAAGAACTGACAGCCTGGGCTGTCGTCTGGGGGGACGATCCGGAGGGGTCTCCAAAAGATTGAGGGACTACCTCTTGCGGGATTATCCGGAGGACCCATTTGTCCAATGTTATGGACTTCCACTGATTGTAGAAATGAATCAGACGACCTCTCACCGCTAAGGAAGAGTCCCCCTCGGGCAGCTGAAGTGGGACTTGGGCCAACAACTCAGAAGGCGGCACTAGGCGCTTTGGGTCCTTGCGCCTTCTGCTGCGTTTTCTTCTGAGGCTGGGCGGTTGGTTTTTATTAAAACTTCCCCTGCCTTTGCCTCGAAAGGACCGACTGTCATGAAACTGGCATTTGTTAACACTCCCTCGAGAGGGGGGACGGGGGGAGGTCGAGCCAATTTAATGGCTGACCTAGTCTTTTGTGTGGCCTCGAGAGCCTGTTCTACTTGGGGGCCGAAGAGATACACACCATCGAAAGGCAACGCCATTACCTGCTGCTGGGCATCATTCGTGAAACCTTAAGTATGCAGCCAAGAATTACAGCGGGTACAAATGCCTGCCGCTGCCACCGGGAGCAGTATCAGGCGTCCATAGCTGCTTTAACCTGCTGGTTGTTGGACCCGATACCCTGGTTATGGTTTGAAGAAGCTCTGAATTAGTGTCCATTACTGGTAGAGCTTCAACCATTTGTTTGAGCGAATATCCAAAGGATATACTCATATTGAGAGAAATAGCCTTGGTAGCTGGCAATACGCATACCTAGGGTGGAAGCAGCAAAGACTCTCTTACCTAAAGTGTCTATCTTACGAGATTCTTTGTTAATAGGTCGAGGTGTAGTAGTCTAGGGAAGGATGACCTTATCATTCTCTGTCAAGACTACAATGGGATCCGAAAAGGCTTGGGATGCTAAGATGGGTCAATCCTTGAGGGCAGCATATTTCCTATCTACGGACTTAGGCACAGAACGAATGAGAGCGGGATTATTCCATACCATTTGAGAAAGCGTCTCAAAGGAGGGCTGTACCGGAGGAGTCAAATCCATAGGGATCTCCGGAACATGGAGGTACTGGAGTCTTAATAGTTTCCCAGGATCGATATCTGTAGTTTGGAGAGAAAGAGAGGAATTCAAGTTTTCAGCAGAGACTTAAAAGACAGGTCCTTGACCACAGGCTCTGCAGAGGAATAGATCCTGTTCCTTCCACATCACCCAGCCTAAGGTCTGGGTCAGGCTCAATGTCATCTCCTGACAGTCCAGGAAGGACTGTATGGACAGGAAAGGAGTGAAAATAGAAGGAAATGAGGAAGGAAAAGGGTTAAAGGAGGAGCCCTGAAGACTGGATGAGCGTCCTAACAGGTCTCGGGCGCGGCACAACGCCAGGCGCCAAGAGAGCCCACATGGTGCCAAGGCAGATGCCAGAGAGGTCGCATGGTGCCGAGGAGGCACCAACAATCTCATGGCACCGAGAAACTCAATGGCGCTGGACGGACGATCAGTGTCAAGACGGCGCTTGAGCGTGCTATCACCCGCCGAGGACATCAAAATATCCCAAGACTCTGAAAAACAGGATTTGAGAGAAAGAGAGATGAAGACCAGGAGATGGAGCATCGGTGTGGCCCCTGCGCACGCAGCCATGTGAGGGGAGAACACTTGCTGGGAGTCGACGGCACTGAAGGCGCCACGACTAGGGGCCCAACCGCCTACCTGATCTCCCAAAGCCTGAAGGCCCTGAGTGACAGGGCCAGGCAGCTGGACCAACCTCCGAGCCCATTGCTCCATAAGAGCAGCCCACTGATGAAACTGCTCATCTGAAGACCTACCAGAGGGCGGGGTATGGCTCCGATGTCAAAGACGTCGGCTACCAGAAACAGAAGCCGGCGACTCCGAAGAAGGAGACCGGTGCCCCAATAACTGACCGTCTAGGCGCAGACATATCTGAGGGTGACCTCGAGTGATGCCTTCTCTTTTTTTGACCTGCGAGATGAAGAAGAGCTCGAGGCCGAACGGTGCCGAGAATGCCACCGTTTACTTTTATGCTTTCAAGGGGAACGCCCACTCCCTCGGGCATTGGACTGTCCATTGTCGGACACCACTCCGGAGAAGGCGGCGGACTGGACCCAGCCCGGCTGACTGAACAGCTTTCATACGAAGTCTCCCTATTGTCACCTGACCCGCTCATGGTCGACTCCGTCAATGTAGGCTGAGACTTCTTCGTAAATAAGAATAAATAAACGAAGCGATACTTGAGAGATATTACTACAAAACAATAAAACTGAAAAACTATGCTGCTAGTTTGAAGTTTGACTCCCGGCGGGCGAGCGACGTTGTCACTGAAGTGCACTCGACAGCGGGAAAAAAGGAACTGAGGCGGTTGGAGGGCCGATGCCGGGATAGTCATTACCGCAAGAGCAGAGGCTCATGGTGCCGCTCCTCGCGGCACCATCTCCGGCGCCGACCCTCTAGCAGAAAGTTTGCTCCTGCTGGGTCCTAGTGCCTCCGGTGCAGATCCCATTAGTGTGAATGAGTGGTGGAGACTTATGTCCAGGAAGATCATGGCTTTGTTTTTTTTTTTTTAACATTTAAAGGGACACATTCATGTACTGTGGCAGACATAGTTTGAAAGCCAATGAAAAATTATTTTGATTGCGGTATTAGGCATACATGTAGCTGGAAGCAGTCCAGAGATATAGACGACTGAGCTTGTGCAATATAAATACTACATTAGAGCCATTCTTAGAATTTTGTGATGTCAGTGACAATCAAGCAGTGCCTAACTGCATTGAGTTAAGCACTGCTTGATCATCACTGACATCACAAGGTTTTAAGAATGGCCCTAATGTAGTATTTATGTTGTACAGACTCAGTCATCTATATCTTTGGACTGATTCCAGCTACAGGTATGCCCAATACCTCAATCAAAAGAATGTTTCATTGGCTTTAAAACCATGTCTGCCACTGTGCATGAATGTGTCCTTTTAACAGAAGTTCTAGGATACTGGATATGTTGTTTATCTACACTTCTTGGCATGTCCCTTTCCCTTTAAGGATCATTGGAAGGTCTTCAAGCTGACTCCTCCCACCCACCCAGTTGGTATATCCCTCGGCTCCAGCCCATGATGCCAGATCTTCCTTTCTGCTGGAAGATTCAGGTTGCCTCCTTCGTGCTTCTGCACTTTGTAAGCCCTGGCTTCAAAACCTTTGGTTATTTCGAAAATTAATCTAGTTTGCATTTGCAATCGCAACTCTGCCTCCTGATCAACGAGGCAGAGTCGGAACTCATGCCTTCCCAGGTGATGTGCTTCAATCGCGGCAGAGCTCGACTCTCATCAAGCCAGAGCCCGGCTCCCGGTGGACAGGGCAGAGCGTCTCTCCTCCTTTGCCCAATCATTTCTGGTTGGGCAACTGCGCCCTGCACGGGACTTTCTGCGCCTTCTGGGTTACATGGTGGCATATGTGCCCCTCCAATGGGAGCTGGCTGCCCAGTGAACTCAGCACCACAGTCATTTCGATCAACTGATAACTGTAACCCAGAAGATGTGGGATGCTGTCCAATGGTTGACCGCCCCAGGCCGGTTGGTTGCAGGAAGGGATCCCATTTGTCCGCCCCGAGCCGATAGCCGTCCTCACGACCGATGCCTCTCTCATGGGCTTGGGAGCCCACATGGGGGACAAAAGGACCCATGGTTTCTGGACCCCGAGGAGTCCCAATACCACATCAACCTGTTGGAGCGCAGAGCAGTCAGACTGGCACTGTCAGCTTTCGCTCCTCAGCTCTGAGGGCAAGTGGTTTAAGTCCAGACGGACAATACCACGACCATGTACTACCTCAACAAAAAGGGCAGCACACATTCCTATCTACTTTGCAGTGAGGCGATCGGCATCTGGACCCTTGTCAGCCATCTGGAGGCAGATCTCCTAGCCATTCATGTGACAGGAGCTTCAAACCATCTGGTGGATGCTCTCAGCTGCTTAGGCGGGACATCCCATGAGTGGTCTCTCTATCCAGAGGTAGCTTACAGCCTGTTCTCCCACTGGAGCAAACCAATGGTGGACCTGTTTGCCTCCAGGGACAACAACAAGCTGAGGCTGTTTCATGCCCACCCCACTCAGCAGGGCTTGTTGCAGGGGGATGCCTTCTCGAGACCGTGGACACCAGGCCTCTGCTACACCTTCCCTCCAGTTCCCTTGATCCACAGGGTGCTCCTCAAGGTGAAGAGGGACAAGGCGAAGGTGATTCTGGTATCCACAGACTGGCCGTGCCAGTTCTGGTATCCAGATCTCCTCAGCCTCAGCTGCAGGCCCCCAGCACACCCGGACCTGATCTCTCTCAATCAGGGGAAAGTACACCACCCGGACCTTCAATCCCTGCACCTCACAGCCTGGTACCTGAGCAGCTAGAGTTTTAGGCTTTGGGTCTTTCCGAGGAGATTATCACTGTGGTAGAGGCATCCAGGAAGGAATCGACCAGGACATATTATGCTTTCAAATGGAAAAGGTTTTCCATTTGGTGTCAGGGCAAGGGCCAGGACCCTCTGTCCTGTCGCTAACATTTTCGACTACCTCTGGTCTCTGTCCAAAGGGGGTCTTCGGTCATCGACCCTTAGGGTGCACCTGGCAGCCATCTCTGCTTACCGGGCGCAGGCCGGTCAGCCGACAGAGCAGGAGACAGTGGTCGGGCGCTTCTTCAAAGGCCTGAATCACATATCCCCTCCGATGCGAGACGCTTCTGGCAGACCTACAGCAAAATGGACTATTGCAAGGTGGATTACATCTTGCATAAGTGTGCTACGAGTTGGCGGGCATGGAGCCTCCCAGAGGGATAAGAGCTCATTCTACCCGCCATACCGCTGCATCAGTGGCTGCTTCCAGGGACATCCCTATCCAGGAAATCTGTCAGGCTGCTACCTGGAAGTCAGCAAACACCTTCATTACCCATTACTACATCGACCTTGAGTCACGTTAGGATGCTGGTTTTGGGGCCTCAGTTCTCCAATCTCTTTTCCCCAAGTGAGCATCAGTGGGGGTGTGCGCTTTGCCTCCCTCCTCCCAGAGAATGGCTAGGAGTCTGCCATGAAGTGTGGATGAACAACATATCCACGAACCTAGAAAAACAGGTTACTCATCTGCAACAGTAGTTCGGCGATTGTGAAGAGAGTTGGACCAGCCAGACTGCGTAGCGTAAAAGGCTACAGGAACTGCACACCGCCTTCCACTGAAAACGTAAGTGCAGCGTCATGCCTACGTAGCGAAACACGTGTGCCAAGTGCCCCAGCCATCGGGAATACGTGAACTCGGCTTAACTTCACAAAACACAAATACCACAATAAATAATCATGAAAGAGAGTAATAAAAAGCAAACACACACAATAGCAAACTTAATCAATGAACGCAAGCTTTCATTGGGGGGCTGTGCCCCCCGCACCCCCCTCCCCCTTCGAGCTCTGTCCATCCTTACATTCTTCACATAATATATGATCTGTGTCAGTTACGCAGTACGCGAGTTACGCAGTAAGCGTAGCTCCTTGGCTGGTCCGACTCTCTTCACAATCACCAGTTGTTCTAGGAATGGTATATGTTGTTCAACCACACAGACCCATCCGACCTCCCCGGCTGCAGACGCACAACACCTGGCTTCCAGTGGGCTAAGATCTGGCGTCATGGGGTGCAGCTGAGGGATATACCGCCCAAGTGGGTGGGAGGAGCCAGCTTGAAGACCTTCCGGTGATTCTTAAAGGGAAAGGGACATGCCAAGAAGTGTGGATGAACAACATATACCACTCCTAGAAAGTACAGTTACGTAAGAACTTACCGAACAGTAGGTCTTCGAGAACAGCTCTTGCAGCAGGTAACACCATTAGGACTGAAGCCGGCAGCGTCAGGACCCAGAAATCTTCTAGCTAGCAGTCTTCAGGGGGACCTCGTCGGCCGGTCCGCTCCCGCGTCAGACGTAGTACATAAGGAGGCGGTCCCGCCAGATTCCCCAGTTCTCCAGCCGGAGACTCCCGGCCGCAGGATGACATCAGAATGGGAGACTGAGGATCCGCCATCGGAAGAAAAGAAGGGCGTAAGCCCCTGCCAAAGACTTGGTAGCCATACCTCCTCCAAGGGGGAATGGTGGGCGGGAAGGTACCTGCTGCAAGAGCTGTTCTCAAAGATCTACTGTTACGCTAAGTTCTTACGTAACAGTACCATCTTACTTCGAGATACAGCTCTTGCAGCAGGTAACACCATTAGGACTGATTCCCAAGCAATAGCACCTGTAAGCATTCTGGGAGGAGGAAATTAGGAGAGATCCTTAAACAAGTCCTGACTCTAGGACAGGAGACCCTGTAGAGCGGCCAGGCCGAAACCGGCTCTCCGCCGTGATGCAATATCCAGGCTATAGTGCCTAATGAATGTGTGCACAGAGCTCCAAGTAGCTGCAGCACAGATGGCAGAAGTGGAGACATTACGCAGTGCTGCAAAAGAGGTAGCCACACCTCTAGTCGAATGGCCCCGGACTGGGCCCGGGAGGGGCTTCTGTCTGCTGTTATAGCAAAATGCAATACACTGGACAAGCCAGCGGGAAAGGGTCTGCTTTGAGACTGGTGGCCCATCATTCTCTCAGCGAAGGAAGCGAATAGTTGTTCCGATTTACGAAGTTGTTTAGTTCTATTCAGGTAGTACCTTAAAGAGCGGTGAACATCCAGGGTGTGAAGCAACGCCTCTCCTCTATTAGAATACTTGGAAAAATAAACAGGCAGGTCAATGTCTTGATTGAGAGTGAGGGGAGAGACCACCTTAGGCAGAAATTTAGGATTCGTCCTCAGAGACACTCTGTCCTGGTGGAAAACTAAATAAGGCTCCTTGCACATGAGAGCATGAAGCTCAGAAACTCTCCTTGCTGACGTGACAGCAACTAAAAAATAAAAATTACGTACCTACCGTAATTATGATCTTTCTGTGTATCTTCACCATTCATCACAGATGGGTACTGGCCGGAGATCAGGACCACGCGGGAGCTTTTTTTTTTTCTAAAAAGGATAGGCGGAGCCGACGCAGCATCGGCGCCGCCCTCGAGGCCGACGTACTACGTGGTGCTCGAGGATTAGCCGTTAGGCTGCATCGACACTGCCTGCCTACCAGTTCTGAGTCGCCGGAGAGGTAAGAGGAAGGGATGGAGGGTGGGACAAGAGAGTCCAAGGGACAGACAAAGGAAGAGAAAAACTGAACTAAAAGGAGAAATTATGACTGAGAGGACAGCATAGAAGAAGTAAGACTAAGGGGATTGGGTAGGGGCCCCAATCTCTGGAAGCGGAAGAAGGGAGGGAAGGGAGGGGAGAAAATTTAGGAGAGAGTGAGAGGTAACAAGGATCCGAGACCCTTGTCCGTCACCAGACTGTATAGGAACTGCAAGGAGTAGCAAAGCTCTCTGCCAGAATTCAAGGCACAGGATAACTGGCAATACTCCAAAAGCAGAGTCAGCTATTCTGGAGAAGGACAGGGTACAGGGACTTAGTACTCTCTCTGCAAAGATATTTGGTGAAAAAAAGGAATTATTTATTTATTTTTTTTAAACAGTTTGATGGATAACAGAAGGAGGGCAACCACCAGCTCCCACCCCGTAGGGGTGGAGACATGTAGTAGAGAAGGAGTGCCACTCGAGCTGTACCCCTTACGGGAGAAAATACCCCGTGTGTCCCAACTTTACCCCGCTCAAGAAGAGGGGTAGGCACAGAGGGAGGAGGACCCAGAAACTGAGGCCCCAGGGCGATGGCGGGCGGGAATGTGATGAATGGTGAAGATACACAGAAAGATCATAATTATGGTAGGTACGTAATTTTTATATCTTATCTGTGTCAATCTTCACCATTCATCACAGATGGGTGAGTACCAAGCCCCTCCGAAGGGGGCTGATTCATTGCACCCTAAGGGACAGAGTCCCTTAGCCCTCAGTGGGTGACACACTAAGGGGGGGAACCTTCTGGGCCTGATGAGGCCCGAGAGTTGGGAGAGCGAGACGGGGTTCCCCGGAGGGGAAGGAAGATGCCCCAACAACGTCGCTCCCCTCACGGAGAAGAGATAGGTTCCCTGGTGAGTGGAGCAAATCACGCTATGCCAGGCCAAGGGTGACAACCGGGAAAGGCGAAGCCACGCCGATTTCCTGGTGCAGATCGCTGTCCCTAGACCCTGGAAGCTACGTCACTGGCATCATAAGATGCCCTTGCTGGTGCCTTGCTAGCTCCAGGCCGCGTGCAGAGAGCGCGATGGCTTGCCTGGTTTGCTCCGAGTCAGGCAAAGCAGCTAGGATCTGACCTAGCACGGACCACAAGAACCTGTTGTAGGCTGCATAGTGGGCCTGATGAGCAGAGATGGAGAGAAGCAACTGTGCCAAGTAGAAGGTCCTCCTCCACCAGAAGTCAAAATCCAAGGAGTCTTGATCCGGAGGCCGGTCACAGTGGAGGGCGCGAAGCCCATCAGGGGTGTCCAGGAGCATCAATCCGGACTGCGGATGAGGGATAGAACCTGGAGACTCCGGGGGAGAGCAATACCTGTGGCTGAGGTCCCTAGGGGCAGAAACTCCAGAGAAGGGCCTCTGCCAGAAACGCAGGGACGCCTCCCGAAAGGGAGTAGGCCAGGGCGGCACCACAAGGGTGGACGCACCAAAATCGCCTAGAAAGGTGTGCGCCACATGCTTAGGATTGCTCACAGAAAGAGGAGAAAGGTGACGGTCCTCCATCATCCTCAAGAGGAAACGCTGGTACTCAGAGAGATCAGCAGTCGAAGAGATATGGACAGAGGGTTCCTCTCCTCCAGAAGAGGGGGATGAGGAGCTGGAGGTCACCAAATGTTCCGATCGTGGCTGCATGGGGGGAGGTTGGAAAACCTGGCTGTCCACAGCCCTAACGTAGGCCAGGAACCGAGCAGTCACCGCTCTGAACTGTTCCCAGGTGAGAGGGCCGCTAGGACCAAGAATGCCTGGGAGCGCTGGAGAATGTGGCAGAGGGGTAGGGGCAGAGCCGAGAGAAGAAGTCAGCTGACCTCTGCCAGGGCTAGGGAGCGGACCATGTACACCCGAGGAGGGTGTCCCAGAAGACTCCACAGCTGATAGCTGAACAACCACGTTGGTACTGCCAAGGCTGCGCCCAGAAGAATCCCCCCAGTGAGACGACCGGGGCCGTATAGGTCCAGAAGGACGGTCCCCTGCCTCCAAAGAATGGGACCCCCTCAAGGAACCGGAAGGGGAAGGGCGGAAGTCCGCACTGCGGCTTTGTCCAGGGCACGGGTGGACCCCAGAGAAAGGCCAACGCTACCGACTCCCACACCGACCCCTGGGAGTCTCAGAGGGTCCTGGTCCCCAGAGGGCCAGCCTAGGTAGCTGGCAGCTCTGGGCTGCCCCGAAGGGAGACCCAGGAGCAGCACCCACCCCTCCTGCAGGCTTCCATGGGCTCCAAAGCTGGGCTTATCGAGACACACTACCGGGAGGGGCACCACCGCCGAAGGGTCGAGGAACCCCCCAAGGCCAGGTTGCATGGCAATGGTGGCACACACCATAGCCTGCTGGTCAGTACCACTGACCCTAACCTTGAGAACTACCTGACGCTCCTCAGAAGGGGGCTGGCTATGACTCGTCATCGAGACCACTGGCTCGCTCTCCTCCGCAGACAACCCCGAAGGGTGTGACTGCCCGTCCGACTCTGAGCCCGACTCCAAAGAGGTAGAGTCTGAGGCCCTAAGCCAAACGGTAGGAGGGCGGTTGAAGACAACCTTAGCAAAGGGCCCGGCAGTCAGAGCAGTGGCCGAGGTGGTACCCGTGCCCTCCACAGCCCTGCAAGCGGGGCTGACAGAAGGCGCCAGGGCAGCTTGGGCCAAAGGTCCAGAGCCAGGGCCAGCCGCGGCGCCGTCAAGTCCACTGGCACCGGGGGCGGTAACAGGGACAGAGACGGCGCCGACAGCAGCCCCAGCTAGGACCTCAGCGCTGACGACACCGCCAGGCCCCCCGCCGACAGCTCCGAAGGAGGACTTGGCGCCGAATACGACACCGCTAGGACCCTCGGCGCCGCGACCGGCATCGAGAGCACCAACGACGGCAGTGACTGACAACGCCGAAGGCCCCAAGGTGCCGTGCTCAACCTCGGCGCCGAGGCGAGACATGACGAAAGGCGACATCGAATCCAGGGTCACGGCGCTGACAGGGCCCACGTCACCGCGAATGGCGCCAAGTCCCCGACGGCACCTACCGACAGCGCCGACCGGCCTTCCGGACTGCGGGAGCAACACCGGGAAGCCTTCACCCCAAGAGGGGACTGCTGTAGCGGCGCCTCCTGCCCGCTCCCGGGAGGAAGCAGGACGGGCCTCCTGCGCCGCGGGAGGAGCCTCGACCAAGGCCAGGCTACTAGTAGCTGAGGCTCCCTCCTCCTCAGTCCATACAGAACTCGGAGGGGACTCGGAGGAAAGGCCGAGAGAGCGCGGCTTGGCCTGAGTGCGAACCCTACCCCCGACAGTCGGCGGAGTCAGCCCCACTTAAACGCAGCTGATCGAGGACGCCGGGCGTCCATGGAGAAGCAGGCGCCGCATTAATCCATGTCGTGAAGCGGCCAAGACACGCAGACACCGGTCATGTTGGTTGGTAACGGAATACTTGCGCCGCATCGGGCACCGACGCGATAGGGGCTGATCTGCCTTGGAAAACTTCTGCCTCCGACTCGAGATACACTCCACGGAAAACACCAAAACAGACTCGACGTTGCAAACTTTAAATAAAAAGGAAAGATCTTACCGGCGACGTCGAGTAGAGGCAAACCCAGAAATGAAAATTACGTACCTACCGTAATTCTTGATCTTCTTGGACGAGTCTCCACCACTCATTCACACTACTGGGATCTGCGCCGGAGGCACTAGGACCCATCGGGAGCAAACTTTTTTCTGGAGGGTCGGCGCCAGAGATGGCACTGCGAGGAACGGCGCCGCAAGCCCTGGCTCGTACGGTAACGACTATCTTGGCGTCGACCCTCCAACCGCCTCAGTACCTTTTTTACCAAGGTGGTGCAGCGTAACTAACCTAGAAGGGTAGCCTAACCTAAAAACCGGACATAAGATAGTCCGGGCGACCCGTGTAAGAAGGGTCAATAAAGAAGTCTTCACGGCCTAAAGATTTCAGGCAGTGAAGACCAACAAGAAAGGTGAGCTCGGGGGATGGAGGGTGGGCGTGTGAATGAGTGGTGGAGACTCGTCCAAGAAGATCAAGAATTATGGTAGGTATGTAATTTTCATATCTTCCTGGACATAAGTCTCCACCACTCATTCACACTATTGGGAGAGTACCGAGCTAATAATCCCCCAAAAGGGCGGCAGGAAAGACCAAGAGCTCACGTTTCTAGGACAGAAGTCCACTGAGGATAGCTCTGCCAAAGGAAGAATGTCGTCTGGCATGGACATCTAGTGCATAATGTTTAACGAAAGTGTGCACTGAGCGCCAGGTGGACGCATTGCAGATGTCTGCAATGGGCACATTGCGGATTTCCGCTAGGGATGCCGTGACCGCTCTGGTAGAGTGAGAGTAAACTCTACCCTCCAACTTAACCTGCGCCATGGAATAGCAGTGACGAAGGCACGCCACTAGCCATGATGAGATACATCTGATAGCGACAGGTTGACCCAGCCAGGTCTCACTGAAGGAAACTAATAGCTGCTGAGCTTTGGGAAAATCCTTGGTTCTATCTAGATAGAAACGTAAGGCCCTCTTAACATCCAGAGAATGAAGAGAACGTTCCCCTTGATTTTGGAAGTCCGTAAAATAAGAGGGAAGGACCAAAGGTTGGTTTAGATGAAATTCTGACACAACCGTAGACAAGAAATTTACGATAGAGTACGGGGCACTACTTTGTCCTTATAGAACACAGTATAATGAGGGTCTGTGACCAGGGCATGTATCTCAGAGACCCTACGGGCTGAGGTAATGGCCACTAGGAAGGCAGTCTTCCAGGTAAGAAATTTTAGCTCACAAGTAGCCAGAGGTCTCGAAAGGTTTTAGTGAGCATGTCTGTACAAGATTAATGTCCCAGGCTGCAACTGGACGCCTTGTAGGAGGTCTGGTATGCAGAATCCCCTAAGGAATCTCTTAACTATAAGTAACTGAGCCAGAGTTAAGGAAAAAACGGCTCATGATACGCTGAAATGGCACTAAGATGAACTTTGACTGTAGAGTACTGCAGACCTGAATTTGAGAGGTCCAAAAGGTACTCCAAACCTTATCTGGTGGGCAGGAAAAGGATTCAAAGAGGACTTTGCACCAAAGCGGAAAACGCCCACTTGGCTGTGTAAGTTTTCGAGTGGCTGGCTTCCGTGCAGCCAGAAGAATATCTGAAACTCTTCGAGAGACATTGAACCGGTTTACTTCGACCTCTTCAGGAGCCAAGCATGAGGGTGAAGTGATCTCAGGTTGGGATGGACCACCGGTCCCTGAGTCAAAAGGTTCATCTGCAGGGGAAGTGGTCTTGGAGTAACTGCCAACATATTGCTGAGTAGTGGAAACCACAGCTGTCGAGGCCAAAAGGGAGCAATGAGAATCATTTTGTCCACCTGGGATTCGAACTTGAGGAGTACCCCCTGAATTAGAGGAAGAGGCGTAAAGGCGTAAAGAAAGCGTTTTGTCCACCGCAGCCTGAACGCATCCTGACAGAAAATGCCAGGCCCTGGATTTCTGGAGCAGAAGAGAGGCAGTTTTATGCTTGAGTGGGGATGCAAAAGGTCCAGGTCTGGAGTTCCCCACTCTTCGAATAGTGACTGAACTGTGGTTGAGTCGAGAGACCACTCGTGAGGGTCTGTCTCCGTTCTGCTGAGACGGTCTGCCAGTTCGTTCTGAACACCTGGCAGGTAGACCACTTGAATTAGAGCCTCGTGCTCCAAGCACCATTCCCATACCCTCATTGCTTCCCTGCATAAGGGGTAAGAATGAGCACCGCCCTGCTTGTTGAGGTAATACATTACTGCTTTGTTGTCCGTTTGAAGGAGGATGTTCTTGTGACACAGAATGTCCTTCAAAGCTCGGACCGCATAGAGGACGGCTCTCATTTCCAGGACGTTTATGTGGAGCTGGGACTCGACTTGAGTCCACACACCTTGAGTGTGGAGAGCCTGACAGTGAGCTCCCCACCCCATTAGGGATGCGTCTGTGGTAATGGAGATCTGATGGTCCAGAGGAGCAAAGGGTACCCTCCAGGAGATTGCTCTCTTGAGACCACCAGGTGAGTGACCTCCTAAAGGTTCTGTCACCTTGATGAGATAGGACTGCGGTGAGTGGTTGGGGACCACTGAGTACTGAGCATCCACTGGGTGGTTCTCATGTGCAGACATGCTAGAGGGTACAGTGAACACTGAGGATGCCATGAGGCTAGCATCCGTTGCATCGAGAGAGCTGTGACTGAGCTGTTTTCCCCGATGTGACGGGCCATCTGAAGGATATTGTTCCTCCTGTCTTCTGGAAGAAAACCCTTCGCACAGGAGGTGTCCAGAAGAGTCCCTATAAAAAGGAGCCTCTGGGAGGCCTGCAGTTGCGATTTCTTGAGGTTGAGCAGTACTCCCATGGATGTAAGGAGGCGCGAGGCTGTCTCCACGGCGTCCAGAGTCCCTTGCCTGGAAGGGCTTGCTAGAAGCCAATCATCCAGATAAGGAAACACCTGAATTCCGACCTTTCTGAGGAGCACTGCGAGAACTGCACAACATTTTGTAAAAACTCACGGCGCCGAGGATAGCTCAAAGGACAGGACTCTGAACTGATAATGCTGTCGCAGAGCCATAAACCTCAGGAATTTGTGATGCCTAGGGTGAACAGAAATGTGCTGGTAAGCGTCCTGCGTATCTAGGGTGGCTAACAGTTGTGTTGATGGAGCAGAGGTAACAGGGTTCCCAGAGAATCATTTTGAATTTCTCCTTGGGGAGAAATTTGTTTATTTCTGAGATCTAGAATGGGGCGCATTCCCCCGGACTTCTTTGGAACCAGAAAGTAATGGGAGTAGAACCTCGGGTTTCGTTGGTGCAGTGGCACCACTTCTACTGCCCTGTTGTTCAGAAGGCCCTGAATGTCGGCGGCGAGAAGGTCTGACTGAAGGGTTGACAGCCTGGGCTGTCTTTCGGGAGGACGATCCAGAGGGGTCTCCACAAGATATGAAAATTACGTACCTACCGTAATTCTTGATCTTCTTGGACGAGTCTCCACCACTCATTCACACTAATGGGATCTGCGCCGGAGGCACTAGGACCCATCGGGAGCAAACTTTTTGCTGGAGGGTCGACACGAGAGATGCGCCCTGATGCTGGCTCGCAGTAATGACTATCTCAAGGCCGAACCTCCAACCGCCTCAGTACCTTTTTACCAAGGAGGTGCAGCGAACTAACGTAAAGAGTAAACCTAACCTTAAAAACAGACATAAGATAGTCCGGACGACCTGTAAGAAGGGTCAACAAAGAAGTTTTCACGGCCTAAAGATTTGAGGGAGTGAAGACCAACACAGCGGTGAGCTTGGGGGATGGAGGGTAGGCGTGAGAATGAGTGGTGGAGACTCGTCCAAGACGATCAAGAATTACGGTAGGTACGTAATTGTCATATCTTCCTGGACATAAGTCTCCACCACTCATTCACACTAATGGGAGAGTACCAAGCTGATAATCCCTCAAAAGGGCGGCAGGAGAGCCAGAGCTCACGTGTCTAGGACAGAAGTCCATTAAGGATAGTTCTGCCGAAGGTGGAATGTCGCCTGGCATGAACATCCAGTGCATAATGCTTAACGAAGGTATGCACCGAGCTCCAGGTGGCGGCACTGCAGATATCTGCGATCGGAACATTCCGAATTTCCGCCAGGAATGCCGCGACCACCCTAGTAGAGTGAGCGTAAACTCTACCTTCCAACTTAACCTGTGCCATGGAATAGCAATGTCGAAGGCATGCCACCAGCCACGATGAGATGCATCTGATAGCGACAGGTTGACCCAGCCGGGTCTCGCTGAAGGAAACAAACAGTTGCTGGGTTTTTGAAAATTTTGGTTCTATTCATAGAAACGCAAGGCTCTCTTAACATCCAAGGAATGAAGAGACCGTTCCCCTTCGTTTTGGAAGTTCGCGAAGTAAGAGGAAAGGACCAGAGGTTGGTTCAGATGGAATTCTGACACAACCTTGGGAAGAAATTTAGGATGAGTATGAAGAACTTTGTCCTTATGGAACACAGTATACGGAGGGTCCGTAACTAGGGCATGTATCTCAGAGACCCTGTGGGCTGAGGTAATGGCCACTAGGAAGGCTGTCTTCCAGATAAGAAACTTTAGCTCACAGGTAGCCAGGGGTTTGAAAGGTTTCCGGGTGAGCATGTCTAGCAAAGGTTAATGTCCCAGGCTGCAACCGGACGCCTTACAGGGGTCGTGCAGAATTCCTTTAAGAAATCTCTTAACTATAGGTAACTGAGCCAGAGACAAGGAAGAAACCGGCTCATGGTACGCTGAAATGGCACTAAGGTGAACTTAACTTAGAGTACTGAGACCTGAGTTTGAGAGGTCCAAAAGGTACTCCAGAACCTTGTCTGGAGGACAGAAAAGGGATTCCAAGAGGACTCACACACCAAAGAGAAAACGCTCCACTTATAAGTGTAAGTTTTTCGAGTAGCTGGCTCGAGCAGCCAGAAGGATGTCTGAGACTCTTCAGAGACGTTGAACCGGATCACTTTACCTCTTCAGGAGCCAAGCGTGAAGGTGAAGCGACCTCAGGTTGGGATGGACCAACGAACCCTGAGTCAAAAGTTCATTTGCAGGGAAGTGGTCTCGAGAGGTTGCCAACATACTGTTGAGTAGAGGAAACCATAGTTGCCGAGGCCAGGAGGGGCAATGAGAATCATCTTGGTCCCCTGAGACCTGAATTTGAGAAGTACTTTGAATTAGAGGAAGCGTGAGAGGCAAAGAAAGCGCTTTGTCCACCGTAGCCTGAACGCATCCTGACAGAAAATGCCAGGCCCTGGATTTCTGGAGCAGAAGAGAGGCAGTTTTATGTTGAGTGGGGATGCAAAAGGTCCAGGTCTGGAGTCCCCACTCTTGCAACAGTGACCGAGCTATGGCTGGATCGAGAGACCACTCGTGAGGGTCTGCCTCTGTTCTGTTGAGGTGATCTGCCAGTTGTTTTGGTACACCTGGCAGATATACCACTTGAATTAGAGATTTGTGCTCCAAGCACCACTCCCACACCTCACTGCTTCCCTGCAAAGGGGTAAGAATGAGCACTCGCCTTGCTTGTTGATGTAATACATCACAGCTTTGTTGTCCGCTTGAAAGAGAATGTTCTTGTGACAAAGAATATCCTTCAACGCCTGATGGCATACAGGACTGCTCTCATCTCCAGGACATTTATGTGAAGCTGAACCTCGAGCTGAGTCCATACACCCTGAGTGGGAGAGAGCGACAGTGGGCTCCCCATCCCATCAGCTGCGCGCCTGTGGTGATGGAGATCTGATGATCCAGAGGAGCAAAGGGAATCCTTCCAGGAGATTGTTCTCTTGAGATCACTAGGTGAGAGACCTTCAAGGGCTCTGTCACCTTGATGGATAAGATTAGGGGTGAGAGGTCGGTGACCACTGAGCGGAGAGCATCCATTGGGTGGTCCTCATGTGTAACCGAGCTAGGGGTACAGTGAACACTGAGGACGCCATGAGACCCAACATACGTTGCATCGAGAGAGCTGTGACCCATCTGTTCTCCCCGATGTAACGGGCCATCTGAAGGATGTCGAGTCTTCTGTCCTCTGGAAGGAAAGCCTTCGCGGAAGAGGTGTCCAGAAGAGTCCCTATGAAAAGGAGCCTCTGGGAGGGCTGCAGCTGTGACTTCTTCAGATTCAGCAGAACTCCCATGGATGTAAGAAGGCGAGAGGCCGTTTGAACGGCTTCCAGGGTCCCTTGGCTGGAAGGGCTTGCAAGGAGCCAATTGTCCAGGTAGGGAAACACTTGGAGTCCGAGCTTCCTGAGATGCGCTGAGAGAACTGCACAACACTTTGTAAAGACTCGCGGCGCCGAGGATAGCCCAAAGGGCAGGACTCTGAACTGATAGTGTTGACCCAGAGCCACAAACCTCAGGAATTTGCGCATGGCTCGGTGGGATGGGAATATGCTGGTAAGCGTCCCTGCATGTCCAGGAGGCTAGCCAGTCGTGTTGATGAAGCAAGGTAACAGGGTTCCCAGAGAAATCATTCTGAATTTCTCCCTGGGGAGGAATTTGTTTAGCTTTCTGAGGTCTAGAATGGGGCGCATCCCCCCAGACTTCTTTGGAACCAGAAAGTAGTGGGAGTAGAACCCTGTGTTTCGTAGATGCAGAGGCATCAGTTCTACTGCCCTGTTGTTCACAAGGCCCTGGATCTCGGCGGCGAGGAGGTCTGACTGAGAGGTCGACAACCTGGGTTGCCGTTTGGGAGGACGATTCAGGGGGGGTTCCAGAAAACTGAGAGAATAACTCTCGCGAATTATCCGAAGGACCCATTTGTCTGAGGTTATGGACTTCCACTGGTTGTAGAAGTACATCAGACGACCTCCCACCGGAGGAGAAAGTTCCACCTCGGGCAGTGGGGATGGAACTTGGGCCGGCAATTCCTAAGGTAGCGCTGGGCGCTTTAGGCCCCTGCGCTTTCTGTTGCGTCTTCTTTTGAGGTTGGGCAGGTTGGCTTTTATGGAAGCTTCCTCTGCCCCTGCCTCGAAAGGACTGACGACTATGAAACTGGTGTTTACCTACATGCTCTCGAGAGGGGGTAGGCGGAGGTTGAGCCAGCTTAATGGCCAACCTAGTCTTCTGAGTAGCCTCTAGGGCTTGCTCTACCTGAGGACCGAAAAGATATGAGCCATCAAAGGGCAACGCCATTACCTGCTGCTGTGCATCATTCGAAAAGCCGGAAGTACGCAGCCAGGAATGACGGCGAGTACAAATACCAGCGGCTGCTGAACGAGAAGCAGTGTCGAAAGCGGCTCTGACCTGTTGGTTATTAGATTCAATACCTCTGGTAACGGTCAGAAGAAACTCTGACTTGGAGTCGGAATCTGGGAGAGCTTCAACTATTCGTTTAATAGAGTGCCACAGGATATACTCATACTGAGAAAAATAGCCTTGATAGCTGGCAATACGCATACTTAGAGTGGAGGCAGCAAAGACTCTCTTACCTAATGTATCAATCTTACGAGATTCTTTGTTACTAGGTCGAGCTGTAGTAGCTTGAGGAAGAACGACCTTATCATTCTCTGCCAGGACTACAATAGGATCCGCAAAGGCTTGAGATGCCAAAATGGGATGATCCTTGGGGGCTGAATATTTCCTATCAATGGATTTAGCCACCGAGGGAGTAAGAGCAGGATTATTCCATACCATTTGAGACAGCGTCTCGAAGGAAGGTTGAATCGGAGGGGTCAAATCCATAGGGATCTCCGACGCATGAAGATACTGGAGTCTTAATCTTCTACCAGGATCGATGTCTGTAGTCTGGAGAGAAAGAGTGGAACTCAGGTTTTTCAACAGAGACTTAAAGGACAGGTCCTCGAAAACAGGCTCTGTAGCAGTGAAAGATCCTGCTTCCTCCACTTCATCACCCAACCGAAGGTCTGGGTCAGGCTCAAGATCATCTCCTGATAGTCCAGGGAGGACTGTTTGGACAGGAAAGGAGTGAAAAATAGGAGAGGAGGAAAGAACTGATAGAAAGGGAGAGTCCCCGAGGGCCCCCAGAGCCGAGGAGGCGAACGGGGTCGAGAGCAGCGGTGGAGGCTGCGGCACCACGAAGAAACGCGATGGCGCCAGGGAAGGCACGGCGCCGTGGGAACCCAGTGATGCCGCGGACGGCGCCGCGGGGCAGCGGTGCCAACTGGTTAGAGGCCCCCGCAGACGGCGCCGAGGACACCCCAGGACCCTGGAAAACATGAGAAGAACAGAAAAAACAGGAGATAAGGGCATCGGCGTGGCCCCGCGCCGCGAGCCATGGGGGAGAACACCTGAAAACGGGAGTCGCTGGCACCGAAGGAGGCGCCGACGCCACCAGGGAAGATCCAACTGCCCTACCTGGTCGCTCGACGAGCCCGAAGGCTCCCCGGCAACCGAGCCAGGCAGAAGAACCAACCTCTGAGCCATCACCCATAAGAGCGCCCACTGATGAAACTGCTCATCTGGAGACCTACCTATAGGCGGGGTAGGAGTCCGATGTCGAGGACGACGGAAACTGGAAGTTGGCGACTCCGAAGGAGGAGACCGGCAACTAGCCACGATAACCGACCGTGGACGACGCAGACGATCAGAGGGCGACCTCGAGTGATGCCTTTCTTTTTGACCTGTGGGTCAAGAAGAGCTCGAGGCCGAACGTGCCGAGAATGTGACCGCTTGTTTTATGCCGGGCGGGGACCACCCATCCCCCGGCATCGGACTGACCGTTTTCGGAACCCCGCTGAGGAGAAGGAGGCTGACCGGACCCAGCCCGACTGACTGAACAGCTTTCATACGAAGTCTCCCTACCGTCACCTGACCTGCTCATGGTCGACTCCGTTAAGTAGGCCGAGACTTCTTTATTATAATGAAATAGAATAAATTTAAACGATACTACTATCGAGATAATATTACAAAAAAATAAACTGAAAACTATGCGCTAGTTTGACTCCCGACAGGCGAGCAACGTCATTACTGAAGCGCACTCGACGGCGGGAAAAAAGGAACTGAGGCGGTTGGAGTGGTCGACGCCGAGATAGTCTTCACATGAGGCCAGCGTCATAAGCGCCTATGCCTTGCGGGCGCCATCTCGTGTCAACCTCCTCCAGCAAAGTTTGTTCCCGATGGGTCCTAGTGCCTCCGGCGCAGATCCCATTAGTGTGAATGAGTGGTGGAGACTTATGTCCAGGAAGATTGAGTGAATACCCCTTGCGAATTATCCAAAGGACCCATTTGTCTGAGGTTATGGACTTCCACTGGTTGTAGAAGTGCATCAGACGACCTCCCACCGGAGAGGAAAAGTCCACCTCGGGCAGCTGAGATGGAACTTGGGCTGGCAATTCATAAGGTAGCGCTGGGCGCTTTGGGCCCTTGTGCTTTCTGTTGCGCCTTCTTTTGAGGTTGGGCAGGTTGGTTCTTATGGAAACTACCTCTGCCTCGAAAGGACTGGCGGGTATGAAACTGTCGTTTACTGGCATGCCCTCGAGAGGGGGCAGAAGGGGGCCGAGTCAACTTAATGGCTGACCTAGTCTTTTGTGTAGCTTCTAGAGCTTGCTCTACCTGAGGACCAAAAAAGATATGCACCGTCAAAGGGCAAAGCCATCACCTGCTGCTGCGTGTCGTTCGTAAAGCATGAAGTGCGCAGCCAGGAATGACGGCGGGTGCAAATACCAGCAGCCGCTGAATGGGAAGCAGTGTCAAAGCATCCATGGCTGCTTTAACCTGCTGGTTGTTAGATTCAATACCTGGTAATGGTCTGAAGAAGCTCTGGCTTTGAATCCGACTCCGTAGGGCTTCAACCATCTGTTTAATAGAATGCCACAGGATATACTCATACTGAGAAAACAGCCTTGGTAACTGGCAATACGCATACTTAGAGTAGAAGTAGCAAAGACTCTCTTACCTAAGGTGTCTATCTTACGAGATTCTTTGTTAATAGGTCGAGCTGTAGTAGTTTGAGGAAGAACGACCTTATCATTCTCTGCCAGGACTACAATAGGATCCGCAAAGGCTTGAGATGCCAATATGGGACGATCCTTGGGGGCTGAATATTTCCTATCAATGGATTTCGCCACTGAAGGGGTAAGAGCAGGATTATTCCATACCATTTGAGACAGCGTCTCGAAGGAGGGCTGAATCGGAGGAGTCAAATCCGTAGGGATCTCCGAGGCATGAAGATATTGGAGTCTCAACAATTTCCCAGGATCGGTGTCTGTTGTCTGGAGAGAGAGAGTGTGGAACTCAGATTTTTCAACAGAGACTTAAAGGATAGGTCCTCGACCACAGGCTCTGTAGCAGTAATAGAACCTGCTTCATCCACTTCAACACCCAACTGAAGGTCTGGGTCAGGCTCAACGTCATCTCCTGACAGTCCAGGAGGGACTGCATGGACAGGAAAGGAATGAAATTCAGAAGGGAAGGAAGAAGGAAGTGAAAAGAGGAGTCCCCGAGAGCCGCCGGCACTGAGCAGCTGCACGGCACCGAGGGCAGCGCCGAAAGGCCGCATGGCGCCGAGAAGCCGCACGGCACAAAGGACGGCACCGAGAAGCCGCACGCGCCAAGGATGGCACTGCACCGAAGCCGCATGGCGCCGAGTGCAGCACCAACGCCGAGGACGGCGCCGAAAACACTCCCAGACTCCTAAAAACAGGTTTTGAAAGAAGAAGAGCAGGAGATAAGGGCATCGGTGTGGCCCCCTGTGCCGCAGCCATGTGGGGGGGGAACACCCAAGCACGGGGTCGATGGCACCGAAGAAGGTGCCGCGTGACCACGAGGGTCCAACAGCCCTATCTGGTTGCCCAGAGAGCCCGAAGGCCCACGAGCGACTGAGCCAGGTAGCCGAACCAACCTCCGAGCGCACTGCTCCATAAGAGCGGCCCACTGATGAAACTGCTCATCTGAAGACCTACCCAGGGGCGGGTGGGACTCTGATGTCGAGCCATCGCTACCAGAAGCAGAGGTTGGCGACTCGGAGGAGGAGACCGGCACCAGCCTCATAACCGACGCCTACGCAGACACACAGAGGGCGACCGAGTGATGCCTTCTTTAGACCTGTGGGCCGGGCAGAGCCGAGCCGAACGGTGCCGAGAGTGCCACCGCTTGTTTTTATAAGCCTCGGGGACCGCCTATCCCCGGCATTGGACTGACCGCTGTCAGACCCCCACGGAGAAGGCGGCGGACCGACCCAGCCCCGACTGACTGAACAGCTTACACGAGTTCCCAACTCGCCACCTGACCTGTCATGGTCGCATCTGCCAAGGTAGGCTGAGACTTCTTTATTGTATTTTATTTAAAAATAATAAAATTATGACACTGTATCAAAATAATACTACAAAAAACAAAAATCGAAAACTATGCTGCTAGTTTGAAGTTTGATTCTGACAGGCGAGCGACATCGCCACTGAAGTGCACCTGACAGCGGAAAGGAACTGAGGCGGTTGGAGGGTCGATGCCGAGATAGTCATACCGCACGAGCCAGGGCTGGGCGCTAGTTCCTCACGGCGCCATCTCTGGCGCCGACCCTCCAGCAAAAAGTTTGCTCCCGATGGATCCTAGTGCCTCCGGCGCAGATCCCAATAGTGTGAATGAGTGGTGGAGACTTATGTCCAGGAAGATCTAGTAAGACCGATGGACTTAAACTTCGCAATAAAGGCTGACAGGCCTAGTTTTTCTTCTAACAGCTTCCCACGAGGCGACCTCGACGGCAGGAAACAAAGAACTGGTAGGCAGGTGTAGTCAATGCAGCCTAACGGCTAATCCTCGAGCGCCACGTAGTATGTCGGCCTCGAAGGCGGCGCCGATGCTGCGTCAGCTCCGCCTATCCTTTTTAAGAAAAAAAAAAAAAAAGCTCCCGCGGGGTCCTGATCTCCTGCCAGTACCCATCTGTGATGAATGGTGAAGATTGACACAGATAAGATCAACGTCTTCCACGAACAGAAAACGCAGCTCGCAATCCGCGGCAGGTTCAAAGGGGGGAAGTGTGAGTTGTTGCAGGACACAGAGTAGGTCCCAAGGAGGAACAGGATCCTTGATGGGTGGCCTAAGGTGTAACACCCCTCTCAGGAAGTCTCGAGAGGCATCAAGCTGTGCCACTGTACGCTGTCCCACTGGAAAGTGGTAAGCAGAAATCGCGCATAAGTGCACTTTAATAGAGGAGTAGGTGAGACCCGAATGGAATAGGGAAAGCAAGTATTCCAGCACCACTTTCACCGGGCATCCTAAGGGAGAAAGGCTGCTCGCCTGTGATCACAAGCAAAAACGGCGCAATTTCATAGCGTACGTCGCATGCGTTGCCAGCTTTCTGGCCGCGGAAAGAACTTCCGCCACCTCTTGCGAGACCCCGTGTCGCATAATGGCTATGTCTCTAGGAGCCATGCATGCAGGTTCAGTGAGAGTAAGTCCGGGTGGACTAATGAACCCTCCTCCTGAGACAAGAGATGGAAGCTGAAAGGCAACGGAACTGGAGGTTCCCGGGACAGCTGCGTCAGCATGGGGAACCAGATCTGCCTGGGCCAGAAAGGGGCTACCAAGATCATTGTTGCATGCTCCCTCCGCAGTTTGAGAAGGACTCTCTGGATCAACGGGAAGGGAGGGAAAGCGTAGAGGAATCTGTCCGGCCAGGAAAGGGACAACGCGTCTCACCAAAAAACACCAGGCCCTGGATCTAGCGAGCAGAAATTGGGCAGTTTTGCGTTGGATGGGTTAGCGAATAAGTCCAGCTCTGGAGTGCCCCATCGAAGAAACAGATCCTCTGCTACCCCTTGAAGAAGTTCCCACTCGTGGACTCTGGCCTGGGAAAGACTCAGGCCATCTGCGATTGTATTGTCCACTCCAGGAACGTGAACTGATGATCAGGCTCGCGCCTGTTGATTGTTTCCAATGCCACACTCTCATCGCTTCCTGCCAAAGGGGTAAGAGTGTCGCCTCCTTGTTTGTTGAGGTAATACATCACCGCCGTATTGTCTGTTTGAAGCATAAGAGTATTTAGGCGGATTTCTGACTGAAAGGCCTGCAGAGCATAAAGGACCACCCTCATCTCCAGAATACTGATGTGGAGGTGAGCTTCTTGAGGGGTCCACGTTCCCTGGGACCTCACCCCGTTCAGGTGTGCTCCCCTCTCCAGCCTTGAGGCATCTGTGGAAAGAATCACCTCCGGGGATGGCGCTGCAAATGGAACACCCGCAGAGAGTGTCCCTGGGTCTAGCCACCATTGCCAGTCCCGAATCACGGCGTTCGTGATTCTGACCGGCTGCTGCATGTGGTCTTGCCTTTGGTCCCACTGCACCTTGAGCATCCACTGAGTTACCCGCATGTGGAGCCTTGCCAAAGGGACGGTTGGAATGGCTGCAGCTATGTGTCCGAGCAAACGAAGGACCAGCCTGGCGGAGGCAGTCTTCTCGCACGAGATCCCTGATGAGGGATCTGATGCGTTCCGCTCTTTCGTCGGGAAGAAATGCTTTCCCCTGGACGGTGTCCAGAACTGCGCCTATGAACTGCAGCTTCTGGGACGGTACGAGGAGAGACTTCTCATAGTTGATGAGGATGCCCAGAGACTGGAACAGAACCTGGGTGCTCTGGATAGCCAGCAACAACGCCTCTTTGGAGGCAGCCATGAGAAGCCAATCGTCCAGGTACGGGAACACGTAGTGGCCCTGTCTCCTTAAAGACGCTGCCACGACTGCCATGCACTTGGTAAAGACCCTGGGGCTAATGACAGTCCGAACGGAAGAGCTCGAACTGAAAGTGGTGGCTGAGAAACCTAAGCGCAGGAACCTCCTGTGCGCTTGAGCCACTGGGATGTGCAGGTAGGCGCCCTCATGTCTAGGGACGCTTAAGAAGCGCCCTTCTTTAGCATGGGAATGAGACCTGAAGGGTCACCATGCGAATCGCTTGTAGGCGTACTCAAATATATTGAGGTCGCTGAGGTCCAAGACTGGACGGAGGTCCACTGTTTTTTCGAACCAGAAAGAAGTGGGAATAGTACCCAGATCCTATCTGGTTCTCTGAACATACTCTACCGCCCTTTGCAGGAGCGCTGAGTATTCTTTGCCTGATAAGCATCGGTGTTGACCTGAATAACGGGAAAGCAGAGGAGGCCTGTGGGTGGCTTGTCCGCTAATTCTATAAAGTGGCCTCTTTCGACCAATTGAAGGACCCACCTGTCGGTGGTTATGGACTGCCACCCTGGTAGATAGTCTGCAATACTGCCCCCGACCTTGATGTCCCGTTGATCATGAGGGGCGGGGGCCCGGAAGGAGTCATGCTGTGGTGGCGGAGGGAGCCGCGGCTGAGCCGCCTTAGCTGGACGCTGACTTCGCCCGTGGACAACTTTCCTGGGCTCTACGAGAAGGAGCCCTCTGTTGTGGATCAGCGGACTGCTGTCTCTTGTCCGCCACAAAATGCTTTGGTTGCTTAAAGGAACTAAGCCTGGTCGGTACATAGCTTGACCGACCTCACCGCCTTCCCGGCTTCTTGAGTTTGGTGAGAACCCTCTCAGAGGATTCACCAAAAAGAACTTCTCCATCAAAAGAGGCGTCCAGGATGTTTTTCTGGACGTCTGAGGTGAATCCGGAGACACGAAGCCATGAGTGCCTCCGGAGGCATACGCCTGAAGCTGCCGCTCTGGCCGAGGAGTCCGCGGAATCGTACGCGGCTCGCAGCACCTGGGTTCCCATGTCTGAACCCGTACGGAGGAGCTGCAACATCTACTCCTTTTGCTCACCTTCTGGCATCTTGTCTGCCAGATCCAGTCCCTGCTCCCACAAGGCATTTTGGAACTGTACCATGTGGGTCAAGTAGTTTAGGGATCTGATGGCGCAAGTAGCGGAAGCATACGTGTGCCTGCCCATAGTGTCCAGCTGTTTGGACTCCGGGTCCGGTGGCAGGGTGCTCAAATGTTGCGGCCTCTGGGACCGGTCATGAGAGGCTGTGATGACCAGAGAATCGGCCAGAGGATGTGAAGCCAAGTACTAGTCCTCCTTAGGGGCCTTGTACAGGCGGTCAGCTTTCTTCGGCATCACCGGGAGCAAGTGTGGACGCTTCCACGCTGCCTTGGTGACGTCCACGAAAGTGTCCACCAAGGGTGGTACCACCACAGGCGTAGGGTCTTTTCTGCCAAGATACCTGGCGAGGCGAACTCCTCTCGGGGTCGAGTTCCTCAGCGTCCCATCCCATGTTCTCCTGGATATGCCTCATGATCTCTGAGAACGATGGGTCATCCGGAGGAGACCTTGGGAGCTCACGTGGATCCAGAGAAGGGACGGTGATCGGAGAGGGTGATCTGGATTCATCCGAGAAATCCGAACCCGTGTCCTCCGTCGAAGGTGAACGACGTCTTCTAGGTCTCTTGGGGCTGGGTGATCCAGAAGAAGATCTGGACGGAGGTCTCAGTTTCCTAGATCTGCCCCTAGGAGAATCCGAAGGCTCCTGGGGGGAAGGTACTTGGTCCGCAACCCTAAGTGGAGTGGGGGGTGCAGGAGCCGGTGGAATCGCAGGTGGAGGAGTAGGTATGGGAACCATATCCCTTTTTACAGTGTCCCACCAGTAGGTAAACAACTCCTTGACCTCGGATATGCTGAGGCCCGACGACGGACAGGTCGCCGATGGCTGGTCGTCGGGTTCCGGCTTCGGTCCCCCAGGGGCCTCAGGTTCCAGCGAGTTCCTGAGGCCGACAGGACCGGCTCGGCCTGGCCTGGTCCTTGGGCTGGGCCAGTTCTCCTCCGGTAATCATCTCCTGACCGACATCGGTTGAGGCGCCAGGTCCTCTTCTCGGTGGGTACGGACGCCGGTCCCCAGCCGGTGGTGAGAAGGCGAGGCTCAATCTGGCGACGGGCGCCTGGCAGTCGGGCGGTTCCTGGACCTATGGTGGGGATGGTCAAGGCCGGATTCAGGCCGGGCGCTGGTCCGACGAGACTTCTTCAGGAGGTAAGCTTTTGGTCTTCCGCTGGGGAGGAGGAGGAGGCAAAGAGACGGACCTGACGTCGGGTTCCAAACGGCGGGAACCAGACTTGTGATGGTGATGACGGTCCCCCGACCTAGACATGGCCTTAGAAGCTGAGGATGAGGAAGGTCTGGAGGTCTTGGCCTGAGAGGCAGAAAAGGAGCCCGAAGGGGTCTTCACCGCTGCAGGGGGAGGCTGAGAACGGGCCCGGGAAGGAGAGCGGTCGGACCGGGAGCCGGAGCTACGGGAGTCAGAGGCCCTAGATGGGGACTTAGATCTAACTCTCTCCCTGTGCTTCTCAAGGTGTCTCCGGGCCTTCTCTAAGGATTCCCTCTTGGAGGCTGCGTCCATGGCTTTGATTTTCTCTTTGAGCAGGAACGCCTGAAGGGCCTTCTGACGATGGATCCGGGTCCGGCTGTTGAACCCCTGGCAGAAGAAGTAGGACCGGGTGTCGTGGTCTGGGCCTAGGTAACTGGACGAGGTCAACGCGGATCCTTGAATGGGATTTGCTTCCTACAGGCGATTTTGAAGGATGGCCTTCAACGGAGGTTGAGGACATCAGACAGCAACTGAGCCGAAAAAGAACTATTTTCCAAGGAAGAACTTAACCGGACGTCACGCGCTAGAAACGAGCCAAAGGGTCGAGACATGCAAGTCGACGGCGGGAAAGAACTGGGGAATCTGGAGGCACCACCTCCTTATGTACTACGCCTGACGTCGGGGGCGGTCCCTGCTGAAGACTGCTAGCTAGAAGATTTCCCTGGGGTCCTGACGCCTGCTGGCTTCAGTCCTAATGGTGTTACCTGCTGCAAGAGCTGTATCTCGAAGTAAGATCTACTGTTACAGGTGAGTAACCTGTTTTTTTTAGGTGCAGGAGGTTTTGCTGTAACAAGTTAAATTTATGTTACAGTTCCTTACAGGCAAGTTCACGGGGGGGCCTGAAGATGTAGAGGACTGTATCATCAGCAAAAAGGTGGACGTTTGCAGAGTTGATACCAGAGTTGATATTATTGATATAAATTGCGAATAGTAAAGGACCTAATAGAGACCCCATGTGGTACACCTCTCTGAAGAGTTTTCAGAGGGGCGAGGTCCCCTTCCGCCTTGACTTGCTGCTGCTGGCCTATAAGGTAACAAGAGAACCATCGCAATGCAGTGGAATCGAGACCAATGTTACGCAGTATGAGCAAAAGTAGGCAATGATCCACTGTGTCAAATGCCTTGCTCAGGTCAAGAAATAAGGCACCCACATGGTTTCTAGAACCGAGAGCTAGTTGCCAGTCGTTGGTCACCTTGGCTAGGGTAGTCTCCATGCTATGATTTGGTCTAGACTGTACAGGGTTAAGCATGTTAAATGATTCTAGGTGATTTCGTAGTTGTGAATTGACTATTTTTTCGAGTAATTTAGATAGGATGGGAAGGACAGATATAGGTCTGTAGTTATTAAGGTCACTCGGATCACTTGACTTAAATAGTGGGATTACATGTACTATTTTCCACACCGATGGGAGAGCACCTTGAACAAGTGACATGCTGAAGAGATTAGTGAAGGGTGGTGCAGTCAGAACATGATAACCTAGTTTTAGGAAGAATGGATCAAGCTGATCAGCGCCTGTTCTTTTTCTTGTATCAAGGCCCAGTAAAAGATCTTCCACTTGCTTGAACGTGATAGAACAGAATTAAAATTTTGCTTCTTGTGAGGGGGTGCTGATGGTTGGACCGGCCGAGTCAGGGACAATGGTCTGGGAGCACAGTTTATTTGCAGGAGAAGTATCGAAAGCTAACCCAGCTGTAGAAACACAGAAACAAAGACTTTGACAGCAGATAAGGACTGCTTGGCCCACCCAGTCTGCCAATTTCCCTACCTATTGGATAAGCTACATATCCTAGTTAACCAACAGCCTACTTCTTCCTAACCCCCCCCCCCAGAATTGCCTCATGTCTGTCCCATGCATTCTTGAATTCCCCCACTGTTTTTGACCCCATTACCTCTTCAGGAAGGCCATTCCATGCATCCACCACTCTCTTTTTTTGGTAGTTACTAAGCTTTTACTCTTTTAAGACACCAATTGCTAGTGGTCTGAAAACTAGCAGTGTATTTTTTCCTTCTGAGCTGTCTTTACTCCCTTATTATATGGGAATTCTGGCTGTTCAACTGTTCTGTTACGGCTGCCGTTTTTTAGTAAAGCCGTAATTAGCCCTTTTTCACTGCACTGGAGATTTGTGGAGTTGCTGCTTGGAACTGCTGTTCTGGTGTATGGGCGGACTACGTGAGCGGGAAAACCCGGGGTCGAGTAGAGCTGGAAACAAACTGGGGAACTTCTCCTGAACTGTGTGCAGTGTGAGGTTTGGAGACTGCCGCTTCAAGCATTTTTCCTTGGAGTAGTGCTGGTGTGGTGAGAGCACATTCAGTGGCTGGGGAAGATCTGAGCGTGGCTGTGGAGTTCGCCGCCTTGATCGCTCGTCTGTGGAGCAGGCGTTGGTATGGTGAGAGTGCATCCAGCGGCTGTAGGAATACCTGAGTGCGGCTGTGTCTACTCCTCTGGGTCTCATGTACTTGCTCCTTTTTGCCCCGGGACGGCCTGGCAGGTTTTGGGTTGTGTCAGGTTTCCGGGGAGGCAATAGCAGGGAGTTTAGACTGGAAGGTTTACTCTCAGCTGCTGTTGTTAGGTAGGGGGACTCTTGCGGCCGGTGGACGGCTGAGTCTCCAATTCCCCTCTGATTGGGCCCATATTCAGCCTGTAAATTATTGTGGGTCTGTCGCTCCAAGCAAGGGGAAGGTGGCAGTATGCCTCTTGGGCCGCAGCACCGAACTGGGGGTTATTACCTGGGTTGGCCTGTGACCAGAAGGGAACTCGGAGGGGCGCAGATTGGTGGATGGTGTGTCCCCCGGGGATTCCTAGGGTTTTCTGTGGGGGGGGGAGCTGTTGGCTGTCTCCTCAGGGGCCCATATTATCTGGTTGCGGCCTGTAGGTTTCTAGCCTCCGAGATTGGTGCTTTCGGCCTGAGGTTCTGGAGTGGTTCTAAGAAGAGGAGATTGAAAAGAAGGAAACTGGACCGGGCTACCTGGGAAATTGTTTGCCGGTCCATACATTTTCGCAGGAACTCTATGATTAGACTGGTGGGGTGGTGAGAGTACCTCAAATAGACTAAAAATTTGTATTCCAAATACTCAGTGGATGTTGCTGGTAAGAGAGGAGAGCAACCCTGGGTTTTTGTTTTCTGGACTGGGAGAGGGTGAGAGCCTCCCCTTCCTAAAAGCAACTCTTTGAAGTTTTTGGTGTGCTTCATATACTTGGACACTGATCCTGTGATAATTATCTCTGGACATCTCAATCATTTAATTTTACATTTCAGGACCAATTGTAATTTTATTGTATTATAGACTTTTTTTTTTTTTGGGGGGGGTTGTTAATTTTGCTTTCCTGAGTCTCTCCTCCCAGGGTGAGCATGTGGGGAGTCTCAGGAAAACTATTGGTGTTTGTTTTAATTTGGGAATTTATTTGGGAGGTAAATAGTCATTTAATTGGGGATTTGTTCAGGGGTGTTTTAATATTATTGGGTCTTAGTATGTGTAGGAGTCCTGTCCCCACGCTAGTGCACGATTCGTCCTCCGCTCTTCATGCCCTCCACACGTCTCTCCCACTCCATTACAGCTGTTGACATAGAGCGTTGGGTATTGTTCAGAGGGGAGTTGGGGGTGCGAACAGTGGAGGTCAAAGAAAAAAATTACTCACCTTAGTAATGTTGTTTCTTCTAATGGAGTCTTGCTATATTATAGACATTAACAGTTTGATCCAGCTCTAGAACTGCCCCGGAGTGAAATGGTTAAATCCATTCCAAAATAGAATTTTGGCACGAGAGCAGCTCTATCTGTGTCATTTCAAACTTGAACTGTCAGATCTTTACGAGCCAAACTCACTAAGGTCTGTGTGGAAGCTGTAACCTACACTAGCCAAATGGCTACCTAAATAATAACAACCATTGATGGTCCCAACACCCAAGACTCAAGTCAGGGTACCAGAAATACTAACACCATTCTAATAATATGAAAATGGAACATAAGTATAATAAAACACACACACGCATACACATACACACCCCCAAAGTCCCAAAGGGGACAAAATGCTAACAGGACATAAGTAGTGACCACACTAAGTTGCCCGCACCCCACCAAGTAGAGGTTCTGAGAGGGGCAGGTTGGGGGGGAGGTCTATAATATAGCAAGACTCCATTAGAAGAAACAACATTACTAAGGTGAGTAATTTTTTCTTCAAACAACATGAAGTCTTGCTATATTATAGACATTAGCAGAATACACAGCAGTACCTCCATGGAGGAGGGGCAGAACCTACTTAGGAATAGGCTCTAAGAAACAGCTGTGCCAAACCGAGCATCTCTCCTGGCCTGGACATCCAGGGAGTAATGCTTGGTAAAGTGTGTACCGCTTTCCAAGTAGCAGCCTGGCAAATCTCTAATAAAGGGATATCTCTGGCAGCAGCGAGACGCGCTGTACCCTGGTGAGAATGAGCCCTCAAACCCGGGGGGCTCTGCCCACTTTCTGATAACAAATTGGATACAAGAGACAATCCACCTGGCTATTGATCTCTAATGGCAGGTTTGCCTTTCCCAACTTCACCATAGGTAAGGAAAAGTTGGAGGGATTGAAACTGTGACCTTTGGTACGCCTCTATAATAACTAAGAGCTCTCTTAACATCCAGGCTGTGCAACCTCCTCTCAACCGAAGAGGAGTGATCAGTGAAAATACTGGAAGGAGATAGACTGATTAAGATGGAAATCTGAAACCACCTTAGGCAAAACTTCCTATTAGTCCTAAGGACTACCTTATCCCTGTGGAAAGAAATAAAGTCAGTCTCCACTGACAAGGCTTGCAATTCACTTATGCATCTGGCAGAAGTGATAGCCACTAGAAAACAGTTTTCCAAGTTAGGTACTTAAGCTCTGCAGAAGACAGAGGTTAAAAGGGGTTGCATTAACTGGGCAATGCAAACATTAAGGTCCCAAGCAGGGGCCGGTTCCCCGAAGGGTGGATTAGTATGGAGTAATCCCTTAAAACTTGGAAAACACAGGATGAGAGGAAAGAGGGATGACTTTCCTGCTGACACAAAAGCAGACACAGCTGCCAAATGAACTCTCAGGGTAGCTGGTCTGAGACCCAAGGAATTAAGATGTACCATGTAATCTAACAAAATGGGCAATTCAGCAGATCCTGGGGAAATATTTTTCCCAGCACACCAAATGGAAAACCTTTTCCATTTAGAACTATAAGTAGCCCTAGTGGAAGGCTTTCTGGAAGCCTTTAGGATCTCAAGAACACCCTGAGAGAGTGTAAATCAGCAACTCTAACTCCTCAAGAGCCAGGCCTTGAGGTTGAGGGATTTGAGGTCCGATACCAAACCCTTCCCTGGGCACAAGTCAACAGATTGTGATTCCTGGGGAGGCACAGGGGAAGATGGACTGTCAGAGACAGAAGGAGTGGGTACCAGGGCTGCCTGGCCCAATCTGGGGCAATCAGAATCACCCTGCAAGGCTGAGATCTGATTTTGACTAGTATTTGAATACGAGAGGAAAGGGGGGGAAGCATAGAGGAACTTCCCCTCCCAATCCAGAAGAAGGGCATCCAGGGGAACTGAGCCCAGCACTGGAGGCCTGCAACAGAACAGAGGAAGTTTGTGATTGTCTGGGGCTGCAAAAAGATCTATCTGAGGGATGCCCCATCTGGCAAAAACTATCCCCAGCACTTGAGGATCCAGGGACCATTCGTGATGGCCCTGGGAAATCCTGCTGAGGGCATCCGCTAGGACATTGTCCTTCCCTGGAAGATGAAGTGCTATGAGGGAAGTGTTCAGGGAATAGGCCAGAGACCACAACTTCACTGCCTCGGTGCACAAGGCCGAAGACCGAGTGCCCCCCGTTTGTTGATGTACCACATTGTTGTGGTGTTGTCTGTTCTGACTTTTATCACCTTGTCGTGGACAGATGCAGAAAAAGCCTGAAGAGCTAAAAAGACAGCTCTGAGTTCCAGCAAATTGATGTGGAGCAGAGATTCCTGGGGGACCAAACTCCTGAGTGGAAAGGTCGCCCATGTGGCTCCCCAACCCAGAAGGGAAGCATCTGTAGTGAGAGTCAAGTCGTGAGAAGGGGAAATGAAGGGGACCCCCGCTCTTAAATTGCTCTGATCCTGCCACCACTGGAGAGCTAGGATCAAGGTTCGAGTCACTGGGACCAACTTGGAAAGTGGGTCTCTTCTCTGAGACCAAAAGGTTCTCAAGTGAAACTGAATGTCTCTCATCTGAAATCTGGCTCCCTGCACAACAGCTGTGGATGCAGCCATGTGCCCCAGGAGCTACAGAAAGTGTCTTGCTGGTCGAGAGACCTGCAGAGTGAAGGAAGAGGCCAGAGCCACTAAATTCCTTACCCTTTCTGGGGGAAGAAAGGCTCTCGCTAGCTTTGTGTCCAATTCTGCCCCTATAAAGGTGAGTACCTGGACTGGTTCCAGAACCGACTTTGGTAGGTTTAGCAGAAAACCCAGGGAGGTGAGAAGCTGCTGGGTGACCTGCAGGTGAGATTTTACCTGTTCTGAGGACTGGCCTACAATGAGCCAGTCGCCTAGATAGGGAAAACAGCAATCCTCTGCCTCCTTAAGTGGGCCACTGCCACTGCTAGACACTTTGTGAATACCCTTGAGCAGAGGTAAGGCCGAAGGCATTGCTCTGAACTGGTAATGACCTGAGGGCAGTTCGAATCTGAGGTACTTCGATGGGATCTTCTGATTAGGACATGGAAATAGGCATCCTTGATGTCCAGGGAGGCTAGCCAGTCCCCTGGCCTTAGGGAAGGTAAAATCATTGCCAGAGTTACCATTTTGAACTTTGGTTTCAAAAGATGCTTGTTCAGATATCTGAGATCTAAAATGGGCCGCCATTCGCCTGTCTTTTTTAGGGTAAGGAAGTATCTGAATACAGACCCCTGCCCTGATGCAGGGGAGGGATCCTTTCTACTGCTCTGAGAGCTAACAGGGATGAGACCTCTGTTTCCAGAGCGAGGGTCTCTGAAGCACTTGCAGGTAGAAAAAGTCTGCTTCTCAACTTGGGAAGCTTTTTGAAGCTGAGAACCAGACCCTGGCTTACTACTTCCAGAACCCACTTGTCTGAGGTTAAAGAAGCCCAATTCTGACTGAAGTAAGCCAGCCTGCTCCCCCACTGGTACAGGAGAATCGGCCCTGGGAACCCCATCAGGGTGCCTGTTTCGCAGGAGCTTTAGGCTGGGGGGTGGGAGCAGGTCTGCCCACCCCTCGTCTGCCCCTGCCTCTGAAGAAGCCCCTCTGAGCATAGGCAGAGGAGGCCTGAGTCTGGTAGAAAGGCTGTGAAAAGGCCTCCCCTCACCCCTGGGGCATGCCTTGAGGAGTGGCTTCAGCTTCCTAGCCTGGGCACTCTTGTAAGTAGTCCCATATTCATCCATCTTCTTCATGTAATTCTCTATCTGCTCTCCAAACAGAGAATTTCCCACCACAGGAAAATCCATAGCCTTAGTCTGGGTATCCTGTGACAAACTAGTACACCTGAGCCAGGCCAACCTAAAAGCTACAGATGTGGCCATGACCCTAGAGGAAACATCATTAACATCCACAGCAGCATGAAACTGAACCTTAGAGGCTTCAATGCCATCAGCAGCCACCTGTTCTAGTTCACTAGCCAGCTGGCCATGGGCCTGCTTGGCCAATTGCATAACAGTATCCCATCTAGATTTCTGATACCTAGCTACATAAGCCATATAATTTGCTTGCCTGAGTCCCAGAGAGGCTGCCATATACTGTTTTTGCCATGGCATCAATCTTCCTGGAATCCTTGTCAGGAGGATGTGAAGCCAAGGAATATTAGCTTTATCACAGGCAGCAGCCTGAACTACCCCAACATGACTGCACTGCTGAGAAAGGAATTCTGTATCAGGGCCTGACGATGTATACCTTCTGTCCATCTTTTTATCTACAGGAGGCACAGAATTAGGAGCTTTTAAAATTTTAATTGTTTGTTTCCTAAAAGATTTATGTAAAGGAATAGACAATCTCCTAGAATCTGGAATATCCATCATTTCTACAAAATCAGGCTCCTCTTGCTCATCCACAGCCTCTTCTAAAGGAAGCTGGAGGGTTTCAGCAACTTTTTTATAAAACATAAAATGAGATGGGGACTCAGACAGCATAGGGGGAGATTCTAAAGGTCTGTCTGGGGAGATGTCCGGTTCAATGGGCACACCCAGACCTTCCCAGCCACATTCATACTGTTCACAATCCTCCTCCCCCTCCTCTGGTTCAGAAAATTCCTCAATATCATAATCCTGAACCACTGGGACCAGACGAACCGACCTTTTACCAGATAGTGGTGGTTCGGACGGACCCTGAGACAGTGACTGGACAATTTGTATGGCTTTTGCTATCTCTGCAGCAGTTGGAGAAGGAATTTTGGACTCCAGACCTGCTGATTTTCTTGTTTTCTTTACTGGAATTGGTTCCTCAGAGCCAGCTTTTCTTTTGCCCGAGGAAGTCTGGCCCTGGTCAGAGGGCACTCCCTCTGGTTTGGTTGGCACCGAACCGGGCTGGCCATCCGGGTCAGCGGACTTTTTGGCCTCTCGTTCCCTGAGCCTGCCCAATCTTTTTTCCAGGGTGGCTGCAGGGAAATTCTTACATACCTGGCAGTCTGACTGGAGGTGGTCAAACCCCAGACAATAAACACATGTGGTGTGTGGGTCAGCCTTGGCAAAGACTTCCCCACAAACATCACAGTGTTGAAACCCAGTGGGCCCGGTTTTTCTTTTGGGTTTCTCAGACATAATGCCAGCCTAACCAAAAACTTGCCCTTTTAACGGCAGTGCCAGGCAAGACACCCTTATCGGTTCCTAACCGTGTCACGGGTATTGGAAAAAAACGTAATAAATCCGTATTTTTTAGAACCGATAAGAACCGGGAACCGCACTCTACAATAGTAACTTTTAGATTTAAATCAGTTTTAAGCCCACTGATCGGTTCAAAACCGAACCGATAACTTACAAGTTCCACACAGACAAAACCTTCATTTACTTACGGTTACCACAGATAGAGCTAGAACCGAACGGTTTTGCGGTTAAAATAAAACTATTCTCGGTTAAATCCAACCGAGAAAACACTTTTTAAACCGAGAAATGAACCGAGCAGAAGGAGAAATCTCCGGAGCAACTGTTCACTGAGGTGGAGTAAAGAATCTGACAGTTCAAGATTGAAATGACACAGATAGAGCTGCTCTCGTGCCAAAATTCTATTTTGGAATGGTTTTAACCATTTCACTCCGGGGCAGTTCTAGAGCTGGATCAAACTGCTAATGTCAATAACATAGCAAGACTTCATGTTGTCTGAATGAGCGAGGCCATCATATTGAGGCAGTGAGATCCAGAAGATGCCCTGGGATGAAATGGAATCTGGAACCGGGTCCTTTCTGTCTGGTTTCCACACCCATGGGCACCACTAGTACTGGTGGGCAAGCAGTCTGTGGAGCTCCAGAGGCCCATCCTACCCAAGCGGTGTTGTGCAATACCAGATCCATTAAAAACAAGACTGCAGTTATTGTACATCTTGTTGGGTCGTTGGCTATGAAATGCATTACCGAGACCTGGCTGGATGAGAATGCAGGCCCTACATTAAAGGCTGCTATTCCGGCCGGGTACTATTACACCACCAGAGGTTGGACCGCAGGGGGCGAGGGGGTTGTGGTCTGTTTGAAGACCGAACTGGGACTCACAAGTGTACCAGTTGAGGGGGCTGAGTCATTTGAGTGTACTGTAGTGGCAGGTGTGGGTTGCAGAATCGCTCTCATCTTGTGTCCACCAGGTGATGAGAAGCGGTTTCTGCAGGAAGTAGAGGATTCGTGATCAACACAGCGCTCAAGTTGCCCAGGCTGATGGTCCCAAGCATTTCAACACCTGGGTTGATGATGAACTCTCGTAGTTTGGACAACACTTCCTCCAATTGATGACATCTCTGGGCCTTACACAAGTTGTTACTTCTGTCACTCATAAGGGTGGTCACTCTTTGGACTTAGTCTTCCTCCTGGGGATCGAAGCCTTCGATTTCGGGGTGGAACCTGTCAGATGGTCCGATCATTACATTGTGGAGTTCAGTTTTTGGCCCCCCTTTGTAAGCGTACCCCTGTGGAGATGGTCAGGTAATGCTCTTTGCGAGATGTAAGCTCTGAGGGCCTGGCAGTGGTGCTTGACCTATCAGAGCTTTCTGGAGTGAGCAGTGACCCAAATGACTTAGTTTTGGCCTATAATAAAGCAATCTCCTCCACTCTGGATTCAACTGCTCCCATCCGCATTCGTCATCTCCCCCTTCGCCCTCGGTCCCCATGGTTTGATGGGACTTTGAGAGAGATGCGGCGACATGGATGAAAATTAGAGGGCTGCTGGTGGAGAACCGCCCTTGATGCCGACCATCTTAGATTGATGGAGCATTATCAAGTCTATCATTCCACAATCTCCCATAAGAAGGCAAGAGTTCCTGTCCGGGGAGATTGCGGCCGCTCAGAACTGACCAGCTCAGCTCTTTTGAACTGTAGACAGACCGTGCAACCCAGGCTGTCTGTAGGTTCGAAGGGCCTTTTCACAAGTTGAGTGTGAACAGCTTGCTCGCTTCTTTGTGGCTTAGGTGGCCGACATCAGGGTGGCACTCCAGCCTACATCCTCTATGGGAGAAGCTGTGGATCAGCACCCGGTCATGGTCCCTAGGCTCTCCTGGAGTTCCTTTGACCGGCCAGAGTTCATCGATGTCATGCGGATTGTCCAGGGTATGCACCCTACATGCTGTAGTTTGGATGAGGGCCCAACTTCCCTGATAAAGGGTTGTTGTGATATTATCGGCCCGGTCCTAGTATGGGTAGTCTGGTTCTCCTTGGAGACGGGCGAGTTCCCTAGCTCCCTGAAGGAGGCGGTGGTAATGCCCCTCCTGAAGAAAGCTTCTCTGGATCCAGACTGCCATGCTAACTAAAGACCAATCTCTAACCTCCCCTTTGTGGCGAAGGTGATTGAGAAAGTAATGGCCATACAACTGTAGAACCATTTGACCATCCATGACATTTATGAACCAGTCCAGTCTGGTTTTCGTAAGAGGCATAGTACCGAGACGGCGCTGGTTTGGGTGCTCAATGATCTCTTGATGGCAAGAGATCGAAAGAGTCGCTCCATCTTGGTTCTTCTCGATCTCTCTTCAGCATTTGACACTGTGGACCATGGGGTACTTCTCGAATGCCTGAGGTTCATCTGCGGCCTGTCTAGTACAGTCCTCAGGTGGTTTAGATCTTTCCTCACAAGCAGAAACCAGAGGGTGGTATCGGGGATTAATTCCTCTGGCCCAGTCTTTCTGTCTTGTGGGGTTCCTCAGGGTTCGGTGTTGTCCCCTATGTTGTTCGCAGTGTACATGCTACTCCTCAGAGACATTGTAAGAAGGTATGGGCTGAGGTTTCACTGCTATGCTGATGATACCCAGCTCCACCTATCTTTTGCACCCAACCAGGAAAGAGCTCTCTCGGTATTTAACAACTGTCTCACTGAAATCCAGTACTGGATGAATTCAAGCTGGCTAAAGTTGAACTCTGAGAAAACTGAGGTGATGGTTGTGGATCCGGGTAGCTGGATAGAGGGGATGGGAGCTGGTTTTCCCTTAAGACTTTTTCTGGGTGACATCCAGCTCCCTACCTCTGAACAGGTGCGGAACTTGAGGGTGATTTTTGACGATGGACTGACACTGCGACTGCAGGTGTTGGTAGTCATTAAATCATCCTTCTGCCATCTGAGGAACATCGGTGTACCACAACCAGTCTAAAGACTCTGTCAATCATCCAGTCGATGGTCAAGGTTATGGTCGAGGTCATCACAGGACAGGGTAGGGCTCTACCCCTGGACCTCTGGTCACCTGGCAGCTACCAGTGGTGCCCTTGCCAGTCCCTGCTGTGAGAAAGACCCAGGGTTGACTGAGCTTCCTTTGTAGGAGCCCCTCCCAAAGGCTGTTTAGGCAGTGGCTCCACCACAATCGGTGGCGAGACCGATATCGGTTGAACCGGAGCGGGTTTAGCCAGCTCTGCAGGTGGGGGAACCAATTTCACTGGTTCCAAAGGAGTCGGCTTTGGCCTAGAAGGCAAAAGCCAAGTAATGGCCCAAGCAGAGAACATGGTCGTCTTCTGCCCAGACAGGATCAGCTGCTGCCACATCAGATCCTCGTAGCTTCGGCGGAGTTTCCGCCGAAGCATCTCCTCATCTGAGGAGGATGACCGATGGCATGCCTCTTTTTGGATTTTTGAAGCACTTGTGCGCCTTCCTCAGCCTGTTGGTTGAGGGGGTCTGAGATCTCGGATTGGCTGAGTCGGTTGCTCGGGAGGCACCAGTTACTCGTGGGATCCCCATCTGGCTGGGTCTCCTCATCGGAAAAAGACTGGACCGGGGTCCTATTGAGAGAGCCGTCGACTGGAATGGGTGACAACGGATTGATGGGATCGAGAACGATCTCAGCCTCGTTGATCAAGACCACGGTCAACTGGCCAGACGGCAAGGCTGAGAAACCAGCGGCTGAGGAGGCAAATTTGTCTGAACTCAATACTGCCGGCTCCTGGGACCGAGATTGCTCACAATCCCAAGAGCGTCTTCGCTAAGACGAAGACTGATTCGGATCCTTATCCCTCTTACAGGACTGAGAGGAATAGGAGCCCGCAGGTTCCTTTCCCTTAGCGGGAAGAGATTGGAACCCAAAAAGGTAGAGCCCAAGCTGAGAGGAACGATGTCCGAGAGGAAGACTCTGAGGCCCATGCCCCTTCTTCTTCGAAGGCCTGCATTCACTCCAGCTGTTTGGCGGATCCTGTAGCTGCAGAGACTGCCCACTGGGCGTCTTTAGATTTCACAGAAGGATTCTGTTTTTCGGGCCTTCCCAATCTGAGGTGTGCAAGAAAATCGTTGAGGACGTTCAGGTGAAAAACGAGACACATCTTGCAAGTCTTGGTGTCATGGCCGACACCTAGACAGTAAATGCACACGGTATGCGATCAGGACGCAACATTTTTTGGTTGCATGGGCACTAGCGAAATCCGGGGGAAGATTCATCTTCCATGACGGAACAATGAGAATCCCCATCGCTAACTCGAACGAGTTGAAGTTTCGGAATAACCGAAGGTTTTGAAGCCAGGGCCTCCAAAAAGCGAGAGCAAAGAGGAGGCAACCTGACTCTTCCAGTGGAAAGGAAGATTTGGCGTCATGGGGAGGAGCCGAGGGCTATACCACCTGAGTGGGTGGGAGGAGACAGCTTGAAGACCTTCCTGCGATCCTTAAAGGGGAAAGGGACATGCCAATAAGTGTGGATGAACAACATATCCACGATCCTAGAACAGTTAATATGGACCCATAGGTCTTCTTCCGTTCTAATCCTAGTATAAGCACCTAGTATACAAATAAAACATTTCACAGGATCAGGTTCAACAGATTTACAATATAAAAATATGTCAAATTACACAATATCATAAAACCTGAGTATTAAAATCAATATAAGATCAGTAAGTTCATGTTTAGTATGTCATGAACAAAAAATGTTTATCCAGTACGAACTGCGGATAATGACAGTATCACAAGCACATGCAAGACTTCCATGTAAAATCTCCAACTGCATTGTGCCCTGCCTAACAGACCAAGGGGGTCGGGCAGCAGTAGCAGAATTCTGCCTACATGCCCAGCTATAGGAGGAAGGGAAATAATCTGGCACATTTAGTGCTCTTCATATGCACTGTATTCCAAACAACTTTATAAGTCACAAAGAGCTGTGGCAGCCATTATGCAGGCATGAAGAAGAAGGGTGGTGAAAGGAGATAATGGAAAGGTCAGGAAGTTTAAAGGTAGGGGTAGGGATAGAGAGAGAAGAGAGAAAAATACATCAAGCACGCTGGGTTAAGTGACTTAACATTATATACTGAATACATTTCAGTGGAGGGGTTCAAAAATGGGTCTCCTGGTTCACAGCCCTGCATGCTAACCTCAACACTACACTACGTCCCAAACAAATAAAACAATAATGATAGAGAATGGCACATGTGCCTTAAAATCACGTCTGTACTTTGTTTCTTCAGCCATCTTTCCTCAATAAAAAATAATTCCTCTGTTCCCAACCACATTCACACACCCATACACACCTATCGAACCAGTGGATTCAAGTGCCTGCTAGGATACCCAGCAGAAAAACTGGTGCTGGGAGGTTTAATACTTGACTGCATCCAAACAGCATGGAAAAGAGAAACAGAAAAATGCTGTTTAACAGTGTTTGCTCAAGTTCAGAAATGCAAAAAACAGTGGGGACTTACATAAGCAATGAAAAATATTTGTGTGCTTTATACTTCAAAATCAGGACACTGTGCATGTTTTTCAAGATTTGGCAAGGGCACAGACAGCTAAACCAACACTGCCTGGTCATCAGAAGAGAAATGACGGATTTACCCATATATACATACGTATAAGTCGACCTCATATATAAATCAACCCCTTTTTCTCCTGTGGATTTTAGCAGATTTTTAGATACATCTCGTATATAGTTTGAACCCTCCCCCCCCCCACCTTTACATATTATAAAGCTACTAGTACATCTCACCACCACCACCAGGAGTCCTACTTTTTAACAAACAACACACTAGTGCCAACGGTACCACTTTCCATAACCTACTCTCACCGGCACAAGTTACTGAAATTCTGTGTCCATATTTCCTGTTTATTTATTTTGTCATTTTTTATTTACACTAACTGTTCGACCGAGGGCCCCAAGACACCGATCCACAAGTGCCAAAAATGCATGGTGCTGATACACTGACCAGTCTCACCGATCAGCATCCATAACCATCCCTAACCCAACCCTACCGGCACAAATCATCGTGTACTTACTGGATAAACTACTGTATGTGCAAACTCCTACTGCAAAAGATTTTACTGTTGTACCTTTGATGCCAAGTGTTGCTGCATCTCCCAAATGCTGAATGTTGAACGAACATTCCCATCATTGCCTGTGCTCTTGCAAGCGTGAACATGAATTTGTGCAAATAAGACAGCAGGATTCATTGCAAAAATTAAAGATGCACAAAATGATTTTGTTTTATAGTGTAATAAGGGTCTCTTTAACAGTAGTGAGTTAAGTGCTACGACATCAGAAGAACGGCTGGAAAACAGGCAAGAATGAAATCTGTTGCAGCTACTTGTAAATGTACTGTAATAGTAATGGGCTCTCAAACAGTAGCAAAAGCTTTGCAGATAAGTAGACCTCACATATAATTCAAGTACCCTTGTTTAGTGCCTATTTTTGGCACTGAAAACTCAACTTATACACAAGTATATATGGTAGTTTCCTCACAATTTGCTTACTGCATTTTCCTCCCTGGAGCTGTTAAAAAAGGAAAAATTACTCACCTTAGTAATGTTGTTTCTTCTAATGGAGTCTTGCCATATCATGACAATTGCAGTGAGTCCCAATCATCGAACTGCTCCGGAGGTGAAAGAGTTAACTTTCCATGCCAGGCATGGAACTCTGAGCACGAGCTCGGTTGGAAACTCTGTCAGTTGTTCTTCAAACACAAACTGTCAGATCTTTATGAGCTAAAACTCACTAAGGCTCTGTGTGGAAGCTGTAAACCTACACTAGCCAACTGGCTACTAACATAAACACACATTTTTGGTCCCAAAACAAAGACTCAAGTCAGGAGACTCAAAAAATGAAAAACACACCAATTCACCCCAAAAAAGGAAGGGTGAAAAACAACAAGGTGGGAAACAACTAAGTGCCAACACTGTACTGCCCACCCACGTCCCAAAAACAGAGGTTCTGAGAGGGGCAGGGAGGGAGATCATAATATAGCAAGACTCCATTAGAAGAAACAACATTACTAAGGTGAGTAATTTTTTCTTCAAACAACATGAAGTCTTGCTATATTATGACAATTACGAACTACACAGCAGTACCTCCAGGAGGAGGGACAGAACCTACTTAGGGAATAGGCTCTGAAGCACAGCTGTGACAAACCGAGCATCACTCCTAGCCTGGATATCCAGGGAGTAATGCTTGGTAAAAGTGTGAACTGTTTTCCAGGTAGCTGCTTGACATATCTCTAGAATAGGGATGTCCCTGGCAGCAGCCAGGGAAGCAGCTGTACCTCTGGTAGAGTGAGCAATCAGGCCTGAGGGAGGAACTTTTCCCAGATTTTCATAACAGAATTGGATACAGGAGACAATCCACCTGGCAATGCATCTTTTAGTGGCGGGCTTCCCTTTACCAACCTCGCCATAAGTGAGGAACAGTTGGAGGGAGTCAAACCTGTGACCCTTGGTACGCTCTATGTAGTAACTAAGGGTTCTCTTCACATCTAGGCTGTGCAGCCTCCTCTCACCAGAGGAGGAATGGTCAGTGAAGTACACTGGAAGAGATATAGATTAAGGTGGAAATCTGAAACCACCTTAGGTAGGAACTTTCTGTTAGTCCGGAGGACCACCTTATCCCTGTGAAAGGAGATAAAATCCAGCTCCACTGACAACGCTTGTAATTCACTTATGCGTCTGGCAGAGGTGATGGCTACCAGAAACACAGTTTTCCAAGACAAGTACTTAAGCTCAGCTGAAGACAAGGGCTCGAAGGGGGGGTTGCATAAGCTGAGCAATGCAAACATTAAGATCCCAGGCAGGGGCAGGATCCCTGAATGGAGGGTTGGTGTGAAGCAACCCCTTAAAAAACTTGGAAAATACAGGATGAGCTGAAAGAGAAGAGGGTTTACCTGCTGAAATAAAAGCAGACACAGCTGCCAAATGCACCGTCAGGGTAGCTGGTCTCAACCCCAAAGTGTTTAGATGGACCATATAATCCAGGACTGTGGGTAAATCAGCAGAATCTTGGGAAATATGCTTTTCCGAGCACCATATGGAAAACCTTTTCCATTTGGAATTGTAAGTAGCCCTGGTGGAAGGCTTCCTAGAAGCCTTCAACATATCCATTACACCTTGGGAAAGGTGTAGATCAGCAAACTCTAACTCTTCAAGAACCAGGCCTTGAGATTGAGAGATTTGAGGTTCGGATACCAAACCCTTCCCTGGGCACAAGTTAACAGACTGTGATTCCTGGGAAGACACAGGGGAGGATGGACTGCTAAGGACAGTAGGAGTGGATACCAGGGTTGTCTGGCCCAATCTGGAGCAATCAGAATGACCGTGCAGGATTGGGATCTGATTTTGACTAGCACTTTGAACAAGAGAGGGAAGGCATAGAGAAATTTCCCTTCCTAACTGAGGACTGAGGCATCCAGAGGGACTGAGCCCAACACTGGGGTCCTGCAGCAAAAAAGGGGAAGTTGGTGATTGTCTGGGGCTGCAAAAAGATCGAACTGCGGAGTGCCCCATCTGGCAAATATTACTCCCAGAACCAGGGGATCCAGTGACCACTCGTGATGGCCCTGAGAAATCCTGCTGAGAGCATCTGCCAGGACATTGTCCTTGCCTGGGAGGTGAACTGACGTAAGGGAGGTGTTCAGGGAGTAAGCCAGAGACCACAACTTCATGGATGCGGTGCACAAGGCCGTAGACCGAGTGCCCCCTTGCTTGCTGATGTACCACATTGTAGTGGTGTTGTCTGCTCTGACCTGTACAACTTTGTTCTGAACAGATTTTGAAAAAGCTTGAAGTGCTAGAAAAACTGCTCTGAGCTCCAACAGGTTGATGTGGAGCAGAGATTCCTGGTGAGACCATAGTCCCTGGGTAGTGAGGTTGCCCATGTGAGCTCCCCACCCCAAGAGGGATGCATCTGTAGTAAGGATTAAGGAGTGAGACTCAGTGACAAAAGGAACCCCTTGTCTCAGGTTGCTCAGATCCTGCCACCACTGTAGGGCTTGAATCAGGGTTCGAGTTACTGGGATCAACTTGGTAAGAGGATCCTTTCTTTGAGACCAAAAAGCTCTCAAATGGAACTGGATGTCCCTCATCTGAAATCTTGCTCCTTGCACTACTGCTGTAGAAGCAGCCATGTGTCCTAGGAGCTGCAGAAAATGCTTTGCTGGTCGAGAGACCTGCAGGGTGAATGAGGAGGCCAGGGAGACGAGGGTCTTTGCCCTGTCCAGAGGAAGGAAGACCCTGGCTTCCTGTGTGTTCAGTTCTGCGCCTATGAAGGTAAGAAGCTGGACAGGCTCTAGAAATGAAAATTACGTACCTACCGTAATTCTTGATCTTCTTGGATGAGTCTGCACCACTCATTCACACTACTGGGATCTGCGCCGGAGGCACTAGGACCCCTCGGGAGCAAACTTTTTGCTGGAGGGTCGGCGCCGAGAAAGATGGCTGCGAGGGCACGGCATCATGAGCCTCAGCTCGCGCTGTAATGACTATCTCGGCGTCGACCCTCCAACCGCCTCAGTACCTTTTTTACCAAGGAGGTGCAGCTTAACTAACCTAGAAGGGTAGCCTAACCTAAAAACCGGACATAAGATAGTCCGGACAACCTGTATAAGAAGGGTCAACAAAGAAGTCTTCACAGCCTAAAGATTTGAGGGAGTGAAGACCAAAAACAGAGGTGAGCTCGGGGGACGGAGGGTGGGCGTGTGAATGAGTGGTGGAGACTCGTCCAAGAAGATCAAGAATTACGGTAGGTACGTAATTTTCATATAAAGGTTTGTCTCCCCATACGATGCACAGGGGTAATGCCAAACTTCACCCAACAACTAACACACCAAAATCTGGCCAATGGAAAATCATGTACACAAATGCTCACAGCCTGGGAAATAAGATCCCAGACCTGCAGGCAATAATGTCAGAGGCTAAACTGGACATAGTAGCAATTAGTGAGGCGTAGTTTACAGTAACCACACTTAGGGAGACTTCAGTACCTGGCTATGTATTGTTCAGAAGAGACCGAGGTGCAAAAGGGGAGGAGTGGCCCTGTATGTTAATGAAAATATCAAAGCTACAGAAATTCAGAATACACATAAGGAGCCAGAAGAACTGTGGGTCACCCTGGAAACAGGAAATGGGACAGCCATAAGAACTGGGGTTGTCTACAGGCCCCAGACCAGAGGGAGGACATAAGACACATTACTGTTAGAAGATATACAAAACATGACAGCTAAAGGAGGTTCTGATAATGGGAGACTTCAACATGCCAGATACAGATTGGTCAATACCAGCAGGAACATCTGCCAGAACTAGACACATAGTGGATTCCCTGCAGGGAGGGCCTCAAACAACTGGTACAGCAACCCACAAGAGACAGGGCTATCCTAGATCTAGTACTGACTAACAAAGAAGGGATCACAGATCTCCAGGTAGAAGGTCACCTGGGGCCAGTGACCATCACATGGTATGGTTCAATTTGGCTACTACATCTAAATCATCCCATTCCAAGGCAAAAATAAGGAATTCAGAGGAGCTGACTTTGATAAGATGGCCAACAGAGTTAAGCTAGCCCTGGCAAAAAAACACAGGTGAGGAGGTACAGGCAAGTGGGCAAGCATCAAGGATGCAATACTTGAAGCAACATCCCATTGTGTTAGACAGAAAGGAAGTGCAAAAAAGAAGGAAACCACTTTGGTTCTCAAATACAGTAGCAGAAAGGTCAGAGCCAAAAGGCTGGCCTTCAGGAAATATAAGGAAACACAGCGGATGAAGATAGGAGGCATACCAAACTGCCCTAAGGGAAGCAGGGAAGGCAGTAAGGCAGGCAAAGTCCCAAACTGAGGAAACACTAGCACGAACAGTAAAAAGGTGACAAGACTTTCTATAGATACATTAGTGAAAGGAGAAAGTCCAGAGGGGGTATTGCTAAGCTTAATGGAGAAAAGGGAGCATGTGAGGAGGAGGACCCTGTAAAGGCATCTATCCTAAATAGATACTTTTGCTCAGTATTTACTGAAGAGAAGGTAGGGCAGGGCCCACAGCTCAGCATCATGGACACAGGGGAGGAGGTGAGCACTACTCCTTCACAAAGACAGGGTCCTACAAGAGCTTGCTAAGCTCAGGGTGGATAAGGCAATGGGACCTGATGGCATACATCCCAGGTACTTAAGGAGCTAAAGGAGGAACTAGCAGAGCCATTAGCAGAATTGTTTAGTGAGTCTCTGAGCACAGGAGAGGTCCCAGAAGACTGGAGAAGGGCTCATGTGATCCCGCTCCACAAGAGTGGTAGCAGGAGGAGGCGGGGAACTACAGACCAGTCAGTCTTACCTCAGTAGTGGGCAAGATTATGGAGGCACTCCTTAAGGAAAGGATAGTGCAACACCTGGAATCCATAGGGGCACAGGATCCAAGACAGCATGGGTTTACAAAAGGAAGGTCCTGTCAAACCAATCTCATAGATTTCTTTGACTGGGTAACCAGAGTGGTGGACCAAGGGGGAGCAGTTGATGTCGCCTACCTTGACTTCAGCAAAGCTTTTGACACTGTTCCACATAGAAGACTGATAAACAAGCTAGGTAGGCTCGGGGTGGGTCAGAAGTTGGTCAACTGGGTGGCAAACTGGTCGACTGGCAGAAAACAGAGAGTGGTGGTAAATGGTATACAGTCAGAAGAGATGCAAGTCACAAGTGGGGTACCTCAGGGATCAGTCCTGGGGCCAGTCCTATTCAACATCTTCATTAGTGACCTCGCAGATGGACTAGAGGGTAAGGCTTGTCTGTTTGCAGATGACACCAAGATCTGCAACAGAGTAGATGATCCAGATGGGGTGGGCAGAATGAGAAGAGATCTGGATAAACTAGCAAAATGGTCAGAAGAGTGGCAACTGGGATTTAATGCAAAGAAGTGCAAAATCATGCACATAGGGAAGAGAGACCCTGAAGCGACTTATAGGCTGGGAGGGGAGTTGCTAGCAGTCACAAAGGAAGAAAGAGACTTGGGCATCATCATCACTGATGACCTAAAATCAACCAAGCAGACCTCTAAAGCAGTAGGTAAGGCTAGGGGGGTGTTAGGGTGTATTAGTAGGGGTATCCAACAAGTCGTAAGAGGGAGGTAATAATCCCTCTGTACAAGACATTGGTTAGGCCCCATCTGGAGTACTCGTGCAGTATTGGAGCCACCTTCACAAGGACATTAACCAAATTGACGCAGTCCAGAGAAGGGCAACCAAATGGTGCAGGGACTGCATCAGAAGACATAGAGGACAGATTAACGGAGCTCAATATGTATACCCTTGAGCAAAGGAGGAGAGAGGTGATATGATCGAGACATTTAAACACCTTAGAGGCATAAACAAGGTGAAAGAGTCTAACATGTTTAAATATAAGAAAAATAGCAGGACAAGAGGACACAGCATGAGATTAGAGGGAGGCCGATTAAGGGGAATGTGAGGAAATTCTTTTTCACAGAAAGGGTGGTAGATGCATGGAATGGCTTACCACAAGAAGTGGTGGCTATGAATACAGTGCAGGGCTTCAAACAGGCATGGGATAAGCACAAGGGAGCAATACAAATGACTATGAATAGATAGGTCACTGACAGAGCAAAGGCCGATGGCACATTTATAAGGTAGAAAAAGAAATGGGCAGACTGGATGGGCCTTGAGGTCCTTATCTGCCGTCAACTTCTATATTTCTATGTTTCTATATTCCTGGACATAAGTCTCCACCACTCATTCACACTATTGGGAGAGTACCGAGCTAATAATCCCCCGAGAGGGCGGCAGGAGAGACCAAGAGCTCACATTTCTAAGACAGAAGTCCATTAAGGATGGCTCTGCCAAAGGAAGAATGTCATCTGGCATGGACATCTACTGCATAAAGTTTAACAAAAGTATGCACTGAGCTCCAGGTGGCCGCGTTGCAAATATCTGTAATGGGCGCGTTGCGAATTTCCGCTAGGGAAGCCGTGACCGCTCTAGTAGAGTGAGCATAAACTCTACCCTCCAACTTAACCTGCGCCATGGAATAGCAGTGGCGAAGGAATGCCACTAGCCATGCTGAGATACATCTGATAGCGACAGGTTGACCTAGCCGGGTCTCGCTGAAGGAAATGAAAAGTTGCTGGGCTTTGCGAAAATCATTGGTTCTAAACAGATAGAAACGAAAGGCCCTCTTAACGTCCAAAGAATGAAGAGAACGCTCTTCTTCATTTTGGAAGTTCGTAAAGTAAGAGGGAAGGACCAAAGGTTGGTTTAGATGAAACTCTGACACAACCTTAGGAAGAAATTTAGGATGAGTACGAAGAACTACTTTGTCCCTATGGAACACAGTATACGGAGGGTCTGTGACCAGGGCATGTATCTCAGAGACCCGGCGTGCTGAGGTAATGGCCACTAGGAAGGCAGTCTTCCATGTGAAATTTTAGCTCACAGGTAGCCAGAGGTTGAGAAGGTTTCAGTGAGCATATCTAGCACAAGATTGCTGTCCCAGGCTGCAACTGGACGCCTTGTAGGAGGTCTGGTATGCAGAATTCCTTTAAGAAACCTCTTAACCACAGGTAACTGAGCCAGAGATAAGGAAAAAATCGGCTCATGATAAGCTGAAATGGCACTAAGGTGAACTTTGACAGTAGAGTACTGTAGGCCTGAATTTGAGAGGTCTAAGAGGTACTCCAGGACTTTATCTGGTGGGCAGGAAAAAGGATTCAAAAAGGACTTTGCACACCAGAGCAAGAAATGCTTCCATTTGGCTGTGTAAGTTTTCCTAGTGGCTGGCTTCCGTGCAGCCAGAAGAATATCTGAAACTCTCCAAGACACATTGAACCGGTTTACTTCTACCTCTTCAGGAGCCAAGCACGAAGGTGAAGCGATCTCAGGTTGGGATGGATCACAGGCCCCTGAGTCAAAAGGTTCATCTGTAGGGGAAGTGGTCTTGGAGGAACTGCCAACATATTGTTGAGTAGTGGAAACCACAGCTGCCGAGGCCAAAAGGGAGCAATGAGAATCATCTTGTCCCCCTGTGATTCGAACTTGAGGAGTACCCTCTGAATTAGAGGAAGAGGTGGAAAGGCGTAAAGAAAGCGTTTTGTCCACCGCAGCCTGAACGCATCCTGACAGAAAATGCCAGGCCCTGGTTTCTGGAGCAGAAGAGAGCAGTTTTATGCTGAGTGGGATGCAAAAGGTCCAGGTCTGGAGTTCCCCACTCTTCAATAGAGACTGAACTATGGTTGAGTCGAGAGACCACCGGTGAGGTCTGTCTCTGTTCTGCTGAGGCGGGTCTGCCAGTTCGCTCTGAATACCTGCAGGTAGACCGCTTGAATTAGAGCCTTGTGCTCCAAGCACCATTCCCATACCCTCATTGCTTCCCTGCATAAGGGGTAAGAATGAGCACCGCCCTGCTTGTTGATGTAATACATCACTGTCTTATTCTCCGTTTGAAGGAGAATGTTCTTGTGACACAGAATGTCCTTCAACGCTTGGACCGCATAAAGGACGGCTCTCATTTCTAGGATGTTTATGTGAAGTTGAGACTCGACTTGAGTCCACACATCTTGGGTGTGGAGAGCCTGACAGTCAGCTCCCCACCCCATTAGGGACGCATCTGTGGTAATGGAGATCTGATGGTCCAGAGGAGCAAAGGGATACCCTTCCAGGAGATTGCTCTCTAGAGACCACCAGGTGAGAGACCTCTTTAAAGGTTCCGACACCCTGATGTGATAGGACTGCGGGTGAGTGGTAGGGGACCACTAAGTACTGAGCATCCACTGAGTGGTTCTCATGTGCAGACGTGCTAGGGGTACAGTGAACACTGAGGAAGCCATAAGGCCTAGCATCCGTTGCATCGAGAGAGCTGTAACTGAGGTGTTCTCCCCGATGTGACGGGCCATTTGAAGGATATTGTTCCTTCTGTCTTCTGGAAGAAAAGCCTTCGCAGAGGAAGTCTCCAGAAGAGTTCCTATAAAGAGGAGCCTCTGGGAGGGCTGCAGTTGCAATTTCTTGAGGTTCAGCAGGACTTCCATGGACGTAAGGAGGCGGGAAGCTGTCTCTACGGCGTCCAGGGTTCCTTGCCTGGAAGGGCTTGCTAGAAGCCAATTGTCCAGATAAGGGAACACTTGTATCCCGGCCCTTCTGAGGTGCGCTGCGAGAAATGAAAATTACGTACCTACCGTAATTCTTGATCTTCTTGGACGAGTCTCCACCACTCATTCACACTATTGGGATCTGCGCCGGAGGCACTAGGACCCATCGGGAGCAAACTTTTTGCTGGGGAGTCGACGCCAGAGATGGCGCCGCGAGCCCCAGCTCGCGCGGCAATGACTATCTCGGCGTCGACTCCCCAACCGCCTCAGTACCTTTTTTACCAAGGAGGTGCAGCGTAACTAACCTAGAAGGGTAGCCTAACCTAAAAACCGGACATAAGATAGTCCGGACGACCCGTGTAAGAAGGGTCAACAAAGAAGTCTTCAAGGCCTAAAGATTTGAGGGAGTGAAGACCAACAAGAGAGGTGAGCTCGGGGGATGAAGGGTGGGCATGTGAATGAGTGGTGGAGACTGTCCAAGAAGATCAAGAATTACGTGGAGTACGTAATTTCATATCTTCCTGGACATAAGTCTCCACCACTCATTCACACTATTGGGAGAGTACCGAGCTAATAATCCCCGAGAGGGCAGGAGAAACCAAGAGCTCACGTTTCTTAAGACAGAAGACCATTACGGATGGCTCTGCCAAAGAAAGAATGTCGTCTGGCATGGACATCGAGTGCATAATGCTTAACGAAAGTATGCACTGAGCTCCAGGTGGCTGCATTGCAGATGTCTGCAATGGGCACGCTAGATTTCACTAGGGATGCCGCTACCGCTCTGGTAGAGTGAGCGTAAACTCTACCCTCCAACTTAACCTGCGCCATGGAATAGCAGTGACGAAGGCACGCCACTAGCCATGCTGAAATACATCTAATAGCGACAGGTTGACCCAGCCGGGTCTCACTGAAGGAAACGAACAGTTGCTGGGCTTTACAAAAATCCTTGGTTCTATCGAAATAGAAACGCAAGGCCCTCTTAACATCCAGAGAATGAAGAGAGCGTTCCCCTTCATTTTCGAAGTCCGCAAAATAAGAGGGAAGGACCAAAGGTTGGTTAAGATGAAATTCTGACACAACCTTAGGAAGAAATTTAGGATGAGTACAAAGGACTACTTTGTCTTTATGAAACACAGTGTATGGAGGATCTGTGACCAGGGCATGTATCTCAGAGACCCTGCGGGCTGAGGTAATGGCCACTAAGAAGGCAGTCTTCCAGGTGAGGAACTTTAGTTCACAGGTAGCTAGAGGCTCGAAAGGTTTCCGAGTGAGCATGTCTAGCACAAGATTAATGTCCCAGGCTGCAACTGGACATCTTGTAGGAAGTCTGGTGTGCAGAATGCCCTTAAGAAATCTCTTAACCATAGGTAACTGAGCCAGTGAAAGGGAAAAAAAAACCGCTCATGATACGCTGAAATGGCACTAAGGTGAACTTTAACTGTAGAGTACTGGAGACCTGAATTTGAGAGGTCCAAAAGGTACTCTAAAACTTTATCTGGAGGGCAGGAAAAGGGATTCAAAGAGGACTTTGCACACCAGAGCGAAAAACGCTTCCACTTAGCCATGTAAGTTTTCCGAGTGGCCGGCTTCCGCGCAGCCAGAAGGATAACAGAAACTCTTCGAGAGACATTGAACTGATTTACTTCTACCTCTTCAGGAGCCGAAGGTGAAGAGATCTCAGATTGGGATGGACCACCGGTCCCCGAGTTAAAAGGTTCATCTGCAGGGGAAGTGGTCTCGGAGGAACTGCCAACATACTGTTGAGAAGTGGAAACCACAGTTGTCGAGGCCAAAAGGGAGCAATGAGAATCATCTTGTCTCCCTGAGACTCGAACTTGAGGAGTACTCTCTGAATTAGAGGAAGAGGTGGAAAGGCGGAAAGAAAGCGTTTTGTCCACCGCAGCCTGAACGCATCCTGACAAAAATTGCCAGGCCGTGGATTTCTGGAGCAGGAGAGAGGCAGTTTTGCGTTGAGTGGGGACGCAAAAAGGTCCAGGTCCGGAGCTCCCCACTCTTCGAATAGTGACTGAACTATGGTTGAGTCGAGAGACCACTCGTGAGAATCTGTCTCTGTTCTGCTGAGACGGTCTGCCAAGTCGTTCTGTACACCTGGCAGGTAGATTGCTTGAATTAGAGCCTTGTGCTCCAAGCACCATTCCCAGACCCTCATCGCTTCTCTGCATAAGGGTAAGAATGAGCACCGCCCTGCTTGTTGATGTAATACATCACTGCTTTGTTGTCTGTTTGGAGGAGAATATTCTTGTGACAGAGAATGTCCTTCAAAGCTCGGACCGCATAAAGGACAGCTCTCATTTCTAGGACATTTACGTGAAGCTGGGACTCAAGTTGAGTCCACACACCCAGAGTGTGGAGAGCCTGACAGTGAGCTCCCCACCCCATTAGTGAGGCGTCTGTGGTAATGGAGATCTGATGGTCCAGAGGGGCAAAGGGGTATCCTTGCAGGAGATTGTCCTCTTGAGACCACCAGGTGAGAGACCGCTTTAAGGGTTCTGTCACCTTGATGAGATAGGACTGCGGGTGAGTGGCTGGAGACCACTGAGTACTGAGCATCCACTGGGTGGTTCTCATATGCAGACGGGCCAGAGGTACAGTAAACACTGAGGATGCCATGAGGGCCAGCATCCGTTGCAGCGAGACCGCTGTAACTGACCTGTTTTCTCTGATGTAACGGGCCATCTGAAGGATATCGTTCCTTCTTTCCTCTGGAAGAAAGGCCTTCACACAGGATGTGTCCAGAAGGGTCCCAATGAAAAGGAGCCTCTGGGAGGGCTGCAGCTGCGATTTCTTGAGGTTTAGTAGGACTCCCATGGACGTAAGGAGGCGAGAGGCCGTCTCTACGGCGTCCAGAGTCCCTTGCCTGGAAGGACTTGCTAGAAGCCAATCGTCCAGATATGGGAACACCTGTATTCTGAGTTTTCTGAGGTGCGCTGCGAGAACTGCACAACACTTTGTAAAAACTCGCAGCGCCGAGGATAGCCAAAAAGGCAGGACTCTGAACTGATAATGTTGTCCCAGATCCACAAACCTCAGGAATTTGTGATGCCTCGGGTGAATGGGAATGTGCTGGTAAGCATCCTGCATGTCTAGGGAGGCTAGCCAGTCGTGCTGATGAAGCAAGGGTAACAGGGTTCCTAGAGAAATCATTTTGAATTTCTCCTTGGAGAGAAATTTGTTTAGCTTTCTGAGATCTAGAATGGGGCGCATTCCCCCAGACTTCTTTGGAACCAGAAAGTAATGAGAGTAGAACCCCGTGTTTCGTTGATGCAGCGGCACAAGTTCTACTGCCCTGTTGTTTAGAAGGCCCTGAATCTCGGCGGTGAGAAGGTCTGACTGAAGGGCACACAGCCTGGGCTGCCGTTTCGGAGGACGATCTGGAGGGGTTTCCACAAGATTGAGTGAGTACCCCTCGCAGATTATCTGAAGGACCCATTTGTCTGAGGTTATGGACTTCCACTGGCTGTAGAAGTGCATCAGTCGACCTCCCACCGGAGAGGAAAAGTCCACCTCGGGCAGTTGAGGTGGGACTTGGGCCAGCAATTCATAAGGTAGCGCTGGGCGCTTTGGGCCCTTGCGCTTTCTGTTGCACCTTCTTTTGAGGTTGGGCAGGTTGGTTCTTATGGAAACTTCCTCTGCTCGAAGGACTGACGGTTATGAAACTGACGCTTACTGGCATGCCCTCAGAAGGGCAGGAAGGGTCTAGCCAACTTAATGGCTGACCTAGTCTTTTGTGTAGCTTCTAGAGCTTGTGCGACCTGAGGACCAAAAAGATATGCACCATCAAAGGGCAATGCCATTACCTGTTGTTGCGCATCATTGGTGAAGCCTGAAGTGCGCAGCCAGGAATGGCGGCGGGTGCAAATACCAGCAGCTGCTGAACGGGAAGCGGAGTCAAAAGCGTCCATGGCTGCTTTAAACTGTTGGTTGTTAGATTCAATACCCCTGGTAATGGTTTGAAGAAGCTCTGGTTTTGAATCCGACTCCGGAAGAGCTTCAACCATTCGCTTGAGAGTGTGCCACAGGATATACTCGTACTGAGAAAAATAGCCTTGGTAACTGCCAATACGCATACTTAGGGTAGAAGCAGCAAGACTCTCTTACCTAAGGTGTCTATCTTATGAGATTCCTTGTTAATAGGTCGAGCTGTAGTGGTTTGAGGAAGGACGACCTTATCATTCTCTGCCAGGACTACAATAGGATCCGCAAAGGCTTGAGATGCCAAAATAGGATGATCCTTGGGGGCTGAATATTTCCTATCAATGGATTTAGCCACCGATGAAGAGAGAGCAGGATTATTCCATACCATTTGAGACAGCGTCTTGAAGGAAGGCTGAATCGGAGGAGTCAAATCCGTAGGGATCTCCGAGGCGTGAAGGTATTGGAGTCTTAACAATTTCCCAGGATCGATGTCTGTAGTCTGGAGAGAAAGTGTGAAACTATATTCTTCAGCAGAGACTTAAATGACAGGTCCCCACCACAGGCTCTGCATCAGTAAAAGATCCTGCTTAAGTCCACCTCATCGCCCAGCCGAAGGTCGGGTCAGGCTCAACGCCATCTCCTGACATTCCAGGAGGGACTGTATGGACAAGAAAGGATGAAAGCCAGAAGAGGAAGGAGGAACGAGACAAAAGGAAGTCCAACCCCGGAATGACGAGAACCACGGCGCCGAAAATGCCGCCGAGAAATCGCACGGCGCCGAAGCCGCAGCGCCACGGGCGACGTCGAAGCCACGCGGCACCACAGGGCTACATGGCGCCAAGGCACTCCAACAGACCAAAAACAGGTTTGAAGGAAAAGAGCAGGAGATAAGGTGGCTTGGTGGCCCCTGCGCCAAGCCATGCTGGGGAGACACCTAAGCACCGGAGTCGACGGCACCAAGAAGGTGTCGCGCAACCAGGAGAGTCCAACCGCCTCTACCTGGTCGCGCAGAGAGCCCGAGGGCCCGCGAGCGACCGAGCCAGGTAGCCAAACCAACCTCCTAGCCCATTGCTCCATAAGAGCGGGCCACTGATGAAACTGCTCATCTGAAGACCTACCTGCAGGCGGGGTAGGACTCTGATGTTGAAGACCGGCAACTAGCCCCAATAACCGAACGTCTACGCGCAGACGTATCAGAGGGCGACCTCGAGTGATGCCTTCTCTTTTTAGACCTACGGGCCGAAGAAGAGCTCGAGGCCGAACGGTGCCGAGAATGCGACCCTTTGCTTTTATGCTTCCGCGGGGACCGCCCATCCCTCTGGGCAATGGACTGACCGTTGTCAGACCCCCCTTCCGGAGAAAGCAGTGGACCGGACCCAGCCCGACTGACTGAACAGATTTCATACGAAGACTCCCTAACGTCACCTGACCTGCTCATGGTCGACTCCGTCAGTGTAGGCTGAGACTTCTTTATTGTTTTTATTTAAAAATAAGAATAACTTAAGCGATACTTATCAAGATAATACTACAAAATAATAAAAACTGAAAACTATGCTGCTAGTTTGAAGTTTGACTCCACGACAAGGAGCGACGTCGTCACTGAAGCGCACCCGACAGCAGGGAAAAAAAGGAACCGTGGCGGCTGGGGAGTCGCCGAGATAGTCACTGGCCAAGCAGCTAGGGCTCGCGGCCATTCCTCACGGCGCCATCTCTGCGCCGACTCCCCAGCAAAAAAAGTTTGCTCCCGATGGTCCTAGTGCCTCCGGCCCAGATCCCAATAGTGTGAATGAGTGGTGGAGACTTATGTCCAGGAAGATCTGCACAACACTTTGTAAAAACCCGCGCGCTGAGGATAGCCCAAAGGGCAGGACTCTGAACTGATAATGCTGTCCCAGAGCCACAAACCTCAGGAATTTGTGATGCCTTGGGTGAACAGGAATGTGCTGGTAAGCATCCTGCATGTCTAGGGAGGCTAGCCAGTCGTGCTGGTGAAGCAAAGGTAACAGGGTTCCCAAGGAAATCATTTTGAATTTCTCCTTGGGAAGAAATTTGTTTAGCTTTCTGAGATCTAGAATGGGGCGCATACCCCCGGACTTCTTTGGAACCAGAAAGTAATGAGAGTAGAACCCCGTGTTCCGTTGATGCAGAGGCACCACTTCTACTGCCCTGTTGTTCAGAAGGCCCTGAATCTCGGCGGCGAGAAGGTCTGACTGAAGGGTTGACAGCCTGGGCTGCCGCTTGGGAGAGGCGATCCGGAGGGTCTCCAGAAGATTGAGTGAATACCCCTGCAATTATCCGGGACCCATTTGTCTGAGGTTATGGACTCCACTGGTTGTAGAAGTGCATCAGGACGACCTCCCACCGGAGAGGAAAAGTCCCCTCGGCAGCTGAGATGGGACTTGGGCCGGCCATTCATAAGGTAGCGCTGGGCGCTTTGAGCCCTTGCGCTTTCTGTTGTGTCTTCTTTTGAGGTTGGGCAGTTTGGCTTTTATGGAAACCTCCCCTGCCTCTGCCCTGAAAGGATTGACGATTATGAAACTGGCGTTTATTGACATGCCCTCGAGAGGGGGCAGGAGGGGGTCGAGCCAATTTAATGGCTGACCTAGTCTTTTGAGTCGCTTCTAGAACTTGCTCTACCTGAGGACCAAAAAGATATGTACCATCAAAGGGCAACGCCATTACCTGCTGCTGCGCGTCATTCGTGAAACCCGAAGTGCGCAGCCAGGAATGACGGCGGGTGCAAATACCAGCAGCCGCTGAATGGGAAGCAATGTCGAAAGCATCCATGGCTGCTTTAACCTGCTGGTTGTTAGATTCGATACCTCTGGTAATGGTTTGAAGAAGCTCTGGCTTTGCATCCGATTCCCGGAAGAGCTTCAACCATCTGCTTGATAGAGTGCCACAGGATATACTCATACTGTGAGAAATAGCCCTGGTAGCTGGCAATACGCATACTTAGAGTAGAAGCAGCAAAGACTCTCTTACCTAAGGTGTCTATTTTACGAGACTCTTTGTTAATAGGTCGAGCTGTAGTAGTTTGAGGAAGAACGATCTTGTCATTCTCTGCCAGGACTACAATAGGATCCGCAAAGGCTTGAGATGCCAAAATGGGACCTTCCTTGGGGGGCTGAATATTTCCTATCTATGGATTTAGCCACTGAAGGGGTGAGAGCAGGATTATTCCATACCATTTCAGACAGCGTCTCAAAGGAAGGCTGAACCGGAGGAGTCAAATCCGTAGGGATCTCCGGAGCATGAAGGTATTGGAGTCTTAACAATTTCCCAGGATCGATGTCTGTAGTCTGGAGAGAAAGAGTGGAACTCAGATTTTTTAGCAGAGACTTAAAGGACAGATACTCGACCACAGGCTCTGCAGCAGTAATAGATCCTGCTTCGTCCACTTCATCACCCAACCGAAGTTCTAGGTCAGGCTCAATGTCATCTCCTGACAGTCCAGGAGGGACTGTATGGACAGGAAAGTAATGAAAATCAGAAGAGAGGGAAGAAGGCAACGAGTGAAAAGAGGAGTACTGAAAAGTAGAGGGAGCCCCGCGAGCCCCCGGCGCCGAGGAGGCGCCCAGCACCGTAGAATGACGCCGAGGGACCACGCAGCACCGAAAACGACGCCGAGGGATGATGCAGCACTCAAAACGCGCGCCGAGAACACCGAGAACACCCCCAGACTCGAAAACAGGCTTTGAAGGAAGAAGAACAGGAGATAAAGGCATCGGTGTGGCCCCCTGCGCCGCAGCCATGTGAGGGGGGGAAACACCTAAGCGCGGAGTCGACGGCACCGAAGAAGGTGCCGCACGACCAGGAAAATCCAACTGCCCTACCTGGTCTTTCAATGAGCCCGAAAGCCCACGAGTGACCGAGCCAGGTAGCTGAACTAACCTCCGAGCCCATTGCTCCATAAGAGCAGCCCACTGATGAAACTGCTCATCTGAAAACCTACCTGCGGGCGGGGTAGGGCTCGATGTCGAGGCGTTGGCTACCAAAACAGAAGTTGGCGACTCCAAAGGAGGAGACCGCCTACTTGATAACCAGACGTCTGGCGCCAGACATATCAGAGGGTGACCTCGAGTGATGCCTTCTCTTTTTAGACCTGTGGGCCGAAGAAGAGCTCGAGGCCGAACGGTGCCGAGAATGCGACCGTTTATTTTTATGCCTCCGCGGGGACCGCCCATCCCCCCGGGCATTGGACTGCCCGTTGTCAGACCCCCCTTCCGGAGAAGGCAGCGGACCGGACCCAGCCCGACTGACTGAACAGCTTTCATATGAAGTCTCCCTACCGTCACCTGACCTGCTCATGGTCGACTCCGTCAAAGTAGGCTGAGACTTCTTTTATTTTTAAAATAAAACTAAGTGATACTGTATCGAGATAATACTACAAAATAACAAAAACTGAAAACTAAACTGTTTAAAGTTTGACTCGGCAAGCGGCGGCGTAAATCACTGAAGCGCACTCGCGAGGCGGGGAAAAAGGAACTGAGCGGTTGGAGGTCGGCCTAGATAGTCATTACAGCGCCGAGCTGAGGCTCGCATGTGCGTCCCCGCAGCGCCATCTCCGGCGCCGACCCTCCAGCAAAAAAGTTTGCTCCCAATGGGTCCTAGTGCCTCCGGCGCAGATCCCAATAGTTTGAATGAGTGGTGGAGACTTAAGTCCAGGAAGATCTGACTGAGAGATTCAGAAGGAAACCTAGGGAGGTAAGCAGTTGCTGCATTATCTGAAGATGTAAGTTGACCTGGTCTGGGGACTGGCCTACTATGAGCCAGTCGTCCAGGTAAGGAAAGATGGCAATCTTTTCCCTTCTTAGATAGGCAACTGCTACTGCCAGGTATTTGGTGAATACCCTTGGAGCAGAGGTGAGGCCGAAAGGCATTGCTCTGAACTGGTAATGACCTGAGGGCAGCTCGAACCTGAGGTACTTTCGATGGGAGCTTCTGATGAGAATATGGAAGTAGGCATCCTTGAGGTCTAGGGACGCTAGCCAGTTCCTGGCCTTAGAGAGGGTAGAATAATTCCCAGAGTCACCATTTTGAATTTTGGTTTTAAAGGTGCTTGTTTAAGTATCTGAGATCCAGGATGGGCCGCCATTCTCCTGTCTTTTTTGGGGTAAGGAAGTACCTGGAGTACAAACCTTTGCCCTGGTGTAGGGGTGGAACCCTTTCCACGGCTCTGAGAGTGAGGAGGGTAGAGACCTCTGCCTCCAGGGCAAGTGCCTCTGATGGAGTTGCAGGTGGAAAGGATCTGGTTCTCATCTTTGGAAATTTTTTGAAGCTGAGAACCAATCCCTGGCTTACTACTTCCAGGACCCACTTGTCTGACGTTAGAGACTTCCAGTCCTGGACAAAGTAAGCCAGCCTGCCCCCTACAGGTAGAGGAGAATCAGCCCTGGCTACCCCATCAGGGTGCCTGCTTGGCAGGGGCTTTGAGCTGAGGGGTGGAAGCAGGCTTGCTTGCACCCCGTCTGCCTCTCCCTCTAAAGAACCCCCTCTGGGCATAAGCAGAAGAGGAGGCCTGGACTTGGTAAAAGGGCCTGCCCCTGCCCCTGGGATGCTGCCTTTGAGGAGTGGCCTGCCTTTCCTTGGCCTGTGCACTCCTAGCTATAGGTGGTCCAATACTCATCCATTTTCTTCACGTAATTCTCTGTTTGCTCCCCAAACAGAGAATTGCCCACAACAGGAAAATCCATGGCCTTAGATTGGGTATCCTGTGACAGGGTAGTACATCTGAGCCAAGCCATTCTGCGAAGTGCCACAGATGTAGCCATGACTCTTGATGACACATCATTGGAGTCCACTGCAGCATGAAATTGCACCTTAGATGCCTCAATACCATCAGCAGCCACCTGCTCCAGCTTCTTAGCAAGCTGGCCAGGGACCTGCTTTGCTAGAGCCATAACAGTGTCCCATCTGGATTTCTGGTATCTAGCAACATAAGCCATATAATTTGCCTGTCTGAGTCCCAAGGATGCTGCCACGTACTGTTTATTTGCCATGGCATCAATCCTCCTGGAGTCCTTGTCAGGGGGGGTGTGAAGCTAGGGGAATATTTGCCTTGTCACAGGCTGCAGCCTGCACTACCCCCACATGGTTGCATTGTTGTGTGAGGAACTCCGTATCAGAGCCTGATAATGTATACCTCTTGTCCATCCTTTTATCAACAGGAGGTATAGTGTGAGGAGTTTTTAAAACTTTTACTGTCTGTTTCCGACAAGATTTATGCAAAGGAATAAACGGTCTCCTAGACTCTGGAATATCCATCATTTCTACATAATCAGGCTCCTCTTGGTCATCAACAGCTTCCTCAACAGGAAGCTGGAGAGTTTCAGCAACTTTTTTATAAAACATAACATGAGAAGGGGACTCAGAGAGCCTGGGAGGAGAAACCCCTAAAGGTCTGTCTGGAGAGATGTCCGGTTCAATGGGCACATCAGACTTTCAAATCCCATTCACTCTCCTCATACTCCTCTTCCCCTCCTCCGGTTCATAAAAATCCTCAAAATCATAATCTTGAACCGGTGGAACCGAGGAAAGTGACTGGACAATTTGAATTGCTTTAGCTATTTCCTCAGCGGTTGGAGAGAGAACTTTTGGCTCCACACCAGCTGACTTTCTAGTCCTTTTTGCTGGAACCGGCTCCTCAGAGCCGCTCTTCGTTTGCCCGAGGAAGTATCGCCCTGGTCAGAGGGCACTCTCTCTGGTTCGGTTGGAACCGAACCAGGCTGGCCATCCGGGTCAGCGGACTTTTTGGCCTCCCTTTCCTTGAGCCTACCAACTCTCTTTTCTATGGTGGGAGCAGGGAAATTCTTACAAATCTGGCAGTCTGCATTGAGGTGGTCATACCCCAGACAATAAACACAGGTGGTGTGGGGGTCAGCCTTAGCAAAGGCTTCCCCACAAACACTACAGTGTTGAAACCCAGTGGACCCGGTTTTTCTTTTGGGTTTCTCAGACATAGTGCCAGCCTAACCAAACTTGTCCGTTTATGGCAATCCGCCAAGCAAGACTCTCTTATCGGTTCCCAACCGTGTCACAGGTCGTGGAAAAAACCGTAATGAAATTCGTTTTTTTTAGAACCGATAAGAACCGGGAACTGCACTCTAAATAAGGACTAGTAAATTTTAAAAACAACCTGATCGGTTCAAACTGAACCGATAAGCGTTTACAAGTTCCACACAGAATAATATAAATGCAAAGCCTATCTATTACTTACATTACCACAGACAGAGCTTGAACCGACCGGCTGCGGTTTAATTTCGGTCAAAAAACCGATAAAATAATACTTTTAACTGACAAAATGAACCGAGCAGAAGGAGAAATCTCTGGAGCGACTGTTCAGTGAGGCGGAGTAAAGAATCTGACAGTTTGTGTTTGAAGAACAACAGACAGAGTTTCCAACCGAGCTCGTGCTCAAAGTTCCATGCCTGGCATGGAAAGTTAACTCTTTCACCTCCGGAGCAGTTCGATGATTGGGACTCACTGCAGTTGTCATAATATAGCAAGACTTCATGTTGTTTGAAACTAAAATTACCACTGTACCTTGTTCATTTTATTTACAGATTTGTACAGACCTCTAGGTTTTTGACTGCTGTAGAACAGACCAAAGGTTACTGCAATAATTTTTAAGAGGTTCATCCAATTATGATAAAGCAAACTTGCTGGTTGCCACTGATAAGGCAAGTGGTGACAGCAGATAACAAAAAGCTGTAATAAGGACAGGCCATTCAACAACACCGCAGCTTATGCAGTTTTATTAAACCTGCGCCATCTGACCGCTCCTTGAATGAGCTCAAAGCCATCGCCTCTGTAACTTTGAAAGTGAATGGCTACAAAAATTGCAGGTCGCTCACTGAGTTGTTGAGCCCTAGTATTTGCTCTGAAAATACTTTTCCAGTCATGCTCTACTTTGCCATTCGTTTTCCTTGGATACCCCACTGAGATGCAACACTGCTTTTACAGTGATGCCCTGCGGCTGCCTCAGTTCACTTCTAGGAGCACTGACGCACATGGAGGTCAAATACACTTTGCTCAAGGTCTCACACATTGAGTCTGAGGCTGTGGTAGGAGTCGACAAACTGGAAAAAGGAACATGCACTGTAATGAGAGATGTGTGCTCACATCCAGGGCTGGACTTTTACCTTGTTCAAAATTGGCGCAGGTGCAGGTAAAAACTGCCCCAAGTGGGACTTCACTTGTGGAGCCACAGTTTTCCATGACGTGCCACATTTTCAAAGCGGGAGCCAGTTTATGGAAGCTTGCAGCTTTTTTTTTTAGCACAGCTGTGCCAAAATGTTATGCCTGGTCATCTCACATCTGTGCATCTTTAATGGCTTGCCCATGAGCACAGTCAAAACAAGCAGCAGGTCCAACAGTGTAGAAGGCTCACACACCAGAGGGGACGGGAGGTCAGGCACTTGAAAAGCACTCGACCACCTTCTCCTGGGCTACTGCTAGCTTACCAGCCTATGCATGGTAAGCAGATATGGCTGCCAGGTGCACCTTAAGGGTTGTTGCTCACAGTCCCAGCTGACAGAGCGACCAGAGGTAGTCCAAGATGCTCACCAGAGCGGGCAAGGGGATCAAGCTCCTTGCTCTGGCACCAAATGGAGAACCTCTTCCATTTAAATGCACACCATTTACGAGTTGACGCTTTCTGGGAGGCCTCCAAAACATGGAGCACATCATCCGAGAGACCCAAGGCCTGGAATTCTAGCCGCTCAGGAACCAGGCTATGAGGTACAAGGACTGCAGGTCTGAGTGCTGGACCATCCCCTGTTCTCTGTTCAGCAGATCCAGGTGGAGAGGCACAATGGAGGTCTGCTGCTGAGGTTGAGACGATCCGGGTACCAGAACTACCTTGGCAAGTCTGGAGCTCTATCAGGGTCATTTGCACCTTGTACTTCTGGGTTTTGGCCACCACTTTGTGAATCACAGGGAAGGACGGCAAGGAGTACATAAGGCCTGGGGTCAGGGGCCTTGTGAAGGCATCCCCCAACACTGTCCTAAATTGTGGGGAGTGGGAATAAAATAGCCTCAGTTTGGCATTCTCCCAAGAGGCAAGCAGGTTCACCAGAGGAGTGCCTTACAGAGAGAACAGGTGATTCTCCACCTCCTGATTCAAGGACCTCTTGTGTGATGTCTCTTCTACCCAGCTGAGAATGTCTGCCAGCTGACTGTGAACTCCCAAGACATGGATCACCAGGAGATCTGCACCCAGGCTGCACGCATGAGGATCCAGCGGTGGAGGGCCTCCCAACACAGGGGAAGGGAATGTGTTTCACCTGGTTTGTTCAGGCAGAACATTATTGTGGTGTTGTCTGTCTGGACCTGCACGACTTGACCCCTAAATAGAAGAGTGAGTTTTGTCAGTGCAAGCTGCACTGTGTGGAGCTTCAGCAGGTTTATGTGGTGATGGGACTCCTGGGATGACCACAACCCATGGGCTCTGTGGTCTCCCAGGTGTGCTCCCCACTCCATCAGGGATGCATCTGTCATGAGCGTGACAGTCAGTTCTGGGCAGACAAACAGGATTCCTTCCTCCAGGTGTTCAGGGATCAGCCACCACAGGATGACATCCCACATCGGCTGGGTCACAACCAACTGGTCCAAGCTGCATAAGCACTGAATCACTGATGGCCCAACTCCCACTGCAGGTAGCTCGTACACTAGAGGGCCCACTAGACCACACTGGTGCAGGATGCCATGTACCCCAGCAGTCGCAGGAAATCCTGGGCAGGGCATGTGAGCCCAAGCTTAAATGACCAGGCAAAAGAGAGATGATCCAGTGCCTAGTCCACAGGAAACCAGACCTTGGTCCACATGGAGTCTAGTTCTGCCCCAATGAACCTGATCTCCTTCGTGGGAACCAGTTCAGACTTGCCTGGGTTGACTAGCATGCCCATGTCTTGGCAGTTCTGGAGAGCAAAGGTCTCTGGACCTCTCTATGGCCTCTCCGGACAGACTGGCCAGCAGTCAGTTGTCTAGGAAGGAATACACCCTGATGCCTAGGTGCTGCAGGTAGACTGCCACTACTGCTATGCACCTGGTGAAGACCCTGTGTGCTGAGGAGAAGCTGAAGGGTATGCTGGTACAGGACCTCTTCTACTTGAAACCAGAGATATCATTGGTGGGACAGAGGGACTAGGATGTGGAAGAATGAACCCTGAAGGCCGAGGGAGCAAAACCACGTGCTTTGCTCCAGAGATGCAATGATCTGATTCAGAGTGACCATCCAAACTTGCGCTTCCGCATTAACTAGTTCAGGTCATGCAATCCAAAATGGGGCACCAACCCCCAATCCATTTCGGGATGAGGACGTGCCCGGACATGGAACACTGACTGGCCAGTGCATGCGGGACATGGGCTATAGCCCTTTTTGCAAGGAGCTGAGCAATGTTATTCCACAGGGTGGACAGTGTGTCCTGTGACACCCTGGACTCCAGAGGTGCATGGAGGCAGTAAGGTGGGAGAGCCTCGCAGTGCAGAGGCAACCCTCTAACCACAACGTTCAACACCCAGTTGTCCACTGCGACAGCAGACCAACGTGGCAAGAAGTGAAATAGCTGACTTCCTACAGGGAGTTCAGATAGGAAGGATGAAACCCCAAACCCATCACTGGGCAGCTTTTGTAGGGGCAATGGCAGCTACAGCTGGAAGGGCACCCCCACCCCTGCCCCCTCTTAGGATCCTGGCCCCCGGCTATGGGCTTGAGGTGACAGGTCTGGTACTGCCCCTGCTGGGGCTGCTTCGAGGAGGCTGTGGCTGAAAGGACCAGTACTGGAAAGCAAATTTCTTAAGTTTTTTTTTTGTTTTTTTTTCAGGTCCTTCTGGGACGATGCCATAGAATCCAGGGTGGCAGATGCCCCTTCACCCCAGGGCCAAATAGGTTGATACCCAAGAAAGTGACATTGGCCAGCTTGTGCTAGGTGTCTCCGGTAAAGGTGGACAGATGCAGCAAAGCCTTGTGATGCATGAAGACAGCCACCATTATGGCACAGGCACATGAACCATCCAAGTCCAAGGCCGTCTGGAGCTGGTGTTTAGCCAGCAACTGACCACTGCAGCATACACCTTTACAGGGGCATGGTCAGTCTGACAGAGCTCCTTGTCTGGAGGCATGACCATGTCCATCTGGTTTCCCAAATTATGGAAAACTAAATAGATCACCAGCACCTCCGTGGAGGAGTGGTCTGAGAACACTAAAAGGGACACTATGGGAACCGCATACTTGAGGACCATACTGGTAGAGGGTGCCAGGCAAGATGGTGAACACTGCCAGAGCTGCTCCAGGGATGGTTACAAAATGGCCACAGCCACAGGAAAGGCAAACCCCAGGAATTAATCCCAGTCCCAGAATATCAGTAAAGGGACACTAGACCCTCTTTCGAATTGGCTCCAACAGGACTGACAAGGACTCCAATATACATCAGAGAAGCACCCCAAAAGACACCAGACCATGCTCAGTGGAGAACTCCTCCACCAAACTGCGGTTGAGGAGGAGAGTCCCAGAGGAGGCCATGGACTCATGGTCTGAGCCATCCAATGACTCCTTGAAAACGGCCCTCGACCGTCTCTCACCATGGACCAGCTGGGCATCTTCTCCCAGAGTGATGTGCACCAACAACCGGCCTGGCAAGCTGCTGCAAAACAGGCCTCATTAGTTGAAGTGCACACCTTCAGTTGCGGTGGTGGTGGCTCCACCCAAACAGGTGAAGAAGCAGTTGCAGGTAGCACCTGCGCAGCAGGGACCGGCAAGGGCACCACTGGTAGCTGCCAGATGACCAGGGGGTAGAGACCTACCCTGTCCCATGATGGCCCACTGTTGCGACCTCATAGCACTGATGCAACTTGCGATGGTGCCTTTCTTCGCCTGAGGACAAGAAGGTCAAGAAGTGTTGACGGTGATGTCTCCAGGTTGAGCTGGAGCAAAAGCACCTTAACCAAGACCTCAACCATAACCTTGACCATCGAATGGTTGATCAACAGAGTCTTTAGACTGGTTGTGGTACACCGTGTGCCTGCCTCACTGACCGGGACAGGAGTGGAAGACTCTATCACCAGTTGAGGCTATTCCTGCAGTAGACAATTGGGGACAGTGACCGGCCCACGTCCTCCTGAGTGAGGACCAGGAGCACTGGGGTCTGTGAGAGTGACTCATCAACCTTGTCCAGCAGCCAGTCAACAGGCTTGAGGAATATCTCCATGACATGCTCAACTACAGTCAAAATCAACAGGCTCAATGAGGTTGTTGAAGAGCCCTCCACCTACCCCTTGACTGAAGGGGGCTCAATCACCATTGAGCAGTTTGGGGAGTCATGGGATCAGGAGGACCTCCATCTCTCCCGGTCCCATGACCAGCGTCGGTGGCGCTTGTACTTAGAACCACAGTGGGCAGGGCTCTGCCCCAAAGTCTGGATGGTCAAACACATATTCCAGAAATCTCCAGTGCATGACCCTCTGATGCTGGCCCCAGCTGGGAACAGCACCAATACCGAGGAGGTTCCCACCGCAGCAGCTGCCGCTTCCGGTTCTTTGCAAGTTGCTTTGCTGACCTGGCAGCTGCAGAGGCCTTCTTGCGACCCTTAGGATAGTTCTTCAGATCTCGATATGAAGGTTGACCCAGAGTTAACTGGAGCTTCCTATCCTTGAGGGATTCAAGGAGATATATGGAGGCCACACTTGGCTATGTCGTGCTGCCCGCCCAGGTAGTACACACACGTGTCGTGTGGATCGGTGATGGACATCTTCAGTCAGCATGGCACACATAATCTGCCCCCCCACCCTGTCTTCACCCACACCACAGAGTGAAAGGAACAAAGGATTAGGTAGAAGTTTGTTAAATGAACAAAGGAAAGGTTCACCTATGGTGCACAAAGTCCTAAGTGGCAGCTGCGAAGCAGAAATAAAGATCTGACATCACAGGGCATAGCCTGAGGATACACCACCCAGGTTGTGGGAGGGGCTCAAAGACATCTGGCAAATCAGCTGTTCCAGTGGAATTGCCAGAGTGTGGATAGTGAACTATATCCATGCCCCTAGAAATGAAAATTACGTACCTACCGTAATTCTTGATCTTCTCTTGTATCTTCACCATTCATTACTGCTTGGGTTAAGCCGGGCGCGCACCCTACTGGAGTTTTTTTTTTTTGAGTCGGCTCAATGCCAGCCCGCATCACGGCGCCATAGTCATGAGGGCGGCCGTTAGGTGCCGCAGACTCCTCCTCTATCTCAGTTCTATTAGCCGGAGAGGCTAAAACAAAGGGTAAGAAAAAGGAAAGCGAGGCAAGAGAGCCGAGGGATAGAAAAAGGAAAGGATATAAACTGAAAAAGGGATAAGCCGGTAGAGAATAGACAGAGGAGAGAGAATTCCTACCCTAAGGGACCGCAGGGCCTCCTGTCCGGGGTGGCTCTAAGGGAGGAACAGAGAGAAGGAAAGAGAAAGTAGAAGAAGAAGGAGAAGAAGAAAAGAGGCATGTTGAGAGGGAGAACAGCGCCCATCGAGCACTGGTTGAGAGGCTTATAGGCTCGAGACTAACAAGGGAGCAAGAATCCCAGTTGCTAGGACTGAGGGGAGGTTCAACCAAACCACCTGAACAGATCCGAATGAGGGCAGACTCTCTGGACTCTCAACATGCCCAGTCCCTTCATCCCAGTTGAGGGTTCCTAGACTGTCCGGGCAGAACCTGTTCCGGGTAGAGCGCCCAGCCAGGAAGGGGACTAAGTCCCTTTGCACCTTGTTAGGTGCTAACACAGCAGTGTATGGAAAGAACTATGCCTTCTTGAAGGCAGTTTTGTATGAAAAATAGAGTGGAACTCAGACTACCTAGGGCAAGGCAGGCAGATGCTCAGAGCTGACAAGTTCAGTCAGTAGCTAGAAGAGCTAGAAATAATACCTGCCAGGAGGATTCTTGACTTTGCCGGGGCCAGAACAGGCATGGCCACTTGGGCCGTGAAACTGCATGACCTGAAGAAGGTAAGGAATCGCACCCAAAGGGTGGCCAGAAGAGTTCCCTCAGAAGTAGAGAAAATTATAACCGTGCTCGTTCCTCTTTACCTTGAGGAAAAAAGGGAGATCCATTCACTAAGAATGGAAAAACAGAAAAGTTTTTCTTTTTTTTTTTTTTGGCATAAAGGCCAAGGGAAGTAAGAGGAACGAGACGGGAGGGGGAGACGCCACAGAAGGAGGCCACTGAGGGAAGGTGGAGGGATCAGTATGAATGGTGAAGATACAAGAGAAGATCAAGAATTACGGTGAGGTACGTACTTTCATATCTTCCTTGTCAATCTTCACCATTCATTACTGCTTGGTGAGTACTAAGCCCCTCCCTTTAAAAAGGGTGGGGGTGAACCCTGAGGGAACAAGACCCCAGCCTCCTGTTGAGAGACACAGAAGGGAAGACCCTGGCTAATGCAGAGAGAAGCCTATGTGGGAGAAGAGCTAGGAGGTGCCCCCCGAGAACGGGGAGACGGAGGAAGCCCCTGCAGAAGTCTCCTAGCTCTGGAGGAAAAGAGACGGGTCTCCCGGAAAGCAGAGCGAATCACCCTACGCTGGGCCAGGGGTGACAACCTTGATAGATGAAGCCATGCCGTCCGCCTAATGCAGATCGCTGTCTCCACAAGCCTGGAAGCCACCTCATTAGCATCATAAGATGCCCTTGCTTGGTGTCTTGCCAGCTCCAGGCCTATAGCGGAGAGGGCAATAGCCTGTCTGGTATGCTCCTTATCAGGCATTGATGCTAAGAGCTGGGAGAGCATCGACCACAGATGCCGACTGTAGGCAGCGTGGTGAGCCTGATGGATGCAACACAGGCCACCGTGACGAGGAAGAGAAGACTTTCGCTTCCCCACCGGCGAATTGTAGGAATCCATCGCGTGGATTTGGTCGTGATGCTAGGCGGCGACGCCTGGAAGGAGTCTCTAGGGATACCAAACCCGAGGATGGGTTGGGAAGGGTACCCAGGGATTCCGAGGGGGCACAATACCTTCGTCGACAGTCTACCGGGGCTGGAGAAGGGACGGCTGGCGACTTCCAGGAACGGATAGATGCCTCCTGGAAGGGGATAGGCCAGGAAGGTACCACTAGGTGCTGGGCACTGAATTCTCCAAGGAATTTGCGCGTCTCCTGTTCAGTATTGTCTCGCCTAACGTAAGAGATTCGAAAATCCTCACCATCCTCGAAGGAATCGCTGATATTCAGTGAATCAAAGGCCGGAGGAAAGATGAGCAAGGGTTCTTCCCTCAGAGGAGGAAGACAAGGATGATGGGAGCTCGAATGTCCAGAAGATTCCTGCGCGTGGGGAGAGTCGAAAGACCCGCCATGCATATATCTAACTGATGAGGGAAGGCCCAGAGAATCTCTGAACTGCTCCCAGGATAACGGACCCGAGGGACCGACATGGCCTGGAAGAGCAGGGGTGGTTGCAGAGGTACTGGAGAAGGGCACCTGCGAAGAGGTAACTGACCTCTGCTAGGGCTCTGAAATCCGGGGAACAGAGCCCGAGCTGGCAGGATCCCGGACAACAAACCAGGTAGCAAAACGGAACCCTGGGGATGCGACGCCTGGAAGAGCCCAGAAGAGGATCCTCCCTGTGACGAACCTGGGACTGCATGGATCCAGAAGGGCAGTCCGTAGCAACGCCACCGGAGGGAGTCCCGGGCCCAAGAGGGAAAGGGGTTCACGCATGGTTCCTAGCCACCCCACGAGGGGTCGGCCGAGACCGCGACCGACTGTGCCTCCGCCTCGACCCTCGAACTCCGAGAGAGCCTCTCGACTCCAGCTGCCTCACCCTGAGAGGTGGCAACAGCACCGGAAGGGTAGCTGTCACAGACCCTAGAGGGAGAGCCCCTCAGTCCCCACCATCACTCCTCCGTCGACCCGGGCACTTTAGCCCGAGGGTCCTCAGGAGGACGGGAGCAGAGACAGTGGAGGGGCCCGCCAGCCGCCTAGCACCACGTAGTTACTGGGGACCCCGACCTCGAAGAGTCAGGGTGCCAGGATGGGTCCACATCTGAGTCATCGACTCCAAGAGGACGAGACCAGCAGAACCTCCACGCTGGCAACCCCGGGGTCCCCAGAGGAACGGCGCCGCTGAACGTGCCGGTGTTAGGACGGCGCCGGATGACCCTAGCTCACTTGCAACTGCTAGGCCCGTCCCGCCCTGACGCGGGCCAGATAGCCCACGGCGCCACCCCCGCACTGTGAACTCCAACCCGCACCGCCGAGCGCAAACCCGGCCTGCGCGCCGTCAAGGCCAGAGCAGCACCGCCACAGTGCCGTTCCGATCACCGGCGCCGCAAGCGCACCGGGATCTGAAACCGCCGGAGGGCGGCGCGGCTAAGGGTCCACCTGCACAGGCCCAGCAGGCGCGGGCCTCAACACTGGGGGAGCCTGCACCTCCGAGGAGGTGACTGCCGAGGCGGTGTCCCCGTAGCGGCCCCAGAAGGGACCACAACGTTCCTCCGACACCGTGAGAGAAGCTTCCTCTTCGGCAAGAGAAGAGGAGGAAGCCTCCTCCTCCTCGGACCGTATAGGCCCGGGAGAAGGGCCTAGAGACCTTACCTGGGAATCCCTGGAGCAACGCCGTCCCCCGAAGGTCGGCGGGGCCTTGCCGAGCTTGAACGAGCGGACTTCGAGGACACGACGGTCCATGGAGAAACAGGCGTCGCACGCGTCCATGTTGTGGTTGGGTCCCAGGCAACGGAGACAGACATCATGCCGGTCCGAGACGGAAAAATGCCGGCCACAGGAGCACCGACGCATAGGGGCGTGGCCCGCCTTCGACTTACGCCTTGCTCCCGAACCTGACATGATGCAAACTAAACAAGGAAAATAAGCAATAAAGCACTCGGCGCCGTATCATAGAAAAACAGGAACGGTCTTACCAGTATACGGCACGAGAGAGTCGCCTGAGCGAAAACGAGGAGTCTTGAAGATTAGAAACCGAGAATACTATTTCGCTACCGCAGCAGGTACAGCCTCATGGCGGAGAAACAGAACTGAGATAGAGGAGGAGTCTGCGCCCTTAACGCCCCTCGTATGATTTAGCACGTCGACTCGAGGGCGCGCTGCTGGAGCAGACTCAAAAAAAAAAAAAAAAAACCTCCCATATGGTGCGCCCCGCTTAACCCAAGCAGTAATGAATGGTGAAGATTGACAAGAGAAGATATATTAATTTCAACACTTTTAACACCTTTCCAAGGTTTAGTTTATTTAACCCATCCACTAATGATACTGCAATTATTGTATTGTTCATCTTTTTACTTTAATCACCAAGGGACAGAGAGAGAGAGAGAGAGAGATGATGCACCTCGGACAGTTTTCTGTTTTATTCTCTCTCTCTCTCTCTCTCAGCCTGCCAGTGTACTCTGTTTCCACTGAATCCTATTCAGGTCTTTGTCCTTAAGTTTAGTTGGCCTTGGCCATTTGTTGGCCCACACGCTGTCACCACACTAGCTAGCCATAACACACTGGTTGGTGCAACAAGACAGGACACTGATTTTACCTGCTCTATGTTCACTGCCCACACATTGACTTGTTGCCCACTGGGCACTGCCGCTGCAACAGCAGCAGCCAGACACTTTCTATCACTGGCTTAGCCCACACACTCACACTGTGACTAATACTGGCATCCAGGACAATGGCCCATCCACTAAATGCTTGTAATGCATGAGGAGAGTGGTGCAGTGTGCATACTGTCTCACCCACTGAGACTGATATTAACACTAGCAGGGTCGTGATGTGACCCATCTACTCATTTGCATATTATCTCCATAGATATAGTATAGACTATTTACCTATGGTGGCACAAAAAGGCCCTAGTACTCCATGTGATGTCCCCTCAAGGATTTCTGTGGTAATACCATGTCTTTCTTAACTAGGAGATGGCACAGAACTCAGAGCTCCCCCTTGTGGTCCCAGTCCCAGCTGTAACTAACGCACGAAAGTCATCACGCTGGCAAAGGCAACAGCATAATACAATCAAGAAAAAAAATCTGTAAACCTGTGTGTTGGGAGTACAGAAAGATAGAAACACAGAATTTGATGGCAGATAAGGACGGCTTGGCCCACCTTGTCTGCACATTTTCCCTTCCTGTTTCATATATCACAGGTCCTAAATGATCTGTGGCTTACCCTATCTTTACTATCGCTAGAGTTCCTTTATGCCTGTCCCATGCATTTTTGAATTTCCCTACTGTTTTTGCCCCTACAACCTCTGCTGGGAGACTGTTTCATGGATCCACCACCCCTTCCGTGAAAAAATACTTTCTCACATTAAGCCTAAGCCTATGCCCCTCTGTTTTCATTTCATGGTCCCCTGTTCTTGAACATCATCTTTTTTTTGGGAAGATACTACCATCTTGTACCGTATTTACATCCTTGAGGTATTTCAAAGTCTCCATCATATCCCCCCTCTCATTCCTCTCCTCCAGTGAATACATATTGAGATCTTCCAGTCTCCCCTCATATGACTTTTAGTGCAGCCCCTGCACCATTTTTGTCACCCTTCTCTGAACCGCTTCCACTCTGTCTATGTCCTTCCAGAGATGCGGCCTCCAGAACTGGACACTGTACTCTGGATGAGGTCTCACCAATGTTCTACGCAGCAGCATCACCACCTCCTTCCTTCTGTTGGAGATACCTCTCCCTATGCACCCAGGCATTCCACTAGCTCTCCCCACAGTCATCTTACATTGTTTGGTAACCTTCAGTTCATCAGATATGATTACTCTGAGATCTCTTTACTGTTTGGTGGCCATCACTACCCCCTTCCCATCATGTACTCTTCCACCGCATTTCTGTGCCCCAAGTGCAAAGTGCATGATCTTGCACTTCTTTGCACTGAATCTTAGCTGCCACACCCTTGACCACTCCTCAAGTTTGCTTAGGTCTCTTCTCATTTTCTCTGCCCCTCCTGGAGTGTCAACCCTGTTGCAGATGTTTGTGTCACCTACAAAGAAACACACCTTCCCTTCCAGTCCCTCTGCAATGTTGCTTATGAAGACATTAAAGAGGACTGGTCCAAGCACTGATCCCTGCGGGACCCAACTGGTCACTCCTTTCTCTTCGGATTGAACTCCATTGACCACCACCCTCTGTGTACTATCGCTCAGCCAATTTTTGACCCAGTTTACCACCCTGGGACCCACTCCCAGGCTGCCCAGCTTGTTTACTAACCTACTATGTGGAACGGTGTTGAAGACCTTGCTGAAATCCAGGTAGGCCACATCCACTGCCCCTCCCTGATCCACCTCCCTACTCCCTAACAGTATGCTTAGTTACGCCACTGATTTCAGTTTCTGTAGACAATACAGTAGCTCCAGCCTATCAGTTTCACTTGTTAAGTGAGGGGACATTTTCAGGTTGTTATGACTGAATGTTTTGGGAACAGCATTCCTGAAGGAGGCAAGCACCACAGAAAAATAGTCCTGCAAGTTTGGCTGTCTGCTCCACCCAAGTGCATGTCTGGACATACTGTACATACAGTACTGGTTTATCAAGTAACTGTCCAATATAGTTTTGACATTTTCCCTGTAGAAATGCCCTCCAACTTCTGCAAGTCTGTAAAAACTCCAGCTGCCAGGACGGCTGATTTCACAGTGGCATCATATTATGTTCAGCAGCAAGACCTAGAAATCTGGTGACCACAATCCAGAATGCTGCCTGTGGTAGCGCATCTTCAATTGGGGATGGAGGTGCCCCACCCTGTGGCACTAGCAACCCCTGTGGTCTTTCCATGGGGCTCTAGAAGCCAAAAGGCTGCATGAGGCAATAGGAAAGTGGGAGACTTTGGGGGGGGTGGGTTAAAACCTTACTGGCGTCAGGCAAAATGCACCCTAGTGCCACACAGACCTTGCAGATATACAGCCTGCCAGGACAGCAATGAATGTAGTTGGGGGTTGCAGGCCAATAGAAAGAATCAAGGAGAGGGGCTGGTGGAAGTGATGAAAAAAAAAAGCCAAGATACGTGATCAATGGCTACTTACAGATCAATGGCAGTTACTTAATAGAAACACAGACAATGATGGCAGAAAAAGACCACTGGTCCATCCAGTCTGCCATAAATCTAACAAACCTGGGAACTACTGTCCATACAGGGTTCTAACCTACACTTTCAACCTCATGCTCCCCACCCTACCGCCATCACCCAGAGCAAACACTAAGCCCTTTACTCTGTCCAAGCCATGTTTGAAACCATTGATAGTTCTGACACCCACTACATCAGCTGGCAGACTGTTCCATGGCTCCACCCCTTTCAATAAAATAAAACTGTCTCACTTCTCCTGAATCCTCGTCAGTCTCCATGTTCTTGATCCACTACTTATGCTAAATAGTTCCTCACCATTTACCAAGTTCATTCCTTTCAGGAACTTGAAGGTCTCTGTAAGATATGCCTTCTCATGTCTGGCCTCCAGCATGTCCATGTCCAGTGCCTTGAGCTGATCCTTGTAATATCTGCCCTGCTGGCCCTGAATCATTTTGGTCACCCTACACTGCACTGTTTCCAGTCTATCTTTACCTTTCCTTAGGTAAGGAATCCAGAACTGGGCACAGTACTGCAGGTGGGGCCTCACTAGTTATCTATAGTGAGGTAGTAATATCTCCTTCCTTCTGCAATCAATACCCTTTCTTACACACCCCAGAATCCTGTCTGCCTTATTGTAGGTCTTGTTACACTGGGGTTTAATTGCTTTAAGGAGTCACTGATGATGACCCTTATGTCTCTTTCCTCAGAGGTCCTGCACAGCTTTACCCCTTCCCACCACCACCACTTAGTACTCTGTCCTCAGATTCTTGTTCCTATGTGCATCACCTTGCATTATTTGGCACTGAATTTCAACTGTCAAACCTCTGACCACCTGTCTAGCTTTTGCAAGTCTTTCTGCATCTCCTGAACTTCCTCCTCACTGTCTACCCTGCCACAGAGCTTAGTGTCATCTAAAAAGATACATATCTTGCCCTGGATTCCTTCTCCCATGTCGCTAATCAACATACTGAAAAGAACTGGAGCCAGGACAGATCCCTGTGGTACCCTTGTGGTGACCTCCCTCTCTTCTGATTTGACTCCAGTAATTGCAACTCTCTGCTGTCTCCTAACCAGTTTCTCACACATCTAGCTATGTCCTTCACTGTACCCAGCTCATCTAGCTTCTTCAGCAACATTCTGTGAGGCAGCAAGTCAAAAACCTTGCTGAAACTGATGTAGAGTAAATCCACAGCATGGCCCTTATCTACTACCCTCGTTGCCCAGTCAAAGAATACTATCAGGTTGGTCTGACAAGACCTTCCTACCATGACCCCATGCTGTTTGCTATCTTGGAGTCCACTGCTCTGCAGGTAGTTCACGAGATCCTCTTAAACTAGTGTCTCCATCAGTTTACCCACAGTAGAGTCTGTTGTTACCTGGTTGCTCCTTCTACCCTCCCACCTTACGGAATGGGACTATGTCTACTACCCTCCATTCTTTTAGAACTACTACTGTCTGAATTGAGCTACTGAATAGCCCCAATAATGGTTCAGTTAATTCTGTTGCCAATTCCCATCTGGCCCCAGGTCCTCATCTATCTTTAGGGTTGTTAGCTCTATCCAAACCCTTTCGCACATGCAAACCTGAAAGTTACCTAGCAGACCTACGAGATACAACTTGGCAAAATTTCTACCTGGCTACTTCAGTAAATGAGGCTGTCAATATTCTTAACACTAAATTAACAAATACAGCAAACAAGCATGCCCCAATCTGGCAAATGCAGAGTGAAAAAGGCCTCATATCCTTGGTTCACGCCCAATTTGAAAGCAGTCATAAACCAAAGGGATATGCTGTGGGCTAAAGCGAGTTGGTCTAAGGATCAGGTGGACTGGCTGGCCTTTAGAGCCATAAGAAATGTTTGTACCAAACTGGTCAGAGCAGCCAAATCATCCTACTATTTGGAAGCTTTTGACTGTGCCAAGGGCAACTCAGCCAGAATTTGGAAAACCATCGAAAGTTGCTGAAGGTCAAAGAACCCCGCCTGCAATCCCCACCAAAATTACAACACAAGGAGCCACGATCTCTGACCAGGGTGTCATTCTAGAAAAACTAAATGAGCATTTTGCGACAGCAGGCCTAGCGTTTGACTCCTCCCCAGCCGCCAGGCTTAGCATCCACCACCCACCAGTTGACGACCCCTCAAGACCCTCGAACCCAGAACTCCTTCTATTTCTCACAAGTGTCCTTCAAGCAAGCTGAGGACCTACTTCTAAAATTGGGCACGAAAAAAGGTGCAGGCGCTGAAAGAATAGAGTCCTTCTTTCTAAAACTAGGGTACCACTTTCTCACTGCTCCCACAGCACACATCTTTAACCTATCAGTCGCAAGTGGTACTGTCCCTTACTGCTGGAAAACAGCCTTTATATTACCCTTGTTTAAATCAGGAGACCCTAGTGATTTATATAATTACAGATCAATCTCCATTCTGCCCGTCCTATCCAAGCTCCTAGAAAAATTGGTCAATAACCAGTTAAAGGAACACCTAGAAAAATCTAATTCATTGAACACCCTCCAATCCAGCTTTTGGCAAAACCATAGTACGGTGTCAGCCCTAGCAAAAGTGACTGATGACTGGTTCACTGCACTAGATAACAAAAACTTTACTGGAGCCGTCTTCTTAGATCTCAGTAAGGCCTTCGACTGGTCAACCACAACGTTCTGTTAAACGTACTCAAAGTTCTTGGTCTAAACAACTGCTCACTAAACTGGTTTACTAGCTACCTTTCTGGTAGGCTCCCGCGCATCAGAGATAATGGACTCCTCTCCTCACCCACTCCAATAACTAGAGGTGTACCCCAGGGATCTATACTTGGACCCCTGTTATTTACAATATATCTCAAATCCCTTAATGAAACATCCACAACTCCAGACTCCACTTTTTCACGGATGATACCGTCCTGTACACTTCCAAACCCTCTCTGGCCGACGCTGTAACTGGACTCCAAACAGACTTTAAACAGTTGGCGTGCAACCTGATAAGATCCAAATTACTGCTAAACGCCACGAAAACTAAAATGATGTATTTTTTACTTCCACATCTCCCTTCTTCTCATTTACAGGCCACACCGGCACCTATCATAACCTTATTCGGAGACTCGATAGAGCCGGTTGACCAGTTCATATACCTTGGAGTATGGTTAGAAAGCAAATTATCCTTCTCATGTCACATCGAATCCCTTGCTAAGAAGCTGAAAATATGTCTCGGCCTTTTGTACCATAACAAATCCCTTTTTCCATTAGACATTAGGAAAAGACTCGTCCAAGCCACCTTTCTCCCTCTACTTGACTATGCGGATATCATTTATAATAGTTGCACAGCAACAAACCTTCAAAAGCTGGACACATTATTTCACCATGCCATCCGGGTTCATAACCAGCACCGTATAGAACCCATCACTGTGCCCGCTGCTCGGCAGTAAGCTGGACATCCCTGGCTGCAAGAAGGTCACTCCACTCTAGTATCTGGGCTCCTAAAATACTCCAGAACAAAGTTTCCTCCTATATCAGCAGGGCAGGGTTACAGGTGTTGAAGCAGGAGCTGGGGGATTTCATCAACGAGAGGTATTTAAACTAGGTGGGGGGAGGCATTGGAGCTGGGAATCACCAGGAGAGGGGGTCCCATGGACCTCCTCCCCACCACACGGATAGATACGACCTTAGGCGAAATAGGGGTTGGAGTGAAGGGTAAGGAAGCAGGAAGCATAGGAGCAGCATGGATAATGGTTTCACTAAATGCTAGGAGCCTGGGAAACAAGTTGGCAGATTTTCAAGCATTGATGGCAGAGGGGGAGGTGGACAAAGCTGCCATTACTGAGATGTGGGCAACCAGGCACCATGACTGGGACCTAACCATCCCTGGATACAAACTATTCCGGAGGGATGGAGATAAAAGGAAGGCTTGGGGGGTTTGCCATTTACATAAGGGAAGGGATCAGATGTAATAGGGAGGAAGGGGAGAAGGGTAGGTTGGAAGTATCTTGCTGCAACTACACAGTCAGAAAGGGACCAAGATCTCTCTGGGGGGTTGTTTATAGACCTCCGGCCCAGAAGAAGGACATTGATAGGGAACTGGGGGAGAAGATAAGGAGGCATGGTGGTAAAGGGAGCACAGTGGTGGTAGGGGACTTTAATCTACCAGGGGTGGATTGGAGCATCCCAGCAACCACTTGCGCCATGGAGCAGATCCTCTAGGAAGCATTCCAGGATGACTTCCTTACCCAGAGGGTAATGGAGCCAATGAGGGAGGGGAATATATACTAGACCTGGTACTGGAAGAAGGGAAACAGTTCAGGGATGTAAGGGTGGAGGAACCTCTGTAAAGCAGTGACCACCGCACAGTGTGGTTCTCAATCAATCTGGGTAGGGAATTAGCCACTACAAAAACTAGGGTCCTGGACTTCAAAAGGGTAGACTTTGGCAGGATGGGACACATACTGGAAAGTCATATGGCAAGCATCCACCCAGAAATGGACACGGAACAAAAAAATGGTCAGTCATCAAGGCAGGACTGGCTGAAGCCATTAAAACTTGTTTCAAGAGCCAGAGCAAGAAAGCCAGGACCAAGAAACCAAGTTGGATGAGTAGAGAGGTAGTGGAGAAGATGAGGGAAAAGAAGAATGCATTTTGGACCTACAAGAGATACAACGGGCCAGAAGACAGAGAAGAATATGAGAAGAAGTCCAGAGAAGTGAGCATAGTGGTAAGGGCAGCAAAGGCGACTAGGGAACAGAGGTTAGGACAGGGGATTAAAGGAGGAGAAAAGGATTTCTTCAGATACGACAGAGAGAAGAGGAAGAGCAAGGATCAAATTGTTAGGATCAGGAGGGGAAGTGGGTGGGTAGAAAAGGGGTTGAGCAGGCAGAAGTACTTAATGAATACTTCTGTTCAGTCTTCACCAAGAAGAGGGATGGGCCCGTACCTGAGAGGAAGGGCGAGGTGGGAGAGGGTGGGGGAGAAGCAACCATAGGTGGGGAAATCACGGTGGAAGGGTGAGGGAGGGTCTTAAGTCCCTTAAGATGGACAAGGCACCTGGCCCAGACGGTCCACCCCAGGGTGCTGAGAGAGTTGGCAAAGGTTCTGGCAGATCCATTCGCAGACCTGTTCAATATCTCTCTAAACTCAGGGTGCGTGCCCAGAAACTGGAGGGACACACATGTGGTACCTCTCCATAAGAGTGGGCCCAAGGACAAACCGGGGAACTACAGACCAGTGAGCCTTACTGCAATTGTGGGAAAACTGATGGAGACAATCCTCAAGAAAAGACTGGTACAATTTCTTGATGATAACAATCTCCAGGACAGCAGGCAGCATGGGTTTGTCTCGGGAAGATCCTGCCAGACGAACTTGGTTGATTTTTATAACTGGATTATGAGGGCACCGGACAGGTGACAATGCGGTGGATGTCTTCTACCTGGATTTCAGCAAGGCCTTTGACTCGGTGCCACACGAGTGGCACACAGGTGACCTGCAAGTTGAAAAGTCTGTGAGCAGGCAGAAAACTGGTCAGATGGGTCGAGAACTGGCTGCAGGGTAGACAGCAGAAGGTAGTAGTGTGGGGGGGGGGGGAGGTATCTGAACACGGGGCAGTAACAAGTGGTGTACCACAAGGCTCAGTGCTGGGACCGGTTCTGTTTAACATTTTCACAGCAGACATTGCAGTAGGGATTAAAGGCAAGATCAGTCTCTTTGCAGATGACACAAAGATTTGTGCCAAGGTTGATTGGGGGGGGGGGAGGCAAAAATACTTCAGGAGGATTTGGCAAAACTTGAGCAATGGTCTCACACTTGTCAGCTTGGTTTCAATGCCAAGAAGTGCAAAGTGATGCATTTAGGAGGCAAGAACACAATTACTCGCTGGAGGGTGTCCCAAGGAGCAGGATCTGGGAGTGCTGGTAACCGGGGAGATGAATCACTCTGCTTAGTGCAGGAAGGCAGCAGTGAAGGCAAACAGGATGCTAGGTTGCATAGTAAGGGGAATTAATTCTAGGAATGGGGGAGGTCATCTTGCTCTTGTACAGGTCCCTGTGAGACCGCACCTAGAGTACTGTGTGCAATTCTGGTAACCCTACTTGAAAAGGGACATCAAACTACTGGAGGTGGTACAGCGCAGGGCAACAAAAATTACCCTGGGGTTGTGGGACAGACCATGTGAGGAGAGACAGAGAGCTCAATATGTATACCCCGGAGGAAAGAAGGGAGAGGGGGGATATGACTGAAACCTTCAAGTACCTGAAGGGTTTGAACAGAGTAGATGCTAGGTGTATGTTCAATCTGAAGTAAAACCAGAGGACACTCTATGAAGCAGATCCAAAAGAAAACATTGCGAAGCAGCGGATCCAAAAATCAGTAGTGCAACACTTCAAAAGGCGGCTAGCCTTAAAACAACAGAAATCCACAAGGGAGTAGTGCACAACTAAGCCTCACCCACCGATATATTAAAGTCCTTGATAGTGGAGACAGAACACAGTCCACAGGAAACCTTTTCCCAATGTATTTGCAGAGGACTGCAATTTAATTTCAGTAAAGTCTTCCACAATAAAAAGTATACAAAATAGCAAACTGTGAGTAGGAACTCTGCAAAACAACAAACACCCAGGGGTGTTTCTACTATCAAGGACTTTAATATATTGGTGGGTGAGGCTTAGTTGAGCACCTCCCTTGTGGATTTCCGGACACTCTATGAAGTTGGAAGGGGGCAGGTTCAAGAGGGAACTGAGGATACACTATTTCACAGAAAGGGTGGTGGCAAAGTGGAACGCTCTGCCAGAGGAAGTCGTATCACTGCAGAGTGTTGGGGCTTCAAGAGGGGGTGGAACAGATTCAAGTGAAGGGTACAAACTGGGAAGGGGCAGGAGATGAGCGGGAGGACATATGGGGGGGGCAGCTGCAGTCTAATAGACTGAAGTGCTGTACACTGAAGCAGACTAGATAGACCGAATGGCCTGTATCTGCTGGCAATTTCGTATGTTCGTATATCACCTCCCTATTACACTGATACAACTGCACCTATGCTCTTAGAAAAAGAGCATACATTTTATTTGAAGTGCCTAAATTCCGTACACTCTATGGCAAAGCTGTGCTAAGTCATGTTATCCCGTCCACTTGGAATAAACTCCAAGCAATACTAAAACTTCCTGAACCGATTTCCTTGAACGCGTTCCAAACTATGGCCAATAAAGCGCTTGCTGAAAGTTGCCATTGCCAAAATAGCAAGTAGTCCTCCTAGTGGAGAACCCCTACAACCCTTAAAGCACTTGACTGTAAACTCTTTTTATGTCCCCTCATTTCTACCTTTCCTGCCTGCTAGCCCAGCTCCCCCCTTCTCCCTTCTTGTCTGTTAACTCTGCTTGTTTAGCTCTGCATAAAAGTTAATTTATCTCAACTCTTACTGTACATTGTTTACATCTGTCAAAACCAAACAGAAGTCATGTACCGCAGCTGTGCCGTACTGTACTATATGCTACTGTATTATTGCAACACTTTTGTATACTTGTACCAAGATGTCCTACTAGGGCCCCCTTGTAAATGAGTGTACTCAATGGAGTTTTCCTGCAAATAAACTTGGAACACTGACAAATGCCTGTTGCTCATCTCAGGGATCCCCCTTACAGCTGCACTGATGCCATTCTCTGGCAGAGACCCTCTGTCTTCTCTTGTGAATTCAGAGCAAAGGTAGCCGTTAAGAACTGCTGCTTTCTGCCCGTCCTCCTCAATTACCCTACCTCCCTCTGTTAGCCTAACAACTCCTCTTCCCCCTTTCCTAATAGGGGTTAAACAACACTGTTTCCTAGCATGACCTTTCCGCAATCACACGAGCTCTGTGCCTGCCTTGCTTCTCTGACTGCCCTCTTGGTTTTCCCTGTTCTCGCGTGTACTCTCCCCAGTCTTCCTTCCTTGTTTTCCTTGTACCCGTTGAAGGTCTTCATTTTGGATCTCACTGCTTCCCTGGCGTATCCAGAGAACTATATTGTTCTCTTTGTACCTTTTGTTTCGATTATCATTCTCATGCAAGACTTTGCTGCCTTGAGCATGGCCCCTTTAATTGCCCCCACCCCACCCCCACCCCATATTTCCTCCACATACCTGATGCTGTCTACTCTCACTGCTTGTGCTGGATCAGCTCCCTCATTCAGCTGAAGTCTGCCCTTCTGAACTCTAGGACTTCCTTCTTTGATGAGGGTTTACTTGTCCCAGGGGCCAGGTCGAACCATACAGAATTGTGGTCACTGGATCTTAGTGACTCCCCTCACTCCTCCTACCACTTCAGAATTGGTGAGCACCACATCAGGAATGACAGCCTACCTAGTGGGTTTCTTAACCAGCAGCACAAGCAGGCAGTCCTGCAATGTACCCAGCAGAGCCTGACTTCTGGACTTCCTGGTCGCTGGTATGACTCCGATATTGATTGGGTCATTCCAGCAACCTCCTGGTCGCTGGAATGACCCAATCAATATCTGGCAGATTCAGATCTTCCACCATCACCACCTCCCCTTTTGCCACCCCCTAACTCCTTATCTCTCCCCCGTCCTGGAGGTCTATAGATCACCCCCATTTGTAATTTCTTGCCTGAAGATGCCATAAGCTGAACTCATAGTGATTCTCGTTCCCCATTACCTCACCTAATGTTCTCCATCCTTCACTGCCTCTATGCCCTCTCTGACATACAGGGCTATGCCTCCTCCTAATATACTTAAGTGGACATGGACATTCAGAACATTCAGAGTGATCATTTAACGAGGCAGTTCACAGAAAGAGTTAGTACATGGGATCCACAAAAGGCTGCTTGGAATGAAGAAATATCCAAACAGTTTTTGCGTGTCTCTCCAAAACCAAACATATCACCACTAGGCTTGGGGTGCCTAACCTGGGCACCAGCATGAAATAGCCACCATTATAGGAGCAGTGGCCAATGATTTTTAACACTGCATGTGCCTGTCTTTACAGTCTTTAAAAACCATTTTTCTGAGACCACTGTCTTAACTTTTCTGTAGAATCAGGAGTGTTCTTGAATGGAATACTTACGGATGGTGTTTGGATTTTCTGAACCTTAAGCATGATTCAGTTCCCCGACCCATGCTCGCCCCCGTGTAGCCTCTTCTTTGTTTGTTTTAAATGGCAAGACATGAAAATTACGTACCTACCGTAATTCTTGATCTTCTTGGACGACTCTCCACCACTCATTCACACTACTGGGATCTGCGCCGGAGGCACTAGGACCCATCGGGAGCAAACTTTTTGCTGGAGGGTCGGCGCCAGAGATGGCGCCGCGAGGAATGGCGCCACGAGCCCTGGCTCGTGTGGTAACGACTATCTCGGAGTCGACCCTCCAACCGCCTCAGTACCTTTTTATAACAAGGAGGTGCAGCGTAACTAACCTAGAAGGGTAGCCTAACCTAAAAACTGGACATAAGATAGTCCGAGCGACCCGTGTAAGAAGGGTCAATAAAGAAGTCTTCACGGCCTAAAGATTTGAGGGTGAGACCAACAAGAAAAGAGTGAGCTCGGGGATGGAGGTGGGCGTGTCAATGAGTGGTGGAGACTCGTCCAAGAAGATCAAGAGTTACTGGTGGAATGCGTAATTTTCATATCTTCCTGGACATAAGTCTCCTACCACTCATTCCACCTATGGGAGTACCGAGCTAATAATCCCACGAGAGGGCGGCAGGAAAGACCAAGAGCTCACATTTCTAGGACAGAAGTCCACTGAGGATGGCTCTGCCAAAGGAAAAATGTCATCTGGCATGGACATCTAGTGCATAATGTTTAACGAAAGTATGCACTGAGCTCCAGGTGGCTGCGTTGCAGATGTCTGCAATGGGCACGTTGCGGATTTCTGCTAGGGATGCCGCGACCGCTCTGGTAGAGTGAGCGTAAACTCTACCCTCCAACTTAACCTGCGCCATGGAATAGCAGTGACGAAGGCACGCCACTAGCCATGATGAGATACAGTACATCTGATAGCGACAGGTTGACCCAGCCGGGTCTCACTGAAGGAAATGAACAGTTGCTGAGCTTTGCGAAAAACCTTGGTTCTATCTAGATAGAAACGTAAGGCCCTCTTAACATCCAGAGAATGAAGAGAACGTTCCCCTTCATTTTGGAAGTCCGCAAAATAAGAGGGAAGGACCAAAGGTTGGTTTAGATGAAATTCTGACACAACCTTAGGAAGAAATTTAGGATGAGTCGAAGGACTACTTTGTCCTTATGGAACACAGTATACGGAGGGTCTATGACCAGGGCATGTATCTCAGAGACCCTACGGGCTGAGGTAATGGCAACTAGGAAGGCAGTCTTCCAGGTGAGAAATTTTAGCTCACAGGTAGCCAGAGGTTGAAAGGTTTCAGTGAGCATGTCTGCTACAGATTAATGTCCCAGGCTGCAACTGGACGTCTTATAGGAGGTCTGGTATGCAGAATCCCCTAAGGAATCTCTTAACCATAGGTAACTGAGCCAGAGTTAAGGAAGAAACGGGCTCATGATAAGCTGAAATGGCACTAAGATGAACTTTGACTGTAGAGTACTGCAGACCTGAATTTGAGAGGTCCAAAAGGTACTCCAAAACCTTATTTGGTGGACAGGAAAAGGGATTCAAAGAGGACTTTGCACACCAGAGCGAAAAACGCTTCCACTTGGCCGTGTAAGTTTTCTGAGTGGCTGGCTTCTGTGCAGCCAGAAGAATATCAGAAACTCTTCGAAAGACATTGAACGGTTTACTTGACCTCTTCAGGAGCCAAGCATGAAGGTGAAGTGATCTCAGGTTGGGATGGACCACCGGTCCCTGAGTCAAGAGTTCATCTGCAGAAGCGGTCTCGGAGGAACTGCCAACATATTGTTGAGTAGTGGAAACCACAGCTGTTGAGGCCAAAAGGGAGCAATGAGAATCATTTTGTCCCCTGGGATTCGAACTTGAGGAGTACCCTCTGAATTAGAGGAAGAGGCGTAAAGGCGTAAAGAAAGCATTTTGTCCACCGCAGCCTGAACGCATCCTGACAGAAAATGCCAGGCCCTGGATTTCTGGAGCAGAAGAGAGGCAGTTTTGCATTGAGTGGGGATGCAAAAAGGTCCAGGTCTGGAGTTCCCCACTCTTCGAATAGTGACTGAACTATGGTTGAGTCGAGAGACCACTCGTGAAGGTCTGTCTCTGTTCTGCTGAGACGGTCTGCCAGTTCGTTCTGAACATCTGGCAGGTAGACCGCTTGAATTAGAGCCTCGTGCTCCAAGCACCATTCCCATATCCTCATTGCTTCCCTGCATAAGGGGTAAGAATGAGCACCGCCCTGCTTGTTGATGTAATATATCACTGCTTTGTTGTCCGTTTGAAGGAGGATGTTCTTGTGACACAGAATGTCCTTCAAAGCTCGGACCGCATAGAGGATGGCTCTCAATTCCAGGACGTTTATGTGGAGCTGGGACTCGACTTGAGTCCACGCACCTTGAGTGTGGAGAGCCTGACAGTGAGCTCCCCACCCCATTAGGGATCGCCCATGGTAATGGAGATCTGATGGTCCAGAGGAGCAAAGGATACCCTCCAGGAGATTGCTCTTGAGACCACCAGGTGAGTGACCTCCTTAAAGGGTCTGTCACCTTGATGAGATAGGACTGCGGGTGAGTGGTTGGGGACCACTGAGTACTGAGCATCCACTGGGTGGTTCTCATGTGCAGGCGTGCTAGGGTACAGTGAACACTGAGGATGCCATGAGGCCCAGCAACCGTTGCATCGAGAGAGCTGTGACTGAGCTGTTTTCCCCGATATGACGGGCCATCTGAAGGATATCGTTCCTCCTGTCTTCTGGAAGAAAAGCCTTCGCTGAGGAGGTGTCAGAAAATCCTATAAAAGGAGCCTCTGGGAGGGCTGCAGTTGCGATTTCATGAGGTTGAGCAGAACTCCCATGGAGCGGAGGCGTGAGGCCGCTCACGGCGTCCAGCGTCCCTTGCCTGGAAGGGCTTGCTAGAAGCCAATCGTCCAGATAAGGAAACACCTGAATTCCGACCTTTCTGAGGTGCGCTGCGAGAACTGCACAACATTTTGTAAAAACTTGCGGCGCTGAGGATAGCCCAAAGGGCAGGACTCTGAACTGATAATGCTGTTTCAGAGCCACAAACCTCAGGAATTTGTGATGCCTCGGGTGAATAGGAATGTGCTGGTAAGCGTCCTGCATATCTAGGGAGGCTAACCAGTCATGTTGATGGAGCAGAGGTAACAGGGTTCCTAGAGAAATCATTTAGAATTTCTCCTTGGGGAGAAATTTGTTTAGCTTTCTGAGATCTAGAATGGGGCGCATTCCCCCGGACTTTTTTGGAACCAGAAAGTAATGGGAGTAGAACCCCGTGTTTCATTGATGCAGTGGCACCACTTCTACTGCCCTGTTGCTCAGAAGGCCCTGAATCTCGGCGGCGAGAAGGTCTGACTGAAGGTTGACAGCCTGGGCTGTCGTCTGGGAGGACAATCCGGAGGGGTCTCCACAAGATTAAGTGAATACCCCTTGCAAATTATCCGAAGGACCCATTTGTCTGAGGTTATGGACTTCCACTGGTTGTAGAAGTGCATCAGACGACCTCCCACCGGAGAGGAAAAGTCCACCTCGGGCAGCTGAGATGAAACTTGGGCCGGCAATTCATACGGTAGTGCTGGGTGCTTTGGGCCCTTGCGCTTTCTGTTGCGCCTTCTTTTGAGGTTGGGCAGGTTGGTTCTTATGGAAACTTCCTCTGCCTCGAAAAGGACTGGCAGTTATGAAACTGTCGTTTACTGGCATGCCCTCGAGAGGAGGCAGGAGGGGGCCGAGCCAACCTAATGGCTGACCTAGTCTTTTGTGTGCTTCTACAGCTTGCTTCGACCTGAGGACCAAAAGATATGCCAGATCAAGCAGCAAAGCCATCACCTGCTGCTCTGGCGTCATTAGTAAAGCCAGTGCGCAGCCAGGAATGACGGCGGTGCAAATACCAGCAGCCGCTGAAGGAAGCAGTGTCAAAGCATCCAGGGCTGCTTTAACCTGCTGGTTGTTAGATTCAATACCTCTGGTAATGGTTTGAAGAAGCTCTGGCTTTGAATCGGACTCGGTAGAAGCTTCAACCATCTGTTTAATAGAATGCCCAGGATATACTCATACTGAAAAAAATAGCCTTGGTAACTGGCATCACATACTTAAAGTAGAAGCAACAAAGACTCTCTTACCTAAGGTGTCTATCTTACGAGATTCTTTGTTAATAGGTCGAGCTGTAGTAGTTTGAGGAAGAACGACCTTATCATTCTCTCCAGGACTACAATAGGATCCATAAAGGCTTGAGAAGCCAAAATGGGACGATCCTTGGGGGTTGAATACTTCCTATCAATGGATTTAGCCACCGAAAGGGTAAGAGCAGGATTATTCCATACCATTTGAGACAGCATCTCGAAGGAAGGCTGAATCGGAGGAGTCAAATCCGTAGGGATCTCCGAGGCATGAAGATATTGGAGTCTCAACAATTTCCCAGGATCGATGTCCGTAGTCTGGAGAAAGTGTGGAACTCAGATTTTCAACAGAGACTTAAAGGATAGGTCCTCGACCACAGGCTCTGTAGCAGTAATAGAACCTCGCTCGTCCACTTCATCACCAACCGAAGGTCTGGGTCAGGCTCATATCATCTCCTGACAGTCCAGGAGGACTGCATGGACAGGAAAGGAATGAAATTCAGAAGAGGAGGAAGAAGGAAGGAAGTGAAAGGAGGATCCTGAGCCCGCCGCTGCGAGGAGGCACGGCTGACGCCGCAAGGCCCATGGGTGCCGAAAACAGCATCGAGAAGCCGCACAGCACCGAGGATGGCGCCGCAGCAGCGACGACGATAGGCCACACGACGCCGAGGGCGCCGAAAAGACTCCCAGACTCCGAAAAACAGGTTTTGAAGGAAGAAGAGCAGGAGAAAAGGGTATCGGTGCGGCCCCCTGTGCCGCAGCCATGTGAGGAGGGGAAACACCTAAGCGCGGGGTCGACGGCACCGAAGAAGGTGCCGCGCGACCAGGAAGGTTCAACCGCCCTACCTGGTCGCCCAGAGAGCCCAAAGGCCCACGAGCGACTGAGCCAGGTAGCCGAACCAACCTCCGAGCCCACTGCTCCATAAGAGCGGCCCACTGATGAAACTGCTCATCTGAAGACCTACCTGCGGGCGGGGTAGGACTCAGATGTCGAAGCCATCGGCTACCAGAAGCAGAGGTTGGCGACTCCGAAGGAGGAGACCGGCAACTAGACCCGATAACTGAGCGTCTACGCGCAGACATATCAGAGGGCGACCTCGAGTGATGCCTTCTCTTTTTAGACCTGTGGGCCGAAGAAGAGCTCGAGGCCGAACGGTGCCGAGAGTGTGACCGTTTATTTTTATGCTTCCGGGAGGACCGGCCATCCACCGGGCATTGGACTGACCGTTGTCAGACCCCCTCTGGAGAAGGCGGAGGACGGACCCAGCCCGACTGACTGAACAGCTTTTCATCGAAAATCTCCCTACCGTCACCTGACCTGCTCATGAGCGACTCCGTCAAGGTAGGCTGAGACTTCTTTAATATATTTTATTTTTAAAATAAGAATAAAATTAAGCGATACTGTATCGAGATAATACTACAAAAAATAAAACTGAAAACTATACTGCTAGATTGAAGTTTGACTCACAGGTGAGCTACGCACGTACTGAAGTCACCTTGACGGCGGAAAAAGGAACTGAGAGCGGTTGGAGGGTCGACGCCGAGATAGTCGTTACTGCAGGCCAGGGCTCATCAGCCGCCATTCCTCGTGGCACCATCTCTGGCGCCGACCCTCCAGCAAAAAGTTTGCTCCCGATGGGTCCTAGTGCCTCCGGCGCAGATCCCAATAGTGTGAATGAGTGGTGGAGACTTATGTCCAGGAAGATCACCCTTTTTCTCTAACCCTTGGACATGTTCTCAAGAGAACATGAACAACCCAGCTAAAAATGCAGTACCACGTATCCACACAACCCAGTTTTTAGCCATGGTTACGCATCTGTAAGGTCATCTATGTGCAATTCCATTTTCAACCTGGGCCATCTTTGTCCGCTTCTTGCAAGTTTAGTGCCATAAATGAAAATTACGTACCTACCGTAATTCTTGATCTTCTCTTGTATCTTCTGCCATTCATTACTTCTTGGGTGTAGCGAATGGCGCCCTCATGATAGGAAACTTTTTTTTTTAAAGCTAGCTCACTTAGACACGCCCTGAACCGACGCACCATGCGTCCATGCGGCGGTGACCCGTTAATGTACAGACTCCTCCTCCATCTCAGTTCTGTGAGCGGAGGTAAAAATTATATTGTGGAAAAAGAGAAAGCAAAGGCAAGATAATGAGGATAGCAAAGGAAGGAAAATAAACTGAAAAGGAATAAGCGATGGAGAATAGACAGAGAAAGAGGAATTCCTGCCCTAAAGAGTTGAGGGCCTCCTTACCGGGCGACTCTAGGAGGAAGAGATAGAGAGAAAAGGAAAGAGAAAGAAAAGAAGCAGAGAGAGGAAGAAGAAAATGGGATGTTGAGGAGACAATAATGCCAGAGCATAGTTAGCTGAGAGGCATAAGGCTCGACTTAACAATGGAGCAAGAATCCCGTTGGTAGTGCTGAAGAAAGTTCACCGAACCTGCTAGACAGACTAGAGGAGGCATAGTCTTTGACCTCAACATGCCATGGTCCTTTATCCTAGTTGAGGGCTCCTGGCCTGATTGAGCAGACCCTGTCCGGAAGAGCGCCTAGCTAGGAAAGGATTGGTTCCCAGGCAGCATGCAAGAGCTGCTCAAAGGGTATAGAAAGAAACTTAGCCTTTTAAAGGCGGTTTGTAAGAAATATAAGCGGAACTCAATCGGACTTACTATGTCAAGGCAGGTAGAGACTTGAAACTAGCAAGATCTGCCCGTAGTTGGCACTACTTTTCCTGCAGCACTGCTCGCAGAAGAGACCCTTGAAAAAAAGAGGTCAAGACAGGCATGACTCACAGACTTATGAGGAAAACCATGACCTGAGAAGCAGGGATTGCCTTCAAAGCAGTCGGAGAGATTCCTCAGCTTTAAGAGAAAATTGTATAACCGTCCCGTTCCTCTTACTCTGTAAAAGGGGTTGGTTTCCAGGGCTTAATAATGATTAGCAAGAAGATTCCAGGACCAAACACTGCACAGACAGGAGTCATGCAAAGTCCCTAGCAGTGCTTAGCACTGAAAACACAATGGCGGTGAGATAATAGTCGCAGCCCCCTCACGACCTGCAACACACCCTGCAACAAATGCGCAAAGTAATCTTAGAGTAAATAATTTCCTAAACCATTAAGAGAAATGGCAAGCACAGAGGATTTTTTTGCATAAGGGCCAAAAAGAGGGAGGAACGAGACGTGGGGAGGGGAGACAGCACAGAATGAAGGCCACTGAGGGGACGGAGGGAGGGATCAGTAATGAATGGTGAAGCAAAGAGAAGATCAAGAATTATGAGTGACCGTAATTTTCATATCTTCTTGTCAATCTTCACCATTCATTACCTATGAGTAATTAAGCCCTCTTCCCCAGAAGGGGAAGAGGTAAAACATGAGGAACAAGACCCCCAGCCTCCTGCTGGCGAGAAACAGAAGGGAAGACCCTGGCTAGTTCAGAGAAAAGCCTAAGTGGGAGAAGAGCTGGAGGTGCCTCCCGAGGGACGTGGAGACGAGTAAGCCCCTGCAAAAGTCTCCTAGCTCTGGAGGAGAAGAGGCGGGTCCCAGGCGGGAGGCGCATCACCCTACGCCGGGCCAGGGTGACAACCTTGAAGGCAAGCCATGCGATCCGACCTAATGCAGATCGCTATCCCAAGAAGCCTGGAAGCCACCTCACTGGCGTCGTAAGATGCCCCTGTCTGGTGTCTTGCCAGCTCCAGCCTATAGCGGAGAGGGCAACAGCTTGTCTGGTTTGCTCCGGACAGAGCATCAGCAGCTAGAAGTTGAGACAGCATCGACCACAGGTGCCGATTGTAGGCAGCATGGTGAGCCTGATGTGATGCTATACAAGCTAACGCCTGAGAAGAAGAAACCTCTGCCTTCCAGTCGAACTGAAGAGAGTCCGGGTCCGGTAGGCGGTCGTGCGCCAGGCAGCGGCGCCGGAGGGAGTATCCAGGTAGACCAAGCCAGAAGGGGTTGGGGAGGTACCTAGAGACTCCCGGGGGGCCTGTCGCTGACAATCAGCCGGGGCTGGAGAAGAGGCGGCTGGCGACTGCCAGGAATGGATAGCGCCTCCTGGAAGGAACAGGCCAGGAAGGTACCACCAAGTGTTGGGCACTGAATTCTCCAAGGAATTCACGCGCTCCGTGATCGGTAGTCTCTCCGTATGTAAGAGATCCGAAGGTCCTCACCATCCTCTAAAGGAATCGCTGATATTCAGTGAAATCAGCATCGGAGGAGAGATGAGCAGGGTTCCTCTCCCACAGGAGGGAGGCGAGGATGATGGAGGCTGGGTGCTCAGAGGACTCCTGCAGTGGTGGGGAGAGTGAAGACCCGCTCATGCATACATCTAACATATGAGGAAGGCCGCTGCAGACCTCTGAACTGCTCCAGGATAACGGACCCGTGGGACCGACATTGGCCGGGAGCCGGGGTGGTGGAGGCAGAGATATGGGAGGGGGCACCTACGAGGAGGCAATAGATCTCTGCCAGGGCTCTGGAATCCAGGAACAGCCCAGAGCTGGCAGGGTCCCGGACAACAAACCAGGCACAGAAGGAACCCGAGGCGGAGCCTGGAAGAGCCAGGGAGAACCTCCCTGTGACAGTCGGACTGCATGGATCCAGAGGGCAGCCACAACACGCCACGGAGGCACCCTAGAGCCCCGGAGGAAGAGGGCGAGTTCCTTTTCCGGCTCCTGGCCACCCCTGAGGTGGCCAGGAAGACCGAGGTCCTGTCCCCCTGCCCTCAACCCCTCGGACTCCGAGAGGCCCTCCTCCTCGACACCGGCGTTCCCATCCCCAGAGAAGCAACAGCACCGGGAGGGCTGCTGTCACCGGTCCCCGGGAGGGAGCCTCCCCCATAGTCGCCCCGTCTCCCCTGGGACTCAGGCCACCTCTGGCAGGAGGCCCTCAGGGAGGGCGGAAGGGGGACAGAGGAGAACCTGCTCGCCGCCTGGTACCTCGTGCCACAGGAGACCCCAAGAGTGGGGGTGCCAGGATGGGTCCACGTCCAAATCGTCGGCCTCCGAGGAGGAAAGATCAACAGGACCTCAATACTGGCCACACGGGGTCCCAGTAGCCATCGCGCACGAGCAGCACTGGCACCAGAGGCCGGCCAGCTGACCCCGAGCATCAGCAACAGCCAGGCCCGGTCCCAGCTCCCCCGTGGTACCAGCGAGGCCAACGGCACTGCTCCCGGCGTCAGAAACCGACCCGGCACCACGAGGAGGAGAAACCAGGCCCACGGCGCCGTTAGAAAGCGGCGCCGTCCCGATCACCGGCGCTGGGATCCAAAACGGTGCTGCAAACGGCAGTCTCGATCACCGACACAGCAACGGCGCCGGGATCTGAAAGCGGCACCAGCTGAATGGCGGCGCCTCGATCACGGCACATGAAGCGGTGCCGGGATCTAAACAGCGCCGAGAAGGCGGCGTCGAAATCCGAGTGTCGGCCCAGAAATCATGGGCCCTCGACACTGGGAGTCTGCACCTCAGAGGTGACTGCCGGGCGGTGTCGACGTCGCGCGCCCGGAAGGGACCGCTCACGCTTCCCCGACACCGCAGAAGGAGCTTCCTCGTCGGGCAAGATAAGATGAAGCCCTCCTCCGCGGATCCGTATAGGCCCGGAGGGGACCCGGGAAGGGCCTAAACACCTTACCTGGGAGTCCTGCGGAACGACGCCGTCCCCCGGAAGTCGGCGGGGCCTTGCCGAGCTTGAACGCGCGGACTTCGAGGACACGACGGTCCATGGAGAAGCAGGCGTCGCACGAATCCATGTCATGGTTGGGTCCCAGGCATTGAAGACACACGTCATGCCGGTCCGAGATGGAAAAATGCCGGCCACAGGAGCACCGATGCATGGGGGCGCGGCCCGTCTTAGAAAAACGCTTCGTTCCACAATCGGACATAACGCGAAACAATTAAGGTAAAAAACAGTAGGAAAACACCCGACGCCTTACAGATAGAAAAAAGAACAGTCTTACCGTGGTATGGTGTCGAGTGTAAATCGAGAAACAGAGGAGTCGCAAAAACTATTGCGTACTTCACGAACTATAGCTCTCATGACACGCAGCAGGTGCAGCCTCGACGGCGGGAGAAACAGAACCGAGATGGAGGAGGAGTGGGTAGCTACTAGTGGCCGCCCCTCGCATGGCAAGGCGTGCCGGTCTCGAGGGCGGCGCCGCTAGAGCTAGCTTTTAAAAAAAAGTTCCGTCGCGGGTGCGCGCCTCCGGCTTACACCCAAGAAGTAATGAATGGTGAAGATTGACAACGGAAGATACTAATTTCATGGGAGTCTCTGCCCCCATGTCATTTATTGGCAGAAGGTGGATAATCAACAAGGTATTTTGTTTACATGCTGTACCTCACTTGTCAAACGTAACTGCACGTTTCCTGCCTTCTGACTGGATCACATCTCAGATGTTTAAGTTGCTGGGAGGGGAATGTTGATGTAGTCTAATAATAATACCTCCTCTATAAGAGGACGAAGAGGAATCTTTCTATATCTAGTTAGATGAGTAAGAAGTTGGTTGTAGGGGAGACAGTACAGGGTGTGGTAAACAGGTCAAATCAGGGAGAGGGAGGTTATGAATGGAATGCTGAAGGGGTAAGTCCTGGGACTAATCCTTATTACTATGCTCAACAAAGACACAGGAGAAAGAATTCAGGGCAAGATGTGTCTTTCCGCAGATGACACTAAGCTCTGTGGCAGGGTGGACAGCTAGGAGGGTATTAGGAAGCTGCAGAGGGACCTGAAAAGATTAATGAGGTGTTCCAAAGTATGGGAGCTGAAATTCAACTCTAGAAAGTGCAAGGTGATGCACAAGGGGAACAAGAATCCCAGAAAGGCATACTAGACGGGAAGGGTTATGGTGGGCGATACTTCTGTGGCTCAGAGCATAACGGGAGTAATCGGACAGCAAGTGCACCTGGGAGCAGGGTGACTGCTTGCTGTTTGAGCAAAGGCTCACAGTGCGTCAGGAGTAAGCAGACAGCAAGTGTGGCTGGGAGCTGGGAGACTGCTTGATGGCCGAGCAAAACCCAGTACCTGTTTTTCTCTTGTTTTTCAGCAGCACAGATCAGGCTCTAACAGCAGGAGGATAGGTGGCAGCCATCTTGGATGACTGCTTGAGAGACTGCACAGCAGAGCTTGTGACCTTCAGCAGCCAATCAGGAGCAAACTGGAAGCAGGAAGGGGAGTTAAAATGAGAGAACCCAGGGAATTCAGAGTGTGGCAGGAGTAAGCAGACAGCAAGGGTGCCTATGAGCTGGCCAACTGCTTCCTACCTGAGCAAGACTCAGTACCTGTCTGTTTTTTGTTCTTGTTTTTCAGCATCAGGGAGCAGGCTCTAAGGTAAGGAGGAAAGATGTGGCTATCTTGAGTACAGTTGGCTGGGAGAGTGCACGACACAGCACGTGAGCTCCAGCAGCTAATCTGAGCAAACAAGAACCAGGAAGTGTGGAGGGGGGGGGGTGGTTCTAAAAGGAGAGCACTCAGGGAATTCAGCGCTCAAAGCACAGTGGGAGTAAGTGGACAGCAAGCGTGCCTGTGACCTTGGTAACTGCTTGTTGCCTGACCAATACTTAAATATTTGTTTTTCTTTCTTGTTTTTCAGCAGCAGGGAGCAGGCTCTAAGGTCAGGAGGAAAGGCAGAAGCCATCTTGGATACTGCTGGCTGGAAGAGTGCATGGCAGAGTACATGTCCTACAACAGCCAATCGAGAGCAAACAGGAAGCAGGAATGGGGGGCACTGGGAATTCGGCACTCAAAGCGCGATGGGAATAAGTATACAGCAAGCATGCCTGTAAGCTGGGTGACTGCTTCATGTCTGAGTAAACGTGGTACCTATTTTTTTCTTGTTTTTCAGCAACAGGTAGCAGGCTCTATGGTTGGGAGGAAAGGCAACAGCCATCTTGGATACAGCTGGCTGGGAGAGTGCACAGCAGATCAACTGACCGCCAGCAGCCAATCAGGAGTGAAAAGAAAGCAGGAAGGGAGGAGTTAAAAGGAGGGCACCCAGGGAATTCGACACTCAGAGCCTGGTGGAAGTAAGCAGGCAGCAAGCATGCCTGTGAGCTGGGTGACTGCTTGCTACCTGAGCAAAACTCTATACCTGTTTGTGTCTTAACAGTGGGGACCAGGCTCTAAGGTCAGGAGGAAAGGTGGTGGTCATCTTAGATACGGCTGGCTGAGAGAGGGCATGGCAGAGCATGAGACCCCAGCAGTCAGTCGTGAGAGAAAGTACAGTTACGTAAGAACTTACCGTAACAGTAGATCTTCGAGAACAGCTCTTGCAGCAGGTTACACCATTAGTACTGAAGCCGCCAGGCGCCAGGACCCCACGGAAATTCTCTAGCTAGCTATCTTCAGCGGGGACCGCCCCCGACGTCAGTCCCACCTCTGACGTCAGGCGTGGTACATAAGGGGGCGGTCCCGCCAGAATCCCCAGTTCTCCCGCCGGAGACTCCCGGCCGCATAATGACATCAGAAGAGGAGACCGAGGATCCGCCGTCAGAAGGCAATAAGGGAAAAATTCCCGACTGGAGCAATATATCTTCGCTCATTTCCCCAATTAGATCCTTGTACTGGACTTCTTCGTTTTTCTCACTCCCAAATAATTAAAGACAGAGCCATGTCTCCTCCAAGGGGGATAAGGTGGGATGGATAGTTCTACGTAAGAGCTGTTCTCGAAGATCTCACTGTTACTGCAAGTTCTTACGAACTGTACTATCTTACCGAGATACAGCTCTGCAGCAGGTTACACCATTAGACTGATTCCTGCCACAACGCTACAAAAGCTCCGGAGCAGGAAGAGGAAAACGAGAGAAAAAAACAATCCAAATCCTGACTCAGGACAGGAGACCTTTGCAACACCGCTTAGCCGAACCGCCCCTGCGCCTAGAGGCTATGTCCAGACTGTAATGCCTGATAAAGGTATGCACAGAGCTCCAAGTAGCTGCAGCGCAAATGGAAGAAATCGAGACATTCTTGAGTGCTGCAAAGGAAGTGGCCACACCCCTGGTAGAATGACCCCGGATGGAACCCGGGAGGGGCCTTTGCCTAGTCTGATAACAGTGTGAAATACACTGCACAAGCCAGCGGGACAAAGATTGCTTACAGACCGGCCGTCCTTTCATTCTCTGTGAAAATGAGACGAAGAGCTGGTCAGAAGCCCGAAGGGCTTAGTTCTGTTGAGGTAATACCTCAGGCTGCGTGAACGCCCAGAGAGTGGGAGTAGCCCCCATTAGAATAACTGGAAGTAGACCGAAGGTCGATGTCTTGATTTAAAGTGAGTGCCGAGACCACCTCAGGCAAAAACTTCGGGTTCGTCCTCAGAGATACTCTGTCCCGGTGAAAAAACAAATAAGGCTCTTTACACATGAGAGCATGAAGCTCAGAAATCCTTCTGGCTGAAGTAACGGCAACTAAAAACAACGTCTTCCACGACAGAAAACGTAGCTCGTAATCTGCGGCAGGTTCAAAGGGAGGAAGCATGAGCTGCTCCAGGACAATAAGGAGATCCCATGGAGGAACCGGGTCCTTGATAGGAGGGCTAAGGTGCAACACCCCTCTCAGAAACTCCCGAGAAGCGTCAAGCTGAGCAATAGTGTTGCCCCACCGGCAGGTGGTAGGTCAAATAGCGCACAAGTGCACTTTAATAGAGGAGTAGGCTAGCCCTGAATGAAAAAGGGAAAGGAGGTAGTCCAAAACCACCCCCACGGGACAACCTAAAGGGAAAAGTCACGAGCCCGTGACCATAAACAAAAACGACGCCACTTCATGGCATATGTAGCATGCGTTGCCGGCTTTCTGGCTGCAGAGAGAACCTCAGCAACCTCTTGCGAGACCCCGTGTCGCAAAATGGCTATGTCTCTAGGAGCCATGCATGCAGGTTCAAAGAACGGAGATACGGATGCAGCAATGAATCTTTCTCCTGAGACAGTAGGTGGGAGCTGAGCGGCAACGAGAGCAGTGGTTCCCGAGATAGCTGAGCCAGCAATGGGAACCATATCTGTCTGGGCCAAAAAGGAGCCACCAGAATCATTCGTGCATGCTCCCTGCGCAGTTTGAGAAGAACTCTCTGGATCAACGGGAAGGGAGGGAAGGAAAGAATCTGTTCACCCAGGAGAGGGACAACGCGTCTCGCCAGAAAACACCAGGCCCTGGATCTAGCGAGCAAAAATTGGGCAGTTTTGCGTTGGATGGGGACGCGAACAAATCCAGCTCTGGAGTACCCCATCGCAGGAACAGATCCTCTGCCACCTCCTGAAGAAGTTCCCACTCGTGGACTCTGGCCTGGGAGCGACTCAGGCCGTCTGCGATCATGTTGTCCACCCTGGGGACGTGTACAGCGACTAAGTTTGCGCCATGTCTGATTACCCAATCCCACACTCTCATGGCCTCCCTGCAAAGGGGGTTAGAGTGAGCGCCTCCTTGTTTGTTGAGGTAATACATCACCGCCGTGTTGTCCGTTTGAAGCAGGATAGTGCACGGTGGAATCATGGACTGAAAAGCCTGGAGTGCGTAGAGGACCGCTCTCATCTCTAGGACATTGATGTGGAGATGAGCCTCCAGCGGGCTCCATACACCCTGAGACTTCACCCCATCCAGGTGTGCTCCCCACCCGAGACCTGAGCGTCCATGGTGAGGGTTATCTCTGGGGACGGCGCTGCAAACGGGACGCCCTTGGAGAGCGACCCGGGGGCTAACCACCATTGCCAGTCCCGAATCACACACCTCGTGATCCTGACTGGATGCTGCAAATGGTCTTGCCTCTGGTCCCATTGCGCCTTGAGCATCCACTGCGTTATTCGCATGTGGAGTCGCGTGAGAGGAACCGTAGGAATGGCCGCAGCCATATGTCCGAGCAGACGAAGGACCGACCTGGCCGGAGCGGTCTGGTTCGTTGATAAGTCTCCTATGAGAGACCTGTTGCGTTCCGCCCTGTCGGCTGGAAGAAAAGCCCTTCCCTGGACCGTGTCCAGTACTGCTCCTATAAATTGCAAGTTTTGCGACGGTACCAAGACAGACTTCTCCTGGTTTATGAGAATTCCTAGCAATCCGAACAGATCCTGAGTGTCCTGGATCACCCGCAAAAGCGCTCTGAGACGGCCATGAGAAGCCAATCGTCGAGGTACAGGAACATAGTGTCTCTTTCTCCTTAGAGCAGCTGCCACGACTGCCATGCACTTGGTAAAGACCCTTGGAGCGGTGACAGTCCGAAAGGGAGAGCCCGGAACTGAAAGTGGTGGCCTAGGAACTCGAAGCGCAGGAACCTCTGATGCGCCCGAGCTATGGGGATATGCAGGCAGGCATCCTGCATGTCTAAGGACGCTAAATAGGCGCCTTGTTTTAACATGGGGATCAGACCCGGAAGGGTCACCATGCGGAATCTTTTGTAAGCGACTGATACGTTGAGGTCGCTCAGGTCCAGAATAGGATGGAGGTCCCTGTTTCTTGGGAACCAGGAAGAAGTGAGAATAGTACTGAGTCCTCTCTGGTTTCCGGACATGCTTGCTCTCCTGCTTAGGGCGTGATCACTTCTTGCCAAATTAAGGCGCCGTGCTGACCCGAATACCGGGAGAGTAGAGGAGGCCTCGAGGGTGGCTGTTCTGCGAACTCTAAAAAATGGCCGACGCTGACCAACTGAAGTACCCACCTGTCGGTGGTAATTGCCTGCCATCCCGACAGGAAGTTCGCAATGCGACCCCCGACCATTACATCCCGATGATCCGGAGGGGCGGGGGCCGGAAAGGAGTCATGCTGTGGCGGCGGAAGGGCCCGCTGGCTGGGAAGCCTTCGGAGTTCGCTGACCCCTGCTGGTGGGCTGTTTACCCTGGGTTCTTGAACCAGAGCCCCTCTGTTGTCGTGGTGAGCAGGGGTTGTTGCCTCTGTGTCCGCCCGCAAGGCAACGTCATGTGCCTCCCAGAAGGAAACCAAGCCTAGGCGGGTACATTGCCTGGACCGACCTAACCGCCTTTCCAGCCTCTTGGAGCTTGGTAATAATCCTTTCGGATGGACTACCAAACAAAACTTCTCCCTGAAAGGGGGCGTCCATAATGTTTTTCTGGACGTCCGGGGTGAAGCCGGAGACACGAAGCCATGAGTGCCTCCGGAGACAAACGCCTGAAGCTGCCGCTCTGGCCGAGGAGTCCGCAGAGTCGTATGCGGCTCTAAGAACCTGGGTCCCCACGTCTGAACCCGTGCGGAGAAGCTGGAGAATCTCCTCCTTTTGCTCACCTTCAGGTAGCTTTTCAGCCACCTCCAGACCCTGCTCCCACAGGGCATTCTGAAACTGCACCATGTGGGTCAGATAATTCAGGGATCTGATGGCACAAGTAGCGGATGCGTACGTGTGTCTACCCAAGGAATCCAACTGCTTGGACTCTGGGTCCGGTGGCAGGGTGCTCAGATGCTGCGGCCTTTGAAACCGGCCATGTGAGGCTGTTATGACCAGAAAATCGGCCAGAGGTTGTTGCGTCAGGTACTGGTCCTCCCTAGGAGCCCTGTACAGATGGTCAGCTTTCTTCGGCACCACCGGTAACGAGTGTGGGCAGCTTCCACGCAGCCTTGGTGGCGCCACAAAGGTGTCCACCAAGGTGGCAGCACCACAGGCTTGGGGTCCTTCTGCGAAGATATTTGGCCGGCGTAATCTCTGGGGTCCAATTCCTCAGCTTCCCATCCCATGTTCTCCTGGATGTGTGCGTAAGATGTCCATGAACGAGGGGTCATCCGAGGAGACCGTGGAGTCTCACGTGGGTCCGTGAAGGAACTGAGACTGGAGATGGGGATCTCTCAGTCAGATAAACTGATCCCGTGTCCTCCGTCAACGGTGACCATAGGCGCTTCTTCTGGATCTCTTGGGGGCTGGTGATCCAGAAGAAGAAGATCTGATGGAGGTCTCTCTAGAATGCCGAGCCCTGGGAGGCGATTCAGGCTCCCTAGGGACGAAGCGGGCGACCGACCTCACAGGTGAAGGTGGGGCCGGGGCCAAAACAGGAGGAGGAGGAGGAGGAGGGAGGACTGTGGGTGCCACGTCCTTCCTAATGGTGTCCCACCAGTAAGTAAAGAGATCCTTCACCTCCGAAAGCGACAGTCCCGGCGTCGGCTCGCCCGAGGCAGACGTCGGGTCAGTGGCCCGGCTCCGCAGGAGCCTTGGGCGTCAGCGAGGCCCTGGAGACTGTCCGAGGCGGGATCGCCCGTCTGGTCTTGAGACTGCGTCGATTCCTCCTCCGTGAGGACTCCCACCTGACGGCCGGGAAGCACAGGAGCCCTCTTCTCAGGCAAGGTGGACGTCGGGCCCCCACCCGGCGTCCGATGTGAAGACAAGGCGGCGGCGGCGGCCGGCCGACAACGGCTCCGAGGCGGTGACAACGGCTGGCAGGTGGTCTAGCCGGCGTCGGTCCACCGCCTCTTCAAGGAGTAAGTTCGAGAGCCTTCCTGGGGGCACCGAGGAGGACAGGCGTCGGGGCCGAGGCGGGAGCCCGACTTGTGGCGATGGTGGTGGCGTTCCCCGGATATCGCCATGGCCTTCTGGGTGGATGAAGATGGCGGCCTGGCAGTAGGAGCCTGAGGACGACCTGGAAACTGGAACCCGCAGCGGGGAAGGAAGAAGCCCTGGGCGGGACGGTCGATTTTGAACCAGAGCTGCGGGACTCGAGGCCCGAGGCGGCGACCTAGAAAGGTCCTTTCTCTCCTCTTCTTCTCCAGCGTGCTTGTGGGAAGATTCCCTTTCAAAGACATGGCCGCAGTCTTTCTTCCAAAAGGAGCGCTTGAAGGGCCTTCTGTCGTCGGATTCTGGTGCGACTAGTTGAACCCTTGGCAAAGGGAGCAGGCCTGGGTGTCGTGGTCTGGGCCCAGGCACCGAACGCACGCAGTATGCGGGTCCTTGAAGGGGATCTGTTTTCCACAAGCGTACTTGGATGAATGTCTGGAGGTCGGAGAGGACATCAGCGAAGATGATTTTTCGAAAATTAACAATTTCCCAAAGGAAGTTCAAAAACCACGCGAGGCATGCTAGACAGAGACTGAAGGGTCGAGGCATGCAAGTTCGACGGCGGGAAAGAACTGGGGATTCTGGCGGGACCGCCCCCTTATGTACCACGCCCACAGCGGAGGCGGGACCGACGTCGGGGGTGGTCCCCGCTGAAGATAGCTAGCTAGAGAATTTCCGTGGGGTCCTGGCGCCTTCAGTCCTAATGGTGTAACCTGCTGCAAGAGCTGTATCTCGGAGTAAGATCAGGAAGTAGGAAGGGGGGGTTAAAAGGAGAACACTCAGTGCGTCTCATCATACCTGCGTCCCAGCACAAGAGTGGAACAGCACAGGAGCTGGACATGTATGAGTGGAACATCTACCTTAACAATGTCCGCGGGACTGCTGTAGTGGGGACACTAGACCAAAGTAAGGCGGTAACATATAACTGGTTACTGTTTGCAACAGCTAGGGGTAATGTAACCACAGGTTCCATGCCCCTACTACAAGTGGAAAAGGAGTAATACACACCCAAGATATGAAAATTACATACCTACCGTAATTCTTGATCTTCTTGGACGAGTCTCCACCACTCATTCACACTAGTGGGATCTGCGCTGGAGGCACTAGGACCCATCAGGAGCAAACTTTTTGGCGGAGGGTCGGCGCGAGAGATGGCGCCGCGAGCACTGGCTCGCGCGGTAATGACTATCTCGGCGACGACCCTCCTACCGTCTCAGTACCTTTTTTTACCAAGGAGGTGCAGCGCAACTAACGTAAAGAGTAAACCTAACCTTAAAAACGGACATAAGATAGTCCGGACAACCCGTGTAAGAAGGGTCAACAAAGAAGTCTTCACGGCCTAAAGATTTGAGAATGAAGACCAACACAGCGGTGAGCTCGGGGGATGGAGGGTGGGCGTGTGAGATGGTGGTGGAGACTCGTCCCAAGAAGATATAGAATTACGGTAGGTGCGTAATTTTCATATCTTCCTGGACATAAGTCTCCACCACTCGATCACCTACAAATGGGAGGCCTGATGATAATCCCCAAAGGCGGCAGAGCCAGAGCTCAGCGTCTAGGACAGAAGTCCATTAAGGATAGTTCTGCCGAAGGCGGAATGTCTTCTGAAAGATGAACATCCAGTGCATAATGCTTAACGCAGGCATGCACTGAGCTCCAGGTATGGCATTGCAGATATCTGCAATCGGAACATTGCGAATTTCCGCTAGGGATGCCACGACCACCCTAGTAGAGTGAGTGTAAACTCTACCTTCTAACTTAACCTGTGCCATGGAATAGCAATGTCGAAGACATGTCACCAACCAAGATGCATCTGATAGCGACAGGCTGACCCAGCCGGGTCTCGCTGAAGGAAACAAACGATTGCTGAGTCTTGCGAAAATTCTTGGTTCTATCTAAGTAGAAACGCAAGGCTCTCTTAACATCCAAGGAGTGAAGAGACCGTTCTCCTTCATTTTGGAAGTTCGCGAAGTAAGAGGGAATGACCAGAGCTTGGTTTAGATGGAATTCTGACACAACCTTGGAAGAAATTTAGGATGAGTAATAGAAGAACTACTTTGTCCTTATGGAACACAGTATACGGAGGGTCCGTAACTAGGGCATGTATCTCTAGAGACCCTGCAGGGCTGAGGTAATGGCCACTAGGAAAACTGTCTTCCAGGTAAGAAATCTTAGCTCACAGGTAGCTAGGGTTGAAGGCTTCCAGTAAGCATGTCTAGCACAAGGTTAATGTCCCAGGCTGCAACGGACGTCTTACAGGGGGTCTGGTATGCAGAATTCCTTTAAGATCTCTTTACATAGGTAACTAGCCAGAGACAAGGAAGAAACCCGGCTCATGGTCGCTGAAATGGCACTAAGGTGAACTTTAACTGTGAAGTACTGGAGACCTGAGTTTGATAGTTGAAATGTACTCAGAACCTGTCTGGAGAACAGGAAAAGGATTCAAGAGGACTTTGCACACCAGAGAGAAAGCGCTTCCACTTAGAAGTGTAAGTTTTTGAGTAGCCTAACTCCGGGCAGCCAGAAGGATGTCTGAGACTCTTCAGAGGCGTTGAACCGGTTCACTTCTACCTCTTCAGGAGCCAAGCGTGAAGGTGAAGTGACCTCAGGTTAGGGATGGACCAACGAACCCCGAGTCAAGGTTGATTTGCAAGGAAGTGGTCTCGGAGAGGTTGCCGACATACTGTTGAGTAGAGAACCATAGTTGCGAGGCCAGGAGGGAGCAATGAGAATCATCTTGGTCCCCTGAGACTCGAATTTGAGAAGTACTTTCTGAATTAGAGGAAGTGGTGGAAAGGCGTAAAGAAAGCGTTTTGTCCACCGCAGCCTGAACGCATCCTGACAGAAAATGCCAGGCCCTGGATTTTTTTTTTTTAATTTTCCTCTTTACGCCTCTTCACCGCCGTTAGCCCAGGTATTCAGCCCATTCTATGCTTCCACCCCCCCCCCCACATTGACCTCAGGCTCCCCGGATACCCCGTGGCTTTCCCCCCACGGTGGGGGCCGCGGCACTGGGGCGCATGCCACGGATCTCGGATTAGGTCCGGGGGCTGGCCTGGGGGACTAATAAGCTGTGATGGGCTTCATTGAGGACTCGGTTGCTCTCCTTTTCCTTTTTCCGGGGCGGGGGCGTGCAATGACGCGCAGGCGTCCTGCCCCACCTCCACACAGAGCTTGGTGTCGGCAGTGGAAATCGCTTTCCTGACCTCCGCCGAAGTCACGCAGACTCGGACACAACCCCACCCTCCCGGAGAAGGAGGCAGTCCGTGGGGCCTCTATCCTTCTCACTGGCCGACCTCAGCGACCCGAGTCTGTTCCCGAACCCGGGTCGCCCGGGCGTAGGAAGATCCAACCGCTGTGGTCGGTGGGCGGCTAGGCCCTGGATTTCTGGAGCAGAAGAGGCAGTTTTGCATTGAGTGGGGATGCAAATGGTCCAGGTCTGGAGTCCCCCACTCTTCAAACAGTGACCGAGCTACGGCTGGATCGAGACCACTCGAAGGTCTGCCTCTGTTCTGCTGAGGTGATCTGCCAAATCGTTTTGTATACCTGGTAGATATACGCTTAGATTAGAGACTTGTGCTCAAGCACCACTCCCACACTCTCATTGCTTCCCTGCAAAGGGGTAAGAATAGAGCACCGCCTTGCCTTGTTGATGTAATACATCACAGCTTTGTTGTCCGTTTGAAGGAGAATGTTCTTGTGACAAAGAATATCCTTCAACGCTCGGATACATAGAGACTGCTCTCATCTCCAGGACATTTATGTGAAGCTGAGCCTTGAGCTGAGTCCATACACCCTGAGTGTGGAGAGAGCGACAGTGGGCTCCCCATCCCATCAGCGATGCGTCTGTGGTGATGGAGATCTGATGATCCAGAGGAGCAAAGGGGAATCCTTCCAGGAGATTGCTCTCTTGAGACCACCAGGTGAGAGACCTTCGCAAGGGCTCTGTCACCTTGATGGGATAAGACTGGGGGTGAGAGGTCGGTGACCACTGAGCGGAGAGCATCCATTGGGTGGTCCTCATATGTAACCAAGCTAGGGGTACAGTGAACACTAAGGACGCCATGAGACCCAACATACGTTGCATCGAGAGAGCTGTGACCGATCTGTTCTCCCCGATGTAACGGGCCATCTGAAGGATGTTGAGTCTTCTGTCCTTTGGAAGGAAAGTCTTCGCGGAAGAGGTGTCCAGAGAGTCCCTATGAAAAGGAGCCTCTGGGAGGCAGCAGCTGTGACTTTTTCAGATTCAGCAGAACTCCATGGGACGTAAGAAGGCGGGAGGCCGTTTGAGCGGCTTCCAGGGTCCCTTGGCTGGAAGGGCTTGCTAGGAGCCAATCGTCCAGGATGCAAACACTCGGAGTCGAGCTTCCTGAGATGCGCTACGAGAACTGCACAACACTTTGTAAGCACTCACAAGGATAGCCCAAAGGCAGGACTCTGAACTGATAGTGCTGGACCCAGAGCCACAAACCTCAGGAATTTGCAATGGCTCGGGTGGATGGGGATATGCTGGTAAGCGTCCTGCATGTCCAGGGAGGCTAGCCAGTCGTGTTGATGCAGCAAAGGTAACAGGGAACCCAGAGAAATAATTTTGAATTTCTCCCTGGGGAGGAATTTGTTTAACTTTCTGAGGTCTAGAATGGGGCACATCCCCCCAGATTTCTTTGGAACCAGAAAGTAGTGGGAGTAGAACCCTGTGTTTCGCTGATGCGGGGACACCAGTTCTACTGCCCTGTTGTTCAGAAGGCCCTGGATCTCGGCGGCGAGGAGGTCTGACTGAGATGTCGACAACCTGGGTTGCCATTTGGGAGGACGATTCGGGGGGTTCCAGAAACTGAGAGAATAACCTCGTGAATTATCTGAAGGACCCATTTGTCGAGGTTATGGACTTCACTGGTTGTAGAAGTACATCAGACGACCTCCACGGAGGAGAAAGTTCCACCTCGGGCAGTGGGGATGGAACTTGGGCCGGCAATTCATAAGGTAGCGCTGGGGGCTTTAGGCCCCTGCGCTTTCTGCTGCGTCTTCTTTCGAGGTTGGGCAGGTTGGCTTTTATGGAAGCTTCCTCTGCCTCGAAAGGACTGACGACTATGAAACTGACGTTTACCTACATGCCCCCGAGAGGGGGTAGGCGGAGGTCTAGCCAGCTTAATGGCCGACCTAGTCTTCTGAGTGGCCTCTAGGGCTTGCTCTACCTGAGGACCGAAAAGATATGAGCCATCAAAGGGCAACGCCATTACCTGCTGCTGTGCATCATTCGTAAAGCCGGAAGTACGCAGCCAGGAGTGACGTCGAGTACAAATATCTGCGGCTGCTGAACGAGAAGCAGTGTCGAAAGCGTCCATGGCGGCTTTGACCTGTTGGTTATTAGACTCAATACCTCTGGTAACGGTTAGAAGAAGCTCTGACTTGGAGTCGGAATCTGGAAGAGCTGCAACCATTTGTTTGATAGAGTGCCACAGGATATACTCATACTGAGAAAAATAGCCTTGATAGCTGTCAATACGCATACTTAGAGTGGAGGCAGCAAAGACTCTCTTACCTAATGTATCAATTTTACGAGACTCTTTGTTAATAGGTCGAGCTGTAGCAGCCTGAGGAAGAACGACCTAATCATTCCCTGCCAGGACTACAATAGGATCCGCAAAGGCTTGAGATGCCAAAATGGGACGATCCTTGGGGGCTGAATATTTCCTATCAATGGATTTAGCCACGAGGGAGTAAGAGCAGGATTATTCCATACCATTTGAGACAGCGTCTCGAAGGAAGGATTGAATCGGAGGGTCAAATCCGTAGGGATCTCCGAGCATGAAGATACTGGAGTCTTAATCTTTTCCCAGGATCGATGTCTGTAGTCTGGAGAGAAAGAGTGGAACTCAGGTTCCTCAACAGAGACTTAAAGGACAGGTCCTCGACCACAGGCTCTGTAGCAGTGAAAGAACCTGCTTCCTCCACTTCATCGCCCAACCGAAGGTCTGGGTCAGGCTCAAGATCATCTCTGATAGTCAGAAAGGACTGTTTGGACAGGAAAGGAGTGAAAAATAGGAGAGGAGGAAAGAACAGATAGAGGAGAGCCCCGAGGGCCCCAGTGCCGAAGAAGTGACGGTCGAGCCGGCCGAGCCACTGTAGCACATGATGACTGTGGCGATACCCAGCGCCCTCTTGAAGACACCTGCAGGCGGCCCGGCAGCGCACGCACACCCATCGGGCACCAAGGAGACCCAGCGGTGCCGCCGGACGGCACCAAGAAGGCCCCGGCGCCAAAACTGGCGCCGACAAGCGGCAGAGACTCGCGGATGGCGCCGAGGACACCCTGGAACCTGGAAAACAGGAGAAAAGAAAAACAGGCGATAAGGGCATCAGTGTGGCCCTCGCGCCGCAGCCATGGGGGGGGAACACCTAAGCACGGAGTCGCTGGCACCGGCGAGGCGCCGCTGACTAGGAAGGTCCAACCGCCCCTACCTGACGCCTCGACGAACCAAGGCCCGGGGCAACCGAGCCAGGCAGAAGAACCAACCTCCGAGCCCATCGCTCCATAAGAGCGCCACTGATGAAACTGCTCATCTGGAGACCTACCTACAGGCGGGGTAGGACTTGATGTCGAAGGCAGCAGGCGGAAGTTGGCGACTCCCGAAGGAGGAGACGACAACCAACCACGATAACCGACCGTCGATGCATGAGCGTATCAGAGGGCGACCTCGATGATGCCTTCTCTTTTTTTTGACCTGTGGGCGAAGAAGAGCTCGAGGCGAGCGGTGCCGAGAATCGACCATTTGTTTTATGCGGTGAGGGGACCGCCCATCCCCAGGCATCGGACGGACGTGCCGGAACCCCGCTGAGGAAAGGGGCTGACCGGACCCAGCCCGACTGACTGAACAGCTTTCATCACCAAGTCTCCTACCGTCACCTGACCTGCTCATAGTCGACTCCGTCAAGTAGGCGAGACTTCTTATTATATGTTAAATTTAAAATATAATAGAAATATGATGAAATAGAATAAACCTAAGCGATACTACTATCGAATAATATTACAAAAAATAAACTGAAAACTATCGCTAGTTTGAAGTTTGACTCCCAACAATGAAACAACGTCATTACTGAAAGCGCACTCGGCGGCGGGAAAAAAGAACTGAGGCGGTTGGAGAATTACGTCGCGAGACAGTCATTACGTGAGCCCAGCGCTCACGAGCGCCATGACTCTCGCGGCGCCATCTCTCGTGCGACCCTCCGGCAAAAAGTTTGCTCCCGATGGGTCCTAGTGCCTCCGGCGCAGATCCCACTATGGGAATGAGTGGTGGAGACTTATGTCCAGGAAGATATGGTAGATTCAAGTAGGAGGGTTAAAAAAGGGAAAACAAGAGACACCCTACTAGTGTAGGGTAACAAAGCAGTTTCATGGAAGCTAAAGTGAGAGGAAGGAGACAGAGTATAATGGGAGTAGCAAGGAAGCAGAAGGGTACAGAGAAGTTTGAACAGACACTAGACAAAGGAAGAAAAGATCATGGGAGCAGTGCATTGCAATGGATGTGGGGCCTCAGCCTTTCGGGACACCTTTGAGACTAAGGTGCTGCCTCATTTTTACTCACCTCTCTGCATTACAGGCAGAGGTTGCTGAACTCTGGGCTGAACTGGCAAGGGCACAAAGGACCATCTGCTCCGCCCATGGCTCACCAACTCTGTCACTACTCCCCCAGAGGAAGCCTAGGCAAAGGCAGCGCAGACGGACCTTGGTGGGCTCCAGCAGGGTGGAGATGGTGGGAAGGGTGCATGATCTACAACCTATAATGTTTACTTAGATTTCATTTGATTGTCCTGCTAATGTTTAAGACACCACAATGTTTTGCTGTGGGAATCATGGTGTCACAAACAGGGCTGTAATTTCACTGAAGGATACAGCAAAATGGCTGGAGAGCAGATATCCAGTCTTTATACAACTCTGCTCTGTAATAAATAACAAGGGGATTTAACTATAGAAAATTACTTAAACATAAGCCGATTTCTATCTAAATTTCACATTTTAGAATGTTTTCCTGAATACTGGAAAATTGCTTTAATTACTTTTGCAAATGAGGGTGAGAGGGCTGCAAGAATCCTGAAGACAATACTTACGAGTCTGCTTGTTGCTTATCCTTTAATTTGGCCTCTGTGATGCTGTCGCGTCACTTACGGTCCAGGATCTTCTGTAGCTCCTTCTTGTCTCTGAAAAAACATGGCTCATTTTAAAAGAACACCGACAACCATGAAATGTTCTATTTTGTTTTAAAATCCAAACAGGGAGTGCTAGGAGTGTCATATTAAATTCAACACACATCATTTTCTTTTTAATGAAAAAGTTAAGTGTGCACGACAGTGCGGGACTGACAGCACTGCAGACTGATGCCCTCTGTTTATTCACACAGTAGATGCAGTGCTGCCTTCCCTACACACAAGTTTGATGTTGGTGAAATTTGAAGAATTGACAGCACTCATACTGAGCTTAATGATAAAAAATGGGTAAAACATTAAAACATCAATTTATGCTACATATTTGGGCAGTTGAAACAGTTTCTTTGCTAGTTCTGTTAAGCTAGAGTGAGAGAGAGACTGGACACACATGACCAGAAATGACACTAAAAAGCAGTGTCCCTTTAAGCTGACCACCTACTTCCAGTAACTGTAATTACTGCTTTATTTTACACTGCTCTGACCCAGGCTAGGCAGGCTGAGATGCAATGTCCTGTGTTCAAGTAGGGCCCTGCTACCAAATCTTACAGCTTGATGGCCTGATGGACAGTTAAGTTATGTGACTTCCTCATGGTCACTCACTAAGTGAGACACTCTGGTGGGATTTTAGCCAAATACCTCATTCGGTTCTCAGCTCTAACCTGAACTGCTTCCCAATGACACACAAGATGGTCCAACAGCCCCCAACCCTACCCAAGAGAAGGCAGTAGGAGTTATATCTTTAAAGAGCAACTCTCTATTATAATAAAAAAACTTAAAACCATTAGATTTACACTAATTATATTTTAACTTTAGTGTTTTCTGGGTTTTTTTGTTACTTTTCCTTGTTGTTGGTCTACTAAATATTGAGCATCCTGTGGCACTTATTTTACTGAGTCTTTCAAAATGTATCTGAATCTGACTCTCAACTGCTGTTTATAATACCATAGTCTATCGTCATGGTGAGCAATATGATGTCATAAACAAAAGCACTGCAAGGTTAACGGGGGAGAGGCAAATGCTTTTTATACAGCCATTTTGGGCAGACTACAAAGATGTGCTGTAAACCTTGGAAAGGAACATTAAAAATTAAAAAAAAAAAAGTATTTTCTTATAAATTGTAATTGATGAAACCTCATATTTATAAAAGTACTTACTGAAGTGCAGAGTTGATCTTTAAAGATTTGAAAGACCAATAAATGATGATGTATTGTGTGCTACCTAGGACAATAAGACAGATCCCAGCATCAAATCCCACTACAAAAACCATAGGCACATCAACTGGACCTCCTTGAGCTTCAGACCTCCCAACTGCAAACACAGCAAGAAGCAGGACCCCGCAGTGAAAAAAGGCGCGGCATCATACTTGAGTGTGTATGATTAAACACACACAAAAAAAATGGAGACTGTCAGAAGCATCACGCTATTCCTGACTGCAGTGAGGATTATCAAGACAGGTCCGCTCCTTTTTCACCTTTTGTGGTCCAGAGTAATTTTTCAGAATACAATGCTAGTAGCAAAACTGTGCAACCAAGCTAATTGACCCACCTGATGGAAATATAGGTTACTCATCTGTAACCGTAGTTCTAGGACTGGTATACAGTTCACATCCATACTATGGCAATTCTACAGGAACAGTCTGATTCGTCAGACGTTTTCAAGCTAAGTTCCTCCCACCACCAGGGCAGTATATCCTCCAACTCTGACTCATGACACCAGATCTTTACACGCTGGAAGCAGGGATCTCTGTGCCACTTGTCACAGGAGGACGAGGTGGGTTGTGAGGATGTGAACTGTATACCACTCTTAGGACTACGGTAACATGTGAGTAACCTGTATTTCTAAGGACATGGACACAGCTACACACTTTGGCAGACTCCTAGCAGTTCCCCAGAAGGAGAGGGCAAGGTGCTGCCCCTATCTGGTGAAAAGAGACTGGAGAACTGAGTCCCCAAAAGCAGCATCCCAAAAACACATGTCGTTAATGCTTTAATGGGAGATGAAGGTGTGTGCTTTCCTCCAGGCGGAAGCCCTTCAGATCGGCTGTATGGGGATGTCTTTGAAGGCAGCCACTGAGGCAGCGGTATGTCTGATGGAATGAGCCCTAAGCCCTTTGAGAGACTCCCTATCAGCCAACCTATAGTATGGACTGATGTAGACTGTTATCCACTTGCCAATCCTCTGCCTTGCTGCTGGTCTGCCAGGCGCGGATTCAGCATATGTAACATCAGCTGGCAAGCTTCACCTCAAACTGCAGCTGTGCATTCCTCATAATAAGAGAGCACCCTTCGCAGGTCCAAAGTGTGGAGCCTGTGGTGGGCATCCAAAGATGGATTGTTAAAGTATACAAGAAAGGTTAATCACCAGGATAAGGTGAAACTTTGACATTACTGTCGGGAGGAACTTCTGGTAGGGGTGAAGGATGACCTTATAATTGTGGAAGACCAGATAAGGAGACTCTATCGAGAGCACCTGCAGCTCGCTAATCCTTCTGGATGATGTGATAGCCACCAAGAAGGCAATCTTCCATGACAGGTGTGACATCTCACACCTGTGCACTGGCTAAAACGGCTTGCCCATGAGCAATGCCAGCATCAGCAATAGGTCACAAGGAGGTGGTGGTTTGCACACTGGAGGGGACAAGTGGTCAAGGCCTTTAAAAATCTGCCTATCTTCTCCAGGGCCACCATCGAGTTACCACCCCACTCACAGTAAGCAGAGATGGCTGCCAGGTACACCTTAAGGGTCGTTACTCACAGTTCCGACTGACAAAGGGACAGGATATACTTCAAGATGCTCGCCACAAGGCAAGCAAGGGGATCAAACTCCCTGCCCTGGCACCAGAGAGAGAAGAACTCTTCCATCTGAATTCAGAGCATCTGTAAGTCCACAGCATCTGCAAACCGACTCCTTTCGGGAGGCCTCCACAATGTGGAGCACATCATCTGAGAGACCCAAGGCCTTGAATTCTAGCCACTCAGGAACCAGTATGAGATGTTCAGTGAGTGAAGGTCAGCAGGATCTTCCCTTGTTGTCTGCTCAGCAGGTTCAGATAAAGAGGCAACTGCCATGGAGGCCTGCTACTGAGGCTGAGGAGATCCGGGCACTAGAATTTTGGGCCAGTCCAGAGCTATCAAGATCTTACGTGCCTTGTCCTTCCAGGCCTTGATCACCACCTTATGGAGCATGGGGAAAGGAGGGAAGGCATACATGAGGTCCAGGGTCCAGAGCCTTGAGTAGGCATCTCCCAACAGTGTCCCGGACTGTGGGGGGTAGGCACAACACAGCCTCAGCTTTCTGTTCCCCCAGGAGGTGAGAGAGTCCACAAGAGGGGTGCCCAACTGAGAGAACAGGTAGCTTACCACCTTCTAATGCAGGAGCCACTCGAGCAACATCTCCACCCAGCTAAGGGCATCTGCCAGCTGACTGTAAATCCTGCGACATGATTTGCCAGTAGATCTGCACCCAGACTACATTCAAGTGTCCAGGAGTGGAGGGCCTCCTGACAAAAGGGAAGGAAGTGTGTACTGCCCTACCTGTTGAGGTAAAACATAGCCATGGTATTGTCCGTCTGGACTTGCATGACCTGAACCCTGATCAGAGGAGTAAATTCTGGATGGCCAGCCACACTGCACATAGCTCCAGCAGGTTGATGTGGTGATGGCCAGCAACACAAAAAAAAACTGCACTCCAAACTGGTGACACTGATGCAGAATTATATATTGTGCACATTGCAAAAATAAAAAAACAGTGGACGGTACACTCTAACCAAAAGCCCCAGTGCTTTGATAGTTTAGACCTTCCTCAGGGGGCTCTGTGATCTCCCAGGTTTGCTCCCCACACTACCAGAGATGTGACCATTGTGAGCATGATGGTCGATTCTGGGTAGACAAACAGGATATGAAAATTACGTACCTACCGTAATTCTTGATCTTCTTGGACGAGTCTCCACCACACATTCACACTATTGGGATCTCGCCGGAGGCACTAGGACCAAGCGAGGAGCAAACTTTTGCTGGAGGGCCGAGCGCCAGGAGATGGAGCCGCGGGAGCTGCGAGCCCCAGCTGGGTGCAGTAATGACTATCTCGGCGTTGACCCTCCAACCGCCTCAGTACCTTTTTTACCGAGGAGGTGCAGCGTAACTATCCTAGAAGGATAACCTAACCAAAACCGGACATAAGATAGTCCGGACAACCCGTATAAGAAGGGTCAACAGAGAAGTCTTCACAGCTTAAAGATTTGAGGGAGTGAAGACCAACAATAGAGGTGAGCTCGGGGGACGGAGGGTGGGCGTGTGAATGGGTGGTGGAAACTCATCCAAGAAGATAAAGAATTATGGTAGGTACGTAATTTTCATGTCTTCCTGGACAGAAGTCTCCACCACACATTCACACTATTGGGAGAGTACCGAGTTAATAATCCCCCCGAGAGGGCGGCAGGAGAGACCAAGAGCTCACGTTTCTAGGACAGAAGTCCATTAAGGATGGCTCTGTAAAAGGAAGAATGTCGTCTGGCATGGACATCTAGTGCATAATGTTTAACAGTATGCACTGAGCTCCAGGTGCCGTCGCTCAAACATCTGCAATGGGCACGCTACACTTCTCGCCTAAGGATGTCACGACCGCTCTAGAAGAGTGAGCGTAAAACCTGCCTCCAACTTAACCTGCGCCATGGAACAGCAGTGGCGAAGGCATGCCACTAACCATGCTGAGATACATCTGATAGCGACAGGTTGACCCAGCTGGGCCTCGCTGAAGGAAACAAACAGTTGTTGAGCTTTGTGAAAGTCCTTGGTTCTCTCTAGATATAAACGCAAAGCTCTTTTAACATCCAAGGAATGAAGGGATCGTTCTCCTTCATTTTGGAAGTCTGCAAAGTAAGAGGGAAGGACCAAAGGTTGGTTTAGATGAAATTCTGACACAACCTTAGGAAGAAATTTCGGATGAGTCCTAAGGACTACTTTGTCCTTATGAAACACAGTATACGGAGGGTCTGTGACCAGGGCATGTATCTCAGAGACAGTACGGCTGAGGTAATGGCCACTAGGAAGGCCGTCTTCCAGGTGAGAAATTTTAGCTCACAGGTAGCCAGAGGTTCGAAAGGTTTCCGGGTGAGCATGTCCAGCACAAGATTGATGTCCCAGGCTGCAAGTGGACATCTTGTAGGAGGTCTGGTATGCAGAATTCCTTTAAGAAACCTCTTAACCACAGGTAACTGAGCCAGAGATAAGGAAAAAACCGGCTCATAATACGCTGAAATGGCACTAAGGTGAACTTTAACTGTAGAGTACTGTAGACCTGAATTTGAGAGGTCTAAGAGGTACTCCAGAACTTTATCTGGTGAGCAGGAAAAAGGGTTCAAAGAGGACTTTGCACACCAGAGCGAGAAACGCTTCCATTTGGCTGAGTAGGTTTTCCTAGTGGCTGGTTTCCGTGCAGCCAGAAGAATATCTGAAACCCTTCGAGACACATTGAACCGGTTTACTTCTACCTCTTGAGGAGCCAAGCGTGAAGGTAAAGCGATCTCAGGCTGGGATGGACTATAGGCCTCTGAGTCAAGAGGTTCGTCTGAAGGGGAAGTGGTCTTGGAGGAACTGCCAACATATTGTTGAGTAGTGGAAACCACAGTTGTCAAGGCCAGAAGGGAGCAACGAGGATCATTTTGTCCCCCTGGGATTCAAACTTGAGGAGTACCCTCTGAATTAGAGGAAGAGGTGGAAAGGTGTAAAGAAAGCGTTTTGTCCACTGCAGCCTGAACGCATCCTGACAGAAAATGCCAGGCCCTGGATTTCTGGAGCAGAAGAGAGGCAGTTTTGTGTTGAGTGGGGATGCAAAAAAGTCCAGGTCTGGAGTTCCCCACTCTTCGAATAGTGACTGAACTACGGTTGAGTCGAGGGACCATTCGTGAGGGTCTGTCTCTGTTCTGCTGAGACGGTCTGCCAGTTCGTTTGTATTCCTGGTAGGTAGGTAGACCGCTTGAATTAGAGCCTTGTGCTCCAAGCACCATTCCCATACCCTCATTGCTTCCCTGTATAAGGGGTAAGAATGAGCACCGCCCTGCTTGTTGATGTAATACATCACTGCTTTGTTGTCCGTTTGAAGGAGGATGTTCTTGTGACACAGAATGTCCTTCAAAGCTCGGACCGCATAGAGGACGGCTCTCATTTCCAGGACGTTTATGTGGAGCTGGGACTCGACTTGAGTCCACGCACCTTGAGTGTGGAGAGCCTGACAGTGAGCTCCCCACCCCATTAGGGATGCGTCCGTGGTAATGGAGATCTGATGGTCCAGAGGAGCAAAGGGATACTCCTCCAGGAGATTGCTCTCTTGAGACCACCAGGTGAGTGACCTCCTTAAAGGTTTTGTCACCTTGATGAGATAGGGCTGCGGGTCAGTGGTTGGGGACCACTGAGTACTGACCATCCACTGGGTGGTTCTCATGTGCAGACGTGCTAGGGGCACAGTGAACACTGAGGATGCCATGAGGCCTAGCATCTGTTGCATCGAGAGAGCTGTGACTGAGCTGTTTTCCCCGATGTGAGGGGCCATCTGAAGGATATCGTTCCTCCTGTCTTCTGGAAGAAAAGCCTTCGCACTGGAGGTGTCCAAAGAGTCCCTATAAAAGGAGCCTCTGGGAGGGCTGCAGTTGCGATTTCTTGAGGTTGAGCAGAACTCCCATGGGACGTAAGGAGGCAGCGAGGTCAGTCTCCACGGCCCAGAGTCCCTTTGCCTGGAAGGGCTTGCTAGAAGCCAATCGTCCAGATAAGGAAACACCTGAATTCTGACCTTTCTGAGGTGCGCGAGAACTGCACAACATTTTGTAAAAACTTGCGGACGAGGATAGCCAAAAGAGCAGGACTCTGAACTGATAATGTTGTCCCAGAGCCACAAACCTCAGGAATTTGTGATGCCTCGGGTGAATAGGAATGTGCTGGTAAGCGTCCTGCATATCTAGGGAGGCTAACCAGTCGTGTTGATGGAGCAGAGGTAACAGGGTTCCCAGAGAAATCATTTTGAATTTCTCCTTGGGGAGAAATTTGTTTAGCTTTCTGAGATCTAGAATGGGGCGCATTCCCCCGGACTTCTTTGGAACCAGAAAGTAATGGGAGTAGAACCCCATATTTCGTTGGTGCAGTGGCACCACTTCTACTGCCCTGTTGTTCAGAAGGCCCTGAATCTCGGCGGCGAGAAGGTCTGACTGAAGGGTTGACAGCCTGGGCTGTCGTTTGGGAGGACGATCCGGAGGGGTCTCCACAAGATTGAGTGAAAACCCCTCGACAATTATCCGAAGGACCCATTTGTCTGAGGTTATGGACTTCCACTGGTGCGTAGAAGTCCATCAGGCGACCTCCCACGGAGAGGAAAAGTCCACCTCGGCAGCTGAGATGGAACTTGGGCGGCAATTCATAAGGTAGCCCGAGCAGCCGGGCGCCGAGCCGCTCAGCGCCAAAGCACCACAGCGCCAGAACTGGCATGGCGATACCACCTGACGCGAGGCCGCACAGGCCGAGGCCGCCGTGAGTGACGGGTGCCGGACGTGCTGAAGGCAGCACTGACGCCAGGGCGACGCGCGTAAGCAGCTACCGACGCCGAGGGCGCCAAAAACACTCCCAGACTTGAAAAGCAGGTTTTGAAAGAAGAAGAGCAGGAGATAAGTGCATCGGTGTGGCCCCCTGCGCCGCAGCCATGTGGGGGGGGGGACACCTAAGCGCGAGGTCGACGGCACCAAAGAAAAAATTACTCACCTTAGTAATGTTGTTTCTTCTAATGGAGTCTTGCTATATTATAGACATTAGCAGTTTGTTCCAGCACTAGAACTGCCCCGGAGTGAAATGGTTAAAACCATTCTAAAATAGAATTTTGGCACGAGAGCAGCTCTATCTGTGTCATTTCAAACTTGAACTGTCAGATCTTTACGAGCCAAACTCACTAAGGTCTGTGTGGAAGCTGTAACCTACACTAGCCAAATGGCTACCTAAATAATAACAACCATTGATGGTCCCAACACCCAAGACTCAAGTCAGGGGACCAGAAATACTAACACCATTCTAATAATATGAAAATGGAACATAAGTATAATAAAACACACACACGTACACACACACACCCCAAAGTCCCAAAGGGACAAAATGCTAATAGGACATAAGTAGTGCCCACACTAGTTGCCCGCACCCCACCAAGTAGAGGTTCTGAGAGGGGCAGGTTGGGGAGGTTATAATAAGTAAGTCTCCATTAGAAGAAACAACATTACTAAGGTGAGTAGTTTTTCTTCAAACAACATGAAGTCTTGCTATATTATAGACATTAGCAGAATACACAGCAGTACCTCCATGGAGGAGGGCAGAACCTACTTAGGGAATAGGCTCTGAAGAACAGCTTGCGCCAAACCGAGCATCTCTCCTGGCCTGGACATCCAGGGAGTAATGCTTGGTAAAAGTGTGTACCGTTTTCCAAGTAGCAGCCTGGCAAATCTCTAATAAAGGGATATCTCTGGCAGCAGCTAGAGACGCAGCTGTACCCCTGGTAGAATGAGCCCTCAAACCGGTGGGGGGGGGGGGGGCTCTGCCCACTTTCTGATAACAAAATTGGATACAAGAGACAATCCACCTGGCTATTGATCTCTTTGTGGCAGGTTTGCCTTTCCCAACTTCACCATAGGTAAGGAAAAGTTGGAGGGATTCGAACCTGTGACCTTTGGTACGCTCTATATAATAACTAAGAGCCCTCTTAACATCCAGGCTGTGCAACCTCCTCTCACCCGAAGAGGAGTGATCAGTGAAAAATACTGGAAGGGAGATAGATTGATTTAAGATGGAAATCTGAAACCACCTTAGGCAAAAACTTCCTATTAGTCCTAAGGACTACCTTATCCCTGTGGAAAGAAATAAAGTCAGTCTCCACTGACAAGGCTTGCAATTCACTTATGCATCTGGCAGAAGTGATAGCCACTAGAAAAACAGTTTTCCAAGTTAGGTACTTAAGCTCTGCAGAAGACAGAGGTTCAAAAGGGGGTTGCATTAACTGGGCAATGCAAACATTAAGGTCCCAAGCAGGGGCCGGTTCCCGAAAGGGAGGATTAGTATGGAGTAATCCCTTAAAAAACTTGGAAAACACAGGATGAGAGGAAAGAGGGGATGATTTTCCTGCTGACACAAAAGCAGACACAGCTGCCAAATGAACTCTCAGGGTAGCTGGTCTGAGACCCAAGGAATTAAGATGTACCATGTAATCTAACAAAATGGGCAATTCAGCAGATTCTGGGAAATATTTTCCCAGCACACCAAATGGAAAACCTTTTCCATTTAGAACTATAAGTAGCCCTAGTGGAAGGCTTTCTGGAAGCCTTTAGGATCTCAAGAACACCCTGAGAGAGGTGTAAATCAGCAAACTCTAACTCCTCAAGAGCCAGGCCTTGAGGTTGAGGATTTGAGGTCGGATACCAAACCCTTCCTGGGCACAAGTCAACAGATTGTGATTCCTGGGAGGCACAGGGGAAGATGGACTGTCAGAGACAGAAGGAGTGGGTACCAGGGCTGCCTGGCCAATCCGGGGCAATCAGAATCACCCTGCAAGGCTGAGATCTGATTTTGACTAGTACTTTGAATAGGAGAGGAAAGGGGAAGCATAGAGGAACTTCCTCCCAATCCAGAAGAAGGGCATCCAGGGAACTGAGCCCAGCACTGGAGGCCTGCAACAGAACAGAGGAAGTTTGTGATTGTCTGGGGCTGCAAAAGATCTATCTGAGGATGCCCCACCTGGGAAAAACTATCCCCAGCACTTGAGGGATCCAGGGACCATTCGTGATGGCCCTGGGAAATCCTGCTGAGGGCATCCGCTAGGACATTGTCCTTCCCTGGAAGATGAACTGCTATGAGGGAAGTGTTCAGGAATAGGCCAGAGACCACAACTCTGATTGCCTCGGTGCACAAGGTGAAGACCGAGTGCCCCCCTGTTTGTTGATGTACCACATTGTTGTGGTGTTGTCTGTTCTGACTTGTATCACCTTGCCGTGGACAGATGCAAAAAAGCTTGAAGAGCTAAAAAGACAGCTCTGAGTTCCAGCAAATTGATGTGGAGCAGAGATTCCTGGGGGACCAAACTCCCTGAGTGGAAAGGTCGCCCATGTGGCTCCCCAACCCAGAGGGAAGCATCTGTAGTGAGAGTCAAGTCGTGAGAAGGGAAATGAAGGGACCCCGCTCTAAATTGCTCTGATCCTGCCACCACTGGAGAGCTAGGATCAAGGTTGAGTCACTGGGACCAACTTAGAAGGGGTCTCTTCTCTGAGACCAAAAGGTTCTCAAGTGAAACTGAATGTCTCTCATCTGAAATCTGGCTCCCTGCACAACAGCTGTGGATGCAGCCATTGCCCCAGGAGCTGCAGAAAGTGTCTTGCTGGTCGAGAGACCTGCAGAGTGAAGGAAGAGGCCAGAGCCACTAAATTCCTTACCCTTTCTGGGGGAAGAAAGGCTCTGGCTAGCTTTGTGTCCAATTCTGCCCCTATAAAGGTGAGTACCTGGACTGGTTCCAGAACCAACTTTGGTAGGTTTAGCAGAAAACCCAGGGAGGTGAGAAGCTGCTGGGTGACCTGCAGGTGAGATTTTACCTGTTCTGGGGACTGGCCTACAATGAGCCAGTCGTCTAGATAGGGAAAACAGCAATCCTCTGCCTCCTTAAGTGGGCCACTGCCACTGCTAGACACTTTGTGAATACCCTTGGAGCAGAGGTAAGGCCGAAGGGCATTGCTCTGAACTGGTAATGACCTGAGGGCAGTTCGAATCTGAGGTACTTTCGATGGGATCTTCTGATTAGGACATGGAAATAGGCATCCTTGAGGTCCAGGGAGGCTAGCCAGTCCCCTGGCCTTAGGGAAGGTAAAATCATTGCCAGAGTTACCATTTTGAACTTTGGTTTCAAAAGATGCTTGTTCAGATATCTGAGATCTAAAATGGGCCGCCATTCTCCTGTCTTTTTTGGGGTAAGGAAGTATCTGGAATACAGACCCCTGCCCTGATGCAGGGGAGGACCCTTTCTACTGCTCTGAGAGCTAACAGGGATGAGACCTCTGTTTCCAGAGCGAGGGTCTCTGAAGCACTTGCAGGTAGAAAAAGTCTGCTTCTCAACTTGGGAAACTTTTTGAAGCTGAGAACCAGACCCTGGCTTACTACTTCCAGAACCCACTTGTCTGAGGTTAAAGAAGCCCAATTCTGACTGAAGTAAGCCAGCCTGCCCCCACTGGTACAGGAGAATGGCCCTGGGCACCCCATCAGGGTGCCTGTTTCAAGGAGCTTTAGGCTGGGGGTGGGAGCAGGTCTGCCACCCCTCGTCTGCCCTGCCTCTGAAGAAGCCCCTCTGAGCATAGGCAGAGGAGGCCTGAGTCTGGTAGAAGGCCTGTGAAAAGGCCTACCCCTACCCTGGGGCATGCCTTTGAGGAGTGGCTTGCCGCTCCTTAGCCTGGGCACTCTTGTAAGTAGTCCTATATTCAGCCATCTTCTTCATGTAATTCTCTGTCTGCTCTCCAAACAGAAATTTCCCACCCAGGAAAATCCATAGCCTTAGTCTGGGTATCCTGTGACAAACTAGTACACCTGAGCCAGACCAACCTCGAAAAGCTACAGATGTGGCCATGACCCTAGAGGAAACATCATTAACATCCACAGCAGCATGAAACTGAACTTTAGAGGCTTCAATGCCATCAGCAGCCACCTGTTCTAGTTCACTAGCCAGCTGGCCATGGGCCTGCTTGGTCAATTGCATAATAGTATCCCATCTAGATTTCTGATACCTAGCTACATAAGCCACATAATTTGCTTGCCTGAGTCCCAGAGAGGCTGCCATATACTGTTTTTTTGCCATGGCATCAATCTTCCTGGAATCCTTGTCAGGAGGATGTGAAGCCAGGGGAATATTAGCTTTATCACAGGCAGCAGCCTGAACTACCCCAACATGACTGCATTGCTAAGAAAGGAATTCTGTATAAGGGCCTGACAATGTATACCTTCTGTCCATCTTTTTATCTACAGGAGGCACAGAATTAGGAGCTTTTACAATTTTAATTGTTTGTTTCCTAAAAGACTTATGTAAAGGAATAGACAATCTCCTAGACTCTGGAATATCCATCATTTCTACAAACTCAGGCTCTTCTTGCTCATCCACAGCCTCTTCTAAAGAAAGCTGGAGGGTTTCAGCAACTTTTTTATAAAACATAAAATGAGATGGGGACTCAGACAGCATAGGGGGAGATTCTAAAGGTCTGTCTGGGGAGATGTCGGTTCAATGGGCACACCCAGACCTTCCCAGCCACATTCATACTGTTCATAATCCTCCTCCCCTCCTCTGGTTCATATAATTCCTCAATATCATAATCCTGAACCACTGGGACCGGACGAACCGACCTTTTACCAGATAGTGGTGGTTGGACGGACCCTGAACAGTGACTGGACAATTTGTATGGCTTTTGCTATCTCTGCAGCAGTTGGAGAAGGAATTTTGGACTCCAGACCTGCTGATTTTCTTGTTTTCTTTACTGGAATTGGTTCCTCAGAACCAGCTTTTCTTTTGCCAGAGGAAGTCTGGCCCTGGTCAGAAGGCACTCCCTCTGGTTCGGTTGGCACCGAACCGGGCTGGCCATCCGGGTCAGCGGACTTTTTGGCCTCTCGTTCCCTGAGCCTGCCCAATCTTTTTCCAGAGTGGCTGCAGGAAATTCTTACATACCTGGCAGTCTGACTGGAGGTGGTCAAACCCCAGACAATAAACATGTGGTGTATGGGTCAGCCTTGGCAAAGACTTCCCCACAAACATCACAGTGTTGAGAAATTCAGGCCCTGGTTCTTCTTTTGGGTTTCTCAGACATAATGCCAGCCTAACCAAAACTTGCCCTTTTACGGCAGTGCCAGGCAAGACACCCTTATCGGTTCCTAACCGTGTCACGGGTATTGGAAAAAAACGTAATAAATCCGTTTTTTTTAGAACCGATAAGAACCGGGAACCACACTCTAAAATAGTAACTTTTAGTTTTAAATGAGTTTTAAACCCACTGATCGGTTCAAAACCGAACCGATAACTTACAAGTGCCACATAGACAAAACCTTCATTTACTTACGGTTACCACAGATAGAGCTTGAACCGAACGGTTTTGCGGTTAAAATAAAACTATTCTCGGTTAAATCCAACCAAGAAAACACTTTTTAAACCGAGAAATGAACCGAGCAGAAGGAGAAATCTCCGGAGCGACTGTTCACTGAGGCAGAGTAAAGAATCTGACAGTTCAAGTTTGAAATGACACAGATAGAGCTGCTCTCATGCCAAAATTCTATTTTGGAATGGTTTTAACCATTTCACTCCGGGGCAGTTCTAGAGCTGGAACAAACTGCTAATGTCTATAATATAGCAAGACTTCATGTTGTTTGAAGAAGGAGCCGTGCGACCAGGAAGGTCCAACCGCCCTACCTGGTCGCCCAGAGAGCCCGAAGGCCTACGAGCGACTGAGCCAGGTAGCCGAACCAACCTCCGAACCCATTGCTCCATAACAGCAGCCCACTGATGAAACTGCTCATCTGAAGACCTACCTGCGGACGGGGTGGGACTCCGATGTCGAAGCTATCGGCTACCAGAAGCAGGGGTTGGCGACTCGAGGAGGAACCGGCAACTAACCCCAATAACCGGCGTCTATCTTGAACATATCGAAGGGTGACCTCGGTGATACCTTCTCTTTTAGATCTGTGGGCGAAGAAGAGCTCGAGGCGAATGGTGCCGAGTCGACCATTTGTTTTTATACTTCCGAGACTGCCCATCCCCAGGCATTAGACTGACCATTGTCAGATCCCCGGAGAGCGGCGGACCCGGACCCAGTCCGACTGACTGAACATTTCCTCTGAACTCCCTACTGTCACCTGACCTGCTCATGAGTAGAAGCTCTCCAAGGTAGGCTGAGACCTCTTTACTGTATTTTATTTTAAAAATAAGAATAAAATTAAGTGATACTGTATCGAGATAATACAAAAAAATAAAAACTGAAAACTATACTGCTAGTTTGAAGTTTGACTCTGACAAGCTGACGGCGTCGTCACTGAAGTGCACTCTCGATGGCGGGAAAAAAAAGGAACTGAGGCGGTTGGAGGGTCGACGCCGAGATAGTCATTACTGCACGAGCCAGGGCTCGCGGCGGAGATGGCGCCGACCCTCCAGCAAAAAGTTTGCTCCCGATGGGTCCTAGTGCCTCCGGCGCAGATCCCAATAGTGTGAATGAGTGGTGGAGACTTATGTCCAGGAAGATACCCCTGATTTGCCAGGGTGTCTGGGACACAGCCATAACTCCTTCCACAAGGAACTGAGCAGCATCCTCCCGAGGGTGGGTAGTGTGTCCTGTGACATTGTGGAGTGTGGAGTTGATAAGGCGGGAGAATCTCTAAGTTGAGAGTCAACCTTCTGCCTACCACCTATAGGACCCTCTTGTTCCTAGTAATGATAGATCAATGTGTCCGTAAATGACATGGCCAACCCCCACTAGAAACTTGAGGCAGGACAAGTGGAATGAAGACGCTCCCAACACATCACTGGGAAGCTTTGGAGGAGGCACTGGCTGCTGGGACTGGAGGGGCACCATTTCCCCTACCCAGCCTCTTTTCAGCCTCTGGCCCCTGAATTTGGGCATCAGGCACCAGGCTTGTTATTGCCCCTGCTGGGGCTGCAGCTGAGGCTGAAAGGATTGATACTGAAAGATCTTTTTTCTTAGGTTTCTAAGCCTTAGGGTCCTTCTGGGACAAAGCCACAGAATCTAGGGTGGCACCAGACTTCTCTATTCAGGTTAGATGTCCCTCCATTCCAGGGCCAAAGAGGTCAGTGTACAGGAATGGAACATCAGCCAACTTGTGCTGGGTATCTACACAGAAGGTGCAAAGCTGTTACCAGGCCCTGTGACGCATCATGTGGCTGATGCTATGGCACGGGCACAAGAGTCGCCCGTATCCAAAGCCATATTGGGATGGTGTTTAGCCAGTGTTTGACCATGGTCTCTGACCAACTTCACTGCAAGCTGTTGGTCAGCAGGAAGGTGAGGGATTACATTATCCAGCACTCCCAACAAGGAGTGACCAAAGCTGGATATTATTACAGTGTAGTTCGCCTGGCAGAGACCAAGAGAAGAAGTGGCATTGATCTTCTTGGCTGCATGGTCAAGCTTCTTAGATTCCTTGTTAGGGGGCTTATCCATGTCCCCTTGTCCAATAAACTTCAGCAGAAGATTCGTCCAAGAAAGTCAAAAAGGACCCTGTTGGTACTGCTCACTTGCGGACCATAAATGTGGAAGGTGCTGGACAGGATGCTGCCAAAGCTCCACAGTCAATTCCAAGATGACCACAGCCATGGGAAAGGCAACCCCAGGGGTTTGCCCCTGTCCAGGATGTCAGTGAAGGGGTACTTAGTGCTCTTCTGTACTAGCTCCAAGGGCACACTAATGGACTCCCATACACAGTGGAGGAGAGCCCTAAATGACAGCAGTCCATCATCAACTGATCCATAGTCAAAAGCGTGAGTCCTTGATGACAACATGGACTACCCCTCAAAAATGACTCTAGACTGTGTGCCGCCGTGCACCACCTGAGTATCCTTGGGTTATGTCCACTGACTACAGTCGCAGATAGAGTGTCCATAGTTGGTGCATCTTGCCAAAGGCTGCGGTGATGTCAGCTCCACCCTCAGTGGTGGTGAAGCAGATGCTGGTGACAGCTGCTGAAGATGGATCAGTGTGGGCATAACTGGTGGCTGCCAGGTGACCAAAGGTATAGTGGGTAGAGCCCTACCTCCATCCCACAATGGTCCACTGCTGCCAGAGGAGCTCTCTGTAGCACCTCTGCATCTTCTGTCAGTGCCCCTCCTTGCCCAAGGAGGGTGTGCGGCATCAACAGCAGCACCTACCTCTCGAGTGGGATTGAGAGCGCAAGCAGTGCTACAACCTCGACCACTGACCTGGGGAATGGATGTCAAGGGGGAAGCCTCTGGAGGGTCGTGGTAAACTACATGCAGATACGTGTTCTATAGCATTGGCTTTGGAGGCACGACAGCCAGCAGAGGCTGGTCCCGGAGTGATCCAGTCTGGGACACCGATCAAGCCACATCCTCCTGAGTGAGGACCGGGAGCACCAAGGTCTGGAAGATCAACTCATAACTGACCCCCCTCCAACAGCCAGTCAAAAGGCTTGAGAAAAATCTCAACAGCCTGCTCGACTGGTCTTAAGATTGACAGGCAAAACAGTGGTACCAAGGAGCTGTCAACAAAATCCTCAAAAGATAGCTTGACTGCAGTCAAGCACTCAACCAACATCAAGCAGTCAGGGGAGTTGAGGGAGCGGTGTGCTAGGGTGGAATAGGACCCTGACCCAGTTGTTTGGGAGAAAGTGTTTAAATGCGATGATCTGTTCTTTCCTTTCCTGTCTCTTCTCTGTCTGGTTGCGCATCCAAATTTTCCTGTGAGACCTCGGGACTTGATCAACCCGACAATCTCGCAATTCTTTGCCCCTCGCTGTCTCTCAGTTTTCTTTTGCTGTCTGACTTTTCCTCCCTTGCATATCTGCTGATACAAAAATATGTGCAAATCATTGTATGAAATTGTAACTGATATTGAGATCCCTTGTGTTCGGAAAATATATAGCATTACTGTTGAAATGTATATAATTATAATTTGAGATGACTGCAAAAAGCTGTTGGAAGCTAGAGGTTACCAGAGTTCAATTTTTAAGCCTTTTACAAAAGCTGGGCAAAAGGGGGCCTCAACTCAAGAAGCACACTGTGTTCTAGCAGCTCCTGCCTGATATTTACAAAAACAGGATGCTTGCTAAGGATGGGGGTTGAAAGGACTTATAAGAGCTAAGCTGCAATTGCAAGGGAGATTGGAAGAAAAAGGGACACAGAGACTGAAAGAAAAAAATATTTCATTTCTCCTCTGTACATAATTATTAAGAACAAATTATTTTTTTTTATGTTACTGCTACTGTAAATAAATAATTTTTGGAGAATTCCATAACTGTTCCTGGTTCTTCCTATGCTTCCTGACCTGTGCCTTGATGAATGATGGTGTCAGCCAAAGTGGGATTTATGCCATGCATACCCTAAGACAGGAGTTTTGTGCGTGGGTACTGGACCTAGTATCAGGGAAGCACAAGGGAAGGTATGGATTCTGTAGCAGCAGTCCAGGAGTGGTTACCAGGAGAATGGCAGCTAAACTAGCAGAGCCAGAAGTCCAGTCTGAGGTTGTACAGCCAGCACAAGTTATGGAAAAAGAACAGGTAGTGACAGAACCTGAAAGCCTGATGGACTTTTTCAAATGGTGGGCTATACAACAAAAAGAGACGGAGAAGCAGAGAGAAAAAGAGGTGCAATGTTTAGAAGCACAGAGAAAAGAAGAGATGCAGAGACAGCAGCAGCAGATGAGAGAAGAGATGCAGCGACAGGAGCAGCGATGGCTGGATGCCTTGCAAGCTATCAAAGGCAGAGGATCCGGTACAGATCCAGACAAGCAACAAAATGCAAGCAACTTAAAAGCCATTAAACTTACAAAGTTGTGTCCCTCAGATAATATTGAGGCATACCTGACAACTTTCGAAAGAGTTGCCAGTTTGCCAATGGCCAAAGCAGCAATGGACAATCAGACTGGTACCCTGCCTGACAGGGAAAGCCCAACTTACCTACAGCAATATGGACACTGCACAGTCAGAAAACTGTGACCTGGTGAAAAGTGAAACCCTGAAAAGGTATGACATTTCCAGAGAGACATACAGGCAGAGATTTCGATCTCTGAGGTACAACTCAGTTGACAATCCTCAAGAAGCCTTCACCCAATTCAGAGAACTCCTGATAAAATGGATCCAACCAGAGAGCAAAACAGTCCCACAGATGATCAACATATTTGCCATGGAGCAATTCATCAACATCTTGCCTACAGATGTGCAGCTATGGGTAAAGGAACACCGACCAGAGAGTGGGGAAAAGCCTGTTTCTTTGGCCAAGGACTACCAAATGGCCAGACAGACGCCACAGCAGTGAGGTCACAGCCAAACACTGGTAAGACATTATTTTTCTCATTTAAACTCCAAGCCTGAGAAGAACAACTCTGGTGGGGGTAACAAATCTGTGCCCAAAGATGTTATCTGCTATGAATGTAATAAGCCAGGCCATTTTGCAAGAAAGTGCCGTAGTAATGAGAGTGGCACTGGAGCAGATCTGTCCTTGCAAACTGAGGCAAGTACTTAACAGATGTGAAGGTGGGGGATAAGACTGTGAAGGGACCGGGTACTGGTGTCATCTGCATCCACGGAGACACGCGATACTATCCCACCACCCAAGTGACTCTGACCGTTAAGGGTGTATCGCACCAAATGAAAGTGGGGGTAGTACCTAAGTTACCTATACCTGTGATTATTGGAAATGTCTTTCCAGGGTTTACTTAGTTAACCAAAGAGGGAGTAAATCCTAATGTTTCAGCAGCAGTGGTGACAAGTGCTCAGGCAAAGAAAATTTCAGATGGTGGTGACACTTTTCCTTTCAAAGATTTTGATTCGGACTTGTTTGAGTACAGCTCCAAGATCCGGAAATCCAGGAAGAAAAGAAAGATGATGTCTGAAGAAACTATGGCAACAAATGACTGATGGACATAAAGGGTTAAAATATGAAAATGCTGAAACTAAATTGAGAACTAATTGTGATTTTCTTTTAGAACAAGCTAACGATGTTTCTCTCCAGGGTTATTGTAAGCAGCTGGGAGTGAAACCAAAACAGGGTGCACCAATGTTTGCAAAATGTAATGGGTTACTGTACAGAGTTTGGGCTAAATCTCAGACACAGGAACAGACAGAACAACTGGTTATACCACAGAAGTATAGAACAGAGTTGTTACAGACAGCACATGATAGTCCTATGGCTGGTCACTCAGGGAGGGATCACACCCTTGCCAGATTGCTGTATAGATTTTACTGGCCTGGAATTCATGAAGATGTTGCTACCTATTGTAATTCCTGTGCTGAGTGTCAGAAAGTAGCCCTAGTTACCAGAAAAGACAAGGTGCCCGTGGTGCCCCTACCCTTGATAGATGTGCCCTTTGAGAGAACTGCAATGGATGTAGTTGGTCCTTTAGACAAAAGTAAAAAGGGTAATAGATGTATCCTGGTATTATGCGACTACCATACTCAATACCCAGAAGCAGTTCCAATGCGTACTGTTACCGACCCAAAAGTTGCAGCAGAGCTTGCCAAAATTTTCAGCAAAATGTGCATACCGAAAGAAATTATTACTGATCATGGTAGTAATTTTGGTGCTGCATTACTTAAGGAGCTGTACAGACTACTAGGTATCACTGCCATAAGAACCTCCCCCTATCACCCTCAGACAAATGGTCTTGTTGAGCATTTTAACCAAACCCAAAAATGCATGTTAAAAAAGTTTGTAAAACAGGAAGGGAAAGATTGGGACCAATACTCGCCTCACCTACTTTTTGCCTACAGAGAAGTGCCACAGGCATCAACAGGGTTTTCACCAAGTAAAATGCTATATGGTAGGTAGGCAGCCAAGAGGACCACTGGATACGATAAAAGAAACGTGGGAAGATAACCCCATTCAGAAATGATCTTTAACTTCTTATATGTGTGCCGTAAGAAAAAGCTGGCAAAATATGTTGAAATTGCCCATAATAATCAGGACGAGGCCCAAACTCAGCAGAAGGTATATTATGACCATGGGGTAAAAGAAAAAATTACTCACCTTAGTAATGTTGTTTCTTCTAATGGAGTCTTGCTATATTATGACAATTGCAGTTTGTCCCACCATTAGAACTGCTCCGGAGGTGAAACAGTTAACTCCATTAAATGAATGGAACTTTGAGCACGAGCTCTAAAATAGAAGCTCTGTCTGTGGAGATTCAAACCTGAACTGTCAGATCTTTACGAGCAAAACTCACTAAGGTCTGTGTGGGCTGTAACCTACACTAGCCAACTGGCTACCTGAATAATAATACCCATTGCTGGTCCCAACACCCAATACTCAAGTCAGGGGACCAGAATTACTAATATAATTTTAACAAAATGAGAATAAAACAAGAGGATAATAAAACACCACACCCCAAATCCCAAAAAGGGGTGAAACGCTAAAAAGGGCATAAAATAGTGCCCAACTAGGTTGCCCACACCTACCCAAGTAGAGGTTCTGAGGGGCAGGCTGGGGGGATATAATATAGCAACTCCATTAGAAGAAACAACATTACTAAGGTGAGTAATTTTCTTCAAACAACATGAAGTCTTGCTATATTATGACATTGCAGACTACACAGCAGTACCTCCATGGAGGAGGGGCAGAACCTACTTAGGGAATAGTCTCTGAAGAACAGCTGTGCCAAACCGAGCATCTCCCCTAGCATGGACATCCAGGGAGTAATGCTTGGTGAAAGTGTGTACCGTTTTCCAAGTAGCAGCCTGGCATATCACCAATATAGGGATGTCTCTGGCAGCAGCTAGAGACGCGGCTGTACCTCTGGTAGAATGAGCCCTCAAGCCAGAGGGGGGATCTCTGCCCAGTTTCTGATAACAAAATTGGATACAAGAGACAATCCACCTGGCAATTGATCTCTTAGTGGCAAGTTTCCCTTTCCCAACCTCACCAAAAGTGAGGAAAAGTTGGAGGGATTCGAACCTGTGACCCTTGGTACGCTCTATATAGTAACTAAGAGCCCTCTTAACATCCAGGCTGTGCAATCTCCTCTCACCAGAAGAGGAGTTTTCAGAGAAAAATACTGGAAGGGAGATAGATTGGTTAAGATGGAAATCTGAAACCACCTTAGGCAAAAACTTCCTGTTAGTCCTGAGGACTACCTTATCCCTGTGGAAAGAAATAAAGTCAGTTTCTACTGACAAGGCTTGCAACTCACTCTATGTGTCTAGCAGAACGATAGCCACTAGGAAAACAGATTTTCAGTTAGATACTTCAGCTCTGCAGAAAACAGAGGTTCAAAAGGGTTGCATTAACTGGGAATGCAAACATTAAGGGTCCCAGGCAGGGGCCGATCCCCAAAAAGTGGATTAGTATGGAGTAATCCCTTAAAAACTTGGAAAACAAAGGGTAGCGGAAAGAGAGGATGACTTTCCTGCTGAAACAAAAGCAGAAACAGCTGCCAAATGAACTCTCAGGGTAGCTGGTCTGAGGCCCAAGGAATTAAGATGGACCATGTAATCTAACACAATGGGCAAATCAGCAGATTCTGGGAAATATGCTTCCTAGCACACCAAATGGAAAACCTTCCATTTAGAATTATAAGTAGCTTCCTAGTGGAAGGCTTCCTAGAAGCCTTTAGGATTTAAAGGACACCCTGAGAGAGGTGTAAGTCAGCAAACTCTAACTCCTCAAGAGCCAGGCCTTGAGGTTGAGGGATTTGAGGTTCGGATACCAAACTCTCCCCTGAGCACAGGTTAATAGGTTGTGATTCCTGGGGAGGGAAAGGGGAAGATGGACTGTCAGGGACAGAAGAAGTGGGTACCAGGGCTGCCTGGCCCAATCCGGGGCAATCAGAATTATCCTGCAAGGCTGAGATCTGATTTGACTAACACTTTGAATAGGAGAGGGAAGGGGGGAAAAGCATAAAGAAACTTCCCCTCCCAATCCAGGAGAAGGGCGTCCAGGGGGACTGAACCCAACACTGGAGGCCTGCAACAGAACAGTGGAAGTTGGTGATTGTCTGGGGCTGCAAAAAGATCTATCTGAGGGGTGCCCCATCTGGCAAAGACTATCCCCAATACTTGAGGATCCAGGGACCATTCGTGATGGCCCTGGGAAATCCTGCTGAGAGCATCTGCTAGGACATTATCCTTTCCTGGAAGGTGAACTGCTATGAGGGAAGTGTTCAGGGAATAGGCCAGAGACCACAACTTCATTGCCCCGGTGCACGAGGCCGAAGACCGAATGCCCCCTGCTTGTTGATGTACCACATTGTTGTGGTGTTGTCTGTTCTGACTTGTACCACTTTGTTCTGAACAGATGCAGAAAACACTTGAAGAGCTAAAAAGACAGCTCTGAGTTCCAGCAAATTGATGTGGAGCAGAGATTCCTGGGGGGACCACACTCCCTGAGTGGAGAGGTCGCCCATGTGGGCTCCCCACCCCGGGAGGGAGGCATCTGTAGTGAGAGTCAAAGTGTGAGCAGGGGATGAAAGGGACCCCAATCTCAAATTGCTCTGATCCTGCCACCACTGGAGGGCCTGGATCAAGGTGCAGTCACTGGGACCAACTTGGAAAGGGGGTCTCTTCTCTGAGACCAATAGGCTCTCAGTGAAACTGAATGTCTCTCATCTGAAATCTTGCTCCCTGCACAACAGCTGTGGATGCAGCCATGTGCCCAGGAGCTGCAGAAAGTGTCTTGCTGGTCGAGAGACCTGCAGAGTGAAGGAGGAGGCCAGAGCCACTAAATTCCTTACCCTTTCTAAGGGAAGAAAAGCTCTGGCTAGGTTTGTGTCCAATTCTGCCCCTATAAAGGTGAGTACCTGGACTGGTTCCAGAACCGACTTTGTAGATTTTAGCAGAAAGCCCAGGGAGGTGAGAAGCTGCTGGGTGACTTGCAGGTGAGATTTTACCTGTTCTGGGGACTGGCCTACAATGAGCCAGTCGTCTAGATAGGGAAGACAGCAATCCTTTGCCTCCTTAAGTGAGCCACTGCTACTGCCAGACATTTTGTGAATACCCTTGGGGCAGAGGTAAGGCCGAAGGGCATTGCTCTGAACTGGTAATGACCTGAGGGCAGTTCGAATCTGAGGTACTTTCAATGGGAGCTTCTGATTAGGACGTGAAAATAGGCATCCTTGAGGTCCAGGGAAGCTAACCAGTCTCCTGGCCTTAGAGAGGGTAAAATCATTGCCAGAGTTACCATTTTGAACTTTGGTTTCAAAAGATGCTTGTTCAGATATCTGAGGTCTAAGATGGGCCGCCATTCTCCTGTCTTTTTTGGGGTAAGGAAGAATCTGGAATACAGACCCCTGCCCTGGTGCAGGGGAGGAACCCTTCTACTACTTGAGAGACAACAGGGTTGAGACCTCTGCTTCTAGAGCAAGGGTCTCTGAAGAACTTGCAGGTAGAAAAACCTGGTTCTCATCTTGGGAAACTTTTGAAGCTGAGAACCAGACCCTGGCTTACTACTTCCAGAACCCACTTGTCTGAGGTTAAGGACGCCAGTTCTGACTGAAGTAAGCCAACCTGCCCCTACTGGTAAGGGGAGTGCCCTGGGCACCCCATCAGGGTGCCTGCTTAGCAGGTGCTTTAGGCTGAGGGTGTGGAGCAGGCCTGCCCACACCCCGTCTGCCTCTGCTCTCTGAAGAAGCCCTCTGAGCATAAGCAGAGGAGGCCTGAGTCTGATAAAAGGTCTGTAAAGGCTCTACCCCTACCCCTGGGGTATGCCTCTGGGGAGTGGCTTGCCGCCCTTAGCTTGGGCACTTTTGTAAGTAGTCCTATATTCATCCATCTTTTTCATGTAATTCTCTGTCTGCTCCCCAAACAGAGAATTTCCCACCACAGGAAAATCCATAGCCTTAGTCTGGGTATCCTGTGACAGGCTAGTACACCTGAGCCAGGCCAACCTACGAAAAGCTACAGATGTGGCCATGACTCTAGAGGAAACATAATTAACATCCACAGCAGCATGAAACTGCACCTTAGAAACCTCAATGCCATCGGCAGCCACCTGTTCTAGTTCGCTAGCCAGCTGGCCATGGGCTTGTTTGGCTAATTCCATAACAGTATCCCATCTAGATTTCTGATACCTTGCTACATAAGCCATATAATTTGCTTGCCTGAGTCCCAAGGAGGCTGCCATATACTGTTTTTTTTGCCATGGCATCAATCTTCCTGGAATCCTTGTCAGGAGGATGTGAAGCCAGGGGAATATTAGCTTCATCACAGGCTGCAGCCTGAACTACCCCAACATGACTGCATTGCTGAGAAAGGAATTCTGTATCAGGACCTGACAATGTGTACCTTCTGTCCATCTTTTTATCTACAGGAGGCACAGAATTAGGAGTTTCAAAAATTTTTATTGTTTGTTTCCTAAAAGACTTATGCAAAGGAATAGACAATCTCCTAGACCCTGGAATATCCATCCTTTCTACAAAATCAGGTTCCTCTTGCTCATCCATAGCTTCCTCCCATGGGAGCTGGAGGGATTCAGCAACCCTTTTTATAAAACAGAAAAAGAGAAGGGGACTCAGAAAGCATAGGGGGAGACTGTAAGGGTCAGTCTGGGGAGATGTCCGGTTCAGTGGGCACACCCAGACTCTCTCAGTCACATTCACACTGATCATCCTCATGCCACCCATCATAAAAATCTCCAATATCATATTCCTGAACCGGTGGAACCGGCCGAACCAACCTTTAGCAGACAGTGGCGGTTCGACGGAACGAGAAAGTGACTGTACAATTTGTATAGCTTTTGTTAGTTCTGCAGCAGTTGGAGAAGGAATTTTGGACTCCATACCTGCTGATTTTCTTTTTTTTTTTTAGTTTACTTTTGCCCGAGGAAGTCTAGCCCTGGTCAGAGAGCACTCCCTCCAATTCGGTTGGCACCAAACCGGGCTGGCCATCCGGGTCAGTGGACTTTTTGGCCTCTCGTTCCCTGAGCCTGCCCACTCTTATCCAGGGTGGCTGCAGGAACTTTTACAAATCTGGCAGTCTGAAATGAGGTGGTCAACCCCAGACACAAACACCTGTAGTGTGTGGGTCAGCCTTGGCAAAGGCTTCCCACAGACACTACAGTGTTGAAACCAGTGGGCCGAGTTTTTCTTTTGGGTTTCTCAGACATGATGCCAGCCTAACCAAGAAACTTGCCCTTTCGCAGCCGGTGCCAGGCAAGACACTTTTATCGGTTCCCAACCGTGTCACGGGTCATGGAAAAACCGTAATGAAATGCGTTTTTTAGAACCGATAAGAACGAGACCGCACTCTAAAAGCTTTAAAATGCTTGCTCTTTAAGGTTTTAACCAACCTGATCGGTTCGAGACGAACCGATAAACATCTACAAGTTCCACACAGAATAAAACCTGTCTATTACTTACAATACCACAGACAGAGCTTGAACCGATCGGTTTGGCGGTTAAAATAATTATACTCGTAGTTTAATTTAACCGAGAAAATACTGTTTAAACCGAGAAATGAACAAAGCAGTAGGAGAAATCTCCGGAGCGACTGTTCAGTGAGGCGGAGTAAAGAATCTGACAGTTCAGGTTTGAATCTCCACAGACAGAGCTTCTATTTTAGAGCTTGTGCTCAAAGTTCCATTCATGGAATGGAGTTAACTATTTCACCTCCGGAGCAGTTCTAATGGTGGGACAAACTGCAATTGTCATAATATAGCAAGACTTCATGTTGTTTGAAGAAAAAGTTTTCGAGCCAGGTGAAAAGGTTTTGCTAATGTTGCCCACAACAGAAAATAAACTGTTAATGAAGTGGCAAGGGCCATATAAGGTTCTTAGATGTACTGGCACTAACTATGAAATTGAGACCCCTGACAGGAAAAATCCTGCTAAGATATACCATGCTAACCTCCTCAAGAAATGGGTTGAAAAATGCCAAAATCTGCCTTGCTAGTTTTACCAGAAACCGATAAGGAAGATATTGATGTAGCTTACGATAGACTGGAACAAACTGTAAATGCTGATGCTGTAAAGGTGAATGTTTCCTTAACCTCAGAACAAACTGCAGACATCTGTAATGTGCTAAAGACATTTAACAGTACTTTTACCACAGTACCAGGCCGAGCAAAAGAGGTTGGGCATGTAATAGTGACAACGAATGCTCGTCCTATTAGGCAAAAGATATACAGGTTGCTGAAGTGGTTAAGGAAATAAAAAAAATGAAAGAACTGGGTATCATAGAGTCCAGGAGTGCTTGGTCATCTCCCATGGTAATTGTAAACAAAAAAGAAGGGGGTGTTAGAATCTGCCTTGATTTTAGGAAACTTAAGTGTCAGATTTTGACAGTTAACCTGTGCCCAGAAAAGATGATTTGGTGGACAGACTGGGGTAACCGAAGTATATCAGTATCCTCGATCTCACCAAGGGTTACTGGCAAATACCTTTAGCTAAAGAATTCAGAGCTAAAACTGCATTTACCACTCCTGTTGGATTCATCGCCATGCCATTTGGTTTACACGGTGCACCAGCTACATTCCAACAGTACACGGATGTCGTTTTATCCCCTCACGCTGGTTATTGTGCTGCATACCTGGATGATGTCGAGGTGCACAGTCCAGACTGGAAAAGCCAACTGGAACACCAACGAGCAGTTATCCAAGCTATCAAAAATGCAGGTCTGACTATTAATCCTACCAAATGTGCATTGGGCATGCAGGAAACCAGATATTTGGGCTATGTGTTGGGAAATGGAGAAGTTAAGCCAGAGGTTTCTAAAATAGAAGCTGTAGCTAACAGCCCTGTACCTAAAACAAAGAAACATGTCAGATCATTTTTAGGGCTGACTGGTTATTATCGGACATTTGTTCCCAACTTTGCTGAGCTAGCTACTCCCCTCACTGAACTCACGAAAAAACGGTTCCCAAATAAGTGAAATGGACCCCAGAGCATGATGAAGCTTTTCAAGCCATAAAGGCTGCATTATGTTCAGCCCCTGTTTTAAGTAGCCCAGACTTTGAGAAACCATTTTTGCTACAAACAGATGCATCCAAGGTAGGCCTAGGTGCAGTCCTAAGTCAAAATGTAGATGGGACAGAACATCTTATTCTGTACACAAGTAGGAAGTTGCATGACAGAGAAAAAAAGGTACTCCACTATCAAAAAGGAATGTCTAGCAGCAAAGTGAGCCATGGAGTCCCTGAAGTTTTATTTGCTAGGAACTGACTTTGTTCTTGTAACAGATCACAATCCTCTCTGTTGGCTTAACCAGATGAAAGATAAAAATTCCAGAATCACACGGTGGTAACTGGCACTACAGCCATTTAAATTCACAGTGATACACAAATCTGGTAAAGAGAACAGCAATGCTGATTTTCTGTCAAGATATGGATCAGGAATTGAGGGTTCTGCAGGTTGAAAAACAAATGTATGGGTTTGAACTTTACTGTTTACTGTACTGTTATAGCAAAACAGATGATGTGCATGTGCTTAATGTCTGAAAGCAGCAATTGTTAGTAGAGAATACAAAGTTTTGGAAATCTGTTTAATAAAACAGGTTCCCTCTTAAGGAGGGGGGTGTATGTGACAGGGTGGAATGGGACCCTGTCTCAGTTGTTTTGGAGAAAGTGTTTAAATGCGAGGATCTGTTCTTTCCTTTCCTGTCTCTTCTCTGTCTGGTTACGCATCCAAATTTTCCTGTGAGACCTCAGACTTGATCAACCCGACAATCTCGCAATTCTTTGCCCCTCGCTGTCTCTCAGTTTTCTTTTGCTGTCTTTTCCTCCCTTGCATATCTGCTGATATAAAAAATATGTGCAAATCACTGTATGGAAATGTAACTGATATTGGGACCCTTTGTGTTTGGAAATGATATAGCATTACTGTTGACATGTATATAATTATAATTTGAGATGACTGCAAAAAGCTGTTGGAAGCTAGAGGTTACCAGAGTTCAATTTTAAATAAAACATTTTTGGTGAATTCTACAACTGCTCCTGGTTTTTCCTGTGCTTCCTGACCTGTGCCTCGACGACAAACGTGAGAAATGCAATCTCTCCCAGTCCCATGGCCTGCACCAGTAGTGCTTGTTCTTATTGCTCCAGTGAAAATGGCTCTTCCCAAAGGTCTGGAGGGCCTGATAACATTTCACAAAAATCCTCCATGAAAGACCATCTGGTGCTGGCACCAGCGAGGAGCAGTGCCAAGGCCAATGATCTATTCACTGCAGTCAAAACTGCCACCTCCTCCTCAAGAGCCACAAGCTGAGCAGTGGACCTGGCAGCCAGTGAGGCCTTTTGAGGCACTCAGGTCAATCCTTGGAGTCCCGTTCTGAGAGTCAATAGAGAACGAATCTGGCCTTGCGATCGTCCAGTGACACTGGAAGCACTGCCTGACAAAGGCCACAGCTCTCCATTTTGTGCTGCCCTCCCAGGCAGGATATGTAGGGGTCAGTATTCAACATTTTCTGTCAACAAGTCATGCAGAATTTAAAACTGCTTAGCAGCTTCCTCTCTTCCATGCCAAGACTGATCTTCAAAGGCAGAGCCGGAATGAGTGGAAGACAAGTAGAAGTTCTATTCCAGTGGAACTGCCAGAGTGTCAATAGTGAACTGCATCTATACATTTAGAAAATACATTTTTCAATAGAAAGCAAGCCAGCTTCCTGCTGCCACTAATTTCGCAGGCTGCTGTAAACACAATTAAAGAAAATTCTCTGTGTCAGACAGATTACTGCCTCACCACCCAGCAAGATGCTTGAAAATATCTTACTTTTCGTTCTGCTCTTTTAGTTTCTTCAGCTCAACTGAGTGGCACTCTACAGCAACATCCTTCAATTTCTGCAGGAGCTGGAGGACAAGGATTAACAGGTGAGACAATGAGCAAATTCTGAAGCTTGCAAGTAACAGATTTAATATTAACATCAGCCAACCTCCTATTCACATTCACCTCCATCTGAACATGATAAAGCACTCCAGCTTTCACAACTTAATTTAAAAGCTGCTGACACCTGTAAGAAAACATTGAAAAACATAATACTCGGGCATAACTCAGCTAGTATTCCATATATCTTCTACAGATATCCCCTTCCCATTACTCATTACTGAGGAATGTTGCATGGATATTTGATCTTTATCCATCAGAATTCATCTGCCTCTACAGCTTATTTCCCTACTTGAAGTCATAATCCTCTGTTGAGACTTCACAATTTGTTGTCATGGGACAAGCACCCTATTATGACCTCGTGGGGAATATGCAAAACAAACAGATGAAAGGATAAAGATCCTGTTTTCATGCAAAGACATCAGTAACAAATAATAGGGTGGAGAAATACAGAGCTAATATGAAATATAAACTGAACTGAGTCTAAATATGTTTTGTTAAAGTTCTTCTGAAGGCATCATCTACTCTTTAAAAAGACACACACACACACACCTAAGTGGGGATTGTGTGGCACCATCCACCATTCCTCCCCAACAAATCTAATGAAATAAGGAGAGGAGGAACAGAAGGCAAAAGACTGGACATACTGTATACCCAACCTGGGCAGACAATGGAGCCAAGACACATCCATTAGCATTATTCATACTGAACTGCAAAAAGATGCTCCCGTGAATGAGAGATGCCTTCTCAGTAACTTAATATAGTTTCATTTATTAACATGTTTAACTAGGGTACTCCACTTTCCCAGAACGGTCCTGAGGTAAGATGGCACATTAATTTGTCACAGGAGGGTACTCCACTTTTACAGAACAGTCCTGAGGCAAGATGACACACACATTCATCACAGGAGGGTACTCCATTTTTACAGAACAGTCCTGAGGCAAGATGGCACACACATTCATCACAGGAGGGTACTCCACTTTTATAGAACAGTCCTGAGGCAAGATGACACACACATTCATCACAGGTAAACAGCATAATACAATTTTAAAAATGACAGCAAATAGACTGTAACATAGCTTGTGGTTCATAAAAATGTTTGTTAATGTCACAAGACTGTGACCCCAAATGAAGTGAATATTGCAGCATATTTAAGGAAACTCCAGCTACCATCCCTGACACCTGAGCAGCAGATCACCATGGGGAACCCCATAACTGACACAGCGGACCAAGATGCCATTCACCATTTTAAGAACAATACTGTCCCAGGGGCAGATGGTTTCGCACCAGAATATTATGTAAGCAAAAATACCCAACAGGTTGGGCAGTACTGGGGAATACCAGACCACCCAGGGGCATAATGAGGCCAGACACCACAGGGTCATATAGCCCCTGGAAGGTCCAGTATTCCCTAATACCACTCACCCTGGAGTGTACTATTGCCCTTAGAAAACGGGCACTAAATTACATTTGAAAAAAAAAATTATATTTACATGATAAAACTCTTATGTCTTTCAATTATTTTGCAATAAAATAAGTTCCTCCACCTGCATTAGACTTGTTTTTTTTATTTTTTGAGGTAAGGACTTTGGTCCTATTGGGGCCCCTGTAATCGTATGTAGCTGGTTGTCATGGTTACCCCCGTGCGTCACACTTTTGCAGCTTACAAAATGGGCCAAAATGGTTTTAACAAGGTTTTGTTTATTCGTTCATTCAACAGATTTTTGAACTGTCATTTCTTTTCCCTGATTGACAGTGCAAGCGCAACAGCAAGGCCGGGAGAGCAGCATGCACTGTTTTGGGCTAAGCACTTTAAGGAGCAACAGCATTGTGGTACTGTGATTTTCTTTTTTTTTTTGCTGAACTTGTAAGGAGGCACTCACTTGCTTAACAAAATATATTGGCTTTAAACTCACATACTGAGTTGGGCGATCAAGCAAGACACAGAGAGTAACAAAGAGAGCAACAGCGAGAGACCGCTAGATCTGCAGTTTGGAAAGTCAAGAAACTACAGGTGCTCTAAGCAGATCTAATGCTCCCTGTCTCGCTCAGCTCAGCTTGTGAATGTGCAGGCAGCTGTTATTTTCTAAGAACTATGGTTTTATGTGACTCTTGCCAGTGGGAACGGGGGAGATCAGCCGCTACTGTATGGCTTGGCTTCACTTAGCGAGAGAAAAAAAATGGTGGCGGGCAGGTTTGAAAATTCATTCTCAATGATGCTCTCAGTAATGGGGCACCCCTAACTGCCACTTGTTTTCCACTGGGCTTCTATCGAAAAATAGACACCCAGGATGGACCTGCTTTCAGACAATCATATTTCAGAATCCATTCTTGCCATTTTTTAAAAGGTATTTAGAGAGCTCCCTGAACCCAGAGTTAGTGTGGCTATCTGTGGCCATCCTGGAGGGGGAGAAGGCACCACTGACCTTGGGGAGGGCCCAGATATCTATACTGATGAAGCCTGGAAAAGATCCCACAGCCTGTGAATCTTATGGACTCATGTCCTTGCTCCCAGTAGACCTTAAGATGCTTACAGCAATCCTGGTGATTAGAGTGCAGGGTGTGATGAGGGAGGCCTGGTAAATCCAGACCAGACAAGATTTATAAGGGGGGGGGCCTTAATGATAATATCTGATGCCTCCTTAATGTCCTAGCAGAACAACATTCCTCAAACCTTTTCCAGTTGGTCATTTCAAAGGATGCAGAAAAGGCCTTTGTCCAGGCTGACTGGGCCTATCTCCTCTGGACTCTGGAGGTTCTGGAATTTGGTCCTAAATTTATCACCAATATTTTTTTTTTTGAGTTAAACTTTTTATTGATATATCCAAAGGAACGGTACAAAGAAAGTACATAAGTTAACAAAAATGAACTTAAAACAACAAAACATGCTACATTGCTGTAGTAATTGAAAATGCTACCTTTGTAGGTGCAGTAGCCTTAGCCTTACTGATGCCAGGTTAAAATTAATACTTTAAATCATACGTCTTGCTGTGAAAATAACACTTGAAACATGAAGGCAAAAAGTATAAAACTCCTGTTCAACATGGACCCGGGGAGGCGCTGAGAGACCCTTTACACAGTGGCCCCCCGACAAAATGATGCTTCCAGATGCCTAATTACTGCACCAGACGACCCAGAGTTGAGGCGCTGGCTTCTTGCATTCACCGGTCGGTCCTCTCCCGGCACCTAGAACCTGTGCCTGGACATCCAAAAACCTCTGCTGGGACTTTAAATTTCTGTGCGACTTAGAGCTTCTCTCGGAGGCTGCACAGTGGGTGGAGGATAATTTCTTGACCTCCAAATACTATTCCTGCTCTGGAGTCCCAGAGGCTGAGGAGTTTAGGTGCCAACTCAATCTCGCACTTGCGCCTGATTGGGTCCTCCGTCCTGCCGTGATGTTCGATCAGCCCAACAAAAGGCTGCTCTCCTGAGCCCCGCAGCTCACTCCTGCTCTACACGGACCCGGGGAAGTGTTGGGAGACCCTTTACACAACCCCCCCCCCCAAAACGACCCTTCCAGACGCCGAATTACTGCACCAGACGACCCGGGGTTGAGGCGCTGGCTTCTTGCATTCGCTGGGCACCTAGAACCTGTGCCTGAACATCCAAAAACCTCTGCCGGGGCTCTGCAAAACTCTTCTGGGACTTTAAATTTCTGTGTGACTTACCGGTTCCTGGGCTGCTCGGCGGCAGCTTCTCTTGCAGGCTGCACAGTGGGTAGAGGATAATTTTCCCCACTCACCCCGTTCCCTCCTCCCATTAAATGCTCTCTAGCCCCTCCCACTAGCTCTGGGGCTGCCTACTGCACCACTGCTGCAGCCGGACCAGTGCTGCATCTCCCAGTGCCCTTAAAGCTACATTAGGGAATTTTCCCTCAGATCGGCCCTGCAGCGGTCAAACAGTGGCCTCAGTCTCCTCTCCTGGCTAGGTAAGGCAATAAGCTGCCATATCAAACTGACCTGCAGCCTGTAACTACTTCTAGCCCGGCATACTGAATACAACGCAAGAATGAATTACTGGTGATTTAAGAGCTTGTAATTTTTCCACTGTCTTACCTGTGCAAGATTAGTACCGGGCTAGTACTAGCATAGCCATTTCAAGAGCTAGTAAATGCAACCCACTGTCTTACAGAGCTAGTATAGCAACCTAGGGCAAGTAATTCGCAGCCTTCTGTCCTCGGTGTTATGCAACCTGTCATAGCGTTGAATTGCTGCTGCAAACTGTCTCTTAGTTAGTGTGGTACTACCCTTGCAAACTGCTGCCTCAGGCCTCGCTCGAATACCCCTGTGCTGCTGCATTGTTTTGGTATTTGTTTCTGCTTCTCTTGGGCTGACCTGGGCCTGTTTCTCTGCCTGGTGAAAAGCCTTACCTAAGGGGAATGGTACTTGACCCCCCCCCCCCGGGCTTAGTGCCAGGAAGCAGCAACAAATCCTGAACTAGACCTATGCACTCCTCCCTTTGTGGCCAAACTGGACGCTGCCCCAGAGTGGGTGCTCCCTGGCCTAGCTGGGGACACGGCTCAAACCCCTGGGCCTCTGGCCGCCTTGCCCTCTTTCACGTTCCCCTGGCCTGGCTATCTGCCAAAGGCATAAAAATAGTTCACTTGAATGTGCGAAGTCTACTACCAAACCTAGCGGAGCTAACTGCCTGAGTGGCTCACTACAACCCCAATATTTTGGGGATCATGGAAACCTGGCTGAAGCCGCACACCCCAAACTCTGCATGTGCCCTCCCAGGGTACAACCTCATTAGGCGAGACAGAGAGAAAAACAAGCGTGGGGATGGAGTGCTCCTCCACTATAAGGGACATTTAAATGTGTCTGTCATCGGGCAGCCCCCCACACGCACCCTGCCTGTGAGTTCTTGCGTGCCCTTCTTCTGCTAGGCAATACTAAAAAGGTTCACCTGGTATGTGCCTACAATCCTCCAAAGGGAGGAACGCTTGGACTCTCCTCTCTACTTGACAGTCTCAGTGACAAAGTAGGCTCAAATGAGTTGCTAGTCCTGGGCAACCTCAACTTATACTGGATGGGGGCAACGCCAAGCATTATGAGCCTGCCGAACCCATGAGGCTCTCCTCACGTGGGGGAAAAGGATCCCTCATCGACTGGTACTGAGTAACAGACCCGATAGAATAGTCTACTCAGAAATTCTCCCTGATGCCATCTCTGATCACTCTACCACCGTTTGTACATGGGGCGCCTCCCCTCCCAAAATCCCCTGCAAAGTGATCAGGATGCGGGACTACTCCAATTTTAACACTGATGACTACCATGCTGCCCTATGACAAAGTGACTGGACCCAGGTCACTGCCACGAGTGACCCCCTCAGGGGCCCTCGACAACTTCCTTGCCGTCTTTACTCCCCTGCAAAACAAACACGCACCCCTCACGAAAAGGAGGGTGACGGGCACTGTCACCAAGTGGCTCCTTGGTGGCCTATTTTCCCTCATGAAGCAAAGGGACAAATGCTGGGCGAGATTCACGTCCTCCCACTCCAGTACCGACTTCCTCGAATATAGGCAGTTGAGAAACTCTTGTAAAAGAGCCAACTGCTCTACCGAGAGTGAATTCTGTCAATCTGACCTGCTATCCTTGGCCAGAAACCCAAGGAGATCCTGGCAAAACATTAAAAAAATGGTCGGAGGGTCTGCCAGAGCCCAGGTTTCTGACATGCTTACTGGAAGGGTTAGTTGCAACAACCCCCTCACAATCATCAACGCTTTTAACTGCCAGTTCTCTGACCTGTCTGCTCCCTCCTCCCAATCCCCTGTTCCCATGACTCAAGGTCCCTCCCTTAGTGGAAACTCCAGCTGACCTTCCTTCTACTTAAAGGCTGTCTCTGTCTTGGAGACCCAGAGGCTCCTTGCTGGTCTCTCCCCTCACACTGGAGCTGGGCACGACAGCCTCAAGCCCAAACTGCTCTGCTTGGGGGCATCCCTCCTAGTCCGGCCCATCTCTCATATATTTAACACTTCCTTAATCTTGGGAACCATCCCAGATGTATAGAAGGGTGGCCAAGGTCATCCCTGTCCTCAGACAAGGCGACCCGGAAAATCTCAATAACTACCACCCTATTGTGATCAGCAAGCTACTCGTAAATGTGGTTGCCTCACAGCACACCCACTACCTTCACAGCTATGAGCTACTCTCCCCAGCACAACACGGCTTCAGAAAAGGGCACAGCACTTCTACTGCCCTAGCGGTGGTCACCTCCGAGATCAGGTCCGCTACCGATCTAGGCAAACTGACTGGAGCCATCTTCGTGGAGCTCTTAAAAGCCTTTGACCGGGTTGACCGCTCGCTCCTGTGCTCCACTCTCTGGTCCATGGGCTTCTGCCCCCTCACCCATGCCTGGTTCACTAACTACCTCTCTGGGAGACGGCAATATACTAACTTTAACAAGGCCCTCTCCGGTGACCTGCGGGGTCCCCCAGGGCTCTGTTCTCGGACCCATTCTGTTTTCCCTCTTCATAAATCAGCGGCCCTCGGTCTCAGCCCACGGGCGCTCCACCCTGTACACGGACAACCTCGTCATCCTAGCTAGCTCATGGGATATCAATGCAATCAACACCTGGTTAAACTCTGACTTCAACCAAATTCAAACCTGGCTTGGGGACCACAAGCTAACCATTAACCTTAAAAAGACTCAAGCCATGCTCTTTGGCTCCTCGGCTAAGACAAAAGCCTGCCCTGCTCCTCTAAAAATCTCAGGAGTCGATGGTTCTTTCTTGCACATTGCGGATGCGGTCAAGTACCTGGGGATAACCCTGGACCCACAACTGGACCTCACACTGCACATTCGAAACACTTGTAAGGCAACCAACTGCCAGCTGGGCCTGGCATACACAGCTAAAAGTTGTCTCATTTTGGCCACACGTCTTGCCCTAGCCAGGGGGCGTCCTCCTACCCACGCTCTGCTATGGCCTGGTATCCTCTGCCCATGTCCCAAAAACCAGTCTCTCAAAATGGGACACAGCGTACAACAATGTATGCCGCTTTGCACTCTCTGCTCCTCGCCTCAGGCACCGCTGTGAGCTATACTCCCAGCTTGAGTGGCTTCCTCCAGAAAACCACCGCACCTTCGTCCTTGGCAACTTCATCAACAACATTGTCAGAACTGCCATCCCTCCTGCATTCGCCATACCCCTCAATCCTGCAAATCCCTCCTACCACCTAAGATGCAGCGACTCTCAGGTCCTCCTGGTTCCAAAAACTCACACCCAAATGGGTGATCGGGCCTACGCGCCCAGGTTGTGGAACTCCCTTCCTACCAGCACTAGCTCCTCCCCCTCCCATCCCTGCTTCAAAGCCTCTCTATAGGGCTTCCTAAAATCGGCCTCTGCCTGTCTCTGCACCTGAAGCTGCTAAAACCTGGTTCAACTGCTGGGCGATGAGTCCCCAGTTACTGCAAGCACTCTGTCCACCTGGCAAGCTGATTGCCATCTGATGTACCAAAGGAACTGGGTTCCTTCCCTGCCCAACCTGCCCCTTGAAAAGTATGCCTGCAAAACTATATTATTATGTTTTCCCCTGCCCTCTGCCCCACAATCTGTTGTACTACTCGTGTAACTCACTACCCATACCCACCTGAGGGTATGGCTGGCCCTACATGTAGACATCTGTCGCCCTTGCCTGTACTATGCTGTTATCTACCTCTTGATGTAATTTATGTGCCTGATGCTATTGTATGTTACCCTGTTTTTGCCTGATGTTCATGTATGTACCATTGTAATCCTCCCGGGGTCGCACCTGAAAATAGGCACTTGGCTGTCTAGTGTGCTTACCTGGTTAAGAAAAGCAAATAAATAAATATCTGTAGAGCCCCAGAAATGTAATACAACAAACCTTATTTCTGTAGGACTTGTCGTACTGATTACCAACCCTGCTGCACCCGGCCGGATTGGCCTCGAATATCGCCAGTATTTCAAGCCTTAAACCGCTTCCCTGAGGCCTGTGTCAGGGTGAACAGGTTCTTCTCCTCCAAGTTCCCACTGGCTCGTGGTACCAGGCAAGGGTGCCCCCTTTCCCCACTTTTGTTTGTTTTATATATAGAGCCCTTGGCAGTTCATATGAACATACGAAATTGGCAGCAGATACAGGCCATTCGGTCTATCTAGTCTGCTCGAGTGTACAGCACTTCAGTCCATTAGACTGCAGCTGCCCCCACCTCCCTCATATGCCCCCCCCTTCTGGTTCGTATCCTCCCCTTGAATATGTCTCACCCCATCTTGAAGCCCCCACACTCTGCAGTGATACGACTTCCTCTGGAAGAGCGCTCCACCCTGCCACCATCCTTTCTGTGAAATAGTGCCTCCTACGTTCCTGCCCCCTTCCAACTTCATAGAGTGTCCCCTGGTTTCCCATCCGCCCTTCAGACTGAACATACACCTGGTGTCTACTCTGTTCAAACCCTTCAGGTACTTGAAGGTCTCTATCATATCCCCCCCTCTCCTTTCTTTCCTCCAGGGATTACATATTGAGCTCTCTCAGTCTCTCCTCATATGGTCTGTCCCCCAACTCCGTGATCATTTTTGTTATCCTGCGCTGTACCCCCTCCAGTAGTTTGATGTCTCTTTTCAAGTAGAGGCGCCAGAATTGCACGCAGTACACTAGGTGCGGACTCACTAGGGACTTGTACAGGGGCAAGATGACCTCCCCACTCCTGGAAGTAATCCCCCTTCCTATGCAACCTAGCATCCTGTTTGCCTTCACTGCTGCCTTCCTGCACTGATCAGAGTGGTTCATCTCCCCGGTTACCAGCACTCCCAGATCTATCTCCTCCTTGGATTTTGTTAATGGGACACCCTCCAGCCAGTAATTGTGTCCTGGGTTCTTGCCTCCGAAATGCATCACTTTACACTGAAACCAAGCTGCCAAGTGTGAGACCATTCCTCCAGTTTTGCCAAATCCTCCTGAAGTACTTTTGCTCCCCCCCCCCCCATCTACCTTGGCACAAATCTTTGTGTCATCTGCAAAGAGACTGATCTTGTTTTTAGTCCCTACTGCAATGTTGGTTATGAAAATGTTAAACAGAATCAGTCCCAGCATAGGAGTCCTGTGGTACACCTCTTGTTACTGCCCTGGGTTCAGATGCCCCCCACTATCTTCTGCTGTCTACCCTACAGCCAGTTCTTGACCAATCTGACCAGTTTCTTCCCTGCTCCCAGACTCTTCAACTTGCAGGTCAGCCTACCATGTGGCACCGAGTCAAATGCCTTTCTGAAATTCAGGTAGAGGACATCCACCGCATGTCCCCTGTCCAGTGCCCTTGTAACTTAGTCGTAAAAATCAACCAAGTTCGTCTGGCAGGATCTGCCCGAGACAAACCCATGCTGCCTGCTGTCCTGGAGGTTGTTATCCTCAAGAAATTGCCCCAGCCTTTCCTTGAGGATTGTCTCCATCAGTTTTCCCACAATTGCAGTAAGGCTCACTGGTCTGTAGTTCCCCGGTTCGTCCTTGGGCTCACTCTTACGGAGAGGTACCACATGTGCTTCCCTCCAGTCCCTGGGCACGCACCCAGAGTTCAGAGAGGTATTGAACAGGTTCACCAGTGGCTCTACCAGTACCTCTGCCAACCCTCTCAGCACCCTGGGGTGGATTCCATCTGGGCCATGTGCCTTGTTCACCTTCAGGGACTTAAGGCCCTCCCTCACCCTTTCCACCATGATTTCCCCATCTGTGGTTGCTTCTCCCCCACCCTCTCCCACCTCGCCCTTCCTCTAAGGTATGGGTCCATCCCTCTCCTTGGTGAAGACTGAACAAAAGTATTCATTGAGTACTTCTGCTGCTCAGCCCCCTTTTCTACCCACCCACTTCCCCTCCTGATCCCAACAATTTGATCCTTGCTCTTCTTCTTCTCTCTGATATATCTGAAGAAATCCTTTTCCCCTTCTTTGATGCCCTGCACTAACCTCCGTTCCCTAGCCGCCTTTGCTGCCCTTATCACTCTGCTCACTTCTCTGGATTTCTTCACATATTCTTCTTTGTCTTTTGCCCTGCTGGATCTCTTGTAGGTCCAAAATGCATTCTTCTTTTCACTCACCTTCTCCCCTACCTCTCAATTCATCCAGCTAGGTTTCTTGGTCCTGGCTTTCTTGCTCTGGCTCTTGACACAAGTTTTAGTGGCTTCAGCCAGTCCTGTCTTGATGACTGCCCATTTTTGTTCTCTGTCCATTTCTGGGCGGATGCTTGCCATATGACTTTCCAGTATGTTTCCCATCCTGCCAAAGTCCACCCTTTTGAAATCCAGGACCCTAGTTTTTGTAGTGGCTACTTCCCTACCAAGGTTGACTGAAAACCACACTGTGCGGTGGTCACTGCTTGAAAGAGGTTCTTCCACCCTTACATCCCTAACCTGTTCCCCATCTTCCAGTACCAGGTCTAGTATATTCCCCTCCATCGTTGGCTCCACTATCCTTTGGGTAAGGAAGCCATCCTGGAATGCTTCCTGGAGGATCCACTCCCTGGCACAACTGGCTGCTGGGATGCTCCAATCCACCCCTGGCAGATTAAAGTCCCCCACCACCACTGTGCTCCCTTTGCCACTATGCCTCCGTATCTGCTCCCCCAGTTCCCTGTCAGTGTACTCCTTCTGGGCCAGAGGTCTATAAACAACCTCCAGACAGATCTTGGTCCCTTTCTGGCTGTGTAGTTGCAGTCAGATTACTTCCGACATGCCCTCCTTCCCTTCCTCCCTATTACATCTGATCCCTTCCCTTACGTAAATGGCAACCCTCCAGCCTTCTCTTTATCTCTATCCCTCCAGAAAAGTTTGTGCCCTGGGATGATTGGGTCCCAGTCATGGTGCTTGGTTGCCTACGTCTCAGTAATGGCACCTATCTCCACCTCTTCCTCTGCCTTCAATGTCTGCAACTCTGCCAACTTGTTCCCCAGGCTCCTAGCATTTACTGAAACCATTCTCCATGCTGCACCTATCCTTCCTGCTTCCTTACCTTCCACTCCAACCCCTATTTCACATAAGGTCATATCTATCCCTGTGGTGGGGGGAGGTCCACGGGACCACCTCTCCTGGTGATTTCCAGCTCCAGTGCCACCCCCCTACCTAGTTAAATTATGCCTCTCATTGATGAAATCCCCCAGCTTCTGCTTCAACACCTGTGAACCTGCCCTGCTGAGGTGTAACCTATCCCCTGCATAAAGATCTGTGTTGTCCCATGTGCTACCCCAGTCCCCCACCAATCCTTACCCTTGGTCCCACACCATTCCCTCAGCCACTTGTTGAAGTCGCCGATACTTCTCTTCCTGTCTGTACTGTCCCTTGGCACTGGCAGAACTTCTGAGAAGGCTACCGTTGTTCCCTCTTTGCTGCATAGTTTTCCCACTTCCCTAAAGCTATCTTGCACCTCCTCTATCCTTCTCCCTTCCAGATCATTCATTCCCTGGTGCACCACAATGTGCAGCTTCGCCCCACCTTTCCCACATATCTGCCCATATGCTGCCCCACTCTACTCACTGTCATGCCTGGTATGCACTCTACCCAGATGTTACTTTTTCTGGCACCCCTTCCCCCCACCTTATACCCCTAGGTATAGAATCCCCTAGAATTATGACCCTCTGATGCTTTTCCTTCTCACCCTCTTGTTGCCCTCCCTCTCCCACCCCCAACTTGCGAGGCCCTCTCATCCCCCTGTCTCAGCCCCCCTTTGCCTCTAACCTTTGCCCTGTCCTCTCCCCCTCGCAACTATGACCGGGTTACTGACTTCCTCCTATGAACTATTTTCCATCTGTGGAACCTCCCCTTTATACTGACTTGTTGCTTAGTCCATCACGCTACCACCTCCTCTACTATTACTTCCCCATGTCTTCCCTGAAATGTGGCCCTCCCCCACTCGGACTCCCCTCCTCTCAATATCCTTAGCCTTCCCTGGGCTGCCTGCCGCTTCCCCTTTCCTCCTGTCTCCTTGATCCTTCTTTCCCTCTGGAGAGGCTGCATTACCATCACCTTGTTGCCCCCCTTGCCAATGTGTCTTCTTGGTGTACTGCCTACTGCCTCCCCACTGTATACCTTTTCCCCTGTAGTGTTCTCTCCCTGTTCCTTCGCTGTAGCTCCCCTCCTCTCTGCTAACTGGTCTTCTGGACTAGCCAACACTGAAAATCTGTTTGTAGTGCTAATCTCCTTTCCTTGAATGAGTCTAGCCCCCCCCCCCATCCCACAGGCTGACATCTTTGCTCCGACCCAGTCTTAGTCATTCTCCTGTGCCTGACCCTCCTCCAGTCATTACTTCCTTCCCTTAGCTGCACAGGTTGTGTGGTCCTCCTGCTGTCCTGCACCAAGTTCCCCTTATTTTTGTCTGTTTTGGATGCACTCTTTACAGTTCCCCTCCTGGCTGTCCCCCCCAATTCTGTCTCTCCATGCCTCCAGTTCCCTTCTCAATTACCCTATTTCCTGCCTGAGCTGGCCAACATCCCAACACACCCTACAGCCTCCTGCCCTCCAAGCCACTCCCAGGAATATGGTTGCTCCACATACTTTGCAACATACAACCCTTCCCATCTCCCACCCTATTTGACTGCCCCTGCACATCCTCTCCTCCCTTATCCTGGTCCTACCCAACTCCACAGAACCCTTCCCCCAACTTGGAATCCCCATGTCTGTACAGGAAGTATATGGCACTCCCAGTTAGGCTCTTCCCTGTCTACCAATGTGGCCCGGTGCCTGCTCTCCTCCCTGCTGACGCCCTGCAGACGCTACTCAAGATGCTACACTCCTGTTTCGTGGCACTCAAGCTTCGGGGTCGCTTGGTCCCCTTTGAAATATAAATGGATCCCAGCCCCGCTACTGGCTGGTCCGAGTCATGTGACCACCCCCTCCTGTGTATTTCCTAACCTCTCCCTCAATCAGTTAAATGCCCCCCTCCACCCAGCCAAGACAAAATCATTTGTTTCGTAGTTACACTGTTTAAATCGCACAGCACACACTGAAATCTCATTAAATGCTGCCTGAATTCTAAAAGAAAAGAAACAGCACAGAGAAAATACTTATCCTCTAGCTCCAGCTGCCTCAGCCTGTCTCCCTCTGCAGAGTTTCACCTCCAACTAGCTAATGCTGACAGTAAGGGGATAACTGTGGGTGACTCAGAGCAGAAAATTTCACTTTATGCAGATGATACCCTGTTTGTGATCAGGGACCCCTCTTATTCAGGTCAGTCCACCTCCAGGAGCTGCAAGACTTCGGCTCCATTTCAGCGTATAAAAGCAACAATACCAAATCTGAAATAGGGATGCTTGGAATCTGCTGATACTGATCCAGCAATAGGATTTTAGGAAATTCTGAATCCTGATCCAATTCTTTTTCGAATCCTAAAAGGACCTAAAAATCGGATTTAGGATCTGGATTTGAAATCCTAAATCCTAATACAGTGTCAGTGACCTTTGGTACAAGCCAGAAACTGTCCAGGCTCGTCCCTTCCATTTACTCCACACTGGATGGCACCCCCATTGAAGTATTTCCAACTTTTAAGTACCTCGATGTGTGGTTACATTGTAGGCTTGACTTTTCTGCCCACTCTAACAACATCCATGCCAAACTCTGCCCCAAACGCAGTGCCGTGTACAGCAATAAGGACTGACTTTCTCCCCAAGTCCGCCGAGAGCTGGTCACCAAAATTTTTCTCTCTGTTTTTGACTATGCAGATGTGGTCTATGGCACTGCCCCTCCACTTCCCTTGCCAGACTGGACATCCTCTGCAACACCTTCTGCCACTTTGCTACCAACTCATCATCTTATACCCACCACTGTTCCCTAGATTCCCTCTCTCTCCCCCGTTGTGTGACCAGTCCCACTGTGCTTCCATCATCGCTAAATACTGGATTGGGTCCTTATAACTATCCTTACTCCTCTCCCATATCTCCACTTCCTTCCACCTCTTACACTCGAGGGGCCCTTGCACTTTCACTCTTCCCTACCCTACTCCTCGGGTGGGAAATCTGCATCCCTCTATCCCCTCCCCTCCCCTCCCTCGTGAACCAGCGACCTTCCTCCATCTATCCCTCCACCTCCCTTCCCTCTATCAGGCTCCAGCTAAACCTTCTCCATTCTATCCCCTGCTCCTGCCAACCCTCTACCTGAACCCCTCCTAATGCTTCCCCTGCGATTCTGCCCTCCCCTTACCTTTCCTTCCCACCCAAACTGTATGGTTTTTCACTATTCCGTGTGTAGGGAGACAATTCTCTCACCTCTCACAGAACTGCAATGACACTAGAACTGCCAAATCGGAAGTGTAGGTTGCAACATTTAGTTTTATGAACCCTGCTGCAAGGCTAGGATTTCAGATTTAGGACTCCCAAAATCTTAAACCTGCCAAAAATGCACTTTTCAGGATTTAGGATTTATTAGCCAGTAATACAGAATTTACTGAAAACAGACAGAAATCTGAAGAATCTGATTTTAGCATCTGAAATCAGAGCAATGCTAATCTGAAGCCATGATTATTTCTGGCTGCTGCCCAACTGCCTTTAGGGAATTCTTTCCCTTTAAGTGGGTCCGGAGGAATACTTTCTGATACCTAGGAATTAAGGTCACTCCCCGCCTGGACAGATTATTTACTCTAAAACATCTGACCCTGGTGGAAGAAATCGCAAAAGACCTGTAGATCTGGTCCCTCCTGCCTCTCATACCAGAACTGAAGTGCTTAAAATCAGTGCCCTCCCCAGCCTCATGTTTTTATTCCAAGCCCTTCCAATTAAAATACCCAGGTTGTTTTGGCTCACATTAAAAAGCTCATTTTAAAAGTCGTCTGCAAAGGGCAGAGAATTTGAGTGGACCTCAGTACCCTTTATTTATCTAAAGAACAGGGAGGCTGAGGGTTGACACATTTAGAATGTTGTTATTTAGCTGCTCAAGCAGCACAGGTAGTCACAATAGTGAAACGATAGCTAGATTCTGAGTGGTGTATCCTAGAAAATGGGGCACTGCTGCCTGCCCCCTGTTCACCCTCTGATGGCACACTTATCTCCAGCCATGCTGCAGGAGATTTGCAACCCGTGGACAGGCCACTCTTTCCGGATGGGCAACAAGAAAAAATTACTCACCTTAGTAATGTTGTTTCTTCTAATGGAGTCTTGCTGTATTCTGACTAATGCAGTTAGGTCCTGCCTTTCAACTGCCCCAGAGAACAAAGAGTTAACTTTCCATGGCCACCATGGAACGTTCAGCGCGACCTCGGTTGAAGCCTCTGTCTGCTGTTGTTTAAACTCCAACTGTCAGATCTTTATGAGCAATACTATTCTAGAATTCTATTATAGAATTCTGATTCTAGAACTCTGAACTGACTGGCTGTGTTTGAGAAGAGCTCCCAAAGCTAAGTGCTTTTTGATATAATTTTCAGTTTAAAAATTGTTTTGTTTTATGTAAATTTAGGTGATTGTGAAAGACAACCCTGTAGGCTCCAGGAAGATATAAAATTTGTGTGGTAGATATCTGTTGGAAGTCAGAAGGATCAACACATTTATTTAGTGTGATCTTTCTACTCTGATGTGTTAATTTTAATACTATAGTTTAAACCCTTTCTGTATATGCCTTTGGTGGTGTCTGATATTGAGAACCTAAGTGTCAATTGTGGTATCCTGTCTGTTTTGGTAGGTACTTTATTTTCTTTGTTAAACAGCTGAGTATACCTATTGCCTAATACTTTATAGTACATTGTATCTTTTTGCTCAGTCTCTGATTTTTCTTCTTTCTCCAATGTTTTAGAACTGTTTAGTTATTGTGGCAGAGGTGTGGTACTGTGTTCTTTCTTGTAGTTCAAGGTGCTTTTGGAACTGCTGATTTCTATTGGTTTAAACGACTACATTTTTTTTCTATTTTAAAAAGCTACATCAACTTGGTTGTTGTCACTCTTTTGTTGTTGCTAAGTAGCAGATGTTTTGCATTGTGCTCTGATTCTGTGATAATTAGCTAAACAAGCCACGAGGGTTGAGGATTACACGGCTGGAGTGGTTTGCCCACCAGGCTTGTTTAGTGGGTAAATCCTTCTCCAGCCGTGGTAAATCTCCCAGTAACCCACATCCTCAGAGTGGCTTATTGCGATTATACCAAGATTCATTCTTTTACAATAATAAAATACAACTTTTAAAGAGGTTGCTTTGTGATTTTATTTTTATTCTACTTATTCCTGGGCTGCAGATGATTTGGATATGGCTGATCCTTTTTTTTCTCATCAGCCAGTGATTATCACAGGATTTACACCGGTGGTAAACTGCCAGCCTGACCATTTCATTGGCTGTTCACTTATGTCCATGGTATAATCTGTATTAGTAGAAGGTAGATTATTGTGATTGTAGTTACCTTTTGATGGTAAGGATAAAGAGGTGAGATAGAAGTGTATGTATTTTCAAATATTATAGAGGAACAGTGGCAGGATTTTTAGGACAGTAAATTAATAAAAAGGGAACTAGGAGAGCTTCAGTAGCAGACAAGTAGTGGAATAGCAGTATAACTGCAGTATAATGTGGGAGTGGTGCAATGCAGTGGCTGTGGGGCAGCCTATTCAGGCAGATCTTCTGGACACTGAGGTGCTCCTATCTGCATGCATCGTTCGGACTGCGGGATGAGGTAGCCAGACTCAGAGCGGAAGTAAACTGGGTCAGGAGTACCATCACCCCTATCCAGAGACCACTCAGTCCAATGCAGCTGCCTCAAAGGATGCAGAGAACGAGGAGAGTACTTGGATGACAGTGGGCTCAGGGAGGGTTAGACCAGTCAGGCAGAGGCACATCCCAGATCCTATTCCACTCAAGAACTCATATGCCACACTGCCAAACAGGGACAACCAAATAGAGGTACCCAGAGAAATGGAAGGAAAGGATGTGGAGGTTAGCTAAGTGCAAAAGATGGAGATTAGCGCCCAGGAGGTGGATAGGCAGAATAGGGGCAAAATTCAGCAGAAGGGCAGACAGCAAGGTGAACCAGGGATAAAGGACAACCAAGGAAGGGGCTGGAGTAGAACAGCGAAACAGTCTAGGGAGGTCAAATCATAGAAAGTCATGTGTGCAAATGCCAGGAGCCTTAGCAACAAGATGGAAGATCTGAGGCTGCTGGCGGTGCAGTCAGATGGACTATAGGCCATCACTGAAACCTGGTGTAATGATAACCACGACTGGGAGTTGGCCATACCTGGCTACAACATATTCAGAAGAGACAGGGCAGGCAGGAAGGGAGGAGGAGTGGCACTGTATGTGAAAATGACATAAGGGCCACAGAGATCCAGGAGGAACAAAATGGGGAGAGATACTGTGGGTTAAGCTGGAAAGGAAAATGGGGCCAGCCATCCAGACAGGTGTGGTCTATAGACCACCAGCCCAGGAGGAAGAAACAGATAGGGAGCTGATGCTAGCCATCCAGAGGATGGCAGACAAGGGTGAGGTAGTACTGGTTGGAGACTTCAATATTCCAGACGTGGACTGGAGCATCCCAGCAGCAGCATCAACTAGGAGCAGATTTATCCTGGACTCCCTTCAGGGTGCCTTCCTCAAGCAACTGGTCATGGAACCAACTCGGCAGAAGGCAATACTGGACCTTGTGCTCACAAACAGGGACAGTGTGATGGGGGTAAGAGTTGGGGAGCACCTGGGGAACAGTGACCACCAGTCACTGTGGTTTGAAATCACAGAAAGAGCAGAACCAAACCACACAAAAACACATATCCTGGATTTTAGGGGGGCAAACTTTGAGAAAATGGGGAGATACTTGAAAGAGGCATTAAGGGGAATGGGGCAGGAATCAGGGGTTGAGGAACAGTGGGAAGTATTTAAAATGGGGATTACAAGAGCAACATAATTATGTATTAAGCAGGTTAGCAAGAGGAAAAGGAAGAGGAGACCATTATTATAAATGCCAATGAATCTTAAAGTATTCCCTGGAAACCATTCAAGAGAATAGCAAAGACAGAAAAAGAAATTTTTTTGGGGGGGCATAAAGGCCAATAAGAGAGAGGAACAAGACGGGAAGGGGAGACGCCACAGAAGGAGGCCACTGAGGGGAAGGTGGGTGGGATCAGTAATGAATGGTGAAGATACAAGAGAAGATCAAGAATTACGGTAGGTACGTAATTTTCATATCTTCCCTGTCAATCTCACCATTCATTACTTTGGGTGAGTATTGCCCCCTCCCTAGAAGGGGAAGGGCAGAACCCTGAGGGAACAAGACCCCAGCCTCCTGTTGGTGAGAAAGAAGGAAGACCCTGGCTAGTACAGAGAAAAGCCTAAGTAGGAGAAGAGCTAGGAGGTGCCTCCCGAGGACGTGGAGAGGAGGAAGCCCCTGCAAAAGTCTCCTAGCTCTGGAGGAAAAGAGACGGGTCTCCCGGAAGGCGGAGCGCATCACCCTACGCCGGGCCAGGGGTGACAACCTTGATAGACGCAGCCATGCCGTCTGCCTAATGCAGATCGCTGTCCCCGCAAGCCTGGAAGCCACCTCATTGGTGTCATAAGATGCCCTTGCCTGGTGTCTTGCCAGCTCCAGGCCTATAGCGGAGAGGGCAACAGCTTGTCTGGTTTGCTCCATATCAGGCATTGATGCAAGGAGTTGAGAGAGCATCGACCACAGATGCCGACTGTGCAGCGTGATGAGCCTGATGAGATGCTATACAAGCAACCCATTCAGAAGAAGAGAGATACTCTTCCACCCACCGTCGAACTGTAGAGAATCCGGATCCGGTGGGCGGTCGTGTGCCAGGCAGCGGCGCCCGGGGGGAGTCTCTAGGTACACCAAGCCAGAGGGTGGGTTGGGAAGAGTACCCAGGGATTCCGAGGGGGCACAATACCTACGACGGCAGTCAGCCGGGGCTGGAGAAGGGGCAGGTGGCGACTGCCAGGAACGGATAGACGCCTCCTGGAAGGGATAGCAGGAAAGGTACCACCAGGTGCTGGGCACTGAATTCTCCAAGGAATTCACGCTGCCTCCCGCTTGGTATTGTCTCTCCTTACATAAGAGATCCAAGGTCCCTCACCATCCTCGAAAGAATCGCTGATATTCGCGTGAAATCCAGCATCGGAGGAGAGATGAGCAGGGGGTTCCTCTCCCTCAGAGGAGGGAGACGAGGATGATGGAGAGCTCGAATGCTCAGAGAACTCCTGCGGCAGTGGGGAGAGTCGAAAGACTCGCTCATGCATATATCTAACGTATGAGGGGAAGGCCGCTGCAGAACCCCTGAACTGCTCCCAGGATAACGGACCCGTAGGACCGACATGGCCCGGGAGCGGGGGGGGTGGAGGCAGAGATATGGGAGAAGGGCACCTACGAGGAGGCAACTGACCTCTGCCAGGACTCTGAAATCCGGGGAACGGAGCCCGAGCTGGCGGAGTCCCGGACAACAAACCAGGCCGCAAGACGGAACCCTGAGGAAGCGGAGCCTGGAAGAGCCCAGGGGGAGAACCTCCCCTGTGACGAACCCGGGACTGCATGGTTCCAGAAGGGCAGCCTACAGCAACGCCACCAGAGGGCACTCTAGAGCCCCGGAGGGAAGGGCGGGATTCAGCACTGCGGCTCCTAGCCACCCCACCAGAGGTGGCCAACGGAGACCGGGGCACCGTCCCCCTGCCCCTCAACCCCTCGGACTCAGAGAGAGCCCTCCTCCTCGACTGCAGCGTTCCCGGCCCCCCAGAGGGAGCAACAGCACCCGGAAGGGCAGCTGTCACCGGTCCCCCGGGAGGGGGAGCCTCTCCCTTAGTCCCCACCACATCACCCCTCTGGGACTCAAGGCCACCCCAGCCGGAGAGCCCTCAGGGGGGATGGGAGGGGGACAGGGAGGGGCCCGCTGCGCCGCCTGGGCACCCCGGCCACAGGAGACCCGACCGAGGAGTGAGGTACCAGGATGGGTCCACATCCGAAGCCGTCAAGCCCGAGGAAGACGAGACCAGCAGGACTCCCCGACACTGGCCACCCGGGGTCCCCGTGGCAATGGCGCCGAATGGTGCCGGTGCCAGAGGCGGCGCTCGATCTACCCTCAACACCAGCGACAGCCAGACCCGCCCTACCTCTCTGTGGCACCAGCGAGGCCCATGGCGCCGCTTCCGGCGCCGAAACCGACCCGCGCGCGCGGGAGGCGAACTGGCCCACGGCGGGCCGCTTTAATGGCACTAGGGTTAGAGCGGGCGCTGCCTCGATCACCGGCACTGGATCCAAACGGCTACCGGAAGTCGGGCGCTAAGGTCCATCGTGTCCGCCCAGAAATCATGGGCCTCGGCTACTTGGGGAGCCTCCGTACCGAGGGAGGATTGCTGAGGCGGTGTCACCGCCGCCGCCCCAGAAGGACCGCCACGCTCCCTCGACACCGCGAAGAAGCTTCCTCTTCAGCAAGAGAAGAGGAGGAAGCTCCCTCCGCTGGACTGTATAGGCCGGGAGGGGACCCGGAGGAGGGGCCTAGAGACCTGACCTGAGAATCCTTGAGCGACGCCATCCCCAAAGGTCGGCGGGCCTTGCCGAGCTTGAACGCCGCTGGACTTTCGAGGACGCGACCGCCCATGGAGAAACAAGCCGCATCTAATCCATGTCATGGTTGGGTCCCAGAGCACGAAGACACATCATGCCGTCCGAGACGGAAAATGCTGGCCACAGGAGCACCGACGATCGGGGTGCGGCCCGTCTTCGAAAAACGCTTTGCTCTAGAACCGGACATAATGCGAAACAATTAAGGCAAAAAACAGTAGGAACACACCCGACGCCTTACAGATAGAAAAAGAACGGATTTACCGAGGTATGGCGTTGAGTGTAACACTGAGGACGACGAGGAGTTAGAAAAAAATATCGACTTCGAAACTTCTCACTTCTCGCTACCGCGCAGCAGGTGCAGCCTCGACGGCAGGAGAAACAGAACTGAGATGGAGGAGGAGTCCAGAGTTACTAACGGCCGCCTCGCGCATGGCGCAATGCGTCGGTCTCGAGGCAGCGCCTGTTAAGCTGACTTTAAAAAAAAGCTCTCGTGAAGGGAATGCGCCTCCGACTACAGCCAAGAAGTAATGAATGGTGAAGATTGACATGGGAAGATCCGGGGAATCGGTCGGGACCGCCCTTATGTACTACGTCTGACGTCGGAGGCGGGACCGACGTCGGGGGCGGTCCCCGCTGAAGATAGCTAGCTAGAATTTTTCCGTGGGGTCCTGACGCCTGATGGCTTCAGTCCTAATGGTGTAACCTGCTGCAAGAGCTGTGTCTCGAAGTAAGATCTTCCTATTAGTCCTAAGGACCACCTTATCTCTGTGAAAGGAGATAAAATCAGGCTCCATTGACAGAGCTTGTAATTCACTTATGCGTCTGGCAGAAGTGATGGCTACTAGAAACACAGTTTTCCAAGTCAAGTACTTAAGCTCTGCTGAAGACAAAGGCTCAAAGGGGGGTTGCATAAGCTGAGCAATGCAAACATTAAGCTCCCAGGCAGGAGCAGGGTCCCTGAATGGAGGGTTGGTGTGAAGCAATCCCTTGAAAAACTTGGAGAATACAGGGTGAGCAGAAAGAGAAGAGGGCTTTCCTGCTGAAATAAAAGCAGAGACAGCTGCCAAATGCACTTTCAGGGTAGCTGGCCTCAGCCCCAAAGTATTTAGGTGGACCATATAATCCAGGACTGTGGGCAAATCAGCAGATTCTGGGAGATATATGCTTTCCAGAGCACCATATGGAAAACCTTTTCCATTTGGAATTATAAGTCTTTCTGGTGGAAGGCTTCCAGAAGCCTTCAAGATATCAGTACACCTTGAGAAAGGTGTAGGTCAGCAAACTCTAACTCTTCAACAGCCAGGCCTTGAGGTTGAGGGATTTGAGATTCGGATACCAAACTCTCCCCTGGGCACAGGTTAAGAGATTGTGATTCCTGGGAAGACACAGGGGAAGGTGGACTGTTAAGGACAGAAGGAGTGGATACCAGGGCTGTCTGGCCCAATCTGGAGCAATCAGAATCATCTTGCAAGGTTGAGATCTGATTTTGACTAGCACCTTGAACAAGAGAGGGAAGGGGGGAAGGCATAGAGAAAACTCCCTTCCCAGTTGAGAAGGAAGGCATCCAGAGGGACTGAGCCCAACACTGGGGGCCTGCAGCAAAATAGCGGAAGTTGGTGATTGTCTGGGGCTGCAAAAAGATCTATCTGAGGAGTGCCCTATCTGGCAAATACTACCTCCAGTACTAGGGGATCCAGTGACCATTCGTGATGGCCCTGGGAAATCCTGCTGAGAGCATCTGCCAGTACATTGTCTTTGCCTGGGAGGTGAACTACCATGAGGGAGGTGTTCAGGGAATAAGTCAGAGACCACAACTTCATTGCCTCGGTGCACAAGGCCGAAGACCGAGTGCCCTCTTGCTTGTTGATGTACCACATTGTAGTGGTGTTGTCTGTTCTGACCTGTACCACTTTGTTCTGAACAGATGCAGAAAAAACCTGAAGTGCTAGAAAAACTGCTCTGAGTTCCAACAGATTGATATGGAGCACAGATTCCTGAGGGGACCACAATCCCTGGGTGGTGAGGTTGCCCATGTGAGCTCCCCACCCCAAGAGGGACGCATCTGTAGTAAGGGTCAAGGAGTGAGATTGAGGGATGAAAGGAACCCCTGTCTCAGATTGCTCTGATCCTGCCACCACTGCAGGGCCTGGATCAGGGTTTGAGTTACTGGGATCAATTTGGATAGAGGATCTCTCCTTTGAGACCAGAAGGCTCTCAAATGGAACTGAATGTCCCTCATCTGAAATCTTGCTCCTTGCACTACCGCTGTGGAGGCAGCCATGTGCCCTAGGAGCTGTAGAAAAAGTGCCTTGCTGGTCGAGAGACCTGCAGAGTGAAGGAGGAGGCCAGAGCCACCAGGGTCTTTGCTCTTTCTAGAGGAAGGAAAGCTCTGGCCTGCTTTGTGTCCAGTTCTGCGCCTATGAAGGTGAGTAGCTGAACAGGCTCTAGAACTGACTTTAGAAGATTGAGAAGGAAACCTAGAGATGTAAGCAGCTGCTGGGTAACCTGAAGGTGTAATTTGACTTGGTCTGGAGACTGACCCACTATGAGCCAGTCGTCCAGGTAAGGAAAGATGGCAATCTCTTTTGCCTTCTTAAATGAGAAACTGCTACTGCCAGGCATTTTGTGAATACCCTTGGGGCAGAGGTGAGGCCGAAGGGCATCGCTCTGAACTGGTAATGGCCTGAGGGCAGTTCGAATCTGAGGTACTTTCGGAGGGAGCTTCTGATGAGAACATGGAAGAAGGCATCCTTGAGGTCCAGGGACGCTAGCCAGTCCCCTGGCCTTAGGGAGGGTAAAATAATTCCCAGAGTCACCATTTTGAATTTTGGTTTTAAAAGGTGCTTGTTTAGGTATCTGAGATCCAGGATGGGCCGCCATTCTCCTGTCTTTTTTGGGGGTAAGGAAGTGCCTGGAGTACAGTCCTTTGCCCTGGTGTAGGGGAGGAACCCTTTCTACAGCTCTGAGAGCCAGGAGGGTTGAGACTTCTGTTTCCAGAGCGAGAGCCTCTGATGGATTTGCAGGTCGAAAGGATCTGGTTCTCATCTTTGGAAATTTTTTGAAGCTGAGAACCAGTCCCTGGCTTACTACTTCCAGGACCCACTTGTCTGATGTTAAAGACTCCCAGTCCTGGACGAAGTAAGCCAGCCTGCCCCCTACAGGTAATGGAGAATCGGCCCTGGCCATCCCATCAGGGTGCCTGTTTGGCAGGGGCTTTTGGCTGAGGGGTGGGGGCAGGCCTGCTCGCACCCCGTCTGCCTCTCCCTCTGAAGAACCCCCTCTGGACATAGGCTGAAGAGGAGGCCTGGGCTTGGTAAAAAGGCCTGTGAAAAGGCCTGCCCCTGCCCCTGGAAAGCTGCCTCTGAGGAGTGGCTTGCCTTTCCCTGGCCTGTGCACTCCTATAAGTGGTCCTATACTCATCCATTTTCTTCATGTAATTCTCTGTCTGCTCCCCAAACAGAGAATTACCCACAACAGGAAAATCCATGGCCTTAGCCTGGATATCCTGTGACAGGCTAGTACACCTGAGCCAAGCCATTCTGCGAAAAGCCACAGATGTAGCCATGACTCTTGAAGATACATCATTAGAGTCCACTGCAGCATGAAATTGCACCTTGGATGCCTCAATACCATCAGCAGCCACCTGCTCCAGCTCCTCTAGAAGCTGGCTAGGGACCTGTTTCGCTAGAGCTATAACAGTATCCCATCTGGATTTCTGGTATCTTGCAACATAGGCCATATAATTTGCCTGTCTGAGTCCCAAGGATGCTGCCATGTATTGTTTCTTTGCCATGGCATCAATCCTCCTGGAGTCCTTGTCAGGGGGGTGTGAAGCCAATGGAATATTTGCCTTAGCACAGGCTGCAGCCTGCACTACCCCAACATGGCTGCATTGTTGTGAAAGGAACTCTGTATCAGAGCCTGACAATGTGTACCTCTTGTTCATTTTTTATCCACAGGAGGTATAGTGTGAGGAGCTTTTAAATTTTTATTGTCTGTTTCCTAAAAGATTTATGTAAAGGAATAGACAATCTCCTGACTCTGGATATCCATCATTTCCACATAGTCAGGCTCCTCCTGTTCATCCACAGCTTCTTCCAAAGGGAGCTGGAGGGTTTCAGCAACTTTTTATAAAACATAAAATGAGAAGGGACTCAAGTTGAAGGGAGACACTCCTGAAGGTCTGTCTGGGGAGATGTCCGTTCAATGGGCACATCCAGACTTTCAAAATCATATTCACTCTCTTCATAATCTTCCCCTCCTCCGGTTCATAAAATTCCTCTATATCATATTCTTGAACCGGTGGCACCGAATTAACCGACCGCTACCTGATGGTGCCGGTTCGGTCGGAACCGGGAAAGCGATTGGACAATTTTGATCGCTTATTATCTCTGCAGCAGTTGGAGAAGGAAATTTTGGCCCACACCTGCTGATTTTCTAGTCCTTTTGCTGGAACTGACCTCCTCGCAGCTCTCCGTTGCCGAGGAAGTCTTGCCCTGGTCAGAGGCACTCCCTCTGGTTCTGGTTGGCACCGAACCGGGCTGGCCATCGGGTCAGCGGACTTCTTGGCCTCGCTCCTGAGCCTACTAACCTCTTATCCAGGGTAGCTGCAGGGAAATTCTTGCAAATCTGGCAGTCTGCATTGAGGTGGTCAAACCCCAGACAATAAACACATGTGGTGTGTGGGTCAGCCTTGGCAAAGGCTTCCCCACAGACACTACAGTGCTGAAACCCAGTGGGCCCGGTTTTTGTTTTGGGTTTCTCATAGTGCCAGCCTAACCAAAAACTTGCCCATTTACGGCAATACGCTAAGCAAGACACCCTTATCGGTTCCCAACCGTGTCACGGGTCGTGGAAAAAAACGTAATGAAATCCGTTTTTTTTAGAACCGATAAGAACCGGGAACCGCACTCTAAATGCAGTTTAATAAAGTTTAACAACAACCTGATCGGTTCAAACCAAACCGATAAAATCGTTTTCAAGTTCCACACAGAAAAAATGTAAAACCTATCTATTACTTACGATACCACAGACAGAGCTTGAACCGACCGGTTGCGGTTAAAATATAGACAAAATGCAGTTTAAAAACTGAGAAATTACACTTTTTAACCGACAAAATGAATCGAGCAGAAGGAGAAATCTCCGGAGCGACTATTCAGTGAGGCGGAGTAAAGAATCTGACAGTTTGGGTTTGAAGAACAACAGACAGAGTTTTCAACCGAGCTCACGCTCAAGATTCCATGCCCTGCATGGAAAGTTAACTCTTTCACCTCCGGAGCAGTTCTAAGGCTGGGACAAACTGCATATGTCATAATATAGCAAGACGTCATGTTGTTTGAACGTATATTGCTTCCCAGGCAAATAAAGGAAATAATAAAATACTATTTAATTATATTAACTCAATTAAAAAACAAGATTGGCATGTAGGCCCATTAAATATTGATAATGAGTCTTATATGGAAATGGCAGAGTTATTCAATTTAGAATTCTGTAAAGCCTTTTGTACTTCCTCCAGAGATATTAAGTTTGAATTTCCAGTACAAAATTCCATCGATATTCCTACTGAAACCATCGAAAAGAAATTGAATGATATAAAAAGAGGTTCATCACCTGGTCCTGACGATATTACAGGAGATATTCTTTTCATTATGAAACACTATACTAGCGTACTGCAAAAATTAACATTCAATAAAAGTTTAAACTCGGGTACTGTGCCTTCAGATTGGAAGAAAGCAAATGTTATCCCTTTATTTAAGAAGGAAGTAAACATTCATTAGATAACTACCATCCAATAAGTTTGACCCCTATTATTGGTAAAATATTGGAAAGAATTATAAAAGATAATTTAATAGCCCATGTGTCTGCGCTCGACTCAAGCCAACATGGTTTTGTAAAGGGGTGCTCCTGCACAACCAATCTAGTGAGTTTTTATGACTATAGTAGTGTGAATCTTGATAACAGAATACCTTGTGACATCATTCTTTTAGACTTTTGAAAGGCATTTGACTCCGCTCCTCACTGGGCGCTGATACAAAAGCTTCAAACATGTAATATTAACACTCTTTAGTCACGCTGGATAGCCAACTGGCTGGAAAACAGGAGTCAGAGGGTAATAATTGACGGTTATAAATCCTCATGGATTAAAGTAGAAAGTGGTGTTCCTCAGGGATCAGTATTGGCCCGAGTTATTTTTCAAATATTTATTTCTGATCTGTCAAATGACATCCATAGTAAAATCAAAAATATGTTGATTGCAAGATTGCAAATATTTGTAGTTCGGCAGCAGATTCTGAAGTTATTCAAAAGGATCTTTTTTTACTAGAAGCTTGGTCCATAAAATGGAACCTAAAATTCAACATGTTCAAATGTTGTGTTCTTCACTTTGGGAGGCATAACCAAAAAAGACAATATTTTCTTTATAATGAAATTATTTCAAAGAAGAATAACTACATAGATCTTGGTATCAATGTTGATGCAGATCTAAAACTCAATTTACATATTTCCAAAGTCATCACTAAAGCAAATTCCATATGGTGGGCAATTAAACATAATTTTACCACTAGGGACCCATTGATACTTTTATCACTGTATCGAGCCTATGTTAGGCCTCATTTTGATTTTGCGTCTCAGCTGTGGAGTCCATATAAGCAAATGGATATAGTTAAGAGTTGAAAGAGTTCAGCATAGGATAACCAAGTCATTTTCTATCTATAAATCTGTATCCTATAACGAAAGACTTACTGCTCTTAATCTATTGTCCTTGGAACAAAGGTGCCTTAGGCGTGACCTATTGTTCACAAGGGACATTATCATGGATGCATCCCTAATGAACGAATGTGGACTGGATTTTAAACAAATAACAGTTAATACCCGAGGACACCCACTACAGCTAATGAGAAAGGAATGCAATACCAAAAAGGGCTCAATTTTTCTCCCATAGAGTGATTGAACCATGGAACAAATTACCCATGTCGGTTGTTATTGCTGAAAGTAAGGCCACTTTTAAAAACAGATTGGACCTTTTTTATGTGCAAATAAAAATGTTTCTTGTTATATGTAAGTATAGGAGTTACATGGGCTATTAGCCTTTTACTCCTTTCTCATCCTTAGTATAGTGCAGAATGGTCTGACAGGGTGAAATCATGCAAATTAGATGTAGTTATCCTATACATGAATTGCTGTTGGTTTAAAAAAAAAAAAATCCTAGAATAAGCCTTCCAAGAGACTGAATAAAAAGAATAGTCCCTTTCACCTGGATGGCGTGTTTGCCAAATGTCTTGTAAGCCTAGCTCTTCTGTTAAACTAATCAGAGTTCTTGTAGCTTTTTTATTAGTAGCCACAATGTCTGAGGTTCTGTCTAAGTTCGGATTTACTACTGTGTTGAAGTCTCCCCCCAGGAGTATCTGACCTGGATGTAAAAGAGCCATTTTATGAAGCACCTTAGATAAAAATGCTTCTGTGTTAAAATTTGGAGCATAAATACTGATGAGGTAGACCAACTCCCCTCTAAGCTCCCTTGTAACTCTCAACGCCCTTCCGGTCCCTCCTCCATTGACTCAATCTGTAGTGAAATGCTCCTTTTAATAAGAACTGCCACTACAGCTCGCCTAGGATTTGAAGAGGAGGATGCATTTACGTGTGCCACCCAGCCTCTACGCAGCTTCAAATGTTTTGATGAGCTGAGGTGCGACTCTTGTAGAAAGAAGATACCCACCAACCTTTTTGACTCTCCTAGCAGGCATGTTCTCTTTATAGGAGAGTGTATATCCTTGATGTTATAAGGAATCAGTCAGTATACTTCCATAGTAAAATATCCATTACCCTTGATCAACATTCCTGAGGTCTTCCACTGGGAGAGTAAGAAGGGACGAGCCAGTAACAATATGAATCAGGTAAAACACTTACAAACAACAATCAAACTCATTAAACTTGTGAAAAAGTAGATGTCAAATTAAGCCAGGGTGAGAATAATCCCCCCCTCTTAAAAAACTTCCAAGGTAATACTTCTGTGCTAGTAATGGCAAAGAGTAATATATAGCAATTCTCCACCAAAGGAAAAAAGAGGTAGAGAATAAGGTCTGTCCAGCTGTCTAAATAAAAAGGCAGCTAGACAGATATCTAACCACTGTGTGGTAAATGTCTCCACCACTCTTAGCTCTCTACAGAAATGTTGGTAAAAAATAACAATGTAATTACCCCGCAACCCACCTCTTCTAACATAAGGATTAACTAAAGAAGGATCTGCTTAAGTTATAAGTATCCCCTTTTTGTACAACTGAATCTACTGTCCATTCTTTCTCCCCCTCCCATCACATCAAAGCCAGAGCCTTCACCCCCAATGATCAAAAACTAAATAAATCAATATACTAGGCTAAATGTATTGGCAGTGAATGGTTCCATAATTATATATTAGACATGCGTCTAACCACAAGCATACAAAACTGCAGCCAGTGAATCTTACCCAACTAGTAAAAATGTTAGAATTTTTGCCAGGGGGTAGGAATGAAGGTCCCAGAGGACGCTCTCCTCCTCCAGCGAGGGAGGGCCATAACATCACCACCCCAGTTACCATGGGTGGTGATGAGGCTGGAGTCACAGGTGAGGGGGACGCTCCCTGATGACAGACGTAGGCACGGTCTGAGCGAGCATGTCATACTGTCAAACTGCACGAAGCCTCCAGAGTGGTGGGTGAAAAGGTGGAAAGAACACTGACTGGCAGGATGGCGCTCACAGTTCCCCACAGACCCCACACCACCTACTGGGCACAGAACCCACTGACCAAGCGAGGCATCCTCAGGGGGCTTGGGGTATCCCCAACAACCCTGCCACAGGGGGTAAGCTGTAAAGAAACATAGAGGTCCTACAGGTAAGTCCCAGAGATGGTGGGTGATGGGGTTGGGGGGACCGTGGAGCTGAGGGGGGCCAGTCAGGTGCGGAGGGGAAAAAATACAGGTTACTCACCTGTAACAGGAGTTCTAGGAATGGTATATGTTGTTCATCCACACTCATTGGCAGTATCCTTGCCGCTTTAAATCTTGCCGGAAGGTCTTCAAGCTTGCTCCTCCCACCCACCCGGGTGGTATAACTCTCGGCTCCGCCCCATGACGCCAGATCTGGCCCGCTGGAAGCTCAGGTTGTGCAAGGCCGAAGCCGGGAGGTTGGAGGGAATGTAGGGATGAACAACATATACCATTCCTAGAACTCCTGTTACAGGTGAGTAACCTGTATTTCTAGGGACATGGATATGTTGTTCATCCACACTCATTGGCAGACTCCAGCAGTTCTCCGGGAGGAGGAGGCAAGACGCACCCATATACTTACTTGGGAAAGAGAGACTGAGAACCGAGGCCCCAAAACCAGCATCCCGGGCGTGACTCAAGGTCGATGTGGTAGTGGGTAATGAAGGTGTTTGCTGACTTCCAGGTAGCAGCCCTGCAGATTTCCTGGATAGGGACGTCCCTGGAAGCAGCCACTGCTAGTAGCAGTATGGCGGGTAGAATGAGCTCTTATCCTCTGGGGGCTCCATGCCCGCCAACTTATAGTAGAGATCTATGCAGGAGGTTACCCACCTGCTTATCGTCCGCTTGGCTGCAGGTCTGCCAGATGCGGCTTCAGCGTAGGTGACAAACAGCTGGCTGAACCTCTCCCGACTTCAGCCGCGCTCCTTATAATATTGGAAGCCTTCTAGGGTCCAGAGTATGGAGCCTATATTCGGCCTCCGAGGTGTGATTGGGGTAGAACACCGGCAGAGTCAACACCTGGTTAAGGTGAAACTCCGACACCACCTTCGGAAGGAATTTCGGTGGGGCGCAGGAAAACCTTGTCCCTGTGGAAGACCAGGTAAGGAGACTCGATGGAAAGCGCCTGGAGCTCTCCCATCCTTCTGGCTGACGTGATAGCCACCAAGAAGGCGGTCTTCCACGACAGGTGAGAGAAAGCACACCTGTGCATAGGTTCGAATGGCTTGCCCATGAGCTTTGCCAGTACCAGCAGTAGATCCCACGGAGGTGGGGGTTCCCGCGACTGGAGGAAATGGATCAAGGCCTTTGAAAGCCGCCAGACCACCTTCTCCTGCGCTGATCGATTGCTTCCTGCCCGCTACCGTAAGCAGAGAGATGGCTGCTAGGTGCACCCTTAGGGTCGCCGACCTAAGCCCTTGACTAGAAAGGGACCATAAATAGTCCAAGATGCTTGCCAAGGAACAGGAGGAAGGGTCCAAGCCCTTGTTTCTGACACCCAAATGGAAAACCTTTTTCCATTTGAAGGCATAGCATTTTCTGGTCGACTCTCACGGGACGCCTCAACTACATTGAGGACCTCGTCGGAAAGACCCAAGGCCTGGAACTCTAGCCTCAGGAACCAGGCCGACAGGTGCAGGGATTGAAGGTCCGGATGGAACACCTTCCCCTGATTGACTGAGAGCAGGTCCGGGCGAGCTGGAAGCTGCCGCAGAGTCCTGGAGCTGAGACTGAGGAGATCTGGGTACCAGAACTGGCGAGGCCAGTCTGGGGCTATCAGAATCACCTGCGCCTTGTCCTCCCTCGCCTTGAGAAGCACCTTGTGGATCAAGGGAAATGGGGAAAGGCGAAAAGAGGCCCGGGGTCCACTGCCTCAGAAGGCATCCCCTGCAGCGAGCCCTGCTGAGGGGGGCGGCATGGAACAGACTCAGCTTCTGCTCTCCATGGAGGCAAACAGGTCCACCTGAGGTGTGCCCCAAAGGGAGAACAGATGTGTACTACCTCCGCAGGAGAGACCACTGTGGGATGCAGCCCCTATCCGCTCAGGGCATCGGCCAGGGTGTTGGAGGCTCCTGCCACGTGAATGGCTAGAGATCGCCTCCAGGCTGCGCACAGTGACCAAATGGGAGAGCTTCCTTGCATAGAAGCATGGGCGCGTCCCTCCCTGGCGATTTAGATAGTACATGGTCGTGGTATTGTCCGCCTGACCTCGGACCACTTGACCCCGGAGGAACGGAGCAAAGGCGGTGAGAGCTAGGCGGACCGCTCGGAGCTCCAGCAGGTTGATGTGGCATCGACTCCCTGGGGACCAGAGGCCATGAGCCCGTGTTCCCCAGATGGGCACCCCAACCCATCAGAGAGGCATCGGGTCGACAGAGAGACCGCCGGCTCGGGCGGATCGAACGGGATGCCCTCCTGCAAATGATCTGGAACGGTCCACCACTGGAGAGTGCCCACATCCCTGTGTCACCGACACAAGCTGGTCCAAGGGATCGCGAGCTGCTGTGACCACTGGCTGGCCAGTCCTCACTGAAGGGACGCATGTTCCAGCGGGCCCAACGGACCACGCTTGGTACAGGCCGCCATGAGACCCAGGAGGCGAGGAAGTCCCGGCAGGCGCATGCCCAACCAGAAATGATCGGGCAAAGGAGGAAAGAACCTCGCCCTGTTCGCCGGGAGCCGCGCCTGGTTCTAAGAGAGTCGAGCTGCGCCCGATGAATAGAATCACCTGCTTCGCCTCGAGTCTCACTTGGCCTCCTGATAAGGAGGCCCAGTTGAGAGCAGACCTGGAGGGCCAGATCTCTGGACCACTCCGCCTCCTTCCTGGAGGGAGCTGCTATCAGCCAGTCGTCCAGGTAAGGGTACACGGACCCCTCGGCGCCGAGGAATGCTGTCACCACTGCCATGCATTTGGTGAAGACCCTGGAGCTGAGACAAGCCGAAGGGCATGGCTTGAACTCGAACAGAGATCCTTCCGCCGGAAGCGAAGGAATCTCTGGTGAGACGGACGGATAGGGACGTGAAAAACTGGCCCGCAAGTCCAGAGAGCAGAACCACACGCCTGCTGCAAGGATGGTATTATTCTGAGCCAGAGTGACCATCCTGAAGGTTCGAGACCTTAGGAACTTGTTTAGGTCGTAGGTCGAGAATGGGCGCCAGCCCCCGTCCGTTTCGGAACCAGGAAGTACCTGGACACAAACCCTGGGTCTGAAGGAGGGTCCACTACCTCTCTTACCACCTCCTTCTGGAGGAGGAGAGCGATGTCGGCTCGACGAGCCGCCAGTGAGGCTGGGATCCCGGCCCCCGAGGGGCGACGGCCTGAAGGGTGGTGCCTGCTCAATTCCAGAGGCAGGCTCTTCCCACCACTTCAAGACCCACCTGTCCGTGGTAACAGGACCAGGTGGAACGGAAGAGCTGAGCCGCTCTCACGGGGACCCAGGGTAAGGTGACGGGATGGGGCGATAACCTCAGCCCGTCACTGGGCAGGCTTGGAGGAGGACCGCCGAGGGACCTCCTGGGCCTTTCTCCCTGCCTCCTGTTAGAGGAAGCCGCGGCTTTGGCTTGGGATGCTGATCATGAGCCTGCTGGCCCTGACGTTGCTGGGCAAGACTGGGGCACAGAAGGACGAAGGGCTTAGGGTTGTGGTTTGATGCCTTGTCCTTCTGAGCGGAAGAGACCGAGTCCAAGGTGGCATTGACTTCTCGATCCTCTGCAGGTGACCTTCCACCCCAGGGTCAAGAGGTCAGTCCCCAAAAGGGAACATCCGCCAACTTGTGCTGGGTATCCGGCAAAGGTGGATATCCTCAGCCAAGCCCGCCGACGAGATAGCCACTGCGCCGCCACCGATCCTGGCACATGAGTCCCCTATATCCAAAGCAGTCTGAGCTGCTGTTTGGCCACTGCCTGCTCCCTGGTCCCGCACCTGCTTAACCGTAGTCTGCAGATCGGGCGGAAGATGAGGGATGACCTCATCCAGGGAGCCCAACAGGGCATGAGAAAAATGTGCCATGAGGACGGCCGAACTGGCCTGACGGGCCGAGAGAGGACGCAGCGAGATTCTTTTCAGCCCGACGTAGTCCAATTCCTTGACCCTTGTCAGGAGGTTTGTCCACATCCCTGGCGCTAAGCCGCGCGCCGAAAACGCTGTCGGTAACCAACCCTCAGCAGAGGGGTGTTCAAAACCGGACAAGGAACCGGTGGGACCGCGATACTTCCTGGCCATCCTGGCAGGCGCAGGGCAGGAAGCAGGGCGCCAAAGTTCCAGTGCCGACCCACTATGGCCTCGCCACCGAAAGGCCTCCGCTGGAGAATCCCTCCCAGAATCTCCGTGAGGGATACCTGGCCCGCTTGGAACGGGTTCGAGCTCCATCCCGTAGACTCTAGATGAGCCAAGCAGTCCTAGGAAGGACGACGGGCTATCGCCCATTGACTGACCTCCTGAAGACTCCAAGTCCAGTCGCTTGGAGAAGAAGGAGGAATCATCTTCGGACCCGGAAGAGTCCTCGAGAGCTGCCTCTGGCCTGAGCCACCTTCACCTGCCGAGGTCGGTCGGGAGTGAGGGTAACTGACAGCCGGCGGGGTAAACCCTTAGCCGACCGAGAATCCTTGGTCGGAGCCCCAATTGGTGGCTGTGGAGGCGGAGGTTCCACCGAATCGGTGGAGCAGCTGGTTTGGCCGAACAACCGCCTGGCATAGGCCTCGGACAAGTCGAGGGGTGTGTCGGGCCGCCCGTGACAGTTACTCAATGGCCGGAGGCGCCGGAGTCGGCTTATTCCCCGCCAGGAGGAGCTGTTGTAACATAAGGTCTCGCACTGACCGACGAGACTTACGCCAAGCCTCATCCGAGGAGGAGGACGAGGACGAGCGGCGACGCGCTACTGCGGTGCCGAGACCGAGACCGCTATGACGGGGAACGCTGGACCGCGAAGAGGTCCGAGACCGAGACCGAGAGTCCCGGAATTCCGGGTCGGTGCGGGAGGTGTCGCCGGAACCGCACTCCTTCAGCTCGAAGGTCCATCCGAGGGCTCCGGAACCGAGGCACAGACGAGCCCACGGGATCCTCAACTCCTCCCGGGGAACCGGGAGAGGGGAATCTCGCTGCTAAAGGCGACAGCCTGCTCAATGGGTCGAGAAAAATCGACTTCATCAGTGGGAGTCTCGTCAACTGACCTGACGGGACACCGTGAGGCCAGTGGCCAAGCCGAGCGTCGACCAAGCCGACGGACGACGGCCCGGGAGAGGGACCTTCCCGCCCCAAGAGCGCCGGCGAGGGACTTCTCCCTTGTCCCTCTTTTGGACCGAGAATAAGGTCCAGCAGACGCAGGCCCTTCTCCTTTAGTGGAGAGGGACAGACAAAGCTCCTTAAAAGAAGCCGCAGGAAGAACCCAGAGAGAGCGGATAAATGCCGCGCCGAGGAAGATACGGCCTGCGCCGGCCTCTTCTGAGGGCTACCATCCGCCGAGCTGATCCACGAGCCGGGCACCGGACACCGCCACCGGGCCTCCTGACTTCACCGAGGGAAACGCTTCGGACGCCCAGCTGCAATCGGGCAGCACGGTCTTCGAGGACGAGGCTCGAGAAAGATGAGCACAGGTCGCATGCCCGCGGGTCGCAGCTCAAGGCCTAAGCAGAGCACACGTGGAGTGTGGATCCGTCCGAGACATCTTCTGCCCGCATGGGCATCTCCGAAATCCGGGAGTCGATTTGTCCATCGCAGCCGCGAGGGATCGAAGACTGAAGTCTTTTGCAAATTTTTATTTTTAAATCCGCAAACGGAGAAATAGGAACCAGTCGCAAACGCAGAGCGTTAAGGAGGGAACCTGAGCTTCCAAGCGGTAAGGAAGATCTGGCGTCATGGGGCGGAGCCGAGAGTTATACCACCCGGGTGGGTGGGAGGAGCAAGCTTGAAGACCTTCCGGCAAGATTTAAAGCGGCAAGGATACTGCCAATGAGTGTGGATGAACAACATATCCATGTCCCTAGAATGTTATATTTTCCTTTTCTCCATAAATTTTACCAGTGGTGATCCACAGCAGTTGCATGGAGTTGGAAAGTAAATATACACTAAAGCATGGTAAGTTCTTACGTAACTGTAATATACTTACTTTGAGAGGGTTCCAGCAGTAGGTCTTCATATATAGGACTGAAAACCAAGCAGTCAAGAGAACAGTGTCAGAAACTGAGGTCCAGGAGGTGGAAAAGTCTAGACCTTGGTTAGGACAAAAGGCCTTGAAGGACGGCAAGACCAAAGCCAGCCCTGCATCTAGAGGCAATGTCCAGGCTGTAATGCCTGGTGAAAGTATGGATTGTACTCAAGATGGCCACAGCACAGATATCAGAAGCAGACATATTTTGAAAAAAGGCAGTAGAAGCGGCCATGCCGCGTGTAAGGTGTCCTTTCACTTCCCCCGGAAGGGGTTTCTCATACTTTTGGTAAATGAATGCGATGCAATTAGCCAACCATTTGGACAGGCACTGCTTTGAAATTGCTGTGCCCTGGCGCTTATGTGTGAAAGAGACGAACAACTGGTCAGACATGCACACCTCCTTTGTCCGTGAAATGTAATACTCCTTTGTCCGTGAAATGTAATATCTCAGAATTCTGTGCACATCCAAAGTGTGCAACAGGTATTCCCCCTACTGGAATACTCAGGGTAGTAAACCAGCAGTTGAATATCCTGGTTCAACGTAAATTCAAAATCCACTGTCAGAAGAAAAGAGGGATTAGTCCCCAGAGCCACTTGATCTCTGTAGAAAATTAAATAAGGCTCCTTGCAAACGAGGACCTGAAGCTCTGAAATCCTTTGAACTGAAGTAATCGCAACTAAAAAGAGCACTTTCTAAGACAAATGGCACATGTCACAGCTTGCTGCTGGCTCAAAAGGAGGCAAAAAGGAGCTTCTCTAAAACAACGTTTAGATCCCGGGGGGAACTGGACTACGGACCAGAGGTTTCAAGTGGAGGATCCCTTTAAGAAAGGTTTTGGGGTCACGTAACCGCTTCATGGCGTGATGATGTGTCTTCGCAGAGCCCCGCTCCTCGGACTGGGATAAATCCACCGCAATCTGATGGCAAAATTTGCAATAAAAGGGCCTGTGTGGAAAAGTGTCTCGATACGGATGAATACGTTTTGCAATCAGGCTGTAAATCGCAACAGGCGGGCATGAAAAGTAACAAAAAGCCACTGGCGATGGGTCAAGGGGGAACGGTGGGCCCGATTTCTATCTCAGCCGCAGAAATGGCTGCAATCGGCCGGGAGTTGAAAGAGCAACTGATGGGAGCTTTGTCACCACAATTCCAAAGGCCGGAAGGGAAAATAGACCAAAAACTGGCTGCGATAGACTCTCAGCTCGAACAATAGATGGAACGCATGGTGCAGGTGGAGGGCCGCATCTCGGTAGTGGAAGACGCTGTGAGCCTGATCCCGAAGCGTATGGTGGAGCTAGAAAAAGAGGTGCAAGATCTGAGGGAGGCCCTGGACTACCAGGAAAATTACCACCGAAGATCAAATTTGCGACTACGAGGCCTCCCTGAAGGTATGGAGGGCCCCAACATCTTAGAATTCTGCGCACTGAAACTACCTGCCATGCTAGGCTTAAAACCTAAAAGGGGCCGCTTATAAGTTAGAGCGGCACACCGGGCAGTGCAGCCACGACCCCAACCGGACAAACCCAGAGACAGATTATATTTAGATTTATAATTCTGTATAGGCAAGAACTCTGGAAAGCCTATCAAAATTCCTGAGCTGAAGTATGAGGGAGCTCGCCTATTCATTTCACAAGATTACTCTCTGAGAATTAGAAGGAAGTGACGGGAGTTCAATGCGGTGATAACTGAATGCAAACGGCTGAAAATGGAATGGTTCATGATTTTCCTGGCAACTCTGAAAATCTGCCACGAAGGGGCCACCTATAGTTTCTGGGAAGCTGAAAAAAACAATGAAGTTTGTCACGGATCTGGCTAAGAAGATGGGCTGACAAGTCTAAAGAGAGAGCGGATGGAGCAGCTCGGAGGAGAGGCCCAGCACTATGACTTTATTTTATTATTTATGTCAGAAATTCGGTCACTGAAGTTTGATATGGTGCCCATGCGGGACTTTTGGCACCTGCCTACAGACAGAGTGTGCCTGACTATTCCCTGGATGTCACCTACGGTAGATAGAGAGGCCCCTTGATCGCTGTAATTTGCCCCTGCTCTGCGATGGTGGACTGCTGCTCTACAATCGGGTTGCCCCGATGAATACATCAGAGAAAGGACGAATGGTATGGGCCCCCCGGGGAGCATGGACTGGGCTGAAGAGGGGGCTCCACAAATGGCTCTCACTTGCTGTGCCATATTAAGAAGGACATGCATGGAACGGTGGACAGCTGGATGACTTTGCAAGAATGCCCAGGCCAGCGAGGAGGGCTTACACGTTGTATCTGATTCGTGCGGCCTAACCTCGATGGAGTGCAGGTACAAGAGTTTTTTCTACCCAGATGAGAAGGGCGGGGGGAGGAAAGGGACGACAGTAACTTAGGCATGCAAGGCTGCTATAGCCAGGGTGATTCTATGAGGAGCCAGTCGATCGGCATATTCTGAGAGATAAGGGGAGTTGGCAGGGTTATGTTGGGTGGGCTGAGCGCTGATTGTCCATGTAGAGACGGGGGGCCAGAGGTGCACATGGAGCCGTAACGAGAGGCTGTAAATGAACGAGAGGGAAGGGTAAAGAAATGGTGGAGAAGATCAGGAGAATAGATACTAGTCCGGGGGGGTGCAAAGATTGATCTTTTATGATTCAAACCCTGCAGTATATTTGGGGGAAAGTGCACATACACGGTGGGAGGATGTTGTATGTCGGGGGGAAGAGGAGGGGAAATGTACATAGTTATGTAAAAAAAGTTAATGTTCTTAGGTTATATGTTATGTGTTATAATTGTTATTTGTGTGATGAGTCCACAGTACACTATAAGGTAGAAAACATTAGGAGGTGCATTAACATGGAAGTCATTGGAAAAAATGATACACAAGGAAGGGGGAGTGTGACCGAGTTTGCCAGCTGTTGAAGCAGAGGGAACCAAATCTGCCAAGGCCAGAGAGAAGCGATGAGAATCATGCAAGCTCCCTTTGCTTGAAGCTTCAGCAGAACCTTCTGCAGGATTGGAAAGGGAGGAAAATCATACAGGAACCTACCTGTCCAACAGACAGACAACGCATCTCACCAAAAACACCAAGTCCGGGAATGAGCAAGCAAAAGTCGGGTAGTTTTGCGTTGGATGAGGAGGCAAAGAGATTTATTTCTGGCCTCCCCCACAGATCAAACAGATCTTCTACTACCTCCCGCTTTAGTTCCCACTTGTGAGCCCACGCGATGGTGCAGCTGAGACTGTCCATCAGAACACTGTAAACGCCTGGGACATGGACTGCTGACAAGAACAGGCCATGCTGGACTGCCCAGTACCACATCCGCATCACCTTCCTGCAAAAGGGGTACGATCGGGTGCCTCCCTGTTTGTTGATGTACCAGATCATGGTCATGTTGTCAGGCTGGACCCTGAGTGTCCCTAGGCATAAGAGGGACTGGAATTCCTGGAGAGCATACAGCATGGCTCTCATCTCCAGAACACTTACGTGCAGATGAACTTCTTGCAGAGACCATCTCCCCTGGGTTCGAGTCTCCTAGGTGGGCTCTCCAACCTTGGTCCGAAGCATCTGTCGTGAGGGTCATGGAAGAAGGAGGGGGTTGAAAGGGGGGTTCCCGAGGAGAGGTTAGACAACTCCTGAAACCAGAGAAGATCCCTCTTCATGCTGCTAGAGACCAGGACCCTGTGATCCAGATCATTTGAGCGTTGATCCCACTGGACCCGGAGTGTCCACTGGGTCAACCTCATGTGTAGTCTGGCCAAAGGAACTGTGGGAATGGCCATCACCATTAGTCCCAGCAGACGGAGAACAGAGTGGGCGGTGGTCCAATGAGAATTGGATATAGCAAAAGCTTGTTGTATCAGGGTATCTGCTCTGTCCCGAGGAAGAAAGGCCCTGCCCTGGACCGTATCCAGCACTGCCCCAATAAACTGGAGGTGCTGGGAGGGTAAAAGATGGGATCTGGGGTAATTCACTGTGATGCCAAGGCGGGAAAAAAAGGTCCAGGGTGATGGAAAGCAACTCCTGCAGACTGCCCTGAGATGGGCTGACAAAAGCCTGTCGTCCACGTACGGGAACATGTAAATTGCCCTGAGGCATAAGGCCGCCGCCACCACCACTAGGCACTTGGTGAAAACCTGAGGTGCTGAGGAAAGGCCAAAGGGGAGAGCCTTGAATTGGAAATGGTTCCCCTGGAAAGTAAACCTGAGATAGTGGCAGTGGGCTGGGAGGATAGGGATGTGCAGATAGGCATCCTGCATGTCCAGCGAACAAAGTCACTGATCCTTGAGGAGCTGGGGTAAAAGTCTCTGGAGAGTAAGCATGCGGAACCTCTTGTATTCTATGAAGAGGTTCAGCAGGCAGAGATCCAAAATGGGTCTCAAATCACCCGTCTTTTTGGGCACCAGGAAGAAGTGGGAGTAATAACCCCTTCCTTCCTTCCTGTGTGGGAGAACTGGCTCTATGGCTGACTTTGACAGGAGAGCCTGAATTTGCTCTCTGACTAGAAGAAGATGACTTGTAGTGGGACCTGCCCGGAGGATTGTCTGAAGGTCTGTCCAGGAACTCTATTGAGTGACCTCTTGTGATTATCTGTAAGACCCAAGCATCTGCTGTTATCACCTCCCACTCTCTAAGATGGAGGGCAACTCTTTCCCCCACCGACTCCATTGAAAGAGCTGAAGGAGTTGAAGGGAACCTCCCCAAGTCAGAAGGCAGAGGGGAGGGCCGCTTTAGTACCTCCCTCATCTATTTGGGATTTGGCTTGGGGAGTCTGGGCACCAGACCCCATGGCCTGATACTTGCCCTGATGTCTAGCCTGGGGTTGTTTGTTCCACCTTTGCTGTGGGTGGCAAAAAAGTTGCTTGGGCCCGGAGCGGTACACAGAGCAGACACTCTTACGGGACCTGCCACTCTCCTGTAGCTCAGTGATGATATCTTTAGCATCGCTGCCAAACAGGACAGAGCCCCTAAAGGGTGCATCCAGGAGGGTGGATTGGATGTCTTGTGCCAGACCCGCTATTCGCAGCCATGCCAGCCATCTTAGGCAGATGCTCGAGGCAGTGCAGTGGGCCACTGAGTCCACAGAGTTGTAGGTGGCTCACAATGCGTGGCGACAGGAGGACTTGGTGAGTCTCACCTTGTCGAGAAGTCTGTTCCCGAGATCCTCATCTGTGATTGACTGGAGTGCCAATTCTAGATCAGCTAGAGAAGATTTCTGGAACGAAATCATGTGTGCCACGTAACTGAGAGACCTAATGGCACAGGTAGAGGATGCGTGAACCTTGTGGCCATATTGGTCCATTTGTCTGGACTCTTTGTCTAGAGGTGAGGCACCTAGATGCTATGAGCCGACCTGTCATGGGCTGCTGTGATAACTATGGAATTGGCTGTCGGTTACACAGTGAGGTGGCTGGCCTCTTCCGGGGGGGTGGCACATCCTGTCAGCCTTTTTTGAGTCTGCAGGGATGGATGATAGCTGTTGCCAAATGGTGGATGTCAGGTCCTCATGCAGTCCTGTCCAAGGAGGTATGGGTAAGGGATCCACAATGGTCAGATCCAAGTGTTCTGTGAGCCACTTTCTTTTAGGATTCAGCTCCTGGGATGCCCATCCACAAGCCTGCTGGATGGAACGAAGAAACTCCACAAAAAAAGGATCCTCTGGCGGAGACTTGGGAGACTCCTTCGGTTGAGGCTCGATAGGGGTGCGGGCCCCCGAGCTGGCCGTAGAGACAGAGTCTGCCTCTGAGTCAGATGACTCCAGTCTACTTGGGAAAGATGCCTTGTCCGAAGCCTCCTCAATGACCCTGTGTCCAGGAAGGGCCCTAGGTGGACACCTATTAAGAGTCCCTGTCCGATGACTGATGGCTGACCAGGGAGGGACTCCTAGAAACCGCACTGGGGGTCAGAATGGAAACCATGACTGGATGTGGGCAACCTGGCTCCTGCAGAAGCTGGGATTTGGTGTCCTTCCACCACGCAGGGATAGCCCCTGGAGAATCGGCCTGCGACCTGTCCAATGCCAAAGGCTGTGGAGGAGGAGGGGGAGGTGGATGAGGTGAAGGATGGAAGCATGGGTACACCAAAGGAGGATATGAGGAGGAGCCTGGTACCAGTAGGGGTAAGCTTGGGAATGGTACCCCTAGTACATAGAGCCTGGCACCAGGTACCCTGGTGTTGGGGTGGGCGATGGATAACCCGGCGTTGGCCCCCCTGGTGCCGGATAATATGAAAACTGTGGCAGAGGGTAGCTGGAGTTCGTGCCCGGATGCCCAGCAGGCGGAGGGGCCGATGGCCCTGAGGCAGGCGGGGCCGAGGGACCGCTGGAAGCAAAAGGGTCTGCCAGCAGGCCCGCAGGACCTGGAGTCCCAGCTGGTTCCCCAGAAAGGCCAGGTAGAGGCTTCGGCGTCGGGACAGGAGGGGAGAGCGGGGCGCCCCATCCGGAGGCCATCACTGGTTCAGAAGGGAAGTCGACCGGTGAGGAGTAGGTTGTCAGGGGGATAAAAGAACCCCCTTCCTGGTCTGAGTGAGATGAGGAGCTCAGAGAAGAGGCCCAACATTGGGGAGGATACTCCCCGAACAGACACACTCATGTCCCAGAGATCCAGGGAAAATGAGGGGTCGGGCTGGGTCAGAGGAATGAAGGAGTCTCAGGAGGGAGAACCCTTGTGGGAAGAAAGGGTACCTGGAAGCTGGATCTGCTCGATGTTGAGCGAGTCTGAAGGTCCCAATGGGACAGCCTCAGCCGAGCGGTCGATGGGCAGACTGACGACCGACTGATCGACCGCGACTGAGCGGTCGGAGGAGCCGGCCTCTGACTTAACAGTCGAGGTCGAGTAGACAACAGACAAGCTGGAGTCCAGCTTATCGATGCAGGCCATGCACCATTCGGGAGAGCCGGAGGGTGACTTACCGGGTGGAGATCTGTCAACAGACCCTGAGACAATGCCCTCTTGTGGAGAGCGCCCCTGCCACTCTCTGACTGCTGTGTGGGGGTGGGGGTTGGTGACTTGTCCACTGGAGCGGATGGAAGCCGAGCAGGAGGGGTATTCACCGAAGCAGAAGCCCCACCAGAGGTGGCATCAGTGGTTGCTGGGAAGAAAGGGACCTGTCCCAGTCCCAGTGCTTCTCTTTTTCTTGCGCTCGGTGGCGGGGGGGGGGGAGAGGAATGTTCCCGCAGCTGCTGAAGCTCCTTTCCATCGATGCCAAGCGTAGTTTCAGCAGGTGGGCATCGAGGGCTTTCTGGCATTTGATGTGTGTGGCCTTGTTGAGAGGACTGGCATATGTCGCAGTCATCAACCCGTTTTTTGGGGCCTAGGCAGAGGACGCAGCAGGAGTGTTCATCCCTGTGTGGGATCTAGGCACCGCACTTGGAGCACTTCTTCTTCGGTCGATGAGACGTAGAAGACATGCAAAAAACAACGGAACTGCAATAAAAAAAAGAGAAAAAATTAAAATATTTAAGAAAATGGTGGTCTACTGGAGCAGAGTTCACCGGCGGGAAAGAACTGCAGGGTGGGCATGGGGCCGGCCCCTATATAGTGTCATACTGATGTCCTGTCATGTGACGTCGGGGGCAGTCCCCCGCTATGGATTGCTAGCTAGAAGTTTGCCGTGTGGTCCTGATGCCAGGGGCGCAGTCCTATATGTGAAGACCTACTGCAGGAACCCTCTTGAAGTAAGATCTTACCGTAACAGTAGATCTTCAAAGTGATCTCAATGATCAGGTACCAATGTAGGAACTTCACCATCGGTGAACTGGAATCCATACAGAAGATTTTCAGCAGTACAACTGGGTCCACCCACGCCATTAACGTCAGCCGTCACCAACCCTATATAGGCGTAGGCGGCCCCATTCTCCCCACAGTTTTTTCCCCCAGAGATGAAGGGAGCAAGGCTCATGCCCTGGGAAACCGAGGAGAGAACAGAGGAATCCAGTTCTAAATCAAAGTATGGAACAACAGATAGCTAGGTCCTGAACAGGAGCCCCAAGAAGGGGGATAGTGGGAGAAAAAGCATACCTGATGACTGAGATCCCCTCAAAGATCTACTTTTGTGGTAAGTTCTTACATAACTGTTTTATCTTCTTTGGGGTTATCTCAATCATCGGGTACCACTGTAGGAACGAGTACCAAGCAGTGACAGGTGGGATCAGGCAGTCTGGAACTGCATAAACTTAAGACAGGAGTTGAAACAACCCACCCAGCCAAGGAACTTCTTAAACTTAAGATGGAAGACCTTGGGAACTGAACCTGACAAGGGACTCTATAAACTTAAGACAAGAGCCCTTGCAGCATAGCCCTGCCGAAACCAGCATGGGCTCTAGAGGCAATGTCCAGACTGTAATGATTGGTGCAAGTGTGGACTGAGCTCCAGGTGGCAGCCACAGATATCCACTGCCGAGACCGTTTTGAAACAAGCCACTGAGGCAGCCATGCCTCTGGTGGAATGAGCTTTGACAGCATCAGGCAATTCTTTGCCGTACTTGTTGTAGCAGAACACAATGCAATTTGCCAACCATTTGGATAAACATTGCTTAGTAACAGAAACACCCTCTCTACCTGGGCAAAAGAAACAAACAACTGCTTAGACTTTCTGGACTCCTTAGTCCTGAGCAGATAATGCTTCACAGTTCTGCATACATCTAACATATGGAGCACTGCTTCCCCCTGGATTGACATGCTCAGGAAAATAAACAGGAAGGTGGATAGCCTGATTGAGTATAAACTCTGAAATCACCTTCGGTAAGAACTTAGGATATGTGCGCAAAGACGACCTGTCTTTGTGAAAAATCAAATAAGGCTCTTCGTACCAGAAGGCCTAAAGCTCTGAAATCCTTCGAGCAGAAGTAATAGCAACTAAAAACAGCACCTTCCCAAGAGAGATAGCGCAAATTGCAAGTCACAGTTAGTTCAAAAGGAGACAGGGTTAACTTTTCCAAAATAAAATTTAAGTCCCAAGCTGGGACAGGAGAATGGACTGGGGGTTTCAGATGAAAAATATCCCTCAGGAAAGTACAGGAAACATCCAGCTGAGCTATTGTGTGGTCACCCACGGGCTCATGAAAAGTAGAAATGGCTGAAAGGTGGACCTTGAGGGAGGAATACTGGAGCACCTGTCGCTGATGGAGGAGGGGCCGACAACCCAGAGGTCGATGGCCGAACGCCCCGAGAGCTGGACAGAGGGGCTGTCAGTATGGGCCTGGAACTAACCGAGGCCTGGACAGCTGGTCTCTTTGTCGCAGCTGCAGCCGACAACCAGAAGCCCTCCCGAGAAAGGCGAAGCCAAAAGGGAATAGAATGGCCACCAGGGGGGTGGTCGCAATCCCAGTCTTTTCTGTGATTTTTCCCTGAAGACTTATCCTTTACCTGTGAGGCCTTGGAGCTCTTGGAGCCAGAGGGTGACAGGGTGGTTGGTGCCCCAGAGGACTCTGACCCAGAGATGGCTACCTGTTGTTCCATGAAGATTTTTAGAGCCTTCCTACGTCGCCTGAGGGTAGTTTGATTAAACTGCTGGCAGAGCTCACAACTGGAGGCCTCGCGGTGGGGCCCAAGACAGCAGACACAGACAAAGTGCTCGTTGTTGGAGGTAATCTTCTTTCTGCAGCAGCAGTGACAGATGAGAGAGGTAGAGAGTTTAACTCTCAACATAGATTTAAGGGTGGTAGTATATATAGGCTGAAGGCCGAAAAAAGAACTAACACTGTGACAACTTCTTTTACGGAGACTGTGCTTGCAAGTCGACGATGGGAAAGAACTGAGGGGAGAGTGGAGCTGCCTACACCTATATAGGGTTGGTAACATCGGTTGACAGCGTGGGAGGACCCAGTTGTACTGCTGAAAATCTTCTGTGTGAATTCCCATTCACCGACAGAGAAGTTCCTACAGTGGTACCTGATGACTGAGACAATCCTGAAAAAGATCCATAGTTCTGTTACTAATATGCAGTTCACATCCACACTTACTCTTCCACTGAGCATACTCAGTTACAGGAACATTCAAGCTCCCTATTACCCAACCATGTGGTCACCCGGCTCTGCCCCCTTTGCACTCAGATCTGCATCCTGGAAAAGGAATCTGAAGAGAGCCTTGCCAAGCTGGTCAGCTGGGTAGTGTGAATATGAGCTGAAACCTGGCAGTAGAACTATGGTCATAAGTAAGTAACCTCTGTTTCTAACTTCCTAGATTCAGTTCAGTATCACATTTAGACTCCGGGCAGTCCTCAGATGGAGGAGGCAAGGCATGCACCCAAAATTACGCAAAAAGAAATGGAAGACCGAGAACCCAAAAGGAGCATCACAATGACTGAGCAAGTCATGCTGTAATGGGAGACAAATGTGTGCACATTCTACCAGCTAGTAGCCCTACATATTTCAGAAAAGGGAATGTACCTGGCAGCAGCAACAGAGATAGCAGTATATCTGGTGGAGCGAGTCTTCAGCCCCGTATGTGTCATCTTCGTAGTCAACCAATAATAGAGTGATGAAGTAGGTTATACAGCGGGCAGTCATCTGTTTGGCTTAGTCTGTCTATGGCAGCTTCATTATATGTGACAAACAGCTGGTGAGCCTCACCAAGAAATTCCATCATACTCCCAAGAGAAAAGCAGAGCCCTGCAAAAGTCTAGCATGTGGAATGTTTGCTGGGCCTCCAAAGCATGAAGCTTCAGAAAAGACAGTGTAATGATTGCCTGATTCATTTGAAATACAGAGACTACCTTGGGCAGGAATTTCACATAGGGGCATATAGGAACCAAGTCCTTCTGGAAAAAAACAAATAGAGGGACACTATAGATGGTACATGGAGCGAATTCTGAACCAAACAAGTGGATTTCTGTGACAGATGTGAGAGATCACATCTGTCCATACTGTATGTTCAAATAATTTATCCATCAGCCATGACAGCACCAGCATTACGTCCCACAGAGGAGGCGGTTCCAGAACCAGAGGTGACAGGTGGTCCAGCCTTTAGAAAAATGGCTCACCACTTTGTCCTGTGCCACCGTAAGCACACCTGCCTCAAAATGGTATGCTGAAATAGCCAGGTGAATTTTAAGTGGCTGGCAACCCTGCCTGAGACAAGGAACAGAGGTAGTCAAGTATGTGCAATATGGAACAGAAGAGGACAACACACACTCCTCACACCAACAAGATTGTCAGGTCCACGAGCAAGTGTACACACACCTTGTTATTCAACTCTTTCTGCAATAACTCTAACATCTGGAGAATATCTTGGGAAATCCCAATGACCTGGAACTCTATCCACTCAGAAAGAAGGCAGTTAGGTACAGGAACTGCAGGACCAGATGCCTGATTATTGCCTTGGACCTTGTCAGCAGGTACAACAAGAATGGAAGCAGCCACAGAGGTCTGCCGCTGAGACTGAGTACATCCTGACACAAGATGCAGCATGGCCAGTTTTGCACAATCAGGATCAGGGAATTCCTCTGCCTCCTTGCCTTGAGAGCCACCTTGTGAACTAGGTGAAATGGAGAAAAAGCATTCAGGGGTTCTGATCCCTGGACTGAGAGAACCTGTCCCCCAGCAGAGTGCCCTGCAAAGGGAGACTGATGCAGAACAGTCTCAGCTTCCTGTTCTGTTACTGATGGCGTTCTTCATAATAAGAACACCCAAGACATCACTCCTGGGTGCAGTGACCACTCATAGGATGCTTCGACCACATGACACAGTATGTGCCAGTTGGTTGTTTGCTCCTGTGACAAGGCTTGTCAACAAGTCCAGGTGCAGTGAGCGAGCCTGAGGCCATATCTGGAGTGCCTTCTGACACAGGATAAAGGAGTGCATGCCACCCTGTTAGTTCAAGTAGAACATAATGACCATGTTGTCTTTGTTGACTTGGATCACTCAACCTTGAACCAGTGGTGTGAATTTTGCCAATGCTATGAAAACTGGGCGGAGTTCCAGCAAATTGATGGGGTGCAGAGTCTTGCTCAGCGACCAGATACCATATGCTCTGCAGTTCAGCAGATCCTCACCAAAGCCCACCAGTGTCACATCCATCAACACGATCGAGGGCTCTGGATGAACAAATGGGATTCCCACCAAGATGTGTACTGGGGACAGTCACTAACAGCAAGTGTCAAGCTGGATGACCCAGAGTGGTTGTTTTAAGGTAGTGTGTAACTCAGGCCACTGGTACCCTAATTCCCATGGAACGGGTTGCATACACCAGTGGGCCCAATGCATCACAGCTGTGGTAGAGGCCATGAAGCTCAGAAACCAGAGGAAATCTCAGGCTGGGTGTGAATGTCCAATATAAAATGATTGGGCAAAGAAGAACAGGTCCTTTGCTCTGTGTGGGGGGTAGACAAGCTCAGGCTTGAAAGCAGTAGAGCTTAGCTCCAGCAAAGAGGATCATCTGCTTTAGGGTGAGCTTGGACTTGGCCAGACTGACCATCAGGCACAGATCCTAGAACATCTGGAAGGCCCAATCCCTGGAATGCCCCACATCCTATAGCAAGTTCCTTGTTATAAGCAAGTTGTCGAGGTACAGAAATACCTTGACACCTGTGACTGAGAAAGGCCATCTTAACTGACAGGCACTTGGTTAATGCCAATGACAGGACGAATGGCATGGATCTGAGCTGATACAAGCTTCCATCCACCCAAAAGTGGAAGAACCGTACATGCGACAGACGAATGAGGATGGATGGTGTGGATGTATGCATCCTGGAGGTCCATGAAGCAGAACCAAGTCCCTGGCTTGAAGGAAAGAATGATCTGGTGCAGAGTGACCATGCAAAACTTCCTACTGCTAATGAATTTGTTCAACACCTGCATACTGAAAATGGGGCATTAGCCCCATGTCCATTTGGGCACCTGAAAGTACCATAGCATGAACCTCTGCTCAGCTCAATGTTCTGGGATAAGCTGTACTGCATGCCACTTGAGAAGCAGAAGAAATTCAATCTGTAGTACATGGAGATACTCCAGTGACAGCATGTCTTTCAGCAGTGTTCGGGATTGACAGAAGTTTTTTTTTTTGGGGAGATAGAGTCTCAAATTCCAGAGGCAATCCTATGATGCCACACTTCCAGAACACAATTGTCTAAAGTAACAATAGGCGACTGAGGTAAGAAGTGGGAGAGTTGGCCTCTGACTGGGAGCTGCAATGGGTTTCGAGATGGAGAGGGGATGGGGCCCCCCCAACCAGTCACTTCTTGCCCTTGGTAGTGGCCCCTAAGAACTGGCTATTGGAGGAACCACCCTTGCACTATTTTACTGCAGGAGTTGGCCAGGCAGTGTTGTTGAAACTTCTGCCTTGGTAGCTGATACTAAACGTTCATACCTAGATAGGGCTCATAAAAGTAACCTGAGCCTTATGGCCTATGCATGGGCTTTTGCTTATGGTTCGTGATGGATATTAATGAGTCCAGAGTCGCACAGCCTTTTTCAACATGCACAATGTGGTCCTCAGCTCCTGGTCCAAAGAACTTCATGCCCATAAAAGGCAGATTGGCAATCCCCTACTGGACTGCCTGCATGAATGGTGAAACCAGCAACAAGGCATGCTGATGTATAAACACAGACTGCCACTCTTGAGCTGACACATCTGCTGAATCCAGGGTCACCTGCAACTGATGCTTGGCCACCATTAGCCCCAGATCATGAACCTTCTGTAGAAATGGCTGACTCGCCTCAGGAAGCAGCCTTGTAGTACTGCACTACATATTTCATATTGGGCATTAGCCTAAGTTCCTTGTGGAAGCCCATTACATTTTGATCTTCCAGCTCCAGAGGAAAGCTTGCTCCATATTGGCATTAGGTTAAGCCAAGGTTCTTGCGCCTTCTCAGCATGGCTTCATGAGGGCCAATCATGTCAAACAAACCACATCACCTTCTTCAAGAGGGTGTCCAAGACGGTGGACAGGGGGAGGGCCGCAGACATTGTCTATATGAACTTCAGCAAGACCTTTGAGAATGTGTGCATGGCAAGCTTCTGGGCAAAGTACATGAGCATGGTATACATGAGGCATAATTGAGGCTGACTTCTAAGTGGCTTGGGGGCAGGAAGCAAAGTGCTGTGGTGGATGGGTACTACTATAGATGGAAAGCAGTAGCCAGTGGAGTACCTTAAGAGGTTAGTGCTATGACCACTGCTGTTCATCATTTTTATCAGTGATCGGGAAGCTGGAGTCTCTGGCATGTGGCAGTAATGCCTAGAGGTTAGAGTAATGAGCTGTGAATGAACTTAGTACATCCAGCAGACCTGGGTTTGATTCCCACAACCACCACCTAAGTCACTTAATCTCCCCAGTGCTGCTCGGTCACCCTTGAAAACAGGCATTATGCCTAGTGGACCTTACCCGGTTACCAAGGAATAACAAAAAAAGAAAGTTCACTAATGACACTATGCTGGCCAGGGTGGTGGACTCTATGGAGGATGGGAACAAACTTCAAGAGGACCTGATCAAGCTAGATAACTGACTGGACTCCTGTAGTCTCCGATTCACTTGGTAGGTAAAGGACCTGGGGGTCATAGTGGACAAAGGCAGAAGCAGGACACACAGTGTGCAGTGGCTATGAAATTAGTCAGCAGAATGCTTGAAAGTGGGTGACCAAGCTGGGCCATCACAGCAGTTGCAACACCATCACTTGCAATGCTGGCATCTAGTGTTCTGGAGCAAGCCTGGGTTACCTGAGAAACAGCTGGCGAGGAAAGTTGCATGTCTGATTGGATGCTCCTTTCCTCCAGGGAGGAGGTGCTAGTTTCCCGAAACAACGCTGTCCCCTGGGTGAACACAGGGGTAGGTTCAGTGTGGACTGCAGGAAGGGGAGGATATCTCTGACATCATCAGATTTGCGCATCTGCACATCTAATACGTCTCAGTGCAGATTGAATTTTGCAACATCAGGAGGGGAAAAAACAGCTGAGCCGCACTAGGTGTTGTGGATTTGCAAAGGTCGCAGCATGAGTTGGATCCTCAAACACCTGCATTTTCCTAATACACCCCTACGTGGGTGCAGAGGGACCCCTCAGCCCTTTCCTGATCAGGCCCTGAGTTTCTGTGTTGTGTTTTGTTTTTTGTCAGCTAAACAAACCTGAAAACTGCCACTCTACAAAAGCAATACAGAAGCAGCAGTGCACCTAGGGCTTTTTGAAGGAATCCCCCCCAGCCCAAATACAATCAAACTGGATCCTCACCCCAAACCAGTTAGGGCAGGCAGCAATGGTGGGCAGATGGATTTGAGGGGCCAGGAAGGCCCTCTCGGGGTGGGGGCTCTGTTTTGTGTAGTTTTTGTTGCCCGTCACATGGAACCACCGGGCAAATGGAAACAGCTCCAACTTTGCCTAGTTTAATGCAAACGTTTCAAACAATGAGCATTTTGCAGGGTTCTACTGCTCAATGTGGGCCTACCTGAGAATCAAATAATCACATTTATCTAGTACAGAACCCAGCAGTGCACTTCCTGACCTTCATTAGGATGCCGGAGCATACAACCCTGGTGCTCTGCACTGGCTGCCAGTTATAAGGTAAACTGATTTTAAGGTTTTGCCATTCGTATATGAGGCCTTGATTAGCCTGGGACCTCTCCACTGCCATGATCTGTTGGCCAGTCGCCCTGATAACAGGAATCTGCACACCAAGTGGCACCACCTTTTAACTGTTCAAAGCTCAAGTTTAAAATCTGCTGGGGAAGAGATCTTTCTCTGTAGTTGCCCCCAGGTTATGGCACACACTCCTGTACAGTATCCGAGTTGCACTGTCAGTAGGCTGTTTCCTTGCCTTTTCGCTAAGGCTCTGATGACTACTATGGCTAAAGATGAACTTTTAACAGCTGGTCTGTCCATCAGCTTACAGGGCTCTTGGTAGAACTTTAATTTTGAGGGTCAGGGACGCATTGAGAAAAAAAGGAAAAAGAACTGGGGTCCTGGTGAAAAGTATATGAGGCCTAAAGTACATTTGCAATAAAAAGTATTAAATTGCAGAAAACGAATTACACCATGCAGCACTTTTTACCATCCCCAATTACCTTAAGTGCAGGAAAGTTACCACAGGTTTGTGGAAAACTGTGCATGCATGTGGGACAAAACAGGAAAGCACACTCATTCTTTACTGTCAAGTGTGCATAAATGATATAGGTACCCACATCCCTGAGAGCCCTGAGCTTTGTCTCTGCCCAGATCTGCACCTTATGTTCTACATTAACACACAGGAAATGAAAATTACGTACCTACCGTAATTCTTGATCTTCTTGGACGAGTCTCCACCACTCATTCACACTATTGGGTATAGCGCCGGAGGCACTAGGACCCATCGGGAGCAAACTTTTTGCTGGAGGGTCGGCGCCAGAGATGGCGCCGCGAGCCCTAGCTCGCGCGGGAATGACTCTCTTGGCGTCGACCCTCCAACCGCCTCAGTACATTTTTTACCAAGGAGGTGCAGCGCAACTAAACTAAAGATAACCTAACTTTAGGCCCGGACATAAGATAGTCCGGGCGACCCGTGTAAGAAGGGTCAACAAAGAAGTCTTCACGGCCTAAAGATTTGAGGGAGTGAAGACCAACACAGTGGTGAGCTCTGGGATGGAGGGTGGGCGTGTGAATGAGTGGTGGAGACTCGTCCAAGAAGATCAAGAACTACGGTAGGTACGTAATTTTCATATCTTCCTGGACATAAGTCTCCACCACTCATTCACACTATTGGGAGAGTACCGAGCTAATAATCCCCCGAGAGGGCAGCAGGATAGACCAAGAGCTCACGTGTTCAGGACAGGAGTCCATTAAGGATAGTTCTGCCAAAGGTGGAATGTCTCTGGCATGAACATCCAGTGCATAATGCTTAACTAAAGTATGCACTGAGCTCCAGGTGGCGGCATTGCAGATGTCTGCAATAGGCACGCTATGTAATTTCCGCTAGGGATGCCCAGACCGCTCTGGTAGAGGAGCGAAACCCCACTGGCCCAATTTAACCTGTGCCATGGAATAGCAGTGTCGAAGAAATGCCACTAGCCATGATGAGATACATCTGATAGCGACAGGCTGACCCAGCCGGGTCTCACTGAAGGAAACGAAAAGTTGTTGGGCCTTGCGAAAATTCTTGGTTCTATCAAGATACAAACACAAAGCCCTCTTAACATCCAAAGAATGAAGAGAACGTTCTCCTTCACTTTGGAAGTTCGCAAAGTAAGAGGGAAAGACCAAAGGTTGGTTTAGATGGAATTCTGACACAACCTTGGGAAGAAATTTAGGATGAGTACTAAGAACTACTTTGTCCTTATGGAACACAGTATACGGAGGGTCTGTGACCAGGGCATGCATCTCAGAGACCCTACAGGCTGAGGTAATGGCCACTAGGAAGGCAGTCTTCCAGGTGAGAAATTTTAGCTCACTGGTAGCCAGAGGTTCGAAAGGTTTCCGAGTGAGCATGTCTAGCACAAGGTTAATGTCCCAGGCTGCAACTGGACGTCTTATAGGAGGTCTGGTATGCAGAATTCCTTTAAGAAATCTCTTAACCATAGGTAACTGAGCCAGAGACAAAGAAGAGACTGGCTCATGATACGCTGAAATGGCACTAAGGTGAACTTTGACTGTAGAGTACTGAAGACCTGAATTTGAGAGGTCCAAAAGGTACTCTAAAACTCTGTCTGGTGGACAGGAAAAGGGATTCAAAGAGGACTTTGCACACCAGAGCGAAAAACGCTTCCACTTAGATGTGTAAGTTTTCCGAGTGGCTGTCTTCCGAGCAGCCAGAAGAATGTCTGAAACTCTTCGAGAGCGTTGAACCGTTCACTTCTACCTCTTTAGGAGCCGGGCGTGAAGGTGAAGCGATCTCAGTTGGGATGAACTACCGGACCCTGAGTCAACAGGTTCACCTGCAAGGGGAGTGGTCTCGGAGGAACTGCCAACATATTGTTGAGTAGTGGAAACCAGAGTTGTCGAGGCCAAAAGGGAGCAATGAGAATCATCTTGGTCCCCTGAGACTCGAACTTGAGGAGTACTCTCTGAATTAGAGGAAGGGGCGGAAAGGCGTATAGAAAGCGTTTTGTCCACTGCAGCCTGAACGCATCCTGACAGAAAATGCCAGGCCCTGGAATTCTGGAGCAGAAGAGAGGCAGTTTTATGCTGAGTGGGATGCAAAAGGTCCAGGTCTGGAGTTCCCACTCTTCAATAGTGACTGAACTATGACTGAGTCGAGAGACCACCGTGAGGATCTGCTTCTGTTCTGCTGAGACGGTCTGCCAAGTCGTTTTGTACACCTGGCAGGTAAACCGCTTGAATTAGAGCTTTGTGTTCCAAGCACCATTCCCACACCCTCATCGCTTCCCTGCATAAGGGGTAAGAGTGAGCACCGCCCTGCTTGTTGATGTAGTACATCACTGCTTTGTTGTCCGTTTGAAGGAGAATGGTCTTGTGACAGAGAATGTCCTTCAACGCTCGGACCGCATAAAGGATGGCTCTCATCTCTAGGACATTTATGTGAAGCTGGGACTCGAGTTGAGTCCACACCCCTTGAGTGTGGAAAGCGCAACAGTGAGCTCCCCACCCCATTAACAATGCGTCCGTGGTAATGGAGATCTGATGATCCAGAGGAGCAAAGGGAAATCCCTCCAGGAGATTGCTCTCCTGAGACCACCAGGTGAGGGACCTCTGTAAGGGTTCTGTCACCTTGATGGGATAAGACTGCAGGTGAGTGGTTGGAGACCACTGAGCATCCATTGAGTGGTTCTCATGTGCAGCTGTGCTAGGGGTACAGTGAACACTGAGGATGCCATGAGGCCTAACATACGTTGCATTGAGAGAGCTGTAACTGATCTGTTCTCTCCAATGTAACGAGCCATCTGAAGGATATCGTTCCTTCTGTCCTCTGGAAGGAAAGCTGCACAAGAGGTGTCCAGAAGAGTCCCTATGAAAAGGAGTCTCTGGGAGGGCTGCAACTGAGACTTTTGAGGTTCAGCAGAACTCCCATGGACGTAGAGAGGAGAGGCTGCCTGCACGGCCCAGAGTCCCTTTGTCTGGAAGGGCTTGCTAGGAGCCAGTCGTCCAGGTAGGGAAACACCTGGATACCGAAGCTTCTGAGATGCGCCAGCAGAACTGCACAACACTTTGTAAAGACTCACGGCGAGAGGGATAGCCCAAAGGGCAGGACTCTGAACTGATAGTGTTGACCCAGAGCCACAAACCTCAGGAATTTGTGATGCCTCGGTGAATAGGAATGTGCTGGTAAGCATCCTGCATGTCCAGGAGGCTAGCCAGTCGTGTTGATGAAGCAAGGGTAACAGGGTTCCCAGAGAATCATTTTGAATTTCTCCTTGGGAGAAATTTGTTTAGCTTTCTGACGCCTAGAATGGGACGCATTCCCGGACTTCTTTGGAACCAGAAAGTAGTGGAGTAGAACCCGTGTTTCTCTGATGCAGAGGCACCACTTCTACTGCCCTGTTGTTTAGAAGGCCCTGAATCTCTGTGGCGAGAAGGTCTGACTGAAGGGTTGACAGCCTGGGCTGTCGTTTGGGAGGACAATCCGGAGGGGTCTCCAGAAAATTGAGAGAATACCCCTCGCGAATTATCCGAAGGACCCATTTGTCTGAGGTTATGGACTTCCACTGGCTGTAGAAGTGCATCAGACAACCTCCCACCGGAAAGGAAAAGTCCACCTCGGGCAGTTGAGATGGGACTTGGGCCGGCAACTCATAAGGTAGCGCTGGGCGCTTTGGGTCCTTGTGCTTTCTGTTGCGCCTTCTTTTGAGGTTGGGCAGGTTGGTTCTTATGAAAACTTCCTCTGCCCAGAAAGGACTGACGATTATGAAATTGCCGTCTACCGACATGCCCTCGAGAAGGGGCAGGAGGGGGTCGAGCCAGCTTAATGGCTGACCTAGTCTATTGTGTAGCTTCTAGAGCTTGCTCTACCTGAGGACCAAAAAGATAAGAGCCGTAAAAGGGCAACGCCATCACCTGCTGTTGCGCATCATTCGTGAAACCCGAAGTACGCAGCCAGGAGTGACGGTGAGTACAAATACCAGCAGCTGTTGAACGAGAGCAGTGCTCGAAAGCATCCATGGCTGCTTTGACCTGCTGGTTATTAGATTCAATACCTCTGGTAATGGTTTGAGGAAGCTCTGGCTTTGAGTCCGAGTCCGGAAGAGCCTCAACCATTTGCTTGATAGAATGCCACAGGATATACTCATACTGGGAAAAATAACCCTGGTAACTGGCAATATGCATACTTAGAGTGGACGCAGCAAAGACTCTCTTACCTAATGTATCTATCTTACGAGACTCATTGTTGATAGGTCGAGCTGTAGTAGTTTGAGGAAGAACTACCTTGTCATTTTCTGCCAGGACTACAATAGGATCCGCAAAGGCTTGGGATGCCAAGATAGGAAATACTCAGCTCCCAAAGATTGTCCTATCAATGGATTTAACTACCGAAGGGGTAAGAGCAGGATTATTCCATACCATTTGAGACAGCGTCTCGAAGGAAGGTTGAATCGGAGGAGTCAAATCCATAGGGATCTCCGAAGCATGAAGATATTGGAGTCTTAACAGCTTCCCAGGATCGATGTCTGTAGTCTGGAAAGAAAGAGTGGAGCTCAGATTCTTCAACAGAGACTTAAAGGACAGGTCCTCGACCACAGGCTCTGTAGCAATAAAAGATCCTGTTTCGTCCACTTCATCACCCAGCCGAAGGTCTGGGTCAGGCTCAATGTCATCTCCTGACAGTCCAGGAGGGACTGTATGGACAGGAAAGGGGTGAAAGCTAGAAGAGGAAGGAGGAAAAGAAACAAAAGTGAAGTCCCTGAGAGCCCCCGGCACCGAGGAGGAGAACGATGCTGAGGAACCGCACGGCGCCGAAACGGGCGCCGAGAGCCGCGACGGGCGCCGCAGATGGCGCCGCACGGTGCAGAGAAGACACGCACGCCTACAGGCGGACCGCCGAGGATGGCGCCAGAGGCCAGACGGCCAAGGAACTCCCAGAGACCAAAAACAGGCTTTGAAGGAAAGGAGACAGGAGATAAGGGCATCGGTGTGGCCCCCTGCGCCGCAGCCATGTGAGGGGGGAAACACTTAAGCACGGAGTCGACGGCACCGAAGAAGGTGCTGCACAACCAGGAAAGTCCAACCGCCCTACCCCGTCGCCCAGAGAGCCCGAGAGCCCACGAGCGACAGAGCCAGGTAGCCGAACCAACCTCCGAGCCCATTGCTCCAAAGAGCGTGCCCACTGATGAAACTGCTCATCTGAAGACCTACCCGCGGGCGGGACTCGATGTCAAGGCGCCGCTATCAGAGGCCGCTGCCGGCGATCTCAAGGAGGAGACCGCAACCAGCCCTTATAACTGAACGCCTACGCCAGCAGACATATCAGAGGGCGATCTCGAGTGATGCCTTCTCTTTAGACCTGGAAGAAGAAGAGCTCGAGGCCGAACGCGACATGCATACCATTTGGCTTTATGCTTCCGCTGGGACCGCCCATCCCCAGGGCACTGGACTGCTGTTGTCAGACCCCTTCCGGAGAAGGGCGGACTGGACCCAGCCCGACTGACTGAATAGTTTACACGAAGTCTCCCTACCGCACCTGACCTGCTCATGGTCGACTCACAAAGTAGGCCGAGACTTCTTTATCGCTTTAATTTAAAATAAGAATAACTTAAGCGATACTGTATCGTGATAACACTATAAAAATAATAAAAACTGAAAACTATGCTGCAGTTTGAAGTTTGACTCGACAGGCGAGCGACGTCACTGAAGCGCACCGACGGCAGGAAAAAGGAACTGAGAGCGTGTTGAGGGTCGACGCCAAGAGAGTAATTGCCGCGCGAGCTAGGGCTCGCGGCGCCATCTCTGGCGCCGACCCTCCAGCAAAAAGTTTGCTCCCGATGGGTCCTAGTGCCTCCGGCACTATACCCAATAGTGTGAATGAGTGGTGGAGACTTATGTCCAGGAAGATCTTGCTACACTGAAGGCCCTTGCAAGTTGAGCAGTGGCCTTAATTTATTCAAATTGGCCCTCTAAAATATAAAACACAGTAGTTAAAAAAGTCCCTTTATTAGTCTATGGAGCATGCCCCCACACTCCAGACTATTGCATCACAAATCGTGAGAGCCTGGGGGCAAAGCTCAGTATAGGAAAGTGGAAGGGATCAGGCTCTTGGCTCCATGAAGCCTGAATATGATCCCTTCCCTCCCAAAAATCTAGGGCACAGAGAATTATTATTTGGGCATACTGCAACATTGGGGAGACAAGGGTCCTTGTGAGGTTCTGGGGAAATTTCACAAAAGACATGAAAGGTGCTCTGTAAGGGGTGTCTTGTAAGAAACGACGACAGTTGTGGCTTATGAACATGGGGTCAGGATTGTGTGCTGAAGACCCCCCCCCAAACACTATCAATTACCACTCTGTCAAAGGCCAGTACAACTTAGTGGAATCAGTTGGTACTGTTACCCCTCCCCCAACAGCAGCTGCACCTCTAAATTATTGGCCAGCCATCAACACCGCCATACTAACCTGCTTGAGATGCTCCTGCTTTTTGCTCTTCTCCTGCTGATGCTGTGTCTTCCTCAACTCCACGAGCTCCCGCAGCTGCCTTTCTGTCAGTTCTACCTTATTCTGCATCTCTTCTGCCTCAAGGGCATCCAGCTCCTTCGTCACAGTATCAGATGACAATGTGGTACTGCAGCCAGGAGAGAAGAAAGCAGACAGACTGATGGTCTTAGTCATTTCAGGAGGCTCTACAAATATAATCGCCCACCCACGCAAGCACAAGAGTAGTATACATGCATACTGACAAAATTTGATTGATGAATGACTGGTTAATTGCCCCGCTCCCTTTTAATTGATGATGTAATGCCCTGCCCCTTTTTGATTGATGGCTGGATGTGACGTGATGCCCCGCCCCTTCCACGTGTTCCAGAAATTACGCGATAGCCCCGCCCCTTCCGTATCCTGTGTGTGCTGGAAATTATGCAATATCCCGCCCCCTCCATGTGGGCGCCTGCTATGACGTAGCACCCCCAACCCTTTTCATGCCCATAGCCACCAGAAATGATGCAGTACCACGCCCCACCCCTTCCATGCCAAGACACAGCTATGGGTGAAGCAAAGGTTGGCTTGTCTGGGCTAGCCCCAGAAATGTTAGAAAGGTTATGCTGATAAAAGCATTTAATGCTGTTCCTCCACAGTTGGTTTATGTTTTGCTCCAGTGTGTGCGGATTGCCTGAAGAAAACAGTGAAATGGATGAACCTAGCCGATCAACATCTGCTAGTGCAACACCAGCGGATTCTTTTAAGACTGAATTGACAGAATCATTCACGAGACATGGTTTGCATGATAATCATGAGTGTGTTAATATGGATAAACAGTGGGAAGTGCCAGATGTACCAGATGCAGAGAAATGCCTTGATGAAAAGGCTGATGTGGTCAAGACAGCAACTAAAGTGCCACCTGAAAAGATTATCATGTTGGACCCGATAAAGGGTATTCTAATACAGCTACTGCAAGACTTGATGGCTCAGGACCTGAAAATAAATTGTGAGGGACGTACCACAGACCACCCCCTGCAGATAAGACATAGCTGTTTATATGAACCAGAGGAGGGGTAACTGGGAGCGTGCTTTTCCTGAAGTCTGTGAGAGGTTATGCCCACGACGGATCAAGCTACTAGTCGAATCGACAGCATGGAAACTCTGGTAAACAGCAGCCTATGTTGATACAATACAAGCAATAAATGACACTTTGTCAGAATTTAAAGAGATGCCATGCATTGCTAAGGGACTTGACACACTTTATGAACAAATGAGTGTAACACTACGGAGTGCTGTTGAAGAAGCGGTTTCATCAAGAAGTCGTAAAAAAATATTTTATAAGTTCACTGCAAAAAGGAAGCCCTGTGCCATATTATATATACTTGTATGACATTGGTAGTTCTGACGAGGAACACAGCGCTGCATGGTGAGAGCTGTTACGAGGGGTAACCTGTGGAGAAATCACCAAAGAATGTTTGAAAAGCAGAAAATAGAAAATCTTCTACAGACTTTTGATAATCATGCAAATTTCAAACCCTGCTGATCAAACTCCAGGTAACCCGATGAACTGTAGAAAAATTCAATTTATACATATTTTAATGAGTGACATTAAAAAAGATGTACGCTGGTGTGAAATAATGAACATGACCAGGTGCCTAAACAATGATGTGTTAGAAACTGTTCAAAATGTGCTACCACTAATATCTGAAAGATTGGATGTGGTTTCTCATGGCCGAGTACTGGTAGCTGTGGCCTACATTGTTGATATGTGTTGTTACAGTTTAAAATATCAGAGACAGGAAGATGTAGCAATGTGATACAAGATCATGATATTTACAGGAGGTCTAAGTGGGTTTTAGCAAAAGATACCCTTTGAGCAACCTCCTTGTGTCTTTTCAATGCTGACTCAGCAAAAGGTACCAGTTTGTTTAGCTGTTGGGTTGGTGGGCCATAAAATGTAGGTTCAGTTGAAGATATCTTAAGCCAATCTCAACAGAACAAAGGGAGGAGTACATTTTTGCTAAGATCCCCTACCAGATATTGTACAAAATTATCTGCCTTTAATTATTAACCAGGACATCTAAAAGCAACTAATTACAGACTGCATGTCCGTTTATGGTTAAAATTGTTTAATGGATGAGATAATTGCCTTACAAACATGTCATGCTAGTTTTTTTTTTTTTTAGGCCTGTTGTTTTTGCACAGTAAGAGAACTCTAAAAGGTCAGATCTAGTTCGCTTAACCTGGACACTCATAGTACAAACCTTTTTAATTTTACTAAAATAAAAAAAAATGTCAGCAAACCCCTTTATTGGTTAAAATATAACATTATTTTTGTATGTTTATTGAAAGTCTGGTAGTGTGCATATTCAAGACTATTTTGTATCTGAAATAAAAAAGTTTCAGAACAAAACCTCCTTATTTTTTCACACATTTAAAACAAAGACCCAATTCATTTTAATGGAAAGAGTTTTTAATTATTTGTTTATGTTTCACATAATACATGTTAAAGCAGAAACTGTCTGTTTAAAGTTTTGTATCATCTCACAGCTTTATTTCACATTCTGTTGTAATGTGCTTATACCTAAACTATATTTCAGCTACTACTGGCCAAGACACTATTTTCAGTTAAAACTGTGTATAACACTACTTTTTATGAAAAGCCTGAATATATGCAGATTGAAGTCTATTTTGTATCTCAAATAAAAACGTTTCAGAACTCCTTATGCTTTAACCCATGTAAAATAAAGGCCCCATTGATTTCAATGGAAGGATGTCTGAGTTATTTTATCTGTTTTTGTTTAACATAATACATGTTAAAGCAGAAAATATCTGTTAAAAGTTTTGTATCATCTCATAGCTTTATTTCATGTTCTGCTGTAATGTGCTTTTACCTAAACTATATTTTTTTTTTTTACTATTGGCCAAGCCCACCCCCACAAAAAAAAGTATTTAAAAAATGCAATGATTACTAAACAGTGAGTCTTCTAGCCCCTCATTGGTCTATGTTACACTGGTTCTCGATTTCTGCCCCTGTTTGGGACGTGTTTGGACCGCCACTTGTACCTCATAAAAGTTGGCACATTAGCTCACAACTTCCTGTTTACAGCCAGCAAACCAGTGTCGGTAAGACTATTGAATAGTTTTAACTTTTTAAAAATTCTTGTGGCATAGATTTTAAAATGGCTACTTTGTTTGCAAAACAGTTTTCTCAGATTGGCTTTCATGATCTTGTTTTAGAATCAAAAGCAACACAAGGAGATGGTGGTGGGTGCACTTCAATCTATTTTTTTTTTTATTTTTTAAGTGGGTAAAATTAAGCTTATTAAACTATAACATAGCTTTTTATAATGTAGGTTTGCCAGCCTTGTCTATATTAAGCAATCATCCTGCAGTTCCTCATACAGCTTTACATGATATGTCAAATTAAGTTTTGTCATGGCCATATTTCTCTCACCCAATAACCCCCCCCCCCTTTCCTATTTTTATAGTTTTAAATTCTGGGTGGTTTAATGCAGCAAATTATTTAATATGCTGATATTATGCATGTTTTTATTGAGAGTACCAATTAACTAAAACAGATCAAAATACAATAAAGAAATGATTATCTGACACAAATGTACCTAATATATAATCAGCCTGTAGAAAGACAGCACTATTATAATGCAATATACATTACATGGGCTATATAGTTATGTATTATATTTAATGTTTCCTAGATGTCAATTTTAAGCCTCTAGAAGCAGTATTTTCAAAGCACACAAGAGGCCACCACACACATTCAAGGTTATCTAGACAGAAAAGGAGTCTTCCTGACAAAACAAGACCACCGCAGCCTTCACTGCCTGCACCCACAACAGCAAACAAAAGGGGTGAGGGCTGTGTGCAATTTCTTCAACCCTACCCTGTGAATCTCTATGGACAGACCAACCACCTCCCACAAAAAGAAACAAAACACGTGAACACTGTTGCCATATAGGTGTTGGGGGTAAGCATTGTTGTAAACATAACAATAAGCAAACACAAACACCTCTGGCATTATCCAGTGCCCCTGATAGTGTATCTGCAGAGCTGCCACATATTAAATCACCTGCTGTGTGTGTGTGAATAAAGCTAGCCCTGTAATTACACCTGAAAGTTTAACAACCCAAAAAGTGACACCACATGAGCAAAAGTCTACCGGTGGTACCCTTGTATATACATTTAGTTATAATTTAGAACCATTTTGCATACCAGTGGTGGTTTCTTCACATGTAACGCTACTCCACGATTGCAAACTAACATTGGAAATTTTTAATAACACATTTAAGGTGGCCAGCTTCACAGAAACAAAGCCATCATAATAAGAGATTTTAAACTGCAAATATACATTCTGGCTGTTGTTTATATACCAGAAAATGGTGGGCACTCAAAAAACTAATTAAATATGTAGCCTATAGTGAGGCAAACATTTCTACTATACAAAATGACTGTGACAAAATGACTTGATAAAATTATACAATATGGGCGTGTCATTAGAAGCACTAGGCGTAATACAGTGAATCAGTATATTAGGTGCAGAATTAGAAAGGCTAGAAAAATATTGGCTACCAATAACAGAATGCAGCAGCATCAGGCACCCCTGCAAAAACACAGGGCACCACCACATAACCTTGTGGTATCTGGGTCTGCCACACCATGCTGTGTGTGTGATGGTTGTGTGAGTTCCCCATTTCAACAATCTCCCTGAGTGTCAAAGTAGTGAATGTGAAACTGAGTGATGTATGTGTGAACAGTGTGTGTGGGGACAAAGTGATCATTCTGATGTGCACACAGATCTGCCAGACAGTGAATATTGTATCAGTCCTGCACAAAATAACAAACCTGAAGACATGCAGATAGGGGGCGGTGCCACACCAAACCATGAAGAAGACATCTGTAGTCAGGAGGGTCAGCAGTTAGTGGAAAATGGTCTAGCAGAGCCTATTTAGAATTAATAAATGAATATGAAGTACCCAGAAATAATTTGAATGGTGTTGAGTATTGCCAGCAGTTTCATTTTGCCAATTTAGACAGTATAACATCCATATATCATTACTATTCTGTAATCCATACAGTTGTGCAGCAGTTATTGGACAGAATAAGGCCTACTTTGGGTAGTAATTATATTATACAGCTACACCTGGATTGTGATAGTTTAAACGACCCCGTGTTTTCATTACGTAGAAACCTCCAAGAGTTAAATGATGATGAGTTTTTAGAGCATATTGCAAATTTATTAAACAGCAAGGTGGAGATGTGTGCGAATGAGACTTTCACATTAGTCGTTACTGTTGTGAGAAATGTGCGTGGGGGAGCTTCCAGAGATGTTACAAGTGTTTAATCTAGCCATATTGTCAAACAGAAAGCAAGGCACCTAGTTAATTTAGTGAATCCAAATAATGCAATATGCTTCTCCATGAGCTTGGTGGCTTTGCTAAACCCTTAGCTAGTTGACCAATAGATATTAACAAAAGCTAGAGATTTGCAGAGCAGGGTAGGGCTGTCAGAACAAAGAATGGTAGATTTGAGCCATATACATCTATTTGAGGTAGAGCTACTGTAGATGTAACCATCTTTGTTTGTTTTTTTATGAACAAAGCTGGTGCATGGAAGAGGTTTGTTGCATCTCCTAATAAACGGGCAAAATCTGTATTCATCCTGTTACATGAAAACCATTATTATGGTATTAAAAATCTCAAAGGTATTTTTGGGGCCAGAAATGTATGTGAGCATTGTAACACCCTTTTCACGCACAAAGGTTCACACATGTGCTCTAACATGTGCTATGCATGCAGATCATTTGGCTGTAGTAAAGTACAAAGTGAGGTTGTACAGTGCCCTGATCGTCATAAATACTGTAGCTCGGCCGCCTGCTATGGCCGTTGTAAACTGACTTACCCTGATTGACATTTATCTAAATTGTGCTCATCATGTGGAAAATCTCAGGGTGACAGCCATATTTGTTTCCAGCCAAAGTGCCATAACTGCCTTGCAGCTGCACACCCATTTAAAACTCACTTATGCTACATCCAGCCCTTAAAGGCACCACCTTGTTCAGCTAGTTATATATTTTATGATTTTGAATGCATGCAAGATGTCAGCCCCTGCGACTCCAGACATATTCCAAATTATATCTACGCCCTTGGAAGAGGCTGAAAGTGGGAGTATGAAGGCACTGACTGTGTTGCTCAATTTGTAAAAAAGTTTATCCAAAAAGGGTTTCAGGAGTACAATTTCATAGCTCACAACTCAAAGGGATATGATGGCCACTTCATCTTAAACCAGCTTGTAAAGGAAAAAATGGAAGTGGAGTTACTGACTCTGGGGAGTAAATTGATATCCATAACTGTAAAATGGTTAAATATCCAATTTATAGACAGCTTAAATTTCCTTCCAATGAGGCTTGCAGCAATGCCATGAGCTATGGGTTTTGAGGGAGTAAAAGGCTACTTTCCTCACTTTAACAAACCAGAAAATCAGAATTATGTAGGGCCTATGCCACATCACAAAGATTATGATGTAGACTACATGATGGCTGATGAAAAAAAAAACATTTTTTGGAGTGGTATGAAATGCATAAAGATGGTGTATTTGACTTGAAAAAGGAATTACATCATTACCGTCAGTCAGATGTGGAGATTCTAAAGCAGGCCTGTGAAATGTTTCAGGATGGTGTTTAGTAGATGTTTCAAGATGATGCAAAGGAAAGGGGCCAAATTGACCCCTTTCAGTACATCACTATGGCATCAGTTTGTATGGCCATGTTTCGGTTTAAATTTTTAAGAGTCAGACATGATAGGAATTATATCCACTGACAACTATTACCGTCGGTGCAAGTGTTACTCCACACCGGCCATACAGTGGTTGATGTACATCAGTAAACAAGAAAACATTTCCATACAACATGCAGTGAATGGTGGGGAAGTACAGGTAGGTCCTTATTTTCTAGATGGGTAATTCTGTAATAGATGGTGTCCCCACAGCCTTTGACTTTTTAGGCTGTTTTTATCACGGCTGCCAGGTGTGTTACTTTGAAGAACTGTTGAACCCAGTGCTTAACACAACCTACAGACATTTATATTACCTAACCATACAGAAATTAAACTGTCTCAGACATGAAAAAGGCATGCATGTTAGGATTATGTGGGAGCATGAATGGAAACAGCTGGTGTGTGACAATCCACGGGTGCATGCTTTTCTGAAAGCAACCCACTTTCCAGAACCGATTAACCCCCATGAATCACTTTATGGGGGCGCACAAATGCTCTGCGATTATATTACCATGCATAACCTGATGAGAAAATCCTTTATTATGATTTTACCAGTTTATACCCCTATGTGAACAAGACCAAGACATACCCCATAGGGCTCCCAGTGGTCATATATGAGAAATTGGGGATCTCAGACATTATTTTGGACTTATTAAACCTAAAGTGTATCCACCCCTTGGTCTCTTTCTGCCCATACAGCCCAGTAGAATCAGTGGAAAGCTGATGTTTACACTGTGTCGCTCGTGTGCTGAGACAGCACAACAGTCACAGCCTTGTACCCATTTAGATGATCAGCGATCTCTGGAGGGTACATGGTGTTCCGAGGAATTAAACCTGGCTTTAGAGAGTGAGTACAAGGTGGCAGAGGTGTATGAAGAATGGCACTACCCAGAGAATTCGGACTGTCTTTTTACACAGTATATTAAATTACACCTAAAGGGGAAACAGGAAGCTTCAGGGTATCCAACCTGGTGTACTACTGATGTAGAATGTAAAGCATATATCAATCTGTATTATACTGAGGAGGGCGTTATTTTAGAGTCAGAGAATATAGCATACAACCCTCCACAAAGACAGATTTCAAAGCTGTTTTTGAATTCTTTGTGGAGAAAATTTGGTCAACGCTCCAATTTGATGAACACTGCCATTGTCAAAGATGCTGAAGAACTCTTTCAGTATATTTTCACAGATTGCTACCATGTATCTGGTCTGTATTTTATCACTGATGATACAGCATCAATACGCTGAAAGACACTGCTAATGCTACCAACATTAATGTTGTTTTAGCTGCCTTTAACACAGCCTCCGCCAGACTTAAATTGTACAGTTTACTTGAAAGCCTGCAGGACCGCCGTCTGTACCATGACACAGACTCTGTCATATTTGTCAGCAGGCCAGGTAATTAGGATCCACCTCTGGGTGACTATTTGGGTGATCTGACCAGTGAACTACCACCTGATGAACACATTGTCAAGTTTGCATCAGGTGGTCCTAAAACTTACGGTTACAGCCTGACCAATGGCAAAGTTTGAATGAAGTGTAAAGGAATTACACTTCATGTGACAAATAGTGAAAAGGTTAATTACAGCTGCCTCAAATCACTTGTTGACCATTTTGTCAAGGACAGAGGCGCGAATTAAGGTGTTGGTGTAAAGTCCAGGGATTTATTTAACTCTAAAAATTGATTAGCGTTTTGCTCATAAAAGTGCTAAATCTTTGTGAAAATGCATAGCACTTGCCTCACTGTGTTTAACAAACACAGCACTTCTAGAAAATCTATATAAACACTTTCTGTACAATTAGTATCATCCCAAGAAAAAAACTGCTAATCAATTATTTAAAACCCTGAAAGTCGATCAGTATAGGTTTGAAAAACATTGTGTGGAACAAAAAAAGCATCACTATTGAAAACAAGCCAGAAAAAAACTTTCAGGGTTGTATACAACTAAAGAGTTTTAACTGAGGATTTTAAAACACTGCCTTATGGCTTCTGACCAATGGTATGGATATACGCTTTGAACACCCATTTTCCTGTATTTTGGCAGGGCCGCCAAACTCTGGAAAAAGTTACTTTATTAAAAGCATGCTGGATGCAGGTCTCAATGCCTTAACCAAATTTCCAGAAAATATTATCTGGTGCTATATTTGCTGGCAACCTTTGTATACAGACTTATCTGGCAAATTTCCTCAGTTGAGATTTATAGAGGGTATTCCTAGCACTCTACAAGATGACAAACTATTACCACCCCAAAAAGTAAATCTTTTAATCATAGATGACTTAATGGAAACAGCATCTGAAAACTGTGAAATTCTAAAATGTTTCACTCAGTACTGCCATCACTGAAATATAAGCATCATGTACGTCGCACAAAATGTGTTTGTCCAGGCTAAAAAAAGCTGGACCATAAATTTAAATGCAAATTATATAGTATTATTTAAAACCCCCAGAAACAGGCTACAGGTTAGTACACTGGCTCACCAGATGTAACCTGGAAAGATGACATTTTTTGAAGAGGCCTTTGAGGATGTAACCCATAAGGCCTATGGTTATCTTTTGGTCGACTTAAAAGCATCAACACCTGAATATTACTGCTCAAGGTCTGGCCTGTTTTTCCGATTTACCTGTTGCATACACCATGAAAAAAAATGCCCCATGAAAATAAGAGATATGCCAGTTGTTCACTGTAGCCAGTACTGAGACATGTCAGCATGCTTGAAAAGAAACCTTGCATTGCTTAAGCTGCTGGTGAAGGGGCCACGACAGCAAAGAAAAGCTATACTCTGTTCAACCTCTGAAGATTTAATAGCTGCAATTGCTGAGGTGGCACTCAATGCTATTAAAGTGACTATACCTCTCACAGCTTAACACATTAAGATGCTGAAGAGGGGATGCAACATTATTAAAAAATTAAGTAATAGAAAGCTGTCTGTTAAACATAAAAATAAACTTGTGACACAGTCTGGGGGATTTATAGGTACCTTGCTAAGCGCTGCTATACCCTTTTTAACCAGTCTTCTAACAAGCAGGTGAACAGACATGGATTACGCACAAAAAAATGTATTTAGTACCACAACAACAGCTGGACTTGCTAAGAGGTCATCCTCCCCCTGAAAAGCCACCGAGAAAGGCTGGATGCTGAAATGCGGGTTGTTCTTCAAAGGACTGACCTCTCTGAATATGAGAAGGCTAAAATATATGGGAGTGTGTTGCAACGCTACCTCGCAGTTGTATGCCAAGGTGAAAAATATGTAGCAAACTTGTCATCATCTTTGACACCACACAAGCTAATGCAACCACAAGATATCACAGCACAGCCACTTGGCACCAACAATATTTACAATGACATATTACAAGGAGTTTCTGTGCATGCCAGAAAACACACTGAAATATTGTTAAACAAACTGAAAAGATCTGCTGGTGTTACGGACTGGAATGATCGTGGTGAATTTATATATCACGGTGTGCCTGTGGAAAGGTCTCATATGTATGATTTAGTCAAGGCTGTTACTACACAAAGACACACATTTGATATTAAAAAACCTAGTGGATGGGAACATTTTATCAGAGCTTTAGCAGAAATTAATGCTCCAGAATCAGTGGTGTCTAACATTCAAAACAGGTCTTTGATTCAGAGTGCTAAGAACAACCTCTCAAAGGCTCTGACAGGTGTTTCTACAGCACCAATACCTGAAACCCACACACCATCACCTGAGGCCAAAATAAGAAAACCTCCTTTTTAAAAACCATCATGGTTGATGGTGTAACGTCTTGGCTAGGGGCACCACACATTTCTGGTAATATTGTGTTTATGTAGATTTTTTTGATTGGTGGTGTAACGTCTTGGCTAGGGCACCACGCATTTCTGGTAATATTGTGTTTTTGTACATTTTGTTTTTATAAATTAGGTGTATGTTGTCTTTGATTTTGCTGTCACATTTTAAAAATAAACAGGCAGTCTGATGCAATGTACAAATGGCTGTGTTTATTGTCTCCTCAGAAAAAGTACATTTAATAATTATACATTATAAAAATAAACTGCATGTGTTAGCTATAACATACAGCATGCCTTATTTCTGCATCTACCAGCAGTAATAGCGCTGGTTATAATCGTAACATGAAATTACTGACTGTGGGCTAAAAGAAAGCTTTAACCTTTTAACAATTCTCCATTGACTGACAAATGCATATACCTTTCTATCATTTGACATTAAATTATCAGACTGCATCCTAACTACACCATTAAAGGTTGTACCTTTGCATCTATGATGAAAGAAAAATATACAATGTTGGCCACAGGTCATAGACATTATATCTTGAACCTGTTTTGAGTTAAACTTTGTTTCTGTTACATTCTTCCAGAAAAACATCATTATTGGAGGAAAAAATGCAGCATCCGGAGGAAAGCCATAAGAGTAAATAAACTCCCTGGTAGTATGGTCAGGAAGATAAATAGCTAACCAATGTTCACCCGACATAGACTGGGGCTGCATATTCACTACTAAAGAGGCTGGCACAGGTGTTAGTTTCTCTGAAGGTAGTTGATCACTTGCAAAAAAAAAAACCCCAAAAACGGTCTCTGGTAAAAATGTCTGCCTGGAGAAAGCTGTAAAGTTGTTGAGTGTTCATATTTAATTGAAGTCAAACACAACGTTTCGTCTTTGATTAATTTCTACCACATTATCAAGGACTGCATACACCAACATATTCACAGTAGCCAGTAGAGGGTCAGCAAAATGTATTTCAGCTCTCAAATTGCCAGAGCAGATTAGCGAATAAGGGTCACCACAGCCTTGGTCAGGGCTTAGGTCAAAAGCAAATAATGTGTATCCCTGACAAAAACCTACATGGTCTATCAGCAGCGGATTGTCTTTCATATGTTTGCCACTGGCATGAACCAGACTGATAGATTCTCTGACTGCATTACCATTTGTGAAGTTAGGTTGCAGTGATTTAGCAGGAACTTGCTCACCATCTACATACAGAGCTATAAAGTTAATGTTAAAATATTTAAAATTGAAAGGGTTTTTATTGTATACACCACTGAAAGCATCATTATCAACAAAACCTATCACCAATAATTTTGGTATCTGCCTCAGAAACAGATTATCTTGGTTACACACACGACTGCCCTCAGATATACTAAACACTTTCATGGTAACACGGTCAATAGTGTACTTTGCATTACCAGCCTGCAAAGCCTGGGCATGACCAACACGTACAGCTGGTGCAAGTTTTACCCTTTTTACATAAATAAATACAGATTTAATTTGTAGTTTATAATCTTCATCTGCATCACCACTAATTAAACAAAATTCGTTCTTGTTACGAATGAGTTGAATTTTTACATCAACGCCATTCAGGAGCAGCTTTTCCTGGAAGAAGAGGTCTGCATGAATTGTTCCAACCAGTTCCACACTGCGACTCTCTACTGTAAAAGTTGCACGCTTTTTAAAACCCTCATTGGGACCATTAAGAGCGGTGTTCTCATGCTGCCCAGGTGTGTCATTATAAAATAATCCAGATGAGAACTGTGTAGACAGGGTGTCATCGCTGTAATTAATCAGTGACTCAGTGATTGTTCTGTAGGGGTAGCAGTTATTATTCTTGCTTATCAGCCAGTCACCCACCACTATATCCACCTGGCTAAAGATGGTTGCCAGGGGGTAGTTCATTAAACTTACTTTAACTCCATCAATGTTGCTACCCTCAGCCTTAGTGATCTTGCACAAAAGGTATAACAAGGTGTTGTTTAGGTCGATGTAATCTTCACCGTCACCTACCACATAAAATTCCAGGTGGCATTATCACTTACAAGGGCGGGATTTCAACATACAGGTTTTTCTCTATGCTGGTTTGGATTGGTGGTAATATGAAAAGGTCTAATTCTAACTTTCCACATTCTTGAGACATGCAGTGTATCAGAGCCATGGCTTAAAATAAGTCTCTTTGACTGTTAGCTTCACAAGGTTTTCTCTTCTTGCGCCTACGTTTCACAACTGTTCTTTTCTTTTGAACACGTCACCTTTTAATAACACTTTCACAGGCCCCCAGTAGAGCCATTCTCCGCTTTTTATTGGGCCTTTTATAAACAACCATTCCAGCCCCATCTTGCTGCTGTCCTGGGTCTGGAGTTGTGAAGGAACTGACAACATTTCCCACAACATCTTTTACAATATTTTTAGCAGCTGTTTTAAGGTGTGGTTTTACTGTCTGGAAGCTTTTTTGTAACAGTGGTACAGCATTTCTAAATAAAATTCTAAATATACCACCTATACCGGCACCATATATAACTGGGACACCGTGAAAACCAGATAAGCCATGACTGGCTTGTGCTTTATAATAGGCTACATAAATATTTGGGTCACTGTACAACTTCTGTGACATGGTTGTCATTCAAAAGGTTCCTTTAACAGGCCAGAAATGAAGCTTCACAGTCACTTTGCCAAACAAGAATAACACATTTTTGTCTTGATCATTCTTTATCACAATAGTTATGGTGTCAAACTGTCGTTTGCTGACTGGTATATAATCCGGCTTATCATAGTGGATGGTTATGACGGCATTATTCTTACCCGATATTTCCACACAATGGAGTAGGGGCACGTGACTATCACCCAACTGTTTGGTGTTCAACAATGTCTGTATATACAGTGTGTAAAACCCCCCACTGATGTCAGCATAATATGGTCCTGTGCTTGCTTGTAGTTGTGGTATACCGTGTGGTAGCCCTAAAATATGGGCCAGATTATGGCGAGCAATAAATGCTCCACTACTGATGTTGTGGAACTTCAATCAATCAATCAATCAAAATCTTTATTTATTCAGGCGAACATCATTGAGCGTAGCTCATTTACAAGACGGACCTGAGTGGTCATACAAAGAAGGATACAAGTTTTTTACAAAGACATGAGAATAGCATAACATTAGTACAATCAAATAAATAAGAGATATATACAAAATTTACAGATATACAAGGCACAGTAAATAACTTAACCTGTAAAAATGAAGAGGATAATAGATATAGAAGGGATAATAATCAAATAATAGGGCTTTTGTAGGCTTTTATATGAAATGTGATAACTGACTGGGTAGAAGAAAGGAAACTAAACATAGTGGATTACAGAAGGGAGGGGTGTATGTTGGATGGGAGACTAGGCCTTATGGAAGCAGTTGCACAACTCTGGAAATAGGGTGGTGTATAGTTTTTTGAAGGATGATAAAGGTAAGAGGGTATTCAGATTCATAGATTTTTGGAGTGAGTTCCAGACAAATGCTAGGGAATAGCTGATAGCAGCCCTCCCAAACCGGTGTACACGTCTGGGAATCTTTAGCATAATGAGCTTATTGATCCTTAAGGTGTATGGCCTAGATGTGATTCGGGTGAAACAGTCTGAGATATAGGAAGGGAGTTTGCCTGATAAAGCTTTAAAGATCCAGAATGCAGCATTCCTTTTTCTTCTGTGATGTAGGGATGTCCAATTGACTGCCACGTAAAGAGAGCAATGATGGGTGCTGGAGGGAAGGTCTGTAATAAATCTGATGGCTCTATGATACAGGGTGTCCAGCTTATTTAAGAGGAGAGTGAGCAATGGCCGTGAGAAAGTCAGCATAGTCAATAAGGGATAGGAATGATGCCTGGATAAATCTTTGTTTGGAGTCTCTGGTAAGGTAGAGTTTTATTCTGTAAAATAGGCCAAGCCTTTGTCTCAACTTTTTTAATAGCTCTTCAATGTGGACAGAGTAGTCAAGCTTATTGTCAATCCAGACTCCAAGATATTTGAATTTATCTACAAATTCCAGCTTTTCTCCAAATAAGGTGGATAATTGTAGGGTGATGAATGATGGGGTAGTGGCAGAGCAATTCTTTGTGGCAAAGAACATAGCTTTTGTTTTTTTGGCATTTAGAAGTAATTTTTTTTCCAATAGGTTGTGTTGTAGGATGGATAATTCTGACTGTAACAGTTCACAGGCTTTTGATGGCGAGGGATTGCTGACATATAATACAGTATCATCAGCAAACAGGTGAATGTTAGATTGAGAGAGGTTGGCATCAATGTTATTAATATAAATGGCAAAGAGGATGGGGCCTAGGATAGAGCCTTGCGGTACACCTCTTAGCAGTGGTTTAGAGGTAGATAGGTAATTTTCTTTTTTTACCAATTGTAACCTTCCAGAGAGATAGCACCTAAACCAATTGAGAGAGAGTGAATCAAGGCCTACAGAGCGAAGAGAGGAGATTAATGATTCATGATCCACTGTATCAAATGCTTTACTCAAATCCAGGAACACAGCACAGATACTATTCTTTTTATCCAAGGCAGTTTGCCAATCGTTAGTGACTTTGGTTAGGGCAGAGATGGTGCTATGCATTGATCTAAATCCAGATTGTGCTGGATTTAGGAGGTTGTTGGTGTCCAGATAGGCCCTTAACTGTGAATTTACTAATTTTTCAAGCATCTTGGATAGTACCGGTAGGATGGAAATGGGCCTGTAATTGTTAAGGTCCATGGGATCACCTGATTTAAGTAGTGGAACTACTTGAGCTGTTTTCCATATGGAGGGGATGGAACCAGTAGCTAGGGAAAGATTGAAGAGGTGAGTGAGGGGGGCAGATAAGGCGTGCAGTGCTACTTTAAGAAAGTAGGGATCCAGGGAGTCTGCACCTGCACTCTTAGATGTATCTAAATTGGAGAGAAGGTCTTCTACTTCTTTTAAGGATATTGGTTCGAAGGAGAATGTTGAAGCAGCCTTTTGTCCCACAGTGGATTGAAGGTTTAACGATGATCTCAAGAGATTTGCAGGTGAAGAGTCAAATGCTAGGCCAGCTGTGGTGAAATGGTCATTGAAGGTATTTAAGATTTCTTGCTTGTCAGTGATTTCTATGTCACTTAGGAGCAGTTTGGAGGGTAAGGCAGGGGTAGAATTTTGGCCTAGAATTCCTTTATAGTACCCAGAATCTGGATGGGTTAGTATAGGATGCATCCAATTCAGCTCTATAGAAGGCAGCTTTGGCATTTCTTATTTGTTTTGTGCATGAGTTTCTTGCTTTTCTGAATTGAAGCCAGTCTCTAGTATCCTTTGTTTTTCTTGCCTTTTTCCAGAGTTTGTCTCTGGCTAACAAAGCTGATTTAAGGTCAGCAGTGAACCAACGACAAGATTTTACTTTGGTTCTGACACTGGTGATTGGTGCATGTATATTGAGGGCATTAGTGATAATATCCTTTAAGATCTGAAGAGCTGTCTCAACTGAGGTTGTAAGGTAGAAATCTTGCCAATATGTTGTATTGCACAAATCATGGAGATATCCTGAGATGTTGAAATTCTTTTTTTGACCTTTTATGGAGAAATTTTGCAGGATTGGATGGCTTGAGTGTAGATCTTATGCCAGCTATAGGACAATGATCACTTACGTCACTGGGTAGCACTCCAGCATGTGAATATAAGTGAGGCTTGTTTACCATCATGATATCCAGGAGTGAACTGTTGGTAGTATTTTTTAGGTTAATCCTTGTTGGATCTTTGATTAATTGAGTGAATCCACAGGTGTCACAGAAGGTTACTAGGGGTGCAGATGCATTAGATAACCAATTTAAATTCAAATCACCAAGGATGATGGTATCTTCAGGGCCTAGATTGAGTATTGTTCCTAGGTGGGATAGGAGTTTGAGGCCTGCAGACGGGGGCCTATAGCAGCCAATCAATTTAAAGGAAGACATGTTAGGAAGGGATATTTTAATTGACAAGCATTCAAATTCCTTTGGTTCGGATGTACTGATGAGGCAGGATGCAGAGATGGTTTCCTTGACGTAGATGGCCACCCCACCACCCCTGGAAGGGCGATCTGATCTGAAGAGCTGGTAATTGGGAAGGTTTATATAACTGTCTTTTGTTGTAGATCTGAGCCAAGTTTCAGAGATAACCAGGAAGTCAGGTAGGGTATGTGCATCCCAGGCCTGCATTAAGAACTTTTTTTAGGAGGCTGCAGGCATTGAAGTGAAGGAAACTTAGGCCATTTATGGAGGTTAGATCAGATGGGGATAAAAAACTTTCAGTGGGGCCAGGATTGATTTCAATAGTACCAATACTGATCAGAAGGAAGAAGATTAGTTTGAGGAGGGCACCAAATGATAGGGATAGGGAGTGATCAGAGCATTTCCTCCTCTTCTTGGGGAACCACTGTGTAATGGGTGAGGGTCCTGTTATATGGGTGTGGAATTTATCACAAAGTAATAATCTGATGGACAGGCATAGTGGGTTAATGTAATGCCAAAATGGATGCAAGGCACTTGAGGAATGTTGTAAGGATAGAGAGCCTTTTTGTGGGATACCCCAGGGATTGTAGTGCAAAAATGGCAGGATATAAATAAGGAATTGGTGGGTGTCCACTGGGATGGCAGGGGTGGGCAGGCCATATTCACTGCCTTAGTCACCATGGCATGGGGTATATCATAATTGTCATTTGGGATTGAGGGAGATGAGAGGCTCAGAAGCAAAAGGAAGCAAAGTAGCATTGTGGAGGGAAGATAGGGGTTAAAGTAGAGGAAGAGAATTAGCTGTGGGCGTGGATTAGAGAAATGGCGGGAAAACTTTGTTTTCCATTCCTGGCTGTCATATTCTAAAAACATGCCTAGCTGTGCCTGTTACAGTGTCTCACTGATGGCCACCGTGACATCATCAACATCATGATAATAACCTCTGGGAATTGATAATGGTAATAATGGCTTAGAAGTTTCACCTGCTTGAAATCTCCCATCTTGCTGTGTAATATTGTCCCAAGTCCTTGGGTACTGTATTTCTGACAAACCGACTTCCCACACCCCTACTAAATTGATAGGTTTCACCAGTTTCACAGTATATTCTGAAATAATATTTTTGGGAAACATTTCAAAAGATGCATTGTTGGGCAATATAACATAAAACCCATTCTCAGACATTGTTTTATCAATAATGTCTTCTCTCAACTGATGTCCTGCACAACACAGGGACGCAGTTATAATTTTAAATTTGTCAGCTGTTTGGATTCTACCCAGCTGTTAAATTTTGACGGCCAGCCCAACCATTTCACTAAAACCAATTTTTTCTTCCCTTGTCTTTTTTTGACACTAATTTTTCAACCCTGTATACCCTGTTTGCAGTGTCTTCGACCTTTACCATTTCTTGCTCATAAAAAGTACCTCATTTCTTCTCCATCATAATCTTTTAATTTCTAAACTAGCATAAGCTTATGTATACATTCAGAAATAATAAATATCTCGCTTGTAAAGTTTTGCTCATAACCTTTTTCAAATGTTTTCTTAACTCTAGAAACCCGCACATGATCACCCACAAGAAATTTAAAAGGCCTTTTCACTTTGTGTGTAAGACCGCCATATAGAATTTTCCAGACATCTAAAGAATTGGCAGCCGTCACATCGGTGGGCCTCATTTTGATGGACCGCTGATGGCTCTGATTGTAGGCCATTGTTAAAGCTTATAATACATCTATGTACCTATATGTGTTAAATGCTGTAAAATATCTTCACATTTTTGTTTTCAGTGTACGGTTAAATCTTTCCACAATACAAGCCTTAACAGCATTTGATGTTGTAAAATGATGTATGTTTTGTTCTTTTAAAAACAACTGAAAATTGGCATTAAGAAATTCAGTCCCTTCATCTGTTTGTAATTTTTTGGCCTTGCGGCTCTCCAAGTATCATTTTGAAAGCCTCTGTCACATCTCCAAGATTTTGTTTTTGGTCCATGCGTATTTTGAAAGGACATCAATAACTGTTAGAATAAACGAGAAGCCATCATTGTGTTTGGAAAGACTAGCCATATCGACCAAATCAGCCTGTCACTGTGCATCAATGCTAACAACCACTCTGTTTCGAAGAAATCATTTCCTCTCTGACTTGTGCATAGTGTAAGCATCTTGCAAAGACAGTCACTGGGATACCCGAGTGCGAGTAATTCTTTTCCCCTGTTTTGCAACAGCACCATGAAGTCTCTGAACACCTCCTAAGCTACCAGGTGTAAGGGGTTCATAAGAACAGGTTACTCACCTGTAACAGTAGTTCTAGGAGAGGTATATGTTGTTCATCCACACTTCTTGACATGTCTCTTTCCCCTTTAAATCTTGCCGGAAGTCTTCAAGCTGGCTCCTCCCACCCACCTGGGTGGTATAAACTTCGGCTCCGCCCCATGACACCACAACTTAGCCCGCTGGAAGCTAGGTTGTCGCCTAAAGCCGGGAGGTTGGGTGGAGTGCGTGTGGATGAACAACATATACCACTCCTAGAAAAACAGGTTACTCACCTGTAACAGTAGTTCTAGGAGTGGTATATGTTGTTCATCCACACCGTCTGGCATTGTCCCTTTCCCCTTTAAATCTTGCTGGAAGCCTTCAAGCTGGCTCTTCCCACCCACCCGGGTGGTATATACCTCGGCTCCGCCCCGTGACGCCAGATCTTAGCCCGCTGGAAGCAAGGCGGTGCGCCTAAAGTCGGGGAGGTCGGCTGGGTGCGTGTGGATGAACAACATATACCACTCTTAGAACTACTGTTACAGGTGAGTAGCCTGTTTTTGTAGGAGCGTGGATATGTTGTTCATCCACACTGTCTGGCAGACTCCTAGCAGTTCTCTGGGAGGAGGGAGGCAAGGCGCACACCCCCTACTTAGGAAAGAGAGACTGGAGAACCGAGGCCCCAAAACCAGCATCTCGGGGTGACTCAAGGTCGATGTGGTAGTGGGAAATGAAGGTGCTTGCTGACTTCCAAGTAGCAGCCCGACAGATTTCCAGGATAGGGATTTCCCTGGAAGCAGCCACCGATGCAGCAGTATGGCGGGTAGAATGAGCTCTTAACCCTCTGGGAGGCTCCTTGCCCGCCAACTCATAACACAGACCTATGCATGATGTAATCCATCTTGCAATAGTCCGCTTGGCCTGCAGGTCTGCCAGAAGCGGCTTCAGCGCAGGTGACCAACAGCTGGCAAACCTCTCCTTGAATTTCCGCCGTCCTCTCCTTATAATAGGAGAGAGCACGTCTGAGGTCCAAAGTATGGAGCCTGTACTCGGCGTCTCAGGTGTAATTAGGGTAATATACCGGCAGAGTCAACACCTGGTAAAGGTGAAACTCTGACACCACTTTCGGAAGGAATTTCGGGTGGGGGCGCAGGACAACTTTGTCCCTATAAAAGACCAGATAAGGGGAGTCCAGCAAGAGTGCCTGGAGCTCCCCTGTCCTTCTGGCTGACGTGATAGCCACCAGGAAGGCAGTCTTCCACGACAAGTGTGAGAGCTCATGGGGTCGAATGGCTTGCCCATGAGCTTTGCCAAAACCAGCAGAAGATCCCACAGGGGTGGAGGTTCACGCACCGGAGGGGATATGTGATCCAGGCCTCTGAAAAAGTGCCCGACCACTGCCTCCTGTGCCAATCCCGGCTGACCGGCCTGCGCCCGGTAAGCAGAGATGGCTGCCAGGTGCACCCTAAGTGTCGATGACCGAAGACCCCCTTTGGAGACAGACCAAAGGTAGTCTAGAATGTTAGCCACAGAGCAGGATAAGGGGTCCAGACTCTTTCCCTGACACCAAATGGAAAACCTTTTCCATTTGAAGGCATGACATTTCCTGGTTGATTCCTTTCGAGATGCCTCCACCACAGTGTAGACATCCTCGAAAAGACCCACAGCCTGGAACTCTAGCCGCTCAGGTACCAGGCTGTGAGGTGCAGGGATTGAAGGTCCAAGTGGAATACCTTCCCCTGGTTCAATGATATCAGGTCCGGGCGTGTACAAAGCCACTCCGTGGCCCTACAGCTGAGACTGAGGAGATCTGGAAACCAGAACTGGCGGCGCCAATCTGGGGCTACCAGGATCACCTTCACCTTGTCCCTCCTCACCTTGATTAACACCTTGCGGATCAAGGGAAATGGAGGGAAGGCGTAAAAGAGGCATGGGGTCCACGGCCTCAAGAAGGCATCCCCCTGCAGCGAGCCCTGCTGAGGGGAACGGGCATGGTAAATCCTCAGCTTGGTGTTCTCCCTGGAGGCAAACAGGTCCACCAATGGTTTGCCCCAACGGGAGAACAGACTGTAAGCTACCTCTGGTTGGAGACCACTCGTGGGATGTCTGACCTATGCGGCTGAGAGCATCTGCCAGTTGGTTCGAGACCCCTGCCACATGGATGGCAAGGAGATCCGCCTCCAACAGGCTGACGAAGGTCCAGATCTGGAGCGCCTCCTTACATAGCAGACAGGAGTGTGTGCTGCCTTGTTTGTTGAGGTAGTACATGGTCGTGGTGTTGTCCGTTTGGACTTGAACCACTTGACCCCGCTGCTGAGGAGCAAAAGCTGACTGTGCCAGTCTGACTGCTCTGAACTCCAACAGGTTGATGTGGCAACGGGACTCCTCAAGAGTCCAGAACCCGTGGGCTCTGTGGTCCCCCATGTGGGCTCCCCAGCCCATGAGAGAGGCATCGGTCGTAAGAACGACCGTCGGCTCGGGGCGGACAAACGGGATCCCTTCCTGCAGATGACTTGGGATGGTTCACCACTGGAGAGCGTTCCACATCCTCTGGGTGACAGTGACCAGCTGGCCGAAAGGAAAAATTACTCACCTTAGTAATGTTGTTTCTTCTAATGGAGTCTTGTTATATTATGACAATTGCAGTTTGTCCCACCATTAGAACTGCTCCTGAGGTGAAATAGTTAACTCCACTCCATGAATGGAACTTTGAGCACGAGCTCTAAAATAGAAGCTCTGTCTGTGGAGATTCAAACCTGAACTGTCAGATCTTTTGAGCAAAAACTCACTAAGGTCTGTGTGGAAGCTGTAACCTACACTAGCCAACTGGCTACCTGAATAATAACACCCATTGCTGGTCCCAACACCCAATACTCAAGTCAGGGGACCAGAATTACTAATACAATTTTAACAAAATGAGAATAAAACAAGAGGATAATAAAACACCACACCCCAAATCCCAAAAAGGGGTGAAACGCTTAAAAAAAGGGCATAAAATAGTGCCCACACTAGGTTGCCCACGCCCTACCCAAGTAGAGGTTCTGAGAGGGGCAGGCTGGGGGGGAGGTCATAATATAGCAAGACTCCATTAGAAGAAACAACTTTACTAAAGTGAGTAATTTTTTCTTCAAACAACATGAAGTCTTGGAATATTATGACAATTGCAGACTACTCAGCAGTACCTCCATGGAGGAGGGGCAGAACCTACTTAGGGAATAGGCTCTGAAGAACAGCTGTACCAAACCGAGCATCTCTGCTAGCCTGGACATCCAGGGAGTAATGCTTGGTGAAAGTGTGTACCGTTTTCCAAGTAGCAGCCTGGCATATCTCCAATATAGGGATGTCTCTGGCAGCAGCTAGAGACGCGGCCGTCCCTCTGGTAGAATGAGCCCTCAAGCCGAGGGGGGATCTCTGCCCAGTTTCTGATAACAAAATTGGATACAAGAGACAATCCACCTGGCAACTGATCTCTAGTGGCAGGTTTCTTTCCCAACCTCACCAAAAGTGAGGAAAAGTTGGAGGATTCGAACCAGGACCCTTGGTACGCCCTATATAGTAACTAAGAGCCTCTTAACATCCAGGTCAGGCAATCTCCTCTCACCAGAAGAGGAGTGTTCAGAGAAAAATACTGGAAGGGAGATAGATTGGTTAAGATGGAAATCTGAAACCACCTCAGGCAAAAATGAAAATTACGTACCTACCGTAATTCTTGATGATCTTGGACGAGTCTCCACCACTCATTCACACTAGTGGGATCTCCGGAGGCACTAGGACCCATCGAGAACAAACTTTTGCGGACGGTCAAGCGAGAGATAGGCGCGCGAGAACGTAAGCGCCGTGAGCTCTGGTCTCATCAGTAATGACTATCTCGGCGACGACCCTCCAACCGCCTCAGTACCTTTTGTACTAAGGAGCTGCAGCAACTAACGAAAGAGTAAACCTAACCTTAAAAACGGACATAAGATAGTCCGGACGACCCGTAAGAAGGGTCAACTAAAGAGTCTTCACGGCCTAAAGATTTGAGGGAGTGAAGACCAACACAGCGTGAGCTCGGGGATGGTAGGTAGGAATGAGTGGTGGAGACTTGTCCAAGAAGATCAAGAATTACGGTAGGTATGTAATTTTCATATCTTCCTGGACATAAGTCTCCACCACTCATTCACACTAGTGGGAGAGTACCAAGCTGATAATCCCCAAAAGAGCTGCAGGAGAGCCAGAGCTCACATCGCTAGGACAGAAGTCCATTATGATAGTTCTGCCGAAGGCGATATGCGCCTGGCATGAACATCCAGTGCATAATGCTAAGAAGGTATGCACTGAGCTCCAGGTGGCGGCATTGCAGATATCAGCAATCGGAACATTGCGAATTTCCGCTAGGGATGCCGCGACCGCCCTAGTAGAGTGAGCGTAAACTCTACCTTCTAACTTAACCTGTGCCGTGGAATAGCAATTTGAAAGACATGCTACCAACCACGATGAGATGCATCTGATAGCTACAGGCTGACCCAGCCGGGTCTCGCTGAAGGAAACAAACAATTGCTGAGTCTTGCGAAAATTCTCGGTTCTATCTAAGTAGAAACGCAAGGCTCTCTTAACATCCAAGGAATGAAGAGACCGTTCTCCTTCATTTTGGAAGTTCGCGAAGTAAGACGGAAGGACCAGAGATTGGTTTAGATGGAATTCTGACACAACCTTGGGAAGAAATTTAGGATGAGTACGAAGAACTACTTTGTCCTTATGGAACACAGTATACGGAGGGTCCGTAACTAGGGCATGTATCTCAGAGACCCTGCGGGCTGAGGTAATGGCCACTAGGAAGGCTGTCTTCCAGGTAAGAAATTTTAACTCACAGGTAGCTAGGGGTTCGAAAAGCTTCCGAGTGAGCATGTCTAGCACAAGGTTAATGTCCCAGGCTGCAACCGGACGTCTTACAGGGGGTCTGGTATGCAGAATTCCTTTAAGAAATCTCTTTACCATAGGTAACTGAGCCAGAGACAAGGAAGAAACTGGCTCATGGTACACTGAAATGGCACTAAGGTGAACTTTAACTGTAGAGTACTGGAGACCTGAGTTTGATAGGTCCAAAAGGTACTCCAGAACCTTGACTGGAGGACAGGAAAAGGGATTCCAAGAGGACTTTGCACACCAGAGAGAAAAACGCTTCCACTTAGAAGTGTAAGTTTTTCGAGTAGCTGGCTTCCGGGCAGCCAGAAGGATGTCCGAGACTCTTCGAGAGACGTTGAACGTTCACTTCTACCTCTTCAGAGCCAAGCGTGAAGGTGAAGTGACCTCAGGTTGGGATGGACCAACGAACCCTGAGTCAAAAGGTTGATTTGCAAGGAAGTGGTCTCGGAGAGGTTGCCGACATACTGTTGAGTAGAGAAACCATAGTTGCGAGGCCAGGAGGAGCAATGAGAATCATCTTGGTCCCTGAGACTCGAATTTGAGAAGTACTCTCTGAATTAGAGGAAGTGGTGGAAAGGCGTAAAGAAAGCGTTTTGTCCACCGCAGCCTGAACGCATCCTGACAGAAAATGCCAGGCCCTGGATTTCTGGAGCAGAAGAGAGGCAGTTTTGCATTGAGTGGTGATGCAAAAAGGTCCAGGTCTGGAGTCCCCCACTCTTCGATCAGTGACCGAGCTACGGCTGGATCGAGAGACCACTCGTGAGGGTCTGCCTCTGTTCTGCCAAGTCGTTTTGTATACCTGGTAGATATACCGCTTGAATTAGAGACTTGTGCTCCAAGCACCACTCCCACACTCTCATTGCTTCCCTGCAAAGGGGGTAAGAATGAGCACCGCCTTGCTTGTTGATGTAAAACATCACAGCTTTGTTGTCCGTTTGAAGGAGAATGTTCTTGTGACAAAGAATATCCTTCAACGCTCGGATCACATAGAGGACTGCTCTCATCTCCAGGACATTTATGTGAAGCTGAGCCTCGAGCTGAGTCCATACACCCTGAGTGTGGAGAGAGCGACAGTGGGCTCCCCATCCCATCAGCGATGCGTCTGTGGTGATGGAGATCTGATGATCCAGAGGAGTAAAGGGGAATCCTTCCAGGAGATTGCTCTCTTGAGACCGCCAGGTGAGAGACCTTCACAAGGGCTCTGTCACCTTGATGGGATAAGACTGGGGGTGAGAGATCGGTGACCACTGAGCGGAGAGCATCCATTGGGTGGTCCTCATGTGTAACCGAGCTAGGGGTACAGTGAACACTGAGGACGCCATGAGACCCAACATATGTTGCATCGAGAGAGCTGTGACTGATCTGTTCTCCCATGTAACGGGTCATCTGAAGGATGTTGAGTCTTCTGTCCTCTGGAAGGAAAGCCTTCGGAAGAGGTGTCCAGAAGAGTCCCTATGAAAAGGAGCCTCTGGGAGGGCTGCAGCTGTGACTTTTCAGATTCAGCAGAACTCCTATGGACGTAAGAAGGCGGAGGCCATTTGAACGGCTTCCAGGGTCCTTGGCTGGAAGGGCTTGCTAGAGCCAATCGCAGGTAGGAAACACTCGGAGTCCGAGCTTCCTGAGATGCGGCGAGAACTGCACAACACTTGTAAAGACTCGCGGGCGCAGAGGATAGCCCAAAGGGCAGGACTTGAACTGATAGTGTTGACCCAGAGCCACAACGCCAGGAATTTGCGATGGCTCGGGTGGATGGGGATATGCTGGTAAGCTGTCCCTGCATGTTCAGGAGGCAGCCAGTCGTGTTGATGCAGCAAAGGTAACAGGGTACCCAGAGAAATCATTTGAATTTCTCCTGGGAGGAATTTGTTTAACTTTCTGAGGTCTAGAATGGGCGCATCCCCAGATTTCTTTGGAACCAGAAGTAGTGGAGTAGAACCCTGTTTCGCTGATGCGGGGCACCAGTTCTACTGCCCTGTTGTTCAGAAGGCCCTAGATCTCAAGCGGCGTGGAGGTCTGACTGAGATGTCGACAACCTGGGTTGCCGCTTGGGAGGACGATTCGGGGTTTCCAGAAATTGAGAGAATAACCTCGCAAATTATCCGAGGACCCATTTGTTCGAGGTTACGGACTTCACTGGTTGTAGAAGTACATCAGAGCGACCTCCCACGAGGAGAAAGTTCCACCTCGGGCAGTGGGATGGAACTTGTCGGCAATTCATAAGAGTAGCTGAGGGCTTTGGGCCTGCGCTTTCTGCTGCGTCTTCTTTTGAGGTTGGGCAGGTTGGCTTTATGGAAGCTTCCTCTCCTCGAAAGGACTGACGCATCATGAAACTGACGCTTACCTACATGCCCCGAGAGGAGGCAGGCGGAGGTCTAGCCAGCTTAATGGCCGACCTAGTCTTCTGAGTGGCCTCTAGGGCTTGCTCACCTGAGGACCGAAAGATATGAGCCATCAGGGCAACGCCATTACCTGCTGCTGTGCATCATTCGTAGCCGGAAGTACGCAGCCAGGGAGTGACGTCAGTACAAATACCTGTGGCTGCTGAACTATAGCAGTGTTGAAAGCGTCCACATGGCTTTGACCTGCTGGTTATTAGACTCAATCACCTCTGGTAACGGTTAGAAGAAGCTCTGACTTGGAGTCGGAATCTGGAAGAGCTTCAACCATTCGCTTGATACAGTGCCACAGAATATACTCATATTGAGAAAAATAGCCTTGATAGCTGGCAATACGCATACTTAGAGTGGAGGCAGCAAAGACTCTCTTACCTAATGTATCAATTTTACGAGACTCTTTGTTAATAGGTCGAGCTGTAGTAGCTTGAGGAAGAACGACCTTATTCTCTGCCAGGACTACAATAGGATCTGCAAAGGCTTGAGATGCCAAAATGGGACGATCCTTGGGGGCTGAATATTTCCTATCAATGGATTTAGCCACCGAGGGAAAAGAGCAGGATTATTCCATACCATTTGAGACAGCGCCTCAAGGAAGGTTGAATTGGAGGTCAAATCCATAGGGATCTCCGAGCATGAAGATACTGGAGTCTTAATCTTTTCCCAGGATCGATGCCTGTAGTCTGGAGAGAAAGAGTGGAACTCAGGTTCCTCAACAGAGACTTAAAGGACAGGTCCTCGACCACAGGCTCTGTAGCAGTGAAAGAACCTGCTTCCTACACTTCATCACCCAACCGAAGGTCTGGGTCAGGCTCAAGATATGAAAATTACGTATCTACCGTAATTCTTGATCTTCTCTTGTATCTTCACCATTCATTACTTCCGGGTGTGTCGAGGCGCACATCACACGGGAGTTCTTTTTTGCAAGCTGACTAACGGGCACCGCCTCGAGGACGCTACGTGCTATGCACGAGGCGGTCAAGCAGTACCGACTCCCTCCTCCAACTCAGTTCTGTGAGCCGGAGAGGCAAAAAGCTAAACAGAGAGAATAGAGATAGCGAGACAAGATAGCCAAGGGATAGCAAAGTAAGGAAGAATGAACTGAAAAAGGAATAAGCCGATGGAGGAAGGACAGAGGAGATAAGAGTATCCCTAACCTAGGGACCGCAGGGCCTCCTTACCTGGGCGACTCTAGGAGGAGAGAGAAGGAAGGTAATAAGGAAGAAGAAGAGAAGAGAAAGATGGGATGTTGAAGGGACCAGAATGCCTAACGAGCATAGTTAGCTGATAGCTGAAGGCTCGATAAACAGGGAAGCAAGAACTCGGAGATAGAGCTGAAGAGAAGGTTCACCAACCCGCTTAGACAGACTCCAGGAGGGCATAGTCTCATCTTCAACATGCCATGGTTCTCGACCTCACTGGCTCCTGGCCGAGGAAAGGCCTTTAACTGGAGGACACCCGAGGAGGGAAGGATAAATCCCAGGCAGCATGTGAGAGCTGCTCAAGGGTTTAGAAATGGAAAATCTAAGCCTTCCAGGCTTATAGGTATAGAAATGGGACTCAGTTGACTTGCCAAGGCAGGCCAGAGGCTTAGGCTGGCGAGGATTGGTCATGGTCAGCACTGCTTCTCTGTAAAACTGTCCAGGAGGACACTTGAAAGGAAACAATCATCAAAATTCACAAGAAGGATTTTGTTGCTTCTTGTATTTCCCTTTCTTTTTTTTTTTTTTTTTTTTTTTTTACAGATAATAACTTGCAGGCTTAGGAGCATGACTTTAAATTCAGAGAATGCCTATAGCAGTCGGAGAGAGTTCCCCTGCTTTTCCCCTTTTTTAAAGAAAAAATAGTCGCATCCTGCTCCTCCGCTTCCTGCAAGGCAAGAATTAGAGATAAAAGGATTCTAGGGCTTAATAGCTGGTAGCATGGGATTGCAGGATCAAACTGAATAGCCAGAGCCAGGCTAAAACTCCCAGAAGTATCTCTGCCAGGAATGGCAAGAGACAGTTGCAAGTTTGATCGCCATATTCAATTCCATGAAACGCCCAAGAATCTTAGAGTAAATAATTTTTCTGGATAGAAACAGGCCCTCCAAGATATAGATTTATTTATTTATTTATTTTTGGAAAAATTGGAGTAATTCTTCCTCCTTTTTTTTTTACTTTTTATATTTTTGCAGAGAGAGGAAGAAGACGGGAGGTGGATAAGCCACAGGAGGAGGCCACTGAGGGGATGGTGGGCGGGTGTAAGTAATGAATGGTGAAGATACAAGAGAAGATCAAGAATTACGGTAGGTACGTAATTTTCATATCTTCCCTTGTCAATCTTCACCATTCATTACTTCCTGGGTGAGTACCAAGCTCCTCTTCCCCCCGCAATACCCTGAGGAAACAAGACCCCCAGCCTTCCGCTGGTGAGAAACAGAAGGAGAAGACCCTGGCTTATTCAGAAAGAGTAAGTGGGAGAAGAGCTAGGAGGTGCCTCCCGAGGACGAGGAGACGGAGGGAGCCCCTGTAAAAGTCTCCTAGCACTAGAGGAGAAAAGACGGGTCCCCCGGAAGGCAGAGCGAATCACCCTACGCCGGGCCAGGGGTGACAACCTAGAGAGACGAAGCCATGCTGTCCGCCTGATGCAGATCGCTGTCCCCGCAACCCTGGAAGCCACCTCACTGGCGTCGTAAGATGCCCTTGCTTGGTGCCTTGCCAGCTCCAGGCCTACTGCGGAGAGGCAACGGCTTGTCTGGTTTGCTCCGTCAGGCATAGATGCCAACAGCTGGGACATCATCGACCACAAATGCCGGATGTAGCAGTGTGGTGAGCCTGATGAGATGCACAGGCAATCACGAGGAAGAAGGGAACACTTTCGCCCCAACGGTCGAACTGAGAGAGTCCGGATCCGTGGGCGGTCGTGCGCAGGGCAGCGTGCCCAGAAGGAGTGTCTAGGTAGACCTAACCAGAGGGGGGGTTGGGAAGGGTACCTAGAGACTCTGAGGGTGCACAATACCTACGCTGACAGTCAGCCGGGGCTGGAGAAGAAGCGGCTGGGGACTGCCAGGACTGGATAGACGCCTCCTGGAAGGGGACAGGCCAGGAAGGTACCACCAAATGCTGGGCACTGAATTCACCAAGGAATTCTCGCGTCTGCCGTTCGGTATTGTCTCTCCGAACATAGGAAATCCGAAGATCCCTCACCATCCTCGAAAGGAAACGCTGATAATACGTGAAATCAGCATCGGAGGAAAGATGAGCAGGGGGTTCCTCTCCCTCAGAGGAGGGAGACGAGGATGATGGGGAGCTGGAATGTCCAGAGGATTCCTGCGGCGGTGGGAGAGTCGAAAGACCCAGCCATGCATGTATCTAACATATGAGGGAAGGTCAGCTGCAGAACTCCTTGAACTGCTCCCCAGGATAACGGACCCAGGGACCGACATGGCCTGGGAGCGGGGTGGTGAAGGCAGAGAGATGGGAGAGGGCACTCCGAGGAGGCAACTGTTCTCGCCAGGGCTCTGGAATTCGGGAACGGAGCCCTAGTTGGAGGGATCCCGACAGCAGACCAGGCCGCAGAACGGAACTCTGGGAAGCGGAGCCTGAAGAGCCCAGGGAGAACCTCCCCTGTGACGCACGCCGGACTGCATGGATCCAGAAGGGCAGTCCGCTCGAACGCCGGAGGGCACCCTAGAGCCCCGGAGGGAGGGGCGGGCTGCACACGGCTCCTGGCCACCCCCGAGGTGGCTGAAGAAGACCGAGCGCCAGACCCTCTGCCCTCGGACTCGGAGGGCCCTCCTGACAGCAGCGCCCCCCTATCCCAGAGGGGGCAACAGCACCCTGGGGGGTAGCTGTCACCGGCCCTCCAGAGAGGGGAGACTCCCCCTCTGTCACCCCCACGCCTGCCCCCCGGCCACCCCCAGCCGGGGAACCCTCAGGAGACGACGGAAGGGGGGACAGAGGGAGGGGCCCGCTGCGCCGCCTGGTACCTCTAGACACAGGGGACCCAGACCCAGACCCCGAAGAGTGGGGGTGCCAGGATGGGTCCATGTCCGAGTCATCGTCCTCCGAGGAGGACGAGACCAGCTAGACCTCAATGCTGGCCACCCGAGGGGTCCCTGAGGCCACGGTGCGCGAACGCCCCGGGCACTACGGGCGACGCCGCCGCCGTCCCCACGCCGCAGCAGCCAGGCTCTAACCCCAACTCTCCACAGCGCTGGCAGTGCTCGCACCGCCTGGAGGATGGACTAGGCTCACGCAGCGCCGCCGGGCGGTGCCGGAGGCGAGTGGAATCGCTGACGCGCCGTTGATCACCGCACCAGAACGGTGCCGATCCGAACGGCGCCGAAGGCGGCGCCGAGGGTCCACCCAGCCAGGGCCCAAAAGCCGAGGGCCTCGACACGGGGAGCCTGCACTCCGAGGAGAGTGACTGCCGAGGCGGTGTCAGCGCCCACGGCCCTGAAGGGACTACGGCTCCCCAACACCGCAGAAGGGGCCTCCTTGGCAAGAAAAGACGAGGAGACCCCTCCTCCTTGGATCCGTACAGGCCCGGAGGGGACCCGGGAAGGGCCTAGAGATCTTGCCCGAGAATCCCTTTGAGCGACGCCGCCTCCGAAGGTCGGCGGGCTTTGCTGAGCTTAAACGCTCGATTTCCGAGGACGGGCGGCCCATCGAGAAACAGGCGCCGTGACGAATCCATGTCATGGTTGGGTCCCAGGCAACGGTGGCAAACGCTATGCCGGTCCACAGGAGCATCATGACGCATAGGGGCGCAGCCTGCCTTGAAGAACGCTTTAGCTCCGAACCGGACATAACGCCAAACTATTGAGAAAAAATAGGAAAACACCCGCGCCGCTTTTAGAAAGAAAAGGAACAGTCTGACCGGTTAGCGCCGAGTGTGTGGAAAAACGAGGAGTCGCACGCAGTAGCATTCAGAGCGCCGCCGGACAGGTGCCGCCTCGCGGAGAAACAGAACTGAGTTGGAGGAGGAGTCGGTCGCTACTAATGGCCGCCGCATGACGCCGCTCCTCGAGGGCGGTGTAGTCATAGTCTTAAAAAAAAAAGCCTCATGACGGTGCGCGCCCAGCTTATACCCAGGAAGTAATGAATGGTGAAGATTGACAAGGGAATATCATCTCCTGATAGTCCAGAAAGGACTGCTTGGACAGGAAAGGAGTGAAAATAGGAGAGGAGGAAAGAACTGATAGAAAGGAGAGCTCCTCGAGGATCTCGGCGCCGAAGAGGCGAACGGAGTTTAGAGCGGCTGCCAGCGGAGGGCGCACGGGCGCACCAAGAGGCACGCTGGCACCGCAGGCTGCACCGCCACCGCCGTGCTGCGAAGGCACACGGTGCTGCTGGCGGCGCCATGAGACCCATCGGCGCCGGGCGATGGCACCGCACCCAGCGTGCCACGGACAGCGCCGACAAGCTCAGAGACCCCCGAGATGGCGCCGTGACACCCCTGGAACCTGAAAAACAGGAGATAAGGGCATCGGGTGCCCCTCGCGCCGCAGCCAGTGAGGGGGGACACCCAAGCACAGAGTCGCTGGCACAGAAGGAGGCGCCACGACTAGGAAGGTCCAACCGCCCCTACCTGATCGCCTCGATTCTACCCGGCTCCAAAGCAACCGAGCCACGCAGAAGAACCAACCTCCGAGCCCATCGCTTCAAGAGCGCTCCACTGATGAAACTGCTCATCTGGAGACCTACCTATAGCGGGTAGGGACTCCGAAGGTCGAAGACGACGGAAACCGAAGTTGGCGACCAAGGAGGAGACCAGCAACTAGCCACGATAACCGACCGTCGACAAGAGATGATATCAGAGGGCGACCGAGTGATGCCTTCTTTGACCTGTGGGGTCAAGAAGAGTCGAGGTCGTAACGTGCGAATGCGACCGCTTGTTTTATGCCGGCGGGGACCGCCATCCCCCGGCATCGGACTGACCGCTGTCGGAACCCGCTGAGGAGAAGGGGCTGACCGGACCCAGCCAGATTGACTGAACAGTTTATACGGAAGTCTCCCAACCGCCACCTGACCTGCTTCAAGTGGTCGACTCCGTCTAAGTAGGTCGAGACTTCTTTATTATATGTTAAATTTAAAATATAATAGAAATATGATGAAATCAAATAAATCTAGCGATACTACTATCGAGATAATATTACAAAAATAAACTGAAAACTATGCGCTAGTTTGAAGTTTGACTCCTGACAGGCGAGCGACGTCGTTACTGAAGCGCACTCGACGGCGGGAAAAAGGAACTGAGGCAGTTGGAGGGTCGCCTGAGATAGTCATTACCGCTACGAGCCAGCGCCAGGGGCCATGCCTCACGCGCGCCATCTCCTCCACCCCCTCGGCAAAAGTTTGCTCTCGATGGGTCCTACTGCTCTCCAGCGCAGATCCCACTAGTGTGAATGAGTGGTGGAGACTTATGTCCAGGAAGATCTTCCGTTCGTCCTGAGGACTACTTATCCCTGTGGAAAGAAATAAAGTCAGTTTCTACTGACAAGGCTTGCAACTCACCTATGCGTCTGGCAGAAGTGACAGCCACTAGGAAAACAGATTTTCCAAGTTAGATACTTCAGCTCTGCAGAAAACAGAGGTTCAAAAAGGGGGTTGCATTAACTGGGAAATGCAAACATTAAGGTCCCAGGCAGGGGCCCGATCCTGAAAAAGTGGATTAGTATGGAGTAATCCCTTAAAAAACTTGGAAAACAAAGGGTGAGCGGAAAGAGAGGATGACTTTCCTGCTGAAACAAAAGCAGAAACAGCTGCCAAATGAACTCTCAGGGTAGCAGGTCTGAGGCCCAAGGAATTAAGATGGACCATGTAATCTAATACAATGGGCAAAGCAGCAGATTCTGGGGAAATATGCTTCCCAGCACACCAAATGGAAAACCATTTCCATTTAGAATTATAAGTAGCCCTAGTGGAAGGCTTCCTAGAAGCCTTTAGGATTTAAAGGACACCCTGAGAGAGGTGTAAGTCAGCAACTTAACCTCAAGAGCCAGGCCTGAGGTTGAGGGATTTGAGTCTGGATACAAAACCTCCCTGAACACAGGTTAATAGGTTGTGATTCCTGGGGAGGGAAAGGGGAAGATGGACTGTCAGGGACAGAAGGAGTGGGTACCAGGGCCACCTGGCCCAATCCGGGGCAATCAGAATCATCCTGCAAGGCTGAGATCTGATTTGACTAACACTTTGAATAGGAGAGGGAAGGGGGGAAAAGCATAAAGAAACTTCCCCTCCCAATCCAGCAGAAGGGCGTCCAGGGGGACTGAACCCAACACTGGAGGCCTGCAACAGAACAGTGGAAGTTGGTGATTGTCTGGGGCTGCAAAAAGATCTATCTGAGGGGTGCCCCATCTGGCAAAGACTATCCCCAATACTTGAGGATCCAGGGACCAATCGTGATGGCCCTGGGAAATCCTGCTGAGAGCATCTGCTAGGACATTGTCCTTTCCTGGAAGGTGAACTGCTGTGAGGGAAGTGTTCAGGGAATAGGCCAGAGACCACAACTTCATTGCCTCGGTGCACGAAGCCGAAGACCGAGTGCCCCCCCTGCTTGTTGATGTCCCACATTGTTGTGGTGTTGTCTGTTCTGACTTGTACCACTTTGTTCTGAACAGATGCAGAAAACGCTTGAAGAGCTAAAAAGACAGCTCTGAGTTCCAGCAAATTGATGTGGAGCAGAGATTCCTGGGGGGACCACACTCCCTGAGTGGAGAGGTCGCCCATGTGGGCTCCCCACCCCAGGAGGGAGGCATCTGCAGTGAGAGTCAAAGTGTGAGCAGGGGGAATGAAGGGGACCCCCAATCTCAAACTGATCTGATCCTGCCACCACTGGAGGGCCTGGATCAAGGTTCGAGTCACTGGGACCAACTTGGAAAGGGGGTCTCTTCTCTGAGACCAATAGGCTCGCAAGTGAAACTGAATGTCTCTCATCTGAAATCTTGCTCCCTGCACAACAGCTGTGCATGCAGCCATGTGCCCCAGGAGCTGCAGAAAGTGTCTTGTTGGTCGAGAGACCTGCAGAGTGAAGGAGGAGGCCAGAGCCACTAAATTCCTTACCTTTTCTAAGGGAAGAAAAGCTCTGGCTAGGTTTGTGTCCAATTCTGCCCCGATAAAGGTGAGTACCTGGACTGGTTCCAGAACCGACTTTGATAGATTTAGCAGAAAGCCCAGGGAGGTGAGAAGCTGCTGGGTGACTTGCAGGTGAGATTTTACATGTTCTGGGGACTGGCCTACAATGAGCCAGTCGTCTAGATAGGGAAAACAGCAATCCTTTGCCTCCTTAAGTGAGCCACTGCTACTGCCAGACATTTTGTGAATACCCTTGGGGCAGAGGTAAGGTCAAGGGCATTGCTCTGAACTGGTAATGACCTGAGGGCAGTTCTAATCTGAGGTACTTTCGATGGGAGCTTTGATTAGGATGTGAAAATAGGCATCCTTGAGGTCCAGGGAAGCTAACCAGTCCCCTGGCCTTAGAGAGGGTAAAATCATTGCCAGAGTTACCATTTTGAACTTTGGTTTCAAAAGATGCTTGTTCAGATATCTGAGGTCTAAGATGGGCCGCCATTCTCCTGTCTTTTTTGGGGTAAGGAAGAATCTGGAATACAGAGCCCTGCCCTGGTGCAGGGGAGGAACCCTTTCTACTGCTCTGAGAGACAACAGGGTTGAGACCTCTGCTTCTAGAGCAAGGGTCTCTGAAGAACTTGCAGGTAGAAAAAACCTGGTTCTCGTCTTGGGAAACTTTTTGAAGCTGAGAACCAGACCCTGGCTTACTACTTCCAGAACCCACTTGTGACTGAAGTAAGCCAACCTGCCCCCTACTGGTAAAGGGGAATCGGCCCTGGGCACCCCATCAGGGTGCCTTAGCAGGTGCTTTAGGCTGAGGGGTGGGAGCAGGCCTGCCCACACCCCGTCTGCCTCTGCCTCTGAAGAAGCCCCTCTGAGCATAAGCAGAGGAGGCCTGAGTCTGATAAAAAGGCCTGTGAAAGGCCTCACCCCACCCCTGGGGTATGCCTTGGGGAGTGGCTTGCCGCTCCTTAGCTTGGGCACTTTTGTAAGTAGTCCTATATTCATCCATCTTTTCATGTAATTCTCTGTCTGCTCCTCAAACAGAGAATTTCCCACCACAGGGAAATCCATAGCCTTAGTCTGGGTATCCTGTGACAGGCTAGTACACCTGAGCCAGGCCAACCTACGAAAAGCTACAGATGTGGCCATAACTCTAGAGGAAACATAATTAACATCCACAGCAGCATGAAACTGCACCTTAGAAACCTCAATGCCATCGGCAGCCACCTGTTCTAGTTCGCTAGCCAGCTGGCAATGGGCTTGTTTGGCTAATTCCATAACAGTACCCCATCTAGATTTCTGATACCTTGCTACATAAGCCATATAATTTGCTTGCCTGAGTCCCAAGGAGGCTGCCATATACTGTTTTTTTTGCCATGGCATCAATCTTCCTGGAATCCTAGTCAGGAGGATGTGAAGCTAGGGGAATATTAGCTTCATCACAGGCTGCAGCCTGAACTACCCCAACATGACTGCATTGCTGAGAAAGGAATTCTGTATCAGGACCTGACAGTGTGTACCTTCTGTCCATCTTTTTATCTACAGGAGGCACAGAATTAGGAGTTTTTAAAATGTTTTATTGTTTGTTTCCTAAAAGACTTATGCAAAGGAATAGACAATCTCCTAGACCCTGAATATCCATCCTTTCTACAAAATCAGGTTCCTCTTGCTCATCCACAGCTTCCTCCCATGGGAGCTGGAGGGATTCAGCAACCCTTTTTATAAAACAGAAAATGAGAGGGGACTCAGAAAGCATAGAGGGAGACTGTAAGGGTCAGTCTGGGGAGATGTCCGGTTCAGTGGGCACACCCAGACTCTCTCAGTCACATTCACACTGATCATCCTCATGCCACCCATCATAAAAATCTCCAATATCATATTCCTGAACCGGTGGAACCGGCCGAACCAACCTTTTACCAGACAGTGGCGGTTCGGACGGAACCGGAGAAAGTGACTGTACAATTTGTATAGCTTTTGCTAGTTCTGCAGCAGTTGGAGAAGGAATTTTGGACTCCATACCTGCTGATTTTCTCTTTTTTTAGTTTACTTTTGCCCAAGGAAGTCTAGCCCTGGTCAGAGAGCACTCCCTCCAGTTCGGTTGGCACCGAACCGGGCTGGCCATCTGGGTCAGCGGACTTTTTGGCCTCTCGTTCCCTGAGCCTGCCCACTCTCTTATCCAGGGTGGCTGCAGGGAAATTTTTACAAATCTGGCAGTCTGAAATGAGGTGGTCAACCCCAGACAATAAACACCTGTAGTGTGTGGGTCAGCCTTGGCAAAGGCTTCCCCACGAACCACTACAGTGCTGAAACCCAGTGGGCCCGGTTTTTCTTTTGGGTTTCTAGACATGATGCCAGCCTAACCAAGAAACTTGCCCTTTAACGGCAGTGCCAGGCAAGACACCCTTATCGGTTCCCAACCGTGTCACAGGTCATGGAAAAACCGTAATGAAATCGGTTTTTAGAACCATAAGAACCGGAACCGCCTCTAAAAGCTTTTAAATGCTTACTTTAAGGTTTTAATTAACCTGATCGGTTCGAACTGAACCGATAAACATTTACAAGTTCCACATAGAATAAAACCTGTCTATTACTTACAATACCACAGACAGAGCTTGAACCGATCGTTTGCGGTTAAAATAATTATACCGCGTTTAATTTAACCGAGAAAATACTGTTTAAACCGAAATGAACAAAGCAGTAGGAGAAATCTCCGGAGCGACTGTTCAGTGAGGCGGAGTAAAGAATCTGACAGTTCAGGTTTGAATCTCCACAGACAAAGCTTCTATTTTAGAGCTCGTGCTCAAAGTTCCATTCATGGAATGGAGTTAACTATTTCACCTCCGGAGCAGTTTTAATGGTGGGACAAACTGCAACTGTCATAATATAGCAAGACTTCATGTTGTTTGAAAGACCCTGACGCTGAGACCACTGAGCGGCCAGCTCCCACTGGAGGGGGCACATGTGCAATCTGGCCCAACGGACCACTGAGGTGCACACCGCCATGTAACCCAGAAGGCAAGGCCTAGATGGGAACAGGTTCAGAATGTCAGGTCCCTGGACCTCTCCACCTCCTGCAGGGAGGAACCCGCCAGGAGCAAATCATCGAGGTAAGGGTATGTCTAGTACCTTGGCCTTGTGATGGGCTGCCACAATTGCAATGCATTTGGTGAAGACCCGTGGGACCGATGACAGGCGGTGGCATGGCTCGAACTCGCACAGGGTCCCTTCGACCTGGAAGCGGAGGAACTGCTGGTAGGACGGACGGATTGGGACGTGAAAGAACGCGTCCTGTAGATCCAGTGAACAGAACCACGTTTCGTTCCAGAGATGGTATGATCTGGTTCAGAGTTACCATCCGGAAGGTGCGAGACCTGAGATATTGATTCAGATCATGGAGATCTAGGATGGGGCGCCAACCCCCCCGTCCGCTTGGGCACCAGGAAGTACCTGGACACAAAGCCTGGGTCTGTAGGAAGATCCGGCACTGGAGCTACCGCCTCTTTGCAGAGGAGCTGAGCAACGTCGACCCGAAGGGCCGACTGAGCGCCAACTGAGATCCTTTCCTCCCGTGCGGCACGGGCTCGGCTGGGGGGGTACTGCTCGAACTCTAGAAGCAGTCCCTGACCGACCACTTCCAGAACCCACCTGTCCGAAGTGATACCGGACCAGGCGGAAAGAAAGTGGCGGAGCTGGCCCCCCACAGGAGAACCCAGAACTGGTGTGACAGGTGTAGGGGAGACCACCCCTGACCCGTCACTGTGCAGGCTTGGAGGAGGAGGAGGAGGCTCCTGGACCAGCACCTCGGCTTCCTTTGCGGGGCTGTTGGGGACCCTGCTTGGGCCTAGGGAGCCAAGCTGGAGCCTGCTGTTGTTGCTGACCTCCCTGGAAGGAGGGCTGTCTAACCGCAGGGGAAAAGTGTCAAAAGGACTTCTTCTTGTGCTTCTGCTGGTTCTTGCCCGAAGAACCCTTAGTAGATGTGGCATCTAAGGTGGCATTAGACTGCTCAATGCTCTGGAGAAGACCTGCCACTTTCGGACCAAAAAGGTCGGTGCCAAGGAAGGGCACGTCAGCAAGCTTGTGCCGAGTATCCGCTGGAAAGGAGGATAACCTCAGCCAGGCCCTGCGGCGAGCAGCCACTGTGGCAGCTAGTGAACGGGCACAGGAATCTCCAATGTCCAGAGCCGTCTGGAGCTGCTGTTTAGCAACAGCACGGCCCTGGTCATAGACCTGCTTGACCGTGGTCTGCATGTCTGCTGGGAGATGAGGGGAGGACTTCATCAAGCGACCCCAGTAGGGCATGAGAGAAGTGTGCCATAATCACTGCCAAGCTGGCCTGACGAAGGCCCAGGGATGATGCCGCATAGACTTTCCGGGCAGAGTGGTTCATGTTTTTAGACTCCATATCTGGAGGGTGGTCAGTATCCGCAGAGCTGCCCGTGTGCCGAAAGAAAAAATTACTCACCTTAGTAATGCTGTTTCTTCTAAAGGAGTCTTGCTGTATTCTGACTATTGACTATTGCAGTGATATTCAACCTTTGAACTGCCCCGGAGTAGGTTGGATATCACTGCAATAGTCAGAATACAGCAAGACTTCATGTTGTTTGAAGAAAAAATTACTCACCTTAGTAATGTTGTTTCTTCTAATGGAGTCTTGCTATATTCTGACTATTGCAGTGATATCCAACCTACTCCGGGGCAGTTCAAAGGTTGGATATTACTGCAATAGTCAATAGTCAGAATACAGCAAGACTTCATGTTGTTTGAACACTGAGGCAGTCACAAGGCTCTCAGCCAAGGGATGCTCAGTGAAGCCTGCCAAGGACCCCATGGGTACCGCGTACTTGTGAGCCATACAGGCAGACGGAGCCGGGCAAGAGGCAGGGCGCTGCCAAAGCTCAAGGGCCGGGCCAACGATGGCTTCAGCCACTGGAAGAAAAAATTACTCACCTTAGTAATGTTGTTTCTTCTAATGGAGTCTTGCTATATTATGACAATTGCAGTGAGTCCCCATCTTCGAACTGCCCCGGAGGTGAAATAGTTAACTTTCCATACAAGCATGGAACTCTGAGCGCGAGCTCGGTTAGAAGGCTCTGTCTGCTGATCTTCAAACATAAACTGTCAGATCTTTACGAGCAAAAACTCACTAAGGCTCTGTGTGGAAGCTGTAAACCTACACTAGCCGACTGGCTACTAACATAAAGACACACTTCTTGGTCTCCAAGAAAGACTCAAGTCATGAGACCCAAAAGAAATGAAAAATACAACACCAATTCACCCCAAACGAAGGGTGAAAAAAGAAAGTGGCATAAAGAAAGCGCCAACACTGTAATGCCCACCCACATCCCAAAGCAGAGGTTCTGACAGGGGTAGGCAGGGAAGGAGGTCATAATATAGCAAGACTCCATTAGAAGAAACAACATTACTAAAGTGAGTAATTTTTTCTTCAAACAACATGAAGTCTTGCTATATTATGACAATTGCAGACTACACAGCAGTACCCCCATGGAGGAGGGACAGAACCTACTTAGGGAATAGGCTCTGAAGGACAGCTGTGCCAAACCGAGCATCACTCCGAGCCTGGATGTCCGAGGAGTAATCTTGGTAAAAGTGTGAACTGTTTTCCAAGTAGCTGCTTGACATATCTCTAGAATAGGGATGTCTCTGGCAGCAGCCAGAGAAGCAGCTGTACCTCTGGTAGAGTGAGCCCTCAGGCCTGAGGGAGGAACCTTACCCAGTTTTTCGTAACAGAATTGGATACAAGAGACAATCCACCTGGCAATGGATCTTTTAGTGGCAGGCTTCCCTTTACCAACCTCACCATAAGTGAGGAACAGTTGGAGGGAGTCAAACCTGTGACCCTTGGTACACTCTATGTAGTAACTAAGGGCTCTCTTCACATCTAGGCTGTGCAGCCTCCTCTCACCAGAGGAAGAATGGTCAGTGAAGTACAATGGAAGAGATATAGATTGATTAAGGTGGAAATCTGAAACCACCTTAGGCAGAAACTTTCTATTAGTCCGGAGGACTACCTTATCTCTGTGAAAGGAGATAAAATCCGGCTCCACTGACAAAGTTTGTAATTCACTTATGTGTCTGGCAGAAGTGATGGCTACTAGAAACACAGTTTTCCAAGTCAAGTACTTAAGCTCAGCTGAAGACAAAGGCTCAAAGGGGGGTTGCATAAGCTGAGCAATACAAACATTAAGATCCCAGGCAGGGGCAGGATCCCTGAATGGAGGATTGGTGTGAAGCAATCCCTTAAAAAACTTGGAAAATACAGGGTGAGTTGAAAAAGAAGAGGATTTACCAGCCGAAATAAAAGCAGACACAGCTGCCAAATGCACTTTCAGGGTAGCTGGTCTCAGCCCCAAAGTGTTCAGATGGACCAAATAATCCAGGACTGTGGGTAAATCAGCAGAGTCTGGGGAAATATGCTTTTCTGAGCACCATATGGAAAACCTTTTCCATTTGGAGTTGTAAGTAGCCCTGGTGGAAGGCTTCCTAGAAGTCTTCAATATATCTATTACGCCTTGTGAGATGTGTGAGTCAGCAAACTCTAACTCTTCAAGAACCAGGCCTTGAGATTGAGAGATTTGAGATTCGGATACCAAACCCTTCCCAGGGCACAGGTTAACAGATTGTGATTCCTGGGAAGGCACAGGGGAAGATGGACTGCTAAGGACAGCAGTAGTGGATACCAGGGTTGTCTTGCCCAATCCGGGGTAATCAGAATGACCGTGCAGGACTGGGATCTGATTTTGACTAGCACTTTGAACAGGAGAGGAAAGGGAGGGAAGGCATAGAGAAACTTCCCTTCCCAACTGAGGGCTAAGGCATCCAGAGGGACTGAGCCCAAGACCGGGGGCCCGCAGTAAAAGAGGGGAAGTTGGTGATTGTCTGGGGCTGCAAAAAGATCTATCTGCGGGGTGCCCCATCTGGCAAATACCACTCCCAGAATCAGGGGATTCAGGGACCACTCGTGATGGCCCTGAGAAATTCTGCTGAGAGCATCTGCCAGGACATTGTCCTTGCCTGGGAGGTGAACTGCCGTAAGGGAGGTGTTCAGGGAGTAAGCCAGAGACCACAACTTCATGGCTTCGGTGCACAAGGCCATAGACCGAGTGCCCCCTTGCTTGTTGATGTACCACATTGTAGTGGTGTTGTCTGTTCTGACCTGTACAATTTTGTTCTGAACAGATTTGGAGAAAGTTCGAAGTGCTAGAAAAACTGCTCTGAGCTCCAACAGGTTGATGTGGAGCAGAGTTTCTTGGGGGGACCACAGTCCCTGGGCAGTGAGGTCGCCCATGTGAGCCCCCCACCCCAAGAGGGATGCATCCGTAGTAAGGATTAAGGAGTGAGACTGAAAGACAAAAGGAACTCCTTGTCTCAGGTTGCTCTGATCCTGCCACCACTGCAGGGCTTGGATCAAGGTTCGAGTTACTGGGATCAACTTGATAAGAGGATCCTTTCTTTGAGACCAAAAAGCTCTCAAATGGAACTGAATGTCCCTCATCTGAAATCTTGCTCCTTGCACTACTGCTGTGGAAGCAGCCATGTGTCCTAGGAGCTGCAGAAAATGCCTTGCTGGTCGAGAGACCTGCAGGGTGAATGAGGAGGCCAGGAGACTAGGGTCTTTGCCCTGTCCAGAGGGAGGAAGGCCCTGGCTTCCTGTGTATTCAGTTCTGCGCCTATGAAGGTTAGGAGCTGGACAGGCTCTAGAACTGACTTTGAGAGATTCAGAAGGAAACCTAGGGAGGTAAGCAGTTGCTGAGTTACCCGACGGTGTAAGCTGACCTGTTCTGGGGACTGGCCTATTATGAGCCAATCGTCCAGGTAAGGAAAGATGGCAATTTTTTGCCTTCTTAGATAGGCAACTGCTACTGCCAGGCATTTGGTGAATACCCTTGGAGCAGAGGTGAGGCCAAAGGGCATTGCTCTGAACTGGTAATGGCCTGAGGGCAGCTCGAACCTGAGGTACTTTCGATGGGAGCTTCTGATGAGAATATGGAAGTAGGCATCCTTGAGGTCCAGGGACGCTAGCCAGTCCCCTGGCCTTAGAGAGGGTAAAATAATTCCCAGGGTCACCATTTTGAACTTTGGTGTTAAAAGGTGCTTGTTTAAGTATTTGAGATCCAGGATGGGCCGCCATTATCCTGTCTTTTTTGGGGTAAGGAAGTACCTGGAGTACAAACCTTTGCCCTGGTGTAGGGGTGGAACCCTTTCCACGGCTCTGAGAGCTAGGAGGGAAGAGACCTCTGCCTCTAGGGCAAGTGCCTCTGATGGAGATGCAGGTGGAAAAGATCTGGTTCTCATCTTTGGAAATTTTTTGAAGCTAAGAACCAGTCCCTGGCTTACTACCTCCAGGACCCACTTGTCTGACGTTAGAGACTTCCAGTCCTCGACAAAGTAAGCCAGCCTGCCCCCTACAGGTAGAGAAGAATCGGCCCTGGCTACCCCATCAGGGTGCCTGCTTGGCAGGAGCTTTAGGTTGAGGGGTGGGAGCAGGCCTGCTTGAACCCCGTCTGCCTCTCCCTCTAAAGAACCCCCTCTGAGCATAAGCAGAAGAGGAGGCTTGGGATTGGTAAAAAGGCCTATGAAAAGGCCTGCCCCTGCCCTTGGGAAGCTGCTTCTGAGGAGTGACCTGCCTTTCTTGGCCTGTGCACTCCTATAGGTGGTCCTGTATTCATCCATTTCTTCATGTAATTTCTGTTTGCTCCCCAAACAGAGAATTGCCCACAACAGGAAAATCCATGGCCTTAGACTGGGTATCCTGTGACAGGGTAGTACATCTGAGCCAAGCCATTCTGCGAAGTGCCACAGATGTAGCCATGACTCTTGATGACACATCATTAGAATCTACTGCAGCATGAAATTGCACCTTAGATGTCTCAATACCATCTCTAGCCACCTGTTCCAGCTCTCTGGCAAGCTGGTCAGGGACTTGTTTTGCTAGAGCCAGCACAGTACCCCATCTGGATTTCTGGTATCTAGCAGCATAAGCCATATAATTTGCCTGTCTGAGTCCCAAGGATGCTGCCATGTACTGTTTCTTTGCCATAGCAGCAATCTGTTCGAGCTGCTCGGCGGATCCCGCATCCGCGGACACCGCCCACCTGGCCTCCTTCGATTTCACCGGTGGATAGCGAAACTCCGGTCTCCCCAGCTTAAGGCGCGCCTTGCGGTCCTCCAGAACGGTGGGATGGAAGGCCAAACAGATGGTGCAAGCCGAGATTATTGTACAGCGCTAGGCAATAGCATACGAAGGTGGGGATCAGTAACGAAGACATTTTCTTTCCAGGACACCCGGAAACCGGGACGACTTGGGTTCCCCATATCCTGCTGCTCGATCAGAGTTGTAAACTCTAATGAGTTTGAGAGAGAGTAAATGTGGCGAAAACCGTCGATGAGACTCCAGGGCCTATGGTACTTGAAAAGTAGCACGAGGGAACCTGTATCCCCCCGGGGAAAGGAAAATCTGGCGTCATGGGGCGGAGCCGAGATATATACCACCCGGACGGGTGGGAGGAGCCAGCCTTAAGATTTCTGGTAAGATTTAAAGGGGAAAGGGACAATGCCAGACGGTGTGGCTGAACAACATATCCACGCTCCTAGAACTACTGTTACAGGTGAGTAACCTATTCTTTTAGGAGTGTGGATATGTTGTTCATCCACACTTCTTAGCAGACTCCAAGCAGTTCTCTGGGAGAAGGGAGGCAAGGCACTCACCCCCTACTTAGGAAAGAGAGATTGGAGAACCGAGGCCCCAAAACCAGCATCCAGGCGTGACTCAAGGTCGATGTGGTAGTGGGTAATGAAGGTGTTTGCTGACTTCCAGGTAGCAGCCTGACAGATTTCCTGGATAAGGATGTCCTGGAAGCAGCCACCAATGCAGCAGTATGGTGGGTAGAATGAGCTCTTATCCTCTGGGAGGCTCCTTGCCCACCAACTCGTAGCACAGACCTATGCATGATGTAATCCACCTTGCAATGGTCTGTTTGGCTGCAGGTCTGCCAGAAGCGGCTTCAGCATAGGTGACAAACAGCTGGCGAACCTCTCCACGAATTTCCGCCATTCTGTCCTTATAATAGGAGAGAGCACGTCTCAGGTCCAAAGTATGGAGCCTGTACTCAGCGTCTGAGGTGTAGTTAGGGTAGTATACCGGCAGAGTCAATACCTGGTTAAGGTGAAACTCTGCTACCAACTTCGGAAGGAATTTCGGGTGGGGGCGCAGGACAACTTTGTCCCTGTGAAAAACCAGACAAGGGGAATCCACCGACAGTGCCTGGAGCTCCCCTGTCCTTCTGGCCGATGTGATAGTGACCAGGAAGGCCGTTTTCCACAAGTGTGAGATTGCACACTTGTGCATAGGTTCAAAAGGTTTGCACATAAGCTTTGCCAAAACCAGCAACAAATCCCAAGGAGGTGGAGGTTCACGCACCGGAGGGGATATGTGATCCAAGGCCTTTGAAGAAGTGCCCGACCACTGTCTCCTGCGCCAATGTCGGCTGACCACCCCACGCCCGGTAAGCAGAAATGGATGCCAGGTGTACCCTAAGGGTCGATGACCGCAGACCCCTTTGGAGAGAGACAAAAGGTAGTGGAGAATATTAGCCACAGAGCAGGATAAGGGGTCCAGACTCTTTCCCTGACACCAAATGGAAAATCTCTTCCATTTGAAGGCATAACATTTCCTGGTTGATTCCTTACAAGATGCCTCCACTACGGTGTAGACATCCTCGGAAAGACCCAGAGCCTGGAACTCTAGCCGCACAGGTACCAGGCTGTGAGGTGCAGAGATTGAAGGTCCGGAAGGAAGACCTTTCCCTGGTTGAGAGATATCAGGTCTGGGCATGTAAAAAGCCGCTCTGGGGGCCTCCAGTTGAGGCTGAGGAGACCTGGATACCAGAACTGGCATGGCCAATCTGGGGCTACCAGGATCACCCTCGCCTTGTCCCTCCTCACCTTGAGTAACACCTTGTGGATCAAGGAAAATGGAGGGAAGGCATAAAGGAGGCCTGGGGTCCACGGCCTCGAGAAGGCATCCCCCTGCAGTGAGCCCTGCTGAGGGGGGCGGGCATGGTACAGCCTCAGCTTGTTGTTCTCTCTGGAGGCAAACTGGTCCACCAATGGTTTGCCCCAGTGGGAGAACAGACTGTAAGCTACCTCTGGATGGAGAGACTACTCGTGGGATGTCTGACCTATGCGGCTGAGAGCATCCGCCAGCTGGTTCAAGACTCCTGCCACATGAATGGCAAGGAGATCCACCTCCAGCTGACTTACGAGAGTCCAGATGTGGAGCATCTCCTTGCACAGCAGACGGGAGTGTGTGCCACCTTGTTTGTTGAGGTAGTACATAGTCGTGGTATTGTCTGTCTGGACTTGAACCATTTGACCCCGGAGCTGAGGAGCGAAAGCTGACAGTGCCAGCCTGACTGCTCTGAGCTCCAACAGGTTGATGTGGCATCGGACCCTCGGGTCCAGAACCCACGGGGTCCTGTGGTCCTCTCAGGCTTCCCAGCCTATAAGAGAGGCATCGGTCATAAGGACGACCGTCGGTTCGGGGCCGACAACGGGATCCCTTCCTGCAACCGTTCTAGGGCGGTCCACCATTGGAGAGCATCCCACATCTTCTGGGTTACAGTGATCAGTTGGTTGAAATGACCGTGGTGCTGAGTCCACTGGGTGGCCAGCTCCCACTGAAGGGGGCGCATATGCCACCTGGCCCAATGGACCACTGAGGTGCATGCCGCCATGCAACCCAGAAGGTGCAGAAAGTCCCGATCAGGGCACAAGTGCCCAACCAGAAATTATCGGACAAAGGAGGAGAGAACCTCCGCACTGTCCGCCGTGAGCCGAGCTCTGGATTGACAAGAGTCGAGCTCTGCCCTGATGAAGCCCATCACCTGGGCAGACACGAGTTCCGATTTGGCCTCGTTGATCAAGAGGCCGAGTCGGGAGCAGGTTTGGAGAGCCAGATCCCTGGACCTCTCCACCTCCTGACAGGAGGAACCTGCCAAGAGCCAGTCGTCGAGATAAGGGTAGATTAGTACTCCTCGACACCGAAGATAGGCTGCCACCACTGCAATGCACTTGGTGAAGACCCGCGGGGCAGATGGCAGGCCGAACAGCATGGCTCGGAACTCGTACAGGGTCCCTTCGACTCTGAAGAAGAGGAACCATTGATGAGACAGACGGATTGGGATGGGAAAAAACGCATCCTGTAGATCCAGTGAACAGAAATGAAAATTACGTACCTACCGTAATTCTTGATCTTCTTGGACGAGTCTCCACCACTCATTCACACTAGTGGGATTACGCCGAGGCACTAGGACCCATCGAGCAAACGTTTTTGCTGAGGTCGGCGAGACATGGCCGCTGGCGAGACATGGCGCTAGTGCGCGGCTCGAGCGGTAATGACTATCTCGGCCGACCCTCCAACCGCCTCAGTACCTTTTTACCAAGGAGGTGCAGCACAACTAACGTAAGAGTAAACTAACATTAAAACATGGACATAAGATAGTCCGCACGGACCTGTAAGAAGGGTCAGCAAAGAAGTCCTCACGGCCCAAAGATTTGAGGGAGGAAGACCAACACAGCGTGAGTCCGGGATGGAGTGGAAGAGGATGAGTGTAGGAGACTCGGCCAAGAAGATCAAGAATTACGGTAGGTACGTAATTTCATATCTTCCTGGACATAAGTCTCCACCACTCATTCACACAGTGGGAGAGTACCAAGCTGATAATCCTCAAAAGGGCGCAGGAGAGCCAGAGCCACGCGATTCAAGATAGAAGCTCATTAAGGATAGTTCTGCCGAATGCGGAATGTCGCCTGTATGAACATCCAGTGCATAGTGCTTAACGAAGGTATGCAATTGAGCTCCAGGTGTGGCGTGGCAGTATCTGCAATTGGAACATTGCTAATTTCCGCTAGGATGTCACGATCGCTTCTAGTAGAGTGAGCGCACACTCTACCTTCTAATTTAATTTGAGCTATGGAATAGCAATGTCAAGGTACGCCACTACTAACTATGATAGAGATGCATCTGATAGCGACAGGTTGACCCAGCTGGGTGTCGCTGGAAAGAAACAAAGAGTTGTTGAGTCTTATGAATATCCTTGGTTCTATCTAAATAGAACCACAAGGCCTCTTAATATCCATGAATGAAGAGCTCATTCCCTTCATTTTGGAAATTAGCTATAGAAGGAAGTACCAGAGGTTGGTTTAGATGGAATTCTGACACGACCTTGGAAGAAATTTAGGATGAGTATGGAGAACTACCTTGTCTTTATGGAATACAGTATACGTGAGGGGCCGGAACTCAGGGCATGTATCTCAGAGACTCTCGTGGCTGAGGTAATGGCCACCAGGAAGGCAGTCTTCCAGGTAAGAAATTTCAGCTCACAGGTAGCTAGGGTTCGAAAGGCTGAGTGAGCATGTCCAGCACCAGGTTAATGTCCCAGGCTGCAACTGGACGCTAACAGGGGTCTGGTATGAAGAATCCTTAAGAAATCTCTTCACTATAGGTAACTGAGCCAGAGTCAAGGACGAAACCGCCTCATGGAACGCTGAGATGGTACTAAGGTGAACTTTAACTGTGGAGTACTGAAGACCTGAGTTAGATAGGTCCAAAAGATACTCCAGAACCTTGTCAGGAGGACAGGAAAAGGATTCCAAGAGGACTTTACACCAGAGAGAAAAACGTTTCCATTTGGACGCGGACGTTTTCCGGGTGGCTAGCTTCCGAGCAGCCAGAAGGATGTCCGAGACTCTATGAGAGACACTGAACTGATTCACTTCTATCTCTTCAGGAGCCAAGCATGAAGGTGAAGTGATTTCAGGTTGGGATGGACCAACGAACCCTGGGTCAAAAGATTGATTTGCAAGGGAAGTGGTCTCGGGGAGGCTGCCAACATACTGTTGAGTAGAGGAAACTTAGTTGCTTTGAGGCCAGGAGGGAGCAAATGAGTAACTCGGTTGGTCCCCTGAGACTCGAACTTGAGGAGTACTCTCTTGATTAGAGAAAGCGGAAAGGCGAAAGAAAGCGTTGTCCACCAGAGCCTGAACGCATCCTGACAGAAAAATGCCAGGCACTGGATTTCTGGAGCAGAAGAGAGGCAGTTTTGTATGCTGAGTGGGATGCAAAGGTCCAGGTCTGGAGTTCCCACTCTTTGAACAGGGACTGAAGCTATGGCTTGGTCGAGAGACCACCTGTGAGGGTCTGCCTCCGCTCTGCTGAGAGTGATCTGCTAGGTCGCTTTGTATACCTGGCAGATAAACCGGCTTGAATCAGAGACTTGTGCTCCAAGCACCACCCCACACCCTCACTGCTTCCCTGCAAAGGGGATAAGAATGAGCACTCGCCTTGCTTGTTGATGTAATACATCACAGCTTTTTTGTCCGCTTGAAGAGGAGAATGTTCTTGTGACAAAGGACATCCTTCAGAGCTCGGATCGCTATAGAGGGACCGCTTCATCTCCAGGACATTTATGGGAGATGAGTTTTAACTGAGTCCATACACCTTGAGTGTGGAGGGAGAGACAGTGAGCCCCCATCCCATTAGCAATGGCCTGTGGTGATGGAGATCTGATGATCTGGAAGAGCAAAGGGAATCCTTCCAGGAGATTGCTCTCTGAGACCACCAGGTGAGAGACTTCAAGGGCTGCGTCACCTGATGGGATAAGACTGGGGTGAGAGGTCGAGACCACTGAGTGGAGAGCATCCATTGGTGGTTCTCATGTGCAACCGACTAGGGTACAGTGAACACCGAGGACGCCATGAGACCCAACATGTATTGCATCGAGAGCTGTAACCGATTGGTTCTCCCTGCTGTAACGGGCCATCCGAAGGATGTCAGTCTCTGTCCTCTGGAAGGAAAGCCTTGGCGGAAGAGGTGTCTGAAGCTCCCTAAGAAAAGGAGCCTCTGGGAGGGCTGCAGTTGAGATTTTTCAAATTCAGCAGAACTCCCATGGACGTGAGAAGACGGTAGTCGCTTTGGTACGCTTCCAAAGTCCCTTATTGGAAGGGGCTTGCAAAGAAGCCAACCGGGTCTAGGGAAACACTGATTCCGCTTTTCCTGAGATGCGCCACAGAACTGCACAACATTTGTAAGAAACTGCGCCGAGGATAGCCCAAAGGGCAGGACTTGAACTGATAATGCTGACCCAAAGCTACAAACCTGAGGAACTTGCGGTGGGTCGGGTGGACGGGGATAGTTGTAAGCATCCTGCATATCCAGAGAGGCCAGCTAGTCGTGGTTATGCAGCAAGGAACAGGGTACCTAGGGAAATCATTTTTGAATTTCTCCCTGGGAGGAATTTGTTCAACTTTCTGAGGTCTAGGATGGGTTGCATCCCCCAGATTTCTTTGGAACTTAGGTGCAATGGGAGTAGAACTCCTGTGTTCGCGTAGATGCGGACACCAGTTCTGTTGCCCTGTTGTTCAGAAGGCCACGGATCTCGGCGGTGAGGAGGTTCGATTGAGAGGCCGACAACCTGGGTTGTCGTTTGGGAGGACAGCGTGAGGGTTCCAAGAATTGAGAGAATAACCTCGCTAATTATCCAAGGACCTGTTTGTCCGGGTTATGGACTTCACTGGTTGTAGAAGTACATCAGACCACCTCCCACTGAGAGAAAGTTCCACCTGGCAGTGTGGATGGAATTTGGGCCAACAACTCATATAGTGGCGCTGGGGCTTTAGGCCCCTGCGCTTTCTGCTGCCTTCTTTGAGGTTGGGCATGGTTGGCTTTATGGAAGCTTCCTGCCTCTGCCTCGGCGACTGACGATTATGAAACTGACGCCTGTTCACATGCCTTTTAGAGGGGCAGGCGGAGGTTCGGGCCAATTTGATGGCCTTTCCGGTCTCTGAGTGCCTCTAGGCTTGCTCACCTGAGGGCCAAAAGATAGGTAGCCATCAAAAGGCAGCGCCATTACCCGCTGCTGAGCATCGTCTGTGAAGCCAGAAGTACGAGCCAGGAATGGCGCCGGTACAAATCCCTGTGGCTGCTGAGCGGGTAGCAGTGCTCAAAGCGCCCATGGCGGCTTTGACCTTGTTGGTTGACTCAATACCTCTAATAACGGTGAGAAGAAGCTCTGACTTGAGTCCGAATCTGGAAGAGCTTCAACCATTCTTTTCATAGAGTGCCACAGGATATACTCATACTGAGAGGTCGTCAGGATGTTGGGATGGAAGGCCAGGCAGAACGTGCAGGTGGAGGTGTTATGTCTGACACCAAGGCAGTGGACACACATTAGGTGGGGATCTGTGCGCGACATCTTCTGGCCGCAGGAGCACCGGTGAAATCCGGGAGCAGATTTATCCTCCATGTCTGATGCACTACTATCGGAATCGACATCTCGAATTAATTTAAAGGTAAGATTCGGTGAAAACCGACGTCTGAAATCCAGGGCCAATGAATTGCTGTGAAGCACGAGGGAACCTGTATCTTCCAGCGGAAAGGAAGATCTGGTGACATGGGGCAGAGCCGAGGTTTATACCACCCGGGTGGGTGGGAGGAGCCAGCTTGAAGACTTCCGGCAACATTTAAAGGGGAAAGGGACATGCCAAGGAGTGTGGATGAATAACATATCCACGCTCCTAGAATAAAGTTTTTTCAATGATTTCTTAACCATGACTGCTGTTTAGTAATCCGGTAGGGACACAGATGTTTTTTTCAAATGTCAAAATGTTATTATCACAAACCACACAACATGTACATCTAATTATACGACAACACAGAGCATGTGTTAGCCATTCCGATAAATTGATGCTGTACTACATTATAAATATTACAAGAAAAGACATGCCTTGTTTTGCTATGCAACAAGAAAATGGGATGTAAATTCAATCACATTGCTAACACCTTCCTCTCTCTGACATTTTAAACTCTAACAATAAATATCAGCAATGTAGGCCACAGCTACCAATACTCGTCCATGAGAAACCACATCCAATTTTTCAAATATTAGTGGTAGCACATTTTGAACAGTTTCTAACACATCATTGTTTAGGCACCTGGTCATGTTCATTATTTCACACCAGCGTACATCTTTTTTAATGTCACTTATTAAAATCTGTATAAACTGAAGTTTTTTTTTACAGTTTATCTGGTTACCTGGAGTTTGATCAGCAGGGTTTGAAATTTGCATGATTATCAAAGTCTGTAGAAGACTTTCTATTTTCTGCTTTTCAAACATTCTTTGGTGATTTCCCCACAGGTTACCCATCTTAACAGCTCTCACCATGCAGTGCTGTGTACCTCGTCAGAACTACCAATATCATACAAGTACATATAATATGGCACAGGGCTTCCTTTTTGCAATGGACTTTTAAAATATTTTTTACGACTTCCTGATGAAACTGCTTCTTCAACAGCACTCCGTAGTGTTACACTCAATTGTTCATAAAGTGTGTCAAGTCCCTTAGCCATGCATGGCATCTCTAAATTCTGACAAAGTGTCATTTATTGCTTGTATTGTATCAAAACAGGATGCTTTGTACCAGAGTTTCCATGCTGTCGATTCGACTAGTAGCTTGACCCATTGTGGGTGCAACCTCTCACTGACTTCAGGAAAAGCATGCTCCCAGTACCCCTTCTCTGGTTCATATAAACAGCTATGTCTTATCTGCGAGGGGTGGTCTGTGGTACATCCATCACACTTTATCTTCAGGACCTGAGCCATCAAGTCTTGCAGTAGCTGTATCAGAATACCCTTTTTCAGGTCCAACATGATAATCTTTTCAGGTGGCACTTCAATTGCTGTCATGACCACATCAGCCTTTTCATCGGTGCATTTCTTAGCATCTGGTACATCTGGCACTTCCCACTGTTCATCCATATTAACACACTCATGATTATCATGCAAACCATGTCTCATGAATGATTCTATCGATTCAGTCATAACAGAATCCGCCGGTGTGGCACTAGCAGATGTTGATAGGCTAGGTTCACCCATTTCACTGTTTTCCTCAGGCAATCTGCACACACAGGAGTAAAACATAAACCAACTATGGAGGAACAGCACTAAATGCTTTTATCAGCATAACCTTTCTAACATGTCCGGGGCTAGCCCAGACGCTCCACCCATAGCAGTGTCACGGCATGGAAGAGGTGGGGGTGGGGTGCTGCATCATTTCTTGTGGACATGGGTGTGAAAAGGTGTGGGGTGCTACATCATATCAGGCGCCCACATGGAGAGGGCAGGACATTGCCTAATTTCTAGTGCACAAGGGATACGGAAGGGGTGGGGCCATTGTGTAATTTCTGGAACACATAGAAGGGGTGGAGCATTACGTCACATCCGGCCATCAATCAAAAAGGGGAAGGGCATTAAGTCATCATTTAAAAGGGGCGGGGCAATTAACCACCAATCATTCATCAATCAAATTTTGTCAGTTAGTATGCACGTATACTACTCACACGCTCCCACCGACAATTTCAGGGATTTTTAGTCACCATGATACTCAATTTTTTTCTGGTCTTTTTTTTTTTTTTAATTTTTGTATTGAGGCCAGATGCCCAATCACTCTTGACCCATTGACCTCCACCCCTGTGTTCACAGAACATCTTGTGGGTCCCAACATCAGATACAAAGGGGAGAGTGGTAGTTTCTACTAAGACCCCATCAAGTCCTGATCACTGTAAAACTACAAGGGAACTAGCAAGCAAGTGAATCATATCCTCTGTGGCACGTTCCTGGCCTCCAGGCCCAGTGACCAAAACATGACGTTGATCTGGAACTTAGGGTCTAAGGATAAGGACAGGGGTCTGTGCCCTTACATTCAAATTCAGGTTTGGATTCTAATATCCCCTTATGACAGCCCCAGAACCCATGCACATACTCTACCCCTTAAAGTCCACAGCCCTCTAACCTTTTCTAAATGTCCTTTGACTGCTTCAGAGATATACCACTGTGTGCCCCCCATCTCTTCTGTCAATTCCCTATTGGTGTTTTAATGAATGATTAGGCTCAGAAGCCCCTGTGTTTTCTTATTTTTAAATGTGCTCTTTAATCTTTAACAGCACATTAATCGGTGTCTATCTAGTACAGCTGTCCCCACTAGTAAAGTATAGGTCTGGAAGACTATTCAGTGGTGTTGGCAAACAAAAAGGGGGCAAAGGGGTGAAGCTGGTGTGAGGGCGGAGCTAGGTTAACCAAAGTGGAAAGCTCCACCCTCTTGACCAGACTGATTTTGTGCACACTACAAGAACACATCACCCCCTTTGCAACCTACACTTTAGGAATGGTGGTGGTGGTAGTGGTGGTGGTGGTGGTGGGAGGGGTTAACAAAAAATGAAAATTACGTACCTACCGTAATTATGATCTTTCTGTGTATCTTCACCATTCATCACAGATGGGTTATCTGGCCGTAGGTCAGGACCCCGTGGGAGCTTTTTTTTTTTTTTTTTTTAAAAAGGGTAAGTGAGCCCGACACACGTCGGCGCCACCCTCGAACCGACGTACGGCGTGGCGCTGGGGTTGGCTGCTTCGCTGTGTCGACTCACCCTGCCTGCCAGTTCTGAGTCGCCGGAGAGGAAGAGAAAGGGATGGAGGGTGGGACAAGAGAGTCCAAGGGACAGAAAAAGGAAAGGATGACTGAACTAAAAGGAGAAATAACGACTGAGAGGACAGCAAAGAAGAGGTTAGACTAAGGGGATTGGGTAGGGGCCCCAGTCTCTGGAAGCGGGAGAAGGGAAGGGTAGGGAGGGGAAAGAATTTAGGAGAGAGGAAGAGGTATTAAGGTATCGAGACCCTTGTCCGTCACCAGATTGTATAGGAACTGCAAGGAGTACCAAAACCGTCTGCCAGAATTCAAGGCACAGAATAACTGGCAAATACCCCAGAAGCAGAAATCGGCTATTCTGGAAGAAGGACAGAGGTACAGGGATTTAGTACTCTCTCAGGAAAAGATGTTTGGTGAAAAAAGGTTTTTGTTTTTTTTAGGAGAAATAGTTGGATGGAAACCAGGAGGAGAACAGAAGGAGGGCAACTACCAACTCCCACCCCATCAGGGTGGAGACAAAGTAGTAGAGAAGGAGTGCCGCTCGAGCTGTCTACTCTCATTGGAAAATACCCCCGTGTGTCCCCACTTTACCCCGCTCCTAAGGAGGAGGGGGGTCACAGAGAGGGAGGAGGACCCAGGGGGATGGTGGGTGGGGTTGTGATGAATGGTGAAGATACACAGAAAGATCATAATTACGGTAGGTATGTAATTTTCATATCTTATCTGTGTCAGTCTTCACCATTCATCACAGATGGAATTAATACCAAGCCCCCGAGAGAGAGTTGTTTCTTTACACCCTAAGGAAAAAGTCTCTCCCAGCCCTCAGTGGGTGACACACTCAAGGGGGACCTTCAGGGCCTGGAGGGCCAGTGGGGAGAGAGAGGCGGAGTTCCCCGGAGAAGGAGATTGCCTGACAAGCGCCCGTCTCCTCTATGGGAGAAAAGAGTGGGTTCCTGGTTGGCAGACTAATCACCCCACGCCGGGCCAAGGTGACACCCAGAAGAGCGTGGCCATGCCGATCGCCTGAGTGCAGATCGCTGTCCCTATGACCCTGGTAGCTACCTGCAGGCGTCATAAGGCCCCTCAGCTGTGCCTTGCTAGCTCAGGCCACATGCAGAGAGTGCGATGGCTTGTCTGGTTTGCTCAGAGTCAGGCAATAAGGCTAGGAGTTGACCTAGCCTGGACCACAAGAACCTGCTGTAGGCTGCAAAGTGGGCCTGATGAGCAGAAATAGAGAGGAGTAACCGTGACGAGTAGAAGTTCCTCCTCCCCCAAAAATCAAAATCCGAGGAGTCTTGATTTGGGGGCCGGTCACGGTGAAGGGCGCGAAGCCCATTAGGAGTATCCAAGTGCATCAAACCAGACTGTGGATGAGGCATGGAACCTAGAGACCCCGGGGGTGCGCAATACCTCTGGCTGACATCCCTTGGGGCAGGAACTCCGGAGAAGGGCCTCTGCCAGAAACGCAACGACGCCTCCCGAAAAGGAGCTGGCCAAGACGGCACCACAAGGGTGGCCTCGCCAAAACTGCCTAGAAAGGCGTGCGCCACGTGTTCAGGATTACTAACAGTGGAGGGTGAAAGGTGCAAATCCTCCAACATCCTCACAAGGAAACGCTGATACTCCGAGAGATCAGCAGCCGGAGAGATGTGGACAGAAGGTTCCTCTCCCCCTGAAGAGGGGGATGAGAAGCTGGAGGTCACCATGTGCTCAGAGGGTGGCTGCACGGGGGGAGGTTGAAAAACCTGGCTGTCCATTGCCCTAACGTAAGCAGGGAACCGGGCAGCCACCGCTCTGAACTGCTCCCAGGTGAGGAGGGCCGCAGGGACCGAGGATGCCTGGGAGCGCAGGAGAATGTGGCAGAGGGGTGGGGGCAGAGCCGAGAAATGAAAATTACGTACCTACCGTAATTCTTGATCTTCTTGGACGGGTCTCCACAACTCATTCACACTATTGGGGATCTGCACTGGAGGCACTAGGACCCATCGGGAGCAAACTTTTTGCTGGAGGGTCGGCGCCAGAGATGGCGACGCGAGGAACAGCGCCACGAGCCCTTGCTTGTGCGGTAACGACTATCTCAAGTCGACCCTCTAACCGCCTCAGTACCTTTTTTACCAAGGAGGTGCAGCGTAACTAACCTAGAAGGGTAGCCTAACCTAAAAAGCGAACATAAGATAGTCCAGGGCGACCCGTGTAAGAAGGTCAATAAAGAAGTCTTCAAAGCCTAAAGATTTGAGGGTGAAGACCAACAGAAAAGGTGAGCTCAGGGGATGGAGGGTGGGTGTGAATGAGTGGTGGAGACTCGTCCAGAAGGTCAAGAATTCACGGTCACGTAATTTTCATATCTTCTGGACATAAGTCTCCACCACTCATTCCTATTGGGAAGTCCGAGCTAATAATCCCGAGAGGCGGCAGGAAAGACCAAGAGCTCACGTTTCTAGGACAGGAGTCCATTGAGAATGGCTCTGCAAAAGGAAGAATGTTGTCTGGCATGGACATCTAGTGCATAATGTTTAACAAAAGTATGCACTGAGCTCCAGGTGGCCGTGCAGATGTCTGCAATGGAGGCACGTTGCGGATTTCCACTAAGGATGTGTGCATCTGGTAGAGTGGCGTAAACTCTACCCTCTAGCAACTATGCCATGGAATAGCAGTGGCGAAAGCACGCCACTAGCCATGATGAGATACATCTGATAGTGACAGGGTTGACCCAGCCGGGTCTCACTGAAGGAAGCGAATAGCTGCTGAGCTTTCTAAAATCCTTGGTTCTATCTAGATAGAAATGTAGGCCCTCTTAACATCCAGAGAATGAAGAGAACATTCCCCTTCATTTTGGAAGTCCGCAAAATAAGAGGGAAGGACCAAAGGTTGGTTTAGATGAAATTCTGACACAACCGTAGCAAGAAATTTAGGATGAGTACGAAGGACTACTTTGTCCTTATGGAACACAGTATACGGAGGGTCTGTGACCAGGGCATGTATCTCAGAGACCCTACGGGCTGAGGTAATGGCAACTAGGAAGGCAGTCTTCCAGGTGAGAAATTTTAGCTCACAGGTAGCCAGAGCTTCGAAAGGTTTCCGAGTGAGCATGTCTAGCACAAGATTAATGTCCCAGGCTGCAACTGGACATCGTATAGGGGGTCTGGAATGCAGAATCCCCCAAAGGAATTTCTAAACCATAGGTAACTGAGCCAGAGTTAAGGAAAAAATGGGCTCATGATACGCTGAAATGGCACTAAGGCTAACTTTGACTGTAGAGTACTGCAGACCTGAATTTGAGAGGTCGAAAAGTACTCCAAAACCCTTATCTGGTGGGCAGGAAAGGGATTCAAAGAGATTTTGCACACAAGAAGCTAAAACTCCCACTTGGCTGTGTTAAGTTTCCGGTGGCTGGCTTCCGTGCAGCCAAAAGAATATCTGAAACTCTTGAGAGACATTGAACCAGTTTACTTCGACCTCTTCAGGAGCCAAGCATGAAGGTGAAGTGATCTCAGGTTGGGATGGACCACGGTCCCCTGAGTCAAATGGTTCATCTGCAGGGCAGTGGTCTCGGAGGAACTGCCAACATATTGTTGAGTAGTGGAAACCAAGTAGCTGACGAGGCCAAAAGGGAGCAATGAGAATCATTTTGTCCCCCTGGGATTCGAACTTGAGGAGTACTTCTGAATTAGAGGAAGAGGCGGAAAGGCGAAAAGAAAGTGTTTTGTCCACCGCAGCCTGAACGCATCCTGACAGAAAATGCCAGGCCCTGCATTTCTGGAGCAGAAGAGAGGCAGTTTTGCGTTGAGTGGGGATGCAAAAAGGTCCAGGTCTGGAGTTCCCCACTCTTCGAATAGTGACTGAACTATGGCTGAGTCGAGAGACCAATCGTGAGGGTCTCTCTCTGTTCTGCTGAGATGGTCTGCCCGTTCGTTCTGAACACCTGGCAGGTAGACCGCTTGAATTAGAGCCTCGTGCTCCAAGCACCATTCCCATACCCTCATTGCTTCCCTGCATAAGGGGTAAGAATGAGCACCGCCCTGCTTGTTGATGTAATACATCACTGCTTTATTGTCCATTTGAAGGAGGATGTTCTTGTGACACAGAATGTTCTTCAAAGCTCGGACCGCATAGAGGACGGCTCTCATTTCCAGGATGTTTATGTGGAGCTGGGACTCGACTTGAGTCCATGCACCTTGAGTGTGGAGAGCCTGACAGTGAGCTCCCCACCCCATTAGGGATGCGTCCGTGGTAATGGAGATCTGATGGTCCAGAGGAGCAAAGGGATACCCCTCCAGGAGATTGCTCTCTTGAGACCACCAGGTGAGTGACCTCCTTAAAGGTTCTGTCACCTTGATGAGATGTGACTGCGGGTGAGTGGTTGGGGACCACTGAGTACTGAGAGTCCACTGGGTGGTTCTCATGTGCAGACGTGCTAGGGGTACAGTGAACACTGAGGATGATATGAGGCCTAGCATCCGTTGCATCGAGAGAGCTATGACTGAGCTGTTTTCCCCGATGTGATGGGCCATCTGAAGGATATCGTTCCTCCTGTCTTCTGGAAGAAAAGCCTTCGCACAGGAGGTGTCCAGAAGAGTCCTTATAAAAAGGAGCCTCTAGGAGGGCTGCAGTTGCGATTTCTTGAGGTTCAGCAGAACTCCCATGGATGTAAGGAGGCGCGAGGCCATCTCCACGGTGTCCATAGTCCCTTGCCTGGAAGGGCTTGCTAGAAGCCAATCGTCCAGATAAGGAAACACCCGAATCCCGACCTTTCTGAGGTGCGCTACGAGAACTGCACATTTTGTAAAAACTCGAAGCGCCAAGGATAGCCCAAAGGGCAGGACTCTGAACTGATAATGCTGTCCCAGAGCCACAAACCTCAGGAATTTGTGATGCCTCGGGTGAATAGGAATGTGCTGGTAAGTGTCCTGCATATCTAGGGAGGCTAACCAGTCATGTTGATGGAGCAGAGGTAACAGGGTTCCAGAGAATTTTTGAATTTCTCCTTGGGAGAAATTGTTTAGCTTTGAGATCTAGAATGGGGCTTCTCTCCGGACTTCTTTGGAACCAGAAAGTAATGGGAGAACCCTGTGTTTGTTGGTGCAGTGGCACCACTTCTACTGCCCTGTTGTTCAGAAGGCCCTGAATCTCGGCAGCGAGAAGGTCTGACTGAAGGGTTGATGGCTTGGGCTGTCGTTTGGGAGGACGATCCGGAGGGGTCTCCACAAGATTGAGTGAATACCCCTTGCGAATTATCCGAAGGACCCATTTGTCTGAGTTTATGGACTTCCACTGGCTGTAAAAGTGCATCAGTCCTCCCACCAGAGAGGAAAAGTCCACCTTGGGCAACTGAGATGGAACTTGGGCCAGCAATTCATAACGTAGCGCTGGGCGCTTAGGGCCCTTGCGCTTTCTGTTGCACCTTCTTTTGAGGTTGGGCAGGTTGGTTCTTATGGAAACTACCTCTGCCTTGAAAGGACTGACGGCTATGAAACTGTCGTTCACTGGCATGCCCTCGAGAGTGGGCAGGAGGGGGCTGAGCCAACTTAATGGCTGACCTAGTCTTTTGTGTAGCTTCTAGAGCTTGCTCTACCTGAGGACCAAAAGATATGCACCGTCAGCGGGCAAAGCCATCACCTGCTGCCGCGCCGCGCTCGTAAAGCCCTGCGCGCAGCCAGGAATGACGGCGGTGCAAATACCAGCAGCCGCTGAACGGAAGCAGTGTCAAAAGCATCCATGGCTGCTTTAACCTGCTGGTTGTTAGATTCAATACCTCTGGTAATGGTTTGAAGAAGCTCTGGCTTTGAATCCGACTCCGTAGGGCTTCAACCATCTGTTTAATAGAATGCCACAGGATATACTCATACTGAGAAAATAGCCTTCGTAGAATTGGCAATACGATACTTAGAGTAGAAGCAGCAAAGACTCTCTCTTACCTAAGGTGCCTATCTTATGAGATTCTTTGTTAATAGGTCGAGCTGTAGTAGTTTGAGGAAGAACTACCTTATCATTCTCTGCCAGGACTACAATAGATCCAAAGGCTTGAGATGCCAAATGGGACGATCCTTGGGGCTGAATATTTCTATCAATGGATTTAGCCACCGAAGGGGTAAGAGCAGGATTATTCCATACCATTTGAGACAGCGTCTCGAAGGAAGGCTGAATCGGAGGAGTCAAATCCGTAGGGATCTCCGAGGCATGAAGATAGTGGAGTCTCAACAATTTCCCAGGATCGATGTCTGTAGCCTGGAGAGAAAGTGTGGAACTCAGATTCTTCAACAGAGACTTAAAGGATAGGTCCTCGACCACAGGCTCTGTAGCAGTAATAGAAAATGCTTCGCCCACTTCATCACCCAACCGAAGGTCTGGGTCAGGCTCAACGTCATCTCCTGACAGTCCAGGAGGGACTGCATGGACAGGAAAGGAATGAAATTCAGAAGAGGAGGAAGGAAGGAAGTGAAAAGAGGAGTCCCTGAGAGCCGCCGGTGCCGAGGAAGCGCACGGCACCGAGAACGACGCCGCGAGGCCAAGCGGCACCGAGAAGCCGCATGGCGCCAAAAGGCCGCACTGCGCCGAGAAGCCGCACGGTGCCGAGAAGCCGCATGGCGCCGAGCACAGCATCGACGCCGAGGACGGCGCCGATAGGCCACACGACGCTGAGGGTGCCGAAAACACTCCCAGACCCGAAAAACAGGTTTTGAAGGAAGAAGAGCAGGAGATAAGGGCATCGGTGTGGCTCCCTGCGCCGCAGCCATGTGAGGGGGGGGGAAACACCTAAGCGCAGGGTCGACGGCACCGAAGAAGGCGTTGTGCGACCAGGAGGGTCCAATCGCCCTACCTGGTCGCCCAGAGAGCCCTAAGGCCCACGAGCGACCGAGCCAGGTAGCCGAACCAACTTCCGAGCCCATTGTTCCATAAGAGTGGCCCACTGATGAAACTGCTCATCTGAAGACCTACCTGCGGGCGGGGTAGGACTCCGATGTCGAAGCCGTCGGCTACCAGAAGCAGAGAGGTTGGCAACTCCGAAGGAGGAGACCGCAACCAGCCCCGATAACCGGCGATCTGGCACGAGACATATCAGAGGGCGACCTCAAGTGATGCCTTCTCTTTTAGACCCAGGGGTCAAGAAGAGCTCGAGGCCGAACGTGCCGAGAGTGCTACCATTTATTTTATGCTTCCGGGGACCGCCCATCCCCCAGGCACTGGACTGACGTTGTCAGACCCCCTCCGGAGAAGGTGGCGGACCGGACCCAGCCCCACTGACTGAACAGCTTTCATACGAAGTTTCCCTACCGTCACCTGACCTGCTCATGGTCGACTCAGTCAAGGTAGGCTGAGACTTCTTTATTGCATTTTCTTTTAAAAATAAGAATAAAATTAAGTGATACTGTATCGAGATAATACTACAAAAAAATAAAAACTAAAAACTATGCTGCTAGTTTGAAGTTTGACTCCCGACAGGCGAGCAACGTCGTCACTGAAGTGCACTCCACGGCGGGAAAAAAGGAACTGAGGCGGTTGGAGGGTCGACGCCGAGATGGTCGTTACCGCATGAGCCAGGGCTCGCGGCGCCGACCCGTCTTCGAAGACTTCTTGCTCTCCGACCGAGACATGATCTACGGAAAAAAACACCAAAACAGACTCGACGTCACAAAATTCAAACAATAAGGAAAGATCTTACCAGGCGACGTCGAGTGTAGGTAGAAAACAGAACCGGCAGGTAACCGATGGACTTAACGCCGAAGGTGAAGAATGCAAACAGGCCTAAAATCTTCTTGAGGCTTCCGACAAGGCAACCTCGACGGCGGGAGATGAAGAACTGGCAGGCAGGCAGAGTCGACACAGCCTAACGGCCAACCCTCGAGCGCCACGCAGTACGTTGGCCTCGAGGGCGGCACCGACGGTGTGTCAGCTCCGCCTACCCTTAAAAAAAAAAAAAAGCTCCCACGGGGTCCTGACCTCCAGCCAGATAACCCATCTGTGATGAATGGTGAAGATTGACACAGATAAGATCAGGGACCTGCAGGTCTCACTGGCAAGTATAGAAACATAGAATTTGATGGCAGATAAGGACCACTTGGCCCACCCAGTCTGCCCATTTCCCTACCTGATGGATAAGCTGCAGATTCTAGTTAATCAATAGCTTACTTCCTCCCCCCCCAGTAGAATTGCCTTATGCCTGTCCCATGCATTTTTGAATTCTTCCACTGTTCCTGACTCCACAACCTCCTCAGGAAGGCTATTCCATGCATCTACAACCCTCTCTGTGAAAAATACTTTCTAACATTACCTCTGAGCGTCTCCCATCTATCTTCAAATTGTGCCTCCTTGTTCTTGCACATCTCTTCTTCTGAAAGATACTACCCTCTTGTTAATTCCTTGAGATACCTGAAAGTTTCTATCATGTCCCCCCTTTCCTCAAGGGTATACATATTAAGCTGCTTAGTCTCTCCTCATATGTCTTCTGGTGCAGACCCTGCACCATTTGGTTGCCCTCCTCTGAACAGCCTCCACTCTGTCTATATCTTTGCAGAGATGGGGTCGCCAGAATTGCACGCAGTACTCCAGATGGGGTCTCACTAACTGTCTGTACAGAGAGATAACAACTTCCTGTTTTCTGCTGTTGATGCCTCTCCCTATGCACCCCAGTATCCCCCCAGCCCTCCTTGCTGCCCTCTCACATTGCTTGCCCACCTTTAGTTCATCTGATATAATTACTCCTAGGTCTCTTTTGATTTTTGTTGTTGTTATTAACTAACCCCCCATTATGTACTCTTCCCCTGGGTTTTTGTTTCCCAGATGCATTACCTTGCACTGCTTTGCATGGAATCTGAGCTGCCACATATTTGACCATTCCTTCAACCTTGCCTAGTCCCTTTTCATTCTTTCCACTCCACTTTGTGTATTAACCCTGTTGCAGATCTTTGTGTCATCTGCAAAGAGACATACTTTTCCTTCCAGGTGCTCTCCAATGTCACCTATAAAGACATTAAAGAGGACCGGTCCCAGTACCGAACCCTGCAGTACCCCACTAGTTACCTTCCTTTCTTCACTGTGGACTCCATTTACTATTACCCTTTGCGTCCTGTTGTCCAGCCATTTTTTTATGCAGGCTATTACCTTGGGACCCACTCCAAGGCTGGCTAACTTGTATATTAATCTTTTGTGTGAGACTGTGTCAAATGCCTTGGTAAAATCTAGGTAGGCCATATCCACAGCCTCTCCCTGGTCTACTACTTTGGTCACCTAGTCAAAGAAATCTATTAGGTTCATCTGACATGACCTTCCTGCTATGAAACCATGCTGCCTTGGGTCCTGTATCCCACTGGCCTCCAGGTACTCAACAATTCTTTCCTTCAGAAGTGATTCCATCATTTTCCCTACCACTGAAGTCAAACTAACTGGTCTGTAGTATCCTGCCTCTGCCCTGCTCCCACTTTTGTGAAGTGGAATCACATTTGCCCTCCTCCAGTCCTCAGGTACCACCCCATCCTCCCATGATTTGTTAAAGAGAGTAGTCAGTGGTGTTACTAGTTCTACCCTTAGTTCTTTTAGAATTCTTGGGTGAATCCCATCAGGCCCCATTGCTTTGTCCACCCTCAGTTTCAAGAGTTCTTTCAAAACCCTTCCTTCTGTGAATGAACTGGTATCGACCCCCTATTCAGTGTTTCTCCCTTGTTTGGTTTAGGTACCTCCTCCTCTTCTTCCGCTGTGAATACTGAGCAGAAATATTCATTCAGTATCCCTGCTTTTTCACTGTCACCCTCTGCCCACATTCTCTCCCCTTTATTAAGTATCTGTATCCCTCCCTTGGTCTTTCTTTGCTCCCTAATGTACCTATAAAAGGGTTTATCCCCCTTCTTAACAGAGTTGGCCATCTTTTCCTCAGTTTGTGCCTTTGCTATGCTGACTACCTTCCCTGCCTCCTTTTGCTTTAACTGATAAAGTTCTCTGTCTTGCTCCTTCTGTGTTTCCTTATATTTCCTCAGTGCTATCCTTTTCTCCTTAACCATCCCTGCCACCTCTTTTGAGAACCATAGTGTTTTCTTCCTTTGTTTTGTTGATTTGCTTCACACAAAGGCTTGTTGCCTCTGCGATGGCTGTTTTAATTATTCCCATTGTTCCTCCACCCCTCCTTCTTGCCCATTTGCTAGTGCTTTTCTGAGGCACTCTCATTTTCCCAAAGTCAGCCTTCCTAAAGTCCATGTAATGTAAGCAAGTATGGGTGGCAGACTCTCAACAAAGCAATTGCGTCACATTGCACTAGTGGGTGCTAGGTTCTGGTCTGGTAGCTACCTCTCAGAACTTTTTACCAACAATAAACCTTACCTACTCTCTCAGGTCCAGGAATGGCTACCAATTCAAAACCGCATACTGCAGATGCATTCTCGGGCAAACCTCCATCAGCTATAGGTTCTAAGGACGTGGCTATGATGTTCTATCCATACTTTCTGGCAATGTCCTTTCCCTTTAAGATGTACTGGAAAGAGTTCAAACTTGCTCCTCCCACCCACCCAGGTGGCAGCTCCCTTAGGCTCTGCCCCATGATGCCAGATCTTCATTTCCACTGGAAGAAGCAGGTTCCCTCCTTACCGCTCCCACGCTGTGTGTCCTGGCATTCAAATCGTCGGATTTACTTCCAAATCAGCTCTTACGAGTTTGTCTTCAGCTTGATCTTCGATGGCAACTGCGATGGACAACAAGTCCGCTCTCGGGTTCTGCTAGTGCTCTTGTGGGCAGAAGATGTCCAGGAGCGACCCACATGTCACGTGCATCTACTGCCTGGGGCATGACCATGATCCCCAGGCTTGCAACTTTTGCCACTCCTCTCACGTAACCATTCTGGAGGATCATCTTGCTTGCCTGAAACTGAGCCACTCAGTTCAATGGAACCCACCGGTCAAATCCAAGGAAGCCCATTAGGTGGTTTCCATGGCTGTGGGGTCCACCAAGCAACTTTCGGCCTATGAAGAGGAGGTGCAGCCCATTCCTCCTTGGCTTCTGCCTTACTGCCATTTCAGCTGGGCTCGACCTTTATGGGCTCCTTCAAAGAATTATGCCAGTCTCTGACGACCTTCGGTCAGGGACCCACCGGCAAATCTAAAAAAGAGTCTAAGAAAGAAAAGACTCATCGCCAAATGTGGGATCGGGAGCACTCTCAGCCGAGGGCTTCCAATTCCCATTCTTCTCTGGATTTGACTTTGGTCGAATCCTCAGCTTTGACCGTCGGCTACACGGTAACCCCATCGGGCCTGTCAGCAGAGACGCTGATTGAAGTTGCCTTCACCACTGTGCAGGTATCTCAGAAGGAGTCGACCAGGAAGTGCTATGGCTTCAAATGGAAGAGATTCTCTATTTGGTGTCAGGGCAAGGGGTTGGATCTTTGTCCTGTCCAGTGGCTAGCATCCTTGATTACTTTTGGTCCCTCTCTCAGTTGGGCCTTCAGTGCACCTGGTAGCCATCTCTGCTTACTGGGCATGGGACAGTCAGCAGTCGGTGGTGCAGGAGATGATGGTCTGGCACTTCTTCAAGGGCACTGACCACATTTCCCCTCTGGTGTGCGAATCACCACCACCGAGGGACTTGTTGCTGGTTTTGGCAAAGTTCATGGGCAAGCCACGTGAACCAATGCACAGATGTGAGATGTCTCACCTGTCACGGAAGACCAGCTTATTGGTGGCTATCACATCAACCAGAAGGATTGGGGTGCTCCAGACACTTTTGGTGCAGTCCCCTTACCTGGTCTTCCACAGGGACAAGGTTATCCTGTTCCCCAACCAGAAGTTCCTCCTGAAGGTTGTGTCGGAGTTTCACCTTAACCAGGTGATTAATTTCATGGTATACTTCACCAATCACACCTCAGAGGCAGAGCATAGGCTCCATACTCTGGATCTGAGGTGAGCACTCGCTTATTACAAAGAGTGCATGACTGGAGTTGGGGGAGAGGTTTGCCAGCCATTTGTCACCTACGATGATGCACCTGGCAGACCTGCAGCCAACAGGAAGATTGGCAGGTGGATCATATTTTGCATTGATCTCTGCTATAGGTTGGTGGGTAGGGAGCCTCCTGGAAGGCTAAGGGCTCATTCCACTCGCCATATTGCTGCATCAGTGACTGCTTCCAGAGACATCCCTATCTAGGAAATCTGCAGGGCTGCAACCTGGAGGTCAGCACACACTTTCATTTACCATTACCACACTGACCTAGAGTCATGCCGGATGCTGGTTTTTGGGCCTCGGTTCTCCAATCTCCATTCTCAAAGTAGGGAGTGTGCACCTTGCCTCCCTCCTTCTGGAGAACTTCTAAGAGTCTGCCAGAAAGTGTGGATAGAACATCATATCCATGTCCCTAGAAACACAGGTTACTCACCTGTAACCGCAGTTCCAGAAGTGGTATATGATGTTCATCTACACGGAGCCACCTGACCTCCCCAGCTTCCGCCCACACACACACTGCTTCCAGCGGGCAAGATCTGGCATCACTGGGTGGAGTCAAGGGAGTTACCACCTGGGTGGGTGGGAGGAGCCAGTTTGACGACTTTCCGACACATCTCGAAGGGAAAGGACACTGCCAGAAAGTGTGGATGAACATTATATATCATTCCCAGAACTACTGTTAGAGGTGAGTAACCGTGTTTCCCTTCCATATGGAACAGCCTTCCTGCCAGCATCACCACATCGCCTACCTTCTTCTCATGCAAGAGATTAATCAAGGCTCATCACTCCTCTTCGATGAGTTGCCCCAACCGCTGCCCCCAACATATTTCCTCTGCTAGTATCCGACATCCTGCTACTGTATTTCGGGACTACTTGCATTATGCAGTGTGTATGTATCTCAATAGTCAAGCCAAGGGACTTGCTGCAATGTCTCTGCCTATTTCTGTGATGTTCTCTACGCTACTATATCTCAAAGCTAATTGCACTGTACTTTGCTGCATGCACTTTACACTGTATTCAAACAGTGGATTCTTATTGTAACTTCACTATTTTGCACGATGGACGTTGACATCATTTTTGACTTTGCACTGTATCTGTATGTAAGAAATATGTACGTGTATTCTTCCCTACGACCATCCTCCCCCCAACCCCACCCCGCCTATCGCAGCTGAAAAGGAGCCTTCTGGGTTCTGCTTATTTACCTGGTAAAACATCTTTAAATAAATGAATAAATACACTGATGGACCACTGAACATGATCATGTATAACAGAAACAAAAAGGCCTTACAGTTGAACCCCGTGGGACCATATGCTGGTGGGACTGGCTGGGCCAAGTGGTTCTTAGCGGTTGCCAAATTCTGCGTTTCTATGGGACACGGCAGAGGTCCATGAACAACAGATACAGTAAGGGTCTTATATTAAGCCTGTGGAAATCCTACATTGCAGGCTCTTCACTCGAGAAGTGGTGAGAGCCTGGTAAAGAGGCGCTGTCCTCTGATTATGCTAAAAAAGTGTATCAAGCAAGTGTACACGTACACCAGAGATTTCTTGAGAGTTTAAGATTATGAGAGGTCATGTCCATGACATCATGCATCAGATCCTGCAGCCTTGATCAAGCAATCACAAACCTAGCAAAACATTGGCTAGTAGTACAAGCCTGATGCTTTGTTACCTCTGAATAATAAATTGCAACAAACTTCATTTTTCTGCTCGAGAGGGTCTTCTCTCCTACTAATTGTGTACTGGAATAAGCATGTTGTAGGAACTAGACTCCTCGTGTTTGTTTTTTTACCCTAGAAGACAGTGAGCCAGTGGGGAGGTTCTTGTACAGTCCTTCATTGATAGGCCATGCTAACAGAACAGCTCCATGTATAGCAGTGCGACAGGGTTAGTCCCTGCCACTAAATAAAATTACCCACCCTTTATTTCTTTCTCGGGTCTTAACCGCTTTCCTCCCCTCTTCTAAGGCTATCCCTATATTTTCTGTATGGAGGCAGGCCACCTCCTTAGGCAGGCCACCTCCTTACACAGTCCCCCAACCCCCATCTCTGTTACCCTCTTCATGCTTTATTTCTCTTTCTCCTTGGGTACTCTTAAATATCAAGTTATCAATATAAAAGATTAACTGCCTGAAGTAATGGGTAAATACAGGCTCCATTTCCCATAAAATATTTGTTAGTTTCCAGCATTGTTTACTGTTTCTGTCTAAAGTGGAGGACAGAATAATATTCAATTGCAGTCTGGGAAATGGACAGGAGACTGTGTTATACATTCTCATTTGGGAGTCCTGGAAGCAAGAGAGAGAGTTTTCTGGACAAGGCTTCTAGTTGTAAGCACTCTCCCTGTTGTAGCACATACTAATCTTACCAAAATTAAGACTGCAGCTGCATGTAGGCTCAACTAGAAATGTTTGCTCCTAAAACTCACAGTGCAGAACAGCTTAGTTTGGTGGGAGCAGCTACTCAAAAGCAGGCCTCTGCCTTGCTGGGGAAACTGCAGCCAACAGCTTAACCTTGCAGTCCAAATTGCTGTTTTAGTTCTGGTGCACAAAGACTTGTTTTTCTGTTTCTAACCTGCTAAAATAACTGGGTTTTGTCCACCTAGTTAAAGTATATGTATAAATATATATAAACATTGTATAGCCTAATCAATGAGTTGCTGTAACCATTTAAAGTTAACTTATGCTGCCAATGTGGAAGAAAGGAAAACAAGCAGTCCAGTAGAAATACCTTTTCTTTTTTCTGTGTAGTTGGAGCAGGGCCCTTGCTTAGGAGGTCTGTTCACTGAGAAAGCCTGCTGCAGTCTGACTGTTCCTTTAGGGGATCAGCGGCCCCTAGTGGCCCACATTTATAACAAGAACCTGTCAATCATTGTCTGGAGAACATTCTATGGTATAGTAAAGTGTTGCCCAAGAATACTTTTAAGAGCTATACCTTAAAATAGGTTGTTTGTATCAGGTAGTACACTAAGGAATGTGTATAAAATAGTTTTGGAAGCTATTAGAAGATATTTTTATTTTGATGATGCTGTGTCACCTGATACAGGTAGGCGGGTATATAAATCCTACCTGAACAGGTACCTGTTAGATAGGGTCAGTATCTTCTGACTTTGGAGAGAGAAGGTGACTGCTTTAAGGTTTATACTTGTGTTACTTTGCTTGAACACAGTTGCTTATTTTTTTTTTTTATGTTATTTTCATTTGGACTTTTATGTTAATTGGACGGTGCAAGAAGAAATTATTTATGAAGATTAGTAAACATCCCACAAACCAACGTGAGTTGCACCTTAATTACGGAGTCCTGTGTCCATCTGTAGAACCCACACCATAACAAGTGGTGTCAAAAGTGGGATTCTACTGCCTGCTTCATCTTGCCAAGGAAGGGAGACATCGTGGCGGGTATTACCTGATACCCGAGGTGGACATGGCAGCGGGTGACAAGGCACCCTTACAAGAAGTATGGCGGCCCAGACGGGGCCACAGTTGCTGGCTGGTTTGCCTGATGTTCGACCAAAAATTAAAAGACAACCATCCAATAGGGTCGAAGAAGAGCACAGTGAGCCTGGAGATGAGTTACTCTTGGAGCAACCCCTGGAGACCGAAGACCTGGAGAAAGAGATTGACGCTTCCAACATGGAACAAGCTCCTATGAAAGATATAGGGGAGCTATTAAAATGGCTATGTGTCCGGCAGGTTCAGCTGGATAAAGAACGAGGATTGACCGGAGGAGACAAGACGCTAAGTGGGCAGACACCATGTGGGTGTTACAGGCCATACAAACTGAACATGCGGAAACACCACAAGGCTCAAGAGACATTAAATTGGCCCGCTTACAAGACTCTGATATTGAGGCATACCTTACAACATTTGAGAGGGTAGCTCAAACATGAGGGTGGCCCAAAGAACAGTGGGTAGTACGCCTTGCCCCTCAACTAACCAGAAGAGCCCAAGTGGTGTATAGCCGTCTGGCCACACAAGATGCAGATGACTATGAACTGGTGAAAAAGGAGATCTTACGAAGGTACGACATCAATACAGAGACCGACAGGCAATGTTTTAGGTTCCTGAAAATGCAGTCCACGGATGTCCCGAGTGAAGTTTACGCTCGCTCGCCTAAAGGATCTGAGTGATAAGTGGCCGCAGCCGGGTACTAAAACAGTTCAACAAATAATGGCAGTCATCACAATTGAGCAGTTCATTAAAATACTACCACAAGATGTCCAATTGTGGGTTCGAGAACATAAGCCTGAGGGAGCAGAGAAAACGATCACCCTGGCAGAGGATTTCCTGGTTGCACAACCTGCTAGAGGAAGAAATCCTGGAAGGCCTGCATCCTCTCCTTCTACGAATCTGGTAAAAACTACCTTTTCTAATAAATAATGCAAGACCAAATCCAAAAGCAAGAAGAGAAAGGAGGGAGAGGGTACCCCCTTATCTGAGATAGTGTGCCATGGATGCCAGAAAAAGGGTCACCTGATAAGAAACTGTCCAACAGTAAGAAGAGACTTTGGACATTTGGCTTTAGCCAACTAGCATCATACATTACTGCTGTTAAAATGGGTCCCCATAAGGTACTTGGTCTTATAGACTCTGGGAGCCATCAAACCCTGGTTCAAGCTGATCTGGTAGAAGGGGCAGAGAAATCAGGAGGAGGGACCATGGTTACATGCATACATGGGGATACGCATTTTTATTCAGCTACATCAGTGAAGTTAACAATAAATGGAAGTACTCAAGAGTTGACTGTTGGGATTGTTCCACATCTGCCTGTTCCAGTAATTATTGGACAGGATCACGCTGACTTTTCCACCCTGATGGTAAATAATAAGATGTCACCTGTTGTGGCTATAACAACCCGGTCACAAGCTAAACATATAGATAAACAGCTGGACAAGGTCTTTCCCTTTACCGAGGAACTGTCTGAAGCACCAGATAAAGCTAGGAAAGGGAAAGCAGTGAAAAGGAAAGAAAAGAAAGACTGGCAAAACAAAAACATAATGGGACCTGTGAACATTAAGCCAGAGACTATAGCTCATGACCAGAAAATTAAAATTACGTACCTACCGTAATTCTTGATCTTCTTGGACGAGTCTCCACCACTCATTCACACTAGTGGGATTAGCGCCGGAGGCACTAGGACCCATTGGGAACAAACTTTTTGCTGGAGGGTCGGCGCGAGAGACGGCGCCGTGCAGTGGCTCGAGCGGCAATGACCATCTCGGCGACGACCCTCCAACCCTCCAGTACCTTTTACCAAGGAGGTGCAGCGCAACTAACGAAGAGTAAATCTAATCTTAAAAACGGACATAAGATAGTCCGTCACGTACCGTGTAAGAAGGGTCAGCAAAGAAGTCTCACGGGCCTAAAGATTTGAGGGGTGAAGACCAACACAGCGTGAGCTTGGGGATGGAGGGGGCGTAGGACGAGTGGTGGAGACTGTCCAAGAAGATCAAGAATTACGGTAGGTAACGCACTTTCATATCTCTTCTGACATAAGTCTCCACCACTCATTCACACCAGTGGAGAGTACCAAGCTGATAATCCCCCAAAGTGCTGCAGGAGAGCCAGAGCTCACACGACTAAGATAGAAGTCCATTAAGGATAGTTCTGCCGAATGCGGAATGACGCCTGGCATGAACATCCAGTGCATATGCTTAACGAAGGTATGCACTGAGCTCCAGGTGGCGGCGTTGCAGATATCCGCAATTGGAACATTGCGAATTTCTGCTAGGGATGCCGCGACCGGCCTAGTAGAGTGAGCGACACTCTACCTTCTAGTTTAACTTGAGCCATGGAATAGCAATGTCGAGGCATGCCACTAACCATGATGAGATGCATCTGATAGCTACAGGTTGACCCAGCCGGTGTCGCTGAAAGAAACAAAAGAGTTGCTGAGTCTTTATGAAATTCTTGGTTCTATCTAAATAGAACCGAAGGCTCTCTTAACATCCAAGGAATGAAGAGCCTGCTCCTTCATTTTGGAAATTAGCGAGTAAGAGGGAAGTACCAGAGGCTGGTTTAGATGGAATTCTGACACAACCTTGGGAAGAAATTTAGGATGAGTACGGAGAACTACCTTGTCTTTATGGAATACAGTGTACGGAGGGTCCGAATCAGGCATGTATCTCAAGACCCCATGCTGAGGTAATGGCCACCAGGAAGGCAGTCTTCCAGGTAAGAAATTTTAGCTCACAGGTAGCTAGGGGTTCGAAAAGCTTCCGAGTGAGCATGTCCAGCACCAGGCTAATGTCCCAGGCTGCAACTGGCGCTTAACAGGGGATCTGGTATGAAGAATCCCCTTAAGAAATCTCTTCACCATAGGTAACTGAGCCAGAGTCAGGGAAGAAACCGGCTCATGGAACGCTGAGATGGCACTAAGGTGAACTTTAACTGTGGAGTATTGGAGACCTGAGTTTGAGAGGTCCAAAAGATACTCCAGAACCTTGTCAGGAGGACAGGAAAAGGGATTCCAAGAGGACTTTGCACACCAGAGAGAAAAACGTTTCCATTTGGAAGCGTACGTTTTTCGGGTGGCTGGCTTCCGAGCAGCCAGAAGGATGTCCGAGACTCTACGAGAGACGTTGAACCGATTCACTTCTACCTCTTCAGGAGCCAAGCATGACGGTGAAGTGATTTCAGGTTGGGATGGACTAACGAACCCTGAGTCAAAAGATTGATTTGCAAGGGAAGTAGTCTCGAGAGGCTGCCAACATACTGTTGAGTAGAGGAAACTATAGTTGCCGAGGCCAGGAGGAGCAATGAGAATCATTTTGGTCCCTGGAGACTCGAACTTGAGGAGTACTCTCTGGATTAGAGGAAGTGTGAAAGGCGTAAGAAAGCGTTTGTCCACCGCGAGCCTGAACGATCCTGACAGAAAATGCCAGGCCCTGGATTTATGGGAGCAGAAGAGAGGCAGTTTGCGCTGAGTGGGGATGCAAAAGGTCCAGGTCTGGAGTCCCCACTTTTGAACAGTGACCCGAGCTACGGCTGGATCCAGAGACCACTGTGAGGGTCTGCCTCGCTCTGCTGAGGTGATCTGCTAGGTCGCTTTGTATACCTGGCAGATAAACCGCTGAATCAGAGACTTGTGCTCCAAGCACCACTCCCACACCCTCATTGCTTCCCTGCAGAGGGATAAGAATGAGCACCGCTTGCTTGTTGATGTAATACATCACAGCTTTGTTGTCCGCTTGAAGGAGAATGTTCTTGTGACAAAGGACATCCTTCAGAGCTCAGATCGCATAGAGGACCGCTCTTATCTCCAGGACATTTATGTGGAGATGCTTCGAACTGAGTCCATACACCTTGAGTGTGGAGGAGGACAGTGAGCTCCCCATCCCATTAGCTGCGCGCCTGTGGTGATGGAGATCTGATGATCCAGGGGAGCAAAGGGGAATCCGGCCCAGGAGATTGCTTTCTGAGACCACCAGGTGAGAGACCTTCAAGGGCTCCGCCACCTTGATGGGATAAGACTGGGGTGAGAGGTCGGAGACCACTGAGTGGAGAGCATCCATTGGGTGGTTCTCATGTGTAACCGGCCAGGGTACAGTGAACACTGAGGACGCCATGAGACCCAATATGCTGCATCGAGAGACCTGTAACCCATTGGTCTCTCCCCGATGTAAAGGGCCATCTGACGGATGTCGAGTCTTCTGTCCTCTGAAGGAAAGTCATGGAAGAGGTGTCTAGAAGCGCCCCTATGAAAAGGAGCCTCGGGAGGGCTGCAGTTGTGATTTTTCAAATTCAGCAGAACTCCATGGACGAAGAAGACAAGAAGTCGTTGCACTGGCTTCCAAAGTCCCTTGGCTGGAAGGGCTTGCTAGAAGCCAATCGTCCAGGTAGGGGAACACTGAGTCCGATCTTCCTGAGATGCGCCGCGGAACTGCACAACACTTTGTAAAACTCATGGCGCGAGGATAGCCCAAAGGGCAGGACTCTGAACTGATAATGTTGACCCAAAGCTACAAACCTGAGGAACTTAGTGTGGGTCGGGTGGATGGGGATATGCTGGTAGCTCCTGCATATCCAGGAGGCCAGCCAGTCGTTGATGCAGCAAGGGTAACAGGGTACCTAGGAATTATTTTGAATTTCTCCCTGGGGAGAAATTTGTTTAACTTTCTGAGGTCTAGAATGGGGCGATCCCCAGATTTCTTTGGAACCAGAAAGTAATGGGAGTAGAACCCTGTATTTTGGTAGATGCGGGCACCAGTTCTATTGCCCTGTTGTGTAGAAGACCCTGGATCTCGGCGGTGAGGAGGTTCGATTGAGAGGCCGACAACCTGGGTTGTCGCTTTGGGAGGACACCGGGGTTTCCAAGAAATTGAGAGAATAACCTCGCGAATTATCCAAGGACCCATTTGTCCGAAGTTATGGACTTCCACTGGTTGTAGAAGTACATCAGACGACCTCCCACCGGAGGAGAAAGTTCCACCTCGGGCAATGTGGATAGAACTAGGGCCAGCAATTCATAAGGTGGTGCTGGGGCTTTAGGCCCCGCGCTTCTGCTGTGTTCTTTGAGGTTGGGCAGGTTGGCTTTTGCGGAAGCTTCCTCTGCCTCTGCCTCAAAGGACTGACGACTATGAAACTGACGTTCGTTCACATGCCCCGAGAGGGGCAGGCGGAGGTCTGGCCAACTTAATGGCCAATCTAGTCTTCTGAGTGGCCTCTAAGGCTTGCTCCACCTGAGGGCCAAAAAGATAGGAGCCATCAAAAGGCAGCCATTACCTGTTGCTGAGCATCATTCATGAAGCCAGAAGCACGCAGCCAGGAATGGCACCAGTACAAATACCCGCGGCTGCTGAGCGAGAAGCAGTGTCGAAACGCCCATGGCGGCTTTCGACCTGCTGGTTATTGGACCAATACCTCTAATAACGGTCAGAAGAAGCCTGACTTGGAGTCCGAATCTGAAGAGCTTCAACCATTCTTTTCATAGAGTGCCACAGGATACACCTCATACTGAGAAAAATAGCCTTGATAACTGGCAACACGCATACTTAGAGTGGAGGAGCAAAGACTCTCTTCCTAATGTATCAATCTTACGAGACTCTTTGTTAATAGGTCGAGCTGTAGTAGTTTGAGGAAGAACGACCTGTCATTCTCTGCCAGGACTACAATAGGATCCCAAAGCGTTTGGGATGCCAAATGGGACGCATCCTTGGGAGCTGAATACTTTTATCAATGGATTTAGCCACTGAGGAATAAGAGCAGGATTATTCCATACCATTTGAGACAGCGCCTCAAGGAAGGCTGGATCGGAGGAGTCAAACTAGGGATCTCAAGCATGAAGATACTGGAGTCTTAATATCTTCCCAGGATCGATGTCTGTAGTCTGGAGAGAAAGAGTGATCTCAGGTTCTTCAACAGAGACTTAAAGGACAGGTCCCACCACAGGCTCTGTAGCAAAGAAAGATCCTGTTTCCTCCACTTCATCACCCAACCAAGGTTTGGGTCAGGCTCAACATCATCTCCTGATGGTCCAGAAAGGACTGTTTGGACAGGAAAGGAGTGAAAATTAGAAGAGGAGGAAATAGCAGAGAAACAAGGAGAGTCCCCGAGGGCCCCCGGCCCCGAGAAGGCAAAACGGGTCGGAAATGGCACCGAGGAGGGGCACGGCGCCGAAGAGGCACGTGGCACCGCAAGCACCCCTGGCGGCGCCGCCGGACCAAGTGGTGCCGCAGACGGCACCGCAAGGCCCAGTGGCACCGAAAACGGCGCCAACAAGCCAAAAGACCCCGCGGAAGGTGCCGGGAACGCCCCATGAACCTGGAAAGCTAGAGAAGGAAAAAAAACAGGAGATAAGGGCATCGGTGTGGCCCCCTGCGCCGCAGCCATGTGAGGGGGGGAAACACCTAAGCACGGAGTCGCTGGCACCGAAGAAGGCGCCGCGCGACTAGGAAGGTCCAACCGCCCTACCTGATCGCCGGAAGAGCCCGAGGGCTCCGTGGCAACCGAGCCAGGCAGAAGAAGCAACCTCCGAGCCCATCGCTCCATAAGAGCGGCCCACTGATGAAACTGCTCATCTGGAGCCCTACCTATAGGCGGGGAAGGGCTCCGATGTCGAGGACGACGGTTACCGGAAGTTGGCGACTCCGAAGAAGGAGACCGGCAACTAGCAACGATAACCGATCGTCGACGCGAGACATACCAGAGGGCTACCTCGAAAGGATGCTCTTCTTTGGACCTGTGGGTCAAGAAGAGCTCGAGGTCGAACGGTAGCCGAGAATGCGACGGTTTATTTTATGCCGGGGGGGGACCGTCCATCCCCCCGGGCATCGGACTGACCGTTGTCGGAACCCCGCTGAGGAGAAGGAGGCTGACTGGACCCAGCCCGGCTGACTGAACAGCTTTCATACGACGTCTCCCTACCGTCACCTGACCTGCTCATGGTCGACTCCGTCCAGTAGGCCGAGACTTCTTCAAGTAAGTTAAATTTAGAATATTAGAAAAATTTAATGAACATAGAATAAAATTAGGCGATACTACTATCGTGATAATGTTACAAAAAAATAAACTGAAAACTATGCGCTAGTTTGAAGTTTGACTCCCGACAGGCGAGCGACGTTGTCACTGAAGTACACTCAATGGCGGGAAAAAAGGAACTGAAGCGGTAGATGGTCGTCGCTGAGATGGTCATGCGCTGCCGAGCTTGCTGCTCTGCACTGCAGCCTCGCGGGGTGCTGTCTCGCGCCACCTCCAGCAAAAAGTTTGCTCCTCGATGGGTCCTAGTGCCTCCGGCGCTAATCCCACTAGTGTGAATGAGTGGTGGAGACTTATGTCCAGGAAGATCAAGATGTATCACTAATTCTTTTTCTCAGGTTGAAAAACATGTTGATGATGGATCTCCTAGATATCTGTTGGTAAATGATATACTGTATAGAGAGTGTACCAATCCCAGAAATGGGAATACAGTAATGCAATTGGTTGTCCCTCAGAAGTATCAAAATGACATCATACATTTGGCTCATGATATCCCTCTGGCAGGGCATTCTGGGAGGGACACCACTCGGACTAGAATTCTGAGTAGATTCTATTGGCCGGGTATTCATGAGTGAGTGGCTGACTGTATCCAGAGCTGCCCAGAATGCCAGAAGGTAGCCCGGATAGGGAAGAAGGATATGGTGCCCCTCCAGAGTATACCCTTAGTTAGCCAGCCTTTTGATCGGATTGCCATGGATGTGGTAGGACCCCTAGAAACTAGTTCTAAGGGTAATAGATTTATTTTAGTCATTTGTGACTTTGCTACCAGGTATCCAGAGGCAATCCTGATGAGAACTGTAACAGCCCAAAGGGTTGCAGAAGAGCTGGCTAAGGTATTTAGCAGAATGGGCATCCCAAGGGTGATCTTAACTGACAGGGGTACTAATTTTACTTCAGTGATGCTCACAGAACTATATAGGTTGCTGGGAATACAAGCTGAGCGAACCTCCCCATACCATCCTCAAATGGATGGGTTTGTGGAAAGGTTAAACCAAACGCTCAAAAAAATGCTGTAGAAGTTTGTTAATGAGGAGGGAAAAAATTTGGACGTATTTCTGCCCTACCTCCTGTTTTCCTACAGAGAAGTACCCCAAGCTTCAACTGTTTTTTTCCCCATTTTCCCTCTTGTATGGCCGAAACCCCCGAGGGCCATTAGATGTTATCAAAGAACACTGGGAGGAAAATTCTCAAATAGGAAAACAGGGGGTGTTATAGTACAGTATCAGTGTGGCTGACTGTTTGTGTTTGTCTCTGTCAGTAGTTTAGTTTTTGTGGATTTTCATGTGTTTCTTCTTGGAGGAACTGGACCATTCTTGGACATAACATCTATGAACATTTCCTGGACTAAGAAACTACAAAACATCACCACCAGGTATAGGCATTCTCATCATAAATCAACTTTTTTGGAAGACATCAAAAAGCAAAAGTGAGGTCAGTAAATATTTTATACAAGTTTCTGGGTTGTGGAGTGCTGCATTGAATTCATATTTCTGTCCGACTTTCTTAAAGGATGTGTGCTTGTCTTTGCGATCTATTCACAACTGTTTTGGAGAACAAAGGGAAGATTCTAACAAAGGATTTTTACATCCTGCACATGCCCTAGGCTAATGTTCATCACCTTCAGGAATTTAACACTTTCTGGGTCTTTGACCTACAGTTACAATCAGTTTTCTGGTCCACAATAGCTCACCATGAGTCACTCTGGAACACTCACCCTTGCTACAGTAAACATTTGCAGTCTCCTGCCAAAACTGGCAACTCACAGATTGGGAGGACGAATCCTGCTTCTGATGCTGCTATTATGCTTTCATGGGGTATCTACTTCTGTTCCAATCAACAACCACTATGGAGAGAATACCTCATAACACAATGACTTTATTTTCTCCAACCAAATTGCCGAAACACAACATGTGCGTTTCACACCACCCTTATCCTTCTGAAGGGTTGTACTCTACAACTGCTTCGTATGCTCAGAAAATACAAAATGACACAACTGGTTCATCTCCCATTCCACACTATTAAACTATGTTTTCTACTCCTCATCATCCTATTATTATGGGACGAGAACTTAACCCTGGCCCCTCTGTCCACCACTCTCCCACTGACCTACCAGCTGTCTCAGGAAAAGGACTTCTCATTGCCCATATAAATATTAGGAGCATTACCAGGCACTTTGCTGATCTTGAGGCATGGACAAAAGTGTACAGTCCTGACCTACTGTGCCTATCTGAAACATGGCTCAGGCCTCACATTCCAAACTCCCTATGTTCCTTGCCCAATTATTCCTTGATACGGAGAGATAGGCCTTCCTCTAAACGTGAGGGAGATGCTATCCTCTATAAAAAACATCTTGATGTTACGGTCTGCCCACCCACTGGCTCACCTTCAGTCTATGAGTCCCTACACACAACCATTGCCCTTGGTGCAAAAAAACTCCACATTATCTGCGTCTACAACTCAACCAATGGAGGTATCACAGGTCTTCAGGATTCACTTAATCAAACGCCAAGTAAAACTGGGTCATAATCTTAGGTGACTTTAACCTAAACTGGCTGGGACCAACTCACAGCACACTGCTGACACTAACGCAAGCACACTGCTGACACTAACGCAAGCGCACAGCCGCCTGCCCTCCAGCCTACAGAGCTCCCTCCAGGAGTGGGGACCTATGCGGATGCCTGGAAGAGGTAATTAAAGTACCTCTAAAGCTGCACCCTTGTGAGGGGGGTTTTCTTTCCTGTACTGCTACAGTGCTTGTGACTGCAGAATTGCTGAACGTACTTGGCAGTGAGCTAGCGCTGAAATACCATGTAGAGTCTTTGAATGGGTTTTACTATTCTCATGCTAGGGCTACTGCTGGGGGTCACTCTAGCGATTACTCCTTGTAAGTGCTTTGGATAATAGAATTGGTACTGTAAGACAAGATATAGCTGCATAAGTCTTTTACCTTTAGCCATTGCTTGTTTTAAACAGTCCAAAGCATCCTCGCGAGTGTTAGGTAGCGCTCGAGTCGGGACAGTCTGTACATGCGCAGCTTACATTTGTAAATCCCACTGCATCCTAATTAGCTCCTTTGTTCCCCCTCCAATATAGGCCTCACTACTCTCCTGCTCCACCGAAGCACAAAGCTGCCTGCCCTCCAGCCTACAGAGCTCCCTCCAGGAGCGGGGACCTAAGTGGGTGCCTAGAAGAGGTAATTAAAGTACCTCTAAAGCTGCATCCCTTGTGAGGGGTAAACCATCGACGCCGCCAGCGCTGCCGACTGCCCCCGCCCACCCTGGGTTGTCGCCACCTATACAGGCGCTGTTTTATGACATCACTTCTCTCCTTTATTATATAAAGTCCCCACTTTCCCATTTGCAGGTTATACCTGCTAGCCACTAGAGGGACCCTCCGACCTCTCCACCTCAGACTCCCCACCAGAATCCCCTCCTGCTTCCTGTAACCTGTCTACCTGTTCGGCTACTTCCCTCCCTACTCCCACCCCTGCCTCTGCCCACACCTCACCCTTGCCCTGCCACCTGGCTAGCCCTACTCACATACCCCTGCCCTATCACCTGACCCACACCCAACCTGTCACTAACCCCACTGACCACTAGGAGTCGCCATTTCAACCCTGTTTTCTGGCCCAAACCCAGCCCACTTTAAGTCAACTGGAACCTGGATCTCTGCTCTCAGCCAGGTTCTATCCCTGACAGGGCCTTGAACCTTGTACCCTGTCCACCAGAGTCCGTGACAGTACCACTACTCCAAATTGGTATCTACGCTTTATAACACCAAAGCCCAAAAAAAAAACACGTGGGGGTGGAACTGAACCAGAAAAAAGTCGGGGGGAGGGGCTATTCACATTTTTTAACTTTATAAATTTAACGGTATATAGTAGACACCATATAGCATAAGAACATAGAGGTTCACAGACCTCAAAAGATAATGTACAGGCTGTTTTAACAAGTTAATCACTGAAATTACCAAACCACCATTTTAAATTGAGGGAAGCAAAAATTAATGCAGGAGTCAAAAACCAGCAGCAAGGCAATAATGTAGGGCATACCACTCACACCCACTCAGAAACCTAGTAAACAGTTCACCAATATTCTCCACTCCTCGTAGGAGATAAAAGTCTGTAAAGAGGGCTGAAAGGTCCAGTGGGTAGCGGCATGTAAAACCAGAAGTCCCGGGCTCAGTTAAGTTGCATTTTTAACCCTAGCAACCGTGGCCAAAACCTACGCCACATAAGGCTGCAGTATAAAAAGGAACACGTTAACATTGTTGAAGTTTACTGAGTAGCGTGAAATTCCAAACCGGATTACAAGAATCACCTCCATATGGATCAGCAGAAGCAAAATGAACTGTTTTGACTTCTCATCATGAAACTGTTGATGTCCACGGCTTGCATGTGGTAGCATGAAAAATGTAGAATGTAACTAGTTTGTGCACTTTAACATATAGCATGTCCTTGTTTTAAATGATGCAAGTAATTCCCCTCATCAGCGCTACATCAAATTGTACAGTAATCACTTATCTTTCCTATTGACTCTGACTCTAAACCCTTTATATATAGGCCCTGCCTAAATGTTTCATGTGGAATAAATAATAATAAGAAGAAGAATCAGCATTTATATAGCACTTTTCATACATCCAAAGCGCTTTACAAACAATGCTAGACTGGTAGTGAAGTGACTGAATGTGTGGTGGCGGCCATATCGCACATCATCACCCACACACAGCCTGGACAATTGCATGAACCGGTTTTATGGAAAGGGGAATGTTGGCCAGGACACCGGGAATGTTCCCTACTCTTTGCGAAGAGTGCCCTGGGTTCTTTTACTTCCACCTGGGCACCCACTAGGACAACACCAGGATAGGCAGAAGGGACCTCGGTTTAACGTCTCATCCGAAGGACGGCACACCCCAGCAGTACAGCACCCATCAATACTGCACTCGGATACCAGCGATTTTTAGGTGCAAGTCCAATCCCAGTGTGGGACGAGAACCCACGACCTTCTGGTCCAGAGGCGGATGTGCTACCAACTGAGCCATGCTGACACCTGAAATAAATATAACCATCTAACTCATTAGAAAAGACAGAGCATGGCTGGCCTGGTGGTGCTGAGGGCTGAGGCACTGGACGCCTTACCTTGTGTCACGCTGGCGACCTGGGTTTGGGAATGACCTCAGGTCACTGGGGAGCCAGCACCGGTGGGGTGGGATTCAGCAGCTGTTGGTAGCTCTCCCTTCCCAGGGTGGTTGTCCGCCGCCCCTCGTAGTTCCGAGCCCATCGGGAGGAGGTCCAATGGGCGGAGGAGGTGACGGCAATTGCCAGGGGTGGTGCGGAAAGGGTCGAGCCGGTACCCAGCGTACACCTCCACATACACACGTGTCTGCCAGGGTCCCAGGTTCAGGGTAAAAACCAGGAAAAATACAGCAAGCAAAAAAAAAAAAAAGACAGAGCATTAAAAAATGCATTTGAAACCTAAAGAGCAGCTAACATAGCACTAATACGGGAGTTTATTGTAAAAGGCATTGTCCAGACTTAAAGCAGCTCAGCTTGTTCAGTAGTTACCCAGCTGAGGTATACAGTCATGGAAAACAGAGAGGGTCAGTTAAAGGAGGGTGTTATCACCCATCCTTGTTACACTCAGAGTATACTTATGCAGTCCATACAAAAGAATTTTCAGCAAAAGAAGCGGACTCTAGATCTGTAAAGATAAATACTTTGGATTTATGGAGGATCTGCAGCTGCACTGGAAACAACAGCTGAACACTTACCCCCCGCTCCATTAAGGATTTCTTTAATATCTCTAGGTAGTTTTTTCTGGCTTGTGTTTGAGAGGATATTCCCAGGAAAAACACAAGTTTACTTTCCTCCCACATGATGTCTCCATGGTTTCATGCTGCTTGCAGGACAGGGATGCAAGCTTCTGCTGATGAGAGCTTTACAATGGCAGTCAGCAGCTTGGAGAGTCTCCTCCACGTGGCCAGGCTCACAGTGAAATAGCAAAGGTTCACACTACTGTGATACCAGAATCAGCAGGTGAAAGTCCCAAGTCTGTGAAGATCAGTCATTCTATGGCAGAGAGAAGGGTGACTTTGTCAGCTAATCTGGGTCGGAAGCCCACAGTCCAGACACTGGGTTGTCTCTGTGCATTTTCCAAAGCTTCCACCTTCTCTCTTAGAAAATGCCAGCCTTTTGTTCCCTTATCCTCTCCATTTCCTCAGAAAATTATTTTCTGGAGCTGGCATTTCCTTTTATGTTAGCACTGTCTTCAGCCAGTTTTGGGTCCACTGTCACCAGGCGCCTATTTGTGTCCTCTTAGACTCCCTGGCTTTTGAAGTACGGCCATAATCTTGACTGTTGAGAGGTTGACTCTGGGAGCTCCATTAGGCTGTACAAGCCCAGCACCCTCTAAAGATGTCGCTGGTGTAAGGAAGGTTTCCAAGCTGTGTGTAACGTGTTTGTGGTCCTTTTTTGGATCCATCTTTGATCACCTAAGCTTCACTCAGGCAACAGTGTCAATTTGTAGGAAGTTCAGGTACACATATTGTAAAAATCAGTTTTAATACTCCTCGAGAATCACAGCATTATTAAAATGTGTCCGCCATCTTGGCTGCTCCACAGCGCCCCTGGGCATTTGGCATTTAATTACGGTAGGATACTACAGGTTTAGTGGAGGGACTTCTTAAAGGAGAAGTCCACCCAAAACTTGAAAAAATATATGTTGTGCAGAGTGTTTTAATTTGTATGTGAAGTTCTAGTGTTTCCTTCCCTCTGGTACTGGTATTAGGCGTTTTTCCTAAATTAGCCTGCTAGCTTTAGGGTAGTTTTACGACCCCTAGAGATCTCCGTATCAAACAGCTTAATTGTATTCCTTTGTCCTAGAATGCACCTTGTTTCATGTGATGGTGATGTAGCAGAGCCCATAAATCCAGCAGAAAGCATTGCTTTACAATCAGTACACAACAGTAGAGATGGCTATATTTTAAAATCTGTAGAATTCAGCTTGGTGGCCACCCTCACTGTAAAGGTCTTACTCGACTGAAAAACTTTGCTACTGGTAATTTTTATGCAGCTTGTAAAGCTTCCAAGAGATTTAGTTTGTTTGGCATGTGTGTGCTGAATGTTGGGTCTCTCTTACATCACGATCACATGAGACAATATGCACTGTGGGAACAAGAAATACAATTAAGCTGTCAGGGATGAAGATCCCCAGGGGTCGTAAAACTAGCATAAAGCTAGCAGGCTAATTTAGGAAAAACCCTAATACCAGTCAGAGGGAAGGAAACACTAGAACTTCACATACAAATTAAAACACTCTGCACAATATATATTTTTCAAGTTTTGGGTTGACTTCTCCTTTAACGTAATGGGGGGTTGAAGAAGTGTTTCTGATGAATATTTCTCCTGAATACCAGCCACCTGTGAAACTATATTCAGCTCTGAATACTAAAACATTCAGGGACCTAGAACAAAATATTTAATTCAGTGCACACTTGGCCCTCTATGGTAATCTAAGAGATGCACAGTGAATTAAATATTTTCCTTGGTTCAGACTAAATATTGTGGCATTTGGAAAAAACAGGTTACTCACCTGTAACAGGAGTTCTAGGAGTGGTACATGTTGTTCATCCACACTGTCTGGCATTGTCCCTTTCCCCTTTTAATCTTGCCGGAAATCTTCAAGCTGGCTCCTCCCACCCACCCGGGTGGTAAATACCTCGGCTCCGCCCCATGACGCCAGATCTAGCCTGCTGGAAGCAAGGTTGTGCACCTTAAGCCGGGGAGGTCGGGTGGGTGCGTGTGGATGAACAACATATACCACTCCTAGAACTACTGTTACAGGTGAGTAACCTGTTTTTCTAGGAGCGTGGATATGTTGTTCATCCACACTGTCTGGCAGACTCCTAGCAGTTCTCCGGGAGGAGAGAGGCAAGGCGCACACCCCCTACTTAGGAAAAAGAGACTGGAGAACCGAGGCCCCAAAACCAGCATCTCGGCGTGACTCAAGGTTGATGTGGTAATGGGTAATGAACGTGTTTGCAGACTTCCAGGTAGCAGCCCGACAGATTTCCTGGATAGGGATGTCCCTGGAAGCAGCCACCGATGCAGCAGTATGGTGGGCAGAATGAGCTCTTATCCCTCTGGGAGGCTCCTTGCCCGCCAGCTCATAACACAGACTAATGCATGATGTGATCCATCTGGCAATAGTCCACTTGGCTGCAGGTCTGCCAGAAGCAGCATCAGCGTAGGTGACAAACAGCTGGTGAACCTCTCCCCAAATTTCCGCTGTCCTCTCCTTATAATAGGAGAGAGCACGTCTGAGGTCCAAAGTATGGAGCCTGTACTCAGCATCCGAGGTGCAGTTAGGGTAATATACCATCAGAGTCAACACCTGGTTATGGTGAAACTCTGATACCACCTTCGGCAGGAATTTCGGGTGGGGGCGCAGGACAACTTTGTCCCTGTGAAAGACCAGATAAGGGGAGTCCACCGAAAGCACCTGGAGCTCCCCAGTCCTTCTGGCTGATGCGATAGCCACCAGGAAGGCAGTCTTCCACGACAAGTGCGAGAGCTCACATTTGTGCATGGGTTCGAAAGGCTTGCTCATGAGCTTTGCCAAAACCAGCAAGAGATCCCATGGAGGTGGAGGTTCACGCACCGGAGGGGATATGTGATCCAGGCCTTTGAAAAAGCGCCCGACCACTGTCTCCTGTGCCAATGTCGGCTGACCGGCCCGCAACCGGTAAGCAGAGATGGCTGCCAGGTGCACCCTAAGGGTTGAAGACCGAAGACCCCCTTTGGAGAGGGACCAAAGGCAGTCTAGAATGTTAGCCACAGAGCAGGATAAGGGGTCCAGGCTCTTTCCCTGACACCAAATGGAAAACCTCTTCCATTTGAAGGCATAACATTCCTGGCCGATTCCTTTCGAGATGCTTCCGCCACGGTGTAGACATCCTCGGAAAGACCCAGAGCCTGGAAATCTAGCCGCTCAGGAACCAGGCGGTGAGTTGCAGGGACTGAAGGTCCGAGTGGAAGACCTTCCCCTGGTTCAACGATATCAGGTCCGGGCGTGTACAAAGCCGCTCCTGGGTCCTGCAGCTGATGCTGAGATCTAGGTACCAGAACTGGCGTGGCCAATCTGGGGCTACCAGGATCACCTTCGCCTTGTCCCTCCTCACCTTGAGTAACACCTTGTGGATCAAGAGAAATGGAGGGAAGGCGTAAAGGAGGCCTGGGGTCCACGGCCTCAAGAAGGCATCCCCCTGCAGCGAGCCCTGCTGAGGGGGGTGGGCATGGTACAGCCGCAGCTTGGTGTTCTCCCTGGAGGCGAACAGTCCACTAACGGTTTGCCCCAACGGGATAACAGATTGTAAGCTACCTCTGGATGGAGACACCACTCATGGGATGTCTGGCCTATGCGGCTGAGAGCATCCGCCAGCTGGTTCGAGACTCCTGCCACATGGATGGCCAGGAGATCCACCTCCAGCCGGCTGATGAAGGTCCATATCTGGAGAGCCGCCCTGCATAGCAGATGGGAGTGTGTGCCGCCCTGTTTGTTGAGGCAGTACATGGTCGTGGTATTGTCTGTCTGGACTTGAACCACTTGACCCCGGAGCTGAGGAGCGAAAGGTGACAGTGCCAGTCTGACTGCTCTGAGCTCCAACAGGTTGATGTGGCATCGGGACACCTCGGGGGTCCAGAACCTGTGAGCTCTGTTGTCCCCCATGTGGGCTCCCCAGCCCATGTGAGAGGCATCGGTCATAAGGATGACTGTCAGCTCGGGGCGGACGAACGGGATCCCTTCCCACAAATGACTCGGGACGGTCCACCATTGGAGAGTCTCCCACATCCTCTGGGTGACAGTGACCAGCTGGTCGAAGAGACCCTGACGCTGAGATTACTGGGTGGCCAGCTCCACTGAAGGGGGCGCATGTGCAATCTGGCCCAACGGACCACTGAGGTGCACGCCGCCATGTAACCCAGGAGGCGCAGGAAGTCCCAGGCAGGGCGCAAGTGCCCAACCAGAAATGACTGGGCAAAGGAGGAAAGAACCTCTGCCCGGTCCGCCGGGAGCCGAGCTCTGGCTTGACGAGAGTCGAGCTCTGCCCCGATAAAGCCCATCACCTGAGAGGGTATGAGTTCTGACTTGGCCTCGTTGATTAGGAGGCCCAGGTGGTAGCAGGTTTGGAGGGTCAGGTCCCTGCACCTCTCCACCTCCTGTAGGGAGGAACCCGCCAGGAGCCAATCGTCTAGATAGGGGTAAATACGAACCCCTTGACGCCGTAGATGGGCTGCCACCACTGCGATGCATTTGGTGAAGACCCGTGGGGCCGATGACATGCCGAACGGCATGGCTCTGAACTTGTACAGGGTCCTTTGACCTCAGTGGAGGAACCACTGATGGGACGGACGGATTGGGACGTGGTAGAACGCGTCCTGAAGATCCAGTGAACAGAAATGAAAATAACGTACCTACCATAATTATGATCTTTCTGTGTATCTTCACCATTCATCACATATGGGTATTGGCCGGAGGTCAGGACCCCGCGGGAGCTTTTTTTTTTTTTTTTTGAAAATGAGTAGGCGGAGCCAACACACCATTGGCACCGCCCTCAAGGCTGACGTACTGCGTGGCGCTCGAGGGTTGGCCGTTAGGCTGTGTCGACTCCACCTGCCTACCAGTTCTGAGTTGCCAGGGATGGAGGGTGGGACAAGAGAGTCCAAGGGACAGAAAAAGGAAAAGATAACTGAACTAAAAGGAGAAATAACGACTGAGAGGACAGCAAAGAAGAGAATAGACTAAGGGGATTGGGTAGGGGCCCCAATCTCTGGAAGTGGAAGAAGGGAGGGTAGGAGGGAGAGAATTTAGGAGAAAGTGAGAGGTATCAAGGTATCCGAGACCCTTGTCCATCACCAGATTGGACAGGAACTGCAAGGAGTAGCAAAGCTCTCTGCCAGAATTCAAGGCACAGAATAACTGGCAAATACCCCAGAAGCAGAGTCGGCTATTCTGGAGGAAGGACAGGTACATGGATTTAGTACTTCTCAGGAAGAATGTTTGGTGAAAAAGGAATTTTTTGTTTTTTTTGAAATGGTTGGATGGAAACCAGAAGGAGAACAGGAGGAGGGTAACATCAACTACCACCCCATCGGGTGGAGACATAGTAGAGAAGGAGTGCCGCTGAGCTGTCTACCCTTCATAGGAGAATATCCCCTGTGTGTCCTTACTTTACCCCGCCTCCTAAAGAGGAGAGAGGGGAGCCATAGAGAGGGAGGGGGACCCAGAGACTGAGGCCCCAGGGGGATGGTGGGTGGGGTTGTGATGAATGGTGAAGATACACAGAAAGATCATAATTACGGTAGGTACGCAATTTTCATATCTTATCTGTGTCAATCTTCACCATTCATCACATATGGGTGAGTACCAAGCCCCCCCCGAAGGGGGTTGTTCATTACACCCTAAGGGACAGGGTCCCTTAGCCCTCAGTGGGTGACACACTAAGGGGGGGGAACCTTCAGGGCCTGGGGAGGCCCGAGAGTCGGGAGAGAGGGACGGGGTTCCCCCGGAGGGGGAATGAAGGTGCCCCAACAAGCGCCGTCTCGCTCTACGGGAGAAAAGGTAGGTTCCCTGGTGGGCGGAGCAAATCACCCTACACTGAGCCAAGGGTGACAACCGGGAAAGATGTAGCCATGCCGATCTCCTAGTGCAGATCGCTGTCCCTACGACCCTGGTAGCTACCTCGCTGGCGTCATAAGATGCCCTCGCTTGGTGCCTTGCTAACTCCAGGCCATGTGCAGAGAGCGCGATGGCTTTTCTGGTTTGCTCCGAGTCAGGCAACGAGGCTAGAAGCTGACCTAGCCTGGACCACAAGAACCTGTTGTAGGCTGCATAGTGGGCCTGATGAGCAGAAATAGAAAGGAGCAACTGTGCCGAGTAGAAGGTCTCCAAAAATCAAAACCGAGGAGTCTTGATCTGGGGCCGGTCACGTGGAGGGCGCAGCCCATCAGGAGTGTCCAGATGCCCAAGCCAGACTGCAGATGAGGCATGGAACCTGAGACTCCGAGGAGCGCACACCTCGCTGAGGTCCCTTGGGGCAAGAACTCCGAGAAGGGCCCTGACAGAAACGCAAGGACGCCCCAAGGGAGCAGGCCAGGCAGCACCACAAGGGTGGCTCGCCAAAATCGCCTAGAAAGGCGGTGCCGCATGCTCAGGGATTGCTGACAGTAGAGGGAGAAAGGTGCAAATCCTCCAACATCCTTCATAGGAAACGCTGATACCTGAGAGATCAGCAGCCGAGAGATGTGGACAGAAGGTTCCTCTCCCCCAGAAGAGGGGGATGAGGAGCTGGAGGTCACCATATGTTCCGAGGGTGGCTGCACGGAGGGAGGTTGAAAAACCTGGCTGTCCATAGCCCTAACATAAGCAGGGAACCGGGCAGCCACCACTCTGAACTGCTCCCAGGTGAGAGGGCCGCTAGGACCAAGAATGCCTGAGAGCACAGGAGAATGTGGCAGATGGATAGGGGCAGAGCCGAGAAAAGAAGTCGGCTGACCTCCGCCGGGGCTAGGGAGTGGACCGTGAGCCCCCGAGGAGGGTGCCCCGGAAGACTCTACAGCCGACAGCTGTACAACCACATTGGTACTGCCTTGGCTGCGCCCAGAAGAATCTCCCCAGTCAGGCTACTGGGGCCGTAAAGGTCCAGAAGGACGGTCCCCTGCCTCAAAAGAACAGGACTCCCTCAAGGAACCCGAGGAGGAAGGGTGGAAATCGACCACGGCTCTGGCCCAGGCATGAGGGACTCCCAGAAAGGGCCGACGTGCCGACCCCACACCCCTCGACCCCTCAGAGTCCGAGAGAGTCCTCCTCCTCAAGAGGGCCAGCCTAGGTAGCTGGCATCTCTGGGCTGCCCCCGAAGGGGAGACCCAGGGAACAGTACCCTCCCCTCCTGTAGGCTTCTCGATGGGCCCCAAAGTTGGGCAAGCAAGACACACCACTGGAGGGGGTACCACCACCGAGGGGTCGATGAACCCCCCAAGACCAGGCTGCAGAGCTATGGTGGCTCGCACCACTGCCTGCTGGTCAGTACCACTGATCCCAGTCTCGGGGGCCACCTGACTCTCCTCAGTAGGGGGCTGGCTTCGACTCGTCGACAAGACCATAGTGCTGCCCTCCTCCACAGCCAACCCCGAGGGGTGTGATTGCTCGTCCGACTCTGAGCTCGACTCTGACTCCGAAAAGGTAGAGTCCGAAGCTCTAAGCCAAACCGTAGGAGGGCGGGCAGTACCAACCTTGCCCGACAGTCAGAGCTGTGGCCGAATGGGCACCCGTGCCCTCCGCAACCCCGCAAGCAGGATCCGCAGGAGGCACCGGGGCAGCTCGGGCCAAAGGTCCAGAGCAAGGGCTAGACACAGCGCCATCGAGTCCACCAGCACTGGGGCGGTACCATGGACAACGACGGCACCGACAGCAGCCCTAGCAGCATCCTCGGCACCGACGACACTGCCCGGTCCCACGGCGCCGCGAGTGGCACCGAGGACCGAAGTGGTGCCAACGACGGCCCCGAAGGCAGACCCGGCGCCAAATCGGCACCGATCGACTGGCGCCGCAAACGGCGAGAGAGGTGGACGGCGCCGAGGACGGCACCGACAGCCAGAGTCGGCGCCCACGCGCCAAGCTGTGAAGGCATGGCGCCGTGCTCAACTTCGGCGCCGAGGCGAGACATAGCAAAGGAGGACGCCGGATCCTGTCCCACGGCACCGAGAGCGGCGTCGGCGCTGTGAACGGCGTCGACAGGACCCACGGCGCAGAGTGATGAGTCGGCGCCGACAGGGCCCACGGCGCCGCAGGCTCCGATGGCGTTGAGGACGGCGCCGACCCGCCTTCCGAGCGCGTGGAGCGACACCGGGGAGCCTTCACCCCGAAAGGGGCAATTGCCGTAGCGGCGCCTTCCGCCCGCTCCCAGGAAGGAAGCGGGACGGGCCTCCTGTGCCGTGGGAGGAGCCTCGGCGATGGCCAGGCTACAAGTAGCCGAGGCTCCCTCCTCCTCAGTCCGTATAGAACCAGGAGGGGACCCAGAGGAAGGGCCGAGAGAGAGCGGCTTGGCCCGAGTGTGAACCCTACCCCCGAAAGTCGGGGAAGCTCGCCCCACTTTCAACGTGCGCTGTTCGAGGACCCGGCAGTCCATGGAGAAGCAGGCGTCGCATGAGCCAATGTCGTGAAGCGGGCCCAGACACGCAAGACACCGGTCGTGCTGGTCGGTGATGGAAAACTTTCAGCCACACGGGCACTGACGCATGGGGGGCCGACCCGTCTTCGAAGACTTTTTGCCCTCCGACCGAGACATGACCTATGGAGAAAAAAACACCAAAACAGACTCGCGACGCGAGAATTCAAATAAAAAGGAAAGATCTTACCGGGCCACGTCGAGTGGAGGCAGAACACAGAACCGGCAGGCGACCGACAGACTGTAAAACGTCGATTTCAAATGGCTGAAGGCCTAAAATTCATGAAGAAGCTTCCCACGAGGCGACCTCGATGGCGGGAGACGAAGAACTGGTAGGCAGCCGGAGACGACACAGCCTAACGGCCAACCCTCGAGCGCCACACAGTACGTCGGCCTTGAGGGTGGCGCAGATGGTGTGTCGGCTCCGCCTACTCCTTTAAAAAAAAAAAGCTCCCGCGGGGTCCTGACCTCCGGCCAATACCCATATGTGATGAATGGTGAAGATTGACACAGATAAGATCCACATGTTTCGCTCCAGAGATGGTATGATCTGGTTCAGAGTTACCATCCGGAGGGTGCGAGACCTGAGATATCGATTCAGGTCGTGGAGATCTAGGATAGGGCGCCAATCCCCCGTCCGCTTGGGCACCAGGAAATACCTGGACACGAAGCCTGGGTCTGTAGGAGGATCCGGCATTGGAGCTACCACCTCCTTGCGGAGGAGCTGAGCAATGTCTTTCAGGGACATTCCTGTTTGGACTCTCTTGAAACATCTACTTGAAGCACTGTTAGAAGATATACATTAGACAGACAAGTCTAATTGTACGGTGGTAGGAATTTGTTTGCACTTTTTTTTTTTTTAAAACCTTGTTCTTTTAAGTGATTGTATGCGTTGATATATTGTTCTGTTGTTACATTTTACATTTTTATTCATTTTCTAAGTAAACCTCTTATTTTAAATAGGCTGTCTGTGTCTTCGAAATTATTTTGCTTGTGATGCATGGATGGTTAAGATTTTGACAACACTATTCATAAGCTTAATTGTATACTAAACTGGGGAAATGTAAGAATTTATCCAAGGTCATTCATAGAGTTTTTAAAGGATTCATTTTGTACCTGGTTAGGTGCCCTTGGAGAAAGATATCTGGCAATCCCCGAAGAGCAGAATTATCTGAGCCTGTACATCTGGGGTATGCTAGCATAAGGTTCACAGTTTGAATCCCTCCAGAACTTGAGACCAAAGGTGATTCAGACCCACAAAACAGACAGGAGGGTTACCTTGTTCACAATACTGCACTCGGAGGTTGGTACTGTGGGAGCAGACGGCCTGATCTGCTGAGTGGGGTTGTGACAGATTTGGTTGGCAGCAGTGTGGATAATTTCCAGATTGGTTGACAGCAGTGCTGATAATTTTGCTATACAAGCTTTTATTGTTCAGTGTGTCAGCTCACTTGCAAAACAAGGCAGTGATTTATTTAAAAAAAAAAGGACACAGAACTATATCACTTGGCTTACAGTCAAGTTCCTACCTGTTTTATTTTTTTAAAGTGCAAGTTAGAGTAGCTGTAGTTAGGGAAGAAGATAGCTTCCAACTACAGTGGGCACACTGCAGGCTACTTAAACATAGAAAAATAGAAGTTGATGGCAGATAAGGACCGCAAGGCCCAACCAGTCTGCCCATTTCTGGGAGCAGGGGGCCTGACCTGCTGAGTGGGGTTGTGACAATGGGCACCAAATCTGCTGGGGCCAGAGGGGCGATCAGAATCATCCGAGCCCCCTCAGCCTGTACCTTCAGCAACACTTGCTGAAGGAGAGGAAATGGAGGGAAGGCGTAAAGAAACTTCCCAGCCCAGCAAAGGGAGAACGCATCTGGCCAAAAAACACCAGGCACACACTCTCGCGAACAAAAAACTGGCAGTTTGGCATTGCGTGGAGACGCAGAGAGGTCCAGCTCCGGACAACCCCATGTGTCGAACAGCTGGTCCGCTACCAAGTGTAGCAGCTCCCACTCATGCGCCTTGGACAGAGACCTGCTGAGGCTGTCTGCCAAGTTATTTGGGGCACCTAGAATATGGACGGTGGACAGCAAAATGTGATGCTCCAGTGCCCAATACCAGACTATCATCACCTCCCTGAACAGGAGGTAGGAGCAAATTCCCCCTTGCTTGCTGATGTAAAAGACAACCACCATGTTGTCGGTCTGTACAAGAAGATAGCCTGGCATGAGTTCCTCTTGAAAGGTCCTTAGGGCACTGAGGACCACCCGCATTTACAGAACACGGATGTGGAGGATGCACTCCTCCAGAGTTCAGACCCCTTGAATCTGGTGATCCCCGAGGTGTGCCCCCCAGCCCAACTCAGAGGTATCTGTTTTCAGAGTCTGGCTTGGGGGCTCCTGACAAAAGGGAATCCCTTTGCTTAAATTCAAAGGATCCAACCACCAACGTAGGGTCCTCCTGACTAGCTCTGAGATCCTGACAACGTGGTCCAGACCGACGGAGCCCTGGTCCCACTGCACCCCGAGCACCCACTGTGGGATCCTCATGTGGAGGCGGGCCAAAGGAACTACTGGGATGGCCGTCGTGATGTGCCCCAGAAGTCTGAGGAAAGTCCTGGCTGGGACCTGTGGGGTTACTAGGACCAAACTGGCCACCTCTCTTAGGCGATCTCCTCTTTCTTGAGGAAGAAAGGCCATGAACTAGGCTGAATCCAGGACTGCACCTATAAAGGTGAGTTTTTGGCTGGGCTCTGGGGAAGACTTTCGGAGGTTCAGGGTGATCCCCACCTCTCAGAAATGAAAATTACGTACCTACCGTAATTCTTGATCTTCTTGGACGAGTCTCCACCACTCATTCACACTATTGGGATCTGCACCGGAGGCACCAGGACCCATCGGGAGCAAACCTTTTGCTGGAGGGTCGGCGCCAGAGATGGTGCCATGAGGAATGGCGCCGCGAGCCCAAGCTCGCGCAGTAATGCCTATCTTGGTGTCGACCCTCCAACCGCCTCACTACCTTTTTTACCAAGGAGGTGCAGCGTAACTAACCTAGAAGGGTAGCCTAACCTAAAGACGGGACATAAGATAGTCCGGGCGACCCGTGTAAGAAGGGTCAACAAAGAAGTCTTCACGGCCTAAAGAATTGAGGGAGTGAAGACCAACAACAGAGGTGAGCTCGGGGGACGGAGGGTTGGCGTGTGAATGAGTGGTGGAGACTCGTCCAACAAGATCAAGAATTACGGTAGGTACGTAATTTTCATATCTTCCTGGACATACGTCTCCACCACTCATTCACACTATTGGGAGAGTACCATGCTAATAATCCCCCGAGAGGGCGGCAGGAGAGACCAAGAGCTCACGTTTCCAGGACAGAAGTCCATTGAGGATGGCTCTGCCAAATGAAGAATGTCGTCCGGCATGGACATCTAGTGCATAATGTTTAACGAATGTATGCACTGAGCTCCAGGTGGCCGCATTGCAGATGTCTGCAATGGGCACATTACGGATTTCCGCTAGGGATGCCGCGACCGCTCTAGTAGAGTGAGCATAAACTCTACCCTCCAACTTAACCTGCACCATGGAATAGCAGTGACGAAGGTACGCCACTAGCCATGATGAGATACATCTGATAGCGACAGGTTGACCCAGCCGGGTCTCACTGAAGGAAACGAATAGTTGCTGAGCTTTGCGAAAATCCTTGGTTCTATCTAGACAGAAACGCAAGGCTCTCTTAACATCCAGAGAATGAAGAGAATGTTCCCCTTCATTTTGGAAGTCCGCAAAATAGGAGGGAAGGACCAAAGGTTGGTTTAGATGAAATTCTGACACAACCCAAGGAAGAAATTTAGGATGAGTACGAAGAACTAGTTTGTCCTTATGGAACACAGTATACGGAGGGTCTGTGACCAGGGCATGTATCTCAGAGACCCTGCGGGCTGAGGTAATGGCCACTAGGAAGGCAGTCTTCCAGGTGAGAAATTTTAGCTCACAGGTAGCCAGAGGTTCGAAGGTTCTCGAGGAGCATGTCTAGTACAAGATTAATGTCCCAGGCTGCAACTGGACGTCTTGTAGGAGGTCTGGTATGCAGAATCCCCTTAAGAAATCTCTTAACCATAGGTAACTGAGCCAGTGTTAAGAAAAAAATGGGCTCATGATACGCTGAAATGGCACTAAGGTGAACTTTGACTGTAGAGTACTGCAGACCTGAATTTGAGAGGTCCAAAAGATACTCCAAAACCTTATCTGGTGGACAGGAAAAGGGATTCAAAGAGGACTTTGCACACCAGAGCAAAAAACGCTTTCACTTGACTGTGTAAGTTTTCTGAGTGGCTGGCTTCCGTGCAGCCAGAAGAATATCTGAAACTCTTCGAGAGACATTGAACCAGTTTACTTCGACCTCTTCAGAAGCCAAGAGTGAAGGTGAAGTGATCTCAGGTTGGGATGGACCACCGGTCCCTGAGTCAAAAGGTTCATCTGCAGGGGAAGTGGTCTTGGAGAAACTGCCAACATATTGTTGAGTAGTGGAAACCACAGCTGCTGAGGCCAAAAGGGAGCAATGAGAATCATCTTCTCCCCCTGGGATTCGAACTTCAGGAGTACTCTCTGAATTAGAGGAAGAGGCGGAAAGGCGGAAAGAAAGCGTTTTGTCTACCGCAGCCTGAACGCATCCTGACAGAAAATGCCAGGCCCTGGATTTCTGGAGCAGAAGAGAGGCAGTTTTGCATTGAGTGGGGATGCAAAAAGGTCCAGGTCTGGAGTTCCCCACTCTTCGAATAGAGACTGAACTATGGTTGAGTTGAGAGACCACTCGTGAGGATCTGTCTCTGTTCTGCTGAGACGGTCTGCCAAGTCGTTCTGTACACCTGGCAGGTAGACCGCTTGAATTAGAGCATTGTGCTCCAAACACCATTCCCATACCCTCATTGCTTCCCTGCATAAGGTGTAAGAATGAGCACCGCCCTGCTTGTTGATGTAATACATGGGATGCATAGGCAGGGGCATCACCAGCAGGAAAAGGGAGGTCATAATTCCACTATACAAGACACTAGTGAGGCCGCACCTGGAGTACACTGTGCAGTTCTGGAGACCTTACCTACGTAAGGACATAGACAGGGTAGAGAAGGTTCAGAGGAGGGCAACAAAGATGGTGCATGGATTGCATCACAAGTCCTATGAGGACAGGTTGAAGGCACTGAACATGTACTCCCTGGAGGAGAGGAGGAGAGAGGGATATGATAGAGACATGCAAGTATCTTACAGGAGGAACAGGGTGCAGGAATGCACTATTTTAAGCGAAAAAGATGTTCCAGGACTAGAGGCATGGGATGAAGTTGGAGGGAGGACGATTCAGAGGAAACATGAGGAATAATCTTCACAGAATAGGTGGTGGACAAGTGGAACACCCTGCCAGAGGAAGTGGTGGGGGCTGAAACAATCACGGGATTTAAGAATGCATGGGATAGACATAAAGGAATTCTGGAGGTCAGGGTTAAGGGGCAACAGACTTCCTGGAAAACATAAACTGAACTTACAAACTTAAATGGGCAGACTGGGTGGGCCATAGGCCCTTATCTGCCGACACTGTCTATGTATCTATGTATGTATGTATCACTGCTTTGTTGTCCATTTGAAGGAGAATGTTCTTGTGACAGAGAATGTCCTTCAACGCTCGGACCGCATAAAGGACGGCTCTCATTTCTAGGACGTTTATGTGAAGCTGGGACTCGACTTGAGTCTACACACCTTGAGTGTGGAGAGCCTGACAGTGAGCTCCCCACCCCATTAGGGATGCGTCCGTGGTAATGGAGATTTGATGGTCCAGAGGAGCAAAGGGATATCCTTCCAGGAGATTGCTTTCTTGAGACCACCAGGTGAGTGACCTCTTTAAAGGTTCTGTCACTTTGATGAGATAGGACTGCGGGTGAGTGGCTGGGGACCACTGAGTACTGAGCATCCACTGGGTGGTTCTCATGTGCAGACGTGCTAGGGGCACAGTGAACACTGAGGATGCCACGAGGCCTGGCATCCGTTGCATCGAGAGAGCTGTGACTGAGCTGTTTTCCCCGATGTGACGGGCCATCTGAAGGATATCGTTCCTCCTGTCTTCTGGAAGAAAAGCCTTCGCACAGGAGGTGTCCAGAAGAGTCCCTATAAAAAGGAGCCTCTTGAGGTTGAGCAGAACTCCCATGGACGTAAGGAGGTGCGAGGCCGTCTCTACGGCGTCCAGAGTACCTTGCCTGGAAGGGCTTGCTAGAAGCCAATCGTCCAGATAAGGAAACACCTGTATTCCGACCTTTCTGAGGTGCGCTGCGAGAACTGCACAACACTTTGTAAAACTCGTGGCGCCGAGGATAGCCCAAAGGGCAGGACTCTGAACTGATAATGTTGTCCCAGAGCCACAAACCTCAGGAATTTGTGATGCCTCGGGTGAATAGGAATGTGCTGGTAAGCATCCTGCATATCTAGGGAGGCTAGCCAGTCGTGTTGATGAAGCAGAGGTAACAGGGTTCCCAGAGAATATTTTGAATTTCTCCTTGGGAGAAATTTGTTTAGCTTCTGATCTAGAATTGAGCTTATTCCCCCGACTCTTTTGAACCAGAAAGTATGGGAGTAGAACCCCGTGTTTCATTGCTGCAGTGGCACCACTTCTACTGCCCTGTTGTTCAGAAGGCCCTGAATCTCTGCGGCGAGAAGGTCTGACTGAAGGGTTAACAGCCCGGGCTGCCATTTGGGGGGATGCTCCGGAGGGGTCTACACAAGATTGAGTGAATACCCCTCGCGAATTATCCGAAGGACCCATTTGTCTGAGGTTATGGACTTCCACTGGTTGTAGAAGTGCATCAGATGACCTCCCACCGGAGAGGAAAAGTCCACCTCGGGCAGCTGAGATGGAACTTGGGCCAGCAATTCATAAGGTAGCGCTGAGCGCTTTGGGCCCTTGCGTTTTCTGTTGCGCCTTCTTTTGAGGTTGGGCAGGTTGGTTCTTATGGAAACTTCCTCTGCCTCTGCCTCAAAAGGACTGACGATTATGAAACGGACGTTTACTGGCATGCCCTCGAGAGGGGGCAGGAGGGGGCCGAGCCAACTTAATGGCTGACCTAGTCTTTTGTGTAGCTTCTAGAGCTTGCTCTACCTGAGGACCAAAAAGATATGCACCGTCAAAGGGCAATGCCATCACCTGCTGCCGCACGTCATTCGTGAAGCCCGAAGTGCGCAGACAGGAATGACGGCGGGTGCAAACACCAGCAGCCGCTGAACGGGAAGCAGTGTCAAAAGCATCCATGGCTGCTTTAACCTGCTGGTTGTTAGATTCAATACCTCTGGTAATGGTTTGAAGAAGCTCTGGCTTTGAATCCGACTCCGGTAGGGCTTCAACCATTTGCTTAATAGAATGCCACAGGACATACTCATACTGGGAAAAATAGCCTTGGTAACTGGCAATATGCATACTTAGAGTAGAAGCAGCAAAGACTCTCTTACCTAAGGTGTCTATCTTACAAGATTCTTTATTAATAGGTCGAGCTGTAGTAGTTCGAGGAAGAACGACCTTATCATTCTCTGCCAGGACTACAACAGGATCCGCAAAGGCTTGAGATGTCAAAATGGGACGATCCTTAGGGGCTGAATATTTCCTATCAATGGATTTAGCCACCGAAGGGGTGAGAGCAGGATTATTCCATACCATTTGAGACAGCGTCTCGAAGGAAGGCTGAACCGGAGGAGTCAAATCCGTAGGGATCTCCGAGGCATGAAGATATTGGAGTCTTAATTTCCCAGGATCGATGTCTGTAGTCTGGAGAGAAAGTGGAACTCAGATTTTTCAATAGAGACTTAAGGACAGGTCCTCGACCACAGGCTCTGTAGCAGTAATAGATCCTGCTTCGTCCACTTCATCACCCAACCGAAGGTCTGGGTCAGGCTCAACGTCATCTCCTGACAGTCCAGGAGGGAGTGTATGGACAGGAAAGGAATGAAAATCAGAATAGGAGGAAGAAGGAAACAAGTGAAAAGAGGAGTCCCCGAGCGCCCCTGGCGCCGAGGAGGCGCACGGCACCGAGAACGACGCCACGAGACCACGCAGCGCCAAGAAGCCGCACGGCGCCGAGGACGACGCCGAGAAAGGCGCCGAGAGGCCACACGACGCCGAGGGTGCCGAAAACACTCCCAGACTCCGAGAAACAGGTTTTGAAGGAAGAAGAGCAGGAGATAAGGGCATCGGTGTGGCCCCCTGCGCCGTAGCCATGTGAGGGGGGGGAAACAGCTAAGCGCGGAGTCGACGGCACCAAAGAAGGTGCCGCGCGACCAGGAAGGTCCAACCGCCCTACCTGGGCGCCCAAAGAGCCCGAAGGCCCACGAGTGACCGAGCCAGGTAGCCGAACCAACCTCCGAGCCCACTGCTCCATAACAGCGCCCCACTGATGAAACTGCTCACCTGAAGACCTACCTCTGGGCGGGTAGGGCTCAGCGTCGGCGCCGGCCACCAGAAGCAGAGGTTGGCAACTCCAAAGGAGGAGACCGCAACTAGCCCCGACAACCGAGCGCTCACGCGATACATATAGAGGGCGACCAGTGATGCCTTCTCTTTTTAGACCTGTGGGCCGAAGAAGAGCTCGATGCCAAACGGTGCCGAGAGTGCGACCATTTATTTTTATGCTTCCGGGGGGACCGCCCATCCCCCCGGGCACTGGACTGACCGTTGTCAGACCCCCCTTCCGGAGAAGGCAGCGGACCGGACCCAGCCCGACTGACTGAACAGCTTTACATGAAGTCTCCTACCGCCACCTGACCTGCTCATGGTCAACTCTGTCAAAGTAGGCTGAGACTTCTTATTGTATTTATTTTAAAAATAAGAATAAATTTAAGCGATACTGTATCGAGATAATACTACAAAATAATAAAAACTGAAAACTATGCTGCTAGTTTGAAGTTTGACTCCCGACAGGCGAGCGACGTCGTCACTGAAGTGCACTCGACGGCGGGAAAAAAGGAACTGAGGCGGTTGGAGGGTCGACGCCGAGATAGGCATTATCACGCGAGCTATGGCTCGCGGTGCCGTTCCTCACGGCGCCATCTCTGGCGCTGACCCTCCAGCAAAAAGTTTTTTCCCGATGGGTCCTGGTGCCTCCGGCGCAGATCCCAATAGTGTGAATGAGTGGTGGAGACTTATGCCCAGGAAGATCAATGTATAAGTGTCTCCGAGAGCTCGAAGCAGGTGCTCTCTTGACGGGGCCGCTAGGAGCCAGTTGTCGAAGTAAGGAAAGATGTAAAATTCCTCGCACCTTAGAGTCACAACTACCACTGCCAGGCATTTGGTGAAGACTCAAGGAGCAGAGGAGAGGCTGAATGGAAGAACCCGAAACTGATAATATTCCCCCTGAAAGTAGAACCTCAGGAACTTCTTGTGAGGGGGAAAGCCCCTAATGTGCATGTAAGCGTCTTGCATATCCAGGGAACAGAGCCAGTCTCCCTAGTGTAGCAGAAGAAAGAGACTTTGAAGGGTCACCATCCTGAACCTTCGGTATTCTATATGAATGTTTAGAGAGCCAAGATCCACGGTGTGAAGATCTTGTGTCGTCTTTGGAATCAGGAAAAAATGGGAGGAATATCCTTTTCCCCCCGCTGCCACAGAGGAACTGGTTCTATTGCCTTTTTCTGCAAGAGGGCCTTGATTTCTCCTTCTATGAGAGGAATGTGAGAAGGAGGGTATCTCGAGGACTTTGGTGGAGTTTCTGGAGGGATCTAGGTGAACTCCAGTATGTGACCTCTCCTTATGATGTCCAAGACCCACTGGTCTGATGTAATAGAGCTCCATCCCTCCAGATGGAGGGAGAAGCGACCCTCTACTGCCTTCTCTGAAGCCTCCATCAGAGGAGTGGGGTCAGTGGCGAGTCATTAAGTGGAGCCAAGAGTGGGGAGAGAGGTGTGGGAGGACTTGGGGCCTTGAAAAGATGCGCCACCAGGCTGCTGGTTGCTGGCCTTCCTTTTGAAGCCACCTCTCTTTTCCTGGTTGTTGCCACGGGCTTGCTGGCCTGAGGGTTTACGAAAGGGCCACTTCCGGAATCATCTTTGGTCCCCTTTATACATTTGGCGGACGGACCAAACAGACTTGCCCGACTCCTGGAGACGAGAGATCAAATCTTTGGTCTCCTGCACAAAGAGGGCAGAACCATGGAATGGAGGTCCCTGATTCCGGATTGCAAATCGTTGTGAAAGCCGGAGCATCTCAGCCACATGTGGCAGTGAAGGCAGACCCCTGACACTGCCGCCTCGGCTGCCATATCCACAGTATCGTACGAGGTGTGCAGAACATGCATGCCTACGTTAAGGCCAGATTTCAACACATCCAGAAGTTCCATCTTTTGTGCGGAATCTGGCAAGGCACTAACAAACTCCTGTCCCTTTTCCCAGAGTGCATTTTGGTACTGGACCATATGCGTAAGGAAATTAAGGGAACGGATGGAGCAGATGGAGGCAGAATTAACTTTCCTGCCCACCTGGTCCAAGAAATGGGACTCCTGGTCGGGAGGCTGGGAGAATAGATGCTTTGACTGCTTTGACTTGTCATGAACAGCTGCAATCACCATGGAATCCGCCTGAGGATTTTCCGCCAAAAAAGGCTCATCCCTTGGGGGCCTTGTATAGCCTGTCCGACTTCTTGGGAACAGCCGGGTCTGTGGCTGGATGCTTCCAAGTTGTCCTGCTAAGGTTTTGGAACATGCCAACCAGAGGAGGCACCACTAGGGGTTTGGGCTCCTTCTGCCTCAGGTAGCGAGCCAGTCTCCGGCATTCCTGATCCAGGTCCTGTGTCTCCCATTCGTTAGTGGCCTGGATATGCCTCATGACGTCCATGAAAGTGGGATCGTCTGGAGGTGAACGGGGTAGATCCTTATCGTCAGGAGATCCCCCAACCCCTGAGAATGAAGAGGAAGAAGAGGAGGAGGAAGACCTGCTCTTGGTCCTCGAGGTGTCCTAGCTAAGTCTACAGGGACTACCCTCTGTAGAACGTCCGTGACTCCTAGACCAATGCCGGTTCTGAGACAGACAACGGCTCCCAGACAGATGATGGAGCGGGGACTGACATCTGTCCTGAGACCAGCGTCAGCTATGGGAGCGAACCTGCCTAAAGGAAGACCTGAGGTGGCTGTCGGATCTGCTCCTGGGCTTAGACTGACGACGGCTGACTGACCTCGAGTGGTGCCATCTACAGTCTCCAGACCATGACCAGGAATGTATAGCCAAGGGGGAGCGAGGTTTTGAGGATGCACGCTGGTCCTCAGGGGTTTTAACCAGCGAGCCGACATGCAAACTCGCAGGCTCCTGGTTGTTCGGTCGGTCGGGAACCAGTGTCGGTTCCAGTTGAGGAAGAGGGATGTCTTTATGGACCTGGCTCCACCAAAAACAGAAAAGTTCTCCCAGCTCCTCCTTGCTGAAACAAGACGCCGCCACTCCCGGTGGGGGGATCGAAGAAGTTGGGGGATCCAGAAGGTCCCGCGGGGAAGTCCCCAAGGATCAGCCCTCTGGAGTAGAGGTCCTAGGGGCCAGCATCGGTACCTTGACCAGTGTCAGTGCAATGGTAGCTCCGTCGGCTGCAGGCACGTTTACTGGCACCAGTGTCTTAGCTGGGGCCGGATCCAACGTGGCCGACTTAGGAGGGCGGGACCCAGAGGGGGCCTTAGCCTTGGGGTCCTGGTCCTTGCCAGATGGTTTACCAGAGTCCAGTAAGGCCATAGTCAGGGCCTTCTTCGGCAGGGCCAAGGCTTGTGCCGAGGTGGAGGCCTTAGTCGGCTCCACCGGGGCGGAGGACACGCGCAACGGCGTGACCTTCGACTTAGAAGCAGATGAAGCAGCTCCTGATGGGACCAACATCGGTGTTTTGGCGGGAGCTTCAGGCCTCGCTTTTTCCCGATGCCTGGAATACTTGGAGTGGTTGGACCCACCCGAGCCAGAGAAGCAGGCCTTCCTGTGGGGAAAGCGGGATCTAGAGTGGTGATGGGACCAGCTACAATCCTTGTTGTGGGACTTTTGTGACTTCTCCCAGCTTTTGTCCTTGTCCCCAGGTGAAGATTGCAGGACGTCTATTCCTTGCTCAAGCAGGTGGGCTTTCAAGGCCTTCATTCATCTAATCCGCGTCCTGCTAGTGAAGCCCTTGCAAATCTCGCAAGTCTTGAGGTCGTGGTCTGGTCCCAGGCAGAAGACACACTAGTCATGGCCGTCCTTGGATAGAATTTGGCGGCCACAGGTGCACTTCATCTTCTTTGGACCGGAGAAGGAGACCAACAATGGTGATGACATGTGACAGTCCAAGGTCGAGATGGAGAGAACGAACTACAAAGAAGAACGAGCGAGGAGAAAGATTTGTTGAAAAAACAGTTGTATTTGCTGGAACTGCTGTGTGAAAACACTAAGAACTTCCCAACGTGAGCGGGTTGCGGCAGGAAAAAAACTAAGGTGGAGCTGGGGTCCACCCCCTTTTGTAGCACGACCGACGCTGGGGCGGAGCCAATGTCGGGAGGGCGGTCCCCGCTGGGTGCTGCTAGCTAAGTTTTTTCCAGTGGGTCCTAAGGCCTGCAACAATAGTCCTAATAGTAATAGCCTGCTGCAAGAGCTCCTCCTCAAAGTAAGATCACACCTTCCCTCTCTGTAAGTGCCCAGCCACCTTCTATTCCTTTGCAAAAACCCCAGTCTCCCAACCTTTCTTTAAATGCTTCCAGACTTCATGTGCCCTCCTCCCACAGGCATTCAATGTGGCTGAGGGTTGTCCTTTGTGTTTACAGGTCCTTAGGTGAACCCTGCCCATGCACCATCCTCACTCCAGCTTTAGGGCTATAAAGGCCAATATGTATGTCTATAACATGTTCGCTTGTCATCAGTTTTACTTTAACAGGACACCACTGTAAACAAACTCTTTGCAATGGTTTTATCCAGAATAAACAAAATGAATTGAAAAGGGTGTCTGACCTACATCACCGTGAGGATGTCTGTTCTTGGATCCTTACTTGAGGGCAGAAATTGGTGTCAGGGTGCTACTTTTATTTGATACCTGGAGGAGACTGGGAGGTTGATACAGAGGACTAGTGGTAGAGGGGAGAAATGTGCCAAAACTTACTGGTGACAGGTGCTGACAGGGGCCGGGAGGATACTGTACAGTCCTTGCTGGGGCTAGCAGCCCTTTGTCCTTTGCCTGTCATGACAGGTCTAGGAGGACAAGGACTACAGTTGCTGGATGTGGCTGTCCCTTTCAGTTTAACAAATTCTGACTGTGCGCTGCACAGTGCGTCAGCCTTGGACTGACCTGCTTAGAAGTCAGCAACGATTACGAGACTGCCTTTCATCTTTGCAATCCATATACCATGCAGTTACCGAGCCAGCACTAAGTAGCAACTCTAGTACTGTTCAGTACCCACGCTAACAAAAGTAATAACCCCAACACGGTGCAAGTACCTCAAGGGAATTAACAAAGTCCAAGAGGGTAGCATCTTCCAGAAAAAGAGATGTGCAAGAACAAGGGGGCACAATTTGAAGACAGAAGGGGGATGGCTCAGAGGTAATGTGAGGAAGCATTTTTTCACTGAGAGGGTTGTGGATGCATGGAACAGCCTCCCTGAAGAGGTCGTGGGGTCAAGAACAGTGGGGGACTTCAAGAATGCATGGGACAGGCATAAGGCAGTCCTAGTGGGGGTAGGAGGAAGTAAGCTGTTGGTTAACTAGGATCTGCAGCTTATCTGTTAGGTAGGAAAATGGGCAGACTAGGTGGGCCAAGCGGTCCTTATCTGCCGTCAAATTCTATGTTTCAGTAAATGCATCAACAAAAAAAGAAACACAAGCACTGAGCAGTAACTACACCAAAACAAAGTCAGAACTCCAGAACCATGCAGTAACCACATCAACACTCAGTTAATACCCCAGCACCATGCAGTAACCTCAATAACTCACACTCATACCCTCAGAACCATGCAGTAACTGCATCAGCAATAACTCTCAGTCATAACTCCAGAACTGTGCAGTAACCACACCAGCACTCGGCTGTAACCCGAGCACCATGCAGTAACTGCATCCACACAGTCATAATCCTACATGTATGCAGTAACCTCACTAACACTCAGTACCAGCCCCAGAACCAAGCAGTAACTGCAACAACACTCAGTAATAACCACAGCACTGTGCAGTAATCTCACCAATACAGAGTCATAACCCCAGAACTGTGCAGTAATCACAGTAACACTCAGAAACAGCCCAGGCACCACCACCACAACACTCAGTCATAACTACAGCACCGTGCAGTAATCACATCAGAGCTCAGTAACAGCCCAGGCACCACCACAACAACACTCAGTCATAACTACAGCACCACGCAGTAATCACACCAATGCTCAGTAACAGCCCAGGCACCACCACAACACCACTCAGTCATAACTACAGCACCATGCAGTAATCACACCAGTGCTCAGTAACAGCCCCAGCACCATGCAGTAACTGTACCACTACTCAGTAATAACCACAGCACTATGGAGTAACCTTACTAAGATGTAAGCAATAATACCTGACAGGGTGGGCAGTACTGTGCTATACTGGGACCACCCCAGGGGTATAACGAGGCCCGACGCCACAGGCGGAAGGCCTTACAGCCCCTGGAAGGTCTGGTATAGCACAATACCACCCACCCTAGAGGGTACTGTTGTGCTTAAAAAACGTTTTTTTTCCCCTTGAAAAAAGGTTTTGAAATGTAAAAACGTGCAAAATAAAAAAGAATAAAAAAAAAAAAAAAACTTATTACTGTTTTTGTAAGTGATGCTCTCTTTTCCCCTGCACGCTCCCCCAAACACCAGAAACCACACTGCGGTTCTCAGCAACAAGTGAAAGTTTGGTTTAAATACTGGCCTGTTTTCTTTTATTTCCAGTTTCTAAAATAGTTACTGCTGTTAAGAATGACCAGGACTGCAGCATCATCTGCAGTTGATAAGGGCAAGCGGGAATGTAATGTGGAATAGAGTGTAGGAGAAGGCTGAGAGGGCAAGCAGCCACAGGATGCTATAAACGAGGTAGTTTTATTTTTTTTCTTAACAAAAAAAAAAAAGGATTCTTTTTTATTTTTGGCTAAGCAGGGCTGCAGTCAAGGTGAGTAGGGTGTCTCGAAGTGGCGGTGAGCACGCGATGTGCTACCGCTACACTCTGAATGTTGGAAGTAATTTTCTTTAAATGGAGTTAAATATAAAACATTGTGGGGCAGTTTACTGCTGAGATTGCCGTTTTCTCTCATTTAATTGAGAGCAGCATTCCATTTTTACAGAGGCTAAGCGACTGTTTCCGGGGGGGGGATCTCTCATTGAGCAGGAGAAAAAAAACATGGCGGAATTTCAAACTGAAAATTCCACTGGCAAAAGGATTTCAGAACATAATCAGGCAGCAGAGACGGACTTATTTCCTGGTGTCTGTTGCCCGATACGGATCAGCTGGTTGGTGGACTTAGCCAATCAGCTTTAAGGATTTCCCCAACCCATTTTCTAAGCAGTTGTAAATCCAGAACCATGCAGTAACAGCACTGGCACTCAGTCACATCCCCACAGCACCATGCAGTAACCTCACCCCCCTCAGTCAAAACCCAGCACCATGCAATAACCTCTTCAGCATTAATAATTCAATCACTGTGTAGAAACTAGACACTCACAATACCCCAAGTAGCACAACTGCTTTAGAAGCAGTCAGTCAAACTCTCAGAACTCTCCAACAGTTTCACTAACACCAGTCTACTTTCCCCAGGGACTCACACTTTGACGTCACTTCTCTTGATGGACTTCTCCATCTTAAACCTGCGGCGGAGGCTCTCTGACTGAAATTCATGCATCCTGGTGTTCTGCTCCTTGTTCAGGCTCGAGATTTTTTTCATGTGTTTCTTCTTCATCTCTTTGAGCTCCTTGTACTGCTTCTTTAGCAGTTTCACATATGCCTTCTGCTGCTTCAGCTCTTCTATTGTCAAGGTATGTACCTCTAAAACACAAACAACACACCAGCTTCAAAAGGGGCAGGATGGACAACAATTCTGAGGACAAACCAAAGAATGAAGGGGGGGAGGAACAATTAAAAAATAGAAATGTATTTGGGTTTGTGGGTCTCCAACTCACCTAATCCTAGGACACTGGCTATCAAGTCATCCCGCTGACCTGCAAAATATTCAAAAACAGGAGACTGGCTTAAGTACAGGACAGAGTAATCTATCAGAACCAGACTAGGTGGATTTAAAAGCGCACCAATCCTCAGCCTTTAAAAAAAAAAAAAAATGAAACAAGTCTTAACTTATCCTATGTCATCTCTAGCATTTTTTTTTTATTTTGGGAGAAGTAGTGCATTCACATTTTAATATTATATTGCTGTAGACTGCACTAGGAATCCTCCCAATAGTGTTTCTCCCAGCATGCCGTGGGGCACTGATCTCCCAGGCAACCATTATGTTACTGAACGGAGAGTGAGCAATGCTCACCAAATTGGACTATAGGGAAGCCTGTTTTACGTTGCAGATTTTGATTTAGATAACAAAACCAGGAGTTAACCAGTAGGGCTGTGCAAGCAATAGGTATTCATTTTATTTTTTATGTTATTTTACTCTTTGGTAATCGGGTAAAGCCCACTAGGCACAAGTGCCTATTTTCAGGGGCGACCTGGGAGCACTGGGCGGTCAAGTGACTTACTCAGAGTCAGACAGTATGCAAGTGGAGGTTGTGAGAATCAAACACAGGTCTGGTCTGCTGGATATATCAAGCTTGTTCACAGCTCGTTACCCTAACCTCTAGGCTACACCGCCAGCCTTATTTAGTTTTTGTTGACTGGGAAGGAGGACTGGACAATTTTTTTGCCTATTTTCAGCCTCGTCCCGGGGGAGGAGGATACAGATGGATGCAAAATGAAACTGAACCAGATTTAAGCTGGGTGGTAGTTTTGGTGAATGGGGGAAATTTGGCCAGGACACCCTACTCTTTTTTTTTTTTTTTTTTGGAGAAGTGCTATGGGATTTTTAACATCCACCTGAACTACCACCAGAACAGGCAGATAACACCTTGGTTTAACGTCTCATCCGAAAGACGGCACCTCAGTAGTGCAGCACCCCTCCTCCCCATGCTGCACTACAGTGTCAGTATTGGAATTTAACTCAAGTGCCTGGTGTGGGGACAGAACTCACAGCCTTCTGATCTTCCAACCTCAGAGGCGAGTGTGTAACCTGCTGAGCCACTGACAATGCAAAACTTCAGAATACTAAGAACAATGTGGTATTCATTTATCAGATCCAAACGATGAACAGCCAGTCCTATTTGGTGTATTCTACTCAGAAATTAAAAAACATTAATAAACAGAAAAAAACACTGAATGGAAGGGTCAACTGTGACCCAGTTCTGATTCTGATGATTTTCAAAAAATTTCTATTGTATACTTGTCTGTCAAAACAATAAATGTTCCAGATGGGACCCCAACTGGGTCAAAGGCAGATTTGGACTGGGTCCAATGACAGGATCATGTTGTCTTTACTTCCCCTTTCTAAGTCTTTTCTTTATGTCATTTATTGTTTAAAATAGTTAGGCACAGGCCCCTCCACAGCACTATTCAGAGTCCAGAAGGTAGCCCAGTTGGTGGTATGGCGCCTGCAGGAGACTGGAGCTCTATTCAGCCCGGTTGTGGTTTTTCAACTGCTATTTTCACCATCTGGCTATTGACTGTGAAGTAACACACTTGTACATTAGCCTGCAGGGGTACACACGAGCAAGTGTCTGCCAGCAAGCCAGACCCTTACTTGACCTTCTAACTGTGCAGCCAGTTGGCTCAACCAGATGGCAGGCAAGCAGCAGAGCAACCTGTCCCTCCCCTCACTCAGACAATAGAGCTGCATATGGGACACTCCATCCTCTCTTCCCTGACTGGGTCCACATGACCCAAGGCTGCTACCAAACCTGAGTCACACGCGGTGCAGATAGTAATGCTACCATCCGGCGGGCTTAAACTTCATTATTTTTAAAAGGATTAAAGCTCCTAAATCACTTTTATTACTATCTCTATTATCTATTACCACTTTTATATTTCATTTTATTACCTAGACCAGTACAGCATTGGGTCACTGGCAGATCCAAACATGGTAAACGGTCTCGACTGAGTCAAATCACAGTGGAGTCACAAATTACTCTGATTTCCAGTGCAAGGCCTAGGAAGGGTGGACGGGGGGCATGATCTGACAAAGAGCCAGTCCTCCCATCTCTAGAAAAACCTCTCTAGCCCTCTCCCCATGACCAGGCCTTGCCACGATGGAGACCCTCACCCTTCTATCACTGACCCACCAGTTCCTCCCATACAGTGACCACATCTGGCATGCTGCCAGCCACTCTCCCTCGGCTGACATCTTTTTAAAACTACATCTTCTTCACATGCTAAATAAGGGCAATGAGCACATTCATTATTTGTTTCATTCCAAACCCCTGATCTATAATAGGTGGTGGAGGGGAAAAAGGGCTTCCTTCAAGTGCCCTATGGGCATACAGTGCATTTGGCTGTCCAACAGTCATTCCTCCACCCAACACATTCACTAACTAACCCCCGCCACAACCTCAATCCCCTTGCCCTAACACCCACCTGTAGAAAGTTCTGTCCTCCTCCCTTGCTCCATGATAGGGTGAGGCAATAGGCTGAGATGCTGACTTGGGGGTGGTGGCCATGAGACTGTCTCTGGCCACCGAGGGGAGGCTTTTTAAAGCCTTTTACTTCCTATTTGTTTTGACCAATCAATATTATCAATGGGGTCCTGAATATGAATACTCTGCAAATGTTCCCCAGAAGGTATTCACATACCCCTAACTAATCAGACATACAGTTAAAGTACCCTAGCTGGAATATAGCGTGACCCCCCCCCAAAGGTGGGGAATGCAACAGCTATGGCACTACATGCACTTATACGGTTAAAGTACACAGATTAACCAGCTCCTTTGTCACGTGATAAATGTTGCACTTTAGAAATATAGAATTTGGCCAGCCCGGTGGCACTATGGGTTGAGGTGCTGAACGCCACACCTCATGCTATGCCGGTGACCCGAGGGGGTGGGAGGGAGTAGGATTATGCAGCTGTTCGGCAGCTCTCCTCCTGGGGAGGGACCCCTTCGCCCATGCAGTCCCACTGCTTCAAGGTGGAGGCCTAAGGGTAGTGCAGGCAGATGGCACGCAGGTTGGGGGGGGTTGTAGAACTGTGGCATGCGCATGCCTCTATATGCGCACATGTGGGGAGAAAATTGGAAAAACAGAGATAGCAGGCTCTGTGAAGCTCCGATCGTGATCCCAGTGATGGGGTCACAAATCAGGATGGATGCAAGCCCTCCGAGGGAGGGACGGAGCCTGCCTGCCAGCTCCCAAGGGCCATAAACAGAATTAAAAAAAAAGAAACATAGAATTTGATGGTAGATAAGGACCATTTGGCTCATCCAGTGTGCTCATTCCTCCCCATTTACACTATTTATATCAATACTTTAGAAAGGTGGTGACAGCCAGTACCCAGGAGAAGAAAAGGAGATGAGAGAGAGAGAGAGAGAGAGAGCAGGACTGGAGGACAGAGAGGGGTCCTCTCAAGGGGTCCATCCAGAGGTCTTTCAGGTTGGTCAGTCCAGAATATGGAGGAGGTTAGGGCCCAAGGGCAGTAGAATTCATATAAAAATTTTGCACCAGTGAGTTCTTCAACATCTCTCAATGAGTTGCATGTTGCTGGATTCAGCACAAACTTTGCAAAAACTGTTCTTCCCTAAGAGATGCAAAACAGTTTTGCTTTGCATTGTGGTAGAATTGTGGATACATTCCAAGTTAGTTACATAAACATTTTACAACAGTTGTACTTGACCTGGTTGTCATTGAGGCACAGGTCAGGAAGCATAGGAAAAAACCAAGAGCAGTTGTAGAATTCGCAAGAAATGTTTATTAGTACTAGCAGTAACATAAAAAAATAAAACTGTTCAGAATAAATATTTACAAAGGCAGAATAAACAGAAAAGATCCATTTGAGTTTTCCTTCAATCTCTTTTGTGTGTCAAAACATTGCAGCTCTCTCTCTCTCTTATAAGTCTTTGCAACCCCCTTCTTAACAAGCATCCTGTTTTTTTTAAATGTTCCTGTAAATATCAGGCAGGTGCAGCAAGAACACAATGTCCCAGAACTAAGGCCCCTTCTCCACTACTTCGAAAAAAGGGTTTAAAAACTGCTCTCAGGTTAACCCTTTGAGTTCCCAATAGCTTTTTGCAATCATCACAAACTATAGTTATATACATTTTCACAGTAACACTATATAATTTCTAAACAAAGGGATCCCAATATCAGTTACATTTCCACATAATGATTTGCATATATTTTTATACCAGCAGAAGTGCAAGGGAGGAAAAGATAGAAACAGCAAGGGAAGATTAAGAGACAGTGAGGAGCAAAGAATTGTGAGACTGTCAGCATGATCAAATCCTAGGTCTCACAGGAAAATTTGGTTGCGCAACCAGACAGACAAGAGACAGGAAAGGAAAGAACAGATCATTGCAATCAAACTCTTTATAACACCTGGGACAGGGTCCTATTCAACCCTGTCACATACAACCCCTCCTTAAGAGGGAACCTGTTTTATCAAACAAGTTTCCAAAACTTTCTATTAATTCTCTAACATTAGCTTCTAACTTTCAGAAATTAAGCACATGTGCAGTATTCTTTTTTTCTATAACAGCACAGCAAACAGTAAAGTTTAAAATCATGCATTTGTTTTTCAATCTTCAGAACCTCTCAATTCCTGATCCATATCTTGACAGAAAATCAGCATTGCTATTCTCTTTAGTCTTTACCAGATTTGTGCATCACCTTGAATTTAAACGGCTATAGTGCCAGGTAGCACCTTGTGATTCTGGAATTTTTGTCTTTCATTTGGTTAACACAACAGAGAGGAGTGTGATGTGTTATAAGTACAAAGTCAGTTCCTAGCAAATAAAACTTAAGGGACTCCGTGGCCCACTTTGCTGCTAAACATTCCTTTTCAATGGTGCAGTACCTTTTTTCTCTGTCATGCAATTTCCTACTTAAGTATAGAATAGGATGTTCTGTCCCATCTATATTTCGACTTAGGACTGCACCTAGGCCTACCTCTGATGCATCTGTTTGTAACAAAATGGTTCCTAAAAATCTGGGCTTCTTAAAACGGGGCTGAACATAATGCAGCCTTAATAGATTGAAAAGCTTCATCACACTCAGGGGTTCAGTTCATATTATTTGGGTACCATTTGTTTGCGAGTTCAGTGAGGGCAGTAGCGAACTCAGCAAAGTTGGGAACAAATCTCTGATAATAACCAGCCATCCCTAAAATGACCTGGCATGTTTCTTTGTTTTAGGGACAGGGATGTTAGCTACATTTCCCAACAAACAGCCCAAATATCTGGTTTCCTGCATGCCCAATGCACATTTGGTAGAATTAATAGTCAGACCTGAATTTTTGATCGCTTGGATAACTGCTCGTAGGTGTTCCAGATAACTTTTCCAGTCTGGACTATATACCATCACATCATCCAGGTATACAGCACAATAACCAGTATGAGGGGATACAATTATATCCATGTACCGCTGGAATGTAGCAGGTGCACCATGTAAACCAAAGGGCATGGTGGTGAAATGATAGAATCCAACAGCAGTGACAAATGTAGTTTTGTTTCTGGATTCTTTAGCTAAAGGGATTTGCCAGTAACCCTTAGTGAGATCAAGAGTACTGATATACTTTGCACTCCCCAGTCTGTCCACCAAATCATCTATTCTGGGTATAGGATAACTGTCAAATTCTGACACTTGATTAAGTTTCCTAAAATCAAGGCAGATTCTAACACCCCCTTCTTTTTTGCTTACAACTACCACTGAAGATGACCGAGCACCCCTCGACTCATCTATGATACAAAAAATGAAAGAATTGGGTATTTCCTTAATCGCTCTGGTAACCTGTATGTCTTTTGCCTAATAGGGCAAGCATTCCTTGGCACTATTATGTGCTCGACCCCTTTTGCTCGGCCTGGTACTGTGGTAAAATTACTATTAAATGTCTTTAGCACATTATGAATTTCTGCAGTTTGTTCTGAGGTTAAGGAAACATTCACCTTTACAGCATCAGCAGTTATAGTTTGTTCCAGTCTATCATAAGCTATATCAGTATCTTCTTTACCAGTTTCTGGTAAAACTAGCAAAGCAGCTTTTGGCAATTTTTCAACCCATTTCTTGAGGAGGTTAGCATGGTATATATCTTAGTAGGATTTTTCCTGTCAGGGGTCTCAATCTAGTAGTTAACGGTGCCAGTACGTCTAAGCACTCTATAAGGCCCTTGCCTCTTCATTAACGGTTTATTTTCTGTAGTGGGTAACAGCAGCAAAACTTTTTACCTAGCTTAAAAACTTTTCTTGTACCCCATGGTCATAATATACCTTCTGCTGGTTTGGGGCCTCTTCCTGATTACTATGGGCAATTTCAACTTATTTTGCAGCTTCCTTCCTAAGGGACACATATAAGATGTTATAGATGGTTTCTGAGTATGGTTATCTTCCCATGTTTCTTTTATCACATCCAGTGGCCCTCTTGGTTGCCTACCATACAGCATTTCAAATGGTGAAACCCTGTTGATGCCTGTGAAACCTCTCTGTATGCAAAAAGTCGGTAAGGCAAGTATTAGTCCCAGTCTTTCCCTGCCCCTTTTTACAAACCTTTTTAACATGCGTTTTTGGGTTTGGTTAAAATCCTCAACAAGACCGTTTGTCTGAGGGTGATAGGGGGAGGTTTGTATGGTAGTGATACCTAGCAGTCTGTACAGCTCCTTAAGTAATGCTGCAGCAAAATTACTACCCTGAACAGTAATAATTTCTATAGGTATGGCCACTCTGCTGAAAATGTTTGCAAGCTCTGCTGCCACTTTTGAAGCTGTGACAGTACACATTGGAACTGCTTTTGGGTATCGAGTAGCATAGTCGCATACTACCAGGATAAATCTATTACCCTTTTTACTTTTGTCTAAAGGGCCAACCACATCCATTACAATTCTCTCAAAAGACACATCTATCAAGGGTAGGGGCACTTGTCTTTTCTAGTGACTGGGGCTACTTTCTGACACTCAGCACAGGAATTACAATAGGTAGCAACATCTTCATGAATTCCAGGCCAATAAAATCTATACAGCAATCTGGCAAGCGTGCGATCTCTCCCTGAGGGACCAGCCATAGGACTATCATGTGCTATCTGTAACAACTCTGTTCTATACTTCTGTGGTATAATTAATTGTTCTACCTGGTCCTGTGTCTGAGGTTTAACCCAAACTCTGTATAGTAACCCATTACATTTTTTTAAACATTGGTTCACCCTGTTTTGGTTTCACCCCCAGCTGCTTAAAATAACCCTGGAGAGAAACACTGTTAAATCACAATCAGTGATCATTTTAGTTTCAGGATTTTCATATGTTAACCCCTTATGTCCATCAGTTATTTGTTGCCAGTTTCCTCAGGCATTGTCTTTCTTTCCTGGATTTCCGGATCTTGGAGCTGTGCTCAAGCAAGTCTGAATCAAAGTCACTGAAAGGAAAAGTGTCCCCACCGTTTGAGATTTTCTTTGCCTGAGCTTGTTACCACTACTGCTGAAACCGCAGGGTTCAGTTCCTCTGAGATTTTTATTTATTTATTTTATTTTATTTAGTTTTTGTTGACCGGGTAAGTGCACTAGACAAATCCTGCCTATTTTCAGGCATGACCCGGGGGAAGGGGATACAGATGAATGTCAACTGACCTTGAACCAGATTAAGTTTAATTCAGTAAATCCTGGACAGTCATTTCCAATAATCACGGGTACAGGTAACTTAGGTACTACCCCCACTTTCATTTGGTGCAACACACCCTTAATAGTCAGAGTCACTTGGGTGGTGGGATAGTATTGAGTGGATGCAGATGACACCAGTACCTGTTCCTTTTGCAAAGAGTTTTCCCAGCACCACTACATGCACTAGGGTCTGTCTGCTTCATGAATCAGTAAGTCCCTTTACAGTCTTATCCCCCACCTTCACATCTGTTAGGTACTTGCCCCAATTTGCCTGGGACAAATCTGCTCCAGTGTCACTCTTTTTATGGCAATTTCTTGCAATATGGCAGGGCTTACTACAGTTATAGCAAATAACATCTTTTGGCACAGATTTGTTACCCCCACCAGAGTTCTTTTCAGACTTGGAGTTTAAATGGGAAAAAGACCGTCTTACGCTTGGCTGTTACCTCGCTGCTGTGGCATCTGTCTGGCCATTTGGTAGTCTTCAGCCAAAGAAACAGCCTTTCCCCCACTTTCTGGTTGGTGTTCCTTTACCCAAAGCTGCACATCTGTAGGCAGGATGTTGATGAATTGTTCCATGGTCAATGTGTCGATGATCTGTGGGACTGTTTTGCTCTCTGGTTGGAGCCATTTTGTCAGGAGTTCTCTGAGTCGGGTGAAGGTTTCTCGAGGATTGTCGACTGAGTTGTACTTCAGAGATCGAAATTTCTGCCTGTAGGTCTCTCCTCAGATATCATACCTTTTCAGGATTTCACTTTTCACCAGGTCAAAGTTTTCTGGCTGTGCAGTGTCCATATTGCTGTAGGCAAGTTGGGCTTTCCCTGTCAGGTAGGGTACCAGTCTGATTGTCCATTGCTACTTTGGCCATTGGCAGGTTGTGGCAACTCTTTCAAAAGTTGTCAGGTATGCCTCGATATCATCCGAGGGACACAACTTTGTAAGTTTAATGGCTTTTAAGTTGCTCATGTTGAGTTGCTCGTCTGGATCTGTGCCAGATCTTCTGCCTTTTATAGCTTGCAAGGCATCCAGTCATCATTGCTCCTGTTGCTGCATCTCTTCTCTCCTCTGCTGCTCCTGTCGCTGTATCTCTTCTCTTCTCTGCTGCTCCTGTAACTGCAACTCTTCTCTTCTAAACGTTGAACCTCTTTTTCTCTCTCTGCTTCTCTATCTCTTTTTGAAGTATAGCCCACCATTTGAAAAAGTCCAATAGGCCTTCAGGTTCTGTCACAACCTGTTCTTTTTCCATAACTTGTGCTGGCTGCACAATCTCAGCTTGGACTTCTGTCTCTGCTAGTTTGGCTGCCATTCTCCTGGTAACCACTCCTGGACTTGCTGCTGCAGAATCTATACACTTCTGTATGCTTCCCTGGTACTAGGTCCAGCACCCACGCACAAAACTCCTGGCTTAGAATATGCATGGCATAAATCCCAATTCTTACACCATCTGTCATCGAGGCACAGGTCAGGAAGCAGAGGAAAAATTAGAAGCAGTTGTAGAATTCTCAAGAAGTGTTTATTAGTACTAGCAGTAACATAAAAAATAAAATTGTTCAGAATAACTATTTACATAGGCAGAATAAACAGAGAAGATCAATCTGAAATTTCCTTCAATCTCTGTGTCTCCCAAAATTTTGCAGCTCTCTCTCTTATTAAGTCTTTGCAACCCCCTCCTTAACAAGGATCCTGTTTTTTTTTTCTAAAATGTTCCTGTACATATCAGGCAGGTGCAGCAAGAAGACAATGTCCCAGAACTATGGCCCCTTCACCATTGCTTCTGAAAAAGGGTTTAAAAACTGCTCTCAGGTTAACCCTTTTGAGTTCCTAATAGCTTTTTGCAATAACTCAAACTATAATTATATACATTTCCACAGTAACACTATATAATTTCTGAACAAAGGGATCCCAATATCAGTTACATTTCCACATAATGATTTGCATATATTTTTATACCAGCAGATATGCAAGAGAAGAAAAGACAGAAAAAGCAAGGGAAGATTGAGAGACAGTGAGAGGCAAAGAATTGCAAGACTGTCGGGGTGGTCAAATCCTAGGTCTCAAAGGAAAATTTGGTTGCGCAACCAAATAGAAAAGAGACAGGAAAGGAAAGAAGAGAGCAGATCCTTGCATTCAAACTCTCCATAACAACTAAGACAGTGTCCTATTTAACCCTGTCACACTGGTAAGTGTTGAAAACCCACTTTAAAAACAATACAAAACCAACTTATTGGTGTGAGAGTTTAATGCAAATTGCACTGCAGGCATCTGGACAGCGACTTGGAAACAAGCAGAAGAGTGTCTGGATGGAGCAAGGGACTTTCTACAATTATCGGCTTGAGGAAGGCAAGTAAGAACAGGTTACTCACCTGTAACACTAGTTCTAGGAGTGGTATATGTTGTTCATCCACACTGTTTGGCATTGTCCCTTTCCCCTTTAAATCTGCCGGAAGTCTTCAAGCTGGTTCCTCCCACCCACTCGGGTGGTATATGCCTCGGCTCCGCCCCATGACGCCAGATCTTAGCAAGTTGAAGCCAGGTTGTGTGCATCCGCAGCCGGGGAGGACGGGTAGGTCCGTGTGGATGAACAACATATACCACTCCTAGAACTACTGTTACAGGTGAGTAACCTGTTCTTCTAGGAGCGCGAATATGTTGTTCATCCACACGGTTTGGCAGACTCCTAGCAGTTCTCCGGGAGGAGGGAGGCAAGGTGCACACCCCCTACTCAGGGAACAGAGATTGGAGAACTGAGGTCCCAAAAACCGGCATCCCAGCGTGACTCAAGGTCGATGTGGTAGTGGGTAATGAAGGTGCTTGCTGACTTCCAGGTAGCAGCCTGACAAATTTCCTGGATAGGAATGGCCCTGGAAGCAGCCACCGCTGCAGCAGTATGGTGGGTAGAATGAGCGCTTATCCCTCTGTGAGGCCCCTTGCCTGCCAACTCATAGCACAGACCTATGCATGATGCAATCCACCTTGCAATGGTCCATTTGGCTGCAGGTCTGCCAGAAGCAGCTTCCGCGTAGGTGGCAAACAGCTGGCGAACCTCTCCATGAATTTCCGCTGTTCTCTCCTTATAATAGGAGAGAGCACATCTCAGGTCCAAAGTATGGAGCCTGTACTCGGCATCCGAGGTGTAGTTAGGGTAATATACCAACAGAGTCAATATCTGGTTAAGGTGAAACTCTGATACCATCTTCGGAAGGAATTTCAGGTGGGGGCGCAGGACAACTTTGTCTCTGTGAAAGACCAGATAAGGGGAGTCCACCGAAAGTGCCAGGAGCTCCCCTGTCCTTCTGGCTGATGTGATAGCCACCAGGAAGGCCATCTTCCATGACAAGTGTGACAGCTCACACTTTGTGCATGGGTTCGATTTGCTTGCCCAAGAGCTTTGCCAGAACCAGCAGTAGATCCCAAGGAGGTGGAGGTTCACGCACCGGAGGGAATATGTGATCCAGGCCTTTGAAAAAGCGCCCGACCACTGTCTCCTGCGCCAATGTCAGCTGACCGGCCCAAGCCTGGTAAGCAAAAATGGCTGCCAGGTGCACCCTAAGGGTCGATGACTGAAGACCCCCTTTGCAGACAGACCAAAGGTAGTCGAGAATGTTAGCCACAGAACAGGATAAGGGGTCCAGACCCTTACCCTGACACCAAATGGAAAACCTTTTCCATTTGAAGGCATAACATTTCCTGGGCGATTGCTTTCTAGGTGCCTCCACCACGGTGTAGACATCTTCGGAAAGACCCAAAGCCTGGAACTCTAGCCGTTCAGGTACCACGCTGTGAGGTGCAGGGATTGAAGGTCCGGATGGAAGACCTTTCCCTGGTTGAGAGATATCAGGTCCGGGCGTGTACAAAGCCGCTCCGGAGGCCTGCAGCTGAGGCTGAGGAGATCTGGGTACCAGAACTGGCGCGGCCAGTCTGGGACTACCAGAATCACCTTTGCCTTGTCCCTCCTCACCTTGGGTAACACCTTGTGGATCAAAGGAATTGGAAGGAAGGCATAGAGGAGGCCTGGGGTCCATGACCTCGAGAAGGCATCCATCTGCAGCGAGCTCTACTGAGGGGGGCAGGCATGATACAGCATCAGCTTGGTGTTTTCCCTAGAGGCAAACAGGTCCACCAGCGGTTTGCCCCAATGGGAGAACAGGCTGTAAGCTACCTCTGGCTGAAGAGACCACTCATGGGGTGTCTGGCCTATGCGGCTGAGAGCATCTGTAAGCTAGTTCGAGGCTCCTGCCACATGGATGGCTAGGAGATCCACCTCCAACTGGCTTACAAGGGTCCAGATGCGGAGCGCCTCCTTGCATAGCAGACGGGAGTGCATGCCACCCTGTTTGTAGAGGTAGTACATTGTTGTGTTATTGTACGTCTGGACTTGAACCAATTGACTCCGCAGCTGAGGAGTAAATGTTGACAGTGCCAGTCCGACTGCAGTGAGCTCCAACAGGTTGATGTGCTATCGGGTTTCCTTGGGGGTCCTGAATCCGTTGTCCCTGTTGTCCTCCATGTGGACTCCCCAGCCCATGAGAGAGGCATCGGTCGTAAGGAAGACGTCGGCTTGGGGCGGACAAAACTGAATCCCTTCCTGCAACCGGTCTGGGGCGGTCCACCATTGGACAGCGTCCCACATCTTCTGGGTTACAGTGATCAGCTCGTCGAAATGACCATATCGCTGAGTCCACTGGGCGGCCAGCTCCCATTGGAGGGGGTGCATATGCAATTGGGTCCAACGGACCACCGAGGTGCACGCCGCCATGTAACCCAGAAGGCGCAGAAAGTCCCGGGCAGGGTGCACAGTGCCCAACCAGAAATGATCGGGCAAAGGAGGGGAGAGAACCTCTGCTCTGTCCGCTGGGGGCCAACCTCTAGCTTGACAAGAGTTGAGCTCTGCCCCGATGAAGTCCATCATCTGGGAAGGCACAAGTTCCGACTTGGCCTCGTTGATCAGGAGGCCGAGTTGGGAGCAATTCTGGAGGGCTAGATCCCTGGACCTCTCCACCTCCTGTTGGGTGGGACCTGCCAGGAGCCAATCGTCGAGATAAGGGTAGATTCGGACTCTTCGACGCCAAAGGTAGGCCACCACCAATGCAATCCATTTGGTGAAGACCCGTGGGGCCGATGACAGGCTGAACAGCATGGCTCGGAACTCGTACAAGGTCCCCCTCGACCCTGAAGAGGAGGAATCGCTGATGAGACGGGCAGATTGGGATGTGAAAGAATGTGTCCTGCAGATCCAGTGAACAGAACAAACAGGTTACTCACCTGTAACAGTAGTTCTAGGAGTGGTATATGTTGTTAATCCACACTTCTTGGCATGTCCCTTTCCCCTTTAAATCTTGCCGGAAGTCTTCAAGCTGGCTCCTCCAACCCACCCGGATGGTATAAACCTCGGCTCCACCATGACGCCAGATCTTATCCCACTGGAAGCCAGGTTGTGCGCCTAAAGCCAGAGAAGTTGGGTGGGTGCGTGTGGATGAACAACATATACCACTCCTAGAAATGAAAATTATGTACCTACCGTAATTCTTGATCTTCTCTTGTATCTTCACCATTCATTACTGCTTGGGTTATTGCCAGAGGCGTGCACCCGCTACGGGAGGTTTATTTTTTTGGAGTCAGCTCCAACGGCGCCGCTCTCGAGTGTGACGTAATGCGTCATGCGCGAGGGGCGGCCGTTAGGTGCCGCAGACTCCTCCTCTATCTCAGTTCTGGTAGCCAGAGAGGCAAAAATAAAGGGTAAGAAAAAAGGAAAGCGAGGCAAGACAGCCGAGGGACAGAAAAAGGAAAGGATATAAACTGAAAAAGGAATAAGCCAGTAGAGAATAGACAGAGGAGAGAGAATTCCACCCTAAGGGACTGCAGGGCCTCCTCCGGGCGGCTCTAGGGGAGGAACAGAGAGAGGGAAAGAGAAAGAAGAAGAAGGAGAAGAAGAGAAGGAGGCATGTTGAGAGGGAGAATAGTGCCCATCGAGCATTGGTTGAGAGGCTTATAGGCTCGAGACTAACAAGGGAGCAAGAATCCCAGTTGCTAGGACTGAGGGAAGGTTCAACCGAACCACCTGGACAGATCCGAATGAAGGCAACATCTCTGAACTCTCAACATGCCAAGTTCCTACATCCTAGCTGAGGGCTCATGGACTGCCCGGGCAGAACCTGTTCCGGGAAGAGCGCCCAACCAGGAAGGGGACTAAGTCCCTTAGCATCCTGTTAAGTGCTAACACAGCCATGTATGGGAAAGATTATACCTTTCTGAAGGCAGCTTTGTATGAAGGATAGAGTGGGAACTCAATCAGACTCCCTAGGCAAGGCAAGCAGATGCTCAAGGCTGACAAGTTCAAGCAGCAGCTAGAATGAGCTCAAAGATAATACCTGCCAGGGGGATTCTAAATGTTGCTGAGGCCGAGTTAGAGCATGGTCTCTAAGCTGTGAAACTGCATAACCTGAAGAAGGTATTTAGAAGTCGCACCCTAAGGGTGGTCAGAAAGAGTTCCCTCAGAATAAGAGAAAGTGCAAACCGTGCTCGTCCCTCCTTACCTTGAGGAAAAAAGAAACCATTCATTAAGAATGGAAAACAGAAGGTTTTTTTTGTTTGTTTTTTTTTGCATAAAGGGCAAAGGAAGGAAGAGGAACGAGACAGGAGGGGGAGACGCCACAGAAGGTGGCCACTGAGGGGAAGGTGGGAGGGTATCAGTAATGAATGGTGAAGATACAAGAGAAGATCAAGAATTACGGTAGGTACGTAATTTTCATATCTTCCCTTGTCAATCTTCACCATTCGTTACTGCTTGGGTGAGTACCAAGCCCCCCCCTTAAAAAAGAGGGGGTAGAACCCCGAGGGAACAAGACCCCCAGCCTCATGCTGGAGAGAAACAGAAGGGGAAGACCCTAGGCTAATCTAGAGCAAAGCCTATGGGGGAGAAGAGCTAGGAGGTGCCCCCCCGAGGATGGGGAGATGGAGGAAGCCCCTGCAGTAATCTCCTAGCTCTGGAGGAAAAGAGACGGGTCCCCCGGAAAGCGGAGCGAATCACCCTACACCGGGCCAGGGGTGACAACCTTGATAGACGAAGCCATGCCGTCCTCCTAATGCAGATCGCTGTCCCCGCAAGCCTGGAAGCCACCTCACTGGCATCATAAGATGCCCTTGCTTGGTGTCTTGCCAGCTCCAGGCCTATAGCGGAGAGGGCAATAGCCTGTCTGCTTTGCTCCGTATCAGGCACTGATGCTAAAAGCTGAGAGAGCATCGACCACAGATGCCTACTGTAGGCAGCGTGATGAGCCTGATGTGACGCAATGCAAGCCATCGTACGAGAAGAAGAGAACACTCTTCACCCCCACCGGTCGAATTGTAGGGAATCCGAATCCGGTGGATGGTCATGCGCAAGGCGGCGGCGCCCGGAAGGAGTCTCTCAGCATACCAAACCCGAGGGCGGGTTGGGAAGTGTACCCAGGGATTCCAAAGGGGCACAATACCTTCGTCGACAGTCTGCCGGGGCTGGAGAAGGGGCGGCTGGTGACTGCCAGGAACGGATAGATGCCTGCTGGAAGGGGACAGGCCAGGAAGGTACCACCAGGTGCTGGGCACTGAATTCTCCAAGGAATTCACGCGTCTCCCGTTCGGTATTGTCACGCCTAACGTAGGAGATTCGAAGATCCCCTCACCATCCTCGAAAGGAATCGCTGATATTTAGTGAAATCAGCATCGGAGGAGATATGAGCAGAGGGTTTCTCTCCCTCAGAGGAGGGAGACGAGGATGATGGAGAGCTCGAGTGTCCAGAAGATTCCTGCGGCGGTGGGGAGAGGCGAAAGACCCGCTCGTGCATATACCTGACATATGAGGGGAAGGCCACCGGAGAACCTCTGAACTGCTCCCAGGATAATGGGCCCATAGGACCGACATGGCCTGGAAGAGCGGGGTGGCTGCAGAGGCACTGGAGATGGGCACCTACGAAGAGGCAACTGACCTCTGCTAGGGCTCTGAAATCTGGAGAACGGAGCCCGAGCTGGCGGGATTCCGGACAACAGACCAGGTCGCAAAACGGAACCCTGGGGATGCGAACCCTGGAAGAGCCTAGAAGGGGATCCTCTCCTGTGACGAGCCTGGGACTGCATGGATCCAGAAGGGCAGTCCGCAGCAACGCCACCGGAGGGGACCCCGGGGTCCAAGAGGGAAAGGCGGGGCCCAGCGCTACGGCTCCTAGCCACCCCCCCTGGGGTGGCCAGCAGAGACCGCGACGACTGCACCCTGCCCCTCACCCTCGGACTCAGAACGCCTCCCGACCCCAGCATTCTACCACCCCGAGGTGGTGGTAACAGCACCCGAAGGGTAGCTGTCACGAGCCCCCCAGGAGGGAGAGCCCCTTCCCCAACTCCATTGCCCCCCGGGACCCAGGACCACCCCTAGCCCAAGGGCCCTCAGGGGAGGACAGTAGCGGGGACAGCGGGAGAGGTCCGCTGTGCCGCCTGGCACCACGTGACACCGGGGACCCCGACTCCGAAGAGTCAGGTTGCTGTGATGGGTCCACGCCTGAGTCATCACCAAGAGGAAGAGACCAGTTGAACCACGATGCTAGGCAACCCCGAGAACGGAGCGCGAATGGCGCCAGTGCCAGAGACAGCGCCGACGACCTTGGCCCACCCTAAAGGCCCGGCCCGGCTCCCCAGCGGTGGCACCCAACCTGCGCCGCGAGAGATGAACCTGGCCTGCAGTGACCACGAAGGAACCGACAGCGCCGTCTCGATCACCGGCGCCGATCCAAACAGCGCCAGAAGGCGCCGCCGGTCCACCAGTGCCGGGCCCAGCAGGCGGGCTCGACACTGGGGAGCCTGCACCCAAGGAGTTGACTGCCGAGGCGGTGTCCCTGTCACGCCCCGGAGGGACCACAACGCTCCTCCAACACCGCTGAAGAATCTTCCCTTGGCAAGAGAAGAGGAGGAAGCCTCCTCCACGCATCAGAGAGGCCCAAGAGGGACCCAGAGAAAGGTCGAGACCACTCGGAATCCCTGGAGCGACACCATCCTCGCGGTCGGCGGGCCTTGCCGATCTTGAACGCGCAGACTTCGTGGACACGATGGTCCATGGAGAAACAGGCGTTGCACGCATAAATATCGTGCTTGGGTCCCAGGCAACGGAGACAGACATCATGCCGGTCCGAGACGGAGAAATGCCGGCCACAGGAGCACCGACGCATAGGGGCACGGCCCGCCTTCGACTTACGCTTTGCCCCCGAACCTAACATGATGCGAACTAAACAACGCATAAAACAGCAATAAAGTACTCGGCGCCTGCCGACATAAAATAAAAACGGTCTTACTGAGATGCCGGCGCCGAGCGACTCACTGAAGAAGAAACGAGAGTCTTGACGATAACCATTAACTATCGCTAACTACCGCGCAGCAGGTGCAGCCTCGATGAGCGGAGAAACAGAACTGAGATGAAGGAGGAGTCCTGCGAGCCTAGCAGCCACCCCACACATGGCAGTCGTCGCGTTCAAGAGTGGTGCCGTTGAGCCGACTCCAAAAAAAAAAAAAAAACCCTCCAGCACTAACCCAAGCAGTAATGAATGGTGAAGACTGACAAGGAAGATCCTGTTTTCTAGGGACGTGGATATGATGTTCTAGCCACACTTGGCAGACCCCTAGCAGTTCTCTGGGAGGAGGGAGATAGGCCTGTGCGCGAACTGCACTGGCTGCCGGTTCAGTGGCGGATCACCTTAAGGTCGGGTACTGACCATAAAGCTCTCACATGAACAGGGACCGCGTATCTTCAAGATCTCCTTGTTCCTTACTGTCCTTCGCGTCAGCCTGGCCCGGCGCGAGGGATTGCTAGAGGTTCCAGGGTTCGCTTAAAACATCGAGCACGGCATTTTCTATGCTGCCCCTACCCTGTGGAATTCTCTACCCGCCGGATACTAAGCTGCCTGACCGCTGAGAGCTTTAAGTTAGAATTAAAACTTATTTATTTCAAAAGGCATATGGGGAGTGATTTACTGTATTTTATTGTGATTATATTGTTATTGTTGTTGTTTGTGTTATATGTATGTATTTTAATTGTTTTATTTGCACAGCGCTTTGGCACTGAAAAGCGCTTAAAAAATAAATTTTACTTACTACTTACAAGGCGCAACCTCCCCCCACTCTGGGAACAGAGATTGGAGAACTGAGGTCCCCACACCAGCATCCCGGCATAATTCGAGGTCAGTGTGGTAATGTGAAATGAAGGTGTGTGCTGACCTCCAGGTAGCAACCCTGAAGATTTCCTGGATAGGGATGTCCCTGGAAGCAGCCACCAATGCAGCGGTATGACAGGTGGAATGAGCCCTTAGCCCTAAGGGAGGCTCCCTACCTGCCAACCTATAGCAGAGATCAATGCAGGATACAATCCACCTGCCAGCTGTCCACTTGACTGCAGGTCTGACAGGTCTTCAGCATAGGTGACAAACAGCAGGCAAACCTCTCCCTGAACTCCCGCTCTGCGCTCTCTGTAATAAATGAGTGCTTGCCTCTAGTCCAGCGTGCCCTGCATCTGAGGTGTGGTTGGTAAAACACATGGGCAGATTAATCACCTGGTTAAGGTGAAAATCTGACACATCCTTTGGAAGGAACTTCTGGTTGGGGCATAGGACAACCTTGTCCCTGTGGAAGACCAGGTAAGGAGACTCAATTGAAAACACCTGGAGCTCACTGATTCTTATGGCTGATGTGATAGCCACCGAGAAGACGGTCTTCTACGATAGGTGAGACATTGTGCATCGGTTTGAACGGCTTGCCCATGAGCTTTGCCAAAACCAGCAACAGATCCTAAAGTGGTAGTGGTTCACACATCAGAGGGGAAATGTGGTCAAGGACCTTGAAAAAGCACCAGACCATCTTCTCCTGCGCCACTGACTGCTGACCGGCCTATGCCCGGTAAGCAGAGATGGCTACAAGCTGCACCTTAAGGGTCATTGACCGAAGGCTTGACTTAGAGAGGGCTCAAAGGTAATCAAATATGCTAGGCACTTGACAGAACAAAGGGTCCAACCCCTTGCCCAGAGACCAAATGGAGAATCTCTTTCACTGGAAGGCATAGCATTTCCTGGTCGACTCCTTTCAAGATGCCTCCACAACAATGAGGACATCTTCAAAAAGACCCAAAGCCTGGAACTCTAGCTGCTCAGGAACCAGACCGTCAGGTGCAGTAATTGAAGACCAGACGGAGAACCTTCCCAATTGATGAAAAGCAGGTCCGGGCATTAAGGAAGACATCTCGGGAGCCTGTTGCTGAGGCCGAGAAGATCGGGGTACCATGCCTGGCATGGCCAATCTGAAGCCACCAAAATCACCTGTGCCTTGTCCCTCCTGGCCTTGAGGAGCACCTTGTGGATCAACGGAAGCGGAAGAAAGGCACAGAAGAGGCCTGGGGTTCAGGGCCTTGAGAAAGCATCCCCCTGCAGCGTTCCCTGCTAATAGGGGCAGGCACAAAACAGTCTCAGATTCGCATTCTCCCTGGAGGTGAACAGGTCCACCAGAAGGGTGCCCCACTGGGAGAACAAACTGTGCAATACCTCTGGGTAGAGAGACCACTCATGAGCTGCCTCGACCACATGGCTGAGGATGTCCGCCAGCTGTCTGGGAGGCTCCTGCCACATGGATGACAAAGAAGTTGGCCTCCAGGCTTCACACAAGGGTCCACACATGCAGAGCTTCCTTGCACAGAGGCAGGGAGTGCATCCTGCCCCGTTTGTTGAGGTAGTAAGTATATGGTCATGGTGTTGTCTGTCCGGACCTGAATCACCTGACCCTGGATATGAGGAGCGAATGCAGTCAGCATCAGCTGAACTGCTTGGAGCTCCAGCAGGTTGATGTGGCATCGGGGCCCCTTGAGGGTCCAGAGTCCGTGGAATCTGTGTTCCTCCAGGTAGGCACCCCAGCACGAGAGGGTCATCGGTCATCAGGATGACCGTCGGCTCTAGGCAGACAAATGGGATGCATTCCTGCAGATGCTCTGGGACTAAGAACCACTGGAGGCCATCCCACATCTGCTGGGTCACAGTGATCAGCTGTTCGAAGTGACCCTTGTGCTGAGACCGCTGGCTGGCCAGCTCCCACTACAGATAGCACATTCCCCAGCGGGCACACTGGAGCACACTGGTGCAGGCCACCATGTAACCCAGCAGGTGCAGGAAGTTCCAGGCAGGGTTCAATTGCCCAATGCAAAATCATTGGGCAAAGAAGGAGAGATCCTCCACCTGTCCACCATGAACCTGACTCTGGCTCTGCAAGAGTCAAGCTCTGCCCAGATGAAGTTGATCACCTGCGTAGGCACAAATTCCGACTTGGCCTCGCTGACCAGGAGGCCAAGGTTGATGTAGGTCTGGAGGGCCAGATCCCTTGACTGCTCCAACTCCAGCCTGGAGGGACCTGCGATCAGCCAGTCGTCCAGGTAGGGGTAAAACCGGACCTCGACGCCTCAGGTAAGCTGCCACCATTGCAATGCACTGGGTGAAGACCCTGGGGGCCAATGAAAGACCAAATGGCATAGTCTGGAACTCATAGAGGTTTCCCTTAGCTCGGAAGTGTAGGAAACTCCAATGTCACAGATGGACTGGGACATGGAAGAACGCATCCTGAAGATCCAGGCAGCAAAACCACATGTTCTGCTCTAGAGATGGTATGATCTGGAACAGAGTTACCATCCTGAAGGTGCATGACCTGAGGAGCTTGCTCAGGTATACAGATCTAGAATGGGGTGCCAGCCTCCTGTCCTTTTTGGCACCAGGAAGTACCTGGAGACAAACCCTGGGTGTTCCGGAGGATCTGTGACAGAAACCATGACCTCCTTGCAGAGGAGCTGGGCTATGTCATCTCTGACAGTTGAGAGAATGTCTGCAGTTACCAAGTCCTCCCAAGGGGTGCAGCCTCAGCAAGGAGGGTACTGCTCAAATTCCAGAGGCAGATCCTGACCCACCACCTCGAGGACCCACCTGTTCGTAGTGACAATGGACCAGGCGGAAAGGAAGTGGTGGAGCCGGACCCCACGGGGACCCAGGGGAGGTGTGATGGGCATGAGGGAGGCATCCCTCATCCCGTCACTGGGCAGGCTTATAGGAGGAGGAGGGTCTTGCTAAGGGGCCACCAGAGCCTCTCCCCTCAGGCTTATGGACGACAGAGGCCACTGACTTCAGTCGAGGTTGCCAGGCCTGGGACTGCTGACCAGCCTGGAGTTGCTGCTGCTTGGAGCCCACGTGGTCCTTTTGGGCAGATGTCAGAGTCCAAGGTAGCAATGAACTTCTCAATGCAGGTGAGGTGGCCCTTGACCCTGGGCCTGAACATGTCAGTGCCCAGGAAAGGAACATCTGCCAGCTTGTGCAGAGTGTCTGCCATGAAGATCGAGATCCTCAGCCAAGCCCTGCAGCGCAAGGCCTCTGCGGCTGCCACGGAGCAAGCACAGGAGTCCCCAGTGTCCATGGCTGTCTGGAATTGTTGATTTGCTACAGCCTGGCCCTGGTCCCAGACCTGTTTGACCATGGTCTGGAGGTCTGCTGGCAGGTGAGGAAGCACCTCATTCAAGGTGCCCAGCAGAGTATGGCAGAAGTGGGCCAAAAGGAGGGTCAAGCTCGCCCTGGCAAAGACCAAGCAAGGAGGCAGCACAGACCTTCTTAGTCACATGGCCCAATTTATTTGGTGGCTTATTGACGTTCCCAATATTGCCAGAGTGCCTGAACATTGAATCCACCACCAGACCCTCAGCTGAGGGTTGTTCTGTGAATCCCAAGAGGGAACCGATAGGTACTGCATACTTACGGGCCTTCCAGGAGGAGGGCACAGGGCAGGAAGCTGGGTGCTACCAGAGCAGGCCCAAGAATTACCTCTGCCACTGGTCAGGCCTCAACTGGAGAATCCCCCTGGTTAAGAATCTTGGTCAGTGGGTAACAGGTCCATTTCTGGATGGGCTCCATTTTCATCCCCATGGACTCAGAGATCATTGGAAGGCCGAGAAAGGAAGTAAGACTTTCTTCAGTTGAGAGATCCCTCACAGACTCATCGATTGGACCGGATTGCAGTGAGGAATCCTTGGACTCGAAAGAGTCATTAAAAGTGGTCGACCACCGGAGTCCCCACTAACCCTCAGAGGATGGTCAGGGGCGATGCTGACAGACGGCCGATGGAGAAGCTCTTTGACTGGCCGAGACGCCTCAGAATACCGGAGGTTGGCTGTTTAGGCTCCACCGGAATTGGAGGAGACGCCAGGGCAGGCCAAGCCGGGACCATCTTGGTCGGCTCCTTGGGCGGAACAGGCACTGGCCGGTCAGGCGAAAGCCAGGTAATGGCTGGTGTGAAAGCCGGGGTCCACTTCATACCTGTGAAGACCAGCTGTTTCCACATAAAGCCTTGTAGCACTGACTCAATTTGCGCCAAAGTTTCGCCTCACCCAAGGAAGACAAAGACGAAGAGTAGCAGTGGCACTGCTTCCAGAGTGTTGAGAGCAGGTGCGTCGACATCAGCAGGAGCCACTCAACCACGGGAACAGGACCATGACCTCAACCTTGACCATCGGAGGGACTGGTGGCGGGTCTCAGAGGGAGCTGGCGAATGACAAGAGGTGGCAGGTCAGTGGACTGATCCAGCCCTTCAACAATCTGAATCAGGACTGGAAGCCTGGACGAGGAAGTGTCGGCCTCTTCTGTCGACAACTGGTTGGTCGGTTCGAGAAAAATCTCAGCTGAGACTTCAACCAGCGTCTCAGCCGACTAGAACGATGGGGTTACTGTGAAGCTGGTAGCCTGGGCCAAGGATCTGACTGAAGTCAGATTTGGAGAAGTGCCGGGAACACAGGTTACTCACCTGTAACAGTAGTTCTAGGAGTGGTATATATTGTTCATCCACACTTATTGGCATGCTCTTTCCCTTTAAATATCTTGCCGGAAGGTCTCAAAATTTGGCTCCCCCTACCCACCCAGGTGGTATAACCCTCGTCTCCACCCCATGACGCCAGATCTTGCCTGCTGGAAGCAGAGGTTGTGCGCTGAAGCCGGGCAGGTCGGGTAGGTCAGTGTGGATGAACATGATATATCACTCCTAGCAAGTTCGTTACGCAAAGAATTTTGCCGTAACAGTAAATCTTCTAGGAATGTCTCTTGCAGTAAGTCATTACTTCTGGGAGTTCCCAGCAGGTGTCGCTATCACAGGGCAGCTTCTTCCAGCAGTCTTCACACCAGGAACCACCCACACGACCTCACTTCCTGGGCTGTGCCTATAAAAGTGGGTGGTTCCTGGCACTCACCGTTCCCCGCCGGTTTCAACTCATACTGGCGAGGGACCGAGGGGAACGAAGTGCCATAGCATCCTAACCCTATTAGTGTTTTCCTGTTATAGAAGGCAGGGGTCGGAGGGAAGTTATTACGCAAGAGACATTCTACAAGATCTACTGTTACGGCAAAATTCTTTGCGTAACGAACTATCTTCCATGGAATGGTCTCTTGCAGTAAGTCATTACTTCTGGGAGATTCCCAAGCAGTTATATGCCAGTGGGGTGGCCAGCTATGGCATTGTGTCTTATAGAGAGGTGCAGTCGGATGACCGGTGCGTGCTAAAGGCAGTATCCCAGTATATTGCCTGGTATAGAGTTGTACTCTGTGTAGGTAACTGCATTATATTATCAGTTATCAAATCATTGCTGAAGCAAGCCAAGTTGGCTGGTAGTAGTTGTGTCTTGAAGAGTTAGGCTGATGCAAACCCGATCAGGGTAATAAGTCATGTGATAGAGTCAGCCGTATAATGGAGTGACTGGTATGTTCCAGTGGCTTGCATTTAAAAAGACAGAACCTATGGTAATAAGGTTTCTGAATAAGAGGTTATACTTACAATATATCTCTGGAATATATTCTAGTTATCCAGTTTCTGTTATAAATGAACAAATTGCTGCAGTATGCAGTCAGAGTAGTTGAAATTATATGGGGCTTAGATAGTTGAGCAGGGATCCAAAATGATATAAAAGTTTCCATTTAGGAGTGTACTGTGTAGCTGGTCAGTGCAGTCTTGAGCTATGTCTGCCAAATCATTATAGATGGTGCGTGTAACTGTATCCAGTTTGGAATTCATAAGTTACATAAGTAGCATTCAGAAGATGTTGGTTACAATTTCACAAAGGAGACAATGTATCCAGTGTGTAATGTAACCCAGTGGCTCTTAGCAGAGTTAGCACAAATGAGACAATGTATCCATTTCGTAATGTAATTTAGAGGCTCTCAGTAGAGTCAGTAGAGGATGTGTGTGTGCTGTGTAGTCAAATAGCGTCCCCAGTTTAGGGTAAAAGCTGTGAAATTCAAAAGAGAGAGTTTTGTTATTTCATCCTGTAGTCGTAATCTCATTTACAAAGGAGTCCCAAGCAGTATGCTAGGGAATGCAGTCTTCTCAGGTTTTAACATTAAATGTTAGTATGGTAAGCCCTTTATTTATTCTGTTGGGTAAACAGATATCCAAATAATGGCTCGGATGGTTGGTAGATATGAGCCATATGGCCTCATCCAAGGCAAACATTTAACATGAGATTGTGCAGTGGGGATTGTGCCACGCACCTTATGTAAGTAATAGTTGATGTCAGCCCCGGTTGAGGTTGGAGACAAAGCCCACCACAAGAAGGCTTCATATGACGCATGCGAGATCCAGATGTGATGGTCGCAATGACACGTGTTTGGTCTCCGCTTAAAATTGCCCATTATTAGGGCTATATACCTTCTTGGTATAGGTTCCGTAAGAGTTAGGTCTGGAATGCCCAGATTATTTTGGTATGTAGCATATGTTCCACATAAGTCAGTAACCAAGTATTCATAGAATCTGGGTAGTATTCTTCATAAATTCTAGAACAGACAGGAGTGTTAGGCATCCCTGTAAAAGTGAGTCTTCTTGTCTTATGTGGCTTCGATGTATGTTTGAGCCTAGATACGACATGTTATGAAAAACATGTCCAATAGTAGGTATCCTTAGGATCACAGATCAACATATGGGCCCAGCATAATTATTTATGAGAATAGTAGGCAGTATAGATGTATGTCTGGTAGTAATGTGACCATACACTCCGAAGGCAAGGAGATATATGTAACACACATATAATATATATATATATATATATTTTGTTTCCTTTTTTCATGAGGTGTGCCCCTATAATATGTAGTGAGGTTGTCCTCATGGTATATGAAGTAAAATTAAGGCATTGGTATTAGCCAGTTCTGGGTCACCGAATGGTGGACGCCGAAGAATTAATCTCCATTGATGGAGGAATAATTATTGGATTCATGATAAAGACCTGCTTTGTCGACTGTGGAAGTATAAATGTAGTTTTATTGTCGATGATGTAAATACCCCCTAGTAACAGTAGGGGTATGATGCAGGTTCTGCTGACGAGTAAAGCACTTCCACAGTGGAGTACATGGGTACCGTCGATGGGAGTTTTTTTTTTTCCCCATTGATAAATGTGAAAGGCCCTGTGCCTCGTTGACAGAGGAGGCAGCATAAGGGCTTCCGTCGATGGGAGGGTATGGCCCGATGAAAATATGTGAAATCCTGAAGTTCTGTCGCTGCTGTAATATAACCCATTGACAATATATAGTGAAAAGCATGCTCCGTCGATGGTGGATGAAGAGGGCATGCTCCATCGACAATGAGAAATATAAGGCATGCTCCGTCAACAGAGGAACATCTCTTGTCGATGATGAAAGAGGTATAGCATGCCCTGTCGACGGTGGATGATGAAGGACATGCTCCGGCGACGATGGAAGAGGTACAGCATGCCCGGTTAATGGTGGAGTGTGTCTCGTCGACGATGGAAGAGGGACAGCATGCCCTGTTGATGGTGGAGTGTGTCTCGTCGACGATGGAAGAGGGACAGCATGCCCTGTTGATGGAATGTGTTCCGTCGATGACGATTCATACAATGTAGGTCCTGTTGACGGTGGAGGTAGTACCGTCGATAGAAACATAGAATTTGGATTTGCAGATATGACCGCTAGTCTCACCCAGTCTGCCCATTTCCTACCTAAAGAATAAAATGCAGATCCTAGTTAACCAGCAGCCTACTTTTCTACCCCAGCCTATGAATTGCCTTATGACTGTCCCATGCATGCTTGAATTCAACCACATGTTTTGACTCCACAACCTCCTCCAGAAGGCCGCTCCATGCATCCATAACCTCTCTGTGAAAAAATACTTTCTTACATTACCTCTGAGCCGCCCGCCCAATCTTCAAATTGTGCCTCTTGTTCTTGCACACCTTTTTTTGAAAGATGCTACCCTCTTGGACATTGTTGATTCCTTGAGGTACTTGAAAGTTTCTATCATGTCCCCCTCTCCTCCTTTCTTCGAGGCTACATATTAAGCTCCTTTAGTCTCTCTTTACATGTCTTCCGTGCAGACCTGCACCATTTTAGTTGCCTCCTCTGGACAGCCTCCATCCTGTCTATGTCCTTGCAGAGACTGGGTCTCCAGAACTCACACAGTATTCCAGATGGGGTCTCACCAGCTGTCTGTACAGAGGGATAACAACTTCCTGTTTTCTACTGGTGATGCCTCTCCTATGCATCCCAGTATCCCCCCAGCCCTCCTTACTGCCCTCTCACATTGTTTGCCCACCTTTAAGTCATCTGATATGACTACCCCAGGTTCCTTTCCATTTTTGTTGTTGTTAGTATCTCACCCCCCATTGTGTACTCTTCCCCTGGGTTTTTGTTTCCCAGGTGCATTACCTTGCACTTCTTAGCACTGAATCTAAGCTACCATACATTTCACCATTCCTCTAACCTTGCCAAGTCCCTTCTCATCCTTTCCACCCCACCTTGTGCATCAACTCTGTTGCAGATCTTTGTGTCATCTGCAAAGAGACATACTTTTCCTTCCAGTCCCTCTGCAATGTCGCTTATAAAGACACTGAAGAGGACCAGTCCTAATACTGAACCCTGCTAGTAACCCCCCTTTCTTCAGAGTGGACTCCATTTACTATTACTCTCTGTGTCCTATTCTCCAGCCAATTCTTTACCCAGGCTATCATCTTGGTACCCACTCCCAGGCTGGCTAACTTGTATATTAATATTTTGTGTGGGACTGTGTCAAATGCCTTGCTAAAGTCTAGGTAGGCCATGTTGTCAATGGGATGCTCATTCCCCGTCGACGGATGATGAAGCTTCGTTGACGGGGAGTATACCCCGTCGATGAGAGCGTAAAAGCTGTGTGCTCCTTCGATGGGGGGCAAGCCCGTCGATGAGAGAGGCTGTCATAGAAAGAAATATGTCTATGGCCTCCGTCGACTGAGAATTGACTTCCCGTTGATGAGAATCATGTAGGAGGCCTCAGTCGACGACAAGAGATATGTAGGAATCCTCTGTCGATGGGGAATGAGCATCCCGTTGATAACAAAGTCATATAAGGCCTCCGTAGATGGGGAATGGACTACCCATCTATGAGAAGTATGTAGAAGGCCTCCATCGATGGGGAATGTGCAGCCGTCGACAGGAATATAGTGTAAGCCTCTGTGATGTCTATGAGAGGTCTGTAGGAGGCCACCGTCGATGGAGAAAGTGCATCCATCGACGGGAGTAAAGTGAAAACCTCTGTAGAGTATGTTGGAGGCCTCCGTTGACGGGAGTATAGTGTAAGCCTCTGTAGACTATGTTGAAGGCCTCCGTCGATGGGGAATGTGCATCTGTCGAAGTGAGTATAGTGTAAGCCTCTGCAAAGTACGTTGGAGGCCTCCATCGACAGGGAATGTGTAACCATCAGCGGGAATATAGTGTAAGCCTCTTATCTTCCAAGATATTTGTTATCAGGTCAAGCCTCTGATGAGACGGAGGAATAAACAGTGACGTGTATAAAGCCCAGGCACCCCAAGCTATAAAGATAAAGGTTCAATTCCTTTCAGAGACTTGCATGCAGAAGATTGCTCTAGCTGCTGTGAAAGCTGAAGCTGGCGGGAAAATGAATGGTGAGTGCCAGGAACCACCCACTTTTATAGGCACAGCCCAGGAAGTGAGGTTGTGTAAGTGGTTCCTGGTGTGTAGACTGCTGGAAGAGGCTGCGGTGTGATAGTGACACCTGCTGGGAACTCCCAGAAGTAATGACTTACTGCAAGAGACCATTCCGTAGAAGATCTACTGTTGCAGGTGAGTAACCTGTGTTTCTAAGGATGTGGATAAGTTTTTCTATCCACACTTATTGGCAGACTCCTAGCAGTGCTCCAGGAGGAGGGAGGCGAGGCGCACACCCCCTACTTGGGGAAAAAAGAGACTGGAGAACTAAGGCTCCAAAACCAGCATCCCGGCATGACTCAAGGTTGATATGGCAATGGGTAATGAAGGTGTTTGCTGACTTCTAGGTAGCAGGCCTGCAGATATCCTAGATAGAGACGTCCCTAGAAGCAGCCACCAACACAGCGGTATGGAGGGTGGAATGAGCTCTTATCCCTCTGGGAGGCTCCTTTCCTGCCAACCTATAGCACAGATCAATGCAAGATGTAATCCATCTGCCAATCGTCCGCTTCACTGCAGGTCTGCTAGGTACGGCTTCAGCACAAGTGACAAACAGCCAGTGAACATCTCCCCGAACTTCAGCATTCCGCTCCTAATAGTAAGAGAGCACTCGTCTCAGGTCCAGTGTATAGAGCCTGTACTCGGTCTCCAAGGTGTAATTTGTAAAGTACACTGGCAGAGTTAACACCTGGTAAACGTGAAACTCTGACACAACCTTTGGAAGGAACTTGGGGCGCAGGACAACCTTGTCCCTGTGGAAGACCAGGTAAGGAGACTCTACAGAGGGCACCTGGAGCTCCCCAATCCTGCTGGCTGACGTTATAGCCACCAGGAGGTGGTGGTCTTCCACAACAGGTGTGAAATATCACACCTGTGCATTGGTTTGAATAGCTTGCCCATCAACTTTGCCAAATCCAGTAACAGTTCCCATGGAGGTGGTGGTTCACGCACCGGAGGGGATATGTGATAGAGGCCCTTGAAAAAGCACCAGACCACCTTCTCCTGCCCCACTGTCTGCTGGTCAGTCTGTGCCAAGAAAGCAGAGATGGCTGCCAGGTGCACCTTAAGGGTAATCGTTCAGAGACCTCCTTTGGAGGGAGAGAGAGACCAAAGATAGTGGAGGATACTGGCCACAGGGCAAGAATTAGGGTTTAAGCCCTTGCCCTGAAACCAAATGGAAAACCTTTTCCATTTGAAGGCATAACACCTCCTGGGTGACTCTTTCCTGGATGCCTCAACCATGATGAGTACATCATCAGAAAGACCCAAAGCCTGGAACTCTAGTCACTCAGGTACTAGGCTGTCAGGTGCAGGGGTTGAAGGTCCAGATGGAATACCTTCCCCTGACTGACTGACAGATCAGGTCTGGGCATGCTGGAAGATGACTCAGGAGCCTGGCACTGAGGCTGAGAAGATCTGGATATCAGAACTGGCATGGCCAATCTGGGGCTACCAGGTTTACCTTCACCTTGTCCCTCCTCACCTTGAGAAGCACTCTGTGGATCAAGGGAAATGGAGGGAAGGCACAGAAGAGGCCTGGAGTCCATGGCCTCAAGAAGGAATCCCCCTGAAGCGAGCCATGCTGAGGCAGGCGGGCAAGAAACAGCCTCAGCTTTGTGTTTTCCCTTGAGGTGAACAGGTCCACCTGAGGGGTGCCCACTGGGAGAATAGACTGCGAACTACCTCCGGATGGAGAGATTACTCATGGGACGCTTTGCCCAAATGGCTGAGGGCTACCGCCAGTTGATTCAAGGCTCCTGCCACATGAATGGCAAGGAGATCCCCTTCCAGATGGCTCACGAGTGTCCAGATGTGGAGCGCTTCCCTACAGAGAAGTCGGGAGTGCATACTGCCCTGCTTTTTGAGGTAGTGCATGGTCATGGTATTGTCCGTCTGGACCTGGTCCACTTGACCCTGCAGAATAGGAGCTAATGTAGTCAGTGCCAGCTGGACTGCTCAGAGCTCCAGCAGGTTGATGTGACATCGGGATTCCTCGGGGTTCCAGAGCCCGTGGACCATGTGGTTCCCCATGTGGGCTCCCAGCCCGTGACAGAGGCATCAGTCATGAGGACAACCATCGGTTTGGGGCGGACAAACAGGATGACTCCCTGCAGATGTTCTGGGATGGTCCACCATTGGAGAGCAACCCACAGCTTCTGGGTTACTGTGACCAGCTAGAAGAGATGACCCTGACACTGGGATCACTGGCTAGCCAGACCCCACTGAATGGGGCGCATATGCCACCAGGCCTAATGAACCATAGTGATGCAGGTCGCCATGTACCCCAGAAGGCACAGGAAGTCCTGGGCAAGGCGCAGTTGCCCAACCAGAAATGACTGGGCAAAGAAGGAGAGCACCTCCGCCCTGTCCGCCAGGAGCCTGGCTCTGGCATGGCAAGAGCCTGGCTCTGGCTTGGCAAGAGTCAAGCTCTGTCCCAATGAAGCAGATCACCTGCAATGGCACGAGTTATGACTTGACCTCGTTGATCAGGAGGCCAAGGCTGACACAGGTCTGGAGGGCCAGGTCCCTAGACCTCTCCACCTCCAACCTGGAGGGACCCACTATGAGCCAATCATCGAGATAAGGGTACAACCTGACTGCTCGACACCGAAGATGGGCTGCCACCACTGCAATGCATTTGGTGAAGACCCGGGGTGCTGATGACAGGCCGAGCAGTATGGCTTGGAACTTGTAGAGGGTTCCCTCCGCTCCGAAGTGGAGGAACCTTTGATGTCATGGACGGATCAGCACATGGAAGAATGTGTCCTGAAGATCTAGGGAGCAGAACCACACATTCTGCTCAAGAGATGGTATGATCTGAGACAGCATTACCATCCGAAAGGTGCATGACCTGAGATACTGGTTTAGGTCGTGCAGATCCAGAATGAGGCACCAGCCCCACTGTCTGCTTTGGGACCAAGAAGTACCTGGAAATGAACCCTGGGTTGACTGAGGGATCTGTGACTTGGGCCACTACCTCGGAGTTGGGCAATGTCATCTTCAGAGCCGACCGAGAGTGTACTGACACCCTTTCCTCCTGTAGGGTGCGGGCTCGGCTTGATGGGTACTGCTCAAACTCCAGAGGCAGTCACTGACCAACCACTTCCAAAACCCATCTGTCTAACAGCAGACCAGGCGGAAAGAAAGTGGCAGAGCCACCCCCCATGAGGACCCAGAGTGGTCGTGATGAGTAAGGGGCTGAACACCCCCATCTTGTCACTGAGCAGGCCTGGAGAAGAGGGTCTGGCAGCAGGATCGCCTGGACCCCCCCAATTTGCAGGCTGACGGAGCTTCAGGCTTGGGCAGGAGGTGCCAAGACTGGGCCTGCGGCTGCTGCACAGATTGAAAGTGGGACTGCTTGACCACAGAGGCGGAAGGCCGAAAGGGCTTCTTCTTCTGCTTTCTGGAACCCGGGGATTCCTTTTGGACGGACATAACGGAGTCCAGCGTGGTACTGGACTTCTCGATATATTCAAGGTGACTGTCCATCCCTGGGCTGAATAAGTCGGTACCCAGGAATAGAACATCCGCCAACTTGTGCTGGGTGTCAGCTGTGAAAGTCGAAACCTGCAACCAAGCCCTGCGGTGTATGGCAACCGCGCGACCACTACTGAATGGGCACAGGAGTCCCTGACATCCAAGGTCATTCAGAGTTGTTGCCTGGCACAGCCCAATCCTGGTCCCGAACCTGCTTGACCGCGGTCTGAAGGTCCTTGGGGAGATGAAGGAGCACCTCATCCAAGGAGCCCAACAGGGCACGAGAAAAGTGTGCCATGATTATGGCCGAGCTCGCCTGACGGAGACCAAGTGACAAGGCAGCATAAACTTTACAGGCAGAATGGTCCAGCTTCTTGGACTCTCTGTCCAGTGGTCTATTCATGTCCCCTGTATTTCCCAATAGTCTGAGCACAGAGTCAGTCACCACTCCCTCAGCCGAGGGATGCTGTGTGAACCCTGATAGGGAGCCGTTGGGTACCACATATTTGAGGGTCATCCTGGCGGAAGGCTTAGGGCAGGAGGCCGGGTGTTGCCAAAGCTCCAGGGCTGAGCCTACAACGGCTTCGACTACTGGGAAGGCCTCTGTCAGAGAATCCCCTTTTCTGAGGCTATCAGTTAAGGGGTACTCTACCATTTTTAGACTGGTACCAACTTCATCCCCGTGGACTCGGAGATAAGGCGGAGGACCAGCTTCAGCCAACTCGGGAGGTTCGTCACCAGCTCCACAGGCAGAAGGGGTGGCAACAACCGACTACAGGGTGGACGACAACGGCCTGGAGGGTAACAGCCAGGTAATGGTTGGGGTAGAAGGAAATGAAAATTACATACCTACCGTAACTCTTGATCTTCTTGGACGAGTCTCCACCACTCATTCACACTACTGGGATCTGCGCTGGAGTCACTAGGACCCAGCGGGAGCAAACTTTTTGGCGGAGGTCGGCACCGGGCCGCTAGGAATGATACACATGAAGCCTCAGCTCGGAGCGGTAATGACTATCTCAGCGTCGACCCTCCAACCGCCTCAGTACCTTTTTTACCAAGGAGTTGCAGCGAAACTAACCTAGAACGATAGCCTAACTTAAAACCGGACATAAGATAGTCCGGGCGACCCGTATAAGAAGGGTCAACAAAGAAGTCTTCACAGCCTAAAGATCTGAGGGAGTGAAGACCAACAACAGAGGTGAGCTCGAGGGAAGGAGGGTGGGCATGTGAATGAGTGGTGGAGACTCGTCCAAGAAGATCAAGAATTACGGTAGGTACGCAATTTTCATATCTTCCTGGACATAATCACTCATTCACACTATTGGGAGAGTACCGAGCTAATAATCCCCCGAGAGGGAAGCAGGAGAGACCAAGAGCTCATGTTTCTAGGACAGAAGTCCATTGAGGATGGCTCTGCCAAAGGAAGAATGTCATCTGGCATGGACATCCAGTGCATAATGTTTAACGAAAGTATGCACTGAGCTCCAGGTGCCCGCATTGCAAATGTTTGCAATGGGCACGTTGCGCATTTCCGCTAGGGAAGCCGCGACCGCTCTAGTAGAGTGAGCGTAAACCCTACCCTCCAACTTAACCTGCGCCACGGAATAGCAGTGGCGAAGGCATGCCACTAGCCATGCTGAGATACATCTGATAGCGACAGGTTGACCCAGCCGGGTCTCGCTGAAGGAGACAAACAGTTGCTGGGCTTTGCGAAAATCTTTGGTTCTATCTAGATAGAAATTAAAAGCTCTTTTAACATCCAAAGAATGAAGAGATCGTTCTCCTTCATTTTTGGAAGTCCGCAAAGTAAGAGGGAAGGACCAGAGGCTGGTTTAGGTGAAACTCTGGCACAACCTTAGGAAGAAATTTCGGATGGGTCCGAAGAACTACTTTGTCCTTATGGAACACAGTGTACGGAGGATCTGTGACCAGGGCTTGTATCTCAGAGACCCTGCGAGCTGAGGTAATGGCCACTAGGAAGGCAGTCTTCCAGGTGAGAAATTTTAGCTCACAGGTGGCCAGAGGTCCGAAAGGTTTCCGAGTAAGCATGTCTAGCACAAGATTAATGTCCCAGGCTGCAACTGGACGTCTTGTAGGAGGTCTGGTATGCAGAATTCCTTTAAGAAATCTCTTAACCACAGGTAATTGAGCGAACGTTAAGGAAAAAAATGGCTCATGATACGCTGAAAAGGCACTAAGGTAAACTTTGACTGTAGAGTACTGCAGACCTGAATTTGAGAGGTCCAAGAGGTACTCCAGAACCTTATCTGGTGGACAGGAAAAGGGATTCAAAGAGGACTTTGCACACCAGAGCGAAAAACGCTTCCACTTGGCCGTGTAAGTTTTCAGAGTGGCTGGCATCCGTGCAGCCAGAAGAATATCTGAAACCCTAACAAGAGACATTGAACCGGTTTACTTCTACTTCTTCAGGAGCCAAGCTTGAAGGTGAAGTGATCTCAGGTTGGGATGGACCACCGGGCCCTGAGTCAAAAGGTTCATCTGTAGGGGAAGTGGTCTCGGAGGAACTGCCAACATATTGTTGAGTAGTGGAAACCACAGCTCTCGAGGCCAGAAGGGAGCAATGAGAATCATCTTGTCCCCCTGAGATTCGAACTTGAGGAGCACCCTCTGAATTAGAAGAAGAGGTGGAAAGGCGTAAAGAAAGCGTTTTGTTCACTGCAGCCTGAACGCATCCTGACAGAAAATGCCAGGCCCTGGATTTCTGGAGCAGAAGAGAGGCAGTTTGCATTGAGTGGGGATGCAAAAAGGTCCAGGTCCGGAGTTCCCACTCTTCGAATAGTGACTGAACTATGGTTGAGTCGAGAGACCACTCGTGAGGATCTGTCTCTGTTCTGCTGAGATGGTCTGCCAATTCGTTCTGTACACCTGGCAGGTAGAACGCTTGAATTAGAGACTTGTGCTCCAAGCACCATTCCCATACCCTCATTGCTTCCCTGCATAAGGGGTAAGAATGAGCACCGCCCTGCTTGTTGATGTAATACATCACTGCTTTGTTGTCCATTTGAAGGAGAATGTTCTTGTGACAGAGAATGTCCTTCAACGCTCGGACCGCATAAAGGACGTCTCTGATTTCTAGGATGTTTATGTGAATCTGGGACTCGAGTTGAGTCCACACACCTTGAGTGTGGAGAGCCTGACAGTGAGCTCCCCACCCCATTAGGGATGCATCCGTGGTAATGGAGATTTGATGGTCCAGAGGAGCAAAGGGATATGCTTCCAGGAGATTGCTCTCTTGAGACCACCAGGTGAATGACCTTTTTAAAGGTTCTGTCACCTTGATGAGATAGGACCGCGGGTGAGAGGTTGGGGACCACTGAGTACTGAGCATCCACTGGGTGGTTCTCATGTGCAGACGAGCTAGGGGTACAGTGAACAATGAGGATGCCATGAGGCCTAGCATCCGTTGCATCGAGAGAGCTGTAACTGAGCTGTTTTCCCCGATGTGATGGGCCATCTGTAGGATATCGTTCCTTCTGTCTTCTGGAAGAAAAGCCTTCACACAGGAGGTGTCCAGAAGAGTTCCCTATAAAAAGGAGCCTCTGGGAGGGCTGCAGTTGCGATTTCTTGAGGTTCAGCAGAACTCCCATTGACGTAGGGAGGCGCGAGGCCGTCTCTATGGCGTCCAGAGTCCCTTGCCTGGAAGGGCTTGCTAGAAGTCAGTCGTCCAGATAAGGTAACAGCTGTATTCCAACCTCTCTGAGGTTCGCTGCGAGAACTGCATAACACTTTGTAAAAACTCGCGGCGCCGAGGATAGCCCAAAGGGCAGGACTCTGAACTGATAATGTTATCCCAGAGCCACAAACCTCACGAATTTGTGATGCCTTGGATGAATAGGAATGTGCTGGTAAGCATCCTGCATGTCTAGGGAGGCTAGCCAGTCGTGTTGATGAAGCAAAGGTAACGGTTCCCAGAGAAATCATTTTGAATTTCTCCTTGGGGAGAAATTTGTTTAGCTTTCTGAGATCTAGAATGGGGCGCATTCCCCCGGAATTCTGTGGAACCAGAAAGTAATGGGAGTAGAACCTCATGTTCCGTTGATGCAGCGGCACCACTTCTACTGCCCTGTTGTTTAGAAGGCCCTGAATCTCGGCGGCGAGAAGGTCTGACTGAAGGGAAGACAGCCTGGGCTGCCGTTTGGGAGAACGATCCGGAGAGGTCTCCACAAGATTGAGTGAATACCCCTCGCGAATTATCCGAAGGACCCATTTGTCTGAGGTTATGGACTTCCACTGGCTGTAGAAGTGCATCAGACGACCTCCCACCGGAGAGGAAAAGTCCACCTCGGGCAGCTGAGATGGGACTTGGGCCAGCAATTTAGAAGGTAGCGCTGGGCGCTTTGGGCCCTTGCGCTTTCTGTTGCACCTTCTTTTGAGGTTGGGCAGGTTGGTTCTTACGGAAACTTCCTCTGCCCCAGCCTCAAAAGGACTGACGATTATGAAACTGATGTTTACTGACATGCCCTCGAGAGGGGGCAGGAGGGGGTCGAGCCAACTTAATGGCTGACCTAGACTTTTGTGTAGCTTCTAGAGCTTGCTCTACCTGAGGACCAAAAAGATATGTATCATCAAAGGGCAATGCCATCACCTGCTGCTGCGCATCATTCGTGAAACCCGAAGTGCGCAGCCAGGAATGACGGCGGGTGCAAATACCAGCAGCTGCTGAACGGGAAGCAGTGTCAAAAGCATCCATGGTTGCTTTAACCTGCTGCTTGTTAGATTCAATACCTCTAGTAATGGTTTGAAGAAGCACTGGCTTTGAATCCGACTCCGGTAGAGCTTCAACCATTTGCTTGATAGAATGCCACAGGATATACTCATACTGAGAAAAATAGCCCTGGTAACTGGCAATGCGCATACTTAGCGTAGAAGCAGCAAAGACTCTCTTACCTAAGGTGTCTAACTTACGAGATTCTTTGTTAATAGGTCGAGCTGTAGTAGTCTGAGGAAGAATGACCTTATCATTCTCTGCCAGGACTACAATAGGATCCACAAAGGCTTGAGATGCCAGAATGGGACGATCTTTGGGGGCTGAATATTTCCCATAAATGGATTTAGCCACCGAAGGGATGAGAGCAGGATTATTCCATACAATTTGAGACAGCGTCTCAAAGGAAGGCTGAACCGGAGGAGTCAAATCGGTAGGGATCTCCGAGGCATGAAGGTATTGGAGTCTTAACAAATTCCCAGGATCGATGTCTGTAGTCTGGAGAGAAAGTGTGGAACTCAGATTTTTCAACAGAGACTTAAAGGACAGGTCCTCGACCACAGGCTCTGTAGCAGTAATAGATCCTGCTTCGTCCACTTCATCACCCAACCGAAGGTCTGGGTCAGGCTCAATGTCATCTCCTGACAGTCCAGGAGGGACTGTATGGACAGGAAAGGAATGAAAATCAGAAGAGAAGGATGAAGGAAACGAGTGAAAAGAGGAGTCCAGGAAAACAGAGGGAGCCCCGAGAGCCCCCCGCGCCGAGGAGGCGCACGGCACCGAGAACGACGCCGAGGGACCACGCAGCGCCGAGGAAGGTGCCGAGAAGCCGCAAGGCACCAAGGACGGCGCCGATGACGCCCTGAAGCCGTGCGGCACCAACACACCGACACCGAGAACGGCGCCGAGAGGCCACATGGCGCCGAGGGCACTGAAAATGCTCCCAGACTCCAAAAAACAGGTTTTGAAGGAAGAAGAGCAGGAGATAAGGGCATCGGTGTGGCCCCCTGTGCCGCAGCCATGTGACGGGGAGACACCTAAGCTGTGGTGTGACGGACCAAGAAGGTGCCACGCGACCAGGAAAGTCCAACCGCCCTACCTGGTCGCCCAAACAGCCCGAAGGCCCACGAGTGACCGAGCCAGGTAGCTGAACCAACCTCCGAGCCCATTGCTCCATAAGAGCGGCCCATCACAAAACTGCTCATCTGAAGACCTACCAGCGGGCGGGGTAGGGCTCCGATATCGAAGCCGTTGGCTACTGGAAGCAGAGGTTGGTGACTCCAAAGGAGGAGACCGGCAACTAGCCCCGATAACTGAATGCCTACGCGCAGACATATCAGAGGGCAACCTCGAGTGATACCTTCTCTTTTTAGACCTGTAGGCTGAAGAAGAGCTCGAGGCCGAATGGTGCCGAGAATGCGACCGTTTATTTTTATGCTTCCGAGGGGACCGCCCATCCCCCCGGGCATTGGACTGACCGTTGTCAGACCCCCATTCCGGAGAAGGCGGTGGACCGGACCCAGCCCGACTGACTGAACAGCTTTCATACGAAGTCGCCCTACCGTCACCTGACCTGCTCATGGTTGACTCCGACAACGTAGGCTGAGACTGCTTTATTTTATTTATTTTAAAATAAGAGTAAACTTAAGCGATACTGTATCGAGATAATACTGCAAAATAATAAAAACTGAAAACTAAGCTGCAGTTTGAAGTATGACTCCTGATTGAGGCGAGCAATGTAGCTCACTGGAGCGCACTCTCGGAATGAATAAAAGGAACTGAGGCGGTTTGAGGGTCGCATTTAGATAGTCATTATTGTGTGAGCTAGGGCTCGCGGCACCATTCCTCGTGGCGCCATCTCTGGCACAGACCCTCCAGCAAAAAGTTTGCTCCCGATGGGTCCCAGTGCCTCCAGCGCAGATCCCCAATAGTGTGAATGAGTGGTGGAGACTTATGTCCAGGAAGATCTACTTTGTCCTTATGGAACACAGTATACAGAGGGTCTGTGACCAGGGCATGTATCTCAGAGACCCTGCGGGCTGAGGTAATGGCCACTAGGAAGGCAGTCTTCCAGGTGAGAAATTTTAGCTCACAGGTAGCCAGAGGTTCAAAAGGTTTCCGAGTGAGCATGTCTAGCACAAGATTAATGTCCCAGGCTGCAACTGGACTTCTTGTAGGAGGTCTGGTATGCAGAATTCCCTTAAGAAATCTCTTAACCACAGGTAACTGGGCTAGTGTTAAGGAAAAAAACGGCTCATGATATGCTGAAATGGCACAAAGGTGAACTTTTACTGTTGAGTACTGCAGACCTGAATTTGAGAGGTCCAAGAGGTACTCCAAAACCTTATCTGGTGGGCAGTAAAAGGGATTCAAAGAGAACTCTGCACACCATAGCGAAAAACGCTTCCACTTGGCCGTGTAAGTTTTCAGAGTGGCTGGCTTCCACGCAGTCAGAAGAATATCTGAAACCCTGCGAAAGACATTGAACCGGTTTACTTCTACCTCTTCAGGAGCCAAGCGTGAAGGTGAAGCGATCTCAGGTTGGGATGGACCACCGGTCCCTGAGTCAAAAGGTTCATCTGCAGGGGAAGTGGTCTCGGAGGAACTGCCAACATATTGTTGAGTAGTGGAAACCACAGGTGCCGAGACCAAAAGGGGGCAATGAGGATCATTTTGTCCCCCTGGGATTCGAACCTGAGGAGTACCCTCTGAATTAGAGGAAGAGGTGGAAAGGCGTAAAGAAAGCGTTTTGTCCACCGCAGCCTGAACGCATCCTGACAGAAAATGCCAGGCCCTGGATTTCTGGAGCAGAAGAGAGGAAGTTTTGCGTTGAGTGGGGATGCAAAAAGGTCCAGGTCTAGAGTTCCCCACTCTTCGAATAGTGACTGAACTATGGTTGAGTCGAGAGACACTCGTGAGGATCTGTCTCTGTTCTGCTGAGACAGTCTGCCAATTCATTCTGTACACCTGGCAGGTAGACCGCTTGAATTAGAGCCTCATGCTCCAAACACCATTCCCATACCCTCATTGCTTCCCTGCATAAGGGGTAAGAATGAGCACCGCCCTGCTTGATGATGTAATACATCACTGCTTTGTTGTCCGTTTGAAGGAGAATGTTCCTGTGACAGAGAATGTCCTTCAACGCTCGGACCGCATAAAGGACGGCTCTCATTTCTAGGACGTTTATGTGAAACTGGGACTTGAGTTGAGTCCACACACCTTGAGTGTGGAGAGCCTGACAGTGTGCTCCCCACCCCATTAGGGTTGCGTCCGTGGTAATGGAGATTTGATGGTCCAAAGGAGCAAAGGGATATCCTTCCAGGAGATTGGTCTCTTGAGACCACCAGGTGAGTGACCTTTTTAAAGGATTTGTCACCTTGATGAGATAGAACTGCGGGTGAGTGGTTGGGGACCACTGAGTACTGAGCATTCACTGAGTGGTTCTCATGTGCAGACGTGCTAGGGGTACAGTGAACACTGAGGATGCCATGAGGCCTAGCATCCGTTGCATCGAGAGAGCTGTAACTGAGCTGTTGTCCCCGATGTGACAGGCCATTTGAAGGATATCGTTCCTTCTGTCTTCTGGAAGAAAAGCCTTCGCACAGGAGGTGTCCAGAAGAGTCCCTATAAAGAGGAGCCTCTGGGAGGGCTGCAGTTGTGATTTCTTGAGGTTGAGCAGAACTCCCATGAATGTAAGGAGGCGAGAGGCCGTCTCTATGGCGTCCAGGGTCCCTTGCCTAGAAGGACTTGCTAGAAGCCAATCGTCCAGATAAGGGAACACTTGTATCCCGACCTTCCTGAGGTGTGCTGCGAGAACTGCACAACACTTTGTAAAAACTTGCGGCGCCAAGGATAGCCCAAAGGGCAGGACTCTGAACTGATAATGCTGTCCCAGAGCCACAAACCTTAGGAATTTGTGATGCCTCAGGTGAATAAGAATGTGCTGGTAAGCATCCTGCATATCCAAGGAAGCTAGCCAGTCGTGTTGATGAAGCAAAGGTAACAGGATTCCCAGAGAAATCATTTTGAATTTCTCCCAGGGTAGAAATTTGTTTAGCTTTCTGAGATCTAGAATGGGGTGCATTCCCCCGGACTTCTTTGGAACCAGAAAGTAATGGGAGTAGAACCCAGTGTTCCGTTGATGCAGCTGCACCACTTCTACTGCCCTGTTGGACTTCCACTGGCTGTAGAAGTGCATCAGACGACCTCCCACTAGAGAGGAAAAGTCCACCTCGGGCAGCTGAGATGGGAATTGGGCTAGCAATTCATAAGGTGGCGTAGGCTTTGGGCCCTGTTTTTCTGTGTCTTCTTCTTGAGTTTGGGCAGGTTGGTTTTATGGAACCCTCCTCTGCCTCTGCCTAGAAAGGACTGCGATTATGAAACTGGCGTTTACTGACATGCCCTCAAGAGGGGGCAGGAGGGGGTCGGGCCAACTTAATGGCTGACCTAGTCTTTTGTGTAGCTTCTAGAGCTTGCTCTACCTGAGGACAAAAAGATATGCACCATCAAAGGGCAACGCCATTACCTGCTGCTGCGCATCATTCGTGAAGCCCGGAGTGCGCAGCCAGGAATGACGGTGGGTGCAAATACCAGCAGCCACTGAACGGGAAGCAGTGTCGAAAGCATCCATGGCTGCTTTAACCTGCTGCTTGTTAGATTCGATACCTCTGGTAATGGTTTGAAGAAGCTCTGGCTTTGCATCCGAGTCCGGAAGAGCTTCAACCATCTGATTGATAGAGTGCCACAGGATATACTCATACTGGGAGAAATAGCCCTGGTAACTGGCAATACGCATACTTAGGGTAGAAGCAGCAAAGACTCTCTTACCTAAGGTGTCTATCTTACGAGATTCTTTGTTAATAGGTCGAGCTGTAGTAGTTTGAGGAAGAACGACCTTATCATTCTCTGCCAGGACTACAATAGGATCCGCAAAGGCTTGAGATGCCAAAATGGGACGATCCTTGGGGGCTGAATATTTCCTATCTATGGATTTAGCCACCGAAGGGGTGAGAGCAGGATTATTCCATACCATTTGAGACAGCGTCTCGAAGGAAGGCTGAACCGGAGGAGTCAAATCTGTAGGGATCTCCGGGGCGTGAAGGTATTGGAGTCTTAACAATTTCCCAGGATCGATGTCTGTAGTCTGGAGAGAAAGAGTGGAACTCAGATTTTTCAGCAGAGACTTAAAGGACAGGTCCTCGATCACAGGCTCTGTAGCAGTAATAGATCCTGCTTCGTCCACTTCATCACCCAGCCGAAGGTCTGGGTCAGGCTCAATGTCATCTCCTGACAGTCCGGGAGGGACTGTATGGACAGGAAAGGAACGGAAATCAGAAAAGATGGAAGAAGGAAATGAGTGAAAGGAGGAGTCCTGAGAAGCAGAGGGAGCCCCAAGAGCCCCCGGCGCCGAGGAGCCGCACGGCACCGAGAACGACGCCGAGGGACCATGCAGCACTGAAAACGGTGCTGAGGGGCCACACAGTGCAAAACGGTGCCGAGAAGTCACACGCACCGAGGTCAGCATACCGAGGCGCTGGCGCCAAGAAACCAAGCGCCCAAGGGAGGCGCCCGGCGCACCATCGACACCAAGAGACAGCGAAAACACCTCCAGACTCCGAAAACAGGTTTTGAAGGAAGAAGAGCTGGGATATAAGGGCATGGGGTGTGGCCCCTGCGCAGTAGCCATGTGGGGCGGGAACACCTAGCAGAGTCGATGGCACGAAAGGAGGCCGCCCAACCAGGAAAGTCCAACCGCCCCTACCTGGTCTCCCAATAAGCCCAAGGCCCACGAGTGACCGAGCCAGGTAGCTGAACCAACCTCCGAGCCCATTGCTCCATAAGAGCGCCCACTGATGAAACTGCTCATCTGAAGACCTACCTGCGGGCAGGGTAGGGCTCCGATGTAAGCCGTTAGCTACCGGAAGCAGAGGTTGGTGACTCCGAGAAGGAGGACCGACAACTAGCCCGATGAGCGTCTGGCGCAGACATATCAGAGGCGACCTCGGTGATGCCTTGTCTTTTTAGACCTGTGGGCAAGAAGAGTTTCGAGGCCGAACGGTGCATGAATGCGACTGCTTATTTTATGCTCGCTGGGACCCCATCCCCCGGCATTGGTTTAACCGTTGTCAGACCCCCCTTCCGGAGAAGGTGGCGGACCGGACCCAGCCCGACTGACTGAACAGCTTTCACACAAAGTCTCCCTACCATCACCTGACCTGCTCATGGTCGACTCCGTCAAAGTAGGCTGAGACTTCTTTATTTTTAAAATAAGAATAAACTAAGCGATACTTTATCGAAATAATACTACAAAATAACAAAACTGAAAACTATGCTTCTAGTTTGAAGTTTGACTCCTGACGGGCGAGCAACAGCGTCACTGAAGCGCACTCGATGGTGGGAAAAAAGGAACTGAGGCGGTTGGAGGGTCGACGCCACGACAGTCATTACCGCACGAGCTGAGGCTCGCGGTGCCGTTCCTCGCGGCTCCATCTCTGGCGCCGACCCTCCAGCAAAAAGTTTGCTCCCGATGGGTCCTAGTGCCTCCAGTGCAGATCCCAATAGTGTGAATGAATGGTGGAGACTTATGTCCAGGAAGATTTGTCTTTGACCCAGACATAACTAGCTGCTGCCACAAAAGGTCCTCGTAGCACCAACGCAGCTTGCATTGAAGCCTCTCCTCATCCAAGGAGAAGGAGGAGTACGAGTGGCGGCATCACTGTTTCTTGGCACGCTGTTTATGCGACTTACTTGGCCTTTTATTGAGGATGTACCGGACCTGGACGTGGACCATCTGGGGGACCGAAGGGAACGTTCAGGGAAAGACGAGCCCAGTCGAAGTGGAATGAAAACTGAGGGTGAAGATGACAGTTCAGCTGCACAAGCTGCTTCTTCTTCGAAAGCCTTTATCTGTTCCAACTGATCCACGGACCCCATGGTCATGAAGCTCATATGGTGGGCATCCTTTGATTTGACCAGCAGGTGCCATTTTTCCGGATGTCTGAGCTGGAGATGTGCGAGGCAGTCATCCAAACATTTGGATGAAAAGAGCGACATAGGTCACAGCCCTGGGTGTCGTGATCATGACCCAGGCAGTACACACACATGGCATGCAGGTCAGTTCGAGACATTTTCTGGCCACAGGGACATCAGCGGAACCTGGGCGAGGACTAGTCCTCCAAGTCACAATTTTAAATTCACTAGGAGAGATTCAAAGAATCTTAATCAGTGGTAAAACAGAGTTTTGGAGTGCCAGGACCTACTCAACATGGGAGCAGTAAGGAGGGAACCTGACTCTTCCAGTGGAAAGGAAGATCAGGCGTCATGGGGTGGAGCTGAGGGTTATACCACCCGGGTGGATGGGAGGAGCCAGCTTTGAGACCTTACAGCAAAATATTTAAAGGGAAAGGACACACCAATAAGTGTGGATAGAACAACATATCCACATCCCTAGAATCTGAACTTCTCAACCGAGAGTGCTCCTAATCCCAGGAACATCAGTGAGTCCATTCATTTTCTTTTTTGAACTCTCTTTTTTGGGGATTTCAATTTGTGCCCAGAGAGGGTCCCTAGCTGAGGGCTGGTACAGACTGACACAATTCAAGAAAGGTGGGGTTTAAACTTGTGAGGGGGGGAAGGGATAAGGGAGAGGCTGACCAGAAGCCCTCTCCTCCAGATGAAGGGAGTAGCCTTCAAACCCAAGGGGGGGAGGAGGGAAACAGACTGGGGGTGGAGGTTTCAGGAGGAGCAGAGGGAGGATGGAAGTATAAGGAACCTGGGTGGGGTTCGACAAAGGGGATCAGGAAGAAGTGGTGGGGGTTGGTGTTAGTAAATGCCAGGAGCTTGGGAAACAAGTTACCAGAGTTCCATGCCATGCTGTTCGAGGGAGGGGTGGATGTGGCGGCGGACACAGAGACGTGGGCCAACAAAAACCATGACTGGGACCTAAACATGCGGGGGCACATGCTTAGGAAGGACAGAAGGAGGGCAGAGGGATGGAGTGGCTAGTTCATTAGAGATGACACAGAAATTGCTAGGCAGAGAGGCAGAGGGAAACGTGAGGCCTTATGGGTCACCTTACTATCCCCAGCAGGAGATAAGGTCAAGCTGGGTGATGTTCTGGAGGATGGTTTGCTGGACAACATCATTGCCCAGTGTGGACCAAAAGGGGAAGGAGTGGTGTTGATGGGGGACCTTAATATGCCAGGTACAAACTGGGGAACCATGTCCTCTAAGGTGGCCAAGGAGCAGAGGCTGCTGGACGGCTTCCAGGATGTGTTCTTAACGCAGCATGTGATGGAGCCCACAAGGGAGGGGCATGTCCTGGACGAGGTTCTGGCAGATGGGAATCTGGTAAGGGACTTGGTTGTAGAGGATCCCCTGACTGGGAGCGACCACAATACTGTCTGGTTTCAAATAAGCATGGGGGGAAGGTTGGGAGATCTATGACACTGGCAGTGGACTTCAGGGGAGTAGACTTTGTGGGCATGGAAAATATTCTCAAGGATCACTTGAAGGGGATTACATCAATGACACATGTGGAAAGGAGATGGGAGGTCATAAAACCGGGACTTCATGAGGCAGTCAGGACCTGCGCTAAGATGAAACGTAAGGGAGCAAGGTCACATAAACCATGCTGGTGGTCCAGTGAGGTTCATGTAGCGGTCAGAGAAAAGAAGGCAGCCTACAAAAAATATAAAACAACAAGTGGGGATATGGATAGTGTACCATCTTGCATCTAGAAAAGTCACCTGGATGGTGAGGGACGGCAAAGTCCAGAAAAGAGCAGCGGCTGGCATAGGGGACACATGGAGGGGAAAAGGGGTCCTTCCGGTACATTGGGGAGCGGAGAAAAACTAAGGGCCATCTCAGCAGATTGAGATCAGGAGGAGGGTGGGAGGAAGAGGCGAGGGACCAGGCAGAGGTATTTAACGAGTACTTTGCCTCTGTGTTCACTAGGGAGGGGGATGGGATATCTACAAAACAAGGCACAATGGGGATAGAAGCGGCAGTGAGTGGGATCACGGGAGCGACAGAAATGGTGCAAGAGGGAGGGAGAGGTACCCCAGGGGTGTCACATCAGGATAAGGATAAAAAGGCCAGTAAGGTGGAGGGGACAGATGATGCTATCTCCGCCAAAAGGGTGTGGTTAGCCCTCAGGGCACTAAAGAAAGACAAATCTCCTGGGCCGGATGGCATTCATCCGAGAGTACTATGGGAATTGGCGGACATACTGGCTGCACCCCTGGCAGAGCTCTTCAACAGATCACCTGAGACAGGGAGGGTACCTAGGGATTGGCGAGAGGCACATGTGGTGCCAATCCATAACGGGGGTCGAGGGAAGTACCAGGTAACTATAGACCCATCAGTTTGACCTCGGTGGTGGGAAAATTAAAGGAGAGTATACTAAAGGAACGATTGGGGGTGTACTTGGAGGAGGTGGGAGGTCTGGATAGTCGGAAAATGAAAATTACGTACCTACCGTAATTCTTGATCTTCTTGGATGACTCTCCACCACTCATTCACACTAGTGGGATCTGCGCCGGAGGCACTAGGACCCATCGGGAGCAAACTTTTTGCTGGAGGGTGGTAGCGAGAGATGGCGCCCGCGCAGGCATGATGGCACGGTCGCTGCGTGGTAATGACCATCTCGGCGACGACCTCCAACTGCCTCAGTACCTTTTTACCAAGGAGGTGCAGAGCAACTAACGAAAGAGTAAACCTAATCTACAAAATGGACATAAGATAGTCCAGACGACCTGCAAGAAGGGTCAGCAAAGAAGTCTTCACGGCCTAAAGATTTGAGGAGTGAAGACCAACACAGCGTGAGCTCGGGGATGGAGGGTGGGCGTGTGAATCAGTGGTGGAGACTCGCCAAGAAGATCAAGAATTATGGTAGGTACTAATTTCATATCTTCCTGGACTTAAGTCTCCACCACTCATTCACACCAGTGGGAGAGTACCATGCTGATAATCCCCCAAAAGGGCGGCAGGGGAGCCAGAGCTCACATGTCTAGGACAGAAGTCCATTAAAGATAGTTCTGCTGAAGGTGGAATGACGCCTGGCATGAACATCCAGTGCATAATGCTTAACGAAGGTATGCACTGAGCTCCAGGTGGTGGCACTGCAGATATCTGCAATTGCAACATTGCGAATTTCCGCTAGGGATGCCGCGACCGCCCTAGTAGAGTGAGCGTACACTCTACCTTCTAATTTAACCTGTGCCATGGAATAGCAATGTCGAAGACATGCCACTAACCATGATGAGATGCATCTGATAGCGACAGGCTGACCCAGCCGGGTCTCGCTGAAGAAACAAACAATTGCTGAGTCTTGCGAAAATTCTTGGTTCTATCTAAGTAGAACCACAAAGGTTTCTTAACATCCAAGGAATGAAGAGACCGCTTCTCCTTCATTTGGAGGTTCAAGTAAGAGGAAGCACCAGAGGTTGGTTTAGATGGAATTCTGACACAAACTTGGGAAGAAATTTAGGATGAGTACGAAGAACTACTTTGTCCTTATGGAACACAGTATACGGAGGGTCCGTAACCAGGGCATGTATCTCAGAGACCCTGCGGGCTGAGGTAATGGCCACTAGGAAGGCTGTCTTCCAGGTAAGAAATTTTAGTTCACAGGTAGCTAGGGGTTCGAAAGGCTTCCGAGTGAGCATGTCTAGCACAAGGTTAATGTCCCAGGCTGCGACCGGACATCTAACAGGGGGTCTGGTATGCAGAATTCCCTTAAGAAATCTCTTCACCATAGGTAACTGAGCCAGAGACAAGGAAGAAACCGGCTCACGGAACACTGAAATGGCACTAAGGTGAACTTTAACCGTAGAGTACTGGAGACCTGAGTTTGATAGGTCCAAAAGGTACTCCAGAACCTTGTCTGGAGGACAGGAAAAGGGATTCCAAGAGGACTTTGCACACCAGAGAGAAAGCTTCCACTTAGAAGCCTTAAGTTTTCTGGGAGCTGGCTTCCGAGCAGCCAGAAGGACGTCTGAGACTCTACAAGAGACGTTGAACCGGTTCACTTCTACCTCTTCAGGAGCCAAGCATGAAGGTGAAGTGACCTCAGGTTGGGATGGACCAACGAACCCTGAGTCAAAAGATTGATTTGCAAGGGAAGTGGTCTCGGAGAGGCTGCTGACATACTGTTGAGTAGAGGAAACCATAGTTGTCGAGGCCAGGAGGGAGCAATGAGAATCATCTTGGTCCCCTGAGACTCGAACTTGAGGAGAACTTTCTGAATTAAAGGAAGCGGTGGAAAGGCGTAAAGAAAGCGTTTTGTCCACCGCAGCCTGAACGCATCCTGACAAAAAATGCCAGGCCCTGGATTTCTGGAGCAGAAGAGAGGCAGTTTTGCGTTGAGTGGGGATGCAAAAAGGTCCAGGTCTGGAGTCCCCCACTCTGCGAACAGTGACCGAGCTACAGCTGGGTCGAGAGACCACTCGTGAGGGTCTGCCTCCGTCCTGCTGAGGTGATCTGCTAAGTCGTTTTGTGCACCCGGCAGATATACCGCTTGAATTAGAGACTTGTGCTCCAAGCACCACTCCCACACCTCATTGCTTCCCTGCAAAGGGATAAGAGTGAGCACTGCTCTGCTTGTTGATGTAATACATCACAGTTTTGTTGTCCGTTTGAAGGAAAATGTTCTTGTGACAAAGAACATCCTTCAACTGCGGATCGCATAGAGGACCGCTCATCTCCAGGACATTATGTGGGAGCTGAGTTTCGAGCTGAGTCCATACACCTTGAGTGTGGAGAGAGACAGTGAGCTCCCCATCCCATTAGCGATGCGTCTGTGGTGATGGAGATCTGATGATCCAGAGGAGCAAAGGGGAATCCTTCCAGGAGATTGCTCTCTTGAGACCACCAGGTGAGAGACCTTCGTAGGGGCTCCGTCACCTTGATGGGATAAGACTGGGGGTGAGAGGTCGGTGACCACTGAGCGGAGAGCATCCATTGGGTGGTCCTCATGTGTAACCGAGCTAGGGGTACAGTGAACACTGAGGATGCCATGAGACCCAACATACGTTGCATCGAGAGAGCTGTGACCGATCGGTTCTCCCCGATGTAACTGGCCATCTGAAGGATGTCGAGTCTTCTGTCCTCTGGAAGGAAAGCCTTCATGAAGAGGTGTCCAGAAGGTCCCTATGAAAAGGAGCCTCTGGGAGGGCTGCAGTTGTGACTTCTTCAGATTTAGCAGAACTCCCATGGACGTAAGAAGGCAGAGGCGTTTGAGCGGCTTCCAGAGTCCCTTGGCTGGAAGGACTCGCTAGAGCCAATCGTCTAGGTAGGGAACACTCGAGTCCGAGCTTCCTGAGATGCGCTAGAGAACTGCACAACACTTTGTAAAACTTCGCCGCCGAGGATAGCCCAAAAGGCAGGACTCTGAACTGATAATGCTGACCCAGAGCTACAAACCTCAGGAATTTGCGATGGGTCGGGTGGATGGGGATATGCTGGTAAGTCCTGCATATCCAGGGAGGCCAGCCAGTCGTGCTGATGCAGCAAAGGTAACAGAGTACCTAGGGAAATCATTTTGAATTTCTCCCTTGGGAGGAATTTGTTTAACTTTCTGAGGTCTAGAATGGGGCGCATCCCCCCAGATTTCTTTGGAACCAGAAAGTAATTGTAGTAGAACCCAGTGTTTCGCTGATGCGGGGGCACCAGTTCTATTGCCCTGTTGTTTAGAAGGCACTGGATCTCGGCGGTGAGGAGGTCTGACTGAGAGGTCGACAACCTGGGTTGTCGTTTGGGAGGGCAATTCGGGGGGCTTTCCAAAAGATTGAGAGAATAACCCTTGCGAATTATCCGAAGGACCCATTTGTCCGAGGTTATGGACTTCCACTGATTGTAGAAGTACATCAGATGACCTCCCACCGGAGGAGAAAGTTCCATCTCGGGCAGTGTGGATGGAACTGGGGCGGCAATTCATAGGTGGCGCTGGGCTTCAGGCCCCTCGCTTTCTGCTGCGCCTTCTTTTGAGGTTGGGCAGGTTGGCTTTTATGGAAGCTTCCTCTGCCTCGAAAGGACTGGTGACTATGAAACTGACGTCTACCTTCATGCCCCCGAGAGGGGGTAGGTGGGGGTCTAGCCAACTTAATGGCCGACCTAGTCTTCTGAGTGGCCTCTAGGACTTGCTCTACCTGAGGACCAAAAAGATAGGAGCCATCAAAGGGCAACGCCATTACCTGCTGCTGAGCATCATTCAGAAGCCAGAAGTACGCAGCCAGGAATGGCGTCTAGGCACAAATACCAGCGCTGCTGAACGAAACACTGTCGAAAGCGTCCATGGCGGCTTTGACCTGTTGGTTATTGACTCAATACCTCTGATAACGGTTAGAAGGAGCTTCTGACTTGGAGTCGGAATCTGGAAGAGCTTCAACCATCTGTTTAATAGAATGCCACAGGATATACTCATACTGAGAAAAATAGCCTTGATAGCTGGCAATACGCATACTTAAAGTGGAGGCAGCAAAGACTCTCTTACCTAATGTATCAATTTTACGAGACTCTGTTAATAGGTCGAGCTGTAGTAGCTTGAGGAAGAACGACCTTGTCATTCTCTGCCAGGACTACAATAGGATCCGCAAAGGCTTGGGATGCCAAAAAGGGACGATCCTTGGGAGCTGAATATTTCTTATCAATGGATTTAGCCGCTGAAGGAATAAGAGCAGGATTATTCCATACCATTTGAGACAGCGTCTCGAAGGAGGGTTGAATTGGAGGAGCAAATCAGAGGAACTCCGAAGCATGAAGATACTGGAGTCTTGATATTTTCCCAGGATCGATGTCCGTAGACTGGAGAGAGAAAGTGGATCTCAGGTTCCTCAACAGAGACTTAAAGGATAGGTCCTCGACCACAGGCTCTGTAGCGGTGAAGCATCCTGTTTCCTCCACTTCATCACCCAACCGAAGGTCTGGGTCAGGCTCAACATCATCTCCTGATAGTCCAGGAAGGACTGTTTGGACAGGAAAGGAGTGAAAAATAGGAGAAGAAGAAAGAGCAGATATAAAGGGAGAGTCTCCGAGGGCCCCCGCGCCGAGGAGGCAAAAGGAGTCAAAAAACGGGCGCTGAGAAGCACGCTGGCACTGCGCGCCGCGCCAGCCGTGGCACTGCAAAGACACACGGCGCCGCGGGCAGTGCCGCGAGACTCGCTGGCACCGCAGATGGCGCCGCAAGACCCAGCGGCGCCGCGGACGGCACCGAAAACGGCGCCGACAAGCGCAGTGACCCCGCGGAAATCGCCGAGGACACTCCTGGAACCTGGAAAGCAAGAGAAGGGAAAAAACCAGGAGATAAGGGCATCGGTGTGGCCCCCTGCGCCACAGCCATGTGAGGGGGGAAACACCTAAGCACGGAGTCGCTGGCACCGAAGGAGGCGCCGCGCGACTAGGAAGGTCCAACCACCCTGCCTGATCGCCCAACGAGCCCGAAGGCTCCGGGGCAACCGAGCCAGGCAGAAGAACCAACCTCCGAGCCCATCGCTCCATAAGAGCGGCCCACTGATGAAACTGCTCATCTGGAGCCCTACCTATAGGCGGGGTGGGGCTCCGATGTCGAAGACGGCGGAAACCGGAAGTTGGCGACTCCAAAGGAGGAGACCGGCAACTAGGTACGATAACCGACCGTTGACGCGCAGACGTATCAGAGGGCGACCTCGAGTGATGCCTTCTTTTGACCTGTGGGTCAAGAGTTTGAGGCCGAACGGTGCCAGAATGCGACTGCTTATTTTTATGCCGGCGGGGACCGCCATCCTTCGGCATCGGACTGACCATTGTCGGAATCTCGCTGAGGAGAAGGGGCTGACTGGACCCATTCACTGACTGAACAGCTTTCATAATGAAGTCTCCCTACTGTCACCTGACCTGCTTCATGGTCGACTCCGTCCAGTAGGCAGAGACTTTACTATAAGTTAAATTTTAAAATATAACAGAAATAGAATAAAATTAAGTGATACTACTATCGAGATAAAATTACAAAAATAAACTGAAAACTATGCGCTAGTTTGAAGTTTGACTCGACTGAAGCGGCGACGTTATGTCACTAGAGGCGCTTTCGTAGCGGGAAAAAAAGAACTAGTAGGTTGGAGGGTCGTCGCCCGAGATAGTCGTACGAGCCACTGCTCGCGGCGCCATCTCTCGCGCCGACCCTCCAGCAAAAAGTTTGCTCCCGATGGGTCCTAGTGCCTCCGGCGCAGATCCCACTAGTGTGAATGAGTGGTGGAGACTTATGTCCAGGAAGATCATGGGTTTGTGCCAGGTAGATCATGTCAAACCAATCTTGTGGAGTTCAACGAATGGGTAACATCAGAATTGGACAGGGGAAAGCCTGTGGATGTATTATTCTTGGACTTCAGCAAGGCGTTTGACTCTGTCCCCCACAATAATCTGGTGGAGAAACTGATGGGGTTAGGAGTAGGCCCTTTGATGGTCAGATGGATTGAAAACTGGCTAGCTGGACACACCCAGAGAGTAGTGGTCGGTGGGGAGCTCTCGAACCCAAGAGAGGTTGGTAGTGGGGTACCGCAGGGCTGTCCTGGGTCCGATCCTGTTTAATGCATACATATCGGATATCAGGGAGGGTATAGGGTGTGAAATGAGTCTCTTCGCTGATGACTCCAAGATGGGGAGCAATAGTTGAGGGAGAAGAGGGGAGGTTGGCCCTGCAAGGGGACCTGGACACCCTGGAAAGCTGGACTCACATGGAAATTAAATTTCAATATCACCAAGTGCAAGGTGTTACACCTTGGGCGGGAAACCCTAAACACAGGTACACCTGGGAGTGGAGGCTGGAGGCCTCAATGAGGGAAAAAGACCTAGGGGTCATGGTGGATGCATGTATGAATAACTCTGAGCAGTGCAGGAGAGCGAGCTAGCAAGGCAAACAGGATGTTGGGATGCATCGTAAGGGGGATCACCTCTAGGAGCAAGGAAGTGATTCTGCCGCTGTACAATGGACTGGTTAGACCACACCTTGAGTACTGTGTACAGTACTGGAGACCACACTTGAAGAGGGACATACAGCTCCTGGAGAGGGTACAGAGGAGGGCAACTAAGATGATATGAGGACTAGGGATTTGGCGATGAGGACAGACTTGAGGAGCTCTGCCTGTTTTCATTGGAGGAGAGGAGAAACAGGGGACATGATTGAGGTCTTCAAGTACCTCAAGGAATAAATAGGTAAACATGGAGGGATCTTTAGACTAAAGCAGGGAGGTATCACCAGAGGGCATGGTTTGAAGGTGGAAGTGAGGGGGGAAGAGAGGTTTTTCACTGAGAGGGTGGTGGACCCTTGGAATGCGCTGCCTGGCAAGCTGGTTCAGAGATCCACAGTGGAGGGCTTCAAGAGAGGGTGGGACAGACACAGAAAGTGGATGTATCGGATGATGGCCTGTCCCGGGGGGTGGGGATGGATGATAGGGGTTTCTGGAACACAAGGGGAGAGGGAGGGTCTCGGCACCCAACTAGGGATCTGGGGTTTGAGCAGACTCGGTAGACCGTAAGGCCTAATCTGCTGGCAAATAGTATGTTAGTATGTTAATTCCGAGCAGCATGAAGGCAGAGGCCAAAGAGGAGAGGGATGTGGTCTGGGCTGCTTCCTCTTCAAGCGCTGCAAGCTTTTCAGCAGACCCCATCAGCCATGGAGACCACCCAATGGGCATCCTTGGATTGGATTTGACTGGCAGATTCTGTTTAGCTGGGTGGTCCGGCTTAAGTCGGCCAAGATGGTCCATGAGAACAGTCAGGTGGAACGAGTGACAAAAGCCACAACCCTGGGGATCATGCCCTTGTCCAAGGCAGTAGACATATGTGGAGTGGGGGGCAGTTCGGGACAACTTCTGCCTGTATGGGCACTGGCAGAACCCAGGGGCAGACTTGTTGTCCATCGCGGTCGTGATCGAAGGTCGAGCAGAAGACAAAAAATGTTTTGGAAATTTGGAAGTAAATCTGAAGATTAAGTGCGAGGACCTACTCAATGCAGGAGCGGTAAGGAGGGAACCTGATTCTTCCAACAGAAAGGAAGATCTGACATCAGGGGTGGAGCTGAGGGAGTTACCACCCGGGTGGGTGGAAGGAGCCAGCCTGAAGACGTTTCCGGCAAGATTTAAAGGGCAAAAGCAACTGCCTGAAGTGTGGCTAGAGCATCATATGCACCTCACTTGAAAGGAATTTTGCGTTGGGACAGCTAGTCTAGTCCAGGATCACCTAAATTGTTAGGCCCTGTTCACACATGAGTTCTTGTAACACTACCAGCAGGCAGTAATGTTGCAAGAACTGCAAACGCGGTTTTACGTCCACACTGCAGCACAGTAAAACCGTGCTACAAACTTGCTCGAAACCTGATCAGAGCAGATTTCGAGCACAGTTTCAGACCAAAACAGCTGCCTTAAACTGTGTTAACAGTAGTGTGGATGCAAACTGTGCTGTAGCAAGGTTTAAGGTAGGGCTGCAAGTTTGGTTCGACCATTCTACTTATATGGTCGGCCCCCTGATCTTTGCACTAGTCAGCCCATGCGCGAACACATCAAGGAAATATGTGAACTTTGTTTCGCCCAGTTCGCCCCTGAAATACCCGTAAGTTTATTTGAACCAATGTTCGCTTATTTCATTCATATGAAATAAAAAAAAACGCGGCATTGGACATGTGCTGTGGAACTGAGACAAATGCTTACTGTGTCTCACAAACTATAGCATTAGGCAAATAATTATATTAACCCTGTATCCCATACACATATGCACAGATCGGAACTTTAAACAAAACAAACATGCACACATAAACTTTACATCCACTGACTCCCATCCCACTATTATCGGTCGCAACCCTTTGAGACTCACAGTTGGACCCAGTTGTTTTTCAGCATGTCTATACAAAGTGACTAATCTGGTTGGAGTCCCTATTACTGGCACTTCTGGAAGAAAGTACAGTTACGTAAGAACTTACCGTAACAGTAGATCTTCAAGAACAGCTCTTGCAGCAGGTTACACCAGTAGGACTGAAGCCGTCAGGCGTCAGGACCCCAAGGAAAAATTCTAGCTAGCTATCTTCAGCGGGGACCGCCCCCGATGTCGGTCCCACCTCCGACGTCAGACGTGGTACATAAGGGGGTGGTCCCGCCCGATTCCCCAGTTCTCCCGCCGGAGACTTCCGGCCGCAGGCTGACATCGAAATGGGAGACCGAGGATCCACCGTCAGAAGACAAAAGGGAAAAAATCCCTGTTAACAAAGGCTTGAGCCATGCCTCCTCCAAGGGAGAAAGGTGGGCGGGAAGGTACCTGCTGCAAGAGCTGTTCTCGAAGATCTACTGTTACGGTAAGTTCTTACGTAACTGTACTATCTTACTTCGAGACACAGCTCTTGCAGCAGGCTACACCATTAGGACTGATTCCCAAGCAGTAACGCTGCCAACATTCTGGGAGGAGGAAACTAGCAAATAACCCTCCAGGTCCTGAAACTAGGACAGGAGACCCTGTAGCACCGCCAGACCGAAGCCTGCTCTTCGCAGAGAGGCGATATCCAGGCTATAATGCCTGATAAATGTATGCACAGAGCTCCAAGTAGCTGCAGCACATATGGCAGCAGTGGAGACGTTTCGGAGTGCTGCAAAGGAGGTGGCCACACCCCTAGTAGAATTACCCTGGACTGAGGGGCTTTTGTTTGATATCATAACAGTATGAAATACATTGGACAAGCCAGCGAGACAGGGACTGTTTGGATACTGGTTGGCCCATCATTCTTTCAGCAAAGGAAATGAAAAGTTGCTCTGAACTACGAAGTTGTTTTGTCCTATTGAGGTAAAACCTCAAGCTGCAGTGAACATCCAGGGTGTGGAGCAGTGCCTCTCGTCTATTAGAGTAGTTCGGGAAGTAGACCAGCAGGTCAATATCCTGATTGAGAATGAGTGTAGAAACCACCTTAGGCAGAAATTTAGGATTCGTCCTCAGGGATACTCTGTCCCGGTGGAAAACTAAATAAGGCTCTTTGCACATTAGAGCGTGAAGCTCTGAAACTCTTCTCGCTGAAGTAACAGCAACCAAAAACAGCGTTTTCCACAACAGAAAATGCAGCTCGCAATCCGAGGCAGGTTCGAAGGGGGGAAGCCTGAGTTGTTCCAGGACAAAGAGCAAATCCCATGGAGGCACTGGGTCCTTAATGGGTGGCCTAAGGTGAAGTACCCCTCTCAAAAATTCCCGAGAGGCGTCT